>OY979766.1:0-10000000 GCA_963855975.1 Andrena chrysosceles | reverse complement strand
GAATTAAAAATTGTCAAAGTTCCGACTTTCCTCGTTTTGCATATTCAGTGGAGCAGCGGAGAATGGTCGCAGGAGGAATCGCCGCCGTATGAGATAGAAGGCTTGTTAGCCTAATTGTAGCCGCCACCCCTCGGGCCCACCCGTTCCTCTTCACGCAGATGAAGAGCCAGTAGAGAGTTTTAATTGTGATCCGGCGACTTAACGCGGATACTTTGCGAGCGCCGCTGCAAACAGTTTTAGGAACGGGGACAATCCCCGGAAAGCAAATTAACTAATGGAAATACAATCTTGCCTTCATCATCAACGCTTCTACTTTTCTTTCTCTCCTTAATCACACAATTTCGCATTAACCTTGCTTTGATTCTCGTGCGGTTCTCCCGTCGCCGAGGGATTAGGGGGATGAGTATCAACTGCAAGTGTTTTGGAGCTTTTAATCAAATACAAAAGAAATAGTCACTCCTATCTAGTGATGTTCAAAGGAAACTTTAAGATTGATTATTTTTGTGTGTAAATACGTGTGCAAATCACTTCGCCTGACACACATTTTTCTACTAATTCTAATTCCCCGTTAATGAATGCATAAACACTCCGTGTACAGTATTAAAAAACGAAATTTTTGGAGCAACTCGCCTCGCATGCAATTTTAATTTTCCCTTATTCCCAGCCCTTGCAAGAAAGAAAACGAAAATTAAGCTTCCGCGAAGGTCCGAAGTAATAATACATTAAACGCACACAAAAGAGGGTTAAAACACATGATCGAACCCAAGGGCTGGATGAAATCGTCGGAGGTGCCGCGATAAGTGCAAGCAACCGTTCGAAAGTAATTGTTGGCTTCAGGATAATCTCGTAAAAGTGATTAAGATTGGTCGCGTATCGGAAATTGAATTAAAGCGGCAAGGGTGAAATCGCGGTCCCTGTATTCTTGGCTTCACGGCTCCGCTGTTTTCCTCCCCATTCTCTCTCTCCACCTACGTCCCCTTTCATTTTCTTTCCACCCTCTGCTGGAGAAATTCTTTTATTCCTCGCCCCCATTGAAAGCTCGGCGCGTGCTTTCCCGGGGACACACTCGCGAGAGTCAAATCACAGTGAATGCGAAGCCGTGTCAGAGGAAAAATATACGAATGATTATAACTATAGTGATTGGAACTAGCGCTTCGTAGCGCTGAGAAATCTAATTTCCCGGAAGGCAACAGAGACGGATTCATTCCCTCTAATTATTTCGCCCTGGTCCTCGCGCACCACGCCGTTAATTGGAGGCTATTCACTAGAAAAACAGGAGGGCCATGCATCCAGTTGGCGCAGTTCGATTTTCGTGGAGATTCTCTGCGACGGTCATTACTCGGGGCGAACGACAGCCATGCACGAGCGCTATAAAACCTGAAGCTCGATTTAAAGCCGCCCTTATACTCCTCGATCCTTCATTGTTGCTGCATCGTCCTCGCAGGAAGCGCAGCTCCTCCGTGAAAGACTGATCGACTCTCGGAGCGTCGCGCGTAGATTCACGCGACCCCGGGCCTGAAATATTCTAACGCATTTGTTTGGAAAATTATGCCCTTCATATATCATCGGGTATCCTTTCTAAGGGCACCCTCGCACTGGCTCCAGAATCCTTCATATATCAGCACTTTTATCTTCCCCGGGTGTCGCTTTGCATCGGCTTCGTGTAAAATCTCACGCCGATGGCATCGTGCCTCCGAAGATCCCTCGAGCGTCCCTTTTTATCGTTACTCGAAAGATCGAAGCAACGCGTAGCGGGATCGTTAGAATTATTATTTCGCAGCGGTGAATCGATACGAATCGCATCGTTACGCTTTAGCACGCAGGGATCAGGGTACTTTACGCCGATGATTTACAATCCGCAATGGACACTTTTTCCTTCTATAAAATTTGTAGCGGGCATCGAGGGCTAAAAAAACGGATTGGAATCGGAGGGCTGTTATTTATTGGTGCTTGCGTGAACCATTAGCCGGGGAAATATCCGAGGGAACAATGGCCTCTGTTTTGCACTTTTTTTTCAATGCCTCCGTTCGTTATCGGTGCCGCGAAATCGAGAAAAAGCGTAAATGCCGATAAACAGCGAGCTCATTGCCATATCGTCCGTCGTGTCCATCGCGGAATCGATTTGACGTTGTTCCGTCTCGCGTACAACAGTCAACGCGAACGCGACTTTAATCTCCGGCGTTAACCCTAAAATAGTTGATGGCGTTCGCTACGATCCAGTAGCGAGAGAGAAGTATTTTATGGGAGTGAAAGGGAAGAGGGAGGAAATAAAATAGATAGAAGTGGAGGGTTTGTTGAATCGTTACTAATGCGGTTACAGCTCGCTGAAATATTGCATAGGAACAGTGAATAGTATTGTCAATTAATCATTGCTGGCCTGTGTAACGCGACGTTCGATTATTGCGGTCGATAAGCTTCCAAAGACGCCGCGGACGCGTGCGTCGAACGATTTATGTGGCACGGGGTGGCTCATTCCTTTGTAATTTACTGCAACGTTCGCTTCAAACGTAGGTATATTGCGTCACTTTTGAAAGTATTCAAAGTTTCAGAATTCAAGTGCTCGATTGAACTTAACAAGGTCTGCACAGAGCTGAGCTCCCAGTAGTCAAAAGTTACGGGCGATCGAGCAATCCCCCGTGGCAGGAAGTTTTCCAGATTTCGAATAAAAATACTCGACACCGCGCTATTGGAAAGTTCTGGACGCCCACAACCGCGTATTACCCATTCTTAAAAATGAAACCGCAGAGCTGATTCCCTGTTACAGAGATACATATACAGAATAAAATGAATTTCGTTCGGATGAAAGTCCATTCGTTTGAATCTTGATTTTATTTGAAGAGGAGCTGGAAGCTTTCACCGAAACGATGATTACAAACTCAAGTAAAATTGACAGTAGACCCACTGTCCTATTTGTACTCGCTGTTTAAATAATCGAGCTGTGCATTCGAGTTACTCCACGGTGCCAATATTCGCGGTGACCAACGGGGACTGTAATGTGTGCCGTGATTACATATCGGGGCTGACAGAATTACGATCAACATCGAGTGATGAGAAACGAAAGTCTCGCAACATCGGGCACAAATATGTACTATACGAAATATTTCGCAGAAGTGCAAACCTTGAATCCTCGACATAATTTATGAGCGCGGTCGATCAAGTTTGTAAAAACTTAAATATTGCAATGGCCTCTTTTTTAACTCTCAGCTCTATCATTCACCATCGAGCATTACAATAGAACGTTTTGATAAAGAGGCAAAAGTCTGTTCGATCTGGACCATTGTCCTGTAACGCTGCTCCCCGTCAGAAATGGGAATTAACCAAAGAAATATTACGCTCGACGAAAAACCGCGCCCGAACGAATCCCGTACGTTCCCGTTCCTATTTTCCGGCCCAACTGTTTTTCCGTATTCCCTTTCATTACACGGAAAGTTTGCGTTGCGGCCCGGCCACGGTAAAAAGTCGCAGCTATTTCATTCTTCCTGGCGTGTGCAGTTTTTATGCATTCACCGCGCGACGTCGCGAATAGAAAGGACAACAATCTCAGAGTCGTTATTTCTCCCCTCCCGGGGGCCCGACCGACAGAGAATAATCGAAGTTGGTTTGTAGAGCCCCGCCGCGCGAATTTAATATGTAAAGTGGCTTATACCAAGCCCCGACACTGGCCGGGTCCGGCCAGTCAGCCTGTCGACTACTGGAAAAAAATGTTGCTCCACTCGTCCGCGACTGGAAACCGATTTATCATTTCAACGGTAAACCATATTCAGCGGCTGCAGATCAAGGGCTGTCTACTTCGTACCTAACGTGATTTAGCATTCTAGCAACGAAGCGGAACACCATTCAGAGTTAGTCGACACTGTGGGGATTCCGAGCAGTTCCTACTCAACGTCTATTATTGCCAAATGAATTGCTATTTCGTGGCCAAAGTTCCAAAACTTGATAATCCTGATTCGCGGCTTCATTTTAATCTCGCGCATCTACGGGAATCCTCTTCAATCCAAAGACAGGAGCACTCACTGCGTAACGGCAAGTGTGTTTAATTAAGTCGATCAGAAATACAACTCCGAGTTAGAGGGCCCTGTTGCCCTCCGTAGCCAAAGTCAAGCCCGTTGAAAATCTCGTCGAGGATCGAGATCAACGGAACATTACAAATCCGGAGCGTCGCACCGACGGCCCGCCGTGTATCGTAAATTTAACCAGCTGCGAGCGCCGAGCACGCTCGAAATTCCTGTGTCGACGGATTACTTTCCGCGCTACGCGACAATAGACACCTCGTTTCGATATGCGACATCGCCAATAATAAAACAATTCGCCGGCTGTGATTTGACGATCGCGCGAAGGTGGGCCGGGTAAAGGGAAGCAACGGTTCGTGAATGGGAACAAGGGTTGAAGACAGCCAGCGTCCAGGATGTTCTTCAATCGCGAATAATGCGACAGGAATTAATTGTGCCGCGAGCAGAGCGGAGCGATGCCGGTATCAGCGGCGGGACCATTTATCACGAGCCTCGTAATGGATACGCTCGGTTTATCATGGCACGCGTGAAAAAGGAACGATCTTGAATGTGTCGCGACTCCCTCCGCTCTCGTTCTCGCTTTTCACTCACGGTCGAACATATTCGCAACGTTTAATGTCGCGAACGAGCGGGATTTATGCGCGTCGCGTACAAATTCCGCGAAGGCGTAATTAGTCGACGATGACGGATTTTATTGGCGATTATTTAGCATCATGGCATTGAGCCGAATTTAGGGAAGCGAATTAATTGGGAAATCGATATAGGAGCTTTTTGAATACAGATAGGGAGTTCAGGTTGAGTCGAATTTGGTGGTGTACTATGGCGTATTGCAGACTTAAAATTACTATCCACCATGGTATTTAGTGACATAAAGTCTGCAGGCATTCTACCATATAATGGTAGTTGAAAAAATAGTTCTGAAAAAACGATTTTTTTTTATTAAAATTCACTAATGTTTTTAATTTTAAGGTCTAAAAATTTCCAGAAATATTGGCAAAGACATATACCTCTGGAAGAAAATTTCCTGGGGGGCGATACACCCCATGTGACCACGAACGGTTAAGTGTCTACATCCCCGTGCTCCATTCGAACAGCACGTGACCGTCTGGCGGGCTTATCACGTCGTTTAAAATGTCATCGCCGGTATTGAAAATCTATGGACGTTAATTAACCGAAACACCAGACGGAATAAAGACAGGGAGGGGTGGCACGGCTTTGAAATCTGTCCATTGAAATCCGCTTCGTTACACGGAACAGGGGCATTCCCACGTTCTAATAACTGCAGTCTGGCCTGCGTGTGTGTGTGTGTGTGTGTGTGTGCCGGGTTACGTAGACTGGGTGGAAATTAAAGGAATATAAATAACGATGATCGGTGGCCCGGCGCTAGTAGCACGGAAATTGGACTGTGGGTAATCACTCTACAACAACGCCTGTCCAAATGTGATTTTCAGTCGCAGCATTGTCCGGAATTAACCCATTTTATCGAGCGCCATTCGATGACAGAATGAACGGACAAATGAACTTGAGCGGGGAGAAAATAGGCTGGCGGATGGGACTGAGGGTTGCACCGGGGGACGGTGAATGGGGTGACCAACGACCGTCCCTCGACCGCAAATAACGTGAAATATTTGAAATAATTGCAGAGGGAAATTAATTAAAATACCGCGGCCCGGAACGCGACGTCGAAATGCATTAATCGTGGCACGAAACAAAAGCGTTTCCGTCCCTCTGCGACAGTTTACACCTTCCGTTCTTCCGAATGAAATTACAAGATGCCGTGGACGACACTGGGGAGTTTGTAAATCGTAGTCGTTACTGTGACGTTATCAAAAAACATTATTATGGTTGGTCGGGCGAAATTAAATAAAATAGAATAATAGAAACTACCTCGAGCATGCAATTGTTACTACGGAAAGCTGCAGGGGAAATGTGTACAATGAATGTTATAGAGCTACTATACAATTCCATATTTTTGCATTTCCACTGTATTGTATTTGGTTTTTATGCGGATTAATATAGCTAGAATAAACGCGAGAGCTGCGGTACGAGGGTAATCGATAAAACTGATTACGATCGCTGGCATCGAATCGTAATCGAAGAGAACCGCTGACAAAATCGATTCCCCGTTTAATCAGAGGCCCGCGATGATCGTGAATAATCGTACAATTTTCGAATTATTCCGGCGTAAAAATCGAACAGCATACGAGCATTTCATTTCTAGGTCAATCCGAAATTAACTGCATTCGCCGAAGTGTTAATCGATGGCTGATGCTTCGAACATAGATCGCAGGTTTCAGAATAGTGGATTAGAATACGAGGGTTGGTATTCACAGTCGTGGTGTCACAGGAATTAATCGAAAATACCGTGGGATTACATATGAAACCTACAAGCGTTCGCGTGTAAAGATTGTACAGTCGATTGATCGCGGATACAGAGGCACGTGAATTCATTACGCGTTCATTACGAGTATTTATGCAAATTTCGCGATGGACTCTAATTGCGTTGCATCTATCGGTTACCGACAAAGCCGAGTTTCGCTAGCAGCACGATCGCGCGAAATGTGAGAGGGTAGGGAACCGATTTCGAGCATTCCACGAGCACCTCGATGTATTCCATAATCCATTTCTGTTTCCTTTCGTGGGTGCAATCGTGGCCAAATCTCTCGTAAACATTTCGCACCGGAATGCCACGGAAAAGGTATTCGCACAATTATCGGTCGATTCAAGATCGAGCTCCACCCATTCGACGTGTCGATACGTTCGTTCAGATGGAAGAACGTCCGTCGCGTACACAATGGAAAGAGCATCTCTTCGAATTACGAGCAAACACCCTCGTAACCCTATAATTCTCTAAAGCAAGGAAGCAAACTCTGTGTCAGTGGGCTGCCAACAAATAATTTATCCGATTAGCCTTTCCTCTTGCTGCGTCGGGCGACGGGACAATTTCATTACGGAGACAGTTCCAAACGTGTTAGAAGTTCAGGGGGTCCCGATGGAGCCCGTTTTCTGGTTCGTAGGCAATGCTTTCCGTAAGTGAGTAAGCTTATTTGAAAGTTGGACGTTTGCACGATAAAATGTTGGGTGGGCCATTTCTTAAATGCATGATGGTGCTTCGATACAAAGCGTTAGCGTTAAAGGCAATTAGATCGCCGACTTTGGTCAACATTACACTGACTTTAGCCTGCTTTCAGTTATTGGAACAGGAGGAATTTGTTTGTTACGTACATCCAACAGAATGTATTTTGCTTCTATCGTCGTGTCTGCTGAAGACAGTCGTTCAGTGAAAACGTTGCATACGCAGGAAGATAAATTTATAGATGATCCTGGAGCAGACACTTGAAGTACACGTGTCAATTGCATAAAAGTAGGTTGGATTGACTGATTAGCTTTAAGATATTGGAAGCTTGATGTTTTTGATAGATTTCTAGCTTTCAAGAACTCGTCAAGGCTGCCTTCAATTGTCTAATAATATATGTTTAATATCCTAGATCTTCTCGTGTTTCCTAGGTCCTGACTCAATTTTCATTGAAAATTCATTTTATTTTGAAACAAGTTTAATTAGTGAAAGGGGATAACTTCTATCGACGGAGGTTTAAGTTTTCATTCCGTACCACTCGAAAGTCATTCGTTGCGCGCCGTTTTCCTCTCGCCTTAAACTTCAGGTTTCCCCTGTCTGTGAAGCCAGCGCCTAGCTACGTTGCGGAATCCTTAGGGCTGCATTGCGGAGCAGAGAAGTAACCTTTGCACTTTCGACGGGCCCTTTGTAAGGCTGCAGAGAAGGCGCGCCCTTGTTACGCTCTTCGATGCAGCATAAGTCGCAAAGTGAAATGAATTCAGATTGTTTCTGCGTCGTTAGATGAAAATCCCCGACAGGAGTGGCTCGGAGCAGATTTTGGTGCACGCTTTGTTCCTCTCCAGCGTAGATAGTTCGAGGAAAATAAATTAAATAATGCTGCACCGTACGGAAAGGATACCTGGCATTTCGTACAAAATATATACGATATTAAAATGTGAAAAAAGATTCTCTAATTTAGAGTATTTCAAAAACCTATCTCAAAGCCTCAAATTTCCGAATCGTACCTATTCGATTTCTTTTGACATGATGAACTGGCATTTTTCAACTTCTCTCGTTGTTTTGGAACCTCCTGTATGCACGACAAACGATATCCAATTTCAAAAAATAAATGGAATGTTCGTTTGAAAATAGAACAGTTGCACGTAATTGGCTAGTTCGCAATTGAAAAACAAGATCCGTATTTCCAGCGTCGATCAAATTCAAACAATGGAGAAGCTACCAAATAACATGGATTTCAGTTTCAAAGCACACAGAGACATCAGGATCGAGAGAAGCCATCCACTTTTGGAAATTTTCTTCCTCAGTAGAAACTCGTTAATAAGAAAAACTATTAATATTAAGTTGACTACTCGAGGACGCGCAAGCAACGAGTCCTCCGTCATTTTCACTCCGTTAAACGATGAAATTTATCAGAAACAAGCAACGACAAAAGTTCTTCGCTATTTTTCCTCCGAGCGCGTGCTCTAGTGCGTTTCCTTGTCAAACTTTCGCTTCGTTTTCCGAGGCAACCGCGATCAATGCTTTTCAAACTTCCCCACTCTGCTCCCATGCTATCTTCTCGACTTAAAGCTACGTTCTGGCCGTTCGTTTCCTCCGCGGCCACATCGTTAGCTCCCATTGCAGTTAGAATCTCAACATTTGAACGAGAATCTTGTTCGTTGCACTTTAGAAGCAACCCAGCCAGGTTGTAGAAACCGCAGAGTGCTGGAATCAAAAGTCCAGGGACACATTTTGTCTAGTTTCTAAGCACTGGAATATTAAGAGCCTCGACACGCCAAGGTAGACAGACCCTTTAGGCCTGTACGGCCCTGTAATGAGTGGCAGGAAACACATTTCGCGGATTACACCCCCGAGGGTATCATCCCTTTGCACACACTTTTAACTGTGCACCCAATGCCTCGTTGCGCCTGTATCTTCTTTACATCTTTCACTTGCGATACCTCTCCACCCACCCTTAGAAACATGGAAGAAAGTGCGATAAGTAGACGCGAGCATTGACGAAGACAAGAAGCATTCTGGTGCATCTCATTCGTAGAGGATTTCAGCTTTTCTGGAGTAAGAATGGTTTAACAAACATTGTCATAAAACTCGTAGGTACCCAGCTCATTCGCGTACGGGGACAGGAAGGGTGGGATACGAGGCAACGATAATTCTCCTTCGTTTTTAACCCAGTTCCCTAGCGGAGTGGGTTTATCGCGCATGCCACGAGACAAGATACTTTCCATACGGCGGGGAACAGTCTCATCCACTCGACTCCTTGAATTAAATAACCGAACGAATAGTCCACCCGCCCCACCGATCGCGCGAGCTCGCCAGAGCGGCTGGGGTAGATAGTGGCAACGTATGAAGGGTGGGAGGGAAAAAGTGGCGCCAGTTTGCTCGGAAGAGACTGCATAATAAGCCGAAGCGATTCCTGTTTAGCGAGAGGATTGGCTGGCCAGTTAGCCCACCGTCGTTGGAACGGTTTGTCGACAGCGCCACTCCCTCGTTTTACCTTCGATCAGAATCACCCCGCATCACGCCACCCTTATTAGCCGTTTTCTACGCCGGGAATACCTTTCATGCGTTCTCCTCTCGCTCTGGGATTGCACGAGTCGCTCTTAGAAAATTAATCGCGGCGAGGGAAACGTCACGCGAAACAACTCGACGCTTGGAAACCTGGGAGAGGCTCGATGCGATTAAAATCGACGCTGTAAATGATTTAGCCAATGCGCATCCTGGATGACTATCTAGGGAGTGTGAGGGACATTAGGGGCCGGAAGTTGTTCATTATTGATTGGCTAGTGCCTTCGAGCGACGATACTGTGAATGGAAGAGATACAGGTGTTATATGTAGAACTTTTATAGGTGGTTGTAGAAATCAGATTGAGCTGTAAGTTTTTTCAGGGAGAAGGTAGAGAAAATTGTTTGTGGAGATGTGAGTTCCTGTGACCATATATTTTTAGATGGATAAATGATCAAACTTGTATAGCAGAAGGTCTCAAAGTTACTCTAGGCTTCTATAGGTACCGTAAAATGGGGGAACATTGGCAGCATAGGGTAACATTGGCATACGCCGAAATTACGTTGTTTTACGTCAGATTAGTAAAACTTAACCTGTTAATGCTATTTATATGATGTGGCAATGTTACGAGTTGATTTTAGTTAAGATGCAAAAAATAAAATAAAATATAGAAATTTAAGTTTACTGACCTCAGATTAATAAAACTTATCTCGTTAATGCTATCTACATGATGTGCTAATGTTACCCCGGTACAGTAACGCTTTTAACATTTATTAAAGAAGGAAAGGACACAAATTTTGTGCATTTTGACACTTGTAGTACAATCACAAAAGATGCAATGTTATGATAAGATACTTAAATCAAATGTAAACATGTTAATTTTTACATTATATAACAAAATGTTTCAAAAACCTGCCAATGTTCCCCCATTTTACGGTAGGTTCAGTTGACCTCTCAAGCTTAGCTATCCACTGTCTATTGTTCTAGTATAATAGGACTTCGATAGTTATAGGAATACGTAGATGACAGCTCCTCCAAGTATTTCGTTTACTATTAATCCCATTTCGCACAGATTTCATTGACACCACTTTACCTGCATAACATTCCCGTATTTGTTATTGAGAAAATTGTTGGATAAGACCGTGAAGAAGTGTGCGTATCGTGGCGAGAACTACAAGCTGTAAACTCTTCAGTGCTCCGTGCAGACGATTACACAAGAATGGAAATCAAATAGGCGAGATAGACGCGTTTGTCGCTCAGTAAGCGACGTTATGCCGCACTTTCGAGGTCTGCGAAGGCAAATTGACATTCCGCTAAACAGCATAATCGCGACGCATCAGGAAAAGCGGAACGCGGTCTCTTACGCGCGAACAATTGCACCGAAAAGTTTCCGCGAGAATTGGATGGAATTCATGACATTAAGAACGGCGCGCGTTACTCGAGTTTCTCGGCGCTTTCGGAAACAGTAGCGAGTGTCTAAACGGAGAACTTCCTCCCGCGTTGGGCTTCTGTGCCCGCCTATGAAGTAAGGCTTGTCTGACTTACAAATTGTGGATCGTGTCAGTTCGAATAACGCGTTTCTAATTGTAGAAATAAAGATAAACGCGTTCACTACTTAATTACAAACGTGCCGCGAAAATATTCAACCCTGAACGATAGAAACGCGTGTTCCTTTATTTTTCTCTCTTTCATTCTCTTGATCCGTTCTACTGGCAATTTGCACGAGAACAATTAAACGATTATCTTTTAAAACTTTTTGGAAATCAATACGCGAATCACAATCACCATTCGACCATTAAGCTAAAATATTTCCACTTTGAATTTTCTGCTATTTTATCAGAGATTTTACCGTTCGCGAGGCGCGCTAAGGGTGCGTCGTGAATTTCTTGCGAATTTAAAGCATAGCGCGCATTTTAAGCGTCGCGCCACTTCCATCGTAGCGATGAAAAATTTAATGTTGGAATTGAAGCGTGCTCCACGAGGACTCGCGTTAAGTGGGAAAATGCTGGAACGCGAATATCTGGCTCGATTCCCTTCCGTCGGTTTTACTTTCGGGCGTATCTGGCCGAAACTAACGGGCCGTAGAATCCCGGTAACTACATTAGCGTACAATTATGACGACCAATCTACGAGTCATCGAGTTTCGAAGTGCAAGAGTGAATTAACCGCATGGTTTGCGTCCGCTGGCACGCTTCCGAACTTGCCGCTACACATTGCTCCCCGAAACTCCGATAATTCACCATCAGCCCATTGACAATAATACACTACCGGCTTGTTCGATCCATAATCTTCTCGTGGCCCTATTAACGTCCGTTTTCTACCACACACGACTCTGTGCTCCCTAGAATCCCGTTTTCCTACTTTCCCAGAGTTCCAAGCAAACAGCTTCAGAATTGAGAAAGATTTCGTATTTCCTAATTCATTTCATTAATCATGGAGAAGGTCGATAACAAGTCAGGCCTTAAGGGGGTATACCCGTTTGAACCCTTGGAAAATGTATACATTTTGTGGATTTTTTTACAAGTCAACGGTTTGATGCAGATTTCCCGTTTTTTTACTAAATTACATAGTATTATGAACTACTCGAGAAAAAAGTTTCAGTTAAAAAACTATTGTTTTTGGGAAGTTATGCATACACATCCGAAAGTCTTTCGATTTTAGACAGCTAAACGGTGGCCCTGAAAACAGCTGTGTGCCGTGTCTAAAATCAAAAACCATAAAATTTTCTTATAAAGTATGTCAATAGCTATCGTCCAACGAAGGCTTTTTTTATTCCCATTCCCCGTTTATTATTTATAAAGAAAAAAGGTGGATTTTTCTCTTAGAAAAATTTAACTTTACCTTTGATCTCTCACTATTTCTTTATTTTTCAAAATTTTCAAAATCGGCTTCGTTGGACGATAGCTAATGACATACTTTATAAGAAAATTTTATGGTTTTTGATTTCAGACACGGCATACAGCTGTTTTCAGGGCCACCGTTTAGCTGTCTAAAATCGAAAGACTTTCGGATGTGTATGCATAACTTCCCAAAAACAATAGTTTTTTAACTGAAACTTTTTTCTCAAGTAGTTCATAATACTATGTAAAGATATTAAAAAAACGGGAAATCTGCATCAAACCGTTGACTTGTAAAAAAATCCACAAAATGTATACATTTTCCGAGGGTTCAAACGGGTATACCCCCTTAAGTAGGACTTAATTAGCAGACTTACGGTTCCAGTGGAATCTTAAATTCCTTAAGGACATAGACATAGTAAATACTGAAACTTTTATACTTAATTCCATGTCCTTTCTAAATTGATATATGTACTTGTTAGCATCACCAATTTTAAGGGTCGGGTCAAGGGCGAATGGCTCCACGCTGTTCTGCCTTCAATGGTTTATGACAGGGTCTTGGGCTGCATGTGTTTCTGAATGGGGGTGCATGAGACTAAACAGTCCTGGCATCAGGCGATGGCTGGCGACCACTTTGGGTCTTCCAACCATCGGATGTCGAAGGATTGGTTGTTTAGAGTAAGATAAAGCCTATGGGAATGGCAATCGGCCTGACGCCGTATTGCCAAAGAAAAGGGACTCTGTTCCTGGAGGATCTGGCCACGGAGTTGGGAAGGCGATGCCTTCTGGTATGCGAACTGTGATAGACCGCTCAGTCCTTACCCCAGAACTGTCCTGGATCGAGCTTCTGGACTACCTTTACAACGTCGTTTCTAAAATACTTCTCTATCATTTATCAATAAATAGTCACCTTACCTTTCCGTGCCTGTATGGAGGCAGTCGTGAGTCATTGTGCATTGCGATAACAGTTCACGCAGTGCACACGAAAAGTGGCTACAAACGTCCTCTCGGTTGGAGCACAGACTGCAGGTAACGGCGTTATCTTCGCAGAAACAGGTCCCGTTTCCGCGACGGACAAGATACGAAGGGAAACGGACGCGACAATGGTGCACGCCCCAGCCGTTTCGTATCGCGGCTCCGTTGATACGAATCTTCGGAGTTCCTTTTCACCCACCCCACTTTTCACCCTGGCTTTCACGCGTATAATGAACGCAGACGATCGAGCCGTCGATGGACTTGGTCTCGTCACATCGCGTGCCCAGTTTCGGTACACGTGTCGCGCCGCTCTGTCGTGTGTGCGTACGCCAACGCGGCATTATGTCAGTCTGAATAGCGTTTTCGCCGGTGTACACCGCCTGGCAGCGTGAAAAGCAGTGTCAACGACAGCGGAGCGAGAGCGCGCTTTCGATCGAGCGGAAATAACGGGCGAAGAATCGCTGACCCTCTTCCACCTTTCCGCCAAACATCTTTTCTTCTCCGCTCCTTTCGTCTCTCTCTTTATCGTTCGGCCTCTCCTGTGCCCTGTGTACCCACTTCCGCTCCGAAAATTCTATGGTCCTGGGGTGCGATTCCAGGGGTTGCCTACGCAGTACGTGCGCTCCAGATGCTGAATTGTCGGGAGGAATTCTTCGGGTCGAAAATACCCTGATGGGATAACCGGTGGTGAAAAGCCGAGGGAGGGATAAACCGTGCCGAGGTTCAGAATAGTTTCGTGGAGACGCGGAATTAAGGATCCGTAACGGGGAGAGTCAATTGTGGTGCTAGAGTGAAGTGGGGACATATGTTTGAAGAAGGGATGGGAACGGTGATACTCGCGAGAGGCAATCAAGCATCAGTGTTTCAGAAATTACTGCTTTGTAAACATTCTCAGTTTAATTTACTTGTGCACCTGCTGCTTAGATGTTTGCAAACGATTGGGTAGAGTAGAAATAATCAATGAGCGTTGACAGTCATTAAAAAACGTGTAATTATTAGCTCGGAAATTTAACGTCCTATGAAATGGCTCGTGAAAGTTATCTTTACTTATTAGAAATAGAAGTGGTCGTGGACTACGTCATGTTCTCGTGTTACGTGATGAATTAACTACGTAGACATTATTTATCACCCTGAGCACTGCGAAATAAATGAGGAGAATTGTTTCTGTGCTCCGTAGGTCGGTAGGTACCGTAGATTTATTTTCACTTCGTCTCTTGCACTAAACCAACATAAACAGAAGCTCAATCCCAAACATATCGCTATAGCGTAATTGCTTCTTTCAGGAATATGTACTATTTACTTCCCCTGTAATTAATCATTCTCGGACCACTATCTATTTCTTGTCTAATTAGCCCTTCTAGAACAACCATTCTAGAACCGCTAATAACTCCCTTCAGGGCCATTGGATCTACCCGCGCAAGCACTTATTTCATAATGAAGGAAATAAATCTCCTCGCAATTATTCATAAATTATTCAAAGCTAGTGTAAACGTGCACGCGTACGCGAGATCGTATCCACCAACCGCCCTTTATTTTCATACATCCAACCTATACAAAATCATTAAACTGAAGATCGTTGCAGCAACCGCCACTCCCGGTTCCGCGATAAACGCGAACGGGGAATGAGGATGGAAATTTTAATGATGATCCATGGAGGGCTGGATTTTCCCGGCTCGCGCTTGTAGAATAACCGCAGGGCTCGGGGGCCATTTTGAGAGCGGCCGTTAACGAAATGCTTTGAAACGTTCGACTGGATCGCGGATTAGGATTTACACGCGCTGATTTCGGCGCCGCATCGGCCAGGAAGGACAGGTAATGTGCCGCGGGAATTTCGCAGTTGCGGCCGCGGTGAATCCCGAGACCAGGAAATCAGGAGGTTGGACCGGGTTAAAATTTCAGTTGGTCGGCCACCACGTGTGCACTGCGGCGGTTTCAGAGTTCGGAGTGCGACGATCGAACAAAGGTGACGGAAACGCTGCTGGGTCGCTGCAGACGTTCAAGCCGCCCGCTGTGTACTTTTCCCTGGTAAAATAGCAGATGAATTTGCTCGCAAAAAACGGAAGTAATACGGAAGATAAAGGATCCCCGAATTAAGTGGAACGAATTTCACGGAAACGTACGGTACAGCATATATATAATAATGGGGACTATTATTATCTTCGTTAACTGACCTACTTTCGCGTGATCCTCCATTATGGTCATTACCCGGTGAAGAGTATATTCTGCAATTCATTTTTGAACGTATCGCGAATAATGATTGCAATTAATTATAATATGCCCCGTTAAATTATCGTTATAAGTCGTACCATGGAGTTTTGTGCTCGGTTGGAGGTACATAGCGAGAAGTGGCGGAGTTTTCGAGAGCCCCTGAAAGAATCGAGTAGCTCTCAATTAAACCAGATCCATGACGTTGCATAAAAGGGGAATACAAAGTCTGACTTTCGAGAATCCTTTACGGCTACTGGCCACCGAAATCCTTTGAGCGATGTCGTACAAACTCTAAAACTGTAAAGGAACGCTGAATTACGCCTTGAATCCCAGCTGAACCGTTAAATCCTCGCCAAGTACCGGGCAATTTTAAGGATTTCCATTAGGTTGTGCTGGCGCAGCAACTAGAGTGCGCGATCTGGCCTACAGCTGGAGGAAGCAGCAACAGCCTCGGCTTTTAAGGCACCCCATCCATTATTATGCTAGCCAGTAGTATTACTCCGGTGCTTTTAATATCATTGTCTCTCCTGACCCCAGGTCGATCCGACTATTCTCTACCAGTGTTCCCGGGTCAAAATTAAAATCTGCTTTGTACGAGCAATTCAGCTAGACCTTAGATGCTGGCTACCCGGATAATAGCCTCGAGACGTTAAAGAAATTCGTTCTCCTCGTCCTCTCATCCCGTCGACAGAGCACTCTCTCTATCTCTCTCTCTCTCTTACTTTCTCCGCCTCTTCTCTCATTATCATCGAACAAAGCTCCGTTTAAACGTCAGTCGCAACATCTGCGAGGCAGCGTACGAACAGGAAGCTACTTCGCGAGAAGGGATGAGGAGCTAACGCGGCAGCCATGAACCTTTGCTGCATCCCTCATCCACCCTTGCCCACCCCTCTCACCCACGTAGTACCACTAATTAGAAGCTGTTCCCATCATCACACATCGCGCGATTCGCGAGATTGCCGGCTCTCGAGGGCTTTTGTGGCGCATGCCTGTGGATGTAATGCTGCTCCAACCGCGCATCCTATCCGCTGCTCTCAGGCAAATTTAACGCTTGTACTTTGGGTGAAAAGTGTGGATTTCGTTGATCGTCTGCTAATTACGAATAGAGCAACGCGTGAAATTGGCGCCCCGAATTGTGGGGTGAATGTGAAAGTGTTGAGTAGTAAACCGTTTTCTAATATCGTTGGTTTACGTTGCACGGCTAAATTGTTTGGAGGGACTTGGGGGCTGTAAACGTCCCAGAGAAGTAACTCAACAAATTATAGCGTTTTATGGGCCGGGAAAAAAGGGATGTTTAATTTAGCAGCGGACGTGCTGCGCCGCGAAAGTCCGTCGAGATGGAACGGCACGACGGAGGATGCTTAATCTCCATCGGGAATAGCGAGGTCTACGAGAACTGTTTTCATTCCAAACTTTCGGAGCTGAATGCCAGACACTTGCCAGATTTTACTTCCGAGCGGATTTCACGTTAATACAAGATATCTCGTGATTATCGTGAACGTTCAGCGACCCTGCGAAGTGCAGAGGATTTTCACCGGAAATCGAAGAGGAAAGATGTAAAAATTTTCAACGCGGAATGCTTCCGTTCCTCCGATATTCCATATATCCAACGACGCGTTATCGTAACGCTTTAAAATCGTAACGGTACTTTTACAATCATTGCGCAAACATTCATTAACATGTTACTGATTGGTAGAAGAATTCTGGAAAATATTACGACACGAAAAGCTCGGATAGCTCTATTTATATTGCGACTGTGTCAACCAGTTCGTTCTACATATATTAAAGCGATTAATTGAATTCATGCTTGGTGGAGTGCACGAAACGCAAATTGTGTTTTCAGTATAGTGATATCCCAACTGCAAGCAGCAGATATAGAAATCGAAAGAGACTTTAACGTTTCATGCTGCGAGCTACATTCGGATTCTCCTCATCAGCCTCGAGGTGATAGGTTACATTAGTTGATAATTAGCGTTCTGAGGACATGACAGAAGAGCGACACTCGGAACAGGGGCCTTGACAACACGAAGACTGGAGAGCCGGGGTTAGAAGTACATCTCACTTAATTCGTTTATGCAAGAGATTTGCAAACCCCCGGAACTCGACGACGTAGCGTGCGAGGAATTTGATAACGATTATTCGACGTTGACAGAGAAGTCTATGTGATAAATGGGCTCGAAATCTGAAGATTCATCGGGGATCAACGTTGTAACATTTCAAACATCGGATCTTATCCATTTACAATTCCATATTTTCGTGGACCCTTCGACAATCCTTCCTGAGAAATTTCGCTGATTATACGGGAAGTTGGATTCATCGCTTA
Organism: Andrena chrysosceles; assembly: GCA_963855975.1. Taxonomy (NCBI): domain Eukaryota; kingdom Metazoa; phylum Arthropoda; class Insecta; order Hymenoptera; family Andrenidae; genus Andrena; species Andrena chrysosceles. The sequence goes on along the minus strand of OY979766.1, from coordinate 9,982,068 downwards.
CCCCTGGTTTTAAATATTCCATTTCAATGTTGGCTCCATTAATAATTCAAAAACACGTCTTCGGGTGTTCGTTGGGACGGATTTCCCCGGACCAGATTCCCTTACACGGGTATTGAATACAGAATTGTCGACGAAGTACCAAGTTTCAGCGGAGTACGCCGCAAGTGGATCGAGTCGACCAATGCGCCGCCGTTGCAGAGCCTTGTCAGTGGAACAAGTCGACCTAATGTCCGACCGTGAAGGAGCCTTGTCCGCTAGCAGATGCTGCACTTTGTCACTGTCACTTAGCTACTAGATATTTACAAGTTGTTAACGGCCAAGGGTCCGCCAAAATTCGGCTGCACCCTCTATCATCGAAACTGTTCAACGATGTGGTAAACAGAAGGGGGACGTGACCGAGGAAGAGCATCGAACTTGCACATAGAGCACATGATCGATGATTTCATGCTGAATACATTCACGATACCAAATAAAACGTTTGCTTTGAACATTTCTGAAATCACCGCGAGACAAACGGAACATATCCTACTTAAATCTGAAATACTACGTTTAAGGGGTAACACCACTCTACGATCGATGTTTTTTTTTTGCTTAAATCATACTTTAGAAAGGAAGGAGGAGACGAACATCGACCTAGATGGCCAAATGTATGGTGCAGGCCTCGCAGATTAAAGATAAACAAAAATTTAAAGGATTAAAATGTTCATAAAACTTTAAACGCGTTTTTCTCGAAACCACTTTTTTCAAACTGGGAGGACGAATTTCTCGAAAACTATCGCATGAATCGATTTGAAATTTTTACAGTAGCTTTACAACAATATTCTCTTTGGAAGTACGTAGCCGTTTTTTGATTGAATGTAAACTTTCTTTTTTATAACCAATTTAATGCTCATTTTTAGGGCAAAAAATCGATTTATTTTTTAACAACTGCACCACTTCCACAAAAATTGATTTAAAAAAAAACCCCCTACGTACTTCCAAAGCCAATTGTATATAGATTATAAATTTTTTTTATTTTTTGTTCCACGACTCGTACATGCCGAGAAATCCGTCCTCCCGTGGCGGCGTTTTCACAGAAGCTGTTTCCGACGACGGGCTCTGTCGTCGCCATTTTGTATGAAAATGACACTAAAAAAAATTATTTTTCATACTTCAATATGTGTTAAATAAACCCTCAGAAAAGAAATTCTATTCCGTTTGTCACACTCCCAAAATAAATTGTCAAATGTAGGTATTTTTTTCTGCCTCTAGAGTGGTGTTACCCCTTAAGGACAGCCTTGGACTCCTGGTTTATCCTAGCTAGAGATCACTCACAGCCAGGAACCTCCTACCTCGAAATGGGTAGTAAATTCGCAGTCAGAACTTGTACGCGATGATGACGACTCCCGTGACGATTATTCCCTATTAATTGACAGGTCGAATCGCGGGGAACGGCGCGCAATATCCGCGCCGCCGTGAAAGTAGATCACGAGCAAGTAGAGGCGGGCGGGCGTCATTACAAGCTTTTACGCGGTCGTAAAGCCGCGAATGGAGTGACACAGGAGAAGTTGGTCAGGAAGACGGTGTGGGTGGAGCGACAGGAAGGTATGGATATTGCAAATTTGCAGGCGACGTGAATGGGGAGGGGGCGGAGGAAAAAGGCTTTATAGGGACGCTTCGGGGGCGCGAGGGATGAAATACGAGGCGACGTTAGCACGCACGCGAACGTCTGCCGCGTTGAAATCGAGCTTAACGCGTTAATAAAGGTTCGAAATGCCGCTTTATAGGAGGTCGTTATTCAGTCGGTAATGATTCCTCGGTGTCCAAGGCTCGCGCGGCTTTCCCATTTTTTACCCCTCTCCACCATTTCCACTCTTTCTTTCTGTTTTACTTTTTCCGCGGCCAGACGGCTGCGGGTATTAAGTGACTCGTAATTGCAGCGGCGAACCTAGCCCGTTCCGGCGCGTTCTTTGATAAAAGCAGCTCGTTATTAGGAAATCGAACCGATAAAGGGGCGCTGGCCCAAAGGGGGCCAAGAAAATTAAAATGACAAAGGAAACAATTAAACGGGAGCTAGTACTGCGGTGTATCGGGGACGGGGAGACAATTTCAGGAAGTGGGTGGAACGGGGTGCAAGGAATCGATCGTGCTTGAATGCCAATCGAAATTACCTTTCCCTTTTAGAGGGACGAACTGAAAGAGGAGCAACAAGCTGCTGATACTTATTAACATTCGGATGCCATCTCGATTTTCCGATTTGTAACTGGAGGTGAGCTCGTTACCGTGGAGCGAATCGTGCGCGTTTCTCGAGGAAAGAAATACATTTTATATATAGCTCAGACAGGATGGTTTATGACCTGATTGCTGTGAATTCAAACGGGCACGCGATAAAGCGTGAAGATAGTCTGAGATGTCATAAATCATTTATAATCTGGGCGTATTTGATGTGTTGAAGTGCGCCCTAGTTTACGCGCAATGATTGCACAGTTTTACATCGCCGAAGACGGTCGCGGAGATGTTCAGCGTTGCAATAATAGTGTGTAAACGTAGACACGGTTTCCTGTATAAGCATCGAACCGCCGATGAAGTGGCAATATTTGCCAACCGGTTTGCTACTGGAAAGTTCGGAATCTATCTACTTGATGGTAATACCCGGCAATATTTACTCACCTGCAATCAATTTACTGATTTCCTAGTGAACTACTCCAAGTAGCGGGGTCAGATATTTACCGATACACGATTTCTTCGATGCAATTAATCGATCAAGTTTACAATCTCGATCACACTTTTCACACACTTATGAGGGGATCGATTTGAATTTGATCAACAAATTTCGAGGCATAGTCTGGCGGAGTAGGGAAAATATAGGAGGTAGTTACAAAGATGTAAAGGAGCTGTTAAGCTAACGTTGTTTCAATTTCTAACAATTTCCTTTTAAATCACTTCGCAAGATCAATTTCACATTGAACTGCAGCCAATGTAATACCATTATCCACGCGATTATCATTAATACGGTCAAGTTAATGTGACATTCCACCGTCATTTCGATTTTTTCTTTCGATTTTAACTTCGAGGTAAACCTCTTCACTGCACGACGTTGTCTCTGTTGAACGAACGCCCGATGCACCCGCGTAACCGTTGTTGGCAAAAGGGAAGAGATATTTCTAAGTTCTCTACAGGAGCTGGGAGCTGTTCTGCAAGAGGTAAGTGACTCGCGAATCGAGCATGGATCTTAAGGCAATTGTTTCGCCCCAACGCAGTTGATAATGCTCCGGGGCGCCTCTGTGACAGACGTTTCTGCAGTTGCCCGCGCGAAAATAAATGCACCGTAATTCAGATGTAAATTTCCCCGGCACAATTATACCAGCCGTGAAGGAGGATGAGAGTTGTTCTTTGTTAAAGGTTGTCTCGATGGAGAAGATAACAGTGTGTTTCCGTTAAATGGATAAAGAGGGAGAGCGGGGTTTGGGGGGGAGGGTAGGTGAATTTGGAAAATGCACTCTTTGGCGGATGAATAATGTAATTTTCATCGGCAGTATACCCTTCTCGAATTTAAACGCGCGTCGTGCTAAAAGCTCTTGCAATTCACTCTCAAACGAGCACCGAATACCCTTTTCGCGTTTCACGTTTGTTTTACTCACAAGCTGCGAGCGAATAAATGCTACGGATCTCTTGTGCAGCTGAAATCCTGTTGATTATTCGGGATGAAATCGATGTAGCGCAGAAAATGCTGCGTTTTTTTCGCAGGCGCGTTTCAGAATATTCTACTGCTGGTTGAAATTAAATACCGCTCGTGTACGGTTTGCAGATATAGTCGAAAGTGTCGGAAGACATGTCGAGTGTGCTGCTGCCGGGCGGAATAATAATTATCGCGATGTTTCGTGTACGCTCGTACCAGTTCCTCCGAGAATAAAGAGCAGAGCTTAGCCGGTCGGAATTTAAGTTGGCCAAGTAATCTCGCGTAATCAAACCCTTGTTCGACGGCGTAGCTTAGCTCGGAATCGGTATCAACCAATCCCAGGTGTTCAATTGGCGCCTCGCCAGGATTTAAGCTTGGCTTAAATTTCGTACAACGGCCACGGAATTGGGGCAGATTCAGATTAGAATTAACTAATTGTTGCGTAGGGCGTTGTAATTAGCCGCGTGCCTCGCTTAATGAAAATCATACGACGGCGCGCCATCCGAGCGATGGCAACGCGTTTGCATCTGCGACTCGGTGTAAATTATCTGATTGTGAAACCCGTAAGACCGATCTCGATAGATCTCAGATCCGTGGAGATTGTTGCATCGATGTTAATAGATATCCGCGACAACGCATCCATACGAGCACGCGAATATTTTCTTCGAAGCGTTACTTTAGAAACCAGGTATTCGAGAACTTCTGTCGTGAAGTTTGCATCGCGTTAACGACTAGACCGGTGTTCTGAAAGTTAACGCTACAGTTTAGGAATATACCTGTGCTCTCCCATATAGTTCGTAAATAAATAACAACGTTTGTCGAGTTGTAAGCTGCTTAAAAGCTGCCGTCAGCTTTGTCCCACTAACAATACACGTGGTTTACCTTGAAATACTAGTTCATATTATGCAAGTGTCGCAGATTTTCGTCGCAGAATCATGTTTCACCAAAGTTAATGTAGGTACTAAGAAAGCTATGTGTGCAATGTTAGGTGAAATCAAATACTCCACAATTGAACTCTGTTCTCTATCCTCGAACTGATAGTATCAGCGATGCCTGTCTCGTTAGACGCGTGTACAATATCCCATTCAGGATGATAGCTGGACCTGTCAAGAAGCTTTCCCTGCGCAATTCAACATCACCACCGAGCAGTCACGCATCAACGTGCCAGAAGCTATGGATTCAAACTCACCGACTACGTTCAGGTGCACGATGTGGCTCATGTGCGGCGTCGTGGAGACCTGACACTCGTAAAAACCGCTGTCCCGAAGCTGAGGATACTTGATCTGAAGCATCCAGTCGTCCGTGTGTACATTGTGGATCGCCTTGAACCGCTGGTCGTTCGTGTACGTGTAACCACCTATGGTCAGCAAGTGGATGTCCCTGTGCCGGACCCAGGAGACTTGTAGCGACATCTGTAAAACCAGCAAAGGGCAAGGGCTTCGGTTAACCCAGCAGTTCGTTTCGATTATTAACCGTGGGTCCCGCGCGTCCACGGCAAATAGAGTACAAGCAGGGGTGGAAGCAAAGGGGGACACGATAACGCGGAAAGATTTAAATGGTTTCGCGCTGCGAACTCGCAGACCGAATCTTTTGTCCCCCGTTAAGGGTTTCCCATTAAGCGGGACCGCGCAATTAGAAGTGGCTCGTTTGTGTGTTGCGCTGGCAATTAGCGAAACGCCGGGGACGACATTTAACCAGGGGGTGCCCGGGCGATCCCCTCGACCGTGGTTTCGAGTTTCGCGCCATTCCCCGTCTCATTTTTCCCCCGCTCGAGTGTCTCCAGTGGGCGAATTTTTCCACGTACCTACCTACGAAAAATGTTTTCGGTCCCGTCGCAGAATTCACGCGTGACGGAGAAATCGTTCTCTACCGCACTAACAACCGTCGCTGCTCACGGCTGCTAAACTACTTTATTAGCGACGATTCTCAGGGAGTAAAATGGACCGGCTCCGCACGCGATTCTTCATAAAAATCCTTGAGTTTGAAAAGCGGTGGATAAGGGCGATAGAACGTGGGTAAAGGGCAAGCGGTTTTCTCCACGGGGCGTAGATTCTGCAGCGTAGCGAAGGCGCCCGCTCAACGCCGGTTACAGTGTGCTCCGTGAGAAAAATAAGGCGATGAAAGTTAATAACGTTCCTTGTATATGCTAACAGAGACGCGAGAATTTCAAGCGGGCTTCGCCGCGCTTTGGCAGCTACGACGACGGCTGCTGCCCGCCTGTAATCCTCCATTAAAAATTAATTGAAACGCGTTCCATAATGCACGGGATTTGAATTTTCATTCGCCAGCCGCGGACCTGCAAATTTCAAGGGTGTACAGACGTTCCTCCTTCCCGCCCCGGCTTTCGTTGCCGTCGCTCCGTCGGTGTAGTGGAAAATTAATAGAGCCGCTTTGCATATCGTCGGGAAGTTAGCGCGCGAGATAAAACGGGCCGGGACGCGATAATTGGGCATCCCGGAGTCAGCGACGTGTAAATATTTGCGCCCTTTGTAGCGCCTGACACGCATATCCCGTGGAAAATGTCTCGACGTGAAGCGCCTCGATGCTCAACGCTCGCGGCCAGCTTCTGCCCGTCTGCAAGCCGGATCGCGTGGAACGCGAGAAAATTAGGAGGAAGCGGCAATCCTCTTTGCGCCTTCCCCTTTCGCCACCTGATCCTTTCCTTTCTGGCCTCGGAGAAGCAGCGTTTTCAAGGCGGAAGGAGCACGGAGGAAGACTCAAAAATCCACAAGATTAGCCGAGCGGGGGATAAAGTCTGAGCAACTCTGTCTCTTCCAGACCCGGCGCCGCAAGTGAATGTAGAGAAGTGGATAACGAGATTATAGGTACCTATCGCCTTCCTTCTTCGCAGGTGTGCAGTTTAGTAGTCTCGTCTGCGACAGCGTAGCAGGTACAGAATATTCGTGTTCAGGCGTAGTGTACTTAACTGTGCATTTTATTGGTGTTCAAATATAGAAGCTCAGTTCATTCGCTTCGGGATGTGATAAGCTTTAGTGTGGAGTATAAACTGTGGAGTGCATCAGTGTAATATGTGTATACTAAGGTTGTCGTTCGGGTAGGTTGATAGATAATGTTTTTGACTTTGCACCCATGTACGCACAAATGCGAGCACAATCTCCTATTCGACTTTAATACGATGTTATTAAGTAATTAATTCATTATGCGGGATTTACAGTAGAATGGAATTTAATACTGCTTCGAATTTGCGTGGCATTGACGATACAAAATCAAAGGGTTATTTGACAATAGAAAGGGAGAAGCAGGCAATGCGAGACCTCCCGCATGGAGTACATGAAAATATGCAATTCAATAAATTTCGTACATCCGTTACGATTTTATTACCATCGAGGGGAAAATAGTGATAGGAACGGATATTAATATAACGCTCGCGTCAGCGTGTAAAATCGCCCTTTACGATTGTCGCTCAATATTCGTTCAACTGGCCGTTTAATTGCACCTCGTATTGGTTCGTATCTCCCGGTTCAATAAGAAAAAAAAGACCATTTTACTGAAATGAACGGCGAATGAACGCATCAACGAGAAGGCGTTGGAATAAATACTTTGAAATTGATATTGGCTGCGAGGTTAACACATATTCCACGAATTCAATCGATCATACCCCGCGTACAGAGTTGTAAACGAATTTTAATCACGATATATTTGTATTTATTTTAATCGCTCCACTACCGCATTTATAACAATCACAGTAATTACACTCTGGGAAATGGCAAGTGCAAGAATTAATTAAAAAACCCATCGTTTAAACCTACGTTTTGTATAATCCTCGAAACTCAATACCTTTAAATTTACTCCTCAAAATTAACGCCTGAAAACTTTTCCGCCTGAACAATAAACCCTGGTGTACACGCGAAACCTGCAAATCGTCCAACGATAGGAATCGCACGCCCGCGCGATATCGAAAACGTTTCAAATTTCCATAGTGCAAAGCATTACGATTCCCGGTCCGAACAACAACACCCGTGGCGAGCGTATCGTGGATTATTGAGGCACGATTTCAACTTGCATCCTGTAGCGTCGCGCAAACCGCTCGTTTCCCATGGAAACCTGCTCGAATCGGTGGCACCGTTCTACCCCGGATTTTCACCAGGTCGAAAGGGTAACAAAGTAGACCGTCCCTTCTTTCGCCCGTTGGCCTAGACCTGGAATCTTCGATATCGGATTCGTACGTTTACCTTCGACGACGTCAGAAATCGCCGGTGAGCATGGAGGGCCTCGTTTACGCGTATCTCCCGTTCTGCCGACGTGGCAGCCATTGTTCCCGAGGATTCGGATCGTTCCGCCGCGATTCTTATCGCATTTCCTCCGAAATTTTCGGGGGAAACATTTCGCCGCGCGAATGCGAGTTGTCCTCGCCGAAATTCGAGCTGTGCCGTTCCCAGAAGATGCTCCTTGTTCACCAGCCAGTCCCGTGATATCCGAGAAGATAAGGCAAGGGGAGTTTGGGGGGAGGGGGCGGGGTGGGGTGGACGGTCGTCAGATAAGAGGGGTGGGATGAGAAGCAACCCTCAAAGGAAACGGTAAGTGGAAGTAGCCAGAATGACGGCGCGATGCCAGCTCAGTAACTGACTTATACTACTGCGTATCGCTGGCCGCCGGGTGTGTGTGTTTATGGTACGCGTGGACGCGCAGGGACGCCTGCTTCCCAGGCTTTTTACGGCGCATTTAGGTGTGTAGAATGTGGAAAGCTCTGTCGAGTGTGTCTTCGAGAGGCCCTGATAGGGAGAGATAACTTGGGATGACTTGAAGTAGGAAATTCTTTCCTAGACTTAGGGAACGCTAAATAAGGTGATGCTCTATATATTGTTGCGAGCACCCTATGTAGAGGATTCATGGCCCGCTGGTGCTCGCGACGAAGACAAGAGACAGCGAGAAGAAGGCGATCGGGATGATCGCCTGTCAAGCTGTCATTAGAGAGTCAGCCGTCATTACAAGCAGACGTCTCGTTATTGTATTCCGCCTAACAGATTGTATTCGTTACCCGTTCTTGTACTATCCTTGTTACCCCCTTCTTAATGTTCTGTTATCGTTGTTGTTCAGTAAACTTGTATTATGCCCAATCAAAAACGTAACAATATTTAGAATCTAGGAGGTCGTCGATAGTGACATGAAAAATTGTGGGAAGCTAATATCGTCTTGGATAATGGTTTCCGCGAGATTCGAATTGAATTTGGAAGAATTTTATTCTAGAATAATGGCAGAGCGTTTTCGTTAACGTGTACGGAGTTTTCATCTAAAGTTTTATACTTTTATCATTTGGTTTATGTTAATAGCATCCCGGAAGAGCGTCACAGGCCGCGGTACAATCGTCCCTTTTCCCTGTGACCACTTCCTCCTATTCTCTATTATTCTTTCTCGCCCCTGCATTATATGTGTCTGATGTCCTGCTTCCTGCCCTTTTCACTTTCTGTCTCAACACTTTTGTCAGTCTTTCTGCTGTATTCCCTCCGCGCCTGTTTTCATTTTTCACTTCCTCCCCTCGCTCCACTTTCTCTGCCTTTCTACTCTCTTTTCTTTACCCTTTTGTTTTTTTAATATCAAAGTCTCGTCCAGCCTCCGCTCTGCACAAGCATATCAAGAAAAACGGTGCTGACACAGAAGAAATTCACCCTCAACTATTCCGGCGGTACATTCAATGCCTGCCACTAGACAAGTTTCGCCAGTACGACAGAATACCACTTTCCTACACGCTCCCTGTAACTAAATCACTGGTCCCTTCAATCGAACGGTTTCCCTAACACTGAAATACATCGCTGAACAAGATATCTCTGTATTCAAAAATTGCCCCGTTCAATTCTCATTTAGTTTCTCAAATTCCTATACCATAGTAGCATTAGTTGTAGCTAGATATTTCAGCAAGCAAATTTATCGCTTCCTTCTTTCTTTCCAAAAATACCGTCCACCCTATCTGTCTTCCAGCCGTCACACCTCTATCCCCTATCTTACCATCTTTCTTTCATGGTTGTACAATATGCTCAGCGTGTACACGCCCCACCACAGAACCCCCTCATGGTTTCCACGGTGTGCACACGTCACCGCGAGCGCGCACAGCGTATATAATTTATGATACACGGCCAGCGTAAGCTCCCATAGTTGACCCGCCATAGGGTTCCGGTACCGTGTACCGCCCCGGATCCGCCAGCAGCATCTCCAACATCCCCTGGTTTCTGCCAGGCTCTCAACGCCCCCCTGCACAGTTGCCCTTTGCATACCAATATTGTTGTTCTATGCAAACGATTTACGCCCAGATGCCCATACCGGTCCCCCATCGACTTTACGAGCGCCGAAAACCTGCCGTGCTTTTCCAGCCACCTCGGGTCAACTCCATCTCAGAAGTTCGTCACAAACTGACTGCTCCATTCCTCGTTTGCGAAGCAGAATTTTGTTACTGCGACGACCGTGACTTGGTAGCTGCGATCTCCTGTAAGAGTCGTTCAAGAAATCCATTCTGACCCGTGGACAACGTGGCAGTCGAACGGAACTTGCTCAATTTATCCGCTGGGATGACGTTTTCCTTGATTGCACCGCCGATTCAAGATTCCGCGAATGGACCCAGCGACATTTGATGCGGGAATTTGGTTTCGGAGGAAACCAAATGTAATTTTGGGAGATTGATTGCAGCCACGTGTGTAATACCTACTGCTGCTAGTTCGAATAGCATTTATAGTAGGTACTGTTATATTATCGTTCATAATTCTTGGCAAGGTATATAATTGCGAAAACGACAAAATTGGTCTCGACGAGATTACCGTTTTACCATAGATGTGGCCATCCAACTATCGCGGCCGAATTATCGCAGTGGAAAATTCCCACGAGCTCTCAGCGCAGGTTATCAAATTACTGGGCAATTATTCGCCGTAAACAAATCCCGTGTAAGAAGATTCTGACCCAATTTCACGCTACGCTCGAGGTGGAATCGTTGCGTAAAAACGAAGGACGGAAATTATTCCGCGGAAGTACCGAACGGCAGAGAAATCGCAGTGCGTGCGCAGAATCTTGCCACACAAAGGTGGACAGTAAATCACTAAAATTCTCACCTTCCATTGGGAACTATACGTGTATTCTATGAGCGTTGCACGCATTAAATTTTCCCTGCGTTCACTGCTGCTCCTGTATGAAAATTCCTTTAAAATCTGGACTTCATCGAACGCGCACGCGAAACAAAATAATGACCCAGACTGATCCAGAAACGTCCGCATACAGCTCCCCTCCCCCAGGTGCGATTGTAAATGGTAAAGGCTGCGATTAAACGAGCCGGGCGCCGTCATTTTCATTCGAATGCCCCTGCGACCTGCCGCTGTGAATTTAATCATTGAAAGAACTGAAAACGTTCGTGAAAATGAGCGTGCAGCTGCAATCATGCAATTAATTCGTGCAGAGTATAACATAAAGTCCGGTTAAATTATTTTACGTTATGGGACGTGGCCATTGGTTCGTTCAATTAGAATTTCCCATTATGCGAGCGCTCTCGTTCCTGCGACGAACTGTTGCATTTTGAAATTTGCCTTATACAAAATTCCATTAGACGCGTCAATATTTCTAGCAGTAACGGAGAAGAAAGAATAATAATTTGGTATTCACTTTCGTCGGGGAAATTCAAGCGAGGATTCGTCGCATTACAACGACTGAATAATGAGCGAGTATTTCTCCAGTCGCTGTCGACAATGGAGCCCAACACGAATTTTCCTAAAAGATCAGCACGGTTTCGCAGAGTCGGTCGATTTTCAAGTCGATTTATCTCGAAACGTCGTAACTGCTCCAAGGGTCAACAAGAGTAGCGTCTATTTATCCCATGGGATTGCACCCTTCTCCCGTGCAATTTCGCCCTGGCAATCTACATTCAGCTCGAATCGTCCACGAGAATAGTTGTTACTTTATCCTTGCTCTTGTTGTGCCAATTTTCGTGCCATTCAAACGGAGATTCTTTCTTTCAATTGGACGTGACATTCTTCAGCGACGTCCAATTAATCGTACACAGAGAAGACGCGCCTGCACCTGTCGCGATCGTACTAGCTAACGACACAAGGGAAATTCTCCAACCAACAATAGAAGAATATACGGCAGATTGTCAAGAATCACTTTATTCAGGAAAAGACGCAACCCAGAATCTATCTTTAGTATAAGTTTCTCGATTTTCTACATACTACAATACTCTAACACCTTGACACTCAGTGGTGCACCCAGAGGGAGTCAAAGGGCCATAGCAACCCCTAAAGAAGGGGCTTTGTAAAATGAAGAGAAAACTGGATTTTATTCTTTAGACAATTTTTTATAATCACTTACTGAGTTTTATTCAATTTGCATTAAAAATATTTTTATCAGTCTAACTCGATTTCTCCCAAGATTAAATCCTGAGTGTGCCACTGTTGACACTACAGCCAAGTTATTGCAGTTCACGAATCCCTTTGTAGAAATAAACTTTCCCAGCAAAAACAGTACTCGAGAGTTTTTACATGCGTATATTTTTGTAACAGTTCCACTATGGTGCTCGAAGCAACAGAATTAGCATTTTTCCAGGTACATCGCGCTGGCTGCGACGCGTATTGTAGCAGACGCGTTAAGTGCGTTTGTTTTATCTGGTCGTGGAACAGCGGCTGCCGCGTTAGAGGGTGCGTCGACAAGGGTGTACACAGAGCATAAACGCGGACGTGGTCGCGCTGTCGCGTTCCCGCGTCCGATAAGCTTCTCAAGAGTATTACAATGTTCGCAAATACTTTGTGATGCCGTCCCTTTCCCGCTGGTCGTGGCTTTTCTCTATTTTCTTCTTTCCGTGCCCCGCGGAATTTCGCATCGACCAGCAGCTCTGGCAGCCTGGCCATCACAGACGTTCCCCTTGCTTTCGTCGCTTTTTGCCAGAGGGATTTAGCGGGGACGGCGACCGACGTGTTATTTAATGCACGGCCGTTGAGTACATTATCGCGCTTGTTATCTCGCAGCACGTTAACAATTTTCTCTCTCTTTACACCCGTGTCCGCGCCATTCATACCCACCCTTTTCCTCTTTATCTGTCTCTCTTTCCGTTCTATTTCTTTGTGCCAAACGGGTGTAAAAGAAGCGGGTCCGTTTCACGTATGTCGTTTGACCCTTTAAACCTCTAAAAAATCGAGCCTTCGTTAACTTTCTTCCATTGTTAACGCGGTGTTTCCCTTTACATGGATATCCGTACTGGGTCCGTCTCTATTTGCGCGTGATAAATAGACAGCTCATGTAAACGTCCATGTTTCGTCACACGTACGTATTCGTAGGATTACGCGTATGTACGTAATATTGACTTTGTTTGGTGTAGGTGTACCCGAGTCTAGAGCCACGAGAACGCGTGTATAAATGGTATTATGTACTTGTAGAATGTGGAACGGAGTACGCGGGTAATCCAGAGCTGCATCCCACGTATCTCTAAGCCGGCGATGGTATTTCTTCGGCTGAGGGTCCAGCAAAAACGTTTCTTCGAGCAGGAGAAGAGTCGGTATGTTGTTGAAAGCAGAGCTCAGAGTAGTCACTCGCACGAGTGACTCCAGGCAACTGCGAACTTTGAGGTCGCGATGCTGTTTCCATACCTGGGAGAGCTTGTCAAGATATCAACGTCGTTTAATCTTTGACTTCGAGAAATCTACTTGGCTTGTATAGCCAACGCACTCCGGCAACCCAGTTATGTAATAGGATTTTATGTTATTACACTATCCGTCTTGAAGAGGGGTATATTAACAAAATAATTGACAATATCTCGCGAAGTATACATTTTTCAACCCGATTCTGACACTACCGTTTCTACAAAGCATTCCCAACTGCAAAGCATACATACATGAACTTTTTTGCAATATCCTGATGTATAGAATGAATCCTGGAAAGGGTTACACATTTGCATTAACACCGTGTACAGCGAATGCGTGACATTCACTTGAACAAATCTCTAATCTGTATCGCCTAATAATTTTCACAAATTCCCCGACACTATTACTATCATTATCGCGCACCTCTCGTACAATTATTCAACCATGTACCAAAACGGGTGGGATTCGCCCTCTGTATCGGCCTCATGCACGCGTGCGAAATCTCTACGCACACACTCGGCGGTCGTGTAAACGGGCCGATTAAGAGAACGAGGTTACGTTAATTTCGTTGCGTTCACAGTCGAATAAACGGGGCAGAGGCGTTGTCAGCGGAATCCCGACCCGTTCGCCGAAAAACACGATAAAATCGTGGCCGCGATATTCCCAGGATTTTCACCTGAACGGCGAGAGGAAGACTGCACTGCGCCTGATTAACGTTGCGCTCGGTAAAAATTTATTAAAAACCAGATAATTAATTTCTCGCCGGAGTTTGGCTGATTAATTCCCCGCGGTGAAATATTTTTGCACGGAACAGGGGGATACGTCGGAGCGGGCGGGAAAATGGAAAAAGGAGCAGGAATAGTTTCAGCTGGCCGACGTCGCCGGCCGATTCTACACCGCGATTCTGAAAAATAAACAGGGAAACGAGGGTGGCGAGGGATGGCGCTGAATATTCGATATTTCGCGCGATGAAAAAGCGTGTCAACAGATACCGAGCGGGACCAGTGGTGGCGCGATATTATCGCGCGCAGCTATGCCGCGCAAAGTGCTATTAAAATATAATTAACGTCGCTATAAATTATATTTACTGCCACTCCTACGTATGCGTGACCCGTAATTCGACTGCGCCCGCGACACTGTAGCCGGCAAGTTTTATACGAGTTTTAATATACGAGTATTAATAAAGGAATGCCCGAGATGTAATAAACGCGATACATGAAAGAGAACTTATTATATTCTGTCTTTTAGGTATATAAAACCGTCAAAAATTAAATTGCATTCGTGGAATATTTTACGAAAGAGTTGTTCCACAAGCACGAACATTGCGGGATATTGTAAAGTTTTCTATTTCATACGTTTCAACTTCCACCAATTTCCCCCAATCATACTGTGGCACCAAAAACTCCACTCAAAAGAGAAGATTCACTGGAAGTTTATCCTGCCATGAGATAGTATCCTGGAACAGTGCCGATGAGTAAAACTGGTCTTTAAATTATTAGCAAATTTTTTGAGACGCGTGCTGAATTCTCTCAGCTCTTACTCGAATAAAAACGATATTCACCGTCCGTTTTGTGTGTCCACGCTTCTTTGTATTGCGCGGAATATCCGATCTGTCTACACCTTTTCCACCGACTGTACGCGATGAGTGACGATTACCCATCGTTTCCCAACATACGGATTCGGACACCCGCGAAATTGGCCTCGTGGACACGTCGATGCGCGGCCGGAGCGCTCGAAAAATGTCGCGTCCACGTGAAAAAGGAAACACCGGGCGAACGAACTCGGACAGTAGCTAACTGGACACGTTTGTTCCCGTGCAACGCGTCGCGACGCTTGATCGGCGACGCTAAAGTGCCGTCCAGAAGCAGTTAAACGTTGGACGCTTCACCTGTTGATACTTTTTTATACGTCGCCCCCTGGGCAGCGTTTGATCGGCCGTCGAAGAAATGAAATTTCACGGGGTTGCAGCTGAAACAGAAGTGACCGCGGAGCAGCTTCGCGCCTATAATCGGATGTTTCAGTGGTATAACCTACACAAAGTCATCCACGCCGCGCGGTGAGCAGTAACGATACTCTAATGGCAGCATTCACTGCCGCAACTTATAAGTATTCATAAAGCGTTTATGGTGTGCCGATGGCTGTGTAAGTTACAACGGAAAATGGTAGGCGAAGTTTGGAATGGTCGGTATTAATTATTAGTGGCCCATAAACTGGTCTGCATTAACGTGAGTGTGATGTAAAGGGTTATTAAATGGTTATTAGAGGGCGCCTGGTGGTTTCGTAAGTTGATAGAACGACGAGTCATTTAGGGGATGGTTGGCGTTGTTTATTAAATATTTATTTAAATAGAGCCTTCGAATGAATCGTATGAATCGGCCTTAGAATCGTGCGTGCGAGTAACCTGCTTTTGATTCTCATTTCAAGAATGACAATGATTTCTTTGAACAACCAGAACCGAATTTTGACTGATCCTTGACGCTCGATGCTTATTATTCAACGACACTTAAACGGATGCCCGTCCAGTGTCCGTAATCCCTGATTAACCGTGCCGCTTAATTGAGCACGCGATGCGTGTAACGCGGCAGGCGAGAACGGTTGGATCCGCGGGTTCATTGATATGGATCGCGAATCGATGCTAGTTACGATATTTACGCACGCAAATGCGTTAACGCGCGGATCAAAGAGTTCTGATTACTCCATGAAACGATAACTCCGTTAACGATACCGCGTTCACAAAATTTAACTGACTTCTCGTTTTATTGAATGGAATGTACATATACTGTCTGCTAAAAACTGCTAAAGACTTCTAAATGGATCGTGAACACCAGGAAGCATTGATTACGTCAGCAATTAAATGATTTATGACTGAAGTGCATCAAGTTGGGAATTAACTTGGACATTAGCATTGTTAATGGGCTCGGGATAATCGAATTGACTTCTCGTTTAATAGTACGCTCCGTACCGACACGAGATTTGGCATCATTTTCGACGGAGCAAATAGAATAGGTACCAAATAGATCATTCAATAGTTTCCAGGCGTTTTGATGGATTTATTCCGAGCACAACTGGAACGTACTTAATACTAACTGCGCGCAGTTATTGAAATCCACGAGTCGCTTGAAATTCGCAGCGGCACTTCCCTGCTCTTTACAACCGTTAAACTGGAATCGATGGAAACAAATGATTCGAACGATTGTGTCCTCGTAGCAGTCAGCGCCCTCCTGGAGTCAAGTGCGCGTTAATACTGAAGTAGTAATACCTAATTAACGCCGAGACTTAATTAAGTATTCACACGGATCACGCCTGACAGAGCAATGCATTCTGTTCCAACGCATTCTCGATTCTATACAATATCTCCCAAGCTCGAGCGCGGTTCTATTATCAGTAATCGTTGGACTGATAAGCTGTAAGCAGTTTCCAGTTGGCTGCTCCGGAATTCACCGAGCATAATATCGATTATATTTTACCGATCGTTCGCGACAGAGACTCGCTACATTTTCTTTGTCTACCACTTTTCTGACCGACTCTTCTCATGTCCGATTGTCCTCCACTTTTCCTATCGTTTCGTTCCCGTCCGTTTCCTCTGAAATGCGTTAAGCCCGTTTACGATACTTCTCCAGACACAAATTTGTATCCTAGAAGCATTCAAGGTTGCTTCAGTCATGGAAGACGGTAAAGTTGTAAATTCTACTTTCAGCTCCCTTATTGTTAGACGCACAAGCGAAGTTCAATGAAACTGAAGCATAATAGAGGAGACTGCGATACAAGACAGCTTAGACTCAAGAGTTCTCAAGAGAATTCTATGTACTAATTACCATCGCCGTTGTCCCTTTCTATCTTCCTATCTCATTCTCACTGAAAATTCTCTGCATCGACCCTTTAAAGTATCTCGAATGATGCTTTGAGAATTACTTGCATTCATCCCCAAATACTTACACAGGAATAATTTGTGTAAAACTTCGTGGCAGTCGCATGTTTTCGATCGTAGCTGGGAGAAGGGGCTTGAACCATGACGCAGGTCTCTTAGAAACAAGTAAGGGGTGCCGGAAGACGGGCGAGGGGAAAACTTAGGAAGAGGGGACGGTTGCATGCCACGGTCTAGTTTGTCTACGCGCGTACTATCGGTTAACCATTCGTCTTGGCCGTTGCAGTCCACAGTAGTCCTGCAACCCCTCTCGAAGAAGCTTTCTGTTTGTTCCCTACGGGGAAGACCAACATTCCTATTCCTACGGCTCTTTCACGCCATTGCTCGATGGCCAAAGTAAACCCCTCTGCGGCACCGCTGAGAAATTCGATTCTTAAGAGGTGTCCCCGCTTTGGATGCTCCTCTCGGTCTTCTGGGAAACTTCGCAGAGAGGGGTCGCGGAACAATATCCTGGCTGGCCGTGTATCGCGTTACGAGACCGCGCATAGCTACGGCTAAGATCGCGAAAGCGAGTTCATCGCTTCGGCATTAATCCTCTCAATGACACGCGGTTTTTACGCGAAGCGTGGTTTCGCGTACGCGAGAACGTGGGTTTATGCGATCCGATAAAGGACTCAGGGGAACGGTCAAATTAGCACATAAATTAATCCGAACTGGCTCGAAAGCTGCGCGTTATGTTCAAGGGAATCACGTTAATCTCATTGTCAGATAAGCGCATATTCAGCGTAATATTATTATTCCTCCAAACTTTGATCTGTGAACGCAGCTGGAGAATAATCGCGATAACATTCTGAGGTGTTCTCTTGGAAATCTCGCAATCTCGCAACACCATTTCGTAGTTAGTTACAGATTAACAGAGAATATAGATAAAATTGAAATTATCCTTCGCAAGGTCGACAGTGACGTTTATCGCGACCAAACTTATCGGTATATTCACTGTCATTGTTTTTTACACTTAACTTGACATCGATAGTGTGTTTATTCTAAGTGAAGCTCCTCGTCGTCAGACTCGTTACACGGGAATGAATTTTCTAATCGTTATTATTATCGTTATCGTGAATTACCGAGAGTGTACACGGCCAGGTCGTTCTGGTCCGATACGATCCCAGGGAATGAAAGGTACACTCTACCGTCCTCCGTTATTTCTCCTATCGATATTTAATGAATTTCCTCTGGGCAAACAGCGGCGGAGAATTGAAAAATTACCCGAGCCGTCGAGGGAGCTGGCAGAGCAGATACGCCAAGTGGGTGACGGTGAGAATTCATCGAATCCCATCTTCCTCCCACCTTTTCCTCTATCTAACGTTACTCGAGCAAATCCCTTATCCGATACAATGTTTTCCCCCGATTTCTCTCGCCGTTGCACTATCCACGCCTCCTTTAGCGCCGTGGAAACCGAGCGAGACGCTACGAAAGCTCTTTCAGGTAGCCCGCTACGACTGGAATACTTCAATCCGTGGAGGTCCGTTCTGTAATTAGCGCGAAATTGAGCGCACGCGGGCGTGGGAAGTATCCGATGAAATTTCACGTAATTAAAGAGTCGGGACGTGAAACACCTGCACCTAGACCGAAGATATATGCCGTTGGATTTTACTTCTACTCGGGCCCCGTGGACTCTCGTGCACAGTAACGCGGCGTACTACGCTGTATCGCTTTTAATTAGGCGCACAATTTTTTCCCCGGACCCGTAAAATATTCGCAGCCCGGAGCCTCGGATTGCCCTCCTTATTGCGCCGCGGCGGGACGAGAGTGAAATAACGCTGGGCATAAATAAGGGCACTCGCGCAGCGGAGCTTCTAATGTCTTCTTCGAGAACTTCGTTCCCGGTGCGACATTTTATTGTCTCTTTATTAAACGGGAAACGGAAAGTGGTAGTGGTATAGGATAAGAACAACAGCAATATTCAGAGTTCTCTAGATGGTATTGGAAGAGTGATAAATAGCGATGACAAGCTCAGATCTTCGACGTATGAATTTTAAGTTTCGCGGAGATGATGGATAAGCCGGGGACGGGAAATGCTTGACGACGACCAACGAAGTATTCAGAACGAAAGTTCGATGAAGTTGCGAGTGTTCTTGTGCCGCTAAAGGCTGTTCCCGTCGTCAGAGGGCCGGAGAAAAGAAATCCTCCGTGTACTTTGCGGCACTGGCAGCGGCCATCGATCAATCCGCATTTCATTCCGGCTTAACGCAGAGGAACGAAGAGCTGAATGCGAGGGTCGGAAAGGCGCTGCACCGTGAATACCAAATAGGTTTTTGGTTACATTTCGTGGCCTGGTACACTGACCTTTTCCCTTCTCTTCCCGATAGCTCCAATTCACCGCTCAAAAACCCTCGTTCCCTTCCAGATTTTTGTCTAACGAAAACGTGACGTAAAATGTCTTACTATCGCCTCATTATATGTGCACTGCTGCTTATAATTCTAACATCACTCATAGTTCTTACAACCCACGCACTACGAAGATTATGTAAAAAAAAAAGAACGAGAATTTCGCTTCTCGTCTCCTCAATGCTAGTTTATATCACTGAAATTCAGGATTCTAAAGCGCCTGTTATCTTCCACAGAATAATATAGAGTACAAAAATGACATGTACAGAACTCGTTCTAAATGAAAAGTTTCTAAACCTCCTCGAGAGAAACAGCGTATTAACTGTCTTCAGACTGCCAGTAGCAATTTCTCAAACAATATAGCAGACTGCGCTGGTACAGTAATTTAAAACATTCCCTCAATACTCGGCAACCAAACTTCTTCCGCTTTGTACCCCAAACCAAGTGTCTTCACTCTGAGCTCTGTTCCTGAATCCCGTTTTTCGTTCGCCGTGAAAGCAAATTAAAGTTTTACCGAGCTCCTTGCCCCTTTTGTGGCGCACTGGTCGCTCCGGGTGCCTCTTCCCTCTACCGAAATTCCGCAACGTCCTCGTTTCGAGCGTAGGGTGAGTGTGGGTATTACTGCGGACTTTTAAGGTAGATTAACTTTAGAACCCTCGATACGGCGTTCAAATGATTGAAAGTTCCTCCTTCTTTTTTTAAAAGAAATGTGGGACCTTAATAATTCCATAAAAAAATTTGAGGGCGGGGTAATAAGCGCAGTTGCTTAAAAACACAGAGATTTGTCGATCAATGTCATTGCAGGAGTTACTGCGGACATGCATGCATTACTGCGTGCCAGTTACTAACGAAATACCAGTTACTGCGTATGTATTACTGCGGTCTGATGTCAGGCGAAACATAACCTTAATACCTTTGCAGGTTACGTAGACAGAAGTGAATACGGTCGGAAGAAAGGTTAGGTGGCGCAATGGTCGGTCCGCAGTAATACATGCACATGGTGTAAAGTACTGCACCTAATACTGCGGTGACAAATAAAAATTAAAACTAAAATGTAGACGACTGATTGATTGTTTTTCTGGAAAAATAACTCTTATTCTACCGAGCAATAATGCTACATTACATGTATTACTATTAATAACAAAAATATAAATGTTTTTCTAGTAGGTGTTCATGACCGCCATATCGGGAATCGACCGAAGTTTCGCCTTGACGAATTTCAAACTACGATAAAAGAATTAATAATAACTTTGCTGTACATAT
Organism: Andrena chrysosceles; assembly: GCA_963855975.1. Lineage (NCBI taxonomy): Eukaryota > Metazoa > Arthropoda > Insecta > Hymenoptera > Andrenidae > Andrena > Andrena chrysosceles. The sequence goes on along the minus strand of OY979766.1, from coordinate 9,961,328 downwards.
TTATTAATAATTACCTGTAATAGAGTTTAAAATAATTTTATTAAAAATTTTCAAGAGATTATGTACTTTCTAACATTAAATATGATCTGTTTTAGAATATCCGCAGTAATCGGGGCATCCGCAGTAATACCCACACTTACCCTAGGAGGATCCACGGTAGCTCCGTGCTCTGCACGTGACCTCGCGAGGTCCAGGTAACGACGGGAAAGATATAACTGCAGAGGCCAACGAGCGGGTATCGCATGCAAGCAGCTTCGACGTCCCCAAAAACGCCTATCGTCCTCCGTAAATCTTGGCCCCTTTGTGAGGCGAGCTACTTCGTTATCGTCCCCGTCATCACTTTCGTTTCGCGGCCTTTTAATATATATCCCGGGCCACCGTGACGAAGCCGAATGAAAAATGTGCATCGTCGGATATCGCCTCGAGCCGTAAATATCGATCGCGGCTACACGAGGAAATTACCCGATCGTGCATTGCAAAGTACTTGCGCGTTCAATGGATAAGCAATCGTTAAAGTGGTTGGGTAAAACGGAGTCTAAATATTCTGTGGAAGTGGTTCGGTAAAGCAACTTGCGGAGAATAATTGTGTTGAAATTGAAGATGTTAAAGGGGCATCGCGTACCGCAGAAATGTAGATAGAGTATTCCAGGAGTTTTTCAAATGAAACTGGAAATTGCAGGTAGAATTTCTTCCTCGAGTTTATTAATTATTACGTTGCGTAAGAATAGTTCGTAGAAGTTTGCAACGCGTGTTACTTTCGTCGTGGAATGGGTAATTAAAATGGCGCAGAGCATACTGCAAAAGTGTTTGCAAATAATTGAATCGCGAGCAGTCGCGCGACTCCAATTCTTTATAATAAAGTGAACCCCTTTTCTGCCAAGAAGTCTCTCTCGGCAGTTTTGAAAATCTACTTTCCGAACCTTACGAGATTTCTCCTTATCCCCGGAAACAGAAAAGCGGAATCTTTCTGCCGCGGAGAATCGAATTTCCAAGCAGCGAGGAGAGCTGCAGCTGTGCGGCTGAAAAATAAAATCTCCATTTCCTCGGTATCTTCTATTCGACGTGTAGCCGTGATTAACGTATATATAGAATTATAAAATGAAACATGCTTTGCCGTTAAAGACCATCGTCACAACGTATGCACGCGTTTTTCTCCTTCGTTCTGTACTTTGTCTCTTCCTTTATTTGTACACTGAATTCTGCTTCTCTACGAATACTTTTCTCGTCTACGTTTCAACGTGTACATAGGTATGTAGCTCGTACATTTTGAGCGGTCTCTCGTTAAATTAGCTATGCTGCTTGGGAAAAGCGTGCTGCATCCCTTGCTGGCAACCACTCATTCCCCCTTTTCCTGCAGAAATTGTTAATAAAACCGCGGATGTAGAAGCGACTGTTTCGTAGAAGAACGACGAAACGCGAGGATTCCTAACAGGTGCTTCTTTGAAATATAATTCCGCTTCGCCACATCGAGTGGATCGATAGTTGCGTTCCTCGAATGACCCCTCACTGCCCTCCAAGTTTCAATCACCGAAGAGGGAAGCCGGTGACAAAGCTTTCCGTATCGCTCCGCCTGATTAACGTGCTAATTCCACGCCGTTCAGCCGCAGTGTTCTCACACATGGCAATGGAATCACGAATTGCGAATCGAATTTCGAAAATCGCGATTCGTTTCAGCGGGGTATGTGTCATCGCATCGGGTTGAATCCACTGACCGGAATTAAACGGAGAGGATATCGTGCTCCCACGATTGAAAACGCGCGATATAATCTCCTTACTGTGGCTAAATTGTTTACCAACTAGTAAACGGGCGGTGGGTTGCGATTTCATGTGTATAAATCGACGGGTCGTGAAACGCGTTTTACAGCTGAACTAGACGTCCCCGGATATAATTCTTTCCTCCCGCGCGCATCGGTTCATTCTACAGCGCAACGATAAATTCTTCATGGTAATCGTGGAAAACACTTGAATGTAGTGTTCAATCGTCCCCCGACCCGTTCAAGTTCAGTGAAATAAAATCCACGCATTTCGGACACGAAGAATGAAAGGGTCCAATGGGTGAGTTAGTTCAGACTCATGGAACAACGGAATGACAGTTGCGCACGAGAAATAAATTCTTTTTTTCGTGTGTATTCCATCGTGACCTAGATCGAGAGAGTAATTTTCTATTTCCCTTTTCGGTGTAATTCATGCTCGTGATCCCAGGCCTCGATCCGTTGGTTCAAACGGTAGCTTCCGTCCAATAAATCGACCCCGGTGTAGATTCCGTGTTTCCTGCGTTCTACGCGCGATGATTAATGCACGCAGAGGTTTACCGATAAACACACTGGTCGTATTTAACTGGGTATTCATCGAATCGTATTGTGCGACGTGCGGAGCGTCAGAGATATTACCGTAAATTTCGAGTTCCATTTACGATAACCGCGAAAGTTTCTTGGTTGTATAAAAAAAGAAAAACTGTGCGATTGCAACGCGAAGATGAACGTGAAGGGATTTCTTCGTGAAACGCGATTGCATACTGCTTCTTTCTGTGATACGACTATCACTTTGACACCAGCAAGTTTCCTGCAATCTCTAGCTTATTATAGAGATGGAGAGCAGCAGGAATATCTACGTTCTAGATACGTCAACTCCTTGCAGCTCCACCTCGGGGCACACTCTACGTTCTACTTCGTTTTAGTTTATTTTACTTTAAACCGAGCACGGTATGAATTTCCCTACTGTTGATACACGTCGAGCTTTCAGATCGGTACATTGCTGAACTTATTTAGAATACCGTTCATAATTACTGTTATATCCGTTACGAAGGTGTAAATGGGTTTTGCGGGCGTTAGGTACGATTAACACGTGCGCGGGGGTACAGCTTCGAGGAGTGTCGTGGTTCGAAGGGCACAAAGTGGTGATTGTCAGTGTTCGTGCGTTAGGTACACGCGCGCGGCAGTGTGCGTGCTCTTAAGACCTAATAGCGGGTATCAAGGGCTTTGATAGTCGCATATCGAGAGGCTGAATGTACAGGGAGATAATGTATGTACATCATGGGAGTGTTCTAACATAAGTTACGAGAAAGTAAGTCGTACATCTATAACCATATATCCTAGTAGAAATTTGTCTCGTTTTTCCCTATTTCTGGTGAGGTAATAGCCAGGCTTGGATAGGGAAAAACTAGAAAGGAAAAACTAACCAAATTCCGCCTAAAACCCAGTCTGTAAAACTGGAACAGTTGTAACTCGACTCTGGCTAACTAGTTCACATCCAGTTTTTCCCTTTTAATTCCTACCTAGTTATAACCTGACTCAAGCTATCAAACATGGAATCTAATGAGCCGAAAAAAAATTAAATGCTAAACGAGTGCGTAGTGGTAGAAAAAGAAAGGAAGTGTTAAATGCTAAATATCACGGTAAGTTCTAAATACGTTACTTCATATATCAAGATATTCGTACGTGACAAAATACTATTTTTTCCACACTATCGCCTGGGAGGAAAAAGCATTACATGACTAGTAGGGCGCTAGTTGCACCAAGGGAAAAACTAACTAGTGCCCCACTTTTTCCCCAGTTGTATTTCTACTAGGATACATGCGTAACGATGGTTCGAGCGACTGGAATATTCTAAGGAATATCCTGGCGAATAAAATGACCTGTGTACTAAAGTTAAAAGAGCTCTACTTCACTCTCCTGATACAGAATCATCGCCACATGGGTTGCTGGGACCGCCTTGTGCAATTAAATATTTATGAAACACTTTCCCTTACTCTCCCGTTTTCCTCGTGTCAGGCATACCATCCCTCTCGCACCAACACTTCCCCCCACGATTACACCCTCTCTCACCTGCCGCTCAATCTATCCGCCGCCGTGTTTTATGTTTATCACACCGCGGGGAACGGTGTCGCAACTTTTGCGCGAGGACAAGCGGCATTTAAATGCATGATACGAACTTCGTCCTCGAGACCCACGGACATCGGTATTAAACCGAGGGGTCCAGTGGCAATACGAGCGCGAGGGGCGAACGGATTCCACGTCGAACGGGATCTACGCGCGGTCCAACTCCTCGCTCGGGGTAAAGAAAAAAAAAATTATGACGGGATCAGGGTTTCGCTGGAATATCGAGAGGGACGTGCGAGGCCAGTCGCGTCAAACCAAATCGCGCCTGGATTCGAGCAACGGGCGAGGGTGGCTGCCGGATTCCAGATGTGCAGCGAAAAAGGCGTCCCCGGGGCAAATTCTTTCCAATTTCCTCGCGAACAGCTGTTCCACGGCTCTGGTCAGACGTGTTTCAGGAGACGAACGGCTTGTTTGGCGGACCCGTGCACACGACACGAGGGAACGTTTTTCAGAAGTGAGTGAGGAACGAAGGTGGCGAGGAATTCTATGGGTCGCGCGGAGCTTCGTTGATCTATGCTCTCGAGATTCTTCGAATCACGATTGTGAGTGGATTTTTGCTGCGTGGCAGTGATGCCAGATTCGGGACGGGTTCCCTCGAGAATTTCCCCCACCACGCATGCACACTACGCCGGAGGTGCGTGTCCGTGAGTTGGACTCCGAAGCGTCGAGCTCACGGACACGCTGCTCCGACGTTGTATGCGCGAGGTGGGGGAAATTCTCGAGGGAACCCGTCCCCGATCTGGCATCACAGCTGCGTGGTATGGCCTGGGTTATAGAACGGGAATTCTCAGAATTTCACACGCTCAGTTGGACCTTCTACTATTTAGTTATGCGCATAAGAAGAATCTCCTCTGCAAAGGGGATTCGCTCTTTCTAAAGTTCTTTCTTGCTCTAATGAAAGGACGAACACAGAGGATCAATGAGTCTGAGAGGAAGTATCGGTTTCGAGGCGGATCCCACGGAAAACTTTGCCTCCCAGGCTCGTGATCCTCGGGTGGAAGTTCGCTGTCAGTTGGAGCCGGTTTTTGGTTGGGAATCGAAGACAGTCGCCGTAAATTACTCGTTAAGGCGGAGAATCAGTCGGCTGCCTGGCCCGTAATGCACTGGCCGTGATTTATCGGCGGGAACGGTGACGCGGTAACTCACTCGCGACGTTTTCCCGAATTGCACCATCTGCAGGTTGCGTAGGAAATGCGCCGAACACGGCCAACTCGCGCAACTTTCCCCCATGGAATACAATCGGGCCGCGCTAGCTTCGCGGTGTTCATGCGTTGCACGGCGTCCGTAATTGATTCGTTCATCAGACCCGCTGTCCTTTTGCCTTCGGGAACTGTTCGACTCGGTTTTCCGTGTTCTCTGCTCGCTACCGACAACGCGGCACATTTGTACTATTGACGAGGAGCAATATTTCATTTTCGAGTTCACTAAAAAATGCCTCCCCTTTCTCAATTGTTAATAATTAAGTAAACGTGAACTTCTGTCGCGCAAGAAACTGGAACGAATTCAAGTGCGCGACTGCGTTAGAAAATGGGAATTAAAAAATTTAAAAAACCCGACTGCTTAAAAAGCGAACTAAAATGACAGTAATAATATGACAATTTAATTTAACTCAATTGCCTGCAGGCGAAGGCCTTAAATCTCTTCTATCCCATGATGTAAGGACCCTTATATAAGAACTGATGTCCTTACATCATGGGATAGAAGAGATTTAAGGCCTTCGCCAGCAGGCAATTGAGTTAAATTAAATTGTCATATTATTATTGTCATTTTAGTTCGCTTTTTAAGCAGTCGGGTTTTTTAAATTTTTTAATTTTTTTTATTTTTTACTTTTTTTAAAATTATATATCCTATAACATTCGGAACGTCAAGACAATTCTAAAGACACCTCATTTGTCCAAATCGGTGTATTCGTACAGGCTCTAGAGCGTAACATAGACATACATACATAGCCTGATAAACACAATACCCTCCTTTGCGTGCCGCAGTCGGGTAAAATAAAAAATTATATAGCCTATAACATTCGGAACGTCAAGACAATTCTAAAGACACCTCATTTGTCCAAATCGGTGTATCCGTACAGGCTCTAGAGCGAAAAATGGACATACATACATAGCCTGATAAACACAATACCCTCCTTTGCGTGCCGCAGTCGGGTAAAAAGGGGAAAGACGAAGAGAAATTGAGGAGAAAGGGAAGAGGTGTATGCACGATTTCCGCGTATCGTGCTGGAACGTCGAGTTACGAGAGTCAGTGGGCAGACAGCGAAAATATCCAAGGCTCGCTACCAGCAATTAAGTACGGCAAAACTAACGAGAGCCGGGGCACGGATTTCACGGGCGGCATTAAGTCGAGTGCCACTAATAATTCCGGCAGCGTGGTCGCTAACTCGTTAAAGGGTTACTCCGAAAAAGTTGCGGACGCTTTTTGCCAGGGTTACGTTTGGAACACGGTTAAGACCAGCGACGGGAGCCCGATGCCGAGGCATCGATCGACCAATCCTCCGCGGGCTGCCACTTCTCCCGTCTCGTTCCCCCGTGTCGCGCTCCTACCTTAATTAGTGACCGCGATAAATTGTTGGTATCGGGTGGAAAAAGCCAGCAGACGGCAAGAGAAACTAATTAAACGGGCCACTTATTGCGACCAAGTGGTTGCTCGCTCTGTACCGATGGAAAGAGCGATTTCGAGGATTTCGTCTAAGCCGATGCGTTTCAGATTTCCCTGACTTCTCCTTCAAGGGGGATCGTTCTCGAGGGCCGCGATATGTTTTATTAATTAGGAGGGGCTTAATGTGCGACGAGGCATAACGAGTTTAAAACTCTTAGGGAAGAATAGTTCATATAAGATAGAGTAGTTTCAAAGGAGGCTAATGTAAATTTCCAATAGTTGCCATCGAATTTTTCTCCAACGCGACGGGACTTTCTGGCGCGATACAATCTTCGACAAGTGGCTGTACTTTTTTTCGTCATACATAAACATAGGCGTTTTATCATGAGTTATAAGTTTCGCGACGCACGCGCGTTTAATGCACCAAGAGCTTGCAGTTGCACTTTTCACGCTCTAATCTATACTATCTATACTATTATAATAAAGCTACAGCGTTTATTTGTATGCACACGAAAATCTCAAAAAGTACTGAACCAATCACTACGAAATTTTAACTACAGCATCCTTGAACAACAAGAATGAACATAGGCTATGTATAATCACGTACAATATAATTAATCTGTGTAATTTTATGTACATAAAAGAAGTCATGACGCGGCCGTTTGCTATGGATAGTACGCGACGCGACCGCCAGGCGGCGATCGGGCCGGGCGCTTCTCGCAGTTGAAATAAAGCAGACACGGGGCATTACTAATTCGGGCGAAGCCGACACGGAGCATTACTAATTTGGGCGAAGCCGACACGGGGCATGCTATTTAGAATACAAGGTGTGATGCGAAAATACAGAATGCTCGCTCGATAGGAGCAGCTTTACATTTCAGTAACACGATATTATCCAGAATATACTGCTTCAGAAATAATTATTACATTTAAATGAATCATAGTAGTGGCTTTCGACATTAAAGTTGTAAGCAGAGATGGGCATTATTTAGATAAAAATCGAATAAGATAACGTTTCAAATAAATTTAGCTTCATCTGGAGCGCCACGGATGAAGCTAGTTCATTTGAAGGCATTCATCTTTGATTTCAAATAACGGTCTTCTAACGGTAATCCGAGCCCAAAGGCTTTTTAACAATCGAAAGATTGTACATACATATTCTTTCTGATGTTTTCGCCTACAATTATTATGGTGGGTTAATTAACAAGAAACGACAGTTTGCCAACGTATATTCATTGTTGGGCCTACAATTATTATGGTTGGTTAGTTAACAAAAAATTTACAACGATGATTAAATGTCGTCTTACAAACGTCAGAAAATTTGCTACATCCAGAAACCTGTTATTATATTCTAAGTTGTGATTTTTCTTTCCTTATTTATAAATATGTAATGAGGACGTCTGTCTTAAGACGAATATGAAATTTTAAATTTTTTGTTAACTAACCAACTATAATAATTGTAGGCCCAACAATGAATATACGTTGGCAAACTGTCGTTTCTTGTTAATTAACCCACCATAATAATTGTAGGCGAAAGCATCAGAACGAATATGTATGTACAATCTTTCGATTGTCAAAAAGCCTTTGGGCTCGGATTATCGGGAAAGACGTACCCACCCCACTGTGTTGCTTTCTCGCTGCGAGCGAAGACCTTCGGGCCCCAGTAGATCGCCCGTTGACAGCCGAGAGCAATAAAACCGACGGGCCACATAAAATGTTCATGTTTTTGGCAATATTGTTGATGAAAATATTACCAATCGATTCCTCATGTCTTCCCGATGAAAATGGCCCCAAAAATAATATAATTCGGACCATAATTAAGGATATTACGTGGCAAATTTATTTGCAGAATTCAAAGCCCGTTTCGTTAAAAATAGTCCGATTTAAATTATTTTTTGCCCAATTAATCGGGAGAACGCCAGGAATCCATTGGTGTCACTTTCATATTGATACGATGAAAATTAAACAAATTCAGATTCTGTAGAATATGACCGGTAGGGGACCACACGCGGGTCAGGCCGCAAAGGCTCACACCGGTTATTTGACATTCTAAGATGAAGATAAGATGAAAGATTACCGTTAGAAGACCGTTACTTGAAATCAAAGATGAAAGGACTTCAAATGAATCATCTTATTTGATCTTCAAATAACGGATGAACGGAAAGCACCTTTTATCTAGATGTTATTTAGATGTTATCTTTGCCCAACTCTGGTTGTAAGCACGTTCGTGTTATTCGAATAATACTTGAAATTATTAATCACGATCTTTATAAATATCCAAAACTCATGGCAAGAATCAAAATTCGTTAATTATTTATGCTCAAATGGCATGTCCTCGATATTTCTATACACAAAGAAGAAAACTTGCATCCAAAACCGAACGTAAATGCAATTACAACAGCTTCATAAAGATATATTCTTAAAAATCATTGAAATATCATTGAATTCTACGTAAACGCGACCGAAATGCAATAGAATTCGATCATTCCAATATTTCGTAAGCATGTACTGACGCCATTTTAAAATTTTTAAACAAATCTGATTAAAATTATTCAATTTATCATAATTCAATATTTTCCCATTTGATCTTGATATTAACCGACTGCTAAGTTACCCATCAACCTCACAGCCAACAATGATTCAATAAAATAACGAGAAAAATACGTATACCACATGTATTGCCACCTTCTTTTTCCAAGGAATGACCAGACGCCATCCAAGCACCGTTCAAATTAACGGTCAAGTGTCATGGCGTCGCCTGCCCTTTGCTTTCGATTCTCGCCTCAACGTCTGTAATCGAACGATGCAACAAGTTTGAAACAAAAGCATTAAAACATTCGTAATGCAATTAAACAAGAAATAAGCTTGAAATATACCTGAAAAGGGATGTAACTGAATACCGAGACGCGATATGTGTGCACTAAATGCACAGAAATATCGGTGAAGTAACGAAGGGTATACGCGACGAACATCTAACGGTTTTCTCGCGATATTTAATCAATTTCGGGACGAAAGTGTATTAATAGTTGCAGCAAGTGACGATAGATAGTAAAGAAGAAGACTAATACCGGTTAGAAGTAATTATGTGACGACAGATAATGTACGCGTACCATTTAAGTACGCAGCTATCGAAACGTCTTAACAGAACGAAGTCCACGGTACGACTGACCCCCGCGCCCGCCGCTCTACCTCGGCGAATATTGGCTTTGGTGGGGGGAGACGAGCAGGCCTAGCGAGACGCGAGGTAATACACGCGTACGTATTTCCGAAGTGTCGGGATATAGGTCTTTATTGTACGCCGAGTGACGTCTATATCGCGGCTCGTGACCGAGCCATCTAAACAGAGGTGACTCACCAAAGCTGGAATCGTTTCTATGCATACGTTCTGCTACGGGTAAAATAGAAATATTACATGTAATATATTTCCGTCCTTTATAAAATATGTAGCATCTCCATACAAGAGTGTACTTTAATGAAGCTGGTAAAACTTAACACAGATGGCTTAGTAAGTATATATTCGTAAATTACTTACGTGGTATACAGTTTCTTATTGGAAAACTTTGTACAAGCTTCGCAATACATTCGAGAATGTCGCGATACCAATCCCGTGTTAACATCTGTACATAAAATGAATACTCATTCTCTATACATTTGTGTGAGCACGTAATTCACACGAGATCTAATGAAAGCTCCATGGAAAGTAGGTCGAAGTAAGAGAAGCAATCGCGAGAACTAATTTTCGTCAAATATTGATATTAAAGACACCTTTTAGGCGTCGCACAATGGGATAAAACGACCCGGCAGCGATAAAAAATCTATAACTTTGGTTCTGTTCTAGATATTTTAATGAAATTTGGCTCAATTTAACGGCAAATTTACGGGCTTTAAGTTGAATTAATATAAGTGATATTAACCCGCGGAGGCCCGTGCTAGGCCCGTGAATTTAGACCCATGTTTTCGAAAAGTGGGGTTACTGGCCGATTATAATTCTCATTTTATTGTATAATATTTATGTGACATGGGAGAGAAACTCGGACGTATTTGCTAGAAGTATAGTGACGAAATTCTGTGGAGCACGAATGTTTGTTCGCGCCTCGCGTGAAAAGCGCTCGATTCCCCTGGTATATATCGACCGGTGTGCGATTCAATTTAGACCCGTTCACCGCCCGGGCTTCTAATAAATCATGACTACCGCTAACATCCGGTTGATCGTGAACTCCGCTGGCATTGGATAACAGTCGCAATACCATCTGTTTACCCATTCGAAGATAGCGTTCGTTGGACTAATTACTCGCGGAGTGTGTTGTAAAGGTTTAATGATCTCTGGATCGCGTGAAGCTCTGCTTTCCCCGGCCGAGGCACGCGAGTCTGAGTGCTCGTTAAAACGAAAGCAAGCGAAGAGATACCGAGTTTTGACACACTGCTACGAACCTGCCAGGTGTAGGGAATTTTTATTCCTACGTGGCGATCAGACTTCTTCTTAACACGCGCTGACGTAAGAATCTAAATTGAGTGGCATACGTTATTTTCCCTGAGAACGTTGGTCTGTAGGGAATCTGTATCGCCGCACCCTTGAATTATGAATGAAATATATGCTCTCCACCTCGGCTGAACGAAACACAGCCACTTTAGAACGAGTTGCATCGAGTTATATAAATTATACTGGAATATGGACTCGACGAGGCAGGGAGGTTGAAAATTGGAGGGTAGTTTGTGGAGCTAGTAGCAACGAGGGCGATTGCCCAACTTTTTGTCCACGTACCCTTCTTCCTCGAATGAATTTGGATTTGCAACATTCTCTTAAAGGACTACCAAGCTCTTCGTTCTCGACCTTAGACGACCCAGCTGCCTGTTGTCCGTCGAGAAAAGTACTCGCGCCTTCAGTACGCTCCATTTCCGTCAGCCAGGCGTAACTCGAGCGAGCGATTCGGCGCGGGGACTCTCGGCTACCGATCTGGAAAAGCTGATTACTTTTCACTCCGCCTCGAACCTAGTCATTTGCGAAGCGAAAGGGGTTTCCGAGCTTACCGTCACCCTCCACCCTCGCCGATAATCGCTCTTACGCCCTTCCCTGCCCGATAAGGTTAATTTCGAGTGGTAGTCGGAAATCGGGCTCGCTCGCTTAAAGCCTCTGGACGAGGAGGCGCGGGAGGTGGGCCGACTTAAAAGATTTTCTCTAATGCATCGCTGTTATGGCCGAAGGAGAAGCTGTGGCAAAAGAGGGAGCTTCCTCGCCGAAAGAATTTGATAAATAGAACGAAGCAGCTGATCGGTGCGGCGTGTAGCAGAGGGCAACGCGAGGAGTACGTGCACGCGTAATCCAGCCCAAGAGAAGAAAACTTTCTGAACGTGCTGGGAAGATTGAATTATTGCTATTGCAAGCTGTTCTTCATTTGGACAGACAGGCTAGAGTGGGAGACTTGAGATAATTGAATTAAGGGTGATCGCCGAAGCGACAAGGGTAGTTGGATGGAATTATGAAATTTGTGAGAAAGGGTGCAAAGATATTCCTTTTCGACAAATGATGCAATCGCAGCTCGCCAATAATGCGAATTAGATTGATGGTATAACGCATTAAAGAATCTAGAGTTCTTCAAGTTCTTATATCGTTGTGATTGCTGTTTGTCCAGTTTCCGTTTCGCCGCGACTACGTGATCGTTCTTCCGCCGCACCTGAAGACGTTTTTTCCTTTTTCCATCCTCTTCTGCTGGATGCGCCGATTCTTCAGCGCAAACCATTAAGGAGTACACACGGCCGCGCCTTGTTTCACGTTTTTTCCGCCCCTTTCCCGAAGCTCTTTAAACGGCACCTTCAACAGCGCGCGACCGTGGCATGCTTTAGTGCATTTCCTGAGCTTTTAACGAGGCCCTCACACAAGTACTGCCCCGGTTCTACAGCCCCCTTATTCTTGCTATTTACTGGCCAGCAACATTGCCTGTATCACGAGCTACCCGTTCATACGAGCATCACATTCATCCATTGATCTCAGTGCCACGTTGATCAACCTACTCGATTTTTCTGCTCTATTGCGAAAATGATAAGGTTGATTTCTCAGTGTCCCATCATTTTTGTGGTGAATTCGAAGACTACGGATAGGTTGATGTTTTCCAGTTCCCTCGTAGATTCAATTTTGCAACAGGCTCTGTTTTCTCTTCGTTTGCTCAAGCTTTATAAGAGGATTTTACTTTGTGTGCCTAGTGAAGTATTTGTTAAGGAAATGAGCGTCTAGGAGAAGTTGCATCAATCACTTAGTCTCCTTGTCCGCCTAGGCGCTGACCTATTCTACCTGTCAGAAGAGAAGATAGCCTTGTTCAAGCTGTCTGACTACACACTGTCCTATCCCCTTTGTCAATTTAGAGACTGTTTTATTTCACTTGCCTGGCCAGCAGCGCCTTCTTCCACTTTTCGAGCCAGAATTTTCTGTCGTTTACCGATGTGTTTACTATTATAACGTTGTGAAACATTAAACGTCAACCATTCTTCCGGCGAACTTTATAAACGGAACGATTTGCACTTAAAATTCAAAGGGACCCTGCTTCAGAAACTTATAACGACACAGTGAATTCCGGAATTTTTCAAACAGGAAGAAGGCCTGTAATGGGGACCGAAGTTGCCGGGAGTTTCCCGACAGTTCAATCAAACGTTTTGCCGAGAACTAACGAAGAAACTACAAAAATTGTAGATATCGAGAAGCCATCAAAAGGGGAGAGGATAGAACATGTGCTTAATTGCCGTTGAAAAAACCTCCCAAATGATCTCGTCTATTTCTCCGGAGTTTCACCGTGTCCCTTTTCACCTCATTTGTCTCTCTGACGTTTCCCTCTTCGTTCCACCGATGTCTATCCTCGTTCATTTGCAGAATACCCTAATAAACTCAAGTTTTCCGCGTGTCCTCGATTCGCCTCTACGAAAAAACGGCCCTAAAACGCTCAGTGTTACGATAATCTGCAAACGTTGCGCAGAAAAAAACGTAGGGTCGATGTACTCGTAAAGAGATCTTTGCCAGGCTACCTCGAGGACATTCGTGTAAGAACCATATTCTTGTCTTCCAAGGAAGGCAAAAGACAAATTGTGAACGTGACGTTCACGACAAGAAGGGAAAGGCGCTTTTTCTAGACGGGCGAGACACAGAAAGTAAGAGACACGGTTTCGAGAAAGGACCTGAAGTGATCGTTGGCAATAGTCATTGGCACGGACAGAGCACAGAAATTCGACGTGGAACATCCAGTTCGATTTGACCTTCTGCTTCTGAGAGCTTGAAATACCTAGGTATCATATATTATAGTGGTGAACACATCGTCAAACGACATAGGAAATTCTGGCTTGAATAGATATATCAGAATTAATTATTCCACGGTAACTCATTAACCGAATTACGATTCACTCGTCGCTTCTCTTCAAGGAAAAATCGATGCTTTCAATACGTCCTCGAATTTATCGCCCTCCCCAATCTCCACCGCGCATTTGGAGGCAAGAAACGGCCCAGAAACAGCGAGCTCATCTCAAAGAAGCGATAGGTCGACCAGCTAGCTAATTGCTGATCAGAAAACCTTTCACAGCTGTTTGGCCCCGCTCCACTTCTTTCTCCTCGCGTTGCCAGCTTCGTTGCTTCGTTCTAGGTTTCGTCTTTTGGAGCCCTGCAATTTTCTACCCAGCTTCGTTCTTCTCGCCTAGTTCGCGCGCATATCCTGTACACCTTGCTCTTTTATCAGCGCAACTCCCTTGCCAGATTTGGCTCGCAGCGACAGCGTCGAATCTGATTCCAAAGCGGCGCCGGGGCGACGTCCGCCGGAAGCCAGCTTGAGGATTAACCCTGCGGATCCCTCTTGGTTAGACGCCGCCCTAAGATCCAATTTCCAGCAAAGTGTGCAGTGTACCTAAGTGTAGCGGCAGCCACTTCGCTTTGACGGCAAGAAACGCTCGCCGAATCCTGTGGAATACCGAGGACGAAGCTGCCACGCGATTCGGTCGCTTTGGTGCTGTCTAGTCGTGACTATGTCGCATTCTACGTGGCCGGCTAGGTTTGAACGTGCGTAGTGTAATAATACATCCACGGGAGAGATGTACGGTTTGGGTTTTTAATAAGGAACAGATCTCCCAGAAGGAGAACTCGCGATGTGAACGCGCGATCCACGATGACGTGCTTCTTTATCCAGAGAACCGCTCCCATATCCGTTCCGACGTCTTTATTTTCCACGGTTGCTCCTTCCGTCCCCCAGCTTCACTTCTTTCCGCCCCCGTTAAATCCCTACTTTATCCCCCGATTCGCTCTTCACGTTCGCGCACTCGATTTCAACCCGGCCGATTTTCCTCCCGGCTGCGCTTGCAGAGAACATCCTGTCTCGCCAATTTCCGAGAGAGAAGCCGATGAATTTTCGAGCGACACGATATTGCGTCAGGTGGCACCGACTTCAACCTCGTTCCACCTTTTTTTACGTAATCGCGAGAGACGAGGGACGTTCGGTTCTCTTGGTACAATCGAATTCTCAATATTCCTTTATTCAGCGGACTGTCAGAATATTTCTCTTGACACTCGATGAGAGTCTATAAGTAGATCCAGTCACTAGCAGTTCAGTCAGTTTAAGTATGCAGGACGTCTGCCCTTGATTTCAATTCATTCAGTTTAATCATCATGGTTCTTACGTTTTCCTCGGCGAGAAGAAAAATGGTTTCGTCGCGCGATCTCTTTCTCCAATTCCCTCGCAAGGGGCGCAAAGCTCGCGATTCTACTGGCAGACAGAATACCTCGGCTGATCAAGTTAAGTGGAACGTCGTGCACTTTATGCAACCAAGATTCCCCGTGGTTTTCAAGAGGAATTCTCGCGCGGCGTCGGTTCGTGACCGAATCGAAGGAAACTCACGCGCAAATAGAGACATCGAGAAGCCGCGAGAGGAAGAACGAGGGTCTCGAAACGGCAAATTCGCCTTGTTAGACTTAGAGGGATCGCTCGTGTGTCGCGGGGAATCGAGACAATCGATGGTCTTCTTCATTCTAAGTTGAACGCTCTGGCTGACAATTCTCGCGTTGGCTGCTAGATTTACCGGGGCACGGAGCTGCCACGGAATTTTCAATCTCCCAGCAATTATACGTCTTCTCGCCTCTTCTCGCCGCTTTTTCGCGTTCTTTCCCTTTGTACGGGTCGGCATCGATGGGACGATACGGCTGCCATTCCTCCTCGATGAACGCCGAGGGATCTGCTAAGGAATATCCGTGGAATTCTCAGATGACGGTGGAAAAAAAAGATCGCGAAAATCCTCGAGACGCTGGCGTGGAGGGGAAGCTAGTGCGATTTATGGGGAGTCATTAAAATTCTTCGGTGATATCGCGCGGTTTGAATGCGCAGTTACGCACCACCATACTTCATCCAAGATTTCTTCACACCGATTGCTCGCGTTGAATAAATCTTCGCGCTAGGTTTAGATTTCATGAAATAACTGCTTGACGAGTGGTTTAAGAAAGGCAGAGTCGAAGCTACATATTTATTTGTGAACTCATTCTTCTCAAAATTCTATGAAGCTGACACGTCAGAAAGAGACGTGGGAGCTCGTGAAACTTTCAAAGCTACCACCGGCCATTCTGATCTAACGGCATCGTAGATCATCATTATCCTGGAAAATGAACGACGGAAGTTGCAGGAAGGTTGATTAATCGAGAGGAACCATAAACCTCGCGTCGCCCGGACCGGGAATTATTGAATCGGGATCCGTTGGCCGAAATTATCGGGAAAAGTGAATGGGACGGGGCAGCGAGAGCGTACTAACGTTGCTTATGTTAGTTTCCAAGCCTTTGCGTGGGTGTCGAGCACGAATCCAGCCCTCGAAGTTTCTCGTGTATATATATTCAGTGGGGCTGGCCAGTGCATGCCGGAAAATAAACAAGATTATCGAGAAAGCTCGGCGTGCTGCAACTTGCCCTGCACCACCGTCCACCTGTCGAATATATACGGTTTCTGCGGTGCACGAGTACCGACGAGTACGTATGTGTACGTGCACCGCGACACTCGCGTGCTGCTGGTAAACACGCGGCTACACATATTTGCACTTATGGTTAGCCGTGTAGGTACAGCGACGGCCACACGTATCCGAGAGTAAAGTTTGTATGCTAGCGTCTTTCTAGCAGACGGGCGTCGAGTGACGATAATTATTTCTTACCCTTATCGCCCGTTACTAACACCACGATGTTCAGTAAATAATGCTCGTACCTTGGACAGGGTTTAATAAAACTTCTATGCTTCGAGGGTTCGAAGAGTTGTAATCCTCCAGGCTTTGAGTTTAATCCATTCGTAAGTAGAAGAACTTACCCCCATTCTTTACTTACAATCTACCCTACCTCTTTACCCTACCGGTTTATCTCGATACAACCTTCCAAATCTCCAATACCCGCGATCACTAAACTCTGCTGTACTTTGGCGGTTCACGGCGGACACAATCATTGCCCCCACACGTTCCGCATTCATTTCCACGCGACTCGCTCCTCACCCCCGAAACTTCCCCCTCGGCCATCGCGAGCCGAACGAAAAGCTCGATTCCCGATATCGCCAAGAGGCAGAAAATAGTACAGAGGAGTACAAGGGGTGGGGCACACCGAGGCGGACAGTAATGTGTATTTACTATAGCACGTCTGACTGCAGCCAGCCCGTCGACTTTCGCGCGCTGGTCGTTCGCCGTACACCTAGAATCGCGTGTACCGGATGCAGGCAGTTGGAGGGTAGCAGGGAGAACCGTGCCGCTACAGCTTCGGAAGGATGTGCTCCCTGAATTAATGAAGCCACGGATGCATTCGCCCGTGTGACTGGTAATCCTCTTTCGGTATTTCCTGAAGCGGCGCTTGGGATTGCACGTACGATAAATAGAGATAATCCAACCCGGCGCGTATATGCGCCACGAAATATGTGGCTCGTGTACGCTAGCGAGCCACGTATCGGTGTTTGGTTACCATTGTAGGGCCGTTCGTAAACGCTAGCTCCGGCGAAACGATGAGCGCTACTTGCCCTACGCCGAATCATTACGCTGGCGCAGTGTTATTGGATGCCTGCGAATATGACTCTATTCGATCGCGTAGAGTGTTGGCTAATGTACTCACCTTTGCACAGATATTGTGGTTACACCTCGGCTTAGTAGAAAATATGTATTATATGAATGCTTTCTCCGTCATCTTAATTCTGTCACATTCCTACACATCACAAGAGCGTAAAGTATAATATTAACCTTCGTGGTCACACCTTCTTATAATCACACATTGGTCACACGGGGTTTACTGTACCCCAGCGTCATTTTTTGAGTTAGCATTTTCGTATTTTTGAATCTTTTAACTTTTTAGTGATAATTGTACATTCGTAATACTTATACAGTCATGGTCTAATAGTCTTTTTCTAGAAACATTAATTTTGATATGATCAAATTTGTAGTTGAAAATGAGCGATTTTCCATGGTTGTGGGAAAAACCGATTTTTTAAAAAAAAATTTTTATTATTTTTTTGCGATAAATCTCCTTTGGAAGACGTAAAAGTGCGACATTTGAAATCGAAAATTGCTCTTGGGGTACAATACACCCCGTGTAACCACGAAGGGTTAATGTATAAAAAGTATGGTGACTAGGATTCTATGGACTAGGACCGTTTTAATTTAACGATATCATTGTGACATTGATCGCATTGTCGAGAAGCTGCTCAACTAATAATTAAGTAGTTTGAAGTGATTTTGCATATTCTCCTGATCAGTAGGGTTTCAAGTTTCAGCGAAATAAATTGTCGATGCTCCCTCGGACAGAACCTGTCGTGTTTCCACGTCGCTTTATCAGCTCGCGTGCGTCCGCTTCATTCTCGCCGATCCCTCTCGTAGGTGTCCGATCAAAACGCGACTCGTTATAGATATTTTTCGCGAACGCGATACTCGTAGCTCGCACTGTCGGGGTTATTTCATGGAGAATAGGGCTCGTGGGCGCGACTGTGGCAAAGGCCCAGGGATCCCGATTTGAAACTGCAGCGATGACAGGCAGCTCTGATGGAGTTGGACGACGAGAGGTCGGAAACTGCGATTTGAAGTAACGCACTCTTGAATAGAGGTAGTCGAATAATACGGAAAAATAGGAGAACATACGAATTCTCAGAATGTAGTCCGTATCCTACTTTGAATCGTCGATTCGATCCTATTAATCACACTCTTCGCTCGGGTAGCAAGAGGAAAGGAGGAAAGTAAATGTAATTTACGGGGTAGAACTTCATTGAACAAGGCCTGCTAAGTAGATTGTAGCAGGAATGATTTCGTAGAGATTGAAAAAGAGAACCGGGCGAGGGGGCAGGGAGAAATGGCCAACGATTAGAGTGAAAGATAATCCATAAATTATTAAACGAGCGGATCGCGGGAATTTTCAAAAGCGGAGGGAGAGGCCGCGCCATTACGGCGATTTTTCTTTCGCGCGAAGACCCTTTTTCAGGATACATTATGGGATTATTAGAGCGCCGCCACGGCGAACTAATCTTTCCCGGGGCGAAATTGTTCGCCGTCCTCCAGCCCTCGTTCTCGTGCCAAGCTCGTTTAATAAACTTTCCCGCGCGCTTTGCGGACGCCGCCGCGGCAGTAATTTCTTTAAGGCGCTGCCCATTACGCGGCGAATTCTGGACGAAAGGACGAGTCTTTATTCGAGACCGTAATTATTCCGTGTCTGACGACGCCGACGATACCAACAGAGATCAAAGTCACGGGGATGGAAGGAAAGTTGATAGCAGAGTTCAAAAGAAACCTGACCTCAAGTTAGCCATGCTCCGAGCTCACGATTATTCGAATATTTTCGCTGTTCTGGTCTGCGATCCACTTCCTGAGAGATCAAGCTTGGTTATGGTGTATTCAACTTAAAAATTGTGGTGCTCGTATCAGATTAACTTCACTCGTCATCAAATTAACTTCTGAATTAATCAACGCTCAGGTATTTAGGGGACAAAGTCGGGCTGGAAAGTCATGAAGTGTCTGGTTGACTTTCATTCGTGTAGTGCGTGATGTAGAGTTTTGAAGAACACTACTAATTACTGGCAGAATTAATTTCAGTTGAAGAATAATATCCGTTCCTTCGTTCCGCAGAGATACGTAATCCGGTTTTAGAGATGCAAACAGAAGCAGCTTGTACTGTACAGCGCGAACATTTTAATTTTCGCCCGACTCATCTGATTAAACTAATTAATCTTCTACGACACGAGCGAGCGGATAAACGCGAGCCGAGAACAGTCCACAGATAAATACACGCGAGATAGATTGCTCTCCGCGATTGTTATAACAGTTATTAAGACAGCATCGATAAGACAGTGCACGCGAGCACACACGCCCAGAGAATTGCTAATTATAGAAGCACGATAAATCAGAGACACGTCCATTTATCAGCGGGAAATATTAAAACGCGGCAGTCGACCCGCTGGAAACTTTATGCAATTGTTTCTCTGATTGCGAATCAAATTATTCGACCCCTGCCTTGCGGCATTAATCTTCCGGCGGATAAGTATCTACGTATTTCCCTCGCATTCGCTGAACAGATTGCAATGCTCTCCTCCTTTCAATCCTTAATTCTCATCAGGATTTACTAATTGACAATTCTACACGGGATTAAAGAATACTATAGTAGAGAAGCGAGAGGAATTCTCAATATCGTGTCTCCCATGCGAACACTTAATTACCATTCACAAATATTAACTGAGGTTATACCGAAGTAAGGATTAAGTAGGATTTTCACATCCCCCAAATGAATTTGAATTCTACATTCTACAAATTCACCCATCTACTGTAACGCGTGAATTTAAAGTTGAAACAAAATGTGCAGTGATGAAGGCTCGCCAGTGTTGAAGGGAACACTGGAAGGGAATACAGAGATACGACTCGCGACTGGTTGTGTCGGGAAGTCGCTCTTATCGAGAATCGAAGATAAAGGGAAGAAGGGAAGTAGAAAATCTTAGGAACTTGCGACAACTTTATACGTAATAGTTCCAAGTTCCGTGGGCACAGGTTGGGGACGTATTTCGTGAGACGAGGGCAATATCACGGACGTTCGGCCCGCTCCTCCGAGAGAACGAATCCCTTCGGAATGTCTTTTCAACATTCCGGCAAACTGACTCGACCCAATTTGCTGAGACACGATGAATTACCCTCTGTCCACACAGTGACGTTATTCCCGGTTAGAGGAATGAAACAACGCTGAGGGGAAATTTCAATGGCACGCTGCTCTTAACGAGCATCATTAGCATTAATACGTCATTAACATTCGAATGAGGCAGGAAGCTTGATTCCTTATCAAATTCAAAGTTCCTCGCGATCAAAAGTAACGCGACACCCCCCTCGGTTTTCCTTCTATTAATGTAATAACGGTGCATTATGTTCTTTCTAATTCAGTAAGTGGAATCCCACTCGTTCCTCTGCTTACGTCCTCTTCTTCGGAATATATATTGTGAATTTATTCTCGTTTCAATGAAAGGGGTGCAAAACAGTCGGACACTTCACTGTGAATTAATGAAACGGACTCTTTAATTTGTACTTTTAAATTGAATTATTGTGTGCCAAATACTGAACCGGAATTCCATTCATTTGCCAGTGAACGGTAAACACTTTATTACCTTACAAAGTACGGGAAAGTGATATTTTATAATAATCATCATAAATGTTTGTCGCTTGCTGTCAGATTGTCATGGATTTATGCTTCACTGTGAGACCGAATGCCACGCGCAGAAGTTCTCGCGGTGTCAGACAGTGAAATATCTCATTTCTGAAGAGAGATTAGAATACTTCAGAAAACAGTCCCAGCCTATTGTATAAGACGGCAAATTTACATTTCGCAATACGGTGAAATTTACAACCTCCCATCCATCAAGATATCCCCGTGTTTCCTTTCAATGTACGTGACGGGGGATGTTTCTTCTTTATGAAAAGTAGCTGTTTCTGGTATGGAAATGTACTCGATTAACTATATTCATTGGTACTGTATTCACTGTCCAGTAGACAGTGTTCATCTCGAAGAAGTATTTAAATAGATTCTCCGCGGAACTCGATAAAAGCAGAGTCAATAACTGTATGGCTCGATAGAGTGCAGAGAATTATTGGAGAAAAACAGTTAACTGTTTCCTCGTAAGGAATTGAATGCTCGTGAATATTATATCGCTGGCAATTAATTTATTTTACACAGCCAGTGTTAATAGTCTCTTAAGACTCGGAATAAAAATTCAATTGTTGGCGTTTATCGAACACTTATTTCGTTCCTTTCTGTGCACTCAGGAAAATTGAAAGAAACATTTGCTATTTTCTATTTGGAATAATAAATAACATTTCGTTCCACCCACTGCCCTCCACGATTCGTTTTCAATGAATATTACTTGATTCGTGATAACAAGCAACAATAATAGCTGAAATTGATAGAAATAAGGGGCAAAAAAAATTATAAAGATGTCACAGTGGCTGACATGTAGTAGGTACAGTTCGCCGATAAAACGATCAGCTGGCATATGGAAATATTACGTAACAGCGGTGGCCGTAAAGTTGTAAAACCAATATGCCAGGCGTATGTACACACTGACAACGATAACATATCAGAGGGATGTTTAAAGTTCTAAAATCACACAAAGCCCCCCTAAATTTTCAAGCCAAGGTCTCTTAATCGCAACCACACCGCCTTGTTAGCAATGTAACGTTACTCGTTAACGGATAATAGAGGATAATGAACATCGTTGTTAAGTGTTGGATTCATTAGTATACTAACAAACGATTTAAATAGCAAACTAAATGGTACAAATGAGGTATTCTGTCGTGAATAGTTCGTTGCAAACACGCTGCATAATTGCACACCCATCAAACAGATTTATCGTGATAAAAATAAAAAGTACCTAAATCATACATTCTTGACTTCCTTTCAATTTACAATGGCACATCTACTCGACACCAAAGAACTGTCCAGCCTTTCATGATATCGCTTCTGGTTCACGCTATCAACCGCGCACTAAATCAGAAAGGAGACTTAGCTCACAAATGACACACTTTAATTTCAATTGTAACAGCATCAACGATTGAGTTCATCTCCGGAAGAACCACCGGGGACGTTCGAATTTCCTTCAGTTCGTGACGTTTATAAGACAGACTCTATTAAACTTCGGCAAGTTCCGTAGCGTTCTATTGCTAGCTCCTCTAACCAGCCACCCGCGCTGCTTGCAATTCAAGATTTCGTAATTTCTCTGTCGCGCGATACAATAGAGTAAAGGCACGAAATCAATCCAGTTTTGTGCGAGACAACAGCGAGGATCGGAGGGGTTAATAGAAAGGTGGGGAATCGAATTCTCCGTGGATGGAAGTCAGCTGCATCCCCGGTAAGACCAGCGACGCTGAGAATGCAATAGGAACGGCCCTGGACCCCGCTTTTTCCTTTCATTTGATCGAATGCCCGTCGCTGCGCATCGGTTTTCGCATCACGTTGATAGCGGAGTTGCGTGTGCCGCCTAACAATGCCGAAAGCATCGCGAACAGCCAGCTAGCAAGGCTAGCCGATCCTCTGGGTAAATAGAAACGTTCGCTTGGACAATGCGCCCCCAGGGTTGGCTACAATAGAAAATTAATGACGAACGGGTCGGCATACAGATGCCCCCCCGCTGGGACTTTTCGCGATTTCTCTGCGACTCAGCGGCCGGCACTTTTGTTTTCGACGCTTACCGTTACTTTCGCTCCTTCAGTTGGAGTATCGGGTATATCGCTCGCGAAATTGATATCAAGAGTGTCTGATTACAGCTGCCCTTTCAGCGATTCGTATTGTTTCAAAGGGGTGATTTGTTACCGAAACTGTAGGTCTTTCAACTCACTTCGAGAGTTTTTGTCGGGCTTTGACCGGGACAGTTGGTTTACTTACATATATATATCGTACTGTAGAGTTGTCCAGTCTATTAAATATGATTTCATAACTCAGTGTTTCCCCATGTTTTTTGAGTCGCGACCCTTTTTATAATATTCAAATAACCTGGGACTCTCCCTCCCGCCCCATCTAAGGTAAAGGTAAATTTAGTAACGTAAAGAAATCAGATTAAAAATAGATGTTTCAGAATATAATTCTAACTTAATAATATTTAATTATCTTAATACATATATTAAATATACTTAAAGATATTTAATATACATAATTATCTCATTTATTGTGATAGTTATGCTTGCATCTGGGTAACCATCTTTTTCTTTTTTCATTCATAAAAAATCTGCGTTATATCAATAATAAAATATAACAATATACCCATATTAGAATAAATAAGTCCTAAAAATCGTCAACTAACACTAATCGCGGCAAACCCCCTGAAAACACTTCACAACCCCCTTAATCGCAATCCCGAGAATCTTCCCCTTTGATAACAGTGCCTTCAGCCTTCAGATCTTTGCGAATAATTATGGTGGTGAACAGTTACCTGGGCGCAGTGTGCTACATCGCAATTAGGGATCACACGCAACGCCGTTAGCTTCGTGCATAAACAAGTCTAAATCAATAATGCCGCAGGATTAAGTTTGCATGATTTCTTCCCCTCGAGCCCCGAGCCTATCCGACCCCACGTTTTACCCTGCGCGACAGGCGGTATAATTTTCACCTTTGCCAGGCAAAGACTTGGCGCTGTCGGGTCGATGTCGATCGAGGAACGCTTCGTTGGCGATACAAACGTCTCGATTTCTCGCGTACGCGAGATCGACGAGCGGCTACGCCAGAGGATATATGGACGGCTGATCGTTGGAGTAACAGGAAAGGTACCGATGTATTTTATCGGCTGGAAGCCATACGCGGAGGCGAACGACTCCGTGGCGAGGGAAAACGAGGAAGGGTCAGAAGCGAGAGCAGAAAGGTAAGGGAACCTGGAAATGCTAGACGTTCCTTCGAACCTCGTTGTTCGCACGTGCTCGCTTCGTTCATAAGTAACACGCGCCTAAATAACGTCTCTAAGGGACGCTGGTAGCACGCCGAGAGTGGAAAAATTCGATTTTATAAGTGATATAGGCTTAGTGCGTGAGAATCTTCTTTGGCTTATAGAAACGAACGATGCAATTCTCTGCTAGCAGTCTTCTAATGGAGTACCTTAGAGACCCTAGAGAAATTCGGTACCTGTCGCCTTTTCAGAAGTGTTTCAGGAAAATATAGGATAGTATAAGTCCTCATATTCTGCAACTGTACTGTTTCCTCTTTATCATTTTTCTCCTGTCGTCATTCTCACTCAAACCTAGCTCGTATCAGAATACAGCCAAGCTTACGGCATACCAGAATCAAAGGAGCAAACGTTTTCTCGATTTTCAAACGTTCGGCAGCACTTTTGACGCAGCCTAATGGTTTCCCGATAATGCACCTGCCGTTCGAAAATCACGCTACCCGAGAAATTGCTGGATTAACGAAGGTATCGGGGACTCCTTTGGAACGTCGTGGTGAATCCTGCCCGATGAAATTTCACCCGTACCCTCGTCCCTTGCGTGCTCATTACAGGTTTCTGCAGTGCTACAAAGGATTTCGCCTTCTTACATAACACTGTCCTCCCCCGTTAGTTTCTAGAACTCGTCCATCGCCACCCTTCGCCCTCTCCATTCCACCCCTCGTCCTTACTGAGAACAATTCCTCCTGGAGATCGTCAGTCGCTTTGATGTCGAATTAATTGTAAGTGAAATTACTGCTCGTGTCTTGAGCACGTCACCGGCTGATGCGCCGATAGTAATCACCCTGGATATGAACAATTGATTCCCGTCGACGCAGCGCTGAGGCGTGCACAGTTTTTACCCTCTTTGGCGACAAATTTGGCTCGCCTTTGAGGGGCAAAGGAACGTGGCTGAAAAAGGTCTAGGACCGTCCACTGACGTCGAAGGTATTCAGAGCCTCCTCTTTCGCAATGTGAGACTAGAATATCTGCGTTTCACGTATGACGATAAGGGAAATGTATGTCTCCTCTGTGGAATATTTCTTGGAAACAGTACGACTTCATATTCTACCGAGTATCCTTCTTCTTTCGAGATGACGCTTTCGTAATATCGCCATATTCTATGCATAATATTTTTCCAAGTAACAGCGCCGGAAGAGCTGTTGTTTATGATCTTGATGTTTTAACGAAAATGTTTCATCATGGATTGGAAGGATGAGTACGACTTTTGAATTTCTTCGCGGTACCTCCCCAGAATAGTGTCAAATAATAAAACAAAATCTGTGTAAAGTTTCAGCTCGATCGGATAATGGGAAAAGGTGAAATCATTATTTAAAAGCTCACAAAGTCGATTTTATATAATATCCTCTAAGTTATTGATTAAATAAAATAATATGTCAAACAAATGTTGTAGATTCAGACAAGGAGTATCGTTTACGTTCTATTACTTTTTTTCGTGCAACAAACGATTTTCGAAAAAAGCCCGAAAACTAAAAAAACTTCATTTTTCAAATTTTGTAAGTTTAAATTCTTCTCGAATACTTTTTATGTATGAAGGCGAAGAAAAAAATTGTAATTTTTATTTCCGAGAACTATTTTTTAAACATTTAATGCGGGGTAAATACCGAAATATGTCAAAAAGAGAAACATTTTTTTTCCATTTCCTGCGCTGTTAATGAGCACATCCAAAGTATAATTGGATGCAGGCACTCGTTAGGATAAGTTTATTATCAGCACCAGCCTCGATGGGGCCAGTGAGATTAACTCTCAGTCGATTGCGAAAATTATGCAACAGGATGGGTCGGGAATTAAAGAATGACCCTCCACAAATTATTTCCCACTAACAACATTCGAGTTGCATAATTTCGGAATATTTACAACCCCGTTTCCGATTCATCCAGCACGGTCCGTATTGGATCCAGAACTTTTCCGAAGTTTTAATGGATGATGGTGTAAACATGATCTCGAAATCAAATACTCCAACTCGGTGTAATTACTGGAGTGTACTCTGTGGAATAAACTTAGTTGCGTCCTCGATGAACATCGACGAGCCCACCGTCCCAGGACCGTTGGAATTTTATGGGAGAAATAAGTTTCCGGCTAATTTACCCCTCAAAGAAATTCATCCACCCTTCCCCTGTTCAATACCGAAGCCTCTACACCGTTACTTAACCGTCTTGTCCACGATTATCTACCTGCAAGTACGCGTACTTATCTGGAAACGTTGTTTCGAATTTCTATTGGTTTCGTACGCGGGGCTCCTTGCGTCTGATTTTATTTCTCCGTCAATTGATGCGAGAAGAAAGGCTGCGGGTAACACTCGACAGTTCCTGAGTGGCGAACCGCGAGCGGGTAATTACTTGTATGTACTCGAGTAAATTTTACAGAATTCCCGCGACCAATTCTACCCGATGTCAGTAAAATTTCGCAAACAATCCATTGGGGTAGAAACTTGATCTGCGACTCGAATTTCGTAGCGGTACGATCCTCTGTAGTAGAACCAGGTCAAAACTGGGGCATGTTAACACATATGAATGACCAGATACAGTGACGTTACTTTTTCACAGGCCAGTGCTGAATTTTCTTTCGAATACATTCGATTTGCAGATTAACAAAGTTGTATTTAGGTTAAGATACTTTCGTCGACAATTCGTGGACGCGCATTCTTCGATGTAAGGCGCAAATCCGATTACAATCGAGCGTGCATGTATACTTCGAACCGCCAGATGTTTCGTTTCGAGGAGCAACTGTCGCGAATCTCTGATTCACGAGATGTTGAACACGAATGGAACGTGGGGCGACAGATATTCCCGATGGACGGCTTTGCCGTGCTTTTTCCGTGCTCTGCGGGCTTTTCGGAGTGCCTGTTATTCGAGGAAATAGCTGTTCCTTTTTGTGATTAAATGCCAGATTGAAATACACGAATGTATGTAACTGATCGGGAAGCTTGTGAAAAATTTACATGGGTGTCCTCGAGACAGAGCCCGATCTAACTATTTCGCCGCTCTGGGCAAAAATTAATTTTACCGCTCTTTATATTTAATTTTAAATAATCATTTTAAAATATAATTTTTGATAGTGACTGAAAGAGTGACACAGAAATGAGGCCTTTTTCGCCTCTTTTTGGTCCCACGATTTTGGAACTGAATTTTATGCCAAAAGATACCTTATGGTGAGACATCAATGACACGAAATTTTCATATTTAGGTGACAATTAGTTTCTGAAATATGGGAGGTGGAAGAAGTGAAAATTCGTTAACGTGTCAACCCATATGCTTCCATGTAGGTACGGACTTTTATGTCAGTCCGATAATTTAAACAATTATTCCCAAGGGATTTGCTGACTACTAACAATGAATTTGAACTTAGATTTTCAAAATTCACAATGATCGATTCAATATGGTGGATGATATATTAAAACAACACCCACTACGCAGATATTTATATTTCTTGCTTTTTTTTGTGGATTGAGGTCTCAGCATAAGGCATCGTGTGGCATAAAATTCAGTTCCAAAATCGTGGGACCAAAATGAGGCAATTTTTGGGTCACCATTTTCCTAGATCGACCCCTGCCTCAAGATTCGGATAAAGTAGTATGCAGATCTGCCTAGATAACCTCTGTACGATTCTTTCATAATTATAAACTAATTAACTCTCTGTCTGACAGGTCCTCAGGGTTACTGATCGCAAAAGACGAAAAAATTCAACGAGTTGGCCGTGCCAACTATTTCACAGACCCTGGTAACCATGAATCGTGCAACGGACCGCGCATAATTCGGACGATCTAATCTTTCCCCGCAAGGTGGTGGCAAAAAATCTCATAAAACCATGTTACATGAATTACGATCGTCGAATCTTCCCATCCTGCTTGCCCATATACATGTCTAATTTTCATGCATAAATTTTCCCCCCCAAAAATGACTTACACGAATTAGAATAAAACGACCAACCACCGGAGATTTATCGTTACATCCACCATTGCATTCCTCTCCCGCGAAAAACTACTTTGGAATTGTCGTAGAAGCTCCGATCCACAATCCTTATTCTAATTTCCATTGTACCAATTCATAAAGCTGGTATACCAGTTTCTTTAATTTACACAGAAACTCGGACAATCTATTCTAAAATTATATTCCGCGCAATTCGATAAATTAAGAACATCTCCCTCTTCGCTCCACAATTCTTGAGAAACTTGACGACCTCTTCAGGTTTGTTAGTGAAATAAACAGTTTCTCGCTGAGATATTTCAAGATAGCTTTGTCGAGTGTAAATCAACTCTAATAATTGTCTGAGATTCGCAATAGATAAACATTACCTATATACACAAATATATATAAGTGTATAAAAATATATATATATACACGAAGGACTGGTGCACTTTGTTCAATGGCATTGTGGAGAGCCCGACGGCGCCCAAGTGCACTTCCGATGCATCCCCTGCAGTTTGCTACAGACAGGTGACGATCCATTGTGCCGGTAAAATATTGACACTCGATATTTTCCTGCACTCAGCACGGAGGGAAAAACGTTTACACCTAAGCCTCCATCTCCGTGATGGAGGTCTAGGGTTTTTGCCCGGACCTCCGCCGTCGTTTTCATCGATATTAATTTTCCCCGTTATCCCTTTAGGCGCGAACGCACGGGCTGCAATTATTTTAATTTCCACACTCAGGATACTCTGAGTATCGCTCGGCTGACGTTTTCAACGTGCCCCACGTCCCAGAATTTATCGGAGAAACGTTATTAAATTTTCTTCTTTCGACACTGTTGCTTCGGCAACGATGGCAACCAGCGCAGGAACTTCGGTCCCTGCTTTGCCATATATCGACGAAGCAAATGAATTTAAAGTGACTTGAAAGAGGGTCCGAACAAAACCCATTATTACATTAGCACATTAATAAATCTCAGAGGGTTAAATATAATCGAAAACATTGGCCTTAATTATTTACATGAAGTCGTCCACTCACCGTCTTGTTGCCCATGTTCTTCACGCGACAATTCAAGAACGTAATCTTGCCCCGCAGAGCAGTCACGTTCTTCGAGGCGGCTAGGTCGAAGTACGGCCCAGTCCGAGTTGTACCACTGTCGACCAGGCTGTTCTGATGAGCGTTCACATTCTTCCCGCTGCTTCCCTGCAGCATGCTGTAGCAGTGCGCCCCTGGAAATTGAAATAAAAATTGAAGTTTCGCTCAAGCAAGCTGATTCTCTTTATATTCTCTACTAACAACATCCACACCCCAAATCATGAGCCAGATACAACAAGATACAAAGAGGTATCCACGCAATGGAAACTCATCCAACATTCTACACGAGACCGTCAGCGTTTTTCACGCCAGTAAACAGCTCCTACTCAGAGTTGGGCATTATTCGGCTAAATTTGTATTCGAATACGTATTCGAATACATTTGTGCGAATAAGTTTTTATTCGAATAATCTTCGAATAAAAAATTCGAATAAAATGAAATTATTCGACAATAACGAATAAGTTTTTATTTGACTGAAAATTTATTCGAATAATTTCTTATTCGAATAAAAATTTAGTCGACTCAACGGACGAATAAAGTGATCACGTGGTTTCAGCGATGTATCGTGACACCACTGACTGACACCCGTGAGACCTAATGTTTTAGGTTAAGTAACTCTTGTCATAGCTCGCACTTTACAGAAAGATGTATGACCGCGGTATTACATAGAGTGGCATTTTGATTTATTTTAAATAAAATTTGCTCACGTCAATTCATTTAAACTAATGAAAAAATCAATCTCTTCAAATTATAAGCGTTCATTGAATGTTTTTAAATACATACAAATACGCACACTTCCAGACTCACACGTCCAAACATATGTTGAACACAGTACAGACTTCCATCGATAGATATCCGACAGGGTATCACATTTATTCGTCGTTCATTCAGGTCGAATAACGAATAAATTCTTATTCGAACGAATCTGGCTAGAATAACGATACAGATTTATTCGCGAATAACGAATAATTTTTCGACGAATAAAATCGTCATTTGTTATTCGCGAATAAATCTTGGGGATTTATACGAATCCGTATCCGAATGAAAATTTAGCCGAATAATGCCCAACTCTGCTCCTACTCCATTCGATCCTCATGTTTAGTTCGACCGCGCGTCGCATTCAACATTACAACGACGGCTCGCGTATAATAGGGCCCAATAACGTCTCCGCCCGCGGGCGGACAGCAGGGATGTTGCTCGTGCTTGCGTAATGCACTTTTTCCACTGGCAGAGTGGCTCGCGTATTCGATTAAAACGTCAGTCAGACAGCGGGTGTGTCGGCTCGCCAGCTCGCATGTGATAAATGCTCGTGTTTTTATCTGTGTTAGCGAGCCGCGGTCGCCCAGTGAACTTCCCAGGCGAATCTGTTCAACCAGAACCGTGCACAGGTAGCGTACAAAGGCTCTTGCGCTCGCGACAATCGCCGACATCGTCTACTGTTCTATCAACAGAGACCACAGACAGGTTTATCGAACGAGTTCGCTGAGGAGTTTCTTAATGCCCGCTGATAACGAGATAAATTGGATTGATAGGGCGCGACGCATTATCGACTCAAGAACGTCACGCGTCAGCGCGACTCTAAGTTTTGCGAGTCTGGGTCGGTCGAGATTCGAGATTCTGTGGGCTGCATTATGATCGTTGCATCGGTTGCCTCGTTGTCTCGAATCGTGTTTGACAGCCTCGTAAACGAGCTGATGGTTTACGAAACTTACGAGAGTTTCTCAGACACTGAAGCTTGTTCCGAGGAAAATTTTAGGAAGTCGAGTATCTACATTACCAGAGCAAGTGAATGTTCTGAAATCTTGCGTCAAGAAGAGGATTGTAATCTTTATTTATCTTCTAAATGCCCCTCGTGTTTATATAATCGAATGGGAATTGCCTCGCGACACAGAAATATTTGTACGGAACTTTTTCCAATTAAACGGTATTTTCGCCTTGGACACGGGGGAAATGTGTTCAAAGCGCGGGGACTCAGTGAAACGGCAAACAATCAATTTTCTCTCGGTCTTCTATTTTCTCGAACAATTTTTAATCTCGACATGTCAGGTAAAGATTCCCGGTAAAACGGTTTTGTAAGTGTTTCCGAGTCGAACCAGTATACCGCTTCTAACCGCTCTCACTTGGCGAGTTGTCGAGCAAACTTTCGGAATGAACTTTAATGCAGTACGCCGAACTCCGATAGAAAAAGGAGGACCGTTGATTTCGACGTGGTCGCGGACAATTACCGAACTTGTTTAGTATTTTAACACAGAGTTCTCGAGCCATTTCCTTAGCCCGGCATTCTCCAGTGGCCATCGAGAATTCGTTTCGGTATGAATTACGGAGCATTCTCCGTACGATTAAAGTACAAACTTCTCAGAAATAGCGAGCGACGTGTATCTCTCTGGTAATTGCTAAATACCTTGCACTTCCTCCGGGGATAATAATTTCAGGGAACGTGCAGAGTCGTTAAATGAAACAGTGAAAATCATTCGTCCGGCTCGCGATCGTTCCTTTCGCAGGGATAATGAAAGTACGATCGTGCCAGAAGTTCTGAAAGGCAGAATGGGATGTTTTCAATTTACTTCGTGCGAGAAAATATTAAAAGTTACGCGGGGATGAGCGGGGTCATTGCGCAGCTCGAAGCTGAAGACCTGCTGTGTCAAGAAAAGTAGAAAAGTTGCCGGGCAATTGTCTGTAAAGAGGAACAAATGCGGAGATATGAAAGTTCATTTGTAAAGTCATTCTGTTGGAAGACTCGATAACGAGAGACGCAATTTAAATGACGCTTCTCTCGTTAAAAGTTACGTTATTGCGAGTACCTGCTAGAAAATTATTAGTATAATTCCAAACAGAACTTGTACGTGTCGTTTCTGTAATTCGTCGGCATCAGGAATTGAAATTGCAACGATCTTCGGATCGGTTATCGTTCTCGGTACAGGTGGAGCGCGTAGAGTGCTGGAAAAGGGCAAAATGCGAGGCATAATTGGCTTGTTATCGCTCTGGCAGACGGTCTAACCGCACGATTCGTTTTCTACGGGTTTCGCCGCTAATTACAGAGCATTGCCGAGGACCGAGTGAGTACATAATCGAATTTCGCTGCTCTTAATTGCGACACGATTACGCGCGCGGACAGCTCGCGTAAATATTGAATTTCGTCACGTCTGCGCGGTTAATCTCGCTCTGCTACGTCCATTGATGCTTTAGATTACGACTTCATAACGAAGATACGTATCGAGCATATCTCCCACTCACAGGTACCATGTCAATCATCCGTTGTTGGTAAAGAAAAGCAGTTCGATGACCTCTATTGGTATTTAGGTAACACGCAAGTAGTCTTAGTGTGATTGGTCACCATGATTTCGTTTTTCTAAAATTCTATTTAGCAGTTACACAGAAACGAATGAAATAGAATCGTCGATATATCGAGTGCCTGCGAGATTTTTTTATATCTTAGAACTCTGGAACTTCTAGATTCTATGATGATGAATTTCTGTCTAAGAAAACAGGGGTTGTTCGTAATGAAAAAGACCCTTGACACGGCAAGGAACTTTCGTGCATTTAAAATATCTAAACAACCGACGTGTCCCGGGAGAGAGACTCTGCTGAGGCACTGGGGTCGAAGAATGGCGATCTTTTAAGAGAGGAGGAAGTTTTCGATTCGGGGCGCCCCTTTGTGCAGGTGCTTCTTCGCGAATGACGCTTGGAAGTTGAATTGCTTCGAGAAGAGCGTTCGACATTTTCCCCTGACTTTTTGCCGTTTTAATGACGTGTCCTTTCTCGACGGTTCCTCGCATACCGTCAGGTATACGAAACTTCCAACACCGTCTCGAAGGCAATTCAATCTGGAATTGTGCTCGGTAGGCGACCGTGTACAAAGAGCAGTGATCGTAAGCACTTGTTCCCGCGATCATGCAGCTTGCATATCTAATAGCAAAAGCATTCTTCACCCTCCAGCGATTTCGGGATACGCGAGAGAATTAATAAAATCCATATTTACGAGAATTCCACACATGCAACGAAAGAAATCTAATGGAGAAAGCCATTTCAATGGAATCGGACCGAATAAAGCTTGTTCATTCGACACGTACATTCCACTGCACGCTTTGATTTCAATTCCTCGCGAACATAAACGTTCGCGCCACTTTTCAAACTACTTTCGGTGTCATTTACTGCGGCCTTTATCTCGATTTTGAAATTATGGACCTCTATATAGAATTTCGAGCGCGAAATTGCGAAATTTTTTTTAGACGTTCCTATAAGCTTGTTCTTTATTATACTTCGTGAAAGTAGCGGGAAGAAGTCACGCTTTCGCGTAGGTCGACGTCGATTAATTTAATTATGAATCAGGTCTATTGAGAGTTCTTCTCCATCCCTCGAACGGCTTGCCCAGGCTGCTCTCCATGAAACTCTCGACTCCCGTTTTATTCTACCTCGCGACGGTTCCTTTGCGTCGACACGAAGCAGCGGAATTATAATTCAAAGATGGAGGGCGGGCAAAGGGAATTTCTGCAAACAGAGCGACGCTAGGGGTAGTGCTGGGAGTGATAACAGAGCAAGATTTTAGGAAAATATTAGTCAGATTCAGTGGTTCAAAGCCTAGGAGAACGCTACTTTGTTTTCTTTCAGGTTTAAACGACAAGCTTCAAGATCGGCGCTCTTTGAACGGAGGAAATGGTCCAACGAACACTGGAAGCTGCCATCGCGATTTCACGAGCGAACAAGCTGACAAAACACTCGCGAAAACGTGGCAAATAGACCAGCATCTCGAATTCCCAAGGAACCAGAACTGCATAGTGTGCTACCTCGCGACATGGCCAGCCCCCAACGAGAAACTCATTTTCTCCTGGCTTTTCCCATTCGCAAAGGCACAAAATACATTTACGAAAGCGGATCTCTAGCCCCCGGTATCTTTTCTTGGCTGCTCTGAATATGCCTTTCACGTGTAAACGCGCCTGATCGACGTGGGAGAGCTAGGGGGAAATCGATTAGCTCCCAGGGGGCTGTCAGCGTTTTCGAAATAGGAGTTTAATCGGGGTACTTGTACTGCGTTTATCTCCCTCGACGGTTCATTACACTGAACGAGGTTAATATCGTTCTCGTAGCACATGAGCCACGAACCGTGCGTGTCAGCGACGTTCAGAGGATCTCCAATTTCCCCTGAACGTCGCTGCACAGTGCTCGCATACTTTCTGCCTTCCACCTTCTTTCAATTAGTCTTCGAAGACCATACCTTTATTATTCATCACCGAGATTTTCAGCATCTGTTTATACACCCATCTATCTAACATATACACTTACAAAACCCAGAGCAGACGAAAGAAAAGATTAAAATGCTCCCCAGTTTCCATTGCGACGCGTATGAAGCAGAACGAAAATGCTTGTCACCTCTTCGCGCACCCCGCCCCGCAGGAGGGCGAAATTTTGTCACCCTCGCCTTTTCTTCCATGGTTTCTCCCGTGTCAGTGAGCCGGGCGAGAAGATTCTCTCTTAAATTTTCAGATTTTACGGCCCGCGGGTCGAAGCCAGCTCGTAAAACATTCGCGACCGGGAGAAACAGTGGCGTACGCGGAACGCCGCTGTGGTCCAAGGACGGAAGAGGAGGCGGCGTAGGAAGATCTTTCAATCTAACCCCACGGTGCACCGCGCTCGTCGAAGAAAGAGCAGGAAGCTGGCTACGCGAGCGGCGGGGTCTGCTTTAAAATTCAAATTCACAACTTTTGCTTAAACGTCTCTTAGATAGCCGAGATAGCTGCGCCGCCGGTCCCTTCAACAGCGCCCTCAGCCCCCGACGAAACTACCCTGTGGCTGCGGCTTCCAAGGCACGCAGAAAGACGGTCCCCGAAGGGCCACGCCGGAAAAGAGAGGATATCACGTTAAAAGGGACGGTCGAGGGCTGTGCGCGAAAGTTCGAATCCAGCCAAATCTCCGATAAGTAAATTGGCCCAAGCATTAGGAGCCCCCGATGCAATGCAATTCCAATCGCAGAGGTTACGTTACAAGACGACCACCCAAGAGAAGATTCCACCCTCGGTTAGTGGCGAGTCTGAGATTGCGAAGCACGCTAACGAGGCATCGATTAACCCGGAGGAATCAAGCGTATGATATCGTCTAACGTACCCAATCTCGTTATCGTAATTAAATATATCTCTACTTGGATCGAATGTCTGGGGCACGGTGTTACGTAGGAAACCTGCTCTATTTAAAATCGCAGTACACCTGCTTCTCTATTTCACGCTGACCTTCGAACAAAAGTAACCAGCCGCAACTTGTGACGAGTGGAATGAAGCAACTATGAACTCACCGTGTCGCGGATGCGAGAATTAATCCAAAGGGACGCTAGGAAAATCAATTCGATGATAAATCTTCCGGGGGAACCGTAAATATCGCGGCGCCAGATAGCCGGCTGACACCGCAACGCGACAAAGAAATATGATGGCCCATGGTCCGGCTTATTTATCGAGGGGGGCCAGACGCGTCGTTCAATGGGGCACTGCTTTCTTTGCTCGATCCTACGCCAAGGGGATTCATCGGCTGGCCATTTTACATTCTCCTCGTTCTATCGGGCGGTTGCATCCTTATCCGGTTTTCTGGCGGAACCTCCGTTCATCGGTTTCCACGGCGTCCTATCGGGGCGGTAGGTGAATCGA
Organism: Andrena chrysosceles; assembly: GCA_963855975.1. NCBI lineage: Eukaryota > Metazoa > Arthropoda > Insecta > Hymenoptera > Andrenidae > Andrena > Andrena chrysosceles. The sequence goes on along the minus strand of OY979766.1, from coordinate 9,925,305 downwards.
CGGGTAAGATCGTAAACTTTTTACTACAATTCCCCGTACAATATGTTTGGAACGGTCTCGAGACGCCGGCAGCCTCCACGCGGCCCCTTGCCGAACCGTTTACACCTCTCCCATCCGATTTCGTAACCGACGTCGACGCGACGGAACGACCGTCTCTATACCCGCGAATCTAGAATTACGAGAGCTCCCGCGATATCCTGCCAGTTCGGATATAGAAATACTCGTATTGATTCGGCGAAGGGTGCAGGGAGCACCAACGCCGAATGGCGTTATTTATGACTCCGACTCCGTCCGTGTATTTATCTTCTCCCGGCCTGCTACCCCCGTCGGTCCTTTGATTTTCAGGATTCGAGGAACGGCGGCAGACTATTTGCGACCGAGCTCCACCGATATGCCTTCCCATTCGGAGGTGGCTCGATTTCGCGCGGCAAAGTTGCGGCTTTCGGACTCGCGGCCCGGTAACAGCGACGAGGAGGGAAACCGAGCATGGGCGGGTTTGTTTAACGAGTCGTGGCTGAAATTGTGTCCGCGAGTTTGTTGAGGAATAACGTCTCTTCTAAGAGTAACCGAATCACTGTTTCGCGAAAGGAGAATGAAGCTCCTTTTGTTTCCAAGGGGGAGCTTGGAAGTTCGTTCAAAGAGACAGTGTACTTGGAGTGGATTTAATTACGAAACTCACTATCCCCTGCTCGATATCTACACCTTGCAGAGAGAGTGAGAGATATCGCAACTGCAAGTGCATTGCAAATATTATATAAGCAGACGGCATTCGAAAACAAGAATGATTTATTGCATTCCGAGTTATCAGACTTGTTTAAATACTTTGTTGCGGATATTTGCCTGTTGTTAGACGAATAATACATTATAGTTGCGCGAGCAACGGGAAGTTTGAACTGAGGCTGCGCGAAGGTGACGAGCAGATACGACGCTGAGGTTCCGATAACCTGAATCTGCTACGTCCCAAATCGTATCAAGAAGTATTTTAGGGTGCTCGTTACCTTAATGAGTGCCGTGCTCCGCGCAGGTAACGCTAATCGGTAACGGGGCTTCTCGTTATCGTTCGTTTCCCAGGGAACTAGACCGTTATGGCGACTAATTTCACTGGATGGCGAGGTCACACTCTACCGTAAGAAAAATCGGGAAAAACCTGCGATCGTTTTTGTTAAATTAAAAGAAAAAATGCCTTTTCTCTTGAAACGAAGCGAGATCGCTAGGTGAATGAATGTAACGCTGCGATTGCATGGAATTAAACGGCGCAATTAAATCGAGGCTTTTTATTCTGTTCCGTGTTTCCAGAGAATTCCAGACAACTTCACGCTTCGAATAAATATCTGGAATTTGCCTTGCAATTAATACCTTGCGTACGATAAATAGAATAATAGGTAGAACGGAATAATTATCGATTGTTTGTTTATACACCAAATGATATCGCTATGGTTTTTGTTTTAACGTAGAGAGTCAAGAAGAGAAGAAGCTTTACTTTTGTCTTGGTAAGGGAAGATTATCGAAAATGAGGGGAATCTTCACGGAAGGGCGCAGGAAGTTCCACTCGACTTTACGCTGGCTATCGACTGCTAACTATTTTCCAACAGCTAATATTAAATTTTACAAACTTCTTCTTGTATTTCAAGAGTGTAGTTTCAGTTTGTGCGAGCTTCTTAACATCCACAGGCACTTAATACACGCGATCATCTGAAACAAATCATTGCACATCGATCTGTGATTCACCCTACGTAAAAGACATATTTTATACTCTTTTTAATGTACGTATATAACGAGTTCAACTAGTTCTTTGACGCTTTATTATAGCTCGCGAGCCAAGAATCTACTCAATGGCTTAATTAAAGGCCTCTCTTCACGGAAGCTCGATAAGATGTTTGACGCGTATTACTTTCCGCGTCGAGGCTGTCGACGCGTTCCTCCATCCGCTGCATAAATGAAAGGCAGCCGTTCCAGATGAGGTGAATCGTCACGTCGCTGAAGGGCCGTATCGAATGAAATTTGCAATGGAAATTTAATCTGCCTCGGTTTGTACCCAAGTACTGGGCTGCTCCTTCTTAACGCCGACCGCTCCAACGTCTCGCGGAACTTTCGACAGGAAATACCAGACACCTACAGATAACGTGTCACGTACAAATTCTCCCCGATAGAACTCACCCAATTACTTCCTCAAAAACCGTCAACCAACTTCCACGTATAAAATTTGCTGCAATGTTTCATTTAAATTTAAGCGAAGGGAACTAATCGATTTGACTAAAACACGATACGATCGAGTCTTCGAATAAAGATGCCAACGTAATATGAACCAGGACGAAGGATCAATTTTCTTAAAACACACGAGATTCTTCCGACACGCATCCATTGGCGAGGATGTCTACTAAGTCTCAGCAAGATTTCGAAAATCAGCATCAGCCGTGGGAGCACCCGCCGTTGAACACACGCGGGGGACGGGAGGATAATTTATTTGAATATCAAATTCCTTCACAAAGCACGGTTCCGGGGTGTTTGATGTAAAATTCATAAGCCCACAGCGGGTAGGCGGCCGCCTGCCGGGTTCCTCCAAAATTTTATAAATTTCATTCAAGGGCTTGCGGGAGTGTTTCAAGCTCGATACCGATCGAATTTGCATTTCCATCGTGTTATGGTACAACGTGGCGCGGCGTCGGGTTACGTCGCAACTCGAGTGGCCGCAGAACCACTTAAAAAAGCAACGTCAACCGCGATTATGCAAAACCTACGTCCCGAGCGGAGGAATCAGGAGAAGTATTTTCCTCGTCCGCGGGATGAGCAGCTTTTGCTCCTTTCCGCCCCTCGGAACCTCTTCCTCGAATGCCACTACGCAAGCAACCAAGAGAATAAGAATTCTGGTGTTCTTTGTGTGAAACGCCCTTTCCCTCCGTTTCCTCCGCGCACAAACAGGAAAACTCGATGTTGTTCTTTGGAAACTGAAGGAATTACTGGCTTCTCTGAAACGGTCATTTCGCTGAGCTCCTTCGATGCCATTATCGATTCGATCTTGTACGCATTCACTTAAAGAATAACGCGGTGGATAGTTTGATACTTTCCTGGAAAGAATACCGTGGAATGTTTTAATCCTCTTTCACTTACGTTACACACAAATGATCGTCCACTTGTGGGGAAGATTGCATTAAGGGGGAGCTTGGTGTAACTATTAGCTGAAAATCGAGGCATTTTTCCGGAATTTTTTTTAGAGAAAGTATTCAATCGTTCTTTCTTGAAACTTTCAGGATATTGTATTATGAGATTAAGTATTCATCTAAAACCAAAAATCGAACAATTTTTGTTTAGTTTATGAGTGTACGCACAAACCTTATAAATTCATAACTTAAAAGATTCAAAATTGAACAAATGGTGGCCTCTTGAAAAAAAATTCGTAAAAATTTTTGGAATTTTTTCAAGAGGCCGCAATTTGTTCTGCTCTTTTTTAATACAATTTTTTTATCTACCTTAATCTGATAATACAATATCCTGAAAGTTTCAGAAAAATCGATTGAATACTTACTTTAAAAAAATTCCCGAAAAATTCCTCGATTTTCAGCCAGTTACACCAAGCTGTCCCCTGAAGTTGAAGAAAGAAGCGCCGCCGGTTGTCCAGCACGCGGTTTCCGCTTCGAAGGCCCTCGCTGGTCGTGGTTCGGCGGGTCGAAAAGGATGACCGTGTTATTTGCATATATTGTCTGAAGGGAAGGGTGGAATTTATATAGCAGGGGGTGGTTGTTTCGCGGCCTGCTCCTTAAACGTCTCCACTCGAGGCCGTTTCCCATCGCATCCCCCGCTTTCATTCTGCCTCGTACGTCACGAGGGTCCACTCGTGCGCAGCCAATTCAGTTAATTTCGTCTCGCGAGCCAAGAAGACGATTTCGCGCTGCTTGCCTTTCTGGATCGTGGCTTCCGCCTCCTCGAGCCCGTCCCCTTTCACCCCTCGACCCGCCAACCCCTAGCGGCCCGTTTCTTCTCCCATGGTACCCCGCTATTGTTCGGGGAAATTCCTCTCGAGGTCTCCTTTTTGTCGACATCATCGCGCCTCTGGAGGAGAGAATTTCGAAAAAGAAACAGCCGGAGGCGCGAGCAGCCGTGGCAAGAGATAAAATTGCTGGCGACGAGTTACGAGAACGCTAACCAAGATTCATTAGTCACACTGGAGAGCGGGAGATAGGCTTCCGTCCTGAATAGAAATATTGTGGACGCTAGTGTTAAGTAGTTAGTACGCGGGAGTGCTTCAGGCCATTCCCAGAATCAATTATCTTTTGCAAACAGAGCCTTGGTATGTTGATCCTACACCAACGACTTACTTTTATTGCTCTGGCGCGGAAAATCAGCCACCATAAGCATGACTACTGTTTTGAAGAAATTCACACGGGTAGGTAATGGCTTCAAAGCAAGTTGAGAAATTTTTCAAACATAAGACAGTCTCGATTGTCCTGGAAACATGAACGTTAAATCGCACAGTACCGTAGATATGACGATTCTTGACGTTTGTCTTAACGTTTCAAAACAATACACTGGCTGCGACGAGGTAATAAATGTTCGACGACTGCCACTTCTTCTGTGTATGTACACCAAGACAGTTATTAAATTTACGTAATATAGAGTGCTAATAATACCGAATTAAAAAACGTGAGAAGAGGTAAGCACGCTAGGACAGAGACGAAAACAAAGTGAGTCAGCTGTTAATATGTATATGGTGTGTAAAGCGAAAGCGAATTACTTAACTCGAATACTTGCCGCGAAAGAGAAATACTAAAGTTGATAGTGAGAAATGATATATCCCGAAACGAAGAGGAAACAAAGTTTGATATACCTAGAGATCAATTACCGCGTGTCCATGAAACTATTTCTCCAGCGTCATGTGCACGTTCAATCCTCCTTCCCTCCACTGTTATTGAATCGTTCTTTATACGTCAGGCAGGAAGCGAGATTGAAGCGCACGTAATTACGTATCACTCCATTATGGCCCGTGCACACCGCTGCAGACTGGCGGAACAATGTCAAACAGAATGATAAATCGAAGAACGAATCGGTTAATTCTGGTGGTTAACAAAAAGGATCCAGCTGAATCAACAGTAGCAGAGTTCCTCCCTTCCCCTCAAACCCCGCGTTCTCATTTGTCTCGAGTCATCATTGGCAATTAAAGACATCTCTTTCGTAGCTTCGTAACGTGATTGCGTTACCCAGTTTCAAGGGCAGGCTTAAACAGGAGCGTTACCAAAAAAAAAAAAAAATGCGAGCAATCTGCGCAGAGCGTCGCATCACTTGTGTAATTCGCGGCAATGATATTGACTAAATAAACACCTCGGCAATACATCCACTCACGGTTACAGATAAATAACGCGTTACATCACATGTTCAGTGTTTACCTAACCATTACGCCGTTGTGTGCGAGTCCTTAGGCCGTTCGACGGCAATGATTCAACATATCACGAGCTAACGTCTCCCACTCTCCAGCTCGTATCTTTCTGGTACAGCCTGGTGTTCGCAACAGAATAGGCAGTCTTCAGCTGACATACTTCGCCATCAGTGCCACAGTCGCTTGACAGGAGTGAACCTGCTCGATCCGTTCGATCTGGATTCGCGTGACAACCGTTGGGTACCATCGCCATGTGCGAAGACGTGGGGCACAATTCCACCTGGCTGAACTCCCTGATGAGGAAAGTAAGCGAGAATCTCGGGAAGGACTTCAACGATGTACGCTACGAACTGGCCGAGCCAGACGAGTCCTTCTTCGTCTCGAGCATGTTCTTCGTCAACATCACAGCGAACGCTAGCAACGGAGACACGAATAAGAAGAGAACAGCCAGCGTGGTGGTGAAGAGGCCGCCGTCAGAACCCTTCATGAGAGAGATGATGAACTCCGACGCTCAGTTCCACAACGAGATACTGTTCTACAGGAGATACGCCGTGGGCCTCGACGACCTGCCCCAGTGTATCTACACTGACGAGAAAACGCCGGCAGAATCGGTGCTCGTTCTCCACAACATCGGCCAGCAAGGATTCAAACTGTGCCAATGGAAGTACCGTCCTCCTTTGGAGTACACGGTGGCCGCGATTCGAGAGATCGCGCGGTTCCACACGAAAGGCTACGTCATGAAAGAGCGCAACAGAGACGAGTTCTTCGACTTCGTTCGGACCATACAGGAGGTCCGTTTCGAAAGCGATCGAGAGAATATAATGAAGCTGGTTATGAACTCGTCGATGAATAGGGGGGTCGATTATCTATGCGATCACGGCCATGGTGGAGAGTTCTACGATAAGCTGAAGAGTAAATTCGAAAATGGGTATCGAACGGTGATGCTGGAGATCGTGAAGCCTGAGGAGCCTCTCGCTACGCTGTGCCACGGTGACTTCACGTTGAACAACACTTTCTTCAAGCGGGAAGACGGTGAGCTGAAGGTGATGCTCATCGACTTCGCACTGATAAGGTACGGGTCGCCTGTCATCGATCTGTCCACGTACCTGAGCCTGCACTGCGCGGAGGAGCTCGACAAAGACATGATTGACAATGCGTTGAAAGTGTATCATGACTCTTTGAAACAGTGTCTTGCGGAGAATGGTATTGAGGATTGTGAAAGGTTCTCGTACGAGGCCGTGCACGAAGATTACAAGAGGAAAGGTATTTTTGGGTACGTAATTGCATCGTTCTTCCTGGCTATGCTGATGGGCAAATGTGAGATGACCACCGAGGAGCTAGCAGCTTTCGATATGGAAGAACAGGCGAGATTAATCCGCGCAGCAGGCGGCGATGAGATCTCAGAGATTCTGGGGAACATGTTACTGAAGCTCAAGGAATTCGGATGCTTGGATGAGATTGTTTAAGTAAATGTTTCTAGTCGTGATGATTTCGCAAAGAATATTGTACTTTCAAGAATCTTGGACTCTTTAGAGGACACCCACGTTTTGAAAACGAATTAACTAGTATTATAGGAACGTAATTTATGGTTCGACCGAGGATATGATTGCTTCTTAAGAAATACATAAGTTGATTGAATATTGCATGTGTCAATGAGAAGAACGCGTCGACAGCTCATCCATCACTAGACTAAGTAGATCTCTCATTAGCATGCTACAGTGCATTGGGTTGCCTTAAACGTATCTACGTGATGCGCACACCAAGTGTACTCAATGTTGCTGCGCTCGGAATTAGAAAAAATTGTTCTACAATTTCGACTCGTTTCTTAACGAAGAATCATTCTTCCCTCAGTCGCAACAACACGTTATTTCTAGTAACTACGAATTAGTATTTAAAACAAAGACCAAAGTTTCCACGTGAACCGGGTTCTTTTTATTACACGGCTATTATTTATATTTGTTGACCACGCGAGATAAGCCTGGAAAAGTGTCGTTATCCAGCGATTAGACCGCGTTGCCATTTCCCCGGGCACATGTTCGCGACGCGGCGTTCGTGGCCCAGTCATAAAGCGCTATCAGGGAATTTGTTGGGGCGGGAATGGGCCCATTTTCAAAGGGTGCGTGGTGTATGTGGCAGCGCGGGGGGAACGCGTGTAACAACGCGGGTAAAAGGCTGTTTGGAAGGGTGCATACATACAACGCGACCCCATATATATCCCACAAAATAAAGCTCGCTGGCACGGGGCGCCGGGACGATGTGCGAAATTATTCTTTCGCCTATGCAAGTACGGATCTGCCTTTCAAATAGAGGCACTCGCTGGCGCGCGGGTGCCCGCGAGCACGGAAAAACTTTGTCATTTCCATATATTTTCGCAGACTGGCAGCAACGTCTCCCGGGAAATTCACTTACACTCTAACCTGAATTTTAAGTCCGTTAAATTTTGCTGGTGGGGCGCGCGCGCGCGCATGTCTTTGGGTACGAAAAAAGAAGAGAATCGGGGGAAGGTAGCGACTTACTGGAAATATTCCCGCGCTTGGAACGGACCGGGCACACGCAACCTACAGGGAGAGAATTGCATTCGACGTGTAACGATCGCGAAGAGAAACGCGAGCTGCGGTGAAACTGAGCGACGGGCGGCTATGCGGGAGCGGGGCGTTTCATTCGATTTTTATGATTAAAAGTGGCGCGGATGCGCATGGTGAAGTGCATATGTAATTGGAATTCCAGGGCTGCTAGATTCATTAAATTCATTTGCGTAAACACCGGAGTCGTGAACTTAGTTTTATCATCATTTTATGTAGCCACAGAGTTTCATTGTGTACGTCGATGCTGCCTTCGTTCGAAACGATTAATAACGAACTCACTCGAATTAGGTCAAGATTGAAGATAATGATAAATCATTTTGGATGAATATCTTTGTACGTTTGCAAGATTCGAATCGAAATAAAGATGAGTTTGTTTGAATTACATTTTTTGTTTTTACACTTTACTTTCTGCCCCTCTAATTTGAGATATTGAGAACAAATGGGGCTAATCCACATTTTTGGAGAAATTCTAATCAATAAATTTTAATTTATTTGAATTGTAATTAATAAATTTTAATCATATAAAATAGGAAGAATTAATTTGTTTTCAATTTGGGTTAGTCCATTTTTACTCTCAATGCCTCATTTTATCCTAATAAAATTTCAAATGGAGATATTAGCTACTAGATGCAAGAGTATTCAAGTGGCTATTAATTAATCTTGTAGTCGGACTTTGCTCATCATGTGTGCACACTGCAGAGTATTAATTCACGCAATTGCAGACACTGTGTGCAGTAATAAAATTTCTCGGATGTATTTAATGAAACGATATTTGCACCACGGAATGAAATTCTCTATAGTCGCCGCGGTGAGTACATAATCCAATGCGTTACATAACGCAGGATCTATGGAATGTTTACCTTTCTCCATGATGTAAACTTCCGGCATTAAATGACCGTTCATTGCATTCGCTTAAGGGCATCCACCGAGCAAATCGCGCGAAAACATAAGTGACTTTCATGATTTTTTCTAGAAAAATGTATACAATGTATGGGTCTGAAACTTTTTGCACATTATTCTGCTACAAATGTAGAGTATAAAACAATTTTTTCTTTCATTTTTGCCCTCTCCTGCCTCAGATATGCATTTGTAAAAAAAAACTGGCCTGCACTGGCGCCACAATAACTTTAGACAGCATCATCCAAAATCAAAAAAGCAAAGATATTCCTTAATTATACATGTGTTGTTATCGCGCTACCCTCGGTCAGTGTTAAGAAACAATTGGGTCATGATTGCCAAATATTTAAACGATAGGTTTCCGAAACATGGATTTTTCGCACAAAACTGTTTCGTAAAAAAATATTGAGTGTATGAAAATTCGGAATAGAGGGTAGCGCGGAAGCCAGTGTAATTACGAGTAGAATCCCGTTTGAATTTTTTGATTCGGTCAAGAATTGCATTTTTCATCGTGGCGACAGTGCGTGAAAAATTGTTTCGAAAAAGCGTACCTACTTTTTTGACGCCGAGTGCACTCGTCTATAGTGACGGGGACTTGCCCGTGAGCGCCCTATTTTCCATGCGTTTATTCGTTTTAAAAAAATTGATTCTTTTTTAGATCAATAAATGTATTATTAATTAAAAAAAAATCACTTTTCTGTTTATTATACCTGCTTCACAATCCATCTTCAGAAAACACCTATTTAAAGGCTGTTACACTGGTGATCCCCCTGAACTGCCTATAAAATCTGTCACATTTCATTTTATTTCGCTCGTACGAAAGTCATTTATAATATTTGAATCGATAAAATGTATTAATTGTTCGCTGTTTTTCTATTTACATTGATAATTGAACAAGTAGCTTCCACGAATTCCACGGTATTTGCAAACAATAAACATGCACGCTAATTGTTTTCCAGCGTAATACATCATTTTTTACTTTCACGAACGGTTCCATTATACAGATTACGGTAATAGAGCGTACTCCAATTCCGGGTAAATAATTCTCTGTTGCGAAATTGCGTTTCAGTGGAAACGATTGATGTTTCTATAGATTTCCTCGACACAGTGACGAAACACAATTATGACATAATGTAGAGGCAACAGCAATCTCTGCGATATTAGAACATGGACTATTGGAAATCTCGATTACACGATTTGAGGAATCGCTGTCGATCGACTGACACCGCGCACGAGTAGTGTCTCTCTGAGATGACTTTTATTGACACATGTCATTTGTAAAAACGCGAAAACACGTAAAAAAATACGTATCTCGACGCTTCTATCTCCTGTCCTCAAATACATATTTAAAAAGAAGCCATGGTGGCTGTCTAACAATGCTACATTTACATTAACTATCATTTTAACGTTTACATCCATCACGCTTCGATAGCCCCTAACACAATCCAGTGAACGATCGCACAGATGAAAAGTGTTACAAGACAAATTGTCAAAATTGAACAGAATATCGACGCAAACCGAGCACTTGCAGTCTGTGCAATTAACCGGAAATAACAAAACATTTCCAGGTTTAATACCCTTTAATTTGGTTCTCGTTTTACGTAACAGTGCGGCTGTAAATCAAACTGTACATCAAACTAAGTAGTTTGTTCCTATTAAGCTTCCTACGTTCTCCACTTTTGTGGATTACTATATAATTTCATACGAAATCTCTATAACCATGGTATTATCCAACGTCCATTAAAAAAGAGGAGAGAACAGAGATCCTGAAGCAGATGCAATAACAGTTGCATCGCGCGAAAACAATTCCACTGCAACGAACCGTGTAGCCAGTAAATAAGTTGATGGAGGAAATATGTTTCATCGAGGCATTCAGAGGCTGCGAACAGATAGTTTACGGTCACGCGAGCGACGCAATGCCCGCGATCTAGCACGTCCTTCGACCAGGCATCACCCTCGACGCAACTTCTCCCGTTAAGATCGCGGAATGCAATTTCGCACGCGGCTGCGGTCCAACTTTTCGAATGCTTGACACGGGGCTTAACGATTATCGAGACGGAACGACCCTCGGCGAACAGGTAGAGGCCAGAAGCGGACAGGAAGAAGCACCTCGGGGTACTTAAATCGGCTAAAACGAGCGCGCAATCCGAGACGTGCAGGAACACTTTAATCGGACTCCACCAGTTACGAGTTGAAACCGAGGATCCCATCCTCGCCGGAGATTTCTAATAGCCCAAGACGCGGGTCCAAGGGCCCTCCGCGCCCGTAGGAATAAAGCGCCCCCGCTTAAACAGCCACTCGATCTTCCCCAGGGGTGTCTAAGTTTCAAGCGAAATTAAGAATTCGCTAATGAGATTTCGAGATTGCTGATCGTCCGAGGGTGGAGAATCAGATTTAGTACGATTCGATTGGATCGATGAGGATATTTAATAAAGGAGAAGGGTGGAGCAGAGTGATGGGGGATTTGAATTTCACCTGGTAACCGTGTAAAGAGCGAGGTAGCTCGATTACACTATTGGATTACAGAGCGTGAAAATGGACTATCTACATATCAACTAATTCAGTTTCATGTTTATTTGAAAGGAAAGCAATGGAAGAGGTTTCGCTATCCAGTTGTATCTCCTCGCTTTCCAGACCGATACTGGCGTATCCCTCGAATTTGTGCTCGTAGCCGCACTTCGGAGCAGTATCTTCAGTTTCAACTAGCTAAAATATTCATCGACACGAGTGTTGTCGACGCGGCGACAGTGGCGGGTGACTATGTAGGAGCTTGTACGTAGTAACCAGGTCAGAAAAGCCTCGGGCTCACGGGCTGTTGATTCATTCTGATAATGAAAGGCGTAGCACGATCGGATAAATAAATCCACCGAGGCGCGTATCCAGAAAAGGAGTGTCCCGCGAGATTTCTATCGCGGTTCACCGGCGACGCGCATTTGTCTCCGGGGAAAGCTCTAGCCGAGTCTCAGGACGCCATTCGCGCAGTTTGATTTACTCGCGCGGTTAAGAGGTCACCTGACATCGCGGGGGTTCAAAACACATTCTAAAAACCGCTGGTGGGTGTAAACAGAATTGATCGATGAGTCGAAACATCGTGGTCAATACTCGAGGATCTCTGGAACCTGCATGTCTTCAACTTCGGTGTATACTTATACCACTTATCGCTTTCGAGCGCGATGAAGATAAAGCAAAGTCACGCTTTGTTAGGCTGTTACAAGATTATTAAAGGTTTGAAAGATGCTAAAGGGACCTTTGATAAAGATCGAAGATATAGAGGTGAAGGAGAGCTTTCTCTGTTGCTGCAGATTTCAAAGCCCATCACCTTACATCGTATATCAAAAGAAGCAAGGTTGGAACATTTTATGATACCACAGCGATGTGCATGCATCATTTTTTACCACTTTGATCTAGAATCGTTTACATGGATGGTACCAAAGAAACCACCCATGCTGGAGTATTATTCTTGTTCCAGCGAGCTTCGGGGGAAACGGTAAGAACGCGAGTTATTCGTGAGAAGACTCGGTGCACGCGCCCCTGGCAAAAGATTAACGCTCCAGAGGACATAAACAGATGCAGTCTCGGGTAGGGGATTTATCGACATAACGTAAAGTCTCGCCCCGCGCAAGAAAGCCGGTATCCGCTGCCAAAATATGCTCGCTACTCCAGGGTATACGAGAATGGATTCCGTGCTCTCTATGAATCTCTAATAACCCCGACCACCGTCGACGCCGCGGTCCCCGTCGATCCTCTCGGAAACTTGGAAACTCGCTGGCGTCGATCGCCAACGACACCGCGATAAATAATACCATTTGCCAGCGAATCGCGGGAAACGGCGCGGCGTCCCGCGGGACATCCGGAACACGATTCGCCTCCGGTGCGCGTTTGCGAGCGGTCTTCCGGTCTGTCGTTGTATGTTATTGTCTTTCACCTGAACAGCAGGGTTCGTTACGACGTTGTTCGAGTTTCACATGGCCATTTCCTGATCCATTGTACAAGCTGCACTCGAAGCCACGAGTCTACAAAGGATGAAACTCCTGGGTGAACAATTCTAGGGTGCTTTGACCCATGTTCCTTAATCCCAAAATCCATTGCCACGTGTTTACATGGAGACTCTTACGAATATCTAAGAGCTAGATATTCTAAGGGCAAAGATCACGTTTGTTATATAATTAAGGCAACAGTATGAAGCAGAGGGATGATTTCTAGTAGCAGAGGCTCAGCTTCCTGGCAGATGTTGGCAGAGGCCTCCTCAAGGACAAAACGGCTCGAGGATTCGAGAGGAAAGCGGGCAACACGGCGAGGGGTTGGTCGCGCGCGGATATAGAATCTGAAAAGGAGCGAACACCGGGGGGATATGGAGGCCGAGGACGAGAGGTAACTATGCAAATGCAAGAGTACATTTATCTCTGCACCACGCCCATGTATTTCCTGGGAGCTTCCGGACGCATTGTCGGGGGCGAATCGAATCCCCACACCCCCGGTGGCAACCCCGACCCCCACCTAGCCTCTCTTTCACCTTCCTCGCGCTGTATAGCCCCTCTTCTCTTTCTCCCTTTCACCCCTGGCTCTCGTTCTCCTCTTTTACTCCCGCCGAATGTGCACGCGTGTGCGCGAGGGTGTACGCCACCACCGACGCCGATACTCCGGAGATTTACGAGCAAACTAGCCCCGTCCCCAGGGCTAATAGACCGGCAAGTTATGGGCCAATTCAATTTAATTTCGAAAATAAACAACCGCCAACGGCCACGTTGGTCAATTTATTCCGAAATCCCGCGAGCGGAATCGCGATACGCCGCGCCGTGAACGTCGTAGGTCAAGATCCTCGCGGTCGATCACCCGAAGCGCGCAAAAGCTTCTTCGACCCCGCGCCCCATAGATCGCCGCTAATTCGCGGACGGAACCTCGTTAAATTAACCGTTTAACCGACCCGAGCGTATATTTACGCACCAATTGTTCAAACTGGCGGGATTCCAGCGCACACTTTTACGCATCACGCGAGTCGAACGCGTCCACATATTTTCCCCGGCGAATGTAGATTTCCATTATCTTCCACTCCTCTCTCTTTTATTTGCTAGGGGAGATTGCAGTGCGCCGCTGCGTATTCGCCGCGGTCTTAAACCGTGTCTGTGAGCGGTTTGAAAATTTTGAAAAGTGGAAATTAAAGATGGCACGATACGCTGAAAGATAGCCAGAAATAAATGCAACTGCTTGCGCGTGGTTTGGACTGTTAGAGTATTCTTCGAAAGAGATGACACGCATTTAGCGGCGCACTCTTGGCGCTCGAACAATGCTGTCGTTGTTAAGATACTTTGCATCGGTACTATACATAGAACAGAATCACGATTTACGAGGAGCTAAATGATTGCTTGACACTGTTCATACATGTAGCGCACGGTTATCGCTCTGTTTTCTAAGGCGCCGTCGCGCTCTTATCGCGAACAAGAAACGCTCGCGTTCTTGCTCGATCGCGTTTCATTTCCGACCGAAAGCTCTAAAAGCACGGCATCTTCGCGTTCTGCTTCGATCGGGGATTACGGGAAAGCGATTTTCAACGTGCCAGGCGAATTGTGTTTGTTGAGTTGGTCCAAGTGCACCGCATGCCACACCCTCGCGACTCGAATGTTAACAGTAACAGCGCTCCCGCGCCTTTCCGCTCTGCTACGATAAACGGAAATTACGCGCTGGAAACGATGAGTTTAGACACAGAGAGTATCTGCAGTAAACGTCGACAATGTTTGCGCGTCTGTATAATTTAACATCAACAGTGTATCTGACATATGCATGAGCTTTTGTTGAGGCACGCTTTACATCTTTCTCAAGAATCACCACAGATATATGCCCCAAAACATCTGTCTTTCCGAAGACGACTGACGCAGAAACCAAATGAAAGAGCTTCATTCCTTACTTAATTAATTTGAGCGAGACTGGAAAACTGAACGTTCAGACGTCTAAGAGTCGCATCTACATAATAATCGCGATGCCCTCGTCACACCGCACTGTTTTCTCGATAAAACAGTGCAACGGACTCCTTTCTTTTCTTTATCAGTTTAACCAGCAGCAAAGGTCACGGCATTATTGAACTCCGATATTCTCCCCAATTGGCTGTCGATAGGAGGCCGACGTTTCGCTCACGCGCTCACCATAACCTTCTAATCACGCCGTTATAACAGCGTGTTGATCGTCACACGTGTAATTGGCTCCGTTAAATCCCTTGTATCCGTGTAGAGCCTTTCGATTCCACCTCGATGGCTGCGCGGCGTGAATTTGCATTTCTATCAGCCGAACCGATGTAGCGTTCGTCCCTTTTCCGCCGTTCACCCTTCCCGCGAAACAAACACCATCCGGTGTCAAATATTCTCCAACCTACCCCGAATCCACTTTTCCTTGCTTTCGTTTCCATTCGCGTCCCTCTCTTCTTTTTTCCATCAGTATAATTATCCGTGGCTCGTAAATCGCCGCGCTGTCCTCCCACGGATTTCCGGATTTCGCGGTATAAATCAACGAGGTTTTCGATTAATCAGCCCCACTGAGCCAAAGAGATCACAGGCATTAAACCAACCAGTGGCCAGTGGAGGCGATTAAGTAATCGTTTAAGTCGACGAATGGTCGACCGATCGATCGGTTGATCGTTCTCGCTGCAACGGCGACGTCGAGTATGTATTCGTTCGAGTGATTCTGTAGCAAAAGCATACACGCCACTTGGCTGCTGGAACGTGTGAAATTTCGTTTCTATTCGTGGCTACAGAGGACAGCGCGACCGCGAATCGCCTCGCTTTTGACCAGAGTATTTTACGACAGCAATATTTGCCCAGAAGCATGTCCCCGCAAATGCCCGGTCAATCGATACGATCGAATGGGCCGATACGTGGGGCGAGCAGCAGAGGTGGTCGTTCGTTTCTCTCGTCACGAGACACACTCGCCACAAAGTGGCGTCCAAGGATCGATAGCCGACGACGTGTGGTCGCGAGTCGACAAGTTTCCCGGCCTCTTTTGAGGTCGCGGCTTACACGTGCACGCGGTCGGTTCACGGCTGCGGTGTTCCGAGCGGCGAAAAACGGGGGCTGCGACGCCTCGACAAGTTTGCGAGAAAAAGATTTCGCGACGAAGAGGGAACCGTGTGTAACGGGGTTGAGGAAAAGGAGAGATGAAAATGGAATAGGGAGAACGGTGAATGAGATCGAAAGAGAGAAGCGTAGAAAAGCGTGGGGAGGAATGGAGGACACTGAAAGAGGGTACAAATGAAGAAGAGGAGAAACAGGGGTAGAACTTCTCTTCTCCCTTCACCTACTCCTGCCTCCTCTTGCCGCCATGGCTGCGAGTTTCCATGCAAACACACAACGAGAGCGTATTTTACAATTCTGTTGCAAGTAGCCTTGTAAAAGTGAGAATACATCAGCAGCAATTTTCTGTCTCTCTACTTCCAACCGACACCGTCGCTTTCTGCCTCTGGAATTTTCCTTTTCTCGTAAGAAACGCTGCAATTCATACTGACCGTGCGTAGCTCTCCCCCACTTCTAGGTCTAGTTATTGTCAGTCACCAGTCCACCCTTCGGTTGCATCAGATGTCTTCATCGTGAACCAACGTGTTTCTCATCCCCCTAACGCGAAAGCTTACATCGGTTGGCTTACATCCATTATTCTGTCCGCTTAATTTCTTTAAACTGCAAGCGGAGACGCTCGGCGAAAAGCACGGCAGGTGAAGAGGCTATAGATTGTGGGGGAAGCCTACGTAGAACGAGATTAGCCTATATCTGGTTACAGCCCTTTCGACGTGCTACACGCAGACGACGCCAGCTTTGCGTACGGCTTCGTATTATTGTGCGTTATCGATGTTAACTTCTCGGAGAAATTCGTTGCCGATCCTGACCGACGCGACGTGAAAAATCGTTTGCGCGACATAAGACGATCCAGTGGAAAGGGGGTACTACTTCAGAAGAGTATTGTATTACGGAGATTGTAACGGGGATACTTGTAGTTGAAATTTATTTAGTCGGGGTAAATATAATTCTTTCACGGATGAAAAAGTTATTTTATTATTAATATATTTATCGCGTCGCGAAAGTTCAACAAGTCAGCGCGAGGTCTGTATAACTTTCCAAGCTTATAAACTTTCGAAAGATCTATGAAAGATTTCAACATCGTCTTATCAGGATCTCAAACGAGTTGGGATAACTGTTGATTTTTCGAGAACTTGAAGGAGCAGAGATTAAAGGGCCAGAGAAATACGGCGAGCTTTCCTCCTTGCGCTAATTTACATCGCATTGACTTAATATTCAAGGGCCGCTTAAATAGCTGCATTCGTTACGGAGTACTTTGAGCGAACCTTAAAACGTCGTTACCAACAATTGAATCAAGTCTAGGAAATCGTAGCCTCAGGGGGTGGGAAATGGTCACCGGTTTTTCATACTGTTCTGTGCCTTAAACGCGAGGGAGTAGTATTTTTCTTTCCCGGAATTAACGTCGGTACAATGGAATGGTATTTCCACTGGCCATTATTCGCTTCTACAGCTCATTATTCGTTTCCCTTTCACCGCCAGGCAACGAAAGCGGCAGTGGAACTTCTTTTTAATCACGCCAACGGTGTTTATTTCTCTCGAACCTGCTTCTCTTCATTTCATTGTTCCTAAAGTAATGTGAGCGAATCGCGCCCTTGCAAGTTAATTTACGCTTAAACTTATGGCACATCAGTCGGAAAATCATTGCAGGAAATCTTTTCTTCCCATCATTCTCCGGCCAGAATTGGGATGTTATCTACGTGCCGTACTCCTCCGCGAGGGTGGAAGTCGTCGAGCTGATCTCGAACTACGATATCCGCGTATTATGCGCAATATTCGAGGCCCCGAGTAATAGATAGCCGATGGGAGGCGATATTAGCGATCGATCAAAGAAACTTTGCATCCATATGGATCTCGCGTGCGCAGCAAAAACCTCCATGTTAATAGCAGCCGGGCATTATTCGGCGTAGCCACGTGATCGAACAGCTTTTTCCCCCTCGCAAAACCCCGATTCGCGGCATTGAATCGTATCCAGGCTTCTGTTCATCGCAGATAACGTTTCCTTTTTCCTCCTACGTAATGTCATTTAAAGGACGTTTAACATACGTCGCATCTCTACGCGGATTTCACCGTTCGCGCATCAGTTTCATTTATTATCGTAGCTTCATTAAAATGTTTCACATTATGCTGTTTTAATCTGTCAATCGAAAGTTAGTAATTAACTGAGGAACTTGTAACTATATATTTATAAGAACCATCGAACCAAAAATTAGAATTTTGAGAACTTTTCTTCGTGTCGATCGCTGAAGCTTTTTGCACGTTTTGCGGTGCACGACGAAAAAAAACAAGGTATTGCTGGCTTGTGATGTGAATGGTTTGTTGATTGTATGGAGCAACGAAATCCATATGTCAGAGTTCGACTGGAAGTGGGTTGTGCATCGGGGCAGAAATTATTTACTATGTGGTACGAATTGTCAGCAAGTTGTGGAGCGAGCGTATCAGGGACTTCGCAATTCTAGCGTCGTCCCGCGATACGTGTACTTTGTTGGAACGCCACGCGCACGTGTTGCTCCCGATTGACACGTTTTATATGCGATAGAAACCTGCGAAGTTGTCCTGTGATACACCGTCGCCCTCATTGCATTTCGAGGCGACTTTAACGGCTTCGTTTCCTCAATTCTTTTCTACAATTCGCGCACGGTTCGTCTATCGGAAGAGAACAATACTCCAGACTTTCCTGATTATTCCAAACAGATGCAATAGAAGTTAGAAAAGCGTTCCACGTGTTTATGCCGAATTAATGACCACCGCAAAACTTTGGATATTTACATCTTATTTGAACCTTCGCATCATGGAGTTCATGCAACTCGTGGAAGCCCAACGAAGGTATGAGAACTCAAATCAAGGAACACCCTGACTTCCAGTGGCGGATTTAAGAAAAAAGGCCCAGGTGGCAAACCTTTTGAGGGACCCATTTTTGGGAGAAAATGAAGAGGTAGTTTACTAAAAATGGGCTAAGTGTAGTAGTACAGAAAAAAAATAGTGTTTGATTAAACTCATCATTTTTTTTAAGATAGGGCCCTAAGGGGCCTTCTGGGTGGGGCCCATTTTTAGGGAGGATGAAGAGGTAGTTTACTAAAAACGGGCCAAGTATAGTAGTATGAAAAAAATATAGTGTTTGGATACTTATACGTAATCGTAATTTTTTTTGGTCACGGGGCCCTGCGGGGGGCTTTCTGTACAGGGGCCTAGGTGGCAACTGCGCATCAGCCACCCTGTTAAATCTGCCACTGCTGACTTCCTAATAGATGTTGGATCCAACCCCATACCACAACTTAAGGCTCTGTCCATCCATCGCCAGTCGGTGCAAGTCAACTTCGCCTTCGATATCCCCTCACAATCACCCTTTGCCTAAAGTTTCCCTACCTCAAAACTGCCGCATACTACTCGATAATACAACCGTGATCTTAAAGGGCTGAAGTAAGCAAAACTGCTCGATCAGTAATGGAGGAATCCGCGAAGACGCTTTGATAATTCCACGCACCACGAGATTAAATATATTTAGGTGGAAATACTTGGAGCGCCTTCGCAGAGGCGGTGGTTTCGTCAAACGTCAGATTTGCATTGTTTCCCTTGAAAGCCAACCCCCGGCTCGGTTCTCGGGACCCGTCCTGCGGGCGGGCGCAGGCTCGCGTGCCCCGCAGAATGCTCCGAGAGGGTTTTTAACATTCGTCGCGTGTTGTGTACCGTCGTTCGCGTACATGAAAGGCGAATTGCCGCCCTGTGTCGGAAATATGCAGACGCACGGCACATTATACACGCGATGCCGAACGAGGGCTCGCCATGGGATCGAACGGCGACCGGCGACGCACACATCGCTGAAATTTCAGCGGCCGCGATCGATGCGAATTCGTCGAATACCGCGCATCGCGGGGGCGGAGAGGGTGGGGGTATCGAGCCGTGATCACGGTATTTCTTGCCCGCGTGCAACACGTCGTCCGAGTCGACAAATTACTTGGTCCCCCGAATTCCCCGACGAGTATCGTGAAAATGCTCTGAATAGCCGACCGCGACCGAACCCTAATCGAATTAATGAATCCGAGGCAGCGAAGGAAAGTCCCGACTGATTAAACTTGGGCACTAAAGACAATCAGGTGCCTCTAAACTATTTAGTTGGCTCTAGTTTTCCGCCTTTGACGCAAGCACAGTGTAACATCAAGTTCGATGATTGTCAATTAAGAAATAAAGCGGTTTTTAAATAAAATCTCCCACGATATCGCAATACGTAAGACACGGTGATTAAACCGAACAGAAGGTAGTAGGAAAATATACACTGCACTCGGCGGATCATCGTACCACGTGGAAGAACTTCAGTCTGCAAATACATCCCTTCATCGTTCGAGTCCCCTGTTTACCCTTCCCCTGGCCGAGTCAGCACTTTCTCCTACTTCTCCTTCGATCGCCCAGCCAAGGGAACGAAAAAACCTGCACTTTAATCTGGAACAGCCCCAAACGGAAGTAGGAAAAAACACTTCCAGACTATAGCGGCAGGGGTTTAAACGTGAAACGATAACGATTGATTAGGCGATCCGCTAGCATTGCCGACGATAAATCTTATCGAGGCACTAGGGGGCTGCTCGAGGAATGGCAGTTTCCTGCATAAGACTCGAGCAACGAGAACAACGCCTTCATAAACTCCTCGTTTCCACCGTGCGTTATTGCTCGAGCGTGTCCGTTCTCGTTCGCGATTATCTGGTCAGATTGCGACCGGGGAGGCGTTTTTTGCGACGAGAACGGACAGCTTCCACGGGACTCAGAAAAAAGGCAGTGCAACGCGCGCATAATTCCAGTTGAACACGGACAACGCCGTTCCCGGGGTGAGGGGTGCTACCCCCTGACCAAGCTACTGCCAATAAACTTTCGCGAGCTGTTCCTTGCGTGTAGCTAGGATGCGAACGGGGCAATACATGCACGGTGGCACGCGGTCGTTCATGCTTTCGCATGGGGGTTACACTTAAATTCGCCACGGGCTAATAAACAGGCTAACGCTATTATTCTGCGACAAGAAATATCGAATCGACGGCGAGAGGTGACGGAGCCGCTGAATCGAGCAAGTTTACGAGCCTCTGGATCGTCTCCGTTGATGTACATAAAGGCTTCGAGATGGTTTAAGGGGCTGTTTGTTCCCGCGTGGTTTAATTTTATTCCTCTATGAACAGCGTTCTTTTACGAAGAACGTTCTTTCGTGTCGTTGAGCTTTATTCGCGCAGCAAGCAGGTGATTTAAATCTCCCTGAACTCTTTTGCCTTGCTTCGCTTTAATTGAATTTCATTTAGGGTAACAAATTCGTGTATCGATTAATCACCGATACCTAGATTCTCCAGGAATATAAACTATGAATTCTCAGATTGCCAGGGCTGAACACCGGAGCAGAAAAATTCTGAAATATTAGCACTACCCCCTGGAGTCAATCGATTCGTATACATTTCTGTAAACAAACGGTGTCCATCTGGGTATAGTCGAATGCTCGTTGCGATACTGTTTGCGTAGCATGGATACGGGGGCTTACGGATCGACCGTGTGTTGGTGCGTGTTTGCCTAAGCTTGCAGATCTTTGTGCGAGTTACGCAAACACCGAAGAAGGAGCAGACCTCTGGTGTTCCCGTTGAAGCAGCTGCGAATGTGGGGATATAAAAATTATCAGATCCCGCTCGTACGAATGTAAACAAGCTTGTAAACTGTGACTCCGAGACGGGGGAAATACGACTGATAAGGGATTACGACGTTATCCCGCGAGATCCTTGAAGATGGGGTGGCAAGCTTTAATTTCGACTCTTCCCTATCGCGAGTGAGATTGCGGAGCAAAGTTCTAGCTTCGAGATTGGGTGCTTAAATCGTAAATTTTGCCTGAAGAATTGCAAGAGGAGGGCTTCTGTCTTAGTATCTTTATTACGACTTGAGTCTCGTGCGTTAGACGTTACTATCTCAAGTGAATTTGAAATGGAATCTAAAGTCAAAGTAAGGGAAGTACAGATATTCGCGGCATAAGCTGCGCTCCTAAAAGTGGAACGGTGCTCATCAGGATTCAGCCTGCTGAGGAGTAGTCGATTTGTCAGAACTCCCGTTTTCCACGCGCAAACTGAACAAACAGTGCTTTGTCCAAACAGCAAAAATAAACAGAGTACACATGCCGTGGTCTAAACACCTATTCCCATTCGTGTACGCGCTCCACATGGATGCTTGGACGCGTGCAGACAGAAATACAGGAACGAATGGTCGGTGAGCACGTGTTACGATACACGCACGCGAATAAGGGATGTGTGTGCGAGCTGACGCGCGCTTAGAACAGTACCATCGCGCAGCGATAGCATAGAAGATAGATGGTACGTGCACGTGAGATCTTGTCGCCGATATCGAGCAGCTTCCGGTTTACGGGTCTCATTATTTTCGCGTTAGACCTGCCGTCAGCCTGGTTCTGGGTCACTTCTCCGCCCTCCGTTCCGAACTCGAGAGCCCTTTGAACCGTAAAGTCCTATCTGCTCGATATCGCCGCGGGAACTCGACTATTCTCGCCCCCCTCCCGCTAACGGTGTTCGCGCGGCCTTCGTCGCTCTGTCGGAATCATTTTATCTGATGTCTCTGGTTGTAGCCTTATCAGCCGGGGAATTCGTAGTGCGCCGTATGGGTCGTTGGAATGTTTCACCGCGTTTAATGCCACCGCCCGTGACGCGTCCACCGCGGAATTCGCCGCTTTCTAGTCGACGGGATTCTTGACTGTCCCGCGAAATTGAAATCTATTGCGCGCGTTTCGAATTCTGCCCCGATCCTTTTAAGTTTCAACGTTTTTTCCGCGAAATTTCGAGGGTGGTTAAAATTTCGGTGGTTAAAAAGGAGCAAAATGGAGAGCGAATGTAAGTCTCGTCAGGGACGGTTTATATGCTGGTTACTTTGAAAGTAGTTTAAGTATACAGTACCTACGTCGTAATAATTTAACGTAATAACGTAATAACGTAACGGACGTAATAATGGTTGAAATGCACGGTAGGCACGATATCCCACCGCGTAATTATCTTATACCAGAAGAGAATGAAGTCTCCTACCTTTTCGCAGTGTGGGGCCCTCGTTTTCAATGTGCAGGCGATTGAATCTTAGATGATCGGTATCTGACGTAGGCGCTCTTGCACACCAGAAACACAGTGCACTTTGTTCAATTTATTAGAGTATTTTTTAATTCGAACGTGAGTAGAAAATAATATCAGTTCACTTTGATAGATTCGAGTGAAGATGAATTAGTGTGGGAAATAATTCTACAAAATTCGATTTCGAAATTCACAATACACCAGTAAAACGGAAAAGGAAGGCCAGCAACTGGTAGCAGCTCAGATGCCTTGTTCTTATAACCAGCGTACAGAATTATTACATGGTTCACTCTACTAATAAACATAGATACCTATTTCTACACAGAACATAGTTTAGTAATAGTCATTAAAAATCCTAGAATTCAAGGAAAAATATCTCCATCCCTGGTAAGAACAAAAACTCGACGCGCTCGTGAATGGGAATTAAATTAAAAGGTTTTGTCGAACACGAGGCGAGGGGGGCGTCCGATATTGAACCGCTGAACCGGCAGAATCAACGAGCGCGAAGTTTTCAGGTCGATAGAGCGCGTAAGAGGGGCCGAAGACATCGGTCAGAAAAGCAAGATGTAAGAGGATGAAAGAGGAAGTAGAGGCTCGAAGGAAGACGGGTCGCTTGGGGGTGGCGCGCCCTCGAGACGCCGACGAGGGGGAGGAGGTACAATTGAATCAGCGAAATCAAGCCTCCACGGTCGAACGGAGCGGGGCAATCACGACCCACCGCGAATTTAAATGTTCTGGGCCCGTGGACACGCTGACGGAAATCCCAACCCTCGAACACACGAAATCTGATGGTCGCGCGTTGCATGGGTATGAAAAGACCAGCGATGGGATTGAAGAAGCGCCGTTGTCCGCGCTATCTATTTCCGAAAGGAGGGGTAACGTGATGCGCTCGTGCAGTCGAGAAATCGAGCCACTAAACGAGGAATTTTAACCCTCCGCGTCGTTGCCTCCTTACGAGCCAGCCGAAGCGATATCGATTCCGATATGGGATTTCCAGTTCGGCTGGGTTGATGCGCTTCGCGATAGAACGATTAACCCTTTGCACGCGAGGGGTGTGTAGGTGAGTTATAAGAGGGTCGTCGTTCCTGTTTTCCTAAAGGGAGTATATACAGATTCCTCTTCTAGGACTTAGCTGTACGCTCCATAGTGTCTAGCAAGTGTTGGATAGCTTGGTTTCGAGAATGGTTTTGAGGGAAAATTGCTGACCTATAACATTTGCTTCTCAGCGTTTGGATGCCAGATTTGGATACTTCGTGGAGCTCTCGACGTGTCGGTAATTAACCCCGTTTTCTTTGAGGACAGCTTCATTGAGTTACAGTATGAAGTGTTGCCTGAGACTCTGCGAGTCTTGTATGCTTTGCTCCTCAAAGATTGCTTATGTTTTTCAAGTGGTTTTCAAGTGGTTTTCATGAATTTTATTAACTACATCGTTTGCCTGCTAACCAGATTTCGGCTTTAAGTTACTCTACAGATATAATCGCATTTGATTTTTTATTGTTCTTTAAGACTCAGTTAATTAGATTATATAGAATTGATGTTCGATCAACTTAGACTATTGCAGAAGCTTCTGGTATCGAGTAGCATTTTGAATTAGTAGATTCAGTTCCTTCGACCCTGTTCACCTTAGATAAATCTGAGTATAAATGCGTCGCTCAATACATTCAATCAGCTCAGTTCTGTCGCAGTTGAGCATTCAATGAAACAAGCAAGACAGCTGTAACCATAGAATCATTGAAACTCTGTCCCCGCTTGAATTACTGAAACTGCAGTGAAACTACGGAACTATTGAAGCTATACTCAAGCAATGAATGGATCGAAGGTAATGTAGGTACGATGCGTTTATGGTAACAGTAAGCACGAACTAGGGACGGGGGTGACTTGCTAGGTCGTAGGTGGAAGATTGAGGTAATTTAAAATTGCAGAAGCAAAGGGGTTAAAGTTAGAAGTTTCTCGCAGGACTACCTTTACACGTTTACACCAAGCTTTACATCTTCATGGCTCAGAAAACCTCGTTATACACATTTTAAAGCTTCACTGACTTTAAATTACATGCGCGGTGTGTTGATCATTTATGTCGGATGCTATAAGTATTTCACTCCACTTTGTTCCCGCTTTTTATGAGACATTTACTGTCCCGTAGAAGTGAACGTAACGCCGAGCCTATTAAAATTTCAAATCCTTCCGTATGCCACAACGGTAATGACTTTAAAACATCGACTTTTACGACAATCTACGGAAACCTGTCTCCACTGTATACCTACACCAATGAACCGAGCATTCTGACTAACTATTGTTCTGAACTAATCACTGTAGTACACAAGGTCTGAGGAAGCCTCAAAGTAGAGGTCGACGCGAATAAATTGTTTTACATTCCGCGTAAATCTAACACTTATCAATATAAGAGTTGGGTATTATTCGAATAAATTTTTACTCGCACGATCTCGAATAAGAATTGTGAATAAGATGAAGTTATTCGAGACTAACGAATAATTTTTTATTCGAATAAATTTTTATGAATTAGTCTTTCCCGGAAATAACTCACTTTTACTACTCTTTATCAAACATTTATCCTGTATTTACGTATCGTCTTATTATTCCAGGCAAATAAGCTTCACCGTTGAAACATAGTTACACGAGCTGTCGCCACTGTGAAATATGAAAAAACATCTATCAACCCCGTTTTTTTCCTGTCTAGTTTTACATGCATGAAATATGAAACGGGCGTAGAATCGAAACGCGTGTATCAAGGACGGGAAATCTCTCCCAAAATCCTCGTATTCTTTCCCATCGACGATGGACACGCAAACATCGTGTTTTCTTACGCTGTTTTCCAACGCACCCTTCTCTCGTGCTCGCAGCTTTACGGACTATTGCTGAGGAAAGTAGGGAGACTGTTTGCTTCGGAAATAGTAGAAAACTGTCACGTTTATAGATCGAGGCTTACTGTGGACCGTCAGTCTTCGTTGCTGGATGGACGTGTGGCTACGCTGGCACGTTTTCTACGTCGATAGATACGATTCCATGAAAAGCATTTACCCAAAGATATGCTTTGGTCGAGTGGAATCAAATACCTGCCGGGACAAGTTTCATTTTCGATGTTACAAAGCAGTGTAGAAATAGTTCTTTCGATTGGAATAACAGTGTTAGATTTGTCACCAAATGCCTACGACTGAGGACTACATATATATATAGACGGTATAAATGAATATGTCCAAGCTCGACAGAAAATTTCTTTGTCACGTTTTCAAACCGGAAGAAAAGTCTCTTCTGCAAAAATTCACGCACATAGAAGCCAGTCGAGCTCTTCCCGTTCATGCTTTGATGTTCAGATTCAATCGAAGCTTCGAAACGTACAGTGTACAAGAATAAGCGAGCTTTGTTTTCGCAACATCCGCTAGTCTTTGTAAACGTCGCAGAGGAAACAATACAATTTTCCGTTCTATTAAGACCAGTGACTGGCTGACCTAACAGAAAGCTGTTTTGCGAAAAAGAAGGAGCATTAGTTTCCTTTCGTCTCAGTCCAAGGTCTGCGCCTTAAAGGAAACGGTTTAGCTGAACGATTCGCTGAGCTTGCCCACTGTTGCGCGATTCGCGAGCTTATGCTTGAATATTGAATCAAGAAACAAAACATTAAATAGCAGGAAATATTCCACTGCATTAATCTGCTGGATGATGGATTCACAATTGCGCGAGAAATATAGCAGATTGACTTTTAACGACATCATTCTGATTTTACGCCCCTTTTTGCGCGGTCTTGTCGCCCGAACGTGTGATTGACTGTATCGTGAAATTGGTATAAAAAAACATACGGAAAATGTCGACCGAAATCTTTAGTCCCATCGCGCGCACACGTGCAATATAGGATTGAAGCGAGTTTCAAGGGACGCATGAGACGTTTATGCAATATTCAGAGACGTTTAGGGCTGCTTCACTCCGCTGCTATGCATTCGACGCATAGACATCTGACATGCATCCTATTTGACATTAACGCGGTATATTCCACTTCTCCAATCGATTTGTACATACTGCCGTGCATTCGTGAAACCGTCACACAGTGAAAGCAAGCTCCGTCCTTCTTTCCAGTAAAAAAATTCGACTTGTAACGAAGCTTTATGGTAATGCAGGCAGCGAATTGTCTAAGGGGCCGTCTTTCTCCGCGGAAATATTCAAATGTGGAGAACGTGAAATTACCCTTTAGAGTCTGGTTTTATCATAATCGCCAGATCTCGTCATCCCCCAGAAGCAGAGGAATATTTTTTAATAAAAATTCAGAAAGCTCGTGAATGAGGAAACTCGAACAATCGAGCTTTTATTAATTCTGACTTTCTGAAAATGAGTTCCCCAATCAGAATTTCTCCCATGTTCCGCGTACCAGAGGGAGAGTTAATCCATTATTTCGCAGGAATTCTGAAATTTTTAACGAAAGCTCGACCCATGATTCTGAGGACATTGGGACGCGGCGACACATTCAAACAAGTATTTTACCGAAATAGTTAAGGCCGCGTCAGTTCCCCGCGGTGGTTTAATTAAGCCGTTTTAGGGGCCCTCGCCGAGACACGGTGACACACGTGCAATTTTCAGTGGAAAGTTGCCGGATGTGTACGCGCATGCTGGCGTGTAAAGGGCGTGGGTTGCCATTTACATGGGTATTAAGATTTAATAGAGGAACTTCGTGCCGAATGCAGTTAGAATTAGCGCGAACACGAGAATATCGCCGTTTTAAGCGCCGCTCCATGGTATTGCCTCTAGTGCCAAATTACCATGTCGAACAACAACGGAGTACGCATACAGAATGAAGTGGATCTGAAGAGTCTGCACCCTGGTTAGGCATCCTGCTGTGCTGGCAGGTACAACGGACAAGGGTGTCAGCAGTTTTCGCGATAAACGCGGTTGAACGCATCGAACTGTGATCTTAATTCTCGGATCTGGTAATTAAAAGACTGCCACGAGGCCTGGAATGGAGTTCGATTGTATAAACTCCTTTATAAGCAGAGAAGGAAAATTTCCACTGGAATATCGCTCTGAAGTTCACCAATTCTTAGGCAAGACGATTTTCTAACCATGACCTGTTCCGACATTGAAAGTTATAGTCGGTGTCCTTAAAACATTCTGACAAAATGTAGTTCTCCCTTTGAAGTGAAGGTAGTGCTAGGTGGTTTCACGAAGATCTTTGCAAGTTTCACTCGTGAATAGGAACACGAACGGTCCAGCAGGTTTGAATTTAGGACTTTTGGGCAATCTCTAATGCGTTGCATACGACTCGTAAAGCCCTGCTTCCTTGAGCACCCATGTGTACAGAGCAGAGTTCCGCCAAAGGGTTGTAATTAAAGGAAACTTGCTTATTAATCCTGAAACCCCTTACAGACATTCCATCACGGATGTACGTCGGTTTCCGAGATGAAGTTGCGATACATGAATCGCAGATTAGAAGAAGATCAAGAAATTCTCAATAATTTTGATTGTAATCTAGATTGCAGGGGATCAAGAAACGACGAAACCGCTTCAGCCATTTCGTTTCGAGGCGGAATTCACCAGGCATTCACTTGTAACGTAAAGCAGTTGCAAAATACACGATTGTAAGTGTTCGTGAAAGTAAATCTGTTCTGGAAACTCAACTCTACTGTTCTCCAAACTCCAATCTACTGTCCAAGAATGTAACGAACATAATGGTAAAATTTCCTGATTACTCGTTTCGCTGAGCACTTAACAAGAATTTTCCTAATAACTAATATCGCGAAAAATTTGATTCGCAAACAATAACACACGATTTGCAGCAAAACTGTTCTCCGCTGACACGTAAACCAGTCTCGGATCGTCATTGAGCGAAGCTGGCTAGAGAACGTCCGCTCAGAAACGAATATTACAAAACAATTATTTTTCCCTCGTGCACCCGCGATGAATAGAACGGAAAAAGCAGAAGAAGACCTTCGTCTCCGCGACGAGAGGGACATTCGAGCGGACGCTCGTCGACCCGACACGAGCAGCCTCGACGATGTTTTGCGAAAGAGGCGGGGTGTTTCTTAAGCGGCTTTAAAGCTCGCAACGGCAGGCGAGGAATACGAGTTTTTCATTGTCGTGCGTTAGTATCTCCCCCGGACCTTAGGCGTGCCGCGATTTTCTTTTCATCGTCCTCCTTGCAAAGATGCGCTTCCTCTTCTGAAACGAACGCCGACGAATGGTATGTAGGTCGCCGCGACTCCACGGAAGATACGGACTTTTCCTTTCGCGGCGAGCATTCCGCCAGCACAATATCTCATCTCCGGACGAACGCGAAAGAATGAATTGGTTTTGGTTTCCGCGAGCGTGGATTATTCGACGCCTTCTATAACCGGGGTATTAAAGGAGGAATTTGTGTACGACGTCGCGAGGAATAAGCGGCGGGGATATGATTTCATCGTCCCGAGATCGTTACATCGGTAAGACGTACCTACACGGATCGCTGGGACACAACAGCGGTCTTCGTGGAAAATAAATTTTACAGTGGCAAACGTTTCGCGGTTGTGCATTTTTATAACGCGTAGGAAGATGGACTTCTTGCAATCGCATCTTAGTGTTCTCTCGCGGAAGCTTGTATATTTTCTAACGACTTGGGGACGATCGATGCATAATTCGTGTACGTTTTCGATAATGGGGGCTCGTCAGTAAGGGTAGAAGTAGGAGATTGGATGGTATGCAAACTGTTCTTAAGAACGCGACGTTTAAAGGGATGATACCGCTGAGCAGTCCGTCCGGGGACGGCTTAAAGAGCGACCTTTACTACTGCCGCCTCAAATACGAGGTGCCTGCGAATTCGTTGGTCGTGCAATGCGCGCAATTTGCCCAAGTAGCTCGCTGGAATTCCTCTTTCAACGTTTTACTGGCGGAAATGAGTGTTGCGGGAAGATCGAGACAATTGTTATACGTATATCTTACACACTTCTCAGTTCTTTAACTTCGACTGTTTAAACTGTTAATTTTCGCCTAAACCTTCACTGATTCTTCTCCCATGCTTATTCGTAACTTTCCTTTCATACGAATACTCATCTTTTCAATCTCCGTATGACATTCGGCGTGCCATTTTCTCCATTCACGTGAGAGAACCCTAACATGCTCTGTAATACGTGTTCTCATTCGCTACAACAGAATGAAAACGGCGAACTCTTGGGGGAAACGTCCAATGCTACGCGGCCCACTTGCGAAATGGGTTGGGTTTGTATGTGTTCCCCGGATTCTACGTGCCCCTAATGAAACACACGTACTGTTACGTGTAACTGCGACGGGCATTTGTTGCTGGAATGAAACGATGTCTGTAAAGCAACGCAATCGTGATCAGTGTATACCAAACAAGGGTAGAATGTACAGCGCGAAAAGGAAGCAGGGAAAGTCCTATAAATTGTATCCCCTCATTTGAAGAATAATTAAACGTCTACGTAGGATCCAAAAGCCCACAAAACTTCGCGTAGGTTAATATTTAACCCGTTCCAAAGGAAACTGAATATAATATTTTCTGCTATAGCTACCCTTTCAACGATTATCGCGATCACTGAAATTTCTTTTAATCAAATTACGCTATCCTACATCTCCAGTTTCTCTATCCTAACACCCCTGCCTCCTTAAACTCTCAATTTCCTTACCCCCATTTCTCTCCCCTTTTTCCCCTTTTTATCCTCCATTTTCACCCTTTCCCCTCCACCTCCCTCTCTCTGAAATTCACCCTTTGTCTCGGAAAAGCATCCCAGAAAGCATATAAGAAATTAGGTACCATAGACGAAGGAGACTCGATTCAGTGTTCTGGCGAGGTTGAAGCCCGCAACGTCTAACCTATAAAGCCACTTTCGGCAAGCGCGTGGCGCGAATCGGGAGCAAGCAACGATTTCGAGGGTTTGGAGCGGCTAGCCCCCTCTTGGCACCGGGCTGTTTCCAGCATTTCGGTCAGTTGCCGGTGGCGTGCAAACGGCCTGCAATTAGCCCGCTTTCTAATTTGGTTCTGGCTTGCCTGCCGTCGACGATCTGACGATCAAATCACGTGACCTCCAGTTTCAGTCGAAGTTGAAGCAAGTAAGCGCGCCCGTAACTCGATATCCTCCCTTGCCCCGCCACTCTAACCTTCCGCCGGCGTTTTACGATTTGTTCCGAATTATATTCCGTCGACGCTCGTTACTGCTTTGCGGCTCGGAAATTTAATATATCGCACCGTTAATACGTCGAGTTTATTCCTGTATCTAATCACGCCTATTATCCGCTGTACACAGGGCAGTTGACTCGCTAATAATCAAGACTTTGTGTGTGGCTGGCGACAGAGATGGAGAAAATTTCTATGCGCGATGATGTAATATGTTTAATGAAAGGATCAATGAATCGATTTGATAATGTGATGAAATCTCGCGTTCAACATGGGACATATCAGGTTTAAAGTTCTTTAGTCCTAGGAACGAAGAAATCCCTGGCAAAGGAGCGCTTTATTTCGCGGGGCGAGAACAGTAAACTTTATTCTCGATGCGCGTTTGTGTTTCGGGGACAGCAGCGGGGGTGGCTCGCGCTTCGATCGTCATTTCCTACGTGGACGTTGGAGTTTTACGGAGCGTGAACGAAATACGTAGGAGAATCCGAATGGAAAGGAGTTCTGTCTGAAAGCGATATTACGGATTCTCCTTGATTCGTAATGGCGAATGTTGTCCAGTTAAAGAAGCGAAAGGAAGATTGCATCCCCGAAGCAGTGTACGGGAGGCGAAAGATTTGCGAATGGCATGAAAGGTATACTGTTTTCAAAAGATGATTGCAAAATAAAGATATACGCAACGAATAGAGAGATTGTTTGCGCGCAAACGCTCACAAGCTTTGTTTGATCGAGAATATCTTGCAGGAAGTCGTTGCAATGCATCATTTATCGAACGTCTTACTCTTGGACGAACTTATTGACAAGACCCCGTCGCGACGAGCCCACAGTCGCACTCACGCTGGTACACCGAACAGCCAAAGTTTCCAGGATCTCGTAATCCCGAAACGCGAGTTGAAAAGCGTGTTTCCGAAGCGCACACGATCGAGGATCTTCGTCTCTGACCGGAAGGAAAATTCCACCACGAACAATGCACCGGGTCTCGAGCATTCCAACAATCTCTGTTGTTGCCCACGAGCAGGATAACCGAGATCAATTACAGGATGCCCTTAATAATCACGCGGATCTTCAGCCACGAAAAGTTTCGTGCTATTCCAGAGGTCTCCCCGTGCCAAAATCATTGTAATAAATTCGAAAGCTTGTCGTAGAGATCGCGGTATTTGTTTTATCTTCTATTCCCCCATGGACTTGACGAAAATTAAATTACAGCGCGTGCCTTTTTTATCGCAGCTTTCTTAGATACGGTGGAGACCCACGTACTTTTGTCCTTGCGCGGCTGAGTATGAGATATTTCTTTTACGATGAGTCGCCGGCGTAATGACGTCGTGCCCGTCAAAGCCTTTACAACCCCGAAAGAGCTGAACCTCCCCGTATCCATAAACTCGAACAATCGTGAAAATTCGCGAGGCTCTCGGCCGACGTGTACAAATACGAGCGGTGTACCGACTCTCCCAAGTGAAAGTATTAAAAAGAAATTTATTCATGACCCGCGTCTATCCATAAAATAACATCTTTGAGGGCCAGCGCCACGGTGCGCGTACACGTACACACAAAGCTGACGGTGGAACGTCGCGTAACAACGATCGATCAAAAAGAATCGTTCGCTCAACATCCTTTCGTGAATCGCTCATGAATATTCACGACAGCACGGCTCTCCACACTTGTCCACACGCAGCCGTTTCTTTATTACTGAATGGCAAATAAGTACTTAAAAAGACGCAAACTCGCACGAACGCACTGCCAAGTCTCATTCAAGGCGCAATTACTCACAGCAAATTTAATCGCGCGCGTTCGCATCGGAATTATGCGCTCTCATTTGCATTTTTTCAGTTTCCCGCTCCCCTGCCCTCTTTAGAACGGCGCACAGTGCGTTGAATCAATGGGAAGTTGGGACAAAAATCATAATTTCCGAACTGATCAGTTTTCGACCTATATACCCCAATACTTTTTTAACCAGAATATATAGATGCATCGATTGGTGTATAAAAAAGTATACAGTTGCCTTAAAAAAAATTGAGGTGATCTCGATTTTTTATTGAATAAAAAGTTTTTTATCAATATTTACTTTTGCAATACGTTGTCAACTGAATACTGACTAACTTTTGTTCGAAACATTTTTTTATCAAAGTATTTTTATCACGTGCATTTGAAGTTAAAATTTTTTCATTGAAATATATTTTACATATATAAGCTTATTTAGACTAAAAAAGACACTCTTTTATATTCAAAAGAACCAAAATGTGGTCATAAATTCCATCTATTTTTTTTCTGGTCTAAAGAAAACCACTTTTCAAAGACATCAGAATTGCTGATGCGCACATGTTTTCCTAAAAAAAATTATTTCTCAAATAATTGCACGTAGTAGCAGGAAAACGCGATATTTTCATAAAGTATACACTTAGGGGAACCAAATATAAAAAAATCACGGATACGTTTTCATACGTATTTTTAAAAAGTCGGTTGAAATAAAATTTTCATTCTCGGGACTAAGAAGTTTTCTAATGATCAGTAAGGGCATAAGCCTAAACAATAACTTTGAAACACACATACCCATAATACTAGAATCCATTGTGAATAAAATGAGCCAAGAATAATAAATTTTCTTAAGGTCTAAATGAAAAAATAAAAAGTAACTCTACCGCATATGAATTTCCAGTGACGCTTGAAGTCCTGAGATTCCAAGTTAAGATGGTAAATAACATCGTAAACAACTACGGTATCCTAGCAACCATAACCGAACTCGATTCCTGAACATCTTAATGTAAACATTAGATGATAATTATCACCCTGCAAAATATTTGATTTTTCACTTTTTGTCCATGCATCAACGCACTGTGCGGCGTAACTTTGTAACAGAAAGGAAGCACCGTAACAGTAATTGAAACTCGATTATCAGTCTTTTAATGGGATGATTCGTTAAGTTATGTCCCTGTCCTCATACTATTTAATTTTGATTATATGTACTTAATAGGAAATATTATTTGTCTCGCTTCGTTTTCCATCGCCCAATCTTTTATTCGCATAGAATCTTTAGAAATGGAATACTTAGAAGCTTCTGCATGCTCTCGCTCTTAACAGCCACGTAGTTACACTATTATCCATTTATCGATTAAACCGCCCCACGCTTGTCCAGATAATCGACCCGCCTCAACGCGAACTTCCCTTGGCCTCAGGAGCTTCCCTCGAGTCACTTTTGATTTTCCAAAGTTGCCGCGGATAGGGGAGGAAAAAAGGCAACTGAATCTGCGCCACCTGCGACCATACAGCAACTTCGAGGTTCCCCCTCGGGAAAGTAAAAACTGGACGCGAATTGGAGGTCGATTCCATCGGTGGCTTCCCTTCGAGACCCGCTCCTCAAATCCCCACAGATTTACGAGCCTCGAGGTTAACTGCATTATCCACGAGAATCGGGAGTAAACTCGAAGCTTACGACGTAACGTCGATTGTCATCGGATAATCGAATCTCGCGTGGATCGCGTTCACTGCGACGCACGTAAGGAACCAGTGCTTTCGGCGCGGTTAATCCAGATGATTGTGGCAACAAACATCTGCTCGCCAGCTGACGCGTCGCTGCGCGTCGAATATTAATCGCTTTATATCGCCACCGGCGGCTGTAAATCGTTTATGCAAATCTTATCACGCACGCTGGTCCACGCGAAGCTTACACTCTACATACGCTGGTTTTCTGGCGTGTTTTGCAAGCACACCGGTGGTTACGCTCACCCAATTTTCTATTCCCGCTGGTCGAATCAACAATAAAGGTCTTTTATCGCCTTGTTAACTGGGCAATTCGAAAGTCTCTATGCGGCGCACGCTCCCTCGAGTCACCGTTGGCCATTCTCCGCGCCGCTTCGACGGGCCAGACGCTCGTAATTAGTTATTGGCTTTAATACAACGGACTGACGTTTACGCCCACGCTGTATAACATCTATAATAACATTACGCCCGAGCGTGTGCAGCTGACGCAACGTTATTAAGCAAATGTTAATCGAACATCGTCGCGTCTGGAGCCCGGCGATTAATTCGAAACGTTTTAGGCGCATCAAGATGGTGCCGAGAAAGGAGAAAGTTGAGGAGAGGACGAAGGTGGAAGAATGCGATGGTTTCTGATTGTTCTTCTTGTTTCCCCATGATAATTTAAATAATATCCCAATTTTGCTCTGATTTCCTGATGACAAATGCAAAATTTACTTCCTCAAATTCTAATTAGTTGGATATGAATGGTGTTTGTTTCTACTAACAATAAGAGCACCTTACACCCTGAAAATAGGAGATGAAATTAAACACCCCCTGGTTTTAATGCAAGTCAACAGTAAACGTCCCTATTGAATTGCAAACGTCGTTCAAACGAGATGAGTATTTAACGAAATTCATGGCCCATTATTCCTCATGTATCGAAGGCAACGTAAACGACTTGGGAGAAAAAAGTGTAAAACACGACATTCATAGTGTATCGAGCCGTTTCAAAGCGATTTACGGCCAGGGTAAATTGTGGTCCACTAAATCGCGGTTTATCAATATACATACATGCAGAGGCATAGATAGAATCGAACCATCGTTGCTCTGGCTGTTACGAATATGTAACAATGCTTTAGGGCAATTGAACACGGTATTTACATAAACAATTAACATTCACGTGTACTAGAATATCGTTACGTGGAATATTCTGGAATTAATGACAAGTGCCTTTCCCATAATTTGAAGTTTACAGCGAAATTTAAAAATTGAACTAACCCACATCGTTTCACGCGAGAAATAAATGAAAACCCGCGAAGAATAAATGCATCGGCTTACAACATCGACACCCTTTCTTTCAAAAAGCAACGATGCTATTCATCTGCTTATTGCAATCATTCGAACCTGCACAATTCCATGCCCACTATCGATCTCAGTTCCCGCCAAAGACGAAGAGCAATTAAACCTACGTCCACCTGGGCGAAAGAAATTTAGCTCGCAACAAGGGTGCACCGAGGCACCCGGATTTACACGATCAATGAATTGCAGCGCTGTAAATCGTATCTGCGGCGATACAGATGGGGGATATCGGGACTCGATAACGGGCAGCGCGGTTGCGGCCACCGGAAAAGTAATAGTTGCAGATAATTTTATCCTGTCGGCGCGGCCTCGTAATTCCAGGGAATCGCGAAATATCATTGCGCCCCCGGTAGCTTTGGTGTAACGTGTTGCCTGTTCGTGCACGGAGGCCCGGCTTAACTGCATCTGCTGCCGCGAAACAAACTGAATACTAATAACCGGCCGCGGCGTACGTAATACGCAGCCATAGTATTACACCATTGAGTGACGACGGTGCCTACCCGGGGTACGCGTGTGCGTGTAACACACCCACCCCTATCCACCGTTCCACTGGATTCAATATCGAACTAGGTTGCAACAGTGGCCCCCGTGAGCCCGTGACACGTCGATGCTTGCTGCCGAATTAATTTCATATGTAACTACGCAACGTTGTGCCCGTTTAGAGAGTACGTGCCAGAAACCGTACCCTAGATTCGTCTGTCGGTCGCGATTACAGACGAAGGCCTGATGAGAGTCACGCGAATCCTGATGATGTTTCATCTCACTTATCTGGGTACATACGGAGCTCGTTATTCGCGTACTCTTATAATATTGTCAATTCTGCGCCTAGGATTTACTGTTTTATATTTTTTGTGGGCTGACACAGAGATACATATATGTGGATTCGAGAGGTCAATGGATTTTGTCGTGACTTGTAGTGAAGCGATATTTCAGCGCGTTTGATTGATGGAACAGTGATTGTTTTGATTTCGATCGGCAACTGCGTGCAAAAATACGAATTGTGTTTTTTTTTATTTCAGAAGGATGTGGGTTACTGCGGAGGTTGTAGAGTAATCTAGTTTAACTGTTATGTCATAATGTAGTTTAATGACATATCGTTCATTTAAATTATCCTTTATACGATAAATTTAGCAGTTATGAGGCGCGCAGCCGATCAAATTAGAAATGGATCATTCTTCATTGACCGAATGGATGCACTTGGTTAATTTAATCACGTTGCGGCGAGATCGATACGTGATATACGTTGTTTAAATTCTGCCGTTGATGTCACCGATTTTACATTTCCGTCGTCATTAACCAAATATATAGGGTAATTAATTTAACCGAGCAGTTGGTCGAACATCTTTTATTGGTCCCAATCGCTATTTCAATTTTCAGCGGAAACGTTTATAGGAATCCATCGCGATCCCTTTAGTTGTGTCACTTACCAATTACGAGTCGCGATACTCATTAGTAACTCCCTCGTTAGCAGCCGCTACGGTGAAATGGCTTACCTGCAACAGAAAACGAAAAACTTTCCATTAATGCCATTCCTCCCGTGTCCATGCACGAATTTACGATTACACGGGTAACGTTTCGCAATTTCAATTCGCGGTGATTGCTATCGTGGCCCCTGTAAATTCATGGCGGTTTAATCGTTGTAACGCAAACACGATATCGACAGCGACCGGATTGACAACGTTCACAATGCGTCTCCCTTACACGTCCAGAATGGAAACAGTGCAATCTCTCTTCCCTTATATCTTCACCCGTTTGTATTCAACCTAGAATTTGTTAAAACTATACCACTCAATCTCTGACAAGTGCAAACTCCAATTCTTCAAGAAACTAAAAATTAAGCAGTAGGTACCACATCTCCATAGGAATTTTAATTTCTACTTCCATCTTAATTCGAATGCATCATATGTTTAATTACAAACAGATCCAGAGTGTAGAATCTTAAATCGACTCATGCAAACGTAGTTCCACCTCAAATCTTCAACTAAAGGTTCTCCAAATGTTGTAGCAGCGAATATAAAAAGAAACGTGTGCAAATGATATAATTTTTCTTTCTGAAAGGCGGTACGGCAACTGGCGAGGCACGTGTTTTAATTTAAGATGCGGTAAGCTCGTTCTTAGCCGCGGGTGGTCGTTCCAAGTCGATGGGTGGATCGCGCGAGAAGCACGAGCACTCCACTTTCCACGTCCTTCCTGAAGAGAAATTTCTCTTCCGGGGCAACGAGGCGCGCGCGAATCCATCCTATCACGGACGGCCTCGGTCGAATTCCAAATTTATCGCACGGGAAGTCGGCGTGATCGATTCTTGATGGTTTTCGGCGCATCTCCTGCAGTGCTCTCTCGCATACGTGCCGCCACATAAATCCGTTCGCAGCAATTACGGTAAAAGGACGGTTAATAATTGACCGTAGAGGGGAGCGTTCAAATATTTAGATGCTGCAAATATCGCCACTTGGGGTCTCGTTCTGCCGATTCCCCCACAGGCTACTATCGACCTGGGATTTTGCTTCGCAAATATTATTCGAAATGAAGGATGCTCGCTAGCAAGTTTTTCAACATCGTAGGATGACTCGTGCGTCTTAATAAATCGCGAGTTTTAAGATCCTTGAATATCTCAGATCGTCAAAAGGTTCCAGCCATCTTAGGAAAGCTGTATCAACGTTTAAATAAGAAATAACGTTCATGTGATTACTGTGCCTCGACCTGTCCCCCGGAATTATGTCAGCGTGCATTAGATATTTCAAAGATGCTTTCCATCCTGTTCGAGACTCCTAAGGACAGTTTCCCAGACTGTTCCAGATTTTACAAATTGGGCACTCCTGAAGTCTACTCGGAGCTTAACTACAGAGACTTTCGGAACCTTCGAGACGATCGGGGCACGAGTTTCTTCTTCGAAGCGATTCGATTTGCACGGGCCCTGCAGCGCTGGCTGACCAGCCACGGACGTGATCTACTTGCTCCACTCGCACACTCACGCATCTCCCCGTACAGTCGGACTTTCTACAACGTACGTATACACGCGACGCGGGGAAAACTCATTACACCACCACACCCCGAAGCGACCTTTGAGCCCAGATCTCAATTTCGATAACCCAAAAGTTATGGAAATCGATACACGCGTCCACCCGCGATACTCGGAACTGTGGCTGACAACATTGATGTCCCAGCAATTGTGGCGCATAATATAAACGGTCTAGAGGAAATGCATGCCAACACAAGTGTCTTCCGAAGCAGAAGACTATAGGCAACGAGCTTGAGTCCTCAGGGTAAAAGCCCAGCTTTGTTGCGCCCGAGTGCGTCCACTGAAGAACTCACGGTGCCTGCTGCCGGGCAAATGGGATCAGTGGATCACTGTTCGAATAGCGCTGTGGGGTTGGCGAAAGCAAACGAGGGTATTCGGATCGGCACAACAGGCCGAGTCGCAATTACACCGAGCCAGGATGGAGGGCAGGCCACTCGTGGCGTGGAGTAGCCGGGGTTAAATTGAGTGGCGCGACGCGCGCGCCTTGCGAGGACCGCATAATGCGGCGTGACCCGCTGGGACCTCGCGTGTAAAAGCCATAACTAACCTACAAATATCCCCGAGAAACTTCTGTCCTGACCTCCGTCGACATCCACCGATGCCAGCGGCCGCATTACCATTAAAACGACGGAGGGAGAACGGACCCTGCTCATAGACACTCTGTCTCTCTGCTCTCCAATCTTCTCACGCAGTTTCGTTGCGCAATGACACCGTGGAGTGTCTCTTTTCCAGATTGATATTTGTACGGGGGATGACAATATTTAATATAGGGGAGAGTTGTCAATATCGTACCACTTAAGACATTTTACGTTATATTTCATATTTGGTAATCATATGAACGCAAATGACTATTGGATATTGTAGCTTGATCTTTTAGGCACCTACTATTATATGCTTAGCCTTTTGTTCAGAACAAATTAATTTGTTATTAATCTTTTTGTCACATACTGTCAAAGGTACGATTCGGACAACCGGTCTCCTAAATCGTACCTCTCGATTTCCAAAATCGTACCTCCACTAAAAAATAGTGTAAATAACAAATAGAGAAGAAAATATTCAACATAAAGTAATGATTATTATATAGTTATACATATACAAATGTATATGAATCACACACAGGCCGCAATAACCTATGTAAATGATATATGTACATAACCTATAAACATACGAGTTGTCAAATCCTACTAGTAGGATTGTAGTGGTACGATTTAGGAAACATGATCAATTTATTCATAAATATCAATTTAAACTTTATAATGAATGTAATATGCACTTAAAATGAATGTCAAATATTCTACATTAAACCTGCTTTTAGAAAAATACAAAAATACGGGACAAAATTGTATTGTTTGATTATTATCAGCTACGATAAACTGATAAAAAGTTATATCAATCATACCTGATTTTTTTAAATGTTTATAGCACGCACAAAATAGGGTGTAAGCTCAAAATGTTTTGTTTCTATTTCTTAATTCGCATTTACTTGATATTTTTGTTATCAAATGTCGTTTACATTCATTAATTACTTAGAAATTGATGAGGTACGATTTAGGTGACCAGTACGATATTGGCAACTCTCCCCTACAGATGCAATTGTGGCATTTGATGGAAAATGAGCACATAGGCTTATGAAATAACTAATATTTACTCAAAATATTACATTTTTTGTTTAGTTTTATGCTTCATTTTGTATTTCTTATTTAAACAATGTATGAAACATGTGTAACTAAGTAAGTAAACAAAACAATATTTAAATAAATATAATAAATATTGAAACTTATAAATAAAAACACATATTATTTTCAAATCATGATTTCTGTTTACAGAACGTTTGAAGGAGATGGTACTACATTCTTAAAAAATTGATTTAATTGCAATAATTTTTATTAAGTTATAATATAATGAAAACTTTGAAATCGATTTTCTTGAAATGACATTTTGACGTATGTGCCATTTTTCCATCGAATGCCTCAATTATCGTAATTTGCAGAACAAATTTCATAATTACAAGAAAATCTCATTATCTGCCGAATAACCGACTCCTCGAATTCTGTGGCGAATGGGCGGGGAACTCCATGTTGGCGGATTTAATCGGTCCACGCGCTCGAGTGCGATCGCGTATTTATTTTGTAAATTACTGGCCGCGTGTTTTATTAATACCTACTAGGGTTTTTATCGTGACGCGACTTGACGCAGTGAATGGCAAGGGAGTGGCCGTATGTTGCTGTATCGCGGCAGGGAGTTAATAAATGTCCAATAGCTGTAAAGCTTTTCCCTTGTCGCGCATTATTCCCGGTATCGATAAAATACTGCAATGCTTCCGTGGCTCTCGCGATCAAGTGTTGCGTTCCACGCAACTTGGGCTATCACTAGATTCGATACGACGAACTTAACCAGACAGATTGGAACTCGTAAGACAACTGCTCATCGATCGTGGCTGAATCGATTGATATTTTAATCGAATATTACTTGAAGTTATTACGCGTAACTTTTATTGGAATTCATTCGAAGTTTCGCGATTATCGCGAAGTTGGATCCCACCTCGTCGTCGTATCGAAACGCGAAACTTTCCGCCGCGTACATCCCGACCAAACAGAACGAAAATTCTGTCGGAAGTTAAATGAAGAAACATCGGAATTCCAGAGAGCGCAGAATTCCTACCGCGGGTCGTTCGAAATTTTTCACGGGCGCAAATTTTCCACGGGTCCGTCGAGCAATTCCGCTGAACGGTATTTAAATTCAAAAATAACAGAGATTTTAAACGGTTGATAATGACGGTACTTCGGGCAAACTATTCCAATAGCTTCCCTACTAAAAATTCAAAACACCGCTATAATTGGACGTGCGGTGTAATGAGTTTTACGCGAAATACGCGGTCTTGTTAATTCTCACATTTTTTTTGTGCAATAAGAGATATACGAAACGGTGAGTGTAATTTTTATGGGCACACTTCAACAAGTACCTACCTTCCTGTGCTGCTTGCTTAACGTTTGCATTCGCTTTATCGCTAGGGCATTCAAACGATGCAAACAAACATACGATTGAGGCAATTACATCTGGCTTTCATGTTCTTTTCCCTTATAAAAAGAATTTCTGTTAGAGAAATGTGTGCTCGGAATTTTTCCAAGTTTCTACAACTAACGATATCAGACACTGCAAGGTTCCAAAGTTCTTTAATCTTCGTGTGGGTTACACGTCATCAATCACTTCGAAAACAACGATCAAAGGGGATCCTTCGATGAACGATAGTCAAAACCTACCACAGGGTGTCGCGTCTTCGTATCTGTTAATCACGCTAGGAGAATGGCTCTTGTTTTGCATGCAAACCGAATTTTGTGTCGAACGATTGGTACGGTTTCCTTTGAACCAAGCTTTGCTATCGTTCAATATACAAATACCATAAAATTCCACGTATTCAATGATTTTCTCTCGAACGAAGTGTGGAAGTTAACAGTGGGTTTCCTTGACAATTTATACCCAGAACGTTAAGAGCTCAGTTTTACAAATACAGCACGAGAACCCGTTTTCAGAGCAGAGTATAAACCGAACTCGATCATCTAGCGAGCAATCGAGCTTAAAGGAGATAGAGCTCGGAACTATATTCCTATTACGTCGTCGACGTTTCAGCAATTGCTATCGAAACAGCCATACCGCGACATTGCCAGTTAATTCGATTAGCTGTGTAGATTGTCACCACATTCGATCGTTATACTGAGGAAGAAGGCCCCGTCGATGGTGCAGAGAATTTAATTAATAGAGCAGGCGTTCGTTCCTCGAGAAACTCCCGGCCTTTTGACAGAGAAGAGGAGCATAAAATAAATTAACAACGTGGCAGACATGAGATTGAACACGTGAGGGTGGGAAATGCCAAGGATCGTTCACTTTCAATTGACGCACATGTAATTAAAATGGATTCCAAAAGAACGCCGCAGCTGCTATGCCAACGAGCAACGAAAGACCCAAAAATCTTGTGGCTCCTTGGCCTGAATTTGAAAGATCTCGGCCACCGTGGCAGATTCGACAAGAAACGGCACCCACTTCCGGCCGTACACCTCGCAGGCAACGTTCTCCATTAGGGGCGAGTATAAATTCGTCCCGTAATTACGAAGAAATCTTCCTGCTCTCTTCCGGGCACCGAGTTCCCGATGTTTCATGGAACTCCGACAGAAGCTGGGCACGTTCTCCTTCGCCGTGTAATTTATGGCCACGAGATTGCAGCTCCGTAATACGGTAACGGTAAAAGGACAAAGGCCTCCGGTTCGGTGGCATCATTAACGTCTAAGGTTGGATATTCGGCGGTCATTTCGCCGGTTTCACTTTGCATCGATTTCATCTAGCTTGGCTACTGTGTAATTCAAGTGTAAACCGATGGAAAACGACGATGTCGCGAGGTTTACGTGGACGTAATGCGAATCTTCCCGTTAAAACGAAGAAGGACTGTCGAATGAAATATTTTCGCTTGATTCTTCGATTGTGGAGGAACTCCACTCTACTCTTTCTTAAAGCGTTATAGTTGCGGTATGGTAGGTAGGAAAGCTTCAGCGACCCATCTAAACTGCTACAGAGTCTCGATGCAATTATCATGATAAGAAAAGTATAATTATTCCACAACCCAAAGTGTACGAAAACAGAGGTAATCGAATCAGAAACTTCTATATGGCGTATCCGTAGCCAGCAGGCTTCTACTT
This sequence comes from Andrena chrysosceles, assembly GCA_963855975.1. NCBI lineage: Eukaryota > Metazoa > Arthropoda > Insecta > Hymenoptera > Andrenidae > Andrena > Andrena chrysosceles. The sequence continues at coordinate 9,881,707 of OY979766.1, read as the reverse complement.
GCTTTTCCTTGAGAACGAATGCTTTGAGGAGAAAATTGTCCTCCAGATTCTGGATTCATTTCGCCCCGAGAAATAATCTTCTTTTTGGTGGTACCGCGAATAACGGCACTGTAGATTATAAAGGTGGTGACATCGTCGACGACCGTGCAAGAGTGCGATATAAGCGCCCGTAGAAATTCCGACCGTACACGTAAGCCGATTTAGCTGGCCCCTGGCTCGGGAAACGCGATGAGAAAATTAATTTCCAAAATCGATACTGCGAAACGAAATTCCACTACCCCATTACCGGTCGGCTCGTTCTCCTTTTTATCATCGTTAATGCGAGAACTGATCACCGAAATTGTTTCACCAGTTAAATGTTTCTTTGGATTGCAAGTGAAACGAAATGAAATTATCATGAAAAAAGAAACTCGTTTTTAAGTGATCATTTTAGTTAACACAAGATTCTCTGAGTACGAAGGAAGGCGATGGCTCACTCTGAAACCCTGCTGGCTGTTTTCGAAACACGTCTCAGCAGAGTAGTCGAACGCCAGCCCGACCTCCAGACACCACTGGCAAATTCGTAACAGGGAAGATCGCGGAAATTGCAACGTCGTTAGCGGAGAGAGGAAGGAGTACAGACCGAAGGTAGGTAACGCTCTCGGAATCAAGCGAGTTAACCCGATTCGCATCAGTGTCTTTCAGCACGTAGCCTAGATCCGCCGAAACGTTCGATCCGCTATTAAGATACCCGGTAAGATAGCAGAAATCCCGATTTGTGTACAATCGATAGCGGGAGGGGCAGAGTGGCGAAATTAGCGAGACAATTTAGATGGGCAATCAAGATAGTTGTATCCTTGCGTGGGGAGCTTACGAAACGGCGGATAGATTTCAACTGGCCAGGGGAACCGCGAAATGGAACCGTGGTACCTTGACCTCCTTTCTTTTTTTTTCTCGTCGCGTGTAACCAACATTGTTCGCGAAACGTTAACGCGCCTGTGACGATTTTTCATATACCACGGCAACAGTGAAACGATAGACGGGATTTGGCGCTCACGATTTCTGGCCTGCTGGTTTACGAGGTCGATCAGATAACGCCGTTAGGAGACCTGGCACGAACTTTCACCGTTTTATCGCTGCGCCAGGCGTTAAAAACTCTATACTAAGGGCGAGGCAGTGGACATTCAGAGGGCGACGTCGGCTACGCAAGGGCATCGGAAGCTAAATAGCATCATCCATGCTCCATCCTCGGAAGCTGGAACCATCCATGCTCCATCCTCGGAAGCTAGGGCGAGCTAAGGGAATAGTACGCAATTTACATCAGCCTCCGCTGTAGAACGAGGAAAGTGGCAGGAAATCGACGCTTCCTTCTGGAAAGAATGGCCACCGTTTTTCGATGGACCGGTGAAATCTGTTCGTGAGTGGAACAGATTTGAATGACGTTACGGGGCCCCCTTTGTCGATGCCAGCCCTTGCGGTGATTCGTTTTCTGAATAGTAGGGGGAATTGATTTCTGCGCGGAAAGAGACTTAACATGCTGATAATTCAATTTCACTGTTCCCTGATTTTAATTGGTGAAAAGCGAGATTCGTTTGTCAAGTAAAAGGCTGTATTTAATTTCAGAGAGCGTGGAATTTTTTACTGCGCGATGATGCGACAAGCTTTCAATTATAAAGCAACAGGCGCCATGTGCCTTTAACAAAGTCTTTACATTCGGGTGGATAACATTTTCTGTGAATATCGGCGTCCAATTAAAACGAGTCGGTGGGTCTAAAAGAGATTGAAAAGGGGTATTAAAAATGCTTGTTCCTGAACTGCTGGAACGGATCAGGGAGGGTCGACTACACAGCGAAGGTAGACAAGCATTATGCTAGTATAAAACCGACGCCAGCAGCATACTGCTAGCACATGGCGCACCCTACAAACATTTGTCAGCGCTTCCTCTCGCTCGAGGCATTACGTCGAACGTTTAGTCCGCCTGTGTTTCCGCAGAAGAGCAGAGTTTATCACACCTGTGGTTACTTTTTTGCCGTGCTGAAAACTCTGCGCTCCACAGCAACCACGGTCAAATAACTAGGCGTTTCATTAAACCGAAAAAGAACTACTCTTCTCTCTTTCGAGTTCAACATTTCTCGATCTGTTCAAGTTACTTTTATTCGACGGTAAACCGATCTTTCCACGCGAAATACCATAACTCTTCTAGATCCCTTTTTATCGGACACAATCCCATCATTCCAATATCGGTAGAAAAATACCGTGCCCTCACACATACATTGTAATCGATGAAACAAATGTAGGTGTATCAAGATTCCATGAAATTCAGAAAAAGTACGAGTCAAGAATGTGAAACGATTAGGTAACCGTGTTTCCATCGCGGTTCCCCTTTCTCCAAAAAATAGACAGCCACTACTGCTAATGAATGGATGCGTCAGTGTTAAAAGAGCGCTTTCGGTGTAGCAAAGAAATCCAGGCTCCTTTGTTTCTGTCTTGAATAGGTGCATCTAGAACGTTCGATACCTTCCTTTAGACTTTAGATGTTCAAACAGGTCCCATGGCTCTGCTTCTCGTTTTCCCTGTTCTTGGCGAAGCGATCCTTCTTCTTAAATTAATTCCCCTCTGCCTGCTCCCTTTCATGCCAGTCCATTGTAATTCGTTATGACGTTCCTTCTATAACCCGTGTCCGCTTGAAATTAATAAATATTCGTCCCCCGTTGCGCGTGTTCATTGTACGCCTTATCGCTAGGCGGGGATTCATTTACCCCATGGAAATCTCATTGTCATTCTCGCGCATGAGAGGATGCAAACGAGATTGTGCGACAAACACCAGTACCGATGCCGATCGCCGCACAGCTAACCCCACGGTTTATATAATTCATTCGTATATTTGAGCGGCCCATACAAGCGTTTACGATACCGGACATGTTGCGCGTAATGGATGCAGGTAAAAGGGCCACTGAATGGATACAATTAATTAAATGGTAGGATTGCGTGTATCGACCCAGCGCGAGAATGGCGGCCCGGGTTCTTGAACAATAGATTTCTTGAAAATTAATCGCTCCTGCTACTGAACGGCGAAATTGACGATACCGAAACGTTGCGAAGTCAGTGAATTATTATCGCAACAGATAACGCTTCTTTGTCAAATAACAATGAGCTTTTCGTGCATGGAATTATCTCGAATTATGTTAGGTCATGTGCAAAAGTTCGTTCGCTCACTGTTAGGCGATGATAGGTGTAGAGTAAAGGTAGGTAAAAGTACGCAGCGGGTAAAAGTACGCACCATGGGAATTTCATGGTTTGAGTTGTGGCAGTTGCCAATGGTGATTGGCAGTCAATTGTCAATCAAGGTAGAGTCACTAATGTCGAATTTCGTGGCTGTGTTTCGGTTTGTTATCTTACAATGCGGTAAGTACTGAATTCGTTAGTTCTGATGTAATATTCTCATGTTTGGGAATCAATATTATTCCTATAAATTGATCAGTAAATATTTTAATTCATATGTCGTCTGAAAGAGCGGAAATTCTTCTATTAAAAAATGCTAATAGAAGTTTTCAATTCTCTTCACAGATAACAGAATTGATTAAACAATGTAAAAGTAGCTGTGGGGGCAAAAGTTGGCACAATGCAGTGGGGCAAGAGTTCGCATGCGAACTTTTGCCCCAAAATAATTTGACGGGTGTTATACCTTCATTAAACTGATTTTAATTCTAGAGTTTGCTAAATTTTGAGTTTATGATAGTTGAGCCACGCTGATATCAGCTTTTGATTTTAGTTACCCTTTGACTACTGTTGACGCCTATTGGCGTCCGACACATGTTGTCTTCCCGGTACTGTTGACGCCTATTGGCGTCCGACACATGTTGACGTCCCGGTATTGTTGACGCCTATTGGCGTCCGACACATGTTGACTTCCCGGTACTGTTGACGCCTATTGGCGTCCAACACATGTTGGCTTCCCGTTACTGTTGACGCCTATTGGCGTCCAAATCAAATTTCGCTTGTTTTATAATTTATTGGTCTTATGGTAATGTAGACCTCTAATGGTAATGTAGATTACCTATTTCGATTAACTTATTTTGATTCACAGCCACGAGAGGCGCTTATAGGAGCTAGCGAAATTTTATCGATCATAATTGTAATAAATCTCATTTGAAACAGACGTAAGTTAATGTTAATTCAACAATTACATATTCCGTTAGTCATATATTAATTAAATAACAGCTTTTGATTATTAAAAAAGAGATGCAAAATTTAAAAAGACATTTTCGATTAGTTAAATATTACTATCAAGTTAAGTAAATCTGTTTATTTTCAGTTGTTTTCTTCCTTAACCCTTAAAATGAACAAGAGGGATAATAAAAGAAAAAAAAGTGAAGAAATCGCCAATAAAAGTACATACAAGCATGATTTAACAAATGATTCATGTTCTGATTCTGAGGAAACTAGTGATTTTGAAGTTCCTTTGTACAACCGTATGACTAAAAAATGTCGTGTCATATCCTCTTCATTAGAGTCAATAGTGAGTACAGTAGCTATACCAGAACCAAAGCAATCGAAACGTAAAAATGAATTTTTCTGGACTCAGAAAGTTTTCAAACCTGTAATTCACAAATTTAATAACAAGAACAGTGGAGTTAAAGTAAATATAAACAGGAAATCATCTATTCTCGATATTTTTGAAATTTTCATTTCGGAAGAGCTTATAGAATTCATTGTTGAACGTAGTAATAAATATTATGAAAATGACACAAGAAGCAATGTACATAATTTTGCGGCAACTACAGTTCCCGAAATATATAATTTTTTGGCCGTTACTATGCTAATGTCACGAGTACGTAAAGTATCTTTAGCAGAATATTGGAGTAAGGACAAGCTGATAAGGACTGAATCATTTGGTGAAATAATGTCAAGGGATCGATATATATTTTTATTAAAGATCCTGCATTTTTGTGACAATAACATTGAAAATGATGATCCAATCAGGAAAATACGTCCAATCCTTGAAAAATTAAAAACATCCTTCAAAGCAGCATTTTATCCATTTGAAAAGTTATGCATAGATGAAAGTTTACTATTATTCAAAGGAAGATGTTATTTTAAACAATATATACCGTCAAAAAGAAGCAGGTTTGGGATTAAATCCTTTGTCCTCTGTGATTGCAAGACAGGCTTTGTTCAAGATTTGATTGTATATTGCGGGGCCAACATGATAATATCTGAAGAAGTACCGTCAACATCGATAGGAAAGTCTGGCCAGATAGTAATGACGCTTCTAGAACCGTATCTTGGAAAAGGTCATACACTCGTGACAGATAATTGGTACAGCAGTCCGAGTTTGTTCTTACTGTTACATAAAAACTTAACTAACGCATATGGAACAGTAAGAAAAAACAGATTGGGAAAAAATAGGTCGGAATTAGATAAAAAGATAAACAAAGGAGAATGCATATTTCGTTCAGTGAAGAATGTATTAGCGTTGAAATGGATGGACAAAAGGGATGTGTGGATGATTTCCACCTATCATTGTCCCAATATGATTGAGACCGACAAGATAAACTACGTAACAAAAGAAAAAATAGTAAAACCGCAATGCATACTTGATTATAATAAAACAATGGGAACGGTTGACAAAGTTGATCAAGTTTTACACACTCTAAATTCTACCAGAAAAAGCTTAAAATGGTATAAGAAATTTTTTTTTCATTTATTCGACTTAACTGTATATAACACATTTATATTATATAACTATGTAACTGGAAGAAATTTAACATTTCATCAATTTCATTTAAATTTAATAAAACAAATATTAAGAAAATACTTAGATGGAATTAATGGATATAAATTAAGAGGTAGAGATACTAACAATGAGCCTTTTCGTTTGACGCAAAAGCATTTTCCGTCTCCATATGAAAGCAATACAGCAATTCGGAAAAGTGCAAGGCGTAGATGCGTAGTGTGTACAAAAAATGATAAAAGAAAGGATACACATTACGAATGTAAAAAATGTAATGTAGGATTATGTATTCATCCGTGTTTTGAAATATATCATACGTTATTATATTATTAAATTTTATTATTAAACATTGTTATTTAAAAAAATAAAATATTGTTATCTAAAAAAAGCTTAAAAATAAAGTTCACTTCATGTAATATTCGTTTAATGTAATAAATTTCAGTATTTTGAATATTTTAATATACATACTTCCTCAGAAATGCATGTCTAACGAAAAATTTCGCCGTACCCAGTGGACGTCGCGAGTGAATTCCTACCGTACCGTACGGCCAGTGCGTGCCAAAGTCTTCCGTAGTCAAAGGGTTGACTATTGTTGACGCCTATTGGCGTCCGACACATGATGGCTTGCCGGTACTGTTGACGCCTATTGGCGTCCAAATCAAATTTCGATTTTTTTTTCTTTTTAATCTTACATTTTCAGTATTTTGAATATTTTAATATACTTTCTCAGAAATGCATGTCTAACGAAAAATTTCGCCGTACCCAGGGGACGTCGCGAGTAAATTCGTACCGTACCGTACGGCCAGTGCGTGCCAAAGTCTTCCGTAGTCAAAGGGTTAATTTTTAATCCACAATATTTTTCCAAAATACGTTTTTTATTAACTTTTTGATTATAAAATATAACTTTATTTTTTTGTCTTATTCATTTAGTGTTAGAATTTATAAGAGGACAACCGGCCGAAAACATATTAGTGAGGAAATGATACAGATCGCGACTATTGTTAGCTACACTTAAAAAATTTAATTATAAACGATTAGGCGTTATACTACAGTAATACATTACTCGAACTATATACTTATGCTGGAAAATAAAACACTTCTTTGGATATTTCTCGTTGCGTTCTTTTGCCCCATAACATGCGAACTTTTGCCCCACATAGCGGGTAAAAGTTCGCATTTGACACTTTTTGGAAATATTTATTTTATATAAGTTGTGACAGGTGAATTTACATAAAGTCACTGCCTATCGAATCATAAGGGATAGTAGTTATTTCTCACAAAAGGATATGACTATCAGTGTAATACCAAGGATTTTAGAGAAGTCTAAACTTTAAGTGCGTACTTTTGACCCACATTACTCTACGGAATAGTCTTCATTTACTATAGCTACTTGTACTTTTACTAGAAAAGTGGGAAAAGTTCATAGATAGCCAAGGAAAATACTTTGATTAAAAAAAGTACGTTATATATTTTTACTTTTAATAAAGTCTTTGGTTCAATAAAGCGAAAGAATAATAGACACGTTACTGAAACCTTAGAACTCAATACCTTGATACATCGAACACCAGAATATGGTATCTAAATAGAAGGTATACAGCGCGGTCGAAATAGCTGCTGGCGTCCCAAAGTTTATAGCTTTGAGGTTTCGAAACAAGAGGTTCGGCATTTTTTGAGGAGCTAAGGTTTCCAGACCTCTTGTTCCAAAACCTCAAAGCGATAAACTTTGGGACTCTCGCAGCTTTTAGGACCTACATATACCTGAAGTACCTCTCTGCTTCACGTGCCCTAAAACCATAGCACTCCCTGTTACAATCCACAATGTAACAGTCCCTTTCTGCTTCAACAATATTCCAAACAGAAAATCGATAACAGTGACCCAATGAATTTAAATTTTCGTCGTTCCCCGTCAGTTTCCACTAACATAGAATGCGAAAAGGGACCGGTTCGTAAACACGTCCGATTTGCAAGATGGCATTCGAACAACACGTTTCAGGTCACAGCCTCCCAAGTTTTCAGGCGACCGAAACCCACCCCCGCTACTCACGCGACAATAACCGAACGCATGCGTGTCACCAGACGCAGCAACACGTCCGAATATGATCGATGATGCGGCAGAAAAAACAGAAATACAACCTTCGTGGCCGACAGAGCGCGTTGGAAAACACGCTAGCACGATGTACTTCAATGCCCTGTTGCTGGTGACGCTTTACGACGCGCGTGTATGAGTGTTTGTCGAATATGAACTGCACTATGCGTCCTCTGCGCCCATAAAACCTCGCGACAGTCGGGGGGGGGGGTCTAGTATTTCACCGTTCTCACGGTTCGAAAGCTCGCTCGCCATCCGCCGTGCGCTTTATTTCGCTCAGATACATACAGTATATCGAACGGAGCATCGTTGGGCCCATTTCTCAGATAGAAAATGTTACTGGTGCACCGGCAACAAGCTCGTTAAAGTAAACAACCTGCGCGGCCACGTTCGGTAATTGAATCAGCTGACAGCTTTTTCCTTCTTCGCGTCGAACGATATCTCGCGCCTGTGTACGGAGGCACGGTGGTCTTTTTTTTTAGGGACGCTCTGCCAGTTACAAAGCGAAATGTTTATCTAGGAAATCGACGACACGGTGCTTGGCGTCGTGCGCCATTGATTCTAATGTTGATCAAACATGAATGTTATAGAGTTAGTCTGGCCATTCGTATGTTTTCATCCCTTTGGGGAGTCTGAATAATTTCAAACGGTACTACTGCTAGGTTGCGTAAGGAATAAACTGTACGAGCCATGGTGGGCTGCTTTGGGGTCTTTACATTGGTCAAATATTGAGGAAGTAACACACTGCGTCGCCACTTTGTGATGTTGCATGTCACTAGTGTTTTTTGGTGGATTTTTTGATGAACAAGTTTGATTGCTACTTAGTTCAGAGAGGAGAGCGAGCTGGTGTACAGTGAATTAATAAGGGATTCGTGAACGGAACCCCCGAAATAGATTCTCATTTTTGGCTATTCAAGGGGAAGTTGCTCAGACTGCTAATTACAAGCGTCGAACACAGCAGGGACAAATATTTTCGCCCGCAAACGAGATCGTTGAACTGCAATCCGAGTTGCATCGCCGCGGACGCCTGTGTGCGAAACATTCTCGTGGGCGTGCACATCGCGCACGCAATCACTGGTCTTTTCTTGTTTGGCCGCGTCGAAAGCCCTATCGATTCGCCGCTAATTCGATATACGCGTTCACTGATCGCCCACACAACGCCAGAACTGTATCACCGGCAGGCGCGCTGCCAGTTACTGTTTCCTCAATGGAAAATTGTGGCTGTTTGGTGTGCATCAAGTGCAACTGCTGTACTCTCACGTGGTCTTATTACGGTACATTCACCAGAGTAACCTGGAGGAAGAATATGCGACGCTGTGAAGAATTTACGGAACAAGAAAAGATTTCCTTTATCGACATCGAGTCACCGATGCTAAGAACGTAGATATGTAACTTCTAGGAAAAAGATTCGTTTGCTGTCAGCGTATCGACCAACTGCTTCAGTGCCTTACGAATTATATACGCTCATTGAAATTCCCTAATCTTGGTAGGCAGCAGTTTAAGCATTAAATTCGACGGGGTTACATAGGCTAAATAATTCTAATTTACGTTCCATGACGTCAATCTTCAATCCTATAAGTGGTTCAACGTGTTAGAGTCAGGAGAGCGTGCCTTCTATGCGTCGAAAGTAATCCCCTCTTCGGATGAAAATCCCTTTTCCAAACAATCCTCTTTCGCCACCTCTCATTTCTCAATATTCGTGAATCACGCTCCCTCCCGTATTTCTTCCCAAGCAGAGCCAAGAGAAGCCAGCAAACGGAATGCTCGCATTCCCATGAATGTGGGAACGCTCCAACCATTTCCAGCTCTCTTCCAAATGGCGTCATTCTCACACACGGTGCGTGGATAATGGCCAGCCGTAGGTATAATAACGCGAAATGTTGCTTAATGCTGGCAAGTTCTTTAAGTCCGCCGCAGTGTAGCGCGGCAATGCGGGGCAATTAAAAACTTCCCTGTTAATTTCGTAACACAGCGACAGAGGCCGAGATGCAGGGATACATGCGTCGGTGAATGGGCCGTGTTTGTGTCGGCGTAATTCCAGCGGAGAACCAGGCTATACGTCATTGACGGATGCGCACAATCGGACGTAGCAGTTGTCTCTTCCTATCTGAAGCCCTTTGACGCAGCAGGGATGGATGCAGCCGTCTGATAAAGTTGTTTATTACAGATTTGGCTAGGGTCGAGGCACGATCCCGTGCACAAGCTAATCCTGCAACGACAGGGAATTCGTTCGGTCTGAAAATTGCTGTACTACTGGAAAGATTTATCTAGATTCTTCTTGACTCGACGTTTCTTCCTTGTACAAAATATGACATTATCAAACAGCAATATATCTCGCGATATAAGGTACCAAAGAGAGTCGAAGTAGCAGAACGTGTGATACAATGACCCTTCAGGTCTTTCAGTGACCCATAAACAGTACTGTATTATTCCTACTACTTTTCACTCGTGCATTAGTAGATTAACTCCAAACATTTATATATCATTCGCGGCGGAATCGAAATGAAACGTTCATTCTCACCGTATCTACTGAAATATTAAAATTTCTAAGCGACTATCTCGCACAGAAATCCCATGGACCGAGCGTTATCCAAAACCGACCAGAGAGTAACGGCTACGGCATACGCGATCGCGTCGCATGCAAAACATCCGGTGTGCATTAACATACTTTAACTACGTAATCGGAGAAAAAGTTCGGAATTCAGGCCGCGTATCGCTCGGCACGAATTCAATAATCTCCGACATAATCTGACCGCTGTGCCGTAGTAATATTAATACGAAAGATAGGGTAGCAATGGTTGCAGCAATTGTAACAGCGGCACGAAATGTCATGGCGGAGTTGCCACGTCCGTCCTAGAAATTTTATTAACCCCCTCCAAAATCCCGTTAAAGTTTCCCGAAACTAAAGCGCGTCGAAGCAGTTCATACCGCACGGACATCCGTGAAATCGGACTCGGAGTTTTAATGGGTTTAATCAGTGTACAGCCGTGGCCGTGGCTTAATCACACCCGTAAATCAACGTGTCGCCGGAAGTCGAGGATCGTTCGCCAACTCGTGAATCCCGGTGCTCGTTCCACAGAACGCATTCGAATACTTCGCGATACTTTTTCTATTACCGTTATTGCCGTGATCTGTATCACCCCGAGTTTCCCATAGCCGAGGGCCCGAAAGACGCTAAGAGAAATGTGGACGGAACGGTGGAACGCTGAAAACGTAGAGCTGCCGCGCTTCCTCCACTTTCTGCTTCCAAACACATTTAAGACCGCGCAAGTTGGCGAGAAGACATCGATCTCGATGTCTCCAGCAGCCGAGAAAAAGGGAGACGCAGAAGCTCCCATCGTTCTTGCTTCAATTAAAAGAAGTTCACGTTTTCCAGATAGTTAAGCAATTTCGCAGTAACGACCCACGACAGAGGGCAGATTCTTGTCGCTCCTTCGATCGATCAAAATCGCGGGAGCGCGTTAACGCACGAGCTTGAAAATCGCTTAGGTGTCTTAATGATCGAAACTGTGCGAAGTCGGACTGTTTATTTACGGAGAATTGTCCAGTGATTCGTTGATCAGTGAATTCCGTTAGTATTCTCACGAACGGAGGCGCACGGTGGTTGGTAACGAGTTTGAGAAGAGCGTCGTTCGGGGCGCTCGTTCGAGATCGAGGCGATTCGGTTACGGGCGCTTCGCGTTTCATAAAGTTCAACGGAGCCATCCCGTGGAACGACGAAGACGATCGGCCCCGTACATACAAACGGCTCGAGAGCGATTATTTACTATCGATTTGCTTTTACGCGGCGCGGCTCGTAAAAGGAAACACTGTTGTTGCAGAGGCGGCGCGGCAACGGCCACGGTTTATTTCGAACGAGTGGTCGTGCTTAAAAGGCACACCTGCGACGTTCACCCATTCACAGGGTGCTGCAGGAGGGATGATGGAGGGTGTAGGTGTGAGTACTGTGCATGGGAACGAGAAAAAGAATTTGTACATAGCTGAAATAATGGGAGATATAGGGGAGATCGGGGCTAGTTGATACAGAGGCAGGTTGATACAGACGAATTATCTCGACACCGTATATATGTAGCTTCATTTCAATGGGATATGTGAAAATTGTTGATAAATTCTTTCCTACGATCCAGCGTACGTGGGTGTACCTGGACGTTAGCAATCGTTTTTTAACTGTTTTCGTTTTTACCTATATAGAGAAAAAGTAAATAGTTGTGTTCACTTTCCAATCCGTCTTGAGACGATATAAAGAATTTTATAACCCGAAGTAATTTGGCATCATATTGAGTCTTTTGAAGGTAAGGTAATTACGTTTTGTAATTATGTTTATATGCTCTACATTTTTTTATGGACATGTTTATACATAATGACTTCCTGTGGGGTAAGTTGATACGGTTTCTCTGGGGCATGTTGATACAGTATATTAATTTTCCCCGACTACATTTAATTGAATTTTTTCTTTATATTTCTTGGAAAATGGTTTGAAATAACAAAAAGAAGAAGACACCTCATGTTAAAGTGGGATATTCCAGACATAAAAAAAAATGAAAATAAAAATGTTTTTCTAGGTATGTTTGTTTAAAAATCTGTTTAATCTTTGAACTTTTGACTGTTGGAAAGGTATTTAGATTGAAATTATATTTTTCAAATTTATTAGTTACTCATTAAACAGATATTTTAAAGATGTATCAACTTGCCCCGCAGTGGGATAAATTGATACACTTTGCCTTCGTCCAAATAACATTTTTTCATTCATTTTGTATGTACTTTCTCAAGTTTTCGCTTACTATATATTAAAGAGGAAGGACCAAAGTATATTTTAGCATATTTGTTATTAAGTAATTGATTCAAACAAAAATGAAAAACAATGAAAACTGAAAAACGTATCAACTTGCCCCGGTCTCCCCTATATATATAAGTAGGCTGGAATTCGTGTAGATTGGCAAGTATTTACATACAAATTCTAACGAACCTCCCTTTGTCCTTCCATGATGAAATCTTTCTCTCTCTACTACTCCCGCTCTCCTTGACCCCAATCTCTAGGATACTCCCCCAAATGAACTTTGCATCGCAGTCATCCATATGTGGACAATCCCCCGCGATAGCGTCCGTGAACTTCCCTTAGTCATCGACGCGTGCAATTCTATTCAGGTCCCCTTCGCGGAACGTCTGAAAAGGCCGAGACCTCTCGTCGCCAGGAAGCCCGCGTGAGCTTTGAAAGAGAATAGTTGGAGAAATTCTACCCGTTCACCCATAACGGACCGGGGTGAAAGTGGAACGTAGGCGTGAGCGGATCGCGGGAGGTGCGTTTAATTTGGTAAATGCAGCCCGGCGACACTGGCTGGATTCAATTAAATCAGATGGGGTTAGACTGGGCCCCGGCCAGTGATTACAACCGTCCCTTTTCATCCTTTAACATGATCCGTCCCCTTTCAGCCAGGATCGCTAGCAACAGCACGGTCAGCCGCTGGTGCTCCGATGCCCTAAAGTTTTAATGCCCGAATCAGTGAGCGCAAGTTTAATAGGCGGGCTGAGCTACTCGGCCGGCCATTGCGCTTTATAGCGTAACCGAGGGCCTTTGAGAACGTTGCACGTGTTTATGTACGCTCGCCAGCCGCTCCGTAAATGATTTATCGACCAGAAACAAAGAGTATTAACGTTGGATAGACCCAAAGCGTCCGTTGGGATCTTATTAATTTAAAGTGGACGTCGAAGGAGCGCGCTCGTCTTAGATGGAAGGAACGATGGTGATCGGGATAGATTATTATTCGTAGAAAGAGAAAATTCTACGGTAGGAAGCCAGCAGGGCGTACAGGAGCTCCCTGGCCACGTATTTGAGGAGTATGCTTTGTATTCTTCCCAGCGGCTTGTAACGCACGGCTCTCCGCGAAAATTGGAGAATTATTGGAGAATTAATGGGAGGAAGTTACTGCTGTGATAAATGACGCGACGCGAGGGATAGCCTCTAATTTTCCCTGGGAATCGTTTATTACGCCCCGTTTGGGAGTAGCTTTTCTTAAGTTTCTTATAAGCACCTGTCACTGTTCATTCGCGCTCCTTACTTGCTTGCCACGGCCACTGTGGAAAGGAATGTCTCGCACGAGATATTGCAATGAAGATTTTTCTGGTTAATACTGCTGTGACCGTGGAGCATTGGCTCCTTAAACTTGAATTATTTAAATCGGTCTTTTGATTAATTCTAATTATACTCCTGCATTACACACACCACTATATCAACAATTGCCTTGGACTTCATGTGTCTCTCGTCGCAGATTCTCCTTTTTTGCTAGCAACACACCTTGCTCGACACTAATGCTCCCTCTAACAAGAATATCCGTTCAGAAGCGTTCGTCATGAAAAAAACATCGTTCCAAAATAACTACACCTCGGCGACAGTTTCAAGGCTAACGATCAAAGGAAAACCATCGAGATAATTCTCCCCGGGCAAACAGCCCCGCCGTTATCTGTTCGAAATTATCTGGCTGATAATCAAGCCAGGCCGTGAAAGCAGGTGATCGCGTTTCGTGTCCAGTGTAAAGCGGGTTACGAGGCTTCGCGGGAGCCTTCTGCTGAACAATGGCTGGGGGCCGAGCGCTGCATTTTAATTACAAGGGTCGGCGTTCGCTTACGATGATTAGTACGTTTAGTTTCTGAGACGTGGTAATACGTATGGCGCCGGCATTCAACGACCAGCAACGATCCCCTTCGCCGACGTAATAAGCTTTCGGGGCACGATGGAAGTGGGCGGGACAGTGTTAATTGCGACGACGATCGCACTTAGCGAACGCGTAAACACGGACGGTTCAATATCTGGTTTGAAAATCATCGAGTGATTCAATAATGCGAGGGTTCGAGTCACTATTGGTATCCGAAAGCAGAACTTTCCACAGACAAATTTTGACAGTCTCGGATGTATTAGAGGTATACTAATATAATATGGTGATATTAATTGTGGCTATGTTGAGACAAGCGTCGTTCTCGAAAGCTCTCAATCCATTCAGGATCGTCGATATTTTTAATTCTTTCGCGATGCTCGAAACCTTCGTTATGTGTCTTGAACTAACGGGGATGTCATCTAATGACACAGATACGCGGCGATCGATGAAAGTGTAATCCACATGCGCCGCTAGCCGTTGATAACGAATCAATTTATTCCGGGCTGTACGGAAGGTGATACGACTTCGTAATTCGTTTATTTATCGTTCAATGGGTTTTTCGGCATATCCGTGCGCGGAATAATTCTGTATAAAATGAATGGGGTCCGAAAGTAATGAAGAGCTGGAAAATACAGCAGTGGATAGCGAACAGGCTCGAAAAAGCCCCGGGCCGGTTTCCGACGACCAATTTTTCGCGGACGCCCAACCGTGTCTCTCTCCTGTTACAGAGTAAACTAGGGAAACGTTGAAAATTTTCGTTTCACGTATTTTTTTCTAATATTTCGGGGCAAAACTGGGCGCGAATTTACGATTTCTTTTTTTCGCAACGCTGGTGGTCAATTGGGGACTGTTTCTACGCGGTACACCTGGCATTGTTTAGGTTCCTCGTGAAAAGGAATTCGATATTCGTAGTGGTGAAATATATCTGTCAGCGATTCGTTCTTGCGAGTGAAATCCATACGTTTGCGTTTCGTAGACAGATCAAGCTGTTGGACATATAATTGGTGTTATATGGGAAGTGATTTTTCCAAGGAGCATACTTCCATTTTTGACCTTGAAGCAAGTTTTGACGTAATAATGTTAAATTACACCCCCCAGTAACATAAAACACCACAAAATAGGTTTAATTCCGTTTTTAGAAATTGAAGTGAAATTGTATCGCTTTCCTTATGCGACGTACTTTGCGAAATAAATATGTGTACGGATTCGAGTAGGTCGCTCCACACGTTGACCTGTTCTACTGTCCACTTGCACGTACCTATATGTAGGTAGGAGGAGTATTATCATGGTCCAGTTACACATTTGACATCGGTACCAACTGATCCCGGCTTTGTAACGCTAATTGGAAACGGCGCTTTGATACACATTCGGGCGACATAACGGTTTAACAGAGATCGGTGAGTAGTCGTGTCGCATTATTGATGTGCCGACCCATGGTTCTAATAAGCTAACGCTTATTGCAAGACACGTGCAAAATCGATAACTTAATAACCCAGTAGCCCGACACGACGGTTCAAGGCGGTGTTAAGCCGTCAACACCTCCGCTTTCGATATAATGAAACGACTGTCACTCATTCATCCCCTATGCTTCGTGGGAAATGAAGAAACAGAGGAGGGTACAAGCGTGGATCCTTCGTTTACTTATCAACTACTGTTTGTGACATGAACAAGCAAGATTCAGTCTTAACTCAAAATCAGATAGAGGAGAGGTGTTATAAAAGAGATACTTTTGTTTAGGGTCCATTTTTGACAATGTCATTATAGGTATTTAAAAAATAAGCTACTTTCTTTCCCTTCGATAAAAGTACATTACAAACTCATAAATTGTAACAGAAAATAACAAAATCTTCAATTTTTAAATAAGTAGGAAATGTCCCCTTTACGACCAGGTGGTTTTAAATGGGACATGGGTTTTTAATGATACAAAACAATGGAATCAATAAAAAAAGTATCTCTTTGTACTAAAAATCATCAATATTTTTTAGTATTTTCATAGAGTTGAATTAATGATAGCTTTAGCAGCTTTTTTAGTTATAAAGTAATATTCTTTATAAAATTGATGTCTTACAAATTAAGTTCAACGGGTGGTAAATAGAAGTACGTATATAAAAAATTTATAAAACACTTAAATAATAAAATAGGTCAGAATTAAATTCTACTTTAACAGTCAGTGACACGGAACCGGCCTGACACTAGTGTTGACATAAACAGGAAAATAACTTGCATGTGTAATGCGTTTAGAATTTTGGCAATTCGATTTGTCCCATTTAGAACCTGTCCCTTTAATAGCCCCTCTCCCTTTCATAGAAATTAAAGTCTCCGACTCCTTTCTTGTCCAAACAAAAACATCTCCTGACACTATTCTACCTAGGGTGAATTCGTGTCAAGCAATCGATAGAAGACATCAAACATTCCACGACACGGGGCCAAAAATGTGTGTCACCGTTAACTGGAGGGTAGGGGGAGAGGAACAACAACACTCAAAGGAAACAACTATCGGTTTCCCTGGCACACTTGCGCCTTGGTATATAAGATCACTGGCGTAACAGGCAATTTTGAATGATAATGATGTTGATACAGGTTCGCGCATTGGTGAAATCGCGCAGCTTTGCCGTGTCACAGCGTGATTCCGCGTTATGAAACGTTGCTGCGCCCACTCACGTCGCCATATTACGCACACATGACACGGGAGCGCGCGGTGTGCACAACACGGCGTCCTATTCCTCGCACACACGACCATGAGCGCATGCGATCCCCGTAATGAAATATGACGAGCATAGAACAAGCGCAGAACGAGCATGCCTCGTTTCAGCAGTGTTTATATTCTAGTTGCCGCTGAAACAGGGGCAAAACGATTTGCTTTATTATACCTTCCATCATCGGTTGCAGGAAACGAACGCTGCACCGCTGTCGCCTTGTTTTCCTTCCAATGTATCGATTTACCCTGGATCTGCGCCTCTACCGGCTGCCGATTCTGACTCGTTAACTCCCACATATTTCTCGTAGTCCGATAAAATAACACTCACTGACTCACGAACCCTATCTACTTCATCGTTCCAGTAAAGAACAGGGTCAGAAGGCATTTGTCAACCGAACTTTGAGCCACTTCCGTTCGACGACGGTGTATCGTCGAAGAAAACGAAAAGACATGCGAAACGGTCGTATGGGGCACGCGCTAACAGCGAACGAAATGAGCCGTGACTGATGAGAATTGGAGCGGCACGCGTTGCGGCACATTTGCAACGGCCGAACTCGATTAGCCAGCGACACACTGATCCGTATCTTGCTACGAGGAAACGCCTAGGCCGGGCAGGATCGTTCCCAAAAACGAGGGCGTAAATTGCAACGAGTTTCGTTTCACGTAGCGAGGAACGGGCCCCGTTCCCTGTGCAGAGTCGGCGCGAAGGCACGAGCACGGCTAGAACCTCATGGAAAAACGATTAGGACCCTTGGCGTGAGCTTTATCGCGCCGCGCGATTTACTGCCGGCCGTTGGCCAGATAGGGGGTGAGCTCGGCAACCCTGGGAAACGAGCACGACTCCTCCTTTAAGCGGACGTTCAACCACCACCCTCCCCCGTCGAGACTCTTTCATCCGTGACCACCGAGCGGAACTGTCTTCGACGTACAATCCAGGAAGGAAGAATTTTTAGGAACGACCCGGGGCTCGTGGAGAAGGGCTTCATAAAATGGGCGACACGACGAAGCGTTCGGGGATTTTTAAGACACTGGCGCTTTGGTTCCTTTGGGACTTGAGTCGGCGTTCACCTAGATGAAAGATTGATCGCGTCTTCTTTCTTAAGGGGGGAGACCACTGTCTCAAATCTGAAAAAATTTTTTTTTCTTTTTACATTTTCTGAAAGACGTGTGTTTCAAGAATGTTTGCTCCAAATTTTATGAAGAAATTCGCAAACTTGATGGAGATATGGTGTTTTTCGTGAAGCGATGTCAAACGCGCGATTGAGCCACGCGGAACTTTGAACGCGATTTCCTCAGAATGACATCGAAAAAATCGATTATTTTTTACATTTTCTGAAAGACGTATGTTTCAAGAATGTTCTCTCCAAATTTTCTGAAGAAATTCGCAAAATTAACGGAGATATGGTGTTTTTCATGAAGCGGTGTCAAACGCGCGACTGAGCCACGCGGAACATTGGACGCGTTTTCCACAGAATGACATTTTTCAACCGCGTTGACAGTCTACAGAAAAAACTATACGTCCAATTGGCATGATCAAGGACATTTATTGTACGGAAAACCCGTCGCTATTACGTGACGATCAGACATTTTCAATTTTCGACCTGCTTCTATTTTTTTAGCAACATTTCCCCAATTTTGTACCCCGAAAACATGACTTTTTTCTTCAGTTGTCCGCCATTTTGTTATTTTTTACAATTTTGACATTTTTCGATCGTCACGTAATAGAGGCAAGCTTCTAGTTTCTAAATATTATTGTTTTTTTGAATTTCGATGAACCATATGGCCTGGGAACTGTCAACGCGACTAGCATGTTTTTGCCGGAGCGCAAATTTTGACGAAGAGTATACACGAAACGGATTTATGAATTTGATTGAAAAAAAATTTTTCTTACCCTTCGATATGTACACTATTAACTATACGAAGCAATAAATTGATTTCCTTGTGTTGTTTGGTTGAAATAAATTCCCGAAAACACCCTTACATTTCGGACCGAGACAGTGGTCTGCCCCCTTAAGCTCGTCCGCAAGCATTTGAATGCCTGACGATTAAAATCAACTCTAGCATTGAGAGTGTATAGTGACAATGTTGATAGCGACAGTAGTATCCAGAGAAGAAGGTGTAATTTTTATGTGAGAAATTGGAGAGTCTCTTCAAACCATACAGTATTCCTCGCTTTACAAACAATAAAAACGTGGCAGACTACCCCAGAGAAATTGCAGAATAAATTCGTACGAAGGGAGCCAGTTAATAAATCGTAGCTTGTTCTACGTCAGTCTACGTCGCAGCTGCGTTGAAAATGCGCTGACTGAAATGGGATGTATAGATACTTTAAGGAATTGAGGTTGCAACCCTTATGATTCCGAAAAGCGGCCACGGCCCATCGCCGAGCGAGCAAAAGTGCAGCGAACTTATCTTACGAGGGTACGAGAAGCATTCTACAAGCCGGTCAAGCGGGAGGGTCTTGAATCTTCAGGAAATCCACCAGGCTCCATAGGAAGCGGAATTTGGAAAATCTGAAGGGTCTATGAGAAGATGGTATTGAAAGCTTAGTGGATGAGATCTTATTCAGCTTCTTCCAGAAACGTGGCATCCATTTAATGTGGCACGATCCTGTGAAACTAGGTATGTATCACATTGCATTCCGCTTCATTCGCTCACCACGGACGTCTAGAAACCAACAAAATAATATTCCATCTCTATACAGTACTGAATTAATCAGTAAGCAAAATAAACGCGTACTTAGGGCATCAACTTTCTAAATTTTAAAATCTAACATTTGTTAGAAACACTTTTTAATTAAATTATCGGAAATGCCTAAGAAATCGTACATTACGTTGAAGTGATCACTCAAAATCTTTTAACTACCTACTAGGTCCTCTATATGTCTTAATTCGGCCCTGTCTATCAGTAAAGAAGTCATTTTAGCATCGAATCCTTTTTCGTCGCCCCGTTGCTAAATAAAAGAATTCTCCTTCGCCTAATCTCGAATTTCGTAAGGCAAACGATGTTCCATCACGAGCTGCTTAAAAGTTTGGGAATGGCGATGAAGCTCGTAAGGATGCAGCAGTTCGAAAGTGAATCTATTCACTGTACGTATAGTGGAAGGCGAAACGACCCAGCCAAGGGATAATGGCCGGTGATGGGAAAACTGAGTGAAGGGTTTTACTGGCGCGCTTAACAGCAAGTTACATGCGAGAGATTATAGTGTGTTAATAGTTCAGGTGACTAAAGCGCAAGGGTGTGTAACATCGACGCGCCGTGTAGGCAGGTTACTCGATATCGCGCGGGTAAACCATCGTACACGGTAACTAGTAAAGCAGCTTAGGTAAAAGAGTTTTCACAATCTGAGCCTTGCAACTCGCCTTGTACCCTGAACATAAATTCCTGAATCTTACACCAGTTCCTCGCGGAATCCACGTTGGATCGTCCTAACGTTCCCGCCGCACACAGCGGCAACAAATAGCGTACTTCCTCATCCGAGCACCCGATTTACGAAAGATTCAGAACCCCCTTAAATATCCTACGTCCCATATCAGTCACACTTTAGATCTCCGCCACCCCACGACGACCTGGAAAACCCTATTACTCGCGACTCTTGTAAAATTCCACCATCCTCCCTCCCCTCGTCCCCGCTTTAATCTCCTTTTCCAAATGAACACTGTTGCGCGTCATATTACGCGCGGCCGCCGTATCAGAAAGCAACGTTTTTTCGCCGAATTACGAGACGCGGGAAGATGAAGTTTCCAGATCTCTTGTACGCCGCGCACCCACACAGCGTCCCGATCTTGCACCGGTAAGGCCAGATTACATACGACTACCAGCTCGTACGAAACGTAGCCGCGCTGCAGCCTGATGCAAGAATATAACCGTATATAACGTAACGTGCACCGTAACCCATGCTACGTAGGCAATATGTAAGGGCCTCTCTCCGCTGCACGATGATGCCACGGCAGGCTGCTCCGCCTTGACTCCGGCACGAGGCGTTTTCGTAGAATCCAATTTTCCAAGATTCCCGGCGCCTTGAGCGAGGGTGGACCAGCTATTATCTCTCTTAAGCGCACTTGTTCCGTAATGGTCTCAGCCGGGTTAGGACACGGCCGCTTAGTAAACACGGCCATTCCACACTCGTAAATCGCCGGCGTAAACTGGGGAAAGGGACACATCTAGATCGGGACCGAAATATTGCGGATATTCTTCTTCGCTAGCCCGTGGAAGCAACGGCGTTGCGTAACGTCGCGGCATGTAACCGGGCGCGAGCTTTTTCTTATCTCGTTTTCGAAGACCTCCCTTAACAATAACCCTTTTCCCGATACAATACGCAGAGCTTGGAACTGGGTAATTTCTTGGGAGAGTAGTATTTAGAATCTTGATACTCTCGAAGGTATCGAATGCGTGGATGTTTAATTTCTGGGGATGATTCTTTGATAGAATATCTCATTTTATTGGTAATAGAGTTTGCAAACAAAAATCGCAGTGTTGTATTGCGACACGTAGGTGGTCCTCATTTCAGTTAGTTTTAAACAGGATCAGAGCTCCGGGCTTGTGCATGTTCTCGCCCCTTATTAGCCCCAGTTAATCCAGACGAACGCTCGTTCAACTTTCTCGAGCTTGGCGCAGGTCAGTCGGAAAACGAAACGCAATTTTGCGTCCTGTTCGCGGCCCCGATGTCGTTGCGCGGTCAACTTTCATCGTCGCATATTCGATGCATGCACGCTCGCGCAGCATCCGGCAGTGGGAAGTTAATAGTTAGCCAACGTTTCGTTAAAAAATTCATCGAACCTCCTGCTGTTCCACCTTCACTCCTGCCCATTTTATTTACTTCCTCTACCCGGTTACCTTCGACCACGGTAATTCTGGATATTCGCGAAATCCCGATGAAAAGTTTTACAGCGACGCGGCGTGTTTCGCGGTGCCTCGTCGCTTAAAATCTGCATGCAAACCCTTCAAGGCTTGTGGCGGTTTCGCACAGTCAGCAGGGGCGATCGATGTGTTTTGAATATTTCTGTAAACGCGAATACACGTAAATATAGGCAACGGGTGTTAACATCAGAAATACCTAGATTAGTCGTTTGCACTGTTAATTCTAAGATAGATGGAGTTAAGTATGGAATCTACAGTAGGGAGTTTATCTTTCCTCCAAAAGTTTCTTGCGATGCTGCTGCAACTTTTCTTCCCCAAGCAATTTTACTGAGTTATTCCTTTAAAACTTTACAGGCATAATAAGTCATTTATTCTACCCACGAATGTCTACGTGATACATACGAGCACCGAAGTAGTTTCACAGTGGGCACCGGTAAAATAAATGATAAATAATGCAGACGCGTGTTTCGCAATCGCTGGGGGTATATAAAAATTACACTGGAACCGGAGTTAATTTCCAGAAAAGCTTCTGCAATTCGTTGGTCATAAAGAACGATTGTAATTACATTCGGACGTGCTCGTAAAACTTCATCCCGTGTTTTAGTTCACGACGGGGTTGGCGTCCCGGCTATTTTCACGGTGTGTTTTCTTTCGACGCGATCGGGAAAAGGGGATCCAAGGAACGTCGAGATAAAACGTCACGAAAACACTTACCCCCTAACGACGTTATCTTGTAATGGGCAAAGGTCGTGATCTGGAAAGTATGATACGCTACTTGATCGTTCCTTCGGTATCCGCAAGAGCCTTGAACGCCCAGAGATAAATACAAGGGTGGAGAAACGGGAGCACGTTTGCGTTTCTTCAGCGAATATTATTGCTCGACACGGAAGCGACCCTCAAAAGGGACCACGAAAGTTCATATTTATTCCACTACATGGAACTTTCGCCTGACACAGTTTCGTTGCTTTTCTAACTCATGGATGGAATGTTTTTTCAGTAGAATCAAATGGAACGTAATACTTGAAAGCTTGTATAAGAGATACGAAACGTAGAGTGGCGGTGAAGTTATTGATACATATTACAGAAGACCCTTTTTCCTATCTATGAAATAATTTTCGAACGTGAGTTTGCTAACCCCTTTTCGGTCCATTTGCTAGCGCGATTAATTCACTAATGCAAATAATTCACAGAATAACGTGCAGGAAGGAGCCATTAATATTTGATTATTCTACGAGATAATAAAATCTATTACCGATCGAGGTTCGATTTAACGTCGAGAAGAATCCGGAATATACGGGGGTGCGGTTAATTCTGTACCTTGATGGTGTTGCACAACTAATCTCCCTCGTATTTTCTAATTCCATAATCGATATGCAATAAAGCGTCGCTGTTTGCGCGTAGATGAAACAGTGATTACATACACCCGACCCGATAACGCCTGTAAAGCTGCGGCGTAAAGCT
This sequence comes from Andrena chrysosceles, assembly GCA_963855975.1. Classification (NCBI taxonomy): domain Eukaryota; kingdom Metazoa; phylum Arthropoda; class Insecta; order Hymenoptera; family Andrenidae; genus Andrena; species Andrena chrysosceles. The sequence goes on along the minus strand of OY979766.1, from coordinate 9,858,239 downwards.
CGGATTATTTCGTGCTGTTGAATATACCCATAAAAGTTGCGACGATTAAACGATTATGTGAAGGCGATGGGACTGAAAATTTAACTGTACCTAGTTTCGATACGAGAACAGTAGCGTCGTACTCTGACGTTAAAATTCCAGTTCTTTCCTAACATTTAAATCTTTTGAACAATAGTTTGAAGAGCTTCAGCCTGTATAAATGGGACGTGTCAGAAGAAAGCGAAACAATTTTTCAATTCTTCGAGCTACTTCCTCTGAACCACTTCCAGGATTCTACCAACCAGTTCTAACGATATTACCGAGAATTATGGCGAATACGCACAAGATGGATACACTGGGATTGTAGTGAAACCACCAGAGGCCTATTTCAGTGGCCACGGGAGAGTTAACTTTACGGATTATAGCTGTGGGGCAACGGGACCAACACGACACGGCCATTTCCGACTTCGTCTATGCACCGTTGACCCAAATGGACATTCGGTATCGATTTTTTGGATCGTTTCCTCTCCAGGGCCACACGTTCGAAAACGATCGAGGATGTCGTCGCATTCCTCGATGAAAGGAGGAAAATTTCGTTCGGTTGCTGTGGCGAGCGCGTTCAAAGGAAAAACAATTTCGCTCCGCAAGGAGGCTACCCTGATTCACATCGGCGCGGCGGGGTGGTGGCACGCGAATTGCGACTTGTCTCGCTGGAAACCCGCAGTGCCCAGTGATTTACGATTGATTCTATTATGTTGACCGACAGTCCCCTTTGTCGGCGACGACATTGCAAGATTATGTCCCGTTGAAAGGTACGATGAGATGTTAACGCGACGATAAGATTTCTTTGCAAACCAGCGTCAATTGTGTGCGGAACGCTGGTGTGGCTGCGAAATGCACTCATGTGCGTTTATCTTGATGGAAGTGGTGTAAATTAATATACGCCGCGCCGGTGTGCCTCTACTTTGCAGTCTATTTTATAGAATGCGTGTGCCATTTCACCACAGGTATAGAATAAAGGCAGGTAATATGGAACGGCACGTAAAATGGAACTTTGTAAAATTTCGATAAAGAAATAACGAACTCTTCAGGCAATTTTGTATACTATTTAGATCCCTAGACACAATAGACGATGATACTGAGAATTGAGCCTCAGTTAGGCATCCATCATTGAAAAAGAAACGTTTATATTTTTCGTGGGGTGTAAAAGTTTCTGAAAAGTGCATCAAATAGTTAACTATTGTAGTAAAGGTAAGTTATAAAGTATTATTTTGGTATAATTTATCATTAAATATGTGTGTTCTTGATTATTCAAAAAAAGTTAACCAATAAAGTTACTTTCTTCTTAGTATAATTCTTAATTTCTTGTCGGAACATGTGTGTACGTAATATGGAACATACCGAGTAACATAGATGAATTTGATAATGACGATGACAGCGATGATGCGGAATGCTTATTTTGCGATGGTAATTACAAAAATAATGACAATAAAAAGTAGACCCAATGTATTCGCTGCATTCAGTTTTCTTTATAAATTTCCTAGGTGTTCCATATTAGGACCCATTTTTTCGAACGGCCAATTTTCACTCTTTTTAGTGTTTTTATTATAATTTGCAAAACCATTGGATTTTTTTACATTTGACTATGTAAATATAATTATGCATTAATTCCTTCTTCCCCTCATGTCAATTTTATTAACAAACACAAATTCCCCTGCTTTTGACAAACTTTCGAAATCAGGTGGTCCATATTACCTGTCTTTACCCTATTCTATTAACACAAATCAATACACGCTATATCCGCGATTTTGCTCCAAAACATTAATATTCTCAAATATACCCCGATACGTATACATTTGCCACAAGCTTCGGATTACACAGGATGAGCCACAGACATCAGTATCTGCTCCCAATTATCGTCTTCAATTATCCACGTGGATTATCGTGGAATCGACAGACGGTGGTTTGTTTCAATGTGACTCGGCGCGCCAGTCAGACCGCCACCCGCGAAACTTTTGACAAGCAGGTAGATCGCGGCGTGGTTTATTTCCAACGCATTCCCCAGAGGATGGACGTTAACTCGTTACACGGTTTTGCTCTAAAACGAACAACAACAAGGCCAGGTGACCCAGAACGTTGCGCATGACAAGCCCGTGGCGTTCTTGCCGTGGGTCCTTCGGGTGCGACGCGTGCTCCGCAATTACTTGCAGTCACCGACTAGTAGACTCGTCGGAACAATGGGCCTCCCCCGTCCTCCACGATAGCGACGGCAAAAACCGACGCACCACGGCTTCCCCGCCGCGCCCGATTTACCCGCGGAACTTCCGTTTTGCCCACCCAAAGCGTTGTTAATCCGAATTACCGTGCTTTTACGGGGCGAGGCGCGGCTCAAGGATAAAAGAAGGTAATTACGTTTTGCTCCAGCGACTAATTACGTTTTCGTTCTGCTTGGGGAATGTTTGCGCCGGTCCGGTCCCCGTTGCCGGAGGCGGTTTTTGGTATATTAAATTAAGTAGACGTAGTCGCGGCAATATGCGCGGTGTCTGTCGAGCAACTGTTTAGCTAGGGAATAGAGATGATTCCGAAGTAGGACACGGGGCACTCGATGGAGTATCTTGTTCGGAATATCAATATTTAGGCGACAGATGGCTAAATGGAATCTTGATTTTCAAGATATTCAAGGGTAGTGACGCACGTTTCGAAAATTGATATTGGCAGAAGTGTTCTAGTCCAACAGAGTCGCGTATAAACACAGCTTCGATAACCAACTAAATTCCGTTCCGAAACGTTCAAGTAGCACAGCGTGTAAACTGTGGCTTCGCGGTGAGAATTCGGTAACGAATCCCTCGGCATTGCAACATTGCAGCGGAATGGGCGAAAATCAATACACTTCGGAGTACAGACCTTTAACTTCGGAGCCGGATAATTTTTGGGACCGCGTGGCAGTAATTCCAACGAATCGACGGTTTATAATCCTCGAGTATCGCCGATAGCCGCGCGCAATTCTCAATAAATCGTAACTACGCCGTGGCTGCGATTAAACACGCTACACCGACTCTGTAATTTACGAACGGAGTTACGATTGCCTGTGCCTTTATTGGAAACGCGCAATACAAGCCACAGAAATTTATATGCACTAAGAAGCGTTGTCTACCGCGAGGTATCGAAGGATTCCCCGAAAGCTATGTATCCAGTAAGTACAGAACAATTGCTCTTCTATTACGAGAAGAATTATTAGTACATAATATAAGAATTATTAGTTTATAATTATTATGCTCTTTCATGTATCAATTATTACTGAGTTCTGCTCAGACTTTGTATACTACTTTTGTGATCATTCATATACCATGGGATTTCCCGTTTAATAAATAATAATAACATGTAATTAATGACAACATTAGAACAATATACACCTTTCCCAAGATAATCTCTAAGAAAACGAGCGAAATTTATATAATTTTAATTACAATAAAAAATTTAGAACTCAACCCCTTAACTATATACAAAATCTACACAGCCAACTACACATTAATTAGAGCAATTTCGAATCCATATTCCAATGACGCCTTAATAAACAACCTACAATATGAACTTTATCAGCATCGTAATATAGTACTACTCGAGAGAAATCCCGACAACATCCCACAAACTGAAAATATAAGAACAGAACTTATAGACTTGCATAACCTGGAAATCCTTATCGTAGACGCAAAGAAATACTTAGAAGAAAAAATCTTAATCAAGTGGAACCTTGATTGGATATCCGACAAACCTTCCAAGCTCCATGAGATAAGAGACAATATCTACTCCCCAAACCCATCCATAGCTGAATCAAGAAAGATTCAAAGAATCATAACACGACTGCGAATTGGCCACACAAAATACACTCACCAATTCCTAATAACAAAAACGGAACAACCACTCTGCCACCACTGTAATTCTAGCCTAACTATTAAGCATTTAATGCAAGACTGTCCAGCGTTCAGAGACCTAAGACAAAATGAAAAAGTTCCATCCACAATCAAAGAATGTTTGAACAATAAGAAGCATATTGAGAATATAATATCCTTCCTTGAACAACTAAAAATAACCAAGGAAATATGAATTAGGAGAGAGAAACATAACAGATAAAAACGACAACGTTAACTCAACTAGGTAATACCCGCTAATCTTCATGTATACTGTAAATATTGTAACGGTGGTCGCTAATAGATCTAATCTGATGCGACATTAAATAAATAAATAAATATAAAAAAATAATAATAATAATAATAATAATAATAATAATAACTCGCGTAATCTAACCGAAAAGAGAAAGGACCGAAACAGCTGAACATAAACCGATGGAGGGACAGTGCCATCAAATTTCATGCGTTCATCTGCGCGACGCTATGTTCAAGGGGTGCAATCACTTCCCGAGAAACACTGCGACCGTAACATTCCGTCTTGCGCAATTTTGAATTATACCTCTATTTACGTCTTCGTATGATGCTAGCAAGCGACATGATACGGTTTATGGGCCGTGTTTATGGTGCCACGTTAGACCGAAGAAAGATTACCTCGGATTTCGCTGGTTTCTCTGAATCACGCGCGCAACAGCATCCATTCCGAGCTGACTTGTCTCTGACACGACCTCGGTATGAAACATAGTATTTTCTGTTTCGTTTTAATCGCTCCCTCGATCAAGTGCCTCGAATGGCGGATACGGGATCACGTTTGACGAGGTAGCGTGTAGGTAGGCAGCGAGGTATATACCCTAAGGCGAGCAAAATTCTTCCGTTGTTTCGCGTAGCAGCCTCGACAGAATCGATCTACCAGCTTTTTGCGTGGCGAATTGCATGATTCGCTCTTGAAGAAACCGACCTCCCCTTCCACAGGAATTAACCCTTCGATCGATCCAGCTTTACACTCGCACGCCAACCGTTAAATGCATGACGATTTCTCGCGAAGGAAACTCGCAAATGAGCGCAGGCATATTTAAAACGGGAAAAGGTTAACAAGATCGCGAGCAAGTTGCTAGATCGAATTCCTTAAATTCGAGGGAAACTCGACCTCGCGTTTCTAATAGCTTGTTATTTGCGCGTATGAAACTTACAGGTTAATCAACATAAATCCATTCGTTTAGTGACTTTATCGTACATCTTTAAACCTTCCCACCGTGCGCAGTTTTATCGTCACTCGAGTCTCCGAAAAAAATTCACGACCCCATCAAATATCAATCATAATAAAAATCGAATAAAACGGGATCATCCAAACGTGATATCCTTTTTTTTTCCCTTAATGCGCCACCTTCCAGCGTTCATAATCCAGATCATCGTTCCTTTTCCTCTTTCCATTGCTCCCGGCTCCGTTCCCGCGCCCCTCATCCCCCCTGAGCTGGGTATTACACGGTTCATAAAAGGGCGAACAGTTCGCGGTGTAAACCTTGGAATTCGACGAGATCCGCGAGGAGAAAGACAAAACCGTGGCGAAGTCTCGACGGAGCTTGACGATCCGGCCATCGTCCCTTGCTGACAAATCTCGAAGACGGGTCGACCACCGTTGGGAATGGAAGGGAAAGCTCTCGCAAGAATTACGGGGAACCAAACGATGTCGTAGACAGAGACACGCCGTTCCGATATCTCTTGTAGCCGAGATAAGAACGTTCGTCTCTCGGCTACGGCTGTAGGGTGAGAGACGAGAAAATGGGTCGAGACGCGGGGAATCCACGGGGCCACTATTTTTAAGACCGTTTGATAGAACTCGTCAAACGAAAGTTCGACAAACTTTTCAAACGATGAACGTGGAACGCTATCGGAGAATCGTCACTGGTATTCAATCCAAATAGATGATCGAACGAATCGAAAGTTTCCTGAGCATAGAGTTCTATCGTTAAACAAATTAAAAATACCCATTTTAAACGAAAGGGGTGTAGATAATTCTTACAATTAGTCTAATGGCAAAAGGAATGTATATACAGAAGACATAAGAAGATCTAAAAGAAGAAGACCAAGAATGTGCTTACTTTTGTTCCATCCACGAGATTCAATTCAAACTCTATTACTCCGATGCATTATAAATAGACCCAAAGAAACAGTTCCTCTGCCATTCAAAACTGTGCTTGTTTGCTTCGTTCGCTGAAATCCTAAGCTAAACCTTAGAGAAGACTGCTCGCTCGCGTTTATTCTTTTGATACGGGGATCGGCCGAAAGCATAAACCGCATCGGTGTTTCAAGAGGGCTCGATCTTTCAGCGTGTACACGGTAGTTTTGTGCGCGAGAAGAACGCGGCTTCATACTTCGGAGAATTACGATTGGCACGAGGCTCTTACCAGCGGAAATGTCCAACCTCGGCCAAGTGAAAAAGTTACGGCACACCTTCGTTCCTTGCTGGAGACGTCAACGGAGAAGAGGTCTGTTACTGCTCCGACATTCTCGACGAATTCCGCTGGAGAACCAGGTCGAAAAGAGGAGGAAGAACGGAAGGAAGATGGAGAAGAGGAAGAGTAATGCCTCGGCCGTAGATAGCTGCTCGTGCTTGTGCCGCCAATTCACGGAGATTGAATTGTCTAGCCAGGCAAGTGACTCGTCGTTACGCGGCTCAGTGTGACGCGATCGCGTCCACACCCATGGTGAAATCTCGACAATAACGTCGCGGATGGTAAGTGATCGAGGGTTTATTTCGCGCGGGATAGCCAGGACGGTTGAATCGTTTCTAATAGACCAGGAATTCGGAAGTTTGATCTGCAAGAATCTCCGTTGCGACGTACGCGAAAAATCATCGTTTGTGCGCAGAGCGATTCTGAATTTCAGCCACAGAAATATTGTATAATAGAATCGAAAGGAACACTCTTCCTTCAATTGTTACTTAATCAACGTCCATCTATCAACGATTCATGTCCCCGTGTATGAGGACGCCAGTGGCTAGGGGTCGACTGTCCACGATACGATCTCCTTTCTTTTACGAGAAACGCGGGGTAGGACAGCTTGGTTGTCGTGGAAAAAGGAGGACGCCGAAGAAAGGAGGATCCCCCTCGATTGCAAGAGAAATACGGAAACACGCGATACACGGCAAGAATATTGGGACGTGTATAACCGTCCCGGGTATGGTACGGCGAACACTCGAGACGCTCAGACGCCAGTGGCAAAGCAATTTTTTGATAGGATCAGTGCTCGAACGGGTCGCCCTGTGTTCCTTCGGCTTGCTCGCGCGCACGAGCAGATATGGAACGTCGCAAATGGACCGCAGTCCTTCCTTTCACCGAGAAAACTATCGGGGAATTTTCCTGCAATGCAGCTGCACGGGGATGCCATAAACGCAAGGGCGCCACCCTTTTACACGGGGAATACGGGGTGCATCGCGCGATCCAAAGGCAAAACGGTGTTTATAATCGAATAACACTGTGCACGATGAACGACGCGATGCTGTTATTGTTGAGCCAGGCCCCGAAGATGAATCGCGAACACGCGAGACGCTTGCCACGCACGCCACGCGAGCATTTTCTCTTCCGCGAACCGACGCTCGCGATTCTTCATGGAATCCCTTGGGCGAGGTGGTTTGTTTGTTTCGCCCCGATCGAAGACCTTAAAAGACGCTCGCGAACGCAACACTTGATTCCGCAGTAGGGTAGATGTCCCAATTACTGACAGTGTCCCTATTACTGTCACTTTAATTATTTTACTTAATAGTGAAATAATGCGTGCAAAATCGTAAGGGAAAAAAATTTTAATGTTAAATTAGGGTTCCGTGTTAGATAATAATAGAGAAACATTGCATACTGATATTTATAAATTAATATTAAAAGGTGAATGACAGTTTTAGGGACATTGGACTTCCTTATACTTTTTCAATTAATTAGCAATTAAAACATACTGTTTATACTATAAAAAAAATTTCTTAGATAAAAGAGTTCTTAAGCATTAGTATGCTGCAACTTGGAATGATTTTGAGGCTAAATAACTTCTGAAATAATTAACGAAAGTTACGCGATGAGCTTAATGTGGCAGTAATTGGGACATCTACCCTATTCGTGCTGAGATATTAAATCAAAAGGAAACTGCGTCACGTAGTAGTTTAATTAGAAAGGTTGTTGCGTTAAATGAATAAAACTTGAATAATATGAATAACAATGAAGAAGAATTATATTACAACTTGGCAAGAAGAAAGAACTCACGTTGGGAAGAAAACAAAAGATACCTCTCGTTGGCAAGAATAAATACCTGGTGTAAAAGTTCCAACAATTCGATGTCAGTAGGAAATCATATTCGAGGTAGAGAGTATTGGTAGCACAATGCCGCCTCTTTGTCTGAGAGACAGAGTATACGTCGACACGATCACTTTTCACGCGTGTTTACAACAAGATACCGCAAACTACTAGCTGGTGTGCACACAATTTACGAGTACCCGGTACACGATGTAAAACACGTGAGGCTTTGCTGCCTCCTCCGTGCAACAAATTACAGCACACTTATCCTCGGTGAATCTGCGTTCACCCCCGTCCCTCATCTTTCCGCAACGTAGGTATCCGTCGTTTCTCTAACGGTCGCTAGATTTCCCGCGAAACGGGGCACAAAAATATCCAGTAATTTATGCCCTCCACGCGTGTGCAGCTCGCAGGGAAGGTTCCAAAGAAATTTCAAAGCTCGTACGAACGCACGCCAGGGGTTCAAACGAAATTTCCGCTCCTACTCTTTCCGTCGGTGATAATCGTCCGTGGAGGTCGTTTTAAACAAAGAGAATAAAATCCAGCCGTCCCGAAGATCAAAGCTTAATCAATATTCTTCACAGTAGCGGCCGTGGTAGAGCGCCCCCTCGAACGTGATTATTCCAACGTACCTACGCAAATCTGCTTCTAGATTTTAAAAACGCGCCGACCTCCTCAGTGAACCCACGCGTTTCAGCGAGGCGTCACGCTCGTCGTGGATTCTGCATCCGTTGGACTGGCCGATTCGAAGCTGCATCCGGCTTTCCGCGAACGTTTCACGAAGATATTTCAGCGACGGAGTCGAATGAAATGGCGGGGTTCGCCGTGCGGAATTCGCAAGAAGTATCCGAATTTATTTCCTGCTTGCCAATGATTGTCCCCTAGTTCGCGTTCCCCGCGTATTTCTTGAGGATAAGGGTGTCGTAAAGATTGTGTACCTCCTCCGTACGTACTTGAATCTGTGGGAACCTTGGAAAATTTTCTGAGGGAAGTGGGCCAAGTAGAGACTTTGAAGATTTTCAACTTAGATCGTGAAAGAAGTCAAGGTCGTTAAAATTCAATAGAAGATTGGTAGATACTTAGATACACTCTGTGAAAGTACCGCATACATGTGTGTACCAATCCCGTAAAAATTGAACGGATTCGACGACATCTTAAGTAACGCTACAGAAAAGTCAAAGTACCTATCCCATTTGCAAACGATCGATCGCACCTGAATCGCGTCACGTTCCAATTTCACAAGGATATCCCCTTCAAATTCTTTCCTTTTGTCCGTCCTGCGCTGGACAGAGCCTCGATTCCCTCGAGTAATCGAGGCCCGTTCGATCGAAGTGCGGTTAAGCTCGTCGTTGGCCAGCCACTATGGTGTAATTCCACCGAAATCCGGAATAGAAGTCTAATCGACGCAATCAATGTTCAATCCGACGCGACGGTCGGAGGGGTGATTAATAATAGGCAATTAGCGTTTCCATATCTAATTATTCACCGTGAACGTCCATTAGCGGCAGGCAAGGCGAGTATGAACAAAGACGCGGGGAAGACGCGCTAAACCCGCTGATAGCGCTGGTATGTCTCGATTCTCCCTCCGGTTCTCTCCATTATACCGAGCCCGATGCGTCGCAAGATCGATGGTCGGTTTTTCGGCGAGGCTCCATGACACTTTCTTCGGCTTCATTCACCCAGGCGACGTGGCATCCCCGACGGGCCATTAATTACGAGCATTACCAGCGGGACGTGGAATTTATAGATTTCGAAGTTGTTCCTCCCGCGAACACCGCTTTATATTTCAATCGGATAGTCACTTAACGTTACTCCAACCCCTCGTGATCCTGATTCCTTTGTGCCCTCTCGCGCGGTAAACGCTACTGCCGCTTTGGAATTCAGTCTGCCTGGTGCTCGCGGTGTTTTTGCTGGGTAACGAGTGGAAATTAATCGACCTTGGAATGGTTCTCTTTTGGGGGGCACTTTATCCCCGATTCTCTGTTAAATGAACAAGGATAAAGGGATTAATGTTTCAGCTGAGCGCGCGCTTATTGTAGTCTCTGCAGAAACCTCAGTGACCATTGACACGAAGTTGCGTTGAACGACCAGAGTCCATGTAACCTGTAGCTAAATAATCACGGTAGCCAATGCCAGTTAATACGCCAAAACGGCAAAAAGGAACGGAAGGAGCCAAAGGACCACCAACAAGACTGTTCAAGTTTTCCGCGATCTTCGAGACGATTTCCCAGATTTGCGAACAGTGGGAAGATCGTGGAAGGCACTTACTCTGAAAATGGTCCAGTCGTTGGGGACTTCTTCCTTCTCCATTGTCTGGCTATCCCTGTACTACGCTCCTGCCAAAAAGCCGCGTTATCAAACTGTTCGCTGTCGTCGAAGAGTCCGAAACGGGGTCAATGGCGAGCATGAAATTCGTGGCGAGCATCCACGCGGGTGGAGCAAGGAGGGAGGACGTTGCGTTCCACCACCAATTCTCATGTATTCCATGAGAAGACAGCCGATGCTGAGATCGTGGCGATCGAGAACGCCGTCCCAAGTGTATACTCCGAGACGGTGGAGTGATCAATAGGTCACGTAGACCTCTTAACCTTTTCACCGATACTTTACGGTGTACGCGTCGCTTCTGTGAATTTATCCACGCCACTCGGAATGCGAGAAATCGAGACGGTGCGCGAGCAGACCACTAGCGAGCGTTATTCAAGCCCGCTCAGCGCATTCTTTTAGGAATTTTTCATGGGAACTGCTTGCCTTGAGGGAACTGATTGGTACAATGCTTGTTAGCAGGAATTCTAGCGTGGGAAGGTTTGTGCATCGATATTTGAAGTTTATAGTTCCTCTGATGAAAGATCGCAGAATTATTCTTCTCTCTGATAGCAGTAAATCTCTTTACGGGATTAAAAAATACGTTCTTCTCGATAACAATATCTTTCAAGCTACCGAGTAGGAACCTACTCCTGTACAGTATCGTGCAGCGCTATTAATTTTCTTTCAACGATCCGTAAATCGGCTCGAATCTTATTTGAAAAATAGCTCGACCTTCGGGACCGGGGCGGAATCGAATCACACTAAAGGCTGACGACGTCGTTACCCAAATTTGAAGGCCGATAATGTCGTGGAACGGGCCACGAAACGCCGTCGGTTCTCTTACGTTATCATCGACGTTAAGTTACCAGTGGCCCGTCGAGGGAACCGATAGCGCAGCGAATCGATAAACTGCGGTCGAAGTTTATAGGCGGTCGTATTTCGGCTCGCAGAAATATTCTTTTTTTTTTCTCGCCACGGTTTCGCGCGGGACGATCCGGGCGAGAAATTTATAGTGCCATAAAAAAATCTGCATCGGCCGGCACCGATCTCGATCCACGCCCCGATACAACTTATAAATCTGCGGCCGGTGTCTGCAGAAATTCGTTGAATCCAGCGGCGTAATTTATCCGTCTCGCTTTGGCGATACCGCGAGATAATTCTGCGGTCGCGACGGCTCGCTTTAACACGCCGGCCACCGGGTTAATTAAATCCTACTTGCAGTTAGTTGGATGGATAATTCATGAACGCTAGCTATTTCTCGGCCATGAGTATTCTGCTGTCCAAATGAAGTTTCTGTTTCGCTGGCGCGCTCAAATAGCTCTGTTAAGACAGGCAGCTGGAAAAGCTATTGTTGTCTGACTATAATCCACCCTCGAATTGTACCATCAAATTTGAAATATAGATACGTGCCGCGCATTTATAGAATGACATCCACTGAAATACCTACGTGAGATCATAAGGAATCGTCTCAAGGCGACACGAATTGCGAACAGCACATATTTCCTTCCCCCAAACGATCGCTAATTAAATGCTTGTCGCCGAGGATGTACAAACGTGGTGAAAATACATCCCCCAACGGTCGAACTGATCTAACTGGAGCAAAATCTTCGAGGCCGAATTTCCGCGGGAAATCGTGGAAAACACAGGCGAACCAGTTGTCCCGGCGCACAAGCGTTGCCCCGCTTCCTGGGGCAGAACTTTCCCTTTAATTGGACGAACGCTCGGGGGCGGATAAAAAACCGCGAACAAAGGAGGTCGATCAGGTTTTCTTCCCCGCTGCCAGAAACGGCACGAGGAGGGATGACGTGTCTAACAAAAGTGGGGGAGAAAAAATGGGCGAACCGGGTGGGCGAGGAAGATGGTACAACTACGGAAGAAAGGCAGAGGGGAGGGCTAAGAGGGGTGACATTGTAAGCTGGATATTTTCCGCTCAATCTGCTGAGGCAATCGCTTCGAACTCGGAGCTTTGTGTTGGACGCAGTGGTGCCTCTTCCTCGAGAACCAGAAGTCGAAACAGTGATTCGTGTGGGAAACAAGTCCTCAGCAAATAATTCCAAAGGTGTGCCGCTCGCCGAGGGCATTGCAACGAAATGATATGCACGGGAGAGCCACTAAGAACAGCCGTCATTGAAAAAGAATAACGCACCCGCGACGAGTCCACGGTGTCCGTGCCAAAACGGAACAATCGCCCTAGATCCATCGCCGCGAACAATGGTGGGGCGAGGATTTATCGAAGCCACCGGATCTACTCTCGCCGCTTCTGATGTCAAAACCTGCCGCGGGATCGATTTACGCGCACTTTATGCGCTTGATGTACAACGAAGCCTGGCATTTACACTCAATGGAGCTTGCGGTGATTCAGTGCGAAAGACGCGACGCGCGAGACCGAGGAACCGGTGACGACGCGGAGCTGCGGGTGAACCGAGTGGATGATAAATCGAACGCCCCTTTCTCAGCCGAAACGGTGATTTCGGTGAGCTGGAGCTACTTGAATCACGATTTGTTCCTGGAACTGATGTGGCGCTAAGTATAGGCCATCGAGCAGATGAACTAGAATTCCAGAATACTGCTTTAAGTGTGAGATTTCTCAAGGCAAGCGCTCGACGCGCGAAAGAATAAAGGTACAACCATGCCCTTACTATAAAACCAAATTCACTGAATGCTCGTGGCCGCTGACACAAGACGCAGCCCGCGAGCAAACGAACGGCAGTTCATATTTCTTGGAGAGCACTCGTCACGCTCGCGGCCCTCGCGAACCATTTGCCTTGTCAGATAAAAATGTCCCGAGCATTGTCAGTCGGAAGCATTCGCGGGGATAAGCAAGTTCGCCCGCCTCGGCTTTTATCGTTCTTGCAAATGACGCGGCTATAACGGGCCGCGAGGACAGCGGTTGAAAAGTTCGCGGCCGAGAGGGCTCTCTTTAATTGCATCGCTTGCACGCCGCAACAAACACCCCGCTGGGTTTATGCGACGTTGTTATTTGGCATTCACGGGACACCGCCGGGGTAGTAATTTAAAACTACCGCGCGGCCACAATGCGTGGCGACGTTAACGTCGTATTAAAAGCACCAAGGAGCCTCGAAGCTCTCGCGCGTTAAGTAACAGGCGCGATCCACCGGATGAAGTCGAATGCTAAGCGAGAACTTGCTGCGGCATCAACTTGCGCAGCGGTGGAACGATCCATCTGTCCGTTTTTGTGAAAATTACGATCGAACTGGGAGGAAATACAATTGTCCTGAAAAGAGAAGAATGGGGATTGAGTATTCAGTTTCGAGTACTTTTAACGAAAGCAAGTGAATAATCTTGGAAATTAGAAGTTCCGGGGAAGAACAGTTAGCCAAGTTTGTTACTCCTACCGTTCCTGAGAACAGGAGAGGTTAAATATAACCTCGCGATGCTGCGATTTCCGTATGTATTCACAGAAAGTAACCGAATCCCCTGGTTTATAAATCCCGGTAATTTATAATTATTAGCCATTCGCTGGCGGGGTTAATCGACTGGAAGAGAAGCATCGCTTCTGTAAGGAGGAGGGGGTAAACTTTACTCGCCCGAAGGAAGCGAAACATATTTCTTTCTGCCGGGTTTCACAGAGCCGAGTTTAACGACGCGTGCAGTCGAAACAAAGGCAGGAGAAGCTCGACTCACGACGAGGACACTGACGCGTAATTGGCATAGGCCGAGTGTTTCTCTTCAATTTATCGGCCCGTCCCGTCGGCTAATCGGCACGTTTAATCAAAGTGACTTTTCAGGCACGTAGTCACGTAGATAAACAAACCCTTATTTCCCTAGTGGTAATTCGATGAGAATGGAGAAGGGAGAGAAGAGGGTGAAGCCCGTTGCGCTGCAAGATATCGATGCTCGAGTTTCTCGAATCCCTCTCCTTGAATATGCATTTAAAAATATCCCTACTTCTTTAACTTCTTGAAAGGAAACTTTAAATACGCTTTTGATGTGTACCTCGGATATGAAATCTGCGTTGATTTTATAGGTTTAAATAATCTCCAATCATCGAATTCTTGCTAAATAACGGAATGTGTAATGGGGAAATAAATCTGCTATTACGGGGCTGGAATGGTATCAGTAGTTGCAGTCAACGATTACTGATCCCGGTGTGTAGGGAGGCGGTACGTTTATCTCGGTACGCAATGCCATAAATCAGTTGAACACAATATGTATATCCGAGTATAATCAATAGTTACCGCATAATTATTAACATACATTAAATACACGTACGCATGCATGCATTTTCGCCTGTATTGAGTGTTATACATTAATGGCCTCGCTCGCAGATTGAATTGGAATTATTGAAACCTCGAAAATCTTCATCAGACACGGATTAAATGCTATTCCGAATAACAAACGACGCGCAGACGAATAACACTTAGGCATAAATAAAACCACGATGCAAGAGGTGTCTTTCCGCTTCAATATTTTCCATGAAACGGCGCTCGTAAACGTTTACCTTTACAATCATTGGGCGTAAACCATTTCGACGCCGAGCCAGTGACAGTATATCCCGGCGAATCCCGTATTTTTCATTACCGGAAAATTCGATCAGTCATCGAGTCGCCTTTCTGGAGCGGGCTGCTTTTTCGAAAACAAATCCGACCGCTTTGATCGATGTCCGCGCTGGAAAGCGAGCAGCGAGCGGGTCAAAATAGGGCTGGATTATTTATTACAGCGTATCGAAAATACACGGACTGTCTGTAAACATCAGTCACGTTCCGCGAAAATTTACACGGTTCCCAGTTGCTTCGATCGCAGGGGGAAGAGAGGAGTCGTCTGAGCGAGAGCGATCGCACGTTTCGAGGCAGCCAGTTGATCGCTGCCTCGCTATTGCCAGACCGTGTTAACACGTCCGGCGAGTAATTCGCTAAACTTGTCCAGGGCTGAGTATTAAATCGCTTGCACGAAGTTTCGACGTTTTGAAATGGCTCGTCACTGCACCAAGTTTCTGCTTGTCGACCGTCGATATGTTTGTCGAGGCGAGCTCTGCGAAGCTCGCGTTAACGTTTTGTCCGCGTTCCATGCGACGGGCTTACGAGAAAAAAATCGATAGGGATTTCGGTTCCTCCTCTTTAAAGCTGGTGCAATTGTGAATAATTACGTGGATGTATTCAGAGTGGTATACAGATTTAAAATTGCGAAGTAGCTTGCAATTGTCATTTCTTTCACGTTTTTGTATTGAGGAAATAATCTGAATAAATTTTACCCGTAACAATTTTCAAAGTAATGCACGTTTTAAGAGTTATAGGAAGTAACGTTGACTGGTGTGTTAGGTTAAATTTGTGTCTGACTATGGGCAGTCTTTTACTACTTGTGTTCCCTACTTATTCTGTCTTGTTCGATTCTTCTTTATACGTTACTTGGACGATAGACAGTATTTTGGAAAATGGAGAACCTGGATGGAAGTCTAATGAATTATATCCGAACGGAGATAATGAATTAAAGTTTTCGACTTCCGAATTTGTAGAATTTATCTCTGAGAATCTTGATTTCGATGTTAATGAGAGCTTAATTAAAGTCGGAGCTCAGATTACTTTCCGATACAGTGAGATGAAAAGACGGACAGTTACGAAGAAGAAAGTGGAACATAAATTTTCGAGTCGATAATAAAACTTCTATGTCCACGAGAGTAACTGTCTTATTTAATTAAAGTGAAAATACAGTTACTCCTGGGAGCTTCACCTGTTCGTCACGAATCGCGAGACGATATTATAAATTAAATTATCTGGGCCAGGTTATACGGCCGAACGAATTCCTGGCTCGTTTCGTGAACTAATTGAATAATATTTTTGGCTCTCTGCCTTTTACCTCGTTTTTCCCATCCAGCTAAAACTCATCTAGCAGTCTGCATTGACGCGTCCTTCGGACAAACACTGTAATTGAGTCAGATTTCCCTGCTGGAAAATTCGGAGTAAAATTCCCTGAAGAGTGCAATAATTTTTACAAATCAAATGAAATAACAATCAAATTATTCTTATTCATTAAATGTCTGTAGTTTCACAGACCTGATGTTTATACAATGAAACGTGTAATAAAATGCAATCTGTCCTATAGTCGGTACAATTACTGATATGTACCACTAGAAATTCCAAGAATCTCAAACTCGTTGCCTTTAAAGGGCAATGCTTGTCTTCACTAATGATAATACTATATAAATTACTTCTCTTCTCACTAGAACTTCACTTTTCATCTAATTAGAATTTAGGAAAACAATCGCAGAATAATTAGATAGTTGTTATTCGACTTTTATCACTCTAATTCTACTAACCCAGTTCAGTTAAGCTTAATATTTAAACCTACGTAATTCATAGTAATATTTCCCCAGTATTTACAGCGTTTTACTTGAAATTCTAAAAATGTGTGTCGCAAGTAGTGCCACTGTCACAGATACCGTCCGTTCAGTGAATTCATTCTATCGACACCACGGGAACTTTCTTATCGCGTGGCAACGAGCAGCTTTAACAGGGCCACGAGGGGTAATACAATGCAGATTACGCTGCACTTTCAGCCTACCAGCCAGGCCAAGAATCTTGGCGCGGATCCCATTGAAATTATTTTCCAGCAGCGTTAACGGGACACGACGCCGCTGGAATCTGATGCACGGCACCGTGTCCCCCGGCCTGATAATGAAACAATTTTCTACTGCCAGTAAAAACGACGCGTTGGACTGCACTCGGGCGAACCAGCCGCGAACTACGTTCTACTAAATTTGGTAGACCCTCTGTCCTAATTAACGGGCGAATTAAAGTCGAGCGAGGAGTAGAGGAGCAAAGTTCTAAGAATTTGTCTCGAGCAAACTTCGAAAAATAAATTCCCCAATGTTGAACCTTTTGTGGCGCTCGATCTGAACACTGGTGCCAAAACTGAGAATTCGGCGAATTTCAGAGAATCAATCGCTCACTTCATGCCTGGATTTTCCAACGTGGTGAGTCTGACTAAGTTAGCGTACGAAATATATGCAAGTCCATTGTGATTTATAAATAGGAGAGCATGGAAAGCTGAATGCTTAGTGAGAGCAGCGATCGAGTTTCTCTGAAAATCTACTATATATTCTCAGTTCCATAGTCGCGTGAGGAGAAAGTATCTATTAAATATAGCTCGTAGAAACTATAACACTTCAGGATGCCGCTGGCGTGGTAATGGTAGTGTTTCACGATTTTCAAAGAATTTTACAATCCTGCCAAGTGGCGCGGAAGTCACACCCGATCTGATTCCCTAAACGTCCTCGCCACCCCATCTTTCCTCTCCCCTTCGACTATCCCGATCAACGGTCGACATATTTCAATCGACGCTGCGTGCCAAAAGCCACCCCGAGACAGCCCACCCCTCCCAGGTACACTTTCATGTGAAAGAGAATCAGTAACGCGACAGTGGTAAACGACGTGTCATTTAAAATTCCCCAACCGTCGACCCCTGAGTCTACAACCCAGACTACCACTCCAGCAATGATTCCGTCTCTCAAAGTAGCTACCATTACATCGAATCGTTGCGTTTTTCCCGCGTTCCATCATCCCGCGAAGCGATTCGGGGAAAGGGGAGGGTGGATCTCCTCCAGCCGTTTCATCCCCCATCGGCTCGTCATAGCGTACCTATAGCGTGCCCACGGGGCTTCGTTCAATTTGCGATCACCATGCCCCGTCCTCCTCATCGTCGAGCCGACTCAGATCGACTTGGACCTACCGTTTCACCCTCCCCCGATGCTCACCCTCCGCTAGCCGCGTCCTTCTGCGTCGTTCTTCCTCTTAACGAGTGCAGGTTTAATGCTTGGAGCGGTTTCCGTGGAGATATCGAAGTCACCGAGCAAAAGGGTGGCCCCAGGGTGGTGTCCCTTAAGAGTCCACTTCTCGATAACAGAGGGGGGTAGTTTCCGGAGCGCAGCGTCCACCGGTCGGCGGGGGGAGATTCATAACGGCAGCTGGGAGGGGGTTGGAACGAGAAGAAATCGTTCAGATAAGTTGCAGATAGCGCCGGGAAAGTGGCGGTGCCGATGGCGGTGGTGGCGACCGATCGACCGATCGACCGGAAGTCCTCCAAGTGCGATTACCCGAGATAAAATCGTAATCGCCCCCGTCTCTCTGCTCGAGAACTGTACTCGAGCTTGCACCGCCGCCCCACCTTTAACCCTTGCTCGCTTCAAGCACGGTTCTTAGCGAATCTGTTGCCGCGACTGGAAATTAGATTTACAAGCCCGAAGACGAGCTCCGTAGAAGTATCTGTGCTCGTGCCTTTAATCCCTCGCGGATCGTTTCACGCCTCGGTAACGTGTGTAGAAATAATTTGCACCGAACGTCACACTAGTCACGCAAGATTAACTGGCCGCGTGACGGTGTAAATTATCGCGGCTATGGAACGGAACCCCTGACCGTTCACCGCGAAGAGGATCGATGGAACCAGGCGAATGAAAAGACCGTGGACATTTTTTTCGAAGGAGCCCCACTGCTGATTTTAATCGCGGACTTTCAATTATTCATTCCAGTGGCCATTCACTCGGCCTCTCAATTCAACTGAAAACCACGTCATTTCGTTACCGTAGTATGAGCGCCCGGATGCCGACGGAAGTGGCTCTCGTGAATCAACGCGGCCACTGCTAACGATGTTTCGAGCGAATCGATTCTCTTAACCCAACAATCGCTTAAGAATATTCCATCGAGAACGGGGCTACCTTGACACAAGCGGTGGTGCAATTGGCTTGAAGATCGGCTCGCTAGAACCTAATTCGCGAGCTCGATTTATTTATCGTGGATGTCGGACGGCGCAGGAGCACCCAGGTAAAAGTAAGAAGATAATTCTCCTGGCTATTAGCCCCATTCCGTTAAAGAGCCGCAAACGATCCTGTATTCATTTTAATTACTAATTTTCTACCCTGTCGAGCTTCTTTTTCCTTCGTCTTTCATGCCGGTACAAACCAATGCTATCACTCTGGCTTGGAAATAAACGCGGCAAAGAAGTCCAGTGGAAGGTAGAATCCTTGAGAGAACCTCCTTTTACTCGACTCTATTAAATTAACAGCATTAATCCTTTGCACTCGAGGCATCAACTCACTCTAAGTGTGCTACCGTTCCACTAGCACTGCCAGCTTCAGAGTTCGCAGCATTGTTTGCAAGTACATACATGCATAAGTCTTATCTCGCTCTTGATCGTGTAAATTAACTTCCCTTGAAGAAGGGTCAGAGGAAATAAGGGAATAGAAAATGGGGTAATTTTTAGTGGACAGTCTGCTCGGTTACACACCGAATTCGTCCGATGCACACCGTGGCCTCAGAGATCAAACATTTCGCGATTCTCCGCGTTTCGGTTGCCGCATCGAGACTGCGCATGGATTGCGCTGGATCGCGAAATGCATTTAAATCCACGTAGGATTACGTATCTAGGTAAGCACGTTTCCCGTTTCAGTTTCGCTTGAAATTGCACGAAAAATTGCTCCCAACCGTGTGTCCCGGGCCTTTATTGAATTAGTGCCAGCGTGATATGAGAAGTTTCTAATTGCGACCCCCGCTACCCTTCGTGGAACATGCGTTCGGTCAAGCTCAAACGTCGCGGATACGTTGAATTGGGGCTGGCACGGCTTTGCACGCCTTTCAGGAAACTATCGAAATGGGATGCAGCGAGCACGAGCTGTACAGATCCCGACGAAACGCGAGTGAAATATTGATGGGTATTTTTTTTATCCTCTCGCGTGGACCGATGGGAAATGCACTTTCCCTGAGACGTCATTACGTCAGATTCATACGTTAAGGAATTTTAAACACAAATTTCATTCTGTTTTAATATTCTATTGCATAGCTAAATTATTATTATTATTATTATTATTTTGTACGGGAAAACCCTTTAGTATACAAGAAAACATAAACAGGTTACAGAGTAATAAGAGTCTGGTGATCGAAACCAATCGCATAGGCACAGCGTGACATCTTTCAGGGGACAGGTTATTTCGACGGATTGTTAAGACAATAGAGTACTTTGTTACGGAACGAGTCGGGCGATGTAGAGAACAAGTCATAAATTATAGGCTAACTTGAAATTCAAATTGGACTATGTAAATTGTTAAGCTTCAATTAATATGATCTTGGGTGTTTTCAAAGAAGTTAAGGAAAATTCTGTGTCGTTCACTGTATTCGTTGAAAAGACCTCGAGTGTCCCGACTATCTTATGGAAATTCGGCTACATATGCATGCCAGCGGTCCATGGCAGACAGTGCCCTAATCCCGGATGCATGCGAGCATATAAATAGGATATTTTGCCGTCGGAAGGCATCGAAATTTCCTCGTAAACGATCTTATCCGAGAGCCGTCGAAGAACGCAGTTACACGCGTCATTCGCGCTCCACTATTCGACGCTATTCTAGATTTAACCGAGGGTTGTAGGGTCTGTTGGCCTCCTTTCAACCCTTCCACGAGCGTCACCTACCTCCTCGGTCGTGTGCCGGGGGAATGTAAATAGGGAATTTAGCATTTTGAAACGTTTTCGCGGAGAACGCTGTTAGCATAATGCTTGTCGCACGAATTGCATGGCGACTGGCGCCCGTGAGCTACGTTCCTCGAGGCTCCGCCGAACAAGCGTTTGCACAGCCCTGTTTTCGAATCGGCTGAAATCTCGATCGTGCACCAACAGGACGTGAACGATGTTATCTATGGGCCGTTTGGTTTTACCTGGATAAAGAAACTGGGTCGTTGGTCAAAATATTGATTGTTAATCTAATAAAATACTAACGAATATGTCTACAGTGCTGCCTCAACCAAAAAATATTCTCCATGAAGTTGACGTGTGAAGCAGTTTACGTTATTCTACAAGGTACAAGTGAGATTGTTGCAAATGTTTCCTCAAAATTTTGTCGCAATTTTTTACTTAAATTATTGTGTAAGTACTCACGAGAAGTGTCGCCATCGCGTTTCATCGAAACAGACACACGTTCAGGACTTACCTGAAAGCAGAAAGAAAGTTCATGTTATTCCTTACACAAAGTATTAAATGAAAGTTACATATTTCCAAAATTACTACACACTGATTACGAAAACATTCGGTCCTCCAGTCATTTAGCTTTTCGCGAAATTAAATAAAAAGTCTCGCGCAAGTGAGAGTACTATTATTTTCCTTATGCAATTTGCAAAATTTCATTCCATCGAAGGGCGAGAGAAAGAGATACGCGAAGCTCGCAACAGATGCAATTTTTAATTGAATCGTCTAATGGAAAGATTTTCAATCGAACGCCCACAGTTTGACCCAGTTCTTTGGCTCGGTCCACGAGGCCGCGATCTCTCTTGACTCTTTACCGAAACGTATTCAATGCAACGCTATTCCGCCATTTATTGCTTTCCAACTTATTGTCAACAAAGTATCCGTCGACCTTATTGCAGTCAAAATACCGCGGAGGCGGTCTCGAGGCTCGCGGCGAGGAATTAAATGAAAGAAACTTTCCTCTATCTTTCGCCCGGCCATATCGATGTAAAGCCGCCGAGTAATTACACCGTGGAGCTCGTTATTTCTTGCTTAATCCAACGAACTTCGTCGGTCGACGCAAGAATTCCCTGGTTGCATGCCGATGTTACGTTGACAACAACTTTTTGTGTTCACTGCACTTGCTGCACACAATGCACCCTATCAAGCCATCGTTCGCAGCGATATTCCTACTGTTAAAATATCCATAAGTCAAGCCTTACAGGTATATTTGCCTCCCAGAGGGCAGTGCTCTAGCTTTTCAATAGCTTTTTATATCAACGAATGCTCCGAGACCAATTTAATGCACAAACTGCAACGCTGCATGTGGATCAACGTGTCCCATAGCTCAATGTTCAAACAAGCCACAGCGATGCTAGCTATAAATTGGTGGAATATAACTGTCAAAGAGAAAATGTATGGGGATTACAAAAAACACTATAGAAGGCAGTGGAATATCATAAATCCGGTGGTTGTCTGTTTCTGGCGTTTATCGATCAAATTGTACAGAGAAAGGCGGTAATTCCAGCGTGTTATTGTAATAATAAAATTGTACATTGTAGTTTTATCCGTCAGAAAGGTAATAAATGTTCTATACCGTTGTAAATTCTGGTCGGATTATCGTAAACCGTGCAGTCACTAACGACGGGGTAAAGGCTGTACGGCGAGCAGGAAAAATGGAGTACTAAAACAGAGTTACGGCGCGTCCATGAAATATTGCAAAAACCTTTTAATACATCATTTTCGCCATATCAGCGTCGTTTTAGCGCGGTTCAACGCTGCCAGTAATTTTTATTCTCATTACCTGTCCAGCCATCTCGTCAGTAACCTAAAATCTTCACCACCATTTTAATGCCGCGCACACAGCACTGTATTTCAATTTCACCTCCCGCGCATTCCCTTTGATCATTTTTCAATGCGCGTTAACACCGTCCGCGTGTTTTTTCGGCGATCAGCCGTCCGCGAGTATGCAACCGCATAAAGTTGATAAGCCGTGAAAAATGCAAGCGTGTTTCAAATAAGCTCTCATTAAAACTTTGCGCCCATGTGCTCGCCAACCGACGTTGAGCTACCAATGAAGCGCGGATAATTGCTTTAATACGAAAAGTGTCATTTGTTTCCTTTTAGTGAGGATTAAATGCACAGTTAACCTCGAGTTTAATTGTAAACACAATTAGGATGGATGCAATCAAAGTCGCGCGTTCGGCGGGAAATTCGCATGGAGTTCTGTTAATGATTTTTCACAGGATAGGCGACAGACGCAGGAGTCCCGCTATCAATTCGTCGATAGTTTCTCGCACGGATGGCCGACCAGTTCGCTGCAGATACTCTTCGACTGGAAATAAGGCCATCTCGGAGCACGCATATTGATGTTCGTAAGCACAATGTATCTCGCTCTCATCCCTCGCGATATGAATAATGCACAGGGCGTGACTCTTACACCGCCAAAGTGGTGCGAACGAAGTTCGAACGGCGATGGTGTAACCCAACTTTCCGTTTCAGATATTTCACGCCAACAATTGCAGCGAAGGAGTCAGGCCGTGCGCAGAGTATTAGCGAGCCACGGTGTAATAACCGAGATGCAACTGCGCTTTATGATTCGCAAAACTATCGGCCGCACCCGTTCACATGGAAGAAAACTGACGAGCCCGGTGAAAAATTCTTCTGCCGAAAAAGGGCAAGGAGAACGAACGTGCGCGGTCGCGTACCGAAGGACCGAGGGGAAAGTAATTCTGAGACAATCTTCTTAATGAGCAATCCGAGTAATGGAATGGAATTTTAACCGAGTGAAGTATTCTTTAAATTCAATTCATTTTTCCTGCGCCCTTTCGCCTTATGTTTCAGTGTTAGGATTTCGAGAACTGGATTAAGGGGGTATTCTGGTCTGACGGGCAAAAAAAATCGATTTTTTTTTGCATTTTCTACAGGTACATTATATGGGTAATACGTGTACAAAAGGATTTTTTCCAATTCGTATTATTTGCAAAGCTACAGGGTGCAGAATAGGTGGGTAAACCTTTCGGTCTAAATTGTACGCAAAACTTTAAACGCGTTTTTCTCGAAACCATGTTTTTCGAACCGGTGACCATGATATTTCAAGATTGACTGGACCAACTTAGTCCAAGTTTTGCATATATTATCAGCACACATGTGGCTACCGTCCCTACCAGAATTATGATAAAATATTTTGTTTTTAAACTTTCACAGACCTTTAAAGTTGAAAAATTGTGCGAAAATCGAAACTTAATTTTCAAACCGCCGCCATTTGCTTAATTTTCAATATTTTTTTATCATTCTGGTAGGGACGAAAGCCACAGGCATACAGATATAGAATCTCTTTTCATTTTTTGTTATAGATCACTAGAACGAGCCCAATCATGGACACCGTGACACCATGTTTTTTTTCACCATTACTTTAAAACAGTCAACTGCGTTTGATTTTAATTCTTTTCCATTGACAAAATTTGTAAAGATAGTTCAAACATCAATAAACATGTAGCAATAAACTAAATAATAATAAAATTGATGGGTTCTTTGTAAAAAAATTCCGAAATAACGCGACGAAAACGCCTCGTCAGACCAGAATACCCCCTTAAGTGTCGCTCTTAACAGGATGGAATTCCTGAATTCCACCATGGACAGTAATAGTCTCTACTTTCTCATCTTCCCTTCTGGTTTCTTGCGTCACGCTATCTAGACCCCTGCCACCCAACTGTTTATTCCCAGAAATTTTTATTTACACCCATTCCTTATGTCCGGCAGTAGGTACGTGTTTAAGAAGGAAGGCCCAAGGGTATTGTCCCTTAGTCCACTGTTTAGCCTTAGTTACTTTTACGTTACACCAGAGATCCGTTTGCTATTACGAGAAAATGTCGGCGTGCTGGCGAGGAATGGATGAGAGTATACATCTGGGAGAAAGGTCGAGAGCGAATCACGAGAAACAAGAACCGGAGGAAATTGGTCTTGCGGGATGTTCCCGTGCGCGGTGTGAAAATAACAGAGGCAACAAATCGAGTATCCTGTTAGTTTATTTCTGATTCGTCAGTATTTTACTCTGCCTCTGCGATTTTGATGTCTCAAGGATCTGGCAGAGAGTCGTGAAAACGCCACGGCGGCTGGCTTCGAACGGTGTTGCGATAATAATCATAGGTGATAATCGAAGATGCGATCGATTTACGAAATAGAGAAAATCACTTGTTTCTTTATCTAAACGCAAACTTCGTCCCCATTTGGGAAGAGAGAATCACGAGGTCGAAGTAGGAAACGAATCTCCATCTCTTTCGTTTAAGAAGCACACAGCATAACCGCGCGGCCGTGTAAAATAAAAGGGAGATGAAAAGAAGAAAGGAGGGAAATTTAAAGCGCCCCGAGGTGGTTCGAGCGTTGGTGTTTAGCTTTTTAACTCCGATATAACCGAGCCTCGATAATACCACGGACAGGCCGCCAAGTTTTCGTCGTCGTAGGCGGAAGTCCCTCGTTCTCATGGGAATGCTTTCACCGTCGATTCCAGCGACGTACTCAATTTCCGTAGATCGCGGGACGACCGTCGAAATCGTGAGAAAGCTCGTTAGAAACGGGCTGCGAGTAGGAAAACGTTGGGGGGATGACGCGCATACGCGGTGATATCGAGGCTGGCTCGTGTTCGAGCTACCCAAACAGAAGCCAACGTCCTGCAACCACGCCACAAAGGAACAAGGGAAAAGGGCTATTCAACCTCTTTAATCTTTCCGGCTGGTTAATTACGAGACCAGCGTGTTTTCAGGCGCCAGCGTATTTTTCCAGCGGTCTTCGCCGCAAAGGACAGAAACGCGGACCAGCTTTGCGTGGATTTAATGAAATCGATAATGACAGGGACCCCATTCAGGGGAACTATACGAAACCAGACAATGATCAAAGATGTCCGAGATGTGAAATATAGGATATTGGAGAATGTCATCACATGTTGTTCGTGATGATCATATTTTTTAGCCATATCAGAATTCATGGCATAAAATCCTTCAATCGTGATTGTATTATAAATAAACGACAAGCCCCTGGAGTTGTTACAAATATTGGATTTTCCCAGAAATCAGATTAATTGAAAAAAGCGTGGATGGTTTTAATTGCTTGACCCATGGACAACGAAAAATTCTTCGGATTTTTAGCTGGGGATTCGTGGAAATTTTAATTGATTGAAACATTCAGTATTTGGAGGATTCCCTGTTAACAAAATGCTACCAATTTGCCAAAACTTGATGAAAGTCAATCAAACCGTTCGAAAAGCCTCGCGCTATGTACTCGAATCAACCAGTTTCTTTTTACGTGACAGTCTATGTTTGATTAAAGTAAAGATTTAAAGCCTCTAGCTGGAGGCAACTGAGTTAATTTAAATTGTCATCTTATTATTATCCTATTTATGATAAATAATATACTATGCATAAATAAATTAAATCTTAAGGTGTAAATGAATTAAGTATTGTTTTTGTCATTTTTGTGCAGTCGATGTTTATATTTAAATCAGAATTTCGCCACCAACTTGCAAAGTCCATAGACTTATTCATAAATAAGATGGAACAGGTTGCACATAAGAGAAAGCACGTAAATAATTAATTCTATCTGTGCGCGTTCTTCCTGCACGTCTCTTCAAAAAGCGCTGTCTTCTGCAGGACGAAAACTGTTACTAAAGTGGCAAAACCAACCCCGCGTCGTTGCCAATATTGTTTCGCGAGCTTCGGGGAACGCGCTTGCGAAGTTGTCAGCCGCTTTTGCAATATTTGGCCAACGGAAGGAAACTACTCTCTCTACCCCCTCGAGTTTGCCATCTGTTTCTCATTGCAAATTTCAGCAGAAACTGTTAACAATACTCCGTTTCCTTCGAGGGGAAGTCCCGTGTCTTGTTTTCTTGGATCGCGTTTCTATCTCAAAGTGCCTCCGAATGTGTACACTCCGAGTTTCGCGTGTCAAGTACGCACACGGCGCAGTAGAATCCGCAATGGAAAATTTCCTTCACAATTTTCATTCCCTCTCGAACGAGGAATCATCTGCCTTTAAGTTATACACGTACATTTCCAATACTTCCGATAGAGTCATCGAACTTGGAATCGTCGAGTGAGTTGATTATCAATCGATAGTCATATTTATAAGATACCAAAAGCGAGTCACCGTCCACCGAATTTCACCTGACGCTTCATCCTTCTATCGATCGTTCATTTTATGACGACCGAGTAGTTCGAGGTCAGCGGGGAACGTTTAAGAAGAACGAGAAAGAAGCAACGCGATGTCACGAGTGGAGAAAAAGTAAGAAAAAATAATACTCAGCTTTGCGAAAGCGACGGAAATAAAGGCAGAAGCTTTTTTTCTTTCGCTAGGGGAAAATATTCGCGGTGTGGTATCTTAACTTCGTGAAACTCCCTGCACAGGATTAATTGCGGCTTTCATTATCGGCGTTTTCGCTGACAAAGCCAGAGGCACCGTCACGTTTGTGCCGCAGACTGCGGTATATATTTTGCGGCAGTAAAATAAGCCGCTGTTTCAAGTCAAAGGCTGTGGTTTGCGGGCTCTATGTAAAGGAAACGAACACTCGCCCCGTTGAATGCTCGTTGCTGCAACCTGCCGAAAATGTTCAGTAACTCCGTTTGACCATTTTTCCGCGTCACTTCGCGTTCGGCTAGTTGACGATCGCGTACTTTTTATCCCCGTTAACGGCGCGCACTTCCGACATTCGTGTTGAAACGAATTTCGCGATTGAAAAGTATTTGGAGCGATGGACGATTTGGAGTCACGGACGATTCACGAGGGCAGAGCTGCAGGTATTGGTGCCAGTGCATTTTGTACAACACATTACATTTATTTTTAAGTGGTTTGTTGTTCTAGATTTTAATGTTTTATCTCCACTTCTTGGATCAACACTTTCTATTTTATATATTTAAAAGGGTAAATAGAAGAGCGGAACGTTTAACCACGCGATTGAAGTAAGAATAAAAGAATAAGATTCCATTCACGACTGAGATTAGAATTCAACTTCGTACGCTCAATTTGCCAGATTGCCAGGTTCGCGTGCGCACGGTTTCCCATCCTGCGGGTTAACCGAGGAGGAAACTTGGCGCGAATCACCATTACGCAATTCTCAAACTAAGGTCAAATTTCGGAAGAAATTCGAAGCGACTCGGAGCGTGACGGACCAGCTGCATTAGCGATTAGAACCTCGCTTGTAGCTCAGTATACGTCAGGTAAGGGATGCAATTTCCAAATAAGCCCAGCTGCAGATTAGAATCTTGCCTGCAGCACGGTGGACATCGCGCGTAGCACGTAACTTTCAATTACCTTAGTGGTCTCCCCCGTTTTCGTCCTCATTTCGAGGTATATTTTCACTAATTCGTTGCACCCTCCCAGTCTGCCTCAATATCGTGTGCGATGTACCCTAATCCTCGAGCAGTTACAAAATTAATCCACACTCCTCAGTATAAAGCTTAAATAATTACACCCACTCAAAGGAAGTCATTAATGTCACTGATAATTCAGAGGGAATCTACGTTCATCATCTCCGTCCTTTAGAACCCTCTGAATTCTCCTCGATACCACCAGCTGAAGATAAATCCAACAGAAGTATTCAGATATTCCGTTCCTGATGGTCCACCATCCCCGAGAATGTGGCTTCAGATCCGATGGGAAGCACCACGCTGATTGCAGTATCGTGCGTCGCGGGAGGTCGCGTTCCATGGAATGGAAAATCACGTAATGAGAGGGCGATTCTTTTCCCGGGTTAAAAGGCGTTCATCGGCCAGAAGGAAAAATCAAGGGAGGCGATCAACTTAGCTCCGTGGAAGGAGACTCGCTTTGAGTTTTAACGAGCGGGCCGGGAGAAGCTTCTCTCATTCGCTAATGATTCGACGACAGGTGTGGAGGATGAGAGGGGTGATAAGGGGGGACGGCGGTCGAAATTCCTGTCGGATCAAATATACCGACGGTTCCCTTTAAGGGGTGACGTCGGTGCTGCAAGCCTCGTAGGGTAATTGTGGGAGAGATGCCGCACTCGGAGAGACGCCGCACTATCGGTATTTCAAGGATATCGGTAATAAAACACATCATTGCCGATTTTATTTGTTTAAGGCTGTTCATTTGAGTTAGTTTGTCAAGCCAGAGCGTGTTTCCTGTATTATTGTTAAAGATTTTGCTGTTTTTCGAGGTAAGCCTAGCGTACTTTGCCTGAATAGTTATACGTCGCGTCTATTTTTACTAATACAGTAGCTAAAAATTCATAGTTTTTCTTGATACAACATTTGTAATACGTTAAGGGGACCATGTAGAATATTTCCTTGGCAGAATGGGTTACTTTCGACTTAGCATGTGGAAATACGAAAGTGCGGCGCCTCTCCCAGGCATTTCGGATAGACGCCGCACTTTTATTTGGGATAGATGCCGCACTTTGATACTGTACTGTTTCGGAAACTAAGTCGATTTAAATGATGTTTTTAATGTTTAAAATACCGAAAAAGTTTTTTCAAATAGCTAACGTGGTATCTCAAGGCAAATTATTTATTTTTAAATGAATAATCTTATAATCGAAATATATTTGTGGACTATGTACTCTTTTTTCACATTTTTTTTTATTTTAATCTCAAGATGCCAACTGAATATAAAAAATTTTCGAAAAGCAGATATAATATCTGTTCCTACTGTACCCATTTAATTTTCCAATTTTATAATTGTATAAAGTAAAAATGTTTCATATTACTTTGTTTTTATTTTTTTTTTTATATAAAAAGTTAGAAGTAACAAGTTTAAATCGAAAATTAAACGTGTTTCGAAATGCGGCACCACTCCCGCATGTGCGGCGTCTCTCCTACCAAAGGATGTTTTTAGTTTCAATTTTTTTAAGGGTGACAAATATTAAAATTTTGATTTTCATTAATGCTAGTAGAATCACAAGATGTTGAACTAATAAGATATATCCTTGGAAAACATTTTCATTGCAAAATTTAGACACGGTGACAATTTTGCGTAACGTGCGGCAACTCTCCCACAATTACCCTAAATTTAATTCCCAGAAAATCGCGGGCCACGAGGGTTTTCACCCTTTACGTTTTTCTTGCTGCGTCGCGATGAAGCGACCGCGGATGTGACACACATCCCCGAGAGCGCCACGTTATCTTCCGGTGTGGCAAGTTGAAGGAAGCGCGATACAGCCTGGCAAAATGCGCAAGAACGAGAGGAGCACTTCGCGTGCGCGCCTCTTCTCCGCGTTCTCGAAACCTCTCCGCTCCTTTTTCCAGCGGAACTTTCACGTACGACGTCAACTGAGTGCGCGGTGATATCTTCCTCGACGCGACGCGCCAACTGGAGCAGCGACGAATTGGACATCGAAGGCCTAACCCGTGGACGAAGCACGGTTTGTCGCCTCTCCGAATTATGAAAAATTCACTTACTGCGGTCGGAGATTAGATCAGGAATCCGCGGATATCGATGTGTGGTTTATTAAACATCGGTTACAAATACATCATCAATTATTGAAAGCCAAAGTTAAATTTGAATATATGTATCGATCAAGAGTATCTAGCTACCAACTGGATCATATCAATATTTAAAAAAGAGATAAGCCGATTCGACCTACTTTTACATATATTTCGAGTATCTACTCTAAATAAACGACGCTAATGTTATAATAAATATTGAAGCATATCGGGCAAAAGTATCCTCGTAGGTAAATCGAGTAGCTTCTGGAATATTTTGAAGTGATTGAATAGAAAGAGATTCGTGCAAGAACTGTGACGATGGCGAAGAAGAAAGTAGGATAAAGGGATATACGTTGCATGGGGAACTTGCTACCACATCCGGTATTAGAAGAGCGATCCACTTAAACAGACGATTAGGCACAGAACTTGGGAGAAGCAGGTGTGGCTACGAATCCTCCATGGACGATCGACTGCACTTGAAACTCCCCTCCAGTCGCCGTCAGGAGGGCTCTCATCATCATCACGAAATCCCCATTTCCCACAGATTCAGTACCTAACCCCCTCTTCCAATAGTCTACCCGTCTACCCTGTCTAATATCGAGTGTCCCCGAATCTAAGGCACGATTTTCCTAGGTAGCCTCACTGATGAGTTCGCTAACAATTTTTCTTTCTCCACTATCCCCTAACCTATACCTCTTCGAGGGAGATCCTATTCATGGCAGCCATTTTCGAATATTAATATTCGAAGCTTAAGCTCAGAGAAAAACGTACCGCTTGTTTAAGTCAATCGCCCAGAAAATAAAAATTTAGAACTTGAATAGAAAAGAAACCCACTTGACGGCGTCAATCCTCTACCCTCACAATTCGCTCAATTCTACAATCCGGAGTTCCATGTTTGGTGACTGATGAACAGCGACCTTCTAGGTCTTGGAAACTCGAAATACCGTGTACCTAATCAGGAGATTGGTGCGGACGAGAACCAACTAAACCGCAAGAATTGAAAGAACGCGGCGCGGGGAAAAAGGAAAAGCACTCAACTTGTGGTTGCAGTGATCTTTCTCAGCGAGAAGCGCGCGAGGATTCATCGGCCCGTTAAATAAACGGCTCTCGTTACTCTTCGCCGTTCGAGTTATTCACATGATTACTTTTTCTGTCCGTGGGACGTGGCGCTCCACGGATGTTTCGTCGGTCGTATACACGGCTGGACGCAGCAAACGGAAACGACAGCCACGTTTTATACAGCACGCCGATAGCATTCTTTCCAACGCGTCCTGCGGTACCGTGGCGAATTTTCCAGAGTCATCTTTCAAAGTAGACGCCCACGATGAAACAGTGTTCCTCGCGCCAGGCTGGATAAATTCAAGCGCGACGTACGTTCCGTGGATTCCGATTTAATGACCAGTACATAGAGGAGCTGAATTCGGCGCGGAACATTAACACAATGCACGCCGGACACGTCGAATGTACGTGGGATGGAAATACCCCCAAAAAGTGAACATTCGGGATATTTCTTCATACCAATAAATTTACACGCTCGGGATGCCTGTGTCTCAATTTAAGCACACTTCATTTTTGCCTCTTTTCGACCATCCATCTCCATTCATCTCCAAGATGAATTAACAGCTTTAATGGAAACACTGGCGAGAAGGATGACTACGATGGTGTCCATTATACACGAACACGCTGCACCCGTCTCGTTCGTGCTGACTGTGAAACTCGCAGCCATCATCTCGCGACTGGTCCTCGGCCCGGCGTTCCCAAGTTCGGTGCACGAAGCGAACGTCACAGTTGAATTATCGAGGAAGCAGAGATCCCATCGCGAAACGACATCGCGATCAAATCTCGAGCAATGCAAATAGAACGAAATTTATACGGTGCGCGATGATTCATCGGGACCGCAGGCTGCCAGAGAGTCCACAGAGGCTCGAGCATCAATATTTCTCGACAGGCACGCGGGCGCGGGCCGAGACCGCGTGAATTTCGAGTTCGCCGGGGCGCTCGATCATCGAAACGGTAAGCGGCTGGAGTCGCAGCAAATCGTTCGATTCTCGCGGCGACAAACGTCGATTCGGCCGCGCCCGTGGCACAACATTGACCGATCGTTTTATTAATCCGATCTACCTCGTGGTAATAGTCATTTTTCTGGGACCGCGTGTTAGGCAGTGAGAGCAGCCGAGAAAGCGACACGGAGCTGTCCGACGAAACCCGATCCATTATCCTTTGGTTGACAGCGCAAACAGCGCCGTCGTCTCGGTGACGGCCAATGCATTTCAAATAGAGGCGTTTACGTTGCCTGTACACGGCATCGTTGTGCCCTTCGGGCAAGGGAAGCTGGTTGGGAGAAAAGATCCTCCATACAGCGGGAAAGAAGCTGGAAAAGCTTGGAAGGACGGGAAAGAGGCTGGAGCACGTTAAGGGCCCCCAGTTCACGTCCTGACGTAAACATTGCGACGCTAACGATTGTGCAAGCGGCTCGGTTTCGTTAGGGACACACCACTCGACGGCGACGTTTATGCCTGGGTCAGGAATACCTTATTTCTGCTTATTTCAGGGGAACACGGCTGTAGTTTTGGGGATTCAAACCTTTATGCTAAGTCGTTGGAGCGTTTCAATGGGTGTTATAGGAATGGATGTTCATGGCTTTACGAAGTATGGTATTCTGTAAAGTTACAATAATCTGAATACAGCTCCGTTACGGGGAGAATTAAGTACGAAAAGTTCCAACAAACTCGTTACGTCACCGTCAATTTATATTCTCAACACAGTGATGCATGGTTGTCTAATAAACTGGGATTCTTGAATAGCTAAATGACAAATTGGACTACATAGGACTAGCTGACTCTTAACTCCCTTAGTGCTGATTATAACGCGGAGATGAATTAAAAAGTTTAATATTGTGTCTGAGCAAATTCGACAAAGAGTAATTTGTCTAATTTTACACATAGGATCAGAAGCTAAGGGTATGAGGTTTAAGGACATTGTCAAAATAACCGTAGATATGTACAGCGAAATAGAGAATTAATTTCAATTGGTGCGATAGTTTGAACACCTGTGACTAAAGAGAATGCGGTTGCTTGGCGTAATTGTCTTTAAATCCCGACCGTAAACTTCACTCTTTATTTATAGTTGAAACGACTGCCCATAGCTACTAGGTGAATAAAATGGTATAAAGAATTGATCAAACGTACCTTTCGTTGGAATGACTATTTCAAACGAGTTACCCGAGTTACGTAGAATTGATTCTGCGAGGAATACAAATACCTACGCTCGGCTTTATTTAACCCGATACGTTTACTTGAACGTGGAACCTCAATTTCTCCGCGGATGCAATTTCCCAAGTGCAATCACATTCTCTTTGACGCACGACGTGAATCCTAAAGAGATTACGGCAGAAGAAGAAGACGAAGGAGGTGGCGAAGGAGAGGAAGGACTCGTGGTCGTGAGCTACCCAGCCGCAATATCGAACGTTGGAGGAAATTCAAGAAAAGGGAAATTCGAGGCATCGATGCCACTCTTCCTTCAGCGGCGGCAGGAACAAGTTTCGGATTAGGTGGCAAGGCGGCGACGTGAGTGACAGAGGGTTGGCAGAAGATTAACCCTTAGCGGACCTTTATTTTCTCTCGTCGACGGTAAGTTCTAAGGCTGTTCTTTAGAACTAAGCCTTCGGTGATCTGTCGAAACCTTGGCACGCGTGACTCGAATACGCCAGCACGAACCCCCGACGAATTTTCTGCTGCGCGGCTTCTGGCCAAGATTTTCTGTTTCCCAACTTTCCGCGGCGACTATGTAGCGAACGAATGCCGCTCCAACTTTGTTAAACATCGTTACGATCGATAATTTCACGGGAATGACCATCGCAATACAATTTATAATACGTGAAAGCGTTGAACTCCACGCATTTCAAATCTATTCATTCGCTGGACTGTAGGTATTATAAAATGCAATTCATTTTTATCGATTCTTCTGCTACAGCACGCTTTCAAATATCAAATTTAATCACACTCTACAATTTCGATCCTATTTGAATGTCAATCTATTGTGAAAAAAACTCGAACAATGCACACATTTACGATTTTTTATTTAAAAAAATATATAAAAAAATTTGAGGTTAAACGATTTTATTAAAAATGCACTAAAAACTAAATTCAAATTCACTAAAAATTAGAAGATAATTCTTTTCTTGTATCACAATTTTGATGGTCTTAATATCACTTTAAATAATTCACTTTAAATAAAATCGTGGGGCACAATGTATAACCAGAAGTTGAAGTATTAAAGTGATTCATATCCTGTTATGAAATATCATGCCCCACGATTTTATTTAAAGTGAATTAATAATTATTCAAAGTGATATTAACACCATAAAAATTATAGTACAAGAAAAGAATTATTTTTTAGTTTTTAGTGCATTTTGATTTAATGTTTAGTAATGTTAGTAGTAAGTGTTTAGTTTAATTTAGTTTTAAAATATTATTTTGTCATCCAAACCACGCACGCCTGCAAAGTTTCAAGACAACTGGATAGTTGGAAGTGGATTAAATTTGAGATGCCAG
Organism: Andrena chrysosceles; assembly: GCA_963855975.1. Classification (NCBI taxonomy): domain Eukaryota; kingdom Metazoa; phylum Arthropoda; class Insecta; order Hymenoptera; family Andrenidae; genus Andrena; species Andrena chrysosceles. The sequence goes on along the minus strand of OY979766.1, from coordinate 9,823,350 downwards.
ATTTGAACCATACATACATACATTAAACAAACAAACAGAGGATCGAAGCTGAATAAAAACGTTAAAAACGTCAATAACAGATGCAATCATTTAATCAATGGAAATACAAGTCGATGTAAAATGAGATGGAAAAAATATGATATATCTAACGTACCTACGATATAAATACTGAGGCCATAAATCGAAACCGATTTGTTCTGAACCGGGCTAAAATTGATTTCGAGGGCGGTAGGTATTTCGGGAATATTTTCCAGGAAATTTCGTGGGGATGCTTTCATTTTTATGGGACTTCATGATATTTGAAATGAATTTAATCTGCAAAATGGGCTTCCGCAGATTCGTCTGGACTAATTCCGTTTGAAACACTATTACACAGAGAGTACCGAGAGAATTCGATTGTTCCTATTAAATGATGAGGGCTGAATTGCATTGTAAATATAACGAGAGAACCTGGAGCACGGATGCGCATCTGCGATGCATCGAATTTGTTACACGAACCGTATTATTGCGCGTGTCCAGAAATTATATAACCCGTTATGTAATTCATACTCCGAACTCCGTTTTACCATTTCCTTTCCATTATGTCACTCGCTAAATCCAGCTGCATCGTTGAGTGCCATAATAAGAGGATAGTGGCAATCACAATCGGTAGACAATAATGGTAACGTTAATATCATTGTCGAATAGCATTCATACCTACGCTACCATTTGAATACCCAAACAGGTGTTAATGAAGACCATTTGCCACACCGAATCGAACAACTGTTTGGTACCTTCAATACTTCTAAAATTACTAGTCCGTGTATACTTAAATCATCCCATGCAATTAGTCCTCCCTAATTGACTGAAAACACAAACTATCAGAGTTTCGACGTCCCCTAAATATTATCCGAACATCAGCATACCGATTCTATCGTTTCCCCGACACTCGAGACAGATCTACTACGGCGTGCTCTACACTTCCGCGAGGAACGCGTCTCAGTGGTAAGATCGAGGAAGATCCGATGATATCAGAGGGAAGGTAGCTCGTCGAACGCTTCCTTCGCGAAAGTGCCACGGGTCGTCGAGCAATCAGCAATCGACGCGCGAGTGAGCGTGAACACGCACGATTTGCGAGCGGTATTAATTACCGCGAGATCGTTCGAACACAATCTAACGTCTTAGCTCACTTAGTGGGAGCCGATGTTTGAGTTAGAGTAGCGGCTTGTTCGAGGTCGGATAACGCGTTTAATCACCCGTCGACTAATGTCGCAAGTTTGACTAGCAGTGACCCCGCATTACAGTCCGTCCCCCCCGATAACCTGTAATCCATTTATTGAGTGTTACTAAGTGCGGGATAGCCAACCGACCGATTCATTACACGCGTCCTCGTAATTTCGGCTTACGCGTTAATTTCCATCGCTGGACCCTGTGGGCGGTAGCCTTCGCCTTCGATATGTAACGTTCAGTCGGAGATCGATGGAACTCGATAAAGTGGCAGAGAAGTGACTTATCATGTAAAAATCGCTTCGATCTTTAAGATCCTGTCGGAGTCAAGAACTGAGGAGTCAAGATCCTGTTTCGCGAAAGTTGATCGATTGGCGTTGCAAACTGAAGACCGTGTGTAAATGCAACGACACATAGGGGACAGATTCATCGCGGAACTCGGGTAACTGAAAAAAGTCGCGGAAGACCATTGAAGCACCGATGTTACTTGTAAGAGGGACGGAGAAGGGGCGAGAAAAAGAGCCCGCGAGGGGCGGGTGCAAACTCGGCCAAACTAAAATTGCTGTGCTTGTCGTTCGAGCATTTAGCGAATTGCCTGCGGTAAGCAGCGGCAGCTTATCCCCGGCGCATTAAAACTTTACGTCTTAAAACTGGAGGAAAGCCGGCAAGGTGAGAGGAACGAATGAAATTCATGATCTCCGTACGTGAAATTGCCAGCGATAAAGTCAAATTTCGTCCTCTCCGCTTTTTCCCTTAATTAAAAAGTTGCACTCTCGCGAGCAGATTGGACCTTTCTTCGGTTGACTCGTGCCTTCTTCGGCGGCGCGAGGGAGGTTTACGTTCGACGTGGAATCCCTCGGGGAAGATCGATGGTATCGTTTTTCCGCGGTGCGCAAGAAATTGGCGCTAATTGGCGGAGTCCCGAGGCTTCTGCGCCGGGGAATGAAAATCACCATGAATTGAGACCAACCTAGCGAGTATCCATCTCTCAACCGACGTTTAATCCGCGGCAGTTTCATCGATTCCACCTCGCCATTCAACTGGAAACCTCGGCTGGGAACATTAATGAACGTCAAACATACCATTAACCGAGTCAACGTCAAATTATGTTCCACTTACCGGGAACAATGGCTGGCTCGTGCGAGATTCGCGGCCGCGTCGGAGGAAACATCATAAATGGAATGAAAAATGATCGAGTCCCGTCTTTCGAGCGGCGGACAGCTTCGATTATCCACGCGCTCCGATTTATGACCGGATAACTATTTTTCCTTCTTCCTTCCCCGGAAGACGAGGGAGAAAAACCGAGCGGCAGCCGTACAGTGAAACAGCCATTATTTTATTTTATTTTATTGTTCGTAAACGGGAAAGGATTCCCTTTAGTGTACAAGAGTATGAGGTGGCATAGGTAAAACAAAAAGAGAAAAGAAAAAACATTAAGACAGGTGACACTGGCTACATAAAATAATATGTCTGGTAAGCTCCGGTACGCAGAGTAATCGCACTAGTAAAGAACAGAGCAAAGTAGGGGAACAGCTGATGGATATTACAGAACATTTTCTAGAACATTCAGGCGACGTTTGAGTGCGGAATGAGATATAGCGAAAATATCAAAAGAACTGGTAAACTTATTAGCTATTTCACAAATACGATTTATCGGATCAGAGTAGCCAAAATTCGTCTTAGAAGAGGTGGTATAAAACAGTCTTGCATCTCTGAACAGCCTTGACGGAATATAAAAATTTATAGTACTCAATATTTGTGGAGAGTTAACTAGACCATTGACGATCTTGTGTATAAACAGTAAGTCAGTTACAATTCTACGGTCTTGTAAAGTAGGAATATTAAGAGATTGCAAGAGTGGTACATAGTTATGATCGTGTCTCGACATAGACTGACCAGTTTTATATGCAGCGTATCTCAGGAATCTATGTTGTATCTTCTCTAAGAGATAAATTATGGAAAATGGAGTGGCCGCGATGCAACGATAGTCTTTGCCGATGACGTGCGAAACAAGGGACCAGGAATAGAAGCCGGCTGGTGTTTATAAAGGGATTGACGGGCGCAAGAGGGGGTCGGAGGGGGCTCGGTAGAAGGATGAGAGGGTCCAATAATGATCGATCACACGTTACGTCACCAGTTACGGGCGTCGTATCCCCACGGTGTACCAGGACAGTCATTTGCGCGAGGACCCTGTGATAACGAGCCACGAAAAACGCTTTAGGAGAGAGTGACGACGTTTAGCGTCGATGAGACGACGCTGGGCCTCCCCTTCGCGCTTGAACCATCTGCGATCCATCCCCTCGTAGCTGGGATTCCGGTATCGAGAACGCATTCTCACGATACGAATAATAGTACTCAATTGTTTTTACGAGCGGTTTCTTTCATCTCCTTTTCCCTGCCATAGTGATTGTTGGAAAATTAGTGTTCGTAATCGACGTGGTTCGTGGAGCAGAACTACAGCTTTTACTCATTGTCAGTTCTCAATTGTCACTCGATCTTCCTGCTCTTCGACTTTTGCTTCTCCTCTTGCTCCAATGAATCCAACCCCTTGGCATTCTCCGCTCATTCCGTAGTTACGCCCCTACCCTTAGAGCTTCTGTCGGCAATCCTTAGTCTCTTCTTAGTATGTACTTCTGTCGTCGCTGACAAAAAGTGTCGGTCCTTTCCTTTCAACGGCACTGAAAGGGGGACCATCCATCTGGCAATTTGGTGTCGATATTTAATGGAAACGTGGAACGAAGGAGAAAAGTTCAATTAGTCGGGTCCTCGTTGTTTGCATGTGGCAATCAAGATCCGGTTAAATCTGTTAGGAGTATCACGGTGATAATCGTCGATGAAGCATATTACCACGGCCTCGAGAGCGTGCACAGCTTGTTATTGGGCACTTTTGCTGGAACTTCTGGCTAGCCATCATTTATCACTGGCCGCAGTCGAGACACTTTCTGCACAGTCAGTTACGATACACCCGGACGCTTAATCATCTACGGGGACATCAACGTCCGTGGACACTGCAGAGACACGAAGCGCTGCGAATTCTGTTCAAGGATCGACGTGCTGAACTCGTCAATTTCCATAATTCAATTTACATTCGTACAGACGGACGCTGGAAAGCATCTAACCCAGCGATGCAATGGCACGTCTGGTAAGTTCCGTTTGCCCGAGGACCCAGGCTTCTGCAATTCAAAAACCTTGCCCTGTCATGGTGTCGAGGACGCTTCTTTTCCTTTTGCAACTGTTTGGAATATTAAAGAGTTCCGCTCGGCACCGGGCAAGGGATCGTTATCTCGTGGAAAATACCCTCAAGGTATCACGCATCAGGTGCATTGATTACAACATCCCATACCGTTCGTTGGCTATGGCTGAAGCTGGACTCGTATGGGTAGTAGTAAGCGCACAATGCATGTTATAGCACTGATGCGAAGCAAAGCGTACGTAAATTGGTATTGGAATTTCATTGTACTGTGCGCTCGACCGGCGGACACACAGGCGTTCTAATTCGATCAAAATGATCTTTAAACAGAGTTTATAGGGTCCTTAGAATTTCCATGAATACGACAGGCAGGAATGCTAGGAAGAGTGTGGAAGTGCTTCCAGATCCCTGAATTCCTGCTGCAACTTCGGCGACCTTATTTGCAAAAGTATGTGTCGCAGCCGATTGTAACACCGATACCGCTTTCGATGCCCAGAACGAGAACTTCCAAAATAACGTTTAACCCATTACCGATCCCTTAACGTGCTGCCGACAAAGCGGTTTAAAAGTCTTAAGTAGACCTTATATATATGCTGCAACGAGCTCGTACTAATAGAGTTACAGTTCCAATAACTGTAACTTTCGAGAACCGCTTACAGAGAATTAGGATACATTCAAACTTACAGCAAAGGCTCCTAGAACCTCCAAGTTTTATTCCAAACAAACTGAAACTTTCTGATAAAGAGTCGCTCTCTTCTATTTGTCGAAATTTAATCGAACCTTACAGGATTTGCTAAAAGTAACCACAGTCTTAAACCAAATTAGCTTAGAATTCCTAATAAAGCATGCAGGACTACACTGAACCCAGTGTTACCCTAGCATATCTCACAAAACCTGAGCGAATAGTTGAAACATCATCAACACTAGATAGCTAAAAGTACCTGCTTTTAACGTAACACCTAAAAAGTGACGACGAAACAAATTCCACAAGCTCTTGCAATAAAAAGCACCCTATCTACCCTTTGCTGGTGGAGGTGTAGCCACGAATTTCACGACTTGCAACCAGGAACCATCCCCTCGGTAATTACTGTCTCCCCCAGAATTCTGTGACGCACAATGGCACGTTCAAAAAGTGTCCCAACGAGAACGTTCGTCCAAAGAGCAGCCGACCAGTCGCAGCCGAGCATCGCCCAAAATCGTGGCTCGCGCGAAGTCCTCTGCATTGTCATATCGCGATGGGCGGTCGGGGGGGAGCAAGGCGACCCGTAATTATGACGCCATTATCCCCGCGCCAGGGGCGCTTAATTATACGGCGTTAGCACCCCGGGCGTACGTTGCGCACTGAGTTACGTTAAGATGCTCGCGGGAATACTTGCTCGGTTCTAGGGCGGCGGTAAGGAGGCTGAAAGGACGACACGGTCGCTAAAGCAGGAGGCAAACAGGCGGAGGACCTAACATAACTTTAACCTGGCGGCTCTTGTTAATTAGAGAACGCGTCGGGTACGTGTGCCATCTACTGATCATCGTGGACCGAACCAAGCCGCCTTAACCATCCTGCCGGTGTACGTGCCGCAGCGCCAGGGCAAACATCCTGCGGAGAAATTCCTGGGTGGTTTCTCGGGGAAAGGATACACCGATCGTCTTGCTGGAAGTATGGTAAACGCGTACGAGATGCAGACAACAAGTAGCCCCTGCAAGTTAATGCATTAATTATATAACCGACATCAAGGGTATCTCACAGCGTGTTGAGAGCTCTGCTCCGTTCAACGGAGGCAATCGAGTGGCAATGCAGAGAGGAGCGATCGACGGCGTGAGATATAATTGCATGTACAGAGTATCTAACCGTTAATGGGACCGTGCTTATAGAATGTGATGCGTAAAAAGCATACTTTCTGTGTTGGTATTGTCGGGGGAAGGTTTTCCATTATTTCCTGCTCATCGTTCGGTAATTACGCAACGCTGTTGGAAGTTTGTTTCATCTCATGATTAAATGCATCTACGCTACCAGCAACACAAAGCGCAGATGCGATGCTTACTTTTGCGCGCTATTAAAATATTTTCCAAGATCCATTCTCGCGACCCACATTCTCCGCGGCGAAGCCTGAACTTCTTGAAGTGGTGGAAGTGTGAAAGCTGAGTTTCATTTGAATCGAGCATGAAGTCCTTAAGTCGCGCGAATGTAAAAGTTCCAGTAGGCTTTTAATATTCAGCATCCGCACTTCTGACGGTGACCATTCCGTGCTGAATTTTGTGCATCTCCAAGACTAAATTCCGTGTGTCGACCTGGTTAAAGCATTGTGACAATTGCTCGGATATTCTATTTTCTTAGTCGAACGAAATTGCACACTTGGAATCCTCGAAACACAGAGGCTTTAAACACAACAGATTCTAGTTCAATATGTGGCAAGGTACTTGCAACCAATTAGCCTCCAGCATCAATGGTACATGCACCGTTGACTACTTTCCTTAAATACGGTCTAACCAACATGAAACCTTAGCCCCATGCGTCTTGCTAACTGTAATTCACGCATACATGCACCACATTCTAATGATTCCTTCAGGGCGGGTGCTTTGAGACTACAAACATACCGCCCGCGGAGCCATTCAGGGTAGAACGACAAACACGCGCGACTCACGCTCTCAACAAACCAACTGATACGTACACGGAAACATGAGTCGAATAGCAAATGTTCCTGACTCGCGGTCAATCGATCTCGAGATCCTTCAGCAGAGGAAACGCGCGTTTACGCAGCAATGTTCCACCCCCGCTAGGCAATCTATCAATTCCACGCCGGCTAACGAACACATCTACGGCAGACCAAACCTATGTCGCATTTATTATTTCCCTAGACGCAGTTAAACCAGAACTCGCGTTTATTTAACCATCGACCGGCGCATTTTCACGTTTCACTTCGACCGGCAAACAGACCGTCCACTGTTCAATCCCTTAATCGCGGTTGATCGAAAAGCGACGTACACAATCGCGGCGCGTAAAATTGTCGAATGTCCGTTTTTCGACAGGATGAAATGCAAATCTGTCGTTACAGTGGTAAAACGTGAACGTTGGTGTTTCGCGTTGGTGGGCCACCGCTAGGTTGTCAAAGCTATTGTGCCCATCGACTCGCCCCGATTGATTCCACCGTGGCAATATTTTGGCTGGGCGAGTCCTCGGTGATAACCGATCCCGTCACGGTGGTTCTGTCAGGGGGACTTAATACTTCATGGCCGATGACTCCCGATTCTTGTGTTACCCTGAAAGCAACGTAGGGGGAGGGTTACGTGCACAGGTGTGAGGGCGCGCGAGCGAGCTCGTGGCCCCTCGGACAACGTAGTTAGCCCGCACACAAACGAGCCACCTTCGTGGGGCTCTTACGTTAACGATCGCACTCCAAATTACACCAAATCTAGGGCAGAGCCGCAATACGGCTTTTCGGCCCCGGGAATATAAGACAGGTTAAAGAGTCTTCGTTATAGAATATTTGCCTGGCGCAGGGACGCGAAATACCAGCCGACCCCGACCTCAGGTTACGAGGATAATTAACTCTGAAAGGACCTTAAACTCGTTCCGCCCGGCGCGCGAATAATGCACCGCGAGAAATTTCAACCATTCCGCTTGATACGCTGACCGAGATGGAACGAAAAATAAAGTTCCCCCGGGCCTTGGGGATTCGGCCGTTCCGCTCTTAGACGGAATATCTGCCCAGCATCTGTGAAGAACGATTACGTCTCGCGGTGTCGGCTTGGAGGTAACCAAGGGGTTAGGAAAGATCGCAGGGAACTCGGGGTGTTACCAAATCCGGGTAAAAAGTTAAGAAACTCAACTCCCTTCCCCCGAGATGAGGCGCAGAGAGACCAAGGCTCTAACTGCTGGAAAATAAGAGTCCTTTGTCCGTCAACCTCTAGATACTCAATCTTTGCGCGTCAACTAATAGTCACCTCGGGGCAATTTATTACTAACCCCTCTAAAAATATTGCCGTTAAGAGACAAGCAGGATATCATTTAACACATTTCCCATTCCCCGCTAAAACTGTTCATCATTGAATTAATTTGTAGATGGTCGTTGTTTAAAAAACAGAAACAATATACTGTAGTCCTGATACACTAATTAAACGCGGCCTCTCCGCGGGCGTAAGTCGAACCCAACCAGAAGAGAGTGAGGTAGACGTGCTCGCGCGCAATTATGCCCCTTCGCATTATGCCGTATTAAGTAGAATATAAATCGTGCCGGGCGGTAAATTATCGCAGCAGCGCGTTTTCGTTTAATTGCTGCCGCGCTACGGCAGAGGGGCGATATAGACGTCGCGGTTGATAATTCTGGCATGTAATTCGCGAAATTTCGCGGCGGATCTCCGCGCGTTACAGCGCCCAGGGAACGTAACTGGCGGCCGACTGGCAATTCCTGTCGTTATAAAATCGAATTAAAGCGGCGGCTGGAGTCGTACGTTGCCGTGTTTGTGCGAATTCGACCGTCCCACCCGCGCGCGATAAGCAGCTTAGATGTTGCCTGGCGCATAAGGGACCGCCTGTAACGTTACATTTCATTAAAACCTTTATCTAAGGACAATACCGCGTCGTTCCGTATATCTTCGCGTGCATCGTCGAGCAAACTTCTAATAAGTACACCGCTCGCTCCTCCAACTAAGTAGGCACGCTTACAAGTTAATTCAACGAACGGTAACGATTCCATGAAAAAGAGTACCGCGCGATAGATCGCGAGGATCGGTTGGAAAAACGACGCTACAAAGTGCAGACTCGGGTATTTACGGCGAACTTAACCTCTGAAATTGATAATTACGTGGTGGGTGCGGGGTTGGGGGTGTATTATTTGCTCGAGTAGCTCGTAAAATTTCAAGCACGGTTATGGAGCGGAGTATAAGCTCGGGCTTCTCGGTGGAATAGTTGAAAAATCGTTTCTTTCGCCGATCGATTCGGGCGTTGTTAAGTGGAACGAGCGGAGTTATGGCACCTTCGCTCGCCTCTATATATTTCGCGAGAGGGGGTGTCGGTTTAAAGTTCACGGAGTACCTGACAGAGTTCAGATTCCCTGCCGATCTGGATCGCGGAACGCTGAGGTTGCAGAATCCCCGGGCAGCATCGTACTTTCAATGAACGTCGATAAAACTCCGATTGATAACAAAGTGAAGTACGTCGAGTGCGATTCACCATTCGCCGCGCTCAAATTAGGTCAGGTGCTTTCCTCCAAACAGTCAGGCTCCCGTGATTAATGGCTGAAAATGGGCTGGAAAGGTCACGGAGAAAAAAGCACGCCAACTCCATTCGGCCGCCTTATTCCTCACACAACTTATTCCGAGCGGGATCGAACATCCGAAACATCCCGCGCGACTGCTGTTACAGATTTATTCACGGCGGAATAAAAAGTCCTCGGGCGTTTCTGTGCTGCAGCTGTACGCTGAACACGATCCGATTCCGGGAGTAATACAATGTTAATAAACGCCGCCTGTTATTTTATTCCCTTTCAAGCGTCTGTACGCGTTACACACCTGGAGTCTGCGTTTCATTTCCTACCGTAGCAATATAACGTTCAGGGATTCGCTTTCGCGTCATTGTTACGACGCAGCATCCACCCCCGACTCGCCCCATTTTTTTTCTCCGTGACAGTGCGCGAGCGACGCGTGCACGCGACCCGTCGTCAATGAACACGAGGCGGAATAGTTACACAAGAAAAGTGTCGCAAAGGAAGCGTGAAAATTCCGTCACTCGCTCGGGGAAAAGGACAGAGCTTCGATTCTACTAATTCACGACGAGCAGATTCGTCCGTTAACAGGGGCGAACTAACTCAAACATACCGGGGTCACCCAAGTTCTTTAACCGTAACTTAGTGGCCGTGCCCCGCGGCTCCAGCACGCCAGCCAAGGGAATTTAAGTTCCGAAAGCTTCGAACTTCGCCTAATTACGGTTTGCACGGGTCGTGACGTCCGTACGTAGCTGCCTCGTACGTACCAACTCGACTCGAATATCCACTGCTGGCCTAACATAATTGGACAGCTATCCGACTGTTCGACAATTTAGGTCGCCGTTCACTCGACATTCCCCCTAAAACTGGCCACAACGTTGCTCATCTTTCCCGAGGACATGAAGCGACGTAAATACCGTTTAAAGTCGCTCTGTCGGCAATTAAGGGTATGTTGACCATTATAGAGGTATTATCAAAAAGAGATTGCAACTTGAAACCGTACGACTGCTCAGCGGCTTTTTACCATTGAAATGGAAGCCTCAGCGTTCCAGTAATCTGGATGCTAGATGACCCAGGTATTTCTGACTCATCGATGCCAATGCCAGTGGAAATTTTATTGGAGACGAATAATTGCTGGTTCGGGAACTTGTGATGGATACGAAGCAAACAGCATCAGAAGGACGAGCATGAGAGGAGAGGGGTGGGATGGGTTTCAAATGCACAAGGAGATTAAAGGGAAACGAAGACACAGCTGATAAGGGGATTAAACGAGGTCGAGTGGCTTCCTACGAATCCGGCCACTCGATGGATCGAATATTGCGATATAATCATCTGCTACTTTTTTCCAACGCGATGACCCCCCTTCTTGTTCCAAGTGTTATTTATCCCTTCGATGATTGGAGGCACTAACGTATCCATTTTCAATAACGAACGGCTATTTTTCCATTCAAATTGCCATCTAGAGGTCGCGCCAAACTTCTGAAAAGCCTCGCTTCATCCGCGGTTTTTGAACGCTCGATTCTTTTCAGCCACGAGTTTACGTTTCATTACAGCCCACCCGTTTACCCCGTAACTGTATGAATTACAGAAAACTTTCTTGAACGGGGGCTTCTTTGCATAGAAATACAGGGCCGCGACGATGAGAATGCGTTCTTGTGTCCGTGACGCGGACAGAAAGGAACCAGGGATGCTTTTCGAGATTTCCCCGATAGAACCCATCAATATCTCGCGAGGTATCCCTATTTCCGGACTGTAAATCAGGTCGATAGCAGCACCCACGCAATCATGAAGTCTCGTCACCTGAATAACCAGCCACTGAATCGCGAAATAATTTGTTCGACTACCATCTTCCTTGATATCGAAACATAAACGCGCAAAGGAAACCCAAGACTATGTGTGCCAGATCGACGAAAAAATCTGGGAATGGGATTCAAGAGATAACGCGTACTCTACCCGCTATCGACTAAAAGGTGACGCAAATATTTCGTCCATTGAAGGCGAAACGAACCAGCAAATCACGACGCATGCAACCGAAAAGGAGATACGGCAAGTTGCGAGTTCAAAGTGGATTGGAAAATACCTCGGAATCTTTCTTCCAAGTATTATGCGCAAGATATCTGGTAGATAGCTACGGTAGCTTGTACGGTTAGAATGGACCTTTCCCCGGGCAAAAACGTTATCATAACGTTGAATTCAATTCCTTCGGCTTTCACGGAGAAATCTTAACAAATCGCGAGCACCCACATTTCTACATTCTAAATGCATCCGCTTTTCTTGCGACACAAATTTAACGTCGAATTCCCTGAATTTCTTGGCATACACTAGCGGACAAAAAAGTTACCACTTTTTCGATTTGTTCTATTTTTGTTATTTTTTTTTAGCATACATTTAGGACTGTGGTATATTTAATATGCATATTCTGATGGAGAATTTAAAGATGTATAAAATCCAATTAAAGTTGAATTTAATTAACTGACAAGCAAAAGTGTTGTATGATATTAAAGGGGGTAACACATTTTTGGGGTCGACAAAGAAGTTGCCACGTTTAGCAACTTTTTAGATTGTCCTAAAAGCAAAATGTCCCCCCACAAAATATTAGATGTTTTAATGTTCAAAAGTGGTAACTTTTTGTTGACATTAAAAGTGTGTTGTCTTGTTTAATGTTATGTGCGGTTTTTTGATTGTTAGTGAAATAAATTCAACTGTAACTGGATTTTATAGAGCTTTCAATTCTCTTTCAGAATATGTATGTTAGGCATATACTACAATTTTGAATTGATATTGAAAAGTAATAGAATTAGGGTGGGTCGGAAAAGTGGTAACTTTTTTGTCCGCTACTGTATATACATAGTGAAAATTTCAATGAATCACGCAAAGAGATATTAACTGCGAACATCGGTATCATAATACATAATCCCGACAATAAAATCAATATCAATTGACCCAAGAAACGACCCTCGCTGTTGTGCCCTTCGCGAGCCATCTTTCCCATCGATAAAGTTTCAATTAATTCCCATATATAGCGACCAATCAATCCAGAACAGTTCTCCCTACGCCGATGAGTTCACCATTAACAAATTGCACGGTATTTCGTTGCCAGTTTCCCTCGCTGGCGCCGCTCACCCCCGTCGACCGACAGAGGCGGCCATAAACGTGAAAGGGCGGAGGGCGTATATACGGCTGCAGGGGGTCTCATCAGCGCCCATACGTACATGTACCACGTACGATTGAAACGGCAGATGGAGGTTCAGCGGTGGTATCGGCGTATTTAATTTCCAGATATTCACCGATAACAGCAATAAGGTCTGCTCCGGAATCCGGTATAAATAGGGCCTGGCATCTTCCCCTGTATTGCTTTACTATTGGCTGACTGCGAGCCGGAAAAATTCACGAGGGTTTGTCGCGCGCTCAATATCCAACTCCCCCTGTACCAGCCATAACTCGATCTGGCCAACCCCCCGAATATAGAGGCTCTATCACCTTATTTCGCCCGTCTGATCGTTCCCTCTGATGCTCCACGGGGTTGATAAGGGGGCGCAAAGTGGGGACAAGTCAAACATAATTCTTTGCTCCATTACTTTTTAAGTTGCGAAAACATCACTACCGATATCACCCCTTACTAACGTCCGCGTGAGCCTCATCGAATACCACGCCCGTGTTTACTGTTCACCGCGAGGGTGTTCGCGGCTCATTCGCTCTAGAATTTTTTCAATATGCCCCTCCTGGCTGGCGAGATAACACCTCGCAGGCGCTGTCTTTCTTTCAGCGGGTAAACATTTTCCTTTTCAAAGTTTATGGAACGCCCTTGGAATGTTCCTGTGGCGAGGGGACTGTATACGTGGGGAAATGCGATGATGCTTTCCAGGAAGGGTAGATCGAAGTTTGCGGGGTACTTTAATTGCAGCTAACCAGTGACAATTAGGGGAGAATGTGTAATGGCGGTCACTTAAGCAATAATTGTAATAAAACGAAGATATAAGGTGCAATATTTCTTGAAAATGATTTTTTTGTAAACTTAAACTATCAACCTATACGTAGGATACGAAAATAATAAATTTTATATTGATTTATTCAATGAAATTACAAAAAACAAAAAATATGTGTTTTTCCATCATCGTCTACACTACACCTACGGGTAATAGCGGTCACGTTGCGGGCAATTGCGGTCTAGGCCGTCTAGGGGCTGCTACATTTTTCGCAAATGTATCCATCCGCTGAGTCCCATTCAGAGCATTCAGAATGGGCCCAGAGGCCACAAGAGATACATCGGAACCACATCTCATTGTCATGGCCAAATTGAAAGCAAATAATGCACTTATTTTCGTCGTTTTCATATGGATGAGGTCTTTTGGGCTTTTCCTTCTCCAGCTTAATTTTTTTACAAATTTTTCTTTTATTTTTTTTCCGTTTATTTTCTTGTAATTTAGTTTTCAAATGGATGAGATCTGTTGGTCATTCTAATGAAGAAAGTTTTGTTTATTTTACACTAGTGAATAATGATAATCACGTTACAGGCACTAACAGTCAAGTGACCATCATTGCCCGCATACGTGTTCATTGATAAGATTGAAGATTACATATTTAAATTAAATATATTTATATTAAATTTCATTCTAATCCTTTGCCTTGATAGTATATCTATATTTACGTAATCTTGAAATGTAAAAAAAGCTTCAGAATTAGTACTTACCTCTTATGTTGTGTACACGAAATATTACATCGACGATATTGAAAACACAAAAAGGCTAGTTTTCCCTGGCTGCTTAGCAGCGACGAAGGCGAGATCGTTCGACAATATAGCGAATGATGTCGTGGAACGTAAGGAAAGGAAACTGTACATTTCGGACATACCGTTTTATAATAACAATACTGACCGCCATTGCCAACTGACCGCGATTGCCTCATTCTCCCCTAACGTCACAGCTTCGGAGTATTTCTTCAGACAGTCAAGCCATTGAACAATCACTCTACTGCAGCCCAGGTTTTTATATTGACGAAAGAATTTCAATTTTTAACCAACAATTCCTAGGACAAATGTGTCTTCTGCCTTTGTGGCAGCGTGCGTTGGGCGTACCACTATCGTCACGGCCTGTGCAAATGGCGAGGCAAGCGTTGAGGGATGGGTAGCCCAGAAAAATTCACGACCGATTCAACGATCCGGGGTGGCGGGGGGAGGGCGTTTGGCCGAGTAACGCGGCAGCTCGCCCGGACCAAACTAAACAGAGCGAAAATGCGGTATTCGTTACGAGTCCGGGCGAAACTTTTCTTTCGAACGGTAATTCGCTTCGGGCTGCGCCGACCGCGTTTCCCATTGATTGCCAAGCCGCGTCTCTCTTCCATATTTTTTTCTCTTCTTTCCCTCTTCTACGTCGGCGAGCCAGTGTGTCGGTCGGGTGGTTAATTTCTCACGGGGACACGGAAATGCATAACCATCGCAGGGACCAGCAGGAAATATCCTCCATTATGCGGGCGATACCGATGGCATCGAAACGAAATAGGATCGTGCGTGTGTTTATGCTGATGAACGAACGACAACGGGTGCAACAACGTTTCCGCGTTTAAACGGCCGACTGAAAAAGCAGAGAGACGGCGCTGATACAGAACGAAAATTGAAACACGCTTTTACTCCCCTTTTTTGTCCACCGAATTTTCGCCCCCGTTTGCATACGTGCTCACCGCCGCGTTCCGTTTCAACGCGACCTCGGGATCGATGGAACCACCCTCTAGCCACGTCATGCTCGTTAATGACTTATTAATGTAATAGAAAAGCCACGGCTGCTGTAAATCCAAGGATAATGCGGGAAAATTTATAAAGCTCGACGGTAATCGGTTTTGATGTAAATTCATCTGCCCCGTGCTTATCTTGGTTGCGAATGCATTTTGGAAACGTTATGCGGCTTGGTTTTCGATGTTCAGTAAGCGAGATTTCATTTTGGTGTAATTTGTTCGCCGTTTCGAAAACGTCATTCGGTTTACCTTCCAGCCTGATGGAACAACTGGAAAAATTCCGGGGGCTGTGAGAGGATTGGTGTGCCAATGGTTTTTTACGCGATTTGTCGGATGCTTTTCGCTGACTGGACGACAAATAACGAACGTAAGCAAACGGTTTATTGGGGTCGGTAAACTTGAATTGTCTCGGGGGGCAAACGGGGAAAGGGAAAAAGAGAAATAATAAAGTCTGTACAAATAAAGAAGAGATCGAACGGAATTAGGTTAATTGCAGAACGAGGTAGATTTCACGAGAATACAATTATATGCTTGGCGCGTCGCGCGGAACAATGACCGATCGCCCTAATTTCTGCACGATATTTTGGGTTGATGTTACGAGACGGGAAAGAAAATCCATTCGGTAAATGGAAAACAAGCAAATAAAAGGCTCGAAGGTATAATTGTCTTCTTGTTTTCGTGTTCTGTATCGAGGTTAAAGTACTTTCCTCACTCGCTGTTTATTAAAAATATTCAAACTTCCGTGATGGGAAATGAAGTGCCAACTTAGTAGGATGCAATTTCACCGTTGAAGAGTGAGGAAACTGTTCTGCTTTGTTCTATCGTGTCAAACTCGACAGTTTATTTTTAATATTACTTGAAGCAGGTCCAACAAGATTTCCATATTTTATGCAACGATTGCAACCATTAAAGGTGCGTTTTGACATTACACTAAAGGCATGACATTCGCTGTCGTGACACTGTATTACAGCGTGAATCAAATGTTGCAACATCGTCACGGTTTATAGATGTCACGGTGTTGATTCACACTGTAATACAGTGTCATGACCGCAAATGTGATGACTTTAGTGTCACGTCAAAATGCATCTTTCAAAAAAACAACCCCAATTCTGCCACTTTCATTAGTTAAGCGTGGCCTGGATTTCCATGTCACCTGTTCCATTACAAAGAAGTAGAAAATACGTGCAATTGACGTCGACATATTGCATTTCTAATTTCACTTCAAGCTTGAAAATAGGTATTTGAATTGAATTTCCATTTTCGATCGAGTGTATAATAGAAGCAGTAAATGAATGTCTGTGTATATCTGGACTCGCATGACTTATAAATATTTCAACCTGTTTTCTAAATTGTGAACTGTCTAATAAAGGGACACTGACATGCCTAAATTTGTCTATGAACCTTTACGAACGTGGAAGAGAGTGAAAATAGAATTTACACGTATCAGAAGATCGGATTTAGGAATCCAAAGTTTCCCGACTATCGAAACTGAACTTCCGTACCATGAACTTTGGACCATGTAACTTTAGAAACATTTGAATTATTCGCACTATCGACACTTTCAACCATCATGCACCTGAACTACCCTAGCAGAATATCAGAATTTTAAGACATATATAATACAAACTGTACTCTAGATAGACATTGACGTTTCCAAATCAAGGAATTCACGGCAAACTGCAACAAACTTCAAACTATTCACAAAATGAACACCATAAATCACACAAATCCTGAAGAATTTTGACACCACACCTTTCGCAACTTATAACTACGCTCTAAAGTCTAACAGAAGAATGAAGAATAAGGTATCTGTCACCGTATTCATCAGCAGTAACCCTGCCGTAAGATTGCAAAACGAAAGAGGAGAGAAATGGTTGAGAACGGGGGTATAATTAACAGTATCGACCCCGGCCACGTTTAATCATCGCCAGAGTCGTTTAATCTTCTATAAAACGACGGCTGACGGTGATGGGACGCGTCCACTCGCGTCCTCGACACGTTCGATGTTCAAAGGATTAAAGAAACTTCCTGCTCTGCCGGGGGATGATGGTCTTTCGCCAGCAGTTTGCTAGGCGAGAGGACAACACGATGAATTCGTGCGCTGATCGACCCGACGACAGGATACCAACGACAATGTGCATCGAGGGGATCGATACCGAACAATGGGAAGGTGTAGGTATTCTACTTCCGCGGGACAGCACAGATACGGGGATAGTTTACGACGTCGTGTAAAATAATTGCCCGGATTTAATTAACAGTAGTCAACAGTAGTCGCTCGTCAACGTGGCCGTCGGGCTAATAAATAGCGGGGCTTGAACAAGGACTTGGTCCTGGCTCGCCAGGAGCACCGTATTTCACCGAGATATACACGCTCTGAACATTCAACTCTGCCCGCAGCCTGTTTAACGCTGACGAGCATCGTGCACGACTCCAGCAACCGGGATTTCTTATGCCATCATTTAGAAATAATTAATGAGCCTCCCACTGCATTGTATCGGTCGCTGATTAATGGCGGTTACGATTTGCAGCCAACTACGAGATCATATCATCAAACGCTGTGCAGGATGCACGTCACGTAAATCGGGGCCAGCATAGAAGCACGATATCACGTTATTCGTCGTTGCTGAGAACGCAATTATATTTTGCAATGGAGGAAATGGCAGTGCCCCCGCTGCTCTGATTTGTAACGCGAGATGTTCAGATGCTGTTGGAGACAGAGTGCGTTGCACGTATAATCCCAGGTGAACAACAACTAGCATAATAAAATATTCTTTCTCATTTTACAACGCCACGAACAAACGTCGAGTTTCATTGAAAAATTTCATCGAGACCGACAGTTGCGCCCATATGTCACTCACGATGATTTTTCCCACTGGCCTGATTTTTATTTCGATCGTGATGCGATTGAATATTTCAATCGGAAAAACCGATCAGTCTCCGCCCGCGCTCGGGGATATAAATGACTTGTCTCGATAACGTAATTTAATTAGAAAACCGTGCATGTCACGCCCGTCGACGTGTGTCAACTGTTTAAAAATTTATCGCGAGCGCGCCCGAAAAGTGTGGAAATTAATATTCCGCCGTTGTGCGGCCCGCTTGAACATCGGGGCCGCGGGCATTTACGAAAAACGTATGCATATGCATGATATGTACGCAGCGAATCGCTGGGTGCTCGGCTTAAAAAATGCAAGGACTAACAAAGAGAAGCATAACGCGGATAAAGGGCGGGCGGAGTAGCGAAAGAGGAGTTGCGAGTCCTGCATATTTAAATTGCTAGCCACACGGCTCGCGTTCAATCAGAATCCGTTCGCCAGTTTTCGATTTATCGAGGAGGCAGCGGCGAGAATTTCTCCTGCTTTTTTCCCCCCTCCGCGGGTAACTTTTCCAAGCTTAAGTAGCCTCGGCCCGGTAGGTTTTTCCGCTTTTGCAACACCGGTAACTCCAGCGATATTGAATGCAACGTACCGCGACGGACCGAAAGTACAATGCGGATACCAATATCCTGCCACTTCTTAATATCCGTCTGGGAAGCAGGTACGATGCATGGAAAATTTCCGTACGGATTGACGGGGGAGCGTTGCTGCCGAAGTTTTTCGTTATCGGTGCGCGAAAATGTAGATCGTGAGCGCTAGAGGAACGCGGGGAACCATGATCCAACGTTCACAGAAGCCTTAAGAATTAAAGACAGACACTTTCGAGGGAGGATATTGATGCAAGAAATTCTACGAGGAAGAAAATTGTGGAGAAACTCAAACGTTTTATGCAGGCAAAGCACCATAGGAGTGCTACGCATTTCCATTAGAAGAGGCGAGCAGATTTATACAAATCCAACGTAGCTCCTTGACAAACAACTGATGATTACCAGCGATCTTCACTGTGACGCCATGAGAAAATGGGAAGCGAGACACCGCTGAGTATACACGGTAAACGTTGTATCGGGATCCGCGATACTCGAATAACATATTCCAAGGCGTCGCGTCGGTGTGTACGTGTGCATGCGGCATACATAATTCAACGGCGCAGGTGACAAGTGAGGATGAGAAAACAGACATTTCCTTTTCCGCCGCGAAATGAAGATAAGTTACATGCGGAAAACACACACCAGATGCCGTACATATCCACCGAGGATGCACTCGCTACGTGAACGTCGCGGCGTGACTCGTCCCCTTGCAACCACCTAAGGCTATTTGCTCCTTATCGATATGATAAATAATGGGGTGGCAGGGAGCATCTGCCTGTGCGCCGAGTTCCCCGAATCGACCTCGAAAAATTTCATCTCTAGCCACGACGTAGGATCTCTTTCTTTCTCGTTCGCTGTGTGAAGGATATACGTTAGGAAAATAAGATTTGCACACGAGTTACATACATCGTGCAGTTGCTCTGGTAAACCTGATATCAGTTTTGGTTTTTCCACTAGAAATCATTCGTACGGCGAATACAAGATTATCTTGAGCAGACGAGGCGATGTATAACAATTATATCGGCGGACCTGCATCGGTCTGCGGGCTCGTAAAGCGAAGATTTAGTTAATGGCTGCGCAAGAAAGGGCAAAGAGGAGCAAGCTTCGTCAGTCTGGACCTACATAAAACCCGCTGCTGTACACGACATGGCAAAAGGTTTACGACTAACGGTGGAGTGGCTGCGGAGGTGCAACCGAGGATCGAGCGGAAGTGGGCTTTCACCCTGACCCACTCGACAAAGAAATTGAAATCTTCAACGTCAATGTTTCACCATAATGGGTTTTCTCGAGGAGAACCACTAGCTGCTGGCATAACGTGAAAGTACGCGTGCCTTTTACATCGAAACGGTACTTCGCCGCGAGTTTGCAAAATATCGTGTCAGTCTCTCCCTTCCTTCGCGATCGATGGTTCTGTGCGTTGAAATCGTAACGCTATGAAATACTTGATGTCAGCTAATTCAGTGATTCCCAACCTGTGGGTCGTAAAGTGTTTTCTGAGGGGTTGACATGTTTTTTTTCAATATTATTAAATTAGAATTATATTTTGAAATACCTATTTTTAATGTGTGTTCTTTACCTTATTAAATTTACGTTATCTTATATGAAGCGGGGATGGGCAGGTTACTTGAATATTATAAAAGGGGATCGCAATTCAAAAAAAGTTGGCACACACTGAGGTAATTAAGTGGTTAGTGGTACTTGATCAGGGAACACAGGCACGTCGTAACGAGAATTTTTCATTCGTGGGTACTACTATGAAGTTGAATTATTAATGAGATACTCTCGAGTCTAGGAAAACGAATGAAATATCAAGCACCAGTATTTTTAAACGAGTTTATTCGGCTTCGATCTTCTGTTTGTATGTTTGTTAAACGATTATTTGAACGATTTTATTCAGCTTCGATCCTCTGTTTGTTTGATTGTTTAATGTATGTATGGTTCACATCTGGTAACTCAAATTTAACCCATTTCCAACAAATCCAATTGTCTGGAAACTTTGCAGGCGTGCGTAGTTTGGATGACAATACAATATTTTAATAAAAAAAAAACGGAGGGTGGGTGAAAAAATTACCCAGTCATCAATAAATATAACCCATAATCACAATTCACAAAGATTTTTTTTTAGTGTTTAATGCATATTAATTTAGTTTTTTATGCATTTTTAATAAAATCGTTTAACATCAAATTTTTATATATATATATATTTTGTACCTGTTACTGAATCATTCCAAACTCGTAATGATTTTCAAGCCCCTGGAACAATATTCCTGTACCCATTAAAACCAGGATTGCTCCCGTGATCGATAGACACCTAATCTCAATCCAGGCAGTAAATCGTGGATCGAACAACATCGAGCGGCCTCGGCTGATGTATCTCTATAAGGAGCAACAGGCAACGCCCAATTAAGCGGAGCAATTTGCGGCATCTTCGGCCTCCTCCTGTATACATCGTTCGCGATTTCCGAACATGGAGAACGATAATCAAAGATTAAATATCAAGTATCACGATGTCGACGCTTGTTACGTTAATCTTGGCAAATTGCTGGAGCAGTCTGCGGAGCGGAACCGAGTATCACGTCATAGGAACAAACTTTTGCGGCGAGCTAATGCAAAACGGCATCCCATTTCCAACTTTAACACCACTTTAGTTGGAAAATTCTGTACTTGAGTGAGCTGCAAACGTATCTAAACCTAAAAGCATCATTAGAGACGCCACTGTATGAATTCACTGTCTAATTCTTTTTCGAGTTAAGTGCTATGATAACGCAATTAACCCCGCGTTTAAATTACTGAACTACCCCAGCGTACGTTCACGCACAAATTTTTCGCGCTGGCGATGGTCCAAATGCACACTTACGCTGTGCTCGCATTAAACAGTCGCCCGTTTAAATTTATCGATGGTGTATTTCTTTCGCCATGCTTTATCGTAAATACCAGGCTGAAAGTATGTAGTCCGTATTTCTTGTTTGGAATGGATACTATAAAAACGTTTCAAACATATGTGTGAAGCATGAAGCTGAAATTTGCACTTTCTGTCACTAACGGAGTAGCTTCTAAAAGCCTACGCCCTTCTTCTTAGTATCGTATGATTCATCGCCTTGTGATTGTTATTTATAGCGTGTCCTGGAGGACGTTTATTCCGAGGCACACCCACTTGCAATCGATAACCTAAAATACGAGCATTAACATAGCACGGATAGATTCTCGTCAATTTCAGGATACATGTACTCGCCAGTTGGTCCTGTATACCACATTGAAGGCGTGCCCAGCATACTAGTTCAACAGAAATTGTTTATAGTCACTATCAAATCTAACGATTAATTCCTTTGCAATGTCAATATACACTCTGTACAATATTTCCCTATCAATGAACGCGATAGAATTGAAATTCTGGGAACGATAAGAAGTGTATTATTCCAATCAATGACGGGGATTGCACAAAAGAATGAGGAAGCTGGCTCCATTATAATATAATTGGAGGTACACAGATGCAGCGAAGAAAACATGGTTCTAGCTGCACTTGCGTCGCTGCAAAAACAGCCAATATCCTGCGAACTCAATATCTGCTCCCCATACACGCTCTTCGATTCCAAGCACACACGAAAGCATAATATCGGCTGTCCGTCAATGGAAGCACGCAACAGAAAGCGGCCTGTCGATGCAATTTATGTAAGCTGGCCATATACAAAATGACAAAACGTTTGGGCTACGCGATCAGCTTTGGCTCTGACGCGCCTCGATAAACCCTCCGAGAAATTGGAACAACGTGTTACGGCAGCTTTGCCTTGCCCTTAGAAATGCGAAGAATACATCAGATTCGCCTGGAATCCATCATCTAGCTACTATTCTCTCAACAACACCTTCTCTTTCCCCCTTTATTCGCGAAATTCAACAGCAAATAAGTAGTGTTGCGGAACAATCAGCTGCATCAAGTTTCATGAAAGGGAGACAGCTTCCTCAGATCAAAGTTTAGGCGTCTTCAAAATCAAATCTTCCTTCTAATCTACAGAATATCAAGAGTGGCATACAAGGGAAAATTAAAATTTGAAATATCGATATACTGTTTTGATAATTGATAATTTCCTCGAATTATAGAATTGAGGCATTTCATGGAAAAAGGGCACATACGCCAAAATGCCATTTCGAGTAAATCGGTTTCAAAGTTTTCATTAT
Organism: Andrena chrysosceles; assembly: GCA_963855975.1. Classification (NCBI taxonomy): domain Eukaryota; kingdom Metazoa; phylum Arthropoda; class Insecta; order Hymenoptera; family Andrenidae; genus Andrena; species Andrena chrysosceles. Next base: position 9,800,399 of record OY979766.1, on the reverse strand, counting down.
AGTATAACTTAATGAAAAGTAATGCAATCAAATCCAATTTTTTTTAAGGATGTAGTATCATATCCTTCACGCGTTTCGTAAACAGAAGTCATGATTTGAAAATGATATGTGTCTTTATTTAATAGTTTTATGCAAGTGGTTTATGTGCCCTTTTTCCGTAAATAGGGTAAATTCGTAACAAAATTGCTTCTTTGTTTAGTTAGTTACATATAATTTTGTTTACATACTTCGTTGCCAATTTTTTATACATTTCTTAAATAAAAAATACAAAATGAAGAGCAAAACTAAACAAAAAATGTTATGTTTTAAGTAAGTATTAATTTCTTCGATTTTTTGCAGCAAGCTGTCTTACACATCAATTTCATCTTTCCTAAATTCGCTTCTTTCCTTGCGGATTCGATACACGCCTCACTTTCCATAGTTCCTCGCTTACATTAAATCAAACGTATTGCACGACCAGACAATAGACAGCACGGCAGCGCGACCGCGCAGCGGGTATGTAGCTGCATGTCGCTCACGCTACGTAACAAAACAGCATTTAGCTAATTTAAACGTGGGAGAAGAAATGTCCTTGATATATTATATATATATAACATATTCCTGAGTCGATTTAACCGATTTACGGAAAAAGGGCACATAAGCCTATGTGCCCTTTTTCCATCAAATGCCTCAATTATAGACCCCCTGAGAAGTTTCCCAAATTTTAATCTCGTCCTCACCTGGCATCCCTAGCACTGCACATCTTATCCCATAAAATAAGCATTTTCAGCGTCGTTGAAGGCAAAAGAAACAGTTCTGGTGGATCAAGCGAAGCGCGTCGGCAGAATGTCGATCATAAGTCGACGATCGGTTAATAATAAATTGCCACCGTGTACCTAAGCATTAATAAGCAAGCATCGCTAATGGACACCGACAGTATTCGACGGAAAACGACATTGCCGTCGTCGTTGGAGGAAGAGGAATCGAGGGGACTAGTGGCCGCTGCGAGTAAGCAAATATGAGCGTGCGTTAACGAGAAGGAAGCTAGCAGGCTGAACTCAGTTTGCCAATCGTCCCGAGTCACGGGCAAGGGGGAGCAGCGTTCGGGGTGCTCAATCTACGCAAAGTTGCCTCTGCGAAATGACGGTCCCGGGGACGTTGCATTATTAAGTCGACGAGCTTCAAGTGCCTCGAGCCAGATATCTCCAGAACAGCTCTGAACAGGACAAGAGAGAAGGAAGAAAGTGTAGTAAAAAAGAAGAGAGCAGAGGCATCTCTGCCTGAGCCTGACCGATCTCATCCACCCTCCTCCTCCTCTCCTTTGTGATCCTGCCTTTTTCCTGTCGATATATCTCTCCCGGCTTATCCACCACTTGGATCATCGATTTTACATTTCGAACATTCTTTGCCCGATTGTTTCTTGATCGACCAGCTGTCGTGTCTCCTCCGCGACGCTTCCGAATAGGATAGAAAGCGCCCAATGCCAGCTGAGTGCCTCGGTCATCAGCTTCCTCCAGGAACGGCGGTATCCCGAACACAGGGACATTTTTTACGATCCGAATGTTTCTGCGGCGATGAAAAATTCCGTGACAGAATGACGATGGGAGAAGTAGCTTGGAATTCATATTTCTATCGCTTCAAGTTTCAAGTACCTAGCAGGGCGAGGAAGCTCTCGCGTCTTAATTGTCCGTTGTTTGACCATTCGGATGCTCCGACATTGTTGAATAAAGAGTAAGGCGTCCCCTTTTTCCGTGGCACTGAAGCCCCCGTGAAAGGGATGCCTCCCTTTGTGCCGCCGCAGTGTCTCGGACACTCTGAAAAGATAGTGTCTCTCTCTTCTCGCGACGCCGTGATACTTGTGGCACTATTTAGGAAGTCCTTGTTCCTCCGTCGTCTCAGTACTCCGGGCAATATTCAGCGGAGATTTTAAAACTGCTCCTCTTAATCCCACACAGAAGATGCCAGAGCATCGTTCTCCGCTTAATACTTAGTTTACTTAATCCCACAGAGGCGACTTCCCTTTGCTTAAATGTTTATAAAAGCGGAAGCTCGTCGTGAATGTGCCTTGGACCTATGGTTTCATTTTAATCAGTCGCGTTCTTGCCTCGAAGATCGTCAGACAATGAGTCATGCCTGAGGAAACTACGCACTTCCCAATGAATCCAGTCTATCAAGGGGGCACCGAATCAATAGAGAGCAGGGCGACTAATAAAAGAAAGTTATTTTCTACGACAGCGTTTTCGTTCACGAGGAGGAAACTGCCGTTTCCCGCGCACCGAATCAGCCGTTTTATGGCAATGTATTACGAGCATATCGGCTATCGGAGCCAATCGACCGGTCCGTTCGTCGACTTTCTCCTTCGGATGGTGCATAAAGGTGGACGAGCGCGCGAGACTTTATCCACGCGATCGGCTATGGAGCTCTAACGTCCCAGGCCTTGCATAAACGCCTTCTGGCCAGTGATTTTAAATCTGGCTGGTAAACAATCTTCCCTAATTCGCCCCAAGAGCCCATGTGGCACGCGCGACGGTGCAGCTGGCGGAGAATTTACCTAGCCAGGAGATATGGCGAGGTTTGCGCTTGGCAAGATTTGCTCAGACCGGGCTTTGTGCCTCGTACACACCTCAACGCTGCAGCAGGTGCGATATTGCGTCGTGATACAATCACGAGGCAATACAATGCGCGCCGCTAAGTGCGGCGGATTGGCTTTAATTGAACCCCAGAGTTCGATTCGATTTAAGCCGCGAACAATACGATTTAGCAGTCGAATCCATGGCAATGGCTTCGGGGCAAAAACGCTTCATTGATTCGGTTTAATGCTCTATAATTCGAAGTTTCCTTGGCTGGGGTTAGTACTTGTTTGACTGCCGCCATTCCGAGAGCCTGGGAGCCCAATGAAACATTCGTGGCCGCATAATTGACAATTGAATTACCCCGCGAATCGGAATCATTGCAGGCTATGAACTCAACCGGGGATATATCGTGCCTTATACTGTTTTCTCCCCATTTCGAGGGTACCCCGAATCACGTCCTACCATGTATAAAGATTCCTCAGATGGGTCTCTGAAATATACGTGGTTAATGTTCGACAGATACGTCACGGTAGGCGAGCAAATCGGTCAGAAACACCCTATGCATCAAGAACGAAACGAACATCCCCGCTAGTAACATCCCCTCTCGCTGGGATTCTCTCGACACGGCTGTTGACCAGCCGTGGGTTGGAATATAACCAGCTGCCAGGCGGAAAAACAAGACCGTACGGTTGGAACGAAAGATACATACGTGTATGTGAATGAAATGAGGGAAACGAACGAGGGAGACGACGAGAGTATGTCTCGGGGGAACGCCGTTAGGAGGCTGCCGTGGAAGATTGGAGGTAGTTACCAGAAACGATAAGGCCAACGAGTAACATCGAGAACACAATCATAGGAATCTGTTGGCGCGATAACACCTACGCGAATCGATCCCCTCCGCTCTTCTTTATTCTCGGCTAGCCTCGCCAGAGTAATCGTCGCGCTGGTGCGTATCCAACCCTTCGAATCAAACGGGAGCCACGCTAATGATATTACGCATGCATTGAAACTTTCAACTTCGGGCGTAAAATTCGGAATTTCATGAGGGAAAACATTTTTACGAGTGGCAATAATTCCAAGGGATACGTAGGGACATGGATGGCCCGACAGAGCTCTGGAATAGTTTCACTTCATTGCCAATTCAATAATACTTTCGACGAATATTTTACCATGCTTGTCAGTTTTATTTTAGACAGAGTGCACGGAGTTTCAGAATATTTCCTTCGACTAGGGATGTCGTGTAATGAGAATGACTGACGCTTTTATGAATGAACAGTAAATGGATCTCAAGGTTGGAGTTATTTATTTAATTAAAATATTACGTTCTTTCTCCTAGGAGAAAATTGATATTCATGAGCTACAAAGAAGTTATTGACATTGAAAGAGAGACACCAATCACTCTGTATGATTCACTCTGGCCGTGGTCTGATTAAGCATTGACTTTCACTACTACGCGTCAAATTACTGCATCACTATGCAGTTCACATGCGTGTGATCTAAGAGAAAACATTCATGGGTTGACGAAATTTTTACAAAATACAGATTAACTCTTAACGTAACTCAGTGCACAGCATTTTCGTCGTAATTCGCAGGAAAAATACGCAACGGTGGTTGCGTTTGGTCACCGTTGTTTGCCGTTAACAAAGCTTAATTTCGCTCCCGCTTGATATAATGGCCAGTATATGCTCGGAGCCCTCGTACAAGCAGAGGCATAAAAGTCGTATCAGCCTCCATTTCCTGCGTCTCGGAAAACTTTGTCCCCTCCACGCCGATATCGCAAAGGAAACTATACTTTCACATTAATATCTGTAACGGCGAAGTCTCTAGAGAGAGAGAGAGAGAGCCCTTCCTTAGTGTTCGGGGAAAGAAAAACACACCGATGTTCTCTCTTTGTTTTTTTAACAATCGTAAATCTATCGAGATGAATTTTCCGCGAAATGGAGAAACCCCGTTATTGGACCTGCGAGAAAGCTCGATATATCCTAAGATCAGTACACAGGGCGGGGCACGTAACTGGGACTGCTTTGATAACTCCACAAATATTGATTTAAAAGAAATTGCTTCAGAAAAATGTTGCAAAGCGTAAAGGTAGGTCGTCAATTTTCCAGATCTTAAGATCGCCGCTAGTTCGTTTTAAATGGAATCAATTTCTTCTCTAAACAGAAATCGACTATTCCTGGAAGCAGGTACTGTAGATGCCGGAATTTAAACGACGGAAAAACAAGGGGAAGTGTGTGACGGGAAAGCTAACCAAGCCAGTTCTTCATTGCCCAGCTAACTAGCTCGTTTCCATACATAATTTACAGTGTCGGCGCAAGAATGTTCCTCGCCCGGTTTTACGCGGCCAAGGGTAGGTAATTAATGAGTGGAATATTAAAGTCGTTATCTCTACCTTACCGATGTCTCTGATCTGAATGAAGACTCCCCTGCCTAGGCCTGCGCCTTCAATCACCCGTTCGACCCTTAAACGACCTTATTACATGACTCATAGACTCTCTAAGGGTGGCTTTATTCACCGGGTGAACTAACGAGGTCTATAAAAAACGAGAGTAGCTTTCCATTACACGTGAATCGAGCCTGATAGATGGAAGCTTCTCTAAATGAGAAATCGTCAACTTTCCGCTATTACAACACGATTTGCCTTGTAGCAGATTAAAATGAACATTCGACGACTTTTTGAACTGGCCGCGGTAGAAAACGCAAGGAAACACCGTGCTCATGGCTGCTGTTGTTAATCGTCGGTATTATGCGCAGTAATCGTTGCGGGAAAATGGTGGAGGGAGGGAGCGCGAGCGTGCACGCGGAATTATATCGAGATCAAAATTTTATCGAGGCCACTTTACCGGGAATTACCCGAAAAATGTGTTGCACCATGGAATTCGCACGCACCACGCCGCTGGTATTTATCGATCGAAGCGTTGTTATTCTCTGTTCGTGCAACTCGCGCGCCAATTTAATGGCCGACGTACACGCTACCAGACGATACCGTGAATTACGCGTCCAGTAACTCGCCCCAACTCCCCAAGAGGGATTTCAACGAAAGGAATATCAGAAAATCCTTCTTTGGCCCGCCTATCGACGATCGAAGTTGTTCCAACGACGAGTAGCGTTATCGATGTCCACCGATGCTGGAACTGTGTCGCGAGTGCTGAACCGAATGTCCCTCGTTCGGGCGTTTGTTTCGATCCGGGACGTTAATCGGCGAATCGCCGGAATCCGTCATCGATACCCTCCACTTCGCCATTCTCGTCCGGCGGGACGAGAAGTTGACTTTTCGATCGGTGGATTAAGACTGGCAATAGGATCAGAACCCGTAACACAACGTCGGGATACTGTTAATACTCGCTCGACCTACATAGATCTCTGTAGCACGAGTTCTCTGCTTCTGCGCGATGATTCTATGTGTCACTGTAGCACGACGAACTTATAATTTATTGATTGAACAGATCAATTAGGAATGGAAATGTACGTAGACTTGAACCTTCAATGAATCCATATTTTTACGGTAATTAAGCATTTATTTAACCCTTTAGTGCCCAGACACTTTTCCCGGCGGAAAAAATTATTTATTGCGATTAGTTAACTGCAAAATGGTGCTAATACATGCAATTCATCGTTCTTTTCCCGAAAAAGCCAGGGGAAATATGATTTTCTAAATGTGACGTATACGTCACACTGGGCATGTATGGAATAAACTGTGGCTCAATATTTAAAATACAAAATTTGTGTTTTAAAGTGTGACGTATACGTCACATAAATTTCAGCATGCAATTACAAACTAAGAATTGATGAAATCAAACTTTATAAATAATATTCTATAAGTATAACAATGAATTTACACGTATCTACAAAATAAAATGTATGAAATATAATTTTACTCTCAACTTTTTAAAGAGAACAAGAGCAACGTTTCAGGTTATCGAAAAATGTGCAACATGCATTCGCCAGAAACGTTTCCATGGTTACTGTAAACATTATTTACAGCGGTAAACGCATCAGTCGCTTGCATTTTGAAGCCATTTAGAGAACTGATCCGTTTTGGAACCCAAAATTAATTACTATCGATTTTTTTTTATACGTCTGAAACTGATGTGACGTATACGTCACACTGGGCACTAAAAAGTTAAAAACGTATAAAAAATAACAAAGTTCACCCTGCATTTTATGAACGCCGCTAAAAATGTCATTCTCGTAGCGAATTTTGCGCTCCAGGAAACATGCCACAGTAAAACAACAAGGGGGACCTGCTCGATTACCAAATTGCTTAATTGCTTATCAATACTGATGACGGAATTAATGACACCGAGCTATTAATGTCAGAGCAGTGTCACCATCCGGGGATGGGGTAACGCGATCGAACACGCAGTATCGCGCGTATGAATTGCATAAATGTGCCGCGTCACTCGCAACGCGCGGCAGTATGTACACTTTTCGATTAATCATCGAACAGACAGGTGGAATCAGTGACGCGACAGGACAACGATGACAGAGACGCGACGATGGCGCGAGCCACCCTCGAGGAAGCGGGGAATCAAAAATCTGTGGGATCGAGAGTTCTGCAAACGAGTGCGACGGGAACACTTCGAATTCCGTTCGCGGGGAACGAGGGACAAAGCGAAGGGCCGAACGAGTAGGCCAACCGGACCAATTCAGGAATCAGCTGCCATTCCTGTTGCCAAGTCAGCTCCCACCGAAGGGGTGAAATTAAATAACTTCTACGCCCGTGTCCGTCCTCCTCCGTCTGCCCTGTTACCTTGGAACCGCAGCCTACGGAGCGCGACGGTTCACTTAACCGCCACTTGATATTCCCCTGTCGTACCGCCGAGATCCGCCCCTATTTTCGTAATCCTCTTACCGAATAAGGAACCGAACTAAGTTCCCCGTCAATTTTCCGCGGAACTAGCCGCGCGATTGTTTTAAATATTCAGGCCAGAATCCCCATTGGCATTACACAGTACCAGCGCACATACACGCGCACCAGCATTCACCTATCCCCAGTCTCCATCGAGCGTCTGCGTGAAAGAAAACCGTTCGTCCCATGTGACGCTGGTCGCCACGGATGATAATAACGGGGCCACGGTTCCTGGGAACTGGAGTTGGTCCCTTAATACGGCGCCAAAGGAGCACGGGATCCTCCAAGTTCCAGAGAAGATGGGAACTACTCATCGGACAACACACGTCCCGCCACACAGCTGAGGGTAACTGGCCAAGATTTTGCTGGTCGATCTGCTGCCTAGTCGAGACGACAACGCGTACTCCTTCGGGGCTCTCCGCCTCCTATGTGTATACGGGCTCTAGCTCTGTACACCCCGGCTCGGTATTAGAAGCTACCACCCCTGCCTGTGTATATAGAGCTAGGTACGTACGTACATATGCAGGATCGTAGCCCGCGCTATCCAACCCCTGCGGACCCCGTATACCTCCTATCCGATTCCGTTTGACCGGCTGGACACTCGCCAAGACCTCTATTACATTCCGTCTAATGTCCAATGTTGGGGCTGCCGCTCCTATATCACGCGAGCCGGACCCGACCGAATTTACAGATGTTCGCTTACATGCATCTGCCGTTATTTTATCGCCGGACGCCTCGTGATTCGTCACCGCAGGGCCAAGCACTTTCGCGTGCCCTCGGCCCTTTCGATGCACGAACACGCGCCGGCTGACCTTTTCCCCTTTCCCAGCTTGCTATATGCACGCGCCACTACCTCGGAGGACGCTCGTAAAAGCGGATCGACTGTGATCCGGTGCTCGAGAGGAGATAGAGCAGCGTCATCGGGAACGCTGATTCGAACTGCGGACTAGAGAATCCGCGTCGTAAGCACCGCCTTCCATTTGCCTTTTTAACGTTCGATACTTTTAAGCTGTCGTAACTCGCCGACTGGATTTCACGTTTCAGCTTACGCTCTCCTTGAACAGGTACCTATATGTATTTCCCGCGTTAGTGGAAAAGGTCGCGAGTGGTCGGACCTATAGGAGTGACCGTTTAATTCTGGCCAATGGGCGCTTATCCCGCGATTATCGGGCTTGTCTTTGCTCGCATCTAAATTGCTGTGTGGATTTAATGGCAGCCCATAACGCACGCACGGAGGGTATTAAGGGCGCGGCGCACGCGTGCGTTTTACGGAATCTCGGCGACGTATGCGGGGTGGTTTGTAAGGGGCGTTGCTACGAATGAGAAACTGCCGATTCTGCTTGGGAATGTGAATCGAACATGGAAAGTGAAGGCGTTTTGCGCGGGCTTGAGTGTCATACGAAGTTACTGCTGAGCATTCAGAGAGGGTACCTGCTTACTCGATTCAAGTAGAGCACGATTGCATGACCAGTAGGTAAATAAAAGTCGTATATCGTTGGGGACGAAGAGAGAAAGTGAAATAATCGAGGTAACGCGATAGATACGATACTACGGTGCGTAAATAGCGCCACTACCCTGTGAATTTGAATCGCAAGACAAGCTACTTTCATCGATTCTTCTGATTGTCGAGGGACGATATCTCGTATCGTTGCTTCGGCGATATTCAACGCTCGTAGGGGAGACCGGGGCTGGTTGACACCAGGGGTAGGTTGACTAATTGTTAATAACTTTCCACCGACGTATGCTCTACCGCGGAGCGATTTTCTGTAGAAATAAGTCACTTCTACTATGACATGCATTTCTGTCCGACCCCGTGATCGCACGTTTTTTAAAAGTTACCAGCGTTTATCGAAAAATTGGCTATGTAAGTAAATATGTTTTCTTAAAGATTTTATGTTTTCACGCTCTGTATAGTTAGAGTAGAATAAATGTGATGGGACTATTTTAAAGTTTGTTTATTAAACGACCTATTGAGACAGCGTTTTTGATTTTACATAAATAATTAATGGTTTTATAGAGTATTGAAGTCAAAATGATCGTTCGGGGCTGGTTGACTAATAACGTCCGGGGTTACATGGCTAAGCTGGTTAACCAACCCCAGTTATATTAGTTTATTACGAACTTTTCGTTACTAAAGGTTAGTTAATAACTTATTTCACAGAACAATGAGGACATATCAAAGAAAGTCAAATAGAGGTTCAACCTCAAAAGATCTTATAGAACAAGCATGTCGTGAAGTAATTCTTGAAAAGAAAAGCATTCAAAAATGCAAAAATTGCACATCAGATTGCGAAGATAGTAATTAGTTGATAGAAGATGGCGAATGTTTTTATAGTACCAGATATAAGATTTATTGCTACTATAAAGGTTTAAATTGTTATCTATTATTAAAAAATAATAAATATTTTATAATGAAACAACTCTTGTGACATTGTGCTATTTTATTTCCACTCAGATAAGTTGTTAACAACATTTTCTTAACTGATTGCACCTATAGTCAACCTACCCCATACTGTTAGTCTACCAACCCCGACCACGGGGCTGGTTGACCAGCATGCAAGGTGTTAGAAAAACATTAAAATGTCTTAAATGTTGTCACATTGAGTCAACATTAATAATTTAATCAGATAGCCAAATGTATGCCCTATAAAATATAGTAATCGATTTAATGATATTTCGCCCACATAATTTATTAAAAATCAAAAACTGAAAAATTGGCCTACCAGCCCCGGTCTCCCCTACTCCTTTCCGAGCAGCAAACCGTATCGACTCTCATTCGAGAAACTTACGTTATTCAATAAACATCTCTGCGCGAGGTTTATCAACCAGCGATTTTACTCCCGGAGAAAACAATCTCTCCACGATTTCTTATCGGCCACTCGCCCACGTCGGAAACTTCTCGACGTTTAATATTGAACGTGACTCGGTACTATGTAGAACGCAACGTACGCGGAAGTATTCATTACCCACCATCAACTTATGCAGACTTTTACGTGCAGAACTGGTACATGATACTTTCCTGCGTTCCAGCTAGGAAGTTCGCCCTTAGAATTCCTTTGAGTGTAGGTTCCTAACAATTAGCTTGAGGGTTAATTTCTTTCGATTACATTTAAGATGTGGCGATCGGACCTGCTATTAGCCGATGCGAGTTTCAATTTATTCCTCCTATGCGCAGGCATTGTAAAAAGTGTACGGATCTCTGTTGAAAAACATACGGGTCCCTGAATAGTATAGCCACAACGTAGGGATCGTTATTTGCGTAGAAGATTCTGGTTGGCGCACGATAGTAGGCTTAGCAAACTAACATAAATTTCCGAAGTACACAGCTTAAAGTATTACGAAGCGCATGCCAAACCCTCGCCCTTTTACACGCCGTGCCCACTGCTATCTCGTGGCTGGCGCGTTCTGACTGATTCGTCGGAACAAACTTTAAAGTAACGCGATTAATGATACACTATCCGCTGGCTTTGCTAATCTCCAGAAATACGACCAATTTTCGGGTCGCGAACTCTGAAATTCATTCGACTGCGGCTCCGCTTCCAAACCCCGCTTCGAACGAAACGGACTGGCGTGCCAGATCAAATTTGGGCGCGATAAAACGCTAGGTGGCTCTAAGAATAGAGAGAAACAGCGGACCGTTATCGCGATCGTTACTCGCAGAGAAATATTCCACTTTGCATTCGCGATAGAAGCTTGGATATTTCGGGCACTCACCTGAAACAGGGAGAGGGGAAGACAGATTACGTAAAAGCGACCGTTCAAAAATAGATGGTAGCTTGTTAAATATTCAAACCAATGTTGAAGCCCATGTCTTGAAGGATGCAACGGGTTCAAGCTATTCGGCCAGCGCGAAGGATTAGATGAAAACGCTCGCGCGACTTTACTCGCACGGTAAACAGGAAAACGGAGAGGCAAGCTGATTCTCCGGAGATCAAAGTGTGTCGAAAGATAGTGGATGCTTTTTCCAAGAAAGCACTTGGATCTCTAATCTCGGTCTCCTCTTTCCAATCTGCTGGAAAAGTAGGGAAAGTAGGAAAAGCCACGCCCCGCTACTGGCGTTAGAGACCTGCTCGCTTTGAAATCCGACGATTCAGTCGCCCTTTTCTAACCCACCCCTTGCACCCCTCCTCTATTGAAAATTAGTAAGCATGAAGGATTTAATTTTATGCGCCTGTACAGATCGCTCCTAAAACGTCTGGCAGAGCGCGGGGCCGTGATACAGCTTCGCAATCCTTTGTACGCCATTCTGGCATTTATGCGCTGGATGTACTTAGAATCCATGATAAGTATATTCCGTGTCGCATTATTATTCATAGGCTTTCAGCTTCGTACTCCGCTAGACGTCTCGGGGTACCTATTGATTTTCCCGGGCCAATTTTTCTCGGAGCAGAGACCGCTGTGATTCGCGTGGAATCGCTCGCTCGTTGAGATCACAGACATTCCACATGCGCCGCGGAGAGGATTCTGAGTTCCTTGACTAGTGTATCCTGCAGTACTCGGTGGCCATATGCCAATGGTTATGGAACAATTCAGTAATTGTAATTAGATTCGTAGGTCTGGTTTGATTTATACTTTTTCCTTCTCTTATACCGATTTTCACAGTTCGGTAGCAGACCAGATTTTGAATACAGAACCGAAAATAACCTGGTACGAGTGAATTTAAGGGGTAACACCACTCTAGAGGTAGAAAAAAATACCTAAATTTGACAATTTATTTTGGGAGTGTGACAAACGGAATACAATTTCTTTTCAGAGGGTTTATTTAACACATATTGAAGTATGAAAAATATTTTTTTTAGTGTCATTTTCATACAAAATGGCGACGACAGAGCCCGTCGTCGGAAACAGCTTTTGTGAAAACACCGCCACGGGAGGACGGATTTCTCGGCATGTATGAGTCGTGGAACAATAAAAAAAAAATTTATAATCTATATACAATTGGCTTTGGAAGTACGTAGGGGTTTTTTTTAAATCAATTTTTGTGGAAGTGGTGGAGTTGTTAAGAAATAAATCGATTTTTTGCCCTAAAAATGAGCATTAAATTGGTTATAAAAAAGAAAGTTTACATTCAATCAAAAAGCGGCTACGTACTTCCAAAGAGAATATTGTTGTAAAGCTACTGTAAAAATTTCAAATCGTTTCATGCGATAGTTTCCGAGAAATTCGTTCTCCCAGTTTGAAAAAAGTGGTTTCGAGAAAAACGCGTTTAAAGTTTTATGAACATTTTAATCCTTTAAATTTTTGTTTTTCTTTAATCTGCGATGCCTGCACCATACATTTGGCCATCTAGGTCGATGTTCGTCTCCTCCTTCCTTTCTAAAGTATGGTTTAAGCAAAAAAAAACATGGATCCTAGAGTGGTGTTACCCCTTAATTGATTTAGAATCGCCACGGTTCACATGTACGATACGAGTGACTAATCAGGAAAGGCAGTGTGGGGAAGCAGTAGAATTTCTATGGCAAACTGCGTAGGGGGATAAAAATCGCGAGCGGGATAGAGCACGAAAGGGGAGGCGAGGAACTGTGCGATAGCATCGCGCCTCATTTAATTAGCAAGCTAGAAAGCTTCATCTTGACCCGCCGCGAGATTTGAGAATTGCGCGCTATAAATAAAAAGCAACGAGCCCCCAGTGAAAAGAGGAACCGAAACGCTGCTACTTTCGCGTGTCCCAGCCAAGTTGATAAACTTATTAAGAGCGAATTAGTTCCGGAACGTCGTAATAACCGCGAGCCCCTGGCTCACAAGGCTTTCCTCAGCCCTCCCCTTGAACAGGGTGGCAGAGCATGAAAGCTTTTTATCAACAGCAATGGGTTTAGCGTTGGACTACGGATCCTACGCTTTATTATGGGAACTTAAATTGCGCGGAAAAATATAATTTGAATCCGCTGCCAACACCCCGGGAAGTTAAATCGTGTTTCTTGAGTTCGAAAAATATGAGGACGAGCTTCCTACTTTCTTTCACATAGCTACTTGTGCTCAATATTCCACGCGTTTCGTAGAAAGACTGGGGAAATATGAATGCGACAGATTCATTTAAATAGTCACTGACTTCGTTAATATTGAAAACAGAGTTGTGAATTGAAACATTGAGAGCAGAAACAGACTAGGTACATTTTTCCCGAAATTCAGTTTATAACAATACTGTATTCCAACAGGCTGTACTAATCATACAAAATAGGAAAAATTATAATTTTTTCATCTTTTTTCATTCAATCCATCACAAAAGTTAATCACAAAAATAAATCTGCTATTGTTTAATATAGTTTACTATAATATATGTACCGTAGACTGAGAGGAATCAAAAATACTTTCTATTTCGTATTCAACCCAAAACACATTCCTACCACACAGTGGTAGTCCGTGTAAGCAAGTACAGAAGGTGAACCGTACCAATGGCAGCCGGTAGCTATAAAACATTCAGCTAAACGTTTTCCCAGTAGCAATTATCCTCTATCTAGAACCGATTCCATCCAGCACAGAATCGAACGAAACAGTCGCTGGATATCCTGCAGTCGCGATGACACCATTGAAAATTCCACCGGCACAGTTAAGGGATGCACGAGAATGCGGTTTTCGAGGAAACCGTCGAATCTCCAGCGCGATATTACGTTGTCGTACGGTAAATAGGATATTATGGATGCGATCAATCACGCCTCTAACGCGTATCAAGCTCCAAAGCATCGATTCCCCGTGCACATATTGAAACCCATGAGCTGCCTTCGTTCCACGGTTCACAGCCGACGGTCCACGATCGACAGGCAGCTAAATTTCGTCAAAAATAGTACGTTTCGTCCGGTTCGAAAGTTATGAGGAGAATAAACCGACGGCAATGTATAGAGCAGCTCGTGATCGAGCCTTATAAAGACGCCTTGAATTATCATTCGTCATCCGTCCAGTCCTGACAGGCGGGAATGCTAACACAGATTGCAAACGTAGGAGCAAATTAGTACAATAGATTAATTTTAAAGCGAATAGGCGAAATAGACTGAAGTGTATTGATTGCTCGGCATGAAATGTATTCAAAGTCCATGTAATTTTTATCGGCTAACGTTGTCGTCGCTTCACCGTGGTCGTTGATGATTATACCTCGTACCTCCAGGTATGTATGTAAGTTCTCAACCCGGGAAAGCTATAGGCGCTGCAGTATTTATAGCTCCTACCATGTAATTTCTACGGTATTTGAGCGTTTTTTGATTCGTAGCCACTTTATCGTAACGAAGGTAGGTATTACGGACTCGTTACAGACTTTGATACCTACGACTATACGCTCGTTTCGATGAAAGAATTATCGTCCTGGGAATTGAAATTACGTCCGCTGCTTGTGGAACGCATTCCCATCCCTCCCGGCTTGATGACATTGTATGGATGCTCGATACCGCTATGTTTAGCTAATGCGGACTGATGTAGGTTTAGCTGGATAATGGACAGTGCTCTATATGTTACTGAATAGTTTGGGGATTACTTTAACGGTATGGAGCACGATTATGCAACACGTGAAACTCAATGCATAAAGTGTCTCTGTGTTAAAGAATTTACAGAAAATGTTGTGAATAAAACAGTCTGCTTAAAATTCAGTGTGCTGTTTACAGGAAATATAATTTCGCTGAATAAATGGGGATAACTGCAACTTTACATTCGGTTGCGTGGGTTTAACGATCAGAAACGATATCATTTTTATTACACATAATTTGTTTTCATCAGAAATGTTGTTTGCTTCACGAACCGAACGCAAAGATTTTGGTTGGCAAAGACTGAGTTGATGAATGCTTTAACAGCAATAATTCAGCAAATGAGTGTACTAAATTACATTATCTAAACTTCAATTATTGAATATTATATCAAATAGTTCGTTCAACTCTAATTCCACGATTCACCAGAGGCGTCGAATAACGCGCATTATCGATTAAATATAATGTACGGCAAACAAAGAGACACGGACACGTTTATTCACTTTGTTCCATTAAAGGCTGCTCGTAAATTCATTCAACGATAGTGTAGTAGACATTTGCTCTAAATTTGGCGTACAGCGTTGCAAAAGTTCATTTCCATTTGCAAATTGTACATGAACTAAAACAAATATCATCGGAACAACGCCTAACCGAGATTGCTAGCAAAAGGTTAAAGAATTCTATGTCAATCGACAAGTTTCCCAGACACAGCCGCTGTTGATTGCTTATCGCTTCATGGAACCTGACGATAAAAAATATTCAGTCCATTTGAAACAGTTGAAATGTAATTCAAGTCGTTCTTCTACCCTCGAAGGCAATTCGCAATCGCGATGGCAATTTCTGACTTCGATATCAAATGTAAATTGAAGCACGGGTATGAACAGTTACTTCATTTTCTAGATTATTCGATGCCGAAATTTCATCACGTCCTTCCCCCGTCTCGCGCGCTGCTTCTGTCCAAGAGGGAAATTTTCAAGCGTAAAAAACTTGGCGTATCGACCAGTGCGCGCGAGCGCGCGAAATTCATGGTTTAAGGCGTCCAAAGAATTACGAGGGAGGGCGATATGCGCGCGGGCAAAAGTTTGAATATAAAGTTGCGGAATAACAAGTGCGCGGCGGCGCGTATTTCTTGAGAGACAGAATGCATCACCTCGTCTTCCGCGAGCGGAAACAACGGTCGAAGGGGGGACGGAAAACTTATCAAAAACTTTCTCGTCCTTTCCTCCTCGACGCTGTCGAACCGTACTTCATGGAACCAAACGACGCTTGCCGTCTCCAATCTTCCAGCTATCCACTCTATCCCACCTTCGATCAGAGCGCCCCGCGTATCAACGATCGCGATCGAGAGAGGACGAACCCCAGCTCCGAGAAGCTACGAAAAAAACCTGTTCTAATTAACCAGTGATCAAATAATAATTATCGAAGAACGAATTTAGGCAAAGGGAAAGAAAGCACGTTCGAAGGGGAGAGACCATTAGAATGCAAATTCATTGAAATGAATTTCGACGTGATGTAAGATCGTCGAAACGCCTAGAGAGCGAGGCTGGAACGAAAGAGAGGAAAGCTCCGGCACAACCCCCGCGCATCTTCGCTCTTTGCGCCCTTCCTCAGGCATTCCCGCCTTCCTTGCCTCTGTTCACCGCGGCGAAGGAATTTTTTTAAGTTAATTTTCTCCACGCTCCGAGTGCTAGTCCCCGAGGGGGTATTTACATTTTCGTAGGCCCGCTTCACCACCCCTTCTGTCGCGCGCCTGCTTTAGAGCCTCTTTTATCTCTGAATTCGCAATCTTTCCTCTACTGTCGGAGGAGTTAGCCCAAGGTTCGGTGTTACCTTAACTCGTAACCGCATTTCGCCGTTACGTATTCTCACGTACGTCCCGAGAATACGTAATTGCGCGTGCATCGCACAGAGGGGTAATTGTGTTACGCAGCGGACCAGTCGGGTCGGCGAAGGTCGTTTTGTTACGTAACAAAACAGTGGTCCATTCTTGGTGGAGGACAGAGCAGCTTCGCTTCGATGGTGATAACGTTATAAATCAAAGGACGTGGTAACACAGATGTTAGAATCGTTAGTTGAAGAATGTTAAGCACGAATCTAAACCTCCCGCAGAAATTCAGGAGAAACTGCTTCTGTTTGAATGTCGAATCTCGAATTTCCTGAATTTTTTTTTTAAAGTGAGTGTCAATGCTATCCAGATTTGTCAGTATACCGCATTGAACCCAGCAAAGCTTTCCACGTCTCACCCAATCAATCGATTTAACCTACTTTTCCGTATCCAGAGCTTGTATACCGAAAATCTACTTCAAATTGTGGCAGCAACTTCGGAATCGTGTTCTACATATTCCATTGACCTCGTATCACTGACGGATAGCATACTGCAAGCAGCCACAACAACGGAAACTCAACAGAATTATGTACACCTCGATTATGATCCGCTGCAAGTAGTATAGCCCGTCGCTGGTCAGCCATCGCGACTGTTACGTTAATTTCTACTGTAACTAAAGTCGCCCACCTTTTATGGTCCTTCGATTAAGGGGGGAGACCACTGTCTCGGTCCGAAATGTAAGGGTGTTTTCGGGAATTTATTTCAACCAAACAACGCAAGGAAATCAATTTATTGCTTCATATAGTTAATAGTGTACATATCGAAGGGTAAGAAAACATTGTTTTCAATCAAATTCATAAATCCGTTTCGTGTATACTCTTCGTCAAAATTTGCGCTCCGGCAAAAACATGCTAGTCGCGTTGACAGTTCCCAGGCCATATGGTTCATCGAAATTCAAAAAAACAATAATATTTAGAAACTAGAAGCTTGCCTCTATTACGTGACCATCGAAAAATGTCAAAATTGTAAAAAATAACAAAATGGCGGACAACTGAAGAAAAAAGTCATGTTTTCGGGGTACAAAATTGGGGAAATGTTGCTAAAAAAAATAGAAGCAGGTCGAAAATTGAAAATATCTGATCGTCACGTAATAGCGACGGGTTTTCCGTACAATAAATGTCCTTGATCATGCCAATTGGACGTATAGTTTTTTCTGTAGACTGTCAACGCGGTTGAAAAATGTCATTCTGTGGAAAACGCGTCCAATGTTCCGCGTGGCTCAGTCGCGCGTTTGACACCGCTTCATGAAAAACACCATATCTCCGTCAATTTTGCGAATTTCTTCAGAAAATTTGGAGAGAACATTCTTGAAACATACGTCTTTCAGAAAATCTAAAAAGAAAAAATTTTTTTTTCAGATTTGAGACAGTGGTCTCCCCCCTTAAATCGAAACGAGCGACTAATCAGCCAGCGCAGGGTCACTTCTCCCTCTTCATCGACAGCAAACCGAGATATTAAATTAGCCTTGTTTACGGCTCAATATCTCTGGCCAGGGGATTATACTTGCTAGCGACAAAGCCCTGCGAGGACAGATAGCCGTGATCCCGGTGACCAGGAACCTGAGCCTTTATGCAAATCATATTTCACAGAGCGTAGGCACGGTCCATCTGCTAGCTAGAGGTCGGTGCTCGACCGTTCAGCGAAACAGGGGCGAGAAATCCTTTATTTAATAGCGGTATATATCTCGTTCGGCGCTTACAGTGAAACTGCTCCTCGTCAAATCGCATCAGGACGGCGTTAAAACAATTTATATCATCCCCCTCCGAGGGGGTGAGCTTTTCTCGTGGGCAACGTTGGGAAGCCACGCGGGCCCGGCTCTTAATTCATGGATTACACTTCCCACCCCAACCCCTCGAGTTCCTCCCTGTATCGTTTCATCTGCAGCACCCCTCCCCTCCCGGTTCCCCTCCCCGGTTTCTGTCGCGGCACTGCGTCGCGCCCTTATTTCGTCGCGATTCGGCACGCCTTGCATTTTAATTTCATTTGCTCCGTCGAATGAATAATTATTTAAATTCGCGTTCGTCTTGTCGGCCACATCTGCCGCCGACTCCGACTCTCTCGCGTGCGCAGCTTAAAATTCATCGTCACTGAGTGTCGGATGGCTGACGGAAGGCTCCGATTTTAAACAGATTATCATCTTGATTAGAATTTTAAATAGCAGCCCTGCGCGGCACTCGACGACTCCGATCCCAGAGTCTATTACGTTTGAATTGCAACTACAATCTGTATGCGTGATCGTAGCCCTTCTGTATACTTGCAACATCGTCTATGTATTATGCGTGAGTGTATCCTATTAGGTTTCATGGATCCTTTGCTTTTATATCGAAAAGCCAAGGGAGCATCATGGGGAATTCTTCTGCTACCAAGATGAGACATCGTTATATACCAAGTAGAAACAGAAACGTTCTTGGTATTTTCTATGGAACGAATTGCGAAACGATGCAAAACGGGCGCAATTTTAAACGGGGTCCGTCGAAAAAGAAACCTCGTAACAGTGGGGGAAAAAGAGCGCGCTGAAAATTCGCGATGCCCCAGTATAAATTCGCTCTAACAATGTTTTATCAATCACGGGCGCACAAACAGAACTCACTCGGGTGTTTTCATAAAACAAAACTGGGCCCGCAATGGCGAATAAAAATCCGCCCGAAAATCAATACTGTGTTCGACGCGATAGAAGTAGCCGAAACGAATAAAACAAAACCAAAGGGAGGACAAAAATACGCGAGTCATGCACGTATATTTATCGAATGATTATTTCACATCGATTAACGACCCCCATCCCCATCTTTTCGCCGTGTGTTATCGAGTCAGTCGATTTTTAAGCATCGAGAAAAGCTCACCTTGTGAAACGATGCTAAACTGGTCGTTCAAAAAACTATTTAGGAATCAACCATAAAAGTACCACGTACAACTAGAAATGTACTTCGCCCAAATACACCAGAATGATAGCCTCAAAAATAAACCCAACCACGTGTCTTTAACAGCCCCGCGAAAGGAAGATTCTCCGTGAAATTATCCAGAAATTATGATCATTTCCAGGAGTCTTTACGAGCAATTCCCAGCGAACATCTAAAAACGCTATCGTCTTCGTGGATGAACTATAAGATTACAGACCATGAATGCTCGGCACGTTATTAAACGAATCGTAAAGCTTCCCGAACGCTAACCTCTCCCGCGCACGATTTATTGAATAAAGATGAACCGCTGCCAGTGGATTCCTTGTTCGACTAATAACTTCGACAGTCCCTGATACCGCCACTTTCAACGCCAGTTGGGAAGTTGTCCAACTTTCCGGCGGGACGCTTTATGAAAAAAAATCTCCCAGGCGAGATAACGTAGCCCCGGCGATAAAGAGATCGCAAATGACGCTGCGCATAATTTCCCGTTACATATTCATCGCCTCGTTAATTTTTTTAATGCGCCGGCTATTATCTCGTTCCTTCGTTTCCCCTCCGTCTCCCGCGGAAGCGACGAGAATCGTCTGTTGGGTTTAAAATTCAGCACGAGCTACGTGCTAAAAGATATCACGGGCTCGTATTAAACGCGAAATCCGGCCGTGTCTTTGTCGCTCGTCGATTCGAATTCCACCGTTTTCACGGCCAGTGTTTCGTGGAGAGAAAACCTGGTGGTCTGGAGATAGTCGAGGGTGAGGGGGGGCGGCGGTGCTGGGAGTTTCGAGGGGGGACATCGATACGAAGTTTAGCGATATTTCTGCTGCAGAACCGACAGACGCCACGCAAACCAGCGAAGTGGACTCATTGCCTGGGCGTACGTAAGCGAAAGAAAGGAGCAACATAATGGTGGGCATGATAAGCCCCCGGCTGGATTGTATAGAGGCTTTATCTCGTTCCCGTGTTTTCACCGGCGAAGAAAGGTTCAGACGGGTGAATGGTTCCGCGGATGCGACTGCAGTCTATAAGAGATCCTGTAAAATTAATGACGCAACTGACGTGTTGTAGGCACGGTAACGTACGGGGCTGGATATCAACTATTCACGAGCTATGATAGACGCGCATCCAGTAAGAGCGGTGTACGGGGTAACGGTTAAAAGGTGGCGGCTATATATTTCGTAGGAGGGGTAGTGTATCGAGGGCAACGCCAGACTTTCCAGAGCAGCGTAGGTAGGCATCAGCTGCGCTATTGGCTTATCGAGAATTCCTCGCGCGGCCGATGTATCATTCAGCCGCCAAACAACATTATCATTCGATGGGTGTCGCTTATAATTCATCGGGCGCAAAAGCTGTGTTCCTCGAGGACTGATGGAATCTTCCCCAGCTCTATCGGGGGCGAGGCAAAAGAATACTGGTAGCTCGAGAGTTGAATCGAGCCGCTGCAATAGGTTAGATGAAAGGAATCGCTGGAATTATCATTGTTTCTGATATAGGTCACTCTGTATACATATCAGAGGTCGTTAAACTATCCAATAAAGAGCACGGTAAATTCATAAATTCCGTTATAGAGGCAACTGGATTAAGCATAATGCAACCACATAACGAGACCAGGAAATCTGGTTGACCCGTGCTATTGAATCATTCCCAGTAAAGCGAATGCGTGGACGTTAACGAGGGACTATCGATAATGGGCTTAGCACCTCGTTCTGGTAACCTGTATCAAAAACGGCCAACGAAAGATGCGTTAATACGTGCCCGTGTATGCTGAGTTATCGACTTAGTGGGCAGCCACTGCTCGAAACCTGATTATAACCGATGTAGCGGTAATAAAACGAGCTCTAGGAAATATATTAGAAATATAGGCTAGGATATCCAGTGGAGAAAGCCCATAAGTTGACTGGGCATGTCCTACATATAGTACCTGGTGCCTCTTTCTGCTTTCTGACCCATAAACCTTATAATGGCCCTTGGTTACTCCACAAAGAGCATCCTGGATACACAGGCTTCTTATATTTCGATCACGCGCCGAACATTTTTTATACGACCATGTTCTTCGCAGTAAATCGTGTAAAGCTCCTTGTAGACTTTCGGACTTACGAACAGTTGCGGGAACGCGTGTGAAATTATAGCACGCGAGTGTTACAAAGTGGCTATCATTTTCTTATTAAATTTTGAGAATCTCTCGCTATGTCCCTCAGCGAATGAATATCGAGATATTGGGACTGCTTGTACATTACGAACACGGTATAAGTGTGGTTGAATCGAAATATGGATGTACAAGGTGCACACATGCTCGTGTAATCGAAAGATATTCCTAAAAAAAAAGCGACCCATGGGAACCTGACCATCGGGCCCACGTTTCTGATACAATATGCCACGAAAATTGTTACATCGTCCAGCAAGAGGAAATTTTCAGCCCGGCCAATCCAGCTTCATCGGATTACAGTCTTGCAATATCGACTCCTCTCATCGCACCACTCCTATACTTCTTTCACCACTCTCCTCGTAATTGGATAAACCTGAAAATAACACGAAAAGGCGATCGCATCGTGCCAGACCGAGAGCCAGTTCGGCGTTATCGTTCCGCAGTATCGAGTAATGAGGATAGATTCAACTTTCGGCGGATCCGTGTCGAATGCATCGCTATCAAACCCCTTCGAACCCCTTATCCACCAGCGAACATTGATCTTTTTCGAATGGAAGAATATATTCCTCCGCATCTCGTTCCGTTTCAAATTCTGTTACTCCTTTCATTATCCCACCGACGTTGGAAAAATTTCGAAACTCGTACATCAATCGTGGCGAAGTAAAAGCATCGTTACGCATCGGCGTATTTGTCATAGTGAAGGTGCACAATACTTCTAAGGGGACAGAAGCAGAGCCGCGGAGCTTAATAATTCTCTGACATGCATTCATCGAGCCATATGTCCTAGCTGCGCGATGCCCAGTGCATTTGCGACAAAGTGCAAAACATCGCTGTTCACCCCCGTTTCCACCGAGTATGTACACTCGATTCCTTTGTCCTGCACGCTCGCCAAGATCCTACAAGCAGAATCGGATCATCTTCTTTCGCGCGCGTAAAAGGTAAAAGGCAGGCCGATAAGGTAAAAGTACCAATAACTGGACACGTCCCAATACCTGGACACCAATGACATTTATATTTTTACTAAGCTTCATAGAAAGTTTTGAACAATATTGTTGGGAATATATGTTATTTTACAACTTGATCTCTTATATAAAAAATTAAGAAAGTCCTAGATGTAAAGTTTAATATATAAAACAGTCTTTAAATATCGGAGGTGCATGCATTTGAATTCTGCGTAGATTTCTTAAGTAATTCTTAAGAAAAATACAGTTAGTTGTTAAGGTGATAATCATCGCTATATATAACGTTTTTCTGAGAAAAAAACGTATGTACAGAATCTTAAGAAGTTTTTTGTCACATACAAAACAAAACATTGATCGGTTAATGTTGATTTTAATTAAAAATATACGTGTTCATGTACCGGTACATAATAATCTTGCCCTCTGCACGCTGTGCCAATAACTGACCAGCCGTCCAGTTGGTCGGCCTGTCAGCATTTTGAACGGTTAGGTGAAATCCCAGTACCTGACGGCATTGTCAAACCGATAATGTGTCTGTGTTTCCTCAAATTTTTGTATATCAAAAGTGTAAGTACAAGTATACTGTACATAAATTAACAGCTTTCTATTTCCAAGTCATATTTTTATTCAATTGCGTGCTACATTTTCAACATAACCATTGACACAAACATTAGTGGCGCCCTCTGCCCCGAGCTTTGCGTCATCTTCCCTATTGACCAGGTATTGGGACACCACAAATGGGACGCTGGGACAAATCAGAATTCTATTGTCCATGTACTGGTACACATAACTACTTGTGTTTTTACTCAATTTAATTAAAATAACGCACTGAAAACAAGGTTTTAGTAGCTCATTTGATAGAAAGAAGTAACATTTATCTCAATATTGACACTTTTGTTCAAAAGGACATTTATTTTGTGTCCATTTTTAAGATATACAACTTTGATATCCTTAAGTGTCCACTTATTGGTACTTTTACCTTACCGAGTTACAGATGGGGGACATGAAGTAACGAAGTAGCTACACGGCGGATGATAGATAGGAAAGTCGAGGATATCTCGTGTCTGCGCATCTCTACTTCCTTACGACGATGCTGTCGTAAAGCGCGGCCACTTTACGACTGCTTCTCATCTTTTACAACGTAAAACATAGTTGCAAGCGTGGCCGCCGCGGTCGTTACGCGGTAAAAGCTAATCTTTGCGGAGCTGTGGTTCGCGTATCAATGGGAAACGTTCCACTGCGGTTCGTCCCAGTAGATATCGTACAGTTTCGAACGAGGACAGTGGAGAATGAGTTAGTTGGATAAGGCAACTCAGAAATTTCGATTACAAACAATTTTCCTCCGCCGCCCTATTTCTTTGCCCTCGTCACTTTCCACGTCCCGGAAGTTCAGATCCTTAGTGACTTCCTCGTCTGTAACTTCTGATGTCCGCGGTGAAAGCAAAGTAAAACAAACAGCCGCGAGTTTCCCCCGGGCGGGAAACATTTTTCGCGTGGACTACGCGCCCGTAAGAAAGTTTCCGGGGAACTTTGTTTGACCCGCGCCGCGTCCACAGAATCGACGTATCGAGTCATATCGCTTAAGTTAAACGAGTTTTCCCCCCGAGCAAAGATATGCGCGGCCGGCGAGAAAGTAAGGGCGAGGTCGGTGGGTAAGTTCCGCAGGGAGAACAAACAAGATAAAGGAAGTTTTTAATAATCCTGCCTGTTATTAGCCCACCATAGCCGACGGAAATCGGGGTACCAGCTCGATAAGGAAGTTGCACCAATGGTCGCGGTTCGATCACAGGGCCCGATACTTTCATTGAATTATATTAATTTACCGAGGAAACTTGTGTTTGTGCTCTCGAAACTTCCCGATATTGGAAAAACACGGTTAAGCGTTCTAGTTAATAACGCCCTCGCGCTCCAGCCATCGAGATCCACACCGCGAACTTTACGCTGAAGACAGCGTCGTAACTTTCTGCTTCCATCGAATTTAAATAGTGGATTAAACGGATGCTGGAGGGTTTTATTAAGTCGTCACACACTCGGCGTATCTATGGCCCCAGTAGAATGAACGCCCATTAATCAGACGTAGAGAGGAGTGTTTGAATATTCATTGCCCCATCACCTAGCAGTTGTAGAGACTTTGAAATATTTTTTAAGTATTCCTGCATTTCCCCGCTAGCAAGGCTCAAGGCTTCGAGGGTCAACAGAAAATCTTAACGACGGAAAAACGTCTGCCGATAATTTCGTTCCCTTCTCGCGCCAGGCAAGTTGCAGACTAAGTTCATTAGCTCGTCGCGAATTTGCATATAAAACGACGCTCTCATCAGATACTGTTATGAGAGGCGAACTTCCATTTTATAACAGCAACTGTTCCTCGTACGCTGCATAATTTATGTATCTTGTTTAGGCTGGCGTATTCCGCGCGATAGGATCTCCTTTTGATAGGAAGCAGCGCTGATCAGCATAATATGCAAACAGCCACGGAAGACGACGTTAATTCATAACGGATACAAAAGACAGAACTAAAGAACATTTAGTGCTTTCTACTCTCAATCATTGCTCGTTAACGTTGTTATATTTCGAGTCCCGTAAGCGACACTTCCCAGTGAAACGTGTACCGTACGAGAATAACATTCAAAATGCAGGCTATCCCGACAAGAACGTCGCAACTTTTTCCCAATTTCACGAAGAAACAGATACGAACACGACAGTGCGATGAATATTACATCGAAGTTAATAAAGCACAGGTTTTTTCCAACAAATGAACCTTCTGAATGGTCAAGTATCAAATAAGATCCATCGACGTTACCCTTGTCCGATACAACGGAGAAGTTTCATTAGAAACTGTCGCCAAAATGTATCACGACGCACGTCCATTCCGTTTCCAATTTTCTTTCGTTCGCTATCACGTTAACCGTAACGGAGGATAAAGGAAGATTGATCAGGATCACCCTGACGTACGTTCCCTTCTCGGATCGCGATTCGAAACAATCCAACAATCATTTCGAGACGTGTGGTCGTTTCGCGAGCCAAGAGAAAGAGACGCGGCTGTCGATCATCGTGTATCGAGGTTTACACGCAAGAAAAAAGGAGTCTAAAAGGGACGCGAAAGGATAAGAGCACGCGATTACGTCGATTGCGTCTCGCGAGGGTCTCTTGAAGCAGGGTGCTGATAACGAAGCGGAAAGCACGAATTTCTACGTGCCCAACATACGAGCAAGAGGCGACCTCGTATCGCAAAACTAGATTCCGGATTCCACGATCCTATTGAGCAATACTATGAGCTTTGTCAACCGTCACTGGGTCACATGCAAATCCACGATCGGCGGCGTATTAGCACGTGCGCGGCTTCGTGCAAATTTTAAAGGCATTCCGTGCCCTCGCATGACCCATCGAAACCGACAAGGAATTTCGGCGCGGAAGGAATTCTGTGTCAGTGATTCGTCTGAGAAGTTCGCTTGGTCCGTTTCTCCGGTACGGTGGACGCAGTGATTACTGTTCGGGGATCTGGGGCGTCTAGAACGACGCAGGGAATGCTTTAAGTAAGAGTGCAAACACTTTTACTTTGAGGAAAAACAAGGATGAATATTATGGAACGAACGCGAATAAGAGGGAAGCGATGCGATACGTCTTATCTGCCATCTGTTAGTGGATTCATCAGCAAGATTACCCACCAGACCCTTGTCTTCCGGATGCTAGCAAGCAGAAAAGACATTCTACTCGAGCAGACCATTAGTCAGATTTGTAACTCGCTAATAGTAACAGGGATATTCACAACGGTTGGAGACTCCAGTACTTTTGACGAGTTCAGAGAAAACCATCGTGAATGCAGAAAATACAGCGATTAACAACGTGAGATTTGGATTAACATGTAACTTGCTGGGACAAAGAAATGGAAAGATTACATATCCTTGGCGAATGGCACACTTCTCGCGGCGTGCTTTTGTATTTACCTCCTGGCATTCAATTACAGCAAAAGGGCCACGATACTCTGGAAATATATTCAGCGAGAGGCAAAACACGCTGTAATTAATTTTTTCATCCCCCTCCCCGCCGGATGCGGCGTCGCGGTCGAGATCAAAATGTAAATTATTCCGTGAAGTACCGCGCTATCTATGCAGCGTATCTCTTTGCAGGGGAGATAGAACGGTCGACGGGGTTTACATTTATCTCGTAGGGTTCGCGGGAAGGCGGGAAAGTTAATACCATTAATCGCACAAAAAAAAATAGAGGCCATGTAATTGAAGCGATTCGAGCTCCCGCCAGGCGAAGAAGTCTCGGGGCGATAGTTCAAACGTTTTCAACGATCTCTAATTTTTAATCCGCTCCCATTTCTCTTCTGGAACGGGAATTAAGCTCCTCTTCTCTCTCGCGAAGCACCTTCAACAGTCTTCTTCACTTTCGAAAACACGCGTTACCGTCCCGCTTAAAATGTTGGCGTTACGCTTACATTCCCTATTTCCGCGTCGAGTGCGAGATACGTTATTCGATGTGATCTATTCAAAGAGTAGGGTAGACCGGGGCTAGATGTTACAGGGGCAGGTTGTTACAAAGCAGTTTAAATTTTTTTCGCTTGAACTATCACTTCGACGATAAAGTGGCTGGTGTGTTTCAACCATACACAGCTGTGTATGTTGTTTGTTTCTAGTCGGTTCACGCGTTGTCACTTTATTACAGTTTTTTGTGTTTTCGGTAGTAATAGTAACTTTTCTCTTTCTACTTCAATCTTTTCTACCGAACAGACAAATAAATGTATGTAAATTAATATTTCCACGTTTGAATCAGTGTTCATTTAGCTATAGATTCGTACCAAGAACATAAGAATACATCAAACGGACGACGATAATTAGTACAACTGATTTCAGTAGTTTTTCATTCTTTTTGAAATAGATTTTGTATTGTATATTTATTGTAATAGATTCTTACCATTAATAAATTTACTTCTGTCCAAGAAAATATAATTATATTACTCAAAATAAGCCTCGTTTCGTAAAATTTAATCCTGTAACAACTTGCCCCGTATCGTGTAACAACTAGCCCCTACTCGGGGCACGTTGATACAACATGTCTCGACCTCCAAAATGGCTTGTTTCAAAGTCATGGTTTTCGTTTAATTAGGACATGCGGTAGCGGTCATCGTTAGAGGACATAACGTACTTTAAGTGAGAGTCATTGGTAGTATTGAATATGGAATGCAAAAAAAAATTAAAAAATAAAAAACTAAAAAATGTAACAACCAGCCCCGGTCTCCCCTATCAAGGAAACGCAAAATCGATCCGAGCCCAGAGAAATCGCTCGTAATTTACCCACACTAGACCTTATTTGCGCGACAAGCATCCCTTCCGCGTAATTAATCCGCAGTCCCTAGGTATTCCCCGGAGCACCGGGCGCTCGTGCAGGCAGCCTACGTAACGGATGCCGTCCGAAGAAGTGTAAATAAGAAAAATGGGTTCAACAAGCGTACACGTAATTAAGAAAGCGTCCTACAGGAGTTCCATTAATCGAGTCCCTACCGAATAGGTAGCCCGAGCTTTGTCCGACTTTCGCCGGGCGATTAATTAAAACGCGGAGAACCGGCAAGTACCTAGGGCGACTCCTTTGCGTCTCTCGCACTTCATCGGTTCGAGACGTTAACAAAAAGCAGAACAGCGGCTTCGGAACGGTAGTTTACTTAATTAAAACCGGAAACCAGTCTCTCCCCCTCCGTCCCTTGGCTTTAATTTCGCCCAAGGCAGCTAGCAAAGTACCTTGGGAGGACAGCAAGTTCTCCCGCGGAAGCGTTCCTTTCTTACAATTAGTTCAGTGCGGTCAAGCGAATCGCACTTAGCGAGTTCGTGGCGCAAACGTCATTCGGAGAACTCTGCCGCTCACACAGCGTGTGCATCGTTAACAAGGATACTGGCACAAGTTGGACCTGTGCTGGGCAAGTTAACTGCATGTTCCATTAACTCCAAGTTCATGCCCATTCGTCTGCTCGATAGACCTCGTTGCCTCCCTTTGATACCGCGGCGTTCGGAAAACACTTGGACGCTTAAATTTCGGACTGAATGCTGCGAGGTCTGTTCAGCAGGGGGTTAGTTTCACGAGGAGGATCTGCTATCTGTCAAGTAAGAGGTCTCTTCTGCCAACCAGGCTGCAATAGTTAAATCGGTGGAATAGAAATCGCTGTAGAGTTTAGCACGCTGAGGATCGTAACGTCTAGAATTGCCTGGCACCCATTTCCCACTCCAAGTCACGGTGACTGAAAGTGGATGCCGCGAAGGTAGAAAGGGTTAAGGTAAATGGCCCAATGCTTAAACAGTTAAGGCAAAGGTTGCGGTTACTAAGACTTTTTATAATTAAAAATAATATAATTTGATCTAAATGTTTATCCAATCGTTAGACCGAGTCTTCTTCTTTCAAAAGATGTATTATAGAGTATCATTTATATAAAGAAAAATATTAAAATTTATAATTTATAAAAGCGTCCAATTGACCCAGTGATTAAACAGAATTTACGGCATGTCCCAGTGATTAAACTTAGCTGTCCCAGTGTTTGAACATAAAATAAAATTGAATAAAAATCGTTGATAAAACAATAATTAACATTTCTTTATATTGCAGAACTTTAAGAAGTTCGAAAACAAATACGAAAACAATAAAAAGTAAAAATAAAAGCTTATAAAATAAAAGCTATGACTTTATAACCTAAAAAAAGTAAATGGCCCAGTGAATAAGTACCGGCGCCTAACCACCATGCCATCATTAAACATACGTTTAATAACTGGTCCGTGCCATGTTATCGTGTACTAGTGAATAAACGCAACAATTTAAATATTAAAAACCAAAAATTAATAAGAGATCCAATTAATTTTCAAATCTTCAATATTTAATAAATCCAAAACAACTGTACTATTTAAAAAACGATAAAATATTAATTAATTACAACCTTAACAAAAATATTCTGTTGCTTGCTTGAGCCCATTAGGTAAGAAGCAAGATTGAAACTGTTGAAGCTTTACTGTACAATAATATTTTTTCTTGACATAACTATTCAGTGATGTAAGCATATAATTGTATCTATATAAAGCTAATACATTTTGCAATTATATTTCGATCAGATTAAACGTTGCAAATTAGTAAAACTGTTATTATTAGCAAATTTTCTTTTCAATTTTTAATTATTGGGGCTTGTTTAAGCACTGGGCCATTTACCTTAGCGCCACGAGATGAGAGCTTCAATGTTGTCGAAAATGTTTGAAAAAGCGTGCAAGAAGAAATTCCGCTACCCGAAGAAGGAGCTGTTCCGTAAGAAAGAGATCCTTGCGGGACACAAAGTAATTCCGCTATTACGACTGGGCGACTCCAACGGCGCAAATGAGAAAACTTCTCAGGATTTTTCCCCTCCCGCCCGTAAATGCATGCAACGCACGGGCAATATTAAGATTATGCGTCGCGCGGTCGGTTTCCTTTCTCGGAGTATTTACAGTGCCAGCGGAATGCGCGCACCTTAATGCGGCAAAGTAAGAAAAACGATCCTGTCCCGGTGAAGAAGAGCGCGGCGAGCTGAAAGCGTAGAATGCGATTCATTTAATTCAAGAGTCACCAACGAGGGACCGTCTTTCCTGAACATGTGTCCGGGGAAGGGGCAAGGCGGAAGGAATACCTTGAAAAAAAAAATTAGAAAAACCAGCAAGTCCGGGGAGTGGGGGAGAAGTAAATGAAGAAAGAAAACGGAGAGAAAGGGGCGCTCGGAGGCAGTATAGCCGGGGACCAGTGTAGGTAAGTGCAGCAGTTACAGATTAAGCGCAACTAAACATCCCTTAAACAACTTGCCCATAAATTCACCGGGGAAGATTAAGACGCCCTCTGCTGCCCACCCCGCAACTAAATACTCTTCTCCTTTTAGCGTATGCCTTCGAGCGAACAGACGTCCACAGGGACAGAAACGTTGGGAACCCTGCGGCATTCCATCTCCCACCATCTTCCGATTCGCTATTTTCTTCGCTTCTCGTCTACTCCTCCTTTTATCTTTTTTATCGTTACGCCCCTACCACTCGTGCTCCAAGTATGCACCCTTATCTGTTCTTTCTGTCATTCTGTCTCTGTTTGTCCCTGCCCGTGGCAATACAACCCCCTTTGTCTCGCTCCACTCTATCTGCCGCTGGTTCGAGGCAGATAGTTAGCTGTGACTAACGATGCCTGATTATTGCGACCGGAAGATAAATTCACTTAATTTCACCCCACCCCCAGGCCTAGTTATGTCCCGTGCGGCTAGCCCTCGCCCTCCCCTTCGCCGCCACTGTGGTTAGGAGCTAAGGCAATCCGTGCACGTTTCACGAGCATCCTTGCCGGCCGGGACGAAACATTCCTGGACTAACCCGTTGCCGTACCTTCGACGTCTACCCAGTTTCCACCTAATGAAACGGCGGGGCTGTTTCTTCGGTGAAATTTATGGAGGGCGGGAACAATGCGCGAAACACAAGCCCGCTATCCACTCCGGCGAAGAAAAACCACCGGCTAAATCGAAAGCGAGCTCCCGCGGATATTTATTTCACCGTGGAAACTTCACGAACACCTGACGGGATTTGTATGAAATTTTATCTCGCGGATGCATCATTCATCCGGGAATCTTTTATTAATACTCTCGCGGGGTGCGGAATTAGAATTGGAAGAGCGCCTCGCGCGTATACTCGAAAAAGTAACGAAAATTGTATGCCAAGCGAGTACGGGGCGGGCTTTTCATATGATTTATCAAGAGATATATGAGAGTTCAATCAGGATTCAAGTTAAAATCGTGACCTACGAATCGGAGATTCGATTATACTGAAAAGCTCGCTTCGTACGTTCCCTGGCGACAGTATCTAACAATGAATGATTTTTCTATTCTCGCTGATAAATAGCGGTGCGGATCGAGAGCCGCTCCGTTCATCCGAGTTTCTACGCGCGTCTGTTCAACGATACCCCTCCAATTATATTATACCTGAATAGAGGTCGCAAGCTTGTAATGGGACATCGATATTCCCGAGACGATTCTCAATTATTCCGTTTCTTTCGAATTGTTTCGGTACAAATGGAGTGGCTCTTGAATTCAATAAGGAAACCGACGATACAGAAGACGCGGCGAGGGGGCGGCGGGGCCGGAGGGGCGGGTCTCTTTTCACCCGTCCAGCGTGCATCGATTTTCCTTCAAAGCGCATTAAAGGTATTCGAATATACTTTCCACGCCGATGAGTAGCCACCCGAGGTGATGGGCTATTGAAAGCTGCTCTTGGTAAAGTATGGTAAAGTGCTCCCGGCAGATCAATGGAGGTAAACTCAGCGCGACATTTAATTAAAGTCCCTCGCGAAATCTCGCTGGCGAAATATCATTCGCGCCTCATTCTTCGACGCAGCTTACGAGAAATAATTGAAATGTTATTTACACGGTGTTCCCCAAACCGCGTTTTGTCAGAGGACAGCGCTTTGAATAAACACGAAGCGAAAGATCGCGCGGAATTTAATCAGACGAGTATGGAAATATAAATGAAGAGACCTTGCAAGATGCAGCGATAAATGAATTCTCCTCTGGTGAACCGGGCAGTTGTTCCAGGCTCGACGTGCTTCCAACTCGCGAGATAACCGCGGCGAAGATCGAAGCTGTTTATCAATCGCACTGTATAGAACTGCAAGGTAGATTGAAATGTAATTCGGCCTCGTCTCGCCGTTAACGATTTCCATCGGGCTCGCCTGGAATTGCGTTACACGGCGACGACGAAGTTCGATTGGCTGGTGAAAGAAACGGACAATAATCAAAAATCAATCGCGACGTGGATACGCGAAAGGCGATGCTGGCAGCCGTGCGAGACTTCGAGTGCCAATAACGTGTCATCGAAACGAGCTTCTTCGTTTCCTGTTTTCGACACAGTTCCACTTCGGATGGCGCGTGTCACGCCTGCGTCGTTTTAGCGTAACGATATACGCTGGGTGTCTCCGTAACGGGCAGTGCAATAAAGAAACGAGCAAATTTTGTAACAAGAGATGGATCCAAGAAATGGAGGAAAACTTTCGTCTCGAAAATTCTTGGAACAGGTATGTATAACTTGGAGACACTGCGAAACTGTCCTGCTATCACGAATCGCGATGTAATTTCTCTGAAAAAGCCAGTGTTTCTATTACCACTCATAACTTCTGCATTCAAGGGAACTCCATCGAAATTGGATTTAAAAATCCGTGCAATTGAATTAGTTGCGGAGCGTCGCTTCCCTGTTTGCGATCGCGAACTTCTCAAATAGTCCTGAATTTTTAGACAGCAACAATGCCGATAAATAGACGAACTGGGTCGAGACCGTTATAGCCTCTGCGACCTCATCGAAACGTAAAACACCAACGCGGTTGAACCGCGCTGCACAGCTACAATAGGACGTATTCAAGAATGGTGAGAGAGATCCCCGCGATAGCTATCACCCTAAGTACGGTCGCATCCGTCGTAGAGGTATTACCCCGTGATTTGTCCTGCTCCATTTGAATCACGCCCTTTTTTCACCCTTATTCTCCCTCCTCCCCTCAGTTTCCCCTCTCCCACTCTCCATATATCCTCCCTTTCGCAGGCGAACGCGGCGCAGAATCCAATTCATACGACAAATCGCCTGGCGGAATTTGTTTCTTCAAGTAACACTTCTCATTATGAAATTTGCTTTCGTGTTTTCACTGTAAATAATAACTGGCGCTAATTGGGCTAGGATAACAGTGCCAGAATTGTTCGAAGCTGTACGAGGAGAAATTATGTTATTATTACAGAGAGTAGGTCGAGTAAAAGATTACAAGTTGCTTCCTCGAGAACTACTAACGGTAGCGACAAGGGGTCTTTCTTGGTATTTTAGGGGTCACCGGGGCTCTTTACGTGATAAATGGGGTACTACTGCTGGGTAACCCCTAGGATATCGACGGAGAACCCTCTCTCATTTTTTAAAGTGGAACGATGTAAATTTCTTTGCTTCTGGACGAAAAGGGTGAATATGTCTTTGACACATTTTTATCTATATATTACATGATTGGATCGCTAATAGGAGAGTTCTCAGATGACAACGGAACACGTCGAGACTGACGCGTTGTCAAGTGCCATTCTTCATCCGAAGACAGTGAAAATTGATATGGCAATCTAGGTAAAAGAAAAAAGAAAAATGGGGGAAACGTTATTTTGCCCTCTGAGGATAAGCTTGCAGAGACACATTTATCACACAAAGGGCACCAGCGAGCCCTAAAATGTCACATACAATTTGTGTCACCCAGCCCTAACACTCTCGAGCTACCTATTTTTGTTATATCGATCTAAACAAGAATCCAACGTCGCGTATCGATGTGACCCTACTCGCAGAAATTCGAATTGAAAAGTGGAGTCATTTTTCCAAGCACTGCATAACGCAAATGTTGCGGAAACGACGAAGCAACGGGCTGGAACCATTACTTGGATACAGCATGACGGAATATCGAGATCCACTGCCTCGATCATCGCGTTATCCCGAATTCATCGGAACTCCTCCAAGTTTGTTCTGAAACTTGCCGCACTTCGTTTCAATGTAAAAACTTGGCCGATGGTAAAAACCGTCCATCGATTTTTCACGCCCGCCTCAAGTGTGAGCCCACTCTCGCCCTTAATATTTTATACTCCCTTTCTTCGTTCCGTTTCTTGTGCACAACCCCTTCAAAGCTGCATCCTTCACGGCCACGCGGGACCGTGCCCAACCATTTCCGCGTTTCCACGGTCGCGGATTAGCCTAAAGAGAAATATCACGTGTACCGCGAGCAGAGCAATTCCGTTCCCGACGAATCGGGCAAAGTAGGTCCCCGGTTTTGGTTAAACCGACCGTTCTCTCTCCTGTTACTTTTATCGCGAAAAATCGGCGCTGGTATTAGTCGCTGATTTGTCGCGCTCCTTTACCTTCCTCCTCCATTCTTCTTCTTCTCTCCCCTCCCGCTCCGCGCTTTTCCAACCCCCTGGCTTGCTCCCCTACGAGGCGCCGACTCCTTTGTCCGCTTATGCCACGAGATGTACCCGGTGCATGCGCTGATCCAAGGGTTTCAGGGAGGCTCAACGTAGTATAATGCGACCAGTTTCTCCGTTGTGCTACTAAATTCTCGATAAACATTCGCGGAACTGCACGATCGTGCAGACCCACTTATACGCGAGGGATGGGGCGGACAACAAACGTTGTTTTCTAATCGATGCAACGGTTTTGTATGCAGAGCGATGTAAAACAATGGGTGGAAGACTTGGAAGAGTACACGGTACTTGAGAAGAAAAGTAAAATATAGCCAGTGTAGATGAATACGCGAATAATCGTATCGAAGTGACCCACCATTTTACTGTTTCGATCTTTCAAATATGAGGATATCGAAATTTTCTTAATTCATACACTTCCAACCGTGGAATTATAGTACCTGGCTTTTTGTCCAAATTAGTAACGAAAATGTGAGAATTGTAGACGGAACTTTCTAGTACATACAGTTACTCGTCTGCGCGTTTAATTATGAATCGTAAATGTTCGAGTGGTCGCCATGGATCATCGAGTGGTAAGCAACAAAGTTAAAATGAAACGAGCAGCCGAGAGAAAAGTTTAATTTAATTTCTGGAGTTCAGTTCCCTCGGAAAAGTTCAATTTCAAATCGTATCGCTTCTACTTCTAACCGCCAGTATGATCTATATCTCCCAGCGCAATAAATCTACCAACCCTTCGACTCGTTTCCTTGGACATCGTATATTGTCGCAGGTGTACCTAGTACCTAAAAATTGCAAACATCCCAAGCTCTATAAGATTGAGAAAACAAATATGATTCAGTTGAAAGTGAGAGGGTTCAAAATCTTCAATATCTATCTTCTGCTTCTCGAGTAGACGATAAAGTTCCTTTCTCTAGCAAGATGTTACCTTCATTCATTTCACTCCCTCTGAAATGCACAAGTAAACCTACAGAAGACATAAAAGATTCCGTGCATTCCCATCAACCGTTGCATACACACCCCTGCTTCGTCGAGCAAAACTTTAGCAACTAATGATGAAATTCGAGTCGACATTGAGTAAGGAAATTCCGGTTCAGCATTCTCCTTGTAGGGCACCCTCCATGGATACATATTTCCAAAAGAGCCTGAGAGTTTCGGGAATGCATCGCAAACCCGCAGTCCTCGAGTCCATTACGAGTTTCCAAATTAAACCGTGGCATTTGGTCGCTGAGGAAGCGCGTCGAAACCGAAACTCTTTATCAAGCCGTGGTACCCAAAGAAATTTCGAGAACGTGACCGACCCGCTAGCCGCGATCGTTCCGCCGCGAAATAAATTACCTTTAGTCGCGACAGACGGAGCACCGGGGGAGTTTCCCCCAGACCGGGCGCGAAGTAGCCCGAAAGCGATAAGAGGTGAAACATAATAACACCCTCCAACCCTTGCCGCGTTTGTTAAGAAACGTCCGACTTCTCAAACAAACTTTGGGGACGGGGGGGTTTAAGTGAATACGACGACAAAAGGGGGGTGTGCTAGCCGGCCTGGCCTCCAAGTTACATCAATATTTTTTTTTCTCCTCGTCGGTTATAATAACCGCCTAGTTAGCCACCTCTTGAGCGGAGAACAATACCGAAGGCGGCAGTTTATGCACCGACGACACTTTTATTCTCTGGCAGCACCCCACAAGCGCAGCCAGCTTCTGAGGGTTCGCGGCGGTGCGGTGGGGTCGAACGATGAACGAGGTTCATTGTACCACGAGGAAACGGAGGCACGGCCTTAAGAAAAGGCGTGCAAGGCGACGATCTAGATCGCGATGAGCCTTGACGCCTCGAGGCCCGCCTGCTTCGCGTATCTTAAATTATGTATCTACGTTCTCGGTCGGGGGACCGAGTCACGATACATCGCCACCGATTTGTTTGAAGAGTCTAATGATAGGGTTACGGACACTTGGCGAAGTTAATTACCAACGTGTCTGCTTGATATTTATATATTCTTCGAGTTCACATCAGCATCCTACGTGAAACTCGACGGACGAAGATAGTGTGATGGGGTAATTTAACGTTCGCTCAATCAAGTAGCTTCAAATCCATAATCTTGGCAATTTTTATGAAGTACATTCGAAGGAAGAGCAAGGGATTCTTCGTGGGAAAATGAAACGAAAGTGTGGGAGAAAATGTCCTCGTAAGGTGTCTCGTTTCCGAGAAAATCGATCTTAAAGATTCAGTACATGCGGTAGTGATGCGGCACGTTGCTTGGCTGGCGCGTCTGACTATTGCTTGATACTTCTACTTGCGCGCTAGCGCCTGTAATGGAACTATGGTTCGCGCGAAGCACAAAATTTGTACAGATTCTTTGGCATTAATATGTGAGAAGATGATTTTCATTTATTAACACGTTCCGTGCCACGTGTACCACCGGTGGTACACGGTAAACTTGATCGTCAGGCCACGTGTACCACCGGTGGTACACGATGTGATAACAGCTCTAAACAAGAGAACTACTTATCTACTGATGATATAATGAAATATTGTGTGATAATATATCGATCTTTAGTCAAAATATCAAATGGCCTGAACGACAAGTCAGGCAAAAATGGCTTGGCACGGAACGTGTTAAGTAAAGTTAAATCGTCGATAAAAATTCTGTACATGACAATGAGAGTGATATATTCAATTTATAGAAAGAATATAATTATATATTGATTGACGTTGACGTTTATTGTACCTATATCCACAGAATCATTCACGTCGAATTTGCACGAGAAGCAAGCCTCTTAGGAGGAAATGTCGTTTCCAATTTTCCATTCATTTCCACACAAAGGATCACCCCATTTTCGACGGTATCGCGAATTACATCCTACCCTGCGCACGGAACAAAGGGGGTCAGTATCTGAGCAAAGTCAACGGCGGTAACAAAACAAAGTGCCCGTTAGAATTGGAGCAAACTCGCTATCCAATGCGAGCGTAGAACAAGCAGACACTGTACGTATCGCGACGAAGTGCCGGTTGATCGGATGATCCTAACGAATCTTGGTAAAAACATCGAACGAGGCCGTGCAACAGCGAGCTCGTTACAAACTGGCTAAGGATTGACAATTAGGGTCGATCTGTTTTTGCAGATAGCGACTGGCCGGGCGTTCCGGGGACCAAGTTTCGTAAACCAGAGAGTAGAGATGACAGAGGGGCGAGAGGAGGAGGAGAGAGCGCGGAGAGATGGAGGAAGACAGAGAAAGCTTTGGGACGGGTTGATTTAAGCCCCGCAGGAGGTGGTAGAAATCTTTGATAAGGCACGGCTAGCGCGAACGCTGATTGGTCGCCCCAGGCCTCGCGTCACCGTTCAAACAATGCGCTCCGTGCTAACAATGCAATCCCGACCGAGATAAAGATATATAGAACCCCAGCAACCTATATCTGCCGGGCCCAACTACACCGTCGCCCGCGATCTCCTTACATCTCAGATACGCCGAGCTCTATCCTCAAAGGCTCGTGGATCCGTGTTGCGAAACAGGGGCAACGCGAGACACTTTCCTCAAACTACGTTATCGTTGCGAATCCCCGCGAACGGTTGCCGACTCTTTGGCTTTCTTTGCACACAATCCCGCTGAAACAAACCCCCGGCCCTGCCCGTTCCGGTAAATCGAGACTCGGGATTCTCGGATTCTGTGTACGCTAGCCCGCGCGGCAAGTTTCGGTACAAGGAGGCGTCGTCTACGTTCCGCGAGCGATTGCGAAACGGAGCGTGCGTCATTCGATCGTCTCCTGATCTTCGGAGCTATCTAAGAAGAGTAAAAGAATTTGGGAACGATGAGATCGAAGCAAAGCCAGGGTGTTTCGCGAGTACGGGAATAGTGGAAGGTGACGGTAATTGATCACTAATAAACAACTACATCGCACCCTGAACTTTCCTAATAACGTGGACGGAGGGGCCAGTATATATTGCTCGAAAGTCACAACGATATTCGCTAGCGTTGTCGCGGGATAGATGGGAGAATATATCACTGGATGAATGGAACGCGTCGTATTGGAAAAGTTGCACGAAAATGAGACCGTCGATGCCATAGGGAATAGTAATCAAAGAGAGGGATGTATATCGACGAAAACGATGTTTCGTAATATATTTCCAGCGATCCATGTTACCTTTACGTTAGTTTTGCTCCGCGGCGGGAGCGCGCGCTTTTTTTTAAGGGAATTGAAGTTTAACGATCGACCGTCGAAACAAAAACCGGAACGACACTATTCATTCGACGGGCGGGGCAATGAAAAAACTGAATTCCATTCGCGAGTAAAGCTCGGTGACATCCATCAGTCTCGAATTCAATTACGTTATTCAACGGAGGGGAGGGAGTAGAGGGTGTCTATTTTCTAGGTGAAACTGACTTTTGCGCGTCGTTCATAACGCAAACTCGCCAATTAATTGATTCACCGATATCGAGATATGGGACCAGTGATACATCGACGGTGTGTGGGAACCGTGAATGGTGAACGGTGCCAGCCATCAATTAATGCGAAAATAATACAAACCCAAGTGCACGCCCGGCGTGCATTATTATCGGGTGGCTGGAGTGCTGCCCGTAATCCGAGCTTAACTCTCGCTATTTCGTCTTTAACGTCACGCCCAACAGTCGCTTCGTCAACGAACGTTCGGCAAATTGGTGATGTAATTACGAGTCCCTGCTTGGTCAACAGGCTTACTTGCCTGGTGGAATTGCTCGTAATGACCGATCGGACGTATCCCCTGCATCTATCGTGGATTCACCAACTCGATATACACCACCACACACATATGCTTAGATGCGAGTGTGCAAGGGGAATATAACGTTAGCGGAACGACTATGCACAAGGTGTTCCACGTTTTATCGAGCAAATCATACATGAGTATTCTACGATGAAACATATTTCCATTCAATTCGCGTGCGTATCAAACCACGTGGAAACACGTTTCGATGAATTCTTGATAGATCGATAAAGAATGTAGGGGAGACCGGGGCTGGTTGACACCAGGGGTAGGTTGACTAATTGTTAATAACTTTCCACCGACGTATGCTCTACCGCGGAGCGATTTTCTGTAGAAATAAGTCACTTCTACTATGACATGCATTTCTGTCCGACCCCGTGATCGCACGTTTTTTAAAAGTTACCAGCGTTTATCGAAAAATTGGCTATGTAAGTGAATATGTTTTCTTAAAGATTTTATGTTTTCACGCTCTATATAGTTAGAGTAGAATAAATGTGAAGGGACTATTTTAAAGTTTGTTTATTAAACGACCTATTGAGACTGCGTTTTTGATTTTACATAAATAATTAATGGTTTTATAGAGTATTGAAGTCAAAATGATCGTTCGGGGCTGGTTGACTAATAACGTCCGGGGTTACATGGCTAAGCTGGTTAACCAACCCCAGTTATATTAGTTTATTACGAACTTTTCGTTACTAAAGGTTAGTTAATAACTTATTTCACAGAACAATGAGGACATATCAAAGAAAGTCAAATAGAGGTTCAACCTCAAAAGATCTTATAGAACAAGCATGTCGTGAAGTAATTCTTGAAAAGAAAAGCATTCAAAAATGCAAAAATTGCACATCAGATTGCGAAGATAGTAATTAGTTGATAGAAGATGGCGAATGTTTTTATAGTACCAGATATAAGATTTATTGCTACTATAAAGGTTTAAATTGTTATCTATTATTAAAAAATAATAAATATTTTATAATGAAACAACTCTTGTGACATTGTGCTATTTTATTTCCACTCAGATAAGTTGTTAACAACATTTTCTTAACTGATTGCACCTATAGTCAACCTACCCCATACTGTTAGTCTACCAACCCCGACCACGGGGCTGGTTGACCAGCATGCAAGGTGTTAGAAAAACATTAAAATGTCTTAAATGTTGTCACATTGAGTCAACATTAATAATTTAATCAGATAGCCAAATGTATGCCCTATCAAATATAGTAATCGATTTAATGATATTTCGCCCACATAATTTATTAATAATCAAAAACTGAAAAATTGGCCTACCAGCCCCGGTCTCCCCTACTTGATAAGAAACTTTGACAAAAAATTCAACGAATTCAAAATATATACAAATCATCAACTGACTTATTTATCCCTGCAACGGAAACTCTTCGCAAGTTCGTCTCACTGTTACTCATGAAACGAGCCGTCGCGGTTTACAGACTCCGGGACACCCTGTATTTCGGCGCATACGTTCACCGATGACGATCGGGCGCGCGTACTGCACGAGCGCGGGCACTTGCACAGAAGTAACGCGGCGAGGGTGGAGGCGGCGAATGAGAGAGAGAGAGAGAAAGAGAGAGAGAGGGGTGCACGCAGGAGGGAATAGAAGGATGGAGATGAGTTTGAATTTGGCCCGCGCCTCGTTAATTTTTCGCCCCGTGTCACTGCATTGTTTGCCCAGGAAAAAAGAGTGTTTATTGCCCGCAGCTCGAGACGAAAGCCAACGAGCTGCCTCTACGTGTTTTTTCCGCGCCCGTGTGCACGCGACCGTGTCAGCCACCTACACAATCGCGGCCTCCTCGAGCATTCTCGTTTTAATGATTTCGATCTAACAAGGCCGTCTAAGTCCCGTGACTGCAGAAACAAGGGGGAGCAGAGGAAGCGTTCGAAATGCCCGTCCCACTGTCTATGTTCGACGAGCGAGGTGTATTCGATGAAAAACAGGGGAGGATGAGGGGCGCCGGGGTCGCCAGGCAACGATGAACAATCTCAACGTGCTCACGATCCCATTAAAACGGTAAGAACGACCACTGAACACACTCGGATGCTCGAGCAAGAAATTCATACCCCTTTCCAGCGATACGCGCATCGATTTATCTTTCGCGATTGATACGTATTTGATCGAGTATGTTTGCATCGGCGGGATGAAATTTCACGAGGGCTCCACACGCACGTTCTCACGTGGATGAAATTCAACTCGATCGAGTTCTCTCCATGTCCTTGCCTCCAGTTTTCGTCTACCGGTGCTCAATTTCTCCCTCCGCCTATGGCTTTCTGTCGCGAACGAATCGAAAATCAGGCGGAAGGACAATATTGATGAAGAGGCATAGATTGCGAAGTCGAGAAGATCGATTCGGACTTCACAGAACGATCTATCAAAAAGTGAAGATGCCAGATTTTCCATTACACCTGAACTGATGCGAATAGGTGACAGAAGGAAGTAAAGTGTAAAATTTGATTTTGAAAATTGATAAAGTTGATGATTAATTCGAAAAAGTTTCATCGTATCGCGTTCTAATTATGCAAGTTCACGGGACGCCTAATAAATTTCAGACGTTACACCGCTAACCTCACCTCGATGTACACATTTACTTTCTCACCCTCGTAGGGGGATCAAACGCGTGCAGACGCGTGTTGTCAAACAAACCGGCGCACTTTGATTCGGTGGTTGTGTATCGCAACCCTTCGCCATAGAACCCCCAACGAACACAGAATTTCATATGCGAACACGCGATGTTCGTGTCTAGAACGTTTCAATGGCTCATCAGCGAAATTAGGGACGCGGGGATAGGTCAACGCTGATGAAGAAAATTATTCTGCTCGGCCTCGAATCGCGAGACCAGGAATCCTGCTCGCAATGAAAAAGGATCTCCGTTTGTTCTAGGTCGAGCCTGAATATCTGAATTGCAGATTTCTGAATCGTGGATCTCCGTGGCTCTTCGGCAAGAACAAAGATAATAAGAGCGATGAGAGGAGAGCACGGAATTCCCCGCTATAATCGTGACTTAATATCCATCGGATACAAAGAAAATTAAACTAGACATCCATCGAGCGAGCTCACAGGGCGGGCCGTTTAATCGCGAGCCCTTGTTCGATGGAATGTTTAAACTCGTGTACCGTGACCCCCTGTCCCTAAGATATCGACAAATTCTCTGTTTCCTGTTAGCCGTGGTACGCGAGGCTGAAGTTCCTTCGGCTGGAAATCACTTTGCAATTGTAACAGTGTTAACGCTAATTGCCACCTTGCATTCGGAATGTCAGCGTTCTTCCGCTCGGTTTTGCCGAAACGGGCGCAAGAAAGGGAAAAGAACTCGGAAGTTCGTTAACGACTTGAAAGAGCCATT
Source organism: Andrena chrysosceles (assembly GCA_963855975.1). Lineage (NCBI taxonomy): Eukaryota > Metazoa > Arthropoda > Insecta > Hymenoptera > Andrenidae > Andrena > Andrena chrysosceles. The sequence continues at coordinate 9,757,637 of OY979766.1, read as the reverse complement.
CTTGAACCTAAGCTGAATGTGAATGACTTTAGAGGCGAGGAGAAACTTCGGGCACGACCGAGTGCTGGGCAGATAAGCCGGCTAGTCCTTTTACCTGGTATTTTAATTATGTTCTAACCGAAATGCCCTCGCCGTTTCAGTTATCCAGTAACAAGCTTGGGCATTAAATAATAATGAGAACGAATTAACGCAATAAAAATCGCGATCAAAGACCAGGCACTGTTACACAATCTCGCGAATTATACAGCTTTTATCGGACTTTGATAAACCAACCGTCGCTTTCACTTCCACTCCGACGTCTCTACTGCCTACTTGTGATTTCGAATGTCACGTTAAAGCGTACAGCTCGCATGTCCGTTTCCAATTAAAATCCACGCGGAACGTTTTCAAACAAGCGGCAAAGGAAGTGGAGGCGTAATGGCCAAAGAAACGGGCCAGGTCATAAAAAGAGCGAAATGAAACAACTTCCGCGAAATAACTTTGCGTTTTATCGTTAGATTAACTTGCGGCCGGGAAGTTTGTTCGAATTTTTCCAGCTATCATACGGCTAATGGATCTGAAATCTCGAACCATAAACTCCGTGTTTATAATCTAATGTTCTTCAAAGTTCGTCAGAAGGGAACGTCTGTAACTACTTAGCTATGCGCTGAACAACGGCGCAGATACTCGTTTTACAGAAGTCTTGGGCTTGAATAGTGCAAAGTCAACTAAGAACTTTACCATCGTGCCCTGGTAATTACGAATTCATATAACAAGCGTTTTATAATGCGACTCACCGTTATTAATCGCAGCGAAAGCGACGGCGCTGAGGAGCCATGCAGCCACGCTGATGGCGGACATCTTCGTTTCCCTCGTTGCAAGTTTCACCTCACATAATACGTGCCTCTCGGACGTTGGGATGAGCTGGAAAGGATAGGGGGCACATTGTATTACCCATGTACGTGACGTTCTAACATATTGCCGGCTCGCTCGTGCGTTCATAATCTTTGCAGGGCACTGCGTTTCACTAATATTCAGTTGAACGTCGTGCAATGCATTTTACGCCGTGACTATCTCGACCAATTGCAAAGTGATATGGGAAAATTTTACGAAAGCATGGCGACATCCATGGGACTGATTTTACGGGGTCGAAATTTTGTTCCACATTGAAATTGAATGAGAAGATTTGTACGCAACGAGCGAAGCTCCAAGTGCAGCTGTATTTTAATAAGCGAAGTTACGTCCTGCAAATGTTTCAATGATACGTATATACAAGCTCCATTTCCATTAGAGATATATATTTCGGGGATGAATAGTTTTTGAAATATACTAACGCTCGGATATGTTCATATATTCATTTCCTATGGCTTTCATACACTAACTGCAGCTCTACAGTCCATATCGCGAATGGAAATGGACCGCGCATAATATTCATGCATGGTTATTGTTCGAGTTTATTATTCAGAACAATTCGCAGTCTCTGTGAAAGAGTTTGTGAAAAGCAACTGAATAATCGAAATAATCGAATTGCGGAGAACCACTCGAAGCAATGAAGCAAGGTATTCTTCCAAAGTCCCGCAAGTCTCTTACATAAGAGGGTATTCCACTTTTAACAGTCGAAAAATTAAGCTATTTTTAAAGATTTTTTTCTCAGTAAATACGGCATATAATGAAATAAATCTTTTTGGTATTTATTAAGCTACTCTTATATTATACCAACAAAATTTAAAACAAATATTTTTAATTTGTTTTACTGTTTTTTTTACAACGTGCAGGTGATTTCCCGGCTTAGGCTAATCTGAAATAATAAATTCGAAAAGATTCTTAATCTGTATGAGTGTCGCTATCGCCCGTAGCTCAATTAACAATTTTTATTGAAAAATAACAAATAGCGCCCATTTGAAGGGAAAAGTTTCCCAAAATAGTGTTTTCCCGAATGTTCCCCGAGAAAAATCTAGGTTATTTTTATAACCACTGTTTTTTTATAACCCCTATTTTTGTACCTACACAATTTTTTTCATATTCTCTAAAAATTGAAAAATACAGCCACAAAGCTGGCAGCAAATACATTTAATGGTTTTGTTTTAAAAAATTCCCAAAATTCGCATCATTTTTCGTCCATCAAGGTAGGGAGACCCCTTAAATAAGAATGTAATCACTTCGCGGTTTCGTCGAGGCGAAGGCGTCAGCGACTCCTCGTAAATTTTATCGGAGAATTTTCATGGAACACGCGGATGATTTCCGATTCCCCAGCTTCTTTCGTTCCCACCCCTTCGCTCCTGTGTCCCCTGGGGTACGAAAACGATCTCGAGAAGCTGCTCATTCGTCACGCCAAGATAGCGTCGAGCGCTCGCGAGAGATGCGCAGGAGGCGTGATGTCCTGGCCGCTTCTTATACCGCTAACCGTTAGCGAAGTGGTCCACCGTGGCCGGGGGTTGACGTCGTCCCACGTCTCCCCCGGGTCCTTCACCCTCCGCGCCCACCAGCCGCCCTTGGCTCACGTCGCGGTCCATTTATTCAAATCACACGCGACGCTCCTTCGCTTCAAAACGCGAACGAAGGGGTCCCTTTGACGAAGCAGACGGGGGAAGGGGGAGACAAAGAATCGGGAGCAGCGCGATGGGGTACAACGGAGAAAGAAAAGTGCAAAGGAAATGTTGGGGAACGTGAAATAGAAACGGAGAATTAGGAAAAGGGAAACAGAAACGGCGAAGGTCGCGGCGTTAGGGAGAAAGGGGGACAAAAGGGGGAAAGACAGGGGAGGGAAAGAGATTTAGACGGACCAAAAGTGTAACAGGGAGGAGGAAAGTGGAAAAAAGTAGAGTTACAGAAAGGTAAAACGAAGGAGAGAGGAATGCTATCGCTCTATCCGCGCCGACTACTTTCGCAACCTGCACACAACTCAACCAGCCCTTCAGACGCACGTTTCCCTCTGGTTCCCCGGCTCCTTTCATCCGAGCTTCGCTTTTACGTTATGCACCGGTTGTGCATGGACTTTATATATATCGTCGCGCGCCGTGTGCCACGAAAACCCGAAATTCCGCTTTGCTACGGCTTCGCGGGAAGTCGCAGCGCGGCGGTAGGCCCTTACACCGCGTTCGCGCGCACCCGCTTTCCGCCGTATTTCGACAAGCCGCCCTTCGCGCGGTTAACAAACTTCTCGCGAACCAGGACGCGTGATTTTTTAGTGTGCTCAAAAATTTTCACCACCGAACCTTTTATTTTTGTGTGCGGGGTAATTCTGTGGAATTGAAACACGCTGGAGGTCTCATTTAGGGGTAGATGGGGAGAAAATTGGTGAAAAGCAATGTTGCTGTTTCAATGAAATCATGTAACCAGATTTATATCGCAGAATAAACAATACACGTATGAATACACTTCAATTCTTTATGGATGTTGCACTCAGAAAGTTTTTAATTAATCATATTTCGAATTCGATACGTTGATGTTTGGAACTGATTTCCTGGCGGATCCATTATCCTCACATGAGAGACGGAAGGAGTGAATGAATGAGGAAGGATGATAGGACTAAATAGTGAGCAAGAATTCTTTCAACTCCGTAGTCCGTTAAAGGAATGATTTCTACTTTTATAATAAATCAAGGGAACTGCATTTAAATGCGAAGAAGGGAGGAACAAGAATTGATCGCTGTACAAAGGGTGCACTGGGAGCGAATGCATTTCGTTACATTCTTTTTATGATTTTATCATATAAATTTCCATACATTCATAACCCCATCTCGGAAATAATTGAATTACGTCCCGCATCCACGTAACACGATTTCATTGCTTCGCGCGAGTGATTCATACAATTCGATCAGGACATTTTATTACGTAGCGAGGAGAAGAAACTTTTTCACGTATTGAAACAAACTGTGACATCAATCTGAATGGATAGATTTTGAAACGCCCATCAAAACTCGCTGCAACTCTCCTCGCGAGGTTCAGTTTCATATATTTCTGACCGTAATTAATCAAACTATAGCCTGATAAAAATTTATATATTTAAATGATATCAAGATAGAACTTTTCCCAGAAACTTCGTTGGAACGTGCTTACCGTAAAAGAATAAACATTCAACGGTTGTTTATGCCATAAGAATCTACTTCTATTCAGAATAATTCAACCATGAAATTGTTTATCAAAATCCAGCAATTATTCACGAGGAAAGTTCGTTTGCTGATGTTCATCAAACGTAAACACGAGGCTATTTATTTTGTTATTCTCTGTTCCTTTCGAACTTGCATACACAAGAAATGTCTGCACGAAAGGAAGCCGCAAATTACAGAGAACGATAATAAGTGAAGATATCCAACGTTGAGCTCTGTTTCGAGGGAAGTAAAGAGCGCAGAATTCGCGAACGGCGCAGCTCCGTCCGTATTTTTTGCGATAATAATATCAACCATATTTAACCCGTGCGCACGGCGTGTAGCATAAAATAACGTAGCTAAAAATAATACCGTAATTCCACCACAGGATGTGAAACTTTTCTTCTACACTATTTTACTTTCTCTATCCTGTGAAACACTCTCTTATCATCAGATTCTTCGTTTCTCTAGAAATTTTGCAAAGTTTTCCCATCGCCGCGCGCAAAAATTCGTTAGCAGGAATCTGGCGAAAATCTGGTGTCGACTGTTATACTTTCAATTATTAGCAGGTGTGAATTTCCCAAATCTTGATTTGTCAAATTTTGCCTGAGGTCAGAAGTGTTTCCATATTATTTTTTCCTGGTATACAGGGACACGAAAACTCATCAATTACTCCGAAAAGATTGCTTTTGCGAACTGTTATTAATCAGACACACTTGATCCATAAATCCTTCGATCCCTTTTAGGATTACTTTGTGTAGAAGTGCTACACGAATCTACTATTTTGGGGGGTGAACAGCAAATTGAACCTCTGTTCTAAGTACAGAACTAATGAATACGATAACTAAGGGAGCCTGAGAATCGAATAAAACTACGGGTTCGCAAGTTTTTCAGGCGGTGGCCGACGTTTCCATAACTTAGAATGAAAAGTTAAATTGCCTTAGTCGAGCCGGGCAAGCCTAGCATAGTCCAGCGTCCGCCACGTTCGCAGGCAAAGAATGGTCGCGATATTCGTAATTAGTACACAGCAATTTCGCGTTTGTCGTCGCAGTCCATGAAATTAACCGACGAATTTCAGTTTTTAGGCGCGGCGACGCCACCGTGGATACTGTGCTAATGCACTTGGACGCGCTCGTGAATCGACAGTTTGCAAATCATTTAAATTTTTCAAACAGAAATTCCCACGCACAATGTTCATATTCAGTAGCTATGAGAACAAAAGATGGCCGTGTATTCCGATGTTATTTGACAAGCGATACCGCAAATTTTACCGCGATATTGCGTAGGAACGTATTCCTGCCTCGTTCATTCCGCATTTATTGCTAATCCACTCGAATTGGCGGTTTATCAGTTCTCCCGTTATGTCATATTCCCTCGCATTATAAATTACGCTACATCATCTAATATTGTTAAATTTACCGGGCGAATTAATCATCGATAGCGCGAAACATGGATAGTCTTGAAATTAAATTCATTTGGGTAATTTATTAACGGGGCATTCTACTTTACTCGCTGAAAAATGAAGCTATTTTTAAAGATATTTTTCTCAGTATATACAACGTATAATGAAATAATTTTTTTTTATATTTATTAAACTACTCTTCTATTATACAAAAAAAATTAAAAAGAATTTTTGCAATTTGTTTTAATTATTTTTTACAGTGTCAATATTGTACCTAAAAAGAGAGGTATGTTCACGGCGTAGGTGATTTCCCGGCTCAGGCTTATCCGAAACAAAAAATTCCAAGAGATTCTTAATCTGTATGAGTGTCGCTATAGCCCCCAACTCAATTGACAATTTTTGTTGAAAAGTAGGAAAATGACGCTGGTTTGAAAAAAAGTTTGACAAAATACCCAGAAGGATATATTCTCGGATGTTACATTAATAAAATCTCGGTTATTTCTCTCTTTTTTTAGGAGCCATATTGACAAAAAACAATTAAAACAAGTTGCAAAAATTCTTTTTGTAAAATATAAGAGTAGCTTAATAAATACGAAAAAGATTTATTTCATTATATGTTGCACTTACTGAGAAAAAAATCTTTACAAATAGCTTAATTTTTTGGCCGATCAAAGTAGAATGTCCCCTTAAGTAGAATCTGCGGCGCGATCACTCAGATCAGGATCTAAGTTGAACTTCATCGAACTTACTCCCAAATAAATAAACACTTTTGTTTCATGATCCTTATCAACATTAAAAGAAATTCGATTATCCATCTATCCTACTCTTGTCTGCGTAACATTGAATCAGAGATGCTTATCAAGCCACAAACTGAGTGGCGGTAATGTTTACCGCGAACACGAGTAAAGCTCGGAAGTGAAAACGTTTCGAAGAGGAAAACGTCATTTATAAGATTGAACGTGGTGCGCGTCAGTGGGATATACGTATGTACCTGTGGTGTGCTGACGGTCAGTTAACCCAACCCACATTCACCAAAAGAACACGAGACCATGATTGTCAAACAATATAACGTTAAATAACGCGAATGTTATCCCTAGTTGTTACGTATGAAATGCCATTTCCATTCCAATTAAACGTATTGCCTATGACAGAATATTACAGCATAAATTCAAACTACTTTCTAAAACTCTACCGCAGATTTTATTTCCCCTGAATACAATATACGTATATATTCACCAATCAACCATCGCTTCGCTCCTTTATCCTTCAACCGCGAAATTCAAGTTTATGTCTATTCGAACTCCCGCGTTTCATTTTAAAATTGGAATATGGGACGCGGAAGTGGGGGTGCGTGGAGTGGCACTATCGGGTTTGATGTACCGTTGCAATCGAAGTGAAAAAGAAATTGGCAATAAATGTGCTCCATCCCACATCCCCCCACATCGATTTTCTGGCATCGAGGCCCTACGAAAAGAAAGAGAAGACAGTTCGTCTTACCTATTGCCGTTGCTACGCCGCTTTCATCACTTCGACGTGGCGATCCTGGATTCCACGGCGGCTGAAAAGCTGCTCACTTCTTTCTTCCCCCGACCTTTTCCGTCGCTTATCCCCCACGCCCGCTTACGTACTCTCTCCCGCACGCAACGACACAATTTGTCACTCGCGACGGACCGTTTAACTAAAATCTGGCCGAGCTCTTTCGCGCGAAGTTGTCGCACACGCGAATCCAACAGCACGAGTCACACCAACAGCGATCCAGTTATTTTTCCCCTTTCCACCGATCTCTAACGAGCCCGTAGCGACTCGCGTACCGTCGTCGAACACTCCCGCTGGCTGTATCGTCGTATCAGAATCTAACCTTATTATTCCTCGGTCTCGCCATCCCACGCCTCAGGCCTCGTTGGCAATATTAGCTGCTCACCTGCCGCGGTGTCTGTCCCCGCTGTCGCTAATTAATTTCGAACAGAGGCGCGACAACGGCTTGTCCTCCGACGTGTATTTTAATTAAAACTGGAAACCGCGTGTCTTTCGCACGGCGCACTTGACCTTCCACGCGGCAGATTTAATTGAAACCCCCGTGATGGCGGGCCGCGACGGTTACGCGTACTTGCGTCGATTAACCGTGAACACGTATCTCGCATATTCGACGCTTACCGCCAGCAGCATTCCTTCACAAAACCGATTCCGCTCGCATGAAATACACGACTCCTGTAACCGGGACGCTGCTCACGAGCGCGCTTTCGATCTTCGATCACGCCACGCTCGCAAATCTCGAACGCAGTGCTTTCGATTCTCGATCGCCAGCCAGCTAATAACGGTCGTCGTCTCCGCGCCAGTTCCCCGGGGCCGAGTCACGCGAGCTCGTTTCTCGTTAGAGTCTCCGCGAAAAAAACGTGCCGAGTAGTTTGAAAAACTTTCCTCGGGGAGTTGTTTCGTTGCACAGTGTCTTCCAACAAGTATTATCCGGCAAGTGGTCTAGCAGACGAAGCTCGAGGTTGCCCGTGGACGATGAGAAACCGTTTCTGTTGCCGCACAACACGCTCCCGGGACGTTTCGGTGATTGAGGAGCTGCAGTTGCTCTCGAGTGTCACTGGAATCGACACGGGGGCCACGTTTTTGTTACCGACCTAGACGTAAAGTTGACGATCATCCACGCGTGGTAAGTACGCACTCGCGCACGAGACTTAACGGGGACCGTGTCATTTGCCAACAAAGGCGGCTAGAGACGAGAGAAACTTTCCGGGATTTCGTCTTCACTGGCTCGCGGACGTTGCTCGCGCGGTTAGTGTCATCTTGCGTCGGATAGGGGTAACCGTGGTGTTAATGCGTCGCGAATAAATAGGTACGATTCCGGGGATGGGGAACTGTGTCCCTTGACGGGGGACGTGCGCGCGTGTTGACGTGTACGTGTGCGAACGTGACGGACTAGAAGAGAGACCCGACCGTGTCGCGGTGCGATAGCGAACTGACGTCCTGACGGGTTGCAGCGCCCCACCGACGGTCGTCCAGCGAACCAACCACCAGCGTTTCACCGCAGGGGACCCACCACCACCCCCATCACCTAGCTGCTCCCACCCTTCCATGCCCCACTACACCTGGAGCGCCTAATCGGAGACGGCCTGTTGTACCATGCACGCGAAACCTTTCCTTTCTCTTTAGGGCGCGTCTTTCGTCCCTCTTTGATAAGTTGTAGGTATTCAAACTAGGGCTTTTACTATCCGGATATCCGGATCTGAGTATCCGGATACTGAGATACTTCGATCCAGATTTCGAGTTATAACGAGCAATCTGGATACTCGGATACCTAGTACCTACCTAGTAGGTAGTAGGGCTCTTACTATCCGGATTGCTCGTTATAACTCGAAATCCGAATCGAAATCCGGATCTGAGTATCCGGATATCCGGATAGTAAGAGCCCTAATTCAAACTTAGTAATATGATAGATTGAAATATATTTGGTATTGAGTATTTCTTGATGGATTCAGCTCTGGTTAACATGATTCTTATTTTTAACCGACTTAAAAAGGAGGAGGTTATAGATTCGACGCGTATGTATCTTTTTTTATGTTTGTCCCCGCATAACTCTTTAGAGTTTAGCACATGGACCGATTTTGATGATCTTTTTTTTATTCGAAAGAAGGCGATGCCCCATTCAGTATTGCATCAATATTTTGCTAGTTCTGGTTAATATAGATTATTGTCACCTAATTATTGTTATTTTATGTACGTACGCGCATATCTCGTCAGCATGTTGTAACAGTACATATATAAAACTAAAATGTTAAAAATATAAAAAGTAAAAAAAGTAAAACCGACTTTAAAAAAATAAAATGCACCGAAAAGGAAAAAATAATTTTTGCCCTTATTTAATCTACGACTCTCATGTTTTTTAATTCGCCGCAAGATTTACATTGTGCAAATCATGTGGCGCCGACTTAACAAATATGAGAGCCGTAAATTAAATAAGGGAAAAAATTATTTTTTGCTTTTTAGTGAATTTTTATTTTTTTTAAGGCAGTTTCAATTATATTCTTTTAACTTTTTTATTGTTCTACGCGTTTGTTGTTTCTGATAAGGCCTGGTAATAGAATTTGCTGTTTCGTAAGGGTGAATGGTGTATCGAAGAATATTTTCTACCCTTGTATCACTATTTTTAAAATTTCGAGTAATTTAGAGTAATTAAAATTTTGAGTAAATGGAGAGGGGAGGAAGATTTTGATGAGACTCTGTTTCAAAGTCTTTTATTCTTCAACCACTTCTTCTTCGAAATTAAATTTCTTCTTTACCCTAGTCCGTAGTATATTAAACTTCTCTTTGCGCCTGGTAACTCATTCGTAACGATATTAGAAAAGTACCACTTAAGTGGACGTTTAGAGATGCCAGTTGATGTGCTTCGCCTCGCACATTTAGGTGCCCCGCGTTTGATTTATTGGATTGGCAATTATGAATTTGTTACTCGTAGCGGCGTTCGTGCCGATTAACAACGGGAATGCTGATTTAAGGTAAAGGAGAGGATTTATGTAATCTCTTAATCAATGTGCTCTAAATCATTCCCAGTGACGGAATAAGGCTCACCTGCAGATTCTCGTGCGCGTTCATGCATACAATGGGGTCACGTTATTCGCGAACGGCCCTTGCAACGACCTTGCTTTCCTTTAAATTGGCCCTATATAAATTGGGCCGGAATAGAACCAAGCTCCATCAAATTTCGGCCTCGCAGAGCCGCACAATTTCATCGAAAATGTGCCGTTGCGTTGGATCATCACGAGCCACCGCTTCTTTTGCAATCTCGCGTTAGAAGTACGATTATTAATCGCGGAAAACAAGGCTGAACACCTGTGTCATGGTCTAATTTCCAATTAAGACGTTATTAATACCGGGGTTGGAGGAAAACGGCCGTTATATCTCAGGGATTATATTACAATTTACGTTTGAATCTATTCGCATGTAGAAACTCCGGCCGCGAGCGGCCAAATTTCTGATATCTCTATTCGCCGCGCGCGTTCGCGTTAAATTAAACGGAGCCCCGGGAATATTCAAGCGAGCGTGCGTTCCGCGCAGGCAGAAAAGAATAGTTGGTAAACATTTCCCAGCATGTTAGCGGTAAACATCATAATATCCCAGCCTCTGCGAGTACGAGCACGTCTCTGAAGGAACACAGTTTCTCGCGGAAAAATCGTCGAATTTCCTGTGCTCCGAAACTCAACCCCATTGTCGATTCATGCTAGTTATCGTTACACTTAATAACTGAATCAAGTACTTAGCTCTTCCATAGCATTTTCCCGATTCATACTATTAGATCTCACACGACAGTAGTATTAGAAGCCAGTAACCAACGGGAAACAGATAACAAACTGGTAAAGGGTGCTCGCGTTTCACTGTTTCGATAAAACTTTTCCGAACGACGGGGTGGAAAAAGGGGTGTCGATGGGCATGTTTACTTAACAAGCGCGAAATTCATGGACACCGACGGTTTATACTCCCTTACCCTTGGGAGGGTTGAAAGGTGGGTGGAACAGAGGGTAGGTCGTTTCACACAGCAGCGCCTCGCTTAATTACTAGTTACTAGTAACAGGAGTTAGGAGCGTTTAGCTCACAGTTCACGCCATCCAACAAAAGCTTATACCGTTACGACGAACTATTCCCATTGCTGGCGTTACATTCAGCAGTGAGGCTTCACCGTGCCCAGATTCCTATTACTTCGGAATCATATCACCGGACGAAACCGCCTCCGAGTTACCAGTTGCCGAACTGTAGCGAGCTTAGTTTGCAAAATAATTATCCGCGGCACCAAGTCTCGGGCGCGAATTAACAAAATATATCGGCGTTGGAGGATTATTACGTGTAATGCGTGCACATAACTGTCACGGTTGCTAGTACACGCCAGCGACAATGGAACGCTAGAAGCTTTCTATATCTAGCAACGATTAGTTTGAATGAGAATGAATAGACAGAGGGATGTGACGGGGGCTGCACTTCCTGGATGAACGTTTCAAAAGAATTCCACTGAATAGTACGGGAAGAATAGAGAAATTTCTCAAAGTCTTTTCGATCGCGAACGTCCCGGGGTTAAATCTTTGCCCTCTCGAAACGTTTTTACCCTGGACACTGATATGCGAGTCAAGATGACAGGAAAAAGCGATTGTTGCGCAAGCTGCGACAGGAGGATCTTCCTTCTCGCGAGATGTGACCCCGATTTGCCAAACGCTGCGACGTTCGACTCGCCCCGTGCTTTACTACGTACGAACGAGCGTGGCTCCGCACACATTACACGCCAGATATCGATCTTCCCTCGTCGTTCCCTGTTATCCCTAAATCCAGAGAGTCAGACGAATCGCGTTATCAATATCGCTCGCCCTCCAAAAAGTATCAATTCCCGCAGCTCCAATATACGATTCTTTTTTACGAAAACCATCTCAATTTCCTTTGAATATTCTCAATGTAACGATGCAAAGGGTGTTCTATTTACAAATAGAAGATTAACTGTCGTTAAAAATTTCCTAGAAAGGCCTATATTCTAAGGTAATAACCTTTCGTTATATCATTCTTTGCGATGAAAGGAAATGTAATATTTGGGAACCAGGTGCATACACGGAAATCTGATGGCTGCCAAATAGCGAGTGTGGCAACGATTCCGTGATGTCTCCCCGAGTAAAAATCGGATCCCCTCGTAAGCAACGCCGGCAATTTAGCCGGGGAACATCCCTTGTCACCTTTGGCGAGGCTTCAGGGCCCCTACTACTGGACACAGCGTTCTCGGTCGACTGTATCCACACGCGTATAGTTACATTGGGCTTTGCGCCGCCTACGCGTGCATGTAGATCGCAGGGAATGACGATACTACCTACACCGGGGCAGTTAGGCCAGGCCTGGCATCCGTTAGCCGTGGACCATACACACGTAGATTGGATCGGACATTGCACGCCGTCAGCTCAGTTTCTGAACAAGGAAACTGCGTCCAGCCCGCCACTATGTTGTCCAATAGGATACGGACTAACGCGACCGCCCGTACATTCGGGCTATCGAGTTGTAATGTACAGTAGGTACGAAAGGCAATCTAGATTTCTCACTGACAAGACCGTCCCTGGAATTTCTGTCAATTTCGGCGGCCCAAGTCACCAGCGCCTATTAATGGAGATATGCTTCGAACGCGATGCTCCTGACCGAGCAGAGGAAAATATCATCGATCACGATTCCACGGCGTCGATATAAATTGCTACACACCGCCGCCACCCCGGAACTGAAAGTCACGAGGACCTGCGATCGCGGACTTCATCGATCAGGGACGGGAACGACAGAAGTACGACCCCGATTTTACCGAAACTTGGAAATTTACTCGACGGGAACGGGGCACGAAGGGGGGACGCGTAAGCCTGGCAAAGTTTCTAGCCCATCAAAGCTCGAAGACGCGGCCGTCCACGTATTTACTTGCCCCATCGACGTCCCAACCTGAAATCGATTCCCTCGCCGCGTCGTTTTCCGTTAATGGATCGCGTAATTTAATCGCAGACGGGTACGAATCCCTCCGCGAAGTACCGCGCGGCATTTCGCTCGATAATCTACCGAGGGTTGCGCGCACCTTTGTTAGATCCATCGACGGGGAGGAGTGACGATGCACGATGCTTTGAAGGATGAGGAGAAAAATATTTAAATATTTACGCTGGTTAAGGACCACTGACTCGGTGATTATAAGTTTCGAAGTTCGTGTATTCTCCGGTGGATAGGGTACGAACATCAAAATTCAAAGCTGAGACTCGGAAGCATCCAGCAATATCGTGTAAGTTTCTATTTACAGGTTTCACGTTACGAGAAAGACGCAGGGAAACATAATTTGCGTATGCAAGGAGGGTTTTACGTCGTATTATACGTGCACCCCCTGTAAACGAGTTTCAATCACCTTAATGAGCGACGAATGGGTCTCGGCGAAAGCGTCGTCTCATTAGTTTCCAGTAATTCCTGAAAGGAATGCGATCCTTGAAAGCGTTTTTAAATTGCTGGCAATTCCCCGGCCGTTTCGTCGTAGATTCTAATGAAAGCATCAAACCGACGGGGAATAAACGATTTCGCATCCTTTTCACCGCGTGGCTATGTCTAATACGGAATTGAATTCACGGGAGGGCGGAGGGTGTGGCCGTTCAGCGTTTAAAAGATAAAGGAGCCGGAATTACGTAGAAACGGCGAGGTAACGCGGATCGACGTTCAACCTCAAGATCCAGTCTCGTGGATTTCAATTTCTCATGAGGAGAAACGTGGAAGCGCCAGCGTTAAAGCGGAAGGAAACTAAACGAGTGGATTCGTGGACGACGACTAGTTGCTTCCCTTCCGTTATCCTTCCCCGTCGATTTCCGTTCGACCACCAAAACGGTGCGCCCCATTACTTGTCGTCTCGCGCGACGAAAAAATTGATAGCTTCACGCGTCTTTATAGTCCTCCCCCTCCCACCCTTAGATTATTACGAGTTAGTCGTACGTTAAATTTCGAAGAGCCAAATGGAATGGAAGGAAGGCCCGAATATTACAAATAAGAAGAAAATCCTTTGAACCTGGACCGTTCTTTTCGCTCCGTTGCTCGCCCAACAACCATTCAACCACTATTGATCCTTCGTTTTGGAAATTTGGAGCGGCAAAATTGATAAAAAGGAAAAATTAAAATAAAGAAGTAGGTACAACTTTTTGAGAAAGTGCAAAAAGAGTAGGTAAAGCTATTGTTATCCAGCATAAGACCTACAAAAAATTTCACTCACTATCAAACATTATATTTTAAAATTATTATTTATAATTAAATACAAAGGTCGCACTTTCATCCGAAACTTCCTTCGATTCCTGAAACAATCCCGTGTGAAGATAGATCCTTCATCGGGCAATGTTGTAACCAATGATTCGACGTGCCTCGACGATCGATATCGTGGCCAAAGAACCAGTCCAGTGTCGTTCCCTCGCGCCCTTCAAAACCGGGCGAATGCGTGCGCGGTGGACGACGTTAATTCGCGAATCAGATGCAAAATTAGCAACCGGGCAACGCGCTGTCGGTGACGGATGACGCCATAAATTTCCGCGTCCGTAGATCGCGTATTCATATATATGAAGGGGCCGGGGTTGTAACGGGCTGGTTTCGTCGAGGACGGAACCGCGATGACTGCTTGTCACCTGCTGCCACGGCAATTGTCAGCTTACGCGGCTTGGCCAGGTATTCTCATATACGGGGCCTGGAACACGGTTAACTATAATAAACACGTCGTAAACCGGGAACATTATACACGTACACGGTGGTAACCGACGACACGCCATAACGCGTGGAAAATGAACTAGTGGCGCCCCGAGCAGGTGCGTCTTGCTCGATCGGCCGTTCAACGATGAAATTCCTTATCGTTAATTTCGACGACGGGGGAATTTCGCTCGTTCCTTTTGCAGCCATGTACTGCCACGCGTAATGAAATTCAGCGTTGCCCTCACGCTCGATAAAGCTCACCTCCCCCGCCCCCGCGTTCAATCTGTACGGAACGATACCCCCGGCTGAACCTACCACGCGCAACGATTCTTTCGGAATTCGGTTTTCCACTTCGTCGAGCTTCGTCGCGATTTAGGGATCGCCTTCTAACAAGGGACTAGATTACATGACGTTGGTACACACCATTTGTAAACCGACGTCTCGCCTGCTGGCTGCTCGAATTTTAATTGAGAACGACAGGTACCTAACCGATTGCCGTAGTTCGATCTTGTGGTGCGTGAGATCGGAGGCAAGGCGGTACGAAAGTTTCCTCGTTAGCCGGTTGCACGTAACTACTGAAAAATGAAGACTCTCTCGTTATTCGCAGTATCCACGTGGATTCGATCTTCAGGTAGCTGGGATCGCGTCTTCGCGACCTTTGGGAGTCGACACCTTTTCGACGAGGACTTTGCATAATTTATGACAGGAGCTGCGACCAGCGAATTTAAATCAGCGTTCGGTTATGTTCGAGTGAGAAACTACCAAGTTAGATTGCTATCGTTAAAACTTTCTACCGAAAAGAAGAAAGGGGACTCTGGCAATCTCTTACGATTGTGCCGTAGAAACACGGTTCAACCGCTCTTCCGTAAGTCACTCCTGAATTATGCTTAAGGGGTAATGCCAGTGTAGAACCCGGAAAGGTAGCTTGATTTTCAGAATTTTTTATGCGAGTATAATGAATAGAATTCAAAATCTGTTTGAAAACCTTTATTGTATATACCTTGAAGTATGATTACAATTTTTTTAAATTTTTTCAATACAGAGATTAAGAATCTTTTGGAATTTTTTGTTTCGAATAAGCCTGAGTCGGGAAATCACCTACGCCGTGAACATACCTCTCTTTTTTAGGTGCAATATTGACACTGTAAAAAACAATTAAAACAAATTGCAAAAATTCTTTTTATTTTTTTGTTATATAATATAATAGCTTAATGAATACCAAAAAGATTTATTTCATTATATGTTGTATTTACTGAGATAAAAATCTTTACAAATAGCTTAAATTTTCGACCGATCAAAGTAGAATGACCCCTTAAATCACAGACAACCCGCAAACTGAATTCTCTGTGACAGACAGCAGGCACACCTCGGTAAGCCACGATTTTCGGCAAAGCTATCACCGAATCTTCGATAAAGTGGTCATTTGTTACACCCAAGGGATGATACATCTTCAAGCACTGCAGGGACGCAGGACGTATCAAGCCCACCGTGTCGTTGATAAAACACAGCCGTTCCCCTGATTCATCTTCCCTGAATCTAATCTATGGCCATTTTTAAGCGCCACCATTGTCACCTGGTACCCCCGTTTCATTTTCTTATTGTTCCAATAATGGGTCGCGCGGGACGAGCAAGGTGTGTCTCGCGCATCCATTATTCCTGACAAAATGCTCGTGCCACGGCGAGCCCTTGAAGCGTTTTCAAGTGAATAAAACATCGTTATTACACTGGCTCGTGCTACGTCGCTATCCAGACACTCGCAATCTAGCGGCCTGGCAATAATCATTAGCCATTAGCAGCGGGGGGATAGAGAAGAACGAGCAGCGTAATACTCGCGCCGAATGGTTCGCCTGCTCTAGCACGGTGCGGCCAGACGCGCAGAAGGCGAAGAGGAAGCGAGTGAGACAGAAAGGTCAGGGAGCAGGACTGGCAGAGATACGGGAGTTTAAATAACTCGGCAGCAGCGGGGTAGATAAGGAAGCCCCATGGCAAACCGAGCCGACGAAGTTGCGCGGCGCGAAGTTGGCGTGCTCGTAAGCACTATTGTTTCGCTTATTGCGTCGATCGCTTTGGATTTCGGCATAAGCGCGCGCGTTCTCTTGTGCTCTCCTGCTACCAACCCCGTCCCGTCTATCCTAGCAACCATCCCCTTGTCTCCAATCCCTTCAGCCCCGCCGCTCTTTCTCCCGAGGTTTTCCCGAAATGGAAGGAGATCAGAGTGGGAGCTGCATTTAACGCGGCATCCCTTCTGTTGTGGTTGCTCACCCTGATTTAGAGGAAAACTTGGGGCCACCGCCGCGAAAGACCTCGACCAAGTAGTTCAGCGTGTTCACAGTCGAACCGGATGGAGATGAATAAATCAGCGGGGTTAAGCGTACACGGGTATTGCCGAGTGTATCTGTGTCTGGATTTGCAGGGGATGTTCTAGCAGTGACTCGTGGAATGAAGTATCAAAGGCAACACCACTCTGTACCGTACTTTGTTAATTCTTCGGTCGTTTCTTTCGTGACTTCAACCCTCTCACGGCGCAACTTCAGATTACGAGGGTCTTCGAATTACATACGTTATCGCTGGTGACTCGTTCACTCTCTAATCTAGACTACAAAGTCAATCTGTACAGTGGTATATTTTAGCTTCACGCTCTATCTAGGAACACAACGTTAACACGGTGCGCTGGTCTTTCGAGAATTCCGTCTTCCGTGGTCTCATTGTTTCCCGCAGGGGTGCAGTAATCATGCGCTCCTCTATGAGCTAGTGAAATTCCTTGATCGCAACAGGGTTAGAGTGCTTCAACAGGGATTACACGGGAGCTCGTCGCGTCGTCGCGGGGTGCTACCCGCTTCGCGGGGAATAATATCTGCGGTGGTAGTTGGGGGGCAGCCGCAAAGTACGAAACTTCGTCGGATACGAAGGCAAGGTTACGTTTCGCGATATCACGCCCGACCACGGAGCCGTGCATTCGCATCGCAGGAACACGTGTCCACATCACGGCCGAAACTTTTCAACCCCCGCGTCTCGCTAAGGCGGAAGAACTTCCCGACAATTATAAAGTTCGACCCGGCGACGGATGAAATGATGTGCGTCCCACCTGCGCGAGCATAGTGTTCGCCTAGGTCAGGGCTGCACAAGGAGCTGTTTTCGGCGCCTAACGGCGAGCAACCCACCTGTCTCGTTGCTAAGATTAGAATCGGTGAGGAGAACTACTGTAGTGTATGTGCGTGCTCGTAGGCTCGTAGTGTCAGTATATATGACTGGGTTCAAGTCATACCAAATGCACGTACACTACTGCAGTTCTTCTCACCGATTCTAACCTTAGCAACGAGACAGATGGGTTGCTCGCCGCTAGGCGCCAAAAACAGCTCCTTGTGCAGCCCTGGCCTAGGTTCTAAACTTGCAGTGTGCGAACAAAAATTCATCGTCTGATTGGTAGTGGACGGTCAGGTAGAAAACACCTCGGCCAACATGGCGACGTTTAATTAGCAGTGGACACTTTACAGAGCCGCAGAGGCAGCGAATCTATCGAACGTTAACGGTCGGATATCCGATACATCGTTGGATGCACCGCAAAGCTGCATTGCACGAGACCGCAGTGACGTTGCACCCAGCCGGTGGTATAGATATATTCTCGATTTCCCTGAAACCCGAATCCGCGATTTCTCTGCTCGAAACGGATGCCCGCGCGTCTACGCGTGTCATTAGCCGACGTTCGCCCACGGCGGAAGGAGCAGTTCATATCTACCCGTGATTTGAACGCTTTCACTAGAGGTCCCTCATCCGTTTAAAAGAGACAGAATTTTAACCTACCCGCGACACGGAACGCTGTGCATGGTTTCGTATCGTAATCACCCCTTAGTATTGCAGCCGCGTAATAACGGAGCAGAAAATTACCGAATAATTGTACACCCGGTGTGTCTCTGAATTTCCATGGAACGACTACATAATTAATCACGAGCGAAAGATAAGGTACCATGGTACGAAGAAAAATTAACAAGTGGAATAGTAGGTATTCGCTTTTCAGACACGAAATATGGACATTTGGGTGGATATTTTTCAAGCTGCTTGCTTATGTTATTTGGTGGATGAATAATGGTTGCAGAGATTTTTCAAGAATAATATTGAAAACTGTATGTAGGTGTGCTATTAAGTAGATATTCTGAAGGAAAGAATTTTCTTTAAGAGCTGTTGAAATAATCTTGCAAGGGCTTTGATGGTGATCGTAAAACAGTAGCAGAATCAAGATCAATTTGATCGGTACAATTTGATCGGGTGCTTCGTGCCTGCGAAGGGATGGAGAAAGCTTGCTGCGACAGACAGTTGAAAGTGATGCCGAAAGTTGTACCAACAGGGTCAGAAAGCAGTCGTTAAAGCAAAGAAGCTGTTCTAGTGCTGGCAACGAAAGAGCTGAGACGGGGAAGAGGTTAAAGAAAAGAACGAGCGTCGTCAACTTCACCTTTTCGTTTCCCTTTCTGACGGTTGCCCTCGCCTCTTTTCGTCGCCCACGATGCTATGACAAATCGCATTTGCTCCACGCGCTTTTTAATTTTCCAGTCTAATCTAATATTACAGTAATCACCTGTTCGTGTAAAGAGCAAGCTCATTAACTTGGAGAATGTATTGTGACTCAAGTGTCATTAGAAACCTTGTGATTATGCCACGAACACGTTGTAACCGATTTTACGTGAAACAAAACCTCGCACAGTCGTGCTTATCCGTCTTACAGAAAACTATAGCCGCAACATCGGTAAAAGCGAAATGAAATTGCGATACGACGTTGCAGATGGAAAGAAGCGTGCTGCTCGGGAGCAAAAGGGCCACGCTGGGGGTTGTTCGCTGCCATAGTGACGTTTAATTACGATAAAAGCAGTAGCCTGAAGAGAAAATTTTCAACTCTCGCCAGAGATAAGAAGCATCGCGTTTTGCGCATCTGTATGATGAGAAAATTAATTTGCTGCTCCGTCGATGGTAAAAATATCAATTACTATGCTACACGGGCACTGTGCTTCATCGTACAACATGCAGATCTCGTAGAGCGATCTTTTAATTAATGTCTTTAACGTTTCCCGAGTATACTTAATTCTCCGCTAGACTATGTATCTGGATCAACCTAAAAAGAATCCTCCCGCTGGAGGGATTTTTAAACAAATATTAATTATCCGTTGACAAGAATGGAAGCCAGATGCCAGGCTACAACAATATCTACGAGAAACTTATTAAGTAATTTATCAAACGGTTCACTCGAGCACACGATCGTTTAATAACATCCCCTCGCCCGCCTCCGTGAAGCCCTCTATTTTTCGTTTCATAGAACGCGCCACCCGCCCTCCGCGATAACCCAGCCCATCTAACGTTCTTTCACACCGGCAAACCCATTCCCTTGAAAGAGCCCGTGTTCAATAAACAAAAGCAATAGCTGGATATCTATCCGCGGGAGCAATAACACTCGTCCCCCGTAAGTTTTCTCTTTTCTCTTGGGGCACAAAGAGACCGGATTGCGAAAATAAAAACGACCGATCGAAGCCAGGTTTTCGGTAGGCGACGACAGTCAACGGCGTCGTTAATTTCCACCCACGATTCAGGCCCGATCTATTGGATCACAATCAGAGGCTTATCGCGCTATCCATTTCCGGTATCCTCTGTCGCCCCTGACCCTCTCGAAGCCCCAACCCCCGCGTACTATTCTATCGTCACCGTCGCGCTTTTGTGCTCGCACGGGCTGGAGCTAGGTGGAATTTCGCGTGTAAATCCGGCCAGCACGCAGGTTCCAATCGTAGCGCCCGACCCACCCCTCTCCCGACCAGACTGATACAATGGACAATTTGTCAACGAGCCTAACCGATGCCAGAGAACGGCCACTGACGGTCTTCGTCGTCGCCACGCTAACGATTTAAGCACACCCCTCCCTGTAACTCGTAAATTAATTAATGCCATGCAAACGAGTGATATTTCATGCAGGGCTACGCTGTACAATCGATGCGTATATCCCACTGATTATCATCGATCGATTGATCACTTCAAAGGCGAGCGCTCCGTCCTCGGTCTAAGTACATTGATAGGGACAATATTGATAAATGAGCACGAACGAAAGATTGCTTCGCGATCGTTCGAAGTGACAGAGATCGCTGTGATAGATATTTGATCGACCGTGAGAGAAACGGTCCGTCGTTGTTTAACTTTCATTCCTGCGATCCCTTTTACCATTTCTTTCTTCTTATTTCCGTGCATGACGTATAATGAACGGTGAACTCTATTTCCCGTGGTTACGATAAATACCGCGGAACCCCGGGCCCGCGTTTTAAAAGAAAGACAAATACGCGACCGGCGTATTTACCGTCGCCGGGAACAATCGCACGCACCGCGCTCGCCTGGAAAAGTGCTTTCACCGCGAAAAAAGCCCCGGGAGCGGGGGGTTTCCTTTCCTACTCCGAAAGGAATTAAATAAAACAATACTAGACGGCGATCGCGGAAGGGACGCCCGCGAAACGATAAAAAACCGTTTCCGTTCCGTGGAACTCGTTACCATGAAACGACTCCGACGGAGAAGAAGTGGAAGATTCGGAGCAAACTCTTACGAAGTAGACGTTGTTTAATCACCGGAGGAGGAGAAGAAGAAAAAGAGGGAGGTGGGCTAGCGAGAAGAATTAATCAGAGCGAATCAACATCGTCGCAATTACGAGACGGCAAAGAGTTTGCCGGGCGTTCTGTCAGAACGCGAGATTCGGTGTAACGAATTTACGGCGACGGACGTACGCGTCATGTAATGAGAACGATGATGCATAGGCGCAGGTTCCAAGGGACCCGGGGAAAGATAAATCGAGGGCGAGATTTCGTCCTGCGCGGTCGCTTTCACGTCCACGCTCTGCCAGATGCTTTTCCATCAATTTCAATTCTCGCCCGGCTACGCGCGTAAAGGATCGCGCTACGTTTGTCTACCGATTGTAACTAGAAGGCCAAGGATGAAGAAAATTCCAACAGAGCTGGGAGACAGCTTACAGAACAGTTTATTATTGGCCCTCGGCGACCAATCGATTCTATTCGGTTATTTCGATTTTAACGAAGCTGGAAACGAAACGCACGCCATTCATTACGCTACCTTCTCCTTTCTCCCGTCACGGCTGCCTGGAATGCTCGCCAGCCATCAAAGCACTCGTGATTTATTAACCATGAGACTATAAGCGAGAGTCACCCGTAAATCTTGGTATCGCCGGTTGGAAATAAACGGGTGTTAACGAACCGTCGTCTAGCGGCGCAAAAATATCGATTCCGCGTGACACCGGGCGGCCTAGCTGGCCAGGCTCGCGCGGTTCCCGCCGAGGACTCGTTTAACAGAAGCACGATATCGCGCGGCCGTATCGAGGCCGCTATCTAAATAACGTAATCGACAGGGCTCGGGAAACTATTTCGATACGTGGACAGGTACATATCTACCGCCGCCACCCACGTATCGGCGTTTCATGATGTATATCGTTGCGGTGGCGGACGCGCGCAGTTACCCAAAATGCCTGCACGCAATCGAAACAATGGCCCAATTGCGATCGCTGCCCTCCCTCCCTCCCCCGGAGCCTACAATTTCCATTTAACGTAGTTGTCTGTAAGCTTGAATGTAATTCGACGGCGGCCGCGCGTGATTAGGTTTCCGCTGTACCAGCGTTTCCAGAGCGGATTTCGTCGTCTGGCGCGCGCGTTCGTTAATACCGATCACTCATGCTGCGCGTAATTATGCCCGCCGAGCGCCACGTTGGAGCGAAAAATTGATATTATCCATTGAAACGGAATTGTTCGCTTTGATCCCGACTTGATCACCGAATCGAATAGATAAAATCTTTTGTGTATCTTCTATATTCTGATAGACTGACTACGAGGTTTCTGATACCTTTACCAGGGAAGGTATTTTTGGGTAACCATTAAGCAGGTGATTTTATGCAAGCCAACAAACTGAAAAGGAGAGCTATGTACCTAGTTACCGCGCTTTTTCGCATTCGGCTTCGCAACGTGAAAGATTCGGTTGCATTTCGAGCCAGCGCTGAGTGAAGAATAACATTCACATGGAACATAATGTATGTTGAAAACTCGGAATTCGAGTTTGTTAATGACGCTATCGCGAAGCTGCTCTCGTGGAGCGAGCTCCGTGCTCCCATGGACGACGAAAATTAAACAAGAGACCGTGGAAACGCGCAGAGTTGCAAGCGCAGCATTCGACGCCCCGCGGTTCGAGTGTTTTGATTAACGGTGCTGTATTTACGAAAAAAAGTTGGTTACGAATGAAAGACACGATTCGCCCATTCGCAGTGGAATATTTCAATATTTTATACAGCGCCGGAACGAAACGTAAACAGCCGGCTATTTCGCTGCCGTTCATTATAGTATCATCTCTGTTCGAGACGCGGACCGACGACGATCCGGCAAAACTTTCTGGACAGACTCGCTAATTAATACGTTTAGATATTCATGGCAGCAGATATCGTCCGAGTTGGTGGAAGTTACGGATTACAACGGGACGCTCCAGCTAACGTCGCGGCGAAAGAACGATTGGCTCGTTGCCCGAAAATTCCCAAGATCAAGCGAACAAAGGATTCCTTTCGGGGGAAGAGGAATTCTTTATGCGTTCATCAGGGAACAGATTTGGCCCTGGAAGGAAAATTCAAGTTCCATTGGTACCTGTCGTCAAATGGATATGAAACTTGATAATGCGTATTAGGGTAAATGAAAGAATAGACGATGCAGTGGGCAAAAAAATTAGTCAAATAGAGTAAAGGACCCAATTACTATTACCTACCCAATTACTGTCACCCTAAGCTGTTTTACGTAAAATAACGAATTAGTCTTATAAAATTATGCATAAAAAAAATTTAGCATACAATTCAAACTTATTTATACGATACAAAAAAACAGTACCTACTTAATTTTTTCCTCGTTAATTTGAATAAAACGAATTTATAAACTTCTCTCTTCATATCGCCACGCTTCGCTTCGCCAAAATGCGCGACGGCCTAAAATATCCTTCAGTATTCCACCCCACCCGTGTCCTACAACCGCGAAATTCAAATTCACAGCAGAACATCCACAAAATTGAAGTCCCGCGGCAAACGAAGATACTAAACGAAGCAATTGCATCGGAAATTAGCGTGATTCCCAAACCACGAGTTTCTCCGGTGTGCTTTTGAAACGAGACAACCCTCTTGAACCCGTCGCCGCGTTTCACCGCGGTAGACACACGTCAAACGTCCCATTCAACGTACTCGCGGTTAAATTCCGTGTTGACGGCGCCGGCTACGGGGTGATACAATTTACATTTCACCGGGGTCCGCGTAAATTGAGGCAGTTCGCTTAAATCGTCTAAAAATAGCCGTGATTTGAATGCGATATCGTAACCGTGGGGTAGGCAGTAGTCGACGGGGGTAAGTCGCGGCGCGCGAGGGTTGGATCCATCCGTTTGAGTGTGCCATCGAGCTTCCACGGCTTTTCCAGGGGGTTACCGCGGGTTGGGAGCAGCGGAAGGCGGGCGGAAGGGAGGGTGGTCGAAAAGAGTTGGAAATGGAGCGAGCCGTGACTGAAGCAGAGCTCAGCTGTCGCGCGCAGCCCGTCCGTGGAGAATCCTACACCGTACAGTCGTTGTTAAAAGTTTTACCGTACACACCGTTTCTACGAGCACTAATTACACCCGTGAAACTTTCATTATAGCCAAGGTCCGAGGCGGCGCGAAGTTTCGCGTTAGCGACCGGCCTGGCGGGATTCCGTCTCGGTGAATAGCGATCCGCTAGCAATCCATCCAGTCGCGAACGGAGGCTGAACTTCGCGTGGGACTTGCGCGCTGAATCGGGATGGGTATTAATTTTAAAATCGTTGCTTAATGAAAACGCTGCGTCAAAGGAAGATTGCGTCATTTCAGCTTTCTTTCACCTACCTCCACATAATTCAATAGAGTCCCCGGACCACTTTTAGCGTGGCTGGGAATTTTGGTCCCGAATGTACAGTCCGCCTGTCCCGCTGCTGCAGGACGCTTAGAAGGACCCTCCTACGCGCATATATGCATAACGTATCCGTGTCGCCAGCATCTATGCTCCTCGGAGTTCGTCCTGGCGCACCGCCGTGTTTCTAGTAACAAACTCGTGTTGCTTGGAGCGCTTCGCTCGAATGAAACCGATGCATTGGTTCTCGTTACGAGGCCGTCGTTACGCACCCACGATGAATGCAATGGAACGAGCCGCGCAACCCTCCCTTTTCCTGTTTGTACACGAACGCGTGCCTGACGTTGCGAGTGTCCTACCATTTACGCTAACTAAATATTCCGACCACCTTCGAACTGTGCTCGCGGCGTGTCGTTTTGTAACTGGTCGTGGGGGACTCGGTATCGCGGGATCACGTGTCAATCGTTAAATGTGTACTTGTGTGTTTAGGATACGTGGGGAGTAATCTACCGTGTAGCAGGACACTCTCGTGGCGATTAGAATCTAATGTCCATTCCGAAATCACCGTTTTGTAACTGTGAAAGGACCTATTAAACGGACCATCAAAGATAAATCTTCACACGTCAGTCTAAAATATCCAATGTGATTGGCACATCCGCGGAAAATTGTACCTATACCTATAAGCAATCCCCAAGTTTCTCTCTCTCTCTCTCTCTCTCTCTCTCTCTCTCTCTCTCTGTCCATCTCGTCCCTGTTCGATTCCCCGGTCGCTTCTCGCCTCTTCCTCGCTTCCCGATCCACCGATCTGTCTGTGGAGGTAATTCCTCGCACGCGAAGCGCTCTCGTTGCAACCAAGGTTTTCATTTGGCAGACCGAACACGCATGCCCCGCGCACATTGTTTTCCCGCTCGGTCTGCGCGCAGCCCTTTGTGTGGTTCTCTGACTCGCGCCCCGGTCCCCTTTCTCTCGCGGCATTCATCCCCCAGCGTGCACGCATCTCCTCAACCTGCAACCCCAACGACTGCGCGTACATCGTAATCAGTCCTTCGTCACCGCCGTCCTAACCAGACCAGCCGATCAAAGACAATCCCCCGCCCGACAATGGCACGCCTCGCAAACATTTCTTCACCGTCCCGCTAAAAAATCTCCCCTCTTGTCTTTGCACGCGAAGCCGCCGTTATTCCGCCTGTCCCATGGTGTCCAAACTGTTCGTTGTGATTTCACACGATGCTTGATGAATTTCAAGCGAGAAAAAGGGGAATCTAACGAAAGCTCATACTCCAAAAAGGAAAAGATAAAGAATGTTTGTTACAAGGAGTATTAATTATCAGCGAATCATTCCCAAGGATCCATATTCTCGATCGTTTATTTTCAACAGCCGGGGGAACGACCGCAGCTGTGTTTCCTCTCGAAAGAACGCAGCTCCGCGTAGCGTTAAACAGCGTTCGTTAAACGTCATTTTTACCGCCACTGGCATGGGGAAGCGCGTTATCGTTTTATCATCTTTACCGGGCGATACTGTAAAGTTGCGGGGGCGGCGCGCAGCTACAAAGCGTGGCCCGATAAAAGATGCAAGTCTGATAAACGCTGAAAAACGGTTTAACGTTCCGGATTAATCGTGTATCCGTTTGAAAGGGGCACGGTTGCGCGGGCCGCAACCACCGAGAAGAATTAAATGCCGTCGTCGTGCAGCCTTTCAGCCGACTCGCCCGTTTCGCTCGCGTTGCACGCTTTCCGCGGTGGAGAATCGTCGCGGTGTACGCGCGCTTTCTTCAGCGGTTCTCGTCACTCGGTCGCGACGGTAGTTCTACGATTATAAGAATAATTCGCTAGTTTTCTACCTGTAGCCGGAGTTTCCAGCGTAATCCCTCGCGAAAGCGCGTTGCACCGCGATGCAATCGCGACGCCAGAATTCAACTCAGCTCTTTTCGTTCCCCTCGCAATGGTACGGGGGTGTTTAACACAAACGCCACTCTTTCGTCGGTGGCTCCTAATTAGGACCTATCTTTGCCCGCGCCTCGTTTTCTCCATCCATCCATCCACCGTGGTGGTTCGACCACATCCCTCTGCCCTTCTCCCTCTTCCAGGGACAAAGAACAGCGAAAGGAAGTCGAGGTGTCCATAAATTACAGAAGCACATTTCGCACGACTCCGTGTTACGTACCCGTCGGAGTTGTCGCCCTGTTTACAGCAATAATGCGCGTTTAATTGCGACGTCAACGTCACAGCCAACCGTACGTTTCAACTGCTGGAATAATAATTACGCGGAGAGCTGCCGGATGGTTTCTCTGATTTCCGCGGACGACTGTGCGCCGTGCGAGTTAACACCAGCCGGTGGAAAGAATGAAAGAAGGAAAGTAAGGCGAACATTTAAGTCCACGCGTCATGGATTTCTTTGCTACAACGCGAACGTGCAGCTAGGTTCGAGCAGACGGGTTTTATAAGTCTGTAGTCTGTGGTAGGTTTAGTTAACTGGGACTTTAATTTGTTACTGCGGCGTGGAAAGATTTAAGGGGGGAGACCACTGTCTCGGCCCGAAATGTAAGGGTATTTTCGGGAATTTATTTCAACCAAACAACGCAAGTAAATGAATTTATTGCTTAGTATAGTCAATAGTGTATATATCGAAGGGTAAGAAAATTTTTTTTTAATCAAATTCATAAATCCGTTTTCTGTATACACTCCGTCAAAATTTGCGCTCCGGAAAAAACATGCTAGTCGCGTTGACAGTCCCCAGACCATATGGTTCATCGAAATTCAAAAAAACAATAATATTTAGAAACTAGAAGCCTGCCTCTATTACGTGACGATCGCAAAATGTCGAATTTGTAAAAAATAACAAAATGGCGGACCACTGAAAAAAAAGTCGTGTTTTCGGGGTACAAAATTGGGGAAATGTTGCTAACAAAATAGAAGCAGGTTGAAAATTGAAAATGTCTGATCGTCACGTAATAGCGACGGGTTTTCCGTACAATAAATGTCCTTGATCAAGCCAATTGGACGTATAGTTTTCTCTGTAGACCGTCAACGCGGTTGAGAAATGTCATTCTGAGAAAAACGCGTTCAAAGTTCCGCGTGGCTCAGTCGCGCGTTTGACACCGCTTCACGAAAAACACCATATCTCCGTCAATTTTGCAAATCTCTTCATCAAATTTGGAGAGAACATTCTTGAAACATACGCCTTTCAGAAAATGTAAAAAAAATTTCAGATTTGAGACAGTGGTCTCCCCCCTTAAGGACGCCTACTTAGGTGTTAATCGCTAGTGGAGTTTCTTTTTAGATTAGAAGGGAAATGAATGTTTCCAGACTTTCAAGTGTGTCTATTGAATAGATGGAGGTTTGGAATATTATTATGAGATTTTGTTGCGGGTCCCACAGGGAAAATTCGAGAGTTATTCGTGATTATAAACGATGCGAGGTTTCGAAGGAAACCACACACCCCGCGGAGGACGAAACGAGTTTTCAACAGAGCCCCGTCGTATCGCCTCTCCATTACTAGATGTTGGTTTTTCATTAGCGCCCTTAATATTCCGGGGGTGTAAACACTAGCTAGGGGATCGCGTGTCGTGGGGAAGCGCAGCTGCGAAATCCAATGAAAAAGTTTCGCGGTTCAATAAGCGAAATCTCGTTCACGGCGATGAAAATATTCAACAGCGCGGCTGGGAAAAAAGAAGCGTCGGCCGCAAGGAAAGCACGTTACGAGGAGTTGAACCGCTGAAAGCGATATCGCGTGGCGTGACAAAGGAAATGACTAATCCACGAATTGCTCGAAGCCACATTTCCAAAGCTCGTTTCGGCCGATCGCGGAGCGGCGAGCAAACAGAATACTCGTTGCATTCGATCGCACGCAGCGATTGACGTTAATCGCGAATTGTTATCGACAAATTGCTGGATATTACATGTCGCGCGCGGTTGAATAACGGGACACAGTGGCGATTGTTGCACGGACGTGAATATCAGATTGCGCGTTAACAACAATCCGCTGCGGTGAAGGAAATTGGTGGGTTTCGATTCCGTTTTCTGATTAACTGCGACGCCCCGGTTGAAAACCACGCCGGAGGAGGAGCCGTATTTGCTTGGGCGCAAGTACGAAAAAGGAAGTAGGAGAAAACGCTGAGTTCGCTGGAACGGCGGGACGGACTTGTAAACAGGGTCTTTTCGAGAATTGGATCGATCATGGGAAGACCTCCTTTCATGCCGCTCGACTCAAGCTTCCCATTGATTGCAACTGATAACGGTGGGGATTCGTTTACAAGCCCCCCCCCTTTTTCTCCTTTCTCTCTGTGAACACAACACGTACTGCGAGATTAAGTGAGTTCCCTCTGTGGAACCTAGAAATGTGAAGGGAATGGAGAAACAGGAATAAATTGTACTAAATGACAATAGTCTACGATGCTACAGGGTTCCTGGACCTATCCAAACGAAGGGCAGCTTTCACGAAACATTTCCACGGATATCGTTAATAAATTGAAAGAAGGAAAACATCTTCCTCTTCGTAGCTGCTACTTAACAGGTAGTTGGACATTAAGCTACTCCCGGAGGAGAAGCATAAAGGGTGCTCGAAAAAGCGTGGGCGCGCAAGCTGAAGTATTGTTCATCGACGGAAAAAGATACTTGTAAAAGTTGGTCCGTGCTCGATCTTCGAGCCTGTTGATCGAGAAAAAGGAAGCCTCGTGGCGGCGTGTCGGCTGTGATGGAGCGCGGGAAGCAGAGGATTAAAGTCTCGATATCGCTGGGAAGTATGTTTTAAGGGGAGGCGAAGTGAAATACAGCGACAGCGCCTAGGTGGAAGTGGAAAAGTTGGAGGGAAGACGTGGCGGGATTACGCGCGACGAAATCGAATGATACAACTCCCCCGAGGACTGGCCGCGCGGCCGGCTTGATTACACGATTACACGCCCTGGGAGGAAAGCGAGACGATTTTTCCTGATTAAATGACGTGGCGATAACCGGTACATCGCGACTCCAGCTTCCGGCGATTAATCGCATCGGGACTCGCGCGACGTGTTAATTAAATACGCTCGTCAGTGTGTCGGCCCGCCGATGAAATGGGGCGAGTATTTCCAGCACCGGTTACAAGAAAGTAAAAATTACGCGAAACCCTTTATCCGCGAATTAACCGAGTCACCAGTTAGCACGCGGATAGAGCAGATATAAATATTCGACCAATTAAAATTATTCTCGCGTCCGCGGCACGAGGGTGAAGCGAGGGCGCCAATTTCTAATGGAATCGCGTAATTAGAAGTCACGGAATAGGTTCCAGCGTCTCTGCGGACGCGTGAAGGGAATGTGGAATGTAGAAAAGAGGGAAACTGAAAATCCTGGTCGTTATATGATGTAATTACCGTGCGTGCGTGCACGCGCCACGCTTTTAAGGCCTCCTTGAGATCCAATTTTCTGTGCGGCAACCTCGCTCGCTCCTATACACACGCATCAATTTCGGAATGCTCGTTATAAGCGCGACGCCCGGCCGTCGCGTCGAGTCGCCTTAATTACAACGAAGGAAAAGACCAGTAGAAACTCCCTCCACGGTCGTGGGCGTCGCTTCGGTTTGCTCTCGCACCTTCAGAAACCCAACACCTGCTGGCGTTTCCTCTGGACCCCTAATGACTCGTAATTACAAGCGGGCGTGTGTGAAAATGATTGCGACGGAGACTTTATTTCGACGTCATCGATCGCTCAAGACCCGCTCGTCGACCCTCCTTGCCCTCTGCCCACGCATTACCCTTGCCGAGTTCCTCGCGGGACTCCCTGCAAGCCTCGTTTGTTATCCGAACGAGCAACTTTCATTTCCAAAAACTTTCGACCCGTCCCGACCCTCCCTGATTCAATGATCAACCCCCTGCGATCTCGCGTGCCAGAGTGTAATACAAAAACGGCCAACCAATCGCGATACACCGCCCTCGCCCTTCCCGCTTCCATTTTCCTCGCCCCTTCGTCGCTAATACCTTAATTGCGTTCCGTGTTTCCGCGTTTAAGTTTCAATACGAATTGTTCGAGGCGCAACAGTTGCTCATTATAGTTCCTCGTTAGTTGCTCGCGATATGTCCGTTTAAAGGATACGCGCTGCAGGGCAACGGGAGAAGGGGAGATAGGTACGTTGCGCAAAGATAACTTTTATTCCGCGGCAGTTTTTGTCGAGACGACGAGCGAGCATTTGTGTAGAGGCTCCTTGCACGGATGGTTTACAGTAATCGTATTTAATGAATTGCAGAAATCCGTTCTGATTATCGTGCTGCCCGGAATCAGCAGTTTTCAGGCAAGCAATTTGTCCAGTCGTTCGTAACGAGCATCCGTGTTGTGTTTGAGCTGCCCCTCTCGAAACGGACAGGGTTCATCGTTTTATATCCCCGATTACCTTGATGTCACCGTCGATTTACGGATTAATGAGAATCGTCGCGGCAATTACGATCCCTCGGTCCCCCTTTTTTTCTCGTTTCACCCTTTCACCGATTTTCCGTTTCACCCGTCGGCTATGGCCGGCGTAGGTACCTATTTCCCCGCCGTGCGAGCCGAACGTGTATCGCCGAGCTTGCGAGCGCGAAACGGCCGACGAGCTACGGCATTTTTACGGCGAATAGCGTCGAATGAAAAACTAATTACGAGTTTCCTCGCGTGTA
Source organism: Andrena chrysosceles (assembly GCA_963855975.1). NCBI lineage: Eukaryota > Metazoa > Arthropoda > Insecta > Hymenoptera > Andrenidae > Andrena > Andrena chrysosceles. The sequence continues at coordinate 9,726,440 of OY979766.1, read as the reverse complement.
CGGGGGATCAAGTGGCGTATACATGCTCGAGCGTGCAGCCGGAGTGCGCGGCGTTAAAAGTTATCTATGTCACGTGCGCGAAGATGGAAAACGGGGCTGCGTAAAGTGCATACAGACCCGAGCGCCCGCACGCCTAAGCGTTACTTTATTTTTAAAGTTCGCCTCGCGCGGCTGCACGAGCTTCATTATAAATTTAACGCAATTACGCCGGCGTTCCATTCTTCTCGGCGCTCCACTGCCACCGAATGGCGACTTCGCCGCGTGTCCAAACGAATGTCGTAATTTAAGAACGATTCGGGGCAAGTGACGGGTTGGCCTCTTTAATTCGCTGCTCTTCATCCTTGGATTTTATTTTTATCAATAGTTAGTCACATATGTAATTGTTCACGAAACTTTTCAGAAACGTCTCCTTCTAATTACTCGACGAGGGAGTACTTGGTCAGTCAAACATGCTTCGTTGGTTCAACTGATATATTAAAGGGGTAGACCACCTTGGGCAGGTCAAGAAATATCGCATCTTTGGGAATTTATTTCTAAGTGACAAAAATACTTATATACATAAAAATTTTTCAGTGAAGAGAGAGACGTCTTTGAATAATATATACAATTTTTTTTTAAATATCAGAACATATCGAAAACTTTAAATGCGTTTCTCTCAAAATCACGTTTTCAGAAATGGTGTACGCTGTAATTTCAGTAAAACTCTATGGATTTTTATACAATTTTGCACAAATGTTCTTAAATATATTCCCTATCGTCCGACCGTCAATTTTTTCGATATTTTAATTTTTACCTGACTTATCCACGAATGAAGTCCATTTTCTTACACACGAAAAATGAGCTTTTTTGCTTCAAATTGTAGCTATTTTGTTATTTTTCAACCAATCGAAAAAATTGACGTTTGACACCTTCGTAGAGACCGTTAAAATTTTCTAGGGTTGTCAGCGACCCCACAGTGTAGTTCTAGGGTTAAGAGCCCCCATATTTCCTTCTCCTCGTTAATGAACATCCCCCTAGTGTGTTTTGGGGCTGGAACCAGTGCTGCCTATTATTCGTCCAAACAGGAATCACGGCGAAATCGCTCGTTTGCGTACACACCCCGTTTAAGCGTGTTAAACAGCACGAGCACGCGCCATTCTGAAGACTCTTTGCACATCGGCGGATAGAAACCGCGCTATCGTCCCGGTGCCGCCATTATTCTCCGCGCTGGTCGTCGACGATTTGTGCTCACCTTTTATTGGATCGTTACTCGGACGGAATGACAATGCACCACGGACTAACACCTCCCCGATGCCCCTGGGCGCGACGGATGTCACCATTTGTTCGAGCCATCATTTTTCAGAACGTACTGTTCCTGGAATTTATTCTTCATCGGTGACGAGACAGCCTATCTCTCTTCGACTCCTCGCTTTCGCGTGCTTTTTAACCGCCAACACGAATCGCCAGGCTGGTTTTGCTGATTTATGTACGCGACCCTTTATAAGCAGGGATTCTTTACATAACTTATGACAGCAATCCTCGAAACTGGGGATTGTGTCCAGGAACGGTACAAGTTCAACGCTCCTTTAGATCCATATCTGCATTTCCATTCCTGTACTTCACCCTGTAGAATATTTGTTCCATGACTATCGATTAACACATCCCCTTTTCTATCCACTTAGAACGTTTTCGGCGTATCTAAGAGGGTTCGTTTAATCTCCGATAAAGTCGATTTACTTTACGACTGGTACAGCTGGTGCTTGGGACTACTATAAGCATCTTCGTAATGTTGCTAAGTCCGTCATTCGCGCTGAGAAAAGGGCGTTTTTTAAAAGCTTTCATTCTTGTTCCTCTAGAAGGCTCTGGGATTTCCTATCCTTGGCCGGATTTTACCGTTCGTCTTCGTCCTTTTCTGGCATTGAGTCCTTTCCTGACGCTACCTTAATTAATAATTATTTCATTGACTCTCTGCCTGCTTGTACTGCCTCTACTAGCCTTGTACATAATTATGCATCCTTGAATAATCTTGATCCTGATGCTGCTACTTTCTCTTTTGTGCCCTTTACTCCTGAGGATCTCCTTGCCGTCTTTAAAACTATCAAACTTACGTCCTCTAATCCTTACGATATTTCTGGCGGTATGGTCCTTAATTGCCTTCCTTACTGTTTTGACTCTCTACTACATATTTTCAATGCTTCTATTTCCGATGGTGTATTTCCTTATGCATTAAAGCACTCCTTTGTAGTTCCTATTCCCAAAACACCTCATGTAACTGCCCTTAATTCCCTTCGTCCTATATCCCTTACTCCTTTCTTATCTAAGGTGCTCGAGAAACTTTGCATTGCGCAGCTTCAGAGGTTTTTCACCTCCGCCAATGCTGTTCCAGTTTTTCAGTCTGGCTTTCGACGTGGTCATAGCACTACTACATCTTTGCTGCATTTGTCGGATACCGTTTTGCGGAGCTTTGATTCTAGACGCTTAACTGCCATTATTTCCTTAGACTTTTCTAAGGCATTTGACACGATTGATCATGACCTGCTGGTGGCTAAACTTCGACATACTGGTTTGTCCCCTAATGTCCTGTCTTTCCTTGAATCCTATCTTTCTTCCCGCTCTCAGCAGGTTATGCTTAACCAGTTTATGCCTACGGTCTCATCTACTCGCGAGGTTAAACGTGGTGTACCTCAAGGCTCTGTGCTTGGGCCCCTACTTTTTAGTATCTATGTAAGGGATCTGCCCTCGGTGTGTCATAACTGTCGGGTCTATATGTATGCGGATGACACTCAGCTTGTTAAGGACTTTGTTATTGGCAGCGCTGAGTCTGCCAAATGCGAGATGGCTTCTGACCTGCTACGCCTCACGGCATGGGCTGATGCTCACGGTTTGCAGCTAAATCCTACTAAATCTTCTTTAGTAGTGGTTGGCTCTCCCGCTTTACGTCAACAATTGTCTTCTTTCGTTATTTCCTGGGGCTCTGCAACTCTTTCTATGCAGCCTACTGTTAAAATACTCGGTGTTACTTTTGATTCTTCTTGGTGCTTTGACCAACATGTAGCTGTTTTGTGCCGTTCTGCTTTTGCTCGACTACGTTTCCTGTATCCTTCTCGTCGTATTTTGTCCACCCACATCAAGCTCTCGCTCTGTCAGTCACTCGTTATTTCTCTCTTTGATTACGCCGATGTTGTGTATGGTCCTTGTCTCTCTACTCGTCTCGCGTCTATTGTGCAACGTATCCAGAATTCGTGTCTTCGCTATACCTACAATGTCCGTAAATTTGATCATATTTCGCCGTGCTTTCTTCGCTCTGGCTGGCTCAAAGTCAGACAGAGGTGGATTTTGCACCTGTGTTGCATCGTACACAAAGTTCTGGTATCCGAAACGCCTATCTATCTAAGTGAATTACTATGCAGTAATTCATCTATGCACTCTGTTTATGCACCATATACGAGGCGTGGTGCTGATCTGTCTGTGCCTGTTCATCGTACGGTCAAATTTACGGCATCTTTCTCTTATTTATCATCCTTATATTATAATTCTCTTCCCTTGGATATCCGCTCTTTGACCTCTATGCCTGCTTTTAAATGTGCTACCCGTTCTTTTATTCTTGCTCACTATCCCTAACTCCCCTTGTCACGTGGTTCTTTCTCTTGCTCATTTCTTGTGTCGTTAGCTTTACTTCTGTTTTTTATTGTTATTGTTTTTGGGTTAGGTTGCAAAACGGCATATATGCTGAACCTCGCCTATTTATCACATAAATTGTTGTTTTTTTTTCTTTTTGTTGTTTGTAAATGTGATAAATAAAGACGAATTATTATTATTATTATTATTATTAAGAGGTGTCAATCTATTACAGCGACTGTCGACTGACAAAGTCAATTTCAGCTCAGACGAATCGCGGGATCTGTTTCGAGTGAATGGTCGGGGCTCGAAACGAGGGTGCTCGCCAATTTGACACGGCTGGGGATGGTTGGCCGGCGATATTTAGCGTCTCACCCTGCTACAGAAACTATTCCCGTTCCGTTTCGAAGGGGGAGGATAATTTAGGTCACGGGTCGAGCACAATAGCCGATCGTAGGTACCTAAAGCGTGAAATTCAATTGAGTAGGTAAATTCGAAAACGACAACGGAGCTGCGACGATACCGCTGTTCTCTGTGCGCTACTTTTCCGAAAGCCAACGCGATGCATTCGATTAAGACGACTACGTCCGAAAGTACGCCCGGTTCTTGAACCTTGTTAAAGCGGAAACGCTTTGCTTCCGATCCAAAAAACTATTTGAGGGTACAGCTCGCATGGAAAGTACAATGAAAGTGTGCATTCTACTTGTAGATATTAAAAACTAGCTTTATTACTTGGCTTCGCCCGAAATTTAGATTCTGATTTTACAAAGAAAATTATTTCTTTTTGTGAAAATAGTCACATTCATCTGGATTAGTCAGGCATAATGAGCTGGGACACATTTTGTGACCCCAGAGTTTACCGTTCAAAAGTTTCTAGGCGACAGACAAACCACATTTTTTGCTTTATATATTAAAATACCAGACCTATGTAATTAACAGCATTCGTCGATGTCGTAGATTTTTATATTCCCCAAGGAAAGGAAGTATGTAGGTACTACTCAAATGGGGAAATAAAGAGTCAACAGGCCAGCGCGAAAATCACGCGCGATTAATTCCACGCGCCCCGCGAAACGAGCAAACGCTAAATAAACGATCAGCAATCCGATTAATCTTTAATCACGTATACATAAATAACGATCGCTATAATATGCACATGTAAATAAGTCACGTTCACGAATGACCCACTTGAAAACCGATATGAGGCGAGAGAGCGTGCTCGTTCGCTGTCAGAACGATCGATAGGAATGCGAATATACGCGATACGTATGAAGCTTAAATCGTGTGTAGCACGAGCGGGGAAGATATGAAAAGTGCTTCGAACCGATTTGCGTGACCACGCATGATAATCGAACTTCGCCCATGAAATTGCACCGGCACACGAACGCTCGCGAGCCCGGTGTCGGGTTTCTACCAGTGGTCCTGCGCTCAACTTGCTCTGGCTCACCCTCTAATTACGTTCTCGGCATTACGGAACACAATATTCGCCGTGGTTTTGCGCTTGATACGTTTGCTTCGCGCAACAACGTGAAATTCCCTCTAACCTATAGAAGCTTCCTCCGCGCGCAGAAAAGTATCTAATTATTAGCAGGTTTTATTTATAGTTACTTACTTCGACATTGACTTTGAGAGCGGTGAACCGAAGGAAGGATCGAACCAGATTCTGCGATGAAAGTACCATGTGCTTTAGGGGTAATGATATTCAATGTCAGTAAGGGATAATCTGTATGTAGGTATCGGTGGCTGAACGAGATTTTGGGGGTATAAGGACCCTTGGAAAACCTCCACTAGGGAGAGGTCCAGCATCTGTTTAAATGTGAGCGATAGGTATATTTATAGAGGGATCAGTCAACCCTGCCACTCTCTCCGTAGTATCTAAATCTTGTTTAGTGAACGCAGCCTTTTTAAGAAAGGAGGTACATATTGACAGAGTTGGGTGACGGATGACCTCGCGGCGCCTTCTCTGAACTTTGAAATAGGGGTTGAATAAAGATTTGGCCATAAGACACTAGGGTAATACACTCTGTCCATGAGAGGACTAAGAGGAACGCTTACAATTTAATAAGTTAACCGTCAAACGCAACCCCCAATTCGTCGCCTACTTAAGGGTGGCACCTCGTGTAAAACGCATAAAAAACGAACAAGTTTTGTGAATATTTTACAAAAGGCGAGTGTAACGAGTCTTTTCCAAAACTTTTGAGATATGTTGTGTGCATATTGACGAATAAACAAAATTTGTTATGTTACAAAATCGTCGATAGATATGAAGAAATTAGCAGACTCTCAACTGCAACGAAAAAAAACAAGCAGTTTTTTGTTCGGTATAAAACTACGCTGAGGATGTAGCTGTGGGAGAAGCAAAAATGGAAAATGGCGAAAATAATGAACGGTGGTACGCAAAGAATGGCATATTTCAGAACATTTTCTCATAATGTTTATGGGACAAAAGGGTAAACATTTATTTATCTTTTTTGGGGGGTGTATTGACAAGTGGATGCAATAAACTATGTGTATGCACAAGCGCAACTTGATTGGTGGAATAGATTTCGAGCTATCGTCTACACCGTGTTTTGTAAATATGAAAAAAACTATTTTCAAAAAACACGCGTTCAAAGCGTACGCTCTTACCACGCGCGCATACAGCAGTGCGCAAAAAAAAACTATGTATATGGGCCTTCAGAGTTTGAATTTTGGCCGGACGCTTTATGAACATGTTTTCCACATGACATACTGTCGATTAAACCCTCCAAAAAATCGATTTTATAGACCGATTACAGAAGGTTCCCCCCTGAAGTCATCAAACGGATAACCCTTCGTCCAACCCCTGTGAACGTCCGAAATCACAACCGTGGGCTAGAATTCCTCGAAAAGAAGTCCTCGAGCTACGTGTAGAGAATTGAACGAGTCGATGCGGCAATGCGCATAGCAGCCTGCATAAAACGTATAATTATTCAGTCGACTGGTTGAGCTACATGCGGCGGGCGAACGTGTTCGCGGGCACGCGTGAGTATTTCTCATGGAATAATATGCTCATATTAATGCGACGGGGTATAAATTAGTTGGAAATTCGGGCGGGCGAGACAAGAGGAAAGGTATCCACCTACGCTGAACGCGTCCCCGTTGCGTTTCCCCAAACGCGGCGCGCACAACCGAAACCGGCGAGCATATGCGTATTTATAAACGCGACACAGTAGAACAATGAAAGCCCCCGCGTTTACGTGTTTCCCGGCAACCTCTGCGCATGATTTATCTGACGCTGTGCAACACCCTCGAGTCGCGCGAGCGCGCCCGGAAATCGCCCTCTTTGCGCTTGATTTCATAAGCGCGAACGGTTACGGCGAAGATTCACGGGATTTCGGGAGCGAATCTCGTTCCGAGCGCCACTTTTCCTCTTATTCTCAGAGGGAAACAGCGTAAACGTTCAGAGGCTGGGGAAACGGAAACGTCGCCGGCATTTACATTTGACAAAGATGGCGGTGTGGAAGACAGGATACTCGAGCAATGGGAGACCATTTCAACTTCCATGCTTTTGATACTCTTGTATAAATGGAAAAATTGCATTAAGGAAAGGGAGGAGGAACTTTGTTCTGTCTGCAGAGGAGACACGTTGTATAAGGACGAATAAGTAGGTACTTGATAATATTTCCATGATGACGTTGAATTTTTCATTAAAAATGTTCTGAGAATTTCAACGAATTTTACGTCGACGCGTGGACAGGAAATCTTGACGAAAATTGTGGTGTATCAAAATTGCGGGGCAAATTGCGCCGCTGCTCTGTCCTGCTTTCATTCGTCCGTCCTTATCGGGCTGTAGCGGCAGTAGTAAACTCGAGGAATGACGATCCCCCGTTCTTTTCTCCTCGCGCTTTAAGAGGCAGAAAATCGGGCCTACTCTCTCACTCGACACTCGTGGTTACGTATCTTTCTTATCCGGCTTGGAGAGAGGGAAAAAAAAGTGTTCCTGACGGGAACAAAGCGCGACTAAATCTTGAGAAAGCGCCGCGGAAAAGGGCAGACGTGTAACCGAGAGAGGGAGATAGTGTTACAGCCACGAGCACCGCCACTGAATGACAATCGTTTGCCTGCTTTGCATGCCGCCAGGCTGCTGGAAGCTCGTGAAGCCAGTCATTTCTATCGGTTATCTACGATACCATCCAGGAACGTCCAGCCTTTCGGCTGAATCGTCGCCCGAGCAAAGTGGATACGCGTTTAGGCTCCGTACTGCGTCAAGTCTCTTCCGTTTTTGTACACAGGTGCTCGTAAAAAACGTACATTGATCCGGGATGAAGAGGCAGGATTGTGAGTGAAATTGTGCTCGTTTAATTTCGAAGAGTTCACACTTATTGAATTAATGTTCGAAGTAGGCACGATTAAAACGGTGTGGTAAAGTAGCGCTTATTGACGGGCGCCTGTCAAGGATTCCGTTAATAATTCAAATAAGCAAACTGCCGCCATAATGGATACACTGCATTATGTGTAATAATAATATTTAATTAATCAGATATAATCAGCAGGTACGCTCGCGGCTGCGTTTATGGTTCCGTTTTGGTAGTTTAATTCTGAAACGTGGAATGAATATTGAATGTGTTCATCGTGCACCGAGACACAATAGATTATGCTTCGCCGGTCGATTAATTTTGTTACGCGGATGGTAATCATTATCGATTATTAGACTTGGTAAACAAGAATTAATTTACTGCTCGATCAGCCCTATTGCCGGACCAAGTGTCCAGCAAACAAAGGATGTACATACTTGAAATTCACGTTTTCCTGTTTTTTTATCAATTTCACAAGGTTTTTCATTCGGCTTCTTTTTTGTGAATGGTGACCAACTTCGAGTTTCGAAATGTAAGAAGGATACTTACTTATGAAATATTGTTTCGATTTTTTTATCCTGGTCCCACAATCCAATTTCTCGATTTCTTCTGTCTATAAATGATCAAGATCAAATCATCGGATCATAGTACTTTGTCCAAGTTTTTTTATATCAGTTTTAATACAATGATTGTTGCTCCTCCGATGATTCTTTGCAACAGAAGCGAAAGATGTAGGAATAAAGAGGTAAAATGTTGCCAGCGGCGAAATTGGTGGCTGAAAAGTTTGAGATAATGCTACGAGCGAATGAACCCCTCGCCGTCGATCGATTATCTGCGCAGGAAATTCGCGTACACGTCGGCTAGGACGAAATAATTAAAATTAACGAGTCAATTTTTGTCCCGTTTACGCCCCGTGGCCACGTCGAGCGCGTGTTGATTAAAACCGAACGATTAGACTAGCTGGCTCGCGTTTCTTTGACCTTATCACTTACCACAAATTGGCCCGTTCGCTTCTAATTAAGCTGTTAACAACTTTTCTGATGAAGCTCCTCTAACCGATGGAGTTTATCGCTGCTGTTTACCCAACGCCTTCAATCTAATACTCAGGAGAGTGCAGAACGGTAGAAATACTACATGAAACGAAAGTGGGTAAATACAATCTGGTATACGAGCAGATGTCACGAAGCGCATAATATTTTGAAACCACATTCATCCATTATCAGCTTATGAGCTCCCCAAATACAGTACAATGAATGAGCAGCGCCTGAAATTTGCGATGATTAGGAGAATGTTATTTCATTGCAGTTATTTCATCGAACTGAAGCATCTGTTTCACGAACACTCTGTTAATATACGCGGCGCAAAGTTAGAACTATTGAAAGATATCGATTCCGAAATTACGAGTGTAACCGTAATTGATGCACTCGGGCAATAAAATCCATGCAGCCGCAGAATTAATTACTACAGCCATCGGCGACGGGCGTTTATTTATCGTTATTGCTATTATTCATACACTCTGCGGGCGCGGTGTAATGTATCGAAAAACACGGTATTATACGACAACCAGTTAAATGCAAATGGCTAATTGAGTAACAGATTCTAAACGCGGGAACGAATTAATGCGTTCGACCGACCGTGCATGATAGATACGCAATGGAACGCAAGAATCACGAGTATTTAACAGTAACAGACAGAAGCCGCGATATCGGCCACAGCTGTGAATAAAATTTCATCGCACGAATCGATACTTACCCAGCTGCACACCAAAACAAACACAGCCAGAGCTTTCCCACAATTACTGTCCCGCGGTACTGCAGTGTAATGAGGCATACCTACGTGTGAAATACTCAGTGACGGTCTGTTAAAAACACGAACGAGCGTGTGTGTGAGTATGCGGTACGTGCGTACAAGCAAAGATAGGACGACTAAATCTGGGACTGTTTTCATTGGTAATTCACGGGCTCCAATATTAGAATACGCGATGTTTCCTCGCAAAACGTATCGTGTTCAAAGGAACGTATATAAACGGGGAAGCACAAACACCAACGCGGTGCAATTATCCGGGATGGAAGGAGCATCATCGAGTATATTCGAATTCCATCGTCAACACTAACACCGGTAACAGTCCCTTTTAACTGAAGGGGTTATACTTAGTCAGGCGGCCAAAAAGAGAGGAATGTTTGTGAATTTTTTTATGGAAAAACGAAAGCATATATTCTTCCAAGACTTTTTGTACTTAAAACAGCAACATTTAAAGTACTGTTGGTAATTTTTTTGTAGAAAAATATTTACGTTTGTAATAAAGGTACAATGGACATCCGAGCAGGCTTTTTAAAAAGTTGTTTTTGTGGCGAGCACTGCCACAAAAATCACGCGACAAAATCGAGACTTTAACTTTAAATAGCCGTAATTTTGTTTTAAATTAATATATCGGAAATTACCTCCGTTAATCAGAGGATACATTAATATACTAACGAAATCTTTTGTGTTTTTTTATTTTAGATAATCTTGTTCCGAATGGCAATGCTCACAGCAAAAACAATTTTTTAAAAAGATTTCTTGGATGTACGTTGTAACTTTATTATAAACGTAAATATTTTTCTACCAAAAAATTACCAAATATTCTTTAAATGTTGATCTTTTAAGTGCAAAAAGTTCTGGAAGAATATATGCATCCGCTTTTCCACAAAAAATTCACGAACATTCGCCTCTTTTCGACCACCCGACTAAGTAGGTATAACCCCTTAAGACAATCGGCGAGGAATTACGAAAATACAATCCAAAGGCAGATCGTTGACGGTTGCTCGGAAAACACGGCAGCGAGCAAACAGCATGACTTTCCAACGATCATATCATACTTACAACCTTCGCGTTCGGCTTCTTCCGAGTTGTTTGTAACGCAAACCGCTTGAAGCACGTCTTTTGTTGAATACATTTCAGTCGCACACGTCAATGTTACCCCGCCACGCACGTCGCCCTACTTCTTTTCCCGGTGCATATTCATTACTTTCTTCCCTTCTCCCCGCGCACAATCGCGACAGCGATACTAACGGCTTTCAAGAAGCCCTGAATTAGTAAACCGGCCGCCTGTTCGCAAGCAGCGGGAAAAGTGAAAGAATAAAAACGTCTAGTAACGCGGAGGACGACTACAGGAGCAGATGTGAATTATTGCTTAACCGTAAAATCCCGGATCCCCGTACGAGTTCTGAGGAAAATGCGAAAAAAAGAAAAAAAAAGAAGTAAGAAATCAGGCGAAGCTTGATGGGTGCTAAAAGTCACGGCGGACTTCGCGTATCCCGTAAGCCCTGCAAATTGGTAGCGATGACAGAAATCCAGTCGATGCTTACTTAGGCCAATAAAGAAGTTTATGGCTCCGTTCCCTTCAGTGACGCTCCGAGGCGAAGAATATTTTACCCTTACGCAAAACTGCGACGAGGAAAACGTAAAGTTAATAACAGAGAAGCAAAAGGAGAAGAGGAGACGATTAATTAACCTTTCTCGTGATGAAGCAAAGAGAAAAATAGAGAGAGAAGACACGTAACCGTTGGGATGAACGCCGAAAGGGTGGGGCGGGTGGGGAAGGGGGGCGGAGCGGAAATAAGACAAATTCCGATTGATCATCCGGAGGAAAGTCGGTGGAACGGAGAATGGGAGAGGCCCGTAATTGAATTATGGTCGGTCAATTGTCGAATACTGATAATAGGATGTGGTAATCAGCCTGATCGATAAAAGAACTGTTGGAACGAGGCAGAAAGTGTCCTTGTTTCGTATCTCCCGAAGTGGACGAACAATGAGACATAATCTCGCCGGGAACCAATTACAAATTGGGGGCAGCGAACGAATATCGCTGTTAAACTCGCGGGAATTGCTCCACCATGGGTGGATCAATTTTTTTTCACAGATATGCGGGACGGGTGAGGGAATTTTTTATTCGGAATGTTGGTTGTCCGGCAAGAATATCTTGTCGCATAATCCCACTGTTAATTAATTCCCATTCCTCCATTAAACGTAACGCCCGTATCGCGTTTTAATTACATCGCTTCGGGTGCCTTTATCAGCCGGCACCGCTTAGCAGCATCCGGTATTCTACGGGCCATCGTTATCGCGAAAAACGGGGAAATTCCTGAACGCGCAATACTCCCCGGCCAGCTATGTAATAAAGACATTCCGTCGAATGGCTGGAACGCAGATGCGGGTGTCATTCCTGCCTTGAAATTAGTCTTGTTCCATGTTACGTTACGATATGGACAGAGGCATGTAAACAGAGATTAGACCTGCGACTTGCAATTAAACTAGCCGCTCGTCAACTAGCAAATAAACATGGAAAGCCTTAACGTGCATTAGCTGCTAGAAGCTTGTACCAGTTCCTTAATTCCAGACACACAACTGTTACAACCATTATGCAATGGAATCTACGTAGGTTTGTTCAGCGCCAAGTCCTTGATACGTCCTCGGCGCGGGTTTCATAATCGACAGAGTCGCGCTAATTAATTGCAGCGCCCCGGCGAGTTTCCTCCACCCTGCGACGCTGAAACGCAAATATTCGTCCGAGCGCGGGGGACGTTCGGTAGCGTCCAAACTAATTGTAAGTAATCTTAATAAATAATGAAACTCCACGGCGGCAGAGGAGCGTAAAGCTTGCGTCCCTTTAATTAATGGCGGGGGATAATTAAAGAAACGCAAGTCGGGGGGAGGGGCGGTATCGCTTCGCGTTATTTAATTGACGCCTTCGTTAATCAACGAGCTAATTACCCGCGAAGCGAGCTTAATATTCGATCGGTTAGTCAAATTCACTGTGCTGGGGGTGGTTGGGGGTGGGGTCTGATTATCCGTGCAAATACGAGGGACAGGTACCAGCATTTATTCGACAGCCAGTCTGTCTGCGAGATATACGCGCGATAACGTTATAGCTGGGGCACACCGCGGCGCAGAGGTCAAAGACAGCTGATACTATCAATTATTTTAATTAACGTCCCGCATCGGGAACCAGCAGAAGAGGGTGGCGCGAATCAAAATGCAATTTCATCGTTGCCCGATGACTGGTCGCCGACGAATGTTTGCAAACGGGCCAGAGGGGGCTGAGGGATGAAAAAAAAGAGGGTAGTAAAGGATATATGGGACCGATTGACGCCGCGACACGTGGCAGGAATAATTGACTGTTAACGCATCGATCGTCGACGGAATGACTGGCAGCAGTCTGTTGTTTCGCGGTGACGTCCAAACTACTGGCCACCGGTGATATAGTTCTGAACAGAAATTGGGAACCATTTCTCTGTGAAACTCTGCGCTTTTGCGCGCTGAACATCGCCACGACTAATGAGCCAGGTAAGAACATTCAACGTGGCTAATTACTGTAGCGTTGCTTGCAAACGTACGAGGGTGGAGGGAGTTAGGAGCACACCTTCTTCATTTGTCAAAGTGCAGGCTGGGATTGTAAAATTTCCGCGATACGTAACTCGCGGTTTCTTTCGTAGAAAAGGAAAGGCAAGCTCTGGCTTGGGACACGATTTTGTCTGCATTCTGTCGACAGCATCGTCGCGGCAATCGGCGAATTACCCGAATTGAAAAACCGCGCGGGGTTTCATGAATCTCTCGATAATTTATCGATTAAACCCCTGCGCGGAATACGAAAGCCGGTTTCGGGGCGCCGCGTCGCCTCCCCTCGCGATCGTGACGATTAAAATTCGCATCACACTTGTCAGATTTCGTGCGGTCTCCGTGTAAACCGAGGCTCGATCTGCGAAAATTCCGTAATCGACATTTAATCGCATGAAATCTTTTTTCTCCCGGCAACGCTCCCCGTAGAAATTGGCACGCGCCAAATTCGCCAATTTGCACCGGCGAAAGTTCCCCCTCTTTTTATTCCACTCTAATCGAATCCCATTTCAACAGAATTCCGCTCGTTCGATCAGCTTTCGGGGTCGACTAGAAAGCTGCGTTTGCAGCGTTACATCGATTCGAGGTAGCACGAACGACGCTTCGTTCTACCGAAGACTCCTCAAAGAAGTCTCGGTGGTTTCTTTGGCCGCCGGGACGCCACACGTTCGCTTTAGCGTGTAAACTGAAGTTAAGTCTTCCACAAAGTGTGTCTTCTGCTTCGAAAGTATGTTGTCAGTGCCCGCTAGGGATTCTGACCACCAGTGGCGGTAGCGAAATTTCATTCCTCGCCTGTTCCGCGAATTCCTTGCAATTGTAGCGCCGTGAAATCGAATAATCTAAGCGTGGTTTCTTCGAATTTTCGGTTAACCTGCTAGAACAGGAGGGGACATGGAACGTAGGAGAACAGAAGCATTACGTTGTTGTCACGGCAGTAACTTTGCATCACTCTGAAATTTACGTGGTACGCACTACATAGTTCCATAGCAATATGATTAATAAAATGATTCGTATACAACGTATTTGGTAATAATTGTGAGCTACGTACTTTTGCAATAATATGTGTTTATTCGAGTGATACAATAAATATTTCCAGTGGGTAGATATTTTCAGTAGCGATTTGATCGTTAATATATTATTGTTATTATTATTATCGGGGCTTAAGAGAGTGAATAAATAGTGGGGGTGCCACCGCAGGGTAGCAAACCATATTTTCCATCTCACCTTATGGTGTCTAATTATCGTCATTTTGCTAATTACCCAAAGCGATCTACCGTGGAAACTCATCAACCGAAATATCGCTTTTCGCGGATTGTGTGACAGTGGCGAATCAAGCGCGTATATAAAACACCATAGCCTACGTGCAGACGCTTGGTGGGAAGAAAGGGCCATTTTAAAAAGCGTCGTGACACCGTGACATCTTGTCACACTGGAAAAGCGGATAAGAAACCACCAGCGTTTCTCCTTGTTCGCGGAGATAATGCAGACTCGCAATATTCCGCTGGCTATAAAGGATGCGGAATATATACCACGCGTAATCTAAGATAAGAGGATATAGAAAAAGAATCTTGAGCGGGGGGAGATTAATTGCGCGGATTACTTCAGACTGTGGTCACGTAAAGACCGAGCAGAGGAAAATGTGCCTCAGGAAGAATGTATCTGTGGCTGATCCTGGGAAATTTGTAACACGAATTATTACGTAGCACTGAGTTTACATTGATTCGTTTCATGAAACAGAGCCCATAACATATCTACTTATTAAAACCTTGGAAAATTATTTTATCGTAGCTCATCCTCTAAAGCATCGATGGATCGCATGAAACTACGTGGAATTTCAGAAATCCATGAAACTCCCTAATCCTCTGGAACTTCAAGAAAATCTAAAATCAGGAAGTTCAAAATCCTCAATAGCTTCTAAAACACAGAAAATTTTTCTATTACACCATACTATTCGAATACTTAAATATTCGAATACTTAGATATTCGAATTATATTCGCCAAATAATTAAGCAACTGAAGCATTCGAATATTCGAATACCGAAAAATTCGACAAATAGTCCCACCCCTAAATTAATATCGTTTTTATATCGGGTTGTGCCCCGTGAGTCCCAGATCGATCCATTAGGGTCTTATAACGCCGCCTCTTCCGTTGGAAAACGCACTCAGCCTTTTCTCGACCGTCCTCGCAAGATTTTATCCACAGATCTCGATGGGATTAGCGGAAGGGCGGGGACGTAAATGAAAAGCGCGGCAGCGATTAACCGAGCGTGCAGTGATCAACGGGGCTAGAAAAAAACGAAGCCGCGTAACAAAGCGACGAACGCGCGAGGCGCAAGGGCCGCTCGAAATACTACGCTTCTGCATACAGATGGGCTTATTAAACGGGAATCTGCAGATGGAGGAACGCATAAAGCACTGTCCACGGTCCTTATCTGATTAGGCACGCAACGCTGAGCTTGAGGAGCTTCGGCGCTTTCGTTACGGTGCCAGGGGTTCTCGCGATATACCAGCCACGTAAATTCTGTAAAACGCTCGCCCGATTTTATCGCACCTTCCAGGTACAATCGTTTAGGAATACTTATCCGGCGAGTTGTCGCGTACCGGTGTCTAACAAGATTCTAATTGTCCCCATCGAAACACGTGAACTTACCAGACGCGCAGGTTAAAATCTGTGGGAGATAACGTTAACCATCCCCCAAATGTATTCAAATTATTTCAACACTCTGTTAAACGAGGCTTCAATTGCGACGTTTCATAATATTGTTGGATACCTTGCGTTCCCTTGAACGTTAGAAGCGCCCAGTTTCGTGAAGCAGAATTATGGAAAACTATGTATTATATTATACAATGCTCGCGAAAAGGGCGAGCGTGTACCCAACTATGCATTCCTTTGCCCGCCACGAAGGATTCCACATATGTTTGACAAAAAAGAATATTTGACGTATCTCTGAAGCGAATTCGAGACACCGCAGCTATTCGCGGAATGGAATGTTCGCGCGTTCGCCCGAGAGAAATCTCAGAGGGTGCAGAGTGTTGCCATACTACGCGCGGGAAAGTTTAGCGCGAGGGTGAGAAACGAGCGAGATTTTATAAATGTATCGGTCGCATTCCTCTCCCCGAAAACGCTGGATAACAGCTCTCCCTGGTCTGCGCCAGATTTCTCTCTCCTAGCATATGTTGGGAATATTCCACGAACCAACCTCTGGAGCGAAGGAAATCTGGAGGCGTCTTAAATTCGATGAGAGCACTGGAGGATCGTTCGGCATCTGCCATTACGTAAACGGACGTCTATCGAAGTCAGCTTTCGTCGCTTAGAATATTGATTACGCTCGATGGTAGCATCGGCGTTAAGTAAAATCACTCATTGCCCGCGTTCAATCTCGCCGGAACTTTCAGAGAGCACGTCCCCCGTGGGGATTTTCGCATGAAACTTGAAAACAGCCAACGGAAGAATACGGAAGGGGATACGTTTAACTTGTTCGGTGGTCCAGACATCCAACATCACTGTCGGCCGTTAAGCAAGCTGTTGCCTGACGAAACTATTTCCACCGCTACCTCACTACTCTCTCCAAGAACTTCAAAACAGCGAGCCGTAAAAATAGTGGAGCGCGCAGGAAGCAGTTGGTTCTCATCGGTGAAATGTTTCCCGTGTTTCTCGGTTAACGCACGGTTAAACGAGGCCCTGGTAGAGTAAAGCGCGTCAAACATCATAACTGCCCTGTTGGAACTAGGAAATCGCATTGCGCGATGTATCGATGAAAGTTGAGTTGCAAAAGCTTCGTCACAGGCACCTAAGTCGCAAGGGTTAAAAAGTATGTTCTCAGGCTTAGAACAACTAGAACCAAGAGGTGTTCCCTAAAATTTTTAAGTAGAAACTTCCCAAGAATCGAGGAATTAGTTTATGGATGTTTCGGGGTTGACTCAAAGAGAAAAGTCGCGCGGCAAACACCGAGAAACCGTGCACAGACAACTCGGTGTGCTAGTTGAATCGCAATCAACTGAATGCAAACACTCGATTCACTTGATGGCATTAGGCAAACGTGAAAGCCATAAGCCGTACGGGAAGTGTCGACTGCGTTCATAATCTCCAAGTTCTGGCATCCTTCGACTGGGAATGCCCCGCGATAATACAGCGATGATAAAATATTGTTGTTGCGTCTCATGTTTCGACCTCTTTGACGTTACAGTGCCGGACTGTACTCGGATCCGAAGTATCGGAGAGGAGACATTGTTTATCACAGGTTTGGCTGTTTAACCATTGACTCGTTGAAAGTATGTACCTCTTTCCGCAGAGTCGACACTAACTCTGTGTGCAAATGGAAGAATCTCTAGGTAATTGGGCGAGCGGACCAAACGGTTGCAGAATTGCATTATTTAGCAGGTGTCGTAAAGCATTAATTAGTGACGTAGAGGAAAACACTTTGCTGAACTGTATCACGTCTTCGAGCAAACGTGGACATAATAATAAGTAGAGTGCGCGGTATTCAGCTCAATAACCCTTCTGTGTAGTGGAGCACACATACGTTTGACCCTATTAATACAGTCGCATTGCATCTGGAATGTCGTTACAACGCGCAGCCTGTGTTAGCGTAACGAGACACGTCTAACAAGAATCGAGAAAATGTAGCCTGAGTCAGAGGCTTCATATGTAAACATAATTAGCAGCTCAACCAAAAGGAAGTCTTCGCATCCTTTTCTTTCATCATTACCCACAACAAGAGAAATTGAAGCCACTTTGCATTAGCCGCTGAAAATTATCTGTATCCCTGTGTAGTACGAGCCATCTGTGCCGAGCGTATCTCTAATCACGTCACAGCTGGCCACATTCCACTGGATTAGAATATGCCACGAATTCCAAACGGTCGCTGAAACAACGCTACGCTGGCTCTGAACAGTGAAATCCCAAATTGAAGTAACACTCGCATCAAAGGGCTAGGACTTGAAACGTTCATCCCTTAAAAGAAAAGGTTCGAAGCGACTTGTTATCAAATTCCAGCCGCCAAATCTGTCAGTGAACTTTCACACTGGTGCGTGAAAGTAACGTCTTGTAACTGAACTCACGCCGTATAGGTGAACGAACGTGAAAAGTCAGACGATCGGCCTTTGTTCGCGATTAAAATCGAAATCCACGGTACAAGACAGATTTGGCAGGTCCGTCCAGGCCGCAGAACCGTCAAAATTACGGGATCGTGAATGGGTTTCAGCGCTGTAAAGACCCTCTGCTTGTGCAACAGCACCGCTGCGCCCAAGGATGTCCTACCCACGTGCGCGCCGATCCTAAAGGTCGCCGTGAAGTCAAAATGCGGGCCACGGCGCATGCTAATTTCCGTCATTATTCTGCTGATCATGGTGGCCATCGTTTATTGCATGTGCGTAACGAACCAGCAGCTGGGCAGTTTCACAAATAGACTGTCCAGGAATCGTCCGCAACCTCAACCGGTCGCAGAACCTCCACCAGTCGCAGAACCTCCACCAGTCGCAGAACCTCCACCAGTCGCCGAACCTCCACCCGTAGAGGAACCCGTGGCCAGTGCCGAGCCTGATGCTGAAACGGCTACAGCGGAAGCCGGTGAGCGTCTGAATCAGATTCAGATGGACTTGTCAGTCACGTAACCTCTATTGACAGCTGCTGAATTTGAATGATTTCCAGAATAAACCACCTGGATACAAAATTCACGATCCCTTACACGTGACTACTATTTCATTGACAACCGCATATATTTAAATCCCTCAAGAAGAATCTACCAAACGCGGTGGAACAGTGATTGACTCCTTATTCGATGCAACACCTATTAACAAGTCGACGTTTCCAACGACGTCGCGATTTTTAATTCAGTGTCCGAAGTAGGAGATTGGGTGTAATGAAAAATTCAAGGCTCCGCCACAGTGACACTTGGTAAATTCTTTAATTCCAAGCAGAATAGGAGGCTGAGCTTAACACGCGGGCGGAAAATTGGCAGCGTGCGATGGAAGGGTACTCGATCAGGAGAGATCAGATTGTCCAAGAGAGGCGAGATAGCTGATACGGGGCGAGCTCGATCGAACGTGAGTGATTTGATTAAATTGCGCGGGGATCGGGTGCGAAGTGTTTCGTGACCTACTTTTCCACCGCCCTTCGGTGTTTCCAGTTAGGTTTATTTGCCTGGCGGCCCAGGCTTCGCTTCAAGGAAGTATGAGCCTGCGTTGCGCGTCCGAGGACTCGCTGTCACCGCTGGAATAAGTCTGAGGAGCCCTGACGCGGCGCGAGGAGGGAACGGAAGGTTTGATCCTGGATAACGAATGTGCCAACCGTGCTGCACGGGAGCATAACGTATGTACATAAATCCGTGCCCGAAACGGCGGGCTCGGACTACATTTCTCATCCCGCGGCATTATTCGAAGCGAAGTAATGTTACATTTCACAGAACAACGCCGATACCGTTCTCGGACGTAACAGCTGCAGAACGATGGAGCGTGCAGCACGAACCGTGTGCTTCATCATCTACATTTTAATCTTCCTGCCAGATAGGAAAGGAATCACGACGCTGTTAACTGCTCGTTGAGAAATCATATTCAACCACCAGGATTCTACCAATCAGATTCCCAGTAACACCGGACCTGACCCACAACCGTAACTTGATCTACCATTTATTATCCAGAGGGACAACAGTTTGAACGCAACAAGGGTGTCTTATTAAAAAATTATTAATAGTAACGGTACAGTCGTTAGAATAAACCGAGCATGGACAAATACAGAGGCAAGTTACCCTCGCGTTTCGTCGACTACATTTCTCTCAAAGCACAAAGGGAAACGCTATTTCGAGGGACGTTTATTACATTTGCTTGATAATCCGGGTAAAGCTTAACTAGAAATACGTGAAAATTAAACATTCTTCGTTACGAAAACATTCAGTCTCAGCGTTACAACGGTACGTACTAAAGTAGCCGGCGCCATTGAGCATCGAGCATTAGAAGGAGAGACGTGGATTCAGTGAAAGGCAGTCAATCGTTCCAGTTTCGAAATGACTCCGGTCAGCTCTTCGTCGGTTATGTGCTCCTGAAGGGACAAGATAAGGCCGGCGAACAGAAACTTGTCGACGATCTCTTCCCTCAGTCTTTCCCCGGCTATCTCTGAATATTCCGATCTAACGGCGTCGACGTATACCGTGAGGATCTCCTGCAGCTCCGACGGCCCGCTCCCCTGCTCCATGTTATACAGTAGAATGGGTCCTAGATCGACAGCCGGCGAGCAGTACCTCATTGTTTGCCAGTCGATCACCTTCGCCTCGATCGGTTTACCGTTCTGGTATTTGAACAGCAGATTATCGTGTGAAAAATGACCGTGACATATGGTGGAGACCTCGTCGACCATCGAGGCCATGGCCTTCACAATCTCTATCGGGCTCTCGTTCAACTTTTTCTTCGCGCTCTCGGTGAACCTTGAATCTGGCATTGATTCGAGCACGTCCATCATCCTGCAATCAATCAATTTGAGGATTTACACTCTGTTTCCTTTTCGCCGGTAAACGTGATCGTCGAGGGACTGTTAAACACGCGAGCGATATACAGTGCGATTACAGATTTTATAATCGATTGACAATCGATTGATATCCCGTCAAATCTGTTGATACACGAAGGCCCAATCAATTTCGGAAACGGTTCGCCTCAGTTGCGCAGCGATTAATTCAGCCGCGTGGAAGTCGAGACGCGAGTTACCGGCATTGGCATTGATAACCTCGACGTTACTGGCACACTGAATGTCGGAAGATGACGAGGTCGTAACGCGTGTTCAACTACCCCGTGACCGTACCCCCATCGAGCTCATTCAATTTTGTAACGTTAATCCACCAGCCCGTAAGGTTAATTCAACCCCTACATCGCGCATCCGACGGCACCGCTGGGTCGCTGTTTATTTAAACCTTCGGTGGAATTACTAACCAGAGTTAGTGATACTTAAGGGGAATCAGGAAGATTCCGGGTGATGCATTTCCTCTTCTGTTATCCTTCGTGTAATCGCTTGGCCGCGATCTCCAGCGATTTCGGGTCGCCCGGAACGTTCCGTGGGACTCCTGGCAGTCGGGATTCGATGTGTAACGAGTTAAGGGTATCTCGATTGTTTATTTACAGAATACCACGAAACGGACTCTCGGAACACGGTTTCCGGGTACGCGGGATCGGTTAATCCGATTGATTAATTAATAAGTTGGCCCCCACGAATTACCAGATCGTACGAATCCGAAGGCGGAATACTTTTGCACGCGATTAGTGACAGGGCGGGTCTAGATTTTGCATTGGAGATATAAGACTTAAATGAATCACTGATAATAAGTAACTATACGAAATTTCTGAAAGTACAAGCAATTAAAGATCAGCACGCTTTTACGACACATGATCCCACCTACAAGATTACTCGCGAAATAAAATTCCACGTCGGGTACTGGAACTAAATCCCGCATTCTCAACTTGCATGGCAACGTCCTCAAGCCGAGACTCACTTTTCATAAAATCGAAAGGAGACGAATTACCTGGACGATCTACTCTCGTAACGTCTCATCGATTCCTCCGTAAGAATGGTCTCCAACAGTTTCGCTTCGAACTCCCTGAAGATTTCGGGTTCCGTTGCCTTCAGCCTCAGCCCTCTACCGTGGAACTTCCCCAGAACTTGCACACACAATTTCAAGTGGTCCTCGTCCAGTTCGCCATCAACCGGTGCGTAACCAGCCTCCTGGAGGTCCTCCAGAACAATCACCGCCCTCCCGTAGCGTCCCAAGTCGGCCAAGTAACACCTCGGAGTCAAATCTGACCCATACTTAAGCGTCATCTTCGTGTAGAACATCTCTTCGTTCTGGTACGCGTCGAAGGCCGTTTTCGAGCGTTCCGCTTCTCGAGGGAGCAGCTTCACGAACAGGGGAAAGCTGCAGGTTTCTCCAGAGAACCTGACGACAGCCTCCACGCGGTAGATTTCGCTGGTGCGGCTGATCTCGTCAAGGCGAGCAGTGGCTGACTCAAATTCCACGAACTCCCTGGAGCTCGGCTCGCAGAAGCAACGGCCGTGCACCATCTCTGGGATCAGTTCGAGCTCGATGAAATCGACACCCTGCTGACGAGACTCCTCGGACTCCATCTTCTGTGCCCTCGAGACGACTTAGCGCGGATGTAGGATCGTAAACAGCACCGAATAGCGGCAGAAAGGTCTGCTTCGATCGCAATCGCTCTCGATTGCCACTTACTAGCGCGACGGAATGCTGGACACTGATGTCAGGAACGGTGTATCGAGAGTGGTGGCACGCACTGTCCGACTTTTGGCTATCGCGTCCCGTTAGTCAGATACCAGTCGAGGACTGATAACGTTCTGCTCTTCGATCAAGCGATTCGAACACTCGTGACAATTACTCCTCAATATGTTGCTCCTGGCGAAGGATCGCTGAACAATTGAACAATTGAACCTTACTCCGATGGGGATTAAGGGCTCAATGAACACTTTGCGGCGCGCTCGATTGCCTCAGAAGCTGCTCGTAATTTCGAACACGTTCGGCAGCAACGATGATTCACCGGTAAAGTGAGAAGTCTGATCAGCTTTCGGAGAGATTCACAAGTGTCTTGAATGGTACAGCCTCGTCCACGGACGTGTGACGAAATGCCCACGATAGCGTGGCTTTTATCGTTAACCTCTAGACGCTGGTGCACGCGTTGCGACGACCCGATCGCAAGTAACGGGCAAGAATTATTGCGGGGCATCATCATCGCGTGCCGGCTCCCCTCGCAGATAACGACTCTCTTATCTTCTAGTCGCGTTACGAGCGAGTTTATACACCGACAATGGTCTCTGACAGTCGGAAATGGTCGTCGTCACCGCAGCGAGCCAAGTTATGTCGGATGACTAGCCTTCTACTGGCTCGGAATCACCGACAGATCTGATAAGTGTTGTCTAATACTTGCTTCCAAAACGTGTTATTCGTCATCGTGTTTGCGGCCCCATTTCTACTTTCGTAATCGTGTTTTTCTCGGTAAATATTTATTCCGGTGTAGGTGCACAAGAAACGATAAGTCAAACTTGTTTGACACAATCGGTCGGGGAAAAGAAACGGTGTTCGGTAATTGAAACGGGAAGGTTCTGCTACTTAGGTTTTTACCTCAAGGAGAACGAGTGTTAAGAAATTGTCACCGACATACATTATATAGGAGTACAGAGATATAACAATGGAACGGGGTTCTTTTTCGCCCGGCCGACAAACGGGCAAACGAGTAGGTACAATTACCCGAGCGAATTAAATGTAACGAAACGAGCGCAGGTCTCGCGCAGCCAGTTGTTTCGTTTAATTAATTAAGTAAATCACTGGGTCGTGATCGATGCCCGAGAACTCTGTGCAAAGATGGAAAATTAGATAATGACTGTAGCAAGGCGCAGCAATTATAATAATAAGGGACGCTTCTAGGGTGCGACTCGTTGAGCTTCATGGGGACATCGCGGAGCAAAGCTACTACGAAAAGGACCCCGTTCTCGTTCCGACGTTGTTGAGCACGCTGGCGAAGTGATTTTAATTCTAACACCTGAAATGGGTTAGGCGGGTTTGAAAATTATTCAGAATTGAGTTGCTTGGTGCTATTGATTACGTGGAACAGTCCTCAATCTTCCAATTAAATAAAACAGAATGATTCCTGTAATTGTAATTTTAATTCTAAAAAAATATGTCTTTATTTATGGAAAAGCAAGTAGTATCGCAATGGTGTCCAGGTATCGATGCCAGGCAATAATACTTTAATTTGCCTGGGATAATAGAATCCGTTGCTCCAATTACGCTCACAGCGCGTCTCCCATCGTTTACTCTGTTTACAGTTTCTAGTGAAACGTTTTGCAAGCGCTCGCAACTAGTTGAACCACTATTTCACCCGTATCGCTACAACTTCAGGCCCCCGACCAGGTGGAATTAACCAACAGGTCCACCCAACCCCGTAAACCAATCCCGAATCCGGCAATCCCCTCAGGCTCCCCTAATTCAAAATTCCAAGTGACAGAACCGCGCGCAGATTACCGTGGAACCTTTACAGAGAAAGGGACGTTACACGGGCGAAACAGCCAGGAGCCTCTTCGTGCAGCATCCTGAAAAGACGAACCCTGGACTAACCTGTCGCATCGATGATTAATTTACCCTGCAGCGCGCCCCTCGTGTCGCAGAACGCGCCGATGCAAACCAGTCATAACAATTTCCTAGCGTTCCAGCAGCCTCAAATGGTCACCCAACAAATGCCAGCTTGCCCTTCCGCTGTTTATCCAGGACCCCTGCAAGGTATTGACGCGCGTTGCAAAGTTATTAAAGATGCCGGCGAGTATCGATAACCAAGAGAGAAAGGAACCAGCGCAGGTTACACAGTATCGTATTTTCCATCGAAGAATCATGACTCGAGTCAACAGCGGACCAAGTTAAGACTCTCTTGTTCCTTTCTACTTTTACTACCCTCTCGATCCTTGCACCCTTCGCTCTTAAGCAGCCTATACACTTTCGCGCGCAGACACCTGCAAGCAGCCGTTCTATCAGCTTCACCAGCCAGACGCATTCGTGTCGAACAATCAATGCGTGCCTGGACAAAACCCTTGCCAGCCAATGTTCCATACCGTCAGCAACGTTCCACCTGCGGGGCACACGCAGCCAGATTACGCACCCTTGTCCCAAAATGTCATCGACCAGATCCGCGGCTACGCGAGCAACGCTACGCCGATATTTATCCTGCCTAGCAGCTGTCCTCAGTCTGGGACTCGACACCAGCAACCAGTGGGTACGTTGAGCCAAGGAGGTATGCCTCAGCCGACAGGACAATCGACAGCCTTCAATTACCCACCGTCAATCTACTGCCCGCCACCCTCCTTCTACCCCTATCCAATCCCTCTTCCCGTTTACGAGCCGTCAGCTGGCCAAGCCTGCAGCAAAGGCAGACTCTCGAGCTGCGGATGTTGCCAAAGGAAGCACGGTTGTGGAGAGGCCAGCATCCATCCGTGGAGTAGTTGCTGTTGCAACGTTAACTTAGAAGAGCATCGCTGCACAGCGACCACCGACGACACCATTTGCTCGCAACGGAATTGCCCAGCCTCCATAAGCTTGCAAGCCCTCGCCTCGCAGTTCCTCTCCCTGCCTGGGATTATATCCTGCGCTGCCACCCGCCTGATCCTGAGGAAGGTGCCGGGCTCGAACATAACCAGCACCATGGAAGACACGATGAACAAAGCGCAGAGGTCCATCAGCGTGCTGACCAAGGACCAGCTTCTCGCGGAGTCGAGGAACGCGCAGCAATTGACCGCGTTGATCAACCTCCACATGACCACCAATGTGCCCGCCAACATTATCCCGCTGCTCACGTTGCTGCAGCTCAAAGTGAACGTGCTCAAGGCGCAGGTCGAGGCCTTGATAACCAAGAAGGTGATGGAGTGCCAGGGATACGGTTTCGAGGTGAGATTCCGTCTCTTGGGACCTCCCACTTTGGATCCATTGCCCCCGCTTTCGGTAGCTCTCCTGCCGTATTATTCCTCCTCGTCGTTTCTATGCTCCTCGCACGCCAAAAGAACCCCGCTTACTCGTCCCAGGCCGCGCGCCATTTCGCTGCAAAATCGTCGCTGCTTCTTGCCCGCGTGCCTCGCGTGTCCGCCGCCGTGCAGCCAGAAACACAATTAAGATAACAACTTTCTATCGGGTCGAGGGTTCCTCCGCGTCGTTGGAACCGCTGCTTCTCGCGTCGAGTAATTCTCCAGCGGGGGCCGGGCATGCTTGAATTACTATCAAAACACGCTCTTGGCCACGACGCCAAGCTAGGTAGCGTCGTTTACGCGAGGTGCTTCATTTACATTCCTTTCGCGGCGCTAGACGCGCTGAGCTACGTGGAAATTTCCAGGTAGAGAGCAGCGAGCCCATAGATCCGGCTGTGCTAGCCCTGAAGACGAATGCGGAGCTGAGGCAGCTATTGACCGCCCTGAGGCAGAAGGAGTGCGACGAGAGGCTGAACGTCAACTTCTCGCCCTATGCTTCGCAGCGGGTGATCGCGGAGTCGCGTTTGAAGAACGTTCAGATGAAGATCTGCCAGGTGGAGGCAGAGTTCGATAACAGGAGGACTGCTTGTTATCCGACGCCGACCATCACCTCGCGAATTATCCAGCAGTTCGCGGAATCTCGCTGCACCTTCGGCTACGCTCAGACGTGGCTGTTCGACACCGACGTGCCAGAGAACCGGCTCCACTCTCCAGATCCCTTCGAACCGAGTCCGCGCAATCCTAGGAGGCTGTACCTGAAGCCTCGGGTGCCGGAACCGATCGCGGCGCAAAAGGACCAAAGCAGGGCGACCAGCACGTCGGAGGATGGCCCGTCCACGTCCAAGGATAAGGGAACAGGTGAAGAAGGCAACGAACCCTCGAAGGAACGATCCGTTGAACGAAAGACCAGCACGGATAGCTGCAGTTGTGACAAAAGCTCGTCGGAGGATAGTCTCGATGAGGATAAAAAAAAACTTCGGCTACAAATTGATCGAACGGGAAACGTGAAGATATCTAGCGTGGCTAAACTGAGAGATGTCTCCCTGTTGAAACTGACGCCGAATATCGTCACTGTGGTCTTCACAAAACAGGATCGATTCCAGCTCGATTCGATCATTAATTCTGATCCTTCGAGCATAAGAGATAATACTTGGAGAAGATCGATGGAAATTACTGAAACTCCTGAGGAAGATGATAGGATCGCAGAGGTAAAATCCAATGAAAGAAAAGAAGATTCCGTGGAAGAGAAGGAGATGAAGGAAGAATTCGAAGAAAAGAACATCGTAATGGAAGCTGGCAAAGTAGCAGGTTCAAGCGTCATACCAACGGAGAAAGTGAAAGCCGAGCCTTCGAAAAGCGTGACATTCGTAGGTGAGAAGAAAATCGACCTCGACCTTGATACTCTGAAACAGTCCGAAATGGCGTCAAAGGAACAAACGGAGTTGGAACGCGTGGAAAAGTTGAAGACCATGGAAACTCGCGACGCTGGTGGCTCCTCGAGGATTCAGACTACGATTAAGGAATCTAAAACTGTGTCTTCGGACGGCGGTGAGACTCAGGGACAAAAGGCGATCTCCGAGGACGTTCCCGAAGAAAGCGAAAGTGAACAAATGACCAAGGATTCGCCGTATTCTGGTTCGCGCAGAAGCTTCTCTGGAATTCGATTGAAGCCAGCGGCGGGAAGCGACGCGAACAAAAGCGGCTCCAGTTCAAACGGGGAGAACCAGATTAACCCCGAGATCGATGAATCGCGGCGGAGAAATGACAAGAGGGGAAACGTGCAGATCGTTTCAATGATGACCGATATAGAATATGACAGGCGTTTTGGCGATTTCAGTAGATGCATGGTAATAAACGAGCATTGCAATGAAAAGGGGAAGGATGGATACAGAGGAACCTCTGTGAGAGACTCTTCGGTGGATACCAAGAAAGAAGACTCGACTGAAGAGAACCATGCCTGTCTACCTTCGATCGAAGTAAATTCACCAGTGGAGAAAATGTTTGGTGGGAATCATCTTGGTAAGGTATAATGTTAAAACGAGGAGTAGTTATACTTGGGGTTGGAAGGAGGGGTAGTTTAGTTGTGAGAGATTTTAATGTTCTGACAAGATCCCGACACCGGGAAATTCAAAAAATTTTGAAACTTTGCGAATATGTAGGGGATTTCCTTCTGATTACAGCGCGATTTTTGTTTGCTGCCCAAATTCACTCGAAGGGGGTGAAATTAACCCCTGAAATTTGGATATTTTACGCTAACTGTAAGATATAGAAAAAAAGTTTCAAGACAAAATTTACTTCGTTTAATTAGATCTACCATTTGGTAAAAAAATTATTTTACCATTCACGCGTTATAACACAAAACCGGAAAATAACCGGATTTTCAGAGGTCAATTAGAACACCTTAGAGTGAATTTGGGCCACAAACAAAAATTGCATTGTTATTAGAAGGAAATACCCTACATATTCACAAAGTTTCAGAATTTTTCTAATTTCCGGGTTCGGGAATGATCCCTTGTGAGATCTGTTATAATCTCTAGCTGTATTCGAAAATATACAGTTTCTCGCTTTATTGCAATAATATACTGACATTAAGAAAACGATGCAGACGAGAAAGCGGTGGACGGTAACAGACATTTCCCACCCCTAAAGTACGCGACGAAGAGCAGAAGACCAACCGCGACCGACATCTCGTTGAATGTATTCCACGAGAAAGAAATTGAATCAAGTTCCTCGAGGATCGTTTGCGATAGGGGCACATCTTATCACTGCGAAACGGAAACGGGGAATGGAATTGTTTCCGCGATTTGTTCTGTGATTGAAAGCCAGCTCGACACTGTCGGCTCGCTGCTGGGCAATATACCTTATTTACAAAACCTTTTGCTAAACCTGTACCCCGACAAGCTATGGAGCAGTAATAAAGACGTTTCATCATCAAACAAAGAAACATTTCCGCCAGAGGATGACTGGACTTTCCTTCCTGAGGACATCGACGATGACGATCGAAATAGTCTCGGTGTAAATTACATTTCTGTGAGGGAACAGTGTAACGCCGCGCGTACAATTAAGCACTCGATAATAGTGGACAAAGAAAGAAAGAATTACGTGTTAATTGGAGGATCGATAAGCGGTCAGTTGCGAGTGCTAGCGAAGAACGGCTTCGAGCGACCGTATCGAGTTCGCAGAAGCTTAATAATAAGAAGTAGATTGAAAGATTGTGAAAAGCCCGAGTACAAGCTTGCGTATCCAATTAAGGTTCCGAAACGATCCAAAGAGAGCAAATTATTTGCTTCTCGGGTAACGAAAGACGTACAGAAGGAATTGAGATCTAGCAGGAAATCTTATAGTCTATTTAAAGGATCAAAGGACGTAGAAAGGTCAGAAACTATTATTCGAAGCGATGAAACGATAGATAATTTAATTGATACACAAGAGTACAGACTACTCGGGGCAGTATCTGAAAACGCAACTCTGAAACGAAGCAACGAAAGCATTGATAGTTCGAATTGCAGCGTGGTTACCGACGAGTGCTCGTTGCCGGGAAGCGAGCAAATAACGGGCACGCAGGACTATTTTACAGTACAAGATGGAACGAACGTGTAATCGAACGAATATCACGATTTTATTAGCATTGGGGATTAAGTGGAAGTAAATAATGACGTAAGAGCAACAGACGAGTTTTTACAATTGTCACTCTTCAGTTTGTGCGATATGAAATTCTCCCGGAAGTGACTCCCCTTATTTCTTCAATCCCATTCCTTTCGAACATCGCGCGAATGCTTTGCCTAATCGCTGGCTTGTCTTTGGAGGATCCACTTCAATAATAATAATAACTACAACGCAAAACTCTCGGTGTATATTTGTATAATATCAATAGTCTTTTCAAAAAACATCGTCGGGTACACGAGCAATAAACATTTGTCTCATCTGTAGCCGGAAATAATTACAATCGGTGAGCAAATGCAGTGTTACCTTCTTACACCTTTATTAACCCGTTAATTCGGTTCGTTAACTGTCGCTAGATCTGGCCGATGCAACCAGTTTACTCCCTAATAGCTGTCTACTGAGAATCTTTAGAATTGTAGCGTAGTAACAACGCGACCATACAGTCGAACACTCTCGAACATATCTGAACACTCTGGGAATCGTACAAGGTTTGTTTCGGAGGCCAAAACGGAAGAGCCCTTAATTAACACCTTAATTAACTCTTCTCGCGTGCATTCCTCTAGTAGCATTCATTCTTCTCTCGACACAAACGACCTTTCGAACATCTTCAATTCGAATACACTCGTAGACTATGTAGCTATCGCGGGCTCAAACTTCATTGGCCGCTCCCCAGCCGTAAAGGTCTCCTTTTGTAATTTCGCTAAGTTGCCCGAACTATAACCAGGTTGATAAGATACATCGGAGGCCCAATCAATTTTAATTTTCATTGAAAAATAGCATAACTCTATTTCTCTACCTAGTCTTTCTGTCTCTGGAACAAAGTGAGCGCAATGCAGGGCGAAAAAATGGCGCAGAACAGTGCGGCGGGAAGGAGCCTCGTAAAATAGCCTCGAGCGATCAATTAAATTTGAGCCTGCTATAGTAAAACTCGCATCGATTGATGGTTACCGTGTGTGATCTTTTTATTCAATATACACGTATATATTAAATTTCTTACAAGCTAATAAATTTATATCGTGAGTAAAAAATAAACGAATTCAACACACTGGTCACATTCAGAAGACTAACGCGCCGTTTATGTGTAACAAAGACTCGCGTGTGCATACGTTTAGTTACACGGGATACAATACGATGAAGTTAACATTTCCACGTCACACTGTGATACGGATGCCGTTTGCAAGGGTACAATGGAGATGAGGGTTCCGATATTTAGCGTGTGAAACGCGGGAAGTACAAACCAAAAGAGAAAAGACAAAGAAACGTAAAGAGAGAAGCATGGACAGCGTCGACAATCCATATTGGATGGCAGTCGAGGGTGAATATCCACGAGCGTGGCTTTTATAAGCGAATCATGGAGACATCGTAACGCAAGAACGCGGGTCGATGATATCGTCGAAAACGTTAGGTACTGATTAGGGCCATATATATATATATATATATATATTATATTACATACTATCGAGGTTATAAACGGACTTGTATCGGCTTATAAATAGACTATATACTAATACAGCTATCTGCTACCTTTCAAACTAGACACGCGTATTCACTACGTAACAGAGTCGATTATCGTTAAATTATTATCGCTACGAAGCTTCATTCAGTCACGACGGCCCTTTTGTCGGATACTATTGAAAACAATTAACAAATGCGAGGAACTGAGTACGTTTCGGTTGAAATTTCTCTGACAAGTCTCTGCGCTGTGTACAGAATTATACATACGACCCCGTCGATGATTTCCAATGCTCGTCTACACCAATTTCTTGCCTTCCGATAACCAGGATAGTATATCTTAGAGTATTAGTTTTTTTATCGCTTCTCCATCCCATTCGAAAACATCTTACCCCCGTCTATGAATAAATATTATTTATTAGTCCGTTATAACCGTTGGTGAAATGTATTAAATAAGTCGCAGGCTCCTATGTTACAAGAAGATAGATGCAATAACGCGAGACAGTAAAATCATTTCATTAACGTTTAGATACACAATATCCGAGTTCACTCTATCGTTGCGTTACGCGGGTGCATTTCTGTTATGGACATTCGATCGCCTTGCAAATTAAATCAACGTTATAACTAAAAACAAACATTATGGACAATCCACGTTTAAATTCTTCTCTCTAACCAACATCAACTGCATACTCGAAATATTAATTCTTTCTTTCCTTGATAGTCAGATATGTACAAAAAAGTATTTACAGGGATACATTTACACTACTATGTATATATATATATTTATAATATATAGTTCAAATATCTCGCGGAGGGACAACTTAAATAATCATTTATAACGGTTGCAATAATTTAGTTAAAAATTAATACTTCCTACGACGAATCTTTGATTAAAGAACTTATACCACTAACAAGTACTTGTAACTCTACAATAGCTGCAACCTCACGGAAACATACGATGGATCTATCGAACCAGTAAAAATATCTAGTTTCCTCTTTTTTCTCTTCCTCTTCCTATTGTTTACGTGCGTAGTGAAAAAATCCTGATATCCAACCTTACATGCTTAAGTCCAAAAGATTATTGTATAGTATTCGTAGAGACTAATTATTCTGCGTTTCATTAAATTCAGTTCTATGTAAGGCGTTTCTCACACACCTGGAGAACATTTCCCGTGTCGTAGCAACGACCGAAGCACGATTTAAAAACCGCGCGCGCGTTGCGGCGGCGTTCGCCTGCCCCCTGCAATCCTCGCCAAGGTAGACGTGATTGCAAATAGCAATTAAGTAATGGACAAGTGTCGCGACTGCGAAAGAAAATAATCATCGAACTCTGAATTCTTTTCTCCAGCCCTACCTGAATTTCGGGTGTACAAGTTGAGCTCCAACTTGGCCAAAGGCACGATCGACGTAGGTGTTAATTTGTGTGCAAACGATTTTCATACGGAATGAGAATAGAAAAAAAGAAAATTGCGGAGTAACAATAAATACAAGCGACGCGGACACTATTTTTGTACAATGAAAAAAAAATGTACAATCAGCAAGTGTTTCGGAGCCACTATCTTCGCCCCCTGATTCAAAGGAAAATAAAAAAACGTATCGTCTCGAAAACACTAATCCCGTTCCTCGGTCCTCTTCTTCTACATCGAGCCTAAGAGTAATAAGTAACGTTCCTTGCTTTTAATTCACACCTTTGGTGTACTCAGCTTTCAGTTGACCCAGCACTAGTTTTATATCGTAAAAGGTAGGTCGCTTCTCAGGTTGTAAGTCCCATGCCTGGAACAGAAACAGGGAGGGACGTTCAATTAACGATAACGCAGAGGCGCAATTACGATCTTAACGTGGCCAGTGGCGTGCTTACTTGTCTCATAATATCATAAACCTCGTGCGGACAACCATCCGGTGGCTCCATTTTGTAGCCTTTTTCCACGCATTTCACAACGTCCGCTAATGGCTGAAATCAGGGCAAAGAGGGCAGCTGTTACCCAGAGCTGGATGAAACGCGAGAAGAAGAATGGTAAATGTTACTCACGATTCGTGGATATGGTACACGTCCAAAGGAATAGATTTCCCACAACAGTATTCCAAAACTCCACATATCAGACTTATTTGAAAACTTCTGAAAAAGAACATTTCAACTTACGTTCGCACGCGTCGCAGTACGTGCGTACTTTGGTCGACAAAACAAAAGGGCTCGAACTCTAGAAATCGCTATCAGTGAACGAACCATGGAACACCGGTATTTTCATCTACCGCGTTTCCTTCTGTTCCACAGGATCAATTCCGAATCACTATCAACAATTTATTCGCACTCCCGCGAATTCGAGCCCGATGGTTTCGCGATCGGAAATTCTAAGCTCGTATTTACATTCTGCTTTAAAGCCTCTGGTGCAGTCCATTTGATGGGCAGCTTGCCGCCTTCGAGGGAGAAATTCTCGTCCCGCGCCAGGCCGAAGTCGGACACTTTGGCAGAGTTATCCTCCGTGACGAGAACGTTTCGCGCGGCCAGATCTCTGTGCACCACGTGCCGGGACTCGAGATACGCCATGCCGGCGCACGTGTCGCTGCAAGAGAACAGGAACAGGAACATTTAGAGGCCCACAGCCGACAATAGTGACAACGGGCGAACGATAAGTTCTCCCTAGCTACGTACTAGGCGAAGTTGATCTGATCCTTCTTGGAAACATGCAACCTCCCCCGCGACCTCAAGTAATCCACCAGGGATCCCTTGCTCATATACTCCGTGACCAGGTACATGTGTTGGTTATTGAAGACGAGACCAAGCAGCTTCACCAGGTTGTCGTGGATCAGCGACGTCATCAGACTCGCCTCGGCCAGAAACCTCTGGGCCGCCTCGCTGTTGTCCTTGAGCATCTTCACCGCGACCCTCTCGCCTCTGTAGACGCCCAGCAGAACGTCCCCGAACTCCCCTTTACCAATACACTCCCTCAACTCGAGCTCGTGGGTCTGTATTACCCAGCCGGCCTCCATGAACGCCTTCGGGTCCACGCAGAAGTCCTGCTTGCCCTGTTTGGGCAAGGACTTGGTGAGCTGCGTGGAAAGCCCGTCCGCGTCCTGCTCGTAGTGCTCGACCAGCAGCGCGAGGTTCTCGAAGAACTCCTCATCGTCTATCGTCAGCTGATTGTTCTTGTACTTGACCCTGTAGTGTTGCACGCGGCCTTGGTAGCACACGCAGAGCGTGTAGTCGCCGGGGAAGTTGGTCGACTCCCGGACTAGGAACAGGCCGTCCTCTCTCGGCCGCAACAATCTCTCCGCAGTTTCCCGGGATATCTTCCCGTGGAACCATCTGCAACACGACGATCGATTGGATCGGGCCGCGCGGTGGTCGTGAAAGTGGAAGAGAACCAAAGCAGTGTAAAGTATCTGCTTGGTCGAGCTGCTCGAAACGATTAGGGGATAGGCGACGAAATTCTACCGAGTGGCAAGCTTAAACAACTGTGCGAGCATGTACGTACATCGAAACCGAGATTCATTGATCACGCCTTCAGAACGTCGATATCAACGGCAACCTCTCTTTGAAAAAGGCACCTCGTTGATTATACCGTTTCTCGCCTGGAAGCGAACGGTTTCTTCTTGACCCCACCTTCTTTGTTTATTAGGTACACCAGTCTTTAGAGTTTAGAGTATAAGATACTTTATCGCGCAAAGAAAATAAGGCGTTTGGAATGTTCCATGTATTAAACCTCTTCGAGCAGCCAGCTTTT
Organism: Andrena chrysosceles; assembly: GCA_963855975.1. NCBI lineage: Eukaryota > Metazoa > Arthropoda > Insecta > Hymenoptera > Andrenidae > Andrena > Andrena chrysosceles. The sequence goes on along the minus strand of OY979766.1, from coordinate 9,691,821 downwards.
AACTTAACCGAACGATAAACGCCGAGTTGCGCGCCTCTCCCAAACGAATCCCCTAATTACTTCGAGCTTATGTCCCGAGGGTTTATCTACGCGTGCAAAGAACGAATACGTACGGCATAGCGTTCAGTTTGACCTCGTGCCTCGGATTCACCGATAACGCAGCAGGATTGCTAGGATTCGTAAGATTCGAGGTGAGGATTACCGGCGGCGAGCCGGGGTTCATGTGACTGGTTATATTCGGAGCGGTGACGTTCGAATGCGTGGTCATTGTCGGTGACACTGGATGGGACGGAATGTTACTTGCAGACAAGTTGGAAGGAACGTTGTGCTGTGTGCTATTTTGTATGAGGGGATGGGACGTTACGTTTGAGGGGATCGTATGGTGATTCTGATTGCCGTCGAGCTTCGCTTGTCGCGCTGGCGCTGACACATTCGGGTATCCGCCACCCGCATTGTGATACGTTGGCATCGCAACTCCCGCGGTGGCCTTTGCGAACCTGCAACCGACAACAGCTCCTTAGTTTACCCCCTTCGCCCCCACTTTTAATCTCTTCACTCTCCCGCCGATATACACGTCCACATCGTCGCCGTGTCTGATAGACTTCGGCCGGGGGTTTTAAAAGTGGTTAGGGATTGAAGAATGTAAGATGCTCAATTGCGAACAATCCGTACGAGGTCGTATTCTCGACTGTGAATCATGCTAAATACAGTAGGTGTGCGTTTCCCGTGGATCAGATATAGTGGTGGAGGCGGGGCAAACAGGCGGGAGATAAAATGATAGGGATGACCGAGTGGTTTGGGGGAGGTGCCTCTAACAATCCGTGGCCTTCAGCAGGCAATTAATGTTGTCCTGACTATAATTACTCTTCAACATCTCGATCGAAGTGAATCGTATAGTTAATCACCAAACGCGGAATGGACAGAACCAGTTTTTAGTTTTTACTAGATAAACGATATTTGCGTAGCTAAATCGCAAGGGAAATGATCGGTTTGCAGAAGGATCTTGAAATCCCAGAAACCTACCTGCTTACATAAGGATTCATTAGACTTAGAGTATTGGCACACTTTAGAGTCAATGCTAATCGAACGTAACGCACTTATATGGAACTAGCTGTACTACTCGGCTCCACCCGAAATTTAGATTGTTTTTTTAAAAAAAAATTTTTTTGTTTATTTTTTTGTGAAAATAGTCACATTTGTCTGGATTAGCTAGGCATAATGAGCTGTGACACATTTCGTGACCTTAGAGTTTACCGTCGGAAAATTTTTAGGCGACAGACAAACACAAACACTTTCTGCTTTATATAGGTATTAAGAAAATGCGCGGTCGTCTGCGATCGTACGTTAACGCGAGACGTATCGTCAAGCGATTCGAACGGGGAGAAAAAGAAGCACGGCTATCGCGTATATATCTCGACGACAAAATCAACGATGGAACCACATGCTCGCAGGATCAAGTCCCCCACGACGAAGTGGATCTTTATCGTCGCCGCGCCAGAAACCAGATATCTGAAGCGCGCTCTTTCAGCAAACCCGCTGCCAAAACAGTCCTGATAAGTTTCAATTACAAACGCTATCTTCGACAGATGAAACGCCATCCGACACGTGTTGTACAATCAAATCATCTGCTCAACAGCCACTTAGTAAGACCCTCGGCTCTGAAGCATAATTTAGGACCTCTCGGCGCGGTAAAATCATTCGCTTTGCTCCGAATTAAGTATGCACCCCCTCGAATACGAGATACTCGATAAGTTACCCGTAATGTACTCCAAATTGAGTACTTCCTCGAAGGGCCAAGGCACCCAAAAGATCGAATGGAAATAATCAGGGGCGATTTTGGGTATAGGCTAAGTAGGCTGCAGGGAAGTTTGGGGGAGCGATAAATTTTGAGGAGCGGCAAATTTTGGGGAGTAATAAACTTTGGGGATTGACAAATTTGGGGGAGCGCAAAATTTTGGGGAGCGTCAAATTTTAGAAATTTTGGGGAGCGGCAAATTTGGGGGAGCGATAAATTTTGAGGAATGGCAAATTTTAGAAAGCAAGAAATTTTGGAGAGCAATAAATTATAGGCGAAAGGAATTGAAAAAGTTTTAAACACAGAGGCTTTCAAAAACTTTAAAACCAACTCCCTTTTTTCATGTAACGAATCAGCAATAACTCATGTGTGAATTGCCATATTGAACTAATTTTAAAATTATCTCGACTCTTTTAAATTAAAATATTTGATGGGTACTATTTCGCGGCAAGGGCGGCAGACGCTCGTCAGCCTAATTGCGCCAAATCTCCAAATCGCCCCTAGAAGTAACTATTCATTATATACTATATCTCCTCCATATGCCACCGCAAATGTAATTCTCTAGCAACGAAATGGTTCGCGCCCAGATTTACGATCGTTCTTCCAACACCAATGTACCTATTTCTGCACGAGGAGGCCAGCCAGAAAAGCGTCTCCCTATTGAAATTTATGAAGCAAAGCGAACGGCAGTGTACACAGACGATACGCACCATATTTAATCGCGCATCCGCGGACTAAGGTGAGCATTTAATAAGGCAGTTAGTTTAAGTGGCCATTGTTCCGACGCGTACACGCTGCCCGTTCATACAGTCCGCATTATAATGCACTAGGCACCGATAGACGGACATGCGTGAAAGATGAATCACGCCCGTACTTTTTCAAAACGCACGGGAAACGGATGAATCCGCTTCTGATACCAACGGACGTCTGGTTTCCTTCGAGCACTCGAGAACTCGCCGCTTCCTTAATCCTCGTGTTTTTTCGCGGTTTACTAGCTTGTAGCGGGAACTGTGGGCAGAAAGAGTCTCTCGTGCACAACTCGGTAAACGATAAAGGTTGCTCGTTTCTTTATTCTGAGCAGGATAACGAAGACCGCATAGACTTCGCGATCAAAGCAAAAACTGTAACGTTGGTACTTTCCGAGCTACCAACTCAGCAATTCTCAAGTTACAAATTCAAACTTCAGCGTCGCAGTTAGCGAGCCTCGCTGGTTTTCAATTAAACGTTACATCGGCAGCAATTCCTATGACACGAATTTTTCGCGATACGATCGGCAAGATCGTATTGAAGACTCTTCTGAGGGAAAATGCGCGCACGATGCGGGGCGTCGTTTGGAAGTACATAAAGCGAAATTCCCATTCCCCGCGGTATAATCAGAGGCACCGGCGGTGAAACGGATCCGTTGCACGAGCAAATATTGAATAATTCAACTGGAGTTTATCCTTGGTCGGTGTCTATGACGAGTACATACACACGTTATGTCACGCGAAAATATATAGTTGCAGTCGGACATACTAATTCGAGAATACTCGTTGCGCAAGTATGAATGGCCACCGTCCTTAACTTTACGTACTCCGAATAAAACTTTCTCCCAGACTGTCCTCAAACTTCTGTTTAATTTAGTATTACCTTAGGCCCTAAGGCTCGGGGACATTCTCCGTAGGTGAATGCAACGTTCCTCCTTTCCAAACACCACCCGCCGTTCAATGAAGTCTATTCGAGTGCTACTTTCCATCGTAAATATAAAAGTAATCTACGCCTCCTCCTCCATCGCTCTCTAAGAGCATATTCACGTATTATGCACGAAACTTGCAATATGACCATCACTTTCCACGCGCTTTGTGGCCCCGAAACACAGACGTCCTAGAAACTCATGAATCCTCATGCCAGCATATTACGGCGTGAGAAGGGTGAAGCATTGTCCACGCAAATCCGTGTCTAGCTACCCGAAACCCTCGCGAATTTCTCACAAGATCCCGAGTGCTTCCGCGGAAGCCAGCTCTCAAAGCCCCGTCACAGACAGCTGTTCCTTGTTAGTCATGGTAATTAACGCAGCCGAACGGAAATTCGGGGACGATGGTTGCACGAATCAACGGGGCAGGTGGCATACCGAGGGTCACGAGGAAAAGGTATTCGACTGTACGATAAGCGAATTATTCGATGCAGAGTGCACCCCTTGGATACCTGCACCTATTATGTATAATTTCCATCACCGACGAACCGTTCGGCTTCGAAGTCGCAATTGAATTTCAATGAAAAGAACGCGGCACGCGCAACAACCATTTCTGGAGGTTTTATTACGTCGAGCATGAAACGTAGTACGTAGGTATATGTATACCCACGCGTGGAAAAGCGCGCGGAAGCGAGCGGAAGTCGAGAGAAAATGAGCACGCAAACGCGACACGCTTGCACACGCTTTGCCTCGGGATTTTCGCGACACGCGAGTGTAAACGAGGCGATATATTCGCTAGGGTCGACCTGTCGGCGGTGCCTGTTTATGCGCATCCGCGCAAAATGCCAGCCTATAATCCTTTGTTACGGCCAATAAAGCGCTAGAGAAGCTTTGTGCCGGTTAATCCGATACGCGAGAAGCGAGCGCTCGCGGTGAACCAGTTCGCGCTTGTCGCGTTTAACGGGCATACACGGGGAACAAAACGCGTTCGAATGGCTCAATTAAACGCGTATCGATATTGAGTGACAAGCCAGAAGTGTGAACGCGCGATAGAGTACCTATGCAGAGCGCTTCAAAAGGCTTGATCAAACCCTTACCGCGTCAATTGCAATCGAAATGGGAAACAAAGGTTCGCGCGAGCGAGCGTGTGGAGTCATTTGAACATCTTCTTTATTGTTTCTGCGCGCTCAATTTGCCGGTGATACTTCTTATTGAAAATCTACACTCCTTCCAGTGAATTCACTGGACTCCACTGTTATTCCAAACCTACGTAACCAAGGAACAGTGTCGTAAATATCGTGCCAAAAGGCGCGAATAAATCGGATGCAACCACGGTCCCAAGAAATTCGAGGCTTATTCCCTGCTTCAAGTAAACCGCAAAAGTGGCTCGCTCCGTTCCATGGTTCTAAAGATATCAAGCGACGAGAATGAAAAGAGAGGAAAAAATGGAGGAACCGAATCCGTAATGCTCGCGCGAGTGTTTCCATCGGTGCAGAGTGACAAACGACCGAGAAACGGGGCTACAAAACGCGATTCCGTTCGATCCGCGGCCGAGCGAACAGCGCGGCGTGCGAACGCGTCTAATTGAATCTCTAATTGCAGATAATCAAAACTTATTATCATCGGCTCGTACACGGGATACCGCGGGGAAACCTGTCTTAATTATAGTAATCGAGAACGAGAGCACCGTTGCAACGGCAAGAAGAGTAGATCCGCGGTTTATCGCGTCGAGCTAATTCTACCGCGAATCATTCAACGAAACTTCCTTCTTTTCTACTATTTCCTAGATTAATTGCTCGGTTATATTTTAATCGTCAGCTGGATTCTCTTGTCACTGTCGCTTTCGCGGCGATGATAGAGCGCGAGGGAAATTGGGATTACACAGAGCGATACGAATGGGATTTGTTTGGGAAGGTACGTTAAATTGGAAGGAACGAGGACGTGGATCTTAAAGAATTTGAACGTTAGAAATGTTCCAAAAGTCCTCATTCTAATCCTTTAATTCAACGTACCTTCCGAGATATGTGCTAGAAAGTGCATTGAAGTATCGAAAATAGAGTTGTTTATTCGAGAAACGATAGAATCTCGCTATTGTTCGTTATTGTGGCGCAGAGACTACTCCCCCGCGTTTGTAGATTCGTGCACCCCCAATTGCTCGCTCGAATCTTCAAAGACCTGCCGTTTACAAAAGGGAAGAGGGAGTGGTTCCGGGAAGAATGTCAGGAATGAAACGTGCGCTGCGTTAAGTATGCAATGGGGTTCAGAAATCGGCAAGAATCCCTGACTAGCTAGCCCGTTGCTAATTCCACAACTGGAAAGCTTCGCGATGTCACGGTCGAAGGGCACCGAGTACCTGCAGCAAAACCGAGATCAGCGAAATCGGTTTCACGAGAAAGGACCCAGCCATTTGGAAAATCAGCTCGGTGAAAGGAGCCGCGTGTTTTCCATAGGTCTCCATATTCATCTGTTCGTCGATTCTCGCGACGAAGCGAGCATTTTTCGCGAAGGGGATGGAGGACGATATCCTCCAAGCTCATCGCCCCCGTTCTAACGTAATTTATGCAAAGCTAGCTCGCGCCGATGTCACGTAACCGAGCTGCTATTAATATACGCGGCACGCGAGGGAAGAAGCCACCGTGAGAGGAAGAAAAGGAAGAAACGCGGGACGGAGCAAAGAGCACGCTCTCGACAGATTTGCTCTGCGCTGTGTTCCTCTTTAACAGTACACGTTACTGTACCGTGACCCGACGTTTTCCATCTGGCGTTACTGCATTACTCGCGCGCGTTTACCATTTCTTGCCTCGCGAAACGGCGGCGCTTTTTCCCCGGGAGGCGAAACGATAAGTCGCAGAGAGCAACGAGGGACGTATCCAAGGGGTGAGCGAGGTGGCGAGCAAAGCTAGCAAGCCGGGGGATCGGAAGCTGATGAATAACAGGAGAAGGCCTAACATCCTACGCTTTGAAACGTGCCTCACAGATTCTACCTAGAAACCTGGAATACGCTGTACGTCCTACAACGCTGATCGCGTTAATAGTCTTCACCTAGAACTCTACATTTCTAACTAGTGTCCCTGCGATGGTAGATGCGCAGCACGATTCACACGAGACGAGCCTGTATCGCGCGTCGAAGGCAACGGCGCGCAAACTTGGTCTCGCCAGCGAAGAAAGTATGACGCGACCCAGAAAAATATCTGTCGCTGGCCGGCGCGCAAAGCTTTGAAGATTAATCAAGCTGCGCGGTAGAAAGGAGAAGGGGATCGAAATGGAAGACGGAGAAAGGCTTATCGCTTATACCCCCGCGACGCGAATCTTGGCCCTTCGAGCGCGTAACATCGGCGACGCGATGCTTGCTTATAAAGCGTGCACTGTTTGTAAAAGGGGCCCATTGTCCGGTGTAATTATAGTTGGAGGGAGCAATTTCTGGAATCGCGAGGCAGCAAGTCATTAAATTTCACTAATGAGGCTCGATATTAAAATATACCGAGCCTCGTGATAACGAACGACCAACGTTCGCCGTGGTCGATCGGGAATACGGAGTATGATCGATTTATGAGCACGCTTGAAGGGATGCGACGCATTCTGCACGGTGAAGCTTATTTTAATCAAAGAACGATTGATTCTGGGGACAGAGTAACGATTGTCGAGACAGGGGAGCTTGTATAACTCCGGAATAAATTGAGCGGAAACTTTGGACATCTTTCGTGGCCAAGATGGCATGCTCGATGCATAGACCGTGTAATAACGAGCGATATCGCAGAAGCTTAATGTTTCAACCTTAAGACGTAAAGTAGATTTATCGCTTCTCTTCGGTGTAATTAATGGCACAGTTAAATGACCTCGACTTTTCGAATTAATTAACATCTACTTATGTTCCTCAAAGTTTCTTGACGCTCTGCAGAACTTTGGTAGGTCATTCTATAGAGCGGAATATGGTGGTTTAAGTCTTGAATTGGTGGGTATATTCGTCCTGAAATATGTTAGCTACTTTCACCAATCGATGATATATTCTTTGCCATTATTTACACTTTCTCGAGATCTGTTTGATAATTTGTAGCCACGAGCGATATTGAGGAGGCTCCTGAGTCTTGCGCGGTAAGAATGCGCAAGATTTATATGCCGAGGTGATAAAATTTACTGCTTTACTGTACGCACTTCTGTGCCCCCTTTTACTCTACAGAAGTGTAATCGAGTGAAATACTTGGATACGTTACCTATACTTCAGACTGATTGTCCATCCTTCGGGTATGTGCCCCTCTGAAACAGCCATAACATCAAACACGTTATTAGATCGTATTAATCAGTAACTGGATTATTAAAAATAACGGGCGAACGAATGTGCAGAAATAGGCAAATATTGTACTGCTGCGTTGAGGGAAAGGAGTTTTCGAATCCCGTCACGTCATCGTGAAATTCCATTTTAGAAACTTGCAGAAAAAGGCAAAGAAAAATTGCAGCCGCTGACTAACGCTCACGTTCTTAAATAGCGAAGAAAAGTGGGAAGCGTGCGTGTCGCAACGAATTTAATGAGACTAACTATGGACGGGACTCTGTGCGTTTCACCGAGACGCTCAATTGCTAATTAAAATACCGAACGAAGCGAAAAGAGCCACGGCCATCGCAAGGGGCAACAAAGACTTTTTCGTATCATTTAAAAGTCTATAATATTTTTTAACACCTGCAATGCGACTGCAGACAAAAGCCACCCTCGGTAATTAACCGTGCAGCTGAAGCTGTACAGATGCACGGTTTGCCTCGCAACATAGTAAATACGTCGAAAACAAGATTTCCTTAACTAATCTTCCACGGTGAAAAACACGAATTTGCCCTCCGATCAGTCAGTACATTGATTATAATTTGATGTATGCGGATCATTTGCGTAACAATGCTAATCAGATATGAGTCACTCGTTGGTGTAACCAGTCGATAAGTGGTGATTAGCAGCCGTTTGAAATCACGTGCATTTGAATAAAAACTTGATCGAACGACGCTCAATTTTGCCATCGGTTTTTGCAATCGAGCCGATGTTGTTTGATCAATGACCGCCACCGTCTCGTAACATTCAGCCGCAAGGTTGCGGTCATTCCCTCTCGCTCTGCCTCTTCCGAGCTCCGCACGGAGTCCAATTAATTAGGGGAAAAACACGCGTGAGAGAATCGTAGTTAACTACGACCGCGAATTCACGGTTTCCCTGCTCTAGGCGAGCACATCCGCGGCTGCCACGTGGAAAAATATCCAGAGGAAGAGCGGCCCATTTGCGGCGCGTACAATTAAGCATTGTGACTGAATTATTCGACGAGGATGCCTAGCACCGTTCGTTAACCATATAATTAGCCGATTGCTAATGGCTCGAGTTCGCATGAGCTAATTCTCTCGCCTCGGAAGCATATTAATCACTCGCGCGAGGCCTTGGACAGATGGCACACGGGAAATGTAGGGTGAAACGGGCGGACCAGTAGAAAAGGGTGGAAAAACCGTGGCGGGAAATTTGGAATGCGAAGGACACGTGTGCGCCTTCGACGCGCCTTCGATTATCATCGTCAGCCAGCTGGAACGAACGTGCCAATGGAGTTGCCCCTTTGAGGAACGCTTCCGCAATTCGACGGCCGATTTACGTGACAGAAGTGTAGCCCCCTTTTTTTCGGCGTTTGAGCGTTCACCAACGATCTCGCACTCGTCTCGATGATACTCGTTTCCGTTTCACCGCAAAGGTACTCGGCGCACTTGAGGAGGATCGTCGAGGGTATCGTTAGGAATGAAATATGCGTTTGAAACGCGGCTCTACTCCACGGCCAAGCTCGGAGACTCGACGTGAAATGTTGTATCTCGTTCATACGGTGCGTTGCATAACTACAATTACGAGTCGCATGCTTGATCGTGATGTACGCCGAGGCTCGGTGTAACAAATCCTTTCGCTCTGTCGCGATGATCAGCGATAAAGCTCTGCATACATTACATAATGTGTCACAGCGAAAAGATATTAATTCTACCGGCGACGTGCGAGCAAATGAGGATCAATTTCGAAACTGAGACGCGCAGGGCAGCCCCGTGGACAATCGGTAACCTCGAAAATCTCCGTGCAACGAATCGAAGACCGGGGTCTGCTGCGTGCATGCGATAGTTTTTGCGGAATTCTAAAGTGCCGAAAAGGAAGCAGCGATAGTGTCACCGAATCGATATGGGATACTAAGAAACAGGCGGAATGCGTTTCTCCGTCATTCGGTGGGTTTAGAATGCAACTGCGTGTGTCATTTAAATAACGCCCACTTTTGACTTGCAATAGAGAGAGAGAGAGAGGAGGGAGAGGGACAAAGAGAGAAAGAGAGAAAGAGAAACAACTCGAAATGTAATCTCCGATCGAACCAAGCCGCTCGCGCAATTCGGAGTGCCGCCGTCTGTAAATAAAGGAACAATCGAGTTTCTGTCACTCCGCCGTGTCATCACGAGCAAAGTGACTATCTCGGAACGACAGGATCAGGAATGTTTTAACGTGTGCAACAGCACCGCAACAGTTTCATCCTGCGCGCGAAATACGCCTGAAATTCGGCACTCACCTTGTCGTATACACCGATTTCCCTGACTGGCCTGCGGCTGAACACAGGAAGCACAATAACACTATGTCACATGAACGAATATTCGTAGAAACCACATGAAACAACGATACAATCGCCTCGCGAAACGTCACACTCACTTTGGTCGAGCGGCCATTTTACTACACACGACCCCGAGCGAAGAACATCTTGATCTACGAGAGATGCCAGGGGCTTGAAGTTAATCCACGACAGGCCGCTAGTGAATCTTGTAGTACCAACATCGCAGAATCGCGTTAGTGATGTTCCTATCGAAACTGATAGGTAGATGTGTTCGAAAATTCGACTTGCCGGTGACGTCTTTCTACGTCATTTTCTTAAGTTCAATCGCGAATGATGTCCCGTCATCGGTCTTTAAATGTTGTACCCGATATAAATAAATTGCCATATGCGCTCGTACGTGGGTTGCGTACGTGTATGGATGGTTGGTTAAGTTTCATATAGTTTTCGGTTCAACAACTTTAGTGTAATGCGCTTTTTTATTTAAACCTTGCCATATGGCGATGGTGTACTTTTGATCTGGGACAAATTTATGTAAAAAGATAGTTTATTATTAGATCGCTGAAATGGCGCCTCGATTGCGAATTTTATCTAACATTAACGAGGTAATTGCTACGTGTTTTTGAATTTCGTACTGTTTTCGTACGCAAAGAATATGGTGTAACCGAGAAATATTTAATTTTCAGCGATTAAAAGGCATAAAGGATAACGTGACAGGCCACCTGTATGGTGTTATGTACAATAATACGTTAACAGTATTAACATTTAGCGTGAATTTAAGCAACGACGAAGAAATCAATATAAATCATACGACATTACAACTGCATATGCCAGCAGAAATATACCTCTGTGGTATTTTACACGTCGGCGAATGCGAGGAACAGCTTCCTGATACTTTTCAAGTGAGATTATGTGTGTTTATAAGCGGAGGAACAGATGGCGATTATCTTGCTCTGATACGTGTATTTGAAATTGTTTAGGACATCGACATCACAGACAACCCCTTGTTATTAAAGTACTCGCATCACGATTTAAAGATAGAATCATATTTTTACATCCACCAAAAGCTAGAAGCTGTTAACGATGTCACAGTCATTAACGAAGGCGACATTCATAGAGAATTTATGTACATTAGATTAAGGGGAACTATGCCACTGATCGCTCAGAATGGTAATGTGATAGAAGCGTTAGAAGAATTAAGGAAAGATGTAAGCTATCGGTATCTTATTAAGAGTTTTAGAGAACCACCGCTAAACCTGCGAAATAACAAAGGAATTCGTTTACAGATCGCATCAGGGAAGATAGGGATTCACTTTCCAGCGAAGAACACTTTCCTCTTCAATCATGAAAATAATATGAGGGATATATGTTTGAGAAAACTTTTAGACATGTATGACTATTACGAAGGCACTACGATTGTAAAAAAGGGCATTGTACGACCTGCAGGAGTTGTGGTACTTTTAAACACTTGTCTATCGTGCTTTCTACTTTTCACACTTCTAGAAAATATACTCATTTTACTCAATTTAATAGGACGCCGTGAGTGCCAATATACTTTTGAAATTATCTGCAGATAGACTTTCCGAAGAACAGAGTAAATATGCCCCAGTGCTCCAATACGTAAAACGTAATTTTCTATTACAATATTATGTGCACATAAAAATTAGAGATACTATGCTTTCTGAGTATACGCTTGTTAAACCCTAATGAAAAAATGTTTATAACGTAGGACCGTTTGACAGTTTGGAATGTAATTTATCTATCGATACGTTATCTTTCGTCAATCTGAAAATCTATTCAGCAGATTTGTATGGAATATTAGTAGAATCCATGTGTCGAAATATTAAGTTAATAGAAAAGTGTTTTATGGATCAGCTTAAGAATTCCGAGCTGTCTATAAAACTGCCTATACCCATGCATTTCAAACCTCATGGTTTCGGGCATTTGCTTACAGTAGTCTATCCCAATGATTGTACAGACAGAGAAACAAGTAAGATTCCTTTGCTCTTTTGCGTCGCGTACAATACCGAAACGGTTTTCTACACGAATTTAATCTGTTTCACTTTAGTGGCATACCGTGACGAGTTGCACAGAATCTTAGGATTAGGAATGACTAGACCTCACTTCCGCCATGGGAACGCTGTGAAATTTTATAACGATTCACAAACGAGTGATATACTCATAAATCCTCACGAAGCAATTTCTCAAAACGACGGTACGTACTTCGTACTGCACGTTAGAGTAACTTAGTTTTACATATCGTTATCAATTTCTTAATAGATGCAGTAAATACTACTCGACAAACAGGAATTGTGCAAGGCTTATATGCGTATCACCATTATATGCAAGATGATTTCGATGACAACGGCTGGGGATGTGCCTACAGGTCTCTGCAAACTATCATCTCGTGGTACAGGTAATGTTGAATCATTCCGATTGACCACGCATACCTGGCAGCAAAGATCCTCCTAGGGCCGTCTTAACAAATTTGAGCGCCCTGGGCTATCAAGTTCTGGCGCCCTAGCCCCCAAGGGTGCAATTTCTTCGTAATTGGTGCGAGGCAATAGATCGCAACCCCGGGTCTCCACCGAGGCAAACACGAACAAAAATAATCCCCGTGAACGAAATTTTTGTCTCCCAAATTGAAGAGAAAAAAGCATTTCAACGTATTTGATTTTTAAGCGCCCTTGGATCTCGGGCGCCCCTGGGCTATAGCCCATTTGTAAAGGCGGCCCTGCTTCGTCCTAGGCACCTTTCAACCTCATGCTACAGTTAACGCCTCACCACTCTCGTTTTATCCAGTTGAAAGGTGCCCAGGAAGTGGTACCTCTTCCGCGAAGTATATGTGACATTAGAAAACTTTCGTTGTTCACAGATTACAAGGCTACACCGAGGTACCTGTACCTTCTCACTGTACAATACAAAAGTGTTTAGTTGATATAGGAGACAAACCCTCCAATTTCATTAATAGTAAACAATGGATTGGCTCTACGGAAGTAGGGTTTGTACTAGAGAGCCTCTTACATGTCAGCGTTAAAGTGCTATGCGCATCTACAGGTGAAGAAGTATCGACGTTAGCTACGAGCTTGTTACATCATTTTCAAACTCAGGGTACACCGGTGATGATTGGTATGAAATTTCTGTTTTCAGTGAAAGACTATGTATGTTTGTTCTTAGTGACTTGAGTCTTAAACATGTTCTAGGGGGCGGAGTGCTGGCTCATACAATTTTAGGGGTCAGCTATGACGAGATTAGCGGGGACACGAAATTCTTAATCTTAGATCCACATTACACAGGTCCGGAACATTTACCCACCATAATAAACAAAGGTTGGTGTGGGTGGAAAACCAAAGCTTTTTGGAAAAAAGATGCATTTTACAACATGTGTCTTCCCCAGAGGCCATTGTGCATTTGATCGTGTTAAATTGTAACTTTAAAGAACATTGTATAGAATCACTTTGGTAGTGTTCAGAAATACTCATGAAATGAAATGTCTAATACTACAAACGCAAGATAAAGTTAACATGGATATGCAACTACCAAATATCACATTTCGTCATACATTTATTGCAGCGTAAGAGTTGCTACTCAGAATTATGTGCATAATATACATAATTATGATTTTACTGAATTTGTTGTATAGCTAAGACTAGTTGAATTGCATATGCATTTTTCATAAATTTCTAGAATCGGAATTGAAGGGAAGTATTGTATTTAATATTAGGAACAAATTGAATCCTCATTCCAATTTTCTATGTTGCTATTTTAACGTTGATTATTCTTTACGATCTGTTGAGAATGATAAATTCTTTTATACGGATTTCTAATTTATATAAAATTAAATGCATTTACGTTCGCAATGACTATTACATTGCCAACTTATCGCAAAACTCTAATGTAAGTATATTTAAAAAGCAAGCAACATTCATGGAACCAAGAATGCATTTATTGTGACATCAATGTTATAATGTACTACGTCTCTATACAATTCCCCTGAAGGATTAAAAAGTTTTACAATTAAATATAAGTTCAGGTGTATATTTTGTAAAGTGTAACATATAAATTGGATTTTTTGCATAAATAACTTTTGAAGAATAATTTTGTTGAAAGAAACAAAACTCTTACTTCTCTCGCATCAAATAGTTTTCTCTTTTCCACTTTATACATTAGAAAGCCTTTTCATTACGCATACGCAAATGAAATAAAAAATAATTTTATTTCTAATGGTCTATAACAACAACACAATTATTTTATTAATAAGACTCTACATACTTCCTGCACTCTTTTGTAGAAGTTGTGCAAAGCGATTGGTAATTAAAAGAGAAACATCTATGAACCTATCCACGCAATTGTGCAAACAAGTTTCCGTCCGACTGTCCAATTTACTTCCTGGTTTATCGACACATTTCTCCCAACAAAAGTCGTTGAATTCGTGAATCTAAAAAATGTATGGACAAAAACTGTTATGGAACTCGATTAACATTGAAAATATCACCACTGAATGTTTAATAATTTAACTACACATTCTCAAATGATGCAACTACTCTTATGACATTGTGAAATCAAGCGCATAGGGCAAATCTAATACAGAATTTTTAATTAGAGGATATTAACGTAGAAACAGTATATGGAAATGCACGTAGAAAAAGAATATAAAGATAACCTCTTTGACATGTTATAATAAACTCTAAATTGCTTGAAAAGTTTTACGAATTGAACAATATTTATCCATTTTGGATTTATTTCGAACTGAATACTATTTATTCGTTTTGGATGTATTTTATAACAAATATTTCACCTGGGCTTGAAATTGTGCTTTTTGCTTTTCGGCCAAAAGAAAATCTTGTAGTTCAGTGTCCATATCTTTGGATTTATCATCTTGGAAACTGGAGCTACTATTGAACAGGTCGGACATGTTTTATTCTTGTAATTTTCAGAAAATGTGTGCAATATTATTTTTTTGAGATTGATAGGATACTCTTCCCGCACACACGTGGTCACTATCAGTCGCTATGGCTACTACTACTGATTATCACCGCATACTATTTATTCGTGGGCATACACTAGAAAGTAACACAATACACGCAAACTTATTCATAATACTCCATAGCTACCAACCACGATGTATTATTGGTTACTACATGTTCACACGAGGAATTTAATATTTCATTACATCGCGAGATACTATAAAATCTCACATATAAATAAGTATAAATAAATGTGAAATATAATGAATGCTTTTCCACACAAATTAATGAATGTGATGGCGACCTTACGGCACTGTTCGTAAATGGTACTGCTTACGAGTAACCTATATATGGCAGATCGTCGACAGTGAAAGTTCTACCGACTTTTCTTACTTATGAACATATGAAAAAAGTTGGCGTGCACTGATTTCTACGCGTTAGAAATTATTATAATTCTAGATCAGAAGTCGCGTAATCTTCAGGTAACTGATGCATACTTAAAGAAATGTATAAGTGCAGAATGCAGATGTACTGAGAATTTTATTTAGATGCTACAAAATAATAATTTCCTCTCGGGGTAGTAAAAACCAAAACTCGTTAGATACCGGTTCCTATTAAATGGTAACAATGCTATTCCTTCCCACAGTTAATTCTCAGCTACACTATAAAATTAATCTTGTTCCTACTTTCAACAATTCGTCAAATCTATACTTAAACTGTCTTCAACTTTCTATCATAGCAGCCCAATGACTCGACCGTATTTACCAATCCATATTCAAATTAAAGCTTTTCTATTCTCAATCTAGCTCTATATACTCCACAACAGTTTAACTATTCCGTCTACCATGCGATATATATATTTAAAATTTCAAGCATGATTGTCGATATAATTATATTTATGACACAAATTGCGACATATTTTGGCACTGCTTCACCGGCACACATTTATTAAATAATTTTTTACGTACATACACTACAATTACACAGTCAAAATCCAAATTTTCTGAAATTTCCCAACTCACGAAGTAACAGTTCAAATTTAATTTACATTAATTTATATTCTACAACCGATATGAATATAGATACATCGCTAAAACCGATAAAAGTACCATTACGTCATCGTGCCATTATCAAACAGTAAGTACATGCAGGAGAGGCATGTTAAAAGAAATAGTACGTGACTAGCATTTTTAGTTTCATCATATTCATTAATACACCACGCTAGTGGTGGTAACGGACAGAATCGCGCCATTTCTGGCACAAGCCCCAGCCGTTCGCGCGGGTCCCCGTAAATGCGCAGTGGTGTGCTGCACATTCGCCGATGCGTCAATGGATCAACACAGTATCTGTCACGTGGAATTTATCCTGCCACTTGTGGATACGGCCCTGGGTGCCGGCAGACCTGTTAGCCGGCGCGGAACGAAGCGGCGCTGCATTTCAGGATCCGTCGTCAACGGCGACATTGGGTGTCGTGGTTGCGCGAATTCGTCGCGGGCTCTCCAACGATCATTCCCTTGAGGCCGCTTGAGGCTTGAGGGAGAGAGAGAAATCGTGGGCGGCGAGGCGCGTAGCCGTATCCTCTCTCGGCCGTGAGTGTTTAGTGCCGTGCACCCGTGGCACGACGCAACATTACGCGGTGGTGTGTGCGCGCGCGCGCCTAATTTATTCGATTTTTCTATGATCGTTGACAATGACCGCATCCGTGGAGGACTATTACGACGGTTCCCGGACGTTTTCCTGGCTCACGGGCGTCATCCACGTGCCGATCGATCAGGTGAGAATTCCATCTTCCGTTTCGCTCTCTTAAAGCCGAGCACCCCGCCCCTCTTCCTGTTATTTTCTCGTCCTACCACCCAAAAGGAGGGCGCATCGATCGGGCTTAGTAGATCCTTGTCGTCCTTATTAAACTATCCTTCCTGCGATTCCACTTGCTCGTCTAGATTCGGGCTCCATCGCTTCGTTCTCTCCCCCCGACCATCGTCAAGGTTAAGGTTCAACCTTCGAGCCTCCGGGCATGGTCTCGCGGATCTGAAAACCCTGAACTCCCCGTCGAATTCCTATTCGTATGGAAACCTTGTGGCGTTAAAGTATGCATGCGGATGGACAATGCGACGGTTGGTTACGCGAATGGTTAACCATTCGTTACAGCGTCCTCCGTATCGCAATTTGTACGGTGTAGGTGCGCCGGTTAGGTATAAATACCGCCATTGAGATCACTTTCGCACAGTCTCTACATTGTTACTTGTACGAGCTGTAGTAGTCCATGGGCAGGATTCTAATGCACTTTATTCTCACACATGGATGTTCTATCCGAGCGTCGTACTTGAGTATTGAACGCTGTCAGTTCGGATGAAATAGTCATAATTTTTCATTGCCGCCGGTTAATTTGTAAGTGACGAATGCCAGCGGTGAGTTGAGATGGTGTATATGTAATAGGAAGTAGCTTCGCTTTGTTAGGATCTATCGTATCGGTGATAATGGTAACGCTATCGCGATACGATTATCTCTGTTAAGAGGCAATGACAGCTGCAAGAAATTCGCGAAAGTAGGAGGCGTTCGAGCGCAATGAGAACTATGCACACGCTGGAAATAGGGATGACCGGAGAACGCATCGAGAGGCAATCTACTGCTATATAGACTACATCAGATGCAACAGTTGGGAAAGTACTTACGAGTCCGGCGTGTGTACTATACAGTTCCACGCGAGTGGCCGTTGTTTACTATTATCGCTACCACCAGAGTTTAAATCGTAACCTTTTTTTTTTAAACGAACAACAAAAGTAGACAGCATAGGCTTTACAAATTCGGTTACGATGGTGCAGAGTTGTACTCGAGTAACAACTACGATACGCTTCTGATCGGTGCGAGTATTTCGAGAGTGTTATATGTGCGCGTGTTTACTATTAGTTTTGAGAAATAGCACGTTTCCTTCCGCATCTGCTAATGGATTCGCGCGTAAGGCGCAATCTGACCAGATCCTGTTTTAAGCGCAATTGAAAGTTAGAAAGTCTCCGTACAAGCTGGATTTTTCCTCTTTTTACTGCTGCTGAATAGTCAGTATCGATCCAGTGGATCTACTAGTGGTAGAAAGTGAACGTTTAATTACGACGCACGCAGCGGAGATACTAATTTAAATTCTACGTAGAAGTTTACCCTTTATGTAAAATCCCTGATGCTTTGGAAACGTAATATATTGGTTTCAGAAAGAAAGGTTTGCGCAATGCGATTATTCGAGCACGCAACGTTGTGCGAAGGAATATATTACACAGGAATTGTTAAAATTGATATATCACGTTTCCGGATCGTTCCTCGTAACTGTGAGAGCATCTTTTTTATTCTGGTTTGCACCCTGAAAATTGGTGCGCGGTAACCTTGCAACAGGTGCAATTTTGTAGCGTTTTATGGGCTTGAAATTTTTCCACGTAAATCGTATTTTTAGCGAAATTGTTTCGCTGGAATCTTTGCATTCCCATACTCTGGAAGAGAGCACTGCGATGAGTAAGAGTTCGAACGGTTCGCTGCGATAGTTGGCGATAACGATAATATTACGGTTCAACCATAAGCCTTTCTGTATTCGTACGCTACGTACCATACGATTATTAATACTGTTTCAAACTCATTTGCGCAAATATGAAAGTGAAATTGCAGTTTCTGCTTAAAAAGCAGAATCGATTAAATACATATGTACATGTTAATTGGTCATTAGTATGCTTACCCTGTGTCATTCTGTTTATCTTTTTTATCGTAACTTCCCGATATCGCGTGTGCGTGTTAGCGCAAGTGAGATACATTATTGAAAGTTGTTTTTTAAGGAGCAACAAGTCTTGTATGGATTTATATCGTAACCGCCTAGCGTAACACCGTAACGGAACAATGTGGGTGGTATTCATAATTCCGTAGCGTAACAAAATTTGAATACGATGTTACGTTACGAGCTTATTCTAGGGGTGTGAGATTCCGATTCGATTCTTTAAAAAATCAATTCTTTTGGTTAAAAGATTTTCCTGGTCTTACACGTTTCCCGCCATTTACAGTTAGTAAAAAAGTACTTGTACACTCCTTAAAATCGCATAACTTTATATAACTCTATATTTGTATCTGTATCTAAATGTAATTTTAAAGGGAATTCTATTCCCTCTGGGAAAGCTACTTGAACAAAAGTATTCGGCTTAATGTTCTGCCTGTAATTCGGGAATCACAGATTCACGCGGCAAACACCGATGTGCGATTGGAGTTTAAAGTGTTTTCATTACAATGTGAATTATTGCGAAATTTTTGGGGACCCGATTGCGGGTAATTTCGTGAATAGTGCATTACAGTTATCGTAAGCGAAACCCCTGACAATTTTTCTGAATTATAATCCAGTGTCTCGCGAGTGGGCAATCAGGAGAACCAGACGTAAGGATCATGCGAAATAACAGATCACGCGATCGGTCGAATTGCGAATTCGTTGCATAAACCGAGCAGACCTTTTAAAAAGGTACACGCTATGTATAGTTCGTGTTATATACTTAGCTACGAGTAGAGAGATCATTGGCCTCTGGGGGCCGACAGTTGTGTCAAACCATTCGTTCATCTTGAACCCTCCTGACGAAATAAATCTGCATTGATACGGTATTGTTTTGACATCACACTCGAGTTAAATATAATCTATAGCTTCTTTTGATAAGCGATCCGCTTTTTAAACAATTTTATTCAGCTTCGATCCATGTTGTACGTATGTATGTATAGTTATGATTAAAATTTGAATAAAAATTTAGTGGAATAATGCCCCAACACTGTCTGCAGGGCCATTTCGAAGTTCCTTCCTATTTTTTCCTTTTCTCCACATCTGCTGACGAGAGGACCTTTTCGCAATGTTCAGACATAGTCGCGCCGCGAGTACAGAGCTTCTGTCATACAACCCCTCTTCTCGGTATACATCTAATTGGATTACTAATTAACACAAAAACGAGGTAACTCCTCGAGGCTCGTGTTTGTTTTTCGCGGAAGAACATGGGTACCGTTGCGTCGTTCAAACAACTGTTAACAGCAGCCATAGAATGCAGTGTAACATTTTAATACTTTATTCGTAGACAGCTATGTACAATTAGATACCGTTAGGTGCACACCCACTGCCGTTATTGTAACTTCTTTCTCAGATTTCAGTGAAGCCGTAAATGATACCTATGGCTGCAAAAATAGTTGCAATAAGGGTACCGCCAATTTCTATTTCCATAACGTGCAATCAAAATGGAACACGAACCCAAGAGACGAGAAGAAGGACGTTACAGTTGCGGCTCATTTTTGTTCGTAGAAATCCGTGGCGAACGATGGCAAATCGAACTTGGTGCTTCCTACACACGCAATCTAGATATAAATTATAATATCGTCCTTCAGGCGCAGTTTCGCAACGGCGAGCAATGCGGGCAACTGGGAACTGAGACAAAGTGAACGGAAGTTAGAGAATCAATTTGCGTGGCACCCGCGAGGCTCCTGATCCCTGACTCTTTCTACACGTGGTTCCGGAACGTCAGCGAATACAAACACATGTGGGCATCCTTTTCTTTGATTCTTTCGTTTAAGCACGGTGCAAAATTATTGTAAGAATTCTCCAGTTTCTTTGGAATTTCAAAAGAATGATACCAAAGTAGTGGACGTTCGGTCTCTTTCTATATTGTCAATTTAATTTGAAAATGTTGTACTATTTATACGTTGCTTCAGAAGAAAGACAATTTTCATACGACTCTTCAATGTCTCGTAAGGCATATGCATTGAGTAAACATGTAAATAGAAAGTGTTTCATACCAAGCATGCCATTAATCTTTTCTAAGTTCCTACTTCGTTCACCATGGAATTCCTGCGGCATTGTATACTTACATAGAACCGCCAATGGCGAGTACATAACGTTCATGTCCGTGGCTGGTGAAATGTGATAACGCGACGAGCGTAAAAATTACTCGCATGATTGATCCTGCAATCGCGTGCACATTTTCTTTCCTGCTCGTTAGGGTGCTTTCACGATTAACTGATTACCGAGCGGGGACCGTGTATATTATCACACCGTCAGAGCGCTTTTTAACATAATCTTCGGTGACGTTTCTAAGTTTCCATGCGTGACCGTGCGCAATCGCAGTCCATTTAAAATAATTGCAGGCTCATCTGCCTTAATAATTGATACGTTGTGAAACACACGTGTTTGACACACTATTCAATTATACAGAACATTAGCGGATAGAGATAACATAATTGCACTTCGTAGAGCGCAAAAAAAAAGGGAAACGAGAATGTTCCGCATCAACGAACACGTGGATTAATAAATACGTAACGTATCAGGAGGCAAGTAACCGACTCGTTTTCACGTGACCCATCGCTCGTTCGATAAACATGTGTCTTCTATTCCATGCGAGAATGGCCTTTATCTTAATCAATCGATCAATCGATAGATTCGTATGGAGGCTTTTGTAAGCTTCAATCGATTGCGATAGTAATTCAATCAAAGCAGTCAGCATTTGGTACATATATGTACCTTCGTTTTAATGATAGCGCACGGTTAGCGGGCTCTCGTTATCCAATCGTAATAATGGCGTGGCAGAAATAGATTTTAATTAACCGATCAGACGTACTTATTAACAACGACGCATGTAATTGTTTCCCTTTCTGCATTGTAAATCAGTCGGAAATGATAATCCCGTGGCCTGTATAGAGTTCGTCGAAAATAAACCTTGCACCAAAGTCTTCAAGTGGTTATCTCACCTCAACTCTACAGCTTTACGGCGCGTGGAATAATAAGCTACTTTCTATGTCGTCCCTTCAACTAAGTACTGTCACTTCTCCCGCATTTATTTTACTCCACGTCAACCTACGCGTGTTTCATTAAACTACACGCTTCAATGTACCCCGTTTTACCATAATATCGAAACGTCAGCGTGCTATTTATTAATAAGCCAGCCATGCTACCCTTTCCTTTTTTCATTTCTGCGATCTCGCTGAGATAAGCAGCCTCAAAGCTGCCGTTATAAATATCGTTCCTCGAGAGGCGCGTTTTATGTGCACAGAACGAATTTATCGTTGGTGTAACGAGTTGCCACACCATTGGTTAACCGACGGATTACAATTCGTCATTCGAATTGGTGGCGTGATTTCGCGGAACGTGAAGAAGTAGATATAGAGGAATGAGATTACCATCGCGAATTTATAGCGCGAGACTATATATTGTGCAAACAGATTAGAATATCCTCGAGTCACGTAATCAACTTGCTTAGTGATAAATGTTATCAGTTTCGTCCGCTGTGCCGCACGAAAATCTTCGAAATTCCTTCCTGCTAATTCCACCAATGCTAAAATTGCAACGGATCTAGTACAAACCCCATTTGTAACGTTCATCAACACACTCCAATAACGCTTCGTAATAATTCTTCTCAACTTTACACGTGCTCGCATATTCGTACGGAAAACACATATGCATGGATACGGATTTACATATTGGCATTCAATCTCTTTCCTTTCTTCGCGCTTCTGACCCGTATAATCGACTGATGCGCGTGACGCGATGTTAATTTTAATCAAGCAGCACTATTCAATCCGCCCGCGAATCGGTTTTCCCTCGCACCGTGAGTTTCGTAAATGCGAGCGTTTCGCAAAGGTGTGTTTGGACAGTGACTAAAAACACGTCAATTCTAGGCATGTGTATATTTATTGAACAACCTCGTCTATATCGATTTATCCAGCGAATTCTGATCTATGTCTTTTAATAGCACCATAACGGCAAAAATATCATGAATTGCGAATTTGGAAAACGTTCAATAGGATAAACCAACCAGTAATTGACCGCATACCAGTGAATGACCATTAGGCAAAGAAATGTCAAGTATAATTTTAAAAATTACTATATGTTTATAAATGGAGTGTAGTTGCACATTTAATATCCCATATTTTTAGTTATGCGTATTAAACAAACATTAATAAGTACGATTCTTAATAAAAGTATGCGGTCATTTACTGGGTTTCTCATTCAACAATTCGGTCATTCACTGGTTGGTTTACCCTACTTTATCTTTTGCCAACGTCTTACCACTAGAAGTCTCTTTAGCAGAAATGCAAATGTTACATAGTTTCTATGGTGATTAAATATTAAGTACGTTCGTCCACGAGGCCCCATAGCGCCACTCAATACTGCTCCTGCTCTTCACCTTCGACGCTCCTCCTGAATCTGAAGCCACCCTTCAGACCGAAGCTCGGCGACGCTCCACCGCCACGGCCACGCTCGACCTGACCGTATCCCCCGATGAAACCCCTGTTGTTATGGAAGTTGCGCTCGGCTTGGATACCGAAATGCGGTTGAGGAGGCTGTCCCGGTCGGATATTGAGCCCTCCGTAGGCGTTCGCGTTCGCGCCGTTCCTCTCGAACACACGCTGGTGGTAGTCGACGTCTAACGATGGTCGACGATCAGGACCGCTCAGGGGTTTCTCTGCACGGATGACGACAGATCCCTGGGGATCGGCATCGCGGCGGAAACGGACTGGGTTCTACGAAAGACAAAATGGAATAAATGAGAATTGCGGCAGAAATAAAGTGTCTGACGCTTTCGCGCCCTAAATTGCTACTGCTTCAGACTTTTGGATGCGAACTTCATTTTGAAGCACTTTGGCACGTCTTCAGTCGTCTAATGAAAGTAGCGTTGCGGGAATGTTTGAATAATCTCCCAGAAAGGCTACACTCTGGAAGCCTGAAGCAGTAGCATTATTCAGTTGGGAAGCAGTAATTTCTTGCTGAGAGGGCTTTGCAATTACTTCGGCGACGATTTTATTGCGGATAAGAGCGAAGAATTGCTGCTAAGTTAGACATTTTTGATAGGTTTCTAACGCGTTATAGATGGGGCACTCTGCGTGGATCGTCACGAGACGAAGCTAACGATGGGCAATCTATCTCAATTGGCTCGCTAGGGATGTTATCGGTATTAAGTGAACAAGTTCAAAAATGAAATATCTAATGACCTGTCCTACATAGCAATTACAGGATATCTTTACAGAACTAGATGAAGTAAGATGGAATCCGAGGCAGCAATTTTAATCGGCTAATTAAATTAATCATGGTCCCCGTAAACTTCCCATGAAGATGACTTCCGAGAAATAGTCATTATTGCGATTGTATACTCACATAGGACTCCAGTAAAGCCTCAGGTTCGACTTGACCAGCGGAAAGTGCCACTGCACCGAAAAGGGCCAATGCCAGAGCGATGAACTTCATGGTTGATGTTGCTGGTTTGCTTAGAGTTGCTTGTCACAAGGTTTCTCAATGCTCTTCAGAGAAGCTGAGTGAAGTGTGTGATCTGTTCGGCAGGAGGCTGGCCTTATATACGAAATTAACGCGTGAAGCTTTTTCCCTGTTTCCCTTGTCGCAGTTCTGACGGGGCTTCACCGTCGGTTTCTTATCCGGTTTTATCTCTTCTACACACTGGATCCTACATCGGGTCTGCGGGGAAACACGCATCTCGGGTCACCGAGGGTCATTAATGCGAGCCGCACAGCGCGCGCGTTCGATTTTATTCAAATTTCCGATAAGTTTGATTAATTTTAAGAGAAGAGCTTGAGGCTGAATGTGAAGATTAAAAAAAGATTCGTTCTACTCGTGCTGCGCAATAATTTTTGTACGCATACCTCATCTTATTCTTTTAGTAAAGCAGGTTACAAATGGAATGGAAGCACCTTTCAGTTGCAAATGTTATAATTAGATCTTTTGTGAACGGCTGCAAGCCTGAATGGCATTCGATTGCATAAGACACTAAATTAGGAGGACACGTGGGTCGCATGTGTAAAGAATGCATTCTGTCTGTCGCTGCATACTGCGAAACTATTTTCTTATGATTAATCATAATCTCGCTTCTGCTTGTATTATGAACACTATCTTGCTATTTTAATAATTCTAAAAATGGGAAACGCTAAGGGACTTCGCACGAAGTGCTTATCGATGCAAAGTCTGAGCATCCTTTATTATTTATTTTTTTTAAAAAGGGAAATATTGTATTCAATGAATGCAATGCTTCGTGAACGTCAAGGAACAATGGAGACGATGCAACGTGCATTCCCTTTCATATTCATCCTTCGTAGGTCTGTCATCTTTTGTGAGCAGGGAAGCCCCTTGGATACAGAAATCGCCATCCGGAATTTCCATATTCCTCAATCGCCGTATTTACACTTTCTTATTTATCTTTTCGCAAAACGTGACATGTGTTGTGCAACTGTCTGACAATCGTGTCGCGTCGAGCGACGGAGATAACAATTAATCATCTCGACGCGAGTGCATCCCCCGTCCAAGTAGCGTTCGTCATTCGCGGTTATTAAACGCGGTCTTCCCCGCGCAGCTGGCTCGCGAGAAAGAACCAGCAAGCTCGCGATAATGGAGCGCAACTGTGCTCTCGACTTTCCACAATTTGTCATTCTACCACTGAAGCCATAGATGGAAGTCGCTCGTGGAGTTGGGTACGTTGATTGCCATTGAATTACGGCGTTTAATGAGCCACCTTTTCCTATACCGACTGATTGAAAGTAAATACGTTTTATGGGTCGTAACATTGTGTTGAGAAATTGCTCCAGGAATTTTATTATCGTCGTTGCAAGTTATATGCGAGCGCTCGATGATAGTAAAAAATTGATCCTCTCAACGCGAATTTTAGTGTCGAATTTTTCATCCATAACATTCGGTGCTGCGGAGTCTAGGTGCCATAAAGAAACAACTATAAACCGTATGACCATTCGGATGCACCGAAGTGTATTCGTATGGCAGCTTTATTGTCTCCAATTACTATTCGTGAGCTCGATGACCACGACATTTAATAAGGTTAATGGATTTTACCGTGCTAAGTGTTAGACGTAATAAATCACTTTTTAAAAAAATAATCCTGCGCGTGTCCCTCCCTCGTGTCACCCTTTTGTGCTCGTGCTAAATAATTAGAGGCTGTTCAAGCGATTTCAAGTATCATACACCGAGTATTATGCAGGAAGAATGGGAGAACTAATTCTAAAATGATAATCGCTTATTTGATACTTTATATTAGACAGAATTATAACAAACAAGCTTTACTACTCGGCTTCGCCCGAAATTTTGATTTTGATTTTAAAAAAAAAGAAAATTTTTAGTTTAATTTTTTTCTGTGAAAATAGTTATATTAATCTGGATTAATTAGGCATAATGAGCTGGGGCACATTTCGTGACCGCAGAGTTTAGCGTTCGAAAGTTTTTAGGCGATAGACAAACACACAAACACTTTCGGCTTTATATATTAAGTTAGGTTTCTCTTTCTTTGTACAGGTGAATTTCCTGCTTACACAGTTCACGGCGCTGATATTGGCTGGATGTTTAAGATTGTATCTTAGCCCTGCCGTTGTGACAGCAGCCACCAGACATGTGTTTGGCCTTGTTATTGGACTTAGTCTTGGGTATTTCTGCTTTGGCAGGTGAGTACTCAGGCTACACCAACCGACATTCATTAATTAACGAGAGAGAGTGTGTACTTTTTCAGAGAGTCGTTCTACAATGAGACGAAGAGTCTCTAAGATGCCTAGGTGCAATGGAATTTCTTTGAAGTCCAGCGAAACACAGTATATTTTAACTCTGTTTCATGACTTCCGCGTGGAAGTAGCTTCGTTGAAATTAATTGTTTGAAATCGTTGAAGTTATGGTTTCCCTCTAATTTTTTTTATATAGTATTTTGTTTAAATGAATAAGTATTTAAAAAACGTGCAGAATACCACATTCGAACCAATTTCAAGGAAATTCGATCGTATCGATTGCACACTAAGTTAATTATTTCCAGTAAGATTAGTCTAGACTTTCTGGTACATTCCGTAAAGTTCCGTAGCCATTTGTGGCATTTCCCCCATAATATGCTAAATATCTGAGAATTTTGCTTTAAACAATCGTATCTTTTCAGGCAGGCGATACACCTTGTAGGCCTTCCCGCATTATGTTACCTTGCAATGCGCACACAGAATCCTCGCAATATGCAGAGGCAAGTAACACACGTCATTCTAAACCCTTCTCTCGAGTTACCATACATACTGTGATTGCATTAACAGTTGAAAACTTGGCTGGCTTAAAAAGCTTCATAGACCGTAGATGATAGAATAGAGAAACTCATCTATTTTCCAAGTAGCGACACGTCTTCGCTTGATATATATCGATGTAATTTAATAGAGTTTAAAATATTCAAAATTCTGAATCCACTCTGAATCTAAGCAAAAAATATGCGTCCACACAACTATGAAACATTAAAGAGACCACGCAGTGCAGAGATTCTAAAAATAGGAATTTTTCAATGTACACTTGGCGATACAGAGGGTGGAACATTGAGCATTATCAAGGTGTGATGTTACGTGTCTCATCTTGCACTCTATCAGTATATGTGCGCGAATACATCGCTACTCCGTTGCCCGGTGCTTCGCGTACATAGTTCTAAAATAATCCCTCGTTAGAAATGTATTACATACATAGATTAAATCTGACGGGATCACGCGACGCGTGAATAAAGTACTCTCGACAAAGATGAATTCGAGGCGGGAGGTGCTCGGGTTTCGACGCGCGGGAAAGGCAACGACGTAATGATCCGTGCGTTATGAATCACCTGTAAACACGCGAGATATTAAAGGCCGAAGCCTTTCCGCGATGCGCATCACGGTCAATGATCATTCCTTGAACTTACTAACCGATCTCGGTGACACCGTTTCAGGTTTGTGCTGGCGATCGCGCTGGTCTACTTGTCATGCGTGCACTACCATCGGCAGATGTACAATTACGGCTCGTACACTCTCGATATCACCGGTAAGTAATACGCCAGACTCCTACGCGCCAGCGTAACGCGAGAATTCGGTTTCGCTTTCCATACGGCAAGTATCGAGTGCCGACAGCGGTACATTTGATCTGACCAGCGATTTGAGACCGTGTCTGCAGATGTATAATCATCGAAACAGGGGAACAACAACGGTGATGCATACGCGGTGGTTACCGATTTAACTAGACAGACACTCTGTACTTATTTTTTCATGCTCAACCCATTTCCTTATTTCTGTTCCACTTGCGCGCTTTCTACGTATGTACGTGCATGGTCAACGGGATTGGTATGCGAACAACGTGGGAACGTAAACACATTAGCCTCACTTAGGGTCATACGGAGTGTCTGTCTCACTTCTCATTCAGTCCCCTTCCCATTCATCCCATTGACGAATGCAGGGAACCCTGTAGTGGAGCGCCATGGATGGCTCCGTCGATCTAACTAGCCGATTTTACCACTTCATTGTTATATCCTTGGTGCGTTCTTGCACAGAGAGGGAAAGACTCGGTGGTAATTCCGCAGCATCATCGGAATCCCCCTATTCCCCTTGCGGGGGAATACTGAAATCTGTTCCCCTGCTGTAGATCGCGATAAAAGTTTCTCGGCGAAAGTAAACGAAACGACCGTTGACTTGCTAAATTGCGACGAATTACAGGGCCACTCATGGTGATAACGCAAAAAGTAACCAGCCTCGCGTTCAGCACACACGACGGTTTAACGAGAGTCGAAGAGGAGCTCACGCCAACGCAACGTCATCAAGCCGTGAAGTGAGTTTGACGTCTTCTTCAACCGGCCATTTATCCCGACTCGCAACACACTGTGTATAATTATATAATACAGAACGGCGAGAACGTGGACGGGCACGTCGTCCATCCGTCGTATCATACGCGACTTTCATTCATGATCAAGAATCACACGTCGCCTGTCTACGCGCCGGCTCAACGACCGTTCGCTGTTCCATTTCGTTCGTACGCACGGATGAACTACCTATTACGCATGATTCATTTTAGGAAGATGCCAACTCCTGTGGAGTACTTCAGCTACATCTTCCATTTTCAAGCTCTGATGGCTGGCCCGGTGATATTGTATCGCGATTACATGGACTTCATCGAGGGCCGTGACTCGCGCGAAAGGAAAGCACTGACGGTAAACATTATTAAGGTTTGAGCACACATATCAGCCTCGCGTTCGTACCGTTCGGCTGTGGTAGTGGTAAGAAGAAGAGGGGTGCAGAGGATCTCTTTTTGAAATGGAACTGATAAGTGTGCTCAAATCTTTACCATTGCTTCCCCTTCCCGTATGTAGAAACTTAAGGATGTATCGGATCTAGATGTAAAAAAAAATGTAAGAAACTCGAACGATTGTTGGAGTCTTATTTTTACTCCTAGGAAGGTGTCTTTCACTTTGCAATTACTTTCTGAAGCATTATTTGCTAAACTTTTGCCAGTGAAATTGCCTTAATTCACAATTTTCTCAAGTTACAATTTATTTCTTTAAAACGGTGTAGCGAAAACAATCGAATCTCGGCAGATATTTTCATCTACCCATATATTACATGTAAAAAAAAATTCAAAACATTGGTACCATTTCTTCAATATTTTTTCAGTTGTTTTATCCGTCAAGATTGTCTCTTTCCATAAGAGTACGTGTAAAATCAGTGAAAATTAAAATCGTTATAACTCAGAAACCATTTAGTGAATTCGTTTAAATTTTTTGGAGCCCATCAGGAAGATTAAAAAGTACAATCTTAAAAATTTTCATTAATTTAGTACCATTTTGAAGATAGGTCCAATACATTCTTAACAACAGATCATTCTCTTATCCCTTCCCCTCTCTCCTGCATTGCTTGTTTTACAACTTTCGACATAAAACCAGAGAGAACGAAGGGAGCGTGAATTCTGTTCGCAGGGCAAAGACGAAGACTCTGAGTATAGCAATGGCAAAGCCCTGGAACCATCCCCGACGCGGGTCGTGATGAAGAAGGTTGTGACGAGCTTACTGTGCGCCGCTATGTTCGTGACTTTCATTCCAATGTACTCGATCCAGAAGCTGAAAGGTTCGTTCCACTCGCTGTTTTATATTCCCGCTCGTGTTAACATTCCATTTCCGGCAAGACCGCTGTTTCACTTGCAGACGACGATTTCTTGGAGAACACCACGGTTTTCCACAAGATGTGGTACCTGATGATAGTGACCATGCTGGTCCGCTTCAAGTACTACCACGCTTGGATCTTCGCCGACGCTATTTGCAATAACTCCGGGCTGGGTTTCAACGGATACGACGAAAATGGCGAGGCTGACTGGAACCTATATTCCAACGTCAACGTCGTTGGTTTCGAGGTAGCTCTCCCAAATATTAGCGAACGCGTGCCGGACTCGGGCGCGGCAGAAACGGGCGACTTTAGTAGACGCATCGGTAGCGCGCGACCATGACGACATCGCTTAAACTTCATTGATTGAGTTCATCACGGGAGTCAGAATGTACAACTCCTTCTGTGCTTCTGATCGTAGATCAAGGCCACGTAACGTCACATCGATAAAAACATCTCGTTTAAAAAAACTGATGGAAACGACCGTGAACTCTCGTAAAGTGTAGCCTTGAAGAACGTGCCGCGGCAGGCTTGAGATACACCCGTGCGCAACACTTTCTTTTTTATACCCCCTCTCGTATGATCAAGAACAACCGCAATCTGTATCGTGACCGCGCGAACAGGGACACGATGCTTACTTGATTGTCATGTTCACGGACTTATTCCCGTTTCCAGATGTCTCTTAGCTTGAGGGACAGCATCGCGAACTGGAACAAGGGAACCAATACGTGGCTCAGGTCGATCGTGTACGAAAGAGCCAAGCAGAATAAACTGGTATACACGTACGCGCTTTCCGCGCTATGGCACGGCTTTTATCCGGGCTACTACCTGACCTTTGCCAACGGGGCCTTCTTCACCATGGTATCACGCGTCGTAAGTGAAACTGTAACAGTCCCGCCACCTCCTCACGGCGATTGGTAAACAAAAACTGATTCTCCTATTACGACAGGGTCGTCGTACCATTCGACCGCATTTCTTGGAGTCGAGCAACAAAAAGTTCCTTTACGATGCGCTTACGTTCGTCGCCACTCGAATCTTAATGGCCTACATCACATTCAGCTTTATACTCTTGGAGTTCATGCCAAGTATCAGAGTGTACCTGTGAGTAACGATGATGATGTATTATTTATAGTTCGACTGGTGGACTCGTGCGTCCGCGACACACGGAACAGTCGATGCGCAATTCATTTCTCGTGTTCCAGGTATTTCTATCTGATCCCGCATTTGGTGGGTCTAGCTATAATTGTCCTCGCACCGCGTCTTCCGAGGATCCCTGCGCACAAGCAGACCGCCGACAAGGAGTCACCGAACACTCCTCTGATTAAAAACAGGTAATGTCAACTCTGCACTGGAACAAAACACTTAATTTTTTCAATAAAGCTGTTTTGTGACATTCCCAGTTTTTTCCCTTGCTCTTCAAATGAGGAAACACTGTCCTCATACCTAATCTTCTCTAAAACAAAGTTTCAATCGACACAAATTTATTTTACACTTTCGAGTTATTTTCGAACGGGATTCACCCCTTGCCCTATTGTATCTCGAGTTCGTCCCCACCCCGCATGGTATGCGATAATTGGCTTGTTTGGCAAATACAATTTGAAGCTTAATTATATGAAGAAAGAAGCAAGTGTCGCAAGACGTCACAGTGGAATTACAATATGTAATTGGATAAACTGTGTTATAATATGAAAATTGAATATAACATAATAAATTAGAGTGCTGAGACTCATCTACTTAGAGACTCCATTTCAATCTCATTTTCACAGTGAATGATTAACATATCTTATGATGTATGATGAGTATCGAGTATCACCAAATAGTTGGAACGAATGAGTACAAGTAGTATAGCAATTTAGTCCGCGACTCTCGGAACAGTCGATGCGCAATTCATTTCTCGTGTTCCAGGTATTTCTATCTGATCCCGTATTTGGTGGCTCTAGCTGTAATTACCCTCGCACCGCGTCTTCCCCTCGCACCGAGGATCCCCGCGCACCAACAGACTGCCGACAAGGAGTCATCGAACACTTCTCAGGAATTAAAAGAAGGCACCGTGCGGAAATCGATTTAAAAGCAATTTCCACGCGGCCAGAGGCAAGACGGCCACGAGAGATCCATATTTTTTATGAATGTTTTGAAT
Organism: Andrena chrysosceles; assembly: GCA_963855975.1. Classification (NCBI taxonomy): domain Eukaryota; kingdom Metazoa; phylum Arthropoda; class Insecta; order Hymenoptera; family Andrenidae; genus Andrena; species Andrena chrysosceles. The sequence goes on along the minus strand of OY979766.1, from coordinate 9,659,765 downwards.
ATGCATATAAATATTATGTATATATTATATATATATAGGCACGCGCGCACATATACATATGCATATTTATTGTTACATGGCGCGTTGCTGGTACAAATTCTATGTCGAGCGTGTAAAAAAGTATGTTTTTTTTATATATATACAACGTGAGTGAGTATTACGCATATTTATGAGTGTCCCGTGGGTATGTTGATGATGACGGGGTCGACGGTTCGCCAACGATCGGACTATATTGATCAATATTGCAGATTTTTATTGTTCGCGCGATTATATATGTATACATATATATACATATATATATGGTAATTTTCTCCCACGTTTCTCGCGTTACTTTTTCCCACTCTTACCTTCGCGACTTTGTCATAAGATTGATGAATAGATTGTAATAGGACTTGTTACGGTTCTTACTGCTAAGAGTTCAAGAGGAATTTTACAGTTTTATACTTTTACTATCCGCGACGATATATCATTATTAATTTTAAATAAATCAGATTATTTATTTATGAAATGTTAACCCTTGGGCGTTTCATTCATCTCGATATATTCGAAATCCGATTGCAGGAGAATTATACGATGGAAAGAGCTGGAAGAAATGCTCGGCCGTCGGGATGCGAGCATTATGTAAGTATGAATGTATATTCCAACAACGCAGATTCATGAAAAATATAATAGGTTTCCGGATTGTTCCCCTCAAGCATTCGCACATGCATACCTCAACAGGGCTTGGTGAAATTAAATAAATTCCAGGACTAATTCAACTTCTGTTTCCAGCTAACAACACTTCCAAACTAAACTCGTCCCGATGCAACGATACATTTCGAAACCTCCAGAACGTCCGCTAATAAACGTCCAGGTATTAGAGTGTCTTAAAAAAATATTGCTTAAGTCGATTTATTTTCCTCTCTGATTCCCTTTTCCGTAGAAAGTCAACTTTTAAATGCTTGTCACAACGCAGCTGATCGGCGAGGAACGAATTTACACGAAAATCGTGGGAATGCGCGTGTTGCTCGGCGAAATCTCCCTAGACGGATTCATCCCCCCACGTGCCTCTGCGGTCTCGCACAGCTTTAATCTCGATACGAGCATTCACTGAGCGACTATTTTCATTCGCCGCCTAATGGAATACCGTCCTTATAATCGTGTAAAGAGAAGCACCGAAACTGTCTGGCACTCACGAAGCCCTATTATACGGGGTGGTAGCGGCCACTTGGCTGGAGGAACCCTCAGTGCGATCATCGCGATCGAACCACGACGATCCCATGATCGCGAGCTCGGGATAGATACGTGCTCCTTTGATCCAAGGAAGCATGGTAAATGCCTTCTTGATCATCCAAGTCGTGGGTGTGCAAAGGGCGGGCGGAGTGCCGCGAACACGGGGTGGTTTGATAAAAAGTAGAGGAGTAATCCTTGCTCGGCTGCTTTCACTGCGACGTTAGAAACTAGTGGTGCTGCAAAATGGACTTAATGTTGAATGAAACTGCAATAGTTCAAGGTGGTGAATTCGTGTGTCCCATCCCCTTAGATGGCCTTCGCACACCCAGGGACTCGTTGATCTGTTAATTATTCGATTTAGTGGGAAATTAACGATACACCGTGTAGCGACGTCAAGTTAGACCGATTTCGGCAATTCACGGGAGACAAAGTTTACTCGACGAGTGGACGAAAGCGAAGTTGTAGGGAATAAAAAATATTATTCGAAATAATCGTTTAGTTCATTCCGCGGCGCGAGGATACTACAAACGCATGTTCGCCGGTGAAGAATGCTACTCGAGGCTCTGAGTCTATGTAACATTGTGCACAGGAGGATATATATTTCTTGGATTTATTAAGGACGTTGAGTAGTAGGTGTAACTTAGACGGATAAGTTGTCCGTTAACGATTAAAATTCGGAGTAAACAATACTTACTTCCTGAAACAATTGGTATCTTCCAAAGTAACTGTACGTATACAGTAGCGTACTTTCGAGAATGGATAATTAACGGCAGAAGATAGACGAACCTCCGTTGTGTTACGTTTGATAACGAGGGCACTGACACGTGTATGGAAGATGTAATAAGTTCAGGGTGGGGACAAGATGTCCATTCTGTACTGGAACGAGACACTTAATTTTCTCGATAAAGCTGTTTTGTGACATTCCCAGTTTTCCCCTTGCTCTTCAAATGAGTAAACACTATACTCATACTCAATCTTCTCTAAAACAAAGTTTCAGGCGACACAAATTTATTTTACACTTTCGAGTTATTTTCGAATGGGATTCGCCCCTAGCCCTATTGTATCTCGATTTCGTCCCCACCCGTATGGTATGCGATAATTGGCTTGTTTGGCAAATACGATTTGAAGCTTAATTATGTGAGGAAAGAAGCAAGTGTCGCAAGACGTCATAGTGGAATTACAATATTTAATTGGATAAACTGTGTTATAACATGAAAATTGAAAATAACATAATAAGTTAGAGTGCTGAGACTCATCTACTTAGAGATTCAATTTCAATCTCATTTTCACAGTGAATAATTAACATATCTTATGATAGATGTATGTCGAGTATCGAGTATCACCAATAGTTGGAACGATTGAGTACAAGTAGTATAGGAATTTAGTCTGCGACATCCTTGAGTATCTGAAATAGCAACTAGCTGCGCAGAGCCCCGATTGAACCAACGAATACCGATTGGATTGCAGAATTTGGTAACGATGGTGAAAGTGGGTTACGCTCTAATGATTTTTACCCTGTTGCTGATGATGTGGGCGATGATGGTTCGGATGCACGAGCTGCCCGTGCAATACCCACCGTGTTTCTTCAACCCCCTTTGCACCTGCTCGAAAGCCATCCCCGATCTCGGCATAGTCACCTGTTACAACGTCCCGATGCCGCGGATACCTCAGCCGATCAACTCCTCGAAGGTGTTCATGCTGCAATTGGAGAACAACGGACTGATGTTCCTGCAGCCGCAATTTCTCATGAACACAGGTACGAAGAGAAGAAGGGAAATCAATCCCATTGCTACTCTGCTAGTTCCTTGCGCGTCGATTTAATCATTCAAAGCTCGAAGAAAAGAATTCTTGCCAAGAAAAAGAGAAAAGAATCGTTGCTCGAACAGTAAAAAGTTAATCGTTAATGCAAAAGAAATGCCCTTTTTCACCGTGTGTCGAAAAGTTATTATACTTGAAAAGCTCCAGGTAAACGATTGATCGTTTCGAGGTGTGGTCGGGTACTCGGAGAAGAGAATAGGGGTTAAAGGGCACTGACCGCGCGTCACGAATAATTCTTTGCATCATCGATTACGTTACGGGCAAACGATACGTGACAGTTCAGTTTCCACCTACACGCCATCCCCTATCTCACAGGTCTGTACAGCCTACGGATCAAGCATAATCCCCTGGCCGACATCCCGGACGAAGCTTTCCTAGGGCTTGAGAGATCGTTATGGGAGCTCGAATTACCCTACAATCGACTAGAGAGGGTTCCCAGCAGGTCGTTCAGGCATTTGCAGAAACTGCAACTTCTCGATCTGACAGGTACCTGTTTAACATAATCAGGCTTCTCAATTCGAAGATGTTAAACCGATTCCCCTTGTATTTAGAATATCGATAGGTATCATCAGTTCGTATCCTTGATACTTCGTTCACGAAGTGCAATCGATTTCCCCGATCTCATTGTTCTTCGTCAAAGTATTCTGGCTGAGAAAGCTATTGTTCCCCCAACAGGTAATAAGATATCGAAGATCGCCGCGGATAATTGGCGAGGTCTGGAGAATTCTCTCCAAAAGCTGCGCCTGGGTCGTAACGCAATCGACAAACTTCCGGCGGACGCGTTCGCCGGCCTCACCTACTTGGACATGCTCGATCTGAGGGAGAACAACCTGAAGGAGATCGACCCGTCCGTGTTCAGGGACGGCATGGCACATCTGGTGCACCTCTACCTGAACGGGAACCAACTCACCCATATCCCGTACGGGCAGCTGTCCTCCCTAAAGCGCATGAAGGTCCTCGATCTCAGCTACAACAGGATATCGAGGATGCTGAACATGCAGCAGGAGCCAGAGCTCAGGGGGATACAGATGTCCCTGGACACTCTGCGGCTGGATTACAATCAGATCGAGATCCTGATGCCTGGTGACTTCCAGCACTTCCATAAAGTCAACAGGACCTACCTTGATGGCAACCCTTTGACTGTAATCGAGGTAGAGTTTAAAGAATATTCCATATTCACTCGAAATGACCAGTTCAAATAGCTGGGGGGCAAGGATCAGACATCGTATGTGAGACGTGGGATATTTGTCTGCTTTCAGGAGGGGGCATTTAGGGATTCCAGGATACGGGAGCTTTATTTCAGCGATTGCGATCTCATGGAAGTCAGTTCTGCTGAGTTCGCCGGGCTGGAGTCGTCCCTGGAATTGTTAGATCTCTCTGGGAATAATATCACCACCCTCCCGAGTCCCATTTTCCAGGAGTACGATTTTCTGCGTACTCTAAACTTCCGTGAGAACAAGCTCCAGACCTTCTCACCGGGTAATACGAAAAATCCCATAATACATTTACGTTTCCCCGAATAACGCTTCTGCTGCGCTTTTATTTGCAAATTTACTACGTTCCACGTTCCGCGAAACAATCCTCGACGTGTTATTATTAGCGGAGGTGTTCAACGGTTTCCAATACTCCCTGTACAACTTGGACCTGAGCGGCAAGGAGAACAGCGTGGTGTCTCTTCAGGACCTCCGGCAGATGCGTAACATGCGTTTCCTCTCGATCTCGAGGATGCCTCAGTCGACCCTGTCCACGGAAGATTTCATGGAGTACGGTATGGACATCAAGGAGCTCCGCATCGTGAAAAGTAACTTGAACACCATCAAGAGTCACGCTTTCATGCACGTCCGCGGGATCAAGTACCTGGATTTCACGGAGAACTCGATCTCGTCGATAGAGGACGAGGCCTTCTCGGAGGTAATTCCCATCGTCCTCGGTCAATTCCCTCTGAGAAACGTGTTCCCTCTTACGCACAACGAAGCGGCGAGGTCGCGGCATTATTTAAAAATCATCCGGATCAAGACGCTTCGAGTCAGCTACAATTATTCGCTCTGGGTTTTACTGAGAAAGGGGTCGGAACGATCTTCCAGAAACGTCACGTTTCAAACGAGCAGCCCCACAAGATCGCAATGCGCCCGATCGATAAGAATCAGTAATTTGCCCTAATATTTAATTAAACTAGATTCGAAACCGCATTCCCAGAGGCCTTGATAGTCGCGGATAATTCCAATAAAACGGGCTTCTAGAAGTAATCTCTGGTCTAACGAGTACTTGACCTGTCCGCGAGTATAAGCCATCAGATAGTTTCGTGTGCATCCAGCGGCGTTTCAGATCGATGCCTTAAATGTTTTTCTCAGGTGGGCCACTCGCTCTTGACGTTGAGAATGTCCCATGGCCTGTCGTCTTCCGTCTCTGAGATACCCATCAAGCCCTTCAAATTCTTGACGAATCTGCAACACCTCGACTTCAGCAACAACAAGATCAAATCTCTGCCAGACACCTCGTTCCACTTTCTCAAGAGGATCAAACGGATCGAGCTGCAGGACAACGAAATCGATAGCATCAGAAAGGGAACGTTCCAGGTGGAGTTGCCATTCTCTTGATTTTCCGGTTTCTTATCTCAATTTTAGCGTGGCCTTAATGAACGCGACGTGATGATTAGTGGAGTGTGCATAAGATTATGGAATACTAGTTTTAGTACTCGGCTTCGTACGAAATTTAGATTCTGATTTTATAAAAAAAATATTTATCGTGAAAATGTTCACATTCATTAGTCAGGTATAATGAGCTGAGGCACATTTCATGGTCCCAGAGTTTATCACTCAAAAGCTTTTAGGCGACAGACAAACACACAAACATATAGAAGCTTTCTGCTTTATATATTAAGATATTGAATGATTCCTGATTGTTCAGGGTGACATACATTCGACCCTGGAGGAAGTGAATTTTGCGTACAACAAGATTACAACGATCCAAACCCACACGTTCGTCGACCTGCCGAAATTAACGATGATAAATTTAGAGGACAACGCTATAGATAGAATCGAGAGGCGAGCGTTTATGAATATGAAGCTGCTCAAGTATATTAATCTGCGTGGTAACAAGATAAAGGACATCACCGACGAGTCTTTCCAGGTACTGTATCTATTTTCATTCCCGGCTTCATTACTACACCCATTAATAGATTCCTCAGAATTTCACAAATCTACCAATCACGTACAATTTTATTATCAATTACGATTATTTACATCCAAGAATCTGCCGGATCTGGAGTTCCTCGACCTGGCCTACAATGACTTGAACGAGTTCGATTTCGCCTCGTTCGATCAAGTGGGAACATTGTCCTCGTTCAAAGTGAACGCGAGCCACAACGAGATCCCAAAGTTGTGGATCAATAGCACCACATTTACGCCGCCGACCACCAGTGAGTCCGTCTCGTTTAACGCTCTGAAACAGGTTTCCCTGAGTCACCTAAACGAAAGTCGATGAAACCTCTTGTTGGTACAAATCGAGATGTCTGCTCCTCTTACGTAACGCGATCACAGAAATGCGTAATCTCTTTCAGCCATTTTTCGCGGGCTACAATCATGAGCGACAGTGAACGAAGCCTTCTGTGTCCGCGCTGATTACTCAGAGATTATTTATCTGTTGCATCCTTCGAAAACCTGATCCAGACTCTGTTCTCGATACGTTTCAGTCGGCGGCACCATACAGTCGAACATCAAGGTGCTGGACCTCAGCTTCAATAACATATCTGACATAATGAGGTACTACTTCAAGCCAGTGGAGTACTCACTGACCCACCTCCACCTGTCTCACAACCATCTGAGCAACGTGACGCAAGGTGTCTTCGGTAACATGCCACACCTGCAATGGCTCGATCTCAGCCACAACGAGCTGATGGAGGTCGACTTCGACTGCTTCAGAAACACGAGAAACATCCAGGTCCTCTTCCTCTCTTGGAACAACATCATAGACATACCAGCCGAGACTCTCAGGCCGCTGAAGAAGCTGAGGATCATCGATCTCTCCCACAATAAGCTCAGAACAATGCCGGATAACATGTTCTCGGACGCCAGTATAGAGAGCCTGGATCTATCCCACAATCAATTCATGAGGCTGCCCATCAAGACCATGTCCATGTCCTCTGCGGCTAGCTTGTCCATGCTGGATATCTCGTGGAACAGCTTGTCGGGGATCCACACCACCGACGCCATATTCCGATTACGAGTTGGTCTCTTAGAGCTTTCAAACGAACCAGTTTCTAAATTATCGTAGTTTCTCTCAATTTCACTTGCATCCTCTAATTGATAGCGAGGAGGACTCGATCAGTTTTCATCTGATTCGAGGGCCTTTACGAAATATACCTAGCAGTTCTTCTGGTTTCTCAGTTTGCAATTCAATTCCCATCGATTCACAAACACATTTTCTATCCGTCTCAGAGTCTAACGTGGCTGGACCTGTCTTACAATCGGTTGGTCAGGCTCGACGACGGGGTGTTCGCCGATCTGCCGTATCTAACTCACCTCGACTTGAGTCACAACAAACAGCTGCTCCTGGAGTCTCGTGGAAGAACGTTCCACGGTTTGGAGGACTCGCTTCTTTACCTGGATTTAAGCAACATTTCTCTTCTAAGTGTGCGTAGATTGATGTCCAGCGTCATGAACAGGCGTAAGCTGGCTATGGTCATTGTTTAAATGCCGTTCGTAGGTGCCGGAATTGCCATTGCGAAGACTGCAAACGTTGTACTTGGCACACAACGAGCTCGCATCGATAGCACCGGAAATGGCATCGAACTTGACGTCTCTTCACTACTTGGACTTGAGCGCCAACGATCTGACAGTGGTACCATTGATCACGCACACCTTGCCGGAGCTGAAGACCTTCAATCTGGCTGATAACCCCATCACAGCCATCAGCAATACTAGCTTCTTGGGCATCGCAGACAGCCTCGAGGAACTAGACATACGACGACTGTCTTTATCGACCTTTGAAGTGAGTCTTCGTACGCTGTAAGGAACTTGTAACCTGATACATATTTTGTCAAGTCTTTGAGGACGTAAGAAGTTATCTTTGTAAAAAAGCAATCATGCCGAAGCGAATCTGTTGGCAGTGGCGATTACGTTGATCGTTAAATTTCGGTTAGATTAATTGAAGGCCTTGCAGAAAGAGGGGTGCAACTCCGAAGCAATAAATTTATACAGTTTTTTCTAATTTACTCGAGATTGGTAAAGATAGAGATTGTTGAGGAACTGACACAGCATTAGCACTTCTCTTCATTGATTTCCATTAATATAATTTTAATATTCAATTGTAAAGGAAACGAAGAAATGATCGCTTTGTTATTTCGGTTCATTCTTAGCTATCCAAGAATTATTTTAGCATTCCCTAGACATTCTTTTGCATTTCACGGGATATTCGGGAACGAAGAATCGTATGTTCTTTTGCCGAGACACGAAACGTTTCTTCGTTTGCAGGCAGGAGCTCTCTGCAAAGCCACCAAGCTTCGCAAGCTATATATAACTGCTTACAACGGCGTGAAGAATTTCAACTTCCCCGGCATTCTGGAGTATAACCATGGCCTGAGGCACCTTGTCATCGACGTAAGTTTAATCTTCGTAGTAAAAGGTCACAACGAAAAACTGTTTATGATGATCGGCTTTATGGAAAGGCAGCGAAGGTATCGGATGCTTTGGTTTTAGGTACAAAACGACACGGATTTGGAGAAGGAGATGAAAGGAAAGTTCCCCTATAAATTATTCAATATAACACTGACTGGTCGAGCTTTGAAGAACATCCATTCAGATATACTACATGTACGTAGTTCTACTTCAGCTGCTTCTTCAATCATTTTCTTCTTTTTCACCAAAGGAACATTATCCAAACATTTTAGAACCCTTCCATTGGAAAATTTCAAGAATTTTGTTACAGCATCTATTATTCCTAATTTCTGTACATAATTTATAAGAAAAGAACTGTGAATCACTTTAAAAGTAGATACCCTTTTCAAGTTTGACAATGCTTACAATCCCCGAGCTTCGATTTAACATCGTAAGATCCATTGACGAATCCTACTCCTCGGTTTCAGGGAATAAGGAATCCGCATTTGCACTTCGGAATGTATAACACCAGCGTGGAGACTGTCCCGCAGAAGATGTTCGAGAACGCAGAATGGGTGAGGAACGTAACAGTTCATCTTTACCACAGCGACGTGCGAACCCTTCACAATCCATCCAACGGATATAAGCCAGGAGTTACAGGGAAACGATTTCTGATGAAGCTTACCGTGGCTGGAAGCTACTTCACCTGCGACTGCGATATCGGGTGAGTTCACTCCTCAATTTGCGTGTTACGTGGGTAACTGACTATTCGAATGCTTCAGAAACTAACACTATTAGACCCAGAAGTTTCCACCTGAAAAATTCCTCAAACTTCCGTCCTCATACCCCGTCAATTGCTTTCTCGAGTTCAAGCGCTGAAGTTCTTCCTCAATATCTCAACAACGATTCCTAACCACTTCTGTTATTCCCCTCGATTAATTCTTGCTGAACCTCGATTAACCGCTGACACGTGAATCTTCAGATGGATGGAGACCTGGCAGAGGAAGCACAGACAGTACCAGGAGGATCGGTGCAGCACCTACAGCGAGTTCAAGAACTTCGAGAAGAACGAAGAGGACGAGGAGTTCGATTGCTGGAACAACGACTGGGACGACGACCTTCGTGAATCGTTTTGCTTGAACAAGAACAATATCTCGGTGCTAGAAGCATTGAAAACAGACCTCGAATGCGGATGGGGCGCCGGTGGCTACATCCGCCCACCCCATCATCTCGTTCTCCTGCTCCTCGTCATTCTTGCAGCGGCGATCTACTAAGCTTTATCATCGCGTACTTACATTTCACACTTCTCGAATCGTTCACCATTCCTCTCCTCGCGGTGCATCGACGATTTCAAGTGCAAACACCCGCGACTCATCGCCTCGGAACAGGGACAGCGTTGGCTGATCGTACAATCTCTGTTTCTCAGGGGAAGCATCTCAGTCGTGATTACATTTGTTCGCGATGAGGACTATGTTGGCAAGTAGACGATTGCGATGGGAATAGATCGATCGTGTCAGTGGTAAGTGTGTCGCGTAGTAGTTTGCACTTATCGAGCAGTATTTATGATAGCTTTATTGCCACTTAACGTTGTCGGCGCAAATGTGATCACAGCTACGATTGCTCGTTTGCAAACCGGTGTGTTTGCTTCTCTCGGATTATTTGCAAGCACCTCGTGCGCGTTTTAATCCGGCCCACCGGGGAGAGCCAGAACTCTTTGCACATCCCTCCGTTTCTTCGCCTTCAGCAGCACGCTTCGAATCAATGAGACTGTCAGATAAACGTTCAGATACTCGTACAAAGCGTACAACGTCGGAATCAACAGGAATTGAGGTTTTACTCTCTTCGTTAGGAATTAACAACTCTTCTTGCGATCTTTCTATACAGGTAACACATCAGCGTCATCTTCTTCATCTGGTTTCTCATCTTTCTTCATTGTCGGACTGAGAACTTGCAACCAAGGAGCTTAAGCGATTCTGAGCTACCAGAAGCTTCGTATAATTTCCTTTGGAAAGAAATTGTACCTTCGTGGAAGAGAAGAAATCGAAGTTCAATGGACTTTAGTTTCCTTCCTTGGGTCACAAAGAATATTCCATTGGTGCTTTTAAATATCTTGCATCAATCTGTAAAAGGAGTTCCATGTTGTTCGCGGGGGTCTTAGCTCGGCAAAGAAGATACTTTAACATTCTGTTCGATCAGCTGGATGCGGGAGGCATCCAGATTGTTAAGCATTCGAAAGAATAAGCATCGAACATAAGATCAAAGAGACTTGTACTTTCAAATATGTTCTCAAGTGATATCTTGCCCTGTAACAAATTCGACAGTAAAAGGGATTTTATACCTACCTGTTAAAGAAGAAACATATTCGCCTTGCAAGTACATGCTGTCGACACATTTTTTAATAAAATTGCACCAATTATACAAACGTGTTCGTTATTGTTCTCGGTCTTCTATGTTTGATATTACACCACGTATGTAATATGAAAAAAGAGAATAAAGAACAAACTGGAACGACAATGATAAGGTAGGAGTAAAGGTTTGGTGTATAATTATGTCAAGCTTAATTAATACTTAAGTTTAGTCAACGAAATGGACGTGAATATTCGGCAAGAATGATTCTTTAATTACACACGAGCAAAACAATTCATAATAATTACACAGGATGCACGTAACAATCATTACAATACCGTTCTAGCACACGATACGACCACAATTCCGTTTAATTATAGAGCATGATCTTCCCAATTATACCAATAACCATCTGCACGATCGGCAGTACGATAAAACCGAATATAAATATCAGGCAGACGTAAACGCTGAATAACTCTGTGGTGAACACGAAGCATCGTATCGCCGTCTGCTGGACGTCCTTGCTGCTCCTTATGCTGATCACTTTGTCCAGAACGAATCGTAATATGTACAGAAACACCTTAAAACAAATGACTTTACAGCTCTCGTCTCTTCTATTCAAATACAAAACAGCTCACCCAACTTGAGTTTCAATCTCCAATGAATATTTACAAATAACTTTTGCTATCTTGTTTCTCTAGAATTACCCTCAGTCTTTTAAAACGAATCAACTATTACACTTTGACATTCGAAAGAGACTCGACATTTCTCATCTAACGTTGAGTAAAAAAGGGTTCACATATATGGGATTGAAGCACGAATGGAATCATTCAAGTAGGTGATTCTTTGATTAATCTAAGCAGAGCTATCCAACAGATCGCACAGTGAAATTAACAGACTCTACTGGTTGATCGTTATTTAACAGTACCTCTACAACAGGCATGATGTTCAGCATCACGTATAACAGAGCGAGGAGAGATCGACCAGTCGCTTGGCCCATCATTCTGATAAGGGCGGAGAATGAATATTCCGTTCTTGGGACGCCGCAGGATTCTTGGTAATTAACCAGGTACTCCCGAAAGTTGTACAAGAAATTCGCTTTCGCATCGCATTTCAGGGAATCCCCATAACGGCCGTCTATCTTGTTACATATTTCGCGTAACACATTCGTGGAGACATTATTCCCTTTGAATAGAAGAGGAATATTTAATATTCAACATATCGGTTAATCGATCGCAAGTGTGGCCCGTTTCCGATTAATTCTATTAATAAATTTACTTGACTTCATGTTCCTATGGTTCCACTGATTAGAGCGATCGAAATCGGAGATGCTGTAAAGATTCCTCCACTTCCGATCAGAATTGCCGGGCTCGCGGGCGATATTTGCGGGTGGAAAATTCTCCACAGACTCGTTGTCGTACCGCCAATCGCCTGACCTTTGATTTAATCTATCCCCATCCATTTTCAGTTTCAATTTGTCCGTAGATCGCGAACAAAGTTTGCGCGTTAAGTGACCTTTCGCCTGGCTACTTTCTACCTCGCATCTATCCCCTTCTTGGAACTATAGAAACGCAAAAAGAATGCGAAGGGAGCTTAATACTACTTTCTCTCCGACGCGTCGAAGTAGCCTACGCGCTAAGAGTAAAGGATGGAAAGAAGAAATATAAGAGAATACTGGTGAACGCAAGGGATGAGGCAATATTTGAATGGTAACCTTTCCCGTGACCGATTTCTGTCTCGTGATTCTCTCTCTTCTAAAAAATTGTAGAATATACAAAGCACGGAAAGTAATGTCACAGTGATTCTTCTTAAATGAACGAATTAAACGAAGAGCAGTGTGGAAAGAGATACGCAAAAGATTTTAAATGAATATCTGTGAACGCATGAGATGGAACGGTATTCAAAGCTTTCGTCATCAGACCACTCCTGTTTCCTACGGCTTACTTTTTGATTACGAAAAAGACATTTATTCTCCAGATGCCACTTCTCGTTATAATTAGGCTTTGGTACAAAATCGAAGCTGCTCTGACTCTGTGGATCGCTCGTGTCCAGAGAACAGGATACACGGATCGCAGTTGGTCCTTCCTCGACACGCATGATCGCTAATTTCGAGACGATTGCACGATTATCGGACGCTGATTACAAATTTTCACTGCCGCGTGACGACGACGGAGACGAATGGAAGGGATCGGTTAAATTTTCATTTCTCGTATTCGTCCGAAAGAACGTTCATCGTTCCAGGATGGAGACACCTGAAATTATCAATGGTACGTCACCTGACAACGAAGTACACATAGACCGTGGACTCGGTCGAATCGAGCCGTCTCGTTTCACATTTAGATCTACTGCAAAATTCATTACTATCGCCGTGAAAATAAATAAAGAGAATTTATTCAATAGAACTTTATTGTCACGTGACTAACAATAAGACAGCCGACAACGTGGAGCAGTTTCTTAAGAAAGCCGCTGATTACAAATTGTTTATACAAATTCATTATCGTGTGTCGTGTACGTGTATGTATGCTTGTCCTGTGTACACGTATCTCAGATGCTACTTAAGTATTCACCGACGATAAAATGTGATGCAAGAGAAACTGGAAACGGAAGATACAGTACAAACGCGGAAAGAAAGGATCAGCGATCATGATTCTGCGTTCTTTGTCACCTTAAAAAATTGATCCTGTTGTGTACAGCATACAGTCGGGGATACTATCGGCTTGCAGCATCGTACCAACTATGATCCGCTAAGTCTACAAATAATATATCTCTCTACAATCCCGGACCGTTCGATCTCGAGTTCACTTTCACACTCATCACAGTCGCGCAATCTCACTATTTATTCCCTTAAGCTGTGTGCACTGCGTTACGCTCATTTCTTTTGCTTGTTTCCCATTATTTCCTGCGGATAAACATCAAGTCACAGCAGCTCTGAAGCCGAGGCTCGGTGGCGGAGATCGTTATTCTCCGCTGTCTGCGATCAAGAGCGAGAAAAGCACGAGACGTCGCCGAGGTGCGTTTAATCTGGTTTGCCGCCGTATAAACAGCAGTGGTGCGAGGAAATTTCGAAGCTTACATCACGTGAGATTTTTGTATTATTTTTTCTTTCTTTTCCATTCTTTTTGTCTGTACAGCGATCCCAATCGCCACTTGTGCGAGACGAAAACGCGTATGGAGGACAACGATCGATTGCGAGGTACTCTCGGTATCAAAGGAGCGGGTTCATTTCCCTCTTCTGTTTCTTTTTTAAAATCGTTTCACGAAAAGCAGAGGGCCGGGGTCTTGACAATTGCACGCGCCAGCACAAATTTCGAATAAATACGTCCGTGTAGCGGGGTAAAGGGACAAGGATCGTCGAGGTCCATGATGGGAGCCGACGTGCTTTGAAAGACTGGGAGGGATACCGAAGCTTTTATGCACATTTACAACATGCCGAAACCTTTTGAATAATTGATCGCTTTCAGCAGGCGATCTTGCAACTTTTCTATTGTACTGTAGTCAGGCAATAGCAAAACGTTGAAGCATGTGTGAGCTATTGGTAATCTGAAAAGCGAAAACAAACGAAAAAGAGAATAAAATTGTATCAGTAAGAGAAAGGAGCGATTCTTGAATCGCTTGTAAATCGTACCTATCCGAATCTGGGCCGTGTCTGGCAATCACCATCTTAAGTCTCGACAAACCACCAACCGGTACTCTGTCGCTTCCGGTGGTAAACTGGAGAAGCCTTCGTTGACTTTCCAGGGGCAACGAATGCGCAACGCGCCAGAAATTCCGCACCGCTTCACTGTCAACTGTGTAACCACCTTCGTATTCCGTGGCTGCTTCGAGTTCCGCGAAATCGAACACTTTACTGCCGCAAACCAGCTACAGGAAACGGTCAGTTAAGAATGAGTATATGAGCGTCGTGTCCCAAAATGATAGTAGAACTCGGGACGCATAAATTATGAACTAAAAATACAAGTTAATGCACACCTGTTCGATTTCCTCGGGTCGAAACAGTAACGCGAGTGGACTCTCGTCCGTGACCATTTGGAAGCCGCGTCTGAATGCCTTGAACTGCCTCTCAACTGATTTGTTAAGTAAAAAGTCCGCGTAGAGGTCTACGAATTCCTTCTTGTTCTCTTGCGTCACGAACAATTCGTCGCCGTTCTCTTTGAGATCGTGGAAAGATATGGAACCAAACACATCCCTGCCGAAAACAAGAAGCCATTAGTTACTAATTAGGACATACTACTACACCGACTGATTTGATTATAAACGCACTTGTAAGCCACTCTGAAGGTTTGCATGAACGTCTCTGGCATGTCGTCCCCAGTATAGTCCATCAATTCCTTCAGCGTTCGATACAACGTAGGACTCCAATCCTCCAAATCAGCGAAACTCCCTTTCCTACCCAGTAGTTTTCGATAAACCACCATCGAGAAACGCACGTCTAGTATGACATTGTTGTATATCGCTAGACCAAGGACAATGCCAATCAGCGTGAAGTGCGCATCGCTTTCGAACGATGTTGGATTGAACCACGTCATCTGAGTGTCTTCCTGGGTCGTGAACATGCCGTAGTCAGGATTGAAAATCTCCTCCACGATTAATTGAAAGAATTCTTTGGAGACCCCGCCCTCGTCAACTCCTTGTTCACCCTCGAATTCAACGACTAGTTGCTTCTTCAGGTCCGACGGATTTTCCATCGCGATCATTTCCAGCTCCACTAGCGCGTCGTCTATCAGACGATCTCGCCTTACCTATTTTAACGAGAATTAAATCTGTTAACGGAAATTACGATAGAAATCGAATTGCATACGTGCCTTCAGTCTTAAATACGGATTTGTAGGTTGGCCGACCACCGTCTGTAAAAAGCTCATTCGACGTTCACTGTACATTCTGATACGATTGTCGTAATACAAGCCCAACGTTTTCGTAGCAGGCGTGAGGATAAAAGCGTAATTCATAAAGCTAAATTTCATAGGTTCTTCGCTTTTATAATACGCAAAGTCTTTGTCCATTTCTATGGCATCGCTCAGTGGTTCGTTATAAAAGTCAGTAAACGGTATAAATGGTTTCCGTGCATCCAGCGCGGTAATTCCAAGTTCTTTTGCTAATGGATCCTGCGAACGATTTCAATTACTAATCAGAAAAGTAATTCAAGCGAGCGCTAACTAAGCATTTCGTTTCCCTTTCGATGATGTTACCTGAGGAATCTGTGTCGCCGATCTTCCAGACTTATCGTTACCAGCGGCCTCACCATCCTCGTCCAAGTTTAATTCAGGTTCGTCTAATTCACCGGCCAACATACTTGCATAATACAGAATTTTCATAACTTTTGTAGGAGCGGTAATAGTGTCTGCATCTTGAACGCAATAATCTCGCGTAAAAGATCCACCTATTACCTGTAAAGATAAAAGCTCTTGCAGTATTCTGTATCTCTCTTTGTGATTAAAATGAAGATACCTTGACTGTGATCAATTCTTGTAGAGCTTGCAGAATACTAGGAAGTCGACATTTACAGTGCTTAGCCCAGACGCGTGCGAGTTTCGCCTGCGCCACCATCGGAAAACAGCTGAGCGCTTTGCAAAGCATGTGAAGAGCAAGTTCCAAATATTCACTGTTCCCGAGCATAGGAATCTCAAATACGATCAGGAATACGTTTAATAAGCTGTCCATATTATCCCAGGGCATAATGCGGAACACTCTTAAATCCAATTCAATGTTGTCCGCCAGAGTGACTAGTGCATTCACTAAAGCAGATTCGAATGCTTCCCCTAAATATAAAAATGGATTCGAAGGATTAAGCGGTCATAGAATATGTAGTGATTACTATTAAGTATCTTACTTTACGAAAGCGTATACTACCTGGCAAGAACCAAAGAGCGGTGAAAGCTCTTCGAACAGCTGGTAAGTCGACGCTAGTGTCATCATTGCTAGGAACTGTGGGCGAAGGTTCGCTGCTGTCTTCTTCTTTGTCCTCTCCTTGAAGTGATCGAATTGCTTCCTTGTCCATGTCACTAGCTTGCCTCAGCAAGCTATCCGAAGCTCTGTCAAGCAGCGCAGTGAGCGGAGAGTCATTTTTCACAGTCTTTTGGAAACTAAGGCTCAACGCTTTCGCACATGAGAACACTTCTCCCAATGTACGAATTAATAACGAATACAATCCTTCCGATTCGCATTTTTCTATTATGTCCAAAAGCTTATCTTCCGTGAGATACAGACCCTGCTTCCCTGTTGGCAGTAAATCAATCTTATTCTAATGACAGTGTAATTTAGAATCGTGTGTAATGGCAACGAATGCTTCCCAATCACGCCTATTATCAGATATTTATCTCTCTAAATTATTTTAGAAATGAATGAATAACAAGAGGTGGGAATTAAACACAACATTTATTAACACGTTTACAGCAGCCGCACAAGAATTTAATAAGTAGTTTTAATCAAATCTCTCGTACATTACTTTAGTAAGCGAGATGGAAAGTTAGTCAATTTTTGTAGGGCGACTCGTATATCTCTCTTTTTCCAAGTACCTGAGATACAAATTAAGTACCAATAGTTTTGTAACTAAATGGGAACAATTCTTTACATTGCGCCCTCTCTTACAGGATACATTTCTTTTACGTTGAAATCTCTTTTTTATTTTATACTTCCTTGACGTTTTCTTTACATTCGAGTGCTTATTGTTTCGTTTCCTGATTGGGTCGCTACCGTAACTTGGAATATAAATTTTGTATCTATCTAATATGTTCTGAAAATTCTCTTCGTCTGATATCATTGAGTTACTTGGAAATGTAGTAACAAGGTTGCGACTTAATTCGGGGCAATAGCATAAGTTATCGGAACTATCTATTCTTGTTCTACTGACGGGAAGCGAAAGAGTAGCCGTCTCAATCGAAATTCGTTCAACGCGAGCTTCATTGTTATTCGTAAATTGGTCTTTAGAAGAACATTGAGCATCGTTGTGTGTTAAAACTTCAGGAATAGAATCTAATTCGTTTGTACTTTTACAAATATCCATGCCTATCGAGATTACTACAGAATCGTTAATTAAAGAAACAGGATTTGTGCTGGAATTTGATGTAATACCTTCTTCCGAACATGTTGGATTAACACTTTTAACTGGTAAACTCTTAGCTAAAGATGCAGGTCCCGGCTCCAAGGTTGTCCTCGCAACTTTACTCGGTTGGGTGCCATCGCAAAGCCTCGCTTCTTGCGAAAACAACTGGATAGCTTGAGCCGCTGCTTGATTCGGAGTAAGATTCGTTACCTATTCAAAAATATTTTGCATCACTAACAAAGACCTTTCTTTAAAATAAACTAGATAAGCCTCGCTCGCATACTTTGCCACTCGATGCACAGTTTTGATTGTCACAGTCAGGATTCCCACATCCATCCGTCAGTTGATAAAAGTACCGTTCGATCAACTTTTTAGCAACCGCACGCTTCATGTCGCTGCAAGGGCTCTCTGCTCCTACCCTGGTAATACAATAACGAAATACTATAATTACTATTTACTCGATAACCTTTCTTGCAATCACATATAAAATAGAAATATTCTTAGAATGCTGTCCAATTCCAACGATCATCGATAGGTATATGTCGCAAAGTCCCCGCCGAACTATTATTAAATATTACAGACACAGTATCTACATTATCAGTCGCAAGCCCGCGCATAACAAAAAATATTCAACCCACAACGTCTCACGATCCGACCATGCTCCTTCCATTTAAGAAGAAAAAAGAAGCATCGATGTCAATGTTGAACCGTTGATATCCAATGATCCACTGACCAACTGGATTATAAACATAAGAGGTGCCAAGGGGAGAGAAAAGTAACAGCGTTCGAGTGAGTTCCGAATAATTGCAATTCATTCAATTGGGAACACATGGTTGTGACGTATTTAGTCCGCGATCCGCGGTGTTGCCAATTCAAGTGGAAATGACAGTTCTGAAAGACATTGGCTCTTGCCGAGTCGGGAAAAGAGGGAGCCGAGTCGTTGTACCAAAACAAAGCGCGTTAAAAATAGCCAGGGCTAGTGGATTATTCTAACGATATTACGTCTCGCGAAAGAGTCGAGGTAAACAAATTATCACGCAACAGATACGGGAAGACACGGGGAACGTTGTAAACGGCGAACAGCACGGAACTGTGGATGTCACCTGGAAGCGTGATCTTCCCCAGGGTCCCCTTGGCCCTTGGCGCTCATAGACCGTGAATCTTCGAAATTTTGTCTCCTCCGTCGTCGATCGTAACAGGAAATCTCGCCACGACCGCGTTCTTCTGCCTCGGCCAAAGTTCCTGCCGATCGGTCGGTGCGCTACCCGCTAAATTTGGTCGGCGGCTTCACCACTGGCCTCTTCAATTGCGTTTCACTACGTATTACGCGTTACCTAGTGTTCGACTGGTTAGACACGCCGCGGGACTAAAACAGGAGAAGGAAGATGGAGTAAATAGATGGGAAGCAAGGAGAGAGCAATAAAGACAGAAGTAGGAAAAGAGAGAGACAGAGAGAGAGAGAGAGAGAGAGGGAAAGAGAATCGGCTTGCGCTCAAGAGAAGTATATTTGTCCCTAACTCGAACCGAACGTTTTAGAAGTCGAGGTTAGGTAAACACTATTCCACAATTGCACGACGTTGTTAATGTCCGTGGATCGCGTGGCCCGTCGATTCGTTAACACGCGAATTTATCAAGTCAATCGCAAAACGCCGGGAAAATAGGAAAATTGAATGGTTTTGCGGCCCGTTCGTGGCTGCTGTCTACTGTTCTGCACGGACACGACCAGCGACCAGCTGCGAGTATCGATACCACTGTCGATACCTCGAACGCCGCGGACGTGTTCGAGCTATCGATAACTCGAAGTGAGACGCGACTCGATTTATGCGGGAAGCTGGAGATTTTCGCGTGTAGAGCACCGTAGCGCAAGTTTCGAAGGACGAATACTTTTCTTGGCGCTGGTATATTTTTCAACGCTGAAGCGTGATCTTCGGAGCTGCGGAGCGGGAAATTTGACATGTAGGTATTGCAAGATGACATTGTTTATTAGTACTTTGCGTGTAGTAGAATCCTTTGATGTATCGTACGTCGAAAAGTATTAAAAACTGACGATGTTACTGACATGCCTTCAAGTTTCTAATGCACTGTTTAAGGGGGTAGACACGCCACGTGACACGGGTAATGCAGTGCGCTGTAATACCGACAATCTAACCTGAAACATGGGTTTGGGATTTTTCGTTTTTCGTCCTTATATGTGCAGATTTTGGGCTGGGCGAGGTCTCATTCGAAAGAGGCAGATTCCATGCGGAGCGCTCTGTTCACCGTTTGAGTCACAAAACTCTTTTAGTGACCTAAAAATACTTAAGGAGGTAAACACGCCACGTGACACGGGTAATGCAGCGCGCTGTATACCGACACAATCTGGCCCGAAACATGGGTTTGGAAAGTTACGCTTGATTTCCTTATATGAGCGAATTTTGGGCTGGGTGAGGTCTCATTCGAAAGAGGAAGGTTCGATGCAGCCCGCTCTGGTAATCGTTTGAGTCAGAAAACTCTTTTAGTGACCTACAAATACATAGAATCTGCGAGTGCATTTTGTCGATTTTTTCTCTACTTTGGACACTCGTATTATTACATATCAACACAATCTCTTTGAACCATGACCAGAGTGGGCTGCATTGAACCTTCCTCTTTCGAATGAGACATCACCCAGCCCAAAATTCGCTCATATAAGGAAATCAAGCGTAACTTTCCAAACCCATGTTTCGGGCCAGATTGTGTCGGTATACAGTGCGCTGCATTACCCGTGTCTACACTCTTAAGGGGGTAGACACGTCACGTGGTCTGGCCGATTCGGCCGGTCGGTATTACAGCAGTTTTTTTCTGCACTGAAATGGTATTACCCATAGATACGCCGCTGCCTGATGCATGCGAGAGGGAGATGTTTGCTATTTCCGTATTCTATTATGAATAAGGAAAGAAATTCTCAGCTATTGCGTTGTACTTATAAAAATTTAAACGGAAAGTCGGCTGGTACTGCAAACGTAGGAAATTCATTGTACATTTCAATTACTTGAAACATTTTTCTTCTGGTTACAGGTGAAACTTGGGTACATTTCGCCGTGGACAGGAACTTTATATGGGCCAAATGATGGAAATCTCAACAATGAACACAAGAAAGTAGTGATTTTATATAACCGACAAAGAAAAATTATATATTTTATACATTATTGTAACACTGTGAAAGTCTTTATTCAAATAAATTGGGAAAAACTTGAAACAGACAGTATTATTATTGAGAAATACCTTTCATACATACTCCTATCCAAATTCCAAACCTGCAATTTATCTAAGACGGAGAAGTATTGAACGCAAAGGCGCAAAGTTTTCGAAAGGCTTTCGACGCAGAAATTCAGCGTACCTCCTTTCGCTTCATGTTCTCCTGATACATCGCTCCAAAATCTGGCCAAAATTTTCAGAACGCTCTAAAATGAGCATCGTAACAGGATAACATGATGTCGAAAGAGGTGGCACTAAGTTAGCGCCTTCGGAGAGAGAATCTAAGGCGGAGAAGTATTCGACGCAGAGTTGCAGAGTTTTCGAAAGACTTTCAACGCAGAAATTCAGCGTACCTCCTTTCGCTTCATGTTCTCCTGATACATCGCTCCAAAATCTGGCCAAAATTTTCAGAACGCTCTAAAATGAGCTTCTTAACAGGATAACATGATGTCGAAAGAGGTGGCACTAAGTTAGCGCCTTCGGAGAGAGAATCTAAGGCGGAGAAGTATTCGACGCAGAGTCGCAGAGTTTTCGAAAGGCTTTCGACGCAGAAATTCAGCGTACCTCCTTTCGCTTCATGTTCTCCTGATACATTGCTCCAAAATCTGGCCAAAATTTTCAGAACGCTCTAAAATGAGCTTCGTAATAGGATAACATGATGTCGAAAGGGGTGGCACTAAGTTAGCGCCTTCGGAGAGAGAATCTAAGGCGGAGAAGTATTCGACGCAGAGTCGCAGAGTTTTCGAAAGGCTTTCGACGCAGAAATTCAGCGTACCTCCTTTCGCTTCGTGTTCTCCTGATACATTTGCTAGTATCTGGACAAAATTTTCAGAACGCTCTAAAATTGAGCTTTGTAACAGGAGAACATGCCGTCGAAAGAGGTGGCAGAACGAGTGAATTTGCTCTTTAAAACAATGCATTAACGTAGAGTTTTAAAAGCAGCTCAGCATGGAAGTTTAGGTGTTCTGTTTAGCATGTCTTTTATATGTGATTTGGAATAAGCAGGATAGGAAGTAGTGGAAAACAAGGCTTAGTAAATAATAGTGCTTTTTTATCACTTAACTGCATTTTATTGAAAAAGTGGAATACAAAGAATGAAATCTTACAAATGCGTTTGTAATATAGAAGATAAATAGATGTGAAGATAAATTCATAATTTAGATAAAGCCATATCTTGCGTAATTTTCAAATCCGTAACTACACTCCAAAATGTAGTCAATGATCGCATGTAACCAGTGCTGTCTTTAGGCATGTACACGCTGGGCAGTCGTCAGGGGACCCATGGCAGTAGGGGCCCACAATTCTGATTTTAAGTACTATTCCCGTGGGTGGGCAGAGGCCCCCAAGGGCCCCAGTGCATTGCTTAGCCCAGGGTCTACAATACTGTTAAGACGGCTCTGCATTTAACGCCTTTTAAAGTCCCTTACCTGTGAAGCAGAAATACACACGATTAATAATCACGTAATAAGTTAAAAAATTATTTGAAGTGGTGTTCACATCATATGCGCGTCCATAACAACGCCGGTTTAAGAGGGTAGACACGGGTAATGCAGCGCACTGTATACCGACACAATCTGGCCCGAAACATGGGTTTGGAAAGTTACGCTTGATTTCCTTATATGAGCGAATTTTGGGCTGGGTGAGGTCTCATTCGAAAGAGGAAGGTTCAATGCAGCCCGCTCTGTTCATGATTCAAAGAGATTGTGTTGATATGTAATAATACGAGTGTCCAAATTAGAGAAAAAATCGATAAAATGCACATGCAGATTCCATGTATTTGTAGGTCACTGAAAGAGTTTTCTGACTCAAACGATTACCAGAGCGGGCTGCATCGAACCTTCCTCTTTCGAATGAGACCTCACCCAGCCCAAAATTCGCTCATATAAGGAAATCAAGCGTAACTTTCCAAACCCATGTTTCGGGCCAGATTGTGTCGGTATACAGCGCCCTGCATTACCCGTGTCACGTGGCGTGTTTACCTCCTTAAGTATTTTTAGGTCACTAAAAGAGTTTTGTGACTCAAACGGTGAACAGAGCGCTCCGCATGGAATCTGCCTCTTTCGAATGAGACCTCGCCCAGCCCAAAATCTGCTCATATAAGGACGAAAAACGAAAAATCCCAAACCTATGTTTCAGGTTAGATTGTCGGTATTACAGCGCACTGCATTAGCCGTGTCACGTGGCGTGTACCTTTAAGAGGGTAGACACGAGTAATGCAGCGCACTGTATACCGACACAATCTGGCCCGAAACATGGATTTGGAAAGTTACGCTTGATTTCCTTATATGAGCGAATTTTGGGCTGGGTGAGGTCTCATTCGAAAGAGGAAGGTTCGATGCAGCCCGCTCTGGTCATGGTTCAAAGAGATTGTGTTGATATGTAATAATACAAGTGTCCAAAGTAGAGGAAAAATCGACAAAATGCACTCGCAGATTCCATGTATTTGTAGCAGGCCCGGATTAAGATTTTTGGGGCCCGGGGCTATCAAACCTTCGAGGCCCCCTCGTGGTTGATTTTTGGGGCCCGGGGCTACATATCAAACTTTCGAGGCCCCTCCGTGGTTGAATAGCGGGGGGGGGGGGGGTAGTGAGCTAATCGCTTAGAACGGGGCCCCCTCGGAAAGTGGGGCCCGGGGCTATAGCCCCCCCTAGCCCTCCTTTAATCCGGGCCTGATTTGTAGGTCACTAAAAGTGTTTTCTGACTCAAACGATTACCAGAGCGGGCTGCATCGAACCTTCCTCTTTCGAATGAGACCTCACCCAGCCCAAAATTCGCTCATATAAGGAAATCAAGCGTAACTTTCCAAACCCATGTTTCGGGCCAGATTGTGCCGGTATACAGCGCGCTGCATTACCCGTGTCACGTGGCGTGTTTACCTCCTTAAGTATTTTTAGGTCACTAAAAGAGTTTTGTGACTCAAACGGTGAGCAGAGCGCTCCGCATGGAATCTGCCTATTTCGAATGAGACCTCGCCCAGCCCAAAATCTGCTCATATAAGGACGAAAAACGAAAAATCCCAAACCCATGTTTCAGGTTAGATTGTCGGTATTACAGCGCACTGCATTACCCGTGTCACGTGACGTGTCTACCCCCTTAAGGGTCTGGCCGAATCGGCAGGTCGGTATTTTTTTTCGGCAGCAGGTTTTTTCTGCACTGAAATGGTATTACCCATAGATTCGCCGCCGGCTGATGAACGCGAGAGGGAGCTGTTTGCTATTTCCGGATTCTAATCTGAATAAGGAAAGAGATTCTCAGCTGTTGCGTTGTACTTATAAAAATTTAAACGAAAAGTCGGCTTGTACTGCAAACGTAGAAAATTCATTGTACATTTCAATTACTTGAAATGTGCTTATGTTACAATATTCTACGTTAGCAGTAAGGAATTATAAGTGAAGAGGAAAAATAGAAGATTTTTTACTGTGTGAGGTCTCATTTGAAAGAGGAAGGTTCGATGCAACCCGCTCTGGTCATCGTTTCAGTCAGAAAACTCTTTTAGTGACCTTCAAATACATGGAATCTGCGAATCCATTTTGTCCATTTTTTCTCTACTTTGGACACTCGTATTATTACATATCAACACAATCTCTTTGAACCATGACCAGCCCAAAATTTGTTCATATAAGGTCAAACAACGTCAGCGCGCAAACCCATGTTTCGGGCCAGATTATGTCGGTATACAGAGCGCTGCATTACCCGTGTCTACCCCCTTAATCATTCTAGTGAAGTAATAATAATTTGATTCTATTAGCCTCGAGTATTTGTTTATCGCAGACATTGAAATTTACAGTAAAATCTATTGTACGGATTATGTTTATAAAACAATCTGTAAATTGTTACTCTAATAGAATCATTTGTAAATCGCGGTTTCGAATGACTTAGTTTTACACGTGTTGAATTCTATTTCCTACCACACGTAGCGTTACAATCTGTTTCGAGACTTCGTCGGTAACGTTGCATACGACACTGAAATGGTAAGGAAGCTTGCCAGCCTCCGAGCGTGTTATACAAAAAATTAAAAAAAAAATTAAAATCGACTTCAAAACCATAAAAATGCACTAAATAGTGATAACTAATTTTTTCCCTTATTCAATCTACGACTGTCATATTTTATAAGTCGGCGCCAGATTTACACAGTGCAAATGCTGAGACGCCGACTTAAAAAATATGACAGTCGTATATTGAATCAAGGAAAAATTATTTTTCACTATTTGGAGCATTTTTATTTTTTTGAAGTCGGTTTTAATTGCATTTAATTTTATGTTTTTAATTTTTTAGTTTTATATATATATATTGATACAACATGCTGAGGAGATATGCGCGTAAGTACATAAAATAATAATAATTATGTGACAATAGTCTTCATTATTAATCAGAACTGGCAAACCATTATGACTAATATTGATGCAGTGTAGAATGGCACCACCGGGGCATCGCCCTCTTTCAAATAAAAAAAAAATCAAAATCGGTCCATATGCTGAGGAGTTATGCAGGGACAAACATAAAAAAAAAATAAAAAAAATACACTCGGGTCGAATCTCTATCCTCCTCCTTTGTGAAGTTGGTTAAAAATGACTCATCTGTGATGGCAATCTCTTTTAAAATTGAACGGCGGGAGATTTAAATCCTGTGATCTATTAATATTACTGTAGCTATTACTTGTGTTACTAATAATAAGACTAATCTCCCCATCATTATAAATACTGAGTTAACAGTATATAAATTTCATGACTTTCACTGGTATCTCCCTCGTTTTATATTCATTTTCCATCGTTACCCGTAACAAAATATTGCGTTGAATTTCTGATTATTCAGACATAGCGATGAAAACCGCTACATACCAACAACGAAGGTCCCGTTTGACACGAATATCGATTTCTTGCTAAATCTAGCATACGTTATCGTAGGGCATCGAGTATAATTTGTTCCTTGATTTCGCGACAATAAGTGACCGTAGAACGTAGAGTAAAGCTAAGGGGCGGTAGGAGAAGCAGTAGCGAGGGACTGAATAATATCTATCGGCTCGGGCTGAATGTAAAAGGGAAATTGAGCTTTCGGGGGCGGTGGGGAGGGGGCGAAACGAGAGTCTGACGTAAACAGGAAACCATTAGTCGACGGGAAAAAGGGGTGAAACTATCGGTGCCAAGCTGTGCCATTTGCTGGCCAAACGTGCGAATAAAGCCGCTCCCTCAGTCACACCTTCGTACATGTGCCCAATACGTTCAATTTCAATACGTTTCTGCTACTTTCTCGTTAATTGCGATACTAAATACACAGATGAATGGCACTGCACAGAACCACTCGGTTACTTCGTTAGTGTCTAGAGCCGCGATCTCGCGTTAATTGCTTGCAACGAAATATTCTGGTATTGAGGAAGAGGAAAAGAAATTCACTTAAAAGAATTTATAATTGCAATCGCTCGCGTACTTTGGTGTCCATTTGGGTTGCTTCCTGCGATCGAATGGTAATTTTTACGCAAGTTGCCTACCCCTGGAATAATTTTTTCCGATTCCACGTATTCCTCGAAATCGTTTAAATTGGAGAGCACGGAAGAGTTGGAAATTGTTTGCGAGCTCGCGGTAAAGAATTTGTAAATAACGCAAGTGAAGCCATCCGATCGGTTACTCAAGTTTTCGAGATAATAATGTAATTTAAAGTTCACGAGATCGTTCTCAGGGCGTAGATAGCTCGGGCCATTTAGCTGGATGATCGAGAGCCGCTGATTAGACAGAAATCGGCCCTCCAGCTAGTAAGGTGTCATCAGTAATTTGGTGCCAAGCCAACTTAGTCAACTACTCGAGATTTTTTCGATGATACACAACTATATCTGGCTTCGATCCGAAATATGTCAAAGGTTCGGATCCGCTACCTCTGTGATAGATATCTGGGGGAAAATCTATGTAACTCGCAGCATCAACCCCCTTTAACGATTCTCTTTAGTCTTTCATTGGCGAATGACAGATTGATCGCCCCTATTAAAATCTGTAATATGATAAACAAATTTGTAGGGCCTAGGTACGATACCCAAAATAACAAATAGGTACATTTAATCAAAACGGTAAAGACGAAATCCCCATTCTCGAATGCCACAATAAAAGAAAGAAGAAGCAGAAGGAGAGAGATCGATTCATCTGCATCGTATCGAATCTACTGCATCGCGCTTTCAATTGACAAAGAGAGCTTTGTGGCCCTTTTAAATCTGGTAGCATCGCGAGACAATTGTTACCGTTATCGCGAGAAAGCAACTCGGACAGATCCAAGTAAACAGCTCACCCCTGGTTCCCTGGGCCGAAAAGACTGGGGCACGGGGGTAAGGGCGGTAGGGAATATAGGGATCTGGGAGCAGAAAGGTACACGGATTTACAGGGACTAGGGTTCGCTTGGCAGAGGATGAAGCTTCCGCTTGGATGCGGCCGAGTTTCGATCAAGGCCAACTTTGCCATTCGTTTGCCACCTTCTTCATCCCTTCTACGCCTGTCTCATCCTCTTCTTTCCTCTTCCTTCTCTCACGCCCGCTACGCTTCTTTCTCACCCTATTTTTATACTCATCTTCTATTCGCCCCCCTTTTTGTGATACTTCACGCTTTCCCCCATCGTCGCGCGCCTACTTCTGTTCGCCCTGATCGCCCTCCCCTTGTTCTGTGTCTACTAAAAAATGTTTCGTACCCTTTATACCCTACCCTCCTCAACGCTCCCTGAAATTCCCTTACTCACGCCGCACCCGACCAGCGAAAGCGTGAACGTGTTATCGGACGCCACCATTCCCCTCTGTATGTTTAACGAGTAAATAACAATCCTCCCCTATTGTGTAATTCAATTAGGGGCACATATGTCCCTATGAGTTCTCCTTCATTTCGTCTTCTGCTTAATTGATTTACCCTTAGAGATTCCGCTTCTTCTACGGTTCGAAAACGATTTAGTATCTCGTTTCACAATAGATCACAGATTTAAGGCCTTTACTGTCGACTCGTATAAGAACTGCGAGCGTAATTCGCCTTTTACAAAGAATTCACGAAACAATGAACCTTTTTCATTAATTTTTAATTACGTTCAGACTCTATGCTCTGTTGAAACGTCAAATCAAATTTTTCCGTAAAACACGAACGTTTCTAATTGCACGCTCAGCGAATAAATAGAAGCAAAGTGGGCGAGTCACAGCACGTGTAATTTTTACTCTGCTTCCTCTGCTTCATTTTCACATGACTTTTACGCACTTACTCTCCACCCTCCCGCCCCTTCTTCCCTCCATCCGTTATTTTCCCTTTCATCGAGGCACGTATTGCCCTATTGTTCCAGACAGCCCCTAATCCCGCCAGTAATGATCTCGTAGTGGCTGCTCGACCAGTCGTGTCGGTGTTTCTGCGTTACGCGCCGCTGCTTCCATCCGAGTTTCTTCCTATTAAACTTCGATCGTCGATGCATCGGATGGCCAGGTACAACAGTTCAATATGGCTCTCCAATTAATTTGTCATTCACGAGCCGCGCCGCCCACCTTGCAGTTCATTACTGGCGTCTCCATTGAACGGGGAAGGGATGCATCACCGCAGCTGCTTCCAGATACGAGAGGACGTTCATTCAGGACCCGTATTGTCGCCTGGAAGGACAATCGCAAAGATGAGAGCACGTCTATGCGGTGTGCAAGAGTCCGATTTCGCCAGTATTGATCCGTCAGTTACACGCTCGATCTCTCAATCTCCCCACTCCCCCGCGTTTCTCCATTCCCCTCGTGCCAGCTGGTATCCTTCACCTTGGAATCCATAAAACTTGGGACTTATTTGCGGAAGCGATCGCTTACAAGGCGCTGTGCCGCGCGGCACAATTGAAACAACCGTACGTATCGACAGCGAGGGGGATCGATGGGTTGCAGTGTTCAATCTTCGCTAATTACGTGTTTCACTTTTCAAGGTGCTCGCACCGTTTGCCAGTCTCCAGGAAGAAAGAAAAGTGAGAATTAACCCCGATCCTGGGACAGATCCAATACGAAATTAAATCTGCCCGACGGGCACGGTGAAAAACGAACGCGACGGCTTCTAACCGAAGGCCTCCCATTAATTTCCGTAGCCTGGAGCCTCTCTATTTCGTATTAAGCCGACGCGAGGAAAGCGTTGCTCTCGACGAGTCGCGGCAATTAACGCGTTGGATTCATTAATTAAACCCGCGACCCTCGCGATTCCTCGCGGGCGCACGTGGCCGAAATGGGTGGGGGGTAATGGGGGTTGTTCGGCCGTGAAAAGGTGAGTGTGTTTACGCGTCGAACACGAACGCCGTCGTGTGTGAGTTCATCCGCGATGGGTCGATCGGTCCAGGCGCGACAGACGGTGAAACTCGTGTGACGGATCGGTCGATCGCGATCTGCAGCGTCGTTCGGAGTCGTTACTCTGATCGACATCCCTCTGTTGGATTTTTATTTTTTGAGAATGGGTGAAAACGGAAAATCCTCTTGTCGGTATGAAAGGGAGGATTTGAGCTTTTTACAAATATCACTTGCGCAATTTGATGCGTGGAAATGTTGCCGCGCATCATCCCTAAAAATTGTTTTTCTTTTTGCCTTTGGTCGCACATTACTTTACATTATTTTACATTACTTTTCGTTTATATACAATCCTCATCGTTATAATCGCTATTCCAAACTACAGCGTAATATTACACCCGAATAATAATAATAATTCTACATTTCTTTGTTCCCTTTCCACGGCCGCGAGGAACCGAGCGCCGATCGATAGACTCGCTGGACCGAGCTTCGTTACCGAAATCGCGTTGCTCGCAGGTGACTGTCTTTCGAGCGGGAGACTTTAAGGGGCACGGCTTGAAGGTCGAGAGGGGGGATTAAGGGCAACGTAAAAGGGAGAGAGAGATAGAGTACCATCGGCTACAACCCTTTGTAAGGGATGCTGTCTGCGCTTTTGTAAAACCACAATGCGTATTTCTTTCTTGTGGAAAGAAAGTTTGCGTTGTAAAATCGAAAAAGAGATGATTCTCAGAGAATATAAACGGACGGTGTTTAAAGATTACTTAATAATATTCTCATGTCCAATTCTAGTCCAAAGCTCGAAGACTCAGAGGATTACAACTTTGGGGGTTGCAGTCGTGGAACGAAGATAGGAATGTCGCCATATATTAGGGTTTAGTTAGTTAAAATCGTTGAGTACTTGGAAACGCAAGTTGTCTTCTCTGAAAAGTCGTCTCTCGGTACTTGGAGTTGGAACTATTATTAGTTCGGATCTGCAAATTGTTTCTCCTGGAAGAAGTCGGATGCTCACTCAGTCGTTTAGTAGGCATTTAGCCGGCAGCTTACAATTAGATCTGGATTCTGGGTTCCCCTGTAGTGTCTACACCGTTGTGTATAGGTATACCTACATCATTGAGCGGCTAGGCTTGCAGAGCAGAGTCACCTCGAAGGATCTTGATTAAAGGGAACCTGCTACCTAATCCGAAAATCCGTTGCGGTCTACTTTGTGCGCACCTATCCGTTCGCCACGAAGACGACATTACGAAACAGCCAAATTCTGCGAAACCTTGTTTCAAATTTGACAGTATTCCAACGTTACATCGACAATTCCCCTTAAACGTTTACATTCCGAGAAATAACTGCGCGATCCTGCATGTCATTTGCAATCGCGAGTCAAAAGCAACATGTGCCTTTTACTATCGTGCAGCTTTATCTGCTGCAATTAAAAATTCGCATCAAAGCGTAAATAATTCCACGAAGAAGCTCGCTGCTAATACCCTTTTGCAAACATTTCCCCGAAATTGTTAGGCAACGTTTCGCATTTAATTCTTTTGGCGAGCTATGTACGTCGGGATTGTGTAGAAGAGCGACGTACTGCTGTATCACCGAGATTATGACGTCAGCGTTTCCGTCATGAGATCTCGGGTACGTGAGCAGTAAATTGTTGCCGTGCCACGTACGATAACAGCGGCACCCTGGAAAATCCTCTCTGATGTATGGCCCGGGGATTTCATTATATTCCATGGCGACTGTCGTTGATTTCGCCCACGAGTGAGGGGTAAGAGAAACGGGAGCCCTTTCATATGTAAAGACCTGGAAATATTGGCTTCCCGATCGTGATCCGCGAATTGACGGTGGCTATTGGTTTCCGATCGCGAAATAATCGAGTTTCCAAACGAACCAGCAGCCTTGACATATTCATTAAATGTTCAACACCCGACTCAGCGCGGAAATCGAACGCTCCGCTATCCTCACACGCAACTGTTATGCGTGTTATTGGAAATCTATGGGGTCGAGGTAGCAAGAGATTTATTAGCAACGTCGATTAATAGTTGCTAAAAAAGTAGTATTGAAACGAGTTTCTAACGTCACTTGCGTTGCTCGTGTCAAGATGGCTAGGTGTATGATGGTATAGTGTGTCCTGGATGATTTTGGGTCCATGAAAGTGGAATGAGATGGTTCGCGACATGTGGGAAGCAATAAATCTTCGAGGGCACCTGAGAGTCTAAAATGACGATTTTAAACTGACCACACTCGATAATGTTCACTCCAAATTTGTGGAATTGCATAGACATAAGTAACAATTTATAATAAAGTATCTTTTAAAACAAAAATAATTGGATAAATTTTTTAAAGTTAATTAAATTTAAATATCCTCCCAATAAAATTATTTTAGTAATCAACCCCTGCGAGTTGATTTAAAATAAACTATAAAATTCTATAGGGTCTTCTCATCCTATAAAAAAATTGAAGCATTTTTACTTAAAATTTAAATTAATAATTCAAACCAGAGACAGTAAATATTTCATCAACTCGTTCATACAAGCCTTGAATAAAAAGACTAATTATTACGCTACCTTTGTACAGTCAATATACTGCAGCCATTCAAAATAATTCATTGGGCAGAGCAGCTTCATGAAACCCTATAATGGCGGACCCAAATTCATCAGACTGAATGTAGTGAACCTTCGTGAACCTTAAGCGTCGAAAATTTCAAGTGCACATTGATCCCAACACGTTTGGAATACTTCCTATCGAGTTCTACAGAGCTAGCAATTCCTAAGTTTGAAACCATCCCCATTAAGCACAACAAGCCCAGAGTCTTCGCTGAGTTCATTCGTTTTATGAACCTCGAGTGATTTTCCTTAATCGAAAGGTGTTAACATCTTCTGTCACCAGGTGTTATGTTATTGAAGACGCTGGTCCCTACACATTAGAGATCTTTTTCTGGATCCTCTCAATCCTACGTCATTAGCATCGTATTTCACACGTGCGATATTCTCGCTGTGGGTAAATTTTCGTGCTGCCAGTATCGTGTTCCATAAGTCCTGGGTGTTTGGTGCTCAGTATATCTATAATATATCGTCATTTGATACGAATGAAAATTAGGTCGAAATATAATGGATCTAAGGTAGTTGGTACGTGACTATTGTTAGGTGTGTTACCTGCTTGGTCAGACTCCCTGTCTATTTTTTAATTCGTCTATTTCAAGCAGAACGCGCAGGCACGCGGCGGCAGCGGCTTTCATAGATGAGCAGCCGCGTGTAACGAGATCGCAAAAGACCAGGCCGGTTAAATTGCAACGTAACGTGAGCAAAGAAGGATCGCGGAGCGTCTTTGTGCCGGCTTTGTCCAGAGTGACGTAAGGCTAATAACTCGACGTGCAGCTTCTTACGTCCATATCTTCAGGATTTCATCGAGGTTACTCGTGGCACAGAGTTTGCAAAGTTTCGTATTATGTGTCGTTGCTTATAGTCGTATTTCGAAAAGAATAACTTAAGCTCTCTTATAGAAATCGTATTAAATATAGACCATTGAACTTCACTCGTGATTAAATTACACGTGGCAATCGAGAGGAATTGTAGGATTGGAGTAATCGTTAACTCTGTATGCAACATTTCTTTCAATAATTCAAGAGTTCTAGTATAAAACACTGTAAGTGCCAAAATTAAAAAAAAATTATTGCAGAATGTTCTACGTGGGAATGGTAAGGTTTTATAGTATAGAATTTGATTTTGGGCACTTACAGTGTTATCTACAAGGACTCTTCAATTACAGACGACAGAACACAGTTCGACAGTGTGTGAAATAGAAGTGTGCATGGTCCTGACGTCGGATAACATCGACGGCGAAACAATGCAGCTCCTTGCACAATACTACTGCAAGAACGTGGGCTTGTGCCGGTCCCAACGACACTTGCGTGTCTGTTTCCATTCATCGTCGAGCAAGTAACAGACAGCGTTATCTGGGCCATGTAAATTACTTTTCGGTAATTTAACGGCGCTCGAATAATTTTCCGTGTAAAGAGAGAATCGGTTGTCCGGTGGAATCTGAAATGACCCCCTCCGGTTCCAAAGGTTGGAACTGCATATGCTATGATTCTTCGCATAAATCTCACACAAAATTCCACGATAGCACGCCACGTAATGTCACTCTTTATCGTCGAGCTACCCAGTCACGGACTCCGAATTGAATATCAAGGTCCCCTTTTTAGAACGCAAACACCTGAATCGAAATCGGTTGCCGTCCACGGCGGAGCCAATTAATTTCCCTCTTAATCAATCTCCACAGAGTGACAGCGTGTTAAGGGTAGAATATTTTATAGTCTACCCTGTGTCAAAGCCAACGCCGCTGCGCCCGTGGCTCGCGTCGACGTAGATGTGATCGCTTTGCCCAAAACGACTTTGCGCCCTTTTTGTTCTCCTTCCGATGGCGAGCGCGTGGAATAACAAATTTTGCCCCTGTGTTACAACCAAGTCGGTAGACGTGGACGTGAAATATTAAAAGGGCGATCAGGAAACGTGGCGGGTGTGAAGAGGTGAAATATGTAAAGTAGTCGCGTGCGAAATAAGGCTGACAAAATGAACGAAGAAGCAAGAGAACAATTTCCTAAATAGGTACATACATGATAGTAACAGTGAATGAGAAATTAGGGGAGTGCGTGTATGGAGCGTGATTGTGAGAAGAAATTAACGAGATAAGTAGGATGGAGTAAAGTCAGGACAAACTTGAAACTCATCAACAACCGCTGAAGAATCTGCAACAACGATCCACGGATAACGAGGAAGAGGATGACACATCAGGCAGAAAGAAATGAGATGCACTAAATTACGGTACAATTATCGGGAAAGGCTGAATAATCCTATACAGACAGACGAGGCCGCGAAAAAAGGGGTCTCGCGAGAAAAGCGCCAGTCTCCCTCAATAGATTGACAAAGTAAACAACACGGAACTCGTAATACAGGGAAGAGCATTACGCGCACTTGTTATGGAGAGCAGGCAGCCTTACAAAGGAAGACACAGACCAAGCGGTGGGGTGAAAGAAAAAGAAGAACAAAGACGGTATCGCAAGGCCGAAGAAGCGTTTTTCCGGGAAAAAAAGAAGAAAAGCTAAAGAGTATTTCGGTGCAGCCGGAGAGGAAGGTGGCTACCGGAGGCAGAGAGTAGGTGGTGAAGTGGCCGAGAGAAGAGACAGAGAGAGTGAGAGAGAAAGAGGAGAGGGATTGACAGAGGGTGAGAGAGGGTGAGAGAGGGTGCGAGAGTGTGAGAGAAAGGGAGGGAGGAGGGAAGAGAGAGTGCAAGGTTTAGGGTAGGACGCAGCTCGCAGGAGCAGTAATATCGATCGATCCGTCGAGTTCGAGGCTCGACAGGGTCGACTGGGGTGCTGCAAGTGGAAAAGCTCTCCCATAAGCAGGCAGGCTGGCTGGCTGGCTGGTTGCCCGGGCACGGACCGTTTCCACTGTCTGTCCGTCCATTCGTCTCGTCTAGTCGTCCCGGCTCTATCACAGCCCTCTCTCCGCTACACTCCACTCACCAGCGACGACCACGGGGGCATCGTTAAGGGGTGGTCCCACTGTCATTTCGAGCACGCCAGCTACAACACCGGCAACACCCCCCCGATTCTCTTTATTCTGGCCGTCTGTTGTGCTCTCGTGCCGTACCTCGTGGCTGTGACCCTGAAAACCAGTGACAGTGCGTGTCTCTGACCTTGGCACGTCAATCGCCAAGTTCCCCAATGGCAGCGCGGGCTACGGTACCAGCTGATCGACCACCGGCCAAACCGAATTCCCGTCCCCGTGCCGACAGGTTGCGTCGCCAGGCATAATTCAGGTGCGTGATTGAGTTTGCGCCCGGTTACGGGGGGTAAGCTAGCTGGCGCTCGCCTGGGAGGCGATTCGCTCCCTCCCTCGTCGCGGTGAACGACACTCTCCCCGTTACGTAACGCCTGAACCCTGCCAGAAATTTCGTGACCGCGGCGACCTTCCATTTTCATGATCAAGAGGACGGCTCCTTTCACCACTTCGGGGTGCTATCACGATCCCTGCGCTCCGTGAGTCGATAGATAAACTTGTGCCATTTTAAGTGCCATTTTCTTCGTTATCTCCTATTATCACTTGTTACGCTTTCTCTGCTCCGTTTCGCGTGTGACCATTGAGATCATTACTTTCGCGTTGGCACGTTCGCGTCGTCTCACTGACATGATCGATGCAATCGAAGAAGGGGTGAACGCGTAGGGCCAGCTGGAAGTCAGGTGTCTCGCGTTCAGGGCGAGTTACATTGACACAGATTCTTCTAGGAGTGAATCCACCATCGGGCCAGGGTTTACGTAAGACCGCGAAGGGTTGAGTATGTGTGTAGTGATGAACTGCGATTATGGCCGGCCGGGTGACATTTAAGCGTGGCTGTAATTACAGGGGGCAATAAGGGATCGTATGGACGTCGCGTTATGCAACATTGAGTGAGATGTCCTGTCGGGATGCTTGCTTGCATCCATGAACTTTGAAACTTGGCTTGATACGTATGTACTGTCAATGACTTAATTATTCCAAATCGATTATTTGAACCCGAATCATGGTTCGAATGACAGAAATTTCTGTGGCATATTCGCTGGGCACTCGTGACTCCTCTGAAACGAACAAAAGAGCATCCGGTTTCCACGCAGACGATTAAAAATAATGAGATATAAGATCCCGCGGAACGAGGGCGCAGTTCAAGCAGCAGCCCCCCGCGACAGAAAGGTTAAAGATGAGAGCCTGCTACGGACAAGGTCAACAGCTGACGGTTAACATTAACCGCACCTCTCTTCTCGTGTCCTCACAGGCAGATTCTAATCGGCATCGATTCGCTTATCAATTTCTCCTATCGCGTAACAATTGATTGTCGATTCTCTCAATCCACTCGTGACCACGGTAGAATTAATCCAATTAATCGAAATCGCGTTGTTCTTTTCCAGGTCGACCATTATGATCATCGACATTTGTCTCGCGAAAGTAATTCAAAATAAATACTCTACGTTCAAACTCTGTTTGCGAGTGGAACGTTCTACGTTACACAGCACACGATCGACAGTACGATATTATTTTTAACGATTTATCAATGCGCTCGGGACGTTAGAAATGGTTACGTCTCTCTTCTCTACCATCGAGTTCGCAGGATAGTCACATCCGTGGACAATGCTGGTACCGTCAACTCGATTGTACGTTGCAATCGTTATGACGATCATGATAAAGGTACAGCTTCAGAAACTCCCGCTACCTCTGGGGATAAGAGATACTTCCACATAATCGATGCTATAGCTGTCCGAGGCCTGCAATTAGCACGGAGAAAAGGGAACGATGGAAATGGTGGGCGGGGTAAAATACGGCGTGACCTGGACTGTCAGTTACAAAGCGGCCAGCATTGGAAGGAGTAACTACGTTATTGCGTGGCCGTGTATCTGGTGTGAACTTGATAACAGCAATTAGGACGTGAATAGTTATTGTTTAGCGGCTGGACCGTTTCGTAAGCGTTAAACGATAGCCAGTCTGCCAACTAGTCCTGATAATCCCTTCTGAAACAACCGTGCCATACGTATCATAGCTTAATACAAGATGTACCATTTGTTTGGGGGAGCGCGAAAGAGACACTGCTGTTTCGTTATACACCATTCATTTCTATGTTGGCGCAGAGGCAGAGGGATTCTGAGTGGCTGCGCGTTTTTCCAGAAGACAGACGGATGGCACACTGAAGAATGTGCATCGACTCGCGGGATACGCAGCCAGGAATCGACAAAATGGGAGCAAACGACACGTTCGGTTCGAAAGGAGACTCGAATTAACAATGGACCCCAGTGGATACAGAGCAAACGTTCCAGCACGAGCTATCAGACGTTCGCAGAGCATGAAGAGGAGAAGACTCAACTGACTTGGTAGACGCGTTCGGTGCCAGTTCGGAGGATGGAGGAGTCCTCACCAAGGATTCGTCCCTTCCTGGAATGCTGGGACGTGAGTAGACCGCTTTCCACAGTTGAGCGTTCCTATAATCCCTCGATCCATCCATCTATACCTATGCAGAGGGGAAATCTCGTTAGACGGATTAAGGTATCCTTTGGCGAACGAGATCCTGCCAATTCACGCGAAAGTCGAGCGACGCTCGATATACCGAGAAAGGGGAGGGAATCTCGGGCCGGGCCGAAGAATGTAATTGTCGGGACGTTTTCCATTTAACTCCATTTACTTCCATTTAATTGTGGAAATTGCGCACCTCTGGCCGCGCGCTCACTCTTTTCGCTCGAGCGATCGTTCAGAGGGATGCTAACTTTGCCAACCACTTTGGACCAACCCCGTCGTTCCATCCTACATTTACATAGACCGTGGGACCACCACTGTTCAGTCGTTCCTCCTCCCTCTGCGGGCTTTTAAAATCGTACCGTTTCCCAGGCACCTGCGAGTTTATCGTTCAATCGCTCGTGCGTTTGCTACACTTGAACAGCTCACGTTTCGTTATCGTTTTAACACGATCGTTGCGGAAACTCTTCTTCACATGAGAACTTCGCTCTTATGCTGCGTTTATGTGTCAGAGAGAAGAGGAAAAGATTCTTTTAATATTTATTTTAAAACACTGTAACTTATATTATTTTTTAATACAGTCCTCCTTGGGGATAATTGTAATGCTGTAGCCACTTTGGTATTCAAGAAGATTAATACATATTTCTCTCACGCCTAAAATGTTCACTTTTCCAATAAACCTTATATATACTTAACTTGATCATAGTTACACAAGCTTCGACAGAGATTCAAGTTAAAACCAGGTGTTCTGGATCTTCTCTAAAATAGAATTGATCTACAATTCTCCTGGGAATTATTGCGAAACGTGTGAGCGCGCACGGAAAGGTTGGATCGTATAAACGCGTCCGTTGCGGCGTCAAGTTGTTAAGGCCTGACATTTGCATACCGAAGATTCAGTTTAGGATTTTCGTGATCCGGTACAATTGGAGCGAGATATTCCTGGTAGGGCTCAGGCTTCGAGGGGAAATCGATCGCGGGCGCGCTCGGGAGCTAGAATCCATCTCGAAAATGAAATTTGCCTGAATGGGCTCTCCTCGGGATTTAATCGATTCACGGGAACCAAATGTTCCCGAGCACTAAGGCGAAACGCTTAACAAATTGCTGCGAGAACATCTCAAGTACACGCGGCCAGCTCAACGTGACCTTAATGCGAACGACTATTACGTATGTAAAGAGGCAAACAAATAATCACCGAATGGTCCGTTGAATCTTTTTGGCTGTCCTTCTTCGCAAATTAATTCCTGATTAGCCTGATAAAAATGTTTCGGCATTCCATGAACCTTCTTTCGCAAAGTGCGAACTCTTTTCGAGTAATACGATGTTGAAAGCAGCGTGTTCAAAAAGAGATTGAACTTTGACGGTAGAGATTTGTAAATCCCAGATAGTGGTTTGTAAGTTTTATTTTTCTCCCACAATTTTTGAAGCCATGTCACCCTTTTGGGAATAGATTACGTACAGGAAGGTTCAAGGAATGAGGTGATATTTCTTTTGAAGGAGGAAATATCAGAAAGAATGGCACAAGAATTCCGTGTCAGCACCAAACACTCGAGATTGGGGCGGTTCACAAGTATCACCTTTATTCTGAGACTTTCAAAAGTGATTTCACATTTTCAGAATGTAGAGCCCTTAGTGTAACGTTCGAAGAATATGCTGGTATATATTTTATCGTGGGTGCTGCATCATTTCATAGTTTTAATCGACCCACAAGTACGCCCACAAATCAATTCCGCGAAGTAATCGTGCTTCGAGGAAGACGATTAATATTTGTTTACCCTAAAAAATTTGTAATTACTAATCCATTGGACGATGTGCACAGAGACGTAAAAAAGAGAGAATATTCGAGAGATCCTTTTAAATGGAATTTAAAAGCAGGGTACGCAACTCCGAATAATTCAAAGCACACTCCATCGCTGATTTGCGTAGTAGTAATTCGTAGGAGTATTACCTTTCGTTTTGCTTTTGATGTGTGCCTCCCTTTCTCTGAAAAGCAAATGCTCAATCTCCGAGCACAGAGAACCAGATGCGTGGGAAGTATTATCGAGATAAAAAGAGGGTTTCGCGCGCATTTTGCGTGCATATATAGATGTCTAAAACGATCCCTCGGAACAAAATGATTCCTGGCTCTTCTGCGACAATTAGTTCTGCTATCTCGTAATATCGATATACACGAGTTCTGACCGCACGTCGTCAAGTGTCATGCGAATATCTGCGCTGTGTGTGTTATAATCGAGAAAAATCAAAATTACTGATTTTTATCTAACGCGAGGTCTCTTTCAATGTCGTGTAACGTTTGTCATAAACGGTTTAATGTGACAGTTGCTTCTTTCGTGGATTTAATGGCAATTAAACAATAATTTAATTTATGTTTCGTTACCGCATGTAATAATTTAACGTTATATTCAACCACTGAATGTGAGTTGGGTGTTTGGGATCATATGATCTCTCTTTAACAGGGTAAAATGATCCCAGAAATCCCAGGTGGTGCTAGTTGGTTTTAAATATTTCTACTTGTCGATTATGTAGCAAAAATTACCTAAGATTTTATGCTTTTAAAAAATATAATTGCTCACAAGAGCTACTTACATTTTATTTAAATAATGTGCATTTGTAATTTTTATATCGCTTTAGGCACACCTTTCCCTTAAATATCCTGTAGTTTCTAATATCACCTCTGCTGAATTTGCAATTTATTGCGACCTACTAACAATACCAAGGCACCTCAATGAAATTGTGCATTTTATTGCAATTCCTCATGCTCGTCGTTTCCCGGCGAAATGAATTTCAGGCTTGCAGGCTAATTTTCGAAGGTACTCGCCCGATTGTCCCTTTGAAAATGTAAAAGAGCGCAGAATTATAGAACAATATTGTCCAAATTATTATTATTATTACACGAGCATCCGACTTGTTCCTGCTTTATTAAAAATTCAGAGTTAAGGGTAGTTTTCATATAACAGTTAATTTACGAGTTTGGTATTTCACAATTTAGAATGAAGGATTCAAATATACATATGTATTTTCCGAATAGGTTCATAGCAATTCCTTTTAATCTATGCATCTTGATTAGAGAATCTCGATGTTTTGATAACATCACGCTTCCACGCACCACACGCGCATCACGCCACACAAAAGCGACGCGATCGATCTTACGTTGCACCTGACACGCGTGTCTCACAGACCAGCATCCAGCTGTCGACGATATACACGTCAGTCACTAGAAGTTTAGACGATGGTAAAGTTGGACGAAACACGGTAGATTCAAACGTGCAACCAATTTGTTACGTCTGATTTCCCAATGGTCATTATCGTTAGCAATTGCTGTGGAAGTTTCGCAGACATTGCAGTTTGCTTTACTAAGATATTGCACTGCACGACACGCTCGCAGCGAATCGAATCAAGACCATTGGGGAAGAGTGATACGAAGGAAAATCGCGAATCTTGCAAGTCCTCATTTGGCTCAAAGACAAGCTTCTCTTGTTTCATAGGGTGATTTTCAGTCGTTGATACATCAAGGGGTGAATTTAGGATGCAAAGTATATATGTACATGAGATATTTAGGCGTCAGTCTTGAATCACACCGAGTTGAGGAAGAATACGTGCAACACGCTCTACACCGCGGTCTGACCCAATTCGATGCTTACCACTGTCACAATCCCTGCTCCATCGCTCTGCAATGGACTGCTGCTTATTACTTGGATTTCAAGTGACAAACTGGTTAAACAGCTACGCAAACTTGTCCTCGAATGACAAATACGTATCTACCATACGACATTTCGATTCTCTCATCTTTCTGTGCCCGAGATTCATCCCTTATAGTATTGACAAGTAATTATGTAACAGTCCGGTGTATCTACATTACGATTTATGACTTCATAAAGATCGAAACTCATTGAATTAAGATCTACCAAATATCTCTTTGAACCTCTTCGAAATGAAATGTCTGAATTTAATATAAATACGATTCGTGATTGCTATCACTCTACCGTAATAATTCTATATACCTCTCATCTCTCCTCTAATAAATTTCATTGTAATATACAGTACTGGAAATATATACTACTTCACTCTAATATTTAGCTTACATTCACTTCTACCTCATTTAGTATTATTATTCGGAAAGTACTACTACTTTCAACTACTTTATCAATCATGGTGTTAGGAAGATTTTTTTTCATAGGACCTGGATTTGAGGGTGAAGAATATTTCCAATACTCTATACTATTGCGAAGGAGTAAGACACAAAGTGAAATGTAAAATGGAATTAAATGCTCGTTGGTTGTGCTTTTTATAGCAGAACGAAGACAAGTACTCAGTGGCGAACAGCCAAGCGCCGCTGCAGGCTGGCGAGGAGGAGCACCCAGAACGAGGCACATGGACGGGGAAATTCGACTTCCTGCTGTCCCTTCTGGGGTACAGCGTAGGCCTGGGAAATGTCTGGCGCTTCCCTTACCTCTGCTACTCGAACGGCGGGGGTGCATTTCTGATACCGTTCACGGTGATGCTCATTATCGCCGGGCTGCCACTCATGTTCATGGAACTTTCCTTAGGTAAGATATCATCACTTCCCCTGCAGGCTCGATGAATAATTCAATCTCCTTAGAATCTCACATAATAGCATCTACCTCAGAATGATAAGAACGTCGCCGGGGGGGGGGGGGGGGGGCACGACTTTTAGTAACGAACGGCGGATAACTTTATTTCCTCGAAGGTCGCCGGGAGGAGCCGATAACTTGCTACACGATCATACGTCTCGGGATGTTCCTTTTCGAAACTTGATCGAATCAGGATACTCGTGAAATCAGTTTTTGCCCAGGAAGGGTCGGGGCACGAAGCCTCCAGCCACAGAACGAGTATCGATTAACCCAGTATAACTCGAACGTGTGAAAACTTTCGAAGTGGCCGGACGATTCCTTCAAGCAGGAAATCAAGAAAGTTTTAATCCCGGTGCCGCGCAACCCTCCTCGATCTTCGCCTCGCAGCGGCGTCAGGTTTCAACGAGCACCCTCGAGTGGTTGCAACCGGGAATAAAGAATCCGCGATTGCTGCGACGGGGTAGTAAGCTATCGCGCGCATCGTATCGAGTGGCATGGAAATAGAACCGACCGTTTTAAGAACATAGACGCGAGACGCTCAATAATTGCCGCGCTCCCCAAGGTCAAGTTTCGTCCCCTGCTGTTGATTCCGTGAAGTGGAACGATCAATGGAAAATCCGCGCATCGTTACCGGGTTACGTAACGTTATTTTTAGGCACCAGGTGAACCCCAGGCACTCGTCATATCGGCCCCGCGCGACTCGATACTCCGCCCCGCGTCGCGTAAATTGCAGGTGCATTGCTACCAACCACGACTACTGATCGGCTTCCCTTTTCCCTCCTTCCCGATATTCTCCCTCAGGGCAGTACGCGAGCCTTGGCCCAGTGGCAGCCTACAAACAGTTCTGCCCCTTGCTGCGCGGCTTGGGATACGGGATGGTGTTGGTCAGCTCCATTGTGATGCTTTATTACAATCTGATCATCGCCTGGACTCTCTATTACATCTTCGTCTCCATCACTGGTGAGCTTTCATCGCTCGACAATCATGATCACGTTTTCCACGATGCACATGCGGGATGGGATTATTGGGATATCGATTTCGTAGAGGGCGATATCGTTTTTGCTGCAATCCTACATTATACGAGTGAAATTAAAGTAGATTACAAATGCTTTGTTACCTGGTTCGAGGGGAGGTCGCGAAATATTTTATATTTTCAATTATAGGAGGTCTTTAAGGGTTACGAAACAACAGGGACGAAACTAAGGGAGGGGGCGCCAAACGAGAAATCTTCGTAGCTACAGCGATGGCTTTATTCAAATTTATATATTACGTTAGTTGATTAGGAATAAAGGAGATACACATTTTATGGAAAAGTAATTAAAATTGATTTATCTGTTATCAAATACCAAACAAATCAGGGTACCTGGAATACATTTGAAGTTAATAAACACGAGTGGACGCAACACCCTAACGTGGGCAATACAAGGGGGTTAAATTTTTAGGGGACGGGGTGCCTAACAGAATCCTTGTCCCGGGCGC
This sequence comes from Andrena chrysosceles, assembly GCA_963855975.1. NCBI lineage: Eukaryota > Metazoa > Arthropoda > Insecta > Hymenoptera > Andrenidae > Andrena > Andrena chrysosceles. The sequence goes on along the minus strand of OY979766.1, from coordinate 9,616,200 downwards.
TATGCAGCCTAGTTTCGTCCCTGCGAAACAATGTTTTAATTTTTCTAACGTAACTTTCCCCTGGCAATAATACTGTGTAAAAATAAAATCGAATAAAGTTGGTTGAAATTGTATTAAGTAACTATTCAGCTACGAAATAAGGTACTTGATAAATTCATTGCGCGAATTCATGCCTCGGATCGCTTCAGAAATGTCACCCATGCATATATCATAGAAGATCTCAAGATCTATTGACTGCTCTTCTTAACGTGAACTAAATATCATTAGCGACGTCTGTGGGAGCCGGCACACTGCCGTGGAGCAAATGCGAGCCGCCGTGGAGCACGGAGGATTGCTTCATGCCAGAAGCCGCCGAGGAGTGTGCGTCTCAAAACACTAGCTACTTCAAAGGGAGATGCTTGAACTCCACCCAAATGGTCTCCATGGGCTTGACTATCGAGAATATCACTAACGCCATTAGAAAACCACCGGCTGAGGAATATTTCAAGTAAGAATTCGTCATTTCCTCCTTTTCTACCCATTTCCATACAATTGCAAACGAAGCTTCTAATCCTTCAACCAACTACTCTCTCCATTGTCATCGACCATCGCTCCTTTATCCAAACACCGTACACCATATCAGGAAATTTGAAAGATTCATATGTATTAAAATCGTATATCTACCCTCGATTCAGCAACCATGTCCTGGGGATAAGCAGCGGTATCGAGGACACAGGTTCCGTTCGAACCGCGATGGCAGTGAATCTCCTGTTAGCTTGGATCATCGTCTTCCTCTGTCTGAGCAAAGGTGTCCAAAGCTCAGGGAAGGTTGTCTACTTCACTGCTCTCTTCCCATACGTCGTCCTGGTACGTCTACCTTTCGAATCTATCATTACCTTCAATTTCCAGCCGGTAATTTCATCCCTTAGTTTCCACCCTTGGTATTTCTTTAACTATTTAAAAATTCCTCCACACGCGATTGCCTATTATTTCCTCTTTTTTTTTCAACTACCTAAGCTTTAAACTAATTCCTCTCCACTTTGCGCAAGTTTTACCGCGCGACTCCTCGTCGATCTTAAGAGTGGAGCACTTAAATCGTGCACTTTCCTTTTTCCGCACACAGGTCGCCCTTTTCATACGGGGCATTCTGCTCCCCGGCGCCAAGGAGGGCATTCTGTATTACCTGACGCCCGATTGGAGAAGACTAATGTCGGCGAAAGTGTGGAGCGACGCAGCCGTTCAAATCTTCTTCGCCCTGAGTCCAGCTTGGGGTGGCCTGATCACGCTCAGCTCCTACAACAAGTTCACCAACAACTGTTACAAGGACACGCTGATCGTCGCCGTCAGCAATATCTGCACCTCGTTCTTCGCTGGTTTCGTAATATTCTCTGTGATCGGATTCCTGGCACACGAGCTCTCTGTTCCCGTCGCCTCTGTCGTCGACCAGGGCGCCGGCCTGGCGTTCATCGTGTACCCCGAGGCGAGTGAATCACACGATTAGATAATTCCAAGTCAATCCCCGTAGTAATTTAGAGTAGCTAGAAGACTTCCGCACACTAGGAAATTATATCTCATTAGAATTACAGAAGCTAGATAAATTCATAAAAACTAAACACGCGAGTTGTTGTAAGTTTCTCACGAAAATCTCCGATATGGAATGTAAACGTTTTATTGAAACAAAATAGGTGGTGGCTCGTTTACCCGTGGCGCCAGTCTGGTCGCTGCTGTTCTTCGTGATGCTTCTCACCTTGGGCCTCGACTCGCAATTCGCTCTGATGGAAACTGTCACCACCGCGATACTCGACGCATTCCCGCAAATGAGAAACTATAAACTGTGGGTCGTCCTGGCGGCCGCTGTGTTTGGTTACGCCGGAGGGATTGTCTTTACTACCAACGTAAGTTTCACGAATAGAGATCTTTAAATTGATTTCAGACCAGGCTATCGCATCAAGCTTCTCAATGTACACTTCCAGGCTGGCATGTATTGGCTGCAACTGATGGACAAGTACGCAGCCAATTGCTCGGTGCTGCTGATTGCGATATGCGAGTGCATCTTGGTTGCTTGGATCTACGGTGCTGATCGATTCCTCGACGACGTGCAGCAGATGATTGGATTACAAAGCCGGCTCTGGAGGTTCTTCTGGACCTGGATGTGGAAGCTGGTAACCCCGGCGACGCTGCTGTTCATTCTTTTCTTCAATTGGGTCGAATACGAGCCGCTCACGTACGGTGATTACGTATATCCACAATGGGCGACCATCGTTGGATGGGTCATCGGAATAATACCCGTTCTAGTCATCGTTGGATTGACTCTCGTACGTATTCCACATTACGTTATTTATTATTCAAGGTAGACAACACCGTTTCCTCTCATCGTCCGACAGAAAAGCAAGGTGGTCGTTGTATTTTCAAATATTTTGCTTAAGCTGACACTATTGATACGATTAAGCTCTTTCTACCAGTTCTGTTTCACTCTAAAGGGACATAGATTTCTCTAAAAATATTTCTTCTCTGCACAGAAGCGTAATTCTACTTCTGCGTGTACACGGGAAACGTTTCAGGAAACTATATGCTCGTTACAGTAGCGACATTCAAATTTAAATGACCGTCGAGTCGCGGAGAATCGACGGGATGAGGGTAGATACAGATGGAAACACGCGTGTTTTACAGGATCAACTAAGGGATCGTCGACGGCCATCCGCCTATGACGACGACGATGACGACGACGACTTTGACAGCAGGCCCTCTTCTCAGAGGCCTGGAAAGGGGAAGACGAAGAAAAGTAAGAGGACGACCGTCTGGCAGCGCGCGAAGCTGTTATTGCAGCCGACTTCCGATTGGGGACCGGCCTCCAGGAACCTCTCGACCCCGTCGAGGACTCTCACTCACACGCCGTCGCCAGGTAATCAGGAACTCGATCACGCTTTTTGCAAAGAACAGAGATAAACGCCACCAGACCCGTGGAACTTTTATCTCTGCGTTAATCCCCTCGCAACGGTACCAGTCCCGCCCTCATTAGGCTGAAACCGCGAACAATAGAAGAACGTCACAAGTCTACACGCTCGGTCGAAACACGGTTGCCTCGCTTCCCATTGCTTTTGTATTTCCCTCGAATATCTACAGAATCGTTTGACGACGCCAGCAGCGGCCTTCCGCCTACACGCGCGCTAGAATTATCTATAACGAGGCGAATATCACTCACCACGCGCGGGGGATGTTGCTTCCCACGATTTTTGGTTGATTGAAAATTATTCTGGCCCGTCTGTCTAAGCTTCAACGAGGATTAACGGTTTAATTATCGACGTTGAGGCACTTGGGGGAGGTAATTGAAGCTCGATGGCGTTCGATCGTGAAGAGGGTGATTAGCTTCTGTTTTCACGGGAGATATACGTCGAGAGTAAATTTTCAATATAATTAGGTGTGAGTTTTTTTCGTATTTGGAGAGTTTTGATGAAATTTCTTGGAATTTTTCGAAACGGTCGCTCGTTTGTAATCATGTCTGCCATAAGATGCGTGTGATTTAGGGCCAGCATGTGGATACGACTCCGTACGAGACACCATAGTCCTGGTGAACGGTCAACCAATGATGGTGCAGCCATCGGGCACGTCTGGCACTGCTCAGAAGCTTCCAGGACCATCGATCCTGAAGAACTCTAGTAAAACCGACTTGATCACATCCCAACAAGTCTGACACGATGTTCATTTTACCTCTAAAGACGAGTCTGCCCAAGAGTCTATCGCCAATCACACGACACACCAGTAACAGGTAGTTTCATATCGCAGATGGAGTCGAGAGGTGGCTGAAGAAGGTGTTTCGAGCGTTTAGGAGAGAGATTTATACGAAGATTATTTTTTTATATATTCCAGCCCCACAAAGTAGGCGCTTCTATTTTCAAATCGAGAGTCTTCTGTTACTGTCACGGAAGTAACTTGGAAACCTTTCAGTTTCCGCGGTTTAGATTCAATGGGAACGTACAAGAAGTTGGTTAATTGCGCTTTTCCATTGATTACAAACACGCCAAGTCTTGTTCCACTCTCGTAGATCTCGGCATTGGATTGATGGTGGATTTGTGAGACCTAATTGAGGCAGTGAGAGCAACAACGGATTAACCCACATTTTTTTCGAAATTGAGTTAGTAACAATAACGTATTCCAATAGGCTCTACTAATCATATGAAATAGGAAAAGAATTTTTTTTAATGTGGGTTGATCATCCGTTGTCTGCTTCAATTCAGAACAATATCGAGAACCTCGTTTAACCGTCGGTAGTCGTAAACGCGAATCGTAGTTGAATCGTTCAGCAATCATGATTGGTCGAAGCGTTGAGGCAAGTAGCGTTGCAAGATCGAGATGGTATGATCGTTAGTAAAATTCACGTGGCGTGAGGAACCCGCTAAACGCTCCGTACACGCTGCGATGTACAAACATTAGGAATTAACGCTACTTCACAGCTTTCGATTGTACATAAAAGTGATCGTAAGGAATTAACCATTCTGCGTATTACATAGCGAAGAAAGTTGCGTGATTATTGCTACGCCCAACAAACACACACATACAAACAACACAGAACATTAAACTATTGAAAACATTCGAGTCAGTGGATGGCATGCAACTATCATTTAATCGTTTACGAGTCTAAGGTAATGTTAGCAATAGACGTTCGATTTTTAGCCAGTTGAAACTTGAAATCTCCCACGAGGGAATTACACGGGGAATTCGGCGCAATATTATCGTTTTACCGGGCGCGACAGATCTGTTAACCGCGCAGCGTTCATTGTTACGTGATCGTTAAAGTCAAGCAAATTTAACGAGCCGTCAGTTTTGGAAAATTTGTAGCTTCGTGGTTGTTGAGTATTTTGTCGATGTGGCACGCGAAATATTTCTATGCAATACACACACACACATACATTCGTGGGAACGCGTCGACCTTTTCGGCGGGACTCGTGGGCGTGGTTTAACGGTGATACTACTCGATCGATGGAGTCCACGCGGTGATTTCAGTGGAACAACCGCACGAATGAGCCGACATGCAAGGAGATTTAACCGTAGGCAGTATTATTTTCCGTGGATCAGCGCGATTAGTGGTAATCTCCTTCCTCCTGCGTTCACTTATCGATGTCCTCCGAAAACACAAATCGCAACAATCATTACCGATTATAATATTTTTTTTAACAATCGTAGCGATTGTTGCCCTATCTTTGCCCGACGTTTCGACCCTTTAAGCATTGGCGTGCGATCTTGATATGATTCTATTCGATGAAAACATGAGGAACCTAATAATCATTAGACAACTGAAATAATGTATATTATTTTCGAAATTACGAAGTTCGGCTTTGTTTTCCAATATTCAAGAAGCCTGGTTATTCCGCGAGTTTACTGAACCGTGTGAATCTGTATTTTTATCCCGGGATTATTCTTTTTCTCTGATATCGACCGCCGTGCTCGGTGAACTGGAAGCAATCACGGAACGCCCGTGAATGTAGTACTTCACTGACTTTCCAGGGCCAAGTGGTAATTATTATTATTAGTAACAGCGATATTGACATTGAAACCGTGACGAACTCCGTGCATCGTTTAAAGGGTCGCATTGCCGAGCACCGCAGAAACGTAATTACCACGAGTAGGAGAGAATACAATTATTTGTCGTTAAATGTTAGATCGACGGAGTCGTCGGGATCGAGAGTATAATTCTGAAGCGTTAATTATAATCGGAGCAATTCGTGTTCGGTCAGAAAGTGAATTTAAGTGGACAGAAGATAACATTTAAATATAACGTCAAAGTATACCTAATAACTGTTTAAATATGATCGGAGGAATAGTTCGCTTAAAATCACCTCTCGACCGTGAACACGAATGGAAGCAGTGCGAAGAACGCATGATCTGTCCGAACTGTTTACCTATACACGTGTAATGTAATACTTTCGCATGAATTAGAGCGACTAACGGGTGCACACACCGTTTCCGTGCACCCGCGCCTTCGATTCCTATTAATTTCAGGCTGTCGAGGACTTTCAGGGAAATAGAGTAGTTATCGTGCGTGCCGCGAATACTAACGCGACAGTGGCGAAATGCGAAGGGTGATGCCGCCTGCACAATTTAGAAGGGGAACGTTTCGCGAACGTATCCAGCTCTTAAAACAGGCATTACCTATAAAACATTAAGCCAGGCGAGATGTCGGGTTGCCAGTGACAATTACGCGTACGTATACAGTCAATAAAACATGAGAGATTCGTGATTCTTTATTTTTTATGTGACCCCGTTTGTAAAGTGTTGCTAGATGTAACCGTATGTATAACATTTATCGTACTACGTATACAATATATACACGTTACAGGTATACATATAGTATATATAAATATTGAATATATATATAATATAGATATATAAATATATGCATATATATGAACGTGTATATATATATTTATATATATTTATAGACGCTTGTACACTGGTGTACGCGTCGCATAGTTTATATTACGTGTACAAAATGAAACCAAGCATAAAAGAATCGTTGAATATTATAAAGAAATTAATGTTGAAGTGACGTGGCGAAGAAAGAAACGGAGGAAAGAAAAGTATTAACATTACGGAAGCCCGCTGCGTTGAGAGCAAAGGGGAAATAAAGGTAACAGAGGGATTAGTATGTGAACTCATATCTGTGAGCGTGCGAGTGGAAATCGCGTGACGAGAGCTGTTGTATTTCTGTTGCGTGCGTAAATGAAGAAAATGTGTCCTGTGCGAGCGTATACATATATTTTCTAGAGCAGAAGAAAAGGGCCTAACTCCACTTGTCGTCCTCTTAAGGATCCACACGCGCTTGTTGGATGGTTGCATAACACTCGCGGATTGCAAGCAATTCTGTAACGATGGATTTTTCCTTTAATTCACAGAAGTCTCTTTTTACATTAAGTTCCCAAAGTTACCTTAACTCGATCGAACTGTCTTAATGGAATCATTGGTAGATGTAGCTCGAGAATTATCAAGGTGGACTTTGGGGGTAAGCGATTACCCCCGGTTATTGATCCTTTGCTCAAAAGGACGAACAAGTGGGGGAGGATCCTCGTCATCCGCGTGCAAAGACGGATCCTCTGGTGACCTAATTAACACACTTAGAATCTAGTCGTTGTTAATATTCAGACCTTCGGAGCATAGGCAGAAAATTCCATAGAGCGAGTATTCGAATCCCAAGACCGGAATTCGTTTCAGATAGGGTGGAAAACAGTGAAAGTTTACCGTGGGCGATTCAGCCTAGAGCCATTGTCCTTTAACACACTCTTAGTTAAATTTCTGTTGCCTCTAACAATACGATGGACATGGAATAATTACATTCGATTGGAAGTCAAGAGAAGGGCTGTAGATTGATAGTCTCGTGACGAGAATCGAGTTAGAAAGAGAATCGAGAGCACCGAGAGGGAAATGCAAAGCTCACTGCTGACTAGCCATATCCGAGACATAATCACCGAGATAATTTCATCGTCGTTAAAACAACCCCCTTTTTTGCCGCAAGCGTGGCTATCGATTCAAAAACTTGGGATTCGTGACACGCAGGGTGATCGATACAGAAGCGTTCGGCAAACTTTAATGTCCTTAGGCTAGATAGGAGAATCCTAACGCAGGCTCGAGAGGCATAGAAACGAGGGAAATGGAACTGTAGCGCGTCATTAACAACCACAATAATAAGTACTATTATCAAATTTACGTTACGAGTAATGATTAATAATAATAATAGTGTTAGCGGCCGGTTTAAACTGGCCAGACCACGTGGTCGACTGTCCTAGGTAGGGTTAAGATTCAGTGACGTAGAATTATCGGTAACAACACGGTAACATTGTCAGCGATTACCAAGTATCATTGTACCGGTTGCGAGTTTAAATTGTAATTTCGTTCACCGTTTAACTGCACAACGATTCCAGGCGAAAGTATCGCGCGACTTCAACCCTTCTCGATTCGAGTGTCTCCACCGCGTTTTCTGTGTTAGCAGAGTTGAGAATCTTCGTTTCTCCCTCATCAAATTTTAATCAAGGTAATTAATTGCAGGCGAAATAATTACCAAAGTGGCTCGCCAGATTGTGACTGGTTAAGGCTACGAAAATCGAGTTACCGTACTTTATCCTTCCACATCTCGACTGTTTGATTAAATATTAACTAAATTTTTACACAACGAGTGTATACATAGAACCCGACGTGATTCAGAGTAGAGAGAGTAGATTTCAACAGTCACAATTCTTGCTGCTATTCAACTTCCACCTTACTTAGAATCGATTTGCCGAAAGTAGCTTACACACGATTTAAATACGATTCCAATGATTTTGAACGTCGAACTGTCAGGTTTCTATGATTTCGTGCCACCAGTAAACATCGTCCTACGATTCCTGTCAGACGAGAGCAAAGACATTTATTTAGGTTCACCTCGATTTACAAAAGGAATCCCACGGTTACCGGGTAATGTTAACGGACTTTACGTCACTAAGAGCAACCAGTAGAGCGAACAGTACAAAGCAACGTGTCCTAGCTAATCAAAGAAGGGCGCTCCAGAGCGAAGATAACGATAGGCGATAGTTTGTGCGAGTGCGGTCAGTATTCCTTTTAGTTGAGGCGAGATTCTTGTACGCTGGCGAGCACGATTTCATCTGGCGACCAAAGAATAAAATTCCAGGTGGTATTGAACACCAGGGACACTTTTCAGGGCTAAATGAAACGTCATCAAGGCACAATAAAGAAGGATGAACGTGCTCGGATGCGAATTAAGAAATGAAGACAATTTCTTCATCCCCCTTTTTTTTTATTGAAAGCAGGGGAAGAAACTGTACAAACATTTCGCGATATTATTCTTTTAAGTGATCTACTTATATTCTCTTTTAAAACTACTCGCGATACACTTCTCTTTGTATTGTCCAATTTGTCCAGTTTGTTGTTAGTAAGCTAACGTTTGTTGGAGAAATTTAAGAAGGCTTTCGAATAGAAATATTTAATTGTAACGTATTGATTTGAGGCTAACGGCAAGTTATGTGTATGTGTACACGTTGTTGCATAATGTGTTAGGGCGCTCCCCACGCGTAGACACGGCGGGAAGACTTTGAACGCGTGACGGGTTCGGCTCGAGATGTTTATCGTGCGTTGACAATTTGAGGAGAGTATAGGTGGAAATGAATTAATAAAGAAAAAAAATCCAGAGAAAAATGGCGAAGTAACAAACAAAAACATATTTAAGAGACGATGGTATACATATAACTGAAAAATAAGAAACTGTATTAATATACATGTACATTGCATCGCGAAAGGTATATATACATTATGTAAATTCTATGTATATGTATATGATGCGTGTGTAATTAATAAAGTGTTGATATATATGGTTGACGATACGCTGACCGCGTATATTCTCTTTTCTTTCTTTCTAATTAAATTAACATTAGATTCTAGTCTCGTTTCTTTTTGGTAAATACTCTTTATAAATACTACTTACAGTTAAATCTGCACTGGGCTCTCCCTTATCAGCGGCATCGGAAGCGTTACTGGTGTGTTTTAGCAATTAAATATTAGCAATTCGACGAACACAAAAATAGCGTACCTACAATGAAACAACCGAGCTCGATTCTTAATTAACATTGCCAACTGCTCGAATCAGTTTCTCATTGCCTATTGTCCTCTACTGACTCAGATTTTCTCGACTAATTTGGGTGGAATTTATCTGGGTTCGAGTTCCGTCGAAGTCTTATGTTCCCTTAGAATTTCACCAAATTAAGATACAATGATGAAAGTGTAAGTTTCCTTCTAAATCTACGAGTTTTGAACGGCAGAGAGTGGGGTATTATACCTTAGCAAAGATGTTTATCGATGACTACACATAATTATATCTATTTCGTGCAATTATTGGAGGACGGAATGCTTGAATTTTAAGTAAATTCACGAACACTTGATGTATAGAAAAATATGGACTCGAAATTGTTCGTATTCATATCCGTAAGTCTTTGAAACTCCCTAAAAGGCTGAAGAAAAGTGTCGTTGATTCGGCGACGATTACACCCGTGGCAGATAAAAGAGAAGTGCGCGTTATCAGTGCCACAAAGAAAGCAGACGTAAACACCTTTAATCGATCGTTAATGTGGTGATTTCTGATTGAATCTGAAGCACCACAATAAACATGGCGTTGATCAATCAGCATGCTACTAAATCGCCAACCCAATAACACCTTCCCTCAAAGCTGGATTACTGTAATTTACAATCTCGTAGTCGAGCAATTCCACTGATAGCATTCGCGTTGCTTGCGAATGTTGACTATCAAATCGTGATTGGCGGTGGAAATTAGGGGGTGGCAGGCGGTGGACCAAAAACTACTCTGCTCCTGGAGATGGCCCCGAGGACAGGTTTCAGCAGGATCAAGAATCCAGCGATGAAGAAGGAGGAGAAGACCAAGCTCCTTCCTGTATCGCTACCAGGCCACCAGTGGCTGTACGTCCCCGTGATCACGGTTGCCAGCAAGAGTATCGTGACGGCGACGCCGCCGAATGCGTGGACGATCTTCAGGAGGACTGGCCTGAAGCGTGGGTAAAGCCACTTGGGGTTGTTCGTGATGATACCGAAGCTGGCTACCAGGCAAGCCAAGATGATGCTGATCAGGCCGAGCACCGAGTGTGGCGAAGTGAAATGGTTTCTGTTGTTGGCCACCTTGTTCACTACGATGATGATCAGGCCGATCAGGACCAGGGTCAGGCCTGCTGTGTGCGCCACCCAGTGCATCGTCACCCTGTTCAACCTGGAGACCTTGGAACCGAGGTACGCCTCGCCAGAGACGCTGAAAACTGCCTCCGTGATCAGAAGGCCGACCTGCAAGGCGGAGAGTGTCAATCTTTGGTGGTTGTATTTACCGATTTTGTGGAGGGAAAAGAGAATCAGTTGTGGAGTTCACTGTTTAAATTCTAGGGGCATTTTGGGGTTTAATTGAATGATGTCGGTGGTTTCTGTGAAGTTTGTAGAAATGGAAGAATTTTGCAAGTTTCAAAGCATTATAGATCTTCTTATGTGACATAAGGAGTAGGAAGAAATAAAAATTTACTGATCGTGTTAAAGTGTTATTCTTCTTCTTTCTATTCAGAGGACCTACGTGAAATATTGCTCAAGTTTGCAGAGCGAAACGAAAAAGCTGCGGCTGTCCGCGGAAACACGATCTGGAACTTCCATGTTCTGTTAGTTCGCGAACGACTTTCTATCGTCATTTTTTTCAATGGTTTCCCTTGTCTCGAGTTTCGAATTGGAAAATTTTACGTAACTTTACACCGTTCGACGTGCAAAGGAAGAATTTATTGCAGCAAGGCATTATGAAACGTGTTTGCAGTGGCGAATGTTCTTCCACTTCAGACGGGAACATTTCAGGCACTCCTCCCGGAGAAAGACGTGTCATGTATTCCGGAGAAAGAGCTACTGTGTTTGTTCATAATTTTTTTGTATTATCGAGTCATTTGTACATGAAAGGCAATGAAGTTAAAACGTCACGTTTATGTATTTGATTTGTGTCGATATTAGGCAATTAATTACTCACTCCGAGGCTCATGCAGATGGGATGCCACGAGAAGAAGCTGTAGCTTCCAAAAGCCAAGGAGAGGATGTAGATCACCGGTGCCAATAGAAGAATATGTGTGAGGGCCGAGAACACCATCGTGATGGCGCTTGGTGGTCCTTTGCCTGCTGGTGGGTCAGTCATTCTGTAGCTAATGTTACCTTTACAACTGAAAGGATACGTCATTAAAACTTTAAAAGTACAACAAAAATCGCAATTGCAATATTGGCACAGCATGCTTCAACATCGTCGAGTTTAGTGCAGAAGAATAGAGAAGAAGAAAGTGGTGTTTCAAAGAACCTTCGCTCTGAAGAATGAAATTAACTTCTATTTTAATTGATTACGTTAAAATTCCTAGTTGGAGGAGCTGAACTTTTCGTCAATTTTGTTGAAATTAACTTTTATTTTAATTGATTATGTTAAAATTTCTAGTTGGAGCTAAATATTTCGTAAATTTTGTTAAAATTAACTTTTATTTTAATTAATTATGTTCAAATTCCTAATTGGAGGAGCTAAATTTTTCGTAAATTTTGTTGAAATTAATTTCTGAAATGAATCGAAGTATAAGTCCTTTATCATAAAACAAAGATTGAACAATTCTAATTACTTTCTCCTATATTTTCTGACGGTATCTTTGTCCTAAATAAAAGAAAACAGTAATGTTTCCTTTTATCCCGTCTTTCCTTCTTCAAGTAATTTGCGTGGTAGTTTGATTTTTCAAGATTTATGTAAAAACGAAGGAATCAATGCTGGAAAAGCGCGAGGGAAGATGCGCGAGACTTCTATTCTTCGATGTATAAGAGAAAAACGAGGAATTCTTTTGTCGCAATTGCTCCTACGATCGTTTAGATGCGCGACGTGTGATTCATTGCTAATTGCGCAGCACGATTCCCTGGTTTCTTTCAGCATCCACTTGGGCAAACTCGAAGAACGTCTTCTTTGACAGTTGCACAAGCTTGAGTTTAATAAACGGCGTTACCGATTAAATAGATAGACGTTGGAGAGTTACTTATTACCTCAGCTTTCTTGGCGTTCAGTATGAACAGCTTAAAGAGTCGAGCGATATGTTAAATTGAAAAAAACATGTAATAAACCATTTGTATTTTTTGTCACATTATCTCATAACGGTGGCTTAAATTCTCTTTCTTTCATATATCTACCAAATATGTGAAGCTGTCTACTTTTAATCATTACGAAAGATATCTACCTTTATCTCTAACGATAAAACAAGAGAGTAAAAAAAAGGGGAAAGAGTTTACATAAGGATCAACGTGGCTCCAAATAAGCACCATAATGTCACACTTTCTCCCGGCTATTGTCTATATTTTTCTTAATAAATAGAACCAACATTAGACAGATAGTGACATATTTACACCTCTAGTGAATACCACGAATATCCTTTGACTAGAATTAATTAAAAGTTAACGAGCCAGTAACAAACTCCAATGGACCGGCGCTTATCGTTTTTCCCGGAGCGTAATTGACAGCGGCGATTACTCGATCGCTGATGTATTACATTATCACTGGTACGTGCGAAGATAATTATCATTATTATGTTGCAACGAGCCATCCAATGTGACCGTTTAATTGTGTTATCGTCTTGTCAGCGTTATCGCGTTCACGGGGTTTAACACGTTGTTCTTTTCTCAAACTTTTCTATCCAGCATCGCGGGAAGCGCGCTGTCACAATTGTCGCGAGACACGGTGGGTTCAAGTGTTAACGACTGTAAATTCTATCCACCGTTTCCTTAAATTGAATGAACGCTCGACGGCGAGCGAGGAGGTTTCGGATGACTGACACTCCCGGCAACGTGACCATTAGAAAGCATAGTGCGACTTCCTCAATTTCCCACGTCCCGTTTAAATTTAAAAAATCGCTAACCACAGAAACTGGACGGACAATGACTTGGGCGTTTAAATGTCGACTGCAATCGAGGTCGATCGAGGAACGGTGCTTGGATAATATGGAACGTTTGCAGAGCTGACCTTAATTACGTCAAGCACGCCGATGGTGGATTAAAAGAAAATTTTTTGTAAATGCTCGTGGAAAATTGATGTTAGTCGAGAAATTTCGTTTGCACGCGTTCTAGTTAACATTGATGATGGCTAATGAGTGTCAAGGTTCAGATGAAATCTAGTTCATCGAATCGGAGACATTGCTGATATTGATACGGTTATCAGTGTCAGTTGAACACATGGGAATCTCACGTCTGTTGCAGTTGTTTTTTTCTAGACGAGACCACTCATACGACGAGTGTGTACTTGTATCGAATGTTTTAATGCTGAGGGAACAGTAAGTGGCAAACAACCGGAGGATTCATCTTACCTTCGGCAGTAATAGCCCGTGATTCGACTGAATTCTACGGTAATATTTAAAAATCGCCGTAACGCGGGGTACGGAATGCGATCCAAGGGCACGCGTAATCGTTTATGGGAATATTCACATCGAGCATACGTTGAATTTCGAATAAATACAATAGAGGCAGGATTTATCCCGTCGCTCTGTGAGAAACGACTCCACTTTTGACAGTCATAATTACGACCAGCACGGTTTGTATTAATCATTTCGTTCGAACTGAAACGATCGACAGAAATTTAAAGGAATTATTCACGACCGCGTTGGAGAACTTGTGAGAACGATTGGCGAGTTGGTCAACAGGATATTTGCATAAATAAAGAACCACACTTTATACACGTTTTAAAAAACGACTGGTATTTTTCACAATTACGACTATTATTAAATTAATTGATAAATTTAGTTTAACAGCTGTTGCTGGCATTGAAATTACCTTTACCTAAATGAGTAACTAAATTAAACTTTCATTTATTTTTAAATTCAAATTTTTCATAAGAATATCATTCTTATTTAAAACTTATATTTATAAATCAATTAATTGAATTAATCATTTCAATTATTGAAATCAAATTAACCAGATAGAATTAATCTAAGAAAAATGTGGAACACTTGGAAGTAATTAGCGTCAACATTGACGAAGTTATCTATGTTTAAGTTCGAATGAATTGCCAGTCGATTAGCAAGTTGGTCAACAGAGACACTCGCGAATACTTGCTACGTTACCCTGGCGATTACGTTTGTCACAATATCATCGCACAACGATTCGTTGACCCAAACCGACATACTTTCAGATACGCTCCACTTTCACGGTTCGCAGCGAGATATACCAGCCATAACGCTCTCGGAATCTCGTGTTTACGCGAAGCGTATCGAAAGCAGTGCAGATTTAGCTGATCTCCCCTTACGGAGATAAAAAAACTATCGTTACACGCTAGCAAATCTGCGTTACGTAACCGTGCACGTATAAGAATAGCCGTACGAAACGAAGATTTCTGCATCCGGCGGGGAACAGAAAAAAGTAACGAATCCAAATCCCCAATCTTCATCTACTATTAATTTACCACGAGTCTTACTATAGTCGAATAATTAATGTAGTAATTAACACACGCACTAAAAATACACCAAAACACCACAATCCTCAGCCAAGTTGCTCGTGCAAAGCTCAACAGAAGATTTCCCGAAAGAAAGTTCAATTCTATTAACTCGGTAAAGCTGCAATTGAACGTCGAAAATTTGCCCGCGAAACTTGGCGTCGGATTTGAAACTGCACCTTATCAAACTCCCCACGCAAGCTATTATTTCAAAAACACTCGATGAATGTCGACAGTGTTACTCACCTAAGACGTTATGAAACAGCAGGATCAAGCCTCCGGAAGAAGAAGGTGTTCGACTTGTAGATTTTCCAGAAAATAGAAGCGCCGTGCTTCAAAATCTGGCTCGCACACGCGCGTAGACGAACACTGGACGACGCTCGCGGCTCGACTGAAGCACGCGCGGAACCGTAGTGGTGGGCGATTTATCGCTGCGTTGCCGATACTCCTTACAAACGACGAGGAAAATCGTCGAGTAAAGGCGGCCTTGACGAGTTTGATCGTCGTGTTCTCTTCTGGGTCGGGATAAAATGAACGATGCTCGCGTGATTGGAGCAGAATGTTAACATTAAGCGTTGGGTGTTGGAGACTCCTACGTCGTTTGAGGATCTGTTGTTTTTGGTATTTTTCATATTTTGGGTATTTCTTTCTAGGCCGGCGTTTTTCTTTGCTTCGTAATTTATCATTAGGGAGTAATTCGTCTTGGATGAGAAGGGATGTAGGAATGATTTTTTTAAAGAAGGTTCCTCTGGTGTATCGTACTCCGATGGTCGGAGTATGATTGATTTTGAATATAAATGAGGATGAGATGTGACCTTGAAAGATGCTTCATATCTGGATCCATTGATCTTCCTCAATTTCCATTAATACCGCCCACTTGAACTTTCTGGAGTAACACACCTTCTGTAATATTCTTATTTATAAACGCTTCGTGCAGAACGCTGAAAGAGGTGTCAAGATTGTACGCATGGTGTTATTTGCAATTTAATCGAGTTTACGTGGCACAA
This sequence comes from Andrena chrysosceles, assembly GCA_963855975.1. Lineage (NCBI taxonomy): Eukaryota > Metazoa > Arthropoda > Insecta > Hymenoptera > Andrenidae > Andrena > Andrena chrysosceles. The sequence continues at coordinate 9,600,210 of OY979766.1, read as the reverse complement.
TCCAGCTGTGTTTGTTGAACTACTGGAACATGAGAACTAAGGAATAAGTGTTTACTGAAACTTCTTCGTCAACCCCGCGTTTGTTAAGGGAATCTACATGTATTTAATGTAGTGTATCGGTGTATTGCACTATCATTTCTCTCTGTCAGTTCTAAGCAACGGATAACAAGGCTCGTTTCAATACCATCCTCTTAACGCCACGATATCAGCTCTCAGCTCATGAATCGCAACCACGTAACAGTTATGCAAATCGCTGTTATGCAATTCTAACGGAATTCTAACGGAAGGCATTCCTCAAGATGTTCCTGGTGATATGTTATTTTTTAATGGAAAACTTATTGTCTCCATCGCCAGCGATCTCTCAGGATACTTTCGAGACACCCTATGAACAGCAGACTCCGTCGTGCAGAGGCAGTCGATTTAAGCTGTGCATTAAATACCATGGCAGCGTTTACGGCGGCACTTCAGTGCGAGTGGCTGCTGATTACAACACCACGTGCCCCTCTGATTACGCGCGATCGTGAGCTAGGTTCGTGTTTTTCTCTTCTCCGCCCACGTAATCTAGAATTTTTTTAGTGGCTCGGAGAATTCGACCACGGACCACAGAGATGAAAGGAAATTCTCCAAGCTCAACGACTCCACGTGGCGGTGCAACTTCCTCTTACTTATGTTAGTTAACGAACTGTAGGTACTACGCTTTCAATCCATCCTGCTTCGAACCATGAATAGAACGTCAGTCGAAAGATCTGCAGAAAGATCTGCGATGGGTATTGAAAATCTTGATGGGTCTCGATGAGTCGTCTGCACTGCAAGAATGCACGCGTGCGTTTTAAGAATTGTGTCTGTCGTTGTCATCGTTCGTTGAATTAGAAGCAGAGACTCATCAGAACTGTAGAGACCTAATGGTTGTTCTAATGAACAACGTTCAAAGCGATTTCAAAGGTCTCGAATTTAAGAGTACCAACCAGTCGTTTTTGTCGAAAATGCAGCATATCTTTTTTAATTAATTACACAGAATTAAATTGAAGCTGAGACTTGTTCTTTGACACAATGTTTATTAACATCATAATTTTTAAAGGAACCTGTTTCTTTCGCCAAAAATATGCATTACCAGATAAATCATTAAAGAGGCTTTTTAGAAAAGTTTCTTTTATATTCGTTACTTCATCTGTATTTGCTTTCTCATCGCTGTGAAAGCAATTTCGCACGAGTTATGAGAAGATAACAATAATGAAGCAATCTGATAACGGTAACGACGTGCGCTCTGTTCATTGATCCAAAGCAAATCGTTCTCCATAAATAGATGTCGTCGTACGAAATTTGCTTTCACGGCCTGCAATATGCTTTTCGCTAATGGGCGTGTGTACGATCGCTTGCAAATCCAACGAGCGATCATTCCTTCGTCGCACACGCCATTTGTTGCGGCGGAAGTGTGCATGGACAGGCCATACGTATGCACGTGAGCGCATAAATCGGCCTCGACGATCGTCGGAATGTACTCTGATTGCTTATTCGAGGCGTGGATGCCAACTATACCCTGATTATGCAAATATTCGGCGGTAATAACATTAAGAATGCCGGCAACTTCGTACACGCGCGCATCCTCGATGCTTCATGCAAAGCTGCGCGCTACGATCGCGATGACAGCGTTACAAAAGAATTTTGAAAATTTTTCATTCACTTCTCGATCCGAACGCGCTTTAGCAGCGTTCAGTGTTATTCTTAAAGAATAACGTAGTTCAATGGCAGAGATTTAAACGCGTTCTGTAAACTGAGTCAGAAGTCGATTCATACAGCCTGTCCTTTTTTTCTTACATATCTTTCCACTGACGCACTGCTATCCTCTAGTTACACTATTCTTCAATTGGTTACAACTGCTGGTAATCGTGAACCGTCATCTTGCATGCTTCTAGAGGCACGCAATAGACTAATTTAATTGGGTTCTTCCTATACTCACCAATAAAAAACATAGAGAACAGAGTACATGAGCACCTTGTCTGTACTAACACAGTTCATAAATAAATAGAAACCACTTATTCAAAGCAAAATGTGCCGTTTCTAATCGATTAATCCCGTACTGCCATCGAGCTTGTAAACGTACACCTGAACCAATACTTAATCGACCTACATACGTATCAGAAGACTTATATTGGGTTGTTCGGAAAGTTCGCTGCGTTTCTGACGTCTTTAAACAGATTGAACTCGAGAAGTTCTCATGCTTTTTTTTACATAACGCTCAGGAACTTTTAGCTTGATTTGAAAGGAAAAGTATGAAAAGTTCCTCGGCCGCATCTGTTTACCAGCTGTCAGAAACGTTGCGAACTTTCCTCGCAAATCAATATTCAGAGTGCGATCTTTTCTCAGCTCTATCTATATTCGACGAGCTCCTGCAGTAAGGTAACCCTACTGGTTCGTCCACCTGCGAAGAACCACTTACAGCTACGATACTGCCAGCACGTGAGCCAGCTGACAACTGGGCTGTGTTGACCGGGAGTCGTCATGACAACTTCAACGATCACCACACGCGACAAGGGCGACCTTTTCGTCGTCGTTTCATGGTGCAGCTTTGTGATGCACTCGTGTGACTGACACTGAATTCTCTGTATGAGGAGATAGACTACTCAGTGAGAATAATGGTGGTGGTTGATAAAAGAAGGTCGCTGATAGTGGCTACCGCTGGTCACTTCTTCGGCGTGCCGTTGAGGGATGACGAGACCATCGCTGATGGAGAATCGGTGCTGGATAATTTCTTGGACGGAGCCGCGTGCAGAACGCTCTGCGCGCAACCTGCTGACACCGGTGGTCATGAAGCACGGTTGAAGCTGAGCAACGAGTTGACAATTGGAAGAAACACCTTGGTCTTCTTCAAGGTAGAGTGGAAGTTGATGGTGAAGGTGGAGTATGAGGGATTTTATCTGAGTTAGATTGTTGGTAGCAGGTGGGGGAACTGGCCATAAATAATTAGTGATCATGAGGTCAATCGTAATTACTGGCGTTGGTAGCTCGGCACATATGCTTTATCCATAATGGATAGTAATATGTAAAGTGTGACATCTTTGATCATCAGTGGTTGGAATGTTGGAAATTCTGTTCCCCAATTGCTCTTTTCATTCCTGCAAATTAGATATCCGCCACTATCTTCGTCATATTAGTAATGGAGCGTTTGATATAGGTAACAGATTCACCAGTCACGGAGAAGAATTTCCACGAACTGGTTCACGTGACTACGACTGGTAGCGGCAAAGGGTCGACCCTAATCGAGGCACTTCGTCAAGTATGGGCACCAACTCTGCGATCATCCAGCCTCAGCCCGTCGTGCTTGAAGAAGTTGGAGGAGAATCTTCTTGGTTCACAGGCTACGACCTCCGTCCTCGAGGAGGAGGACCACTGGAGGAAGAGATGGGAGGAATCGAAGCGTTCACACGACAAAACGATCTATGGAGAGGCTGTGAAAACATTGACGAGCATCAGGGCCGAGCTGGAGAGCGCAGCAGTGGCTAGGTGTCGTAAAAATCTCGTTAAACAGATTCCAATTAGCCTAGCACTCCATTCCTGGCAACTTTCATCCATACACACCACTTGTTTCTAATTCAGTTATCATCTACTGAACGTGCCTCGCTATTAATTTATAGACATTATTGAAATTCAATTTTGAACGATTTTCATTGTCGCAGAGATGGTCTAATCGGAGTGGAGGATGCTGTCGAGGCAGTATCCGGTTACGTAGACGATTTATGGAAATTAGGGGAGGCAGTGTACCCCGAAGAACGTATGAAATCCTTTCTGGATATCATCGGGGACGAAGTGGTGTCCCTTGTGAGAAATATAATAGACGAGGTAATAGATTATAGGATTTCAGTGATAGCTGTAACTATCAATTTCAATATCGTCGATTTAGCTGTTTTAAGGTATTAAAAGGTTCCAGAACTCGTACACTAAAGAACAAGTTCGCTTTGAAAATAGATCCGTGCTTCTGACGATCGAGTGAAGGTTGAAGCGATTTCCATTGGCGCAGATATTTGCGAAAAATGGGCCAACATGTCGGAGAAGTTCACAACCCTTTTCTGGCCCCACCACTCCCTTCACCCTTGGAAGGGCCCGAGTTACACTCCCACTAGGTGCTCTCGAATTGGAACACGGCTCAGGTACTAGCTGGAGATACTTCCTCTTCTTGGTTCGCGGTAAAATTCAATGATCTCTGCGATCTTTAGGCAGATTGCCGAGTTACGTGCTCAGTATCGGCAACTAACTCGACTGCTCACGCCCAATGAGAGATCTGGACTCGGCACTGACACCTTGATGCAGTGTTTCGACGACGTTAAAGGTATCTCGTTTCCATCGATCCTAATTCTTCATTCCTGACAGCGCTAACCTTGAAGATACGCTGCTAGTAGATTCTCAGCGAAAAGTATATTTCTATACTCAAATATTAAATGTCTCTTCAAACGATGGACAAAGAAATTGACGCTTACAGAAAACTGTTCACAAATACTTGCTAAGAATTTATTTCCTAGTCACTGACTATTGCAACCTGTTAATCGTCCATGGCAACCCTTGCCAGTGGTTTTCGACGACGGCGAAAAGAGCGTCGACTGGAATCGCCTCCGTAGAAAAGTCGAAGAAGGCCTGCTACCAGCCGAAGAGCGAGTCGCACAGAAGCTGAAATCGCAGATCGCCGACGCCACCACACCAAACTCCTTGCTCGCTGAATTTCAACGTTACCTCGAGCTGTTGAAACGAGAAGGTTTGAAGAGGGCCTTGCGTGGCGAACGCGAGGCACTGCTTTCTGCATACGGAGACCTCATAGGTAACTTTAATACATGTGAAGCTTGTTTGTATACCACTCTTGCTTCTTCAAATAGTATCTATTTCCAATTAAAATCGACATGTTCAATTCCTCGAAACGCAAGAAAGTTGCTTGGCTGGGCCAGACACGGGAGACCTCTTAGACAGTCCCCGAATACTTCAAGAGGTTCAAGCAGCGAGGTCGTCTGAGATGAGGCTGGAGAGTTTGAGGAAATTGGGGAAGGAGCTGCTCGCCGATCTTCCTGGATACCAGGGAGTGTCGTCGAAAGTTTCGGCAGCTCTGAAGGATATCGAGAGGAAGCGGGAAACCTTCGTCGAGGCTTGGGTAGCTCTCTAATCTTTGCAGATAATGAGTTTTACACTTGGTGCATGTGAAATTCTGCGATCGACAGGTGGAAGAGACGAAGGACGCTGTGGCGACGAGGGAGCTGACTTTGGGTACCGATTCAGCTGTGGTGGAGCTAACTGGCACCAGCATGATGCGAGTGACGTACGATCCAAAATTGATGACGCTGATCAGAGAGGCCAGGGCGCTTTCCAGCCAAGGGGTGGAACTTCCCCGACAAGTGAGGGACCTCGTCGAAAGGGCAGGTGCTCTGGCGGGTCGTGCTAGGGCTCTTCAGCAAGTGGCGACCTTTCACAACACCATTGGCGACCGTATGGTGCCATCTCAGAGACCACTGATGCTTACAACAGCGTTGGAGTTGGCGCGTGCTGTTCAAGAGCAAAAAGGTGTCGTTTGGTCTGACCCTCAGGCGGTAGACGCTTACACCGCCAGGTTGAAGGAACTGGTAATCTCTTGAGATTCCTATGCTTTGCTTCATAAGTTTAATCGCAACATCGAAACATCATAAGTTTAATCGCAATTTTCAATCTCATGCAGGTGAGGAAGTTCGCGCAACAGAATTCCGAGCTGGCAGCGAAACACGGCTCGTTGCGAGACTTGGTGGCGAATTTACTAAAAGGAGAGACTGTCAATCTGATTAGCAACCAAAATGCTTGGAAAGACGCTCTTGTGAACATGAGGACCATAGTCGACACCGTGGAAGCCGAGTACGGAAACACGAAAGCGTGGAAGCTGCACTGGGACAGGCAGCTGCTGAAAGCTTTGGGTGTAGCCTACAGGTGAACACAGTTGCGCTGCAGAGGCTGGTTTTTAAGAATGTATGACGCTATGTGCTTGCACCTCGTCAGGTTTCTTTGTGGAAACCTTCTTCATCCTGGTGGCTTTCGTTCGCTACTTACAATATTCCACTTGTTCCTGTCACCAAACATTGTACTCTCCCTCTACTTGCTCATTACATGAATACTGAATTCCAATATTTATAAAGAAGCTTCGTTAAACCCCAAAAATCGTTCCCTCACGATTCCCCAAAACTCTATAAAGAAACGCGAAACACTCGCCAATGAATGTAAATTGGACTGCAAACGAGATAATGGAAAAAAAATTGATATTCCTAACTAGCTTCTCCTCCTGCGCGGAAAACGCGGGGCCCCGCGAAATGCATTCCTAATGAACTCCCAACGTCCTTGAAACCATCTCGCGATTTTAATGCGCAATTTGCATATTCATAGGCGATTTGCATAGAACAGATTCGCGACAGAATATTCCCTCCTCGGGTTTCTTTTTTTTTGCAGAGGCGCGTTACCGTCTTTGTTGAAGAAGCTGCCCGATGTTAAAGTGGAGCTGACGTTCCGCGACGGATCCCTGCAATGGAGACCGTCGATCGAGGAGGTCCGCGCGAAATTGTACTCGTCGATCCGACGATCCCTCTCGATCCCCGCGAACTTCAGGGGTGTCGGGGATGCGGCTGACGCTCGTTTCGGCGATCTGATTCAAAGGAGCGGCTACCTGTTCGGCGGTGTTTACAAGCAGGCGGAAATCGTTCTCTCTGCGCTGGAAACGCTCAGGAGGAAATGGCTGTACGTGGCTGCGCCGGCGAAAATAGACGCTGCGGAACGGTACGAGCTTGGCGATGATTTTATACCAGCAGCGCTGCTCGAAAATTCTGCACTGGTTTATTAAAAGTTTGAGAAATCGCGTGGAAACTTGTACTTCTCTGGCATTTGTTTATATGTGTCAGGGGCGCATGTAGATGAGGGGCAAGGGGCCTTGGCACACCCCAAAGAAAAAGGAAATTAGTGTAACCACGGCTAAAGTAATTCAAGAGATTTCCGCGAAATATCATCAATTATTTTAATTTAAAAGAGTGGGAACAATTTCAAAATTAATTCATTATGGCAACTTACATACGAGTTATTGGTTTTTCGCTCTCCCAATTTTTCTGCTTCCCAAAATTTGTAGCCTATTTAGCCCGTATCCAAATGCGCCCTGCCTGAATATATCTCCGATTTCCTTCATCTTCTATCGCATTCGACAGTGTGTAGATATCTATCTTTATATCCTACCTCTATAGAATTAAATGATACGTAATACCCATTGTTTAACTTAATTCTTGTTCAATGAAAAGACTGAAAGGCAGATCGCCGCAAGAGTGGACGAGAGCCTTCAAGGATGCCAAGCAATGGGCGCAAGAGGTCAGCGAACTAGCAAAAATCCTTCACATACACTATAATAAGATTTCTATGTACACCCTCTGTAATCATTGCTCGATAATTAGGTTGGCAAATTGCGAGGAAGCGAAGTGAAAGTATGGTGCGTGAGCGTGGACACAGCGACGACCAGGAGCGACTTAGAATCAGCGTCTCGTCGTTATTGGGAGCGTCTGTGTTCCGATTTAAGGGTGGAGGCTTCATCGAGGTTGGTCGCCATCGTAGAGTTCCTCTCGTCTGCCTCCAAGGAGCTGGAACGTAGGCCCAGAAGCGTGGAGGAAGTTGGACTAGCTTACGAAGCACATGCTCGAATCGAGGCGCAATCGTCTGGCATGAGCGAAGAAATGGAGGCTGTCATTGGACTTTCCAAAGTGTTGGCCGCGTGGACTAGCGAGAAACTTGAAGGTGATTCATATTACTCTCGATGATAACACGACAAGCGATTCATAGAAACCCTGTCCCAGCTATTTGCTGACTAATCCTCCCTCTAAAATAAATCTCCATACTGTAAGCCTTCATGAACTACCTTAAAATTTCTTAAATACAGGTGTCAGCGCGGCATACGCTTCCTGGCAGCAGCTGGCTGACCGTTTGGAGCGTCACAAGACAGTGGTAGCTCGGGAACTCGAGGACGCCAAGGTGAACCTTCGCCACAGAGCAGTGGCAGTGCGAGACGAGATAGAAAGATGGCAGACGAAATGGTCCTCCAAGCCAGAGATGCTCACACTAGACTGGATCGTGTCGATGAGGGAAAGGTGGACGAACCTGAAGGAGCAGTTGGACGTTTTGAAAGTCGATTGCCAGAGAATCGAGCTGAGCATCGAGGACATTCTAGAGGACAACGAGGAGACGATGAAGAGGCTGGAGCAGCAACTGGAAGCCGAGGAGTCGAACTGTAGGTTCCAGGCTGAGTTTCTGGAAGAACTGAGGAACCAAGAGGACGAGGAGTGGACAGTGGCAAGAAGAAGACTACCCAGGTTGCACGATTGGCTGGATTCCTGGGAGAACAGGATACGCGTCCAGTTAAAGGATCAATCGAAGGACGAGTCGACTGATAAATCAGAGAGCCTAGAAGTGGACACGTTCGTTGGCAGGAAAGTGCGACAGGTCAGAGGTGCCATCGAGTGGCTGCAGCTTCTACGCGGCGACGAAATCGCGGACGAGCATTGGAGCGAATTTAAATTACTTTTGAACTTGAACAGTATCAAGGACGCGAGGGATATTACTCTGGGTGATTTGCTTCGTTCCGTGGACAGCATCCAAGAGAACGCTGAGAAGATAAAGGTGACGATTGCGATCCTTAATCTCTTCGATAATCCCAAATCGTAATGATTCGAGAATCTGCCCAGAGTGATGCACGCTGAAAGCGTAATTTATGTCCAGGAAATAGCGAAAAGAGCGGCGGCGGAAAGCGGCATTCGACAAGGACTGATGGAGCTCGAGTCTTGGGAGGCATCCGCGCACTTTCAGCTTCAGCAATCGAAGGACGGTAGAAATACCGACATCCTTCTCGTTGAGGAATATGGCAGTCTGTTGGCAAGAGCAGGTGAACCTTACCTCTCGATTTAATAAGCAACAAGCACTCTTGCAATGTACCCGGCAAAGTATAATTACGTTTATTCGCGATAAGGTGAACTAAGATTGCTGCTGGAGGGCGCGAAAGGGGCAGCAGGCTACGAAAGGTTCGCAGCGAGGGTTGCTCGCTGCGAAGCAGGACTCTCGGAGATGGAGGAGAGAATAAAAACCCTGAGCACTGTCCAGAGGAAGTGGGTTTACTTGGAACCAGTCTACGAAGGAGGCGCTGCGCCGAACGATACTGGAAGGTGGTCCAGGGCTAACAAGGAATTTAGGTGATCAGTCGTTAGAACTGTTGCAATGTAGTTTTTCAAATTTCGTATAGTGATCGAGGGGAATGTTCAGGTATCTCATGGGAGAGGTCTCTCGCGACCCGAGGGTGTCTTCGTTGAGGAGGCTTCCCCTTTCAGCCTTCACAAACTTAAAGGACCACCTCGACAGGTGTCAGCGAAGCCTCGACGAATACTTGGAGGTATAACAGAGACTCTACTCTCTATATAGCTTTGTAATTTCAAAACAGTATACAGATCATGCTTAGATCTCCCCAGTTGCAGAGTGGGGAGCCTAACCATTAGATCCTCAGTATCTCAGATTAATGAGAACCTTATCTTTCCCCTTGGACCTCGATGGTTCTAGGAAAAAAGGTCGTCTTACCCGCGCCTGTACTTCTTAAGCGACGAGGATCTCCTGGAATTAGTGTCAGCCAACGGACGTGGCTTGGAAGCTCATCTACCGAAACTGTATCAAGGCGTGGGATCGATAATAAAGGGCGATAATGGGCTGACGGCCGTCGTATCGCCAGAAGGAGAGATCCTACAGTTAACCAAGCCCGTCGACCTCCGAGACCCATTACCGCGATGGCTGGGCAATCTCGAGGAGGGAATAAAAAGCTCCCTTCGTCAGAAGCTGGGGAAATGCTTGGTCGATGCCGCGCCTGATCCATCGATCTATCCCACTCAGGTAAGATAAAGGCTTTCCCCGAGATTGCTGAGCTCCGCGAAGGGTCCCGCCTGCCTCTGACGTGTCCTAATAAATTCTTAAGGTGCTGTTGCTCGCGGAAAGGATTCGATTCACGGAACGGTGCGAGAAAGCTTTGAAGGAAGGTCGGCCTGGTTTGAAGAATCTCGTTGAATATCTAGAGACACAAAGGGCGAGGTACAGGGGATTGGAAGACACTGCTGACAGGCTGACTGCTTTAAAGGCGCGTGGACTTTTATTGGACACCGTTCATCATCTCGAAGTGGCTAGGAATCTTCTCAGCGTCACTCTTCAGGGGGAGAGTACCGTTTGGACCTGGCAGAGACAGCTGAGGAGTTACCGAACTGTAGGATTCTTATTCTATTCTTCAATGTGTTGCCTATTGAGGAAAATAAACTTGCATTATTCTAACTGGCTTCAGGTACCTGATAGCATCATAATGATTTGTTTTTCAGAATAAAGGACCAGTCGTGCGTTGCGCTGGCGCAGAATTCCCATACCGTTTCGAGTATCAAGGTGCAGCAGTAGGCTTGGTCCAGACGCCGTTGACAGAGCGATGCTTCCTGGCACTCGCGCAGGCCATGAAGCTAGGCCTGGGCGGCAGCCCAACTGGACCGGCTGGAACTGGCAAAACCGAGAGCGTAAAAGCGCTCGGAGCTATTCTTGGCAGGCTCGTTTTAGTTTTCAATTGCGACGAAGGTAACGATCCGACGCCTACGAGGTTGAAATCGATCTCCCCAACAACTGTTCACCAATATTTAACACATTAATATCCTCTACATAACTGTAATTGATACACTCCAGCACAAAATTCACATAATTGTAGCAGATTTTGCCACTCGTCAAAGAATTTCCACCACAGTATCCTTCTTCCTCAAAATTCCTAATTCCTCGAATTTTCTAATCTTCATTATTTACCCATATCAGGAATGGATGCTGGTAGCATGCGACGAATCCTCGGCGGCCTCGCCCAAGCTGGTGCATGGGGTTGTTTCGACGAGTTCAATCGGCTGGAAGAAGAGACACTGAGCGCAGTGGCTATGCTCGTTAGACCCCTCCAGGAAGCAGTCCGCGATGGTTCTCCTCAGATCTTGCTAGGTGACCAAACAGTGAACCTAGACCAGCATTGCTGTGTGTTCATCACCATGAACCCCGCTGGGATCGAGTACGGTGGTCGACGCAAACTTCCCGATTCCCTGGCGCGACTGTTCAGGCCGATCGGCATGGCCCATCCCGACAGATCGGACATTGTTAAGGCATTGCTGGAGTGTGCTGGATTCCTGAACGCGTCCACCCTCGCGAAGCAGCTCGTGGAAACGCTGGACATCGCGGAGATTCTGTTGTCCAACCAGCCCCACTACGACTGGGGCCTCAGGGCTCTAAGATCTGTCCTTGATGCCATTCCCGCGAGCAATCAATTGGACGAGACCACCAGGTTGTCTTTGATAAAGTGTCTTTTTTCAATTCTGAGAATTCGAAGCGTTTGAGGACAATTTCTTCAAAGTACATCTTCTTAAAGATCTTTGTCTTCAAGCCAAGCATCGAAACGAATCCAAGATCGACGCGATTTATTTTTCAGATTGGTGGCAGCGATTAAAGCGTCAACTTTGCCAAAATTGACACAGGAAGACACGACGACCTTCCTATCGCTGCTGGAAGATGTTTTTCCCAAAGTAGACTCTTCTTTGTCCAATTTCATTGAGAGACAAGATTTGCAGAATGCTCTGGTGGAACTATGCACCGACCAAGAACTCGGCAATGAAATGGCGAACAGATGCATCCAGTTGAACGACCAGCTGAAAAGTAGAACCGGCGTGGCGATCGTTGGCCCACCAGGAAGCGGTAAAACGACTATCAGGAAGCTGCTTTGCGAGGCATTGACGAAAATTGGGGAAACGGTCGTTCAGTTTCTCGTGTACCCTGGCGCCATGCCTAAATCGAGGCTTCTGGGTCGCGTTGTCCCTCAGACTAGGTACCGTGTCCTTAGAATTCTCATTCCAGTTCATTTCATTTGTCGTTCAAACGAATCTTCGTGCCATATCGAATCGTCTTTTAATCGTCTTTAATCTCACAATTTAGTCAACAGTTTAATTAAGTGCTGACGAGTGATATCTCTTCAAGATCCAGTTGCTGTTGACTAATTAACGACGTTCTTATTTTGCAATACGGGTTGAAGTGTAGAGACGTGATTAGTGTAGAAGCAGAGTGGATAAGATCCGTCGGGTAGCTGCACTGAAACTTAATACCAAGGAAATCGTCGTGTTTGGTTACCAGGGAGTGGAAGGAAGGTCTGCTATCCAACGCCGTAGCATCGGCAGGAGAATCGACCACATGGATCGTCCTTAATGGCGACGTGGAGCCCGAGTGGGCTGAAGCTTTAAACTCCGCTCTAGACGACAATCGATTATTGACTTTGCCCAACGGCGTCAGCGTGAGACTTGGCTCTCGAACAAAGTAAACGTCCACCATTTAGAACTTAAACACTCGGTCCAGTATTTTTCTAATTAGTTTCGCTTGCTTCTTCTATTCGTTTCCCAAAGAAATTAAGAAAAGAACATTGCTTTCAGTTATCATATCAGAATTAATTTCCCTAACTCTAATATCCAAACTTGATGGAATTTCCAAGTCACTGTGTATGCGATATTACGACTACCTCCTTATCTCTGCTCGCTGCTACAGGTTCATCTTCGAGACCCATAAACTCGCTGGAGCGAGCCCAGCCACCGTTTCCCGTTTAGGGGTGGTTCATTTAGGCTCAACGGCTCCGAACTCCTTACTGGTAGCCTCCAGATTGAAAGCACTTCCAGAGGCAGCGAAGGAACTCGCGAATTCCCACCTCTGCCCCTGCGCCGAGGAGTGTTTGAAGATCAACGTGGACGTTTCCTCGGCCATAGGCTTAATGGACTCGACGCTCTGCCATTTAAAGGGCGCTCACACTCGCACCTCAGCTTCCTTCGCTCTTCTCGCTTCTTTATGTGGTCAAATAGGGGATGAAGCTTCTAGAGAGGATTTAGCCAGGATGATTTATCAATCAACGGATTGTTGGTGAGGATTTCGAACTTCTGTCGAGTGCCTGCTTGCAGTCGGTGTCCATTATTCAAGCTTGGACTTTGGCTAATATCGTTAGTCTATAGTTACTTGAAAATACAGGTGTCCGAATCAAGAGAACCCATACTCTGTGGTGTATAACAAGAAGACAGATCGATTGGAAACTATCGGGGATGCCGACCAATCGACGGATACCGAGGACGGTCCTGTTTCACTGTCAGGTGTTAAAGTGGCTTTGAATCGAGCAGAATTAGTTACTTGCATCTATCAGCTTCAATTTCTATTACAGTATTTTAAATGTGAAAAGCAGTTGGGTAACGCGATGTGTATGTGTTCAGGTACAATGAAGAGAGCGTTGTCCTCCGTTTTACCATGGATCAAAGACAATCAGCCTATAATGATCAGAGGCCCAGAGGGATGCGGAAAAAACACTCTAATATCGGTTATACTCTCTGCGATCAGAAGCAACGAGCCCTCGACTTTGGTCAAGGGGTCGTCCCTCTATGGGTCGCAGGACTTGGTGACGAAATTAAAGAGGAGCTGCGTGCAATTGAACTCCTCTTCTCATGGTAGAACGTACAAGCCTAGGAGTGGATCGAGGGTCGTGTTGATTCTGGAAGATTTGCATCTAGCTTCCAAGGACTTGCAGGTACCATTACGTGGCTACATCATTTCATTGACATAATAGCCACACAAGTAATAGTATCGAGAGTTTCTGCCAAATAAAAGGTAGATACGAGCGCTGGAAATAATTCAAGTCCTGCGTACACCCTTTAAATTTATTCAGGAGCTGGTACGAGAGCTACTTCAAGAAGGAGGATTCCACGAAGAGGATCTAGAATTCGCCAGAGTTCCCCTGACCATTGTCTGCACAGCCGATGCATCGACCAGACTGCATCCAAGATTAAATGCGCTTTTATCCACTCACTATTTATCGTTAGTGTCCTTCCTTGAAATAGACAATAAATTGCTACACTCTTTAAGTAATGAAGTTACTTCGGTTTAAATAAAATACTGGAAAGTGCTCTTCTTCCGCTAGATATCCAACACCGAAGGACACCGTCGCGATCTTGGAACTGCATTTAAAGAGCTCCTTGAAAGGAGACCAAACTCTAATCGACTCTTGGATCGCACAAACGGTGCCCGCTGTACTGGAAGCTTTCGAGTTAATGAAATCTTCTCATGGATCCTCCATCGACTGGACCCCGAAAGACCTGATCTTATGGGTCGACAGTTTGAAGTACTACCCTCCTCCAGAGGACGAATCGAGTATCACGCATCATTTGCTGGATGCTGGACGACGGTTGTTCCATTCTAGGTAATATCATACAGTTCAACCCTTAATTAACGTAAGCTACATCTGATAGTAGGGAAACGTAGAAGAGCTTGCAGGCCCACCTGTAATATCGCGTGCAATATTCAATCCACCCAGTTTCTGTGATTAACTTTCGTTCTGTTAGATTGACGTCCAGGGATCAGTCGCGTTGGGAGTCGACGCTCCTGTCAAAGACGTCGAGGCCGCTAACTCCTGCGAGGGATGTGTACATATGGAAAGCTGGAAGTAACGGGCTACTACCCTTGGGCGAGGAACAGTGGCAGAAGGAGGTAATTAACGCCGCGGCGAGATGCGCTCGGGAAGGCGATCCTGTGCAAGCGTCGATTTCCTCTCACCTGTTGCGCACGGTGGCCGGTAAGCTCGTTAAATTAACTTAATTTTATGTTATTTCGAAACGAGCTTAATCCAAGCGATCGCTCGCCTCGCATTCCTCCCGATGTTTCCCCGTAAATTTAACAACATTACTCCCGCCGTTAGTTCGTGTAATCCCACGCCCGACAATCCGTATTAATCGGCAATTCGCAGTCGCTGCTAATTGCAGATCTCGCGGCTCACGGTGCTACGCGCGGTGTTCATTCACCCCAAAAATACCCAATTTCCCGATTTGTTTTCTGTCTGGAGGATTAAGCTGGGCTTTCGGGACTAATCTGAGGGGTGTCATTTTAATCGGGCGGCCGGGAGCGGGAAGGAAATCTGCTGTGAGACTGGCCGCGGCATTCTCTGCCCATCGACTGGTGGACTCCGGGCCCGGTACGAAATACGCTATTTAATTTCAGGGATAGACTGTTGAACTCGGCATTTGCGAATGGGAACGGAATGAAAGGTGGATTTTTGTCCAGGACGCGGTCGGGGATCGATGAAAAGCGCGGTTCAGGCCGCGGGCATCGACGGTGAGCCGACGCTGCTGTTGCTGGAGGAGCACCATATGAGGGAGAATGGATTGGCTGTTTTGGCGAGCGCAATAGTGTCGAGGGGCGAGCTTCCAGGATTATTTACCGCGGAGGAACTCGACGGTTTAATAGCGCCCCTCGCTGACGTGGCGAGGAGGGAAGATTTCTCGGGCACGCTGGAACAATACCTCTACCATCGTACGTGCGATATTAACAGTTCAATTTCAAGATTTCGCGTGTCAACGCTTTACAGAGTTTCATTAATATTCCACCTACGCGGGCTCGCTTACAATCTGGCCACTTCGACATGGAGAGATTGTACTGGTCTGTAGGATTTCTGTTGAATTATTCGCGTGTGTAGGTATAAGGAACTATCTTCGAGTGGCCATGATTTTGGACAGCGGGGAAGTACGATCGACCTGGTTGTCGCGTTCAGGACTTCTTAGGCACTGTCCGTTGATCGGTCCTGGACTCGGTAGCGAATGGTGGTGCAGGGCGGTGTCCTTGACTGAGCTGGCCTGCCATCAGAACAACCTCGAAATGGACGACTTCGAGGAGACGATGCCAGGCTTGAAGGTGATGGTCGAGGCCCACCTTCAGGCTCCGCGGCAGCAACAAGCTCCAGCGAGGTTCTTCGCTCTGCTGCACACATGGAAGCACTTGCATGTGACCTGGGGCGAGGAGGTAGAACAGAAGCTGAATAGCCTCGAGGCTGGGATAGGCAGATTGAAAGAGGCTGGCGAACAAGTGGCCAAGTTGGAGGACGAAGTTTCCAAGCAGCGCCAGGAGCTCGAGGTACGCTTTCACTACATTGATCCTGGCGGATTTTCTTGCACTGTGGTTCCAGTGAAAGATTTTAGACATTTCTGTCTACCTATCTTTTGTGGTTATCAAGCTGTCGATGTGCCTATTGATCTCTTGATCTCTTGGCATATCAATCTTGTGACCTCTTGCTACAATGATTCCCTGATCTGTTGACATACGTAGCAATCTATCCATCCAATGCACTTTAAAAATTGAAGAGTCGAAGTGGTAAACGGTGTAAGCGTCAGAAGTGAACATTTTCAGTATTTTCTTTTTAACCACCGCGGCGTTGGTACTTGCGACTTTAAATCCATTTTACAACAGTCCTAGAAACTAACATAAATTATTCTACCACCTACAGCGTTCACCCCGTATTTAACATGGAATTTACATCCTTTTACACTAAAAGAAACAATTTTCTACTTCTCTGGCACTCGCATCGTTTACCATTTCAACTCTTCAATTATTCATCGGTTTTACATAGAAATGTGCTTTTCATTTATTCAGCCCATGAAGCTAGCTAGCATTTTGAGGTAAGAATACTGGTGATCGTATCTTTTAGGCAGAACAAGGGCGAGCAAATGCAGCCCTCGAGCAGATAACAGCCACCATGAGAGGTGCTACTGGGCAGAGAGGGGAAATGGCCACGTTGAAGGTTGAAACTGAACGGGAGAGCGCAGAACTCGCACGTAGAAAGGTAACACTGGTAAACATCATTCTGAACACCATCTGTAGCCAACATATTTTATGTTTTTTAAAGACCGATATCGAGGGAGAATTAGGAAAGGTCGAGCCCTTGGTAGAGCAAGCAGCACAAGCAGTAGCTGGCATCAGCGCTGACGCATTGGCAGAGGTTCGATCATTGAGAGCGCCACCAGCCCCCGTTCGTGATGTCCTCGAGGGTGTCCTTCGGCTGATGGGTATAAAAGACACGTCTTGGAACAGCATGAAGACATTCCTGGCGAAACGAGGGATCAAAGATGAGATCAGGCAAATACCATCGTTCCTCCTTTCTTAATATCTCCACTGAACTGAATAAAAGCACAAACAGAACCTCCTTACAATCCACTCTCTCTTTGTAAACGTTGCTGCTGAAAGTTGCGTCAGGGTGCCTCTTGGGTAGCGGTGTCAATGAATTATAGAAATCCACGTGCTTTCTCGCACCATTCATCGAATATCGGTGTTCTTCCACACGAAACCGCCACTCCAACATCGTTCTCCGATTTAGGACATGGGACGCGAGAAGAAGCACATCATCCAGCCTGGAGGCGGTTGCCAAGTTGGTCAAGGAGCGACCAGAGAGCTTCGAGGAGAAAACTGCGAAGAGAGCCTCTGTGGCTGCAGCCCCGTTGGCTGGCTGGGTGCTCGCTAATCTTCAATATGGTCAGATCCTTCAGCAAGTTGCGCCACTCGAGAGGGAGCAACGATTACTGGCCGAGTACGTTGCCAACTCTCTACCAGAAAATTGTTATCCGTGATCATAATCTCGTCGCACACCGAACCGACGAATCCTAAGTCATTATTCTAACAATTTTAAATCCTTAACCCTTCAGGCGCCTGTCAGCGGCCGAGGCTCAAATTGGCAAGCTGGCAGCTGGCCTCAGCAGCGTTGAAAGTCGCGTGTCGCAGCTTCAGGAAGAGCTAGCAGAGCATTCCAGAGGCGCAGCTGCGCTGCAGTTGCGCGCGGAGGCAACTGAGGCGAGACTAGCAACTGCCAGGGCGCTGCTGCAGAAACTAGACACGGAACACCGTGACTGGCAGGCACAGCTAGAGGAGCTGACAGCCAGAAAACAGAAGTTAGACATTGAAGCTGCCGACGCGGCCTCGTTGCTGGTGTACCAGGTGTGTGTAATAATGTATGATTGGACCAGGATCTTTAATAGAACCTTCAAAATGAATCCCAGTTTAAATGGTAAAACGTAGGACCCCGGACGAGATGATAAATGGAAGAAATCAGCGATTGATCTACTGATCACTGAGAGAGAAAGGTTACAATGGCGTGCTCAGGGGCTGCCAGCAGACACTGGAAGCCTAGTGGGTGCCTCCTGCGCCCTCAGAGGCCCGTTGGTTCCTATCTTTGTGGATCCATCCGGTGTAGCAGTACCATGGTTGAAGAACAACATCGGTCCCAGGATGGAGGTCACCAAGCCAGAGGATGTCAAGTTTCTGACTACCTTGGAGCTAGCTGTACGATTTGGGAAACCATTGCTGGTCGAGGAACTGGTCGAGTTTCCGTCTGTCTTGTTACCACTGCTACGTCAGCGTCCTCTGCGACTCGGCGAACGAACTTTGCCAGCTCCGCAAGGCTTCAAACTTTTCCTGGCCACCAGACGGGACAAGCTGGACGGCTTCCCAAAGGAAGTTGACGCGGTCTTGTTTAGAATTGCCCTTGGGGCTGGCACCAAGAGCTTGGCAGAGAGATTCGTCGAGAGGGTGAGGGATATTACTTATTCAATGCGAAACTTGTTGGTTACTTCTGTTTCTACTCGATACTTCCATCTCTCGGTCGTTGAAGTCGATAATTTCTTTCATGGAAAATCGCTGAATAATTTGTAGAATTGAAGTGACAGTTGTGAAGCAAGAGAATGGAAGACTGGGCGCAAGGATTAATTGCTTCTTGGGGCAGGTTCTGTTAAAGGAGACGCCGGAGCTGGCAACGCAGAGGAAGGAAGCACTGGAGCGAGAAGAGAAATTATCTGGCGAACGAGACACGGCGAGATTGGATCTATTGGCGCAGCTGGCCACCGCGAGGGGTCAAGATCTCCTTCAAGAGTCCGAGGGGTCTCAGGGTGGACTATTATCATCGTTACAGGCCACTCAGTCGAAAGCCAAGGAAATAGCGCTCGCCCTCGAGGAAAGTCGACGGAGCTTCGAGGACGTTACTAGGTGCACCAGAATTCTCTCTATAAGTGCATTCGATATCGAGATCTTTTTCTAAACATCTACCAACCCCAATTATCCCTTCCTTCTCAGGAGAGCGGAGGATCACGAGAAGTTAGCCAAATTCGCTGCCAATTTGTACAAAACTGTGAAAGCGTCGACGGCTTTGAGTCCGCTGTACGTCTTCTCAGGGGAAGCTTTCACTGACATCTACTTGGAGGCAGAGGCTTACAGAAGCTCGATATTGTCCCAGGATAAAATGGAACAGGATAAACTGATCGAGAAACGGTCAGTTGATAGTTTATAGAAAGCCTTCATCCTCTTTCATTTTCCACTAATTGTAAACGCGTATTCTTATCTGCTTGCTCACAGATTGATAGGTTTAACTCTTCAGTATTGCTCGAAAGCTGTCTATCGGAAGCACAGGTTACCATTGGCGTTGCAGCAGGCCCTGTCTCTCAGCTCGGTGCCAGAAATTGAGAGGAACTTCTTACTGGGTGAGGTGGTGTTGAACGACGACGAAGATTCCGAGTACAGAGTACCAGAGTGGGTGCCAGAAGAGCGACGCCTTTCCGTTCGAGCTTTGGTGTCATCCTTGCCTCAAGTAACATGCAATCCTTATTTACGCGATTCATATCCTGCCTTCTGTTCTTGGAAAATGCTTGTTCCCATTCAGATAGCCTCCAAAATGAAGCCGGCTTGGTTGAACGACGTCAGCAGCATCTACGCGGAGGGTAATTTGACTACGTTCCAAAAAATTCTGCTCGTGAAGACTCTTCGACCTGATTACTTGCATACAGCTCTTTCGAAACTGGCTGCAGAAGTTCTAGGTGATTCCGATGTTTGGAAATTTCTACCTTATCTTCTGGAACCCTACTCAAGTTAAATTTTGATATGCTTTACTGTCACCAAGGCGTGAAAGGCTTAGCACCACCGAATTGGTCATTGAGAAGCGTGGCAGAGAAAGAAACTGCGTATCCTGTGTTACTGCTTCTATCACCCGGAGCAGATCCTGGCTCGGAGCTGAGATCGTTGGCCGATAGTCACGTCGCGTCTGCCACGGGGTTCGTGGAGGTGTCCTTGGGCCAAGGACAAGTTGCTCAGGCTGAGGTTGCACTAGAAACTACTTGTCGGTAATGTACAAACACAACTTTGTTATGCAGACATGTAAAAATATGAGTTTCAAACTTCCTTTTAACCACCACTGCACAGTGGACCAGGCAATTCGTGAAAGTGGCCAAAATTCAACATTTTATCTTACTTTTTTTTAAACTTTTCCAAGTCACTTGCGAAGAATCTGATATAAAAATTCATAACGGTTGCTATAAAATTTAAGAAATAAGAGTTTCCAGAGCCTTTTTTATGTGGAGAAATCTTCCGAAGACAGAAGGCTTCGCTCTCCCAACTCCCAACATGATAAGTTTTCGTCAGGTTAATTTTCAAGTTCGCTTTCGACCGTTTTTCTTCGTCTTCTGGCCCACAGTGCATCGCACTTCACCCCGAACTTTGCAAAGCACTCTGTCCGCTGTACACCACAGCACCAAAGAGATGGACTTGTCAACCTCAAACTTAATTTAGAGATTAATCTAAAGCTCGTTAAACAGAACCGGTGGTTGGATTCTCCTAAGCAACCTTCATCTCGCTCTGAACTGGTTGCCCCGGCTAGAGAGCCTGCTCAGGTCCCCCATGTGCACAGTGGACAAGAATCCTGCCACGAGGATCTGGCTGACCACAGAAGAGTGTCTTGGCTTCTACCCGAGCCTCGCTGGCCTCTGCTTGAAGCTCGCTTACGAGCCACCGGAAGGAGTGAAGAGGAACGTGAAGAGGTCCCTGCAGCAGCTCCAGCAGAAGCAACAGGACACCGTCAACGTGCCTGGCAGTGTCCTGCTGTCCTGGCTCCATGCCACGCTTCAAGAACGACGGAAGTTCGTTCCGCAAGGTTGGATCAGAGCCTACGAGTGGAACGAGTCTGATCTAGAAGCCGCTTACGAGCTAGTCGTGAAGGAGGCCAGCCTGAAGAAGGGCAAGGACAAGGATGGGAGCTGGGAGACTGGGAGAGGATTGCTGGATGTTGCTATTTACGGGGGTCGACTTCAGGACGACTACGACATGCGAGCACTGTGCTCGATGGTCAGCGATGTCTGGTCCTTAGAGGTGTTCGAGGGCCGTAGGAAGCTTGCTAGCGTGCTCAAGGTATCTGACAGCTCGTTCGAGAACGCGGTGAAGGCTCTG
This sequence comes from Andrena chrysosceles, assembly GCA_963855975.1. Taxonomy (NCBI): domain Eukaryota; kingdom Metazoa; phylum Arthropoda; class Insecta; order Hymenoptera; family Andrenidae; genus Andrena; species Andrena chrysosceles. The sequence goes on along the minus strand of OY979766.1, from coordinate 9,579,108 downwards.
GAGCAACTTCCTGACAACGACTCGCCTCAGGAGTGCTTCGGCCTGCCAGCTAACGCGCACAGAGCTTGGGAAAGAGCTGCTGCTGAAGCTGCGCTGTCGTATCTGAAAGGTTCGTTGTTGTTAGTGGGGGTGGATTTAAATAGAAAATTGGAGAGATTCGGGGGATGGAGGGGTGAATTGTGTGGGGAGTTTGTGACGAGTTTTGCGGTCACTGTTTGTAGGCGTTCTGATCAAAGTGTCGAGTGGCGATGATAGGATCAGCAAGAAATTGGAGTCGAAGATTCAGAGGGATCTGAAGGAACTGATTGATCGTAATGGCTCGATTTTCGGGTCAGTAGGGAGGGCGGAGAGTGGCAGGGGCAAGAATCCTTTGGAACGTTTCTTTGCCGATGAGATGAATTTAACTAGGAAGACTCTAAACGTTGTTCGAATGGAGAGCGATACCATATGTTTTGAAGATTCCAAGGTGGGGGTGAATTGTTTAACTTATCGAAACGATCATTGCGATAAGTGTGGACGTTATGGGAATGATTTGTGGTTGATTGACAGACTCCGAAACACTGGATGGAGGAGTGGGAATTCGGACCTAAAGAGGTTCTCCCTTTCGTTAAGGGACTGCTGTCCAGATACCAAACTCTGGAGTCCATGCTGTCGATTTCTTCGTCCATAGTTAATATCTCCAGACTGGTCAGGCCGCGTGCATTCCTCACTGTATTGAAACAACACACTGCGAGGGAGACGAGGCAACCTTTGGAGAACCTTCGACTTCGCGTGAATTGGCGAGAGAATCGGAGGAACGAGGAGTGGAAGGTGTCAGTGATCATCGAAGGTCTTTTAATATCAGGTAATTATACTCCTCAATCCTTTTACAGTGACGTCGATCTGGTAACTGTTAAATTGACTTCGAAGCGCTAATTGCTTCGTTTGCTGTACTAATGTTACTTAATTAGAAAATAAATATTGAGAATGAAATTCATCTAAGATAGTTCGTTGCAATAAATAATGTCACATGTTGGAAATGCAGGTGCGTTGATAGAGAATGGCACATTGAGGGACGTGGATGCGAACGCAGCATCCGTTGCAGCTGCACCGAGCTGTCAAATAGCGTTCTTACCTGATGACGAGACCGAGGATAATTTCACGAGCAATGTATTGGGCGATTCTCTGCGAAGCAAAGATTCGGAAGGCACGCTTAACATTCCAGTGTACGCGAGTCCGCAAAGGGACGTGTTGCTCTGCTCGCTTCCAGTTGGATGCTCTAAAGAAGACCATGGCGACTGGTTGCGCCGAGGTGTTGCTTTTCACTTAAAATTCACTTAGCCTTTACTTGAAAAACCAACATTTTAAGAAACACACAGAAACGAGGATGTTTCGTTATTCGATTATAATTAATTTGTTACACTACTGAACTTAGATTATCATTCATGTTATACAGTACAATTTATGTTATTCAGTATAATTTCACATAACTGTTATAAATAATTTTGTGCAAGAAATTGCATGAGAATTAAAGAAATAAACTTCAACTTGCTATTTCACTTTTTCTTTCGTCGTAAAATTATTGAGCAACACCATGACTTTTTATGATAAACGCACACGAAAGTGAACAAACATGGGCCGATTAATGAACGTAACTTGTAGCATTTAATTTGCATAAAAGGAAGAAGGAAGATAAGGAGCCGATGCTCGTTATCACGATATAGATTTTGCAGTTAATCTCAGCCACTTGGTTCCCTTCAGCGCCATCGTGCACCGTCATAGAAAGTACATAATCCTTCTATCTCAAATGAGAGCAAAACGATAGGATCAATTACATGGTAGAATGAAGAAAAGGGTCGAGGAAAGTTTCACAGTAACCATTACAGCGATACGATTTCAGCCGAAGAAGTTGACCAGTAAGTCTTCGAGGAGGTTTTCGATAGGCGACGCAAAGTTCCGAGACGAGTTTAATTCCTCCCTGCTCGAAAAGTAGTTTCCAAGTTCCCGTTGTGGCGGAAAGTTGAGAGCGGACGGTCCCCTCCTTTCCTCACCGAATTCTCATTCATTTAATACAACCGTAAGCTTCGAGGACTCGTTATTAGCTACTTCGGACCTACAATAAAATTACGTATCGTAATAAACGAGCCCAATTGCAGAGGCTCGGTAATCCCTATACTACACGAGCATCCCAAGTATTAGCTATAAACGTCAAGCTTTCGACGAGATCTCGTTAAAAATACAACGTTTGGTTGAACAGTTCCAATTACAAGATACGGACCATTAACGCTGAAAGGAGAAGTACGAATAAAATGGCCCCCACATTTGGCTCCAAGAAACTCGTATTTCGTACGGAGATAATGATAGAATCGATGGCCAACGGAATGTTGCAATGAAAAGGGTCCCCTCCAGGACGACATCCGTATCGACGAATTGCTAATTAACCGTCCCACTCACCGGTCCTCCTCGCGGTATCTCGAGCGGGGGAAGACCAGGGAATACCAGGGAATCGATCTTCATTATCCTCCCATTGCTCTCGCAAGACTGGGAGCTCGCATTGTCCCGGCTGCTCGCTCGTCCCGCGCTCGTTATCCCCGTCTCACAAAGGAACGAAACGCGAAAGATAATGATCGCCGTCGCTAGGAATAAGTCTGCAGTTCGCAGCCCCTTTCCTATGGGCACTGCAATTCACTGAACGCTAACGCTGATACTCTTATTCCGTGCAATTACGCAAGACGCGCCGTGATCGACGGGGATATTGTGAATGGAAACCTTGGGGCTGGTTGTATGGCTCCTGTAGCTAAAATGGGGCTGGGGAAATAAGTGAAAAGAACGAGCAAATGAGGTGAAGGTAAGACGCGTTTTGCTCCGAGCTTGTTATATCACCCAAAAGGCAGAAAATGTGTTTACTTAAGGATGAAGGGATGGAGGAGGCAAATGATGTGGTTCATGTAGCTGCATTTTCACTAGAATCGCGCAAGGGTCAGGTCTTTCTCAGCGATCGCTTCTGCCGAGAAACTTCTGTATAATGTGAACTTCAAGCTTGCTTTACTTTCCAAGTAAACATTTGGAGACTCTTGAACAATACTTCTCCATACTTTTCAAAAAATATCAACGTGATATTTTTCAACGTAACGTTTGCGATGCTGAGTACAATGATTATTTAGCAAAGCTATCTACTACACACAAGGAATTCATTATAAGAGGAAGGATTTTCTGAAGGTATTACAAAAATGCTGTTTAAAAACACGTGAAACTGCTGCACGATGAAAAATCTCCCGCTGACGACCGTAGTAGCTACCGCGTTGCATTCCACACATATCTGAAAATTGACAAAGTAGAATTCACGGTGACCATCCCCCAACTCTCAATAACCAACCATAAACCGAACACAATAAAATCACTAACCGACGCAGGATTCGCATGCACAAAAAGCCCAGACATCGAGAATCAGAAATCTTTTTATTACTTATAAAGTAATCGCATGATACATCCTTCTAATCAGAAGTTACTCGTAAAAGTTACATAGACTCCGAAAATAGCGAGAAGTAACTGGAGAAGTCGTTGAACTTATACATGGAAGTAGAGACCCAATGAACTCGTAAATTCAGTAATCAAACGGCAGCTTAAAGGTGCGCCCACACAATCAACACCGCGAAGGTTCAGTGCCACGAGTATCAGTGGTAAAAAATATCGTTTCCCTGTTTTGGAATGGAGCAGTTCTCTGTATAAGTTACTTTGTGAAACAAAAAGATCATTCACGCTGACGGCACCGAACCGTCACGAGGCAGATATGTGTGCGCGGACGTTAAATCGAGGCGGAGTCAGAGAAATTTCTACGATGTTATCCTGAGTGACGCGCACTCTTCAATGGTTTAGCGGAAACTGAATGAGAGGCGATCTCTGTACAACTATACTTCTCATTTCCCCGGGTTTGCATCCTCAACGTCCTTGCACAACGATTCACAGCCAGTTTGCCTTCACGCCTATATGGCTGACCCACTTCCCTATATTTGTTCCACTCGCACTATGTACACGTGGTTAGCGAAATCCGAAAACTGGGTCAGCCCATTCGCGCGTTAAAGTAAACAGGTATCGAACGTCGGGACAACGTCCTTGCGGAAAAAACGTGGAAACGTAAACACGTGGCCGTGGTTGAGACTTGGGATTGCTAAGAGCGCCCGTCTCACTCCTGGCACCTCTCACTCGCCTCTCATTCGTTGCATCGAAGTACGCAGGGTAGCCTATGCTGAGGCGCCGCGAACAGCTCCATCGATAAGCCTTGATTTGACAATAGAATTAGGCTACAAGTGTCCAATAATAGCTGGAGATAGATTTAGTTTGAATCACTCGTTTGTTTTTACGACTTCAATGTGTCTCTACGATCGCGTGCACAGGATCGTTCCTGTAACGACGCCGGCTCGAGACACCTATCCGTTGCCAAATACTCGCATTTGGCAAAGTCGTGGCTCACGCGAAACGGGCATAACGAGCCGATCCAAGCGTCGAGGCACTCGTCTGTTTACGAATTGAAAGGAATCGTGAAGCCTCGAACAAGGGAATCGAACGTTAAAGTGAACGGTTCCCAGTGGCTCGATTAGAGCAAACGAGTAGTCTGTGAACAACAGTTTGTGAAGCCAAAGAGATGTACACCGTGTACTCTGTTGAAAGAAAATAGGAGCGCGATCGGCGAAATCGATCTCGCCTGGCCGTTCTGCGTCAAACAACCCCGCGCCTCTCCGCCAAGTGTCTGTATTTGGCAATGATAGAATAGAGCAGACCCAACTGCCGAGGCAACAAAATACGAACGGAACAAGCTCGGCTCGTTACTGACGGGAAAATCCAGGTATTTGGGTCGCCCGTTCACAATGCGCGGCCGAACAGAACAGTGGCCCCATTGTCTCGCGCTCTACTGCAGTCAAAACAGAGTCTGCAGTTTAAATTAGCGCAGTTTACCCGACCGGCTGAAATCCCTCGACGAATCAATTAAACAATTCGTTCACCTGACACAGTTCTCGCCAGCCGAGCCAGTCGCCACTCTGTAACCCAGATCCCCACCCTCGCAACCCTTAACGCATCGACGACCACGCAAAGTAACTCTAATATTTTATCGATTCCTCGCGGAGCGTGCAACTGCGTCCACGGTGAATCTATTGTCGGGTGTACAACGAGGACGATCAGCTTCTCACAAAGGAACTGTAGATCAATTCCCTGCGAAGAGTATCGAGAGACCCGCGGGATGGTGTATGAAAATTTGCTCCGCCACTGGAACAAGGCAACGCCCAACTACCCGTGGTGAGAAGCGAAACGCTCGCAGGACTCTGACTAGCTTAGCGACACGATTGCCAACAGATTACGCGGGTGCTCGCCTCTGCGTGCTACGAAATACCAGAAGATTCCGCAAAATTCCACGATACTCCGTGAGATTCCAGGAGGCGAGGGCCACCGTGACGTCGACGACGCGTCGCGAACGATAGACCGTAACAATGTGGAGCGCGCGTAGTGGGCCAGTCGCGGGGGTGGCTCTTTTCTTGTCGTCGACGGCCAAAGCAGAGAGGAAAGAAATGAACGCGCGGACAGACGAGAAAGTGGGTGACGCGGATCTCGGCCCGAAACGCCGTGATTGTCGCCGATTTATTGCTCTAGAACTTAAGATGAAACTCACGGTCCGAGGCCGCGTCCCTCAGAAAGGCAATACTGTGTTTCTTTTCCTCCCTTCGGGGAATTCCGCGCAAATTTTTACACTCTCTACTATATATCTCTATGTATCTCTCTCTCTCTCTCTCTTGCATACTCTTACTTCACGCCACCTAATTCTCATTCAACTAGAACCAGACTTATCAACTAGAACCAGCGTCGCCCTTGCCCCGAGTCGCTCAGGGTGCTCGATAGCGTGAACCTTTGGCCCGCTGTTCATTTAAGTTGACAGTGATCGATAGTGAATTATAACTTGATCGCACAGTCACGCTGTAATCCTTTCTTGCCACTTGGCAGCTACCAAAGACAGGATAAAGACGAACTTTAAATAATGCAGCGACCGTTCTTTGGTCACAGTGTATTCTTCGATACCCTTAGTAGAGGATAATAGCGCCTGCACGCTTCTAAAGTCGAGGCAGGGCAAAGCTTCCGGGAGATTAAACAGCAGGTTCGTTAAAATTTAACTCGCAAGACCTGCCTTTCCACGGCGATGTGCTCGTCGCGCCTTTTAACGCGTTGGCCTGTAAGGCCATGGGGTGCCATTTCCTAAGGTCACCTTTCCCACGATCTTCATGAAACTTTCACAGCATTTTCCTTGGAAAATAGTGCAGCATCTTTGTGCCGTGTTAAGGTATTAGTTATCTGTGAAGCATTTTATCATTTATGACTCGCAGCCATAGTAAACAATTCAAGGCTTAATATCGCACGATCTACTGCTGGATCGTGGTAGAATTTTACGGGCGCACACGGGATACTCAGGGTCCAACATACTTCGAAACAAGAAATTTAACTTTCGAAGGAGTGCTTGGCTCCTCAAAGCCCGTCCAAAAGATCGATCTCGCGGGTTAAACGTTAATTTCAGATCACACGAGCTCTCGAATCGCGTCACGCGAACTTATGGCTCTCTCTACCTTGCGCACGATGCATATTATCGTTTAATCTGAAGCTCAGTCGATGGCCACGATTCGAGCGACTGATCGTTAGAAGCTTGACTCGCGACTCGTGACGACCCCTAGATTCGACTCTTAATTCGTTACCCCTCTAACGATTTAATACGAAACCGAGTGATAGACACACGATACCTAATCGACGACGAATAAGAGATTCTTGAAAGAAAACGGAAAGGAGTGTATGTGTGTGTTTGTGTCGTGTTGTCGACCTGGCCCGAAGGAAACTTTCTCGAATTCTTGGGAACACCTTCGCTCGTTCTACCCCTTAATTCGATACGCAGTTGTGAACCACAGAAGGCATTGATTTTCTTCATTATTAAGTACTCGAAAAATTCGATCAATATATTAACGCACGTATCTAACTATTAGGTATGTACAGATTAGTGTTCGTATGTTACACTGTGCAAGTGTAGGACGAAAGTGGCTTGACGCTGTACTCGATGACATTGACGTTTCACCGTCGCGATTACAGTGTTCCTTGATATTCTTCTTCGTCATTCCATGATCCCTTAATTAATTGAATTGCTCTCGACTGTCTATTCAGAGAATGTTGACAGTGATTCGTTATGCTCGACGACTGGATCATCTTCAATAGCTAGATTAGGAAGAGGAAATACAAAATGCTTGATAAGCCTGGTTACTATACAAGAAATATTTGAAAACCACGCTAGCTACTGAGAATTTCTCCATTGAACTCGTTGAGTTTGAAGCGAACAATGGCTTGTCTGGCCAATCCTACGCATGTTTCCCTTCCGATATTCAAGTTTCTAAGGAACACTGTAACAACATTGCGACACGATAGAACGGTCGCTTACCGGTCGACCCGCCTAAAAAAGAAAAAGAAGAAAACGAAGAGCAGAGGTCGCGTTCGTTATTGAATCTCCACGTAGGTTAAAAGCTAAGATTAACTCTAGAAAGTTCAAAGGGAATATCGCATTGGTCGCGTCCTGTTCCTTTCGAAAACGAGTCGTTAAAAAGTGGAAGAATAAGGAAAGTGTACGATGAAATTTGTAGAAGACGAGGACATTCGAATTCGTGACGGACTACGTGTTTAGCCACTTACGACGATCGATAAATGTAACTTTAGTAAAAATACACTTATATACGTATATATTATATATATTCGAACAAATAGACCACCGACGTCATCAGGATAAATGCCACGGAAATTTTCAAGGAATTACAACGTTTCCAGAGTTAATCAATAGGAATATATAATTATCTATAATTCGAATACAGGTACGGGAGGTTTCTCAAAATACACACCACTCACAGAAAATATTAATTAATTTGTAAAATTGTAGGTAGGGGAGACTGGGGCTAAAAGTTCCGGGGGGTAAGTTGTTCCGACGGTTCTATCTTCAATATGAAAAGAGCGTTGTATTTTAAAGTATTTTTTCCGTGTGAGTGGCGCGATCAAATCACACGGAAAAAATAATTTAAAGTACAACGCTTTTTTAATTTTGAAGATGGAACCGTCGGAACAACTTACCCCCGGAACTTTTAGCCCCGGTCTCCCCTAATATCGTATCGTGACGAGAACATTCCAATAAATTGTGTAATTTTGATACCATAGGTTTATGTGATAATTTCTATCGAGATTGAAAATGATGATCAATTGGTGAGAAGAATTTTCTTTATAATTTCGTTATTTCAATTTTCCTGAGCATGGCTTCCCACAAAATAATACAAACATAAAGATATCCTCAGGCTTAACAAGAATTGAATACTTTTACTTCAATTGTCAATTACTAGAATTCATAACTAGGTACTCCTTTTCCTTAATTTGCCATTCCCTCGCCAATTGATCGATCACAGCACTCTCCAAGACTCACCACCATCGAGTACTCAAATGCTGTAACCCAAGAAGCTTGTAAAGCCTCTTCCTCGAGGAACAATATTTGTAGATCCTCTCGCGATCTACTCAACGATAATTATCAATGAACGTCTCGATGAATATTTTCCACAAGGTAAATGTCGTTTTGAAAAGTGTAAAGGCTGTAACAATTGACGCCTGACTTGTCTAGCGTAGAAATTGAATGGCGCGTCGTAATCTTCGAATAACCCGAGTAGCCACGACATTTTAATCTGTTTGTTTAACGTCACGAGTTCTCACGAAGGATGCAACGATCGAAACTATTATAATCAGCCCCTTTCTACCTGTTAATGAAGGATCTTCTTGAAAAGGGACTTGTAGAAGGATCCTAAATTCCTAAAAGAAACGTTTGGCCTCTGGATCGAACCCTGTACAGGTGGCTACAATCACGACGGGCGATTATCAAAATCGGCAAACCACGAACATGGTACATAATCGAGAGCTGCCTGGGACACTTTAACTTGCCGGAAACACGAGGAGTCGGAACATAATCAAGTGGTTTGTCGAAGATTAGGAATCCCCTCGCCACTGCGTTCCCAGTTTCAAAAAATTATAAAACGTCTAACGCCCTCGTTTTATTGATTGTCTGTTGACCAACTGCGATTTATCTCACGTCTCCTTTTTCCAGACACAGCTAAAGCGTGCTTGAACGTGCGAAAGATGAATGGTGACGAGGAAGTAAAAGGAGGCGAGGTAAGTGGTGTTAAGTGGCCAATTGATCTTGTTCCGACTTACAATTAGCTGGCAACGAGACATTCGGCGTGGCGAACCGAGGTGAACGAAAGAAATGGCAAGCAAATGAGCGCTTGAAAATTAAATAGAATGTTCAACTAACGGTTCAAGTCTTTAATGCTCCGTGTTCCTTTCTTGTTTCTAGATCATCGCGGCATTAATCGCGCGAACGACGTCTGTCCAGCGACAGCTAATCATTAATTAAATAGAGGACATTAAATACAACGGCGGGGTGGTCGTTCGCGCGATCAACACCGCGCCCTCGGGGACATTACAAAGGCATTACGATTATACTCTACATATAAAAAATAATCAAGAACAACGTATCTTACACACGAAGGCATCTCTAAATCGTTTCCGCCATCGTCATTGATTACCTGTAGATACTCTACGGATATATCTATTTATATATATACGTACGGTTGCTCGCACCTAAAATTTCCTCTATCAACCTAACGATCCTTAAAAGTATCAATAATAATTATACAGGATGAAGAGAGACACGAGGAAGAGACACGCACGCGAGTACGCGGAGACTCTTCGTTGTACTCGACTCGATCTTCTTTTTTTAATATCCCTTAACAAATTCATCCCCGAGTATACAGGGCTGGTTCTTCGTAGACGACGCTCCGATAATATATGCGTCATTCGCCGTGAAGATCGAAAAGTCCATTTTTTGCCACGAGGACTGTACAAGCAGGCGATCATCGTCGGCCGAGGGCGTTGAAGGGATTACTTATAGAACTTGCGATGTGGTCGTAATAATAAAAATACATAGACACATTGGCGCTCGCGCGCGCGACGATCACAAAGTTGAGAATAGGACAGTCTCTAACGATCACAGAAAAGAGGACACGAAGTTATACTTGAAAACAAGAAACTCGTTATCGTTATACCCTAACCACGTACCGGGGCTTGTCAGCCAGGTATGTATTAAAAATCGAATCGAGCCCCACAGGTGGAGCAGTTCTGTGGAGCCGCTCGCGCGTGCCCGATAAGGAATATAACTTACCTCGCCAGGCGTCCACAGGATAACGCCGTCGTGGCCCGCGTTGTTATCAGAATAATTCACGGTGCCAGTCGAACGATCGTTCGTAAAGGATGCCCACGCGCGTGTACAGTTATACGATGTAATCCGACAATAAAATTAGAGTAGTCTAGTAACAGTATTATAATAATAGTGACGATAGACCGTCGTTTTAAGAACTAATTGGTGTTCGTACGTTGATCCCCTTTTTCATTTTGGTACCGAGTAAGATAATTCTCTCTTTCAATTTTATCACGTTTCTCTCTCTCTCTCTCTCTATCTCTCACGCTTTTCTACACTTTCTCTCCCACACTTTCATTCCACGCTCCGCTCCCGTTGCCGTCCCCGTCGAGCTCAGTTGATTAACGCCTAATGAGTTAACGTACCTACGAGATGAGCATGGCTGCATGGTACATCGAAATACGGCGTCCACTGAACGGCATATTCGCCACGGGCATCGATCACAGCGAAACGTAGGTACAATCTCGCTTCGGTGATTCAAAGGCACGCTCCCACGCGGGTAAAGAGGAGGTTCGAAGTCACTAGCGCGTGTCTCGCAAGGGAGTACCATTGGGGAAACGTGTCGATTAAATTTAAAAGCGAGATCGAATGCTTCGCGCTGATCCCGTGGATCTTCGAGTTCAATGTTCAATGAATATGCGAGTGTCCTGAAGAGGATTTGTTACTTTATGTGTTTGTCGCCTTGGTTCGCTCGTCTGTCATCTTTGTACCCCATTTGTGTGTATGCACGTGTCTCTGTGTGTGTCCAAGCAATGTGAAGAAGTTCGACGAACGTTCACGGACAAGAAAAACAGTATCGCGAAGAAACTTCTGCGTCTTACGGATAATAAATATATATCAGTATTAACGAACGTAGAAAATATATGTATATATATATATGTATGTATAATGTATATATATATGTATATGTATATATTAACGCGACACTTATAGAAAAAGATATGTATCCGATGCAACCAGATATCCTAGAACAAGCGGGGAAAAATTCAACGGGAGAATAGAAATACTTGGGTACGAGCAGAGTCGGATAGAACTTCTTCCCTCCACTTCGTCGTTCTTTTTTTTCCTTTTCTTTGTGAATTATCAATGAGGAATAGAATTCTCACATCGAGTAGCTCTCGAAGCCGTTTGGAGTTCGCCGTCGATAACAATAGAATAATATCCTCCGTACAATGCAGCTCGCAGCGAACGAAACTATAGTCGAACAATATAATCCTTAACAATCGTCGAAATAGAAAATAATCATTGGAATGAAAGCTAGAATTCCGTCCAACTCTGAATACACCGCTAAGTTCGCGTTGCCCGCGCGAGGAGAGTCCCTATCGCTAGACGATCGCCAAGGTAAAATGTAAAAATCGCTACTAAGGATAATCGACGAAACCACTCGCTGCCAATACACAGATACCTAGAACTGTAACGTAGAAAAATATAAAATAAAAACCATACAAACGAATACCACGAACATTAGTCTTTACGATTTAACCCGATCAAACCTTTTGCCATCTAATCCTAATTTCTCACTAATTCGGTCAGGATCGCTTACCGCGAATGCCGATCCTAAAACTCACGGCGCAACAAAGCACGAGCAAGATCGCGAATGAGCAAAAATCTCTTACCGATATCTTTTTTTCTCCCCCTTGCCTTTCACTTGCTTCGCTTTTCTCCTTCCACGAGCGAGACGCCTGTAACTGTCACGTCCCGGCGTGAGGACGTAGCTCCAGAGGAGGTACGCGTGTAATTCATCGACGGTGTAAGATGTTTGTCCCCCGTGTGGATGTGTGAGGCATGATTTAAAAATATACGTGTACACGCGCACGCGTGTATAGGCTCATGGTCGATCGAGAAATCGCTATACCGTGTGCGACGCGCGTAATCAGCTAATGACGTACAGTGACGCGTATCATTCATATAGGTATACGATCATAGAAAGTGATCTCGAGCGTTCGACGAGAGATTCTTTTAGAGCACTTGAATAAAATTACCGCCTTACCTAATCGCCGGAGAAGAATATCGATTTAATCACGAGTACGGCTTTACGCTAGGATCGGTCGAAACATGAGCGCGTCGCGTCGCCGACGACGATCGCCGATCGTTGAACTGGACCCGTCCTGACTCGATCGAAGGCAGAATCAGCTAGGGTTCGCTCAGGCCCTGCCAATTACGACCGGAGGTCAAAGGGCGTTCTCCATTTCTTCCGTTGCCAGCTGGAACTGCTCTTGACCTATATCACCGAATAACGTCGATTTTAACGATCCGCCGAGCGACGAACAATAGTGAAAGGGACGTTAATTTAAGGGGATCTTGCTCGACACGACGGCCAACCAAATACTCGACCGTGCCCTTCAACTAAAACGATCATGTTCGGAACAGCCTCGTTCCTTTGTGTTTTAACATTAAGATAGAATGAATAAGGGCAGCAAAACGGGGATTAATATATTTCAAAATGAACTGCAAATTTCTTCTTGCAACATGGAAACTGATTGCTACTTAAAGAACTGCAAGAGACTTTGTAGATTCGAGTATTAGAAGCAAATGAAAAAGAAGGGTGCTGCGGGATATGAAAGTTATTTACGCTGCTGTATGCGCAGGTATACATGCGCGTCTCTACCTGTATTTTCTCAGACTTCATATGCGCAGTTCTGTTTGTTCAGCTTAGCGGAGTAGTTCTTTCCTTGGCTGAGTAACGTTTGTTCAGGAAAATAGTCCAAAACACTTACTGTATAAATATGCTGCGAGGTCACGGTCCTCTGCTTGCAGTGCAAGATCACGAGGCGTGTTGCCGTGTCGATCCTTGACGGTTAAAGTAGCACCGCCTGCTACCAGCATGCAGCAAATGGAACGACGCTTATATTGAGCCGCTTTGTGCAAAGCGGTCTGACCTCTGCAATTACAAAGAAGAGAGGCACCTTTTTATTTGGTTCCCATTTACATGGCCAAGAATAAGCTGTCCTTTGGCGCGTTATCAACGTGGCTTTAAAAATGCAGAGGAAGCTTCTCACATAGCGCCATGTCGAACCGATGAAATATCGAGCTGAATGCCTGTGGCGTTTTAGCTGATAGAAACTTACTTGTCGTTGTCAACCATGTTGAGGATGCTCGATGGCGCGCAAGCAATGAGATATCTGACAATATCCTTGTGACCATGCCTCGAGGCCAGGTGAAGAGCAGTTTGTCCAGTGGCGTCGATCGACAAAAGAGAATATCCTTTCACGTGGAGATCCTTCAACGCCTGGTGATCGCCGATTTTCGCCGCCCTCAGGATACCGTCGCTGGTTTTCTCGAGCAATCCAGTGCTAAATACGTGGACCTCCGAGCTTAGACCGAACAGCCTATCCCGCGGACTATAAATATCAATTTTGCTCTCTACTTTACATGCTCCACTCTCAATCAGCTCTCGATCAGAGAAATGTTTCAATTATCACGGATTCAGCGTATCCCTTATAATCCTGAAATTCGGTGGAAGAATATAGTAGAGTCTCACCTAATGAAGGTGAGTGGTGGCTGATGTTGCGACTGTCCAACAACCGTCCCAGAGATGGATTTCGAGGAGCTGCTTTGCTTTATAGAGGCCCCGGATACTCTGTCCTCGTTAGTCGATATTCTTTCCCCGTTCCTCGCATTCTTCGTCTCGCTGTGGAAAGTAGTTTTGCTCATCGATCCCTGAGATCTGCTAGTGGTCAGAGGCTCGGGCTGCGACTTGGTCTCGGCCCTTGTGCTAGGCGCCTCTTCGTTCTTTGGAACCTCCGGCTCCGGAGATGGTTTCGCCTTCGGCTCGTCATTAGGCTGCTCTTGTGTCATGGCTGCGTTTGTCTTTGGTCGTTCTTCGCTATATTACACGTTCTTTCTATTAATCTAATGATACGATTCCATTACCATTACATTATCATGGACACACAGACGAATGTGTGAAGTAGGGAGAGAACGCTGGAGTAAGGTGTCATTATTATTACATGGTGGACGTATTTGTCATTAGTCGCAGATACGGTTAGTCGTGTACGTACAAGCAGAAGACAAGTAGCCACGGCGCCTAACTCACGTCGAATCAATACCAACAGACAAGAATAATATAATAATACTATAAGACGAACACGGTACATGTGTTTACAGTAGATATTATAAAGGATCACACAACTCACAGGGGGCCATACAATCACAATGAAGCTACGTGTTAAGGAATGAAGAATGAAATTGGCCAGGCGTGACGTGCGTAATAAAGCTACCTTGGCGATGGTTGAGCAGTGACGGGCTCCTGGCTCGGTGAAACCTTCATTGCCCCAGGTTCGCTCGATGATTGATTGGTAGCACTCTCCTCGAGAACGTACACTACGTCGACAGCGACATCGGTGACGTAATGCAGCTGCTCTTGGGCACGATCGATCCTGAAGAATCGCTCGGCGGTACACGCTGAAACGAGAGCCCGGATGGTAACGCGATAGAATTTTAATCGCAATCAGTCGTTCCGTGAGCGAACGCGGGCCAACACTCACAGTCGATGAAGCAACAAGTGTCCATGTTATGATCTTTCGCCAGGATCTTCCTCAAGGATTCTAGATCCGTGGTGGCGTCTAGATCCAGCGGCTCCTCTATCCACGGGACAGCCGAATTCTTCAACATGTCCTTGTCGTGATGGTACCTCTCATAGTCTGACATCTTTATCTTCATCACTGGCAATTTTAATCTATCCAGCTTCACGTCCTGGGGCGGTTTGCTCGCGTTTCTCCGTTTTGCCAGCATCGTCGCCTTATTCAACAGCTTCATGTCTATGATGGATGGCAACAGTCGACAGGCTTCTCCGTCCACCTGAAAGGAACATTGTAATCTCTCTTAACCGTGCAATGATCGCCTGATGTTTCATTGAACGATTACTTTCGCGAGATACATCGTCTGCTCGAGTTTTCTCTTATACTTGGTACGTTCTTGTGGCCGAAGGTCCATTAATCACAGAGAAAATAACGGACGACTACTGTCATCCGCGCGGCCACTGTACGATTAAAATGATGAAAAATCACATCTACTTTCCTGTATTTCCTTTCTTTTACCACCATTCTCCAACTAATACATTTTAAAAGTGAAGAAGTGTTGTACGAAGGGTATTATTAACCTGCATTGGAATGGTCCTCGTGGTAACCAGCTTAGCCGCGCTGCATTGAGCTATGCAGGTACCATGTCCGCCAGCTTGAAGGAGCGGAAGCTGATAGGTGGTCAGGCCAACGACCTCGATCAGCCCGTCTTCCGTAGATGGCTCCTTGGTCCCGCTCGCGGCGCCCCAAGGATGAGTCCCACCGCCGTACGAGGCGATGTTGAGGAAAACTATAGCGTGGACACGGTGCTCTTTCAATTTCGGCGTCATGTCCTGGCCGTCGCAGTCCAACGTCACGAACTCCGAGAGGTCCTTCCATTTCCGCCGCACCAGATCCTTGCCCCCCATCTGGCCGTAAAACATCTTGTTTCGCAATCGCGAATTGAACCTCTCTGGATGTGCCTCTGCAATCGAACACGCGAGAATCGAATGGGATCGGTCCTCTTCCTCTTACGACTTACGCGCAGGGAGGGGATTTAATTCATACAAAAGCGTTTTTGAACTGTAGCTACAAACTTAACTGGGTAACGAAACTGACAAAAAGTTTCATCCGTAAGTGTATGCATTGTTTCTCCATTTCAACAAGTGTGAGTAATCATAAACACCCTGAGTATTTAAAAAGAAACGATTAGTTTCTGGCCCCATAGTTACTATACCAATGCATAGAGTTTTACCATTTCTAGCTCCGACTTCTATCAACCAGTTAAATTTGCGCTCCCAGCTTTAAATCCTCGCATATTTCTCCCACACTTGAGCGTTATCAGTTGCTCTTTCAGCGCCAGCGCCGATTAATTGCTTCCGATAAATTGAAGCGTGCTGTTGCACGCCACACGGGCTATTGAGAGACTTTAGAATAGGGACGATTGGTGCCGACACTAACCTCGTGCCTCGTGAAATTCAAGAGCGATGTGAGCATCCACGCCAAGAGAGAAGTAATTATTAACGACGTTCAGCGGCAGATTCTCTTTCCCCTTGCCGTTGTCGTCATCGCCCTGGGCGTCCGGGTTCCTTTCAACGATCAGCTGCCACCTGTCCAGCAGCGTCGTCTCGCTCTCCCCGATGTTCATCAAGATCTTCCCGATCGGCTCGTCCGTGTAACCGCCACCCCAGCCCAACGCCCTTGCCAGATCGTTCCCCGTGCCAAGGGGAAGCACCCCGACCGCTGGCGGCGACGATGCACCGATCTGATCTAGGATCGACAACACCCAACCGACGGTACCGTCGCCGCCGCACGCGAGGACTCGGAGATTAGGAACTGTCTTGAACAATTCCAGCCTAAAAGTAGGAATTCCTGTTTTGCGCCATTGTTAATGCCGATAAGAATGATTTCTCTTAATAATTCAACGAATGGCGGACTTTCGCGGATAGAATAAGAGGATTCTGTACTTTAAACTTTCGAATAGAAGATCCCCGATTCTCGAGTCTCCGAGTGAATCACAGAGATCGCTTTAACGAAGATATGATACATTCTAAGAATAGACTTCTATTCGCCCTTTGTTCTATACAGACAGTTTCGTTAAGTTTGTAGGTATATGACGGAGTCTCGGCGAAGATAGGAAGCCTCAAGGGCAGTCCACTTTACAGATATGCTCCTGGGAGCTTACCAGCAGAAAAGATCGACCGTTAAATGAGGAAACTTGGTTTTACTCTCAAGAGTGTTAAGACCAATTGAAAATGATGAATTTCGTATTTTTACTTTGGATAGCCTTGCGAGTTTTGTTATTAAGAAGTTCGCGAACGAATTTGATGAACGGCAAGCTATGCAGTGGTTCGTTGTAAAAGTCAATTTATTGGCAGTTCGAAGGAAGTTTTATTAGTATCTCCGTCCGGGCAGGATAATATTCGTGGATCCTTGTTTACGCTGCCATGAATGCGACCGAGCGAAATGCCTCAGCTTCCAAGAGGAAGTTACCGAGAAAGTTTTCGATAATGCCGTAGCGACAACTGCTCACCTTCATTCAGTCCACTTGCTGGCTAGTGGCCCAGCCCCGTGGAACTTTAATTAAACCTCTTGTTCATTTATCATATTTTCCAATATCCGCGGCCCCCGGGGCTCGCCTAATCCATTCGGCCAATTCATTTTCAACTCAATTTCCATTCAATTAACCCAATTCTTTACCGAGCCACGGGGCTAAATTTAAAAGCGTCGGCTCTCTAATGCCTCGCCACCCGGTCGACGCGACGGGAATAGAAGAAGCCAGAGTATGGATACACGATCGGCAAACTCACCCCATTTTAGGTCCACCCTGAGTCAGATCGAACACCTGCCTCGGATTCAGCAGCCACTGGAACTTCTGCAGCAACTTGGCGCCCTGATTGCCGCCCGATTTCGGGTTGATGAACACCAACACCGGTTTCACGGACGCGGTGGGTATCGGCTTCACCACCCACAGCTTCCCCTGGTCCTTGTCCTGCTCCTTGTCCTTGTCCTTCGACTTCTTCCGGCTCTCACCGGACTTCTTCTTGCGCGGCGATTTTCTCAGGCTGCTCTTGAAGCTGCCCTTCCTCGGAAGCTTCACGATCCACGATGGCGGCACGATGATGGACGCGTGGGCCCCTAGCTCGCAGTTCTCCCCTATCTTCTGAACGCTGAAGCACGCTTCCTTGTTGTGATAAGCGGCCTTGCACCAGCTGCAGCACACCGCGACGATCTCCTTCGAGGTGAAGCTCAGCTTCGATTGAAACGACTTTCCGCAATTCGCGCACTTCCCCTTCTGCGAGCGGCGATGGACCCAGTGGTGATGGGTATTCGTCTGCTCGCGGTACTGCCGGACGCCCACGTCACGGAAGCTCGATTTACATGCGAAATTCAGACTGGCCGCGCACGCTTCGTGGGCGACCACGCGGCAGGCTGCGCATTTCATCCTGGCACCATGTTTCTGCAACAGCGTATCGGTTTCTCGTTAATGAAGTGGACGGAGCGGTTGTATATGCCACGGATATTCAAGGGAACCCTACAGCCTGCTGGATAGATTTCAGGGCTGTTGCAGATTGCGCACGGAATACGTGATAGAATTTTGGATGAAGTTCGTGGGAATCGTGGGAAGAACGCGCTACTCCTAGGTAATACGATTCTATTCAACTTAGATCTAACCCAGGTCGGGCTTAAGAACAGCCATCAAAGCTGAGCCTTCTTACATTTGCATTATTAAGAGCTTCCGTTTCTCTCCCTTTTCCTTCTATCTTCACGATCAAATTATACCTACTCTTCCCAATTACGTACTCTACATAATGTGAGTGCGATAAAGACGTAATAATAATTGGGTTTTCGTGCAACTGACTTTTTCAGGAATACCTCGGAGGTGTTTAAAAACATTATGGATCCTTTTAACTAAAGTGGTTGCCCCGAAAATAACCGCAGTCTGCGCGAACTCGTGTTGGGCCGTGCTCAAAGGGACACTGAAACACCGTTCGCCACTCTAATTTCATAATCGATAAATGTTATCACGTTAGGACAGCAAGGGTATTTCATCGTTTTTAAATACGACATCGCGAGGCTCTCTCTCGTATCACGAGTGCACCTCGATTATTCCTCTGAAACAAAAAAAAACGACTTCTAAAAGCTTCAATCGGAATTCCCGATATCATGCCAGTTTTCGAAACTGAACCTTGTTTACGCACGATCGATTTATTTCTGCCACACACCGGTGTAAGTTCGCTGCAAAAAGCCAGACGCTTTGTTTTACAGAGAACGAGGACGTCCGTATTTCCGGACCCAGACCAGAGGCGAGTTACAAAAGCAAAACACACAGAGATACTATACAGTTCTAACGAATCCTCAAAATTGCCGATGCACGGGTAGACCGCGCGCAACCCTTTCGGGTGGTTTCAAGCGATTTAAAAGCTTCATCGGCTCCCATTGTCTGTGCAACGATCAAAGCGACAAACGACCGGTGTGGTTAAACAAACTATTCCCCGCAGCGACGGATGCATACGAGGGCGAGCTCTAAAACGGTGACGATTTCAGTGTGAAACGCGGTCGAGTAGAGAGATGGCACGAGCGAGGGTCGCGTCTAGAGGGTCAAGGCTGGTCGACAGGACCCTCGTCGAACCTCTTCCCCCCGTCGTTCCTATTCCTCTCAAAGAAAGCGTTTCCTCTTTCGATATTACTGGCGCGGTTTATATTGCCCTACATGAGTCACCTGAAACGTGGCGGGACTCGAATTCAGTCGCCACAGCAAAAGATTCGCGAGGAATTAAATCGAGAAAGT
Source organism: Andrena chrysosceles (assembly GCA_963855975.1). NCBI lineage: Eukaryota > Metazoa > Arthropoda > Insecta > Hymenoptera > Andrenidae > Andrena > Andrena chrysosceles. The sequence continues at coordinate 9,559,538 of OY979766.1, read as the reverse complement.
GGAAAGGAGGGATGCACACAGCGAGACCTCGATTGTCCATCGTATCTACTGTCACTGTACTACGTATGTACGTACATTGCCACCAACACCTTTCGGCTAATTTTAGTGGCAGATTCGTTGCTCGACCCGCGAATGGAGGCACAGCGAAAAGGGGGAACCCTTTGTTCCAGAAATAACGCGAACGAGAGTGAACCACGCGTTCCGGGGGATTAGAAAGCCGATTGAAGGGGTGTGCATTTCGCCGAAACACCCTATTTCCATGTTCGAACGCACGGAACGGGGATGGAGGTTCGCGGGACAACTCGAGTCGACTCCCATCGAACCCCCTCCCGGCTTGTTGATCGCTGAATCAATAGTTGTAATTGCGTGCACGCGGGCCGAGCGCGTTGAATCGAGCTACTTTTCCAATTTAATCGCGCCCGATGTCTGTCCGCTCTTTAAACGGTTGTCCCGATGGAACACTTTCGAAGTTAGCGTGGCGTCAAAACCGTCCGATCCAAAGAGGAATTACTTTGCAAATTTGCTGATCGTCGGGGAGGAAAATGCGTGACGTTATGCCGGGGCCGATCAATCATCTTAATAGCTGCGTCCGCGAGCAAATTCCACGGCTCGAACTATGGTGGTCGATGGTTTGAGGATCTTTGTAACCACCCCCTCGATTGAAAAAAGCCACGCGGAAGGTGAGAATGGAGGGAACGGGGGATGGCGAGCAATGAGCGGGAAACTTAAATAGAGAATTCAGCGGATGAACGACTGCCGATTCATCAAAGTCTACGGGCACCGTTGGAATCGATCTTCGTTAGAGGTACACGCTGTTAGGATTCCTCTCGACGAGGATAAAATAGTTCTCTGCCACGTCACTGATGGCCCGCGAGATTTATTTATCGTGCCCAAAAATTGCCACCCCTCTTTTCGTCGGCACCGACCCCGCCGCGAGCAGCGAAAATTGTAGTTAAATGGTGGGGTGGGCATTCCATTTCCAAGCCAACCGTGCAACCGTGGGCCATCGGGAATTCCATAAATCGTAACTGTAACCCCTGCCTGACACCCTATCTTCCCACGTTTGTGCTTGATGGTTTTCCTTCTTTACTTTCATCGATCCACGACGGGCAACCATGGAATTCGACTTAACGAGCCCTAGAGCTGTATGGGGTGTCTTGCTGTAAGCTAATGTACTCGTATCATCACTCATCGTAGCAGTTGTTTCTGAGTTGCAGGTTTTTTGATTGTTGATAGAAGTTTTATGTGGGCCAGCTGTGAGGTTTCGATTAAAAAATGGAAGGAATTGAAATTCATTTTATTACGAAATAATTTCCTGCATAAATATTTGTAGAAGCTTTAGAAGCATACACTTCTGTACACTCGGGAGCCGACGCCTCTCGTAGTGGCCCCTTCTGCTTCGTAACTGAATTAAGTGACACGTGTTTATACGTATATCAAAGTGAACAAACAGGTGCGTTAAAATACACGAGCATATTCATTACGGAGCAGTATTAATTCTGCATTGCTCATAAATGCGGAAAATTCGCGAGCGAAACGAATTTCTGCGTAATTTAGAGAGAAATACACGTGTTCAAGAGAGCTCCGCGTTGCCATTTATAATCTGTTGCGGGGGCTGAGATGTAAGAGAATAAGAATAATAATTGAATGTAGAAGTGTAGAAATAATACAGAAAATGTAGAAATACGTGGGAACAATTGTGCTGTGTAACTTTTACCGTGCAATTTCGAAGAGAATATTTCTAATGAATGAAAAATTCATCGTCTGACCTAGACGACGTTTGTAGAAGTATAAAACCATGTTCTACGAGAAAGGAACACGATATGGCCACTTCGTGAAACATTACTTCCGTTTGTAACGTGTATCTGTGTTATCGAAGCCGCACGTGGAACGAATGAATTGCTTTGCTATTGGTTTAAGTTTACCTTGCACTGCGTTCAATGTAATTCCATATCAATTATTCACGCAGGCAAGGGAAACCACGAATTGCTGACGTTGCGCGGGGTTAGAATACACGCGCATATTCCTGCAAAATAAATTGATTTCTGAATTCGGTTAGACGCTATGCCCCGGTGGTAGTTTGCAAATTGTCTGAAACCGCCGAGGTAATGCAATGGCGTTGGTACATCGCGATGTAGAGTAAACTTCTTGACAAGTTTTCGCTGGTTCATTAACAACATTACGGTCCACCCTCCGATTTCTTACGGTATCTTTTTAATGAAAATATAATCTGATTGCATAGCCATGATCTAACAGAATTAACCACTCATCGTTCATTTTTGTGGTAACACAATTTGCAGTCTCAGAACATTTTGCTTTATTTCAGGCGATTTATTCAATTTTTCGACGTCAAAATATGGGTTACCGTGATTGGAAGATAACAGAATTTTCTTGTCGATGCCAAATATAGAGCCTGTGTTTTGAGAGACTTCAGGTAATTTTACATCGCGCCAACCCGCTGCGTCCCAAACTACATATACTCTTCTATTGTCTGACAATCGATGCGCCCGTATTTTCGCGAGCCCACATTGGAATTACGGCGACAGGTTAATTATATTTTATGCAGGCTCGAATACAAACAGTCTTTAGGTCAAAAGTGCACCAGCCCGCTTCTTCCTCCATCGGACATCATTCGTTTAGAAATACCATCGTTTCACTAACCCATACCTTGGATTTTGTTATGCAACAACTTCCACCCCTATAGTTTCAGGAGATGATAAAGAAAAGTATTCCCCTTTCTCTGACAATGCATAATCACGATTTCTAGACTCATCAGACAGTTTGTTAATTATTATAAATATACTAAGAAACTAATGATTTCTCATTGAAATATTTCACTGATATTTCAAGATTTCTAATTTGTTATAAATTGGGTTTAAACAAGTAGATTATCTATAGTGAAATGAGTTTGCAAGTTTTCCCCTGCCAATAACTTGAAAATTTTCATCGGTAGGGCACAAGCGATGTGCAAAATTCGTGGTTGCGGAAACGCCCCGCAGAAACTACTCATTTCAAGTCATGCAAACTAGCTGCGAAAATATCTACCCGGCTAGATACCCCGCGGAAATTTTTCATACCACCGCCCACCCTCCGTGCCCCCGAATGCGCGTTACCCTATACTCGAGGCATGACCGATAATTTTTTTTTCATACACAAGAAAAGCATTTTCGTAGATTGGCAATTCCCATTATTACCGCGCGGCGAAGCTGATAGGGTTGATTTTTCTCCCTTGTTAATCAGGTGTTGCTGGTTACGCTTCCTAGCGGTACACGGGAAATGGTAAACAACCCTGCACACTGGAAAGCCGTGAGAGTGAATAACGAGACGGTGAAAACATTTGCATAAGCGAGAAAATTGTGCAAAGTGCTACGAAAGACGAAAAAAAGGTCTGTTGAATATACTGCGTTGACACTGTCGCTGAATACATATTACTTATTATAATAATCTGTAATGATGTGGACACTAGTGATTTAAAGCAAAGTGTACCTTGGTAATTGAATAAAATATATTTTATGTCGAAAATATCCACAATAATATCGTTGTAACCCTATATGCGACTAGTTGAGTGTTCGGTGTTTATTTCTGCAGGTAGATATTCTACGAAATCAATTAATACCTTATAATTGGCTGGATAGAAAGGCGACAAATCATGAGCCTTGTTACATTAATTAGACGACGTGTTTCGATGGAAACGAAAAACGAAGGATTTCGAAAATAGGTATACCCAGGCGAACCAGTCTACTGTAATAATAAAGAAAATTTATCTCTCGAATAGGCAAGAAAATTCTCACGCGATTCCGATAATTACGTAACGATCACAGTTATTTCCAACAGAGATAGATATTTCACGTTAGAATGATATCAACAAGTTCTCAATTAAATGGCCCCGTGTCTATAAAAAGAAAGTGAAATAACAGTGATCTGAGAATGATCCCTCAAAGTATTTCTAATTAAATCCATTCCTAAGTAATTTCAACTGCGAATTTCATAGGCAGTATATGTATACCCCAGAACTCGAAGGAATTCAATCAGGAACGTGCCACATAATTAATTATTTCACTCGACTCAACTGCGGAATAAAAATGTACGCCGGATTTAATTAAAAGTGCGCGTAATTAATTTTTTTCAGTTCGAATACAAGTTGACTAATAATTTACGTTGCCTCCTAAATAAATTACTCCTTCTACGCGCTCTTGGGTTGCTTCAACAGATGAATTACTTTGAATGGGAATCGTGTCTCTATTACGAATAAACTTTTTAAACCTCTGACCCAATTTTTTCGACATCGCGAAAACGGTATTGTACCTATACATGGATGTTCCATTTGACGCAGCGGTTCTGAGTGTAAATAAAAAATTGCAGCAGGCGAAATGAAAAAAACGGTCTCGCGAAATAACCATGGGTCGTAAAAAGGACTTCTTTTCAGCGATAATCCTGTCTGTGCCCAATGATTAATTTCAAAGGCCTTCGTAACCGCCCGGGGCTGTCGAAATAAAAATTCGATCGAAAGAAACGAACTTAGAAAGCGACCGATAGATCACCGGACAAGAACGTGCCCCAAAATACCATTTAGATCTTGCTAATGAAAAATGCACAACGCCCAGCGATATTCTGAGAAACTATTTTTAGTACGTAGCAAGAGTGTCTCGTTCCTTCCCTCTCAAGTATTTATCGCTGCCTGACAGACGCAGTTTTTCACCCCGAACGACGTTGTGTTTCCTTTCGAACTCCAAACAGTACGTATCACTGAAAAACATGCTTCACGGATGCACATTTGTGAAGCACTTTCTTCCACTTTTTTATTTTTCGCTTTTTACGATTATACGGTCCTCGTCCTATAATACCATGTGTTTGAAACTGTTTTCTTTACAATGCTACCCGTAAAGGATTAATGGAGAACGCGAGGAAACACCGCGTAGAGGTAAAAGCAGAGGAATGGAGTGAATACGACTCTCCTGATGAATCCAGAATGGGGTTTGCAGCGCCCATTCTGAAATTATCCTTTGATTATATTAAGTTCACTTGGCTCCGAGGGATGACACGAACGCCCGCAATTCAACCACTTTGCAAACATTTGATTCGAGATATCAAATGTTATTTACAGTACGCGATGTGTTTTCAGCAGTGTTTTATGTTTATTAAATCTTTGATGTAAAGTACCTTTACGACCACCGCCCCCGGTACGAAAATTCAAGCACGTACACCTGTATCCATTTTTTTCATTAATTTAAAGTAGAGCTCCACTGTTAACTCTTCTCTCAGATGGTGCACCGACGTAATCATCGAACAAGCGAACTTTTTTAATATTTGTGCGCGAGAATGGCGACGCTTGGAATTAATGGAAATTAATGCGTATCGTAACGTCCCAGGACTAATAGCACTGTGCAACAGCCATTTTGATCTGTAATATGTAATAGCTGGTTTTTATAGACTCGTGTGCGCTGAAAATGAATCCGCAAACCGTTTGTCATCATCACCCTCAGTTTTCGAGAAATTCAATTTTGAAAAAAAAATACAAATTTTCAACTTTGAACAGTTTTTGTGTTCAAACAGTAATAGTTATTAGGTTGCTTGTTCCGATCGAATTATTCTATGAACCCTCGCGACCACAACGATATAAGTTATTATTGAATTATTAAAGATGTTCGAAGTTGAAAATTTGCATTTTTTTCCAAAATCGAATGTTTTGAAAACTAAGGGTGATGAAGACAAACGGGTTGCGAATTCGTTTTCAGCGCACAAAAATCTAAAAGATACGGTTATTAAATATTACAGAACAGAAAAAAAGTTCATTTTTGTTGGACAGTGTAGTCCGTTGGCGAGAAGAAACGGCTGCAGTGGAGGAAAATGAAAAACAGCGGGAAAGCAGGAAGCATAATTGGCAACGAGGCGACGCCGGGCAGCTTCGTGTTTCTGAATTAAACAGTAATTAGAAGTTCAACAAATATGAAGGAATCGTAGTTGGAAGAAGTTTGGAGAAGGCAAAGTGTGATAAAATAGCTCGCGTACTTCGTAAAGCGCCCTGTCCCCTGTAAAAACAGAGTGCTGAAAAAGTAATTAAAAATCGTTTTTACGCCTTCCTTCGCTCCTGTTTCCCATAGTTAAGTTCCACTGGGAATTGGCGAAACTATATAGAATCTCTGAACGCGGAGGAGACGAAAAATGAGAAGTCCTTTACCAACCTAGAGTCCGTCCACTCCGAACCTAGTTATTTCTGCGGAACGTTCTACGATCCAATCGCTCGATAGCTGCACTAACAGGAATTCAAGTAGACTAATACATAGTTTAATGAGATAAATTACGACCGTGGTTAAAACTGATAGCCTGGGTAATTTCGGTGAATCTATGGTAAATTATTCGTAATGTGTAGGTTTGTGCCTAATTGGATAGCTCCAAGAATTTTGCAAACGAATTGTGACTAGAACTCAGGTGCGTTCTTCTATGTGTGTAAATAGTTACTTATTGCTGCATGTTGTGCAAAAAGAGCAGATAGCCGCAAGTGCGCGAGCAGATCAACAGCTAAACGAACGGACACATACTATTGCAGCCGTCAACGAATGCAGTTTATACGCGATAATTATTTACTCGTTAGCGTATGAACGACCATTTATCGTACTAACGAGGAAACAATTGCCGTAAAATTTGATGTGCAGCATAACTTGTGGCATCGTCCTTGCGATACAGCTGTACGTGACTATTCAGTGGCACCGTATGCTCATACGAACGGCTCGATATGATTGATCGCTCGATACCGCGTATCGCATGTTTTCCACGTTCCTTCTGGCTTTCACAATTTCATTCCATTCGATTTCCATCCCCGACTTCGTCGATACTCCCCTCCGGAAGTCTTCTCGCCAGTTTAGATAGCTAAAGATGCATCGGGAGTTAATTTGCATAACGACGAGGGCGCAAGGGAAAATTAGAGGCGATGTTTTATTCATACCTGAGCAGAATGTGTTTTTAAACACTAGTTGAATTAAACGGGATGAGATCAACGAATACATCTAACGTTCTATCGAACTCGTTCCCCTAGAGTGTATCAAATAAATTAATTCTGATACGTGCAAGCTGAGTATTCCGAGGCGGTGGCGTCGAACAAAGTTGTGGTTAACGATGACACGCGTAGAGACTGTTATATAGAAATTAGAATTTCGAAACGCGGAGGGAAAAATTCACGTAGCAGTACCGATAGTTTTAACCGACAACAAAACACCGTCCCGGACAAAGAGGCTTTTATTGGCGCGCGCGAATTTCCACGGTATTCCGTCGTCGTTCTCGTCTTCCTTCGACCCGCTGGCGGCTAGACAGGCGAAAAGCGATTAAACAAACCCAGCAGCGAAAATGACAATACCAGAAAGACAATGAACGTGTTACTCCGTGCGAGTGTATTCAACCGGCTAGTTAATTTCCTGTTTCGGTGACACCATTCGGCTCCTATATAAGTCCTTTGTAAAGCCTCGTTTACCGAAGTCCGCCCCGGCGACGCGAGCATCGCGGGGGAATCAATTTTTCCTATTGAAACTCCAGACGTCTGTTTCTAATTACACGCAAAAATGAAGGCGGTTTCCGTCGGACTGCATTTCAATCTAAACGGAAGGAAACTCAATTTCAAGGGATTTAAAGGGGAGGAGTGTTTGTGAATAAAAAGAAGCGGCGGCTGAAGGAATAACTGGGAAACAGTGGCGCAGTATTTCCGTCGAGTTAACGATTGCTGGAAATATTTTCAGCCAGCTAAAGTGTTCCGTTTCCAGTTTTAACAGAGCGCGGCTGTCCGTTTTGGTAACGATGCATCCTTCATGGCGCGTGGTTGCGTGCGTTGTTCTCTGTGGTAATTGAAACACTTTGACAAACATTCGGAGCGCTCGACTATCGTTAACAATGTATTTTTGTTCCTGGGAAATCTTTATTATCCTTGCGCAACGAGAACGACCTTTGCTTTCTCCGCGTTACGTACTTTTCTCGGCGGGTGCAGGTCGTCAAATAATTCTTACGCAATTAATATTTAATTGCTTCTACGTCAGGTTACTTCTGCACCATCGTAACGTTTCCTCTAGAACCAGTTGCACGGATCAAGATGACAAAACGAGGTAAATTGCAGTCTGCATCAGCTGAGATGTTACCTCCGTGTGTAGATGTAATTATCTCTCTAACGAATCCATTAATTGATACCTTCTAACTACCGTTAACCATAACGACTTGGAATATGAATCGGATGCTTTGCTCAGCGGTTGTCTTAAACACAGCGCGCAGAGAACCCGAACGCAAATGATCATAATTGTAGAATATGACGTTAGTTCCTCCAAACAACAGGAGTTTAACTCGCAGGAGTATTGCAAACAAAATCTAGGCGCAGATTCCTCCTCCTTCTTGAGTCTGACGCAGAACAGTATGTACCTACTCGCCATTTATTTCATCACGCATGCAACTGAAAATTTCAAGTAGACTTCGGTCTACTACTAATCGAACTATTCAGTTTACCAATGACCTTATCCTCTTCAAGTTTAATATTAGAAAGTGTCCACCACCTAAACTGATTCCACCGAAGAAAAGATCAGCTTGGAGAAATAGGTAAGACGAAAAGGAAGTACGATGGAGTCAGAACGAATTGAATCTCGAAGTGTAGGAAGGGAGAGATCAGATTGCTGTTTCAAAATTTACAGCCAAATCCCTGGTTCAACCTGACGGCTGTTCTATCGATTGAACTATGCGGGTAGCCGAGGAGTTATTCCCCAACTGTGGCGTCCAAACACAGCTGCGTTCAATATTGTGCAACGGATATGAAACTTACCGAGCAATCGTTGACGTAACAGAAATCACCGGAAGCCGACGTCGGCACCCAAAGATGTTCGCCATTAAGTGCACCAGGTCCCCAATCGGGCGTCGATCGTGGTTCACGGTGACCGCCACTCGTGCCACCCTCCTCTCTCCCTCTGAAACCGCAAGACACTCGATTACGGGGTGACACTTCGATATCGATGGCGCGTTCTTGCACCTGACGTTAATTCCTCTAACGGAATTCAATTTCGACGCCTACAATGCATCCGCTGGCAAGAATAGTAACGAACTGTCGATCAGAGACGTTCCGAAACTGGATCCCACCGTACGTATCGCGGTGAATGTTAATCGTTAATTGAAACTGCAAAGCAACATCTAGACATGACTGCACATCGACTCGTCGAACAAAGCTGTTGGTCGACACTGAAATCGGTATTTTAACCATGCCATGGTACTCATCTACTGCTGGACACTATTTTTTGCCGATCGGTCACGCGAAAAGTTAAACGAAATTCATGTAAAGTAGTAGATGACATTATTTTAAATTATCTATTATTAGTTAGAAGAAGATGGGGTATTGTTTCAAATTTAAGAATCAATAAACCAGTGACGATTCAAAGGGACAAAGTTTATCTTCACAAAAATGTGTCGCAATAAATTAGCCCTCGTTAGAAGTTTTCTAAAGTGGTATGTAAATTTCTTACTCCTTACATGATATTTAACCCTTCGTGGTCACACCTTCTTATAATCACACATTGGTCACACGGGGTCCACTGTACCCCAGCATCATTTTTTGAGTTACCACTTTCGTATTTTTGAATCTTTTAACTTTTTAGTGATAATTGTACATTCGTAATACTTATACAGTCATGGTCTAATAGTCTTTTTCTAGAAACAAAAATTTTGATATGATAAAATTTGTAGTTGAAAATGAGCGATTTTCCATGGTTGTGGGAAAAACCGATTTTTTAAAAAAAAAATTTTATTATTTTTTTGCGATAAATCCCCTTTGGAAGACGTATAGGTGCGACATTTCAAATCGAAAATTGCTCTTGGGGTACAATATACCCCATGTGACCACGAAGGGTTAAAAAGATTGCATATACCTTTTTTTGCGGATTTGTTTCAATTAATCATATATTCGGCAAAAAATACCATCGAGCAGATATTACTCCAGTAATAAAGACGTTTAATAATAATAATAATATATTTGACTATAAATAATGTTAATTAAATGCTAACAGCTTTTTTATGTCATTCCTGAATTTGGAAAAGCTTTGAGATGAAAGCGTGATTGGATCGGTGAAGACCCGATGATCATAATAGAGTTAATAGCGATCACTAGTTCTGTGACCTCGTTGGTACTTGCCCATGCTTGATTGCACACAATTATGATTCTGTTAGAAGCGACTAATTGATTTCTGTGAATGTATGATTGGCCAGAGACGCGAGACTCTATCTTACTTGAATGCCTGTAGTGGTAAGCTTGCCTTCGCTGCATTGAATGCTATCATAAACAGTGGTGATCATTTGTTGATATCGAAGTTATTAGAAGCTTCCGCCCGTTTCTATTCCAGTATTCTATTTTAAAGGATTCCTAGCCGAAGGAAGGGCAACGAAACGTCCAAGCTGAAGCGGACGTGGCTGAGTATTTTCGACGATATGACGGCCGAAAGGGGACTTAATGCTATCCGGCAGTCCCCAAGGAGCCGGAGCCTCGTGAAAGATTCAAGGGCACTTTAAATTTCCGAGACGCGAGCGGAACATAATGCGCGCCGCGGCATGCAACTTTAATGGCAAAAAGTCATCTACGGGCTTCGAGTCCCTTTGGACGATTACATAAAAATTTTAGGTTGCGTTGGCAAAGCTTTGTAGCCGCTTTCTGCATAATTAGCATGCGGAAATTACCCGGGTATCTGGGTCAAACGCGAGACAGGAGGACGGAACACGGAATGACGCTTGCTTCTGCATGCCAAGTTCCCTAGCCCGGGGATATCTTCCTTGTATCGAATCCTGGCGAGCATCAAAAGTCATGGGATTCTGGGAAACTACGACGAGAGCAAGTGTGCGCGAGATTCAGACCAATTTCGTCTTGATGCATTTTCATTGAAATGGGGAGGATATTTAATCGCAATCCTGTATCGATACACTGAGGTTTGTCATTCAGGGATTGTATGTGCAACGCTCTTTTACGATATCCAGAAATTAATTTCCACGAAATCAAGAATGCACCGGTGGAAGCCCATCAAACTCGTTACTGCAAGGGGGTTAATCGAATTCGTGGAAAGTATGGCAATCAAATTTGCAAGTAATCAAGTTAAGCATGCGCGAGCACCTCTCTGCGATACCTGCAATTAACAACGAAACTGTTAATGGCATAACTGAGTGTACCGGTTACTGAAACGGGTGAAGCCAAACATTATCGACTAAAATCGCTGTATTAAAAGTACATGCGCGTGATGCTGTAAAAGTGCCGATAAATCGATCTTGATTCTTGCAAATTTTGATTAACGTGTCGCAGGTAGTAAAATATCAGATGACTCTTAATTATTGATTCTGGGAATCTCGATCATATTAGAGATGAAAATTCGCCTTTCACAAATCAACAACCATCCGGCGATGTACGTAAATGTTATCTATATATCTGCCTCGTTAATGCACCGCGCATATATTGCATTAATTGCGCGCAAAATATTGAATACATCGTATCAAATTTTACAAATACATTTCTCGATGGAAGAACAGCGTTTCACTTTTTCATTACTCGATAAAAAAGAAAATCAAATGTGAACTTGGCATACAGCAGAGCCGTGTTTACACCCCAATAATTATTTCACAATTCCCATGCCAGCGTCGATTGTAAACACCTATGCATTCATATTATCCAACGCGACAATCAAACAATGAGACCATATCTTCGTATGGAACATGCAGTACAAATAATTCTGTCCGCGTGAATTCCGATTTGATCAAACATTATCCACTGAAAACAATGAAACTAGCCAAAAGCAGGGCTGCAGGGTTAAAAGAGGGGGTGCGGAGGAGCACGTGTACTTGTCCTCGCAGATAAATTCTAAATATAAAGGAAGACCGTCGCGGAACAGTACGTTATGTAGAATTAGTTCCTTAATAATGAACGCTTCGCCGTCGTTAATGATTCACGAGCATCCCTCGAGGATATGCGGCCGTAATACCGTGCCTGAAAATTTCATTTGCCAATAGACCGTGCCACGGGCCGCGCAGTCTATGGCCCTTTCGAGACCCCTCAATATTCAAAAGTCGATTAGACAGCCATCTCCCTACTGGAATCAGCCTCGTTCCTCAAATCTGTCGCCGAGACGATCAGTGGATGGACTTCTTAACTATTATGAAACGAAACGCAGCCTTTTACCAGACCTCGACGTTAAAGAACGATAAGTAACCGCTTCGCTAGATAAATTGAAAAGTATTCATTCAGGTGCAAGGCAAGCTCTCAGGCATTCTCATCTTATTGAATTGAAATACCTCTCTTATCTTAACTGTAGCTGTTCCCCGTGCCTCTAGACAGAGCTATAATAAATTGACGATTCAACGTGGGAAGGTAACGATCGCACAAAGAGAACACGCCCACGCGATGCATTTAATTTTTAGCCACCGCCAGAACGCATAGAAGTAATTAGCTTTATCGGCATTGTGTTAATCGATATTTAAGGTGGACGTTGCAATATTCATACACGACGGACAGCCGACAGAGCCGACGATAAATTATCATCTGCATTTAATTAATGCACGCGGAGCGTCCCCGATTAATCGAGCCACGCGAAATGAAGAGTAAATCTGCTAAAGCCCTGCGTATTATTGATCGCATCTGTAATTGACTTCTGAGACGCGGATAGCCCTCTTTGATCGACCGGAACGAGAGGAAAATTTCGCTGCAATTGGAATGGGGCACAGTCACCCGTTACATTAACGTCGCAACTCATCTTTTCTCCGTTTAATTCTTTAGCAAGCTGGAGGGCATCTGCGCCGATAGATCGTCGCTGTCTTCTTTACATCGGCGTCGTTCCATGTCACGCCCGAGGACTTTCAAAGGAAATCTCGCCATCGATCATCCGTGTTCCCGTCTATTTTTTAACGGATCTGGAGCTTCGTGGCCGTCCGGGCGGACGCAGGAAAAAATCCTCGAAACGAGTAATCGAACCCGTGGAATTGGACGCGCGGAGCGGAGGCCGTTTGGAAATTCTACTTTATCGATGAAACGTGTTCGGTGCCCTGGTTTACGAGCGCTCTCCCGGCCTTTTTATACCGCGAAAAATGGATAAGAGTATCGACAGTTTGCAACAAACAGTATCAAGTAGGATACGAAACTGGAGCGCGGGAAAATTGGCGCAAACATTCCCATTTATGTCTACGACGGAAGTGCCATATTGCTCTCGTATCGACACCGAGCAGCGCGCGGCGAATAATAATCAACGAGTTGCAACGGACCGCCAATGAATGAGGGCAGTAAGTGGACGTTTATCATCATTAGCCCCCGAGTAAAGAAATGGTTTCCTTAGTACCGTAGCGTCGCGTCGCGACGCTTCCCGGGGAACGAAAAATGGCAAAATTATCCCAATGCAACTTGGACGTATTAACAGACTCGCCTCGGGGGATGCGATATCTCCACGTTTCTTATTTACCTATGACTCCGAGTTCTTATAATGCCTCGTCCTGTTATCCAGCTTCGAGAGGAGCAAAAATATATTTTCCCCAAGGCTGCCTTTAATTCCAACGATTCGTTTATTACGCCAGTAGCAATATGACGACGTGTTCGGGAAAATGACGGAATTTCCAGCAGCTTTCCCACTGAAATTCGCCCCGCGTGCGCAAGGTGACTCCTTTCCTAAAATATTCATCTATTCCGAGCTTCATAAAATTCGCCTGAGCGCGAAATGATTGAGGAAACACGGATAACGACGGGAACTAATGGGTAAGGGGCTTATTCGCCGCGGAAATGGCGACAAACACGAGAGCCGCTAACAAATACATACGCCGCGTTGATTGGAAACTGTTGGGTAAACGTACGTGCGGCCGATCTGTTGAATAAAAAAGATGGGGAACCACCGGACGCGATCTTTCGCGAGGGTATAGAGAACGGTTGAAGCGCGATCGATCCGACAACCAAGCATCGCCGGTACGCTTCGATGTAATTTCTCGAAAATACGGCTCTTCACCCACGACGATCCCGAACGAAGCCTCGTACCGCGCTCCGCCGCTCGTTTCGCTGAGTCCCGTAATTCGATTGCGAGTGTTCGTTATCCGAGGAAATAGCCCCGATCGAAGGCGTAAAACTGCCACTGCATTTTCTGTCCGTCCAATGTAAAGTCCCCGCGAGTCCGAGGGCGTTTCAATTGCGTCGCCTTGCTCGCCGCGGTGATCCATCATTTTCGCGAATAAACGGGCGATTTTTATCGTTCGAGAAATAGTCGAGCGAATACAGAAAAAGAGAAGAGAAGGGCGAAAGAAATAAGGTGCGTCGTCGTTGAATTTATTCGCGCGAGTCGAGCGACTCGTTTGCCGGGAAAACGGACGACCAATGGTGGGGGTCGTTTAAGCACACCACAAGCGACATAAATTTTACGCGCGACCAAATATGCATTCGCCGGTTTGGTTCACGTCCACTCGAAGAAGAAGTCAAAAGGGACGTCTTTTTAACGAGAGCGTGGAGGACCAGCCATCCTGGACACTGAAATGCTTCTTTCCACAGAGGACTTTGAACGGAAAGGGCGAGGGTAGTGCGAGAACTTCGCTGGCGCGCGACCCTGGGCGGAATTAAAATCGACGGGACCGCCAAGTTTCCAAGTTTGACCGAAATTTCATTCGCGCGGTAGACCTGGACGAGTCCCAACGGGGAAGTGGATTTCGAAACGATTAGCCGTGATTTGACTTTCATCGCCGGGTTACTAGGTAGCAAAGTATAATGCAAGGCGATCCAAATTACTCGCTAGGGAACACCGAAATCGATATCGCGTCTGCCTCTGGCGTAGATTTCTAACCAAGTCTCGTAGATTTACAATGAATTACCTACATATAGGTAGCATAAATCGTGGAATTGTGAGTCAGTCAATATTTCGTTAATACTTTCTTTTCTTGAGCAATCGAAGGTGGCACAGAAATAACATAAATCGTCTCAAGAGCCCAGCCTCTGTAACGTATCGATTTTCCCTCCTTACTCCCTCCAACGACCCTCTATAATTCATCGAAGATTGAGTTCGATGAAAAAGAATTCTCCAAATCAGGAATTCGTATCGTACAGTTTAATGGTACATTTCAACGAGTCATTCCATCAGCCAGAAGCAACAATACAAACGGGCCATCTATTATTCCCCGTACTGAGGGGGTGAAAGGATCTCGTAAAAGTATCTGGCAAGTTAGCACATCATCAACGGTCTGGATAAAAGTTTGCGAGGCACGGGGCTCTGATAAGACCAAGATGACAATAATTAACTCACTTTATTTCCCTTCCGCCTTCGCGGGGAAAGAATCGTTAA
The DNA here is from genome assembly GCA_963855975.1 of Andrena chrysosceles. Taxonomy (NCBI): domain Eukaryota; kingdom Metazoa; phylum Arthropoda; class Insecta; order Hymenoptera; family Andrenidae; genus Andrena; species Andrena chrysosceles. Next base: position 9,544,251 of record OY979766.1, on the reverse strand, counting down.
ACGAAATTCTCCGGAGGCCGAGGGTAGTTACAGGAATAGCGTCGCCGTCGCGCGCCATTTCGCGACGGATGTAAGCGTTCGTTTGCATAGCCAGGGGCTTATAAAATTGTAAGATTAGAACTTGCTGGCATTTACGTCGCGCGACGGTGTAGGTATCGGAAATGGGCTACGAGATGAGCAACCTATCGGCGACGAGAAAAAAAACTTGTTCTCTCGTTGGAAAAAGGAGCACGAAACGGTGATTATGGAGTGATGTTGACAGAATTGGAGGCAGTAGCGTTTCATCCCTACACCGTTGTTGTAGAGCTAACAAAGGTAATAAAAATCTCGTTATCCGTGCTGCCGCCGACTCGCAGAAAGCACGGCGAACTTTCGTTTTAGACCGCTTAACGTTTAACTAACTTCACCCCGACCCAGCCACAATGAACTCTGGGAGCGGGCGCGCGCGCGCTTCAATTAGCCGCGTCGCTCTCCTAATCAACTCTTCTCTCGTGAATCATTGACATCTTAATCTTCCCGAAATAGAAGAGGCCGGAGAGCTTGTTACCCTGGGTCACAGAGGACTGAGAGGACGCCGATAAACCGACTGGGTGAGAACACGACGCCACTGAAATCGAATTCAATAGGATTGAACACCGCGCACGAACTTTCACGGCGCTAGAACATGCCTGGTTTTATGAGCAAGACCTGGCGATTGTCTGCCGCTGCGTTTTATCGGGGAAATAAATTGGGACGGCTAGATGACAGAATTTGCATGGTACTGGTTCGCGTACTTGGGTGGAGTGGATTGGAAGGGTAGCTTATAGCTTTAATCTGATTTTAGAGGATGGTAGTCGAAGAAGCAATAACGTGTCTTGTCGCGTATTTGATTAATATAGCTTTTCCTGGACAAGGTGGGTGGCTAGTGAATTGTTAATCATTTGAAAGGCTTCTCAAAGAGAAACTGTATGCCACTACCCTGCTGAAATAATTGAAAATCGAAAGAGGGTGTATTAAACATTCCCTCAGTTAGTACCTATCTTGATCTCTTGAATCGTGTTAAGATTAATCACGTCTCCAGTAGATATGATTAGTATATATAATTTTCCTAAATTTATCAGTTAGAACACAGAATTTGTCGCTAGGAAAATCTTGGGTATCAGTTCTGTGTGAAATTCTGTATATCAAGTTAGTATTCTATTACTACAACGTCGAGTATACGTATGGAGTGTAAACAGCACGCAACAACAACAACAACAACAACAACAACAACAGAGACACATAAACGGCACAACGAAACACTGACCAGGCAGAATAATACGGGCGAGAAAGCTTACCGAGTAGAATCGAGCAATATTAACAAAGGAAATATCACGATCTGGCTGAGCGTCAATTACATTAACTCAGGCTTAGAAAGTGAGAGCTAATGAACGCCGACAACTCGTGGAGTGTTAACCGCTAATGGTGAACTGTCTTTCTGAAAACAGTGGCATCAAATATTACATTTCCAAGTCGTCTCATACATTTCGTTACCAGTGAATTGCTTTCCCAGTAGCACGGTACCCACATCTGTTTGAATTACAATCTCAAAGGATCGGGATGCGATTGTATATATTATTCTCTGTTATCTTATTCTTCTTTAAAACCTTACAGTTTACACAAAGTGACATGAAATCGAAGGTAGAAGCTTTCCTACAATCAGGGACACTTTACCCCTGTCAATTGGAAACGACTGACAAGGGAAGATCCCGAACCCGAAAATTCAAAAAATTCCGAAACTTCGTGAGTATGCAGGGGACTCCCTCCTGATTACAACGCAATATTTGTTTGCTGTCCAAATTCACTCAAAGGGGGTAAAATTAACCCCTGAAAATTCGGCAATTTTTTTATTTTGTGTTATAACTCGCTAACTGTAAGAGATAGCAAACAAATTTCAACACAAAAGTTACTTCTTTTAATTAGATCTATCATTTGGTAAAAAATTACTTTACAGTTCACGAGTTATAGCACAAAATTGGGAAATAACCGAATTTTCAGGAGTCAATTACACCCCCTTTGGTTGATTTCAGACAGCAAAGAAAAATTGCGTTGGAATCAGGAGGAAAATTCCTACATATTCACAAACTTTCAGAATTTTTTAAATTTCCGAGTTCAGCATCTTCTCTTGTGAGATTTTAAAAATTCCATAACACGACTTTCAAGTGTAATATTTGAAACCATTCGTTACAAAAACATTCGATCATTAGCGACTAATATTTGATGAATTATCAATGCTCAATGACTCCCACGTATCAAGCCAGACTCATCTTAAGAGGCACTCGTCCAGGTCGCGTTCCACCATTGCGAGAGACAGGCCGATCGTGAAGAACATTTAGAGAATTCAAAGTATTCGGAACAAGGAGAGTTGTTCCCTTCACCAGACGTACCCACCCTCTTGGAGGTCGAGCCTCGTTCCCAGGCAGTAGAGCCGTGTACCTCGTCTGCGCCTTGGTGGGCAGCACGATATCGACGCTCTTCGACCGTATGCCCTGATGAGGGACGGCGAGGGTGTCCGCGTCCTCGCTCCCGTCGTCCGCGTCCACGTTCCCGTTCTTGTTATTGAAGCAAGAGTCCACGGATGCAGCACGGTCCCGTTTCAAGCCTGGGACCGTGAGAAAAATGTCCCTGACGACTAGCTTGCACTTGCCCGAGTCATCGTCGTCCGGCTTCTCCTCATCTTCAGTCGGCAACTCGACGGAATACGAGGTCAGAGCCTCCTGCCTAGCGAGTTTCGGCGAGGCGACCGACCTTCTGCGCTGCCTCTCCGGAAATAATCCGCCTCTGATGTCATTGGTATCTAGCTCATCGTGCGCCACTCCTGGCACCATTTCCGGGGACGCTGCGGCGGCCGTCTGCTCGACAGTGGATTCTTGATCGTCGGCTGCCTTCTCGGTGAAGGTCGTAAGGGTGACTCTGATCTCGGGGCTACCACCATCGCTTCTGTGCTCCAACTCAGAGTCATCATCATCGGACGTATCCTCGCCCACATCGTCGACATCATCGTCTTCTCTGGAGGACGGCTCGTCGTCATCCCTGCTCGAGTAAAGGTTCTTGTACTCCTCAACGCAGGCACAGTGGTAGCAACCAGAGACTTGAATCGTCGGCGTTTCAGGGCGTCGAACGCCGACGAGGGGTTGTTGGCTAGAGGACGAACCGTAGCCTCTCTCGCATACGTCGAAGCTCTTGGATCGTTGGCCGCTTTGTAATTGCGGCACCCTCAGCATTGATGCTCTTCTACCGCGCATCGACTCCTGGGACCTGGCTGGTGAACAGGAGGATGAGGATGAAGAGGTGGTTCTTGCGGATCTGCAATCCCTGACGTCGTCGTGGCGTTTCGCTTCTAACTGGATCTCGTCGAAGGAGGCCGATCTGACCTGCTTCGGCACCTCGAGGCTCGACTGCGACTTCATCTCCGCTCCCGTCGGGGTGCGCGACCTCTTAAAGGTCGAGCGCAGCCTCTGCATTCTCACTTGGCAGCTATCTGCTGAGATAGTGTGTCTTCGGCTCGCTGGCGCCGATGGACAGGCTGTACAGCCGCGTCCACTGAGGTCCCTCTTTTCCCAGCTCCTCCTCCTCTTCTTCGTCGTCGGTTCCTCCGGCGCCGCTCGTGCCGCGATCCTCTCGTTTCTGAACGATCCTCGTCTCGGTGGGAAGCTCGATGACCTCGGTACACCTCGGCGACGAGCTGGTCGCCTCGAGCTGCCCGCGACCGCACCCTTCCTCCACCTTCGACTTAGCTGCCGGTCTGCAGCCCATCATAAGTGACCTCGACGTTCCACCTCGGCTCCTACGCCTGCCGATTTATCAAGATCCCTGCTGGTTAAGATATCGGCTTCCTTCGCTAAATCTTCTTAACAACTTTTTTCCTTCCCCTCGCTTGGTATGCTGGCCTCGACACGCTCGTTTCAACGTTCCGACAGAGGTTCTCGCTTAGAGCAACAGTTAAGGTGGACTTGATTTACTGCATAATCCATATGTTGGTCTCGCGTCGTGTCCATAAGATTGTCTACTGCTTAACGATTAAAAGTAGCCGTCTTTAGTCTTCCCGAGTCGTTAGCACTGACGTTCCTAAGCACTGTCGAGCTAATTCAGGAAGAATGGATAGTCTACCCTGTTTTCTTGGTCGCGTGTTTCTGGTCAACTGTATTTAATGTCTTCGCTATGAGTTCAATAACTACTTCTCGCGTAATCACTAATGAGTCTTAAGAATTAATAGTGGTTAATACACTTTGCATTTACGCGACTGCTTTTAGCCGATTAATCTTCATTTAAGCGATGATTAACTTTCACGTTGGGCTTATAGAGTGGGCGATTAATTAATGCATGTAATCTTCGTGTCTTGACGTAGGCGCGAGTTACAAGGTCTTACGTGGTTTCCCATCAACATGGGGCTGGGATCCTCATTCGCTAAAATTACATTCCGATCTGGGACACACACCCGACGCCACGTGGAAACGACGTCCTCGACCGTCAGCACTTGCAATTTAACCTCCTTTCCCCAGCCGATGGAATTTCCTCATCACCGCTTCCAATGATCACACTTTCTCGAATTAAACGCTCCACCTGCGGCGCACGGAAAGATGAACTTTATTCCAACCTATTCTTCCCCCCTCGAGTCGTTTAAACACGTGGAGACAGAAAAGTCACCCTCGCACAATTAATCAAAGAGGATGTTCGATGTGCTTTTTTTTAAACTCAAATCGACGAATATTTCAATCAGAGTCTAGACATTCGTCAGATCATTGTTCCATTGAAATCACCATTGTAAATACTCTCCAATAACCTCATTGTATCCGACGAACCGAAATTCGCGAAGGCGAATCGACTACTCTTCACGCCTCGTTGTTCTTCTTCGTGTTCTTCTTCGCCCGAGAACAATTGCTTCCCCGAGGTTTTTTTACTTGCACCTCATAGCCAACAAAGAGCCGGTATCATCGACAACCATTCACCACTGCAGCAATTATTCTCTTCGACGCGCTTCACCACAAGGCCCCTCAAAGTCGAACAGTAGGACCATGAATCCTCTCGGTCTTTAAATACCACGAACAGATTGGCACCAGAGAATACACCGATCGTTTCCGCCAGAATGGCCCTGAGGCTGGAGGACTTCCTCCTCGATCTCCAGTGCTCGACGCTAAACAAATCAAACTCATTGATAATCGAAACTCCTCCTACGAGTTTAGATGAGCTAGCCACGAGAGTTAATCTACCCCCGATACAAAGACACACGTTAAACGGTCCTCTATTCAAAGGACATCTGCCAGATAAATGAAGTCTATTCGACTGGACCGAACCAATCGATTCCTTCTCAAAACTCCCTGAACCAACACACACAGTGACACTTTGTCCCGAGATCTCGTCGTTCTGTCAACGACGGTTAAAAGTCTCACAGTTATGCCTCCCCTAAAGTCCCACCAGGAAGTGACACGGACCAACGCTTTGCCGTGTCTCTTGGAGGGTTGATAAACCAGCGTCGGGTGCACTGGCCACCGACGCGTGAACCATAATCGAAGGTCACGCGTCCGCCAGGAACCGTCGACGACCTCGGCGAACCTCGCAGCACGTGAGCTCGTTGCCAAACACCTCCACTGGCTCTCGCCCCCCTGCTATTCTCTCTGCCAGCGCGTTTCACCCTCGCTTCGTCGAGACTCGCTGCTCTCGAGTGACTAGCAGCATCGATCGGCAGGCTTTCCAGCCCCGTAACTTAATTTCCGTGCGACGGCAGCGGTTATCTCGCCAATGGAGATCCCATGGAAACACGCCGTCGGTAACGCGTGTCAAGGTGATCGTGGCTGCGTCGAAGGAACCCACGCTCTTGCTCAGGTTATCTCCATCTCAGCGGCGCCGTGGATCCACGGGGACGCGCCGGCTGGCTCTCGTTTATCCTCGATTCAATAACCCGACCGCGTGACAGCGAAATTCACGCCAGCACCTGGGATCATCGCGACGTTCTACGTATCCTATAGCACAGGAGAGCTTTGGTCAGCTACAAGAGACGAACGTCACGATCGCTTCTCCATCGATCCTGCCGTTAGATCGGATGCAATTCAGTTGCCACCCTCCCGAATCTCAGAACCGTGAACGAGGCTCAAGAATCCTTTACGCGAGTTCCACGCGACTTCCCTTCGACGATCCTCCCTATGTAAACATCGCAGCACCAATCAACGTTCCGCAGATCGGATGAAAGGGACACCCTCTGATCAACGTGCACCGATCCTCGTGCGCGCGAAGCGCGTCTCCCGACGGACGTTTATCGCTTGTATCGCCCCCCGCGGTGTGCGCCGAACGTTGAAATTGTTTTCCCCGTGATGGTTTCTATGTTGTCGCCCGCCCACGAGAGTGGCGACAGGGAGAGACGGTTGAAGGAGCCCTCGGGCCAACGAGCGTACGCGTAAGGTGCCGTGACAGGGTAGACTGGTCGGACTAGTGACCAGGGCTCGGCAGTGGCGGATGCCACGAGAGGAAAAGTGGGGGTTAACACTGGGTGCCTCCCGTCTCTCTTTAACCCTCGCGTCGCCCTCTTGCTCGCGCCCTCGCAGCCGTCGTCGGTCAGACATGCGCCCTCCGACCGGATTCCATCTGTGAACGTGCACACGGACGGCCGCGAATGAGGAACACCGATGCCGCGGAACGACGAATTGGAGATTGCGCTACGTGGCCCACTATCGGTGAAACGTGTGACGCAGGAAGGGCAGACACGTGTGGAGCATTCTCCGCTCGCCCTCTGCTACGCGTCCAGATACACCGCCGCCCCCGTCGTCTTTCGCATCCCATCTCTTCTCTCTTTTCCCTTTTTCCCCCTCGCCTCTAACCCCCTGACCGTTGGCGAGCGTGTTTTTCTCCGACGAGAATGAGAGTACGGCCGAAAGAATTTCTGAGACGCGGACCAGAAGTCTTCTGGAACTTGGCGATCTTTCACCCCTCGCAGGTCGAGGCGATCGAGGGATCGTTGGAGAATCGAGTTCCAGGCATTACTACTTCAAGGGTGCGTCTCAGATATTATACATTGGCGCTTAAATGATACCCATTAACCAGTGATTTTGTTGTGTTAAGTGAATTCACTGAATTCGAAGGTTTCAGTGTACCTACGTTAGTGGTGCTGATTTCGATTCCAGAGTTTCGTATTAGTTGAATGTAGAGTGAGGCGGGAATTTCTCTGGTCGATCGGCGAGCGAGTATGTTGGAGGGCAAAGGGTTAAGTTTGCAGATGTTTGATTGGCTGTAACTTTGTTACGCCGTCGCGATGCGCATTTGGGTAACACATGGCGGTTTCGCGACCGAACGGTTGCATACTCTTGCTTGGCCCAGGCAATGTTCTTTCGTTCTCTTCGTCCTGGCTTGATTAACGCTTGTCAATATTGAAATAGGTGAGCGCGATAACGTGAACGGCAATTTTTCAGAAGGCACTCGAGATTATTTGCTGTGGCAATTACTACTGACGAAAAATAGATGGTAGGCACAGGTCGTTCGTAATCAAGACAGGTCCTTCGTGCCACGAAACATTTCGAGCATACGAATTCCTCGAATTCATCGATCATTCGTGATCGAGCAGGTAATATTACCTATCATAAGTTTCAGGTGCAAACGAACGGGAAATGCGGTGTCCGGGGTATTACCGGCAATCTCTCTATGGAGTAAACAAAAAGGCTTCCGGAGTCCCGCGAAAGGAAGTCGTTGAATAATAACTGATATCGATTAATAGTCACTGCAGTATTTATGCACGAGATTAGTTTCGCCTTTTGCCCACCTGCATTATTCAAGGCATAAAGTTGTAGCCCCAGTTCTACACGGAATAATCGATATAACCGATTAGTACTATCGGACATTTTTAGTTAGAAAATAGAAACACTGCGCAGTCTGACGTAGTCCTCAAATGAGATCTCCAGATAATCATTCTACACTCTTCTAATTAGATTTTCATTGAGGAGAATAGCTATATTCTGAGTTTATCGTTCGATCTTTCGATAATATTTTTATGAGTAGCTTTGGAGTAACATGCAAGGGACCTTGATTTTTTTTTACAACGTCGAATGTTATAGTGTCACCTACTACACAAAATCTGCTCTGATTAATAACATAGACCACGTGGAATAAATAAATTAATCCGCCCTTCCACCCCTCTGCTGTTCACATAATTTTGCATGAACACGAAGCCTTGTAACCATGGCGCCTAATTGTCGATTCTTGGTACCTACGTGGATATTTGAACGGTGTATCGTAATGTTTGCGCCCCTAATTATATTCAACAAGGAATTTCCATCAACTTCCCACGATTCCCAAGCATCGATAAGACCCTCTTTAGCTCAGAGTCGTTTTAATTGGATGAAACACCACGATTTCCTAATTTACTTCGATCTTCCAAAAGGAACAAGCTTACCGCGTCTCCGGTTACAACAGACTTTCCTCTCTCGTGTTACTTTGCTAGCGATAAAATCACAGGTTAGGCGTTGTTGGTGTTCGAAAGCTGGCCGGTATCGAACTACACCAAGAACAACTGTGGGGAAGTGGATCGATAAGCCTTGAAAACGAGTTACTCCAACGAAAAAGCCAAGAAGAAAGTGGCCATCGATACGTAAAATATCGTTGCTATTTCAGAGTTCCAACGTATGCTAAGTGAACGCGAAGAAACCGAAGCGAGTTACAAAGGTATGCAAAGTGGAGTTGAATGAAAATTCTAAAGTCACGTTTACCGCGAACTTTTTCATTCCCTACTTTTCATATCTATCTTGAGCAATTTTCTACTAAAACATTTGTCGTGCATTTCGAGCAGCATATACTCGACGAAAATCGCGCGATGCGTGGCCCACCTGCCGTGGAATTACGATGCCAATTTCAAATCCTCCCTTTCGGGTACTTCCTGTCTTTTTCACTTCATCCCCCAACGAGTGAGTCAACAATGGCCGCGCAGCACTCGAAGCGATCCACAAATCACGGGGCACGCGAGCTTCGCGAGAAGTCACGGATTTATATTTGCAAAAATGTCGAGGCTGGCTGCCGTAAATTATGCGCATACGTAATGTGTAGGTACACCGAAGTTATATCTGCACGATTCTTTATTCCCGCGCGCCGAGCCGGCGGTTCACCTGTTTTACATGTCGCCCAGTTTAATCCTCACGCACGCGAATACATTAAGTAGCTGCACGGGCACGCGCGTGCCTCGTGCGTAAATACGCTCCACGCACATACGCATAATACGGAGTGTGCCCACCCGGCTGTGGAACACGTTTTAAGAACGATTAAAGTTCGCGGCAAACCGCGAAAGAGATGAGACGGAATCGATATCGCGGCCACGCCGCGGGGTGGACGCTAATGCGGGCGGGAGATATCTTTCCACAGTCCATTTTTCACGAGACGGTGGTGGAAAGGGTGTACTCCCCGTGGAATTAAACTCTGGCTCCTCGGGCTTTTTCATCCTGATTTGTGCACAAAGCGTAGGTGAAAGCATAAGAGCGCTATGGTTTAGGGGATGATCTAGAGTGAAGGGCTGGCAGTAAGTAACGTGAATGCTACAGAGGAATGATGTAAACGGATCGATGAATCTAAGGGGATACAATTCTCATAAAAGTGAATGAACGATGTCCAATGAATATAAGTCTACGAAACCAACACTGTTAAAGTAGTATATTATTTACTTGCCTTCGTGGTTGCTACGAATGCGAAGGGAGAACAAGGGCAAGTGTGATGGAACGCAGAACGCTTCAAACAGAATCTGAATGTATCTCTGAGGGTGAATTTTCAAAGCAAATTCGTAAGCTTCCAGAGTCGCCTAAATCAGGCAGTTTAACGGTGCTCCGTCATGAAACGAGGCTAACAAACGTTGTACGCGAAGCATGCATAACACGGTCGCAGCATACTGATCGTAAAATTCAGTTTACCCTGAATTCGTAACGATGTTTGCGGTGGATGGCCCAACAGGATGAAATTAAAGGGAATATTTTCGCGACGTCTTCCTCGATCAACAGATGAACTCGTATTCAAAGCAGTAGGTACGATTTTCAACTACGAAACTTGTAATATTTTGTATGGTTTGATATAAACGACTTAGTCTTTCATTTTAACTAAATATTCATTTATTTTTTTCGGGAATAGAGTTGAAATAACTCGTCCATGCAGGTAGTACTATCACGATATACTATGAAATTAACAAAATTACACCATAGCCGGTTAAAAGTTACGCAAGAGGAGTCCTTTCAATGCCCCATTTGTACGTGGCGACCCGTATTATGTTTATCCTATTAGTTAATCTCGATTTGCCCGATGAACAGGGGTAGCAGCACAATAAAAGCTCACCCAAACTATTAAATTTGAAATGTCAGCGTGCGGCTTCTCCATTTCAGCCGAATCCCTTGAAATAATTTAACGAGCAACTGACAGTCGCAATTTAGGAATTTCCGCAGCGAACCCGTCCCATTGTACGGGTTAATTGGAACAATTCGAGATAGTCCTCTCGTAAAGTAGAACGCCTGCCCTCCATCCTTTTCAGCCACCTTCCTCGCGCAAAGATCCACAGAAGAATATAAAGGGAAGTGGCAGATTAATTAACGCTTGATTCTGCCGGAAATCATATTTAATCGAGGATGCAACGTCTTTTAATGTTATTTGTGGAGAACGCGGCAATTCGGTTTGATTAATTTGGTTTAATTAGAAGGTGAGGATAAAAACGTGAATGCTACTGTGGCGCTTTAAACGGAAGTTTAATGAGCAAGCGTGTGCAATTTTAATCGAAACCAATCATCAGTCTCGCGAGACCCCGCGACACGATTGCAAGTTTCTGTCAGCAATCGCGAAATTACAATGTGAAATCGATCGATCCTCGAAAACTACTGTAATTTCCGTCCCTTTGTCGGATGTTTGATCGGAGCTGCCAGTTCCAATTGATTCTGGTTGTACGAGGATCCTCTGTGTCTATTTGATTTTCGAAGCGCCAATTTAAATCTGTGATGATAGCAAACTGTAGTGCAACGCCAAAGCCCCCCTCCCCCAAAAACCACTCTAAATGCACTATAGTTTTTTATTGTTTGTAACTTTTGCGCGCACGTTTGGATATTCGTAAATTCTGAAAATTGTAATTGTGCTAGTTGCAAAAAAATTATATCAAAAACTACTTAGTAAAATGAAGGGTGACAGTACACTTTTGAATCAGCAGTAAAGAGTGATTAGACTGCACGAATGTGTTCCAAATATTCTTAAAAGTCGCTCCAAGGTTAATTCAATGTCATCTCAGCAGCAAATGTAGAAATAGAATAAAAGAATCTTGGATTTCAAGGTCACAATGAATTTTACAGCATAATTCCCCCGTTATGGAATCTCCAACGATCTGGATGCACAGATTCGCCCGTCGTTGCTCTCTATGCGCCCACGAGCACGAGTCTCCACAGTACCCAGAACGTCCGCAGCGATTTTTATAACCCCTATCGCCTTTCATCAACCCACCAAAATGCACTCACCCGCCGTTGTACATCACAATCGAAAATCCCTCGATATCGCGGCAATCAATAATTCAATCTCCCCTTCCTCTTCCGCTTCACGCATACAATTCTTCCATTTCCCCTCGTTGATAAAGCATCGGTCGCGCCCTTCGCCCAACGCATACGCTAACGGCCAGAGCAATCGACCGATCGAGTTGCAAAACCGCGGAGCACCGTGAAGCCATGAATAATCGTCGATTGAACTCTATCCTTCATAGTCTCGTCTCTAGGCGAGCCTAGCAATAGCGAGGTCTCGAATGAGCATGCGCCCGATTTCTGAACCCGTGAACAGTGGCGGATTTAAGAAAAAAGGCCCAGGTGGCAAACCTTTTGAAGGACCCATTTTTGGGAGAAAATGAAGAGGTAGTTTACTAAAAATGGGCTAAGTGTAGTAGTACAGAAAAAAAATAGTGTTTGATTAAAATCATCATTTTTTTTAAGATAGGGCCCTAAGGGGCCATCTGGGTGGGGCCCATTTTTAGGGAAGATGAAGAGGTAGTTTACTAAAAACGGGCCAGGTGTAGTAGTATGAAAAAAATGTAGTGTTTGGATACTTATACGTAATCGTAATTTTTTTTGGTCACGGGGGCCTTCTGTGCAGGGGCCTAGGTGGCAACTGCTCATCAGCCACCCTGTTAAATCCGCCACTGCCCGTGAAAACCCTTCGTGTATTTTGTAAGACTGGCCATGAATAGATTGAAAGTCTGCCAGGCGATCTACGATAGCAGCGAGGGTGCTGCCACTGCGAGTTGGCCCACGATCAAAGGCACCTTTGTCTCCCGGCCACCTCTCGTTAACTCCACCCGAAAGCCTCACTATTCCTCGGCACACCTACGCTCGAGCGTCTAAGCGACTCTATCTCTCCTCAGCTCCGTCTATCAACAGCCCAGAGCTTTATCGGTCCGCCCCGCGCGCAGCTTTCGCTCCCAGCCAGTCGTTCCTATCTCGTTCGCCCCGCTCATAGCCAACCTTTCCTCCGAATCATCGGACGGTTTCTTATCTTCGCGGCACCGTAAGTTCGTGCCCTCTGCGAAATGCACCCGCTGTCCTAGTTCCGGCGAGAATCCGAGCAACCTACAATGCACACGAGAAACACCGAGATGGTGGTATACGATCTCAAAAAAGGGCCTGGCTGCCCTCCAGGGACGGGGGCACACAACCTTTCGCGATTGTTGCTCGTTTCGTTTAAATCGCGCGGAGGCAACCCAAGCTATATATCCTACATAGCGTATCCGCGCGCAATCGACGAGCGTTAAGACGGGGACAGAGAGGGTTGGTAATAGGGGAGCCCGAAGCGTTCGGGGGCTATTCAAAACGATTTAGGCGATTGTATCGACGATGGAAGCCTCGGAAATAGGCGGGCCCGGTGCTCTTACTCTGCAGTCAAATGGAGGAAGCTCGGAGAAGAGCGAAGACTTCGTCGAGTGCTCTCGCAGCTAATACTGCCTGAGGATGTCAAATGTGTCCTTTTGGAAGACGTCGTTTGGGAAGATCGTTACCTTGGAAAGGGAGGAGAGATGTAGACTGCAAAGCTGAGCAAACAAGACACGGCTTGCATATACCTAACGTTCAGGTATTGAACGGTTTGAAGAGAAAGTTTCAAGCGATCGCAATTACATTGCGATCTTTAGAAAAGTACACCGTTTGAGAAGGAACTGATACCTAGCCACGATACAGGCGAAAGCTCGGAAAGGATACGGCTTGCACGTGAGAATCTTGCACGTTATTAAAGACAGTAGCTTCGATAGAAGTAAGTAGACGTAGCACGTACGTGATCCTCGATAAATGCCACTCGAAAATCGTATTGCGTCGTCGCTCTGACACTCTGAAGCGTGAATAACGGCGCAAAGCTATGTGTCGCCATTCGTTCTCTATTCGGACGTCAAGCATGGAACAACCAAAGCTTTCGATTCTGAAACGTCCTATCGGTTCATCCTTTAATGTATTTCGTTCTCAAGTGACTGGGCAAGCGATTAAGGCATCGGTGCTTGCTCGTCGCGGGCTAGAGAGAGGTGAAGGGAAAAGAAGGAAGCATCTGTTGGCCCAGATAAAAATCGATACCACGATAACGTGGAGATTCCGAGGAAATGAGACAATTGGAAAACGGGGATCTGATCGTACGGTTGTGGTCGCTGGAATCCGTAGAGAGCCGGGGTAGGTGGGTAATTTAAGCGGAACCAAAGGATATCGATAGAAAACCGCGCGAACTAACATCCAGCGTGAATCTGATACGATTAAAGCAGAGAGGTATCTGGTTTTCCTTTGACATCGTCCGTTATCCCCCTTTCTCTATTTTCCCTCGTCGCTAAACACCCGAGACGAATGGTTCCACGTTTCACGGGCGAATCACGATCGTCGGAACAGCGTCGATCGATATGCAAAAGTTGGAGCTACCTCGCGTGATGACGCGACGAGTATCGTCGGATAGGCGAAGAAACGAAACCGAGATACCATCGATATTACTATTGCTGTGTCGTAAAGTATGGGAACGCTTGTACTATTAGTTTACGCTAGCCTAGGTCGAGCATGATTGACAATTTCGCGTGGCTATAATTGGAACAAAGGCAACTGATCATCTGCACGCCAGGCACGACTTCTAAATATAATCGGTGGAAATAGTTTTTCGGTAGTAATAGATCAATGACCTGAACGTATCAAGGTGAGCTGTCATTTTAGAACACTGTCTTGCAAGTTGCAATTGCTCCGAGTATTATAATTCTCTAGATTCCTACCACCCACTATACTTTTAAGAGATTCAAGTCACCTCAACTTGCCACTCTGCTCGAGAAACGCGGATTGCATAATCATTGAAAACTTTCGCGAAGAAATGAGAAATAGAGCAGAAGACTGTATTTCGGAACGAAAGAGCACGGTAACCAATGCGAAACTAATTTTCTTCCAAGTATAGTCCTGCAAGGAATTGCGGTTAGCACACACGAGAGAATAGGTGTTTTATATATTAATGAAATTTAGCTGGCTAGGATAAAAAGAAAGAATAAGTGGGTGAATAAAGGACGTTACGTGACTCGGGCATGCCATGTCAGTTTGAAAAAGCGAAATGAAAACCATCCGATACAACAGGGATGGAGAAAAGTTGTGGTTGTTGAAAAATTTCGACTGCAACAGCGCAAAAACATTATCTCTGCCGTGGAATTAAAACGCGGATACATCTGAGTGCATAGTGAAAAGGGACCATTGTGTGCGTGGTAATTGTACGACTCGTGAAAATCTCGCGACAGTCGATTCAAGAATGTGTGCCCCCTCCCTCGTAGCACTTAAAACAAAGAAAGTGGAGTAAATGGTAAATACAGACTTCGCGGATGATGCTGCAGGGTACGTAAAAAGCATGGGCAAACAGAAAATTACACATTACTGTACAAACATACACCACAAAATATCTACATACAGAAAAACCATGGCGAACCCTTTCGCTCCCGATTCAGAAAAACTGGATCTGAGACAACACATCTTTCGTCGACAAAATACAAATCCTAATTCCTTTCAATTTATGTTAAAATCCACCCAAACAGGTCGAAATATAAACTACCCCATCGATCTTGCTGAAAGCTGAATATTTCACTTCGCCATCTACGAACCAAAAAAATCATCATGTAGGATCCTTCCTTTTATCGCTATCCAAAATTTAATAACGAAGAGTTACTCGAATGGCTATTATAAAGTTTCCGAGCGTTTCGTCGCCATTAATTAACAGGCAACTGCATAAATCACAATTGTCCGAGATATATGACGTGGAAGTTTGCTTCCACGTATCTCGGAAATATGTCCGCGGATGATGAATCGAACACGAGGGCGATAAAACTAGCGGCGTAAAGTTACCCCGGAGTGCGTTACTCGTGTACATTGTAGGTCTATAAAATCTATAAAATAAGGTCCGTAAATCGAGTCGCGCTTATATCCGTCGCTGTTTGGTCCAAGAAAACCACTCGAATTGATGCGCTGCGCAATAAAACCCACCCCTCTATCTGCTGCAGCGAAAAAACGCAGAAGAAGAGTTTCATAAGCCGATAACGGCCGAAGCGGGATTTCAACGATCGCAGAATACCGTGTTCCCCGTCCACTATGACTTTTCCAGCTTCTGAATATTCATTCGAATTAACGCGTGGGGACTGGCCATCCTCGTTGTTATTCAATAAACATGCAAAAACGTGGAATGGTGCAGCGAAAGCGGCGATATTTTTCAGCGATGGGAAATTAACTTATGTATCGGCCGCGAGATCTGGCGAGTCAAGCAATTAGTGGCACAGTACGGGCACGAGAAATTAGAATTCGCTTGGCGAGAGTGAGCTTTAGGTCTGAATGAAGAAAACAATATACTTTGTGGGATGAACAAGATGGAAAAATTGTCTACTTCAGTGACTTCTTTTTTCGAGGTAGTGTGTATTTATTAAAAACGCTAGGTGTACTAGATAAATTTGATATTTGTTGAAGCGACTCTTTCGGTTTACTTTTCTATGTGGTTCGTTTCCTAGAATTATTTCCAGGGGTTAATTGTTCTAATTGCTTCTCTGAACCTCACCATACCTATAGCGTGAAAAAAGACGCTAGCTGAGTATGAATTTCGAAAGCGAGCGTTGAAGGAAGTGATCTCAAGTGGCCAGTTGATTTCGTTCCGATTACAGTAGTAGAGGCGTGTAATAAGGGAGACGACGTAGCGAAGGCACTCTACGCGATCATTTCAAATGCTCATTTGACTGCGCTTCAGATGGAGTAGGAAGCTTCGAACAATTAAGCAAATTACCAGCGTATTCTCCCTGCACAGAAAATTCTGAATTCACTTCAACAAGAAGCGTCATTAAGGTATTCAATACCACGAAAGCTCTGAACTTGAATATACGCACAGTGAAAACGGTTCTGTATTACATCGTCGAGCGTTTGATGAAAACCAGTGGTATCGTGTTAAATACGCAGTGTTCTCTTCACCCCCTGAAATTCATTTCATTCACTTCATTCACTTCATTCACCAAAATTATCCAGTGACCCGCGTTTGCGAATCATCGCCAACACCCCAGCGATATTTCAGAAATCCGAGATCCGACGGCTGACAGCGACGACTCGTTGAAAATCATTACGTCTCTGCACTTTGTCTCGTTTAATTGCTAATTATTTCGTAAAGCGTCGCAATTAAGATATTGCCGTGGGAACGAAACAACTCGCGAGAGCGCCCTGTGCTTCGACCCCTGACCTTTCGACCAGGGCCGCGGGTGTATCCACCGAAAAGAGTCACTTTAATTCCATTATAAATGGAGGTCAAGGAAGACCGCTCGTTTCGGTGTCGAGCGTGAAGAAAAAAAGAGGAGAGAGAGAGGAAGGAGGGAGCTATATAAATGTGTATACAGGGTGGCGATTACGCGGGATCTTTTAATGGAATTTAATCGAGCGAGATAGTCAAACGAAGACGCCGCGAAACTCAAACGGAAAGAGAAACAGCCGATCACGAGGGAGCCTTCTTTCCTCCTCTTCGTTCTCTCCAGCGAGAGTTTCCGCTTTCAAGAAAAAAAATCCATTAATGAGTGTAGTGCTGGTGCATAACCAGCCGTGCCTCGGATCGATCTATCTGCTTTTACGTGGAATTAATCTGCCCTAAATCACCCATCACGTGCTAGCCCGTCGTTCACTTACGTTCTCTGTAGAAACTGTTACACCTTTCGATTTCATAATCGTTGGATCATCCGGAGGAGTCCCGAAGGAGATAAAGCGGAAAAAGTGTTCTCTACGTTCGAGAGAGTTGAAGTGTGAAATAAGGGTTCTAAGAAAGGCAGATCTCGATAAGATTAATTGCGAGACGGGAACAGGCTTAAATTAAAAAGGAGGGAGAGTAAAGGAATGCCCGCTTGATTCTCATTGTAGAGGTCCGGCTAAGGAATCATTTTCACCCCCAAAGATATCACAATGAGGAAGCGTGAAAGGAGGTATGAAGAGGGAGCAAACCGAGCGCTCTCCCCCGTTGAAGGACTGAAAGCTCAATCAAAAAGCTGCGACCCATTTAGGGATTCGTAGCCGTGCTTTTGTGCCTGCCTCGTCGTTATTTGCGAGCATCTGATGGACCTCGCTCCAGCACCTTCGTCCTCAGGCAAAGTCATCACCGAATGAGTTCCTTCTGTCTTTCTAAATAGGATGGCGAAATTTCGATAGAGGTGGCTTTCGGTGGAGGAAAGAACTGAAAGACGGGATGTAGAAGTAAGAAAGCTTTCTCAGATGGAGAAATAGAAATTCTAATAAGCGCGACCATCTAGAACCGACAAATGTGTTGTAAACGGCGTAAACCAAGGAGCTATTCAAATCTGCAGCTACAATATCGATACTAATCACTCGATAGTGCCAGCGTGGGGCAAGGGAAAGAATACAAGTTGTATAGGAAATCGAATGCTATTAGATATTGAATTCAGGACGACGCCGATACACGGAAGACACGGAAGACACGGAAGACACGGAAACCATGGCCAAAATAAGCTCGCGATCTATACTTGGGGTTACGAAGTAGAAGCCAAACGGGTTCGCAGATGTAGCTCGATTCACCCTCACTGGTATTAACGGCAACCATAATTTTTCTTACCGCTTTCCTTTGCTTATTGGAAAGCAGTCAGAATAATTGATGAATATTTTCTGTCGCCTCAGACTTCAAACGCCTGGACAACATTTACTTCAAGAATGGATGGAACGAGTCTCATAGATTTATACAATCTTCCCGATTCAGAATCACCTGGCAAACACGGTACAAAAACTTGTCAGTTATCCCGCGGAACTCTCCGTAGGATCCATCGTAAGTAAGAATAGCAAATGCGTCCAACTCATCAAATTTTGAGTACAGCAAGAGCGCCCGCCCTGATTTCAGAGCGTGAAAGTTTCAGCAGCGACCGTGAGCTTCCCATCAGAATTATCATACGCTTTACATAATTCCGTCTGACTACAAATTCGAGGGTGCATTAGGTTTTCGCCGCCCAGAGAGCAACGAAAATAGAGCGTACCGCTGTACCTGCTTCTGTCTACTTTATCCGTCGAAGACTGCGAGGTGCATCCACTTTTTCTCAATTTTCGAGGTGATTCTGGGCGGAGTTCGCAATGAACATTGGCGAAGTTTGAATTACAAGAATTTGCTAATGCGGTGTGAAAACACGAGATATGCCGCGAATTCGTGCGGAGTTATTTGTTTTCTGGGAATTCTGCTGTCGGCGGAGACGTCATTAGCAGTTCATGGCACGCTGACATGTCTGAATACGATTTCGTACGATTAATTTGTAGACGGTGAGAGAAAAAAGCGAGAGTAATGTGTTAGGAGCCATGGAATTTCCGTTTCCACGATAGAAGGCAAACGTATTCGACGTGAATCACAGGATGCCCCTTTGTTCTTAATTCTGGAGTAACGAATTAGTCGCACTGGGATTTAAACGAGAGAAATCCGAGGCACGTTTCACATGGTTCGCGCTGAATTCGAGGCGTACGATATTATTCAAATGAAATCGTCAACGGTACGTATTGCAAATTGACTACGCGCAATTCATGGAAATTTATTCGGGTTGGTTCACGTCCGTTTGCCGTATCACTGAAAGTTTTACAGTTTAAGGAGGAAAAAAAATTGTCACCTTAGAGTCAATATACATAGCAGGGTTTCAATTATCACTGCTATTGCTCTTTAAAAATCCCAGTAGAGATTCTTTAACAGGGTACGTCTTCTTGAGAGAAGATTAAACTCAGCTGAATAAGGAGAAACATAGTCGAGAATACATTTCTAAGATTTTTATCAATTGAAAAATTAATCTCCAAGCACAAACCCCAACAATCATTGTCACATAAATTACCCCTGGATATCGAACGAGGAATATGACGATGATTATTATTCATACGATTTAATAACGCGACACGATCATTGCGAGGTGTATCACGGCCGAGGATAATGGTTCTGCTGAATACAAGACGAGTGGTTAACCTTGAAACGAAACTTCGCCATTCGCGGACGAATCTCTCGATCTCTGGGTTTATCGCTTAAGAAGATAAATTAGAGGGCACTCACTTATAACTCAACCCATAAACTCTGCTGGGTTCCTGGCAGGCCCACTGGCACTTGAGACACCCGAAACAGGACTCGATAAACATTTTCAGGAATCTCCACGAAAAATGACACAAGACGGTAACTCCTGCCTCCAAGCCCGTATGCATCGCCCACTGATGCACTTATGCACTTTCCTTTTTGATCTCCTTCCGTGTCGCAGTTTCACTGGAAGTGCTGCCGGTGTTATCCACGTTCTTACCGAGGCGTTATATCACTGAGACACCGTTTCGCCTCAACACTTTTATATTATGTCGCTTGAACGCGAGTCACCATTAAGTGGATCACTTTTCAGATCCTCCACTTGTTCGCCTTGATCGCCCGCTAAGAATCGCGTGATTTCTCCCAAACTCTGTCACCGCAGCGCGCCAACTGTCCGGCACAGATTGACCGTGGAATATTATCTCACTGACGATCGTGATAAAAGTAACTCAGAAATATCGTCTTGTTTTTACGATCCCGATCATATAACTCGCTCGTTTTATTTCTTCTAAGTCTTTCCTGAAGTCAACACCGCAAGGTCCAATGTAATTCAAACATTCCTGGTGCGTATTACATTCGCCGTGTTGGATAGTCGCAAACTTGCTGAATGAATTATGCGAACCTCGTGTGTAATTCGGAATTGTGTGTATGATTTAGTTGCGAAGTTGCAACGAGTATCTAATCCACCGAACCACGACGAAGTTTAATGAGAAAATTTGTTGAATAATATCTGGAGGAAGTTTTACTTTATAACATGATGTTCTTGCAGCCACGAATACCGAAAGACTGGAATGTCAAGGTGTCTTTCGCGAGGTATAAGAAGTTTACGGTCGTACATTTGTTTGGGTACGTCGTGTCAATATGAAGCATGTTTCGCACCGAAGGCTGCTATGACTCGCGTAATACAGCTGGACTTGGATTTACTACTCGATTGTCTCAAGCACTTGCTGGCCAAACTTTTAATAAACGCTTCCGGCTTTGTACATTTCAGTGATAAACTTCGTCGACTGATTAAAGATGCATTGATTTCTGACGAATATGAGTACAAGTTAACGCTCGAAAGAGCATGTAACTGGGACGTCACTATTTTGCAACGCAAACGTTGAAGAACGATTATCGGCGGGAAAAAGAGGCACGCAGGAAAATTATTATTCATCGAGTTTTTAAATATGCCTCGTAAATCAGACACACAAAAAATATTATTTACAAAGTGCTATTTGTGTAATAATTGTTCGAAGGTGTGTTACTTGGAAAACTTAAGACTTCCCCACTTCTGTACAGAATAAACGTAATTGCGTTAACTTAGGCAGTCAAATCGCTCGAAAATCAAGTATTTTTTGCGAATTAATTACAAGGAGGTGAAAGCAAGTACAGACTTTTCCTTTTACAGAATGTTTATTAGTATCACATAGAGTAAAAAATATTTGTTTTGTCTACCTATCTATTTTACAAAAGACGCTACACGAGGTTGATTAGACAGTGTTTTAGAAAAAGTGTATTTAATTCTGCCCTGATATTGAGCTCAAAAATAAAGATACAACGGTTTTCTTGGAATATGTTTCTCCTCGAACCTGTAATTTCGGTCTGAACCTCTGAAAAATGGATTGAACAAAAATTATTAAAATAGCGACCTACGAGAAGGCGATTGTACCAAAAATGTCAATTTTCGGGGTGCACAGATTTTTTTATCTCGGAAACTAGACCTTTTAGACTTTACACTGAGGTACGCTACAAAGAGTAGTATTTACAGCATATTTTGAACATGCTGTAAAAATTTAAAGTCGATCCGAACCACGGTTTTTTCGCTATCAGGGCAAAACCGTAGAAAACCACCTACACACTGCAGCGCCGTCATATAATGTATATATTATCCCAAAAATAATGTTTACAGTTTACCATTACCCAAAAGTGCTAATCACAATTTGTATTCGTCTCCTTGCAATTAATTCGCAAAAAATTCTTCATCTTCGAGCGATTTAACTCCCTACTTAGTCCCCTTAAAAGCTTGCGATTGAAACGTGCCGAACAGAACGTGAATAAAATATAAAACAACGCACAGCGGTGAATATACCCAGAATGAAGTGTTCTCTAATTTCCATTTGCCGCGCATGGGTTAGTGCGTTACGTGGCTTGTAACGTAAAATTATGCAGATAACAGTCTGTAATTTAACATTATGATATCTGACGACATTCTAACGTCAACTCGACCTCTACACATCAGTAAAAAAAACAGGCTCTAACAAAAGAATTCTTTCACAACTTCCCACACCTGAAATTAAAGAGAAAATAATTTATACCCTTACTCTTCGACAAGAAACAATTGCATGCCCATCGAACGCACGCCACTTTAATAGTAGTTCGATCAACTCGATCGTGGGGCGAGGAACTAAACCTCGACGGCGCCCATTCTGTGCAAACAAGACATTGGAGTCGCGACAAATTGCGAGCATGGAAGAATCGAATCCACACAGTTGTCCAACCAGCCGATAAAAACGTTTGATTGCCGGTGAACGTGCTCGCCTAGAACGCGTATGCGAGGGTACGAATGACGAGTGAAAATTCGGGTGGACCAATTCTAAGTGGCTTTGGAACCAATGCGGGGTTAATTAACGAATTCGATTAAACGGTGAACGTTTTAAAGGGGAACGCGAGGGACGAACGAATGTAGCAAAGCTGGATCCTGGAAATGTGTAAATGGTCGGTTAATTCGACCACGTTGTCGCCCGGTTCCTTTAAATTTCGCGACCCCAGCCTGGTCAAAGGCGAGTTTATCGAATTCGTTGGAGGTGTATTACACGGTCACATGTGCCACCTCCCTTCGGGGCAAAAATTCAATTACAACCCCAGCCCTCGAGCCATTCTCTGCGAGTCGTTAGCCCCCTGCGTTCGAGCACCGATACGTTTCAATTACAACGAGAACGCGACGCGTTCATGCATAGCTATCGAAACCGAGGGTGTAATTTCTTGCGAGAGGATGCGTTTCGTGCGTCGTCGGTACCCCAGGCACGGGGGCCATTTAAAAATATTCATTGAAAACCACCCGACGGCGCCGAAATCATGAAATACAGCGGAACAATGTGAACGAGATGAAAGGGGTCGCGTTTCGGTACGTTCTCAGCTCGAAGTGGACCTGTGTTTTTTTAATGAATGGGCTTCATTTTTTGGCTACCGTTATTGAGGTAAAAGGCAGCTGGAAGCGAGAAAAAAGGTTGAAGTACAATTTGGGACAAATGCTCGGTCGACTTTTGACTTTGAACGATTTTTAATTGCTTTGAATGGAGTTTATTCGAAGGACTGCCAGAGATGGGTTTCTATTTTTAGCATATACAGTGGCGGACGAAAGAAAGTTTACAACTTTTAAAATCGCATAACTTTTATAAAATTAATCCAAACGAGTTGAGTTTTTCCTGAAAAGCTACAAGGATTAGTTTGCTAAGTGACGTGTTTCGTCGTTTTGAAAAAAATGCACTTGGTCGGAATAGCAAACAAAAACAGTAAAGGTCATTTTTTAAACTTTTTTTTGTGAGCCTGTATTGAAAATTCAAAAAACCCGTTTGTAGATTGAAGTAAGTTGTATACATACCTAAAATTTCATCAAAATCGGTTAACGCTGCTCTGAGCTATAAACGCTTATAGATCGCAGAATAAGGTCGAAAATCGCTGATTTTCGTGAATTTCGCGATTTTCGACCTTATTCTGCGATCTATAAGCGTTTATAGCTCAGAGCAGCGTTAACCGATTTTGATGAAATTTTAGGTATGTATACAACTTACTTCAATCTACAAACGGGTTTTTTGAATTTTCAATACAGGCTCACAAAAAAAAGTTTAAAAAATGACCTTTACTGTTTTTGTTTGCTATTCCGACCAAGTGCATTTTTTTCAAAACGACGAAACACGTCACTTAGCAAACTAATCCTTGTAGCTTTTCAGGAAAAACTCAACTCGTTTGGATTAATTTTATAAAAGTTATGCGATTTTAAAAGTTGTAAACTTTCTTTCGTCCGCCACTGTAACTGCATCGCAATTATTTAAATTTAAATTTCGTTTGAAGAAAGTGAAACAGAAGAACCTCCTTGCAAGAATTTCCTGATCCTCGACAGCTTGAGATTCTCAGAAACGCCTGCTTCCATAGAAAATCCTCGGATTACCGCAGAAGGTGCTTAAGTTGTATTATCAAAGAAGCCCTTTATAATCCAGCAATCTCATCCCCCGTCGAGGAGTCGTCATTTGTGCTTCATTTAAAACCACTTCATTGAAGCACGTAAGATCGTCAATACCTACTACGCGGATAATGGAAACAATCATTCCACCGCGCATATCTCCCGCCAACGCGCAATTTATCTGCCACCAGCGTATTCAATTTCCCACATCTATCCCGCGAGATGTAGCCAAATCCGTGAAACCTGTTTCGCGGAGCGAATCGGGAATCCCGTAAAAACATGATGATATTCGAAAAGTTGCAGTCAACCAGCAGAAGTCGGAGCAGCACGAGCAACAGTGGGATTCAATTGTAAACTAAGCGAAATAAGGTAACCTCGATATTTCCTTAACGATACCAAGGATCCGTGGAATTCCAATCTAAATACATTCCAGCCTCGACTCTCCCAAATTGACGTTAATATCAGCGAATATCAGGGAGCGGACTTGGAGCGACACAAAGGACGTCCCAGAGACGTCTACTCAAACAGAGCGAATTCAATTTGCCGCATACTTTTCCACTGTTCTTCCCACTAGCAGGCAACTGTGCGCGTGATGTGTCAGCCACTTGGGCATAAACGTTTAGCAAGCATTTCTGCGCGACGACCGGTCACGATCCGCCAGCGTTCGATCGCCAGAGGTGCACCGTCCACGGATATCGATAACGCGCGGCGTACTGCGTTCGAAGGCTTCAGAAGGGGTACTATAATGTGCTTTTCGTCTTTCTTTCTCGTCTGTTGTCTCCTACACAGTTTCTGTCTCCCGCGTGGCTTCTCCCTCTCCTTCCGCCGGCTATATAAGCAGGAGCTACCGGTATGGAATCGGCCGATTCCTCCGTGTGCAATCGGTCCAGAAGGGTGAATTCAATTTTACCTTGATTGCGATCTAGGAAGACTTATCGCGATCTTCGATACGTGTTGATAAATCTGTTAAATGTTCATTCTGTGCAATCTTTGTAGTTGACAGATTTCTTGTAGGACTTGTAGAGTATGGTAGACGCTTAAACTAGCCAGTGGTGTTGCGCTGTGTCTAAAAAATATTAAGAAATCTAGAGAGGTCACTGGAAACCACTTCTTATACAGAATTTTGTTGTTTCATGGGCAAGTTTATTTCGACATGGAATTTGCACGTGCGCGATGCTTAACAGCTGCGTCAACTCTGCTAATAGCTAGGCTAAGGATGATCGAAGCCGATTACCATGGATGGTGTTGTGATCACGTAATCTCCTGTAACTTATCCGACAACGTCGGTTCGAGATGCAAGCGTTTTTCTCTGTTGCATTGAAGGTGAGCGTTGCAAGTGGGATGGAGACATAGATAGAAGCTAAGCGTAGGTTTTAATTAGTTAGAATAACAAAGAGATTTCTTAGGTATTTAGATATTTTACTCCTTATTTAGTGTACCCTCTTATTTCCGATCACAAATTGTAGATTTAAACTCGTTAAGATGAAGCTTCAAAGGATAATAGACTCGATTCTCTATCGAATTATTGTTTAATTGAATCACAGGATTCAATCATAGATTATTTGAATGAAACTGTAAATGTTTTCCAAACAAAGTCTGTTGCTTCTAGACAGAGAAATAAGAGAACTTTTAAGAGTTTTCCTCATCGTCGCGACCCCATCTTGCGAGAAGCATTCCCAGGAACTAAATGCCAGCAAAGTATTTACCAGTAACTCCACTAATTGCCTTCCAGCCGACGGCGCAAGCTGTTCCAGGTGAAATATAAAATCTCGAAGTGACGCGGCCAGGAAGATGATGTCTGGCGAGCGTGAAGTCGCGGGGAATGTCAATATTTCCTGAAAGTTACTTAACTGGGCGAATGTCCTGCGAACGCACGAGGAAACATTTTCCTCGGGCACACAACTTTTAGCTTCTGATGCAGTGGAAACTTTATATGAATAAAAAAACACGTGGGACTGACGAAAAACCGAGAAAAATTCAAGATAATTCGATAGATATAAACGTATTTGAATGAGCAAAAAGGAGGTCGAGGTGAGGAGATTTAATTACGAACGCCTGCCTATTGATCCAGCATGAAAATCATAATTTCTAAACCGTGTCTTCCGTTTCGTAATATTCGCAGTATGCAGAGTGGCAAAGTTCTCTTCGTAAGTTCTGATTCGGGGGAAGTTCGATTACACGTTTCGCCAGGCTGGAAGCGCTGTTGATCACAGCGCCGACATCGTTGTTAATTAACTTGCACGTCGATCGACTATCCACGTCGAATACGGATCATCCCTATTTTTCCCCCAATTTTCTTAATTAACTGTCTGCATTCACCGCGGCTGGTATAAAATCAGCATTTTAAACAAGCCCGCCAGCAAAATCCATTTAATTTCGGCGGGGCGCATGAATATGCATGCACCGTGCTACATGATTATTTCTCGTTCGATGCCACCGGATTTGTTTGCTATCTCTGCACGTAATAGTAGAGGGTAAACGCTGAAACCTTCCATTTTGATTCTCGGGGTGCAGTCGTATCGGTATATACGTTTTCAAATATTCAACGAGCGACGATTTCGCCGGAAAATCACGGAACGAAAGAGGAGAGAATCGAACGGCTGAATCTCTCATTCTGCACAGCACAGAGAATGTGCAGTTTACCGCCTCGAATAATGACCGTCGCGATATCCCATTGTATTGAAATAGCTTTGACCAGGTTCGCCGAGTTATTTATTAACAATCCCAAGGTCGACGAACAGGCAAACGGATGTGGCCAACGTAAGCCGGCTGGAACACATTCATTACGCGCCGTGAATACCTGCACTCCGAGGGCCTTTTTTATATTTTCATAACCGAGTCCCACATACTCCACCGTTCCCTTTCATATCTATACTCGCGAAGCACCTAGAACTGCCTGCAAGATCTCTCGGTAGGTATTAATGATTGCATAACTGGCCAGAGTGTTCTTGAGCGCCCTGAAGAATTCTAAATGTAGGTCATTGCAGTGTTGTTCAATTATAAGGAAAATCTAGTGCAAAAACTTTCGTATTCTGGAACTGTAATAATTGAAGAAAGAAATCAAATTTTTATACTTATAGTATTACCATTGGCACGTGGAACATTTTTCGATAATTTTTTTTTAAATATTGGTGTTTAGTGTTATTTACAAGGACTCTTCAATTATAAAATTATCCAAGGAACCTAAACGTGAGAGGTAAGACTCTGAAGTTGATTGGTTCATAAAATGAGCACTGACCTAACGCAAATTTTGACCCAATTTGGTCAGTGAAACTTTATGCACTGTGTCCAATAAAAATTGAACTTAATTCGGGAGTGTAAATTATCAGAAGTTGTTTCTTGGTTAAAGAAATCGATGATCGATGCATGAGACCGGCTTTAATGCCTGAATAATGAATGTTGAACGGATGATCGAAGAGCATAGGTGACGATGGCCGTTTTCCACGGAGGAAAGACAATAAATTTCCACGCGAGCCTTTTACACAAGACTCAACCGCGACGGTTTTTGCATTTTACGGCGTCAGCTCGATTTCAGACGTTCAAGGACTCGCCATTACCACCGGGCGAACGTAAGCAAATGGCGAGGCACGTACCGCCACGTCTGAAACAGGAAGTGTGTTGTAAATGTGTAATAACAACGGCTCGAAGGAACCGTGCAACCGTCTTGTAATCGAGCAATTCCTCGGGTCGCTGGAATAGCCCAGGGGAACCCTTTAGACCAAGTCCCGCATTGCATGTGGAACGGGACGATTGTCCTCCTGAATCATGCATTTCAATATTACATGGAATATACGTATGCTAGTTTTAAGAGCGGAGAGAAAAAGTTCTGCTACTAATAGGATAATATCGATGGCTTAGTTGGCAAATATTGTATGTCCACTTTTAGTGTTTCCGAGAGAAACAGGTTTAAATATGTATATAAAAATGATAAGCATATCCTTGTTGACAGATTTATGAAGTGGATATAAATGTTTTTTATACAGCATAAAGAAACAGTATAGGGTAAACCAACCAGTTCTAGGGTAAACCAAGTTCTAGGGTAAACCAGTTGTAGGGTAAAGCAGAATTGTTGAATTAGGAGCCCAGTAAATGACCGCATACTTTTAACAAGAATCGGACTTATTAATGTTTGTTTAATACGCATAACTAAAAATATGGGATATTAAACGTGCAACTACACTCCATTTATAAACATATAGTAATTTTTAAATTTATAATTGACATTTCTTTGCCTAATGGTCATTCACTGGTATGCGGTCAATTACTGGTTGGTTTACCCTAGAACTATTTGTTGCATATGAAAACTGAAATTTCAGAATAGTGGACATACAACATTTTTGCCCTAAGTCATTGACACGATCATCGACTTTTGAAATATCAGAGTTGTGGTATACACAATATTAAATATGCAGACCACTTCTGCCCAAAAGAATTAATAGGTCGACTATCTGGGGAATTCCTAGAATGGTCTACTTAATATAGCACGTGGAAGCTTTGAAAATATTATAATGGGTGATCCTCCAATTATATAGTTTGAGCAGTATCTGTCGTCGCAACTTTACGTCGTTTACAGTACGCCGAGCATCGTCCCCCGGTCGACGAAAGTTGATTTCCTCCTTTGAATTTCCAGCTTCCATTCGAGCATCTCGGTTGCACGCGGGAAACGGGGGAAAAGTGGAACTCTTTCCACCGTTGGATTGAATTATAAACACGTAACAGCATCGCGACGCCTAAGGAGAGTTTACCGTCGAGTTCGTTTCAAACGCCCTGGAAAGGGTCGCCTTTTAATTCCGCTGAAAGTGGAACTTCGTTAAGAAGGAAATAAAAATGTACCTAACGGGCAGATGGAGGGGCTGAGAGAAAAGCGAGGAAACGAAAAGGAGCTGGGGGTGGGAATAACCCCCGAAGCTCGACCGAGAATACCTCGTTGTAATGGGATCGAGAGCGAAGCGAGCTGGATCCGAGAGACAACTCGGAGAAATATAGTGGCGAGAGGTAAAATGTCGCTGTGACTTCGAACCACGGGCTTCGGAGTCGATCAGGTCCGAGAGCTTCGCATTTATCCATGAACACCGCTTGCAATGACGCTATAACTTTCGTCCTGCGAGAGCCAGGTAAAGGGTAGAAGAAATGCCACTTTACAAACATTCCTAGACTTATTTACCGAGAAACAACTGAAGAATAAAATGCAAACGCATTTCTCTTACGAACTTACGGAGCACCGCGTGAACAGGTACCACCGAATTCAGAAACATCCCTTCATCTCTCCACCTCTGATCTATGCAACGAGGCACGCTGAGATTCAGATGCTATTTAATTATCAACGAGCGCTAAACACGCGACGAGTAGGTACTATCCAGCAATGTGAACTCGAAGAGTTTAAGCTATTCGTCAATAATCTCGTGCAGCTAATTTCGCCCATCGAATTCCCTCGAAAATTAAAGAAAAGAAAGAGGAAGCTCCACACGATCGTTTAGGATAGAAATTGCACGATCCTCACCCCTCGTTATCCACGTCCCGCTCCGTTTCCTCTTTATTCTCCTCGTCCGCCATGATTCGCCGACAGCTTCTCGTTTACCAATCTCCAGAAGTTCTGGCTATTCCTCCGAACGGGTCATCACGGAAGCATCGAAACAGCTTGACCGCTCGTCGACGATGATTTTAAACGACTGGCTTGCCGCACGACGATCAAAGAAACAGAGACGAACGCGCGAATCGAGAGCTGAACACCACCTGGACTCACTATCAAATTTTCAACTGGCTCGCACGAAGTAGCTCAAGGCATCGTTAACTGTTAGGGCTTCTGAAATCCCGCAAGCACCCAATTCTATTTTGTATAATGCCATAATGCCATTAGGGCTATCCTATATCGCGTGTATTTCCCGCGTGCGGTGTGTCACAGACGAAGAAAAACGACGGGGGAGTGATGGTCCGCGATGGAAAATCGCGAGCGTGGAGCGGAACCAGGCCAGGGGACTTAATTCTAAGCCGGTACCGGCAAAGAAGGACCGTAATTTCTAGCGCTTAGCACGCTGAATGCACTGGATACTTTACGTTCAACATAACGCCAATCCTGGAACGAACGACCGGCTATCATTACGAAACTCTTTACGGACGAAAGAGAACATCGGATTACCCGCACATACTCCGCTGGATATATTCTCCGCGACGGAACCGGGGAAGACAGTAATCCACGTAGGAAAGCTGTTAACGTCCCTTCGGAGGCTCGGACAGAAATTGGGAAAAATGAAAGGGATTTCGTCTAAAGACAGGCTTCCTCTGAAACGAAATGACATTTTAATCCTGTCCATATAGAAACGTTAAAGGGATGTCGACGGTTACAGAATCATTTACGGAAGAAGATTAAAAAGCTTCGTTGGTCTGACTATAGGGAAAGCACTCGGGCTGTTCTGATGCAACTTTCTGACCGCGTCGTCGCCGCGAATTTTACAGTCATCTTTACCCACACAGCACCATAACATTGCAGCAACGTCTCTGCAATATTGCAGTGCAAGATTGCAATGTTGCACCATAATATTGCAGAGACGTTGCAGGTTCAGTCCTATGTCCGCCTTAGCAATATTGCAGGAGTATATTTCCGCAACGTTTCGGAAATTTTACAGAAATGATCCCACCGCAACCTTTCGGGCAGTGACGGACGCGACGACATGAAATGTTTGCAGAATCGTAGTAGTATAACGCCCGTGTGACCTTTTCTCATAGAAAATATTTTTACTCCAGGGAGATTCGAATCAGGGACCTGTAGCATCGTAGACGAACATTTTACCGCCGCAGCTGCAACCGCTGATTGATAAGATTGCTTACGTATTCGAACTTATACTCCTACCGTGCGAAACTTTAAACTCAAATTATTCAAAAACGAAGGCTCATTAGGGATTTTTAACACTGTAGGTGCGGACTCTAACTATAACCCGGTGTCATTTTTGGTTAGGTTGGAAAGTAGTCTTTAGACAAAACCTTTGCATTTGTTTTTTCATCTCTCTTTTCTCTTGCTTGATTGTATATACGTGTGTGTGCAATAAAGACGTTTAATAATAATAATAATAATAATTTCACACATTAAAATGTATAGTATCTACTCTATCTAAACAAATTAAATTCATTTTCAAATCTCTTCTATAATTTAAACTCATGTACAAACGACTCTCACAATAACACTTTTTTCATATCTTCAACCGCCAACGAGAAATTCTAGCATATCCAGTTAAATGAAACATGCTGTAGAATCTACTCGACGTCATATTTCAAATTTCGTCAAAGTCATAGTTGCTTCAGAATATTGTTGTACTGTTTCTACAATATTTCCACTAATATGTAGGCAATTTTGCTGGGTCGTTGCCACTGAAACATTGCACATCGATGTGCGCGTAATATTGCCGAAATATTGTAGGATCGTTGCCAGTGGAACATTGCACGTCAATGAGCGCGCAATATTGCAGAAATATTGAAGAATCGTTGCCAATGGAACATTGCACGACAACGTTCTCGCAATATTGTTGCAATATTGTAGGATCGTTGCCAATGGAACATTGCACGGCAACGTTCTTGCAATGCAACCTGCAACAACGCAATATTGCAGCAACGTTCCTGCAATACAGCTGCAACGAAGTGTGCTCTATGGGTAGTGATAGCGAAATGGTGGCCTTGAGATGACACTACCGTAGTAATTCTTGCATTCAGCGGTGCTTGAGGCAGAAATTCAAGATAAGATAGTGTGAGGTAATTGCGCCGGAACTAGTACACAAGAACCGCGTAATCTCACTTTCATTTGCGTCCATCGTTAGCGGAAAAGATTGCGTACTTGCGCCTGATTACACAGAGCCGCGAAACTGGCACGTACTCGCCTGACGGCGAAGAGGAGTGCGTGAACAGTTCGTATTCTACTCGCAAGTGCACGAACGTGCACGACAGGAATACTGAATGTTCGATCTTTCATCTTTAGTACTAACTGCTACAATATTATGACTTCTGCTAGTGTGGAGGATTAATTATTCGAGCGTTGCAGGGTAAGGGGTAGATTAATTGTGCAAGTAAATCTATCAGCAACGGAGACCAAGGTTCTGTGAATTGTGTTAAGTGCATCGTTTGCCTAACTGATCGACGACCGAGCATCGTTGACCTGTTACACCACCTTCAGAAAATCGCCCAAGCAGAGGATACACTGCCAATTTGCATCCAATTCGAAATCGATTAGATGTAAGTCGATATGTCTGAAATCACGTGGAAGCAGGTTTACTTGACGGTGTTTAGACTAGTCTGGACACTCACCAAAACTAATTACTGTGTAGTGGAATACTATGTGCAGTGGTGTGGCTTCTGCCAAAGATTTTATAGTTATTCTGGTATATTACCGGTTACTTGGAGCAGTCACAATTCGGATGGAACAGAAAGGAACAGGTGCATTCAAAATGACATCTGTAGCTTTATGCAAAGTGAAGTAGAATCGTACTAACAAGATGAAAGTCCCATTGACCTATGTAGAGTCAGTTTGCCTACAACAGTATAATAATATTCTTTAAATGTTAGGTAAAACCTCAGGCTTCGCCATAAAATTTGATGAAACGATGAACGAAATTAGACGACTGTGAGTAAGTGACAGAAGCTTCTACTACAAATGTGTGCTTCGAATCCATTTCAGTTGAGTTGTGATGGATCTATGTAAATCTAGATTAATAGAATGTCCAGAGAATTAATAGCCCAAGATGTATGTTAGATTCATCCCTCGAAATTATGGAAAATATGGTAGAATAATTTAGCCACAGTTGAGCAGCTTTGGTCTTTTCATTTAAACTATAAAGAATCCAATTGTGCCTGACCGAGTTTCCTGCGTTTCTAAACGAGTTAATGGACCTACGATTAGATCGATACTGTTCGTGGGGTTGCTTCCATGAATGTGTAAGCAGTTTTACAGGCTTAATTTGGAATTGTGGAGTAAATCAATGCAGCTTTGGTTGACTCTATTTGCGTCATTATAAAATACCACAGTGTGATAATTATTACAGCGCCATCAAAACAATTCTGTTTAAAATATATTAGAAGGGACAAGAAGCACGCGTTGACAAAATAATAATTCAGCACTGCCAAGTTATTTATATGAAATTAAGTAGATGCAGACGCAAAACTTCTGCTAACGCCGAGCCACAGCTCACAAGTGTATATATGTACCTTACATACTTTTACCATTTCCTCGAGCTATTATTTATTGGCGAAATGACGGGAAGGTGTGACCCTCATCACTCTCACTGTCACCATAATAAACGGCAGTTTCCGTATTACGCGTACGTAACGGTGAAGACTGAAGGGACTCTGGGTAACACAGAAGAGCCCCTATTCACTTCGCTATGTGCAACATGCGCGACCATCTCTCTTATGCGAATGCACCTCGCTGACTTCGGCTTTATACATTCGCCTCGAGCAGCCCTGAATCGCGGCTATTGTGAAAATGTAACGAACCGTCGCCTAAGCGACTTCCGATACACCACAGACAACTGATGCATTCTTGTTTAATTTCCTGTGTGAAAGCAGCACCGCCTGCTTAACACTCCGCCACTGATAGCATGCAAACGTCCTTCGAGCAGGAGTTAACAAAGACAAAACCTTTTTGCAGCGAACAATGAATAACAGGTAATTAACGTCAACTGACGAATGCAATTTCTGCTCGAACGTCAATTTATTCAATCGAATTGTTGCCGAAAGAATTCTTTATCAACTATCAATCTGGGCGTCGCGTAAATTATACTGTTTGAAATATGGTAATACCAGGACATTTCTGAGATCGTTTCGTATAGAGAAATCACAAGTTGCGTGTCACTCGTCTGTGCAATTACGACAAGCCCTGCACTCGAACACGCAATAAAGTATCCCTGTAATTTGAACGGAACGTTTGCGTTCTAGGCGTTACCATCCTTTGTTCACTCGCAAACCCGCAATAGCAGGAAATACGTATTCACCGCTCTTATGCATTATTACGCAACAATCCGCAACCTATACATATATGTGCCATCGTGGGCAATCTCGAATCGTTTACACCGCGCGGTGGTGTAGCGCACCGTTTACATTAAATTTAATCCTTCATACATAAATCGGCCTATTTCACCGGAAATACTACCAGATTAATCGCCCCTAGAGCCTTTTAAACATCCTTTATGAAATTTACGATAATCGTAATTTAGAAGCATCAGTTTAACACTATTATTACACTGAATGTAACCCAACTGAAATAAATTATGATGTATCTCATATTCTTTTTCCTAAAGATGTTAATTTCGTGTTCATATAAGGGTGTTGAGAGATGAAGCGATACTTTTGCCAGGCGTCTTCGTGCAATTCCTTCGCGTAATGCTCATTTTAAGGATACTAGACAACATTCATTACGTTCTGCGTTAGATTAAAAAGTCTGACGGCGAAATAGTATGGAGCAACGATGAATACAGAAGAACGCGGAAATTGAGAATATAAAAGCATCCCGCGGATGCTAATCTGTGATAAAAGCTTTTATCCCGACCTCAACTGCAAAGCAGCGCAACACAACATAACGCAAGCTTCGATGCAGAGCTGCCTACTGTACCAAGCAGATCAAGGATCTACTTTCATCTCGAATAAGAGAGGAGCATGATACGGAGACGATGCGAATGGAAAGAATGCTCGAAGGAAATAAAGCAGAATTTGTAAAAAATGCGCACATATATGTGTTGAATTATTTCCCAATCAGGCACGAGTGTTGTTGAAGAAGATATGATACTCTACGTCTACGTAAAAGTTTCTACATCTATGGAAAGTACAAGAATCCTTTCATCCAAGAATTTATCCTTGAATCGAACGTGACGGAAAATGTTTAATTAAAAACTGATCGCTCGTTTCAACCATGCACGGAATTTTTAAACACCTGTACGATATTTAAATTCATCGCGGAATTGGAATTGTAGAATCGTTACAACTTGATCAAAGTAGGTACGTTACGTATTGCATATTTTCTGGCCTGTTAAAACTGCCACTTCGGTATGGCAATTATAACTACTTCTGTCTACGTGTAAAAAATAACAAATTGGCTTCGCGGTCACCATATGTAACTGCCTGTTATGGAAGCGTGGCCTTCTCGTTATTACCACGTAATTTCCTGCAATCGCCAGCCAAATATTACACACCAGCTTTCCGAGGACAATTACAGATTAAAGTGTTATCACTGGCACGCGAGACGATGTTGTTTTATATTTAAAGGTACTGTCTTATAAATAACTTCGATCAAGTATTCAAATATAAACAACTGTCTCGGTCAACAAGCCGAGAATTGCAGATGTCTTTAATTAAACATGTACGACCTATTAAAACGATTCAGTCTGGATGTATCTAACCTAAACGAAGGCTAGTGAGTGATGTATACCAATGAATCTGTTCGTGCTTTCGTATCGTAACTAATAAACTAAAGTAAATGGGAAAAGAAGAATTTTAACGTGAAACGACACAAAGGATTCCAACGCCTGTTCACATAACCTTGATTCGGTGCTGTAAAGTGAATGTAAAGACGATGCCAAGGACACCACTGCCACATTAAATTCAATTTATCTGATATTCCTACGCGAAAGATACAGCGAATCCCGCTATCGACGTCAAACATCTAAAATCTAGAGTTTCGTCACGCTGGCGAGCGATCCGAGTTGCTTCACCAACATCCCACCACTTTTCGTAAAGCGTCATCTACCTGAATCTGGTTCGAATGAAACCCGAGGGAACCAAAGGTATGATAAACGACCAGCCTCGCGTGCCCTTCGTTGTTCAGCGCCCCGAGGAATCGCCACTGCAAACTCATTTACGAGCGGGAAATTGAAAAGAAGCACGCATATCCGCCCTTTCATTCGTATACGCGCCGCGATAGGTACGAATGATCCTCACGTTTCGCCGCGAGCGATTTCGCAATCGTTCTTATCGCGTGCTCCCCCGCCGTTTATCGGTGAATCGCGAATTAGCACGAGGCACCGCGAGGCCCGGCTTCGCACGTCCCTCGACAGAAATCGTCAATTTCCGTGGAGTTCCGAGCGCGTCGCACGAGCAACCGTCGGCCCCAGCAACCGCGAAGCGTGTCCTGGCGGGGCACTCGCCAAGCGTCGTGCAAACGGCACGGGAGTGACGTGACGTGACAGTTGCAGCCGATCTCCTTCAACGCGGCGTCTGTCATTAGTTTGTCGCCCGTCACGGTCGAATTATTCTACGTCCGCTTACCTCATCGGGAGTGGTTTCCACGTGGTCGAGCCGCTTCTTCGTAGTCAGCTCCTCATCCTTCCCCTCTTGCGCTCCTTGGCGGCGACCAGCATCGTAGCCATGCGTGTGCGAACGTGGCCGTTCCGCGCGGCGATCACCGCCATGACACACGATTATATTCCATTCTCGTGGCTTCCACCAACTCCGCGACAAACATCTCACGATCTCACCACGCACATGTGCGACTACGTACTGGCTTCTTTTTTCGGCGACCGGCAACAGGTCGCGGTGGAGCTGCGCGTTAGCTCCGTGACACGCGACCGTGACCGGTGTTATTGTTTATTGTTCGGTCACGACACCTACGGCGTTGGTAGCGTCGGTAGCGTCGGTCTCTCGCTCGCCGCCACTCTATTTCGGTCCCCGTAGGTAGGAGAAGAGGGACAGCCGGAGTCTGGCTCGAGCGAGTGCTCGGAGACACTATTAACCGAGCTTAAGGAACGTCCACTCTGCACGGACCTGAACAGCGGAAAGGAACGGGATAGAGACACGGCTAGAAACAGAGAAGGATTACGTGTAAAAGAGAGGTGAAATATACGAGTCGAGCCAGCGGCGGCTGCCCATTATAAATAGTAGCGACTGTACGATAGCGATGGGAGTAATACCCTCTCGTCCGCCAGGTGGAACGACTGTAGATACCGCCAATTTCATTCCTTTTGGAATAGTAATGGCTATTTGAATCACTTTGCATTTTACGAGTCTGGTAGAGTCCCGTGGGTTTCGAAAGGTTCATGAATTTTTTGGGAGTGTCTGCGAGTCTGTTGTTCCTCGTTTTATGAGAAGTTTCTCTTCTTTTGGGAAACTTTCAAAGCGATTCAAATCTGTGCTGTGTTCGAAATTGTTTGCAGCTTAGCGAAGCCCACCACTGGTGGATAAGCTAGCGGAGAAGGTGCGAGTGATTGAAAGTATGGGAAATGTGTTCTTGAGTTGTTTGATAACGTTCGGTATCGTGTCACTCCCATTACTGGCGACTGGGTCAGCCAGGCAGAGATGAGTTTGAAGGGGGAGAGAAAGAGGAAACGTCGACGGAAGTATGCGTGCGTGTGGAAGAGAGACAGAGACAGAAGACTGTCTCTTACTCGTTCTACCTTTATTATTCGCGTCATTGTTCCGTCACTGAAACCTGCCTTGAATTTTAACGAACTGCGGCCGAAACGTTGTAAATTTGCATGATTTCCTTTCGACAGATGGCAATCACCAATTTTACAGCACCTAACGAATCGAGACAATGGAAATGTTCATAAATAAAACGCACTCGTACGACTGCGATACCGTTGAAAATTTCTCATAAATTTGCATTTGCAATCGCTATTCGACAACAGCACCGAATCATAAAATCATCATTTTGGGCATTAGCTTCGAGTATACTCCAAAAATAACAATCTCTTACTTATGTCTACAAATGGTAAAGAAGATAATAGATTACCTTAGGATTATCCAAATATTTGTAAATCTTCAGTATTTAACTGTGTTCCTAACCAATCACTGGGGAAGACGATATACGAGACGGAAGCGGACACCAATTTTTAAAGTTATACGACTCTCAATTCTGTTTCCTCGGTGGAACTGACCGATCGCTATTTACTTATTTAAGTTCTCCCGTTGCAAAATATTTCTTTTGGGCGCGAAATCCAAGGTACTAAAATTCGCGCGACAGCTATCGTTAGACGCCGCGATCGTATTGCTTGTTTTGACGAGGATACGTTTGTTGGCAACACTTCCACGCCTTGTACCTGTTTATAAGTTTTGGCGCGAATCCTAGGTGTCATTGCGTTCGCCGCGTATTTACGGTAGGATCATAAATCGATCGATATACATTCAGTCCCGGTTTTAGTCGACGCGACCACGGATGTGTCTTTAATTAGTGATACGTAGTGTTTCGAGTTTCATTAACACGAGTGACGTGAGTCACCGGCAGCGCGGATAGGTATATCTAACGCGAATTATTTTCCAACGGCGCATTGCACTCCCGTCGAATAAACGCTTGGATTGCGAGCCAAGTGAGTACACTAACAATAGATTATGAAATAGAAATTCCGCCATTAAGATGATTAGGGTTAGGTTTCATAGCACCACTTGCTAAACTTTGCCCATTAATCGTTGTAAATGGTATAATAAATACATCGTTACTATTCTTATTACCAGCACGCAATCATAATCCACGGTTACCCCTCTTACGTTACGTGTGCAAGGTTAAGTTGAAATGGCGCCAAATGTTATATGAAGCTCCCCTCGAACGACAGATTAAAAAACGAAACCACCCCAATCAATATTATCTCTTGCAAATTTACATCGCCAACGAAAATACGGCGAAAGTCTCGATCAAAATTCGAGACTATTCTCGCCAGTTTCATAAATATTAAATACACCCTCGCGATTAAGAAATCGTGGTTACTTCCAGGGACGGGGGAAGATTCCTGCCAGGACTTTTATACGATAAACCGTTTTATTTTAATAATTGTGTGTGCGTGTATTTTGTACAATATAATAATAATAATTATAGTAGCAATAGAAGTAATAGTAGAACAATAGTAGTAGGAGAAGTAGTAGTAGTAGAACAGCTGGGAAGTGGTAACAGCGTGTTTTATCTCGCCGGAATCCACGGCATTACAGGTTAGGTTGGTCGCGGTGTGATACAGCGCGCGGACTTCTCTCGTCTTCCCGCGTCGTCCTCTCGTGACTGTTTCGGTGTCGCGTAAGGCACGAAACGAAAAGCCACCTATAACCACGAGATTCTGGGACAAAGGCGCGCCATTGTTGCCTCTACTGCCGCCACGACTATATTCGTCGGTTCGAAGGATGGTTTCGAGATTGCTTGATGATCGATCGTTTGAATTTGCGGTTAGGTATCGGTTCTCCAGAAGAGCTGTTTATTCCTCCTCTTCCTCCTCCTCCTCCTCTTCTTCCTCCTCCTCTTCCTCCTCCTCTTCTTCCTCCTCCTCCTCTTCTTCCTCGTCGCCCTCGTCCTTGTCCTTTCCTTCTCCTCCCTCTTCCTCCTCCTCCTCCTCCTCCTCCTCTTCTTCCTCTTCTTCGAATTGTGGCTCCTCCAACTCTTCGTCCTCAGCCGCAGCCTTCACGTCTTCCTCACCCTCCGGGGACTCGGGGTCTCCAGGTTTCTTTCCTGGCCTCTCGCCGAACCACTTCGGCAACTTCGCTGTTTTTCGAAAAGAAACGTGTTAAATTATTAGGGGCAATCGATTCTTAATGAGGCTTTTACTGCCGTGGCTATATCTCGTGCGATGGAAGCGAGGATAGTCTTAGATATTTTCTTATTGCTAGGTAGAAAATATCTGGTCTAGCTGGGTCAGCGTTTTTTCTAATGGAATTGGGGCTGAACTCGGAGAATATTGATAACTTGTCGAATAAAACCACTAATGCATCAAATATTACGTTTTTGACTCGATTAATGAATTTCGTTAGAATTTCAATGGCTTGCAAGTAATACAATCACGGGATCGGAGTTTTAAATCCTCCAAATTAACAGTTGGACCGTTTATTTTGAAAGTGGTGTAAGTCCATTTTCTCTTGTTATTTTTTCTAGTTATACATAAAAAATTTACATTAAATTAAGCATGAATTACGTGATATCTCATTTTTTTTTCAAAAAAGGACTTACACCACTTTCAAAATAAACGGTCCAATTCTTTTTCTTTGATTCCGTGCCACTTTCCCAAAATACAAAACCAAAGGAACTAAGATCTTGAAACTTGATCTTTCCAGTCGTGATTAAATTCAAATTTAATATTCGAGTCGAAATATTCTGAAAATCACCAAAGCTCGTCGGGATCGGAGTTTTAAATCGTCCAAATTAACAGTTGGACCGTTTATTTTGAAAGTGGTGTAAGTCCATTTTCTCTTGTTATTTTTTCTAGTTATACATAAAAAATTTACATTAAATTAAGCATGAATTACGTGATATCTCATTTTTTTTTCAAAAAAGGACTTACACCACTTTCAAAATAAACGGTCCAATTCTTTTTCTTTGATTCCGTGCCACTTTCCCAAAATACAAAACCAAAGGAACTAAGATCTTGAAACTTGATCTTTCCAGTCGTGATTAAATTCAAATTTAATATTCGAGTCGAAATATTCTGAAAATCACCAAAGCTCGTCGATCCCGACGTTTCACCTCTATTTTCATGCGAACCCTATTCGTCAAAGCCGCGACCTCGTGTTCTCGGATTGCACAAGCGTAACGAGACAGTCGTTGCGTTTCGATTGACATTTATCATTCACGGATCAAAGGGAAGCGCGGGATGCGAAACGTAGAGAATTCGTCTAACGCTGACCTCGCTATGAATAACGAACGGCGGGTGAAAAAAAGTATCGACACGCGCCTCCAATTTCGCGAAAACTTTTCACCCGCTTTCCATCGGACGAGCGTGCCTACGATGCCCGCGAAAATATACTTCTCTGCGGCCGTTGCAGTTCGACCCAGTTTCCAGAAACCGTCCTGGACGATCTGGGTTCCGAGACCCGCGACTCGAGCAAACGCACACGATGTTACATGGTCAGATAATAAACTCGCGAGAAAGGACGGACTATCGTGCGCAGACTATCGTCGTGGTGTCCACCGACAAACGACTGAAACTACTTTCAACCTGTTGAACGGAAAACTTCTCCGCTGTATTTACAATGGGAGCACGGTACGTTGCTACGCGAATCGCACGAGCCGCTAAGCATTCCGCGGTGTTCTCTTTTAAAACTCGCAGAATCTACAATCTGGTCCCATCGACAATTTTCATATATGCGTCTGCTCGAAATTGATAATAGAATACGTACTCTTCTGGCGACCAAGGAATTGCTCCTTCTGCTGGGTCCACTGCTTCTCTATGACTTCCTTCTGCTGTTCGGTCAGACCCTGAAACACCAACGGACAAAATGGCATGCTAGGATACATCGTCACACGGGGGCACTCGCCTGGACCATCGGTATTCGAGACAATTACGTGCTAATCTGTCCTCGAGGGGGTTGAAGGGTCACGGAGAAGAAAGTAATCGATCCTATTCCATAATCCATAAAACGTATTCCGCTGGAGCTTCGTCACCTTTTCCGGCTAACGAATCGATTGGACGGTACATAAGGGGTGGGCATACCACGATCAACCAAACACCCGTTAGCTTGTCTCACTATTCTTGTTAATGACGGACTCTTGTAACACAAATCTTTGTACCCTCTTGTTACTTAGAGTGGACGTTAGTCACTTGACAGTGATGTCGAGGTGTGACGATTTCTTGTAACGAAAGTGTGCGGGTGTATATTCGAAGATCGTATCGATTTAGTGCTTGTAGGTTCATCTTTGATGGTCGCTTCAAAGACATGGCAAAAATAATACAAGGGTTCGTGAGATCGTGTATGAAGTGGAGTCGTAATAAGTGGAATAGTAAATGGTCATATGGCTTGAAGGTCTGCATTAAATAGTGTAGAGGTATCCGCGAGCATTGTATTCACCTTTGTTACGGTAATGAATTACGACGAATATCAGAGGCCAGAACGTAATTACTGTGCTTTATGGACGAAACAAAGCCCTGGGCACGGTACACTTTCGGTGGTCTCCATTGTATTCTGGTTCCACTATTTAGTAGTAATACGGATCCAACGAGGAATTAGAAACACGATCGTCGTAACGATCTTAGGGCGTGGGTGGGCTAAAGGGGAGGTTTCAACCAGCAACGCAAGCAAACGGGGGTGATACAGTAACAGTGGGAGAGAGAGAAAGAGATATAGAGAGACACATAGAGATATAGAGGGTGTGCTCGAGAAGACTCACTTTTGTTGCGCTTCATGAACTGTTCTGTTTTCTGTTTCCACAGTTTCTCGTTGTACTCTGCTAAAAGCGTGTCATAGCCCTGCGATTCAATCGATATTCTTCACTGATCACTCGCCCTTTTAAAATTACTACTGCCTAACCAGCTACGTCGCTTATTCTTTTCTATTTTGTCTCCCTCTTACATTACAGGAATTTTTTCACGCCTCTGACAAACATATCTCCACCTCCGTGATAATTATTATTACAACAAATCCTTCTTCGAAATGCAATCCTACTACAGGAAGTGTAATACATGAATTTTGAATCCATCATGATGCCTATGCATCCACATTTTCGATTCATTAGTACGCGGTTCTGGGGCCTCACGTTTAGCCAAATTATTTCGTACAAGTACGTCGAAGTTTTTGGGTCGGTTGAATAATCGAAGAATCAGCGACTGATTTAATCAGAGGAAAATGTACTTACGCCCTCGAACAGCTTCTTCTTGTCGTCGTAGGACCTGGTATCCACGCGACGTTCGTATTTGGAGGCGACTTGGATCTTGGGCTGTAAGAGAGATAAATCGTTTTACAACGTCGAAGGTATTGGGCTTGTCTAGACATCCATTTTGCCGATTCACTTACAGGGTACTTGCCGGTGAGGGCTTCGGGATCGAGACCTTTCTTCAAGGCCTTGTGCCTCAACTGCTGCTTCTGACGTTCCTTTAATTCTTTAAGCTGGAACAGAACATAGATCGTTGTCCAACCAGGTCTCTAATTATTATTTAGCTACAGTTACGGCACTGACGTCATAGTCCTGGCGTTTCTGTCGCTCTTCAAGATCGTATTTCTCGGTCTCCAGCTTGACTATGGTGTCCCAGAGTTCGTTGGCCTTGGATCGGAGCTTCTCGATGGACAGGTTATCGATCTCCAATGGTTTGATGCGGATGCTCAGCGAGATTTTCTTCTCCTCTTCGAGCTGTTCTTTCGTCTTGTTGCGCTCCACTTGCGCCGACGTAAGTTGTCCCTGTATCGAGCATAGAAACGCATTAGTAACTCGGAAACGTGGCTCGCGGGCACGCTTGATCGCGATTCAACCTCGTCGCCGATCGATACTAACCGCCAGATCTTTCCTGGTGATGGTAAAATTGGGGCCTTTCTTGCTTGCCTGATCCTTCATCGCTTGCATCATAGCTTGGCGTTTCTTTTCTGACTCTTCGAGACGCCTGTGTAAACGATTTTCTACATAAATCTCAACCTTTCAACACAAAGCACAAGACACCGGGCGAACGGAGGTAAACGTACCTTCTCTTCTCCTCGATGTCACGTTGTTTCTTCTCCTCTGTAAATATCAAAGAACGTTAAAAGACACAGTTCTCGGGCACAGAAAGTCCTCGATACAGGAAGAAACAGAGCGTATACACATACCGATCTCGCGTTGACGACGCTCTTCCTCCTCTTTCTTTTTCTGGGCCAATCTCTTCTCCTCGTCCGCGCGAGTGATCTTGCGCTTCGCTTGCTTCTCCTGTGTTCCGCGGGTAAATAAAGCAAATAATCAATGAAGGATTCA
Organism: Andrena chrysosceles; assembly: GCA_963855975.1. Lineage (NCBI taxonomy): Eukaryota > Metazoa > Arthropoda > Insecta > Hymenoptera > Andrenidae > Andrena > Andrena chrysosceles. The sequence continues at coordinate 9,500,965 of OY979766.1, read as the reverse complement.
CGCCGGATCCATGGAATCCATCGTCGAGTAGAGGATGATCCCGTTCCGCGGATACGAACCTTCAATCTCTTCAGCTCCTCCTCCTCTTTGGCCCTCTGCTTCCGCCATTCTGCGATGTATTCCTTGAGCTGTTCGTCTAAGTCGCTTCTCTTCTGTTCCTGCCTCTGTGGCCACCCAAGAAAGCAAACAGATAGAGCGTAAATACGCGTGCACGTTGAATCAGCGGCGAATATCGTGTGTCTACGAGATCCGCGGGATCTATCCTCACCTTCATAAACTCGGGATTCTCCCCAGAGTCCCTGATGTAGGCCGGAGCGAAAACAAAAGTAACTCTCTTTAGTTGCTGCCGCTCGTCCTCCGGAGGGATCTCCTAGAGATCCTCCAGAACTCCGTCACGCCACTCTCGCGTTCCACTTTCCATTATTTATTACACCCCCATCCATTCTCTCTCGTGGCGAATAACTCTTTCTTTCGTCTGCACGTCTCCCTGATCCCCGCCCTTTTGCATCCCCCTTTGCCCACTTTCGTCTCATCACACGTAGCCAGGCACACGCAAACGGACGGACGTACGGACAGACAGAGAGTAAAGTTTTGTACGAAGCGCGTGGACAAAAGATAATTAGGCGCGCAGCGTGAAAAAAAAAGAAACTGAAGAATACGTGTAGTTGAGGGGTGTGCGAGGGGGCGCGGAGGCGGGCAGACTTTAACGAGTTTTGGAATATGAAGGCTTTCGCAGAGGATTTCGCGGTCGTTTGAATTTTAATCTCGCCTTGCCTCTTGGGTAGACGCGTTTGATGAAATTCCACGGAAAGAGCCTCAAGTTCGCGGTGAACCGAGAGGCTGAGAATCTTTTCGCTCATTCAGTGCAGCTGAATGTTTTGAAATGTAGGTAACGGTGGAATATTGTACGTTGAAACGAGACAAAGTAAAGATTCTTATGACGGATTTAGTTTATCAGAATTTTGGATGCTCTTCAAAAGTTGAATAAGTGATAAATGGAATTGCATCAGGTGGATCGAATCCAGGATGACGTTGGGGTAAGGATCTCTAATTTTAAAGATGATTCTGTGGCGGCAAGATATGAGTGGCTGCCCGACTCTTTGATCGCGAGGATCGATAGGGGACTCTCGTTTAGGGTTTAGTTTGTAAAAAATAATACGGAAAAAAGCCGCTCGTGAACAAGCGATTAAGCATTTGTACAGAAGCGATTTAGCAGGTTCGAAGAGAAAATCCGACAAAACTGGTCAGCGTACGAGAACAAGAATAGTCGTGTCTGAAACGAAATTGGGGCGACAAATACTGCGGTCCAATAATAGCTTCGGTATTCTTCTAAAAGCACTACAATATATTAATGACAATTTACAAAATACTCGAGCATCAAGCGATATAATTGAATTATTGGACTTTACCGAGTCACTCTATCTTTCACGCTATTAAAAAAAAATAGATTGATGATGAAGGAAAAACGGGGATAGAAATGGAGCTCAATGATCCAGCACTCACTCTTCTTCTCGTCAGACATTTTCTTCTGCACTCCCAACTCGAACGCAAGCAACACACAGTTGCCGCCGTTATCAGCGTCGCCGCTGTCGTCATTCTTATTGTCAATTAATATCCACAACGCCGTGAGAAAGAAAGCAACAGTCTAAAGCCAAGGAGATGGCCAGTTTACATGAGAGTTGAGGTTCCGGACGATCGTGTCATCTCGGGAGATCACTGAGCACCCGCGCGCAATCACGTATCAGCATCCCTTGAATACTTCGCGAACTATTAATCGCGAGATTCCTCCTCATTTAATTCAATTTAATTAACTTAATTCAATTTAACGTGAAAAACCACAAAAGCAAAACCGACCGATTGGGACCGTTTCCAAAATTTGCCGGTGGTCAGGTCCCCCTGAAATCATAAACAACGTTTAACATCCTTGGCAACGCGATGTGTTGCGCAACCGTGTGTTACGAAACAATCCGGCGGATTATGTTAAACGAGAAGCTAGAAATCCGCGGTTCCACGAAGAACTCAGTGACCTCCCCTAACGCTTTAGCCGATCTTACTGCGACAAAAGAGACCGAAAATCAGAGGAGAATTGGCTGGTGGACGATTATTGCTGCGGGTCGATTGATTATGGCGCAAGGTCAACATCGTTAACAACAGAACGTCACAAAGACGGAGTTGGTGGGGGTTGGGGTTTGGGGGGGGTGGGGGTGGACGAAGGGCGAGATATTGGCAGGGAGAAAAACAAAAACGACTCCTGGGAACGCAGGACACAAGAAAAAATAAACACGAAACACGACACCAACTGGTTGGCTGAACGAGATCAACGAAAACGTGGATGGACTCGTCGATGCGTTTTTACAACGGATTATGTGTACGTGCACGTGGCACACGGAATTATGTACAGAGCCGTTAATTCGTGATTAATCAGATGTAGACAGAGAGACAGAGATAGAGAGACAAAACGTAAAAAACACGAGAACGGGGTGGGGGTGAAAGAGACAGAGAGAAACATGAGCTTTGGGGCGGGGGTGGTTGCTTCGAGCACTGATCACGAATTATTAGACTTGTTTCAGGTTTTTGGCAGGATCGAGACGTCGATTGTACGGTTAAATAGGTAACGGTATTCGTGAGCAACGTCGAACGATCTGACATAAAATAATTTAAATATAGGTACACGTGGGCAGACTTTTGGGCACAAAGAAACAGAATACGTTCGAAAGGACTCTCGAGGTTCAACATTCAATGTTTCAGGAAACACGAGTAACGTTACAAAGGGAATTTCGAGGTATTGAAATTTACAAAAAAGGTGGATAGCTTGCTGTATCTGCTGAGAGATTCCTTGACCTAGAAACGGAGAATAAACGTCTCCTTGATTTTATAAATTCTTCTTTCTAGAGATCGCGACTATCAACCGCCTTGATCAGATTGGCATCGGTGCTTCAATGGTCGCGCCTTTCCATCGAACAGAGTGTGCTCATTAATTGAATTGCATCTCTTTAGACCGTGGAGCGTTTGAAACGGACACCGAAGCTTCGGTATAAGAATAAACCGCATTACGTTATCTTACACATATTTATGAAACGTTTGGCAACGGTCCAGTCCACGCAAGTTATAGTTAGTTGCACACAACCCCTTATGCAACTGCAGCCCGTATAATACGGTCAAAAGCCTTTAAAACTTTTCGACTAAACAACCTTGTCGCTCGTAAATGCCCCCGCGATTATGCACCGTCCCGTTTTAATTGCTAGCGTTACACGGTCAAGGACCTCGGACAGAAATTATACCCACATAAATTCCCTAGCTTTCGAACGAGCCTGAAACTCTTGCACCATGTCGAAACAATTATCAGGTGGTGGTGGAGCGATTGAGTTTGAAAAAATTACTTCGAAAACGTCCCCCCTTCTTCCCGATACTTTGGCAGATCAGAAGCGCCATTGACTTTCAATAATAGCGCGAACGAATGTTTATCGCTCATCGGGGGGTCTCGTTCCCGCCAAAAATTCGAAAGAAAGCGCGGACTTTAGGGGGCGAGGGGCAGTGTGTGAGAGCGGCCGAAGAAGAAAAGGAAAGTATTATTGACGTGTAAACACCTCGAGAGATTCAACTTACTTTTGGGACGCCCTACCCCTACAAAAAAAGAAAGGAAAGGTACATTAATAACAAGTGACAAATGCCTTTGGTGTCTTTTTAACGTGGGACTGCACAAAGCCGCGATATCATACGATCGAGCTCGCCTTTCGCGGTTTCATTATCCCTCCCGTTACGGGATTAAATCCAGTGTCCATCGATCGGACGAAAGAAAGCATCGTTAGAATCGACGACGGCCTGCCGCTGTTCCATCCCCTTTTATACCCTTCCGTTCGTCCTTTTTTTTTATATTCTTTCTTTACGAGTGATCGTTAGAAAAGTTTTGCCCACAGGCGGAACAGGGAACGATGCTCGCGTGCTCGCGGGCATCTCGATTGGCTTTTTATAGACGACGTAAAAGTGGAGAACAGGCAGCCTACCGTCACTTTCGTCTCGAGGATCCTGAGATCACACCTATATATAGCTTCCTCGCGAAACATTTCCCAGTCGCCCGGCACGGAATGCGAGAAAAAGTACGACGATTATGCGACAGAGATAATGCGCAAAGAGACAGAGATAGAGAGAGTTAGGTGTTGTGGTGTGTGATGATGGGCGGCATTCCCTCGGCTCGATCGAAAAGTAACAGTGATTCGTTGTCGATGAAAATCGAGGAGATGGAAAACCAGAGAGCAAAGAAGAAACGGAGCTTTGATATCTAAGGGATCGTACACATCGACGGATGAAGCCGAAAGGAGAGAGATATCTCCTTTTAATCGCAAAGAAACGCGACTTGGAATCACCAATTACTTTCCCATCGTCTGCGTTTTGTTGAGAGACGCGTGATCGCGTGCAGGTGTGCCTCTGTCCCGTTCGAAACGACCAAGGAGCACACTTTATAGCGAGGGACACCTGAGGCGTGTACATGGACGTGTATCAGACGGGACAGGGTGGCAGCGATAGACGTATTTGTTTAACCATCGACACAACAACAGCGACACAGCACCAAAAAAAGAACAAAAAAAAGGTAAAGAAAAACAACAGAATCATGAATAACAGCGGACGGACCAACAGGAGATTGACGTCAGAAGTAGAAAGGTACACGAGCGAGTGCGCGCGTAACAAAATCAGCCCTCGTCGCTTCCCTTTTCCTTTCATCGCGCTAATATTAACTTCCCAACCATCGAGTCATCGATCGGCAAGGATTTCAAAAATATTCACGCCAGCAATGTTAAAAAGTCAAGGGACAAAAAAGGAGTTCCTTCTTTAAAAAGGGGTGGGCGGGGGGTGAAAAACTAGACGCGCTTGAAGGCAAGCAAGCCTGTGTCGTCGGTGATCCGACGCGTTCGAAAAAGCTGGAAAAAACAATCTAAAGAGTTACCGTGCTCCGTGGACAATATTTTTAAGTGCCGGCGAGAAAAAACGTGAGAAGAAAAACAGGGTGGACGCCGGCGCGACGCGTTCCGCCTCTAAAGTGGAAGAGGTGATTCTTCATTGTCAGGATGCTGAGCCCGTGTACGGGGTCCAACGATATCAGATTACTTTAGCGTTTGACTCGAAAAATCCATCTAGCCGGGCGAGAAAGCGATTCTCGCGGGTCTGCCGTGAAATTAAAAAAAAAAAACCTGGGACAGGGCCGCTGAAAAAGGGTGGTTGCTCGACGGCGTGGAGCGAGGGGGTGGTACGAGCTTCGGGGCGATCCTCGCCGCAAAACGCACCGTCATCGCCAGTCGTCCGTCGGAACGATCGGGCGAAATTGTCTCGTGGCAAAAAAATCTTTCTCTCCGCGCGAATTGCCGGAAATTAGCCGCGGCTATGTACAACGCTCGCCTCTGGCGCAGCAGAATGGGGCAGGGATAGAACGGAAGTGTCGCTCCAGAAAGAACCAGCGATGGCGATTATGGAGGAGAGACGATATAACTCGCCGGAGGAAAGAAAACGGAGTATCTCGACAAAGAGGACGATGACTACGGACTAAAAACGATGTAGCCAGACAGGGACAGAAAGAGAGAGAGAAGGAGAGAGAGAAGTGGGTTGAGAAATAGATAGATAGAGAAAGAGAGTGAGAGAGAAAGAGAGAGATAGAGGAAAACAATGCGAACGTCTCACAAATAGAAATTAATTGTTTGTACAAAAGAGAAAGAATACATTGCGTGAACAGCGACCGGTGAGAGACAGAGATTTAAGAGCGAAATAGCGGGCGTACAGGATGTATACTTTGAACAATCAATATTTATCGATACAAGACAGTACAACGGTTAGGCGATTAAACAGAGCGAGAAAAAGAAATAGAGAAAGAAAAAGAACACTGCGAACAGGCGATTTTTACAATTCGTTTTTTTTGTCGGGGAAAAACTTACTCGATCTTCCTCTCGGTGTGCCTTCGATTTTCGGATTTTTCGATACGCGCCGCGCGTTCGTCGTTTGGTCGATGGTGATTGGTGGTTTTTGATTGGTTGGTTGGTTGGTTTTTTTTTGTGTATTGTATGTGGAGATTCAGGCGTAGGAAGGTAGAGAGAGAGAGATAGACAAAAAAAAGAGAAACGGAGATCATAAACCAAAGTCAAAGAAAATGGCTAGCCGGATTGATTCTATTATCGGGCAGCCGACGGATCGGCAGCCAATCGATAATTATACTTCTTCTACCCCATGGAATCGCCGAGAAATATCGCCTCGCCGCGAAAAATGGCGATACGATTGCCATCGGAATTTCGTTTTAGTCTCGTTTCAGCCCCCGTCGACGGCGATATTTCTCGGCGGTTCGTTTCGCTCGGGACGACTCAATATTTTACTTCGTTGCCCGTTAAATTGTTTCCACTTGACGATGCGGGACCGTCTGGCCGGAAGAAAATGTTGAATCGTGGACTGTTGTGTTTGCGCAAACGAACGACACGTTTAAAGACATTCTGACTGTAATTTTTCGATCCGGTGAAAAGTTTCAGCGGTTGAATTACTATGTGGCTAGACATTCGGTGTCGTTCGTCTGCTCTATTTTCGTGAGGGAAGCACAACTGTTCTAATTTTAACGGTTCTTCGAGAGAGATCGCTCTAGGTAAGACTCTAAACGTAATTCTTCACGATTCGCGTGAGAAATTCCCCTTCGCGGTCTCGACGAGCGTTTTCAAACGGCTACGAGAATCTTTGCTCGCGTGAAAAGTCTTTTTACCGCGCTCAAACGTCATCGTGTATCGCGTTACTAGCTACTTCGGGGATTACGAGTGTATTCTCTTTCAAAAGCATGCAAACTGGATACTCGAGGGTGCCGCGAGGACAGCGCCGAGCGCGGTATCCTATTTCTGTGAAAAGGAGCGTGTCCGTTCTAATTCTAACCGAGTTCGTATTAGGCGAACGGGCCCAGTGTTCGATGCTCGGAGTCGTGCGCCTATGATCACAATGTTGCACAAGCGTGTAACGCGTGGGACGGTAACTCGAGTCGGTGACAGTAAACGTAACGATATGCTAAATTCGAACGGCTAGGTTCGCCGATGGTAGTAGATCCGATAGCAAATAAACGAAGCGAAGCCTGCGGCTAGAAGATTGATCCAGCTAGACTTCGGAGCGGACGGAACGGAAGAGCGATCTCTCTTGAAAGCAGAACTGATGGCTGGGAATCCTAATTTCTCTAAAAGGGGACGTCTGTATTTTTCAAATTAGAAACCAAAGCGGCCGTGCGCGAAACGACACGGGGAACAAGCTAACTCCGATCGACTACGGGGCGCTGCTCAAAAGGAGCCTAGAGTCTAGAAGACTGAGATCGGGGGGAAAAACGAGAGCTAAAAGATCCCGCGGTTGACTCTGCGCAGTAGTAGCAGACGTCTATACGCAGACACGCCTCCGGAACTTACTTCCTGGAATGAGAAAACGAGAGAACGTGGACGTTAGAAATATCTTTGGGAATGTATCACGATGGGATTCAGGGATATACCAGGGCAACACTTACGTTTCCTCGACCACCTCCTCCTCGCTGCTGTAAAACAGAAAACGGAAAACAAAATCGGTTAGTGAACGGGGCACAGGTAGTATACAAGGGGGGGCTATTGAACAAACGTGAAAAAAAACGAGCACAAAAATAGAGGGGTCTGGGGTAAATTGGCTTTGTCATGGGGGTAGTTTTCATTTAATCGCACACTAAAACTGTTTCCCTCCAAGATCATCATATTTATCTAGATTTACCTTGCACAGCTTTCAAATTGGGAAAACAGTGGAACGTAGAGTATAATAACCTATACGGTTCTTGGTCTGTCACGACATTTTCGGACCCATCCGTCCACGTTACTGAATATGGATCCAAGTCGATCTAACCAGATGAATCATCGTTGGTGCGCGCAGCGTTTGCAGCATTTGTAATCAACTCTCTTGGCAATTTTAGTGAGCGACTTAATCAGGGTATCGTGCAATAACTACAATTCGATCCAGGCAAATACACGTGGGCACGAAACGGGGGTGTTACTTTCACAGCAAAATCGACAGTGTAGGGTTGGGGGTGTGGTGTGGGGCTGAATGTACAATCGATAACAGCTAATCGAATAACAAGGGAGGATCACGATCGGGGCAGATAATTACGGTGATTTCTTTCTGATCTTACGTGGAGACTATTCGTTTTTCTTGGATATCGTTCCTAGCGTGACAACGATCAACACGGGATCTCGTTTATCCTGGGCTTATGCAGCGATCTGATAGAGTCGCATCGAGCAAAGTAACTAGAAATCTGCGATTCTCGCTACCCTGAAAATCGCCTCTAAGAAACACTGAGCGTGATCTATCGACGACATACTTCTTTCGACGCTTCGTTGGGCTACCGTTACTATCTCTTACTTAAAAGTTACGCTTCGCTGAAATATCCCCGACATTCCCTGCAGCAAGGGCGCTCTCCGTGGCTCCGATTTCATGGATATTTCACCGCCCGGCTACGATCATTTTTCAGCCCCTGTCCCGCGCACGTGGGGGCCCGTCTTACGTAACTTGCAGCTCGAATCCGCTTTATCGAAAGCCGCGATTCTATTTCAGCGGTCGCTTCCATTCTATCGACAAAGTCGGCTTCGTTCGAGGGTTAAATCTCAAAATTCGAGCGAATCAAGCGCCAGGGAATGTCTGAGGTTTGAGTCCATTATTCTTCGCTATTTCTTGTGGCCAGTTTCAATACTTACGAGTATTGGTCCTCGTCGTCCGACATGTTTGCGGGTGGTTAAGGTGCTGCAACAGGCAAACGGATCACCGATTAGCACAACCACCTCCTTATCAGGTACCTTCTAACGCCGTTTCACACCGATCCTTGCGACCCCGTCACGATTTCACGAGGCGGAAAGGACGAACCGAATCGTCTACGTGCAGGTGCGATCTTCAGATTTATACGGGGCGCGAGGGCGGGGAGATGAGGACCCGACGGTTCTCCTCCTACGTTCGCGGGAGAGAATAACAGCGACGCACTCGCGAGCAGAGTCCCGAAAAAAGAAATCTGATAAATCCGAGCGCGGAGCAATCCGGATCGTCCCTTTCGCTTGGTACGCGCGATCGTCGGTGCACCTCTCACGCGGAATTTTAAATAAACAAGCCGGGAAAGGCGAGAGGGAATAGAGGAAACGGTGGAGAAAGAGAGACGAGAGGGCGAGGGCGGTGGTTGCCGAGCATAAATCGAACCTTGCAGGCGCCAGAAAGAAGAAGAGCTGGAAAAGAAAGGAAGTCGAAGGGGCGAGACGATGCACTGGTGCAAAGGTAATCTGATATTCTGAGACGAGAAAGAGAGTGCCAGTTTGCTAACCCTGGCCGCAAGCTCGACGTCGCAAGCTCTATAAGGAGCCATCCCCTTCTCTTCTTCGTCGCTCTAATTTTAGAGAACCGACTCTATCGCTCGCTCTCTCTCCCTTTTTTCTCTCTTTCGCCTCCCTCACTCTCTATGGCAGTCCCACCACCTCCTCCTCGATCCCGTCTTCGTTGCCGTTACCATCGTCGTCATCGAGCTTCCCTGTCCTCGCGGAGAAATTAACCATCGAATTGGATAACACTTCTCCCGGTCGATTCCGACCGAGTTTTCTTTTTTCTTTTATCGATTCTTTCTACCATGGTGCGAGGGGAGACCCCCATTGCCGTCCGAGCGTCGTGAGTTTCTATCGATTATAAATCACAAATCGATTCGTCAAAACGTCGGATCAAAAGGGATTCGAAGAATCAAAATATCCTCCTCCGAGTTTCAAATCCCACCAACCGCTCGGCACGGTGCGTAATGCCATATAGTATGACATTGCACACGAACAGGAACAACATTACATAATTGTGCACGTCACCCTAGAATGTCTCGAAACGGGATATTGGACGTGCGTTTATAGTTATCACGGCGCCAACGCGATTCGTTTCTATATCGGTACCCACTGACCCGCCATATTTGGGAAATGGAAGCAATTTCGTTTCCCCCGCGGTTACTCGGCCGTTAAATTCGAACCGAAGTACTTGTACATCTTCAGAAATTGCGGATATAAGATATCACCATAAAAAGAAAGTGCTCGTAACAATCATTGCCACGGAGAAAACGTTCAAACTCGTCGCGAAGCAACTCCAAAGTACCCGAAGCGCTTACGAACTTCTAGAAACGACACCGGCTCACCGATTCCCTTCGTTCACTCGTTAAATGCGTCAAACATCGAATACTTGTCCTTGTCGTTCTTCGCTATTAAACTAAAAGCCATTCACGGTAACAAAGTCGTCCTCAACTTTGCGAGTGTAAATTTCCGGGCCGATTAAGCGCGTCACATGGCCGTCCCTGCCGGCGCGGGAACTCACCGCGAAAGACGTCCCGAACAACGGGAGCCAAACTCCTGCACAGCCTCGACAAAGTTTCCTGTACATTGTTCAAGCTTTCCCCCCCGCGGATATTCGTCCGATCCCTTGCACGAACTTTCCCTCCCGATCTCCGAAGTTTCGCCGCGAGATCAGCCCGAGACGTCGAGACCGATCTCCCCACGTTTCAGTAGATTAAGTCGTTGCATAGTCGGACACCTCTCGCGTTTGGTCTCCGGTTGGTCGGGGACGCTCGTAGATCCCTCGCGAGCGGAATCCTTCGGTCGTCAACGGCGATTTACACGACGCTTTAGCACCACTTTCAAACCTGTTCACCCTTGCGATCCACGGTAACATCGATCATCCTCGGCAAAGTTTGATCCACGGGTCGCGGCAGGTTGATCTCCCCACCCTCCATGGGACGTCGATGTACAAGCGTATCCGATTCTTTACGGACGTTTCACTTTCACACTTGCTTCGGGCTCCTTGCTCGGTATACTCGGAACCGTGACAACGCTCTGTCACGAGAACGGCAACGAAGACGAGTAATGCTCTCTGCGACGCTCGCACTGACGACGCATGGGAAGATTCGCTCACTAATCGAACTCGTACCGGCAACGTTTTTTTTCTGGTACACCACCGTTCGAACAGAGAGGCCCGACTCAGAGGTGTCACTAATCAACCGATTAACGTTACGGAAGGTGGAACGGCAATGTCGCAACGTTGAACACAATGAAAAATATTAGGAACTTACACTCGAACGGTGTCAATGTGTGGCAATGTGTGTGGACGTGTGGGTGGGTGGGAGAGTGTGTAATGTGTGGTATGAGGGTTCGCCTCGGGGCACCAGCCGAGCAACAGATGCTTCCAACAGGCACGCACGAAGAGCTTTTGCTGGTGGAATGTGGAGTCCGCGACAGCTCGAGCGGCTCTGAAGTCCTGCGAGCGGATTCTGGACAGCACCAAGACTCGGTGAACGATGCCTACTCGGGATTCGGCCGAGTCGATCGCTCCCTTTCGTCCCGCTATTAATAGACGGCAGATACGCGTCCGTGGGGCCGCGAGCGTGATACGATCCTGGCACGCTACTATTTTCGTCCCTTCTTAGATCCCGTGTGGACCGCCCGCTCTACCGTGGACCCCTTTCGCCTGTTCCGCCCCCGCAGACCTCATGTCCGACACGAATCATCGATTCGAGACAAATTGGAACGGATCGAGCGAATTTTCAATACCTTCGCTAGCTCTTCGCTCAGTGACTCATACAGAGAAACCTGTCGTTTGTCTGATCAATTCAGTGGATATAGTAAAATCCCCATTATCTGTCTTTATATCGTCGCAATTAAATCTGATTATAAGAATCCTTTGGGTTTTCGCAAATATATAGTATTGTCAGAGTAACGATTAGTAGAATTGCGGTACCCGAACTTCTCCTTCCCAAGGGTCGCAAGCTTTGGTTAATTGGCCTTAACTATTTCGCAGCTCGGAGGAAGTTCGTAGGTGTATCTATCTTCCAACGCCCTTTAGATTACTCCCACTTCGGAAAGTTCCTCTACGATGAAGCGGCAGGTGGATGCTCCCGAATCCCGAGTTACTTGCTTAACGGTTCAATGAGTCGCAGTGGCTTTAATTAGTAGCAGTTAATTAGTGTGCTTGGATCATATAGAACGTACAATTGAATCGCCTTGGATCCTCTTAGGAACTATTAAGTTTCACGCAGGCCTGTTTTCGCGTCTGGCTCGCCTCACAGCTGACGGCGTCGACATTTTTGGTGTTTTATACACAATGTGGGTATCATTAACACTTCCTCAATTTACTCTTTTACACGTACCCTCGCTACATTGCCAGCTCAAGTGTTTTATAGATACTTTCATCGAGGTTTCGTCCAGCCTTCAGGCGATCCCCATTATTTCCTACACTCAGCGGTGGAAAATGTTAAAAGTCTCAAAACCACGAACGCTGCGAACAAAATTCCCCTACTGGACGATAAGAGCTTTGAGGGCAAGCAAAGCGGAGTACCGAGCGTAATTTTAGCCATTTAGAAATAGCAGCTTATTCGAAAGTGTACCAACCACTCGCGTAACCTTTTCGCATTTCCTTTTTACCTGGCTTCCGGCGAGAATCCGCCAGCGCCAAGGAAAGGAGAAAATGGAGGTGTATTTTTAATGGTCGGGCAGGAAGTCTCGAGCCCGTAATTGTGGCCGCGTCGAGGAACGGGGAATTGCGGCGAATTTGTAAAACGTTTCGCGAATTGTCATTCAACGGATGGCTATTTATACCTAGGGATGCGAAAGTGGTAAATTCTTCCATCTCCAGGCTTTTTCTCCTTTCATTTTCGTATAATATCCTCGCCCGCTTCTGGAGAGGGTTGAGAGGGTGTAGTACCTATATTTTCAAATGAACCCGGCGAGATATCCGGCCGCCTTATCCGCGATAAGAGCCCCGGCTCTCTCGAATAGGCCGTAGGGACGGAATCCCAGATATGCCTTGCATTTGCCATAAAATTCTGCCGAGATGTACGGCTGACTCATTCATAAATAGACTGTTCTGGTATCAAAAATAGCGCGAAGCAGAGTTACGTCGCCTGGCGTTTCTAAAATTCGATATGTAGGAACAAAAGGGAAAGGCGAATTTTTCCATCGGCCAAGCTATTTCTGACGCTGATATAGCTACATTATATCTGCCTCGTAGTCATTTCGTATTTAACTTCGCCACTGGTAGACAGCTCGCTGCTCCAACGCGGCACCGAATACATTTACTCTCCATCAATGACAGCAGAGAAGCTACTAATATCGGCTACTTTAATTAAATCCACTGAGGACACTCCGCGTGATTAGCTACACGATAGATATTACTTGGATTATACGAACAAACAACAATATTCGCGAATACTCTAATCGCTCTAGGTATCCAATCCTTCTCACTTCTATCTTCTCACGCGAGGCACACTGTCTTAACACTATTTCTAGAGCTGACAGCGCTGCACATTTCCCAAGTATCTCGTTGGTTCACTTCGACAGATTTTCCGTTTCAACGGTTACTGTTGCCGCAGACCTCGTCAGCTGAGAAGAGATGAGAATTAAATGGAGAATTAGGTGGTGAGGGATAGGGTGAGTGGAGGATGAGTGTGTCTCCGGTTATTCACTCCTTTGAAGGATCCAAGGGTAAGGGTTGCGAAGGGCTCTTCGAACGAGGAAATCTCCGTGCAATCGTGACGAGTGGTCCCCGAGTAGGAGCTTGGCTGCTACGCGGGGCAGCTGTGTCCGTGAATAAAAAAAGCACGACGGGCACAGGCGTTGTGTGTTGTGGAAACGGGAGCAGCGGCCGCGGAACCGACGAAATAGGAGCCGCGATAAACGAATGTGGGTTGGCCCTGCGAGACCTTGGCGAGGGTGGAGGAGGTAGAACGAGAGAGGGACATCGAGGAAGGAGGCTACCTTATCAGAGGCAGCCTGGAACCTGAAATCCTCGGCCGCGTGGTCGGCGTCGAGCCACGAGGCGGCTCCTTATATGGAGGGGGCCGCGCCGGGGAGAGGGCGTCGCGACGCTCGGGTATAAAGTTCCACGACGCCGGCCACGTCCGCTCACACCGCCTCAAAAACCTCACCTCCGCGTTCTCTCATGATTGCAGGGTAATCACTCTTCGGCAACTCCGAACGTGCACTTTTACGCTCACGTAATTCAACCTCCCCTAAACTTCCAACTCTTGAACAATGTTCGGTAATTTCGCAGCTGGATCGACGTTGGATAATGCCACGATCCGATTAGGGAGCGGTTTAATTCCGCTACGGGCACGAAATCGACGAGTTCGTTTAATCAAATTCAATCGGTTATAACGCTAATGCTTTAATTAATTTCGGACCGAGCAGTGTGAATGGTTAACTGGATTTGTGAATGCGCAGGATATGTGATATTGAATGGCTTGAATCGATTCTGAGTTAGTGAGCTTCCTTGGAACGGTGTAATTTGTCAGTGGAAATCTATTGTCGCTGATTTTTCCGATTCCTTTTTCATCGATGCAGTATGACTAGCTGTGAATAAATATGTTCCTCAGCATCGATGTTCTGTAATTTTAGAAAACGAATACAGGGATATAAATCACTGAGGGGATTTTGGCACCGGCCGCGATTTATGCAATGCTAAAAAAAAATAAGTAGATTTTTCTGCATGACATCGGTGACGCGAAACTTAGGGGTCATGTATCAAGAGGCTTCGGATATAGGATACGGGAAAGAAAGAGCTAAAAATATTAAGCTCGTAAGAATCAATAAGCATTCCATTTGACTTTAAAAAATTTATTATATCTTAAAACACTAACGTTGATAAATTACTACAATATTTATAATAGTTATTTTAAAAAGCGCCTTCTTGCATTAGTGTTATTTCGAATCAGAAATAAAAATTCAGTAATATCCCTACGTTTCATAACACGTAAACAGTTGTGCCTAATACGCTCAGAGGACACACAAGTAATATGATTCTCGAGTATTTGTATTGGATCGAAGTCAAAATGAAAATATTTTATAGATAAACTTATCAACAGTGTACAAGTGTAACATTATTGATAGGAGATTTCAAAGTGTTTCATTTTACTCGTCATTTGTAGCAAAGTAGGCCTTTCGTCAACTTCTATGAATTAGTTAAATTACTTTAATTATGGTGTCTTATAATGTTAGGTACAATCGGTTTCTTGAAAGGTCTATCCTTCCCACCAAACCTAAGCTGACCTGACTCCTTCTTGCCACCGAAACCGCCACCTAAAACATTACAACGAAATATAAATCCTATATACAGGTAAAATATAAAGCTACGATCAACTCAGAATTCTATCAAACTTACCAAGCCTTCTCGGCTTCCAGCCTTTCATGCTACGCCCACACTCGTAGTCAACAAAAATTCTGCACCCCTTTAGAGTCGCATCGACGGAGCGTCTAACCGCTCTCCTAGCATCATCTTCGCTTCTCATTTCTACGAACCCGTAACCTTGAGGTAGACCTGTTACAACATCAACTATAACTTTTACCGACACAACATCCCCGTACCTACAAAAGAACTGAATTTATTAATGTTTAAAGTGTATATAATTGCACGCAATTGTGCTGAGATTGTCAAGGCTCTGGATGTGTACCTCCTTTAAGTCATATTTAGTAACTTTTGGACCAAATCTAGCCACGTACAGCGTTCTTTCTGGCTTCGATTTCAATGAACGAGATGGTTCGTAATGCGCCTGTATCGCACGGCTAATAGCTTTGTCGTGCGGCTCTGTGTCGGTACCATCTATACTGCCAGCTTTAAGAGGATCGTACTCTTTGGCATATGGACTCCAGTTCTGTAACGGATCTGTCTAAAAACGAAACACAATGAATTTCATTATAATGCGCCTTCGCAGAATTCTAGGAAAAGGCTTAAGAACATAACCTTTAAAATTGGATAAACATATAACCAAAGGTTGAGTCAATACAAAATTATTACTTAATTTAAAATTACTATTACAAAAATATACTCCTCTTACAAATCCACAATATTGCTTCTACTTTTTTTACAAATCGTTCTTTGCTTACCATTGTCGTAGAAATGAAAGTTTAAATAGTTTCAGCTAACAATGATTATCATCAAAATACGATCGCACACTTTGCTAGAGTTCCATTTTTAATTATTATTGACTAACAATTTTGAAAAAACGTAGAAACAGTGGCACGACGTTATCGATACAACTGAAATCGTAAACATAAGCAAAACAACTTCGCGTTACACGATGCTGCCATCTTCAGACAGTATTGCGAAAGCAATTTGAACAGCGAGCACGAAGTGGCACGAAGTTCCGTGAGCAAAACATCCCACTTGCAAAACAGAAAGAATTCGTAGCTTTAGTGTCAGAAAGGAGCACGAATTTAAAATGTAACAGATCCAATTGACGATATGAAATAACACTCGCCGTCCTTTTTTTAAAGTGTTGTAAAAGAAATAATCGTATCCGGCGGGATTTTATTTTTACGAGAGATCGTGCCGACAGATTTATGTGCACGTGTGACATAACGTAAAAATAATATCACCTGCTACATGTTCGCGTGAGCCGGGCTACTATTATTAAACCACGGAGTGGTGTTTGCATATTCTAAATAAAAATCCTAAATATCAGATTTGATCAGCAGTTCCCTGCAAGCTGTTCTTTTCTGTTATAATAAGCAGCGGGAGATCTTATTTTCTCGCGTGTATAGGTTAGGGAATGTGGCGG
This sequence comes from Andrena chrysosceles, assembly GCA_963855975.1. NCBI lineage: Eukaryota > Metazoa > Arthropoda > Insecta > Hymenoptera > Andrenidae > Andrena > Andrena chrysosceles. The sequence continues at coordinate 9,484,401 of OY979766.1, read as the reverse complement.
GGAATTATTATTTCAACCAACTTTGGAATCTAGCTGCAGTTGGGCCACTCCGCGTCCTTGCCTAGATAGAAGAGGAACGAACGAGGTTAGAAACGAGAGAAGTCAGACAACAGGTGGAACTATAGCTATTAATATAATACACAACATCGCGCGGTTTCGTGTTCTGCACGACACTGTAGAAGACTTTATTTAAAGGCACGACTGGCGAGTTACATGCGCGTATTTACATAATACGAATTCCTATCGCGCGGGAGGCCCGTAAATCCACGATACCGCGCTGCTTCAAGAATCTCGGATCTGAGCGCGTATATTTCGCCGACGATGGCGTCAATGTCGACCTTTCAGGCATTTATTGGCGTCGGATAGCTGAAGACGAATGCGTTGCCTCTGCGCGTATCAGGAATGTTGGGTTATAAATTCGCCACGGGCGCAGATGCGATTGTTCGAGTAGATGGCAAAAAAGACAGAAAGGAAGGGGAGCAGTTTCGTTCGGAGTTTTAAAACTTCTAAAACTACGCATTAAAATCTGAAGAGATTTAGCTTGATCGGCAAATAAATGAAGGCTGTCGGATTATTAAAATTACATTTATTTACAAAATTGTTTCATATATGCTCCTTTACCCACCGCGATTTATTTATTCCATCGACTTCGCGTTTAGGAGAGATATATTTCGAATTATCGTATTTTTCGAGCGCCACGTAACACGTAACGTAATCGCGCGCTGCCAGAGCGCGCCATCGTTATTTATATTTTTCATAGGTCGGATAATGGAGACTATAAAGTAGAAATTTGGTTAATCGAGCGTAACGAAAAGCAGTAACGTCTGCGGAGTATTTCTCAGAGTAAATATGAAAAATATAAGGATTATCAGCGCGGGTTAACGATTTATAACATAGCTCGATGCATTTCTCTTCAATCATGTCAATGTAGCTCTAGCTAATTACATTATATATCTAACTATGCAAATCATTCTACAGTGAATTCATGCTAAACTCTATTTTTTACTTCTCTAACATCACGCTATATCTAAGTACTCGTTATTATCAAAGAATTTCCAATGGAAGTTTACATCGACATAGTCTCAGGCCTCGTGAGTGCCAATTTCATAATACTGTTGCGTATAATCGTATACATGAGCCGAGGCACTGCATTCGTGCCTTGACGTTTATAACTCGGAACACTTTGGATTGTAAATTTCGTCTGATTGAAAGAGGAATATCAGGGAAACCTTTCGCATCGATTCCATTAAGAGGTATGCGCGTTTCAATTATCGCGTCATAGCGAAAGAAGATAGTTTGAATGTTCACTGTACCGTCGCGTTATTTTTTTTACATTAGTATACCTACTCGTCACGCGTCTAGCCTGGGTGTTAACTTACTAGCTGAGGATAGAGTATCAAACTAATTCTAAATCCAGATGGGCGCCCATTCGCTTTAGCGCCAGTATGGTGTTAACCGCTTTAACCCATCTCTTCTTGATGACATAACGTTTTAATCGAACTTTACAGATCGGGTTATCCAGAGCCACCTCCAGCCAGCGGTGCTCCAAAAGTTGGCCCGCGGTTGGTCTGTTCCTGCAGCAGAATAACGGGTAAGACTTCTAAGCGTCTTTAACTAATATCGCTTCTAAGTTCGATGGACCATTTCACTGTTAAATATTTAACAGAAGACTCCTTTGTATACAGTGGCTCTTAAAAATATTCGGACACCCTTTAAAATCGCATAACTTTTTTAAAATTAATCCAAACGACTTGAGTTTTTTTGAGAAGCTAGAGGGATTAGTTTGCTAAATGATATGATTCGTCGTTTTGAAAAAAATGCACTTGGTCGGAGTAGCAAAAAAAATAGTAAAGGGCGTTTTTTTAAACTTTTTTTTGTGAACCCTTAATGAAAATTCAAAAAACCCGTTTGTAGATTTAAGTAAGTTATATACGTGTCTAAAATTTCATCAAAATCGGTTAACGTTGCTCTGAGCTACACACGTTTCAAGATCGCAGAATAAGGTCGAAAATCGCTGATTTTCGGGAATTTCGCGATTTTCGACTTTATTCTGCGATCTTGAAACGTGTGTAGCTCAGAGCAACGTTAACCGATTTTGATGAAATTTTAGACACGTATATAACTTACTTAAATCTACAAACGGGTTTTTTGAATTTTCATTAAGGGTTCACAAAAAAAAGTTTAAAAAAACGCCCTTTACTATTTTTTTTTGCTACTCCGACCAAGTGCATTTTTTTCAAAACGACGAATCATATCATTTAGCAAACTAATCCCTCTAGCTTCTCAAAAAAACTCAAGTCGTTTGGATTAATTTTAAAAAAGTTATGCGATTTTAAAGGGTGTCCGAATATTTTTAAGAGCCACTGTACGTGCTTCGAGTTCTTGCTGTATTAAGTGTGTAGACATGCAGGCGATTATTATCTTTAATATCAGAAGGCAAAGATTTGTTTATGAATATAATTAGTCAGAGCATTATTCTAAAAATCGTAAGATCTCAACACAGCTATTTAGTCAATTGAGTGTCCTCCCTGCAAATATATTTCTAATTTGTGATGCGATAGGGGCTTTTCAGATCACCACGGTGATCATTGAAGACCATTTTAACTCCCTTTGCTACATAGTAACGCTGTACATACTGATGACGCGAATTAGGCGCAAACTGTACGAAACATCCATAGGGAAATTATCTTTGTGGCTGCGGGTGCGCGTGAAATGAAATAGTCCACAGGTTTTGCTTTCATGTTCTTTTGTATTAAATATATAGTATAAATAAGACAATAAAACAGGGATATATGCGCGGACGTGTGAACGCGACGATATTAGGATCTAATGAAAGGATTGCTCCACACGCATCTATAGCATAACTTATCGTCTGAATAAGATATTAAAAGTATACGCATGCAGCTTTATTATACAGAATAAATACAAGTATAATCTCCGATATACCGCGCTCGAACTTCTAATAAAATCAGTTGCTTGATATGCTCCTTCTTTTGCTGCCTCCGAACCCCGCAAACTGCTGCTTAACGGTGTCTCTATCTCATATTAAAATCATAATAAAGTGCCGTCAGAATTTGAAGAGGAAAGCACTCCGCAGGTACAAATTAATTTTAACAAAAAAACCAAAGTACCCTTCGAACTAGCTCTATCGAATTTAATGCCACAATGAGCTTAAAACACAAATACATAAATTCACGAGGATCATTTCAATTTCGCCGCATATTCTTCAGTTTCATAACCGGGAACAACCTCGCTATGTAGAAGATAGCAAGCAAATAAAGCTGCATATCAAACAATCCAACACTATCATGTTCGTCGATCACGCTTCCCCACGTTGCCCTGAGAACATGCCGATGGCGACCCAACATCCACTGTCACGAAACAATGGCGAACAAGCCCGACGTAGTCCCTCGACTTCAAAACGATCTCAACGATGTATCGAGTTCTGCTCCGCTGAGTCCGCGGTGGGCGACGTCTGTTTCTGTTGTTTCGATTGGAAGTACTCGGCCAAAGAGTTCATCGTCTTCCTGCCGATGGACTCCTCTCCGCCCCAGTCGACGCTGACGGACTTGCGCCCGACGCTCGACGGTCTAGTGGCAACTTCATCCCATTCCTCTAACAGATGAAGCAGCAAATCCTTCGTGCTAGTCGGCTCGTCCAGGTTCAAGCTTTTGTGCAGATTACGGAGCCCCGAGATCCGCGGCACATCCCGACTGGTCTCCCCGAACACGCGTTTCACTCGTGGACGCCTCCAAGGCGGCGTCAGGTCCATCTCGCTATCGACAATGCCAGGTATCCGAGGGACCTGGTTGCTCGCCGAGGAACAATCCGTCTGCTCCAAGGATCCCTCTACAACTAAACTCTTACTATCCTCCTCACTTGTCCTATCATCCTGTTGCCTCGTGGGCTTGTTCCCATCCACATTCTGCCTGGCCTTCTTCAACGAAGCGAACACGTTGTCGTTATTCGTCTCCGTATACTTCTCGAAACTACGGCTACTGTGAAAGGTCGTACCATTCAGCTTTCTATGTCGCGCTATGCTCGACAGTTTCTCAGCGATCTCGTTGCACTCTGCGTTCTCCCCAGTCGCCAGACCATTGCTCCTTGAATGCACACCGTTTCTATTGCTCTTACCCTTCTCTCCTAACGGCTCTGTTTTTCTGCTTAGAACACTGTCCGTGGAGGGAGTATCCTCATCAGTGGTCTTGACGCACGTGCCCATCGCAATGGAGCGCAGGTGCTCGGACAGCTTGATTATCTCCTCGGCGAGGACGATCTGGTTGGCTTGGTCGCACCTTGCCTTATCCGTGGTGACGCCTTCCGAAGCTCGCCTCTCGAAGCTCAAGCCGAAGCTTGGAACTTTTAAGAAGCCCTGGTTGTCCTGCGACGGACTGCCAGCTGTTTCTGAAGAGCTGCTGCAGATGCTGGCGCAGGGTGACGGGCTCTGTCCCATCAACGACACAGCTTCCTCGTGATCGAGGGTCGATTGGCGACGCGAGATGCTCCGCTGGGGCATATCGATCAGGTAGGGACTGTCAGGGTGCTCTCGCCAGCGTTCCACGAACAACCTCAAATTGTCCTTGGTCACGTCCAGCTCCTCCGCCTTGGTGTCCCGCACCTGGGAGATCGTGGGGATTTCTATCACCGTTTTCTCGACCTGCTGCTTAGCTGGCTTTCTCGCCAGCCAACGGTGCTCCCTGCACTGAGTCGCTGACATACGTTTTCTGAAAGATTCGACAGCTCCTTTGTGAAGGTGATCCCGGCTCGAATTCATGTTTCTCTTTTCTCTTTTTCTCTCTCTCCCTCGTTTTTCTAGCTCCTCTCGCGATCTTCTTACAGAGGCGCGTACAGGGTGTTCCGAGGGGTTTGGCTAAGGCTTTGGGTGTGAGCTCGATTTATGCAAACGAAAATGAAGGGACACCTGAGCGAAATTAACTGAAGTGCTTGAAGTGTCTTGTATGAAGTTTTGATGCAGACGTGGACGTGTCTTGAGCGTTGTTGGATGATATCAATTTGGCTACGTTAATTACAGCTGATTGTTGAGTTATATATGAAAAAGCATTCTAAGATCGTCCCCAAACAATTTCTTTCTCGAACACTTCTTCGTGTCTTCAAAGGCAAGGGCATTGTTTCGATTCGATCGCGTTGTAGGGAACACCCTGTACTTGTTTAGCAACGGGAGCAAATAGCGAGCGAATCGGGAGATGGGAAAATGCGCGTGGAGCTTACGATCGACGGATCGGGGCTTGAATCGATCTATCTGAGCCAGACGCGCGTCTCAAGTGCTAGGGAAATTCAAGGACGGATCGCCTCCATCGTTATTCGTGTCCGAGATGCATTCTTTTCGTGGCAGCAGGTCGCCAAACGTGAAAGGACTGTTCGTGAACGCACGTCGAGAGCGATTCGATTCCCCCTCGGTACGTGAACTGGGCGAAATCGGGTGGAACGTGACTCCGATTGAACACTTTATCCCACCTGTCCACGTGCTTCGAATTTCGTGGTGAAAGATCACTTGCCGGTTTAGCAATTCGAAACGTTCAATCGGCGATGAAAAGCTGCGAGGATCCGAACGATTCGGTGTCTCTTTTCTGAGATAGCATTACCTCGAACGAGAATCAGAGTGGCGAGAATGAAGAAAGCATGCTTGGGGTTAATCAGACGCAGAGGGAGAGAGAGAAAGTCGAAGAATCACCGTGGAAGAGGTGTAACGTCAACTGCTCAGATAACTGAACACTATTTCAAGAAAATTATATTATTTTCTCGAGATATTTCTATTCAAGGCGAGAGAATTAGTGCCTTTATACGCTAATATGTCCATCAACTTAACAATTCTCGGTGTTTATTAACAAGCAACTTTATCGAAAACCTCCTACTGTTCCTCTTTCTAGTAATAGCGTCAAGCGCGCGAAATAGTCCACGCATCTCTGCGTGCTTGATTCACATTACTCGCCATAAACAAGGGCTTCTACGTCGTTGCCAGACATGTTTATACACTGCGTGCCGCGTCGTTTGACGAAACTCGAGTAACTCAGTGTGTCGGGTGATTTAGTCTGGAAGATGAAACGAGCTGATCGATCCAGAAAGCAAAAGCAAAACGAAAGTTATTGGGACATCGCGTGTAACTTGCGTCGAATTTTCTTGGCAACGTGCACCCGTTTATCGGGCAACGCCGTCCTTGTTATTTCGTTATCTGAGCGGTTATATCGTTAGTCTTGTGCAAAACCCATCGACGCCCGCGTTCGATTGCTGTCGATCGCCGGGACGCGTCGTAATTAATGACGCGCGGGGATATTTTTGCACAAGCCCACCTTCCTCCACGTCACCTTTCCATCGTGTAATCTTAACCGAGAATAACAAGCGCATACGTACTCTTTGTCTTTCACCAGAAGACACCGGATGAAGTCCTTCGCGTCCTCCGATATGTCGGCGAACGCGTCGTGATCGAAGTCGTACTTGGCGATGGTGACGTTCGCCATTGTTTCGATATCCGTGTCGCCCATGAACGGAGACAAGCCGGACAATCTGAAATAATCGGTCGCGGGGATATTAAAATAAGAGCGGGACTTGAAGAAGCAGATTTCCAAGCAAGCGTTTCGCAGAGTGAAAGGAAAACCTTTTATCCAACACGAATTTATCCAACGAATAGAAGATAATATGTTGTGGATGGGTGGTTAATGTATAATTGATTCTTTGAAATAATGGCGTATGCTTAGGTAAATCGAAGGGGAACTCACAGTACGTAACAGATGACGCCTATACTCCACATGTCGGTACCGAAACCAATCTGATCGAAATTTACGACTTCCGGTGCAACGAACTCCGGCGTGCCAAATAGAACTTGCAGCTTCTTCTTCGGGTCGTACTCTCTCGCGAGGCCGAAGTCTATAATTTTAATCCTGTTACCCTCCTTCGTCAGGCACAATATATTCTCGGGCTGTAAGCAAAACATTTGGTCACTGAGTTTGGCCACATAAAATTCAGAACGCCCCGTATTTATACCGGCTCTTGCATGAATCTAAAATCTCATCCTCCACAGAGACACGTGACTCTAAACATTGCAAGATCTCTCTCAGATACTCCACAGCATCTGGTGTAAAATAGCGATCGAAGATCGTACCCTAGTCAGTAGCACACTCAGGATTTAATCTGGGGGAGCCGAGTTGAACGAATAAAAATATTGTTAATACAAATTCAATAAAATTCATTAGGTGATTATAGAAAATTTACTTAGAGAATGAAATCCACGTTTCTTTTATTTTAATTTATTTGATGCTTGTGAAGTGGTTACATTAATCTAATTTTCTTTTTTCTTTGGGGGTTCCCAATGGGTGCGCTACTGACACCAGTAATTTTATTAAAAATTGAAGTTGGCGTGCGTGGAAGAACGCCGATACCTCACCTTTAAATCGAGATGAAGAATGTTCTGCCGGTGAATGAATTCCATACCCTCGCAGGTTTGCCGCATGAAAACGGCGCAACTGCGCTCGGTCAGCATAAAGTCGTCGTCTATCACCCTCTCGAACAGTTCACCGCCTTCGATCCTGGGAACACGAAAATAGCTGTAGCTCTATCGCCTGGGGATACAACGCAGTTATGGCATTAGGGGCTTACAATTCCAAGATCACGTATATCTGTCTGCCCGTGTCGATGGCATCGTACAGCTGAATAAGTCGGGGATGCTGCAGCCGCCGCATAATTTCCACCTCCCTCTCCACGGCCCGTCTGTCCTCCTTCTTCGAGGTGTTCACCACCTTCGCGGCGAGCATTAAACCGCTCACTTTCTCCTTACATCGATAAACGGTGCCAAATTTTCCTCTGCAAATAGGAACGATCCCGTTTCACGTGCTTGCACCGTTCGCCTCTGTACACCGGGGCACGGAACAGTCTCGATCGTTGGGCAATTGTATCAAATTCAACAACGTCCGAACGAACGAACCAACGACTCGGCGAATTATGGGGACACGTTGCTCGATATCGCGAGGATTCTGAGCGGAATTCTCAGTCTATAATTTCCCATCGTTGCAGCCTTCTACGATGTTTGCTTTCACGCTCAGTGCAAACGTGCACCGAATAGAATTCCGCGACATTTATGAACGCATCAATTGTTACTGGTACAAGTTAACCAAGGAAGGCGCAGCGTTTGATTACAGAGAACATTTTCGTTTGACTTTTACGACCAAGGCGATGGTAACGTTTATGTCCGACATTCTTGATTAGAGGGGTGGAGGGATGAAACACGACGGGAAGTAGAGGATTTTGATTTCCTGCTTTCGATAGTTCGATGGCTAGACGAAAACGGAAACGGGATAGAGCATAAAAGGACGATGCAAGTGGAAGCAGGAAATGTCACACATCTCCCAAAATGAATCATGATGCATGCAACACAATTGTGTTTGAGCAACGCGCGTTCCAACGTTGACACAACAAATGCCGCGGCTACGTCAAATTTATTATTCTTTGTTGTGCCAAGCGTCGCGCGTGAGAGTCAAAAACGCCGTCCAAATGCGTGAAATCTTCTTGTGGACGTCACGCTAAAAGAAACACGAATTAACAACGGAGAACGAGTTTCCTATTTCCTTCCCTTCTGCTTCGAGCGACGAATTTTTCTTTTGCATCACGCTCTGACGTGGCAAGGCCGGCGCGTCGTCAGCTTTCGACCTTGACGGCGGGGATCTTTATAGTCCAGAAAAAATTCCGAGTAACGGCAGAACCCCGAAGGAAGTGCCAAGCTACACCCCCTCGAGTTCTCCTGCCCGCTAGAACGCAGTGGTGTAACCTGTGACACGGTTGTCACGGAGCCAAGTTAGTGAGTCAGTGAGTTAGTAGAGCATACCGCGGACAACAGGGTCGGCAGAACGAATTATCAAAATGGAGCATCTGCCAGAGAGAGCATAGCGCCACAGTCAGACTCTTTTTCCACTAATTGAATCGCGAGGTTCTAAAATATTCTAACGACTCGTCCGTTTTCTCAGACATCGATGTCTCATAGACGCTGCAAGTAGCATCAATTTCGAACACCTAACATTTCTAACGCACTCACAAAATTTAATGCTTGAAATACAAGGTTTTAAACAATTACAATGATACGAGAAGAATTCCAACGCTTGGCATATCTCCGTAAATTGAAACCATTCACCATGAACCCACTAATTGACTAACTGCATATAGGCGCCACTAGTATCTACATAATAGACCAGTTAGGAATAGATAAATTGCTATTGTGTAGAGAAAATTAATTAAAGTCTCGACTAGTACAGAACTGTGACACAGAATCTCTTTTACTAATGAGGAATAAAGGGAACTTGTTGATGAACGGAAATCGATAATAGAATGATGATTTTAATGGAAACGGCGATCTGTTCTCTGGTCAGGGGTGCGAGATGCGATTCAGCCAGTAGTGCGTGTCGACGCTCGATCGAACCGCGTGTCAAGTGCGTCGAGACGCTCGGCGTCCGAGCGACGTAGGTACGTCGGCTCGACGCGTGGACGTCAGTCGCCGCGAAAAATGCATTATTTATAGACGAGCGGAGACCTTGATTACACGGCGAGGACTCGTGCAACGCCGTGGCTGCATTCCGACGTTATCAACAGTTCTGCGTCGGATTGGTAGGTATTCGGATTTCTGAGCCTCGGATTTCTATCAGACCCGTGACTGTTCATTTGAGAACCTTGCAGCAAGACGAGTGCAGCTCGATCTTTACCAAGTAAATTAGAAAAAACTGTTTATAAAACTATTGCTTTCACTTAACATTAAAAAGAGAATACTAATTGAAAAATATATATTTTCACACAATTGTTGATAAGCTTTTATATCTATTTTTCGCAAATTTATTAAATCTGCAGCTGCCCAAAATATAAATATCGCATAAAACAGTACTGGATGCACGTTCAAAATTTGTAATAACCATGCATCAAACGACGTAGAATTTTCTTTACGTATATCTCACATCATAACTCAAAATCTGTCAAAAATGTAGCTGAACCCCTCTTGCTGCAAGATCCTCGTTTCTTGTTCGACCCAAAAAAACCTGCCTGCTATTTAATTTCAATCGCGTCTCCTTATATCGAGGCGAGAAAGTCGTTAATCACGCCTATAATGTAAAGGCTATATAAACTTGGCAGAACAGCATACTTCATCATCGACGTGTCTTCGATCGTCTCATCGGAAGCTCCTCTCCACGGGTCTCCGTTTCTGCACGCGACTCGCGTGGAATCGCAAAGTCACGATGGAGAGCAGCCAATTGAATAACGCGATTGGCGAAGAATGGAGGCGATTCGAGATAATTGGAAAACATGATTCACGAATATTAGAGGGAGGGGATGCGCGAGCGTATTGAGAAGGATGAATGATTCTGGATCGTGAACGTTTCTGACGAGAGTGTAGTAAAATAGCACGTCCCGCGAAATAGAGAATCGTCGATGATTCATAATTGGAGGCGCTTCCTCAAGAATGCGGATTCCCAAGTAGAACGAGCGTCATTCTTCCGGGCGACGATAGGATGCATTGCGTATGGTCTTTCTTAATTAATTTCTGTTCAGCGGAGCTGATCGATCATTTTTCTAAATGCGGGGCATTGATATTGAAAGAAGATCGAGCGTCTCGTTCGGTCGAGGGTGGCCATTGAGAATCGATGGTTCACTAATAGTTCGTCATTGACATTCAGATCTTACCTTTGGCATCAGTCCATTCGTCAATACCTTCGCTCGTGATACGCGATCCGTATCGTGTCTCGGCAATTCGGTCTTCGATTAAAAATAAAAACTCTACCCTTCGAATCGCACATTCCTGAAATGTAATTGTGCGAGCTGTGCTAACGCCTATTCTTCCCCAGGCTCGCGACGCCTAGCGCGAGGAATTTCGACGGTTTGTTTGTTAAGTTTACCAGCAGCTGCGTTGCACGAGGAAGATCATTCAAGTTCGGCTCTCATTCATAATGGCAGGCGCGCATAGTAACCGAAAGATTACGATATACACAAGACAGGAATACTACGCTGGCCGGAAGGAATAAACACGTCAAGGTTTCAAAATTCCTTTCCTCTTCCTCCCTTCCTCGATCTTCGTCTAATACTTTGTCACTAACACAACCATTCGTCTAGCTCTCTGACTTTGCTCGATACCACGCTACGCACCAGGTACTAGGTACATGACGTAAACAAATGATTTCATTTGCGTTCGATTTCTCGTTTTACGCGTTCAATATTACGGGTTTGCTCTTTCGAGCGCTGCTGTTTCGAAGCAACGATCGCCCGCTCCTGCGTACTTTCCCCGCCGCCCGGGGGGTGTATTAGAATTTCATGGCAGCTTGTTTAATCGTTGCGCAATGCTTGCACGCATATCATGTCAAATTCAGAAACAGCATGGCCAATGCCTGCGGCGAGCCGCGATATTTGCGATGATCGTGCGCGAACCACGGTTCGGTGCTTCTACGGACACGATTGTCAGTCCCAGAATGCCACGGGGGCGCGAATAGCTCAGCGTTATTCCTTCGCGAGGGTACAACACGATCGCGGATCATCTTGCCAATCGATCGAGGACTCTGGCGATCGCGGATCGATGGACGATCGAGCGCGTCCTTGGCACGAAAAATTTGTCGAGTTGTTTGTCAACAATAATAATACCGTCGTGTATAAAACAATCGTCGAGCTTGACACTCACCGTCCGATCTCTGATTGGATGTCGTAATTATCCTTGAATTCCACGCCACGGCGTATCGTCACGTCTCGATAAGGAAAGCTGGGCTCGATCTCTGGAAAACACGGGAAAATTTGCAATAAGAAGAATGTCCATAGCTGCACGTGCGCTTCGTCGCCAGAACCGGAAGCTGATCGCGCAGAAATTCGACGCGGTTTCGTTGACGAGCGACAATTTTCGGCATCGTCCGCGTTTCTCGCGGCATTCGGCAGCGAATATGACCGTTCTGCGCTCAATTTAAACGCGAAATCAAACGTCTCGTTAATCGTCTATTTTTTGATGATCCTGTGTTACAAGGGAACCTCGCCAACTCGTTCAATTCTGACATTCAGGAAGCTGAGCACGGTTGTACCGAATTCTGTCGCGTGTAAATTTAGCGATTTTTGTCTTTCGAGCGGGAATTGGCTTTAATATCCGAACCGGCATCGCGGATCTATAGTGTTCGCCCGGTTCGCCGTAGTTCTGAGACGCAATAGCAACAGGAACGCCAACAAATTGTTGGACGATCGGAGTTGATCGTTGGATCCTAACGCGAGAGAGGTGAAGAGGGATTACTTTTATTAGCCTCGGCTGAAAGCATTCCTCGGTATCGGAAGGGAAGCCGCTCGATCATCTATTCAAAGATGAAGCTTGCCACGTTTCGCCACGCGGCCCTTCGTCATCGCGACGGAACTCGTCGTTTCGCGCCGACCGCGACCTCATTTCACCCTTCTGCACGAGACAGCTGGCGGAGCGGCACTCTCCGTTCGAAACGACGAGACGGAGAGCTCCTCGCGGTTCATTGAAACTGTACGTCGGATCGGTAAACAAGAAACGTCGCTCCTCCCTGCCGTCCCAAATTCCAGCGAGCCACTGCATTTATTTAAAGAAAAATCGCGATCCAACCACTGCACCGTGCCACTCCCCCGCGTCGAGAATTCAATCACCAGGCGCGGCCACGTTCTCAGTGGCTTCTCGAGCTTAGAACGGAATCGCGGAACCAAAATGCCCTTCCGGAACCTTGCCGTCCCTGTGACTTTTATCGCGGCTCGAGTTCGACGAGAGGAGCGATTCTCCCGTTCCACTGTCTATCGATCTACGATCTACGACCAACGTTCCACCAGGTGCTGGACGCACAGTCGAGCTTGGTGTTTCGATGATTTCTCAGAGATATATGGTCTCCCTTACCGCCCACCGGGTCGGTCTCGTCGACGCGTATCATCCTGTCCCTTTGCTTTTCCTACCCTCCCCCGTGCACGCCGAAGAAGGGGGACGAAGCTGCGCGTTCCCTCGGTGCTAGTCGGGCGTCCGTTGCACGCGTCCCACGATCACGTTGGTCCGCTCGCAGGCCGCGGTCTGATCCGATGCACCCTAGAGGCAATTATTGACTATCGCGCTCGTGGCTGTCGAGCGTCGTGGGTCCCGGTGGCCACCGTCCGCGGCGGCTGCCTCTTCTTCTCGGCTCGGACGGATTTAGATTTTCGGCGGACGCCGCGGATTCTGCCTGGCGGGTCACGTGGCCAGTGGCGTTCCTCGACGCCCTCCTGCTCCCGCGCTTCGCGGCCAACCACCTTCGATCGACCTCACCTCTTCTGCCGCCACTCTGCTCGGCCACCAACGGTCGCGGCCTCGATATCGACTATGGATCGGCGATCAACGGGACTCCCGTCGACGGCCCCGATCCCAGTCGACCTGCAGGACCACGCGATCCGTCGACGGCGCGGTTGAGAACCACGTGGACGCCGCCAGCGTCCCGACGATCGAGGTTTTAGGGTGAACCAGTTTTAACGCTCGCCGGCGCCGATCATCGCGGGCCACTCGCGCTAGACCTTCTGGAACTCGATGATGTTTCGTCTACGAGTCGATCGCCATTCGTTTTGATATTTCTATGTACTCTGGGTGGTCTTGCAAAGAGCAACGAAGCGACGTTATTTGTTTAGTTCATTGTGCATTGGGTGCACTTCGGACGGCTTGCTTTAAATAAGGAAGTAGAAAATGTAATTCATTGAATGATGTAATTCATTGAACAGCTTTCTATGATGCATCGTCAATTAAATGGTGCCAGGAGCTTTCGACGAATTTTACAGGATTTCGAATTATTATTATTTTTTATTGAACGGGTATGTTGTCCTTTAGTTTTCAATGATAAGAAATAAAGAAAATAGAAAGAATAGGATTACATATAAAGTAAAATTAACTTAGAGTAACGTATGACAAGATGAAAAGAATAAATGCTTCTTTAGAGAGAGAATTGAATGCAAAGTCTTTGTGCGTTTAGTGGAAGTGAACTCATACGACTGCTGAACAGACGGTCTGTGTAGCTTTCGCCTGTTTCTACTTGTTATCTATATGCAGCACGTTTCTACTTTACCATTGCGGAGAATTCATTTCTCACATTATTTTCGATACGGATTTCTTTTACGATTCTGGATGTCTAGTAACCGTAACATAGATTCTATCGTGGTTGTGTATCAGTCTCACTACTTCTACTCCAATTTCTCCGTCAAATTATATTCATCGAAATGATAGAAATCGCATTTCATCTCGGTTAGGCTTACTACGCTCATGTGCATCACAATAGTTTATTGTTGGCACAAAGCTGTCCCCTCCGATATTTCGAACGGAAATCTTGTTTGATCGCGCAATTTGCGACCATAGTGTTCGATACCTCACGTGCACGCTAAAAAGCTAGTAACGGCGTTTATATTTAATTTCAAGTCCCCACCGTCTATGCCCCTAAACTCTTTTGGCACCGTTTTGGCAATTTGTTTAACCGTCGCATGCCTTCTGCATTCATTCGTGAGTCTCTCGACCGCGGAACCCAAACGCACATTGATACAGAAAATTTAATCTGCGCTAATAATTTTCTTTTCTTGTCCCTTTTTTTCACTTGCGGCAACGCGATTTGCAACTTTCCAATTTCGTTCTCTTACAATACATCATCTTTCAGTATAAAGATTAGTGAGAATACGTATAACAAAGCGCAAATTTTTAAAAAACATCGATCAAATGTATATTTTTTTAAACACCTGCGTTGTATCAATCTATTTAGACGCAAAGCATGTATAGTCTCTGACGTTATTTGTGTCAATTTGTGTTGTATGCATTGTAGATGGAGGAGCACGACGCCAATGAGAAACATAACCTCAGAATTGCGATTTCGAGTAGTTCGATAAAATGTTTCCGTAAGTTAAGGTACCATCAAATTTGCGAAAATGGCAGGCAGCATGAGGCAGCTGGAGGAACGACAGCTTCCAGCTGAAGTAACAAGAATGCAGTGGTCACCGAAAATGGACCTTTTAGCGATAGCTAATGTGAAAGGTTAGAATTTCACACTAACTCCTATACTTAGATTATTTGATCTTTTTCACCCTCGACGCATGATTTACTTTATTTACGTTTTGGGAGAGCGCTTAGAACATATCAATGATTTACCAATAGAAATCGAGAGTTCAAGCGTTACCAGAAGTTAATGTATAAAAATTACAATTTTACTTGCGATGAAACTGTTGCAGGAGAAGTTACGCTTCACAGATTAACGTGGCAAAGGGTATGGTTATTAAGTCCTCAAGAGGAATCTGACACTTTAGTGAACTTAGCCTGGAGACCAGACGGAAAGCTCCTGGCTATTTGTTACGAAATTTCCAAATTGGTGTGTCTTGTAGATATAGAGAATAAGAACGTGATTCATAAAACGAAACTCAACTTGCATAGTGGAATTACTTGCATGATGTGGTTGCCATTGACGAATTTAGAAAATGACAATTCGAATAACAAAGCGAGCATGCTACCAATGGGCGAATATCTTCCGTCGTTGCCTAGTCTAAACAGAAGTTTTGGTCAGGAACCTGAGCACAAGGAGTTCCTATCTCAAACTTTAGATATACTTTTCGTACGTTTCTTTATAATTCGTATATATAGAGCAAATTGGAATTGAAGATAAATTATGGTTATTATAAATGGTTGTATTGTTCCCAGCTTGGTTTAGACGATGGAAACGTCACGATGTATGTGTTCGGAATGTTCTACTGTGGCACAATATCGATCGGGCATGGTAGAATATTAGAAATTAGTGGCGGGTTTGGTAAACCAATGTGGATCACATGGAAAGACAGCGGTGGCATTAAAGCAAACAGGTTGTGGTGTCCGTTGTTAGAGCAAAACACTGCATTTTTAAAGGTTCGTTGCATATTAAAGATCGTAACGTTACTTTTAGTTAGGATAAAATCTCTACAAAGCTTTTATTTCAATCTGAGGTAGCGCAAGCTCAAGCTAATATAGAGTACTTGATGGATTACCTTTCGCGCACATTAATGGCAATCTCCGAAGCATGGGAAACAATTTTGCTGGAAATGGACGAGAAGCTCGCACGATACGCAGAAACAAATCCACCTGGCGGAGTCGCAGCAGATTTCCTGGAACTGTTAATGATTGGCATACCAACTCAAAACTTGGAGAATTTTCTGTTGAGAGATTTGACTGAGAAGGGGTTGAAAAAATTGGGGCACAGTATCGAGATGTGCTACAGTAATATACAGGTACGTTCTACAAAGGCTTTCTTTTTGAAAATCTATAATAATGTGTTGTTGTTTTATAGAAATTAGTACTAAAAAATTTAACTAGCGTTGGGATGGCATTAGTGTATCAGTTATCTGAAATGAGGGGGATGGTGAGGTTGGGTGGTCCCTACGAGCTGTTAGGGCTCACCGATGAAAGTATCATAACTAATGCTCTTCATGCTTCCGAGGCTTTTCTAGCGAAATCTTCAGAAATTCAACAAGTAATAGATCACAGTATGCGCGATTATAAAGCATTCTTCAGGTATGTTTTAAAAGCTAAAGACACTGTCAACGATGCCTTTATTATTACACTCTTTTTATTTAAGGTGGTTGTACGTGGTAATTCTGAGATTAACAGGCGAAAGGATACCGTCCGAAGTCAGTCGCGTTAGCCAACAAGAATTAACATTTATTGCCGAGTTTCTGCGAGGTTTCGATAAAACCGAAGCAGGCGTTGGAGGCAGAAAGGGAGTGAATTTAGAAAAATTGGGACAATATTTACGACGTGACAATTTACAAACATGTTTAACACCCGAGGGAAGCGAGTGGGCGGCCATACTCGACGAGAATCATTGTCTGCGCGATCATCCGCTTATCGTGAAACAAGATCTCAACTTCTCTTTATTGCAATCCCATGCGAAATTAATTACCACTGTACATAACGTTTTCGGCGAGGCTTATCAAGGCTTAGTTAATCATTTCACAATATCGAATATTTCGTTGACACCATCCGCGCCATTTACATCTTCTCAGATCGCAACGAACGACGATGGCTTACTGGTGGCTACGTCTGACGTAGATCACAAAGTGTTACGACTTTTTAAAGTCGAATGTTCGTGTACAGAATCTGGCTCGCTCAACTTCAAATCGGGTACAATAGACGTGGATCACAGATCAGGTTTGTCGATTTATTTGGAAGATGTAGTAAAGCGGACAATAACTTTTATATTAATAATAACTATCATTTATTTAACAGAATCTTATTCGAAAGCCTATATGGATGGTACTGTAATTGATCTGCAGTTTTACTCCCAGGAGTATCTAAGTTTATTGTTACTCAACAAACATACCCACGCATCGTTTCTCATTCAGTTACCATTGGTCCAATCCCGAATTTTCGAACATCAAGATAGGAATGTAATTAGTTTAACTGATCTGTTGGGCAACAATTGGCCACGTCCTTTTCAAGGCATTAGTGCTAGACGAATAGCAGTTAGTGGTGCGCGGAAAGTAGCTGCTGTTTTAAGTGAAAGCAACAGGAAAATAAGATTACTGGAAACTGAAGTGGAGCCTGAAGATGAGGAAGACGAAGACGACGAAGAAGATGGAATTAACGACAGTATGTTGGACACCACGCGCGGAGAAGTAACAAATAGTCCTCAGTGAAGTTACGCAGACGAAAGACGATCGAGTTGTGACTAATAAAGACGCTGGAAACGTAAGTGACAGATAAAGTAAAAGATGTTATTTTATACTTGTTAAAATCATGCAACATTCGATGAAATAATTTAATCATTGTTTATATAATATAAATTATATGTACAGTAACGTATTATGAGTTCTAATCTGAAAAGTACAAGTTACGATTATTTTATTAAATGAGAGATGTCCACTCATCCTTCGTGTCTTAATGGCTAAATTGAAAGTTTGATGCATGCGTCGATAAACGATACACGATACCATGTCTTTTTGATGCGATATTTTGTAAAAATTACTGTGTATAGTAGTTCACAAAATTCTTCATTATTTTTGCATTTGCTTAAATACTCTGGGAAAATCGACATCAAAGGCTTCGTTATCGATGCCAGTCTCTTCAATTACCGGTGTAGGCAATGCAGAGCCACCACTGATATTTGGCGTATATTTTTCAGGAGAGTTCTCTCTTGACTCTTCTAGATCTGTAATAATTATTTCGTACCAATGAAATGTATTAACGTAATCGTTCGATTCACGTATCAATCAAGAGTAAGTGATCCGTAAAAACATACCGAAGAATTTGCGATTTCGTCTCCTTTTTGCTGTGATGATAAAAAGTGCGATCGCTATACCAACAACTATTACCATAACTGCAGCCATTCCTCGTAATAAATTTGTCTACAAAAATAAGTATAATTAATGTACAAACGAAGCATATATCTATTGGTTTAAAATAGTTTTCAACATACTTCGAAATCGTTTTCCCAAACATCTTCCCAATCTTTCTTAACAATTAACTCAACAACATGAATATTTATAGCAGAATGATCAGATATACCCTTTGAAACACACTTGTAAAAGCCAGATTCGGCTGTTGATACACCCTAGCAAAGAAGTATTAGTGAAAAGGAAGAATTCATTACACGTTCGTTTATTTATATTTACATTTATTAGTTACCCTAATGTAAAGTGTTCCAGTTAATACTTCATAATTATACTTGTTTTCATCCATGAGATTCCCAGGTCCAATAATACGTCTGTCGTCAGTGAGTTGCCAAAACATAAAACGATGGTCGTCATCACTGCTCAGACATGGAAGTTCAGCTAAATGACCAGCTGGAACTTCCGTCACAGTAATTGCCTCACTAATGATTCCATTGTTTAGCAATAATAGCGACAAACTAAAGAATCTAAAAAATTTCACGTTCATCTAAAAAATAAGATTGATACAGTTCAAGAATTATTATTTTAAACAGCGACCAAGGTTCACAGATATAAACAAATACGAATAAGCATTGAATATCGAGCTTAAGTATTATCTTCACAATATAATTTCTATTTAGATTCACTTCCTATTAATTTAAACAGTTTTTTAATTTATACAAATTCGGTGGAGTGAAAAATAGATTCTAACAAACAATTCTACCTGTTGCATATTACTCGTTTCGAATATAAAGGCGCCACTGTTAAATCACTGTTATTTCAAATTACAGAAACAACACGAATATCATAGATTTGCTACTTCTGCATAGTTACAACTGAAGTGTTTAGTCAAGCAAAATTGAAATTGTACTGAAACTGTAGAAATACTACGTAACTGTGGCACAGAACTCCTACTACCAACTAAGCGAGAGTAAATTGTTTCGTATTGTTAGCACATCTCGTTCTATTACACAAGTATTATAATTCTAATTACATTGATCACCTTTCTGGTATGAATATCAGTACCATAGAACCGGTTTTAAGCGCGGCAGATGGTTGTTACGACAATTATTCTACGCACAATGCAGGCAGAAGGCACTTGTCAATGAACCATATTGCATAATTGCGAAGGTAACTGTATGTGGTCTCTCACTGCTCTCGTGTTATACTTTAATATTTAAATGCACCAATGTAAATTGATAACGTAGCATTAAAATCACTGTTTGTAAATGATGACAGTCTTATGAACTAATGAGAAAAGCTTTGATAATGAAGCTGCCGTTCAGTTACTTATTTATATCTTTGTCCTATTCATCCTTGTGCAATAGAGTATTTATAGTATGCTAGACTCGCATCTTGTGACTACCATACCATCTGAAAGTATGCTATATCCTTCTCTTCATTTTAACTATCAAAGAAACAATGATATGTAAGGCAAACCCTAATGTCAAGGTAGTATTTAATACATTCTGTCCGTTTGTCGTTATGTAATGTATACACCTGAGTTAGGAGGCATAACAGAATATTATCGCTCCATTTTGCAATGTATTCTGAGATTACCAGTCACATAATCTTAGACTTTTCTACAAATGATGTTAAATTGTGAAGATAATACAAAGTACTACTGGTAATTAGAAACTTTGCATAAATCTCATACTGTGAACATAAAAATTAGACTCATTTAGTATATGGTAAATGTTACAAATACTTATTTCAATATTTGTAAATGAATTATAATCTGGCATCAGTACTGGTAATGTTGTATCAGATGTACAAAAACGTCAACTGCCAGTGCTGGAAGAAGAATGCAAAACGGCGCCAGGGCAACTTTTGCCGATATGAACCATTGAGGTACTTCCAGTTTCAAACATATCAAAATTTGGGCACTTAGTTTCAAAAACACAGCTGTCATGTGCCATGCCTAGAAGGAAATTGTATTCAGTTTTCTTGAAATATAATTAATATCCAGTTCCATCAACATTCTTTGTTGTATCAACAATTTGGAAGCTTCAAGTTTATATATTACATTGGATTGAAAATTTTTTATTTACAACTTCCTTTCAAATATTTTGAAAATCAATTTATTAACTATTTCAAGTTAATACATTGTATATTATTTATTATACAATACAGTCTATTTTAGATGCGCATCAGTTCAATATATAAAGTAATGTGATTAATATCATTGGGAAATGAGATAGATTAAATTATTAAACATTTTCTTAATCAACAGTTTTATTTGCAAATTAACAGGAGAATTTACAAATTATGTGAAACGGAGAATCTTTAATGAAACTTTGAGAAAGAATTCTCGATGAAACTGGATATAATGTCGGGAGTTCATCTCTTTCTCTCTAGTTGCCCTCTTTTTTTATCAACTTACGTCCCGGCGTAAATTACCAACACGGCCGTTTTTGCAATGAGAAACCATATGGAAAACTACATAAACGAGAACTATATGGTCGTACAGCCACATGGGAATAAAAACTATGAACCAATTCCATTGTATCTTTTGATCGTGCTTCAAGATTATTAGAATAAGGAAAATCAAGATATTAAACCATGTAAATAGTGCGCGGTGTAAAACTGCCATCGGAACATAAATTCAAACGCGTCGAAAATCACGGGGTTAAACGTGATCGCAGAACTATAGGATCATATTGCAAATTCGTCGATGTGTTTACATCAACACTGATCAACACTTGATATACCTAACCTCTACTACCGACTAACCTACAAGATATATTAATTTTCAAAATGTCGCTAGTGTCGCTACTTGCTAAGGAAATACATATGCATAAATAGCATTGCACAACACTGGATGCATATATCTTTAAACATACAATCATGCACAATGTATATGTAAATTAGATTTGATTCATCAAAATTTCGTTATATCATATGTATATTGATTCTTGTATACATCGTTTGAATTTTTTATTTAAATACTTCAATAATTCCTTAAACCATATGTATTCGTACGAAAGTTGATACGATCTTATATGCATATTTCTATAGATCTCTGGTACAAAATTCAGAAAAATCTACTTTATAATTTTGTCGGTATGCTCATTTTCATATGAACCTATATTTAGTACAATAGGAATGCGTGCATGCAAATTACGCAATACTAAATTTTGCCTGTCACTTTTGAGTAATAATCCTGCGTTTTTGGAAGTTGTGACATAATACTAAAGTGTTTATAATATTTGAAGGTCATAATATTTCAATTTCTTCGGTTTTTTCGTATACATATAGTCGATCACGCAAATGTAGCGTGAAATGAGTATTCAAATCGCAAAAAAGAGTACACGTTATCTGTGACCAAGTGACCTTGAGACCTGAGACATGACTGTTTTATCACCCGATAGAAAAATACCGAAGTCAGTCTCATTGTGGATACGATCGTCCAGTCAAGTAACAGATTCTGGACACGGAGTGCTCGTGGAAAACTTTCTGTGTTGTGTTTCACGTAGCACTTCTGCAAATTAACAGTTTAAAATGAACAATAAGTGTTCGTATCCTTGAATTAACCGTAATAGCAGGTGGTTATCGGGCGCTACGTTCCTGAAACTTAAGAAATTAGAGTTGTAAATATTACACTAACTATTATGTCAGAACAGATAAACGTAACACCAAGCTGCTGTCACGTGCGTATATTTTGCATACCAAAGATTTTATTCTTTTAATATAATTCAGTGCTCGATATATTCATACTCATCTTAGTAAACAGAATCTCAATCTATAATTGTTGAGGTCGTGTTGTATATGCGAATAATTTAAAAATTCTTAGAACGTAATCTAAATGAGTATATAGAATATCCCAAAAGTAGAGATGGGTTCGAACCTAATTCTTAAATTCTCGAAATTCGAATCCGAAACTTTGTAAGGTTTCGAAGTTTCGATGTTTCGAGAAGCCCATCCCTGCTAATCGCCAATCGAGATAGTCATTTTGATTGACTCTCTAGATTCGATAATACATTCAAAAGAAACAAAGTAAAGTGAATCAAATTTATTCAACACCATTTCGGGTTGAATGCTCTTATAAATATGTAAGAGTAACAGGCCATTCATTAAGTATCTGTTAATTGCTTCGGCCAGCGGAAATGAGATTGTTATTAGCCGATGTAATGGAAATGTATTAAACATCGCGAAAGTACCATATATCAAGTGTTGTTTCCCAAATACTAAAAGTGTTTCATAACATATCTTTCCAATATAACGAGTGACCGAGTTAGTAACAGTATGATTGATTATTTTATTGTGTACTCTGTAACAATGACGGAAAGGCATGCCGTTCCATACTTCGCGTGTAATGCCTCTGGTAATATAGCTATAAATACGTTGGAATACTAGCACTGTTCCTAGATCGAGGGAAGTAAAATCTATTTTAAAGGGTAGCCCTCTGTGTCTGACCCCATGGTAGACGCCGGTGATTTCTCGAGGCGTGCGCGTAAAAATTCCTTTGAAACCGGCAACGAGTCGAGGACGTTTCCGTAAAGATTTCTCGATAGGGATTGGTGCTCATTCTTCCTAAGATCCTTTCTTTTTTCACATAATCCCCACTTGCTTCTCCATACTGTTACGACCTTAGCCTCGTTCTCGGCATTCTTTCCGCGAAGCTTCTAACCACGTGCGATTTGATTTACGATGCCAAATTTACGGTCGCTGGTAAGTTTGTCTGAATGGGGAAGAAAGGAGCATCTAAACGAATATTTATTCTTTATTAATTGTCGACACGTAGCATTAGTCGGCCGCTTTGACGTATAACCTCCTTGAAAACAGCGTCGCAAACTGAATAATGCATTATTATTCAACATTAAAAAGTAGTTTCGTTAAATTCTGGGTAGGTTTAAGCAAAGCGGAATTGTTCTACAAGACATTGCAATAGGATTTGTAAACTGACATGCATAATTGGATTATATTTTTAAAGCAGACATTCTAGGGCTCCTAAATTTTATTGTCAGTGGCAATTAAAAAGGAAATTGAATTCTTTCACCGATTTAATTCTTGGGGCTGTTATGTAGAAATCGTTACCATTTGCTACATTTTGTTTAATGTGTACTTCAGAAATCTTAAGATTCATGGCTTTCAAATCCACACGATCATTTGTAACAGTTACACATTGTATATCTGGGGTCAAAAGTTGAATAAGATAATCATACTACAAACTTTCTGGCTTCGCAAGCTAATAGTAAATTCCTTCTGTGATCAATTTTTAATCTTTAGGATTGTTTGCAGGTTTTGCCAGTGTTGGCTGCCGTAGGAACCATAGCTGTAATAGGATTAGCAGTAAAACTTTACAGATCGTGGAGCAGTGAAAAGAAAAAGAAGTCTCCGAGTTTGCTGGTTGACCCAGTTGTTAAATATAGCTTACCATTAATTCAAAAAGACATAATAAGCCATGATACAAGAAAGTTTAGATTTGGTTTGCCAACACCAGATCATATCTTAGGGTTACCGATTGGTCAACATGTACATTTAATAGCGAAAATTGGAGAAGATGTTGTTATACGTTCCTATACCCCTGTTTCTAGCGACGACGACCATGGTTACGTAGATCTTGTCATCAAAGTAAGTAAAAATACAACAAAAGATAACGAACCTGCACTTTAACGTAACAATTGAAACTTAAACGTTCGTCTCTAGGTATATTTCAAAAATGTACATCCAAAATTCCCCGAGGGGGGAAAATTGTCTCAACATCTAGAAAACATGAAAATTGGAGATAGTATTGATTTCAAGGGGCCATCGGGTCGCCTCGTTTATAAGGGTCATGGAAAGTTTTCCATAAAGATTTTAAGAAAAGACCCACCTGTCGATTACGACACCAAGAAGGTACGTACATGGATTTACGTTCGTAAATGTATTTCACATTTATAGAAATTTAATGTTAATAATTTTTCGCGTTTGATCGCAGGTTGTAATGTTAGCTGGTGGTACTGGTATCACACCAATGCTGCAACTAATTCGTGCTATCACAAAAGACGCCACAGATGAAACACAGGTTTCTCTACTCTTCGCCAACCAAACGGAGAAAGATATACTGCTTCGAGATGAGTTAGATAGTATCGCGAAGAACCATCCTGAGAAATTGAAAGTCTGGTACACGTTGGATACTAGCGGTGAAAATTGGCCGTACAGCACCGGGCACATAAACGCAGAAATGATAGAAAAACATATGTTCCCTCCGTCCTCTGATACGATTGTATTGATGTGTGGTCCACCACCGATGATCAATTTCGCTTGTAATCCTAATCTTGATAAACTTGGATATGATTCGAAATTACGATTTGCATATTAAAGGCAACAAGTTTCCGTTGCATTGAAACGTAGACTGCATTCGGCTTATTAGTATGTCGTTTCATTCAAGACACATCACTTTAACTTTCTCATGTATACAACACTTCATCGTTTTATGAACCATCATGTATTTAGCAATTGCGTGGCGCTACTTTTGAACCTGTCCGAATACGTGCAGTAGTAATTTATATGAGAGCATTTAAAGCAGTATTCAATTTAAATATTCGAACTCATTAAACAAACATTTAACTTGCAATTCGTACTCGAGATGTCCACAACAGAATAATTACTCGTTATGGCGTAAAGACAGTAATATTTATATTTTATTATTCCATGTTTGCTATAAATACGATTGTTATAAACTTTTGATTAATGTTTTTAATTTTTTATAAAACATGTTGCCAGTGCAAAGCTTTAGTGAAGAACAGTATACAGGTTAAAGCATTTATTCATGTTAAACCTAATGTATTGTTATAAAAAATGGAGATCGCAAGTTGTCCCGATTGTTTTACAAATCCCTAACGCATTTCCTGTTTAATTGTTATTACATATAAGATTTTTTTATGTATAAAATTACAGCATATATCGCAGTAATTCGAATAGAAATTAACGTATCGATATCTGTAACTAACAATTAATATTCACGTGTATTAGCGAAATGAATGGATGCTTGAGACCAAGTTGCCGATAATCTGATTATAATTCGTATCACGAAGAAGCGGTGCAAACAAAATTAAAGCAATGGAAAAGCGCCCGTTAAATTAACAACGTCCATGGTCCTTGACGCGCTTCCTGGGCGCCGCTCGCAAAATATCATCCACGCGTAAAATCATTTCTGCCGCTTCCGCGGCGCTAAGCAAAACCTGCCTCTTCACAGCCCAAGACTCGGTTATTCCTAACCGTTCCATGCATCCTGTACGTCCTTGTTCCATATCTATCAGAATAACAGAGACGGAAATAATTGATTACTTATCGTTTGGCATTTTTATGAATTAATGAGGGACATCTATGATGTACAAACTTACCGAGACCCATAGTGCTCGCGCCGGAATTATGCGCGGCTCTAAGTTCGCTAACCAGCTGAGCTGAATCATAACCAGCGTTATCGGCAATTACGGTAGGCAATTGTTGCAAGGCTCGAGCAAATGATTCCATCGCAACCGCTTCTTTTCCAGGAGTGGAAGCTGCTGCTTTCATAACAGCGCAGGCCATAACCATCTCGCTGCATCCACCACCATAAACAATTTTCGATTCGCGGACTGTAGCCGCCAGTACGCAAAGTGCGTCGTGCAGCGATCTCTCTGCCTCGTCGATGATCTGCTGCGTGGCTCCTCGGATTATTACAGTGCAAGCTTCACCCAGAGGAACTCCTGAGAATTTCAGCAGGGTATCTTCCCCTATCATCACCTGCGGAAATGTATAGACGCTCGTAATCAGTACGTTCCAGCGTGCGTTGCAATACCGTTTAGTATTAAATTTGTGGATATACCTGTTCGATGTGATCACATTTCCCAAGCTTCACCGTTTCTGGACTATCGAAAGTACTGACTATTTCTCCGCCGGTAACAAGAGCAAGTCTCTCGATACCTTCGAAGTCTGCGTGTTCGATAGCCATGATGTTAGCATCGGCAAACAGTTGTTCCGGGTAATTATAAATCAGTTGTCTATTGATAAAGACGTTGCAGCCGTGCTTTATGATCTTGTCAACTTTATCCTGGATTAAATGCAATCGTATTATAATCGTTGATAATTATACATGAATTCTATATGTTTCTGACAATCTCTGTTACCTTCATCTTCTCTTTTTCCGCTGATTCTAGCTCCGCAATTTTCGCCATTGAATCGACTCGAACTCTAGATCCAAATACCTGAAAACCAATACACGTGTAACTATTATTATCGAATTATCATTACAAATCTACATTTTTATCTTCTTTACTTACCTTGATTTTATCTGTATCCATAGGAGTGTTGGCTATAAGTATACGAGCGTCAGTTATTTTTTGTGGTTGATGGACGCCAGGCTTCTTATCCAGCAAGAATCCATCATCGAGGAAAGAGTGGGCTAAAGTTCCTCCGCGTTTTTTAATTACTTGAATCGCCGACAAATTTCCAGATCCTTTAAGGCGTAGTACAGCGTCCACAGCAAGCTTACTGAAATATTCTTTATGTTGAGACAAGATCTTTGAGCTCAAAGTTGTGCGCGCAATGTTTAATAGATCTTCGTGGAAACGTGCAGGATCCGCAGAATTATCGGTCGCGGCGTTTCTTAAAGCTTCGCGTGCCACGTTAGTTGCGCTCCTCCAACCAGAGATTATAGTCTGAGGATGAATCTTCTGATCGATTAATTTCTCCGCTTCTCGTAACAATTCGGAAGCTATAATTAGAAATAATATCTTCAGGAGTTTTACGCTTAATCGACGAATCTTTCTGACGCAAAAGATAACTTCTATTATAAAGTACATTAAATTACGGGGTAAATTCATAATAATATACAAACCAAGGACAGTTACAGAAGTAGTGCCATCTCCAACTTCGTCGTCTTGCACACGG
This sequence comes from Andrena chrysosceles, assembly GCA_963855975.1. Classification (NCBI taxonomy): domain Eukaryota; kingdom Metazoa; phylum Arthropoda; class Insecta; order Hymenoptera; family Andrenidae; genus Andrena; species Andrena chrysosceles. Next base: position 9,457,197 of record OY979766.1, on the reverse strand, counting down.
GACATATCCACCAAAATTTTAGCAGCAGGGTTATCCACGCCAACGTTTTTCAGAATAGTCGCTCCATCGTTAGTGACCTGAACGTCTCCTGCCGTTCGCCCGTGAGCTACCAATACCTTATCCATACCCTTGGGCCCAAGCGTCGACTTGACCAAGTCTCCAATAGCTATCGCTCCTACGAACAGGCTGAGCCTGGCAATCTCTGCCTTCTCTTCTTCTGCATCGTTCTTGAGGATTCTGACAGGGTTCAGGGAGACCTGCGTTCATATTTAAATTTCTATAATCAGCGGTACTATTAATCGTAATTAGAACTCGGTGAATATATATCAATTTTATTAAAATATGCAATTCATGACGTTAATTGCATTGCATTTTTGTATCAATTCTTTTAATGAATCATTTCATAGCGCGATGTTGGAATTGAAAGTGCCTGGTCACACGCAGTTATTGGTACGCAAGATAATTCAGATCCTTCGGGCCGCGAAAGCGTGATTTTGGGACGTGATTTTTCTCTCAAAGAAAGTAACATTAAGATCGTTGTAGAAAAATCTTGCTATTGACACACGTGCGCCATTTGTCACACGTTCATATACGAAACCGGGCAATGGACGCTCGGCTCGTTGTTACTCCGATTTCTCGATTTCGTACGATATTACGGTGATATTAGTCTGCGGTACAGAATGGGAAGACAGAGTAACTTAATTACCATTTTGAATCACCGTAAAAACGAGTGATTACAATTGTAGGCGGATAACGTTTCTTCAACTCCACAGGAAAGCACAATTTCAAGAAATTTATCGGTCTACAGATGGCGTTCCCACTTGGAACTTGAAGCATACACCTTTCTGTAACAATTTCCGTTGTGACTGTCTCTGGGTTGGCTACTGAAAATGATGGCGATCACTTTGAACGAATCAGAGAGTAGCTGAGGACGCTTAGGAAGTAGAATCTACCATTAGTGATCGAGTTTCAGAGGAAAACACCGAGAACCTTCTTTTGTAATGTGCACGCGTAGATGGCGCATCATTTCAACGCACGATCCTTACAATCCCGAATTTAATTCCTTTTAAGGTTGCAGGAGGTAGTACAGATAGAATTGATTAGCACAAACCTGTCTCTTTATTAAAATTCAAATGTATGTATTCGAAAGCATCAGAAAGTTAAAGAGACATATGAAACATTGCTATGATTACGATAAACTATCTGTTTAAACAGTGTCTCGGAAGATACTGTACAAAGGAAGGATTCTAACCAGAAATCTGTTCATCGACACCTTCGATATTCGCCATGTTTAACTTCTTTCGAATTCTCAAACGGTGATTGACTCTTAAAACTCATTGTTGATAATATTTTCAAATACCTATATCCTGCACTTTCGTATAAGTGAAATGGCAAACATTATTATCAATTAAGTGCCACCAATTTACTTTCAAGTATTACTACACACAGCATTTCCAATCGAGAGTACTGTTCGTTCAAATTAACACTTCCCCTCGACTTGCAGTACACGGATATCGAGTTACCAGTTACCAAGCGCTAAGCTTGCTCGAAACCGCGCTTCATTATGAAAGTTCGTCAATACCACTATCGCAGCTGGGTGTGTTGCCAGCTATCTAACTCGATTAAACGGTTTATTACATCCGTATTTGTATTCTATGGAAACCATTCCTACATGCAGTAAACTTGGCTTATCGAGGGACGAAGGTACAGGAGTTATATTTTCAAAAACATCTTTATTATTTCAGTTAACGTATAATTGTATTGTGAAATATTGATATATTCTTCACCACAGAATCGTAGGTGCTCCGAAGGCTGCAGCTGGATATGATAAATCGATAATCTCTTCGGGAATTTAAATTTCACCGATCAATCTGGGCGGACGCGTGCCTGTTCGCGCTCGCGCGCGCACCTTTAAATAACGGTTTGCACCCAGCTGTCCCCCATTTCGTCCGCATCTCTGCGCACAATAGGGGTCGTAGAGACCCCTTGACGCTTTTATGCGACTGCAGACGTTCCCGCGCATATATGCGGCGTCCCGAGACAATAACACGAGACGCCAGTCGTTACAAAATACAAAGACTTGGGATTCTTTCAATAATGAACGGGTGTACATACCCACACATATTGATTATCGTTTCTTCGTCGTCTCCGAAGGCATCTGCAGTCCCTTCGTTTTCTCGCGCGAAATCAACCTTGACATTTTGCTAAGGCCCGATGTCTTCGCGTTTCGATCATTTCCTTCCCAGTAATCTCTAGATGCAAACACGCTTCTCGCTATACGGGTGCTGCATATGCAAATAAATGATCGTGGATGTACTCGCTTTCGTTCGACACAGTTTCACGTATAATCTCACTCTCCGCGTGTCGCTCAACTCGATAAGGCTTCGCTTGCAATCGGTAATAGTAGATTTCCGTAATGAATTCTGTTAGAAGGTTGAGCGTGCTAGACGACTTTTCAAGCGATGGCTTCGCATCCCACATTCCAAGATTCACGTTCGGGAATTTGTTACCAAGAAAATTCCGACGCGCGTAGTTATCGATCTACGAAATCGCGTTTAAAGGGAAGTCCGAGGGAAGAGCGTGACGCGCAACCTTTGTCCGAGCGACCTGATCGCGACCGCAAACGAGAATCCGCCGATGCAATTTAAATACCTGCCGCGTGTAAGTGTTTAATGATATGTTAACGGGACTAAATAATGAAAGGAATGCTGTTGGATGCCAGCTAGGTATACACCACAAATATCCTAAATACGTGCCAGCGAATCGGGACTATTCACCCTCGCAAAATCCTCCGTACAGCGATAACGAATTTAGCCACCATCATCGACATTTGCGCCTTCCATAATTCCTTCACGTTATCTTTATCCCTTCTTCCACAACCCCTGTATATCACTCAGTCTCGAAAACCTAAAAGCAGACTATTCTAGCATCTAAGCGCGGAACCTCTGTCAAACAGACCAGATAGAACTTTAAAAATAAAAGCCTCTTGTGAGACTTAAAAGTAATTAATTTGTTGTACTCGACTCCCTGCTCCAAGAGGGAATCCAACAATGCCACGAACGTTGCAAGCACTCGAGACTTCAAATACTTGGCAATTAAATATATATTATCCTCAATTATCTCTCACGCGCTCTGTTGATAGTTAGTACAGTTAACTGTTAAGCACAGGTCGCGACTAATGACTACTATTAATACTTGTTGCAAATATAATTCCCGCTTTCATCGTTTCCTTTCTACTCTTATATTTCTTCACGCGTAATTTTTGTTACAGATTAAACGCCCATATATTTACCATTCGCGTTCCTTAAAGAGAAAAGGGAATTATTGAACGCTGCCTCCGGCCACGTTAGTCGATCGAACTGCATCGGCGATTCATAGGAAAACGCGGGTTAAAGTGAATCATCCGTGCGCACACAATACACATATGGGCGGAACACTCATCATACTGGAAGCATTTTACGCAGATGTCCCAGAGCGGCGCGTGCCCCTGGATCCGGTGGTGGTGGAAAAATGCCTCTATGGCCCGGTTCCACAGGGGGAACCCGACCCCCACGCGTGTACGTGCACACAGAGAAGCGATAGGAAGAACTGGAGTCACACCTGGCTCTCCAAAATAGCATTGGCGTGATTTCGTGACGTCCTACGTGGTGCATGTAGTATATACTAATAATTCTTCAAGCATATCACTGTCTAACATACTATTCTATTACTCACAATCGCGCGTTTGTACACACATTATTAATTACACTGTAAACAGTCTGTAGGAAAGGAAAACGAAATAATCAATTGTTTTTTCACTATCAGGTACTAGGTTTTTAACGGCATCCGCCGGTCAAAAAATCGAAAAAATTTTATTTGCATATTTTCATTCAACAACATCTCAAAAATGCAATTCTTGACCGAATCTAAAAATTCAAACGGGATTCTACTCGTAATTACACTGGCTTCCGTGCTACCCTCTATTGCGAATTTTCATACACTCAATTTTATTTTACGAAACATTTTTGTGCGATATAAACCATATTTTGGGGACCGACCCTATCGTTTAAACATTTAACAATCAACGCCCAGTTGTTTCTTTACACTGCCCGAGGTTAGTGCGATAACGATACATGTGTAATTAAGGAATATCTTTGATTTTTTGATTTTGGATGATCCTGTCTAAAGTTATCGTGGCGACAGTGGAGACCAGTTTTTTTTACAACGATGCAGCACGCAATGCATATCAGAGACAGGGTTGGGCAAAAATTAAATAAAAAAATTGTTTTATACTCTACACTTGTAGCAGAAGAAAGTGCAAAAAGTTTTAGACCCACGCATTGTATACTTTTTTCTAGAAAAAATCATGAATGTCACCTATGTTTTCGCGCGATTTGGCCGGCGGATGCCCTTAAGGGGAAGCAATCGGGCTCGTAGTTTACGCCGTTGCATCTGATCGCCAAGAGAATGCACCTAGTTACGCTTTGGCGGTTACACATGGATCGCACATGCCATGGGGTAGACGGGGGTACCGCGTACAGTGGTATGCAATATGCACCCCAAGGCACCGGGGAAAGAGAAGGGGAGGAGCTCTGTTTTCATACGAGTTGGCTTACGCGCTCGGGGCGGGGAAGGAGCGCGACTTACGGGGGGAAGTCGGAAGCGACCCGATCCGAGTCAGTCGTTCGCGAGGCACCAATACGTTTACAACGATCGATCCGCAGACGCATGCTGCTCGATCGGTCCGCACATCGATCAGCATACCGCAACTGCGCGCAGTTAAACGCACAAAAATAGAATAGCCTACAAATACGATAGAGAATCAATGAATTTGAAAATCCACTTAACCGATTGATATCTCTTCACAATCAACATAGATCGAGCGGGGACGTTTTTAAACTTCTAACGTGCTTGAAATATAGTCCATCCGGAGGGAAGACGGAAGTCCGTTTAAGTGAAGTGTTGGGTCGTATGAAACCGAGGAATGTTTTGATGGGAAGGACGATTGGATCTCCATGGGGGTTGCGGTGGACACCATAAGGTCCTCCGGGCACGCGACCTGTGGGAGGGTCGTTCCGCTCCGCTGAGTTGTGAAACCACCCCAGCGTATTATTCCAAGGTGGATCCTCGTCGCTGCCATCGGCAGTGAAGCTTCGTAGCTTAGTTCTTAACGACTTCGGAGCGTGAACTTAAAGTGCAATCGAACCGAGACGCGTCGAAAGAAACGAACGGAAGATGAGCGCGTTCAAGAGGCATCAGAGCAAAGTGTTCTGGGGCCACATGGCCTCGCAGGATCTAGAAAGCCTGGACCCTTTCGCGGCGCGGAACGATTTCGCGAAGGTCAGGCATAATCCTTGCCGCGAGTCGGTGATAGCGGAAGAGGAAGCGGAAGAGCGGTCTTCCAGTACCAACGAGAGCGACACGATCGACGATGGAAATATAACGGCGATACGTGTCTGTCCAAGTGAAAATCGCGATCGGGACGGCTTGTATTCCGTTGCGACCACGGTTTCCGATGGAAACGTAATGACTCAAGTGTAAGTAGACTTCAAGTTATTTGCCATGACAAATACACCTGCGACATTGAATTTCTGTGGAATGCATTTGCTTGTCCGTTATAAGCTGTTACTCTTATCGCAGTGACATGGAATGTTACTCACGTATCGCTATCCTAATTACTTAGAAATTATCACCACGAAGTTGGGCAAACTTTCACTTTTGCTTACATTAGATTCGATCGGTGCTCTTCGTTGCACGCGTATCTTATAATTAGATGATCGTTATTGCTCTTAGATATTTAATTGCACCTTAAGCGCTGTTAGTGTTATAGTTTTAAGAAGGCACGAGGATTTTCTAACAGTTTCTGGAATTGTTCTCAGGGCCACGATGGAAATAAAAGACGATGATAAAGTGGACGATGAGAGCAACATCGTTTTGGTGAACAGATCCTGCAGTCCCATGAGCCAAGATCTCCGGAGCCTGGATTCCGGTTTCTCCGATTCCGAACGATCCAACTGTTCCGAGGTGTACGAGAACGAGACGCCTCGGCGTCGAAGGAGGCGAAAACGAGTGAAGGATCGGCTGTACGGAGTACAGCAGAGAATCGGTTCCCTTTGGCTGGGAGGTGAAGCTCTTCCGAGCCCTTCGTACACTTCCACGCCCAAGGACTCCAGAATTCTACCGCGGAAAACTGTGCCAAGAACGCGAAGGTAACTTAAACTTAAACGAGTTAATTAAAGTAGAGTAGTAAAGATTGAATAATTCGGATCGGATGCAACGTAAAGTGGACTGATCTGAAAATATACTAATCGAAACACATATATGATCATATCTGAGAAATTGAAAATAATCAAATATCAGAAAAGGAATAGAATTTTATCTCTGAATTTTTTATTTATATTTACGATTTACAAGCGTTTATCATTCTTATCACTTGTGGCATTGTCTTTTATTAAAAAAAATGGTGGTATTTTTGTAGATATTAGAGTTCGGTATTCAAAATTTTTTTTAAATAATGAAATCATTCGAGTATGCGAATCTTAAATTACTATCTCTTGTGTGTATTACTTCTTCAAAGAGTATTGTACTCGTTATTGAATATTACGAAAGTGTTGCAGCGTTAAAGAGAACAGTGTAAAATGGGTGGAAAGATATAATCTACGAGTCATCGATGTTCTCAGTTATCAGTACTATCTCTTCCACTGCTTTCGTTCCAAAATAATCTTACTTTTATAATGGCTGTGTCGCTGAAGGCATTGAATTAAGGTGTCTCTCAGCATTCAGAGGCACGGCGGCATTATCTCTGAAACTAAGCCGCACCTTACAACACCTCGATAAGGTGTAAAGCATGTATGTTTTAAGAACATGAATCGTCACGATAATGGCCCTGTGCTGAGCCAAGCGATAGGAATGCAGCACGTAAAGCACTTCCCATGCCCCCATGCTTATAGTCCTCTTGGTGTTTCGTAAACACTCCGTACACCCCTGTGGGGCGGTTGCGCGATAGGTGAGCACGTAGACGGGTCGTCATTCTCCAGGTGCACTGGAAGTAGCGCAATTCATCGCTCAGAATATTAAACACAATATTAATTCGCGCTCGCATTTAATTTACAGCACAGGATCTCTAGGAAATTAAATTCTCGCAGTGCCCCATAACTTTATTATATTTTTCTTTTTTTTTATTTCTTATAGGTACAATATACAAATATTTGAAATGTTTAAATAGGTAAAGTAAAAGGAGAGGGCTATTTTTTTTAGAGTAAATAGACGTGAATCTTTAATTTTTTATTTAAACATTGGAGCCCGGACGGGTTTTAAATCAAGTTTACTCAACTTCTACAGTTAACTCTTTGCGGCTTATGCGTTATTATATGTAAATCGCGTTATTGATATTCAGGAAAGTGAATAGAGAAATCATTATACGCGACGCGTTCTCCAATCACGGTATCGATATTCCTTATAAACTCGTACGGAGACTAGACAAACGCGAATGGAACATACAGGAAAATTCCGTGCTATATTGTCAATTAACATCGATTAATGAACGTTCGAGCGTCCACAATGTAAATTGAACTATACGAGTAACCAGCAGCACCTAGATCCAGATCAGCATCGCTGACTGTTCCGTAAAACATAATCTACACAGTAAATACAAATTCAAGCAACTACAAAGAAGCAGCGAAGAAAACCATTTGCATCTCCATCGCCCTCTCACATTTCTTCAATTCCTTCAATCTGCATTCCTGATGGAGAAGAACAGATTCGTCTCTCTGATATATACCGAAAGCAATCGGGCTTAGTGAAAGAAGATTTGAGAAGCTATTATCTGTTCCATGCGGGCCATATTTCGTGCGAAGACAGTAAACGAATGCAATCCTCGTTCTCCGTGTCCCCACGTGCCTATATGATTCTAATCCACGGGACAATGGATCTTCCCGGTTGGAGAACGCGAGGCGCGCTTTTTTTCCTCGACACCCTATACATTCACGCGCGCGATCGTACGTGATTCAATGCAACGTGCCACACGTGGAATACGTAAATGAAAGAGCGACGAGAGGAGGTTTGAGTCAACCTGGCCGAGGGGTAACCAGGCGACAGCAAACCTACCAGGAATCTCGTGCCGCCGTGGTGGATCACGTTGCGCAGGTGATCGCTCGTGCACGCAGCTTAGTCGCCAAGGAAATTGGGATTAGTCATCCCGCCTGTGAGAGAACGATTCTAGTTCCGGAGTCGACCGGATTAGTCAGCATTTCGCGTCACAACGTTTCACGTCGGTCTCAATCGCGCCGGAAAGGGAATAGTTGTGCACCTGGTTATGCGGACTGGAATCGGGCGGTGGTCAGGCCCCAACTATGCCGCGGTGACGGTAGCCGAGACTCCTGTCTCGTTATGGCACGTTTCAGGTACCGTAGACTTCCTATATCGATCCCACTCAGGCCAATCTAACGAAGCGGTCGACGAATTCGGGGGTGCGTAGGGGGTACGTGTTTCTGTTCAGCGAGCACCTCCCCTTCGTTCATTAATTCCGCTCACCTTTATCTGTAAAAACAATTGAGGAAGTTTAACGAGGATGATGGCTGGAAATTGAAATTTGTAACACTTTATCCAAAAATAAAGATGAGGAGAAATGATTCACGCGGCGAAAAAGGCAGATACTGCGCTGTTGCAACGCGTTGGAGACTTAAAAGCGATAAAAGATAAAAAATGACTGCGGGGAATGGAAGAAAATTCCATTTCTGCTGGGCGATATGTATTTTTTGGAAGAAAGAGGACAGAGGAAAGTTGCCCATGGTCATTGATGTCATAATTGGCTGACATTGATATTTTCGTGGTTGACAAAATACAAAATACTCGTGAGTCAACTTGGCGGAACGCGGCTCGATGACTTAACGATACGAGTTAATTGGTAATAAGGAGGCCAAAACAATTTGTGGGACGAATCGGTGTTGCATAAATTTCATGCTGCGCGAACCCCCGGATATAATTATCCTCGCCATTATAACTGTTAAGATAAGAAACGGACGCGTTGCAATAACGTTTCCTCGATATGTGTATAAATTTTAAGCGATGCTGATTCATACTTATTCAGTTATTGTAACGTTACTTTCAAATATTAAGACTTAGATCTGTTGCAAAGAAATGGGGCGAGCTTGCCGAGCGCCTGATTTATTCCAAAACTGTTGACTCGACAATTCTTAGAGGGAGAGCATTTCTGTTTCGCAGAACTGAAGAGGATCAAGTAGATGCGTCGACAGTTCCATTGTCCGCCTCCTTGGATAGCGAGTGTTTGGGCGATTTCCTGTACGCGGCTGAACCGCCCGAGGATGCAGACGAGCCGAGGAGCGCGAACTCCTCGATAGCGGCTAATTTCTCCGAGACAGAGCCATCCTACAGGTCTCTTCTACACTCCAGGTCGTACAGGCAATCGTCGTCGGTGAGAGCATGGCTGGGTGGCCTCGAGATGGAAACCGAAAGCGAATGTACGAATACACTCCAGAGCAAAGCTCTGCCCCGAAGAAAGGCCCGCGAGTTCGTATCCGAGAAGGACGAGATGAACGACTTGAAGACACTGTCGACCTTGGCTACCGCAGCTGCGAACAAGCTGCTGATGAGAGCGGAACAGTTTGATCGGCATTATCAGTTCATATTCGAGTAAGTGTATTTGAAATAACCAAAATAGGAAAATCCGTTCTACAAATTGCAATTACCTTCATTGTCCAGCTGGGTACATTTACTATCTGTTCTACGATTCACTTGCTAATAATACCGTTGCATGTGTGTTTCAGTAAAGTGGCGCATCTAGAAGGCGGCAGATCTGAAAAGGAGCTTCTACGTGCGATCGAGGACCATGCTTTCTCGGTGCTGTCTGAGCTTGGTGCACCACCTCCTCGCAGAATCCAGCAAAGTAGTCTGAAAGGGATATTGTCGCAACTCGAGAGCTTGAAGAACCACGTAGACAGTGCCGTGGATACTCGTCTAGACTTTTACATCGAGGTAACGGAGATTCCTTCGCGCCATGGAGCGAATTAAGAAAGGATCTAGAGTAATATGTTGCTAAAGTGAATATTTCTTTGCAGAGAGTGGTGAGGGGATTAGAAGAGGCGCCAAAGGACGATACCACGGTGGCTAGAGGTGCCCTGGCGGCTTTGACTGCCCTGGGTCTAGCGGGACTGCGAGCTGGGAACAGTATCACCAGGTGTTCAGGCATTAGAGCGCTTCTTACGTCTCTGATCACCGCCGGGAGAACCTCTAGCGACTTCGTCGCAGCTTCTCTGCGTGCCTTAGCGAGCGTGTGTTGTTCCGCGGCAGCGATAGATCAATTCGTTAAAGACGGTGGTCCCGAGATAGTAACCGATTTACTGGTCTCGGATAATTCGTCGGAAAAAGAGAAGATGGAAGCGACAGCGTTACTCGTACAGATAACAGCGCCGTGGGTCCAAGCTGTAGGTCTACCCTGCTTAGAACCTTTCGCAAACGATTTGATACCCCCGTTGAATAGTCTAGTCGAGACCACCAGCTGCGGGCAGACGCTGTTGCTAGTCGCGGCCGCGTTCAATCACCTGTCCAAGTCTAGAAAATGCGTCTCCGTGATACTGGAACAGGCCACCGTTAGGAAGTTGCTAAAGAGCGTGAAGAAATCTACCGGCAGGAACGTCTGGTTGATGGAACAAGTGGCGGCTCTGATCAGCGAGTTGGCCCGCATCCCCGAAGCTAGGCCGCACCTGGCCGAAGCTCGTGCTTCCATCGCGCTGGTTTCCTTCCTCAGAATGAGACCCCCAGGCTTGGAGGATGCCTACAGGCGTTTAGAGATCACTGCTGCCGCCGCGCTCACCAGACTCTGCGTTGATCCAGAGATCGCCAGGCAGGTGGTCGCTGTAGGTGGCGCGGATTGTCTTCCATCTTGCAGGGTGGACGATCTACTGGCCGAAGATGAAGAGCAAATCGAAGCTGGGCTGCTGAGATACACGAAATCCTTGAGGAGAGCGTGCAAGAGAGCCGCCAAACAAATTGACATCGCGAAAGCCAGCGACTACAGTACCTTGAGTTGAGATCAACACAAGGCGCTTTAAACTTAATTGTATATACGTGGTATCGTAGCCTCTTGTAAAGAAAACGATTTTATGTTTATATCAGGTGGACTACTTAAAAGCAGATCGATCGGCTTGGAAATATGGGAAAACCGACTTTCAGCACTTTTTCATATGTTCAGATCCCCTTGAGGTATTCAAGCAGATCGTTTTAGGTGCTTCATTCTGTATATACAATTCTACGAGAGGAGAATTATACGTTTATATGAGACGTGAACTATGCTGTATAATGAGAAGGCTGTTTAGAAATCTTAATTTGGATATAAATAAAAGAGAAAGGAAAAGAGTAATTTGCAAGAATAATATATTGTGTCATATTATGTAGGTACGTCAGGTACTTTTTACACTATGTAGTAAAACTGTAAATAAAAACCTGTATAATATAACACTAAACGTACAATTCTTTTAAAAGCTGTGCGTCAACGAAAACAATTCGATGAACACACGAAGGCAATTCTTCTATTCATTCGTAATTCAATCAACACAGTCGCTTATGTAACGTCATTTTTCAAATGGCTTTCATGGAATATGTCTACTGTTGTTTCCAAACAAGGTCTCAATTCCATGTCACACGAGCCCAGCACAAACTTCCCACTGGCCGCTTTAAAGTAGTCTAAGCCTCGCCCAATTTTGATGACCCAACCGTTGCTGAGCCTGAAAGAAAATAGAAACAGCAATAAAGCGTGCTAAGTTTCAGCAAGTAAAATTATACGCAGGAAAGGTATAAATTCTCTTACGATATTTGTCTATCGTGTAAAGTATCAGAAAATTGAAATTCAAAAGAAATAAGGTGAGAGCTTAAGCTCTGCTTCAACTCCTCCAGTCTTACTATTTGATTCTTGCTATCGTTTGTGTCAAGAGTCGTAACTAAGGATATTCTGGATAATGCATGACACTTTCTGACAGCCAATTCGCATAATCTCACCAAGTTTTGACACTATAAATACAAATACATGCGAATAAACAACAATGACACCAATTTCTCTTTCTCTGTAAAATATGCAGTAGATAATACCTGGTGAAATGCTCTTATATATGGATCCTCGATACGGACATACGTAACTTTCGCATCTAAAAATCTACCGAACACAGTATTGTAACCATGCCCTATACTGCCACTTTCTATTTTAGTTAATTCCCTGTACGTTCCAGCTGCCTTCCCTTTCTCAATCAAGGCTTTCAACTTTTCTCCTCTGTCTAAATACTGCGAAGCTCTGGTACCAAAATGTTTCTGCCTAGCTGGGTCCTTTGTTTCTGCATCGTTTTATTACTAATTCTTCAACTAATTCATAAAGTCGTAAAAACGGAACAGTACATATAGGAATGAAATGAAGCAGAAATAGACGCGTTACTTATAAGCAGTGTCTTTACTTTTTAGTGCTTCGCATAGAAATAAATAGTTGATATTAGGTACAAGATACAATTGCAATGTACAGTAGCATTTATCATATTGCGATTCGATTTATAGGAAGCATTAAATATAAAACATGGAATATACCTTTCATGGAATCTAGAAGTATCTGTACGCCTTCTTGATATAACACTAAAGCCATCGTATATTGTTCGCTTTTGTCCATTTCTACTGCCCGCTTTAAAATTGAAGCTGCTGCGCTCTCCATTGTACGTGTATCTTAAATAATAATTTGCATTAAATAACGTATATGTATCAGAAGCAACATATTGGGCTATAAATAGTTTTCTTAATATTTAAAATCGAATACATGAGTTTATAAACACGTGTAAATTTTTTATTTAATGTCATAAAACTTGCTCGTGACATATCTTTCCAAAGATTCTGTGCATTTAGTGTCTGGAATACGTGTAGTGTTCGATTCAACGTTTGAATATTTTAAAAAAGTGTTCCAAACACGTGACGTCCTAACGCACATGCGCGAATAACATTCTTTACTTGGACGAACAATCGTAAGCGATACTCGACGCATGCGAACTTGTTGTAGCGACGTTTGCTACACCTTACAATTTAAAAAATAAACAACTTTCGCATACTTAGGTGCAATGATGAAACGTTATATCTGATAAATCACTGAATATGAATGATAATTTCGTACGAAATTATACATCGCGTGGGCTGACGATAATAACGAGCAAGCAGGAATAAGATGCGAAGAGTTGTCAGCTTCGTCAGCTTCTTTGAGCGTCTTATTAAATTTCTGCTTAAATTGTGATTTTCATTACCAGGCTTGACAACTTACTTGGTATTCGTTTGAATTCGGAGCGTCGGATCTGCTTCACAATTTGTGAGATGTTCACGCTATCGCGTACTTGCAATATTTGACAGTTTTATCGATTATCGGATATATCGAAACTCATCTTGGCAGAAGTGTGCACTGACGCACACAGTAGAATTATAATCTCTCCTAACCTAACAAATATTGAAGTTTAAGTAAACCAGGCGAAATGCGAGGTTAATAAAAGTTGCTGTTTCACTTGCGTAAGAATAATTTTTTACGAGAGAATGCATTAGAATATTCAATTATGCGGTAAAGCAAACCTGAAATACTTTTTAAACCGTGTAACTTTGATTACAGGCTTTTAACCAAAATGCAATGACGTTCTACAAACTGCTTCGTACACGTGAGCTCTGTGTACGTGTGTTAAGGCGGGTTGTTTGATGGGAAAGATAATACCATCGTAATTGTACCTCGCACCTTCATGTATGTGGTAGTCTTTCATTATTAAACAGTGAAAGATAAGTACGTAAATAATTAATGTCACTTTGATCCTGATTAAATATAAAAATGACCTGTCACATAAATGTTGAGTAGTATAATGTCATCAGAGTATTGTTATTGAAATTTTTCAATTTTATATCTGTTACGAATTTAAAATCCCGAAAATAACAACTTCCTTTTTTCTAACTGTTTCTGTAGTACATACATAGACACAGTTAAATGAAAAGTATAAAAGTTTGCTAAAAACATTAGGCATAAAATGAAGTTAAGCAGTCTTAGTTTTTTAAATTATTACTATATTTAGTACATGAATGCGTATTATAGTTCTCGCCATGAAGGCTACTAAAAACCTTGGAACTGGTTCGTTATGGGGAGAATTACCCGCGAGAGAAACCCTCAAGCAAGAGGTAATAACTCCAGACATTATAGAAAATGTTTGGAGACAAGTTATGGAAGAATCGAACAACATGGATTGTGATTTTCAAATGGAGAGGCAACCTGATTATATACAGTAAGCATATTAATGAATTAGAAATGAAAAAGAAATTTCAGACAATTCTTTATAGCCGTTATTTCTCATTTACAGATTACCTATGGGAAATCTTCACGTGTTGAATACTATAAACTTCCATCAACAGTTGAGAATGATGGTAAATAATATAGAACAATTGTAGAAAGTCTGAAGGTTGTATTTGTTCGATAATGCGTGTATTTTCTTATTAATCTTTAGGACGAGGGAATGGTATTGGGAAACATGACCACAATTGAGACACAAGACACGCAAGATTTAACACACACAGAAAATTCGTTTAATTTTTTACCTGTACAGAAGAAAAGGTATAATATTATAAATACATATTATAAATACATCTTCCATTTATACAATTACTAATAGTTAGCATTATTCCAGGAGTGCATTCAAGGATTCTTCTACTGTACATTATCTCACACCCCAAACAGCGCGTAGTATACTGAGGCATTCGGTCATTGTCCTTTTAGCTCACATTGGATTCGAAAAGTCCTCGGACATAGCCATAGAAACGCTTACAGATATCGCTGATCACTTTCTGAGAAGAATGACGCTACTGATGAAAGTTGCATATGAACAGAAAGATCACGGTTTCCCGGTAAAATAAAACCGAGTGATTTATATCAATCTTATTGCTACCTTAGTTTACTATTTAATATTTAATTCTCATAGGATATAGTGGAAAGGGTCTTGCTGGAAACAGGTGTCGGCGGCGTGGCTGCTCTCCACGACTACTATCAAGAATACGTCCTGAAATTAGAAGAGAATATGAGAAAGAAGGTGGAAATCATGCTGGAAAAACAGAGGCAACTTAAACTTAATGCTTGTAGTTCTAAGTATTTAATCGCAGCGAAACGGCTGCGATATCACAAAGAGGCGTTTTATCGCTGTCAAGCGATCTCATTCCATTTTCAGGGTGGTCTTAGATGAAGCAGCCAACAAACTACAATTCGAGGACCTCGATGAGTTCGGGAACGTCTATCGGGAGGTTCCGACTCTTCAATTACTAGATCCCGAGATGGGCTTCCCTCCCAGCCTCGACGCGGGTTTTCAAATGCTGTATAGCCTCGAACAAGACGAGTAAGCTACGATTACGCGAATACCAGTTACAAATGTCGTCATTATTAACGTAGACATTAATGGTTATAGATTAAATAGCTTGGACGTAGAAGAAGAAGAGGTGAATGTTAGCGATTCTCCGAGTACGGGGCAGCGAGCTGACACATCGACGGATAAAAAGAAATCTTGATATACCTGATAAGTGTACAGTTATAGTTTGTTTTTTTTACTTTCCTTTAAATCAACCGTTTATAATAAATTCTTAATATAATTAATGCTTCTTGAAATTGTTGCGTAAAGATACCGATGTATGAATTAATAATTTAAGAGTTTATATAGTACAGATGTTTATTATTATAAACTATTTACTTTCGTTATATAAATTAATGTGGTGCGAATGCGGGTCAGGAACGTACGAGCTAAAATCGGTCTGACCGGTATATACGGGGCGAGAAAAACTGCGAGCGTATGAAACTGCAGATTGTAAGTAAGCGACCTCTATGCATGGTACATACATTGGCCGTCGCCACGCGTCCCAGAATACTTTGCGAGGCCGTTGACAACACGTCAAAAATGGCAGATCCAGGACCCAGTAAAAGTGATATTGAGGAGATTTTTAAAAGATTGCGAACCATTCCAACAAACAAGGTTTACTTCTTTGTTCGTTATTTCGTTCTACGATGCGGAGTATTGAAATAATAATATCCAAATGCGAAACCCCATAGTCGATAGTAGCTTCAAGCCCAACGTCACAATTGCATTTCCAACCTGTAATTTTCCCGGAAACTTTCGTTCGACCATGAAACATGTCGCAGGGGGGGTTCTAACAGCTTGTGTTTTAGAAATGCTCGCGGAACTTATCGAATTTTATGTGAAAAGCAAGTCTAAAGTTATTCATTGAATTTAAGCTGTAGTATGTACAATGTATATTGAAATTTCTACATTCACTTTATTCTAGACATGCTTCGATTGCAATGCAAAAAATCCAGCATGGGCCAGCGTGACCTACGGTGTCTTCCTATGCATCGACTGTTCCGCGGTGCACAGAGGGCTGGGGGTCCACTTGACGTTTGTGCGGTCAACTCAACTTGACACAAATTGGACTTGGCTGCAATTGAGAAACATGCAGCTGGGTGGAAACGCAAATGCTGTTGGTTTCTAATTTCCTCTCTAAGTATTTTCTTCCTCGCCGGTAATCAATGTTAACGTTTGAATTGTATCTTGCAGAGGAAGTTCTTTTCGCAGCACAATTGTACGACGACTGATTCACAGCAAAAATATAATTCGCGTGCGGCTATGCAATACAGAGAGAAGCTGGCACAGGTATCTGCTCAGGCTATGCGACGTTACGGAACCAAGGTAAAGCTAATAGCGTTTAAGTTGACGCGCACACTTTATGGAATATACACTTTGGTTAAGCCATAGATTTGTAACTAAGTATGATAATTATAGGTTTCTCTTCCTTCGACAAAAAATAAGAAAATGGTGAGCTGTGAAACTGATTTTGCAAAGCAACATCTTGAAATTACTAATGTTCGCTTCGTCCTTTATTTTAAAAAAATGGCTTTTCAAAATAGCTTTTTGCCCGATAGTTGTATAAGACTTGTACAATTTTTTCTACAGAGTCGGTTACTTGGTACTATGTAATTTATTTCATGTGTTATAGTATACTCAGAAATTACCTGAGATAACGTTTATCGTGTAACTAACTTGCTTAATATGTGTGTATTTTAAATGAAGCGCAATGTAAAAGTGATTATGTCAAATTGCGCTTTTAAAATGACTAATCTTTCTCGAAATGGTGTCTCTTCATAGTTACACATAGAAGAAACCCCAGCACCAGCATCGGAGGAACAGAGTGAGATTGACTTCTTTAAAGAGCACGAGAACTTTGAATTAAACTCTAAAGAGTCCTTGGTGCATGTGGAAGGGAATTCAGTTCCTGTCTCCAGCTCTCTGTTGAGTAGTGAGAATCAGACGAAAAGTGATGAAAATGTTACATCAGAAGTGGCTTCTAATTCTTTAGGACCAACTGTTAAATTATCCGATCCTGCTTCAAATTTAGCATCTGGACGAAAATCTACCATAGGTGTCAGGAAAGTTCAGACCAAACGACCCGGTGTAAGTATATAAATAATTGTATATTTATTAATGACTTGTGTCAGATACAATTTTACACACCACACAAAAGATTCTTAAAGTAAATTGAATTCCGTAATGTATCGTAATATAATTCTAAGCTACTAACGCAGCATTATTCAGAAAGATATGATGTATTGTTTGGTAATAGTTGGGAAAGAAAGCTGGAGGTTTGGGTGCACAGAGGGTTAAAACGAATTTCGATGAATTGGAAAGAAGCGTTGCTGAAGTTGGTAGAGAATTTCAAGAGAAGGATCAGCAAGAGAACTTGAAAGATGAGCAAGAAGGAATTTCCACGCGTCTCGCTTATCGATACGAGCAGAATTTAAGCGAACAGGCTAAAAAAGTAGAGGAAAGAGCGAAACAATTAGATCCATCCAAAGCAACGCAAGTAGAGCGTCTCGGTATGGGATTCAATACGCGAAGGTAATATTTCTGCTTTCTGTATAAATTAATTTATTACACCTGTATACCGTTTTACGTATACGTCCTTAATATTAAAACTTAGATCTTTAGACATTAATACTTTTTAAAGAGAAAGCTAATGCTATTGTAACAATTTATTACAATATATTAAGGCGTACAGAATAAATAATTTGCAGTGGTGCGAGTCATTCTGCATTCGGTGACATGCGGACAATAACGCAGGAGACATCGTCAAAGACTGTGACTGCTTCGGAACCGAAAAGTGGGGATGCAGAACGAGGTCCTTTCATTAGTTTAGACGAATTTTACGAGGCCTTATCGATTCCATATAGCAGCAGCAACAATAACAGCAACAACAACAGCAACAGTAACAGCAAATCATCTCGCAGCGAAGAAGTTGTTATAGCGGAACCAGAGCCACCGAAAAGAGTAGCTCCGTCGAGTCGACCAAACAATAAGGGTGATAACAAAGAAGCGACGGGAGGCGAAGCACAAAAGAAATTTGGTAGTGCCAAGGCCATTAGCTCAGATCAGTATTTCCAGGACAACAAAGACGATGATTCTGTGAGCTCATGTCATCTGTTACTGTTATTTCTTTGCACGCTTTATTCCCCGTATAGGATAACACTTATAGACTTTTAATTCCAGTGGGAACGTAAAAGCAATCTACGTCGTTTCGAAGGATCATCTAGCATTTCATCGGCCGACTACTTTGGCACAGGAAGTTCTACACCAACATCCCCCACATCTTCTTTGTCGATGCGTCTCAGCGCCGGGAGAGCCGGGGTTGTGGACTTAGATGACGTTAGAGAAAGCGTACGTCAAGGGGTGAATAAAGTCGCTGGGAGATTAAGCTCTCTTGCCAACGCGGCCGTCTCGTCTCTACAGGACCGCTATGGACTTTGAACGAAAACCTACTGCATTTTACTAAGATTGTTATTAAACTTATATCTGGGCACTCGTTGTCCATTGTTCGAAATTGTAAATAAAAGCTTATAATTCAGCTTATTTTTAATTTGCTCTTTGATAGTTTTAGATAAGACACGCCGACAATAATAGTAAACGAATATGTTTCGTTATAAAGGAATTTTTATAAAAGAATGTATATTCACAAAATCTTTCAAAAGACGAGTCCACGAAGTTTAACAATTCTTCTAGGCATGACATGATTATGATGACGAGGATGATAAAGCATTCATCACGGTGCAAAATAAAATATAAACAATTTGTGAGATGATCGAGGTTAAAGTATGACTAATTTATTACTACGGATTTGTACTAATGGATTCCTTGCAGCGTGAGATTAAATGAGAATATGGTTTCCCGTGAAGGAAATAGACGAGGACGACTGTCATATTGTCACAACCAGTGCCCATTAAAGTGTCCGGTGCAAGGCAATGTTTCATAAGGTCTTCACAAATTTCTTCAGGATCCATTGTGTCGTTCTCCTGCCCTGTCCCCAGTTTCGACTGGATCAGGCGCGTTCTAACGAAATTAACTACTTCTTTACTCGTCAGCACATCCCAAATTCCATCGCACGCCAGGACAACGAACTCCCAATCCTCCGTTATTTGAAATTGCTGAACTTCGGGGAACGCTGTAAAACGAAATGAATGGTTGTATAAACGTTTCCAATTACTAATCTAGTTTCACATTACCAGTCACGATTTGCTCTTCGGACGATTTCCGGTCATTCCGTTTGAACATAAAATCTCCGAGAGCGCGAGATAACGCAAGCTGACCGTTGACTCTGTTAAATTCAACCCAGCCGCCAGCAGCTTCGATTCGTTCACGCTCGTCTTTTAACGTTGGCTTGTGATCTCGACTTAGCGGCACTGCATTACCGTTAATGCTCGCCACCGCTCTACTATCACCTGCATTTGCCTGCGAAACTCCTGCCACTCAGAACCAACAGCGATGGGAATAGCAAGCTTAAAAAGACTTACGCTGTATATAACGTTGTTCTTAATAAGGAGAGCTATGACGGTGGTCCCAGCTTGCTCGTCCCTAAGCACGGGATCGTTTTGCATCGCCTTGTCTAATTCCAGGAAACCCTGTTGCACAGCTTGGACAATATTCCCCGCCTTATACTCGCTTCTCTTAGTGATGTATTCGTGCAAATGTTTTCCAGCGTGTTGTGCCATCGCCGCACCTATCAATATCACTTATCTATAACTTTCTATTTATAGCAGTCGCAATAGAATCTGAAATTGTCTCTTGGAGTAGATTTCTTTAATTCTATTTCCCTTGGTCGACATTTAAATTAAGCGGTGTTCTTTTCATGAGTAGTTCTAAAGAAACTGTGGCATCTCTGCTTATAATCTTAAAATATTCATTCGTCTATCGCATTCTTACCTCCATGACCATCGTATACTGCAAAAAATGCAGTACCAGGATCATCGGGTAGCGAAAGTATATGTACATGGCAGTCTTCCATTTTAGTACGCCAGCCTTGCATACACGAACTACCGACTAGATAATTTGTATCCCGACAGCATGCCGACTTATGGGATGTCACAGGTTCGCTAAGTGTTTGACCCATTATTTTTCTGAAGATTCTGAGACCATTTATGACAGACGATTAGACGATTTAGAAATGCGCTCTTCTTGGATATCGAAAGTTAGATGGAACGTTTTTACAATAATGCGCTACTGACTATAATCATTTGAAAGTGAAATTGATGACTGATTTATATTAGTTACAATTTGTGCCTGTTCCTTCAACCCATCCGTCGTATTCTAACTTCGTTGAGGAAAATAAACAAGCAATTTACTTCGATCATTAAATGCCATTACTTTCACGAGGACACAGCTGTTTATATATTAATGACAAACTTACAACACATTCCTTTACAAACTTGTCTTATAGCTTCCATAACAGATTTTTAGCGTCGTCCTTTGCATATAGTTTGTACACAAGCTCTACACCTACGTCAACAAAATGCAAAAGAACAAAAATCTAACGTGAATCATCGATAATGATCTAACCTCTTGCCGAATTTCATACGCATCGCATCTTCCACAATTCAAGATTACGGAAATATCCTTCGAAAATGATGTTTGCTCTTATATATACATATATATATTACAATCTATTATTAGTTCTTGATCTATTTACATGATATTATTCTGGTATCCAATCTCACCTTCGTAAGCTGTCAAACAAACATTGGCAAACCTAACCTATCCCGTGTATTGGTTTCACAGATAGTTTCGTAGGATTCAGAATATCATGCAGCTTCGACGACACCGTGATTTTATCATGCGTGTTTCGTATTTGTCTGTGTAGAAGCTCGCTGTTAATTCTACCGAACAAATTATTCCGAAGAAGTGCAATTTTGTCTAAAACATATCAACAGCTGATTAACACCATGGCGGTTCATTGATGGGGGCGACACATGAAAAACAATCTCGCGAATCAACGTCACGATCGAACAGCTGTTTTTCGGCACGTGCTTTGTGAACTTGTCATCGCTTTTCAATCTTGTCATACATCAGGCACATATCGTTCCGATTACCATAAACGCATGGCACATATACATACATAGCGACACGGCGAGGTATAGGATAGACTGGGTTAGATCTGTCAATGATATTTTCTGTTCCACAGATTTGGGATGATTTGGGATTCATGAGCAACATTACCATTTCCGTGTCGCATGCAACGTTATCAATTCGGAGAGGAATTCCATCGCAATCCTAGTTAGAATTGTTCGAGTAATTCTAATTCGAACATTTCAAGTAATTGAAATGTACACTGAATTTTCTACGTTTGCAGTACCAGCCGACTTTCCGTTTAAATTTTTATAAGTATAAGTATATATAATGTTTGTGTGGATTTAGCTTTCGCTGATACCACAGTGTTTTGTTTTCTTCTTCCTTTTACTTTTTATCCTTTGAATCTTGTATTGTCATCTGAAATTGTTATTTGTTTTGTTCTGTTAGGTAACTTATACTTGAGTATTCATGTTAGCAAAGGCCTGAGCTATGTAGGTTATAATTTCTATGTTGTTGCTAAAAGCTAGGGCCCTAATATCATATGGGGCTTGTATTCCTTTTTCCTGAATGTATTTAGTGAAATTGTCTGTAATGTCTTTATTTATTGGACATGTGAATATCATGTGGTTTAAATCTTCCTCTTCATATCCGCATTTGCAGTTGGGTTCTGGTATAATAGAGAGTTTATATAGGTGTGCATTTGATCTGTGATGGTTGCTTCTAATCCTATTTATTATTGATATCGTTTTCCTACTTGGCTTATTCTTATATAAGGTGAACCAGGGTGTGTTTAATTTTGTATTTTCATCTATTAGTTTAAAATAGCTGTTGCTATTTAGTTGTGACTGTGTTTCTAATTCAGTTTTCCAATTTATAAATTTTTATAAGTAAACGCAACAGTTGAGAATTTCTTTCCTTATTCAGAAATCAAAATAGAATAGGGAAGTAGCAAACAGCTCCCTCTCGCGTGCATGAGAGAACGGCGTATCTATAGGTAATACCATTTCAGTGCAGAAAAAACCTGCCCTAATACCGACCTGCCGAATCGGCCAGACCACGTGACGTGTCTACCCCCTTAAACCGGCGTTGTTATGGACGCGCATTGTTGGGGAATGTGAACACCACATCAAATAATTTTTTAACTTATTACGTGATTATTAATCGTGTGTATTTCTGCTTCACAGGTAAGGGACTTTAAAAGGCGTTACATACAGAGCCGTCTTAACAGTATTGTAGGCCCTGGGCTAAGCAATGCACTGGAGTTCGTGGGGGCCCCTGCCCAGACACGGGAATATGACTTAAAATCAGAATTGTGGGCCCCTACTGCCATGGGTCCTCTGGCGATTGCCCAGCGTGTACATGCCTAAAGACAGCACTGGTTACATGCGATCATTGACTGCATTTTGGAGTGTAGTTACGGATTTGAAAATTGCGCAAGACATGGCTTTATCAGAATTATGAATTTATCTTCACATCTAATCATCTTCTATATTACAAACGAATTTATAAGATTTCATTGTATTGTATATCACTTTTTTCAATAAAATGCAGTTAAGTGATAAAAGAACACTATTATTTAATAAGCCTTTCTCTTCCACTACATCCTATCCTGCTTATTCCAAATCACATATAAAAGACATGCTAAACAGAACACCTAAACTTCCATGCTGAGCTGCTTTTAAAACTCTACGTTAATGCATTGTTTTAAAGAACAAATTCACTCGTTCTGCCACCTCTTTCGACATCATGTTATCCTGTTACGAAGCTCATTTTAGAGCGTTCAGAAAATTTTGGCCAGATTTTGGAGCGATGTATCAGGAAAACATGATGCGAAAGGAGGTATGCTGAATTTCTGCGTCGAAGGCCTTTCAATAACTCTGCGCCTCTGCGTCGAATACTTCTCCGCCTTAGATTCTCTCTCCGAAGGCGCTAACTTAGTGTCACCTCTTTCGACATCATGTTATCCTGTTACGAAGCCCATTTTAGAGCGTTCAGAAAATTTTGGCCAGATTTTGGAGCGATGTATCAGGAGAATATGAAGCGAAAGGAGGTATGCTGAAATTCTGCGTCGAAAGCCTTTCGAAACCTCTGCGACTCTGCGTCGAATACTTCTCCGCCTTAGATTCTCTCTCTGAAGGCGCTAACTTAGTGCCACCTCTTTCGACATCATGTTATCCTGTTACGAAGCCCATTTTAGAGCGTTCTGAAAATTTTGGCCAAATTTTGGAGCGATGTATCAGGAGAACATGAAGCGAAAGGAGGTACGCTGAAATTCTGCGTCGAAAGCCTTTCGAAACCTCTGCGACTCTGCGTCGAATACTTCTCCGCCTTAGATTCTCTCTCCGAAGGCGCTAACTTAGTGTCACCTCTTTCGACATCATGTTATCCTGTTACGAAGCCCATTTTAGAGCGTACAGAAAATTTTGGCCAGATTTTGGAGCGATGTATCAGGAGAATATGAAGCGAAAGGAGGTATGCTGAAATTCTGCGTCGAAAGCCTTTCGAAACCTCTGCGACTCTGCGTCGAATACTTCTGCGCCTTAGATTCTCTCTCCGAAGGCGCTAACTTAGTGCCACCTCTTTCGATATCATGTTATCCTGTTACGAAGCTCATTTTAGAGCGTTCTGAAAATTTTGGCCAGATTTTGGAGCGATGTGTCAGGAGAACATGAAGCGAAAGGAGGTATGCTGAAATTCTGCGTCGAAAGCCTTTCGAAACCTCTGCGACTCTGCGTCGAATACTTCTCCGCCTTAGATTCTCTCTCTGAAGGCGCTAACTTAGTGCCACCTCTTTCGACATCATGTTATCCTGTTACGAAGCCCATTTTAGAGCGTTCTGAAAATTTTTGCCAGATTTTGGAGCGATGTATCAGGAGAACATGAAGCGAAAGGAGGTATCCTGAATTTTTGAGTCGAAAGCCTTTCGAAAACTCTGCGCCTCTATGTTGAATACTTCTCCGCCTTAGATAAATTGCAGGTTTGGAATTTGGATAGGAGTATGTATGAAAGGTATTTCTCAATAATAATACTGTCTGTTTCAAGTTTCTCCCAATTTATTTGAATAAAGACTTTTACAATGTTACAATAATGTATAAAATTTATAATTTTACTTTGTCGGTTATATAAAATCACTATTTTCTTGTGTTCATTGTTGAGATTTCCATCATTTGGCCCATATAAAGTTCCTGTCCACGGCGAAATGTACCCAGTTTATCTGTAACCAGAAGAAAAATATTTCAAGTAATTGAAATGTACAATGAATTTTCTACGTTTGCAGTACCAGCCGACTTTCCGTTTAAATTTTTATAAGTACAACGCAATAGGTGAGAATTTCTTTCCTTATTCAGAATAGAATACGGAAATAGGAAACAGCTCCCTCTCGCGTGCATCAGGCAGCGGCGTATCTATGGGTAATACCATTTCAGTGCAGAAAAAACCTGCTGTAATACCGACCGGCCGAATCGGGCAGTCCACGTGACGTGTCTATCCCCTTAATCTCCTAAAGTCTATAAAACAGAGATCAACTTAGAAAGAGATATCAGCTTGTTACTGTTTTTCTTTACCATCATCCCAAAGTTGCCCCCCACCCCACTCTGGAAAAAAGTCTGCGGACGCCCCTGAGGGAAAAATTATTTTTTACTTTTTAGTGCATTTTTATTATTTTGAAGCCGGTTTTAATTAAAGAAGTGAAAAAGTTTCTTTTTCACGGACGTCACGACTCAAAATTACATTGCGTGATTATCCTATACCTGATTTGTGGTGATATAAGAGACTCTGATTTTCCACACCGTCGGTATTTCAGTTCGGGTGACACGAGCTCATAGAAGCGTGCAAATCTCAAGGATGTAATTTTGCATGAAAAATTTAGTTGACGGGGTAATATTTTTTCCATTAGACTTTACGAAAAGATACAACTTCGGAGATCCCGTTGGTAACTCGTGCACTCTTTTTTTATGTTAACAAATAGAAATATTTGCCCGAAATTAACGTAAAAGGTTAAGAGTATAGAATTTACTTATATCTTACAATGCTTTTATTACACGGAAATATATTTAGAACACTGTTACTTTGTAGGAACATTTAAACAGCAATTATGAATCACAGGAGACATGTTTAGGAACGTAATATCCACAACTACGACATAATGGGGCAGGGGAGAACCACAGAGTCCGATAGCATTCTCTCTGAAATTGAGAATTGCAGTGCGATAGGAAAAACTGATATTGAATTTACTCGGTCAAAGAGGGATATAAAAAGGCATAAATGTACATACGATGGATGCGATGCAATTTTTAATAGGCCATCCCGACTGGCCAGGCACATTAAATTTCATACTGGAGAGGTATTAATTACTTTATCCTTTTAAATTTCAACTGCTTTGGAATTTCATTATTTCATTTCATTTCAGAAAAGTTATAAATGTAATCATCCTGGCTGCGATAAAGCTTACACAAATTCCTCTCATCTGAAGCGTCATACAGAAACTCACAATATACAAAAGAAGACATACCAGTAAGTATAGTTCGGATTAGTTAAATTTCTGGCCGATCGAGTATACGTTTCACGTCGCTTTGATTCAAGATGTCCCGAGTGTCCATTATCTATTAGTAATCGGCATAACTTGAAGCGTCATTATAACACGATGCATGGGGATCGTAGTAAACTGACTTGCAAAGTGTGTAATGAAACCTTCGCTAAAAAGTATCAACTTGCGACGCACATGTCGACCCATACTGGACGGCTGCATAAGTGCGATCAATGTAGTAAAAGCTTTACGAACATGAACAAATTAAAAAGACACAAAGACAGTCACGGAGAGGGAAAGAAAGTTTATCCCTGTACAATGCCGGGATGCACTGAAGTTTTTGGGAGATGGTTGCTTCTTTGTGATCATGCAAAGACACATGTATTTAGTAAGTATTTATTAAAATTAATATATATTTATTAATGTAGCAGCGAAATGTTTCGTCATAAACTAGCATAACGTTATTTGTTGCTCCGGGTATTCGCAGACATCTCTTTAACTAACTTATCACTTCTATTTTTAGCTTGTAAGTTTAAGGATTGCAACAAAGTGTTCGCCAACAAAAAAGGTTTAAGAACTCATTCTACAGTCCACCTGGAAAACAGATCAGTTGTGCCTTGTCCGTACGACGGATGTAATAGAACTTATTATTTAAAAAGTAATCTAGACCATCATGTACGAATCAAACATTTAGGGCAAAGATACGAGTGCGATGTGTGCAAAGTATTGCTGTCGTCCAAAGCGAGAGTAGCAGATCATATTCATAAAATACACATGTCGGAAAGGAGGATAAAAAGGGCCAAAATATTACAGCGCAAGAGGAGAAAGGATGTTGGGACACGTAAAAGAAGCGCGGTGTCCGCGTTGATCGGAGTTAACTTGCCGCCGAAGATTGAAAGTATGATATTGAAACGGCAGGAAGACATAACATACATAGAACAATTTAATGGAGCGTTGGATGATAACCCGAATTCATGATCTCCTAAGTTTTATAATAGAAGTATTAAATGAAAGAGACGATTACTACGTATGCATTTTTGTTTACATCCTATCTCTGAACGAAATATCGCCAGTAGTTTTTAAGATTGAAAATAAAATACTTTATTTGGCACTTTGGAAGTATAAACTGGAATATAATATTTTCATCTCATTCTTTGACTATTCAAATAAAACTATTGTGTTTCATAAGTTTTCTTATTACGCTTGAAACACTATTTTATTTATATTTCCAATGCTATGCATATTTAAAATAGTATATCAAATATTTCTACTTCCAACAGTACCCAGGTAATGTAGTTCTCACGGGCGTCCGGAGACTTTTTTCCAGGGGGGAGGCAACTTTGGGATGATGGTAATGAAAAATATATCCCTCTTGCTTTTTTAACCCATTTTATAGTGCCAATTTAATTGAAATTTTAAAACCGAAATTTAAAAATATTCCCTTTTTTAGTATAAACTTAATAAAGATTTTTTCTCAAAAGCCAGGGGGGCAACTGCCCCTTTTGTCCGCCCTCTGCGGACGCCCATGGTAGTTCGTTAAATTTCTATTCTTACAGTAATGCCAATAAAATTAGTACATTCAAATATAACTTCACAAAATCAGTGCAAAATAAAATAGTACTTCATTTTAATTAGCAACGTATCAGACGAAAATAAAGAGGCCTATTTACTACCCAGTTTTCGACGGTCATATTTTATCCAAAGGCGGCGAATATACAGCTTTTAAGACGCCTTGAGCTGTCCTAACCTCTAAAATAAGTTTAAACAGCATGCTAGTTCCGCGAGTAATCGAATTGGTAGTGGAGCGTTATCGACACTTTTAATTCATCTCTCGAAAGCGAAGAAGAATGCCGAAGAGTAAGAAAGACGAAGGAAAGCCACGATTATCAACAGCTGAGAAATCTGACATTATCTAAATAAATACTCGTCTAAAAACATTTACTGTACTCTATCGATCTAATCGATTTCAGTTTAAAATTAGAATTATTGCGGTTTTTATTGATGTCTTTCAAATAATTTCATCTCGCTTGCTTTCAAAACGATCTTATCACGATAATCGATCCGGTCGTGCTACGTAATCGTCGATAGAACCATTTGAGTGCAGCTCGCAGCTTTCGTATGCATGCACATACATACGTGCACGCCTGTGCTTACACTGTGTCGGGAATTCTTGCAAAATGAAAGGTTACGGGATAAAAAGAAATGTTACCTTTATAGATTAACACTATTTAAAAAGTTTATTAACCGATACTGATGAAATAATAGTGAGTTACGAATGATTTTCTCAACGAGAGGACCGACTATTGGACGTGCGAAATTAGTTGCGTTCAACCGCATGCTCGGCGAAGGTAGAATCGTGATAAACATTTGCCGCGCTTTTCGTATTTCCCGCGCTTTTCGCGAGAGTGCCGAAGAGGAATGCGAACCGCGATCCCCTGCACTCAAATGGTTAAAGTCATCGAGAAACGTTGTCCGGGTACGTTGTAACTTTTTGCGAACCGTTCTGCCTTGTCGCGATTCGTTGCAACTACAGTTTCATGAAGCCACCTCCATCGACAGTTTGGATTTTACGACAAAATTGATTAATATAACGGACTTACAAAAATAGCGATTGAGGATCGACACGCGTGTTCACAAACAGCCAAAGCGGACAGACCTTTGCCTTACAGGAAAGAATATAAAACATTGATCGATTACTGCGCCGATATGCAATGGCAGAGATATAAGTTTCTTTTATTCCTTCTTCTGCACCGATTGAAACGCGACGCAAATCAATCTCTCGTAGCATCGATCGCCAGGTTGATTTCGGGAATCGTCCTCCATTAATTACTCCCTTTCCCCTTGCTTTCCCCACTTGCGAATATCCATTGGTATTACAGAATTATTATCGCAGATAGATCAGAGATGTTGAAACTCTTTTGCGGTTAAGTATGTTTAGTTTTACTTCTAAAATAATATAAAAACATATTTATATACGATAAAAATAGTTCGCGGTAATAGATATTTAGAGACTCGCATTGATTGAACGTGATACATACTCGTCGGAATTAAATAATACAAATCCGCCGGAATGGAAGTAGGGGGAACGTGTCGGACCGTAGAGATTTGGAATTTTGTTGGGGCATGATGAAATATGTGGAACCAAACGATAATTGGATGAAACTATATTGGCGTGATTAAGTACGTTCTTGAGTATGACATTACGTAAAACAGGAAATAATGTTTAATGAACATCCGTGAATGAAATGAGGATACATTGCTGAATATGCGATCGAATCAAGCAACGACAATAATAACGCATTTATTGGAATCGTGGGATACAAAGAGTAGTCCTGCTTCTTAATTCACCCCTGCTCAGATTTGTTTCATACGACCCCCTCTTAATTCATAAATATGCTCGCGAATTATATTAAAATTAGGGCGCTGTTTTGTTACAAAAATATTTTACGCTCTTCGGTAGCAGTCTTCCAAATTAAAATTGTCATAGTCTCTGAAACATTGACGGTTTGTTAACGTGCCGAGCACAAATGAATTAGGACACGCTGTATCGGTAAAGTAGAATTCTGTATACTCGATTTTCAAACAATTCGCCGTTTCTTAGCTAGTAATAAATACGTATTATTGCCGTGGCTTGATCGAACGAATCAACGTTTCCCAATCTGATAAACAGTTTTCCATCCATAGAAAAGGTTATTCTATTTTAGTAAGAGTCGCTTAGAAAGGACAAGCAATAAATAGATCTGTGTTTCGGAAGGCAGTTCGTAGGTCCACATTGAAATTGTCCTTGCTTCACATACATTTTCATCCAAAATATATTCTAACAAATTATTGTAAAACCTTTTACAGACGGATCGTACGATCGTTAAAGGCTTCGTTAAACATAACAAAATGTCGAGGCAATCGTGCACAGGTATATTAATAGAATAGCGAAAGTAAAAACGATTGGGAAACGCTGTACAAAACACCTACTGTCTCTGCCACCGTTTGTAAGTTCTGTTCCTCGTACAGCATCGATCGTCAGACACCATCGAGGTGATTGTCCATCAAAGGGTCGAGTTGGAAATCGTTCGAAATCTGTGCGCGTTACGACGAAAACGACGAATCTTATTTTCAGCGCCTCTACGCACTTGTGTTTTTCTCAGACCAAATATGCACATGGGGTAAATCATATAACTCGTTTAATTCTATTCGTTGCTAGCGGAGTCACCTAATTTCTGCCCATCTCTGAATAACATGACACAAAGGAGCTTGTAAAGCTGGGAATCCACCTGGAATTTTTTAAAACCTATGCTACGCTATGTTAGGTTTTAAAAATTACTTTCCAAAAATTCTTATGGAACCGTTTCCACCAAAAGCTAAGCTATGCCATGCTATGCTATATTTATAAAAAAAAACAGCTTCAGTACATCATTTTCTACCAAAAGCTACTATGTTTCTGTGGTATGCCTTGCTACGTTTCCGAAAAATCGCTCGCCGAACAATCTCGTGCTACGTCGAGCTAACCCCACCAAAACATAGCACAGAAATGTAGCTTTCGGTGGAAAATGATGTATTGTAGTTTTTTAAAAATATAACTTAGCATGACCACACCTTACAATTAGCTTAGCTTTTGGAGGAAACGGTTCCATAAGAATGTACTGAAACTAATTTTTTAAAACGTAACATAGCTTAGCTTAGCTTCCAGGTGGATTCCAAGCTTAAGACGAATTCAGCTGGAGTAACAAAAAATATTCATTGTTCGATGCAAAGTTTCAGATGAACGGCGCGTGTTTTTTAGGAACAAGTTATTCACGATGAAAGAAATTCGAGTCTCTCCGGTAACAATGAACGTAATGGATAAATTACCCGATTCAGCCTGCACCGAGTGATTTATGTAAGTACGGCAGGAAAGATTGCGTATGCGTGTCTGCGTGTCCTGTATGAGAAGTTAAGTATATGTCGTGTGTACGCGAAAGTGAGCGAGCGTATGCCTTGTCAGACGTTTTACACATGCGTAATGAAGGGGGCCACGTTATCATGCTGACAGAGAGAGATTAACAAATAAATATAATTACACGTACATCGCGCGCGAGCGTGCACGCATTAAACCTAATCTCTAACAAATCGATATCGTTTTTCTTTTCTTTTCTTTTTTTTTTATAAAACAATTAAAATGAAACATTTGTACTTTAGCAGTATAGAGCAGTCGTTTTGTCGTACTTATTTAACCTTAATATCATTATCGTCGTTTATATTATTTTATACATATATATGTAATATTATATTTTTTGCTTTCTTTCATCCTTTCCTCCATGTTTCTTTTGTTTCTTTTTTCTGTTTAAAAGAACAATTCCCGCCTCGCTTGGCACGCCATCATCCGTCGTCGTCGTCATCTTTATCGTCTCGATATAATCGTGTTACATAGGCTGTTTCGTAAATAATGAGTCGATCGGAAAGAGTAGCGGTGATTCCATTGCCGGAGCGAAGGCGACCTTTTCAATCGCACGATCAAGAAATAGCCACTCGTCGCTCCCTGAATTATTACGGTACCGATCCCGAAATATCCCCACCCAGTCGATTTACAGTCATCTTAACGTCCGACCATGGAATCCTCTATCTTTTTGTTGGCTGCTTCGCGATCTATAAAACATCCGGCAATCGGTATAATACGCAGTCGATATTTCGCCTATATAAAAAAGAAGATTACGTATGATATACGTGATACAGCGTACGTAACGAGGTACGCGCGCTTGAGCTCAACTTATCTATAAATATACAATCATAGAATCAATATCAAACAAAAATCGTGATTATTGCAGAGTCCTGTCATACGGGCGGAATATACGTATATATCTGTGTGTATGTGTGTGTGTCTCTGTGTGTATATAGATATACATATATATATGTATGTGTATATATATATATTTATCTCTGAAAAAGAAATTAAAGGAACCGCCTTTCATACTTTTCTTTGTTAGCGTTCCCCAATTAACGCGCGAACACCGCGAGACGAATTAATTGTTGGGCGTACAATCCATAAACGTAGCGCTGAATGATAATATCGATATCGGTGATAACGGAACAATAGAATAATGATAATGATATAATCATAGTAATAATAAGAATACCATTAGCTCGAATAATATTAATGATAATGGTACATCGACGTTACGCAACGATTCCCACAAGTATTATTATGTACAGATATCATATAGCACCATGACCGAAATATCAAGGTTAAAAAATAGCGTTACACGAGACGAAGAGTGGATGGAACCGGAAACGAGGCTCGTCGAGGCTATTCAGTACTGGGGATTGTGAGTGGGGCGGGTAAGGGTGATGCTGCGCTTCGGTCGGAACACGAGAGGTGGGAAAGAAGAAGGGTGTTTGTGCACAGGGCGAGGGGGTGTGCTACGCTTGAGTTTAAGGGATACTATACCTCGATTATCAATCTTATAGCTTCCCGATCGCGTTGGTCGATCGCTCCACTGCTCTTGAAAAATATCTTCAGCTTTACAACGAGTTGGGACACAGATACAAGGTGCTTATGTTACTATTTTTACTCGACTGGGCAATAGAATCCGTAAAACGGATAATATTCTTTTCGCGAGCTCGCAGTCGATCAGATATCCTGTGCAAGTTTTAACGAGGAACGACCTGGGAGAGAAAATTCTCTGGACCGTGTGAAGCGGAGTTAAGCCCTGCGGAATCGTTAGAGCATTGGGGAAGGTACAGCGTGAGCGATCGACCCTCGTCATCGGGCGAAATATATCGTTATACTACAATAATATCGTTATTAAGTATTTGGCCGTTTCGATTAACGTGTTCCAACAACGTTCACGAGAGTGTCGTAGATTACACGATTGCTATCTCAGCGAACAATAAGTCGTGGGGGACTAGAAATTTTGAAAAAAAAAGAACGAATCGCAATTCGAATATCACAGGAGGAAAATATCGCGACTTTTCTCTCTCGCTCTCTCTCTCTTTCTCGCTCTCTCTCTCTTTCACTCTCTCTCTCTTCCTTTCGTGATTTATATTTAAAAACGATCGATTAATTAGGACAGCCACTAGATCGTTCGAATTGCAGAATTTATTTACACGAGCGTTAAAAATTCTCTCATACATACAGTACACACCAAGTAACTCGTCATTCATCGAGAATTACTTCCCTCCGGATGTCTCGCGGCGAAGAGGACGAGAGCTTAATAATTTATTTAAAAGATACTCGGGCGAGGCGACTCGCTGAACGCGCGGGCGCCTTCTGCTTTCTTTCTGCCCCTTTCAATTGCTATTATTACGTCACTTTCTGGCGCCGGATCCGTTTTGGTAGATTAGGTAAGAGAGCCGAGAAACATTCGGTTCCTTTTCTTTCTTTTCTAGTTAGGAATCGAAATCGAGAAAAAGGACGCTGCGTTATTGTGCGCGTACGTATTACACACGCGTGTAAATTCTTGCCGTTTTCTTGTTGCATTAGCGGATTGCGAAGGATTGGCCTACCACGGCAGATCTACCGCTCGTTCGACACAATGCGTATAATAGCTATTCATCTGGCATAATAGATTTATAATCTTTATATATATATATATATTTTTTTTTCCGTAATATATATAGACTCATATTTATATTATATTAAACGATGATATCCCTTCTTTGTTCAATATATTATTAATTAGGTATGATATGTTTATTCACAACTTGATGTGAGCGCTTAGAGTTGGAATTTCGTTATCCTTTTCTAGTGTATCGCGAAGATAATAATAGTCTCTTGTTCACTCGTTTCTCTTCCCCTTTCTCTCCTTTCTACCGTTTCTTCTCCTTCTTCTCTTTTCATTTTTTTTTGTTGCGATAACGATTCACCGACGTTATACTTTAATTAATTTAAGTACGACGCTAGGATAAAACATTAATTTTCCTTCTCTAGTTAGATAAACCTTATCTCTCTTCCCCCGAAATTTTCTCACGACGAATGTATGTATACATATATGTCTTTATATGTATATATATATTACATATCGATTGCGCAAATTACGTGCTAGTCATTGTCAGAGAATTATTAGCGTTCAAAGAGTTCGAAGATTCGAAACATGCCCGCTCCAGGATTCCTTTAACAAACGGGAAACGAGCGCTCGGCCACGATCGTTCCATCGACCGGTTCGATATTAACAAATGTAACAACTCAACGCAACAAGTACTTTTACACGAACGACAGCATAGCGTGTAACGTTCGATCATCTCCCCCTTTCATAACGCACGCGAGATTTAACTCCTCGCCCCCATCCCCTACGTTAAAAACACTCGCCGATCGACGAGTCGCGAAGGATTCCGATTAATTTCATTAATTACATTAATAGAGCGACCCGACCCGTTAAAAACACGCGACACGCGCGCATCTCCGTTTCCATGGAACCCCCTGAAGCGATGCAACAATATCTATAAAGGTAAATTCACTATGCTACTTGTCAAGTAATAAAAATAGAGATTGCATAGATTGAGATTCGTAGCGGATGCATCTAAAGAGATACGCCCTATAAAGATTTCCTCTTGAGCTTTATAGCGTGAAACGTATTTTTTTTTATTCCTTTTGTATATATCTGTATAATATGTATATAAGTGTTCATTTGTACGCACGCACGTGCGCCACTGTTCGCGTTGCAGCCGCCAACGCGGGTGCACCTCGCACTTGCGTGCCCCGTTTCTACCCGAGAGAGCGGGCAGCCGCTCTGTCGATTCGCAGCTTCGTTTCGGAAAGAGTGGTTCGCAACGATCGCCTGATAATTCTGCGGGGAACAAAAATATGATATTACAGTTTCGATATGTCCGCGAGCTTTGCACAGATATCCGCGAGTAGATTGAACCGTTCCCGACGGAGCGGCTGCACGCCTCCCTCTCGCAAACCGTTTCATCACCCCGTCGAATCTGCATCAGAACGCCTCCGCTCGAGGCTTTCGAAAGGTTCGCCCGAGGAATTATTTTAAACGGGACACGGCACGTGCCCCACCGATATTGATCACGGTTTTGTGCTATCATTTCGACGCGACGCGGTGTTCGATCACTGCGCCGCTTTATTGCAACAACGATATGCGCGAGACTAACGACACGAGAGACTGTTCCTCCTTCCACCTCCTCGTCCATTGAGTATTTAAAATGCTCTAGCCTGGCTCGCCCTTCCAATTGAAATTCTGCCGGCTCTTTACTCACCTTTGCGCGATTCAGAGCTAGGAGGGTGGGTTTAGGAGCGTTTACCCCCACTTACGGCTGCTCCAAAAGACAGAATTCTCTTCGCCGCTCTCCCCTGCCGAGCTCAACGAATTTCGTAAGAGTCGGGGGGCGAGCCTCTACGTCATTCTTCTTATTAATGGCATCGGCTTCCACCCTGCGTGTCGCGCCGAGGGGCGTTTCAATCAGCGATCCATACCACTTCGCCCGCCAAACCACCCGTCCTATCCATCAATGAACCGAACAGCGCACGACGCGATCTGGCCAGATCGATCCGCGAATAGCGTGACGGACCTCGTCGACCACCGCTGGCAATTAGAAGATCCCCGTCCCCCCTCCCTGGCAGGCAGGGCCGTTCGTTTTCGTCGAATCAACACGATGTCCTCTGTAACATTCTTCAAAGACGGTGCCACGATTAGGATCCGCTCCTCGTTGCCGAGCGGACGCGTCCGGACGGGGTCAATTGAATTGCAAATAGAGGGGCGGCTTTCGAGGGGCGCGGATTAAAATGCAAACGTGGATTTACGGGGGTTCGAGGGAAACGCAGCGACAGGACGCCTTGGTGAGAAGCTGGAGAGGAAGTCCGAGGGCGGAGTTGCTATTTAAGTCGCGAGTTTTATAGTGGGTACTTGAGCGGGCGTAGCCATAGTTTGTAAGAAAGAATTAGGGAATAGAAGGGGGCGGATAAACAAGTGGGGCAGTGTTTAAGAGGACCACCGTGGATCACCTTTTCACTGAAGATCTTCCTCGCACTTGGGAATGTCGAATATCTCGGCGAAGAGTGGTGGTAGCTTGAGCTTCGTCCAGTTCTTCCTGAACCAGTCGAGGAGGTTCGCGTGTCTGGCACCAAGGGCTCTCAGCTCTGGTATCCTCTGCGAAACGCTTGAGACGTTGGAGCAGCCACCCGTGGACGTGGTCTCGCCGGGCACCGTGTGATTCCGCAACGCCTGGACCTTCAGGGCCTCCAGAAGACGGTCCTGAAGCCTCTGCACCGCCTTCACGTCGTTCAGGCCCGGCCTCTCACCCAGAAGAACGGCGCCGGAGAACAGACCCAGCTCCGTGTCCGTCAGTTGATGGGCGTTCAACGCAGATGTGAATTGCATCAGGGCGGACACAAAGTCCGGCTGTTTTGGTTCATATCGATTAATTAAGACTTGCCGGTGAAATGCATCGCGTGCAACGAAAGGTGGCGCGAAGGAGAGGGGCGTTCTATTAATCGAGACTTCAGGGTCTAGTGTAATTAACATTTCAATCAGAATTGTAAGATAAAGGACACCGGATCTGCCCTCCTTAGTTAAAACGGCCTATCTAACATTTTTTCATTTTTCAAGATATGTTGAAATATTTGAAGTTCTTAAATTGTTTACTAAGTTAAAATATTCTATCTGAAACATTTAATTAATTGCCACATTAATAATACATTATATGCCGGTACACCTATGATAATAAATTATATTAGGCTGCTACGAAATAATGACTGCATTTTTTAAATTAAATGACGAAAAACAGGGACGGCACAAAGGAAATTGTTAAACTAGAGTTTTCTCGGATGTTTCGAAATGCTAGATAGGACGTTTTAACTAATGAGGGCAGGGATGCTTTCACACGGAAAAGAGTGATTTCCACGGGAAACTGTTTAGTAAATGTATGCAGAATGCGAGGAGAGTTGAATATAAGCGCGCGTTTTCATTTATATCCGTGCGAGCTACGAACCATCGGCTGATCCTGCATGGTTGCAATTTTTCGTACCTCGTACATCAGTTCCATTTGCTGCCTGGTGATGTAAGTGCCGTCCTCGAACGTCATCGAGCTGTCGGTGGTCATCTTCGAGATATGGCTGAGCCAGACCTCAAAGAAACCGACCTTGATCAGGATCAGCTGATCGTCCTGCAAGAGATCGCAGAACCCTGGAACTCGCTTAGCGATCTCCACTACCCCCTGCACCGACGGCGTTACTCTGGTGGCGAACTGTTGCCAAAGCCAGATCCTCTGCGACTCCACCGTCTCCGCCGTCGAGGACGCTGCCTCCGGGTCTTCGGGGCTCGCGGGCTGCGAACAAGTACTCATCTAATTAGCGGGATTGAGAGAAAGGAACAGCAGGTCGCTGCCAATTCCAGCAGATGTTCACGTAACTCTAACGTTAACTTAATCTTAGAAGTTGATAAACCGCGATGGTTTATAACGAAGGAACTTCTTCTTCGTCTAACAAACAGCAAAACGAACAAGCTTGTAATTTCATTGCATTACGTTTTG
Organism: Andrena chrysosceles; assembly: GCA_963855975.1. NCBI lineage: Eukaryota > Metazoa > Arthropoda > Insecta > Hymenoptera > Andrenidae > Andrena > Andrena chrysosceles. Next base: position 9,419,814 of record OY979766.1, on the reverse strand, counting down.
AGATTACATAGAACAGTGTTTCCCAAACTTTTTGATTCGCGATCCCCTTTTATAATATTCACATAACTTGTAATCCTCCCCTCCCCAATTTAAGGTAATATGGCAACGAAAAAGTATTAAAAATAGGAATTTCAGAATATAATTCTAACGTAATAATATTTAAAAAAAACCGTGTCGACCCTCCCAGAAACACTCTGCTGCCCACCGATTGGGAATCACTGACCTAGAATCTAATTAAGAACGCGATTACTATTGACAAAGTAACAATTACAGAATTTCGTATTTTCAAATTGTACAGGGCTCAGATATAATACAATTTAGCTTTAATTTTCTTTTATAAATAGCTTCGCCAAGTGACTTGCCACGTTCTTCATCGATCTACGTTACGTTGCTAAAGCTCACCGGTATTATCATCGGTTTCCGAACGATCCCCCTCGTTGACTCCTCGGTGAAGCCGCAGTAAGCGTGATGGGCCTGGGACACTTGAAGTATCACGTCGTACACAGCCAACTGTTTCACATCCGCGTCCGACTGATCCGCTTCCACTACTGCGGCTGGTGGCACGCAGGCTATGGGGTTCTGGCCCTGGTTATTGTTGTTATTATTTTGGCTGGTGTTGTTGTTGTTATTGTTGTTATTATTGTTGTTATTCCCAGTGCCAGGGGACGTGAGTTGTTGGACGCCCGTGGTCGTCGTCGTTGTAGTCGTGGTGGTTGGAACCGCGTCTTCGGGGCCGCGTTCCCTTGAACGTTTCGGCACCCTGCCGTATCTCACCGCTGAAACAAGCGCATTGTGCGATTAAACACGCAAATAAGCACCGAACTATCCCACAGCAACGAGAGTTGTCAAGCCTTCGCGTTGTTAAATAGCATAGGACAGGTTTTGGGGCAATAATCTTCTCCTCTCTCATAAATGTGTACTTTCATTCGTGTTTGATTTGATGCTTTCTTGAAAGGAAGACTATAGGTAATTTGAGTTGAATAAATTTGTCTATGAAGAATTAATGAATGTGTGGATCTTGTGCTACTTGCCATTAAGCAATCATAATTGTGTGCGCAGGAAATCATTCGAATATTAGATTCAGTTTTCTATGAAACTGAAGAGTACGATTAGGTAGCCCCTGATCGTGCTCGGGAGAATTATGCCGGGTAATAGAGGGCGCTGCTTTCAGGCAGTGTTACTCCGGACAACATACAATACGTCCCTTTCGAAGCGGATCACAAGGATACAGAAGCTTATTACGATTTCGAGCCGACAATGCTAGCGCGGAGCTCTGGGAGTTGCCTATTATACACGGCCGCATATTGCACGCTGGAACTTTGACGTTTAATTATGCACGGCAACTTCACTCCCGTTTACTTTGCCCTTTACTTTGCCCCAACTACCGTCAGCGATACTTCCCTCGGCCGAACTGAATTGAAAGTGTCTCTAATAGCCTAACTACTGTGTCAAGTCTGCCCTTTATTTACTCTAAACGTAGCATTGAAAACTTTCCTATAAATGAAATATTCATTCAAGAACAACCAAGTCCACTGGTAGCTAATCTCAGTTCCAAGAATTTACTAATTCTAATCTCGCGAGTCGCAAGCTCCAAGCGACTAATTGATAAACATACAGCCGCGAAAATTCTAATACAAAGTGAATCGTTACTCACAGTCCCTGGACATGCCGACAGCTAGGCACTTCTTAAATCTGCAGTATTGGCAGCGGTTTCGATTTAGTCTGATGACGAGACACTTGCCGTCCCTCAGGCACCTGTACTCTATCTGCTTCTGAATGCTCCTCCTGAAGAAGCCCTGGAAAAATAAAGGAAGAACGGGGGTTGTAGCAGCAGTCACGCGCTTTATCCAAAGGGTGTACACCTCTTCCTTACGATCTACTCGCTGCAATGCTCCCCGCTGCCGTTTGCTTGTTTATCGCGGTCGCTTTCGCTTTCCAGGCAATCGAGTAACAGGTGTCTAACACGGTAATTTCAACGCCTCGCCGCGGACAACGGTAACCAGTAACGCAGCACCGGTAGCGGAGCTTTTAAGCGTGCTCGAAAAAAATCGCTGACACGAACGCAAACGCTCCGAGGCACGTTCGGAACATCAAAAGCCGCGACGAGTTGCATCGGTTAGGGGCTGCTAGAGCTCCGAAAACCCCTCGATACGCCGAGCTCCTCAACTTCCTCTTCTTCTTCATCTTCTAAGGGAAACAGAAATCCCCTTTCATTGTGTGACACGAGGCAGCGGGAGGAGCGACTCGATCTCTGGAGCTCACTTTCGACAGGCACGATCTGAACCGTGACTGATGGACACATTTAGATCTTACAACGCCGAGCGACAGGGTCGGCTAAATTCTTAAACCTGAATTCCAATCGCATTTCACTTGGATCAGTCGCACAGACTTCTTCCTAAGCGTAACACTCGAAACGCTTCGTCCCCCGGGGGTCTAAGAACTATCCAACTTAGACCGCGAAAGGCTCGAAGATAAGGCGACCGATATCTCTGAATCGAACGAAGGAATCTCGCCCTAGACGATCCTACTTGATTTTCATTATCCCCTCGTCGCGGCTGCGTTTCGCAAGCGATGCACGAATCGCGTTTCCGTTCTCCCTTGTTCAGGGAGATGGGACTTGGTCGGAAAGCCTAGCGAGGAAGAGAGAGAAAAAAAACGATATTCGGAGCGTGGTTATCGGGCGTCGATATTCTTCCTCGGAGCGCAAGATGGGGAATAAAATTGAATTATGCATAACCTCGTTGACCCAGAGACATGGAACGCCCCCGAAAGAAACAGACTCGCCGCGCATTGAAATAATTCAGCGTCCCTCGCTGCCGATTCGAAAATTCCCTAGGACGATCGATAGTCGGCGACGTTCCCTCGCGGAATAAAAAACCTAGCAGTTAGGTATTCATTGAAATTCCTGGCACGTCACGGGATCCCGCGAATCTTCATTCGAACCGACCAAAAGATTGTAGCCTCTGTGCTAGTCTCTAAGATGTCGATTCACTCGTATAATTTGTGGAGTTCTTAGAACACACTCGGGTTTAAAAAGAAAATACGTAAACGACAGTGTCTGGAGGTGGATTCTGTCAGCAGGAAACGCTCGAGATAGTTCAGATCCATCGCGGTTGGACGGTAATCGACTGAGAAATGCTTTCGTTTCAAGGGACGGCTCGGCGTGGTGCAGCCGCGCCGCAGCCTCGGCTTGAAATTAATTACGCGAGATTCGCTTCCTACTAGCTGGAGATAAGCCTGCCTCGATCTCTCGGCTGCTACCTGACGCCAGGATATCGGCCGCCATGTGACTCACAGTCCTGCGCCGTGTGCACGAACAGGCGACTAGGAAGTCGGGCTCAGATCGCTCGCCAATTTTTCTCATTTCCTCTGCACGCAGACGCTGAGCGTTTGATAACGCTCCTGGTGCACGGGCTTTTGGATATTCCGCGGGCTTGTTGATACTTAACGGGCGGTATAAGTGGCAGAGGTATGTGCCTCGGTATCCAGGATACCTTGCAATTGCTGAAGCCACTGGTCTACTCTTATCGTCAAGCTTTCTGCGGCCATATTAGGCTCGAAGCTGATTCAGAGAAACGAGATTCAGATTCCAGGGAAATGGTGCTCGAGCGAGGCGGATAAAGGGGGATGCAAAGTATAGAGTTGCTTCTACCTTGTCTTCTAATTAACTTCTTTTGAATGCATTCTACAGGAAAGTTTTCTGGTTGGAAATTTTATTTAATTATTTCACATATATGGAAAAGACCCATTTCATAACAGAATTGATAATAAACGATGCATAGTAGAGACGATCGTTACACAGAAAAGAAAAAGAAAAAGGATTTCGTGTTTATGCAACTTGGAATTTAACATGTTCTCTGTTTTTATATTCTTGGCGAGAAATTTTGCAGACATTTAGAAGATAGGTGGAATTTAATCGTTTTAAGAAAGCGAAGCGTCGCGCATGAAGTGCACTCTGGTTTCTTCCGTACAGTAATTCAAATGGTTTATTTAGAGAGCGTTTACATGGAAATCGCGATAAACGGATCGGCTCACATAAATCAGCCGGGATACCGGGACTCCAGAAACGCTGAGGTAATGGCTATACAGGACTATCTTGGTGCTTTCGAAAGCTCGTTTTTTCCCTATCGCTTCTCCCCGCAAACGACATTTTTACGAGCCCTAAATCCAGGCTGAGACGGGCGGAATTAATCGCCGATCGAACAGAGTATTCGGTATCCTTGGAACCTAGATCGATGTCGCCTTCAAGCGACATTTTCCAATTTTCTTTTACCACGCCGGCGCCTTCGCCTACTTACGCAATCACGTTTTAAATATTCATCGAGGAACTTCGATGTGTTAAGTAGTATTCCACAAAGTCATAATTAATATCCTTCGAGCCCCTTCATTTTCACAATAGCAACGTTCATCAGCTTCCCCAAGTTCCCCCCATTCCTTCAACTTCTCCTCTATCCCGAGTTCTTCAGATTCCTCAGCTCCCCCACCTTTTTTCACATTCCTCTATCCCTTCGAACCTTGCAAATTCTCCAGACCCTTCAACCCTTCCAAACCCTTTATACCCCCAGGTTTTAAAGATCCCCGAGCCACTTAAACCCTACCAGGACTTTTAAAACTTTTAAATCCACGGAAATATAGTAATTCTAAACAAAGGGTTGAAGGTATCGGTTAGCCGCCTCTGGCTCCTAATATCCAGAATCTATTTGCTGTGCGCTCGAGTTGCTTGGAAATCTTCTAGAAATCTGGACAGCGAGCGAAGGGCCCCGTGGCGGACGGTTGCCCCTAGCCCCGAGTTAATTGTAACTGGCGAGTACGCGGAGCGTAATATACCGGGGGGCACGCGTGCACGTTACCTCGAAATTAACCGAGGGTCGGCCAGGGGGTTGTGTTCCGGCGTTAGCCGGGGCTGACCTCGTTGCCGCGGCCAACAGGACGGCTCGTTTAATAAGCGACGTATTATGATTAATGCGCTCCCCGCGTGGAAACGACCCAGAACTTTCGCCTGGCACCGCGGGTCTCGACACCCTTCCCGCGAAACACAAAAGAGGCCGCCGCGCGGTGCATTCAGATTAACAAAAACGAATGGGTATGTGTGTCAACGCGTCGCGAATCGACCCGCCACCTTCCTCGCGGTGAGTCCCATAAAAAATTCACTGTATCCAGTGTTAGTTTCACTTGTCAATAACAGCGATATTTCCTCCGGCCACCGAATTGCTTCGTTTCGCAGCAGACGACAGTTAAATCGGAATAAACGGGACGAGGTAATTTGTCTCGGGGAAATGAAATCGATAAGTTGTTGCAGAGATTCAAATGGGGATGACGTCCCACCCTCTGTCGTAGCGTCGATGGTGCCTGGGGACGCGAGGAAACGAGCACGGCGTACGAAACGCAATTACAAGTAGAAAAGAAAGCGAGGGGGGTGAGGAGAGGAGATAACAGAAACAATAAGTGACAGCCGGTGAAGAGCGCTACCGGAACGGGTGCATTGGAATATAATGAAGGAACGAAATAGTGGAAGGGACTCGTACACGATGCTCCACTTGTCTGCTGCTCGTTGCGAGCAGTGCCGTATCGGTTTATTGGTCTATTAACGGCTTGTATTAATTAATGAAAGCCATGCGAGCGGCTGTGCCGCAGCGACGGCGATGCATATCCGCCGATATCGCGAAACAGGGGGGATTGGAGGGTGGAAGGCGACCAGTTGTACCCTAACGCAGTCAATAATACCAGCATTCGATACCGCGGCCCGACCTCGGCTCGTTGCTAAAATCGATACGTGACGTTGTATCAGCTTGCACCTCCGACGGCTACGGCGACGCCGCTTGGCAAGTAATAAACACTTCCGTTCGAGGGTGAACCGCGAACGGAAACGCGTCTTCTCGGCATCGAGCCTCCAGGGTGGCGAGGGGAAAGGGGACGCGAGCAGTGTAACTTATACGCGACGAGCATGGCAGCAAACTTTTCGGGAAGATTTTGTCCGTCTGGGTACGAATAACAAAGGATCTTCACGGTTTCGAACGGGTGAAGGGTTTCCGTCCTGGAGCTGTATTTTAGTTGAAAATTCGTTACCCGGGGTGTGTAGATGTTTAACGTGTTCGCTGCTTCGGAGTAGGTGGGTTGTGGTAATTATTGTAATAGCGTGGGTGGAAATGTTCGTCCGAGTACAGGACCGAAAGCTCGTGTAATTTCTCTACGATTAAATAACGTATCGCTGCTTTTCGGCGCATTTAAACTGCACAGCAAATGAATCGGGCTTTCCGGTGCATTAGGAAACAATAATACCCCCCGGCGAGATCGTTCGTTTCCAAGCGAGCGCATTAACGCTATCCGCGAGTTTTATTGTAGGTTGATTCGTTGAATAATGGCCTGTAATTTGCCAGCTGGGATATTCGTGGCCTCTGATGGGAACGCGAGAATGTAAAGTGCATAAATGGCGGAGTTGCTTTGTAGAGGAACGTTGCGAGGTATAAAAGAGAGACTGAAACCTTCTGCTAAATAGATACTGCGTTTGATGTGGAATTTCTATGATTTCGCCGCGATGGAATTTCTGTAATTCGGTATTCTATATTCACTGCAATTTCGCCTGACCGGATATTCAATAATTACGCAACGAGGCGATCGTTGCACAGATTTTCAGGCATGATATAATTCCGTTCCGTTCACATTTTCTGCTCTTCTCAGCGAAACATTCTGCCGAAATTTTGCCCGTGGCTAGCAACGCGGGCGTAGGTATTACTTGATGCGCACAGATTACCAAAATTGAACGCATTAAATGCTCGGGCGGGCGCTCGATGCCAGACGCGTTCGTTACGAATTACCGAACCATATCAATTGATCCGCCGTAGAATTCGGATACCGCGAGGCAGCGCAGTAGAACGACGCGCAATAAATCAGGCTTAAAGAGGGGAGCCGACGTCTCTGGCCAGTAGAAAGGCTTACGTTTAATCGGGCGAGTCGAGACAACGCTTTTCCCTCTGGAAACGCGCACCGTCATCCCAGCGAAGGCAATCCGTGAAATGGAATCTTGGCGGCGCTTGTAAATGCGCAGCCCTCCCGTCGAACGATTAATTAATTAATCTTCCCCGAACCGTGGCGAGCATTATCGGGGAAAATGGCTACGTAACGCAATCCCTGTCGGCAATGTAATTCTCAGGTCGACTCGATCGTTGATTACATTTCACGGATGGCCGAGAAGTAGTCTCACTTCGCTGTGTCTCGCTCGAGGAACGGTTGGTTAGTTTAATCGCAATAAGCCGCGGTTTATTATTTATTAATCGCGCACCAGCCACCGCGCGAAACGCCTGCCTGTAAATACTGCATTAAATGCGAGCGTTTACAGCGATTAACGGGTTGCGTGTAACCCGCGATACAGCGGTGCAGGAATTTTTATGGATCGCAGCGGCGACGAACGGGCCGCAGTAGTAACGACCCTCGCGTAGTCAGACGCGCCTGATTCTCTCGTTTTTGTTTCATTCCCTCACGCGGCACGAGACGGCGATGAACTCCGTTGGCATTGTTCCTTAACGAACCAATTAAGGAAAGCGTCCGTTATCATTTATGTAAATTGTTAGAAAAGAAGGAGCTTAAATCACATCCAATGCGTGACGGACGGAAGGACGGTTCTTGTAATTGGCGGAATCGAATGAAGCGTTTGCTCGCGATGTTTTCACGCCCCTCCAGCGCTGGATATCTACTCGTTTCATTTTTTTCAATTTGCTCGTCTGCGTGAATTTCGTTTTAAATTTCCCGATCGCGTGTGCTCGCTCCTCCGTCGATTTAACGATCCCACCCTGCGCAGTGATTCCAATTGCAGCGCGAAAATATTTAGCCACTGATTTTCGCCATCTATCGCGCAAAATATTGCTAAAAGCTTCAACAAATGTGGATCAATAATACGAAGTAAGGGTCCGCAGGTTCTGTGGCTTTTTTCGGAGCTCCCTAGGAGCGACCGAGTAAGATCGATGTATCAGAGAAGTTTCCAAAGACGCCCCGAAAATATGATGCTCCTGGGAACTTTCCAGACTCGACCACCATCAGGCTTACAAGTTAGTTACGTTCATCCTTCCTTTTATACTCCTTCTCTAATAACTCCCCGTGTATTCTCGCCGAAACGGAACATATGTTGCCCATTTTTTCACCCTCTCCGCGAAACACCCTTCGGATATCCGTCGACAGGAGATGAGGAGACACGAGAGCCAAGCGAGGAGCAACGGCTCCACATTTATTTCCCCAGCCGGGAAATTAATTCTGCTATATTGGAAACGAACGAGCTTGCGTGCCCCGCGCTTGTGCACGAGCAACGTGTCTACGCGAGGAACGCGCGAGGATGTGTGGGTAGGAACGCGAGAACGTACCAATTCACCGTTAACCGTGGCCTTAGGGCTTCCGTGTTTCAATCTGAGCGGGCAGAGCGGCGGCGGATGTGCATCTCGCTGCGAAGATTAAGGCACGTACACATCGCGAGCCTCGGCCCCGCGAGTGCACTTCTTCACGGGGAGACGCGTCCCGCCGGGAAATACGAAACGAACGATTCCGCCGAATCGCCTCGTTCTTTTTCGATCCCCTGGACCTCTCCGGGCGCACATCCCCGACTGCCAGAGAATCCGACAAACGACCGATGGAACTTCAGTTTCGTACAGATTCTCCGAGCTCCGCTCGCGTTCCTGACTAGTAGCAAGTTGGGCGGACATTTTGGTAACCAAATTTCATCTCCGAACTAGAAACTTGAACGAATTATTTGAATATATCGCTCCGTTTCTTGTCTCTCCATGGGACTCCCAGGTGTAAAGTAGGTTTCACTTCGTGAGAGATATGTTGGAAGGTAGATGCGAAGGTGTAGCGAAGTGCAGTTAAATTAGGAGGTACTTGGTTCCATGTAATAGTAATGCACTGTCGCGATTACGAAGTACTTCTTTTAGTGTAATAAGTATCCGTGTTTACCTTATCAGAGTATAAATGTTACGCGTACCGTCGCTCTTAAAAATAGCATGGAAGGCCACTTGCCCGTTGCAGGAAGTACAGCGTTGTACAGTCGATAATTCGCAAACTTGAAATATTATCACCACGCCCCGACCGACGTTTAACGATCCGTAGACGTTGAGGCGTGCTTATAGACAGTCGCCCGCTTCTCTCACTAGCTCCCCTATATCCACGCCACTCGATTCAACGTCCGCGACGTTAATTACAGTCAAACGTTGGCCAAGATGCATGCCACGTACTATTAATAACGATACGAGACGTTACTCAGATCCAAGGCTCAGGGGAAAGTAACATTTTACCCAATTTTTATGTGTCGTTAGTGATAAGGCTTGTCGAAGAACGGAGGTTCAACTTTTCACTCAGTGAATGACAGACAGGATTCGTTATCGAAGAACGCCAAGCCTTTCGCGCGCGACTTCTTCGCGAAGAAGAGGTTTCGTCCGAGATTTGTTATCGTTGCAAGGAAGATCGAGCAGCGAAATAAGGACCAATTAGCTCGATTTACATTCTACTATGGAAACTCGATACTACACGTCGCGGATTCGAGGCAGAAGCGAAAGGAGACTTCAATAGGACTTTCAAACGTTAAATTTTCCGTCGTAAAGCGCGTTGTTCGCAGAGATATCGGAATATCCTCCTCCTCGGATGTCCTTGCGCGTGCAGGTTCGGGCGAGGTCGCTTTTTGCCAGATCAAAAGACTAATAAAGTAGGAACGATCATAGGCGTCGTATCTCCGCGACCATAAATTTACCCCTTCGCGCCGATTTATTGCACCGGGCTGGCTGGAAAGCCGATCGATCGACGCCTCGTCTGTTCCACCTTTCCGAAAAGGACGGGCGAAGGGAAAAGCGACGCCGGGGACAGCGGAGCAGTAAAAAGGGAACAAAAAAGGGAAAGGTTGGGGGAAGATCCACGAGGGGAAAGGAAGTGTCAGGGGACAGAGGGAAGTAAAAGGGGGTTGGAGAAGCAGGAATGGAAGAGATACGAGAGATAGAAGCTGAAGACAGCAGAAGGATCGGGGAAATAGGAATGGTGACTGGAGGAATAAAAGTAATGTTGAAGGAGGAGAACAGAAAAGCAGATGCGACGGTGAAACTATAAAGTACAATCTAGAGAAACAGAAACGGGGAAGACGAGGATATACTAACGATACCGGAGAACGACTGCCGAAGCAGCAGGACGGAGAGAGCGACCTAACCCAGACCGAAAGTAGTTGAAGCCAGTAATGCACGGACCCGATCAGAAAGAAAAATTGTATTTATAACGCCGGCAACTTTCTCGAAGGAAGCGATGCGTCGAAGGAGGATCGTGTTCAGAGGACAAGAAAAGTTTACGGTATATAATTGCGTTTCTCGGTATAGAAAGTTCCGTTCAGGTGTCTCCCTCGAGTTGAACGAAGAAGTTGAAGGAAGGCTTCTCCGTTAAACAGCGGCACGTCTGCTCGCGACATAATAATTAGCTTTCGACGTGATTAAAAGTTGATACGAAGAATGTCGGGAGTTAGATCGTTGTGATCATCTGTTTTAAATATCGTTGCCGGGTGGTACTCGACATCTCCGCGGGGATGAATGAAGATTTTGTAATTGCATACTCACTTTGCAACCCTCGCAGCTGGTTACGCCGTAATGATAACCGCTCGCTTTGTCACCGCAAACTCTACAGGCCACGAAACTCTTCGCGGGCGTCGAACTGTTCGAATCGGCGGCCGCGTAGTGTTGTTCTGGAAAACAAAACAGGCAGCTACGTTACGTAACGTCATCGGTGCAAGTAGGTAAACGTTCCGCCAACACTTCTCCGCTTCGTCGCCGAAGCAAGAAGCCCGCGCAGGAACCTTCGCCGTAACGATCCCAAACGAAAGCACATCGACGTGCCTCGTATCGAATCCATTACGAACTCCGCGACAACTTCAAACCTTCCGAGTTAATGTTAGTTTAGAATCACTTGCTGATTAAATATCAAGCTCCAAGTTTCTATTACCTCCAACTCGGTGTTAGTATACAGCGCTTACTCCGTTTTAAAGTAGTAGAAATCAATAACTGAGTATCTCTGCATACAACATTCCAATTAATTCTCTCAAAAAATAAAATCTCCAAACAACGTACATTCAGTTCCACGATACAAGCTGTGCTTGACGCGATAACACAATACCCAAACATTCGAGAAACCCAAAAATCCGTGTTCGTTCTTCCTCTTTCACGGGACCAATCATTATCAACCATCCGGCGTGTTCTCCAAAAGAGAAAATAGCAACAGAGTCCCCGTGAATAGACAGCTTCATACCGGGACCCCTTCGATCTAAAGCGGATGAGATCACGGTTCATCGAAGCGCAGGGTCTTGCTCCTTAACAACCAAAAAACGTGGACGGCGTGCGTGGAGGTAACGGGGCATCGGTGCGCGATGGAAACGGGTAGACAAACCCGTGGCAGAAGAAGCGGCGGAGACGGCGAGCCAGGAAAAAGTGCGGCTGCGTGCTCGCGTCCAAATAGAGGGGGGTGAACGAAGGAGGGAGGGAGACGTGGAACAGCGGGGGAGAATGGAGCAGGATCTAACGAAAAAGCGACGAGGGAACTTGATGGCGATGTTCCCTCGTCGGCGAGGGACACGTTCGGGCGACTTCTTTCGTACGTCCGCGACCGACCCGTTGCATCCATAATGCAACGGCCGCGGCGCGGCGCGGTGCCGTCGAGGAAGGGAAAAGGCCGCAGCGGTGCCCGCGCGGTGGTTCGTCTAACGGAAAGGCCGCGTCACCGTTACAGAGCCACAGCCGGGGAGGAAACGGGAGGACGAAGATCGCCGCGCGGCCGGCGAACGGGAGGGCAGCGATGAAAAAGGAAGAGGAAAAAGACGAAACGGGGCCGCCCGCAAAGGGAGAGAGAGCCAGAGGGAGCCGTATAGGAGTAGTATACCGTTCGACTCCCGTGAAACCCCTCTGCCCAGAAGACGTCGTTACGCGTGCAACGGGTCGGACGGAGAAAGAGGCGACGAGGAGGAGAGCCGCGCCGACCACGGGCAAGGATAGGCGAGCAGCTGGAAGCGACAGAGACGAACACCGGGACAGAGGGAGGTGGAGGAGAGCCTGGTTGATTGCAGCGTCTGGAAACGGGGCCTGGATCCACCGGCCACCACGGCCACCGATGGGATTTTATGACGCCCGTAACGTGGTCGGGATCGAACGGTACTCCCCCTGCACCCATCGCTATGACAAAGACGTCCTGGAGCTGGCTACCCTGTTACTCCGCCTTCGTCGCCGCTCGCCCCTTTTCCGGACGGGCCCCAGCGCGGCGGAAACGCAAGATAACCACGGGAAGGGAAGCCACTGCGGCTTTTTCTTCAGCTCGTGTGCGCGGCTGCGACTTTTCTACCATCGCGAGTCCCTTGTCCTCTTGTGCCGGCAAGAAACTTGACGGTGATTTCCATGGACGGAGGCGGACGAATTATTTCCCTCGGATTCTTTCTTTCTTAGATCTTTCCTGCTGAGGGGCTATTCTTCGCAGGCTCTATCTTCGAGCATGATGTTCTTTCGTCTGGTTTAAGGCGCTCTTCCGCCAGATTCACTCTTCGTTCAGTTTTCCAATTCATCAACGTCACGTGCTACATCTGCATAGTTGGGCGCTGGTGTTAGCACCAGATTCAAGCTTAGGTTTAAGGTTGTTTTTTCTTCCTTTCTTGTTTGATTCTTTATCTGTCTTCTGTGTAATAAATGCGTTTAATAAAGATAATGATAATAATGTTCGTGTCTTTTTCTTCTCGTTGTATTTGTGGCAAAGCTTTGTAGGTATTTCAAAATTGCATGAGGTGCTCCCGATCGCCTGTGGAATATTTTATGGAAAGGGGACTGGATAATTAGGGGTGTACCGATAAACGATTCAGCAATGCGTAAGGGGTGCGTTCGCACGCCGATACGTCGCGATTTATTGTCTCCCCACCCGTGGGGATGGCCTGTAATTTCAAGAGACGAAGGCGGAAGCGGCCGACGTAATGACGTGCACGGCGACCGTTCCTCGACAGCGAGGCCAAGGTTTTTCGGTGCTACTTCATGGGAATTCGTTGAGGCTGTACTAAAGACGCCTTAAACGATCGTGCACGAAGAAATTTGCCCGCGTTACAAAACAGTTCCCGCTCCAGCGAGTGCCCACTTCCGCCTTTAAACAATGAGATCTTTCTGAATGCGTCCTCCAAGCGACGATAACTTTTCCCCTTAATCGTACGGTTACGAATGTTTTATGGTACTTTGTGCTCTCCAATCCTTTTCTCCTTTTGTACACAATTTAACGTAATTATAGAGTCTCGCGTGCGCGGGAAGGGTGATTGAAATATTCAGTGTGCGAAGAGTGAACCACCAGCAATACCTAATAATGTAGATTTTGTATAATCGACTAGTAGTGAAACGAAAATTATTATTTGGAACCTGTTCTTCTTACTTCTTATTCAGAAACAGATCTGATCCGAGTAAGGTCAGAATTCTTAAATGAAACAATTCCAACAAAAATCGGTCGTTATCAAATATCGATTGCTTATTAACTATCCCGAAGAACACCACTAAATCACACGTCTACCCCAGCAAAAATCCCAAGATCCCTCTAGGAAACAGCTTGTTAAACCAGACAACCCAACATTCATCCCGTTTCCCCGAGTTACGTAACGATAACTCCCCTTTCAAACAACAGCAATCGACGTATCTGTTTCTGTGGAGCAGCGGTTTCGACAATTTTACAGCTGTCGCCCATTGGAAACTGCAGCGCAGCCCCGCGTCTTCGCTCGCGCGCTTTCACGCGGCGATGATTGCCCGCTCGGTCCGTATCGCGCGACCGTAAATCTTTTACAGGCCGCCGTATATTCTATTCTGTAATCATACAGCGCTTAACATTTTCACTTACCGCGGGGGCCGGCGATACTCCCGCGGCGCTGAGCCGCAGTTTCTATTTCTGCTTATAAATTCCGCTCGGCCGTACGAGCGAACTTTCTCCTCGCGGGAGTACTTCGAATTGATGGACACGGTGTACGTGCAGCCGAATGTCGGGGATATTTCATTCGGTTCGAGTGAAAACGTCGCCGGGCAAGATAAAGCGAATTCGCGGGACACTTTGAGTATCCCTCCTCCCTGCGCAATATCGCTCGTTGGAGTCTTTTCCGCCGGGGGACACCTTTGCGGGAGCGCAAGATTGGTACGTCAGACGTGTTCACTTGGCGGAGATAACGCCGAGATAGAGAGGAAAGCGCGAATGTGGTTGGAACAGCAGTTGCAGGCCACGTAAGTATCTCACGCGTGGGACAAGTTAGTTTCATTCTCGAGATGAAGGTATCAGTGGTAATTTGACGCACCGAAGAAGTGATAAAAACTGGGAATGGTCAGACACAGTGAAGTGTATTTAGACTCCACTGTTTCTGTAGATTTCTTCGAGTTTTCGTGGGAAGATATTTGTGGCTGATTGGGTAACGACTAACCTTATTATCCTTTAACCTATCGCTAGTCTTACGCCTCTAAATAAACACTGTTCCACTTCTGTTGCAATAATCATAGATCGTTCGGAGACTCTAGAAGTAGGATTGCAATAAGACAGATCTACGTATATACATACCACCGGTGAATGATAACATGTGAATAGTATTATCTGACTGTATCCCACAGTTCAATGAGAAAGTTGTATCTTTTATAGACAGAGGAAAACATTATCGATTTATCTTATCCTCACAGATTTCCGAATAGGTGATAATTCAATGTTTCCCAATTTTTGTTGAGTCGCGATCCCCTTTTGTAAATTTAATAAGGTAAAAAAAACACAATAAAAATAGCTATTTCGGAATATAATTCTAACTTAATAATATTTAAAAAAAACAAAGACACTTCACGACCCACAAGTTGGGGATCACCGTGATAATTCATATGAAAATTCTGTGAATCGAAGAAGATGTAAACTCGTCCCAACCCAGACATTCCACACGCAAGCCAAGAGTCGCGACGGTTTCCTCGCGGAAAGCGATCTTCCGCGTGAGGAAGCAGCTGTTGCTGGCAAGAATGCATCAGCTTCCGGGGCCGGTAAACAAGCTATCGAATCGCTCCGACACGATATTCGCGGGCGAATCGATGCGCTCGAGCCAGGGAGGCAACACCTACTCGTTTATAGGCGCCCCTGTGTGCCGGCATCCACTGTGCATTAAAACGAGGAACCGAAAACGGCCGTGTGAAGCAAACCGTGGAGCAATGGACATCGAAGCTGCGAGAGGAGGATGGACCGAGCTAAATTAATCATTTCCCAGCATTTTATCCCCACCTCAGTATATTTGCATACAGTCTCTGCTACCTCTGCAGTGCATCGTATCGTGCTTTCATTATTTCGTCGCTAATTGTCGCGTCTGAGTGATTTCCTCGCCTCCTACCTCTGGCAATTCGAACCCAATTTGTCGTATCGACTAGGCTTTGTCGATATTTCAGATTTTCGAGGGCCCAGGTGGCCGTGAGATTGCTAGGCAGACTAGAATCACATCAATACCTCAATCGAATCAATACTTCCATGCAGCATCGACCTTTGAATTACGCTGCTCCTTGGCAAACCTCTGTTCGCGATGTTCTTTGTGTGTAGCAGTGGTTTTGAGATGCTATTTCAAGAGAATGAGTTACGTGGAATATGTTCAGGACTATATTATGCATATTCTTAGAAGAAAGAGCGACGGAACTCACCGTAAGTATCCCACTGGCGCAATGATCGACACGTAATACATGACTGTGTAATGTCGAACGAGTTTTAGACGCTGGCTCGTGAAAGCGCGATCATATCGGGGATCGGAATCCAGCGTATTAAAGTTACGTTGCTGTGTCTAATTCGCCGGTAATATTATGTAACGAATTAGAATGTAAGGAGGAAATCCTGTCTGCGTTTCTTCTGGGCCCCCGCCGCCAATCATGGCGACGCTTCCATTTTCCAGGATTTCCCTGTTAGGAAGTTGAGAAATTTGTATTCCTCCTCACTTCAGGGCGGGGATGATCCAGCGATCTTCGTCGCCGATCGTTGGAGCGCAAGCTCGGCAAACATTCGCGCGGCAGTTCCCCCTTCGCCGGGAATATGATACATAAATTCCGTCAGGGTGCTTGCATATATTCAAAAGCGCTTTGAGCGGTCGAGTTCGAAAGCTAGTACGGTGCCCTGGTAGGAAATTCAGCTCTCGCCCCCTGCGCGTTCCCTCTTGTTCCCTTCGCGATCCTCCAACTAGGTCGTACCGCCGCACGGGGTGCTTTTTAAACCGTTGAGTTTGTACACAGTTGCACTCCAATCTGCTTCAAGAAGATACGCAAGCACGATGCTGGCAACTGAGGAAGGAACTTGAATCTTAACTTAGTCTTCATTTCGATACCTTTCAAAATGAATGAGGCATAGATAACTGTACCAGATTTCTAGATATCACAGGACTGGCATCACGGAGGGCTACTTCAACCCTCAAACCCTGACACCCCCAAAGAAAGAGCTTCATAAAAAGTAAAGAAAACTGGATTTTATCCTTTAAACAAACTTTTATAATCACCTAATGAATTTTACTGAATTTGCTTTAAAAATATTTTTATCCCTTCAACTCGGTTCTTCTCAAGATTAAATCCTGAGTGCGCCACTGCTCCAGAACCTACGGTTTCGTCAAGACCGACGTGGGACAGTTCGTGGATGCTGCTCGCAGCGGAGCACGCGCTGGCATCGTAGAATTCTCGCGGGGCGATTACGCAAGAAGAAGTGAAAGCCGCTCGATATTTCAGCGGGCGAGCGGAGAAACGCGTCCACGTTTCGTAGAAGCTCGCCTCCGCCTGGCCAAAGAGCTGAAAGGAGGGGCTAGGATCCGGCGGAAGTGAAACAAGATGAAATTTCACAGCGGTGTCCGCGATGGCGGGCCACGGTAGACGCGAGCACCGTAAACAATCCCGTTTTATTCGCCGTCCACCCAACGCCGCGGCGGGCTTCTTCGTCTTCGCAACTTATTCGACGTATTTCCCGCCACTTAAGGATTTTACTAGCCTAGCCACGTGGGAGGGGTGGTACACACCGATTGGACGCGAGACAGTAAAACCGCGGGTTCTCGCCAGCTAGACAGTTTCAGCAGAATTTCATTCCCCAGCGAGGTTCAGGGATTTCGCCCGCCTGGAAGTCCGCATCTGCTCGACAAGCAGCCTTCCCACGAGAGGCACGATCCCTTTTTGCACGCGTACCGATGAATTGCAACTCCGCCTTTTCGAGTGTTACGCTTGGAACGCGAAGGGTAACTGTCCGATGCTCGATTCTCTTGTTCCTGAGTTTAGTTTCCTCTGAGCGGAATGAATATGGTTCTTTGAGTAAGTGTGTGAGTGTGATGAACTGTTTTCTGTGAGATTTAATTACTCTAACAATTATTGTTAAGCTTCTACAAATAAGATCAACGGTTTTATTGGAGAAAGCCTGTGGTATGTTTATGCCCAGCATAGCAGTCTGGAACGAGTCTTTATGAAGTTTTTATACGTTTCCTCGATGGATCCTGCAAGCTTAGGTCGCCAATGAAAAAATGAGAACGTACCATCACCGTTTTGATCATGATTATGGACCCATTATGCGCAAGGTTGGCATCCGAACGCTGGAGTGTAGGAGGATTGTGGCGGACTTATCCTTCTTGTTTAAAATCATCAATGGCTTGGTGAGCAATCAACACGTAACTGGGTTAATTGATTTTAATGTCCCTAGTAGGCCCACCAGACATGCCGAACTATTTAGACCGCCCCTATATATTTCTAGATTTGGTCAAGCCGACCCTTTTTACAGGATCTCTAACCTAGCTAATCAGTTTAGGACCGAGATCGATTTGTTCCATGGGTCACTTCCTGTGTTTAAAGCTAGTGTTTATAGAGCGACGTTGAAAAATGTTATATAAGGCTCATGTGTTGTACCTTTTAATTTTATATTTTGTATGTTTGTTGTATTTGTTATATTTTATATACTTTATATTTTTATATTTTTATTTTTATATCTTTGCAGTTTGTAAATTTGTAAATTTATAGTTTATATTGCATATTTGATATTTATATTCAGTTACATGTTTGCCTCACTTTAACATTGTTTCTTCTGTCCCGGTTCGGGTTGCCGTTGTTAATGTTATTGTGAATGGTGTGTCTCTACTCTGCGTCTTTTTCATCATCTTCGTTTATAAATGGGTATTGTCCCGTTCATGTGAAATAAATAAATAAATAAATAAATTACGAGCCCTTGCTAGACCGATGTATTAAGTTGATAAGAACGATTAGCGATCGTTTGGCGGTTAACGAAGCCATGTTAACAAGCGGCTGTTTGCTTGCAGCTTTTCAAGAACGCGAAACTGAAATTCTATTTTCCGATGTGGAATCGTGCTCACGCAACCTTACCCCCGTTGTTATTCGCGAGGAAAAAGGTATGCCGTATATACACGTTCCAATTATCGTGTCGCGTTTCGACGTCGTTATCCCGAAGCGGAGCTTCGATGAACGCCGCGAAAACGTACAAGCATGGTCTCAGAATTTGTATGAACATGTCTGGATGGTGAAATTTTACACCAAATGTGGTGCGTGGCGGTATTTCGTCCTTCGAATATGAAAAGACTGAGCTTAGACATGGCGAAACGCTGAAGCAACCTTCCTCTAACGCGCATTCAAGCACAAAGACGAACGTGTTTGTTGGTCGTTGAGCTCGGTGGCTTTCGCGCGAGACTGTTTGTCGCGCTCCTTCTCCATTTACCCCTTTATCCCCTTGCATCCACCGTTCTTTTTTCCCAGCTCTTTTTCTCACCGCGTTTGTTCTCGTTCCTCGACTTTCCATTTTCCCTTTTCCCTACTTGTTATCTTCGCGGTGGTTTCCCTTCCCCGCTGCGTCCTTTTAGTTACATTTCGCGCCATTCACCCCTCCTCCTAGCCCCTTAGCATCTTTGCTTTTTCATTCAAGCTCATCTTCAGCTTTGTTTGCCCGCCTTTGCTCTTTTCTCCTCTGCCTCGACGTCGTCAGATCTTCAGTGTTTTCGTTACCCTCTTGTATCTACGCTGCTCCCTTTTTCGCTCTTTAGTCGATGGTATTGGCGTAACGCAGCGTAGCTCGGCGCCAGCAACCCTTCAGACTTTCGACCTCTACATTCTCCCTGTGAAAACTGCTCGATATGTATAGAATAACTTGAAAGGAACTTTAGAAGCAGATGTTTCAGATGTGTTTACGTGAAAAGTAGACTAATTGCGTTGATGAGGTACATAGTTTTGGAAAGTTATTCGCTGTTCACTGCTTCGTTTGCGAGTAACTTCCCCCGCGAGAGCTTCCACGCTGAAAAGAGCCCCGGGGCTGGCTACAATGGATTCCATAATCCATCAAAGGAATAATATAGAGATGACAGTATTGGGGCCCTTTCAGCTTTGTTTCGCAACCAGCCGCGCGGCGAAAGCACGGACGCGTTTCAGCAAGTACCTACTACCACCACAGTGTACCGACGATATTATCGCGTCGGATGTTATCGATTCCTATCGTTATGCGAGCTCGTTTCCTGCGTATTTAGCGGGGAATTTCGCGAGCTGGCCCCGCTGCACGGAACCGCGCCGGCTATTAACTCTGATGAGGAAAGAATTACATTCAAAATGGTGGCTCCTCCTTTTCCAACCCGTTTTCCTCGCTGATCACTTATCGCTTCGGAATATCGAAGGAAAGAATGGGTGCGGATACAAGATAATGATTCAATATGTCTCAAGTGAAATTTATTTAAGGGGTAGTGGACTATTGGATACGTAAAATCGTTAGTTTCTTTGACGCTAAATTACTTTGATACCAAATAATCGTTATAGTCGTGCTTTTGCATAATCTATTGCGGGCACGTTTTCGAGTAATTACAAAAAAAATCGTCGGAATGTATAAAATTGTCGAAGTTATTAATCGTTGAATATAGTCCTATACGGTGCGGCACTGCCTGTGGTGGACATCGATTCAGGCGAGGCAATCATCCGAGAGCAAAAAGCTTTGGGTGAGTACTTTATACATTAAAATCTACAGAGTGGAACTTTACCGATGAATTTGAACAAAAACTGTGGAAGTTACACACGAATTAATTTTTCTCCCACATTTTTACGGAAAAAATCGCCTTTAATCAGTTATAAAATGTTTTACAAACATCCAATGTTGATGCGGGAATTTCACTCTGTAGAGGAAGGAATTCTACACGTCCAGTAAAAAATTCAAGACAATTGAAACGCTGCTATAACTTCTACAATTGTTTGAATTTCTTCATGAAATTTTGTTTAAAATGTTCAATAAGGGTAGGTTTTTCAGAATCAGTAAAAAATCGATTTTTGAAGCTGAAATAGTCCACTATCCCCTTAAATGCAAAATTATCGCGAATAGGCTTGCAGATTTGCTACGAGGGATGTTCTAGGAAAACAGAGCTCGGCAAATTGCATATTCGATAGAGCTATGGATTATGAGAACCACGAAGCCTGTATTACACTATTTGATGTATTATATAAAATGTTGTAGAGGAGAAACGTTTTTACAGAAATAAACCAAGTTACGAGGTTTCGAGCTCTTTACGTGGCTGCCAAGCCGAGCCGAGTAATTCATACTGCACCTTTTAGAATCTTTTTAACAATTAACTGAGCGTTGAAAACATTTCAACAGTTCGGCGTCGCAGGTTCCATAGCTGTGTTTCCTTCACCGCCAGCTCTCGAGGCATTCCGTCCCTTTCCCCGCACCCACTTTTTTCAAATAAAAACGTTCCTTATTACCGTAATCAGAAAACGAGTAAGACGGTTAAGAGCTTCTTTCAGCATCAAGGGTTTTAATAAACAGGAGTGAAACCGATTCGCCGTCCCCGTCGCGCAATTTCATTTTACGGCGAAAATAATAAACATTTCCCCGGGAGAAAACGTTTTTTTCCCTCGGAGCGAACGAACACGGAGACGGTACCCGTGCACTCGAACGAGATGTCTCGTACGGTCGAGATAGACGGTGGGCTATCGCGTTACGATGCTAATTAATTAAGAGCCGCGGTAATTAATGGTCTTTGGATAGAGCTACCCGCGCGCATGGGAACGTTTTCCGCGTACCAAATCCCTCTCGGCGATTAATTATTTCGAGTAATTTAATTAAATACATCAATCGACGCTGGTACGTCCAACCGTTACTTCGAGCAGCTCGATTTTCGAGTCGTCGTTCGAATTATAAACCTAAGTAAGTAGGTACTTCCTCCTCTAAAAAATTGTCGATGTATTTTTAATTTGAAGGGGAGGAGACAGGGAGAGCAGAGGAACGAAGCTGGATCGATACTTTAAATGGTAAATGGATTTTGGGGAGTTCGGTTGCACGAAGGATGCGTGGATCCCCGTGACAATGGGGAAGCGTATTTGTATCGCGACTCGGTATCGCTGACGGTGGATCTGTACGCCGTACACGAGAATCATCGAAGGCGAGCCATTGTCGAGGGGCAGCGGTGCGTGCTCGCTGAGACGTCAGACACACCGGAAGCGTGGCGAAGATGAAAGGAGAGAGCGTGATCGAGGAGGAGCAGAAACCCGAGCGGGAAGAGATTTACGTTTGCAACCGTGAAAGACCGGGAAACGTGCTCGTGTGTGACCTAGATCGCTAACGAGACGATTCGTCGATTAAATAACGCTGGCCATCGTGGAGTCCAAGTGGAAGAGGTAGCCGAATGGCCCGCCGAAATGCCAGTCGACGAAAATGACGCAACGAAAACCGTGACTTTGCGAGGTCTCATGTGGAAGTAATGAGACCGATTTGCTAAATACTTACATATTAGTCTAAATCGACTATTAATAACTGCGAATCGCTATTGTAATTCCGTTGACTTCTTTAATAATTCCTACAATTCCTTCAATCACTCTGCTCTGATCGCTGTTCGTATATCCCTTTACCCGTAACTTTTAATATTGTGTTTTCTTGCGTTATTATTCTATTATTATGATTCTTTTATATCTTTTTTTTGTCACTATCACTAATGGTTTCTTTTGCGCTTACTTCCTTACTTTCGTTTCTTTAATTACTTTTCTTTGTACTTCCTAATTATTTGTTCTATGCTTGTGTAACTATGACTTGTACTTATTATAACAAAGGGTTTATCCCGTTGAAATATATATAATATAATAATAATAATTAGTAATGACACTCATTAGTAATTACACACATGTTACAATGATGTATAAAATCAGCCTTAACACGACTACAAGTCCACTTCCAATGACTTCTTCGAAGATGTCGATTAGAAGGTTTTTGATTGTTCCATATCGGGTTAGGAGAATGATAAACGTGTAGCATAAAGTAAATTGTATATTCGTTCTTCGGTATATCGAGGATGTGCAATTTCATGAGCGCTGGTTCTAATTGCAACGGAATAATTCTATCCCTTCCGTGCCATCGGATTATCGCGAAATGCACGGCAATAACGGGCAGCCAAGTACGCTCCATATTTAACGTTGCCGCTTATTGGGCATCCCCGTTTGCGAAACGCTGAATTAATTGTTGAATATTATACCGAGGGCTTGTTAATGTTATCGATCCCGCGAGCTCGACACCTATATACATATCGTTCCAATTTAGTTTCGGGAACTGTGCGCGGAACTGGGTCGAATCGGAAAATTCGCGGCGAAATCGACACTGGCTCGTTGAACGAGGGAATCGAACGTCAAGAAAAGCGCGACTTTTAAAGGCTCATGCTTAATTGATTCCAGGTCGCTTGAGCCTGTCATTCAAACTAATTGCCACGACAACGGCAATGTTCCGCTGTTTTGTAATTAAAGTTGCTTCGAGAAATCCCTCTGCACGAACAACACCCAAATGTACTGAACGTTAAAAGGAAGAGTCGAAAGATTCGCTGGGTGGATAGCCTCTGTTGGTATATGTAACTTAATTGCAGACTTTCGTAGACCTTTCCGCGACGTTCAGTGACCAACTACGATAAAACAGCGATATCGGCGGACCGTGGGAAAGGATTCGGCGCATCAACGATGCACCATCGTAATAAGCACTTCTGGGGATAGGTTCGTTACCAGGGATTCCTGTTCCGCGACGAAGCGGCTCAACGTGCAGCGGGAGAGACGTACGCGTCCCTGTAATGCTGATGTAATGCCGGTGTAATGGGATGCAGCACGACACGCAACGCATTACACGCTGGCTGCTGCAGGCGGATCGCGAGCTGCGCCGCGGAAATTCGAGAAAATCACAAAGAGCTTCGCCAGGTCGACACTGTTGCTCCCGTTGTACTCCTACAAGACGAGATTCCATTCCTAGAAAGACTGGATAACGAGGAATATCCTATTTCGTCTTCACCGTGACAAACACTTCAAGCATTCAAAAACCACGATAAATGAGAACCCATAGATTCCAGATTTTCTAGAAGTAAGCAGAAGTACTTCCCCTAGGATTCACCGTTCACGCACGAAGGAGATCTGACATCTTGGCATTATCGGACCGGGCCTCAGGCATAATGAAATTAGCGACGGTTAGGGCGAGCTGACAATAGCTCGAGAAACCTTCGCTGATCGAGTTCCTTCTAGTGTTGGGAGCTGGCGGTAGGAAGACAGGAAGAGGACACGGTTGGTTTGGACGGGGAAGTTTGTAACGCGGCCTCGACCTGAGCCGTAGAGCCACTTCACGGCATTTAGCAGCCCTTGTTTACAAGGAAACGGCGCGCATCGCATATATTTGCTTGGGTCACAGCATTCGTATTCCAGCCGACTGTGTGCCCCGTCCGTTCGTACTCCGCCATGCATGAGTGCAGTGTGCGAGTGTGCCTCTAGTGTCGATACGTGCTGGCACGGCGATGAGCTGCGCGATCCCAGGCCGAGGCCCTCCTCCAGCAGGCACCTCGAGGGCCGTCTCGGCGACACGGTTTCATTGACATCGTCCAGGCGATCGCTCCATTGATTTCGCGCTGCAACCATGTCTACCTGTTTCGTTTCTCCGAAAAGCATCGTTATAGATACTTTATTTCGGATCAACTAGCCCTTCTTAATTCTCTGGCAGCATAGGGTAACATTGGCATACGCCGAAATTACGTTGTTTTACGTCAGATTAATAAAACTTAACCTGTTAATGCTATTTATATGATGTGGCAATGTTACGAGTTGATTTTAGTTAAGATGCAAAAAATAAAATAAAATATAGAAATTTAAGTTTACTGACCTGAGATTAATAAAACTTATCCCGTTAATGCTATCTACATGATGTGCTAATGTTACCCCGGTACAGTAACGCTTTTAACATTTATTAAAGAAGGAAAGGACACAAATTTTGTGCATTTTGACACTTGTAGTACAATCACAAAAGATGCAATGTTATGATAAGATACTTAAATCAAATGTAAACATGTTAATTTTTACATTATATAACAAAATGTTTCAAAAACCTGCCAATGTTCCCCCATTTTACGGTACGAACTGTTTGTCATTGTGAATGAAATACTTTATTCGGATAACTGTTTTATTCGGAAAGTTCGTAGCGCTGTCGACAGATGAGAGATTGCGACTGAAAGAGATTCTACTCCATATTTCGTGGAATTAGAGGAGGATTGTTTATTATGCACAACGCGCTGTACGCAAACATTGCCTTCGAATTTTCCTGCAATTTCGCTACGAACTTTCCTCGCAACCTAATAATGTTATGGAACTGTGGGAACTGGAACGCCAGAGGCCAGGATGACTATTAAGATACCAGGAACTACAAGAATCCTTCAACTTTCACAGGCCTCGATATCAGAACCGGAGGAAACCTAATCGCTCGTGCTTGCACCGCGATCTCGTACACGACATTGGTGAAACGTACAGTGGAAGCTTTCGAGTTATCGAATCGACGGAGGCTGGCTTGAACAAGGAGCACCGTTCGTCGCTGGATGGACCACGCTAATCTTCCAAAGTGGAAGGGACGACGCGACGTGCATTCCCCGTGCATACACGGGCGAGACAAATAATTTATGGTCGCGTTTATGCCGCTCGTTCGTTCGCTTTCCCAATGCACTTTCTACGGCCGATCTCTCGTTGCAACGAGAGAGCCAGTTCCTTCTCTATCCTCCCGTTCTCTCCTCCCCGCGATTCCTACTTTCCCTCCCTCTCTCTCTCTCTCGCGCGCGCTCTGCCTAGCCGCCTTTTTCCCTCTTTCAGCCGTGTCGGTGCACGTTACGCAATTCCAAAGATATATGGTTGCTTCAGGAATATCTTCGGGCGGTCTCACGCGTCCAACCATTTACCGGGTGGCCACGGTAATTTTGAGTCTCCGTGGCCCCCCTCGGGTACCAACGCGCTTAGATACCTTCGATTACGTGACGAGAGTCTGGAATTTTTCTCCGGTGTAATCACCGCTTTGGTTCAAGTCCCCCTGTCATATCGGTGAAATATACGAACGTCCCTCGGTGCCTTCTATCCCTTTCTTAAAGCTCGATAGTAGGTAATTACAGAAACTGTTAACTATCCTACGAAAGAGGTCAACGTAATGCGCGCGCAAGATCTTTGGGTGAAAAGCGGCTTATGTAGTTTCGTGAGAATTCTGTCTCCGAGCTGGCTAATGAAATGAATTACCCCTATGGTGCACACGTAAATTAAAATTATACCATTGCACACGTTGGGTCTCACAGGCCCATATCTCCACATTTAGAAATGCATGGATATTTTGGGAAAATTTTGTTAGACTGCACGTAATCTAGTGCACTCTATCTTTATTACAATAATATTTAATAACATAACGAAATACTGAATAAATATATTTTTAACACTACTACTTAATTATCATTCTCTGAATCTTTTTCAATATCATGAGAACTGTTCACTTGGGCATGAGAACTGTCAGGCCCCACATGTGCATTGTAGGGTTAATCGAGAAATTATGAAAGTATGAATGGAAAACGTGAGGAACGATTGCGTAGTAGTTACATACATCCCCAAATTTCTCGCGGAGTACCGATTATATCCGTACACTTTCCCACTACGCGTCTGAGTTGAAGTAGCCCCGCGTTTCATGCGGAAACGCGGGCTTAAGTGCGTCGCGCGCCGCAAGTGGGGAAGTGGCTTAAAGTGGCTCTCGCGTGGAGACAGCCCAAAGTGCATCTCGTGTAGAAACATAGCTTAAAGTGAATCTCCGCTGCACAACCCCTACTGAAAGCAAATATGACGCCCGTCGACGATGTTTCAAATGCGGTCGAAATTTATGAAACGGGAGGTCGATAAGAGGAGCAGCGAAATAACCGGGGTCCTCGTGTCGCTGTGACAAATCAATGGAGATGAAGTGCGCAGAGGGGCAATGCCAGGAGGATTCTGTGGATTTTCTGGCCAACAGAGATCGGCGTGGGCGAGGGGGAGTTACATGGGCGGTGAACAGGTGTTGTGCAACGAAAACGCGGAAATGCAATGTCGATAAACTCGCCTAAGCGAGAGAGGTCCAGACGACCGGCGTCGCCAGACTCTCACTCGCGCCTCCCCTTTCTTCGCCGCCCGTTTCCTCGGCACGTTACAGAAATACACCGGGAAAATTATGTCACTAATGCGCTTGGATATATCTCTAGGCGTGGAAACGGCGCCCCGTTGCGACTATTCGTCTGGAAGATCGCAGTTTCGACAAATTCGAGAAAACCTCCGAGCGGATAATTACCCAGGGCTACCTGGGTCTCGGCGAACGACGTGGCTTGTAGGTACGTAGAAATGTTAGCTCCAGGGGGGAGGGTGGGAATAGCGTGCCCATCGACATGAATGAAGCTGTTGAGTGGAGGCACATGAGTGGTGATCGATTCAAGCTTGACGAGCAGGGGGAAAGAATAGGGTTGCTTTGATTGATCTAGGAGTTGTACTTGAGATTGTGTTCGTTAGGGTGTCTGAGGATTCTTTCAATTTTGATGAGTGGAGGAGGGCGTGGGTGTTCTAATTTGTTTGATCTGTAGCTAGGGTTTGATATCGAGACGAACTAGGGAGATTGAAATATGCTTGGAGAATTTAGAGCGAAGAAAGTCAGATTTCTTGATTGGAATTAGAATTCTAGTTTAATATTCGCCAAGATACAAGATGTAGCGCGTATGTAATCGATTGAAATGATAAAAATTTCTTTTTAGAATTATATTTCTTCGTATTTGTAAAGTCACACAAACTCGAAGCTAAGTAAATACGAGTCTCAGCGAGCTCTTCCCTTGTTCCCAGTTTCAAAGACCGAATAAATACCTCCGCGACGATACATTCACCTGCTTACAGTCATTCAATGTCTGCTGATATTAGTTGCATGTCCATTTCTTCCCGTTACGATACGCAGAAATATTTCTGCATGCATGCCGCGCGATGCGCGCGGAACACTCGGCGATTTCGTAAGCGCTTCCTCGTCGCGGAATAGTAGGGAAAAAACGCGTCTCCCACGATGCCTCATCCGAAGCTGGCGCCAATCCATGACAGGAGAGGAAAGAAATTCTTTTCTCTTCAACCCCAGCGATATCTGCAAAATGTTTCCGTGCACGCGAGCGCACTCACAACGAAGATCTCCTTTTCCTCGTGAGCTTTTACATCCAGATGCTCAGCGGCAGCACTTTAAGCGTTAATGAGAAATCGATCGACGCATGTAAGGGGTCGTGTATCGCCGGGGAGCTGAAGATATCGCGGCGCGATCGACGAACCAGGTCTCGGTGAAATCGTATAGAAATTCACTTCAATCGCGATTTCTCGTGTCGTTACAGAGGGCACCATGTGAAACGTACGATCCATCATGTTCTTGAAAGATCCGCTTTGCTACGATTCACTCGTATGGAGAATTACGGAATCACGACTCGAGAACTATGCTCAGATTTTGAAAAACACTCGAGGCTACGAGGAGCAACATAGATGTTTTTATACAGGTAAATATTTGAATGGAGGAAAATCAAGAAAAGGAGATTCTTCGAGAAGAGATACATGAAATAGCTTCTTTATACTTTATACTATTAGCATCAAGATGCGCGG
Organism: Andrena chrysosceles; assembly: GCA_963855975.1. Lineage (NCBI taxonomy): Eukaryota > Metazoa > Arthropoda > Insecta > Hymenoptera > Andrenidae > Andrena > Andrena chrysosceles. Next base: position 9,391,915 of record OY979766.1, on the reverse strand, counting down.
AAGCCCCCTGAAGTATTTTCATAAACACCTCACTGGCATAAAAGGCCCATAAAAATCAGGATTAACGCTAATGGCAAGTCGAGAACGGGCCGCGGTGCCCCCGCGCTTAATTCGCGCGGCAAGTCGAGCTGCGCGCAAGGCCTTACGTAACAGCCCTGTCAGGCGTGTCTTAATAAATTACATAATAAATATCTCATAAACGAATTACATAAAAGCGAACGAATACGAAGCTGCGATTCAGTCCAGGCACATTACCCCTGTCGGATTTCCCAGCGAGCGTCGAACCCGCGAAAGCGAACATCTAAGGGGCGTCTGCTTGTGGGAAATTTGAAAAATCCTACGGAGAACTATTAGGTTTTGACTGGAGCTCGAATGCGGGCCACTGCGCTCGCATCGATTCCCCTTTGATCGGTAAATAACCGTTCAAACAATCTCCTGCCTGATTCAGCTCGCACGCGAGCATCGGAATGCCTGGCAGGGGGCGCAAAAAGGAAGAGGAAAAAGCACGGAATGCAGAAAAATGACTGGCGTTTGTTGGCACGAAAACAAAGGTAAAATAAGACGAGTACGGAGCGTTTCGACGGGGCACAGAGGGCCGAACGCGGGACAAAGGGCAAAGAAAGGCACGGTACAATAGATTTGACAAAGTGTGATGGGATCTGGAGTATCTAACAAGTAAAACGAATTATGCATCTGTTGGGATAACGGGTTCACTTTCGGGAGGGATATGTAGGAAAAAGAATTGCTAGAAAAGAGAATATTTCTTGAAGGAACTTGTGCAGCTTGAGTTCCTAAGATACATCCTCGGATTAAAAAGACTCGATGGATACGAGCTACCTTTTTCAATCACTCTCTGATCACCCTGTAAAGGATCTTTTCTCTATTCAGAGCACATTTTAGGAGGACGGAAGAGTTCGAGTTTTTCCGCGTGTACGCGCTTCTCGCGTGGCCGACGTGAGAAACGAACTGCCTCGGCTTCAGGTTCACTGCCACGAGCATTATTACGCAAGAAGAGTCTACACCGTTCGTTCCTCCTGTTACGCCTTAATCGCGCTTAATTAATCGCCTAATTGCCGACCTGCCAATTAAACGACCTCGGGTGTTGGCGCGAGTTGCATTCGTTGGATCAATTTTCTCTCGCGGTTATGCATATTCCACGGGGAACCGCTCGGAAAGACTTAGCTCGGCGCGGGCTGCAATCGTCTTTACGATAGGAACGTTAGAATCGATTGATAGATCTTAATTGGGTAGTGCAGGAAGCTTCAGCTGGAGTACGATAATTAATTGCTCTCGAAAGTACTTATGGAGAGAGAAAGCGGAAACAGTATTCGAAGAGGAGTTTAGAGGATCGAATTCTATCATCGAAGCACACGTGGAGAATACTTTATATTGTTTTATAGATAACAATATGTTGAACAACTCGAGATCACGTTTTTGAGTAATAATCATCTTTAACACTATTCCTACCACGAACCGGTCAAATGACCGTTTTTAAAATATCGATTACAATTTCCTATATACAATGTAATTGAATCGCCTTTAAACTTCACGACTTTGCCTCAAATATACGTATAATACATTTTTGAATATTCACTTCTTGTTTTATTGTTTATTTTCCGAGAAAAATTTGTAGTCTGTCTTACCTAACGCGACCGGTCAAATGACGTGAAATGTGTCGGTAGGAATAGTGTTAAAGTAAATCCACAAATCCCGGAGAATCTTCAGTTTGCAAAAATTTCATATTTAAGTGGGAACAACAGGAAAACCATTGAAATAAAGGATATTCAAAGAGAATCCTCGTGATAGAATTAATGAAAGATTAATATCAAATACTCAGCTACGGTAGAGTAAATAATCAAATCCTAAATCCTCCTCCTCCTAAAATAATACAAAAATCAGAATAGACTTTGATCGCTAATATTTAGCAACGAAATGTTCAACAGCGATCCTGAAGCGATTCATTCTTCGTCCAGTCAGACGGAACGGAAAGCGCGAGCAGCCCATCCCCGTTGAAAAATCACGGGACAAAGTGCAGCCTCGGGAGGAAAGCGGCGAGAGTAACGAATGATAGTAATTAAACGACAGAGGCTCTTGCCCGTGGTCCAACGCGGCTCGCGTTAGTTTAATCTCGAAGATCCCGGAAACTGGGAGCACCGCGGGTCCCACGTTCGATTCAATGGAGACTTTAGCGCGACCTTAAGCCGTATACGCGAGTACAACGACCCCAGGCCGCTAATTATTCTCATTAACGGAAAAGCTGGAATCCGTGGTATTGCTAGGAATGCGAAGATCACGAATGAGGGGGAAGAGGGGGATACCTTTTATGTACGCCGCGGTACGACCACAATTGTAGTGGTCTTTATTACCTGCCGTTACGATAAAGCTTCAGGAATGTTATTTAACAACCAGCGCCCCTGGCACCCTTAGAAACCATTTAAGAAAAATTAACAAACGCCACACGCCGGCTCACTAAATCTAGCGACAATAATAAAGCGCAAATTATACTGGCATTTTATCGTGGCTCACGGCGACATTTCATTCAACCGTCCTTTACTTTTTAACGTCACAGCAACGTTAAAGCGAGTTTTTTGTTCTGTAACGATCTTGGTGCACGTGTAATGCTCTCAATAATTTAATCAGCGGGAAAGGAAGCACGGTGTTCGACGATCTGCAACCCCTTTGCTGGCTTCTTCCTTTGTCTCGATAGCTTGTTTTACCCTCCGTCATTTATACCAGATGTAACAATTCTCAGTTTCGTATAGATATACTCAAGATTCACGCGGAGGTGATTACACCGTTCAGGGAAATTGGTGGACAGTGTTTCTGGGTGATTGAAGGTAACGAACCGAATACCGTTGGCTTGTTAGTGAAACTGACCAAATCCACTTTTTCCAAAAGTGAGATTTTGGGGTTTATTAAAAGATCCTGTGTTTGGCCTTTGGTAAACACCAACACTTTTCAATTTTAGTAACAAACCAACGATATGTATGTAGAAAGAATTAGTGTGGTATGTTTTGATATTTTTCTGTAGATATCAGCAGTGATAATTATACCAATTATCGACAGCACGTGTTCCTTGCTTCCCCGAAGTATTTGTTACCGTAGTTTGCAATTAATTAGAGTCGCCCAAGGAGCCTGGCCTTATCGCGAGATGCTGCAACTCCCCCAGGAAAGTATAGCTTCCAGTTAGGTTTAATCTGAAATTCTGGAAACCCCGTCGTATATTCGTGCCACGTAACGAGCCTGCATTAATTAAGTTCCGCTTCCGTCTACAACCGGAAGCAACCAGGAGAGTTCGCCGGCCAGTTAGCGGGCGTCCGCCGCAATGCGAACTCCGTTTCCAAAATTGCTCGATGACAACTGGCGCGCGTCAAAACGCCGTGCAATATAACCAATGTAAACGACTTGTCGCCTCATTTGTCCACGAATACGAACGTCAGTTATTATAACTACCTATGAAGAATGAACGCTGACGATTTGAAAGCACTTTGAAATAGCACCACCAATGCTCGATATTCAACTTAATTCTACTCCTAATTAGTAATTCGACAGCAACGAAGCACGCGAGTCATTGTCGTCCGTTCGGTGACGATGGAATTGGTATTTTAAAATAAATAGCCAAATGACAGTGTAGACATGAATAATTCCGAAGAAATCAGCTAGGGGTAGTTCGAAACAGTTATTTACACCTGCAGCTATTCCCATGGACTTCCAAGGAAATTATAGGATGCACCGCGCGCGGAGGCCATTGCTGAGTGATTAAGTGGCGTTTACTGTTTCAGCATGTTTAAGAACGCGTGCATGTTTGTCTTCGCACTGTTTTGTAACTTTCCCCGACTTCCGCGGCAACTTTTCGCAACGTTTCAGTGGATTCTATGTGGGGTTCAAGGATCTACTATAATCCGCATCAATCCTCGAATAAAACCTCGCATAACTCGTTCGTACACTTGATTAATACACAATTGCAACGTTCTTTAACACCCGTTATGTACACCGTGGGTTACCGCCGGATCGCTGGCGATATTCGTTACCACACACGAATATTTAATATTGGACCAAGCCCTTCCACAGCCCCGTTGATATTGAATCAACGAGTTTCGCGAAAACTACGCCCTGAGCTTTTCAATTTCATGATGCGTTTGAAATTAAAAACTGGGTGGGCGTGAATGCCGCTAACAGGAACGAATCAGATGGACCAATAAAATAATGGCGAAAAGGGGGATGGAGAGCATCAGATATGAAAGCCAGCCCTTGAGACTGAGGGGAATAACTATCTCCCTGTAGCTGGTGCATCGGACTACGTTCTCTTTTACGATTTTCGTGTAGCCATTATAGATTTAAAGTTACGCTACTTACAATCTTGAAGCCGCGGCCAGAATCGCATTTTCCCCTGTGTTGACCCTCTTTGCTTGACATTATTCTTTCCCTCCCTTATTCCGCACCCTCCTCAACGTTTCTACGGACGTTTCTCGATTAATCTCTCGCCAGAGTTCCGTACAAGACTCAATCCCTCGTAAATGATTATTTTCCTGCTGTTTGCGTGCGCGGGGTGGTTGCTGTAACGTCACCACTTTCGACTGACTTCGTGGGGTGGAAGTATTTTGTTTGGAGCTATTATGGAAGCAACTGTGGCTGGGTAATTAGAGGAACGGAGGTGGTTCTGAGATCTACTTAATATTCTATTTAATTCTAGAAAGCTGAAATTTTCATTGAAAATGGTATGTTCACGTTTTAAATTTTAAATTGCATTTTGTATCTTGAACGATCGAGCACTGTTTAATTTCAAGTCTTATCTTTCCATGAATTATAGTTAAAGAGAAGGAAGTCACGATTATACGCGGCTAAGCTACCGAATAAAGTCACGAAAAGGGCTCCTAGGGGAAACGGTGGGTAACGTCCTTGGTAATTATTAATAATAACGCAAGGGACGTAACGAGTTTGCTCCTTGCATTTAGAGAATAAATGGGAGCGACCGAAACGAGGTACGAAGACGATCGTCGGTTGCTTTTGCCGGGCCAGCGTGTAATTATGTTGGAATTACCATTATGCTCTAAACTGAAATTACCCCAGTTCCTTGGAATTTAGTTGGAACTAGAAACAAAAGTAGAGTGCCAGTCTACTTGATCCAGAGCTGCGTCTTTTTAGAAATCTTTAATAAACTTCACCACTTGCATTGAAATAAACCAGCATTCATTGTTGTTGCGCAACGTTGATTGTATAACACGGAATCGAAAACAATTAAAGACGAGAATCATGAAACTTTCTTTCCTTTTTATATGAAATATGCGATACACACAGGTATCAGCTATTACATAAAACGTGCAATAAACTGTTCTTGCGCTTTAATAACAGCGTAAAGAATTTTTATAATTACACATTTTAATGGGTTACATTGCTCGTACAAATTCCTTTTAAATTAGATATTTCGTATATTTCCCGTTGATCTCTATCGAAGTTTATTAATGCTCCTTAATTTATTCATGAATTTTAATATCGATGTTGAGTTCTATAAAACGGCTGCAATCGAGGCAATCAAATCATGTTCAAGTCAATTTGTAGAATTTATTCGATATTATGATGACAGTAAAATTCATTTGCGTTCTAAAAGGGCTTTAATTTCAGCGAATGGCTGTTATGGAGAATATTCATAGCGGTAATGGTATTTCGTAAATACTTTATGCGCGATACCACATTAAGCAATCAACTAAAATTACTAATTCTGCGGAATGCACAACGCTATCTTTATGTTTTAATTTGATCTATACGAATATACGTGAGCACACGCTCGTCTCCAGAGGTATACAAGAAATTAATGCTGCCCCTTTCCTATCACACACAGGGTGTATATTATCACGTAGAGAAGGGAAGAATTGAATTCTTACGGGAAGGGAGCAAACTGTTCATTTATATTCGAAGCCTCGCGTCGCCTCCTAGAACTTCAAACCCACCTAACCTTTCAACAGACACATTACTTTGAAATACCGGTCGAATAAACTGTATAAAACCTGATATGAGATTTCATATTATGCATTCCATGCTGTCTGCTCCACATTTCATTGTCGAAAGTGACCCACGCTCCTCCGCCAGGAATAAATCGCGTCAGAAAGGTCCCCTCGTATCGACCAAAACGCGACAATAATCAAGTCACTGTATTCTGAATTCTACAGTTTTCGAGGCACTACTAAATCACCTATAACTTTGCACTCTGCAAAAGCACAAATATCGGGGTCCCTACGTGTCACTGAACCTTATATTAAATACCATACTATCAAGACTGATATCACCATAACAAGATATGTAACACATTATCACATTACCCTCATTTATAGGCTTTCCTATATTTCCATTACTACATGCAAACTTCAAACCACACTTCTCTTCATCAATGAAACCCTTATTTCATTCTCCACAACACTACCCTTCTATCTCCCAATTATAGCTGCCTAATATTCTATGTAGGTACAATATCATCTTTCTGACCAACCCCTTCCCCATGAAAGAACAAATCTGTCATCCCCAATGGCTAAGTGCTTTCCACTCTGCAGATCATTCAAGCAATTTGAAATATTCCAGACGAAAAGCACGGCGAGCTTACGTTTTCCAGGAAAATTATAGAATGTGATAAAGAGAGTAAACGTCCCATGACACTGTAATCTCTATTAAACAGGGCATTAGAGTCTTCGTTCCGTTTTCATTGTGCCCGGCCACGAATACTCCACCCCCTGTATCACGGCCAGCAATATCCGTCGCGTTGCATCGGCCACGCGAGCCGGGATTATTGGTTTTATTGTCCCGACGCCGGTGTGCAGCTCCCTCTCTGCGATTTTATTTTCGCTTTACTATTTGACGCTTTCACCCGATCGCCTGTATCGACCAGCCGACAACGGGCTTTCGATAAATCAACGCCACCGCGATCGTTAAATACCCGATGTATATTCATCGATAATGCACGAGCTGGCAGGGGATGATACACGGCCCGCGGTTCCTCCATTCGACACTAACGGAAATTCAGCGATGTGAAAGTTGGAGACATCGCCTACCCGCTGCATTTAACACGCGGCGATGATCAATTTCGTGAATCATTTAATTTTTTAATTACCGCGGGATATGTTGGAATAGAGAAATTGGATGCTACGACAACTGGATCGTAATTGAGAACCTTGCAGCAAGAGGGGTGTAGATCCAGGTTTAAAAAGGTTTAAAAAATTATTGCTTTGACGTAACATTAAAAAGAGAACACTAATTGAACAATATATATTTTCGCACAATAAGTAGTTGTTATTAACCCTTCGTGGTCACACCTTCTTATAATCACACATTGGTCACACGGGGTTCATTGTACCCCAGCGTAATTATTTGAGTTACCATTTTCGTATTTTTGAATCTTTTAACTTTTTAGTGATAATTGTACATTCGTAATACTTATACAGTCATGGTCTAATAGTCTTTTTCTAGAAACATAAATTTTGATATGATAAAATTTGTAGTTGAAAATGAGCGATTTTCCATGGTTGTGGGAAAACCCGATTTTTTAAAATTTTTTTTATTATTTTTTTGCGATAAATGCCCCTTGGAAGACGTAAAGGTGCGACATTTCAAATCGAAAATTGCTCTTGGGGTACAATACACCCCGTGTGACCACGAAGGGTTAAGTTGAACAAGTTTTAATTTCTATTTTTGGCAAATTTTTCAAAACTGGAGCATTCTTATTACACAAAACAGTACCTATTGGGTGCAGGTTCCAAATTTGTAATAAAAATGGAGTTGCACCCCTTTTGCTGCAAGGTCCTCAATTCAACCGCGGATCTCTCATCTGTAGACCGCCCCTTTAAATTCTTAAACTATAATATAAGACGCTGGACAGATAAAAACTATAATATGAGACGCTGAACAGATTAAAGATCCATTGGGATCTCTTCCTACCAGCGTTCAAGGAAGAGAAAACTAGGAGTTCTGTCGGAGGTACATCGTATTACAGCGATCCTAGGCCACGTGCATTACAGATTTCTCGAGCTTCACCAGAGAACTGTTTGCTAAGAATTTATTCTTAGCAGACGCTCTTAGACGCACGTTTCCCATCGTTCCCGCGAAATTCCTCGGACAACCGGGATGAATCTTGTGCGGAGATTTTTCTTCGTTTCCAGCGCTTCCGTGGCTCTCGACCACGTCCCCCTACGTTCCCTCGTGTGCCTGTTTTGCGTACGCTCGGGACCCTGGTCTCGTACCAAGTCAATTACTGGTTACTCGGTTACTCGCTGGTGCGTGCTGCGCCCAAGTTGCGGAGATACAGCACTCACACAGACAGAGGGACGACGCTGCGTATCGTAATTCGCAATTTGCCCGAGCATTCACCTTCGAATTCCCGTTATTCACGTTCCGTATCGTCGTCCTACGCTCGACACCCGGAGGCAGCCGCTCCAGGCGACGACGATGGAACAGCCGCGTACGATCGGCAAGCTTCATGGTTCACCGATGTGCCTCGCGATTTTCACGATTAGCTGCGAAGTGTGACGACGATTTTACGGTGGAGGGTGGGTGGGTGGTACTAGTATCGGGGTTCGTGCAACTATCAGTGGTTTATTAAAAATATTTTAGTTAATTCAATTATTGGAGGGTAACCGAATTGGTAAGTAGGGTAAACTCGGCTTAGTCCGTGATAGTGGTTACTCCGTGATACTTTTTCAATCGTCTATAACTCGAAGTTGCCAGACCCAATATAGTAAAAAAAAAATAGAGGAAGTGCAGCATATTTGGAATACTGTTGGTAATTTGGAATACCGAAGTATCTAATAAACTACTAACGCTATTTAATTTGTAACACCGTAGATTATAGCGGCTAATGACCTCTTAACTAATGACATTTGTGGATGAACCGCAATTTTTACATTTTCGACTTAATCTGCAGAGGAAGAAAACGTCAATCTGCAAAACTTTTTCAGCGCGTATTCAATCGTTCCAATCATGGTTAAAATATGTCAAAACTTTAGTGTTAAACACTTAATCGACTCATTTGCATGTTCCTTCTATGGTTCCGTGCCAGTTTTGCAATATTTTCGAGAATACAAAGTGTGACATGAAATTTTCGGTTTCGATGCCATGTTGCTAATTCGGAATACCGAAGGTGAAGGTAATTTGGAATATTCCAAAGCCTACCGCATTAGTTTCATCTGTCACCTGTATAACCTTTTTATATTTAAATAAAATTGTTCCTTAATTGTAATTTCTTAGCCTCATTGCGTCATAAAATAAACTAATTTTATTATCGGCATGTTTTGTTTCAGTTTATAAAGTGAAGGTAAATTGGAATACCGGTATTCCAAATTACCTGCACCCTAACGAAATCGATACTTCTTGTCATTTTTCATTCAAACCAAAATTTCAGTTACTTTTTGTTTTTTATTTTTACTGACACTCAGAAATATGAAAGTTTATTAGTTTCCCTATGATATTATGTAGTTTAATTTGATCCCATCCTCTGTCGTAATTTTTTATTCGTCTTAAACAAACTGGTATTCCAAATATACTGCACTTCCTCTACTAATATACAGCGTTGATCTTCTAGTTTATAATGCGCTAAAAGAATCAGTCAATTAAAGTTAGTGTGATACTTAGATTGAGAACGTTTTTGTTCTAGCAGCGCATTATTCGCGAAATTCTTCGTGGTAATTATGAACGGTCGCTTGTTTATGTATTATATATTGAAAATTAAAACGGCATGTAAGTGATGGTAAGGTAAAACTTTAACAAAACTTACTGTTGAAATTATCATACAGTAAGGCATCAGTGCTATTTTTGCTTATGAAAGTAATTAATGAATTGTGAATTTTGTATATTTTCAATTAAATATACTTAGTAAAATTCTGTTAACCTATTATTTGTTTGTAGGATGTCTGACCTATCATTATATCCTAAACTCACTTTCAGAACATGTGAATAGTAGCAGTTAATAGATAAATTCTAAAACTATCACGGACTTACCCGAGTTTACCCAACAGTGTGTATCAAAAGTTCCCAGACTCTGAGTTTAATAATTTCTTCTGGTGGAACGAACGTGCCAAGTTAATATTTAGTTGTTAGTTATCGTCGTCCCTAGATCGCAAACTTTCGCACTCTTTGATCTGCTCCAAATTCCGCTGATACCACCCCCGGCGCACAGTAATTATTCTATCGGTTGAAAAGCTTTGCAGTAACTGCAGGAAAGTGGAGATTTCCCCGAGCCCGAGAGGCTGCATAAATCACGGCGCGGTGGCAAAAGAGTCGCCCACGAAAGCGGAATCGCGGCAATAAATACGTCGAGGGTTCGATCGACTCGCGTTAAGCAACCGATCGTCCCCGCGGACGTCGGCGTTTAATTATAAACCGAGCGCCGATAAATACACGACGCGTCTATTAAGGAGCGATTACAAAGCGGCGCATCGATAAGAATTAATTGCCATTGCTGCAGCAACAATCGTTGGAAACTATGCCAGCAACAACGCCGGCCCCGTTTAGCAATGATTTACGGTGGACAGCAGCGAATCATGGACGATTTATCGCGGATATTTTTCTATCGACAAGATCGTCGGGCCCTTTTCAACTTCTGCTCGGACGCCTGTTGAGGAAGTCACGAATCGAAATTTCTTAGTCGTTGGTTCGCTAATGACTGCACTCCGAGGGCAATCGTTATCTTTTTCAGCTTTTTCATTTGGGTTTCTTTGTAGGCTTGCCTGATTTATTAGAAAGGGAACGATATGCAAATATTTGAAACCCGGAAAAGACAGCTTCCGTTCGTTTGGAAGCTCAGTAGTCAAAAATTTGAGTTTAAGATCGTCCTACAGCTTGTCATGTACATGTCAAGTTGAAAAATTTGATGAACAGATATATTTTACATTACTGGGGATGCTGGAAATAAGTCAGATATAGATAACTCATATAGCTTCGCCCACCCACCTATTTTTACGGGTTCAAACTTTACACAAAATCATTATTCTATTCCAGCTACAGTGACTAATTACGAAGGACCGTAATACAATCACTCGTGCCGGTTCAATACGCAGCTAGAAATATAGAAATGAAGATATTTCTCTGCTCCTCTTCCATGGAATTATTTCCACTCGGTAACTTTTCACGATTGAAATCTCTGTTACTTCATTTTCGTTCTTCAGCGTTAAAAGCGCCGGCAAGAGGTCTGGCCAAGTGGAAACAGAGGAAAGAGTGGAGCACCGTCGCGAGCTCTTTTCGCGCTGCAACTTTCGCTTCGAACTGAATGCTCAGAACCGTGCGCGGAACACAGGGAATACGAAACGCGTCTAGGAAATTGCACTGCTGCGCGCAGGTGAATAAATTAGCCGCGCGTTGGGCGCGGAAGAAAATAATCAATTAGCGCTTGATTTTAATGCAAAAGGTTTTACGAGCCGGGGCTCGGTGCATTCCACGAAACTCCTCGCCGAGAAATGAAATTTCACTATGAGCGCGGCATCGTTTTTACGACGGTCGGTCCCCTCTTCAAAGGGAAACACGGGACTACTGGTAATTACACGTCCATCTAACTACCGCCGCTGCATCGACACTTTAATCGTCCCGAAGCATCCCGCCACTTCAAGAACACCGTGCAAACGCCACTTTCAAGCACAGAGCGAAACCCGTTCCCCGTCGAGCCCGCCGATGCATCTCAGTTTCCGCGAGATGTATTCATTTAACGACTGATAATTCGTTAAGACACATTCGCATCCGCGAAATGTCCCACCATTTGCCAACTTTCACCGTGATCCCAACGAGTATGCGATAAACAAACATTCCAAACGATTCGCGAGGTGTAAGATAGCGATCGAGGAGGGTGATACCTATTTAATCTTCGACGTTGACATCGTTTTATTTTTCAAGCTGATCGGTGGATTAAAAAGGGTCGCTCGTATTAACGATATTCCCCGGGGCGTTGGAGGCTTTACGCTCGCGCGATTCGGCCTCGCGGTATCATTTCGAGTGCACCAGCCCGAGCGCTTATTATTTATGCAGAGAACTCTCGATATTGCGCTGAGGTTCTCGAGCTCTCGGTTTAACAGCGCTATTGTTCGATTCCCTACAGATAGCGGGCTGGCATTTTTTCCCCCCTCGCGACTCGTGCTGAACGTGTTCCCTTATCTGTTGCTGCGTTATGTAACACAGAGGGTAATGGAAATAGAGAAAGAGGGGAAGAGAATAAAGCTAGGAAGGGGAGAGAAGTTTCGATTCGCCCCGGAGAACCGTTCCGGGCGCACTTAGGCGAGGAGGATCGATCGCGATTCTGGGCATAACGAGAGGGACTTTCTAACTCGCGGTGCTCGTAAAGTTCAGCATCCCCGTGCCGTAATTTGCGGTTGCTGCTCTATGGCAGTACGATTCGCGGCGTAAGGCGTTAAACGATCTCACGAGGACGGGGCACGACGATCGTACCGTGAAAACGCTGGGCGAAACGCTTTCTAATGCGCCAGTCACGGAAACGTGGATGAGGCCCCCTGCGTTCTGTTTCTTCTCGAAATGATCGCGAGCAATCGTGCTCACTTTGGGCGCTCGTGGGCGGGAATGGCACTGAGTACATTCAGACGAGATTTGTTTACAATTGTAAACAAGGCACATGCTTTCTCATTTTTTTTTTTAAAGTAGGAAATTCGATGCGAGTGAATCCAAGGGTGAGCAAAATGTAAGCTTAGCAAAATGTAAGTTTCTAACTGGGATGTTTTAGAAAGAAGGTATTTAATTCGGCGGGGTCGAAGATGCATCGAAGCTCGCAGATGAAGGAAACTCCTGTGACGATTCGACGAGTAATTAATTAAAAGCAACGTTACTTCTATGTTTACGTTCCTGTAATTATTTATTCGTGCGATCTTTACTAGTGCAAGACCGCTGCATAGCAAAGCAATGCAACTGTTTCGATATCGATTCCGCATCGAGAGGCTCGTATGGGCGAAACTTTTCTAAGGCCATATCAGCGACTCCAAGTAACGAGCGCAGACTGTAAAGCGACGGAAACTTCTGCTTCAACTAAACTTCCTGGCAAGGTTGTTCCGCTATCGACTTTTACAGTAGAAAGCCAATATATCGGCGATAATGCCTCATTCCAATATCATTAATCTTCCTAAATAAAAAATTTCCCAACTCCCGAATTAATGTCCATCAAAGACAATCGAGAAATTGCAGCTGGCAATAACATTAAGCATACAGTTTCAATTTACGAATTTTTCAAAGCAATATCTTTTCGAACAAGTTGCTGGTCTATGCGCGCTACAAAATCAAGCACGGGGATGAAAAGTAACGGCTAAAGTATTCAAGAGCAAGGCACACGGGAGGGGCAGCCAATTAAGTGATGCAAGAGTGCAACAAGCGAGACGCTCCGAAAAAGGCTCTATTTACGAAACTCGCATCTATTAACGCTGGCCTGCCGCCCCGCAGTCGGCGACTTTGAGCCATCCAGATTAATTGCGAATTTATTCCACGCGTCTACGTGCGCGCACGTCGTAAACGCAAGGCCCCCCTCAGAACTGCACACACAATTACGAAGTGTCAAAGGAAGTTTCAGCGCCGGCTTTGGCCAGGCTAAATCCACAATTAATTTCCCGTCAACGCGGTCCGAGTAATAAGCACAAAGGCCCGTGCGAACGACACCGTGGCGATCGAGTTTTACGATTCCGTTTCCTCGGCGACCATTCAGCGTCTATAAATATTGATGATCCACAGAAAAGCCAGCCCGTATCGATTCCCGTTGTGGTTGCAGTTGTACAGTTCTTCAATGTCATTCAGCAGCGTTCGCGGAGTCGCGAGCGAAATAGAATTACGCGGGGTCTATTAGATGTATTATAGATATCGATTAAAAATTTATCCCCGTTCCGAGCTTTCCACGGCATAATTCAAATTCATTTTCCAGTTATTTCAGTCAACGCGACGTTGCGTGCAAGCTCCACGCGCCCCGTTCCACTTTGCAATGCAAACGACGGTTCTTTGAAAAGTACACCTATTGCGCTCTTAAAGGTTTAATAGAGTTTAGAAATAGACGCATAGTTGGAGCACCGAGTGAAAAGTTCTGCGCCACGTTTCGAAATGTTTTGAAAAGAAATTGTCCCGTGTCAGTTAGAAATGATAGAATTTCTTGACAAATGGTACTCTGATATTAGTTGAACCATAATTAATATCAGAAACCTTCTCTAAACCAATTCTCATTGTTTTCTTTAAACCATTTACAAACAGTCTTGCATCTCACTGACTTCTAACTTCTATCTCTGATATTTAATCCTATCTCAAACAATTATCTAATTCTACTTCGCCTTTTCTCCTTCACTTTCCTTCCTACAAACACATTCGACTCTATAAATATACATAACTATGAACCCGACAACTTTTCTTTTTCCTAAGTAGTTCCTTGATTTCGTTGTCATGGTCGCAGTAAAGCACGGTCGCAGCGAAGCCAGCGACGAAGGAGGTCGATGTTCGATCAGCGTTAGTGAAATTAGCGGGCATCGGGACCGAGAGCGGGTTGCTGTGGCGAAACGAAGCTATAAAGCGGAGATAGTCGGTTGCTTTCGTGCGCGGCCGGATACCTGATATCGGTATTAGCTGGGTCGTAAAGCATCCCGCGGGCCCCGTCCCACAAAGTGATTGCGATTGCGCCCCGGGCATTGCAACGCGCAGATTTATGAACAGGGGGTTGCGTGGAACGTAAGTCAAACCCCCTTCGGGACGCTCAACAGAAAATCGTTTGCACATATGGCGCCCAAGGCTGGCGGCGCGCATCCCCGCGGATCTATGCACAGGGTGTCCGCGAAGCGTTCGCGGGGCAATCGCAGACACGCTCGCGTGACTCTCAATAATAACCATTACGCGGCTAGTAGAATCGCTGCGTTATCTGTTCTCTTTGATACGCTAGACTGAGATCTTCCCGAGCTTCCTTCAAAGCTTCCCTTTGTTTGATCGAACAACGGCAGAAGTCACAACGATATCGACGAATTAGTTGAATTGAGGCATTTGATGGAAAAAGGGCACATAGGCCTATGTGCCCTTTTTCCGTAAATCGGTTAAATCTCAGGAATATGTTATATATATATAATATATCAAGGACATTTCTTCTCCCACGTTTAAATTAACTAAATGTTTTTTTGTTACGTAGAGTGAGCGACATGCAGCTACATAGCCGCTGAGCGGTCGCGCTGCCGTGCTGTCTATTGTCTGGTCGTGCAATACGTTTGATTTAATGTAAGCGAGGAACTATGGAAAGTGAGGCGTGTATCGAATCCGCAAGGAAAGAAGCGAATTTAGGAAAGATGAAATTGATTTGTAAGACAGCTTGCTGCAAAAAATCGAAGAAATTAATACTTACTTCCCATACAGCACACTTCGTTGCGGCAAAGTTGCAGGATGGTTGCAGTAACCTTGCGATGTTGCATGGTTGCAGTGCAATGTCGATGTATGGTTGCTGCGACGTTGCGGTGCAACATTGCACGGGGCGGACATAGAATTGTTTCTGCATAGTTGCTGCATAGTTGCGTTGCAATAATGCACTGCAACTTTGCCGCAATTATGCCGCAACTATGCAGCAACTTTGCCGCAATTATGCCGCAACTATGCAGCAACTTTGCCGCAATTATGTCGCAACTATGCAGCAACTTTGCCGCAGCTTTGCCGCAACTTTGTCGCAACTTTGCCACAACTTTGCGGCGTTAGCAAATTTTAAAACATAATATCTCCAAAACCGGCTGAAATAAAGTGTATACATTATACTTTATTGAATTCGTCTTGAAACGCACTATCAAGTGATCTGTTAAAAAAAAGAGTTCCGTAGAAAATTTGCCCCCTCCAACCACGCAATTTCATGTAAACAATTTCTTTTATATCTCCAATACGTTAGGAAATATCCAGGTGTTTACTGTTCCCGCGGACATCCAGTATAATGAACTAAAATATAAAATATATGTCGGAGAAGGCAACCATTTAATCAGTTCCAAGCATAAGTCAGAATCTACTTTACTGGTGGCACGTGCCAAACTGATGTTTCCGTGAAGGCGAGCACGGCGCACAGTGCTTTTAGAACGACAATATATGGGGGTCGTAGTACTCATGTAGTATGAAAGTTTTTAACGTACAGAGTAATCAATATATATACCATCTACAGTACACTACATCCAAGAAGGTTCCGTGGCCACAACAGTAGCGCGTCAGATTGTCATGCGGGCGGGCCGGTGTTCAAATCTGTCGTGACCAATAACTTTTTTTATTTTTTTTTAACAGTTTTTCGTTGCCTCAAAGTTGCCGTGCAAAGTTGCCTCAAAGTTGCTGTGCAACGTTGCAGCAGGCGGACATAGAATTATTGCTGCATAGTTGCGGCAACGTTGCGTGAATCGTTGCAATCTTGCACCGCAACTATACTGCAACTATGCTGCAACGAGAGTGTGCTGTATGGGTTAAAACATAACATTTTTTGTTTAGTTTTGCTCTTCATTTTGTATTTTTTATTTAAGAAATGTATAAAAAATTGGCAACGAACTATGTAAACAAAATTATATGTAAATAACTAAACAAAGAAGCAATTTTGTTACGAATTTACCATATTTACGGAAAAAGGGCACATAAACCACTTGCATAAAACTATTAAATAAAGACACATATCATTTTCAAATCATGACTTCTGTTTACGAAACGTTTGAAGGATATGATACTACATCCTTAAAAAAAATTGGATTTGATTGCATTACTTTTCATTAAGTTATACTATAATGAAAGCTTTGAAACCGATTTACTCTAAATGGCATTTTGGCGTATATGCCCTTTTTCCATCAAATGCCTCAATTATTAGATAGTCAGGGAATCTCTGGCATCGGTGGACACGTTGGTTCGCGTGGGATGGGCTCAGAGTTAATGGAGGAGTTCGGGACAACCCACGGAGCGAAAGCTCTTCCTGAAGGTGATGAAGGTTCAACGTGGAAGCACATTCGTCAGCAATGAAGACATTAAGTAATGAAGTAATTAGAAATCATTTTACGCTTTCTAGAGGTTTATCGCAAGGGAGGGACTTGGGAGAGCCGAAGAATGTTGGAGATGTTACAAAATGCGTTCCGCAGTGCGGGCAGGGCTGGCGGAATTCTGTAAGGAGTTCCATGCCAAACTTCTTTGAGTGCCAAAGAGATATTAAACGAGTCTTTGACACTTGGATGTGCAAGGTAAACAACGACACGCTATAGAGATCATGGGGAAAGGAACAGTTTCGAACGTTTCTTCGGTTGGGTGAAAGTGTCCAGAAGTCGATAGAGAACACTGATAAACTTCTCAATTAATCATCCTTAACTGCTTGTCTACTCTTATCTAATAGCGCGAGTTAGAAAATATGCGATTCAGGCTACACGCGATGATTAACTCGCCAAAAAATCGCAGAAGGTAGGTAATAGGTAAAAGTAGCAAAACCTTTTAAGATAATAAAAACGATTCAATATTTTCAACGTTCTAACGTGCAGCTTTCAGACAACTCTCCGTTATGCAACGAAACTATCATCGTAAAAAGAGTCTAAGAACTTGCAGTATCAGGTAAGTTCGACAAAAAAGAATATCCGAACGTCCTTGCGCGATCAGCCGGAGGGTTGCACGCGCGGCTCGCGAAACCTAATCGGCGCAACCGCCGCAGAACGTTTGCATTTCATTTGCAAACACGCTTCCGCGTGCAGCTGGTAAGAGCCGCTCGAAATTGCTCGATCTCAATAAAATACACAGCAACTTCGCGAGCACTGTGTATACACGTGTCCTACGTACACACGGCGACGGGATCGATGTGTGCGTGCTGATGCAGCCGAGTGCAGATATTTCCTTGCAATTTTGCGGCAGCCTATCCCATCGGAATTTATGCCTCTCGTTACGCTGTGTGTCTTTCGGGTAAATTTCGAGCGGCGAACTTAGCAGTACGCTTAGCAAAGGGTGCGACGAATATTTCATCGTTAGAAATCATTTGACTAGGTACGCTCAACTATTACGAGTACGGGCGTGCGAAACGGTTCATTAGCTCGAGTGACAAGTTCCCTTGAACTTTTTAAAGGGACGTCCATTTTGCAATAGCGCGTGCATAATCCCCTTCTGTAGCTGGCTCCCGATTTTTATGGCTTTTGGTGGACACTATTAGCGTAAAAGCTCCGGATATATGATTTACGAGATGAACTAACTTCTATTAAGAAAAGGGATTTTCTAAGTGTCAAAAGAAATGAAAATCCGAGTAGGACTCTTTAACGAGTGTAATTCCTTTTCCTCAGTAGAAGTGTATGAAACATAAATGAATCGCCGTACTTGGAATTTTAAGAGCAATATTTCAAAAGAACGTGGCGAATAATTTCAAGCTACTTAGTTCGCGTTTTGAGAGCCCCAACGTGTGTGTATACGTTTAAGCTCTAGAAGCAAGGGAGGATAGATTTTGCATTTTTAAAAGGAGCAGGAAGCACCTTTCTTAGGGTAGGTTCGCGAACCCTCCCGCAAACCCTCCGTCACGCCACCGCTGTCACGAATGTCCAAACTCTGATAAACGTTCTAAATCTGATTCCGAGTTTACTCCGGAGTTTCCAACCTGCAGACTGGGGGGTTTGCCAGAGATCTCTGGCATCGGTGAGAGAGGTTCGCGTGTCAAAGTTCGAGTCATCGCTTCCTCCTCTGAAATCCAAGCGAGAGGAGCTGGCTGAGGGGGATGAAGGTACAGAGTTCGGTCCATTAATCCCTCTGGGAGGATCTTACAGTGACTCGACGCTTGACATCAGACAAGCAGTAATATCGTCTGAATGTTTTTCATATCGTAAAAGAAGAATGTATTACGTCCAGTCTATGGAATTTCGTCCACCTGCCCCGAACAGTTAAATCTTCTGGTCCGGAGAAGATTCTGGTCCTGTACGTCGCAGAGCGTCGTTCGAGCAGCGTCTTCGAAGTATGCACGAGGAATCTCGTCATCGATTGGCCATGCGTTCGATCGTCGATCCGGTCTGGCTCGATCCCCCTTTTCGCCGCTCTTCCTTATTCGTGTTTTTTCCTCTTTCTCCTCGGTGCATTGATCCCGTGGATCGCAGTCGCGTAATTAACTCGTTATATCTATCCCTTGCAACCCAGCATTACGTAACGCTCCCTCCCTCTCTCTCTATCCTCCGCCTATACCTCTCTTTTCAATCTTCCCTCTTCTCTTTTCGCTCGTTTGCTCTGTTTCTCTTTCTCCTGTTGCTTTCGCTGCCGCAGCGATCCCTCGTCTCGGTCTTTCCACGGGTCCGCGTCTTTCTCACGCGAGCTCGAGTTCCATCGGGGCGTCGCGACGACGCGACGCTCCCTCCCTCTCTCGCGAGGAACGCTTTTCGCTCGCGTTTTTCCTCTCGCGTCACGACGGATTCGTCGGACGCCTCGAATCGACCGAGCAGCTTCTTTTGTGCCCGGCGAGCGCCACGGCTCGGTGGCCACCTTCCTTCCCTTTCTTTTGCCACCCTTTCGTTTTCTCCCTTTCGACGCCTCCTCCCCGGCTTCCCCGCCGCGGCGAGAATCTCGAGTGGTGCGGGGAGAGGCGAGGCTGACCGATCCCGGCAGACGATTCCAGTTGGAGATGGCGTGGAGCCTTGATAACCGTGAACAGGGGAAGTGGAGGATGATCGTCGAAATGCGGAACCTTTCGTTTGTTAAGTCGAGTGGTGGGCACTTGAGAGTCGAAAGGGCGAGACGCGGAGATAGGGGGATGGCTGATAGAATGTTTCAATGGTGAATGCTAGCGAAAGCATCAGGGTGCGCTAAACAGGAATTACATCTGTATTCATGTCCCCCACAATACTGCCATTCCTACGTCACCCATATCGCACAGTTGAAAATGGTACTTAACGCTTTGTCCCCTTCAGCGATATTAATAAAATTCCCTTATCAATGAAATTCATACGAATCCCATCGAAATAGAATCTCAGAAAGAGCTTCCACTCTACAAATTCGAAAATATAAAATCCCAGTCCTACCCTACTTCCAACTGACTTCCCCCAAAATATTTATCAATGTCAACTATATAGGTCCATTATCTTTAAATCTCTTTCAACATCGACGCAATAAATTCACCCCCTCACTGCCCCCGCGAATCAGCGTCTCCGCTTCAGGTGTTTCCTGCTCGCATCCTCTGGTTCGTCTATATTTCACCTGGGCAGGATTTACGTTTGGTCAAGCAGCATCGTCGCCGGTGTTGTCGTTCGATGACCGCTCTCCCGCGGTCGGCTCTGCAGCTGCAGCTGCAGTTTCCTGGCTCGACCTGGCACCCGGGACGATGAGCGCGGCCTCGCGGGTGTGGGACGTGCACGTACGCACACGGGTATGCGCGCACACACGCCGCGAACACGTAGAACCAGTCCGTGACGTCACGTGGAGGACCCACCGTGAACACGAGATCGTCCTGATTTCCGGGTTCGGCTGCTGTGCCGCGAACGTGCGCCACGACGTCGTCGTCGATTTATTAAACGCGGCCCGCGAGTCGCCGCTCGCTTCTGCAGCGAGCGGAAACTTCGACGGATCTCCAATGTCTGTCCCGCCAACGATGACGGAGTTGTCGAGGCCTGATGCCGTAACTTCGACATGGTAGAGATGAAGCTTGGTCTGGGCTGATATGAGTAGAATGTGGGCGAGGGTGGCTTTGGTGCAGGTTTTTGGTTTGTGGAGATGTTGAAACGAGATTCAAGAAGTTCGTGGTTACTGATTGGGATTGATGTATACATTATGTAGATATTATGGAGGATGAAGATAGTATTTGGAATCAGCGTAGCCTCGAGAGTCCCACTGACTGTCTTCTCTATAAAGAAGTCCGGAGGCAAGAAATATTTTTGGGCCCCAAACAATTTCTCAACAGTAAAAAATCATAACATCTTTTCACGGAAATAATAATAATAATAATAATAAGATAGAAAATAAAATAAAAGATAGAAGAAATAAACAGATGAACATTAACATATTTAAATATATGACTTTTTTATTACCGTGTCCATAATAATATTAAATTATTATATTATTAGATGACAGAAATATTCTAATTTCTTTTTTGGCAGTCATTGCATACAATGGTATTGTTACCACAACAGTCTTGGATAGTGTTATACTAATAGTAATATGAGTACTAACGTGGATAAGAATCCTCATCTAAATGTTCAAGCTAGAATTCGCTGACCAGAAGAGACATATGTACGTATTCTTAACCACGCGTGGTAATTGTTCCCCCAACTGTGACAGAATCACTGGACGATTAACCATTTCAACGTTGCGTAATAGAATCATAACTCACGTATCCCCTTACCACGGTGAGAAGCGCACAAAAGACTACCCTCCGCGCCCCCACGTCGCGCCATTTGCTTTTATCAGGGGAGGTAAATTTCGCAAATGAGATAGATAGACATCGCTGGTGAATAGTTTGCTCGCGAATTCCACGGCTTTTAGTCCCTCTCCCCTCCCCCGAGTCGCGTCAACCCTCTTAATACACTGATACTCTGTACACGGGCGGATACTTTGTGCCGCGGTGTACCCCAGGGGCGAAAAGGGCTCTTTGAATGCCAGTCTAAAGAAACGTCGCCGGGTGCTCGTCTCTGGATCCTCCTCTCACCTCTTCCCGTCATAAACTCGAGCTTTTACGGCTCGCGAATTAGCCGCTTACCCCCTTCGTTCAGCCTAATTCGCTGAGGGGGACACAATGGGAGCCGTAAAAGGGAGATTCGTGACACACTTCTTTCTTCCACGAGACCGTTCAAGCCCCGACCTTCCACCGTTACTCCAAACACACTCAATCCCTTACAATGAATTAACGAGAATATGAGATAGGGGGAGTTCCCCTAGTGCCGGACGATTAAGGTTTTTCTCAAGTAAAAAGAAAGAACTAATATTAATTCAATTTCCTTAGCTGTGCACGTCCGAGTGGAACGTGTCGAAACCTAATTATTGTTTTTCCTATCCCCTCTACGGTTTAAGGGGTTAGGCTACTTTAGCGATGCGGAAAACTAGGCAATTTATAAGTGGCAGTAAAAAAAAAAGTAACCAACCGATTAATACGAAACTTTGTACTTTATTTAAGTATAAGAAGTATTAAAAAAAACCGCTGCAATATTTAAAAAATGTTTATAACTGAGTCCGCACGACGCTATTTTCCGGAACACCTTTTTTTAACTGGTGTGCAGGATTGCTTGAGTTCTATTTGATCAATCGCTTTGAAAATTTACAGTTATCCTTGCTATTACATTTATTAAGCATTGACGAACCGTTTTTTTTTAATTTTCTAATTGTTTTGCGAAACATAAGCAATAAATTCACTCACTTTTCGTCGAAATTCGAACCCTAAATTTTAAATACCCGCCATTTTGTTAATTTTTACAAACATTGAAATGTTTGATCGTCAATGCTTAATAAATGTAATAGCAAGGATAACTGTAAATTTTCAAAGGGATTGATCAAATAGAACTTGAGCAATCCTGCACACCAGTTGGGCATTAAAAAGAAAGGTCTTCCGGAAAATGGCGTCGTACGGACTTAGTTATAAACATTTTTTAAATATTGCAGCAGTTTTTTTTAAATACTTGTTATACTTAAAGAAAGTACAAAGTTTCGTATTAATCGGTTGGTTACTTTTTTTTTACTCCCACTTACAAATTGCCTAGTTTTCCGCATCGCTAAAGTAGCCTAACCCCTTAAATGGAATAAAGGCTCGGTAGCGATTCAAATATCACAAGATATAGCTAATGTTCGATATTAGGTATTGTCCGTTAAGGAAACTCGCTCGATTAGAGTATTAGAGGATTCAGAACGGAGCATTTGTTGGGCGAAACGTGGAAGATCGTATTCAGTTAGGAAAAAGGCACGTTCGCGGTATTGTTGCATAGCTAGCGTGAAAGTGGCTTTTTAAATTGAAATCGACGTGTTCTATCTGATTTACGTAACGCGGGATGTCAAACGACTTAACGAGGATTAATTAACGTAACTCTGGATAATGGTTGGATTCTGACCAGCAGGCTGAAACACACCGCGACTCTGCTACGGTTTGACGTCCCCCGAGAGCGTACGTCATACGGTTTCTGTGATTTCACTTTCCTCTATGCTTTATTCCAATCGTCGAAACCCGCACTTACACAGAGACGGTATGTTTGTTACGCAAAACCGAGCCCATGTTCGCGGTGATTTTATTCCTAACCGAGCCGCTGGATCGATCGACTCTAATTCGCTATTAGCTGCTTTGTTTTTGCCACGATGCTCCTACACAGTTAACTGGCTAATACCTATAGATTCGTTTGGCGCAACCGAATTGCCGAATGAACATGAAGCGGTCAATTTTTTTTCTCGATTTTAGAGAATGAACGCAGGGTGAAGGTGCAGCGATAGCGATACTGGCGTGCAAAACTCGATTACAGTAATATTGTGTAATATTCTATGTCGATTTAAAAGTATTACAGAATATTCTAGAATTATCACACAAATCAAGGGGATGAAAATTACTCGAGGTAAAAGAAATGGAAAAATCTCTTACCATTTTTCAATCTGTGGCTTCCCTCCAAAAGAGGTGAGTGCTACGGAGGTTCTACTTCCGGCACGCCAGATTTAAATCTCAGCAACGCGGGCACTCGCACACGAGGCACACATCTGAACGATCGCTTTTTATTTTACTTATGTAATTTAGAAAAAAAAAGCTCTCGCGAGCGAGTTATTACATTCCAATGTCTGCACGCGATAAAAGTGACACGGATTCTCCCTTAGGAATCACATCACTCACATAACAACGCGTTCATCGAAGAAGGTCTACTCGCGGTCGCGACCGAAATAATACTGATCGCGCAAAGTTGTTTTGGTTTTACATATAAGGGTATTGGAAGTTGTTTTGAAATTCACGGGGTACCGAAAGTTTGAGGTAGGTGGGGAGCAGCGGCAGTGCTACGAGAGCAGGTATACAAGGTTTCTATCCTTGGCTGGGAAATATATTATGTATTATGGGGAAATGTATTATGTAATAAGGCCAATGAAATCTGTATTTTTCACTCTTCCATTTTCATTCTCTTTTTACGAGACTCATGACTAATATCCCTCGTATAATTTGATAGTGGAATTTACTTTCCCACGTTTGGTAATTACCTTACATTCCCTGTACCTACATTCTGGATATAAATCAATATCCCGCACACCACAAGCCGAACCCTTCACCATTACTTATACTCAAAAACAAATTCTCAGATTGCAAAAAGGGAGCACACCTCCCTATCCCCACGCTTTTATATATCCCACAATCCATCAAAAGAAAACACATGGTCACAATTACTCACATGGTCGGTACCCTGTTTAACCAACCACGGATATGTACATACCATCTATGAAACTTTCTTCAGAAAGATCAGCCATATTTCGCCGTCGCAGAGAAAAATGAAGCAAACGGGCAACGACTTTCAACGTTATGCGCTGTAAAAGCAACGATAAACGACTAGCCCTAAACGTCATTTTCCCCGAGCATTACTCAGCCGCGGATGGCGATCGCGAATAGCACAAGTATCGATCGTACGCGCAATTTCACTCCAAAAGTATCGTCGATCGATTAATCAAACTTGCGAATTCTATCCAGACGATGGTGCAAGAGCGTTGCCCATGGGAAAGCGAGGCTTTCTCATCTATCTCGTTCGTGATTGCTCCGAAAACGACGAGGAGGAGGCTCGCCTCCGCTGGAATTGGCCTTTGCTCCGCAGTGAGCACCACGGATACAACCCGTCTAATGCAATATATCGGTAACCGCGAGTGTATCAGATGGGTTGCATACGAGGCTGGCCGAGGAGCTCTCTCCGTGCACGGATTCTAACCTCTGCCATTTCCCATAGATCCGCGCCAGCCACACCCATGTATCCCAGGACCGGCGGGGCTTAACGTTAAGCGCGTTACGGCGGTGGTTACGCTTCGCGCTGAAGAAGCGACTTCAGGTGGAGCAAAAGGAACGCGTCTGGATGTTCGAACGCGCCCACAGGCCCGGAGGAAGAAGCACCTTCCCAACCAGCGGCGGCTTGTCGCCTAGCCAGTGCTAGGAATTCGGATATTTCAGGAAATATCGCGGGTCGACAAAGTTTTGGCTTACCGAAAATTCGGCTGCGGTACGCTGGCTACGCGACGCGGCTCGATTTTGAATTTTGGATTGCAATCCTGGAGGCAATTCACTAATAGACTCTGTATATCATACTTCACTTGTACAGAGACTAATAGGGTAAAGACACCAGTAGTCGACCATGTATTAGTAGTCGACCACTTTCAGAAAAACATGAAAAATAAGGTTTTTAGAAGTGACGATCTTTTGAACAAAGTGCAGTTCTCTAACTGCACTCTAACTGCGCTCTGTTCAAAAGATCGTCACTTCTAAAAACCTTATTTTTAAATACATGAAAAACATGAAAAGTAAGATTTTTAGAAGTGACGATCTTTTGAACAGAGTGCAGTTAGAATGCAGTTAGAAAACTGCACTTTGTTCAAAAGATTGTCTCTTCTGAAAACCTTATTTTTCATGTTTTTCTGAGAGTGGTCGACTACTGATACATGGTCGACTACTGGTGTCTTCACCCTATGCTATGAACATTTAAGAAACTAGCATTACATTCGATGTCAATATTCGCTAATGTAATGTGACGAGAAGTTTTATTAGATTTGGATGTATCCCAAAGCGTGATGTTTAAGTGACGTGGAAAGTGCCTGCTGGAATTTTAATAGACAGATTCCGCGCGCGTTCTTCTACATATTAGAACAACTGGGGGAGTATTTCTGTAGATATCGAATTGTCGCAAGGATTGCAAGCTGTGGGTGTAGAATGTAATCTAATAGCAAGTACATTAGACGGAGTAACTCTTGTCTTAATCTACCTGGAAGACTGAAGTTTCGTGGCAATCTAATAAAACCGTAGAAAAGGCACTTCCCTCGGTCCGATAGAACCTTCCTAATTGCGTGTCAGCTCGGTTCCATAGGAGTCTTTGAAAATAATCCTGGGTAAAGAATCTATTGTTATTCGTAGAGAAATGGGAAGGTAAGTTGGAGGAAGAGATGAAAGGAGGCGAGGTCCTTGCTTGAAGGATGAGTCGTGAGACGCGCCCGAAAATAACCGTCTAATAATGCAATGCGGAACAAGTTATTCTGGGTAGCCGAGGCCCCCTCACTGGGTTAAGCCGAGTGTTTGCCCGCGTTTCGCTTTGCTTCCTTTTGCCTTAGCAGCATAGATTGGGACAGGCCATGGATCACGACGTAAGCTCGCAGACGACGCACGAGGACACTAATCACACAGACCTGCGCGCGCGCGAGCGAGCCAGTTTCGCTGCATCTACAGGGTGTTCGCGCTAACCTAGCGAGTTACCATCTTCCAAAATGGAATGAATATTAAAAACTGGATGGATTAAATTCTCGCTTTTCCTATATATTCCTCGACACGAAAGGTAATATTCCAATTATGCATGTACCTCGGAGTAGCTACCTTCTACGCGATATTCAAGTATCTCCCACGTTGCACACGTGCGAAGGTGGCTTAACGTAACTCCAGTCCCAACACCCGTAGCAACGCAAGCGAGGTGGAGGATGCTCGGTAAGCCCTGCATCAACCCCTGCGCCGCAGCGAAATATGCAAACAACGCTGGCCAGGCATCGCGAAGGGTAAACGATTTCTGCGTTAGACGTTACAGCAAACGGCGAGGCGTTAAGCCCCGTCCCGTGATGCTTGAATCAGCAGACGCGAAAACATCGAGGGAGATGGTATCACGGGCAAGCACGAGGGGTGCAGAGGGAGAGAGGGATTAATTCCGTGTTTCGCGCGCGAGGTTGCGGCGTTATCGAGGGATCGGGCCGGCGATGGCGGCAAACGAGCTCGGCTGGCATCGCGTGCGATTTCGCGTGGGGCACACCGTGTATGAATCCGCGACTGTTCTCCGAGGCACGTCCGTGCGTGCGCGTGTGTGCACGCGAGAGCAAAGATAGAAAGCTTTGCACACCTGCACACCCTTGTTACACGCCGCGCTCGGAAAAAGGAGGAAAGGAAAAAACGGGGGAGAGGAGAAGGAGGAGCGAGGGAACGGAGGGTAAGGAAGCGCGGAGAAACAGAGAGAAATAGAGGGATAGAGCGATAGAGAGGGAGAAGATTCGCTGAGTAGAGGGTTAAATGGAAAAGGAACGAGGGAGAGGAAGATGGAGCGCGTTACGTGAGCTGCTCCAAGGAGTAAAAGCGGCAAGTGGCTTCTGCATCGGTACGAGATGATACGCTACTGAAATATACGCTCCTACGGGCGTAGAACGAATGGCAGAAATGGGATACCAGGCGTTTCTTAGATGGATACCTTGATGGATTCGCGTTTCCACCGCTACTAATGTCGGATACCTTATACGTCCGCGGGAATACCCGGAGGCGGGCTACCGAGGCGCAGCGCGGTGCCAACGAATCGGTTTCAATCGTTCGCTAATGGACGACACCGTGCAGCGGTTACGGGCCCACTGACTAATCGGTGCTGGGGAATCGTTTGGCAGGGCTCTGGTTGCGGAAATGGTAAAACTTCTCGCAGAAGCTCTGAGGTATCTATCTCCGTTCGCGGAACTCTGGGCGCGTAAAATCCGTTTTAAAAGGCAGGAAGAATCGTTGCCCTCGCGCGTAAGCCTCGAACAAGTTCGCACGCCATGTGGTATGACGTTGTTGGAATATTTAGGAGCCTCGATGGGCATCGATCTTCTTCGCTCACTTCCATTATACCTCTCATACAGTGGAACATCTTTATTTACGCTGCTCTCTGAACAAAAAAAATCAACATAGACCGAGGTGCTAACTCCAAGTTCTCTCTACACATTACCCGCGATACTTTAACTTCGTATCCAAGAGCAGGAAACTCTACGCCTCGTACGTACGCTCCGTTTCCGCGCGTAGGCGTCAGTCCGCCAACATCTCCACCCCCTCCTGAGTGAATCAGGGCAAAGCGTGACGAGATTGACTATCTAAAGGTGCCTTTTTTCCGATCGTTTCTCGGGGAGAAAGAGGAAGAAATGAGGAGGCAAGGGGGAGTATAGGAGACGCAAGCTCTCTTCCGTGTTCGCGCAACCGCTTATGGCTTATACCCAGGCGATCGTATATGCATGCCTGGCTAGGAGACCGTCACGGTAACGCTGTCTCTTTCGTTACGTAACCATATTAAGCCACCGCGTGGCGACTAGCCCCGAGCGCGTCGTCACCGACGCTGCTCGCCGATAGACGCAGCAGCCGCGCGGTGTTTCTTTCCTTTTTTTTCGGCTCTTAATCACCTGCAACGACAGAGAAACAGCCTGCCGGCGACGTGAAAGTCGCGGGGATTCACTTAGCCGAGTTGCGTAACGAATTGTCGCGTGCAGACACTCTAATCCGCGGGACTGGTTTCTTTGTTACGGTGCCTGGTAAGCTGGCGAAGCTTCGATACCGGCTGCGCGGAGGCTAGGCGAATCGCACGAACGATTCCTAGACCGTACCGCGGGGCTATCCCGCGGTCCGTGAAACAGGATTGCCCGTTATCGCCGTACAGATTCAACTGGCGAGCTTTCTCTAGTCGCTGGCTTTGTTTTGCTTCGCTCCGATTCAAGATTTCCATGGAATTGAAAAATAAAGGGGACGTTTCCCCCCTGGGACGTTGCTTTCTATTCGCTGGCCACTGCGGCGTATGTACCTCGACGCATTAAGCGGAGTTTAGGTGATTTTAGAGCGTTTTTGCACGCGGATTTTATGCATTCACGGTGCAAACTTTGCGCGTGAGATACTTAGCAAAGTGGATGGGGAAAGTGGTCCAATTATTTCTGTATCTTGGAACTGTTGAATCGGAATTTAAAGCGCGAAGAGATATCGTCGGTGATAGTGCAAAACCACGTA
Source organism: Andrena chrysosceles (assembly GCA_963855975.1). Taxonomy (NCBI): domain Eukaryota; kingdom Metazoa; phylum Arthropoda; class Insecta; order Hymenoptera; family Andrenidae; genus Andrena; species Andrena chrysosceles. The sequence continues at coordinate 9,363,087 of OY979766.1, read as the reverse complement.
TGAACAGTTTGTAAATACCGCGGTTCTGCATTTTATTGATTTTACAGGAGGGAGAAAAAACTTGATATTTTAGCTATTTTAAGGGATTTCTTGGACTGAATTTTTTTGGGACAGTTTTAGTATTCTTTGTAATAAATACTAACATCTATGGTGTGACTTTTAAAAAAAGCGAAACAGCGCTTGACAACCGTGAGCGCGAAATCTCGATTTTGCTACTTTTGCAGATCCGCGGTATTTACAAATTGCTCATGCGCGGTTTTGCATTATCACCGACGATATCGAATAAAAGATACTGTCTATTTATCTATAAAAACGGCTGAGTCTAAGTGGACAGAACGCTTCTGGAGGTTAAATAAAAGTTTTCTCACTTTACAACTCGTTTCTGGGCGCAAATGTACACACTTTCTCCTGTGCTTTGATGAATCCTATAGTCGCGGAAACTTAGCACCACGATCACGTGATCAACTTGTAGATATTATAACGAAGTTCACTTTGGCACTGCTCTCGATTAAACTTCTAAAAGTCACGTTGCTATCCGCAAAGGCATTTACGTGTACAGTGTGTCTACACATTACAGCCATTTTGTTAGAGTTGTTGCATGACGTGCTGGTGTATCGTAACCGCTTAACTACTCAGGTAAGCAAACTCTGAATAATTAATCCGTCCGCAACTTCGGTGTGTTATTCTCAGTGGGGAATGGAGCCAACATTTTAAAGCTTTGCGCCCAGTTTTATTTTCACGCGACTTCATTTGCACGTAATAAAAAATATTGCGAACTCAGGGCCGTTAGACATAGGGTAAAGGCAGGTAATATGGAACACCTGATTTCAAAAGCTTGTCAAAAGCAGGGGAATTTGTGTTTTTTACTCAAACTGACATGAGGGGACAAAATAACTAATGCATAATCATATTTACATAGTCAAATGTAAAAAATCCAATGGTTTTGCAATTATAATAAAAAAAACTAAAAAGAGTGAAAATCGGTTGGAAAAAGGTTGCAACAATCCACAAACTCCTCAAAAACTCTAATTTCAAATATCAATGTATCGAAACTTTCCCTAAAAAATAAGTCCCCACATCTTCACCATTTCGCAAACATTCGAGATATTGAGAACAAAAACGGACTAACTTACATAAAAAGAAAATTAATTTTCCCTATTTTATACGATTATTACAGCCTATTGGAACCCGTTACTGCTACTAACTCAATTTCGCAACAAATATGTGTCAGTCCGTTTTTGTTCTCAATGCCTCATTTCACCCAAACGAAATGATTCAAGCGTCGAAAATAGAACCGAGTCACGTGCGAACCACTTCGACCGATCATTGTTAACAGCACCGCGTTCCGTTATCTGTGTAACCAGCCCGACCGGTCCGAATCTTTCAGCGAGACCGATAACTTTTCCTCCCGCAGCGCAAAATCTCGCCGCAGCGACGAGACAGTGAATTTTTCACCGTTGCAGTAGATGAAGACGGTGCCTAGACAGACAGCGAAGAGCGTACTTTCTAACGATCGATTGTGACGGCCGTAGTTCGCCGCGCGATCGAGGTGGAGGGAGGCAGATGGAATGAAGGGTGGAAGAAAAGACGAAGGTTCGCTTACGTTCGCTTGTTAGCTCGATAATAATGCATCGAGTGCATTGGCCAGTGACCAACGTCACGGGCAGGTGCATGATCGACCGCGCTGTACCCTATCACGGCTATCATGGATTCTAACGATTATCGTCCTCTGCTTACGACGTGTTCGATCGTCTAGCGACGAGTGGAACGTTGCGTCGCTTATTTAAGCGTTCGTCATGGGGAATGATTAATGGTCGGGAATGAGTCGCTGGTTTAGGGACTCGTTGAAAGTTCCCTTGCATAATGCATCGGAGTGCGTTGGTATTATTGATTGTTGCAGAATTTCCCTGTAGTATTCCAACGGCTGTGATGGTGGACGAGGATACTCGCAGAACTGCAATTCTACGTTAGGTGACGTTTGAATCGGTGGAATTTAGATTCGATTTATCTGCAGTAACGTTAGCATCGAGTAACCTAATGAACTTATGGCGATGCCTGAAATATAAAGGTGGTCCATGAAGGTACCAATGCGTTAAATTAGCAGGAGACCACTGCACGTTGCAGCGCACCGTGACGTACCGAGAATACTTGATACAAGCCTGGCTACGTGATTCGCCTGTTTGGGCTTTCGGTCATTGTGTATAACAATTTGAACGAGCACGCCTCCCGCTTTGTATTCCAAACGCCCCGTAAAACTACTATCCATGACGCTGCACTGTCGAACGCGAAGGTTGTTCAATGAGCGAAGGCGTGTACGTGGAAAAAGTCCTTCTTACATGGAACTAATAAAATTGCACTTTAACGAGTGGTCGAGATGCTGGGAATGATAGTAAGACAGAAATTCGCGGAGGTATGTATCACTGGGATCTGCGAATCAATTGACAGGAAACACTTCGAAAGATTCATAGCGAATTCGGTATCCTTGTACTGACACTGTGTTGATGCCAGAAATTTATTATTATTATTATTATTATTCTACGGGAGAACCCTTTAGAGTACATAGATTTGTAACATTTGAATACAAGAAAGAAATACAGTTGTAACGACTTAAAACTAAAATAAACAAAAAGGAAATAATATAAAAAAAAATAACAAAAGATAAAAAAGACAAGAAAGAAAAACATAACAGTCAACAATCAAACAACAACAAAGTAAAATTTATGATTGGTAGATTCTTATAGAGCTATTTTTATTTCTATCAGAAACAACCAATCAAAGTCATGTACGATCATTTCTGGTACCAGCACAGAATCAGCGCAAGGATACCGAATTCGCTATCAGTGACTTCAGGAATGAATTGCCAGGTGATATCGACGCCACTCTAGTTTCCCGATTACTCAAAGAAGCAAGGAAGAATTTGAACACAAGCTTCCTCAATTAAACGTATGCCCTGTTACGTATCTCCAATCACTACCCAGCCTCTTCCGTCTCGCAATAAAAACCACCGACGCGACGCGACAGTTGAATGAAAAGAGTGCACCGCGTTCGCCGTCGAAGCTGGGGGAACGAAATTCCTCGGTGCAGCAGGAAATGGATTCACAATAGAAAGGAAGCGATCTCGTGTTCCCGAGCAGAAAGAGAATATCCCGCGGGAGGAATCGGCGCGGGGCAGTATCCCCCGGCGAGCGTTCGTTGAACCTTTTTAACGCATCAACGTCCGTCAAAACGCGAGGCGGAAGAGGTGCCCGCGAGGTTGGAAACAGGGGGGTCCTCGACCGTCGAGGCGGGCGAAGAGGAAGGCGGCGCGAAAACCGGTGATTCGCACGTCCCTCGAATCAACGAATCGCGGCGGACTCGCCGGCTTCTTATTCCACCGGTGGTCCTCGCACGGAATCCTGAGTTCAATGCCTCTTTGATGAGCCTTCCCTTCTCCTTCGCCGCAACTCTGCCATCGCGGCCATCGTCGCGAACCGTCCACCGTTTCCCCACCCCGCCTGTATGCGTGTATGTATCTCGATCCGCGGGCGAATCGACGGATCAAAAGCTGTCCGGCGCTGATGGATCGGCCGCGACCATCCTGGCCGCTGAGGATACTCTAAAACGATAACCCTGCCCCGCGGCACTCTCCTCAACGACGAAGAATCACGGCCGCTCGTAGAGTGAAACCGCGTCGAATAACTTCCCGTTGATAGCATCGCAGCAGAGGGTGGGGCAAATTTATGTGCGACGGCTCGAACTGGGTGCGCGCAGGTGGAAAATCAACGGTGTCCGACGATAGCGTCGATTATACAGGGTGTCCCGTAACGGGGGTGAAAAGTCGAGGGTTACGGACGAGAGAGTCGATCGCAGTGGAATTTTATTCGTAGGTAGGTATTTGAAGAAGATAAGCATAACTGTGTATCAGGAATACTCAGTCGAAGGTGATCGTTAATTTGGGAGCCAGTAAGGGTAAAGGCACAGTTCCGCCGTAGATATCAATCGAGAAGGCAGATCGCGGCACCGGAGACCCTAATGGAAGCAGCCGGGTAACGATTCGAGGCCGGAGCAGCGAATTAATATTAATCAAGCGACGAGCGTTAAGTGAAAAATAATTGCCCGTAAATCTTGCTTAATCGGAACGTCTTAATTCAGCCGGACTTTCTCTTTCACCCGGGATCCGCTGTTCGTTCGGCGCGAGCAACTTTAGCCCGTAACATCCTGTGGATAAGGATCGGGGAGAGAGTGAATTTATGCGGGGGCAGGTCTGAGGTGCGCTCAAGTGGGTGGAAAATCAGGGCCCGGTGGGTGGCGCGGCCGATAATTCACGTCCACCGACAGAAAACGAGGGGCGAGCGTGCTCCCCCTCGACTTTTATTTCGGGGAACCAAGCGTGAGAATTAGTGGGCACAGGTGACGCGGTACAATGCTAATTTATGGGTAATTTGCACCAGGTCGACATAGGTTTTCAATTCTCGCCCTGCGACGTGGCAGCGTCAGGTATTCGATGGGAATGATTCAAGTACGCAGGGTGTTCCCAGCGGTCCATTATCTTCTTCCACAATTTAGGGGTGTTCGATTCCGATTCGATTCTTTAGAAAATCGATTCTTTTGGTTAAAAAATTGATCTTTTGTAATTAATTATTGCATAAATATTTCTGTTTGGTGTGGATTTTTTTATTTCAATTATTTAGAAGGATCGATTGCTTTATGACGATTCTTCCAAAATCTCTTTTCATATCGATTCTTCCAGAATCGATTATTTGATTTTGATTTTTTAGAAGAATCGATTCTTGAAATCCGATTCTGAATCGATTCTTTGAGGTGAATCGAACAGCCCTATTTCACATTCAAGGCTCACTCGGTTGAGTAGAATCAGTGAATAAAATTCCAAAATTTAAACACTTTTTTCTGGAGCACCGTCCAGGGGAGAATCGAGCGGACTATTTTTGACGTTTCGTTTGTCATCGGGGGCAATATTGACGGGAATTTATTAAGCAAGGTTTCAGGGAGAAAGCAGTTTTCAGTTCCCCAGCTCGACATTCTCGACAAGCGTTTAACAAGGGGCTGACGTATGACATCCCCGACGCGTTGAAGAAGGGTCCTATTCATTTTCAAAAGCGCGAGTTAAATGCATTCCCGCCCTCTCTCTCCACGCCCCTTCCACCTTTTACCTTTTCAGCGTTACTTTAAGTATACTCCCAGCTCCTTTCGTCTCCCCCCTCGGTGCTCTTATTTTCTCATTTTCCCCAGCACCCATTTCCCCGGGGGGCGGGCAAGTTGGCGCGACCCTGCACGGATCATTATGCGCCATCGAGTGTCTCTTCATCCGTCACTGTGACAGCTGTCGGGAGATTCTCCGTGATTAGACAAGCGCAATATTATCATTGTTGTTCCATCGCGAGTAACGTAATTGCCTCGAGGGTATTATACTTCGCGACATACCACGGACACTTACGTCCGAGTGGATTAAGAACGGCCCAGCTGATTGCTCAAGTAAATTGCAAATATTTTGCGCCCCTCCTTTGTTACGATCTCGCAAAGGGTGCTAGACACCGGGCAGCGGATCTAGGCCACCGGAATACGTGCTCCCCGTGGCGGCCCGCACCCCCTCGACCAGCAAGCGTGTCCCATTTCACCAAGGCTCAAAACACCGCCTCGAACAGCTGTTTGAAGCTTAAAGGCAAGGTCGCAGCCTTACGTCTGCGTACGCAATGCCGCTGGTTCCTGCGTGTGGCAGTGCAAGCGCGTGCGCGCACACTCGCGCGCGAGCCAGCGAGTGCGTGACACGTCGGGCGAGTGCAGTGCACCTCGGCGGCGCGTATCCGCCACAGCGCGCGCACACAGCCGCGCGCGCGTTTCGACAGGAGCAAGGGGGACGCGTCGTCGCGTCGTTTCGCGCGTGTGCGCCACGAGGAGGGCTCGTTACGAGAGGACTCGCCAGCCGCGATCGACCCACGTGTGCGCGCGCACGAACACACGCGCGCATGCACGGGGAGGGAGGGCGTGAGCCGTGTGCGTGCTGCACCACACACAAGGTTTACGATCGCAGGGAGAGCCACCGCACATAACTATAGTTATGCAATCCACCAACTCGTATTCATGGTCAAGGCCTGCGTCCTTACCGCTAGATACGTGTACGTTCCACACACGGACACGGACGGCTGCCGTGCACGGCCGCTGTTCACGTATGCGCTGCGTAACGCGCATATTTCTGCTAAATAAATATTTTCTTCTCAGGGAAATGTTTCGCAGGCTTATCGCAGCCGTCCTTTCTACACCGAAAACTCTGTATACCTTTAGTCGATTGTGTTGTATACTAGTTTTGCTACCCTTTCAATCGTCTATATAATCCTCGGGTTCTTCTTTGGTTGCGGAGCTAGTTCCGGCATAGTTAGGGTAACTCCGGGAGACGCGGTCGAGCTAATATAAAATGGCTATTAAAACTAATATGGAAATTGATTATTTTGTCAGAACGAACCTATATGTTCAGAATTTTATGCTGATTCAGAAAAACTGGTGGATATTTAATTTAAGACAATATTTACTGTGATTCGGGTTGAAAACTAAAGTCATGACTTCTGATCACCTCTCCCGAGGTGCCGGGAGAAATGGTTTTCGTCGTTGGCAGAGATCATTCACATAATTATTCATGGAAAATTAACAAAGGATAAAACAACATTATTTGTGAGCGAATACAACTAGAGATTCATTGATATATATTTTGTTTACGCTAAACAAGTAAAGAAGACATCAAAGAAAACGTGAACTACCTACTGGCGATTAGCAAGGCAAATGAATACAAAAATAAATAAATAAACTGAATAAACAAAAATAGTAATAAAATAATAATAAAAAATAAAAAATAAACAAAAATAATAAAAAAAATCATAACTCGACCATCTTTTCTTTCTGCAGCGAGAGATGGTCTTCTCGTTAGCTTTGAGAGGAAGTGTTAATATGGCCAAATATTTTCGCTGCATTGTACCTCAACATCTCTACTATCTTATTATCCCAAATATTAAACGAAAATAAACTTAGAAGTATAGTTTAAATACGATTCTATACAACCGCTGTTTCACTTTTAAAGCCTATAAATCCTGAGAAACACAGAAGGAAGCGGAATGACGCTATTTATTCAATTGTTGGCTTCTAGAGAAGGAATTGGTCTGCACTTTAACGCATTTTCACGCACAAAGTCTGAAATATAGCGACTCGACCAACTCTCCGACCCGACCGCGTCTCCTGGATTTACCCTATAGGTGTTCTTTCAAATTGAGCCTTTGATGTACTCTTGTGGAATATCCGCCGATTATAGCGAAGAGAAAGGACGACGCAGTTGGCGACAGAATAAGGGTAGACGTTATCGAATTCGCATGGGAGGAGGACGAAAGTCGAGCGTCGATGGTGGACCGGTACGCAAAACCGGATCGCCCGGAAACGCTAATGGGGTGGGAGTCGAGATGCAAAAATCTGATTCCGTTTGAGTCGGTTCGAGAGAAGGGGGACTGCGACTCGAAATCGTACTGCCTGGCCAGTCGCGATGGTCACTTTTTTTCGTCAATCTTAGCGTTTAACATTCTGGTATAACCTGGGGAATCGAAGTGGTACTTGCAAATGCAGCTCGTACGGGGGTAAAAGATAAGTGAAACGCGAGCGAGGTATCCCTTTCGAATGAAACTGCGGTGAAGCCCGAAACGCGGTGGTATGGTGATTTAGAAATCTCCGTATGAATAAATGATTAAGTCGGGGCCAAGGAACGGCTATAAAGTTCAGCTGGTAATTACTACCCCATTTGCCGGAGATGTTTCGATATCATTCCTGAAGCTTTCGCTGTGCGCGAAAACAACGGGGTCGTTATTTTCACAAATTGCTTCATTATATGCCGCGTGGCGAGCGGCAGGTATGTAGAGCGAGACGGGGACGGTAATAAAGTTTGCAAAGGGAACGCGCGGCCGATCGGCGATACCGCGAATAACGAAAAGCGACGGTGCAACGATGCGACGGGCCGGGCAAGGAAGAAAAGGACACGTAGAGGAAACGTGTGGTTTCTTCTACCTTTTCGCTCGGCGCTCGGTCGAACGTTTGCGCGGCTGCGCGTGCGCGCATCGCTGCTGGCAGGAGGTAATGGTAATACGCGGAGGAAAACGGTAATAACGCAGAAAAGCGGGAGAGGCGGTTGCAGTGATTTAATATAACCGAGTTACAGGAAGTGAATATTATTAGCATTCGCTCACAGTGGGCCCCATACACGTACGATTTATCTCTCTCTCTGCCTCTCTCTCTCTCTCTCCCTGCCTCTCTTGTTTCTCGTGCACCCGTTGGCACACGTATGCGCGCCTGGTCGTCGTGGTCGCGGGCCTGTGTACGTGTGTCGCTCGCAATGGTGCGCGTGGGTACCAGCGTGCAAAAAACAAGTGTACAACAGGCAGGGACTACCAGCGGGTCAGCAAGAAAGGAAATAATCACTCTTCGTGTGCGTTTAACGCGTCGACGGACGTGTACGCGTGTATAAGTACATGCGACGGTGCACGACACGTAATATGTGTGATGTAACGTACACACAAGCAGGCTGAAATGCACGTGCGAGCGCGACGCGCTTATTTGTGCCCCGCCGAACGAGTTTCGTTGATGCAACGAAATCGCTTCGCGGTAACCTCCGTCGAGGCTTTTATCTTGTGAATAACGAGCCCATTGCGGCGAGGATCGCTATGCTCGCGGAGGTACCTAACAGTCTGCATAAACGGCCGGGCCTGTTTAAATGTTACGGTTCCAACGCGAGTGTGGCGAATTCCTTCGGGCACCGGCACACAGTGGGGCTGAAGAGGAAAAAAGTTTTAAAATGAAAGTTGTATTTTTGTGTATCTATCACTGTATTCTGATAGCCAATGGACCAACGTATCTAAACTATATGACAGATATGTCATATTCGTGTTAATTGCAAACAAATTGATACTATGAAGTTGACATTTCGTATTCTAACAGGAAACGTGTTAATATTAGTACTAGATTGTCGATTTGTTTCTGAATTCCTCTAGGTATTTTTATTTTTTTACCCCATGTATTTCGAATGTGTATAGTCTTAGCTTATTTGTGACATAAATACTTTTCCAAAACTCTTCACCATAATCCCAGTATATAATTTCAAATGAAGCTACTTAGTATTTCAAGTTTTCATTAACTCTTTTAGGTTTATAAAAAAAGCTCCGCCTTCCTCCGGGCTCTAGATATTACTAATTGAAAGCTGATACAATCTACTAAGAGCCCTCGAAAAATTGGCTGCGTTTATTTGCGGCTCTGACTGTTATTGATGCATAATCACAGGAGTGCGCTGTGCATGCAATTTCGCGAATACAATTTGCGAATATGTAATGGATGGATTTTTCTGAACAAGGCAAGTGAACTGCGGGAAAGAATGTTAATTTGGGACATCGTTAATGTATCGCGGAGAATGTATATTGAAATTAGTGGGAACTCGTGGGCACGGGCTTGGATTAGCGAAGGCAGAATACGATGCGCAGCGCGCGCGGCAGAATTCGTGACGAACGTGCAACCGTTGCCGCACCAGGAAGTCTGAATGTACAAGTTCGATCAGATACACTTGAAGCGACCGATCTTAATCAATTTCCCTTAATTTTACCGTTGTACGGGCACTCGGTGCTACACAGTAGTCGATTCAATGGCGTTCCACTACCCGACACCACGCCAGTGCTCCCTCCTCCCTTAAAGAGCTCTCCGGTGCCACTTGCATCGCCATTAGCATCGCCACCGTGTAGTTAAAGTCTCGTACGTCACGAAGAATTACCGTTCGAGCTGCGAATAAACTTTAAACGTTCGGTAATCCCCGATAATTACGCAATCCCTTCTCCTCCCCCCGCGAGCCCAATGGGAAAGTAATTACGTTTACGTAATGGCCACGCTTTTAGTGTCGTTACTCGAAACGCTTCTTGCCTCAACGCCACCGTTCTGATATAATAAAAGCGAGTCGGTGTTTCGCGCTCCTCTTCCCGGAGTGCCAGTCGACACAGCGGCTTGCAACTTTCTCGCGAATGAACCATCGAAGTTCGTTTACTCGTCACCAGCAACATCGTAGAAACTCACTCAGGCGGGCAGGGTTAACTCTTTAAGGCCCAGACACTTTTCTCGGCAGAAAAAAATGATTTCTTGCGATTAGTTAACTGAAAAATGGTCCCAATACATGCGCTTCATCGTTGTTTTCCCAAAAAAGCCAGTCGAAATATGATTTTCCCGATGTGACGTCAAATTGGGGGTGTACGGATTAAAAAAGCGATATTTTTATCATAAATCAAACTTTACAAGCATTATTCTTTTAGTATAACAATTAATTTACACGTATTTACCAAATAAAATATAAAAAAAAAAATAATTTTACTCTCAATTGTTTAAAGAAAACAAGAGCAACGTTTCAGGTTATCGAAAAATGTCCAACATGCATTCCCCACAAACGTTTCCATGGTTACTGTAAACATTATTTACAGCGGTAAACGCATCAGTGGCTTGCATCTCGGAGCCTTTTGAAGAACTAAACCGTTTTGGAATCCAAAATTATCAACTATCGATTTTTTGTATACCTCTAAAAATGATGTTATGTATACGTCACACTAGGCGTTAAAGGATTAAACAAAGCGGCGGAATGGATGATGATTTTCCGGCAACCGAGACTTTCCACAGGGAATTGCTGCGCGCTTTTAATACCCGAAGCCAAAGAATGAGATTCCCTTTTCAATTACGAGCCGCGAACGCGAACGCTCGATTATTATTACCGCGTTCCGGCTGTCTCGTTAAAATATACCCGGAAGGTCAATCTATCCGCGACAACAACAATAACGGAGAGGCCAGTCGAGATGCATCGGCGGTCTAGGGTTGACGTATGCACTCTGCACGTGCCGCGTTTGCCCGGTGCGCGTGCAACCGATCTCGCAGGGCGCATCGCGTATATCCCGTACGGCGTGATTTCGTTTTATTCGACGCGTATGCAGTGGAAAAAAGAAAGGAAGAGAAAAGGTGCGATGGAAATGGCTCGCGAGCGCGCCCTCCCGCGCCGGTGTTGGTTTCTCCCGCCACCAATACCAATACACACGCGAGCGCGCGGGCACGAGAGCTCGCGCGCGCGCGCGCGCTGGTAGCATCACTTCACTGATGATATACCCTACCAAGAGTTCATTGCTCTTGAGGTGGAACGGAGAACGACGAGGGATCCGAACGAGCGTTCAAGTGAGAAGCAGGGATAGAAGGAGATAGAAACTGGCATTGCAACTATATAGAGGGAGAAGGAGAGGGGAGAGAGAGAGAGAGAGAGAGATGTAGAAACGGAGAGGCGCTGCGCGGAAGACGACAGCGAAAGAGCGAGAGATGTATACTCGAGAAGCATTGAAACGTCCAAGACGGAGTGAGAAAGACTACTCGAGGAGTATTTACCACACGCCTCGGCGAGACTCTTAATAATTCACACGCGATTCCCAACGCGCCGCTCCAAGTAAAATCAACCGCTCTCGATGGCTTCCTTCTCTGTGCCGCGCTACGAGTGACAAGGACGGGTTGTGAAGATGATTCGACGGGCGCTCCCCGGGGAACGCACATTAAGGGGTGCATTTGTCTAAACCACGTGCACGTACCTATTGCGCCAGAGACCGGTTATAGTTATTGCAAACATCCTCGAGAAATACTATTTACACTTAATCAGCCTCCGGAGCCACCACTTTGGTCCCTTCAAGAACGATCAACCCTTCGGCTGAGATTCCAACATCCGCGGGCGCTGCTCAGAGAAGATTGAAACTCGAAGCGTCGTAGCGTTCACGTTTCGTGGGCAATTGCGACTACGTATCGTACTCCATATCGAGCAGAGCCTCGTGATAAATTCATGGGGTGGCGGTGTCCCTCCGGACGACACTGTAATCGGGGCAGGGGTGGGTGAGGTCGAAGGCGCAACGCCGCAATGAAAAATCGGGAAATGTTGGTTGCGCGTACACCGTACCGACTCCGTGCTCGTACCGGACACGTACCGGGTGCAATGTACCTGGATGAGTCACACGGTAACAGCGCACACAGCCGTGTTTATACGCACATGCGTCTCCACGGGCCGCGGCTCGCGTTAGTGTGCGCGCGCGCCCTGCGTCTCTGTCCGACGCTGGGCGAACCTCGCCGCGGAGCCGCGGGCCGAACGGAGAAAGCAGAGGTGCGCGGCGCTGCAACGCGGAACAGGGACAGGGGTGTAGAGGTGGCGAGCGAGATGGAAGATAAAAATCCAATCATTTCGACCGGTTTTGCATCGCGCCGACGAGTATAATGGAATACCGCGTCACTTTTTGCCGGTGCACGGAATATTTCCTCGCGTTAATATCCGCGCGCTCTACCCTGACTCCTCTCCCTTCAGCAAGCAGCGCCAGGTACGTACCTAACAGCGGTACACGAGGTTCGAGGCGCACTTTGCGTGCCTGGCGCCAGCGCGTCAACCGATTCCTTCGTTCCGCGGAAGTGCGATGCGAGTTTTCATACGGTTTTTTTTGCTGTTTGCTTGCGTGTAGGAATTCTTGATGAAGGAATGTTTCTTAGGGAGATTGTGTTTGTAATTGCAATGGGCGAAATCGACTTTGTTCTGCATGGAGCGCGAATGCAGACAGAAATGTCAGTGTGATTGCTGAATTTATAGGATCGCTGTAATTTAGTTAGTTAAGCGACAGCGAGAAGGCAACAATCGAGGAAAGAGTGAATTATCGACTGTCTCGTTCGACCAGTTTCTGAAGCTGGTGATCTATGAAACTTGAGAACTGGGGTATCGCAGGATACCCGGTTTCAACGCAAATAGAACACTAAATTCGTGCAAGTAGGACAGCTGAATCTGTTTGTAAGTATTCTTAGGTGAACTTATACATGGTAATCTCGGACTGATTCGATTAAAAAAGTACACGCTGATCTTCCTCCGCCACCTGTCTTTTAGGTATATTTTTAGCAAGGCTGGTTTTTCTTCTTTCTACAACACGATCAGCCGCGTAGCGATATGCCAGGCTCGACTTTTCACGACTGTGATAAATTTGAAAGCAGCCCCGTCCACTTTTCGCGGTACTATCCTGGACTATCAAAAATCGCGGCGGCGACACCGGTCGACGCTAAAAATCCGGAAACGTATCGGAAAGGTGATCGCCATACGGAGACAAGAAACGTGTATCTGGTGGCATGAATATTAATAAAGCGCGTTAACTCGACACGCGGCCCAGCCGTGCTTATACTACACTCGGAAGTAGCCGGCAATTATTCAAAACGTATAACCACGCGAAAAGACCCCCGATTCCTTTAAATAACCGAGCGTTTATGCAAAACATTCGCACGGTACGTAGTGGAAATGAAATTTACAATTCCTTTGTCTCGCTATACTTTTAAACTGTGCAAGGTGTTGCTACAAGTCTCTCGGAGCATGTAATACTTATACAAACGGGCAAGAGAAACATAACAAGTATTACCTATCTACATACAAGTATGGAGTTTACACTCGACCAGCTCTGAATTAGAATTTTTGTTACGATAAAAAGTTGCAACTGTGGGCAAAAATTATCTAGCTCTAGGGTGAATTCTAGCTTAACAAAGTGCAGAAGGGCGATCGGTGGAGAAGGGCTGAGAAAGAAGGCGGTCAGCGAAATACATTAAGCGACTTTTAAAACGGGGTTGCGTAATCCTTCGGATTTAGTTTACTTTCGTCGGTGTCGATGCCACGCACGTAGCGTGACCGTGGCACTGAACCAGCGGCACGAACTTTCTCGTGGCCTTCGTTCCAGGAAGACGATTTACGTGACACGAGCAGGACGCCAATGACTACGAACGGTCATCGCCGCGACTACACGTTCCAGCCACGCCAATCCTCCCGTCGAATTGTCGCGAAACGGGCGCCGTGCTTCAAACGAACTAAGTAAGTAGCCATATGTACTTCTGTAGAAACGCAGTGACGCGTAGTCCATGGCAAGGTGCTCTTAAAAATGAATTGTTCGGGACACGTCGGTGAAAGGATTACGCAACGGCGTAAATATAGCGGAGCTGGTTCCAAATAGGGGCGTGGTTGGCAACACGAGTCGTGCTTCTCTGTTTTCGGAACGATTCACGGCTTCCTGCTCGCGATCTGTCCATCTTTACTTCGACTCTATCAGAATAAATGATTCTATTTCCCACACCCGTAGCTGATTGTGAGTAGTGGAAATGGTAAACGGTGCCAAAGCAGTGTAAACTCATTTTTTTTAGTGAAAATAATTTTATTTTAGTTTGTAGAACTATCGCAAGAAAGAGGTGAGCTCATAAGTACCAATGTCGCGGTTAAAAAAAAATACTGAAAATTTTCACTCTGACACCTCATTTATCACTTCAACTCCTCAATTGTTTATTCTATTGGGAGACTTAAAAACTGATTCTCGAAGATAAAGGGGTCATTCCACACCAAATCGATCACTTTTTCCCCTGATGTCTCGGATTGTGTTGAAACTTGAATATGTTGTAGTCCTCGTGGAATTAGGGAGGGTTTAATTCATCATTTTGTCGATTTCGAGTTTGTTTAAAAAATACAGGGCCTTGAATTTTGCAATTGAATGATGATGACTGAAATGATGACTTAGGCCCTCCCTAATTCCAGGAGGACTACAACATATTCAAATTTAAACAAAATCCGACACATCAGTGGGAAAAAGTGATCGATTTGGCGTGGATGACCCAAAGTTCTTTCAATTGGAGGGATGTTAGTATTTAAAATCTATATGTTCAGCCATTGATAAACATATCTTGGACGTTGGAACTAACTGCTTGCAGTAGTTAACCGGTGGTTAGATCGAAGTGGTAGGATTCTACGCCAGTCGTCCACGGCGTTCTAGTTTGGGCTACCGCGCATCCATCAATGGGATCAATGAGGACAGAGTGAGAGGTGTGAGGCGTGCACTCCATACGATCCTACACTAGGCTCGCGTGTTTATTTTCCCACTTTTTTTCAGCGCCCACCCTTGGAACCTCGAAAATGTTTACCTTAACGCCTGGATGATTCCACCGACGCGGCGTCCGCGATTTCCGTGACCACGCATGTAGCGCGAATAGAAGAGAAATAGGGAAGTGGGTCAAACCATCCAGGCGTTAAAGTAAACATGTTTCGAGCGTCCTAGCAAGGACGTGGAAAAAACTAACTTGGGGTCGTATGGAGTTCTTCCCTCACTTCTCATTCACTTTTACCACTGCCACTGAAGAATGAACGAAACATTGAAATTGGGCACCTAAACACCTCAGTCGAATTTGAAACTTGACACACATATACCACAACCATTAATACACAAACGCCCCTTTATAATTTGAATAAAAGTTTCCTGAAACACTGAAATGAAAGAGGTGACTGTACGTGGACTAGTTTTTACTTTACATCATAAAACGAGTAGAGTACTCGTTAGCCTTTCTAACGAAAGTCGCCAGGAGAACCCCGGAGCAATAAAAATGCGATATCGTAGCCAGCGAATTAAAAAACAATCGACGGAACCAAACGGTAAGAACACTTTTTCTAATTCATAATTGACTTTCTTCTACCAATCCCCGTTACACGGTCTGATTCGGCCAATTAAGGTCGATCCTTTCATTATTCGAGAAGCAGAACATCGGAGGAAAAATATCCAACGAGAAGGGACGATCATTAATTTCGCCCCTCCGCTGCGCCAATAAACGCCAGTTTTCCAGCGACGTCTGACTTCCGGGGGCGAAATTCGAAATATCCCCGCGAGCCGTGCAATGTTTCCCGACCAAAGGGAATTTCGAATTAAAAAGGATCGCTAGGGTGCATCGTGGCATTATTAAGCGAATTCTCGGGTTTCATAAAAGGGCCGAAGTTCATTGTTCGAGATTGAGGGAGTTTCTTGGAAAGTTTAAAAGCGAATAGAGGAGCGGTGGATGCTGGAACAAACGAACTGGACGTTCGCGGAAATAAACTGCAGCCACTTCTGGGGAAAATTTGGCCGATTCCTTGAACGCGAGAGGAAATCGAGATTCGCGAAGATTCTGGAGGAAGGAGATCTCTGGTAGCGCTATTTCAGATGGTATCTAATATCGCGTGTATATTAACGCGTCCCTCAAGGGGACCTCATAGTCCTGAATAGAATCACGCGCGGCAGACCTTGACCGCTCCGAGATTGAAATTCAAAGTTGGATTTTCGGCATCTGCCATCAGATCGAAGCCGCGGGCAACTTAGACGAATGTATAATTTAAACGACGACCTCCAACGTGGTCCTCCATATACGCTTGTTCGGCGATGGAAAGTGATGGCTCCTGTGTCAGGGGAATCGCGACCTGGTGAAGCTCCACGATAAAGTAATGTTAACGGAGGTTTATAATTATTGTTTGCAATTATAGTTGCACAGCTTCGTATTATCATGAGCTATACTGAGCAGTATAAATTAGGTGAATTAATGAATTCTAAGTAATATGATATGGAATACTTGGGAAGGTTAGAAGCGATTTACTGTTTATCTTTTAACTTTTAATGTGTATTGCAATAGAAACTTGAAGCTGATCCGAGGTGCACGGATTCGAAGACGAAACCAGTGTGTCTCACCTATGCGATCTCGGTTCGAGTGAAATGTCAGCCGCTCTCTTTGCAAATAGAGAGGGGAGAAGGGGGTTAGGCATGATGCTGGATTCACAGCGCGAACGTAAGAAACCAGTTCTCGATCCGATATTTCCTCCAGACAATGGGGTCGGGCGAAGAAAACTCAATCGAAAGAGAAATCGGTAGGCCGAAGGTAGCCAGCTCGCGCAGCATTGTGCGCGGTACCCGCAGGACGAATTGCGAATATTGCGAAACGTCCCACCGACCTTTACAATTTGTATCGCAACCTTTGCGAAAGCAGGGCGCCCCGCCGTCCACCGAGATGGCGACGAAAGCGGATAATCGCGCCACGCGCTCGCGAATTTGACTTGCAAAGCGAAAAGCGATATCATTAGGACAATTGAAACTTCTCGGGGCGCGAGCTTTACGAACTGCTGAAATATGGCGAAGAACGACCCTCTCCTTAGAAAGTTAAGAAGAGTTTCTCCCAGTTCGCAGAAATTATATTTATTATACAGTAGCGGACAAAAAAGTTACTTTTTCGAAACATCCTACTTTTATTACTTTTCAATATCAACTCAAAACTGCAGTATATGTCTAATATACATATTCTAAAAAGAGAATTAAAAGCTGTATAAACCCCAGTTACAGTTGAATTTATTTAACTAACAAACGAAAACCGTACATAACATTAAACAAGACAACCTACTTTTAAAGCCAACAAAAATTTACCACTTTTGAACATTAATAAAAACATCTAATATTTTGTGGGGGCACCTTTTGCTTTTAGGACAACCAAAAAAATTACTAAACGTGGTAACTTCTTTGTTGGCCCCAAAAATGTGTTACCCCGTTTAATATCATCTAACATTTTTGTTTGTCAGTTAAATAAATTCAACTTTAACTGGGTTTTATACAGCTTTAAATTCTCCATTAAAACATTCATATTAAACATACCACAGTCTCAAATGTACGGTAAAAAAATAACAAAAATAGAACAAATTGAAAAAATGGTAACTTTTTGTCCGCTAGTGTAACTTCTTACTGGGACAAAAGATGAACTCGTGATCAACATACAGCTTTGCATAGGATATTGTAACTGGACAAATGTTATTCACATTTCCAAGCACCGAAAACTCAAACGACTGCCTTTTACAGTGTTAAATTCCAGAAAATAATATCTTCAGTAGTGCCTACATCGTTCGTCCCCAACTCTCTTCTATTTCTCCCCGCGATCGTCAACCATGAAATCGAATCAATCTATTACACCCTTCCCCGTCCTACAACGAAATCTCAGCTTTTTACCCCGTCTCGCTTTCGTAACGGCGCGAGGAAACGCAACCGACGCGGAAGCGTTGCGACACCGTTCGCGTACGCGCGAAAATTTGCGTCGCTGTGAAAAGAGGCGCGCGGGAGAAACGGGTGGCAATCATCGGCGACCGGTGGAGGTAATAACATCCGCGAGAATGATACCGAGCCGCGTGGCGGGGAATAAGAAAGAAAAAACTGTAAACAGAATAGAAAAGAAAAAGAAAAATGAAACAAACCTTGCTTAATGACGATGCCGGACGGCACTTGGACTATCGGTAGGGCGGTGTTGGAAGGATTTACGGGGATGGTCCCGGGTGTTCCTGGCGGCGGCGAAGCGCTGGCGCTGCCCACAGAGCCGGGATCGCTGAATCCTTGGGTGCTGTTCTCCTCCGGCCCGTCGAAGAAGCTCAGATTGAACTCACTGCCAGCGTCGAACGACACTTCCGGCGTAAGGGTGTCTGGCGCCGGGGCGCTACCCAGACCCGCGCTCAGCGACTGGTCGATTTTGAAAACGTCCATTGTACGGGGAAAGAGATGATGCCGGCGATGGTGCACCTCGGTATATACCAGCCACGGTCACCATTCGCGTACACGCCGCGCTACTCTGATCGATTCGCGTCACGACCTTCGCGCGGTCGCTCTCTCATCACTACTGTTGATACCGAGGCCTGACCGGGGCTCCTTCGCGAGTAATATCTTCCTACGACGTCCTAAAGAAGTATCCGTTGGTGAGGTCGATGATTACTGGGCCACTGTTTGTCGATCGTAGAATTGCACTTTCTTCCAAACGTCCTTCAAGATAAGACGAGTCACCACTGACAAGCTGTGCACAAGCAATTGAGGATTCGACGATGGAGATCCAGATGAACAGCCCAACGACGTGGCAGAGTATCTTGTCGTGTCTTCATAAGTGAAGCTCCTTTTAAATCCTTAAAAGCCTCACTTACTCTGGACACGCACTGTCCACGAAAACGTCGCACGTCCACGCTTCATACGTTGCCCCTTTCATCGCAACTACTCCCGTGCGTACCGTAACCAACGACGAATAGAGCTGTTTGAGCTTCTAGGATCCACGAGTCCACCTTCGATCCGACCTGGGACCAATTCCTTCGGTTCACTCGTTCACTACCATCGGCTTCCACCGTCCCGATCCCTCGGAAGCTTCACGCGCCAACGATTTTCGAGCGCATCCTGTTCTTTCGCGTGCCGATCCGCCAGAAGCAGGACGACGCGGTCGCGTTTCCTCAAGCGGCCTCGGCGGGTTTCGCGGTGCTACGGTTTCGAGAAAGCATTCCTCTCGAACGGAGCGGTTTAACCACCGGGGAGGGTCACTGGCCCGTCACTCCTCTCGGCGGATTGCTCAATGAAACTGTCCACAGGTTGAGGGACGAGGTGATTTTCGGCGGGACCTCGACGGGCCGATCGGTACACCCAGGCGTTTTATCCGTTTAATCTCCGCTCGACGCCGCTCGAGGGAACACTATCGTGTGCGATCCTCGTTGTTCCCAGACACAGGGACAAGGCTGGCTGGGGGCAATGGTTTTCGGTAGCCTTGAGCAACCGCGTTATTCAATCTGATACGATTACGCGCGCGGACGCTTTATTACCGCGCCGTGAGACGTTTCCCTCTATCCTCTCGATTCTTATCGCCTCGATCGAAGGGAATTCATTTCGGGGCGAAGATACGGTCGCCGGTTGCTTGGCACTTCTCCGATGAATGATGTTCAGTTTTGCGCGCGAGCGGTTCGACGTGGTTGGAACGAAGATGATCGAGTGCAGTCGTGGTTGTCCGAGCCCGAAACGAAAAGGGGGACGATCGAAAGTGCGATACGCTCGTGGACGAAGCGTTTCAGAAGGGAATTGAAGCGTATGGCCACGCGACGTCGCGGATCCTTGAGCGTAAACCGAAACGGGGGACGAATTGGGGAGCACCTAGCCCGATCACGGGCGAGAATAATTCGCACTTCACTGGCACCGTGTCACAACGCGAGGGCAAAAGGAGGGCCTGGTTCAGGCTAGTCGCCCGCGGGTTGCGAAAATCCGTGGGATCGCGATCCTCGCGCGGGCTCAGCGTTGCTGGTGAACACGCGCGTTATCGTCTTCGTGCGCGGGCATGTTCTCATCGGCATCTCGTTATCTTCCCTCAGCGGCTTTCCTCGTGGCTCCTATCTCCAGGCTTGCCGGTCGAAAATGCAGAAACGAAAAAGAAACGATACGAGGGTTCAACCCATTATTTCCTGTGCCTCCCTTCTCTTTCTCTCCTCTGCTTATCCTCCCCCTCTGTTGTTGGTTACGTCGGGCGGTGTTTGTTGCTTGTCGGCTCGGGATCGCGATCGGTCGCTTGTGCTCCTCGCTAATCCCCTCTCGTATCCCAACTCCCCCTCACGGCCTTTTTCCCCTCTGTCTCTCCGTCCGTACGTTCACGTCCGGCTCTCTCTCCGTTCGTCCCGCTGCGGGACGCCCGCACCCTCTACGGGGAAAACTTTTTTCGCGTTACGCAACAAGCACGGCCAATCCCGCCGATTTTCAGTGGATCCGTGGTCCCCTGGCTTATCGCGTGACCCATCGCTGAAAGAGAAACCAAAGCGAAACGAAAATCAGAAACTAAAGGCGAGAACCGCGCGGCTGACGGTCGCGGGGGCCCGTGCGTCGTGGGAAACGGAACAAAAAACCGCGGGCAATGGTGGGTAGTGTTCCTTCTTCAGAATTCTTTCTCGAGAATTTCTTGAGAAATTTTGTAACTTCTTATTTCACATTTCTCGAGAAATTACAGTGTTTCTCGAGAATCTTCAGTGTAGGAAAATTATTATGAATCCCATTTGTTTTCAGAAATGAATTTTCAGTTAGCTCAGATTGTGTGTTAATCGTGAGTATATAAATACATCTACAATCAGTAATAAATATTAACAATATATGTATAGGTACGAAGAATTGCGCGATTGTTTATAAACTTTTCTCTTCGTATCGCTGATGCTCTATATAATTAAACCAACATCCACTCAAAATGAAAGGAATTTTACTACAGCCGCAGATTTTGTTACAAAAAAAAAGAAGTAGATTGGCTGACGCGACATTAGACGCATTGTGCTTTTGAAAAAAACTATTTTATAACAAAAAAATAATGTTTCGCCTTGCTCACATTTTATATTAAATAAATCAATTTATCAATTATATTTAATACCTGCTTTTTTTCATTTACACAAGTTTTGTCTAAGCTGGACACGAATAAAAATTTAGATAAATATTATCAAGATTATTCCAGAAATATAAATTTTGCAATATTATTCTAATTTCTTGAGAATTCTCAAGAATTCCCGAGAAATATAATCTGATTTCTCATTTCTCGAGATGCGAAAAATATCGAGAAATCAGGAACACAAACGGTGGGCATGCAAGCGCGAGGGTCTCGCGCGGATCGCGTGCGCGCTCTACCTGTTGGCCTGCCCTCGGCCGTGCGCGAGGTCCGACCGTGCCGCGGGGCTAGGAATCGACAATCCCAAAAGATGACGGCACCCGCTGACAAGCTTGGCGTCGCGCGGTGCCGATGCTCGGACCGGCCAGTCGAACCGGAGGTCAAGCACGTCCTCGCGCGCGAACAGTTCGTACGGTCGCGATTCCGTGGATGATTCCGTCGGCGGAGGTTTCGCTTTTCCCTTGCCGTTTCCCGCGTGGCCAGAGAAAACGGGAACGGGCATGGGTGGGGCGCGCGGCCAACGCGACAGAGAGGAAAAGATCGCGAAAGGAAAAAGACAGCGAGCCAAAAGAGGA
This sequence comes from Andrena chrysosceles, assembly GCA_963855975.1. Taxonomy (NCBI): domain Eukaryota; kingdom Metazoa; phylum Arthropoda; class Insecta; order Hymenoptera; family Andrenidae; genus Andrena; species Andrena chrysosceles. The sequence continues at coordinate 9,341,458 of OY979766.1, read as the reverse complement.
ACACGAGGAGGAGAGTGAGAAAAAGCGAATGTCATTGCCGTAATCTTCGGACGTTGACTTCCTCCTGGCTCGTCCCTCCTTCCTCTTGGTCACAAGCCCTCCCTCCAACAACACGTGCCCCCCTCTCTCACGCACACGTATACACGCTCTGCGCCCCTCTCCTATCGGTCTCTTTGTCCTCTCCTTCTCACCTGTGCCTTCTCCTTCGCGATTCTCTACCCGCGTATCTCGCTTCCTCTTTTCCTCTCTGTCTCCCTCTCCCTCTCTCTCTCTCTCTCTCTCTCTATCTCGCTGTAGGTCTTTTTTCGCCAAGGCTCGTTACACCGTGAGGCTCGTAAGTCTCCAATATATTTCGTAGCGATTCGCGCGTGAAATTCCTCGGCACAGTGGAATATTTTAATAAACAGCCCGATCGAAAGTAATAAAACGACGATATTACGAAAGAGATCGCGCCACGATGGAGAAGTATGACACAATCGTCACCGGGCACGCTGTGAATTCGAAACGGGCGTCTGCTCACGCTATTAGCCATGGAATTCATTAACAATTTCGGGAACACCGATTAAGGGATTGACTTCGGGGTTCGTCACGATGGATATTTAATGGTACGATGAAGCAGGCTCGCAGATTAGGTTGCTGGATATAATCTTCCCGATTTCGGGTTTTCGATTTACACTTTACAGCATCCTGCTGAATATATTATGTTATATTACTTATGTTAATCCGACATCATTCGTTGCTCCATATTAACTAACAAGGGAACATCCCGAACCCGAAAATGAAAGAAATTCTGAAACTTTGTGAATATGTAGGAGATTTCCTTCTGATTACAACGCAATTTTTGTTTGCTGCCCAAATTCACTCGAAGGGGGTGAAATTAAACCCTGAAAATCCGGTTATTTTCCGATTTTGTGTTATAACTTGTGAACTGTAAAATAATTTTTTCATCAAATGATAGATCTAATTAAAAGAAGTAACTTTTGTCTTGAAACTTTTTTTCTATCTCTTACAGTTTGCGAGTTATGACACAGTATCGGAAAATAGCCGGATTTTCAGGGATTAATTTCACCCCCTTCGAGTGAATTTGGGTAGCAAACAAAAATTGCGTTGTAATCAGGAGGAAATCTCTTACATATTCACAAAGTTTCAGAATTTTTGGAATTTTCGGGTTCGGAGTAAGATTAAATTCGCCTTGTAAGATTAAACACCTTCAACCCCCCTAAAAGTCACTATTCCCCTGGTTCATCTAATTAGAGACTCTCTAATCGCTAATCACTACAGTCTACTATATCAATGCCAAGCTCCAAGAGCCGCGCAGCAACCATATATCTCATACGAAAAGCAAAATAAACCGAAGAACCTGGGGAATTCGTTCCATATTCCCGTTCCCTTCGCCCCATAATAACGTTCCACGCCTCTATCTTTCCACATGATGCAATATCGGTATCACTCTCATCCCGCAGTGTCCAATTGAAACACCTCGGCAAAGCTCCTTTTAACCGGTCATCGCGTTGCAACAATCAGCTTTTTCCAGCAGCTGGCCAGGGATACGGCTGTTGGCAAAGGGCGGAATCACGCGAGCCACGACACCGCCGGACTATGATTCAAAGTCTCGCTGGAGCGTACACGCCGGGGGGAAATGCATTACCCTGTGGTATAATCCGCCGCGGATGATTTATAAGTCGAGTGAATCATGATTTGGCACGGGGCAAAAACGGGTAATCGCGAATTAGCATTTGCATCGTCGCATCGGTGCATCGGGCCACGGCGAAAGCCCTTGTCCGACAAATCGCTCGTGCTCGCGTAAACCGCGCTTCCACAGAGATAGCAACAGATAGAGAGAAAGAGAGAGAGAGAGAGAGAGAGAGAGAGAGAGAGAGAGAGAGAGCGATAGAAAGAGGAGAGAGGGAGAGAGAGAAAGAGCGAGCAAGAGAGAAGGCTGGCCCGAATGGCGGTTTCGCGGCCTCGCAGACGGTCATTTGTCTCCTGCAACGCCTGCTCGGTTCCGCGTTCCATCCGCGTCACAAGTCAGTGCGTTCACCTTGCCTCGAGTTATCAAAATCGGATCCGACGCGATACGCCTCGGATTCTTGGATCTCGATCGCGCCACGTGCTCGGACGCGCTGGAAAACCGGGCGAAATAAATCTCCAGCTTCTACCTCTCTCCCCCGGGTCTTCTCTACTCTCTACCTCCACCTACGAAATACCGATGCACGATCCATTCGTCTATTAAGTAGAAATCAATGGCAAAAAAAGAAGAAGAGAATGTCTGTTTGCGATTCTTAATAGATTTTGCAATCCCGATCGTTTCCAGTACCAACGATCGTTTCGAAAGGGCGTAATGGACCCAGCGGTTACTTTTTTACTTTATCCCGCGAAGGTTAAGAAGCGCGACGACCCTTGATTCGCGCGACACCGAGGATCATGCCCGTTTTAACGAGACAATCGCGGGACGGGTGGGTAACGAGCTTAGGCAACATCCTCGCCAATTATCTCGGTCGTCGCGGCGACGCACAGTGGGGCTGGAGAGGAAAAAAGTCTTACAATGAAAATTTTTTTTTGGGTATCCATCACTGTATCCTGATAGCCAATGGACCAATGTATCTAACCTATATGGCAGATATGTCATATTCATGTAAATTGCAAAGAAAAATTGATCTGAAGTTGACCTTTCGTATTCTAACAGGAAACGTGTCAAAATTCGTACCAGATTGTCGATTTGTTTCTGAATTCCTCTAGATATTTTTATTTTTTTACCTCCTGTATTTCGAATGTGTATAGTCTCAGCTTATTTGTGACATAAATACTTTTCGAAAACTCTTCACCGTAATCCCACTACACAACTTCAAATGAAGCTACCTAGTATTTCAAGTTTTCATTAACTCTTTTAGGTTTATTAAAAAAGCTAATTGAAAGCAAATTACTAATTGAAAGCAGATACCATCTACTAACATCCCTCGAAAATTGGCTGCGTTTATTTGCGACTTTGGCTGTTATTGATACACAATCACGGAAGTGCGCTGTGCATGCAATTTTGCAGAAACACATCACATCGGCATTTCTCGCTATTTTTGCATAGTTTCTATTTTATATTACTTTTTGATAGTTTAGTTTGTATGGACAGTAATATTAACAACATTAAATAAGAAAAAACTATAAAATAACAATAAAAATTATAAATAAAGTATTGTTACCATAATCGATACAGAGAAAACATATTTCATAATTATTTATTAATACTTATATAACATTCCTTTTTCCCCGAATGTTTACGGGGTTTATTACTACTTCACTTGTTAAATATGGTTCAATTTTATCACTATTCGTGTCTACATAACTGTTGACTATTAACAAATGATATAAAAAAAAAGTACTCAACAATATTGAGAAACACCGAAGTTATGAAATTTTTTCCGCGAACCCTATATTACGTGCCCCACTGTGTGACGTGCGATCCGCGCGGAAAGAAATAGGGAAGAGAGTCCGCGAGGGCCACGCACGCCCGTCGAGTTTTACCTGCGCGAGGCGATGCTGGAAGCACGCCGGCGTCCAGCCGCACGCTTTACGCGAGCGCGCTTCTCCGGCGGGTTTGAGCGGCGAGGTTGCGGCTCGTCCTTCCAGGATAACAGAACGATGCCACCGCGAGAGGGGAACGACGACACCAGAGATCGCGGGACCGTGACTGGTTCCGCTTAAAGGCCCGTTCACACCTTTACGCGATCCTAGCCGCGTGTTTCCTCCGCCGATTGCAGAGAACAGGCTTCTTCCCCTTTATCCTGGAGTTCTAGGAAACTCTTCTCCGCAAGATGAAGAGAAGCTAACAGACAAGAAGAAGCACGTCCTGTGGACAGGAGCCTCGGCCGTCTGGTCTCCAACGATCTGTCCCACTCGGATCAACTCGGTCTGATACACTGAACCGTCACTCGACCTTCGTAACGATCACCGGGATCATTGCCCGTGCGCGGGTAATCGCGGAACCGCGACGATGTGTTACTCGAACGGGGCACCGATCGTCGTCACCGATCAGCTCGACGGGAGGCACGGACGCGAGGTCTCGCGTGTTCAGCGGCTCGCACCGGGTTGCCGTGATCGGCGATCGTCTCCGCGGTCACCGGCAGACGACAGCACGGGGTAAACGTCCACGGACGGGTGTCGCGGGTCGGGCGCGACGCGCGCGCGCGCGCCAGTCGCACGTCAACGGAAGAAAGTAGCGTGTTGAAAGTTGAAAGACAGGGGATGAACGGCCCTGAGCGGTGGTACTAGGGGATGGAACCGGGGCGGATCGCCGCGAGCTGCCCTATCACGATCACGTGCGTTTGTCACGAGTCGCGGTGGTGTATACGGAGCCGACTCGCTCGCTCTCGCGCGAGTGCCGAGGCCGGCTTCTCTCTGTGTGTTTCCCCGTGCTCCGTCTTCGTCTCCGCGTACCGTCCAGCTCTCTCACTCACTCTCTCTCTCTCTCTCACACTCTCTCGCGCTCGCTCTCGCTCGCTCCTCTATTTTCCTTCCACTCTCGCTCCCTATCGCCCTCTCTCCCCGCGATATCTGGCTGCTTCCACGCCGGCTGTTGGCCGTCCCTCTCACCCTCCGCCGCTATCTTTCGCGCGAGCGAGAGGGAATCTTACCTGTGAGGTAAGTAAAACCGGCGTTCCATCGTACGTGTTACGGCATTGCGCGACTCGCCCGACTCGTAGCCCCACGCTCTGCCATTACGCGGGGCTCCGCGGCCTGCTACGATCGAGGGAGGGGCACAGGGGGGCAGCAGAAGGGTGGAGAAGGGGGTGGAGGTAGTGGTAGTGGTGGTGGAACGTGGAGGAGAAGGAAGAGGTGGTCGCGATGGTAATGCAGCAACAGGGTTTAGGGGAAGGGGGTAGCGTTACGGGGAGTGAAACAGAATGGAAAAGACGGAGGGAGAGAGAGAAAGAGAGAGAGAGAGAGAGAGTGAGAGGGGGAGAAAGGGAGAAGGAAGAATTAAGGGGGGAGCCTGGTGTAGCGGGTCGAAGAAATCGATTTTTTTTTTGCATAAATCAATAGTTGAACATCACGACAATATGTTCCCAAAACAGCAAAACGAAATTCGAAAAATTAAAGCGGATATAGCCGGTTTTGCTACGGAGCACCAGGTTACGAGAAAACTTGAAATGTGTTTTTCTCGAAACAACAGCTTTACACTTTGCGGACAATGTAACTCAAAAAAATTTCAACCAATCGACTTGGCCTTGTGCACGGATATTTGTGAACATTTTCTTCATAGAACTAAGTTATTAGTACAATGATCTTGTTTCAATAAATTACTTTTTTTACACATTTAAGGCAAAATTTCGTTGGAAAAAGTGAACTTTTTATTCAAGAGGCCGTCATTTGTTCTATTTTGCATCTTTTAAATTAAAAATTTTTTCGATCTATGCGTACACTCATAAACTAAACGAAAATTGTTCGATTTTTGGTTTCAGATGAAACCAAAAGACGCTACGTTGCCCGCGGTGCAACAATATAACTTTGTTATTTGCCGCTCTTTTTTAATAAAATTTTTTTTTATCTACCTTAACCTGTTAGTACAATATCCTGAAAGTTTCACAATGATCGATTAAATACTTTCTTTAAAAAAAATTGCCGAAAAATGCCTCGATTTCCAGCTAGTTACACCAGGCTCCCCCCTTAAGCGACTGGGTCGGAGGTGAGTCCTGGAGATGGTAGGGGCTGTGGTATCAAAAGGGGGGCTACAGGGTGATAGGAGGGAGGGGGGACTGAGGTAGCACGACAGAGAGGCTATGGGAAGGGGGGAGAGAAGCAGAAGTTGGAGGTGAGCCGTGTCGTTTGTATCGTGTCCGGTGGGGGTAGCGTGGACCAAGGCACGCTGCTTGGGGAAGGGAGGGGAGAGGCGGGGGCCGAGAGGGGGCAAAACGCGAACCGTGGATCCCGTGGTGGGGGACACGAGTGGACCAACTGGGTTCGCCAGCAACCCGCGGTTCATTGACCGAGAAGTGCCGGGAGAGCCGAACGGTCGGCCGTGTTCGACCCGCTGCTAAAACAGAATTTGTACCGGCACTTTATGCGCGTCTCATCTACGCGCGACTCGCGAAACCCGACGGAGACGGACGACACACGCTAGAGCGGGGCGGGCGGAAGGGTTGGAGGACAGCCGGGGGAGGGGGTGGGGTACGAGATTTCGCGATGCACGGCAAGAGGAATCCCGAATCAAACGCGTCGCGACCCCTACGAGTCGGGGCACACGAGACGGGGTGGAAAACGAGGCAGCCGGAATTTCGGCGGCCGAGTATGGGCGACCGGTGATGAACGTCGACGCAAAGTGGTCACGAGTCCGCCGAGATGCTGCGAATTCTGACGGGTCAATTAGACGGCTACGAGGAATCGTGCTGCCGCTTTTCCTGGCGCAACCTTAACGAACCGGTCTCGTTGGAGATAGCGAGCATCCACGAGACAGGCGCGTACCACTTTCCGAATCATTTAATACAATTGATTTCATTATCAAAAATGCTCCGAGGCAGGGATCGTGTAGTCGCTGCGTTACAGAGTAGAGTTAAGGTAGGTAAAAGTTCGCAGCGGGTAAGAGTTCGCAAAATGCGAATTTCATGGTTTGAGTTGTGACAGTTGTCAATGATGATTGACAGTCAATTGTCAATCAAGGTAGAGTCACCAGTGTCGAATTGTGTAGCTGTGCTTCGTTTTGTTATCGTACAATGCGGTAAGTACTGAATTCGTTAGTTCTGATGTAATATTCTCATTTTTAGGAATCAATATTATACCTATAAATTGATCAGTAAATATTTTAATTCATATGTCGTCCGAAAGAGCTGAAATTCTTCAATTCAAAAATGCTAATAGAAGTTTTCAATTCTCCTTACAGATAACAGGATTGATTAAACAATGTAAAAGTAGCTGTGGGGACAAAAGTTCGCACAATGCATATCGGCTTTTGGTTTTTTTTTATTAATTTTTAATTCGCAATATTTTTCCAAAGTACGTTTTTTACTAACATTTTGATTAAAAAATGACTTTACTTTACTGTCTTATTCATTTATTGTTAGAACTTATAAGAGAAAACCAATTAGTGAGGAGATGCTTCAGATCGCTCGAGACTTATGCAGGAAAATAAAACACTTTTTTGGATATTTCTCGTTGTGTACTTTTATCCCATAACATGCGAACTTTTGCCCCACATATCGGGCAAAACTTGGCATTTGACACTTTTTGGAAATATATATTTTATATAAGTTGCAACAGATAAATTTACACGAAGTGACTCTCTATCGAATAATAAAGGATAGTAATTATTCCTCACAAAATGATATGACTATCAGTGTAATACCAAAGATTTTACAGAAGTCTAAACTTTAACTACGCACTCTTGCCCCACAATACTCTACCTAGCTACATTCAATGATGGTTACACACGGTTAACGATACTCTGTACACTAGCAAATTTACAAAGAGATTCAAAAGACACTTAAGGGGTGATACTGAAGTCCATCGAACCAACGAAATCGAGGAAGATCATACCACCATGAAAACATCTCGTTACAAGCACATACAAGGTACACGGCCCGTCGAACGGGTTGATCGTCACCAGGGGGCTGCATACACAGATCTCGCGTATCTCGTTAGGTGAGCCAGCAGTAGTACCAACCGTGTCGTCAAGCGTAATTACACCGGCGTAACGATTCAGCGGGTTAACGCGAAGTTCGCCGAGCTACGGTAACTCATCAACACCGGCACAGGGGGAAGAGAGGTCTGTCGGAACGGGCCGCACTTTGCAACTTACGTCGATGACGTTCCCAACGAACAAGCTAACCGCTCGAGCACGGGTGCAAGCAACGAACGACTACGAGACACCCGGAGCGCACCCTCGACACTGCAAACTCTATTAACATTGATCGAATCATAGGACTATCCTCGATACGTTCCGTACGAGATATACACGGAAGCTACACGCGGCTGTACCATCGTACAGATTGCTGGAAGGGACCGATCGATCGGCGATAGGCCATTAGAGCCGATGCTATCTGGAGCCAACGCGGAGAGTATCGACGCGAGCGATCGACGTTAGGGCCGATCGGTTCGATGACTTATCTCGTTCGGGCAACGAGACGGCGACTACGCGTTTCCTGATCGCGGCGCGGCTGGACCGGGGAAGATGGCGGATGAGCGGCAGCGTTCAACGGGGAAGGGATCAGGTCCCCGTGCAAGTAAGTCTGTCGACTGCACCGGTGACCACACGGCTGCACACTTGTCGGGAAAGGAGATGCGCAACCCGGTGTAATGAACCTGGGAAACCGGTTACATCCGCGCGCGAGCGAGCCTGGGGTATATATACAGATCGGTTCGGCCTCTACTTACGTTACATTACGCGGGCTGCTACTGCCCGCGATCGAGCGAGGCGTGCGCCACCCTTATGCATCCTTGCAGCTTGTGCAGCAGCCGAGGAATATTTCAGTTCTAGGCAATTAATCGTTTGGATTTAAAGTTCTACGATCTCTGTGGACTCGTTTCGCTGGTGTCTTAACAATAGCACGTTCGCGAATATCGGTGGTTATTTGGGGAAGCTCTTAGTACTTAACTGTATTTGCCACTTTGATCGAATAACCGGATAATCGAATAATAGATTTAACCTGGCGAGCTTCGAATTTCGAGCCTTTTAATCCTCCTCACATCTCGGGCAATTTTCGTACCATAATGGATGTTATGGTAGTACCGTGATCCATTAAACTTCCGCGGCGAGAGCTCCGGCGTACTCTGGAGAATTTCCTGCGCACCCCGGGGAACAGAGCAGAGGCAGCGGCCGAAAAATGTTACACACTTCAGCTCCCAACATTTTCATTCTCCCCCGGGACATATCCTCCGTGTGCAACCCGCTGTATTTCCGAGGCGAGCCGTTGAAAAAGTAATAATGCACCGGCGCATCTGGCACGGTCACTATATCTACTTTATTCGTATTCAATTACCCTTTCTGCCCGCGTTCGGCGGCCTAAAAATATATATCCACCGCGAGTCCTCCCCCTCGGAGGAAGAAAATAGAGCTGTCGCGGCGAAGGAAAGCTCCGAGGAAAAAGTAAAAATAATAACCGGGACGCGCTCTCAAACTCCCACGAGATCAAAATAAATTTCAAACGATCGATCGACCCTATTCCAACCACGAGCCTCCGCGGGCATCCCTTAGCGCTCTCCCTTCCACTACAAACACAATCCTCTCCGTTTACGCTCGAATTAAAAAGCCCCATAATCGTAATCGCGAGCTCTCGAACCACCTCTCCCACCCCCCTTCTCCACGAACAATTCCCTGAATGAGCGGTGTTTCATTGTCGAGATAGAAAGGGTTGGATACTCGACGGCGGTAATGGCGGTGTCTTAGGGGAGGAAAAAATGCTGGGATTCAATTACCGCGGGGCGAAACGGGCGAGAGCGGAACTTCCGGTCGCCGGGATCTTCCGGCTCGGCGTAAACCGTTCCGGCATAAAAGGAATGCCAAAGGAAGGGGGATGAAGGGCGGTGGGACCGGGGGGAAGAAAGCTCACGGGGAAAGCTACGTGTCGAGGGGAGGAATGGGGGGGCAGGGGTTTAGCGCGAGAAGTAGCAGAGCTAGGATAGCAAGAGGGGAAAGGTAAAGAGGGGGATGGGGGAGGTTGAAGAAAACACATAATAGGGTGGGGCGCTTTGCTGCCGCTTTTGAATCGATCCAACGCTGGCTACAGCTGGAGTCTCATCCCCCAGGCTCGGCCAGTGGTTCTCATTCTCCATCCCCCTAGTTTCACCCTTATCGCGACCAAATACAATCTTGTACTATACAGGCTAGTTCCGAATCACTACTACGGCTTCCAACCTACGTCCCACTAATCATAATGATACAGTAACGCCATGTAAAGATGGACCCGCGAGTGTTTCCTTCCCGAGTGTCGAATATTTATTCTTACACACTGACGGTAATATACCAACGGTTGACTAAACTGTTGAGGGTGTAAGCGATTCGACAATCTTCCAATGTGAATATCTTAAAAGTTACAATAGCAACGTCCACGCTGAAGGAAGCTTCTTTTAAAGCTCCCTTCGACCTGCGATTTTCGGAGACTGCGACCAAGAGAGAAAACACTCGAGCGCCTATGCCTGCGCACAGTTGTTTGCCAGTGTGATTAGTAGAATATGCCGAACAGTTTAGGACCAGGCTGTATAGGGGGCGGGGTTCGCGATTGGATTTAGATTAACGCCGACTTTAACACTGTCGAGAGATCAAACTCCTAGGGGTAAACTGGGTCGTGGATCGGGGGCTCGTGCCTGGGCATGTACGTGTCGAGCACGGATGAACGAGCTTTGAGGACACTTGTTAGCCAGAACCACTCGAATACGAGCGGCGGCGGCTGGTTATTAATTCGTCGTCGTCCCATCGTAGACGTCGATTTCCAATAGGCTGTAGGATAGATCAAGATCGCGCTTTATAATCCGCCCGTTATTAGACTGCCCCTCTAGCACTGGGAGAGAATCGTGTTTCACCGTTCTGTCGATTAAATTGCGAATGATTGACCAATTCCTAGCGTAGGCGAAAACGACATCGGCTCGTTCGATTTCGACCGGGGTCCGCGGGCGCTTGGAAAATCGCCGATGGCGGAAGTAGTCGATTCCAGCGCATTGAATGGCAAAACTGCCGGAGAACTTTCCTCTATATGAACAATAATAGGAACTGTCCGGCCACGAGTATGAAGCCGGATCGACGACGAAATTAGAAGTTTGTCGGAAACGCGGACAAATAAACGCCCTTCAACATTCTGACCACTGTACGGTGGAAATACAATATCCTGTGTTCCATTTTCCGTCGACGCTGAGAAGCGACGGTGTCTATTCGATCGTAGTGAATGTAAAACGAGAAGGTAATTTCATTTGAGTAACACCGTCAAGATTCTGGTTGCTCAAAATGGAACTTCAGACGACTGATGCTGAGGAGATAAAGTTAGACTGTTCCTAGTTCCTACGCTTCTATCTCAGGACTAAAGTATGTTACCCCCAAGATGTACGATCATTCAAAGTGTCCCACGCGGAAAATCCTTTTTACCATGAAACTCGACGTTCTTCTCCACCTTCGACATCCTTTATTCTCGACGGTTTTAAGACAGACCATCGTGGTAAGCTCGCGAGGTGTGCGGTGCTGATCGGGCGAGGCCACGTCGCGTGTTGGTTGACGAAATAAGCCGCGAGATTAAATTGGACGCGGGCAGGCGGCTCGCCGTCATTTATAATAAAGACTCACCGTTGTTGTTGCGCAGGATGGAACCAGGACTCGTCGCCTCGAGGGGGCTGCTGGGTTCTTCCGTGCTCGGCTCCCTCTTCACGCTGAAATGGAAACATCTATTATGTATTCAATCGAACCTGGGACGAGAACAGAGAGAGAGAGAAGCTGTGGGAGGAGGTGGAAATCAGCCGAAAGCCGAAAGTAGTCCAAGATCGGGGACGCGAGGGTCCTCGAGCCAGGGTCGTTCCGTGCCGCCGAAACATTTTGTTCGGAGGATACCTCCTTATCGCGGGGCGGCTCTGTTTGCGCGTAAGAGAGGTCCTTTTGACTACGGCCCTGACTCGATCCGAGCAATCAGGGTTGACCCAGTTTTTGAGTTCAATTTGCGCCGCGAAGCCGCGCGCGTTTCGCTTAAGCTGGCCGAAATGAAAATGGATTGGACCGAGGGTGCGGGAAAGAAAAAAAAATCGAAGATTAATTGTTTGGGGGAGGGTGGTCTAATTGTACGCTACGAACAACCTCGTTGAGGTGCAGCCTGTCGCGGGATGCGACCTTCGCGCGAGCTTCAGTCGACTTTGCTTTTAACGAGATTCTTCTTAATGGGTTCTTGTAGGGAAGAAGCAAAACCGAATGCACTTTTATGTTATTGTTGGAGATCCGTGGGACGGGCTGAATTGATTGAATGCAGTGACGAGATACTATAGAAACGTTAGATAGAGGAATCTATTTGAATAGAAACAGAAAGTGACGTAGAAATGTAACGTCATTAAGAACGTATGAAAATCATTTCTTTTTCATCTGTAGTAAAAAAGAATCCAAAGTGTGAAAGTGTTTAATGGCACTATAGACTATGAAGAACGAGGAGAATTTTATAATGGAATTCAGTGAAGTTTAATAGAATATGACCTGGTAGAAAGAACGATACCAGGAGGGACTCGATTAAGAGATTGCATCAAATGGTAAGAAAGTCAAGTGTCGCGTTACGCAGAACACCAGGGTAGCAGCCCCAAGATACCCGGAGTCGCCAGATTGGAAAATTCTTCGGGCAAATATTTTCCCGGCGTCTTTGAGGCTCCTTCAAAGAAGATCGAAGCCCATCAATAACCAATAGATCCACGAGGATGGGACACGGATCGACACCCTCGGCTTCTGGAGGGGCACCCAGCCCCTCTATGAATAGATATCCTATTTCGGAAGCCGAAGTACGTATTATCGAGCGGCAAACGACGTTCACATTACCACTTTGCGCCGCGAAGATGTCAGGAACCAACGAGACTACAGTGCCATCTCCAGTTCTGCCGAGTGCCCATCGGTAATTAGCAACCCCCGAATAATTAGAACGGAACGGGTCGAAGGGAAATATTTGTACGCGAAGCTGATGAATCACGGGTGCCACGAGTGACCGATCCTGGAAACGTAAACGGAGGAACCATTCGTTTAGGATACGCCTAATGTTCCACTATCGAACATTGAATGCAATCAGTTATTCATATGGATCCAAGGCCTTGTTCTTGTGACCTTTGAATATCTATAAACGGGATAAAAGGGAACCAGTGTTGCGGGATGAAAGTGGCGCTGAAATACTTCAAGGGATTCGAATCGAAATGGGACCTTTGAGAATCTGTAGATACTGTTTTATCACATTCCCTGATAAAAGTCGTCAAACAGACTTTTTGTTATCATCTATATAATAATGAGAAAAGCACAGAGTTTAGAGAAATAGTGTATAACGAAATCATACAATGGACTTTTGTTGCATCCTCCATGGAAGACCGCGAGAATGAGAAGCTGAACGTGAATGTATGTTCAGACTAAATTAATAAATCATAATAGAGGACCATAATGAACAGGTTGCTACACTTCGGGTTGAGCAGTGCGAGAATAAAGAATCTCCCGCGAGCTCTCTGGCTAGGTACATAGTTAATGGTAATTACTTGAGCCGAAAGTATGCGCGCAAAAGGAGGGGAAAAAGTTAGCAACGTTGTAAACACAGCTCGTGCTCGTTGTGCTGGAAGGAACTCTCGTTTTGAAATAAAGATTGTATGATGAGCAAGCGGAGATGGCATGGAAAGATATGGAAATGGATTTTCGCGTGGCTAAAAACGCGAAGTAGGGGAGGCCAGAAGTGGGTTGATAAATTAGAGAAGATGCCGTGGTCGAGAATGCCTCCACAAAGGAAATCTGTGTTCATATAAGTAATTGTGGAAAATTGTCCTTGTAAACGGTAAATATACGATGAATGATGAGAAGATTACTAAACTTGACTACTCTGAGCAGAGTGTTAATACTGACGATGATTACTGATTGTAAGTATTACAATCTGAGATCCGAAACATAATTGAGTAAGTATACAATATTGGTAATTAAATACCCCGTGAATAAATTTCCAGAAGATGTAATTTGTCACATAGCCAAAGAAGAGTGAATGATGACCATTTGAAGCAATGTTTCAGTTTCCAATGAAATTTTAAATAAAATTTCCAATGAAAACTTCTCCACACTATTTACGTTGAAAAACGGTAACTGAACACAGAACCATTTAGCCCTTTCACAAAAATTCTATTCACATTTTAATTGCGCGTGATTTTCGCCGTGTTTTTCATTGCAACTTAATAATAACGATTATTTTTCACAAGCGTGGAGAACAAACAGTAATTAACTTTACGCATAAAGCATAACTAACGTTGGGGGAAATTTAATTACAGAATAGCTGTGCAAGAAAAAGTGCTGATTTTATCTTTTTTGCAATTTAAATTTAAATTTACGTAAAAGTGAACCCAGTCGCTTGGAATAGACACAATTGAACGGTCGCGACAGCGAAGATTTGGTTATTTCCATTTTTAAGCCCACTGAATAGAAAAACGCTGAAACGGGACGCGATGCTTTTAAACTTTGCATTATTAAACGATAGGTCCACGATTGCGTTCATGTTCAGAAATACAGGCACCGTATAAACAGCTCCAAAGCCACTCTCAGTATACGCTTTAAAAGATCACGTTCAGGTTAAAAAAAAAATCGAACACATTATGGCCTTATACATTAGAATATTATGAAAAGGCAGGGCTTCGGAGATAAAGCTTTTCTGTAATGCGAGAAACATTACCGCTTTCACAATGACTAATACCTACAGCAAATCTCAATAACAAGACTATCGGAAAAGTTCATCGAAGTTCAGCTGTCAATTTACCCCGTTTAAAAATTACCGCCATTGCGTTAGAAACCATTCAGCCCCCGTCTAATGCTTGCACACTACATTTACGTACAAACATATATATTTCAATCTAAATCTTTCTAAACATTGTATATACTGTATATATAAGATGCTTATTACATTAAACAGAACACTAGGAGTTGTACAAATATGATGGTTTCAGTAACAACTGTTGAACAGTGGCTAGAAATATTCCCGTTCTTTCTTTCTCTACCCCCGTTCGAATCGTACGGGCCCTAACCTTAATCGACAGGAAATCCTGAATTCCTACCTTATAAAAGTCGAATCTGCCGCTGGGCTGGAGGGTCTCGGTGAGGAACTCGCGGTGGAGGCGGTAGTGGTCTCCTCCACGTCCATCATCATTCATACCGACGATGACGGGTCAGTGCGGACGTCAGATATATATGTAACGGGGGGATTACTTCAACGGCGGCAACGAGGACGAGAATGGAGGGGGTGGCGTGGTGAGGATGGCTGATTTTCCAGGCCCGCCGGCCACTCCGCGTCCGATTTCACGGGAACCGAAACCATAAAGTCGGAGGACTTGGCAAGGGGTTGGGGGTTGGTTTCGTGCGCCCGTCCACGAGCGCGGGCTTACGGAAAACAACTGACAAGCGACGTTACCCCCACCGACAACAACCACCGTGCGGCGCCTGTAAACCTGCGCCGCCGATACTTGCCGCGCAGGAACGTTATCATTGCGCAGGCGCGTGCCGCTAAAGGATTATCCTGAAATTAAAGAGAGAATACATTTAGATATCGGGGAATAGAATGTGGCATGAATTACTTATTGCTTAACGCAGTTGTGGATGTTTTGCGATCGAGGGTTTACGGAATTAATTTGCCAATTATTTAATTCTGAACTTGTCCTTGAAGATTTGTATTATATAGAATGTTAGGCGGGAAAGAAAGCGATTTTCAATATCATTTATTAAGAGGATGTATGTTATGTGGAGCAGAAGTTTTAAAGAAATAGTTAGATTGAGAGATATACAGCGTGAGTAATGTAATAGGAAGTGGTATGGAGTTGATTGTAAATTAGATGATGGTATTTTATTTTTCTTTTCAAACGTCTGATACAGTTTTTTCTTTTGTGGAATGATAATGTCGAGCAAACGTTTCACCTACAAGTAATGGGAACGCCAGAGATGCCTCGGCGTAAATCTGGAATGTTAATCGGCGGTGTTTGAATATATCGCATGCCCTGGAATAATTAATTTAGATATAGAAATTTCTTTACTTTCACTGGCTTCGCGTCCATTCGAATTTTACCCCAGGAAACTGCCTCGTCTGGACGAGCACCGCTATCGCTTCCATCAAATTCGGAAGACGTATTTATAAATACAGCATAATCAGCGCCGTTTCTCTAAAATAGAATTTATTCTTAGTTAATCTGTCCGTGGTACTCTTCCTTCGATTTTCTTTTTTTACCATTAGATTTGCGTTGCAAATATGATGTTTTATAACGCCACCCCCTACAATGATCATGCCACTTTTAACTGCTTTCATAGCCATTGTATTTAGTCGTCTAAGGTCTGTAATGCGACAGTAGAATAATGATTTAAATGTGTTAAGAAGAAGCAGCTTATTTCGTAAAAAAAGTGAGACCTGATACTATATCTACGACCAATCCTGGATTTTTAAAAGAATGGAAGTACATCATGTCACCGAGACTGCCATCCGTTAGGGCAGGACTAAAAACTGGAATTTTATTCTTCGCAGCCCAGTAATAAATTGATTCTTCGTTATCGATCTCTTCGCCCAACCTAGCTATTACTTTAGACGGTGTCCAAAGCGTACCCTGAAAGTCGCACTCTAAAATAACGCAGTTTGGAAGAGCGAGCGAACGATTCCCTTCCTTTAAATACAAACTTTCTCTTTCTGTTCAGCCAACATCGCATCTAATTTAGGCGTCACCCAGTCTTCGAACAGGCAGTAATTGTTATTCGGCACTAGTAAATTTCCTATTCTATTAATACCATGTTCTCTAAGATGTTTCCCTTCTAAATGAAAATCTCCCACATAAGTTGGAGCTAAACATTTTATTAAATCTTCCTCTATACCGCCCGCTGTAGCGACGATGCAATCAACCTATATAATATAAATATCAAGCTAAAATACCAAGACGATGGCATGAAAATTTGGAATATTTAAACCGACCATTTTATGCTGTACGAGAAACCTTATAGTTTCTCGAACGCCGCATGAAGCCATATTAGATGTATACCCTAAAAATATTGTACACGAAGATTTCCTTCTAATAAAATCGTCATCTTCTAAGTTATCGATTTGATCGTCTTTAAGTGGAATATTCCTCGCATGTATCATTCGTTGAACTTCATCTACTGCTAGTCCAAAATTTCTTGCTTGAAATCCTGAGGTTTTATACGATTTAAACAAACTGTGATAGTCGATTCCATCATTCCAATCGTACCCTAATGAATTTCAATTTTATCATTTTCATCTTAGGTATAAAAATGAACAAATTTCTAACAGATTTTAGTTTATCGTGAAACTAGAAAACCTTTGACTGTAGGCGTTCCAGTTGGGAGCGGAGAACTATGTAATAAAACAGCATTCTTAACAAGTTCTGGTACATGACCATGTGAATTGTCTTTAACATCAGTCATATTGCAATTGTCTTTCAATTTATACTGCCTTTAGAAATAGATATAACCTAAAATGTCAATATATCCGTACTAAGTAGCAGCTTTAATAATTCATAAAGAATAAACGTTATTATAACAAACTGATTAACTATTCATTTATTTTTCGTGTACGAAGTATTTACACCCTTTTCAAATTATTTTAAATCCCTCGCGTTAATGACAGCGTGACACGTGATAAAGCACTGTATCGAACATACCCAAATTAATGATTTTATATTAAGAAAAATGTGTAGTATTCACAGAATAAGTTATATATGTGTAATATTCATAATGTTAAAATAGAAATAATAATTTACGCGTTATATACCAATCACCCGAACCTTAACCCTTTAATTAGACTTAGGGAATTGAATTAAACATTTCTTTAATACAAGTATCAAAGCAATGAATTAATAAATATTGTTCCTGAAGATCGTTTCGTATTAAGTTACAGTGTGTCTGTAAGCTGTCTTAATCCACAAAATGCGATTAAACACGTAAATAAAGAAATGATTTGTACCCTTGCACACATTGAATAGGACCTTAAATTTCTACGTGTTACTGCTAGACGCCTAAAAAGTTCTTTATTTCATAAATTAAGCGAATATTCAAAATACTTTTAAATACAACATATTCGATACTACACTCGACTACATTAAAATTGTAATACGAATAAATAAACAAAGAAATGAATGATCAAGAGTGCAAGGTGGCATTGTTCCTACAAGAGAAAGGACGAAGACTTTCGATACGAAGACGTGTTACTACAAATTACAACTACAAACATTCTCCGTTAACAAATAATTCATATTTTATCGTTACTTAACAATTTCCAGTTAATATTCACTATTCAGTGTATATTAATTTCACGAATTCATGCATTTAAATATCTGCCCAAGTATTACAAGCGCATTGCGCAGTGAAGAGTATCTCACAAGCAACTTCACACGGTTAATATTGTGCTGGTCGGACACTTCTACAGAATTCCGTGAATATGGACTCAGGTAAACTCACGCCATTGGTTCGCGCTACTTGATTACAGGTTTTTAACCAATCACAGAGACCCATTCCTAAAGGGGTAGGTCGTATAGTGGCAGCACGAGCTACGCAGGTGTGCGTAGTGGCCGTAGTGGCGTTGTAGAATATGAATTCAAAAGAACAACGGTCAATCGTGCCTCGACAGGTCAAATTTGTAACAGGGATAAATACATAAATAAGTATAACGAATCTTCGTAGCAGTTAATCTGTTGAGCGCTGGACGCCGTAGTATTTCGTTAAATCGCGAGGGAGAAATTACGAAAATGGCCGATTTGGCTGAATGCGAACCGTTAATACAACAGACAGTAACAAAACTACGAAGTACGTTGAGTTATTTACACAAAATATGGAAAGAGATCGGCTTCACCGACGACGCTCGCTCCATATACTGCGAGCAGGCTTTAAATCATATAAACGACTTGTTACGCGATATGGTTTCCGAGTCAGAGCTGAAGAAGGAAATGATACTGAGGAATGTTAAAGGATTAATGAGCGAGATTGCTACATTGACTGCGGAACTGGGAACAGATATAGAAATCAATGGATACGAAGATTTACCATTGAAGGAGGTGGAACAGGTGCTGCGCAGTGATGTTCAGAAGTTCCAGTATTGCAAGGAACAGCGTCTGGTGCATATGAGAGAGCTACTCGCAAAGGAGAGATGCCTTTGCAAAACGCTGGGTACCCAGCCGATCAATATATCGGAGAAATTACCTACAGAGGAGGAACTTAACAGCTTCAAACTTTATCTAGAGACTCAGGAGGGTGAAAAGAACCGTTTAGAATCTATTTTTAAGGAAATGCGCAGGTCGATTGTTAAAATGATGGACGACTTGGGCATGTCTCCGTCCACGAATTTCGAACATTTTGTTTACAAAGACAATGAAAACTTTGTCTTTAGTAGCAGTAACATGACCAAGTTGAGAGAATTCCGAGATGACCTTAAGCAACAAGTAGACAAAGCAAAGGAACACGTCGATGATATCAAACGAGATTTAATAGCATTGTGGAAGTATCTCGATCAGCCTGAACGCATCTGTCAGTCATTTCTAAACAGTTATGTAGGATATAGCGCTGCTACGATCAATGCATTAGAAACAGAACTAGAGAGATGCAAAGAAAAGAGGAAACAGAATATTGCCAAATATGTATCGCAAGTAAGATGCGAATTGGTAAAGTTATGGGACTTGTGTAAATTCAGCGACGAACAAAGGCGACAATTTAACTACTTTCATTGCCAAACCTACACAGAAGATTTGCTCACTTTGCACGAACTTGAGATTAAAAGATTGCAAGAATTTTATGAAGCCAATAAATCTATATTCACGCTCTTAGACGAGCACAACAAACTGTGCACAAAGATAAAGGAATTACTGCAGCGCGCTAATGATCCAGATCGTTTTTATAATCGTGGTGGTCAATTACTGATGGAAGAAAAAGAACGAAAGAATATACAGAAGAAGTTGCCGAAAATAGAAGATGAACTAAGAGCCTTAATAAATGAATATAAAGGCATGCATGGAGAAGAATTCACGATAAATGGAATGTCAGTAGAAGAGTTATTACAAGAATCCTGGGAACATGTGAACGAGGAGAAAGAAACTATAAAGAAAGCTAGAAAAGAGGCAAAAGATAAATCGGTGAAGAAAATAACTTTAAGCGCATCTAAAAAAGGTGCTTTAAGTTCGACAAAGAAAACACCGACTCTATTGAGTACCCGTCGACATACGCCGCATAGTTTCTCGAAGAGAAAGTTGTTATATAGTCCTTCCCCAAATAATTCAGTAAAGCGTAGAAATGTAACGGCAGTATCTAGTGGATCTAAAGTTAGAAGAAGCGGAAAAGTTTCCAGAAAACTCTTGAACTCTGCTGGAAAGGGAATTAAAAGTAGCCAGATGAAAGAGAATTCTGGGTCGCAAAGCTCAGCTGGTACAGACACAACATATAATCAATTTAAAGAACATTTAGAGGATAAGAGAGAATTACGTAGTTCGTTACTTCCGGAACAAGTATTAGCAAATGCGACCAAATCGAGAATGAAGACACCAGTAAGAACGCCGGTGAAACCGTTAAGAAAGAATTTACTACTACCAATAACGCCTACAACTACAACACCTAAGCTGTCACAATCACACAAATCACCTCGCAGCCCTAGAGGTGTACAATCTACAAGGCTTGCTGCTATGTCAACACAGCTACCTATAATCTTTTAAAGTACTTATAAAATAATCTGAATCATCTCGCATAATTATCAATATTACTCGCATACTAAAACATTCTTTTCAAATACATTAATTTTATTATTGAACAATACCATAAAACTAACATGAATTCAATTATTTTACAGAATTGTACTATTAATTGGGATAATTGTACATCGTATTTATACTCGATACCAACATTTATGTTATATAGCAATATAGCATAAAGGAGTATTGTATAAGTATTATAGATTTATGTTATTTCTTTGTATGTATATTACTAGTTTGTTAATGTGTTTTCCATGTTTTAATATTTAATTGCAATCTATTGTATGTGCATATATTCAGTACAATTTATAACACATAATTATTGCATTAATAGTGTATCTATAGAGTAATATTGTAAATAAAACTGAACATTTACAAAAATTATATTATATATCTTAGTTTAATAAGTAATAACGAAACGTATACACATGTTTTGTGAGAGCACAGTTTCGTTATATATTATACTAGATTTACTACTCGGCTTCGCCCGCAATTTAGATTGATTTTATAAAAAAATTTTTAGTTTTTTTTTTGGAAATGGTCACATTCATCTGCATTGGTCAGACATAATGAGCTGAGGCACATTTCGTGATCCTAGAGTGTATCGTTCGAAAGTTTGTAAGCGACAGACAAACACACAACATGTAGAAGTTTTCTCCTTTATACATTAAGATACAGTATAGAATTAGTATTTTCTTTCTATTAACTTAACCCCAGTTGTAAAAATAATTTTAACCCAAAAATAAAAATCAAATAAATTAAAGCATAAGAAAGAAACTTTTTTCAACATATATATATTAAGTTATATTATAATTATATGGTCACATTATTTGAAATAAAAAGGACAGACTGGAACTTTTTTACTAATACTTGAAATATTGATATACTGATCATATTTTCAGAATGTGGAAGTTACAGCAATTATTTGCAATTATTGCTCGTATTATTATTCTTCCGTCTATTGTATATAACATATAACAAGGAAAAGTCTCCAAATCGGTCAAAAGTTAACACCCCGATTTTTTTTATAATTCTTTACGGTTCTATGCAGAGATGATTTACGGTTCTATACTTCCGAATGGCCCCAGTGGCCGATCGACACTAGGCTTAGGGGAGGGTGTGTATACCCTAAATCTAAAATTCTATTTAGCTTCGGGTATTTATTAGTTTCCATTGTTTATTAGAAGACCTTTCATCTCGGGCTTCGAATAATTTTTCATCTTTCAGTCTATCTTTATCCTAAAATCCTATTCAGATATATTGGCCGGTCGATTCGTTTTCGCGAACAGCGATCAAGGAGAAATCAGCCACCACCATCTGACGATCGTGGATTTGTCAGTTGGAGTTCCTCGGCTATTGAAAACTTCGAGGAGCGGATTTTCTGTCTCTTGGAGGAACGGATTTTCTGTCCACAAAGTGACAGAAAACATAACCTATGCGCTATACCCGATTTCCTAAAGATACTGTTGCGGCGTAATAATAATGTTTTGGAAGGATGATAAAAAGTTCACAAATGTAGCGTAAAAGAACGAAATAGCCACTAAACATTTATTGTCATATGGCATATACATAGGTTATATTTTCTGTCACTTCGAGGAGGGGACCACATAATAATCACGCGCATCCAGCCTGCGCATTTTTACTAGCCCAATTCAACATCCAACACAATTTTATATATAATGTTTGTTCATAACTGCTTCTACAATGTCATAAGTGTATTTCATGTTCTGTCTCAATGTTTTGCTAATGGAAAAATGTCTAACCTAACAAACTTCATTTTCTGGGGACATCTCCTCACCTATTTTTCCTTTTCACTTATAATTCCTTACTGCTAACGTAGAATATTGTAACATAAGCACATTTCAAGTAATTGAAATGTACAATGAATTTTCTACGTTTGCAGTACCAGCCGACTTTCCGTTTAAATTTTTATAAGTATATATATAATGTCTGTGTGGATTTAGCTTTCGCTGATACCACAGTGTTTTGTTTTCTTCTTCCTTTTACTTTTTATCCTTTGAATCTTGTATTGTCATCTGAAATTGTTATTTGTTTTGTTCTGTTAGGTAACTTATACTTGAGTATTCATGTTAGCAAAGGCCTGAGCTATGTAGGTTATAATTTCTAGATTGTTGCTAAAAGCTAGGGCCCTAATATCATATGGGGCTTGTATTCCTTTTTCCTGAATGTATTTAGTGAAATTGTCTGTAATGTCTTTATTTATTGGACATGTGAATATCATGTGGTTTAAATCTTCCTCTTCATATCCGCATTTGCATTTGGGTTCTGGTATAATAGAGAGTTTATATAGGTGTGCATTTGATCTGTGATGGTTGCTTCTAATCCTATTTATTATTGATATCGTTTTCCTATTTGGCTTATTCTAATATAAGGTGAACCAGGGTGTGTTTAATTTTGTATTTTCATCTATTAGTTTAAAATAGCTGTTGCTATTTAGTTGTGACTGTGTTTCTAATTCAGTTTTCCAATTTATAAATTTTTATAAGTAAACGCAACAGTTGAGAATTTCTTTCCTTATTCAGAAATCAAAATAGAATAGGGAAGTAGCAAACAGCTCCCTCTCGCGTGCATGAGGCAACGGCGTATCTATGGGTAATACCATTTCAGTGCAGAAAAAACCTGCTCTAATACCACAGACGAGGTATAGGATA
Source organism: Andrena chrysosceles (assembly GCA_963855975.1). Classification (NCBI taxonomy): domain Eukaryota; kingdom Metazoa; phylum Arthropoda; class Insecta; order Hymenoptera; family Andrenidae; genus Andrena; species Andrena chrysosceles. The sequence continues at coordinate 9,318,404 of OY979766.1, read as the reverse complement.
GACCTATCACCTTATGGATCTTTGTGTCGCCACCCAAACTGTGTTGCCGACCCATAATTTGAGAACTCAATGTAGTGGCACCTGCTCATGAACAGCGTCCAACTCAGCAACTACTTTGAAATGGGTTGAAATGCTGAAAGGTGTGTGCGTGCTTGTATACGTGTGACTTGTTTGAAGGCAGGCTTTTGCTACGCTATGCTTTGACTCTGCTTGTCAACGACTCACGCGGATTTCTCGCCGAAAATCCATTTTGATTTTTGGGGATCAAGACACTATGGCGCTCAAAAATGGTATTTCTTCAAAGCCCGTGTAAGCTATAAATTGCAAGATGACATTGTTAATTAGTACTTTCCGTGTCGTAGAACCCTTTCACGTATCGTACGCCGAAAAGTATTAAAAATTCACGCTGTTACTAACACTCCCGCAAGTAGTGATTGGATTCGAAGTGCTTTGAACCGCTTCGAATCTGTCTTGAATATCAGGCGAGTACTTTTAAGCACTTTTAACAGGATTCGAAGCTTAAAACTCTTGAAAGTCTTGAAAAGTCTAGAGTCTTTATAGACCTTGAAGGTTTTGAAAGTCTTGAAACTCTTGCTTCAAAAGCTTGGTAGGTTTTGGACCCGTATCTACGTTCACCGACAACTCGCGGGACAATACAGTCGTAAACTGCAACCCTGGCGAAACCCTCTGGCCGATCAACGTGGCTAATTTTTAGCAACCAGATGTTCATTTTCAAGACTTTCAAGACATCCAAGACTTCCAAGACCTATAAAAACTCAAGACTTATTAAGACTTTCAAGAGTTTTAAGCTTTGAATCTTGTTCGAAGTGCTTCGAAGTTTTCGCCATATACGTAGATTCGAAGCGCTATTCATTTACACCCAGTTCAACTAAAATGTACTTATACATTATAAATAATACTATGTAATATGTATAAGCATTAACATTCATTTATCGAACGATTAAACATTGAGAATAAAAGAGAATTCCTTCAGCGTAGAAAATCATTTGCAAATCCAAGGCCAAATGTTTCTAATTGCGTGATATCTCGAGTTGTATCGTTATAGTTAATAATTATTTATACTGGGTGGTCAGGGTAAATGTTGTTAACATGATTTTTCATAGTAATAGTCGTTGAAATGAATATTTCAGTGGAAATATCAATTTTTATCGAATAATTAACTGGCTTTCGCAAATGAAATTAACCGTCGACCTTGTTGAGATTGCGGCTGTTGTTGCCCAAAGTGCAAACGTACCTCCAAATCCTCAGTCGTCGTCGATCCTCCGAGCCGGCAAGACCTCCGGGTACGCGGGAGCTCCTGAACGCTCTGGACACCCTGGACACCCTGGACACCCTGGACACCCTGGACACCCTGGACACCCTGGACACCCTGGACACCCTGGACACCCTGGACGCACTGGACACCCTGGTCACTCTCGTCACTCTGGTCACTCTGGTCACTCTGGTCACTCTGGTCACTCTGGTCTCGATCGGTACGAGCCTAATATGTATTTTCTTAGTTCCCCCCCAAGCATATTACACCATTGCTAATATAACGTGTTCGATTGTTTCAGCTTTTCAGGTTCACTCTTCTGCGGGGAAGGGAGTGACAGAAGACATCTAAGGAAGCCTAGGCTAAGGCCCCATGTAAAATTGCCAAGTAGTCACTAAATCATTAGCTTTGTTGCTCGTTTACTGGCTGCTCATCTTCGATGAGGAGGTCGCCGCTGCTCCCGTTTCCGGAAACAAGCGACTGAGCATGGAATTGGTATGAGTGGATCAGTTTCATCCCCTGGTGTTCTTCTCGAAAGGGAAAAGTTTCGGGCGTAGGGGGTGTACCGCTTGGTACACTGCCTACGTAAGTCTTCTGGTCCGATTACCCAATCTCCGCGTAAGCCGGCTTGAGTCAGGTCACACCTAGTGTGCTCCTGGCGGGTTGCATGAGTCGGAGCAACAGGAATCGCCTCTGGGAGACGCCGAGCGCTTTTCCCTTTCGACTCGGACATTAGGGTGGTAGGAACTGCGCCATTCAATACTTCTTTTATGCTCACCTGTAGTCTTTCCCTCTTTGCTGAATTTATTTCAATTGAGTGATTGCTTGGCAGATCCCTAGATTCGATAACTAAACCAAAGGGATCGATGGAACTATGTTTCCACCTATCTCTTTGGTTTAGTAGGCTAAGATTTTCATGTACCGGGCCAAGTAGTCACAGAATTTTATTAACGTTGTTGCTTTTGCGTTGGCTCCTCAACTCGGATGAGGAGGTCGCCGCTGCTTCCGTTTCCGGAAGCAAGCGACTGAGCATGGAATTGGTATGAGTGGATCAGTTTCATCCCCTGGTGTTCTTGTCGAAAGGGAAAAGTTTCGGGCGTAGGGGGTGTACCGCTTGGTACACTGCCTACGTAAGTCTTCTGGTCCGATTACCCAATCTCCGCGTAAGCCGGCTTGAGTCAGGTCACACCTAGTGTGCTCCTGGCGGGTTGCATGAGTCGGAGCAACAGGAATCGCCTCTGGGAGACGCCGAGCGCTTTTCCCTTTCGACTCGGACATTAGGGTGGTAGGAACTGCGCCATTCAATACTTCTTTTATGCTCACCTGTAGTCTTTCCCTCTTTGCTGAATTTATTTCAATTGAGTGATTGCTTGGCAGATCCCTAGATTCGATAACTAAACCAAAGGGATCGATGGAACTATGTTTCCACCTATCTCTTTGGTTTAGTAGGCTAAGATTTTCATGTACCGGGCCAAGTAGTCACAGAATTTTATTAACGTTGTTGCTTTTGCGTTGGCTCCTCAACTCGGATGAGGAGGTCGCCGCTGCTTCCGTTTCCGGAAGCAAGCGACTGAGCATGGAATTGGTATGAGTGGATCAGTTTCATCCCCTGGTGTTCTTGTCGAAAGGGAAAAGTTTCGGGCGTAGGGGGTGTACCGCTTGGTACACTGCCTACGTAAGTCTTCTGGTCCGATTACCCAATCTCCGCGTAAGCCGGCTTGAGTCAGGTCACACCTAGTGTGCTCCTGGCGGGTTGCATGAGTCGGAGCAACAGGAATCGCCTCTGGGAGACGCCGAGCGCTTTTCCCTTTCGACTCGGACATTAGGGTGGTAGGAACTGCGCCATTCAATACTTCTTTTATGCTCACCTGTAGTCTTTCCCTCTTTGCTGAATTTATTTCAATTGAGTGATTGCTTGGCAGATCCCTAGATTCGATAACTAAACCAAAGGGATCGATGGAACTATGTTTCCACCTATCTCTTTGGTTTAGTAGGCTAAGATTTTCATGTACCGGGCCAAGTAGTCACAGAATTTTATTAACGTTGTTGCTTTTGCGTTGGCTCCTCAACTCGGATGAGGAGGTCGCCGCTGCTTCCGTTTCCGGAAGCAAGCGACTGAGCATGGAATTGGTATGAGTGGATCAGTTTCATCCCCTGGTGTTCTTGTCGAAAGGGAAAAGTTTCGGGCGTAGGGGGTGTACCGCTTGGTACACTGCCTACGTAAGTCTTCTGGTCCGATTACCCAATCTCCGCGTAAGCCGGCTTGAGTCAGGTCACACCTAGTGTGCTCCTGGCGGGTTGCATGAGTCGGAGCAACAGGAATCGCCTCTGGGAGACGCCGAGCGCTTTTCCCTTTCGACTCGGACATTAGGGTGGTAGGAACTGCGCCATTCAATACTTCTTTTATGCTCACCTGTAGTCTTTCCCTCTTTGCTGAATTTATTTCAATTGAGTGATTGCTTGGCAGATCCCTAGATTCGATAACTAAACCAAAGGGATCGATGGAACTATGTTTCCACCTATCTCTTTGGTTTAGTAGGCTAAGATTTTCATGTACCGGGCCAAGTAGTCACAGAATTTTATTAACGTTGTTGCTTTTGCGTTGGCTCCTCAACTCGGATGAGGAGGTCGCCGCTGCTTCCGTTTCCGGAAGCAAGCGACTGAGCATGGAATTGGTATGAGTGGATCAGTTTCATCCCCTGGTGTTCTTGTCGAAAGGGAAAAGTTTCGGGCGTAGGGGGTGTACCGCTTGGTACACTGCCTACGTAAGTCTTCTGGTCCGATTACCCAATCTCCGCGTAAGCCGGCTTGAGTCAGGTCACACCTAGTGTGCTCCTGGCGGGTTGCATGAGTCGGAGCAACAGGAATCGCCTCTGGGAGACGCCGAGCGCTTTTCCCTTTCGACTCGGACATTAGGGTGGTAGGAACTGCGCCATTCAATACTTCTTTTATGCTCACCTGTAGTCTTTCCCTCTTTGCTGAATTTATTTCAATTGAGTGATTGCTTGGCAGATCCCTAGATTCGATAACTAAACCAAAGGGATCGATGGAACTATGTTTCCACCTATCTCTTTGGTTTAGTAGGCTAAGATTTTCATGTACCGGGCCAAGTAGTCACAGAATTTTATTAACGTTGTTGCTTTTGCGTTGGCTCCTCAACTCGGATGAGGAGGTCGCCGCTGCTTCCGTTTCCGGAAGCAAGCGACTGAGCATGGAATTGGTATGAGTGGATCAGTTTCATCCCCTGGTGTTCTTGTCGAAAGGGAAAAGTTTCGGGCGTAGGGGGTGTACCGCTTGGTACACTGCCTACGTAAGTCTTCTGGTCCGATTACCCAATCTCCGCGTAAGCCGGCTTGAGTCAGGTCACACCTAGTGTGCTCCTGGCGGGTTGCATGAGTCGGAGCAACAGGAATCGCCTCTGGGAGACGCCGAGCGCTTTTCCCTTTCGACTCGGACATTAGGGTGGTAGGAACTGCGCCATTCAATACTTCTTTTATGCTCACCTGTAGTCTTTCCCTCTTTGCTGAATTTATTTCAATTGAGTGATTGCTTGGCAGATCCCTAGATTCGATAACTAAACCAAAGGGATCGATGGAACTATGTTTCCACCTATCTCTTTGGTTTAGTAGGCTAAGATTTTCATGTACCGGGCCAAGTAGTCACAGAATTTTATTAACGTTGTTGCTTTTGCGTTGGCTCCTCAACTCGGATGAGGAGGTCGCCGCTGCTTCCGTTTCCGGAAGCAAGCGACTGAGCATGGAATTGGTATGAGTGGATCAGTTTCATCCCCTGGTGTTCTTGTCGAAAGGGAAAAGTTTCGGGCGTAGGGGGTGTACCGCTTGGTACACTGCCTACGTAAGTCTTCTGGTCCGATTACCCAATCTCCGCGTAAGCCGGCTTGAGTCAGGTCACACCTAGTGTGCTCCTGGCGGGTTGCATGAGTCGGAGCAACAGGAATCGCCTCTGGGAGACGCCGAGCGCTTTTCCCTTTCGACTCGGACATTAGGGTGGTAGGAACTGCGCCATTCAATACTTCTTTTATGCTCACCTGTAGTCTTTCCCTCTTTGCTGAATTTATTTCAATTGAGTGATTGCTTGGCAGATCCCTAGATTCGATAACTAAACCAAAGGGATCGATGGAACTATGTTTCCACCTATCTCTTTGGTTTAGTAGGCTAAGATTTTCATGTACCGGGCCAAGTAGTCACAGAATTTTATTAACGTTGTTGCTTTTGCGTTGGCTCCTCAACTCGGATGAGGAGGTCGCCGCTGCTTCCGTTTCCGGAAGCAAGCGACTGAGCATGGAATTGGTATGAGTGGATCAGTTTCATCCCCTGGTGTTCTTGTCGAAAGGGAAAAGTTTCGGGCGTAGGGGGTGTACCGCTTGGTACACTGCCTACGTAAGTCTTCTGGTCCGATTACCCAATCTCCGCGTAAGCCGGCTTGAGTCAGGTCACACCTAGTGTGCTCCTGGCGGGTTGCATGAGTCGGAGCAACAGGAATCGCCTCTGGGAGACGCCGAGCGCTTTTCCCTTTCGACTCGGACATTAGGGTGGTAGGAACTGCGCCATTCAATACTTCTTTTATGCTCACCTGTAGTCTTTCCCTCTTTGCTGAATTTATTTCAATTGAGTGATTGCTTGGCAGATCCCTAGATTCGATAACTAAACCAAAGGGATCGATGGAACTATGTTTCCACCTATCTCTTTGGTTTAGTAGGCTAAGATTTTCATGTACCGGGCCAAGTAGTCACAGAATTTTATTAACGTTGTTGCTTTTGCGTTGGCTCCTCAACTCGGATGAGGAGGTCGCCGCTGCTTCCGTTTCCGGAAGCAAGCGACTGAGCATGGAATTGGTATGAGTGGATCAGTTTCATCCCCTGGTGTTCTTGTCGAAAGGGAAAAGTTTCGGGCGTAGGGGGTGTACCGCTTGGTACACTGCCTACGTAAGTCTTCTGGTCCGATTACCCAATCTCCGCGTAAGCCGGCTTGAGTCAGGTCACACCTAGTGTGCTCCTGGCGGGTTGCATGAGTCGGAGCAACAGGAATCGCCTCTGGGAGACGCCGAGCGCTTTTCCCTTTCGACTCGGACATTAGGGTGGTAGGAACTGCGCCATTCAATACTTCTTTTATGCTCACCTGTAGTCTTTCCCTCTTTGCTGAATTTATTTCAATTGAGTGATTGCTTGGCAGATCCCTAGATTCGATAACTAAACCAAAGGGATCGATGGAACTATGTTTCCACCTATCTCTTTGGTTTAGTAGGCTAAGATTTTCATGTACCGGGCCAAGTAGTCACAGAATTTTATTAACGTTGTTGCTTTTGCGTTGGCTCCTCAACTCGGATGAGGAGGTCGCCGCTGCTTCCGTTTCCGGAAGCAAGCGACTGAGCATGGAATTGGTATGAGTGGATCAGTTTCATCCCCTGGTGTTCTTGTCGAAAGGGAAAAGTTTCGGGCGTAGGGGGTGTACCGCTTGGTACACTGCCTACGTAAGTCTTCTGGTCCGATTACCCAATCTCCGCGTAAGCCGGCTTGAGTCAGGTCACACCTAGTGTGCTCCTGGCGGGTTGCATGAGTCGGAGCAACAGGAATCGCCTCTGGGAGACGCCGAGCGCTTTTCCCTTTCGACTCGGACATTAGGGTGGTAGGAACTGCGCCATTCAATACTTCTTTTATGCTCACCTGTAGTCTTTCCCTCTTTGCTGAATTTATTTCAATTGAGTGATTGCTTGGCAGATCCCTAGATTCGATAACTAAACCAAAGGGATCGATGGAACTATGTTTCCACCTATCTCTTTGGTTTAGTAGGCTAAGATTTTCATGTACCGGGCCAAGTAGTCACAGAATTTTATTAACGTTGTTGCTTTTGCGTTGGCTCCTCAACTCGGATGAGGAGGTCGCCGCTGCTTCCGTTTCCGGAAGCAAGCGACTGAGCATGGAATTGGTATGAGTGGATCAGTTTCATCCCCTGGTGTTCTTGTCGAAAGGGAAAAGTTTCGGGCGTAGGGGGTGTACCGCTTGGTACACTGCCTACGTAAGTCTTCTGGTCCGATTACCCAATCTCCGCGTAAGCCGGCTTGAGTCAGGTCACACCTAGTGTGCTCCTGGCGGGTTGCATGAGTCGGAGCAACAGGAATCGCCTCTGGGAGACGCCGAGCGCTTTTCCCTTTCGACTCGGACATTAGGGTGGTAGGAACTGCGCCATTCAATACTTCTTTTATGCTCACCTGTAGTCTTTCCCTCTTTGCTGAATTTATTTCAATTGAGTGATTGCTTGGCAGATCCCTAGATTCGATAACTAAACCAAAGGGATCGATGGAACTATGTTTCCACCTATCTCTTTGGTTTAGTAGGCTAAGATTTTCATGTACCGGGCCAAGTAGTCACAGAATTTTATTAACGTTGTTGCTTTTGCGTTGGCTCCTCAACTCGGATGAGGAGGTCGCCGCTGCTTCCGTTTCCGGAAGCAAGCGACTGAGCATGGAATTGGTATGAGTGGATCAGTTTCATCCCCTGGTGTTCTTGTCGAAAGGGAAAAGTTTCGGGCGTAGGGGGTGTACCGCTTGGTACACTGCCTACGTAAGTCTTCTGGTCCGATTACCCAATCTCCGCGTAAGCCGGCTTGAGTCAGGTCACACCTAGTGTGCTCCTGGCGGGTTGCATGAGTCGGAGCAACAGGAATCGCCTCTGGGAGACGCCGAGCGCTTTTCCCTTTCGACTCGGACATTAGGGTGGTAGGAACTGCGCCATTCAATACTTCTTTTATGCTCACCTGTAGTCTTTCCCTCTTTGCTGAATTTATTTCAATCGAGTGATTGCTTGGCATTTCTGTATTTCGAAAGCGAAGAGATCGATGGAACTTTGCTTCCATCCATCTTTTTGGTTTAGTGAGCTAAGGTTTTCATGTATAGGGAGATCGACGGAACTTTGATTCCATCTATCTCTCTACGGGTCTCGAAACGCAGCAACCTCCTCGTGGTGAGACCTGGTAATCGGTGCAAACCGAGCCGATAGCTGTGCTTGTCAAATATTCTAATCAGATATAAGAGTTGCTTTCAAAAATGCACGCATGCTGCATGCTCCAAACTTGCAATTTCAAATATCTATGGTGTTTTCTTAAAAATATCATAGATATTTGAAATTGCAAGTTTGGAATTTGGATAGGAATGTGTAAAAGGTATTTCTGAATTGTAATACAGTTTGTTTCAAGTTTCTCTCAATTTATTCGCCTAAGAGGCCTTTACAGCGTTACAATAAAGTATAAATTATATAAAATCACTATTTTCTTGTGTTCATTATTGAGGTTTCCATCATTTGGCCCCCATAAAGTAGCTTTCCACGTTGAAATATTCCCAAGTTTCACCTATAATAAAAAAAATATTTTTAGTAGCCTAACTTGTCTATTATAGTAGCTATGTACGAAAATCTATTAGCGAATGGAATTGTACAACATATTTTTTTAAATTAGTCATAACACTATAAATTTTAATTTTAATTCCAGCGACTCGTAGCATTGTAATCGTATTTTAGATTGAGTTGATAACGTTGGGTGTGACTCGAAAATGGTAAGGGGGCTCGCGAGCCCCCCGAGCGTGTGACACAAAATTACATTGCGTGATAGGTCTATCCTATACTTCGTCGATGCTAATACCGACCTGCCGAATCGGCCAGACCACGTGACGTGTCTACCCCCTTAAACCGGCGTTGTTATGGACGCGCATTGATGGGGAATGTGTACACCACTTCAAATAATTTTTTAACTTATTACGTGATTATTAATCGTGTGTATTTCTGCTTCACAGGTAAGGGACTTTAAAAGGCGTTACATACAGAGCCGTCTTAACAGTATTGTAGGCCCTGGGCTAAGTAATGCACTGGGGTTCGTAGGGGCCCCTGCCCAGACACAGGAATATGACTTAAAATCAGAATTGTGGGCCCCTACTGCCATGGGTCCTCTGGCGATTGCCCAGCGTGTACATGCCTAAAGACAGCACTGGTTACATGCGATCATTGACTCCATTTTGGAGTGCAGTTACGGATTTGAAAATTGCGCAAGACATGGCTTTATCTGAATTATGAATTTATCTTCACATCTATTCATCTTCTATATTACAAACGAATTTATAAGATTTCATTGTATTGTATATCACATTTTTCAATAAAATGCAGTTAAGTGATAAAAGAACACTATTATTTAATAAGCCTTTCTCTTCCACTACATCCTATCCTGCTTATTCCAAATCACATATAAAAGACATGCTAAACAGAACACCTAAACTTCCATGCTGAGCTGCTTTTAAAACTCTATGTTAAAGCATTGTTTTAAAGAACAAATTCACTCGTTCTGCCACCTCTTTCGAAATCATGTTATCCTGTTACGAAGCCCATTTTAGAACGTTCTGAATATTTCGGCCAGATTTTGGAGCGATGTATCAGGAGAATATGAAGCGAAAGGAGGTATGCTGAAATTCTGCGTCGAAAGCCTTTCGAAAACTCTGCGACTCTCCGTCGAATATTTCTCCGCTTAGATTCTGTCTCCGAAGGCGCTAACTTAGTGCCACCTCTTTCGACATCATGTTATCCTGATACGAAGCTCATTTTAGAGCGTTCTGAAAATTTTGGCCAAATTTTGGAGCGATGTATCAGGAGAACATGAAGCTAGAGGAGGTATGCTGAAATTCTGCGTCGAAAGCCTTTCGAAAACTCTACGCCTCTATGTTGAATACTTCTCCGCCTTAGATAAATTGCAGGTTTGGAATTTGGATAGGAGTATGTATGAAAGGTATTTCTCAATAATAATACTGTCTGTTTCAAGTTTCTCCCAATTTATTTGAATAAAGACTTTTACAATGTTACAATAATGTATAAAATTTATAATTTTACTTTGTCGGTTATATAAAATCACTATTTTCTTGTGTTCATTGTTGAGATTTCCATCATTTGGCCCATATAAAGTTCCTGTCCACGGCGAAATGTACCCAAGTTTCATCTGTAACCAGAAGAAAAATATTTCAAGTAATTGAAATGTACAATGAATTTTCTACGTTTGCAGTACCAGCAGTGGTGGGTTTACTACGTTACATCGAATTTAGTACGTGACAAGCGTAAAAAATGTAAATAATTGTATAAAATGTAGAAAATGTATTCAATGTCAAAAATTCAAATACAAACACTTAACCTCTACCTATTGTATTGAATTTTACTGCGCAATATTTTAAATTACTTTAAAAAGAAAGATTGGAATATAATTATAACAAAATTATAAATAATATGAAATTTTTTACTCATATCTGTGGTGTGCAAACGATACTCGAATTTTTACGTATATCAACATGGATTCTGAAGAAATTGATAAAGCTTTAGCAGTTTATTTCTATCGATATACCATTCCATTTAGTATTATTGAATCTGACCACTTTTGGAACTTTATTCATAAATTGCATCCAGCTTATAAAATTCCAACTCGAACGACATTGTCGAATAATTTACATAACGCAAAACTTCAAGATACAACCAATTTCGATTAAATCCAAAAATGCAGTTCTACTTTTAGATGGTTGAAAAAATTCATCATCTAACAATAAGTATGTTGTTGCAATTCTGAATTTAATGAATACGATATGTCGATGCGGGTTATGGCGTTCCAAAGTCTGCAATAATTTTTCAAACAATGTGATTTTATACATAAAATACATGACGTAGTAAAGTTAAGCTATTTACTACGTCTTATTCTACGCGTAGAAAATTCACTTTTCTAAGTTAGGTAAAATACGGACCCACCACTGAGTACCAGCCGACTTTCCGTTTAAATTTTTATAAGTACAACGCAATAGGTGAGAATTTCTTTCCTTATTCAGAATAGAATACGGAAATAGCAAACAGCTCCCTCTCGCGTGCATCAGGCAGCGGCGTATCTATGGGTAATACCATTTCAGTGCAGAAAAAAAATGCTGTAATACCGACCAGCCGAATCCGGCAGACCACGTGACGTGTCTACTCCCTTAATTCATCATCACATCGAATATGTGGTATAACTCCACGAATTCAGATAATAAAAAAATATAGTACAGTCAAACAACTAAAAATTTAATTCTAGCTAAATAAAAATTATAAACATCAAATGAAATTAAAAATCTTATAAAAAAATATATATATGTGTGTGTCCTATTAAAAATGTGCATTTATAACAATTTCTTTCATAAAAAAAGTCTTTAAAATTACAACTTGTAATTCAAAGGATGCCACACGAATGAAAGATGTTGCATACAAACGAATCGGTGTGGTAGGGAGGCCATCTGCAATATACGTAATTGGCAGGTACTTCCGTTTCCGTTTAACGCCATAGAAGCTGATAGAAGCTATAAACTGGTTTGGAGAATTGATTTGTATATAGGTTATATTCATTTTATTCAATTAATACGCGAAACGATATACATTTCGTTTTTAGCGTATTACTAGAATCACAAAATGGGTGATATAAAATCATTCTTTCACCAATGGTGTGCGAAAGCCACCAAGGAACCTCAATTTGACGTGAGACCGACAGGTATAATTTTTTATACATCGTAATGCAACAATCTTATTCGAAAGTATTCTAAAAATATTTTGCAATTTTTTTAGGGCCAAAACATCGACAACGTTTTCTCTGCGAGCTACGTGTACCTGGATTCGATTATGTGGGCGCGGGGAACTCCACTAACAAAAAGGATGCACAAGGGAACGCAGCTAGAGATTATATCAATTATTTAGTCCGTACAGGACACGTGAATGCTAATGACGTTCCGAAGGATGCGGGCATGGTTCAAACGCGAGATGCAGAACCTGTTAAAGCAGAAACTGCTAGCCCTATGAAGTCTGTGTTCCAAGATGGGATGGGGCCGAACGATATCGGTCATGCCTACAGGGTTTATAACGAACATGGCCAAGGCAATTATACCTATATGGATAGAATAGCGGATCAGAAAAGAGTCGAGGACGCGGAAGATGTTGACGTAAATTCTGGAATTCATGGGAACTGGACCATAGAGAATGCTAAATCTAAGCTCCATCAATTTATGCAAACTAACAAAATTAACAGTGATTACAAATATACCCCAGTTGGCCCAGATCACACGAGGTATGGGTTGTTTCAACGTAGCCCTTTATTTATGCATCGGATTGGAGTTATTGCCGCAATATCATGATACTACTCGAACTCTCAGATTGTGTTTCGAGTGACTGTACCATTTGAAAGTCGATAAGACCATACTGGAGTACACTATTTACTTGTGCGCAAACGCTGGTGCAAGAGAAAGAAATTATTTTCTCTTGTGCACAGATAGAGATGATGTTTAACCAAAACTTTTATTGAAATGATTTAATAACAGTTTTGGTGCAATCGATCATACAACTTATTACAATGTGCTCCAATGTGGTCTTGGACATTTTCAAGTGGTAAGTTGAAATTATGTATCGATGATTGTTTGTTGGATGCATTATAGTTAAATATAAATATGTGTATGTAAAACATTAATAATAAACATATATGTATCTCCCATGTTCCTGCAGGAGTTTCATGGCTGAAATGACATTTTACGTGAAACAACTTGGGAGAAGTATGTTGAAAAATTGTTGAAACATTTTGAAGGAGTGGAATGATGACTAATTTTATTCGAACCTCTTTCAGATGTTACTGGTCGTGAAACTGGTTCGAACAAGCAGACCGCATCAAAAAGTTGCGCTCTATCTCTTGTCAGACAATTGTATCATCTTGGTGTGATCGAAGCCTTTAGTGGCACTCTGAAGAAAAACAAAGAAATAGAGCAAATTAAACCGTATCCAGTTAAAATTTCACCGGATCTGGAAAGTCAGATATCCGATGTTCTGTCAAGTTTAAATATAACGCCTGTGTCGGTGACAGCAAATCCTGTACGTTTTAAATATAATTATATCGTTCATGATTCCTCCTTATCATTTTCATTGATTTCATTAGAAAAGGTAACAGGTGTGAATTTATATTATAGGCATCGGATGTAAAGGAAGAAACATCTAACCCTGCTGTCTCTTTACTAACAAATCAAGTGCTGGATGACTTTATCTCATCCGTCCCTCAACCTGCTGGTGTAGTAAGTTGGTCTCCGCCTCAACAAAATTGGAATCCATGGACCGGTTGCAACATAGACGAAGGGCCCTTAGCCACGATGTCTTTAGATCAATTGTCAGAAGACTTGCAACACGAGCAACGAGAAAGATTGCATCAAGACAATGGTCTGCAAAAGAGTATGAAAGAAAGGTCTACCTTGCCAGTTTACTCAAAGAAGAGTGAAATAATGAATGCCATCAACGACAACCCTGTGATCATTATCCGAGGAAACACAGGCTGTGGTAAAACGACACAAGTATGCCAGTTCATCTTGGACGATTACATTGCGTCCGGTCAAGGTGGATTTTGCAGTATCGCAATTACTCAGCCTAGAAGAATATCTGCTGTATCTGTAGCTGATCGAGTGGCTGCCGAAAGATGCGAAAGTTTAGGACAATCTATTGGTTACTCTGTACGATTCGAATCCTGTTTACCGAGGCCCTACGGGAGCATAATGTTCTGCACTGTTGGCGTGCTTCTGAGAAAACTGGAAGGCGGATTAAGGGGTGTATCGCACGTTATAGTTGATGAAATTCATGAACGGGACGTGAATTCTGATTTCATTATGGTTGTTCTTCGCGATATGATTCACTTATACCCGGATTTGCGAATCATTCTAATGTCGGCCACTATCGACACATCGTTGTTCAGTAATTATTTCAATAATTCCCCAGTGATAGAAATACCAGGTAGATCGTATCCCGTGCAACAATATTTCTTAGAAGATTGCATACAGTTAACAAATTTCGTACCGCCTATGGACACCAGAAAACGGAAGAGTCGGGATTCGGATGATCTTCCGACAGACGGAGAACCAGACGAAAATCTGAATAAAGTCATTGGCACGGATTACTCTATGCAAACTAAGAACGCTATGGGGCAACTTGCAGAGAAAGAGATAAGTTTCGAGCTCATAGAAGCTCTACTGAAATACATCAAGAACCAAGGTATTTCAGGCGCTGTATTAATCTTTCTGCCTGGTTGGAACTTGATATTCGCGTTAATGAAACACCTGCAACAGCATCCCATGTACGGAGGATCGGATTACGTAATTATACCGTTGCATTCTCAATTGCCTAGAGAAGATCAGCGTAAAGTTTTCGATCCCGTAGCGCCGGGAATAACGAAAATCATCATAACTACGAATATCGCTGAAACATCGATTACGATTAACGACGTAGTCTATGTAATAGATTCCTGCAAAGCGAAAATGAAGCTGTTCACGTCTCACAACAACATGACAAATTACGCTACTGTCTGGGCCAGTAAAACGAATTTGGAACAGAGGAAAGGCCGTGCTGGTCGCGTTAGGCCGGGATTCTGCTTCCATTTGTGCTCCAGAGCGCGTTTCGATAAAATGGACGAACATATGACTCCAGAAATGTTTAGAACGCCTTTGCACGAGCTAGCATTGAGCATTAAATTGTTAAGATTAGGTAGCATTGGAAAATTCTTGTCGAAAGCAATTGAACCACCACCGATCGATGCTGTGATTGAAGCTGAAGTTATATTACGAGGTACGTTTTTATTAATATACCGCTTCATTGTTACTTTGCCATCTCGAGACTTGTTTTACAATGAATACCCCTTTATTTCAGAGATGAAGTGTCTAGATGAAAATGACGAGCTAACGCCACTTGGTAAAATATTAGCTCGTTTACCCATAGAGCCACGTTTAGGCAAGATGATGATTCTGGGTTGTATGTTCCGCGTCGGAGATGCGCTCTCCACAATGGCTGCGAATAGCACAACGTTCCCAGAGGTTTATAATATGGGGCCGGACGTGAGACGATTGTCTGCGCAACAGAAGTGGTTCGCTGGTGCAAGGTACAGCGATCATGTGGCGATGTTGCATGCATTCCAAGCGTGGGAGGAAGCTAGAGGCGGTGGAGAGTACGCAGAGCAAGCGTTTTGTGATTCGAAAAATTTAAGTATGCCCACGTTGAGGGTTACATGGGAGGCTAAAGTAGGTCCACATACCCGTTACTATCTAATTCTTTAAGAAAATATATGCTTATGACATGCTTCACTCGCAGAATCAATTGCAAGCACTTCTGCAAAGCGCTGGTTTCCCAGAAGAAACCCTTTGTCCCACACCATTGAATTACCAGGCTGGCGCGGATGTTCGCCTTGACACAATTACTGCTTTGTTATGCATGGGTCTTTACCCAAATGTTTGTTACCACAAAGAAAAAAGGAAGGTCCTGACTACCGAATCTAAAGCAGCACTGATTCACAAGACCTCAGTGAACTGTAGCAACTATGAGCAAAACTTTCCGTTCCCATTTTTCGTGTTCGGAGAGAAGGTAGAGGATTAATCTTCTTCTTTCGAATGAACTAAATAATTGCACGTTGACGGGAACATTTATTCTCTCTTACAGATTCGAACAAGAGCAGTGTCTTGTAAGCAAATGACCATGGTATCTCCGATTCATTTGTTACTGTTCGGCTCTCGAAAAGTCGAGTACGTCGATGGCCTGGTGAAACTGGACAACTGGGTCAATTTGGATATGAATCCGACTCACGCGGCGGCAATAGTGGCTTTGCGGCCGGCCTTGGAAGGCCTTGTTGTGAAAGCCGCGAAGGAGCCAGAAACTATCCTGGAATTAAGTCCCACCGAGGAAAAAGTAAGTTTTTAATGAAATTTACAAGCGAGGCGAGTAAATGACACGTGTCTTGTTTCTTTCTTATAGGTATTGAGCTTAATCAAGTCATTGTGCGGAATGAATGCCTGCCGTTTCGAACTGGATCAGATTACAGGCGGTGGCTTCCAATCGCGAAGACCACCGAGGGGACATTCGACTGGTTTTCAATCAGACAGCGGTAACTCCACGAAAATGATGCGAGGAAACGGTGGTTTTCGAGGATCTCCTCGTGGCGGCGGTGGTTTCGGTGGCGGTGACTACTCAAGAAATGACTATGGCGGATACAGAGGCGGTGGGAATAGAGGATTCGGGATGAATAATTCACGCGGAGGAGGTGGAGGTGGAGGAGGAAATTGGGGCGGTAGAGGTTTCCGTGGTCGCTATTATTAATCCACATTCGAATCAGGGGATGAGTGAAACAAAACCGTCCTCTGATCCGTAAATGACTTCCTATTCCACGTGGGTCACACACTGGAATTAATAGATGCAATGCATGGATCTTTTTTATTCTTATTAGTTCACAAACTAATGTTACTTTTAGGAATGATAGTTTCTAAGATATTTCGGACAAAGCAATTTATCGTACATTGAACATTCGGTGTTTATTTTTCGTTCTTTCTTAGTACGGAACTGTTACACGAGTAACAGCTGCTACGTGGCTTCTGCCTACTCATGTTTGACGTTTAAAAAAGACGATAATGCGTTTTTTGCTATCAAAAGTGGACGTCTGCGAACGTATTAATGATCTTAAAATTAAGCGATTGAAAGTTGACTACAGTGTATAACTGATGTTTCGTACGACTATATATCACCTTGACAATGTATTTGTAAGCCCAGTATATTTATAATATTATGTTTATAATATATTTATGTTCATAATACCTTCCTTTAAAACAAACACACTTTTATGTATTTTATGAATACCTCTTATGTAATCCTTCTGAATAACAGTACAAATAAAACATTAAAACCCATCGATCTTGAGTGTCCCGTAAAACGTCGAGCAGTGTATTCTGCTAATATCGCGTGGGCAGTGATTGAAAAGCGGGATCCCCTAATGATGCGCCACGTAAGGTCGCAATTGAAATCTCAATGAAACTCACTGCCGTCCAATAGATCCGCGGAAACGTAATGCCCACGGCCATCTAACGGGCGCGAACGAAATAGAGAGAAATAAGTTTCCGTATCTCGTGATTTCGTAGGTCTATTTGTGAACACGTCAGGGATCGAGCACGGTATAACGTCATATAACGTCCGTAGCATTGGTCGGTGGTCAGGTGTAGTGGAACGCGTAGAAAAATGGCGAAGGCCTGCGTGTAAAGACGATCGTCAACAGAGTTGACAGAAACTAATGAAATTGGCCACTGTCAAACGTGACAAACGTAATGCGCGAGAGATGCTGCTCCTAGTCCGCGCCGTCTTGGTGCGTCTCGTGTGATCGGCTGGGCCGCTTCGGGAACAGTGTTGAGACTCGAGTGTGAAAGCGACGAGAAAGAGAGATAGAATAAGGGGGATCCAGGAGACCCAGGTGGTTGCGAAACGTCACTAATCACAACACGGAACGGGCCACTTCAAGGCAAGGCGTTCCACCTTGTTCTAGGAGGGCAACCTCCTCTATACAGTAAAAATAGTGCGATAATGCGAGCGAGCAAGTATCACGAGGTTCGGCGGATCCCCGCGGTGGAGTCGCGATGACCTGATTCAATCGTGGTCGTTCTAAAAGTGTATGTCCCGATCTTCAATCCGCGTATCGTCCAACATTATGTGCAGTTATGCATCTGACATTTCGACTCTTTGCGAACGTTCGTCAGGGAGGCTCGTTTAGCCGTATTTGGCAATTAGCGCCACACAGAGTCACGATTAATTTTGGGCCGCGTAAAGAGCGTGCGATTTGCGAGTTTTAACGATGCCTCGTCACTCGATTCATCTTTGATACGGCCCCTTCGAATACCGCCCCCCTGGTACAGTCCAAGTATCAAGTACTGCTCAGAGTTGAGTGTAATGATCGTTTTAATGTTACATTAACGATTTGCAGAAACACAGTTCGTTCGGTCTTTGTAATAATTAACTGTGACTTGACTTCTATTGTTGTGCAATAACATGCCTCTGACGTGTCATTCTTTATAATATTAGCTCCTTGGCAAAATGCCTAGAAAGTAGTTTGAGGCTGAACGTTGGGTATTTCGGAGAAAAATGTGGAATGCGTAAGGGGAGAGCTTGGAGCGCGATAGACGTTGGGTACGATTCGATGCTTATTTGGAACTTGTGTATTTCAGGTGTAACAAATGAGTCAGACAGAGATGGATCAAGAAACGGTATATGGCACGCACGAGGACAGCCATGTGGTCATGTCGGAGAAGGTGCAGTCTCTGGCTGGCCGTATTTACCAGGAGTTCGAGAAGATGATAGCCCGCTATGACGAAGACGTGGTGAAGGATTTAATGCCCTATGTAGTCAATGTTCTAGAATGTCTAGACATATCTTATACCGAGAACCAAGAGCGCGAGGTAGAATTAGAATTATTAAGAGAGGACAATGACCAACTGATAACGCAGTACGAAAGGGAGAAACAGTTGAGAAAAACATCCGATCAGGTGTGATTTAAATCTTTGCGATATCGTGGTTGTTAATCTTGATGTTACGATTAGCGAATGGAGTTGTTAGACAATTAACACCCACACTTTTTCTAACTAGAAACTGCTTGAACTCGAAGACGCCGCGGAAGATGAGAGGAAAGAACTTTTATCGAAAATTGATAGCTTGGAGTCAATTGTAAGAATGTTGGAACTAAGGACAAAGAATTCACACGATCACGGTACAAAAGTCAATGGCTCTCCCAGTCCATCCCTTCACAGAACATCCCTTCACAGTAGAGTAGAATGATTTTTTTTTCGTTATATGTTTGTTTAATTATTCAGTGGGACAAATTTGGTTGGACAGATTGGGACTTAGATGTATGCATGCACATTTACAAAAGTTTATTTCAGTATTTTGCTTTTTACTGTTAAGTGCTTTCAGTTATCAGGGAATTTGATATAACGGATAGATTCGCTTGTATGTTATATTTTGTTATACCAACTTGTTTCACTGTACATAGGTATATTTATTTAGGCTTAGGGTGTGTTCTGTTGCAATTAATCCTGGAACTTGAATTAATACAGCAGATATCGAATATGAGTTTTTGTGTTTGTTTAGTTATACGTCTTGAAGAAAAAGAGGCGGAGCTAAAGCGAGAATATACCCGACTGCATGAGAGATACACAGAGTTATTTAAGACGCATGTAGATTATATGGAAAGGACAAAGATGTTAGTTGGAAGTACGGAGAGATTAGAAAATGCGGCTAGTGGTCGTGGCTCATCCCGTTTACCGTCTCTTGGGCTAGGACATATGTCTCGAAGTTCTGGACCATTGAGTTATGGTTTTCAGAGTTTAGAGGCCAGTATGAACGCGGACGATGTTCAAGACGATAGCCCGCTAAATGCTGCTAATTTAAAAACTGAAATGTTGGACAGTAGTAGCGAAGCAGCTATTGAAACGTCTGATAAGAGTCAGTTAACCGACAAACCAGTACAAGCTAACAAGACAACGGCAATTTCAAGACGTACGTTCATCCAGCTATTGTTGAATTTTAATCTACAGTTTATCTTGTATGCTCAGCCCTTATTTACTAAGCGCGCTGCGATATCCGTAACTTTATTTTCCGTATTACTCAGACGAAAGTCCAGAGACGGAAGTACCTCCGCCATTAGTTACGCCCACATCACCTACAGTGGAGAAAATAGCTACTCCTCTGAGCGGAAGGAGTAGAACGGAAAGAGAGCAACGCAGCGGGAATACATTGTATCAGGAACTCAGTTTTCAGGATGCTGACGCATTGGGTGAAATGGACGAAGGAGCAGATATCACTGGTAATCCTTCGCAACAATTCATAGATACGATTTGGCATAGTCCTGGAATTTGTTTTTAAAGCTAATACCTAATCCTTGAAATCATAGGTAGTTGGGTTCATCCTGGAGAATATGCCTCGTCGGGTATGTCTCATAAAATAACTAAAAATTCATTGAAGTCTGGCAGCTTCCGTTTATTAATTCTTTGAGTTCTAACTTACTCTTACACACAACAGAAAGATTCATACTTTGTACCGCTATATACTTGATCATTGACGAATCGAATAGTACAATACTCGTTTTGTGTTCAACAAGCATGTTCCACTTTCCTTCATTAACAGTGATAGATTCATGAATTTTGTAATAAAAGTACTATTTCATTAAAATAAATCTTTACTATTATTACTTCATATTATAAATTGTCAGATTTTATATCGTACCCGATTACTTTGAACTCTGAGGGTTAATACTATAATTACAGTTATAGAATATCAGTCGGAAAAAGCTATTGTCTTTAAATTGTATTATATAGAAATTCATACACTAATACATTTTTCTGTGTTTTCTTGTTTGTCTTCTCATATCTGCTGGATATGGTCATCTTTTGACTATATAATTGCATGATTTAAATAACCCTCCATGCAGTCAACGACAACTTCTTTGGTAAGATACTACTAATTTTAGTTTCACTTCGCAGCCACAGTTTCATTATGCTTTACTAAATGTACCAACACAAAATATACTTTTTCAGGAATGGGCAAAGAGGTGGAGAACCTTATTATGGAAAATAATGAGCTTTTGGCCACTAAGTGAGTATTAAATTAATGTCTGGCAGTTGTATTTAATATTTACCATACCACTTGCTCACACCTACATTACCAAATTTCTCAGAAATGCTCTCAACGTCGTTAAAGATGACTTGATCATCAAAGTGGATGAACTGACAAGGTAGAATAATACTCGTGAAATATTGTTTCATTCAATGAATTCAATAATCCTGCAGGTACAATTAAATGTATCCAAATATTCTTTACAGCGAGCAAGAAATATTACGCGAAGAAGTTCGGGGTTTGCAAGAGACCAGAGAACGTCTACGGCAGAAGGTCGCCGCACTTGAGAAGGAATTGAAGAAAGTAAAAGAAGAAGCGGAGGCAGCGGCGAAGGCAACGAAGAGCAACGACGAAGAAGATTTACCATTGGCGCAGAGGATGAGGTTTACGAGAGTGGAAATGGCCCGAGTGCTGATGGAGAGAAACCAGTACAAAGAACGATTTATGGAGCTTCAAGAAGCAGTCAGATGGACAGAATTGATAAGAGCCTACAAGACTGATCCTACTAGTATATCAAGGGGAAAAGGTTCGGTGTGGAAGTTGTTAGTATCACTTGCACAGAAAGAGAATCTAATACTGGACTCAGTTAATTTACTATTTTCCTTTGTTTCTTTGTCCGTAGTTTTAGTAGTCTCTTCACAGGACCCGCGGACCGAGGAGCCTTGGTTCGAGGACCGCACACACTCTTACCTCACATTAGATACAGTGCGCCGACGAATCAAGTTGTTCCCGCACCACCCTTGGACACCATGCGTAGACGTACGTTGAAAGGTCGCCATGAGTTTTTCGACCAGGGAGACACCATGTGAGAAATCAATCAAATTCTAATACACGCACTTAGGTATTACTATGTCATCTTGACACTAAAAGCCTGCCAAATTTCTCTCTATTCCTCGACACTCGGACACCGGATGCTCGAGCAACGACGCGGGGTCCTACCGGGGCATTTTCACTCATCGTGAAAAGTTCAGACATATTTGCACATTTTCAAGGGAGGTTTTGTAAGAAATTTTGCTGTCGTTATTTTTTTAGCATTATTTTCTTATTTCTTAATATCTTACTCATCAATACTAGAAAAAAGCTATATATATTATATGCATATACACATATATCTAAGGAAGCGAGCGCGAGCCACGGTCCGGGTCGAAGTGACCCAGCATTCGGTGTGCGAGGGTTAAATAGAGATATATCTTTATCGCTATGCTCTCTTTTATCTGCAATCTTAAGATGCTGTGATCATTGTTTCTACAACGAAAGTTTTTACACAAGGGCACAATTGCAATAAGTTTTACACATACGTTTTATCTTAATATTATTTTATTAGAGCTATTGCAGCAAGAAAAAGGACAGAGTTTTATATTCCGCGCAGGACGGAATTTTGATATCTTGACTTTTGAGTGACTTTCTGTTGAATCGACCTCATCTTTGCAGATTAGAGTCCTCTTTGGTCAGTTGGGATCCATAATCTTTTCTCGCGACTTTCAATTAGCCTTGATCACTCTTAAGAAATGTGAGTCAATTCTAAATAATTTGTTGCCTCAACGACTTACAAATGTGATGGTTTTTAACAAATTTATCGCGACGATATTCACCTGCCGCTTCTTTCCTAACGAGAAAGAAGACAGCGGGTTTTTATCTTTCGTGCTGTGTCGTATACTTTTGTAACGGCGATTATGGTCCATTGTACACAGACAAAAATGCCCAATGCCCTCCTTTTTGACAATTTTGCTATTACTATTTAGAACGTCTTATTCTTCGTATAGTTTTTCGGGCATAAAAAAGGATTGTACATTATCATGTGTATATTATAATATGAAATCTACCACTTGCAGCAGTGGTGATACGGTTCGATTAAAGTAATCGCTAATTTAATGATAAAGTAAATTATTTGTTACCAAGAGTCATGCTTGAGAAGCAGTAGTTTTGTAAATAAAAAAAGTTTGTACATTTTTGAAGAAAGAATAATATAAGATCATTATTCGTCAATAAATAAACGAAGTTTCGACCATGTTATAAACTTGGCTTTTATTTCACTCTCGTTCTGCACTTGATTTTTCGCTCGGGTTTCGTCCTTGCCTTCTTCGTTGCTGTTGTCAAGAGACACCTGGTTATTCTGGTTATCGGTGGGGGTGCTTATTGGCCAGCAGGTAAATCTGTTCTGTTCTATCTCTAACATTCCGCTTTTAAACCTGGATGTAAATTTCCTTTATGGAAGTAGTAGCGACGCTGAGCATTAGATACGATGGAAAGAACAGTCAGATTAAGACTTCGTTCGAATTCAAGAGAGTGTCCGGTCATCAAGACAGTCCTCGTAGGAACAAATGGTTGAGCAAACGACAGAGTGTTCACTAAATCTACTAACTTCTACAAGTATAAACATTCCATTTTGCTCGCACGTACTCTAAGAATAGACTGTAACTAATTCGTGACGAATTCATTTTTGCAGATCGTCGGAAAAGCTCGCCGCCTGGCACGCAAATGAACGGAGAGAGCAATATCGTCAAGTTCGGGCGCACGTTAGGAAAGAGGATGGTCGATTGCAAGCTTATGGATGGAGCTTGCCAGGGAAGCCCAGTGCTCCTGTTAGACAGCCTGTTCCTGTGCCAGTTTATTGTAGGCCCTTACAGGAATCTGAACCCGGCATGAAGGTACATTCCATACATTAACACGGGTAGACTCCACCGAATTATGGATTCCAATCCCCTTCGCTTTCTACTGTGCAGATATGGTGCGGTGCTGGCGTGAATCTAAGCGGTGGTAAAACGCGGGACGGTGGTTCCATGGTCGGAGGCAGTGTATTCTACGCAGCCGAGGCGCGAGAAGTAGGTACTAATTCAAAGACCGAGTCGGAAGACGCTATCGAACACCTGGACAAGGAGCTCCAGGAGAACAAGAACCAGAGATTGGAGGCGGAGCGTTTGGAGGAGCAGCTCAGCTCGTTGGTCTGGATCTGCACGTCGACTCAGAAGATGTCTAAGGTTACTGTGATAGATGCTAACAATCCAGCCGACATTTTGGAAGTTTTTAACGTTTGCCAAGGACATTTACTTTGCATCGCGAGTGTGCCCGGAGCCAAAGAGAGTGACTATGCTCAAGCTGTCAGCGAGGACGGGGTTCGGACTGCCAACGGCGTGAACAATAACGATGGCCACGAAGTGAACGCGTGCGCGTACACTGATCAGAACAACCAGAAGCCCAAGCAGGAGGCCCAGGTCTCGCCGGAGCAGAATAGAAACGAGTCGGACAGTGGCTCGGAGAAGCAGAGTAACGAAAGTTCTGAGAAGTCGGAGGACACCAACAAGAATCCCACCACCGAGCCGCAAAGTTTCGACAGCGTGGATAGCGAAACGGCGAATCTAGGAAAAGTACACTACGTGAGAGCCACCTCGGAAGTATCACCTCGGGCGAACGCGAAGGAGGGGGCGAACGAAGAGAAAGAGACCGACGAGTTGGAAGATGATACGCCAATGGAGAACATGTCTTCGATACAACCGACTATGTGGCTCGGGGCTCAGAATGGTGCAGTGTTCGTTCACTCGGCTGTCGCCAAGTGGTCGGTCTGCTTGCATTCTGTTAAATTGAAGGACGCTGCGCTAGCTATTGTGTATGTAATCCTTGCAGCATCTTAATACGATCGTATACTAAACTCGTCACGTACATTTAACGCATCGACATTATTTGCAGGCACGTGCAAGGTCGAGTCCTCGTCGCTCTTGCCGATGGAACTGTCGCGATATTCAGAAGAGGCCCAGACGGCCAATGGGATCTGTCTCAGTATCACGTGATTACTTTAGGTAACCCGCAGCATTCGATCAGGTGCATGACTGCTGTTAGCGGCAAAACTGTATGGTGCGGATATAGAAATAAGATTCACGTCATCGATCCAGCTTCAATGACTCTAGAAGTGCGTATAATTCGTTTAAGTCTTCAGTATACTTCGCAATAGGTATGATGAATATTATTCTGAATCACGTGTGAAATAAACTTTCAGTGTACAGTAGACGCTCATCCACGTCGGGAGTCGCAAGTGAGACAGTTAGCTTGGTTGGGCGAAGGCGTATGGGTCAGCATTAGACTAGACTCAACGTTGAGACTCTATCATGCTCATACTTACCAGCATCTCCAAGATGTCGATATCGAGCCTTACGTTAGCAAAATGCTGGGCACCGGCAAGCTTGGCTTTTCTTTTGTAAGGATCACCGCGTTACTCATCTCCTCGAATAGGCTGTGGATCGGCACAGGAAACGGGGTGATCATCTCAGTTCCTTTATCTGAAAGTAAGGGAAATATTGGTGCGCTTATTGCGTCAACTCAATCATACAAGATGTTTTATAACCGACACTGTCTATGGTAAACAGGTGCTGGAGGCTCAATGGCAGTGTCCAGAATTCAAGTGGGAAGTGGGAAAACAGAAGCGCCGGGCGTTGGCGTTAGAATTTTTGCATCAGATCGCGGTGTTACGCCTGGGAGTTTTATACCATATTGTAGTATGGCTCATGCTCAACTTAGCTTCCATGGACACAGGGATGCGGTGAAAATGTTCGTCGCGGTGCCTGGTAAGTCGATTCATCGATTTCATGCATCTTTAAAACGCTACGAAACTAAGGACGGCTGACAATCATTTTATGGATTTGTTTGCCGAAGGTCATGGCGGCCAGAGCGCAGTGACAGATGGTTCTCAGCCAGCTATGCTTGTCCTTTCGGGTGGAGAGGGATACATAGATTTCAGAGTGGGTAAGTGATTAACGATCCGTTCCATTAATCGTCCGTTTAAAATCTCCCGACAGCACGAGACATTAAACGTTACATAAAACGTTTGGATGTTTCCATTGTGAAAGGAATACCGTCAATGTGTAGCGTGAAATTGAATTCAATGCATTTTGTATAGCTTGTTTAATGCAAAAACAAAAAAGAAGGGAACACTATCAGAGTGTTGTTTCATGGGATTATAATGCTTCCAGCAGATGAGGCGGAAGACGATTGTGACGTGGCGACTCATCTAATTGTATGGCAGCTGGTCAGGTATGCCCCCAGAGAGAAGTGAAAAGCGGTTAATGGGTCTTTCGCTCAATTTACACAAGTGTTTGTACGATTGAATGGATAAATGATCTATGTTAATTGGCCAACGAAACGTATACTAACTGCTGAGAGTATGTCCTGTTGCACGGTGTAATGAAATTCGACTAACAAGTCCGCGAGTAGCTAGATACATCTCTAACCTGATATTAAAAAAGGGATTTACATTCTCCCCTTGTTTCTCTCTAAAAGCATCGGTATACCAAATGTACAGAAGTCTCTGATTACAGTCGTTGCTACATGTACTAAGAGCTGAGAAACTATCTTGATCTGAAAATGTTTCGCTTCTATACAGCACGAACTTACGTTTCCATAATAATAATCATTAATACAAGGAAAGCTGTGCCTGCACCTCCAACTGTTTCTCAAAGCAACTGTACGCCGTACCATTATCTGCTTCCTTCATTCTCTGGGGATCGGGCATTTCCAGCTGACATGCATCGTACTTGTACAAAGAACGGCTGATAATCGCACATCTTTCTCCTATACTGTGAATCGCGAGATTATACCGAGGTCTCACAGGTGAATCGTTGTTCGTTGCAGGTGATGGAGAGGAAACGGAGGAGAGCATGGAGCGATCTAACAGCGCCGCGGCCGCCAATGCCGACGAACACGGGGAACAAAGTCATCTGATCGTGTGGCAGGTGCAATGTCCCGTGCCAGTGCCAATGAATGGCTAGCCTAGAACTCTTGAAAGCGCGCTGATCCCGGTGTACGGTTCAGCTTGAACTTCTCCACGTGACTCAAGCATCTCGAGTGATTCACATTTCGCGCCGCCTCGGCGACGACAAGTCGGGCAATTAACATTCGAATCGAATGAATCTTCACTGCGCCGAACTAATGCTCTATCTATTTAACTATACTTATATAACAATTGTAGCGAAGAACGCAAACGACTCCACGAATACAGCGGGTAATGTAAATCCCGTAATTGGGACAATTTTTAAGAGTCGTAGGGAACATTTTCAACATATTTCTTCGCGGATAACAGTGCGCGAACAAGCTTCCTTGGGGCATCCTTGCCGAGTGAGATCGCCAAGAGACAGGGCTCGTTAGACATTCCCCGAGGAGATGTTTCTTCATTTTTTAAATAAAAAGACGTAATTAGAATCTCTTAAAACGCTTGTAATCATTAGCTTCTACTTAAAGCGCGTCCTTTTAAAGTACTATCGGCATACCGACTCGCTCTTACGCGACGATAACGTAATTTACGAAGGGAATTACTTTAGCGAACGTGCGTACGTCCCTTCGCGTGTCGTTCGCCGTGAAGCGGGTATTTTAATCTTCGGCGTTTTAATGCCGAGAACGGCGATATTCATTTCCCGACGTACGCACCGCATTTCCGTGCATAGGAGCTTTTTAAACACCGTCTCGAAGTCGGTCCTGATCGAGGAGCGTTTGGGAAAATAGTGTTACGTTTCCGTCAATCATTGTGATAATCGATTAAGATACGGGGGCAATGAGTTTCGAAGCTACCGTCACATTTGCCACCTAGCTGCAACGATATACGTGATTTACCACCGAAGGTGGGGAGACCTTCGCGCACAGTCACGCGTGCATCTTGCAGGAATGAGAGGTGCAACCGATTCGGACAGTATTTAGGCATAATATATTGTACATTGTTTCCGTTAGAGAATATATTATTTTTCAAACCTGAACGGTTTAATTTGCGCCAATATATACATATACATATATATATATATACATAAATATACATACGGGATGTAATATATTTTTTATGTTCTGCTGTCAGCTCTCCGTTAAACGTTTACGTTCGATCGAATGAATTTATGTACATAATCGTGAGATGTTTATAGCGTGTCTTGTAGATTTGTAATTTATGTTCTCGTCGACGATGGGATAGATGTGATTCTACGATATAGCGCACGTACACACCGGGGGTACAATGTTAGCCTTTCGTCGACCGCTGAAAACTTTCTTTTACCGTCAAACACTTCCCCTGCTACCAAAGAACAACTTATTGTATTCTTTGTACGATTTATAGCGAACCGATGGTTTGAAGCTGCGTCGCCCAGAGCGGTTTAGCAATTTCGACTAGGAAACAACATCCTGCCGTCTCGGATCCAAAACGGTTGTTAGGAAATGATGAGTGTCGCCGACGCGACGGACGCTCGGGGCTTGCGAAATTTTTGTAAATTCCTATGTTAACACGATGGAAACGATGGAATTCGAGATATAAGTACGATGTGTAAGGGCT
Source organism: Andrena chrysosceles (assembly GCA_963855975.1). NCBI lineage: Eukaryota > Metazoa > Arthropoda > Insecta > Hymenoptera > Andrenidae > Andrena > Andrena chrysosceles. The sequence goes on along the minus strand of OY979766.1, from coordinate 9,290,351 downwards.
GCGCATTATTGTGTGAGCTCGCTTTTGGTGTCGAGCTCGGAATTGTACCTGGCTCAAACGAAGCTGCAATGGCGTTAATAAAGAAACTTGTGAATCGAGGCGACTGGACACTTTTTCTCAACGAGATCAACGCAGTTATTCAGCGGCGAACTTGTACAATACTCGCTAAATCCAGCTTGATTTAGCAAATTCAAGGTGAAACATGTTTGGGCTTACCCACATTGCGAACGGATGTTTTCTACCAAGAAGTGTTACTGTTGACTACTTGGTTATTATCTATGCTTTCTAATATCAGAAACAGATGTTACATAATAAACAAATCGTAAAAAGTGAATGGAGCCGCCGTTTCGCGCATAATCTATTAGATAACAAAGTGCGGAATGGCAATTAAGAAGTCCAGAAATGGACCTGCTCGCTTTCTAATTATTTGGCACTGGTTTAATTAATGCCACTGATAAAAACTGCTACTAAAGAATAACATTCATTGCCATTGTTTTCCAAGTTTCTAATGTATCGAATTCAACTAAAATTCTAAGTCTGTCTGTCCCCCACGACCATCAGTTTTGAACTTCGACCAGAATCACGAAGTTGCGTTTGTCTGATGTGTGTGGAGGAACAAGGGGATACTTCTTTCAACAAGAACAGAGTTCTTTGTACTCTGTCCCATGAATAAAAGTCTTTTCCAAATCTAATCGTACAAGAAGCTAAATATTCACCTTGACGATCAGAGATAGGCAAGCCCATGTTCCAGTCTGGAACAATCTTCTATTTGGGAAGGAAATTCTTTAAGAAACCCGTGAAAAGCAAGGCAAAGATAAATCTTAGATAAACGTGCTTCGTTAATATGTAATCATTCTCTCTTCACTGGATGTCGATTAAATCCTGATTAGTTGCAATCTCTGTGCAACTAGAGCATCCACGAAATTTGGCACGAGTCGTCCGTTAAGTAATCGGAATTAATCCAAGATTCCCCGCGATATAGTACTCCACTTCGATGAAGCGTGCCTTCAGTTGCTCGAAGTTATCGATGCCTCGGATTGCTTCCCGAATGATGGGCACAATCAGGCATTCATAGTGGCCGCAAATTGGAGGATGGCTTGCCAACTTCATTCGCTTGGCTGTCCGAGGCGCAGGCACCGGTCTGAAACTTTACATGCTTGAAGTGCAGTAATAAATAGTTAACCAAGTCCTGCTCGGTTTTCGGCGACGCTGGACACAGTGGGATTAGGTTAACGAAGAAACAGTCCTCTTTGACAGAACGCTGCCAGAATCTATGTTCAAAGGTGCGCGAGAATGAGAATCCACTTTTATCGGGTTATCGTGCCCGAGTATTGCATTATCATAAATAATTGCGTGGTTCCGATACGCGCAACCGCATCTCACGTTATGTTATTAAAAAATGATCGTTATCAGTTCAGAGTAGGTCACTCTTCGCACGTTTGTAGTGGTACTTCGATAAGCGAATAACTTTTTCGTATAGCTTATCAAAATAATTAGAGGATCATGTGTTTGGCGAACTTGATCTCAGTGTCGAGGGTGAGGAACGTATCAACTCTATATTAAATAGAGGAGTTCGTTTCGATAATAGCGATTGATTCATCCTTTCATCGATTCATTCTTGCTTGACCAGCATTAGCTGAGATTCGCGAAACTGCATTACAAGATAATTGATCGTATCGCGTGCCTGATCGATTAGACACGCGAATGCCTAATCAGATACCATATCGCAGTGGGGCATCTGGGTACTGTCCTGAGTAAACATTACATTGAAAGACACTATATGGTTTCGTTTCATATTCGCGTTAGACGTTCTTGTTGTTTCTATCGAAGTTCTGCAAGTCTTGTTCGCGTGACTCATTGCTTTGAATTTTGCGTAATCTCCTTTCGTGAAGTGGATTGCTTAAAACAATTAGGGGGATCTGAGGAAACGATTAGGTTCTGGATAGAAAACTACGTATCTGGGATTAATATTTGTACTGGGTGTATTCATAAAAACAAATAGAAAATTTGATAGATAGAAAGGCTTAGAATTAAAAGGAACTAAAACTATTGTTACTATTTCAACTCGAATACAACTCGACACGACAACACATTTGCTTGTCAAAACCACTCTGCCCATTCCGCTCGTGACTCATCCTCCCGGAAAGCTTTCCCTCTAAAAAGGTCCCTATCCCTGCTCGTCTTTATGGTTGAATATGATCATAAAAAGAGCCCTCGAATTTCGAGTGTCTCACTGGGCCTTCTGCGCGACCCTGTATTATTTAACGTTTCATTTACATAACACGAATGTTTTCGAAAATATGTGATGCTCTGATTATTTTCAGCAACGTAAATACTTCGACGATAACGCCAAGAACCGAGAAACAATCAAGCATATGGAATCGATCCGAACCTTTCGTCGAAGTACGCGCATAGTTCGATAAAGATTGCACAAACCTGTATCATCCCGTGGAGAAGTATCGAACAAGTGGACAGATTTATCGTTCGATTCCTACCCAAGTAGGTAGTTGTTATTGCGAAGCGAAGAAAAACGATCGGGAAGCCTCTTTCACGCTGCGAACGATGCAAATTATATAAAGTCCCTGAGTAGTTTAGAAATCCAGCCGTGCTTCGGCTTATTTCATCGTCCAACTCGCTGAACATGAGTTTTCCTTTTTTTTTTATCGCAACAGACATTTTCTCTATTTTGCGTAACCGCGTTTAGGTAGTTTTTCATCGAACTTTAAGCAACCACGTTGCAGTAACACGAATCAAGACCCTCGATTTTCTAAATGCGGATGGAGTTTCTAGCGACTACTCCGTCGCAGAATCTACAAATGGAAATTTTGTTTACTTTGCATCGAACCGTGAAAGTATGTACCAATGTCTCATCTACCCATAGTAGGTAGATAAAACTCCAACAATGCTTAAAAAATCCACAGCACCCTGCGTTATCTATTCAACGAAACCCTGAAAACACGATTTCCCTCACAAAGCTCTAAATAATTCCCAAGCCCATCGCAGAAATTTTCCACCAAAATCCACGTATCGATAGCAACAAATGCATTCCTGTATATTCTACATATTCCATAAAAACCATGCTGCGCCTCTATTCTTAGAAAGGCCACTGGCCAGAGCAGTCTATTAGCCGCCCACTTGAACGCCAATGAAATCAAACACCCTAACTAATCCTCCGAAACTCCGTCCACATCAGTCTCCAGAAATATTTGTTCTTACCATTCTACGTAATACTGCCTACCACTGCAGCAATAAACTCGCGTAACAGAGTCAGCAAAGCGTAATCACGAACACCCAACGAAATATAGTTAGCGAGCCGCTAGCTCGAATAGCCCCCAATAGTGTTTCTTGAAACACGTGCACCAAGTTTGCGCAAACTTTCAGGTACACCCAATTTTCGAGTCTTTCAGCCCTGTTGGCGGGAGGATCGTGTGAACGGTGCGTGATCCAGAGGTTCCAGCTACAGGAAGCTCCATCGGTGGAGAGCCTTAGAACAACCGGTAGTCGGCGAGTCGTGCCGAAGTATGTCGAACAGAGGCTCGGGCCTTGCTGTGGTTCTTCGTGTGATCTCATTGGGCCGAGCACAAGCACGCAACGCCACTTCGACGCGCGTTTACCACACACCGACCGGCCAGGATGATAAAAGTCCGTTGTCATTGCGACTGATCAGTTGCTGTTCACAACGTGGCACGCGAACGAGCACGTTCCTCGCGACAAATCTCCTGGCCACGCTGGCTCCCAATCGGCTCCCATTCAGAAGGTACTGCTGCAAAAGAGACTCGGGCGACGAAGACGAGATGTCTGCCGCGAAGAGGGACCCTGCCTCCGATCAGCTCAATCAGTACAGGAGCACCCTCAAGGTACAACGCACGACCAAAGTTCTTGTGTGACTGTCTATCTTCTTGCGTTTCGGTGGCTGACTTCTTTTGATGAATGCGTTTGTTTTGGTTTGACGAAAAGGAGGTATGATGCTGTTAGGATTATGGAATGATGTATAGAGGGGGCGTTGTAGTTTCACTTGACGAGACTTTCATTCATTAATGCTTCCTCGAGTTTGTCATGACGATATATTATCTATCATTGGATTCCTCTGTAGCCTTTGAAATGTAGAATTGATGGGAGTTTCTTATAGGGTTGCCACCTTTTTTACAGAAAAATAACGTACATTTGCTTTCGTGGGGTATACAAAAAAGTACGCTCAACAAATTAAAAGTACACTTTAATCTTATTAGTTTTTATTTCTTCCAAATATATTTTGGATTGCTTTTAGCATTACGGAGTAAATTTTTATTATTTTGAAATATCTCAATGGCATCATTGCACTCAATATTCATATTGAAATATATAAATAATTCGTTTTTTATTAGATTGAGAGAGGCCTTGTTTCTTTCATCCCGCTACTCCGCATTCGTGACAGAGAAAACTTTCTCAGTAAATGCTGAAGTGGCGGGAACAGATAGAATATAATAATATTGCGTTACGTTTCACGTTTAATTGTCAAATAAAGTATTTTCGCGTACTTTATCGTTATTCAAAAGTATAGTGTACATTTACCTATAACAACGTAAGATACTTTATTTTAAAGTACGGGTGGCAACCTTAGTTTCTTACAGGAAATTCATTATTCTTCGCAGTCTTTAAGATTGTCATTTCACTCGGATTGCAAGAGTCTCTGCTTTTAATATATATCGATTTGTGGTTGATTATGGGATGAAGTATGTTTAATGCTGTTAGTGTAAGTGATCGTGAGTTTGCAGGAGTTATGAGTAGCGTATCTCTCCCGATTCTGAGTCGAGTGGAAAATGCCACCTTAGTTTTAGTTAATGAAAATACAAATTCCAGTCTGCAGGATGAAGGGAAATTCCGCTGAGCATCAAAACATTATGTACTGTGTCAAATAGATTTCTGATAATATTTGAACGTACACGTAGTTCGAGCGGTTCACGAAATACGCGTTATTTTCCCTGGAGTGGCGATGCAAACGAAGCTAATAATAGCAGATCTGAATGGTTAATGATATTCCCCTTGTTAATATGGGCCGCGGACTGCCCGCCACTATAATATTTCTCAGTATATCATATCGGTTTAATTTGTGCGTATTTTGCAATGCGAAATGACTGATCGCGTAAGAGGAATTATGAAAGCGATAGATAAGGTTTGTTCGATGATAGCAGCTTGGGAGAAAGTACAAGATTCTGGATAATATAGCACATCACTCTGTTGTGAAAAAGAGTGGAATATTTGTGCAATTTAAATGGTCGAGTGCAATTTAAACATCTCGAAGGGTCGGATAAGACAACGCTATGCCGGGAACTGCGTGTTGTTTGAACAACTTTCATAACCGATGACGTATCTTGTTTGTACTGCGAGACAACCTGATAGTGCGTCTCGTAAATAGTTTTCTTATTGAAGTATTTTTATATTTTATATTTTAATAATCAGGTGCTTACTAATGGGAAGTCGAAGATTTTGTTATTTATATACACGGTACACAGGGTCGGATTAAGACTTTCAGAGGCCATATGCAATTGAAATATTTCCAATGCCCTCTTATACAGGGTGATCACTTCAACGCAATGTACAATTTCCCCGGCATTTCCGATAATTTGACTAAGAAGTTACAGAAGTTAGGTTTTAAAATTCGAAACATTTCTATGGTGTCCCCTTTTCTCCTGATGCCCCACGCACGTGCTCGTTTTTCTTGTTGCTCAATCCAGCACTGACGGTACGACGCCGAGAAATGAATTCTATCGTCCACAGTCGCCCTTTTCTTTCGTTTTGTAACGCGTGTGAGAAAGACGCTTTGGTGAAAGGACAACATAGATAGAAGACTTACATTGAAAGCTAAAATGGAACACAGATAGTAGTCTCGTTCCAAAATGGGCTGAAGGAGCACCATTAAAGATCTTTGACTTAAAAGCCGATCATAAAAGAATATTTTAGGAAAAGTCGCTGCTGTCACCCTGAATAGTTCTCACTGTGTGAGATTTTGGCGGCATGGCCCCGCCTTTATAAATACTTGTATAGTTTGGAGGGTCACGGACTTAACATAGGAGCTGCGGAAACATTCGTAGCAGGTGATCGAAAAATCAAACACTATCCAAACTAGAGCTCTTACTTTTTACCCGTCGGGTACCCGGGTAGCCGGAAATTACCCGAAATAACTTCAAGCCATTGAATGTGGTATTGTTCGATCATATTTGGCTAACATCAGACTATACCACAGACAATCACACACAATACCACATTCAATGGCTTGAAGTTATTTCGGGTAATTTCCGGCTACCCGGGTACTCGACGGGTAAAAAGTAAGAGCTCTAATCCAAACAGTCCGAATAAATTTATCTTCACAGAGATAGCGAACCGTATCGTTGTGTAACAGAGTTTCTACGATATCTGGGGACAAAAGGGGAAAGGCGCAGAAAAGAGCGCATCCGCAGACGATACCGCGTAAATCTATGTAGAAAGATTTATCCTCAAGTAGTGGTTAAGAGATCGATGAACAGCGTAAATGGGAGATATCGGAGCAAGCAGTGATTTCACGTACTTGCATAATTGAAAAGAAATTACGTGTGTGACCAGTGGAGGATTTAACGCGCGGCCGATGAGCAGCTGCCCAGGATTAGGGCTTGAAACCGTTATAAAGATTTCGGTTCTTGAAAGAGTTACGGAGAACCTTTATTCTGAATAACCGTTATAAAGACCCTAAATACCTATCAGACTATATAAGTTTAAGTTACGGTTCCTATATAGCGCTATAACTTTTATTTTGTAGGTTCTATATAAGTTCCAAAGCGGTTATAGAACCGATTTATATAGATCTATAATTTTTATTTTTTAAGTTTTATATAAATTCCAAAGCGGTTATAGAACCGATTCTTGTAACAATTGTACAGAATTTTATACTGAGAAAATAATTGTATATGTATGTACAAATGTGTACATAATATATATTTACTTACTTATTTATAATAATTTTTAAACAATTTGGTCATATACAGTAATCTATACTTGTAATATGTTGTGATTACATTATCTAAGTATAAAATTCTGTACAATCGTTACAAGAATCGGTTCTATAACCGCTTTGGAACTTATATAGAACCTAAAGAATAAAAGTTATAGAGCTATATAAGAACCGTACCTTAAACTCATCTAGGTAGTCCGATATTTAGGTTCTTCATAACGGTTATTCAGAATAAAGGTTCTTCATAACTATTTCAGTCAGAACCTTAATATAACGGTTTGAAACCGGAACCTATTCAAGCCCTGCCCAGGATGGTCCCAGGACCCATCTTCCAAAAAAATTATGATTTTATCCAAACACTATATTTTTCTTTATTCTCCATAATTTTCTATATCATTCGCGCGTAAATTTATTTCTGATTCTGTCATGTACCTATACAGGGTGTCCCAGAACATTTGCCACCTGGGCCTTTTTACTTAAATCCGTCACTGCGTGTATCGAGAAATCTGCGATACATCGCGGCCTTTGACCGCGCGACAGGTTAAACAGATATAACTTTGTTTTCTACAGATAACGTCAGAAATCAATATGGATGTATATATTTGGTCTTTGCCTCCCGCATCTGAATTTGTCGCTAGATAATGATCGAGATCGATATTCTATTGATCCACGGTGTTGATATTTGTCAGCTTTTATCGAATCTGTGCGCGAGAGATTCCAAGATGTCTGCACAACTTGTGCGACAGAAATCTTCAGACGATATCCTCGAAGCGCTGACACCGCGAAAAAAGCGCGAAAACTTTCGTCTGTGTGGAAATTTCGTTCTCGGTAATTCACAGCTGATTAAGTTCATGCGATCTTCCTGTTGCAAAATCGGTTAACAATGAACGAAATGACCACTGACACGCTTTGGAAATCCCTTTCTCGTTCTCGAGGAAATTATTTGCTTCTGAAGTCACGGAGTAGCGTGGCTGACCGGAAAGGTAATTTTGAAACAATACTGTTTACGAGGCTGTTAGTTACATAAATTCCCATGCGATTTGCGACGCCTCGTCATAATGGCTTCAAGAAGCCACGCGAAGTGCTGCATGGGAACGAGGGAAGCTGCAAGTCGTCATAGCTTTTGATTGTTTGGTGGGAGTTAATCGTAGATAGATTACGGGTGATGTTGGTTCTCAATTGATCATTTTCTAATGTTTTTACACCTTCTTTACCGCATAGGGTAAAGGATCCAATTACTGGCAGCCAACCCAATTACTGTCACATTAAGCTATTTTACTGAAAATAACGAATAAATAAATGTTTAAGTAAAATAGCTTAAGGTGACAGTAATTGGGTTGGCTGCCAGTAATTGGGTCCTTTACCCTATATACTTATTTAACGACTCCAGGCCTGTTCCTGCAACATTAACAGTAATGATGTCATAAGTTGACAATTGAAGAAGTTTTTGTTACGCTTATACGAGTCTTTAAACGAGGTGGGCACGGTCACCTAATAATTTCCATGCGAAACATTCAATTCTATGACTTTGCAAAAGAGGACTTCATGGAATTTTTTCATAGTCTAGAATCTGGAACGTTAGATCGTTTTAAATTGATAGACCACCCATGAGTGGATTTGGAGATTTGGGGCCTCCGAAATATCAAATATTTTACTTTAAAAGACTCGAGACAATTTCAAAATTAATTCGATATGGCAACTCACATTCTCACATATGTGACACTCACGCTCTTATTTGTCGAGTCGTAAACACATTTGAAAACATTCGTTATCGTTCTATCATTTGTTTCTCCCCGAAGAAAAAGAGCGCCTGATTTACGAGAGCCATTTAAGTAGCTTTCCTTTCGTCGCGACTATGTCACCTAGTTGAAGCGCGTATCTATGTATTGATTACAGTGATCGAGCGCGTGCAATTTTCCTTATCCTCGTGCGTGTCATTTTTATCTGTGAACGGGCGGAATGATGGACACGTGCCACCGATGCATTTCACGGAATTGCAAAAAATTACGTCGCAGTCCGCCGTCAGATCGGCAGAAATTGTCGTTTAAGCGTCACGTACTGTCACAGATCACCCCCGATAATTTTTGCACCGAGAGCCCACGGTTCCAACGCCATAAAAATAAATATCCGATTGCGTGACTTGGAAAAATGCTAAATACCGACGCTCCATCCGTTAACGACGATCTGAACGCAAATAATAGACACTTTTAGGAGGGGTTGCTCACCGCGCGTTATCGCGTAGTGCGTAGTTTGTGGCGTGTAAAAGCTCTAAAATTAAATGATAGATTAGATTGAGAACTATTTTAAGGCTCTTGAAGGATTCTCTAAATTCTTAAACCTATTCGTTTTTATACTTTATTTGATAGCGCTGTATTTTCAGCGATCGAATGCTTGTAAGCGTTCGAATCAGACACAAAGGTAATATGCAGTTAAAGTTCGACAGAGGATAGAGATTGCGTTAGTCCATGTATTAATTCGGCGTTCATCGAGTGGGACTTGGTTCGAACCACTGACCGAAACGCGACACACTGGTGCGATGATCATTACGATACCGTTGCAGACATTACATTTTGCGCGATGCAAAATATTCCATAATCGTATCCCATAATTACAGCTAACATTGACTAATCCGTTGTTGCGGAATTCAGGGGGGTGGGTAGGTATATAGGTGGGCGTTGAAACTCATGGTGCATCAGAATAGTTTCACTGGACATCGAGTTAGCTGGATCCTATTCAGCGTAGAATGGTGAGACGGCTCGACCGAAATTCAACTACGCTTCCCTGCTAGTTTTCCCAAAATGTCCTTCCATTTAGTCTGAATTAGAGCTCTTACTTTTTGACCCGTCGAGTACCCGGGTACCCGAAAATTACCCGGAATAACTTCAAGCAATTGAATGTAATATTGTCTGTGATTGTCTGTGATATAGTCTGATGTTAGCCAAAAATTATTGAACTATATTACATTCAATGGCTTGAAGTTGTTTCGGGTAGACGTGTACCCGACGGGTCAAAAAGTAAGAGCTCTAGTCTGAATCAATCTCCAGCTTTTCAAACCTACATCAATTCACCAGAAACATCAACCGCGATTTTTCAGCGAATTTTATGTTACGAAATTTTGAATACAGTCCCTTGCGAATTGGAACCTCGTTTGCATTGAATATTGGTCAATATGTAAATTCAGAGTGGGTCGAAGGTAACGGGCGACGTTCGTGAGAGTAGTTAACGCGTTCCTCTTAGGAATTACACTATCCAGGATAACTATTGCAACGATTGCGAAATATTAAATGGTAGGAGGATCGAGCACCGTCACTATTCTGAATAGTCCTCGTTTAGCTTGTGACAGTAACTATTTTCCTGTGAAATCTTTATGTGCGTAGATTACCCACTCATTCACGTCACGCATTCCTAGCAAGCAATTACCTGTGCTGATCACACATTGCAGGCGACTGCACATTCGAAATATTAGATTTAAGGACGATCAGGATGAAAGTTAGATCGATGAAGGATCCTTTCTGAATGTTTGAATACTCGTCGTCAGAATAGTCTATTAATAATTCATGATAAGGAAGTTGCATAAATCGCGAATAGTTAATTAATAATTCTGTTTGCAGGGTGACCCTAACGTGCTGTTAACTGGCAATGGAGCACCGATCGCCCAGAAGAAGGCAAGCTTAACGGTGGGTCCACATGGGCCCATCTTGCTTCAGGATTTCGTTTACCTGGACGAAATGTCGCATTTCGCCAGGGAACGGATTCCAGAGCGCGTGGTGCACGCGAAAGGAGCTGGTACGTTCATTCGTCACGTTCTAATCGTATTAGAGTCTGTTTACTGTATCACAGAGCGATAAAAAGATTACTCGATCATTTAAAAGAGGATTTTCCAGAGAAGTCTCTGTATACCTAGCCGTATTGATTTGAATGATTTATGTAACTTTATGTAAATACAAATTTATGTAAAAAAAAAACAGATCGTGGATAGCTTGTTCTTGTCAAACATCAGGTAGGTCTTACACCTGCAGCACATTGTTGTGCTAAGTACTGGCAATCTAAAGTGATAAAATGCAAAATCTTGAAGCTCTAGATAATAAAATACTTTGAATGTTGGAGCAATTAGCAAACGTCGTAGCCGCAAGGTCTCTAAGCAATACACTTCCTTTTTCGCATGGTTGCAGGTGCTTTCGGTTATTTCGAAGTTACCCACGACATTACGAAATATACCAAGGCGAAGGTCTTCTCCTCCATCGGGAAACGAACTCCCATCGCTGTGAGATTCTCGACCGTGGGTGGCGAGACGGGCTCAGCCGACACGGTCAGGTAATTGCAACTGATTTCTCAAACGCACACATATTATTTTAACCAAAGCTTCGAAGTACAATTGACTTTCTTCCAACTGTAATTGATTATTTCTGTGGAATATTCATACGAAAGCTGGTGCCATATTTTACATGAAGCCATCACGTCGAGTGATAGCTCGAACCACTTTCTGAGTAATGACATTAAGAAAACCGACAAGTTACAACTGTAAATCACGAAACAATTGTATTCCCAAGGAGTAATATTAGCGTCATGTACGAGTAATAAAATTCAAACGGCCATAAATCAACGAAGACGCGTATGACACCGTTGACCACAGCTCCCTTTCTGGTTTGCGTTTCAATATTATGGCAGCAAAATAAATCTAAATACCGTGTCCGCTGTCTCTCGCGTGTCCAGTAATTGAACGGCATACGAGGATTCGTGACAGATAAACTGTTGTGTGAAATGACACTGTTCTAAGTCTAGTTCGATAAGTTTGAGGGACACCTGATTCGCATCCACTCGTTGAATATTCATATGACGCGTAGCGTGCAACGTGAAAGCGTTATAAATAATTCTTTACACGTTAGTCGAAATTATTATCGGCTATTAAGTGCTGTAATATTTCACTGCGAGGTCGTCAAAAGGAAATACACGTTATATAGTCGCTATGACTACAGTCTTGGACAACACTATCGTTATGTAAATGAAATTAAAATAATAGTAAAATGTAACGGAGATGTATCAATGCGAAAACTGAATAATCTGGATTGAGAGATTCATAAAGGCTACTTTCAGTTTACTCTTCAGAATTGATATCTAAACCGTTGTAGACTCTAACGAATGAAAAAGCACAGTAAATTGAAGACAGAGTAGTAATATAATTGGAATGCTTAAAAGATTTAAAGCACGCGGAAAGTTTCCCGACGCTGCATTGTCCTCTTCGCAAATCTATGTAACTTTCTATGCTAGACCATGTTTCCTCGCCAAGAAGCACTTTCTAAGAAGTCATAAAATGTAGGACACTTATACGGTAAATCCAAAAATGTCACGGTTCAAGCGATGACTAATTTGATTAAACGACTCGTTTCTGTTACATTCCGCTAAAAGATTCCCTGCGCGCCTATTGCCTATCACTGTCACAAACGACTGTCTCGAAACTCTCCAAAGGTCGCGTACAATTCGCGAAAGCTTAGTGCTTAGCACTGAGTTGATAATTGCAGGAGAGGAACTAAAGGTCCTCACGCTTCTGGTGATATTCACTCAAAGGGAATAGAAATACCAAGATCGTCGCTCCTTTTATTCGAATTATGTATTTAGACTACTTAATCCCAAGTAGAAGGCGTGAAGAATAAATCCCTGGATCACGCGCAAAAGCTTCTTTCTCAACATTTACCAGCGCAAAGTTTTCCAACGAATCACGCGATCGCACAGTTTTTGTGTCGCGTTGCATTTATATTGGTTGACTCGATTTGTTATTTCACCGTCGCGCAATTGAATCGCGAGTGTTCACTCGTGGAAAATGGACCGTTTATCGCCTGTGGGCAGAGCGCTTCGATCCATGCTGAATTGGTGCATATACTGGCCACAGTTGTCCCCTTCCAGATGATAATTCGTTGCTTTATTTTATTCACAGAGATCCGCGCGGTTTCGCGGTCAAGTTCTACACAGAGGAGGGTATCTGGGATTTGGTTGGCAATAACACGCCGATTTTCTTCATCAAGGATCCGCTGTTCTTCCCTAGTTTCATCCACACACAGAAGAGAAACCCTGCCACGCACCTGAAGGTTCATTTCTAATTATTCTTACCTGCTACTCCGGTCAAATGTAGTAACCACGCGTCTCTCTCGGGAAACTATTGAGAATTTTTTAAAAATGCTTTCAATATTCAGCTGGCATCGTGTTGGACATCTTCAAGAATTTAAAGAGCACGCTACCTTACTTTGCTATTCCCTAATTAAATTTCCTTGCGCGTATGCAATTCAGCGACGCATGCATCCCTAGCGACACGTTCGAGTCATGCACCGAAAAAGGAGAAATGGAGCTTGGAAACTTGCAATCACGAGTCTCTAACACTTTTATGTTACGTCTTTGGTTACGACTTGCCCCTCGAAAGACGCATAATTGCACGTTTGCGCGGTCGTTACGAGAGCAAGCCAATTATCGTTTCTGCTGAACACTGTACCGGTGTTTCCTAATTATCGCGCGCGGCCCTAAACGGCCTGTTAATTGAATTGTCTTGCACAGGACGCCGACATGTTCTGGGACTTCATCTCTCTAAGACCGGAGACTACGCACCAGGTGATGTTCCTCTTTGGGGATCGCGGCCTTCCCGACGGTCATCGTCACATGAACGGTTATGGCTCCCACACTTTCAAGCTCATAAACGCCCGCAACGAGATGGTCTACTGTAAATTTCACTACAAGGTGCGACTTCTATTCCACGGCTGAATCAACGTTGTACTGCCCTCCTTAGTTAAACTGTCCTATCTAACATTTTTTCATTTTTTGAGATATGTTGAAATATTTGAAGTTCCACACGTTTTTTACCTTTTAAGTAAAGTTAGAAACTTCTACGTGCTTCGTAAAGATTTATAAACAGTCTAATGTATTTAACCTAAGTTCTTTCAAAATGGTTAAAATATCTTATCTGAAACAATTAATTAATTGGTACGTTAATAATACATTCCTTACCGGTACACCTATTACAAAAAATGATATTAGGCTATTACGAAATAATGACAACATGTTTTAATTTGAATGAAGGAAAATAAGTTAAATGATAAAACTTCAGTTTTCTCGGTTGTTTCAAAATGCTAGATAGGACATTTTAACTAAAGAGGGCAGTGTAGTGAGGTGTAGACTGTGGAGGAATTAGAAACAGTAAATGAATCGTCATGGATGAAAGAATCGTGCAATATTTAGTACAGTAAAACGATTATTTCATTGTTAAAAGACTATATGACTGTCGATCAACCCCGCGGTATTTATTATAGACGTGACATTTTAAAATTTCTGGGATTATAAAGATTGAATTCTGGGTAGCTTCTTCTTGACACGTTCCTCTTGTCGTAGCTGAATTATTTCTCCGTTCTTTGTCAAAGATTGAACGAGTTAATACTAGTATAGTAGTGTATTCAATTTCGCTTGAAACTCAGCGCCTAGCTAAGCTGGCGATAAATATGCATGAAGTTAACGATATTAAATATTCGTACGTTTATTTAATAATAGGGGGAATTTTATTATTAATAGACAATGCGGGATACCAAGCATCGTATTGGATGTAAAGGGAGATAAAGCATGATTAATAATACAAATACAGAGTGACGTCAATCGGATCGATGGACAGAGCGTTTAAAAATGTAGGTCGAGCCTGGGGAAAAATTAATCTGGCAAATAGTGCTGGAAACGATAGAAATTCTGGTTATAATCCCATAATCGTTTCCATTTAACTGATAACCTTGCAGGATGAAAAATTCCAGGGAACAATGAGACCTTTTGGGATTTCAGAATTCATTTATGACGTTATAAGCTTTATATGCACGTTAGTTTAGGCTGCCTGATAAGCGATAGAAAAATTATATTGAGCTGCGAGCGATGAGAATTCTCTTGCAGTGCTTATCGCACAGCCAATTTCATAATATTATTTCATACAGACCGACCAAGGAATCAGGAACCTTTTAGCGGAGAAGGCGGCAGAGCTGAGCGCTTCTGATCCCGATTACTCTACCAGGGACCTCTACAACGCAATCGCCACCCAACGTTACCCGACCTGGACGTTCTCCATTCAAGTTATGACTCCGAGCCAGGCAAAGACCTTCAAATGGAATCCGTTCGACTTGACCAAGGTAACGGCGATCACCGATTTCTGTTACATCACGTTCGGCAAGCAGAGCTATCGTCCGGAATAATTGTATTTAAATTTCATGCGCATAACACAAGGAACAAGTTCAACGGGTGCAAGCCGTGCTGAATTGCAGAACGATGGTTAAATAAATAATTAATGAGTTTCGATTATGAGCAGAATCGTCATGCTTGCATGCAATAGTGTCCAGCTATTAGGTGACTCTGTGAGCGCGAGAACTTGTTGTACATCATTGATTAACAAATATTTTCTATGCGAAGCTTGTAGGAGTTTTCGAGTATTTATCTTTAGTGTTAATTAAAGTACCGTTTAAAGTATTAATTGAACGCGTGACTTGTTCCAAATCGAACAGGTATGGCCGCACAAGGATTTCCCGCTCATCCCTGTTGGTAAGCTGGTGTTGGACCGAAATCCTGAAAATTACTTCGCTGACGTGGAGCAACTGGCTTTCGATCCGGCTCACATGCCATCCGGTATTGAACCGAGCCCTGACAAAATGCTGCAGGGTCGACTATTCGCTTACGGCGACACCCACAGGCATCGCCTTGGCCCGAATCACCTTCAGCTACCTGTCAACTGTCCGTACAAGGTAATTCCTCTCCACCTTTCTTACCCACCCTCGCCGCCGAAGCACCTTAAGGCTTTCAGTGAAATTTTAAAACTTGCTCCCCTGCATTTCACCTTCTCTCACCCTGCTCCGCTCAATGTCTTCGAATAACAAAGAGCATAGTAGGTATTGGTATCACGCGTTCCTTGTCTCTTAAACGAACACAGTAAGAAAATAGGAATCTTTTCTTAGTGGGAAATCGATCCTTCCACCCGCATTACTTAAAAAATTTGTCTGCATCCTAACTATCTCCCAACTAAACTCTACTCTGCCACCTTTCAGTCAATCTCCGCGATGAACTACCAACGAGACGGTCAGATGACTCTGTACAACCAAGGCGGAGCACCGAACTACTTCCCCAACAGTTTCTGTGGGCCCAGGGAGTGCCCAGCTGTTCGTTCGCCAAGCTTCTACGCGAGCGGCGACGTGGACCGCTACGAACCCGTGAACGAGGACGATTTTGGTCAGGCCACCACATTCTGGAGAGATGTGCTTGACGCTGACGCGAAAACGCGGCTCGTGAACAACATGGTCGGGCACCTTCGCAACGCGTCTACGTTCATCATCGAAAGGGCGGTGAAGAACTTCTCCGAGGTGGACATCGACCTCGGAAGCAGGCTAACCGACGGTCTGCGCAAAGCTGGCGTGAGGATCAACGTGTTTGGCAAGAATGCCAGTTTGTGAAGCACCATTCGTTTATATTGTAATTAATACTGTCTCACCTTAAGACTAAATACGCGCACCGTGCAGTTGTTAATACGTTACAGGAATAAAGGATATTATTACTTTCGTTAGAGATCGCTGTTGAACGTTGTCCACCTTTTACGTTATTCTTCCCGTTCTGTTTCGCTCCTTTTGGTTCTTGTGATTGGAAAGAGTAATGGGTTTCTGCAGAAGTTACGGTAACTCTTTTAAGATAACGGCGCTGCGAGAGGCACGAGTTAATAGGACGTGAAAATTGTTTGCAAGACACCTGCCAGTTGTATCGTAGTTCGAGCAGTCGTAATTAGAACTGTAATTATTCTGGCTGAAGAGGAGCAACGCTTCGAACCCCTGCGCTCTATGATTTACTGTCGCGCACCGTTTAACAGTTACAAATGAGTACAGTTTCTCAAATGTTAGATACGGTGGAAGTTCCACGGAACGCTCGTAGGTGAACTATATAGTTGTATAAACTATATAAATTATATAAACTGCGTATATTTAAAGAAGACGTGAAATGCGAGCACTGGGAACTTCATCTTGGAAGATAATGTCTGGAACTTTATTATATTCCCATGGAATAATTACTTTTGCAAATGACGTGTAGATACTATACAGTTTATTCCCGCATTTTCAATTAATTCGCGAATATTCTCGCTCATATACTGACCTAATTGCAATAATACGATCTTTTGACGTTATTAAGTTTCAACATCATTGCTGCAGCTCTGAATGCAGAGGGGCGAAATGAGAATTCCCGATGAAACGATACGTTATCATATTCGGGCAACGATGCGGTAATTAGTATAAAATATTTTCTATAATAGTTTTCTCGAGTGTTATTAATTATTGCGATGTTTGAAATGACAGCTATTATACACACGAGCGCATCGTGGATATCATTTCCTATAGAATCATCGTCTTTGACAGAGCCTATTGCGAGGGGCTCATTGCCACACGAGGAACACGATATTTGGCCCGTTGTGCGTGAAATGTAGAAATGAAAGGCGTCAGGATGTATCGGACATTTCGTAAATTGTAATTCCAGATCAATAACTTTACTGCCTCGCATTAATACGAATGGCCACGTGCAGCACAGAGCGACTTTGTACCGCGATATAGGATTTTGAAACTGGACGCGATGCTTAATTAATCCCGAAACGGAATTCGAATATCACCGGTGGCGTGTTCAAGACGAACCAACTTGCGTAGGTGCATGGCATCACAGAAATAAAGAGGAAACTTTTGGTAGCTTCCTCCACTCGAGTTGCGAACAAACAATCGTCGTACGAGTTAGGTATACACAATCTTCGAAACGTTAAACCGAAAAAGTCTGTGACAACGTGTACTACAACGAGAGAGACGAGAACTTCAACAGTAAACACTTATACCTACCTCTAGCCTTGTCACGGAAAACACCCCGACTCGTACAACTTTCTTTGCACACCCTCAGTCCTATTTAGACACTCAAATTCATCGAAATAAACGATTCCGAGCAACCTAGACAATTCAATTCCATTCCCCACATTTCCTATTTTCTTCCAAATCGAATTATGTACTTCGAAAGCTGTAATTGGCACAA
The DNA here is from genome assembly GCA_963855975.1 of Andrena chrysosceles. Taxonomy (NCBI): domain Eukaryota; kingdom Metazoa; phylum Arthropoda; class Insecta; order Hymenoptera; family Andrenidae; genus Andrena; species Andrena chrysosceles. Next base: position 9,272,335 of record OY979766.1, on the reverse strand, counting down.
TACTTCCGCCAGGGCCACTATTATCGTCAGAAGAGCCACCGATTATTGAAAGTAAAATAATTAAAAAATTCATTAGCGGAACGAGCCGCTATCGATTATAGGTGCCGTTCAATCTGGAAGCGTCACCAGTGTCTGGTCAACAAGAAACTGCGGCTAAACGAAACTCGATACGGTTATCTCGATGGGAACGTCGCAGTAGACGCGCGGAAATGCTGTCGATGCTGGTCATCCCTCGGAGTTATCTGCTAGAGGAAAATTAGAATTTTCCTGCGTGAATCAGCGCGCAGAGAGCTGAATTTGCACGTTGCACCGCGAACAGATGAATTAAGCGGGGTTGTTGGGAAACCCACCACTTAATCACTACCTATAGACAGGATCCTCATTTGTGTCAATAAGAATATGCCGTCTTCACAGGCGTTATACCCAAAAGGTTCGAAAACTCAAAACTGCTTCGCCTTTGATTAATAAGGGACCATTGCCAACTCGAAAATTCTGATTTTAATGAAACTTCGTGTGAATGTAGAGCATATTGAAGTAAACAAGAAGAAATTCTTTTCCTCAGCGGAAATTTATTCCGAAGGGGTGAAATCAACCCTTAAACTTATCATGTTTTTTCGTTTTTTAATATTACTTTATTTTTCTTTCGGTAGCATGATAGAGCATAAACCACTGAACAATTCTTATATTTAATGTTCCGTTCTATCTCGCACCGTTACAAAGTTATAGCTTCTTATTTTATGGGCGTATGGAATGATTCCAAGGTGTTTTTAGCTTTATGGGATGGATCATGTAGTTTCTATCCCTTTTTTTATGAATTATGAGGCGTAATGCTGTGTTGGAAGTATTGACGTTTGTTTATGGAAGCATGCTGTGTACTATGTATTGGCATATGTGAGAGGCGTATACTTTTATTAGCTTCCAGGAGCTTTGAAGTATGTAGCAATGTCGGGAACACATGTTGCAGATCACTTCGGAGGTCATTCTTAACACATTGTCACTTGCATAGATAACGATACCGTCTTAACGGGAAAACCGAAGAACAAACTTCCCGGGGAAGCACTCGGCGGTTGCGCGAGTACTGTGTTTCGTATTACAGTGTACCAGACGCATACATCAGACATCAATTGCTGGAAATTCCCAGCCTGCGTTTGTAATTGATTAACAAAGCAGCGTGAGGTAGAAACAATGAACTTTTACAAAACAGTCCGAATGGAGAAATAAAAATTTCCCGTGAAAAGTTGAAAAACCCATGGCCGAAACATTGTTATTTACTGTGATAACAGAGGAAATGTGCATTGTTTGAAACGTTTCTAATAGTGTTGCGTGTTATCATCTTTCAATATTGAAACATCTATTCCTGTTATCGATTTCTAGTGAAATTATTATACTAATTGTAATTTTAAATTAAACGGTTGGGATTTATTAGAGTTTTAAATTATCACTAAAATGAATGAAAAATTTCCTGATGGATGACTCAAACATTATACATTTTCCAAAGAGTAGACGCTAATCTTCAAAAGGGGAATGTTAGATACCCTGTTTGAACTTTTATATTTTTAGAATATTTAAAGTGTTTATGTGATCGTGGCTGTAATGAAGTGATAAGTATTCTGTTTCAAGTAATTGGAGAGGGAATATTTTTACAGATATGTATCTCTACGCGTATCTGTCAGGGGCTTACCCGAACGCTGCCGACTGGCAGCAAACGAATATATAAACTGTTTTGACTACCGATAGATCATCAGTCTCCTCTCAGTTAATCTTCGAAGTTGTACGAGAAACAACGAGAACCTCATTCACAACCAACATGGTCAAAGTGTACTTCATCGCTGCTTTTCTCTTTGTGGCTGTAGCCACTGCTATGTCTGCGCCAGTAGGTAAGTGAAACTCTAACTTAAATTAATCTATTTATTATTAACCCTTAATTATCCCAATATTCATATTTAATTCTCACTACTTTATCTACATCATGTATATCCACTGTAATCCTCGAGTATTATCTCTCCACGCAAAATGGAGGTATTCTCTTCGATCGAAATCCTTCAACCCTTAACTAACGGAGTAAAGTACCTACTCGGCTACTCCTTAGACACAGTGTCCTGATATTACGATACGATTACAAATTCTTTGTTTCAAATTTCAGACGATGAGTTTGGACCTTTAAAGTTCGCTGTCGAAGAAGAGGGACGTGCCGATAGACAAAGAAGAGTAACCTGCGATCTTCTCTCCATCAAAGGAATCGCTGAACACAGTGCTTGCGCTGCGAATTGCCTGAGCATGGGCAAAGCTGGAGGCCGCTGCGAGAATGGAATCTGCCTTTGTCGCCAGTACGTAATTCATCAGAATTAACAGCTTTGATTAAAGTATTACGAAAGGTGGAAGCTTACAAGTACTTGAGTCGAACTAAACGTTACAACTATCATAGTATCCACTATGGTTCAGCATTAGCAATTCTCATTGTATCCGCCCCACAAACAAAGGAGCTTTTACGCTCTCCGCGATCGGGAATTTCGTATGCACCAACGTAGTGCTCTGTAGTGAATCTTTTATCGTGGACTTTAACCAGTAGAATGATAATTCCGTCTGTTACATCCGGGGCATTTAAATATTTTCGAGAGATGTCTTTCACACTGTCCAAATTAAATTCCTTTGGCGGATGTGTCTTCGACGATAGAACGTCTGTAATGGAACCCCGCGAAAGTACTAGATGCGGGCTGCGTATACAGCGAATTATAGCCAGGCCAATAAGTTGCAGCGCATCACACCATTCTTCCCCTTTCAGAACGACATTCAAGGAGCTCTGGGACAAGCGGTTCGGCTGAATTCATCCCCTCGCTCGCACAACGGGGCCGGTGGACCGAATGTTCTGCGTAACGCCGATGGAGCACTGGCAACGATATTCCAAGGAACATCGGAATTCTCTGTAACACGCCTCCATTGTCCCGCCTATGATGGATCCTCGCTCGTGCAAAACTCACCGGGAGTCGTTGATATCCGTCTTACTTAAGGACGCGAGAGTAACGACGTCCTTTGTGTAGATTTTAAGTTGGAAATAAATGAGATCACATGTTCCATGGGAAGGTATGTTTCTGAATGATCACCCTTGTTCCACCTGCCTTGCTCAAGTTAACGAGCCCAGACCCGCAGGGCCACGCAGCCCGCTCCTAATTGAGAAGCTCCCACCCACACGAGAAATGGAATTTTCATTCGTTAACAAGTTCCTCGCCCGCGTTGTTCCCGTGAATCCCGCGCGAATTTTCGCCAAGGATGGAAGCACGATGGCCTGGAGCCACGTCCCCACAAAAAGGTCCAAAAGGCTCGTTTTTCATGGAGCATCTTGCAATGTTTACTCTTTGCGTTCTTCTCGCCAATGGAACAATGGTGTTTGATCATCTTGGAATTATTAGTTTCACTGGGGAATTAGATGAATAGTATTCTGGTGTCTTTGTTTTGTTTTACTTGTTGTGTAAGTAAATATGTATCCGGTGTAGAAGAATAAATTCGATATGGATGATATGCGATGCAACCAGTGTCTCGTCGCGGTAGCAGTACTCCGTTCAGATTCCAGTAATTTTACTATTTACGTTTAGTGATAAGACGGTTCTGGCGATATTCTTTTACACCTTATTCAACGAAACTGCAATGTAATCTGTCAATGATATAAATACATTGACGCGGTGACAAAGCCACCCCACCATGTCTCTGGATATCAGTAATCACATTCTGAGTCCTATATAAGAATCGCACGACAGGTGTGAAAAACAGTGGACAATTGCAACGACAGGTCTTCAATTTGCTCGAGAAAATATGAACGCGCACGTTCTCTTCGCCTTCTTGTTTGTAGGCGTGATCGCCATCTTCGCTGCTCCTATCGAGGTGTCTGAAGGTAAGCTACCAAGTTCTTTATTTAATGTTCACTGTATTCTTCAAAATGTTATTATCTCCCTTAAATGGGCAGAGGCACAATCGTTGAACTAAATAGATTGTCTTGGAACTACTTGCATAGGCAAGAAGAAAGAAGAAATTGAGCCCTCAGCTAATTTTATTTTAATAGAAAGCATATCTAGATTATTTTTTCTGGCGAAGGCTTCTCATAGTCGAGTGCCTTTAATAAGGGACTTCAATTTACATATACTGAAGCTTTGCAACGCTAATACGAGTAGATGTATCGTGATTGATAAACTAAAGTTTGGAAAATGTTTAATTAGAAGACAAGTATGGAAATTATGCCGAGGATGGCGACAACGATTACGACAGCGTCTTGGAAAAGGCTCTCGAAGAGGTCGCACAGGAAATTGCCAATACACGTGCTGACAGACAAAGAAGAGTAACCTGCGACCTTCTCTCCTTCAAGGGAATCGTTGGGCACAGTGCTTGCGCTGCGAATTGCCTGAGCATGGGCAAAGCTGGAGGCCGCTGCGAGAATGGAGTCTGCCTTTGTCGCAAGTAATACGACGAATACACTTGCACCTAAAATTTATTTGCTTAAATTGGGGCATCCTTACAAACACATTTCCTACTTTCCAGAACCACGTTCAAGGACCTCTGGGACAAGCGCTTCGGTTAATCGTTTCATTCATGATTGAACCCTGATTGTTTTCACAGGACTTTGCAAATTTATTACAACAACCACTATATCTAAACGAATAATAAATATCCAAAATATATCTTCTAATTAAAGCATAACGAAGTTGCCCTATGTTTCTTTTAAACCCAACATTAGACCACGATCCTCGTCCACGGTACAAAGAGTTCCGCCTTCGAATCAAAAATAGAGATCATCCCCCTGTAAAAATGATATCATTGAAAATCTCGGGGCGGCCAGCGATTCAGGGTGAAAATGAGGCGAAAGGGCATGGAGGAGATGTGGGAGTGGGAGCACGGGTGGAAAACCAATATGCCTTGTGCTTCGATATGCAATTAAAGGGTCGAGAGAGTTTACTGTCGATATTTTTCGACCAGCAATTATTGGAATCTTTTTTCCTACCCCTGATACAGCTTGGGTAGAGACGGGATCGAGCTCACTGGCCGCGATAGTCCTAGCAGGACTCTTCTGCGTGGAGGGCCCTTCAGGGGCGGACAAATGCGGCCACTATATGCACTTATGGTTCTTTCGGCGCTTTCATTAAAAATTGGACTCTACTCTCTAAAGCGCCCCGTGTGCCTTCTCGTCTCTCCATCCCCGTTCCTCTGCCTCGCGCACCATCCCGTGTCCCACTCTCTCCCGCTCCCTCTGTTCTTTCATCCGTCCGTCGGTCTACTCTCTATCCCCCATTTTTTTTCGCCACTTTTGGTTCGTGCAGATCGCCAGGATATAGCTGGATGTCAGTCATATTCGGTGGCTGGCTTTTCATCTTTGCCTGTTTCCCCGGGCCCCCGGCGCCCGTTCCGCAAATTATTTCCTCCCGGCATTCCGCGCGGTCATATTCGGCCTCTTCAACTACAATTCGGATACCGGATACCCGCGCTGAATTGCAAATAACTACGTCCACCACTGCCGCTCCCCTATCTCGAAACGTTTGTCCCACGTTTAATTGTCGGGGCAGGATAATCGAGTTTCGTCGCGTAGCAGGGCCGTTACCCTTCCTAAAGTGAAAACCAGTAATTTGTCATTTTGCCATAATGGTATTTTAATCCCTTGGTCACTTTCAACAGTCATAATTCTCTGTATTCGGCACACTCTTTAAGGGGATTCAGAAAGCCTTTGTCAGACCTAAGGAAACTCCTTATACAGATACATAGTCCAGCTACCTGGAACTGGAAAATATCGAAAAAGAAGAGTGTGTGAACCACGTTGGCAAAAGATTATGGAGAGCTTTGACCGATTTGGTAAAACTGAAGCGTACGAAAGGCATTATATTACTTAGTTACTACGCCAAAACAAAAAACTTTATAACTCGGACAAACATGAAGTTTTCGAGATGAATTTTTTTCTGCAGTCTTTGTATACAATACTACAGAGATAAGGGTGTGGATTTAACAATCGAATAATTTTTTTTAAATTTTGAAAAAAGAATTGTCACTGTATTAACTCTTATATAATTCATTTCAGCATAAAGAATAATATGGAAATACATATTTTCAAATTATTATCTGTAAAATACCTGGTAGTTTATTTTCACCTGAACGACCCCCCTTAATAAAAATTCTTTTAATACTTTCAAACAGTGATCTTTCATTTGCAACAAACCCCACCTCTCTAGCTTTTCATTTTCATATAGAAAAAAATCCTAAAGAATGCTTAATTTTCGGGCAACGAAAGTACTACCTATGCTTCCTTAAACTCAAACTTTGAATTTTTATTTACAATTGTGTGAAATGATGTTTGACACTGACATATTGTTAAAAATGACCACGTCATGCCTCTATGCACGAAAGTAGGCGTGTCTCCATTGCTCAATGGAATGGTCAATTTATTCTTATCGCTGCCTACAAAACGTAAACACCACAGAAACGGACTATTTCATAACAATCAGAACGGGATTATCAGTACGTATTACAGCCTATATCCGATAGCGGAGCTGAATTCGCCCACTGTTTATAAAATATTTTTCCCTCCCAACTGCTAAATATGCTGCCAAAGTTTTCCGTTTTGCTCGCGGAACACCCGCATGGCTGTCCAAGAATCCGAACGCAATTTTCGCAGCCGTAAACTGATGTTTATGACGTTTTAGCTCAACTTGCATCGCGGTAACAGCCTCTCCAATATTTTACGCTATCCGTATCGACGGTCGCGATTCATCGTGCCACCGTTTTCCGCTGCCATTTATCAGAAGCATCGTTCGCGTAAACGCTCGTTCAAAGGCGTCCTTTATCGGCCCGAACAAACAGGTACCGGTGAAACATTCGTATCGAAGGGCCGTTCGATTTTCGTAAATACGTTGAATAAACGCGGGCTACAACTGACCCAGCCCGTCCCTCTTCTACGCAGCAACAGCGCACCATGTACGTACGTTATCAAATATATCGCCGTGCCGCGCTGGGGAAAAAACGCAGCTGCGAGGCAGAAATTGCGCACTGCGGCGAACAACAAATCCCCAATGAAGTTTTCCGTTTAATTTATAACGGTCCCCGGGAATATACGCGCCTGTCCCTCTGCGCGTTCGATCGTCCACGAAGAGATGTCTCCACGTGTTTCTACGCTTCTCCACTTTCCCTTTGGTTCAGCGACACCGCGATACTCCTTGAACCGATCGAACCTCGACTTTCAACAGTATCCCTTTTATTGTTTTAACAACAGCACAGAACGATCGGGCCATTTTCACGAATTCTAGGATTAATGACACAAGTTCCACGTAATTTAACTGAGAATTCGAAAGAGGACTGCAAATGTTGACCCAGTTCAAGGAGGGAATGTAATCGAATCAACTGAGTGTTCGCAGTTGAAACGATATCGTTGAGCGATCCGCGACACTAAAGTTTCTACTTGATACAGCCGTTTTTCACACGAAAAGCACGCGGTGTCCCCGTTGATTCTGTCATTCGTCACGGTAACCATGCGTTCATAGGTGGCCAGTAAAAGTCGTTGCACACAGGGAACGTGGATCGAAACGTATCGAGAGTCGTAACAGGTAACGCGCGGCTGAAAGGATTAAATTCGGTCGTGGAGCGTGCGATTACCGCGTTCCATTCCGCAGAGGCAATCGCGACTGAACGTCCCCGCGAAAATCGACAAATCTCGCGGTCGTTAGTTAATGAAACGTTATCGCCGATTACGAGGGGTTGGCGCGTCGTTCGCGATTTACGTTTCGTTCCGTCATCTACGGATCGCTCTCGGATCGTCGGTATTCGTCGTCGATCCTTCTAGCGATCGTTAGGCTGATCCACTCGATCGTTACGGCCTTGAATGCCGAGCAACAAGCAATTGCCCCTGTCGGCGACGCGAAAACAGACGAGTCCGGGTAGTTGCGCAAGATAACGATAATAACATATCGATGGGCGAAAGAGGAACGATCCATCAAACTGCTTTGTTCGGCGCTGGGAACCTTCGGTCGACCGGACTTTCCCTTGAACGAGTGGGACGACGCCAGTTGCGATTTTCGAGCGTGTAATTGACGCTGCAAGGACATCCAGATAGTTTATGAAATTAGTCCGTGGTTGTAATCGATGAAGAAACAGATTGTGTACGACCATTCGTCGAGCATCTGCTGGGAATGTATTGATTAATCCGCGAGTCGATTAAATCGATCAATTAAGGACGATTATCTGGTTACCCTTCAAACGGACGACGTAAACTTTCCTCGGGGAATCTAATTATAATGCTTTGCGTTCTCGCGATCGAATGAAATGAAAAGCAAATTGCATCTCAGCGCTCAATAGAGTGCTTGAGGAATTCCTATTAAGCACGGAAGATTGAAATATATATTTCCATGCTCCTTCAGTCTCAGGTTAAGTGAAATCTTTCGAAAGTTTCCAAAACTGGGGAAACTTCTTTTAAAGTCAACTGTGTAGGTATATACCCACACCGAGATCTGAGGCTTTAGAAACTCGTATCCAAGAAAGGTGCTTGTTGCTTTTTTAAAGATCCATTGTTACCAGACAATTGGAATAGTATAAAGAGCCTTGCACGGTTGGCTGTTTCGGGGTCAGCCTCGATGGCCGAAATCCCGCGTGTTTCCATGGCCATGTTGTTTCTGGGAGTCGCGAATTAGCAATTTACCCCGGCAGAGAGCTAGTCCAGGGGCCAAGCCGATCGTCCTGCGCGACCCAGGATAAACGCAATTTGCTCCAAGGCAGGCTAATGCAAGAGTTAGTAGACAGCCGGTGCTGTGGGTCACGACGTAATCCGATTTCCTCCGCGTTAATTCGCGTACCGACCGAGCCGACCTGTACTCCTGCGAGCCCGCATTATTTCCAAACCGATCACTCGTGCCGTGGGACACGCGAGCCGAGCTAGCCTCAGCGGTGTCCGTTTCGCTTCGATACCCCTAGCACGCCTAATAGCTTCGACGACGCTCTCGAACATGCCCCAGCTACTGGAAATATTCCACTCGGGGAAGACTCCGTTACGTGAAACAAGAGGGGCTGCGAGGTACACTGAATCGACAGAGCTCGAATAAAAGTAACTGCAACGTGTAACAGTGCCCATTGGAACGTCTCCCACGTCCGTTGTCGAGAGTAAATAGATAACTCGGAAAGGGTCTACGTGCTCCATCAGATAATCACCCTTTTCGGCAATTCTCACCCTTACACACACTTTCGAATTCACATCTATTTCTAATCCCGACAAGGAGATAAACGATGTTCCACGAAACCCTGGGAACCTCCAGGAAACCCGCGCAAAATAGAAATAATGCAAGATGTGCTCTGAAATTCACTTTTTGTATTATAACCTCGCGAGTATCGTGTTGCAATCAATTTCTTATAAAGTATGAAGGATCCAGTCTTGTTTTCTCTCGAAAATATTTACCACTAGGTAATAGAATCTAAACTAGTGGGTGGTAAAGCGTGCGCGCCCCTAGAACTCCGGGAGAAATTCTCATAGCTCGTTCCAGAGGGTAATAAATTAAATCCATCAGGATATAGACGCAACGAATCCTCCACTTCTTGAAGAAAATCTTCCGCAAAGCCCAAAATGCAATCTGGACGTTTCGAAGATCGAGGCACTAATTTCTCGTGGATCAGCACCCCGTTTCTGTACCTAATATCGCCTAGCAAAAGTTAAATCGCTGTCAATTGAATAATAATTAACTAAAGGGTTTTCCCGATGAAAATAATAATAATAATAATATTTGATATTTTTGCATGCAATTTGCTTCAAAGTAAAGAAAAAATATTCATCTTTGTAGTATAAGTTAGAATGGTTGAAACTCATAAATTTTGAATTAGGAATTAAAAAACGCAAGACATGTAAAAATCCGTCCCGAAAAAAGTACTAATTCAGTGCATAACCAATTTTAGTCCTTACTTTGCGAGATACAGCGAGCGGCGATATTAGAAACACGGGCGATATTAGATACAGTCACCCTAGACGCGCCATTAAACACTGAGTCTATGGGGGTATAGATAGTTCTGGCCCGCGTATGGTTACGCCAAAGCCTGACTAGAACCACTGCGGTCATGAGGCACGGTGCGAGCGGGCAAACGTCGCTGTTCGATAATCTTTGCGCTGTTACTACTTACATTGACGGCGCGATTCACATGTACCGTGGCACGTATTTGGCTTACAACGATTACGAGGGGATCATAGGCGACAGAGGCCGTTCAATCAATCAGATGTTCGGGTATTAGCGTTTCCTGGCACGTACACAGCAACGCGATGTGTGCTCCTGGCTCCATTGCGCTTGCATTCCGCAGCTGGGGGCTGGTCTCTGCCATACGCGCGCCACTGTTATTCCACTTTGCGTCCAGCCGACGATTCGGAGGATCGTGAGCGGTACAATAGTGAGAAATTCCCTCTGAATCGACTTGATCGCCGCTTACTGGCGGTCCCGCTGTTGCTGTTTCAATTGATGAAACAGGCTTGCAAAGTGCGTTGCTGCCCGCAACTTTTAATATGAGCTTGTCCAAGTGGAAGACACTCTGGCAGCCTCGGTTGAATCGATTCTGTCAAAGCTGGGTGTTCAGAGGAGACGTGGCTCGTGAAGGAAGTCCATGTAAAAGATTCGTGTTTTGTTAAACGGGGCTGGATAGTTGGTAGACTGACGAGACGAACTGAGAATTCGGAAATGGAAACTGATTGTGTAATGTGTGACGAATCTGTCAAGCTTGTTTGCATTAGCAACTTTTCAATGGAAATTAAAAAACTGGATATATTCTTAACGAATATGAAACAATGTTAAAGGAGGTTCCTTTCCGTATGTCATAATTCTGTTGATAGTATCTACTTCTTATTAATATATTCTTTTGTAACATCGAGCCAACAGATGATAATCTGCAGCGAAAGTGCTCCGCTTCTGCTGGGCTGCCCTATAATAGAGTATGCAATAAAATGTGTATTAATTTAGAATTTAATTCAGTGCGCCAGAATAATAGTTTCTCGACGACTCTCGTGGAATCCTGAATCAATCGGACCGTTCATATTTCACGTCTGACCTAACTACCCCTTGAAATTTCACATTTCAGTAGTGCATGGTCAAACGCGCGCGATTCCACGCGTTTCGACATCATTCTTGTCAGTCGTCTCGCGTATTTATCAAACAAAACTGGCCACGAGTGAAACGTTGCGCGGGCCCGGGTCTGGCGCAGTGTGTCACGGTATTAGAAATCGTCGTTGCATCGTTAGAAATCATCCCGGCCGATCTCCGTTACGCGATTCACGGTTATTTCGCTGCAGAATCTCAATTAGCGTTTCTGGCGCAAACGTTGGCGAATCCGTTCCACTATTCGTGCCACCGGTGTGCAATAATGTTACAACGGGGACAGCGTGGTTGTTGCTATCGCCTAATAGCGCGTATTATTTGGGCTGTGCGTTATCGCCTCGCGCGAGCCATTAATCATCGAAGCGCGATTCAATAGAGAAGTTTGTAAGAGCGAGCAATGAAGCGTTTCCTCCGACATGTATATTTTCGGTTAATCTTCACCGAAGTACCCACAAAATTCGATTTCTACGATTGCTGTTGAAACACTCCCTCATTTATCGAGCACAGCACGCGGAATACCGTAAGCAGACGTTTTTCTAAAATTTATGCCCCATCTACGAGCTGTTGGGGAAGAGGGCGATTAATTGAGCAATAAGGCATGAGATTTATTCGACAAGCACGTGCCAGCTGACGGTCGGCGGTGTGGCCAAGTAAGTCAGGATAATCCCCCGCTCCGTTTCCCCCCCAATTGATATTCCATTCATAGGATCCGCGTGATGGGGGGTCGTAATAAAGTTGCGCCGCGCGGTTAACCGATTGCCAGTTAACTGTCACGCTCGGTTAACCGTCGCGGTCGATCAACAATTTTATCCCATTAATTCACGTAACCGAGTTATTCAATTCCTTGCTCGTCGGACCAGTCCATCCGCTTTCTCCACGCGACACAACGCGACGCCTCCTAACGTGTAAAATTGCCGAGCTTCACGAATTTCAAAATTTTCGGGTATGCCGGCCATTGTCGAGCCGAACAATAACAGAATGGAGGGCGGATTTGTGGGATAATATGACCATTCCCCATGTGGTAACGTTGCGAGAACGTGCTCGATAATGCGGGACACGGAGTAGGTGGTTAATTCAAACCGACACTCGAAAAATGGATTTCACCGGCGCACTTTAATTAACCAGCGAATTAACAAACTCGCGCGGCCCGTTAGTTACCGTGCTCCTAACAATTATCCAGGCGGTGGGCTACTCTTCAATTGAATTCCATTGCGCGTCTTCGCTTTGCAAAACCGATTATAAATTTCGCCCGGTATGCAGGAATCGTTCTCGCGATTCGTAGATTCCAGCGATTCAGCAACGATTTAGCTTTAACGCTGTTGTAGTAACGAGCAATCGTGGCGCGGAAATGATTTCATTGTTCAACGAAACTGATAGCGGTGCAAGGATCCCGAAAAGATTTATCGCCCTGAAGGAGCACTTCATGCTAACTTCATCTAGTATTCTTCCCTCGAATCCAGGGGGGTGGAAGAGGCGAGGGGCGTGGCGAATAATTCGATTCTATCGGTTTACCAAGTTCAGCGAGTACACGGAGAAGATTTACGGTAACGAGATCACGAAATAGAAGAGCGAAAGGAAGGGTGGAGGGCGGGGAGAGAGGGTTAGAAACAAGACGCGAGGTTTGAACGAAAATAGGGGTGGAATTTCGTCGTGGGAGTGAGCCGTGATTGAATAGCCTTCTTCTACGGTAATTATCCCCGCGATCTGGCCAGACGTGGTTAAACGAACATGGCTGACCGACTGAATGGTGTCAGTGAAACGCAAAAGTGGTTCGCAATGTGGATGATGGGGTATGGAGTGAATGTTGACTTAAACTTTTTTGTTATCTGCCAGTGCTCTGTTCGCAGAACTACATTTAGTACATTTATTGCGTTCAGCGACGTGGTATACGCTACGTCGAATGCTTTCAGCTTTATCTAGTGTTTTTCTAAAGAGAAAGAAAGAAGTTTCTTTTTCTAAAGAAGGCGTAGTATTGTGTGAAAGTATTATGTAAAAGGTCCGCGTTTCTTTCTGATAGAAATGTAGTAGGGGAGACCGGGGCTCGTTGTCTCAAGGGTTGACTAATTGTTAATAACTATGCACCGACATATGCTCTACTGCGGAAACATTCACGAATAAATGTTAAGGGACTATGTGAAAGTTTGTTTATTAGACGATCTATTGACATAGTTTGTTTATGCATAAATAATTGGAGGTTATATAGATTATTGAAGTCAACATGATCGATCGGGGCTGGTTGGCTAATAAGGTTTAAATTGCTATTGTGTTATTGATAAAGCGATTTTTATTTTTTGTTTCAATTTAAATATGTTATAAATACATTATAATTAATGTTTAAGTTGAAACAATTTTCAGCTTATTATTAAAATATGAAAGAAAGAAATTAATATTTTATAATGAAACACCTCTTGTGACATTGTGTTATTTTATTACCACTGAGATAAGTTACTAATAACATTTTCTTAACTGATTATATCTACATATAGTAAACCAACCCTGATCACGGGGCTTAATTACCTTAATTGCTGACATATTGAGTCAACATTAATAATTTAATCAGATAGCCAAATATATACCCTATCAAATATACTAACCGGTTTAATAATATTTCACCCACATAATTTATTAAAAATCAAAAACTGAAAAACTACCAGCCCCGGTCTCGCCTACTGTGTCAATACTCCAACGTCAGTCGCACATTAAGAAAAGGAAGTTATTAGGATCTTGCAAAAGAATGAACAGGTTGAGTCGCGAGGGGTGAACAAGCTCAAAGGATACACGCCCTGATAGAGCACCGGTATACCTTGTGATTATACTCGCGTCATTAGCGGGCCGAAATGCCTTTGAACGTTCGCGGGTCACGAGTTCAAACGTTCACCTCCACGGAACGTACTCTTAAAACGTTACGGTCGATTGATCCAGGCTGACTCTCCGGATAAGAAAAAAAAGGAAAGCTGATTACGAAAGAGTTACCGTGCATGCGACGGCGAGATAAAAATATTCGAGATGAAACGAAACGTTCGACAAGGGCAGCTCGATTTCGGTGGAAGCCCGGGGGAATTTGCGGAATAAAAATTTTGACGCGATGCCAGCGTATCAAAAATACTGCGCAACGAAGTAACGAGCCTCCTGGCCGACTGAATTTCGACTAAAATGTTCGATTCGTGTTTTCCAATTATAATGACACCTGTACCGCACCGTTCTATTATAAATTCTTTGATTTTAGAGATAGATTCCATACGAATCTAAGTACATAAAACTCTGTTCCAAATCCACCGGTGGATTCATTTTAAAAAATATATCAATCCATTGTCCAATTTCATAGAAAGTCTGCCAGATTTCCGTTTAATGCCACGCGAAAGCATACACAAATTCGTTGCGACCTGTCAGTTAAAAGTTAAAACTAACAATCCGTTGGCGTTTGTAGATTCAACGTTCGCGGAAAATTGCACACGGCATGTAAATTCGGCCAGTCCGACAGTCAGCAACATATCTTCCTGGGACCTCTTTGCTACCCTACGCAACGGTTCCCTCGCGAATCCCGATTTTCCCGATGCGCTCCCAGCTCGTTCGTTACACCGCTCCCTCCGATTTTCGGAAACAATATACAGTCGAATCCCCTTTCTGCCCCCGCGAACCTGCGTCACGCTTACAACTCGCGATCGCGAAACCCATGCGCGGTTCGCCCATTGTAATTAACCGTGATCTGCGAATCGTTCATTACCCCTTGATTTCCTAGCGTTCGGTTTCTTAATCCTCTTTCAGGAACGATTTTCCGTTCGATCCTTCTACATCATCTGGAGAGCCGTGGAATCTAGTAATTGCCACGTATCCGCCATTGCAACATTTGTGTGCCCATAACAGTATCTCCGGCCGAAGAATTCCCACAACTTACTTCTTGAGAACTACAACGTTGCAATGCTCGGACAGTGACCGAGGTGAGGTCCAGTTGAGACAATATGCTCGCGTAACGCTGTGAAAGAAACTCGGTAACGGAAAATTGAATCGAGACGAAGCAGGGTACCAAGGATCGCGAGTTCGATACTCGGGACGATGAAACAAACAAGCTCAGAGAGCAAGCTCGGCCATCCGAACCGAGAAAGGCCGCGGTTCTGCGCGGGTGAAGAATAATAAGCCAACGGGGCATAAAAATCGGTAGTCGCGGAGGTTTCAGCGGACGTCGGATGCCCCTCCCGGTGGCAATGTTTCGTAGGTTTCTTGCCGCGGTTCCCTTAAATCGCCCCATGAATCCTCTCATCCTCTCGTCCTCTGTCCCAGCCACCCCACCGCCCTCGAGCCTGGCTCGCCGTTCCTCTCTTGCTACTTTCATTCGTCCTCGGCACTCCGGGAACGTTTCGGTCGATCGATTTCGCCGCGGATACGCGCAGAGGCACTGGGAGCGAGCGAAAGAGGCGCTCTAGAGCTGGGAAAGGGGGAAGGAAAAAAAATAGCGGGAACACGCCGAGAGAGGAGTCAAAGCGACGAGCCACGGGGCAGGGAGACAGAGAGAGAAAGAGAGAGAGCGAGGAAGGGAAGGAGAGAGAAATAGGGGTAGAGGAAGACAGGAGGGGGTTGGAGGAAAGGAAGCCAGAGGAAAAGAGACAGGGCGGGGGAGGGGGCGCCGAGGCGGAGGAGGATGAAAAGAGAGAAAAAAAGGAACGCCGTCGCGGAAACGAGATCGCGAAATAAAAGGGTTGCGAGAGCCGGAGCCCGGGCGCAGAGAGGGATCGAGAGACGCGAAAGAGTGCGGAAGAGGGAAAGTAGAGAAGGAGGGAAGGAGAGACACAGGAGAAGAGACGCAGACGCGTTGTGCCTGGTTTTCAACTACCCGCCTACAGGGGAAAGGACGGCGTAGTTGCTCTCGGTCTCTTCCTATTCCACACCCCCCTCTCTGTTTTTCACCTTTTTTTCTCCCTCTCTCTCTCTCTCTTCCCCTGTTACCTCTGTTCCCAACCCGCTAGCCACCTCCCCTCCCGCCACCCCTCCTTCTATCCGCGGCCAGGGAAAACAAATTTTAGTTGCCCGGTGCAGAGGCTGCACCGTTCTCCCCCATCGTTCCCACCACTATCGTCACACCGCCATCTCTCTACGGGCACACAGGGTGGTCCACCTCTACTGTTTTCTGTTACCATCATCGACGTGGGACCGACTCACCCACCAACCCCGAATAACCACCACCGTCTACGGCAGCAGCAGCGGCAGCAACCCCCGGCACCAGCACCGCCATCTCCATCAGCCCTACTGCCAGCTCGGAGGGTAGCACCGCCAGCAACAGCCAGCCACCAGCAGCAGCGTCGGGTGGCAGCATTCGCGTTCAATCCCTCTCCTCGACGGCGGTGCGCGCCGTGGCGCTTTGAATGTAACTAATTAGTAACTACGTTCACCGTGACGTAATAAGCAGCAGACGGTTTCTAGCGGCGCCCGCTCGGCGTACCGTGAGCCCACGCTCGTTATCGTTTTATTTCAAAATTTTCATCCCCTTGACTCGGCCGCCCCTTTGCACCGACAACGAGCCCCCGCGCCGCTTCTTGCTTTTTTCCAAAGCCCGCCAGCTCCGCTTATCCCCCAACCAACCCCCTCCTTCACGGGCCGCGGAATCACGCGCGGCCGCGAGTTCGCGGTGGAATTGCCAACCGGGCGATCCCACGTGCTCCAGCTAGTCGAAACTGTGCAGCATTGCGCGTCTCAGGCATTGTTCCTGAGCTAATTGAATTTGAAAATAGCCTTCGGTACGCGTGTGCAAAGCGAATGCCTGGTCGTTTCTCGCGGAATACTTGATTTTCCAGGGTGTACCATGCTAGAGTTACGCTTCGAACTAGAATATAATACGTTGACGGTACCTACGTTGTAAATAAATGAACGATGCATCCATCGCGCAAAGTGCTCGCGGAAAAATTTCAGCGGAACCCGCAAGTGTGTTCCAAGAATAAACGCGATGGCTTCGGCTATCCAATATATTGGAACACCTCGGTACATCAGCGAACGAGGAGGGCTAGATTCGATGTATACAATGGGGGAAAAGTATTTAACGAAAAACGCGAACCACCCTCCAAAGTATTACGTAGCGAAGCCCTCGAATTTTTCTGGAAGGCGAGGCGAGCACACGATGAATCCAAGGAACGGGACGCTGGGGCACTAGACGATGAAATCGGGAGGCGGTCGTCTCTCTAATTAAAATCCACCACGATCCGCTTACCCCGTCTGTCCGTGAACGACCATCCACCTTCGGGGATTAACAACGATCTCGCGACTATTACGCAAAGGCTGCCAAGTCACCGACCACCCCAGCAGATCACTCCGCTCAGCACGTTTTTCCTCGCGCTCTGAACTCGCTCTCCCCGGCCACGTTCCAAGCGTGCTAGCTAGCGTCACACAGCGGCATCAGCTAACTTTCAAATCGATTGCCATCTCACGCGTCGCGACCGATAAATTCCAAGGCAAACAATGTCGTTTAATTTTCGAATGGGCACGGAACGTCGACGATTCGCGCGATAAACAAATATCACAGATGTATTCTCCCCACCCGCGCGTAGATGGAAATAACGACGGGGATTCGCACAAATTTGAGTTTACAAAGCCTCTTTTCGCTGAAGCTGCGTTTGACTCTTTCCCTGTTTTTATTTTTTGTTTGGGGCGCCGGCGAAATGGACGGCTTTCGCGTTTAAATTGCTGTGTTGTTAGCGATCGATGCAATGGAAACGGTTTATATACTTTGTTTGCAGAGATAGAATTGATTTGTGGAGGCAGAAATGTTGCGTAATGTATTTCGTTTTGGAAGATTAAAATCGCGTTGTGCTACCGTTCTGGTACGAAACTGGAACTCTGAGTTATTAACTGCGATTTCCCATTTCCAACTACTCCGTCAATTGCGCGGGAATATTCTCGAACGGTGGATAGCGGTGTGCTCGAAATTCGGTAAGGGAAACAGAATAAGACGATTCGCGTAAAGGAGCGTGATACGAACACGATAACAGTACGAACTCGCGGTTACGAGCTTAATGCCAGCTGCAAAATGTATCCGTCGCGCGGCAACTTGCCTCGTTTCCGCCTGCCCCGTTGGCGATATGATTTTAAATTCGCCGTGTAACACGTTAAACCGCAAACTCCCTTACCTTATACCATACTTAAGTCCTTATTTAGTTTATTAGCGACTCGCAAACTCCAGGCTGCTGCTTAAGGCAAACGGCAACGCCTGTGCATACCTACGAGCCTAGTGCTCGAAGCTGAATAAAATTTCAGGCTTCGCACGCGCAACAGGAAACCAGCAACTACTTCTACCAAATTAGCAACATTTCTAACGTTACATTCGAAGCACACGGAACAGCGAGCAGAATTATTTGACTCCTGTTAAGGGGGCGTTCTGCTTTGTGGGACCGTAAAAGTAGGTGATATTTGCGAATTTATTAAAAAAAATCTGTGAACCGATTTATTTTAAATTTGGCAAGTTGTTTCATTGTACTTTTAAGTATTATTAAAAAATTTTATGAGGCTATACCAAAAACAATGTGCGTGTGTAGAGCGTCGATTGCAGAACGTTGAAAAAAAACGGCTCGTGCTGGCGTTGAAGGAAAGTGTCCTATGGTTTATCTGAAACACAAGAAGGAAAATGGATTTTTAATCTGCACGAATATGGCTGAAAGAAAATAATACTAATTACTCTGCAATTCTGTGATACAGAATTATTTCAATGTAAAATTCCTGCAACATTATGAGCGTTTCGTGTACTGTTCATCCTGTACGAATCAGGACAACTTGAAATTCTAATGAGTACTAGGAAGACACGGAGCTGCTTCCTGTTTCACAATGGCTGATGCGACGCATACCAGCGCGACCAGATCTAGACGCATCGAGCAGAAAACGAGTTTCCAAGCTACTTTCCTCGAATCGAAGGATGTGTGCAACCAGTTTCAATGACATGCCGTGAAACACAGTGTTGTAAACTGTGCGTGAAATTTGGGATGCTTACTCCACTTTCTATTAGTTACTTAACACCTCTCTAACACCTTGTAGAGAGAAGATCAGGCTTCTCAGTAAGCTGAGACAAATATCCATAATTAAAACAAGCTGAAAAGTTTCAGGTACCAACACAGAAAATAGAACACCTCCGCTCACTCCACCCTTTTAAAAACGTGCATCGCAAATTTTCAAATTAAACATCCTCTCGTCACTCGTCCGTTTATTGAAGCCACGCGAAGCCGCTAAAAAAAGCTGCCCCTTCATTTTCGATATTCCAACACCCTCGTTAATTACGCATCACTATTACTCAAACGATTCGTCGCCGGATTCGTCGAGTTTGTTGGAACAGCAATTCGCAGGGACTTGCGACCAGAGCCATCGAAACGATTTCGAGGGATACTGAATCACACGATCAGCGTGTGCCTGTGCATCGAAAGGGGCAAACGATTCGGGGTTATACCGCGGCCTGCTCTCAGCAGAAATTTCGCAGACCCATGAAATTTTACGCGACTGCGATGCGGGCGTTATCCCGATCCAGGGGCTTATCCGCGCCGCGAGCATTCGTCTCTTTCGCGGCCGTAACGGCTTTTACCAGCGCGTGTATGGCCCGGTCTGATTATAGTTACGCGATTGCCTTTTACGATCGTCTCGGCGCGCTCGCAAGATTCCACGAAACTAGTAGTAATCGATGCCATAACCATCGGGGAAATGTCCTGGGACAGCGGGGTCGCTTTCCCACCAGCCGGAAGCTGGTCGTCACAATCGCGGTTGCTCTAGCCAGAACCTGTGAGCTTTATTTCCCACAAATGTTCAACAAAACTCATCACTCAACGTTTCCATGTTTTTGTTCCAGGAAACAAAAACTTGTGACTCTGAAAGTGTTCAAAGGAAATTTTTCCACCGCTGTATTTATTCTACTTTAAAAATAAACTTGGTTATTCTTTGTCCGTAGGTATTAAATTGAAGCTTCGTACCCTTCGAAAGTATAATTCCTGTATTTTTGTACTTCGGGAATAATCGAAAGGGTTTTTCGGAATACCTATGCCTGAAAGTGTGTCTTTGCTCTGGGTGGATTAGTAAGAAGATACAGTATCGACGCTTTTACGCGCTAACTTCGCGAGATCCTGGCCTCGACTCTCTCCCACGGTGGATCGTAAACTTCGAATTAACGCGCGTTTCGCCGAGGGGCCTTAGGATTCTGCAAGACAGACGGGCAAGTTCCCAGCAAGTTAAATCCGTGAAATTCGCGGGTCTAATTATTAACTCATTTGTGCTGGAAAGTTTTTATACAGTTTCAGTGAATCCCGAGCGCACCTCCGCGGATTAGACTTCGGATAACGCTTAATTAGGGTTTAATGTTCAGGGTGCGAGAAGAATCTTCGCGCAATAGGCTGTCTGCTAACGAGACGGCTAAATCTCCAGGAACTGTAATTAAGTATCGATGCGTCGTTAATAGGCACGTGTTTTGCAACACAGAATTTAATCCCGTCACCGTGGACGGGTATCTAAATCGATGAATCATTCTGAAATAAGTAACGTTGCTCGTAATAAGTGCTAATTATTTATTTGTACTTGCAAATTCTGTGGAACGCTTGTTGTCGAGTACAAGCAACTTATTCGATGGCAACTTGGTGTCATTTAATATTCGATCGAGAATATTGTAGTAGAAAACCTATCGATGATTCATCCAACTGTTTTAGTAATCCCAAAGCATGTTCCCCGCGATCTGACAACAACCACGAAGCCACTTCCTGCAAGAGATTAATAGATCGCGAAGAACTCTCTATCCTATTCGAAGCTCTCCTCCGGACACGAGCGCGGAAAATCTCAGCGAGAATTTCGTGGCCATCCATCACTCAGCACCATAACAAACGTACTACACTAGATTAATTTAAAATTCACCCCTGTCTGAGCCTCTGATGCTTAACTTTCAAGGCGTAAAATTAATCACCAGCGTCCACTGGAAGACTAATCGAAAGAGTTTTCAATGCTGCCGGGGAATATTCGACGAGAACGTGCGAACGATCGAAAGCGCCCGCGATACGCTTTTCGCCGACACTGCGAGGGCAATAATGGCGCGTGGCTGCGCGGAAAATGCATTTCCGCGGGGACGTCGCGAAGGTCTGGGCGTGGGGATGATGAAGGACCAATAATGGGGTCGATGCGACGGGGATTAAATCGCTTTCCGCGTCGCACTTTTGCTGACCAACCTCGAAACAACAGACTGACCAACCAAGAAGACAAGCGAATGAAGAGTGTTTAGAAGAACAATTTTTATATTCATCGAGTGAATTCGATATAATTTAATCTGCGACGATTGTCGAGGTGAAGGGTCTCTCATCGTGAATCACGATCCTTTGAGAAGGAGTTTGAATTTTAAGGCGCTGCTAACGATTCTCGGAGAGGCTGTTGCAAATTGATATCGAAATACAGGTGAAATTCAGGGGGAAGAAAAATTAGATCGAAAAGAGAGCGTGGATGAAAGGGTCGTGGAAGCTAAGCATACCCCAGGGACGGGGAATGTTCTCGTGTGGGGTGGAACTTAGCCACTTTCGTGAGAAAAGCGTTCAAGAACCGGATAACTGCATTAGCGTTCCACGCCCGGAAGTTGACTTTGCTCCACAATTGGAGCGTGGTGCAGGAAACGCTTAAGAGACCCAGCGTAGTCTGTTAATTTCTTAGCCGGCTCCGGCGGAGAAATAATCAACGGTCACTGCTCGAAATCAATTCGAACGACGGGCCGAGGATCTCGATGTGAAACGAAAGTGCTCGTCTTCCGAGTGGAGAGGCGTTTATACTTGGACGTTTCTAGAAATTATAGTAATTGCTAGGAGGATTTGATGGAGGCTTACGAAGGGGATTTAGGGAAGCTTGCAGTGGCGAGAATTAAATTCACGTGCCTGATCATGGAGATATAACGACGATGGTACTGAAATGTGTGCAGCTTAAAACTATAACGAAGATATGGTAGCTCCATCGGGACTTTTGAAAAAGTACTATCTGGATTCCATTAACCTTGTTGTGTAAACACTGATTTATCGGCATAAATAAAAACGAGACACGCGAGGAGGGAATTCATCTGTATTTCCAACTTCGCATCAGGCGTGATTGACCAACCAGTTATTGACCGCATACCAGTGAATGACCATTAGGCAACGAAATGTCAATTATAAATTTAAAAATATTATATGTTTATAAATGGAGTGTAGTTGCACATTTAATATCTCATATTTTTAGTTCCGTGTATTAAGCAAACATTAATAAGTACAATTCTTATTAAAAGTAAGCGGTTATTTACTGAGCTTCTACACGTTTTCCATTTTATAATCAATTTATAATTTATAATTTTATAATTTTTATTCCAGAATAATTTTCGAACCGACGTTGAACAAGTGGTAACACAATATGGGGATCATCAGCGTGCTAATGCAACGAGAGTACTAAATATTCAGTGTCGGGAATTCGAGATATTCTGCAGACAAGCATCCAATTAAATCATACATGTATAATACAATCAATTATATTCTGTTATAAAATCGATGCTACTGACATAAAATCATTGCAGCCTCCACTCCCTCTGCTCGATTCCACGACATCATATCGGAAGCTAGGAACTTTCCTTAATAAATCTACGCTCCCGAACGATCCACTCCAACATTGATATCGCTCATAAAATGATCCTTCCGAATGGTTCTAGCGGTAGGTGGCTAATTAAGCCCGCGGAGAAAATCGTCGAGGCAAAGGGGCCGCGGCTGGAGAAAACGAAAAAAGTTTGCGAGTCGAGCCGGAGCGTCGTTCGAAAATCTGGCCACGTAACCGGAGCAACTTTCGGGAATATAATTAGTTTCATCGTATCGCCCGGAGCGTGACTGGTAAATACTGGTTTGTATATAAGTTGAGACTCGCCTGCACAGATAGGTAAACGTATAATTGGCAGAAGGTGAGTTCGGCTGGCGGCTGAATCCACTGACCGAGCAACGACGGCGGTGGGAAACTTGCCCTTTTGAAGTTCGTCAGTCGTACGATGATTCGCGATCTCGGTTGAAAGGGGAACAGAGGCAGCAGTCGAATGTGGTACATCCATTTTCTCGATGTTCGAGGGTTCGGTTAGACTTCTGTCTGTCCAACGTCTTGTAGCTAATGTAGTTTCTGTATTGGAGTCTAGACTCTAGAGGAATGTAGAGCAAAACGGGTCTTCCTTCCTTAGGTAACCTCACCCTTTCAGTTTAGTTTTTTCCCTTTGTCTCTAACTCCACTATCCCCTGTTTCCCTCTTCCTCTTTCTTCATCCCATTCCCCATTCTTCCCCTCCTTATTTGCTCCCAGTTCCCTTCCCATTTCCTGCTTTCCACTGCTCCCAGGTAATTCCCCTTCTTTTTACCATTCTACTGCTTCTATACACATCTACTTCTATTCTACTTTTTTCTTCCCCTACTCCTTTTCCCTCCTTTTCAGCTTCCCCTTTGTCGCCACCGACAACAATTTAAGTAGCATTTCCTCTGTTCAATCGACGTCTCCAGTGTGTCGATCGTTTCCGAGCGAGACACACGATGCTCGATTAGAAACTCGTCGAGTTTCCCAGAAAGGGAAGACAATTCCTCCTACAACCTGTCCCCTGTCCTTTCACAATCAGCGACCAGTCAGCCACGCTTCGTGCAGACGCTACGGGGGTAGCGACAAAGAAGGACACCGCGGAAGGAGCACGCGTTGGGGAGCTGCAGCTCGTGTTCCTTCTTCGGGGTTGCTTCCCATTAGGTAGCACGAGTAACGCGTCCCTTTATGCGTTAACGAGACTCTCCTTGGAGTCTCGGGGGTTGACGCAAGCGCGGAAAAGCCAGGCAAGACAGAGAGGAGCCCGCTGGATCGACGGGGTTGGGGGCGGGAGAACGCGCGAGAAAGATTGAGAGAAGCGAAAAAAGCGGGATGAGGGCTAGAGTAAGAGGGAAACGGTGGAAAAGGGTGGGACAAGGTGGAAGAAGAGCAGAGAAAAGGAAATAGCTGTGCAGAGAGGCTGGCACGGTCGCGTTTCACTCGAAGGAACACGCATATTTCGCCCGCCACATACCCCGCCACTAATACCAATCCCACCCCCGCTGCAGGTACGCGCTGTACACTTTTATTCTAGTTCGTTCGAGCTCTCCAACACGCACACTCGCCAGCGCGTGTACAGGGGTTGGCGGGCTCCGCGGGCACGTCGACGTTGGATATTGTTCGTCCTGCGACAATGTCGCCTTGATTAGGGAGTCGTCTCCTCTTGCCGGTCTCGCGTGCCGGCACGCTGATTCCTTTCTCTTAATCGCGGGCCCTCTCTTCCCCAAACCCTCACCCTTTCTCACACAACCACACCCACCGACGAGGGGTCGCACGGAAATGAGGCACGTTGCAGAGATGAAACGACGTCCAGCCCTTAATCAGCACGCACCCGGGGCTTACTTTCATAATATCCCACTTTGACGGCCGTCGAGGCTCGCGGGATCGCTTGCTCGATCGCGACGAATGTGGGGCAGTGATGGGAGGCAGGGGAGGAAAGCATCCCCTGTTAGACTGAGAAACAACGGAGGCGAGAGTACTCTTTCTTAAATTTCTCTTTGACTTCTGTGTTATTCATCTTGTATTATATCTAGGTTTCCCTAGTTCAACGCAGAATTTTCTCAGAAATCCTAATGAACGGGGGTGTAATTTGTTAGGTTTAATGACTGCACGGTGTCACTGTCTTCGAGGTGTTAGGAGGGTACTAGATAGAGAAGATAATTCTTCTAGAGGCTGCATTCGAGTCGCGAGTAATGAGACCAGGTCATAAATAGAAATTGCTCGATATCCGCGAGCAACTTCCTCGCAAACAAGCGAAGTTTCCCAGGAATTAGAATTTTCGGGGTCGTCAAAGTTCCCTTGTTAGAAAGAAAAATTTTGTTTAGCGGCGAGGAGGTAAGGAAAGTCGGGTAAGAGGGCGAGGGAAGTCGGAGGGGTGAAAGTTGTAAGAAATTCGTTGCTCGCTAGTAAATCAGATTTTAAGTACCTGAACTTTCGAATGAAATTCTCAGGACGACGGGGTCACCGCCTCGCTGCACCGTAGCCGATTCTTTTGCCAGAGGAATATGAAATTGTCTCTTCAATTTCAGCGGGTAATTACCTAAGTTGGGGCAGCTGTCTCGACACGATTACAAGCTAATAACGTTAATTAGTGTGTCTCCTTTGTGCACGGCCGTACGTTGCAACTGACGCAAGACTGTGCGATGCAGGATTGAAGTCGAACGTCGAGCGACTGAAAAAGCCTGCTTTCGAACAGAGAAGTGGGAGCTACGTTGAAATTCTACGAATATAATAAAAATAGGTGCCTTTTCAATGCGGAGGAGGTAAACGCAGTTTCGTTCGAATTTAATATAAAAATTTTCCTACGGCTCCTTTCCCCACGGCACGAGTGTATTTAAATCAACGGAACTCGTTGTTTCAAGCTGGCTTTTCGCGTATTAATTTTCACTAGTACGTTCTGTAGAGAGAAGTTCTATTATGCTGCATGATATTCATTGGATTTCAGGGCTGACGGTGCACAGCGATGGATGAACGATGAAGAAAATTGACCTGGAAAAGAACTCGCTTCGTCTTCTGTGCAGGGAAATAAATATAGGGGCGTATCGTCAAAACAATGCACTGGCTTTTACGGCTTGCCAGGAATTGGATTCCGCAAACGGCGATCTGCCTTGTCGCGACGTTTCGTAAATCGACGCGCCGCGTTTCAAAAATTCCATCGGGGGGCGAGAGAAATGGATTCTGCGACGGGAACTATGGGCCGCTATTTTTCAGGAAAGCGCTTCGCAAGGGTTGCGATTAGTTTTCGTCGCTTCAAACGCGCCAGTTTGGCAAACGTTCGATAGCTTTGGCTTGACTGCCGAAGCGACGTTCCCCGGCCAGGATACCGTTCGGCAATTTCCTATTTCCGGGAGATGATCGATTTAGTTAAACAATAATCTTTCCAAGAACCTGCGCAGCGGAATTCAGGCACGATTGAACGAAGGTCATTAGAATGAAAGCCTTCCCTCGGCGCTCCCTACCAGCGATGTTTCCACTTCGATGTGCTTATCAGAGTAGAAAGATATATCCCAAATTGGTGTCATTAACGCTCCATTTGGCTAACAAGTATCGATCACCACCATTTGACAAAGATCCCCGGTACAGTACGATCTCAACTGGCTACACACCATTTTGAAGCTTGCGTAACGAGAGCACAGTCCCACGGTTTATATGAATGTCAAACAGTGATTACAAACGAGTTCAGAGTTCAATAACGATGAAAAAAGTGATGTCCCCGATGGCAGCCCCTTTCGACTTGGAAAACACTGGAGCGAAAAATCAATCGGTTTTATACAGATGAAAATGGGTAAAAATGTGTGTTCTACAAAACGGTCAAATATTATTTACCAGCCTTTGCAAACAACGTCAAAAGCACATAGCCACCCCTCTGTGTTCTATGTTTGACCCAACACAAAGATCCAAAGATCGTAAAATTCCAAAGCTCAACTAAACAGAACTAATCAGTATATTAAGCGATCCGAATGGGGGTCGTCCTTAAATTACGTAAGGCTTTTTTGGGGGGGAGGGGGTCGCGAATTTCTTACGTATTTTTATAAGGGGGAGGGGGAGTAAGGTAGCGTCTTACGTAATATTTTTTAATCTAATTTTCAATAAATACAAATTCTATCATTAATGTTTTAGAAAAGCTTTTTAGTTTAAATTTCCCGAAACCGAGTTAAATGAGTTAGATAAACCTTTAAGAGAATTTTAATAACTGAAAAATTTCAATGTAGAAAGTATTACGTAAGAAAGGGGTCGCAATACCAAATCTTACGAATTCTTATACTGGGGGAGGGAGGGGGTAAGAAATCGTCAAAATTACCCTTACGTAATTTAAGGTTGGCCCCATGGAGTCACGCGGTCTTTAGCTCCACTTTGCATAATTTGCATCCAGCATTCCAGATCCAAAGGTTTCTGAAGACCCTCGAAATCAATATCGTCTGTACAGGTTACGAGCCGATAAGAAGTGTCCTCCAGAAGTTCTGCAACAGATTGCCTGGCTCCCCCAAGGGGGCGTCGAACGAGAGGTTTCGAGCTGTGTGTAACCAAATTGTTCTCGTGAGGTGCGCGACGAACGACGGCTTTCCTCTATCCAACGGTTGCTGAGGCAGAAGAAGACGCGCCCGGAAGCAGGCTTCCCTCTATTTCCCGTGAAACGTGGGCCCGCGGAGCAGCGCAGCCACGACGTTTCGGAAACGAGCGGGATTGCCACCCCCGCGCCGACGTACCCCATAACTTACAGGCGTTCGTTCCGCTCGGACCGAAACTACTGGCGATAGAGCGTTGCCGAATATCGTTCTTCGGCTTTACGACAGCACCGCGCGATCGATACGGCAAATTGAGCGTGACGAGTTTGCCGGAGTCTCACACGTACGCCTGGTTTTGCATGATCTAGAGCTTCCTGTTCTATGTGCGCGTGCAGTCACACTTGCACGTCCACTGTCCACCGTTTTTCCTAATATTCGTTCAAGCTAACAGATCGTTCGGCAGCCAGTTCTTTCGCACCAAGGGAATTCGTTTATTTCGTGGTGACGTTGGTGGGAAGTCCACCACTACCTATGGATAGAATCCTAAGTTGTCACAGGGATGTGTCGTTGTCACGGGTGTTACTTTGAAAGCCGGAATTGTTTTCGCTTTGAGAAATTGCAAGCTTATCAGCTGGTCAACGACGAAACGAAGATTTTGATAATAGGTATTGAGAGTAAGTACATCCGGAGCCGCTAGATGCAACATTTCTAGAATAATAGGCACAGTGCTATTACTTTTAGAAATTCCTAGTGTACACGGAACTACTGTTCGTGCATATAAATAAAGCCTCGATGAAACTCATAGGGCACTTACATAGATTCCGACTTTCGAGTTGATACATAATAATTCTGTTACTCGTGGACCCATCTCGCGTCTTCCTTATCCAAGTGAAAAAGCTTGTCTCATATTTAACTCTTCGTGGTCACACGGGGTGTATCGCACCCCAGGAAATTTTCTTCCAGAAGTATATATATTTGCCAATATTTCTGTAAATTTTTAGACCTTAATATTAAAATTTAAAAACTTGGTGAATTTTAACAAAAAAGAAAATCGCTTTCTTCCACAACTATCTTTTTCAACTACAAATGTCATCATATTAGAATTTACTTTTCTAGAAAAAAACTAATAGAGCATGATAGCATGAATTTTACGAATGTACAATTATCACTGAAAAGTTAAAATTAAATGATCCAAAAATACGAAAATGATAACTGAAAAATAACGCTGAGGTGCAATGAACTCAATGTGACCAATTTATGATTATAAGAAGGTGTGACCACGAAGGGTTAAAATGAACTTTGTTACTTAGTTAAAACACGAGCGTTTAGCTATAAAAGGTTCGGTGAAGGGTAGTAAGTCTGAGGTCAGTGAAAGGGGAGAGTATAAATATATTTCATCTGACACCCTAATTCTCGGTGTATTAGTCTAATATGACCCTTCAAGGAGGGCTAGACCCCAGCGATTGTAGGATCAGCAGGATCTGCTTCAATGGTTCTCAACCCAAGGCACCGAGTGCAAATGGGAGGTAGATTTTAGAAGATAGAAATTTCTGAAGTGTCATCCGACTTTACTATCAGCAATAACCCTCATAAAAGAAATTCAAACGACGTCGGAAGACGCATAGATTGTAAGTTGAATTTGAAATGAAAACTGCAGGATGGAAGCTGAGGTTTGAGAACCAGCATCCGAGTTATAGATGCAGAGGGACTCCGCATGATGGATAAGCACTTACAGTTAAGAAGACTGGATGGTGAAAAATAGAGCTTTCCCATTGAAGGCGCAGAAGACAATCTCGTTACGTCCGGTGATCGATCAACGCGATAAGGCTTCTCGATTGCTGCGAATGCGCTTCGAACCCGTGATCCGAGCCAAAATCGTGCACGTGATACCAGAAAGATACCAAGCACGGCATCATTTCATTACCATCGCGCGTCACTCTCACACTGACACACAATAATACCGAGCGCACTGCAGATTTCACGAGAATAAAATCTGTTTGAAACGGAGCCTGTACATTTGCAATTTCCCATCTCTGCAGAATTTTCTGTCTGCATCCCTTTGACGCGTCAGCCTTAATTGTTAAATCCGTCGTGCATAAAGTCGCAGCTTTTATAAAAATTAACTTTCCCCTCTTTCAAACGAATATTCGAGGGATCCATCCCCGAATCATCAGAAATTCTCACAGAGGAGCATCGCCGCGCAAAGTTTCATCTACTTCCCATGCGGATGCTTCGAATATGCAAAATAACGGGGGGAAAGGGGTTGGGTCTGCAATCCCGGTAGTGTACCGACGAAAAACACGTGGGATGTGTGTCATGTAAAACAGAGAATCGCGCGGTATCGATTCGCCGAAGACGAGGAGGAGACAGTGCGCGACGCGTGACTTTTGTCTTGCAGAGATGGCTGGAGCGTCTGTGTTTCGCAGCTCGAAAAAGCCTCGCGCTTGCACGGCCTCCCTCTTTGGCTGGCGTCGACGGGAGAGAGGTCGGACGTTCCGCGGTGAATGAAAAATTACAAGGGTAGGAAGCACGACGCCGCCAGGACATGGAATAATGATGAAAGGAAGAAGAACCGACGGAGTCGTGGGGCTCCCGACCACCGCGGAAGCCCGTCCTCCCCCATCCGATTCAACTAAATGAGAATGGAGCGGCACGGAATGGCTCCGACAATCTGATCGAGGCTCTCAATAGAAGGGCCGATTAGCGACGGATTTACGAGTTTATTCAATATGTATAAAATTCACCAGCCCGATCGGCTCAATCGCGTTAGCCTACCCCTCGAATAGAAATTCCATGAATTTCGTAACTCAAGCTCCCTCTGATTCGCGGGATTTTAAAACACTTTTAACGCCGCGCATGAATGCAAAGCGATACCATTTCGCCACTGACGGTTCGAGTTGGGTTACTATTTTGGAAAATGTTCGGATAAAAACCACTTGGTAGGGGAGAGGTGGGATGAAAGGGACACGTATTGAAGGGGACATGGTCATTATCTCAAAGATAAAGGATCTGCCCAGGCCAAAAGTGTTGTTATTTTGTAGCCACATTCATTCATGTGTAATCAAGCCAAATTTCAAGCCGATATCGTATCTACGACGACAGAAATACACGATTGAATTTTTTTGAGGTTCAAAGTATAACTTTTAGTATTTCCTTGAACTGTCTTGTGAAGTGCTGTTACCAGCGACTGATTTCTCTATTACTGCATCTAAACAGGTATTTATTTAGGAACGATATCGTCTGATCCTTTTTGTGTCATATTGTAATTGTAGGAATTAGATTTCCAATTTTGGTGTCTTATTTATGAAAGGGACACAACAAAAATTTATGAAGGGGACGTCATTTTCATACCTGTCACCTTCGTAACCTTACTATTCTTCACTTGTTTCAGTGAAAATATGCCACCTAAAATTCGGGTTAGGATGTCAGTAGACAATTCATTATTTATAGCTATTAAGATCATTTAGTTACATAAGCTTAAGTGTTGAGTTTTTAGTTCCTACTAAGAATTAAAATAGCTACTGTGATTTCGATACCTGCATAAGTAATAATTAAAAAAATGATATTAATATTACCCATTCATAAACACCCATGTCCCTTTCAATACAGTCAATTTATGAAAGGGGCAAAACACACTTTTTTAGAAAACGAAAAATAAGACATGTAAATATAGAGAGAAGCTTAATAGACCCGTGTATTATTATAGCCAGATAACTGACCTTTCTAATGTTACCAATTAGAACTCGAATGATTATTTAGTTTTTTTACACTCTGGTCCTAAACACGAGTGTCCCTCTCATCCCACCTCTCCCCTACTGTGTATAATAATAATAATATATAGAAACTCAATAACTAAATAATGTTGGATATCAGCACTGCCCCCCAGTCGGCGAGCAACACGCCCCATTCCATTACCCAAAACATCGCGTACAGATTCGATCGTGCGTCTCCCATTTGCAGGCGTGCTTAATTTCACAGCGTCTTCAGTGCCCATCCCTCGAAACAGCCCATCCTGCAAGGACCAAATAACCAATCCCCGCGGGCAGATCCACGGAAATCGCAAACTTCGGTCGTTCTCTGACAACGGTATCGCGGGCAACTTCCCCACGGGAAGTTAGCACGCGCCGGATCGAAATCAATGGGAGCTAGAGGGGGAGATGGCTCGTTCGCCGCGTTTCCCGATCTCACCCCCGTCAAGGGGCAGCAGCTATCGAGTTTCTATCTTGCAGCGGTCTCCTTCGTCCCGGTGGACGTCGGGGGCCGCGCAAATTGGAGGGACACACCTTACGGGAACGGCGCTGGTCGGCTGGGCGTCGAACTTGAAACGGGAGATGTCAGTTGAAACGACGGGGGGATGGGATCGGTCGGAGGGCGGCGACGCGGTTCAAAAAAGACGAGACCTAGGGACGGGCGGGGAGAAGGGGTTGAGATGTCGCAATTAGCTTTATTAGGGACGAGATCGAGGAGACAGGGCACGGCGGGGAGAGACCCAAGTGAAGCGGATCATTTTCTCGGGCGAATGACGACGCGGGACGGCGACATTTCGCTGGTTTCGGTTCACGTGGCAAAAGTACACAGGACGGAGCTGTCCGTTGCTCGTTCGATTGGAACGCGATCCAACCCCATCTCCTCGGCGTGTAAACACGAAGGGCGTCGAGGATACCAGGGGCTGGATGCTGGCGTGCAGGAGGCTTCAGAACTGCGGCCACGGTTGATGGAACAGGCGTGGTGTTGTAGAAACAGCGGGGTCGAGGTGGTAAGGCACTTGAGTCTTGGGAATAAACATTGTAATGTATTAACATCTTGGGCACACCGTGCTATGTAGACAAGAATTTCGGGGCTGCAGCAACAGCGATCTATTTTACGGGGGACCGGGGCAGATTGTAATAAAACAAGTTTTCAGAGTTTTTTCTGGAAAGTGTTTTTCTCAATCTGGAAATAATTTGCGTGATTTATTACTTATGTATGTGGTGAATTGATTGCGTGAATGTACGTGACAAAATGTTAGACACTTAGATATCTAGCATCATCTTAAACAAATCTGAACCTTTACCCCGGACTGGGGTAAATTGTAACACATCTGTTTTACTTATATAAATACAAATATGAACACAAATAAACATTTCTAAAAAATATAAATGAAAACTCAGATCATTATTAAACATTTGATATACATGAGTTAAACAATCATTGCTTATTCATTTGATTCTATCAAAACTTTCTTCTTCGTTTTCTTTACTTTTGCCTTTATACTTTTTTCTACCTTTTGGATTCTCGATTGTTCTGTTGTTCGTCTAGAGCATCTTTTTCCGGTGTGTTAGCAAATAGTTTGCTTTATCACCATTTGGAGCGGAGTAAGTATAGTAACATGTTACAATATACCCCGAGCTTTAATTTTCGCGTTTTATCTCAGCAAACGAGAAACTAAACATCAAATTACTAAAATGCGTACAAATGATAACAAACCAATGTGTACTGATTCGGTTCCGACAAAGAAGCAAAAATTCAAACGGTTTCTAATGACGATTAATTGAAGTAAAAGTCCTAAGACAACATTCACTTAAGTACGTGTTCTAAATACTAAAATTCTAGGCTATAACCACAGAATAAATACATAACGCTCGTTTCTGTCACTAAAACCGACGGTGCTAATATTACCAGATTTGTCGTTCAAAAGATTTTACTTATGTTACAATTTACCCCGTGTTACAACCTACCCCGGCCATTCCTATACCAACAACTGCGCAGACTTGATCCGCCGATACTGAAATTAATATTAATATAATCAATTCGAAGCGAGAATAAAGATATCCGTCTTCGCGTTACAAACCGTGTTACTATAATTTCCTAACGGGTATGTTGATGCACGGTCGTTTCGTAATCCGCCTGTCACGTCGCCACGTTTATCGAGATTTCCCTCGCATCATTAATGTACCCGTCTGGCCGGCCTGAAATGATTCCTCGAGTCTCTGGACGGCTGGCCGTAATAAGGCGTATCCGCTATTGGGAATACTTTTGCTCCGCGGGCTACTCAATTATTTCTGCGGCTTAATTGTTGCGAAACCACCGTCGTCCCCGTTCCGCTGTCTTTGTCCCTCTCCTTCCTCTCCAGACTCCGATCGCGCCGGGAACGGAAGCTTCTTTGCCATCGAAGTTTATCGCCGCCTCTGCTATTGTCCACCAAGAAAATCTGCCAGAACATGGCATCCCAGCTTAATTGCCCGACCGTCGCAGCACCTAATCGGTGCCGTGCAGTTTCATTTTCACGTTTCGACGCGCACGGCTATTCGCTGCAAGCTACGAGATACACCGCCCGTGTAATATTCGTCTAGGGGAAGTTTTTTCACCTCGACTTCCGCCGCCGTTGCTCTACGAATTACGCAAGAATAGCTGGCCGCGATTTCCCCGGAGGAAATGGAATGGATATTATGTAGGTACACTGAGAGCTTTTTCATACGTACGACGAGACGTATCGTGGTGTTAACGTGACACGAGCGTAATTTCGCGTAACTGTACGAGAATTTCCAAGTTGAATACTCAGAATCCCGTGCGTGCTGTGGAGCACACTATGCCGTCCACGAATTCCTCAAATTTATTCTCTTTCATTCATCATTCCACTTCTTCGCAGACATAATATAATTGCTACAAGATCGCTCCGAGTGGCCAACTACCTCCACACGAGCACCAGCGAGTGTTCAAAAATAATAATCCTTGATATTTCAGTTCACCTGTGCGCACTCTCGCAGTAAAGGTAATTACTCCATCATTGCCAAGAGATAATGTCAACGACCACGGCGAGCGGTGTTCTCGGGGCAACTCGATCGTTCCACCTACCTGTCCTTCGCGTCCACACTGGAACACACACTAGCCTAGCGAGACAGCCACTTCATCGCCGGCGATCGTTATTACAGATGTTAAGCGGCGTAATTTCACCCCGTGTGGGAACGCACAACGGACCCAGTTATCCTTTCTTTCTCGCCTGGCGCGGCGTTTGCGCGAGCGACTCTTGCGACACCCTTGCGACACATCCCGCTTCTCGCATTGGCCAACAGCACAGAATCGCTGTGCGCGACTCGTTCCCGCCGGCAAAAGGCGAAAGGTCGACACCGAGGTGTATCTTCGCCCGCCGAGTCTTTATCCCGTTCCTCCCTGTTCGCCCCTTCCTTCCTCACTCTCCGCGACTTCCATCCGCGCTCCTTTCTTCGCCGCGATCAGCCCGCGCCACTGAGTGCATTTCCTCGTAACCGCGTCCACTTAATCCTAGGCGATTTGCGAAATCCCAATGGACACGGGACGAGAGAGAGAGACATGGCCACGTTTGTCGTTCGTTTTCTACGGCTGGGTTTGTCCCAGGGAAATGGTCCCGCGAAGTTGGTACGGGTTGGTGTCGCTGCGCGGCCGACCGACGAAATAATTCATGTCGGGGATGATATTCGGTAACGGCCGCTGATACTACTCGATGTTACGGCTCGATTGGACGTAGTCAGCCCCCGAACGGCCGTGGCTGATAGGCACGCCAGAGTTTCGGTGATTGATCGACCATGCCGCGGTGAGTTACGATCATTCCACCCACTACGAGTGCCACTCTTTTCTGGCTACGTCCCGTTGCAAATAATCCTGTAAATTCTAATGGGCGATTCCTTGAGATTCCGCGGGCCGTTGGGGAATACCTTTGCGGCGGTGTATTGATTTGTAGTGACGTTGGGGTTGTAGAATGTAGGGGGT
The DNA here is from genome assembly GCA_963855975.1 of Andrena chrysosceles. Classification (NCBI taxonomy): domain Eukaryota; kingdom Metazoa; phylum Arthropoda; class Insecta; order Hymenoptera; family Andrenidae; genus Andrena; species Andrena chrysosceles. Next base: position 9,237,478 of record OY979766.1, on the reverse strand, counting down.
GAACGAGGAGGAAAAACGAAATGAAATATTCAGAGCGAGTGAAATTGCTGGAGCCCTTTTGTCAGGTCTATTCGAGCACTCTACAACGTGATACAATCTGCTCGAGCTCGCTCCAATTCGAGCAGTATCTTTTCCTTGATCGCAGAAAAGTGTATGGTTTCGAGATGGTTGCGATAAAACGGCATTCCATAATTCCGTCGTACGCGTCGCGCCGCTTCTGAACGGCTTTCGGAACGATCCCGTGGCATCGCAACAACTTCCCTTAGTTGGCTCGCTTTCTTTTTCGCGATGCTCGCCGCCGAGGGAGCCGCAGAAGCACCAGTAACTACGATAAACGATCGAAGTCTCGCGGCTGGACGATTGTGGAACGCGGTGTCGTCGGCCTCCGCTAGCCTTGACACGGTGCACTCGAGGTTGCAGAAGACCAAACGGCCGGCGTAAAGAAGAAAACACGAGACCCAACTGTTGCCAACGATAGATGGAAGGAGAGGGAGAGAGAGCTGGAGAAGGAGAAAGAGAAAGAGAGGCAGCGAGAGGTCGTAAAAAGCAAGCACGGTCTGAAACGATTGGCCGCATGCGATGTGACTTGCATGAACGCCACTCATGAACAGCAATACCTCCTTTTTTCCAAGCAGGAACAGTTCCCACCACCACCGACGCACTTTCCATGTAGCGCCATTAACGAGCGCTAAACCAGGGATGATTCGGTCCCGCGATGATTTTACTTTCGCCTACAACAGCCTGACTGGCGCGATAACTCGTTGTAAACATACCAATGGAATCGATTGACTCGATTCAGACAGACCACTAAACGGTTTCCCATCACTCCCCGGCTTCATTCCGCCGACTGTTTAATTGCGAATGCAAATTCGGCGCTCGCGCTCCAAACTACCTTATTATTCAATCACTGTGCAATAATTCTTTTCCACTCGCATTTGGAATCGGCTCGCGACTGCGTACCTACTTATTCGTCATGGTGCTGGACTTAGCAAGAAAAAAGCAAATTCTCACAAACAACTGGTTCCAGTAGCCAGATTCCAAGACATAAATTCAAACGTTCCTCCGACTCTGTCCTCCGCCAGGAACGCCGCAATTATTCACCAGCTACAGTAATCTATTACTCGATAGTCCATTCCCAGCCAGTCATCAATAAGCAGCTAATTGCCAGGCGGAACCGTGCAAGTCCGACTGCGGAGCAATCCTAAATTCAAGCCTGTCGATCGCGCCAAGCAATCGATACCAGCGATTGTGCCCTGGTCCGCCTTGAAGAGGAGCAAACACAGGACGAGGATCAGGGGCCATTCGCGAGCTGAGTGTTTGGCCCCACAGAGTCCTCGCTCTACATCGCTGCTCTGTTAAAGAGCCAGTCTAGGAGACTCGGGATCTTTTGTAATCTCTCGCAATCGGCTCTCGCATCTGTACCACGCGGTGCAAACTGGACGCGGCCATTGGCGAGATGATATCAACGGAGCACGATTAACGATACGCGAGCACCGGTCTTTGTTTTTCGTTGCCTCGACGGCGGAGTGGCTGCCACGGCTCCTGGGGATCGTTTTCCCGAGGCATTTACCCGCGAGGGAGCCAGAACCGCGAAACAGGGACGCGCGGATCCACGGTTACACAAAAGAGCCTCCATCAAGACGCGTCGAATCAACGTAAATGCTCCACCCTCGCTTTTAATCCCACCGTTAAACGCTCCACTCTCGCTGCCGCGCAAACTGTGTCAACCTACGGCAATTAGTAGCTGCTTAGAGTCCAGGCCCCCCCGCGTAAGGGGGATGGCCGAATTTTGAGCGTCGAGTCATTGTTGCCGAGCGAGACTCGCGCATTGTCGTGGCAAACTGTACGGAACCGGTGAATGCGATGCTAGCTTTCAGAGTTACGGGGTGCGCGGATAGACGGGGCTGTCTTCGGGGTGGTGATAGTCGAACAGGGACGGTTCACCAGTTTGGAATCGTAGCATCGATGGTGTCGTAGAACCCGGATGGAATCGTTTCCTAGTTCAATGTTTAGACCATCGAGGCTGTGGCGTCGCGGAACCTGATTGAGATGATTTCCTCGGTCAGACTTGTCGATGCTGGGCGACTTTGGACCCGTAGAACCTGCTCGCTACGACTTTCGAATTGAAAACGATGATAGTCGGGATTCTGGAGTTGTAGAATCCGAATGGAATGTCTTCCGACAGTGGCGGCTATGAAGTAGTCGAACCAGAGTTTACGAGACTTTTCACTCGTAGATATTCGCCTGCGGTGACCTTAGCGGCCTTAGAACCAAGATTGTTACGTCGTAGGAAAACACTCGACACATTCACTATTTCGAGATTACAGACACATAATTAATGCGGAATCACGATAACGTTATCACGCATAATTGAAACTCATGCTGTGTAGCATTAATCACAAGCATTAACAATTTAGGGTGGAACGAAGAAATCAAAATTGTGTGATTGTTTTCTAACAGTGAAAAAATTCGCTTTAGTGATACAGATATTAAGACCGCAAAAACTAGATTCCACTGTCTAAAAGAATTTGAGTATTAGGTAACATTTTGTTTTTTCAAACATGTTTTTAAAGTCTTGTATGTGGTATTTTTTGATAATCTTGAAAACAAAGTCCAACAAAGCAACAGGAGGCATACTTTAAACAACATATATATACAATATATCATCACTCCTTCATTGTAGCAGTTTTCTTCAGTTGTTGGAATGCAGTCAGATAGAATACACGGCCAGGAAATCTAACGAGTAAGTTTCTTCTAAAAAGAAGTGCTATCGTATGATAAAATAAAATTCCCAATAAGATCAATAAAACTAATAATTTTTCAGTGACTTGCGGCACCTTAAGTCATTTATTGACGAAGTTCAAATTTCGACAGTTTAAATACCATTATAAAAGCCAACTTTGCCAACTAGGTATTATAAGTCACGAATAATAAAAATAAAAACAGTGCTTCAGTATTTCGTTCCACCCTAAATTATATAACTACGACAGTCCCTCCGCTTTCCTTCAAGACTTGCTAACTACGTCCCAAATTATCGTGCCTCTTGCATCCCCATAATCACCAATAAATATTCTCGCGGAGTGAAAGCCCAGCAAAAATGATGCACCATTTTCGGCAGCTGCAGGCTGCACCCGCAGGCGGCCGTTGCATTCTTGCGCCGTTGCGTAAGCGCTGTCCGCGATGCTGCTTAATTCGTTGCTCGCGTAACAGCACTTTCTCCCGAGATATTGGTCAGCATCGCGGCGGGACTGTTTCGCTCGTGACGATCCACCGGGCGGACAGAGAGCCAGGCGAGTCAAGGTGTAGACTGGTCCGGCAATCAGTGTCTGGGCTGCGGATCCAGCCAGCGTTTTCTGTCTCGGTCGGGCGCGGTAGGTAAGCAGGTGCGCGTACCCGTGAACCCTGATAATTGTGACCGCCTGCGCCCAGGTGGATGGGGATGCTTAATACCGGAACCGGTCTCTCTGTGTCCCAGCCGCGATTAGCGGTAATGCACGTCGGCCTACTTTCACGGTTTAACGTGGCTTCGCTTATGGGCCGCGCGCGAAATTGCATGAATTGTGCCAGCCATTACAGGACGCGCCAGCCTTGTGCTCTTCTGCTCCACTTGCAACGCGCTCCTCTTCTCCCTTTTGTTGTATGTTACGCGTCTGTATGACAGCTTTATGGGATGGGCGATTTCGATTGGCATCCCTTGGGATTTTTGTTTGCCTAGATTTTCGGTTCCCGCGTTATTGTAAAAAGTACAACAGTTTTTAGATTATATTTCGACCGTAAATCTTAAATAAAACTGGTATTGGCGCACTGATTCGGTCATAAATAAAGAATTATTTTATTTAATTAAAAATAAAATAAAAGATCAAAGCTATTTCACAAATTAATTATACAATATTCCGACGTTTCGGTTCTTATTTGAACCATTCTCAAGGAAAGTAAGGAAATAATATAAAATTGCGTATGCTACTGATAAATATGTCGCAGCGTTCAAGTTTAGCAAACGACACCCGAGTCGGTTGGAAGAAGACTGAGGTAAACAGTAGACAAAGCAGACATAACTAGAGGTGAAACGAAATAATGGCCAAAGAAGGCCGTTGACAATTTCAAACATCTAAACCCCAAAAATTCATAACAATACTGTCTGTGTATAAACCAAAATTCTTGCTCATGTGATAGAATGTATATACACTCATAGGTGTAATAGAGCGAGTTAGAATTACATAACATTCAAAAGATATGTAAGAACTAGTGTGATCAAATGGAGTTAAATAGAGATACACTCCATAGAGATTAACTCCATTTGATCACTCTAGTTCTTACATATCTTTTGAATGTTATGTAATTCTAACTCGCTCTATTACACCTATGAGTGTATATACATTCTATCACATGAGCAAGAATTTTGGTTTATACACAGACAGTATTGTTATGAATTTTTGGGGTTTAGATGTTTGAAATTGTCAACGGCCTTCTTTGGCCATTATTTCGTTTCACCTCTAGTTATGTCTGCTTTGTCTACTGTTTACCTAAGTCTTCTTCCAACCGACTCGGGTGTCGTTTGCTAAACTTGAACGCTGCGACATATTTATCAGTAGCATACGCAATTTTATATTATTTCCTTACTTTCCTTGAGAATGGTTCAAATAAGAACCGAAACGTCGGAATATTGTATAATTAATTTGTGAAATAGCTTTGATCTTTTATTTTATTTTTAATTAAATAAAATAATTCTTTATTTATGACCGAATCAGTGCGCCAATACCAGTTTTAAAAAAGTACAACAGTTGCGAATTATTTTTTTTCTGTCTGAGAGCGACCGATCGATTTTGAAACCTTTTATAATCTTCTGGCTATGCCTTCTGCATTTCGTGAAAAATCCCTGCCTCTTTTACTCCAGTTTTCCAGTCTGGATGTACAGGCGTTGAAGAGAACAAGTCGTTATTTCGTAGAAAATGCAATGCGCGTGTAAAAGTTCATTGGCAAAACGCATTCTAAAGTGGGACTGTTGTGTGAAATGTGTCACCAGAGCAATGGAAGTGAATAAAGTAATATTTATAATAATAGTCGCTTACTCTGTTTCGTCTTTTTTCATTTTTAACACTCCATCGCTTTTTAGTTTTTAATATAGAATTATTTTTAAAGAAAACTCGTATTCTTAACTAAATAAAACATAAAACAGATAGAATGTAAAAAAAAATTACGATAAAATCGTGATGTAAAAAGTACAACGCGTGGATAAAGAAAGGCTAGAGTTCTGGAGGTGGAGGCTACGTTGAGTTATTAGCGACGTATTTAGTTTAGATTGTTGTATCTTTTTCTGGATAGGGTAATGGTTCGAGATTCTATGGCGCGTGGGTAGCTTTGGAGCTTGGAACCTTTAGGAGTCGTTGGTATTTAGGTGGTAAGAGTGAAAACGAAGTTTTGAGAGTATCTTGCAATGCCTGCTGACTGGAATGTCATATTGAGTTACTGGGTAACATTTTTGTCGAAGCGAGAGTTCAGATTTGCATTACGATAAAAGGTAGTCGGAGGAACAGGAAAGGCGTTTTTGCTGTACGTGTAATTTGTGGCTTAATCTGGCGTATTCAAGGCCCGCGTTTGACTGCGCGTAGCATTATGGGAAAATATTTCTTCTTCAATGGAACAACGATGCGACTACTTAAGAACACGGTTACAGACCTCGGTTATTTCATTTTCTAATTTCTTAAGCCTCGGTATGGGCGGGAATTGCGTCTGATGCTATGTTGCGTAGCCGTGCAACTATTTCCATTGGAAGGGTAATGATCTGTGTTCCAATGAGGTGTGCCTGTTTCTAAATTGGATAGAGGTAAACGTCGGGTAAACACAATCCTACGTTAGTGCAAAAGTCTGTGAATGAAATGGCGAACGGTGCTGTGCATACGCAAATGGACACTGTGTGACAGTGAAGGTGTTAAAACGACTGAACGGAGACAGCCACGATAGCTAGTAACGCTTGATAATTTACAAGTCAATAGAATTCTATTGCAACGATTCTGTCCACTATTATATCGGCATGAATGCGCTATTGGCTCGTATTTATTGTCAACCATAAAGTCTGCGGCTTCAGACAACAGCATTAAAGTGACACGGCTATAAATCAAACGGAAGTCGCTCGCGTCTTCTCGCAAGTATGAATTATTCACGGATAACCAAGGCGTTTAACGTGTCTAATGATGTATCAAAGTGACAATTCTCGATGAGGAAATAGGTGGAAAATGCAGATCAGAGATGCGGAAATTCACTTTTCGCTGCAGGCTAACAAAGTATCTTAAACCTGGCGCAACGGAACCGCGCGGGTTTATCTTTGAAGGATCGACGGGTGTATTGAAACACAAGGAGGTTGCGAGCAGGATCGCCGCGGAGATACACTTAATTTAAACCGTGTTGTGCATATTTAATCAAACCCACTCGAGAATAGCGGGGACTCACGTGTCCACTAATTAACAGAAACAAAGAAGAGAGGTCAAAGATGATCTCTCCTTTTCGCCGCGTTGAATTGAAGAATTCACACGGCGCAGTCACAGTTATGATCGCATCTGGACTTCCAGCGACCCCGTTTTACGAAACTCTTGCCATGCAGAATGATGTTGCAACCGAATGAATATCCCTTTCGTTGAAACCTATCTATTAACGTGTCTCTTAAGACACACCTATCGATCAACGTGTTGGAGACTCCAAGTGAGTCTAGGTCGAGGACATTACGCTAATTGCATGCACCTAAGTACATACATCGTTGATAGTAAACAAAACAATCGAACGAAGTAGAGAATTCTTCAAAGCACTTGTCAGCAAAGCTTCGCAACAAGCGGAAGCTATCCTCCAACCTCAAAGTTAGCCTTGAAGAATCCCCAGAAACTAATTTTCACCTTGTCCTTGGCGAGACAGTGGGACCATGGGTCAGCCAGAAATGGAAGATGCGTAAAAGTGGTCGCGGATGGCGCATGAGTCGGGCAATTAGCGATTTAACGTACAATGGATTCGCGTGCAATTGACTGGCGCACGAATCGACGGTCGTTTGCTCCGACGCCAGGCCATCGTTAATTAGACGTTAAAGGGGATAGCGCACGGCATAATACGCGATACAGGAGTTCGCCGTTATTTCTGTATGTACTCCTTTTCTTTTTAATTTTTTCGTTCGTGAACGACAGCTTTCGCCGACGTTCAAGCTGAAGGCATATAAGATATCGCTCTGCCTAGCTGGAACGGAATTAATTGCCGAGCGTTACGCGCACCGCGGTGCTTCCGATCAATACGAGTCGTTACGCGTGAAAATATTTTCCCCGGAAATATGAATCCGCATGAATGAAAACACGACCACCGTGCTGCGGGGCGAAATAAAGCGTGTATCGAGACACGCGGGAAACATTGGAGCGCCAAGTAATTGAATATCTTGCTCTCTCCGTCATTAATTTAGCTAAATGCTCGTCTACTAATTGATCTACAGTTATACCTTCCATCTTTCGGTGCTTCCTTTGCCTGTTTGTTAGTTTCCCCGTTACTCTGCCGTGTATTTTGTTTTGAATCGTGGGGGATTATCCTGTCGAACGGTTGAGGAGTTGAAATGGTAAACGATGTAGCAAAAAATTCTTCTTTGAGTGGAATAGGATGTAAATAATTTAGTTTAGTTTCTAGAGCTGTCGCCGGATACAGGTGAGATCATAAGTACCAATGACGCTGTGATTGAACAGAAAAAGCTGCAATTTTTCACCGTTGGCATGTGCATAATTATGAAAACATTTCAAGTACCTGAACTGAAAAAATTCATTTCAGTTTATATAATTATAAAATGCTTCCACGTGGAGATTCAGATCTGCATCGCCTTGAGGCATCATGCACCACGAAGAATCACCTTAGCCAAGGAGAACCAGTCAGTAAACTTTCGTCGACGAAGGCAAGTCCTTCGAGGTTGAGTAGGTGTCCCCGAGGTATTTTAAATTGGCCGTAATGTTTATTTTTTATCCTCGACTTGTACGAGTCAGGGAGCCGATAATCTCGATGGACGAGATAAACATGATAGCATTGGTGGTCGTAATAAAGCTTGCCGGTGCTCATCAGCCTCGATTGCAAAATTTCGCGGAAGTTTGGCGCGCGGCGACCGAGCTGATCCGCGCCAAGGACGAAGTCCTTTCGAACTGTTTCGGAACGGACCCGAAAAAATTTGCAGGGGCATTCCATTCGGTAGATGGATGACGCCTTTCTCATGTTAATTCCCATGGTCGCAATAAGACTGCAACCTTGGTTTCTGCCTACGAATACGCAGTCGTGTAGACTGTTTTGTGAGAGCCGAGACACTTTTTGCGAGGCGCGCGATGAATCACGAGCGAAAGATAGATCACGGGGTTTTTTAATCCTTGAAGCGACGGACGCTGGGTGGATTTTGCACCGTAAATGACTTTAAGTCGACGAGTCTGCACCTTGATTGGATTTCCCTCCTCTCCTCCTGTAAGCCTTTAATAAAGTGGTCCAGAAATTCCTTGTCGACGTCTCTTACAACCCTGGTTCAGCTGATTATCCAGTGGGAAGGTGATCGAAGATCTGGAACACGTTTCCCTATTAGAAGGATCTTTAGAAAATTAACAATCCTTCAAGGAGTCAGTCTCCTCGATTCAGTTTCCTATGGTTGGAGTTGATATCCTTTTTTGCAAAACTTTCAAGTGTTTTCATTCTACGATTTCATCGTGGATCTTCGACAACCCCTTTCAACAAAATCGCTGGGTTTAGTTTCTTGGTTTAAAGCGACTAGAATAGCTAGATTGTGACTTGGCGCGCGTCAGGCAGACGGTCCTTTTTCCATGCGCTCTTACTTTCCGGACTACGCTCGCGGAAACCGATCCGTCGATTCCTCTTGAGCGGATGCGTCGCGTCGCGGCGGGCGCGAAGTTGCCTGGAAATTTGATTTCTCGCTACAAAACTTATCGGGTCTCCGATCGATCTTCTCGCGATGAACGGAGCACCGTTTCTCATCCGCCACTCTTTCACCCCGCTTCCTCCCTGGCCCTTACAGTGATGTCGTTCTCTCTGCTCGAGGCGATAGCTCGCCGCCTCGCCGTGGTAAGCGGGGGCACGAATAGATTTGTGTATATTTCTCGAAATCGATTTGCCTACGCTTCTGAATATTTTTCACGGATCCCCGAGCACTTTGCGAGCCAGCCGCGCCCCCCGGTTTCCCTGGTTTATCTCGCGTCCCCGTCTGGAGAAATGCAAAACATCCGCGACGCTATCGACGAGCGGGTGGAAAAATGAACGGCATCCCTCATCCGGCGTAACCAGAGAGAAAACGTTTAAAGAGGGTGGCTGGAATTTGGAGCATCTGGTCCACATTCATTTCTCCCCTCTCTCCTTGGTCGATACTGCGCGTCGACGTTAATTTTTACGATGACAGAGCGTCGATCCTGGATTCTCCAACGACCATATCCAGCCGCACGACGTCGCTCCTCGGTTAACGTCGATTCAATCTCGCTCAGATTGGAGAGTGAACGTGCTTGCACGGTATCGCGGGAGGGCGAGCACCCTCTTCCTGGCTGCTCTACCCGTCCTCGTAAAGCCCCAGTTTATAGTGAGAGTTTGGAAACTAGAACGGTTGGAAAAGAATCCGAAACTTTCGCTGAGTTCATTGTTGTACACCCTGAAACTGCGCCACGCTATTCGCCATTCTAGCTTCTAGCATCCAGACGTTTGCTCTAACCGACACCCATTAAGTCGGGCTTCTTAATAACCACTGGCATGGCGACTCTGACCCCTCAGGTCCAGGAATCTGACTTTAATTAAAAAGTCAGTGTATAGTTACTCACAGAAATATCCGCGCCCATAATAATTCGCAAGGATATTAGAAGAATATTAACATATAATGCGATAAATCTTTTTAGCATTTAATATGTTGCTCTTATATTGTACAAAAAAAAAATTGAAAAGAATTCTTTAATTTGTTTTAAAACTTTAAACGCGAATATCTGAAAACAACATTTTTTCAACTGGTGCTGGTGATTGCAAAAAACCTATTTGTCCAATCAGTTTGAAATTTGTACACGTTATTCAGCACATCAATGGATATCGCAGGGACCTCGTAAACCGTTTTTGATTAACAATTTCATGCTTTTTACAAGGCAAAATGATTGACAAATTCACCGTATTTTTACACTTAAACTTCCAACCATCTCTAGCTTGATATTTTTTCATCAGTCAAAATAATTCTGCTCCCAACGATAACCACACTCGTAATTACTACAACGCACTTTGAATTTTTGGTTTTACATGCGTCGTTCTCCCGGAATCCCCTGAACCAGCATTTCATTGCTTTTTCAAGGCGTTCACATCAGTGCGATATATATTTAAAAAAAACAGTTGAAAAATTAACAAAGATTTTTTTAATACTGTTAATAAGTGTATTAATAAGTAGAGAAAATATTATTTGCGTTGAACATTTCGTTTACTAAAACATAAATCCTAAAAAAATGACAATTTTTCGCGACTTCACAGTGGAATGACCCCTTAATACTATTTCCCTTGCGAAATTCAATAATTTAGCATTCCGCTGTGTACCTACAACCTCAGCAACCCAGAAATAATCGCATCCCATCAATGAATATTTCATTCGTACCCAGGTCTCCTGCATCGCCGTCGATTAAACGAGCGCCAAGGGGGGAGCAAGGAAGAGAGGAAAGATTGCATCCAGCGAAAAATTTCATATTGCACGGTCGGAGCAGCGATCAGAACGAGGCGAAGGGACGTCGAAGATCAGGATCGATCGCGGTGCGTGCCGCGCGTTCCCGGAATTCCGACTAGAAAAGCTTGAAATTCATAATGGGGGAGGAGCGGGAGGCACGGCCGCACCGCGGAGAAACAACGGGGAAAGGGGGAGAGAAAAAGGGGGCAAAAAGGGGAAAAACCGTTCGGATTCCCTGGCGACAGAATTCTCGCGTGATTCCTCGAGTGGAATTCCAGCGCGTCGACGAGCCATCGGCAATGGTGGCCAGCTGGAATTGCGACATCCGCGATTGGCAGCCGTCCACAGGGCTCCGCTCGGCGTTCGATCCATCGATAGATCGCCGGATGACCGTCCTGGAACCTTTTCGACCTGGTCGCGGACATTGTACCGCTTCGAACAATCGGCTCGTTTGCCAATCGCCTGTACGTGCGAACTCGTACGGCTCCCTCTCAACCATTCAGAGGAACACGCTACTAATTACCACAGATTTATGTGAGAGATTAGCGGCTCCGTGCGACCGATCCCCCATTAAATTGCATCTTCTTTTTCACTTTTAGCCGTTTAATCCGCCCGTCGCACCGTGGTCCGGCGTGCATACGTACGCGTGCTACTTCTCTCTTATGAAAAATCACCGAAGTTGTTACTTCGTATGCTTGTACTTCGGAAGCATATTTTTTATTGCAATTCAAACGGTTCGTTGGTCGTTACACTTTCACGAGCGAAGGAGTGCTGCAATTTTTCGTTCGCGCAAGTTGCAGGTGACGCAATGGCGCGCCTTTTGGGAAGGCCAGGTCTTGGGAGACGGAAGAAGCGGGTGGAATACGGGCTGTTGGAATATTTAAGGAGATACCTGGGGATTAGTACACCCTGGAGGAAAGGAGATATCTTGGGACAAAGGGTAGAAGAGCGTAAGATATCCTATCTATAAAATACTACAAGGTGTTTGAAGTGTACAAAGTGTAGCGCGTTTTACACTCGACGTGATTCTGCCGTTGGGAACGGATCTTGGGGAGGTAAGAACCAACGCCGAGCGGTTCAGACAGTGTCGAGAACGAGCTGGAAAGTATAGACGGAGAAGGGAGGCGGAAAATCAATTCCTGGAGAGTCTGGACCGAGGCTTGCTCGATAATTCGTGCGAACACCCTCGACGCTTACGCCTCGTTTGACACAAGAGCGCCCACCTTAGGTGTCGGTCGTCAGAGTCGATCAGTGATAGGCCCTTAAACCTCTCTAGACCCTATCGATATACGAATAGATTCCGGTGTTAACAACGAGATGAGATTTTATCAAGAATCCCGCGGCGGCTCGGCGAACAATAGACGCCCACGTCTGACTCTGCGCGGCAAATTCTACTTGAAAGATCCCCTGCTTGTAAAAGCAAACGGTGCACAATTTCTCTATTTTATCTGCAGGCAATGTAAAAAGGTCTTTGAAGAAACGTTCCTTACCTTGAGTAATAAATAAATAGAAAAATTCTTACGGAAGATCTAAATATCGTAGACGAGGGGAAAATATGCTTAATAAGTAGAATATATATCTGTGGTTGTAAGGAAAAACGACCCATGTCACAATTTCAAAAAATTTGAGTTTATGCATTAATTCAACTTTAGAATATTGGATGTGTGTTTTTATCAGAAAAAAATGCATGAAAATGAATTTTATACATTGAAAAAATAATGCAATTTAACCGAAGTCCAATATTCAATTAATACGCATTTGGCAAAACAACCGAAGTCCACAAAATTTGGAGAATGCGACGTATCTTTCCTTTGTGATCGCTTTTTATTTTCTATTTTTACGTATCTGCATATACTATAACGTATTTTGTGTAAAATAAAATGAGCAAAATTATATTTCATATTTTTATTTTACTAGAAACAGCACATTATGAAATGCCAATAATACATAAATGTGTAACTTGTATTTTACAAAAAACAACGCAAAGCACAGAAGAAACGAAAGAAGACAAAACAGAAAGAAGGAAAAGTAGTCAGAAAAACTACTTAACAGCGACACGTTCAAGCAGAACAACACAAGTCCAGTGGACTTGTGTCGTTCTGCCTAAAGTGTGTGTAAATTATTACTATTTTGTTTATTATTATTTACGTTAATTATACGAATATTGAATATTATGCAAAGTGAAGGAAATATACTTTTATATCGTAAGAAGAAAACAAGGAAACATTGCTAATAAGAAGAATTGGTGTTTGGAACTTTCAACGACAATATCTCGAAAGTGAAAACATGTGACATGGGTCGTTTTTCGTTACAACCACAGATATATACCACCATCATGAACATTCAGAAACGTTACCAATTTTCTCATGTTTTTAATTCAACTAGCAACAAATGTCTATCTAAAACCAGGGCTAGAATATCAGGCATAGCTTAGAGTGAATCCAACCAGTGAATCCCACTGATTTTCCCCATTATAACAAATGAAGAGTCCCAAAGGATGACAAAGGCTCCAAGCATCTAAATCTCGAAATCAGACACCGTCCCAGTGTGCTTCAAACTCAATCCAGCAAGATCCACGGCAAAGAGTTCCACCAGCGAGAGAATCTCGAATACGAATGGTTCGCCAGCGTCGTGCCCGGAATCCACGGCATTATGCACCGATGAAAATCTACCTCTGGCTGACAGCAGAGTAATAACACTTTCGAACTGCAGGCAATGTATACTCCCCGCTCGGATGGCAAGCTATTGCCAAACTATCCGCAACTTCATTAAAAGTTCCGTCGAATTTACCAAACGGCCTGTCGAACGTTTAACGTCCCTCGAAACCTGTTCTTTCGCCTCCGCGCGGAAACGCCTGGAGGAGGATGGCCAGCGGCAGATCGATCTGACGCGTCGTCACGCTCGATGCGCGTGTAATTAGTTTTCTGCTGGTGCGACCGTTCGATTAGAATGACGGGGAACGCCGCTCAAGGTTTCGGGCGCGCGCTGTATGCAGACGCGAGGCACACGTCTCGCTGGAGATCTTGCACGCGCTGGTAGACGGGAATCCGCGGCAAAGACGTTCACGGGGAACGAGTTAAGTTGAGGATAAGGGTGGCTTTAAGTTCCCCCAGCGAGGAACGCGGCTTCTGAAGTGCTCGTAGCCGACGGAGCGGAATCGATTTCTTGATAGACGCGCGCGCTGATTCACGACTATAACGTGGCCACCGAGCGCGGCGAGCGAGGTGGGCATGGTATCATTTTAATCGTCATTGTCGCTAATGAAATTCATTAGAACCCCTCGGTTGGGGTGGCGCGCCGAGAGACGACGTCTGTGACCGACGCGACGACTAAGTAGTAGATCAAGATGCACGATTTCTAACGAACGATGTGGCGTGATTGCATTCGAAAAAAATTAGGTGACGCAGGTTCTAGCGACGCAATTTTCTATACCACTGGATATGTGGTATAAAATTAACTACCAAATTGATTACTAATTGCGAGAAATAGGTGCATACATAGCAGTGATGGAGGGAGTAGAATCTTCCAAGTTGAAACGTGTAGTTTTCAAATGACGGCTCTTGGGATTCCCTAATCTTCCTAAGAGCAATGCACTCTCTCGCCAAAGTTATTTAACGTTCCTCCGCGCGTTACGATTCGAATGACAGTAATAACAGCGGCGAGGCAATTGGAAGCAAAGTTGTCGCGCTCTAAACTCCACGATCGAAGCGCTCGAATGCGAGTCTCGAGGCGAGTGCGTCAGGAACTTTGAATAGGGCCTGTCGTCGTCGGAAGCCAGATGGCCAGAGTGGACCAGCAGTCCAGCGGAGCCCCTCGGAGCTCCTTGCTCCCCGGGAATTATATGGATCGCACGAAATTCAAAGGGTAGGACGAGCGGGGCATAAATGAAACCTGGCCACGAACGATTACGAGACACGAGGGACGGAATAGCGTGACCAGTTCGGACAAATTGCCTCTCGATTTATGGCGACAGCCACGGGAACTGTCCTCGTGGTGGCCGCGCGATTTGCGAGCTTCGCATGCAGGAAATGTCTGGCGAAGAATACAGATGGATGAAACAGAGGAAAAAAAAGGGAGGAAGATAAAACGGCGTTACCGTGTCGCGGAATATCGTCGAGCCTATATCGATCCGAAGCGTGGCATTAGCGTCGCGCATCGAGGAATAAGAAACGAGGCGTCCAGTCGTCGATTTGACCGCGGATGTTGCACGAACGTGTGACTAATTACGGTTTTCACGACTTTTCGCGCGTCGGTGTGGAGAAAACGTTAAATTACACCTTCGAAAATCTGACGCGCCGGCTTAGCAACACCGTCTAGATAGATACGGTCATTAATGACGGAGAAAACAAAGGGGTAATAGGAGCAAACAGTGGCGTAATTTTCGTAATGGAAAGCCGAGTCCTCGGGACACGGAGCGAACGAGATGTCATTACCGAATTCCTCGAAGAAAAGCAAGAAGCGGAATCGACCTGACGCCGGTCCAATTAACATCGTAGCAACTAATTAGGCGCGACGGCAGGGTTCAAAGACCATGTTTCCACCCCCTATCGACCGGGCCATTCTCAACCCTCGCGGTGCATCGTTACCAGTAGTGATTAATTAAAACTGCGACAGAAACGGGGACGCTTTATTGTTTCTCGAAATCCTTCCCGTAACCGTGTCACGTGTTACGAAACGCGACGTTTTGTCTCGCAGCTGCTCGCTCACACTTTTCACGCGACTTTTCAGCATCGTTCACGTTCTGCTTCAGGGATTGTCCTCGCGGAGACTTAAATTCACGCACCGTTATCGATTCCCACTGATTTCTACTTATTCCTACATGAAATAACAAAATTCTTACTAACGTGACAGAGTATGTATTGCTTGAACCCCGCGTCGACGTCCGCAGGCGCAAGTAGAAAGAGCGAGTAATAGACAGACACGCAAGCCAAGCCGCGTTGAACCGCGGCAACATGTCTTGGAGCTCAATTTTCCCAGTGACGAGCCCTCCTGTGAAGCATTGACCCTTTTTGATTGTATCACGAATTAGATCCCAGCAACCTACCCATAACATCAATGCTCCTAACAACGTAGACACACGGCGAAGATTCACCGTGTTGTCCCAAATGCAATCTCTCGTGTTCAAGTGCTGACGTTCGACGCACATAAGGAGCAAAGAGGAGAAACATTCGCGAGTATTATTTATTCATAAAGAAAAAGGAGCGTCCTTCTATTAAAGGAATAAGTGGCGAGGAAGAAAAAAGGGAATCGCCGCGATGAATACCCATGACGACCTCTTCCTGCCCAACAGGCAAATGCCGGGAAGAGCTTTAAAGTTCTCCTCCTCCTCCTCTTCATCTCCCTCGTCGCGACAGACAAGGATACATCGCGGACAAAGTATGGAAATGCAGGCCGCAAAGCGTGCACGGTTAGATGGAAACGGGAGATGAGTAATCGACGGTGCTCGAGGTATGTAGAAATAGACAGGGTATCTATCGCCGCTGGTAAACAGACGATACACAATCCGGCCCGATCCGCGCAGGATACCCCTTTCATCTTGGCTACGTTTTCGAATCACGCGCGCAAACGTAACTCGCCGAGGGACACGTATCGCGAACGAGATAAGTTTGATTGCTCGAGCACGCGAACGTGTTGCTTGCTCTGCCATCGTGCGAGTGCTGTAACGCGACACGCTACCAGTCTAATCGCGGAATAATAACATCGCCTGATTAAGGTAGGGCGCGTGTAAACGTGTCACGCTTCTTGCTGTGGTTACAAAGTGGCTGCGAACGAAGCCCAAGGAACGTTGGAGTTCTGACGTGTTCACGGGAATGTTAATGCAGTGTTGAGCGTTTCGTGTTAAGAAGCGAGGGGGAATACTGGAAATATTGTTTACGAAGCAACGTTGTCGTTCCAAGGGCTGAGAATGTGAAATGAGTGTCTTCTCCTGCGCAAGGAATTGAAGAATTCGCGGAAAAATTTCGTAAAAGCGTAGCAATCGCGGAGTGAAAGGTGGAAATCCTGGTAAATGTGGATCCGCGGGCCAACCTTTTCAGAGATAAAACCTCTCTTTAATCTGTGTAAAAACTTCCCTTACTTACCGAACCTCCGTCTACTTCTCTGAGTATCGTTGCTGAATACCGCGAGAAATCTGTGAGATAATAGCCGCGGAATTATTTTTTTAACTTGCATTGGGACTGCGATATCGCGAATGAAAGGTTTCCACGTCGTGTGCGCTTTAAAATATTTTAGTCTGATTTGAGCGAAATCTGTTTCGCAAAATATTTCTTTTTTTTTTAATACGAAGCTATGATTCGTGTATACGTAATTAATGCTTTTATTTTCCACCAGAACTGTGCAACGGTAGCAATTTACCGTTATCTTTCTATCTTTCAACTATGTAGACTTTGTACATTTATTAAATGTTTCCCGTTTCTTTTGGAGCATGCAATTCTTTTTAATGAAACACTGGCAACAATCGATGGTCTCGTTTGCTCGATATGTATACCGAACTCCTAAAGGTTTCGTTGGCTCGTGAACGCGCAACACTGATGATAAGCAACTGCACCTGGCTTGCGAAACTTCTCGTGCCAGGTTTCGCCTAACGAAACTTCCTCGTTTCGCGATAGGATGATCCAGATTTAATTAGACTTTCGTTTAATTGTATGGCTGTTCGCCGGCCGATGCGCTTCCGTGCCCCACTGTGCGCTGTGTACAACGAGTTCTGGCCGTGACAAGCGTTTACATTGCAGCTTTATCCTGTCGACTCTCGTTTTCATTCTACGTTATATTACAAGGTTCCACGTGAACGCCGGGTATCGATGAAATCGTGTTACGATTTCATTGCGAAATTAACTTAATAACCGGGCAAACCGACCTCCAACGAAATTGGGGCAATCAATAAATGAAGATATTTAATAGAAATATGCATTTAGCATGCAATTGACTTCGATGAGAATTGAATTATATTGAGAAATAAATACACTTCTATTTTCTTGAATCATTACTAACAATAATTAAGTTACAATCCGTTTGTAATCTTGTAAGCTTAATTGCGTCTCCCTTCCTGTTCCTCCTGGTCGAATATAAACCCGATAATTCCCCTCGTCGTATTTATACGTAAGAACGCGGCAGAGCACTTTCCTTTAGATTCTGCAGCATCGAAAACGAAAGTATGCTTCTGGGTTCCTTCAAATCCCCTCGCGCTGCCCGCGGCAAGAGATATAAACAATGAACGCGTCGAAGAGGGTCCCGTGATTTTTATTCAGAGGGATAGCCGATTATTCGCGGTAAGGCGACATTAAGAAGCCCGCGGCGGACAACGGACGGGGCAGCGAGGTACGCGCTTAATAATTAACGGGGAATGAAAACCTACGGCGAAGCATCGGCCAGCAAACAATGCCGCTCATTACCGTCCATATCGAGGAGCTGAAATCCTCGTAACGAGTCGCAAAGTAACAGCATTCGCGATCCCCACCGGCGATAACCTAATAATCAACGCACTAGGATGCGCCCGAGGAGAGTGAATGTCTCCGTTCCGAATACAATATCGGCTTCTAATCGCCACGGCCAATCTATCATCCGGCAAATTCATTACGCCAGCATTAATTTACAGAGAATCATCATAGAGCGAGAAGATACTCGCCGATGATGGAGCCGTTGACTTTGATGGATCTCTTTCAATGAGTCCAGAAGATAAGAAGACGTCCTCTCCTAATCGTAATCGATGGAATTCTCGATCGGAGTTTACGCGTGGCACCACAATTTATAGGCGCTCGTGGGCGAAAATTCACGAGCGCATTAATCATTCTAATCGGAGAAACGGACGCGGGAAATCTGAACTTTGGAGCGGGGTGCCAGGCTGCAAAATAACGGCCCGTTAATGCGATATTAATTGTTATCTCGCGAGGGTGAATTAAATGGGTGTTTTCATCGATTTTAAACGGACAATGTGCGCGGGCGTACGCACCGGACACTGGCCAGGTAATTACAGAGAAATTATAAGCCAATTATGAATGATTAATTTAACCGTTTAAATCGGAATAATCGAGCAAGCAGAGGGACGTCTATAACGGGGGTGGTACGTTCTAGAGAGCGTTGAATGATATTCTCGTATCTCTGCTATCCTCGTAGATCTAGCTCGACAAGTCGTTCAGGACTTGGAGGATCTCGGCCCCCCATTTCCACCAAATACACTGCTTCGATGCCCATTAACCCCTAACGACCCGCGTGAACATCGGATTTCCTGTATTTCCCGAGACACCGTCTGTTATTTTTCTACCCCCGTGGCTGGCCAACCACAGTGGCCGCCTGTTACTGCGCTTCGAGCGACTCCCACGACCATCCAAGAAGGACTCGATCGATCGATCGAGCCGATAAATCAATTGGCCCGGCTGCGATACTCTTCCTCGGCTGTCTTAGCGGAAACTTTCGCCATTGAACGCTGGAAATTCACTCTTTCCAGCAGCCACCCTGGTCTCGTCCACCGTCCTCCACCCCTCTCTGTTTACGATATTACACGGGGCTGAACTATTAATTAAACTAAAGAATTCTTCTTGCCCCGCTTCAACCGCGGTCGGGTCGAACTCGTTTCCCCGGCTCTAAAACTCAATTTACCCGGTGTCGCGTGTTTTAAATTTAACGCTTCCCCTCTTGTTGCTCGATGGCCATTTCGCTCGGACCGGGAAATAGAGTGGCGCGCGTGGGATTTTATGGAACGTTTTTCAGGCGCCCCGTTACCCAGCGTGTTTGACTGTCCAGACTGTTATTTCTATTAGAACATTTGGAATTTTACGGTGCGCCCCCTTTGCGCCTGAAATTGTCCAGCTTCTCCTAGAATCTGATGTGCGATTAATTCTCCAGCCCCGCACGCTGCAATTACGTTTCACCCGATACACCTTTTCACGTACAATATTGTCGCGAATATTGTCCTTGCTAACAGTGACGTTGATTGCGCGGAAGTTTGTTTGAGTGAATTTTGAATGTGGAACGTGAAATGGTCAAAGTTGCAGTAGTTGTAAATTGTGAATGAACGGAGTTATTGTTGCTTCGGTTTTTATTTATTCGTATGAATGGAGTGGCACGTTGAAAAGGGGGCGGTCGTTCGACTATCCAGGGGGTGGAAATATTTGTTCTCTCGTGGATCTGCTTGTTCATCTCTCCCTTCAGCGGGGCAGTTCCTTGTTTTGCTCGCTCGAGGCACGAAAGCGTACACTTTCAAACAGCCACGCGCATACTTTCGAAGAAGAAGGAAGCCCGGCAAGGAAGAAGCGCAGGGTAAAAAGGAAGAGTACGATCGATAACTCTCACGGCCTATAAACTCGCCGATACGCGACTTTTTCAGCGAGAAAATCTCCGACAAGTCCGACCAGTTTTCACCTTCTTGACCGTGAGGCACGTAATATTACGTCACGTATCGTGGAAGCATCTCTCGCAGCGAGACGGGAGAGAAAGAGAGGGCTCCCCCCCTTCTTGCTCTTTCGAAGCTGAGAATGCCCGTGTATTTTGCAATTCGCTATCGATATAGGTGCATACGCCTGATTACATATGCCGATGATATTTTATATTTACCGCGTATTTACGATCGCCAAACGGGGCTGCGAGGCAACTGGCTTTCGCAAATAGAGGCTCGCGGTATTTTCTACGATCTCTACTAGCCCTTTCAACAACAGGATAATTGTCAATGAAAAGCTACCATGGAAGATGCTCAGGTTTCAAATTGAGTTCCTTTTACAGTAGATGCTTTTTATATAACACACTTTGGCAGAGGATTATAGTTACTCCATAACCAGATGGTGGATCACTTTCACGCGTAGCGTTTCTACATTTCGGTGCTATTTTCATTGCCGAAGAAGCGTGGGCGAGAGCGAAGCGAAAGTGAACGCTGCCCCAGTAATGCGAAATTAATCAAAATCGTTCTCCTCCCCGCATCGTCCCGGGCCCTTGGATATTCGCTTTCGATGGGATCCGTTCGTTAAATGAAACGTGGAATAACAGGCGCACGGATACCTGTAACAGGTGTAATAGCCTGTTTATATACTGTTAAATGGATGACGAAGAGGCAGAACGGATGAGTGCATAACCGTACGAGCAAATATAACGGACGTTCGCCGTGGTACATGTACAGAAATATTAATTATACGGAAACATGCTAGGTACACGGGCGAGCGTAACGCGCAACGATGGATTATCGACTTCGCAACCTGAACGCCGAAGAATCCTATTAATAACGCGGAATAACGAAACAGCCGATTGCGAAAGCTTCGATTGCAGCTGGACTGTAACGAACACTGGACCCTGCTTTTGCCTGTTAATTTTCTTTCGAATCCAGACGCCCTGTGGCGCTCCTCGCCCAAAGGTACCTACTCCGCGCTTGTTCTCCTCAGAATCCTGGTGTTGGCTGCAACAGAGGAACTTTCACCATTCTCGCGTATAATGTTGCAGGGACCGCGGACGCTCGAAAGGATTCAATTTGAGCCGAACTGGTTTTACGACCGACCAACAGAAATTCATGACGTTGGATAATCGTCGTTCGGAGATACATTAATTAAGGCAGCATAATACAGGAAGGAATTGAGGTAAGACTGGCTACGACGAGCGAATAAAATCGCTCGTTGCGTTTCACGAGGAGTGCTAATACTTTAAGCTCCGCTAATTTCGTTGGAGCATACGAGCACATTTTACGAGCAGCGCCAATGGGAGTGCAGGATTCCATTTGAAGTTTTAATCTGGGTTCAGTCGGGGGGAAATAATTAGTCCCTTTTGAGGGTTGAATTCGCATCGGACTGCAAGCTGTAAAAACAGTTTTTATCGCAAGGAAAATTGGTCTTGTGTTTAACTTGAAGCTGGCGGAACGAAATGAGCGTGTTAAATCGAATCACTGATTAAGTCCTTGGAAGAACATTAGACATTTATCATGCTCCCTTTAGTTAACCGAAGAGCAGGAAGTGGGATCAAGCGAGCCGTCGAATTTATAAAATTTCTCCATCTCCCTCGCGTACTTTTCCGCGCATCTTTGTTCGGTGTGTATATAACAGAGCAACTTTCACCGGTGAAGTGCAGCCACGATCGAGACTCGATAGGTCGATTCAACGTTGCGACTCCACGTGGATCATTCAAATCCACGCGAGCCGCTTGCCTCTGTTGGCCAACGAGAAGGGTCATCGTCGTCATTACCGTGAAAAGCAGGAACAAAGGGTGGCTGGTGTATGCTGCGCGTGCCTCAATGGAATAGGGTAGGTTCGTTAGCAGCGTTATCAAGGAGAGGGTGACCATCTATAAGAACTCTGTGTGCTGTTGATTAATAATTGATGCTCCCAACCTACCAAAAAACATGGTCCTCTGTTAACGATCAATAACAGTCAATTTCAGCTATTATACCACAAGCAACAAATAATAACTAGCCGAGAATCTACAATTCCAGAACTTAGAAAGAAATAAGTCTAAAAAAAGTTAGATAACTTTGAGCACATGGTTACTTTAGCTTCATGACTAAAACCTAAACCTAACAATTTCTTTGCATGAATCGCTCTTTTTACCCCTTTCTAATACCCTACTTAGAACATAAACATCGCAGTGCTACGTCACCGACCTCCCAACCTAGAGAGGCGCAGCGCTACGTAATCGGCCGCGAAAGTGTCTGGATCGAAAGAAAGAAGCGCAGAGGATCGAGCGAGCGATCAGTGAGCATGTATCCTCGATTAACGCAATTTCGAGGGCCAGGATCGGCTTGGTTCTCGCCGACGGGGACCAAGCCGCGCACGGTGAAAGGCCAGAAAGGCCAGCAAGGCCCGGTCCGTCTCACGAGCATCGCCCAACGTCGTTGCCTTTTATTCCGCCGATCGAGAGAGCGAATGCTTTCGCGGACGTCACGCGAGGCGATAGTTTTCTCGGCTGGTTGGACGCGCTCTACAGGCGCGAACGCCCCGTCGCATTAGCGGAAGCGGAACGTTCGCTAACCCATCCCGACTCCCATTATCAGCGACAGCCATTGTCCTCGAGATCGACGATTAAACGCCAAGCTGCTCGTCGACGATCGTCCCCGCTGCAGCCTGGACCATCCACGGGGACAAAGTCGCGCGTCGATTCAAGCAACGGGGACGAGAATCGAGACGCGACGTTTTACAGTCGATTCCCCACTTTCGCGGCCGGTTAAACGGCTTATCGGTCGGGGACGTCGATTGATTATCGTCGTCTCCACGGAGGGTTGCCCGGCGATGGGTGTTTTTAGGAACGTCGCAGAATAATAAGCTTGTCACCGATGCAACTCTAATCTGTAGGACGATATCTTATCACCTAAAAGAAATTGGTATAAATTCTAATGCTTGGATTACGTTTTAGTATGGAAACCCTTACAGACAACCCCAAGAAAGTCAGTAAAACCTCAACAAAATACACGTTCAATCTCTGTCAGACATCACTCTGGTCAGTGTTCTAATCAGGATTGCCACCTCTCCGGTTTTGGCCCGGAGACTCCGGGTTTTGAAGCAAATATCCGGGCTCCGGTTTTACTGAAAAAATCTCCGGGTTGTAGAAAAATATGAGATAATAAGAAATTGTGGTATTATACAGTGGTATCAATTTTATATACAATAATAGTTATTAATTAAAAAAACACATACTTTTAAATTTTGAATTGTTTGAGCTTAATAGAATCGCACATCTGTTGTCTGGATATTCGAGAACAAAACTTTTTTTTCGCTTTTTCCATCTCCGGGTTTATATTCGAATCTCCGGGTTGGAATATGTGGCACTCCGGGATTTATATGGCGATAAGGTGGCAACCCTGGTTCTAATCCTAATTGTAATACTATAAACTCTTCTTGCGAAGCTGACTCTAGAGTCTGTGGAACATAGAAACCTCCCTAGAGTTACCTTTCTTCCATCCAAATCGTAATCACGTCACCGTGGCGAAAGGCATGTCTCGATGCTATTAAAAACGGGGTCCTGGCGATGGTTGTCTGGTAAACGGCGCGAAACTGCTCGATTAAGCGGTCCCATTCCCCCTTACGACGTTTCTCCAGCGTAACAACGATGATGTTTATTGTTGCGTGCGCTGCTGATGCTTTGCGTTGCCCAGTAACAGAGCTGTGTTGCAACCTCGATATATGCGAGCAAGACTTGCGTAATAGTTTTAATGTAGCTGGTATCGACAAAAAGAAGTATATGGAGATGAAGACGATTGGTGGTCGAAATTCTGACATGTTTTTCATCTGTCTGGAAGGTTTATTAATGGTTCGCGTGCGTTTATCGACGTAGCTGAAATCGGAACTGACTGCCTAAGACCCAAGGACGAAGCGTTTTGGAGTCATCTTTAAAAAAAGACATGAAATTTTTTTTTAAACGGGAAGACGGCGGTTAACTGTCGAGTGGTGAGAAAGAATCGGATGCCGGCTTGCAGAAATCAGCGATGATCATTTCCTTTTAGCTGTCCCCACTTATATCGCAAATCACTCGTTTAATAAACTTCTCGAGAAAATCGCCGGGGTCCGCAACGTGGACGAAGAGAAAGTTCCATTTAACAGGATTATCACAAGTTACTGTAACCTGTAAACCGAATCCTCGGCGAGTGTCGTCGGTGGTTAATTAAATAAAAATGAAGTCACCGTTGATAAAACTGGTTCGTTCCAAATATAAACCGGTGCCTAAACAACGAAAGCGTTTCCTCCGCGAAACGGAGTTTCAAAATCCGTTCTGCTATCAGCAGGGAACATTGAAGATCCCGCAGAAGCGGGAGATTTTTCGATGGAAAGGACGGAACGCGCAACAGGCCGCATGCTCTCACCGTTGATCAACAACTATTTCGCCAGTTAAGTCTGTGGTCGGTTCCCAGGCCTCGTATTTTCCACGAAATTGCATAAAATCCTCGGGCACCGAGGCGCTGGAGAGGATCTACGCCTACGCTAACAGGTTTCCCGCGCGAGCAAGCATCCTGAGCGTTCTACGCGCGCTACGCGAGCCAAGCGTGTAGGTAACACGAAAACAAGGCAACAACGTCGGCCTCGTTCGAGGCGGAATCCCCCGCGGTGGCCTAAGGAGCCCATCTTCAGCGAGGCAAACATTCCGCGAGCATTCGCGGATTATCTATCCGGCCGATGAATCATCGCGTTCCCTCCGGCGGGATCGAGGTCGGAGAATTTCTACACGATCCTCCTCGATTTTGACAAAAACAATCGACCCGACGATACGGCAGCCGGAGGTGGGGGCGGGTGGGAGTCGCGCGACCCTGTAACCCAGACGGGCCCCTTCAAAGATTCACGATCGCCCGTTTAGATTAAGCCTGTACGCGGATCGTTGCACCGTGTTACGAGGGGGAGAGTGAAAGAGAGGAGGAGAGAGAGAGAGATCCCCGAAGAGGGGGTTTCCGAGGTGCACGAGGGGCAGCCGCGTGATGGGTAGGGGATTTTTGTTGCGCGACGGTGGTGGGCATGGACGAAAGTTAGGCGTTATGAACGGGCAGAAGAACAGGGGGCCGAGGGGGAGGGCGGAAGGGCGGGGGTCCGCGAAGAAAGGCAAGAGCTATAAAAGAGGCACCGGTCCCGACGATGGGCATCAAACACCTCAACATGAAGGTACGTGGCAACAGCCGTGAGTGAACGGTGGTATACCGTAGTACGAATTATCGTACCGTGTTCTATCTCTTGTAGAGAGACCTCTCCTCCACTTCGATACCGGCCAGCAGTTCTATAAGATTCACGTGATCTTTTGGTTACAGGTGTTCGCGATTACGGTCTTCCTGGCGCTCGTAGCCACCACCTACGGTGAGTACTTGTCAGGCACCGGGCTCCACGAACACCGATCCCCCGCTCGATCGAGGGGAACGCCGAGTGCGCGACGCGTTGAAACGCGGGGGTGAGTCTGGATGGCTGTCACAAAGTTTCTGGCGCGCTTTGAGTCTCAAGATTGGGGGAAGATGTTCTAATTGTACGTGGGTCTGTCAATCGTGCTCCTTTTTCAGACACTGTCACTTGTAGCTAAAGCATTTCTTCGTTGCAAACGTTGAACATAGCATTGTCGGTAGCACGCGTTCTTGTAATTTGTGCTGATTGTACCACGGGGTAGATTATATTGTGGATATTCAGTGACGTTATGGACAAAAATCGTTTGGATTTCGGTCTTGTCACGATGGTGGTCGTGTTATTCGATCACCACGATCAGAGTATTCTCGGAACACAAATTCTGGAGAACTATGAATTTATAAGCTACGTGGGCAAGGGGTCTAGAATAAGCTACTAAGTACATTTATAAACAAGTGATTTGCAGACCCATGCGTATCAAGTCGCTTATCGTAACTCTGACACTTGTAGAATTTACCAGCAAGTTTTGTGACATCCATTGGGAAACCACCCTGCGCGCAAGAGAAGTCAGACATGGATTTATAATCGTCGAATAAATCATCCCCCGAAAACCGCGTTTCCCGTTCGTTTTAACTACACGATCGATCATAGCTTCCGTGACTCCACGCGCAAAAAGGCACCGTGTTCGAAATTAACTTCTTACTCCTCCATAGAGAAGACTGAATCGAATCTAGCAGTGGTTACGGACAGAACAAAAACCAATGGACACGCCACCAATTTCCGCGATCGCTTAAATCTATTTTCGAACGGGACACTCGGTGGCTCGCGACTGACCGTCGCGTCGGCCATTGGTAAACAAGCCGACGAATTACAGAATACTGGGTTAATCTCGAAAGCAAAATCGCGAATTTACGAAGCTTCTATTCTAGCCGTTTAACCAACTCGAACCACTTCAAAGAAGCTTCGCGTTACAAAGTATATACCTCACCAGAAAACCACGATATTTCTCATAAAATATTCTCCAAACTATTGAATATCCATATAATCCTCCATCCTCATCGGTTTAAAAAGTTTCCCCTAATATCAATCCCTTTGCACCGATTCACGCGATTTGGTAGCGATCATCGTTGAGATGGCTCGCGCCAAATGGGTAGCGAGATACGTTCACCAGGTTCACGCGTCGTTGTGGGGGAAAAGGATCGAAAGTGGTCGACCCGTACACCGGTTCTACGGCGACGATCAAAGAAATCGGACCAATGGTGTTGTTGTGCGTTGCAGCCGGTTACATAAGCAGCGGCTGGTCCGGCGGCGGCGGCGGCGGCGGTTGGAATGGCGGAGGTGGTGGTGGTTGGAACGGCGGAGGCTGGAAGTCTGGAGGTGGCGGTGGCGGCTGGTCCGGTGGCGGAGGTGGCTGGTCCGGTGGCGGTGGAGGCGGAAAAATCATCAAGGTGATCTCCGTGAGCGGCGGAGGCGGTGGATGGCCAAGTGGAGGCGGTGGTGGTGGATGGCCCAGCGGTGGTGGCGGAGGATGGAAACTCGGTGGCGGTGGCGGTGGATGGAGCAGCGGTGGTGGCGGTGGATGGAACGGCGGCGGCGGTGGTGGTGGTAAGCAATGAATTTTACTTCACGATACAGTTAGTAAATCCGAGAACTTTCCACGTGGGTATATTATTGGGGTATCCTTAGTCCAAAGACCTAGGGATGTGGAACGTGACGAATCGTGATACTGATAACTTTTGGGAGCGCTATAGTTTCATTGCTGGGGGGCACTGTCGATGCGGTAACGCGAACAGTGTTCGAGAGGTATCAAGTCGTTAATTATTAGTCACGCGAATTTAGGAAGATTTAGGAGGAGCACCGTCAGTTTATGCACGTGGAGGATTGGTGGAAAGGTGGGTCAGATAATTTGTCAGTAATAGTTCAATTCAAGGGAAATTTACGGGCCATCAAAGTGATCTAGGGGTACTACGCGACAGTATTGGACGTTAAATTCGGGATACGGTAGAAGATTCGGGGAAAATATTTAGCATCACGGGTATAGATACTCCTGGCGACCGCGTTAATATTAATGCCCGATAATATATGCTAATAACTTTTTGCCGGGGAACGTTCGCGCAGCGGAACGCCGGCAAATTACACGCGCGAAATCGCTAAATGCAATACACCAATCGCGGTACCTAATAAATGGACGTCAAGCGTACGAATTTATCGCCAGCAGTTTAAATACCAATTAAGCTGTTTGCGTAGCGCCGATACGATAAAACCTCCCTACAGGAGGGGAGGCAGAAAAAAGTATAAAATTAGATCGACCCGCCGAAACTGTCGCGCAGCGATTCAGAGCGATCGTTACCGAGTGGAGACTTCGTCGATGTGAGCGCACCCTTGTTTCCGTTTCGGGCCGATCGCGATTAATTAAACAAGAATCCGAGTCACGAGAGACAACCCGAAAATAAGTCTCGAGCAGGAATAATTGGGACGAAACCGGCGTAACAAACAACCCACACCCTCGACCGGTCGCAGACATTGTTTCCGTGCTTTTGATTAAAGGGGACGCGCGTTACAAAATAATTAAAAACAACGAATCCACCCACGTGGATTCTGGGAGACAAAGAACCAGTAAACAAAAGCCCCCCGGGGGCCATCGTCCGATGGAGAGACACAGGAGTCCCTCCTCCACCCCTGGCGCAGGCCCGCCCTACGATTAACGCACGAAAAATTCTTTTCAGGCTGGTGGTAAGAGACACCGGGCATCCGCGGATAATTAAAAGGAAATTTGCTCACCGATCACCAACGCACATCTTGGCTGTAATATCACCGATCGTCGGTTTTTACGAAGAGACCCCGAACCCCTTTGCCAGCGACTACTCGGTAGATGAAAGATCATCGTCGAGGAATGGGAAAGGAAAACCCAGTACACCGTCGAGAACCACCGTTTCCGCGTGCTCGAACCGGCGAACGTGCGCGCACAACGGGAGGAGAGAAAGAAAATGGGAGGAACAGCAGAGAGATTCGAGGCAAGGAACGAAAGCAACGACGTTTCCCGGACTCCCTTCCTTCCAGCAATCTACGCGTCGCCCTCGAGAACGGCCCTCGGAAACAGTGGTCGAGATTGCCAATTCGCTTCCGGCGAGCCGCCGCTCGCCGCCCCGTTGTCTGGACACGAAATCTCCACTCTACTTTCGATCTGGAATTCTGCAAGTCCGAGTCCCGTCAACCCCTCCACATACCTCGATACGGCTCGAGCAAGGGTGCCGGGGTGCTCTTCGATTGATTATATTATTTAGCGAGTAATATATGTATTGTAGATCGTGTACATTGGAACCACGTTTGGGGAGGAAATTTTCTCACGCGTACACACGACACACACGAACACACAACACACACACCCATGTCCGCGCGAATAGAATGGCAGAAAAAGGAAGACCGACTGCATCGGGGAGGGATTCTTTTTTCGTGTTTTTTTTTATATTTTTGTATACGCAGTTTCGAGAACGACGATTAAATCACATTGACACAAATCTGCAGTGTTTTGTTTGTTTGCCTGTCCACCAAATCCAACCCTCGCATCCGCCACTGAAAGTCCCATCCATAAGAATCGGCGCGTAATGCTTTCGACGCGCCTGAATATGCATCGCGCGGGAATTAAACGGGTGTAAATCCCCGATTCGGCCATCTCCTTTCGATTTATGTACCCACGGCCGCCTTGCCCGCCGGGGCAAAATTAAAATCGTAAACGCTTGCGAGGCGGGCGTGGCCCGGGCGCGATATTGCTGAACGAATGGATTTACTATCGCCGGGGCTCAGCAATAACATTCCCGATCGCGATATTGCAGCGGCGTAAATATCATGGACAGGACACGCCGAAAATGATCGACTCGGAAAGTTCCTCTGGAAAACGCAATGGATATATGTAACGGGGAAATTTCGATGTTATTGTAATGACGATGAATTGTGGGCACCGTGATAAACGATGGACGTTGGAATATACGAAAGATACCTGGTTCTATTAGTTTCAACTCTGCTGGAGGATTCAGTTCAGGTTGGGTAACTGTACCTAATATCGCCACCCCCTATATCTCGCAAAGTAAGCACTAAAATTTATC
The DNA here is from genome assembly GCA_963855975.1 of Andrena chrysosceles. NCBI lineage: Eukaryota > Metazoa > Arthropoda > Insecta > Hymenoptera > Andrenidae > Andrena > Andrena chrysosceles. The sequence continues at coordinate 9,207,920 of OY979766.1, read as the reverse complement.
GGTTATGCACTGAATTAGTACCTAACCATATGTAGGAAGACATACTGTAATTGCAGCGGCATGTGATCAACAATTACAGAAAGAGAAGTATTTTAGTGAATCTTAATAGTGTAAAAATTTATTGGACTGCCATAATTTTACATCACATTCGGAGAAGGTAAGTCTAATAATTCCCTAAATGCAAGAATATCTACTAGAAAAACCTTACTTAAGGACTGTAATCGATTCAAATATTTTTTATGATGAAAAAAGCGTTTTTCTTTTAGCAGTATGTGTGTTCCCAATACCGCCTACCGTTAGTGTTTCCATCCGAATGTTAAAAATAAAATATTTTAAAAATCCTATTTCTATATTTTTATAAAAAAAATTTTTAAACCTAATCCTCATCACAGATTGATAAAAAAAATGTATACAGTAATAAATAATAAAAGCCCATGTTAAAATGACTTTAAAAACTCATATATACATGATTTAATCAATATTTCTTGAGTTGGCGATATTAGGTACACTTTTTCAGGACCGGATTTTTGCATGTTTTACGTTTTTTAAGTCCTAATTAGAAATTTGTAGATTTCAACGATTCTAACTTATGATACATGAAAGATGAATAATTTCTCTTTACATTGAAACAAACTTCATGCAAAAATTTCAATTATTATAAAATTGACAGCGATTTAACTTTTGACTTTTGAATTTAACGATATTAGTTACAGTTACCCTAAGTATATTCAACGCGGTGTTGGAGTATTAGCAGTAACTGTCTGCGATTTCTGAAAAGAAACTACGACTTCATTTTTTGGGGCTTAAAGGATGGTATAACTTCATCAATGGGGTCTTAAGGGACTTTTAAAGAAAAGAAACTTTTTTTCAAAAGCCTCTTTAATGATCCATCTGTAGACTCATATATAATGCATATCCTTTACTAAACAAACAAGTTTTTTGAAGCTTATGATGTTAATAAATTTCATGCCAAAGAACAAGTCTCAGTTCCAATTTGTCTCTTTGTAATTAATTGAAACGGAATTGCTTCATTTTAGACAGGAACGACTGTCTAGTACCCTTAAGCAGAGTTTCTGGAATAGCCCGTTTGCACGAGTAAACAATTGAAAAAGGAAACGTCGTAGTCCCCGGTCCCATAGAAACGTCATAAATCCTTGGTCGGAACTTTCATTCGTTGCACACTTTCAGATGCACTCCCTGTACATGCGTCGCTGACGTTCGCTTGGAATTTCTTAATTGGAAAAATGTGAGTGCTCCGACACGGCGAAGCGAATGGTTCGTGAATTGTTTCATTTACGGAACCGGTTGATTGTGCATTTCCCGCGAATTTACATGAAGCGAAGGCATTTGAACGCGTCAACTGTCACAACCAATACGCTCCAGAAACGTGACGTCTATGACAAAAACAGCCGCGCCAGCAAAGAATTCGGCATGAAAATAACCGAACAGTTACATTTTTAAACCAGGTTGCACAGTCTTTCGAGGAAATCGATTGTAAAAAGAACCAGCGTCGAATTCTTTAGGAATGTAATTAACCGAGCAAGTGATTGAGGTATTTCGTGTAAAATGTTATTTCGTGTTAAGCATCAGCTATTTCTAAACCCACCAATCGTCGTAATTATAGGAAAAGGTTAAGCAAGATTTTCCTTCCACACTCGAAGCATTAAATTGCTATCCGTTCACATGATTTGCCAGCAGAAACAGGGAAACCATTGTGCACCATCTCTAAACATCCATTTCCCGTAGCAACGACGGAATACGCTAGAAGTTGGCGTGCAATAAGCTCGCGAAACTTTGCACGTTTCTCCTCCACCGAGCAGACAGCATCCGGATGTAGGCTATTTTAAAAATCCAAGAGCCTGCGAGAGAAGATTCCGCCGCGAGGAAACCAGGTCGTTAATTGCACGTAATTCTTTCGTAATCCCCTCCGCGGTGCTTTCTTCGTTTTTCAGTCTACGAAGTTTCGTTTCTGAATTTCTCGCGTAATCAGATGATCAGATACACCCGAAGAAGCCGCGAGGAGCCGTGAGAAATTCAGCTCGACCATTGCCGCTTGCTAGAGTTTCGTAGCGTTTTACGAAAGTCAAGGAAAGGCGCACAGTTGGACCAATAAGGCGTTAATTAATTAATCTGCGTAATCGAGTTACGTGGTAATTAAGGTGCTTACGCGGTCTCGCGACCGGAGAATTCTTGATGCGGGGATAAAATTTCATCCCGTAAATAGAACTGGGTACAGAGGCCCTTCGCGGGCCGAGGACTTCTCTTGAAAATTAATTACTCCTTCCCCGACGCTTCTGACGAATCGAACCAGCGCTCCAACGAATTATCAAACACTTCGCGGCTAGCTTTCCCGTGATCGCTTTTGACTAGTTACAGCTGATTAATTATATTCGTCGCCGCGTGAAATGGGAAATTTAAATACGCTTCTGAATGTATGTACGCTTCTGATCGATCTTTTACGTGGGATTACCGTGGATTCTGGTCTTTGCTATTTTATTTAAATGTGCCACTGTTTTTTAGGAGGGTAGAGATTTACGGCTGTTATCTCGCGTCACGCTGATGCTGCGCGATATAGTATTCTGTGGGAGGGATGAAAGTCATTATTTCAAGCTGAAAGTCCTGGCTAATGTGCTGCTAGTGTTCGTGACAGTATTATGCAAGGGTGTGTAATGAAAATATTACTTCTGTTTAAAAACATTCGTGTAATTCGAATTGCGAGAGTTCCCCTCTAAAAGGGAACAAAGAAACGCCCTCATAGGTAGCTTCAATGATCAACAAAGTAGTCGAGTGTGCACAGAGTGATGCACGAAATATCGCCAGAAAATTAAAGTGTCATTATCAAATATTCCCGTACACACAAAAGGTGTAGTATAAACACGGGAAACTAATATCGCGACGTAGAAGTTCAACTACATATGTAGAACAGGCTACATATAATTCCGCACGCCCACTTAAACCGTGCGAAGCAAATATTGTAGCTTTGTTACAAATTTAATTCAGGAACACACAATATTCACGAGCGTCCACAAACTTTGTTCGATATAAACTTTTTAAGAGCCTCGGCTTCGAAAAATCCAAGTACAATGGGCTATTCTGTGCAACGTTATGGTAACTTGTAAGAAATAACTGTCTAACTAATGAGCCACTAATTAGAAGTTTCTCGGCCATTACAAGCATCCACCCTTGCATCCTATAAAAGTATCCACGATCATAACGTTCAAAGTATCCCAGCATTAATACTGTAATAATTTCATCGTCTACCATTTCCTCGGCCATAATTAATTTACTACTATCATTACTCTAAACATCCGCGTACTCATTCGCACCCCCCAAGACAAGCGCAACATCCGCACGGAACAGATCCATTTCCAGTTTCAAAGCGCACAATACCTACTTCCCGTCCGCCCGTTTTTTATTCAGCGCCTTCATCTGTGCGTAACATTTTCTCTGCGAATATTTCATTCGTTCCCGGTGGCCGCGATACGAAGCACCAGCGCGAAACGTGGGCCGCGAAATTTCTTTCTGCCCTCGAAAAGTAGTTCCCCAGGAATGATTGGTTAATTTCGAGGAGCGTTGCAATTTATTCTACCCAAGGGAGAAGTTGTCACGAAGCGCGACTAGTTATTAAAAGCTAATTGAGATCAATGAAATGATCCTGTCCGGAAGCCTCCCACGCCCGGTGCCCCAACGTTGTGTTTCATGCAGCCAATTTGCGGAACTCGCCGCGGTGCAACCCTCGAGGAAGCCTCGAAAAGCATCCCGCCGCTAATTGGACTCTTCAGATATCTGCTTTGAATAATCACCAAGCGTCCGTCTTCGAGTAATTCGCGCGTATACCGCATCCGTTGATAGCTTTCTTTTCTCCGCGCTGCTCGCCATGATATCTCGTTCCCCGCAGCTCTAAATGGCGGCTTTCAATCTTTCAGACGGACACCGGCCGCTATCCGCTGGATTTCCATCGCGGGTGCCTCGCAGCGAGATCTTTAAATGCCTCGAGCTAATTTCGATGCAGCGCGTCGGCGTGAGATAGAATTTTCGTGAAGCGAGCACCGTGCTTGAGTTTAACTCTCGATGATCTTTGACGGAAGTTACGCTGCCCACCCACTCTCCACTGTTCCCCGTCGTGTTTTTCGCGAAACGTATGCATCGGCCTCGATTAATCACAGCCGCTGCATTACGTGACGAAGCGAAATTGAACGAAGTCTGAGAAATCATTCGTGGTTAATGGGGTGGCTTCTTTGGAAGACAGAAGAAAGTCGCTTTCATTTTGAAGCTGATTTATAATCTCCTTTTAATCTATTCTTCGCAATAAAGGGAATATTCGTATGCTTTATAAGCAATTAGCTTTACTACTCAGCTTCGCCCGAAATTTAGATTCTATAAAACAAAAAATTTTTATTTATTTATTTTTTTGTGAAAATAGTTATATTCATCTTGATTACCTAGGTATAATGAACTGGGACACATTTCGTGACCACAGAGTTCACCGTTCGAAAGTTTTTCGACAACAAACAAACACACAAACACACAAACACTTTCTGCTTTATATATAAAGATTTTAGTCTCAAGCAGGTGACAGATTCTTCCTGACCAAAGTTCTCACCAAATTGTGCCGCTTATAAGAGTACAGTAGGGATATATCGAAGTCGCAATAGCTGCCGGAGTCTCAAAGTTTACAGCTTTGAGGTTTCGGAGCAGCAGGTTGGGCACTTTTTAGGAGGTAAGGTTTCCGACCTCTTGTTCCAAAACCTCAAAGCTGTAAACTTTGGGACTCGAGTCTTTTACGACTACGCTATATCCCTTCTAGATACTATGGCATTAAGTAAAGTAGAGTGAAGTACGGTGAAGTTGTAAAATCAATCCGAAGACAAATTTAAACAAATCAGAGGCGTCGGAAAGGGCCGCTCGAATTGGTAGATCGGGCGGTTGAATCGCAGTAGTAAAGCTCGTCGACAGAGCCGCCTGCAGCGCTCCGCTTTAGGCAAGATCCGTGCATCCTCCGATGGGATAAATGGGAACAGAGCGAGAGATGCGACAAGTGAGACAGATACTCCTTACGACCCCAACTGAAACTCGCGTGTTTACTTTCCCACGGTGTTTTATAAGCTCCGTCGCTTAGGTTTACTTTAACGCCCGGATGAGCTGGCCGACTTCTCTATTTCGCTGATCTTGCAGCTATCGCGAGTGGAAGAGATATAAGGATGTGGGTCAGGGCATCGATGCGTCAAGGTAAACAGGTTGCGAGCGCCCTTGCTCGATCGCTGCTGGGAAAAACCAGCGGTGAGGAAAATAAGGCAGCTAAAGTTAGCTTAGGGTCGTGTGTCTGGCTTCCCATTCAGCTTTTACTATCCCCCATTGACCAGTGCGTGAAACAGTGAAACGTGACACCGTAGTAGGCGGTTCTCCGTGTTTCTGTCTCGATACTGTCGCGCTACAACCATCGAGCTCACGAATCTACCACGTTCGCGGCTAGCTACGTACGTATACGTCGATCTATTCTATACCAGCAGAGAAGGAATCGACTAAACAGCGAAGCTCGACTCAGCTGAACTGAGCACGGTGTGACAGAAGTCTAGGGACGTGACGAAGCTCGCGGTGCTTCGTTCCGATTAATGGGTATAGCCGACGCGCGTTCAGCAGCGCGCGACCAATTAGATTGCCAGTGAAGGGTCTTCAACGTAGACGGCCGGGCCCGGTTCGCATCAATTGTCGCATAAATTTATTGGACGGTGATGGGTTCGCAACGGCGCAATCGACTGACACCAATTTACGAGACCGCCGCTGGCCCGGCTGAAAGCAGCGCGACGCTATCATTCCGCCCGGCGCGACACCCTAACGCTTCCACTTATCCCTATTTTCATATTCAACGGGCATCGGGGCCGGATGCAAATCGCGCTCGACAACACGGGGCGCGTAACGATCGATAACCAATGGGAGCCCGATATATTCATATTTCAATACCGGCGATGCGTTTATCTATCCGTTTCGTACGGCTCTCTGTTTCGGTGTTATTGTAATCCTTGGATCGCTTCGCGTCACCGTCTTTCTTGCCAGAGGTTCACCGAAATTGGCGCCTTGTAGCGGCACCGATATTCCCGACAATTCTATTCGGGTTAATGGCCATCGATGACGAGGAGCAATTAAATTAGCGCGGATTACGAAATGCGCGTCAGCGTGTGTGTGCGCGCCGGGGGTGAATTCGGCTGGTCGGTCGAGCGGGCGTGAGGGGGAGGGGGGATGGATCGAGGGTATAAATTTAGGGTAGGCCTCTGGTAGTGGTACCATGTTTCAAACACATCTGTGCCACACGAGCGGCCTTCCCGCTATCCCCCGCGCGCCATTCAGTGCATCCCCTGTCTTTGTCATCGCGCCACTGTTTCTCCGTTGCCCGGTCGAAAACGATACATGCCTCTCTCGCTTCACCTATTTCTCTTCCCACTCTCGAGTGTTTTCCGTCTTTCTTTCTCACCTCGCCCCTGCTCCCCAGCCGCTCGCCTCACACCCCTTTCAATCTCTGTCTCTCTCGCTCTCTAGGCACCACAGGGCTCTGTGGCTGTCTCCCTCCTCGTCCACCCTTCACGCCCGTGTTTCACCCCTGCCAGGGAGGGTCGCTCGCAGTGCCAGACCCCGAATCGACCTGACGCTCGCTGTGGCCGATTACAAATCTGACCAATTAGGCGCACACCGCGCCCGCTGGACCTGAATTGCCAGCCGTTCCGAAGGCGCCGCCGTTGCCACCTGATCGCGCCCGCTCGAGGATCGAGCACCTCGGTTTAAAGAACCACCGCGATGTGGCGGGACACACGGCACGCGGGGATCGACGTATCCTCGAGTAGAGATCGTCGGCGATGATCACTCGAGTTCGAAGTTCAACGAAAATTCAAAGGAACTTAAGGGGGTATTCTGGTCTGACGGGCAAAAAAAATCGATTTTTTTTTGCATTTTCTACAGGTACATTATATGGGTAATACGTGTGCAAAAGGATTTTTTCCAATTCGTATTATTTGCAAAGCTACAGGGTGCAGAATAGGTAGGTATATGGCGCGCTCACTGTGCGGGACGGGCGAGGCATAACAGTTTTGTTTCTGCAAAGTGTATTTCGGCAAAGTTTCGGCGGACTGTTCTTTCTGGGTGTGGTGAGGAGGGGGGGGGGGTGCATTTCTGTGTCTTTTAAAAAACAAAAATCGACCATTTGGTTACAAAGAAACCGTTACTAATGGTGGGTAAACCTTTCGGTCTAAATTGTACGCAAAACTTTAAACGCGTTTTTCTCGAAACCATGTTTTTCGAACCGGTGACCATGATATTTCAAGATTGACTGGACCAACTTAGTCCAAGTTTTGCATATATTATCAGCACACGTGTGGCTATCGTCCCTACCAGAATTATGATAAAATATTTTGTTTTTAAACTTTCACAGACCTTTAAAGTTGAAAAATTGTGCGAAAATCGAAACTTAATTTTCAAACCGCCGCCATTTGCTTAATTTTCAATATTTTTTTATCATTCTGGTAGGGACGAAAGCCACAGGCATACAGATATAGAATCTCTTTTCATTTTTTGTTATAGATCACTAGAACGAGCCCAATCATGGACACCGTGACACCATGTTTTTTTTTTCACCATTACTTTAAAACAGTCAACTGCGTTTGATTTTAATTCTTTTCCATTGACAAAATTTATAAAGATAGTTCAAACATCAATAAACATGTAGCAATAAACTAAATAATAATAAAATTGCTGGATTCTTTGTAAAAAAAATTCCGAAATAACGCGACGAAAACGCCTCGTCAGACCAGAATACCCCCTTAAGTTCCGCGGGGTGGATACTAGGGAAGTGATTTAATAGAAATCGCATCGTCAAGGAGGCTTTAAAGCTTCTTGGATAGCCATTGAATATTCAGAGTCCATAACAGGAGTACCGTTGCAAGTACCACACGCCTAAGCAACAAAACATCCCCTGATTCCTCTAATTATCTCGAACCAAGTATCAGCTGCCTGTTATCCGAACGAGTGACGAGCAGAGTCTCGTCGACACGTTATTCCCGCTCGAACCCTACGCGCACGGTCGAGTAGCAGGCACGCGGATATACGCGGGACGCTATAGAATATAGAATCTTTCTACGACCGCCCCCACCGCGTCAAGAGCAATCCTTATCGTACCGCGCAGCGAGCTATAATTCAAAGCAAAAGAGAGAGGCGAAAAAGAATTTTGCGCAACGAGCGTACGCCCGACGTGAAAATAAGACCTCAACGGACATTCCGCGTCGGCCCCGATTCAATCGACATGCCCTACTCTCCCGCACCCCCGTTTCTCTCGCCCGGCCGACCGGCTTTCAGTGTTTTTCCTTCTTTCTTTTTAATTCTCCTCGAATTACCCGCCGGCGAGTATTTTCTTCCATGCGCACGCGGGGGAGTGAGAGAGAGAGGCGCGGAGATAGAGACAGACGAACGCGGCCGGAAAATTCGGATGCACGCTGGCTACCGGCGACGATAATTTATTATTCGCTGTTGGGCCACCACCGGGCTCGATCCATACAGGGTGGCTTCGGGATACGCGCGCGCTACCAGCCGTTTCGAAAAGCGAAAGAGACGGAGAACGAGCGCGGTACCGCGTCGCGTGGGAGGGGAAAAAAGAGAAAGAAAGTAAAAAAAAAGAGAAGCGCGGCGTCGGTGGTCGAGGTCGGTCGGTGCACTGGTGGGGGAGAGGGGGTGGGCAGGGGTAACCAAAGGGGGAGAGCGGGTGAGGTTAAAAAAGAGGAACAGAGACAAAGGGACGAGGAAAAATGCCAAAAAAAGAGAAACGAGGAACGCGCGAGTCGGTGTTTTATTGCCGGCGGATTTGTCGTATTGACCGACCGGTGGAGGGGGTTTGCGGGGGTTGAAAGGCGGAACGACGAGGGCGGAGGGCGCGGGAAGATCCAACAGGAGCGGCTGAAGTGACACTCACCTGCTGCCAGTCGATAAAATCGGCTGATTCCGGTGTGTATAAATGATTTTCGGATTGGACGCCGATCGGCGAACAATTTCGGGGCCCGCTTGCTCCCCGTGCTCCTCACGCGGGTCCTGATCGATACACACCGGGAGAGAGGGGCGGCAGCCTCGTTACCCGGCGTGTTTCTCCTCGCGGCTCGTTTCAATTGCATCCTCCCTGCGGCCACTCCGAAACGGGAAATCATTTTTTCGTGTTAGTCCTAGCAGTCCTAGCAGTCGAGAGGAGGGGAGGGGCGATTCGGTGGTTTTGATCTGTTCATGGGAGTGTTGATTCGATCGTGGCTATCTTGACTGTCGAGATTGGTTCATTAACACTAAATCAAATGACCGCTTTTGAGACTTTAACAAAATTATTAAATTCTAGGTTTTCATTTTTCTTGCATTTACTGCATGACTTTTTCTATAATATATAGCTATTATATATCGCTATTATATATTATAAAAAAAGTCATGCAGTAATTTCAAGAAAAATGAAAACCTGGAATTTAATAATTTTGTTAAAGTCTCAAAAGCGGTCATTTGACCGCTCTGGTAGGTTTAGTGTTAAGATTATTTTCGAATTCTCTGCTGAAAACGATTATTGTAGATCTAGACGCGACTTCTGATGCCAGATTGATTGAGTTCGAAGACCTAATTGAGAAATCCCGTTTTTTAGTCGCACACATTCGTTAGGAAGAACCGATTTTAAGTAAATCGCAAATAATGAGAGCTTGCTGCCCCTTTAGGAGAACCATGATTAAGAGAAGCTTGAGATTGCGAAGGGGTGGGATTCTGTGCGGTACTTAAATGACGCCAGTTACAAATCGATCAGAAAGAATGAGATTTGCAGTTCGGCTAAAGTAAACGTGAATTCTTTCAGAGAAAAAACGAGTGGATTCAGGGAAGCATCTGGCGTCGCAAAGCCCGCCCGGAGACAATCGATTCATTCATTATTCCGTATCCCAAGCTCTCCGCGTCCGTCCGTCGTGGCTGAGATCGTCATTTCCGCTGTACAAAGGCGATGCGAGGAGGTCGACGCGCTAAACGAACATATGAAAATTGACGACGCATAACTAATTCGTGGGGCGTCGGGCGTCGGTTGGGGCGGGTAAAAGCTTTAGAATTTCGACGGTGCAGACACGACGATCGCGAGAGGCGTGGGCGTTATAAAAATTACACGCATTTCCATCTGCGAGCGATACCATCAATCCACAAGACTCAGGAATAAAAGGAACGCGGAATGAGTCCCGCTGTGAATCGTCCGTTGATTCACGGGGCTCGCAACTCCCTCCTGCTTTCTTTTCTCTTTTCTTTTTCTGCGACCTATCCTCCTTTTCCTACCTTGCCGCACAGCTTCCTGGTGTTCTCCTGCTCTAGCACTCGGACTCCGAGCTTCTTTCGGAGAAAGAGAGATTGAAATTGCGGATTAGAGTCTACCTCCGGCGAGAGAGACCGTACAGGGACGAACCGGAGAACCTTCAACCCCCGTGCAGATGCGGAACAATCGGCTCCAATCTCGATCATCGAATAGAATCGAATACGAAGGGTACAATCGTAAATTCTAACGATAAGAAATCAAAAAATCGTAGTCGTAAATGTATGTCTGGTCTCGGTGAAAATGTGGACGGGAATCGACGAACTTGGACAGCGAGAAAATTTAAATTTAATTTTCGACAGAGGATTGGTACCTATATTTTAGGAAAATTAATCGTAAGTGTCACTGCGTGGAATATGATTTTTTAGGGATAAGGTGACAATACATTGATTTATTGTTCACCCTTGTTTACCTTGTCGAATGATTAGAAATCATCGAATGGATGCGATGAAATTCTTTGGAAACGATACAGAGAAGCATTAGAATTTCCTTGAGGATGACTAATCAAAAGGTTCAATCGTAATTGTGCCAAGTAAACTTGATGGAGCATGTAGTTCCGTTTCCCAAGAATGTATCTCGAAGGAAAAATTCTCGTACCAGCCCTGAAGCTTGAAGTTATTCTGATAGCGACACGGGCGCAGTCATCTTCCGAGTAGGATAGATGAAAACAAAATATTCGTCGATACGCAGACGCTTTTTCAGACAGTAATGGAGCTGTAACTCGTTAAAATCTCGTGATGAAATGGTGGCAAAGAAACTACGCGCGACTGCGTCCCGCCGTCCTGAATTTTCCTGAGCGATTTCATTCAACGGGGAACCCATCAGCCGCCGAGTAAGTTGGTAAGCAGTTTCAAGTTTTTGCGACAGTAATCTCTTACGGATAATTAATAATCCAAAAGACGACGAGACGTCCCTATTTCTTGTCGCGCCTCAAACTCACTACCCCCTGCGGTCGAGAATCATTTTAATACAGAAAAGCAAATATCGCACTTTCCAAAGTATGACCGTCATTTCATTATAATTATCTGCGCGTTTCAATGTGTTAAAAAAAAGACTCGACAAATGTAACAGCGCGGAAGTGAGTCTGCATTGGTCCAGCCTCGTGATCCATAAAATTGAAACTGTAACGGTGAGGAGACAATCAAAGCCTTAGGAGAGCAACAGCGGCTCAGTGGTCTCCGTGATTGGAAACTAAATAGACGCATCGGTAGAGAAACGACAATAACAGATTCGATCCCACATCTAAATGGAGCGATTCAAAGTTGCGTTAATTAGACCAGCCGCTGTTGGAGGGTTTGTGATCACGCGTTAGCGGCAAACGGTGGCTCCTGGTGCGCCTGAAACGCAAACCTCACCCACAATAATGGAGTTGATTCATTTTAAACGCCGGCCTGATGCACGACGATTGCTCCGATAGGCGCGATCAAAGTGGGCCACGCTCGTCGATTAAATAGCCTTTGATGCGTGAAAGCCAATTTGGCAATGAACAGCTTTCCAGAAATTAATCTTCAATCCCGGCAACTAACGCAGCAACCCTCCACCACGCCACAGCGGCGGGGTGATCGTGCAACGTGTAAACGAATCAAGGGAACGGCTTGCGAAGCCTTCAACGACACGGCAGAGTAATTGGCCAGCCAGCGAGGTATAATTAAAAATAATTACCGTTTCTAACGTTACCCCTGCAACGGTAATCAATTAAGTAGGTCGCGTTCGAGGCGCACGCCCACCCCTTTCCTTTTATTGCACTAGCTTTCCCTCTATCACTGCACCCGCTCCTGGGATTACTGTGCTCCGAAACGTTTGAATCTTTTAGTCGAAGATGAATTTTACTTTCTCGAAGAAGAAAATTTTAGAAATTTTATGGAAGCACATGGTGGATAGGAATATACACCGTAGTTCAAAGTTGCCTCCTTCTTGCACAGAATTTCGTCGTCAGTATAAATGCAATATTTAGTTGGGATATCGATGTTCAAAGGTACAGAATCTGCTTCGTGAAAATCATTGCCGTGATATCCTCCACCGTTTGCACTAAAATGGTAAAACATTCTATCCAATATTTAGAAAGCTTCGTAGAATATCAGCGTCCAGAGCGTGTATGTGTTTCATCGAGGCTCCACTTTTATCTCGCCGATATCGTTTGCGCTATTTAAACAGCGGAAGCGGTTAGCGATCGACTCGCGAGGCTCACAGGTACTTCGAAGGATGGCCGAAACGTGTCAAAGTGGATAGCGGAATGGCATTCATGTCGCTCAGCCGAGAAAGCCATCGGAGTGAAACGGAGGATCCGCGGGAAGAAGAAGGAAAGAGGGGAACGAGAGGGGTGACGAGGGGAAACTCTTAACTCGGTCCCAAGTTCGACTTGAAAGGCTAGAGTTTCCGTCCTTCAACGGGCATCGCTCTTTAAACGCGAGGCAGAAAGACTCCCCCCGCTCAAGCCACCCTCGTACAACCGTTCTCGTACTCGAAGGAAAACGCGGGCCTCGCTGTTCCACATACGCGCGCCCAGAGTACGTGACGTTTTACGATCGAACGCGGCCACTGTGCGACACCGAGTCGATTTTCCAACGCGCCTACCGATCGCGAACTGTTGCACATTCTCGACCAGTGGTAATGAACGTTCGCGTGGTCGCGTGATATCTAGTGGTACGGCTAGTTAGTTGTAATCAGTAATCAGCTGTTTGGTTAATGGCTAATGAAATTAAAGATTCTTGTGGATAAGGGTGTTGTAATAATGGAGAGGAGAACGTTTGAATTTTTGTGAAAACTATGGAGATGTAATCCATGTGGCCTCTGGGCAGAGATGGATAAAATTTCTATTTAAATAAATTCTCGAATAACGAACAAAAGTTAAAAAAAAATGAATTGTCATGTGTCGAATAAAGCTAACTCGGGTTAACGAACGAATGACGAATAGTTTTTTAACTTTTATTCGTTATTCGAAATTTTATTTAAATAAAAATTTGCCCATCTCTGCCTCTAGGGGATTCAGTTGACAGTAGAATCTTCCTGCTGTGGTCAGACCTCCTGGACGTGTACGTAGTTTCTAGCACAGAGGGAGAATATCCTTCAAATATGAAGTTTTTGTTTACTGAATCGATGTTTCATCAATTGAGATATACAAATCGTTCACCGATGTGTGCACACCAGTTACAATCACAGCAGAACTGCGAGCTAGTAAATGCTGCAGCTACGTTTGCATGTGTGAACACGTGAGAAGCAGAATAAGTGTTGCAACTGAGTTGCATTGTGCGGAAAACACCTACGAACATGGAAGGTTAATATTGATCACGGAAAATGCGTTGTGCAACGAGACCTCGGACGAAAACGCGAATTTCCTTCGCGATTAACAAATCGCTGGTAGAGTTCAACGACCATAAGACCCAAACAAATTCCTCGCGCATTCGCCACAGAGACGCGTAAAGTTTGCTCCCCGGGTATAAATTGGAACCAATTTCAATATTGAATGCATGTCACAACTTTCAGCATAGCGCGGTCGTTTAAAATGTCTCGCGCGTCTATACACACACACGCGTGTATACACGGTGCGCGTATATAACCGAAAGCCATTTTATTCGCTCGAAGCAAAGTAAAATACGCTCTCCCTCTTGGGCTTCCACACGGGAAGAATTCACTTTGCATTTTTACATTTCGTCGAAAGAAGAAGAAGAAGAAATCGACGCGAGATTACCACGGAGAGATGTATCCTTCAATGGCGATGGCAGCCTTCCCCGTCCTCCGCCCGACTTGCCAAGGCTTCATCCTCCTTGCCTCGCCATTTAAGGTACTCGTTCCTCCGACGATTCAAATTTTAATTCAATTACGACGACGACGTCTCTTCGCCGACTCTTTCGCGTTTCCCCGTCTTCCTTCTTCCCGCGCATTCTTTTATTTCCTCCAGATCTCACGGTCGGCCCCCTTCTTCCACCCCCCTACCGCCCCGCGAAATCTGAATTTAATTATGACCCTTCACGTAGCCGTTTTTCTCACCCCCTCCGCCCGTGGCAACGCGATTCGTGGCCTATCTCGCTCTCACATCTGTCGTCTACTGAACGCCAAGTCTCGCCTTTCTTCCCTTCATCTCCTTCTACTTTCCTCATTCTATTCTTCTTCTTTTCCCCGTTTCTTTCCTTCCGTTCTCTATCCAAGCTCTAGCTGATCGTACACGAAGGGGGAACGCTGGGGAGCGCCTTAAATTTTATAGGGCGTTTAACCCCTCCCATTGCTTGCTCGATTTTTCCGCCCCTCCTACGCCGTTAAATCTTCGACCGTGATTGCTGAAACGCTCGACAAATGAGTCCCCGTGGTTCCAACGCGAACCGTCTCCAGCGGCTCGAACGCAACGAGACGAATATTTCGCCGTCGGGGTGGAACGCGTTACGGGGTGAAAGGGGATGTACGGAAGAACAGGGGAAGACGATAAGCTGTTTGTCAACGAGTGCCTCGAAGATCTCTCAGACGTTTTTCTAATTGGCAAGATTTCCTTGGCCAATCGGATGCCGGGGTTGACGCAGCCACGTAGACGCATCGTGCACGTTGCAAGGATGGATAATATCGATTGGACGGAGAATAAATATTCTTATACGGGAATAATGACGGGGTTGCATTATGAAAAGACGTAATGGTGTATTCGTATTCAGAACTGGCTACGGGATCGTCTGCGCCCTTCAATCTTCATTAATTCCCTTTCTACTCAGCTCTTCCTTCACGGAGCTATCTTGTCCTTGTCTCGATTATCCTTTAGAAAGCATCCGTTGTATCGACGACGCTTTCTTCCGTACGATTCATTCCTCGCCTTTGTTCCTTACTTTCCTTCTCTCTCCCCATTCTTTTGCATTTATTCGATGGTTCGATTCCCCTGTTACCTCGGCATCCATTCAGTTCGAAATCCCCCGGGTACTGATAGCAATTCAGCTAATGCCAATTAAACAAACCAGTAGCAGTTAATTGATGGTTTACATTCACGTCCAATCAGCTCGCGCTAATTTAGCGTTTTATAAATATGCATATGTTAAACTTGTACACCACTAGGTTTTACGTTCCTGTAGTATCTTGAACCAAATATGCTCGAATGCAACCCTTAGAATAGTACAGAAATTCCATTTGTTTAAACCATAATTGTACGTCTCGCAACGAGGCAATATCGACACTTTTACAGTAATCTAAATATCCAATATATCTGACTTGAGCAAGAAGCTATCTAAATCGTGGCAAATCGCTTTTTAAGAATTTTCCTGTATCTTCGCGAATTTCTTTCCGAGTCCATAATTCCAGAAAATTTACATTCAACGTGTTTTTTGGATGCAGCTGTCGGAGGCAACTGCACGGAATTCATCTAAATCAGGGTGTGCTCGAACAATCTGACGAGGCTATGAAAATCTGTAGAAGTGGATGGCTGTTCTACCGAGGCCTTCTGGTATTTGACACATCACAGCAGTCGTATTCTAATTAAACGGTACAACGGCCTGATCTCAGGATGGAATCCCAAGACTGGCATCGATTACCCAGCCAATTTGCGACGAGCCACCCTCCCTCCCTCCCTCCCTCTCTCTCTCTCTCTCTCTCTCTCTCTCTCTCTCTTCACTGTCCCTCGCTGCTCCACGATCGCCGTTACCTTTGCTCCACCATCGTTCGCCGAGTCCGTTTCGTCGAGTTTCCTCGAGGAAATCCCACGAATGCAACGTGCACTCAGTGTCAAGGGGTGGCACAAGTTTATTTTGAAACGAGGCAACCCCACCTCGCCTGGCTTTCATCGATGTATCGCCTTTGACGCGTCGTCGAATATTTAGCAAACATCTCGCGAAAGCGACGCTGAATGAAGGAGCTGATGAAAGTTTAAGTTGATCACCCCTCTCTCTTTCTCGCTTGCTGTCGTTACCTTAATAGTTCATTTGTCGTTACGAGCCGGAACGCTCTGCAAAGGGGTGCAGACACGACGGACGAAGAGGCGAAAGTGGCAAGGGATGGGGGAAGCTTGGGATGGGAGCCACTGTTTATGACAATTTCGTGCCTACGGTGCATCATAAAGGAAATAAAAGGGAACAATTGCACGGTCGCCAAGTGCAATTTGCGCCTAGATATTATAAAAAGGGAAGACAACCAGGGGTGGGGGGCTGTAGACGAGCGAAAGAGAGGGAACAGACAGAAAGAGGACTAATGGGTGGGACAAAATGGTCGGAAGAACGCGGAGAAAAGAGGTAACTAGTACAAAACAAACGGCCCCCACCAGTCCTCCGCCACCCCTGCATTGATACATCGCCGTGTATCTAACCTCGCGTGCACCACCAACCGCTCTCGGCGTGCTTTTAGAATTCGATTATCGGCGTGCACGGTAAATCAACAATGAAAATAAACTTAAATTACGAGTGTTTTTCTATGGTAGGGACTCAGAAACCTACACTTTCCAATAAGCACTTTCGAACGGAAGAGATTCATTCGGGCGTAACGAATGCGTGCCAAGTGGCTTCTACTCGCTGAATATAGTACAAAATTTCCGTTTCTGAACAATCAATATTATAAAATAATTACTAACAGTTAAGAGTGATCTAACTATGTCATTATAAATTCAGCAAACTACACGATTGATACATCAACGGCCCATAATCAAACAATACTGTATCATGTGATTGAATCCGTCTTAACCACTTCCCCTAATTTAGCCAGCTGTTGCAGCGTTTTATCACACCACAACACGCCTGATATTTTACCCGCGAGACGCTCTGTAGCCCAAGACCCATATCCCAGCGAGGGCGACAGAGAACGTGGAGGTTCACCCAGAAACAGCCCCTTTCCGCGGTGGCCCCCTAATTCGCTCCTCTCTCCCCCAGACGGAACGTGACCCGGGGACGAATTTGAATTCGCGCAAACCGTCGTTGGCTGGCTCTTTTACGAGCGGCCGTTTCACCAGGAACAGAGAAAGAGAGCGACGTTGGCTAGGGGCTGCGGGGCCGACAGAGAAAAAGAGCGTCAAGACAACAGCCTTAATAGCCAGTACAATGGGCGGATCTTCGAGTCTTTTACGTCGCACTTGACGAAACAATAGTCGAACGAGTAGCGGGCGATAGACCGCCGGTACTGCTGCCGCCGCCGTTGCCGCTGGAGGGTGTCGAGGGTGTAGAGGGTGTCGAGGATGCCGAAGAGGGGCTGTGCCCGCTACCAGCAGACGACGACGACTCGGAATCCGTAGCCCCGGGTCGGGTTTTAACGACGTGCTCGGACACACGGTCGTTGCATCCCTCTGCCTCCGATGCACACTCTCCTCCTCCTCCTTCTCTCTCCCTCTCTTTCTTCCACGTATTTCCCCGCCAGCTCCTCGCCGCTTCTACTTGGCCTGGCTCCATCTGTCTCTAGCGCGCTGCCCGCCTTCGTTTCGTTTTCGTGCATGCTGCAAACCCCTGGACGCATCAAGCTCTACCACCCCATCCCGCCCACGCACACCGACCGACCCTCTCTGTTCATCCCTGTCGCTGTTCCTTTTCTCTTTCTCCTCAATTGCAACCCTCCTTCCATTCTCTGTCCCTCCTCATCTCTCTCTCTCTCTCCCAGGCTATTCCTCTCCGCCTCTCTGTTCTTTCTGGCCGTACCTCATCTCCCTTTCAACCCACCAACCCCCTCGCGTCTTGCTGCCTCTGTCCCTGTCCAACGGCCGCGACAGTTGCCACCGTGCTCTCTGCGCGTCTCCGTCGTTCCTTTCATAAGGCTCAAGCTTGCCTGCAAGCTCCCCCGTCGCTTAACGTCAAAACTTTCGTGTCCCTCGTCGCTACCCGTTCTCTCAGCCAATCAGCACATCCTTCCGTGTACAGGGTGTCCGGCTTTATCACGAACGATATCGTCTGCTGGTCGGGTATGTACAATCATCCGTTTGGTCTGTCCGGTGTGACCATTCCGCGGGGATTGTGCCAAGACACGTGTCGAGGGAATATGACTTGGAACTCGATGGTGGATAGCTAAGGCAGCCTGATGTTTCTGTGGCGATGGAGGCTTGAAGGAAACACACCCTTTCTTTCAGTTCCAAGAAAAACAGCGTCCAGGTTCAGGGAAGCTTCAGACCGGAGGGACTCGCTGGAGGAAGTTGCGGCGCGACGAGAAACCGAGGTGGAGCGGAGGAATATTTTAAGAGTCGTTAGAAAATTCCAACGTTAGAATCTCTCGCAAATAACGGCGAATAAAAATTGAAGGACTGTAGTGCTACGTGTATCTCAGACTTCTATTTTCATTCCCTCCCTCTTTTGCATCTCCCGTCTACATTTTTCTTTCAACAAAGGAGACAACGTAGCGGGGCGCGCGATGGGGAAAACAAGTCGACGAGACTTGTTTAAGTAAGAATAAAAAATGTGGCGGGGGAAGGGCAGACGAATATAAGGAAGAACTCTAAGATATAAATTATACATTCCTATCTTCCTGCCCGCCTGCATCCACGTAAGTTGCAAAGTTCCTCAAAGATGCAACGGCTGCGAAACGATCTTTCCCCTTTCTTTTTTTTTGTGCGCGCGGTGATGCCACGGCATCCACCCATCTTTTTCAACCCTTACGACGCGCCAGCAGCTCGTTCCGGGAAGCTCGAGATGACAACCGGTAACAAGGGGCGCTTGAGCCGCAATATGTGCACCATAAGACGCGATAAATTTGGAAGAAAACCGCAATAAGCTTCAACGTGCGACAAATGTTCTCGGCGGGTATTCAAAATGACGAGGGAATCGAATTCCTCGATGAAAGGATTCAAGATACGTTTCACGATGAACTCGAATTATTAGATTCCGTCTTCGTGTGAGGTATATATTGTTGGGGGTAGAATTTCCTTCTATATTCAAGAATACTTTGCTCTTCAAAAAATGGGGATTGAAATGCCAACAGAGATGTATATATATATGTACTTATTGATTCGAATTTGTAATAAAGTCGATATTAGATCATAGAGTTAAAAACAGTTTGAGCGCGAAACATTTGGGGAATGTGATTGACAGCCAGATCGTTCAAAGTAATACATAGTGGCATTTCATCCTGTTCTGTGCTTCAACGCACCGTTTAATTGCGGCGCATGTGGCGTTATAGAGTCCCTGAAAGCTCACGCAGCATCCACCTTTTTTACTCTTTGCGACATTCCAGTTTCACTCTTTGCGACCACCGTCCCTGTATGTATCGATATTGACCAGAATGATCGACCGCGGGGCTCAGAAGTCGCATATGGTTTGCAAAGGATTATGTCACGGCAAGGATGCTGAAAGTTTTAATACTTGCTGTGCATGAAATCATGAATTACTCGCGAAAACGTTTCAACCCTGAACTGTGGGCGGCTTTGCAGCAGAGGAGTAGAATATTATTGAAAATCGTATCGTGCGCGGACTGAAATTACCTTTGAAAGGATTTTATCATAGGAGGACCGAGAATTCGATGGACGACTAGATACATTAATGTTACGATGTTTTAACAAAATTGGTAAACCCAGGGATGTGTAGCCCATAATAGTCAGACATCGGCGCATTGAGAGCCGAAGTAACCGAAAACACATTCCCCGAATTTCACCTCCACGTATAACCGTTTCACGCAACGACACGTAGAATGCGCCTGAGAATCTACCAAACCCCAGCGCGCTCTGCAACCCCCAACTCTTCTCCATTCTAACTGCCCCATGCCACCAGCAAAAACACGAGGGTCGATTGAAAAGGTGAAAAAGTCACGAGGCTTGAACCACAGTACAGAAAACAGACATTCCATCAGCGGTATGGCGGGAAACATCCAACAAACAAAAGCACCCATTGGTTCGCGTGCCTCTGACCAGTCTAACCGAACGTCTTAGCGTACGAAGCTAGCTGGGACAATAGAGGAACAGAAGAAGCAGAAGACAGGAAGAAAGGAAGGTTGAAAAAGAGTAAAAACGCGTCGCGAGAGCATCCGCGAGCGGCGGTGGATGCGTGCGAGGGCCGCGCGCACCCTACACGTCCACCCTTTCATTCTTTGTGGCACCTGCAGCTACCCTCTCCAAGCCGTACGCTACGCGGCCAGCTACCCGCGGGAGGAAGAGGGCCGATAGTAAACGGGGCTGGAGGGACGGGAGGGGGTAGGATCGCGAGGAGAGGGTGGAACGCATGCGCAGGGTGGGCCGCGGGGGTTCTCCGACACGATCAGTCGTGGCCGGCGGTGCCGGAGGCCAAAGACTTTCGCGAGGGTGGACGCGCCGCGTTTTCCGCTGGACCTCTTTTGCTCCGTCTACACGGTCGTGTCTCTCTGTCCCCTTGCTCTACACGCCATCGATCTTTAATCAGTCACCGCGCGGTGAGTGGCGGCCGCAGCGTCCGTCCACGCACGTATGATCCTGCCGCCGCGTGCGCTTCCGCGGTCGGCTGCACCAGCGTCGGGACGTCGTCGACGACCTGGCCGCGCGACACCAGCCTCCTATCTCCTCGTCGCGGCGTGATCGCTCGCGTAACGTGACAACCTAGAGGAGCAACGTGACCCGTGAACAACGCGAGGACCAACCATCGTCGCCGCCACGGCCAAGCTGAGGATCATCGTCGCGGTGACGCGCGACCGGCACCACGCTCGCACTCGCCGCTTACATCGGCTGCAAGGTTGACAGAAGTCCAAGGACAGGATCGAACGATGCTGGCCCGCTGCCTAATTTTCATCGGTAAGTCTGTGTGGGTCTTGATTCTGAGAGTGTCGTGTCTCGTCCCGCGCGCGCTCTTCGACGGAGCAATTAAGCGGCCAATGGGGTAACAGGATTAACAGCGATGTGAAAAATTATCGTGGCACTGTGATGTCTCTTGCCGCTCGGTTTGATGATCGATGGAATTTTACGAGAGCGTCAGCGATGATCTCAAGCTTGCCTGTCTCAATGTGAAGTTGACGGTGTGACGGATGTAGGGTTGATGATCTTGAGTAGCTTCGTGAGAGTTCACGCGTATGTTCACTGCGATGGTAAAGGGGAGAGGGAGTGTGGCAATGCTATTTTGGTAAAACGAGCCCCGTTCTGTGGAAACTGTTACGGGTTTCGCGGGTACGTATTGCTAAAAGTTTTGCTGGGCCGCGTAACGGGAACAAGATAACGGCGAGCACGTGACACTCGTGTGAGTAATTTGTGGAACATACACGCTGAATCTGCGCCGCTCTATTGATAGGAGCGAATGGAAGTTCCTCTTGAAAACTTCGTGGGGATGAACTGAATAAACGCGCGTCAGATTTTGCGATAGATTCGTGCGTGGAAAGCGTGTACTAATTGGGTCTGAAATTCTTTCCCTGATTTATGAACGCAAAGTTTGAGAAAAGGTAAAAGTCTGACTCCTTAAGCGGAACTTGTAGAATTGTAATATTTCTCCTCGAATGGCTTATTATTCTTCAAAAGCTATGATAATTGCATAAATTTAGCGCAAGAATAACATTTCTTGGGGAATTGTAAATTTCACACGGCGCTGTAGAATTTCCACTCCCTCGAATTGCTTGTGTTCGAAGAACCTATTCTAACAGGGTTGAATTCTCAGTAGGGCGAGTTTAGAACCGTCGACTGCAAAAAACCGTGTTCTACTCTCTCATTAAATTTTCCCGAGCGTGGATTATATTCTCTCGAGGGAAAAGCGATTCGAATGTACCATGGAAATTCGTAATGAGTGTGGAAAAGTTTTATAGTCTATTGAAAACGTCATTCCGTAAAGAATTTCTAAAGTGAACGTTCATCTTATAGTACTATGACGAATCAAATCTTTGTCACTATCATATCAGATTCACAGGCTTGTAATGTATTACTATTCCAATTATTTATTATATTCCGTGTGCTCGTTACAGTTCATTATCCCTCGTAATAAAAACACAAAATACTCTAAATTGTGTGATTTTATAGCGAGACTATTACCTACTCGAATCCGAGCTAAAAATTTAGACACAATTCTAGCCAATGAAGTTCGTTTGCCAGTTTGCCTCGGAGGCGCAGAAAAATTCTCGATCAACTTTTCTCACTGACTACGACACGTTCGTTCGCAGAGTACATATTCCTGAGAATTTCTCTCGGTGAAAAAGTCTCGTTGGCGAGCAGCCCTCTCGAGCGTACGCAGCAAAAAGGAAAGCCGTAATTTTATTCTGTGGAGTGCGCGCGTCTACCTGGAGTGTACATTTTCATTCGAAATTTCGTCGGAACCCTAGGTATAAAGGATACGGTTGAATCAAAAATTAACTCCAGCCCACGGTAACAAACGATACGGAGAAAAGAACAGTCGAATTCAACGGCAGACAGCCCTCCACCAAGGAGCACTTTAAAGGGTTAACTCATTTTCATGTAATTCCCGTAAGTGGCTCGGAGCCGAGGAAGGAAACGAAACCTTACAAGGGAAGCGATCAGGAGGCATTTTTCTAGAACTACAACAATTAAACACATCAAAGTCCCTAAGTCCCTGCCCAAATTACAAGCCAGAGGTAAAAGTTCAAAGAACAATTTCAACGGAAGTAGAAAGATCTCGAAGCTACGAAGAAATCTACTTACGTGACTAAGTAATAAACGCTACTGGAAATTGCTGCAATATTAAACGGTAATTTAAGAGGCGGAAGGACGAAAAGACGAAGGAGGAAGCAACGTGGCCACCATGAGGGAGTCGCTTCCGCATCAACATGCAGAAAATGGTAGAAGAATATCTTCGTATTCGCGTTCCGAAGAAGAACAATACGTTCGTCTGGCCAAGGAAGGGGCGGCATCACTCAGACAATGAAGAACGTCGATAATGATCGCGACGCATCTTAAGACCTCTCTCGTTAACGTTCTGCCCGGTTCTTTCGCTTCTTGCAGGAAGCTCTCTGTAGTTTCCTGAAGGAGCTCAACCAACCCCCACCCACCCCCTCCACCCTTGCCCGCCCACTCACCCGACCGCTGTCCTCTCTTGCCCCTCCGCCGTTTCGCACTAATTGCGGACAATTCCAGACTTTAAATCTCTCGAATCTCGAAAGCCTTTAATCTCGACGGTCGAGCCTTAACGACGTCGCCGTGTTTCGTATAGCGACAGTTTGAAATTTAAGCGCTCGAGGGGGCGGAACAGACACCCTTAATAAGGTTCCTTCACCGTCTCGTCTTCCTCCTCCGTTCCTCTTCCTCATCCCCTGCATCCCTTTCCTTCGCTCCGTGTCTTCGGCTTATCTACCACCCCCTTTCTTCGCCGTTTCACCTGACCTACCTGCTCGAATGCACAGAGGCGAGAGCGTTAATGGAATATTTTAATGGCTAAGCAAACCTTTAATCAACCTTTGCGCGACCACCAGGACACATTGCGCGAAATTAACAGTAAGTAAGTAGATGAGGCTTTCGCAATGGGGGAGATACTCGCACCGCCGAGCCATCGGTTTAGTCTCTCTATCTTCGCAGGAATAACTAACCCATTAACTTTCGCGCGATACTCGCCACCGGAAGGATAAACGTGTGACCCTTTTGCAGAGGCACCGTGCACGGAATCCAGCTACGCTCTCGAGGACTGATTAAAAGCCAGATACGGAATTTTCCTGAGCAACACTCGCGGAGAAGTAACTCCTCGAAACTGGCGGAAGTTATCCCTCCGAAATGAAATCCTCGACCCTCCGTATCGGCGGGGATGGGACGAGGAAAAATGCTCGATATAATTACACGGAATCGTGCAATTAAAGTTTCCGACGTGTTCGAAGCTCCCCGTCTCCGCACACTTCTCTAACCATCGATGTGACTGCGTCACGGAAAGTAGACGAAAACGAGGAGCAAAAGGACAGCGGAGGAGAGACGAAAAACGAGGAGGTTTATCGATCGAGGTTTATCGCGAAAGGTTGAACGAAACTACCGGAAGCGAAGGCCAGCTGAGGGCAAACAGCTTAATGCTCTGTCGGGAAATATTAGAAATCGTGGAAAATAGCTCGGGGGCGAGACAGGCCGGGAGATCAACAGGGAGCGTTGTCAGTCACCGTGAAAATTATCGCTCAAGTATCCCAGGTTTGTACACGGATCCCTAGACAGTCTGAAGGGTTGCTCGTAGATGGTGGATGCAACGGGGCTGGGGACACGGACGCCGAGAGACGCCCTTCTCTCGTTGGCACGTTCTCCGATTATGTGGATAATGCGAGGCAACGTGACGAGCCTACGTATACATCCCGATGGGCACATCCCCGCTGGCCCTGCGCCGCCCGCCCCACAACTGCACACCCTATTCGTTATGAATATAAACTCCGTGAAACTGATTCGTACCGCTGCCGAGCGCTGCGAACTACCCTCGTCACTGGACGGAAGGGACTGGACATTTCGCGATGGAAGCCTGGCGAACTTGTGCACTCGCTGCCACACTGTTTAGTCATTTCTGTCGCCCCTTGACTGCCCCTGCTTCCTAACAGTTCGTGGAAGACAGTTCAGCTGGATCAGCTGTCTCTAACAAGTGTGATGAACATTCACGAGGGGTGGGTGAGAGATTCTGTGGTTGAGATTGATTTGTAAATGATGGGGGAATGGTGTAGCTGTGTTGTAGGAAGCTTGGGGCTATTAATTGTAATTTAATGTCTGAGTTTCTTAAGTACTCTTTGATAGTTTCTTTTCAGTTGTTTCTGTGTGGTTGGTCAGGTATCCTTGTAGCAGTGGTTTCTTTTATTAGTTCGAAAGAAATGTTGCGCTATTTCGAGCACGTTTTCGTTACTGAAATCTGTGAGTCGCCCCGTTTCGTGCTTTGTACTTTAAATAGATTAAAACCGACGAAGAAAAGTAGAGTAATAACTGCTAGGGAAGTCTCTGTTCTTCGTATCGGGTACAATATTCAGCCACTCTGAAATACTTTTTTCCTCGTTCATTTAAACAGCTACTTCCTGGGCTTGGTTCTTCTACCGTGATACCGTCGGTAGCGAGAAACTTTTACGATTGCGAATCATAATATCTTCTTTCTCCACTTTCCTTTACTTTTAATTCTATTCCTTCCATCCCATTTATTTTCCCTTTCCTCCTCGCTTCGGAGACAAGTCCCGAGTTTTCTTCAGTTTGGAATAAATCGACCTCGCCAATGTATCGCCGTTTGCCTATCATCCGTATAAATTGAAGGAAACACGGGGAAGGTAAATGAATGTTAAAGCGTTTCTGTTTTCCCATAACACATGAAATTCAAGCGCGCACACGCATGTTCTGCGTTTGCTTTGCAAGCTATTCCCGCGATTCTTCTTCCGCTCGCGATGAATGGTATAAATGTAACGGGAGAATTGTAAATCGGATCAGTAGTCTTGAAATTTTCAAGACTCGTTCTTTAGAAATCCGCGGATCGTATTTGCACCGTCTTTGATTAATATCGCGTATCTTTGATTCACTTTCGTTCATCAATCTACTTCTTCAACCTGAGAGCTGTATTTCCAGCCGTTAAACTTTGCTCTCCTTCCATCCATCATCGTTCGTTGTACACGAATCGTTTGCACGACACGTTTTCTTGACAAATATTTCCCAGTTCAAAGCGATTTATCACGGACCCATGAATAACAAGCCGCGTTTATCTGATACGTTAATGGAAGAATACTCGATTCATCTCTTACAGGGTACTGAATCCCAGATATGGTTTCAAAATCCAACCATGCAGATTAATTATAAAAAATGAGGATTACTGATTACAGAGAATATTATATCACAGATGATCTAAAAATAAGTAAATGTCTCCAACAAGTGATTCGAAGGAGATGAATTTTAATATGTACGTTCAAATCAAGCGATTGCAAATTATGGTCTCAAATTGTAAAATTTCAAAAAAATTCATTTAAATCTAATATTAACCGCATTATATGACATTGAAAAGGCAATGCGATATTACCATACATCCTGCAACACTCTGTACACTTCATCTTTATTCAGAGAGCAGTTCAACTTTCAATCGATGTCGAGCACATTTTATGATAACAGCCTAGAACCGTCCCTGGGAGACCACAATGGTACCCTTTAACTTGCCGAATGTCGTTCCAGGGAAGGTAGTTATTGCTTGGAGAAAATTGAGGGAGCGGAAGAACTGCGGAAAGTCGACAGAAAGTGATTTAGATACGTCAGAATTGAAGCGAAGCTTGCCCGCCCCCTGGAGAAAGAAAATTTACTTTGCATCCCGGACATTGTCCTTGCCGAAGGAAGTTCCAGTTCGAGGCATTTACAATTGAAATTACTTTCCTCGTCGTCTCTGGATTATTACTTTCACCCGCAATCGCGAATATCGTCAGTATCCTTTTTCTAACGACTCACATTACTTTACAATTCTAATTACGATCGTGAGAAAGAGAACTTGAGAAATATTTCGAAAATTCCATGACCCCTGGAATAAAGAGTTCAAGCGTACTTCTCTATAAGCGCATTTGTTGTTGGACATGCAGAAGACGTCTGCGAATCCCAAAACTTCTGCCGGAGAAGGGAATCGTACGGATGTCTAGCTTTTAACGCGAAAAAATTGGGGGCAAAGTTTGAAAGTGGCGACCTGAAACTTGCGAAAAACTTGTGGATGGCAGCGTGCGTCCTACCACAAAGCTCCGCGATCCCTTTAACGTCGCAAACAGTCCCCGGCTGAAAAACGATTACAGAGTCGCGAAGATGCGACAGGAAGAAGAACGAAACGGGATCAAGTCATAGAACGAAACAGTTGGAGACCGATCGAGCGGTTTCTCCCTCCCGATAAAACTTTCTATGTTATGCTCCAACCCCCCTCGCCGAGTAGTTGTAACGGGATTGTATGTGAGAATCGTCCAGGAAATTTCGTAGGAAAAAGAGCGCGGAGACGTCGGAACCAATTTTCGAGCGGGAAAGTTCGACGAAGATTCGAAAGGGGGATCGACGCGCTCGAGTTTCAACTACCCTGCATCTTGTACACTTCTGTCGTCGACTTCTGTTTCGATCTTTATCTCGTATCTTCTGATGTTGGAGCAGTTGAGGCTAAAGTAGCAGTACAGTTGATTCGCAAGAAACTTTACTACCGTACGTTTCAATTGAGGCATTTGATGGAAAAAAGGGCACATAAGCCTATGTGCCCTTTTTCCGTAAATCGATTAAATCGACTCAGGAATATGTTATATATATATAATATATCAAGGACATTTCTTCTCCCACGTTTAAATTAGCTAAATGTTGTTTTGTTACGTAGCGTGAGCGACATGCAGCTACGTAGCCGCTGAGCGGTCGCGCTGCCGTGCTGTCTATTGTCTGATCGTGCAATACGTTTGATTTAATGTAAGCGAGGAACTATGGAAAGTGAGGCGTGTATCGAATCCGCAAGGAAAGAAGCGAATTTAGGAAATATGAAATTGATTTGTAAGACAGCTTGCTGCAAAAAATCGAAGAAATTAATACTTACTTAAAACATAACATTTTTTGTTTAGTTTTGCCCTTCATTTTGTATTTTTTATTTAAGAAATGTATAAAAAATTGGCAACGAAGTATGTAAACAAAATTATATGTAAATAACTAAACAAAGAAGCAATTTTGTTACGAATTTACCCTATTTACGGAAAAAGGGCACATAAACCACTTGCATAAAACTATTAAATAAAGACACATATCATTTTCAAATCATGACTTCTGTTTACGAAACGCTTGAAGGATATGATACTACGTCCTTAAAAAAAATTGGATTTGATTGCATTACTTTTCATTAAGTTATACTATAATGAAAGCTTTGAAACTAATTTACTCGAAATGGCATTTTGGCGTATGTGCCCTTTTTCCATCAAATGCCTCAATTACTTATCGAACATATAGATCACGCGCTTGATCCCCGAACGGCCACAGACACCCGTTCGAATCAAAACACTATCGAGGCCCCGTCATCCGTGGTTTCCGTCCCAAGAACTGAGACACGACGACGGGGACAGAGGGTCCGTGCTCGAGTTCTCTCCGAGCGGCATTGTGCCGGTAAATTAAGTCGTCGCCGGGTTAAAGGCGTCACAGTTTTACGCGCGATAAAACGGCGAAAGGAGGGCCAATTTCCTGATCGGCCATGGGTGAAACGTCCAACCTCCCTTGCTGCCCACCCCCGCTGCGCCACCACCTTGGGACGTGTTTTTCTCCTTGGCAGCCCCTGCTCGCCCCCGATCGACCCTCTTTCAAACTCTCGACCGTAACACGCACGCCAGTTGGTTCGTCGAGTGGTCCGTCGGACCGTTTATTTTCATTCGCCGGGATTGCTTTTCATCGATGCTCGGAGCACTGGCGTACGCGCGCGACAAAAGCTGCCCCTCGCGTATACGCGCGCTTCCTTTCACGCTCCGCGTGTATTCCGCGCGCGCGTCACCCTGCACAGGGGCTCGCTTCGCCTCGCCAAGAGGGTGCACTGTTTCCGCGGCCCCTCTAGTTGGAGAATGAACCCTGGCAACATTCTTGACGGCTTGTATCGCTGGAGCGTGCAGCCGCGTCCTTACCCCGACGAACGAATCGCGAAGCTAATTTGCACGGTAATGAGCTCATTATCCTGGCTACTCCGGCGCGGCGGCGATATTAGGAGATAATTTAGATAGCGCCGCGTAATAGCATCAACTCGGCCACCCTTTGAGAACGAACCGCTCGCGCGCCCGATAATGTAGAACGAGATGGGTGAAAAGGAAATTACATGCGGGAAATAAAAAGGTGGTGACAAGCGAGAAGTGTGGAGGGATGCGGTTAATTCTGATGTAGAATCGAGAGGAGCTGCGGCACTCGAAACATGCGAATGAAGGTGTAAGTAGAAATGGCGAGTCATGGACAGACACGTGGCAAGTAGTAGTAGTAGTCTATTTCACTGGCCTTTCGATTTCAAGAGAAGATTCGGTATGCATTCCAGTGGATTCAATAATCCGCGTATATTCGGATCACTACGGATATTACACACTAATTCTCATTCAAGAGTAAATAACCTGCTGCACTCTGCGTTAGGGCACTCACCCCTCAAACTATCTAGAGATAGGTACCCACGCAGTTCTCGATTTTAGAGCTCTGCATTTTGCTTCACGCCTTTCGCCTCAACGTTTCACATAATTAAATTACAAGAATGGCGCGGAAACTTTGATAGTTCATCATTAAAGCATCGCCACTGTATGATATCGCGCCAGGTGGGCGAGCGGATGGTGTGTACGTGCTGGTGGACGGATCTCCGTAAAACGTGTGGCCATCGGTCCGCCACGTATAACGGCCCGTGCACGGCTGCTAAATTATTCCACGATAAACGTGTTTACGTACGTTTAGTCGCGCGTGCTACTTCAGTTCCCTCGGCAAATAGGGGTGTCATCCTCGCGCGAACCGTTCGACCACGCGTCGCGCGTATCGACGAATAAATAATACGCTAAACAGTCTCGACGCACCGCGGAGACACGCTCGTTACACCGCCACCCCATTTTTCCCCCATCGGACTCGCGCGACAGTCGTTCCATCGACGATATAACACCGATGCAATTTTCACGGGAGTAAATAACACCCGTCGAATGCCTGTGCGCCCCTTTAAACGCGCGTTTAAAAATTCAAATGTAAACCCGAAATTCACAACGTCCATTGCGCGCTAAACGCTCGGGGTCTCCTCATTCCCATTGTTCCGTCATTAACGCTCGCTCCGTCCAGTCATACCAGCGGGGTTCTGCCTGTCTGTTGATCTGGGGTAGCCCGGGGAATAATGTAAGATCACCACTTCACCCTTTGCTACCACCTCATTGCATTATGTTTTACTTGACACTCGAGAACTCAGGAAAATAACAATACACCTCAAAAATCTCAATATTCAACCCTAAATTTGTACGTTTAAAAACATTTCTTATTGTTCAGATCTTCGACATTTAACCCTTCGTTGACACACCTCCCTTTTCGATCGAATTTGACACACCTGGGTGGCTCACACCGAGAATAATTTTTGAACGACTGCCATTCTCATCAAAAGAATCCAATCGTTATGAAAAAAATCGTGGGTCAAATTCAAGGTCTCTAAAATGTATTTTAATAGTTGTTTTATTAAAATTATATCACAGTTTTTGTAAAAAAAATTCTAGATTACCATATGTCGAGGAAACATGAAGAAAATCTTCAAAAAATTGTAACTTTTGCAAATATTAATATTAGGAGCTAAAAATGTACAGAGTTATTGTTCAGATATAATATATTGAAAAAAAAAATATTGTATGTCGTCTTTCGAAAAAAAGGTATTTATTTTGCATACAGAAGGCACAGAGCGTCAAAATCAGCTTATGGGTGGTTCCCACCCTGAGTGTCAAGGAAGGGTTAAAGAATAAATTACTACTTATTGTTAGTTAAGAAACAGTTGCTTCCATTCTAATCAACCATTCAAACATCTTTGATACTCGACTACGAAATCTCACAAATGCACGGTAGAATTCAATATAGGTACCTATAGGTAACTTGGTGCAGAATCAGTAATGATCATCATTCGAGATCAGGCAAACCCAGCGTCGATTCACCGCAGTGACACAGACTACGCGCTAAGGGCCGAGTTCCCAAGTTCGTGTCGAACGCGCGCGAAGCTGATCGCTAGAACCTATTGCCAGAATAACCACTCCGCCGACAGACCGTAGCTGTACCGTGAAAATTTAATAAACGCCGCGCATGCAGATAGCAGCAGCGCTGTGCTCAGATCCACAGCGAACTCCTAACAAGTAAGAGGCGTGCTCGTCGGCGAGCTGCGAGATACACTTAAGGAACAGCAACAGCACCTCGCATATTCATCGGTGGTTGACCAGATACACGAGAGAGGCGGACTTTCGGCGATAGACAAGTGCCCGTGAAAAACGAGGCAGCCTAGAGGAAGATACGAGGGGCTTGGACTCCATCGACTCGACGATGGTCGAGCATGGAACGGAAATCGGCGTTAAAACTGATCGATCCCCATTCCGAGAGAATTGATTAGTCCAATTTTCCGTCGAGGAAATTGATGTTCGCGGCGCGTCTTAATTCAGTTTAGAGAAACGCGAGGATATCTCGGTGGAAGATGAACGGGCGGCTAACGGAATAAAGACATCGTCGATCTCCAAGCTTCCACCGTACGATTGCCTATCCCGTTCTGGACGCGACGTTGTCTTTCATTATCGTCCCCCTTCAATCGAATCGCAACGATCATCAAATTACAGATAACTGTCAGGAGGCATCGGAAAGCCCGGCTGCATCGTGATGCTGGGCGAGGGGTGCGTCGCCACACCTTTCCACGCGCTCGAAAAATGTCCCGTGCGTTATAGACCGAGGTAACGCGATTGCCGTCAGAGTTAATGGACCCGCAGAGAGATGCGGGCCCAGAGGCGTCCCCCTATTTCTCGCGTCGTTTCCCCGTGATATTTTGAGGAAAAATCGTCGCGGTTTCGCTCGAGCGAATAATTTCGTCGCGAAGTTTACGCTCGTTCGGCGGTGAAACAAACGGTATCTCGTTCCCCGCCCCATTGTCGACAACGATTCTCGCGAAGGCTATCTCCGTGATTTTTTTTCCAATTATTTCTGAATAATTCAACCGCTTTCTCTATAAATCTACCAGCGCACTTTGCGCGCGAACGCCTGCATCGGAGTGTATTCAACGATTTCTCTGGAAGAATGCACAAACCGGTGCAAAGTGCTGAAACACTTACGACTGAGATCCATTGACGGGATTCAATCTTCGCGAGGAGGGTTTTAAAAATTGAAACACCTGGAAACCTAGCCTCTCGCTAGTCTGATAATAATTCATCCGAGGTCCGGGTATAAGTATGCTCTCGAAGAAATATTTGAAACCCTTTCTCCCGCGTCTTTAACGGGTCTACTCCAGGCCCAAGAGAGCGTGACCGATCTCGAACCCGTTCAATGGCCACTTCTCGCGCCCCTGTGCTTCACCCCCTCTTTTGCAGCGTCGCGGCAAGATTTCCTTATCGGCTACGTGACGTTCTGCGGATTCCTCACGCATCACAGATTACGCCGTGGATCAAAAGGCCAGGGAGAACGAGGGTAGTAAGGACGGAAGGAATTCTCGAGCGAGCGTGCATGTACGTGAATACCAGCACCGGTACACGTAAACGTGCAGCGCACGACTACTGTTCCAGCAGCGTCTCTCCTTATCATGCTCGAACGGTGACCGACAGCGTTACGTACCGATGTACCGCGATCTCGATAAAGCAACTACTACCCCCGGCAGCCCATCGTCTCTTACGGTCTTCAAGAAGCTCTTGAACGAGCGTACAGCAGAAGAGAGACACGAAGGAAGAGAGGGGGAGAATACAGAGAGAGAGAGAGAGAAAGAGAATGGCGGTGAAGAGAGACGAGGTGAGCTGCTGGCTGGCACGACTCGCTCGATATCCATTAACCCCCTCCCCCGAGTGGCATCCCGAGTCTCTGTAGAGTTTAGGGGTGGCTATTCCCTCCTCGTTCATCGGCAAGACACGAGTCTATAGCTCGGCGAGAGGGCGAAGGCTCCTCTCGTTCGTTAACCTGCTAGAAACTGGAACTTTGGAAACGAGCCGGTGTGCTCACAGATTCTTCACTTGTTCCCACAATTTTTTTCATACTTATTTTCTTTTTTACCGATGGGTACCTGTTTCACGGCCGAAAACCACCCCCACGCGTGGACACGCTTCTTAACGCGCGAAAAACAGCGACCGCTGCTGCATCCACCTCCCGTCTGGCTTCTTTTCCTTCAGATTCCTCGCATATCTTGTTTTTCCTCTTCACACCGACCCGCAGTTACGCCTCGGCTATTTAATATTCATACGATTATACGAGGAGCAGAGTCGCGGGCGAGCCACGTTCCCCGGGCGGCATTTAAACGATGAACGACGACGTGGTCCGCTCCTCTCCCCCATGCGGGAAATAAGAAAGTGCATTTCAGAGGCTGCTGCCACTCACCTCGAAAGCTTGATGGCTACTCCCGCTCGGTTAATTATGCGCGTTTTATCGTCCCGCGCACTTAATGTAATTTCGTGGCCGAGCGACAAACAGCGGCAGGGTTGTTTACTAAGCGCAGTGGATCCTTTGAAGAGCGGGTGTTTATCACGTGAGCAAAAGGTGGGCGACTGGTCGATGACTTCTGGACTTGATTCTGAGAGAGAGGTGACTTGATTCGCGCCATTGTGGTTGTGATAATTCTTTGGGGGTGGAATGGTGGTTTTGTGGGGTAGATGTACGTAATGCATTTGGATAGAGGTGTAAAGATAATCGGAAAGTTGCATCGCATGTAAAGATGTCTTGTATCTACCAGGAAGGTTAAAGTTTATATAATTCCTAAGGGAATTGTGAATATTATGTAACATTCATTTCGAAAATTTTTGCATCTACAACCACTTTTGTTCTACTTTAATATCGAACGGGGAATACTCGGCAACTTGCAGCAGACTTTGTTAAACAACGCGCTAAACCTTCCCAGATTCACCGATATTTGCAGGCCGTGTGTGGCAAAATCGAAGTCGCGATAAAAAGTTTATCGAAGGAAAATAGGTCGCGCAGAGGGAGATGGGACGAAATTTATCGAAAAACGCATCAGCAATTTCGCGACAGTGTCCCATATAAACGACCGTATTGATTATTCCCCCGGCGATTAAAACATCGACCTTTCTACTCGCCCCACATTCTCATATAGACATAAATGTCATTTAAAAGCATCGATTCGAAAACTAAATCCTCCACTTCACCCACCTCTATCGCGGAAAACGGGGAGGACGATAAAAAAGAGTGTGGGTACTTTTTCCACAACGCAGCCTCCCTCTTTTTCCCCTCGTGCTCGGTCTCTGGAAATGTACAGGGTGAAACGAAAAACTTGCCACTACGAAGTCTGAGCATACATAAAGAAGAAACTATTCTGACGAACAATCAGGATATCTATTCACTTATTACAAATTTTCAATCTATTCATCCCTTTACTATTCCTTCATCACTATCAATTTTTACATTATCCTTTCACCCAGTTAACCCCTGAAGCGTTAAACCTCCTCGACCCTTCAACCTCGATGAAACGATTCAGCCCTTCTCCACGAAGAAAAAGTCCTCTCCTCGATGTCACCAGACATCTGCACTGCCCCCATTATTTAAAATGTCCTATCTAGCATTTTGAAACAATCGAGAAAATTGAAGCTTTATCATTTACTTTGAACCATCCTTATTTTCCTTCATTCAAATTAACACATATAATTTTTTGTAATAGATGTACCGGTAGGGAATGTATTATTAACGTACCAATTAATTAATTGTTTTAGATAAGATATTTTAACCATTTTGAAAGAAGTTATGTTAAATACATTAGACTGTTTATCAATCTTTACGAAGCACGTAGAGTTTTCTAACTTTACTTAAAAGGTAAAAGACATGTAGAACTTCAAATATTTCAACATCTTCTTTCCGAGTCATCCAAAATATTATCACTTTGCAGTAGACCCAATTAATAGAACGATGATCGTGGCCAACGAAATCTTTAGCGGCGTTGACCCTTTTTTGGGGTCCCTAAATTCGTTCAGAACATCGTTACATATGCGTATAAAGTAACAAAAATAGGCTTTAACATGCTATCTGTGTTGCTTGTGATGCCAAGGTTGTTCCTCTAATTGTTTTACTACTTAATTAATCTTGAAACACACTTAATACTGTCTAAATATTTGTGCTCAGACTCTGTAATTTTTACTGTATATTAATTCGTATACTATGGGTTTTTCCCGTATATTAATAATAATAATAATTATAATAATAATAATAATAATAATAATAATAATAATAATAACATATCTCAGAAAATGAAAAAATGTTAGATAGGACAGTTTAACTAAGGAGGGCAGTACAACCAGAACACTATCCTAGATCAATCTTGCCCGCGATTTTCGCAGCACCCCGTATGCGCCGTTCGACGCACGCACCAGTTTTCGTCGCAACTGCACGATACACGGCTAGCCGTGACCGGGGGGTGGTAGCGGCGTGGCACATTCAATGGCACGGGGACCGTGTGCCGTCGGGGTACACGGTGTGCTGCGGTGAATGTGGCCACCCCACACCCCCCGCCCCCTTCCCACACCCCCACTGTGCAACTGCATGGAGATGCAGAGACGTGGATGCATCCTGTAGGAGAGTATAACGAGCTCGAACCCGACTCTCGGGTCGATGGCTCATGGTTTCGCCTTGCCCTCTCGAACGGCCCACCCCTTTCCTGTCACCCCTTCTCGCTGCCTGGACCCTCTCTCGCTCTTTCTCCCAGCTCGCGTTGCCTCTCTTCCCAGTCGTTCCTCTTGCCTCGAACCCCTCCCACGTTCCCCGCTCGCTCTCGTCCCGTCTATTCGTCCCAACAGTGGCGTAACTTTAAATTCAGGGCCAGCGTAGCGGAGGGTCAGGGGGTGGTGCGCGACACGAGGGGGCCCTCACCTGTCAAGTAGGACAACGGTGGTTACCGGAAGGGAAAACGTTTTGACGGGTGTTCTTGAGAGACCGGCGGCCTTTGTGGGCTTCCCGCGAACTCTGGATGATCCGTGTGCAAACGCGTTTCCGCTGCCTTTTGTCGCGACTGCACTGCAAATGCCCCCGGATTCTCCATATAGAGAGAACGGGGCTGTCCGTCGATACCGAGGCGACTCGTCGAACGGAAATCGTCGATGCAAATGCGTGCACGTTACGTAAGTGCAGTTTGGAGCAGGGAGTACTGGCAAGGTGCGAGGGGGAGGCTAGAGTGGGGCATTATTCGGCTAAATTTTCATTCGAATATGTATTCGAATACATTTGTGCGAATAAGTTTTTATTCGAATAATCTTCGAATAAAAAATTCGAATAAAATGAAATTCTTCGACAATAACGAATAAGTTTTTATTTGACTGAAAATTTATTCGAATAATTTCTTATTCGAATAAAAATTTAGTCGACTCAACGGACGAATAAAATGATCACGTGGTTTCAGTGATGTATCATGACATCACTGACTGACACTCGTGAGACCTAATGTTTTAAGTTAGGTAACTCTTGTCATAGCTCGCACTTTGCAGGAAGCTGTATGACCGCGGTATTACATAGAGTAGCGTTTTGATTTATTTTAAATAAAATTTGCTCATGTCAATTCATTTAAACTAATGAAAAAATCAATCTCTTCAAATTATAAGCGTTCATTGAACGTTTTTAAATACATACAAATACGCACACTTCCAGACCCACACGTCCAAACGTATGTTGAACACAGTACGGACTTCCATCGATAGATACCCGACAGGGTATCACATTTATTCGTCGTTCATTCAGGTCGAAAAACGAATAAATTCTTATTCGAACGAATCTGGCTAGAATAACGGTACAGATTTATTCGCGAATAACGAATAATTTTTCGACGAATAAAATCGTCATTTGTTATTCGCGAATAAATCTTGGGGATTTATACGAATCCGTATCCGAATGAAAATTTAGCCAAATAATGCCCAACTCTGGGGGAGGCTAACGAGGGCAATCAAACAGCAAAAGGGATGATTGCTGTCAGAGAACGAGAAGCATCCGACGTTATTCATTAACGATAGGGGGTGTGGTGGTCGTTTAGAATTTTAGAAGCACTGATCTAACCTGTATTTCTATCGTGATCGCTAATAGTGTACAATTAACGGGATCCTAACGAAATTCTTTATGTATGTCAGAGCATATCTCCTCCCCCTAGCTATCCACTATTCTTGTGCATCGGTAGAAGGCCCAATGAAACGATAATTGAAGGAAGGAAAGACCCGTGGCTTTCTGGGCCGCGCAATGTTCCCCGGCCGATAAAGCGTTCGCGTCATAGCAGCTATCGCGTAACTCTGACGCGACACAGAAACGACGCCGAAGGAACCGGAAGAAGATGTCGCCTTGTCACCTTCCCCGTGCAAATACGACGCAAATTCGATACGAGGCGTCTCGTCTCCGTCGACTTGACGCACACGTCGAGAATGAGATACGGCACGACTACACCTGGGAATAGTCGAGCTTCCTCCTCCTTTCCCCTCCATTTCCCACCACCCTCTTTCTCCTCCTCTGTCGCTCCCCTCCCAGTGGCCCTTGTCCTTTTTTCACCCTCCACCTTTCCCTATGCACATCCACCTGCCTTTCGTGATAACACGTCGGCCAAAGTAACACGCTGGTTTGACTGATGTCGCTTCGGTGACGTAAACGCCCCTGGGGAGATGCCTTCCAGGTTTGATCGCGCAACCGTTCTCCAGCTGTCTTGTTGCCCCAGAAAAGACACCTCGAGTCCCCTGCTGCAGGCAAGGATCGGCCAAACGGCGTCTTTCCTTCTCGCTAGCTGACGATTCGAGACAATACGCGTCCCAGTTTTCGACGATGATCTGGGAGAGGGAGGGTGGAGAGTTGAGTATCAATTATAAAGTTGAAGAGAAACGCTCGCGTGGTATACTCTGTCGAGATGGTAATAAGGATCCTTGGATGCAGAAGGGTTAACTGCTGCAATTCTTGAGCACGGGATTATGAAACTTATTGTCGAGGAGCATCGACCTGTTCAGTGCGATCTCCAAATCTGAGAGAGAACTAAGATTGGAGGGAGGTTGATGGTGACGGAGGAAGTCTACTTCTGTGGACTTTCACTTGAGCGAACTCGTGTGAACTTGTATTATGTTAGACTGGGCAGAGAGTTACTATCATTTGCAGCGCCGTAGGTATGGACAAGAGGATAAAAAGTTCAACAGAAAACCGTAACCAATTACCTTCCTACATTCCATGCAGACTATGGGAGCAAAAGAACTTTGCTCCGAGTGTTTAGCTACACCTGGCTGACAGACTTCTTCTGCTACCCTTTCCTCGCGACATATGTAGGGGAAGTCGGGGTATTGTGAGCCACTTTTTTTCATTGCCAAAGAACTGCTATTAAATTAAGTTTTTCATCAAATTTCAACGCTAAATGTTGTAGTATAAAGATTTACCTTTCTTTTAGACACAATAGTTTAATCGAATATCTGCAAATTAGATGATTTTAAGACTATTACAAAAAATTTGCATTTTCTTGAATTTTGAAAATCTCGGGGAATCGTGAGCCACTTTAAAAAATCAAATAAAAATTACAATTTCTGTTATGAAATGTTTATTCATGTATCTGAATGACAAAATATTTGTTTAATCTGAAATCCTCATTTTCTGTAGTAACATCGATGTTAGAAAATTTGGCGATATATCGTCCCAAAGTGCCCCTCGAAATTTTATGTGCGGTGGCAGCTTGCCTGACCGATGCATTATGAATTTTCACATGCCTTATTGCCTCAAAAATATTGTCAAAATCGAGCGAATGGTCATTTTTGGCATAATAACGTGGCATCGTAACTAAAAGAATTGAATCAGATAAAATATCTATTAGATATTGCCAAAAAATTTATATCGTGCTCGAATATTGCATAAACAATCATTGAGAAGCATCAAACATGTGAGGTTAGCTCGTTAAATGTAAAAAATCGAGTGGCTCACAATTCCCCGAGAAAAGTGGCTCATAATTCCCCGAACCCTTATTTTTACGATATGGTCCCAAACAAATAGCACAAACCTCACCAAATTCAAATTTCTTTATTTATTTCGAAAGCTTGAAGTCACACGAGTATTATAAACACAGTTACCTGCTTAGATCCACAGAAAAATGTAACAAAAATATACCAAACACGAAATGAAAATAATACTTCGAGCGCAGCAAATTTTTGTCTGCTAACAGAGCAAAGTAATGATGCGGGTGCGTACTTCAACTGATCGTGGAAATATTACCTCATATATAAGACAACTCAAAAATAGTTGTTTGCAGCTGTCATTATTTACCAGTAAAACACAGATGACACTGGCTCACGATTCCCCGTGGCTCACAATACCCCGACTTCCCCTATCACCTGAAACCGCAACCCTCCTCCACCCAGCAAACCCGTAAATACCTACAGGTGGTCAAGTGTTTCGGGGCAAGAGAAAGTAACACAAATTGTCATTGGACAAACATTGAACTCACGAATGCAACGTATCAAATGCACCACCGCATTGATACGTAAACCACAGAAATTCGAGAAATTCATCAAAGCATAGTCTTTACACTTTCGAAAGACATTGAACTCTTTGCTTTCGCGAAATTAAACTCCACACCGCGACCCCACGCGTTTAAAGTTTACGCGTCGATGGATTCGCGTTCCTCGATGATTTCGCGAGCCCCACCCAGCGCAGAATTTCATCGAAAGCCCTTGCTCGATTTTCAGAGATATTCCTTGCAGAGATAAGAGGCGGCCGCTTCCTCGGTCGTTGACTCCGCGGGTAAAAAATATTATTTCCGCCTCTGGCTGACGCTCTCGTCCTTCCTAAAGCGCCTGGTGTCTCGTGCGCGTATTAGGCGCAGAGGACGTCGCTCCTCGTCCTATCCGCGATTCTCTCCTCCTCCCTTTTTTTGCGCTCAAGAGCCGAGGGTGGATCAAAAGGACGCGCGCTCCCGACGAGACGTTCATATGGGAATACACAATGCGAAAGCGGCCTCGGTAAACGCACCGTCGAAAACAGCCCTCAGATCCGTGCACGTTTCGCGCCCAACTGTCGCTGTTTGTTTAAAACGTGCCAGCCG
Organism: Andrena chrysosceles; assembly: GCA_963855975.1. Classification (NCBI taxonomy): domain Eukaryota; kingdom Metazoa; phylum Arthropoda; class Insecta; order Hymenoptera; family Andrenidae; genus Andrena; species Andrena chrysosceles. Next base: position 9,168,155 of record OY979766.1, on the reverse strand, counting down.
AGTCTCACTCGACTTTTATTTATTTATCAACGGTGCAAACCCTTTCGTCGTGCGGGAGCAACGGATATCGGTAATTGCACTTGCGCTGCGAGGAGATGGGAATATGGGAATCTCCAAAGCTTGCGTGCTTTCGGTCTGGAGGCACCTTAAGCCTTTTTAAAATAATCTGTGGGCCTGTTAATTTCTTCTGTGTATGATATAATTGAGGGATACTGCAACGTTGTGAGAAGACTTTGTGGTGAATAAAGTATGAATTCAGTGGATGGGTTTCTTGGCAAAGTCTATGTACCTATGTCTGTTCCATGGTTTTGTTCAATACAAGTACATACAACTTTGGGAATACCTTTACTGACTAAAGATTCTTTTAATTCCCGGGCAACGTATAATTACGCGATGCACTTTGAGGCATAGTAGTAGGGAATGAATGGAAACAAGTAATTGGAATGGAATTCGATTTTAATGTGCACCTCGAACCAGATGCTCTTAACATCTAGGTTCTCAGGAGCTGGCTCAAGAAACGTCAGTGGGATATTCTATAAATCCCATGGATTCTCCGCGAGATCCTGTAAAGATTACTGTCCTTTGATCTAGACAAGATATACGTCTAACAGCCCAGTGATATACACCCCTTTAGGATCCCCAGAGATTGGATTTCAATTTCAGTACTATGAGCCCAAATCAGGACGAATTCCCCGCGAGAGATATCGCGAAAGTATTTCATTTCACGCGTGACAAAATGTCTGGGAATTTTCAGTGGACGCTTCTAGAAACGAAAATGAAGACTCCAGGGAAAGGGGGTGAAATCTACAAAACTTTCATCGCCCGTCTACAAGATCCTACGTCGTGCAGCAAAATCTGTCCGCGTAACTGAACTCGAGAAGACTGATCCGAGGAAAGTGATTTAGATGAAAAGAAATTAACCCCACCCCCCGATGATCCATCGGGATAAAGAATTGTGCTCGCTGTTTTCCATCGGAAAAGGAGGCGAGAGAGATTCCTATCTGTCCCGCGTTGGTCTATTCGACGACGGATTCGCTCTGCTCGGGGTATTTGCTCCCGTAATCTTTTTATCCTTTTGCTCGTGTTCATGGTCTGCGGGCCAGAGGGGGAGGAAGGTGGGGGATGAGATCCACCGACATCCTTGGCCGCCGCCAAGGAGCAATATCGTTCTCCTTCAGGCGGACGCTCATCTCCAGGGGGAATGTCTGTTCCTCTGTTGCTCCCAACGATCTCTGTTTATCCCCCTTGCTCTACCCCTTTCTGTCCACCCTCTGACGTTTATTTTTCTCTCTTTCGAACGGAAGCATCCGCAGACTGCAAATTAGCCCGGGATATCTCCGGGAGCCGTTCCTCGTACGCCGCACCCTCCGCATCTTTGTGTACGTACGAGCCGTAACAACATCAACCCCTCCCCCAAACTTTTCCCGCCCCTGTAACAGGGTTATGTGACCGCTGTAAATAAAACGCGCACGTAGGACCGGCTACTTTTGCCAGAAGCGTAGCAACAGTTTGCAGCGCTAGAGGATCGCGTGCTGGGGCCAGTTTGTTTTGTTGGCCCAGTTTCTTGCGATGCCACCTACACTCTCTCCCTCGATCGGGTACAGCCGCATCTTTCTTGGCCCGAGGTCAATACGACGCGAACCTTGGCGAGGGACATTGATCCCGATCCACCAACGGCCAGTGAAAGTACACCGTCGATTCTCAGACGCGATCGCGGCGAATTAAGGTCCGCGCACACTTGTCAGTTCCACGACGGTTTAGTGGCGTCAGTGTGAGAGATACAAAATATCGTCTGTCTGTTTTGGGATGGAACAGTTCATGCTCGCACGTGTTGGTTGCTCACACTGAAACAAACAGACCATTCACATTGACGGCACTGAACCGTCACGGAATTGATATGCCTGTGTAGACCTTTAAGGGCAATCGTTGCGTGACATGCTTTTCCCGGAACGATCGTCTCGATTTCCACGGCCCGCCGGGTGTTTACGTGCAACCGAATAAGGTGGCCACGGATGTGGCTCGTTTAACGCGATTCGAGAGGCGATCGATGGCGATTCGTAGAACCGTTGGGTCAATAGAGGCTGACGACACGAGGAGTACATCGATCAGAAACAGATGTTCGGGGAACATGTGTAGTATGTACTAGGAATTCGGCCAGGGGACGTGTAAATCAAGTGTCTCGCGATGATGTAGTACATTTCGATAACAGTTTCTTCTTGTAAGGCGGAGGATAAACGAGGCTATTAAGGAAATGGCTTGAAATGGAATTATCCATTTGGAAAACAGCCACCAGATGGAAGTTATCTAGGAATTGTGATGAAAGGACAGCTGGCTACCTAACAGTACGATCGTCTAAAATGTAAGAAGACAGCAGAAATTCAACTTGAATATGAGGTGCTGGCGATATCACAGAGAGCGCGTCGTTTTTCAAAACGAGTCGCGGAGCCAAGTGCCTCGTGCAGCTTGGGAAAGGCTGTTGGGGAATTCTTTGGGGAACAATGTTCCATGAAGAATGCGCGCGCAAAGTTTGGTACCAAGCGCAGCACAATACGCAGGGCACGGTGAGGTATTACCACTCTTTCTCGGCGGAATATGTGCCCCTCGCGGTTGTTGCTGCCTTCAACCGTGACGAGATGCAAAACGATTGTTGCTTTATGCAGTGAAATAAAGTTTCCTGACGCAGGACGAGCTTGCACGCCTTTTGTATCAAGCTTGGCGCTCGTGATAAATGAATTCGCCGTGTAAAGCACGACCGTCTAATGCGTTAATTAAAAAACTTTCGGGGAACTTTCATGACTCGTTACGTCGAGATCGTCTTGGAATTATCAAGTGGAAACAACAAGACCATAGAATGCGAAAAGGCGCTCCACTGCTGAGATAATTAACTGTTCGTCGTTTGCTTGTACTTATATTAGAACAACGTTCCGCTTCAATGCTCTGATATGAATATAGTTTGCGAAATAATCATCGAGCAAATGTAAGGAATGGAATTCCTATCGATTGGGCAAACGTGAATATCGCTGGCTCCAGGTGATCCCGGTTTACTTGCACGCGTTACGGTCGATCCCAAGTTATGCTAATAAATTCCACTCTATGATTTCACTCGCCAAAGAACTAATTAAAACTTTTCTAATTCCCCTATCTCGTTACGGCAATATCGCGACCAGACATTTACGGCCACCATCTCGCATTGCTGCTATAAATTCGATTCGGTGGATTATTGATTCGCCGGGCCAGAAATTTTCCGCGTGATCTAGTTTGAAAATATCGCTGTCCAACTTAAAACGAACTCGGATAGATCGATGAGAATCGTTCGATAAACTTCATGTCCTAACAACCAGTGAGATATCCTATCTCTGTATCAGAGATATACCTCTCCTCTCAATTTTATAGCCTTCTAACAATATAATCAATGATCCTTAAACAATATCTACCATTGAAACAAGAATCTAGCTGTCTGCAACAGTTGATGAATATCGATTCTTGATACCACCGAAGTAAAACGAGTCTAACATCATTTAAGAAGTGAAGAGATAAGACTGCAAGCGTGACCGAAAATAAACGTTCCACCAAATTATAATCTAATCAGGGATGACCCCATCTAAACAGTATTCTCGAAGCTTGCCACCCCGTTTATCTATAAACCACCCTAACCGCCCGAAGAAAATATATATACCTACCGAATCGTTACTCCCCCAACACGCACATCCACACACAGACCCATGGAACTGCATTTACGAATCACCCCCAAGCATCCGCCCGTAATCGACAACATTACAATCCAATCTTCCACCATCACGCCAATCAAACTTACCGGGGCCCGCGCAGCCATTGAAAAGCACCGCCAGCGATCGCCGGGGGACCATTCACTCTGCGATCGGTCGTTTCGCCCGCCACCGAATGCCGATTCAATGCCAGCCCCGCGAAGTACACTTAAAACGATCCTCCTCATCTGACTCGTCCCATCGATACCATTATTCCGTCTACGACGACCCCCCGCGGCCGCCTCCTTCTCCCGTTTCGTCTAGCCGTTTCGCGGCGCTCGATTGTTCGCGGGTGACATTAATGAATCTCGTTAGCGAGCGTTCGCTTATCGAGGCGCTGCGCGGTCGAAAAAGTTGCGCCGATAGGTACCACATTGGAAGCCATTCGACGACAGTTGCGAGTCGGGAAGCAACCCTAGTCAGCCTTGGCTACCTTGCCACCCGCCAACACGGCCAATTGTGCGTTACGCAGTAGATACGGGGACGTTTGTAGAGGGGTTGCTTGGCTCCCTTAACGCCGCCAATTCGCGGACAGGGCTCGACTACTGTCTCTCCTCTCGCTCCTTCCCACTCTCTCTCTCTCTTCCTCCGTAGCGTCATTTCCGGCTGACACCGGTATTGTGCAGACTACATTGTCCCCGCGTGTATTCAATGAGAAGGCCCGCGGCAACTAACCGTCAGCAAGAGAGAGAGAGAGGAGTGGGTGAGAGAGAAACGGGTTGGATGTAGGAGAGAGAGAGCGAGCACGAGGAGAGACACCGTTGCTACCGCTGGCTAGGCTGCTCCTCCGCTCCTCTGCTCTGCTCCGTAAGCGAACGAGCTCTTCCTTGGAACAATGAATTGTTCTGGAAGATGTCATTGTCCGATCGCTCGCGGGCCCCTGTCGCGTTTCGCATAGTAAACTCTCTCTCCCCTCGCCTCCTGCCCTGGCCCTATCGTCCCTTCAACTTGCTCCGTCCTAGTAGTCATCGACCTCTCGTTCGCGTCTTAATTCCTCCCCCTTTATCGATCAACGGGACATGGGGGATCTCTCAACGGGGCGGAGTGAAAACACTCTGAAAACCTGCTGCAGAACGTCGTTTGCCAGTGTAGGGCAATTGTGGGAGAGATGCCGCACTCGGACAGACGCCGCACTATCGGTATTTCAAGGATATCGGTAATAAAACACATCATTGCCGATTTTATTTGTTTAAGGCTGTTCATTTGGGTTAGTTTGTCAAGCCAGAGCGTGTTTCCTGTATTATTGTTAAAGATTTTGCTGTTTTTCGAGGTAAGCCTAGCAGAGCCGGATTTACCTTTCAGGGGGCCCTAGGCTGAATATTTGGTGGGCCCTCGGTTAAATGTAAAAAAAAATGACGCTGACTTGATTTTTTATCATAATACTCGAATAATCTAAATAAGAATTTAATTTCAAAATTAACATTGAATATCAAAACTAAACATAACATTAACATAAATAAACATTAAAGATACAAGTTAATAAAGATAACATAAAAAAATGCTAATTTTTCGAAGAAAATATTTAGAATGAGGGGCCCCTTGCTAAACGGGGCCCTAGGCTTCAGCCTTGTTAGCCTAAGGGCTAAATCCAGCACTGAAGCCTAGCGTACTTTGCCTGGAAAGTTATACGTCGCGTCTATTTTTACTAATATAGTAGCTAAAAATTCATAGTTTTTCTTGATACAACATTTGTAATACGTTAAGGGGACCATGTAGAATATTTCCTTGGCAGAATGGGTTACTTTCGACTTAGCATGTGGAAATACGGAAGTGCGGCGCCTCTCCCAGGCATTTCGGATAGACGCCGCACTTTTATTTGGGATAGATGCCGCACTTTGATACTGTACTGTTTCGGAAACTAAGTCGATTTAAATGATGTTTTTAATGTTTAAAATACCGAAAAAGTTTTTTCAAATAGCTAACGTGGTATCTCAAGGCAAATTATTTATTTTTAAATGAATAATCTTATAATCGAAATATATTTGTAGACTATGTACTCTTTTTTCACATTTTTTTTATTTTAATCTCAAGATGCCAACTGAATATAAAAAAAATTTCGAAGAGCAGATATAATATCTGTTCCTACTGTACCCATTTAATTTTCCAATTTTATAATTGTATAAAGTAAAAATGTTTCATTTTACTTTGTTTTTATTATTTTTTTACATTAAAAGTTAGAAGTAACAAGTTTAAATCGAAAATTAAACGTGTTTCGAAATGCGGCACCACTCCCGCATGTGCGGCGTCTTTCCTACCAAAGGATGTTTTTAGTTTCAATTTTTTTAAGGGTGACAAATATTAAAATTTTGATTTTCTTTAATGCTAGTAGAATCACAAGATGTTGAACTAATAAGATATATCCTTGGAAAACATTTTCATTGCAAAATTTAGACACGGTGACAATTTTGCGTAACGTGCGGCAACTCTCCCACAATTACCCTAACCTCTGAAAGCACACCCCGATAACCAACGACAAACCGAGGCACACGGAAACATGCCCCCTCCCCCCATACTCGATGATCGATATCCGTCTATAGGCATGCTTTGGAAAATAACTTGGCGAAATTCAAAGGGTCTGTTAGGGTAACTTTTATTTCCGGTTCCGCAATTACACTCTATACGGCATAGAATCGATGCCCTCTCCCCCTCCCTTCCATCGCGGTTCAGTGTTCACGGCTCTTATCGCTGGAAAAGATTGAATGCGCGGTAGGTTCGACGAGATGATTTCATTGCCTGACATGGTCTGTTACACAGGATGAATGGCCTTGATTATATCAATGGCTGGCGTAAAATTCGAACCGCCGCGATAACGGTGGATTTTTATTCGCGTTATTTTTCCTTCTATTTTGCCAACAATAAGCAGAGCCTCTCTGCAGCGAGCAACGCTTCAACTCCCGTCGACGAAGCGTAATGTATGCAGTGTATATTTTGACGAGGGGGACGTGTTCCCAGGGCGTAGAATTTCGCAGCGACCTTTCGCGATTGAGATCAAGTTTTGCGCTTTAAATTCCGTTTATAACCGTCCGAGAAATTCAGATTATTGCGCTCGATAGCATTCACGGATGCCACGACTTTCCGTCATTCAAGGAAACACGCGCTGGAAATATTTAGAGCGCTCTCAGTATCAAATAATGGATACCGTCCGCGATACCCGTTGGTGGGTATTCCCAGAAAATCGATAACACGCTCGCTCGAAAGCCGAAAGTCTATCGTGCAAGCTCAAAATTTCACTGTTAACGTCTTATTTATAAATCCGACTTCTGTCCAGGATACTCGTGCCGACTTTGATTCCCGAGGCTGTCTGAAGCTATTAGACTCTATCTAAACATAGATTCGACTAGAAAAATCTTTTTATAGTCCCTAAGGAACGAGAATAGTTAACTATTTTACCCTGTTAATGGAGTCTCAACGCTTTATCTAGAACTAAAATATCCTCTCAGACTTCATTAACACGTTCCTTTGAACAGTATTAAAAAAAAAAATCATTTCGATTAGATACCATCGTTTCACTAGCCACGTTTTTCGCAATCAGGGGCTGAAGACTGCTACGGGTCACGTAGGTTGTCCACGTGAGCAAGAGCGTCTTTATTACACTGGGATAGGGGGTTCAGACGATTGTCAGAGCGGCGAGATTCAAATACTGCAGAGGAGCCCATCCGGCAGACAGTAATATTCCGTTTTCCTCGAGCGAGGCTGGCGAATTAGCGCGACGTTACTGCGGCAAGTGCTCGACTCGATGGGAAGTAATATTGTCCGACTACCGTGGTAGGGTCCTGTTTCAACCACTTCGGCTCCTTTAAACAACGGGCTCCGCGCCAGAACTGCCTATCCTATCCGCGCGAAGCCGCGCGGCGATTCCCGAGGAACTCTGCATTCGAGTCACGGTACTCGGTTAAATCCAAGGGATATAGGTACCTCGGTGCCGAGGGAATGAATTCGCACGGTACCTGTAGTGCGTTCGCGGGCGATAACGAATTTTTACGATTCACCGTGCGAGCGAACGTTCAATCGTCTCTCGGACCTAATGCGAATCTCTTTTGAATTTAACACCCTGATGAATTTAGCAAAAGAATTTCCAGTAGCACCTACTTTGCAAGTTAGAAATATTACATCTAGGGAAATATCTACACTAGCGGACAAAAAAGTTACCACTTTTTCGATTTGTTCTATTTTTGTTATTTTTTTTAGCATACATTTAGGACTGTGGTATATTTAATATGCATATTCTGATGGAGAATTTAAAGATGTATAAAATCCAGTTAAAGTTGAATTTAATTAACTGACAAGCAAAAGTGTTGTATGATATTAAAGGGGGTAACACATTTTTGGGGCCGACAAAGAAGTTACCACGTTTAGCAACTTTTTAGATTGTCCTAAAAGCAAAATGTCCCCCCACAAAATATTAGATGTTTTTATGTTCAAAAGTGGTAACTTTTTGTTGACTTTAAAAGTGTGTTGTCTTGTTTAATGTTATGTGCGGTTTTTTGATTGTTAGTTAAATAAATTCAACTGTAACTGGATTTTATACAGCTTTCAATTCTCTTTCAGAATATGTATGTTAGGCATATACTACAATTTTGAATTGATATTGAAAAGTAATAGAATTAGGGTGGGTCGAAAATGTGGTAACTTTTTTGTCCGCTACTGTATTTCAACATACCTACTTGCATTTTAACTAGAAAAGTGGCAGTGTCATGGATAGACAAAAAATATACTTTGATTAAAAACATAATTAGTATATTGTTACTCTTAATAAAGACTTTATTCAATAAAGCGAACTGACTTTTGCGCCCACATATTTTCGAGTCACTTTAGGATGCGACGTGCGATGCTTTTGAAGTAAAAGTTATCGTTCGCAAGAAGAAAAAGAGGGATCGGAATTAAACGGCACAAAATGCCGCGAGACATTCCTTTCGTCCTTACTCCCCCCGCCAATAGCATCGTTCCAGTTGTTTCAGAACTACCTCGACAAGCCTGGCTCGAGCAATAACTCAGCTGCCCGTTGTAGCCCGCGTGTCTCGGTCGGTAAAAACTGACACGGTACAAATTGTACTCTGTACGGCCTACATAAATCATCTGTATCTTCCCCACCGCTCTATGGCCCACGCATAGGTATCTTTCAATGTATCGCGCCGTAAGGACAAACACTTTCGTGTAACTTGCCGTGAAAGACGAATTTATTTGAGTTATATCACGAGTTGGACAGAACTTTATTTCTATTCCATCTATCTATCGTGACACTCTAAAGAAATCTGGTGGCTGTCTCGAGGAATTACGTGACTCGAGATACTTCGCCGCTCGAGCGAGTAATGCGATCCCACGGTGGCCCCCGTACACACCGAACAACCATTAGCGTAAATCCAGAACGGAAAACCGAGGGAAAGAACGACGGGACGAGAACAGGGAAGACGGGAAACGGAATCGATATCTGCCTTAACGTACTTGCTTCCCTCTACCACCTACTCCCCCCTCGCACCGTCTTTCGGTGTATGTACACAACAATTCGTCTCTATTTTTCGCCGTTTACCGACATCTCTGCATTCCCGTCGGTTATCGCCTCGACTTTTTCCGTCCCGCGTCGCTTTGTCTCGTATCACGGCGACGCCAACCCCTCGATGGGATCTGATAAAAACGTGAACGTCTCCAGCGAACGAATTGCGTTCGCGGTGCTCGAGATTTATTAGAACCACGTCGAATTTCCTTCTTTGACTTTATATTAGCTTTCGCCATCGACTTAAACGAGATTTTCAAAGTATGTACTTACCTGTGTTCTTCTCTTTTGCATTTCGCTGAAAGATTTGAAAGCTGCAGTTTGTTTTCGACAATGTCGACTCTGTTGAATTTCCAGCGACAAGTTGATGTGATAGGCAATGCTTGCTGCAAGAAGTCGGCGCCATGTTTGTTCAGTTCAAGCGAGAGTACAGGCACCGATATAGTTTTGAGAAAATTCTATTCACATTCGAAAGTGTCCCGCTGCTGAGCTGTTCTTTGAATGATTCGTTATTGGTCATTATCACTGCACTAGTAGGATAACCTTAAACTTATCGCACATTAACTAACGCGAAAATTAGCACTTAATTATCACTGTATGCGCTTAAGCTTCACTCTTATTGGATAATTCGTATGTTATGCGCGAACGCTAGTCGGCTTTCCTAATGGTGAAACGCGAATATACTAAGACCCACCAAATTCTAACCAATCAAGTATTCTAATACCTTCTACATTCCATTTAAATGTCTACCTTCTGTTTACTGCTAATCTATTTGCGAATGTAGACTCTGTTTACTGTTTCACTTTAGACTTCCGTAAAAGCAGTCGGGAAACACAAACAAACCCCAACGCTGCTCGCGAAAAACTACAGACCGTTACTGATAGAATATATTACATGAATAAACCTCTTCTACCATTGGTCAGTTATGAAAGTGGTAGAACTAATCTAACTTCTTATTGGTTGAACTAATGTGTTTAGAGCCCGCGGAATTCAAACCACTTTTGTAACGCTAAAATGTTACGTTATAATGTCTATTCTACGTTAGTTGTTGGTGTATTTCCCTTCTGAGAATCTCCTGTACACAGAACTACGCGTTCGTATATACATACATTAAAACGTCTCTAAACCAGTCGCGAATATTAAGCTTAAGGTCACGTAACCCAGCACAATCCAAACAAACCTAACCCCACCACGGAAATATCACTATTTCCACTCTTGTGTAGAAGCGTCAGGAGTTAAGTGTTTCCTTATTGGCCACTTACGAAGGTGGCGCTGGTTCACCAACCTGCGTTGTTATTGGTCGATCAACAATGCTGTATTGTAAGCGACCAATTAAGTATGTAGATCTACATACATCATACGCCAGGGTTATTGAGATTCCTGTATTATACTCGGGATTCTGATTCAGTCTGTCGTGAGATTCAACCGCGCGCGATTTGTAAGCTATTCAAATTTATGTGGTTCAAGCCCATTGTGTAGCTTCTAGTTTTCTTTATAACTGTAAACTAAGTGTGCCCATGTGAACGTATGACCAACAATTGAATACTAAATGGAGAATAAAGACGTGCTGGGTAAGTCTAGTTTAAATGTTTTGTATGATTCCTGTAAATCGCTCGACATTCATAATAACGACATCTATTTAAATATTAAGTATTTTCCTTTACCATAAAATTGACGGAGGATTAACGAACCAAGTACCCAGAGATATGCAACATAACCTCCATTTGCATCGTGAAGTTTTTCGAAATTGACTGAAGAAGAACTTCATTCACATAATGTTTAGAATAATATACAAAAGATGCATGTGACCGTATAGGTTATCTTTCAAGCAATAAAATTTTCAACCGTAACGACGACGTCCGATAACTCGTAGCCATAGGGCACGTAGAAAAGCGAACTAAGGTTTAATTTATAGAAAAGTTGAAAAGCGGCTCGGGCCGCGGTAAAAGTTTCAACGTTCTGTGGATCGAAAATACGACTCCTTCGTTGCTCGCGATCTCTCTCTCCATCTCTCGTTTCCCTCTCTCTGTTATCCGTCGAAAGAGCAACTAAAAGCGATGAAAAATTGACTCCACTCGTTGAGCCGTGGCAGAGTTGCCGGAACTTCCGGCGACTTTCCTCTTCTTCCTTCGCAAAAACTGGCCGTGCACGAGAGCGGGATAGCAGGGTCCAGAGTGAGCCAGGTTGGAAAAGGAGGACAAAAAGCCAAGGAGGGTAGACTTAGGGTGTTCCAGTTCGACAGACAGAGGAGAGAGAGAAGTTTCGGCTCGTTAGCAGTTGGAAGGGTCGACGGGAATGCTCGAAGGAGTCGGATTTTCCCTGATTCCTCACTTCATCGATACGTATCGCTGGCCAGCGTTCCACCTGGAACACGTTTCCTTGGCTCGTGCCAGGGACATGCCTTATGATTAAAAATCCTCCCAAAGACCGGATCGATCGTGGACGTAGCACCGTCGCGGATGAATTATTCCGGCGGGAATGATATCGAAAATCGTTAAATAACTCTCAAACAATTTTTCGCCGATGTGAAGCCAATTTTCATCCACACGGATCCGATCAAAAGGATCGTCCGACGTGTGTGGTATCGATACAGAAATGGGTCGCTATTCATCGGTCCCCCGAATTTTCAACTGGCTATACATTATTCCTCTGACCCCGTTAAATGATAAATCAGCAGGTTCCATAGTCGCGCGCCGATTAATAGAACGTATTCGATGTTACGCCCTAGTCGAACCGTCCGCGCCATTTATTACCAGGAAAGAATGCGAACGTCGGGACCTAGCGGCACTCGTGGCTACCTAATTTCAGCCGACTACTGTGGGCTGCAGCTCAATGCAAACTGTATAATTTCAACCGAATCGAAATCCGATAACGATACTCGAACATCTGCGATCTCGGATATCGACGCGATTAGTGCTGCGCTGCAATCGCTCTACGGGCATTAAAATTTTCGTTTATCGTGATCAGGTTTACAGTGATAATCTATTCAAGTGAAAATTGTTTAGATAATGATAACACTCTTTTGCATCTTAACAAAGAAGGCTTATCGCTTTGCTACTCTGTCTATTATTATAGTAATCGTAGACACACAAGTTTTAATTAAAACTCAGATATAAAACTCTTCGAATCACGTTTTTCTAAGATAATAGCGTTTCCAAATGAATCTCCGCTGCAGCAAAGAGAGGCTAACTTTCATTTCAATTTCCTGTACTGCGTGCGCGGTACCTATCATCTAGCTGGTTTTATTAAACCACGTCCGCGGGCACACGCTCGGCTATCTCTGATATCACGCTGCTACGTACATACATCCCTCCTTCTCTCCCCGTTTGAGACGAACACCGTCCTCGAGGCAAGCAGCGGTAAAAGTCCAAGCAGGCAGGACTAAAAGAGGTCGACAACCCCGCCTTCGATAATTACCGTGGGTGGCGCGGGCGAAGCTCTTTCTCTCTTTTCCTTCCCCCATTTCCACCCCTGTTCTTCTTTCGCTACCCCCACCCTTCCCCTTTTCTCATTGCTCTTTCTCTTCCTCCATCTTCGTCCCTCCTTTCTCTCTGCCCGTTTCACCATCCACCGCCACCCCCGTCCGTTCTATCTTCCTCTCTTTCACAGCGAAGCTTTTGCGCCTCGGTAGCGGCGAATCGATGGAGCGGCCCCGATCGACCGATAAAAATATACCCGCGGATATATAGGTGTATTATTTTCGAAAACCAACTGGCCGCCTAACCATGGTAACCCGCACGTCGATCCAGGGCGAACGCTGGCAAACGGTCCCGATAATGGTAACGCTGCTGAATGTCGGGGTGATTCCTTTGGCGAAAGCTGCGCGAGACGTGGGTGTAGGTAGATCGTTGCGGAGGAAGCGACCGTGGACACACAGGGCCTGTATGGGATGAGAGGGTTGGTACCGAGAAAGGAACGGGCACGATATTCTTTGATGTCGAAAACTCAACGTTTACCGACGTCACGAGGATACGGACGCGGGCTATTCGCTCCGTGAAATATATCATGGATCGTGAAGAAAGAACCGCGTAGGGTGGCTAGGAGAGGTCACGAGGTGGTTAGGATACTAGGATGAGAGAAAACAGGGGAGGGTAAACGCATAAAAATATCCGCTCGAACGACCCCGCGAAATAGTTCCCAATTTCCGATAAAAATCGTGGCGCGCGGTTCTGTTAACCGGCGCGGATCTAGCCATTCTGAGAATTATTTTTCGTGATAAAACGCTCCGCGATATTGTACCGGCTTTAGTGCCGGCAGGTTTCGATATCTCGGATTTCCAAACATTTCGGGAGAGCGTGAAGTGGATCGGTTTTGTAAGAAGTGATTATTACCCCGAGGGGTTGAATGTTCGTGATTTGGGGAGCGTTTAATTTTTCCTGCCACACTGGAGCATTTAAGCGTGTAAGTTGTACGCGCGGCGTGTTATCGTCGCTAGGATTGAGCGCGCAGGCTGCTTGAAATATTATATTCGCACCGAAGCGTTGAGTGTAATTACTCGGGTAGGTATTTACTTGGGTACACTTGCTGTCTTAATGCTGTGCAAATACGGGGCATCCGCGGGTGTAAGCGCTCATTTGTTGAATTCGCGTCATCTACTGTAAAGTTATGAAATTCACTTTGCACCATGCTCGAGACCCGATTTACTATTCTAATTTCTGTGCAGGGGTAGCTTGTTTAATTGCTTAGCTAGCACTTGTCGTTTTACGATAGTATCGAATGGCATTGATCAATGGTCGTGATTACATTGGCTTGCTTTATTACAAGCTACAGGAGATGATTCCAGAATTGCCTGTGTTGAATTACGATTGAATTGGCTTGGAGTTAATTAGATTAGTAATCACTATTCAATTATATCCATGGTCTAGGTAGTTGAAAATATAATCCTGCATTAGAAACCTATAAAGCAGCAGAATTTCGAGCAGGTATCGAATGCGTTACAATCCTCATCATAGGTTATCAGTTTCTGAGAGATATTGTTGAAATGTAGCTACTATATTTCGATGAAAATTAGAAGGAACTCGATACGCTACTCAATGCTCAGTTCAGCCTCGTTACCGGTAGGACAACTCACCGCGTTCCCATTCGAACGTTCTTTCCTAAGTATTCCTCAGTGTGCTGAAACTATTAAGTATCGAAATACCTGCCTCAGCCTAAACAGGCGGGGTTTCGGTTTCATCGTCTCGTATTCTACGTAACGAGCCAAATAGCGAAGCATGTGTAGTCTGATAGGTGCGCGTTGACCTACATCAAGGTAATTCGAAGTGCTTCAATGGATCATTGAGGCAGGAGAGAAGGCAGAGTAACAGTTTACAGTTAATACGTATCGCGGAGCTACGAGTCTCGAACATTTCGAGATGCGCGTTTCATTCAAGCTAACTCGCGTAGCAGGTAACAAATAACTAATTCCACTTGAAGCTTCCTCCTTCGATGCGAGGGACAAGCGGCTCATAGCTCATACTTTCGGACCATTGGACGAATCACTTTGCCGTAATCAGGTTAAAGTTAAACTAAGAAGAATTATTCACACGGGAGCGAACGAAAGCCTTCTGCTACGGGACTAGTGAAATATTAACACTGGGGCATACACGCGATTTTCCACCCAGTCAGCCGCGTTAATGCGCTCCCTCACACAAAAATGGGAGGGGGTAGCATCAGTGGGGCAATTAGAGCAAGAGGATATCGCTTCGCCGCTGACAAAAAAAAAGGAAAGAGGAACGAAAAAAGCGGAATTCTGCCGTACCATGGTCAGTCTTCTGTAAACTGCACCGCTCGCCAGGGATCAAAGGTCGCAGGAATCCGGGGCAAAAGTGGGTCAACGGTGAAATCAAATATCACCGTACACAGAAGGGAGGAACGGGCACTCACGTTTCGCTATCAAAGACAATCCTTTTTACCCGCGGCGAACGGTGATTTAATTAAGACTGTTGTTCGTTTAATTAATTTCGATATTATCAGGGCTGGACCGGCGTCATTTGCGCGCGAACCTCGCTGCCTATTTACAGCTCCAACGTGCACCGCAGAAACCGACCGGGGAAAAGTAATTAGCAGTAAATTTTCGGTGTCGCGCGCGATACACATATATTAGTCGAATGGAGCAACGTCGACATAACCGTAGTTGTATGTACACCTGTTTGAGAAGCCATCTGTGAGACACTTACTCTTAAAATCTTTCAAGATTCTCTGAAAACCAGCTGTAGGGGAGACCGGAGCAAGTTGATACGTTTTTCAGTTTTCATTGTTTTTCATTTTTGTTTGAATCAATTACTTAATAACAAATATGCTAAAATATACTTTGGTCCTTCCTCTTTAATATATACTAAGCGAAAACTTGGGAAAGTACATACAAAATGAATGAAAAAATGTTATTTGGACGAAGGCAAAGTGTATCAATTTACCCCACTGCGGGGTAAGTTGATACATCTTTAAAATATCTGTTTAATGAGTAACTAATAAATTTGAAAAATATAATTTCAATCTAAATACCTTTCCAACAGTCAAAAGTTCAAAGATCAAACAGATTTTTAAACAAACATATCTAGAAAAACCTTTTTATTTTCATTTTTTTTTATGTTTGGAATATCCCACTTTAACATGAGGTGTCTTCTTCTTTTTGTTATTTCAAACCATTTTCCAAGAAATATAAAGAAAAAAATCAATTAAAAGTAGTCGGGGAAAATTAATATACTGTATCAACATGCCCCAGAGAAACCGTATCAACTTACCCCACAGGAACTCATTATGTATAAACATGTCCATAAAAAAATGTAGAGCATATAAACATAATTACAAAACGTAATTACCTTACCTTCAAAAGACTCAATATGATGCCAAATTACTTCGGGTTATAAAATTCTTTATATCGTCTCAAGACGGATTGGAAAGTGAACACAACTATTTACTTTTTCTTTATATAAACGAAAACAGTTAAAAAACGATTGCTAACGTCAAGGTACACCCACGTACGCTGGATCGTAGGAAAGAATTTATCAACAATTTTCACATATCCCATTGAAATGAAGCTACATATATACGGTGTCGAGATAATTCGTCTGTATCAACCTGCCTCTGTATCAACTAGCCCCGGTCTCCCCCACCCTCGTCACAGTCTCTATAATCTCACAAGGAACCAATTCATCGTCTTTAAAGTCTCCCTTTTCAACTGAATCGGCATTACCCTGCACAGAAATTTTCTTTTCACCTAATTTGGTAACACCCTCCCCTAGAATACTAGATACTATCAGAATCACAATGCCGGGTAAGAATCTCTCTAATTGATCGTTTCGCTCAGCGTCGCCAGCATAAATCGCGAAACTTGAACTGCAGAAAGACAGCCTCGACGTGGCGCTTAGACGTTCGACAAAAACACGTCTCTCCCAACTGAACGTTCCGGGCGAGACTTAATTTAACTTTACGACTGGCACCGACATTTTTCATTTCCTCTGCGACGTTCGGTTCGCGGCCAGCCACAAAAACTTCTCTTTTCCCAAATCGGCTGCGGCTTCCACGGCGTCAGCCAGATCGTCACGTCGGTTCCATATACGTAATATCCTGGAGTCCGTGCGCGGGACGCAGGTAAGAAGCACACGGTGTCCCGAGGATCGTCCCCGAGAATAAATCTCGGGGCTTTATCGATTGTTCGTGGTGAGAGCGGCGGGTGGTGGGCGTGGTGATAAAAAATCGAGCGCAACGAATTTCTTGCCCTCTCCCCCTGTGAACTCTGTACACGCGAGCTTGCACGCGTGCACACTGCACACGCCTGCGTGGGTGTAGCGTGCGTGCGCACGTTCCGGATGCGGCCTTTTAAATTCTGCGCGATTCGAATTCATTTCGGAGCATGGCCATGCCGTTATCTATGCGTGCGGAGCTTGCGGTTCTCGATCCTGGCGCGGTAATAACTCGAGGGGGTGCGCATAGCGGGAGGACAGCGAAAGGTGGAAAGAAAAGAGGGAAAGCAGGATGGGAGAAAGGTTCGGGAAAGGGGAGGGTGGATTGGTGGAGGAGAGGACGCCTAGCCACCCCTAGGGGTAGCTTGCAGAAGGTACAAAGGTACAAAGCCTCGGTAATATATTTTGGATTACCTTGGCTAGTCTATACCCCGTTCTCGTCCGTTCCTCGTTAGAAGTATTCAAGCGTGCCTCTAACGAGACTACGAGCACAAACAAACAGGATATCCGAGGATAAAGGAAAGAACGAGTGGTTGGGGGATGGTGGATGTCTTGGGAGATAGTGGTGCGATTGTTCGATTAATATTCGTCAAAAGGGCGAAATTTCTGATGGAAATGGTAGTCGTCATTTGTCACATGCTTGTCTTTTCGATCAGCGACATAAAAAGTATCGTTTCCGTCGGTGTCGCCACTTGATTGACGCGCGTCACTATGTAGGATCCTTGTCTGTTGGAACTCGAGGCGAATGAAATGCTTGAGTAATATACTGTCGTGGCAATCGTTCACGGTTGACGTTGGAATTCTTTGGTCGTATATAAAACAAATTCGATGAATCTGTAGAGTTAGAAATGCGATCGAGTTGAAATGACCTTTGAATTGTGGATCAAGGCTGCGAGGTCGTTTAAGACTTTGAATTGATAGAGCTGCGAGTAACGGAGGCGTGAGTTAAAGTTCAGTCGCGGTAGCGTGGAAAAGTCAACAGGTGCAAGCACACGACCGAGTCGAAGACTTCTTTACTGGAAGCTTCCAGTTCAAAAGACAAATAGCTCGGTTGTATATAGGTTGCCTGGTGGGGGCAGTGAGATTTCGTTGTCCAGGGCAACACAGAAGTGTTCTCGTTCTTGAATCGACGGTTGGACAGTTGGAATTGAAGGTCGTTCGTGCGAGTATAAAGAAACGGCACTTGAATTCGTCTTTTACAGGTCGTCGACGACGAGTATGTACGATTCGGCATGCGCGACAAGACTCGAGTTACATTTCTATGATTCTTATTTTCCTTGTTGGATATAAATGCAAATAGACTTGTGAGACTAACCTTAGATTTATCCTTGATTGTCTTTGTAATTTGATTAGGTATCCTTTAAACCACTCAGTACCGGACCTTTGGGACTCCAGGGACCTCAGAGTCATCAGATCCCAAGGGACCTCATGCACATTAGAAACCGCAGAGTCTTTAGGTGACCCTGCTACCCCCAAGAACTCGGAGAACACTGAGTGCTATCCGTCTCGAATCTCTCGAGTTCTGTAATCCCTGTATTGATCCTCACAAGCAGAATTCTGTTTGTATTGCATCCAAACTGTCTGACTCCACTGTGTCTCCACTCATGCTCAATATACTTTATATATAAATATATTTGATATTTCGACACCGTAGTTCGCAATGCTGAAGCGTTCACTGGTATGTTACACTCTCATTCAATTCTCATATTTTCGCATAAAATGATTCCATTAGCGCTGTAGACGCATGGGAACAAATTGCGGAAACAAAACACCCTGAATAGTTTCGCATTTGGTTGTTAGGGGCAGTTCCGTGGAAGTGCAGCAAATCCCATACTACCACGTGAACGTTCCCTCTGCTTTCCCAACTACCAGCACAGCCGTCGTATCGCGTACCTATAGAATCGTTGGCGCATCAGCTCAATGCTGCAAAACATTTCCCTCGCGGGTCCTGAACCACGGCTCTTTTTTTGCGTTCAAGCTAACAGCGTAGGTACCAGCCCTCTGTGTCGATGCTTGCACGCATTCGACCGTTTCTCTGCGATCTTCCTGCCCGGTCTATGTTTGCTTTTAACGTTTCTTTTATCCACCTATCTACCTTCTTTTTCCCCCTTTCTCCACCAATCCCCCTCCTGCTGCTAGAACCAACAAACCCCACCGTTTACGTAATTGCACATTTGTCCAAAATCGGTCTACAAGGTTCCAAGAGCTTTTTCGTGAATGTGGTACGTTGCCCGAGTTCTTGGTAAATGCAAATTTTGCAAATGTTCCCCGTCCGTCAGCAGATGGAGTACGTACATTATAGCGCAGACCTGGAATTATGTATGCCTTCTGTATTATTCTCAGCGAACGTCTGCAGAGACTCGTGTTCTTTCCAGTCTTGTCTGACCATGGTCTTCTTATGTTCCTTGAAACTGCGGCTAAGTATACGCTCACTTTCGTTAATATTTCATGACGACGAGGAAACCTGGCTTCTCAGGAAGAATCTTTCATCATTGGAACCTTCAAAAGGGGGATAGATTATGTATTTTGTAGGATCAATGCATCCGATTAAAGAAACCCTTCAAATACCACTGATATTCACAGGTTCTCATAGTCTAGAAATAGAAAAGATATATTGTACATACCTACTGGTCCCTGCGAAAAGTTATTCTTTGATATTTGCCCTATAGGAAAGCTTACCAACAATATTTATCATACTTTCATAAAATCCTTTCACATGTATCCGACAAAAGGATTTGAGCTTCTTTGTTTGTCTCTGTTAGCTACTTAAACGAACATGTCTAGGAACAATCGTGACTTACACCACGAGACCGATTTCTTTTTATTTTTCCCCATCGCCGTTTTGCGCCATATTTTTATCAACAGCAAATACTCGAGCCAGACACAGCAAACAGTTGCGATACGAATCCAAGAATTATCCGCTGGAGAGCACAAATATTTGAACACATACGACGCTGCCATCATTTTTCCCTTTTCATTCTTTCCTCCAATTTCCTCTGAAATAGATCTAAACGTATCCCGCGATCAAATATAAAGGATGCTCCCATTTTCCCGCTTATCCCCCTCACATACACGTGTTTGTTCATCTCAGCTACAAATAGTATACACACCCCCTGAGACTTTCGCGCACTCCTCACAGATAAGCCTGTTCAAGATGTTTCCTCGAACGAATCTCGTAAGAATACCGACGACTCTCGCACATGCATTATCCACGAAATACAGAAATAGGATCCCCTTCAGCCGAATCTGTTCGAAAAGGTGCAACTACCTCCGCGAAAGGTATTGGAAATCTCTTTCAAGCATCGAGCTTAGTAGCCTGAACTAAAGAATTTGACCATTCTCCACGGGGCACGTTCCCCAACACCACCTCAAACACGGCAATACCCTTTTTCTCCAAAAGAGTTATAAGAAGAAGCTTAAGGAGATTAGGCAGCCGAAAAATCGAATTTTTTTATTGCATTTTTTGGAAGTACTATCTTTTCTGAATAAAATACCGCTTGGTTAAAATTCGCAAAATTGTAGATTTGGCAGCTAAAAAGGTCAAGCGGCAATCTATAGCGTCACCTTTGTTCAGAAACTTTAAACGCGTTTTTCTCGAATCGATTTGAAAAAAGTACAGAATGTGTAAAACATGTACTATTTCGCGCGAAACCTCTGGCATGGTGCGTAAAAATTCGAGAGTTTCATAAAAAAATTAAAAAGTCGCGGATTTTTGGTCGTGTCTGTGCGCTACTAAATGCAGTATTCACCGCAAAACCAAATTTTCAAAAAGGCTTCTTGGATGTCGGTTGTTACTTTATTGTAAACGTAAATATTTTTATCCAAAAATATTACCAAATGTTCTTTAACCCTCGTCAGTCGGCATAGGTACAATTGTAACTTTTGCGTTTTTTTAAATTGGAATAACTTTTTTTCGAGAAGCCATGGAGAGCTGATGTTTCGTGTCTTCTCTAAATATTTGGTCTAGATTACATAGACCAAATTTCAGAATAATATCTCTACCCCCTTCGGAGATAGGGGATTAAGTTCGGGATTACAAAAATTGTGCCGCCTGACGAGGGTTAAACGTTGCTCTTTTAAGTGCAAAAAATTCTGTAATAATATATGAAAAAAAATCACAAACATTCGCCTTTTTTCGACCGCCTGACTACGTAAAACCCCATAAGCAATCTCCCCGGCCCACCCAACAGCTCCAGGCTAATCAAAGCGCAAAAGAAGTCCTCTGCACACGGACAAAATCGAAGAAACGGGCTCGGTAACAGAAAAACCCATGGAAAAAGCCGCCACCGCACTTACCAAGACTAGAGCACGCTTCGAAGCTTCCGTCGTTACGCGCGCAGGCCAAGCAGCGCGCATTTCCAGTCGTTCTGCCGCCTCATTATCCCCGGTCATCTTTGTTCTTGCCCCCGAGCAGCAAGAAGCCGCCCTCGCTATCATGCGCCGCTAATATTTCCATCATCCCCCGACCGACGGTGTAAAATATTCCCGTCTGGTCGTTGGCTCTTGGCTAACCAGCAGGAGCGAGGGAGGAGAGACGAAGAGAGAGGGAGAACCATAAAAAATTTTATTCCCTCCCCTGCGATGTCTTCCTTTCCTCTATCTCCGCGAGCCACCAGAAACGACCACTGGCAGGACCAGGGTGGGAGGAGGACGAGTACAAGGGGCCCGGGGGATAGGGTAGCGCGTCGGGGAGGTATCCACCGTCGAAATTTCCAGACGGAAACTTTTCGCGGCGATTGTACGGTGCAGACTCGGCGAGTCCAGCGCTGGAAGAAAGGCGGACGGGAAAGATGAGGCACGGAGATGAAAGGACGAGGAAGCCGAGGGAGGCTGAAGCTCGACGCTTAGGGGGCGGCACGGGGAACAAGCGGGGACCACGGACGGTGGACAGGGGGATGGGTTAGGGGATGCGCGGGCGGGCGAAGTAGGTACGCGAGAGGGTAGAAGGTTGTTGGTGAGCGAGTCAAAGAGGCGAGCACATAAAGCGAGCAACGTCTACGAGCGTAGAGGTAGCGAGGGAATTGCCTCGTCCAGGCCTGCCTCGAGATTACCGCTAAATTTTTCGTCGTTTGTCAGGCAGCCCTTGCTCCGCGCCATTGCGGCCTGGTAATTCCAGGCATCCTATGAGCGTAACGGGCCTTTATATGCCCGATACTTGAACGTCAAGGCGGCGCCACCCCGTGCCAGGCCTACCTTGGGACATTGAGTGGCTCGAGTCCGCGGAAGAAAGGATGAAGGAGATGAGTCTCTCGTCGGCCGGCCCCGCGACTCGTTTACATTGACGCGCGCGGCCACGATTTTCGCCCCCACGACTTTCGCCCCACGTTTCTTCGTATCTTTCCTTTGACCGGATTACTCGCGGAAACTAGCGTTCAAAGGCGTGCACGACCACCAAGAATTCGTTTACACGGGCCCGCCATTTCATCCCCCGAGAATACGACTTGGTGCGTTCACTGCCATGAAAGGCCGCGACGCGGAGCTAAGTCGTCCACGATCTTCGTTACTCTCTGTGTTCTTCATAGGCATGTCAGACGGGATTTCCTATTCTACGTGGTGCACGCGATTTTCAATTGCTCTGTGATAGAGGCAGTGTTCAAAGCTTTGCATTCGTCAAATCATACTTGTCGTTTATCTGGACAGAGTTTGGATTGAAGGAAAGTTTAAACTGTAGGGGAATGTGGGGCAAGACGGTATAGCTAAGAAGAAACGTAGAGGAAATCAAATATATTCTTTTTGTAACATTTATTATAGCATTTTTAGAATCAATATATTTTCATCTTCAAATTTCAGCAACAAAAAGGAGATCACAAGGAGCAAAAACTGAAATAAACATCTTTTTCTTAAGTAACTAAATTTTCGTGCCCCGCAAACGGGGCAAGATGGGATTGCTGTGGGGACAAGACGAAACATGTTTTCTTACTGACACATTTCATAAAGAAACAAGTTTGGATGTGAAGAAATTCTATTTTCTTTTTTTAATTGACGTTAGTCTTGATTTTCCTGAAGTCCTTTTTCGTTTTTTTGAATTTGTTGTCTTTTTCTCTTCGGCTACCTTTTTAAATCAAGTAACTGTCTTTTGTATGGTGAAGAAGTTAAAATCGCTGTTTTCCCACGTCGATTACACCTTCTCCTTTCTTTGCTTTGTATCTTGGGGATGGGTATAATGTCTCTTGGTGAAATATTGAAGGAAGAATTCAAGTTGCGACATGCTGTTAATGAAGTGCCATCTTGCCCCACTCATCCGATCCCGTCTTGCCCCAAAACGTATTTAATACTTTTCATGCTTTTTATAAAATAACCTTAACCATTTCTTAGTGAAAACTCAGAATTTATGAATAAGTAACTAATAAGGAAAATTAACTTACCGGTTTTAGTTAAAGAACATAAACATAAATAAAGTGACACTATTACAAACTTCCCACACAATTATATCGTTATTAGAAAAATGGAATATCTCGTCGTAACTCGTGGCACGCGTGGTCTATAACACTGCTATTTTCAGACCGATGCTCTTTTGCACCGAACTCGCTGATATGTTTACGTGTATACGGTAGTACCTTCCATTTTTTTATAAACAATGCTTTCCCATCATACCCCGCTAGTCCGTCTTGCCCCACGTTCCCCTATTCATTTTTAAATTGTAAAAATAGGTATACCTACTTCACAGAATTTATTAGCGAATTTATTAGTGTGTTACACGATTTCAACAAATACCCTCCTCTTGTCGAAAATACCGCCGACGCGCGTAAATGTGGTAAATCCGCGGATCCGCGGATCGGCCTCGTAACCGTGCCCGTAACATATGCACAAGCGCGTCCTTAGAATACGGGGCAAAGGTACGGTTGAATTATTCATATACGCCGCGCACGCGGGCCGATTCGAGCCAGCTTTTTTTCCATTTTCGACAAGAACGTTCCCCTATCTCTCGTTGATCGTAAATTCGGATTTCAATCTGAAATTCGTAGTTAACTGCGTGCCGCGTTACGCGCGCGCATCAGGCGCGTCGAATACATAATTCCGAGAGACAAACGCGCGTCGAGTGCTCCAGTTACATATCAATATTTTCGAACCCGAGCTCGACATTCCTGGGAAACCTGCTCGCACAAACGCATGGAAATATCACCACAGGTGATTGAATTTTCGCTACTCGTACCATCCCACTCGCAATTATTATTCGTAGCTGTGTCACCATAAAGTAATTCACAACCTTTGTAACGCAAGCTACTAATATAGGTAGAATGTAAATTTACATTAATATTGTTATTCATTATAATTCTACATCGAATACCTGTAAATTCCGAACTGTCTGTTTCAAACATCCCATATACGCATGCACGTATTAAAAAAAAAGTAATAACATTGCGAGGAGGGAAAAAAATCGGCTTTGGCTTCCACATTAGTATCATATTCATAGAGAGAGTTGCCTCGAATGCCCCGCATGTTTCCTTGCTCCCTTGAAAATGTTGAAACCTTGCTTTCTTCGTTGGAGAGCGCATTCCACCCTTTCAGTCGCGATGCATCGCTGCATCCGCGTCTCTTTGAAATCCAATTCTTATTCGAACAAGGGGGTGGAAAGGAGCTGCAAGATATTCGGGCTTATGCACGATGGAATCTCGGATGGGAGGTGCACCGACAAGATCACGGAAGTTAGGAAAGTCACTTGGAAGCGAGTTGGTAGGTACCTCGGCCGGTTGCTCCCTTACGCCCTGTCCCTCTTCTTGGAATGTTTCTCTGACCTGCCCCTGTCGCCGTTAAACCCCACGACGTTCCCTCGTAACGCGGTGAATTTTCTCCATCCAGAGTAGATGTATATGTATATACTCGGCTGGGGTACTTCGGTGGGCCGCCTTCGGAATTTAGATTGCGTCGTTAGGACAGACGCGGAAGTCAGTCGCGGATTCTGACTTTGATTGGGGGAGGTTGAAGAGGGGCAGGGCGAAAGAACGATTTACATATTGTTTTCCCGCGGTGCCGTTGCCCCATTATCGTTACGCAGATGAACTTCCAGCTTTCATCGATCTGTCCCTCGACACAATTCGACTCCGCCGTTCCAGCTCCTCTTTCCCTCTTTCTGTCCCCGTTTCTTTGTCTCTCACTTCACCCCCTTCCGTTCCATCCCTGTCTTCTCTGTCCCTTTCTCTGTTCGAGGCTTCGTTGGCATACGAGATTCCGGGGCCGCAGCCACGGCGAGACTTTTAACCGAGAATGGAATTCGCGATGGAACGTGAATGAAACGCAACTCCCCTATAGGTGCACCCTATTTCCCCGCTATTTGCAACCGTTCGCCGAAATTCCTGGTTGTTCTCAGCGAGACAAAATTCCGCCACGCCAAATGCACCTGCTGTTTCGTTACTCCACTTGTCCAAAAATCGCGGATACAAATACCTACTTTCTCACTTTTTTCTTTTTCTTGAGGTCTTCTCGGATACAATGGTTTAAATAATGAGTCTTCTTAAATTATATCACCTCGCATATCATAGAACTTACTTTGTCACTAGAAGTACCTATGGGAATTGGGATGAATTAGTTTTCTGTTCTCGATTAAGATTGAATTTATCGCAGAGTGTTATAGTAATCGTTCTAATGGCTCCAAGAAAAGTTCAACACGTTTACGTGCGAGAGTATGCAAAAGTTGAGCGGGCGTGACTCTGTTCCTCTGTGTGCCAGAATGACAACAGCCGGTAAGTTCAACACCCACTCTTGACGCGAAATAGAATTACCATCGTCGTCGTATTTCTAGTTGAACAGCTTCTATTTAATTAACAGTCTCCTCGCCGGCGTAAGTTTGTATTTAACAAACATCGTTTACACGGAATTACGTGCAACAAGGAACGTTTTATCAGCCCGATTCCACCCCGCTTTGCAGCTCGATCCCTAATGAGGCGATTCAGTCGAATTAACGGAGTTACAAATGTTAATTGTAACTTCGTCCGTCGTGAATGGCAGTGCTAATAATTTCACCGACGCTAATAGACACTTGAGAAATTTCTGTCTACCATCTTACATTCATTTGTATATCCTTTAAAGAATCAAGGAGTCTTTCAATCCCCAAGAATTCACAGATATATTCCATTGAAAACCTTTTCAGTGTTCAATCTTCCTACTTCCTTCAGAGTCTAATTCACAAAGTAAACTTTATCATTAACACTTCCAAGTGGGCCTAGTTATGCAGAAAGCTACCAAATCTAAAAATGATAAAAAATTAGTTTAGCACAGTACGAATCCCATACTTTTATCTTAAAAAGCAAAAGCTACAGAAAAATTCAAATAATATTAATTATACTACTCACTATTAAATAACCCATTAAAAAACCTTGTAAAACATTAAGAAAAAATAAAATATACCTAATAGAAATAAAGCTATTTTTCTTTAACAGTTAAAATCTTCAAACTTTTTTACTCGCTTACGGATCACTAAGGGTTACTATCTTTCTCCATAACTAGGCCCAAATTACTTCACAAATTTTATTCTCAAAAATCCTCCAGATTATTATCTCTCGATCGCCCCGAATGCCTCTTAATCACCCACAAACCATTTCCACCCTCTACCCAAGCTCGAAATCTTTCTCAAATTCTGCTCAAGACTCGCAAGCAAGTATTCACAATCATATATTCAATTGCTGCAACCGCGAAGACCTAAAACCATCGATAAAGCGCCCAGGAAGCGAGTCACCGTTGGATTCGATCTTGAACGATTCTTTTCACAGTCGTGTCTCCTATGAACGAGAAATCCCAGCGGAGGAAGCTCGTTCGGGGCGCGGTACAAAGGATATCGGAAATAAGTGCAGAAAAAGCGAGAGAAGCACGAAGATGCCGACCCGACAATGGAGGCACCCGCGATTCCCGGTGGCGAATTGTCCTCTCCACGAGAATCCTATCTGTGGTCTGGTTTCGTCAGGAACCGGCGCTAAATAGAAGTAAGGAATGGCTGTCGTGTGTACCGGTTCGCAGGCGAAGCAGATAAACGCCAGTGATAAGGGTCGGAGGCGCCGTTTGGTGGCGTCCGTGGCCACGTTGGTCCCAGTTACACGGACGCCTCTTATTACCAAGGGTCGGCGTCGTTAAACCGGGGACTATCGTGCCAGACCATCTACGCGAGTAACCTTTATACGTGTTTATACGCCCCGCCACTACCAAAAGGCGCCGCCAATTTTACTGCTACGCGAGAGATAACGCTTGCATTCACCGTCGAACCATCGAAGCTGATCCAGCTCCGCCCTCGTGTTGATCCTGTTGATAAGGAGTTTCAGGTGTCCCGTATAATTAATCTCTTGTGCATTTTCGGAGGGTCGGTGGCGCAGCGGTAGCCCACCGCTATTTAATTCCGTAAAAGAATAGGGGAGAAGCAATGGTTCCACTTGTTCGTTCATCGGAGATCGTGGCTAGGAGATAAATATCTACTACGCTTTCAGCGAGCGTTCTACTAGTCTTGAGTACCAAGACTAGCGATACTAAGTCACCCGACCTAAGGGAAATAAGATCTGCCATGTATCACGTAGAATATTCCATCGAAATTGGGGCTACACCTGATCTGGGAAGCATCTACGATTCATCTTTGCAAGGAAGGGATGGAAACGGAAATTTTGTTCCGTATCACTCCCAGAGCTATACATATACCTACAACTGCAGTCGATAAGTGGAAATAGAAAGACATCTCAGTTCACCAGTCTTGCACCTAATGCACGTCGCTGAAACACACCCCCGCCATCGATACCATTTCGCTGGCGCTTCTTCCTTTCCACCCCCTCGTGTTTGTATTCAATTACACGCGCGGCCGGTTAAGCACGTACCCGGTAACGCGATAACTAGAAGCTCCTTCGGTATCAGGCAGCGATCTCGAGTCTATCAAAAGAGCAACACGGTTAACGACCCGCACCTACAACCCCCGCCGGCGCACGTAACATCGCGTGTTCAATGGCGCCGTTGGGGGGGATCGGGGTGGTTCTCTCGGCGGGAGGCGCTTCGCAATCAAGACGACGTCGCGTCTCGATGCGCCACACCTGCGAGCCATTACACCGTGAATTATGGACGCGTGCGGCAGTTAAGGGTGGCTCTCGCGTTTCCGTAACCAGAGACACGGCCGATTGGCCCGCGAGCTCGCGATCCTCGCGGGAGGAGCAGCTTCGCCCGGGGCAGGACGTAGGAGGTGAAGCACGTTAGGTGCGCCTGGAGTCTCGAGATAAGCGCCTCCGCAGGTGCTAGGGGTTACAGCCTGGAAGGAAAGGGGGATGGCTTCACAGAGAAACCAGAGAGCTAGGAGAGTGGACGGGGTAGGGGCGAGAAAGATCTCGCGTGCACTGTCCAACCCTCAGGCGTGCTTCGAGCGCAAAAAGAAACCGGTCCCGTGCAGCAAGAATTTGTACTCAACCCCTGGAATATCCTGGGGAGCGGCTGCAGCGTTCAGATAAACGATTTTTCACCGGAACTCGGAAATTGGACTGGGAATACGCGGTAATGCGGTTATGTTTTGCGCGCGAAGAACGCGCCACCGATTACGGGGGGTTACTGGAGCTAAAGGGGTGGAATACGAAAGGGGCGCAGGCTTTTTGGGCTCCACCCGGAGGATACAGTAGCACTGTGTTTTCAGCGACACGATGGTGTAGTTTGTGGAGTGGGAGTAGAATGTTGTTGCTTGTTACGTTTGTCAGATGGGGAATAGGGGACTTGGTTTTTCCATATTTCATGCGCTGCTGAGGTTCTTCTGCTCGTGTCTGCGGGCAGAGGTAAAGCGGGGCAAAGGGGTTGCTTGAACTTTTTCTTAGAATCCTAGATCGCATTGTGCATCCGGCTCGCGGGGGTCGCGAAGTAGGTAGCCGAAGCGCGGCTGGCGCACCGAGATAAGACTTGCAGGTGAACGGGGCTGGGGAACGAGAAAATGAAGGAGGACAGCGGCAGACCGTGGCTTCTCCATCCGAAAGGGGATCAAGTTATGACTGGCTGCTCTGAATTACGGCGCCCCTGGCCCCGGGAAAAATAAATTGATAACGTTTCGGGAGGGGCTTTACGGACGCCGTGAAACACGGGCTTCGCCTCTTCTCTGTCCACGGTGAAATTGACCTCGTTAACGTAACACGAGCGATAAATAAAGAGCAGCGGGTTACGGTGTATAATGGTATCGTACGTGGAAACGTGGCGGCGTAACAACGCGGGGAATCACACTAATTCGAGTTGTCGGTGGGCCTGGATTTTCGCCCGCTCTAATTCTTGCGTGCGCGGAATATTGACACGGGATATTATTTATTTTACGTAAAAGGTATATCAAGCGCTGCTATCCGCCGGTGAAAACAGATTCCCGTGGATCCTCGTTCGAATAGCAAATTGGGGGATTGAACACGATCGCAAAACGTTCGTAAATATCACTCGACGAGATCCAATTTAATCCAACGTTAGGTCCGCGTGATTAACGAACGTCCAGCCCGCGAAATATCGAAATGCTGGCATGATTTTATGGATAGACTGTTCTGCAACGAGAGATATTAAAATTTGCTAGACCGTGTTATAGTTTTTTCCACTTGTACGGCCCGGAGACAAGTTGGTACCAACGGAATAGACAAAATAACGTTGGCAGTCTGGCGCAAGGCGCGGGCCACTGTGGTAGAACGACGCGAGGAAATAGTAGAAAGAGGCGAAGGAAAGAGGACGAAAGGCAGTAGACAGCCTCTCCTGGGAAATCATCGGTGTCCTTACCCATCCTTACCTCCTTCATGGTCCACCTTCCCTCTCGCCTCTTCACCCTAGCGCAAAGAAACGCTGCCATAATGCTGCGTGACAACCGACCCCACTGCCTTCTTCAATCCGTCGAAAGCGATAAACTTCCAGACGATGCATGTACCCTCGTTAACTTGTCGACCAAAACCGTACGCTGCTGTTCCGTCGTGTTTCATGAGGCAGATACACAGTCCGCATACGGTTCTCTGAAATTATATATTTAACTATCGTTTCATTCTCAACACTGTACCGTAAAATGGGGGAACATTGGCAGGTTTTTGAAACATTTTGTTATATAATGTAAAAATTAACATGTTTACATTTGATTTAAGTATCTTATCATAACATTGCATCTTTTGTGATTGTACTACAAGTGTCAAAATGCACAAAATTTGTGTCCTTTCCTTCTTTAATAAATGTTAAAAGCGTTACTGTACCGGGGTAACATTAGCACATCATGTAGATAGCATTAACGGGATAAGTTTTATTAATCTCAGGTCAGTAAACTTAAATTTCTATATTTTATTTTATTTTTTGCATCTTAACTAAAATCAACTCGTAACATTGCCACATCATATAAATAGCATTAACAGGTTAAGTTTTACTAATCTGACGTAAAACAACGTAATTTCGGCGTATGCCAATGTTACCCTATGCTGCCAATGTTCCCCCATTTTACGGTAATCTACTAAAATTGTCGAGTAACGCGTCTGCGTTAGGGGAGGCAACGTAACTATGTAGTTCTTTCACTTTTCGTAGATATTTCCCAGGTATGTACATTTGTTTAAGAATTGTGTTCAACGAAGCTTGAAAGATTCGTGTAGGATTTACCCAGTTTTGGAGCACAGAATTTTATAAGCGTACAACACAATCCTCGACGTCAATGGAAATATTAATACACTTATACCAGCGACTACCACCAAGAAATATCGAGTGCTTCGACAGTTTCGAATTTGAATAATCCCAGCTTTTCACAAAACGATAATGTTCCTGCTTCGAATTCAATGGGGGTTGGAAATTCGAAAAACCAACGATCGGAAGCTCGACGTTTCCGCAAAAGATTATGTATAATTATACCCAGCGAGACAGTTGCACTTATCGATCAACGCGGGGGTTATTGACCGCGCTAGACGTCGAACATCCGGGAAGGATGCGCACTGGATGCATCTTCAATTATTTCGCGTCGCTGACGCACGTCGATATCAAAAACCGTTCTTTCCCGTTCAGCCATTAATAACGAGAATTCGATCGTTTCAAACACAGGCGACTCTCGGTTAAAACAGACCACTTAACGTACCGTTCGAGCGTTATCTGCGTACCCGCAAGCCTGTAATTAGTTAAACATGTAATTGGTTTCCCTTAACGAATCGTAAGCCATCGCTGATTTAGGTACCACGAACTGTGGATCACCCCTGGCCATCTCGAGGTCGAGAGAGCAATCGATAGCTACGTGTAATTATTATACCGCGTCATTAAAATCACCGTACAGTAGCGACTCCATCCTCTCGAACCTGTTATCGTGGATAACCCGATATTTCGCCCGAATCGACGAATTCCTCTTGATCAGGCTTCCATACCGAGCAGGAGAATATACAGTCGAAATTTCGATTTACGTGCCACCGAGACACGAGGCTCGATCGCGTACAGATCATTAAAGCAATATGGACTACCAATTGTATTTCCCCTAGCCGACGAAAGCAGATTCCTAGAATAGCGTGGGTTGTAAATTAATCAGAATTCCAGGGCTTCTTCCGAGACACGCGCAAGCGATGACCACTTTAAGCATCACGCTTAGAGAGAGACAGAACTCGCCCACGCTGTAGATAGCTTAAATCTGTTAATCGGGAGGAAGGCGAATGAATTGATCGATCAGCTTAAAGAAAAGAACGATGGAACCGCTAGAGACAGAGGATAATCTCCCACGTTCTATCCTCATGGAGATTAGCGGTCGATCAATCAATCAAACGCGGAGTATCCACGCTCAGAACGAGGATCAGCGGCTCTCACCTGGGCCACGTGTTACGATAATCGATCGCCGCGGCAGTCAACCCCCCTCGAATACGTTTGAATCAGCCTGCTCGCCTATATATTACCCCTGGAATATACGTATCGCGTGCACGTACGCGCTCGATTCAAGGAAGATGGACAGAGGGGGTAGGGATGGGCGCCAGCCGCCGAAAGAGGGGAAACACGGAGCCCCGAAATTGGGTCGTGGACTGGTCAGTTCTGCAACACGCGTGTCGCAACCGGCAGCATTCGGCTGGAATTCGCCCCATTTACCGTGCACTTGCAATCTCTCCCTCTCTCTCTCTCTGTCCGTTCTTCCCCTCCGCTACCCCACGTCACGACCTGACTCACTCTACCCCCTAGCGCCGATCCATTTATCCCTTCATCCTCTTTCCTCCCTCTGTTTCCCTCCCCTTTCAGTTTCCGTCCTTCTCCACGCGTTCCACTCTCTTTCGTTCCACCACCCTACATCCCTATCCTCGTGTCTCTCGCACCCTCGCGCTTCGTCCATCTGTGCCTGACTCTCCCTGTCCGCGCCGATCGACGGGGCATCATCCCGGATGGTCCAGTTCCTCTCTCTGTCAGGCACGACGGACACTACAGGGCGACAAAAGGCAATCGGGGCCAATAGGCTAGCGGCGTGTACACGCCGACCGTTTGATTGACGTCGAAGGGGTGCCACATCGCATTGATTGCGCTTATTGTTCCCGGCGTGCCTATATCTTTGCACCTGTGGGCCCGGCTGCCATACCACGCCAATCCCCCGAAGACAAAGAAAATGAAATTGTTACGTGTTCCGCTCGGCGATCGGGAAATTCTTTTACCTCCCTCCCTCTCCTGGCATCCTCTCCTCGGGGGTGTCGATTGGGGGATCGTGAAAGGAATCCCGATGCGTCTCGCTTTCAAACGATCCCTGCCTCCTACTCCTCGAACCTCCTTTAGGGAGTGTTAATGTTCGCGTTAGCGGAAACGTGATACTTGCAATCAAGTTTGATTAAGAGGCTTCGGAGTTGGGTAACTGTTGAAGAGGTGCTTTGGTAACCGGTGGTGCTGGCAAAGGGTGAGACGCGATTGTCGTCTTTGATCGTGCTCGTTTTAAACTAAATTTCTACGGGGAGTCAAGCTCCTCGCGAATGTCTAGCGTTGATCGAATGCGATGTTTGAAGTTGTGGATATTCGCTCCGACGGGTTTACGATGAGAGTAGTGGCAGAGTGGTCCAGGGAAGGCAGCGCTGGGCTCTTGACCATGGTGAATCGAAGAAGTTTGTCGACCAGCAGAGAACAGCAAGATTTCCGGCGGAAGTTTTTTCACTCGAGAAGATTCTTTTATCGGAAGTATCAACTAGGAGCTCGCGATGCTGTATGAAAGGGCGAGCGACGAGAGGGCCTCGAGAAATTGCTGCAGCGAAAGGCGAAGCGGGGGAGTGGGTGGCAGAGAGTCGGCAAGGTGAACAGAGCACGATAAAACTAACGTAGCCGGAAGAAAAGCAGCTTTTTGTCCCGAAAACTTGGCGCAGGCTTTCAGAGCGCTTTAAAATGACGAAAAGGTTACGCTACGGAGCACTCGTGGCGCGCTGCGAAATCTGCGCGTACTAGAAGACCGGCCGGGAGGTTGAAAGGGAGGGAAAAAGTAACTGAAAGAGTGCGGATGCCCGAGGAAAAGCGGGAAAGAGAGCTGAAGCGACGGAGAGGTCGGAAAGGTTGGGTTCGTCTTAACAGAGCGGTGATACCCGAGGGGAGTGGTAGTGGGGGTTGAAAGTTTCCCTCATATTTCTAACAATCACTCGCCTATCCTTCTCCCCTTGTTCCGCGCTTCTATTCTTCTCTCTGTTCGGGAAATTGAAACGACTAACACCTTCGCGGAACTCGACGCTATCGAGAAGGTGCGTTCACCCTCCCCTCGCCGAAGAAAGCTGCGCGAGCTTTCACATTTTCTACGCGGTGCAGTCGTCTTTCCAGAGGGAAATACGCAGCTGAGGATGAGTCGCGCAACTTTAATTAAAATTTCCCCGAAGTTTGCGGGAATACGGTTACTGATATTCATAGCTGCTTATTTCCTCTGATGCAGAAAATGCGGGAAATATGTCACATCAACGGAAACTAAATTTCTGTTTCATAAATGACTCACTTCCATAATTATTATATGTTTACAGGACCCGATGCTTATTTTTTTAATTCACTGTCTTTCGAATGATAACGAATTATACTACAGAGAACATAAGAGTAGATACAGTGTTGTGAACACTCCTTTATTTCTGTGATACATACCTACGTATAATTTCCAGCATTAAAGAGTGGAAGAGAATAGAATGGAGAGATCAAGTTCCTTAATTCTATTAAACCCGCTGCTCTTTTCCTGCAACCACGAAACTTTCTGCCCTTGCGTTTAGTTTCACATCGACCACCCCAGGAACCGCGAGATTAGTCGTTCGACACTTTTCGTAACGCCCTGGCGAAGCGTTCACGGAGCGGTGCCACGGTCATAACGAAACTTTTCCAACTTGTTGCCCGCCGCGGAAACTTTTCCGCCAAGCTGCACTCTGTAAAATCGCTCGTGTCCCTACACGGCCATAGTTTTTCAGAAGCGTTCTCCTACCGGTTCCAAGCCGTCTAAACAACTTTCGCAACTTGTTGCCACCGTCTCGATCCCGTTCGTGACGGCATTAGCTTCTTAAATCGGTCGTTCGTACTTTCGTCTCGTCACCTTGTCTCTTCGCAGCAATGCTTCTGATCTCCGTGCGATTCCTACGAATTTTTCGCTTTCAAATCCATCGATTTAAACGAATTTTGTATTTTCTCGGGTAGTTCACTTTCTATTGGAAACGTTTAAGATTCTTATACTCTCCAGGTACTGTCTTTCATTCGGAGAAATAATTTAGCCGCACAGTTTTCACCGACACGCAAATATGATACTATTTCCACAAAGAAAAGCCTCGTGGTAGTAATATTCCGACGTTTTATTCAACGTCGATCGATCGGAGCGTGTATTTCAATAAACATTCAGAGCCAGAGACGCGGTGGAGGAATTCGTGATAGTAAATTGGATCCATCGGCCCAACTGAAAGTTGCGACGGAGAAACGCGACTTAAGTATACGTAGCCGCAGGGTAGCTATCCCAGGCGGAAGACGAAGAAGCCTGTATCGACCTCGAACGACCTCACGGCTCTTACCTAGCTGTAGCAGGAACACAACGATGTCGCACAACGGCAGGCAGGTCTCCTTAAACTTTAAACCCAGAGCCCTCGAGAGAGATAGAAGCCTGAGTCAAGACCCTACCCACGGGGGACGAGGTGAATATTTCAGGTGACTCGAGTGTCCTCTAAAATACGCCGATGAATCCGTCGGTGGCTGCGCGCGACAAGATACCACGAATTTATCGCGCAGCTTACACCACCGCGTACCGCTCCAAAGGAGCTGATAGGACACACATTAATGCAGGGGCTATCTAGCTTATTTCACGGTTAGAAGAACAAACTGTATTTCACACCAGCCCATGTAAAACCACTCCAATAGCGATCGTTGCGAATGCATTACACGAAGAAAGATAGTGGAAGTGCATCCTGAAGCAAGAAGGATGAACCAGTGATTCATAGGACATAGTGCAAGGCATTGTGCAAGAATGGAGCGTAAAAGCAGAGTCACTGACCGTTTAAGGGGAAATTAACCTCCAAGGAACACTAGAATATTCGTCTCCTACCAGACAACCCCCGTTTATAATAGGAGTTTTCTCCATAAAGCAATCAATCTAAATCAAAATGTGTTAGAAATTCCTTGTTCACCAGGCTCGTGAATATTTCCCACGCAGCCTCTTTGGAAGCGCAATCTGAATAAGAAGATGGACTATTTAATATTTAAAATTCACTTTAGCGTAGGAATATTGAATTATTACGGAGGAAAGGGGATGGACGAATCTCGTGAAGGAGAAAGGGATGCAGCCTGGAAGAGGGTACAATTCGCGAGGGGGTACGTTCCATCCAGGAGCCGGATCAAATAATTGCTGTCTTGATCGGCAGGGCAAACAGTGGGCGCCTTCCCAGAAAAGAGGAGAAAAGGGAAAAACACCAAAGAAGGGGTGAGGTTCGTGAGAAGCCCACGTTCGTGAGACCGCAGACTCTTATCCGTTCTGGATTTGCCCTCCACTCTTTCCTTCACTTCTTCTTCTTTTTACCCCGGTCCTTTCTCGCCGACAAGGGCGGCAGAGTCTGCAAATTCAATCTTACCAGCGACCTCTACCCACCTACACAGTTTGTTCCGCCTATTGATTCCGAGTGCCGTACCACGGCTTACCTTCGCTGGACCCTCGTAGCCGGTTCGCCTCGTGGAAACTGACTCCGCCGATGTAACCGGCCTCCACAAAAGCTCAGATTCTGGAAGCAACCCAATTTTTCACGGAAGGAAACTTGTCCCGAATATAATCCCGGCGTTTTATCAATTTCCCTCGTGCCCGCTCTGCTCGGCCGTCGTTTGCACCCGGAATTCCTCTATGATTTACGACGATGGATTAATCTCTTGACTCTGACAATAACGCGCCAGATCGATAGTCATGAATCGTTTAATCCCCTACAGTTCGTACGTTTCGCGGGAAGAGTCATGGGACCGTTTCGGAGACGAGCGTGACCCATCTTCCATTATACGTTCAATACGCCTCGAATGTGCCACCGGACTGCTTCATGTGTAAAGTTACATAGTCACTTGGTGCTTGTACTGATCGTGGGGGAGCTATAGGAGGCTTGTTAACTTGTTGAGTCCCTCCGTTATCGTCAAACAATAGCAATTACCTTGAGATACATCGCGGAACTGATCACATTTATGTCTGCACCTTGGACTCGAGAGGCGTCTGAAGTGCCTAGCGCACAGGGCTCTAGCGTTTCACAAGGATCTGGTTCTACTGAAGCGCAAGTAACCGTGAGATCAAAGGCCGATTCGGGAACCCGTGGTACTAGAAGCGTGGATGCGCGACGTAGAGCAGAGCGCAAATGCCATCGTTATGGATGCGCGTAAACGGTAATCCACGTGCAATGTGATTAATAATAATTTGCCGGTCGGCATAAGCGGAACCGATTAGTCGGCTTAGCCAAGCGTTATGGTAATTGGGAGCTATTACCCGCCGAGTGCTTTCTCCCCATCTCACTTCTCTCTGCTCTCTCTGCTCTCTCTACTCTCTGTACTCTGTACACTGATGTACACTCTACACTCTCTACTGTCTGTACTCTCAACTCTCTACTGTCTACTCTCGGTATTATATACTCTATCTACACTTTACTCTCTGTTCTCTATTTCCTTTACTTTCTACCATCTGCACTAGTTACTCTCTCTGCTCCCTTTACGTTCTACCCTCTGCACTCTCTACTCCATCTATATCCTGCACTTTCTGCTTTCATTCATCTCTAGTCCCTCTACACGTGCTCTCCTCTTTGGCACTCTGGTGAGACCTATGAAGCCCTTCTCAGAGCAATATCTTTGAATATACAGAATGAACGACGTAAGATTGCAGGGGAAATCAATTATATTGAACACAGGTGTAATTCTCCCCCATTTGCATAAATTCATTTGCTGACATTTATCCTGTGCGCTCCGAATCCACGCACCAATTCCCGATTCTCTGTTTACTTTCCACTCTCTGCACTCTTTAAAACCACTCTACTGCAATATCATTTGTATCTTTTATTTTCCACCATCCTGGCCACTGGCTCTTCTCTTCGCTGTTTACCGCTGCCTCGTCATCGAGTCACGTCGATGCCCCTCCTTTCGATTCCCGAGCAATCCGAGCGATCCTCTGTGTTGCGGGGCAGTTTCCTGTCATCTGTCCAACTCTCGTTCGATTTTCCACGTCGGCGAACAAATGCCCGAGACGATAGCCCGCGAAGACGGATCGTCTGGATGGATCCGATCCCTACAGCAGATGCGTTTTTAGATGCCCTGGTTGGATCCTGACGAGCTCAGAGGAACAGCCGGATATTCGCAACGATGTGAATCGATGCGAGTAATATAAGAAGAAACGCGGAAATTCTGAGATGATATTTGTTTTATGGATCTGCATTCGCGTTCTTGTGATGCAATTTCAAGGAAGCAAGCGCGAATAGATAGACGACTAATTATATTTTAAGTGGTAAAAGGTAGCGTGAGACGAGAGTCCATTTTCACGGGTAACAGTAGTAATTCTCGGATGTTAACACTTTACTCGCCTCGCTCGATAGCTCCCTTCGCGCGACGTGGAGAGAAATGGCGAGGAGCATCGGTCCTCTCGCTTCGACTTTACCACGTACACGTACGGTTCGTACGCAGCCTCCCTCTGATTGACTTGACAAAAAGCCATCCTCATTTATCTCCGCTTGCAGCCGCCTATGGTCCCTCATTTGCCTCAACGCGCCACGTTTCACAGTATTTCTCCTCAATTAAACACGAATTTTTCGCGTAATTTGTACGTTAACTCCGACTTTAATTACACCTCCGCCACACCCAGCCAATGAAATTATCCCGTGCCCCGGATGGATTAAAACATAACTCGCTAATTAGCCCATTAGGCGAAAAATGTTGAATTTCCACCGCGATATCGGGTCGGAATATCGCTGGTGGATTTTAAAACTCGATATCGTAATAGGAGAGTCGCGGAATTGCCGCGTTTGTAAGAAGGCAATTTCTTGTTCGGGCTCACACGGTGGATAAAACCGTCGGGGAAATAGGAATTAATTACGCGGCTCGTGTGCCCATAAAACGGGGGAGGAGTGGGGTTGGAGAACGAAGGGGTGGCGTGCGTGAAATTCACGGCGAAGCCTGGCCACCGAAATACTTGGCTGGAATTAGTAATTAAGTGCTGGAGACAATTCCGGAAGCGAGTCACCGTGACGTTCTGTAATTGCTGGACACTACGGGGATTTCAATTCCTGGCCGCCACGGGGATTTGCATACTTTGTGTTTTGTATGCGACGCGCATACTATCCGATGCCGGTATTACGAAATTCGGTCGCGGCGCGAATCCCTCTCGCTCTGCCTCTTTTCCACCCTCCTCTCCCGCTCTGCCTCTCGAACATCGTTATAAACGAGTTACGTCCGTCCCTTGGACGTCGTTATGAGTGCCACGTTTCACCGAACCCTGGCTCTCTTCACTTATGGACGCTGCCAGAGATATGCAATATCGTGTCCCTCCCCTGCTTCCCTCTCGCCCGTGAATTGCCGCGACGTTGTTCCTTTTTAACAGCCGCGCTTCGTGCACCCTTGTCTCGAAAATCATCGCTCAACCCCCTCCGTGTCCGTGCTTTTTATCGAACCTATTAACTTCGTATCATCGTTCCGCCGTCTTTTTACGTTCGCTACGCGACGGAAGTTTCTGGTCTCGAGGCCGTGTACCCGCGTCGGTACACTCTCGATGCAATTGGAAGACCGAATGGTAGCCAAGTGAAATTTTAATGAAAGAAAGAGACCACCATGCGACGGGGATCGATGTGCAGGGATTTTAGAAGCAGAGAGACGGCAAACTTCAATCTTGTACCGTTGTCGAGAGATACTCTGATTCCGCTGTTAAATTGAACTCCACTCGTGGCTTCTTTCGCCAGGGCGTACGAATACCTCGACAATTAAACCGCGCTCTCAAAGGGGGTGCGGCCTGGCTGGAGTTATTAGCCTGAAGTGGCTTCTAACGATGCAAGAGCCCGAGTACTTGCTGACTCGTGTTTTCGCACCCCCGATCAAAGCGTTATGTCGAAGTACCACGTGTCTGATACACTTCGAGTAGCATAACTTGGCCGACGGGGGCACGGCGCGCCCACCCCTTCGTTCGACAATCGCGATAACCGAAGCGTTTAATCAATTCTGAAACTCGACGAACGCCCCTCTTCACGGCTACATCCACCAACCGTGCAATCTGTGCCCGTTAATTTCTTCCATACACCGTTAAATACCCTCTCCCCCGCCGGACGTGCGTCGACCATTAATTAACGACTATCATGACTGTAAGCAAGTTATATTATTACGTACGCGAACTCAGTATCGTATTGAAGTAGACTTGGGCGTACCTCGCACGGCGACTTAATTTTGTGTGAGTTAGTGTTTACCTAATATTGAAAAGATCAACTGAGGAGTAGGGTAAACAAATCTAATATGGAACACCTGATTTCAAAAGCTTACCAAAAGTAGGGGAGTTTTTTTTAATAAATCTGACGATGGGACGGGGGAACTAATGCATAATCAAATATAAATTAATTCAAATAGTTTGAAATTATACTAAAAAAACTAAAGAGGGTGAAAATTGGCAGTTCGAAAAAGTGGTATTTATTCTGGGACAATAAAGTAGGAAATTTGTAAAGAAAACTGAAAATAAACTGAAAGTACATTTGGTACTAAAAATGAAGATTTATTAAGTAGATCGAAATTGTAGGATGTTCCATATTACTTGCCGTTCCATATTACCTTTACCTTTACCCTACAGTCTTTCACGGTGTTTCATATTTAAAATACCAAATAGAGTGATATTTGTTATAGTTCTTCAACAAATTTCCAACGTATTTCCCAATTATTAATCACAGAGTATGTGCCGCAATATTTATGAATGATAATGTATACAAAATAACTCGCTCAAGATACGACACACATATAACATCCGGCGAAACATTTACGGCGACAATACTATACCCATAACAATTCGAGGCCCCGTACAGAAGGAAAATCGAGGCGGAAAATTTACGGTTCGCAATTAAATTCTCGCAGCTCGTCGATCGACGTGCCGGCCCTTGTGCGCAGTTTTCCCGCAATCAGGCGCGCGACGATTTATGCGAATTTTACACCGTTGACCGTTCGTTTTGTTCACAGGTGCGGCCGCGGCAGTGACGTCCGCGGGCGGGCACGGTTTCGACGCGCATTTACGCGGGCCCAGCTTTGTCATGGAACCCCCGTCGAGGGTGGAATTCTCAAATTCGAGCGGCGCCTGGCTGGACTGCACCGCGACGGGGAGCCCCCCGCCCAACATCGATTGGTCGACCGCGGACGGACATCCGGTGAACGACGTACCGGGCGTGCGGAGGGTGCTCAGGAACGGCACCCTGGTCCTTTTGCCGTTTCCGGCCGCCGCGTTCCGACAGGACGTGCACAGCGCGGCCTACAGATGCGTGGCAAGTAATTCCGTCGGCAGAGTGCTCAGCCGTGACGTGCAGGTCAGAGCAGGTAAGGACACGCGCATTATTCCCTGATCCCGCAACAGGGGAAACTTTGAGAATCGTATCGAAAAGTGGAAAGTAAAAACATTATGAGTCTGTAAAAGGTTGTTGGGCAGAAGTGGTGTTTTTAAATTGAAAACGACAAGTAACGATGGTACGCGCCGATTTTGATGGCACTTTACAGGTAGATAGGGAATCGATATTTCAGCAATGTTC
The DNA here is from genome assembly GCA_963855975.1 of Andrena chrysosceles. Taxonomy (NCBI): domain Eukaryota; kingdom Metazoa; phylum Arthropoda; class Insecta; order Hymenoptera; family Andrenidae; genus Andrena; species Andrena chrysosceles. The sequence goes on along the minus strand of OY979766.1, from coordinate 9,127,156 downwards.
CGTCGTTTGCATAGGCACTCAATGGTTTAGGAGGTATTTGACGAGAATGATGACGTAGTAAAAGTTCATGGAGGAGAATTTAAGTTGAACTCGAAAGTGGAATCGCTTGAACGGTATTGTTCGTTAGTATGTGACGATGCTGGACAGCAACGCAATGGGAAATTTGTTTAGTATTCTATTGGAAATGTGGATATGAATACCTCGAATCGAATGGTAAAGCCACATTGTCATAAATTTTAGTACAAGAGGGCTGCGACGATAAATCAGTAGTATAGGTCAATGGTTACTCTGACAATTCCGTGTTTCCCTATTTTGGGTACATAACCGGTGAATATTTTTTAATACAAGGCATACGAGATTACATAAATGCAGAATGAGATCATAGAATAGTTGGAATCGTAATCATTGTTATTTTTTAGCAACATATTAAATATTGTTGAGATTAGAATTTAAGCTGCGTTTTATTGTAATTATTCCTGCATCCGTTCTACCTCGATTGTTCATTCAGCATCCATTTATTTATTTCCCTATACTTCAATGTATGCTGTATAATAATCATCAGATTATTATTATCATTATTATCATTATTGCCCCATATTGTAACGAAATTATAACTCGGTATATTTAAGTACGACACAGAATTTGCTTCGATAAATACAATAGTACGCAGTATTTATATTTACTATTTATCTGTACAACCGTCCATAAATGCACGAATACATTAAAGCTAAGTTCTTATCGTTACATAAATTACCCCGAATCAAAGTAGGTACACTACCATTGTTATCAACATCCCAGTACAGATTGCTTCCGAGCCCCTCGAGATTCAAGTGTCCTCATTGCTCCGGTACCGTTATCACAGGGTATCTCGATTAATCGTCCATTCCTTCCCCCGATACTTAAATATTCCAGACGCCAATGAATAAATATAAATTCCAGCCGGAAAATCCATTTATCCCCAGTTTATCGCGAATCACTTCCCCGTTCACTGCCCTAAAGCAGCTTACGGCAACAAACAGCGGAAGGAAAACGTTTCCAATAACGAACAGAAAAAGCGAATCGCCTCCGCCTCGTTCGATCGTCGCGCTTGAACTTACCCCTGATTGCCCGTTGTTTATTTTTCGCCGGTCGTCCGCCAGGGAATCGTGAATCCCCGCCGAACAAAGCCGACGACCGTTGATTGCACCCCCGGCCGTTTGAAATAATAGGAGAAATAATTAAAAAGTCATTAGAGGACAGCACCGTGTAGTCTTTCTTATCGGAGGGACGAAAGATCGAAATCCAAGTACAGATGGCGCTAAACCTGGCCAGATGCAGATGAGCCACGAGTCGGGTCATCTCCGGCCAGTTTGGTGTAACTGCCTGTTTAAAAAAGAGAAAGGAGGTGAAGAGAAAAGGGTGAAAAAAAATGCAATCTGAATGCAAATCCGTGGCAGCTGCAGGGTCGGCTCTACGCTTTCGGGATTGCCAGCCACCGCCTCGCGGCTATAAACTTCTGGCCCGGACGTGTGGCCGTTAATTAAAACTTCACGTCCTGCTTTCGGTTTAACGAAAGAAATTTCTATCCGGGGCCTTTTGACTCCGCCTGACCGAACGGAAGTTGCCGCGGCCCGTTTCGCCCGGGAAGCCCGGGAAATACAGGAACCAGGACACTGGACCATCCTGTTTCAATCCATTTCGCCAACCACTCGAAAAAAGGGCGCACAAAACGGGAACACGATACTATACAGATTTCTCTGACAGCTGCTTTAATGCCCCTGAACGTTCGCGGTGCACAAGCACCAGCCTGCGTGAAACACTCGCGAGCGTTCGATTCGATGTCAAAACCGACGTCCTACAGGGCTTGAAATTCCAATTTCGTTTCGAAAAACGCTCCAACGGCCGGGCGTTAAGTGTTTTAATTTCCAGAAGAATTTTCTATCGGCGTGGCGGGGCCCGTGTGGAAGCGCGAGCTGCGTCAGGCGATCAACGTTATTAGTTTTCACTCTGGTTGCGGGAGAGACAGGAAGAGAGAGAGAGAGAGAGAGAGAGGGACAGTGACGGAGAGAGCATTCCACGGAAAAGCTGAAGGGCGTAGAGAATTCGAATCAGCTGAAGGATTGGACTGGATATCGTTACCGTTGGCGTGACACGCCGCTGGAAACGGACACCGCGGAATACCGAATGAAAACAGGGGTGGAAAGACGGGGGCATCGAAGGAGAACGAAGGAGAATGGGTGGTCCGAAGGTTGCGGAAGCGACGGGAAGAAAAGCCGGCGTTGGAGGGCGACGGAACACGGAAGGGCGGGGTGTCGGAGTCGGCGTCGCGACGTCGGCGTGTCACAGCGACGGCAGCGTCGCTGGCAGCTGGCCCCGTCGCCCTTGGAATTTCCACGTAAATAAAATCTCCGGAAGAGTATAGTGCCTCTCGAGCGGCCTGGCGACGGGCAGAAACAAAAAAGGAAAGGAGAAAAACGACCGGCAGACGTCGAGGAGGACGAGGCGTTCGTTACGCTCGCGTCGACTCACGCCTCGCCGCATCCCCGACGTCGACGTCGAGATTCACCCGGTTGTCGACGACGAGTAACGACGTGACACCCTGCACATAAGTTCCTATATGTGTATATATATGTATACATGGAACGGGGCACGTGTGACATCGTTGGCTAGCGACGGGATCCCCCCCACACCCAAATCGTGTAACACGTTTTAATTACCGTGAGCGTGAACCATCATTTCGTAGGATTATTTGAATGGCCGTGTTTCGCAGCACTAGGTCGAAAGTCCAAATTAACGCGACTCCTGGCGACCGCGTCGGTCACGCGCTCGTTAAAGGCCACCCCTAAACGTCGTTACACGTTCACGTTTGTCGATTACCGTAGCGTGCGTTTCGCTGTCAGTCAGGTAAAAATGGTACCGCTACGTGTAGCCTTTAATGAATTATCCTGCTGAACCGCGGTGGAGGAACACGCGGTATGATGTGGTATTTATAGAGGGGGGAATGTTTCGGGGGTTGAAATTTAAACCTACGTTGGCAGTATGATTGATGGGGTAAGTTAAGTTCGACACTGATTAAGTGATTAATCGTAAGTGGCACGTACACGATTGGTACGTAGAGTGGCGTGTTAAATCGTTGTAGAATATTGCTGCAAGTGCAATGTGTTTACGCTACTGTTTCCAGCGATTCCACTTGTTGAGACTCAAAAGTTTCAGACTTAAGTTTACTGGTTCCGTGATTAAAATTGTCCTTTGTCTTTCTAGTACGTGTCTAAATATCTGTTTTAGTAAGGTTCGTAGCAGGATGAGACGTTTTGCCGCCTCGAGGGGGTGGATAAAAGTAACCCGACGTTTATTTGTTCGCAGTGGTGGCTCAAGCGTACAAAGTCGACGTGGAAGTGATCGGAGGTGCATCGAGGGGATGTACCGCGGTGTTACGATGCGTCGTTCCCAGCTTCGTGAAAGATTTGGTGCGCGTTGTGTCCTGGTTGCAGGAGCCCTCGTTTTACATTTACCCTTCTCTACAAGGAGGTAAGATTTCCTCCTGCCTCGGGGGCAGGTTTCTCATTTTCACGTAGCTAAAGATTACGATCTCTTTCTCGTCTATCTTCTAATTAAGCCGCTAATGAGCAATTAAAATGAGTTACCGAGGGCATTCGCGATATCATCACCCACTTTTTCGGGGCTGATATTAAGTTCCGCAGTAGCGGGGTTATATGGCGTGTCCCCCATAACTCGTTTTAATAATGTAACTGGATAACATCGATGTATCAATTTCCCATGAGACACCCACGGAGCCTACAAGATAATAAAATTGAAAGAACTCAGGTATACATCCCTTAAACCGAAGATCAAATTAAAAACTACATCATCGATTTCCAACATTTGCACACATAGTCAAAACTTCTACATAAAACGACCAAAAATCCAATCGGGATCCCTTGCGCATTACGAAAATTAATTTCACTCATAGTATCCCTCGTCCAAAAGCCCCGCAACTTTTTCCACATCCATTCACCCACATTTTTTTTTCTATTTTCCACGAACCAGTCGCCGCGCGCGAAAAATTCCGGGGCGTAATTACGCGGGCCGACCGTGTGTCTTTGTAAAAATTAATTTCCCGGACTAATCACGAGCGACGCGCTATAGAGAAAAAAAAGGGTGAAAAAGCGTAACTTTCGTCGTGACGTGGCCGAAATACGGAGCGCAGGACCGAAAAACGGAATGGAGAGAAAAAAAGGAAACGAGCTAGTCGAGGACAAATACGCCGGGGCTAATAGCCGCGGCGGTGCTCGAACGCTATTATTCTATATGAAAAGCGGCGGCGCTATCGTGTAATCGATAATTTCACCTATCTACCGAAAATGTAATATTCCGCGGGCGCTCGCGCGGCCGTGGTAGGAGATGGCAATAAAAGCCCGACGGACATTCCAGGGATGGGGGCGCAGATGCAGTAACACGGCCGATAGGTGCAACAGCACGAAGAATTATACCGGGAGGGGCGTGGGGAACGGTGGTCGCGGCCGATTTTCACGTGCATGCAGAGTGCGAACGGCAAGTATTATACTGGCGCGCCATTGCTTACTGGGACTAAAATTTAATATCCGGCCACAGGGGCGTAGACGGCCGCTACTCTGAAATTTAATATCCACAATAATCTTGCATCGCCTTTCGCAGCGGCGTAGGTCGGTGATTCTATGGCGAACGTGGGGCCGGGAGAAACGGGGGTGGTCGGACGCCGGCCTGGTAACGCGCCCCGTAATTCATTAATAGTCGTAGAAATTAATTAGATTTAAGAACGCGCGACGGCTTGATCCTCGTGCAGCCAGTCGTCGCCGTGGTTGAAAAGGATGATGCTCGGTAATTAAAACGCAATACCGCGTCGGATGTCGCGCTATTAATTAGTAAGCATAATTAGTAATCCGTTTAATTGGACACGCCGACGTTGTCGATGCGTTCCGGGATGATCCTCCACGTGTACGATCTTCCTACGAAAGGCGGCTGTAATTATCCCTCCTCTGTACCGATCTCGTTGAAGCTCCAATCAATTTTACAGCTTCCCAGTCTACCGATCTTACGTGCTCGTATGTTCGTCGCCGATAACGGGCTCTGAAGAAGGAAATACAGGGTGGTTATTCAAGGGTGCCGTTGTCGGTCGGTGTTTCAATGGAGAGAACGACGTAAGTTTTACGCGACGCTACAAGAACGGGCAGTAAAAACGCGCGCCCCGGTTCTCGACGCGAAGATATTGGCGCACGTGAACTGCCGTTGTTATCGTACAGTAGCGTAAAGTCCACTGCGTATCGTTATACATGCTCCGTGACTTTCCGCTGGGCTTTCGAATCGGGCATTTGCGCATCGTGCTGCAGTCGTTACGCTTTCGTTACGACAGCATCGGTGTTATTTTGGTAAACCTGCGGGGCCAGAGCTGGTGTAATTCGTAGTTGGAATAGAGGGTTTGTATCGCTGGAATCTTTCGCCCCAACTGCGGGTCGTGTGGCTTTAGAGATGAAAGTTTGTTTCCATGAACGAAGCAGTCGAAATCTCTGCAGCGAGTGTACAATAATATTGCGACAAATCCGGTACAAGTCTAGGAACTCGATACCCAATCGAAACTAGAACGTGGCCCGAGTAGTGGAGTTTCACGTGAAATTAAATTTCGGCTCCCCTTTGTCCCTTCCGTTTCCGTCGCGTCTTCTAAGCTCGCCAGACGGAAACTCCATTTTCTGCCCGGAATGATAATGCCCCCGATACGAATCGAAACAATGCCTCATCCCCTACTGTATCTGTTACATCTATCCCCGCGCATCCGTCAGGATCCGGTTGCAGTTAGTTCCGCCCGGTCGATTCGCGCTCCGCAACTGTTCCACGTTATTCGTGCGCTGTCCTTCGACAGGGTCGTCGCCACGAATAAAATATCGGCGAACATATTTATTCGTGACGCGGTGCCGAGACCCGACGCATTGAAACTGTCGCGAGAAATGACCGAGAAGTTTTAATTGCTCCGCGCCGATTGAATTGTCTTTGTGCGACTGGGGGCCAGACATAGCGGCGCGTTATGGAATTAATTCTCTAAAACGTACAATTCTGGTCCCCGTTTCATTCTTCCCCTAGCGCTCGACAGGCCGTCGAACGTTGCTTCCGCGGTCTCCTTCAGCGGACCAATTGAGAATTCCGTCGCGAGCAGCGCAAAGAATTCAGCTTTCCATTTATTTCGCTGTCTTTATTCGCGTGGAAATCGTTAGGGGACGGCGCGCATTAATCGGTCGCTTTCAAACGGTGGATAATGTAAAAATGTCGACACCCTGCGTTGAAGCAACACGAGGGAGGCAGTCCAACGTGATTCCCCGTTCGAATCAACACAGACGAATTGTTTACATTGGTTATTACTATTTCCATTTCCTACCACCCGTCGGCGCGAAAAATTGCTGCGTCCACTAAAGCAAACACGCGTTTCCAATATCTGTATGATTTGTTTGGAAGCTTTCTTCCTGAACACTGTGCTTCCTATCGCGAGCACGTTCACGGTTGTGGTACCTACGCCTATTATTTTTACTCGATAATCTGAATAATTCCCAAAGTACAGCGAACTAGGTAATTAAATTGCCTCGCTTCAGGAACGCGCTCTGTCTACCCCTGAAATTCTACGAGCTTGTTCGACCGTCGCGTCCATCGGCATATTTAAATCGTTGCACTGTGGAACGTTACGTTTCTGTAACCGTAACGTATCCATCTTACTAATAGCGCCACGCTCGGGCTGCACGTAATTCGGGGTAGCCGCCGCTGGTTCCCTGGGTTTCGTACATGCACGTACATGCGCGCTGCCACATAGCGTACATACGTGGCCTATCTACCTTGAATAGATCCGAGGGCGCCAGACATAGGTAGTAGCATCGAGTGTAATACCGAAACTACATAACCCATCCAAGTCGGCTGACTTGGCCGACAATCGCTATTTAGGAGGGCTCGCTTATCTCTGGCGGTCTTAGCTGTGCTAATGTCTCGTGGCCGAATGCACTGCCGCACGTAGACGCAATAACGTGCACGGAGTGTAGGTATGTACATAGGGGCAGCCGCTAACACGGGCTGGCACGTAGAAGAAAGGAAACGGAAACGCCGAGGGGGGGCCGAAAAGAACGGGCTCGTGGCACAAAACGTCCCCGCGCAGGTAGGGGAAAAGAAACCAGGGAGAGAACACAGACACCGTTGAGACCCAGGAAAGCAGTTAAAACGGCTATGAGGGAAATGAAGAATAAGAGAGGGGAGCAGAGGATAACAAAGACGCTGGACGAAGTTAAGAGCAAGAGAAAGTTTGAACGGGAAAAGCAGCGTGAAAGTTTCACGGCGACGAAGAAAGATAAGACGGTGGGAGAGATCAAGAATGCAAGAAAGCGGCGAGGTCGCAAAAATGGGTGGAGTGTAGAATATGGAGGAGGCTGTGGAGGTTGAGGTTGAGAATTGGGAGTAAAAACTGAATGAAGCGAACGGTGGGAAACTTGAGAAGGGGTGAGAACCGTGGACGAGAAAAATAGCGGGACTCGTGGGGGGCAAGAGAAGGCGATGAAGTAAGAAACTGAGAAATGGTAAAGAGGTTATTAGGATACTGTGAAGTAGGGAGGGGGATATGAAAATGAATGAGGGTGGCGACTGGAGGGTACAGTGGAAAAATGAGTGAGACGAATGGGGAAGAATATCGTGGACAATGAGGAAGAGGGGAGGGAACGGACCCCTACTGAGCGGTGTAATCGTGTATCCGTGAGCTACGTTAAAGATTCCCCGGTGTTGGAGGTTTCGCCAAGCGACTGCGAATGTTTAGGATAACTGCCGTCATTAACGTTGCTCGGGCTTATCTAAGGAACGAGAACGGCTTAAGCCGAGCAAGAACGGCAGATCGTATCTGGCGTCATTCAGTGCAGGGCCGCTGGAAATCCTGGAATTAGCATAATTATCGTAAATGTAAAACCGTTCGGCACCGGCAAAATATCGCGGGCCAGCGATGCAGCCCCCGATGCCGTGTTATTAAAGATAATTCTGCGCAGCGCGTCCTCGTTTATTGGAAAACGTCGAGGCCAATTATTGCCCTGTCAGATATGAATAATACAGAGACTTAGGAAATTCCAGGCGAAATTCCTGCTCGGTGTACCCGTCGGCTGTGGAATCGTTGGCGTCTAGCTTAAATCATTCACCAGACGTATTATCCCTCGAGGGACGATTTAATCTCGTTTAGCACCGCGGGCGATAGTTTCCGCCATTTTCAAGTTCGGCTCAAGGGTTTCTCTTGGTATGGAGGCTCTGAATCTACACCCTGCCTTGTGGAAATAATAATTCAAATTACCAACGAGATTATCTCGTCGGTTATAAATATATAGGTTACTGACCTTGGCGTCACCATGTCACCGTACTTGGACTTCAGGGGGCATTGCTCTAAAATCGCGAACAAGGCGTGCAGGATGTTAGGTTACGTATCGAGATATGCAAAGAATTTTCGGAATATAAACACATTAAGGCTACTGTACACTACTCTTATTAGGCCGCACGTAGAATTTGCGTCGATTGCATCTGGGATCCTAGGCATCGAAGGTATATAAATTTAATTGAGAGGGTCCAGCATAAATTTGTAAGATTCGCTGCTTGGGTACTTGGTTATCCTTTGGAAGTGAGAAATCATGATTATGACCCTCTTCTTAGTAGATTAAATTTGATGTCCTTGGAAAGCAGAAGGTTAGTGGCGAATGTATTGTTTTTGCACAAGGTAATGAACAGCCAAATTGACTGCTCGGATTTGGTAGTTGAAATTAAATTGAATGCGCCCGGGGTCAACCTTAGAAGTCGTCAGCTATTCGTCACTAGAATGCCGTCATATAGCAATTGTACAACGGACCCTATGAATCGAGCTATGCGTCAGTTCAACGTACATTTCGACGATGTTGATCCCTTTTTGCATTCATCTAATGTGTTCGGCGAACAATTGCGTGGTCGTTTACGGAATGTTTAACCGGGGATATAAAGGGTTAGACTCTAATTAAGATTTTGTCATTTTTGTACTTAAAAGGGATTTTCCCGTGAAATAAATAAATAAATAAATAAATAAATAAATAAATATTCGCAAGATCATTCGAATCCTGAAAAATTGAGGACTGCATCAACTAATATTCTTTCACGCGGTTTGTTCCAGATGGAAAGTTTCATCTGCTGCCCACCGGCGAACTCCTGGTTCACAGTCTGGAGTTCAGCGACCAGATACACGGTTACAGGTGCCGAACGATGCACCGTCTAACCAGGCAGGTTGTCGTCAGCTCCGTGGCCAACGTCCGAATAGCCGGTAGGTCTGGGTTAGGTACGTTTTGGTTAGTTCTGGGTTAGGTCCGTGTCCTGCTTCGGATCGCCAGCAATTCTTCCGACGCCGAGACATTGGGGGGATTTTTTGCAATTACCCGGCGCATTAATCGATACCCTCCCCGTCGCGTTGCCGCTTTTTCTTTTGCAGATCACAGAGGGGCGATGCCTCCAGTGATTCTTGAAAACTCCGGCGTGGTTCACGTCGCTCAAGATGAATCAACGTCATTAGTCTGCGTGGCGCAGGCCTGCCCTACTCCCGAATATCGGTGAGTTTCTATCCCGAAGATTAATTAAGGCAATCTCGTCGGACGTCCAATAGTCGGGGCTGGATTGGCCGAGATCCGTCTCACTTTTATTCATGAGCGGTTCAGTCGGGCTGACTGGCAAATATAAATTACCGCGATTATAATACCTCCGCGCAGTCGTTGCAATAATTCCGCGTTTGTACCTAAATTCATTGATAAAATGATTAAACCCTAAATGACTTGCGCTCACTCGCAGAGCTGTCTGTTGAAGTAGATACGCGAAGATCGTGTAGATCGAGTATAGAAAAGCTTGATAGGTAATATAGAGATCTGCTGTTCGTTGTAGTAGCTTCAAACTGTTAAAGACTTTGTACTGTTAACTATGCCCTTTGAGCGGTTGAAAGGGCACAGCTTACACCGTCAAGTTTCCAACAGTAATAACCACAATAATCCGGGCGGTGAAAGCCTCGAGTATCTTTACCATTCACCAGACACTTACTAGTATCTGCAAGCTGACACGAGCTCGTTCTTACCTCCAACTTTCACGCTACGGTTCGCTCCTTTCCAAACGACGCTCCGACGACCCGAAGACTCCGCGTTACATAAGCGAGAAACCATGCCGACGTTTCTTTGTACGTTCGAACGAGGTGCTCTGTGCACCGCGTACAAAGCAAATTGCGTCTCCTCCCGCCACTTTTCGGGACACTCGGAAGACGATAAAAGGGTGAGGCGGGAAAAACTCGCGGAGATCAGAGGCTACGGGGGTGGAGCGTGTGTTTCCTCTAATCTGTCGGTTCTTGAGGAGGGAAAGGGAAAAGAAAGAAGAATTACGATCGTTTCTTGAAGGCGGTGAAGGAGGATGAGTCTGAAAGGGTGGCGAAAATGGTGACGGAAGGGCAGGTGGCGGGGGCGGGTTGGGAAAGGAAGATCGAAGACGGGAATATTCGTGGCGGAGGGGTAAGTAAAGGAATAAGGACTGGGCGCGACTTTGATCGAGGAAAAGTGGGAGCACTCGAACGTGAAACCTCGCGAGCGGAGCACAATCGGAAACTCTCCATGTCGCTCCAGGTCGACGAGGAGCCTTTCCCTCTAGACCCTTTTTCTCTCCACGGATTTCCGGATCTCCTTTTCCCGGTGACCGCGCATTTACATGCGCTCGGCAAGAAATATCTGCAGGGTTCGAAATTTATTGGCAATATCGACGGCCAAGCTTTGCGCGCGCTGGGCCAAAGGGCTGCTATTTTGCCAAATATACGACCAAAATAATTCTACGGAATTGATACTTTGCGACACGTGCTCGGATATTACCAACAATTGACGAATGGTGTGTTGCAACTCGAGCTACGAATTTGTGTGGGAAGAACTGAAGGATATTATGTAGCTTTACTCAATTCCTAAAGAAGATCATGTTCGATATTCGAATTTCTTTAAACCCGAGGAAAATTTGTTTTAATTCGCCGAAGGAAGCGAAGTGGACTTGTGGATCGCTGTTCGAGTTCATTGAGAAGCAATCGAGGAGGTATAATAGTCCCGTAACTTTGGAATATTACGTTCCTTTTGTCGTTGGACGAGTTAAAACCCGCTTTCGATCGCGATAACTTCTCGCGTTTAACTTACTCCCCGGCTGAAGCTCCCCGAGGAATCTCGGTCCATTACGTGTCGACGAGGCTGAAGGTTCGTAGTGGACTCAGGTATGGACGAAAAAATGGGAAGTGAGGAAGCATGAAGGTGAGGGAAGGCTGGCGAGAAGATAAAGGTGGAAGATGTGGAAGGAAAAAGAGGAAGAAGAAGCGGAGATCCCTGGGAGCTGCTGGAGGGCCGAATCGAGCAGCCTGATCGAAAACTGTCAAGAAGTCGGGAAGCCAAAAGAACGCGGGAAATCTCGGGGATAAATGCTCGACGGTGGATGCGACTCGATGTCGTTTCTAGGTCGACGTACCCGAAAGCTAGTGAAATTGAAGCTCCCCCCCTGCCTCGCGGTCTGCCCCTTTGCTCCACAGGCCGTTTTGCCTTTCGATGAAAAATTATTCCCCTTTCTAGCATGTCGACAGAGTGTTCGGTAAAATCCGGGTTACCGAGGGGATGGGCGCGGGTGAAGGGAAATGCATTAACTCGAAATGATGCAAACTGCGTTAGCGCTAAAAGCTGCCGTACGGAAGTATTCGAGATTTCGAGATTTATATTCGCTTGAGATTATGACACCGATGGCGGAGTGTCTTCTTGGTTTAACGTCCCGTATCCTTCACTTTACGAATCGTTCGATCATGTAATTTCCAGATGGTACGCACAAACTGGTTCCGAGCCAATGCTGGTACTCTCTGGACCAAGGACCAGATTGCTGGGTTCCGTTCTGGCTCTTGAAGCTGTGACATTAGAGGATAGTGGCATTTATCGTTGCGCCGCGTCTAACCCCGGTGGCGAAGCCAGTGCTGAAATTAGGTAACAATAAATTACCCTGTTTTCTAAAAATCCGTTATAAGTACATCGAATGTTGCAACTTATTTCAAAACACCCATTTCATCTTACATAAATTCAATTAATTTTAAGATTAATTTTAACTCAGAGTGTTTTATAAAGTAACCATAAGAAGCCCACTTAAACACTTATAACATCCAACTTTATTTCCAAATTACACTCACTTCTATATTGCAACAATTACCACCCCCTATCAGGAGAGCAAACTGAAATAATTCATAACCAAACCTAATAATCAATTTCATACACGGTACATAAAATATAGTTTCCAAATATGTGCTTAAAATCACATACACTAATGTAGTTTACCATCGGACACATAAAAACACCGAAAACCACGGTATATAGTTCGGAAAGGTGGCCAAGTAGAACAAATGTTTATACATGTACATTCCATTCAACCCTTAAATTACATCCGCGCATGTGGAAACAGCCCACTTACGTGGCTCTCCGAGCAGAAACTACAGTACAAAGGAAAATGTTCTTCAGGCTCATCGTGACAGCCCCTTTACACGTGGAAGTGACCCCGCCATTGCTGAGCGTCCACTTAGGAGGTAATGCCGAATTTAGATGCGAGGTCAGCACGCATCCGCAAGCAGGAGCTCACTTTGTTACCTGGTACAAGGACGGCAGGCAGCTGCCAGGAACCGGCAGACAATCGGAATTATTGAGGCTGAACGGCATTGGCAGGGAAGATCGTGGAATGTATCAATGTATAGTCAGACGGGCGGAAGGCGACACCGCACAAGCATCGGCCGAGCTTCAATTGGGCGGTACGTAAAAACATACGATTCTACCAGAAAACAATATAGAATTTCCACGAAATAATACGCATAAATTTTCCTGCATCCATCGAAACGGAAATAACGAATTAGGAATTTACAGAAGATTAACACAACGCTGCTACCGAAACGTGAATGCAGAAGCGCGCGCGGCCCCGTTCGATCCAATTTACCCCGATCTCAATTACCAAATTCCACATACTCAGCTTCATTCCGACTTTGGCAGCACAAAGGAAAATTACGCGGAAAGTTGCACTGCAGTTTCGATCGGAATTGCAGATGAAGAGGGGCGGCCTCGAATAGGTCTATGCATACGTATAAATTCACTTTTCCCGTTGCTATCCACCTTTATCGAGTGCGCAGCAAATTAGGTCACTCGCGAAGATTCATTTTCCATTTCTCTCGACCTCGCCTCTGTCGCGCACAATTCGCCCCGCTTGCAGTTAACATGCGAATACTCATCGCACAGTGGCACCGAGTCGAAAGGTGCCATCGAGGTTCTCGTTAGTATAAAATGAATGGACTTCGGTCTGCTCCGAGGGAAAACATCGAACGGACATCTAAGTTACTGATCTATTATGAACAAGCTTTATATTTAAATCGATTCAAAGTAAGTATGTACATGGAGTTTTTATCCGCGAGCGGCATAAATTTGATCCGAAATGGCCCTCGTTTCACCCTCATTCCCGAAGCTTATTCCGCGGAAACACCTTTCCCTCCCCTGCCACCGCAACCCACTGAAACATCGAGGGCCATCAGCGCCATCGATCCCCGAAAATCCAGCGCAACTGCCCTCGAAATACTTTCACCCAATCGATACACACCCTCATCCGCTCCACTCTCCTCTGGCATCCACGGGCATCGAGGTGACGTGTCAGAAGTGACACAGTAGAGGGCATCAAAGTGACACAGAGCATCGTCGATCGGTAGTCAGCGTTGCCGATCGCATTACACCGAACTCGATTATCGTGGAAAGAGCAAGTCGACCACGTGGGCCGTTACGTCGAGGGAGCAGTGCCTCCCGCTTTGAAGTGGAGGAGGCTTCTTTTACGCTGCTTTACCTCCTCTAGTTCCACCCCCTAACTCCCCTACCGCCTGCTACCACCCGCAAGTTTCCTACCCCGTGTACCACTCTTTGGTAACCGCTACGTGGCATCTCTCTCGCCCGTTTGCCCTATATCTGGACCGCCCACCTATGGGTGGAGGAGCGCCGCATGAAAGAGGGACTGGGTCCCGTTGGCAAGGGACAGGGGGCGAAGGGAGGAAGCCAGCAGCCAGAGGAGGGCCTTTGAAACAACAATGAAGTTAGCGTCTCTCGCTCGTCAGCGTCGGTAATGCACGGAATTTACGTCAAAGGGAATTCGTGCAAGCGGTGCGCCGCGGTATAAGGACGTACCGTGGCCTGGAAAGAGGGACAGAGAGGGTGGGAGGGCCACTGGCTTGTTGCAATTTCGTGATGAGCAGTGAGCGAGCAAGGGACAGAAGGGTGGATGGGGCATCAGTCTCTAGTACAGTGAATCCACGGACTGGCGCGAAAAAAGTCATTGTCGTTGACGGTCGAAACGGCGGATTTATCATTTTTCATATCCCTTTGTTCGTCCGTGAGTGCCCGAGGCACTTGTTACCGACAAAGCTTCCTCAGTTTCTCGTGCGTTCCGCACCCTTAAACACATTGATCAAGAACTCTTAATTCAAAGCCCCGATCTGTCGAGCTAATTCATCCAACTTAGTATCTGCTACGTCATTCAGTTCTACTCTTGTGTCACATATTACGTGCCATATTTGCATTTCTGACACTTGATACCTTCCAATTAAACTTGTCGATTAAGGGAGCTAAATCTAGTACGTAGAGTACTGGATGATTAAATCGAAACTATTGATCTCAGCTTGATTCCCCCGTCAATTTAATTTCCTCGGTTGTACGCTGCTGGAAAAGGTGACGAGGGGAAAAGACCGGGCACGAATTTGCGTATATTAAAGACACGAAATGGCGAACGGTGAATATTACGTTCACGCAGAAATTATGGCGCAAGGGGCGTTATGAAATTTCTCGTTCCAACCCAGCATGTGCGCAAGCTGGGCCGTACTTTGTCGACGAATGAAGATTCACGTTTTCGAGAACGTACACCGGGGAAACGCTGACCTCGGGGATTCTGAAATGCTTTCGTAAGGAAACGTGGAAATTCTTTGGACCTCCAATTCCTTCATAAAACAGAAGCTCGTGTAAAACAACGTTACAATGGACAAATTCTCTGTCCAAAACGAAACACGTGTGTCCTAATCATTCACTTCGACACCTGTTCCGATTTCCTGTATCCACATCTGAGCCGGAAACTTAAACTTCCGTTCCCTACCTCAAACATTTACACTTCACACTTCACCTCACCCTCCGCGCTCTACACTCCCCTGATTACTGTATCCAACCGCGCCTAAAACACTTTCAAGGGTGACTTCTTCCGCGTGTGCCTACACACGCCAGCCATCCATCTTCCTCGCCGTTCAATTTTCCCCGCAGACAGAACAGAATAAACACCCCCCGGAATTCTGTGTTATCGAAGTCGAAGTGCTCGCGGTCTCGCGACTACGTATCGACGATCGCTCGGAGGCATCGAGACGTGTTTCATCAATTTCCACGAACGCTGTTCGCGTTCACCTAGACGGGAACACCCCAGCTATCTCGCCCTCCCTGCCCGCTCACCCCTCGACTTATAAACGACGGGGCCGTTCTTTGTAAACCGACGCTCGAGCATTTTTAATGACGAGACGAAATCGACACTTTTAATTATGAAAAATTCCCTCGTCCTTCCAGCCCCGTCCGCCCGAGAAACTTCTGCTTCGATCTTGGACCTTCGTTCCTCCGTCTTCCACAATACCTAGCCCCCGTTCCTTCGCCTCCTCCCCGCCGTGTCGTCGAGATAGAAACATCGAGAGAAAAAGAAATATTCACCGAGCTTCCGTCGCAGCGAGTCCATTGTCTTTCGTTTTCTATCGCGATGCGCGGCAGGCGTGGCGGCTTTCAGAATCAAGAATTCTCTCTGCCGCGGTGGTCTTTCACGCTCTTGCCTCTTGTTCTCCAGCCATTCCAACCGTCGACGGTGGGTAGGGGAGGTTCTACTTTCGTTGATACATGGTACCATCCGCGACGGCGGGCGGTATCTCATTCTTACCGAGATGGATTCGATCGCGTCGTCGCGGTCATTGTACGCGTCGAACGAGTCGCGATTCGTCATCGACTTCGAACGCCTTTTTATTGAACGAAGAGACGGAGCGAGGGTGATCGAAGCCCGAGCAGAACAACCACCGCTGTTACAGTAAATGGAAGAAATTTTCTCGCCCGAGGAGTAGTCGTTTCGATATTCCTCGACGTTTCATAACCGCGCGCGCTTTAAATGATTCTTTGAAGTCGTATGTAAGCGCGAAAGACGGCGAAGAGGGTCGAAGGAAGTTTCTTTGCGATCGATCCATGGAAACACGGCTTGAATGACGGCTGATGTAAGGAAATACGTTGGACTGATTTTATTCCAGATGCACCGCCGATGTTGCTATACTCGTTCATCGAGCAAACGTTGCAACCTGGACCGGCCGTATCTTTGAAATGCTCCGCGGCAGGCAACCCTACGCCGCAAGTCTCTTGGGCATTGGACGGCTTTCCCTTGCCAACTAATGGAAGGTAAGCTTCACTTAATCACTGGTAATCGGATCTCTTTATCAGCGCGCAGCGGGAAGAGAATTGCAATCTGGAAGACATTTGTTTGGTAGACCTGCGTCTTGAGTAGATTTTATACAGCAGAAGAAAACGGTAAACCGGTCGAAGTGGATAATTATCAGGCGAATAATTATACAAGTACCACGAAGCAATTATACTCTCGAGTACCTATCTGACTCTCAGAAATAAATAGTCCCTGAAATTCAGCGCAAGTCAGCAGAATCGAAATTCAAGCCGCACGCTGCATTCTTCCCTTAAAAGTATCGCGGTGGTGGTATCGACCTCGTTACACCGCAACTTACAGCGCAAGAAGTATACATCGATAAAAAAAAGGGGGAGACGTGAACGCGTCAGCTCGATGCGCGTGGTTCGGGGCAAATTGCCGGCATAAAACGCAATCCTCATAATGGAAGCTGCACAGCAAACATCTTTATATCCCGGCAGTAAACTGAACGTTAGGAATCGGGAGTCTCGGTTCTCCTTCGATTGCCGCGTGGGGCGTGCGCGGCCGTAATTCCTGACAACGATCCTTTTAACGCGTCCTCGATGCCACCGTAATTAAAATGCAATTCCCCGGCAGCGAGGGCCGTGGCCGCATCTGCAGCCAGCCAATTTCAATTTCAAGCGCAATATCCAAGCAAGAAGCTGGAATATTTATCGCGATGGCCGTTGGAGGACGGGCGTGCTCGTTGGAAATAGAGGAGGCGTGCGAGGAAAGGACGCGTGGATATGACTCGATGTCCTCTCTCGTACGGTTTAACGACTGATCGGCATAAAAGACGTCATATGATTCTTCTTCCGTGCTCTCGTTTTACGTTCCTCGACTAGTTTCTTCCTCTCCTGGTGGAAAACGACCGTCCGTGCACTTGCGCGTCTATTCGTAGCTGGGGGCGACATCGCGATCCCGTTTCGCCTGGATCGTCACAGACAACGTTCTCTCCCTTATCCTCGAGCTACGAAATTAGCGATTTTATCAGGCCACCCCGTTCGTACGGCGAATATGTACCAAGACCTTTGTAATTAAAAAATAGCTGCCGCGGCGGAGGGTGAATCGGGAACCGAAAAAGTTACCGCGTGCTGTAAACAGAGTTGAAGGTTTCATTAGCGAAAGTTGGTTAATTAATGTGGAGGATTCTGCTGCTACGATGTGTGGGCGTTTAGATGGGGTTCCTGGGGAATACAGGCGGTTCTGTTCGAAACGTTTTGTTCTGTGTGGAGAATCGATAACGGGGTGAAAGTTTCTAATGCAAAATAGTGTAGTGTATGGTAAATGGATGTTGTTTTTGGTAGAGGGTACCGTTTAGGGCGATTTGATTTGATAAGTCTTCGTTTGCCGTGTTCGAAGGTTCGTCATCGGGCAATACGTCACTGTTCACGGTGATGTTATATCCCACGTTAATATCAGTCACGTGATGGTGGAGGATGGAGGAGAATACTCTTGCACCGCTGAGAATCGAGCTGGAAGAGTCACTCATGCTGCTCGTCTCAACGTTTATGGTAAGTTTTAGTACTCCACTTAATAATTAATGTTTACGAGTGAGCATTCCCTGGAATCTTGCTCACACAGTTTATACTTATCACTTAAACGTTGCTTGAATTATTAGCAATTTTATCTCGAATTTCAAATTGTTTACACGGAAGGAAAAGCATAAAAAAATCTTGTTAAACGGTGTGTTTTGCATATCACGTTATAGAGAATTCTAGTAGAATAGAAATAGCAAGTAGTATTGCCTCGTATGGTATCAGACCGCGCCGTCAGACACGAAACGCATATTTAGCTGTTTCAAACTTAGTACTACATATTCCATTTTCTATGAAACCAGCTCTTCGCTCACCATATTAATCTTTCGCAGCAAATTCTGTTCATAAAAAAAGATTCCACTGTGCGAGTAGTAGCAACGTGTCCTTAGTCAGACCAACGCGACTCCGGGCACCACGTTAACGAGGAATATCCGCGGAGCTTTTGAAGCTGACTATAACGAAATCTCAAATGAATGCATAGCTTTTTAATTGCAAAATATGAATATGGAAAAAGATCCTTTCAAAAATCCCAGCTTGTTCACCGTCAGTGAGACGGTGTTCAAGTCTCTTGTTCTCATTGTCTCCATTTTCCTCGAACCTTTGAATCACAAAGGATGAATGTGCATTTAGTAATTGCTAGTCTCTCCCTTTCAGGTCTTCCCTACATTCGACTGATTCCAAAGGTGACCGCAGTCGCGGGTGAAACGCTTCGGCTCAAGTGCCCAGTAGCTGGCTACCCCATCGAGGAGATCAAGTGGGAGCGAGCAAACCGCGAGCTGCCGGACGATCTTCGGCAGAAAGTGCTGACGGACGGCACCCTAGTGATCTCGAGCGTGCAGAAGAAGGGCGACGCTGGCGTGTATACGTGTTCGGCGAGGAACAAGCAGGGGCACAGCGCTAGGAGATCCGGGGACGTCGCAGTGATCGGTAAGGCTTCACGTTCGATTCCCAATTCCCCGACTGTTGCAGGTGCTTCGAAGAGAGGCACACGACTGCCAAGGGACTGGCCAATAACCTTGCGGAGCGAAGACGAAGCGAGTAAGAGGAATGATTCCGCTATGCTCGAGAGGCAAACGGTATCGTAAGAAAGTAAAGATGGGGGGCCGAAATTTCTAGGCTTCCACGACGAAGGCTGACGTGCTGCAGGATGTCGTGTATATCGTCGTCTAGAAGGTTCTCGAGTTCACGAGGTGTCGTTGTTGTTATTATTCCAGTTCCCCCAAAAATTAGCCCATTCACGGCAGATCGTGATCTTCACCTCGGCGAGCGCACCACCTTGACGTGCTCGGTGACAAGAGGCGATCTGCCACTCTCGATCTCGTGGCTGAAGGACGGACGATCTATGGGCCCGTCGGAGCGAGTCAGTGTGACCAATATGGACCAGTACAATAGCATACTGATGATTGAAAGTTTATCTCCAGATCACAACGGCAACTACTCGTGTGTGGCCCGTAATCTGGCCGCAGAGGTATCGCACACGCAGCGGCTTGTGGTTCATGGTAATCCTCCTCTAGGCCCCCTTCAATTTTTTGCCCGACGACCGCCTGTCCGCCCGAAATCTGTGCGCCTGAGGATCGTATGAGTGCGTACACACATCGGTTGCCCACACACCTCGGGAATGAATCGCGTGAGGATCGCGGAGAGGGGTGCTGGGCACCACCATGCTCCCCGCCGGCTGTAGAGCGCGTCGCGAATGCAAACGCAAGACCACCGCGTTTCTCGTGCCGCCTCCTCCGGGACCGATCTGTCTTACGATTAGTGGCTTGCGCCGCCGCTGCTGTAAATAAGCTTTCACCGTGGAAGGATCGATGGGGAATGTCGCACAAGCCCGTACAGTTCTTACGCATTCATTCGCGATGGGTATCACTACGATATAGCCACTGACGTCACGCAGGAACGTAGAGACCTGGTTGACGTATGACTCGACGAAGGCTCACGCTTAGCGTGGCGCATCCTCCTGCACGAGACCTGCCACACTAACCATCTCCCACGTTTCTCCCTCCACTCCCACCCGTCGATCTTTCGGAGCGCCGCGGCTGGTCCCTGTTTCAACGTTGGCAGCTGATAGCCCAAACGTTTCGATTCTGTAGCTGAACTTCGCGAGGGGGAAAGAGCTGCTAACCGAATGATCGACGAATGCTAGCTCATGCGTTGGGAACGACCGTTATGCTGCGTGAGTGTGCGATGCCAAATTATGTGTACAAGGTGTTTAAGGGCGGCAGGGGCAGGTCCGAGGCGGGGCCACCCTCTCTCTCCTCTACATTGCTACGTTACTATACTGCCTCTATTGTACATATTCTACGTATATATATACATATTATATTCCATAAATATATATATATATATATATATAACTATACATATACATTGACGTACTACTGTCTATATATAATATATATACATATCGCTACTTATATGAACCATATATATATTTATACATATATATATAAAAGACACATGTGTACCTGGTACAAAGGTTCTTGCGTTTGTCTTTTTTTTTTATTTTTGGTGCCATCTTTTTCTCGCTCTCACGTATGGTTCTCTCTTCTCTCTTGACCTTTTCCAGTACCCCCTATTATTGAGCCATTTACGTTCCAAGAGGGACTATCCGAGGGGATGCGGACGCGGACGGTGTGCGGGGTCGCGGCGGGTGATCCGCCCTTAACTATATCCTGGCTAAAAGACGGCCAAAGTCCCTTTCCCTTGCCGCCGAATCTCGCCTCCGTCGCAAACGTCTCCCAACTGGATCCTTACTCGAGCCTCCTCAGTATAACGAACCTCGCGGCCGAGCACTCCGGCGACTATACCTGCGTCGCCGCGAACCCCGCCGCCGAGGTCAGGTACACGGCCAAGCTACAGGTAAAAGGTAACTAGATGATCGGCGACCCATTTCCATCATGATCCCCCACCACCCACTCGCCCTCGTCGCCCGCGCCGTGCTCATCGATCTCGACGCTTCACGAATTCTTCACCATCCGGTCTAGTAATTTCGACTATATTAATCATCGTCACCGTTATCGGCATAGTGTTACATAGTCCTCGCTTTAGTCTATTATTTGTCATTTTTTTATAAATTCGTCTGAATAGTTACTTTTAAACAGGTGATGATGACTTTTTATTCCTTTTCTCATTATATATTAAATAGTATTTCAGTAAAGAGGGCAAAAAGCTGTGATAGTCTTAATTTTTCAAGTATTTAGTTTTGTACTTTGACCGATGGTAGTTTTCTTTATTCATCTCTCACGTGACGAATTCAAAGGATTGTTTATGTTAAGAATGAGGAATTTTATGATTCCTTTTCTTCGTTCGTTTAAATTCCGGTGAGCTTGTACCTTAGTTCTGAAGCACCCTGTATTATTCAAAATGATTTGAAAAGTAAGGGAGATGGTTTATATGGAATACATATTCCTGGTTGGGTTCTAGCGCTAGCATTTTCTTATCTATTACATGATTTTGGAAATTGTGCAAGTAAATATAACGTGTTATTGAAATGTCGTCGAGGTCGATGCTGCTCCTAAAGAACCCGATCCCCCACTGTATCCTGAAGAATCCTGAATTATCCGTCTCCCTCATTGTCACCGTTACCATCGCCCATTACCATCGTCATGCCATAACGCTTACTAACTAGATTCCTGCGTGATCATCGTTAATCATCGAGGTGTTCTCGCCCGGATCAAAGACGATCATTTGCCGAATTTGGCGTGAGCTAAGTATTCAGAAGGACACGCGCTAACGAATGAGATCAAGTCTATTTCCCAGCGAGATCACGTGTTCGTCATCAGAATCCCCTAGTCAACCGAGCTGTCCCCCGTCCCACGAATTCCCGATGATGTCCCTCCCTAAGACACAGTGTGTATTACATTTACGTTGCTTTGGCTCTCTGGGAATGCGTCGGTATCTCGTGGACCCCCCGAGGTTTGCTTGACTTGACCGAATAATAAAGGTAACAGTTTGCACCTTTCCTTATTTTACTCGTTTTGTTTTTCAAACGGAGCAACCGACAACAGCAACAGATTTGAACCAATAAAAAAAAAGAAAAGAGATATGAAATGATATGTACAAAACAAACGAAACTCTCTTCTGGCCTGCGTACGTGCGTGCGTGTATGTGAGCATCACACACAACTTTATCTGCATGATCTTTTTTACGAACGTAGTGGTTTTTCTGTCTCTTGCATATCTATATATTATATGTGTATAACCTTACGTGTGTGTCTGTACATATTACATTTACTTTTCGATATAACTCTTAAGCGTTCTTTAAATCACCCCCGAGTACGAGCACGTGCCCACTCTGCTCACGAACCAAAAATAAATCTTCACCAACCTATGCGCGCGCTGGCTCTCCTTTGGGCTCGTTGGAAGGCAACCACTTTTAAATTACACTTCTGCATGCTTTCTCACTGTCTTTTCTATCTGTCACGCTACTCTTTTTTATATCTCCTCCGTCGCCGTGGAACCGCGGGGCACGGAGCGCGGCTAACATTCTCGGCTTTGCCACTTACTTCGTCTGAAACCTGCAAAAGTGATTGCCACTCGTAGAAACGCAACTTTTCGACAAACGCGTTACATCCGTAGCAAATATCGAAATACAGAATGTTACGATGATTGAAGCTTGAAGATCACATGCCCCGACGTTTCCACGCGACACGGTAATGTAGGCTAGTAGTACGTATTATTATTAATTAAATTCGTATTCATCGAACTAGTCGTTAGAAGCGGGTACTTGATATATATCTATATATACATATATATATTATTATTCGCCTCTCCACGATATTATATATCTTTCGGTCTTCCGCCGACATGCTCTTCATCCGTACCCCACACATCCCACCCGATTTTGCGCCTTTTACTTCCAAGAGTTCTACTTGCCTTTCTCTCTCTCTTTCTCTATCTCTATCTATCACTCTATCACTCTCTCTCTCTATCTTTCTCTCTCTCTCTCTCTGTCTATCTATCTATCTCTCTATCACGAAGTGCATTACACACGTACACAAGACCCTCTACTAACATTTACTTGCATACACCCACATACACGGATACATATATATATCTATATATATATTATATTGTCGCACGCGTTAATGCGTGGCCGGTATTTGCCGTCTTGTAAAACGTTGGAACTCCCACTCACAGTATCTCGCTTGTGCAGCGTTTTTCACCACCGTAAAATGTAGAACCCGCCAAACAGTACACCCGACTAAGACAAGCCTCGATAAAAAAAAAAAGAAACTCTTCGTAACAGCATCGATGCGCGGCGTGCGACGAGCAAACAGCCACCTCCGGTCTCCGCATTAGACGATATACCATGCACCTCTCATAGTGAACGATCTCGTTTCAGCTCGTAGCTAGATATTGACAGAGTCTCGATAGAAGCTTCGTTGTGCACTACCACGTCTCTCCTTCTGTTTTTATTTCCACAATTTTCTTTCGTCGTTTTATCGTCGACCACCCCACTTCTTTTTTCTCTTTATTATTTCTTATTTTAGTACCTTGGGTTATCTGTTCATGGGTGTGTAAATTTGACATCGCTTGCTGGTGATCCCACGTAGAAGCAAAGTCTCGTCGTTTGTTACCGGTTGCGAATGATCCGGATCGAAGGAAGGGTAGCTCGGCACGCGAACAACGCCACGCATCGACCTCCAGCCCACCTCCATACTATACCTCACCCACGAACCTGTCATTCACTTTGTCTTAATGTCTCTCTGTCACTTTTCTCATGACGCGAATTCTCGCCAT
Organism: Andrena chrysosceles; assembly: GCA_963855975.1. Classification (NCBI taxonomy): domain Eukaryota; kingdom Metazoa; phylum Arthropoda; class Insecta; order Hymenoptera; family Andrenidae; genus Andrena; species Andrena chrysosceles. The sequence goes on along the minus strand of OY979766.1, from coordinate 9,103,371 downwards.
CCACCATTCGCGTGTACCCTACAACGAAAGTACTGTTCCACCACCCCACGGGCATCGTTCAAAATTTCTCGCTCGCGTGAAAAAATCGCCGCGCCGCTGTACAGCACCGGGTCGCTGGACGAATCGCTTTTGGAAGGAACGACAAAATTACTCGTCGACGACAGGCCGCGTCGTCGCGCGCTTATTCTCGCGCGGCGCATCCGCGTGTCACGTTGTACATACGGGATCTCTGGCGCCTGTTCCCTTCGACGACGTTGCGCCACACCGTCGACGAGCTCGTCCTTCATTTGACCGCGCTTTTCACGACTCTATTATCACGACGTACCTGTCTCTAAATCGCTAACGACCAGTAAAAGTAACGTGAATGCGAGTTCCCTGGCGGACACCCCTAAAGCTCCGCGCTCTGGTTTCCAGTGCCGCCGCGGTGGAACGTCGAGCCGACGGACGTGAGCGTCGAGAGGAACAAACACGTCGCGTTGCACTGCCAAGCGCAAGGTGTGCCTACTCCTACCATCGTTTGGAAGAAAGCCACGGGTAAGAATTTTGGTAAAGATTCTGGGAAAGATTATTGGGGGAAAAGAATCAATTTTTAAGAATTTGAATAAAGAAGGGATTTAAAGAATCAATTGGGAATGATTTTCTATCTAGTATGGAATATTTCAACGTCGTTTGTAATGTTCGTTGAAGCGATTGGGACTCGAATTACTTATAAAGAAAACTGACGAGTAGATTACTGAAATACGTGATAAATGTGACGAATCAGAAATGCCAAATGCACCACTAGAGGAGTACCTACTTATTTCTGAAATTACCGTGAAGCCTTCCTTACATTGAATTGTTTTTTTATCCTGAAACTGATCCGTCGTCTCTGGGTAACAGGGAGCAAATCCGGCGAATACGAGGAGTTGCGGGAAAGAGCGTACACGAAAATTCTCGGTAATGGTACGCTGCTGTTGCAACACGTGAAGGAAGATAGAGAAGGATTTTACCTGTGCCAGGCGAGCAACGGCATCGGGAGCGGTATCGGGAAAGTGGTCCAGCTGAAAGTGAACTGTAAGTCCGTGTTTGCTTTGCCACTTGGCGGCGGGATAGTTACGAGACAATGGTAAACTTTCACCGTGAACGAGAAATTGCTTCTCGTGATGCAAACGTGGAGGACGCGTGGGTCCAGTATTCTAAGCGTCTCCTTTCTTCTTATTTCAATAGCGTCTCCATACTTCGCGGCACCTTCGAGGCTCGTCACTGTGAAAAAGGCTGACACTGCTACGTTGCATTGCGAGGTGCATGGTGACACACCAGTCACCGTCACTTGGCTGAAGGGCGGCAAAATCGAGTTGAACCCCTCGACGAACTATCGGTAAAGCTAATTAGCTTGGGAGTTAGGGAGCTAGACTCTGGTCACAATATAGTCTGCTAAGTTCTATAACGAACACGCGTTAAAGGTCGATCAGTTTTTCAGGTACACGAACGTAGGCCAGTTAGTTAAGAATTGAACAGGATTTAGTATATTCTTTAGGGCTCGTTAGAAACAATCGATATGGGATACCAGTGCGTTGATCATGATCTATGCACTGTGCCAAGCAGTGATTGTCTTTAAGTTTCTTATGAGTCTCTTATTGCACGCAAAGGGTTACAGTGAAGCGAGAAGTAACTCCGGACGGTGTAATAGCGCAGTTACAAATTTCTAATGCCGAAGCGTCCGACAGCGGCGCGTACTTCTGTCAGGCGAGCAACCTTTACGGCCGTGACCAGCAGCTGGTGCAACTCCTCGTACAAGGTACGATAGCTCGACGACGCAATGATCGTGTGAGAGTATAAAGAAAAATATCGAACAAGAGTGTCATAGTCTTCGTATAGAAATCGTTGTCCAAAAAATATTTCGTTCCGCTTTAGAGCCACCGCAGCCTCCGAATTCTTTGGAAACCGCGATGGTTGCCAGTCGAAGTATCAACGTAAAGTGGCAACACAAATCTCAAGACACCAGCGAGGTGACTAAGTACATTCTTCAATACAAAGAAGGCGATGGTAAAGATATTAAGATTACTAACGAATTCTCAGATTACTAACGAAGACAAACGTGAAAAAATTATCTAATGTCTCAACAGGTGGTATATGGCAGCAACAAGAATTCACGGGACCGCCCCTGCCATACGCTGCTCTCATAGACGAATTAAAACCAGCGACCAGATACACAATCCGTGTGATAGCCGAAGGACCAGCTGGTAGATCAGTGCCCTCGGCAGAGCTGGTTGTCCGAACCGAGCCACAGAGACCGGCTGGACCACCGATTAATCTTGCAGCAAGAGCACTGTCCTCCTCTGAAATCTTAATCACCTGGTCGCCACCGTCGCCTGAACTTCGGCACGGGGATATCCAGGGGTTCAACGTTGGCTACAGAGAAACGAGGTGAGCGCAACAGTGACAGGAAACAGTTGATCGGTTCCGACACACACAGGTAGACTTGAGTCGCACAGTATTTCTTCGAGGAATATTTAAAAAAGTTTCAATCCTTCAGGGATTATTTATTTCTCTGAAATCTGAGGAAATGATACGTGAATGATGGAACTGAGTTAATTAAAAATTAGATCTATTGAGTGTATCGATTTATTTTGCTTAAGAAAGAAGGCTTTCTGTATAATATTCTAGAATTGAATTATGTAAATAGTTGGAAATGAAGTTGGCGGTTCAGGTGGAGAACTCCATTACGGCGGGAATCTTCTTTCAGCTCTGCAAATCCCTCGTACAACTTTAGTTCCGTATCTGGCGACGGCGAAGAAGGGGGTGCAGAACTTCGGCTATCAGGTCTTCGACCCTACACAAAGTACACTTTGGTTGTTCAGGCGTATAATCAAGTTGGATCTGGACCACTTTCCGAGCCTCTGCTCACACAGACTCTGGAAGACGGTGAGGAAGTTTCCCAAGCGAAAGAATCACGAACACAGCGATACAATAAATCGAATTCAATTAAAACGCTGACGCAAAAACGCTTGATCAGTTCCCAGTGTGCCGCCGGAGGACGTAAGGTGCGCTGCACTCACATCCCAATCCCTTCAAGTATCCTGGCAGCGACCCCCGAACACGCACAGCAACGGCATCATCCAAGGCTACAAGCTGCATTACGAGCCAGTCTTGGCGGACATATGGCGCAGCGTCGATGAAATGGAAGTGAGCATGAATTAGACCCTTCTACTCTGGAAAGCTGTAGATTAATTGTTACAATTACTGTAAAGTAATTGGTCCCCCTAGGTTCGTAAAACGAGCGCCTTGACCACCGTCCTCACGGGGCTTAGAAAATACACAAATTACACCATTCAAGTGCTAGCCTTCACGAGGGTCGGGGACGGAGTGCCCACCACAGTAACTTATTGTCAGACCGAAGAAGATGGTAAAACTTCGCACCATGTCCATTTAGAATCTAGAATCATAGAAATAAATCCCGCGGATCATATTCCGCGACAAATATTAAACACTAACAATCTTCTCGCACAGTGCCAGGTAGTCCAGCGGACATAAAAGTGGTGGTCAGTTCGCCACAGGCGCTCTTCATCTCCTGGCTCCCTCCTCTCGAGCCGAACGGAGTTATCACGAAGTACAATCTATATACAAGGTACTGACAGCTAAGAGCGACCCTATAAATCATATTTCCACTATGCAATCTCTATAGAAGAATTATCGCTTGACAGAGTTGTAGACGGGCGAGAAGAGCTGAACCACGGTAAAAGAACACTGCCAGCCACCAGTACCTACTTCGAGGCGACCGACTTACAGCAGCACGTGGAGTACCAGTTCTGGGTGACCGGTAGCACCCGCGTAGGCGAAGGTCAAAGTTCCAGGGTGGCTGCCCAGGTGCCGACGAATCGCGTACCAGCGAGGATTACTTCCTTCGGGGGTCACGTAGTTCGGCCGTGGAGAGGATCAGCCACTCTATCTTGCAACGCCGTCGGGGATCCCACCAGGGAGTGGTACAAAGGGTCGACGGAACAAATTCGCCCGGACTCTACCAGGAACGTGCAGGTCTTGCCGTCCGGGGAGCTCGTCTTGTCGAATTTGCAGTCTCAAGACGGCGGCAATTACACTTGCCAAGTGGAGAACTCGCAGGGGAGCGACAAGTTGCATTACACCTTGACTGTCCAGGGTGAGCGAACGTTTCTAATGAATCTTCCAAAGGGCGCAGCAGAATATCATTATTTCCTTCGATCGCAGTCCCACCTAGCGCGCCTGTTCTGTATGTGACGAGCTCCACGTCGAGCAGCATCCTGTTGCATTGGAAGCCTGGGCATAGCGGAGGAGCTCCACTCACGGGGTACACGCTACACTATCGAACAACTCATGGAAACTTGGACGAACTGCAGCTGTCTCGCCACGCCACTAGTCACGAGCTAAAGGTACGAGTAAATGGGCTGAAGAATACTTAAATGGGGGAAATGAAACCGGATGACTCTTCGATGTCCAGGGACTCCTGTGTGGAAACACGTACCAACTATACCTGACGTCTCACAACAAAATCGGAAGCAGCCCGTCATCCCCGGTGTTATCGGTTCGTACTCAAGGACAAGCGCCAGGGATACCGGCAGCCGCGGCTTTCCTCAGCCCAAACTCGACTACCCTGGTCCTGCGGCTTCACGTGTGGCCCGATAATGGTTGTCCCATCTTGTACTTCGTGATTCAGTACAGGCCCATCAACGAGTTCCATTGGACGCTGGTGTCGAACAGCGTCAAGATGCAGCGGCGGTTCGTTGTGACGAACCTGCAGCCGAGCTCCGTCTACCAACTGAAGGTTGAGGCTCACAATGTAGCTGGCAGCAATCAGGCGGAGTTCACGTTCGTGACCTTGACGAAGGAAGGCGGTAAGCTTGAGAATATAGACACAGATTTTACGTGTAGTTAAGGGGGTATTATACCCTAGATACTCGTTTTTTAAGGTGATATTTGGAAATTTTGAATGAAATTTTTAGCTCAATCGGTCCAGTAGTTTTTAATGAAAATGTGTGCCTCATCTAAAAGTGTTGTTTCGAGAAAAACGCATTTAAACTTTTTCATGCAGTTACTACCAATACGACTGAAGTTACGATAGATAACGACTCATTTCTGCAACTTACCCCTAATCTGTTATACCAGGACCATAGAGGAAACCTTTCTCAGCTTCAAAGAATTCGTGTTGGGCAGCTCTCTCTTCTCTCGTGCCAGTCTCTTTAGATACAAGGGTCGAGGGAACCCTATAACTCTGGAAGTTCAACGAATTTCACCTTAACACTTTAGGGACATATTTTCGAAACCCCAAACTACTAGAAAATCAAAAAAAGAAAACCGAATTATTGGGTATAATACCCCCTTAAATTGAACAGGGAATGCGTGAGAAATCCGGCCAGGGATGACTTTCAAATTGAAACAATCGTATCCAAAAGCACTGTGTTCCTGAAACATTGCAGAACCGCCGCCCCCAGAACTATCGAAGCGCGGGATCTCATCAGCCGTGCCGTTTTACGCGGACGTGAAAGTGATGCTGCCTTTGATCGTGGCCACCGTCGCTTTAGTCGTTGCTGTGGTGATCGTGGCCTTCCGCTGGCGAAACAGTAAGTTGTGCCGTAGAGTCCTCTCACTCGTTAATTACATCGTACCGTAGTTATTAAGCCTTGGAATTGAGATCGATCGCTAGTACACGGTGCAAAATATCTCAGGGTATCTAGGAGACAGAGTGCAACGGCCGATGAAGGAGTCGCAGGAGAATCAACAGAACGCAGAGACCCAGAGGGAGCGTTACTACGCGACGATCCACAAGGTGGCTTTGCAACAGGCGGCGAATACGGGCGGGGGGCCCGAAAAGATTCCAGGTGATCCTTTGTTACGATACGGACGACAGCCAGGTTTGGTACTATAATTGCTGTTCAGGTAAAAGTCGCACGCGTAGCGCTGTCCAAGCGGAGCTGGGACCGACACATTAGCGGTCGATCACGGCTCGCCACGCAACGTTGGATTATTTTGACGCATCATCTCTTCACCAGGTCACCCTTAGTGTCTCATTCATTCGCGCCTCTTATGCGACCATACCCCATCGTCCATACCGTCGATCATACGCTTACACGTTTGCTCTAGCGTATTTTGTTGATCCTTTTCTCCCGCATCGCTTCTACCTTCGACGACTGATCCTCTGTACTTAGACATAGCGGCAACGATCGTCAAGAAATGGTTGAACAGAGATTGCTAGAGGTCTGGCGTAACTTCCGAAGCTTGTAGTACAGCGTATGGAGATGAATCGATCCGTCTGAAGCGAATACTCTCTTCTCTTCACAGACTTCTATATGTTTAAGTGCTTCTGAAGCAGAGGCGTGTCGAGTGCAAATGCGCTCCACTCGCGATGGATTCATCTTTCAGCGAAAAGGTTGTTGAGAAAGAACGAACGAAGTAGTGTCGTGGGATTGTGTTGCTTTGATGAAAATCGATCGACACCTAGAGAAGTGATCACGACGCGATTTGAAAGGTAGGCAATGCCTCTGGTGGGTTACAGAGACAGCGGAGGACATCTCTCCGTACGCTACGTTCCAGCTTTCGGAAGGTGGCGGGGGATGCCTGGCAGGGTTGGGAGGGCTGGGAGGACTGGGAGACGCGGCGGAGGCCTCGGCGGCCGGCCTCCACACGAACAACACGCTCCTGCACAGTTTCATGTACCACGAGCACGCAATGACAGAAGGGTGCGCAAGCCCTCCACCTGCCGCGGCGGTACGTTATCATGGAAAGCTTCGACACAAAGTAATCAGTAACAATAGCATCCAACTTTTACAATATCTCCATCCCGATAAGATCGTTCTATCGTATTCACGAAAGCTTTTGGTATTCCTCTCCTCGCGAAGCGAATCGAGTGTCTGTTTTACAGTAACGCTTATATTTCCAAGCTTCTTGATCGCGTCTTCGAATTCATATCACCCGGGTGTTTGGAGATTGTCAGGACTGTGAAGAGATGGGAACGAATTAGAACGAATTGAACTTGCACGGTTGCAGAGTATGAAGAGCGTTTCGTCGAGGAGACGGCAGCAGAGAAAGCAACAAACTCCGGGCGACGTCGAGAGCGACGAGAGCGAGTCTGACCCGGATCAACTGACGAGCTCTCGCACGGAGTCTTCCAACCAGCTGGACGCTGGCAAACTCAAACACAGTACGTTCATTTCTACGGTTTGCAAGTGGTAACATCCCACCAGTCTAATGTCAATAATTCTTTCCCCTCAGTTCGGGCCGTTTCCGACTTCATTTACCACGGTACGTCGAGCACTTCATCGGACATCTCACCCATGTCAGAACAGAAGTCACTCCCTCGAAGAGGACGTTCTAGGTAATTCAACACTTCCATCGCAATACCTATTTACAAGCCTACTCGCGACTGAACTTTAAAGTAGGGCTGGGACTATTCGAACAATTTAATATTCGAATATTTTACAAGTATTCGAATGCTACGAATAAACTTCGAATATTTAAGTATTCGAATGTTATTATTCGATTACTATTCGAATACCGATGTATTCGAATTATATTCACCAAATAATTGAGCAACTGAAGTATTCGAGTTTACGAATACCGAAAAATTCGGCAAATAATCCCAGCCCTACTTTAAAGCACTAATGACGAGAAAGATATCTGTAACAGAACGACATTCAATTCGCCCATGTATATAAATTCATTTGCTTGGCCGTCTCGTAAGATGGCATGTTCCCAGCAGGAGCTCCCTACGCACGCTATTACCGCCGATATCGGTCGCGGAGACGACATTCGTAGGAGGTAACCAGGGGAACGTGGTGGCGGGGAACGGCGAGCGTACCGAGCGGCCGGAGCTAAGCGAGGCCGAGTGCGACATCGACTCCTTGAAGAAGCTGAAACTGGGCCTGAGGAGCTCCCTCTGGTCAAGGCCGAGCACCCAAAATAATCCTTCCTCCGACTACTCTATCGCCGTTTAATTCACAGACCCTCTCTGCCCCCAGCGTGCCTCCTGCGCTATTCTTCCCGCACGATGTCCACGGTAGTCGAAAAGTATGCCCCCATTTCAAACCCGCCCTCGTGGTCCAAAAGAGTTAGGTAAACGAATCCTTCTATCTGGTGTCCCGTCGAGCTGCCTCGACGTGGTTTAGATTTTAAAGGAAGAAAAAGAAAAGAAGAAAAAAAATCGAAAGAAAAACAGGGCGCGCCACGCGCGTCCTCCCCCAAACCCCCATTTTTCTCTCTGTCGATTATTAGGTGAAAAATTCAATTATACCCGTTGCTTGCGGAGTCGACAGATGAACCGCTGATAGATAACGAGGAGGAGCGCGGTGGGTGGGTGATCGATCGAACGTATCGAAACCCATTGGTACGCGCGGCATCGTCTATTGTCGTCGTGCGGCTCGCCGTAACTCGAACGCGCGTGCCTCCGTTGCCTTTCTCCTCCTTGCCTATGACGCAACGGGGTTATTACATCCGTGCGATGCGTGAGTGCGTACGCGTACGTGACGAGTGAATGGTCATAGGTTGAATGAGAGTTGACCGCGTGTAGGAGTGCGTGCCAAACGACAATTTGCTCAGACCGCTGCGACTCGTTTGCCGGCGGGCGACCCATTCGAGACCAAAGACTTAAACGTACGAGCAGGGGCACAGGAGAAGTCCTCGGAGCGTCGGCCGGCCAGTGGGAAACGACGCCGCGCCCAATTCCGGGCAAATTCGCGTTTCAAAGTGAAATGTATGCGTCGCATTCTACCTCTGAGCGTCGTCGCGCGAAGGCTTGGAATCCGGTGTAGATTGTCCCCCAGGCTTCGCGACAAATTACCGTTTACCATTCTTCGGTTCCCTGGAACTGAGGAGCCTCCACAGCTCCGCGGATAAAAACATCACCGCGTAACCACGGCGAAATTGATCGTTGCGTAACTAATTATCCGTGAGGCGAGTAGAGTATCCCTGCCCGATGCGGACCGGGACCATTTATTTTCGTCACGCTGGCCTGCACGATTCGTTCGCTCGATTCTACACAAGTCCATCGTTATTTTTTGCAACCGCGTTCCGCGCTCGCTTTCAATCAGTTCCCCGGCTCGTCATCGGCTAATCGCCCATTGCGACACGCTGCGACTTTTAAACGGCCGTGCTTGAGCAATCTCTCGTTTTGCAAGCGTCGCAGTGCTAGCAGCTGCACCAGCGGCAGCCTTATCTCTGCAATTACTATCGAACTTTTCAAGAATTCTATTATCCCTCTGTTTATCTTTTCAAGCGTGGATAACTAAACTTCGAGTAATTGAAGCTTTCTGATCCATATCGAATTTTTTCTACGAATTTCTCGCATAATTTCCTATTGTTTGAAAATCTCGACACACTTGCCGGAACCTGCGACGAGGCTCGGAGGGAAAGGGGGTGCTCCGTTCACTTAGCAAGACTGATTTTTCTTACCCTCCGTTCGATCACGTCTTTTCGAGCCGCACGATAATTTCGCCAGGCGAATCCGCGGCGCCGTTTCGCCACCCCTCGAGCAATGCTCGCCTGTGCCCGGTGCGTGCGTGGTGTTAGAATCGGGACGAGGGTGCGTAGCCGAGAGTGGCGATTTGGCCGTTAATCTGTTACGACTGTTCGTGGAACGATTACGGCGATTAATCGGTAGAATGATCGAGCGACCGCGCCTCCAAGGGGCGGCTCGCCCGACGGTTGGGCTCTGTTTGCATTGTAAAGTTTATACGTACGTCTAACACACCGTTGATTACTTTAAGTCCGTTATTAATCCTAAGGCGCCCGCGCGAGCCGGGTCCGAACGATTTTCTCGCGCGGGGACGCGCCGCGGCACGGTCGCGCGCTCCGATTCCCGCTCTGTAAATTTCCCGACGCGACGGAACGACGCCCGGCTCCCCTGAATCGTCGTCAGCCGCGTCTCTATCGGCGCCACCGTTTCGAGCCGACATCCCTCTTCGAATGTCGCGCACTTTTAACTTAAAGGCACGCCGACTATTTCTAAATCCACCCAAGCGCTACGTTCTCGAATTAAACCGCGGCGTCGCGACGCCTAGCGACCGTGCGCGCCGCAGCGAGAGGGCCGGCCTCCCCAGAAAATTCGCCGACGATTCGAACGCTTCCAAAACCGACTGCACCCGCTGCCGCGTGGATTAAGACTGGAATCGATAAACATTTCCTCACGGACGCGCGACGATCCTCGAATCCCCCGCGACAGCTTGCGATCGTCGCTCGAACGCGTCGCAACATCCCCAGCTTTAAATCGCACAGGAACGGGGAGACGCTACTCGCAACGAATTCCGAAAACTCCCTCAGACTGATTCGAAAGTAAAAACACGAACGTTCACGCGCGTATCCGTGTATATACCGTGATTACTAAATGTTCCGAGACTTTCAACGGCACTGCCATTTCTCCGAGGACTACACGCAACGGGCCAGAACACTGGCCGACATCCTATCACCGGAAACAATAACTTCACGCGATCTTTTTATCGATAGCAACGTGAATTCCTACAGCGCTTAGGGTTAAATGCGGTTTTTCCGAAATGGTTTTTTAATGAAATTGACACAGACCCGACGGAGATGGACCTTTTTCCCTTCCCATCCGCGTTCCTTTCATTCGATTGGCGAAACTGAGTTCCGTGTGCGTGCGCGACACTGCGAAGAACCAGGGCATAGGTATACGTATATATAAATTTATATAAATAAATATATTATATAGATATATATGTACTTAAAGCGCGTGTAAAACGCATACATACGAATACATACATGGGTGTATATACGAGAAAGCACGTGAATCAAACTCGTAGAGTTCGATTAAGTTGTTAGATCCTCGGGCGGGAAGCGAGTATCGTTTATCAACGTAACGACAAATGTTTTTGTACATTATTTCTTATCTCAGCGACCGACTGACGTCCGTCGAACGAGCACCGTGTACGATCGTCCGGGTTCATTCGACACACTCGTACCGATTTTGTTTTCCTCTCCCGTTTCTGAGAATCTCTGGCTCCTGGCGACAAGCATCCGCGAGCGTTGTATGGTGATATTGATAATATGATTGCGGTAGACATTGCGTACCACGGATTTTACAAATTCTCTTCTTTTATACATATCAGTGTGACTGGCGGATACGATACTTTTGTGTCGCGTTGTCGATGGATCATTTTCTATTGATCGCGTTGGGTAATGCTGCGAGTCTTAGCTGTGATGTAAGCGTTGGCCAATCGAATCGTTGAGTTTCCGGTACCGGTATTTCGCGCGCGATCCCCGATATCGGTCGAAGAGCCAGGAATTCTCCGGACAAACAAGACTCTACTGCCAATCATTTCTTTCCTGCGTTAATCGTTGGGTCAAACGATCGAGCCTCGCGATGCTGCGAACGGTGCGTTTTAATTAAATCGGTGACGTAACTTGGGACACCTCGAAATACACTTGACGCTTCGCTGTGCGCCCGTATACAACACAATCGGGCGTAACAAGAGGCTCCTTATAAGTCAGGTAACAGGAATGCATGAAAGTAAAGCCTGGGAAATGGAAACATTTTTGGAGACTCGAAGAATATTAGCGGTGCTGAAAGTGCAAGCTCGGAGGAACGAGAAATCGGTTGTTTATAGCTTCGTGTCACTTGTATGATATTACAGTACGGCCCTGTAATTTAATTAAACTCTCCTTGGTCGCGATCTTTCGCGGAGAAACATGCTGATTTTGTGCCGACGGCAAAATGGAAGTTACGCCACCGGTTTGTCCGCGTTAGCGAAGGAACGAAGGCGTGGGGAGCGAGCAAATCAAACGAACAATTATTACTGTAACTACTACTAGCATCGTTGTAAAAAAAAAATAACGGAGGGAATGAGAAAGGACAAAGGATGGAGAAACGACGGCGCGAATGTGAGATGGTGTGCCTGCGTATCGAGCATTCCACACGGTGGCGTTGGCCACGTGCGAAGGGACGTATCGAGAATCGCGATTTCTCTCGCTGTCTCGCGAAGCAGATGGGGCGACGCGATCGAACCACGTCACGGCTGAAACTGTATTAAGTCGGCGGCATGACGTTTCGAAGCATTGTGTCGATCTTAGGATCGATCAAATAAATTGATATCCTGTAAAGTACTATAAAACAAACGACTCAGGCGACTCACCGTTCATTTCCACCCCTAGAAACGAAAATCTGACCCCGATCGATAGAAGTGACGGTAGAAATTTAATTTTTAATTATAAAATAAGAGACACAGACATGGGTGTTACAAGAGTTTCACTAGTATCCGGTGAGCTCGGCGAACGTGGAGTCCATGTCGTCGCAGATGTACTTGTACTTCTCTTTTTCCCTAAACAGGAAGTCTGGAAAACAAGAACGCGAGGAGTTTGACGAAAAGGTGATAGCGAAATATATATAGAGGAAGGTATACAAAGGAAATGAACGTTGAAACGTGCCTTCTCTCGCATCCAGCTCTTTCGAGAACACTTTCACCATCTTCTCTGCAATAATGGCCCTCTTCTCAGCAGTCTTCAGCTTCATCTTCAACTCCTTCAGCTGGGCCTTAAATTCCTCCACCCTCTGATTGGCCTGCAAAATCCCCGAACGAATTGCAAACGATTAATCCGTCAATGATATTCGACCAGCAAGCTAGCGGTACCTTTTCTTCGGATACTTCTAAAGACTTCAGTATATTTCCAACGATGAACAATTCGTCCTCCCGTTCTATGATCTTCCTGCAAATGATTACGCAGGTTCTTCCTCGCGTAGAAATCAACAAGCATCGAGAATTATCTTACGAAACTTACGCCTCGCTGGATTTCACCCTCTCCTCTGCCGCCTCCAATTCGTCCTCCACGAACGCCAGCTTCCTAGAGATCTCGTCCGACTTCGTGTCAGCATCCTCGGCGATCAGCCTCGCGTCCTTCAGCTGCGCCATCAGTTGGTCCATCCTCTCCTCGTCCTGCTTGCTTCTGTTCTCCAAAACTTTGCAGATACTGAAAGGGACCATTCTCGTTCTAGAACTTAGAACGTAGAGAATTCGGGGCCTAAAGTTCTCTGTCTTATCCCCCTGAATAAGTAACAGACCGTTTCGCGTCCTCCGCGGTTTCCATTGCCTGCGCCAGCTTTGTTTGGGCCGTCAGTCGACGCTCCTCGGATTTTTCCAAGCTCTGCATACACTGCTGCATCTTTCTGTTCAATACTGCCAACTCCGACTGAGTCTGTCACCGTGGAAAATCAGAGATAGCGTACTAAGTACTAAGTAAATCGCGTGACTCTGACAAATTACCGACCACGATGTAAACTCTTTCCTTCAGCTCGAGGTCTCTGTTGGACTTCTCCAGCTGGCCTTTGCTCAACTCCAAATCGCGCTCCATTTGTACCAGCTTTTTCGCCAGTTCCCGTACCTCGTCCCTCAGCTTCTCTTCCCGCCGATTCGCCTCCCTCGCCTGTTGATCGCACATATCGGCCCTGTCCATCGCCAGGTCCTTCTCGATCTTCAGGGTCTGCAGACGCTTCTTGATCGCGTTCATGGCCTCGGCGATCGATCAACGGGTCACGGTGGCAAGCTAAGTGGAAGATCGATCATGTAAGTCTTACGAAACACCTTGTTTCATTTTAAAATGACTCTCTAAGCCACCGTTGCTCATTAGTAGGTCCACGAATCGATTAAGTTAAGTATCATTTTGTAATAAAAACAAAAGTCACTGTCAACGCAAAAGTGGTGCAAGATACGAAGCTTTCGAAGCTTCCCAAAGTATTCCACGCGAATATTCGCGATTCCCTTCCAAAGTAAAAGAAATTTTAATGAAATGGATGCATAGTAATTAATCGTAATGCGAGAAACAACAACGTATGATATGGATTTAGAGATTTTTGATTGAGTAGTGAATTACTGAATGGTCAAAGTTGTTTATAAGTGTAAAATCGGAATTGTTTCCTAGATTCGATATCGTGGACACCGCGTTACTACCTCGACAATACACTGTCAAATGAATCGTTAAAATTGAACGCACTTGAACACTTCTGCGAGACGTTTCGCTTTTGCAATCGTGAAATCTGTGACTTTTACGTACTGGCGTTTCAGAAGAACAGTATTTAGGCAGACTGGATCGTATGGTTTTACAAAGCAAAGCTCGCGGGTTACTGCACTCGGTGACCGGCGAGGACAATGCTTTATAGACTCGAAGAAATGCAAAAGAACCGAGCAGTCCGCTTCTTTAGTTAGACGCAAACGGATTCCTCGACTTCTCTAGACGTTTATGCTCTTCCGATCGCTCGTTTGTCGCAAAGCTGACGCTCGGCTCTCAACAGGTACATGGGTTTTCGAACGACCCTATTAAAAATCTGCTGTACCTCGTACAGCACAATCGTTCCTATAAAAATATAACCATTGCGCACAGCAGGAACTGATAAGCGCGACATATATTTCGTTCTAATAACGATTTCACAAAGAAATATCGTCCGAGGTTAATGAAAATATATTCTGCCATAAACGAAACGATTTATTAGTTACTTTATTATTTTCAATCTTACGCAGGGTATCTAGAGTTTAATTTAATGATGTAATTTAAGCTTAATTGAAGAGTGTTAGAAGAGGCGAACAATTATCGCTCTTTCCCTTAAAATCCTTCCATCGTATGCGATAGGGAATTAGAAAAATAAATGGGACGCGCGATTGTACCTTTTCCAATGTGATTTATTGAAAATTCAGATTCGACATACAATGATAAAAAGGGGTGGGGCGCAGTATCGTGCTTGCATTCGTGTATCGCGGTCGGCAACTCCTCTTCGAAACCTCTGAAAGAAAAATAGGCGATCTATCGTCAATTCTATCAAAAAAAGTGGGAAAGACTATCGTTTCTGAAGCAACGACGGGCCAGCTGGCGCCGCGGCAGAGGCCTTGACAAAGCGTGTTACACAAAGCAAAGCGGTTACATTAACAAACTAGCAATATACATCGTTTATTCGCCGGGTTAATTGCGAGATTTCGCGTGGCAAGTTACTCCGTGAAGCCCCTTAAGATCTCATCCCACGATACGCTATAACGAATTAAATCCAGGCACGGCTGAAAGACAGAAGCGAGACTCCCGTGTTATATGCAGCGAACAAGCGAAAGCAGCAGAGAATAGCAAAATAAAAGAAACTCCATCCGTCCGAGTGAGATTAATATCCCGTCATTTCCGCGAACGTGGCGTCCATGTCGTCGCAGACCGCCTTGTACTTCTCCTTTTCTTCTCTGAGCTCATCTGGAACATAACAACTCGATTACAGAACCCTGTATTAAAGAACTTAAACGCGAACCAAGACCTGCGAGCTCACCTTCTTTCATGTCTACCTCCTTCAACAGCTTCTTCACCGTCCTCTCAGCGTGGATGGCGCGCTTCTCAGCCGCCTTCAGCTTCTTCTTCTGTTCCTTCAGTTGCACTTTAAAGTCCTCCACCCGTTGGTTAGCCTACGCGGACAATGCAAACATGAAACATAGTTCCCCAATGAAAGATTAGCTCGCTTCTAACTAGCTCACCTTCTCCTCGGACACTTCCAAGGACTTGACGATGTTCTGCACGATGAACAGCTCGTCCTCCCGTTCTATGATTTTCCTGTTGGCAGAATGGCACGCGTGAACAAGGTGCTGCAGAGACATTCGGAATAGCGAACACAAGGAAATTATACAAACGCCTCGCTGGTTTTCACCCTCTCCTCAGCCCCTTCCAGCTCCTCTTCAACGAACTGCAACTTCTTCGATATCTCGTCGGATTTCGAGTCCGCGTCCTCAGCGATCAACCTAGCGTCCTTCAGCTCGTGCATCAGCTTCTCCATACGCTCCTCGTCCAGCCGGCTCCTGTCTTCCAGCACTTTGCACATTCTACGATTCAAAAGGAGATTCATTCATCGCCCCTACGGCGTCGGGGCAGCGACAAGCATATACGACGATCGTGGATCATAGATCTCGCCCATGGTTGAACAGACACGCAGAGTAACACTTGGTCACCCATGTCTCTGAGTCGGGCGACATTTAAGATCCGCGACACGTGAGAATGAAGGAAGAGTACTGTTAAACGTGTCTCATAATCGCAATATGGACCTTTGCGCATCGTCAGCAAGCTCTGTCGCACGTCCAAGCTTCAGCTGAGCAGAGAGGCGCAATTCCTCCTTCTTGGTGAGCGACGCCTCGATCTCCTGCACCCTCTTTGTCAACGTGGTACGGTCCTGTTCCGCCTGTTATCGAAATTCCACGATTAACGCACCACTTCGGCTGGCTGGAAGGATTAATAGGTAAGTATCTCTTTACGCACTCTGGACCAGGATTTCTCGCAATGCTCCAGATCGGCAGTGGACTGTTCCAGATTCGTCTTGGCGACCGCGTAGTCCCGCTCGAGCTGGGCCAGCTTCTTCTCCAGATCCCTCAGATCGTCGTACAACCTGTCTGCCCGCATGTTCTCCAATTTCGCCTTCGTCTCGTTCGTCTCCACCTTCTCGTTCGCGGTGTCCATCTCCATCTTCAGCGCCGCAATCTTCTTCTTAATCGCCTCCATGATGACGATCGGTGCTTCTCTCCCTTTTTATTGATTATCCGTCGCCGCCTCGTCGAACCTGATAGACAGAACGAGAAAGATCTATCAGCAATGATCCGGAGGAATGTATCCCTCGAGAGTGGAATTTATAGTCCGTCTACGATCGTTCCTTCTCTGTTCCTCTCTGATCAATTGTTAGTCAATAGGTAGCGGGAACGATACAGGAACAAGTAAATTAATCTGTTATAACGACAATCTCGGCAAAACAAGGAAGTTAATAATAATCTACATTCTACCTATACTGTCTCGAAGGGAGCAGTGTCCGACTATGGTCGCTCCGTTTCTACTGCGAGTCGATCGTCGGCGAAAGAAGAAAACGGAAGCTGAGCAGCGAGAGATAACCGTGCGAACTTAATCAATCGCGGCTTTTTTCATATCGTCACTCTATTTCGCGAAAGGGAGGGCTCGAGTAGGAGGAATCTCAGTTTTGAATACTAAATAAAGTACTTACTTCAGCCTCTCTCGGTCAGCGTACCAACGATATTAAAATGAACGAGGCGCCTTGGGCGCCGGGGCGTACGCTACTCACCGACGAACGACATTTATTTAATAACGGGGCGTCCAATAGAGAAATACGGATCGGAGATGGAAAAACGGGGACAGCACTCACTGTAATTCGTGGCGATGATCCGCGATGAGAATGTACAACCGGATGCCTTCGAAAGCTAAGCTAAAATAAAACGAAACCGGCGACGCGGGCCTCCTCGAACTCCTCGATCCAATCCAATTCTATAATTGCTTTGTCGCCTTGTTGGCCGCCGTCCCGATTTTATCCCGGGCTCTTTACTGGTCGATTCCTCGTCACCGTACTGACTACACCAACGAAACGCGATCTCCACCTCCCCTATGCTATTCTCGGCACGAAAGAATTCCATTCCTGTTTCCTGTCCGCCGCGTAACCGAGTCCTCGCGGTAAACACCTTACCGGGAGCACGGCGGTCCCATTCGTTTCGCGGTCTTTTAAAAATTCTTCATTCCGTGTCGCGCGTCCACGCCCTCTCGAATATTCGAATTTTCCCGCCTCCGCGGAAGTGGCAGCGATCGACCCATCGAATCGACGCCGTCTGCGACCAGGTTTAAAGTTCGACGGCGCCGAACGCGGGAATCCCATTGCGCGCTTGTAAGTTGAGACGCTCTGTGCTCTTTCAATGCGAATAATTGAGAATGTCGCGGAAATGGGAAGTTAGATGAGGACGACGATAATGAAGGTAACGAAGAGTATTTTCTTGAAGAATTGTTAGGAATTAAACGCGCAGGGGTAGTATGGTAATTCTTCTTGATTTCTCAGTGAATTGAAACATGGCTTTATTGACATTCCTCGTTTCATAGTATAAAAGAAATAGTTACACGTTTCGTTCAGATAATGTATTTCTCATCCTTTGACGTTACAAATGAACGCGCAACATACAGCTATTGCCAATTGAATGTTTCCCCGGGAGTTTTACATATCTAAACGGAATGAACAGAATTTCACGCAACTTTTTTCTCCATACTTTACAGTGTCTAATTTAAAAGCATCGTTATCTACAGTAGATTGTAGAAATGTACAGGACTAGTTTATGTTACAGTACTCTTTATGATATCCTCGATGTTCGGCAACATCCTTAAAACGCCACACGAGAGTTTTAGACTTAATTTTGATTACTGATTTAAGAATACTCCTCTCTAATGATACGTTCCAACGAACTCTACGTTCTCGTAGATGTTAAGCAAATTTACAGGTCGGTTATCGAAAGAACGGCTTCGCTTGGAATTTATGTTGTGTCGTTATAAAAACTAGAAAAATGTAAACGCCATTGATTGTAACGAAATCAAGGTGTTTCCCTATTTTTAGACGGTATAAGTATAGTCTTACAGTTCCTTACTCTGTGAAATGTCTTTGTCGCACGTGGTCTCGTACTATTAAAATTTTCCCTTAACAATAGCTGTGTCGTATCAACTGCCTCTATCTAACAGCAAGCGAAAGCTACGGAACATAAATATTAAAGCATATGTTACTCTAATCGAACGTGTCGAAGTGTACGATAATGGTCTCTTATGTAAAAGCTGGTTTTCAAAACGAAGTCGCAACGTGTCACGTAATTAACAATACTGAGCAATTTAAGATTCTTAGCAGCCAACGTGTTGGCTGTTAACTGTACACGATACGAAAATAACTCCTCAACAAATACATAAGAAACTTTCTGTATTTTAGTCATTGATGTGTATGATATTAGATGAACACGGTGCTCGAAGAACAGAAACTTCAGTGTACGAATTGCGACGGGCAATTCGATACTTATAAATTTGATAATTCGAGTCTATAATTGTACAGTACTATATTAAATCCTTGTTTTACGATGAACATGTATAGATAGAACACAGAAGATAACAGAAGCATTATACGTACATTTTGTGTGAACGGAATCAGGATTAACTATACCGGTGATTTTTTTTTCTAATCGAACACACTACCTTCTTCGTGTTCATCTTTAACGCGAAGAAACATTTTTCACATCTTCGGGATGCGTATGAAATATCGTGTTCTGTAAAGTAAGGATATAAATCGTACCCTACTTAACACGCTACGTTTAAGTAGTATCCAGTGGATAAAATTAATACGTAATAGATATGTTCAAAGAATATGTCTTCCATGAACAAGAAATTTCAATTGTTCTCTTATGATATATACCCATGCGCATCGCACATGAATAGTGCGCCCCTGTGTCTACGAAATATGAACAGTCTCGAGCCAAACGCACCGGCTACGACAAAGTTTCTCCGAGAAATCGTCTTTTGTATTCGTAAACCTCGGCTTTTTAAGTAAACTGCCTTACTTTTACAAAAAGTTGCGGAGGGATGAATTTAGAGAACTTAGACAAAGTTTTTTACGTTTTAATAGATACGCTGAGCAAAGTGTTTATGGCACAGATTAAGTACTTTAGGAATGTCGTTTTAGTAAAAAATGTCCATTTGAAAACTGGAGCTTCGTAGATAGCTGTACCAAAAAAGCGAAGACTTGTGCGAATAGTATCACTCTTTTCTCGCGTAAATAGTGTTCTAAATACCATAGAAGTCAAAAAGCAGCGCGACATTGACACTGAGTTTTGGCAAGATATAGTATATATGCATATCAAGAAAAGCCTTCAAAACAATATTGGTATCAAATACGATGATCAATCGTGTTTACGTGGTGCGTGAATGCAGTGTTTTGTGGGCCACGCATGCGCATACACATTATTTAGAATTATTCATCTGATAGAAGTTCACTTAAGAAAACTCGATCACGGATCCTGTTAATCATACAATGTAATATCACAATTCAAACTCTTACAGATATTTCACAATGGAAACGAAATTCTCGATATTAAAAACTTAAAACTTGTCCATATAGATCATCTCGAGTAAATACTTTCAAACCTAACGAGAACATAGAATTATAAAAACCTCTTTTATGCTAACAAGGATATTTAAATTATGATATATAGATATTGATTGTTATAGGAGCTCGTAAATAGAAGATACACGAACTTATGCAAATTATGCAAACTTTTAACTTATGTATGCATATATATATAAAAAAGAATGTTGTGCCGCGTAAAGTGCTTTCTAATGTCTTGATATAAAAGTACACATCAGTGCGTGTGCATATCGGCATACCTCTAAAGAAGTACCCGGGCAATGTTTACGTACTTAGCTTAAAGAGCAATGCAAAAGTTTACGTTGGGCGGAAGCGGTGACGTTAATAAGTTTATCAAACCCACGCGACAGGGAAAAAAATTCCTCTGAGAAATTCATCGTTTTAGAAAGTATTGATGCACCATTGATAAATGCAGCATTGTCATCTGGAAAGATTAGATCCCGTTTCGGAGTCATTAGTCGTTGATAATATGTACGTTGGTGTATACGAGAGCAAAAGGTGTACAGCATCCTCTCTATCGAGAGCTCGTAATTGCTGTATCAAAGAACCCACAGCACAATCAGCACCCGCTGTGTTCAGTAATCTGCAGAGAAGATGTCCCATTTAAAACCAGTCCACTTAGCAGAATGTTATCTAATTGGTTCTGGGCACAATTTTACTCACCTTAATGTTGGACTGTCTACTGTACTATCCAGCTGTGCGACTCGATCTCCCAAACCGAGCCTTACGGCAAGTAAACACCAGTCTCTTCCGTGACGATCAGGCGGATCCAGCATCTGCGCTAATCTTCTCTGTACAGCAGGCTTCATCTGCTTTATCGGTTGCTTTGGTCCAGGAAGGCAATTCTCCATTAAAGGCAAGCCAAAACTCACTATATCCCATACAGTCTCTTCCCGACCGTTCAATGGATTTTTAAGAACCGCCTCTTCGAGACCTTTGTCTATTAGAGCCGATATAATCGGCGCTGGTTCCCACGAGTGAACAACCTGTAGACAGGTACAAGGTTAATTTTAATTACATTACTTCGCTGTTGGATGTTTAAATCGTTCGCGATTGAATAAACTAACTTCGTCGTATTCCCGAAGTTGACTGGGGCTTAGCCAATGTCTTTCAAGTAACATCCCAGGAGCGACTAATTCGATAGTCGTATCGATAGCATCGAAGATAATGCTAAAAAGTGCAAAGCATTGAGCGCTGGTACCTCGCGGGCCACGTACTCTTATCTCTATGCAGCTTTGGTCTTCTTCCTCGAAAGTTATTATACTTTCGCAAGGTCCGATGCATAATTTCGATCCTCGCCACCATTGATATAAATCTGTGTTCAGTGGATCCCACGACTGAGTAATTTTCCTCAGTTGTGCCTGCAAGATGTATCATATAGCCATTAGTAGCGTACATTAGAGTGGAACAGAGGAAACTGGCAACTGTTGATTGTTATACGCACTTGTAAATGTGGAAATACCGCTATCAAATGATACAAAGGTGCTTCGGCTGGGCAAAGGCGAAGACCTGTGTGAGGAAGGATATTGGAACATGGTTTCCATGGTTCCCATAATCCTGGTAAACGCTCGATGAGATTCAAGCAGGGTATTTCATACTCTACTTCGTCGTCGTCCACTTCGCACTAATATAGAATTAATTATAAGTAACTTCACTGTGTAAACAAATGAAAACATCGTATGGAGTAAATTTCGGCGGGGACTTACTTGAATGCATAAATTTACTGCTTGCAACGCTTGTAGAGCTTGAGCCGCAGGGCAAGGACAGCGAGCCTGAAAATCTTCCAAAGCGTAAACCCCTGTAGTACGCGCTCCAAGGCGTCCTCTTTGTTCTGGACTCAACTGCCAATTGATTACATCCTGCCAGAACCACTCTGGGCTTAGAACAATCAAATTCCCAGGAAGAAGCATACATTCTCCTAAATTCTGCGGACGAACACTCGATTAATATATCAATGATCAAAGGCGACCGACGAAAATGCAACGGGGGCGCAAACCTGCAATTGTAATCCAAGGTGTCTGCAATGCTCTAAACATACTAACGGATTAATCTTTCTCACTTCCCTCAGAAATTCCTCCTGCGAGAGCATTACCGGAGGTACCTCTAAAGATTGCGCATACGTTCTCCAAGCTTCAGCGAGACCGGTCCAGACTAGCGCGCTCTATAATAAGATTATTGGATCCTTAATGATAGAATGGAAAAGAAAGAGCAATTCAAATAAATACACTGATGCAGAAAATATATACAAGAGTAATTCTTTTTATTGCATTGGACAATAGTGCATGTATGTATTAATGGGATCAAGCGTTAGAACAATTATTAAATAAATTAACAGTCTCATTATTACACATCACTTATCAAAGGAATTGAGAAATAGTTCGACCTGTTTATCAAGATTCGCCAAGGGCACGTACGTGGCCGCAGCCCGCGGCGTGTCACGTCGGAGAATACTTTCTGCAACTTCCGGTCCTTCCTACATCATGCATTGCATGCAGTAAGGCTGATGTTAATAAACGTTAATGACCAAATAATCAGCAACTAAAATATATGTCGTTAGTAAATTGATCATGTGATAGAGTGAGAGCAGATATAAGAAAAAGGTTGTTCATCTGTAACGATAATTTCCTCGTTAGGAGTGCTCGATTAAACATCACAAATAAGTACTTTCATCGAAAATCGTGAGAAATCCAAAATATTACTTTCGATGAGCTCTGTTACTTGGTACATATATGTATGTATATATATATTAAATCAACCATGCATCATGAATGACCATGGATTACTGAATCATAACTTCAACAAAAATGATTGCACAGTATTTAGGAATTAATGATCTGTTTAACGTGGTGTCGACATTACAGGATTCGAAATCAAACAGATATGTGATTCGTACAAATATAATTGGCGGTATGCAAAATGAGATGACCCGATTCTAATCAGAACCGTTTCGAAAATGGTAATGCACACATTTATTGCATGCTGTACAAACACTGGCCTCATCCCTGTAAAAGAATGTGGAAGTATAGTTATGTACACGAAGATATTAAAGCTGAAGCTTTTCATATTCAGTATATCCTGTATAAATATTTCAACGGTATATCATCAGTTTTACTAGACTGAACCAGTGCCCCGTGCAATCAAGCATGAAATGATTTAAGATTCCAGGATTTCGCGGTCGTCGATCTTACTGACCCGACCTGAGACTTCCGAACAGAAATCGTGTCCGATGGTGTTACTGTACCGACGATATTATTTATGCCATTTGCCTATTCGGATTTTCGTTTCAGTGACTACGAGCTCGACACGATAACACATTTAAACAAGGTTCGTATTCTAAACTCTCAACTCGGATCAAGTGTAAAATGATCTTTTCATTTTTCACTTTATGCTATGTACGTCTACATGCAATGATTTCGTTAGTTTGATGTGTTTCGGGAATTAGTACAGAATTTGGAAACTTGAAATCTATTGCAAGAAATCATTCAGTTAGCAGTAGGATTATCCGAATAATATCTCTGTTTCGTATTCTTTTGCGACAATCGCTAATAGCGGAAAGTTTTTCTTGTTATACGTGTAACGAAATATTAGTTAGTACAATTATTTTTATAAATTCTATAATCACTTCACCTCTAGAAATTCCAGCCTCGCATTATTCAAGTAAGATCTTAGAAGTTTCAGACCAGGACTAGAAGGATTAGTTGCATCCACTGCAACCATTTGCGGTTCATCTCCCAAAATCGGCGTGTATTCTTTTAGAAAAGGTAAAAGTGGCGCGAGGAGGCTACCGTTATTCGTGTTCGGGGCAAGAGGTTCTGGCGCGTAAGTCCCGACTAAGATTATTTTTACATCGCTGTATTTGCCACCAAAACCTACGTTAGAAACAGGCGTTTCGGAAGTTAGTAACAATCACGATTTCACAGTAATAAATTCACAATTAACTAAACTTACCGAAATGCGTCGATCCAATACGATCGGATATAAATCGCAGCCAGAATTTGATTTGCTGAAGTTGCACAGTCAGGGGTTCTCTAAGACTGACTGTAATAAGATGCACTGCAGGTTGTTGAAAGGTAAGTACATAGTGATAAGATGCCAGAAACTCTTCGCGTCCACATAATTCCCAAAAGACGCATTCTCCACCTATTAAGTTGCAATCTTAAATACATCTGCCTTCAGCATTAATTATCATAAAATATGATGCAATTTTCTTACCCACGTTACCACGACTCCATTCTACCCCCTGTGTACCTTCGTATTCACTATCGCTATATTCAAAACTAAGCGAACCATGCTTGCTAGTTACGTCTAATTCGATACTTGGTTCCCTCTAAACATAAAAGTATCATTCTCAATAAAATCTTTACTTTCACTAGTATTTCGATTATAGTAAATAGCCACCTTTGCTGTATAATTCTGGCTTCTTGACCGTCTAAAGAACCCAAAACTAAAGATGCCGGATTTCAATGAATTTATTAAAGATGATTTTCCTGACGCGCAGTGCCCTAAAAGTCTTATGTGCAGCCGATCTATTGGTCTATGCGTCGGTTGCAACTGTTTAATGTAATTCTCGCGTTGGACGGGCTACAATGAAAGGTGGCATTAGTACAGAGGAGAGGCGCCGTTAAATTTACATCGTTTAACAACGTACATTTCGAAGTTTGTCCAACAGTGATGCGATATCGGGATGTCCGTACTTAATCGCTGTCACATCCGCTCTAATTCCACGATTTGTTTTGTCGATGTCACAACCAGCAAGGCACAAATGTCTAACAAGATTAATGAAACCGTGCCTAGCAGCCACGTGCAGTGGTGTTAAGCCTTTATTATTGGGTGTATCCAGATCTATGCCGTTCTCTATCAAAAACGTTACCATTCCTTCGTCTCCAGCTTCGCAAGCTATGTGTAAAAGTGTATCTTCTTTCTGTTTGAAGAAACACAACTGTTTACAATTCTATTCGCATTGCACGCGGCTTAAACGATCTGTACATTAGGAAATGAATCTCACAGAATCTTTCACGTTCAATGGTGCTCCTTGTAGCAATAATTGAAATACAGCCTCGACACAGCCTCGTTTAACGGCACTAATCATAGCTCCACCAAGACCTTGAGAGGCTTCAGACTCCTACAGAATAACGAGAAAAATACAATTGTTCAATATTACGTTGTTTCGGTGACAACAAAAGTTTTTAGAGACAAATTACTACAGTGCTAAACATTCTCCTATAACACTAAGTGGCACTGTATGAAGAAATATGTATTTCCTAAAACATAATTAAGGTATATATGTGTATTAAAAAAAAAATATATGTTTAACTTAATAATGTATATTCTGTGAGAAATAATTTGTATGTATGATGTAACTGTACAGATGATTAACCACATGATGTATATAAATAAACATTATTTCGTGTGAAATAAAAGAAATAATTCGAGTGGTTAAAAACGAAAGTTATAATCAGCTCTGGCAATTGTAAAAGGAAATTATAATAGTGCATTCAGGAACAGACCGTGAGGATCCAAGGATGTTTAAGGCACGATTCTGCGGTTCCTCTTTCTCTGAAAATTAAATGTTTCTCATACTATCTTTTCATTTCATTTTAAGCTTATCGATCACGATGCTGTGATACTTAATATAAGCAATAAACTCTGTCACTTACTTCGGTTCCCTGATCAACAAGGATCGTATGAAATCTTTGGCAATTTCAGACACAGTACTGAAATACTCATTGTCGAACTGATATTGACAAGCAGAGACATTTTCGTAAGTTTCTTGTTTGTCTTCGCCTAAAAACGGAGACGCACCGCTTAAAAGAATATACGTTAAAACGCCGACCGCCCAAAGATCAGTTCCCAAACTGAGAGGCTCGTAATTTACAATCTCAGGGGCGACGAACTCGGGCGTACCAAACAGTGCTCTGTGCTCCGATCCAGGTACTAAACGATGCGAAAGACCTAGATCTACATAAGAAAGAAATTACGCAGCTTGCATTAAACGCTACATCTGTGAGCAAACTTCGCTAGCGAATTAGCAATATTTCTATATTACCTATTAACTTTATACTTGGCATTGGGGGAGGCGTCGATAAAAGAATATTTTCCGGCTTGATATCTAAATGAGCTACTTGGTGAGAATGTAAATGACTGAGCGCCATTAAAACTTGTCGGACCTACGAAAACATATAATTCATATCAAGCTTTATATCTCAATTCCACGATAGATTTAGCGTAAAACTACGGACCACATGAGCAGCCTCTAATTCACCGGAC
The DNA here is from genome assembly GCA_963855975.1 of Andrena chrysosceles. Lineage (NCBI taxonomy): Eukaryota > Metazoa > Arthropoda > Insecta > Hymenoptera > Andrenidae > Andrena > Andrena chrysosceles. Next base: position 9,077,204 of record OY979766.1, on the reverse strand, counting down.
GGTACCCAGTGAAATAGTTCTCCGCCAGAAATTAATTCTAAAAGTAAAACAACTGTTGTGCCTGTGTCTACAACTTTGTGCAGCGAAACAATATTTGGATGCCTCAGTCGTGCTAATAACCCTGCTTCTCGTGCTAAAACATTAAGTTACCAGTTATTCATAAAGGAAAGCACAAATATACGATTAAAGTTATCTACCAATGTCTTCCGCTGCCACGCCTCTGGCAACTCGTCTCTTTCTCATAATTTTGGCAGCGTACAGCTCTCCAGTCTTTATTTCCATACATTTTCGTACTATCGCAAATTGTCCTCTGTAATGGGTAAGTATAGAGACAGTTGAAAAAGCACATATACCCGACGATGGAAGAGCGAACGATAAACACTTACTTGCCAATCTCCTCCAATAATTTATAATTCTTCTCGATCGGTTCATGATGAACCTCCATCAATGTGTCCCACTCAGGGCCTAATTGCAAGAAACATGACATTACAAATCCGTGTAAAATATATCACTCGCTTAACGGTAGAAACCATAGTACTTGTCAAAATAAAAGAAATAACGGCAAGTCAACTTTCGCGAGCACGTTCTGTTACGCACTGTGTTCTCTCCATAAATACATTCCTTCAAAACGCCACTGAACAATGAAATATTTACCAATATCGCCGGGTACAGAGAAAATGAGACAGAACAGAGGATACTCTCTTTCAGCTTTTACTATGAATCCGTGCAAATACACATTGATAATTGTACGTTAACGGTCGATGCCCGAAACCAACGGAATATAGACACCTGTCAATCTCGTAGTAAACAGATATGAAAATCACTTCCGTACACACGCAACCACGTGGATCCATTCTCATTAATGAAACGATAATCGTGCGTTTGAAATCGCTGATGGCATAGTTCGCATCCCCGGATCGTATTCAGCTCGCGGAGAAATATTAAACATCTGCCAGCCTTGACAGAAATATCGGGCGCGATAACAGATAAAACGATTAAAAACAATGGAGAGGAAGTCGGTTTTTACCACCGTTTGAAGTTCCCGATTGGCGAGACGTGCCTGGCATCATCTCACGTTCATGCTCATCGTTCAGTTCAACCGAACAGTCTCAAAGTTTCGCAAAGAGCCGTTACGAAAATTCTGTCCGATTCGTCGGCCTTCACTCATGCCGGCCACCCTACACACACAATCGATATACCTGTATCGCGTGAAACGCCACCTTCCTCAAAATTCCATCGCGATCCCATAGAACCTTTTCCCTCGATCTTTTTCAACCGCTTGGTCCAAGCACCGCAGACCATTAGCAAATAATTACACACTGATTAAATATGTCTGAACGGGCGATATTTAATTGCCGAAGCATGCTAAAAATTATCACGCAACGGAGCATTAACTGCGACGAACCAGCTATTCGTTTTTTTAGAGGATTTTCTAATTCTAGCTTCATTATGAGAGAGCAAATGATTAGGAACAGTTAAAATATCGTTCTATGTTCATTCTGTTTCGTGTCAAGATGTTTTCGTTGCTTCATACATGATGCAACTTGAATTGCAAGAATAAAATTTATGCATATTGCTTAGACGTAATGTATGGAAATGGTAGGCGCACGAAAGTTCAGTACGTAACATTTAAGCGGTATTGTATTATATTACTTCGTGATACGTACTATTTGTAGAACGCATTGCCGGTATGTAAATACATATACGTAGATAGGACGTGGATCCTGCGAAGTTACAATGAAAAGGAAGCTACTACCCGATGAAAATAAATTTGTCGATAATTACAGTTTCGTACATCACGCTTTAATAGATTATTAAGATAGCTTTATTATATGAAAATGCATACAGGACAGGCAAATAGTGCTTTCTGTGAACATGAATCGAGTCTCAATAAAATTATCGTGGACATGAGTTATTAAATGTTAACACAAATAAAAGCATTTCGAGTGCGATGTAAATTTAGCGCGTTCATTCCTTCATAGCTTCTTCTGAGACTTGTGCAGGTGGAGTGGGCTCATTGTCTGCCTTCTTCTTCTTGCTTCCTGATACGATGTCATCGATTCTCAGCAGTAGAATAGCTGTTTCTATAGCCGTTTTGTACGTCTGTAACTTAACAGAGAGCGGCTCCCATATGCCACGCTCGTTCATGTCTACCAATTGACCAGTCTCCCCATCGATACCCCATGTCATCCCTCCAGCGGCATGTTTTGCACGCAGCGCGGTCAACGTTCGAATAGTGTTCGCCCCGCAATTCTGCGCAAGAGTTCGTGGAATGATTTCTAACGCCTGTGATACAGCTTTGTAAGGCCATTGTTCCACACCCGCGAGACTCGCTGCTTTCTCTGTTAAAAGTCTTGATACTGACATCTCCACTGCTCCTCCACCTTTAATAAAGATCAGAAATTCGATATTAATGTACAATGTTTAAGCATATCATAAATATTTCTAAGAACGAAACGTTAAGTACCTGGCACCAATTTCGGTTCGAGGAGAAGATTTCTCGCAACGTGAAGAGCATCCTGTAAGTTCCTTTCAGTTTCATTTAATACATCTTTACTGGCACCTCTCAAAATTATAGTGCACGCTTTGGGATCTTTGCATTCTGTAATAAAGCAGAAGTATTCATCTCCCAGCTTCTTGACTTCAAATAGGCCAGCTTTAGTACCGACATCTTCTTCTCGCAATTCTTCTGTACGATTAACAACAGTTGCGCCGCAAGCTCTTGCAATTCTATTAATATCGCTCTTTCTCAGTCTACGAATGGCCGAAATTCCAGCTTTCACAAGATAATGTTGGGCCAAATCTGAGACTCCTTTTTCGGTGATCACCACATCGGGTTTTACAGATATAACATCTTCGCATATTTTCTTCACGTACTCCTCTTCCAGTTCCAGAATCCTGGTGAAATCAGTGTCTTTCATTATTTCTATATTAGTCTGCGATTCTCCCTTCTTATATTCTAGAGGGCAATCCAGCAGAATTATTCTCGGGTTCTTAATGCATCGTTTCATTTTTGGATGCGTAACATCCTTATTGAACATCACTCCTTTTAGAACAGTGCTGTCTTCGATCGAACCTCCGGGAATTTTCTCTACTTTCGCGTAACGCTTTATATCTATTTCCCGTCTGCCATTCTCCTCGAGCATAACGGTGTAAACTGCATCTAAAGCGATCTGGCACGCTAAATCTGACCAACGGCCGATAAATTTAGTTCCTACGCAAGAATTTATGACTTGAATCAATTTCTTTCTGTCGTTGCAGTCCAAGCCTATGCTGACTTGTTCGTTGAGAATCGCCACCATGTCTTCTAAAGCTTGACGGAATGCTCTGATTATAATGGTCGGATGCATATTCTGCTCAAGGAATGGCTCGGCGATGGCCAGAATTTCTCCCGCCAATACGATAACCGACGTTGTACCATCTCCAACTTCCTCGTCTTGGGTCCTGGCTATTTCTATCATCGACTTTCCAGCGGGATGTTGTACCGTTATCTCACGTAATATAGCATTTCCATCGTTGGTCATGACTATGCCCCCCATTGGGTCCATCAACATTTTCAACATCGCCTGTGGTCCCAGACATGTTCTAATGACATCCGCGATCGCCTTTATACAAAATTATAAATATGAAAAGTCTGAATTATAATTTTTAAAGTGAAAAAACATGTATTACGCTACTTATAACATAATTGTAAGACATTTGCAAGCCATTACAAAACTGAACATAGTAGACAATGCGGTATGAATTTAAAGTAGTATTTATAGAAAATTTTGTTTTCAATTTTCGGTATAAAAGTTATTATTAGACACAGTTATAAATGGTTTTAGTGCGATATTCCTTAAAGGATAATACACGTGGGCGTGCCGACCACTGGACACCTTAAAAGGCAAATACGTGAATGAGTATTGGGCTCACCTTGCCGGCTTGGATATTCTCCCTCTGTACTTTCCGGCCGCTATCCCGTTTCGTATTCTGGCCTGCAATAATCAAAGCGCACGACATCGTGAGAAAAGAGATCTTTCCATTGAGTCTCTAAACAAACGAGTATCAGAATCATCATTGTTTTAACTTACTTAAAACAACGATCGGAGCAGTCCCTGGCCTGAACATTTTTATTTGGTTCGTTTAACAGTTAAATAACCTGACAGAGAACGACACTTAAGTACACGCCTGACTTTTCCAGAAGAAAACGAAAGACGAGACCGGACGAGACCTTGCAATAATTGGTTAGAAATACGCGTGACGATTGGCGGATAGTAACAAAGTGAAATATATTTCTGCAGGGTGCGTGCTACCAACGCAGCTAAGTAATATCCCTATAAATACATCTACCACAGATGAGCTATGGAATAGATCTGCATCACAGACGAGGTATAGGATAGACCTATCACCTTATGGATTTTTGTGTCGCCACCCAAACTGTGTTGCCGACCCATAATTTGAGAACTCAATGTAGTGGCACCTGCCCATGAACAGCGTCCAACTCAGCAACTACTTTGAAATGGGTTGAAATGCTGAAAGGTGTGTGCGTGCTTGTATACGTGTGACTTGTTTGAAGGCAGGCTTTTGCTACGCTATGCTTTGACTCGGCTTGTCAACGATTCACGCGGATTTCTCGCCGAAAATCCATTTTGGGGATCAAGACACTATGGCGCTCAAAAATGGTATTTCTTCAAAGCCCGTGTAAGCTATAAATTGCAAGATGACATTGTTAATTAGTACTTTGCGTGTCGTAGAACCCTTTCACGTATCGTACGCCGAAAAGTATTAAAAATTCACGCTGTTACTAACACCTCCCGCAAGTAGTGATTGGATTCGAAGTGCTTTGAACCGCTTCGAATCTGTCTTGAATATCAGGCGAGTACTTTTAACTACTTTTAACAGGATTCGAAGCTTAAAACTCTTGAAAGTCTTGAAAAGTCTAGAGTCTTTATAGATCTTGAAGGTTTTGAAAGTCTTGAAACTCTTGCTTCAAAAGCTTGGTAGGTTTTGGACCCGTATCTACGTTCACCGACAACTCGCGGGACAATACAGTCGTAAACTGCAACCTTGGCGAAACCCTCTGGCCGATCAACGTGGCTAATTTTTAGCAACCAGATGTTAATTTTCAAGACTTTCAAGACATCCAAGACTTCCAAGACCTATAAAAACTCAAGACTTATTAAGACTTTCAAGAGTTTTAAGCTTTGAATCTTGTTCGAAGTGCTTCGAAGTTTTCGTCATATACGTAGATTCGAAGCGCTATTCATTTACACCCAGTTCAACTAAAATGTATTTATACATTATAAATAATACTATGTAATATGTATAAGCATTAACATTCATTTATCGAACGATTAAACATTGAGAATGAAAGAGAATTCCTTCAGCGTAGAAAATCATTTGCAAATCCAAGGCCAAATGTTACTAATTGCGTGATATCTCGAGTTGTATCGATTATAGTTAATAATTATTTATACTGGGTGGTCAGGGTAAATGTTGTTAACATGATTTTTCATAGTAATAGTCGCTGGAATGAATATTTCAGTGGAAATATCAATTTTTATCGAATAATTAACTGGCTTTCGCAAATGAAATTAACCGTCGACCTTGTTGTTGCCCAAAGTGCTTATTAGTACCACACGTACCTCCAAATCCTCAGTCGTCGTCAGTCCTCCGAGCCGGCAAGACCTCCGGGTACGCGGGAGCTCCTGAACACTCTGGACACCCTGGACACCCCGGTCACTCTGGTCACTCTGGTCACTCTTGACACCCTGAATTGTTCCATTCCGGGTTTTGCGTCATTTATTCGATTTTATATATTTGTTCGATGGTTTTGCGTCATTTATTCAATTTTATGTATTTCTTCGATGGTTTTGCGCGATTGATTCTATCTCATGCATTTCTTCGATGGTTTTGCGTCATTTATTCAATTTTATGTATTTCTTCGATGGTTTTGCGTGACTTGTTCCCTCTCATGCATCTCATCGATGGGTTTACATTTCGTGCACAACCTTCACGTATTTCTACGATGGTTTGCATGCCCGTGTATGCTCTTTGTCGTTCCAAATCATTTCGATCGGCACGAGCCTAATATGTCTTTTCTTAGTTCCCTCTCAAGCATATTACATCATTGCTAATATAACGTGTTTGTTTCAGCTTTTTAGGTTTACCCTTCTGCGGGGAAGGGAGTGACAGAAGACATCTAAGGAAGCCTAGGCTAAGTTATTATAGCATGAAGTATTTAAAGCCCCATATAAAATTGCCAAGTAGTCACTGAATCATTAGCTTTGTTGCACTTTCCTTGGCTCCTCATCTCTGATGAGGAGGTCGCCGCTGCTTCCGTTTCCGGAAGCAAGCGACTGGGCATGGAATTGGTATGCGTGGATCAGTTTCATCCCCTGGTGTTCTTGTTGAAAGGGAAAAGTTTCGGACGTAGGGGGTGTACCGCTTGGTACACTGCCTGCGTAAGTCTCCTGGTCCGATTACCCAATCTCCGCGTAAGCCGGCTTAAGTCAGGTCACACCTAGTGTGCTCCTGGCGGGTTGCATGAGTCGGAGCAACAGGAATCGCCTCTGGGAGACGCCGAGCACTTTTCCCTTTCGACTCGGACATTAGGCTGGTAGGAACTGCGCCATCCAATACTCCTTTTATGCTCACCTGTAGTCTTTCCTTCCTTGCTGAATTTCTTTAAGTCGAGTGATTGCTTGGCATTTCTGTAGTTCGAAACCGAAGAGATCGATGGAACTTTGCTTCCATCCATCTTTTTGGTTTAGTAAGCTAAGGTTTTCATGTATAGGGAGATCGACGGAACTTTGATTCCATCTATCTCTCTACGGGTCTCGAAACGCAGCAACCTCCTCGTGGTGAGACCTGGTAATCGGTGAAAACCGAGCCGATAGCTGTGCTTGTCAAATATTCTAATCAGATATAAGAGTTGCTTTCAAAAATGCACGCATGCTGCATGCTCCAAACTTGCAATTTCAAAAAATACATATTTTTGAAAATATATTTAAAATACATATTTTTGAAAATATATTTAAAATATATATTTTCTTAAAAATACCATAGATATTTGAAATTGCAAGTTTGGAATTTGGATAGGAATGTGTAAAAGGTATTTCTGAATTGTAATACAGTTTGTTTCAAGTTTCTCTCAATTTATTCGCCTAAGAGGCCTTTACAGCGTTACAATAAAGTATAAATTATATAAAATCACTATTTTCTTGTGTTCATTATTGAGGTTTCCATCATTTGGCCCCCATAAAGTAGCTTTCCACGTTGAAATATTCCCAAGTTTCACCTGTAATAAGAAAAATATTTTTAGTTGCCTAACTTGTCTATTATAGTAGCTATGTACGAAAATCTATTAGTGAATGGAATTGTACAACATATTTTTTTAAATTAGTCATAACACTATAAATTTTAATTTTAATTTCTGCGACTCGTAGCATTGTAATCGTATTTTAGATTGAGTTGATAACGTTGGGTGTGACTCGAAAATGGTAAGGAGGCTCGCGAGCCCCCCGAGCGTGTGACACAAAATTACATTGCGTGGAAGGTCTATCCTATACTTCGTCGATGCTAATACCGACCTGCCGAATCGGCCAGACCACGTGACGTGTCTACCCCCTTACCCCGGCGTTGTTATGGACGCGCATTGATGGGGAATGTGAACACCCCTTCAAATAATTTTTTAACTTATTACGTGATTATTAATCGTGTGTATTTCTGCTTCACAGGTAAGGGACTTTAAAAGGCGTTACATACAGAGCCGTCTTAACAGTATTGTAGGCCCTGGGCTAAGCAATGCACTGGGGTTCGTGGGGGCCCCTGCCCAGACACGGGAATATGACTTAAAATCAAAATTGTGGGCCCCTACTGCCATGGGTCCTCTGGCGATTGCCCAGCGTGTACATGCCTAAAGACAGCACTGGTTACATGCGATCATTGACTGAATTTTGGAGTGTAGTTACGGATTTGAAAATTGCGCAAAACATGGCTTTATCTGAATTATGAATTTATCTTCGCATCTATTCATCTTCTATATTACAAACGAATTTATAAGATTTCATTGTATTGTATATCACTTTTTTCAATAAAGTGCAGTTAAGTGATAAAAGAACACTATTATTTAATAAGCCTTTCTCTTCCATTACATCCTATCCTGCTTATTCCAAATCACATATAAAAGACATGCTAAACAGAACACCTAAACTTCCATGCTGAGCTGCTTTTAAAACTCAACGTTAATGCATTGTTTTAAAGAACAAATTCACTCGTTCTGCCACCTCTTTCGACATCATGTTATCCTGTTACGAAGCTCATTTTAGAGCGTTCAGAAAATTTTGGCCAGATTTTGGAGCGATGTATCAGGAGAACATGAAGCGAAAGGAGGTATGCTGAAATTCTGCGTCGAAAGCCTTTCGAAACCTCTGCGACTCTGCGTCAAATACTTCTCCGCCTTAGATTCTCTCTCCAAAGGCGCTAACTTAGTGCCACCTCTTTCGACATCATGTTATACTGTTACGAAGCCCATTTTAGAGCGTTCTGAAAATTTTGGCCAGATTTTGGAGCGATGTATCAGGAGAACATGAAGCGAAAGGAGGTATGCTGAAATTCTGCGTCGAAAGCCTTTCGAAACCTCTGCGACTCTGCGTCGAATACTTCTCCGCCTTAGATTCTCTCTCCAAAGGCGCTAACTTAGTGCCACCTCTTTCAACATCATGTTATCCTGTTACGAAGCTCATTTTAGAGCGTTCTGAAAATTTTGGCCAGATTTTGGAGCGATGTATCAGGAGAACATGAAGCGAAAGGTGGTATGCTGAAATTCTGCGTCGAATGCCTTTCGAAACCACTGCGACTCTGCGTTGAATACTTCTCCGCCTTAGATTCTCGCTCCGAAGGCGCTAACTTAGTGCCACCTCTTTCGACATCATGTTATCCTGTTACGAAGCTCATTTTAGAGCGTTCTGAAAATTTTGGCCAGATTTTGGAGCGATGTATCAGGAGAACATGAAGCGAAAGGAGGTATGCTGAAATTCTGCGTCGAAAGCCTTTCGAAACCTCTGCGACTCGGCGTCGAATACTTCTCCGCCTTAGATTCTCTCTCCGAAGGCGCTAACTTAGTGCCACCTCTTTCTACATCATGTTATCCTGTTACGAAGCTCATTTTAGAGCGTTCTGAAAATTTTGGCCAGATTTTGGAGCAATGTATCAGGAGAACATGAAGCGAAAGGAGATATCCTGAATTTTTGAGTCGAAAGCCTTTCGAAAACTCTGCGCCTCTATGTTGAATACTTTTCCGCCTTAGATAAATTGCAGGTTTGGAATTTGGATAGGAGTATGTATGAAAGGTATTTCTCAATAATAATACTGTCTGTTTCAAGTTTCTCCCAATTTATTTGAATAAAGACTTTTACAATGTTACAATAATGTATAAAATTTATAATTTTACTTTGTCGGTTATATAAAATCACTATTTTCTTGTGTTCATTGTTGAGATTTCCATCATTTGGCCCATATAAAGTTCCTGTCCACGGCGAAATGTACCCAAGTTTCATCTGTAACCAGAAGAAAAATATTTCAAGTAATTGAAATGTACAATGAATTTTCTACGTTTGCAGTACCAGCCGACTTTCCGTTTAAATTTTTATAAGTACAACGCAATAGGTGAGAATTTCTTTCCTTAATCAGAATAGAATACGGAAATAGCAAACAGCTCCCTCTCGCGTGCATCAGGCAGCGGCGTATCTATGGGTAATACCATTTCAGTGCAGAAAAAACCTGCTGTAATACCGACCGGCCGAATCCGGCAGACCACGTGACGTGTCTACCCCCTTAAAGTAAAACAGTTACTTCGTCATATTTACTTTAAATTCTTAGCGCTGGTAACGTTGCAATCTCATTTTATTATGAGTCGATAACGTTGAAATCTACAATGTACATGTTGGTAAAGTAGAGCTCTATATAGAGATAGTATAGGATAGGCCAGCTGTACTTTCTCTCGAGTTTTTTACAATCCCACCTAGATGACGCAGTTGTCCCCATAAAATTAGTGGCTCTACATAAAATCCCACTGCCCTATATCACTAATAAATATCTGCCACTAACGAATGCTAATAACTCCCTACAAAAATGACTATATATTCTCAAAAGTACTCGGAGGTTTTACTAATTCTTCCGTATCGCTCGCATTAAATTTCAAAAGCTAATTGCAGGCGCAATTATCCCGAATTACGAGTATTATGACGATTACGAGGCGATACTATATTGTTCTAATACTTTCTGTCTTCGGTATGGCCCTTTTTCTCCAAACTCACAACCGTTACCATTGGATCTATTGACAAGGATTTCGAATAGTTTGGTAACCCTTAGAGAGGTGTTCAACCGTGTGGTCCCAGGTGAAGGGAACGAGCCTCTGAAGCGGCGGCACGGCAAGGTGCGACCGGACCTCGATGACACTGTAAACACTCGACTGGTGTTTCCAGCAATTACCAGGTAAACCGCACGGGGTGTTGTTTGCCGCGGACGAAATGTGTTACAACAACAGAAGCGGCGCGCAAGTTGCGCGCGAGCGGAGAGGGCCGACGGTACAGGAGCCCACTCGAGTTACGCGGCAAGAAAGGATTCTCAAGGGCATGAGCTTGCAGATTTCTTCCGTTCGACGAACGCACCGGGGCCAATCTTTTCGGCGGCCTACCCTTTGATCCCTGCCGACCGTGTTTGTTCTAACTCCAGGGAGCATAACTTCGAAAATTTCCAGCTAATGGAACGTCGATCGGCTTATGATTGGTCCTCCCGGCTACTGTCGTTCACAGCGGGATCTTTGGTGAACTGAGTGGTTTCACTGCTCTTAGGCCCCAATTACGAATTTTCAATACTTATATTAATAAGCTGGCGCTTACTCAGACCAAATATGAATGTGGCATTTATAGAATCAAAGCTTATATCCTATATAACGATTTGAATCTGAATAAAATATGGCATTAATTACGTCGAGAATGTCCGATTCAATCACAAAACCTTTAGCTCAGCAATACATCCATCAGCTGTTACGAGCTTCCGAACAATAAGCACGCGCACGGAGGTACGAATAAGATTGAAAAGAAATTGCGTAGGCTCGTACGGCGCGACACCCTCGCGGTCGCTTCGAAGAATTCTTTGGAGGGCCCTTTGGGACCGGGCGGGAGATTCGTCGGGTGTTTCGCGAGCGAAAAAAATGTTTTCGACCACACGCAATATTGTGGCCGTGTTTGCTGAGGAAACAGACGACACGGTGGTCGCAATACAAGTCGCGCGTGTTGCGAATCGGAATTACGCCTGTTCAGGGCCTGGCTACTCGCATCGTTGTCCCGACGAATCGGGGGTGTACTCACAATGGTGTCTTGTTCTCGTTGATAATGTGCCCCCCTCTTTACATCACGGTTAACAATGCTTCCGCGCGATTGATCGATCGTCTTGAATTTCAAGTGAAAGGACTTGAAGACTTGTGCCGCGTCTGATTCCAAACGAATATCCGATTAGGTATAGCACGATCACTTCCTTCTGTAAGACGCTACGAACAGCATGAAGAATCTCCATACCAGTGGAACACCTCCAGCGATATTACTATTAACTCTGCATAGGTACCTACCTAGTGATTAGAATACATGTGAAAAGAATAATTCTTTTAATGTAAAACAGGAGCAGAGATGCGAACGCATAATTTGTAGCTCGGTAAATTATTTTGTGCGTATAGAGAAGATTCCACCCTTCACCTTGAAGGAATGAAAAGCCTAACAAACTTTGAGCGAGATTAGATAATTATTTACAATTTATGCCTGGGAAATAGTCAACCGGGGTGACTTCAGTTCTTTCATGGAATCATCCCTCAGCTACGAGATTCTTCTGCATTAACACCGGTGTCTGTGAAACCCCTCAGAAACGCCAGAGCAAAGGAGTCGCGGTGACAGAACCGGTATCATCGCGTACACCTCCTGGCGTTCTCCTAATCGTTTCCCGTGCCGCGCAAGAAGGTCCTTGTAATAACATCGTCCGTCGAGATCACGAAAGCAGTGCTCCCGTAAATAAACAAAGAGACTGCACGGTTGACTTAAAATAGTTTGTCCGGTTCCGAGGCGTGGCCAGGCATTCGCTCGGACAATATTATTTTATGGTGACCAATGGACACTGGTCCCCCGAAATACGCGTTTCAAATGTTCCTTCAGATCTCACCGATAGACGTAGAGTGTAAATGTAAATCGTCCTCAACTAACGGACAGCGATAAAGAGCGACGATTAAACGAGACTCCTCGTTACACTTTTGCCAAGTCCACGTGGGAGGCGTAAGGATTGTGAAAATTTGAAAGAAAATCGATTATGATTGTAATTCCCATAAAGCTCGTGGTTCCACTCGTTATAATTATGTAGGTATCTAATTTTTATCGTGGCTAATTGCCTTTCTGGAATTCATTAGACATGGTTAATCTCGATTCCTTTCTTTTCCAAGAAGTTCAGGCGATCTGCTAGAGGTGGATCGAGCGGAAGAACGTAACGGTCTAATGTCACACTCTTCCTAAAAGGGTAAACCTGTTAATCGGGACGTTTAATTAAATTTCGATGTCGCCCCTTATCACAATGGGGTCTAATCAGAATTTACTAGAATCCCGATGATAGTGCCCACGTCGACTTTCACTGCTATCGCTTTTCACTCGTGAACTCGTCGAGAAGAGAGAAAAGATATATATCCGGTGACTCGAAAACTCTAACGCCTAACAAATACGCCATTTGTCCCATAAATCTAATGTCCACAGATTTCATTATTGTCAAATAAAAATCATAAAAATTCGAGTCTCCAAAAAGTCTTGATTTTAAGGATTTCAAATACCTGTATGATCTTCAAATGCAAACATGTAGAACTGATAACCTTCTGGTCACTTTTCCTTCCACCTCGACGAAGAAAAAAATCTTGGAACATTGCGCCATTTAATTCCACGTGATCGTGGGCTCACGGGTTTCTGTGGTATCGCTTGCACGGATACTGACAACGTGTACGCAGCGCGGCGACATCGTAAAACGAGGAACGGCTTCGTCATGCCAGTCGATCTAACGAAGGTGAAATAAAATCGGCGCAACGTGGCGTAATCGGTATCAGTGTCTCCAATTTGTCCCTTCGGGGTCCGCTCGCGCAGCTAGAGATAAGCGACACATAAATTCGCGGAGACGTATCATTTAGGAGCGCTCCTATCGCCGTTCCCTCCTCTTGTTTCTGATATCGGGAGTCGAATTTTACGGTGCGTAAATTAAACGCCGAGATTTTACTCGGCTGTCGCAGGAAGTTCGAGCATTGTTCCTTTGTTGTTACAGCGTGGTTCCCCCTTTCTTTGAACAAAGCTTCGTTTCTCTGGTGCTCCGTGGACCGATCGGTGTTTGGAGTCCGATCTTTCGACAATTAAAAGTCACTGGCGCTAAAACCGACGGGAATGTGAAACATTCACCTGTCTCCTCGGAGGCTACATCCTCGGCGAACACTCGTGGGGACGGCATTACGTATGCGTCCTTTCGAGAACGATGCCCGATCTCGGTCGTTATCGGGACGAACACGGGAGGATCTCGCTGCCGTGATCCGAGCGATCAGATCGGTCAGATCCGTGCCACCGATGACGTCCTGTCGTCGGTTTTAAATTAAACGAAATAAACGAGCTACCTGAACAGAGATAACGGCTACCGATAGCCGTCGAGCCGCCAATAGCCAGCGACTTGGCTGCAAGCTATTAGGTACATCATTATGAATGAATGCTAATATAGGCGTACGACAAAAACAGATTTTTATACCACAGATAAGTAGTGATGGAATCAAGTTCGATGTGTAAGCACTGACGAACATCGATGAATGGTGTGACTAAGTTTCACTTTATTTGTGGTGATAATAAACGTATCATGCAAAAAGTTTTATTAACCCTTTAACGTCCAGACACTTTTCTCGACGGAAAAAAATGATTTCTTGCGATTAGTTAACTGAAAAAGAGTCCATGCACTTCATCGTTATTTTCTCCAAAAAGCTAGTCGAAATTAGAGCTCTTACTTTTTGACCCGTCGGGTACCCGTCTACCCGAAACAACTTCAAGCCATTGAATGTGGTATAGTTCAATAATTTTTGGCTAACATCAGACTATATCACAGACAATCACAGACAATATTACATTCAATTGCTTGAAGTTATTCCGGGTAATTTTCGGGTACCCGGGTACTCGACGGGTCAAAAAGTAAGAGCTCTAGTCGAAATATGATTTTCTCCATGTGATGTATACGTCACACTGGGCGCTACAGGGTTAATCCACCCTTCCACTCTTCCTCCTCTATACCCCTCCCAATTTCCAACATCCCCATAAATCCGCCTCATTACTGCCAAAAAATCAGCCACCATTTTCACTTTGTCTCCCCCATCGCTCCCAATCTCGCATCAAACAGTATCACTCCTTCCTAAACCTTAATCTCATCGATCATCCACGAGCGGGCTCGCCGATCCGTTGCCTACCGTTTCACAGCAGCGTGAAAAAGATCTTAAGCCCCCTCTGTGCCGCTGGGCTCAGGGTACCGCGCTCATGAAGCGTTCACTTTTCGGGCCCGGTTCCTGGTAGCACGGTTTAGTAGCCTTATTTGTGTTCTCAGCCGTGTCCGTTGTGTGTTCTTCGGCATCAAAAACGGTCGGATGCGCCTCTTAAACGCGACGCTCGCCCCGGGGCCAGCCGCGTCCGACTCGCAACGGTTTTAAACGGATTAGACGGAATCTACGGGCCCGATCAAATTTCGTCAAACGAGTAGGTGTACCGGCACGGATCATCCGCGGTCTAGAAGAGGGGCAACAAAAGATCATGTCGATCCGGCGGATTCGCTTGCTTGCGTGCCGCCAACGTCCGCCGACGTCCGACACCTGAAATACAGTTTCGCCCACGAAACGGGACAGGGAATGGACGTGTCGTACGATCCAGTCACGTCGATGCATTAAACATGAAACATTGTTCCCGGCGGTGTAAAAATCTTCGTTTATCGGCTTACTAGGTGTACGGCCAGGTATCTGATTACGCTCCCCTCGGTGCGCGCCTCGACTTTACGTCTCCATCCGATGATGGTGCAGTACCGGCAGGTGCTTACGAGCGAGAAGCTTTCACCGATTATTGCTTATTCGGCTTGCGTAGGCGAGGCTCGGTAGATTTGCAGTAACGTGCTTGCCTTGATTTTTTATGCACGAACGAGGATTACTTGCTACACTTACTGTACTCAGCTTGTAGTACTGGGAGATTAAGGAACCAGGGTATTACGTTTAGAATAATTGCGGTGTAATTGAATTTGTTATACACCGTAATACTAACAACGTGTAACGTGTAATTGGGATACGTGAATTGCGATTTAATATACCGACTTGCTTTGGTATGCAAGGAATACTTGGAATATTCGTTTGTGATTTGTGGATCGAGAGGCTGCTTGATGGTATGTGGAAGGTATTCGAGCCGCGATTCTCTGGCCGTGACGAATCGTACACAACTAACTGTTAACGCTGCTAATATTACCACTGACGGGGACGTTTACGCTGGACAACGGCAGTGTCAGTATAAGAGGCCCTCAATCACGTTAAAGTGAAGGAACGCCGGTGTGCGGAGCGTCACCTTCCCTCTGTCGATCTCAACGAGACGAGCTACGTTCCTCGGCGTCTCTACGTGACAGATTTCACGCGCATGTGTCCAATAAATGCATCTGTACACACACCTGCCTTCGTATCGCTGCTCTCGTGGACGTGGAAGAGACCACGTGGCAAACGAGCTGACAGAGCCATGAAACGAAAGCGTGCTCGGTTAGGAATTGGGACGAGTCGCGCCGTTCAATTCGAGGGAAGACAGTCAAGCGGTCTCTAAGTTCCTCGTGGGAGGGTTTAATGGGAGATCTTCTATTCGGAATCTTGGTGACAAGCTTCGCGTTGTCATTCCTACCTGGTAACCACTAAATGACTCGACAACAGAAGCTTTTCATTAGTACTCCTTTCACGGCCAGGTTGCATCCTCGATGATGTACTAGCCGAGAAGGGGGAAAGGGTTTTATAGCGACGGCCACCGTGCTGGCATTATGTAAACTTACGTGGATGCACGCTCGACTTGGTAGCTTCATGGGAGTTCGAAATTGGTAGCCGATCCCACGGCTCATCTTCGCACCTTTGTGCCTGACCGAGGGATGCAACCGTGAAAATCCACTTTGTCAAAGCTACACGGCACCTTTCAGGGGGCCGACGGCCGGGGAATCTTTTACGATCCGATACGTTGCGGGCCACCGCGCGCCATTAATTATCGAAACAAACAGTAAAGGGGGGAATTATACCTACACGCCTTGCACCGAGTATCTTATCGTACATCTGACGCGAGATACGATTTAATGCCGCGAGAGTGTTAATATATGCCCTTTTGTTGGCCACAGAGATCTGTAGGTAATGTACGTCGAGCACTCGTGCGCCAGACACGGCAGGCTTGCTATGGTGGCTTGTGTTGACCGATGATGCCATCGATGCAATCATGGTTAATAGCGTTGTGTTAACGAGTTTTCTTATTAAGGGACATTAGATTCGCGAATTGTGTAATGGACCTTGTACTTTCGCGATGTCAGCTGGCTGGTCTGAATTGTTTGTAGGTGAAAAAGAGAGCCTCGGGCGACGGGACTCGGACCCGAGATTAACAATTCTCCCAACGCTGATTCTCCGATGATAGGTACCTACTCTTATCCGAACTCTAGAAATACCGAAACAAACAGGAAGCCACCTCCTATGTGCCAATCGCACCATGGGTCATTCCCAAACGCTGAATGCCTACATGTTATATAATAGATAATTATGTACCTTATTACCGGTGAGTAGTAAAAGAGAAGCAAAAGGTCTACGCACACATACCAGTTTGATGGTAAAAAAATATGATTCTCTGCTTTGGAATGGAGCAGTTCACACTTGTCCGTATTTACTGACACTGAACCGTCACGTAACTGATACGTGCAGACTTTACTGGAGTCAACCTGTTCTTACAAAGTTTAATAATAGAGATTCCTCAATTTCCTGAGTACCCACATAGAATAAATTCTATAGAATAGAAGTTAGCTGACTGATTTATCAAAGATGCCCGCAACAATTGCGCCAATGCGAGAGTTGAACATCCCCCGTGTGGCGATTGGTTTGGCGCGACGCTCACGCTCACGTTCCTCGTATTCGAGTCATCGCCGGAACGATCCGCAGGAAATGATCTCCCTGGCGCAGACCTCGCCCAAGAAGGCTATCGGGCATCTCGGTGCACGAAACACGGCCCCGATCTCTCATCCTAGGGGATACGGATGAGTAGGCGCGATGGATACACTGCGCAGAACACGGCCGACACGCTAAACGCCCGCCCCAGGACTCGTGTAAACAATTATTCATCCGGTGGATCCGATTTGCTCCATTTCTCAATTAGCCCGGTGCCGCGGTCGTGGCTTGAGTCACTGTTCCCGGTGCCAGCCGCTTCCGGCCCGTGGAACCAGGAAGAGGCATCTCGATCCACGCTTTTATTTTCGTGGCAACGTTTAGCGTGTCCGTTTCCGTGCGGCGTTTGCGGTCGGCCCGTTTATATACCGAAGGAACAGCGACGGTAACCCCTTCGCTGCGGCAGTAAAAAGTCAGCGACGTCTGTCGCTGCGGAGAGTCGTTTTCTTTCGGACTAAGAAATGGGAAAGCTTGACGACGAGCCTCGCGATGTTGTGGTTTTCAATCCCTTGCGGTGCTGAGACAAACTCGACATTGTAGGTATGCCTCGGTTGAGCTGATGCTAGACCGAGTTTGGGGCCCGACGTTCGATTTTATGAATGCTACATGCTCCACATACCGATCTCTGTTTGTCATTTGCTTGCTGCGTAATATGAACAAAGCGAGCTTAAATGGGAGAAGTCTACTGTTAGCAAGCCATCTATTCCGCCACTCGTTGGATGACGAAGAAGAAGCAGTCATGCTACTAGAAGCACCGCCAACAGCGAGCTGAAAACCGGCCTCGGCTTAGACTTTTCAGAGTTGGAAATTTTTCTCACGACACTGGCGGCTCGGGGGCTGGGGCGTTCCCCATTCGGCGCGGTGGTTTCCGTCGTATTTACTTTCGAGGCACGGGCATAAATTAGTAGTACGTGGCACGCGTGTAACGAATACCCCAGTCCCCTGATTGGGGAGATTAGAAGGATTATAGAGCTCTCGGTTGGCCGCGGTCTCGCTCGATTTTCTCGTTCGTTCGATTGCATCCTGTAATCGTTGCTGGAGCAAGGAACGCCGGCAAACGAGCACAGGCCGTGCGTCTTCCGCTGGCTGACAGGCCGGCCACTCGAAAAGTCGGTTTCCTTTTTCCACGGCCGCGCGTCGTCGTAGCGGCCGATGAGGATCTTAAATGTTAATACCGCGGCGCGCGAGCACGGATACATCGGTGGTGTGTTTGCCCCGTCACTGCAGATCCGCCGATAAATAACGCTTTTCAATGCGTTATTCGTGCCACGCACCGGCTATCGCATTCACGTGTCCTGCCGATCTACGAGCTTCCTACGAAGCCACGCGGATGTTACACGCGATCGTCACCTGTCCGGCCATTCGTCGCCCCTGACATCTGAACAAGCGCATCGGCGCACTTTATTGCTTCTCGTCTAGCCCTTCACTCTCACTTTCCTTAAAAATAGCGAGCCGTTCGTGCGACGTGACTCGATTCAATCTACTTCATCAATGACTCCCCTCCGTCAATTAATTATTAAACGGATAATAGAGGCAGCTTTGTTCCTTCGTTTTCGTGACTTACGTGATCCGCCTTTAGGATCCAATGAATACCTATGTGGAACGCGAAGAAGTCCCTCGTTGGTTACGTTTTGTTGATCGTTCTGGATCACCGTACCGTGAGGAATCGTGGAATATTTTATGACGAACGATATTCGTTCCCCGTCTGCTCGTTTCCAGAGCCGCGCGTCGCGAGTCGACGTTCACTCGATGAACACATACTTCTCAGCGATATTTCCGCGGCGCTGGTCGTAATAAGAGGTGGGAAGTTGCAAAAGTTTCGCTGGACGTAAAGTGTCGGTATTCCTGCGTCGTAAAGTTTTCTCGTTATCCTGGCCAGCATCCTGACGCAACGTCCATGCCCTCGTGGATACGCGCGGATCGAGGACCTCGGCACCTCGATTTTCCATTCAACGCGGCCCGCGAGTCCTCGTCCACCGTAGAATTATGCGTAACGTGTCTCAAGTCTACGGGCATCCTTGCCGCATCGACTTACACTCTTTTACGCGCTTTTTATTGGCACGAGCGATGCTGAAATGAGATGCACGGGTCTTTACTCTAGCGCGGATTCATACCCGTGATAAGATCTTCGATTCTGTCCAGTCCGATGTGACGGCTACTCGATGACTGATAATCTGAAGTTAATGACTTTATAAGCTTCTCCATGAGTGCTTCTTTGCGCAAGAAAGTAGATGAAATCTTCTTATAGCAGCGAGATCAAAATTGTGGTTTAAGCAGCTTAAGAAAATAAAATAACCTACTGTCGCCGTAAATGTAACTTAATTTACTCTGCTATTCATTTCACGAGAACTGCGCAATAGCTTTAACCCTAACTCCAAAACCACCCTTTGCAACAGAGTTCCTTCCGCGTGCAATTCCATTCTTGCTTCAATTTCCGCCTCGACCGCAACGCCATCATCTCGCGCAACACAATCATCGACTTATTATTTATGCCAGCTCGAGGGACATAAACGTGAGGCGTGCGAAACTGTCAGCGAAGTTTAAACGCCGAGAGATCCTTTACGCTTACTATCCCATTAGAAGGCTCTAACTATAAAATCGCCTATTCACTGTGAAAGGAATCGTGGACGTGGGCACCCTTTCAAAGCCTCCGCCGAAAGCGACCGAGAAGAAGACATTTCTTTCTGATTGGCCTTCGTAACTCACATTATGCGAGGCGCAGGAGGCCTCGACCTCGTATTCGGCCGAGCAGAGGAGGCGAGAGGAAGCCGCCCTGGCACGATACAGATTTTTATGGGCAGCGTAAATCTCGCGACCGACAGAAGCAGCGACCAGAAATCGTGAAAGGCGCGGCCAATTCCCTAATGATTCTGATTTATTGCCAATGGCTTGTTCCGGTAAGTCATTATCCGCGCGAACACATACACAACGGCCTGGAGACCTCACGCAGGATGCGTGCAGATTGCGTCGTGGGCCACCGATACAATCCTTGTCCTTTAACGCGTCAAACGATCGTATTTCATTGCGTCTTACGTCCCTTCTTGGATCCTCTACCGTTCTTGTTCGTGGATTTCAGTTCGAGGAAAATAGTCCTTGTGATTACTAATAACCGCCCGAAGGATCGCGAAGCTTCTTAACCTTGCGAAATTCTTCTAATTACCTGGAGCTCGCTTACAGAATTCTAATGCTCCATTTCCAATCCCTCTATCTGAAAATTCTATTACCTGAAGCCTCAAAGGACACCCTCCCCATCAATGGAACTACTTAGAAAGAATCTAGAGACAGAATTGAGTGTCGCATTATCAAAAAATTCTATTACTCGAATAGTCGTGTATCCTCATTCACCCACATAATTGGAAGTTCCACCACGCGGTGTGTTTTGTAACAAGTTCCATCGGATTTTCTAATCAAACGCCAACACGCATTACGCTTATCTAAACGAGAAGAGGAAGGCGAGAGCTGTAACGAGCGTTCGGGAACAGTTAGATCCTGTGGTCGAATTAAGCCGGTGACAAATTGTCCCGTGTGTCGGAACAAATTTTTCCCAAGAGAAAGCAGCCTGACTAGCGTCCACTCGTGTCCAGCAAACAGGCGCGATTATTTCCACCTAGTCACGGTCGGAATAAACATTCTGTTACTGTTTACTTTCTACGGTAAATTACCCAACGACCTTCACTCTCTCTCTGTACTCCTACGCTTCATAGCCGCGCTTCGTTACTGTTAAATCCATAGACGATCGTCGAACTTCTTCCCCCTGAATCGCAACTTAGGTATCGCGGAAGGCGCGCGAATGGGTTAAGCTCGCGCTGTAAATTCGAAACCGAAAACACGCCCGTCGCGCGGCGGTAGTCCCACGGGGAAAGAAGGAAAGAAGGGTCCAGGTATCAAGCTGACGACAACGCGTCGGCGATGCTATCTGAAAGGCTCGGGTGTAAATTCTCGAAGTGGGGTGATAGTATCCAAGGGGTTGCTCTAACACCGTGGAAGATCCGCATTAGCAGATGGCTCGGCTAATAATCTGTCACCGGGACTGCTAACGTGCCATTAAGTGGGCGTCCATGCGCCGCGAGAGGATTTTCTACGTGATACTGGTACCCGAGCCCCGTCGAAACGCCACCCGCTCTGCCGCGCGCGTAAATCCGCCGCGATGGAACCGTCCTGGCCTATTCGTAATCAACGTAGGTACATCAGCGTACTAATTAATAATTACGCCGTCGCGCGGTTGATAGTCGGTTTTATTACGCGACTGGGCGACTGGTGATCGTACGATATACGATCGAAATAAAATTACACTTGTGCAATGAAAAGAGAGCCTCGGTAAGTTACGAGCGGCTGTGCTGCTAGTTGCTGGCCGCAGTTTACTGTAAATGAAACGAAACTGCGATACTTGCGGTTAAAGTTGATTATAAATGTAATGGAAGGTGTGTGTTACCGCGTATCGTGGGGCAATTACTTGGCTTAGCTCTAAGAGAAAATGGCGCAGTGAGTGTGTAAACGTGTGGTAAATGTTTAAACTTGGTTCCCGAGATTACTCTTTTGGAATGTTGAAAATTAATTTTGACGGGGTTAGATATGTATAGGTAGCTATAATCATTATTTTAGTGGTAATAATTTGTCTGAAAACACCGAGGGCAACGTTCACCATGGGGAACCTCGTAGCGTGCGAGGAATTCGCGCTCCATAGCGGACGATACTTCACTCGGAACAGCAAAACGGAATTCGTCGTCACAGACAGACGGAAGAGCGCAAAATGTCCCGTCTACATTGCCGTGTTCTATTTTCACTCGACATGTTTTAGATGCTCGACTATTGAATCCGACAGGCGAAACGACGTTGCACATTACCTCGTGGCAGACGTGCAGACCGCCAGAAGATACGAGGCGAAGAAATGATGTTGCTTACGGTGTAAAACAGCAAAATATACTAGAGTGTTTATCACGACAAAAAACACTGGTTGCTGTTGAGTTATTTTAAAAATTTCAACAGTAGGTACTATACATATAAAAATGTCGATATTATATCTCAACACAATTAGAGGTACCTACACTTATAGCTATACCACTTTGAAAATCGAACCTAAGCTTTCCAAATAATAACATTAATTTATAACCAGAAAATATTCTCCGAGACAAATACCTAATATCATCAATCAAAAGCCCCGGATTTCCATTAAATGGTTTAAAATTTGCACATCGTTATACTTCGAAAATGCGAATTCGCGTCTCTGCACGCGTCGAGCTTGACCAACGACGAACGAGAAACCAATAGCCTAATCGTTAAGGGACTTGCACCAGCACGAAATGTCAATGTCTAGCGGCAGAAAGGGCGCAGGGAGGAAACTTTTTCCCCGATGATTCAGGGCAACGTGACGTTCAGGTCGCCCCTGGCGCCGTGGGCTGTTTAATTTTAGGGCATTACGCGTGCAGGCGGCTGCCTGGCCGAAGCTAAAGGGTTCCCTGGCTCGGTATTTGCCGAGATATTATCGCGAAAAGGGAAAGGGGAGAAGCCCTGGGTAACGAGGAGGGCGTGCCTCTTCCTCGGAGCTGGGGCTCTAGGATGCCCCCCGACACCGTTTCGCGAATTAGCCTCGTACCCCATCATCGTTTCCATCGGCAACCGAAGAAATCGTCGTGACTCGAGGCTTTTGCAATAAGTTCCACCAACAACGCACCCCATCCTCTCTGCAATCGTACGTAAAAACCGATTCTTGCCTCAGCGAAACTCCCCACGCTTATAATTTCGAAAATTGGCACTCGATTTTTATCACTTAATTTTTCTTTTGAACGACGGAATCAGAGGATTCAGTACGGTTACTTTAAATCTGAAATAAGAAACTTGATTGGAATGAATTATGGTACCATTGATCAATGGTGGCTTGTGAGAAAAATGAACTTTAATTTCTTAAAATTGTAAAATAATTTTCATAATATCTTACTGTAGTAGAATTCCCCGAATTGTTAAGTTTAAAGGATTAGCAGACCCACGCACGATTGAAATAAAGATTCTTTTGCATAAGTCTTAGAAGCTTCCGCTTTTTTTCTTCCATCAGCGGATAAAATCGCATACTACGATTATGATATTTGCATACATTTCTTTCTTGCTGGGAGCGATCGACATTCGCGATGTAAACGAAACCATCCATTCGAGGCGATCATCTCCGATTTTAATTTGCGGCTGGGCAGAAGTAGGAGGAGGCGCGATGCACCGTGTTTTGCAACGACCCCGACACGTTAATTTACACTGCGAGCTCGTACGCATATTTCTCAGATGCGATCGGCAATAATAATTAATAAAGTCGCCAGCCCGCTCGTATCGTCGTATATTAAGGGCGTTCCTTTAACCACCAGGGTACTTGAATTATTTGTCGCTTTTGCCGCGAATTACCTCCGAAGGCACGTGTACTGGCACACTGGGCGATCATACTACCTTCACTTGCGAACGATACAAAGTGATTCAAGAAAAAGAGGTGGAAGAAATTACAAGCATACAGGTAGGTAGGTAGGTACTTGAAGAAACTGGCGGGAATCGTCCAAGTATCATAGATTAATAAATTTAAAATTGTTGAAATAATAGTTGATTTTTTTATAGGTATCGGTAATTAGAGGACTTATTTGTTGCCTCATTTGGGTAAAGTATTATATTTAATATTCCACATATATTATATTATACTCTATAATTCTGATCATATGTGTAGCATAATATTTGACAGAAACTTTCAAGATGTACGGACACTCCACATACTGAATTTCCCCCAGCATTTCCATAGATCGATCTTTGACATCTACACGAGTACCTACTTTCAGACAAACTGGCATGGATAATTACACATCGAGGAGAATATTAATGACAGCGCTATATTGAAAGTTTCGTGCGTTTAGTAGGGCGTGCACGTACGAGATATAAGTTTGATATCGCGTTCGCGTGCAGAATCGCCAGATTATTATCGACTAACAGCGATTGAGGTGCGAAGCGTGCCGACGATTTCGTGTATCGAATTTATAATCGGTGCGCGCGAGGAGCTC
Source organism: Andrena chrysosceles (assembly GCA_963855975.1). NCBI lineage: Eukaryota > Metazoa > Arthropoda > Insecta > Hymenoptera > Andrenidae > Andrena > Andrena chrysosceles. Next base: position 9,052,952 of record OY979766.1, on the reverse strand, counting down.
GCGCCTTTCGTTGCAAGAAAAATTCTCCGTTCAAGGCGATCTGTTTAAAGCGTCGATATCCTGCGCGCTTCGCGCGCCCGGTGTTGCGCGTTTTAATTTTCCGACACCTAATACGATTTATCCATCGAGACATTTCACACGAATCTCATCGATTAGGTGTAAATCAACTTTCAGGCCACTCGACCGCGCCGCGCGAGATGCAAATGTGTTATGAATCGGCGCAGCGGCGTCAGGTTATCGTGTGCAAATGTAAAATGAGTTCAATAATTGCGTGGAACAATGGCGCCGTTTATTTATAAGCCGTATCGTTTCTCCTCGGCTGATTATCTTGCGACGTATATGCTCGCCGGTCTGTTTACGTACACTTTCATCGGCATCGACCATGAGCGATCTGACTTTCAGATAGTTTATCGATCTGCACGCTTGTATCTTCGCTTATCGCGCCACTTGTAAACGGGAATGTTGCATTCTCATCGGGACATTGCTCGTCGACGATACCTTGCACCGCGATCGTGGTCAATTTTTTAGAGAAAGCCGCATGCACGTGCTTTGAGCATACATAATAAAACGTTCTCGATGAAAAAGTAAAAAGGGAGGAATTTGTAAATATTTCAACGGGGTTTTGGTTGGCACGTTAGATTAAAGGGAATCTGTAAAATCGTTATGGTAATGAAACGAAGAATCTTTCGGGGGATTAAGTCCCAAGTGAACAGAACAAATAGGACCATACTTTCTCTAAGAGCAAATGTACTTATGCAAATACTTTACACACGTGCGAGAAAATTGCTAAATTAATCCAATCGTAAATTCGAAATCCGACAAGTTGAATCAAAGTCAGCAGTAACGTTTATGGCGCATTAATATTTCTCCACGAAGAAGAGAATATCGCGAACGGGGCAAAATAGGTATGTAACAACATTGATCTGATAATAGTATTTAATAATATGAAAAATCACAATCTCTCGCCATAAATCCAACCAGATCAATTCTTAAGAGCATTATCCCCGAAGATCGAGCGGATCGACAGAACTACTTCAGACGAAGGTCTAATCCTAATGTAAGCACCGGCTGAAACTGTCTCATTTCTCGCTTTATATCGGCATTAAATCTGCGGCGAGATAACACGTCGGTTCTGCCTAGTTTCCCCAACTTAAGCTGCCCTCGCGGGCCGCGAAAGAATGAAATTTACAGGTGGCGTAAATTCTAGGGTGGATTCAGCGTGCATTCTTGGAACAAGAGCCCGGATAATTGAAGCGGATGCAATCGGGAGAACTGAGGTGCCGAAACGGGTCTTAAACGAGTTCGAAAGATGAGATAAGGAACCCATAATACTTGGCAAGATGAATTGCATCGTGCGTGAAGGGTTAAGCCTCCGAGGTTCGTCATATTTTATGGCTCATTTTGTTACTCTTTACTGTCCCTCCCTTATATCGACATCCGTCGTCGTTAAATCTTAAATGCCCAAAGACTGACTTACCCCTCCAACATCCATTATTCGCGGAAAGTTTTATAATTCCTTGGGAATTATACTAAGTAGATACTTGCTTCTACTAAAATTTCAATAAAGAATATAGAAGGGTTGGTATTTTAGAAATATCCTCAAAAATGATTAATTTGTTAACCACTAAGATCCCTTTCTTCAAGATTGCTTTTTACAAATCCTACTACCCAGCAAGTTGCTTCCACCAATCCTGATTCCGTACAAAAGTAAAAGGTATGCGCGCTGTGCGATACACGAGTTTACAAAAAAAATATCGAGTCACGAACGATTCCGCCCCAATCAGAAGGAATCTGGCAAATTCGCGTGACTGTGCGATAAAATTTTTTGCCGCTATTTTTAGAGCGGCGCTCTCTGCGGAGCGACCAGTATCTTCGCGGTCGGTGCATCGAACCCCACGATCGGTTCCAAGATTGAGATAAGCGGCTTGCGAAGAAATAAGTAGTTTAAGCCTGTTCGCGTGGCCGGAGATTGGTCTGACGTCGGTAGGCAAAGAGAAGTGGGGATGTTTTATGCATGGACCCCGCGTTATGCATCATTCCAGGTGCATCTCGAACAGAACCCGTCGAACCCTGGTTCCGTTGCAAGGGACATCATTCAGCACGATCGACCAAGTGTGTTTTCGCCGTGGAAACATCGCTCACTCCGGACAGAAGTTACGAACGGAAAGTAACGCTCGCCCTCGCGCCGCGATTGCCACGAGCAGGACACGCTAAACGGTGCAAATAATTCGTCCAAGTGATAGTTGCTACGACAAACGAATCTCTATTCAGTGGGAATTGCGAGCGAATGGAAAATCGGTGATAGTGTTGTGCGAGGGAATATAATTTCCCAGTTGATAAAACGTCGACCATCTGATAAGTTTCAAATAAATATCGCCATATTATCGCGGTCTTGTGCTCGCGTTAACACGTTCACAGTTTGGGCCTCCAAGTACTTATGCACTCACACATACAGTGGAACGATAAGCTTCTCGTGACAATAAACACACTGCCCCCTTTTCTAAACACTACGCGCTATTCATTACATATTACTCAATTATGTTAATAGAATTCATTATACATCGCTGTACGTGATCGTACACTGATAATTGTATACACCATGTGCAAGGTTCAGAACGTTTGATTCAACACCACGCTGACTCGTATGCAAATCAAGTGATGCGCGAATGAAAAGCGTTCTGCCCCATATACGAGTCATAGTACCGTAAACGTGTTTTCGAAACGAAAACCTACCGTGGTATTTGTTATACTTTTACCAGTTTCAGAGAAGATATTTAATATAATAGACGCGAGGCAGTAACTGATAACACGTTATCGTGTCCAAAGACCGACGGATCATTGACGACTGACTATGTTATTCGTATACCTGTCACGGGCAAGCACAAATTCACGTCGCTTCGATGTTAAAAGAGTGTAAATACCTAATGGTAATAACATTGTGTTGAGTAACGGAGGATATAAGCAGCTTTTCTACGAAATATACGAAACCGTTTGATCGCGTGACGGCCGATATTCGAGTAAGTACATCGGGGATGTTGGATAGCGTGGCGTGCTGGTGGGGAGACGTTCGAGGGGGAGTGGGGGCGTGCGTTACGCAGGATTTAGGGTTCTACGTGGTGGTGAGGAGCCCACGATGCTCGCACCGTGGCGGAGAAACAGCGGGCAGCACCAGCATACACGGTTCCGCCGCTGCGGAGAAGCTTCGCTGCTCTCGGTCGGAGCAGTCTGCGGCGATCTTCGGCCCTCACGGTGTCCCGTATGGCCATGCGTCGCTCCGACAATATTGTCAACACTACGCCAAAACTGATCGTCGGCCCTGCGCGATATCTAACCGTCGACGGAGCACTCGAGGATATACCGAGGCCCACGATTCGAACGCATCGGAGAAATCACACCGGAGAACGACCACTAACTACCGCGATTCTCATCGTCGGTCGACGATCAAGAAACCTTTCTACCAGAATATCCGTCAGCTCTGACCTTCGCGGCATTAAAAGGATACGAAGGAACACACCTGACGGCGGCACCGAGAACCTCACGTTGCTTTTATTTTCCGTTGTTAATGTTCGTTCGACAAGCCTCGCCAACGAAAGAAAGCTAACTTCGCCCGGTACTTACAAATTGCATCTAAAACGACTCAGAAAGAACAGATTTACCATCGCTCCTGACAGCAGCTTCGCCGATTCCCACCTTGTGTCATCCGGGCAGTGCAGAAGTAGCGACATCGGTGATACCGCATCCAGCTTTATTAACCTCCAAATCCCTCGTGGTAGATTTGTATCGGCGCGCAGCGGTGTTGCTGACAGATCGCGTAAAGATCGCTGGTCAGCGCTACTCGATCGCACCAAATATACCGTACACGTTCACGTTTCTGCGACTGTTTATACCGTTGATCTTGTAGCCAGCGTCACACGCGTTGCGACTAGCGCACACGCACCCCGAACTTGCCACGGTTCGCACGCGGGAGGACCAACTCGTACGTGCGGTCCACCTATCGCTCCGCAACTCGACCATCGAGTCAGTGTTACTCTTGATTTCCGCGCGAGCGCCGGCCTCCGCTCAGCGGGGACGATACCAGCGTTCTGCATCGCTCGTTTTCGACGATCTAAAACCAATTTCGTGCCGCGCGATCGGGCCCGTCGATACGGCCACCGAGAAATCGATCAGCCAGAGTTTTCTCGAAAATCGACGGTCGGTACGATTGGATGACCAGCTCCGCCATCGAAATTGTGCCGTCGCGACGCCCGAATATAGTGAAAAGACTTGGAGGGAATGTTCAGTGTTATTACAAGTTTACGGAGTTTCGTCGGACGATAGAAATCGAGAAATCGAGCTCCGAGGTGAACCAGTGAATTTCGTAGCACAGTTTTCCGTCGGCGGCGAGAGTGAATTGTTTTCGGTAACTGAGAATTTCGGATGATTTCTAGTTTCCGTAGAACTTGGACGTCGTGACGTGCGGGGAAGTGCTCGGGTTGATGCTCGACTAAACGACATACACAGAAGGAGATAAACCGTTATCGAAGTATGTGCGTGCCGCGATCTGTATCGATTCGATAAACGTAATTCTTCCGTTATTTTCATGCCTCGGGAGGAGTCGAATTGTTCGCGAGTTCTTTTATGCTTTTCCACGGGGTTTCTGTTATCAACGAACACGTGCCGGCTCGGGACGATCGGCAATCTTGCCCGCGTATTTTTCCACGGGAAGAGGGGAAACGGGGCGCGCGAGTGAATCGGCGTCGATCGGCGGCTGTTTCGCATGGATTTTGCACGGTGCGCTTCGTCGCGGGAGCCGCGTAACAAGAAAATCGTTTGGAATGGTTACGTGGACTGTCGGCGACGGTCATTGCACGTTACAACCGGCAAGAGGTGATTTCTCGCGAAGAAGGAAGTGAAAAGACGGCGGTGGCGCCAGGCTAAACTTCTTTCTTCCGATACAAGCTGCAACGTCGTTACCGACATAATTATATGTCAAGTACCTTCAACAAAGGACACATATCCGTTGCGCAACCACCGACAAATAATTATTCCACCATTCAACACGAATGTATACTCGCTACATCGAAATCCTCTTAATCCTATATTACAGTAATCGATACGAAATATCTTGAGGAAAAAGTTGGTCGGTAGATTTTGCGAACGGTGTTGATAGCTGTTTGGGATCTTCGTGAAATTTCTGCGAACGGATGAAAATATAAAACGAAAAGCGATCGCAATCTATCTGATCGATCATCCCCTCGCATCGTCCGTATGACTCGCCCGCTGGGACATATAAGACAATCGTTATTATCGTCAGCGGCTAGGTAGCGTGCTGAGATAACGCGCCGTACGATCGAGAAACTGAGCCGCCCGGAGAGATCGGATCGCGATCGATCTCGAGAAACGAAAATTACAGGAGAATCCACGAACGAGGGGGGAGAAGAGGGGGTGCCTTCTGCAGGGAATTCCATCGGCGCTGGAGGGCTGGCTTCCAGGCACAGGATCGGAAGGAAGTAACGTATAGTCGTCGTCGTTAGCGTCTTGGAACGTCATATATCTTGGCAGTAATGCGCACAAATTATGCGTCTCGCGCCTCCACGGAGCAACGGCCACTGAGAAGCGTGCAGCAGTTGCGCGTTTGCACTTACGGATAATCCACCGATTTCCTTTGCCTTGCCTCCCTTGTTCTCCCATATTTTTTCCACGCTTTGCCTCGGCCGCGATTCCCTTTCTCGCGCGTTCGATCCCCCGTCTCTTTCCCTTCGTCGTTAAAGAAACGACCCGCCCGCCCGTTCCGAGGATAAACCGCTTCTGGCGATCGTTTATTCGTGAAATTCGCTCGGTGGTCGTTCGACACCAACGCCTCTTCGCGGCACGAGATGCATTCCTCATCTACGTGACGCGTTCCCCGTCTTCATGCCGCGGGAATCGTCCTGCAGGCGAGCAAGGTGCACGCACGTGTGATCGCTGGTGTTTGTCCCTTTTAACGTTCTCGTTCTTCGGGGAACGCTGTTCCGTGATCGGTATTATTTGGCGAGTTTACACGACGGATTTCCGTGGACGTTCGAAACTGGATCATCGGCTTCTTCGTTTTTCTCGCGACGCGGATCGGAATGTTTACCACGTGACACGGCATTATCGACGGTTCGAATCGTACGTGCCCTCTCGGTAATTACTGTTCGACGGTGGGTCACTTGAAGATTCCCGGGGAAAGTGAAGATGACTGATCGAAGTTTTTACAACGGCTGGAAGTTTGAAGAGTTGGTGCGCAGTTCGAAGACGATCTTCGGCGAAGCTGGTCGTGGATTTTGACCGGTATTGAAGCTGATACAGTGACGCGAAAATCACGTGGAAAGGGCAAATGTGTTGGGATGCTTTCCATTGCGAATTGCAATTGGAAACGTGTCACGAAGCAGAACACACCTCTGGATACATCGTGGGACAGCGTTTCTGCCGAGAGTCCGAGGAATTCTTGCGACAGTGTCGCACAGCTGTCAGTGAAAATAGGAAGCATCGAGTACCGTTATTCGGTGTTCTACCGAGGGGTCCGTTTACCTAGATCTCGAAAGTGAACGGCCACGTGTCAGAGAGTGCAATTGCTGGAGATTTCGAAGATCGGGAACGTCGAACATTCTAATTGACCCTGGAAATAAGTTCTCGAGTACGTTCTGAATCCAACTTTCGTTCGAGGGTCACGTGTCTGGCCGCCATTATTATTTTTACACATTTCGACGCGAGCTTGGGAGCGTGACCGAGTTGGGGTGAAACGAGGGATAAGCAAACGGTGGATAAATAGTGAAATAAATTGTTTAGTGGGGAATCGTTGGAAGCAGACATCTTTGAAGATTCTCGCAAGGAAGATACGAACGACGACTGGATTACGGATAACGTCTGCGCCCTTTGGAGAAGGGACACCCTACGAATGGTATCTGTGGAGATTCGTGCCACGCTCGTTCTGGTGAGTGCTTGCAATTGCAACATAGTTTAACCGCGAATTATATAACGTGTCCAGAAATTAGGAAAATTTATTCAACACTTTCTGTGTCGCGTGAAATTCAATGCCTCGGGCTGAAACATAGAAACGGATCGCTATTTACATTCGAATGTTTAAAATTACATAACACCGTGGATTCTTCTCGATTCTTTTTACCCTCAGTTTAGTTTTCGTTAATCTTCTTATTTGAATATTGAATGAAGGAATGTAATTATTCTTTATAAAGAGTGACACGGAACGTATTGACAAATCTCACTTATTTACATGGTACGGAGTTTCTTTTTCTTTCGATACGTCTCTCTTTCTCTGTTCCGCGCATGCGTATTTCGCGAAAAATTCAAACAAGGAAATTAATTACTAATTCGTTGAATTTAATAGTAATTAACGATAATTTATTACTGTTAGTAATAATTATAGTTGTAGCTATCCCAATTTCTAACTTTTTCCTTTATCAAAAAGTAAATAATTAGTGTATAATTGATACCCATTCATATACAGTAGTGATCTATCATTTGAAGTTAAAAAATCGAAGATTTTTTAAATTTAACACTGTTATCGTAATCCAATGATATTTGTAAATTAATTGTGCGGATCACCGTATAAAACAAAACGTTCGTTCGTATGCACAGACATGAAATGAAAATTCCGGGCACGATACGAATACATGATGAACGCCCGTTCGTTGACTCTGTTCCCCAAGTTTCGGCGAACCAGTGTTCCGCATTGTTATATCGTTTCTCACTTCTGCTTCTCACCACGAATTTCGTAGCGCATTGAAATATTAATGAAACACACTAAACATCAGAATTTTTCGTTTAACAACTAGGTATTTTGTCGCAATCCCAGTGACTCAGCAGTTACAATTCCGGCTTGAATTATTAAAACGTTTAAGTGATTCTGTTCCGAATAAGAAATTCGTATCTGTGCTTTATTAAGGAATTTTTATCGCTAAATACGAATACTGGGAAGAAATTGACTGGTTCGTCTCTTGGAGGAGCATAATCGCATCTTCGATGTTTCGCTCACGCAAGAGCTTCAAATTTTGACCTCATTCCATTTAACACTTCTATTCTATTTTATTCAAAATCGTGACCCCACATTTAACCTTATTTTGCACGAAAACGAGTAGCAATGACTTGGCTTTCGTGAACAGCTCACCGAGAGCTAGAATTCGATGTAGCCTATATCCTCCGCTACAAGATCAAGTTTCCAATTTCGATCGGCTCCTCGCTAGATTATCGCCCAGGGATTCAAGATCGCGAGATCGTATCGCAATGGATTTCCTAACGAGGTTAGAATTTTCTACGATTATTTACCAAGGCAGAAGTGTCCTTTCACGAAGCACAAACACTCGCGCGATGCTTTGTTGATTAACCATTACTCCACTTACGATGCCGCCGCGTAGCGAAATTACCATGAATTAACATACGCGATAAGAGTGACGTTAGCAGTCTATAAGTACTTTAAATGTATCCAAAGGTATTCAATCGTAGCTGTTGCGAAACCGGCGGCGGGCACATAGGTAGTACGCACGAAACACGTTAGGACACTTTGATTTAAGTGAAAACCAAATTAGATGGGAAAACCGTGAAAAATGGCTCCGCTCGAGTGGCTTTCAATGCCCCTTTTTAAATTCTACTTACTACACTCAAACACGAACGCAAGATTTATCTACCGACTGACACACTCATCATCCACTAATCACAGAACATTCATCAAATCATTTTCGCCCATATTTCTCAAAATTGATCACTGGCCTTGGCGCTTACACGCACGAAACGCTCCTTTAAATATTAAGTACATACCTCGACGCTAATTTTCTTCGCAAATTCGCACTTCTCTTTCATAACTTCGTTATAGGAAACCTTCGATCAAACATACTCACAAAGAATTTACCAAAACACTACGCACTGATTCCCTGATCCTCTTTGCCAGTGTAAACGAACCGCAACGCTGTAAGTACCTACCCACAAGTTTGGTGCACGTGCGACCGACACTTTTAGTTGCAGCGCTCGCGCGCAAGCTTTTGGTCGATCATGATCATTCGTTAATATCGACGGGGGAAACAATAAATTCGCGTGCACGCCGAGCAAAGGGGATGGGGGATCGTGAGTGGTTGATCGGGGAGCGAGCGTGAAACGCGAGAGTGTAAATCGCAGTCTTACAGTTTCACCGAGACACGCCCCGTTAACTCGAGGGTTAAACGTCAAACACCGCCCATTTTTCGAGTGAGCAGCTGTATTTTGTTTCTCCTCTTACTGGACCGCCTGTATCTCTCCTCCTGCCTCGCGATATTGCGAGGGAGATCGTACGCACGACCTCTCGTCGATTTCCGATCGGGTTAAGCAAACAGCGACTGGTTCTCACCTTTATCGCGATAATAGCTGTAATTTCGGCGGTCCTCGTCCCGTGGATGCGGCACGTACGTGTACGTGCAAGTCTTCAGATTGCCGATGCATCGTTGCTTGATTGCATGGCGCGGCTTCTTCGCGCGAGCGCGATTTATTACGGGGACCTGTAACCACTCTTGCTGCTTCTTCCATCGGCTTCCTTTCGAGTTTGCGTGAAAGGGTGGTCCATGGAATTCGTTTACTATAAAAAGGGAACGGTCTATTAGAGACACTAAGAAATTTGTGGTAATTAATGTATATGTAATATATATAGGGTAAACCAACCAGTGAATGACCGAATTGTTGAATGAGAAGCCCAGTAAATGACCGCATACTTTTATTAAGAATCGTACTTATTAATGTTTGTTTAATACGCATAACTAAAAATATGGGATATTAAACGTGCAATTACACTCCATTTATAAACATATAGTAATTTTTAAATTTATACTTGACATTTCTTTGCCTAATGGTCATTCACTGGTATGAGGTCAATTACTGGTTGGTTTACCCTAATAGATATGTGATAATCGAGGGTTAAATAAATTTCAGGCTTATAGAATTCGATTTCGTCAGAGTAACTTCTCTCGAGTTGCTTCAAGGTTTCCACAATGTTTTCGCCCATTTTTCATCCGACGTACCATCGACCAATCAACCCGCCTCGATTACTTTTACTGTATTCCATCAATTTCCTAACGCGCTTCACCATACCTGAGAATCTTCCTCCGCGTAATTGTAACGCAATTCGAAAATATCGCCTCAGGACACGTTCCCTCTTATCTCATCGAGATCCTCGAAGTTCCATGCGTTAGAAGCATTTCTGACATCGCTATCAGCGGTCTCGATCGCCGGCGGGCGCAAAAACGTCGCCGCTCTAGCTAATTAATCGACGGCGTTGAAAGGGGAACCGATGCCATGTATTATTAGTTTATGAAGCCGTAATTTTATTAGGAGTTTTATAGACAAGAGAGGCTCGTAGGTTGGACAGAGCCCGGAGCGCCCTGTACACACGCGTTACCCAGCTCGATCGACGGGACGTGGGTTCGTCGTTTTCTTCGTGCTGGTCACTTGCGCGATGCTTACGAAAGACAAGCGTCGAGTACGAGTACCGGTGGGGGGTTCAATGAAGTGCACATCCGACAAGCATGCGTCTAGACGTCGAGGTCCGGTGAGCAATGCTAATGTGGAAGACACGATAATCGACGGCTTCGCAAAACGAGGGTGAGCCTTTTTGTCGCAACGGTGATTTCAGCCGCATAAACGCGTATTCCTGAGAATAGGCCATTGGTATCGTGCTCGATAGAGCACTATAATCCCGCAATTAACTTCCCCCCTTGTAAATACAATTTCGCAATTTTCATCGTCATATATCCGACGCGAGACTACGGATGTAGGTATCCCCAGCAGCTTCTCCCCGAGCTGTGACGAAATTTAATTTCCTTTTGCAAACGTCAGACCGTTCCACGCGCGAAATGAAGGTGTTTGCGGAGTTATTTACAAATATTTGCTGCAAACACTCGGGTGTCCGTCGTGCGAGATGTCCGTCGAAGGAGAGGCACGGATCACGCTCGTACAGAAATTCTACGGACGAATCGTATAAGAACACCACCCGTCTGTCTATATTCGACCGTTTCGAACCTTGAACACTCGATGTGAGCAAGCACTCGTTACCGAGTATTACGTAAAGTGCCTCGCTGTTTAATGCGTATTTATATAAACGATTATTTCTCCTCTACGGCGACGTGCCTCTTCAAATTTGCTATTTAAATACGAGAACGGAATCAGTCTCGGCGATTAGCACGCGCATCATTGGGCGTTCGCGGCTCGCCAGCCACTAAATGTCCCACGGTGTGTTTGCCTAACAATAATTCGTTTAACGGTTAGTTATCCACTTATTCTTAGTAACCAGCTTCGCTGGGCGCGCTACCCGTCCGCTCGGCTGCGTTCTTATTTTTAAAGTTCAAAGCCGCGAGTGACCGCAAGGGAAAGCAGCCTAGTAGTTCTGAAACTACCAAAGCTTGGCGCAAGTTTACTTTCGTGGCCGTTTGAAGTGGCGCTCATCGGCACGAGACCAGACGCTGCGGAAAGTATACACCGGGGGTACATCGGCGCTTTACGAGGCTCGATCTTAAATAAGTAGATTTAATTACTCCGCGAAAGACGTTAGACCCGTAGCTAGCATTACAATGAAACCACGATTATCCATATCAGTGGCGTATCGAGAGGGAAAGGTGGGGCAAAAGACCCTGGCACCCCCTGAAAAAAAGGAAAAAAGGAGATTAGGGTAAAACTATACATTACGCCCCATTTGACAAAACGCCCCACCATTATTTTACGCACACAAACAAGGATGCATCGACGCGATCATCAGATTCGAACTTGCCTCAGTATTATTATTGTGGCAGTTGTGGGCGACTGAGGCAAGTTCGAATCTGATGATCGCGTCGATGCATCCTTGTTTGTGTGCGTAAAATAATGGTGGGGCGTTTTGTCAAATGGGGCGTATTGTATAGTTTTACCCTAATGTAATGGATTGTATTCTTTAATCAAATTGTTATAATCACCTAATGAATTTTATTGAATTTGCATTAAAAATATTTTCATCCCATCAACTCCGCTCCCCCAAGATTAAATCCCGAGTGCGCCACTGATCCACATTAAAACTGGTGACCGATGAAGATGAATTAAGGGGTAACACCACTCTAGGATCCATGTTTTTTTTTTGCTTAAACCATACTTTAGAAAGGAAAGAGGAGACGAACATCGACCTAGATGGCCAAATGTATGGTGCAGGCAACGCAGATTAAAGAAAAACAAAAATTTAAAGGATTAAAATGTTCATAAAACTTTAAACGCGTTTTTCTCGAAACCACTTTTTTCAAACTGGGAGGACGAATTTCTCGGAAACTATCGCATGAATCGATTTGAAATTTTTACAGTAGCTTTACAACAATATTCTCTTTGGAAGTACGTAGCCGTTTTTTGATTTAATGTAAACTTTCTTTTTTATAACCAATTTAATGCTCATTTTTAGGGCAAAAAATCGATTTATTTCTTAACAACTGCACCACTTCCACAAAAATTGATTTAAAAAAACCCCTACGTACTTCCAAAGCCAATTTTATATAGATTATAAATTTTTTTTATTTTTTGTTCCACGACTCATACATGCCGAGAAATCCGTCCTCCCGTGGCGGTGTTTTCACAAAAGCTGTTTCCGACGACGGGCTCTGTCGTCGCCATTTTGTATGAAAATGACACTAAAAAAATTATTTTTCATACTTCAATATGTGTTAAATAAACCCTCTGAAAAGAAATTCTATTCCGTTTGTCACACTCCCAAAATAAATTGTCAAATTTAGGTATTTTTTTCTGCCTCTAGAGTGGTGTTACCCCTTAACTACCCTTTTGATGTCACCGCACTAACCCATATGGGTTAACAAAGTAATCACAATATTACTTCCCGCGTAATATCATACTCTATCCCCTCAGACAGAAAGTGTAACACGATCCGCGCCGCTCCATTTCAATTTCAACACAATCCAACCGCCGGCATCAAGCAGACTTTGTAAGACACACTTCCTTCAACCCTGCTGGACGGATCCGTTGGCGGTACTTTTCAAATATACAAATCTCCCGACACGCGACACCTAGTCCTAACAATAGGTGGGCGATTCATCAACGCGATACGATCGGGGAGGCAAGTTTTAATTAGAATCCTACGAACAAGCGACATTAGTCACACTGAACAGCAGCCAGGTTGAACGAACGCCGGAACCCCGCGGCGTCTATCGAGATCGTCTTAGCCCCGGTGGAATCAGCGTCCATCGTTTTACCCAGTCACTTCCGCCAGTGGCGGACACCCTCGCCCACTGTCCATCTAATTTCGAATGATCTAAGCGCGCCGGTTGTTTAGCCATGTCCCGCGCGCGCGTCTGGCAAAGCCGCACGTAGCAGCCCCGTCTGCCAGAGCAAGAGGTAGAGAGCGAGCAAGTGAAAGCGCCGGATAGCCGGACCAAGAGGTGGGGGTAGCTGTGAATGAAGCTAACCACGCGCTCTCTGAATGGAGCCGAAGCCACCGGTGGATGAGTGTATTTCCGTTCGTGTTTATACAGGAATGCGCCCGAGGAGCCCGGGACATTTGAAACGTAACAGAAGCCACCTAGTCAGTGTATCGCCACTGGCTCTCCCCCCCCTGGGTCGTCGTTTTCCGATGGGGGTTGGACGAGATACACGCGAGCGGAGCCGGCAACGAAAACGAGAATGGGACTCTGCCCACTAGCTGTCGTCGTCCAAATAACACCTATTTTCGGACGCGTCCCGGCTTTACGACGGCCGGACGGTTTCGCGCGAAAGGGCTGCTTTGAACTCCCGCCGTGTGACGTTTTACTGTCCGCAATCCTCACCTCACCCCCGCTGTCCGTTCGTCGCGGTTCGTTTAGAAAGAATTTGATTTACGAGCCTTTCCCCTCTCGCGTCTTGTCGCTGTTCCAAGTCGAGCCGAGATTTTCGCGTACCTGCCGCGCAATACGCGCGACGCTGCCTCAGACTGCTCGTCGGCGCTAAGTGGATGAGAAACCTTTACGACGGCGGTACTTACTGTGTCTTCGTCTGATCGCTTCTGAGCGAAAAGGAGCCAAGGTGCTTCCGCGTAACGGACGATACTTTGGGAGTTGGTATTTTTTTGGGGAAGTCACTCGTTGGCGTGGGGGAATATTAAGGTGGGAGGGAATTTTTTGTAGGTTCTTTTATTGTTTAGGGGAGGTTTCGTTTTTCGATTGGTTTTAATGCCCTACGCGGTGGGTACTGGCATTTGTGTAGCTTCGATGTTTATTTGATGTCTCTAGGAAGTCTACTGGGTTTATGTTTGTAGAATATCCTCTGCAGAAATTGTTTATTTTTCTGAGTGTCACTCGATGCTTGGAGTTGCTTGATAAATAAATCTATCGATTTTATGTAATAGATAAATTCTACTATCTCGCGATAAGAAAATCTGTGAAAAGTTAACCTATCGGTATTTGATTAAATGCATTTTTGTCGACGTTAGCGTCACTGTTATCGATCAATTAAGCCTGTGATGCTGCAGCAGATTATTGTGTAATCGATGATTTAATTAGTTTCCCTTGGGAGGAAGCCTTATGTTTCGTTCTCTGTTTAACATAATCTTGTCCCGTCGCGAGCAACACGAAAACATGGGTTTTATCGAAATTTTCGGCTGATAAGGATTGTTTGAATAGGGGATGTTCGACACACCTGCGTTACCGTTGAACGGTCGCGTTAAAATCTACATACATTGGCGCCGTACGCTGCAAAGAACCAATAAAGGGATCGCCTTATCTGCGGAATGCTCGATAAAGAGTTGGCCGATAGTGTGTTTCTCGGTATTTCGCTGTTTCGTCGCGGGTTCGTTCCATCGCGCGGAGTCGAAATTTATAGAATCGAATCCATTCGACGGCGTTTCTACCCGGTTGGTAGCCTTATCGCGAGACTCTCGGCGAAAGAGTCCTATCGATCGAGATACCGAGCGATCCCTTTCCTCGCAATATCTCCGCTGTTCCCGCGATGCCGGAAATATCATTTATCATTTCATTCCGATCGCTAGGTGGTATCTAACAGCTCGCGCATTTCGATATTTCCTGTCGATTGTTCTCTCGCAGAAAATTATCGCAGCGGTTCTTTTCATGCAACTCGAGTGCATCGATAACCCGGTAAGATAGCAGGGAGGTGTCGTGTAATTCTGAGGTAATGACCTTTTCGCTATCGATGCCGATGACTCTTGGCGCTCCTGTAATTTTCACCGCATTGCGCTCCAGAGCTCGAAATTAAGGGGACTAGGCAGTCGTTTTTCGTGAGAAGGAGACTCTGTCCTTTATTTATTTGTAAAGAAATGAAAGCACATCCAGGTGTACCCTTTTACCCAATGTTTATTACTACCATACAGATTGAGAAATAAATGGTAAGAAATATATATGTGCTTTAAAAATGGCGCTGCAGACGGGTAAACATTTTAACGGTTTTCCGTCGTTTTGCCCTAATATCGGTCTTAAAATGTGACGTAATTCGATTTTAAAGGTGTGATTCTTGTTTGTTGGATTCATAGTTTCCGACCAAACCTATAAAAACAGAAATGAAATCAAAATTATACGATTGGTGGCCGAAAACGGCGATTTTTCCGAGAAAAATTCGTTCTTGCTTGTGCGCTACTAAAATCCGGTGACTTTTTAATTTTTTTATGAAAATCTCGAATTCTTACGGACCATATCAGAGGTTTGGTCGGAAATGGCACATGTTTTACACATCCTGTAATTTTTTTCAAGTCGATCTGAACCTCCATTCGTTCACAATAAGGTAAAAACGAAGAGAAGAAAATATTCGAGAAAAACGCGTTTAAAGTTTCTGGGCAAAGGCGACGCTATAGGTTGCAGCTTGACGTTTTTAGCTGTCAAATCTATAATTTTGCGAATTTTACTATAAACCAAGCGGCATTTTATTCAGAAAGGATAGTACTTTTGGAAAATGCAATACAAAAAAATCGATTTTTCGACTGCCTAGTCCCCTTAAATCGGGTAAAGCTCTTCTATGCCTGACTCTGTACTCGTACAGAATAAAGTATTAAGTTGAATCTTTTCGTGTAATCGAAGCACAGAACGCAAAATAATTTCTCAGAACATTCAGAACGTCACATCAAAAGGAAACATGTAAATTCACATAGATCCTGCTAGTCTTATAAGACAGATAAAATTATCAGCTCGTAAACGATTAAACCGACCACCTTATCCCCGCGAATATCAACAAGAGTGACATTTAATTAAGAAACACCTGTACCTATCCAGGGAATTTCGTGGCTGCTTCAGCGGCGGCATAAACGATAGAAACGTTTAATGAGACTAACATCGGATTCGCCATTCTATCGAAAGTTTTCGTCTCGGTAGGTCGATCTTACGGTACTCGTTCGTCTACCGTTAGCCGTCTTCGCGTTGGACCAATGACAGGGAGGATCCAGCGCGACGATACACACGGATTGGTCGATTACGGCGGCAATTAACAAGATAAATTAGCTTGATTGAAGTGGATCGACCGGCTGCTGACCTGCTGGCTCGGTCGCCCTGCCGATCGTTCCTCGATATACGCTCGACTTTTCCTCACAGCTCTCGTCCTCGCGGTTCGCGACCGCCAGCGATAATTGCAAGCGTCGGTAAGTCGATCACTCGGCGATTCGACGGAAATAGCCTTTGTAACTGTCGGGATTAATTAGTCATGCGCCGCTGATGTGTCGGGGACATGGCGTGTGACAGTCGGCTGAGGCGTCGCGTCGCGTCGCGTCGCGCGCCTCGCGAAATTCCCGCCGTTTGGTCGCGCCTGTTTATCGGCCTGGACGCGTTAAGCCGACATCCGTGAGCTTTTCGCGCCGCGGCGGAATAAACCGTACGAATGCCTCGCGTACCCGCGGTGCACGCCTCCTCTTTCGTTCCACCGGCGAATCGAACGTTTCCAAGAAGCTGGCGTGTCGAAACGCACTGGGGAATTCCGGCGCCCCCGCAGCTCCTCCGTGCTCCCTCTTTACAGTCTTTATAGCCTTCTATAAAGATTAGTAGAATTAGCAGGGTACTGGCACGTAACAATTGAAGCCAGACGATTAGGAGAACATAAACACGGCCTTACTTCGATTTATAGCGGCTGTGACGAGGTCTCGTGGGCCCGTGTGTTGCAAGCCGTGACATTCGTTGATCTCTGTTTTAACGTTAATTAAGCCTGTTAGCTTGACGTTACTGGATTTGGGAGTACACACTGTTTCTGGTATCTTTCCAAAGCAGCGAGAGCATGAGGCCAATTAGGAAATTCGGTTTTTAATAGATTGAACGAATTCGCGGGAACTCACGGCAATTAGCGGGGCACATGTCTGGGGAGTTAATTAGAAGCGGTATGAAAGAATAAACGTGGAGGGTGGCTGCTTCTTTGCTTGACGAATGACGCGAGCCATGTGCTTCCGAAGAGGAAAATAATGGCGGGTGGGACAAATGTACCATTTCATGTCCGTACTTTATTTTTTCTTCAACGATAGCTCCAGCGAAAATTTTAACTTATTCTACATCGAATAGGGGAGACCGGGGCAGATTGTAACAAAAAAAGTTTGCACGGGTTTTTCTCGAAAGTGTTTTCCTCAATCGGGAAATAAATTGCGTGATTTACTACTTACATATGTGGTGAACTAATTGCGTGAAAGTACGTGACAAAATCTTGGACACTTAGATATGTAGCTTCATCTTAAACAAACCTGAACCTTTGTTACAATGTGCTCCAGTCCGGGGTAAAAAGTAACAGCATGTGGGGTAAATTGTAACGCATCTGTTTTATTTATTTAAACGCAAACGTAAACGCACATAAACATTTCTAACATATATAAATGAAAAGAGATATCATTAATAAACGTTTTATATACATGAGTTGCACAATTAGTGCTTATTCACTATCCGAATTGCAATTGTGGCAGATATAAGGAATATTTCTCACAGTGCAGCTTTCATGTGACCACATTTTACATTGATTGCACATAATCCAAAGTTCGTTAGGTTTACTGTTGCTATATGCTTCAGTGCTACTGAGCGTATTGATTCCTTATTTTGAACAACTCTGTTTAATGCCTCTTCCATGTCTTCCTTGGAAGTAGAACCCCCTTCTGTTTTTTTTCTTGTATGTTCTCATCCTAAAAGTAACTAATATTTCAGCAAATATCATGTTTGCGTTATCACCATTTAGAGCGGGGTAAGTTGTAACATGTTACATTTTGCCCCAAGCAGTTTGTTACAATTCACCCCGATGTCGAATTTTTGCCTTTTATCTCAGCTAACGAGAAACTAAACATCAAATTACTGAAATGCGTATAGATTATGATAAACCAATGTCTACTGCTTCGTTTGCGACAAAGAAGCAAAAATTCAAGCGGTTTCTAATAACGGTTAATTGAAATCAAAGTGCTAGGACAAAATTTACTTACGTAACCTAAATACTAAAATTCTAGGCTATAACCACAAAATGGATAAACAACGCTCATTTGTTTTACTCAAACTGACGGTGCTAATATCGTCAAGCAGCTCTCGGATGCTGTGGGTTGTCAGATTTGTCGTTCAGAAGATTTTACTTATGTTACAATTTACCCCGTGTTACAATCTGCCCCGGTCTCCCCTACACCAAAAGTTGCGCAAAGATTTTATTCGCTCGCGCAGAGAAACACAGTTTCACGCACGGCTACACAAAATATCCGTCTCTGTATTATATCTACAACTTTTGGAGCCGTATACGGTGTTTGTCGACATTACAAAAGCGAGGGAGCAACGTGTCGGTGAGCGACGGCGAAGAAGCACTCGATGACACGGGTGGCGGTACTCGGATTCGAGTACCGAGCGCTTGATGCCCGAGGACGCGAGTGACATACACTTTTAGTCATTACGATTCCGTTTGTGGACACTTTCTCTTCACGAATTCGTGTGCGCGCCCCTCGAACAAAATCGTTTCGGGAATTCGAGGCGCGACCGGCCGGTTGTTCGTGGAATCTGTGTCAAAATCATATGCGAAGGAGATTCTGGAACGGTTCCCCGACGGTTTCCTTGTCGTCCCGAAATCTTTCTCCTAGACACGGGGACCACACTGGCGCGCGTTGCACCTCACCCCGAACACCGCTGATCGTGGAATATTCTCCAGCGTGGAATTCTTCGATTCATCTCACGGCAGAGAAACGCCACGAAGAATTTCTATTTTTCCGTCTGCTTGAATTGCGCAAACGTCGCCACCGTAGCCAACAACGACACCGATCACAGTCACTTGTGCAGGAATTACGATACACCGAAGCTTTATTACGCCCGTCGACGTTCCGCGGCGTTCATGTGATGAAAGAACGTAAATCTGCTCCGTTGAAAAATCGAGCGGCATATAAAATCGGTCGCCGCGCGGGCGTTGAGATCGTTGGATCGTTTCGAAATCCGACGACATACGCGTTGGAGCTGGTATTATTTTTATCGCGGCTGGATCGTGGTAAAGTGGTGGGTCAGGCGCGATCGGCAGACGTGATGAATTTAATTGAATGTTAGCGATTAATCGGTGCCAGGACACGTTGGCCAGGTTCACGGTGTCGATTTCTATACGTGCAATTAGCGCGCCTTCGGCTGGTTTAACGATCACCGCGATACTTTCCTATAATAGAGTTATTGAGCAACGTAATAGCGACAGACCACATAATATTCTCGCTGTTCTCCCGTTACACAAATGGAGAGATCGCGGACCGCTGATATCGCTGAAAAATGTCGGTATTTTATTCTACAACTTACTGTAATGATTACTAATAATAGTAATAATACACTTTCATCGGGTGGGAATTTCTGCAGAATGAGATTAAACACCTTTGGCATTAAATATCGGAAAATTGCAATAAAAGAAGTACATGGGCACACTGCCTTAATCGTCTTTCACAGCCACGGCTTAATGACGCGTTTCTTGTGGAAGTATGTATCTGGATAATCTTATCGAAGCCGATCTGTGTGACCCACTCGAATGATTTATAAAGTTTCGCCTCTGGAATAACGAGCGTTTGCATAGTTACCGATGTCCTTGAAGATACGATTCTTAAGGTCTGAAAAGTGGCACGGAAACGCGACGAATGACAGAGAAATTTTCATCTCTAGGATCGAAATGAGATACTCGTGGAGGATGTGACACGCGGAAACGATCCCTCGCCGATATTGATGGATCACGCGTAGATGCAGGTAGAAAATCGTGTGCACGTGTCGCATTTAGCCGCGGAATGCGTTTTCACGTCGTCCAATTGGCATTCGTGTATTTCGTCCGATAGCGACGGCTACGAAAGATGTCGTTTAGATACATTTGAATTGTTATTGGTGACGAGACACACGGAAGTCGATTCACGAAACCGCAGACCGCGGATGTAATTTGAAAATTAACTGCCAAACGGACATTCCGCGGCGAACGATGACACGCGTTCGCTTTTTCGCGCGAGCTTACGACCGGACATCAACGTTTAATTTTTATTGTGGAGGCTTTTACGTTGAGGAAAATTCTTTGCTTGCGTAAAGTACCTAACGTTTGTGAAAATTCCTAAGGACTTTAAAAATTTGCAGGCTGTTAGCACTTACTAAACTGAATGTAGTTGATACTCCACATTGGAATATCCAAGAAGCATTTTTTATGATAATTCACCCTGAGGGGGTGAAATGAACCCTTAAAGTTACCCCGTATTTCATTTTGTTATATAACTTTATTTGTATTTTGGTAGTGCGATAAAGACAAAAATCTTATATTTTAAGTTGTGCACTGTTCCAAAGTTATATAGGTATACTAATGAAAAAAACGCGACAACTGTACTGCCCTCTTTAGTTAAAATGTCCTATCTAGCATTTTGAAACAACCGAGAAAACTGAGGTTTTATCATTTACTTTGTACAATATTTATTTTCCTTCATTCAAATTAAAACATGTTGTCATTATTTTGTAATAGCCTAATATAATTTTTTTGTAATAGGTGTACTGGTAGGGAATGTATTATTAACGTACCAATTAATTAATTGTTTTAGATAAGATATTTGAACCATTTTAAAAGAAGTTAGGTTAAATACATTAAACTGTTTATAAATCTTTACGAAGCACGTAGAGTTTTCTAACTTTACTTAAAAGGTAAAAGACGGGTGGAACTTCAAATATTTCAACATATCTCAAAAAATGAAAAAATGCTAGATAGGACAGTTTAACTAAGGAGGGCAGTGTAGGGGATGATTTCAGGGAACCCTTCAGAGTGATGTTCCGTAGAAAAAAGTAATTAAAATATAAATTTTCCAGTTCGGAATGCTTCTTTGTTAGTCAACATGGACCCTCAAATCACTCTCATTAGAACAGTATTTTTCTATTTTGATAGTATCACCTCCACATCCGCGTCTATTCATCGCTTACCTCTGCCTTGGTTAAAATACTAATTCCCCGATAATCCTGTTACTCCCTCGTCGCCATTATGTCGTCGATAATTAATTATCGCCCTACAAGACCTACGTGCTCCTTACACGCTTCATGATTAATCTCTCGCATTACAGCATGGCGCGTAACAGCCCCCAAGTTAACTGGCCCGTTTCGCAAGTCCCGTGTCGCATTAAAATTTATATCGGCGGGTAATTGCACGCGAGTCGCGTTAAGCCACGCTCGTAAATAAATGGCTTGGCCGGGCCGTTTTTCGCGTATCGCGGGAAAGCTTGCGGGTCAATTAGCGGCAATTTCACGATCGAAGTGATCGAAACGTTACGACGTTTTACGCGGCAGTTACGATAAGCAGCGCGTCGTAAATACGATTCACTACGGCCCCAGTACAATATGATGTTTTGGCACGCCTCGTTTAATGCTCGCGCGTTACGGTGTTTCGACAAGGCGGCATTACGGCCGCTTTATGCAAACGGCCAAGCTCTCTTGGTAGGTAGCGCTGTTCATCGCGGCGAACGCGCAACGTTTATTATTTATATTCACCGTCATTTTGTTCTACGTAAAGGGGTTATTACGTCACGGGGCAATTTACGAGGGCGCGATGGATTGACGCGTGTGCTCCCTGTGAAAATGATAAAATAATACATTTTCGAGTGGACAAAAAATGAGGAACATGGTTTAAAATGAAAATTAAGAGGATATTTGCAGGAGTCAGATAATGAAGTAGTTGTAGAAAATTGTATAAATTAATAGACGAATTTATCAGAGGGGGCATTGATGAAGAGCCGAGCAGAATTTGTGGGGAATTCATTTCCCTTATTCAATTATTCGCGATTGCATGTTTCTGAAGCCACTGTGAGATATATATGTGTTTAGTATTACTGCTTCGGGTGCAACACGCGTAATGATTGAAGAAGTGCAATGAGAACCTTACAAACGACGGTCATTACTCCTGTCGGCTTAAGCATTTCTCCGCTTTATCTCCAGTTCCTTGTCCACTGGGCTGCGTGCGTCGCGAAAGATATTAATGATCACGGTTTCGTTCCATTAAAAGACCAGCGTTTTGATTTATCGAATTGTTCATCTGCTGTTGCAAATTTTCTCGCCGCGAATAACACCTTCTTCCGATGCTTCCTGATAGTTTAAGAACCTACCCTGTCACGAAGTGTTTTAAATTTTAAAGAGAGCGATAGTAGGTATATACGAAATTTAGTATATATTCGAAGCATATCGTAATTCCTTCCAGACATTTAAATTTCCATTTCAGATTAAACGTCTGCTCACTTTGGTAGTAAAATTCTTCCGGCGTGAAGCAAGTCGAGCCGCCAGAGGCACATAAATAAGACTTTATTATTTCTGCTTATCGACAACAACGTTCCGTTCGATGAATCGTCCGTGGCCCTTAAATCGCCGATTACGCGGCAGAAACTGAACAGGACGCGGTGCGTGTCGACTATGCAAATCAGGAAATTGTCCGCGGGTTCATTAGCCAATGCCTGGCGAGGGTAATTTTTGTAATCGGCATAATCCCTCATTGGCGCGTATCCTTGATGCGAGCGGCGTCAATTAAACACATGTACGGCGCTTGATAGACGCGTAATTAGTAGATACGGGTCGCCAGCTTATCCAGTTCCTGTTTCTCGGTATTCGATGCTGAATTGCGAACGGGGCGGATTTACCTGCACGCTATAGCGTGGCCGCCGCGGCTCCCCGCACACGAAAGTCGAGCGTGGCTCCGTGATTGCAAAAATATTTGGCATACCTTCGCGAATACCGAGACCCTGACGGTACAGTGAATTATATCATCAGACAGCGGTTGCACGGCGATAAGGTTGTACGTGTTACTCCCAAGAAATTAGTATGTCCCGATGATAATCGTGTGGAAGGTGTCTCTGAGTAACTTTCTCACGCTCTGTGTTTCGGATCGAAGGGGTCAAAGGATTTTGGAGAAATGTTTTTTACGAAAGGTTATTCTGCTTTAAAGAAGGTACTGTAATTCAGTTTTGGATGGGATCACCTGTGATTCGGAGATTTTAGAGCCTCTCTACCTCTGTTTTTCTCATCCCTGTGGGTTAGTGCAATTCGTGGGACCACCAGCACACGATGCGGGCCGATTAGCATCGTGCAATAAGTCACCGAATCCCTTGGCTCCAAGCTATGTGCGTTCCAGCATTATCGGCTCATTTGATTCACACTGTCCGTAATTTCGGCCTTCGCGAAAGAATAATGGCAGAATACGCAGACTTTCACCCGAGGCGGCTGGTCGTGCTTGCAGGGTGAACGAGTTCAACTGCGTCCACGCACCTGCTGAATTTACGTGCCGATTACTTTAATCGCGGTATCCCTTTCCCTGGGCCAGTGTGAATATTCCAATAACATTCTGATTCTATTTTAACTTCGCCTGGGTCTGAGATCTTTAAACGGAGCAAACGTAACATTTACCAGACACCTATTCCCCTTTTTACCATGTGTCACTTTTTCCATAAAAAAGTAATCCTATTTCTTTACTTATCCGCGCAATCTAGCGAATTCTAATTAATTTGTGAAGCGTGCATATTTAAATTCCTAATGTTGCGTTGCGAAGAGAATTTCTGTCGCTGGTGTTTTTAACTGTTTAACCACGAATAAGTCCCTGAATTTTATAAAATACTCGTCGAAACTTCAGATCAATATGCAAATATATCGATCAAAAGGCTTGCGTGGCACTTGCTGCAAAGTAACGCGTCGGGCTTGGACGTTCGTAATTAGAGCAGTCAATTAACTATACAAGATTGCTACGTCTAGATAACATCGTATTAAGCTACCCGCCTGGATATCAATTTACGCGGCAGCAACAAATTTTCATTTACCAAATTACGTTCGTAAATGACTAACAAAATAGAGACGTTAACGCGAAGCTAATTTATTCTTTAACGTTCCTTCGCTGCAAGCTTTTTGCCCGCGCTGAACATTTGCATACTACGTAGGTACGTACAGCGTTTAATTTCTCGAAGACGAAACATTTCGCCTCGCTAACCACGCTCAAACGAGCCCCATTATGCATCTATAAAGTCTCGAGTAGTGTGCTCGGCAGCTACGGACGGTTACATTGAGTTAATTACCCGTGTCGGATGAGCGTGTGTCTCGACTTTTAATTTACATCGCGCGAGAAGCGGTTATGTAGTAGCCAAATTATTGAACTCGATGGACGCGGAGGTACGTAACAACGATCCCCCTTTTCCTCCAAGGACAATGTCGAAGACAGGAGACACTTGCCCAAGAGAGCATCTCTCGAGACGGCATTCGATTTCTCTTCGAGATTCCCGGCTCGTGCGGACAGACGAGACGCGAGCGGAAAGGGCCAACGATTTATTTGACGGTCGGGACGGTGTTAAGGCGTTGGCGATTTAGATTTAGGACCAGGAGAAATCCTGACAAATTTCCGTCGGGCTTCTTTAAGCACGAACATTCTACGCGAATGTGTAGGTACAGTTATTTTTATTAATATCCCACTGCTACCGCTATTGGTATGTAGGGGGACGTAGTTGAAGGGCCGAGTGTCTTCAAATTCTCACGCAGTTCTGGAGGCGAGAAAGAATCTCGGTGGTAAAATTGCATAACGTTGACGACTGTCGTCGAGTCTCCAAGCACGTGTAAGGGATTGAGAGAGAGAGATTTTTAAGTACAGCTTAGGTAGCTTCCTCGACCATAAAATAGGATTTCCCTGTTACCTTCAGTTCTGCGACCTTCTTGTAAACTTCGTAGGTCTTCTATTTGGCGAACCTACCTTGGGGACTACCGAATCCACCCCCGTAAAATTGGTAAACACTGAAGACACACTCTTTGGAGAAATCCTTCAACATCTTGACACGTTTTTGAGTTCACTGTTTATTATGGTCCCTGATTTTGGTATGCCTGTTACGATAACATGTGCGTTATCTAAGGGACGTTTTTTAGTACACGAAGAAGGAAGGGAGGCTGGTATCATCACGTGTGCTAAGTGGCCTTTAAGTTTCTTAACAATTTATTTATTTTTTTAATTCTGGAATTCGGAAAAGATCGCAGGATTATCGACTATAATCTGATCCTACATGTTAACCAACAACACTTCCCGGAGGAAAGACGATGAAAGTTGATCTCCAATATAATTCGGAGAAGGTCCCAAGCAAAGAGCACCAATAGCCACGAGCCAAATTGCCTTTGAACGAGCATTTCGTTCACAATTTTCCGCCAACTCGTCCCACCGTCTGAAAATAAGTGCAGCAACCCCGGCGAAAGCTCGGCCACGCGAAAGGGCTGCGTTTTCCAGTCTAAGTTTGGACTTGGCCACACTTGACACTAACAATAACTGGCGCGCGATATCGGGCCACGTTTATTTCCAGTGTTTGTACGCACTCGAGAATATCGTTGGGTTCCGAGAAGCGAGTCCGTTGGCCGAGGAATGTCACATACTTTTCCCCGGTGGAGGCCGGCGGCCGTAACGAAAAGGAATCTATAGAGATAGGGACGGACAAATAATCGAATTAGAAAATTGGTCCAGCTGGGCGGCGCGGCTGAAAAGGCCCCCACGCTCGAGTGATCGTTAAGGTCGTATGTCAGATTACTAATTGAACGAATCAATTGTTTCGATCCTATCTCAGGGGCCGATCGGCCGTTCGAAAGCTTTTAGCCCGGTGTAATAGCACTCGGGCCTGATTTACGAACGTTTATTAGATAAACGGGCCTTGGACAGTGACGCCCGTGGGCACCTTTCGCCTCATCGACCCAGTGAAATTCATACGGCCGTATTTATTCGTCGACAATTACGATCACGGATCTGCACGGGTTGCGGTCGTTAGGGATGCTTTACGATTCCTGCAAGTGCGAAAATACTGCCACGTGAGTGATTTACAGTCAGCCATGGTTCCGTTCCAATCAGGCATACCCGCTTCCTCGAATCATACGGAGTGTCGAGTAAATCGTGGTATAATTGGATGGAGAGCGCCTTCTAACGAAAATTAACATTTTGTGCGGCGTAGAGTTTGGCAACATACTATTCAGAAAATAGCAGGTGGAAAGCCGTCGACGTGGAAACACGTCCACGCCACTCAGAGTGTTATATACGCAAAGTAATTAAGCTATGTAATCAAAATTCTAAGATAAATAATGAAAGATTCGAAAGACATTCTGCCAGACCCAATGTGCGCACCGAAGAAAGTTATAAGCTAATGCAGTCGACATTTCTACATTAATCTACCGTCACGACAGAACCTCTTCTGTTTATTCACGATCTGAGAACCCTCAACGGATTAATTGTCGCCCGTTTCTCGGAAACATTTATCTTGGCGTATCGGAAAACAAGATCGAGTGAGAATAACTCCGTCAGCGTGTAGACTGTTTTCCTGTCTGACAGAAATTCGGCGAAAATCGGTGTTTATTTCTAGTACTTCGGGCGTGGAATCTCTTGGGAAACATGGAGGAGAGGGTTGAGAACGTCAGTTGTCAGGTTGCATAAAGTGAGATATTCAACGTGTACTTTGAGAGTCTAAACACGTTCACAAGCAGGACTGTTGAAAGACACGTGACAAAGTTTTGCTTCTATTAAAAAGTACGTTTGGCTTACAAATCAAAATGTTTTACCTTAGTAGATACTTTATTTGTATTAACTCTATTCACTTTACGAAGAGATATCCAATTTATTTTCCCCGTACGCCGTTCTTTGGGAATTGAATCCAGCCTGAATAAAAGAATCGTGCACACCTGCGCGCAGATTGAAATGAGCACGGGATTATAATTGCGGCAAGTATTTTACTGTTCGCAGTGACACGAGCGTATTGATTTGTCCGTGTAGGAAAAGAAACCTGAAGTCCAATGCTTTATGACCGTTCGAAGTTTTACGGCAACAAGAAATGCTGTTCAAAAGACCGCGGATCAGATTGGCTGCACATTAATGCTGGCGCCAGAATTCATTATAACTTATGACTCATTAATACGGCCACATTTCTCTGCCATAAACAGTGTGTACCTACTTCTCCTGGAGCGTGACAGCGCCCCGCGTTTGACATTTTCGATCCTGCAACCTGATGCAACTGATTGTTAACAAGCCTGTCCTACTCAGGAAAGAGTTGCCGATCATAGCTATCGTCTGAGCAATAATCAGTCAATTTTCCAAAATTTAATTTATGAACTAAGTAAAGATTGAGGCTCACAGAAGTCAAACCGATCAATTTCATTTTCTATAAATGAAAAGAATAGGTATGATTAGCCCAAAACTTATGATTTTTTGTTTTTACGCGGAGTTGATTAGCTTGGCTTCTAAGTGGCTCAATTACGAACTAAATACAGTCTTAAGAGGATTTCGACCATCACCAATAACCCTTCGTTCACCGGTGCGCTGAGAAAGTTACGTTTGTTTGCCGAACAATATGTCCATACGAATTAGAACCGTTTAACAGAATTTCGGCCGTGATAAGTGTCGTGTCAACAGAGTTAACTCGTGGCTTCTTAACAAGCCACCGTTAAAAGATGTCGTTACATCAACCACGTTTCCCAGTTATAAATAATCGAAGAAACCGACGTGTGATATTAATTCTCAACGCTTCGCTCTCCCTTTTGTCTCGTAATCGTGCCTCGACAGGAAGTTTCCAAGATTTTTCCCTAGAGGCGTCCCTTCCCAAAATCTAGAGCCAACAAGTCCTTCAAACAGCTCCGAATTAGTATAGTTATCGGGCCCCGTTCAAGGATCACGCGGTGGGAAATTCCCACACCCAGCGGGCCGTTAACGCGCGAACGAAAACAGATAAGGGGGGAAACAACAGCGGCGGAGGATGCATCATTTTGACGCCTGCACGGATTCCCTTTTTATCTTAATTAAAGGCCCATCGGGTTCTTTTGTGACTCCGTTCGAATATCGGTGCACGGCCAATCCTTTCTCCCACCCCAACTCTCCCCCTCTGACTCGCTTGGACCGCTGGGTCCATCAAAGCGGTGCCCCAACGTCCTTAGAGAACCATGTCGGTAAACAGGCCGCATTAGTACAATTATCGGGGCCTCTTCTAGGATCGAGCTGTGGGAAAATGTCCACCGATGGACGACCGTGGCCAGGCATCCGGTGCCCTGCAGTTTGTACAGTCAATTATTGTCTTAATGCACGTCCTCGCTAAAGCCATTGTCACTCTGCCATTGACCGCGAACGGTGCTCCGGCAGCTTTGAAAAATCACAAACGACGTTTACGACGCGTCTCGTCGACGGTAAACGCTCGAGGCGTTAACATCCTTTTTAAACGTTTGTCGCCACGAGTTAGGAGTTATGTTTTTTTTTTGTGGAAAGTCTGGGGATACATTTTCTACCTTTGCAAACATCGAATAAATTAGAGAATACCGTTTATAAAATTATTGCTTTGACTTACGATTAAAAAGAGAACACTAATAAGTAACAGTTATTTAGTTGATAAGTTTTTATTTCTATTTTTGGCGAATTTTTCAAATCTGGAGCTGCCCAAAAGAAAAATATTACACAAAACAAAATTCAAATTTGCAATAAATCGCGCATTTGTTATCGGATTTGCATGAAACGTGCACCAAATGATGTACAATTTTTATTATGTATATTACACATCATAACTGAAAAACTGTCAAAAATGGATTTGCACCAAAAACTCGAAGACACCTCTCCATTCGTGGCACCCAAAACTTTACAAGCGCAGTATACATAGATGCAACATTGAATAACTAACACTGCTATAAACGTCTCGACATTATCTTGCCCCGCGTAAATGGAAAATGCAACACGGTTACCCACTTCTAACGAACAACGTTATGGCGTGTCCGTGTACCTACGTACTACCCATGCACCAGGGTGGATTCTATCGAGTCATCCGCCAGTGCAGCGACGAGAACAAGGAGACATCAATCTGAATATACACCGAACTAACAATGTATCGCACAAGAGGAACACGTTCTAAACCATCGAAGGCAATCTGGGAATCAACGGGTACCGTGTATATTTAAGACCTATAGCACCTATTAAGCCTCGGGAAGAATCTCAAGAACGAACAACCTGCCGCACTGCCCTGGGCCTAGGAATCAGCTGCAGCTATCCCAGCTCATCAATCGTTGGTTAACGATTGGAGAATAATTAAGCGTTATCGAGGCTCGATAGACGATATCGGATTCCCATCGTAGGATCCATCCCTCGGAGGTAAAGGAGGCAGATCTACGTACGCGCACCCCGATATATACGATCGGAGAACAGATGGCTATCTGAGTTACAGCACGAGGGCGCAGTCACTCGGAGGCTTACACATCGTCGCCTGGAACGAGAGCTCCGGCAATTTGTTGCTGGTATACGTGTCTGATATCGAGCCCAGCGACAGGCTGGATCTAGTACTGCGTTCTCAGAGCATCCGTAATGCGTCTCCGAATATATCGGACATCCTCGACGGACGAGTAGCCCGCGGAGGATGCGTTGCGTGATCGAAATTCCTAATCGTCAGCCTGTCGGCTGATTTGATATTCCGTGCGCGGGTACAGAGACCGTAGTTCGGCTGCGTTTGAGGGGGCTGCTGGGTGGCGTCCCACGTGGAAGGTTCGTCGAAGGACAACCGGGGTTATTTAACGCACGTGGAATGCACGACGATCTTGTTACAGTTCTCACGGATCCAGGTGGACGTTAATTCTTGATTTTAGTCTCGTTGCGTTTGAAGGTATGTACAATTTGAAATCAGTCGGTGGGTTTTGATGATGGGTATGGTAAGTGGTCAGCGGAGGTTTCATAGGTGAGGATTCAGTGTGTTGGTACTAAATACTTAGGGACAATGACTATTGTTACGATTGGTTATCGTTAATTAAGAATCTATAGTATTGAGGTATTTCCGACTTCTCATAATTTTCCCAATATTCCCGAGGGTGGCTTTGATCCGAATTTAATTAAAAATAATGTGAGTAAATTGCATCCTTAACCCTTCGTGGTCACACCTTCTTATAATCACACATTGGTCACACGGGGTTCACTATACCCCAGCGTCATTTTTTGAGTTACCATTTTCGTATTTTTGAATCTTTTAACTTTTTACTGATAATTGTACATTCGTAATACTTATACAGCCATGGTCTAATAGTCTTTTTCTAGAAACATAAATGTTGATATGATAAAATTTGTAGTTGAAAATGAGCGATTTTCCATGGTTGTGGGAAAAACCGATTTTTTTAAAAAAATTTTTTATTATTTTTTTGGGATAAATCCCCTTTGGAAGACGTAAAGGTGCGACATTTCAAATCGAAAATTGCTCTTGGGGTACAATACACCCCGTGTGACCACGAAGGGTTAAATGGATTATTTGAAAGTACCCTGAATTGTCTGCAATATTCTATTAGTTTTATCTGCATTATTCTGGGGACTCATAGTGCTTGTTTATCGTGCGGCTCCTATACCTACCCGGACCGTGAAATCGCGGAAAGCTGGTTTCTGCGGGCGATCCGCGGGGTTCCCGGGTGTCGTTTGCATTGCGCCAGGACTCGGCGGGACGAGAAGAGGGGGGGAAAAAAATGAAGGTTTCTTAAGAGCCGAGCAGGTTTACGAGACGTTTATTTCCGCTCGGTTGGCGATCCACGAGGCGTATCAGAGACGCACGGTGGCAGTTCTTCGTCCGAGTCCTTGTCCCTCGTAAATCACGCTCGCAACAAGACTAAAGGATACGTTTCGTGAATGAGTTATCGGATCCTCGCTGCATTCGACCGACGAAATTGGTCCCCGCCACGGCGAGCCGTGAATAATTCTTCATTCAGCCGCGTCCCCCAACAGAAGCGTTTTTTAACGGCGCAGCAATTAGGTCTCGCACTTAAATGCAACACTTCAGGTCCTTTTATTAAGTAATCGCCATAAAGGCACATTCGTTGCCCCAAATTTTTATCGAGCACGCGAAACAGCGTTAATGTAATCGATAAGGTTTGTTCGAAATCTTCTCAGTTTTCATACGCAACGTTAACAAAGCCACGTCCTCGTAACAGACATCCATAATCTCGCACATAAATTCAGGTGTAGACGTTGTACGTTGCCTCTAGCACAAATCCCCGAGTAATGAGATGTACCAGGATGATAATAGAGTACTAATGGCGAGCCCGAGTACTGTATCGCGACGATAAATGACTGGTCTCTGATGGGAACGTAATAATAATCGTGTTCGCGCGACACGTCCGGACGCATCGTAAAGACAGAAGTTGGAAAGGACAATGGAAACGGAGAAAGTTATACGATGCGATTGTCACACGAACGATGCTCATTTGTAACCAGACGACAAACGTTATGTCGTCTTAATGAACGTCTAACCCTTCGGCCCCGTGTCGTCGGTTATGAATTTATTTGATGGCGAACACCATGGTCGGGCAGACATATTACTCCGGTCCCACGGGATCGTTGAAATAAATGACAGAGGGAGTGCATCTGCGACAAGATACGATGACAATGATGCGTGTATGATTATTGAGAAAAGGTGACTTTGTCAAAACTTTTCTTTATTTTCAATCTTCTTTCTCAAACTTCAGTGCGAATCAAAATTCCTCCGAATCACTGTGCACAGATGCCTACTCAGGTACCTAGAACTCGGTGGCACGTTCCAAATGATGTAAAATTCTTTCTCTCTGAATGTGCTCATCAGTGTGCAAATCGTTTGCAACTAATACACGAACGTTAATCGTCTGGAAGGATTTCGATGTATCGCAGCGTCGGGTCTCGCAGGAGAGGCCTCGCTAGAAGGATATCCGGAGTAGCTGGTATTATCTTACACGAGTAGACACGTAGACGATCGTGTGCGCCGGGGGAAGGCTGGACTCGAAACAACTCACTCAACCTGATCCAAAGCCGGCAGGCATCAACATGATGGTTTCTCTCTACCACGTTTGTCTGTCCGGTTTCGTTCCTCCGTTCGCCCGTCCTGGCTCCACGTTTGTCGGCTGTCGGCCAGGATGATCCTTAACGCGTGTTTTGACGCGATTAGTGGC
The DNA here is from genome assembly GCA_963855975.1 of Andrena chrysosceles. Taxonomy (NCBI): domain Eukaryota; kingdom Metazoa; phylum Arthropoda; class Insecta; order Hymenoptera; family Andrenidae; genus Andrena; species Andrena chrysosceles. The sequence goes on along the minus strand of OY979766.1, from coordinate 9,020,664 downwards.
CACGGTTCCTGAACAACGCGGCCCATTGTTCCTGCCTCCTGATTCCGCTCGTGAACCACCTCGTTTATAGCCGTGCTGCGTTGGTCCTTGCCAAGGATGTGGTCTCGGGGAAAGTGTCCGGCTTCTTCATTCAGTTGTACGATACATCACAAGTTCCACGCTATTGGAGATAGTGGGAGGTTCGGGGCAATCGTGATTTTAAGGTAAGATGGTTGTTTCATGAACTATTCATTTCTCCTTTCCCCTTAATCCCTTCAGACTTGAAACATTACTTTAACTTAAAAGTGATTGCATTTGAATTGCGACGCCATTTGGTACCGATACTGTTGTAGATATGTATAAATAAGAGGAAAGCGGTTAAATTATTTTATATTCTTAGCTTCTAAGAATAATTAAAAACCCTGAGGCCGGAGGTGAAATAAGCTTCAGCCGTGCATCGAAGTTCTACCGCCATTTTAATTCGCCCCCGTCGCATCGATCAACCTGCAACTACCCACGGGAAATAGCGACCGATCGCCACGCATTTGAGTTGCCTCCAGGAACATGTCCTCGTGTGCTCCACGCTGACAGCGTTAACAAAGCGGTCGCGTAGCACGTGTCACACAGAATTAGATGTATCCCCGCGCAGAAACACAGGCCGTTCGCTTTCGAATTCTTTCGGACACGCCGAGCCGCGAGTCGACAGCCATCCAGCCCGATAATAAACGTCGCGGTACTTAAAGAGACAGGCGCGCACATGAAAGGTGTACGCGCCGGCAGCAGGTACGAGCAATTAGATTTTTTTCGATGCGGCCAATCGGCGCCGATGTCGGTATCTATCTATCATGGAACAACGATATCCGTGCCAATAAACGACTGCCTCCGCTCTGTTCGCGCTGGTAATTTCGCTGCGACGCGGGGCACGGTGATTGGTAGTTGCCTCGTAGACCGTATTTATCCTTCGATCGCGTTAGACAAACAACACGGTCACCGTGCATAATTCCAGCCGGCGGCAGCGCGCTTTTCCCCGCGACGTTTAAATCAACCGCGTCGCTCTTCCTGCCTCCTCGGCGCCCCTTGGCGCTGCAACCTGCGCGATTTACGGCTCCCGATTCCTGGTTAATTATTACGCGAGCCCCTCCTCGATATTCGCGGCGAATAATCAGCTGTAGCTGCGACTAATTGTCGAGCCTAGAATTTAGTTAACGTGACGCGCAGAAGAGAGCTACGCAGGGGTGGGTTTGGGTATAAACTAAGAAGGCTACAGCCTAGGGTGGATAATTTTCGGTAGCGGAAAAGTTTGGAAGTGGCAAATTTTGCGGAGTGGTTAATTTTAGGGAACGGCAAAATTTGCGGAGTGGTCAATTTTGGGGAGCATCAAATTTGCGGAGTGGTCAATTTTGGGGAGCATCAAATTTGCGGAGTGGTCAATTTTGGGGAGCATCAAATTTGCGGAGTGGTCAATTTTGGGGAGCATCAAATTTGCGGAGTGGTCAATTTTGGGGAGCATCAAATTTGCGGAGTGGTCAATTTTGGGGAGCTTCAAATTTGCGGAGTGGTCAATTTTGGGGAGCATCAAATTTGCGGAGTGGTCAATTTTGGGGAGCATCAAATTTGCGGAGTGGTCAATTTTGGGGAGCATCAAATTTGCGGAGTGGTCAATTTTGGGGAGCATCAAATTTGCGGAGTGGTCAATTTTGGGGAGCATCAAATTTGCGGAGTGGTCAATTTTGGGGAGCTTCAAATTTGCGGAGTGGTCAATTTTGGGGAGCATCAAATTTGCGGAGTGGTCAATTTTGGGGAGCATCAAATTTGCGGAGTGGTCAATTTTGGGGAGCATCAAATTTGCGGAGTGGTCAATTTTGGGGAGCATCAAATTTGCGGAGTGGTCAATTTTGGGGAGCATCAAATTTGCGGAGTGGTCAATTTTGGGGAGCATCAAATTTGCGGAGTGGTCAATTTTGGGGAGCATCAAATTTGCGGAGTGGTCAATTTTGGGGAGCATCAAATTTGCGGAGTGGTCAATTTTGGGGAGCTTCAAATTTGCGGAGTGGTCAATTTTGGGGAGCATCAAATTTGCGGAGTGGTAAATTTTGGGGAGCATCAAATTTGCGGAGTGGTAAATTTTGGGGAGCATCAAATTTGCGGAGTGGTCAATTTTGGGGAGCATCAAATTTGCGGAGTGGTCAATTTTGGGGAGCATCAAATTTTGGCGAGCGGCACCTCTAGTAATTGTTTATTTTATGGACTAAATCGATGAATATTTACATGTGTAGAAGTGTAACAGTGTTTTTAAGGCTGTTGTGAGTTCATTTTTTGGAATCTTTTTATTAATCTTTGGAGAGATTCTGGATGATAAGTTGCAGAGTGTTTTCAGAAATTTTTTAGGAAGCTTCAAGAGAGTATTAGTAGGAAGAGTCATAAGTAGCGAGTATAAGAATTGGAGATCAAGAAGGTTTGGCCAGTGCAACCGACAGTAGCGTGTACTTCATTTTCTCTCAACTCTTCTAAAGCTCGATCACTCGACTAAAATTATTCAAGCAACTCGAAGATACTTGAGTTCGTTTCTTCTATTACATTTCCTTCCAAGAATGAACTATATTCAATGAAACCATCGTTATCGAGGTCGCGTTTATACGTCGCAGCAACATGGACGGCGGGCGACAGAGTGCACGGTTATCAGCTTGGGTTTCCACGAGTCGAACAATGGGTTCTGAGTATCATCCGTTTATTGCTGATATTTTGTCTACGGCCCTCCGCTGAGGTATAAACGGCGCTCGGGTCGTGCCGTATAAAGCATAAATCATTCGAAATGGTGTGCATACGTGCAAGCGTATTTATACGTCGCTGGCACCCCGATGCCTGCTCAAATATACCTGCTCCACCTGAACTCGAAATAGACATTTCAATAACTCCCTCTGACTGTTACAACCTGAACGACACCCTACAGCTCCAATAATAAGAGAAGACCAATTAGACTCAAAACAACCCGCGTACCCCATTCTCAATTTATATGCACAAGCAACAGAAGGATCTTCCCCGAATCGACAGGTCACCATTATTTAATCCAAACCTGAAAGGCACGCTTGACAACCGTTTCTCCATAATACTACCCACCGACGAAACGCTTGGCAGACTTCAAGGTTTCATTCAACTCATCGATTGATTCTCTTCACCGCCAGCTCCTCATCGCCACCCGATAATTGCTAGCGGGGAAAAAGGCGTGTTCGATTATAAACGTTTCGCCGTGTACACGGTTGCCAGCCAGAGGAGACTCTCGCCCGAGAAGGTGTCCAGCCGCGGTGTCACGACGGTTGACAGTGCAGTAATTGAGACGCGATTCCTTAGCGATAATCCGACAGGTAAATTACTCCAGATACGTAAGCTGTTGGTGCCTCTCGCGCTGGTTCTGAGGATTCCCGGTTCGTTATGTCCTCTCCGGCTGTCTGCTTTTGTCGCTGCTTTTGGTAATGTCGCGGCGTATCGCGTACAGTGTTAGCCGCGGGTGTCAAAACGATCCCTGGATTATGCTTTCGTGGATCAGGATACGGCCTTTGCTCGTTACCGTTTCTGTCATTCGTCGCGGATTCCACGACCGCTGAGGGTACTCCTCGCCTTCCACGGGCTTATAACCGCGATTGGCCCTGATGGCGCAGCGTGTACAAGATGTAGCGCGACAGACGAAGCGATAAGTATGTTAATCGATAGGGTAGGCGGGGAGAGTTGTCGGAGGGGAAAGTTAAACCCCTCTCGACAGATTAACACGTGAATTATTAACATATGAAACGTTCGTAATATTGTTGGCACGCTTGCGGATGCTGATTAAGAATCAGCGTTGCTCACTTTGCAATTGAGAAAGGAGGATTTATTTCACCGCGTGTCTCTTCGCGTTCTGAATTAAACAATTTTCCACGGTGCGGTCTGAAAACTTGTTTCAATGATCGTAAATTATAGGTACAAGAGGGAAGTTTATCTTTACTATGAGTTTAACATAATTTACATCTTGTCGCGTTCAGATACAAATGTTGCAACGGTCTGATTTCAGTAATCGTTCGATCGAATATGATTCTTACGCAGTGGGCCAGAATACTCTCGATATGTCGGGAGATAAGCAGCTTCCATACAAAACTGCTGATGATTTATTCAACCGCGTATTTCCGATGTTTTCGATATGATCTCGTGTTGATTGTAATGTGAGGAGTCGCGTTTAATGTGTCGGCCAATATGCCAGAAACAGTGGAAAGAAAGGGGTAGGAGGTGAATGATTCACGACAATGGAGTTAAGTAAAATTTTATGTAACCTTCGTCCGCCTTCTCTTCGCGCGTCAATCTCTCCCGATATCCCGTCGATTATTTCAATTAATTCCGAGGGCTCGTTAGGAACGATTCAAGTGACTATTTCGTACCATAAAGCAGTTCCATTCCATTTCGTTCCACCATTATCCCCGGGGATGGTAGATAAATTTCGTATTCAAACGGCTGAGTAGATCCACCGCCGTGGGTACAAATTGAACGCTCGTCGAGACGAGATACGGTGTCCCGATGCAACCCCGAATTTTACAAGTGGACCATTGGAGAGGAAAGTGCCGGCTCGGTGCTAATAAATTCTGTATCTTATTGTGACGCCACGATAAATTCCTGGGGTGGATGAAAGAAGGCGCCGAACGGTCGTGGCGCCTTCAGGCCCTTCATTCTTGTAATCTCAGTATACCTGATTTTCCTAAATCCGTTCTTTATATTTTCGTTGCAGTGCACCGTATACAGGGTTGATCACGTAGAACGAAATAATCGTAAAGAAGACAGAAGAATTTCGGTCGGGAATCGTTTACCCATCTTGTTCATCGACCACACAGTGTTTTGTAATTAAAAAGATTAAGAGAAGATTGAATAAGTTGTACAGGGATAGAGAATTCATTAACTCGGTGTATACACATTCAAATTCTTTCAATATATTAACACTTAGTAGGCGGTTTATTTATCCTCCTAGACTTTGTTCAGCCACGACTGTTGAAATTTAATTGTAGAAGTGGCACTAAAATCGTTTCAACAACCACCACTACAAGAACAAATATTTTCGTTCCGTCGAATAAGCGCGACAAATCGTGCGTGTCCCGTGAAAGCGTGGACGCACGCACGCGTGAGAGGATCGTGCCTGGAAATCGGAGAATTTTCACCATGTGTCGCGACCCTTAAGTTGTCGGTCCAATCGTCGCATTGTGGAAACGTGTTTGCGGTACGGCCGCCCGTGGTTTACAAGCTTGTTTCGTGGAAACAGAAGCATGTGTTGGAAGTGGGCATAAACTTTCTAGATCTTTCTGTTCCCTTCGGCGTAGCCCTTATTTTATAGGAGATTTCAAAAGGTCCCGTGTCGATCGGATGGATTACAATTGCCATTTGTCTCCGTCGAAGTTTCCCCTGCGAATTCCACCGTGCAGGCTTGCCAGCTAGAAAATACACGTTAATCTCGAGATTACGAGGCTGAGATGATCCTAGATGAACTCGAGAAGATCCTCGAGCTCCTGTCACTGGTATGTCGCTCGAATTCCACGGGGGAAAATCCGACCAGTCACGCTGCTTAATCCGAGGAAGCAATCACGCCGGTCGCGAGGCCGCTCGGAAGACAAATTGTGGAATATAACGAGTCGTGGAACGAGATCGACCGCGCTTGACGTTCCTCGGCGCGTGGAAAAAAAAAGGAAGCAACGAACCCGAGAGACTTCCTATCCGAGCGCGGATTAATCCGACTCCACTGATTGGCGCCGGGTATTTTTCGACCCGCGACACGCGCAAATAGAAATCGAACACTGTGTCGCGATCGTCGATCTCCTCCGCGTTCAGATTAGACGAACTTAATTGCAACGCGGCGACAGTAATGCGTGCCGATTCTTGTAAAGCAAATTGCTTGTCGCGTCGAATCTGCGTACGAAGAATCTCAATCATCTGTTATCTCCTCCTTCGATAAAAAGACCCACGATAGTGAAGCAAATTCTGCTGTACGTTGCCGTGTAAATAAGATAGCTCTTGCTTACAGATTCTTCTCCGGAGACATTTCTCTCGCTAGCACGAACGATCGGACGTATCGCAGCTCGGAAAAACGAGACTCCTTAATTAATATCGATAGAATTATTCGGGTTACTCCGTGCCTCGGTCTTGTTTCGTCGGAAATGATAATCGACGACTCCTTTAAAGTGGAAATCTCGATTGCACGCGCGACGTTCCTTGTGCGACAGCGGAATATCCGAAAAGTAGCCCGAGGACGCGCTTAACGGCGAAGTTCGCGGAGATTCCGACGTTTACGGGTGATAAACATGGATTATGCGGGATTTTGTCCCCGGATTTCGTTCCACCGGCACAAGAATCGCGATGTCAATAATAAACGCGTGCACTCGCCTCCGCGCTGTCTTCATTTGCATGCGCGCCGCGGCGCGTAATGCGCGGTTCTTTCTTAATAATGCCCAAGGGAGTACGCGGATACGCATTGAAAGTGCGAGAATGTCACCGACCGCAGGACTGCCGCGGACGGGATCAAAAAGCAACATAAAACGAGCAAGGTGAATTTTATTTCTTTCCATATTGCTCCCCCCTTCCCACTCTCCCGCCCCCTCGATTTTTCACAAACGCCAAATAGTTTTCTTTGCCGTTATTCCCTATTCGATACGCCGGCTCGTTGCTGGATGTAAATCAGCATGCAAATCGCCGCCTATCATTCGTCGAAACGCATACCGTGTTTTATCACGCGTTCCGCACCCTTTCCGCGGTGATACGAAGAGTCGTAACAATGGCAGAAAATCTGGGCCGCGCTGTACGTCACAATACGTCATATTTCTCTTCCGTTCGTGGGTCTGGTTCGATAGCCCCGATAAATAATTGATTTGTTCGACAAGAGATTGCAGGGTAATTGGCTGGCGAGGCTGGAATTTCGCCGGGCGCAGAGGGAGCGCGTAAACGGTGCCCGGGGTCGCGTGGAAGCCCGCTGGAAAATCGCGGCATAGATCGGCGAGAAATCACCGCGGTAATTTGCGGCGAAACTGCCGCGGGATTTCACCCGGCGATCGTATCCGTATCCACGTCGCTCGCTCAAAAATTACGGTCTCGCTTGTGACGCGAACGGACGTGCGTTTATGACCGGCATAATTCTTATTAAATTATGCTTCGTTACGGATGTGACGCCAGACCTTCACGAGATATGCCGACATTCTTGCTGGCGTGACAATGCTTTGGCGAAAATTTTATCGATCATCTGTCGAGTTACGTTGCTGTATCATTAGAGAACCGTGCGATTGGACTCGTAAAACGAAACTACTTAAGTAGTGATCGATAGACTATCTTGGGGACATTATATCATAGTAACGTCTAACTTACAAGTGTCTTTATTAATATGATTAATGGGTACAATAACTTGATGAAGAACCAGTTAACCCTAGTTCGGCTGACGAATTTTAGAACTCATTTAGGCTGCCGCAGTCACCCCGGTGACTAATTTTATATATACATCTGCACGAATAACGTATGTAAGCAATGTTAATAATTACAAATGGCATTGCTCAGAACATGTGTAGGAGGAAGGCGAATCACTTTGCTAGGAGTAGTGGATAGGTTCATTAAATAACAGTAAGTTCAAATAGTCACCCGGGTGCCTCGTCAGCCGAACTAGGGTTAAACAAATACGAGCTCAGAGTTTGATATGAATAATATACAGGTACCTATTGTTAGGAACACGTAATTGATATACGAAATTTATCGAGGCCCAAGTCACCTTCAGTGGCCCAACTCAAGACTTCTTATCGAACGGAAGACCTCATCGAACCAGTTGGTTACCCTGGCCGAGATTGAATCTCGATCGAACCGCCGTGTTCCTGGAACTCGAATCTCGTCGGGGGGTCTGCCTAGGACAGGGCAGACTCGAAATCGAAAGCGAAGCGGTGCCTGCCGTGGCATTAAATCAATTTCGCGCCCCGAACCTCGCGGCTCAGCCACGTCGGATTGGTTCGTACTCGGTTGATCGATGAAAAAGGAGCAGGCCGAGGAAAAGGTACACGGGATTGGCCAATACGTCGCCGCGCAGACGCGATATGTAAACGGGATAGGGCGGCGACGCGCGTTTCCTCGCGAGGAATTTCGCTAACCTGTCGAGCAAACACGCGGCAGACCAGGCGAACGGCTATTGACTAGGCTGAACATTTTAATGGCGCCAGAAATACCGCGCGAAACGGTCACACTTGGATACGCTTAGTATTTCCATCAGGTAGTCGCCGGTTTCGTAGAGTACTCGCCTTGGGGTTGGGATGGTCGGGCACAGCAGCGCAACCACCTCGTCTGTTCAACGCTAGACGTTGCTTTTAAAAGGGTGGGCACATTGATTTTAATGCACTTCAGTGTAATGGTAGCAGCGCTTTGGTATTTGTGCCTTAAAGGTTGCAGGATGGAATCCTCCACGTTGGCGTGCGGTTGCTTTCTCTGAAGGTCCTCGTTCATATATCAATCCGCTAGACGTGGGTCTTTCAAAGGAGAAAGTGGCGATGCTAAACATTGTAGAGTTTGAAGGTGGGCGAGCTGTTGCCTGTGAAAATTTTGTTGCCTTTTGTATTTAGTTTTCTGAAATTTTTTCAGTAGGTATAGGTAATTTGGGAAGATTGCACCTTCGGAAAATCCTTTCTATAAATATTATATGATTGACCATGCAGTTGGAATTGATTTGTGATTAGTTTTGGGAAAGAATTTTCGCTTCTTATACGTTCTGTTTTCTGTAATCGAGTGCCAGCGTCTATGATTAATCGCTAGGTACTCGAAGAAAACTGTAACTTTGTCCAGATTCGAAGGCTATCGTTTAGAGAAAATTGTAAACTCCGTGTAGCTTAAAAAGTAACTTGATAATACGTTGCCCAGGGGAATGTAAATTCCCTTTTCTACATAATTTCATTAAAAAAGAAAACTACTTGTTAGTATGATCAGCATAGGTGTAGGTACTCCCAGCAAAACTATTTCCCGTGGAAAAGCATTCGGTTTCAAGCACAGTTCCATTTTCTTCTTCTTCCTTTCGCAATGACTTTGAAATATTCAAATTCTCGTGTTTCCACGTATCAATCGAACAATTTCAAGAACATTATCTCACGTATACTATGATAATTGTTTAATCCGTTCTCATTATCCAAGTGGACATACCTTATTCGTTTAATGCACCATCGCCGATAAACGGCCATATTACCCTCATTTGCGAAGAATGCTCCGCCAAGACTTGTTGCATAAGTCGCGGACGAAAATTGTAGAAAAGGAGGAGCCGTGGGGGGAAATAAAGTGGTCGGTGGTTAAAGTCAACTCGTTCGTTGATACGATTCACTAGCGTGATAAGGCAGAATCGACATGCGAACGGGGCAACTTTATCAACAGCGTTCCTGCATTCGACGACAAAATGTAAATCGTTCTGTCATCGAGACGAGAACCACAGAGATGCGAGAAATTCGATAAACCGGCGTCATCGATTGGCCATGCCGTTCGATTCCTTCTGGCAGCTGATTATCGTAAAAACGTCGAACTGGTTTCGAAATTGTACACCGCCATAAATGCCGGCCTTCTCTTCAAATTACGAAGGATACGTTGACTCCGCTCGAGGATGAACAAAGGATGCCAGTTGCAAATAAAGTCATTGATTAAATCTACCATTATAATGTCCCGCTTCGACGTAGATTCAATTACGATCCGGCCAATTTCGATGGTTTTTCAGAACAATCTCGGATCCTTCCATGGACACGCGCAACTTCGCTCGGAATGTCGTTAACTGGGTATGCAAATACCCATGTCCGGCACTTATGCACTGCTATTGGCAGGGAGAGCTATTTAATGGCACCAGAAACTTGAAACCCGGCTCGCGCTTCGAGTGCACGCGTTTTGCAAACTTCGCCACTTCGCGTGGAAGTCATTTCGCGCAGTGCAACTCGCTTTCCGCCAACTACACTAATTTATTAACTTTAAACCTCGATAAAATTCCAGCCTCCCGATTTCAACTTCGAAATTACAACGTCGAGGCGTTGGATACGTACTTGAAGGTGCTAGCAAAATTCCAGGTGCCACGTGCAAACGGGGCAGTAAATAAAGAGAATGGTCATTGATCTACTCGATCAATGTCCAGTAGTCAACAAAAATTCCTGCAATGGTTCTACTTTGTGCAAGGTACACATTACTGCAGCGCATTCTTCGTTACCCAAACTCGTACGGTAGTGGCGAAAAGAAAGTTTAAACTTTGAACAGCCACAGAAATCAGATAGTTCCATTGAAAAGAATTGTATCTTAAAATTCCTTATATAGGGTAAAGACACCAGTAGTCAACCATGTATCAGTAGTCGACCACTTTCAGAAAAACATGAAAAATAAGGTTTTTAGAAGTGACGATCTTTTGAACACAGTGCAGTTCTCTAACCGCACTCTAACTGCGCTCTGTTCAAAAGATCGTCACTTCTAAAAACCTTATTTTTAAATACATGAAAAACATGAAAAATAAGATTTTTAGAAGTGACGATCTTTTGAACAGAGTGCAGTTAGAGACTCTAACTTAGAGTGCAGTTAGAAAACTGCACTTTGTTCAAAAGATTGTCACTTCTAAAAACCTTATTTTACATGTTTTTCTGAGAGTGGTCGACTACTGATACAGGGTCGACTACTGGTGTCTTCACCCTACACGTATCAGAATACAAGCTTTGTACGTCCAACGAAGCAGGAAAAAGTACTTTTCCTCGGTGGAACCCCGCGGTGTAAAAGTAGCGGATATGGAAGCACGCGACAGCGTAGCGTCCGTGTTCGGGGGAAGAAGAGAGATTTATAATCGGGCGGGACGGTTCAAAGAAGTCGTCCTTCGTAGTGCGTTGACGTACAACCTCGTGCGACCTACCCACTTAGAACTCTGCCTAGAAAACCGAATCCGTCGGCTCGGAAACACGGGCCAAGGTAAAGACGTGAAGTAACGGCACCCCGCTGTTGCACCCTGTTGCGAGGGGTCAGCACCCTCGTGTCGACCACGTGTATGGCTGTGCGCCTTCCAGACAAATATGCGCGATGAAAACGTATCCGAAGTTTCACGTTGATTCCTCTGATACCGGGTACAAATCGTCCATGCGTGCCTCCGTTGACAACGAAACGTGACAAAGTGAATTAACATCCCGATACCATCTAATAGACTGATGATTTATGGTAACAGATTTATAGAAGCATTTATTTCACTTGTAGTCGTATCATTTGGGTTTTGAAAGTTTCTCGCAGATTGCGAGTCACGGCGAATCGAGCTGGCGAAAATAGATACTGTAATCCGAAGTGTGCTTCTACTGCAGCCTCCATGCAAAAGGGACATTAATCGATAAGTCTGCAAGGTCGTGAAATCTGGTAGTTAGCGTATGTAATGTGATGTTAAATGTACTAAGTAGTAGCTCGTTGAAATGCTAAGTAGGAAACTTATGATTCGACATGTAAGTTGGTATAATCTGTTTAACGAAGTTTAGTAATACGGAATGCTTTAATATAGGGTAGATGTACATTTGTGGCCACTTTAAGGATTTCCGTACCATTCACAGATACATAACTTACAAAAGAATACGTACACAAAAATAAAGAATATATCAGTGTAATCCAAAATCTACAGATAATTGAAATATTCTACGTTGAACAATGTTTTAAACATAATTATTTAAAAAATCATTATATTATCGTGCCGGACTGTTTTGCACCGTTTGTGGCCACGTATGATTATTAAATAAAACGGGACAACAAAACAGTAGAAATGGTGCCAACAACCCATCCTTAGACAGCTTAATTCATTGTAATGAAAGTGAACTAAGAATACTTAATATATCGGAATAAATAAGACAGTGGCCACAAATGGTGCAGTGGCCACATCTACCCTATGTAGTGCATGATATTTACGTTGATTTGCTATCTTCATGTAAATGCGTTACTTTGATTCGCGCCCGTTTTCTCTCCAGAATGCATAATTTTTCTGCTCGCGGAATGGTGAAGTTTGCAGGGCGTTAAGCAATTCGCGTTTCGCACCTGCGCCAGGTCAACATAAGTACCAATCGTATCTCAATAAAATAAATGACGTTGTTTGATTATTTTTATCCCGAGTTTCAATTTACTTAAAGATAATAAAATAACGTGGATACACGCGTCATAAGCTACGTTTCATTACGAAAAAGTACCACACTGTTCCATTAAGTTTCAGAGAATTATAAACGTAAAACTACTTTCTGAGTGGTATAGGTACTTACTGTTGCAAACATTTTTAAAAGAGAGTTTAATTTTAACACTTTCGTCTAACGCATTTGAATTGCATTTTAGTGTACCTCGCAGGCTTCACTTTTTCCCAGACGTTCCCAAGTTGGCCCACTTCCTTGAAATACACACTTCATAAAAAAAGGTTGGAGAATTAGAGTGACATTTTTTATTCCTCGCTACGTGTTAAAATATAAATGTCCGACTTATTAATATACGAACTGTTGCGTAATGAATTGCCGCGGACGAATGCAGTTCCTCGGCCAGCTCGCTGGTGCATCCATATGTTACTCTAGAGGCTTGAGGAACCACTTGAGAACCTGAGCGGTACGACCCCATGGATTTCAAAATAAGTGTAAGGAGAGTGTGGCTCGCATTTAAACGTCCTTTTTCTTTTTTCCCCTGCACGTCGACGGATTTACATGCAGCCGCACCGTGGATCGTAATCCCCATAACCGCCACATTTCTTTCATGCTCGAGAGACTGACACATGGTTTCGTACTTGTCCCCGACTGCACCCAGAGGACGGCTGTGCTCGTAACTGTAAACTCTCGAATCTGAGAGATTGACGTCCCTCTTTTCATTTGCCCCTCGCGTCACTGTAGCTATCTCTATCAGTGTAGTTTACCTGAAACTGAAGATAATGATGTAACATCGAAGGTCTGCGAAGAAAATACCAGAAAGAAAGCACTGTAAGGGCTAAAATTAAGAAAGAATTTCTTTATTACGCTTTAGCGCTTACACAACAAATCAAATTTTCTAAATAATTTAAAGACCGGGAAGTTTTCTCCCTCTCCTGAAAAATTTGATTTTTAGTATTTACAGTGTTTTCTGCAGGACTCTTTAATTCGAGACTGAGAATTTAATGTTTTAAGAGGAATAACTAATGGTGATTCAGCGATGATGATTATTCAAAAATCCACCAACACGTAATCAGGAAAACACATTTTGACAAATACGCGGGGTGTTTCAGCGTGACGGTGAAAGTGGCATGAGATATTCCAATACTTATTCGTCGTTGTTTTTAGACATGTTAGGGGGCTACGTGGTCATTAATTAGTAGGCGAATCGAGGGTAAACATTTGAAAATCGTTGGAATTTTTTCCAACGGCCCACACGTGTGACGCCTGCATGTCATTTTGGGCAGACACACGTGAATAGCTGAACTGTTAGCACTTAACATACATTTTCATAAGTCCCACGTTGCTTCCAGGGATTTATGAATTCCCCTAATGAAGCTGGGTCGAGAATGATCACGGGTATTCAAAGGTCTTCCTTACCGGTTCCATTCCCATCGCGGAAATCGTGTTTATGTACCGTAGTATTCACTCTTCCGACGCATTTCATTCGGCGCTTACAACAATATTACAACCCGCGCCACGTGCAGAGTTCTTTATACCCACGATGGCTCCATGTTACGCTTCCTGGTTCCGACATCTGCCCAGCCCGTAAATTCACATTTAGAGCTGGCAAATACATCGTAATAATTTATGTGTCACAACTTGACGCTAAAACCACGGCTTCAATTGCGTTGCAAATCAAAACAACCGCGTGATCTACGATCAAAGCTAGTTGCAGCGGCTGCGATTCCAAGAAAGTCTTGGCACGGCGTTACGGAGCCGCGTGTTACGACTCCATGACGGTATTCGCTTGAATTTTTCGGCTTTCAAAAATCATCGCCCTCCGCTCTAGTTTCATTCCCAAAGAAATCGTTGAATTCTCATCGATGAACAGGCCAACCTTTTCTTGCCATTTCTCTGAGAAAAATTGATTCCAAAAATCACGATAAATATAAATTGGTATTACCTCGAACGTGCTTATAATGGGATTATAAGAATTCTTCGTATTCCTTCTTTCCCCTTTCATTTATTTTCACAAGAGTCGTTGGACTTGCTATACACATACATACTTCTTAGCTCACCCTGTATCGCCTACGTTTTGCTCCTCCTCTTAATTAGTGGTTACACCTACGGTTCTTCGAACCGTTCTTGTATCCTTCTTCTCTACATTGTACGCAATTTGTGGTGGTATCAACCCTTTAAGGGCACTGAATATGATCATCGATCCGGTTTCGGAATCGTCGCCGTGAAATCGTCAATGGCGAAGAAAACTACTCTACGCGCCTTAGAAATCTACTTCGCGTTCATGAATTTTTATTGACATTATTACATAAATCACACGATACGAACAGAATGTAATCGCCAACCTGAAAACCTGATTTCCATGTATAATACAACATCCACAGAAATAATCAGATCCTCGTCGCTCTGCTTCAGCTTCGCCAGTCCGCGGGTGGTGTATTTAGTAAAACGAGAAGTTGCGAAGCTTTCTACTAGTTTTTAAAGCGACGGCTGTTTAACAGGAGGATAAAGCGTCCCGAGAAGCTGCTCGAACGTGGCAGCGAATCGTCGTGGCGTGACACGAAATGGGATCAATTAGGGACGCTTCTCCTCGTCGGATACAAAGGGCGGGCTAAAGGGTTGAGGGGGGGAAGGTGGTTATTTTATTTCCTCGCGAATTTCCATTGCGCCAGAAGGGGCTCACGCCTCTCGCCGCCCACAATCCTGTCGACTGTCAGAACTGTCAGTGTTTCGTGTGTCGGTCGGGTTGCTTGTTTTAATCGCCGTGGCATCTTCTCGCGTCCCCCTTTCTTTCAGACTCCTTTGCGACTTTTTTCCCTTTACCCCCCGATGCTCGCGGTTCCCCGACATTGATGGAAGTAATTAGTATGTTTCCTGTAAAATTAGAACCGGCATCCTGGCCCCATCGCCGCTGCGTTTCTCGAACAGCATGATTTCGCCGCGAAATGTTCATCGCGACCGAAACTTGTCTTCGAGCGAAACCTGGTAAACGCGCGCTTCTGAGAAACCGTAGCTGTTCAACCTGAATTTCCCTCGATCCCCGTGCAATAATTCCTTCCCCCTCGCGTGTAATTTCTCTTTGAATATAAAAGTGTTCCTCGTTAGGGGGTAAAGTTAATGCGGCGCTCGGCGCGAAAAATTCTGAGCCACGACAGCCATTTAAACATCGCCTTGGCCACGGTAAGACGTGCTAAGAGGTTACGGAATTCCCGTGCATTCACGCGTACATGCTTGTACGCCTGTGTCTCCGCAGGTACCCGTAACCCACCGTTTGACAATATTATAAACGCCTTCGTTTAAAGCGCATTCAGCCCGGATTTACGCTTCCCGTCTACCGTAACACTTTGACACTTCTGTTTAAGCGGTTTATACTAGAGCTGTTTCGAGTAGAGCTCTTACTTTTTACCCGTCGGGTACCCGGGTAGCCGGAAATTACCCGAAATAACTTCAAGCCATTGAATGTGGTATTGTGTGTGATTGTCTGTGGTATAGTCTGATGTTAGCCAAATATGATCGAACAATACCACATTCAATGGCTTGAAGTTATTTCGGGTAATTTCCGGCTACCCGGGTACCCGACGGGTAAAAAGTAAGAGCTCTAGTTTCGAGACTCGAAACATTCGAGTAGCTTGAAGTTCGAACCGAGCGGAACTCGGTTTTTCGAGCCGAGCCGAGACTCGAACGGTTTCGGGTAACCCGAATGTTTCGAGTAGCTCGATTTCTTCGAGCCGCTCGAATGTGTTCCGGGTAGCTCGATTTTTTCGAGCCGCTCGAATGTGTTTCGGGTAGCTCGATTATTTCGAGCCGCTTGAATCTGTTTCGTTTAGCACGATTTTTTTCAAGCAGCTCGTATGTGTGCTAGCTTGGTATAGCGTTTTGTAGGCACCGAGTATAAATTAAGTTAGATGTATAATATGAGATGTCTAGATGTGAAAACCATATCAAGTTAACCCTAAGTTCTCGCAGGAAAGAAGTCGGCTCAACATCAGAGAGAATTTGAACTTAACCTTGAATAAGTTTGAAAATATCCTGAATGTGATTAAATTTCTCAAAGAGATAAATTCGCTTGATCTATTGTAATGGAGCACTAGGTAGCTCTATGTATGGTCGAATTATGTTATGATTTATATTTTACACCTTCTGGGAAATCAGATTCAATCCAATTACTGCTCTCGGGGATATAATAAAGTGAACACTTATATTATATATAGAAAACTTTACTAAAGTTTATTTCGTATGCAAGAACAAAAGTGACGAAAGTGAAAACATATATGAGAATATATTATTATTATTATTATTATTATTATTATTATTATTATTATTATTATTATTATTATAATATAATAATAATATGTTTTCACTGATTTCCCAGAAGGTGTAAAATATAAATCATAACATAATTCGACCATACATAGAGCTACCTAGTACTCCATTACAATAGATCAAGCGAATTTATCTCTTTGAAAAATTTAATCACATTCAGGATATTTTCAAACTTATTCAAGGTTAAGTTCAAATTCTCTCTGATGTTGAGCCGACTTCTTTCCTGCGAGAACTTAGGGTTAACTTGATATGGTTTTCACATCTAGACATCTCATATTATACATCTAACTTAATTTATACTCGGTGCCTACAAAACGCTATACCAAGCTAGCACACATTCGAGCTGCTCGAAAAAATCGTGCTAAACGAAACAGATTCAAGCGGCTCGAAATAATCGAGCTACCCGAAACACATTCGAGCGGCTCGAAGAAATCGAGCTACTCGAAACATTCGGGTTACCCGAAACCGTTCGAGTCTCGGCTCGGCTCGGATATTCGGGCCGAGCCGGGCTCTGCTCGATTGTTTCGAGTCTCGAAACAGCTCTAATTTATACTTGCGGAAATGCAGAAAGCGTGGACCCTCTGGCCCGTTTTACGCGATCTCTGACATCCACTGTCACCGCGAATCTCTGTATCACACCCCTTTTTAGAGACTGAATACATATTTCGAGTTTATTGCCTTGCCACTCTCAGAAACGAATTATTATTGCTGCATTGTTCCCATAACGTTAATACGCTTTAATAAAGATTTCATAAATGAATCGAATTGAAATAAATTTAAGGAGGATGATGGTTGGCTACGTTAGATGTTACTCAGATCTCCAGAGATCTCATTACTGTTTCATCGATATCACAGCGTGAATTTTGTCCCCACCGCGAGACGAGCTTTAATTACAAATGCACCACTGCGAAGCGTAAGTACATCTGGCCTTGTCGGCGGCGTCTTTCCGCTTTTATCGTGCTGCCTCGATAAACGCGAACCATAAAGACACGGACGAGGTTGGGTTCGTTCGTAAAACCACCTCGTATCGCGAACAGTTGGTTTAATACCGTGCTCGATGCACCCCGTTTCATTAAGAAGTCTTCAACCGTTTCCTCGAGGACGATGCTTACTTCATGGCAGATTCAGGATGCGTCGAGATTGCGTTCAGTATCGATATTTCGTAAGGGGATTTACTGTTAGTAGTTCCTCGTGCATTTTTTCTTCTCTCCGATTTCCAACTCGCCAGCAAATCCTCTATTTCAAATTCAAGCTACTGGGTGACCAGTGAACGTTCTATTAGACTCGCAAGGAATATTATTATTTGTAATATTCCGCGGGCGAGGTGCCCTTTAGTTTACAATAGATAAATACATAGTATGTGGATTGGAATGCGACAGGAAATATCGTGAACTGTTTCACAGAAACGCTTGGAGCACGAGTGCTAATCCAAAGGGAGGAAGAGAGCTCGCGGTCCGAGGCGTTCGTCCGACACCCAAAGTAAATACACACGAAGGTGTTCCTTATCCACACCGTTTGTTTGGCCGGTTTGTCTTTCGGGGTCTCTAAAATCTACATAATTACTGTGAGAATCGTTCGCAGCCACCGGCTAGCGCCACTCGACGGCGTCAGGATCCCGCCCGTGTTTGACTCACGCCCCTCAAAAGGGTTCCGTTTGCTTAGGGTTGCAGGCCGATCTTTTGTTTCTGTATCTTGTTGCGCGTCACGAGGATACTCGTAGCGATCGGGGTACGTTTTATCCACCTGAAACCAGCCAAATCACGGCTACTTGGAACGAACCGTGGAGATTGCTAAGGCAGTTGTTAGCTCTGAACAAGATTATTCGGATTCCTCCGGGTATTGAAACGTGAGAACGATAAATAACGAAGCTGTGTAGCTTCGTGATGATCGCCTAGCAGAAGCTCTATTTCTGTTGTGGATAGCTGACTCTCGGTTCTTAACAGTTTTCACGGCCGGTTCTTCGAATTCAGTGAACAAGCTCCGGTGCCTCGTGGAGCTACTTTGCCACGATCGAAAAGCATTGACCGTTACTACTTAAACGCGAGTTTAGACGTGGAACGAGTATCGCTTGTAGTTCGAACGCAAGTTTTAAACTTATAAGAGAGTAGAGTTACAAACTTATCCCTATTTTGTTAGGAGAAGATTTGTATTCGCCCAGTCCCTCGAGTGTCAATCAACCGAGAGGCAGCTCCAGAATTCATCAGACCACCACCCTCACCCACGCTTAGGAAAATAACATTCTTCGGCCTCGTCAAGCGCGGGGGTGGATATAAATATTATTGAAACACCGGGGCTCCCATTGACGATCCACAGATCACTGACATTCCCCATATTTCTTTTCTCCGTTTACCACGAATCGGACGATATTCGTAGGAGGCGATGACGCACGTCATCGATACGTAAGAGCACTTGCCGTCACGTTCGAGTGCAGTATAATCTACGGCGTGAGACAACGTTACTCTTTATCTAAGACCGACTGTCGGCCCGCGTAAGCGTAGTGTCTACGAGCGAAGCCTGGAAAAGTGAGTTAGATAAAGCACCCTCGAGAGGCGCCTGTTAGCAGTTCTTCCCCATAAAGCCATCATCCGAGTCACCTTCTTTCTATGCCAGGGATTCACGACCGAGCCCTGCCCGATATCACGGCGATTTATTTCGCCTCCTACGAAAGTGTAAGTCCCACACTTTTCTCTGAGCAACGCTCGAGCCCACGCGATGCGCGTTTCCGTTTTGATGACCGTTAAACGGTACGTTTTATCGTTTCCCCTGTTTTACAGTCGCGATTGTACCGTGCGTCTTGCTCCGGCTTTTTACGTTCGTTGCAGTGAAACTTGCTGCAGCTATTCTGGGGACTGGAACACTCGTGTCCAAGTAAGTGTTCATAGAGTCGTCAAGTCCACTGTGGGAATAAAATGCAGACCGAAGGCAGAATGCTGTGGCATAAATTGTTGTACTTCTAGTGCCTCGTGATTATTTAGCATAGATTTGCGATGCATGTATCTTTTGTTAGAAAGAATTGTTACATCAATTTTCGAGTCTTTGCGTCTTCTTAGATTATCTTGCAATCTTGGTACAAGACAGCAGTGATCTTCTTTATCAGTGTTATCTATCTATGCGTAAGACGATGTAATGAACTGTCTAGGATTCTCAAGTAGGAAGTATATACATAGTCGATCGTTCTGATCGAACGACGATCGTCACGCCGCGCGAGAACTTTACGGCTCTTAATGTCACGTGTGACAGGAACGACACACAGTGGCCGCAGAAACGATTCTTATTATTAGCCGGCATCCCCTGTCTCTGGCATTGATTTACTCGAGCTGTCACTGCTCGATAAGCCGGCCGTAATGCATTGCCAGCGGTTGGGTCCGCTGCTCCGATGCAAATATATTCTACGACACGTGACTTATGCACAGAGTTCGAACACGGCTGGTTCTTCCAGTGATCCGTCTTAATGTTCGTCACATAACAAGGTCTCTAGCTTCTGGGGTGGTTCCACGGTGATATACCGCGTCCATTGTGCCGCGATAGGTTCGACGGAGATTAAGCCTGATGGGTAAAATTTCTGGCTTCCTTACGTGGAGTGCTTCTTTGCGGATGGGAGCTACTTTAGAGGGTAGATAAATCACTAAGTGATAATAGAACGTACCGATTTTTCGAGAAATAGTTGCAGAGCTTGTGCTAGCATGTTGTGCTTCTAGACCAGAGTTTCTCAGTTAAATTTTGCTACGGTAACTCTTTGACGGTTCAGTGGTGATTCAGTACGAACAGTGCGCTGAAGACGCCACGTCGTTTCAAATTTTGCAGTCAGGTGTATGCTTCTCGTTGAATAATTTACATATTTCTTTAATATTTAAACTGTATTGTAAGATAACTTTTAATGGAAACTTAACTTATTCAACAATATACCAGAATTCTAATCTTCCAGTGTACACTCCATGTGTACTTGAATATTTAGTCGACCTAATAGCAATCTCACTTAAATTCAGTATTTTTGGTAGTGCACATTTGAACGAAGTAAAGTTTCGATTACGATGAATATCATGAGCGACCTGTGGTACGGAATGTGTTAACTATCTTTGCCTATATCCACCAATGTAATTCCACGAGTGTAACATAAAATTCCAGAGATCGCGTGCTTCGAAGAGCGCAAAACACTAAGGAAGATGCACCGCGGTGCAACATTTAGCATAAACATTTTCGCCGATCGAAGATTAAATAACCAGTTACGGCTTGTCCAAACACTTTTTCCTCCCGCGTGAAATTTTTACGGAATACCGTTGCGTGCAAGTATCTTCAGGGACAAGCAACATTTCAATCAGATCCGGTTCACCCAGCCGTCAATCTGCATTAACGTTCTTCACTTACGCGGCGGCGGTTAGGTCTTGACATTTTGAGGTGGCGCCGTCTGACAACTATGACAGCGTCGGTGCAGCGACGCGCATCGTTATTTAATCGCCGTTTAGTAACTCCCGTGAAAAGTTCGCGTTCGTTATCCAGGACCGAAAACGTACAAACGGTTCACTCTGTTCACGCCCGTGGAAAAAGCCCAGCGAGACCGTAACTTTCTCCCTCGTACTAGTTTCACCGCATCAGCGGTATTCTGTCTGCGTGGAAGATTGCCTTATCGATTTAATTAACATTTACGATTCGTAGTTGCTACCAAACCCCGTGGCACGTTCATTATGAAGTCTCGTTGACGGCGAAAAAGTCACTCGATTTTCCTGGTTTCGTCTGATCCGATTAGAGGTTTAATTTCGCCTCAGATCGGGTTAGATATTTTAAAGATTTTATGTGAAAACGCGGCGCTTTCGTATATGTACACTGTAATTGGTCTCGATTTATTAACGCGAGAAAGATAATGGTCCTGTTACGATTTCTTCATTGCGTAATGATGAGATCGCAATATATATTTGGCTGGATATCGCGGTTCTTTAAATAGTACCCTTCGCAGATCAGTAATTTTTTTTTTCTCTCGCGGCTGTTACTTGAAATCGTAAATCGAAGAATGCCCGGTTGGAATCGCTAGGTCTCATTAAGGATTGGGTAATATCGGGTTGATTCACTTGTCGTAAAATGGACTGCGAGCCGTCGATAAGACTATTTTCAGAAGTGCGGGCTACATTAGCGGCCCTTCAAGTTATACCCTGATTCAGCTATCGCGTTATGAATTCGCGCGTAGATACGATCCTCGAATCAATTCGAATTCCATTTCTCTTATCTACGGTAGGTTAATGGCGTCCGAGAATTATGCGATAATGTAGCCTATAAACATGATATGATCCTGGAAATTGGGTATTACTAATTTCGTTGGGACTACTTTGTAGTACCACATAAATTAGCTGGATGGGGAGAAGTAAGGAATGTTGTCTCCTACTTTTGATAGGCTTTGAGAAATATAACTTCCAATTGATTCTTTATTAACGGTGGTCAGAGTAGCCACATTTTATTTCACTAATACTCGCATAAATAAGGAACTGTTTGCTAATATATTCCTACGCAATTCTAATTGTAATTATTCAGTGTTCTTATACTTGTACCTACTTTGAAGTATCATTTTACATTTACCACACATGCATTTGCGCGTGCACATATTTGCTCGAACTTCGCGTGATTTATTTTTTCAACGCGTTATCACACGCTGTCAACCTGTCAACTCTGCTTCAGTCCAGAAGGATTAACAATTTTTCACTTTGAATTTATGTATTCTAAACACGCCTCGTAATTATGACTTAGCCGCGATGCAGAATGCCAGAACGATCGGGAATTAAAAATCACGGAGCAACGTGCCGGTACGAGAGCACAGAGACGATGTAAATAGAGCGAGAGGGTTTTTAAGGAGCGGCTCTTTTACATCGACAACTACATACTCAGCGCATTCATCATCCCCCTGTTCAGCTTAATCCTGCTTAATAGCACGTACGCCACGTTCGCTGGACATTATTTATGAGAACTGTCCCCTGATTTTAGGTTAATCCTCGACGTCTGTCGGTCACTATCCCACACTCCGCATTCCGTTCGTTTTGAATAAGAAATCGCGAAGAAAAACGAGAGTGGTGTTTTATAAGCGTAACCAGGGCGTGGGGAAATTCTAGATTTCACACGGAAACTTTTTTTCCTTCAGCAGTGTCAATGACAATTTCAAATTGAAAATTGTGTATCAACAAAAATCTGTTCTCGAAATTATTCCCATACGAATTTCGAAATTAGATAACATTTCGACCAATTAGAAAATCAAAATATGTCTAAGAAGCTTTTCCTCAAGAAGAGATGTTGTTTTTAATAGAATTAAAATGCGTTAATAATCGCAACTGTAGTAACTTTAATGAAAGCAAGAAGCGAGCGTTCGCTTCTTGCGACGGTGCAATCGGAAATGTTTGTTATTTTGTTGCCATACGTTATCGTCCACTTATATCCATTCTACGCTATTATAATGACCGTAATTAATATCCCGTCTTAATTAGCGTTCGTCCTCTTATGCAATTATTCACTAAAGAATCCTCGTTTTTTAATAATAGAACTGGTTACCGCGGTAGCGCTTCGCCCGTCCTAACCGCGAATTATAATAAATAATGGCGACTCGACTTATTACGTTAAAAGCAGTCTTCCCGTAACTCGAATGGACGCTGGCCACATAATCACGCGATAATACATTAAAACCGTGGGATAGCATCCAATAATATCGCGTGGGTCCTTTCATTGTGATCTAGATGGAACACCCACGATTCCAGTGGACATTCTTGCTATGCATAATCTTTCACCCAAACTTGGAAATTGTTATCACCCGTTGAATGCTGAAAACAATCAAGCAATCAGTTCGTGGCTCTGTAATTGCTTCGTTAACGGTTTTGAAAATATCTGTGTTATCGAAGGTGCGAATATTTGGAGGACAAAATCGTCGTTGCAACTTCGATCGAAAGAAAAAGCACAAGACACGCAGGGGCAACGGCGAAGTGCACGCTTAATGCAGAAGCGGCCTGTTCTCGGAACGCAAAGGGCCCCCCTTGTACCGACGCGATTTATCAAGTTGTAAAACGGCCAATGGATGTTAGCTGTCAGGTCGGCCAAGCAACGATTTGTCATCCAGCCGCGGCAGCTGACTCCCGCTTACCGAGAGGGTTCCGCTAACTTTGTTAGGATTCCGTGGTAGTGCTGATCGCATCCTGACACGGCTTTTATGCGACTGTCGCGTCGATTGGGGCGTGAATGCGCGATAAAAATGACAGGCGGAAGGAGTTGCGTCTTAAGTGTTTCTTAAACGTGGAAAATAAGTGGCAAAAAGAGAGTACAGATCGACAGTACATTGTGGAGAGCATTATAAGTGGTAAGAAGAATCGGGTGTCATGATTTCGGTAGCCCAACAACGTGGATATCAAACTGGTATAGGTAAATCGAATTTAAAAAAAAAATGAGTTGAAGCTAATTTCAGCTACAATATTCACATAGAATTGCTTAGAATTTAGATGTTGTTAAAAACCTTCTGTTTGTTGGACAATGTTTCAATACTCTTCCTATTCTGAAGCATTAATTATTGTTCATGCAGATTGGCACATTGGTACCACCGAATACTTTTTTTTTATTATTATTAAACGTCTTTAATAATAAATAATAATACATTCGTAAAGTTAAAAATGAAATATTTTCTGTAACCATAATGTTCCCACAGTTCGTTCTATTCGATGAAGAACACACTTAGAGATGTAAATTGAGTCTGTCGTTTGAGTTTGTATCGTCAGTGTCCAGCAAATAGGATTATTATTAAACAGTAGCCGTCAGAAATAAATGGCACGCGTGTCCTATTAAGTTTCCATACATGTTAAGCGAGTCCCAGGGGGCTGCAACTTGCAACTGCATTGCGGATGACATAGTAGCTTTCCAACTAAATTTGCCCACTGCAACGACTTATTCAACTCGCTCAATTTATTTGTACCTACATAACATAAGTAACGTTTCCTTCAGGCAGAGTATCCATTGCACAAGCTAATATCAAATTGCGTTCTTAAATCACGTCTTTGTCAGTGATCCCCTATTATGACGCCTTTGTGTAATTCAAGTAATTCAGCGAACACTTGAAGCTATATATTCACGTATCCATGGAGAACACTGCTCGATTTACCTCATACGTTATACACACTCGCGCAACAATGGGAAATCAGGAGCACGGGGTAAATTATATGACCGTACAGGCGCGTTTCCATGCATATTAAGCAGGTCCCGAGGGGGGTCGTAACTATTCCGCGTGCAGGAGTAACTCCGACGTTCACGGCTACTGCGTGAGCCTCCCTGTCCACATAAACACTCGTAATACGCCCATAATAATTTTTAATGTAACCGACAATCTCCTTCCCGCGACGATCACATAGTTAGTTTCGCGCAGCTTTATCTTCCTCGGAGATCTCGAAACAAGAACGCGATAGCCACCTCCACCGATTCATCGACCTTCGAACGAAGCCTCCGTCCATATCGATCCACCCTTCCTCCCCTTAATCGTCCGTGACCCTTGATTAAATGGCCCATCGAGGGATCGTTCCCCATTACCAAACCAAACTGAGTAAAGAATAAATTGCCACCGAAACCAGCCAGACTTTGTTCGCACCTTTTTTGGCCGGGAGATTGCGGGCCTCGCCGACGAGATCTGCTCGAGTCTCGGGGCTCGTTGGTATGCCGTCGACGTGGCCTCTTGTAAATTTGCGGTCTCTTTACTGCGTAATGACGTTACACCGTTACGGCTTCCTCGTGTTTTCACCCCGTTTATGCATTATGCAAGCAAGAGGAAGGGCCGGGACGTGGAGGGCAGGGATAATAAGAGGGCGGTGGACGATGCTGGTTTAATCATCTCGCGAAACACCTAACGGCTGTTGCTCGCTTGCGTCGTTGACCGTGTCCACTGAGCTTGCCCCCTCTTTACGTCATCTGCCAAACCAATGCTTCTTTATATCCCATAAATCGTCGAAGCAATCAATTTCTGTTGGTTCCTGTCGAGGCGTCAATCTTAACGCTTTGAGCAGCGTTGAGGGAGTCGCACCCTGCTCAAGGCCTTGGCGAGTTTTCACGTTCGTGTTTCCTAGAAAGCGTTGAAAATTGAGAGTAACATCTGAGTGTGCTCGAATGTTCGCTCGGCTAAGTGAAGTAAAAGGAACGAAAGGCCCGGCTGACTCGAAGGGCCATTTTTCAAAACCTTGCGCCACTCGATGCGCTAACGTCAATCCTTCTCACAGATAGTTCCGGCTATCTCAGATTTTGATGGATTTAAAGTTGGGCATTATTGAAAAGGCGATGCCTACGCGCACCGGTAAGTTGAACAACGTGTGACGAAAGTGGAATTTTATGGGAAATTAGATTTACCGGCTGTTGTGTTCCTTGTTTTACGACGCTGCTGGACACTCGCGTCTTTTATGAGTATCATTGTAACGCGACTCCGATGATGCCTATCTCTGCATCACGCTACACATGTTATATTCCGTTGATGAGGTAAATATAAGGATCTCCTTTTTAATGTCCACTTTCTCCGCCGACTGTGAGAACGCATGTATCCATTGAATTCACTGTTTTCGTAGAACAAACAATTCAAATAGATCTGACGGTAAGAGACTTCTACACTTGACTGATTCTAATTTTCAGTGCATGCCTCGTTACATCCCCTGCGTTTAAACGTGTTCATAGGTCATTACGTAGCACGTTGACGCTTCGAGACCGTACGATAATTAACGATCACGCGGCTGAGTGCAATTTGGTTAAGTATCTGTTCTCCCAGTCCAGCTATTTGCACCAATTGACCATACACCGTTAAGCTGTCCACGCATACCAGATTCCGTCGCATGTAATTACGCGCGCAGTAGATCGGACATAGAGCCAAATGACTCGCCGCGAAATTCCGATCGTTATCGGTGCGCTCCGGCTGAACGGGACCCATTACTCTTCGGTACCCTTCGCGGCCCGTAGAACCCGAATGACCTATAAATACGACGATGCCCCTCTTGCTCCCTTTTCCCTGTGTCGCGTTGGATCCGACGCGCGCCATTAGGACCGTTCTCTCGGAAGCTGGAATTAACGCAGGTCGGGCGGGAAAGGCGGCTTGACCTCTAGCCAGCGTTAGTGGAAACGAGCGCATGGTAAATTACCAAACGACAACCGGCTAGATAGCATCTGACACAACATTTTTACGGTCCTCGAGCGGCGTACGAGGGCCATTACTTACTCGTAATGGGATTAAGGGCGCGCTGATGCAATCCGTGAAAAGAGCGACGGCGCGATGCCGCGGCCACGGTTCAGCTCCTTCTCCGTTCGTTTCGTTTCTTCTTCTATCGTTGCTGAGCCCAGCGCCGACCGCTTTGGAATCGAACGATAAAGCGGCGGACGCTATGTGGGGCGTTGGCCCATGAAATTGTAATTTAATTGGCCTTCCCGCGCCCGCTGCGATCGCGCGCTGCGCGCCGGTAATTTGCATCCGAAATGGAAAATCAGCCGCCTATCGACCGCCGCCGCGGTCCCGACGGTCGCTGCGATACGTTTGCACGTGGCAACCGTCCGTTAATTATGCACGGAGGCGTTCCTAGCACGGCGTGGGACGCGTTTCTGCATATGGACAAAGCGCGTGCATGTGTACTTCGATTGGAGATGCGTGCTTCTTGCACTGTCGATTGTGATTGTAGATATATGTACACGCGACAGGTGGGCGTTGCGACAATGTTTCATTGATCCGTTCACGCTTGTTTTGCATGACGGGGGGTCGAGGTGCTTGTGTAAATTGTTCTCGGTGCAGGTGGAATGCTAGCTAAGTGGTGCTCGTTCCTTTTGGCGAGATGCTCTACACCTGCTGTATTTGTAGAAAATGTGATATTTGGTAGGGTAAATCAACTACTTAGTGAATTACCGAATTTTTGAATTTATGGACCTTTGAAATTAATACTTGAATATATTTATGTATAACAACAAAACAACTACTGAAATTGCATTTAAATTTATTTTTCTTAAAATTTCTTTAAAAATAATTACTTATTCTTATCGTAATTTTAAAAAAAAAAGATTATGAAATGCAAAACCTGTAGAAAGCCAGTAAATGACCGCATACTTTTGATAAGAATTGTACTTATTAATGTTTGCTTAATACGCGTAACTAAAAGTATGGGATATTAAAAGTGCAACTACATTCCATTGATAAACATATAATATGTTTAAATTTATAATATAATTAATATTTATATTAAATTTATAATTTACATTTCTTTACCTAATGGTCATTCATTGGTATACCTACGGTCAATTACTGGTTGGTTTACCTTACACTTCTTTAATTTAAAGTACAAAATAAAGAAAATTTGCTGGAGCTTTTCGCTAAAGAAGGATGTTAGAAAATGGTAAAAAATCTGGCTAGCTAGGGCAGCTAAATGTGTCCACCTTCTGTAGGTCCCGAAAAATGGTAAAAATACGATTATTTGCCGCAAATGTGATGGCAAAGTTATAAAAAAATTATTCCGTAGAGGTTTGAAAGGGAACTATGTTTCAAAATAATATAAATAAAGAATTCTTAATCCTTAGGCCGCGAAGTTTCCAATCCACCCCCGTATCTCTCCATTGACATCAAGATACATATATCCTTCCTCACAATAACGAGCACAATTGGTCCAACCGGTGACACTTTTCCAAACGCCCAAACGTAGTCACGCGACAGACCGGCCTCCCGTCCAGGTATCTCTCCCCCGACATTGCGAAAGCCCGTTTCATTCATTCGTCCCACACTGTCCGTTATTTTCGCAATGCGAAACCACCGCTGAGCCCCCGTCACGTCAATAACCCTGTCCGCTGGCGAACAATGAAGCCGTTGTTGGCAGAGTTCACCCGATAAACCTACCTGGCCGCTCCGCGGAAACGATCCGACCCCGTTCCTCTGGAACTGGTCGAAAAAATCAGGATCGACGGCTTCCCTCCCGTGTTGCCGAGCATTGTGGCTCTATCGACATGAGAAACGCGCCTTCCGCGGCCGTAACTATGGCGGAGCAAGGAGGTTTCGCCGACTGGAGGCGAGCTGCTGCGCCCATTCTCGCGATCTGCCACGTAACACCGGGTATCCCCCTGCCGCTAGAGATCCACGTGTCCCGTAACCACTCCAGATCGCACGCATCGATACGGTACCTATCGATAGATCTGACGTCCACGAGCGGCCGGAAATCCTAAAACCGTCGCGGCACTTTTACAGCCTCCGATCGAGGGGACTTAATCTCGGCATCGATCGATTGTGCGCGAGGCGCCGACAGTTGCCAATCGAGATCCATTGGCGAGATCGTAACGCCGCGTTAATTGACGGGGATTTAGATTAATTATCCAGTGACGAAGGCTGCCGGATTTATCGGCGATAAACCGGGAGCCTTTTTCGCCTTTCCCTCCGTTTTGCTAAAAGGTGGGGCACATTTACGTACTGACGCGTTGATCGATGTTGATCGAAGCCCTGTTTGATGAAGGGAACAGTATAATGTGTTTGGTCAGTGCATTCTGGTAGAAGGAAGTCGTAGTCGGTCTTCATTAACATCTGCAAAATTGTCCCCATTATTGGCAAGAACAGAATGCAAACCATGATGTGGAGTAATTAAGAGGAGTGGTTTATTTATTTATTTATTTATTTATTTATTACGGGACAAGCCCAATTTAGACATAATACAATAGAAACCAACGTACAAGAGAACAAAGAAAATCTTACTTATCAATGATTATTTTGCGCAGATTGCTCTTGAAAGTTTGAAGGGATCCACCGAAAAAATCAATGTTGTCTGAGTATAAATTGGCAGCACTGACTATTCGATTTACAGGATCACGAGTGCCAAACTTAGATTTAGTATTTGAACAATAAAAGGATGCCCTTACTCTTAAAATTCTGGATGGTGCATAGAGATTTAAGATTGATATCGCGCAAAACTGAAGGACAGTTGATGCAACTATTAACAATTTTAAATAAAAAACAAAGATCGGCGATACGCCTGCGTTCCGATAAAGTAGACAAGTTCAGAGACGCCAATATTTGTTCATAATTGTGGTTATCACGTGACATTGGACGTCGCAGTTTATAAGCGGCAAACTTAAGGAATTTGTGCTGGACCCTCTCTATGATTAGATTATCTCTCGAAAGGATCGGCGACCAAATTATGGAGCAGTACTCTAACGATGGACGAACTAATGTGGTATAAAGCAATCTGATTGTGTTAATACATTGAAAGTCAGAGGAGAAACGCGATATGAAACCCAGAGTCCTCAAGGCGGAGTTTGCAACAGTAGCACAGTGTTTGGAAAAACCTAGAGTGGACGAAAACTGAACACCCAGATCCTTAACCTTTATGTTAACGTTCAATTATAAAGGATGACTGGATGTTGTTGGATAAATGGCTGGCAGTGTCTATGATAATTTATCTGTTACTCTTGTCTATCGCATGCGGCATTCTTGCGAGATGAACACGTAAATTGCCGCCGATGATCGGCCACGGATGGCTACATTATTTTGCTCCCCCTGCGTTCCCCTTTCTCGTCCTTTTTCCCCCCTCGTTTCGTGCGTTCCTGCTGCTTACAGTACGATCCATCTTGTTCGGCGTGTGCCGAAGGCGATGAACCAGCTCGCGTTTCAAACGTGTGTTTAGACCGAATATTTCTTCGCTGATGCGCGATTGCAACACGGAGCCTCCGCAGATATAATTCAAGGCCTGTGTCGTCCCCGTTTCATTTCGCTAGATTAAGCTTCGCAATTTGGTACAGTTGAGCGGGAAGATTTATTTAGGAATCGCGAGCGCCTCGTGGGAAAAAGGAATTCAAATAACGTAGAAATTAATTATTCATTTCATCGAGGGAAACAACAATTTTATTATTTATATATATATGTATCACTGTGCTCTAACATTTTCTCATATACATTTATCGATAATTCCGCAGAACTGGCGATACAATAGCGCTAATTACGTGGACCGTCATGTAATTGTTCTTATGCATGTTCCACTTCCGTGCGACGAACATTTGTCTATACACATTCCACGTCGATTGTCATTCAAATCCAGATGCTCGAGCAGAACCGACGCCAGGTAAGACTGTCCAACGTTAAACGCTACCGTGAGAACTAGGTGGCGACCAGAAAAAGGAAAAGTAAGAAATACGTGCGTCGTCGGGGCTTAGAACCGAAACATTCCCTATTTGAACTTTGAAGTTTACCGAGACGTTGACATCGATGCCGCTATAGTAATGTAAATGAACCCGCGCGGGCCTCCGCAGCGTTAACAGACCTTCCATGCTCGAGCGTTTGGTGTGAAGAAGACACCTCGAGGGACGGACAAACTTTTGCTGTTAGTCCACGACGGCGACCCTGTGAATTTTCACTCGCAAGGATTTCCGAAAAAGAAAACACTCCTGTTTGCTTGGAGAGAGCACTCTCAAACTCTGCCTCGGGCAGTTGTATCCGTTGGAAAGTGTATGAACCAAGTTCGTAACTCCTGGGAAGCAAATACTCGAGATAATCACACGTAGCAAGAGAAATATTAAATTTCCAGGGGAATCCTCGCGTGTTACGATTCCCAACATTCGAATACTATCGTTGCAAATTATTACAAATTAGAAATTCAATAGAAAATTATTATCTCATTCTTGCATATCTGATTTCGTTGATAGAAACTTCGGAAAGTAACATTTAGGGATTACCATGGAACGGCGAGCGAAGAAAGTCGTCGGCCGATCAGGCACCTTCAAACTTTCTTCCTTTCGTTCGCTTCTTTCCTCTCTTTTTCGGCGTGCCTACCTGCCATCGTTGCTGGTGGCCGAGTTTCACGTGCCGTTAACCTTGAATCCGGATTTAACGGCTGCGTTTATGCTAATATGCCGAGGCCGCCGAAGAAAGCACCGCGCGGGAACACGAAGTCGTTCCCCGTGCACCTTTTTATCCCGCGGGACCACCGTGAGCTAATGACAATCGGCTCGAAAACTCCGCGGTTCATCGGCGGGACGTGCCCCCTCCGCTTCATTTTGAATGCATCGCCGGCATGTTAGACGATAATCGGTCGTAAAGGACGATTAAAAGCGTATGCAAATTCGTGTAATCCTGTCGGGCCTCTTCTCCGCCTCGCCGTGGATTAGCCGTGTATGCAACGATAATTAACGATCTACCGGGATTACTAAATAATGTTGAACGTTGTGTTAACCGTGTACTAACGTGGATCGATAATGAACTCTGAAGGGATTGGTTGATGTCGGTCGAATTACATTGCTGTGTGAACGCGAAGGTGGTCCAGAAGAAATTTTGTTAAGATTTCGGTGAACTTTACTTCAACTGCTGCGGGCTTCTGTGTGCCCGCAGCGTTGATAATGTTTCTACACCCACAATTATTGCAAAGCTTATTGTAGCGAATGAATAAAACATGAAAATTGTCGAAGATAATGATCGACTTCCTAAAAGCTATAAACCAATTTGCCGTCACGCGTTATTAAACGAACATGCACTTATTGGTAGAGCTTAATGACGACTACATCGTTCCATTTTCTCGTTTTTATTTTTAACGTTCTATACGTTCAGACGATTTACCGAGGTTTTCGAGATCTCAGCTATTCGAATATCTGGGTAAAATATTCTGAATTTCATTTCTCGTCAAGTGCCAGGGAAATATTCTAAGATATTCGATTGGACGAAACGTGGAGTAGTTTCTTAACACGTATCTCCTTTCGGCAGGGCAGGTGGAACTGGAAATATCTTAGCAAGATGTCACAATAGAGAAAACTGATAAAATATTATAATTCCCTATTCTGAAGTTATACTAAAATATTCCGAGCCCGAGCATTTTAATGTATTAATCGTGTATTCTAAGATTGGAATGAAGAAACAAGAAGAAACGTTTCAACTTGCGTTTCTCCTTTCAGACTTAATAAAATATTCCAAGTTTCATTCAATTTAATATTCTAGATTCCCTTCGATCTTCTACATTCGACAAAATATCCCAAGAAAGTATTATTTACTTTCTCATCTCCTATCATTCCACGCTCTTCAGCATTTCATACAATAATGTAACGACTCGCGAAGAAAAAGAGGTGAACCACAAGATGAACCACAAAAGCATTTAAACGATTGTAAATATCGCCCTTGCGGTTTTCGCCGTGGTCATTTCGTTGCAGTAAATGTCGCGGGTGGTTGCTCTTTTGCGAGCCTCGCGGTTTCAAGATTTACACTCTTGACAGTTAAAAGCTGCATTGTTTGCAACGTACTCAAACTTTCACGAACCCAAAGACTCGTTTCTCTCCTTGCAACGTTAACGTCAACCTTCATTTTCGCCTCGAACGATCTCTGCTTGAAGGAATCCGGACATATACGATCCCACAGTTGAATCTTCAAATTAAACATTTCTCGTGAGAGCATTTCTTCCAACGATTTTCATTGGCAAAACCCTATAACGATCGATTGAAATGGATTAACGTGTCAAGGGATGTCGATTCCACGTTGAGTTAGGTGCGTGATAAGCAGTTTTCTTTCCAAGTGACAGCGTTTACACGGTGAATAAAATGGACGGTGTCAATGATAGATACATTACCAAGGTGCAGAGTGTGCAGAGTTCTCATGAAGAAAGTGAGAATCGTCGATACCGCGTCGAGACGCACGGTTCAGCCATGATCAATTGAATCGTTCCGACGGGGAACGATGCATTGAGAGCACAATCGCGCAACGATAAGGTATGGAACTACGGTGCACACTTAGTCATCGATACGAGCAGCTAGTACACTAGCTACCGCTGTCGTCGCCTCGTTTGCGGCGTATTTGCAGCGTACCTACTTAATAAATTCGCGTCGGACGCGAGGCCCCATTGTATCCGCGTCGCTCGAAGCAAGCGTAATTTCCATTTGAAATACGAGATAAGTCTCCGATACCCCGATAAGCTCACAAATCGTCGGCTGGTTACAGGGAATATTAATACAGCCTGAATTCTGCTGGGCGAATTAATTATTAGTGGTAACTGGAGAACCATTGCTTGGGAGTTTCTTGTTAAGAAACTTTCCCTTTCAAGTAGGTATCTCTCACCGAATTCTAGCTTACCGAAGCATCCTCATCTCGGTATAAATAGTAAAATTTTAAATAGTTCTAATACTATCATAATCACGAATACACTTATATTATGTGATAAATGTAGCCCAACGTTCATTACCTATCTATACCAAACACTACTTATTGTTAGAGTTTCCTTCAAAGCGGGATTGGTGGAAAATATTCGGAAGCACGCGGATTCGAACGAATCAAATCGCGGGCGGATCGATTCCTGCGATTCGCGGCGCCGCATATATCGCGGTAATGAAGGCAATTCATTCGCTTATTCGCCGTGTCAGATTCGTGTAGGAGGGAGACATTAACGCGGCCGCGCGCATTCGCCAATGTTGCGCGCGGGGAAATAGAAATGTGTCGCGGCGTGGGCGAAATAATGCATTGAGATGCGTTTCTTTTCTCTCCGGCTACCCACCCGCACGCGTACATCAGTCGACCGCCAGCCTCTCCCGTTGATTTTACTGTGGCTTTGCAGCAGGAAAGCGAATTGCAGCCGAATGATTCATTTGCTCGGCGCGCTCGCCTCGCGCAGGGGTGCTGCCTGCTTTTTCTGCTCTGGAAAATACCGAGAAACAGCCGAGGAGGAGCTTCGTCACATACCGCGTCGAATTGTGCGGCGAGAAGTCTGGGGTATGCTGGACGGAAGGAATCTAGTGGAACTGGGAGGAGTAGGGTAATAATGAATACCGAGAATTAATTGAGTTGGATGGAGTTAATCAAAGGGGCCTGAAATGCGAACGGTGAGCTTGTTCCTTATTGGCGCTAAAGAGGTCAAGTAATTTTATACTTGGAATGGAGAATCGAGAGATTTAGGATGAAAAAGGTAAAGTGCTGTGTGGGTACTGTTATTATGATAATGGGATTGAAATATCTGATTGTAGGAACTGTTTTAACTGCATCGTTTAAACTTTTGAAGCTGCAGTAGGTACATACCGAAGTGCAATACCGAAAAAAGTTTTTGTTTTAGTTATATGCAGAGTTGGGAATTATCCGAATAAATTTTTATTCGACTAATTTCGAATAAGAATTGCGAATAAAACGAAGTTATTTGAGAATAACGAATAAATTATTCGAATGAAAAATTATTCGTTATTCTCGAATAACTTCGTTTTTAACTTACTCCGCTTTTGTTCTCAATCTCTCATATGTCTTCTGCATAAACGATTTCGTTCGCGCTACATTTCGACTACCCTCGTTTCTCGAACCAGATCCATTACCTCCGTTGCGTATTCCCCACCTGATTACTTAACTATGCCCGCAACATTCGCCTCCATTACGTTTCAATCGATTGATAATTTTCTGGGTGGCGCGAGCGTGAAACGTTGAAATTGCCCGGCCGGATCGCGTCTAAATAAAGTTCGGACATTTTAACCAGTCCGTCCACTTATTCAATCAGTTTATACAAACGAGCGAATATCGGGAAATCATGTAGCCGCCTGAATGCTCTCTTACACGCATGTCCGACCCGATAATCGTCTGTACGAAGCGTTTTGTGTAAACACCGCCGCGAACGGGACGCCGTTTATTCGCTCTCAGATTCTAATCAAGCCTGCAGCATTTCGGTGGACGTAAATGGAGTTTCGTTTATTCCGATCGTTGCGCGATTTCGCGAGTAAATAGCCGCTCTGTCACGAAGCCCCTACCGTTCCGAGCGCGCGAAACGAAATGCGTATAGCCACATTCGGATATATCGAGATCACAATCGTGCACCGGGACGAAACGGTGCGGCGAACACGAATTTCAGGTTTCCCCTGGCGAGAAAAATATTCGAATGGCCTAATGCGTAATAAACGCAGTTCATCGTCTATGCCGGTGTACGTCGGTTTAATTGGCGACTGGTTTCGGAACCAGTCTTCACGGGCCTCTTGAGTCACGGATGCGCTCAGCTTCCACACCAGCGTCTCGGCTACCATTCACAAGCGACATCATGAATGAGTTCTCACCCTCGACGGATCCCCGCAAAGCTATTCCCTTTTTACGGCCCGCGGTTCGGTGTAACTGCCTCTATCAACTAGGGGTGGAGATCGGAAATATCCGCACACCCCTACTATTTACTAATTCATCGTGTTGCAAATTATATTCTCTTCGCTAGAATTCTATGGAGCTTAGTAACAGACGGTCATAATTATTTGATTATGTGATTATTTGGTTCATTAATTATTAAAGTATCTTCAAGCGAGAATGATACTTGGCGTTATTGATTATGAGCTTTCTAGTTTCTAAGGGACGAGGAAAAAGGAAGTGAAAACCAGATAAAAACGAAAAGACGTTGTGAGGATGGCAAGAAGACTTTATTCCTTACTAATTCATCATATTACTTGTTGACAAGTACATACTTTTCTGTAAAATCCTAGATAATAATAATAATAATAATAATAATAATAATAATAATAGTGGATCCAGTGCGCCAAAAATGCCACAATTATCAAAATCGTATAAATATGAATGACGACGAGCAGGGTCAAGGTAGTCGTTACCCAAAGTACCTACGCGAGGTTCATCTGGCGTTGTGCGCGTGTGTCAAGAGCGATAAGAGACGTCTAACGGATTTGGCGATTAGCTTCGGGACACGTTGTTCCTGCTTTACAGCTGCTCGTAGGCGTTTTACACCCGGTAGTTGTCAAACGGTTACCCACTGGTTCTTTACGCTTGATTAAATGTAGCCAGCACTTGACCCTTACCGCTAGAATCGCGGGTTGGCAAAAAACACCCGACGCGATTAACGATCTGGATGTAATCTCCGTTCCACCTGCGGGATTTCACTTTCCTCCAAAAAGAAAGTCAGGCGTTTGATCGATCTTGGTGATCTAGCTTGTAGATTCCAGTCGATCGATCTGGTACGTTGATTGTGTACTTTCACTGAAATCGTTGTCAAAAGCAGCCATCCGTGTATGATATAAGTTTTAGGGAGAATCTGTCGACAATCTACATAACTCAGTTGCTAGATTTTTCAATAAACAAATAACTCCTGGTGCAGCGATACTGCCAGACAATTCTTCTTCCTGTAGACTACTTTTTGCTGTTGATCAATCTTAAGTTTCTGTAGTTCTTATTAGAATGGCACTGAAGGAGATTTTTCCCTTTAATGAAATCTCGTAGCCACGAAATATGCAAATATGGCGGGCGACTTGTAAAACCGCGGTAAATAACCGTTTCTCCCGCTGTACAGGAGCAGTAAAAGAAGTCAGCGCACGGTCGGTAATGGGACAACTTCTTCGAGCATCCGAGTGTCCAGGTGTTACGGTATAATTTACAAGAAGGGGAGTAATGTTACTCCTCGGTACTCCGTTGCGAGCAGCGGCGCGTCCCCTCGAGGGCCAGCGCGCACAGGGGAGTTTATATTTACAGCGAATCAGGTTCAGCTCGTCTTACCGATCTCCAGCTCGTGTATTAATCGTTATTTTATGTAAATTATACTAAATCGAATTGGTATATGAAAAAAAGGAAGGAAGATAACAAGCAATAGAAAGGAGAAAAATAAGGATGAGGACGAAGAAAGAGAATCGTTTATCGAAGAATTTAAACACCGTCCCCCATGCGCATTCATCGTCCACAGATAAATACCTTTTATTATTATTAATATTATTTATTTAAACGAGACAGACTTCACAGTATATGAAGATTGAGAAAACTGAAGAACATTAAAAACCTTTTTCGTCATCGCAAAAATACAAACACAAGTAAACAGTCCCATTTACAAAGAAATAAAAAACAAAAGAGGGAGAGGACAATAAAGCAATAAACTTCCATTAATTTTGTTTCACATTTGAGTCTGAAAATCTTTTCGATTAATTCCTCGTTAATGCTCGATCGTTGACGAGGCTCGTCACTCCTCCCGATGATTTCTTCATGGGACGTACGAGTTCACCCCCGTGACCACAGGAAGAATGGGAAATTAGTGGCTCGTAGTTGGTCGTAGAATCGTGAATTGTGAAATTGTGGCCTGCCCTAGCGGAACAGCTTAACTATGAATCACATTTCGCTGCGTTTCCTCGAGCAAAACCGAGTCCAGATGTACACGGTGTGCTGTTGGACGTGTGCGAACCTCAAGGGGGAATAGTTGCACGCGTAAAGTCCACGATAATCGCCGAGCTCTGTTTGTTTTACAACGTTTCCTCGTTACTAAACCGCAAGCACCGAGGCAAATGAGCGGTTGCACGGTCATTAAGACACACCGTCTAACCAGAAGTAATTGCGACGTCAAGGGAATCGTAAAAACGTCGGGACGTGGCTGCTAGACTCCTCTTTTTCGATCCCACCTCGACGGCTTTCGGGTTGATTGGTGTATTTGCAACTCTAAACGTTATGGAATAATTAATATTTAAATATCAATCATTTCTTTGACTTCCCGTACAGAATTACACATAAAGAAAACTGTAATATCTCACTCATTATTAATTATAACTAGCCAAAGAAATTCACGAATGTAAACCTACATAAAAGTTGGAAAGTTTCAAAATTGCTTCGCCTTATGGTTTTTAAAAAATATTCCCGTGGATTGCCTTAGAATCAAATGGGAATGTGTACCTACTCCTTTTAAACTATGCTTTAGCAACATTTTCCATGATAGTACTTGCATTTTTTTCAATTGAATGTCTTCATTCTTTCTTATGGTATGTTGTGAGAAGATGAGAACGTCAGGGATCGAGAATTGCACGGGCATCACCCTGTATAAAGGGTGCGCTGCACATTGTAATATAAGTTCCCGAGCAGCGTGCTTCTTTTCAGTCCTTATCATAATTTGAAACCAGATCTGGCATTTGCTATTTTGCATTTATTACGTCGATCGGGCGAAACCAGATTTTTCTTCTCTTTCTACTTGAAGAGCGTTGACCAATGCACATTAGTCGCTATCGCTAAGCGTATCCCACCGTACAAGCAATTTATCGCATTATCAGGGTGCCGGCTTATTAAGGCGCTATTCGATTATTGTTCAGAGCACCAGAGGGGGCGAGTTTCAACGTTCCTTTATCAATAATTATTGTTGGCATGGAATACAGGTACTAATCTATATTCCCCTGGTATAAATTCGAATTATTTTTAGTAGTTCAGGCTTGGAGTTGAAACGAATGCTGACTAAAATTAGCTGATCAATCGCCTTTTCTGTACGATAATTGTGCATTGAACTTATTCTTTATTTTCTGATAAAGAAGCAGTATTGTAATATGTACTTACCTGTTCTTGTAAAATGTGAATCGGTAATACAAGGCAAATCTCAGCAATGATAATGAGGGCATTTGATTACGAAGCGCCGGCGCCATCATTCTAAAGAATGAGTACGCACGCAATATCTTGTCGATTTTATCTGGAACCAACAAAACCCCTCTGATACATGATTCAAAGTAAAGTTCAGTTCCAGTTCTGCGAACTATCGGTGCCCCACGACGCGTCCCGATTTATCGATACTTCGCGATAAGTATTACATTCCACTTCCACGTATTCGAGGACACATTCTTGAAAACACGTATCATCGTAAAATTTACTCAATCATCTGTCATTTTCGTACACCGTAAAAATTGAAACCTGGTGTGTCATAACTTCGTAGTAGCTCGTAATGAATCACGCGTACAATTCCGAACCACTTGTTCTTGGTCTCGATCAGTTACTATACTAGCTTGTCACTACACTTTTATTCGAAAGTGAAACTGCATCTCTCCACTCGTGCCACGCGAAATTCCTCCGTCTCAAACAGCACTAAGTCACGGGCTAAAATTTGATTATCATGCGCAGAAATGTCCCTCGATCTCCCATACAGCATTCGCATTTTGCCAGGCACATTGCATAAACGCTATTAGCCAATTGGTGCATTTACAAAGTTGCCGATCGAGGCTTATTTCTCTTGAGCCCGTCCGACAGAATTATCTTGATCGATCAATGATCTGTGACCACACGTACGCTTGCTACGACCACCTTGCTTCATTTATGTGCGTAATGACGATAATAACGATCATTATTCTACAACTAAAACGAGTAATTACGTAAGATTAAATATCATCGAGGAATGTTTAAAAATCCCCCTCGGGATTACTGTTATTACCGGGCGCAATTTGCTTGTATTCTCAACAAAACCCGCGAAACGATGAGGTTTCTTGTTCGAGTTTAAACGGCTCGTATGCAAG
Organism: Andrena chrysosceles; assembly: GCA_963855975.1. NCBI lineage: Eukaryota > Metazoa > Arthropoda > Insecta > Hymenoptera > Andrenidae > Andrena > Andrena chrysosceles. Next base: position 8,981,086 of record OY979766.1, on the reverse strand, counting down.
ATCGCGCAATTTCAGCGCGGCCTTTCTACCCGATACGCGATCGAACCGCAAGTCGACCGATCGATCCGCAATATCCATCGGCCGATATTTCACCGTGGGTCCCCGATAATGTACGATAATGGTGAGCCATTTACATTCAAGTCGGCTGCGCGGGCCTCGATATTATGCTGTAACTTGTCCATTACTTATAAATAACATTTCAATTAGAGCAGCGCGCGCGCGACACGTAGCGTCGTTTCGCGAGGACAATTCTAGCAAAAAGTTTTCCATGCGAGCCTCGTAAATTGTAATTACCGCGACTGATAACAACAATTGTCTTAGGAGATGAATATTCTTTCTCGCGATGCGGTGGATTATTTATGCACAGGTTTGAATGCAAGTGCAGCGACGCTAGTGCGTTATCATTGTCGCGTGTAGAAATCCTGTTCCGTGTTACATTACACAAAGGGTTGCTCCCGCCATGCAGGAGAAAGTTTCTGGATTTTCAGTCGTAGGTGGAGATTTTTCCCGCGAATCGTGATACAGTTTCTAGATTGGTTTCACTTTCTACCGAAAGCTCGCTTCCTGCCTCCGCATTTATGACGAAATGCTTTACGACACGGAATTCCCTTTCTTATCTCTGCCAGTGAATTATACCCGCGTTTTAGATAGCGAGTCTCCTTCGCTGACGAAACGCAATAAAACTCGGCGAATTTCTGTTCGCGGTTGTTGCAATGTAGGGTGGAGAATGACTATTATTTTTCTGCGTAAACAACGGTCACTTTTCATCCCCCAATAATGTATTTTAATAGGCTGTAGGGGAGACCGGGGCTAGTTGTTACAGGGGCAGGTTGTTACAAAGCAGTTTAAATTTTTTTCGCTTGCACTATCACTTCGACGATGAAGTGGCTGATGTGTTTCAACCATACACAATTGTATATGTTGTTTGTTTGTAGTCGGTTCACGCGTTGTCACTTTATTACAGTTTTTTGTGTTTTCGGTACTAATAGTAACTTTTTTCTTTCTACTTCAATCGTTTCTACCGAACAGACAAATAAATGTATGCAAATTAATATTACTGCGTTTGAATCAGTGTTCCTTTAGCTACAGATTGGCACCAAGAACATAAGAATACACCAAACTGGTATGAACTTATAGCTTTTTATACACAATGGTGTCAACCGGGGCAAGTTGTTATACAAGACAAGGGGCATGTTGTTACATACGAAAAAGGACATGTTGTTACAGAGGGAAAGGGGCATGTTGTTACAAAGTGGATTCAGTGCATAGAGTGCAAAAAGTGGGTACATGAGAAGTGTGCAAAACCTAAAAATCACTTTTATGTGTGCATTAATTTGCGAGTCCCCTATGAAACGGACGACGATAATTAGTGCAACTGATTTCAGTAGTTTTTTTTTCTTTTTAAAATACATTTTTTATTGTATATTCATTATAATAGATTCTTACCATTAATAACTTTACTTCTGTTCAAGAAAATATCATTATATTACTCATAATAAGCCACGTTTCGTAAAATTTAATCCTGTAACAACTTGCCCCGTATTGTGCAACAACTAGCCCCTACTCGGGGCACGTTGATACAACATGCCTCGACCTTCAAAATGGTTTGTTTCAAAGTCATGGTTTTCATTTAATTACATGCGATAGTGGTAATCGGTAGAGGAAAGAACGTACTTTAAGTGAGAGTCATTGATAATATTGAATATGGAATGCAAAAAAAATAAAAAATAAAAAACTGAAAAGTGTAACAACTAGCCCCGGTCTCCCCTACTAATGATATAAAATAGAAAAAAATTATTTTTCTATTAACGTGGGTTAGTTCGTTTTTGCTCTCAATGCCTCAATTGTGAAATTCCGAAATCGATCTCGTAGGTATTAATAAATTCTGAAGGGTTTGAAGTTATGAGGACCGTGTTGCTAGATGGAAACTATTATCTGTATTATTTTTCGCGATGCGGCGGATTATTTATGCATAGGATTCAATGCAAGTGTAGCGACGGTGGTACGTTATCATTGTCGTGTATAGAAATCCTGTTCCGCGTTGCATTACACAAAGGGTTGCTCCCGCCGTGCAGGAGAAAGTTTCTTCTATAAATTCACACTTATCGAATTGCGTGATCTTTATCACAGAAATACGAATATTTATAGCTCCCATTATCAGCAATATCCAAAATTGTTTACAGGACAACCTATAGAAAAGCACTCGACTTCGATCTCGCATCGATCAAAGATTGAAAAGCGTGACTCGTGGACGTAATATCGGGAGATCCTCTTATCAGAAACGAAAATGATTAGAACTACAGTGTTAATATAGTTCACTCATAAATCTGCAACGTTTTCCATAATTATTTTACACAGAGTAGGTGCCCCGATACTTATAAACGGCAGTGTACATGATGTGTGCTAACTGCTAAGTTTTGTACGATTCTTGTGTACATTACACTTGTACCGTGCATAGCGAAAGATTCACCACCCGTTAATAGCAATAATAATCATTAAGCAAATATTAGAACCGAGAGAATAAAAACACTATTTCAACTCGATACAAGTGCCGGTGCCAATTATTTCATATCCCGCCGTGCATTTAAACCAGGGCGCGGAGTACCTACCTGTGGCCCACTAGGATCTGCGCGCGATTACATCGCGATAGCGAGCGCGTTACTCCGAGCACTCGAGCACCCGTCCATCATTCTCGATCCAGGAACACGTGTTCCCCGTTTTCGTCCGGCGAGACCGCGTAAGGCAAGGTGGCCAGTTACGTATCGCGGAGGAACGCGAGAACAGCATTCCATCGCCATACGTATCGTTTGATAAGAGGGCGATAGTGCATGCCGCACGCGAAACGTCAGAAAGGGAGAGCCCACCACGCCTCCCTCTACCCAGCGCGACTCGATCATCAGCCTAGGAATAACCGCGATAAGGGATTCCCGACACGTCTGTCGCCGAATGTGTCTGCCTTCCGCGCGCTATCGACGAATTCCTGCCGACAGCAATCAGCTGAGTCACCGCAAACGGCTACTCGAATCTTTCCACGTGCAGCTCGGTAATCCGAAATTATATTCCTAATCCGCTTACGATTACGCCGCGGCCCCCTTTTATCGATCCGCGGTGGCCCGCCCACACGGGGCCCGATCCGATCGAACTTGAAGCGGTTCGTGTGACATCGTCGAGAGGAGAATCCCAAGATTCACGGCGGAGAAGCACCCCGCACTGAGGTGCAAACGAGCCGACGGGAAATATGTCTTCGCCGTTACGTTCTTGGATAACGATTACCAATCGGATCTCGCGATATTACGTCCACGAGTCACGCTTTTGAACCTTTGATCGATGCGAGATCGAAGTCGAGTGCTTCTGTAGGTTGTGCTGTAAACAATTTTGGATATTGCTGATAATGGGAGCTATAAATATATATTCGCATTGCCTGTGATAAAGGTGACGCAATTCGATTGGTATGAATTTATAGGGGGAGGGATTTAAAGATGAGGAAGATTGATGGCTGATGTAATTTGGTGTTAACACTAGAACCGCCGCACCGATCATTTTCACCGTTTCTAGTTGTTGTGTCTTCGTAATTTTCTTATTTTTGAGTAGATAATCAAAAATTGGTAATATTTCATGGTGTAAAAAAAAAGTAAAATTGTCCACTGCAATGAATATGCTATAATGCTAGATACTTTATATTAATAAATTTAAGCAAATGTACCTATCCTTGCATTTCTTGTACTTAAGATTATTCAAATAAATATTAGAAGTTGACATTATGTGCTTTAGTGTTGGCGGTTTTAGGTAGGTGAAACTTTCGGCGGTTCTATTAGTGTTAAACAGTGTTTGCTGTAGGTAATTGAACTGTAACGGAGTAACGATCTCTGGATCGATACAGTGTTGCTCGATTAGAATCTGAGAATGTAAAGTGTGAACTTCGGAGACCGAGATACGTGAAGGCATGATGGCTTGTCGATTGTTTATCAAGATGCACGTCATTCGTGGTTTTAATTGCCCTTCGATCCGCGACTCATTGCGAAAGCGTTTCGAAACGGGCAGAAAGCTTCGGCGATGAGAAAGTTCGTGGATCACCGTTTAAAAGTGGCCGCAATCAGATCGACAGCGATTTGCATGGGATAAGGTTTACGATCGCGAAGAACCACGGCCGCGCAGTTACGATGCAAAGCAGTCGGCATTTCTAGTCGAGTCAGTTCGTGTTCATGATGAGATTTGAAAACCGTGGAAGCGTTCCTTTCCCTGCTGTCTGTCTCGTTCGACTTGCTCGCAAAAATAGAAAATCGAAGCTCAGGTATGCTTGACAGCACGTAATTACCTTACGAATAAAAGTAAACGCGATTTCTATGATTTATTAGCCACGGTTTTAATAAAGCTGTGGACCTTATCGAACAGGATTATTAATATTAATAGCAAATGAATATTTCCCCCTAATTAATTTCAAATTCTCACACATTTAAGAACGTGCTATATATAATTCTCTAATTAACACTTTTATATCTATTCCACAAGATTTCTGACATTCCGTCACAGCAGAGTTGGGCATTATTCGAATAAATTTTCATTCGAATACGAATTCGTATACATCCCCAAGATTTATGCGCGAATAACAAATGACGATTTTATTCGACGTAAAATTATTCGTTATTCGCGAATAAATCTGTACCGTTATTCTAGCCAGATTCGTTCGAATAAGAATTTATTCTTTATTCGATCTGAATGAACGACGAATAAGAAATGTGATACCCGGCATCTATCGATGGAAGTCTGTACTGTGACCAACATACGTTTTGACGTGTGTGTCTAGAAGTGTGCGTATACGTCTGAACGAACCGAGGAAATCCCGCCTTAAAGAAGTATTCTCTTCTGGAGGCGTCGGCCATCGGTTGTAAGCGATATTTGGGATATTTGCGAGCTATGACAAGAGTTACTTAACTTAAAACATTAGGTCTCACGGGTGTCAGTCAGTGGTGTTATGATACATCGCCGAAATCGCGTGATCATTTTATTCGTCCGTTGATTCGACTAAATTCTTATTCGAATAAGAAATTATTCGAATAAATTTTCCGTCAAATAAAAAATTATTCGTTATTGTCCAATAATGTCATTTTATTCGAATTTTTTATTCGAAGATTATTCGAATAAGAATTTATTCGCACAAATTTATTCGAATACTTATTCGAATGAAAATTTAGCCGAATAATGCCCAACTCTGCGTCACAGGACTCAAATGAATTCGATCAAGTTTCTCTCACCTCGAATGTTTTTCCTTATTTCCCCTCGTTACAAAATTCAATAACAGTGCCCACTGTCTCGTCTTTACATCGGAAGAAAGCATAACGAGAATCTTTCCCGCTGGAAGTGGCGCGTGCACGGCGCTGGGACGCGTGGCTTACCGTTTCCCGCTCGAAATGTAACTCTCGTCCATTACATTACGTGAGAAGGCGTGTTTACACGGTGTGAGAGGCGTCGCGGCTTCAGGGCGGACCAATCGATGATTTCTCGAGAGTCATTAACTCATATAACGAATGATACTGGGAGCGGCGACGTGATACCCGCCATGCTATATGCCTGTCAATTGCAGCGGCTTGAAGGAATCGTGGGCGCGGATTGATACTTTCTGAGCTCTCGATAGCAACAGCGTTAGTTTCATCAAGCATACCGAGACGGGATACCGTTCTTGTGTTCCTTTCGATACGTCCACCGTACTTAAATACCAGAAAACGACCTGCCACCCGCTGAAACAGGTGGAATTAATTGCTTGTCAGCCTGGGAACAGGTAAAAGTATTCTCACCTTTTGATCTCTTCTTCGTCTCTTCCCCGTATTATTATTCAATGATCTCCGCTTTCTGCGGAGGATTCAATCTTAAACGGTCGAAGCCAGCATATCCATGAAATTATTAGCGGTAAGATGAAATATTTTAAGAAAGTGGGATAGGTGGTATCAGGGTTTAAGGGAGCTTAATCTACTTGGGTACATACATCTTAGATACAATGGTCATAGGCACAGTATAGGTATGTTGAAATACAGATAAATGTGCGTCACGTCACATAATTGAGGGGGTGCCCCTTGAACAGGATTGCTACACCTATCAGATTCGCAAGTAAACGCCCCACTTCGATAGGTCAGTGCGTGTCCCACCCGAACGTATTTAGTGTCTATCGGAAACGCGTCAAGATAAGGTATCGGTTCGCAACGTTATCGTGGCCGTCCGTGTGACGAAACGTGGTAGTCCCCCTTTTTTATAATTGAAACGCCGGCGTTTAACTGTGGTCTCGTTACTTTTATCGGCGAATCTTCAAGATCGATCCAGTCTACCGTAACTTGCCGTGGCGATCGTGTCACCGCGTCTTCGCGATATTAAACGGCGTAGGTATTTACATTTTTTAGGGTCGTTTTTTACATTTTCTATCTTGTTGCGTTAAAATTGACGATCTTGAGAGTTCGTTCGTGTGACACGAGTTAGGTATCAGTGAGATTCTGCTCCTACGATCTATATCGCGGATCGAAAGCTTGCGAAATTAAGCGGGACAATTGAGTCGTATGCAAGTCTCTCGTAAAAACATTCGACGGAACAATAGTTGCTCGGTTAATGGTTGGTTAAGTGGTTAAGTGACAGATTAGCGAGTGGCCCGAGTGTTGCAATGTGAAACGTGTTGTCGGCAGATCAGCGTAGGAGCCATGTCACCGGATCGGCGCAACGGATCGCGAGAAATCGACGTAGAACCGGGAGAATCGGATCGCCTGCCAGACACGCTACGGATCGAGTGAAGTCGTCGGCAGATAATCGAGGATCGACACACGAGATCGGTCCAGCAGCTTGCAACCTACGGCCTCCCCGCTGGCCTGGCCAGCTACTATGCGAATTGAAGCTCTCAGCACCCTCGTCGCGGTAAGTTGCCTTAGCCATTCAGCTTACAACACGTGTCTCCCAAATTTCCAATTTCCACATGTCAGAAACCTGTTACATATTAATCATTTCGTGTTATAAGAAGTTAGGATTATGGTACCTTGTTCGCGTTTCAGTTCACTCTGAAGGGGTGACATCAGCCCTTAAAGTTATCGCGATCTTTCGTTTTTTTTTAATATAACTTTTTAATATAACTTTGAGTATAAGAATCGTTCAGTTTTGTATGCTGTATCACACTACCAAAAAATAAATAAAGTTGAGAGCTGTTTTCACCCTTTCGGAGTAAATCTCCGTAGAATATGTTTTACGGTCACACGAAGTTTCGTTAAAAGCAAGCTTTTGGGGTTGAGAACGTTCCCTATCGATTTTAAAGCAAAGGGTATTCGCAATTACCACGCGACGAATTAACATCCATTGTCACACATCCTTCATCCTGCAAAAATTACAATCCTGAGAACAACCTGTGGATCTCAGAATTCGTTCACCACCCTCGATAAAGGTCCTTTTCTCTCTCCTTTCCTCTCGTCGTGTTTCGTATTCCTGATTCTGTCCGCCGCACGGTTGGGCGTCTTCAGCGCGTTTGATGATAATTTTCGATCATGATCTCTGCGGTCAGACTAACTCACGACCAGGTTTCTAATGACGAAAATTTCCTTCCCACGCGGCCTTTCGTGGCTGCCGCAGAAGAGGCTTTAATGGTCCTTTTGCCGGCATTGGGAAATAATCTGACATGAACGACTGCGTAAATAAATGAATATATACACGCCGGATTGACGAGGGATTTATGGGAATATTTTTACTGCCGTCTTTTACTCGTAAACTACTGATCATCTCTGCCGACCTTCTTTCGCTTCCGAAACGGTCTAACAGAATATTGTTTTGACACGAAGTTTCTGCGCTCACTCGGATAAAATGTGACTTCTGATACCCGAGTCGCCGGGCCTCGTGAAATAAAAAGTGTTTTACGCGGCGCGGCTGCACAGTGGAGTTACGAGAGCGTTCGGATTTTTTATTACTCACCCTCGGAGCTGAGAGATTTAACGATTAAGGAACGATACTATTTCATCGGGGACACGTTAGACTGCCGCCGCGATTCGAAAGCCGTTAATGACACGGCTATAACGGCGGTCGCTGCAATAATATCGGGAACGCAATAACTTTTCCGCCGAAGATCGATTACCGCCAGTGCAAATTAATAAATCCAGCCTTTCACTGCGGCATTTCCAAGGCGATTCGCGAGTCGCGACGTAGGTCATAATATTGCGCGTTACGAGCGTAACGCGACAATTGGCGCCAGATCGGCATTGATGCTGATTCAAAGTCCCCTAAAACTGGTCTAGCCGCTGCTAGGGCTTACATATGTACGTTCCCTGAGCTGGCGGAAGTGCCGCAAAGAGGCTTACTATCAGCATCGTTCGGGGAACAATAGAAATACTTCATCTTAAGCTTCCTACATAAATCATTGCTCATCAGGGGAAATGCTGTAGGAAGTGCGACGCAGGAATTCGTGATTGCATCTGCGAATAATCAACGTTTCACAGAGAACGATGATTGCCAATTTTTCAGGAAAATATAATTGAAGAGTCCTTGTAGGAAACACTGTAAATGGCAAAAATCAAATTTTTGAGGAGAGAGAAAAAACTTCCCCGACTTTAAATTATTTACGTTTCATTTGTTTTGATTGCTAAATATGCTTAAGTATAGAAACAAATTTTCTACTTTTTGCATTAATATTGTTCAAATTCATGAGAAGAAAGGATTCTATTTGTAGAAAACCCTGTATGTGCCACCCTTTACTTACTTAATTGTAGAGAAAATTGAATGTCTTATTCATTTGCAAGTAGTGGCGTTGGACGTACCATCTTTTAGCACTATTGGTAACTTATTTACAAAGGGAAATTGCATTAAAATTCTATACTATAGTCTTACCGTTGGCACGTAGCACAATTTCCGATTAAAATTCTTTTCTTTAATTTTGATACTTAGTGTTCTCGACAATGTCTCTTCAATGTATGTAATTCCTACAGCTACAGATTTCTCTTACATTCTCGTTTCATGAAAATGAAATCTAGTGGAATTACTGGAAGATTGATCGTACCTAGGTGTTGAAAATCTGTGGAACAAAATCTATAACTGTTCCCAAAAGACTGTCAATATTCTCCGCGCACGATACCCTCGAGTGGATTACGCGCGCAAGCAGTAGACAAGTCCAATTGCCGATTAATCGTAAAGCCCGCGAGCTAATTGGAGTTTAAAGCTTGCCATTTCGCGCTTGGATATCATCCGTACCGCTATAACGATCGTCACCGAGCTGCCTCGGATCAATTTCTGCCCGGAAGCGTACGTCAGTTTCCACGCTCGACTCGAATAGATCGATGGCCCTGTTAACGGGCGATATCGCATACCAGGTTTATCTACTGGATGTTGCGCGTTGACGTACGAATATACACCACCGATTAATGCCACGATGGTGATACTGTCCGGCACGAAGTTGATAAACGACGCTCGCCGTTAACGCGGTCCCCCCTGCGAACGGATAATTTAATAATGGCAGATTAGCAGCGCGAGCAGACGAGCCGAACAGGCTCGGCTGCACCAGCGACGATCAGGAAAATCGTGGCCACATTAGTATGCTAATCGCCCTCTCGGCGCCAATAGTTGCAATAAATAATTCTCTTAACGCGGCGTCAGACGACAGCCTGTCCTGCTACGTATACCTGCTACCGTTATGCGTGCATCCCCAGGACTCGATGACAGTCTGATAACTTTCCAGGTTTATGCTGGCTCCATGGAAAAACGCCCGATTCCTGTGATCGCGCAATAAATAACCGCTACCGCTATATTTCATCTCCAGCCAGCTACCGTATATCATTATCTGAATCCACGATTATTCTGCCGCGTTAAAAGTCACCCAGTGGCTCGTCGTTTCCAAACAGGATCGGGCTTCTCGATGTGGTTACTATGATAGCAGTAGTTAACGATTGCCACGATGTAACGCCTGACTATTATTTCCTGTGCCAGGGTAGTCGTTGCATATGGTGATAGTGTCCCTATTACTGCCACTTGATTTACTTTACTTAATAAAAACGTAACGTGTAAAGAATAGTGTAGAAAAAATGTATTATTAAATTGGGACTGTTCTTCTTATTATTATTGTACCTACACTATTCGTTACACGTTGCGGTTTCTTTAAGTAAAATTAATAAAGTGGCAGTAATGGACGCTGACAGTAATTAGAGCGAATGTGTACGATTGGAGTTCCAGGTGGCAAAGCTTTTCTTTTTCTAATTTTCACCTTTGTAATATTGAGTTATAATGTGATGCTGTTTTGTAAGAAAGCTTCATCTCTGTGGCGACACGCTGATCTCGATGTTGACCAGAAAATTTCACGGTACTGCTAATTGAGCGCTAGACTAAGTTCTTGTACGCATCGATCATGTCACGGATTGGCTGGACGGAAAAGAACACGCAAAAATTCCTTCACGCGTCAAGTTTGATACAGAGACGTGAGCTGCGATAACACGGCTAAATACATCGTGTAATTTCTTCGTTACCGAGGTATATAATTTGCCCCTCTAATGACAGTGATCGACTAATTAATTGATCGCTGGAGAATAAATTCACGGCTTAAATGATCGCGTGTCTCGATACCGATACGCTGAATACCGCGGTGGCACGCGTGATCGAAGAAGAATACCTGCCGATGAAAAAAGAGGGAGAAGGATAGTGGATCTTGGTGGAGTTCGAGGCGGGCACGATTGGAACACCACTGTACCCTATTGGGAATCACGCGTCCACGTTCGCGTATCAATTTCAAAGCAACCGACCTGCCTCCGCGGAGCTGAATCATCATCCACCCACGCCAGCTGTCCCGCGATCGCGATCGTTGAAACTGTCCAGTCGCGGACGATTCCGTGGGAAGCTGCGAAATGAAGCGATTACCCTGGTTATTATTCGCGCGAGGCTTCCCCCGATAGCGGTGATCTTAACAATCTTGGTAATCGGCGCTCGCCAACGGACGCGTAATAAAACTGGTTCCGGGCAAACTGGTTTAAAGTAAATTAGAAGAATTAATTGGTGGCTTGCTAGGAAGTGTCTCCGTGCAAAAATCGGGATAGATCGATGGGTAAACGATCGTAGACAGACGTTGCGAGTTTATATTTAATTAATTACTGCTGGAAAGATTCAAAGGCAATCGTGGGAAAAGTGAACCTAAGGGAGCAAGAAATTTGGAGTATTAATAAAAAGTCACCTTTCCCGATAACACTACTTTCTAAGTAGTTTATCAAGGATCAGTTACTTATTACCTGTGTTCGTTCAGCATTTTGCAGACCTGTGACGTTCTTCGTTATATCCCCTCGTATTTATATTTACACGATGCACCGTCCACGCGTCCGTCGGTGCAGAAAGAGAAGCCCACGTCCGTTTCGTAAACCCGACGAGATGCGGACGAACGCCTTCTCCTATTATCGTCGGGACGCATCGCAGCGATCGAGCCTGTAATTTAAAACAATTTTCAAATAATATATTACGAATCGTAGCTGGGAGTATAAAAGGGGGTTGGTCCACTCGCGTGCTCCCTTTGTTTCCTGCCTTCCGGTGATTTAGTGTGTCGTGGGTGGATGTTGCCTCGAGCTTGTGCTATCTTCCAAGAGGGCTTTTTGGTGGAAGGTCTCTGATAGAAAATTATGCGGTAAAGAATCATACCTCGACTTTTTTATCCATTAAGAGTACACCGTCGATTATCCGGATTATTTTTTGTCGACAAATCATTATCCATTTGATTCGTGGAATCCTCTTGCTCATGCGTTTCTGCGTGACTCGAAGCTCGACAGGCCCACGGAAACGTGGTTGCAGGCCATCTGCGTAGGCTCACGTGTAGCGCAAGGAGCGCGTCGTTAATTTGTCGCGTCGCGAGGGATAAGGGTCCTGCGGTCTCACGCACGGTCGTCCTCCGAACCGAAGAGGGCCTTACGATCCCCTGTACGCACGATTTACGCGCGCACTCTAAGTGTACGAAACAGCAAGGCGTCTAACCAAATATTTATACACGTCAGTCATTACAGAGAGCGAAGCAGTCGCTGTCTAAACAGGCCGTTTTCCAGGACCTTTCACTGCTCCTTGCTCTGTGTCTTTAACGAGACTTTCCAAGATACTTACAATTAGTTGCCTTCTGTAATTTGCTTCCCCGGTTGCTTTTCCGCGCTGACAAGCGACGATCATGGAACAGCTTCTGCGTTGGCTGCAATATAAGCAGTAACCATGGTGTTCCTGTTCGTGCAGGTACTATATAATTAACGAAAGAAAGCACTGTGTCAATTAATATCCCCAGAGATTGGAATTCCATTGCTGTTAATTTATAAAATTATGATGCAACGGAGCTCTAGATACGAATTTGTGGCTCTTAGTATGCTAATTTGTCTCACTATGCCTGTATGCTTGTGCTACCTTCAATTTACACCTCCGATTTTTCTCTTATTAAACTCTCTTAAGCTCGTAAGCTTTCAACTCTGCGCTAATGTATGCACGCTCGACGAGAGAAAGTCCGCCTCGATACCACAGAGTTACGCGTTTAATTGTTCAGCTGGTTGTCTAACACAGCAAAGTTACGATTGATAATAACCGTGCGTCGTGGCCAGTTGACGGTCCATCAGCCAGCATCGGTGATCTCGAGCAAAGGTTAATAAGAAATTCTGCCGCTGACATTTGAATCACTCGATTCGCCACCATTTCTGCCGTATCATCGCGATTGCACGCTCGCGCCAGCTAAATGCCGCATTTATGGAGTGGCAGCTTGTTTGATCAGTAAACTTGGTGCTATCGTCTGCGTTCCATCGACAGATCATCTCCGCAGAAACTGTTAATAGCCTTACAGCGAGAATAATTAGTTACCTGTAATTGCAACAGGGTAGGAAAGACTCTATGTATGACTTTAAGCCTGTCGAGTTGAGAAAACCACTTACAGAGAGAAAAATAGAGAGAATTTAGATGTCCGTCGACAATATTCGATTTTATGCGTGTAACAGCAGAGCCGATTAGGGTGTGCCACGATTTTCCTAAGTTCAACGATCGTCCCGCGACGAAATAGGGACAACGCGGGATTGCGGAAAATTTTTCCCCGCATTTCGAAAGAGACGGACCACGGTATTCAAATGACGCTGCCGTGTTACGATACCGACAGGCTTATTACGATCGCGGATGCCGAGGCTTGTACGCCTGTCTACTTAGTTATTTCCCATATAACGGCACAGTTTCGCCGCTCGAGAAACCAGAGGCTCGTTGGAGAGTTATAAATTATCGCCCCTGGCCTGTCCAATCGCTGCGCGCCGCTGCACGGGAAAAAGAATCGCGACCAATGGTAGCAGAGAATGTGCAGAGTCTGTGCTCCGCGCTCTTAACTACCGCCTCCGGTTCAGGATAGCGCAGTAAAATCGGCAATATCGCCGTATACCGCTCCATTATTCCGATCGCCGCTCGTATCACATTGTATGATAATCACGGTGATCCATCATCCGGCGATTCCATTCTCTGACCTGAAAAATCTCCGCAGTCCCCTGTGCACGGCGTGGCCAAGGAAAGGGTGCCAAGGATGTCGACGAGAGAGGATTGTAGGCGGACCATTTCGATCCTGCGCTACCACCGATAACTCAATTGGTCGAAGGAGTCCAGGCAACGAAAGCCTTTCCATTTTACAAGCCGTATCTACGATTGCAATTAACGCAGCCGGGGCAACTGTAACTCACTTCCTCAAGCAGGTTTCTATCTGGTGTCCCGAGATCCTCTTCGTATCTCACGTTCGTTAAGCCGCGGCCATTTAATTCTAAGGACTGCGCCGGGGCGCGAAGGTTGAGAAATCGCGACGAACTTAATCGCAGTCCCCGGGGTCCGCGTTCAATTGCCCGTTATCGCGGACTCGCGTTACTTGATGTATCGAGTTGCGTGAAGTCAGCATCGACTGCTCCACCTTGCCTCAAGTTAATGGGCCGTTAAGCGCGGATCAGCTCGCGTTATGTCACGCCGCGGTGGCCACCTCTCCGTGCGTGTTCCACGCGAAGGAGCAGCGGCGACACACCCCGACGCAGCGAACGTCGTCGGGCAAACCATAAACTCGCGCTGGGCCGGAGATAATCCAGGGGCCTCGCGCGTACGTCGTCGGCCGTGATTTCGGCACCGCTAACCCGCGGCACAGAGAGAAACAGATCCCACGCGTCTCTTGCGTGTGCACACGCGTGCGTCGTGCCGCGGACAGACATAAATAAGCGCGTCGATAAGCCAAGTCTTTTCGATACCCGCGTCTTTCCGGTCGTTTTGAATGTTATCGGTGCACCCCGCGCGAGGGTAAGTGTATCGAGAGCGTGGATCGAATTCTCTGAGATCCGAGGCACGCCAGATGTACAGTTACCTCGTTCGATTCTCACCGCCCCGACACATATCTCACAAGCATTACCACGATATTAGGAATCGACCTGCTTAAGGTCTCGATGCACTTATCAGTTCAGTGACAGATCAGTACTGGCGGGCGAGTGGTAAGAAGAAGGAGGGAATAGAGTAGGTATCTCTTCTGTCACTGAACTGATAAGCCTGTTTAGACCTTTACGCGTCTACTATCCGTTTCATCTCACTCTTACTAACCCTGTGGCGCAGAGATGCGAGCATAGCAGTCTGTACAACGACCGACTCGCAATGTTATGGCGAAGGTTCGTCGCTCCCCGAATCTCAACGCGCAAGCTAATTTGAAAGTACGCGCCCGATAAATCCGCCGAAAATTTGGCGCGGTGTACGCGGCCTGAGAACTGCTTGCATTCGACCTGAAGAAGGCTGTAACTTACAGCCGATTGGCTCGTATTTTTCTCCACGAAACGTCACTTTCGTCGCCGCCGCGCCATCGAAACGAGTTTGCAATCCGTGCGCCGTACTTCACGGTTCTTTTGCGCACTCGATCGCGGTAAATCTTTAGCCGGGCGATTGATAACGATCGGGCAAGTGTCCAGGGCTGTCATTGGAGGAAGAAATGCGAGACCTGGCGTAATTGCCGTACGACCCGACGCCAGTGGATCCGCGCGTCGCGTTAAGGGAAGCTCGCTGAAATATCTGGCGACGATACCGCTGCCAACCAACGACCGGGCTAATTCCGACTTTCGGGAACGCGCCTCGCATTCCGGCCAGCTCGGCCGTTTCATTATCAGGCGGAAGACCGGGCTGCGACGAATTCGAGACGCTAATTGGCGCGTTGCGGGCCCGAGGCCTCCTGGCCCTCCGGGGCACCGACCACGTTGCGGAGAAGCTCAAGTGCGTCGTTCACTCGACTCCTCGCGGGTAAATATGCAGGATATACCCGTGGTACTGTGGTCTTTCGCCGCTCGAATGTAACCGCCAAACTACATATAAGACATCGATGTTACGGTACGGCGTCTTTTACGAATGGCAATGAATGTTTCTTTTCCTCTCAAGCATTCTTTTCCTGGTTTTTAAATCAGTCCGGGTGTAAATTTTTCATACGATTTCAGAGAGATATGTATACCGTAGGTGGTTAGTTTGGGAAGATGATTTCTGTTTAGCCTCCCACTTTGCCGGAAGTTTTTGAGAAGTTTATATGTTTAAAGTAAGTTACTGACAGATCGGCTTCCCTTCCGAGCCTAGGAACTCTTGGAAACAGACTCTTTTATAGTTCACCCTTGCATGGTTTAGTCTGTATATACTAAATTAGGGTGACCGTACTTAATATCGCCTAGCAAAAATTAAATCGCTGTCAATTGAATAATAATCGTTATTTTTGCATGCAATTCGTTTCAAAGTAAGGAGAAATTATTCATCTTTCGTGTAAAAGACTTTGAGAGACATAACAATAGGCGATATTAGATACAGTCACCCTACCGCGGATGGGAATTCCCAGAGAAATATACGAACACACGCAGATTCTGTGTCTTGAGCACATTAGCCCCCCGCGACCTTTAACCCCCAAATACTCCAGCGAAAGTGACGCACCGCGTTCCCAATCGTGAAAGCAACTTAATGCACCCAAGAGCACATTCGTTCTCAGCGAATGCAATATCGTCCCCTAACAGGGTCATTATTTAAAGAACACAGAAAAAAGGGAGTACATTATAAGGATCCGTGCAGCGGATTAAAGGTCAGTTGCATTATATTCATGACCCCGCTTAACAATCATTCAAGAAATTCCAGTTCCTCGTTATTTCAACGAGCCCGTGCTGTATATCAAATTCTCCCACCCACACGGTATCCAAAACATGCCCGGAGATTCACAGAGTCCCCTTCTCCGACGCGGATGAACGCTGTGCTTCTGCTCGTTGCCGCCT
Source organism: Andrena chrysosceles (assembly GCA_963855975.1). Lineage (NCBI taxonomy): Eukaryota > Metazoa > Arthropoda > Insecta > Hymenoptera > Andrenidae > Andrena > Andrena chrysosceles. The sequence goes on along the minus strand of OY979766.1, from coordinate 8,964,860 downwards.
TTCGTGCATTTTCGTCAAGTATCATCGTCGTTAAGCAACCGTAATGCCGGATATGATTCGCCGGCGCGCGGGGATCGATTGAAATCGCGCTGGCCAGCGTCGAGTAGCCCTCTCGTCGATGAGCCAACAGCCAGCCGATAAGGATCCGAGAAAACTCGGTGTGTGGTCCCGTTGCGCGTGAATATCCGTTTAATCTGAGCGCCAAAGGCCCCGGGCAGCCGCGAGTTCCTCGTACGGGAGGCGCCAGTTAGTTAACCGCTCACCCCGACGAGCGATGGCTTAATTAAGCGACACGGGTGCCGACTATCTTTTATTGTCCCATTTCTATAAATCTCCGGGAAGCCCGACGTTGCTATTCTCGACGCCCGTCCTTCTCTCTACAGCGTCGCGACGTTAGCGAGGCCGTTGAAATTCTAATTTCCTCGCTGTTTTCGTGGAGTGGAGGAGACGGTGGGGGGAATAGTGACAACTTTATCTCGAATGATCGATAGGGCTTGATCGAAGATTAAGCTAGACGACTCGCGACGTCCGAGAGACTTCTCCATTCTCGGCTCCTTTTCGTTTTCTTAACCGTTCCGTTTAATTAGCTTCTTCGGATACTTTGCTGTATTACGTGGCTAATAAAGTCATGGATGACCAGTGGCGAAGAGAGTTGGTTAAGCAACTTTTCTTCTGTTTAAATTGGAAGAAAATTTAATCATATGGCCGATAACGAGCAGCGGAATCGAGTTCTCTGACCTCTGATTCCTAGCTACGAGATGTATTCGGTGATCACAGCCAAATGTGTACGTGCTGAGGAGATGTGGGGAGAAGGGAGGGGAAAGGTATGGGGGGCGAGACGAGAACGGCCGCGAGGCCTGTTTTGCATAAAAATTATAAGCCGAATTAATGTTTTCACCTCCGTAAACGCGTACACGTGTACCCGTGGCCACGGTGCACATCGCACTTGGCGCCCAGTCGGCCGATGCGTGACTAACACAGTGGTTTATTGCACGTTAATACCGATCCGGTAACGCCGGTACTTTCTCACGAGGCGATTTCTTCTACCTGCCCCTGCGATCCTCGAAACCGTGCGGCCAACTCGACCTACGAAATCTCTGTGCTTGCGGCCTCTTCGCGTAAAGGGACCTTCTGGTCTAAAAGTAGGTTTTTGTATTTCATTTTTCGAATGTTCAACCTTTTAGGAATATGTATTTAAAAGGATTTGTTGAAATTCGTAAAATTCCCGAAATTATAGGCATTTGGATCTATACAAGGATCATATACTTTTAAACAGATAGAAGAATATAAAAGTTAATACTATTTAAATAATTAGTATTATTTAATATGTTAAAACAAGAATATTTTTTTAATTAGTATTAAACAGAATAAATATTCCTGTTTACCTAGAACTTCATTCTACTTTCAACAGAATAAAAGTTTCTTAGTTACACAAAAGTATATGGAATAAAAATTTCAGTTAATAAATATACTCCATTTTATAGCAGTTTTCTCGAAACAGAAACGATAAAACTCATAAAAATCACAGTTATTTCATAATTAATTGAACGCTTTAACAATTTCGTTCAACCTGTGGTCGAGATTCATTCCTTTATTGTAACATTATTCACTTCTCTCCAAAGAAACGCGTCTTAATAACACACACGGTGATATTAAATTGAAAATCGTGACACATGAGACTATCCTACACCCTCGCTCTCTCTCATCCAGCTGTATTCCGGTCCTTATTACACCGTGCGTCTCACGGAATAATCCAGTGCACGGATAAGACCACCCGTCACGCCTCCCGTCCCGTATAAATTTTCTTGCATTCTCTATTAACTACTTAATTACCTACCTGTGCCGCAGTGTACACGCCGCGGTGTTCGATAGTACGATCGAACAGCTCTCGTGCAGTGTTTTCTTGTTCGTTTGCAGGTGGTTTGGCTGACCGCAGTCCTGTGCCCGCGGCTTGCTGCCGCCAACAACCTCACTTTATCCTTCTCCTCTCGCAAGGCCAGGGAAAATCCTTTCAGAGGACACATCTCTCGCTGGTAAGTAAGTCGACGCGATCTCTCCAATCTCTTACATTAGAAGCAACCTACCCTCTCACCATGTCGCGAGGCATCCACTCGGCGAACCGCCTCTTCCGCTCGCGATCACCGCTCTCGATCGACAGAATTCCGCGGCCCCGTTCAAGCATCGCGCGACCGTCGCGAATTTATCGCCCGGTATTTTCATACAGCTGAATTTCAATTTTCAATCAGCGCCGGCGAGTCCGTATATCTCTTCGGTAGCGGTGTCACTGGACCGCTTCTCGCCCATTATTTATTGCCGCCAGTCGGCTGTCTTAATTATTATTAATGACCGGCGCGGGGAACGTTCGGCCGGCCAGCCCCGGGATCAGCTCGCGTATCGTTTTACAAGCCGATTTCTGTCCTTCCCCCGCTTTTTCTGCGCCGCCACGAAAACTGCATTCTATCGCGCGGTTTAGACACGAGCGGCTACGTTACCGGCACGCGCGGAATGCTATTTCTCTCTTCAGGGCCCGGCGCGGGTCCCGCCTTTTAATAATTGGCCTCGAGCGGACCCGTTGATCTAGCCGAGGGACCGACGACCCCCTCTTCCGTCTCCCGGTCGGCGCTCGATCGGCTCCGCAGCGCCGGGCGGATTTCTGAACGATTTCAAGCCGCGGGGCCCCCGGCTGAACTTTTCCAGGACGCAGACCTTGGAGGACACGACCAAGCGGATGACTTATCGCGAGATGAACATGATTCTGCGACAGGAAGGAGGCGAGGACGGCCTTCCAGTCGATTGCTGCCCCACGGTATTGGAAATGGTGGAACCGGTCGGCGGTCGAAATCGGGACGACATGTACGTCCAGCTCTATCGGGATGGCCCGAACGCCCAGAGGTTCTTCGAGTACTCCTGCAGGCCAGACGTCCTCGACAAGCCGTGCAGGTTCATCGACCGGAAGTTCAGTAACCAGTCCAGATGTGTGCAGAAGTTCTCGTACACTTACGCTATCATTGAGAATTCTGGATCGAAGGTGAGCATGGAAAATCGGCCCGAGCTTTCATTGGCCGCCCCCTGCCCCCGCGATCCTTTCGCCTGCCGCGCCAGTTCGTTAGCTCCGACCCGTTCCCCCGTTACTCTGAAAGACGCTATCGAAGATTAGGAACGATACGCCCGTCCCTATCGATCGCCAGCTTCCCGGGATTCGTGGCAACGTGGATCGCTGCAGTCTGATACGTAACTCTCGAAGTAGTCTTGATTAGAAATTTCCAGGAGCCTCGGTCGCTAACGAGCCGCGAGTAAATTACTTTAAATAAACGCAAGCCCTAGGCAGCGGGGAATAGCCAGGGTGAGTTTGTATGTAGGTCGCAATTTATAGGGAGGGACGTTTTTCTGTTTAAACTACAAATGTTTCACAATTTCATTGCACTGTTTTATGGGGCATAGAAACCTGTTCATTTTTCATTGTAATATTCATTTTATATCTACTATTTTATATCTACTATTCTATATCTGAGAAAAGTTCAAACGCAAGGGCTTGAGAGGACTTTAAAAACAATACCCTTTCTTTTCGTGTAGCAAATTAGCAATAATTCGTGTCTGAGTTGTGATGTTGAATTCATTTCAAAATTGTCTCGACTCTTGATGAAAATATTTGATGATATTGATACTTGCTAGCTTAGAGGCGCCAAATCTCAAGGTGCATACATATTGCAGAAATTTTTGCGTAACGTTAGAAGAGGGGAGATAAGGTTCTCTAAATTCGTAAGACGGGGACTTTGATCGTCGAGCCACCCGCGAGAACTATTTCTTCTCCGACGTGTTTTAAAAATTCAATGCGAATTGGAAGTTATAAGGTGGCCGTGTGTTTCAGAAGGGCGTGAAAGCGGATCACAAGAGGCACCACAGGGAACGGCTGACGTTCACCGCGAACACGGAGGGCGGATCCATGTGGACGCTGGACTACATCAGGGTGAGAAGCGGCTGCAGCTGCGAGGTCATGCCGAAGCCGAAGAAGAAGAAGAAGTGCAAGAAGTGCAAGCTAAGGGACCAGGACCTGGAGCCGGAAACGTGAGAGATCTGTGGGCTCGAGGGAGCCTGGGCGGATCCTACCTCGAGTTTCCGTGATGCCACCGAAAAGAGCCTTGCTAACCCAGCGATCGGTGACCCGATCTGAATCGAGAACGTGTCCGAAATGCGCAAAGAGACTCGATCGTCGGTTTAGACTAGACGGGAACGTTACCAGTGGAGGGGCGCCTCCTGGCGGCTTCGCTCTGGCGATCTTAAGAATATTAACGCCGAATGTGCCTCCTTCGATAGCTGTATCGTTTTTCTACTAACGCGTCGCGACAGTTCTAACGCCCTATTTATTATTAATATATAGCTTGAGAGTATGTACGTTAAGGATTAGCGATAGGATTTCAGCGGGGAGGTTCTGCCAAACTGTACAGTAAATTCTCGTTACCAGCCCTACGAACGGGGCTGGCGGCGAGCTCGTAGCGCGTTGTGGACACTATTCCGCGCGACCAATGGCGCGAGCGAAAGAACCCAAGAGCGAGCGGAATGAAACGAAAGAGCCTCTCGCTTGTTCCCGGGTTCCCCCATTCTCGTCCGATTCCAAGGAATGGTGGGGATAGTCGCCGGACCTCTAACGCATGGTAGAAACGAGCTGGTAACGAGGATTTACTGTATTCCGTTTATCTTTCTTAAGGCTTGACGTTGCGTCGGTGAAATCTGGTTTAGTGAAACAACTGAGTCAGTAGAATCTCCTACGATCGAATGTGCACAGACTGATATTACCATTCGAAGGCTTTCAGCGGCGAACGTTTTGATCCCGTTTCGTTTGCCAGCTACCATTATTCGTGCGGCTGGAATTGATCGGCAATCGAAGACCACTCGGGGGCTATCCGTACCATCAAAGTCGGGGGAGCCGAGTGAGCGACTAATTTATTTGCTTCGATTAATAAAGTCAGACTAACGGAAGGATACGGACGGACGTCTCGATTATGTTTCTATTTAACGCTTAGGCAACACTTCGCGGCCAGTTTTTATCATACGTTCTTGTCTGTACATTATAAAGTTGCGCTTATACCGTTAATCCATCGTAACCGTAAGAAACCCCGTAGGCTTTATATCGTTTATCGTTAAGTGTAGCGTAATCCGTTGTGTTTCATAGATCTGCGTAGGGGTTCGTCGTGTATCAGCGACGCCGGCCAAACAGAATGCTACTTAAATTTATTTAATGAAGAGTAAATTGCTATTTAACGGACGTTATTGCGTTGGATAATTTTTTTTTAAAGCACTGATTGTGCGAGTCGGGGGGTACAGCGAGGGACGCGCTGCGTTAGCCTGCATTAGCTGGTAGCCATGACAAGTATGAATAAATCTGAGTATATGCGATAAGATGAAACGTTCGGGATTGGAGCGGGTGGCTTGGCTGCGTAGTCTAAAAAATTAGCATGTATGTGGAGTTTATTTTATATACGAGCACATAGGTACTTTTATACAAGTGTAACTTTTAAACGTACATGTATGGGACTTAACGTTAATTTAACGCATAAAGGCAACGAGTATAAAACCTTGCGCCGTTCTTTTTTCACAGTTCTTTGCGACTTAGCCGTTGTTTTGTACATATTAAGGAAGCACCACGAATGTTAATATAAATGTTAGTTTAATGTGCGTTATATTAATGCGATCGCGTAAACTGTAAGCAATAACCACCTTCGTTCAGGATGAGAAATATTTTATAGCGTTGTACTTAAATAACAGAAATCGTATTAGTCATGTGTACACACCGATAGTATGAATAACGAACAAGTTACTAATAACAGTTCTGCATTTTTAACGTATTTATGAATGTACTATAGTAGATTACGTCGCACGTTTGATTGGTAAAAGTCTTTACAATAAATATATTTTTTTTCTATCACTGTGGTTGTATTAATATTTTAACAGATGGTTTCGACTCGATAACACTCGTGTACTGTAACTGTGCATCAGCTTTGCAGATCTATTCTCTGTATCGCCATGTAAAAAGCATTGTACATAAATGATATTAATACAATTGTTATAAAACGTTATTAATGAATTTCCTTTCCCGAGTTAGAAGCAGGGAAAGATTTATGTTACAACTTGGTTTTTGTAAGGAGACCGATCTCGCGCAACCTTATCGATTCAGAATAGAATACGATCACAGCGCCGCGGGCGGTTAGAATTGGAATGTGGTACGTGCACTGAATATGTAACAACTTATGGTAACAACGGGAAGGGCCACGGTCCCCATGGAATAAAAGGCCCACTTTCTGACTTACCCAGTTTCCGGATGTAACGACAGAAATTACAATGACCAAAGCACAGACCAGGTATAGTATTCTATATTCGAGCATCAATTTCATCGATTACTGGACCATGTGGGAGGCCTGTTAACAGGATTCCACTGAGATATACCAGTTACCTAGAAGACTTTTTCAGAAATTGAATACTTCGTCGATGTTAGTAACTAAGGGGGAGGAATAAGTATGTCACTCATAGTCCTCCAACTATTCATTTACACCAAGTTCAACTAAAATGTATTTATACATTATAAATAATACTATGTGATATGTATAAGCATTAACATTCATTTACTGAACGATTAAACATTGAGAATAAAAGAGAATTCATTCGGCGTAGAAAATCATTTACAAATCCAAGGCCAAATGGTACTAATTGCTTGATATATCGAGTTGTATCGATCATAGTTAATAATAATTTATACTGGCCGGTTAGTGCAAATGTTGTTAACATTATTTGTCATAGCAATAGCCACTGGAATGGATATTTTAGCGGAAAATCCATTTTTGCCGAAGAATTAGTTCGATTTCGCAATTGTAATCAACCGTCGACCTTGTTTTGATCGGGAGACATGGTTTCCCGAAGTGTATATACGGAGCTCACGGAGCTCCATGTTCTCAGTCGTTGTCGGTCCTCCGAGCCTGGAGGACCTCTTGGGACCCTGAAGCTGCCGAGCCACCTGGACGTACTGGACCTACTGGACCTACTGGACCTACTGGACCTACTGGACCTACTGGACCTCCTGTATCCCCTTGGTCCCCTGGAATGGAGTTCCCGACCCACCTGAACCATTCGGACCTACTGGACAACTTTGACTTTCTGGGGACCTGGTCAGGGTTCCAACCCTCGGTCCTTCCTGCACCCCTTCGGCTCCTTGACCTAGCTTAGCTTAGCTTATTCGGTTGGTGCCGATGAAATTTTCGGGTTCGTTAAAGCCTATGTTATTATTCTGCCAAGGCCAAAACCGATTTCTCTTCCTTTTTAACCGATTTCTTCGATTGTTTTTCACCATTTGTCCTATTTCATACATTCCTTCGCGGATTTTTGCATAAGTCGTTCTCTTTCATGTATTTCTTCGATGGGTTTGCATGATCTGACCGATTTTATGCATTTCTTCGATGGGTTTAAATGATTTAATTTATTCGATGCATTTCTTCGATGTGTTCACATGATTTATTTTATTTTATGCATTTCTTCAATGGGTTTACATGATATATTTTATTTGATGCATTCCTTCGATGAGTTTATATGATTTATTTTATTTTATGCATTTTCTTCGATGGGTTTACATGATATATTTTATTTGATGCATTTGTTCGATGTTTTTACATGATTTATTTTACATGCTGCATTTTCTTCGATGGGTTTACATGATATATTTTATTTTATGCATTTCTTCAATGATTTTACATGATTTATTTTATTTTATTATATTTCAAATCATCTCAATCGGCATCAACCGAATAAGTAGGTTCTTAGTTTCCTCTAAAGCCCACCACACTATTACTAACATAATGTAGTTGATTGTTTCAGCATTTCAGGTTCACGCTCTCACGTGGTAGTGAAAATTGATAGTGACTGAAGACATCTAAGGAAGTCTAGGCTAAGTTATTATAGCATGAAGTATTTAAGGCCCCATGTAAAATTGCCAAGTAGTCACTGAATCATTAGCTTTGTTGCTCGTTTACTGGCTGCTCAACTCCGATGAGGAGGTCGCCGCTGCTTCCGTTTCCGGAAGCAAGCGACTGGGCATGGAATTGGTATGAGTGGATCAGTTTCATCCCCAGGTGTTCTTGTCGAAAGGGAAAAGTTTCGGGCGTAGGGGGTGTACCGCTTGGTACACTGCCTGCGTAAGTCTCCTGGTCCGATTACCCAATCTCCGCGTAAGCCGGCTTAAGTCAGGTCACACCTAGTGTGCTCCTGGCGGGTTGCATGAGTCGGAGCAACAGGAATCGCCTCTGGGAGACGCCGAGCGCTTTTCCCTTTCGACTCGGACATTAGGGTGGTAGGAACTGCGCCATTCAATACTTCTTTTATGCTCACCTGTAGTCTTTCCCTCTTTGCTGAATTTATTTCAATCGAGTGATTGCTTGGCAGATCCCTAGATTCGATATCTAAACCTAAGGGATCGATGTGACTTTGTTTCCACCTATCTCTTTGGTTTAGTAGGCTAAGGTTTTCATGTACAAGGCCAAGTAGTCACAGAATTTTATTAACTGTGTTGCTCTTTCGTGGGCTCCTCAACTCCGATGAGGAGGTCGCCGCTGCTTCCGTTTCCGGAAGCAAGCGACTGGGCATGGAATTGGTATGAGTGGATCAGTTTCATCCCCTGGTGTTCTTGTCGAAAGGGAAAAGTTTCGGGCGTAGGGGGTGTACCGCTTGGTACACTGCCTGCGTAAGTCTCCTGGTCCGATTACCCAATCTCCGCGTAAGCCGGCTTGAGTCAGGTCACACCTAGTGTGCTCCTGGCGGGTTGCATGAGTCGGAGCAACAGGGATCGCCTCTGGGAGACGCCGAGCGCTTTTCCCTTTCGACTCGGACATTAGGGTGGTAGGAACTGCGCCATCCAATACTCCTTTTATGCTCACCTGTAGTCTTTCCCTCTTTGCTAAATTTATTTCAATCGAGTGATTGTTTGGCAGATCCCTAGATTCGATATCTAAACCTAAGGGATCGATGGAACTTTGTTTCCATCCATCTCTTTGGTTTAGTAGGTTAAGGTTTTCATGTATAGGGAGATCGACGGAACTTTGATTCCATCTATCTCTCTACGGGTCTCGAAACGCAGCAACCTCCTCGTGGTGAGACCTGGTAATCGGTGAGAACCGAGCTGATAGCTGCGATTGTCAAATATTCTAATTAGATATAAAAATTTCTTTAACTTGCAATACTATGATAGAGTGTAAGAATAAAATATGTAACTTGAAATGTTATTTGATTGTTCCTACTCGACTCCAGAGTAGTGAGCACGTATATAGTGTTAAGATAGAAGGATACGTGCAAGTTGGAAACTTTCAGTGAGATACTGGAACTGATGAGTTTTTGACAATTTTTAAAATCGTCTCTGCTTCACTACCTTATTCAAATATACCAAGTTACAATTCCTTGGCATTCAGGTATTCCACGTTACATCATGAAAGCATGTCTTCCACAAATAATATTGTTTATATAAACTTTTATGTTAAATAAATTTATTTTGCGTTAAGGGGGTAGACACGTCGCGTGGTCTGCCGGATTCGGCCGGTCGGTATTACAGCAGGTTTTTTCTGCACTGAAATGGTATTACCCATAGATACGCCGCTGCCTGATGCACGCGAGAGGGAGCTGTTTGCTATTTCCGTATTCTATTCTGAATAAGGAAAGAAATTCTCACCTATTGCGTTGTACTTATAAAAATTTAAACGGAAAGTCGGCTGGTACTGCAAACGTAGAAAATTCATTGTACATTTCAAATACTTGAAATATTTTTCTTCTGGTTGCAGATGAAACTTGGGTACATTTCGCCGTGGACAGTAACTTTATATGGGCCAAATGATGGAAATCTCAACAATGAACACAAGAAAATAGTGATTTTATATAACCGACAAAGTAAAATTATAAATTTTATACATTATTGTAACATTGTAAAAGTCTTTATTCAAATAAATTGGGAGAAGCTTGAAACAGACAGTATTATTATTGAGAAATACCATTCATACATACTCCTATCCAAATTCCAAACCTGCAATTTATCTAAGGCGGAGAAGTATTCAACATAGAATCGCAGAGGTTTCGAAAGGCTTTCGACTCAAAAATTCAGCGTACCTCCTTTCGCTTCATGTTCTCCTGATACATCGCTCCAAAATTTGGCCAAAATTTTCAGAACGCTCTAAAATGAGCTTCGTATCAGGATAACATGATGTCGAAAGAGGTGGCACTAAGTTAGCGCCTTCGGAGACTGAATCTAAGGCGGAGAAATATTCAACGGAGAGTCGCAGAGTTTTCGAAAGGCTTTCGACCCAGAATTTCAACATACCTCCTTTCGCTTCATGTTCTCCTGATACATCGCTTCAAAATCTGGCCAAAATTTTCAGAACGCTCTAAAATGAGCTTCGTAACAGGATAACATGATGTCGAAAGAGGTGGCACTAAGTTAGCGCCTTCGGAGAGAGAATCTAAGGCGGAGAAGTATTCGACGCAGAGTCGCAGAGGTTTCGAAAGGCTTTCGACCCAGAATTTCAACATACCTCCTTTCGCTTCATGTTCTCCTGATACATCGCTCCAAAATCTGGCCAAAATTTTCAGAACGCTCTAAAATGAGCTTCGTATCAGGATAACATGATGTCGAAAGAGGTGGCACTAAGTTAGCGCCTTCGGAGACTGAATCTAAGGCGGAGAAATATTCAACGGAGAGTCGCAGAGTTTTCGAAAGGCTTTCGACGCAGAAATTCTGCGTACCTCCTTTTGTTTCATGTTCTCCTGATACATCGCTCCAAAATCTGGCCAAAATTTTCAGAACGCTCTAAAATGAGCTTCGTATCAGGATAACATGATGTCGAAAGAGGTGGCACTAAGTTAGCGCCTTCGGAGACTGAATCTAAGGCGGAGAAATATTCAACGGAGAGTCGCAGAGTTTTCGAAAGGCTTTCGACGCAGAAATTCAGCGTACCTCCTTTTGCTTCATGTTCTCCTGATACATCGCTCCAAAATCTGGCAAAAATTTTCAGAACGCTCTAAAATGAGCTTCGTATCAGGATAACATGATGTCGAAAGAGGTGGCACTAAGTTAGCGCCTTCGGAGAGAGAATCTAAGGCGGAGAAGTATTCGACGCAGAGTCGCAGAGTTTTCGAAAGGCTTTCGACGCAGAAATTCAGCGTACCTTCTTTCGCTTCATTTTCTCCTGATACATCGCTCCAAAATTTGGCCAATATTTTCAGAACGCTCTAAAATTGAGCTTTGTAACAGGAGAACATGCCGTCGAAAGAGGTGGCAGAACGAGTAAATTTGCTCTTTAAAACAATGCATTAACGTAGAGTTTTAAAAGCAGCTCAGCATGGAAGTTTAGGTGTTCTGTTTAGCATGTCTTTTATATGTGATTTGGAATAAGCAGGATAGGAAGTAGTGGAAAAAGAAGGCTTATTAAATAATAGTGCTTTTTTATCACGTAACTGCATTTTATTGAAAAAGTGGAATACAAAGAATGAAATCTTACAATTGCGTTTGTAATATAGAAGATATATAGATGTGAAGATAAATTCATAATTTAGATAAAGCCATGTCTTGCGTAATTTTCAAATCCGTGACTACAGTGCAAAATGTAGTCAATGATCGCATGTAACCAGTGCTGTCTTTAGGCATGTACACGCTGGGCAGTCGTCAGGGGACCCATGGCAGTAGGGGCCCACAATTCTGATTTTAAGTACTATTCCCGTGTGTGGGCAGGGGCCTCCAAGGGCCCCAGTGCATTGCTTAGCTCAGGGTCTACAATACTGTTAAGACGGCTCTGCATTTAACGCCTTTTAAAGTCCCTTACCTGTGAAACAGAAACACACACGATTAATAATCACGTAATAAGTTAAAAAATTATTTGAAGTGGTGTTAACTTTCTCTGTCGTTACATAGAATACGTTTATAAATCGATTTTTAAATTCTTATTCTAACAGAATCATTTGTACATCGCGGGTTTCAAATGATCTAAGTTTTACCCGTGTTGAATTCTAATTCCTACCACGCGTAGCGTTACAATCTTATTTTAGACTGAATCGATAACGTTGGGTGTGACATGAAAATGGTAAGGGGGCTCGCGAGCCCCCCGAGCGTGTGACACAAAATTACATTGCGCGATAGATCTAGGCCGTCTAGGAAATGGAAAAAACATTAACGATGCATTCACAGTGTAAATTGTCCTGGTTCCCGCGTCCAGAATTCACTTACAAGCTCCAGGGAGTACCAACTATATTTAGATGAAGAAATTGAGCAAAAGTTTCTCTGTACGGTTGGTCTGCTTGCAGAATGTCGTGATATTCGTTGCTTACTTCAGTTCAGTCTCTGTTAATAAGCTTAACTCCGCTGAAACGTGGTACTGCTTTTCAAAATGCAGGTCCCAGCGATTTTTATGGAATTACCCTTAGAAGACCAGGTAAGAAATAACTCCTTTATATTAGACAATTTCCTCTTTACGATTCTGCCAATAAAATTTTCCAACTCATTGTAATCTGTATTTGTTAACTTAACCATCTGTAGGATACAGGTTATATTAAATGTCTCCTAAATTTATTAATTTTGGCATTCGTTCTTTTCTTGTAAGTACTCTGTTCAGATAAACACTTTCCAATATTTGTTTGTCTTCAGGCACAGGAACTAAGGGTGTACTTTAAAAGCTTGGGTGCTGAGATCAGTGAAGAAAAATCTCCCAAAGGCATAGAGGATGATTTACACAAAATTATTGGTGTGTGCGAAGCTTGTTTTAAAGAAGGGAATGAGAATGAAATAGAAACTGTTTTAAATGACATTGTTTCTATTATGATAGTAGTAAGTATTGTACGTTCCGAAATATCAAAGAACTCTATATATTTTAATAACCTAAGGTTGATAAGTTCCATTACATACTTTGTCCTAGATCCCGACCGAACGAGCGGAGAACTTGATATTAGCGTTTTGCGAGAAGCTAACAAAAGCTCCTGGCTATAAACTTGGTTTCGTATGCCTCAAAGCGTAAGTCTATATAAACAGCTTAAATCTTATTAACGTCTCCGTTCGATAAGCATAATTTAAAACTATTTCAGGTTATGGTTATTATTCCAATCTCTTTGCGACGATTCTCCGATGAGATATCACGTCTACTACCACATAGTTCAAATTGCTCGTAACGTAGATCAAGTGAAAGCAGTGTACGGCGGAGTAAATCAATTGAAACAACAATTCGCGTCATTCCCCCCGTCGAACGAGCAGATGCAAAAGTTACTTCGGTTACTCCACGAGGTACTTTTGAGCTGCAAACAGGGGTAGATAAAATGTTTATTTTAGAAAGCATAATTCAACGAAGCGATACATTTAACAAGAACTAAAATTATACTTATTTATATCAGAGAACAGGCTGCCGCAGTTATGGTGGAGCTGCTGGGCACTTATACGGCTGAAAATGCCTCTGCGGCTAGAGAAGACGCGCAACGTTGCATTTTAGCCGCACTAGCGGATCCAAATACATTCCTTCTTGATCCGCTGTTAGCGTTAAAACCTGTAAAATTCTTAGAAGGAGAACTGATTCATGATTTACTTCTTGTGTTTGTGAAAGACAAGCTACCTGAGTATCTACACTTTTATCAACATCATAAGGAGTTTGTAGAACACCAACTTGGTATGTAAGCTTTTTACTGAGAAATCCAAATTTCACTGCGACAAGATCGATGTATTATATGTTCGCTTTCTAGGATTAAATCACGAACAGAATATGAAAAAGATGAGGTTACTAACGTTTATGCAGCTGGCAGAGACAAACCCTGAAATGTCGTTTGACACTATACAGGAAGAATTGCAAATTAACGAGGATGAAGTTGAGAGCTTCATTATTGATGGTAGGTTCTTTGAATGCGACGTCTAAGCTTTATTTCCCCTACATAAATAAAACTGACCTCCAGACTTTATTGTAAGAATGGAGGGCAACTTATGCAGGGTACATAAAAGAATCAGTACTGGCTTAGTAAAACTTCACTTTCACTAAGTTATCGAAGTATTCGACATTTATAATATACATTTATAATTTCCGGAGTATGAGTGCATGATAATGCTATGTTTCAGTACTGAAAACAAAGCTCGTCAGGGCTCGTATGGACCAAGGCGGTCGCAAAGTTCTCATTTCAAGTACCATGCACAGAACGTTTGGTCGGCCACAGTGGATGCAACTACGCGATTTACTTGCAGCCTGGAAAGCAAATTTAAGCGCCGTGCAAGAGGGCATGAAATCCGTAGCTGCCGCGCAAATCGAACTCGCTGTAAAAAATAAACCCATCATCAACCATTGATATGTTTCACGTTGTGTATACGAAACTAATAACTTGCATATGGAAAAACGAAATGCAAACTGAACATTTTTTAATTAATTCATATTTTCAACCGAATAAATAAATGTGCCGTGACTGCAGTATTATAATTGTAACTAAATTAATCACACAATTAAAAAATGATGATGAAACATTATTTACGAAATTTCTATCTCTGTCGCGCGACATTCTAAGATCGTATAATATATTTTTTATTTCTAAGTAAAAATTGCAAGAATAATAGTACTCTGCGTCAAATTTTTTAAAAAATGGTTGTAACTTTGTCTGAGAATTATTTTCGATATACGGTAAAGATTTTTTATACCGTTCCTCTTACAAAGTAGAAAAGAATGCTGAAATTCGGTAAATTCTACAGTGTAAACGAGCTTGAAATAAAAGCACTGAGAATACAGTCACACACAGTTTCATTTCCTTCTTTTCATATAGCAACATTTTATTTTTGTTAATCAGTTTTATATATGACATAAAGGTTTATCATAGAAGCATTTCTTACATCTTACAATTTGACAAATAGAACGTTCATATAATATAATTTCATAACCGTGCATTACATGATTAGAAAAGCCATATATTTTTTTGTACTGATCCGCCTTATTATTTGTTTCTAATCTGTAGCTTGTTGCTTATCACATGATACTGTTAATGAGTACAAAAATTACAAATCTTAACGGACTAACATTAGAAGTCTATAAAAAAGTACCACAGCGATCGTTTCAAGCAAATGTATAATGTAAAGTAAAAATACCTATTGTAATGTTTATCAACATATAACGTACACAGAGATGTACGTAATTCACTTTCTGTCAATTATTAATGGTTTACATACATTTCCGTATACTGACATGTACTGTTCTAAGCTCGCCTTATATGTATATATATATATATATACGTTTATGAAAATAATGTGTAAACAAAAAATATTACCTACTAACGTAATATTTACTTTCCACTGATAACTGAACTAGGGGTCGTCAATTAGTCAAAAACACATATCGATAAACACACTAAATCACATAGCGAAAATGACGTGACGTAAATAACAATAATTGGAAAAGCATAAAATTACATAAGAAATGCATAATTCTTTAATGCGATAAGAAATTGGCGTTCCTAAAAAAAAAAGAGACAAACATGTAGAATTAACGTAGCGCAGTGAAACATTATATACGAGTGCAGTGTATAACAGTAATTTGTTTTTCGAGTTATTGACATAATTTTATGATGAGTTCTTCTACACCTAATGATAATAGTATGTTGTAAAAATAATAGCTATCGTAGTAAAATTATCGTTTCAATCGCTTACTTACTAATTGATACATAAGAAACTTTCTTTGTTGTCCCTTAATTTGTTCCTAGTACAATTTTTCTTCAGATATGGCATCATAAATCTCACGTTGCTCTGAGTTTCGAATTGTAGATACTTCATTAAATGAAACGTAATAAATTCTGTAGCACACTTATAATATAGCCTCAAGCATATGCACGTATAAAAATCTTTCCTTATAAAGTAACTCGAGAACTAACAAAGCCAAGATTCGAAATAATGCTTTACTTTAGAATGTATTTCAAAATATCGATAATTCTATAGACCTTTACGTTTATTCTGCCTTTGCATACATCAATCTCCTGTAGCAATCACTGAAAGACAAATTACGGATAATAGGTACTTTATATATATATGTATATATATATATTGTTCTTTTAACATAAATTCATTCTCTTTCTTTAAAATTGTTGCAAAGTCAGATTTGAGTGGAGAAACGAGGACGTGGCAAGTCTCCAAATACTGTATCACCATGAACGCTCTTAGCTAGAGCTTTAATCGAGGCTCGAATATTATGTGGATCATGTGGATCTCTCGAGAACTGAAATACCATTTTAAACGTGTTAATAATAGACGTTATTCTATAATATTAGTATACAACAAATATACCTTTTAAAACGTCATGCAATTAAATCGATAACAATTCGAATTACGGGATGCAAGTTAGTGGTATGTACGTATATCTGTACCTGATCGTCATCCTGATCTTGAACTGTTCTACGTACGAACGATGGAAAGGATGGAACACTAACTGGCAAAGACTTAGCTAACGTAGGATGTCCACCCCTCTGTCCTCTTGGCATATGAATCCCTTCATCTTGACCTGAATCTGAGCACAATGTTAATGGCGTTATTCAACTTTGTTATACGCAACAGTAAAATTCGTATAAACTGAGAGTTTAAACTAACCATCTGTGTCAGATCCTTCTTCCGAAGATTGAACTTGGTCGGTAGTAAGAGTGTCTTCCATCCCTTCTAGGGGAAATAAAGCTTCCGTGTCGAAGCTGCCTGTTCCTTTAGTGTACACGTATAGGCGGTCATTCTTATCTATATTACCATTCTACGAAACATTAATCAGATGGTTTCTATTGCATATTTGTAGTTACCAACGACTATGCGTTCGAATATATAGTGTACTTACAAGAAAATTAGGGGAACTACTAGCACCTTCTTCGCGCTTAACATTAGGAGTAGTAATAATCTTCGTTTCATTCGATACTACTTGCGATGTTGCGTTTACATTATTAGTTGCGGAGGTAGTTATACTGGTTGTAAAACTGTCTGGGGTTGTTGGAGGTGTTTCTATATTATTTGTTAATCTAGCTGCTTCTTCGCCATTGCATATAATCCTGAAGAACACATAAAATATATAGATTTAAAAATATAATTCTAAATCCACTCGATGTGCAATTTCATTATTAATTTGTATGTAAGACCTTGTTAACAATCTATGCTCGTTATGGGCTCTCTCACGGAACTGCTCTAGTAATTGATATTGTTTCGCAGTGAAGGCACGAATTTTATCTTCTATTTCTGCAGACCACCGTTGGACAGATTCTTCGAGCTGCTGTTGGAGACCACCCAAAGCCACTTGTACATTGTTGGGTAACTCGGATACTGCATAGATAAAATACAACGTATTATAATAAATATATATCCGACAGAGACCATAGCACATCTTTATCTTCTATGCGAATTGTGCTTGATTAATTAAGTCACATAATTATGGGCCAATTTACCAGAGAATTTGGTAGGCTGTTGACGGTAATCGAGTTCGTCCAAAGTGTTATGAGCGATTATTATTCTAAATACTGGACTATAATCTGGATTGGATTTTAACTTGTTTATCTCTTCAGGCAAAGTCTATAACAAACAGAATGAGATAAGAAAAATACATAAAAAAAATTGGGATTAATAACATAAAATTCGTATTAATTTTGTAGTTGGATATCTTTTCTACAATGTAATGCATGAATTAATCTAATAATATTCTTTAAAAACCATGGTATATACCACGAATACCTAAATATCAGAACAAACCAATTTCTCTACTCTCTCTCTCCTTCTGTAAAAAGGAATTTATACTCACGACGAGATCGCTATTAATAAGGACTAAAGCAGCACCATATTCTCTATGTACAGCATGAGTGTGCACAGAACAATTGTAACAACGGTGAATGACCCATGATCCAACGTTCCTTATCTCCACTAAACCTGGTTGCTCCTTAGTGATACCTTCCAATTCCGACACCGTTGCAAGATTCTGTTTAGAACAAACATTTCTAATAAAAAAATTGGAAACAACCATGCATTGTACTAATTCTAAAAGAAAATGATGTCATTCGTGTATACTGGTCACCGTTTAAATAACAAGTTATTTAAAGTGAAAGTTTTATGTACATAAACGAAAGAAGGGAAAAGAAGAATATCTGACCTGGCGAAAGAAAGCATCAGTCTGTTCCTGAAGTGTCAATTCAATATCATCGATGTTGACCTTTTGCAGTTCAGTGCCCCTAGATTTTATGGACACGTTCAAACATTTGCATACAATATGCATCTTACACAATCAGTATACACCGTTTTCTGAAAGAAATTCGAGAAACTCAAGCGCACAGTTTCGCGATGCCGGGACTCGTACACCGTACATACACAGATCACTTAATTCTCCTGGTAGTATCGAAACTTATATTCCCGAAATGGCTATG
Organism: Andrena chrysosceles; assembly: GCA_963855975.1. Taxonomy (NCBI): domain Eukaryota; kingdom Metazoa; phylum Arthropoda; class Insecta; order Hymenoptera; family Andrenidae; genus Andrena; species Andrena chrysosceles. The sequence continues at coordinate 8,946,464 of OY979766.1, read as the reverse complement.
CTCGTTAACGCTTCTAATATTCGAAATTTGAATTAACCGAAGGCTCCGATGGATAATTGGAACGAAACAATAGAAAGTATGAAACAATAGAGCTCGGCTTAAGGAGTAGCTGCCGTAACACTGTACGTTCGCGGTGTTGTTAAATTTCAAAATCGCGTGTCGAGGCTGTGTTCGATTAAGCAGAACACCGCTACAGAAAGATATTTATTTTCGCAGAGAGCCGAAGCACTTCGTCTATGGATTCGCTGGTGTTTCCGATTCGACTACCGTCCAATCCGTTCCGTCGGCTAATTCATACACTGTTGACAGACACGCATACTCCGAGCCAAGTAAACGAATTACCGAAAGGAGCTCAGTGGCGAATATATATTTGCTTCTAAGAGTTCGTTTTCACCGTATACGGAGGTAGTTTTGAATATTAATAATCGTATAGCTCGTGCGAACTGTCCCGAATGACTCGTTACAGTTTTATTAAATGATAAATTCCTACATTTCTTGGCTACAACGCGCGTATTTACAAGTATTTCTGAAAATCTTCGGAGGCTCTACTAAAAATAAACACTGATTTATAGGTGCGTACAGATGCGTACGTGATCACCCCAGACAAAAACATACTTGCCTTGCTAGTCAATTGACCGACTTTTACCATATGACATCGGAATTCAATGGTGTGCGAATACACGAGTATGTGCATGCACGCACACTTTGCACACGCGCGCGCGTACACAGTATTTACACACATTCGACGCAAGGTTACTTGAAATTACACATGCGATATGTAATTTTCGTCTAACACATTCGATAATTCCTATTTTATTTTATACTTGCCAGTAGTGTAGAATATCTTCGTATTTAACGAACGAACGATTTGACGACGCTTTAAGAATATATCTTTTGACCAAAACTAAGGACTGTACATTATATGTAGATTTTATTTTTCATGTACATTTACTAGCATTTTCTATGTATATTCAAGACTCAGAGTAGTCGGGAATGCTATTTTCAAGATATTCCGTTTCAATTCTTCTTTCTATGCGTAGGAAGTGTAATATGTAAAACGAGCGCCACGCGAATCCGTGATTTTTGAATATATTAAGGATGTGCATGAAGGCATTTGTATAAAAACACATCTCTTTAAACGAAACAATCTTGTATTCTTTTTTAAACATTGTATTGTGGAGATAACACTCATTATGTATATTATTTTACAGAGATATGGATATTGTATATTATCTGTATAATAATAATACTGTCCGAATATATTATATTTGTAACAGGATTATATACATGTTTCTTTTATCATAAAATTTGTATCTGTACATAACAGAATATAAAACAATATTATAATGCAACTATTGGAATGTTAGTTGAATAAAATGTAACAAGCAACAAAAATGCATATGAAAATATTTTTCAGTTTCATACTCTGGTGCGAAGGCATTCTTCTTTCCACTTGAAATATTCATTAAATCGTATTGCAGCATACCTATAAATTATTATACCGAATGATATAAAATATTTTCGTAAAGATACTAGCACAATAACAGTTACAAGGAAGGACAAGTGACTGTTCCAATACATTTAGTATCTACAATTCTTCTGTACAATATACATTGAGATACTTACTCTAAAAAATCAAAGTCGATTGTCGAATGCTCACTCTGTATAAGTCCCCAACAACCCCAAAAAAAGTGTGACAATAGAACAAATTTATTTACTTGTATATACAGTAAATTAATTTCATTTTCAGGTACATAGTTTACATTATTGTATTCCTGAAGATATATGCTTAGCCATGCTTTCTGCAGTTCTCCTTCAGGGTACAAAGAATAATCAGGATTATCAATACCTACAACAATTTTCATGTAATTAGTTCGATAAATAATAACTTTGAGCGTAGAAAAAATCAGAAAATATCGCTTACAAAATAATATTTAAGTATATGTTTATAAATTACCAGCAAATTCGGCAAAATGATTAGCTATATCGAAAGCTTGATAATTATACGCGGTATATTCAAAATCGATAAAAGTAACAGTGTCTTCTTTCTCATTGTAAATCACGTTTCCTAGAAGTAAATCATTGTGAGCAAAAACAACATTGCTATTTAGATCTTCGAGCTCCGCTTTCAAGAGCTGATAATCCTGTTTCAACACAGTAAATGGTTTTATCAGTTTCTCAAATCTGAAAGTGAGAATAATCACAATTTGTCTAACAGTTTAAAGCATGTGGTTCCTAAATGCTCATAATACGTTACCTGGCTTGTTTGGAATCGTCGGAAAACTTTTTCGGCATGATCTCCATAAACTTTTCTACTTTGCCCCAAATGCATGCTTCTTTGGAAATGTTGTCATTATCGGGTTTAAGTTTATGCATCTGTGCCATTCTCTTGGCGATTAAAGTATATACATTGGGGTTCCTTACTGTTTCTGTCGTAAGTGTAGTACCTTCGATAAACTGATAAGCTAAACCATTATTAAACGTGGCATAAATGGAATGTGTAAAACCCGCTTTATTTAATATCTGTGGAATACGTAAACACACTTTTCGTTACCTGGGTACATTCTTATTAACGCAACGATCAATTCCGATACATTTATACTTACTCGAATGTTTCTCGTTTCATCTTTACGATTGATTAGCAAATCTGTTTTGTGCCCATAAACTCTGACCAAAACCATTTCATTGTAATGCCCGGAACACCACACTCCTATGAGTTTATTTGTGATCCCATCTGTAAATATCTGAAAATAAAATTGAACGTAATGTCACCAATCTGCATACTTTATCTTCTACGAGTGCCACTTAATATAAATCACTGTTATCAGAAGAATGAAATCTGAAAGAGTACTACATACTTGTTGTCAACAGATAAAGCCAGATATTATATAAGCTATACATTGACCTCAAACTCTTCTCAATCATTAGTTTACTACTATAATCTTCCCTTTGATAAATTCATTTTTACAGTATATTGAAAAATAAGAAAACTAAGTATAAACATTTAAGATATATATTTAATTATAACTTTTACTTCGAGTGTACTTCAGTTGAAGATTAATATAAAGCATATTTCTAGCTGCATAATAAATTCAGATAAATATAAATATATATATGTACATAAAATTGTTATAGTGTCTTATATTATCTTTCACAAAATTTCTTACCTTAAAATGCAATTTGTCTAAAGGCCATGTAGGCCTGATTTTCTTAATTATCTCTTTGGCGCCATGAACGATTTCATTTTCATCTATTGTTATATTAAAATATGGCTCTTCACATATTTCGTCCATGAATAAAATTTATCTGTAAACATAGATATTTCTGTTGCGTTACCGCTGTAATTAAATAAGCGAAGCGTTATGTGCGCATTATTTTTCTTATGATAAAAATATTTAGAGTTGCGAGTAATATTTTTTGCCACAGAGAATAGATGGTGTATTAACGTTGACAACACATATAATTCACCACAATATTGGAATGTACCAGATATTTGTTACACACAAATGTCAGCTGTTCTATGCAGCAGCAGTTCTACACGTTCTACGGTAACTGAAAGTGTTATATGTACTTTGACTCGACACATACTGATAATGATTGATACTATGTACACATAGCAAGAGAAGGCTAGTGTAGTACAAAGACCTTGAGTTCATTAATGCTTCCACATCCAACCAATTTCCACCCCCAGCGGAAATCATTATCTATGTGATGGTTTAATACAACAATTTCACGTTGCATGTGTCTATGTGCACATAGAAAAAACGAAGGAAAAATACACCAGTCATTATCAATCATTATAATGACTTTTTTCCGTGTTTCGTACATACGTTCGTGAATGCCTCCGACCAAGAAACATTTAACATCGCATAGTTTAAATAAATTTTTATTATAATATACACAGATCTACAACTGACAATAAAGCATTATTATTGTGTTTATTAGAAATGATCTGCCGGAAACCATAAAGCCTCTACTTCTTTACAAGTATCGGATACTTCATCTTGTACGAATTAGTTGTAGCCTACAAATAATGGGTAATTGTAGCCAATAATTTGCAAAGAATTAATGCTATGCAGTTGAACTGCGAACAAATGTTTCATAAACAAGTATACGACAATCGGCTGGATCAGCGTCAATATTTAAATTGTCAAAACATTGAAATAACGCACCATTGATTTCTTCTCTCCTTGTTAGGCCAATAATGGCGGGAACTGTTACTCCTGGAAGGTTGTAAGATTGTAGCAATTGAATTGGCGCCTAATTTAATTGTATTAACGAAAGTACTACCAAATATGAAACTTAAGATTAGTAGAATACGTAAAAACGTAATGACATTATTTTATTCAACTATAGAAGCACAAATTATGTGTATGTCCATTTCTTATAATTTCAAAATGCGTACTGTCATTTTGAAATCTTATAACGGACTATACCAGATATAGTATATTGAGAGTCATAAATGTCCCTAAAGGACTACTTGACCGCATTCTTTTTCTTTCTTTCTATCGTACTTATGTGCTTTAATTTCATATTATGACAGGTTCAATTAGTTTTGTCCTGTGAAATGACAACTAGAATTCAAAACTTTTGCACGGCACTATATAATTCACGTAATTATTACTATAGTGCCCTGTTTACGAATGTAAACAATCGTTGATTATTTACTTTTACTAACTTCAGATCGAATACTCTTTGCAATTAATTTGGCGCCTAGAATAAGTACGGAACGCGATACGATTTCTACGAAAAAAGTGTTGATAATTAATCGGGACAGTATATTGTTATGCAGAATTAAAATATCATAGGCTAATTAGACTATTATATGTGTTTTAACTTATAATTTTACGCGTTTATGTCACATTAATTTATCTCATGTACATACTATGTAGACGTTTTTGTGCAGAATATTGACAATGACATTGTATCGTATTTGTTGAAAAGTTCTGCAACAACAAGAAATGTGTATTTATAAAAGAATTTTAATCGTCTTCTGTGATAATCTTACGGTATGTCGAATAAGTGTTCTACTCATTTTTGCGAATCACATAGTAGCTAATAAATGTACACAATATTTCATTTACCAAATATTTATACATTTTCAGGGTAACAAGATATTTTATTGACTGTTAACTTATTAAGAAAATGTCAAAGAGAGTTCCAATCACTCGCAACGAAATGCAACCTACATTTATGGGTTTCCTTGAGAGGATTAAAAATAAACATAACGTACAATCCAGGTATGAAAAACACATTCGTAAGATACTTATTAATGACGCAGAGTGTTATGCGTGTTTAAAGTGTGTAATATAATTAAAAGTTAAGCATTATATGCGATATAACCTATTTATTTTATTTAGACTTTGTTCTATTGAGAATTATCCAGATATTCCTTATTGTAAACAAAAGAAGGTAACAATTTCTTTTTATAGCACTCCAAAATCAACAAATACAAATTCGCAACTCGATAAAAGTTTGGAAGCGCGGAACAACTATGAATCTCATAATAATATGAAATTGGGAACGGAAGCTAAAAATTCCATTATATCTCTCGTAAGGAAACATTTCATTATTTATGAGGAACATAATAGTTTAATATTTTACGGTGCAACAAACCTGTTTTAGGATAGCTCCGAGGAATCGTCACTTCACGGTGCCAACAAAACTCCCAATGGTACAAATAGTTGCAATTCAAAGGAGGATCTAGTTGAACGTTCTGTAGAAACGAAATCAGTGTCAAATGATGAATTTGAGCCGCAATTTCCCAAGTCGCGAAATGTACAGAAATCAAGGTTTCAATTTCTTCAATCGTCGGATAGCGAAGATGATAGCGAAATAAAGCCATCTTTGAGTTTAAGTAGGAGGAACAGAATTTTGGATGATAGTAAAGAAGAATTGGAGTCGGACCAGATTTCTCCATCTATGAAAGAAAAGCACTATGGACATTCTAATATAAGTTCGCAACTAACTCCCGAAAGTAATGCCTCTAAAACAGAAACAGAAGAAAAAAATATAATAGATTGTGACGATCTGAAAACGCCAAAGAAATGTTTAAAAACTAGGAGGAGTGATAACATTGTGATATCTGACTCTGATAGTAGTCCAAATTTTAAGAGCAGTTTAAAACGTAGTCCTAGGAAAGAATGGGTGGGGCCAGATTTTAAATTAAATTTGAAATCTTTAGGCTTGGGAAAGCAGCTAGATCCTTGGATACAATCTGCAAAAGGCAGACCAATTATGTCTTCGGTACCTGTAAGTGGTCTATCGAAACATTTATTGCGGTTGTATTAGACGTATAAGATTAATTTCAGTGCCATTACGCTAGTTGCATGCAAATAATCCAATCGTTTCTAGGTCACGAAAGATAAATTGGAAGACAGATACAAGCAGTTAAAAGATTTCCAAATAGAAATTCTTGAAAAATTTTACGCCACGTTGGATCAAATTCCGTTGCCCGTTTTAGAAAAGTTTCCAAACTTCAATGCACGTACATTTCAAGATTTGAAAGTTTTATATCAACATGCTAAAGCGAAAACACGTTTGGTGGAAACAAAGCTAGTTCACGTAAAAGCTGATGCAAGCAAAGTATCTGCAGATGAAAACCAAAGTGAAATCACACGTAGTTGTGCAAATAACTCTGTATTACCAAAAACAACAGGGACCTTAAATCAGCAGTCAATATTAAGTATCTCAGATGACAGTTATAATTTTTCTACCACGAATTTAGCTGATGCGGAATCGAATTGTTATAATGCACTGGAAACAAGAAGCTCAGTTCCAGTAGCAAAGAGGGAATTTGATCAACCCTTACAGAGAAAGAGTGAACCGCAACTAACAGAACAGAACGACAGTATGAGTTTAAGTTGCTCGCCAGTTACCAGTAGATCAAGCGAATCTACTGTTCAAGGGAAAAAGAGTACATTTCAATTGAAAAGACCAATTAAAGCTACTGTGGGTATACAAGTTTCTAAACAGATTGGAGAAATATGGAAAAAAGAAGAAGAATCTAAAACTACCAGTGCTACTGTGCCAGTTTCCAGTCTCGATATACATACAACTGCTAACAGTCTCTATAAACCAGGAAGAGTTGAAGTAAATAAAAGTGCAGGAAAAGCTGTACAGGAAAAGAAAGAGAATCTACAATTCAATGAAAATTTAAAACATGAAAATAATTGGAACGATACACTGAATATGCATGGTAAATCACATAAAAGTTTTTAGTCCTATTTAGAAATATTATAAGCTATATGATTATTAATTTATTGTAGATGATAGCTCATATTCTGAAGATATAGTTGACTGTTTAACCCAAGAACTTGAACAGTTTCCTGCATTAAATAAAGAATCTAATGTAAAGTTTAATGCTTCAGGTAAATTTAGATTATAAAATCAGCTTATTTTCCTTTGTTTCCGTATGTATTTATTATTGTTTATTTAAACATGTAGGCTTTGGAGCGCTGTCGTCACAAAACGTAAACAATACGGAAAATGAGAAAGGAGAGAAGAAGTCGAGTAAAACCGACATTCAAATCGGTGTTTTTACTGGAAATTACAAAAACGACGGTGTCAGTGGCGAATTTGATGGTTTAACGTACCCACATTCGCGAGAAATGTTAAAGGTAAAATATTGTATTTGTCGTTTCTCTAGAATAATGAAGTTGTAACGACTTACAAGAATCTGTTTTATGATTTTACATAACGATACCATTTCTTTCTATACTTTTAGGTTTTTAGGCAAAAATTTGGGTTGTATTCATTTAGACCGAATCAATTGCAAGCAATTAACGCTGCGCTTTTGGGGTTCGACTGTTTCGTTTTGATGCCAACTGGAGGAGGGAAATCATTATGTTATCAACTGCCAGCACTTTTGTTACCTGGAGTAACGATTGTCATTTCCCCATTGAAAAGTCTTATCCTCGATCAAGTTCAAAAACTCACATCCCTTGATGTAAATGTTTCTCAAATATCCTACATAATTCTGTTGATTATCACTCGGTTATAAACTAATGGCAAATTTCGCGCAGATTCCGGCGGCGCATATGTCCAGCGCACAAACAGACAATCAAACGGAAGGAATATACAGGGAACTTTCGAAAAGAGAACCAGCGCTCAAATTACTTTACGTAACGCCAGAAAAACTATCTGCATCCCAGAAATTCTGCAGTCTTTTAACCACGTTGTACGAGAGAGAGTTATTAGGGAGATTTGTTATTGACGAAGCACATTGCGTAAGTCAGTGGGGTCACGATTTCCGACCCGACTACAAAAAATTAAAGGTTCTCAGAGAAAATTATCCTAGAGTGCCAACAATTGCTTTAACGGCAACCGCAACGCCAAGGGTTAGAACTGATATATTGCATCAATTAGGGCTCACTAAACCAAAATGGTACGTAATTGTGTCGGTGCCAATCGTGCCATTTATTATACCGAAGAATTTGTGTCTCTGTTCCCCAGGTTCATGTCAAGCTTTAATAGGCCAAATTTAAGATATAGCATAATTGCAAAGAAGGGGAAAAATTGTTCGGATGAAGTGATAGCTATGATTAAAACGAAATATAAGAATGTTTGCGGGATCGTTTACTGTCTATCTCGTAAAGATTGCGACGATTACGCCGCACAAATGAAGAAGAATGGCATCAGGGCTCTAAGCTATCACGCTGGACTTTCCGATACTAATAGAAGTGATACCCAGGGTCGATGGATCTCGGAAGAAGTACGAAAACATTGTTAATTAATACTTGTGACATTTATTCGCGTACGCATGATTATACAACATATCGAATTTCAGATAAAAGTTGTCTGTGCAACGATAGCTTTTGGAATGGGCATTGACAAACCAAATGTTCGTTTTGTAATCCACGCGGCCCTTCCGAAATCGATTGAAGGCTATTATCAAGAAAGTGGACGCGCTGGTCGCGACGGAGAAATCGCAGACTGTATTTTATTCTACAATTACGCTGACATGCATAGAATAAGAAAGATGATTGAAATGGACAATTCAAATCCTGCTGTAATAAAAACTCACATGGACAATTTGTTTAAAATGGTGTCGTTTTCGGAAAACAAAACCGATTGTCGTAGATCAATACAGCTTAATTATTTCGGCGAAGTATTCGATCGGGAACAATGCATTGCTAATAAAGCAACGTCGTGTGATAATTGCAGAAGTAAAGTAAGTGAAACTTAAGACGATATATTCCGTTCCCATTAAAATTACTCTTATGTATAAATGTTTTGTAAAATTTTATCAATTTTTTAGGACGATTTCACTATGCTAGACGCGACGGACGTGGCGAAACAAATTATGAAGGGTGTTCGTGACATGAATCAAATGAGAGGCTGTAAACTTACACTAGTACTTCTTACAGATGTGTTTAAAGGAAGTGACCTGAAGAAAATTAGAGACTTAGGTAGGAAGAAAAAATTGTTACACGATACACGTATAATTGTTTTATGTAGCGTGGAATAAGATTAACTAAATAATTTTCCAGGCCTTAATAAGCATGCTTTGTATGGTGTCGGAAGATCTTGGGCTAGGGGCAACATAGAACGTTTGCTACATCACATGGTACTTAAAGAATATTTGCAAGAACATATGTATATTAATAACGAAATTGCTTGCGCCTATGTAAGAATTGGTTCAAATGCTAGCGAACTTATGACGAAAAAGGATGTGAAGGTAGGAACTATGTATATTCTAAATGTACGAACGTCGAGCTTTATTTTAAGTCTAATGTAAATTGCGATATATTTATATTGTTCTTACAACAGGTCTTAATCCCTATGAGATCATCTACCAGCAGTATTAATGCAGTGGCAACGGTGTCTGCAGTTCCACAAAAGATTGATAAAGTTCTTTTGGAATTACAAGAACGTTGTTACAAAGAACTGATGGAAATAATAAAAGGAATTGCTGGAGCACTCGATATTTCAGCGTCCTCGGTTATGAATATGATAGCAATCAGAGCAATGAGTCAAAAGCTTCCAGAAAACGAGGAAGCGATGCTACAAATACCGCACGTTACTAAAGCGAATTTCGTGAAATACGGGAAAGCTTTGTTAGATATTACACAAAAATATGCAGCAGAAAAGAATGGTAAAATTCTAATAAAGATTTCAGGCGATTTAATTATGAATAAGTGAATTCCTTAAATATTGCATGAATTTATTGCTTGAATGACCTTCGTCATTTTTAGAACTATTGAACCAAGAAAATGCAGTGAGCGACGACGACGATGAAAGCGATACGTGGGATAATGCTTCTACTTCAACTGGTGGTCAATGGTCTAACAGCGGTAGAGGTAGAAAGCGCAAAAGTAAAGGCAATTATCGAAGTACTGCCAAAAAGTTCAAACGAACTACATCGAAGTAAGATACGCATACATATTTTACATACTCTGTGTGTTTCCTCATTTTAATTTATCATATATCGACAGTACGGGGAGAGGAAAAACTACAGCAAAAGCGAAATCCACAACTTCGACCAAAGGTCCTGGGCTCGTAAATTTTACTCAAAAGAAGGAATATCTGTCAAATCCGCAGAGGTATATGCAATTCGGTTGACACAGTTCTTTGTGTTATACATATATTTGTAATTTGTAAATGAGTGATGTAAAAATTGATTATTTTTTGTAACTTATGATCCATATCGCGGAAAATTGGCATTTCTGCAATAACTTAATAATGAAACAGTATTATGGATCATTTTTGTAAAAAATATTTGTATAACTTATGTATATATATGATGTTTTGTAATAAAGTGATTTATTTTAATAGTAATTTTAAGTGTGAAAATCTTTTCAAGTACGTCACAGATTAATTTATATAGATTTATTCAGATTATATTTACAATAAATATTCACATATCTATATACATACCCACAGGGAATATATTCATTATTAAGGAAAATGAATAATATTCCATCGTGCTAGTACAACTTTGTGTTTAATAGAACTACCAATTAAAAACCAAACTGGAAAGTAATTAAATACTTTAGCCCTCATAATGCTGGTTGCATTATTCTTTCTTGGCGATCCTCATTTTTTATATGTTTCTTTAATAAATCCATAACTTCATTATCGAATTCAGACGGAGTGGGCTTTGCGCCTGTAGCCCAGTAAAATATATCCCAATCGTTCGATGGCAAATTTATGAGACGGTCGTACAATTGTAGTTGTTTATCATCAAAGTTATTTAAATATTTCTTGGCAAATGTGCTTAAAAGTAGACCATTTTCTAACATACCCCGCTTACGGGACTGATAAATTAGCCTGTAATTAAAGCATTACAATATTCTGAAATTGTCATTTCATGTTCGTGAAGCCCTTTATTAAATACCTAGCTCTCTTAACATTTGTGTTTTCTTCAACACGTTCAACGTAGGGCGGTATACTAGGTTCGTGACCCTCTGGATGAATTATGTCTTCACATTTATCTTTGCATCTCGAACAACTCGTTGAAACACTTCTGACCACCAGTGTTGGTTTAACCTTATATTTACATCGATACGATATTAGTTATTTCATTCAATATACAACAGCGTAGTTTTAATTTAACAAGCTATACTTTTGTACTTACTACCGATGCGAGAGATTTCACGAAAATATTCATTTTTGTCACCTTATCTTCGACGTTTCAGAAGCGAAGCGAAATGGCTATATCTTCATAATATTAGGAATATTAGCACAACTCGTGACAGATCGTGTTACTATATAAATATATCAATATATCTGTTAGCTTTGTTACTTTGAATTACGTGCTAACATCTGATTTTGCTTATTGTATTCATTTCAAGCTGGTACTTGTTTGTATGCACAAATTGTAAATAATGTTTCGTAAACAAATGGTTCTTAGGTAAAATATAACCTTAGCTTATTAGTATGTTGTATACCCCATATATACAACGTCTAAATAAATACTAATTGTACTATTCACTCTAGTAAATTATAAGTGAAATAAATAAACGTATATAATATGAAATTTCTGTAATGGAGAGAGTTTCATTTTTTATAAGAAAATGCTCATTTTCATGATCAATTTATCGTTTACCATTGCCCTGTTCCAAATGTGTTTATGTGTTCAATGCGAGTATTTAATTGTGTGATTGACGTTTCATGATTATTGCTTTAAAGCTAATCATTATAAAAAAACATAATTCATTGTATATAAGTGATAATCATGTATGAAGAAGGAAGTAAACATAAGAGCTCGAAACATCAAAATGAAACTTTTTCTACGGCATTAGAAGGAATTGATTCAGTCCTTTCTATGGACGACACAGTATTACAAATTCTAGAAACTGGTGACGATAGTAAGAGAATATCTTCTGTCAGTCCTAATATACACGAAGAGACTTTAAACAGTCTTAAGCACGAGTGGAACATTTATGATATATTTGAAGTACATAAAAATCCTGAGAAGCTCCAATCTGCAGAAGGGAATAAAGAAAACCTGCAAAGAAATATTGCTGAAAAGAATGCCTTAAATATTTCATGTAACATACCTAGCAGGGAAAATAATCAGTGGCAAGATGAAACGTTAATGAATCAAGCATTTACACAACTGGATTCCCCCGGTAGAAGAGACAAAGTTTTAGAATGTCCCACTCAGGTTATTCATTTTTTAATAAAATTCAAATCAGAGTATCTTAAAAGTTTTCTTAATCATATTTTACTTTTTATTTCTAGGTCTTGATTAACGACTCTCAAAATTATATGGAAGAAACAGATCTCATGCAAATCATAGATACAATGTATATGTCAGAAAGTAATCTGCAGAATCCGAATTCACTAAAAAGAAACATAGTTGATTGTACCAATAATATTCCAAACAAAATGTGCCGTTCAATTAACATCGGAGTAAAAGAACAGTGTATAAACACACATAATCATTCGATAAAAAATTGTACGTTTTATGGTTTACCAGAAGCAGTAAAGCAACTTTTCTTACAAGTCAGGGGTATCGACACACTTTACAGTAAGTATTTTGCCTATTAATTTAATGAAGCACATGCTGTAATAATAAACAAGCTCTATTTATTCGCTATATACTCACAAATTGTCTAATTCCTTTAGAATGGCAAGATGAGTGTTTAAATCTGGATGCGATAAAGAAGAGGAAGAATTTAATTTACGCTCTTCCAACAAGCGGAGGCAAAACATTGGTTGCAGAAATATTAATGTTAAAAGAACTTATATGCAATAAAAGAAATGCAATATTTATATTGCCATTTGTTGCTATAGTACAAGAGAAAGTTCGTATTAGTATTACTGAAATGCGATGAAGCAAATCCTTATATAATTTGTTTAATAATCAGTTATTGTAAAGCATGCTTTTATTTATCACTTATAGGTCCAAGCGATGGCACCATTCGCATTGGAATTAGATTTTCTAATTGAGGAATATGCAGCGTCGAAAGGAATTTACCCACCGAAGAAACGTCGTAAAAAGAACAGTATCTATGTGTGCACGATAGAAAAGGCATCAGGTTTAATAAATAGTTTAATAGACGAAAACCGCTTCAATGAAGTAAGTAAAAGCATTACGAGAACGAGAGATATTTAAATCTAATAACATCAGCGATCGAATGATACCGTTACTGCGAAATATTTTAGATTGGTATTATAGTTGTGGACGAGCTGCATCTACTTGGTGAAAGCGGAGGAAGAGGTGCTACGTTGGAAGTTCTTTTAACAAAAGCATTATATGTTAATGGTGAGAAATATGTACAAACATAGCATACATCATTTGCATACATTTGTAAATAATTTATTAATCCTTGTTGCAGAGAATATTCATATTGTTGGAATGAGTGCAACGATAGGCAACTTAAAGGAAATAGCAGAATTTTTAAACGCGGATTTGTATACCGGAAACTTTCGACCTGTTGAAATTAAGGAGTACGTGAAATGCGAGGATAATATTTGGTTGCTGGATATGAGAACAGAAGAATTGATGACGGATTTAAAGAAAATTAATTACAAAGTAAATTTATACGTATCATGGAATTCTACTTTCACAAATTGTTTGATATTTGTTTCTTAATTAATGGTTTGTTCAATAAGTATTCAAACGATGCAGCGATCATAGATCCAGATAGAATCGGGGGATTAGTAATGGATGTTGTTCCACAAGATTCGTGTCTTATATTCTGTTCAAGCCGCAAGAATTGTGAGAATGTTGCTTTATTGTTAAGTAGAGTTTTATTCAAGTGAGTTATGTTTTTATAATTGAAGCATTTCTAAGCAACTGTACCTATTATCATTTATTAAACCTACGAACATTTTTAGATCGCTGGAAAATGTTAAAAAGGATGAGAAACAAAACTTATTGGACGCGCTTAAAACCGAGGAGGGCCTTTGCCCTGTTTTGTGCAAAACTATAAAGTTTGGTGTAGCTTACCACCATTCTGGCCTTACATCCGAGGAGAGACGATTACTGGAAGATGCTTTCAAAGCAGGGACTCTCTGTGTAATATGTTGTACGTCAACATTAGCAGCTGGAGTAAATTTACCCGCAAGAAGGGTATTGTGTTTACTTATGTATTCCTCTATTATGTCATTAGTTATTCCTTCTTATAATGAAAAATATTGCAGGTAATATTAAGGAGCCCATATGTTGGTAATCAATTCCTAAATTTAAGTAAATACAAGCAAATGATAGGAAGGGCCGGACGTGCTGGCATGGGAAATATCGGAGAAAGTATACTTATGTGTAAAAATAACGAATTACCGAAAGTAATAATAATAGCTATTCTACCACGGCGTATTGCATGCGAAGAAAATACAATTACTATATATTAATGTCTGTTATACAGGTAAAAGCACTTTTGTTGTCCAAGATGGATGATTCTTTAAGTACATTACACGTGGATAAAGACAGAGGTATAAATAACTTAATATTGAGTGCCACATTGTTTTCTATAGCAACAACTAGATCTGATTTACATAAGCTAGCAAAAAGGACGCTACTGAACATCCAACAGCAGCGTTTAAGCGTAAATGTTAAACGAATTGCGGACGAGACACTGACTGAATTTTTAAAATGTGGCGTGATAAAGGTAAAGAAAAAGGAAAAAAGTGTTGATGTGTACAAACCAAATGTAACTGTTGTTGTGCCATCACAACCTAAATCTCCTAAAGCTAAGAGTACAGAAATAAAAGGGAAAACAACGATAGAACTTACAAGTGAAACTGAATTGGAACTTTGTGATCTGGGACGCGCGGCAATGAAGGGTATAACTAATTTCTCTGATAAACAAATTAACAAGACACTTAGTCTTTATTATTTCGAATATGTATTCTTCTTACAGGTTCCATCAACATGCAGTCTGCATACATGCTATATCAAGATTTGAAAAGAGCACAGGATCATTTGGTGCTTGTTGATTATTTACACCTTTTATATCTTGTTACTCCATACGATATAGCATCGCAAGTGAAACCAGTAGGATCAATTTATTACGACGTGGTAATTTTTCGTTATAACTTCGCTTAAAATTATATTCTTACTGAGAATATTTTGTACTTAATATTTCTTTTAGGTGACTAATTTATCAGAGACACAAATGAAAACAGCAAGACTTCTTGGAATAAATGAAGTAACCATGGCCAAAATACGCGATGGTTTAATGCCTAAGGTAATCAAATGTATACAATTGCCTCTTTTTATATTATATTCTTTTGTATATTTCAACTGCTTTGTCCATAACAGAATGTAGAACAAAGAGTGGTGCAGAGATTTTACATAACGTTAATATTATACGACTTGTGGACACACCACGCAGTTTATGCTATAGCAGAAAAATATCAAGTGAACAGGGGTATTATACAAAATCTATTGACTGCAGTATCGTCATTTGCATCTTCTGTAGTTCGCTTTTGCCAGGTTAGTCAATAAACTGTATGAATATTTGCGACTTAATATTTCGTAAAATTTTAAACATTTCAGGAGTTAGACGAGTTCTGGGCATTCAGAGATTTGTTAAATATGTTTAGCAAAAGATTATCTTATTGTTGTCCTTTGGAGTTAGAAGCATTGATGGAATTACCATTAGTGAAGATAGTAAGAAATTTGTGCTTATCACAGAAAGAATGTTTACGACGCATTTAAATTGTAATAATATTTTTTATCACTAGGGTAGAGCACGGCAATTGTATAATGCCGGTTATAAAACAGTGCAGTCCATTACCAAGACGAGGGCAACGGATTTGCAAGAAAGAGTTTCTTATTTAAGTATAAAAGCTGCGACACAAATTATCGAGGCCGCTAAGGTAAATATATTCTAAACCAAGCTTTCCACATTAGTGCATTTTTACTCACACCTTCGTTGCAATGTACAGCTGTTAATATTGGAAAAGATAGAAGATCTAAGGGATGAAGCTGAAGACATTTTGGACGGTATAGATATGAGTACTTTAAGAGAATTATGAATTCTGTAATCTTTTTGCTACATCACATGTATGCAGCAACGATTTGTATATTTTGGATAAATTATTTATGAAATTACTGATTATTTATGTTAGATTTATGCCAGATTAATGTCAGATTTATGTTAATAAACTGTTCCGTTTAGTTTTCCATACTGTGATTGTATATAGTTTCGTTTAGTATAAGTGCGATGAAAATTCTTTTTTGTGGCCATAGATTTATTGCATATTGTGCCAAACAGACCAATGTGTTTCAAGAATATCACATTGTTTAAGCAGGCACATACAGAAACATCCAAAATGATTTTGATGTCATTTTAAGAAAGTATGACATGAACACATTGTGGTACAATTTTTATACGCGAAGATGTTATTTTATGTAATAATGCAATGATGATAAAAATAGTAATTATTTTATTAAGCCATGTATCTTTTTAGTACATGTAGTCTATATAAAGCCGGGAATCCATCAGGAAGCTAAGCTATTCTACGTTTTAAAAAAATTAGCTTCCATATTCTTATGGAACCGTTACCACTAAAAGCTACGTTAAATCACAGCATCGCATAGCTTAACTCAGCTTCCCGGTGGATTTCCGACTTAATACCCGCATATCTCGTGTTTGTTATCTCTTTTTATACAAACATGCTTTCAAATTAATCGGGATTAATTTGTTTTTCTTATTACCTAAGTCTTTTATTTTTTTAAAATCTAAAAAGTAAAACAAATTGTGCGATAAATCTTTCCATACGTTTTTGAAACCATAATCACCTAATACTTTTATAAAATCTTCTATTTTGTCAAATCTACTTTCGACTTCTGCGATCTTTAAAATACCGCTGAAAGAATATTTTTCACATAAATTTTTAATATACAAATAAAATAAATTGCATTAACGTAATAATATTGTTTCTTATTGATACTTACTCTTTCTTGAGGACTCTATTAGCTTCTATGATGTAATCTTTGAGATTAGTCCCCATAAGCGACAGACAAAATACAACAACATTCACTCCATTTGTTAATAAAGGAGTATGTGCCATGTCACAAGCAGTGACATTGTCATTCAGAGAAACGAAATCAAAAGAGTGTACTTTGTGACTAACGGAGGCAGCAAGTTTGGCTTCTCCACATCCAAAGTCAGCAATGACGTATTCTTTTGGCCTGCAGCATGAAAAATAATCAATTAGCATGCAGTGGAATATATAAAATTCGATTGATAATTACAATAAATTTTACACTAACATCTTTTTGATCGAAGATATTATAACGTCAAGAGGATTCAACGGCCATTGTCCAACTTGCTGTTTATATCCGTAATGATATGCTGTAAACGCATCTGGATCGTCTTTGAAGTATTTTTTAGACTCAGAACTATCGCTATTATAAAGCGTTTCATTCAAATACCTAAATCTAGATGCTCTTAATTTAGTCATCATTTGGTCCCTTAAAGACCGAGGTTTTGCGTTCTCTTTTTCTTTCCTCGTCTGCTTTTGCTTGACAACAAGCATTTCTTCCAATCGTTTAATATCTAATGCGTGGTATTTTGTAACTGTCTTCTTATTCTTCTGTTCTTTCTTCTTCTTCTTCTGTAATACTGAATTCACCGGCTCTGTTTCATTCTTTGCCTTCTGCTTCCTCTTCTTTTTATTCTTTGCATGCTTAGACTCTTGAATTTTATTTGCATCAGGCAACTGAGGTCCATTTCTCTGTTTCTTAGATTTCTCAGTAATTTTATTCTTTTTATTAGATTGATTAGCATTTTGTTCTAACGGATGTTTCGTCTTCCTATGTTGTTTCTTCCCATTAATTTTGTGCTGCTTATTCTCATTTTTAACAAGCAAATCTGTTTTTGTAATTCGAGCTTTACTTTTTATATTTATTACATTCGCAACGTCAGAATTAATGAGATTCGCGGGTATAGAGCTCCCTTCCTTCTTATGCATCTGCTTCAATTTTTTAGGTAGCTGTTGCGTGTTCTTTTTATGTTTACTTTTAAATTTCAAGTTCTGGTCTCCAACAATAGCAGGTTTATGTTTCTTTCCATCTTTGCCTTTCTGCTTCTTGTTCTAGAATAATTCTATTATTTAGGAGAAACGTGATGTCGACATGTTTATGATCTTAAATATTTGTAGACACCATACATCCACGTATGGAAATATATAAGAATAAATGATAATATGTATGAAAATGCTGGAACTCACCTTCGGAACATTTTTGTCATCGACGTTTCTATTAGCGTCTTTTACGTTCTTCTTCATTTTCTTGCCCATTATCTTTATTTTATAAACAGTTGTGGATATCAGTAAAAAATATTCTTAACCATACACGAGGTACTTATAAGCCAGATCTATTATGAAAGTTTGTACAGCAAAAACTGAAATACCGACACAGTAAGAAATCAGTGGTTCTGTTCCACACTCTATAAACAAAAGTTGTTTCTCACTGCAAAAGGAAGGGAACAATGTTAAGAACTGTGCACTTATGTAGCTATTCGTTGAATCCATAGATAGTAAGCTAAAAACAAAAGAGATACGATCGTAATTGTTTCAATTATTTCTGGGCGCGAAAACGTGTTATTTTAACCTCAGCTCTAATCTAAATGAAGAAGATCGATTTCAGGCACGTGCTATGCTTTGTCTACGGTATAACTTTTGGTAAACTTACAGAATCTACTTATATTTGATAAAACCTTTATCGTTAATCAACTAACCCTCAGAAGACGGCCGGCAAGACAATCATTTGCAAGGCGGATGCCGGATAAATTCTTATCTCTAGTACAGTTTCAATTGTGCGTACTTCAAACCAAGCTTTTAAACGAAAATACTGCATACAAACTATTTTCCTTAGTTGCATCCGAGCACCTTACCACTAAAGAAGCAGAAAAGGAAGTAGATCGAGTCACGCGATTCCTCGGGCGATATAATTTTCGGTTGTTTTCGGTGAAACAAAACAGACTCAAGGCGCGGGTCACGAGTGAGCCGGCTTCCGCCGGCGACCACGTGTTGCAGTGTATCTTACACACTTGCAACTTTCGTTAGATTTTTAACAGTTATTAAAGAATATCAACGTTAATTACAGAAATATGTACTTTTATTTCTAGAAACGTAACTTAGGAGAAACAGTTTGAAAGAATATCTGTCAAGAAGTCGCCGAAGAGAACTGAGGCATTAATTATACCTTGTCAGTCTTGACAGCACGTTTTTATAATTGATTTCAAAGGAATTATATTTTTAACAACACTTACTGCTGGGTATGAAAGTATTCGTGTGGGCGAGAAGTGTCTTGATCTGTAGCTGCTTAGACGACCACGAACTTATATATTCTGAAACTTCGATTGTAATGTCCTTGCGTCCTCGGTCTCCTGCATGCGTTTACATTTATTTGGCGCGCGCATCTACTTACTATAGGCTAGTCTAAACAAAAGTATCAGGTTTCACCGAGCACCACTTCGCCACTACCCCATTCCCCATTCGTTCGGCCGGAATTTCGCGCCTTTTTTTACGTAAATTGAGATACTGCATTTTCCGATGCAGTATATTGCCAAGCATCCATATAAATGTTTAAACAATCATTCTCCTTTTTAGAAGCCATTCATTTACTAATAAATTACTGCTCTTGAATACTGTGGCTAAATTAAATTTCTTATCCGAAATAAACTTAATGACTGGTAATTACTACATTCCAAAAATGAGTACCTAAGATGTACTTTAGGGGTCGTCCTTAAATTACGTAAGGCTTTTTTGGGGAGGGAGGGGGTCGCGAATTTCTTATGTTTTCTTACAAGGGGGAGGGGGGAGTAAGGTAGCGTCTTACGTAATATTTTTTAATCTAATTTTCAATAAATACAAATTCTATCATTAATGTTCTAGAAAAGCTTTTTAGTTTAAATTTCCCGAAACAGAGTTAAATGAATTAGATAAACCTTTAAAAGAATTTTAATAATTGAAAAATTTCAATGTAAAAAGTATTACGTAAGAAGGGGGTTGCAATATCAAATCTTACGAATTCTTATACTGGGGGAGGGAGGGGGTAAAAAATGGTCAAAATTACCCTTACGTAATTTAAGGATGGCCCCTTATATGTACATAGTACGAATTCAATTCGAATCATATTTGCATTTTTCGTTACATTTCATCAGATTTAGTTTCAATTCTAACCGCTAGTAGGGTTGCGTTCGAATTCCACTCTCAATTGATAACGTTGCGTGCGACTCGGAAATGGTAACGGTGCTCGCGAGTACGTCCGAGCGTGTGATAAAAAATTATTGTTTGAGAATTATTAAGTAGGTACATATCTACCTGTCCAGGCTATCACCCACTGTAACTTTGTATCACACGCTCGCGCTCGGGAGTGCCGACAATGCTTGAAGCTATCACATTATATGACGTTCCAATGGAACGATGATCAGAAAAACATCACCATTTTTGAAAACTTAATATGTAATTACCTACTTTAGCGTGAAATATACGTAAACAATATTATTAGATATTGTTAAGAAGCTGTATTTTTAAATAAAACTTTAAAGATGTACAGAATTTTAAGATAAATCTAATAATAAATAATATATATCGGGTACCGATACGAGCTATGTTTATCAAACATTAATTGACCGTTTCTTATGCGACTATAATTGGGGGTGTATATAACATAATCCCCTTTAGTCGCCAACATTTCAACAGTCTTTAAAGAATATACAAGCTTTCACGATGTTTAAGGTTATATTTACATCGAATGTCATAGGTTTGCGCGAATCATTAAAAGCGAAAAATGCAATTACAAAAATCTCAACTAACTCGTTCCACACACGTAAGTACTCTATCGATCGAATGCAGTATTAATTTAATGATTAAATAATACCTCGATCATTGTTACAGAATTTCAAATACTATTTTCAAAGGAAAGCAAAACAACCGAGAGTGAGAGAATGAAAGAATTTAAGAAAAAGTTAAGGGAACGTACACCTATAGGTATGTTACCATGCAGAAAAGAGACATTTGTTATAAGTTTTAGAGGACATTAATCGAATGGTTCAATTCAATGTGTAACAGAAAAACTAGAAGAACTGGAGGAAGGAAAACATCCTTATCAAGAGAAGGAACCACTGAAACCATTTCCGAATGATATTAATCCAGAAACAGGTGAAGTAGGAGGACCGCGTGGGCCAGAGCCAACTCGGTACGGTGATTGGGAAAGAAAAGGACGCGTAACAGATTTTTAGATGCTCTAGCGAAGAGATGTGAGAAAAAGTTATATAACGTAGCCTGTACAAATTGTAACATAGAATATTTTACTGTCTTAGAAATGGGCCCAGTGCATATTTATTGTTTGAAACAATGCACTAATATAGAGTTATAATTCTGTATAAAGAAAAACTATTCCCCTTGATGTACATAAACGACTTACTTATTTACTTAATCATACAATGAATTCTAAGTGTCATCTAGATCCATTACAATATTGCTACTTCATTGCCCTTTCATGTGTTTTAAAAATTGTTTTCTTTTTATGGTCCAAGAAACGCAATAGCCATCTATGTTCTGTTGAAAATATAACAAAAGAATTAATACTCTTTTATTTTCTGTTTCATAATCATTTTCCAGTAAAATATATGAATAAGAGTGTTTTTGAATTGGGACTGTCCTTTAATCGTCGTAACACCAACATGTTTAACTCCTTGAATAAAATTGCTATGAAACAATTAACACATAGATCAAGAAAATTCGTCACAAGTATGAAATGAATCATAATTTACAATATAATTTTGACATTTTAACCCCCATATGTCTTTTTCTCATGACGCATAGGTGTTTTCTTGCAAACAAAAAAATTAGACTCGAAAGATGGGAAAGAAGAATCTACGAGAATGAAACAATTTCATAAAAAGCTCAAGTTGCAGCCGATACCAAGTGAGGGATTAGTATTGATGCTAATATTTCATAAGTTATGCTGTACAATGGCTACATAGAACGTGTAATAACAGGAGTACCTCCGAAAGAGCGTTTCGTGGATCTGGTGTTAGTGGAAACTGATCCAGAGAGCGGAGAGCTAATAACAAATACTGAGAAAGATCCCACAAAGTGGGGAGATTGGCAGAACGGTGGGAGGGTGAGCGACTTCTAAGCTGAGAACTTCATTTCATACAGAATTTTCATTTGTATATCCAAAGTACAAGAAAAAATAACAATCTCAGTTCGTTTTAATCTACGAAATTCGTCGTTCGTAACTAAAAATAATAGTACGAATTTCTTGCAGTTTCTGTACACTAGTAAGAATGTTCACTCCAATACATTGGACTGTCAATGCTAGGTGAAACCGTTTAAGTTTCCTTTTTTTTTTACTCTGTTACAAACCAGTAGTTGTCAAGCATTCGTAAAAATACAAATAAAAATGAACCGTTAGAAGCTAGTTAACATTAATAGAAATAAACGAAATTATTGCCATTCAAGTCTCTTACGGAGAAATCTTTGCGAACATCATACAAGTAATCGTTTCCTAGAAGGATTACCATCAACATAACATTTTGGTTTAAATTTGTATATAATATAATGAACTTCAATTTTTCATCTACCGAATGTACATAAAAATAATGAATAAACGAGTATCGAATCGATAACTTCGCTTCATTACTCATTTTTTGTAGGAACATGTTTTTTACATATAAGTGGTAGAACAACAAGGAATAAGTATATGCCACGTATTGCTTTTTTAATGACTTTCGAAATAAAACGATGAACCTTGGGTATAAATTGAGAATTTATCCTGTTACTGATTCCACGTAATAACTGTTTACTGCGATTATAGATTATTCCAATAATAAATTTGTTCGCGTACAAATAAATCGTTAAGTTGCCTTTGCACGTGTATTGTGTTTTTTATACTCAAGATTACAGTTTGCGAGTTTCTTCTGCAGAATGTTACATCGTAAAAAATTATACGTAGAGCTTTGCCGCATTGCTCCTTGAAACTATTGAAAATACAATGTCACGAACGAATTTATGCAGATGCTTGATTTACTTTTATCTGAATATTTTTTTAAAAAAGTGAATGAAAATATTACATAAAAAATGTTGCATGCCGTGGAATAACACTCATATATATAATAATATTGTTCTTTATGTCAGATTGTTTTTCAAAGTGCATTATCTTATATTTACAGTACAAGTTAATATTACAGTATGAATACAGGAGTTTTCAAGTCACACCTTTATAATGCGCGATACACAAAATACAAAATTTTTTTTTATGAAAAGTTAAAATTAAGAATAGCGAAGTATGTACAAAATGGCGGTTCTTACATTGTAACAATTTTCGTTCTACTCCTAAGCAGATCTTTAAACGATGTACCAAAAATAATGCTCGTAGCATTTTCACTTAGTAAAAAGTTGATACTAAAATGAGACTAAAATTAATGTTTCGCTAAACCTCGAATCTTTCACGTTAATACTCTGCAGATCTGAAAATCTTATGATAATGAAGTCACTTCTCTAGTTGTCGGTAATTTCGAATACGGAAATTACTAAATAAATGCGCTACCATTGAGTTACGTTTGAAATACAAATTTGAATTGTAAACTGAGAAAAGTAACGTAATCTAAAAGTACATAAATACACTGACATTCAAAGAATAATCCTCAGTCTTTCATCTAGCATCGACGGACCTGAAAATTGTAGTTTTAAGGTAGCATCGAATTATTAAAGATTATAGATCTTAACGAGTTATAAACTATAAAGTTTTATTGATGGCTAACACGTCTCGCATCATCATGTTCCTGAGCGTCCATAAGGCGTTCACCACATTCCCGTGGTTGCCCACACCGTTGCCGAGCCATTCGGCAGGTAATTTTGTTACATCGGGGATTTGCGTATTATCGGGATTAGCATTCATCTGCTTATCCCAATTTGATATGTACCGGTTCTCTACGTTTAATGCCTCAATATATCTACGGATCAATTGGAAACAATACAATTTTCTGTACGTACTTTAACAATAGCAACTACCGTGAAAATGGTAACAGAGGCAATTATCTTACCGTAAATAGGCATCTGAATGTAATACGCGACTTGGTCTTGGAGGAACAGCAACAAACATTGGCTCCGGTTGTTTGGCGGCAGGCACGTTACTTGTTTGTGTCGCGGCTGCTGAAGTTTCTGCAACAACACGATTTGTATTTAACTATCTAATCAGTGTTATTTTCACTGCAAATATCAATCTGGATTTATTAAGAATCAATTACCTGTTTCCATTGGCGGTAATATCGTTGGACCTTTCGATGGCATATAGTTTCTGCAATAAAAAGAAATATTGAAAGGAAAGTGTAAACTTCCAAGTAGATCGTGCAGCTTTGATATCGTAATTTTTTAGAACGTACTTGCTTCTTTCCGAAGGAGGTATGATGCGTCCATTCGACTTGAGGATATGTACTTCCTTAACGTGCCTTGCGAGTCTTTGTACACTTGGAAACGGAGGCACAGATTTCTTCGTACGGCCGCAGCCACGCCATTGGCATTGAAATTCTACATCTATTGGAAGACAAATACTGTTGGTTATAAAATTTCCTCGACTTTCAGCAGCATTGAAGTAAATTTAGTAGATAAAGCGAAGCACGCACCGCTAGCGGCGTTAACAAAGGACGATTGTACGTGTCCATTTTGTTCGGCTATACAGTGATCGATGCAATCGGTCATATCTTCGAATTGCCAGTCACAATTGTCCCAACAACATTCGTATACTACGTCTTGTAAAGAATTGGTGCCTACTGCTACGGATGTCCCTTTAAGCTGTCCTCCGTCCTCGTTCATTTTAATCGCTCGTTCCTCCCAAGCTTGTTTCTCTCCGGCCGGCAATTTTCTCCACTAGAATTGAGAAAAAAATATTCATTTCAATAACAACGTTTACCATAGCAACAGCAGACGTGAATAGGAAAGTTGCAGAATGTTCGAAGAAGTTGGAAGGAAAGTTTCAGAATGATGCACGCCCTTATTCTCGAAAGGCGATCCGACGAGCTATTCTCGCGACATTATGCTTGACAAATTCAATCTTCATACTTTCCTTCTTCAGTAGATTCGTATAGTAAATTAAAAATGAACAGTAAAAAATAAATAAATACCTCGTTACCAACAATTCTGCTAATCTCTCCAAAAGACGATTCAGGATTGTTTTGCGTAATCTGCGTTCGCATTTTACTCGAATACAAAATATAGCCCGTAACTAATTTCTTACCAGCCGTTTTCTAAACAGAAGAAAACACAAATTATAATTTGCCACCGTCTTGGGAAGAAATCTTGGTATTACACCTTCAAAGGTAAACGTCTAATTCTCCTTCTAATGTTAAAACAACGTTTGAACGGTGCAAAAATTAAAAAAGAAAAATTTAAAAAACGGAAACAGTATGCTGGCATATTTCTCTAAACAGAATTAAAACGAAACAAATAGAATGCAATATGTGATAAATTTATAAGCAAATAAAGCAAATAATGTCACGATAAAGCCTACCTTCTTAGTCGACACAGGTGTTTGAGTATTGGAGAGCACCGGTTGAGCTTCTGCGGATCCAACGGACGGTGGACCACCAGCATCCATGCTGTCCTCCCCAACTCCTACTCCTACTCCCACTCCTAATCCTACTCCCATGCCTAGTACATCGGGTTCCAGCTTCGGTAACAATGGTGATGCCTCCTATACCATTTATGTTATGTTACGTTCATTATCCGTTACCGAATGTAATAATCATGGATATTCTGTGAATACTTTGTATCAGTATGGCAATCTTGTTTAATCCTATATTACCTACAGAAACCTTTCCTAACTAGAGATCTCGCGACGTTCAGATGAGTTCTATAGAAGATTTAATCGTAAAACGCTGCGATGCGTCGCGCATCGTTCGGAATATGAATGTATTAAGCTGATATAGTATGATTCTTCAATTCTTAAATTTTATTGCAAGTATTGTCTAAGAAGTTTCTACGTTTAGATATGTTAATACTGTAAGCATTCCGTTTAAAGCAATATGCTTAGTTTCCACATTATTTGGGTTAGAGTGACATGGAAGCGACTTTTTGGTGGTATTCTATGTATATCATATATATATATACATACACATATATATGTATTAGCGATAAACCCAACAGGTGCTCTGAATTTAAATCCATAAAGAATAATTACCAGACCTATGAAAGTAATTATACAAAGAAACAAACGAAGGAATTCGATAAGAAAAAACATATATATGTATATAAACAAATACGAAAAGATATAAAACAGAGAAAGGAAAAACGAATATGCCGGCATAAAATTAGAAACATGCTTAGATACAAATTTGTAGATGATCTTCGTCACACGCAAATCATATTGAATACGTTAATGAAATTTCAAGTGTACCGGTTACAATTTGTAGTCAGGCAATATTTCGTGACGTTAAGAACTTTCAATATGAACTTGCATGTGATTCTAAGACAACATGCGTCTGTGTTGTATTGTTAACAAAACGTAAGAAACTTATCAGTAGAAATTACCATTTCAAATTGAGCTGAGCTAGGAGTAACAGACTTGACTTGATTTTGCGTCTGAGCCACATCGCCCGGAACCTACAACACACACATCACATGCAAAAGCAATAATATTCAGTTAGTTGCACGTCAAAATGGTGGGCTACTTATTTGTTATCGAACATTCGTGTATGTTAGCTTGAATGTTTAGAACTTCGTACATACTTTAGCAGGGTTAATAGGCCTTCGGAAGAAGTAAATTTCATCCTCGGTCACTGCCGAGTTGTGATTGAACTTTTTTAAACCTTCCTGTCCAAGCTTCTTCATGAGGCTCTTACTTTCGTCGTACAGCGATTCACAAATATATACATCATCCTCTGGAATTTCCGTAGGTCGGCCTATAAAAAGTATACGCATTTTCACAGAAACAGTGTATACTTTCGAGGGTACATTTTTCACATTTTACTATTATACAGGGTTATTCATAAACGCATGTCAATACTTCCGGGGGTAAATCTACACACCGAGTGTGAAACTCAATGCTATGTTCATACTATGTTTTACTTGTATTACCGAGTAGATTTACACGCTCAAGTATTGGCATGCATTTACGAATCACCCTGTACATTTATTAACAGTTGCCTTGTGTACTTACTACAGATGTACTCTCCATAATCAAGAACGGTGCATTTACCAACGATAGCCACAATTGGATGAGTACCATCGACAGTGGATAAAAAAAGTTCTTGTTTATAAAATAACTTTGTGGGAGCATGTGGCACTTCTGCCGGCATCAACAACCACGGGCCTTTAAAGTAGCACTTTCCACTAAAACAATTAAGTAATCGTGTTTACCGGATCAATGAGTTTTGTAGAATTTACAGCAAGATATCGCGCAACATACTCTTTGGTCAACCATATAGCATCGATCTGTGCAATTTGTTGCCTGCCTCCATCTGTTGCTACGTAAACAAAGTCTCCGGTTTTTACAGCACCCGCGCACGTATTGTATTGTTCGTAGTAGGTATTCTCCGTGTCATCTGGACTATACAGTATCACATTCTACAAAGATAAGTTAGGCAAGACCTCTTATAATAAATCCGAAAATTATTTTAATACTATATCCTAGTTGGTATAAGTTTAAAAACCGATGTATAGAATAGCGTATTTTATACGAAAAGACAGAACTATCATAAACGTGACTTACAGGTCTTTCTTTTTCTGTCAATTTTTCTCCTTCTTCTAACTCTGCAATTTCTTCTTTATGCTTTTCTAATCTTTCCTTGTATACCGATATCACCCTCTTTGGTTCTAAAGGTTTCTCTCTTGGAAGTAGCTTTAAATGATCCGGATCGAAATTCCAAACTTTAATTTTTTTAAAAGCTCTTGCTTTCGTAGAATATCTGGACTCGCAAACATAAACGTCTTTTTCCAAGAAACCTTCCGGTTGCATTCTAAAATAATCCTTAACGCTTAGAACACAACACCTGCCAGCCACTTTGGACAAAGGTACAGCTACGTGGGCATCGCTTTTGAATAACTCCTTATCGAGAAATTTTCTAGATGCTACATGATAAGTTTCACTTGGTCTATAAAATAAATTGCCATATAACATCTGTTGACCCTCCGCGTTTGTCCATAAACGTTCTATAAGAACGACACTGTATTCCATGCCTCGTTCTGTAGGCTCTATGTACGCGAAATCACCGGCTCTGTATACTTCTTGATTGAAACTCATCGAACCACCATTATCGCTATTACTCCCCTCTGTATTAGCATTCGCTTCAGAATCCTGAACAAAACAGAAATACCGAATAAATGACAATACTCTCTCCAACATGATTTTTACGACATAAAGTACTACATACTTTTGTGTCATTCCCGTCGCAGCTTTCCTCTTCGTTAGGCAATGTCAGTTCTTGCTGTTGCTTTACACGTTTCAATTCTGCAACTTGAGCAGATAGATCGAGGAGAGTATAATTAAGCGCTGGCGAATGTAATAAATCTCCGCTACGAGTTACTTCGTCGCGAGTACGTAAGAAGAACGCTTGAAGCTCTACGCTGTCTTCGAAAGGTTGCGAATCTGAACGCGACAGCCTTCTTGCTCGCTCTAAACATGTAAACACATCTTCTTGGAACCGATCTAGACGCTTATAAACTCCACGGTCTAATCTTCTTTTAATTAAATCTAATGATAATCCTCGTACCCTATTATTCGAGACAGAAAAATGCACCCAAATTGAATCAACGATGGACAAATGATAATGTATAAATACAATTAAGCGAAGGTCAAATTTAATCAAAGAAAACGTACTTCTTTCCATCAACAATATCATGTTCTGGAAGTTCTGCCATAGAGTCTGAGTAACACCTTCCCTCTTCATCTTGGTGGTTATAAAGAGCGGTGAAAATTGTTGCCAATATTTCTTGAACGGCAGCGGATACATCAGGTACACTTTCTTCGTCTTCGCTTAATTGTAACTTTGTTTGAAGCACTAGGCGTTGTAAAATTAAAGCATCCTAGAACATCATTTCCATTGATATTAAATTGTATTAAATTTATCAACTCTATTAATTTGTTACTCGATATTTGCAAGATAACAGAATGTATACACAAGAAAACAACTAGTGGTAATATTCTAAGAAGAATGAAGTCATTCTTTACTTTTGTTTCATTCCTCCTGGACTTCTTGGATAACCGTTGATCTACTTCTCTATCTCTCATTAAACGGATAAAACAAGGTCGAACTTTTAATGTTTTTTGCAGGGAAATGTTAGTTCCCTGGTTATAACTATTTCCTTGTTCGAACATTTTGAATAAACGCATACACATAAAAAGCTTTTGTAAAGGAAGCACAAATTCTGCAGCTAATTACTAGGCAACTTTCCATGTATTTAATTTATGATCACTAGCTTGATAGAATTGCATGTTAACGTTAATATTATTATCGTGTATATTCAAAGATAAAAATCATTGGTCATTGTGTACAATTCTTCTATAAAACGGCTCGGACCGACAATGCTACGAAAGAAACAAACTTCACGTAACCTCAAAAACTGTAACCGTAAACAGATCGAACTTTCCATGTTTTAGCGCGAAATTTCAATTTGACTTCCGACTTACGTACGCGCTATTAGTCACCTACCTCTATTTTTGCATTTTACATAATCACCTCTAAGTGAAATTTCGAACGTGTCATTTATATCTTTATTTTGCAATTTTGCAACCTTCTTGAACAAAACTATAACATGAACACAAAAAGTGTTCATTGTTTAATTTATCGGTTTTAGAAATTCAAAGTAGTTAAAAAAATGGATAATCATTATATTTTTATCTAAATAGAATTTCTCCTCTTTTCGAAATTCCCCAAATGACTTATTAGGATTGTCGCATTTTATTTTAAACAGATCTTAAACAATAATGTATGTACGTATACATATTACTGTACAAACCTTGTATATTTGCGAGTCAGGTTCATTGTATTTGCAAGCGTTATCAAACATTAGTATAAAGTCCGACACAAGTTCGTCTAAATTTTCGTATCCATTGTTTTTCAAGGTAGCAGCTATTTTCTCCATGTTCATCGGTTGTTTGATTACTTCATAATAGTCGGGGTACTCGTTTTTATTTGGTAATTTCATAAAAATTAAAGACAACTGTCTTCCTTTCGCGTCATGATAATCTTTTATGGTATCGTACATAGTTTTTAATTTTTGTAAATGAAGCGGTATGACCTTCTTAGGTCTCCTATGTATAAAAAATAGAGGTATATCATGTACACACAATTTCTTATCGTAATAAAGGCAACTCTTTACCAATAAACGTATACGAATATCTCTGTAATGCTGTACACGTTATATAGTACTTACCCAACATTCCTGGTTGGCGTGGACGCACTTGATTTTGTTGGTTTAGGTGTTTCTGGCAGAGGACCTAACTCTTTCACTTTATCCATTAAAACCTTTTCCAAAGTATTTGCATCTTCATATATCAAAGAGCCTTCTTCGTTATACTGACGACAGTTGTTAAACATTAACTAAACAGAAAGAGTACAGCAATGCAATACAACGTAAAATACAATAAATCTGTGATGGGGAGTATGCAATCCGTAGTTTTTTTATTATAACAGTGTACAAAATATACCTTAAAATCTTGTATTAATTCGTTTTCACTTTGATACTTCTCTGCTTTAATATTAGCTTCGATGGCTAGCATGTCAATGGGTTCTGCTATCACTTGGTAATAGTCCGGATAGAGTTTTTTAGAAGGCTTTTCCATAAACATTAACATTGGTTGCCGGCCATCTTCGCACTGTAACGTTGCAATTATTTCTGTATTGATACGTTTCGGCTTCAATAATTCAAGTTGGAATTACTTACAACGTATTCCATGACACATTTAACCAATGCGTACAATCTTTTCTTCAATGGTATATTATCTTTATACTTTCCACGAGTTAACAGATTTGAAGCACGCTTAATGAGTTTAGGTTGATGGGAACTATTTTCGAATTCGCTGTCCGAGTCTGAATCCTACGAACGTAAGAAACACGTGAAGTGAAAACTAAAATGTAGAGCGATGTATCCTCGCTCGGGAAAATCTTATTTACCTGGTCAAATTCTAAGAGTTCTTGTACTTTCTCTTGCATAATTTTTTGTAGCTTTACAGCACACTAAAAGATCACAGCATAAATGAATAATAGCTGTAAAGTACGTAAAGAGTTTCAAATCAATCGATGTTTATTACCTTATACAACCTAGAGGTATGAATATTATATTTTTTTGCATTTTCAAACATAATATTCATATCACCAGCCACTTCGCTAACAGTGCCATATTCACCTTTCTGTAATAATTATAAGTAACATAAAAATAACTTACACACTACAAACAGTTCGTACTTTTATCACTTACCTTTATCTTCGTACGAATTTGTAATAAAGAAATAGGATTTTTAATCATTTTATAGTAATCGGGATATAGTCTCTTCGATGGCAGTTTCCAAAAATATTCGCTCATTCTAACTCCTACATAAATAAAAAGTTGCACCGATATTATCATAAAATTTATTCTTCTTGCTGTAATACCACAATAACGCTTGCTTTCTACTTTGGTACCTTGATTGTTGGGTGCTGTTCGAATAGTTTGAAATAGCTGCCACTGTGGATTGTCAGCTTCCTCAGTTTCTGCGGGCTCTTCCTCTTCATCGTCGCTTTCTTCGTCTTCGTCCGGCAACGCCGCGGTCTGAGATATCAAAGACTGTGCCATTGTGCGACTTCCTCTTTTACTTCGCGTTGATGGCGCGGTTGTCGCAATCTTTGGAACACAGCTGCTTAATCCGGTCTCCTGTTTTCTTGCCGCTGCAGTGATAATCTTTTTCAAAAGTTTCGCATCTTTATAAATTTGAGATCCCGGTTCATTAAACTGACAAGCATTGCGACACATCAGCATTAAATCTTTCTCCATATCTGGAACGCAACTATAGGCTCCTTCTTGAATTTTCCTCGCAACTGTTTTCAAGTCTACGGGTGTCTCGATTACGTCATAATACTCCGGATACAACTGAAAACGTAACATTCCTCGTATAATACATTTGCTCCAGAAACAGCAGATTAACATTTTGCAAATAAGTATTTATAATACGAACTTTTTTAGATGGTTTAAGTTGAAACATTGTATGTAAAGGCCTGTTGTTGTCAGCTGGATCTGTTGCTGTCATAACCGCTGCGAATAAGTCTTCGAAAAGTTGCATCGTCTCTTCGTCAGGATTTGTAGAACTTTCAGATGTATCTTCTGTATCATCTTGTTTCGTTGTGGCCTTCCGAGCCTAAAAAATTAATATTGTATCAATCATTCGATGATCGAAGATCATGTGTGTACATAACATTGTACATATCATAGCTTACCAATCGTCCTACTTTTAGTATAAGCTTTCCTTTAGGCTCTGGATCTTCATACTCCTCGGTAATACGATTTTTTGTATGTAAACACAACTCCCAAAGCTCAGTGGCGTCTTTATACTCAGGAGAAGTACGCTGTTTTCGAGAAATAATCCCAGTAGTTTATGCATTGACTTAATATCTACATTCTAATATTTTATACACGCAATATGTACAATAATTTATGCCAACATATATTACCATATAAAAAGCTTTTGCATTGTTAACCATAAGTTGAATATCAGCTGCTAAATCATCCATATCTCTATATTCGTCGGTTTTCAGTTTCTGTTGAACTTTTAATAGGTCTATAGGATTCGTTACAACTTCGTAGTAACCTGGTTCTTGTCTGCGTTTAGGCACACGTATAAATGCATCACATAATAGCGTTCCATCTTCCTTTTTCTGATTACGTAGCACATCGTACAATTGTTGGCACAGGTCGCTCTAGATATGTGAAAATAAAAGGATTATCAACCTTAACCATTAACTAATAATCGAGTGTTTTAACATGCATCAGCTTATGGCGATCTAAAACAACTTACGGGATCCAATTTTTTTCTCCTCTTCGTCGGTTCAGGCGGTATATCATCGCCGTCATCTTCTGTACCTCGACTTGCGACCGAGGACGTTCTACGACGCTTGTTCATCTTGAATGATCTTAAAACACAGGAAAGACAGACGTATGAACAAACACAAAATAACACCAATGTCCTGTATCAATATGGAATTACTACATAATTTCACGTTCAAGTCACAGTGTCACTGTTACTAGTGTACATACATAGAGAACTCTTCAGAGTTCAGCTACATGTTATGCCTGGCTAATACAATATAATTACATCACTTAGGATGCACGGGAACGAAGTGTGTAATGGATATCTTATGGGGCGAATTTTATGTAGAATATATTCATTTGCTGAATATGTTACTTTACAAAGGAATTCCTTTGCGTACGTATTAGGTATGAAAGTAATCGAGATAGACCAACTGCAGTTGAGAAAATCTCGCCGCCATGATATGTCGCCACTGTGCTTTAAAATGCAGGAATGCACAGCGTTTCAATTTTCCGACTTAACGTTGTAATTGAGCATACCGCGAAGCTGAATTTAGCG
Source organism: Andrena chrysosceles (assembly GCA_963855975.1). NCBI lineage: Eukaryota > Metazoa > Arthropoda > Insecta > Hymenoptera > Andrenidae > Andrena > Andrena chrysosceles. The sequence continues at coordinate 8,912,497 of OY979766.1, read as the reverse complement.
CGGATATTACACTGGGCTCGTGTTCGAGCAACCGATGGAACGGCAGTACGGTATCGAGGAAGTTTAGAACGAATCTCCGCCTAACTAAAATTTGCCGCCATATCAGAACCTCACTGCATCGTCGAACTTCGTTCGCCCACAACTATTATTGTTTTTCTCTCGACGCACTCGTGCTATTATTCCCGGGGATCCTCACCTGCCGTTAAAATTTGTACAAAAGGTTTTCCATTAATATACAACATGTGAAACAGAAGCGTTGCAAATATAGTACGCTTTTCATCTGCAACGCACCATGACACACGACTTGGCTAACGCCATGCCGTAAGCAACCGCGGGCTTATAATCGTACGAACCGTACGATCCTACAGCCAGAAATAGAGACTATTTCACGATGTCCTTTTACATATGAATTTACTCGGTCGATAAGATAGATCTCAAATATTTCGTACAAATTATTGCGAAGCAGTTAATAGGATGGTAGAAGAGAAAGTTGGTAGATTCAAATTGATAGTTGAAAATTGTTTTAGTGGAAGCTATGTTACTTTTAATAGTAACTAAATAAAAACGAAATTAAGGTTTATCAATACAGCGAAACGTAAGATTTTTATTTGTTGTATAACGGTAGAAAATTCTCAATGACACAAACTTATATTGGGTAATGTTCTGGACAACAATATAGTAAGAATATGAAATCAAGAAACTAATATTCTAATTAACAAAAAAGCAAATTACATTCTCATCGCGAAAACAACGTAACATTTTTTCTTTTCAAAATGTAAAATACCTAACAGATTGTGTGAAACCTCTTAACGAAATGTGTTTTTTTAATACTTTTAAGTTGGTTTTATCGTTTATCAAGCAAAACTTTCCGCGAAATCAAAGATTTAAGGGAATGTGAAAATTTGCGAACCTGTATATTCCTGCACAGACCGCGCCCATTCAAAAATTGAACCAGTGCTTACACGTTACATATCGATACCCTCAGATTCGATATTTAAATATGTGGTAGTACATATACATATACGGATCATTCGTGTGTGCCATCCATCCACCCTACCCTACTCGTAGCCATTTTGCTTTGCAGTGTGTTGGATATCTGCAAGGAAAGTAAGTTTTTACAAAGTACGTTATACTATTAAGTGTCTGTATTAACAATAAGTGTCATAACATTCTATAAAAAGTAAAATATCGATTTTAATAAATCGAAGCATGTTTCGTTCTTTACTCTAAACGGTTTTCTTGAAATTCACACTGGTTAGGTAACCACGGCATACATTCGACAATCAATACGTAATGTTACCTTAAAAATTAAATATTTCCATAAACTGAAGCGAATCTTCGAATATTCCACAATTTAGTATCCGATAACAGTTCACTGTCACACTTGCTTAACTTCCATTTTTTTTAAATTTAATATTGTAGCAAAATATATTAATATCACGGAAAAGTATTTTAATACTTCTCCATTACTTCAATATTTCGCACGCGTAAATGTATAATTCTATACTCTTAACAAAAGTTCTACTAAAGGCGTATGTATATTAACATGTTAAGTAAACTTAAATTTATTCCTGCCCTAAGTACAATTTTATAGTGGAAATTATGTTACTTGTATCAAAGGCAATTATAATATGTACTAAACAAGTTAATACCTTAATTCTCGTTTATCCAATGGTTCTATGTAAAATAGAATTTGACAGTGTTTAAATTCCTTCCCATTATTTTATGAATTTCTGTTGTTTCAGTACACAATGGCCAACAAGTTATTCTTACCATGCCTGCGGCAAAATATTCCAATTTACATTCGTGGAATGTCTTCCGTCCATGTAGATCCGCAATTTCCAGATAAAATTGGTAACAGAGATGTTGTAGGTCATGGATTTAATGGAGAGGCAACTTACATGGATCGAGTTGACTTTCCTATGCCTGCGATTCGTTTCAAAGCAAACACTCCAGACATCATGGTACAATAATTTCTTATATCTCTATGTTACCTGTAATAGCATGTAATTCTAAAATGCTTTTCTTTGGAAAGGAGTATATTAAATATCAAACTATCAGTGATGTAATTTAATTTGTTTCGATATTGATTTTCAAATAGGCGTTGAGACAGAAGGAAAAGGGGGATTGGAAGAAATTGTCGATTCAAGAAAAGAAGGAATTATATCGTGCCAGTTATTGTCAAACGTTCTCCGAGATGCAAGCCCCAACAGGCGAATGGAAAGGACAAATAGGAATTACGCTTCTGTTTGTGGCGGGCAGTATTTGGCTTTTCTTCTTCTTCAAACAGTTTGGTAAGTCGAAGTATAAACAATTTATATACTCCAATTGTGTGGTAAACCTGAGATATATATATTTTTTTTTACATTTTTCTGATACAATGCATAGATTAAGCTAATTATGAAATTATATCGCATAACGTTACTTTTCCGAGTGCATCTAAAGATAGTAGAAGTAGTTATCGTTGAATATTAACTTACCTTTTAACCTGTGCCAAGTTTCGATTTGTTATTTTATTACTATTTAATACTGTGATGGAATTTTACAGCGTACTCGCCATTACCGATAACATTTGACGAAGAACACAGACTGGCACAATTGGAACGCATGAAATTACTTCAAGTCAATCCTATCACTGGGCTTAGTTCGAAATCATAAACTTACGTAATTTATACTTAAGAGATAGTATAAAAACATGTACAATATAGTAACACTTACGCAATAAAAATATTCTATGTGCAGTTAGAAGAAGAAATGTCAAATAAATTAAGTGTTACCATTGGAGTTATTGGGTTTTAATGCCTGATACCTGTATTACAAATTACTGGGCAATAAAGATACTAAACGTTACGCGTTACAGGAAGGTACATTATCAAGAGAATGCCATACATTTAAAGATTTACTTTATAAACTAAATAAATATACATGTTAATTATAAATTTTTCTTTTCATTTTCTTCTTTTCCATTCAACCTACTGCATCTATTTTATTTATGAAATTCTATAAGGTGAAATATAATTACGTTATTATATACATAATACAATATCATAAAAATGGTAATTACACAAAGGAGCCTGTTATCACTGTTTATTAAATTTTCAGTATTTTTTACACATTTTTTAGTAATTTTTGAAAGTAGATATAAATAGGAAATATTCAATAATAAAATTTACATAAATTTGAACCCGAATTAAAAAATGTGTAATAATTTTTGCAGACTAGATGATGATAATAATAATAATGATAATAATAATAATATTGACGATAATAATAATAATAATTACATAGTTTCACAGATGTAAAATCCACAGTTTCGTGTTCACAGACATACACGTGTACATACATACGTACATGCATGTCGTAATAAGACATTCTACTTATAAAATTAAATCACAGTCTATAAAGTTATTCATTAACGATGGTTTATTGAACAATGTAGAATATTGCGCGAGTGTTATAAGATTTGAGGGGAAGTAAATACTAATTGTTTTCCATCTCTGCACTCGAATTTAATAAGAGACACTGCTTGAATTGTATTACAAGTTGTATTAACAAAAAATGCAATTCCGGAGAAAGATTCTTAATCGGTAAACACTTGCTATGATAAACAGTTATTTCTTCTTCTGAATCTGGTAAACAAGAATTTATGTCGAGATACGGAATGTGATTTTTCGATAATAGATCAGATACAAGATAATTTCACAATACAACATCTGGAGTTCTCAGTGATATCAAGGCCTTTCTACGTATTGTCATATACAAAAATTTTTTTTTTTTGAAACGTTGCTCAGATTTTAAAAGGTCATACAGAACCATGTTTAAATGCGATGCCCGACTCGTCCATTGAATTCGTTTGACATTCGACCATGACGCGTATGCTTACTATTATTTGATAATATAAAAATAATGTATCATTATTCAGGGAGAGACTAAAAGTTACAAACTAGCGTTACGAAATCAGTAATTCTGTATAAAATGTAAAACATTACAGACGATGACGACTTTAAAGAACACAGTTGTAAAACTCTAAAGTATGTTACTCTTTCACGGCAATGAAATTTGTATTTTCAAAAATATTTTTATTAAAAATTTATCGATTACCAGCACACGAACTTATAACTTTATTAAAATCCGAAAAATATACCAAAACATTTTCACAACAGTACTGGACTTATGTATTACAGAATAAAATAGATAATTTTTATATATGTATATATATATGTATACATGGACACGTCCATGACTTCAAATGATAAAATTATCGTAACAAACGCTATTTTAGGTACGTACAAAATAAAAAAAATTCAGTAGGTAACTCTTAGACTTATTTTTCTACGTTTGATAATGTATATTACAATATTTACAATAGGTAAGTCCCAATATCACCAATTTTTCTGTCACCCCTTTGTTATAAGAATATAGTTCCATATAGAAAACTAAGTCTTTATCATCATTATTAGAGTTTGTTTTACAGCTTCGTGAAATCTTTAAAAAAAAAAGAAACTGCACTGCAAATAATTATTATATGTACCGTTCGTATTATATAAATGTATTACAATGAGTTTATCAGAGTTATAAACACAATTGCTATTTAAAGATTGCAATAAGCCTGTAACTTTGTAAATAATGATTAATAAAATATTACACATTCTCTCAATGTTAGCTATAAGATGCGCAGTAATGCAGAAAAAATATAGGGAAATAAAACTAGATCGATCTATAATTACAACTCTGCACGTCTTTGGTATGTTAAATTTCGTACAGAACAGAAAGTGTTTCTGGTGAAATGAAACTTAACTATGTTCGGAGCACTTTCTTATCCCAATAACAGAGAAAAGAAACACAGAGTTTATGAAACTCCTCACCGTTATAGACTCTGAGCCCCCACTGTACACTAAAGTGGAAAGGATAATTTAGTTGTGTGATGATCTGATGAGACTCCATCAATGTCTTTTCACCACACGATTATGATATTGAGCTCGCTACTTAAGTGACAAACAAAGTCCAACATTATTTTGCACGTTTCATCACCGTACACAATCCCCAGTACCGCGGGGTGTGATGCACTGTTTTTTTCGTTTCACGGTCTGTGGCCTTGAGCTCGGACTGTGGCTATTGTTATTGCTTCCGTTACTGTGAAGAGAATGCTTCGCTTTACTCTGCCCACTTATGTTATTATTTATTCCACGATGGTGATAACTTCCCCTGGAACTGTGGTGATGATTGCCTGCGATAAACAAATATAAGATTTTCTTTAAATGCCGATGAATGCTGTGCAGTCGATACTTTTAAAAGCTTCGATACTTCTTACGAATAAAATAATCGTACCGTGTGCAGTTCCTTTAAATGGCTTTTTCCATTGTGAATGATGATGAGTGTGCTGATTATTATATACATGTCTGTCTTTATTCCTATCCTCGCCTTTCCCACCAGTGTTAGGAGAATTGCCGCGACTACATTCGGAATCCTTTTAACAAAGAAAGTCTGCGTTAGAATATAAATCAATGTTTCAAGCATATCGGAATCAGTGAAAGGGTGCAATTTATCTTGTGGTAGTTTTTACTTTACGCTGCAGTATATTATGATTCTATACCGTATCACTAGCTGGAGCAGAAAGCGTTGATGCATCGGATCCAGTTGAACTCGACAGTGAGTCCACCTCACTCAATGGTAGTGGGAATGTTTCTTTAATCCACTTTCGATATTCTATTACTTCGTCTGTCACGCGAATTATTCTCCCTAGTATACTACATGTAATGTATGTTTAGAAAGCATTCAATGAAATATCGCCGTGAATTATGTAAATAGACTTTAATATATAAAAGATCTCACCTTACTTTATTTGCATCATTCACTAAAATATTCAAAGGACTAACTGCCTGTGAAAGGACATAATAAGCCCAATCAAATGCATCTTTTACGTACAGAGCGCCATAACTACTACGGCCGATATCATTCCCAGGTGTAAGGGGATCCTCTATGCATAACAAAGAAGGACGATGACCATCTATCATATCTCGTTGCACCTGGAAAATATATAACAGATATATTCTCACGCTCAGCTATAAAAATTGTATTCTAAAAACAGAACTTGTTAATTAATTCGCAAGGACATATTTTACCTCTTCCTTCGATATGTAAGTACCGCCATCTTTTACACGAATCCCTGTTTTCACATAATTAAATTTCCTACCATACAATTCCAAAAATTCTATTAATAACACTCCAAGATTAGCATTCGAGCAGTAAGCATTTTGCCTGGGATGTAACTGAAACGAAAATTATACTATATGGTGGGTGGATCGGTTCGATTATAGCCGAAGTCAGAAGTTATCTTTCACACGTCGAGCGATAGACGTCGATTTTTTAGCATTACATTTTTAATTCTTTGTATTGAATTAAAAATGTACTCGGTAATTACTGTTTGCTTAATTACTGTATATTCAGATAGAAAGGTAATAAAGACATACCTGTAAAAAACTGATAGTCATAAGTATTAAACTATACGAGGAAATTCCACCAGTAAAAACTTCATTCAGGTCTCTTTGTAACAAGAATTGCTTTAATACCATAACTAGTTTCTCCAATACTGGGTATCGCTTCTTGAACGAATTTATCAATTCTGCAGATTTAACACCATTATTCATATTGAAACTGATATCTACTTTAATCTCAGTTTCTTTGTCGGTGAGCTTGACAATTGGAACACTAGCTTTATCCAAAACTTTGATAGATGATGGTTCAGCAATATTTTGATCCAATAAAGCACGTTCTAAAGTACGTAATGGCAGATTTGTCCACATTCCTATTACAACTAAATCTATATCACTGAAAGAAGAAGATGAAAATCTTAAGTAATCAAAATGTTTGGTAGTCGAATAACGATGGAACAAAGAATTAATACTATTCCAATAATACGACAAATTATTTTTAATCCAATGTATTTATGCTCGGAGCTGAATGATTTTATAAAAAATTGTCACAAATAATTTCTTAATTTGATATATGCAATAATAAAAGAAATTAGAAAGCTACAATGTACATATATATCTATACATATATACTACATGTGAACACATTAGTAACTACATTCTCTTTTAAATATGTACAATGATACGTACCTTGTAGGTAAATATAAACCAGTGCGAAAGCTGCCAAATACTTCAACCTTAGAATCTGGCCAGAGATCATGTATTACTTGTTCTATCCTTTTGACAACACGCATTCGTAGGCTATGCTCTTCGTTAGAAGGGCACATGTAAGCAAAAAAATCTTCAATTTCTTCGTGTAAACTACATGGGAAAAAAATAATGGTTCATTTAATTTAACGGCTCGAGAAGATTACATGAAAAATATTCTTGTCCCTTATTCGAATGTATTATTTAGCAGTAAAGTTATGCTTTATTGCAAGGAATTATTTCTTATAGATATGAGATTATATTACTATAATTAATTGTAATAAATAGTAGCAAAATTCATAAAACAAAAAATATCAATAAGTTTCCTTATTAGACATATTCATAATTATATGACTTTTGCTAATAATTATCTGAACAAATATGTACATATATACCTTACTGTATCGAAAGCAAAGTACGAGTAATAAATTATATTACATTTTTTTAAATCTAATGCAAATAAACCTTAAACCTATATCTAATTCCCAATAAATAAGAATGAAGTTTTATAGAAAAGATGAGAATCGCTGTGTTCAGTGGACACAAAACAATAAATACGAAAAATGATGATTGCCGGTGAACAAAATACTCATAATTGTTGTAAAATTGTTAAAAGATAAACAAACGGAAACTAAAAATAAAATGAAAGGAGTAAACATAATACTTTAGAAGTATCGATACCTACAAATTAATGAACTTTAGCAAAATACTCCAAATCAAAATATAACATTATCATTAACATCAATATAATAAAATCAACATAATAGTTTATACTCTAGTTTCTCATAAATTAGACAAACATCACATTTGTCTAACATAGGAGACAAAGTATGAATTGTCAAGTACTTAAGAAACACCACACTCCTACATGACTCGGAGTATTATTTACAATTCGTAATTGTCAAAATTTTTGAATTACTTACATGAGCATTGTTACACATGGCAATTATAATAAAGATCTAGGAAAGACACTAGCTATTTGGTGTACCTACAATTATGAAATCATTTACTACAATTTAATAACATTTCCCGATCTCCAGCAACACGAAATATTGTAAATACTAACACAAATCGTATGTATTACATAAACATCCACGTGCACTTGGAAAATCGTTATACATATTGACGGAGATTGAAAATATGCGTTAGTATATAGAATTACGCTAGAAATCGGTTGATCTACATTATCCCCGAGTTAAATAGCATCGGTTTCATAAAGTTGAAAATGTGCGAAAGCTCGTATTTGCATGGTCGTTAAACACGAAGAAACCCCCGAAAAACCTATTTGTAAACGAGCGTGCAAGGTACATAACCTTAATCATGCCCATATGGACGAGGCGCTCGCAACACGATAACTTAACTCCCACAGAGCGAGTAATAAGTGAAAAACAATAGCAATGCTCACCCAATAACTCCTTTTGAATAATGTTTATTGGGCACACGCCACGGACAGCCGCCGTATTCGCCAACCAAGGCATTGTAATTGTAGTTCATGCCATAGGTGCTAGCACGATTATCACCTTTCCTACGCGACGGATTATAATAGCTATTACAAGTGTTATGCTGCATGCGGTCGCCCATGCGAGAATTAAGAGGGTCCAATGCTATGAAGTCTTGCTGGAGCTTCACACCCATCACATTCGAAGGCGAGTCGTTCTTCAGCGTTAAGATATCGAGACCTTTCTCAGCTTCCCAAATGTGTAACCACAAATCCTTAGCGGGGCCAAACTGCTCCGGTTGATACCAACCGATAGTCGGATCCATTAAATAGTTCTCGATTCCGTATCTCACGGTTAATGGTCCTTGCGCACTACACTACAATACCAATCTTAATTCAACTTTAATTGAAAAATTGTCTGATTTATTGTAACCTGCGAACACTATGAAATTCATACATACGATCAATGAACAACAGCATCTTAGAAGGAACTTCGTGTCCCATGTCCTATTGTACGACCATTGCCTCCCACACTTCATCGCTAGATGGCTACAGATAACAGCTGATACTCGCAAGTGCTTAGGATCGGTTACTTTCTTTCGAACTGCGACCATTTCTATTTAAATATATTGGATAAGATAAGGTTTGTTAAGCAATCCTTGGAGATAGAGTCCAGCTATTATGGAGGCAGAGATGCGTAAGATTCTCCTACTGTCTCTCCTTTGTTACTTTTGAATACATTTTCAAATGCTGTATTTGGTGAGTGAACGTGATAAGGACGCCTAGCAAGGCGCGCCAAATTTTGGGCAGACCTAGCGATGCTTCTATGGTTCGTACAGAACTGAAACAATTGTTTCCTGTTGCTGAATTCCAAAGTTATAACTTGAAAAACGTGTGACTCGATTCGTAAGAGGCATTAGTTGAAACATTAATATTTAAACATCGATTTGCGAGCCTATTTTCTACCGAAAGACGAACTAGCTAGATTCAAATTATTATTATCACTAGGGGGTGTGCTATGAATTTCTAGAATTTGCTACCAGAGGACTACGAGCAAATAGTCAAATTCTCGCAAGTTACTGGGTATTTAACAGTATTGAAGTACTTGAAATTATAGAACACTTACGTACCCGCATTTGACGTAAAATAAGATTTGACAAGTGTCTTTTACTCGTGAATTTATAATTCTACAGTGGACTGTCGATGTAACAGAAATTCTCCTTCTCTTTTCCTCCCTTCCCTGTTTTTCAAGTATTATTTTTCGCCAACATTAAAGCAATAAAGATAGGTAAAGTGTTTGTAGATTTATCATTTATGCAAACGTATTAAAATAAAAATTAGATGCAGAAAGAAGAAATTTATACGTAGATACAGTATGTCGAAGATTTAAAAAATCGTAGATTACCTTATCTATGAATAACACCTAAAAAATATTAGAAATGTTTCATTCAGATAAGATTTTATCCGTCTTTGAACGAAACGAACACTCGCGCAAGGTCAATTCCATCCGTCCTTATTTTCAGGCAGAAATCAAATGAAGAGGAAGATCATGCGTAAATCATTCAACCCTTCACGTAATTATACGCTTTCATTGATAAAGCGTATCACTTCTGCATATATTTTAATTTAAATTGATGTGGCTGATATCATGCCACGTGACGTAACGAACGACGTGATTCAATTTTACAGCGCAGTCATATAATAGAAACGCTAATTACCGCTAATTACTTTATAATTGAATTAAACATGGTGGCATGTTTTCTATTTCAAAATCGAGTGATTCATTCAATTCATTAACGGTAAAAGGAGGACCCGTTTTTGTTGTCGTATTATGAGTGAAATTAAAAAAGAAATAATTGTATTTAAAAATATATACTTTCGAAAACTTAAAGCATATAGAATATAAAAATAGAAAGAACGTATAATTTGAATCAATTATGTGTAAGATGCTGTACAAATTATAGAACTTCTTATCCAGACATTTATCACGTAAACTGCCTATCCTTCGTGTGCGTTGTCACGAATTGCATACTTCGCGCAAGTGACAACGTGACCTCTCAACTAAAATAGTCGGCAATTAAAAAGGATGTAAATGCCACTGTCAGTAGCAATGAACGAGAACGTCTCTCTGAAAGGCCTACGTTGATTTAGTCTTCCATACTATTCATAAATGCACTGTACTACTCGTTACATAATTTTATTAATATACCAGCACGCTGTGGTTAACCAATTATTAAACTTATTACAGGTAAGCAAATTTAACGATATTAACACAGATTCAAGTAGTAGCTTTTATTACCGAATTGGGATTACAACTGTTCAAAGAAATCGCCCTAAAATTCCGTGTATATTTATTGTGTTATCATATCGATCATTTTTTTTTAACCTATTGATCGCATCAAGTTAACGATTGTATATAATAACATTATTATTATCTGTCTACTTTATAATCATCCTACACGAGTGATAATTCAGCCGAACTTTTCACTAATAAAACGCTCTGTCATTATTTTCTCACATTGTCATTTAAATTTACTGCTACTTCTTGATACAATTGTGTACTTGAAAAATTCAAATAATTTAATTCACTTTTCTTTCCAGACATGTCGGAACACGTTGAATTACAGCATTTAGTCGATGCAGATGTCGAGGGTAACATGAGAACAGGGCATAAACGATTTTCAATTCCGACATGTAAATCGTGCCCTTATCTTGGATTAATGTTAGCGACATTATCGTCATTGTTTTTCTCATTATGCAGCGTCATTGTAAAAGGTTTGGTAGACGTAAATCCAATGGAACTGGCAGCATTTCGGTTTGTGGGCGTATTGTTACCAGCAATACCAATTGTGATATATAAAGGAGCTCATCCTTTTCCAAAGGGACGTAGATTAATGCTATTATTAAGAAGTTTTGTAGGGACCACTGGCCTCATGTTAAGCTTTTACGCGTTCAGGCATATGCCGTTAGCCGACGCGTCCGTCGTGGTGTTTTCCGTTCCTGTATTTGTAGCTATATTCGCGAGAGTATTCTTAAAAGAGCCTTGCGGATTATTTAACGTTGTCACGGTCTGTTTAACATTGATCGGCGTACTACTGATAACACGTCCACCGCTAATTTTCGGGCATACAGTAGGATCTCTTTCCGATGGACATGCAAAAATCGAGCATGCAGATCTGTGGGGTGCCGTGGCAGCTTTCTCGGCGACTCTCTTCGGCGCGAACGCGTATGTTCTATTGAGGGCTTTAAAAGGCCTCCATTTTTCAGTAACAATGACAAACTTTGGATCGTTTGCCTTGATCCAGACAATAACCATATCTTGGGCTATAGGTGCACTGTGCTTACCTCGCTGTGGTACCGACAGGCTTCTAGTCGTTGCACTCGCTCTTTTCAGTTTCGGGGGTCAAATATTACTAACATTAGCTTTACAACTGGAACAAGCAGGACCAGTTGCAATAGCGAGGTCGGCGGACATAGTCTTCGCCTTTTTCTGGCAGGTTCTATTTTTCAATGAGATACCAAATTGTTACTCGGTAGGTGGAGCACTTCTAGTCACGAGTTCAGTTTTATTAACAGGATTAAGAAAATGGGCTCTTTCGTTACCAGAAACATCTAGCGTTAAAAAGTCCTTAGGTATCTTGGTGATGTAGACTATGATTTTACTAGCTTTACTAACCGGCTACGCCCGGAATTTAGATTCTGATTTTATAAAAAAAAAATTTATTCATTTTTTTTAGGAGTTTACTCTGAAAGTTTCTAGGTGACAGACAAACACAAATGTTTTGCTTTATATATTAAGATAAAAGAATACAGATAACTTTAAGTACTGATCATACTTCTTCGTAATATTAGAGATTTTGTTGAATGATTTTGGTCTACAAAGGAAGTTTTATATGAACATAAAGTATAGTGAAATAAAATCTCTAGAATATTTAATATTGTAATATTATACATAGCGATCATTCTAATAGAGCCAAAAATAAATTTTTATTATTTAATTTATTTAAATATTTTTATGAAAGTAAATAGATAATATATCCGGTCGATATAAATAAATTTTTAAAGTTTTACAGAGCCGAGCTACTTTAAATTTATGATAACAGGTGTATTGGTATATGTATGGCTGAGCTCAGATGGACAACTTTAGAAGCCCACTGCAACCACAAAACAGTGGTTGGGCTGTCGCTTTTGTATCGACGACAAAATACTGTACCGTTTTTTGTGATTGTAGTGGGCTTCTAAAGTGGTCCATCTAAGCTCAGCCTACAGTACGGATTTATGTAATGGATATTGCAGTAATCGTAGAACTATAGAACAAACAGAACAAACAGATTTTAACGCTGGACTTGCTCTCTTTCTTTAATCGTTTTCAAGTATCTAATAATAGATATAATAATGTGTAATATCACTGGTTATGTACAACTAACAGTTACTAGAAACAAAAGCAATTTAAAAATTCCATTATGAAAAATCATCTTATGGAATCATAAACACATATTATTGCAATATAATATACGATTTATGTATTTTAAGAGGCACTCGTTCATAATATTTCTGAAAACGACGAACAATTCTTTTTATTAAGATATAAGAATAATATCTTTGAAAGTTCTGTTATATAAAAAACGTATGCTTAAAAATATACCTTCCTAATAATGTTCCTTTAATAAACTATGCATTGTTACCATAAATTCTAGTCTAAGAGTCAGTATTACAGATTCTTTACACAAATATTTCTATATAAATTCGATATGTCTTCGTTTAGCGTCATATTACAATTATTTTTAACTATATGTTTTCCAAATGCACAAAATAACTAAGTGTTTTCTTAAAATCTGTAACAGAATTCAATTTTTGTGTAAATATTAATACTACAATGTAAAATAAGGTACCAAACGGTGCACAAATATCAATGAACTGTGTAATCTATCAAGAACAATTTATTACATCATATTCTTATGTCCAGCTATGAAATGATCAATCTATTATTACTAATATCACGATCAGTATATTAATCATAATCTCCTAATTGCAAAATTTAATCGTACGATTTAAATTACCATAGAATGTACATTAAAACGTTTGTAAGCTTATGATGTAATTTGCGTTCTTGCGAAGTGTTCCAGAGCCTCGACCTAAATGTACAGAGTCAGTGTTACTTAAACTTTTATCATACAATTTGTTTAACAACGAATACGCTGTGCGAGTTAAGTAAATTTTAATTTACACCTGTATGTATGAATGTAGACTTATTTAAGCTTATAAGTTATCGTGTATAATGTACATTGCGACGTGACAAACTTTATATTATAGAATTACATTAATTCTTTTTATCAGAATATGTATTTAATAACAACAGATTTAAAGAAACGCTACCTCAACTGAACATAAATTGTTTCTAAAAGCATTACTTTTGAATTTCAAATATTTTGTGACGATACGTATGTACAAACATGAATCATGAACATAGGAGAATTAGTTATATATTTATAACTATGATTTTAGTATGCGCATTTGACTGTAAACAGGAACTGCATTAATACAGTTAGCGATTCCTTGGTAACACTTTGATCCTACTGAGTTATTTGCATGAAATCAATATTAATCGGTAGCAGAAAACTGAAGATGTATTTTTTACACAGGTAGTACATTATGAAAGATGCCATGTACCATATAAAAATGATACTATATATATAACGTGATAGTAATTATAGGAAAATCTATGTATCCCCTGCGGATTATGGTTTTTATCAAATTTGAAAATCATAATAAATGTAATTACAATTGCTCTGGCTTAAACAAACTTTACGATTGTAGCCCTACAAGTGTGTTCAAATAATGTTTATCTTATTTGTAAAAATAAATACACTTTCTAATTACAAGAATGCGATATAGATTATTTTACAATTCTCGTTTTAATGGCTAAACATTTGTTTATACAGGATTCTTAGGGGATTCTTAATTTTTTTTATTTCATTTTTCGAATGTTCAACCTTTTAGGAATACGTGTTTAAAAGGATTTGTTGAAATTCGTAAAATTCCCGAAGTTATAGGCATTTGAGTAGTGTAAAACTTTAAACACGTTTTTCTCCAAACGGTGGGACCTGTATCTCCAAAAGTTATTATCCGATTCGACTGAAACTTTTTTTATTTTGAAGAATATACTTCTGGCTAAGGGGGGAACCAGAGAAAAGTACAAAAAATTGAAAATTTATAATTTTCAAAGGCGTTGAAAGGACGAAAAATATAGGGAAAAGTGATTGCAAACTTCAAGTGTCGTTATTTTTTAAAAATATGTTATTTTTGTATTTTTTTCTGGTTTCCCCCTATCCAGAAGTATATTCTTCAAAATAAAAAAAGTTTCATTCGAATCGGATAATAACTTTTGGAGATACAGGTCCGACCGATTCGGATGAATTTTTTGACGACTTGACTTAAACGACTCCACACTGCCGTCTGCAATAATTAATTATAAAACAAAAAATATATTTCTATAATTTAAAACATCCTTAATACAATGCAAAAAGTCCCATTAAATTATACATAGTAGTTTTCCTTTAATTAATTTCTAAAGATCACCTATTTTGTTGGGCTCTAGACCGGAACCTCCCCTTAAATTCATGAACCTTCTAAGTACTTCTTGAAATTGCCGCGTTTAACGCGTAAGTATTCCATTATATTCACTATAATTTTCAACAATGGTAGTAACGTAGTAACTTCGTATAGTGAATATACCACATTCGAATATGATCTCATCGTAGAATGTTTATCTGTTTTAAACATTTAAAAACAGAATGCATACGCGTATTGTCTGTACATATACACAGGGTGCCGAAAAAATGTATATATCGATGTTACAAATAAGAAGTTGTGTTGTTCAAACATGCGTAATCATATGTAAATACGATTAGAGTCAATTACAAGTGTCAAATGCTTCGACTATTGCGTGCTTGTTGAAATTTTGTTAGAGATATATATATATTACACATACGTACATACTCATGAACAAAGAAAGTTTTGTTACGCCTGTAATGTTACTTAACTGCATAAGTAAACAGCTAAATATAACAGTTATATCATTCAATTTAAAACTCATTGTAAATAGTCACATAATGAAGTGATTTTTCATTACAATATTTGGCTGTATTGCTATGTTGTTAATTTATATGTCTTCAGCTATCAACACACTCAACGTTATCTTAATTTATGATTGAGCAGCCTATAACAATCTTATCAATGATACCCTGAGACGATGGTTTAAAACATAACTTCTCAGTGACACAAAAGCACATTGTTCTGTGGAATCTGCGCTTAAAACGAGCTATCACTCTACTTCAATTATGTGTATCTTATTCGTTTATCGTAATCCTAACGCCGATTCCGAGTCCTATCGACTAATCCTGGCCTCGAATCGTGATGAATATTTTAAACGTCCTACATTGCCAGCTCATTATTGGAAAAATCATCCGGACTGTTTGGGAGGTATGCGTATTATTAATTTCTTATAGAATATTTAGAATAACATTTATGAATGTTGATTTTTAATTACTTATAGATTGGAAACAAAAATATTTACTGTTTTATCAAATGAAAGGGGTAAATTGTGAGTCAAGGTAAAGCGATAAAGTCTATCTGTATTTATCCAAGATATTTGTTTCCAATATATATTTTATTTAATAGCGTTACTTTAATTGAAAGAGTTAATGAATATTATATTCGAGGTAAGAATAATTTTTAATTTGTCAGGTATCGATATGGAGCCAAGTAAAGAAGGTGGAACTTGGCTAGCTGTGTCAATAAAAGGAAAGGCTGGTGTTGTTTTAAATTTGACCAACGAACATGGCTTAAGTGGCACTCAGAAAAAAGGACGGGGTCCTTTAGTACCAGATTTCGTTACTTCGAATGATTCTGCAACTTCCTATTTGGACAAATTGCACGATGAAAATCTGGATGGTCACCCATATAATCCGTTTACGTTGGTCTTGATTAATTTACAGTATGTAAATAATTGTCAGAATCTTACCGATCGAAGTATTCTACCTTTACGATATAAAATAAGCTGATTCATTCGGTTGATAAATGAAATATTGTTTTGTACTTGTTTGTGCAGCAACGCAGACATTAATTACCTAAGTAGTTCTGCAAATTCAAAGGGACCTTCTTCAACTCAGGATGCAATATTAGGTTTTAGCAACAGTGGCCTTGATGTTCCTTATAAAAAAGTCGAGGCAGGAAAAGAAATATTCAGAAATATTGTTACCAGTGCTCAAGTGAGCAAACAGACTGATCTCATCGAAGAATTAATAAAGTTTTTGAAGCTGAAGAAAAGGTATGCGCTATTTACAGAATTATTAATCGCTCACTTCGAGCGCTTATTTACTACTTTTATTTAATGTTGTGCACTTTGTAAAATTTTGTATATTCATAGACATTTACCAGACTCAGAGTTGCAGAAACGATGCCCAATGACATATAACGAGCTTAGTTCAATTTTTATAACTGGTGACGAATACTGTACAAGAACGCATTCTGTATTATTAGTTAATGGAAATAATGAAATGACATTTATCGAGGAAACACTTATGCCAGATTTAACATGGAAGCGTCAAATATTTAGTCGTAATTTAATACCTCAAACTGAATAGTGATAATAAGAAAATAAAAGTATGCCACGATTGTATTTAGCTTTACATCAGCTAATTGTTAATTTGAAATATTTACAATAATATCGATGCGTATATTTTTTTACAAAAAAATATATGTATATGTATATATATAAAGAAAATATATGTATATGTATATATATATATAAAGAAAATACAAGTTTTATTATTGTAAAGAATGTTTCAAAACGAATAAAAACTGTAGTACTAAATAAAAGTAAAATTATTTCTGAACGCAAATAGGAGATGCCACTAAATTCTGTATACTTTTGGTTCATAAATATATCAATCATTGATCGCATTATGTCGCCTAGGATACCAATTATGAAATTATTCGTTTACAAATGGTCGACGCTCGTCTGCGGTGTTCTCTATATTGTTGTAAATATGTCAAGTCGCATGGAATACATAATTTCACCATGGGAAGCCGAGGCTTACATACAGAATTTACAAATCTCCGAAATGGAGGACATAGGAATGAAGGGGTTAATTTCCTACAGAGATTAATATACTTTCTACAATACACATATAAGTAGCAATTGTACAGTGTACTAAATTTCATGTAAATAAATGCGTGTATTATTTGCAGATGGTTTGAATTTCATAAAAGATTAGTGTTATTAAGTCAGCAAAGTGTTTTAGAGATTAATGCCTTGCGTGAAGAGAGCATCAAGGAATGGTTTGTTAGCTACAAAAAGGTATGCCAAATATGAGAGTTCACGTTACATGAAGTTCCATTCTAATATCGACTTTCGTTTTATAGATTCCGATTCTCATATACGAAGCTATTCAAATTGATATATGGAAGCACAAAGTGTTTCCGCGTTTAATAGAAATAGGTGCAGATTTGAAAAATACGTTCATACTGTTCACCATATTTTACCACGAAAATATTGTAGTTTCTTTATTGGAGAATGTGTTGTTTCATTGCGAAAGCGCTGAGACCATTGATGATTCCGCTCTTGATCTTGTTGATTATGCAGTTAAATGTGTTTCTGTAGTTTTAGACGTGAAAGGTGTCGAAATTTATGAAGGTGTGAAGGACTCCAAGTAAGTCCTGGGTAGAATACAGCTTCCCTGTTTCGCAATAAGTTCTACGTGTCACGCATTAATCATCTAATTATGCACGATTAGTTCATGCCTCGAAGAAGTGCTGGAAAAGAAGAAAGAGCTTGAATTCGATATCGGTATGCGTTGCGTCTCAATCCTTCGTTATTTGGCAGAATTCTCAGATAACTTGCCGCTTTGTGTATTATCACGGATGTTAGCTACACACGACGTACCTTATCTCCTCGTTCAACTTATCGAGAGTCGTCCGTGGGGGAAGGAGAACGAGGAAGGTGATTTCACGTACATATCGTACTTGCATGTACAGCGATTCATGGTAAACAGACTGTGATAAGCTATTATACTTTAGGCGAGAATATGATATACAATGCTGGCTGGAAAAAAGAAAAGTCGAGCGAAGAAGGGAAAATTTGCAAGATAGAAGGGCAAGTTTGGTTCGGCTTACGGGAATTATTGTTAAATCCAAAGTGTGGACCGTACTATGAGATTACGGAGCACAGATTATCGCAGTTGATGAAGGTACTTGGTATTTCAAGCAGAGCCGAAAGTGGTGAACGAAAATAGTTTATTATTCGTATTAGTTGCAGAAATATTTACACGAAACCGTATTGGATCAGATCTCTCCTCTGATCGAATTAAAACGATGGTTAAGTTATTTAAGTTTATCGACATCCCATTCCAAGGCACCTCGAGGAGTAAACGTAGAACTTATGCCGCAGGTGAAAAACTGCTAATTAAATACGATCGATTTGACGATAATGTAAAAGTAAATTAAATGTCGCATAATTACTCTAATATGCGTCGCAGATAAAATCATCAATAGTGGAGAAGTATCATAAGAAGTGGAAGAAGTTAGCGAAGCTTCAATCGAAATTCATATACGAATCGGATGCGGAGTACTTTATGAACGCGGCAACAATTTTAAGCGACGCATACGATTTCGATAAATTGGATTGTATCGACGCTAAGGAATGCTTTCTGTGTCACGAGGCGGCAGTCAAACGTTGTTCTAAGTGTAAAAACGCTTGGTACTGCGGAAGGTATACATTTCCCTTTTGTATTACATCAAAATAGAAATGTGGGTTTAATGGAACGCTGTACCGTTACAGAGAGTGTCAAGTGAAAGACTGGGCAAAACATAAAGTTGTTTGCGATACGGTAAGAAAGAACATAGAGAGCAAGCAAAAGGAATGAATACTTCAAAGTGAATTTCAGTTCCTCCGCTTTAATGTTGTATAAAAATGTGAATATAAGGATTAAATGAACTATACGTACGAAAATATGTTGAATATTTTATTAAAAGATCTTAGTGTACAGAACTCTGTTTGACGTATTCCATCACAACGTCCTTCGCAGGAGTATCTTCCCCAAAGTCCTGGAATTAAAAAACACCACTGTATGCAAGAGGACTCTTATGAAAACGGCATATCGAAGCAATATAATTAAAATCAGGAAGGCGTTATTACAGCACAATTGTAATTTTTACGGGTATTCTCAGAAGAGGGAGCCAGAATCTCATCATAGATTGCTCGTATACGACGTTTAGAATTACACATTACAGCCCATTTAATTATACATGTTACGATAACGAATTCGTACCTTTATAACAACACAAGAGCACCCAACGACTTTTCGAGCTTTACCAGCGCTGTCGATTTTGCAAAGACCGGCCCATTCGCCAAGCTTCTTGTTATTGTCTACCCTAATCAAAGGGATTTGGTGCTCGTTGCACAATGCTTGAACTAGCTTTTTGTACATAGGTTCGTCACAGTTTTCAGCTAAGATACACAGCATAGCTTGTCTCCTGTAACATAATACAAACGATAAATACAAAAATCTAATACTCTGTTGTGAAATACACATAGAAATCGTGTAGCATACTAGGGAAGTTCAACAACAGCATTATTTGTTTGAGTAATGGGCTATTATCGGAAGAAGAAACCTAATAACTCATCAAGTAAAATGTTTATTTCAAGAGAATACAGAAATGTGAAGACTTACTTGTCTAGGGCTTTGGCTGCTTCGTGAAGACCATGTACAACGCCGTCATGAATGAGAGCATTTTTAAGAACTTCCTGCAGGGCAGTGTTTACGTCCATCGAGCCACCTGTTGCTATCGCAGAGGGGCCATCATCGCTGTAAGAACAATAACAATTGATCACTATTTACTTTACCCTCTTCAATAAATTCTTGATATGCAAAAGTAGAGGTTACATCTAAATTTTTCACACATCGATAATCGCAACTTATTTAACGCGAATACCAATTTCACGATAAATGTAAGTACGCGCAATCTTAATTCGTAGTTCCTGAACCGAGAAAATTTGTGTGATCGTATAAACGTGTTGAAAAATTACACAAAACATACTCACTTTTCCACGTCTGACATGTTTCTGACGGGCCGGGGAACTGAAATAATCAAAGAATGTTAATGGCTGTGCGTACCGGCTTACATAGTGAAACTTTTTCACGTAAAAACTGTGCCGATGGCACGAGAATAAACAGATTTCTAATGCATCGCCTCATAGCATGCTTCCATTTACCTTTTCTTACAGAGAAAGAGAAATGGCGCTTATTTGATCACGCGTGCTTCGGCTATATCGGTGCAAGATTCGATTGGTCGACAAATTCTTGCAGAGCGACATCTACATTCTACTTCACCAACATGATTGAAACGTATGTTAACAACAGTCGGTCATAAAATAATATTTTACTGCACGCGTTGCAAGTCGTAGATGGCGTTAAACGTCATCGTCGAGAGGTGCTGCCACGTAGAGTATAAAACAGGTACTAAAATTGCATCGACTGCATTTCCGGTATTTAAATTCGTAACTTAACCTTACTTCTTTTTACTTACAGTGTTATCGTTTTAAGTAGTTTGACGAATTTAATACATCCTTGATGTCGTAACTGTATTATCATTCTGTGATTACTATTTAGAAACACAGCGACTTAAGTTTCCCTTATGTATTTCATCACACTACCACGAAGTTACATGCCCGTGCGAACTGTACTGCCATTTGAAGTGAGCTCTACACCGTAAACGTTATAAATAAACACATTTTCATTTGCCTGTTTACCGCGAGTGACCCCACATAATTAATTCCGGCGCTTTTCAGTCGTCTCCTCTCCGAAATAAATTGAAATTGCCGCAGTAATGTCAGCTTACTCGACGGACTCGTTAGAGGATTCGACTGAAATATCTCCGAGGAGCCGAGATTCATTTTCCGAACACAATATCGATTTCAACCTAGTGTCAATTAAACTCTCAACCGGATTACTTCCGAATGTATCGCCTCATATAAAATCCACCGTTGCATTATTAAAGCGAAGCCAAGGTAAGACTTTAATTCCTAATGTTCCAATTCGATTTTCGTGATTCACTCTCCTCGCGACCCCCGCGTAATGTGAAATTAAATTTGAATATTTCTGTCACGATGAATTACATTATATGAATTGCTCGAGTATCATTCGAATTATTAAACGACGATCCTCCCACACATTGTATTTTCGCGAGGAACGCGCAGAAATATTATACGAGGAAGAGAATCATCGATCCAGCATATAGGGCTCGCATCCGTTTCCTTTTGCGCTGCATTCTTTTTTCTTCTACCGGAAACGTTTCAGATACTGGATCTAATGAAACCACGCCGTGCACTGCTGCCGACAAAGACACGAGGACAGCCGGCAGTAGGAATGCGATAATTACGAACGGAGGATCCGCAGACGCGTTCGAGCGTCGACGCCCAGCGTCCTCGAGGAGCCGGAAACGTGACGTCACGGATCGCCTTAAGAGAAATGTAAGATCGTGTGTTGCCGAGCGGGTACTAGACGGGGCTACAGGCTTCGTACTTACAATTTCGGAACTGCCCGAGTCATTGCGTCTACCGAGGGGAGGACCATTGGACGTCGACTTTCCCGATTTATTACATTTCACGGGAGAAACGCCTGCTCCACTGTGCCTTCCTTTTCGTTCTAGATTCATCGAAAGAAAGTTCATTGACAAGAGCGGATTTGGGGATTTGGCGCACCTAAGTTAAGCGTGTGCCGCCATCTCTATGAAATATTTTAATTTAAAGAATTGACAAAATTTTGAAATTAATTCAATATCACATCTCAGATATGAATTATTGCTAATTTGCTACATGAAAAGAAAGTGAATTGTTTTTAAAGCTGTCGCAAGTTTTTCTGTTTAACCCTTCGTTGACACACTTATTTTTTCGAATAACTTTGACATACTGGGGGGCTCACACCCAAAGCAATTTTTGAACGACTGCCATTCTCATCTAAAGAATCGAATCGTTATGAAAAAAATTATGGGTCAATTTTGAGGTCTCTAGAATGTATTCTAATACTTTTTTTTATTGAAATTTTATCACAGTTTGTGTAAAAAATTCTAGAATACCATTGGTCGAGAAAATACGAGAAAAAACTTCAAAAAATTGTAACTTATACAAATTTCAATATTAAAAGCTAAAAATCTACAGAGCTGTTTTCCAGTTATAATATTTTCATAAAGAAAATCATTTGTACGCCGGCATTGGCAAAAAAGGTATTCATTTTGCACATAGAAGGAAGGTTATTTCGGTAATTGAAAAAACAGAGATATTCTTCGAATATCCAGGATATTCTGTGTATTGGGAAAGGAACAGAGCGTCAAAATTATGAGTGGCTCATGCTCAGAGTGCCAACGAAGGGTTACACATTTTTCAATTACGTTCGTCGGGAACTTGCAGCTCCCGAAAATTTTCCGCCCTAAGCCACAGCCTACTTAGCCTATATACAAATTACAAATCCGCCCCTGTTCATTGGACTCGGCCACCTTAGCGCGGAATCCAACTAAACAAATCCGTCCGTACTTTGCAGAGCGTAGATAGTTCGAAGCAGGAAGAGGGAAGCGTGGACAAGAACCTTGGGCCTGGACGTTGCAGGCGCCGCTCGAGGACGTTGCCTGTGAAACGAAGTTGCTGTTCCAAAGAAATCCCGATGCCTACGAAGCCGGACAAAAAGCTCGGCGACGTGCCCGCCTCGAGTATTCCGCCGGCGAGGAAGCCGCGCTCCTATTTGGAGCTTTATCGTCAGAGATTCAGTTAGTCCGAAACGAGATGACGTTCCTCCTTCTTGGTTCGTGACCGGCGCAAGAAACGGGGGTGGGTGGTTGGGGCTTGGCTGACGGGGGAGGGTGCGAGTTTACGCGAAGACGCTCGAAATGGCACTGGGGCGATGCAATTTTCTCCGAGGACGTTTACTTTAGTCGTGATTAGATGTCGTTTCCACGCCGGTGATATATATCTGAGCTCGGGAGGCAGGGTGGATGTTAGAACGCACGCTAGCCCCCTTCTTGTTTCGTTTCTTCCCTTTCGCCGTGTTTGCTGTCGCCACGTTCCTCCGCTCCAGTGTCGCTCGAAGCCCCGCGTTGGATCTTTCTAGTAATTTGGAAAGGGCGCGCGCTCGCAGCCTCCTCGTCGCGGGAGACGGATCTGTTTCGGAAGTGGGGCCACTTTTAAAATGTTAGGCGCGCCGCGGTACAGGGGTCCGGAGATTACTCGAGGGCTGCTGGTCTCGCAGGGTCTTGGTGCCGTAGGGAATCGGGGGGTTAAACTAGCCTTAAGGCCGGAGTAAGATTGGTACAGGGCAACGGCAATCTTTAAAGTCTTCCAAAAGACCATGCAATCTCGGTTATAAATGTGGCCAAGTTCTATTTGGCACAGCGTGTTTAGCTTGGAATCAGTCAAGCCACTGTTAAGAGAGCATTTATCGTGTCACTTTTCACTAACACTGATCAGATAGCTTACATTTAACCCATTATAGACACGTGTCGATCGTGATTAACTAGATCTCGTGCATGTATCTATATACGCGCGGTAGGGGGCCAGCTTTTTTAACTCAAATTTTTTTTGAGAAGTTCATAATCCTATATGAAGATAGCAACAAAAACGGGAAATCTGCATCAAGCCGTTGACTTGTAAAAAAATCCACAAAATGTACATTTTCCTAGGGTTCAATCGGGTATACCCCCTTAAATTACGTAAGCGTAATTTTGGCGATTACTTACACTCTCCCTGTCCCAGTATAAAACTTCATAAGATTTTATATTCCAACCCCCTCCCCTTCCTATCGTAATATCTTTTAAATTGCATATTTTCATTTATTAAAATTCTATTAAAGGTCTATATAATCCGTTTAACTCGGTTCCGCATGTGCGATAAAACGAAGATTTGAAAAAAATATTTACGTAAGACGCTAACTGACTCCTTTTCCACCCTTTGTAAGAAAACGTAATAAATTCGCGACCCCCTGCCCCCAAGAAAGCCTTACGTAATTTAAGAACGAGCCCAAGGTTTCTCTCTACGCACTTCCTCGAGCGTGATTTGTCGTTGTCGCGGCGCGTGTGCCCGGCGAAACTAATTTCAAAGCGATTGGAGTTGGAACGCCGCTGGGAAGACGCAAGCTCTGTTTCTGGTTGCTCGCAGGTACGGAGCCAGGGTACAACGTCCGATCCCCGGAGGGTTCCGCCTCGTCGGTTTGCGGAGACAGCCAACGAGATCAGCTCGCCAACGACGATACGTGTTTACCGGCCACCCCGAGAGACGATCGAAGCGAGCTGAGTTTTTACCGCCGCCTAATCGAGGGATCCGGCGATCCTGCGGCAACGACCGCACGATCCGCCGGAATCGTGCATCAACACGTGTCAGAAGACACGAGCAGCTACCCACGCCTGGACAGGGCTAAGCGCGACGGCGATAAATCGCGAAGCCCCGGCTACCGGGCGTACACCATCGAGGAGTACAGGACCTTACCGATACCGAAGCTCGATCGATCTCTCGGGCCCGATAAAGTCGAGATGCAGGCGAAGGTAGGTTCCGTGCATGCTCCCTTCTCTTTCCGCTGTCTCTCAGACCCGTGGTGTTGCGCTTAATGCAGGTGGGATTTGTTCCTTCTCGAAGATTCAGAGTCGAGGGTCGGGCCCGGTAATAAAGTAGACGGAACTATCGAGGCGTTCGGTTCGGATAATAAACGGTGGTGTCTTAGAGTCTATACTCTATGAGCAACAATGAGGCGAGTTTAAGTTACAAATAGGATTCGGTCTTAGGGGATCTCATGTATTTGCAATAGCTGCGCGCAGTACCATCGCTCGTGGGATTCTCTTCCAACACGTGCTTTCGTATTCATAAAATAGGAATTGCATTTTCGATGATTCGCGGATGAACCCCCTCCCCGGCTATTCTGGGTAAAGTCGAGCCGCCAGAAGTTCGAACAGAGACGTCTCGCAATTTCGTTTCCTTGCCCCGCCGGAAGTTAACCTGCCGGGGCCGGGAAAGCGAAGTCGAAGAAACTTCGCTTCCGTCGACCCATCGCAGTTTACAATTTCACGGAAGACCTAAAGCGAGTTAGCTTGTCGCCCCGTCCTCGTAACTTCAATCTAATAAACATGCGACCGTTTCCTCGCAGCTACTTTATCATTCACTACTTTCCACTTTCCCCGTGCATGTCACGCTGAACTAGCGTGCACCGGAGGGCGCGGCAAAACTTGCCGATTGACTCTTCCAGTTGCTCGAATTCGAGAAAGGTGGTCCCGACCTCTGATTATCCAAGCTGCGTTCTGGAATTTCCATTTAATCATCGCGATGATCGGAAAGAATTGCAAACTCAGTGAAGTCTCCAATACGTCTCGTTCTTCTTTTGTCATTTCCACCAATAGAATCGCGCGAGCATCCACCATCTGCCTGCACAAATCGACGGCGTCGCGGTAGCGTGGGATGCTTTCGGAAAGTCGAATGCCTGCTCGAATGCCGTTCTTCGAAGGCAAGCATTTCGGTTGGCGTGCCGTTGCGGGTTAGGCAGTCGCGAGACGCTAAGCTTCGCGACGAGAAAATAGTTGTCGCCGTCATACACGGGGACAGTGAATTCCGGGAGCCTTTGAGCTAAATACTCCGGAAGCTGACGGAGGACGGACTGTAAATTTTTCAGAGCCCTCGGCTTCGCGAGCTGGAACTTGGAAGGTGGATACGGTTGCCCTTACGGACTCACGCGCGCCATCCCCATAGACACGTAGCCGCATTCTTGTTTCCGAGGCACCGGGACTCTATTGGCTCGATCGCGAACCGTTATCACGGAGGAGACTTTAGCGGATTGGAAATTAAAATTTCATACGGCAGTTCAACGGACGCCCGTTCATCAAGATCCACTCACCCGAGCACCGGTTCTCTTTAATCGAAGCACAGAAATCACGTTGGATTCCTCTGGCTGACTCTAGATTAGAGAATGGCTCCCCTTGCTTTGTCCTCGAAACACGTGACACTCGTGTTTCTATAAATATGCAGGAGTCTTTCCAACGACTGCGCAAGATTGCATTTACCTAATACTAATGATACAACTGTCACT
Organism: Andrena chrysosceles; assembly: GCA_963855975.1. Taxonomy (NCBI): domain Eukaryota; kingdom Metazoa; phylum Arthropoda; class Insecta; order Hymenoptera; family Andrenidae; genus Andrena; species Andrena chrysosceles. The sequence goes on along the minus strand of OY979766.1, from coordinate 8,885,765 downwards.
GGTAGCTTCTACGCGATTCTATGTCAGAAAGTATTATGAAACCAAAGTCAAGAGTAAGGAAATTACGGCAGGGGCTTTGCTCTTTAGCAGAGTTGGGCATTATTTGGCTAAATTTTCATTCGAATAAGTATTCGGCTAAATTTTCATTCGAATACGTATTCGAATAAATTTTTATTCGAATAACCTTCGAATAAATTTTTATTCGAATAACCTTCGAATAAATTTTTATTCGAATAACCTTCGAATAAAAAATTCGAATAAAATGAAATTATTCGACAATAACGAATAATTTTTCGTCGAATAAAATCGTCATTTGTTATTCCCGAATAAATCTTGGGGATTTATACGAATCCGTATCCGAATGAAAATTTAGCCGAATAATGCCCAACTCTACTCTTCAGTTATTAATGTTTGAAAATTCCTGCGAGCAACGCCTGGAGAACGGCAATTCGATGATTAACAGGGCGTGCTCCTACCGACCAACACACCTCGCGCTGTTAGTTATCGAATTGTCGTTCTTCAGCCGTCCCTCATCCGAAGCATTAATTAACAAGTTCCTTTCCTCCTGATTTTTATCTTATTTTGTCACGTAGACTCCCCTTATAGAAACATTTGAAAGATTGAACGCTACGCGGTAGGTTCTGCCACGTAAGATTCACAACTCGATGTTTCCACATTCATAAGACGACTTGCACGAAGGTACAGGATCGCTCGTGATACAAGGAGGAGTACCCTGGTGCAACTAACTTGCGGAGAAAAATACGGACTTTATCCCCAGCTCGGTCTTTCTCTGACAGCCGTGCATTTGTCGCGCGTTCCCCGCTATTATCCAGCATTACCGAGTAACTTGGTCCTGGGGCGGACTTAAGCACACCGATATACGGGAATAAATTCGTTCCAAGCGGACGAGGCATCGGGAACAGTTTAAATGAAACACGGAGAGAGTGTAAGGGGAGCAGGGCGACAGAAGGGGCGCGCCAGAATGCTCCATAATTGTACTGACTCCTGAAAGGGTTGTAATAATATCGTTCACGGTTTAACTCGCCGTGATGGGAACCATGTGGTCGTGCATTAACGGCGTTGGCTTCGCCAGGGAATGACGCGACGTGCATGCGGGGTGGAGAAGAACGGACAGGTCGGTCATGCAACGTCGTTCGACGGTTCATTTAACTTTTAAGGATACCTAGCTCGGTAGGAGATACATCGAGCCTGACCCATTCTGCCAGATACGATTCTATCGTTCCTCCGCGTCCTTTTGTTCTTCCTTTCCATCTCCGCGGCCACCCCCATCGCCCGCCCCTCCGTTTCCCTCGTTTCCCTTTGCGTCGTCCTCTTTGAAAGAGCATTTGCATAATCTACTTTGCGCTGGATTCGGCCGGGGGTAGTCGGCACTCGACGATTTTCGGCGTAGCTCGATCGATCGATCTTACTATACTTTTAACAGGCGGGCCGGATGCTCGCCGCTGAACATAGAGACGGGAGCTTGTCAGTGTGCCTCGGTTAACGGGCCTGTGTACGTGTACGTGATCGCGTTACCGGAAACTCTGCGGAACGGGTGGCCAGGTCGGTCGCGGAGCTTTCGTAAAAAGTAAATAAAGCCCGCGGCGGTCCGGGCGTGTTTAGCTTAAAAGTTCCATCGGGCCGATGGCAGCTTCAGGGTTTGTTGTTTATTGTTGCAGAGAGAGTGGCTGATGCGACGAAGGTCATACGGGGACTCGGTTAGCGCGCGTAATCGCCAGCGGATACTGCTGCAAGCACAGAAGCTCGAGGTACTTGCCGCACACGGCTTTCGATGCGACACCGCCCGAGCACGCACCTGTGTCCGAGGCTCGCGCGGAGAATAACAACGGCGTGTTTTTAATAAGCTGGAAAGGGAATTCATCAACATTTATATGGATATTGGTAACCGGGGAAGAACGTGGCGAATGAAACTCGCTGAATGCATGTCTTTCAATTGGAGGACCGCGTTTCTGAGTAACTGGGGGGAATTAACCGAATTTCGAGGCTGGAAGAAGTAGGGTAAACTCGGGTAAGTCCGTGATAGTTTTAGAATTTGTCTATTAACTGCTAATATTTACATATTCTGAAAGTGAGTCTAGGATATAATGATAGGTCAGACATCAGAGAAACAAATAATAGGTTAACAGAAATTTATTAAGTATATTTAATTAAAAATATACAAAATTATGTTGTCATGACATACTCTGGTAAATTCGTTTATATTATAATTATTTTACCACAGCATAAACTAGAAGATCAACGCTGTCTGTTAGTTTTTGTTCCATCTAAATTGAGTCAGACAATTTCAAGTTAAAGATAAATGAAAAAGTATCACGGAGTAACCTGTACCACGAACTTACCCGAGTTTACCCTATTATAGTTTTAATTGCTAATGTTGTTAAGAAGAACGCGAGTTTCTGCCTCCCGCGACAAGTTCGCTGAGATATTGCCAGCATATTAACGCTGGAAACACATGTACATGTGGAGAGCTACTTCAATTTGCAACAGCTTTATGAATCGCTTGTTTCAAACACGAAGAGTAGGCGATCCCAGTGCGTAACGCGGATTCGCCCAACGATTCGCTCGTGAATCAGAATCAAGTATCGGCCGTCCGGAAGTATAATACCGTAGGTAGAAAAAAAGGCACCCCAGCCGCGACAGGATGACGTATTAACCATCGCCCAGCACGCGGTCGATACTTAATTGCCAATTAGAGGACGCAAGGAGGCGTCGCGACGAAAACTGGTTCGTTTTACTCGTTTGTCGCGTGCGAGAGTCAAGCCTCGGTAATGGGCCGCTGGAAGATTTATAAACGAAATTAATTACGTACGTACCACTCTCGCGTTAACAATGGCGGTCGCCTTTTCCCTGTATCCCTCGCTGGTCTCATCTTCCTCCATCGCTTGCATTTCTTCCTTCGGTCACAGGATCGTCACAGCAGCGCGTCAGAACAGAGCCTGCAATTTTTTACAGACAAATGTTTAAAGGTGCCTCAACTTAACTGGCTGTCGAATCAGAAACTCGCAGATCATGAATCTCTAAAGCACCTGCTAAAGCACCGATAGTCGATGGAGTATGGTCGAAAGGTCCGCGCTCCGTTTGGTATTCATCGGTTAAATATAGACGGATCCGAAGTTCCGATCGATAGCGCGGGTCTTTAGAAGCGCGTCCAGCGGCAAAGCGCACAGCAGTTCCGTTCCGCCAGGGAAGAGATCGAGTTTCCTCCGTAATGATCTAGCCGCGTTCAGGAAGCCAGTTGAAGCGGACAGGTGCGAACGCGTTTCACAGTTTATTAATTACATGGCCCCTTTATCGCGCAGACGACCCGTGGTAACGGCGGCGTGGAGAATTGGTCGTCAGCCGTTAGGCAGGATTAGATCTAATCATAAGACGCGAATGGCGGACGGGGAGCGGGAAAAGGGCGAAGGCCGACGTTGGACGCCGTCGGGCGAAGCGGAGACCGGTATCCGAACGTAAATCCAATTATGTATATGCACAAAGCGAGGACTGCAGGCCGCAGCTACCACAAGGACTGGCAGGAATTGAGGATACAAGGGCGAGAGGAAGGCAGAGAAATTCTCTACACGTGGATAAACCTGCGTTACAGCTCTGGAAAGAGGGGAGAGGGACGTGGCGGTCGGGGTCCTGGTGGTCCCTGGTAGCCCTGGTACCCGTGACTCGCCTACCGCCGCCGGAATTAGATTTTGCGTACTTTCGTCCTAGCGAGAGTGGCCCCTGCTTGTATCCTCATCTGTCTACTACCCCCACCCCTCTGTTATCGATAATCGCGGCCTGAATATCAACGAGTCGCACGCCCTTTATGCATATTTGCTCCGGGAACATTCTTTGCTCGCGGTCGCCGCGTCAATACACCAGTCACCGCAAAACAATTTGCAAAGGAATTCGGGAATGGCTTGCTGTCTCACGGCAATTCCGCGCCCGGGAACTTCGGGGGAAACTATTTCTAAATAATTCCGCGTTCCGAAGCTCTCTGACGTGGAATTGTTAGGGGGACAATTGAGTTAGCTCGGCGAAACTTCGTCACTGGGATTTTCTAATGGATTCTGCGTCAACTTTAAAGTTTCAAATTTCGTTTTGTATGTCGAATCAACGTGTCCTCCATGGGAACTTATATTTGAGTCTGGCTATGGATAGTGTTTTTTTTAAATATGTTAGATATTTTGTTTTATTACGAAGAGGCAGTTCGATTCGCTGCAACTATCGGCTTCTCTGTGTCCACAGGCGAAACATGGAATCGCGGAGGAAGGGTTTCTGCCTCCTTTGAAGGATCAAGAAGTCGATGGAAAGGTAAATCAAGGGTTCTTACCCACTCGCGAACGCTCCACGATGATCCCCTTCTTCACATTTCTTTGTACGGCTGTCCGAAAAGCAGATTCTTTCTGTGTTTACTGCAATACTTTCAACTACTCTAAGCTGGCTCTATTCTCGTCTTTGAGCCGCTGCGAACGTTGCTGGCTCGTTAATGATCGCTAGAGTTCGATACAGAGCGCCTTTTAGTTCTCGAAGAAAACGAAAACTTTGCGCGTTCTTCTTTTACATCTTATTCCTGTATTCCTCCATATTTTGCTCCAAGCTTACCTTGAAACTCTTACGTATTTTTCAATGATATTATTTCTACGAGCGCGGCTGATATTATTGCAGACGCGAGGCGAGCCAGTGTCGTCGACGATACCCGAGGACGAAGAAGAAGCCATTCAGAAAAATAGTAGCGAAAATTGTAGCAGCTATTCGAGGAAGAACGTCGACGTCGGCAAGTTATCGTCGTCGAGGAAGTTTGAAAAATTCGAGCGAACGTCTAGCTTCAGTTCGTCGTTAAACTCGCAGGATATCATCGAAGATTCATATCTGGAGTCCCTAAGGCGGCGCCATCTCCACGAGAAGGAGATGGTGGACCGTATTATAAACCAGGCGCTGTTGCCCTGACTATATTCGCCAACGATTTCGTAAATAATATATTTCTCATTCAAAGAAACCCTGAACACGATCCGCATTCAGAATTGATCCTGCAATAAACTTAAGGCTTGACGGAGTACCACTCGAGAACACTTCCTCGTCTACCTAAATTCTTCCCTTCACCTTACATCCTTCCTCCACATCCCTATCTCAATTTCCATCCATTTACCCTGCAACACGCTAGCCCACTCTTTCCAAAGAGCCCACGCAGCTAATTATTCCAATCAGCTGCTTTACATTTCCACCAGAGACCGCTTCCCAAAAAACTGTGCCATTTAAATAGCTCGTCGAACAATTTACAATTTCCATCCATCCTCGCGTCTATTAATCCACCATCCTTTTCCTGCTGCTGCATGTCCAGGCTACTCGCGCGAGGATCCCGGGCTCCGATCGTTTTTCTAGGTCTCGCCACGCTGGCTATCGTATCGTCGAGACACGACCTCTTGCCCGAGGCGACGCCTTTCTAAATAAATTACACCGCCCATCCCGTGGAGATTAGCCGGTCGATGAAATATTTAAACTTAATTCCATCGAGGTGACTTATTCATTGAACGCCTACCCTGGTGTCCCGCCAGCAGAGTCGGTCTGCGTGGTATCAGCCACCTTGGTGGCGGTTACGGCTGGCCACGCATGTCCACGCACACTTTTCCATTCATACGGCCGACTCCGTTGTACGGCACACCGGGGAACGCCGGGACCGGTAGCCTGTCTCCGGGAATTCACGAATTATTCAACGGTTTTTGACGTACCGAGCACGCCGCGGTCTGCCCACCTCTCCGCCAGGGGATCTAAACTGTGACGTGGCTCCGCGAGGCGGGCATAACCGGCGAGGACCATTTTTATCCGCGATCATCCGCTGGATTATCCGCAGGGTAGGAACTTCCAGGTCCAGGCAATCGCGGAACCGCCAGCTTTTTCCACCTCCTCTGGCTGCGTATCGCAGACGTCCGGGTCAACATGAATAGGTGAGCAACCGCACGTACCTCAGTTATTATAAAAACAATTTCACCTTTGGACCACCGCGTGACGTTCTTTTATTGCGCCTGGCTAGGACTGAACTTCTGGTAATTATCTCCAGTAATAATCTCGCGGAGCATTCGCGTGGACGCGCAACGGCCACCAACAGCCAGAAGTTGGACTCTGATGCGGCGATTTAATTTCCGTGCGGCGGAGTGTTGTTACCGAGTTCGAGCTTTAACGTGCTATCTTGAGGAAACGGCGGGGAGGTAATCATGTAAATACGATAACACCTGTCCACTGTTTTCCAGCGCAGTTCAACTGGACTCTGGTGAGATTCAGTCAAGGGACAAAGGAAACGGGGGAAACATTGTTCGCTGTAATCAAATTTCAACCCCCTTTTCGGGGACATTCGTTCTCATTTGATTTTCAGTCTAGTGTAACTAATTCTGAGTCCATTCCAAGCAGTCGCATTACTATTTAAAGAATTTACAAGGGAAGATCCCGAAAATTCAAACAATTCTGAAACTTTGTGAATACGTAGAGGATTTCCTCCTGATTACAACGCAATTTTTTTATGCTGCCCAAATTCACTCCACGAGAGTGAAATTAACTCCAGAAAATTTGTCTCTTTTCCGATTTTGTGTTACACCTCGCGAACTGTAAGAGATAGAAAAAAGTTTCAAGACAAAAGTTACTTCTTTTAATTAAATCTATCATTTAGTAAAAAAAAATATAATATCATCGAAGCCCACGAATGTCCCCGAACAATATTCAAGATCAACCACATTCAAATCTTCTTCTGTTTCGCACTTCACAAGGCGAAGGCGAATCAATATGGAGATGCGACAGGCTACGTGGCATAAGTTTCCCAAAGCAACGCGAGCCCCGCGGAGAGCATCCGTGCGCAAATTAGCGGGACGCATCTCGAATAGATTTATCGCGGGCAGATTAAGATTGACCATAGGAGAGCGGCAGAAATAATCGATTCCGGCTGGTGGCGCATGCGCGGTGGGGGGACGCGTGGACAGCGCTACCGTTGGCGGCTGCGCGTACCACGGTTCTTAGTCGCCGACACGGTGTAGGCGTAAACAAACGCGCGTATTTTTTTTTTCTCCTCGAGGCATCGGTTGCGTTCCGTGGAAAGCTTGTGGCGCGTGGGCGTGACAGTGGCGTGAAAGTGGTGCTCGCGTGCGCGACTGCAACGGGTTGCTTTACGCTGGCGGCCCGATGCTGAATGTACGGGGTACGAGGGCAAAGGCACAAATTGGCACGGACTGATTTCGCCATCAGACTGCCGCCAAGCGGGGAGGTCTGTCTCGCGTGCCAACACACATCAATGGTTCAGGTGAGTTGCGTTGGTCGTTCTCCCTCTTGGCATCTTGGTAAATTTTGCACAGTTTGTTATTACCGTTCGTCAATCGGAATAGTGTGGAAAAACGATCGTAGTGAGTTCGGCCGTCGAATGAGCAACCCTCGTGCCCGAGATGTCGCCACTTGTACATTCGCAAGCCGGACGATGCCATTGCGCTCACGTGGTCTTGCGCCCTTGCACCTCTGTCGGTGACCTTGTTGCTGTGACGCCTTCCGGTTCCACTTTTCAAGTTGAAATGTGACTTTCGCTTGTTGAATGGTAGCGCTTCTGGGGACCTTGCGGGTGGTGTGTAGATTCCCTTGGGATTCTTTTTATTAATGATTCTATTAGGAGGTTTTTGTTTCTACTGACGTTGATATAGTATGCTTGAAAGGACCTTGTAATATTCTTCAAATGATCTCGAAACAGCTTTCAAATACTTTTGAAAAGGCGTTGAAGTATCCTTCAGGGATACAATATGGGAAAGCCTTCCATCAATTATAATACTTCGAATTCAGAGTGCAACAATAATGTGGGATCCATAAGAGACCTCGGAGAGTCGGCATTGGCGACATTGGTAAGGTGTCTGGTTAGTAGCGGAGAGGACCCGAAGATCGTGGGTTCGAGTCCCATCGCCCGAGGTCCTTTTTTTCCATGGTTCTCGAACATATAGGAATTACGAAACCTATTCCTACAATAAATATTCAGAATTATTCTACTTGCACTCGCGAAAAACAGGAAATTAAGAATTCTCTTGACCCGGCGCGCGTCTAGTTGCGCGCGTGCCAGCCGTGAAGGGCCGATTACCGACCAAAAACGGGTGTTGTCCTCCAATCTAGCGACTATTAATCCACTGGGAGGGTCCCGGAAATTCTCGAGGGTTAAGCGGAGCAGTGTAAACCCTTAGCCGGGGTGGTTGTGGCCCTTTATGTAAATGGATAATGGGTCTGGCCAGCACTTGACTGGCCTCCTAGATGCCCAGTGCCTACGCGCATCCCAACGCCGAAGGGCAGTTCATTAACTGCCGGACTCTGGTTCGATGAGAGCCACGGAGAGAGAGCCGAATGGCTTTGAAGTGGCAGACGCCCCGAGGGCGTCCACTGCTGAACAATCAGAATTATCTTGTCTTTCTCTCTCCCCGTTCCCTCCCGCTTCCCAGCCACCCTCGCCCATCATCGCCCCACCCCATCCCTTCTACACCCTTAGTCTTTCCATCTCCATATTCATCTCTTTTCATACGTGTACCTACCGCGTATGTGTCGCCGCGGCCCGGCGCCGTTAATTGAGCCGCTTCGGGCGAGGAAACAATCACCGCGGGATTGCCATATATGAAAGCGATCTTAATGAATGGACGGATGAGAAGTATCGAAGTGTGTCCCCGTTGCTCGCTGCCAATTATTGTGGCCAGCGAGCCAAACGGAATACGCGCGTCCAGCGTCGATATACAGCTATACACATAATTACAGCTCGGAACGAAGCGCAAACGTCATGTCGAGCCCTGGACAATATGGGTAAATTGAAAATTGCTCGCATAATTCTACGGGAGAGACAGAGAGAGGGGGAGAGAGGAATGGAAATTCGGGCTTCACGGGGCGCCACGCGAAAATGGTGTCTCGCAGAAATTGTTTCCTTTTCCGCGACGAGTTCTTGCTCGCGTTTATCAATGGCCACTTATGCATCGTATGGGCTACCGTTTCCACGCTTCAAGCGCGAATTCATGTTTTCCGACGCTGCTGGTGCGCCGCGCCCAGCGGACGTAAAAAGCAGAAACTCTGTTTCAGCGGGGCAAAATGTTGAAAACTCGTGTTTGGATTTTACGCGGGATTTATCCCGTTTCCGTACAGCGGGCATGAGGTTAAATTGTCAAATTGATAGGTAAACGTGGTTACTTTGAATCGGCCTTTTATGAAGCGCCGAGTGAAGTTATAGTAAAAATTTGTAGAAATACGGTTCAGATGGTAGTGGTTCCTCGACAAAGAACGGAACATTGGGATGGCATTTGAAACAGAGAATACTCGCAGAAACGGGGTTTTATAAATAAAATCGAAGATGGAAGTACTGTTAGTAAACGAGGGTCTATAAATCATCCCTTGCAGAGATACAACCCCTTTTAAAACGAATAAAAGCGGTCGTTCTTTCGTATGAGATACAACGCCTGCGCATTCAGTGGCGAACTCAAGTATTGCTGCACAGTTGAAATTTTCTTCCATTCGAAAGGCCCTAAAATTAATTTATTCTCTGCTTTTTAATCAACAGTTTCGGAAACCCTTCTAAAATTCATTTTAAATAATATTTCTCGACACATTGTTTACATAGTTTTCGTGTTTGTGCGTTCGTAGTACAAATTTTCTAAAATTCTAGTTTCGAAATATCATGTTGACTCAGTTTCCATCGAACCGGTGTTAAACGGTCGGTTAAAGCTACTCGCACGCGATGTTCTCGATGTTTTTATTTGCTCGACAATGCAGCTGTATCCTTTATATTCTCTCTTTTTTTTTTTAGATACGATCAGAATGGCGTTAATTCTTTCCGCGTCATTTCCGCGTAATCGTTATACATGTAGCATGGCCTCGCGAGAAGTTAAGGTGGCAACGTGTAGCCCCATGCGTGACTTCCACTGTTCATAGCCGCCTCGTATCAGATCATGGTTATGGCAGCTTACCTAATGACTCGCTATCAAAATAATTGTCGGCACCGTCATAATCGCCGGGGGTGCATAAATTCAGCTCCCTAAACACTGAATCGTAGGCGATGATTCTGCTTTGAATCTTTGCTCTCTAATTGAGCTGCTCGCGGCAAATTCTGTTCTGCCTTCGTTGTCGCAGCGTCATTGATAATTAGTAAATCGAACAACAAATTGATTGTACTTATTCACTCGACAGTGTCTTCAACGCAATTTTTCTGTCACCGCTGGCAAATGAGGTCTTAATTAGACGCTGATTGCGTTGATCATATGAAGATAGAGGAAGATGAAATTACTGGCACGCGACATTGTGCACGTACATTGGTTTGTCGTTATCAGTAGCTTGTACTACTATTCGCAGAGAGTGTCAATGCGGCACGATACGCCCGCCTATAAATCACGAGTGTCCAATATATTGAACGTGTCACACGTGACCATGGAAAAGAGAATATCGTATCTCAATATGTATTGTACGTCTTCCGCGGGACGTGTCCATATTTTCCGCTACATTTAGACGAATCTGCGCGCCCGCCGTGCATTCTTAAACCCGAAACGTGTCCCCCTTCGCGCTATATTCTCTTCTTGAATCACCACTTTTCCAGTCCCACGACGCACTTTGTAAAATAACCGAAGGGCCAGTTGGCGCAGGCTAAATTAAACAACAATTTTCCCTTCACTATATATATACTATCTCGCAGCAAGTACCGACAACATAAAATATTATTCCAATTTTTTCCCCTTGAAAGCAAAGCACTTCTCACGGAAGAATATCACTTTCAAAGATGATCGAACATAACGACTGAAAATATCTCTCCGATCAAACACAGCACTCGTTCCCCGGAGTCAATATCTTATCAGGAACGATCCTCGAATCGATTGGAAATCTATAGTGCGGCAGGTTAGGGAAGCGATAACTTTTGATAGTCTACAGCTCTGTTTGCATCGGTATTGAGCTGCGATAAGCTGTAGATAGAGGAATTATTTTGCACTCGAGGAAGTCCCTCGATCTTAGAAGCAACGCGTAGTGGAAATGAAGACGCCGCTACTAAACGTCACACTCGATTGTCAGGTTTCCGTTCACCTGATAACAGCGTCGAAACTCGATCATCGATATTGCCCGATCAATTGCTACCGACAAACTACCGGTTAGCTTGTGGCGAGAATACGGAGCGGTTGACGAGTCCCTATCAACTGCGATACGTGCAATTTATCCGGTTCATAGATAGTATCTCTCTCGGCAGGTGCGTGTACCCGAAATGATTCGCTCGATCCGATACGCGTGTTGAAGTTGCGGAGCGGCGGGCGCGCGATAGGTGGATAGATAGACTCCCCTTGTTCGGCCGGGCAACTTGTTTGATTTCAATCATTTTCGAGTGTTTTCAATACATTTTCGACGTGTTTTCGAGGGGCCCCGGACAGAGCACAGGCTATATTGTTTTATCGTTTCGGGACGTTTCCAACGGCGTACGACAGGGCGGATATACAAATCGAGAACGTAGAATTACACCCCCGTCCAAACCCTCCACCCAGCGTGGTCTGATGTCCCGCGCGTTCGTCGAATTATTTTCTCCGCGCCCCATCCTTCCCGTCGCCGCTCCCATTCGTTTCGCCCTCGCTCGCGAGACACGCGTCGCTCGTTCAATTCGCCGCAATGTTTTTTAATCGAACGAAACCGCCGATGTATTTTTCTATAGATTACGCGAAGTCGATCCTAAGCCGCCGTTTATCTTTCCCACGGGTTAGCGACAAGTGGAATTTTATCCGCGAGGATGTCCCGCGTCGAATTTCAATGCGCCAGGCGAGAGTTGGAATTAACGTTGATAGGGATTAATGAGCGAGGTTAGCAGAAGGATCCCCCGTGCAACGGTTTAAGAAACCAGGGGCTGCAACTGGTTCTTAAATTCCAAGCGTTCAACTTACTCCCTCATGCATCGGGGAGCAGTTAATTGCGTTTGCTTTTCATTAGTCGAGTCGCACGGCTATTTGTTTTACCGTGTTCTCGTGTTACTGGAATGCGCTCGTTTTTACTAACGCTTGCAAATATAATGGGCGTATTTGCCACAGAAGGACGGGGTGGACTTTTGAATTATTTCTGTATCGGGATTTCGAGATCTCTGCAGGGATTAGTTTGAAGGGATCTGAGCATTACATACTGGGCTTTTTAGGTAAGTTTTGCTGAGACGTTAATTATGTTTAGGGCAAACTATCGTCTGTCATCCGTTCGATGTTTTTTATTTCTTGTGAAAAGGTCGCGATCTTCCGTAGATTCGCCATTTCTTACGCGACACTCGGCGAATTACACCGAGCGACCGTTCCTTCCGACTTCTTACGCGGGACCCTGTCTGCTACTTAGTTTCCGTCGACGACAAAGCCCGTTAATTACTCGGCGAGGAAGCACGCGCGACGTCTCTTGACACGATTTACACTTTCAGAAAGGAGGGAGAAGAAATATCTCGGGGTAGGGAATACGGGTCTCGCGCGGGCCCGCGTTCCCAGCGAGGTGGCCTGCTCCCGTGCTTCTTTTTCTTTCCATTCCCAGCTTCTTCCAGTTCCGGCGTCTGTTCGCGGCAGATCCGGGAATCACAGCTTGTTTAATTATCTCGGTAGTTATGCAAAGCAAATACGTGCACCGGGGGGGAAAATTGAAGACCTGCTAATTATCGCGTAAAGAGGTAAGACGCGGCGCGGGACGTGGAGGAAGTCAAGAAAGAAGAAGAAGAAGAAGACGTAGAAGAAGAAGAAGAAGAAGGAGAAGACGAAGAGGGGTGGAACTGGGGTAAAAAGATGAGGGAGGGTAGCGAAAGAGGGGCAGTCGTTTAATTGCAGCGGTTCACCTCTCGACAAAAGTGGCTTTCGTGCTTTCCGGGCTACGACAGTTATGCCTGACCTAGAGCTATGAAAAGAAATCCCTTTTTCAGATTCCATCGCGGCCGACTAATTATTTTTTTTCTCCTTGTACATCCGGAAGTGAACGTGGGCAATTAGCCTTGTAATGGGTGGGCAGCCTTTTACTACGGATATAAATTTCCATGTTCATGCTGGTCGTTCGTGATTGGTCACCGTTGTTTCATTTCTTACGAGTGACTCCCGTCGAATTAGATGGAAATAAGCAAAACATTTTCCGCACGCTAGATTTCTATGAGCAGGCGTCGATATTAATCTCTTGAAATATTTTCTTTCCTTCATTCTTTTCTTCTCTTATTCAACCGTAGATTGTAAGCCAAGGTAAACACATTTTCATTGATTCCATGTGCAATTAAGCGAGGGTTAAGGTTCTTAGATATCACGAAAAAGGGTGTTCCGCGGTAGTCTCGATAATACGCGGGTTCGCTTATCTGCTGGACGTGGATGAGAGGTGGCTGCGATTCGTTTATTATCGCAAACCGCATCTCCTCCCAATACACCCTTTTCAGCGGGTGTATTCGACTAGACAGAGGCTGTAGCCATAGAAGCCAGGGCCGCGTCGTTTCTGCCGCGAGGGATGAGAGGCGAAGAAAGGGGAGAAGGAGAAAGAGTAAAAGGGAGTTTCAAAGAATTTCCAATTCTCAGCTTTTCAGCGCCGCCGCCTTCGAAGCTTCGTTTGTGCACAGGAGCTAGAGGGATGAAGATACGAGGGTGGCGAAACAGGGATGGGCAGAGGAGAGAGAGAGATATAGGGGGATGATGGTGGCGGTCGAAGGAGGGGGAGTTGCCGTAATGAATGGTATTCAGTTTATTCTGGGGCTAAGTTACGTTGCCGCCGACGTTGAAGCGGCGGCATCCAGCCACTGAACTAGAAGTAAAATGGGACTGTAGCGAAATTGAAAGGCGGAATTTACCCTTTATCCCTGGCTACGATCTTCGCAGCCTTCGCAGCCTTAGCAGCCCTCCCTTTCCAGCCTACGACGGTTCTTTAACCCCCGTCCTTCCGCTATCCCATTCTCCCCGTTCCTCGCTCTCCCTGTCCGCGTGCCTTCCCCCCCAACCCCCTCTGTCTTAACGAGCAAATCGAGAACGGGGAGTAAAAACTCGACGTGTACATCAACTATTCAGCACCTTTGAGAACGGTTTCCATGGGGCAACCGAACCGCTCTGAATAGGGGGTATCGTTAACGAAACCGGTCCCCCTTTTTCTAGCCACGTCCATCATCGCGATAACGCGCGTTACGTTTCCCTTTTTTTCCACGGCGCCCCTGATTTTCGAGCAAATTTAACTTCCACCTTTTTACCGAACACTACGACGCGGGGGAACGTGGCGCGCTTCTGTTGATACTCGGAGCTCGGCTTGATATTAGGATGGGAAATTGGGGAAAATAATGATTGTTCCGTGGTCACTTCCTCATTGTTGGCGTTCAATTAATATACGAGGATGTTTTAATAGAACGATGTTTTAAAAGTGTGTCGAGTGATTATATCTTGGGGAAGGAAATTGATTGCAGGTTTCTCAAATACCATGAAATATTTATAAGAGTAGCGCACTCAAGATTTAATCTTAGGGAGAGTCGAGTTGAACGGAGAAAAATATTTTTAATGCAAATTCAATAAAATTCAATAGGTGATTATAAAAATTAAAGATCAAAATCCAGATTTCTTTCTTTCCTAAAACTCTTAAATTACTTCAGTCGTGGTTACATTAATCTCCTTTTTTCTTTTTCTTTGGGGAGGGTGCCAGGGCCATGTTTAAAGAAATTTCAAGCTTTGAGTGACTGCTTTATCACGCCATCCTTCCATAAAACCGAATTACATAGTTCCTCTTTACAAATATTAAATTTTTCGCTGGAAGAGACGAAACAGAAGCGTGTTTTAACATCCCCTAAGAATCATTCGGTCGGATGACGCCGGATACGGCGCTTAGGCTCGCTAAACGTATTCCCTGTGTCGTTCGATACACACCAGAACCGTGATTACAGGAAGGGGATAGAGGTGCCGCACGAAAACCGTGCGGGTGGAGCAGGTATGGCGAGTCGTGCTTTCAAGCTTTCGTCCTGTACCGTGCATTCGGTAATGGTAAAGCCTGCGCTGTGGTTCGTGTGTGACCTAACGAAAGCCCGGGTACACAATTTGATAATGGGTTAGCTGTGTAACGTGCACACAGTCGACGGCCGTGGTACACGTTGCGCAACGGGATACACTGAATCAGTAATAACAACGTGTTTGCATAATCAATCATGCTCTTTCTCCCGTTTCTTCCTCCACCCCTCCCCCTCTGTCTTGTTACCCCGTCATGTTTTCGAGGCGGAGAAGATTGAGGGTGGCTGGCATTATCCTTTCAGCCGAACACACGTGCCCTCCTCGTTTGTTTGCCATGTTACGAGCCGTCACTATCCGACGTTTCGGGATTTGTTTGAACGAGAATGATAACGCTTTGGCTTTGAAACACTATAAGGCAGAGTGTTTCGAGGGTGTTTAAAGGGTGCAAGCACGGACGAAATAATCGTTCTGGATTCGTTTGCCTAGCACATAGTTGCACACGTAGCAACAGTCAAATGAATCATAAATATAATATGTAGTATAGTCTCTTCATCTCATCTTAGCGACCAACTTCGTCCTCCCTGTGACCGACTTAATTACTCGACGGGCATGGTATTCTTTTAAGAGTCACAATGTTTCTTTGGACCCCCGAGCACGCTCGCGTGGGTAGTAATAGTATGCAAATGGATATCCAGCGACACGGTATGCAAATAAATACCGTAAGCTAAATATGGAGACGCCTGTCTCTGTTTCTTCTACCCGACTGCCACCCCCCCAGTTCCTTTTTTTTCCGCGTCGCGTCAGAATAAGTTAATACGTCTGCGTAAACCGCGACGGAAACGCCTCTTGTGCTTCAGGCGGCACGAGGGTCGGCCAGGAATTTTCTCGCGTTTCACAGTACAGCGCACAGCTGTACGGGAGGTTGGTTTTGGCTTGTAAAAATCCCGGCTGCAACGGACGCACCGAGTACTCTATTTCGTTTTTCTCCCTTTTCTCTTTTCTACCTTAGAGCGGCGTACGTAGAGAGGCCGCGACTTACAATGGCTGAAGTAATGCACAGCCCCCTGCGGAGGGTTCGCGCGTGTCTACGCGCGTCCGTGTTATTGCTCGGCCGCCGCTATAAATTCACTCACTCTTTCCTAATAATTCAAACTTTACATTGTCTGTAATGGTCCTCTCGTAATGGAAACGGATGGGCCATCCAGGGTGCCCATTTAAGGTCCACGCACAGCCGTCAGTTCTGCAACAATGCTGTCAGTGTCAGTACTGACAACTATGACAAGTATGAACCGTTCCATTCTAAAAACAGGGAACGATATTTTTCAACACTGACACTGACGGATATGTGTGCGGAGACCTTTAGTCTTTTACCCTAAGTTCTTCTTTTAATCCAGGGGTTGATGTCTCCGATGAAAGTGAAAGTTTGATCTACTCTGCAATTATAATCGAACAGTGCATACGTTAACGTGCACGAAACTCGTGCCTGGCTGCGAATAGCTTCACCGAGGGCAGAGTTATTAGAAGCCACGATTATCTTTCGAGAGGTGCGAGCCATTTTCTTCATTAAACATTTGGCTTGCATATGAGCTTGATTTCGACGGGCCTCGCCAAGCCGCGCGATCCATTATCGTTCTAGGCGTTGTTTCCAAGCGAAATTTCGACGGATTCCGCTGGGAGTTCTGCTGTGCACTTCGGTGATTGCTCCATAATACCTACAATCTGTTTCTTCCGTTTAGCACTGTAATTGCGCTATTATCGCGAGTGCAGCGGTCTATCGGCCGGCGGACTTCTACTTATGAGGCGTTTATGCAGCTGGGAGCCTCTCTCCAGGAAATCATATGTGCGCGCGTGTTCGCGGTCGAAATGTCCCCGCGGGGATGAAAAACGGTTTCAAGATCGCCGGGCCGACTTGACACGAAAACGCTTGCAGTTCTTAAAGTGTACTCCGTATCCTGACGTTCGCAACGTAATTGAAGTAAACATGCATGTAGATGTGGAATGCATTACGTTTCTCCGTTTCAGGGTTGGTTGGATAACTATCGGTCCTCGAGTAGTAAAAACGAAGGAAATGGGGGTGAAATGGAATGAAAATACGATTCCCGGGGGAAAGATAACATTTGTCGAGAGAGTTACCGCAGAATAAACGGAAAACATCTGGGAATATATACAGTTTAGACGAAGAGTTTAATACTTCTGGGATATTAATCGATTCCTCGTGGCATTTTATACGACCCGCACGCCGCTTGACGATAATTTTCCCCCAGGAATAATTTAATTGCTCTTTTAATATCACGGCGATGGCTTGCGAGGGCTGCATAAAATAGTTGTTTAAATTGCACCCCCTTCTTTTTTCCCCGCAGTAGGTGAAAGTAGAATCCGCCGGGACAGAAAGTCTAATGAAGTTTTACCGCGCAAGGAAAAGGCACTATTTACATAGTAGAACTTCATTAAAGCCGCCAGCCCCTGTGGACTATGCGCGCTCTGTTTCAGTGTTTCCGTTTCCCTGAAATATAATTTTATAGAAGACATCGCGGACCTTCGTCGTATATCCTTCTCGAGGCGCGATACTGTTATTGCCAGAGCACTTTTAAGTTAAAAAGTGTGACCGATCTGCCATTCTTTTTCAAATAAATCCTTTGAGAGGGTGGAAATATTTATTTGAACAGCCAGCTTTAAGTGTTGAAAAGCCTAAGGGTTGTTCGGAGTCGGTGGTGCGCTGCATTAGACTGCAAGATCTCCTAATAGTGCAGCGAAGTTCGCTGTTTCATTTTTGCATTGTTGCTGACAGCAAGAAACTGACGACGTGGTAATTAGGGCGATAAAACAAGCAAGCCGCTCTGCGTTAGACAGACCTCCATACGCCATTTCCACCGGGGGTCTTTGTTTCTTATCGCGAAACTTGTTTACACGGTGTTTTACCGCGAAATGATTTTCGCCACGGAACTCTGATACCGAGTTCCGAAGTTATAATCGTAGCCATTATTCGCACGACGTTTAATCCCCGCTACCCCTTTCAACCTTTTCCCGCGATCCGGTAGCAAAAATCCCGAAGCTCGTTTCGAGGTGTGCAACGTACAGTTTAAATTGCATCGTCTTAGAAACTCCGGGGGTACGTGAGAAAAGTCTCTTTTACGACTCACACAGCCTCCTTCTTTTCTTTTCCCCGTTCACCCACGCATATTAAACACTTGTACAAGCACAGGGATCCCCTGGGTTTCGCAGAAATCCTCAGAAACTTAAATGCAACCGTTTAAATTCCGAAAGGCGTGCCAATCACCCGGAACTATCTTGTTTCGCTTGTTCAGTTGGGATGCCGGCCATGGAACCTCAGTCTGACCAGCGTGGTTGTTCTGGCGATCTCGAACATGCTGCTGACGTTCCTGTTGCTGCAGTCGGAGACCTGTGCCCCGGACGAGATGCCCAGGGATTTCGAGCCGAGCGCTGTGACCGAATGGAGCCTCCGTACCCTGATCAAAGAGCAGCAACAACACCAATCGGACTGTGTTACACAGGACTACCAGCCGTTGCCAGTTGACGCGAGCGGCTTCAAGCTGAACATCAAGCTGGGCAGGTGGGATGCCCGTAGACTGTACCGAAGCTTCGACCATGTCCTGGTCGGGTCCAGCTTCGTCGAGTTGTCGCAGGCGTACCGCGTTTGCCTGGCCATGCAGAGCTCGGTGGAGAAGTTGCACTCGCTCGTGCAAGCCGTACACCATTGGACAGGCCCAGTGTCCGTGGCCCTGTACGCGGCAGGCGACGAAGAGTTCGAGGCTCTACAGAAGTACCTGGTGTACCTCAGGAGGTGCTACGAGCCGATAAGAGAGAGGGTGACGTTCTCGCTAGCGGTGCCGAGGCTCAGGGCACCGAAGAAGCAGCCGCGCGAGTTCGAGCTGCCTGAGGTGGTGGATTGTGCCAAACCGGAAGCGACGTTGAACGAGCTGATGAATGGTATCTCGAACGAGCAGACCAACTGGCGGATACGCAACGTTTATCCTCAGAATCACATGAGGAATCTAGCCAGAAAGAACTGCCAGTCCGACTACGTGTTCTTGACGGACGTGGATATTGTGCCCAGCTTCAATTTGACCGGCACCTTGGACGACTTCCTCAGGACCGATGCCTGTGATAAGTGCGCCTACGTGATACCGACGTACGAGCTGGACTCGCGCGTCAGGTTCCCTCAGAATAAGACGGAGTTGGTCCGGTTGGCAAGGAAGGGGCTGGCCAGGCCTTTCCATCAGAAGGTCTTCATACACAATCAGTTCGCCACTAACTTTACCAGGTGAGGAAACTATTTTATCTGAATCTACACCGATTTACGAGCATATCGAACTTTCGTTACCTTAAAACTCAGCGAAGTTTCAATTCAACGAATTTTCTTCGGCTCTGATAAAATAACCCGCGGAACGCGGACTCGAAAGTGGAGCCATTAAGCGCATGCTTGATAATTTTTCCACACTTCTGCTTGATGTTTCAGGTGGATACTGGACACATCTCCGAACCATAAGAATTACGGGAACGTGAGGAGCGGCAAGGTGTACGTCAGCCACGACGTGACGAATTTCGAGTTCCTTTACGAACCCTTTTACGTCGCGAAAGACATTGTCCCGCCCCACGACGAGAGGTTCATGGGCTACGGGTACACCAGGAACACTCAGGTACGAATTTATATTTTATCGCGTCTCAGACGTCGACGAAAGCTGCGTATGAATATTTCATTGGGAAGTTAGTTACTTTCGGGAGCCTCGGTCCCACGATTTCGCACAGTGTTATACCATTCACTTCCATCGGAATGGCATGAATACTTCAATGGAATTTAAAGCGTAATCGGCGCAGCCAGGTCGATCCAATGATTCCTTCATACTTCTTACCGGGTCGATGAAATCGGCTGTCATCTGGGGAGTTTATCATCCCATCGGCGTCGCCCGTGCCCGCTGAAACTTTAGAACCGAAGCTCGTAAAACAAGGCGCACCTCGCGAGCAGTTTGCTCCAATTACGGCGCGAGGAACGCTGGCGCAAACTGGAGTCCGCGCATCCTACGATATTAGAGCACGGCGAAATGAAAAAAGTGCATATTTGCACGGTACATAGGAAACATCGCGTACGTGCGCGCGTACGTGGGAATCAGAGGGGGATCGAAATGGGAGGGCGGGAGGAATGGGGAGGGGGAGGCAGTTTGGGGAACACGAAACTCGAACGGACAAATCCCGCGCGCTGGGAACATTAATTGAATTACATATTATCATTGCCGCCGTTATCGTGCGATGGAGGCTCATTTTGCGGAACAAGCATTATTTAATTTAAACTTGATACATCTCGCGCCCGTCTAATCGAACGTTTGCATATCGAGGACGCTCGTTGCCTTGTTTCGCTGCTCGTGTAACGGGTAATTCGTGTTGCAAACTCTACTTTCCATCCAGTTAACAATTTACGGCGAACATCGCGTAGCTGTACAACATTCAAACTAACCGGGAGCTTTCCTGTCGCCGGCGTGTGGCCAATTTCATTTTGATCACCATTAAAATATTTGAAATTGAATACGGCCACGTTCTAGGTCGATTAATTTTATTCCCGAAAAAGGGAATATTCATGTGTAATTTGATATACACTTCGTTAGTTAAACTTGAAATTTTGTGAAAGCTTAAATAGTTTCCATGTCGCAGTAGAACAAGTTCCTACATGTCAGACCACTCCTCACGAGTAGTATAATCTACGATAATTCAAACTCTCTCCTCAGAATTTATTTTTTATTTATTTATTTGATATCAACGGGTCAAAACCTTTTATTACATAATTGCAAAAGTACGTAAGTAAGAAATACAGGAAAGGAATGACAGATAGTAAAGTGGAGAGAGCAGAAAGCGGAGTTTACATTCTACAAATCGGTACAACGGTACATGATAGGTCCTCCATTCTCTAAATCCCGATACAAATGCTTAAGGGGGTAGTGGACTATTGGATACGTAAAATCGTTAGTTTCTTTGACGTTAAATTACTTTGATACCAAACAATCGTTATAGTCATGCTTTTGACAATCTATTGTGGGCACGTTTGCGAGTATTTACAACAAAAAAATCATCGGAGTGTATAAAATTGTTGAAGTTATTAATCGTTGAAGATTCGTCCTGTACGGCTGCGCCGCTGCAGGTGGTGCACATCGATTCAGGTGAACCAATCATCTGAAAGCAAAATGCTTTCAGGCGATTATACTATACACAAATATCTACAGTGTGCAAACTTGCCGATGAATTTGAACAAAAATTGTGGAAGTTACACAGGAATCAATTTGTTTTCCACATTTTTACGGGAAAAAATCGTCTTTGTTCAGTTATAAAATGTTTTACAAACGTCCAATGTTGATGCGAAATTTCTACACGATAGAGAATGTAATTCTACAGCTCCAGTTAAAATTTTAACTGAAAATATTCATTGGTTCAAAAGTTATGATGTACACCGTTTCTGAAAATGGTGTTTCGAGAAAACTGGCTTCAAAATTAAGTGCCCTATGCCAATAACGCTCTGCGAGGCCGTTATTCGACGGTGCACTCAATTACGTTCGCTGCTATAATTTCGATAATTATTTGAATTTCGTCATGAAATTTTGTTTAAAATTTTCATAAAGGATATTCTTTCAAAATCACTAAAAAAAAAATAATCGATTTTCTGAAGCTGAAATAGTCCACTACCCTCTTAAAACACAATACACCGCTACTCTACACCCTTGTTCTCGCATCAAAATTAGATCCCCCTTACTTCTATCCTCATTCCATTTAACTTAGACACCAGTAGAACAATCTCGTATATATCAGACGCCCGCCTAACAAGTAGTACATACACCATAAAACAATTCTTCCCTTCCGCTACAAACGATGCCAAGTCTCACCCACCAACACACTCTCACCCCAGCCAGCTCTCGCGGTTTTCCAAGCATCGAGGGTCCCCGTGAAAGAAAATACTCAGTCCCGAGAAGTATCGCATGCCATAAGCTTCATCCGTCAGCGTATCCCCGAAGTCACGTTCGGGTCACGCGGTCGTGTCGCAGCCGCTCGCAACACCGTCGCCAATCAGCGACGTCGCATCATCACGCGCGGTACGCACGCTTAAGCGCGGCGGGCGGATAAAGCGGAATGACGGGGCGCGTCAGGCGTTGTGCGCGGATAATTCCACCCGGCCCCGGCAATGACGGCTGACGTTTTCGTGGGTGCGAGGCCTCCGCCGCGGGGAGTAACGAAATTCCATCCGGGCGGCGAAAATCCGTGCGGCGACGTACCCGCGGCGCATCCGTGGAACGAAGTACGCCGCAGCGACGGCAATAAAACGGGTGTAAATCTACGTGGCCGCGCACCGCGGTAACACCGGTGCAAAACAGCCGTGCAAGTCGGCGTACACAGGCGCGGATGTAAGCCGGTGTGTACGGTCGCGGGCGTTACACGCTGACTACGTAACAGTACATTGGTATTCGCGTCTTCTCTGCGGTTCGTTCGCACAACATCCACTCCCCACGGAGGAATGAGAATGGATATCGTTCGCTTTTCCTACCACCCCCTTCCCACCCTCTTGTATCTCGAGTTGCACTCGAACCCCTTTCCTACCAGCTCGCCACCTCTATCCAATACAATCCTGTCGCGCCATTCTTTCACCGTGCAACCGGTCTCCCTCGACTTTCCTGCCCTTCGTTTGCCCCGTTTTGTCCTACCTCTTTCCCTCGCCCCCTACTCGCGCGAGAATTAAACATAGGTGCTACCGTGTCCCGCGTTGTCTCTCAGCAAGTAAACTCGGTAAAGAAGTCTGCGTGCTGGATAATTCGTTAGCTTCTGTTAATTAGTCGTCCGTGTCGATGCACAATGTTCGTTTCGACGGGCAAGTGGATTCTGTTAAGTGGAGCGATATTTTGGGATTGGTAATGTGCCTCTGCAAGTTCGAGTTGCAAGGGGATTGAATTGACTTTGTCTTGAGTAACTCCGCGTTATGGAGCCTGTTTCGTGAGTGATTATTCCCTGGAAGCATGTCCCGCAGACGGCAACGGCGATCCCGGGGATGTTGCTTCACTATGTGGAGACTGAGGCTCGACTGAGAGTATTCTGTGATAGTGACAGCCTCATCCAGGCTTAATGTGTGACGAGGGTGGCGGGTTTGAAGTCGAATCAGGAGTGTCTTCTGTCTGCTTCGTAGAAGTGCGAGGGGTCAGATTTTCTCTTCAGCGGAGCCAGGTTGAAGTTCGCTGAAGGTGGATGAAACCTTCAGCTACGACTCAGCCGACTTACATTTCGGTTCAGATTCCCGTGGGCAGTAGTTATGCCGCTAAATACGCGGGCGTAAGTCTCCGGAGTTGTTAGAAGGTCGATGACAGGAGCTTGCACCCCTGTCACCACATTTAGCAAGGATTAGAGGCGTAAGCTTGTTGCCTGGGCACTATAGGGAGTTTTGGCTCCTGCGGGACACTAAGTGTCTCCCTTCAGCGTTTAATGATTCTCCTTGAGCTTATTTGTTAATCAGGATGCGGTTAACGAAGCAATTGTGTTCGACGTCCAGGATTGTTTCTTTCCCGACACGTTAGCCTTCGGTACCGTGTTCGAGACGATAGATTCGCCATCGCGATCCACTCCTACAGATAAACGCGCCCACGAAAGATTCATTATTGTCGTATTTATCGTGCTGGCAATCAACGTCACGAACGAATTGGATTGATATCTAATCGTGGCGGGGCATCGGATTGATTGTAGCTCCTCGCTTGGATATGTACTTCCCCGATCAAGGGTAGTCAGGATCCTCTATCGCAACCTATCATTTTCATTTACCAGCTCCTCGATACCGTAACACGCTAAATCCTACTCACGAGCAGGTCGTTTGATTTAGGACCACCGATTGCCGGGATCTCTTACCGTCGGATTGAACCGGCCGATTGATCAAGCTTTCAGCGCGTTTCAAACTATACTACGAGTACCTCGTAATGCTTATAATTCCTTAAGGACCGAATCCACGATGAGATTTTAAATGAGACTTTTCTATCACCAGATACAAATCTCAGCAACGACTAAATGCAAATAATGGAAAGAGTCGCGAGAGTTGAGATTTTTAAAAAATATATCATGAAACTTGTCTGATGAGTGTCTAGTTTCAAGAAAAAATTAAAATTTCTCCATCAGTGGAGACAAATCGTGAAATAATTATCTCGTGAGATTAAAGTCTTGTGTGACGCGATATTTTTGTCTCATCGTGGATTTGCATCTTTAGAAATAACTTCCTCAAACGACCAAATTCACGCAAGATCGCCACAACGATTTTTCGTCCGACTCCTACAGTATCAATCCCCTGCGTCTCCAATCGCAGTAGTGGAGCCTGCTCATAGCTCAGGCAGCCTTCCGCGCTCGCAGCAAGGAGAAACACTTCAAAATATCGTAGCTAGGAAGCGATTTCTCAATGAATTGCGAGGCGACTCGTCTCAATATTGACCTTTCGACGTTCATTTCGAAGATTGACTTTCGATCGGCCACGAAAATTGATTCCACGACGCGGGGGAGCGCAATCGTCGTGAGTGGGCGAGACACGCGAACAACACGGACGACCGGCTGCGCCCAGCTGGTGAGAATCAAAGGGGGAAGATAGCCCGATTTACCTGGGTCGTTCTCGTCTTCGCCGATTGAGCGATTACCTCGGTGCTAGGTCGTCAATCAGCAACGGAGGAGGTTCGGGCGCCCGGGTTTGAATGGCCGCGACTACTCCGACGGGGTTTCATTGAAAGCGAACGAGGCACGAAGCTATTTCCACGGAACGGGCGCTGTTCGTTTCGTTCTGCCGGCGACGAATGCGAATTAAATTTCGTCGAAAAGATTAACGGGGCTCTATTAAAAGTTTATCGTGCTCGTTACGCCGAGGATTCGCCTCTGTGCCCCGAGACTGTGGCGCTCTCTTTCCGATATTTCTTTCTCTCGCTTAATTTCCGCCGCTTATTAGCCGGCGGACGAAATTGCTCATTAAACGCTGGCTGGTATCGATACGTCGCAATTAACTCGGTGCCCGATACAGAAGTTACCGTTTCCTGCCGGATTGCTCAAGTGCGGAGGGGTTTCAAGAAGCGTTGACCTGGACTGGACTGGATACAGACGCTAGAAGACCGCAGACCTGCAAATTTCGTAGCTAATGAATCGCGCTACGAGTGTATCGTTTCGCGAATATTGTACTTCCGCGGTGGCAATGGAACTCGGTTACCCTTATGGCGCGAGGCTTACTATCGTTGCCGTTCCATGAATAGTAATTTCGGCGCATCGTTCTCGTGCACGCGTATCTAGACGAATTCATTGGCTTCACAGAGAACGCTGTGATGCTTCCTGAACTTACCGAACAAGTGTCCTAGCTGTTGCAATCAAGTTTACGGCTGCGACGGCAGTAGGTACGTTTATATGTCTCTACTTTTAGCAAATTCTCTTACAAGTGGTTCACCACCCCCACCGTTTAATAGATAATAATTTCGACACGCCACTTTTATATACAAAGCATAAAAGTCTAATGAATTGAATGATAGCTCTGTTATGCTTACTCGGCGATTATATCAGCTGTTTTCGTTGAATAATAACGCACTCATGCATCTACGTTCACGGCTAACTCCATCACGAGCCGGTTTACTACCGCCATCGTTTGACGGTTAGTAATTTGAGTGGTTGAGGTTTATATCTCCTTAAAAGAGTTTACCTACATAAATCCCGGCATTAAAATCTCACGGTGATTATCATCCACGGCGTCGAAGCCGTCCAAACCGGAGGGGGTCGCTCGAGCGTGCTAACTATCGGCGCTCCTTACTCTCGCCATGCCCTTGTTGGAAACGTAAGATAAGCGGAGACGCGCCTTATTCGCCGGGATTTATACCGACGTGGGATCGCATAAAGCTCAATTATTAGATTTACTTCGCTGCCTGCCGTTCCCCGCGCCCCGTTTCACCCACCGCTGCTATCTGGAAAAATTATGCGAGCGCTGTTTACCGAACTTCACCGCGTCCCGCGGATGCACCGTCACGTATGGCCCTAATGCGTGGATCTTCCTCGCGTATTCATCAGCGAGTTTCGAGCGGCTAAAGCCGCGTGATTACGGAACGAAAAAGGGACTCACGCTCGTGTCTGATAATGGAAGAGTGGTAGATCAGTGAAGTGGAATCGAATTTCCCACGTTACAGCAAGGGAATCATTCTGGATTCTGCTTCTTCGTAGAAAAAATTTAGTGACGAAGGTAGACAGTTAATTTTTTATTTCGGGAAATTCTGTAGCAAGATTGGCACACGCGAAATCATTGCCAGCAATTTGGAGGGTAAAGCTGCAACGCTTTCCGTCGATACGATGCCACTTATTTTCATTCAGCCGTTGCAACACGACCCGGTATACCGACGGACACATAATACTCTAGGCGAGGATAATGTCTTCATCCCCTCGTTAAATTTAATCACCCAAATTCTCTGGGTACAGGGGATCGAATAAAATGCACTAGCCAGCAGCGTGGCGTGTCATGATCGTAATGGCCCGCGGTAGCGATGGCGGGCTCCCCCCGTCGATGTCGAAGCGTGAAATTAACCCGAACACATTTCCCCAAGGTACACGCCACGTAAAACAACCCCCACCGCGGTGTCCAGTTCCATTTCCCTTCTGCTTTACCTATCGCGGCTCACGACCGCCGTAAAATCGCGACATCCTGTCAAAGATCAGCCGGGCGCTGGGTGTAAAGCTGATGCCGGTCCCCCGAGGGATCGTGAACTTTTAGGGTTTCCCCTGGGAATTCCACGGAAAACCTGATAGAGTAATATTCGAAAAACCCAACCGCCCGCGCTGCAGCCGGTGTAATTGAATTCTTGTAATAATAACAATCCTGGACAGTTAATAACGACGTAGCGAGTAATATCAACGATCGCAGCGGGAGGTAACGTAAAACTGTTTCCTTAGCTGTTGGCGCCTCGCGAAATGCTTTTCTCCTCTCGTCGACGTACCAACGTCTTTGTTTCGCGCGGAACGAGTTTTCTCGGAAATTCGAGTTACAAAGGGTAGCGAATTTCTAATTTTTCGCGGGTGAAGCTTAGTAACGGGAACTTCCGCCCTTCTATTATCCACTTCACCCCTTTACACCAGAAATAATTTCACAATATTCCCCTTGATAACCCACCGTGCTCGCGGCCGCGCTCGTATATGCGCGCGTTTAAATAAATAGGATGTCGGGCGTTCTGTGCGGATGTAGGATGGTTAATGATTAGTGAGAGCGTAGACCGCGCTAGGCGCGCCTCTGCATTCCGAATTCCTCTGCGCGCCCGTGGAAAGCGGAGGAACAAGCAGAACCGAATGGGGTATGCACGCCCTGGCCGAGGGAAAGAACGATCGCCGACCACGTCTACAGAAATTGCGTAAATTTACATTAATACAACGCGGGGATATCGTTTGAACGGAACGCCGCGGAAGAGCGGGCAGCGGTTACGCTAAATTCCCCGGATGATTCCGTTTGCTTTCGAAAACTTTCAGCAATTCCCAGCCGCAATTTCGCATATTCAAAGCTTTGTTAGCGCACGTTACACTACCGCGCAGAAACGAACCGCTTGTTTGTTTGCCGGCGAAAACAAAAATACAATCTTTCAGGGATCGCGCAGCGTTTAAACTTCGATTGGCATAGAAGCGGGAATAGATGAAAGGTTCGCGAGGCTTTATGGTATTTGGACTTTACCTCCTATTTGCACGATGCATTCTATATAATACTTTAAAGGGCTTACTTATTTTATCTAGAATTCTGACTTCTTTTACAACTTTCATGATTCCCTTTCGCAACATTCAAAGCTAACGATCGGTATATTTAACTCATGTTTCCCAACTCCCAGGTTTATGTACGTGAATTTTATTTCTCTTTGATAGTACAGAGTCTGTGGAGTTATTATTTCTCTGTGTACAACCTCGGTAGCGATTCGCGGGAAAGTTTCGCCGGCATCGAGATATTCTTCGCGCTCGGTGTGTAATTATTTGCGACAACCTCCTGTCGGGCTCCTTCGACGGGAGCTAAGTGTCCGGGGCCCGCTAATTAGGAAGATACGTCAACTCGTTATGTTGTTTAATGTAATTCGTGCTCCTCGAAACTCGGGACAAACTGGTAGGTGGCCCGCGAGTGGCTCGTGTCGCTGGAGCCTGAAATGCTTTACACCCTGCCGCAAGAATGCGACCCGCGGGAAACGCTATAAAGGGAATTAATCCCCGTCCACTGACTAATTAAGACGAATAATCGCGTGTAACGGGCGTTACGCCAACAATTCAGTTTTAGTAATCAACGAGGCAAGTGTCTACATCAAGGAGGATATCCTAGCATAATTCACCCTGTCCATCGTCCTGCTTCCTAAAACTTCTACTCAACAGTTTTCTCAAACAGGTCGTAACCGACATCAACATCTTCGCAAGCACTCCGATCCAACTATTACACGTAGGCTTTCAATTACTATAGGATCAAGCTTTCATTTCGCGTTCCAATTAACGTTGCCAAGTCTCGTTCGATTTAATTTAATCCCCGCTTGCTCGATTCGGCTCGTGATCATTAACGAAAGCGTGTATAGTTAGCGCGGCGATTGTTGCCGCGTCGGAGCTTACGCGTAATTAACGCAATACTCGTCTGAGGGACAGTCTGAACGTAACAGAACTTGTCATACCCTGTCATCTTCCCGTTACGCACGAATAATTACTCACTAGAACGTCTCCAAGACCGAGGGGGCTGAAGATTACACGCTCGTCTACAAGCTCCTCTTGATGCTCTCATAGGCTTCGCAGCCACGTGTCCGTTTTCCAGACACAGCCCTGCTTTCCGTTAATTACGACCATTCTTGTGCTGTCACTGGCTTAGGGAACCTCATTATCTCCCCTGTCCTAAATCTTTTTCTATCTAGCCTCCCTTACACGATGTTAATCTCATTAAATTTGGATAATCAGATATGACATCCGAATACGTTCCTCGTAACGTCATTTCACAAAAAGATGAGAATTTTCGTCAGTATTTCTTCCCCATTTTTAGACAAATTACCTCTTCGAGCAAACCTGACAATCAAGCGTCGAATTGTGAGAAATTATTTACAACTCGTCTTGGCTCAGTTTAACAAACCAATTTTGGACTCCAGTAGAGAATTCTCGCCGTCTATTTTGGAATTGCTCGGAAACAGAAGCGGTTCGTTGGGTGGTAAATCAGTCATCGAAGCGCAACTGCTCCGCCATTCCCCGGCTGGTAATCACAACGTGTCTGTCAACCTCGCCACTAGCTTGTCACATATGACTTGCCATTGTTACGTACGATTATTCACGAAGACGCAAGCCAGACTGGGGAACAGCGGGACCGGATCCCGTCTGTTAGGGTCGCCTGACCTGTCTCGAGATTGCCAGGCGTGCCGTCTTCCTCCTTGCCGTCTAGCGCGCCGTAACGTCGGAAACACAGCGTTTCCCGTGGAAATGTCACTATCCCCGGGATATCTACGGGACGGCTCGCGGGAACTTTGGTCGTGGCTCGCGCAAAAAACTCGCCGAAACGCACAAAGGGCGGGACCGTGGCGGCGACATAATTTCGCGAAAGTTTCTGCGACGTTTCTCCTAAGCGGGGCTCGGAACGCTTTTTTAATTTTCACGAAACGTGCAATCTAGGTGGAGAAAATATCTAACCACGAATCTTGCAACGGGGTGGGAGCAATGTGGGGGCTCGGAGGGTGGGTGCAGTTTCGAATTATTAAATTACGCTGAGGTTATGCGCCGTGCACTGGATTTTAATGTTTCGAATTAATAGAATCTAAGTTTTTTTAATTTAGGGACTTTGAATTTAAAGTTTGAAGGGATGTTGGGTAGAACATGGTCCTTTGCTATTCACAACTTTACCTTGTCTTTGTTGTAATTGTAGTTCGAATCAAATCGAGTGCGGATTCTTTCGTGTTATCGGACCGATAAGTTCCTTATATTATTTGCATGCAGAATCGTGGAGCAGTTAAGAGTCATTACTGCGGACAGAAGTGTTCCTTGGCTCGAAGTTTATCATGAAATTTGGGAGTGGTCTGTCATTCTGTTGAAATATATTTAACTTACGATTCCTTCAACCTTGGGTGCCTCTGTTAACCATAGCTTTAGAAAAAGGAGTGTGTGTATGTGTTTTGGCAGCTGCGAGGAAACTGTGAGCGAGGAAGAGTGGAAGCTATGAGCGAGTGAAAGGGAAGATTGAAAGAAGATTCGTTTTGACAAACTGCAGTTATTTGTAAAACATTGTTAATACGCCACTAACTCAGGTAATTTTATTTACTAATTCGTAGCAGGACACCTTTCGTCCCACCAGTAATTGCTTTCAAAACTTCAAAGCTGAATAAATGTCGATTGTTAAACTTCGGTTGAAGAAGTGTTTCTCTGTGCAGGTGTACGAGATGTACGTCGCTGGTTATCAATTCAAAGTGCTGTCGCCGGTGTTCACTGGGCACTGGGGCCTGCAGACCAGAAAGACCAGGCCAGCATGGCGCGAACGGCAGAACAGTGCCAACAGGAAGCATTTCGAGACGTTCAAGAAGGAAGTTTTCGCCCGCTACATGCGCGATCCCCTGAAAATGATGAAGAACGCCAACTGACGAAGAGCTCGTCGGAGATTTCGTTGATGAAACGCGGGATCTTGCTCGCCGTCCTTCTTATTCGCAGCGAGGCACGTGTCTAACCATTCAGACATAACCACCCCGTTCTCTTTCCAGAGGAAAACTGGGCTTCACGCGAAGACATTGTATCCGACAAGATGCTGCTGCATTCACGTTCTTTTTCAAACACCGCGATACTTTCTTTATTAAATTTCAGAAAGGTGAAACCTACTCTTATAACGGTGAAGTAGATCGACAGGCTGTATTCGGAATAGCAATGTACAAGTTGATTACACTGCACACAATTTTTCATTGTTACGAAATGATGGATTGATCTACTTGTTGGATGGTGACAACTGTTACTATTTTCTTACTATTCTTTGTCCCCCAACCGATCGGGTTTATAAAGTTTTATTCTTGTCTTCTTGTGATCTGTTAACGGATTTGAAATTGGTGTGAGGAGTTCCAGTGGCAATCGGTAGCTAGAATGTGAATTTTCTTGGGCGTTTTCTTAAGCGTACGAATCGTATCTAGCCTACTACGATGACGTGTTCATCTATGTAGGTAAACTCCGATCTGTGGATGAATCCACTCGGAATTTCACAAGTCGAAAGAGATGCACGCGTCACGTAGTAAGACTATGGAAGTTGATCTCACAAGCTTTCTCGTTCCTGGCTATTCTCGCAATATCCGTCCCCTGTCAATCGGTGACATATCACACGTAGACAGACAGTCAGAGGGTGAATAGAAATTTAACCCTGCGCTGTCTTCTATTAACTCTAATCAAACCTTCACTGTTTTTTACTAACACCGAGGTTTCCACTGTACAAGTCTTCTGACTTTCGGAGCACACCCCACTCGAATGGTATCACCATTAACGAAATGGTAAAATAGGGCCTAAAGTACCTGTCACAGATCGATTAATACCCGAGAGTATCTCCTCCTCGATATTTTATTACACACACACGTGTACTTAATTTATCTAAAGCTGTTAAATAACCAGCAACACCTATATTCTACTACCAATAGAACACTTAGCAACAGATTCACTCTGCAACTTTCATCAACGAATCGGACCTATCGCTAGAACCAACAATCCGAAGAAGCGGGGGACTAATACCCAACACTACACTCGTCGAGGTTGTTTAATTAAGAATTCAAGGAACCCCAAACTCACCCCGTAGCGCTTCTATCATTGACAGAAGTCAAACAGTTGACGAGTCTCCGAGAGCGAGGTGGGTGGAGCCGCGTCGATGAGAAATCACGGTCATCGACTTCGCAGGAGGTAGTGAAGGAACGAAGTGGAAGGAAAAGATGAAGGCTCGCGTGCAGGGATGCAGGGTCGGGCAATCAAGTAGCCACGATGGAATCGTCGACGTTGCCCGAGCTTCTCGTGGCTTCCGGTTCATCGATCCCCCACCCTGAGCGAAGGCAAGCCCCCTTGGTTCTTGCTGCTTCCACTCACGAATCCCCGAAGTCATCAGAGACTGCCATGCGGGATCGCGGAATAAATATCTGCCCGTGAGTTTCGCGGCACGTACTCTCGGCACGGGGGAACGAGACAGGTGGGGGAGGGTGGACTTAAGTGAACGTACCTCGTTAGCTGTCTGTGATTTAAGAGGGCGGCGGCTAAGTTCATGATCGATCCGACAGAAAGCGAGCGTCGGGACGTTTCTTTGGGCGCGAGGAAACTTGCCTCGTTATCAGCGGGCAAAGAGGCAGATTCGTAATTAATTCATGGAATTGATGCAACCAGGGCCGGCGAGATCGGTGGAAGAGATTTGGAACAGGAGGTGAAGGTTTTATATTCCTAAGTCGTTTAACTACTCAGCATGGAGCTGGGAGATAGCATTGCGGGGTATGTATTTAGTTTGTAAGTTTCAAGACAGAGGGGGGAGAAATGTTATAAAGGAAGACTGAAGAGTGTAATGTTCTGCGCTGAATGGTTAAATGAGTTTAGTATTGTGCGAAGTTTAATGGTCAGTTGACGTCGCTGCGAACGTGGCGAGTTAGGAGAATCTTTCTGTACTTGCTTTCCCCGTGGCACTGCCGCCATTAGTCACCACCCGTCGGTGTCATCGAATTGTCATTTACCCCGAGTTTCCCCGAGCGACAGAAAGAATGGTACTTTGCAAATCAATTTCCCTGTGCTGTGTCCTTTTAACAGTAATTGTTACTGTTGCTCAACGATACGTCCTTTGTTAAAAGGACAACGCTGTGCCCTTTTAACAGCAATTGTGACTGCTGCTCAACGATACGTCACTGGTCACCCACGTGAGATCGAAACATTTTAAGGCACAGAGTTATTATATGTATATTATAATGTTTTTACGGATACCTGTAGACCGCCAAAAGCAATTGTAAAGGGAGATGAACATTGTTAACACGCAATAAATTAATGCAGAGCAGAGGGGAAATATTTCTCGTCCTTTCAGCTGATTCTTGTATTTATATATATTCTTGTTTTTTCCTTTAGAATGTGTCTGTGGCAAGGTAATGTGCTCGCGTCTGTGTAGATTTTTCACGGTCGAAACGGCAACAACGGCTTTGCGCCGTTTCGCATATCGTGGAATAGATCTCTGGATCCGTGGTAAGTGAATTGTTGGGCAACGATTTCGATGCGCCTTGCGACGAGACGGGGCACTTAAACTACCGGGTAAACCGTTTCCATGGCTTCCCCCGATCGTTTCGGTTTAGGAAAGTCTGTTTACGAGCGGTGTATCTCGTTATAGAAAGCCGGGAACGACACGACAGTGAATTCTACAGCGATCGTTCCCGTCGCTCTGAATTCTGCAAATACATTCTTTCGCCGTGGTGCTTTCGTGGCGCGATCGAATTGGAACGCGATAAAAGGGGCGGACAATTAAACTCACGGTGTCGAGCATCGTTCAAACTGACGGCGAGTTATTTTCCGAGGGTAACTAGCAAACTTCCGTACAACACGATGTAAGTTCCAAGTGGAAACTTTGCAATCGCCTGATATATTGGTTTTCTGGGCAAGTGTTTCCAGCGAGGGTGGTACTATGTAAACTTTCCAAAGAATGCGCTTTATTACACTCTTTTCCGCAACGCGTCGCGTGAGATTACGTTTAATCAATTATCATTAGAATCTTTAGTAGTCTTTATGAATGTATTTCTTACTCTCATCCAGGTATTTTCATAAGAAGTCCTCAAATCGACAAAGTCCTACTAAAATGTAAATTCCATCGTCATTTTGAAATTTGAGTTCTTTATACGTAGGAATTTCTCAATAACCTGCAAAAAAACAGCAAAACCTGTCCTTAAATTATATGAATGTTTTTATCAAAATACTAGATAAGGTAAATATTGCAGCTCTTCCTAATGCTTCACACTATTATCATTCTATATAGGTACATTATATGCATTTGTCGATTTTTGCTGAAACACTTATCTGTTTATTTCTAAATTTTACATTAAACTAATTGATTATAATCTGGAAATATTAACTTTTATCAAGGCTACCTGTATTTTATACTTACACCAAAAAGAAGTAAAAAATAATCAGAAACAAGTGGGACAAAACATTAATAATATTAAATGAGTAAACACTATTCAAGTATATATACTTACAGGAAAAAATAATGACAAAGAAACTTTTGCTCTGCTAAAATTTCATTTTAAATCTCTGTGCGTCATATCCTTCATCTTTCACCCCTACGATTCATAACAAAGAACAAATCAATTTCTTAACACGCCTCGACTGCATTGAACGATCCCACTCACTCTGCAACCTCGTAGTCCTTTGCCAAAAACGATCCACAGGCATTGATCATCCGCGAATGAAGTGTACAGACTCGGTGCATCGATAAAGCGAGATCGATTGAGAGTAAACACTGTCTGCGCGTATGATACCGCCCAGCCGTGGATCACGGTCCCGTTGCCCCGTTGTTCCCAGGATTTTCGGTGCTTTGTACAATTTCGGCTTGCTTTGCTGCTCCGAGCGGAGCACGTCAGCCGAAACGGACGCATCCGCGTTTCCGTTTTGTCGCGCGTCGCCGTTCCGCTCGCATTCGGCGTCTGCACCCACTTGCAAATGTGCCCGCCGCCCTGCTCAGCGTCGCCCAACGCGCCGTGCCACCGGACTAATTCTGTCTAATCTCGAATAATCTGGATTAATCTCGTGCAATCCAGCGACAGCTTCCGCGACGCCGGCGCCGGAAGAGGTTCGTTTTCAATTACAGAGAACGTTTCGCTGATGACGCCCCGCTTTCGTTCAGCCGAAACTAGACGCCGGGGCTCGAAACTTGGCGAATTCCTGACGAACCTGACGACGGAACAAATTGCGCGGATAATCCGTGGACGCCTCGCTGCAGCGATAAGTCGCGCGCCATTATAATTCCTCGGAGATGGTGCCCGGGGGAGGAGGAATGTAAAGTTTGTTTCGTTGAAAAAAGAAAACAATTCCGTTTTTTGTTGGTGATTTGGAGAAAATAGTTGCAGCATCTTCATCGGCTAAAATATTGAGTATCTACATGATTTGGCGCACTCAGAATTTAATCTTGAGGGAAGCCGAGTTGCATGGATAAAAATATTTCTAATGGAAATTAAATAAAATTCATTAGGTGATTATACAAATTTATTTAAAGAATGAAATTCAGTTTTCTTTTCTTCGTATAACGCCCCTTCTTTGGGGGCGTTATAAGTGAGTGCGCCACTAAAGTGAAGATTGTTCTTAGGATAATTTTACCAAAAGTGGATGGAATAATAGTGTAGAACGTCGCGAGAGATTTCTGCTCATCAGAGATATGTAGAATTATAAGCTAGTAAGGATAAGTCGATGCTAACGCGGTTTAATCGCCCGCTAGCCGAGCGGTGGTAGTTTTGGGCGATAACTAGAGGCTTTTCTGGCTTCAGCGGCGGCGACGAGTAATTACATTACGTCGTTAAGGCGTTATTAAGCAGCCAGTTTGGGGAGAATCGCCGTGTAACTGTTTAGCGGCCCGTACGTACGCTTTAGGGCTTTATCCAAGGAAATTCTGTCTCGCCGGCGAGTCCCTTCTACGGGGTCTTTGTAGTTTCGGGTAAATTGATTGTACGCCGGCTCCACTTGTTGTACCTTTTATATACAGACACGATTGAATACCATTTCGGCATTTACCCTCCACCAGTGGCGGATTTAAGGAAAAAGGCCCAGATGAGAAATATTCTGAGAAATATTCATATTGGAAAAAATGAAGAGGTAGTTTATTAAACACAGTTTAAGTGTAGTAGTACAGAAAAAGAAATATAATGTTTAGATAAAATTAGAATTTTTAT
The DNA here is from genome assembly GCA_963855975.1 of Andrena chrysosceles. Classification (NCBI taxonomy): domain Eukaryota; kingdom Metazoa; phylum Arthropoda; class Insecta; order Hymenoptera; family Andrenidae; genus Andrena; species Andrena chrysosceles. The sequence goes on along the minus strand of OY979766.1, from coordinate 8,849,980 downwards.
TTTTGAAGATGGGCCCCTGCGGGCCGTCCCTTAAATCCGCCACTGCCCTCCACGTATTCAGATCCATTTTTAATTCAACAGTACCAATATTAAATTCTCGCTCCTCGATCCCGACAATTTACAAACGTAGATCTCACGGTATTCGCGCATCTCTTCGATCAATTGCCTTGTCGTGTACACTGTTATAGCAACTGCTCTGCGTACAAAGTACAGTCTCAGCATCGAGAGGATCAGTAGCGTCGCGACTGCTGAAAAGTTCCAGTCAGAGGATAGGTACACTACGACTCCTGCATTACAATAGCTACGCCATCTCCGATGTCGTCTGGGAGACGGAAGGATTTGCCAAGAGTACAGCAATTGACCGTGTAATCGTAGCTTCCTATCTTATCGGAGTACACCTTTAATATTAATCTGGAAAGTGCTCTTTTGAGCAACGCAACAATAGGTAGGCTTTGTTCGTACGGCGGAATCAACGGCGACGTTCATTCAGCAGCTCGTACTTTTAAGAATATTCCCGTCCGGGTTTCCAGAATTCTTTGCCACCGTTTAAAGAGGCGGGTATACTCGTTCAGTAGCTGGGATCCTTGTCGATCGATTCGCCGACGCGAGCCAGCCGCTTTGAAACGGAACGCGGATCGTCCATTTCGCCGAGAATCGCACGCGCGACACAGGCGCTCTCGCATCATCCGCGTCGACTATTTCCACTTGGCGAACGGAATTGATTGATTTCTTCCACAGCCGAACATTGTCTTTGAACTCGGCGCTCGTTGGTCCGTGAAGAAGGACGTGGGTGGTCTAAAAAATTCACAGCTCGTCGATTACACGCGGCAAGCCATTCCAGATCAGATCAGACAAGATTCAACGCCATTCCCACAGTTTCTTTTTATGTTTAATTTATAGGAATAGGGGAGGATAAGGAACGCAGGCTTGCATCGTCAACTACATTCGCTCTCAATGTTTGTTTTTAATTTTCAAGGAACAGTGCATCGCGATAAAAATGTTTCTCCGCGGATTGCCCGTGGGATCACGAGGGGGGATAAAGCTCGGAGCACACGCACAATGTTCGTTAAATAAACGCGATCGATCACGCGTGAGGAGCCGACGTCGATTCAGTCGTTGTTCAGGCCTGAATTTCCGCGGGACTTGGTGAAATCTGTGTTTGATCGCGTACCTACGGGAAATTCGCGGCGAAAGGTTTCACTCACTGGAAGAAACACACGGTGCACGCGCAGGCAAACAATTCTGTCAACGATTTTAATTTCATTTGCGCGCGATGTAAATTTGTATCCGTTCAGCCGAGCGGAGGAAAAGGGGGATGCAATTAAAACGGAATGCCATTTACCAGCGAGCCTTCGGGGAACGTTTTTGAAAAGACTGGAAACTACGAGCGCCCCGACTTTCCGCGATTCTCTCCATTCGTTGGTCAAGATTCGATTGTACTTCGTTCTTTACACGCTCGGAAGCTAGGAACTTATTTGCAGAGTGTTTTCAAATTCAACGGCGAACTTTTTACACTTTCGTTGGTTTTCAAATTTACGTAGAAATTGCATAGCACGGTGGCAGTGAGAGTATCGTTCGTGAATAGATATTCTTGTTTACCAGGAAAATAAAAGCAGACCGAAAATAGAGAATTTTGCAAGGCAGCTAAGTTTACGACGTTTCGTGAAAATCAGAAGTTTCCAATTCCTTTTCCCAGACAATGTCAGTGACTGAATGGAACATTTCGACGCCGACACCGAGCATCGTTTATAGGGGCTTCGAAGGCCTTCGTCGAAATATATGAAGATCCTGGAATGGTCGTTACGAATAATGCCTCCATAACGTCGTCCGCCGTCTCGGGGATTTCAATTGTTAAGCGCCCACCTTGGCCCGAGAACTCGCGGCGGATGAAGAATAGTAAAGGCCAAGCACCAGTGCGATACTCCTACTTTCGTCATTTGGATCCATCCAGAGGAGGTTCATTCCGCTGCTTTGTACGCGGGGCGCCTCGAACGATCCTCGCGTTTCGGTGAATCACGGGAGCCATTCGCTGTCATCGCGATAACGCCGCCCTTAGATTCCTCGGGACTTTGTGCGGGGCTTAGCCGCGCGACTCGCCAACTTCCCACTTTACCTGGGGCGCGAACTTCGAATTAAGGGTCTAATCCATGTTTCACCAACTGTCGAGGGAATCGCGCTGTGTCGCGTGATTGGGGATGCTCCCGCGCGAGAGAAACTGGAGTCTAAAGCTGATATTCAATGAGCCGCGAGTCTTCAATCTTCAGTTGAACGAACAGCAGAGGCAAATTGGGAGTGATAAGGTGTCGCGCCTCCTGACTCGTATTTGTAACTTTCCGTACACTCCGTCAGAGCAGGTGCTCGTTCTCAGCTTGATCTCGGCGAAATTAGAAACGGTCGGTATCAGGGTAAGTTGCTCTCTTCTCCTTCGCGTTTCTTCCATCACCCTGAGTCACGACCGCGTCATCTTTTTATCCCCCGATTTCCGTCTCCATCTGACGCGGCTGTTCGTCATCCGTTGCGACCCCGACACAGGCAGACCGCGTCCTTTTCTTCCTCAGCTTTCGCGTGTCAAATATTTGCGAAGCCCCGGGCCGGGGCACGATCTTTCTCGAGATTACACAGGGAATGCGGGTGATCAGAAGTTCGTTGTTGAGGCGGAGAAAGGAAAGACGGTGGCGAGGAACGGGGCTAGAGGATCAGGGGTGGAGAGAGGATGGTTGTGGAACGGTGGCTTCCAGCGAGGATCGGCCTCGAGGCCGGAAAACGCCCTCGATGCCTGCAGCAGGAGAATCGTTTTGTAATTGATAGGAGTGTTTGTTCGCGTTTGTAAATACCATTCCATTAGTGCTGCCGCGAGCATGAAGTACACGAACTTCGCCGCACACCAAAGTTCCGAGCTCCTTTAATTGTCGACGGGGCTACCAGCACCACCCACGCTGGATCCGGAAGTGAGAGAAATTGAGTGCCTCTATCGTCTCGCCCCTTCCTTCCCATTTCGTAACTGTGCTCGAGCATCTTGTTCCTCGGGTTTCTCTTCGTTGGACCATTTTTTCTCCCTTCTTACTTCACCCTTTCGCCTTCTCCTGTATTTCGTTCCTTAACCCACTCTGGTCTACTTGGTCCATGCTGTTTCTCTTTGTTAATCAACGCTTCCCCACCTCTCATTCTCTCTCTCTCTGGGGAACAGTCTGCCGTACCACCTCGCAAACACGATCGCAGCCAGTGCGGCACGTCGAATTACACGTGTCGCAACTCTCCGTGTTCCCAAGGAAAATGCACATGCACCCAGCCGAACCACCCTGTGCGCACACAATCGGGTATCGCCGGCAGGCTAACTCGATGGATTATGCGGCTAATTTCTAAAGTGCTCCGCCAGCCTCCCTGAATTATGCGCTACTGGCCTTAGCGTTCCGACAGTCGACCGATCGATTAATATCGGCCGATCGATTAATATCGGTCGTAAGGTTACCTATGTCTGCGCCGCGCCGTCCTTATCGGGCATGTCCCTCGATTTGTCGGAGCGACGCATACGTTCGCGCATCATACCGGAAATTCTCCAGAAACGAGCCCTCACAGGGACAATTCCGGTTTAAGGAGCGACCGCCTGGGTTCACCCTCAGATTTGCATAACAGGAAGGATTTCGCTGGGAATTGCAATGATTCGTGAACGGAATGATAACGTTCTAGGGATGTAATGGAAGCTGCTTGCATGGTTCTTTATTTTTTGGCCCCGGAGAGGATATATTAGTTTGAAAATTACACGTGGAGGTTATCGTGATAATTAGGGGTAGGAATGGGCACATTTTTTATTTAAATAAAATTTCAAATAACGAATAATAGTTAAAAAATAATAATAAGGTTAACTCGGGTTAACGACACGAATGACGAATAATATTTTTAACTTTTATTCCTCATTCGAAATTTTATTTAAATAATAATTTTGCCCATATCTGTGTAGGGGTATGCATCCATCGATTGCTTTGCAGTTTATGGAGAATGTAAGATACCTACTGTTGGAGGTGTTGGAGGATAGATTTCTGAGATCTTTAATTAATTAGGATTGCCAGGAAATATTCGGTGGAAGCTAGTGATTTAGGAACGCTGTTATCCCTGACAATGGTCTACGTGTCAACGATTCCGTTTGGAACAGTGGATATCCTAGATATTGTTTTCTCTACAAAGGTGGCGAAACGCTTTTCTCTCTGCATTGAATATTTACGATTCCCGTCAGTTACAGTCGCGGAGTTTGACGAAACACGCTGCAAGGGAACAATAATCGATGAATAGAAAGAGGAATAGCCATAAACAAAAGGTGGATCGTTTTATTTCGGCAGGGTATCCGAGCCGTCGTAGCCGTAGCCGGGTTTCGCACCCGTGGAAACGAAGGCGCGATTTTATTCGCGCAATTTCGAAGCAGCTCGAGCGGGAACGTCATCTCGGGTTGGAATTTTACGACTGATCACTCAGCGAGACGTCGTTTCGGTCGCCTTCTATCGCAGGTCCTGTCGCAAAAAAAAAGGGAAAACGAAATTCCACTTGCGTATTCTTCTCTCCCCTGGGCGAGATAGAGGTCGAGATTTTACAGCGAGCGTGGGAGCCGCTGTAAAATCTTTGTTTCGACAGGATCTTCGTACATACAGAATGCTGTCCACCGGGTAATCGAGTCAGCGAAATCGTGCCCATCCTTTTGCGTCTGTCGACGAATGACAAACCTTTGAAGGAGAATTATGTGTGCTTCGACAGAGCATATTTAAACATTTGTTGTTTGGTAAATTCTTAGAATAGCGAGACGAGTTACGATAGTACGAAGTGTTACTCAAATTGAAACAGTTAAAGGAGACCTTTTACTCTAATTGAAGAGTCCTTGTAGAAAACTCAGTGTCAAAATTAAAAAAGAAAAAAATTTTATCGGAAAATCTTCTACATACCAATGGTAATACTAAAGCAGGTATAGAATTGGAATTTTGTCACTTACAGTGTTTTCTACAAGGACTTTTTAATTCTTTATGCACGAATCGATTTTCACCTTTTTTTATCGTGTCGTGGACAAGTTCCTTTCCTATTAAACGGGAAAAGTATCAAACTCTATTGATCCGATATCCCGTTAACGTTCCATGTTGACAGTATTATAAATAACTTTCCTTTCATAAATACTTAAATGTGAGTGTCGAGGATCGTTGATTGACTAAATCCCCCTCTTCGTCATGCGAAAATTGTCGTTTCCGTGGACCACTCGCTCGCAGAGACGCCGGCGGTCCGAGTGAAACCTACACCCCGCCACATAACGAGCCCCGCAATATTTGTCCTGGCAATGAGTAATTAAAATGCAAATTACGAGTCGCGAGTAAATATGTTCGCACGAGTCGTGCCAAATGCAGCCGCGATCGCTAGGATTGCCTTTTCAGCGGGATCCGATAACGTCCCCGCGTTTCTGCCGCTTGGTGTTTTCAACCCCGACTGGGGTGGATGTTGGCTCGTTTTCGGGAAACAATTAAATGAACAATTTACACGGTCGTATTTTTTCGAGCATCCCCACCGAGACGTGAACGTTATCATTTAATCCGCTTTTATTGTGGTGGGAAAAGGGACGGCGAGTACCGATTGCGAATTAATGGCCCTCGATTATCGATTTGTTTCGCTTAGAACGCGCTTGTCAACAATTTATTTTACTCTGAATGATAGGATTCTGGTTGCCGAGAACGACACTGTTATTCCGAACAACAGGCAGCGCTTCCTCACGGAATTTCCCATCAGCACTGGATCGCACAGCGAAAGACAAAGTGCCATAGTCGCGTGACTCTGTGTATCGTTAGTACAGTGCGTAAACCTCGTAACGATCCGCAAATTCTCATTCCACGCCGAATCCGCTCTTTCTCCTTCCGTTCACCAGCTGCCTCTTCCTCCCGCTCGTCCTGTGTCTTCGCCCTTTCGCTGCTTCCTTGTCTGTCTTCGCGCGAGGCAACCCTATTTTACGGTCTCCAGCCACCCCCCTGGACTCGAAACTCCTGGCATTACAGAGCCTGGTAATTACTGCGGTTCTGATTACCACCGGAGACGAAGGGAGATAATTGCGTGCGACGTATCCGCCGGCACGGATACTCTAACTGCACGAAAATAATGTTACGCCCCCTTCCTCTTTCCACGACCTTTCTCGATATTGGACTGGCTTCGAGCGCTGGCTATCGGTTAATCAAACTCCAGAAACGATAAAGGGCTAACAAGTACGTACAGAAATTTCGAATCTTCTGTAACCTCCACATCGCGTTCATTTAAATCGTAAAGGGGACATCCGAGGGGGTAGTTTTGTGAGAACTGCTATCTTTTCTAATTAGAAGCTTAAGGGGGAACACCACTGTGAAAGTTGAAAAAATTTCGATTTTTTTTTCTTCACTTTATTAATGTTTAACTCTTCAAAAATACTCTCTGAAAAATTCAAGTTGATATTCGAAGAATTGACGAAGATACAGTGCATTTTGTGAGACGCGTCACGATGCCGTTCCAAGCGCGCTATGTTAGCGGCAAATAGCGCGCCGACATTTTTCTTACCCACTGTTCCCCCACATTGTTAAAGGTTATAAATTTTGGGTTTTTCCCGTTTTTACGTACGGTACGCTGTTCGTTCGAGAATCGAAGAAATGCAACCGTTGATCGGGCATTCGAGTGACAGTGAACGTCACGAACGGAAGTGTGATTTTTCCCGTGCAAACTTTAAACGCGATTTTCTCGAAACGACATTTTTCTAACTGATCGAATCAATAGCTCTGTCAATTTTCATCCGATCGACTTGAAATTTTGATAGGATCTTTAAAACAAGAGTATCTTCAGTTGTACATACCGATTTTTTTATCGAAAACATATTTTTTTAAATACGCTCGAAAAACTATCCATTTTTTTGCGGATTTTCGAAACTTTTTCTTCCCAAGCGCACCATTTTTACAAAAATAATTTTTTTTAAAAATCGGTACGTACAACGGAAACTACACTCATACCGATTATATTAAAAAAAAAAATTGATTTCAGAGTTGCCGTTCCAAAGATATCGTTTCGATAAGCGACCTATGTTTTCTTGTAAGGGATGTAGGAGATTAACTGTATATGGAAATCTATGCATGTTTTTCTATTACTTTTTTTTTTATAGTCTCTTAAGACATTGTACTAAAGATAGGTAATAACAATTTTATAATAAAACTGTAAGTTGTCCCTTAAAAAAATCTTAAAAATGGGCTCATTTTTCCGGCCGTCACAGTGGTGTTCCCCCTTAAATTAACGGAAACGAGGGCGTGAATGAAGACGTACTGAGGAACAAAAGTAACCGCAAAAGGGGAAGGCATATGATTTAATTTACAATTAATATAAATAATTCAATTTTGTTTTCTGTTTGTAAGTAGGGGAGACCGGGGCTAGTTGGCTAATGAGGTTAGTTGACTAATTCCCCATAACTATTATATTATAGAATAGATGGTGCTTTGATTAACGATTTTAAAACATATGAATGACTCGCCAGTCATTCCATGTGTCGCCGTGGTAGAAACTCGCGTGTTGTATCAGTGGGAATAAAAAATTTAAAAACATCGACGGTAAGTAAATATTTCAGTTTTGACTATTTATGTATTTTTGTCCAGTAAGTACAGCTTGATATTTTTTTCATGAATATATTGTGTAAGTGTGATGCATTGACTATGATTTACGGTATTTTATTTTATCCGGTGCTTGGAAGTTCGCACGTACGACACCTAATATGTTAGCAATGTCGGATGGGGTTACTTGACTAAGCATATGTGGGGTTATTTGACTATTAGTCTAGTAACCCCGGAAATCATTTTTTTGCCTTCTTTATCCAGTTTTGCTCTTATTAATATACATTTGTTGCAGGAATCAAGATGAGAAATTACAAACGAAAAACTGAGAATGGCAAAGCATCTGCTGATACTATTTTACGGGCAGTCCAAACAGTCATAAATGAAGGCAGGAGCGTTAATAACAGACACACCTATAAAAGAAGCATTACAGCAAGAAAAAGAAAGCATTCAAAATAAGAAACGTTCACGTAAGACCAAAATGATTGAGAAGAAAAATACGAAAAAGAATAAAGCCAAAAACGGTCGAAAATTTCTTTTCCGAGAAGAATGCCCTGCACCATCCACGTCATTCAAGAAAAATTTATCGTCCTCAGAGTCAGAAGATGATGCCAAATGCTTAGTATACAATGAACCTTATACTGATAGCGTTCGTGGTGAGAACTGGTTGCAGTGCACACGTTGCAGCAGATGGGCTCACGAAAAATGCAGCAGCTCTAATATAGACTATTATGTGTGCATTAACTGTGATTCGGATGATGATTTGTAGGCCTAATTTGACCTAATTTTGAGCAAATAAATGTTTAATTTCTGTTAATACCGCTATGTTTTCTTACAAACTTAAAAATAAATGTCAAGTCAACTAGCCCCACGATATATGTCAACTAGCCCCGCAACCGGGGTTTGTTGACTTACTGGACTCACTCTTGTAAATATAATAAAAACTATAACTTTGGCTCAATTAAATCGAATTTCAAAATTAAGCCTGTATACCCAAGTAAATTTGTGAACTTTTGGTATGCGGTAAGTCAACAAAATACCAATGGTTGATTTATAAAAAATAGATATGTAAAAAATTAGTCTACTAGCCCCGGTCTCCCCTACACGTTTTTTAAGCGAATAGAAGGTCGATCCAAAACTGGATTCGCTGGACAATAAAGCACTCAGTGTTTACGTAAACTCTGTACAGCATGCATGGCGACAAGCTTCCTCGTCGAAGTCACGTGTCATTGTGTAGGTACGTGGACGTTGTAATTACAAGTGTGCCGTGTTGGTCACGGCCGGTTGGGATTCATTTGGCGACCAGTAATAGAAAAGCGGGGTGCAAGTTCAGAACTCGAACCTTATCGAGAGAAGACTGGTTGACCGGATGCGAGAACGGTTTCGCGGCTAGCCATGCAGTTCCGTGAGGTTGGGGTAAACCTGCTGGTCGCCTCCCAGAGGCCTTGTACTCGGAAATAGAATGTGGTATATACGGTAGGATACTGTAACTCTAACGGGTGCTACCGGGGTGATATTGATAACACCTCGCATTCCACTTACATTTTATTTACAAGTTTGTCAATTGAGTCTTTTCAGTATCTTTGCGAAGTCTGTTCCTTCGTACTATTAATGAGTAATCGTTTTATTGCAATTTTATTCAAGGAAATTGGAATAGAAGTTATACCTATACAAGTTTGTCGATATCTGTAGCTTTTGGTTCATGCACCAAGGCAATCCTTGTAGAAGGCGATGTCTTCCCACCCCGTGTGCCCAACTCGTGACAAATTACAGTCTGGGATATGCAGCGAAGCTATAAGCATCATACTTCCTCCCCTACGAATCAGTTCTTAAGGTTTCAAGGAATGCGCCAAGAAATACTGGTTAGCTCATATACCAAAGTGCCCATAAAAGTCTAAATTCCGTGGTACGTAAAGTTTAAACGCGGAAATTATTCAGGTCTCCGGGAATATATTTAGTTAACGACCGTTCTGTTGACTACCGCCAGGCACTAACTACTTAACTTAAGACATTAACTCTTTATATACCGAAAGAGAATTACTCGATACCGCCTAGAAATGTCTCCTTCCGGTACTCGATATTCAAACTTCCATTCAAACCACCATCCTCCCATCGAGTGTCTTTCCTCTGTTTCTAGGTTTCATATTACCTACCTGCATTCTCCATTCCCCACGTAGCTTCTTCAATTACAATCATCCTTCATTTCCAAAATGAGAGATCTCTTCCACGCACGCGTCACGTGTCTCGTTAATTTCCATAGAGCTAACTTTCACACCAGTCATGACAGACTTCCCTAAACATTACCTCGTCTTCCCTCTATATCCAACTTCCCCCTTTTCACCATCCATACAGATTCCTGAGCGTGCACTCAGGGCGTAGAAGCCACCCCAGGAGCGTGTCTGTCGTTCGTAGGCCTTTCAATCCCCCCAATTGACTTTGCGGAGGCAAGTTAATCGTATGTCTATTTGCGTCGAGCAAGAATTCCACGCGCATCGTCGTCGCCGTCGTCATCGTCGCCGCGTGAGGAATTCCGTATTAAAAGTTTACCCCGCCGTAACGACGAGTCGCTTGCGGGAAAGAGAAGGAATTCCGTTATGCGACCGAGGCTACCAGGAATTCCGCCGTTACGTAGGTTATCCGCGGGCTGGACGTCGCCTCGTTGTCGATGTAATATAAACTGGACCCACGGACTTTCACCCCGACGAAAGCGCGACACCTTTGTCATCGTACACCCCCCGCTGGTTGCGGACCCTTGTTCGTCCGGGCTGGTCGATTTTAATAACGATACCTCGCGGAAGCCCACCGACAACTCTGTTTCGGCATTGCTCCGCACGCAATTTCCTTGTTTTTTCGCATCGCAATTGAAGTTTCGCCGTTTAATTGGAGAGATTGCTTTTTCTTCTATTCCCACGCTTTCGCTCTGAATGTTCGAGGGAATCCTGCGGATACCGCTAACTGGGCGTTTTGCGGTCGAATCGTATTTACGCTGTTAATCCTGCAACGTTAATCTATTGGTAGAAATACGACGAGGATCCGTAGCGACGTTCCGCGATTCGAGGAAATTGTTTTGTCCTGAAACACCAATTACAAGTTGTTCATAAATCCCATCCTGGTTAAACCATTCCTTGGCGGAAATTAGAATTTCTAATGGCATCATAGTCGTCATATGTTCATGAAAAGTGGGTTCAAGTATTTCGAAGTTAGATCGGAGGATTGGCGGTGTCTATCGTGGCCATAAATTGGCAACTTTGTTCGCTGTCAGGATGAATTTTGGAAAAAATTCTACCCCGGTGGTGGTGTGCAACATGCAGGCGGCGAGCGTGCGAGGCAGAAACACAAAAGGCAGTTGCCCCGGGGTCCGCTGTAACGAAGGCCGTTGTTCTTGCAATAACGTATTGTTTTACAGTGGCGCGCTAGCAGCTGTATTGTGCGCTAGTCGCTTTAATCATTCATGGTGTAAACAAGCCAACACTCGCATTCAGATGTCGCGAGCTTGACGGGATGAAGCTTCTTTCGCTTCGTCGCGTTAAATATCAATTCTCATAAACCCTATACTCTCTTCTAGTACACTTGCAAAAATTAATGCCAGCCATACAATCATATATTAAAATTGTAAATTTTACCAAGCCATAATCTGAAAGAATTACTCAACATAAAATTTGCTTCCATACTTCTCCTCGAGCTATCTCTCCGAGTAGACGTTAAAAGTTGCAGAAATTCAAATAGATTCCCCCAAGAAAATACCGTGGCTCCCTTGACAATTCGACGGCGGACTGGCGTGCACGTTTTCCCGTCACGAAAACTGAATTTAAGGGTAGTATTTTCAGTTACGAATTACCTCGAGAGTTGACTCCGGAACTTTTCAGACATTCTATCCTCGCGCGCCGTCGCAGAATTCTACTTGCAATTTCTATACCGGCCCCCTCCGCCGCCGCCAACATTTCGGGGTCGCGCGGCGCATAAAAGCGACTCGTTGGAAAACGTTCACGTAGGGCGAGAGAAGGAAGGGCGACCGCCCAGGGCTCGGCCCGTGAAACGTGGGGTAGGTACATACGTTACGGCGTTTTATTTCGTCATTGTTTTCCCGGAACTTTTCTGCGAGCAGGCCGACTTACTATTTCCCTCGGTGTCGCTCCTTTCACCCCCATCCGATACGCTCCTCCTCTTTTTTCTCTCGTTCTATCCTCGCCGCTCCCCCAGCAACCCCCTCCCTGTGCCCTTGATTTATTACCCTCGCCGCGTAATACTTACAAGCCGCGTTGAACGGGCGCGAGAAGTTTGTCGCGAGTTTCTTCACCTGTACGCGAAAACGATATATTCATGACGCTTTCTTTCGCTCGCAATAAGTAATAAGTTTTCAGTAGCTTGTACCTCGCGCTCGTTCCTTTCGAGTCACGTTTCTATCACGCCAACGTGCGCGGGCGGCAGGTGCGAGGGGAAGTGTAGCATAGCTTGGGCGAGAGATTTTACATCTACGAACAAGACATAGGCGTACACGTTTTCAAAAATTCGAAGGGGGTCGATGGGAAGCACCAGCTCGCTCCGAAACCAGTAGATGATAAAGTGTTAGGACCAGTTTGTTTCCTGTCAGTTTGCTTCAGCAGTCTGGTGCATAAAGTGAGATAAAGCAGCATCCCAAACTTCCCTTGTACCGTGTTTTTACAGATATCGATCACCCCAGCGGTTTATGCAAGCGATAGCTGCATCGTAGAAATCGATCTTGTTGTATACAACAGTAATGGGGTTCCAGGGAGTTAGAATCTTTGGTATCAAGTCCTTTAGATGTCGTCATATTTCTTCCCTTACCAAAACCAGCATCATTTCTCTGTCTCCGTTCCCAGATTTCACCTTCTCTAGTAGAACAATCCAGCAATGGTCAGCCATTACTTTATCCACGCAAAGAACACACTTCCCAAAACGTTTAAACATTCATTTAAATTAAACCTACTCTCCATACGACTCCTTTAATTATCCATTCACATAACTGACCAGGGGTGCACAAGGGAGCTGTATAACACAACAAACAAGCAGGTTACTGTCAACACGAAGATTAGAAAGTCCCACGCGTGTTGTCTTCTCCGCTCGCAGTAGAACGACTCGAGCAGCCGTGAATTCTCGCCCAAGGTGTCTCGCACTTTTCTCACCCGCTAATGGAACCCTTTCTTATGACAGGCCGTTTCGTCCGATACTTTGCATTCTCGAGCCCGGCGCGATATTTCTGAGGGTTTAGGGGGAATAGAGGGACCGCGAGGAAATGGAATCCTGTCTGTGAGCTCGTCACGTGCGACAGGAGCCACCAAGCGGCGTGGTCCTGCGAGGGTCGTACAAGTGGAACAGGAGGGAAGCAGAAGACGGAACGCCAAGGCCTGGCCGGGATTATTTGCCCATCATGCCGCCCGGGTAGCTTTGCTGGAATCTCCGCGATCGTACACATCAATCGTGGAATCATAAATTTCGAGGGTGGCTCGGGTGGCTGCTTAACTGGAGAGCAGACTGCCGTACACTGTTTACATAGACAAAGTGCGTGGAATATCGATCCAGACGCCGCGGGACGATGGAATTTCTCTGTCCCTGACGTATATTTCAGTTTTTATATTATTCACTGCTTTATACGCGCGTAGATCGATGGAGATTGGAGGATAGAGTTTGGAACGCTGTGAATCGAAATTGGATTACATAAGCTAAGTATTAGAGGAGCATAATCGGAGAAAGCGCTGTACGGTGTCTGATCCAATTATTCCGGTCATGCGCGGTAGCAAAGGGAAAGGTACCAGGGACCCTTGAGCTTCGTCCTCTGGAAATGACCGTTCTCGAAATTTCTATCCGTGGCTCCGATATCGTGTTTTCCGCTGACCGGACGCGGATATTAAGAATCGATAGCCGAAATATTACGCGCAAGGTCGCGGGATTGAAAATGTCGTCCCTGCCCCGGCCGTTGCCCACCTGCTTTTCATACTACATTAGGATTCGACCTTTTCTCGGCGGATTTGAAACGTCCGCTCGTACGGGCGCGTTCGCCAGACGACGTTATCCGCCTCGCAGTTTTAATACCGTGCTTTATGATTTATGTATCGAAATACATATTGCATCGGTTCCGCCGGTCGGGGCATTAATGTTGACATTGATTCCGGGACGTTTCCTAGATTTTCAGCGGGAAGACATTTTTGTACGCTGGTCGATGGTAAAAAAGGGAAATAACAATACGTAATCTGAAAAATTCAGAGCAACGGTAAAAGCTACGTTGTGTTTTTAACGGACTGCAAAAAGGAGGAGGTTATAGATTCGACCTGTATGTACATTTTTTATATGTTTGTCTCCGCATAACTTCTTAGGATATGGACCGATTTCGAGGATCTTTTTTTATTCGAAAGAGGGCGATGCCATTCTACAATCGCACCAACATTGGCCAAACATTTTGCCAGTTCTGGTTAATTAATAAAATGAACACCTACTTATTCACCTAATTATATATAAAATTAAAAAGTTACAAATAAAAACATTAAAAAAAAATTAAAACCGACTTCAAGAAAATAAAAATGCACTACAAAGTAAAACACAATTTGTTCCCTTATTTAATCTACGAATCTCATTTTTTTTTTAAGTCGGTGCCTCATCACTGGCACTGTGTAAATCTGGCGCCGACTTAAAATAAAACATGAGAGTCGTAGATTAAATAAGGGAAAAATTAATTTTTACTTTTCAGTGCATCTTTATTTTTTTGAAGACGGCTGTAATTTTTTTTTTAATTTTTTCTATTCATTTAAACTTAGTTTAAAGCTAACGTGGACTTTAATCAGATTGAAATCGCACCTAATGAAAATCTTATTTAGATCTAAATCTGTAGTGGCGAACAAAAGCTACATCAGCACAGTGTAAGTTGAACGATGGGCTTGTAATTGATAGATACAAGAGACTGCGTGATTAGAGAAGTGGAGGACTAACAGGCCCACTAATAAAAAAGGAATCTCTAGTTTGTAATTTAAGCTCTTCTGGATATATCATTGTCATTCGACTGGTTCCACTGCTGGTTACCAGAGCCCGTTCTTTCCTCTCTACAGATTAATCGTTAGTGGAACGACCGGGAAAGCGAATCTCGCCGCCGCAGAGCGGTCTCACGGTTCCTAGAAAGAAGCCAGCGAGCGTAATCTTAAGTAATGCGGCCCATTCGTCAACTGTTAAATTTTACAGTGCCGCCCGGACAAATGGCCGCCCGGGATGGAGTTGCAAATCAGGAATTTGTCACGGCAGGACCGCTCTTTAAACGACTGTCCTCCGCTTTCAGAATTCCCAGGCGTTCCGTCTGATAACGCTTTTAAATTTTCGTTAGCGGGCCGCGCTACGCTGCCCGCCTAAACGACGAAAAGTAAGAAAAACGGTCACACGACGCAGAAACACACAGTAGACATCCTCCCCGCTCTATTCAGCAACTCGGTACATTTATATCGGTCGTTCCACCGGCAGTCTTCACGAATCTGGAATAGACCGCGGTGAACCGCTCGCGGAACTGCAGCACACAGTGGATTTTCCTTGGAAAATCCAAAGGATCTTCTACTGCAGCTGTTGAGAAGCGAAAGCATAGCACGTTAAACCATGGAGGCCATGAAGGGCCATCGGCGTATTTTAGTGTTCAGGTTAAAGGATACGCGTCTGCTTTTCGTCAGCTGAAGCGTAGGCTGTTGTCCAGCCATACTTCGAGTTATCCTAAGCCGGAACTAAGGTTCTCAGGGGTTAAGGGTTCTACTCGGGTGGCCTCGCGTCGACTTGTTTAGACTGTCGCCAAGGCCTCATCTTGAGGTAATAAATTAGTTACCGACGTTTCGAGATTTGGAAAGTTCCCGTTCTCACGCCTCACAACCACCCTCGACATTGACACGCCTCCGCCAATAGACAGTTTTATTTTACCACCTCTCTGTTACAAATTCACCAATAGCTTAGTTTTGTTCATCCTGTAGCCTTAAGACTCCACCCCTGCGAGGAATTCTGGAGTCATCGTTCGCGAGCGAATGTGCCGTCGAAGGCAGAAGCATTTCAAAAACACGCTAAGACACCTCGAGCTCTGCTTGCGAGCAGAAGACGTGGTATGACTGGTCCGGTTAAACTTGTATGAACATCTCCGATTATACTTTTTGATAGTGAAATTTCATTTCAAATATAGTCTAAGTTTTTGTGTTTTTAAATTGTGTGCGGTGTTTTTCTCAATCACCCCTCATCAGTGCTTCTCATTTTGGAACATCAGTGTTCAAATTTCTTGGGCTCTTGCACGACATCATAGTGCAGGAGAAGTGGTTAGGGAATCGTGAAGACTTACAACCTTCAACTAAAGCGACGCCCTGCCATATCAACAGCAGTATCTACCGCGTCATTTCGCGCTATCACCTGGAAGCAGTAACAAAAATCCTACACGAAAACGTAATTGTAATAGACTCGGAAAAGGGAACGATTAATCAGGTCCCAAAACACAATAGTGTTTAATAAAAAGATGCACACCGCGAATGCGTCGCTCGAACTGAAAACGATAAGGCGGTACGCAGCGGTGAAACCATTTCAAGCCTGCGAGTAACAAACAATAATTACAGTTGTTCAGGAAGCCTTGGACGCGCTAGAGAAAATACCGATACAATCACAAGCGTGCACCGGGGTCCTCCGAGTCTGTGCACTTTTAGTTCTTCGTTGGAAACAACACCACACCGACGGTCGTCCCCTTCTGTGCGTGTTATACGGTCTCCCGTGTCGCGGCACGCTCGTTCCTTCGTTTTATATTATTAAGTTTCTAACGTACTGAAAAGAGCCGGGCGGAATGTGCTTCAGCCGGCGGGATAACCGCGTTAGCACGGCGCAACGCTAATATTGCCCAAGGATCTTGCCAAATTGTAGCAATAAGCGTCCCGACGTCGGTGTCCCCCTCGCGACACCGCATTCTGATATGTTCCTGGCTGGCTGCAGAGAGGACAACCCCGCAAACCTGCCCCCTCGCGGTCATTATCAACCCTCCCCCGACCCGCGGGGTTAATCGAGCCGTCGCGAGAAGAAATTTTGGCTTCATTGCCCGTCGAGGGAGAAACTTCTTTTCCTTTATCGTAGACGCGCGATAAACCCGGCTCGTCCACTGTTTCCGCCTCGCCGCCTCTCTTCGGCTCGTCCTCGCTCTACCCGCGATTACTGTTTCCCTGGCAGGAAACTTTTATTGCCTGCGAGCACTTCGTTTCGCGCGAGATTTATTTAGACCGCCGGTTTGTATTAAAAATTTTTATTACACGGGCGGGTGAGACGCTTCGAGGGGTATCGACGGCTGTGTAGTCACGGGCGGATGTATCTAGGAAAGGTTGCTTCCGCGTTCAACTTTGATAGACGCTGAAGTGGCAGCCAGAGGACTCGCAGAGTTCTAGAATTTCTACTTACGTATCGCAGGAAATTCTGCGTTGTGTCGCGCCCACTTAGAAGCCATTACTCCGAATTCCGCGAAGTGGTTCTGCAGTCATAATTCCCAGCGCCTGAACGTGAAATTCGAAATAAGTTTCAATTCAGCTGGCTCCGCTGCGAATCTTAGTCGTCTGAATTGTAACGCGTTCGTCTATTGTCAGACGCGAGAGCATAGTGTTTTACAGCTTAATGCGTCTTTTGACGATTTAGATCCGCGCGCAGTTCTTACTGCGAGCAGAGGGAACAAGCGCGTTTCTGTAGAGTCCCCTTCGTTACATGTACAGTAAATCGTGTTACGTCGTTAGAGAGCACCTAATAACCTCGCTGTCGGTAGTCGGTGCATTAACGTTAATTCAATATGAAGAGCTCCTCATCTGTGACATCCTTGTGCACCGGTGTCCCTGGGAGATATTGGACCGGCCCCTTTTGTCTCGTTCGGTTGCTCGTGACGCACGGGATGTCGCTCTAGTCTGCGAAACCAGCCGCCGCGAACGGCGGTCGTAAATGGGCATCAGTGTCAGAAAGTTTATTGAATCGGAGTCGTGGTTTTTGGATTAATCCTGTGGTCGGTGGAGACGCGTCGAGTCGTGTCACGGCGCCACGGCGGCGATCGGAATTGAAAACGTTCACCGAGGACTTTCTAGTCGTCCCTGTAAACGTGCTCGTCGTTCGTGTGATCTCTTTACTGCTCGAATACTGAGCGTTGATTGTAAATACCCGAGTCGCCTCAATTACGCCGCCTCAGCCTGAAGCCCGGCACCATTAAAACGTTAAATACTGCTGTAACTTGGGAACAGGGTCCAGCAGGATAAAAGTTTTCGAGAAATTCTCTCTTTTTTTATTACCTCTGGCCGTTGATTGCGTCTCGAAAAGTTACGAACAGAAATACCTTGTACGAGACACTGTTTAAACAATTTCGCGTTTCTTTGAATTGTTGTCGGTTTAATCGTCCACCCAGGTTGGGTCTCTCGCGTTCATGGATCTTTTGTGGGGCAGATTGGAAATTGCGGTGCCGCCTGGAGTTACGTGGAAAGGAGCGTCAATCTCGCGTTAATTCGTTTCGGCCGTAGGCGTGTATGGTTTCCAATGGAATATAAACCACGGCGCGGGGGGATGAAAAGAACAGCCGAATGGAGGACGGACGGAGAGCAGCCGGTGACAGAAAAGTTATTGGATCGCGTCTGCGGTTTAATAGGATTATTGCGATGGCCGGTCGAAAACTATCAGCTCACGGCGCGACGTCTCGAGGAGACTCGAAATTAAACATTTCTATCCGCGCCTCTCCAACGCGTTGCGCCGTCAAGCATTTCCTCCCGCCACGGCTTATACGGATTTCTATCGGTTTCCCTGGCTCGTCAAGGCACCAGAGCATTCATACTTTTATCGCGTACATTGTGCACCCTCTGCGACCAACTCCTCGCCGTATGGAAAGTTAAAACGGTCTATCCTCTTCGTCTTGTCCCTTCGCGCGTACGTGTACAATCCTCTTCTCCATTATTTTTAATCGGACAATTGTGAAAGGAAGTGGGTATTTGTACAATGAACTTCAGAAATTTATAATAGTAACGTGTATATTTATTGTGAGACATTAATCTTTTATATTCCTCTGATACTGTTTCAACATTCAGAACGATACACGGGGGGATCGCAATGTTTGATAAAATTCAGAATGCTTCCAGGGTAGTGCAAGGGATGCAGTATAAAGTCGCGCTGGAGTATGGAATATACGTTGAATAATTTGTAAAGTATCGTGCGTTTCTTGGATCGTATTATATCATGGTGCTCGGGGGATCAAACTACACCAGTCACTTCGATGATCCAGTCCCTGACTTCTGATATGGCTGTGTAAGCTGTTGGGTAGTGGAATGCGCAGGACCGACTCCATGATGCTATGCCTACGTATTTACATGATATGTTTAGTAATGCGTACTCGTTAACACGATAATTGCGCAACAATATTTGCATTTAATTGTATAATTTGTATACCAAGGGCTGGAGCTGTTTAATTAAATAATAATAATAATAATAATCGTACAGTGACGATGCACTTGCATATTAACAAGGATAATTCGGTTCCCCGAACATTCCGAATTTTTTTGAAACTGTGCAGGTTTGTAGAGGACCTCAGTAGAAGTGTCAGGCAATTTTTCGTTTTTGCCCATTTTCGGTTCTTCAGGGTGAAAACACCCCATAAATGTTAATGATTGTTTTCCTATTTTCTAGTATATCTTGAAAACTATAATAGATGTAAAAAATTGTTATAAAGAAAATTTAAGGGGTTTCTTATGTTGTATATGTATACAACTATGCAATTGAATTGTTTAAATTTTGTGGTGTGGAACATTTTACTGTTTAAATTACGAATTTTGAACAATTTGATTACACAGTTTTGATAGATCATAAGAAGTAGTTTACTTTTCAATCTAATAATTTTTTTTATATCTTCTATAGTTTTCAAGATATATACGAAAGTAGGAAATCCCACATTAACCTTTAAGGAGTGTTTTCAGCCTGAAGAATCGAAAATGGACACAACCGAAAAATTGTTTGATGCTTCTATTGAGGTCCTCTACAAAATTGCACAGTTTACAAAAAATCCCTTGTATGGACTTCGGAAAAGCCAAAAGAAATTGACAAGTCACGAATTGATTAACATATCAATCATTCTACATATAGTCAGTGGACGTGTAATTACGCAGTGATAGTCACTACTTACGTAGCAATAGTTACACAGATATTAATGAAAAAGCTGACGATATTAAAACTCACCGAAGAGAGTGTCATTGAAGACGAGGGGCGAGCCAGAATCCCCAACGCAGGCGCTCGAGGAGTCTGATAAGGCGCATAACATTCTGTGCGTTAATAAGTCACCTCCGGTAGTTTGCCGGCAGTCCTCGTTATTAATTTTCTGCATGGTGCTGCATAAAAGTTCCTCCGAGACGGGACCTAATAACTAAACAGCCCCGGTTGCAATATCCCGTTTCTAGGCGCAACGTTCAGCCGAGTTTTCGTGTTCTTCTTACCTCGGATACGCCCCAGCCGAGAACTTGAACCTGGGCACCGTTCTGGATCTCAGAGTGCAATTCTGGCAATTTGATCGGTCGCTTGGTAGAGTCGAACTCGATTTTCCTGGAGAGCTACGAAAAAGATTAAAAAAGAAATGCCATTACCAAGTTAAATTCCATTTCTGTCGATCTTATTCGTCCTTAATTTTAATTTACAGTCTCATTATGTGTTCGTTAAAATATACCTTTACACTTTAGTGCACTTTACTACCGTTTGATACAGTTTCATGGATTTCATACAACAGTAATCATTTGTTTTCGATGCTATTCTTATTATTCAAAGGTTTAGTGACCATTCTTCTCCACAATCCATATTTCAATGAAACTTTTAGCAGCTACCAAGCACTCCGTTATAAAATATCAAACACCGTGGCACATAGAAATATTTTACCTCGACGAGGCCGACGTCGTAGTCGTAATTAATTTCGTTAAAGGCAGGATGAATCCTGACGCCTTGAACGTCGTAAATGTCACCGCCCTGGTAGTAACTGGCTGCGCCGGCCCTTACGTGGAAGCTCTTCAGGTATATCCTGTAACATCGAGGCTCGGAAAAAAGGGAAAAATAAAGGAGAGTGTCGGAAGATGCATCCGCGTATACGATCGTACACGCAGGCCGATTGACAAAGCGATATATTAATCTTGCCTGAGAGCGCACTGCGCCGACGTTATTATCCACTTTTCCCCGACGATACCGCCGCCACAGAAATGCTCGACTTCGTGGCCGAAAAACGTGCCATTGTTCTGCAGCGAGACCTGCGGAGAGAGGCGATGCAACGATTTTCTAAATGGCAAATCGACTGTGAAGATCGATCACGGGTTATACTAACCGCAAATGGATATTTCTCTATGGCGGCCTTCTCCCCTCCGATAATCCTGGATTCCGGTGAGCCCGGGGATCGCCCTGACTGCGGGACGATTCTTCCTCGATAATCGCCTGTACAACATCCGAATCAGACGGAATGTTTAATGCGTTCAAGCGCCACGGGAATAGCTGGCACACGTGATCGGTAGTCCTCTCGATGGTTTCGAGGGGTATGGAGGACGTTGTATTATATAGTGTTAGAGGATTCGCGTCGCTATATCTCCGAGTTGTGGGGCTTTTCTTTGGATTTTAGTTTAGGAAGTGAAATGTCTAACTACTTAGGTATATTTGGAATTTTAATTTTGGATTGTATAAACTTCTACTGTGAAATACTTGGAGCTATCGACGCTTTTAAGTCGCCAGGTAATTAAGTTTAGAGTTTATGGAGCAGTAGGGATTTATATAACAGCTTTCACAAGGTATACACATAAGGAGGTAGAATCGCGAAATTCTTAAAAATAAACGTTACTTGTGAGTATGGAATTTGTTCCGAGCACCGAGCACCCGATGACCACCAACAGCAGTACCATCTGCATTGTAACTACGTTTGATGTCACTAAGGGAGAGTGAGTTCTTTATAAAGTCGCGGCTACCGGAAATTTGTGTACAAACAACAGGATCCCTGCGATTTCTCTCTCTCTCTTTCTTTCATTTATCTCTTTAGGCCACTAATGCCGCTAATGCAGTGACATTAAGGGCTGAATTGTAGCGCGGGTATAGTGCATGTTTTCCACGTACGGTTAGAAAATGACTCAAGTTATTAAGATAACGTCGAAAAAAGGAACGTCACCTCGACCGTGTCGCAACACGTCATAAATTCGGTGCTTCGTTAGAAGCCGAGTTTGTAGAATTCCAGAACTCATGCGAGATGACGACACCTCTTGTTTTCCATTTCTGAAACTCGTCATCTCGGTCATTTCAATTCCGTGGCTTTCTAGCAGTGGAAAGCTCGCGTCACCGTCGCGCGAATCAATAGAAGACTGGGGTCCAATGGCGAAAACTCTTCGCTATACCGCGTTTAATAAAGCAAAACCACGTAACGGAGTTACTTTTTATTCCGTGGATACATTAATCGCAGTAAAGTGCTGAACACGGTTAATAAGAACATCGCGGCTGGGGAATTTACATTTTAATATCTTCGGCGGAGAATCATCGAGTAATTCCCCGCGGCGGTGATGTATGTTAATTAAATAATAAATATCACGTTACGAGGCCCTGTTGATGCGCTAAACTCGCGTACACTCGCACGCAAGTGGCTGTCGTTAACAGACGGAATATATTTATCTGGGGCTGGCGACTCGTTTCATGACGGCGCGACGCGTAATTGAAATTATTTTTCAAGATAATAGGTTCGCGCGCTTTCGGCTAATGAATCCGATGCTGGGACAGAAATGGAGCTACATGTGAGCGAAAATGATGAGATCACGAACGCGTATGTAGCCGCCTGAGCGTGCATTAACTCGCTACCTATTTTCACGCGTCCATTACTCCCGTAATAAATAATCGCCGGCGTGTACATGTATGTAGGACATGATTTTCACTGCGAAATTCACGTTTAATCTGACATCGTCTCGCACAATAGATCAAAGGAAGAAATTGTTGTCGAAGAATAAAACGAGAGCCTCGTGCTCCTGATTCACTACTAATTTGAATATAGAAAGCTGCTGAAGGGGTATGCATTAAAACTATAGGAAAACATGTTTATCACTTTCTGTGACGGAAAAAGACATTTTTATTTTATATCTCAGTGGCGGGTATTCTTCGAACCGATGCTTAGTAATATAATACAATAGAAATCTAATCAAACGTTGACAGAACTCGCGATAAAATACATTCCCACCTCGAGGAATATACAAATAGGAATTTCACATAAATAATAAACTCTTCCCGAACAACAAACTGACGAAGCATCACCGCAGACTCCAGAACAGAATTCCTTCACGCGTCAACAGTGTCTGCAAACGAGTCATTAACTTGGGCAGAGGATCAAATGCAGGGCGTCATCCCCGTAAACACTGACGGCGCGTTTTCGCATTAAAAAGATCGCCCGAGTAAATGCGGTGTAATTGCAATTACATGGTCCACGTAATGTGCCGTATGCCCGCGACAAGCCCGTTTGTACGGCAAAGGGAGAAACAGAGAGCAGCGTGGATAGAAGGGAGAGCGAAGGCGTGGACGTTAATTTCGCGTGGCTTTATCGCAGCTTCTCGATCAGCAAAAATTATCGCAACAATTTTCGTAACTCGCCGGCGTATTTCATTCGGTCCCCCAATTCATCCGGCCTTTGGCGAACGCCCACGCACGTAATCCGGCGAGTAGACGCGAATCCGTGATAAATTCGGATGAGCGTCGTACCCCACATTCACCCGTAATTTCAATAATCGCGTCGCGGCGACACGCGCGCCTCGTGCATGCTCGTTTTTTATCGCCGACATCGGGGATAAATGACTAAACCAGTCGATTAAACGCTCGAGGCCAGCGATAAGGTCCGTCGCAGCATTTCTCTTGCGAAACGGTGTTTTCGTGGAGCGCATTAACTCGTCGGAGTGTGAGCAAGGAAAGCGCTGGTACCTCGAAACGCGATAAAGTAGGGCTCTCAGCTCTCACTGAGGCCTTCGATGTAACGAAAATCAGATTTCTTAGCCGGATGGACCACGCACGTCTTTTGGTCCTGAGTGTAGCTGCTTGTAAGATGGCTTGAAGCTTAAGAGAACATCTCTGGTGGTTATTTAAGTTGTTGAGAGAGAAGGAATATCGAGAGGAAGCTAGATATCAAGGAGAACAAGTATATTAACAAGAACGACTGAACTACGGATTGTTCGAGCAGTCGGCGAAATATTTTTACTTTTAATTCATCAACTGCATTTGCAGCGAACAGACACCGCTGGTGTATCTGGCGAAAATGCAACGACGATGCTCGTTTGTACTGGCGCACTCCACGCAGTAGATGCGCAGAAACGTGTGTACAACCCCCGGCAAATCCTGCGAATTATAATGAGGCGGAATTTTGGAGACTCTTCCGTATTCAAGGAAAGCCCAGGATGCCGCCGGCGTCTGTGTACGCGTTAAGCTCTTCGCACAGTGCATCGCGGCGGAAACTAACAATAAGTATTAGGAGTTGGAAATTTCAAAGAGATTATATCGAATTAAGCCGGCCGGAAGTTCGAGTATAAGAGGGATGCCTCTACTCGCGTTCGGGACGAAACAGTGTTCCACAAGGGCGGTTATTTCACGAAAGCATTTTGAATAATATGAACTGGTTTACTCCGAAGTACCTACTCACCCTATTCTTCTACAATGAAAGCTTTCCAAGTCCCAAATAATTCAGCATTAACGTCTGTCCTTAATTCAAGCACTCTTTTTTACAAGTAAACGCGTCACACGTTTATCAAAATCTCTAAAGTGGCTACAATTAGCGAGGTTTGAGGTTGAATAATTATCGTTTGCCTCATTGGTGACTTGAAGACCCTAATTTGGGGATTTTTGAAACGAAAGGAGTGCAGAACGATGATTTCACGTAGAATGAAAATCGCAGTGAACGCAGTTAATCAAGAGTCCTCATCCCATCATTCACGCGGAGTAGCACTCAGCGGGGTGGGTTTAGGTGGAATTTAAATGGTAATTTTCGCCGGATTACACGTTACGGGGTTATTTCCGCCACGGTTTCAGGTCTCGCCCCCTAATGCCGCCTTATTTTCATTGCGTTCGGTCGAGTACGCCGTAAATAATGCTCGTTGCTTGTTTTGCGAGCCGCATGCATCACATTTATAATACACTTGAGATAGGTATGTGGCCCCGTGTATCCGGCGGTGCGCTATCATATAATTTTAACGGGTACAACGCGGCCTTTTACGTTTACGAGAGTCGTTTGGCATGGCATTAATTCCCTCGCACCGCTACGTCCCGAAACACGTGTCCGTTCTAAAGCCACGCGAGCCCGCGTGCCCCTCTTCCCTCCACCTTTCGATCAATTCATATTAGCGTCTCTAATTACATGATCTTAGATAAGAACAGTAAACGAAGAAACGCAAACACCAAACGGAAGAGATTGCCAGTAAAAACGAACGCAAGCACTCGAGAAAATCAAGCAATTAATCGATTAATGGGGACCGGAAGTAGATTGCCGGAGATTACAGTGCATTAAGATACGACAATTACGATAACGGTGTTCAAGACACGAAGCAAAGTGAAAGAAAAGAAACTAAGAACGAAGAAAGCAACTAAACCGATTACTTAATCAAATCAGAGGACTACTAAATCGATTTCGGTCGTGGCATTATTACTTATCCCCCTTCATAAACAGGCTGAACGCATCGTTGTAAGTGCACCGAGGCCGGCCCTCTCGGTGCAGCTCGTCTGGCAGGACGCGGCGTTATCTACTGCAACCGTATCGCATGATTAAGACGCTTCCGCGAAAACCGATATCCACTTTCCTTACCGTTTAAGCATTAACTCCCTCTCCGTATCCGCTTTTTCTCTCTCTCGCCTTCCGTTACCACCACCTCCAGCATGCCATCGGAACACTCGATCTTCCTCTCGGTTCGCGGCCCTTGTTTCACGGCTGTTTCCACCTTCCCCAAGTAGAACTCGCGCCCTCCAACCCCGCCCCATCCCTATCGAGTCCCGTGAAGCACGGCCGAGAGTCAAAGTCGAGGGAGGAAATTTTATTTCGCCCAATCAGCGCAGGCACCTCGCGGAGCTGTCGGAAAGTTTTTTTCACGCACCAGTTGACGACAGCAGGAAGCCAGGGTGGATGGCGAAAGTTAGAGAGGAGCGGCTTCCACGTCTTCCAATAGCGACCGGAAGCCCGGTTATTTCTGTACGTTGTTCACGCGTCACGTGACAAATCGGCCGAGACGGCGCAACCAATCTTGCTTTAATGTAGATATCGAATCTGCTCTGGCTTATCAGTGCCTCGGTGTACTTTTGCTACAGTGATTTCTTTGCGGACACGGACAGTCGGCCACCAGACATGCTGCCCAACACGTTGCTTCCGCTGCTC
Source organism: Andrena chrysosceles (assembly GCA_963855975.1). Taxonomy (NCBI): domain Eukaryota; kingdom Metazoa; phylum Arthropoda; class Insecta; order Hymenoptera; family Andrenidae; genus Andrena; species Andrena chrysosceles. The sequence continues at coordinate 8,824,054 of OY979766.1, read as the reverse complement.
CTCGCGATCTTCGTGATCGTGATCGCGGACTGCTATAGTCCTAGGATTATAGGAGGAAGCAACACGACCGTGGACATGTTTCCGTATCAAGTAACACTTTTTTCATTTACGAGACATTATCGCGATTGTTACGGATAGATGCTGGGCGTAGTTTAGCAATAACGAGAAATAAATCAACGGTTTCTGTATTAGGTGTCCATTCACGAAAAGGGCAAGTTCATATGCGGGGGCTCCATGATCAGTAAAAACTGGGTGCTAACGGCTGCGCATTGCGTCTCTAGGTTCGTATAGATTAAAGTCACAGGACAACGTAGGACGACTGTTTGGATCATTGATTAACTACCGCGTTGTGTTCTTGAGCGGGGGTGTGTGGTTAATTGCGACTATCTTGCAGGTCTAGAGCAACGGATTTAAAAATTCGCGCTCACAGTACTTATAGCGACAAGGGTGGTACGTTGATTGACAATGTGAAACAAATAAAAATTCATCAGGACTACAGTCCCAGCACTTTGGAGTACGACGCTGCTTTGATAGAGGTATGTTGCTGTATATAATCGTGCAATGTATCACGATACTTTTGATAATTAGCTTAAGAAAAGCTTGAGCTTAGAAAAGCTCAAAAAATTCTGAGTATTACTTCAAACATATCTTAATATGCACGCAAAACGCCAGACAGTATGGACTTATAGTTTTTGTTAAATAAATTCCCGAACGTGGCGTTGAAAAACGAACAATAAACCACCCCCTCCTTAAACCACCCCCTTTATCTTGGCTACGTCAATGCGTAACGTTGGAAAATGATCAGAGATGGGTTTCTGTAGCTGGGGTCGCCGATACCGTACCCATCGCCTGTCGTCCTGGCGGATACTACGACCGTCGTGTCGACCGGAAGCAAAGCGGTGGTGACCGGATGGGGCGCGACGTCGGTGAGTCATGCTTTTTTTCCCCCGTCCGTTGCGCCAATGTGTATTGCGTTTTGACGGCTGTTGCATAGGTAAACCGTGTTTGACGGTGGCTCGATGCTTCGGTCAACGGTGACGTACGCCGAGACTGATTACCCGGCTGCGAACTCGCGCAAACATTAACGTCTGTTTGCCGATCGGCCGACAATGTTCGGTCGCCACGGCAAACATTAGCCGCGTTTGCTGCGCCTTCGGGACGAGCTACAGCTCGAAATCGGCTGGCCACTTGCATAATATGCAACGCTTTGCAGAATCCAGGCCCGATGTCCGATGTCCTCCAGACTCTGGCGATGCCCATCGTTGATCAGGCCAAGTGCAAGGATATCTTCCGTGGCGTGCACTCGGTGACCAATGCGATGCTGTGCGCGGGCAGTATGTCTGGTGGCAAAGATGTTTGTCGGGTAATGATGTTCACTTCTATTTGAGAAATTAGATATTAAAAACCAACAAGTGATATCAGCGCGTAGGTTCGGTCATATAAACAATTAGTAAAAGCTATTTTGCAATTATGTATTCGACGTTTCGGTCTATGATTTAGACCCTTTTCAAGAAAGAAACTGAAACTACTGCGTTTGCTTTAATACGTTAAATACGTTATCTAAAGACGTGCACCTTGTTAGTCGGTTGGAGAGTGACTGATATGGCTGATATCACTTGTTGGTTTTTAATATTCTAAAAATACGGTCGAAATTATAAATTCTTTATTTGAAATTAGATATTGATGAAGTCTGTAGCTACTATCCTCGTTCCTTTACGACACTTTTGGTAATCCTGTGGTAAAAAAGAAACGAGTTTGAATATTCTGCTTGCAGCTTAGCCTGGTTTTGTGATGATCTAATGAACGTTCGTTAGTTAGAATCGGGTAAATAGATATCAGGTTGTGTGGAGATAAATAGGTATCGATTTGTATAAGTAATGATGTGCTATCAAATTCCGGGAATATACTTTAGAAAAGATACTCGATAATATCTGACATATATAGACAAGGTGTATACTTTGCACATAAGATTCAATCTAAATCTGGAATCGATATTCGATGAATACTGATCGATCAGTATCAGATAAAATATCGTCAAGGCTCATTAATGAGGCAGTAAGCTTTTTGGCACGAGCGATTCGTGAACTGATTGTCGAAACGTTTCGTGATACGTATCTTTCCAAGAGTCTTATCATTACTTGGTACCATCGGTGAAACGAAAATTAGAATTCTAAACAGTGCTCCTTTATTCTTGATTCTCATAGTGGAATTTAACAATGGGATCTTGTGATCCAGCCTATGGCAGAGTATATACTCTCGTTTCAATAAGGCGCAGAGGAACTCTGATATTGCGTTGGCTCGTTTCGTTATTTGAGAAACGAAATTACTAGCTAGCGCATTTTTATCTCGGTGTATCTACGTTTAATATTTCGCTATCGATTCCCGTGCCACCAGAGGAAGCTTGAACTTTAGAAAGGGTTTGTTTGCGCGTGTTGATGCAGGGAGACTCAGGAGGGCCGCTGGTGCTGAACGGTGCTCAAATTGGAATCGTGTCCTGGGGCTTGGAGTGCGCGAAGCCTGGCTACCCTGGCGTGTACACGCGAGTGTCCACCGTACGACGTTGGATAAAGACGTTGACGATGGTGTAGAATTAATATTATCCTCTGCACATCGTCGTACATATTCTTTTATATAGAAACTACAGAGGAGTCATATATATGATAATTTTTTATTGCACAGCAGATAGTATGAAAGTAACAAGAAGATAAAAAAAGAAATACATATAAGAAAACAAGAACGAGAAGAATAATATATTTAGAAATTATATAGTACATATAAAAGTAGAAGTAGAATGCAAAAGGTGAGGTGCCTTTGTTAGTTATTAAGGCAATCAACTCGCTCGAAGATCAAATACTTTTTTGTGAATTAATTACAAGGAGATGGATACAAATTGTGAATAGTTCTTTTGGATAACGCTTATTTATGCTATAAATTGTAAAAAAAAATTTTTGATAATATATAAGTACACGTAGATGACAGCGTTACAATTGTTTCCGTAATTGTAGCAGTATCTCGCTCGCAGCTTCGAGCAGCCAATTGATTAACGTTCCACCTTAGCCGATATCATAGCACGCACTATAGACCGCACCGTCCATTGAACACGAGAGCAAAAAACTGGAGCAGAACCAGTCCACTACTTCCTTGGATCGGGTGAATTGCCTATTCCTCGTTGGCGCGTTAACTCCAGACGCGAAAACCGAGGCGAGGTTTAAAACGCGACGGGCGAAATTCAAACATCATTCGGCCGGTGTTTTAAAACGCGAGTTAAATTTAAACTCTGAGAGGCGGTAAAACCACCGGCCACCGGTCCGCTCTCAATCACCGCTGAACGAAAAATAATTCGGAGCAACTATCGCGGGGTACGAGTTTCCGTGAGGTGTACCTAAAACGAACCCGACGAACAGCGAAAATTTAATTCCTGATTCGGCGCCAGCGTGTTCACGACGAATGTGGCGCCGATCAATTACGGGAGGCACTCTTTCCCGAGCGTTTTAGAACAATTAACGCTTCTTGCGTACCGGGGGCAAGATGATTAAGCAATTCCTGTTTTCCGTCTGTCCACGGAGATTGCAAAATCGCTGGAATAGATACTCCGCGGAACTGCTTCTTTTCCTGGAAGCTTTCGGCAATTTCAAGCGCCTTCGAAGCGTATCGACCTTATTACCAACCGCAGTAAAAATCGCTACGACGATGAACTTCGGATTATTACAAAGCAACCCAAGGAAAGATCCCAAATCCGGAAATTCAAAAAATTATAAATCTTTGGGATTATGTGGAGGATATATAGGTGTGCATTACGCAATTGTTTTTACTGTCAAAATTGACTCTAAGGGGGTGAAATTGACACCTGAAAATCCGGATATTTTTCGATTTTCAGTTCTGACTCCCCAACTGTAAAAGATAGAAAGAAAGTGTTCAGACGAAAGTTATTTCTTTTACTTGGTAACTTACAGTCCTTACAATTCGCGAGTTATAACAAAATCGGAGAATACACGAATTTTCAGGGGTCAATTTCACCCCCTTAAAATGAATTTAGGCAGGAAAAAAAGCATAATACACACCTACGTATCCTCTACATATCCCTAAAGTTCCAAAATTTTTTTAATTTTCGACTTGGCGATCTTGCCAGTTAATCTTCGAACATAAGCATTTCGAGAATTCTTCATACCCCGCTTAGAAAAATAAATTACAAATCAGATTCTCCTCCACGCATCGCTAATAGCTTGTTCCTTTTAATCCGACGATGCTAAACGTCCCACTATATATTCCCGCTAACATGGCCGTTTGAGCACACGGACATTACAGCTCGACACACTTCCAATCGAAGCGTTCCATCGCGCAAAGTATGTACAGCCCATAGACGGGTCTCTCCTTTGCGCAATCTACAGTTGCTCGGCTCGGGACGAGGAAAGGTTGGCGACAACGGGATCGAAGTAGCAGCACGAGCAACAAGGCGGCCGAGTATACACGGCTGGTACTTGATGAAAGAACTGGCTGCTCATGGCGAAGCCCCCTAATGAAAAGGCGTCCTCTTTGCTGGAGACACGCGGGTCGCCGGCGTTGGATGCTCCTCGCGTAACCTGCCCTCGTTCTCACCTACTCCCGCTTGTACACGACCGTTCGTCATCGGGAATTATTAATTTTACAGTTGCCTCGGACGTGCCCCGGCGCCTCTCGGTCTGCCGTTGCATAAACGGTTTTGCAGCTCTGCACAGGTGGCCGGCTCGTAAAGGGCGGCTGAAACGAGCGTCGCCATTGTACGTGACGGCGCTGATCGGAGTCTTCGCCCCGTAAAGAGACCCAGCATCGATTCCAACGGAGTTTACCGTGCCCCTTCGCCTTCCAAAGAATCGTGGCGCACCTGGCATACTAATGCAAACGCGGGGGCACAACAGTCTGTCGTTGTCTGCTTGTTCGCCAGCTTGCGTATCGCGTGCGCCAAACGTTCTTAACGATCGTTCGATACATTTTCTGTAGTTTGGTTCGTTGTAGTCTCATTGGCCCCCCTGGAAACTCTACAACGAATTCCTCATGGTAAAATGTCGAAACAGGACGTTAGTAGTAATTATTTACGATATCTGTGATTGGCTTATCACGTGGTGATTAATGCTCTTATCTATCTCGATTTCAATGAGCCAGTGTTGTTTGCTTATATTGTTTTTTTTTTGTGCTGGAGTGATTAGAATTGGCAACTGTTTAATCGATCGGGTCAGTGGAATCTGAAGTAAAGGTGACGTTGAATCTGTGCCTGTTTAATTATCGCGCGCAGATGGCTCGGCTACCCCGTAAGAACAGTTGCAACGGCACTTAATTGGTTTGTACAAGAGGAACGATGTTATCGCTCGCTGGCGGCGCTGAAATTTTATTCTTGCTCCTTTTACGCAATCGTCGCGGAATCTGGGTCGACGGTCCGGGGCTTTCGTGGGTCGGAAATGTTTCTCGCGTCCAGGTAAATTGATACGAACGACATTAACCCGAATATCGAAATAAAAGAAGGGCGAGCCTCGTGGTGAACAGGTAGTTCCTCCGACAAGTTACCGCGATGTATACGTGGATCCCGTTCCTGTGGCTGCAGCTCGCTCCGATCGTGCTCTCGCAGGTCTATTGGCTGCAACGTACGTACGCTGGCTCATTGTGAAGCGTTTCAACTACGCCGAAAATATTGAACAACTGCCGAGGAGAAAATATCAAAGTTTATATCGTACTCTTTTCGCATTCGAGTAGTACTTCTCCTATAAAATCACATATACATTCAAATACGTCTGTTTTACGTGGTAAAGTGTAATTTTTTGATTGTTTGAAGAATATTCTGGAAATAGGCTTATCTGGTTTATTTTCGATTTATCACGAAGGTAGTAGAAAATGGGTTGTTGTCGGGGGTACAAATTCTCCATCATTCAATTATTCCGAATTTAAGGGGGCCATTAAATTTCGCCGAAACTCATCGAGCAACCGTCACGGTTTAATTAGTAGTTTTTCAATACCTGTGCACGGGAGAATGCAAATTCAGCTATTGATTCTTCCAGTTGACGAAAGTCGTATCGTTGGAGGTCAGCCAGCGAGTATCGATGATCATCCGTACCAGGTAAGTGTTCTTCTAAACGAACGTTGGCACAGATTAATTCGTACAAATCTGTCGGGCGGAAATTTTACATCCATATTTTATAAGGAAAAAAGCTATTAAACATTTATTCTGTAGAATTGACACGAACCATCTCCTGTCGTGTCACTTGCAAAAACGAAAAGAAAATATATAATTCCCACAATTCGTCCATTTTATGAGAATTAACGAAAATGTCTTGTTTCCGAAGATGAAATATGAATGGAAATATAATAGAACCGTCGCGATTCATCCTGGAAATGTTGCAAATTTCACGGATGTCCGACCCGATGATCCGCAAAATTGATATGCTGGCTTTTACAGGTGTCCCTTCGATTTAACAATCGTCACGTATGCGGTGGCGCTATCATTAGCGAGGAATGGATCGTCACGGCTGCGCACTGCGTTCAAAGGTCCTGGTACTTTTTAACTAATAAGCGTTATCAGCCTCGTTAAGCGAACACATAGGTACATTTCGTTAACGTCCAATTCTCCTTACCGTGTCGTTTCAGCTCTTTTCTTCAATACCTTTCCATAAAAGCTGGCACTTCCGATCTGAAAGAGAAAGGGACGGTGGTATACGCCAGGCAAATCATCAGTCACGAGTTGTACGATCGAGGGAACTCCGATTACGATATCGCCTTGATTAGGGTGAGTGATTTTCCGCGCCTCGTACTAAACTCTCCGCAACTCCGTGATCGATTATGACAGATCTTTTTCCTTCAGTCGTTACACTTTCGATATATTCCTTCGCCAAGAATCCCCTCACCCCAAGAAAAGATATTTCAAACAATGGTGAAGGAGTGAAGAAGAACGAGGTAAAACTTGCTATTTAGCAATCGAGGCGGTCGAAAAATCGCGTTGCAATGCCGATTGACGAGGTTTATTTATTAACAGGATACACGTCCCCCTCAGCTAAACCTGAAGAATTCAATTACCATTTCACAATCAATTTCGTGGATGCACAGCCTCCCTACCCTTCTCCACTCTCTCTCTCGTTCTTTCGGGTTCTCTGACTCTGTGGATGCAGTGGCAGCCGCTCAAACCAATTACGATTTCAGTTGGAAAAGCCACTGGTGTACGGACCGCGGGTGAAACCGATCTTGCTGGCACCGGTCGCTGATCATTACGCGGCTGGCACGAAGGCGCTGGTAACCGGCTGGGGAGTTTTGAGGAGCAACGGCCCGGTGACCAATCAGTTACGTAAGGTCGTGGTGCCTCTCGTTTCTAATGCAGAGTGCTCCCAATTATACGCGAGCCGCACGATTACCACGAGAATGCTCTGCGCTGGTTACGTAAACGTCGGTGGCAAGGATGCGTGTCAGGTAATTGCTTCCATTAATCGTCGTTTAGACACGGCGAGCACACGGCTCAACACCGTCTGCACGCTCGCGCTGGGACTAATATCTTTTTAATCGAATCGACGGCCGTTATGCCACTTCCGTGTCCACGCGGCCCCAGATCACCCATCAGATTCGTGTTGCAACACCCGCGTGATAAGCCTCAGCTTTAGTGGCCTTTGCTAGCCAAGTGTTGCTCAAATTTCGTGATTTTCACTGGAGCCAGTATTTATTCCAGATTAGTGTGAGGTTATGATAATTTCGCAGTGTTCTTTGTTACGTGAAAGGTTCCGTAAACGGAGATTCAAGACTTGATCGTTCTTAAACACAAAAGGGCTTTCCTTGCTACCATCTGTTTTTGAAACATTGGTCGTTCAGGAGCGCTACCAAACGTTGCAGCGGTGATATTCTCTGTAGCGTACAATGGGAGAAAAGGATAATGTATCGCGACCAGTTGTATCGATTTTCGCTGGATGCACGGCGAATATCTTGACAACGTAGACTGTGAACCCTCGAAAAAGGGTCGTTAACCATTTGCAGTCCAATTATTTGTTGCTTTCCGGGTGCTCGTCGGTTAAGCTAAATTCGATATTATTGTTTTTCCATCGATGTAGGTCATGGCATCGACGTTATATTTTTTCGCGAATGTTTACGATTGCACTTGAGTGCTGCAAGGATTGCGCGGTATTAAAAAAGAGATGCAAGAGAAATTTTCGAGCCAATACACTTATACATCCAAGTTCGATTTAGCTCATCTTCCGACGACACAATATATATTTATTTTATACGTAGGGCGACAGCGGTGGACCGTTGGTGCAGAACGACCAATTAATCGGGATCGTGTCCTGGGGTTACGGATGCGCACGGCCGTCTTATCCAGGCGTTTACACGCGTGTCACTGTTCTTCGAAGCTGGATTACAGAGAAAACCGGCATGTGAACGTTGCTCGCTCCGCCTTGAGCAGAAGAGCAAAACGTTGTTGAACAAGTGGCGAGGTCTGAAATTCTTCGAACAAACAGGGCCGTTACTTCATCGCCACCAACTTTGCTTGCCAAGAGAGTTCGCACGTTTCTCGTGGGCAAACTTGTCTCGGCGGTTAACCGTCTCGGTGGAAGACATTTTTTTCAGGCAGTTTCGAAATCCCTTCATCGATTGCCTTCTGCCAGGTGGATGTACCGTCCCTGTTATTATTAAATAATATACGTTATTTCGTGTCTTTACGCCGCCTGTTTCGAGTTTTAATTGCACCAATTATTCTACACGGAGCCGTCGCCTATCCCCGTCAGTGGATTCCTTTTTAATATTTTACACGGCCGCGCGGTCGTTAATAACGCCGGACGTTATCGTTACATTTCGGAGCGGTATAAATGTCAGCCGGCGACGGGGTCGGTTTTCAGCGTTGCTCGTTTATTTAAACGCTGCAAAGTAGGCGGATCGATAATGAGCCGGCCGCGGTTCTAATGTATGAACGTAACAAGTGGCACCGTAATTGAGGCAGTTATTTCTCATCGGAGGTATCAGATATTTATCCGCGCGTTTAGCGAGCAAAAATACTATTAGCTCGCTAATGAACGAGCCGGAACGGGGCAGCGTGGAAATAATTGACCTCTGTGCTCGTTTTCGAATCGAGAAACGAGTTATACCGATGGTTATAAAGTTCCAGTCCGAGTGCACCGCTAATTATCACGCTCGATGATCGATAAGCATTCTGATTTCATTATCACCGCTTAAATTCGCACGAGGTTTCATAAAAGGTGCGATGAAGTAGTGATTATATTCGCAGTGTTCTTGTAGAGTGAAATTGAAGGTTGAAATGAGGAAGAATATGTAGCAGAAGTGTCAGTAAGAACGGAGGATATAAATAAAATTAGTGATCGATCGTAGCTTTTGGAAGGTACATCTTCAGCTCTCCGGTGAAGCCAGCTGAAATCCTAGAGAAACATCAGAATCACTTGCCAAAGGGACACAGCTTCCTCCGTCGAGTCTCCAACACTTTCCACTATCTCGATCATCCCTTCGCTGTCATTGTAATATCTTTCCCGAGTTAGGAGGAGAGGAGGTAGAAATCCTTTAAAATTCTTGGTTGCTGCCGGGAGGTAGCCTGGATAAAGAGCGAATTGCATGAAGAAAAGCGAAATGGCGGGCGCAATATGCCGCGGGAAATCATTCGTGCGCGCACAAGGGGAGAAATTTTCCTTTGCCAGCTTCGTTGTATTTCCATAAAACCCTTTTGCAACGTTCGACAAATTTATAAAGTTACAGAAACGTTCCGCCGCTCGGAGGGAACGCGAACGAGCAGAAAGTTCTCTGCCACGCTCGAGCGGCGGGGTTTAGAACGGCGGCGGCGTGTTCCCGGTGGATGTTAGCGATGTTGACATTGTAGTTTCGCGAATGCCATCTCATGTAGAGCGGATACCGGAATTCGCCGAGATCCATGGTAGGTAACTGCTGACGCGAGTGTATACGCCCGGATGTATCATAGTTTTACACCCTAATCCATAGGATAGAACGCCAATCAGTGTCTGGCCTTCCATCAGCGGCGCACCTGGATCACCCTGCAAGGAGACGAGGGTTGACAGTTTCAGTGATTAGTTGGAGCCGCGCGGCTGCTGATTTGCTAATGCATCCCTGATTCGGAAAGAGAGTGGCGCGACATACTGCCACTGCAAACGCAGAAACTAATATTATTGAGCTATCACGCTATCACAACGCTATTCGGATAGGAACGCTTCTTCTCTATGAAATCGTTTCTGTCAGACTAGAGCAGGGTTGTCTAACTGACGACTCACGAGATGCCGGGGGCTCCTCCGCCTTGCGGCCACGCTGACGATCGCAGTCGAATTCGTCCGTCCGTACACAGACATAAATACATTCGATTGCTACGGCCGGCTACGGCCATACGTTTACATATAATTATAATTAATACGACAATACGAATTGATATATACTTACTTTTACTCGTCTCTGTGAATGTGAACGTGCCATTGAGGCCGCGTCATATTATTGACATGGGATGGTATATCCACATCAATTTTTGTTATGGGTATCCTTAACAGCGAAGATAATGAATGGTCCGCTAATCTTGACCGATATTTACTTTTTATTTTTGTCATAACGGAAAACGCACTTTCGCATCTGTATGTAGAACCAAACATTGATGAACGAACGGATCTGCTTGCAAATTACACAATGCAACTCGATAATACATTTCTTGGTCTTCGCTGTTAAGGATATATCAGTTTGTATTGTCGTATTAATTATAATTATATGTAATACACGGCCAACGTATGGCCGTGGCCGGCCGTAGCAATCGAATGTATTTATGTCTGTGTAGGGACGGACGAATTTTACTGCGATCGTCAGCGTGGCCGCAAGGCGGAGGAGCCCCCGGCATCTCGTGAGTCGTCAGTTAGACAACCCTGGACTAGAGTATACATCGAGCTATTTTTCGCCGCAGAATTTGTTGTCAAAAATGTTCAGGTTTCATATCCTTCCAATTCTAAAAATAGATTACTCTTCGAAGCTTCGGATTGGTCCACAAACTTTTCCAACTGAGCTCTATTCAAATTCCTGTCTTAAAAAAATCGAACGTTGCAATTTTCACGTCCATCAACGACTGCCACTTATTTCGAATAGATTTGAATTTCAATGAAAAATTTGAATTAGTCCCGCTCCCTCGAACGTACCTATTCAGAAATCGAGCGATCGGAGCGTCTCGCGTTTATCTACTTTAGAAAGGCAGGCGGGGTTATATAACTTTTCGCGGGATTGTATATCCTTGTGGAGATTGGAAAAAAGAAGGCGAGGATGAAATCTATCGCGAGCGGAGAACCGACCGAAAGATATCGCTCTTTGTATCGTCCCGGCGAATTTATTGTTATTATTATAACGACGGAGCGTGTAGAAATCTCTGCTCTTTGTGACAATTTTCTATTATACTCGGTGAATAATGTTCAGTTTCTATTCACTCGGCCGTATTCAAATGTTGCTTATAACGCGCCGCGTCTTTTGTGCCCGCTCTCAGCAAACCGTTGGCACGCTCGAGTCAGAGAAACGAAGCGGCGGCAAATATCGGTATTATGGTTTCGTCAACTACCTCTGTGATTGACTGGGCCTCGTTAAGAGTTTCCAAACACCGTTTCGCAAAAGCAGAGCCGGCTACAAAAGCAAGATACTCATTCAATCCCTTATACCCACGGGATCGATATTTCACCACGGCAGCTATGATTTTTAATCGCGTGTCGCCGCTGAATCTAGAGCAGGAAACAAGGGTGGGATAGTTCGCGCAACACATATATTATCAAGGAACATCGCTCTAATTGGAAAATATTAGCCGTTACTTAAATAATTCCGCAACCACTGCCTATCCATCCTCGCGAAGTTGCCATTAATCTGCGCAAGACTAGCGCGAGAACTTCGAACGAACCCAGAACAGAAATCCAATGGATTTAAGCGCACCTCCCGCTGTAAACATTTCGTGCGTTCTTTGTAACTCGTTATAACTTTCAGAATAGAACTTGGATAGTCCAGGTGCATATAAAATTTCTTCCTGCCTCGTGATCTAGATTCATCCCGCAAAGCACCGTCGCCTAATATTCTTCCGGCTGCTAGAATCAACGAAGAAATACAGCATTTTCCGGGAGAGTGTACAGCGAATACTAAAACGGCATGGATTCACGAGGAGATCGACGATGATTTAAGTTGCGCCGAATATTCCTTGATTGAAAGCGTGTCAGCTGTTTGCCGTTCGTTTTAGGCGTTAATTATTGTCGATATAAATTTCACGCGTCGGCCGTGTTTGCCCGCTTTCGTATTCAGCCGCGTGACAATCGGCGAGGGAGGGCTGATAAAATTCGCCGCGGGCGGGGGATCCCTTAATTTATCATTTGATGTTAGATTGCGGGCAACGGGGAGAGCTGGCCTGAAATTGCGTGCTCGTGTCGAGTGCGTGGCATTGTTCGCGCATCGGGCGCAATCAGCGGGCAAATTGGCCGCGTGTGCGTTTCGGCGAGACGTCAAATTGCCGCTTAATTGCACGGCCGAGTACAGGTGGCTCGCGTGCATAAAAGACAATCGGGATCGCGTTAACGAGCCCCGTAATTTGCTCGCTCCACGCACTTTTCCGTGGCCAAGCACGAAGGGTTGCCCTTTTAACGCGTTTCAGTATTGACGCAGACAAAGGCGATACCGCGTAAATAGAATGCAATTGAATTTTGTGTAACGAACGGCTCCTGGGTAATAAATACTAAACGATCGGGGATGAGGGAATTCGTGATACTTTCGCATTCGAACAGTGAAGGCTTGATGGAAAGAGTCTCGTAAAGGTCGAATCATAATGCTCCAGACAGACAGTCGTTGATTGCTCCTTCATTTGTTATTTGAAATGGATCGGAAGGTTATATATGGAGTCACAGTTTTTGAGCGTTTTACTTAAGGGGGCAACCTGGTTTAGGACGCTGAAAACATGGTGATTTTTTAAGAATTATTTTCTCAATAAATTTAAAGTGAATCATTCCAAAACTTCAAGGGTGTTTTACTGTATATTTAGACAATAAGAAAACATTTTTAATCAAGTCTTTCTTAATGAATTTATATCGTCGATGTATTAAAAAATAAGAAAATCGTCTAAAATTGACAAAGTTATGGGACTTTAACGAAAAAGTTATGATTTTGACGGAAAAATTTCGACGTTTTTATGCAAAAAAATTGTTTAATTTAATTTCTGCATCAATTCATGTCAATTAAGAAAAACTTCGGCTTTTTTATTTCGGGCAAAAATTGGATACGCTAGGATGTACACAATTTCACAATTCCAGCGGTGCGGCGCAACGAAGTTATACCAATAAAACAATATTAAATGAATCATTATTGAATAAAAAAGAATTTTTCTTGTTATCTGAATATACAGTAAAACACCCTGGAAGTTTTAGAAAGATTCTCATTATATTTATTAAGAAAATAATTCTTAAATAATCACCGTGTTTTCAGCGTCCTAAACCAGGTTCCCCCTTAAATTTGAATCAAGCTTCTCGTAATCTGCCACACCCCTATTGCTCCACTTTCATCCCCCTCTGCGCAGACTGAACAGAGTCATCCGTCTTGTTGATCGTCGAGCTGCCAAAGCTTGAGTCCGCGCAACTTCTCATTCACGTGCACGTCAAATACATTAGCGGAGCGTTTTTGGCAGTCAACAAGTCCCGCATTGTTCCGGAAACGGTTGCGTCTGACATCGGAGCTCACAAGCAACGGTGTATACGAGACTCGAGAGCCACCCTACCGCCCACATCGAGGCAGCCTCGCCGAGTGGCGTGACGCGCGACGAGGTCGAGGGATATCTCCTTAACAGACGCTTCAGGATCTTAGGTGTCGCAGGGTTGTCGCGGGACGCGAATCCACACAACCCCCCTCACCCCCTCCACCCTTCCCACGCTAACGTTCCCTTGTCTTCATCTTACCTGACACGTCTCCACCCCCTGGGTCATGTTTCCCGCGCAAAGCATCCTCTCGAACACTGGCTGGTAGCAGGGCATCGTCGAGATGCAGGTATTCTGATCCACCATCGGCACGGCTGTCACTGAAAGCTGAGTTTCACCTGGTTCACCCTGTAGATGATCAATAACGTCACTTGTTTCTACTTTCTACCTGCTTCGTTATGAGATTTTGAGGAAGGATGCACTTGATCCGTGGAGGATGTTAAAGTTGGGATAAAGTTAATCGAGTTGATTTGGTACTTTACTATTTGTAGTTTAAACAATGTGACAAATATGGGTGTTGGTAATAATGTGTTTTGGCGAGGGTAGAAGTATGGTTGGTAGATAAGACGGAAGGAGAGAAGAGGAAGGTGCGTTTCGTTCTGGGTTTGGCTAGTGGACCCAGTAGTAAAGGCTTACCTAGCAAACTCTGCCTTAGACGCGGGGATGTTAGAAGACAGGACGAAACGGGTAAACATAGGAATGAAATAGATGCGGGAGAACTTCCGAGAGAGCGGGATCGGTCGAGAGGCTCTCTAGTGGCGGAGTCGGAAGTGTCGCTACAGTGTTAAACTCAGAATTCAGGATAATTGGGAAATGAAACGAGGGGACTTAAGGATCGTTGAACTTGGATCTCTTACAATTAGCTTTCTAACATTCATTTGAATATGCTCACTTTTTGTGAATATACGTAGACAGTAATTTTGTTAAAAACTCCTTTGTAACAACCATTCTACTCCCTTGGAAAACATTGGAGTTACTCATACGTTGAGCCTGTCCAGTTTTAACGAGATAAAAATACATAGGTGCCTTAACAATTGAAAATTGGCAATCATAAAAACAAACAAATTTGTTTGCCGGTTTTGGGTATACAAGCCTGGTATCAGAACCGGGATTGGATCAGATACGGCGACGAAAGTGAATATTTAGCGAACGAGCTTGCGTTTTAACGACCGCGCGATGACACAGAAAGATAATTACTACCGCGTATAAAATGGACAGTTTGGAAATAATTCTCCCACGTGATACGCCGCCGACAACGCGCCTGGTTTCCGCAATATGTTTTCGTTTATACACATAAATGCTTAATAAATACGTCGCGGAAAATTGATAAAAAACCTCTGATTAAACGCAAAACGACTCGCGATGGCGTCGTCGGCTACCGCTCGATTTCAGATAAAACGACAACGCTTTCGGGAATTGTTAATATCAGAAATAGCACTCACCAGATTGTGCTTCCAGCCTGTCACGAAACACACCGTTCCATCATCGAGTTTCCAGTCCTCCTTTTCCGGTATTCCAATTGGTAGCAATTCCGCGCCGAATTGCGCGGGAACTTTCAACTAAATCCAGACGAAATACATTATAATACACAAGTCACTCTTACCAAGTCGCACCCCTTCCTTTCACCCCACACAGGCCTGGCTCGAGCCTATTTTTGTACTCTGGGCGAACTTTCCAAATTGCGCCCTTTATTTATTCGAGCCATTTGATCACCTTACCCACTCTGAATTTTTATTCGTAGCGTAAATCATTTATAGTAGGGGAGACCGGGGCTAGTTGGCTAATGAGGTTAGTTGACTAATTCCCCATAACTATTATATTATAGAATAGATGATGCTTTGATTAGCGATTTTAAAACATATGAATGACTAGCCAGCCATTCCATGTGTCGCCGTGGTAGAAACTCGCGTGTTGTATTAGTGGGAATAAAAAATCTAAAAACATCGACGGTAAGTAAATATTTCAGTTTTGACTATTTATGTATTTTTGTCCAGTAAGTACAGCTTGATATTTTTTTCATGAATATATTGTGTAAGTGTGATGCATTGACTATGATTTACGGTATTTTATTTTATCCGGTGCTTGGAAGTTTGCACGTACGACACCTAATATGTTAGCAATGTCGGATGGGGTTACTTGACTAAGCATATGTGGGGTTATTTGACTATTAGTCTAGTAACCCCGGAAATCATTTTTTTGCCTTTTTTATCCAGTTTTGCTCTTATTAATATACATTTGTTGCAGGAATCAAGATGAGAAATTACAAACGAAAAACTGAGAATGGCAAAGCATCTGCTGATACTATTTTACGGGCAGTCCAAACAGTCATAAATGAAGGCAGGAGCGTTAATAACAGACACACCTATAAAAGAAGCATTACAGCAAGAAAAAGAAAGCATTCAAAATAAGAAACGTTCACGTAAGACCAAAATGATTGAGAAGAAAAATACGAAAAAGAATAAAGCCAAAAACGGTCGAAAATTTCTTTTCCGAGAAGAATGTCCTGCACCATCCACATCATTCAAGAAAAATTTATCGTCCTCAGAGTCAGAAGATGATGCCAAATGCTTAGTATACAATGAACCTTATACTGATAGCGTTCGTGGTGAGAACTGGTTGCAGTGCACACGTTGCAGCAGATGGGCTCACGAAAAATGCAGCAGCTCTAATATAGACTATTATGTGTGCATTAACTGTGACTCGGATGATGATTTGTAGGCCTAATTTGACCTAATTTTGAGCAAATAAATGTTTAATTTCTGTTAATACCGCTATGTTTTCTTACAAACTTAAAAATAAATGTCAAGTCAACTAGCCCCACGATATATGTCAACTAGCCCCGCAACCGGGGTTTGTTGACTTACTGGACTCACTCTTGTAAATATAATAAAAACTATAACTTAGGCTCAATTAAATCGAATTTCAAAATTAAGCCTGTATACCCAAGTAAATTTGTGAACTTTTGGTATGCGGTAAGTCAACAAAATACCAATGGTTGATTTATAAAAAATAGATATGTAAAAAATTAGTCTACTAACCCCGGTCTCCCCTACTACAACTTGTAACATACCATTTAAAATTCTATTTTAAGAAATGCTACCAATGAAAATATTTTACCCTCTAGGCAGCTGCCTAATTTTGCTTACAGGTATTTTCCTCGTTTCGCGTTTCCCTCTCAAACTACGATGATCGCCAGAGAAATTACCGTCGCGCGGATCACTCGATACACCTTAATATATCACCGCTCCGCGATCATTAAATTTCTTCCCCCGTGAAAAACCTGTACACTCCCGACGTCCCCCATAAAACAAATTATTAATATTTCAACGCCAGCTCCCATTAATACGTCCCTTCGGAAGACGTACGAGCATTCGGTGGAATTGCCGTCTATAACGATTGTGTCGTGGCCCGGTTCACTGTATCGAACCGTAAAAACTGTAATAAAATTTCCGGCCGTGTAACCCGCGGTGATAAACGTTCGCCCGCGGAAAGGAGGGTGCGCGAGAATAAAGTGGCCCCGAAACAAACGCGCTTTTAGCCGCCGCAGCCCCCCGGTGTAAAAGCGTCGCGCCAGCGCGCGTACACGTACCTTTATTAGCGCGATGTCATTGAGCAGGACGTATTTATCAAAATCCTCGTGTACAACAACGTTGCACACTTCCAATTCATCTCCGCCCGCGGAGAGGGCGGAGGTGCGCGCACGCACGAGCACCGTGGACGGTTGGGCGCTGTAAGCAATTACGGTTTCGTTATTCCCCGCCTTGCTCCCGCTCGTGCAATTTGTACAGAGCCGCATAAATTACGGCGACGATACTCACCCGAAAACGCAGGACGCCGCGGTTATCACCCATGACTCGTGCACCAGGGCGCCGCTGCATACGTGGCTTCCGTTTTTCTCGATGGATACCTGGGTTACACACGACTCTATCAAACTCGGGCCTTTGCATTTTGTAATTGAATTTTAATCGTAATTTTAAACGTAATTCGTTTCGACTTACATGGTACGGGTACTCAGTTATATTCACGTGCTTGACGTTGCTGGACGCGAGGGCTGTGGAACAATGCGAATATTTGCGTCAATATTTGCACGAGAAAGTCGACTGTTTCGATGAGTAACGCCCGGAATCCACCCAGAAGCTAAGCTATGCTATGCTATGTCATGCTACGTTTTAAAAAAATTAGCTTCAATACATTCTTATGGAAGCGTTTGCACTAAAAGCTAAGCTAAAACATAGCATAGCTTAGCTTAGCTTCCAGGTGGATTCCAGGCTTAAGGTTGTACAGAACTCACCTCCAGAGAGGAGGAGGCAGGGCAGCAGCAGTATTTTCGTAGACATCTCGGCGCGACTTGGCAGGGAAGAATGACCGGTCTGTCAAAATTGTTGGGACTGCAAGTTAGCTGGGAAGGGTGGATACGCGTGGGGCCAAGTTTTCCAGCCGATAAGCACCGCTATCGATCATTAACCGCTGTCAAACGTGTCTTGTCGCGTGAACTTCAAAGGATACCCGGAATCCATTTTCGTGCGGCCCGATGTGGCGCGGGGAAAACTTTCTCGGGTACAAAAGTTTCGTCACAGAGCGCGAGAGTGTGCGAGGTAGATCGTGATTAGCGATATCCTATCGAGACCGAGATAATGGAAGAATCGTGTCAAGATTAGTCACGCACTCGATTTGGCACAATTTAGAATCGATCGATCGAGTGTACATTGGTGAAACGTATTTCTTGTACGTATTTTGTTCACCCACGACTTCCCGTTAATCACGGTATGCACTTGCTATTGATCCGCAACTCGGGAGAGTGGTGCTTTCTTATCATTGACATTGAATGAAGTGATAGTTCAATGGGCATTCGATGTGCGAGACACTTCGACAGTCGAAATTCTAGTTTTCTATACTCTCTTTGCTCCAATGCTCGCAATTAAATTGAAGTTCCGTGAGGAATGACTAAAATACATTTTACAGCAGTGAGGACAGAACAGGAAATCGAAAGGCACGAGAGTTTCAATAGAATGACGATCTGGATCGAGATGTCCAACCGGGTGAACTATTGGAGAAAGTTTTAGTGTCTTTGGAGTCAAAGTAAGGCGGAAGGAAGAGTCTTTGGGGATTAAACAAACTGTTTTAGTTGTCCCTCTGTCTCTGCACATTGATCTCGTCCACTTCCCCCCACCGTACTGTATCTATACTCAATTCAAATGATAACTCTTTGAGTGCACAATAAGGTAGATATTCTTGTTTCTTTGCAATGATCTGTATTTTAATTATAATACGTATAATGTTTTACTGAAAGATTACAAGTTTACAAAATTTGGTGTGATTTTCATTTAAGTACAGGCATGTTGGCAAAACCCTCCCTTCTACCCTCCAGCTTGCGCGATTTAAACTCCGCTGTGCTGTTTGATCCACGAGCGGAGATTAGCCACGTTCGTGTAAACACCGGGGTAGACGGGTCGGGCACAACCATAGCCCCAGGACACAATGCCGAAGAGGACACCGTTGGATGTCAGTGGGCCACCAGAGTCACCCTGGCAGGAGTCCTTGCCACCCTCGGTGTATCCGGCGCATATCATTCTGTCGGTTATCTGGTTCAATTTTCCGTAAGCGCTCTGGCACTTCTTCCTGTCCACGACAGGCACCGACACTTTCATGAGAACAGGCGAGACCGATCCGCCCTCCTGCAACACGGCCGTTAAAACGGAATTTTGAGAAATGGATCTTTCATGTAAAACAGATTACGCGACTGTTGGGACCGTCTCGATAGTGCTCGGACGTGCCTCGCGCTGAAATATGGTTCTGGAGTGGCGTTGCAAATGCTTGAACATCGCTCTGCTACGATTAAAATATAAGTAATGGCTTTTGACGATTCACTAACTGGCAATGAGGTATGTTCTCAGGAATCTTGGTATATTCAGTATTCTGTCAATATTTCGTTCTTTCTGTGACTGTTTTAAACTTTGATTAAGGAAGCTTTTGGTAAGACTGGTGGGGAAGAATCGAGGGAGTAACTATTACTGTAACCGTGAAATTATCATTAATATTGTATCGTCGAACTGCTCCAAAGTTTTCCGTAGTGATTAGAGCTGTAATTATTGGATTATTCGAATATTCGAATCTAAAATTTGAATTCTTTGGAATACGTGATAGTTCTACTAGTGATGTATGTTCTACTAGCGTTAATTTAGAATACAGTCATGGACTTACCTTGAGTGTACCCCAGCCGGTGATGTCAACCAGCTTTCCAGTAGCAGGCTCCGCATTGGTCAATGTCACGGCTTTCACATTGCCGCCCAGCTTGATTTCGCCATCAATCTGGAATCAGATTCTCTTGGTACTATTTCTAATCAACGTTGCCTCTATCAGATATCAATGCCTTTGAGACCAGTCATAGATTCTATGGACTAGATACTTGAAATTGTCTTTTCTCAATTTCCAAACTTCAGGAGAATTTACTTGACATTTCTATTATACGACGTCGAGAATACTGCTGGAATTAGAATGTTTAAGGTCACTCCCGTTTATTGCTACGTTCCACGTACCTGGAGAAGCGCGACGTCAAAGTCGGTGGTGCGTTGGTCGTAGTTGGGATGTCGAATGATGTTCTTTATACCGTAACGAACCCCTTGGTTCATATTGCTGCTGCCGGCTCGCAGGCTGTATCGGCTGGCAGGCGATCTGTAATTGACGGTATATCAAAATGTCAGTGACGCCCCTGCTCGCTAATACGCGTCGCGCGCAATCAAAACGGTGTCTGTTTGCTTTCCAAAATATGCGCACGATATTTGACGGCCTTATTGTTATTGCAGGATAGCGAGCAATCCGGAATGTGTTCCGCAAAGCCGATTTAATATCGCGATGGCTTTCACAACTATTATCGTGATCAGTCACTGAACATTCTATTGCGCGAAAATGCCGGGACGATCCGCATGACAGCGCCATGATATTCTATCTCTCCCCTCGCGCAATGGAATTATTCGGCGGGCGAAAGTGAAAATAACGCGGCAGCGAGGACATATTAACTAATAACGAAAATTCCGCGTGACCAACGGGATTCCCCTAATCTTCAACCAATCAATATTTTGTAGAGAACCGAACAGTTGCGTGTAATGTAGGTATAGTTGGATTGAAATTGAAGCTACTAGGTTTCCGTCTAAAAGTCCAGTATGCACGAATCAGGCAACCGTTGCTCGCAATGCCTACAGTACTGTTAACTTTGCGCATTTGCGTTATTACCCCACGCAATGAGCTGCAGTGATGGCCCATTTGCTACTGATCACCGAGGCACCACAGATGTGGCTGCTAGTTTGCAGGCTCAGTTGGAACGGATATTGAGCTATGTCAGCCGCGACTCCTCCGACGATTCGTGAGTCGGAAAGAAGGGGGTGAATCCCCTGGGTGGAGCCTGAAATATTAAATGAAAATAGTGAGGGATCTTCTCGCATCGACTCTGAACATTCCAGATAGATCAAGAGCTCAAAGGCACTTCCAATAAGAACACACTGGAAACTTCAATTCGATTGGCCATCTTGAAAACATTCCCTCGATTTCGTTTCCCCAATTCTATTTTTCTGTTACATGCACTACTTAGGCACCAGTGGCGCACGCAGGATTTAATCTGAGGGGGAGTTAAGTTGAGGGGATAAAAATATATTTAATGCAAATTTAATAAAACTCATTAAGTGATTGTAAAAATTGATTAAAAGAATAAAATCTAGCTTTCTCTGATTTTTACAAAGCCCCTTCTTTGCGGGGTACCCCTTGGTCTCCCTCTGAGTGCGCCACTTAAATTCACGATAGAATCTCAATCCTCGATATTCAAATGTGTAAGAATTAATAATTTCTTTGGACTCACCCAGGCATCCAACGATTAAAGCACTGAACACTACTGCTCCTATCATCTTCGGTTTGTGGTATAACAATATTGCGCCTAGGTCTCTGCTTTTATACGAGAAACTTGCTCTTCTGATTCCGCGAAAACCTCTTATCTCATGTGACGATGCACCGTACTTTGCACGAGCGGCACGTGGTGCAAGCATTGGTAATACCGTAGTTACAAGGGAGATCAGAAGAGGGGGTGTAAGGGGTCGCGTAGGAAAAGAATAGTTGCGCTTTTTTGCAGTCGCGATTGCACACGATATCGGCAGATAAAAATCGCGCCTTAGCACGCGAGTAGAGGGATAAGATTTTGAATGAGCGTGCACACCGTTCGATAAGAAACTTCGGGCGATAACGTTCGTCTTCGGTGTGCCGCGTGGTCACAAAGGACGAGCAATCCACTGGCTCTTGCAACAAAGATTTCGAATCCTTCTCAATAGAGGACTCTCGGGATGAAACTCCCGAGGAATCCTCGAAATGAAATTTCTGTCAATTCAATGCTCCGCCATTGGACCGTCCCACAATTTCGCAGCTATGTATTTCATCCGTTCGCGCGGCGTGCAATCAGTAACCCAGTGATCGATTCGCAAAATTTAATCTGCCGTCAATTAGAAGCCGTAACTTACAAAGGCCCCGTGATTTTACGGCATTTTTGCTGTAAACTTCTACAAACAATCCGTTCCACGTTAATTTACAGTTCGCATCGTAACTGATCACGGGCTGTTCGCGCGCTACGTTATTAGCGGCCGGGGACCAATCGCGCGTTCGCGATCGGTAGCTAGAATTTGCGGGTCCATTGCCGCCGTTGATTTACACATTTTGTCAGCAAATATATATGGATCGCTAGCGACTGTCCCTCCGATTAAACATTCCGCTGGCGAGCCCCCTGCGCCGCGGGTAGGATTCAATGGAATAAAGCGCAACAACGGCAACCAGCATCAGCTTGCGACAGTTCTAAAAGTCAACTGTGTAATCTGTCTACCGGGCTTTGTTTTCCGTCGATGAATCCCTGTCGATTGCCTCTAGATAGAAATTAGTCATGCTTTTTATTAATCACTTTTGTTCATTTTGCAACCTGCCGCCGCATTACATTTCGCAACGGACAGGAAACGATACCGCGCGCACGCGACAGAGTTTAAATGCGCGTAGTTAGTTAGCAAAGTAGAGACAATGGGAGGTGCTTTGTCACCACGAATGGCAAAAATTCGCCATAGATAGAATTCTTCTTTTAATTCTATGCTCTCGTATGATCTGTGTTTGCATTGTCCTCTCATCCCTTCCATCAGGCTCGCCGGCTGAAATGCCGAATGTCGTTATCGTTCATCTTGTCCCCGCGGTGTGTCCATTCCACTCAGCCAGATTTAATTACCCCAGAGTAGCCGGTGGAACGTACAAAGCGCGCTGGACTCATCAGGACCTAGCATCCTCCGTTCCATATCCTTTTCCCGAGAAGCCTGTTTTCAGTGGCCCAACGTCGTTTTCGTTCCACGCGGAGAGAAGCACGTATCGTGGCCGTGAACAGCTACTGGCTAGATTAACGCGTCGTATCTCCTTAATCTCCAAAACCAATTATCCACCGGTTAATCCAGCTCCGCTTTCATTCGAATTTTTCCTCCCGCTCTGATTATCTTAGTCGCTGCCAACCTTCGATGATTTACTACCGCCACGCGCGATTTATTGCACTGGCTGCGACTGGTCTCGTATCCCGCGCGCTGTCGTCGATAAATCGATAGTTTATCTGGGAAAAATCGGGACGGTCGATAAGCGGAAAGTCCGCGAGGCATTTAGGACAGCTTACCGTGGAGATAAGATTCCTTTCTAATTGCGTCCGGGATTAGAATTAATAAACGGTATCTCGGCGATCGCTGCTGTTAAAAAGAAAATCAGTTCGACATTGTACGCGAGCACGGCCACGTTTCTACTCACCGCGACAAACCGCCTCTCGAAGGGTCGATTAATTTCGTTCGACCTGACGTTACGCGCCGCCGAAACTTTTAATCCGTTCGACGGCGCGCCGAAGAGGATTACCGAAGACGACGGAGAAATTGCGCGAGTTTCATAGTTCTCAGGTAGCAGGAATTGAGGAATTCCATCGATATCGCCCGGCTCATTGCTAATTAATTAGTTTCCGGCCGTAGTCGACTTTCAATAGCTGCTCCGCTTTTTTTCCGCGGGACCTCCACCTAATAGAAATTCTTTCTGCAATTATTTAACGAGAAACGAATTGAAAGCGGAACTTACGAATTATCGGCCGGCCCGCTCCGGTTTTCGTAGCAACGTTTCAAAGAGACGCAGATAAGTGCCGTTGAATCTCTGACGGAATACTTTTAAATATCCCTCATCGATAGTTTATTTCCGAGGACCGGTCTGTTTTGACGAAAGTACTCTCGTTTGGCTTTAAAATTATATTCGAATATTTATCGAACAATTTCGAGAGCTCCGTTTAAGACCGCAAGGTCCTTAAGTAGGTCAGGTAAATGCGTTTTCTGTTTCTATATCACTGCCTCGTTTTCCTATCGGAGAAGAAACTGAATCAGAGTGTTATACAAATCTTGGAGCGATGCTTTGTTTATTATAGACTATCTAAATCATTGTGACAATAGTGTGGCCTTTATCTTTGAAATCATGTAAGTATTGATACATACTTCCAAAGATCAGAAGATATCTCGAAGGTAGCAGAAAATCGTGAGGGATCGCGTATTCCTCGTTTATCTAGCAATATCGCGTCCCTGGGCCCAGGACTGTCTACTTATACGCCATATTTCGTGGATTGTTACGGCGGGGTAAAAGAGTAGGAACGGCGGGGCTGCGCACTTGCCAACATCGGCCGCGATTAACATATAAATCAAATCTCCGCTTGGCGAGCCGTCTCTCTCTTCCACCGCCTCCTCCATCCACAGAGATCCCCTACTCTTCCTACTTTTCCACGGTGTTAGCCGCCCAGGATACGTGTCCTTCGCAGCCTGCGCTCATCCTTGGCGACTCGTCCAACTTTCCCCGCCCTGAACCCGAAACTCATCCGGATACAAGCTTCGACGCGCGAGAACTCGGCAGACTTGATATCCTGATTGAATATGTCGCTCGAAGGGAATCCCCTTGCTTTCGAGGACGAACGACTCCCTAGCCAGAGTTCCGTACAACTTACCGCTCGTGGCCACGGACCCCGCGAGATCTGCGAAGCATGAGCCTCCCGAGTATGATTTAGTTTCCGCGGCTGTCATCGAGCGCATCGACTATTTCAAAATATGCCGTGTAATTCGCAGGAAGATCGGGTAAGCTTCCTGCTCGCCTCCTGTACGCGAGTCGACAGCTGACGTAGCATCAATTCGTATATCGAGAGTCTAGCTGTACACTGCCCACTTGACGGTGAAAAAAAAATAGAAATTCGTCAAGCCCTTCGACTCTGAAGTGCTCGGAGCTACTTGAAGGACTTGTAGCGTCGTGAAACTTCTCGTATAGTGGACCAGCGTACTTCTCGAGTGACGGCTTCTAAGTGATTTATCTTACAGCTTCTATTTGGCGTGTTACATCTACTGCGGGAGAAGCCTGCGTCCAAATGCTTTCTGGGAGACGGAGGGATGGAATCTTTTTCGTCGTCGTATTAAATTTGGAAATTGAATTGGGACTGGGTTAGGTCTACGGGGTTACGTTAACAACTTGCGAAATCGTTACTGCATTAGTAGTTGCCCAATATTTGTCGGGTGGCTTCGCGAGCAAAAGCTGCCCGAGGTGTTGGAACGGCGTCCCCTGAATTCCCCGATAGCCTCGAGATGCTGGCTCGTCGACAAAGAGATTGCCAGCGCAATTCGAACGGAAGGAAGAGAACGTTCTCGCCGCGGCGGCGGTTCGTTTCGCTTTCGAGCCATGATGTGTGACCGAGGTGGGAGAGAGATCGTAAGTCTGCCGTGAAAGGACTAACGAGTCCCATCCTGAGAGAATTCTTCGACGTCCAAGCCACCAGTATCTTCCTCCTCGCCATCCCCCTTCAACCTTCCCCCTCGTGTCTGTCCCTCGCACCATCCACTTCCGGCTTCTTCCCTTCTCTTCCTCGCGACAGAAGTTTTCTTCCTCTTTCCTTCTCCCTTGTACCTTCGATTCCGCCTCGGTTGTCTTTGATCCTCACGTTTTGGCCTCTTTTCGTTCATCGAACGGCCAAGGTTTCGAGCGTGATTACTGCACGCCGGGGACACACATAGCGTGTCGTATGCAATTTCCACGCCTTCGTCGGCCGCAATTTATCAGCGGGAAAAGTCGAGCTCCAAATTCGCGCTGAAACTGGGTGGTACGTTTTCCATCCTCTTCTTCGTGGCACCTTGATGCGTGGTCCTGTAATTTTGCGGAGAAAATGCTGGAGAATGTGTTTTGAGACTTGAGTGACATCGGGCTAATGTATTCTTCTTTTCTTTTAATAAATTGTTCACCTCCCCTGAGTTGCGCCATTGTTTCAATAAGGACTATTCGATACCCTTGCAGCAAGAATTGTGCAGTTCCATCTTTGACAGTTTTTGAGTTATGACGTGTAACATATGTAAAAAATTCTACATCGTTTGATACGCGTTTGATGCAAATCTGATGACAAATGAACGATTTATTGCAAATTTTGAAGCTGCTCCAGATTTGGTTAATTCGCCAAACATAGAAATAAAAACATAGGAATTCAATAAGTACTACCTACTTATTGTGTGAAAATATATATTTTTCAATTAGTTTTTTCTTTTCAATGTTAAGTCGAAGCAATAATTTTATAAACAGTTTTTTCATCTCTCTTGCTGCAAGGCCCTCATTTGAAAGACACAGTGTGAATTATTAAAGTAAATTATGCGCTGCGAAGGGTGCGGGGGTAGAAATTTTGCCGTCTTCTTTCGCAAACATCTCGCCGATACAGCTGCGCCATTAGAAGGGACGAGACACATCGGATACATAATTCACTTCCACGGTTGCATGGATGTCCTTGAAGGTGCAAGGATTACCGCGGACCTGATTGCAACGGAGCTTTGTGCCACAATTTGGAATTTCCACTCCCGTTCGTTCCTATCCCACCAGCTTCTCCTTGGCTCTACGAGGCTCCACGATGCTTCAGAAGTATCGCGCGGACCGAACTTCCTTATTAACCTGTCCAATAAATTGAATAATGAAACGCTGCACACCTGAACGGCGAACCCCGTGGATCGTAATTTCACGGGATACATGGCTGCAATCTTCCCGATTGACGGATAAAATACAGAATTCTGAAGACTCGAGATCTATGTGCCGCAGCAATGAATTTACAGGGCGTTTGTTGTTCGTGGAAAAATATTAGGTCGATGCAAAAGTTAAAATTAAAAATATATTACAGATTCTTTTAATCAAACTATTTTCCTAAAATTAAACGGACATTGAACTTTTGCATCGACTTGGTGTAAGGACGATTTATAAAGAAGATTATTAGACACGAATAATAATCCGGGGAACGTGAATGCGGCTTATTCCCGCGTGGATGTTACACATATCATCTCGAACACAGTGTTGAGTAACAATGGCCATGAATATTACACTTGTGCCCTCGTTAATACTTCATTTCAGGCATTGTCCACTGATGAGTGGCAATGGGAGTTGGCTGGCGAAATGTCGACGAGGATGGGTGAAGGGAACGACCTCCCTCCCAGGAACGCAAACCGCAGAACCTTCCAAATGAGTGGCTAAGGATAGCGGAGGTGCAAGGTTGAGTTGTAATTATACCTGCAAGCATCGTGCCTGCGTTGAATTATAAATGGCCGCGCGTTATGAATGGGTCGTCGAGCGAATATGCTTATTCCACTGAAAGAATGACTACTCCGCTTCCCTAAATCATGTCTATAGCCATCGCTTCATTCCCACACTGGTGTCACAGTAACGTAGCCGCTTGGCTCCTCTGCAAATTCCGCGTTAAAACGACTTAGGTTGTCCTAATTCAAGATAATACCACTTTTCTCTTTATACTATACAAGAGTTGTAATGCAGATGACTAAACTCGCGTGTTCGAGATTGCGGATGACTGCGCAGAAGAAAACATGTGGCTCGATACAGTGAAAGTAGAACTGGTCAGTCATTACACAGACGATACAGCAACTATCATTGGAAGCATGTGAAATGTAACGATTGGACGATCAATTAATTACACAAGATAGTCGTTCGGTTTATTACATGGAACTACGAGATGAAGCTACACGGTTGATTTTTATATTTCACCACAAGAGTGCCAGTGTGGAATTCTTGGTATCCCGGTGCTCTCTAAAACATCCGTCGTGTATCCGAGTAATATCGCGCACTATTATTTGCAATAAAATTTAATTAACTTCACCGCTGCGACGACCATTAATGTCACTGCTCCTCCGCAATACACGACGGTAAATTACATTTGACGAAGGGCTGTGCCACGCTCATTCCTGCCCATCCGTAATATCCCAGAATTGGACATCGTCGGACCATCGACGATTAGCCCATGTGCCGCGTTAAACCTGGCCGTGTCACATATTTTTCCAAACTTTCTCCGGTTTAATTGCTACGGACTATCCCGAGGTTCGGTTCTCCTTGTTCGCGTCGATTTCCACGGAATCCAGACCGAACACGGTCGCACTGCGAAGCGTTATATTTCCCATGACTGTCATCGTCGCGTTGCATTAATTGGTTAAAACAGCGGGGCTTCATAAATGTCGACAGGGAAACGGAATTAAAAAGGGGAACGTGTATTGCGTCAGTGATGCCTGTGTGCTTTTGCTAGATGGAGTCGGTGGAAAATTTAGCACGCTGTAGTGTTTTGAGAAAAAAGGGAGGGACAGGGTGAATATTCCTTGAAGTATCGAGAATTAGGTTCGTATTAATTATCGTGGGAATTAAGCGAGGCGATGAGAGTCGATTGAATTCCCTGTGTGTTAAAAGAGGCTACTAGAGTTTCTTAAGAAAAAGGCAGAGAAATAGATAATCAGTCTACTCAGCGCTACTTCACATTGATAAACGTGGAATGCTTTACTTATTGCAACAAGAATTAACCAAGATAAACTTGGATATATAAACGTGCGTATAACTCTTTCATATATTCAAAGACAGTCGACGAATCAGAAAACATTTTAATATCCTGTTTCCAACACAGCTTCTCCCGCAACGTAGTCGCGTAACGACAATACGAAGGGAGGTTTCTTCAGCCGTGAAACAGACACGGGTAATCGGGGTACGTAAGTGATTGGGAAACTTGGCGGAGCAGCCGCCGAGATAATCAACGTTTTCGTACGTCGGTTCCCGATCGGTCGACCAACGTCATAGACATTCGCTGCCGTCAGCGTGAAACTTGTAACGGATGGATTGAAAACAAGTGGTTGCGGTGGGCGGTGGTTGGATTTTAGGGAGGCCTGGTTACCTATCCGCCTGCTAACCAGCCAATTTCGTGGGGAAAGCTTGCGCGGGGCGATGCCCATGAAAACTGCTTACACGAAGATTTCAGTACGTCGAGACGGTTGCACTCCTCGTCTGATAGTTTATCTAGTCCACTCACTAGAAACAGTCATCTTTTCTTTACTGCGAATCAAATCTGCAGCTCCGCAAGTTGTCGTTCATTTACCATTCTCTAGAAATTCGTAAATTTATAAAAAGTAGAAAGATTGAAGTAGAAGTCTCTCATCTACAGTGTTCCACAATTTTTACGCGGTTTTTTGTTTCGTCTGTTGCACTCTCGAAGTTACTTGAACCTCTGTCGAGGAGGTGTACATCGAGCAGTAGACTCGACACGGCGATTGCTCATTCGTGACGTTTCGTTTGGTTCGGTGCGGTAGGTCATGGTTAATTGGAATCGGCAAGGGTCTCGCTGCGTTCGAGCGGTAATTTATTTCGGTACCTCCGACCATACGGAACGAAGGGTGCACTTTGCTTCAATGGGGCCATCTCGATAATGTTTCATCGGGCGTGTTCTATTCGAAAGCACGCTCTCGAGCCTGGGCAACGCTATTTAATTAACAGGTTCGACGAAACAATACGCCGTTCACATCTCGAGGACATGTGTAATATATATGTATGTGTACCGGATGATTGGCAATAGTCAATTCGGGTCAGTGAATTTATGAAGACACTTGGGAGAAAAACGTGTAATTGGATATTCCCCAACCTGGGCGCTTTATTATATATTCTCGATTTCAGTAACCACTGTGTTCATTTATTTAATTCATACGTTAATCGCACGAAACTGGCAACGTATAAAACCTGATCAGTTGGAATGAACAGCTAACGCAAACGGTGATATTCTGTACACACGAATCGTCTACTAATATGTGCGTGTAGTTGGCAGTTTAATTGATTTCGCGAAGCTTTGTACTCTATCCGATTTATCGTTGAAAGATATTCTTCAGAATTCTTTGAATAATGTCCCCCGTGGTGCAGATTGTAAGGAATATTTTCAGACCTCCAGCTTATACTCTACATTTAGAGTTATCAAGTAGTTTTACTGTAGATCCTGCGCTTTATACGCTAAGTTTCGAGCCATAGAAAATGTTTGAATGCACCTGGAACTTCGTAATCGTTATCTGCAATGGTGAAGAACGCTCGGCGCGTGCGTAACGTGGAGCCTCAGTCCTCGAAACAGCGAACGATTTAAATCGGACTTTTTTCTAAATTTTCTCATGTCCCGGACATTTGTTCTCGTAAAGAGGATAATCTCTTAGCTTCCATCTTACTGGCAACCGTGCGCGAACATTACCGTAATCCGTTACCACCGCCGGCGCCATTTCCAACGTAATTCTCGGGCCGCTTCTTTTCATAGCTTACAGCTTAAAGCGTAAATCTGTACCACGTGGATTACGCTGTTTGATGGTAGAATCCAGCGACAAACAACCGCTGTGGAAACTCTCTAAATTATTTTATTGTCCGCTTCTTAAATTCTGTCGGATTTCGCGCAACCATTTTACGATTTCCCGTGCAATTTGTTTCGCGTCCTGAATGTTGACATAGCGACAATCAAGCAGGACGATAAATATAATCCTGGGTTAATTAGCGGAATTAAATTCCACTTGTACAACGAAAAATTAGCAGTAAAGCTTTTACGTACAAAGTGTTGACATCGCAGAAACCCAGCAACTAAATCAACCCAAATCTTGAAATAAAGATAAACAATCAAAAGTCCATTTGCCTAATTTCCACTAATCTCTGTTGTATAATTAATACGACGATAACGTACACATGGTTCCGATATCATTACCACTAATCTGAAGTTTCACGAACGTGCATCAATTTCAATATTGTCGTAGTTACATGACACTCTCGACGTCGCGGAAATTCTGCCTATCGGTACTTGCGAGTAATAAAAATAACTAAAACTTCGCAGAAGGATCATCAAAAATCTGTATATTATACTTATTTGCTTCAGGTCCTTGACAACAAGTTACGTTCACACGATCAATGTTGAAATTTGAAACAACGATCTCCTCGATTCCCTCGTGTTTCCGCAGAAGAGGGTGAGAAATGGAATTCACGGATAGTGGTTATTAGAAATATTACACAGGCGTACGCGGGGATGAGAAAAATGAGCATTTCCTTTGCAGCGTATACATCACACGCGGCTACGTGGCCTCGTTTAAGTACGGCTGCTACTGAATAATGAACGTCGCAAAACGTCCGAAATTCCGGAAGCCGGGCCGTACACTATTTCCGCTAGGGGAGCAACAATTTCGTGCGGTTTTATATGTCCGTGGCCCGCACGTACGCTTTTTTCCGCGTGCGCGCCCCAAAAGTGTTATACTTCGGTCCATTCGCGGCAACACGTACAACTTATATAAGTAAAGATGCACCCCCGTGTCCACCGCATTTACCCCCGCTCCTTTTGCTGAATGTGCCAGTGTTTTTGGACGCGACAGGTTTTTCGTTGATCATTTCGACGGATCATCAGCTGTGATTACTTTTAAGGGGTGTAAAACGCTTGGAAATACGTGTCAGTGAGGGGGAAATGGAATTATGTATAGTGATGATTGAAGCGTTCGTAATTTGAGGGGAAGGAACTTTATTTCTCAGTGTATATCGCATAGCAGGAAGGAATTTAATTTATCTGTGATTGATAAATCAAGTTAATTAAATTGTGTGGAGATAATAAGGAGAAATTACGATGACGTTAAATGGTCTACGAAACGTTGACCACGCAGTTTGCACCTGGACACGTGATCGAAAATGTATGTGCTTCGTACGCAGAGTTGCAGTTCTTGCAAGCTCCGCGTGTTTGTAAATTAACCACGGTCACTTTTATTACTTTCGCCTGTCCCCTTTTTGCATTCTCCTCTTAACTACCGCGCTGGCTCTCTGCGCTGCAAACTTTGCAGTAATGATACAACGCACTTTGAGATAAGGCACGCTACCGAGGGGTATTTCATTTTCAAAGGGCTGGGATATGGTACGCGGTTTCAATGCAGCAAATAAATGTGCTAATTTTTCCTAAAAAATATCGCGAATATCATCGGTTTCCTCTATTGCGCTGCGTGTTTTTCGCGAAAACACGTTGCCGTAACGACGTCACAATATTAATTAAAAGCGCATACCGCGGCTATTTCGGCGACTAAACAATTTACAGCGGTTACGGTAAATCGTTTACTCTCTCATATAAACAAATACAGTGATCCAATTTGTAGGAAATACATTTAGTTCTATGGAAGGTAGATATTGCGTTAAAACAGGTAATACTACTTAGTTCATTCGTTGAATATGATTATCGCAGTATTGCAGCATGCCTCTATTCATTCAATTGAAATCGAGATTTTTAATATTCCCCATTTACCTCTTTTTCCCCCAAATGTAGAAAGCTTGCACTTTTTATACTATTTATAGTGAAAATGTCGTACAGTGAGTGAACGCACGAGCTGTTTGAAAATCTTCTATTCACGACGAAAAAACATTCTACAGAGTTCTAAACCGAGATTGTTTCAAACTTTCATTTCACGTGGTATTCATAGGTTTCAAACAAATTTGGTAGTAAATTTTCAAAAGTGCCAATTAATCATTAACTCCACCCCACTAATCGAATGTATATTAAATCAGAAGCAATCGACCAAACATTCACCATTCCATAAATCTTTGATCCTCGAATTCGTTGATAATACCTGACAACACCTGGAATTATTGGAATCGAGACCAGCGTGGGGGATCGCCGCCTTGGAACGCGCCCGATCTCCCACGAAATATCTATGGCAGGGCTTCGTGTATAGGGTTCGTACATAAATCGAGCTGCGTGGCCGATCAGGGCGAGGGCTGACACGTGCCGCGTGTCACGCGTGTCGAGCGTACTGCATAGCTGCAAGGTATTCCATGCATCCAGCTGCATTGTGTGCAACGCGATCGGCGAGACCAGCAACGTGCCAGTATGCATTTTTGATCGGACAGGCGAGTATGCTAGGTTTATCGCACACGATCGCCTCTGACGATTCAGGTGATAGTTGGCCCTTTGGGCCCTTGACTCTCGCCTGACACATTCAACGTCCATCCGGACCTACACGGTCAAGTATTCCGTGTAGCTAATCTTTACTTTAAGATTTCTGAATGGAAGAACATCAAGTTGTAGTCGGGAAGCTTATTCAAGATACATAGTCGAATAATTGGCTTGCTAAGCTAGACAGAACTCCCTTAGGGGAGAGTGTAATGGCGAACGCGGGGTAATCGCGAACGCCATGAGTACGGTGTTTTAATAAATGAAAACCAATATTCCCTCTCCACCAGGTAATAGTTTAGGTCGTATAATAAATATAGGACGCTCACGCTATTCACGGTAAATACAATTTATTATTTTCATCATGTTTCAAGTAATATTTTATCCATTTTCAATTGCATGTAATTACTGTTGAGTTAATGATACAATTGTGATTTTTTCAAGTGGAAATAAAGTACTTTTTAAGCAATATTTTGTGACCAAGGCGATGCCTGAATCATGATTCTAAGCTCTGAAATAATTTTTTTTCTATCTTTTGAACTCGTGGGGTAATGTCGAACAAATCGGATGGGGTTCGAGACGTTTAAACGTTCGAGATTACCTCATCGTCAATACCAATACCTTTTTTCTTGGAAAAAGGAGGGGAATGCAGATGAAGAACTAAAGAAGAAGAAAAAGGAGGATAAAAAGGAGGACACAGAAGTGGCTAGAATGAGACGAAAAAAAATGATAAAGTAAAGAAGAAATGTGTTAGGAATTTGAAAACTTTTGATGAGGAAAACCTGGAGGAGAATGCAGATGAAGAACCAAAGAAGAAGAAAAAAGGACGAAAAATGTTGATAAGTAATTATATATATGTATATCTGTATTTATTGTAATGAAATGTATACACACCCATCCACTGAAGACTGGATAATGTGTTACAAATGTAACTTATGGGCACACGAAAGATGCAGCGATAGCAGTGAAAGCACATCTAGAGGCTTTCTCTGCGACTTCTGCGATATGTAACTCTGTTCGTGATTACCCCATGCACTGTTCGGAATTACCCCACCAGCAGTCAGGTAATTCCGAACAGCAGGGGTTTGGTTTTTTCATTATAAAATTAATTTTTATTAAAATTTTTGCAAAAATCGTTAGAGCAGTTTATAGAGGACTAGTTTAAGTATGCTTATAAATAAAAAACAAATTCGTATCTCACATAGTTTTCGTTCTGTTTGCTTTCTCGCTTAGGTGTTCGCCATTAACCCACTCTCCCCTACTAGAAAGCAGGAAATTTCAAGCGACACTGGACTAAATGGCAATCACCCTTGGGTGTCACAGATCGATTAACTTAGGAGAGGATTCCTCGCGTTTGATATTAACCCGCCTAGAAGATTCAGCAACTCGAAAATTAAGGGTGCCTGTTTGATCCTCTGCCCTCGACACTTTGAATCATTATGCATACCTCCGTCGATTCCGAGCACGGAGCGGCGAGGCAACTTTCTTCGTGGAAAGAGACGGGCGTGGATTGGAGCAGCGATTGGCGGGACGAGGACGGAGTAGACAGACGGAATGACGAAGGATCTTCTCCACATGCGTTTCTTAGAGTCTTGCCACCCCTGCATAATGCATCGCGCAACACGGTTAAGGCAAAGACGAAACTTCCCCTGACGTGCAACGCCGGGAGCACACGCATCGCGCAACCGCCACTTGTCACCCCTTGTCCTCGTCCTCAACCCATTCTCGCCCCTATTTCGAATCTACTCGTCCTCGTCCCGCTTGCGACGAATTGCTTCTTCTGCCTCGTGTCATGGACTCGCAATGACGCGAGTAGTTCTTCCCCACTAATTGGAGGATTGCAATGACGCTCTAATAATCTACTCGATGCCCTAGAGACAATCTCTGAATGAACTTCAAGTCCATTTCTCAAGGTACTTCATCTGATTTTCACGATACAGACAAGCTCCTCTCCACTTTCTCCACGAATCACTCTATAAACTTCTATCATTATCCTTCTCAACCTAAACTGTGATACGAAGCTGTTGATTTTCTCTGAAATCAAAGCAGCACAACATTTACCCTTCAGAACATCTCCTCGCTCTCCATCTGCAGTACCAACAACTGCGCACGTTTCCAATCGTCTCAACAATATTGTCGCTGCTTTAATCTGAGTTCCTTCTGTACTAATCTTCAGAAACGTTCACCAGCAACAGTTGCTTTCCAGCGGTATTTCTTCCCGTTGAATCGCGCAATAGCCTCCAGCTCGAATGATCCTCAAAAACAAACGCCACCTGAAAACCCGTCCCTGCTTCATCGAAACTTCCCGTTAAACAATTGCTCGCAATTTCTAGATTTCTACTCTCCTCTCAAACCAACGAGGACCGTTGGCGAGTCCTCGGGGCGAAACGAATCGAAGCCCGACGGCGCCGTTTCGTCGGGACGCCGAATGCAAAACTTCGCAGACGTGGCCGCGCCATGTTAATTCCGAATTCCTGTTCGCCGCTTTGAAGATCGTCTTGTCTACGGCGGCCGTGTACGTGAGCCGCCTCGACGGCTACCAGCCAAGGTAATCTACTTCCTGAAAGTTCCATCGAGCCGGGGTTAAGTCGGCTGCGCCGGGTAAGCCGGGGTGTTACCACGGCTGATGAATCCGAAGCACTCCGAGAGTAGGGTTAGCGAAAGGAAGCGCGTCCCCGCGCCGGCACGTGGAACACTTGCCGCTCTTGCCAGCGCGACACCTCGTCGTGTTCGAGTGGCTCTCGATTAGCCGTATCGCGACAGGCTCCTCGATACCGTTCCTTTCACAGGGCCACCTCGCAGCAC
Organism: Andrena chrysosceles; assembly: GCA_963855975.1. Classification (NCBI taxonomy): domain Eukaryota; kingdom Metazoa; phylum Arthropoda; class Insecta; order Hymenoptera; family Andrenidae; genus Andrena; species Andrena chrysosceles. The sequence continues at coordinate 8,788,276 of OY979766.1, read as the reverse complement.
GGATATTCGCGAGACGTCACGCACGCAACTTTCATCCGCACGTTCTCGCTATACCGTCGCTTGTTGAGACTGTTGCTCGCTAACAGAAGGTTGGTTAGACAGAAAAGCATCGGGCACGGTATTTTCGACGAGGAACGGTAATAGGATACAGAATAAAGATAAGAGCACCGTGGTACCTTGGTTATGTAAAGTATATACCACGTTCGCTACTTTACAACAATGTTGTTGGGGTAATGGAATCTGGAACGGAATACTTGATTATTTACCTTCGAAGGAATTAGGTCGCGACATTGTGCCGTTTCACGACGATACGATTCCGCGACGGTGTTCTTATTTAAATGCGCGCGATATGGAGCGTGTGTGTGTGTAGATAAGGAGATTAGCTTGAGGCTCTGCTTAGATTCAGAGGACAGGATTCTTTATTCTATTTTGTTCAGTGAGATTTCGATGGAAACAAATTGCAGTTCACTGTACGCTTGGGATCGTTCACTGAACCTTTTTCTCCTTGTGCGTGTTGGAGTCTTGTTCTGTCGGACAGAGTAACAACCAGTACTTACGGCTGTATCGTATCATCTGGACGAGAATTATCGCGCAGACCACTGCTACGGAGATGGAAATTGCGGATAGCAATGCCACAACGTCCGTATCGTATCGCTGATACCAGGGATCGTCTACTCCGCTGAATCGAAGATGCGATGCCCCTTTGTGCCGCATCACGTATTCCACCCACCATATTGCGTGCTCCCTTGTATCGTACGGTTTGTCCTTCATCTCCTCATTCAGTTTTACCATGTTGGTCTTGTACCTAGAAACAAAGCGCCTCGGATTCATCGAATTCACTTGGACCCCCAACTCCCTAGGTCGACTATGTTCACAGTGAACGTTTAAAACGAGTTTTTTCCCTTCCACACTCGACTAAGTAGGGATTGTTATTGTACATTTATATTTATATTTAATTTTTTTGTTGCGTGAGATGAACCACTGCACATTCATTGAATGTGCTTCGAAGTTTGAGGTAGGGGTGGGATTTGTTTAATATGTAGGAGAAAAAGTGGAGCCTCTCGCGGGTGATGGGACTCGAACCCGCGATCTTCGGATCCATTGCGCGCTCTAGCCAGCTGCCTTAACCGACTCCCCCAAAGCCGACTCCCCGTGATTTCTATGTTTCGGACTCTACTTAAAGGGCGCCACCAATGAGATTTATAGTAAGTTTAATGGATCTGCTTATTCTGCCTAGAAATCAAGTTCCCTAAGCGTGAGTCACGTTAGTTTGTGAATTTAACGCTGGATTAATACCAGATCTTTTTGTAAACCGTCAATCAGTGTAGCGTTGTTTACAGAACGTTCGAACATAATGAATGCCTGCAGCTAAGCAGCTTGACTTCAGGTAAACTCCAACAGTATACTAACTTCGAAAGACACGCAACACAGCGCTCGAAGTAACCCCTGGCGCAGGTTTACCGATTTACCCGATTCATTATTAACACGCTCAACACGGCACGAACTACCTTTTGTTATTAAGCACGTCCATGACGGTCTCGTAGAACGTTTCCTCGTTGATTTTAAAATTCTCAAGACTCCTGCAAACTCCTAACTGCTCTAGCCTCTGGATCCTGTACATTTGATCGAAGAATGTGGGTATTCCCACGGTAGGGACGGCGTAGTGAACAGCCTCCTCTGCACTTTGTTGGCCACCTTGGAAGATGAACAATTTAATGTTCGGATGAGCTGCAAATAATTCCCAATACATATAAGCTGTCGATAAATCCTTGAACTGCTTCTAGAGACCTGATGCCTCACAGGATTAATCTTTCATTAAGGGGGAGCCCTATTTAGGTCAGCTAAGAATAAGGTGATTCTTGGAAATTTTTTTCTAAGAAACTGTTAATTATACTAGAAATAAAAACAATCTTGGTTTTTTATTTCAGGGAAGAAATGGAGCCACCAATTTACGAACTAACGAACGTGTTTATATATCTTCATTTCTACCGAACACTTTGTAACATAAAAATTAATTTTTATTCTTTGAATGTGAACTAAAATACCCTGAAAGTTTGGAAATGATCCGCTGAACAGTTTCTTAGAAAAAAATTCCCAAGAATGACCTTATTCCTAGCGTCCTAATTAGGGCTCCCCCCTTAAGGGGTCTGGGTTAGGTACTCTTACCAAGCACAGCCTGCTGCGGGAACCACTTGCTAGTGAAGACGTTATCCTTCAGCCTTGGCATGTCATTCGTGTCAATCTTCCATAGAACTCTGTACGGTAATCTAGCGAATGTGTTGCGAATGCCCTGTATCGCTTCTGGCGACAGGAAGTAGGTCTTGACGTTAGTACCCAGACTCATGTAAATGAATCCGTTAGTTGCGTTCCCCAGGAAATCCCTTATTTCCTGCAGAAAAGTTTGGCGATGAGTTAAAGGCCTAGCATTACGGGCTCACTCGTGCATCGAGGAATGCGTACAGTGGACAAGGCCGGTGGTTCCTTCTTGATGTGGAAGCCAGTGAAGGGGATGACGTTCGGTGGCAACGGTCTGGCATGATCGAGCACTGAATCGGTATTTACCAGCCAGATACTGGTGTTTTTCGCGATGTCTAAGACTGACGGTATACCGTCTCCGAGATAGCGCTGCGCGATGTCCTGTTGTGTCATTATATGCAGCTTGTGCCATTGATAGAGAAGGCGCAGCGTGTTGACGTAGATCTGCACTCTGGCCCAAAGCGACAACTTCGTGACTGCATCCAAGACGAACTCCCAATTCGACGGATGCGATGACAGTATCGGCGCGGCATACGAGAAGTGATGGTGTAGCTGAGGTGGTTCGGAGATGGCAACTATCGTGACGGATTTAATATAGTTAAAAATATCTTTGTCGTATCAAATCTTTATAATCACCTAATGAATTTTATTAAATTTGCATTAAAAGTATTTTTAGCCCTTCAACTCGGCTGTCCCAACATTAAATCCTGAGTTTGCCACTGCGGTGGAGTATGAAAATGATGTAACAATGTGAAATTGCTTCGCTTACCGATCAGAGGTGCGTTCAGCTTGTAAGTCAGAGCGAAGATTCCGTAGCCTGCCAAACCATCCGCGATGACCACGTCGAATTTCTCCTTGCTTTTAGCTGCGTACAGTTTTTGTATCTCTGGTTTCTCGTAAAAGTCCTCCGTAAGTTTAGCTAGAAGGCCATATATCACGGCATAGATATCTAGCAACGACATGCGTTTCAAATTCAATATGAGATTGTCTATATCAAACGCTTTCATCGTTTTGTACCCGATACTTAAATCAATTTCCGTATAGTTGGCTAGTTGGTTCTTCGTAGGATTCGGTGTTATCAGGACTATCTCGTGGCCGCGTTTATGCAACGCTGAGCCAATCCCATGGAAGAGGATCTGATGGCTGTACGACGGTGTAGCTCCTATGATCAGAACTTTTCCGCAGTGCACTTGATCACTGGCTGTTAACACTAACAGAAATGCCGTTGTTAAATGCAAACTGTCGGTGTTCCACATTTTTTCATCGATTTTAATCCTCTTCGAACGTAAATTTCCCTTTCCCCTATCCTCACTTCCCTGTTTTTCTAACTTGGTAGTGTTTTAGGGAATTTGTACTGATGACATTTACGAGGCATAGAACATCGCGACTGTATTGTCTACATGTAACTGACTTGCTTATGCGTAAATTACATAATAGCCCGAGGGCACAACGAATGACCGGCTTCTTACAGGCAAAAGTTCACGCAAGATAAGCATTATCATTGAATGCGAAATGAATTGAAACGATAGATAACATCCCCTGATTACCTAAAGTATATGCTGTCCACGAAATTTTCATATTTAATCTCAACCTGAAACTTTGCTCCTGACAAATCATTTTACTATGTAACTAATTTTACTATGTCACTAAGTTAATTCCACTTACCTTTCGACGTGACGGTAAACGATAAGCAACGCGCATTGCGATATTCTTGTATTACTGCCCCTACTGATTTTCTGAGTTTGCCTCGGTATTTTAGAAATTGTTCGATTCTCGTAGGTATTAATTCCAGTGCGAAGTGCACTGTTGCATGCAAGATGGGCCTCACTGCCAAAAGTCAATTTCGAGAAAAGTATCTGTAAATATTACGAAGTTAGATATTTTTTATACATAGCGAAGTTGTTGTAAAACGGTGTATAATATTTAACAATTTGATATATCTCCTTTGTAGATGCATTATTACAATCGGAATTCTGTAATAAATTAATCAACGAAATTAATTTTAATTATAGCTCTCTTAGGCCCTTCTTGGGCCTCAATCGAATTTCTCGATTGAAGTGATTGAAGTCGTGAGACGTTCGCAAGCTTCCACAGCTAGGATCGTTTCTCCGTCGTCGTTTACTTCTGGTGCTAGTCGAAGACGCCATGCATTTTCATAAATTACGCATTAGTTCCGGTGGTTCCGCGCGCCTCGTCCCGGCGACGTCGCGATTTGAAAAGTTGCAAGTCCCGCGGCGCATTATTTATGCAGGCGGGGCCCGAAGTTGGCCAACTTCCGTCGACAAAGTCGTATCGCAGTTGTTTGCCAATTACGTTTGTCGAGCATCAGCCCTCGACGTTCGACCGAGATTAAATTCGGCGACGGTGATGAAAGTCGAAGTTCGCAGACGGCCGCGAGCCGTGCAACCTACCGATCGTTCTTCATTCCCGAGGTCGCGACGATATCGATCCCCGCCTATAACGCGGCATTTCGCATATTTATATTAAGGAGTTCACTTGCAATTTTCTAACAGCGACAGATCGAACAGCAAATTGTAGGGGACGTTGAACGATTGGATACTTTGAATGCTAAATGGGATAGATTAAGCGTTCGCTTGCATGTTTTACGAATCGAGCTATTTAAAGAAGATTTATTACAACATTTGCAATGTTCGAGCTATTTGTAAAAAGCGTGTGCTACTTTTCGCAAGCAACGAGAACGCGACTCCGCCATCGAAGTGATAAGCCAGACTTCCTGCGGGAGATTTTCTGTCACGAGACAACATCCCTAGATTCCGTCATCCGCTTTACGACTATTTGCTTCCACGCTCCATATGCAAATTTATAAACACGCTCTCTGTCGCTGGAAACCAACGCCGTGTACGTCGAAACTTCCACTTCTGCATCAGAAGGGCGCGCAACAATTGCAAAATTCTTGACAGAATACTAATGGCATTTCTTTTAAATTACAAGTAGGAAGAGCTAGACAGGTGCACAGTCGTACCGGAGAAGAGAAATTCAAATGCATCGCAGTGCCATTCTCCTACAGCTAAAAATATGTCATAAAATTCGTGACAGACCCCAATCGAGTTTCATCAAAGAGATATTCCTCGTCACCTCCGAATCCTGAATATACCTTCGCACCCTCTATTATCCCATGGAATCAAAAGGTGAAGAAGTTACCTAAGGGGGTAAATTACGACAACCAGGGAGCAGCGGCGTGGATTTTCCCCAGAATTTCATCCCCCTACGGCCCATAATTCAGCGATTAATCAACGATCAAAAGGATCGCCCTCTACCCAGCCAGGGGTAGCCACCAAGTCTCGTCGTGGAAGAAGCTCAACTTAAATCGGTGGGACGAAAATCTCGGGTCACTGGTGACGCATGCCCCGAAAATATTCCCCCAGGCGACTTTCCTCGCTCCATGGTCGGACAGGGCATAGAGCACAGAGCAGCAACCCTCTCGGTCTTCCCTCCTCCCTTGTTCGGGAGCGAGCTGCTCGCGTGGCTGGACACATTCGTCACGGGCGAGTATCGCGGTTGTACCGCGGAACGTAACGCAAAACTTTCAAGTAATATTAAACACCTGTCAAACTACAGGCCAGGGGGTGGCTGGCGGTGAGTTAGGTGCAGTCGGCGTATAGGGCGAGGGATGAGCAGCAGAGAGTTACGAGTGCTTTTCGGGATATTATGTTTGAGTTGGCCTGTAATATACGTACGCCAGGTTTCGAGGTTAACGATGGACGCTGCCAGAGACGCAGCTGCCGCGAAACTAGCAAGTAGACAGTTAACAGCACCGCGCTGGAAAAGAACGTTATTGGACCTCGTCTCGAATTGGTGTCGAAGGAGTTCTGTGATTTCTCGGGATAGTAGCAAATTGGACCACTTAGGAGCTGGATACGGTTTAAAGATACACACTCAGAGAAATTAGGCGAATTTCATCTTCCTAGACGGGATACGGTTAATCTAGACATGTCGGAGGAAACAGGAGCCATCCAAACGAAGGGATCAAAGTAGCACTCACGGCGAGTGAATTAACATTTCGCTCTAATTGGAATCTGCGATCAGTTAATTCAGATCACGAGCGACGGGACAGTTTTTTTTCGACGTCAATTTACATCGCAGCGTTTGCATCGTAAATTTGTTTCCCGTGCCGGTATTGACGCCTCTCGAAGGCAAATCCGTAGGAACATCCGCTGGAATTCATTGCAATTTACCGGGGACGAAAGTGTTTACCGTGCGAAAGAAAGCTCGCTGAACGAACGGCGTTGTTCCAGACTCATTTCGTTTCGCTGTGGAGTGAATCTGTTGTTTATATTTGCGCAATCGGTGAATACGGCCGATCTCGTCGGGTGTAAATGGATTATGCTTCTGCTCGCAAGAGGTACCGGGGCTAACAAGTCGATTCGTCGTAACTTTTTCCTTCCGTTAGAGTTGCTCCAAGAACGCCGGCTCGAAGAAAACGAAGTTCGGCGAGGGGGAACTGGACTAATTGAAGTATTTTAATTATTTCGTAGGGGTGGTGCTGCTTCCCAACAAGTCCGTGCTTCGGCGAACCTCCCGTTGATGCTCCGCAGCGGACCGGTGTAAGACAATTAAGTCGGTAATTTAAGCAATATGAAGTTTCCCGGTTAATGAGGATTGCACGGCCGGCGATAAATAAGAAGCAGGTAAACAGGGCCCGCGTGGGCACCTCGAAAGAAATCCATTTAAATGAGGATCTTTCGCCTGGCAGTTGGTGTTTACACGATACGGGGGCGTGATCCACCTACTTGCGAGTTACGATCATGAGTTGCTTTATTCCTCGCGCGGGTCGCACGAACTTCGGGAGACCTACTACCTACCAGATATTTGCGTCACACATCTAATAAGTTAATCATTTCTTTCGGATATATCTTAATTACGTCTTTTCTCCTTCTTACTCTTTGAAACAATGAGATGTAACGGTCCGATGATATCAAGAGCAATTCGTCAGGTCTTGATTCTGTGCACACAAGGTTTTAAAGCATGGAAAAAATATAATTCTTCACGACTTACTGTCAATTAGCGAGCTATCATAACGGACATAACAGTCCAATACCATAACGGACATAACAGTCCAAAAATTTCTCGAAGTGCATAGAATCAAGACCTAATGAATTGCTCTTGATATCTTCGGACCGTTATATCTCATCGGTTCAAGGAGTAAGAAGGAAAAAAGATGTAATTAAGATATATCCGGAAGAAATGATTAACTTATTAGATGTGTGACGCAAATATCTGGTATATCCTGAGTCAGGAGGCAGCACAGAAAACTCTGATGGGCAGGAAGGGTAGATTTTACTTCAATTATCATTTTCTTGGAAAGTAGCACAAAGTAGCACCTAATTCTTTTTGTTTCTAAGAGGGAAGGGTTGATTCTTTCATATGATATCAATTACACCCATTACAAGTGGTTGCAACTCATTAAAATATTATGAAAAGTTTGTTAACATTTTACCCGAATGTATGGTGTTAATAAAATACACAGCTATGTATTTAACTTTGAAACTAACTTAAATTGCACCTCTTAAAGAAAAAATTTTCAGATTCGTGAATAAAAACTATGGGAAACATAAAAGTTTGTGATAAGCTCTTAACTTCTGCGATTGTGGCAAAATTTGGGCACCAATCACATGAAACAATAGCAAATAGTACAAAACAGAGTTTACCACAATATAACACAGTAACTAGTAAGTATGTTAATAAAATGAGAATTGTAATCGGCCAGTAAATTCACGGGCCTAGCACGGGCCTCCGCGGGTTAATATCACTTATATTAATTCAACTTAAAGCCCGTACATTTGCGGTTAAATTGAGCGAAATTTCATTAAAATATCTAGAACAGAACCAAAGTTATAGATTTTTTATTGCTGCCGGGTCGTTTTATCCCATTGTGCGACGCCTAAAAGGTGTCTTTAATATCAATATTTGACGAAAATTAGTTCTCGCGATTGTTTCTCTTACTTCGACCTACTTTCCGTGGAGCTTTCATTAGCTCTCGTGTTATTTACGTGCTCACACAAATGTATAGAGAATGAGTATTCATTTTATGTACAAATGTTAACACGGGATTGGTATCGCGACATTCTCGAATGTATTGCGAAGCTTGTACAAAGTTTTCCAATAAGAAACTGTATACCACGTAAGTAATTTACGAATATATACTTACTAAGCCATCTGTGTTAAGTTTTACCAGCTTCATTAAAGTACACTCTTGTATGGAGATGCTACATATTTTATAAACGGCGGAAATATATTACGTGTAATATTTCTATTTTACCCGTAGCAGAACGTATGCATAGAAACGATTCCAGCTTTAGTGAGTCACCTCTGTTTAGATGGCTCGGTCACGAGCCGCGATATATACGTCACTCGGCGTACAATACAGACCTATATCCCAACACATCGGAAATACGTACGCGTGTATTACTTCGCGTCTCGCGAGGCCTGCTCGTCTCCCCCCACCACAGCCAATATTCGCCAAGGTACAGTGGCGGGCGCGGGGGTCATTCTCTCCGTGGACTTCGTTCTGTTAAGACGTGTCGATAGCTGCGTACTTAAATGGTACGCGTACATTGTCTGTCGTCACATAATTACTTCTAACCGGTATTAGTCTTCTTCTTTACTATCTATCGTCACTTGCTGCAACTATTAATACACTTTCGTCCCGAAATTGATTAAATATCGCGAGAAAACAGTTAGATGTTCGTCGCGTATTCCCTTCGTTGCTTCACCGATATTTCTGTGCATTTAGTGCACACATATCGGGTCTCGGTATTCAGTTACATCCCTTTTCTGGTATATTTCAAGCTTATTTCTTGTTTAATTGCCTTACGAATGTTTTAATGCTTTTGTTTCAAACTTGTTGCATCGTTCGATTACAGACGTTGAGGCGAGAATCGAAAGCAAAGGGCAGGCGACGCCATGACACTTGACCGTTAATTTGAACGGTGCTTGGGTGGCGTCTGGTCATTCCTCGGAAAAAGAAGGTGGCAATACGTGTGGTATACGTATTTTTCTCGTTATTTTATTGAATCATTGTTGGCTGTGAGGTTGATGGGTAACTTTGCAGTCGGTTAATATCAAGATCAAATGGGAAAAGATTGAATTATGATAAATTGAATAATTTTAATCAGATTTGTTTAAAAATTTTAAAATGGCGTCAGTACATGCTTACGAAATATTGGAATGATCGAATTCTATTGCATTTCGGTCGCGTTTACGTAGAATTCAATGATATTTCAATGATTTTTAAGAATATATCTTTATGAAGCTGTTGTAATTGCATTTACGTTCGGTTTTGGATGCAAGTTTTCTTCTTTATGTATAGAAATATCGAGGACATGCCATTTCAGCATGAATAATTAACGAATTTTGATTCTTGCCATGAGTTTTGGATATTTATAAAGATCGTGATTAATAATTTCAAGTATTATTCGAATAACACGAACGTGCTTATAACTTTAATGTCGAAAGCCACTACTATGATTCATTTAAATGTAATAATTATTTCTGAAGCAGTATATTCTGGATAATATCGTGTTACTGAAATGTAAAGCTGCTCCTATCGAGCGAGCATTCTGTATTTTCGCATCACACCTTGTATTCTAAATAACAAGGAGCGAAAATCCCTTGGCTGGTTCCAAGAAAAACAATATTTCCTCGCGACAAATACTCGATGAAACCACACCTACCTCCACTCTCCTATTCTACTTATTTTTCAGAGATTGTGACCGCGCGCAATGCGGCCAAATAGAGTCAGTGTTTATGACGTACAAAGTTTTTCATTTTGAAGAGCACAGTTGCTCATAGTAGATTGTCGTTAACAATTTGGGGATACGCGAGGGTAGAGTCAGTGTTTTCTACGCAATTAATATTATTTCTCGAGCGTCGCGGCTCTGACTTTCCAATCGCGAGAATAGATTCAGGACTTTGTTCGCCAATTATGATCTTTGGGGCGCGTTGGTAGTCTATTATTTCTTTATTTTTTTTACTTTTGAAAGCGAAACTCCTTATCGGAAATTAGAGTCAGGCATCAGCTGAAGAGGAGATTTGTGCGCACAATTTTAATAGAAAGATGTAAGTATCTATGTATTTCATTTAATTCCTTTAAAGTAGAGTTCATTCTTCCAAATTTTAGAAAGAAAAAAATTTTAAAAAATTAATTTTTAGAATAGAATCACCAAGAAATGAAAAACTAACGAATCTTTTTATCACTTAGACATTTTAAGAAAAAAAAATTGTTAATTTTAATTTTTTTAATTTGTTTCTTAAAATGCCTAAATGTTAAAAAATTTCGTTAGTTTTGAATTGTTTCGAGGTTCTTTATTAGAGTTGAAACAATCGTAACTTTAGAAAGAAATTATAATCGTGTTCTGTTCCTTCGTTACAGTTTGGGCGCAGTTGAGCAGCTTGATGACTTGTTAGCAGTTTGATGACTTCCTCTGAGCAGTAGCAGGGGTGTTGGCGCCTTCGTCACCGGGGCACAGCGAAATGTGAGTGCGCATGCATTATGGTTCCTCTGGTCACTCAATCATGTCGTAGGACGTTTGGTCCGAATCGACACGAGTGACTAGTTGTATACGTGCTTTGGCGAGCATAATGACCGCGGGCATGGTAACCATGCCTGTGAATTGTAACATTTTGTCTGTGTATGTATTTATTAGACGAGGTCTAGGGTCTTCTTGTACGCCGCGTCTTTTCAATAGAATCAAATTATAATTATAATTTCCAAGATAAACGGTTCCTAACACGAATATTTATCATTGATCATACATTGATGTAGATATTTAATAAATAATGCACGTAAAGGTGCATAGCAATTCAGAAGGTACTGCTATGAATATCAATACAGCTGAATGCTAATTTTTATGTAGCGAAGAAGTCTGATAATTTCAGACTCCACAGCTACAATCATTTTTATTTAATACGTAGTGGAAAAATCGGATGCCCTCCGATTTCGTCATTGCGACGATTCTAATGACTTGAATTTCTTTTATTTTTCTGATATTACTTGTTCAAAAGTAACTTGATGTCTAAATGATGATAATAGACATAAAAGTGTAATTCCATTCTTATAAAGGTCACTCGTTTGCGCATACAATTGAATAATTAATTTCTATGTGCAAGAAGACAATTGAGGGTGGGCAAATTTCAGATTCAAAGTAATTAGCATGAGAACATACTTTCTTGTTTTATGAAATTTACTTTGACGATGGAATAGCCCGTTGTAAATTCTTAAAGTAAATTTTTCATGATTTAGAATCTTTTTCTTAAATAAATCAATTTTAGAGTCCTTTTTCTCGCTAATTAAATGTCGAGTAGATTCCTTTTTCTTGATCTAAAGTAGAGTCCTTTCTTATTTATCGAACTTTAAAGTATTCACAAGTTGAATGTCGAGTCATTTTGCTTAATAATGTAATATGAAAGAATAATATCCTGCTGGACACTATAGAAACTAATCATATTTTCTAGTTGATGATTTTCAGGATATCTTTCCGTACCCATTGCCTTTTAATTCATCCACGTGCCCATGCGCTACTTGGGTGAGTGAAGGCAATGGGGCACGATGACTTTCTTTACTAAATAATTACATGTCGGCGGCTGGCATTGCGTTAGTGTATCGTGCACGTCGCATTTTCCACCTGTGTGTTTGTGTGGTTAGGTGGTGGAATTAGCGGCGGTGAAAGATTTTCATCAGAGACCATGTTAACGAAACTGTAACATTATATTATTATTCATTACAATAACGATACCAATGTATCATATTCCTTGTTGCACACGATGATCATTCTTGTAAATAATCTTGGAATATGAAACTTAATCAATCTCATATAATCAAATGAGAAAGTAATGAGGATTGATGTATGTACATAATACGTACGTACAAAGCACATAATCAAGTAATCCATTGTTTGAAATTGAAAATAATTAATTGCTATTTAAATCATACTTATACGGAATGGTCACTGCCTTTGTCAGCCGATTTCAGTGAAAACTGGTACGTAAAGTTAGAGTGTGATTGTAGCCAAGCTCGGATGACGGAGCCGTCCCGGGACGGTCTCTCTAGTGTAGGCTTTTGCACCCGGGCGGCGATGCTTGAGAATCGTGGAGTGGGTTGGCTGATGATTGTGTTTGAGAGACTGTTTTGCCATTTTTAAATATAGGTGTTAGGTAGAATAGGTAACTTACCTTCTGGTACGAATGTGTGACTTAAATATAAGTAGGCAGGGCCGGGGCAGGTCATCGTATTCTCTGATCGCATGTTCCCCGCACGATGACCTGCTTTCAGGAAATTTGTGAGAAAAGTCGACGGCCAGACTAGCGCGAGTGGGGTATGCCCTCGCTTCTAACCTCGCTATGTCGACTTTTTGACGCCAGTGGGACATTGCACATTGTCGCTGGTCGCGGTCGCGAAGGACGGGCTTGGGCACGCTATTAACTTTCAGAAGGGCGGACCGCCGAAGCAAAAAAGTGGCCAAAGAGCCGAAGATAGCCCGGCCAAAGAGGCCACATCATGTGGGCTACGAAGAATGGTCCTGCATCCTCGGGTGCAGGGTCATTCTTCATAGGTATTACTTTGCCATTATGCTCGTCGGTAGTTGTAGTAGTAGTAGTAGTTTGGTTGGCGATAGGCTGATCCATCGATACCCCCCCCCTGAAATTGAGCACCCCGTGTTTTCAATTAGGGTTGCGGAAAAGATTACGGGGCTAGTTAGCGTTGCGACTAAATGTTGATGATGGTTTGAATTAGCGTTGCGATTAAATGTTGATGACGGTTTGAATTAGCGTTGCAAATCAAGTATTCCCCGCTTTTGGTTCCAGCATAGTGTTGCGAAAAAATATCGATCGTGGTTGCTTGTAGTGTTCCGAAAAAAGAGTCGCGATTGTTTTTGAGATTGTTCTAGTATTTTGAAATTTGAATTGGAGTTACTAGAGTTTGATTCATTGTATTACTTTTGGTTCATGGTATTGTTTTTATTAGAGGGACATTCCACGCGAAATCGGACACTTTTCGGAGAAACATTTCGAATGTTGCTGGAATTCGAACATGTTGTAGTCTTTAATGATATTTAAACATACCTCAAAGGATTTTTGAATATTTTGAAAAATGTCGATTTTGCAGCTGTTTGAAGGTACGTGCTAACTTTTTTCAGTAAATTATAGTTATAGAAGTAGTAAATGGATGGAGATGAGCTTTACGGTGCTTATAGAGAAGACATTGAAGTTTTAAGAAAAAATTATTTCAGTTTAAAATATAAAAATTTGAACCATTTTTGTGCAATTATTTTAAACAAATGCAGTTTTTTTAACACCGAGCGCGATTTTAAAAATCCCCCAAAAAGGATAATATAGTTCTATCCTTCCCCTTGATGGATAAATTTTGAAAAATATGGACATTTTAAAATTGGCCCCGTAAAAATTGTCGAAAGTTGGCGCTGCGTCAAATTGTACCAGCTCGACTGCTATAGGTATCTGTTATTCTTATACGGTGTTCTCGAATATGGTAAGTATTTGTAAAAAATTGAAGAAGGAAAACTTTTACTGCTTTTTATACACAACATAATACGGTAACTCAATTTTGGGTGTTCGCAATATTTTCCTTGAAACGAAGGTGACGCTCAGTTTTTTAAATGGAATGCTATTAAATATTTAGCATTCCATTTAAAAAACTAAGGGTCTCCATTGTTTCAAGGAAAATATTGCGAACACCCAAAATTGAGTTACCGTATTACGTTGTGTATAAAAAGCAGTAAAAGTTTTCCATCTTCAGTTTTTTACAATTACTTACCATATTCGAAAACACCGTATAAGAATAGCAGATATAGCCGCTTGGCCGCTGCGAATATCGCACGGCCCAGCCAGTCCAGCCGGAGCGATTTGACGCAACGTCAACTTTCGACAATTTTTACGGGGCCAATTTTAAAATGTCCATATTTTTGAAAATTTGTCCATCAGAGGAAGGATAGAACTATATTATCATTTTTGGGGGGATTTTTAAAATCACGCCCGATGTTAAAAAACTGCATTTGATTAAAATAATTGCACAAAAATGGTACAAATTGTTATTTTTTTAAACTGAAATAATTTTCTCTTAAAACTTGAATGTCTTCTTTGTAAGCACTGTAAATCTCATCTCCATCCATTTACTACTTACATAGCTATAATTTATTGAGGAAAAGGTAGCCCTTACCTTACAGCTGTAAAATCAACATTTTTCAAAATTTTGGAAAATCCCTTGAGGTACGTTTAAATATCACTAAAGACTACAACATGTTCAAATTCCAGCAACATTCGAAATGTTACTCCGAAAAGTGTCCGATTTCGCGTGGAATGTCCATAGAGTTGCGATGCGACTGATCGCGTTTTTTTAATTACTCGTCCTAGTTTGATTCTTGATATTTTTTTGAGGTATTGTTACGATGATGACTGATCGCGGTTGTAATTAGAGTTGCGACCCCCCAGACCCCAATGCCCCGAAACTGTCCTGGGACATATCTGGAGACATGTTCCTGGGAAAAAAGAGTCCCGAGCTGCTGGATTTGCAGCACAGGGGACTCTACACAGCCTTCAGGAAGGTTGCAACGAATTAAAGTTAGAGTTGCGTATTACAAGACACAGGTGCACTAAATTTTTATTAGTTTCGCGAAAAATGAAGCCACCCATCTGGTGGTTCTCGATAGTTTTTTATATTTGTTAGAGTAGTATAGCTCGTTGGGAGCTTTTTCGTTTGCTATTCGGGATTTGTATTGAGTATAGTAGAATTTTCAGTAATGAAGCACCATCCGGGAATTTTGAAGTTGTTTGAGAAATTAGTGCTGCGAGTAGTCCAAAGTCCTAGTGATTGTGCTCGGGAGTCTGTAATAAGTTAGCGTTGCGAAAGATAGAAACGGTCCACTCACGGGTTTCTTGCATTAATGAGTGGCCAATGATCAGCTGCCCTTCTGGCTACTGATCATTTTTTTCAGCAGCCCTAAGTGGCTGCACCATCCTCCTTCTCCTATCACCGCCTACCCAGTACCCACCCTTGAATCGAGTGTTTGTCACTGGAAATATTGTTTTAAAAGTGTATTCATATCTTGCAGACAAATGTTTTTTATTTTGTTTTAGAATATTTTTAAATTTGAAGTTCCAATTTTCATGGAATGGCATTTGAAAAATTTTATTTTGTGATTGAAAGAATGGCGATGAAAGGTGTAATTCATTATTTGTAATAGAAATCGCAGACTTCTGACACACCTCCATTCAATTGAAGTTCTAATTAGAGTATTTGAAAAGTAGTAGTAGCTATTCCTCATTAGCGATGCCGATTTTTGCATAGTAACTTCGTTAATCCTTGTATTTATTTTCAGATTGATAAGAAATGTAGTTTTTTATTTTTATAAATTTTCAACATTCCTTTGCATTGATCAAAATTCACCCGCGATTGTTGCTTAATTTGATAATATTGAAACGAAATTTGCACTGAAAAAGTAGGTAACTGCAATTCGGCACTTTATATTGATAGTAAATTTTCAATATTAACACGTGCTCGTTGTTGCTATTTTCTGTATGACAGTAACTTCAAATACTGTGCAGTAAAGTGCAATTATTCCAATTTTCAACATTTGCATAAATGTTTTTGATTAACTATTGTATATTATGATTGATTGTCTATACATCAACTTTGAAGATGCCAATTAATGAGGAATTAGAAGGAAATTATTGAGTTGATGTAACAAAGCACCCAATGTGTTTAATATTATGAATATTAATTGTTTCGGAATGAAATGTAATATCATTAGTAGCTTCTTTTTCACGAATTGCTAAAGTTTTGATTGCCTACTTTGTCTGCTGACAATGAAGCAGTATTTTTTAATCTCTTCCTTCTTTCATCTTAATACCAAATCGATATTCCATATTGAGTTTTGGCTTGTAGCTTCAAATATGGTATTTCAATATTTGGGCAATAGTGATTCAATGAAAAGACTAGGGTAGATGCATCATTTGTGACCATTTTAAGGTATTGTACCAGTTTTGGCCACTTCTTAAAAAATTTAATATTTTTCCGTGTAAGTAATACATATAACCTTATATTTCGGGCGGTATACTAAATAAAATATTTATGATGTGAAATTCTCCACAGAATAATGATCTGCAAGCAATTTAAGAATAAGATAATAATGCACATGGCCAAAAACAGTGCAATGGCCACAAACGTTACATCTACCCTATATCTGTTGAAATTATATTACTTAATCAAGATAGATTGTAGGTACTAATTCATTGAGAAAGTTTCTGTTACAGATATATTATGTGTGAAGATTATTTCAGAACTATGATTTCAGATTCATCATTCTTGAGAAACGAAATCTCAAGGAATTTTTATTAATACATACTTTTGAGAATGTTTCAGGTAAAATCGTGGGTCCATCGAGGGAAGTAAGAAACACATGACAATTTCAGATTTTTATTAGGCAGGTCATTATTTAAATTTAAGTAGATATGTATATGATGAGGTAATGTGTTTAGTGGCCACATAGAATTAAGTAGTTTTTAAGGAAATAATTAAACACTGCTGTGTTTATAACTAAATATAACTAAACATAAGTAGCATATAACTAAATATAAGTAGCAATTATTAAATACGAGCGCTCGTATAGGTAGGAATTATTAGTATTTAAGTAAGCATAGCAAATATACACTGGCATATTTCCTAGTAATGAATAGGAAATAATAATTATTCACTAATTAGGAATGAAATAAAGAAAAAAGGGGGAAACTTTTTGCTAAATAGGTATTGCAACAGAGACAAGGGGAGTACAAAGTGGAATTTAATGCTTCCTTAGAAATCACTTTATTCTTACTCGAATGAAGTAAAAGAAGCAGACAAATATATATAAATGAAATACTGAGAAATAAACTTTTAATATGAATCTATACAGCAATTCTCCTTGATGCCTATAGGTACTTATTCCCTAATTTCAATAAAAGGATAGAATTAACCGAACAGTAAAAAGTACCACCTACCTTACAGCCACCGATCTTTAATGCCACCCTCACCCCTAATGATCGGTAATTTAGCACGCGGTTAACGCAACGAACATCGTGGCTCGCGACTCGAAAAGCGATTCGTGGTCAGCGACGATAATTCTCTAGGTGTCACGCGAATCGATGCAGTCACGCTTACGCGTTGCATCAAGTCAGGCCGATGTAAGCTCGGCTTTCTCGGCGGGGGAGTAACACGTCGTAGTACGTACCGCAATTTATCTCTGCCACCTATGTCGTCCAGCTGCCGGCGATCCAAGCACGGCACGACCGTTTGTAGCTTCGATTCCGTCATTAAGGCAGCACTCATGGTTTATTCAGATGACCACACCGGAGAGAGGACCGAGCTGCTAGCTACCGACGGGCTTACGCGGTTCTCTAGAGTCACTTGCTCATTCAGTTGATTACGCCGACCCACCGACCATGGCGCCCCTTACGGCCCTGAACGCCCTAATCCCACCCATTGCCAAAGGCGAAATGCCCTCAAGGTGTTTGCTCCTGCCCCCTGTACCACTTGGGACGGCTCGGCCTCTCCTAAGTCTCCCCTATCTATCAACTGCGGTTAACATAAAAAAAAACCAACTCGGCTTTGTTCCCCGTGTCCCTCGACATTCCTCTATTAAAACTGTGCAGTTGATCGCAGCTTGATATTTAAGCACCGCTTTCGAATAATGGCGAAAGCTGGGAAGAGTGCATTTCCATAGGACTTAGGAAGTTTCAAGAGATGGGCAAAATTTTTATTTAAATAAAATTTCGAATAACGAATTAACGAATAACATTATTCGTCATTCGTTTGATAGCCCGAGTTAACTTTATTGGATAAATGGGGAATGATTTGTTTGAACTTTAATTCGTTATTCGAAATTTTATTTAAATACAAATTTTGCTCATCTCTGGTTTCAAGTAATGTCTATACGTATTTAGAATTGCTGGTGTATGGAAATGCGAAATACTTGATCTTCCACGTTTATATCGTAAGAGGATTAATGTTGAGTAGAATCTAGAGGAGATCGTGGAACATGGAACAGAGTATAACGCGAAACATGGGTGCACCTTTGTTTCGGGATTCAACTGTAGAGGATTTACAAATGATTCTCGTTTTGAAGGGATCGAGGGCGCATGAAAGACGCGGGTTCTCGGATTCATCGTGCAATCAATGCAGCCGCGAATCAGTATCTCGGCGACACCGACGGTGATCTCTGAGATATGACGGTTTCCCTTCATCAGGAATAATTTTTATCGTCACCAGCAGACGTTTGAATATTCAGGGGCAGATCCGTTCGGTTCATCTGTCCAGCTGAATATTCAATGATTCCGCTCGTTCGTTTGCTCGTTCGCGGTGGTCTTGCCGCCCCCGCGTTTCCACGGCCGTTCCAATCAAATCTTTCGTGCCATTCCTATACAACGCTCGCGGAGGTTTATCTTGGTGGTGTTGGGAAAATCGAGTCGCGCGTAAATTTTTCCCCCTTTCATCAGCGTGTAAACACGTATACCCAGCATTTCTTTTGTACCCCAGGGAAAATCCAGAGTTTCCCTTGGGCGATGCACCGCGCGCAATTTATTATATTCAAAGTCTTAATTAGGCTGGCTCCTGTTTGTAGTTTTCATTGAAAAGTAGAAATTGTCGCGC
Source organism: Andrena chrysosceles (assembly GCA_963855975.1). Classification (NCBI taxonomy): domain Eukaryota; kingdom Metazoa; phylum Arthropoda; class Insecta; order Hymenoptera; family Andrenidae; genus Andrena; species Andrena chrysosceles. The sequence continues at coordinate 8,769,363 of OY979766.1, read as the reverse complement.
GTCGAGTTACTAAATACAACCTCTGCAGTAATGAGGAATTTCTCTGTTCAGTGATCCGTTATGTTCGCCCAAAGATCTTTCGCGAGGAAGGGAATCTGGCTGGAATAAATTAAACTTTCTTTCTGCTACTGGTTTGGCGTCACGTACTTGACACGATCGAACGGCGAACGGCTTTTCACGCGCACCTAGATGCCACCCATGGCACGCGAGATGGGAACGCGAAATTAAAATTTTCGGAGTTGTAGTCGTGTCCGATCGCCCGCGGCGGCCGCAATTTCACGCATCGCGGGCCAAGTTCGACACACGCCCATGGAATCGTTGCTGGCAAATTAATAGCATCCCTGTGGTACCAAAACCGCTGCATTTTATGGGTGATCCCCCTGCGCGAAGATTTTGACGGATTTCAGGATGGATGTTGCAGGATTAACCAACGACGAAACGGTGCAACGTCTTTGTAATTTGTAACCATCACGTGCCACTCACAAATCTATGAAAATAGAAAGATTTGTAGCGCGATATATTTGTAACGCCACTCCATATATATTTCGTCTGAAGAGTTTAAGAGGTTAATAGCCCAACGTTCTGTACAACTGCGATGCTCCGAGCTACTATTTCCGTAGCCGTCAACAGCGACGTACAGTTACCAGTGGAATCGTCGTTGACGAGAATAACGTTGACACCCAGGCCGAGATCTCGCCTGGTGTCCGCGATATTAAGAGCGAGACCGTCACTCATCCAGATAGAATTAGGGTTGCCTGTACGTCCGCGATAGCCGGTCCCATAATTAATCTCCGGATGGCGAACCAACCGCGTTGATCACAGTGGAAAGTTGCCGCGTGCCGGCGCTTTATGGAGGCCGTGACGATTTATTGGCAACGGGACGAGACGTTGGCGCGTTTTCGACGCGCGAAAAATAAATGAGAGTTTAAAATGCCGCGCGGACTGCGGGAGCGCGGGAGAACGGAACGTCCCCTGTCACCGGTGACATTTATGGACGGGAAACAATGAGCACCCACGGTGAAAAAGAGTACGCCTTTCGACGATCACCGGTGCGCCGCAACGCTGGCGACGCGAATCAAGGCAACTCGGCCGCGCGGAATCGTTTGCCCGCGGAATTCGACCCCTTTTGCAGCTGAACCGCGTGAAATATGTTCGGCGTTTTTCGCCCATCCCATTTCTTCCTATTACAGCGCTACCTATAACGTTAACTTACTCTTCAGCTGATACTTGGAAACTTCTCGCTTGAAATTACACCTCATTTTCCTCGAAAATGGATCCTTGAAACTCTTTAGACAATTCTATATATTGTTAATTGTAAATACTTTAATCCGAGATTAATAGCTATAGATTTAATTAGTAGAGACAGGCTGTATTTCGAATGTAGATGTTTTCCTAGAAAGGAATTAGATTTGAATTTTATTCTTTCGATCTCGATTCATTCGATATGGTTCAATTTAGCTATCATCCCCACGAAATTGAACGTGACGCAAGCTGCCCGTAATAGGCAGCACGCGAGCAATTTAATCTCTTAATATACGCACTTTGAAAACACGAATAGGTGGGCAAGTATAGTCTTGTTTCTGCCCACTGGCTTAGTCTAGCTAAGCTTCATCGATGTCTCGTTCGCAAGGCAGTCGGTAATCCAGGCTTATGCAGATAAGAGGATCAGGAGAGATTAATTACTCATTCGGTCCTCGGTTGGGCCCATTGACTTAAGGCTGGCCTCTCTGCCTTTGATCGGATCGGATGTGGGTTAAGGAATACTTTTAAAAACAGTTCTCGTTTCGTTCGCGGATTAGCGGTGGGATAATGCCAGGGTACCACCGGGTCGTGCCACAGAGGCACTAAATCTTGTCGTTTAACGGTAGGCTGCATCCGTGTGACGCGCCTGTGGCTCTACTCCAGAATGAAACTATAGGCATCTACTCGAGATTAGCATGTGTACGTGTACACCAGGCGCAAGAAGATTTAACTGCGAATAACATTTCGTGCAATCTACTGCTGTAGACAGTCTTCTTAGGTAACCCATCCTGTACAACCCTTGCAACTTCTGCAGCCCCTACATGCCCACCACCACGCCTCCCCAATATCGCAATATTTTTTTCTACTTTGTAACCTCTTCTATTGCAAATTATATTAAATGATTAATTACTTACACGGATATAGGAGAGTATTTCCAGAAAGATTGTTCTGAAGGTATTCATCTTTGAATTCAAAGAAAACAATCGAATTTATAGTACTTATTTATGCAGGAACAGTGACGAATCGATTGCGAGAATGGAGAAGTAAAGCCACACGGGCGCACTACGCGAGAAAAGCGTTCGGACCTTTGACTCTTTGAAAAATCGAGGACAAGGCTATCGGATGTAGGGTAAGCAAGAGAAACGGGGAAACTCGTACATCGGGCCGGCGATTAGAGGGGACTTTAAAAGCTTCGGGGCGGTGTAATAAGTCACCAGGCTGCGGGAAAAAAAGCGGGCTTCCTTTTTTGGCCAATAAAGCGTGGCGCGCGTGACCGGTGTCCCGAGGAACTCGGGTTAGGTATATTTTTACCCCTATCTCGTGATTGCGGGGCAAGAAACATTTTACAATTTGTCCGGCAAGCGAGAAAAAAGCGGCTGTCCTTATTCGAGCACGCGATTATCCTAATCCCGAGGCGATAAAAAGGGGCTGATAAAAAAATGGGCGAAATGTTGATTGTAGATAGAACGAGGATCAGTTTGGTACCCATTAATGCTTTCAACTGAATCCTCTTTAACTTCCATTTCGAAACACCAGATCTAAGAGGGGGAGCCTAGAATTTTTAAATATAAAACGCTCAAAGTGCGTGGTTTTGGAATAATCGTCTTATGGTGTATTTAAATAGCAGAGTGCTTTTAAGAAGCATAAAGTTTGTATGGCTCCTTGGAAAGTGCCGATGCAAAATGTAGAATGCCAAGATATTCTGCAACGAAGGGAAATTCTTTCGCGCATCCGCTTCACGCATCCGCTTCACGCATAAATGAGCAGATCTTGCCCTTTTCTGCCGGCAGTGTAAGTCTGTTTGGCCGCTCTGGCATAAGAGCGCGTCGCAAAGAAAACAGCCCGGCAGTCGTGACAGAGGCGCAGATGAAAGGAGAAATTCTGTCGAATCGTCGAAGGAGGGCAGTGAAAAACTCGTATTACGCTCTCTCGTCTGACACCCTCCTCTTGGAAAAGTACGCGCTTTATTTGAATGGCTGGGCAACGCGGGGAGGTTCTTTGACACGCTCTCTTTCGCCTTTCTCTCAGATGCTCGCCAGAAACTATTTAAATTCGCGCGAGCAACAGAGTATTTTATACATCGCCGTCTGGTATTAAGGATATCCCTAGGGAAGTGTGTTTACAGACTAAAGTTCGATCAACCGACTCAAGGGCATTTCACGTTTGTACCTACCACTCGTTAGCAGCAGGCTCTATTCGAAGAATCGATGTTAAGCGCGACGTAAAACCAGGAGAACCGTTTTCAGAATCCCGGGGGTATCCTTGGATAAAGCTATTCTCTGGTTGGGCGAGCGCAGAGAAACGAAGGGGACGCGGATAAGATTTACGCATCTTAAATTTCCCACGATTTTTCCAAAAGCCCCCGTATCTTTTCCACGGGCCACCGTCCCCCGCGAAGCTAAATTATTCCAGAATTATCATCGGACACGAAATACGTGCTTTCGAGTTTCCGCCGCGACGAGAGTGCAAACGGTCACTACCCCGCGAGAATCCAGATTCACGCATCTGGTTGCAACGCTCCGCGCTGAAAGTTGTCACCCATAGACATTCCGCGTTTCGATTACTGTAACGCGCTCGCGTCGCACCTTGGAATGTGAGAATTTTACGCGAGACGGAACGTTTTCGTTCGCCGCGCGAGATTTCGCGGCGCAACGACGCGTCGCTCTGTGGATTCCGCGGGCGACGACTGGACCGCCGACCGCTACCGCTGCCAAAAGTTTTTACGCTTAGGTAAGTTGTCGAGGCTGAAATGCATTTTTCGGGGGAAAAAGTCGTGCCAGCCACCGGAACGTTGCCCGCAACCCAGTTACCACTTTTTCTTCGCCCCGCGGTCTGCCTACTGTATCACCCCAATGCTGCACACTTTTTCTAAGGATTGTTCGTGATTCCACCGTCACCCATCTAGCGTGTTCTTGGCCGTTTATTATGTTATTAAACTGACGGCGGATGGAAAGGTAGTGGTTATTCGGTTGGACTTGGGTTTGACGAAGGCTGCCTGATGAGTGGTGAGTGCAAAGCGAAGTGGAACAAACGGGACAGTGTTTTGAAGGAGGATCACGTATTCAGTGGACCGGTGCTTATGCGGTGGAATTATACTTCTTCTAAACAACAACCCAGCCCGGTCAACAAAATAATTTCGGACCTAAACACTTTTCGTGCGGGAGAAACGCGAAGTTGGAAATACCGTTTCACCGCCGCTAGCGAGATTCGAGGACGCGCCTGATTGCATAAAACTACGCGACACGGCCCCATCACCTGGCGTCGGAAATTCGCCAGCCTCTTGGAAACGTCGGCGCGCGTTGCGAAACTTCGGAAGGCATTACGCGGCTGCTGTTTTTACCACGCGTCTCGGTAAACAGGCCTGGAACTCTTAAACTATAATTAAGGTTGGTAGCGGGCGTAGATACGCACCCTATTCCGAGCTACCCCGTATACTTATAAATCTGAAGGCAGAAGTTACTTTAGAGGGGCTGAGTAGGCTACGCGCCTCACTATTGTTACGCAATAATTCAGATTTACTGACGTAAGAATTATACAGGGTGTAACGTAGTACGAGGGGTGAGCGATCAATGTAGAGCTCTATTGAGGTGCAGCGGAGGAAACGAGCGTTTACAGATCGAAAGGAAAGAAGGAAACAGCTGGACGAATGGATTTACAGAGTATCATAAGAGATGTTACGGATGTTGGAGAACGATGCTGCAAACGAGACTGCACGTATCGTTAGATCGATCTATCTTTATTGGGACGGAGCCAGTGATTTTCGTGCCCGTCTAGCATAACCCGTTTACATTTCGGTAGTTTCCTTTTGTGGGTACTCGTAATTCCATTCTCCGCTTTTCATCGGCAAACTGATTGCTCTCCTTTCGTTTTGGGTCAACGATATTTGCATTCAATTTTCATTGTGTCATGATCGGTTCTTTATTCGGCTCCCCGATTCGCCGCGTCGATAAAATGACAAGGAGAAACGAAAACCCGATGATATTAACAGGCTGCCCATGTTCACATAGAAATATCCTGCTACAGCGTCCTCCTATTTCGAGGTGCAGGTAGTGTAAACTGTCCGTGCAGATAGCGCTAGATGATTTCACTTATCAATTTATCTTATCAAGCTTCTTTCACGCCGACGTACGTCGTGTTTGCTTAAAAAATTCACCTGTTAAGCAAAAATAGTTTTTGCAAGCGCTACGTGAAGCTCGTGAACGAAACAATTTTCCTAAAATCTTTATCCTACAGGTGGAAAGGATGGGTATTTAGGCCATTAAAAATAAACAACCTACCCCTGGAGGTTTATTTTCGCCGGGTGACGATAGACGAAAGTCTTCTCGCTTTTCAGGATTCATTGTTTCTTGCGGCTCTCAATTTAAATACGACCCAAATACACTACGGCCGTCATCCCGAGGCCCTGCGATGCGAATGAACGGTTACAGTGCTATTAGGATCCGGCTTTAATAAATATGAATCAAGCTGTCGCGATTTAGCTTCGACCCGACTACCTCGAGGTGTACCTTTCTGACGTCGGTCGCCTCGCATTAATTAAGCAGCGACGCTCATCAATCTTATTTTCTTTCGCGCTGTCCCAGCGGAGAAGGGAAGATTAATGCGGATAAGACAGGGAAATAAGAGGGGGTGGAAGCTTGCATCCCTCCTTGATTTACATTTATAAAGCGTCGCGCTCCAGAGCGCAGCCGATTTGATTGGCACAATTAACCATCGCGACGCGAAGCTGAGTACCCCCTCGCGAAATTGGAGGACATGTTTGCTCGTAAAATCTCTAGTCCCTGTATAGAAGCTAACGCCGCTCTTACAATACCGAGGAGGACTCGCGCGCTATTGTATTTCGATACTATCCAACGTACCGGCGAGTTCTCGAATCCGGACAAATGTTAATTTCAAAGCTCCTTTCGCAATAACATTTCGTTTCCCGTTGCTCCGCTTTTTGCGAATGCCCAAACAATTCACTCTGCCCGCCGGAGGGCAGACCAGATTGCACAAAAGTTAACGAACTCAGGTTAACGTTAATATTAACCTTTTTCCGCCTCCTCCCTTTCCCCTGCCATTATGTTGCTCGGTTCGAGGCGCATTAGATTTTGATGCATTAAAAAAGCTGTCAGCCTTTCTGCCTCGCCTGAGAGCCCGCGGAATGGAGCCGTAATTTATATGGGCACATCAAAAGAGCGCGGAATTAATTAATTGTGCCCAGCGTGAAACGCGCACTTGTGTTATCTTATAAAGCTATTTTACTCTGTCCTGGCGCAGCCTCGAAAATGCAACGCCCTCGGACGTGTAACCACCCTTTCGCGTTTGCTGTTAAAAAATATTATTGCAAGGAATTCCCATTACCAAGCCTTTCCAGCTCCGAGCAGCCAATGATTTACCACCGGCGGTGCCTCAAAAGGGGACATTTTTAACAGGGACAACTTTATGAAGATCTTTTATTATGTGAATCCAGGGACGGGGGTATTCGACGAACTCGAAAATTCCTTCGCGAGATTGTCCGCGAGGAATCGCGTCGAGCATTCCCCGATTAATTACGCCCTTGTCAGTCTTATCTAAAGGGGCGACGCAGCACTCCGTTCCTCCCCCCTGTTCTTCGGATCGATCTGGAGCCTGAAACTATCGGCGCGCAATAATTAGGGACGATCCCCTACCGCCCGCAACACTTGTTGTGGGGCTGGTTTCAGGGAGGCGCGAATTCCAGCTCGCAAATTATCTGCGCGCGGCGGCGCCTTAACGTTTCGGGCGTAACATCTGATAGCCCCGGTAAGTGCAACGTTAAGGCTGAATATAAGGCGGTGCTCGCGGTGGGTATGAGGGTTGACAGGTGGCGAGATAACATTCACGGCGGGGGCGCGTCGCGTTTATCGTTAAAAGCATCGAGGGAAATTTCGCAGTTTCTCGGTAGGAGGTGGAGGAACGGTGGAACGAAACCGATGGCGATACGTCGGGTTTCTCGCGTCTTAATACACCCAGCGATCCTCCTTTCAGGCGGAGTTGCTTTCTCTATTTCCCTGTGACTCGTGGCTCGTTTCGCCGCTCGGGGGTGAGCTTCCGTCGTCGCTTTCCTCCTTTTTTCTTCTTGCAAGAAACTGGTTCGCGCGGTGCCGTCGTCGATATCGCGTTGCTTTTGCATTCGACAGATAACGATTCCCTGGGATTCGTCCTCGCCGTTCCATGAATTATTTTCGTTATCGCCTCGTCACTTCGGGAGACGAGAGTCGAGTTCCGTAGACACCTTTACCTCTTACCCGTTACTTTGGTGTATTTTCACATTTGATTGTTGATTCTTCTGTGCCCGGGAGACCGATTGGAGCAACGTTCAGTTAATCAGTTCGCTGGAGCCACCCCTTAAGCCCCTCTCGAGTTTCAAGTTACCATTTCAATGCAACCCTGATGAATTACTCGTGGGTTATATTCGGTACACTGCCCACTGGATTCGACTGTGTAACTTGCGATCGATATCAGTTTACTTTGGCTGGTTATTATCTTTGGCTACTTCGGTATGCAGCGCAGCTTCGCAAACGTACAGCAGCATCGGTCGGTCAATCTAACGCGGGAACAGCTTTCGTCGCGGATAATTAATATATCCATCATTCATCGGCTGTGAACCGATAAGCTAAAGGATTCTTGCCAGCTTTGCTGCTTGTGCGCTCGCCTCTGCAAATAGTCCGCTCTGTGCGTCAAATGGAAGCAAAGGTCTTCATGGATTGCTAATATTTTGGGTAGCAAAACAAGCCGCCTATATGTCGATGGCTTAGTGCACGAATATTGTACGTTCACTTTTTGTGAAATCTGAGTTTTTACTATATGCGACAAATAGTTCGCGACTTTATACTGTATAAAAATCACATTTATATCTACTTCGTAAATTTGGCAAAAATAATATTTTTGTCCATTGCACGCCTTCGTTACGATTTCACGACCGCGATCTTATTCTTTTTATGTAAAAGAATTTCGTATCGGAATTGCACGCACTCGATATCGTCGAAACTGTAATGGCAGTGGTTCTGTGTCGCATCCCCTATCACGTTTTTTTCCCGAGGATCGGAGGAACATAAATAAAAACGTCATGTTGACGTCCGAGAAAACGTAACGCGATATAATGTATCGCGGGGGCACGTTGCGCTGGCGTGGATAAAATATATTTTTGCAGCAGACTGGACCTCCACGTCAGTTACAGACGCACTCCGTAACGATAGCAGCACTTTTATGGACCGTTTTTACGAGACACCGCTCCACCAACTTCCTTTCACCTTTCAAAACCGTCCCGCGTAAAAGGTTTGTACACTGCAGCTGGTTAAACTGCGCACGGTGGAAGTTTTGCCTGTCACTGGCGTGTACGATTGTCTAATCGAAGGGAAGCTGTTCATTCCGACAGACTGTATCGTATCTGAGAATCCTCCGCCTGTAAATATTTCATTCAAAAGTTATGCGATTTTAAAGGGTGTCCGAATATTTTTAAGAGCCACTGTATATCGAATTCGAATTTATGTACATATGAATCCTCAACCGACGTCACTTTATTAATTAACCTCTTCCAGAAGGTGTTGATGGATTTTCCATCGGCAACGTCAATCGTTTACCCATTTTGCAGTCCATATCTGTTCAGGTATAATTTGAAGGCAGATGACATATAGTGTCATTGAGGGTTATTTCGCACAAGGAATAGACTGTGTCAGTCTATCAAGATCGTTGTTAACAGAGCATCACTAAATTGAATGAAAATGTCCGTTAAACGAGCAAATTTACTTCCATCCTCGGGCCTTAATTGCATTTTTCTCGCAGTCACGAATTTATCGTCCGTAGCGAGTTAAAGTATCAAGGCGGGCATGATTGCCAGCGATAATTATGGGCACGGAATGGGCGCAATCGTTCGGAAAGTTCGCCGTGACGAAAAGTGTTATTGCCGGGCGAGTAACTCGTATTGTGATTTACCGTCAGCTTGCAAAAACGTTGCGTCTTAATTGCCCAGGCAGGATCGCGGCTCTAACTGCGACTGGAACGTTCGAACTGATGTAATAACCGTAAGTGGCTCCTCCATTAGCAGCTTGAGTTCCTCATTCAAATGGCTGCCGCTTCATATTCCAATCCGGTTTAACTCGACCTTAAGAAAGGTCCTATTAGTCTCGCCACCTGCCGCCACCACCCGTCATCCGCCTTCTACGTTCCCCGTTTGCTTCGTTTGCTCGCTCGCGAGGGACCGTCGCGTCGCGTGTGAGCTTCTTAAGTGAATAATGCCAGCATCCCCTAGTCGCAAATTGAACGCGTCTTCGCGACGTGTATTAATCGACACTTCCGCGAGACGCCGTAGCTACTTCGCGCGTCTGTTGTCGCCGGTATTTTCTGCAGCTGGGAAGACAGGAACTGCGCTTCGTGTGCTCGCAGACGACGTCGCGAGTCAAACGCGTTTTCTTCTGCCTCGGATGAAATCATTTCTGAACAATTAGGGGAAGCTATGCATTTGGGTGCACATTAATTGTGCGCAGTAGTATATGTATATAGTGGCAGAGTGGCGGTGAGTAGTAAGTGAATAAAAAAATATATAATATTTTTTGTAAATTAAATGGTTTTATTTAATTTGATTAAAAATATTAAATAAAACCGTGAGGCCGAATATTTCATCGCTCACTTCGACGTTTGATTCTGTATTAAATTGATTCATATCTTGTTATGAAAAGGCATAACTATATATCTCCATCGTAATTTTAATATCAGAAAATACTTATTTTTTACTTTTTGGTGTATTTTTGATTAAATTGAATGAAATCGTTTAAAAATAGGTAGACACCTGTGTTTGTGCACTGAATTTAACGTGCAAGGTGTGGCATCTTGAACATGTCCCATTCTCAAATTTCGCTAATGGAATTCGTTTGTATTTACATCGTACATATTTAGGAAGTATTGCAGTTCGTAATTTAAAAAATATGTCACGTACTTTCGAGCTTTAGTAATTAAAAAATGAGGAGCTGTACAGCGTGGGGACTATTCAGACTACTGTTTGTTCGAATTCGAGGATCGTTAATGACGGTTTTGGTACGACTGTTCCATTGAACGGTATTTCTGTTTCATTTATCGAATGCCTTTCGCGATCGGTCATCCGTGCAAAGGTAACGTTCCGCGGCGTGGAGGTTGTGTTTAATTAAAATGCATCGCGAATGCTCTTGTTTGCGAGGTCGCAAAGGGATTAATAAGTCATACGCGTACAGACAGAGAGAGAGAGAGAGGGATTTGTGCAGTGGGGGCGCGACTCGTTCATCTGGAAAACGCATAACGTACTTTCATCCCCCTTGTGACCCTTCTCTTTGTATTCGCTCAAAGATTCTTTCGAGGAAACCTTCCTCCACTCCCAAAACCAATATTTAAAAAAAATCAAATTACCAATACCTAGTTTGAAAAATAGAAACACTCTCGTCCTTCTAGATATACAGGGATGCTGCAGTGTTCCATGAAATTGTTTCCCCACGTCTAGCTACCCGATCCTCGTGTTCGATATCTCAACCCATCGATCCTCTCTATCCCAAAGCAAAATTGAATGAAGATACGACGTCGATCGCGATTAAGCCTCCCTGGAAATCTCCTTGCCCATGGTAGCGCGCGTTTCTGGCCTGGAGCGGAGGCTCGGGGGTGGATTAATGAGTAACGACTGGCTTGGCCGACGTGGCCGTCGCTTCGTACACACGGAATTAATCCCGAATAATGTCTCGCGAACCGCGCGACACGCGATCGTTGGAAATGAAACTGTTGGCAGCACTGTGTCCTGTCGTCGGTCGGCGCCTCTCTTTATACCCCATCCCCCGATATTTTTATGGGGTGTACGCCGAGCTTTATGGCCCGTGCGCCACCGAATCACAGATTTCCAGTCGAAAGGCACCAAGGCTCTTTTTCTCTCCGTGAAACCGAGCGATCGGTAAACGTGATAGCACCATAGAAAGCGGGCTCGTTCGTTTCAGCCTCCTAATTCTTGGTGAAATTGATCGGGTTGTGGCGCGACTTGAAAGCTACGCTTCCGCGATCTGAATTTCGCGCTGGATGTGCCTAAGCTTCAATTATTCAGAGAATTCTTGTAGAATAGTAGAATCTATACATCAATTTAACTACGCGTGCTGGTAATTGGTATATTGTAGCTTTCAGAATTATCAACAAGTTTGAACTCCAACGTTCAAGTCACTTTTCTTGCATTCTTTTCTTTTTGGAGAGTTACTAAAGGAACTGCTGTGCCCAGCTCCTCAAATCTCACTTTCATTTCGATTTTCTGGAAGCTTCGTTTAAATTCGGCTCACGCCGTGCTTCACTTAAACCGCGTTTCGACGACCGAATCGAAAGAACGGGAAGGAGTAATAGAATGGAATTACTTGAACGTGGGGTACGTGTTCGACGTATCGTACGGAATCGAACGCGTGTATGGGACAGGCTGAAATTAATGAAGAGGCGAAACAGTTTAATAGCTGCGCGCGTTTTGCGCATTGCTCAGGTACCTCGACTTCCCTATCGCCTGACGCTGTTTCACCGATACACGCGAGGAGCGTGTAAAACGCCCGCTCTGTTTAACGGCGTTGCTTGATGTTGTCGCAAGGTAATCTGACAACGTGCACGTGAACGTAGTGCCTGAATAACTTCGCGATGTAATTCTGCAACGCGACAACTGATAAATAGTATCATGGTCTTTTTATGGTACTTCCTCCACCCCTCCACAATGAATAAATTGCTACCAACATCACCTTTCCTTCGTACTAAATAAATCGCAAAGGTAATCGGGTATTTGCGTGCTATAACCTCAAGGAGCGTATCCACGATGTAATTTTCCACGAGACTTTTCTATCATAAGACAATAATCTCAGATAACTAAATATAGATAATGGATATAGTCGCGACAGATGAGATTTTTTAAAGTATATCACGAAACTTGTCTCATGAGAGTCTGATTTCATGAAACTAATGATGAAGTCATTAAAAAAGTTTCATGTGACACACGATATTTTCGTCTCAGCGTGCTTTTGCACCTTTAGAGTTATTAGTTTCTAACGTCTTTAATGTCAGATTGTCGATTGTCTGAAATTGACAATTGAAATGGAAAGCATGGAATCTCTTATCGCAGATGGGTTTGCAGCTATCTCTACAGGCTATGTGCTGGTAAATCTATTACGGAGATATGTCTAGCAGTACCAGGAAGAAAGTTAGTAAACTGGGTCATCTGATAAAGGAAGGAGGCGCGGTGGCGGCTTAAGTGCAATGTACGGTCGCGTTGATATCAGTTATCACTGCTCCTCGTTGTTAGCTTTTTGCTCAATTGACATCGGTTTACGTGCCTGCCGCGTACAGACCGAGAGAAATGGGGGTTTCTTCTTCTACTCGAGTAACTACAAATCGATACAATATACGCTAGACTTTGCATGGATAGAATTACTGAAGTTGCTGTAGAAAAAGGCGATAAAGGATCAGATTGAAACTGTGACAATGAATCCCATCTACAAATTAGGCAAAAACTGTAGAAAAATACAAGACTTTAATATTGCATTCAAACATGTTAATGTACTGTCATTTCATTTACATTTGCAAAACTTAAAACGAACTAACGCTAAAGTGACAAAGTAAAGCTTACTTTTTGTCGCGTCCCCACCATTAGATGGTAGGATTGTATTCTTGCTACCACATTTTCGCTGATTTTCGCGACGGAAACTCGCGACCTTTTCGTAACACAGCGAAACAAGCTCGCGAGTTCCAGCAAGTGTCCTTTTCTTACGCGAATCGCACAGAAAAGTAGCTTTTATGAATCTGCACTGCCTTTACCTCCACGGAACAAAATCTTTGTTCTTCCCACTGTTTCCCTTCTTTCAGAAACACCTTTCTTCCCACACACAGGAAAAACGCCCTCATTTGAGATTTCCCATCGAAACAGTTAATCGCTTCGTTCGACACCAGCTTTTTAACAAAGAATTCATCGTTATCAAACTATGCTCGCGTATGAATCCGAAGGGAGCGAGCTTCATAAAATGCTGTCGGTTCCACGCACAACAATCGAGGTCCCTGGCGAGGCACGCGCCTCCTTTTGAGCAGCATCCCAGATGAGACGTCGAAGCGGAATACCGCTCGCTCCGATGCCGCCGTTCCACTTTTGTGTTCCGCGTCGTATCGAGATCGTTGGTGCAGCAACATTCGCCGGTGTCCCATTAAAAATTCAATAAGAAGAATACCGATGAAAAGGTGAAGAGGAGCGTAATAAGAGCGCTGCTGCTGTTCGATCGCGTTCGCTTTACCAGCCGGCGGAGCTTTGACTGACTTGTACTACTTGGCGAAGCGGTGCGTCTGCGTCTCACAATCAGCAATTCAAAACGCCCCGTGGGACGAAGGTCATTCGCGTTTTATCCTCCCGAGTTCGTGGACTGTTTTGACACCGCGAGGCTCCGATCCCACCATTTAACCCTTCGTGGTCACACGGGGTGTATTGTACCCCAAGAGCAATTTTCGATTTGAAATGTCGCACCTTTACGTCTTCCAAAGGGGATTTATCGCAAAAAAATAATAAAAAAAAATTTAAAAAATCGATTTTTTTCCCACAACAACGGAAAATCGCTCATTTTCAACTACAAATTTTATCATATCAAAATTTATGTTTCTAGAAAAAGACTATTAGACCACGACTGTATAAGTATTACGAATGTACAATTATCACTAAAAAATTAAAAGATTCAAAAATACGAAAATGGTAACTCAAAAAATGACGTTGGGGTACAGTGAACCCCGTGTGACCAATGTGTGATTTTAAGAAGGTGTGACCACGAAGGGTTAAATAGTTACCTATTCCTGGAATTCGGCGACGTTTGAGAAGCAATTCCATTTATCGGAGTCGATTTGAAGGGAGCAAGCGACTCGACACACCCGGACGTCGATCTCCTCCGTGCTAATCTCCTTGAGAGTTGGAGACGGCTAGATTAGTCCTCTGCGTCTCGCGGCGCTTCAGATAATCTTTTAATTAAGTTACGGAATTTAGCTCGCACCACCTTGACGCAGGGCGCAATGCTTCAGCAGCTCGAGGTGTTTTTCTGCTGATGCTTGGAAACTTTCTGATAGTTGGACGAACTATATACATTTCTGCGGTGATATTTTTAAATTCGAACGGCGCTGTCTTTCAGCAACGACTTTCTGAAAGTGGGTTAACTGTCGATTATATTTAGGAGAAAGAAGGTTCGTTGCAGTTGATGATTTTATTTATGTCATCATTTTTAGAAGCTATTGTTAGGAATAGGTTTTTAATCCGACGACGCAAAGGTACGTTCGTAATGATCGGGAAATTAGCAACGATCTGGTAACTGTAGCTCGTGTTGAACGGTTTCGGGCATCAGGCTAATTGTCGACAGCCTGGAGGAACGGGACGCACTCCCTCGATTTAGTTACCTCGACGAATCAATGAGACAAATGTCGACGGCAAACGCACGCACGATACGTCGCATTAAATCAAAATAGATCGCCCCGAGCGCGTTATGCACGCATTATCCGTGAACGTGATGAAATGCGAGTTTGCTTGTTGGTGAAGCAATATCGAGACAGCATAGTGTACTCTGTACACGGTATCGTTTACTGATTGTGAGTAGCTTCCACTCTGCATTACATAAGTTGTCACTAGTCTAAATTCATCATTATCTTTGTCCCTCTCTTCCGACTTTGGATGCATACAGGAATTACATACATTATTCTGGTAGACAGATTAATAGTTCAGACTGATTCGATCGATCCCGTGTTGTGTTGTTTAAAAAAAGATTTAGCGGAGTAATATATTGGTTCGGGAGTGAGTCACTTCATAGGCACAACGCGACAAGTTAATTTAAGTTTTTTCAGCACCCGTATCTGCATATGCATAGGATTCTTCAAAGGAATTTTCAACTACTTATTTCCGCAGCGAACGCGGCACACCACTCTGCAGATAAATTCTTTCGTCTTTCGTTGACAAATTTGACCCTCCGCGCCGCGTCACGTTTCCCATCCAGCCGAGCGTCGCGAGTGGCTTTCAATATAATTAAAAAAGATTTACAATTTCAGGGTTGTTTACAATTGAATGCATTAATTTCCGTTGCAATTAGGTTGCCTTTAGTCACTGCCACAATATTCCCATGGAAACGGGTCATCTGCTTTATCCTTGCCACATGAAACTACGCAAATAAGGCCGAATATATATTTTTTAATTCTGCTAATGCACAGTCCCAAATTCACGACACTTTTCTTTCCCTTTTACCCCTTTCTCCGAGCTTGGTATTCACAGTCACGCTCAGGCGCCATCACAGTACAATGCTTAATAAAAATTACTGTAGGTACATATTGTACATCATTACGGTAGAAATAATTGGATCCAAAGTAAACTCTGAAAAAATGTGAAAAGGCACGTTCCCAGCTTTGTACGAAAAATATTCGATACAACCGAGGAGCGTGTGTTCTGATGCGAGTACAGTAATTTTTCCCGTGCAACATTCACCAGTTTCCGATTATATTGAACTTAATCAACGAAAGCGGAATTCATTATTCATTAAACAAATATTAAACTGTACCTACGCTGTTTCTGATACTGACTTCGAAAGGACATTTAAAGGTTCCTGAGTAACGCCTCGTTTAGATTAGTCTAGTTACTTGACTTCAAATTATTTGACATCAAGTAACTTGAAACTACTTTACCAATGTGAACCTGTTTCAAGTTTCTTTCAAGCTTCAAGCGAAGTAGAGAGCCTTTCAACTTCTACTTGCCTTGAAATACAGCTTGAATGACCGTTTCTTTTTAATCATTTTTTTAATATTTTTAATAACTCATTCGTAATGTCGTTCCTTCTTACACACTATACCGCAAACACCACCTCCTTTGACCCCATTTTAGATATCTACTTGCCTCAACTAAACTTAAAAGTAACTTGAAGGCAACAGGCACTACTCAAAACAAACTTGACTAATAAGAACGAGGCTTAATCGGGCGAGAAGGTTTCGAGTCAAACGATTTTCATTCCAGTGACAGCAGACGTGACACGTTCGATTAAACCTTCTGGCATAAAAAATTCTAAAATCCAGATTCTCTTGCACAACCAGTCGGCTAACTGTTTTTGAATACACCGAACGGCATATCCCCCGGTCGTGGCCTCCTAGTCGCTTTGAACCGACCGTATATCCATTCGAAACAGATACCTTTGTCTGGTCGCTGAAAGCACAGCGTTCCCAAGTCCGGAACGTAAAAATCAGAAGGTCCAGCCAAAACAAGATAATCGAATCCTGGACGCTCGTCAAGTCACAGCGGGATTTACAGAAAAACCTTTTGTCTTTGGGTTGCCGTTGCACGCGTCGACAATTCCGCGAGGCTTTATTGCGCATTCCGACACCCTTCCCTCTTCGACTCGATGGTTGCTGCGTCGAAGGGGTTGAGGACGCTAGGGTGAGAAACAACGGGGTGGGGGAAGGAACGTGGACTGAGAAAAATATAACGAGACGTGCAGTAGGAGAAGTGCAGGGCAGGAAGAGGGTGGAAAAAAAGTAGGGAGCAGGGGTAGGCGTTTCGCCATTCGCGGCACTTGCTCAAGTTTTCAAGGATACCGAACATTCGGTAATTGCGAAAGTTTTATACCTTAAATTCCGGCCCGTTCGCCGTGAACCTGGCCCTTCTTGCCCTTTCGCAGGGGTGGGGAGGACGGATTCCTGGCCACCGCGCTAAATTGCGCGGATTCTGACGAGGGACAATCGTATTACTATGCCGGTCGTCCGTCGATGATCCGAGAGTTCGTTTGTTCGCGTTGGATTGGCTCCAGCGTCGTACGCTCCCCCTCGTTACTTCGGATTTTACTCGTTTCGTCGTTACCACTTGTCCTCCGCGACGGTAGTTCTTCGACCTTGACGACCGTAATTCTCCTCGTACTTTTCCAATGGCCCTCCCTTCTGGCCTCCGTAGACCGGGGGTGAGTCGTTTCGCCGCTGGAACTTGGGGCGTTACGTTCACGAGCTTCAGCCGCGAATTCATACGCGAGGAATATGCAGATCGCCGGGAGGGGCTCCCGAGTCGGTGCTGCTTTCCTTGGGAAAGTCGAGAAATTTGATTTTGTCGGAATTTTGCGCGGAAACGTGGCAGCCGGGGGAGCTTCTTGCGCGAGTCTGTGGAGGAATGAGCACCGAGGGAGAAGTAATTCTCGTTTCTCAGGGAACTGATGATTAGCATTACGCGTATGTGGATAAAGATTATTGTCGGTGGCGAGGATGAGTGTGTTGAGTGTGGGGTGACTGGATGGGACGTTTCCCAAGAATAATAAAGATTATTTCAGACTTCATCAGAAGTCAGCTAAAAACGAATAATTATTATTGTCACCGGGAAAAAACCTATTACTTATTATTCATAAAGTGTGGCAGATAACATGAGCAAAAATAAATAATAATAAGCAGTGGATACGACAAAGCTCGAGTTTCCAGAGACACTGCCGCGATAACGTATTATTATTGTTACGTTACGCGTGCTCGGGGGCGTTTATCGAAACGCTTATGATTCGAACGGATCGAAGCTTAAGTGGTACTCCCCCGCAAGCGGAAGTTCGGACAGGCTGGCCACGGCACGGCCAGAAAGAGCCGCAACGCCCAAGTCTGTACACTGGATTGCGAACTCGCATTAAGTTCTTGGATACGTAGAGACGTGGCCAGTGGGATGTATACGACATAAGTTTAATCTAGGATTGGACGGCGGGCAAGAAGCTTTCTAGAAGTTTCTGAATGCTGCCGGGATGTTTCGACACGTAAACACACTTACGCTTACCTTTCGACGCGAATTCCGTTTGATTCGCTGGAAATATTCCTCGGGGCGATCCACGCGATTGCCTGGGTCAGGATATCGCCGATGCGCGATTCGACTTCGTCCGAGAACAATTTCGTGCGCTCACTTTCGCCGCTTAGAACACATCCAGTCGAATGTCGCCGGTATAGACTAGTGGGAAAGAGAGAAAGAGAGAGAGAGAGAGAGCGATGAGAGTAATTGAAGAGGCGAGTCTGGTTATAAGTACGAAGCCAAGGGAAATTGGAAAAGTTTGGGTGGAGGTCGATGCATCGACGGCACTCCCCTTCGTGGATATCGTTGATTTGTCGGTGGCAGCTTGTTAGCAGCTCGATATCGCGCGAAATACGCAAATCTACTCGACTTGTGTACCCAGAGACGCGTTTACTTCAAGTGCTAACTACTGATTGGATGTGACGGTAAAGCGTAGAGGATATACATCCGGGTTATACGGCGCGCGTCATAGTTAACTTTTTATTCGGTCGATATAAAGTCGACCTAGCAAAGCGGCTAGGAGTATCGGGGGGGCCCGTATGGAAAATGGAACAGCGCGAATATTTCGAAGAAATATTCTACCCGATGAACATTCGGTTACGTTATTACCTGCCGCGGCGACTTTCATTCGGGCCTCGAGCATACCCGATAAAAACGTTCCCGCATGCCCGGCAGGAGGGGATGGGGGTGCAGGCGAATTGAAGAGCATTTGTTTATTCGAAATCGATGGAATTTGTCGCGGTGAAAATTTTATGGAATGCCACGGCGGCGGTAATAGAGTGAAAATTCCATTCGAGGGAGAATCACATTTCTATCGACGTGGAACATTTCGGGCATTAAGCTCGCGCGTATTCTAGGATTGGGAGATAGAATTTAAACAACAATGGCAACGTGACTGGCACAATTTGGGCACGGCGTCCCTCCTCTATTTCCCCTGATCGGGGAAAGAGTTACTGCACAAGGGAAATGCATATCGCGGCGAAGATAATTGGGGTAAAGTTTACAATGGACGTTTTTGTATGGTCTTAATTTTCAGTTATTATCGATGATAACAGATTTCTCATTAAAATAAATCATCTTGAGAACCCACTAAGTATTTTCTTTTAAGAATATCCAACGAAAAACAAGAATAGGCATAAAAGTACAATCATTGGCACCTGAAAATTTGAAGTTATATAGAAAAAAAATTGTTAAAAACGAAGTTTAACGAGACTATTTCATTCGCTGTTAAATATCTACAATACTTAGTGAATCTGTATTTCAATCCATTACTCAATTTGTAATTTGCAGCGTTGTAGTGAAAGAAAAATAAGAAACTGTAAAAAAGTACTTACTTTCTAAGTTCGTACTTCTTAATGTTTGGCTTTTTAATCAGGAGTGCCAATGATTAGTGCAGTTCAAATCTACGTGGAAACTGAGGCACGCGATCGTCAAGTAGCTCGTAAAGAGCGAGTCCACGCGGTTTATAACGAATCGATCATTTTACGGCGACCAAGGCGAACGTTTCATAAACGATCGGGCAGAATGGCACAGCGACCGCGGAAAAAGTTTACGAGATGCGTCGCACGCGCGCGTAGCTGCTTCCCCTCCGATCGAAATATTCTCCGCTCGCTTTTACATTATTTTGAAAGGGGCGTGCTCGATGACGGCTCGCTCGCGGCGAGAACGACGACGTACAATATTTTACGAGTTTCAAGTAACGCGTTGATAAATCAACCGTGGGTTGGGAAAAATGAGGGTGGCCGAGGAAGACGCGAAAACGCGATTCGACGCGAATCCTGTCGGTCCACTTACACTGTCTCCTAGTCGGACCGTTTTCCGTCCATTATTTACGACTCGCAATTTGGGTCGAATACCAGCCACCGGTTGGCATCCGCGTTCATTCATCATCCGTGGAAATTATTCCTAATTTAATGGGCACGTGGTCACCCTGGAAACTCGTTCTTCAAGCAGAACGGCGCCCTCGTGATTGTGAAGAGGGCTCTTATCAATCCATTTTTTCGACGCTTGCAATCCAGCTCTGCAGTTATGTACGCGCAGGGTGAACTAGCTGTAGTTTAACATCCCGAATAACCTCTCCGTTCCAAGCACTCGATACGCTCTGTTAAACACAACGTATTCTTCCTATGACACTTTGAATTCGCTTGTCAGAACTTTATAGAGAAAATCGAACAGCACTCTAGCCACGATATTATCTGTCTCCCCGATATCTATCCCAGGGAATGGCAGAAAACGTTCAAGGCTCCCGCTACGTTTCTCCGTACCCGACGCCGTAAAACGGCGGAGTAAAGTGACGGGGGTTACCCTAAAAATCGAATTTACGCTTCTCGTCGCGGCATCGCCGATGTAATCGTCCGATACAATCAACAAGGGGATTTCGTGCTATCGTCTCGGAAGCACTACCCTGGCGTAGGGCTTGCGAACTGGCTTAAACGCGACGGGAGGTCGAGTTGACGCAGGCGATTCCAAGTTGCCGAGAGCTGGCCAAACATTGATACCCCGAATTCGATGTAATAAATTCGCGCGTTTCTTGTGATTGACTTGCCGTTACGGGGGCTAGAGCAGGCCACCGCAATCTCTGATCAGCGGCTTAGCACTCTGGAAGGTTCGCCAGCCGGAACGAGGGACGAGGAAAGCAGGCGGGGGAAGTCGTTTCCCCAGCAAGTTTCTGGACGGGGACAAAGATACACCGGATAAGCCGGATTAAGAATAGCCTTACGCGAATTCGTCGAATTATCTCCCTCTCAGGAATAATTGTGCTCGGCTAGTGCCCCCTGCCTCAGCCATGCAGACTCTGCGAAGAGGAAGGTGCGCCTATTACCGAGGCAAACGTTTCCACGTAACGAATTATTCAATCGAGAGAACTCGTTAAGCTGAACGACCGGCTCAAGAGGCTGAACAGCAAATCGTCGATACATTCGTTGTATCTGCTTATGATTGGCGATGGATTTATGCTGTTTACGTGCGCAGAACTTCAAGATGCAAAGATATACTGCGCGTCTTTGCGATATTAAAAGTGGAGTTAAAAGACCGTTCACCCTCTGAATTTCACCTATTTTTTTCGTCAAGGTTGAAAGATTGCTATCGGCAATCACTGCTGACGTAGGGGCGAGCAGATCCCGCTACCCCGATGAACCATCCCACTATCAAACTTACGTCTACGCCTTTCACGTGTAATCCAATCCATCCCGAGCGCGATGTTGATCGGCTCCGTCGAAGATTGAGTACCTCTATGTACCTCCTACAAAGTTCAGTGTCGTGTCTAACCAATCTGGTCTAACCAATCTAACATCACCTTACCGCTTTAATGTTCCCCAATATACCTATCCAGTATTTCGGTGGTAGGAGGCACCAGAATTCATTCGTTGCCTCCCATTTACGAATCCTGCCCTAGAATTAACGAGGTCGTCCGCTTCTATCAATGGTTACTATTCGATCCAGCAGCGTGTCGATGTAAAAGGGCATAGTGTGTGTCGGTGGATCAGTCCCGTTGAAATTCCAACTGGAATTGCAGGTTCGCGGGGGCGTCTACGCCTTTCTCTCGTAACCCTCGTGTCTCCGCCCCGCGGTGACTGGCAAGGAGGCAAGGGACCCGACTGTAAAGGGAGCTGCTCCAGGGTGGGTAAGGTAGGCGAAGGTAGACGGGTGAATTTTCGTTGGGTCCCGCGGACACGAGTTTCGGTGTCGGTCGGACCTCGTCAAAGCGTTCTCGCGCGACATTACCGGAAATTGCGGACACTGCCTTTCCCGAGTTGCCCCGTAGTCCAGTTGTGGCACGAAATGCATGAGTTTTGCGGCGAATTCGACAGCTTGTATGTATACGAGCGTTGGCCGGTGGTGCTTGTAGAGCCCGTTGCGCGCGTGCACATTGCCGGGCAACTTACACGAGGGAACGGAAGAATAGCCCGAGCGTGTTCGCGGCCCGACTGTCTCGCGACTACATTAATTAAATACATTCTCTCTGTCTCGCGCTATCCCTCTGACCAACCGAATGTCCTCTACCTTTGATTGTCCATGAAGTTCCCATTGTGGTGGGCCAAGCTGTCTCCGACACCGGGGACCTCGTCACTATCCTCCAGCCCGATGTTTGGATGAAACCTCTCCACGCTCGTTGGTCGGCCGCGCTTGCCCCGAATTCATCAACGGGATCATGCTTTGGTATTACGGAAGTTCCTGTGATCAACCGCGCCGTTCTCGCCTCCACTGGTTTAAACATAGTGGGACTCAGTGGAAGAAAGGTATCGTTGCTACTGTATAGATTTCGTACTTTGTAATTGAACGAGGTGATTATTGATGGGTGATCTACCATCTGCCTCTTAATCGGATCCCCCGCCGGACGCTTTACGAGCGAGGGAAAAGTTTGAACCGCAGTGCGGTTCCGTAGGCGGGCGCGAGAGGCACCGGCGCCATCTACGACGACATTCTTTGCGAAATTGCCGCCAAGTTCTTTTGTGCCGTGTTTCTTGTTCCCTGGTTTCCAAGGGACGCCGAGTGGAATTGCATTCGCGATACGGGACACCGACGACGCCTTTTCACGGCCGTTGGAGGACCTTCGTTTCCTTTGGGATATGTAAACCCACATCACTTGGATACATTATTAAATACTCGGGCTCCCAGGAGCGCGGGTTAGGAAGGCGTCGACGAGGCTCAATACTTGGTAACGAATCTTGTTTCACTTACATTATTCAAGATTAACACCTGGAAAGACAACAGGAGAAATTGACAGAGTTACTTTCCTCTTAAGTCTTCGTGGTCACTCGGGGTGCATCGCGCCCCAAGAGCAATTTACGAGTTTAAATAACGCGTCTGTACGACTTCCAAAGGGTATTAATTGAAAAATATAAAAAAAAATATTGCTTTTTTCTCACAATCGTGGAAAATCGCTCTTCTCGAATTACAACTTTCATCATATCAAAATTTACATTTCTAAAAAAAGACCATTGGAACATAAATGTATGACTATATCACTCAAAAGTTAAGAAATTCGAAACTATGAAAATGGTAACTCAAAAATGACGATGCGGTGCAGTGTACCCCATGTGATCAATTTGTGATTATAAGAAAACATATTGTATCTACATCTAACCATATCGAGAAATCGTTGGAAGTACCTGAAACGTTGTAAGAAATCTCGGTATCTTCAAAACTGGTGGGATTTTGAGAAAATCGATGGTTGATAGACGATAATAGACCACGCAGCGCTGTTATTGACTGTGTCAATTTTTCCGAACGATAGTTGTACAGTTATTCAGTTACACGGCGCGCGTGTATGTAAGCAAGATTAAAAGATTGGTTGTCGATGCGTTCAATATCGCCGTGGAATCGACGTTGATGTTCGGTTCAGCAAATCGTTTCGATGATAAAGCGCTGTCGATTCGACAGGCTGAAATTCCATGATCGATCAAAGCTTATTTTTCCCAGCTGGTGTCAAGCGGTGGCATCGAAAAAGGGGTATCGATTCGTCCTCGCGCGCACTTTCTTCTTCGTCGTTGCCACGCGTTCCTCTATTTGCGCCCCAGCGCGAAACAGTATCGTTCTCCGCGATCGTCTCTACCACGATAACGACCTCGTCCACCGTTTGCCTCAATCGTAATTCGACATTTGCTGCTGCGACGTGCTTACCGCGTTACGGACGCGCGTCGCGGAGCGAATCCCGGCCATGAACAAGGAACACAATCGAACGAGTGCTCCGCCGACCACGATGAGGCGCGTCCGCACTGTATAACGCTTTATCGCCACCACTACAGCCTCGTTATCGCATCATCGTTGCCATAATGAGCTCGTATCGTCATTACGTTCACCGATTCGAGTGCCACAACTCGATCCTTCGTAATTCTAGGTGCACGTTTAGGAAGGCAATAATGATGAATAATCCCGTATCGATACCCTCTTCCCGTGTCCTACATCAAGCAATGCCTAATCTTTCTATCATCTCGATCACGATTTACGATAATTTATGAAGGATTAGAGTTTCAATAAAAATACCCTGTTCTAGCACTTCCTTTGAACCACCTGCACATACAGCGTCACCAATTTTAGTAACAATCAATACCGATCTCTCCAAATCACGATGAAACAGCGTAGAAAGTAGCTAGATCCTGACGAATTCTTCGCGGGGTATTTGCACAGAGGCCTCGCGCGACCAGGTTGATCTCAAAGCGAGATTTCGGGGGAAAGATGCAGGTAAACAAACACGAGCCTCGCGGTGAACGGGG
This sequence comes from Andrena chrysosceles, assembly GCA_963855975.1. Taxonomy (NCBI): domain Eukaryota; kingdom Metazoa; phylum Arthropoda; class Insecta; order Hymenoptera; family Andrenidae; genus Andrena; species Andrena chrysosceles. Next base: position 8,745,138 of record OY979766.1, on the reverse strand, counting down.
TGCAAGTGCGACGAGGGTAGCGAGGAAATAGGGAGCGAGACAGTACAGAAGGCAGAAGGGAAAAGCCCCGGGGTGGCTGGTGCGCGGGCGCGGCTTTGCGGGTCAGAGTGCGCCGGGTATATAACCGGGCGGATGCCGTCGTCCTTTAGTCTTGCGTTTATCGTCGTCGCGACGACCCGCTCGAATTCGGTAGCGTGCGTTGTCGCGCAATCGCGATCCACGGTCAGTTGATCGAGGGTTCGTTCAGTGATGGCGCGGAGTGTGCTTCGATCGCCATTCACCACCGTGACAGTCCGTCGTGCGTGGTTCCATTCATCGATATCGATCTAGATCTCACCAGGTCCACCTCCGCTCGTGGCGCCGTGAAACTCCGCGAACGATCCAGGACAAAAGTATCGCGTAATCTGTACCGTTCTTCTTCAACCGAGTCGCACCTCTTTAACTCCAAAGTAATCCTTGCCTCTGCCGCAAACAGTTCGTCAACCTGTTGTAACCGGGTAACTTGCGTACTCTCAGAGGTGCGTAAAAAAAGCTCCGATAGGAGAGGAAGCTGGTCGTGACAGTCGACCGCTGTTCAGACGTCACTTGGGTTTCTTGGAGGAGCGGGAACCCGAGCTTTTACGTCCTGCGAGAGGGAGGCAGAGGAAGAGAGGTAGCTGGAACCAGTGGAAGACTCGAAGGATACTGGGCCAGTGATTCGATTCACCGTGGGGCTGCGAGGCGAGGAAGCTGCGGGCACGGGGAGGAAGAGGCGAAACGCAGGAGGTGAAAACGAAGGGGAAGGAAGGACGGAAGGAAGGAAGAAGGGAAGGCACTGCGGGGAATTCCGAGCGGTGCCTCCGGCCAGATACGACCGCTTCTATAGATCTATATGCATAGTAAAGTCGCGGCAATAGAAGAGCCCCGGCCACGACGACGTGTATCTGGGTCATACACCCGTTTCCCCCGTGTCTGTCCTGTTACCGCCGTCGCTGCTCGTTTTCCATAATTTCACGAGACTCGCTTGTCGCAGCGGAAAAGGGGACAGGATCGTGACCGCTAGCCGCGAAGGCGGACGTTCGTGGGATTAAAGAGGAAGAGAGGTATTACGGCGTCGATATCTCCCGACAGTGTTATCCGGCGCCGAGGGGCGAAAAAAGCAGAGGATCCTTAGGTGGCTCGTTAAGTGGAACGTGTAATTACGCGGGACGAAAGGGCACGTCGGTCTGACGTCTGCTGGAACGCGGATGCACACAGGGGTGCACGAGATCGTGGTAACGGAAGAGGAAGTGCAGGGCAGCCGGTATGCCGATGTTCGTGTGAGAATCGCCGCAAAAACCCGGAGCAGGAACACTTAACAGCGGGGAACTTGGGTTCGCACGGGCACGCTGCGGTTTTTCGACATTTGAAAGCTGGGGCGAGGAGGGTGGTGGTTGGTTGCACGCGAGCTCGTCCCGACTTCTTTGTTAACGCGAATTGTACGTGCACTGTTCGCTGTGCTGAGCGTACCGGTTGTTCCGTCGGTGGTTCGAATAGCCCGCTAAATTGTTTGCGTAGACCGTCGACGCGCCGGTACCAGTGACCGTAACGAGCTGTTACGTCGTTACGAGCGAAAGGGAGACGGAAAAACGGGTGGCGGCATCTCCCGCGGGGACAATCCCGGTCGAGCGACCACCCACGCGAGGACTATTATCTGTGGAAGAGCAATCAGCTCTTGCGCGGGCTGCCCGTTTCTCTGTAGAACGGACACATCGGACGTGGCTGGCTCGGTAAATAATGAACCCCCGCAGTCATTTATCAAGCTCACCGCGAGGCCAACGAATGCTCAAAGTAGCCCGCTGGAAGTAAATGGAAGGGTGCAACACGAGCTCGCGCCAGCTACCGGAGCCCACATCGCCCTCCCCATCCCGCACCCCGTCGTCCCCGTTGGATTTCGTCCGCGAGAAAAATAAGTGTGTCACTCTGTTGCGCGCGCTATCTCGATTGAACGTTCTGTAATCGTCGTGCTCGCTTAGAGGGAACGGTCTCTCGTATAATTACGAGGAAACGGTAGAGGGTGGAACGATACGGTCGGAAGAACGATCACGGCAAGAAGGGTTAGCGTTTCCTCTCCGGCTTGAACGCTCGATAAAAACGGTCGATGTCGTCGCGGCTGTCGCCGTACTCGTCGCTGCCGTCGCGCTTGTGGACGTGGTCTTTGAGATGCGATCAGCGATCGAATCGTGCTACGGTCAGCAGCAACAGCAACGCGGTCGTTCCAGCCGGATTTATCAGCGCGGCAGATAGCGGCCGTGTGAAAGCAACGGTGGTGGCTCCATGAGAGTGATTACACGCGACGATCGCGGCAGAACGTTTTAGCCGGTTTCGCGCGGCGGTGTAGCCACGCGCTGAGTGAATCATGAGACGACGGAACAACGGTACAGCGGGCGGCAACGGCGGTTGTTGCTGCCACGCGAGCAAGAGGGTCGGCCGCGGAGGGTTCAGCGACGCGGACGTGAACGAACCACCCGGATGGTGCGTTTACGCGACGGTCGCGCTGGTCGCAGTTGGCTGCTACCTGAACGCGTTAGGTGGTGATTTCGTGCACGACGATATACCGGCGGTGGTGAGGAACAAGGACGTGCTCGCTCAGACACCGTGGACCAGCGTTTTCAAGGACGACTTCTGGGGGACGCCTATGCGCGACATCAACAGCCATAAAAGCTACAGGCCGCTGACTACGCTCACCTTTCGGTAACCCACGATGCTTTTTTTTTATTATCATTTCTACTGTGTACCTACCTACGCTGATTTCCAGCTTGATTTCTGGAGCGTTGAATTGTTAGGGGGTTCTTGATTCGTACATTGTTTGTATTTACAATTTCCAATGAAACTATCGCGAGGATTGTTGAAACGTGAAATGGGATCCGATTGCTTCTGTGTGATGTACAGAGTGTGTTTTAGAAATGCGAGCAGTTATGGATTATCTTGTTGATGGAATACGTGAAAATGAAAACAATCCTCAGATTGGAAACACGACGTCAATGGAAATCTTCGTAACTATCAGCATGGCAATCAGCGGTGGTATTATTAAAATGAATTGGCTGTGCAGCTACAATTAGTGCGGCGTGCAATTAAACCTGCGAGCGCAAAATAAACCGGAATAATCGTGGTCGTTTCATTGGGTTATCGCGAGCGGCATAATTGCACGTGGCATTTTTGTTGCCCTGTGCAGGGACCACCTACCGGCGCGTGATCGCGTGAAGCTGAATGTGTACCTACGACACTCAAGGAAGAAATTTCGAGATCGTGATCGCGGCAAAGTAAACTGGTTATCTCGTGCATTTCAAATGAACCACACGTAACGCCTCGTTACGAGGTCCCTTGTGCCGCCTGATCCTCTATCTAATTACGCGTTACAATAGTTTCGAACGTCTATCTTGGCCACTTAATCCCACGGATGTGCTTGCCTTAATATCGTTAAGCTTGATTTAATCAAATGTACGTCACCTCTATTCCTGTCGCATTTTCTCTTCGCTGCAATAGAATTGCCGTGATTTCCCCTCTTCTACAATCACAAAACTTGTCTCAGGTATATAATCACGCAGAATTTCTATAGTTCGACTCACACATTTCACTCCTCATAGTCACGTCGATATGCATTAAAGCTTGCAAGTATATCACCTCCTGAACTTTGTTTCCTCTCTTGTACACCTCGTTCTTGAACTTCTGGCAAACTGACTAAGTATCAAACTATTCCCTGACTATAAGCTAACATTAGCACCCAATAAAAAATGAATGATGCAACGAAAGCCAATCAGTCCACATCAGATTGACCTAAATCGGAAGGATATTTCATATCGCGATATCAATAGAGCTTCCACTCAGAAATAGATCCCTCGACTTTCCCCGCTAGCCCTTCTACACCATAGAATGGTCCACGTCGTTAGACTCTCCACTTGAAAGCTAATATAGGAAACCCATAGAAAAATGATTATCACGCCTCCGCTTTAGCGAAGGGTTTCGAAGCTACATAGCGCAGGGTGCGACCGCGCGATATCCGCATTGGACAATTTCTCGACCGGTATCGATTCGCTGAGCCCGAACGGAGAATGGAAAATTGCGGATGCGTATCCGGTATAGTCGTGGCAGCGCCGTATGGCCGCCGTAGTCCATCCGGTGGTCGCTGGGTGTGAACCCTGGGGGGTTGGGGAGGGGCTGGAAGAGGGGCGGGGAGGTGACAAGAACCCGACCGCGAGAGTTTCTCGTGGTGGACAGCGACGTGTTACGTTGCGCCCTGCAACACGACCGGGTCCCTCGCTTTCCTCCTAGCGCCGATTTGATGCATGGATACCAGTTTGCCACACTCTCGCGCTCGCAATACTGCATATTGGCTGGTATTGGGCGATCCATCATACCGCAAGACAACGGCACATCGCTCATTCGCCTTAACGCTCCAGATGCTGTTGCCAACTTCGACGAGCCGCGCCGCGCCTGCGAGAACGGGGCGGCTGGTAGATTCTGACGGAAGCAACGACGCTGGGGGTAGCGCTCGCTCGTGGGCGGCTCGACGGGGGATGGTGGGACGGGAAAGATGGTAAGGGCGAGCATTGCGCTTCCGCGTTTCGCGCGATGCCGGAAGTGGAACGCATCCATAATTCCTGAGGCACCGAGACGAGAGAAGGCTACGGGCGCCGGCAGTCACGTTCGTTCGCCTTCAGATTACGGGATATTAACGATCGGGGCCGGGCGTCATTTCCACGGAGTTTGCATAAGCGCCTTCTAATCGTCCTGCGCAATCGTTTTTCCATTCTCGTAGATTCGGATAGATTTTGAGGGGCGGGAACAGTGGTGGAACAGCGAAGGACGAGAATCCCAGCGTGTCTAATGCCACGGGAATTAAAAGTATTTTTAAGGAATCTTGGTATAGTCTCTGCTTGTTTACTAATTTAGCCACAAAGGCGGCGAGCATGGCTGGTGTGTTGCTCGTCAAAGACCAGAGTTATTGGCGTGGCAATTGAAACGCGTGTCAAGGGGCGACGAATGTAGGGAACGAGTTCCGTGACATATATTTATAATTACTGTTTCTTTCGTTTGTCGGGAGAGCCTGGCGTCGACTACTGCTTTTGCACAGAGCTTTGTTAACGGAAGTGCACGGGTCAAAGACTCCGAACAATTGAACCGTTCGCGTGTAGCTGCACATGGTTCCATTGGATGTCTTTTTCTTCTTACTCGCGACTCCACCCCCTCCAACCCTTCTCTATCCTTTGATCTCTTTATTATCTCGAACCTTGCACGGCGCTTAGAATATTTTGCTTTCCTAAATTCAGGCTTTCGCTCCGAAAACTCGCGCCGCGGCGATCCTGAAAGTTTCAGCCGAACCTCTCGGACCTTTTGTGCCACTCGACCTCCGCGAAGTTTCCAGGGGATTTCCGAACGCTCCTCGCTAAAACGGCCGTCAACTTTCCTACGTATATTCCGCGTGGTCGCACGTGCTCGCACGATTGCGCTTTCAGTTGGGACGCGAGGGCCCCTTTCCACGTCCGAGGGCTTCGGCGAAACAATAATATCCCCCGAAATGGCAGTTCGATGACGCTCGGTTTAGGAAAATCGACCCGCAGCTTCGGGGCGTGATGAAACTTTCTGACCGGTCCGGGCTGTCTTCCAATTCTAATCGTGTGCACGCACATGACTCGCTCGCGTGGCCGGGATTTGCTCAAGTAAGAACACCAATCTGATCGTAATTTCCTGTGAAATATAGGGATGCTCGAGCGAAGTTACTCGCTGAAGTAAGGAACGAATGAAAGACGCGAGCAGAAACTGCAGTTTGCAAATCAGACAGGCGAGATCGTTATCGTCAACCATCAAATTTACTCAGCGAAATTAGCAGCGCAGGGCCGTTACAATTATACCTGTCCGTTACAATTGAAGTATTGAAGTATTGCGCATGAGCGCCAGAGTTGCGCAATGATTTAACGCGTTATAAATAATGACCTCCTTTTGTCTATCGATAGGTAATGTAGCTGGACGTTCGTAATAACGGCGCCGCAATTAAAAACACATTTACCTATATCAACGCCCGGCGGTGTTTCGCGCGGCGTTGGCCGGGGTTTTTAACTATGTAGGTCACCGATAGTTTGAATATGAGAGAAACGCGAATACCGATGTTTGGCAGGATTAAGTTCAAGCGAAAGGAAGAGAATGAGAGGAAAAAGTGTCGGCAAACATGGTACAACGGAATTTGTCGCATTTCACAGCGAATATCATGCGTAAATGTGGTTTACGAACGTAAAATACCATCAAGAAATGCAAATGTTTCCGCGAAGAGCGAGGATCCATTAAGCCCCGCGAAATCTCGTTTTCTCTTTCCATCTCCCAGCTTAAACCGAGCATCGTCGCGTTTTAATATTTACATTCGTCCGGCGAAGGAAAAAAAAGGCAAACCGGCATCAACCCTCTATGCCACCCCCAGCCCCTCCTAGCCTGCCCATTTTTTTCCACCCCCGCGGTAACGGCGCATGCTTTATTACATTTTTCTTCGGCGAATTCGCCGGCGTTTCTCGCGGCGCGCGCACTTCACGTCCGTTTATCCGCGAGGCTCTTTGTGCCTCGTACAATGACGATCGATATAATCACATTTGCCGCGAGTAGGAACTTATACCCGTTCCCCGGGAGAGATTCTTCTTTGTTTCATCATACGTCGAGGATGAGGGAGCCAGTTACACGGTAGTGTCGGTCGGAGTAAAAAATTGTCGGTCCGCCAAGCGATTACGGCGCGGAGCTTGCACGTCAAAGCTCCACGTTGCTTTTGCCAGTCGATTTTTATCTGTTCTTTCGGCGGTGAGACATTTCTATTATCTTCTATTGCAATTAGTTGCTCGAAGATCGTGCGAGCAATTTTGGTAGCGAAGTGTCTTTTTCGAGGTGGAAGCTTGATTGTTTTTCATGATTGTTAAAATTCTGCTTTTCAATAAAATACTGCCGCAATTGGAAATTATTCTAAATTTTATACACGAAAGTATTTCATGCTCTTTGGTTTCTTAAAGCGATATCGATGTTTAATAATCTTCTGTGAATTTCCCTTTAATTATGGATCTCTCCCTTACTTCTATATTTGATATACTATACTTCTGAAGAATAATAAAAATTCGGAATGGAATGAAAGCAACGTCCCCGGTATCGAAAAATATTGCCCCAGGTCTGCCAGGTCTGCTCAACCTATTTTACAAAAAAAGAAGAAAAAGCTCGTAATAGATGGATATTGAAAGTCACTCAAACGTATCGAATTTCTCAAAAACACCCGCGACTCGCGTCCACCTTTCCCGTTGTGATTTCCGTTTGAATCGCTGCGGAACGCTCGGAAATCACGAAACGTCATGCCGATCCTTTCTAGCCAGTATCGACGAAGCCGGTCGATTTTCGATACGGCTGTGTAGAAACGTCTTACCCGGACTGTTTATCTCGTTATCGTCGCTGTAGCCCGAGGTAAACAGAGGGGTTAACGAGGCAAGCTCTACCATTCCGCGGTTCAACTTTTCATCGCGAGTCCCGTGCCGATCTCGTGGCACAGCTCGAACGTTCACGTGCGAGCAACAGACACGTCGAATCGCTCCCCTAACGTCACCCGAAAGCTCTCGATGCAGCCCCTATAAATGATCACTTTTATCGAGCTTTTCACCTGGAGAGCACGTAGCGCGCAGAAAGATAGCTGGGGGTTCGTTCGCGAGCACTCGCGACGCAGTCAATCGCCCAGAGAGATAAGACGCAGTGGAACAGTAGGTGCAGAGGCGGGGGTAGCTTCCGCAGGAAGAAAATTTGCAAGTTAGACGGGTTACGTCTTCCCTCGACTTCAGAGCAGCGAACATTGCAACGAATTTTCCCGACGAAAACCAGGTTCCCTCTGCGAAAAGACTTTGTCCTGCTGTTCCACACCGCGAATTTGGATTTTAAAACGACTCGTATGAATTTAACACTTGGACTACCAAGAGCGCCATTTAGACTCTTTAGTCTTCCACCGTCTCCTCGGTAACGTCATCGTTCACCGCAATGTTTGGTCGCAGGATTCCGAAAGCTACTGAAAGCTCCTATTTACCCGCAGTCCAGTCGGGCATCGTCCGGTTCGTTGCCTCCTTTGGAGTATGCATTCCTTTGCCATATACATACGCCCGACCTGGTAGACGGAGCGTTAAGCGATTCAACGAATTGGCGCGCGATCCGAGCGGGGCGAGTTCCGTTTGGAAACGGGCGTCCACCGTTGCAGTAGGTATCCCCTGTTCCGTACACGCGAGCCACCGCGAGCTTCGAGTTAACAGGCGTTGGGGCCGTTTCGTCGTTTAGGGGCAGTTAAATCACGATTCACGGCGGGCCCGAGTTCCTCGGCTGGCGGTTCTATGATGATTTATGAGCGAGACCGCGAGCGATGATGTGCCGCGCTCCGTGTGCGGTGTGCATGCGAGGGAATAATTATTATTAAATTACTTGACCCGACGCACCGGCCGGAATCTCGTTTCGCGGGCGTTACTGACACGCATGAATGATTACGTTACAGGCCCTAATTTAGACGCGCGATATCACGTTATACTACTCCCCACGTACGTACCCTCGCATTCGATTACGCCACCGGCTCCCGCGCCGTGATATCTCATTCGCTCGGACGATTAAACCGGCCCGATCATCTCACCCCGTGCGAACTTCTCTTCATCCCTGACGATTCGTTTCACCGTGGGGTTCCGCCCGTCTTAAGTCTGTGCTCGCATGTAGAGACACCAGGGTGGTTGTAGGTGACCTAGTGAGGGGGCGATTGTGCGCGAATAGGGGCGAAAATGCAGGTCCTAACGACGAGGCGAGGACGAATCTGGAATTCTAGTGATCCACTGTCGCAGCTCAGGGATGGGGGCTGGTGAAATATTTTATGCGATTTTGGTGCGCGTCGGGGTGTATCGTGGATTAGATTTCTTCTCTCGTGAGCTGCAATTTGTGGGTTTTTACGGAGCAGGTGGTGGGATACGTCATTGTGGGGCAGAGGGTGGTTGAGCGTGTTGAATTAGTTGCAGAGGTAGGAAGATTAATTACTCGATCATGATATCTACTCGTGGGATTGGAACTCAGTCACAATCGACACGATAGCTTGCTCGGATTTTGTTTTTTATAAATACACTGTATCATATTACTTCTTTGCCTCGCTCTATATACGTTTCTTTATATAGAGATGAATAATGGTCTAGGACTCCAGCAGAGTATCATTGTTACGCTGTATAATTCGAGTCTAGAGACGTACATGGTGGATCTCGAGACGCAGCCCCATTAAAAATTTATTATACACTCATATCCAACGTGGCCTCAACTCAGAAAGCTCGAGAATGGTGGAACGAGGTTTTTCGCGAGGTAATTGCCATTGCACGCGACCTTTTCTTACTGCGCTATTTGCCCGAAGCGCTCTTTCCGGAGCGATATTTCCTTCGTCCCATATACTCGGTACTTTCGTGGTTTCTATCTCGAGCTCTCGATTCCCGACCAGTATTTCCCGGCTACGTCTCCGTCTCGATGCTCCATCCACGAACCCTCTGCCCCGTAAGAAGGAGATTCGTTGCTCGAACGGGGACAAGAAGCATCGCGCCATCGCACGGCGCCGCTCTTCTCGCGTTGATCGTGACGAGGAATCCGAGGCGGGCATTTGTCTTCTTCGAGGTGTATCCTCTCCGTTTATTGGATTCGCGAACTTCGCCACCGGGTATGTAATAACCGTGGAGGAGGCGAGACCCCGTAAATCCGTTAGGAGAGAGAAAAGCCAGCCCTCTTAAGAACCCACCGAACAGATGGAACGATATTATTGCGAGCCATTGAAACGAGCTCAGTATTGAAAAAGTTTGTCATACGCAGCCCGATAAATGATTAATGCATGGCGGCGCGGAAAACTTCCCCAACCCGATCCCTATTCTCATGCCGTGCACGACGCCGGATGTAATCATTTTCCTTTCACGGAACACTATCCAGTGATAGCTACCTCAGCGTTCCCCTTAATTATTTTTCCTCGAACTGGTTGCCCGCGGTACCTACTTGGTAAATATCGATTGACAGTGAATAATTTATAAATCTATTTTATAAACCATCGAGACTTCACTCGTGGAATTATTCGAGTTACCATTGCTAGAGGATGTCGAACGAGGAATTCGACGAATTTGTCACCACCGATGGGAAACACCGAAATTGAAGATCCCACTCGATACGTGTACGCAGATTAGAACAGTTTTCGCAATAAGGGCTCGAGTACGTGCCACAGAGCATGGCTCGAGAGTCGTACAAATTCCCACCCGCTGGATGAAACATATATACGCTTGAACCCTGGAAAATCCCGAAAATCAACTTTTTCGCGGCGTCAAAGTTCCGCTCAGCCCGAGAGCCTTTGACCCCGTTTGCGCTCCCATTGGCGCCAGATTACTATGAATCAACGCGACGAGGCAACTACGGAATTTTTGCGTTTTTAACGGCCCCTCTGAATATTCAGGCCCGGCGGATACTCCGAAAGTTTACCCTCCCGCGAATTCGTATAACCAAACTTTCCGCAGCATCGATATTCTGTTGCGGTGAATGCAGCGGGCCCGGTCTATTCGCCCGCGACTGCATTTGCATTCGCGCCATTTACAATCCCGCCTAGAGTAGACGCGCGCGGCGAAAATGTATTTACTCGACATTGTCGCATCTACCGTTCCAGATCGATGCATTTCCAGGGATTTTTAACGGAATGACTTGGGAGTAAGAAGCCCTTGTTGCTTGTTAAGTAGTTATCTAGTTAGTGTCTTGAAGTTATGGGTACACCGTGGATGTCTTGTGCTTTGAGGTGTCCGTTTCGAGGTTTCTGTTGAGTTGGACTGCTTCGGAGTAATTGACTTTGAGTTGAGTTGCTCCGAAGCAATGGATCTCGAGCTCGATCACCCTGAATCCATGATTTCCAGATGAGGCAGATCATGGGTTTAATTATACTGGATGAAAATTAGGGTGGCGAGGATTCCCTTCGCGTAGGTCCTGAGCTATTCTATGTAATATGATTCGAGATTGTTCTGCGCGAAGTGGAACCAGTACCTGTGACTTTTAATCCAACTCGAGGCCGTTTGTTGAATCTTACGTAATAGTGATTAAATTAACCTGAAGCATCTTGACGGAAATGACGCGACGGCTCGGATGAACGTATTTAATTTCCGATAAAGTGCCGTTGGGTGTGCGCAGCCGCTCGCGTATATTGGAAATTTGCGGAGTTCACGGTTCGGTTTGGCATTAAAATTGCCCGATCCATTGAGTCGACAATCTCGCAATTGCAATATCGAAATACGACGCGACGACCCGTTCAATCGCGAACGTCACCGTTTCCTCTTCTCCTCTCACGCTCCAGTTCATCGTGCTTCGATCGTTGCCGTATTTTAAATACCTTCGGTGCTGGGAAAGTTGAGCTACAGAGAGGCAGCCCCCGCGATTTATCCGCGTGCGTCGCGAATAACACGCGAATTCATTTCGTCTCCGTCGAGGGCTTGGATGGAGAACAAAGGGCGGCCTGGAAACGCGGTTACCACGTTTTCTCTACAATTCTGCCAAATTCTGCCGCGTTTATTTTCGTGCCGGCTAATTCCCCATTCATCCAGCACAAATGGGAAGCATTGGTTTTTATTCCTCGCAGAAACACGTTGTTTAACGGTCTATTCAATCCTACAAACACTCGATTAACCCGTGCACGCCTCGGCGCACGATTTACAATTTTCCAAAGCCGTGTTCTCTGTATGCGCTTGGATCGATTTCAACAACATCAGTTCGAAACGGGAACTACAGAGCCTGTATGTATGTTTTTTAAGATTGTTACTGTTTACAAGCTTAATTTCAGTGCTAACGTAGATACTTTCCCATCTGCGTAGCATCGTGTTTTCGACATTATTACGCGTGAAAGCATTATTCTGTACCTTCGCGCTTTTCAATTCAGAGCCTTATTGAACCTCGTAATTCTTCCGTTAGTTTTATACCAAAATCGTCGTAAAAAAAAAAGTTTCCCCGTTGCTTCCGAGCGGACTAGCAGAACCGAAAGGGCCTCGAATAAAGGAGCGCGGGGGGAATATAGTCCGACGATCCTGACACGATTATCGCACGAACATTTACGTACGTATGATGGTCCTATCGTGTTACGACACACTCGAAACTCTTTTTACGACAATCCTCGAAGGTTCAGATCTGAAAACTCGCTAACTCTTGAAGCGGTGGCTCCGCTCGCGTTTCGGAATGCACGAGGGGGTGGAGAATAATGGAGCGAAGATCCAGTAAAATGTCGAAGGGAATTAAGGGCACGTAAATCCGCCGGCATAATATAAAACCGTTGGACGAGTTGATCGTTACGTTTCCTCTCGTTCCGTTCGCAACCTCGACTCGATACTCTCTGCTTATTAGAATTCCCTATGCCGCGAAGTTGAAGAAAATCACGTAACGAGATACAAGGGGACTCGGTCGTTGGCACAGAAAGCTCTTGGATGCGTTTCCACTCGGGGCAGCGGGGTATCGCGACACGATACGGGAAGATACCGTGATTAAATTGGCTAGATTGGGTATCGTAGCAGAGCGAAGAGAAGAGCCGCCCCGAGGCTCGATTTGAAATTGAATTCGTTGAAATAAGCGGACTGCCCCTTTGTTATCGATTACACTGGGTAACAAGTTTCCGGGCGGACAGCGGGGTCTCTTTGTACGTAAAACGTGACTCTAATACTCGGCGCAACGCGTGGGGAAACCTTTTATCTTGGCTTTGTGCGGGGGTGAATCGTTGCGATCTGCTCGTGACAAGCGTTGAGCGTGCTACGGTAACGCGACAAGCTTCGCCCGTGGAAATTACGCATTACTCTGGCGTCTGTCTTTCGTATTATCGTACGTGAAACGGGAGCGAACGTCCCGTTTGAAATACTTTCGTCGTGCATAGTCTCGGGTCACTATTACCCGCGCGTACACCCTCGTGTATTTAATGGGCTCCCCTGGCGGAGGATTAGAGCGAACGTTTCCCGTCTCTCATCGAGGAGACGCGAAATCCTCTTGAACGAGTCCCGACGCAAAGCGTGGTGTACGGTGAATTCTTGACGAGACACGGGCAGTTTATTGTGATCACGACGATTCGTTAATCACGCACCTTTGCCGGCTGCTCGACTTCAAAACTATGAGCTAATTACTGCGCCGTAATTAAGTAATTAACTATCTGGCTGTATAGGAGGCTGCAAAGCGGCAACCCGTTGCCTTAACTCACTCGACGAGCGTGTAACAACGCGCCCGCGCATCTATAGACCGGTTGCAATTCCCTGGATTCGTCCTGCAGTCACGCAATTAAACCGTCCCATTATTCGAGGCCATCTGTGCACGGGAACGCGCGTAATTTTGTCTGTTCGAGGGGCGACGATAATAATTGCGGATAAATATCCGCGATTAAGGGTGTAATTTCAGTCGCTCGGGAACGCCTGATATTTTCCCCCGACACTTCCCTATCTAAACTTCTCAAAGTGCAAGGAACGATTCAGCGGTTCTATCGCATATTCACTGGAATATTTCATCGATCTAAAATATCTCTTTGCAGAATAAGAAACGATTCGAAGGCCTTCCAAAATGCAGTTGATTATTTCAAAGAGATTTTATCCATGGGGTACGCGGATGGTAGCTATTATCGCGCGATTAGCCCCGCGATAATTAAACGCTGATAATCAGCGTTTCTGCCAGGGCAGAGGGCCTCTCGATCGTTAATTAATTCGCTGGATAGAAGGGGGCCGGCATGGCGCGACGTGCTGACGTCGAACCGCCGCGCACCGCGCCGGATGAGAATTATGCGTGCCTCCACGGCGACGCAATAAAGCGCTCAAGCCGGCAAGTGCTGCCTATCGCGAGTATCGCTGCGCGGGAAAAGGTGTTCTTTAATGCAGGCGCACGATCGAGAGCGGCCGAGTTTACAGCGCTCGCTCACGGCACGCTTCTCGCCCCCGCGGCAGTCACGAAACCCGCCACGGATGAATCACTGAACAGCACGAACCCAACCCGTGATCTACCGTCCCCTGCCGAGCTAAATTCGGGAAATCGAACGACACACGTGTCCAGCCTGGCAACGAATTATCGCCACCTCCGTTGCACTTCGTGTAATTATTCAATGAAACGGCTCAAGATAGACTCCGCGGAGTCACGATCCACCGAACCGTTCCTCGCCGCGAAAACTTCTGGAAACATTAATTTCGCGCCGCCGCGAGTTGCCTGCTATAAATCACCCCGTTTTGTCTGGGGAATTTATCTTCCCAGATGAAGATTTCTCGCGTATTAAATTACGAGAAATGACGCCCCAAGGAAAGTCTTTGGGCAGGATGTACGCCCCCAGTTCTGGTCAAGATTGTGAGTTCGTTGAAGGGGTTGTTTAGATCGATCAGATTAGTGGAAAGGGCGGGGCGATTATCTGAGTGGCTGGGATATTGAAAGGAGAGTGTAGGGATGCGTAGGTAAATTCGCAAGCGTAGGTAAGTCACTTTGAGGACATAGGGATGAAGAGTGAATTATTTCGGGCAGCAAGTCGCTGGAACGCTTTTGCCAGTTAAAACGGAACATTCCAGGGGCCATCACTCGTTCCTCTTTTTAAAATGATGTATATCTGTAAAGGGATTACTTCTGACGTTGCTATCTGGCGCACTGCAACGAGAGGCTAAAGCTTTAAAGCTAGATCAGACCGTCTCCGTGGACATTTTCCCGTTTGTGTGCTTAACAGTAATGACAGCTGGTCCTTTGGAACTTGTATTCAGCTCCTACTCTCTTCGCTCTATTCTTTGTCTCGAGTACTTTCTGCTATACTCTCTCAAGGTGTCAGGTGTATTCTTAGAAGTCTGCTTGCATCCTTTGCATCTCGTTTTCACGCTGAAACGAGTGGTCGCCTTTCACTCGAGTATCTTTCCGCGCGCAGATAGGGCGCTGCTGTATTCATCTCGGTTCAACTCTTTGCCCTTTTCTCCTGCTTTTCGCTACCCTCCTTTCACCAATTTGGATGACCTTTCGTCGTCGGTCCTCTAAGTCTCTTAAATACTTGCACTCCCGCGTTACACTGAGACGGTCAATAGCTGTGGGAATGGTTTTAAATATCTTTTAAAATTGGCACAGTGCATCTTTAACGAGCACGTCGTACGACTGAACTTACATAAAATAACTCGTCCGCGAGTTTCTCGAATCGCAACTCGTACACCAACATCACTGGGAGACAGAAACCATCGTGCCACCTGCTCGCTAATTATCGTACGTTAACATCGCCGCTATCAATTGCGTCAAGCATCACACTAACGACCAACCGCCGAGCATCGCTCACACACAGGCCGAAATAGGGTGACTGACGTCTCGAGCCAGCCACGAACATAATAAAATGGTAATTCTTCTCTCGACGCTCGCTCTGCCGAAGACGAACGACAATGGATCGTGCCCGTTCTATTTCCGACTCTCGTTCGCCAGCCCAGGAAATTGGATCTGCTGCGTCCTCCACGGACGGCCGTCCCACCCTGCGAGCACCACACCCATTTTCGACAGGCATTTTTTTTCATCGGAGCCACCGTCGACCATCGGGCGTAGTCATGGACGGTAATTGTACGGGACTATGAAGCACCGCATCAGCGACGGGCTGTAACGTTAATTACGGGAGCACTCGTAAACCGAGATGATATAAAATATAGCGGTCCGTCGACTCTGGAAGCCCACCTTCTAGAACTGTCGTTCTACTTCGCGCGAGAGGCCGCGGATATTGAGTCGTTGAACGCGGACTTCATTATGTATTACAATACAGTAACGGTTTTTCTCTATTATTGCACACCGCCATGCCCTCCCTTCGCCCGCGTAATGAAATAACCGGCGTTATTAAAAAAGACGCGTCACGGTGCCGTTCTTTCTTCGGCCCCGGAAACGCCGCCAGCACCGTTATTGGGACGCATCGATTGCTCATCGTACAGTTTCTCCCGGGCTCCGTTCTTTGTTCGCTCGGGAGAACTGTGTTCTATAAGCGTACGCGGCTCTGTGGCGTTTTTTTTTTACCTCTTTAAGCGGCTTACCGCGCAGGGTAGAAAATAGTTCATCGCTCCGCGAGGATACTGTCGTTGCGCGGTGGCTGAGACGAAATTTTAGTGGGACTAATTGCAGTAAATCGGTATTTGCAGTGGAATCATGCGAGGGTGTCGTAGTTTGGAATTGGGGAGATTTGTATGGGACAGAGAAGTTATTGCAGCTGATTCGTGCCGCTAGTAGTAGAGGTCAGCGCTTCAGGGGATAGGCTCGACGCTCGGCTGCTAGTAGTACAGATCAACGGTTTAGAACGGTAGTTCAGTACTCGGTTCTCGTTTCATAGAATTTTGCAGTGACTTCTGTTAGCGCGAGTCTAATAGCCGCGATTCCACTTACAGGTCTTTAGGATATGTTAACGTGTGGAAGGAATATTTTTCACGTTTTGTAAGGTATTTCGAAACGTTTCGTTGAATACGAGGCGATCTGTAGAAATATTTCGTGGTTGTAGGGGAAACATCCTCTCCTCACGTGTTCCTATTCATTCAAGAAGTCTGTGTTTTATTGACAATGATACACGAGCTTTCTCCAGTTCGCAACTTTTGCGGCTCCGTCGAACCGTGAGAACACTATTGTTTTCAAGACCGCCCACATCGAGCCCTGTCACGTAGCTGACACCAAAGGGGCTTTTTTAACTTGCTCTCGTTTCGAATACGTCAAACCGAGAATTAAAAACCGCTGCAAAGTCGGTCAGGAATATTTGAAACCATGCATTCATGAGCTTCAAATTGAAACTCTCAACATCGCAATTTTTATCGCGATACACGACGTATTGTGAAAAAATTATTATTATCGCTGAATAAAATCATGTTAAATTCACGAAGCATGCTGTTGCGTATAACCTGAATGCCGTGTAGAACGTATTCTGCATGATTTTGCGCGCGCGTATAATTGAATTAGCTGTTACAAAATTGAATTTTGTTTATCCATTGTGGAAGTGGGAACGCTCTCTGCGTGCGGGAGCAAATGTTTCGTCAAAGGAGCATATTGGAACGTTTTCATCGAAATAAATTGCATTCGTTGCAACGGGCGATTACAGTTATCCAAACAACGCTTTACGATGCGTCCTCGTATCACGTTTTGTTTCACGCCGCATTATACTTGTTTTTACTGGCATTCGATACGATTTTACCGCGAGAGCGCGATGGTGTCACAGTTTAATACGCGAGGCGGGGTGAACGGTGATAATTTATTCGAGGGAATCGGAGCGGTAAGAGTCAGACTGCGGCTGGTCCGGATTCCCTAATGGGTCAGCTCCCCGTGGAATTGCTTATTGGCTGTCATTGTTCTCCATTGGTCACTCTATAGTCGCGCATGCCCCACGATCGAACAGATTGCCTGCCTGTTACCGCAAAAGAACCACCGAAAACGCGTACGTTCCGCCGTCGTTTTCCTACAGTCCCCAGAGGGAAGTAATTCCTAATAGTAAAATGTTACCCTAGTTAAATAGGATTAAAGATACTTCTCACCGTCGCCATTTATAATCGTACCTCGATGGAAGTTAGGAATACTAGAAACTTCACTTTGAAGTGATTTCCTTTTACAAGTCTGTAAGTCTGTGCGCAGAAGTTTACTGGCAGAAACACTTGCACCCCGTCATTTCAACCCCCTAGCAATCTGCATTCAGGATTCGCAATTTATTACTTTCAAAGCGAAGTGTTTTTCAGCAATCAAGCTGAATGTAGTACAAGATACTTCAAGTCCCATTTCCCCGCGTACACTAGAACTACCTCTATTTTATACACCATGTATCAGTCATAAAAAATATCATTCACAGTCTAGAAAAACATCATCATACCGCTATTCATCCCGCAAGATCGTAATGTGGTCTCCACGAGCAAAGGAAGAAGCAAATCTCGTGTCGTCGCCAGCGAAGTTGCGGCTCGCTTCGTCTTTCGGTTCCATTTTGCAGATTGAACGGCCACACGTCGCGTCGGTAGAGCTCGCGCGCGGCCGCGCAAGGGGTGGTTGCGGTGGTTCTTCGACGGCGGGGTAGTTAGAGCAGCAATTTACGTTTAAACAGCGCTGAGCGTAATCTGTTTAAACTCGCGGAACAATGTACGGGGCGGGCGGCGACGTTATCTGCGGAGCTTAGCGAAGCTCAGCGCCGGCAAACAGTAAAACACGAGCGGACGTTTGGGAGGGTTGCTACTGCCGGTGCGTCCGGGCTTACGTCTCCGGTTATTCCGATTGTTTCATTCGCGAACGGCGGCTTCAGAGCCGCGGATTGTCCGAGAAGAATGGACGAGCTCATGTATGCTGCGCCTGTCCCCAGGTGACTGTTTCTCGTGCAATACGGCTGCTGGTCACCTATTTCCGGTCACAGACGATTTTGAGAAAACCTGTGATTGATCTTGGCTTCGCTTTGAACGTAGATAACGGAACTTCGTAGTTTTTATTAGTAGTTAGATTTTGTTACGACAGTGAAGACAATTTGGTGCGACGAACACTACTTCTTACAATTCTATCATCGGGTGTTTCTTATTCCGAACGGCTCGGAAAATTAGCAACGAGAGTTACAATACAGATGGGGGTATTATTGGGTACTCGTTTCATCGAGGTATGAAACGGGAAAAACAACGAAGCAATCGGCTCAAAGTAGATTAGATCCTGCGGAGATTTCCGATCGGCGTTTTACAGCGGGGGAGTCAAGCCGTCGGTTTCATTACAATCGCTGTAATGGTGTATCAGACCGGGGCGCGATAAATTTCAGTTGTATTGACCGAAAACCGAGGTGCCCGGTGTAAATCGCGTCGAAGCGAGGCGTGAAGCTGAACACCGTAGATTTTGGGGGCTTGGATGGCGAGACGCTGGGGATGAAATCGTTGTGGTCAGCTGGATTAGGTCTGATTCGATTCTGGCGCAGCCTCTTGCCAAGATCCATTTCCTTTCCGAGGGTTGGCCGTTTTCGAATTGGGCCAATATCGCCGGCTACGATTCCGTCGAGAAGTGGCGAGAAGGGAACCAGAAGTGTCATCGAAAGACCACTTTAGGTCCTCGATGCCCCGGCTTGATAGTGAAATGATATAGGCGCGGAGAAGGGGCTGGGTGCCCCTCGTCAGACGCCAGTTTTTCGCGCGGAAAAATCTCGATCGAGGTCGCCACGAATTGGACGAAGTATAATCGTGCTTAAAGGTTTCATAGACTCTTACTTTGGATCACGCGTTAGTTTTGCGCGAGTAGAGTCGAAAGAAATCCATATTTCTGGCCCAGTAAATTCTATCACGCTTGGTAGATCGACGGTGTTACGCAGCCTTTAGAATTTTGAGGAATTCTTGAGGAATCGGATCGTCCGATTGTCCGATTGGAGGTACATCGGTGGTGCATAGGCGGTCGGTGCTTACTATCTCTTGGCACGCCACCACCACCGCGGCCATCGACCACCAACCATCCCTTCTATATCCCTGCACACGGCACGCCAATCCCTAATCCTGCCTGGTAATTGTTTTTGTACCCCCTGTGTCAGCCAATTATCGATTGAGCCCGAAAACCGGGTGTAATCAATTATTTCGAAGGCCTCGATCTAAACCGCTCGCACGCGACTACTTGCACGCGTTTCTTTTCCCCTAAACCTGTGACCGCCCCGACCTTCGCTCAATGCTTTCGAAGCCAGTGGTATATTTCGTTTAACTGGGAACTGTAAAAGCGACATTTTCGGAGAAAAGAGATTAGAATCATTTTGAGAGAAAGAATCAACCCCCGTTTGTAGTATACCACGGATTATGGGACAGGGTGGAATTCCAGTATGCGAATAGTGTCAGCGTTGCCTTCGTTCACTATTCCCTCCATCGCTATTTCAACGATATTTCACAGTTTGGCAGCATTTTGTGTCTCGTGTTTACAGATTCTTCGGTATATTCGGTTTACGGTGGAATCGGTGGATTTCGGTGGGACAGGGGGGATTAACTCGCGCTAGGAAAGTTTGTCAACCACGAAGCCCGGAAATTACCATTAAATATGAATATTTTATGCCGCCCAACCCCTCCAACCCCGGGTGGTGGCGAACTCGGACCGTTAGTTAGTGTGTTTCGAGCGTAGCACCGCGAACGCGGCGATGAAGCAATATTTCCCCGTACAATAACACCATATTTATGTAAGCAAATTCCCGGCCTCTCATCTGGAGAGGCTTTCGAAGAAGAATTTGCATTCATTTGGGGAGTAGCTTATATACCAGTTGCTCGAAAGCCCCGTTCCTTTTTCATGCAAATCCAAAGGACTCCGCGCCGTGCCGCGGGGGAGAGGAAACTTGGAACAACCCTCCCCCCGCGTCACAAAGCGGATGGTTAGCTTTTCTTTCCATACCCGCGTAACTTTTCGCGATAACTTTGAAAATATCCAAGATATTTGCGTGCAGCTGCTCGGTAATTCCTTCGTCCCTCCTCCTTCGTTCCACGCCGAATAATTACCGATCGCCTTTGCATCCGTTCCGCGAGTAAACAGAAGCGAACTTTCCGTTCGAAAGTCTAGTCACGAGTCGGCAGATCTTGATCATTCGAGAAACAAGTATTTACGTATCATCGCGTAACCAGCTGATAGTCTCATGGCCCAGCGGTGATTTATGGATAACGGATATTCGACGATCGATGCCAACAAAAGTGCGACGGAATTGGAATGCCCGCAGCGAGGCGCAATCGAATGCGACGGTATTCGTGTGTCGCACGGCCGCGAGTCACAATGAGACCGGCAATGACGTATGACATCGTTTCCCAGTGGCCCGACGATGCCCAAGAATGAAAAGCACGCGACGCGATACCTGAAACGTGTTTCGCATGTATGCGCGGGGGGGAGTAACGATCGGACCACGTCTGATCCCGTTGCCTCGATAATTGGATCCTCGTAATTGGCCGAAATAGCACGCGGCCAGTCGGTATTCGCCTACTCGTTGCTGCGCTTCCACTGTCGTTTCCCACCGCATCAGTCCTGCTACATTCGAAGACGGAGAGACTGACGGCCTTCGAATCGGTGTGGAACATTTGCATTCGCAATGGAAGGGTGTGTGAGAGAATTTGAGCACCGAGTACGGATACCAAAGGAAACTAACATTTCCTTTGATTCCAATATCTTGATATAGCGAAACTGACTTCGATGGTCACTGATGGCCACTGATGGCCACATCTGTAACTGTCATGGAACCGAGAGGAGGATTGGGAGCGTGGTGAAAGAGATTATGATGGAATGATAGAGGAATAAAAGTTTCTAGGGTTTTGGGGGTAGGACATAGGGTGATAGGTCAGGGTAAATGTTTGGGAAGTTGTATCTTCAAGAGGCTGGGAAAGTTTGAGAAAGTAGGGTGGATGCCTTCGTATCTTTCGCGTCTATTTTTTTTCGGTAATACTTTGAGAAATATCGTCCCCCCTTGTGTCTTTTAATTACGATCCCGGCACAAAGAAGGCGCAGGCGACCGTAGCGGCGTGTAATTCTTCATGTTCTTATATTAATGTACAGGAACTCTGGGGGACTTACTTCGCAGATTATGGTAATGAGCTTCGGTACCGATGTCCATGGCATCTTAACGAGTTTCTCTGCATTATAAGTTTCGCGAAAAGTTTGAACTCCATTCAGGGAGCTCCGCCCGCTTGAGGAGCGTCGCCTACCGATGCTCTCAGCGTCGCGACATTAAGATACATTATTCCGGGGCTGTCAAGTAACGAACTGCTTGGAATACTCTTGTATTCTTCGCGCGCACGGAAATTCCCCTTTGTTAAACGAGTTAATTCGATCCTCGAGTCGGCGCAGCTTCGCCTTGTCTTCGAACAACGGGTGAGTTGGAAAACACGCCGAGTTTCGTGCTCCTTCTTCCATATCTCGTTGAAATGCCGTAGTAATCGACGTTAATGATAACAGATGATGGATATAATTCTCAGTCGCATAAATTGAATATAACGGTGAGCGCTGATTGACCACGTCTTCTCAGTGGAAATTAGCCTGGGGACGGCGTAATTCGGAGGACATAATTGCTGGCAATTATCTACCGTTTGAGGGGAACCGGGTGGAATTTGCATAAGATTCCACGTTCAATTCCAAGAACAAATTCGTGTCGTTTGATGTCCGCTTCCCGAAGCAAACTGTCGACGTAAATGACTCTGGTCTCTTTGGGAGCTGTTCGAGCGAGATAATGAATATCGCGATGAGAGTTTCATTTCGGTTCTTCAAGTGGCGAGTAAAGTTCGACGAATCTCGACCGGGCAACGAGAAATGGCCACCTTCTAATTTTCAATAATTTGAAAACTGAAACCTCGATCTCTTTTCTCTGTAATTTGCCGGGAAAGAAAAATGAAGTCACTTCTCATGCATTATTTTCTATTAAAGCGTAGAATCTTTTATTTCAGACACATACTTGGCACGGTAAATACACTTCTCGTTTTCATTACCTTGAAAAATGAAAAACGCTTCTAGAACAGTGGAGCTAATTTTTCACAATAGATCCTTGATCCTACGGAGCTTCCTCCTAACGAATTACACCGTCTTTATCGCGCGACTGAAATATTACCGCGCTTAGTTTCCCCCTCGGTGCAGTGTAATTCTAAATAATCTGCAATTACTATTTTTCATGTAGAATCTCAATGAAGAACAATGAAAGAGTCCCAGCCACTCTTTCTTTGCATCGTTTCACGCCCGAATGGAGATTACCTACCAAGCGAAGGGATCTTTTATACTCGAAGTGACTGAATCGATTCAGTAGTGTAGTCACTCATTGGGCGGACGTTCAAAGTATTGGCAGTTTTCAGCCCAATTAATTGCATGCTGTTCGAATTAGTGTTCGAAAGTAGCCGCATTGTCAACGCTGACAAAATTGCTTTTGGGAATTTGTTTCGGCCGCACGAAATAAACGTCATTAATCGGTTGGGCTCGTTTAATCGTGGCCAATAGCCACGCAATAATCCTCGTCTTTTTAATGGACCGCCCGTCCCACCCCGTTGCCTAATGCGATTTCAAATAATTCATGGCGCGCTATTGAATCGCAGTCCCATTGGAAATCGTTCGTACGATCTCGACGCGTCCAAGTAATTCTCCACCCCGAGGCCTATCCATAATTATTTCTTCCGATGGATGGAGCACCAGCTGCTCGCAGCTCCATTTTTCCCACCGGAAGATTTCCAGACGATGCGGGTATCGAGGCCACGTATCTGTAGGTTTATGGAAGAAAGAAGTGATCTTGTTTACATAAAGACAATATGGAATATCACACGGGTAAAACAAAATTTCTTTCTCCTCTACTGATGCTGCTGCTATCTATATAAAAATATAAAGCACTAAGAACAAAAACGGATTAACTCCCACTTTTTTCCGAAATTGAGTTGGTAAAAATAATGTATTCCAATAAAAATTATATTCTTTTTAAATGTAGGTTAGTCAATTTTTGCTCTTAGTGTCTCATATAGGTATACTATTCCTGTGATTCCTCTACTTTTATAACTTCTCTAGTCTAAGTTCCATATTGATCTGAGATCTCTACTGCCTCAGGACCTCAATCTTCCTACTTCTCTGCATAATACATTTAATTAAATAAAGAGATCTTATTCCATAGCTCCTTTCTTGCCGTCTCCGTTCCGCGAATCATTCGCGTAGCATTAGTTACCTGGATTATTACTAGCGCCGCGACAACCCCGTCCTATATCCTCGAAGGTTTCACGACCATACGCTTCTCTTCACCCACGCTAGATTAAGGTACGATTTATCGGGTATGGATCCTGAGCCGTTGTAACGCCCAAGTGCACCTGAGTGGCCATTTACCTAATTGGGTTAGATAACGCGATAAAGGAGATAAATGTTCGTGTTACGTCAGGAACTATCACACTCGACACTCGAGTAGGTTACACGGTAGTTTTATCTCCGCTTTATTAGAAGGGTTGCAAGAGCGTTCGTAACACAGTTCCTTGGACAGGCTATTATCATAACGGAAAGGTCTGGGAATGGGAAACATACTCCCGCGTGGGAATCGACTTATTGCATCCCCTGAAACGTATAGACGTCCATCGGAATTCTATACATGCCACGATCGAAGTAATTCTCAAGCAGATGCACCCTTAACATTATAATTCAACGTTCGAATACATAGAAAACAAAAGCGTACAGATTGAACATGATGTTTCGCGAACTATCCTTGCTCAACTCGCATGTAACTTCAGGGAACTCTACTTCAGTTAGCTTTCCGTTTCATCTCACTCGAATTCTGAACATACAGCTTTATTTTTAATTCGGGTACTCTCGAATCGCTTGCGCGTACTGAAATTTTCAAAGCGCTAGCAGTAGGGGATGCGCCGCTGCTTCTATCGTGCCGAAAACACGGATGATTAAAGCCCCGCAGGATCACCGGCTAGGGGAACGCTCCACAGTCGTTTATCCCGGCGTGTCGTTTAAAACGGAAAACCGGCTTGGGTAGCGTGGCATTCTACGACACAAGATAAAGGGTGCGCGTACGTGTCTCGCGTTGCGTCGGCATGCCGAGTAATCATGTCTCGTCTCTACACATTCTTCCCCTTCAGTATCGCGTTCTTGTCTCGCCGTAATCACTTTACCACCACTCGAATCGCCCCCTGCCCTTTCGTCATCCCTTCCTTCTCCGCTTTGGCTAGGGGAGCAGTTGCGTCGCCAGACGTGCCACCGGTGACGATAATTCGCTGAATCGGTTGAATCTGTCGTGTGTAATCGCCACCGTGTTCATACGCAAGCATTCCAATTTATACCAAGAAGAAATAGCGCTGAACTTTCTTCCACTTCAAACCCACTGACGAGGTTACAGATAAGAGTAATCATTCGTGTATCACATACACCGTGATAAAACGGCCGAGAGAAAGATCGAGGGAGCTACCACTTCTGGTTGACCGTGGCTGGGCTCACGACGGCAAAAACAACCCCTAACGAACGCCCGAAACCACCCCTTAACTCTAGCCGCAACAGCACCGTTCCAGATGAACTTTGTCCGTTACGTGAGCGGAGAGCTTACGGGTTTTCTTGTCTCTCGCGTGTATAGCGCGACCCGGGATCCCTGTTATCAAGATTCTACCATTTCGGCGAGACGGCGGCGGTTTTACTGGAAGACGGAACTCGGCAGACGAACATCACGAGGATATTACGATTTTCCCACGGGGCAAATAGCGTAACGGCGTGCGCTGTACGACAAATGACGCGTCAAACAGTCTGCTAACAATTGGGCCCGTGGGTTTCATTGAAAATTAGGCGGGATATCGTTGACAGAAGTTCCCCGAGGCAGGCGAAGAGGCTACTCGATCACCGCTCCAAATATACACGGGGATAGGAAAAATAATAATATTAACGATCGAACGTGCTTATGTATGCTGTATCGATATTGACAATCCTCGGTGAAGTAAACATAATTATGACAGACTGATATATATGCGCGGACATGCCACTGGTGTCATGAATAATTTCCTACTCGATTATGTTCCGCTTGATACCATTCCCTGTTCCATCTGTCTATATAGTGTGTAGCTGTATAACGACCTCAAAATTACTAATAGGGTAATTGTGGGAGAGTTGCCGCACGTTACGCAAAATTGTCACCGTGTCTAAATTTTGCAATGAAAATGTTTTCCAAGGATATATCTTATTAGTTCAACATCTTGTGATTCTACTAGCATTAAAGAAAATCAAAATTTTAATATTTGTCACCCTTAAAAAAATTGAAACTAAAAACATCCTTTGGTGGGAGAGACGCCGCACATGCGGGAGTGGTGCCGCAATTCAAAACACGTTTAATTTTCGATTTAAACTTGTTACTTCTAACTTTTTATATAAAAAAATAATAAAAACAAAGTAAAATGAAACATTTTTACTTTATACAATTATACAAAATTTTACTTTATACAAAAATTGGAAAATTAAATGGGTACAGTAGGAACAGATATTATATCTGCTTTTCGATTTTTTTTTATATTCAGTTGGCATCTTGAGATTAAAATAAAAAAAATGTGAAAAAAGAGTACATAGTCCACAAATATATTTCGATTATAAGATTATTCATTTAAAAATAAATAATTTGCCTTGAGATACCACGTTAGCTATTTTAAAAAACTTTTTCGGTATTTTAAACATTAAAAACATCAAGAAAAACTATGAATTTTTAGCTACTATATTAGTAAAAATAGACGCGACGTATAACTTTTCAGGCAAAGTACGCTAGGCTTACCTCGAAAAACAGCAAAATCTTTAACAATAATACAGGAAACACGCTCTGGCTTGACAAACTAACCCAAATGAACAGCCTTAAACAAATAAAATCGGCAATGATGTGTTTTATTACCGATATCCTTGAAATACCGATAGTGCGGCGTCTCTCCGAGTGCGGCATCTCTCCCACAATTACCCTACGCGAAATTAGCCGAGTGTACAAATTCTTGGAATTACACATTTGTTCGCACTGTGCGCAGTTGGAGTCAAGATAATCTATTCGTGAAGACGGCACAGCGTCTGCTCCATTACCAAATTTTCTTCTCTCACCTCTCCTACACCCCTATATCTCTATTTCCTTAACGCGCACCCATGGACACGTACGTCTTTCCATCTTCCCATCTTGCCACCGTGGAACTTCATGAATCTACTGAAGACTGTACAACCCCTTCCCATTAAAACGGACGCGCCAGCTAAAAGGATTCTGCGGAAGTTCCTGCCCCTCTCTTCCGGAGCGTTAAGGGGTGAAGGTTGCGCCTCGCCTGAAAAATGCATTCCCCGCTCCGTTTGCACACGTAGAAAGGACACATTGTGTTTACGACTTTCCGCCTTGGATTCTATTGGATTTCTGTACCTCATTCGCGAAGGGTGCATCCCCCCGTGAAATTTTCAGACACCCCTCCGTTCGTCGGGGCTTCGGCCACGTCGCGATTCGTATTCACAATCGAACAGCGTGCGCCGTTTCCGTGGAAAGAAGGGCGAGTGCGCGATAGAAAGGGGTAGGAGAGTCCTGGCGTTGTCTACCCTTCGCCACTTCGCGACCTCTCATCCTCGCGAATAAGTAAATACCCCCGTTCCAAGCAGCCGGTGCCCTCGCTACGACTGTTCCAAGATGTTTACCCCTTATTAAAAATTCCCTAACACCCGGTAACAGCCCCGTTTCGACGCTCCCTTCGCGGCGAGCAAGTTTTTCTCCGCCCCACGGGGGCAAATATGAAGCTCCCCTTGATGCCCGAGCAAACGAAGCTTTAATGACGTTCAATGGCAGCGAAGCCAACCTTAAATATTTGAATACTCTAAGAACTTTAAGAACACGACCTTTGCTCGGGGCTCTAATTTTTCCTCCCTCAACGACTTTGCAGACGGTAACTGCGTGTCTTTGTGTAATCGGCTACGGAGATTTCTGGCGCCCATTCAGTCTCCTTCAAAGGGCATCTATAATTAATGAAACCCAGCAGGGGCCAACCGTGATGCTTTCTTTTTTCATTTTCCGACGCTTCTTGCAGCACTCTTCTTTCGAATTTGTAACGCCACTCGTTAGTGGAAACTTCTAAAGAAGTTCGATGTGCAAGATATTTGAAAGCGGTCCTTCCACTAGCCATTCAAACGCGTCTGCAAGTAGTATACAGCGTGATATCTCGGACGGCGCGACTAAAATTCACTCCAAGTTCACATTTTTGCTTTCTTTCCTGGAACACGGTAAGAAAATAGTGTCAGGTTGCTGTGAATAGAACATCCCTGGTCAGGTGCTAGCCTTCTCAGGCCAAATTGTAGCGGAGGAGACACAAAGTAGAGGAAGGCTTCGCTAACCTCGTCTCCGGGTACGCGAAAAAAGAAGAACGCGGGAATTATCCGCGCACGAATCACCTCTAATTTCGTCTATACGTGCAGCTCTCTTTACCTAGCACCTATCGACGTTAGTTCCATAAATAGGGTTAAGCCCCGCCTCCTCGCCGACGTTTCTGTAAGGGCTCGCCGCCTCGCGTTCCCAACCGAGCACACTGAAGCGCTTTTACTCTTTAACTCGCGTTTTTACGAGGACCCCGACGTAATGGGCTCCGTGGCCCCTCTTTTTCCAAGCCTCCCAGAAGCGCGATACGATGTCACGACAGAGAATCGTTGATTTTTTTCTCTCCTCCGCCCACTTCCTAATTCCGAACGGAGCTTGAAACCCCTTCTGTAGTTTCCTTTTTCTTCCCTTTCTACCCACCTTCCTTTTTTCTGCTTCGTGCCACCGGTAGCCGGAACTACCTGATTAAAGATGCGATCGGAAAGTAATGCGACGCTTAAATGCGGTGAACTTTCATTGGGCGGGGCGGGGAGAGGGGTGAAAAGTTTGATGGAGATCGCAAACTTGAGCAAGCTCTTTCCCCCGTGCTTTTGATCGTCATTTTTCTTTCTCTTCTTTTATAGAGATGTCGATTTTAATGTAATACGAACTGGTGTAGGAAACTGGGAGTTTAACTGTTTAAGGTGCCCGAGGGACTATCCTTGGTGTACTATTTGGTCGACTCTTAATCGTCTATCTTAAAAATGTGATTCTGAACGGGCGATTGAAGCGAGACTTCGGTATAAGCTCCGACGATTGCTCCCAGCCGCGAGTAAATACCCGAACCACCCTCCGGCAGCCCCACGGACGTGTCATAACGCGCAACATCAATATTGCACGTGCAAACGGTGAAATATCCTCGCAACATTTATTCGTTGCCCAGCCCGTGGCGTCGGATATGTCATGCATTCGTTACGATACCATCGGGGCCGATCGATTCGAAATTCGTACGCAGACGCGCGTATATTTAAGTAGCCCCCCCCCCCCCCGTAATAATGCACGGTTGAGCAAACATTACGTCGTTCAAATAATAAAATATACCCGGTCGGGTTTGCATTATTGCGGCTTTGTCGGCGATCGCGATTCCATTGGATGAAATTCGAGCGGGGATGGCCCGCCCTCGTTGTCCCATCCGCGCACCCCGGGCGTTGATGCGATTTTCATACATCGTTTCTGAAAGCAAGTGGCTTTTTATCAAGCGTCCCGTCGACCTGACACATGCACCCAGACGCGCACACACGCAAACAGAGGCCCATTCGTCTTTCTCCGCCTTTCCCTCTGTCCGCGCTTCAAGCTCATCCCTTTGTCTAGCTGATTTATGGAGCGACGCGGTCGTGTCGGCGGCGCGAGAGAGTTCGAGCCCCGCGGCGAAAGTATTGGAAGCACAGCGGCTGCGAAATGATTCGGTGAAATCTCAATCCGCTGGTGGGATCTTTCTCTGGCTTTCGCGCGGCGGGCGTTGCTACGCGGCGAAACGTAAGAGGCGAGGGAGACGATGAAGGAACTGCAGCGAAACATTCACGATCCAGCAATTTATTTTACCGACGTGGGATATAAGAATACAGCTCCGTCGGCTGCGAGTATCGTCATGGTTCTCTGATCGTGCTTTAACGAGCAACAGAATTGTCTAGCACCCTTCGATTCTAGTTTCGAATGTTGTTGAAGGGAGGAAATAGGGTTCCCTCTGTACACGCAATCGCAAGTGTCCACTTTGTGAATGCTCCATGAGGTTTGGGTAGGAACATATGTTGTACTTTCTGGGCCGTGAGTTACGTTAAACGTGGCTTCTACTTTCAGCAGGATTTATACTAGGGTAGGTGTTCGATGATCTCTAGAGCGCACGTACAGCACTTGGAGCACTGTGTTTATAGCCGAAACTCCAGCTCGATGCAACTTTCATCCAACAACGTTACCTAACTGCTGCTCCAAATCTAGCCGATCCTTCTCATCGGAATTCGATTGCACAGTTGCATGGACGTTAAATACACACTGTAATGAAACACGGATTACAGGGTTTGCGCGATCGATTCGCCGGGGCGTTCCCTCTACCGACGAAAAAGATCGATGAAAATCAATGACGTAGCGGAACAGATATCCGTACGTGGCGTTTCATCGAGACTTGATAAATTGCCAGTCGTTAGCCGCGGCAAGATCGTTATCCCGACAGGTATTATATGGAACGAAATTTCATGAAAATCGAGTACACGCGCCGCGGCCCGGCCGAAGTGGTATTTATAACCTCCGATCGGGCACTTTTATTTGCGTTTACATCGGCTATCGGGAATCGGTTCTCGGTGCAGGAATTGATTCCCCGCCCCATCCCCCTTGCTCATCCGTTTCGGCGCGAGCGTCGCTGGCGATTAGACGCTGTACGAAACGGGAGGGTTGAAATTGCAACGGTAGCTCTCTAATTGGCCGTTCCTCGAGTGGCGTGAGAATCGCGATGGGCTTTCGTTCGCATGTCGGGGCGAATGATAAATAGAGAGATAAACGGGGCTCGAGTTATCCTTAATGGAACAGCGCCTTTATCGTCTGATCTTCTTGCGACGACTTTCTTTTTATCTAATTAACGCTTTTGTTCCGCGATCCCAGCGGGGAACGAGGGCGGCGTAATTCCTGCTCGCTGCAGATTACTTTGTCCGTCGTTCCAGGCGTGGCTGAGACATTGGGAGGGAGGAACGGACGAAATCCGAGAGATGAACGGTAAATTGAACTTTGGAATACCTCTCGAACCTGATAAATAGGAGACAGCCAAGCGTGGGACGTGACAACAGCTTCGTACAAAGTAAATATCAAGTATCTAATCGTTATCTGAATTTCCACCTGCGCGTTTCTCTTTTCACCGGCAACGTATCATCGCAGTCGTGATTCATTGAAACAGCAAATTAATTGATACCGAAAGTCAAAACCGAAGGGAGAATTTGCAAAATAGTGAATGAACCATTGGAGTTTTCACGGTACGGGGAGGAATTGCGCGTTCTTCTCAGTCAAATAATTCTCGAACACCCTGGTACACAAGCGATTTACACGCCTCAGCGACGAGCATTCCACTGCTCAATCGAATGGACATATTCATTCCGCGGACGTATTTATCGCCATCAATGGATGGCCCCTTACTCGCGGCGTTTAATTTCCAGCCGGCTCGAAGCGGTTGAAATTAAATCCACGAGTCATTTAATCGAACAGCGGGGGACTGCAGCGGCGTCGCGACAGAAATAAAAGCGCGATGGAAACGGAGGAACTAGTGTTTCGTTGCGCGAACCCTTTTCACTGCGCAATGACCCGCGTGGCTTCCAATATTCCCGATCCGCCGTCAAAGGGTGCAGTCGCCGTTCTAATTAGCGGATTAAATCCGCCAACGAGTACCCAGGTACCGCGAAAATTCCCGCTGCCAGCCCCGTGATTTTTGATTACGGGCCGGCGCTGCGCGATAACGTTCGACCGCGTTCAACCAGCCTGGCAGAGGGGTGTTCAGCGGGAACGGTGGCGTGGATGGCGGCGGGTGCGCAGGTGAAATCGTTCGAAAGAATTTATTTCGCCCGGATGGCCGGCCGTGCGTTCCCCGTTTATTCCGGCTATCGTAACAGCGCGATAATCGTGCCCTGTAATAACAATCGCCGCGCCGACCGTAACGACATTTTCGGTTATTCGTTGAATTTGCAGCATCACCACCTGCACCGTTTCGCTATCTGCATCCCCGCCCCACGGGCCGCTGGGGGGCGAAGGTGCGAACGTTCCCGTAAATACAAGCCCAGACAGCGCGAAACATTAACTCCGAAAACGACCATCCCCCTTTTTTTCGCCACGAAAAACTCGAAACCCTTTTTTGTCCATTCGCGTTACGCACGGTTATTCCGCTTCGCGTTTTATGAATCTACGGAACGGTGTCTGCATGCGACTCATACGTTGAAATGATTAATTTGTCTGTTATTTCTAATGCTGGAATAATTGTTTCGTGCCTGGTTTCGTTGGTTGTGGTACCACGTAAGGAGTAACGAAGCTTTGTTTCTTGAAAAATAAGGTCGACTGAGGGTATTGATTTCTGTTGTACGAATGGTATTTAAAACTGAGGCTCTCTATATTTATCCTGGTACGAGAATAAGCTATAGGATGTTAAGGTTAAACGAACTAGTGGTAAAGGTCAACGAAAAGTCGGCCTGCGAACTCGTCTAATTGCGGTGGACTGGCTCGACTCCGGGTTTGCGTATTGCCATCAACCAGCTCTCGCCAAGGAAGGAGAATGGGACGGTGAACAGAGCAACCCGCGAATTGGTTTCCCCGCTTCATTTTTCACGCTCGGAAAATAAACCGTCGTCGCGCGGCCCGAGCGAGTGTCACTCACAATGCGTCCTAGCCTCTACAATGCTCGGCATTTTGGCAAGTCACCCATTTCAATCAACACCCAACGGCGCTGCAGCGAGCGTCGCTGGAAGCCGCGAGCGTTGTGTCGCGCGTCGATAGCGCATCTGGCTGTCTTCACCTCGCGGAAATAAAAAAGAACGTGGCGACAAAAGAAGCGTGCGAGTCCCGACGCAGCGGCTGTTCCTCATTCGAGCCGTGCGTCTGTCTGAGGGAAAAAGTCGACTGAATCTCGACCCAACCCTCTCCTCGCCGGGAGCAATGGTCTGCCCTTGACAAATGAAGGGCGAAATTCACGCGTGGAAACGCTTAACGCGTTGCGAAGGAATACTTACGCTTATGCTTGCTACGACGTCATTCGGTATTGGGAAATCTACCCGAGGGGTTGATTAATTTTCCGAACCACCACTTCTCTCAACTGCAAAGGAGCGTCTCCTCAAGGTGACATTTTTTAGCAACTGACTCGAAGGAAACACGAGCGCGAGGACGGGGGAAGTAGAATAAGACAGCGGCGACAGACGTCGTTCGAACGGAAAAGGAAAAGGAAAAAGAGCGTTTGTCGAGAGCTGAGCCACGTCGTATCCGGTCCGCGCTTTCCAGCGGATTACCAGGCGCGCCGGAATCGGAGGTTGCCCGATTCGTTTCCGTGCCTTTGGCTCGCCGTTCCATCGGAAATAATTACCCCGTCTCTGTAATCGACGGCCGCTGATCATCCTCCGCTCGGCCTCCCCAAGGTAGAAGGAATTTTTCCGCGAGCTCAGGCCGAGAGCTTTCAGCGATGGAAATAATGCGACCCCCGTCGGAATCGTATACCTAGGCGGAATTGTTTCCGCGACCACGGACCAGCCCCACCCAGCCTGATTCTTGGCAAGCATTGTTGATGAGGATGAACGATGAAATGGCTCGCCGCGGTCTGCTGGTCCTGGTGGCCGTGGTATGGAGTCGTGTGGTTGATGAATTGGCGCTGCGCAAACCGCCCTCTGCCCTCCCTATTCTTCTGCCTTCCGCGTCCCTCCCTTCGCCCCACGCCCTTCTGTCTTCACCCCTACTCCCTCCTCCTG
Organism: Andrena chrysosceles; assembly: GCA_963855975.1. Classification (NCBI taxonomy): domain Eukaryota; kingdom Metazoa; phylum Arthropoda; class Insecta; order Hymenoptera; family Andrenidae; genus Andrena; species Andrena chrysosceles. Next base: position 8,711,946 of record OY979766.1, on the reverse strand, counting down.
TCCTTCTCTTTCTTCAACTAACCTTGCCCCCTCTTCTTCATTTTCCTTTCCAGACCGTCGCTATTATATTCACTCTTTCTTCCATTATAATTCTTCCAGGGAACGTCCACGTCTACCTCCTACCCGCCACTCTCACCCCTGCCCTACCTTTTATAATTGTTTCCCGGGGTGTCTGTCGTTTCCTTCTTTTTCTCGTCGATCGTCTTTACGCGCCGGCTGCCCGCTTTCGCGCGGAACTTGTAAGGTCGCGCAGGTCCCAGCACTGGTCGTGTGCAACGGGGTTGTTTCATAAGACCCCTTTCGCTTCGCGTAGGATCGACGTCAAAGGAGGTGCATCGATTTGTAGAACGCCGGGAGCACTGGCGTAGAGATTGAAAATGTGCGACGCGAAAGTATCCGTGTCCTACTTTAGTAACTGCCACCGCTTTCCATACATCTCGTTTCCAAGGACGTTTACGATCATAGCCTCTTCTGCGAAACACCTTCGAGGACACTCTGACACGGTTATCCCTCGCTCGCGAACGAACCTGGGAGGCTTTAATGGCGTCTAATAATCGGAGGGCTGCCGGTAACAGCGTGGGGTAAATTAAGGGGTCGCGAGGCGAGCGTCGAGGATGGTTGTAAATTTCCACGTTGTCTGGCAGCCAGAATTAGCTGACGCAACCGTGCACCCACGTTTTCGGGGACGCGCTTTTGTTATTTACATGGTCGCCACACCTGAATCAAGCGTTATTTTCGTTCGCCCATTGTTTCGCGCGTTTTGATCAGCGCGTCATTCTTCGGTCTTTTCACTTTTCAGCCCTGGCGGAACATTTTTCCGCCCGCCGGTGGCGTGGAGACTTTTTAAATATCATAGCGAAAATCGAGGGTTACCGTAGCGTATTGTCCGTTGCTATTTCCCAGCAGACAATGGAACGCTGGAAATTCGACGTTTCATTGAAATTGCTGTCGCGGCGAACCACGCTGTCGTTACATTACAAATTCATGGTGTCTTCCATCAAGCAAACTTTAACTCGATTCCTAATGCCATTTCCCTCGCACTGTTCACAGCTTATGGAATAAGTTATCCGTCTCAATTACAATTTCCCCGGCCAGACCCTCGGAGAAAAACGAGGCAGGGCGGGTTCAACGATTTCGTATACATGATGTATTGCGGAGCCCCATCGGGTCGGCAAGTCTCTCCCAAGTTTCGTGCGTTTCTCATTAAAACTTGCCTATTCAGCGATGAAAAATTAAATTTCGTCCGGTAATTTGCTCGACAATATTTTTCCCGCCCCGTACCCCCATTTTCATCCAGCTACCGGCGGCTAGCGGCAATAAATTATCTTTTAATCAAATTCCGCGCGTATTCGCCCGCCAACTTTGTACAACAGGTGAATACTGATTGGTTGGATAATGCGGCGGATAGATTAAACAGCCGATGTTTAAAGCGAATCGAACCGTTACGCCGTGATATCTCGCCTCCCGTGGCGACAAGTTTTTTTTTTCTGGTCGATACCTCGAACGATATTTCGCCGAAAATTTCGCGCCCGACACTTTAATTAACTTGCGTGGGTGCGCGGCAGCACGTGCGAGCTTATAAATACTCGAAGCTATCGGCGATGGTTGCTGGCCATTTTCGCCTGCAATATCCTTTTTTTCGTCCCCTTCCCATTAGCCAGGATAATTTCCAAAGACTTTCGCGCGGAAAGTGCGGGGGAACGTAGCGCATATTCGCGAGAATTCACTGGCTTCGCAAAATATTTCGAAGAGGGGCGAATGGCGGAACGAAAATGTTCCGTTTCTGTTTCGGCACGGCGAATACGAAAATGCTATCTAGCTTCGCAATCGACTGAAACACGCTGAACCTTTCGGAAAACCGAAGAGTGAAAAAGCCGGAAGGTTTTTTAGGATATGAAACGTAGTATTTTATACTGGCTGTGCTCAGACATTGGCAATTCAATCTATTTGGGTTCTGTAGCTTGTGTAACGTCCTTGCTGGCGTCGGTGTTCTCTTGGAATATATATTTAGGAATGCAGAGCCACAAAAACGGGAGAATGAGAGAATATCTCATTAATATTAAATCATGAATGGGTCGGGGTTTGAAAAGGGAAGGCGTATCCGTTTTCTCTTGTGCTGTTTTAATGCGTTAAGTTTTGTCCACGAATTTTTGCATCTTCTTCTTGCTCGTGTATATTTTACGATGTCACGTGTTCCATTCGGATACAGCATGGCAAATGATACAAGAAACCTTCTTGACAATGATACCTTCTTCTCTTTCTACTAGAATATTCCTCGCACAAGGGACGATCTAAGAGAGATTCTGAGAATTTTATGTCACCCCGTGTAGGTGTATAGTATTTATTATATATCTCGTAATTCAGAACTCGAAGCGCAGTGTCTAAACCTGCGGTCAGAATGTTTAAATACAGCAATCGTGAGCAGATAAGAGTGTCAAACGCACGGAATCATTTTTTACCGACCTGTCCGTCAGGCAGCAGTTTATTTAAATGGAAAATAACAACGCGTCTGTGAGTTGGAAATGAAAATGGCTTTAAAACATCGAATAATCCCATTTACGGTATTTCCGTTTATTGTTCTACAAGGTTATACACCAAGAGCCAGCGCATCGTAATCGTTGAATTTACCAGAAAAATTTGTTGAGTTACCGTCAGAAGTGATTGCTTAACAAACAGTTAATGTTCTTTATTCGTGTTTTCATTCCTCGCGTTGCGAAACTGTTGGCCACTCGAAACGTTACAAACACAGTGTGTTATTTATTTATCTACACCGTTCTGCTTGCTGTAAAATTTTCCACTCAACTTTACATTTCCCATGGCTTATCCATTATACTTGAAGTCTTCGCGTCATACTATTCGGTACTCATTTACATATTATCACTTGCCAACTGTTCCCTTCTCCTCCATCTCTTTTTCTATATTTCAAATTATCAACTGGTTTTACAAAGCGCTCTCACTATAAGATTTTATTTACCTGAATCACGTAGAAACTCTCATATATGTATTACTAACTCTATTTCCAAAATTCCAAGTTTCAACTACTCAAATATCCGAGGACGCTAAGTCTTCGAATAGCCAATCCTGTCTACGATATCAGACCATGAGTAAACATGGAAAATTAAAGATGAATAACAGTATTCTTGCAGACAGTTGGATTTAAAAGAATCATCGCGTTGGAATTTATACGTGCACTAAAAAGTGAGGGCAAATGAAAGGCAGCCCTGTCGTTGCGGTTCATTTGCGTCCATTAGGAGGACGGTGTCAATAAACCCGGTGGACGTAGGAAGTTGCGTTATACGTTTCGATTTACTGGGGTCGGCTCCGATAGAGACAAACGTGGCTCGATACAATTTATTGTCCGTACGTGTTTCTCTTCTCACGGGCTGAACGAAATTTGCAGCATCGTATAATATCTCCCGGAGACTTTAAGCACGTAAGCTCGATAAATCTTCGCCTGTGATACTTTAGAAGAGCGCTTGATACTTGATAGGAAGTCTCGCCGCTCTCGTTCCAACTTCCCCGCCACGGATTGTTTAACTGTAATGGCTGTTGCGGACGAAATGGAATAATTCCTTTAGCACTCCATTTTATCAGTCCCGGTGCAAGAGAATTCACGGAGCTCCTGTTATTGATCCGTTCGAGTTGAAATCGACATTCCTCCAAACGAAACTTTCTACAAAATCAGACGCAGTAGCTTCTAACGTCACATTTCCTCTGATTGCGTTCTTCCTTTGTTGTAATTACACAACTGACAATGGTTTCGCGTGTTACCAATGCTACCAGGATGGAATTGTTCGCGAAAGTTTCTCCGCAGGTACATGTGAACGGAATAATGGTGTTCTACGGGGAAATTTGAGCCTCGAGAAACGTGGAGCAGGAATTAAATAGCTCGGGTGTCGCGCGTTGATTACGGATTATCGGCTTAATAGGATTCGCTCGCGCGTACCGTAAATAAAATATCACACGCAGTCCACGGTTGTTTGCAAGGCGTGACGCGAGGCTTGTTCATTTATTAATTAGCACACTAACGGGACAACAATTTGCGCGATCGCGTATTGTGCCACGCTCCCGCCTCGGGATTCGTACACGGCCTCCGCAACGTTCATTACGGATCTCGGCCGAGTTGTCGTGATGACACATTGTGATAACTTCTGGCAAATATTCATCCTCCCGCGAGCAACCGCGTTCGGGACTTTTGCCGTCGTGACGTTCACGCCAGAAGCAATCCCTTCGGGAGTCGGGCGCCCGCGCCCGCGAGCGTGTCGCCTGGATTTGCACCGTTGATTAAAGACTTCTCGCGATTAAATGTAATTTGGTAGTTTGGTGTGTTCCGACGACAGCGACGACGACTTTGACGCGCCACATTGTGCGCTCACTGTTATTCCTGGGCACACCTAGTGTTACAGTTTAGAATTGGTTAGAATTACAAATTAGTCTTCCATAAGATCGCGAATATTAATTTTTCTAGTCAGTATCGATGAGGTCGCAGCTTTTTAAAGCTTTCGACTGTAAGAGCACAAACTTGCTGCTTAAATGCATTATTTAAAGAGAGCAGCCCGTAGAAATTTGCGAGGTCATCAGGCACAGCACCCTGCTCATGTTAAATGCATACGTTTCCGCAGGACAGTGTCGTTTAAAAATGTCAAGCACCGATGTATACACGGGGGGTGTTGGACAGAGTCACTTCAAAGGGTGGCCACTTGAAACTAGCAGCTAGCTGCATCTCAATGTGAGTCGCATTATCAACGGCTGATAGGTCGGCAGGTGTAAAAGAAAATCGAGGCTGCGCGTGTCAGCGACACCGGGGCGAGCCTTTGATTTCCACGCCGATACATGAATGCACAGAGCCGCGCGGACGGTTGCGGCCTTTGCAGCTGCCTCTCTCGCCCTCGGCTTTTTTTTCCTCCACGCGGATTAACCGATCTCTTGTCTGTACACGTGAGCACGTGCACGGTGTGTGCAATTACATTAGCGTATCGAATTTAGCGCAGAAGCGCGTGCCTCCTGGCCGCATTTTCATCGGCGATGCGACGGCTCGCGCGCTCGTTCCCGCCGACGACGTTGGATTTCGACCAATTAATCGCCCGCGAGACCCCGAAGCGGGGGCCTCGCGGGGTGGTGTCGAAAGGCATGGGCGAGCGAGAGACACAAAATATTTCAACAAATAAATAAAGCCGAGCTCGAACCGGCACGCTTTCATCACCGGAGATTACCTACTTCGCGAGTCGGTGAAATATTAACGCGGATCAGGCGCGTCGATATTCATTCCTCCGTTCCGTCATTCGCAGGTTTATATTTTGGCTTTTTTCGTTCAATGGCCTGTACGTGGATTTATGAGCGTGCTAACACGGTCGAGAAATGAATTTGCAATGGGAACGTGGCTCGAACCGGGTGCTCTTTGAATATTGTGTTAAGGCATGCTCTCACTATGCCTCGCCTCGCTTCGTCTCATTTTATTCTTCCTATGCTTTTCTTATGTAGTTTGACAAATTTTATTCACACTGCGCATTGCCTCGCCTTGCCTCGGCGTGACTCCGAGCCGGGGATTCTTCCTCGAGAATATTTTGAGGAGGAGAGGCGAGGCGTAGTGAGAGCCTACCTTTAGGTTTCATCGCATGGACTGGGTTTCTGATATTTACGAGTTTTGATAGTCGGCTGCTTGCGGAGGAGTTGCAATTTCTTGTTAATTTTTGTGTTGTGAATAGAGGCACCGTGGGCACACTGTACACAGATTAGCGTATTTTTTACACTTGGTATAGGCGCGGAATTATTTTTGATTAGCAGATTAGTTTTAAACTCCTTACGGGAGATGTAGATCCTTCTGCAACTCTGATGCGTGAACTTTGGGCGCGTCTCGAACTTCAGCGACTCAGGTTCAGACTTTGCGCTAAAACTTCTGCTCCTTTGAAGTTTCTAACTGTTGTGGGGTCTTGCAAACTTCGAATTTTGTGCTTCACAACTCGCATTTTGTTGCGCTGAGTACCATCGACTTCAAGGAACTTGTTTTCACTTGCAGAAATTTCAAGGGTTCTTATATTATTGTCAATATCAAGCGAATCCTCAAATTTTTTGCATTCGGATACATTCATGAAGAATGAGCTTGGTTTGCACGGTACTGCGGGATTATTAAAGATAGTACCGCAATTTAATCAAGGGAAAATAGAACATTTCTGATTAATTTCATTCTCTCCTCATAATCGACGAAGACAAAAAAGACCAGAGTCGAATTACTCCTCTCATCTATCAGTCATTCGCTTCAGGGTCGTTAATCTTCATTATAGAAGGTCGAGTTTCAATTAAGTGAAGTGCCTGTTCTTCTTGCTCCTGCGAAGACCGACGAACGATGAAAACAATCTCTTTCCAGTCTTATATTTTACGGTTGGAGGGATAGAAACGTTCGTAGACTGAGAAATGATTCTCTACCTTGTCTTCGAAAGATACCAAGATACCATTATCAGTGACACGCTACCTCTTCATATCATGAAACGTGTAACTCTTCAAAAAATCCACTCTCCAAATTCACTGCTTAAAATTTTCCAAAATTATGTCTCGAAACCCACTGCAACCCCTTTGAGCACCCTCACATTCTTCAACGCATATGATTCAAACAACCTCTACACAAAATCCACACACAATAACAACCCCTAAATCACCTAAAGCACCAGTCCTCGAAGAATCACCAAAAATATAAGTTTCACTAATCACGAACAGTTATTTTATCAACACTCCTTCAATTACCACGAATAATTCATAATTGAAACACCAAACATATTCCATTTCAAAAGTCCCCACGCATTTCTCACGGAGAATCGTCGTGCAAGAGAGAGAGAGAGAGAGAGAGAGAGAAGGCGAGAGAGAGAGAGAGAGAGAGAGAGAGAGAGAGAGAGAGAGAAGGCGAGAGAGAGAGAGAGAGAGAGAGAGAGAGAGAGAGAATACTAGCTGAACAGCGAGAAATAGGAGCGATAGGAAAGCTGGGGATCGTTCGAATCACTTTCTCGAGTACGCCGGAGCAAGGAAATACCCCAAGGAAGTACCCGCGGCGAGGTGCGCGTCGGTTCTCGCATAAAATACTTTTCCCGTTTAATCGAGCTGTCGTCGAAGTCACGTAGCCCGTTGCCTACGCTGCAGAACAGATCGTTTATTGCGATTCCGGGCTTCCCAGGCGGTTATACGACCGCGTTAAGTCATCGTCTTCAATTAAGGGTAATCGGTAAATTGCTTGCCTCGCGATCCCCCTCCGTTCAACCCCCCGGTGCCCCATCACCGGCAGCACGACAGGCTGCCCCTCGCAGGGTGCACGCGCGGGGCCTCCGTCGCCGGAAGATACGGCACGAATTCTACTTTTGCTGTCGTCGACGTTTGCATGCATTATAGCTATCTCGGCATCTGCGCCACCGGGCTGTCGCGTGCGCGATGATTCAACGCTGAATTTGCTCTGTGCGGGGGAGGGTGGAAAAAAGAAGAGGCAAAACGTGGGGGCGGTTGACGTTCGCCATCCCCAATGGCGATACGCGACTAGATTTTTCGCCGATTCGTCGGAAAACGCGCGAAAATCTTTCTTCGACTCGTCAGCGGAATTTGCGGATCCCGTCCCTGATGGATGAAAGTCGATGGATTTTTAGTTTCATTATTCTTAATGTAAAAATGTGTGTTGCGTGCTTCTGCACCTTCGATTAGGTTGAGTGAGAAGCACGCGTGTGCGTGAAGTTAACTTTCAGTCCTGGGTGAGGTTTGAAGGAGATTAATGTTTCTGTAGTTTCTAGATGAAGCTTCTGTGAAGTTTCAATTTTGGTTGTTAGGGTGAGGGCTGTTTATGAGGGCGATCAAAAGATTGCGAACGTTCGCGAGAAATTCGCTGTTAAGGGGCCGGATGAACTTAACAGGACATCGTGGAACGTGGCGTGAGAAAACACCTTCGGCATATATACGAGCCACTTACTCCGGGATTATAAGTTGGATAACGACGGAAGGAGCGCCGAGGAGGCTCAAAAAGTGTATCGTTACGAGCGTGCAACGCGTCCAGTGAAATTTATACAAGTAGATTAACGTGGCATTAATATGAACGTTGTTGTACAGCAGTTCTAAAAGCTTCAATACATTCGCCGATAGTCACGTGGGCAAATTAATTGCTCTTTTAGCGGAAGTTATCGAGGACTCGTAGTCTGTGAACTTAAAGTGCAGGTGTACTTTTATTTGCATATTTAGAGTATCAACTTTCGAAACTTATAACGCGTTTGGTAATTATCTAACGTCGAAGAGTGGAAAAGTTAGTTATTCTCAATCAGAACTTAACCAGTGTTTATGCACAATATTATATAAATTTCGTCGTTCCACGTTTATAAATTTTATATATCCACATTTTTTGTGAAATTCAGTTTATATCACTTTAATATAGAAGCAAACGTCGAAATGAATTTGTTATAGGAAACTTTTCATTCACATTAATGAAACATAATATTTTAATTGTGGGATACAGATTGTAATGTTACATAAAATTGATAAACTGGAGTTGATGATGTTTCACCCGAAAATTTCTGGTTGCCCATGATGCCCCACGATTTTATTTGAAGTAATATTATTGCCACTAAAATTGTGGCACAAGAAAAGAATTATTTTTTTAGTTTTCAGTGCATTTTTTAATGAATTCGTTTAATTTTCAATGGGGGTTAGTCCGTTTTTGTTCTCAATGCCTCATTTATCCTCGACCTGTCTTCTTGTACTTTTACTGACTCGTTCATTACTTTGAATTTGACGTTACTTTCACGAATATTGCATCCCTTCCCAAGAGAAGCGATGCCTTTATTTCTGCAATGTTGGATGAATTGATAGAAAGACAGTCATCCACCCTCTTTTATTCCAGTCAGCGATAACTCATACCCGCTGGCACCCCGAGGGCCTTCGATCTTCTTCTTCATCTACTCTCGTATTTTTCGTCCGCTCTCCCCGCGGCAGAATTACGATCAGGCGACAGTGGGGACCCAGTTTACCGCAGAATATGTCGATCTACAGGTTGTCCCAGGAGTCACGACGTCTGTTTTCATTCGATTCCGAAAGAATCAGAGATCAGTTTACCCTTGAAAGGGACGAATAACATGACAATCAACAGAGACCTAATCTCTTCCAGGATTAGCAAGCTCCATAAATATGTTCACTCAGTTCGATAAATGCAGACTCTACGAACCCTGGATACCGGAGGTTTGCTTGGAGGTCAGAATCAACGCCCAAGCTACGGCAAATCTACCGTCCAGGATTAGCCCCTTGTCAACTGCCTCTTTCATGGGCCAAGAAAGATTAATTCCAGAGAATGAGATCTGTCCACGCTGCTGGCCCTTTTTTGCGACGAATGATCTGTTGTACAGAGAAGAGGGAGGTCTCGCATGGAAGGCAAGCTTGGGTTTATTAATATGATGAATGGTAACGAGGGTGAAGTTCCTTGGAACGTGGCCTCCCTGCACAGTAATATTCCAGGGAGCACGCGGCGGCCTCTCCGTATCCTCTGACGAATACAAATCGTTATTCCGCGCCTCTATTCGGTCCCCTGCAAGCCGTTCCCGCGCGTCTTTCACGTACAATGGAAAATGAAACCAGATCCCGTGTACCTTACGGATCTGTCGCGGGGGTCTACAAGATTTATCGCGAGCCCCTCCACCGCGGGCGTGTGCAGTTTGCTCGCGACGTTGCGAGCCTCGACTCCCCTGGAATTTTTGTTTCTGGTAAGGGATTCCTCGAAATTTAATATGCCCTCTGTTGGCTCGCCGTATCCTGGATACAGAACGGCGACAGCGCAATCTGATGTCGAGCGATGATTGGGCGACAGTTGCTGCTGACTGCCTTCCAGGGGTATTAACTTCGTTGTTGTTGAAGATAAAGGGTGGCTTAGAAATTGTAATTTAGTGAAGAAACGGTACCATTAAATTTAACTTCGAAATATTCGTTGTTTTATAGTATATACGGCAGTGTTTTCCAAGTTTTTTGATTCGTGACCCTCTTTTATAATATTCAAATAACCTGCGCAAGGTAAATTTAATAAGGTAAAGAAAACACATTAAAAACAAAGAAAAATAGGTATTTCAGAATATAATTGTAACTTAATAATATTTAATTATCTTAATACACATATTAAATATACTAAAAGATATTTAATATATTCAAGTGTCACATTTAATGTGATGGTTGTGCTTGCATCTGGGTAAACAGCTTTTTCTTTTTCTCATTTATGAAATATCAGTGTTACATCATTAATAGAATATGGCAATGTAACAATATTAAAATAAATAAGTGCTAAGAAAACCCTCCAGAAAACACTTCGCGAACCATAAGGTGGGAACCACTGGTATATCGAATAGAAGAGAAGATTAAATCAAACACTGTAGAACACTGGAGGTAGTAACGTCCACTGCGAATAAAGATTCCTAAATTCAATGAATTATTAAAACATTTTCACGAAGTAATTTAGAATTCCCCATCCGCACGCGAGTGATGAAATGGGACATCTGTTATTTAAACCCAGTCGACAGAAGCCATTAGGCTTTAAAGTATTAACAAACGCAGTCAGTTTGCGCATTTCGATATTGTCGTTCCCAGAGACGTGCCCGTGCCGCGCGCAGCCGAAGCTTTTGAAAAATAAAATGCTCGTTGGCGTGGACAGACGACGTTCAAGTTCCTCTGGAGTCTGCATTATAAAGGAAGCAGCCAGGCGTCAGTCTCTACGGCGGGATCGCCCTGGAAGCCTTCGAAACTTGAAACGAACGCGGTGGCACTAAAGCGGCGATATTAAAACGCTTAGAAGAGTGCGCTATTAAACTGTTCGTCCCCGTAAACTTTAAATCCTGAGGCTGTATAAAGATATGGCCGTCTTTACTGCCGCGACGTGTGCCAGCCTTATGAATCATCGTCCATTTTCTGGACAGTTAGTCCGCGGATTTTTAAGGAGAGCCCTCCACCGAGTATACGAGTCCTCGTTGCGGTCGCGCTTCTCCGATCGCTCGATCATAAATATGATCGATCGACCTTCTTCCTCTCGGAAAAGAAAGATTCATTTTTCCGCGCCTCGCTACAGACACAGAGGAAGACATTTGTCGCTGGTGGAGCATTTCTCAACGGAGACAAATTGTAGTGTCTTTAGTAGCACCATTCATGTTCCAACCTTCTCTTTAATCATCAATGCGGTATGCAAACCAGCATCATTGACTGATAGCGAGTGGATTGGTCTGATCGTTGAAAGGTTTACTACATCCACGCTTAATTGGGAGTCTGATGTATCTCCTCGAATGTGGTGACTAGTGTGTCATTGAAAGACTCAAGGGGTTCTGAAGCTGCCAACACTTACAACCACTGGGTTCATAAACCTACATAAGTACTTCGACGAGTGTTTGCAATAAATTGATAAGAGGATGGCATCGTAACTCGTCGAACTTTTTTCTCGAACATTTGCAACGCATTGAAGTATGTTTGAAGGAAAAGAGGGAAAGGGGGTTGAAAGATTCGGTCACTGGACGCACAGCGAAGGAATAAGCATTCTGAAGGGGCCAGGAAAATCGAGGGCCAGGGAGTCAGATTGTTTGATCGATTGCTTCCGATGCGACATTGCTTGACCGCGCCTCCAATGTTCCCTAATCCGTCGTCGTCTTTGAGGAAGATCGATGAAGCTCACCGGGACGATGAGGAAGAGGCGACGACCGCTCGAACGGTCGTCGAGCTTCGTCGACTAGTAGCACTAGTACGCCCCGCGAAAGTGCCGACAGGAAGAGTAATTTGTTTGCTTGTCTCCCGACGTGGGAACGACTAGGTCCCGTTTGTCCAGTGTAAGCTGGTTCTCGAAAAACAACGTTCCGGAGATGTTTGCGAGCTCCTGTGTACTCGGCGCTGTTCCGCTTCCCGACATTTTTGCCGAGTAAACTGCTCGGCGAGGAATTGCGCGATAATGAGCTTATTAAATTGTTTGCGCCGGTCCAATCGTACATCTTGTTCGGCTTGCGTGCCTTGGTGGTCGAATACTCCACCGAGGAAGATTTATACAAGCCTGTTGCAAACGGTGGAATAAAGTACCAGCGTGAGAGATTTGATTAAACTTAGGTTTTTAATGAAATCTTCATCTTTTCATCTGCGATAGGGTTCTCGACTCTTTGCCTGTTGAACCCTCCGAGAAATGTGGATAATTCCTGTTCGAATGGGGACTCTCAAGATATCAAAGCGTAATATCAGACCAGACCAACGTTTGCTATGTTTCCTACAGCGCATAGTGGACCACTTGATTTCAGGGCCGATAAGACGAACAAGCTTATAATCAATGGTCTACCCGAGAAGATAGGGATCGTATTTGCGGGGCTCGAATTTGATGGGGCTAATTGCCAATGCGAATGGGGTATAATAGAGGCCGAGCAGACACTGAATCGAAGTAGCAGAGCGATCGGTAAACCATCAGGACTGAATGGTCCCCGTTTAGGTTTCGGGCGAGGCTTGGATGATAACGGGAGTCGATAATAATTGTTGAGCTTAAACTTACGAGTGATATAAACGCGAGGTTTGTATCCCAGAGTGATGACTGCGAAAAAATCTATCATCACTGACTTGGACTCCTTCCATTCTTTCTGATTTTTGTTCTGAAGGCAGCGAAGATGAATCAAACGAAGATACATCGCTTACTTTGTTAAGAAAAGTTAATAGCAAGAGAGAATTCCTTCTGAGGTCAGAAGAAACTACTGACTGATCGCGTAAGGATCAATCACAATACTGCTCCCCAAGATTCCCTCGGTTGCTTGTGTTTTGACAGCGACGAAATCCCCATATTGAGAAAGTTTCTCAATTTTCGTGGTTAGTAATTCCGAGTGGAATCGAAGTTAAAGGAAGCTGCGGTGTATTAATATCTATAATCCTCGATATTTCTTTGGGTAAACATCAGCTCTCTGGCACATTTAATCCCTAATAGGTCCTCCCTCCTCTGGCTGGTGAATCGCTTTGAGTTAACTTGGAGTGAAATTCCCAATTTTTTTCACCACTGATCCTCCCCTTTGGATCGCGTCGCTTAACCCAGAAATCCCTGATTTTTCAGCGGTCATATAATTTCAGTACTCTCGCCGAAGTGGTGTCTTTATCTGCGACCCCTCTTCATTCACGGAAATAGACGTTGGGGATAGAGCGAATGAGACTCCCAAGGGTAGGACGAGCCGGTGAATATTTCAGAAAATAGTTCAAATAAGCTTGGAGTTATACCGCGTGATCGAGGTTCTTGATACAAATTCAAGAACTTCGAGCTTATATCCTTTCCGTGAGGACGTCTTCGCGAAAACTGGTGGTCGAGCCTCGCTATTAGCATCGATCTGCTCGATACGAATTTCTGTTCATCAGTGCTCATCGAGAATTACACTGTTCCCGTAAAAATGTACGAAGCAAGAAAACACTATTGGTGGAGCGGAAATTAGATAACTTTTTAGGGAGTTCCAAGTTTTTCCAATTTCATACGAGACTCCCCTCCTGTTCTATCATTTCCGCTGAATATCAATAGTTCGCCGTGGCTTCGGTTCCGTTTCAATTTCGCCATATTAGAATTTCAGTCTCTTGGTTGAGCAGCGTGGGGCAAATGATTCTTCGCGGACGGGCGGAAGGACTTCTGGATGGAAAGCCGCGGTCGTAACTCATATAGTGGTGGCAAGATTTACAAGCCGATAAATAACCCCTCGATTCAGATTTTCTGCCGCGTCAGGTCGCATAAATGGAAGAATTAGAAAGAACGGGGGCGGTACCAGTGGTCGGTGATTTAATCTATCGGAGCGTATCACAACAAAAGCCACGACAATCGCAATGTTGTATGCTTTTTCAGAACCCTTGAAACACGAATTTTTATAAAAGTTTGTAGGTGAAACGACAAATGGGGCACACATTATTGTAAGTGAACTGCACGTTCAATTCATAAGTTTCAATCACTGTACAAAGTGATCGAAATGGTCTTTGGTGTACACCATCCACAAATTGGATAGGAGTTTAGGATTTAATCCTCGAATATTACGGGGCCATTTTTTCCAACTGTATAAGGTCAGAGGGTATGTGCCGTTACAATGAATTTTATTTATATACGCTTTTACTGACGTTGCGTTACGTAATCGTTTGATGTGCCAATGAAAATGGGGGCGAGAGAGAGTTAAAACTCGCGTAGCAAATATAATAATAGCCGGTGGCGTTGTTTTTCAACGCAACGCAACGTGTCGTAACATTTTGACTGTATTTCATGGCGCACGAAAGAATTGTTTCATTAAGGGCAACAATCGATTTAGCATGCGCTCGTGACTTTTAATTGGTTCGAACGGTTCGTCGCGTCCTCGGGTCCACAGTATTCGGGGACATTTCGGAAAGTTCTGGCGGTTCCAGGGACAATTAATAATTAATAGCGTAATGCTTTCGATAAGACGACGGAAATTCATTATCCCGCTGATAGCGTACACGGGGCAGCACGCGGTATTATCGACTACACCAGCGAACGTAGATAATATAATTAGAGGAGTTTCAGCAGATAATTATGTTGCTCAGCTATTTACATAATTAATTAGTCGCTCGACGCGATGCAGCCCTGTGTCTGGCTCCAGACTGTCAATATTCCTGCTTACGTTGTCGACGATACAAGTTAAAATACGCTACCTTACATCGCGGCTGACCGTGAAAGGAACAAATGGGTCTACTTAGTTATGCAGAAAACTACCAACCCTCAACGATCTGAAAGTGATGATTTTAATTGTTAAAGAAAACGAGCTTTATTTCCATTGGGTTTATTTTCTTTCTTGCTATTGTTTTACAATGTTTCTAATGGGTTATTTAATTGAGAGTAGTATAATTAATATTATTTTCAATTTTCTGTAACATTTATCTTTTGAGCCTAAAATGAAACTACGGCTTGGTAGTTTTAATACTGTAAAGATCATAATCATAAAATTATTACTCATGCCCAAATGTCGATAATGTCACTTCTTCTATGCACCAAATGTTGCACATTTCTTCTGAATTAAAAAATGCATGGAATATTAATAAGGGAACATATTACACTCTAAACGCTTATGGCTGCTCGTGTGACAGTGGACATTCCCTGTAATTGTAACCTCATGTCCCACTAAATAATTACCTAATTTCGTCAGCTGGAAAAGTTGTCCCTCCATGAATTCCCTGCATCAATTTCGCATGCATCCTCGTCCATTGTTACGAGATTGATGGAAGAGACTCGAAACGAGCTCGCCAACGGGATCGCCCCGATGTTGGTCAATCCCCGTTACATCGCGTGATTTCTCGTTTTCCCTCTCGTTGCCGCGGGGGTCGGGAGGACATGGAAGGAGGGTTAGCGAGCAGAGCTTCCTGCATGCTCACACGAGAGGCACGAAAGCACCGTTCCGTTCTCATCGCGCGATTTCCACGGTATCGAAGAGATCGGCACCGACGACAGCCGATTACTCTTTCCGCACGCTCGGGCCCTCAAGCTTTTTAGCGCACGCTCGCGATGTTCTCGCGATCGAGGCCCCCGATTAGCTGGTAGTAACGCGTGTCGCGTTAGACTGCTGTTCGTCGTTGTTTCTTGAGACGGCTTATTCGTCGATCGAACGGACGAGATAGCAAAAACGCGACGGGGTCTGATTGAATCTGTCGTAATACAGGGTGACTTTCGCGAAACCATCGATCCGATTAATTGTAGATTTTAGTCGTTCATAGAAAGCTATATGGCAAGAGTGACTTTGTGACAGCGTGTATCGTTAAATTAGAAGACAACTTTAACTTCAAGCTTCCCTCGACCCCTCCATCTTCGAAGGAATTAAGTAAATGTCGCTTAGCTCGAATCTCGATTCAGGAAATTTCGAATCAAGTGGAAATTAGAATTAACGAAAAAAGGACCAAGTGAACAATCAGCCAAGTGTTCAAATCCAGTCTGTATTGCACTCTAGGAGGAAAAACATTGGAGGACGAAGTTCGTACGACTGCGGAGGAAATAAAGGCAGGGGAGCAAGGACGAAAAGTTGGAATACACAGGAAAAGGAGCGGGGGAGGGAAAGAACAAAAGGAAAGTTTGATAGGTCACTTCTGCGTGAGGTCGATTCGCGGCGAAACGGAAGGACGACTCGTCGGGTGCTTGACGGGAACAAAGCTCGCAATTTCGTTCGTCTTGAACCTTGCGCCCCAGCTATTATCCACCGTCGTGCCACATTTCCGCCTCTATTACCTGGAAATAAGGTGCTCGACCCCGTCCAACTAGAGTTTCCCGGTTTCCCGGCGAGAGCGAGCGAACCAGCTTGTTTTTAACGGTGCATCTGGATTCTACTCGATTATGCGGCACGCTACGCGAAACACCCTCCACGAAATGTTTTAATCTCGGTGGCCGGGGTGTCCCCGTTTCCTGGACAACGCTAGGTCGATGGCGTCAGATCGATTCGCGCGGGGAAACGCGATCTTTGGGAACGGGGTAACTGGAGAAACGCAGGGTGCAGTCGATTTGCTCGCGATTCTAGAAACGTTGCGCCGGACGTCTTTCTATTAGAATTTCACAGCGATATTCGATGCGCATGTGCCTGCTCGCGAGCCCAGTATTGTTCGAAAGAACGAGACAATGGGTGTCTTTATGGAAATTTACGTGGAGTCACAATGCCCCGCTATTTACCCATAACGACTTCTGTTTTCCTTAAGGATTGTATAGGTTCATTGTTACTTTCAATTATGATTACTCCCTGTGGAATTACTTGTCATTGTACTGGTGCCCCCGTGTAAATCACCGCGAGGCAGTCTATAATTAATTTCAATCTCTAAATTATTAAACAGATCCTTGTCGTAATTAACGACGCCAGGTCGACGTACGGACGTAATTTCCGTGGCCATCGTAAAGTCGACCAGGCTCATTAAAATACGCCCGGGTATCACTGCAGCGGCGTGATATTACGCAGAAAATACCGGCTGGAATAATGTCAAGCTGCGTGCCGGCAAAATAAATTATCCTGCGCGCGTGCATGCTGCCCGTAAGATAATGCGATTACGTCGAAGCATGTGACAAGCTGGCCCCCGCAATATGGCTACGCATCCCCTTGTCGGCCACGTAATACGCGCGACTCCCGCGTTGCCCTTTTCTTCGAACAGGAGCCAGCTGTAACTTTGTGATCCTGTACTGCTAACAAGCTGCATAGTAATGCTAATTGCACGGTCTCGAAGAGGATGCACCTGTAGAGAAGTTACTAGCTGGTGGAAGTTCGCTACGGAGGATCGTGCAAACAGTGAGTTGTCCGATCTTTCTGCGCCGGCAAGATCCCAATTCCGATAGCCAACTTGTAATTACTCCGTACAGATGGAATCGGCGAGTTACAAGACCCACGGTGTCTTGAGAGTTCGACCAAGTTATTGGCCGAATGGCAGACCCGTAAATTTTGCGTCGGGAGAATCGTTAACTTCGTGAAACGTTGCTCCATGCTACTTTCAGCCTGCGATCCGCCCAGATCAATTTATATCTCGCTTAATTGGCGACCGCTGGAGTGATCGATAAGTGGGCTGCCTCCTGTGAAGGACCAAGTGTACCAACATTCCCTATTGATAATCATGTACCAATGTATGGGGCAATGGTCACTTTGCCAATGACCAGACAGTGGAAGGTGGGAATTGAAGCTAGCTGGGACACAATAATCGGACGGCGTCGGTTTCTCGCCGGTCTCCCTGATCAACACAGTTGTCGGTGAAAACAAACCGATATGCCGTGGATAATTATCCAGATAAATATTCCCCTGGCTGGAAACGGTAATTAGCGGGAACCTTGAGCCACTGTACGGAATCCTCCTATTATCGTCGATTCTCGGCCGTTGTGTGTATGAAGCCTCAGCGAAATCGCGTGCACCTACGTATGCGTAATAATCGATAATTAGACCTCTTCCTCCCACCCCCTGGTTGCTGAAGGATGTCCATTTGGGAAACGCGATAGCCGAGCCGTGCGCCTATTATTATCAATGCTAATCCCCAGATAACACCCGACATCGGTAATCGTGTACTCGCGTTATTGGAGTTTCCGAGTGTTATGGACGTTACACACGTACCCCGAGCTCTATTCACGAACACGCTTTCTTCGCCGGCCTGCGCCGGATCCTGCGCGGCCGCCAGCGGCGCCTTTAACCGCTCCGAGGCGTTCATCCTGGCCGGGGATGTGAATTAAAATTACAGGGGCCCGCGGAGGCCGTAGTTTACCAGCGACGGCGAAACGTGCTCACCGCACTGTGAATTATTAACGCGAGCGTTTCTCATTTCCGGGCCGCTCATGCGCGACAGAAATTATTGGTGATCTCTGCAGATATATTATGCGGCCGCGCGATTTATACGTCATCACGCCGCGGATTTTACGGCTCACATCGATCCGATAGGAAGTGCTAGCAATTGCGTATTTTTCTTCCCCCTCTTCTGTTTTTCACTCATTAAACCCCTGACTCGCGAATGAACGGTGGAGTAGCTAATGAAAATGCGGTGGGCATCGTTGCAAAGTGAACAACTTCGGGATCACCGCGTTTTAAGTCCTCGAATCGAACGATAATAACAGAAACGAAAATTGAAATAAAGTCACCAGATTTGAGAAAGCAGGGGACGGGCAGGAAAGGTTTCGCGAATCGAGCCCGATAAATCAGGCAGAGCGGAGATGGAAATCCGCGTTAGTCGAGCCGTGAAACGCGGTCAACCGTCCGTGACGGAAGAAATTGCCGCGGAAAGTTTTAATCGCTAATTACGTTATCCCTGCGCGCGTGTGTACGTATACGTACGAGCCGGAAGGGAAGGTAAATAGGTATCTCATGGGCGAGTAAAAGCAACGAGGAAATCCTCTTATTTCGAGGCAGCTGCGAGAGGCAGCCTCGAAAACGTCGACGTGCCGGCGCGACGGACAGACACGTCGCCCGGCGATGCGAAAACTTGCTAGCCACGTAGGAACGATGTGTCCGCCGTTTTAGTCGCGCCGCTCGCCATAATGACAACGCCTCTGAGCCTTTATCACGCGCAGGACTTGTCCCAACGAGGTCGGGTATTAGGAAAAAAGTTCGTCGTTTGCGGGTGTACTTTTGTCGGTCGGGTTTTCTACGAGCGGATCGTGCGTCTAAAACCTAAGGTTGATAGGCTTCTTATGCTGTTCGGAAAGAAACTCGTGACACATTTCGACAAGCTAGAAATACGCTGGAGAATTTGGCTGCACAAGGGAAATTTTTCGCTGGAATCCGATACCTGTTTAACAATCGTGTACAGAATGTTTTAGAAATAACACAAAGTGATAACGGCGCATTAATTCGGTCAGTTAAACAAGATTGGACCAATTAGTTGGAGGAATACTGTAGTCATACCATTTATTAATAATATTTCTAATGACATTAAAAGAATTTTTAGAAAGATTGGGATACACACTATATTTAAACTTCCAATTTATACTAAAAATTTGTTTCCGTTAATTAAAGATAAAATACCTATGTTAAAGAATTCTAATGTCATCTACTCAATCCCTTGCATGGGTTGTAATCAAGTTTATATTGGACAGACATCTAGACTTTTAGAAAGACGGATTTATGAACATAAAAAGAATATTTTTCTATCTCCCCTCCAACACACTGCCCTAACGAAGCACTCTTTTGAATTTGATCATAGATTTGACTTCGACAATGTTAAAATTGTTGATAAAGAGACCAATTGGAGTCGCAGAATTCTGTTAGAGACTTTGCATATGATTAAACAACCTAGCGTAAATCTTAGGTATGAAACACCTCAAATACAAAATTATTACGCAACTTTATTGAAACAATAAGGTTTATGATGCAAATTCTTCTAATAGAGTTGTTTACTTCTGTTTATATGATTGAATCATTAATACATAATACAATAACATTATGTAATTATATTTCATAAATCTAAGAGTGTGGGCTTTTACCACATGAACTCAATCAGTGGTATTTTGATTGTGTGTTTGTGGGGTTTAAAATGTCATTTCCGTTTAGTTTTAAAATCTGTTCGTAATATTCAACGAACTTACTTTTGACTCCGGTTTAGCTACAGTTTGTTTTCACCTTTAAATGTTCCCAAGATTTATATTGTTTACTTCAGTCACGTTCCAACCGACTCGCGGGTTGCACGTACTTAGCAAACGTGTGACTTATTAATAAGCGAAAGCAGTATTTATTGTATCTTCCTTGAAAAAGGTCTAAACACAGACCGAAAAGTCGAAAGAATTTATATCCTAATAATTGCAAATTAGCTTCTTTTAAAAAAAACTTGTTTAACTGACCGAATTAATGCGCCGTTATCACTTTGTGTTATTTCTACAATTACGGTCGATATCTTAAATACATTATTTAGAATGTTTTAGAGTTATACCTACTTATGTACTTTAGAAACGACGCATTTTTGCTTATTATTTATTAATGAGATTAAATAGTTTTTCGCAGTAGGTACTTTTATTACTATCTACAATTAGGCATTATCAGCTTCCCACGATAAATGACGTCAGGTAATCTTGTTATTGCTTCTTAACGAAATTTTAATTATAATTCTCTGTGACGAGTGTTGCAAAGGGTGTTCCTCCGTATTACGGACTCGTATGCGAATGGACAATTGTGTACGGCTCGCCCATCACGTTTTCGTAGCATCACTGTAGTACCGTAATCCATAAAGTACACAATGCCACTCGGTATTTAGCCCTACGGACGTACTTTACGCCGCCGGGCGCGCAGCCTGTTACACGGCCGGGCTATTCACCGCGACGACGCTATCGAGAGAAATTCGCACATGCAAATTCGGCGCTGGAACGGGCGCGTGTTGGATGTCGTTTGCCGTAGCATCTGCGGCGACAGTAACTGTTGTAACGAAAACGTTCACGGTTCCCGTGACGACGGCGACATCCGCAGCAGAAGGGCGCCGTTGTATTGACAGTACAGCAATTCGCCACGACGACGTCCTCGAGGATCCTCCGATATGAGATCTCTCCCTCGACCTGTCCCCGTAACGTATCCATAAAACCATCCTCCCGACCTTTTCGTCTGCCTCTCCTTGGTGTCCTCGCTCCATGGAACTCGTTTAAAATCAAACAAGGCGTTACCTCGTTCCTATTCGCAATTCCTCGTTCGAACACCTGTGCGCATAGACGTGACACAGTCTTTCTACCGGATCCTCCCTCCGAGTCTTAAAAATGAAGAGAAAGGGGATTCTTTGTCCCACGTGGCTGACACAAGATGTCACCATCTCCATGGCGCTCGTGAGATTGGTTGGTCCAACGGCGCACTCAGGATTGAACCTTGGGGGAAACCGAGTTGAAGGGATAAAAATATTTTAAATGCAAATTCACTAAAATTCATTAGGTGCATATAAAAATTTATTTACAGAATAAAATTCATTTTTCTTTTCTTTTTACAATGTTCTAGAATTATTACAGTCGTGGTTATATTATTCTTCTTTTTTTTTTTAGTGGTGCCAGAGACCCTTGTTTAGTGAATCACGATTGTTTGTACCGATGCCTTTTAAAAAAGATAGAAAAGTGTCCAAGACGTAACTGCAAGTGTAAGGAAGGGTAATTGTAAGAGAGAGAGAAGAATAAGCTTAGCGATGGCACTGTGTCCAAAAAATCCGAACTCCTGCTAGCACTATCACAGAATCCAATCCAGGGAACAATTGCGGCAGCCGCGTCTGCAGCATTCTCAGCAGTATACCGTCCTGAGCGGCACTTTGTATCGCCTCCCCGAGGGCACGGAGCATCTGCGTCAGGTGAAACGCAGGTCGACAGCACGCAGAAGCCCATGCCTCGTGTACGCTCGTCCAGGGTACATAGGCGGCACGGTATTTTCGTAGCACCGGCGTTCCTGAGACAATACGAGGCTCTAGAGACGAGAGGCCTCCGTCGGTCGTCGCATAATGAGGCTGGCCTCGTTTCACCCTTCCACCGTGGAGGACGCTGATAAGGGCGTCTCCAGGTGCCCGGCTGGACGGAGGGCGAGAGGGTGGGTAGGGCAGCGGGAATGGGAGAGTCAAGATAGGAGCACCTTCGCGAACAATCTACACGGTATGCAGCTGCTTCTAGGGCCCTTTTAGTCAGCGACATTAATTACGAGAAAGCATCGCTGCAGAGGCTAATTCTGTTGCTTCATTGGCTCCGGCAAAGTGTCGCAGCCTGTGAACTTCCGGCGAGACGCCGAATTTTTCGACTTGAGAAGATTTTATCGACTGCACAGGCGAAGGACCGCTGAATTATTTCGCGAACGTCGGGGAACAATGTGCGATAGACTCCTCGTAACCTACACAGTAGTCGTGCCTCGCTGCTAGTAGTGTAGGTCGTGCGAGGTCAGACACCGCGAGGAAGCGCATCGCAACGTCCGCATCAGCGTTACATCGTGAAACGTGGATTTAATTGAAAGAACGAAATCGAAGTTTTCCCTTGTCGCTTAATAGAAGATATTCGCAGAGAGGCGAGAGAATAATTCCACCCCACCTCCTCCCTGTGGAATTATATCGCATTAATTCAGCCCTTCGTTGCATTTCACCGCGAGCCAATTTATTACACATCCAACGTCGAGCGCGATTTCCACGCGAAGGATGGGAAAATCGGGTCTTCTAACGAAACCCGTTTAATCCAACCACCACCCATCGTTGATCGCGCGACTCGAGTGTTCTCGTGCACGTCCGACGGAATTAGACGATTTTCTGCGATTAATCGGACGGCGGGCGTGCTCGATATTAAGCATTGTGCCCACGGACCAGGTTTTCGCCGACGAGACGGTTCGTTTATTTTTATTTAATTTCCCGTGTATTTCCCACGCTCGACGACACTTCGATCGAGCGAACGGGGGCAGCGTAGCGCGAAGGGCTTAGAAGCTCATCCCCCCGGGGCAAATAACCAGGAAGGTAAGGAGAGATTTCCAGGAGGGTCGAAAGGATTGTATCGAAGGCAGTTTCAAGAGGGTCGAAGGATCGTATCGAAGTTTTTACCATTGCGAGGAGGAACTCGACCGTGCACCCCACTCCCTAGGCATTGTCGTTTTGTAGGTCAAGCGGAGGTGTATGGGATCCTCCTCGCCACGGTCTCACGACTTTCGCCATTAACCGTATTGTTTCCCCCAACCCCCTCCCCGAGCTGTTTCTAACATTCTCTATGAAAACACTATTTTCAGCGAAGATCGAATTAGAATTCGTTTCGGTTAATTCAGGTAAAAATTCCGAGGTTTTGCAGATTGCTGCAGTTCAACTAACTTTCCATTGTATTCTTGTGACATGAGATACCTAATTGCGCAAAAATCGAACGTACATAGCGCACGTTAATTCCACGCGTCTCGTTTCGTAATACTCGGCGGCGATGCTAAGTACTCGTTCCGTAGAAGCTGGGAGGTAACAATTTCCTTCTTGCTGGTCGTGGTTTTCTCTTGGAAAGTAACAATATAACTTGCCCGAAGCAAGTGACAGGTGCGCCTTGAAAGTGAAATAGCGAAAATAGGGAAATTCTTGTTCCTCTCGTTCCTTTTCTTGGCCTGCTTTCGACGGAGAATAAGACGGGTAGAGGCGACACGTTCCTGTCTCGTGCCTGACACACCGTACTTCGCCGGAAGTTTGGCACGGAATTTTAAAACGCCCGCGTCGTCTGGGTGAACAGTCAGGTCAGCTTGGGGGGTAGTTGGAAACTTGAGGAAAAAAGATTGAAAATCTTGCAGCATGCATTTATTGCCCGTTCCCTACCTCTACCCGGTGGTGTCGTAAAATTTCCATTTACTCGACGATCGTGGCAACATGTAATTTTAATTTCCGTTCAAACTTCACACGGTCGACCTGATTTACGGAGAAGTGCAACGGGAAGCCGTTGAAGACTTCCCAACATCGTCTCTCACGGAGAAGCATACCAAAATCTTGAAAATGCAAACACGTGCGAGAAGCCTTTGAGTTCAATATACAATTTTCATAAATATATCCCAATCGCTGCATTCCCATCTTCGTTGTCCAATGTCTGCTTAGTATTCTAATACATATACATTTCCTGTAAACCCGCGAAATGGGCCAGCTCGCGTTGACCTTTGCCCGAAATTGCGCGAGATCCATCCAGAACAGGGCTGGGTATTGTTTCCGCGTTTCTCCATTGTCCCGCAATACAGGAGTTTATACGGGCGGAACAAAGAAAGAAAAGAGAGCTTATCGTCCAGGCGAGCCTCGGATGAAGGATCTCCTCGGTTCACAGCGGCGGTCTTCCCCTCGGAGCTTCGTTATATCCTGGCCTAGGAGCGTGTTTCAATTCGCTTGAAGACACTGTCGCCTCTATTTCATATGGATGTATCCTCTCATCCCAGGGGGGTAGGAAAGGGGCGAGTTGTATACGCAGAAGCGTTTAGTTCGTTGCTGCACTTTATCCCTTAAATACCCAGAGGTATTCTTCCCACGGAATCGTGGGTCGCCCTCCTTCCCCTGTCCCTGAATAACCTAGGATATCCTGCGAGGATAGAGAAGTTATCCTCCTCGACCCACTAGCCTCCCCCCGCACAGCCCCTTTTTTCCGTCTTTCGTTTTCCTCTTCTTATTCTCCGTTCCTGCTCGCGAAGCAATTTATACGCGCCTCCACCTTGCAAACAGCCACCCATTACTCGGGGACGATAAAGCTTCCCGAGCTTTGCGAACACGTCCCGGCTTGCATGCGCGAGCGGACGGGCTCTCGAGGATTTATGTTGTTTCGTAAAAGTTAAGAATCGTCGAGAAACATCCACGACCGAGAGAAATTTCGTTCACGCTAATTGACCTATACCTGACGTGCCGGATGCTTCTTCCTTATAAAGTTCGGCGAACAGTCGGAATGGAGACGCGAATCTCCTCGAGGAACCGCCGACCCGTATAAATATTCCGCCGACACGGAACGCTGGGTTATTTAAACGGTATCCAGCGTTTGTCGAAGCGCCAGAGAATCGCATTAGTTTACTGCTGCAAATTCGCTTCTGGACAACTGCTGATATAAGTTCCACAGATTTGGAAGTTTTCGCTTTCATAGAAGACGAGAGAATTTTTTGTATGAGAAGATTTGGAGAAGAAGGCTTGTAGTAGTGTTAGCAAGATCATGTGTATTTCAGACTAGTCAGTCGTGCAAAATTAATTTGACGTATGATAGGTGGGTTATTGCTGTTAGTTTGCGGGCGGCAGGACGAGGTTAGCAAAGCCTCGGAAAGTTATGTACTGTAATCAGAGCGATGTGATGAATCACCGCAATCATAACGTCATAAAGGATTGAGTTGCAACCGCGTTCTCAAACCTTGCACGGGTCGAGTCAATCACTAACAATCGACACTTTTTCTGCACACCCCCTGCAATTTCTCGTCATACACTTGCTATACACTTATGGTGTACCTACGAAGCAGTCGATCAGTCAGATTAAAGCAGCTTAAATCATGCCCAAAGCACTTCATACTGAAACACGCAGTGGGTACGAAGCCCGGGTCGACTATTTGATAAAACAACAGGCACTTTTGCATTTTTCGCGAGCTCGAGGGGAGAGTTATGACCGGAGGAAGACGAATAGGATGTTTTCCATCGTGAATAGAAGTCGCTCGCGAATTATTGCCAGCCCTTTCAGAAACGGCCTGTATTTCACTCCCCTTTCACAATGGAGTCCTACGGAACAATCTCGACCGACGCTCGCAGAGGAAGCCGCCCGCGTACATGCAACGCGCGACGAATATTCGGCGCTTCGACTGATTGCAAGTTTACAGCCTCTGACTTGATAAAACCAGGCGTCATAAAGTTAAAGTAAAAAGCGGAACCTGTGAGAAAGGGTGTACACAAGCGGGTGGGGAGAAAAAAGAAGGTAGTCTGAGGCGCATCGCGTATGCATGCTGCCATAAATCCGCGTCGGCACGGTCTCGAGCAGTGCGCTTCGGCTTTATGAGTCGAGTCTCGATTGTAAAACTGCTCCTAAATCAGGGCCACTCGGCGTATGCATACTTGCAGTCGTCACGAATGGAAACATGAATAATCGCGGTAGCACCCCCGCCATCTTTGAGCCTCGCGGCCCTCGAAGGTGCTGCGTGTTTCCTGTTTACATTGGCACGCCACTCGATGTATTACAAAGCGTCGCGGGGGCCGTGGAATTAGAGATGCCCGATCGGAATCTGTTTCTCGCGTGTGTTCCACCCTGGGAATTAGCGTGCTTAATGACGACTAAGCCCGATTCGCAGATTAACTCGTCCAGCAGGAGTGATCGTGGGTGATAAGGAATTTTTATAGCTCGAATCGCGTGGAAATCGGTTCGACCTGATTTGCACGCTGCGCTTGATGCTTGGAGGAGGGTGGAAATGTTTAGTGCTCCTAGATCTATTACAGAGATCAGCTGATCATCGATAAACGATGATTGCCGCATCGGCAGAGCGGAACAGGCGAGCAGAGGAAGGAATAAGATGAGGAGAAGGGTGGAGGGTGTTCCTAATTTCGTTCGCAGCTCATTGTTCGTTATCATCGCGCTGCTCTTCTTCCCGGGAAAATGTGAGATCGTCGGTTCGAACGTCGTGTTTAATGCTCGGCCCGGGAGAAACCTGGAACGCAATTAATCTCAAGGCACGAGAACTCGCCGGCGCGGCGGAGTTTCGTGCGGGCCACCGTTACAACTGTAACGATCGCGGCTGAAACGAGCGCATCCTGCGCTGCAACGGAACCGTGCCAGCTCGTTTCTGCCGTTCGTCCTGACCTTTTGTACGGCTGCTGCACGCGGCCGAGAAACCGGATCAGCCTCACGTAAAAGCCGCCTCTTTTCCTCCGATTGTGCTGGCGAATAGAGCCACAATTAACCCTTTCGCCGCAGAAAATAGCTGGTGAAACGCGTCATCGCGCTCTTTCCCTTTTCTTCTCTTGATTCTCCGGGAAGCTGCCGTAAGGCGAGCCTCTTGATCCCGCAGGGAAAGCGAAAGACCTTTCAGATTAATAATGCAGTTGTTGCGCGGGCACAGGGGACGCAACAAAATGGGGGATTTTGTTCGCTTCCAAATAAACGCTGTTTCATTCTATTCGCATCGTTGCTCCGATCGAGACCGTCTATTCTCGCTTATTCCTTCGCATTAGCGGCAATTACTGCACCGGGGAAAACGTCACAGCCTCCCAGCTTGATCGATTTGCTCGTGCCGTCGATGAAACACATTGAAACGAAAAGAGGTGGGAAAAGAGTGCCTCGAACATCGTTTCTTTAGCGACTATTCTTCATTAATTACGGTAAATTTAACGCGCAGGGAACGCAACAGAGCATCCTCACGTGGAAAAGGTAGAAAAAGTATAAAAAGAACGTTTTACACGTTTTTTTTCGAGTCGTAATTCCTCCGATAAAAATGTATCTGGGTTAAGCGCGGATGACTGTTTTATGTTTCATCCTTCAGCGTGCCGCGCGTTATAAATTTTATCACCGATTGTTCCTCTTCAGCTTAATCTGCATAATTAATGGACTTTCATCCCCCTTATTTCACACCGTGCGATAAAATGCTTTATATTCATACTGTAACTCACTTTATTCCAACAAATCTACTTTAAAGAGGAAAAAAGGGAATTCTTGAAAATAATCCGCTTGCGCCTCTCTGGGACATTAACAAAACACTGTAGATTCGCATTTCACTCTACAGCGAAACTTATTCTCATATTTCACAATTCCATCGAGGAAGGGTTCTACGCTTCTCCATCGATGCATCACAAATTGACACTTTACTCAACAGAAATTACTATTCACAAGTTCGAGATGCAAAAAGGGCATTGAACCTTGCATTTGCCTTTTTTACAGTAGTGAATCTTCGTACCACTGCGTGTTAACCCCAGCGTATCCACTTAAGAAGTGGAAAGCACGCTGTAAATCGGTATTTCGCGACAGAACAGAGTATCTAGTTGCATAAGTTTGCAAGCAAGGGGGTGGAGGGATGTTCGTAGTTCGCTGCTCGTTGCTAGGCCTCTTTCTTGCACCGCGCCGCCTGTAATCTGTTCCTTAACGAGCCACGGCACAGGGACACGCTCGATCGGAGGGTTAATTTGGACGCAATGAAACCAACCCCCGACCCGTCCCCTCGACCGCTCCCAAATACGAGGGGATTGGGGCCGAGCTGTAAGTCAGATTTTCGCTTAGCGGAGGTATCAGGGCCACGTCCGACACCATTGATTGGTGGCATCGTTCCAAATTACCCTTTAAACCATATCCCCATCGGCCCGACGCAGGATTGTTCACTTTTCTCGCTCCGGCGATCAGTTTTTACGTGCCCGGGTATCGCGGCACACGACTGACGTGTAATTTCTCTCGACGTTTCCACCGTATCCGGGCACTACCCTCCCTCACCCCTGACCTCCTGCAGAAAAGTGACAGGGCCAGGCTCGTCCGAGTTCCACTGCATGAAACACAATAGCGCTCTCTCCCGGAATCCTCGATCTCAACAGCGCTCCCAATTCGTTTGATCGAACGAAATTCGGACCGACGTCGAGGCGCCCTAGGAAAAACTCGCTTTTTGCAGCGCCGCGGGGGAGGAAGCTACAGCTCGAAAAAGCGCACTGAAACTCGAAGAAATTGAGGTCGCTGGACGGCAGCGAGAGTTCGAGGGTCGTGCCGTTTTTCCCGAAGGACACAACGAGCTTTAGCTATGTGCTTGGCGCAGGGGCATTGCCATTTCGAAAACTGTCGATACCTAGCCTAAATCGTGCGTAAGCCCTATATTGGCTGATTTACGTGCTGGTTTCCACAAGAGCGTCTAGAAGCCTGGTTATATACCTATGTAGCTCCGTTCAGTTTCCTCGTGCTCGAGCGTGGCAGGTAACAAATGCTCGCGAGGGCGAAGATTGCTCTCGATAATACAAGGGGCGAAACACCTCGCGCGTACCTGTAATGTCGGGCCCGTTGGCCAGATAGCAGGGCGTAATGCATAATGATTATGAGGTATTACGTAGCGAACATTGTGCGCGCCCCCGCTGGAAGGCCCTTCATCATGTTCGACGTGGACACGCCATATTTTCCAATACACAATCTGGGAAAGGAATGAGGCACGTCCGTTGATATATGGCGCCACTCAAGGCGTATAAGCGGCAGTAATTCACGGTATTATCTGATCTGGATGCGTGGCTATGTGAAAGCGGATAGCCAGCGCGGGAGCGGCAACAAGAGGGACGCGAAAAGGATGGTAAGCGGGTCGGACGGTGACCAAAAAAAAAATAAAAAAAAACAGAGAGGATGGAAGGAGTGGAAGGGGAAGAGGAATGGTTATCCCGGGCGATGGTTTACCAAAGATCCAGGGCTGTGCATTGATTCTATCGAATCGGACTCACCTGTTTCGCGAGATTATCAATGCCCCGCGAGACAAACGCTGATAAAGTGCCGCACGATCGTACACAGTGCCTATGTCACGATTCTTTCTCACGCGCGTGCATTTGGTGTTCATCCTCGCCCGTGATTCATCGCTGGCATTCAATTAATATCGGTGTAACCGCAAGGCTTCTCGGTACGCCTGACAAATTTCATCAGACTCTTTCACCGCCAAGTACCATTGTTCCCGTAATGAAATTCACGACTACTCTCCCTCCGCCATTTATTTCGCAAACGCCCCCCTCGTTCCATTATTACCCTCGTTGAGGGGTTTTTATTCCGCGCTACTTGCCCGCGCTATCCCCAGCTCCTTCCTTCCTTCCACTTTCTTGCCTCCTTCCCGCCTTCGACTCGGCCGGTTTATATTTTTCGTAATTAATTGGCTCGTGGAAAGGGGGTTCCTAAACAATGGTTAGGGTCCCTTCGTGATTTTCGCGACTCACTGAATAATAAGGCGAAGTCGTGGTCGCTAAGACGTCGGGAATGAAAAATTTGCGCGCTCACGCGAACTTGCCCGGCTGTGTGCGTGATATTTCATTAAATCGTTAGCTCGAATCACTGTAGGTACCAGTATCATTCACTGTCCGGTCAACATCCACTTCGTCACGGCAAATTATACACTGGAGTACGAAGTACCTTACCGTGAAAACCACTATTGCGGGATTATATTGAAATGCTGTTGAATACACTTTGGAAATGCAAGAAGGAAGATTAAAATTTTTGAATCTCAGCGATGTGTATTACACTATCTTAGTGATAGGTGAACAATAGCAAGGGAAACTACCAAGTTTCTCAAATCACTAAAGCAACGCCGCGGAATAGTAAACTGTTCTCCTACTCGTGGTAACAAATTCCGCGCACGATTTAGTCGAAATGCCACGCGATCGTGTCCTGCGATCGAGAGAGTGCAAAAGAATAAAATGAGGAAGGAAGAGACTCGATCTTCATTACGTACGATCATTCATTTCGGTAAAGTCAGCTGGCAGTCTGAAAGGAAACTGACACGGATAAGAATAAGCTCCTAGAGACTATAATCGCGTTAATCTAATGGGATATCATAAAATAATGATCCATCGCTAAATTTTCCGGTTCGTAAAATTGCCTCCTGCTCTAGAAACCTTAATTTTGGTTCCGACCAATGAAAAGAGCGTTTAAAACAGGAGTTTCCTGTTTCTACTTCCTTGCAGACACTAAAATGCAATTGCTATTCCGTCCGTCTTTTCTATTTGCGTTACGTCACTCCAAAATAAGCATCATATTTCAAATACTATTCCCCCAAGATTTCTCTCCATTCTTCTGGATTAAAATTCTATTATTTATGTCGTAATATCAGAGGAAGCAAAATTGTAGTGAGCGTTTCTGGATCTATTGGAATAATTCCTGCATGTCTGAACAAATACTGTTGTATTCTAACATTCTACACACACGTCCCTTCAGAAATGGAGGACCCTTACTTTCCTTTTATTACATTTCTTAGAATTTCTTCTTCGCTTCCCAGCAGAATGCCTTCCTATCTTAAGCATTCTTTTCACAATATCAATGCAAACTTCATCATACTTTCTCTCTACTACGTTATTTGCCATCGAGTTAAAATTACATCATCTTAGTTGTCCAGCAACTCGCGAGTCTCCTTCAAATCCCATCAGAAAGTCCTCGTTCCCTTTGGTTTCCGTGTCAGCCAGAGCACGAACCTGTTCTACCTGTCCGACCCGATACGATCCGATTCTACTTGCCCGGCCACGTAGAGCCCTATTCTCTTAGCCCGTTCACGTACCATTCGATCCCCCTGCTTGTCCGCGTGCGACTCGCTTCTACCCGTCTGTCCATGAACGATTCAATTCCGCTTTTCGTATCAGATACGGTAGACGAGAGCTTCTATAAATCCTCCGCAATGAAAACCCAAAAAAGAAAAGGGATGAAATCTCTTCGATAATAACTGTCCGCCCATGTCGACGTTTAAGTTTCAGCTAAAAGCAGACAGAACTCTCATATCCAAGTACACGTTACATTTAGCAAGGCTGCATCTTATATCTCCGATCTCTTACAGATACGCGTTGCAGGACAGTACGGCGAGATTTCATTAGTTAATTACTCGATTATTAAATTAGATTCTCCTGCCATCGTCAAAGTTCCTTCTCCGGACGGTCCTCCCTCTTATTTATTCCATTCTCCCCGTAAACCGCCCGCGCGTGCTCGTTTCCGCGGCAGCCGTAACACGGAGCCGTGAAGTTCCATTAACGTGCCAGAGACGGACGCTCGGTTTCGCCAGAACCGTCAACCGGAATCAAGAGACGTCGCTCAAGCGAAACTCCGCTGCCGCCCTTAACGCGGACACGTGTTGGCACCAGACACGGAAGCGCTAATGCACGACGGAAGAGTACGAATAAGTATCGATCGGGCGCCGCGGTCGGGCCAGTAGTTACTGGGCGAGCAACGGTCAAACAGTAGTAATAGAACCGGTCGTGGTCAGCCAGTAGTAAGAGGGTAGTTGCGGCCGGGCAGTTAGTATCAGGACTCTCTGCGGTCTGGTGGCGAATAACAGTTTTAGTTCATCATATTCTATTCTTGCTTTGAAATGTCTGCGGTCACGGCCCCTTCAGCAACTGGGAACGCTCCAGGGAAATTGTGTGAGAAAAAGGCGGAGGGGGTTGAGCGAGGAAGTGGGGCGCCGAGGGGGACGGTGTTAACGAAATTTATGGGCCACCCTCCTCGGCGAAAGAACGAGGGGAATTGTAATGAGACGGAAGAAATATTTACAATACGATGGAGAAGCGAAGACGGGCCTTGAAAGTGTTTTAAGAACTCTGTCGTTTATAGCAAACGCTTGGGGGCACTTTCTGATAACGAAACACTTTATCTCTCCGTATCAACTGGCCTACGTATCGATAGCAACGTAATGGTAAAGCCATGTTTTGGCCTCGTTAGCCTATTTTTTCCGTGTTCAACCGCAAAACGGTGATGGCCCCACACAAGTTGCGTGACTCCGCTTGTTTATCAGACGAATATATGGGACGGTTTCGAGGGGCCCGGCGATATTTCGCGAACGTTTCTATCACCGTCGTCGGCATGTAAACACGGCCGTGGCTTCCGGTGGCGCGGTAATTTAATCAACTTCTTAATGGCTTTCGGGACGTTTTAATATTTCACGGAAAACTATTCGGCCAAGTTACTTTGCCCGGGCGGCGAAAGCACGGTGTGGAGCCGTTTGTCAACAAGTAACGGCCACGAAGCACGAACCACGGAAGTCAAGCTGGCCTAACTTTCCGCGCGTTTAAGAGGATGTCAGGTCGAAATAAAGCCGATTAAGCGCTTAAGGCCGAATCGGTTGAATGCCTAATTACGTCGTGAACGGCGTTCAAGTAGATCCCTCCTAGTGGCAACGATACAGCCTCTCTTTCTTCCGCCCTTTCTCCCTCTCTCTCCGTATCCTACGCTCTCCGCCCATCCCGTGCTCTCCTCTGTGTCCCTTCGCCCATGCTTGTCATCGAATGAAAATTAGATTCAAGCCGTTCGACCCGTCGAGTTTCGGTCAGAGTATCGTACTCGGTGGTCGGGCGTAGCTGACCTCTGATTGGCCACTTCAGGCACGTGAAATCGGTAATTAGCGTTAGATTACCAGCGTAAATGTGTCACGCCGCGTAATAGCCTGTTTTGTTTTCTGCGAGCGTGCACGTGGGACGTGATTACGCGTGTCATTTCAGGTATGATTTTCCCGTCATTCCATGGGGGATTTAGTGAGCGTAGAACGAATATTGGATATCGGTCGCAATACTGGTGTTATCGTGGAGCGACGTAAAATTGCTGCATTGCGTTCGTACGCTGCTCTCAACGGAAATTAGAGATAGTTTGCTTTAAAATAATTATTCTACGGTTTCCAGGGAAACTGAAGGACAGTATAAAGGGGTTATATCTACTTAGTCAGGCGACCGAAAAGAGGCGAATGTTTGCGATTTTTTTAGAAAAAGCGGAAGCTTATATTTTTACAGAACTATTTACACACAAAAGAGCAACATTTAAAGAACATTTGGTCATTTTTTCGTATGAAAATATTTAATTTTATAATAAAGTATCAACCGACATCCAAGAAGCCTTTTTAAAAATTTGGTTTTGCGGTGAGCACTGCCATTCGGAACCAGATTATCTAAAATAAAAAAAAATAAAGATTTCGTTAGTATATTAATGTATCCCCTGATTAACGGAGGGAATTTGAGAAATATTAATTTAAAACAAAATGGCGGCTATTTAAAGTTGAAATCCTGATTCTTTCGTGCAAAAATCATGCGAAAAGAATTCACAAGCACTCGCCTCTTTTCGGTCGGCTGACTAAATAGGTATAACCCCTTAACGGAGATAGATATTAAGCTGCTTTCGTTGCTTTTGGATTTGGAGTTCACTCTCAGCAACGCATGTATAATTAAGACCTCCAAAGAAACGTCGTTCCATTTCCTCCTTTCAGACAGAAATAAGCGTGAATTTATAATACACACCCAGTTAATTATAAGAATGCTTTTCCGTCGATCCATGATTAATCGCAATGGAGTCTCTTCTCCGCTTAAGAGATGCAAAGACCTCGTAAAAATCATCCGAAAGTGAGGGAAACACGGGATCTGGATCGATGCGTTTCACCCAACTATGATACCATAGAGTCCAGTGCATCATGTTCTAGGAAGTCCTGTGAGTGCAAACAGGAAGATCCTAAATATGCAGCCCTCATACCCTTTGCAGCGCCAGTTGCCAGTGTATCCTGGCGCCTTGTGAAACGAGATTGCGTCTTGGAAACGTTCCGAAATGCCAGTCGGTTCCCGTTTGCTAAATACATATACCGTGGATGCGGGAAATGAGAACATCCGTTTGTGAATATATTGTTAGACCGCGGTCGCATCATCAAGAATGGAACGGCCCAGATCAGACGGATCCAAATTATTTTTAGCACCAAATCAGTTTAATGATGAAAGCTTCGATGTCATTCGAAACGCTTCGCTAATTCTATTATGTATATCTGAAAGCTCTGCCTATGAAAATATAACAACTATAGAAGCTAATTGAAGGCTTCTTCCATTTCCGGTACAAGATAGCCAATCGTGTTTATTTTCGCAGACCTTCTAAAACGGTTAAAATGTCAACGTAGCTGTAGACTTGTGCCTTTCATGCTTAGCTTCATCAGATATCTGGAGACAAGCGGATATTGGAACGCTATAAAACGATAAAACCTTTCGGCGTCGTGTTTCATCCTCTGGTACAAAACCATCCGCCACCTCTGCGCGAACACCGTATTTAAACAGGCTTACAGTACCTCGAAGGGATACAGCGAGGTCGTAAAAGCTGCGGGAGTCCCAAAGTTTACAGCTTTGAGGTTTCGGAACAAGAGGTCTGGAAACTTTACCTCGCCCAAAAAAGAAATGCCGAACCCCTTGTTCCGAAACCACGATGCTGTAAACATTGGGGATCCCGCAGCTTTTACGACCTTGGCATATCCCTGGTAGGTACAGTGCATAGGCAGATCCGTAGCCAAGACACTAATCATTACTCCGCGGGCCATAAAGTTCGTAGGAAAATTTGCGTGGGGACTTGCAACTGACACGTTCGAGTTCTTTGGTTGATCCAGGGCCAAGGGGAAGACAGGATACGCCTACGTTGGGCCAGGATCCTTGACACCTGGAACAGGGCCAAGCTCAGGGGTTCGCTAGGGGCGTCGAACTTATGCCGTCGGCAGACTTTCAAAATTATTGCTCAGGCCGCGTCAGCAGCTACGGTGTTTGTTTTCCTCCTGATGGCGGCTCGCTGTCTCACCTATTTTTCATCCCCATTCTTCTTCCTTACCCGCGCACTTTCCTCCTCCGTCTTCGCACCCCTTTCCCATCTCCGTTGGAATCGATGCTCGGGCAATATCGACGGGCCTGCCTACTGGAGGAAATCAAGTATTCGATGATCGATTGCCGAGGAACGGGGCGCAGAAAGGGTTGAAAGTTTCGAGGGACGTTTTTATTAGGAGGTAAACGCGCGGCATCGTTTTCCGCGAGAAAAATACAGGATTCCCATGGTGGGTTGCGGTATACAGAGTATAAGGATGAATAGGTGTACGGAGTGGGTTTCTGCAATCCGATTATCTTGGTCGACTTAAGCGGATTTCCGTGAAAACTTCGTCACCGGCGCCCGCTTCAAATCCGTTGTACTTATAAACGGGAAGGCGACGGCGCTCATTGTTTTCAGATTTCTTAGGATGCAGACCATCGACGAGGATGAGCTCGTGGAACGAGGTGGGGGTGCTAATACAGCTTTTTATTCAGGCTCCAGCCTCGTTTCGAATAAAACGCGAATTGCGTTGGTGGTAACTAGTGGATCTTGAGTGTTGCGAATAGAGACTGCTAGTAGTGAACACACTGTCCCCTTCATTTATAAATATGTAAAATATCATGGATATTTTATAGAGAATGTAAAACTTGTGAAGCTACTAAAGTATGAAGCAAACGTGGTTTTAAATTTACTCTGAAGGATTGAGTTGATGCTGTGCTTGATGTTATGTTTATGTAAATGTTGACTTAGATACTATCCAGCGGTAATTTCTTTCAAAGTCTTGCAATAACGCGAGTCTCTAGCCACCTTTGAAGGCAGAATTTGCTTTAATGGGTCATGTGTAGTCGAAATTACCTAATTGCGATCATGGTTCGCTGATTTCACTTAGACCCCTATCGGGAGGACTGCGTGGTTTCAATTATCGACCAATTAGATCAAACGAAATTAACCGTTTACCGTGATACTTTGCCACGTGTGCTGATGGGAATAAAAACCGAATTTGTCCTACCCTTATTCAGCTTGAGACTTGGATTATAACATCACTCGATATCATCTTGAGACGATATCAAGGATTATGACACGACTGAAAACTATATAAAACGTTATTTTATTTATAATTAACCACTATGGAACTCTTACGCTACGCTTTTCGACAAAATGATTAGCCGAATACTGCAACTATTCGAACAGATTCTAATTATTGTCTCCTTTCGTTTGCCTTCAGGTTGAACTACCTGATGTCAGGATTGACGCCAAGCTGGTATCACGCGACGAACATCGCGTTGCACGCCATCGCATGCGTTTTGGTCACAAGGGTGAGTCTAGTTGTGGCATCGTTGCGTCCAGGATTTGCCGCTCTGACGGGGCTGCTGTTCGCTGCTCATCCTGTACACACTGAAGCGGTGAGTAGCGATGAAATTTAATACATATGAAGCAAACCACAACGGACATACATAGAATATTCTATAGTAAATAGCGACCTAAATTCTAACCATTGAATGTTCTACAAGCTAGAGGGCAGTTGAGCTCGAAAATTCTTGAGAAATCACAAATTCCATATCACGTTTCATCTCGATTATAGACCAGCTTGTTGGACCTCCTGATTCGTGGTTGCGGGGGTTAAAAGTTCTTCAGAGAGAACGCAAGAGCACAGAACAAGTGGCTAAGATAATGGCTTAAATGGGATCACGAGCTAATAAGCTCTTTAATATGCTCTAAACAGCACCATTATCTCAATCACATGTCTGCCAATTGATTTGGATTACCACGCTTGGTGAGCGTAATAATTCCAGCGTGCCTGCGATAGAAACTAATCCCAGGTTTTCGCATTCACCGGGAATACGAGTTTATCGTAAGCCGATCAAGGGACTGGCATCTGCGAGAAATCTCTTGTTCTTCTCGCCGCTTGGCGCGCTCGCGATGCGCAAGAATAATGAACTTGGACGTCAGCGATAATATGTTTGTCTACTTAACCCGCTTCAGCTAAGCGCATGACGGCGACATTGTGCTCACCGCTGCTCCCGCTTATCTGCTGTTTCAGAGGATAGTGGTTTCAAGGGGATTTGGGAGCGTACATGATGGAAAAGATTGAGGAACGTCGAATATACCAGCGTGCTAATAATTTCGGTGTTTCGCGAACAATCCTTTCATCCTCACAGTTCGCGAAAGTCAAAGGAACTTTAATGTGGCCAGACTTGATTCCTTCGCGGGAGGTTTTCATTGCTAGTGACACTTCTAAGAGTGTTTGCGTCCCGATGTCTCGAGTTTCGTGCTCCCACACCAATGATTTCACAGTCAACTAAGTTCACCACGAATTCTTGGAAACTTGGTCTATGAAAGCAATTCCGTTCGCCATCGATTTCGCACACACTAGTTCACGCATCCTGGGGAATCGACGAAACGATCACGGGGCGCGAAATTGTTTCTACAGGGAAATGATTTCCATGGGGCTGTGGAAATTTGCATTTAACGAAGCTCGAGATTCCGCGATAACTGTGGAAAAGTTGTGGGGAGATAGGGGTGGTGGGTAATTAGCTTGCATAGGGGTGGAGAGTTGCGCGGAAATGTAACGGATCGCGTTCCCGGGACAAAGGTCGGAATGATACAAGACGCGGCTTTCCTAGCGAGAATTACCAGCGACACACGACATTGATTCCCTCTCTGATTCCCTCCCCCTATCCAGGGGGTTGGCCATTACAAGCCCGAGCTTGCTGGTCACGCACCGCGTCCTGTTACATCACGCGTGTGCACGCGTCGTTGCATGCACGCCGCGCTCGCGTGCACACCGACCCCTTGTTGCCCGTGTCATTATTGTGATGTCATGCTCGCGTTACGTTCGCGGATGAAGAAGTCGGATATACGCGGCTGACTCGCGGCGGCATTAACCCGGGCGTCCTGCAATCTCATGACCGATCGCCTCTGACTAATTACTGTGATCTAAAGTTACCTCCGTGGTCCCTTAACTTCACCGATTTCACGGCCACGTTGTTTCAGAGCCAACGACGAAGGGAATTTAAACTGAGCAAGTTCGACGATCGGGTGAGCGATAAAAAAATCGCCCATGTGGAAAGGTGAGGTTTAAAAATAGCGTTTGGTATCGTAGACGATATAAAGATTCATATTTTGGGTCATAATTATTACCCATGCATTTTTCTGCACAGGGTGGTTCACTGTACTAAATCAATCGCTCCTTCCAAGTAGTACAGGTCAATGATAATTGCTACATCTATCCTACGCATTCTAGCACTACGGTATAATTATCGAACTACTCTCCGATCTACAAAAGACCATCCCACGAATAGCAAACATTTCCATCCTCCAATTCCCGTGGCCACAAGCCTCGTCGAATAAAACTATCATGCAAACCACCAGCGAACGTGGAATCTCGAGAGCAAACATTCGACGCCGTCACATACGGCGAATCGATTCACCCAGCGCGGACGTCGCGACACAGAACCATATTTTGCTTTCTATCTGGTCCGAATCGGAATTACATCTCTCCTCGCACCCATTCGCTCGGTAACCCTCATCATATTGCTATTCAGCCGCTGCTCCGACAACAGAGGACGCGGGAATCCCTTTGTTTGTCCTGGCGGGCGTTGTTTACCAAAATCATTAAACCCTGTCCTGGATTGAATCCTCGATGGAACAGCGGGGACATGGGGTCGCGCGCGTTAATCAAGTTTGAACGGTCGAGGAGAGGCTGAAAAGGCCTGTTCGCTGCCGGAAAGACAGGCCAGAGGGTCTCTTTTGACCGGAGGACGCGGCCTCTAGCCCAGCAGCGACGGCCATTTATCGCGGATCCGCTCGAATGGTTCTTTGTGCCGATTTGGATCGGTCGCGGGTCCGCGTCCAGCACGCGTCACGACGCCCTCGTCGTTGAGCGTGAATGACGCCTGGGATCGGGACAACGGCTGGCTCGTCCTCCTTGTCGAATCCTGTTTGCGCCGACCCCCGCCGGTGTTTGCTGAAATGATCGACCTGTGAAAGCAACGGGCAACCCCGGTTTCTGGCTGTCGGATTAAGCCCCCTCGGCCGCTGAAAGGAAGCGCGTTAATTAAGTACAACGCGCGACGCCCAAGCGGCTATTTCCAGTGTAAACCCTGGCGAACAAAGGGCGAACTGGTTTGGAAGAGGGACCATAGTGTGGCTACTGTGCAGAGGGTCACCGACCGTACCTGGACTCTTCGTGCCTTGGAAAAGCATCGCGATTGCTTCGGGGTGTGTTCCATGGAGGTGTCTTCACGAAATATTCTTGTTCTCGGTGAAGTTGACTTTGGCATTGGATGGTGTGGTTGAAAAGTGGTTCAAGGTTTTACGTCGTGATGTAGTATTAGGGAGACTGTTAGGCGACGGGGAATAATGATGTATGAGTGGGGAAAGATACATTATCTTCTAAGAAAAACCTTTGTCGACGCCTCAATTGGTCACCCTTTGCCGGGACACTCTGTAGCAGGGACACGGCTGTAAAATTTATTGCGGCAGGCAGTACTTGAGCTCTGACCTGGTCTTCTGCGTTGCAGATGTTTACACCTCAGGATTAGGCCCGAATTTTTCTCGCCTAATAGATGGGACTTGTCCTTGAGCGTTGCCAGATGCACGTTTGGAGAAGGTCCAGTTGTCTTCGCCGGCGACGTTTTCCCACCACGACGTTGCTTTCGCCCACTATTTTTCAGGCGACCAATACTGATCGCGGGTTTCTCACCCCCGTTTTTGTTAACAGCCAATGACTAGGTTCGTAGTTTGCTGGTAAGCGGGATGTACGCCTAGCAAGGCAGATAGAAACTAACCTTCAATGTACACGCAACACCTTCATTATAGATAGACTTGTGTACTTTTTTATTTTTCCCTTATCCAACAAAAGGGATGGTCCTTCGAGTGAACTTTATAGTCGGCACATCGCGTGCAAATTCTAACAAGACCTGAACGATCTGTATGATCAACCACGGGTCCATAACAACCTTCTTGCTTTCCACACATAATAATCTGAAATTCTTAGAAAGCAGCCTGCAACCTTTAACGTTTGGAGCGACCCTTCAACGTTACTGTCCCAGTCGATGTGGTTTAGTGTATCCACGAAACCCATGTTCGCGATGCTCACAGGTAATAAAGGTTTGGCGTAGGAGAGTTTTCGCGACTCTCGGCGAGCGCGCGAATTTCAGCGATCGATCGATTATCACGCCTGTCGCTTTCGGCGTATATAGGTCAGCCTTTCTTCCGCGTTCGCCGTGAATTGATTGCTAAAGTAGCCGGAAGGGAACCGCCGCCTGGCCGTATCGACGCGGAAACGGCTGTTCCTTTCACAGGTTTCTTCGCGTCCGCTCTGCTCCTAAGAACGAGCGTATCTCGCGTACCTCTCGATGCATGCTTTCTTCACGCGTTTTCCTGTTTCCTCCGGGTACACTCGTTTCATCGGGTTCGACCGCTCTGATAAATTGCCGCACGAATGCTGGATTGAAATAAGATCGAACGTGTGGAACGGCAAGTCGATTCTCGTGTTCACGACGCCTGATTACTTTAGGAGATCGTGCAAGGTACGCAGAGTGCTTCGAAGTAATGAACGCAAAGCGAACTGTGTAATAGAATTCGCGAAAGCAAAGGGATGTAGTCGTGTTTCAGATGTTCGGTTCTTTATATCGCAAGTAAATATGTGCATAACTGCATACATTTGCTAAGAGTGGCTGATATGCTGAGGGTTGAGCGTACGAGCAACCAATGGGTAGAACACTCGGCCAAGGGAGTAAAGGAAAGTCAAGTGACGCGTAAATTGGCTTGCGCCGGAGACGAATTCGTCGCTCTAACTAGATTCCCGTGATTAAATTACTTTGACACTTCGGTCCGTCATAAACTCGGGCGGCAGATGACGTTAAAACGTGATCCCCTTTTTGACGGCAAAGAAACGCGGCGGGTTTGCGCGCGCCGCCTGGTTACATTTGTCAAATGGGAAAATTAGTTTAGTAGGAAACTCGAAATATTTGCCTAATTGACAGACGTACGCGGCTGTTCAGGCAGCGTTTGTAATCAAAGGCGCTTGGCCTCGCCACGCGTCCGACAGAAACGGGCAACTCTCGTAGCAGCTCATACAAGAAGGCCAAGGGGCTCGCAAGTTTCGTATTGACGATAAACACTGGCCATTAAAGCCACCATCGATCGGTGCTCGCTTCCTTTAAGCCCCCTTTACATTTACAGGAACGCTGGCTCGCTGCCTTTGAATTAGCTTGTTTTCCGCTCTATTAACTCGCGCCGTATCGAAAGTACCGGCAAATGATGCTCGTTTATGTCTCCAAGTTTCAACAGCTTCTCCTTGCCCTCCTTCAAACCGTCGGAACGTTCCGCACAGATATGGAAATACTTATTCCGCAGACGTTACCTTTTCCGTCCCTCCGCCTTTACATTCCAGTCGACGGCAAACGTTGTTTCGCGCCTGTAAATATTGATGCGAATATTCAAATAGAAATTGCGAGTGTGGGTGGATCGTAGAGTCAATAATTGAGCGATAGATTTGCGTGTGCTTTTTTCTGCGATGTCTTTGTACATTATTGTGCATTTAATGTCGTGTACTAGGGCTTTTAATTTCATCTTGCTCTTGCAACGCACACAATCTTGAGTAGAGAGCAACTTGTAATACTCCAATTCATCATTATTTTACAGCAAAATAATTTCAGAACAGTTATGG
This sequence comes from Andrena chrysosceles, assembly GCA_963855975.1. Classification (NCBI taxonomy): domain Eukaryota; kingdom Metazoa; phylum Arthropoda; class Insecta; order Hymenoptera; family Andrenidae; genus Andrena; species Andrena chrysosceles. Next base: position 8,670,187 of record OY979766.1, on the reverse strand, counting down.
TCATCTGAGCCCTCTCTCGTTAAATTACCCCAACATTAAATACTCGTTAAAATTTTGTGGTTTTTGGTGAGTGGTTCAGGGTGTCTTCCATGCATGCTGTCAATAGCCACTGTTTCTAAGTTGTCATTGAGACTTCGATCGCGAAGGTATCAATTGCTTAATCCCCTTCTTGCACCGTTAGTATTTTGTTAACCGGCGAAAGCTTCACCGAAATGTTTTAGTCCGATTTACCTCTTGGGCCGTTTCACCGTTGCAATGGAAACACGCCGGTTATTCGATAACATCTTGCGATAGCCCCTTTAGATTTCCCCCCTCGTCCTCGATTTTCTCGCGCTGCTTCCGGGTATCGATCTTCGGTATTATAAGTTGCACGTGAAATTGGATGCATCGATTGCCCCTCGATACGCAGCCACTTACCCGACGTATTTCCCACTGTGTGGAAGAGACATCGGATTTCCAGCCGTCGCTTGGTACGCTTCCCCAGGCGGAATCAAAGTAAAATAACGGGATATTAATTCGCCCGTGCGCCACTGTTTTCATATAATTTTCTACTCTCATATTCGCACTCGACCACGCAAAAGTCGCGTTTCCCTGTGCCACAGTCGAGATATTTACGATATTATACGTATTTTCGACGAAATTATACGTATTTTTATACGAAATATGTAATGCTCGTTTCAGCGCAACATTTTAAAGGCTTTTCACGGTGCCTGTTACCTTTCTGCGTAGAGCTTCAGAAATGCGTTTCATCAATGATATTAAAAATAGAATTAATAACGGCGTGGAGGGAAAGAAAATAGAATTAAAGCTCGACGGAAGGCGAAGCCAAAGAGAATAAGACCTCCGTGTCTTTTCCGAGTTGAGAGTAGGATTGCTGGCTTCCTTGAATCGCCCTCTTTTCTTTCTCTTTTTAATACACTATCTGTTGGTAACGAGAAAGTCACGGCAGCAGAAACTTGCAGGCGGAGACGTAGATATCGCTTTGTTCTTTAGAACATTTCAGTATCGAAGTTTCCCGTATATATTACATAATACAGCGAGCAACGTAAATAATATCAATGTACTCGGATTTCAGCGATCTGAATAGGAAGTGAAATTAAACAGCTCGAATTATATCTGTTTTCCTCTGTACACCTGATTGCAAGTTGCTAAATGTAGTAACATTTCCACGTGAATTCGGTACAGCTCGTCGTTCAAACAATATCTTAATTGCAACGTTTGTCGCCCATGTTATATTTTAATCGCGTTCCGGAGAAGATTTAAATCAGCACTGATCAAATTGACCTATTGATTATGGGGAAAATGCAATGAAACCGCAGTATTTCGGTTAAGTGTGACCCACCACCTCATCTTCGCGCGAAATTGTGAATAATACACGTATGTGTATGAAAATAAACTGTGTCACCCCCATACTCGCGCTTTTAACCAGAAATATTAACCAAAATATTAACTTTTCCTTCGCAGTGCCCCTTAAAATAAAACACATATAAAATATAAAACCAATACTCCGTAAATCCAAGTATACTCCCATTATCATACTTCCTGGAGCTAACAGATGAAAGCTCCACTGGAACTATCCTTCCACGCTTGTATTCCGTTAAACCCTCTGCCAGAGCGCAAACCGACCGGCAGCCCGAAAGAAATCAGGAATCAGCGAGGAGCGACGATAAACGGATCGCTGCACGAGATTCAAGGGGTCGAAAGCGTTTCTGCTCCCACGAAATCGTCCGGCAACCCCCATGTTGCACGAAGATCCCGCTCGGGGTGCAAAGTCGATGGGGCGAGCGAGCGGAGGAGGGTGGCGCGGGTTAAAACAAGATACGTGTTTCGTTTCGCGATGCACGGGGGTGGAATCGTCGGTACGGAATGTTTGCATGTCGACGGGGGTGGGTGGGCGAATCGCAGCTAGCAAGTTGCAGGCGTTTCACCTGGGGAATGCTGGGAGCTCGCAACGCGCGGGGCTTTTTCCGCGTTTCGTCGAAAGTCAGACGCATTCCCATGAAATCACTCGTGAAATCGCAGCCAACGTTCGCCCCGTCGGAACACAGGCACCCGCCTGCTTCCGCGATCCGTTCCAGTGGTGGCGAAGGGGGTGGCAAGTCGAAATTAAAGGGCCTGACGCGACGCATCGACGTTCAACGTCGACGTCGCTCGAGGGTGCGTCGAGACTATTTCGCGCTGGGTAGAGGGAAACTTCCAGGCGGGAGGGTTAATGTCGATCACGGGGCTACTTCGTTTCTATTTTATTCCAGTCGAGCGGGCAGCCCGTCCGGGCGACGGAGACGAACGGACAAGAAATTCCTGGAACCGCCATGCATCATCGACGAAGTGTATCCGGTAAAAGCCGTGCAACGCGGGTTAAAAGGGAACTTTTGCCGAGTTCGAGGAACGAGGGGAGCGGGGATGCTCCGAGGAGAAGTGGAATTTAAAGTCGCACGTCTATGTAGACACCTGCGCATTCGTGTACCTATAACACACATGCGCCTGTCTGATTTGTAAATGTTCTTCGGCGGGGGAGTGAAATTAACGGGCGTCAAGGGTTCTGCTTTCGAATGGGAGAATATAAGCGTCGTCTCGGGATGTGTATGAAAAGCAGAATATTGGGGTGGCTTTAAGTGGGGAGCGTTATACGTAGGTAACAGACTGATAATAATTTGTCAGAATAACGCCGAGCACTCAGAACAGAACAATACGTATCCTCTTCTATTTTATCTCGAAACAGGCATCCAAGGATTCGCCCGTATCCTTTTAATCCCTAGCACGCTAGTGGCTGCCGCGAAATTAGTCGCCAAATAGAAAACACCTTCCTCCCCATTAAAGAGGGTTTTGCCACGGGTAATCGCGGATTGTTACCGTTCGTACATAGCTTCCTGTACGCCCGGTTGCGTTCTTATTCCTGTTTAGCGAATAGTCGCGCGAACTACCGCCCCCAACACGATATTTCAGTGCTCGATAAGGATAATGGGAAGTCCCGACGCTGAATTAACGGAGGACTTGCCGGGTCGACGCGCATTAACGAAGTAATTTACGAATACTTCTGTGGGTTATCCCGCTCGTGCGTCTTTTGGAGAACCTTCCGCAGACCATTCTTTCCCCGATGTTATTACGCTGCGTTCAGCGGTTGAACCGTAGATAAAAGACGTTACTATGATTATTACCAAGCGTGACGTTATCAGCGGGACATCCCTCGATCTTCTTCCATTCACGTTGGTTATTTACGAATGAGAAACGATCGCAAGAAGTGGTAGAGGGTGTGCGTAGTGAGAAAGTAAGGGATGAAATTTTATTATCATAAGGCTCGGCACGGTCGAGATAGCGCACGCATTTGATTGGACACGCCACAGCGACACCGTAGATAAAACCAGTGGTATACCTTCGAAAATGGCCTCTTTATCTCTCTGCGGTTTAAAGCGACCACGGCGAAGGGCCTACGACAGCGAATCACCGTGTCGCGGAAACGCACGCGTCACGACGTTGCGTGGGACGGCCAACAATGTCGGGGCGTGATCGTAAAAATTATATCGCCCCCGTGCAATCGCAGAACTGAAGATTTCGCGGTTGATGGTGTCGTCCGCGGGATTGCCTGTAACCCTGCAGCTCGCGGGTCCTTTGTTTAATTGCTGGGGAACGTAATTACTGGCGAGATATGGCCCAGTAAACCGTGCGAGTGATAAAAATGAAAGCAACTTCAGAAAACGGTTACTCTCTCGCCCTGCACGATACTTAATACCGCTTTAATCGTTACACGATACCGCGAGAAGGGTCTTCAGGCGCTACACTGCTGGCTAACATCCTAGCAGATCGTAATTTAAGATGGGAGCTCGGTAACTTACTGTGAAGGGAATGGAGCAGTTGAATCTCCTTGATGGAATGTACAGTTACTCAGAGAGACCTGGTGACTCAGATTCTCTCACTAAAAGTAAAATCGTTCTGTGTTTCGTCACTTATTCTATCTCCCATCCGTTATCCTCCACCTTAAGGGGGGAGACCACTGTCTCAAATCTGAAGATTTTGTTTTTCTTTTTTTACATTTTCTGAAAGTCGTGTGTTTCAAGAATGTTCTCTCCAAATTTTATGAAGAAATTCGCAAAATTGATGGAGATATGGTGTTTTTCGCGAAGCGGTGTCAAACGCGCGACTGAGCCACGCGGAACTTTGAACGCGTTTTCCTCAGAATGACATTTTTCAACCGCGTTGACAGTCTACAGAGAAAACTATACGTCCAATTGGCATGATCAAGCACATTTATTGTACCGAAAACCCGTCGCTATTACGTGACGATCAGACATTTTCAATTTTCGACCTGCTTCTATTTTTTTTAGCAACATTTCCCCAATTTTGTACCCCGAAAACACGACTTTTTTTTCAGTGGTCCGCCATTTTGTTATTTTTTACAAATTCGACATTTTGCGATCGTCACGTAATAGAGGCAGGCTTCTAGTTTCTAAATATTATTGTTCTTTTGAATTTCGATGAACCATATGGTCTGGGGACTATCAACGCGACTAGCATGTTTTTTCCGGAGCGCAAATTTTGACGAAGTGTATACAGAAAACGGATTTATGAATTTGATTAAAAAAAAATTTTCTTACCCTTCAATATATACACTATTGACTATACTAAGCAATAAATTGATTTACTTGCGTTGTTTGGTTGAAATAAATTTCCGAAAATACCCTTACATTTCGGGGCGAGACAGTGGTCTCCCCCCTTAATGCACAATCAGTTAAAACCTGAAATCATCCCTCGCGCGTTCGAAACTTAATTTGATCAGCCAAGCTGTACCTCCATACTGCACATATCAGCACACCAGTGATTTAAAAGTCATCCGACTCAGTTTTAACACAGTCTGAACGTGAAACTTGTCTTCTTTCTCTGTATTTACGAGCCGATGGATGGTCGCAGTCCCTCGGAAGCTCGAAACGGTAACAAGGTCGATTAGAGCTTCCTTTAACGTGCATTATTAATGAGCAATCGCGGAACGCCGCGTCATCAGGTAACCCAGATACCGTGAGTGGATCGGTGATTCGGGTCATTATCGTATTATGCTAATTAAGGGCGAGCCTCTCGTCCGCCCGTCGCGTCGGTCCGGCGTTAAGGGGGTCCATGGGACGTATTCGTTATCGCGCGGGCCATCGATTCCGGTGTGCCCCGAGGGGGCGACGACGATGGTCGGCCAAGTCGGCGGCGACGGGCTGGAGTTAACAGCGCGAGTTTAAAAGTGATTTATCTCTGATTTATGGAGGAAGGAAGCCCTGGGCCCGGAAGCCGAAAGTTTCTCGGCTCCTCGGCGACCAGGCGGAAAGAATTATCGGCGGGGCACAATGGACAGGCGGTGATATCGTTTACACGTCGAATCCCACGGCCGTTTGTTCCGCGGAGAGATTCGAAAAGGGAAAACGGACAATGGCGGTTCTTCCGTTCGGATAGAAAAAGTGTCTTATGCCCCCCTGCGATCTGTTCACCTTCCTGGGAGGAGGGACCGGTGATCGAGGGCCAATGACGGGGGACGTAATTCAAATTTTACGTGGAAAGTTGGCTCCGAGTGTGGCTCCTTCGGCTTCATAGCGTTGAATCATTGGTGAAACGATATTTGCTACGTGTGAGTGTGCGGGTCTTCACTGGTGTTTCTGCCGTGCCAGTCGTCAAAGGTGTGCTCGTAAATTCAGCGGTGGATAATATTCATGAAGCGTAATTCCGGTTCGATGGATATTTGTTAGCCGCAATTTGTGGCAGATATTTGTAGTCGAGCTGTTTCCTTTTTTCCGGGCCAGAGGGTGTAAAAAAAGAATAATTTACTTGATGTGTATTTACGCGACACGCGACTGCAGACGCATGCATAATTGATCCAGAAGCATTTCCTTGTCGCTGGTAAAAAAATTCCTCGTCTTCGTTTCTTTTCGGCCGGTTTGCGCGGGCTCGCGAAATCTTGTGGTGAAATATTCATGCTGATGGAATTCGAGACTGCCGGCGTAATCCGTGCACGATTCGCGCCCGACGTCGATTCAAAGCAGAGAAGGTAACCTCGTTTCTCGCGGACGAAACTTTCTTCTTCTCGTCGTCTGCCAGCGTCCTCTCCTCTTTGAATTGACGTCGCGACATCAGACGATGCCCTCGACCCTAAAGGGATTTCGTCGAGCAGGCTACCGACGAATAGTCCGCGCTGCTATTTAAATAATGTTGCTCCAACTGCACCGGCCAATTGGCAATGACTTCATCCTGTCTCAGAATATTATAATTTATTTGCATTTATTCATTCTATATTCACGTTGCAGTGGATGATGCAACGTCCATCAGATCGTGCTTGGTTAATCGAAGGCCCCAATTTCCCAAGATAACAAGACTGCAAAAATATAGATTAAATTTCATCCCCACCGCCAGTACAAATACACTTGCTCCCCCTGAATGCCTCGCTACTGCAGTGCATTAAAAATAAAAATTATGGTAATTAACATACTTCTTCGCTCGCTTGTAACCAGGACAAATAAAACACAGACAAAACGAGAGAAAAAGGAAGAACAGGAGGGGAGCGGCATCTCTGGAACGAAATATCCGAATTAAAAGGAAGTCAAAGAAGGCTATTTGCTCCGGTGACCATTTTCGTTAGCATTCAGAAGGCTTTCAGGGTGGTAATTGTCGAAATTGCTCGGCTCGCTCGAGCAGAAAACGTAACAGCAAACCACCCCTCCGCGACAGAAGTTGCGAGTCCCGTGAACCCTTTTAACAACAACCGGAAGCAGAGAGGCATCAGCTGTCTGAAGTCCCGGCTGGAGTGCCTTCAGCCTTGATTGCAACGATTCATAGCGGCGAGGATCCTTTGGGGGTTCATCCTCCCTTTCTATTTTCCGCCTCTGTCTAACCGCTCCCCATTTCGCCATCCTTTACCGCCGGCCTTCCAATCCTCGCGGCATTGGATCGCTCGTTACGGTTGAAAAAGTGGAATTTACGCGGAGATGACCGCAACGCCGCTCCAGCAAATGCTGGAGGAATGTAACGACGGGAAGGGTGTTCTTTTCCCGGGGGCCACTAGCTCATCCGTAACGACAGTTTGGACAAATTCGCCGTTTCCCCAACGACGCCGGCTTAAATCGCCCAGCCGCGCTGAAACTAACGCCAGAAATGCTTCGAGTTGCCGCGGTTCAAATTAACGCGAGTTATCCTGCATGCGAGTATTCGAGTTGCTCCTTCTTCGTGCTTCTCTGAAAGCTAATTGTTGTTCTGGTGCTGTGAGCGTGGAAAGTATATTGATTTCTGGGAAGCTTTGGAATATTTATGGGAATCTACGTTTTGAATTCTTGTAATAGTTTAATCTTTGCATTTGAAACCCCAGAAGACTCTCTTTATATTATACCTGTTTGTTACAAGGCGGGAAAAGATTTCATCCTCGGAGGAAGACTTTTCGCAGAGGCGCACAATTCGAATGTTCTTTTCAGGAGTCTATTCGAACGCCACAAAGGTAATACCACCGACGAACTCGAGATCTAGATCGAAGAGTGCGATTGCTACTCGCCTGGTGAAACGAGGAGCTTCAATTTCGGCTGCTACCACCGAAGTAACGTTGCAACGCTTTCGCGATCATTAGCGGGTTCTTTCGGTTCGCTCCGCTCGATATCGGGCTTAAAACCCGAATCCTTATCCTCGAAGGATGCGATAGGGCTCCGGGTCAAAGGCTAGTCCCTCGACTATCTGGTGCAACTCGAGGGCATTAGTCGACAAGTGCATTAGTCGGCATAACTCAGCCGCTATCGCGACGCTATGTAAATGGCTGAGTTGTTGCTCGGTATTCCGGGGCAGAGATAACAATTTCTCGTCGGCAACATACGCTACGATGGATTCTGGATATCGCTTGCGGCGGAATTGCGCCAAGTTTCGCATAAGTGTGGAATTTGCATTTCAACGCAACATCGGAAATTGATTCTCCAAGACAGCTGTGTTTAGGAACGTCGATGCCTAAACTAAAATACCATACCTCCGAGGGATGGTCCGAGTCACTTATTAATTGCCTTTTAAAACGACCGTGCTCGGAGTCTCGATTTTAATTAACCATTATTTAATTAAATTCTTGTCGTTGCACATACGGAGAAACTTAGTTTATATGAGCACTGTTTTCAGAATCCTCCACGGTTTGTTCGATAGTGGAGGACATTGATTTATTTTTTATACTTTCTGCACTCTTTACACTTTCCACAGTCTCGACTATCTAGAATCTAGACCCTACTCTCATTATTCATATTATTTATTCTATCCAGTCTGCTCGCGATATTTACATCGCTTGCAATACTCTAGTACTATTCCAACTCTATACCCTGCGCCGTACCTATGCCATTTCATGCAGGAGAACAGCTGATCCAGAAATTCAGAAGTGGTCGAGAGGTACAACTTAAAGCAGCGAAAGGCTAAGGCGAGTGTCTGAAACGACGCATTAGTTGCTCGCGGAAAGAAAGTTCGCGGAACCCGGTTCTGACTGGGGTTGGAAAATGGTTTTATGCAAGTCGCAAGAAAAGAGGCTTGCCAACTCCACTTGGGGGAAGGACTTTGCCTCCGTGGCGCTTGCTTTCTTTCTTCGTCTGCTACCTTTTTCTTTCCGACATCGGGGCATTCCCTTCGTCGACGACCTTCTCTTCAAAGCGTTTCGCAGTACAACTCGGGCAACTTTCTGTTCGGAGTTATCGGAGATCTCTGGCATATCTACGCATATCTACTGGCATATCTAAGGGTTTCACTATTTGATCACACAATTTTATTATTTTCAATGTTACTATTGTTGGGAAATAATAATATTCATTAAAAACTAGGAGATATATAGTCACTCTCAGTTGCAATTTCACGTAAACCTATAATTAATACAGAAGGTGAGGTTACTTTGTAAATAACAGCAGCTTACACATAGATTCAAGCCATTCTAAAGAATCTTCACGCAAACATATATGTAGATGATACTACTAAACTTAATTTATAATCTCTTCTGTGTTAAATGAAGCATCTATCACACTTTACACGCGTACGCATTTTTCTAGGGACTGCGTCTGACCATATACGGATCACTTCCCCTTGCCGCCTGACACTCTGCATCTTTCTCGCTCTACAATCGAATAAAACCTTACTATCTGCTGAAGACCTTTTAATCTAAATCCACTCGCATTACCTCGATCCTGTTGCCATTACCCTATGTTTCAATGCGAAAACGGATCAAGAAGGTATTCCTCCAATGCCGATACTATCAGTCACATCTCCACTGCCTATATCAATCATCAAAGTACATTTTCCTATCGCAAGGAGCATCATCCCAAAACACGTTCCCGCTTATCATCTTGTCGCGAGGTATTACAGCCATTAGAGGCATCAGGGCAATTACGTATCGAGCGGAAATCCTTCTGTGTGAACTGTTGTCTGGTCGAATGGCAGGAGCGATACCGGAGTATTCCCACCATCCGACGTTTTGTTCCGTAAAAGTTGCCTGGCGAACCGAGCCACTGACCGCAGCTCTCTCTCTCTCTCTCTCCGTCCCTCGAGTTTCCTCTAAGGAGGTCGACTGGCGGCTGTGACAGTAATTGGAGACAAATAGAGAAAGGACTTTTGATAGCTGGCGCAACGGTGGTTATCCCTGCGCCCGCCGCGGCCGGACCCCGTTTCTTTAAAGGATATTGGCCTTTGCCAGCCTCCGACGGACAAAGTGACCGTGTTGATTCGATTTAAACGAGCCTCCGGCGGGCAAGCAGCGGCGTTACCTCGTTTAACGAACCGATTATAAACGCGCGGGAACGGGTGGAAGGCATTCGACGGGAGATATATTCGGAGTGCTATTCGATTAGCCTGGATACGACACGCGATTTAACGTGGCATCGCGCGCGACTATTTCCAGCGGACAATTTCCAGCGTGACGTCAGCAGTCCTCGCGGTATGGAGTCGCTGGAAAAAGTGTAATGCCTCTTAGAGCCTGGCATTTTTGTCGATAATAATATTCCACCCAGAAGATTTATGCTCGTCACGAAAATAGGATCGCTTCGATCCTCCTCCGGGAAGCGGATATCAGAGGGGAGGTTACTCGAAACGCCACAGATAGTTAAAATCTAGCGTGGAATTTTCACGTTCCCCTTGTAACCTGTCAATCGAGAAGCGTCGCACGGTGGAATATAGCTGACGCGAAATAACGGGGCGAAGTTATTAACCCGCACTCAGCGTGGAAACGAATCTCACCTCTCGGGGAGTGCACAGAGTAGTTTATCATTGAGTCGTTTCTATTCAGAAATCGATAAAAAGAAGTAGATAAATGTAAACAGTATTGATCCAGCAAAAAACGGTCAAAAAGGATCGCTCTGCGAAACGTTTCAGAATAACAGAATGGCTCGAGGGGGTAAAAGGGTGTAACGAGAGCGTTTAAAATGTGGCACTGGAATTAGTCGCCGAGTGAAGAGTCTGTAATTAGGCTGACGAGAAAACAGAGAAGGTAGGCGGTTTTCCCTTTCGAAGGTTCCATTCCATTACCGTTGTCAGGGCGCCAGGCAACTGTCGCGGGATTGGAACGGGGTTAACAGCCCCGTTGTCACGATGTAGGCAGCAAACGGGGGCAAGTAGGGATGAAAGTAGACGATATTGTCACGTTGCAAACCGCGGCGTTATAAACGTCTTAACGTCCTTAATAAGCCTGTTGTAGCGGCACTAAGGATTATTGGCCCCCGGGTATTCTCTGCCACCCCTTTCGTCTTTTCGGCTGCCGTTTCGCGGACGAAATTCGAGGGAAGTTAACGACGTCGTTGGCTGGGGGGATACAGCCTAGAATGGAGCTGGCAGCTTGTAAGAAGATGGAGCTTTAATAAAGACTGCTGTAATATTAAAGGGGCGGATTGCCGGCGCCGCAATGCGCCCCTGCGAATCACGCGACTCCCGAATGCCTCGCATTCCCCCGTAATGTGCCAACCCCCTGTTACCTAGCCAAATATTTTCCTTGCACTTGCGAACTCAATGTTTCCGGGGACGTTCCCCTGCATCGATCGCTGTACTGCTGTAGGATCATCCTAATCTCATCCTCCAGTTGACATTTCCTAGTCGTAGAGCAGTATCACATCTTTCAACCCTAATCCAGAACTTCAAACGCACATCGAATATTATAATCACAGAATTTCTCGCACTTGGAATAGATTAACCAGTAAAGTCTGTAACTACAGGAGCTTTGGCACTTTCGTGCTTACAGCTTTGTAATAACATAAATTTTAAACGATCCGAATTATTAAGCGCGAAGCTAAATATAGACAAGCTGCAAAGCAAAATTATCGGTGTTTCAGGTTCGGTTAATTAACGAACCAGTGCTCTTCGATCAATAGACGTCCCAATTATGGAAAACTGCTTTTCGCAAGGTAAATGTATCGAGGCCCGTGTTGAGAATCATCGTGCGACGTATTCATTGAAAGGAAATTTCGCGAAATCGCGACCGTATCAGGGTGCCGCGCCATTGAGTCCACGAGAGGTCCGTAACAGAAAATAAGCTCTGGGTACACGTACACTTGACCCTGATAACGCCCCGTGAAAGGGATCGTGCTTATCAGTTCCGTGGCCGTCGCAGCGCGTAATAAAGGGACACTTTCGCACGCCGGGGTTCGGTTCGCTGGTAGTGCTGCCTTTTTCCGTTCCACTCCCTTCGTCGTACGCGTGTTATTAATGGTCGTATCCCGTGATAAGGTAATCGCGCTGCCGCGTCTGCTCGCCAGAGATATCCCTCTTGATACTCGTATACCTTATGTTAATGTCTCCCGGCGCGAACCGTGTCTCATTTATGGGTAGGCAGAGACGCGAGCGGACGCAGTTCCGCGGTTACGACGTCGTTACCGTATCGGTGTACACGTCGACGAAAGGGGGTCATGGTTGTAGAGGGGAGTTCGGATCTGGGGTCGCAAGGGACAGCGATGCTGGAACGCTGCGTTTATCCAGGACGTCGGAACCGCGGATAAATTGAGCGTCAAGTGTGGCGGCTGGTATGTTTTCTTTAGTACTACTGTGAATCACTCGTGCTGGGGGAGGTCAACGTAGTTGTTGGAGTAGAATGGGTAGCACGGTGTAAGGGGATGGATGTAGACTGTGGTACTTGAAGGCTATTGATGTTGTTTTCAAACGGGATGTAGGGTGGAGGGTGGCAAATAAACGGCGATAATTAATCGGAAAACCATGATTGACTCCGACAAGCTGAAGTTCATAATTCCACGCCCGGGAACATGGTAGCAAACTCGATTTAATTAATCCCCGACAGGGCGGAGCGATCTAACTAAGTAAGGGGATGCTTCGCGTGAATATCAACAAATGTACACGTCTGGAGCAGCTGGGGTGGAATATGTAAGGACCTGTAAAGAGAAAAGTGAAGGTGCTGATGGAATAAATCATCCAACAGCTGTGCCAAGCGAAACGTAATGAAACTGCTGACTCTTCTAAAGACGATCGAATACGGATAGACGAACTTTGGTAATCGGGTTGGTAGACGGTAGACTCGCTACTATCGAATGGGTTATGAGCTCTCATATAATCACATCGCCGATAGCCCAACTTTTATTCGTCTTCCCAGATTGCCAGTGATCCACTGTATAGTATAACAGAATTAATTAATTTGCGGGTGTACCGATATTACGTGGTCAACCGCATATCCGCTCCACCAGTTAGCGCGTGTAACATACATCCACACAGATGTTACACGCACAGTGCGGACGTGTGTGTTGCACAGAATCAGCAAAAAAGGGGAATCGACGGGAGCGCATTATCACCGCGCGATATTTATGCTCGCGATTTACGGCGTGCGAAAATTCGCGTTAACGAAATTTTTAATCACACCGCGCTGCCGGCGTAATAAAGCGGCGTGCATTCGGGGAGTTGAAAATCGGAGTGGAGGGCTCCAATACAGATCGATAACTCGATAATCGGAAGAATTCGCGGTGGCCAGATGGGCCGCGGGGAAAAATAGATTAACTGGATGAGCGCTCGAGGATCCGAATGCTCGATGGGATGAAGGTGTTTCGATGGGAAAGCGAGCGAAATCAAAGGAGCGGTCTCGTTGAGACTCGCCAGGAGTCCTCCCGTTAATTACACGCATCTGCGAGTACGGAAAGGCTGGGAAGAGTGAAAGGAACGCCGAGCCGTTCCGAGAGAGGGCGAGGAGGCAACTGGCGGCGAAAGAAGGGGATGAGCCGCCTCGGAGTAACGAGGGAACTCCTGCGGAACTACCGCCTCATATAATCAATTAGAACTCTTGAACGAGTGGGATGGTAATGGAGTTGAGCTAAGTACAAACTGGAGCAAACTGGCGTCGACTCGAACGAACGTATCAACCACCGCCCCTTTGCCTGGATCGGCTCCTCCACCCTGTCCACCCTCGACGCAAACCGAGATCCTCGACATCTTAAGGATTCATTCCAGTATTGCGCGTCGAGATTCCATTATCATCTCTAACGACGAGTGAAATAGAGAAGAGCTCGTGTAATACGTAACAGTGATTATGTTGGAGTAATACAGGGGTGCCAGATATTCCACTTACTTCGTCGCCTTCGATTTAGTCCCCTTTCCTCGTTCCCAGAATGAGCTATAGCCGCCAGTTAGGATAATCGACACTGGACGTTTTTTTCGAAATTGGCCATTATCCCTGTCCATAACTTTGATGGACGTTGGAGACGCGTGAAAGAATCTATCGCGAAGTGGCCGAGGTAATCTCTGTTATCTTAAGTAGACCTTCGTTTATGGCTCCTCGGTCCTCGAAGCGGCCACTTTCGACTCCTTCCTCATCCCCTTGACGTTGACAGAGTATTGTTCCCCGACCGAGATTTTCCCTGGACCGCCCTCGGCTAAGCGGATAGGGTAGATAAGAGGCTGGTGGACTGGACCCTTTGAAAACGTCAACTTGTTGTTTATCTTACACCGATATCGCTTAGGCTCGTTCACCTTCTACGAATCTCGCGTCAAATTATATCGTGGCATCGGTAGTTCTGATCTCTAATAGAGAGAATTTTACATATCCTGCTTAGCCCACGCTGCCATATGATTGTACACGATCGAACATACATATATCTAGTTTTCACATCGAACGTAGTTATGAATTTTTCAACAGCAGTACTTTCCAGTATGAAAGCTTCAATGGTACTTTCTTCTATTCGTATTCCTTTTATTACCCGGATGATCTATCGTTTTCTGATACAGCCTTCACGTTGAAAGTCATATTCATCAATGTCGGCCACGCTACGGTAATTACAGTCCAAATTTGATAATAACACCGGCGCATGTGTTGGCGTTGCTTCGCTGCATCCTTGAACCATCCGTAAAACGTATGAAATTTGCGGATCGGGCGTGTGTAGCGGTGCTTCATTAACGGTGACGTAATTTATTGCCGCGCTGGACAGTTAATAATGATGAGAATTTAATGGCATCGGGAAGCATCGAAATTTTCCGAGCGGGACGTTAATCATTTTTCGATCGTAGGAATATGCGTGGCTGAACGCCGGCCCGTTGTTAATCACTGTGTCATCCGTCTATAGGAAATTAATGTAGCCAAATGGACAGATGTTGCTGTCCCGTTAATCGAAATTAATACGTCCAGATAATTACGCAAAATGTTTGCCTCGGCATTAAACGCTATCTACTTACTGCGCGGCCCTTACAATGCCACTTGCACCGAGCACGTTAATTCGGAACGCCACTAATGGTAGTGTGTCAGACTACCAGAGATAATTCTCTATAGAAATGTGAAAGCCGATTACAACTATTGCCGGGTTAGGAAATGAAGCGTTAGCAGAGGTATTAGACCAACAGGCATCGACATCGTTGCAAATCAGCACAGATCACCAACTTCCTAGAAAGCTGCATAGGCACGCAGCAATCGCACCGCAGAATCCAGGAACCGTCGGAATTGAACCGACCTCTCCACCTCGATTGAAACTTCTTCCAACTGATCCCATTGAACGAAGCGCCGTCGAAAAGTTCTGAATTAAAAGGGACCCCAAAATTTCTCATTTCGATCAGTGTCCGTATCCGTAACAGTGATCTGCTAGTTAATTCATTAGGAGGGACCAATCAGTCGTGACCGACGGTGTCCGTAAATTCCCCAGATACACCTGCGCCTCGACTCTATCCGCTCTATTGGCTAGAATAGAGGGTAGGAGATCGGTAGATTGGTAGAAAGGGGAGAGGGTAAACAAGAGAGGGAAGGCGCGGGGAACTTTGCTGCCACATAAGAATCCTTGATCTCGGGGCGATCCTTGGGAGTCTCGGCACATACGGATCTTCGGATCGAGGCGATCCTAGAGAATCTCCGTTATTCACTGGCGGCGTGGCTGCCAATAACTTGGCCAGAGACTCTCTTCTCTTTCAATTCGCCTGTTCCTTTTGGCTCACGTGCTCGCTTGCTCTGTCCGTCATCGCGTGCGCGCGGTGAAAGAGATCCCTTCAAGTTGGCTTTCACCGGCGCTTTCTGCGGCAACCTTCTCGTTTTACGCCGCTAAATCCAATTTCAGCATCGCGCCGCCCCCGAAGAAGGGGATGTTCGCGGGCAGCTCGCCCCGGCATTGTGCCCCACCACCGTTTCCCGGGGACGAACGGTTGATCCTTTCTCGGTGTAATCTCCTCTCGTTAAGCAGCCCGTTGGAACTTTCGAGAGGGTGTGTGCCCCTCCGGTGATATCGTCTTCGAATCGATTTCGGGGTGGGAAAGCGTTAATCCACGACGACGGGGAGGCGCCTTTTGATGGAATTTCAGATTAACATTGCGTAAACGTTGGCGGGTTTGACGAAGCTGCTTCTTATCGGGATGTTTCCTTTTGTGTTTCAGGTGACGGGCATCGTGGGACGGGCCGATGTGCTCGCGTGTATTTTCTTCTTGCTGTCGTTTCTCGCTTACCACGGGTGAGTACAAACTACTACCGAACTAGATAAGTCTCTTAAAATTGTACGTACTCTGTGTCCTTGTTAATTTATACAAAAGCCATGTCTGAAGCTGAGGTACATTCGGATAAACGATGGCTAGTCGTTACTCGAATCCAACGGAGTAAATTCCATGCACGGTGTGTCATTAATATCGATTACCAGAAATGCGTTATCAGCTTCCACTTCCAGAGAGCTCCCCAACGCGTTTCCTTCCGCTTTAAATTACCGCCGCTGAAATTACCCCCGCTCGCCTTTAAGAACTGGCGCAAAACGCAACGGGGAGGTTTACAATCGTCTGCCAGTGAAAAAGCTCAGCGATTTTGCCTCCCCCTATTCGCCTGTTCACGAGTAATCCAATAAGGTAGCGTGTCAGTGGCATAATACAACCATAACTCGAGGGAACTTACCGGCTGCACATACATACGTCAGCGACGTCGGGGGTCGCTTAGCGTCGGGACGACGCCAGTCTGACGCCGAAACAGCGACCCATTCATTCTCATGTACGCCGGGGCGGTGTGTAGAAATTATAAACTAAACTAATTTACTTGCTACCCCCGAAACAACGCGGCGGCTTCGTGTATGTGTACGCGTGGGTTCCATTGTGCTCGTTGTAAACGTTCCCCGGCACGTTCACATCGATCCTTAACCGTGAAAATATGAAGTGCCTGCCGGGTGTGGCGCAACAACTTGCCAGCATCTTTTTATCGTTCATGTAAGAGGATTTCGGATTGATGCATTGTAAACGGCGCAGCGGCAAGCGCTAGACGAGTCCCGAATAAGACGTTCGTTTGCTATACTTGACACGAGCTCTCGAAGAATCCTTCCAGTTCGTTATCGATATTCTGCCACTCGGGGTTACGAGTTTATTCGCGATATGTCGCGGGGACTTTTTCGTTATGGCACCGCCAACTTGAGCGTTGTAGGTAATCGAATAGATGTAACGCTTGCATGACCTGCGAAACTATAATTGCCACGCGAGGTGGTGGCGTAATTAAACTTGAACTTTTGGTGGCGCGCGAGCCGTCTAGCGAATGACGGAACTGGCATTGGTGGCATCGCGATCGATAGAGGCAGAAGGATCCTATTTCGGTAGGGAACGGCTCGGGCGAACGCAGCCCTGGCTGACGTGCGCGCAATTTTTTCCCTCTGCCAGTCGAAAGAGAAACAAAAATATCGAAAGCGGGCGCGAGCTGTGTGAAATGCGCGGTATATCGAGGGAACTGAAGGCGCATAGCTCGTAAACGACCGGGAAAACGGCTGCTCCGGGTAAATGGGCCTCGAACCGGGTCACTGTGTCAACCTCCAGGCTTTTAAGTAATGAATCTCGAATGAATATTCGTATTTAAAACAAAGGAGGGAGAGAGAGTGAGAGAGAGAGAGAGAGAGAGAAAGGGAGGGAAACCGTGGAGGGAGTTGCACGAAACGGTTTGGGGACGAATGTTCATTGTCCGAAGTCACTGACACCGTTCGCCGAATTAATGGTAAGAATTCGATTGTTCGCCAAGCAAACATTCTGATTCCGCCGAGATCTCGCAATTTCCAATTTCGCTAATCTATTCAAATCTATTTCTCCGCGGAGACGCGAAAAACGGTCCGCGGGAATATTCGACGGGACGGGACGCGAGCGTTTCATTATTTCACAAGAGAAACGTTTCTTTCCTTGTAAATTGAAGAGCAACTCCACCCTTCGTTGATAATCGTCCGTGAAAAAGCATCGGGAGAGTTCTCCTCGCCCGTAAACCGAGACCTCGTTCCACGGAATTTACTACTTTATCTCTCATTGAAATGTACAATCTGAAGAGTCGTCGTTGGCGTTTGAACTGTTTCAAGAGCGTCGCGAAGTTCTATTCGCTCCTTTAGGTGGCGGAAAGTTCTCAGTCTGGGGGGGACGCTTCAAGCTGAGGAGAACTTTGGAAAAGAAAGTAAAGCCCCGTCGATCGATTGACAGTTAGATGCAAGATAAAGCGGATATCTACGATCTGGAAGAATTCCTTCCCCCTTTTCCGCGTCGGCTTGGTTTGACCCGGCCTTTCATTCATGCTACTTCTTTCGCGCGTAATTGCCCTCCTCTAAACCCGTCGATCTGAATCGATCTTCCATTCCGCGGCAGCCAGCTTTCAATTACTCGGAATTTCAATAGCTAACGATTTATGTCAGTCAGTGGCTTTTGTTTCCCCCCTCTATAACGACGATAGAATATATCCCCTGCGTGCACATTGCGAACTGTGAACTTAATACCTTCAACCGAACACAGAACAGTTAAATAATGAAAACTGAAGGCTGTGAAATTTTTCAATAAATACACAACCTCAAAAAATCACAATCAAACGAGTTACCTTCACGCTAGCGCTCTCCAAACAATATCCTACTATCTACTGTGTCTTCTGCAATTTCGTGATGCTCGTTACAGTCGGTGAAACAGTCTACATCGCCAAAAAGGTTACATCGCAGCGCCAATTACCGCGGAATATTCAATAAGTAACAATTTCTACGCGTAATCCTCTGCCTCCCGGCGGCATAGCATACTGTTGGACGTTTTTGCTAGCGTGCCTCGGAACTCGCCACTCTACCCGCCTCGTTACGTCAGCCGTCCATTAATCTTGCTTACGGAGCTCCGATGTAAATTGTAAGAAATGCTGCGCCGCCCTGCCGTGGACGTCCCGCCCGTTTTTACGGGGCCAAAGTTCGCGTTTTCACATCTCGACGGACCTTTTCCGCGTTAACATGGCAGCTGCCTTGGAAACCCCGCCGTGTCTCGCAGAGGATCCGTCGCGGATTGACACGCGTGCCAGGAAAACGCGATCGAACCGCTGTCTTATCGGAGTCCCCGGGTTTAGCTGAATATCGTTCGTCGGGAGTTGCCTGCCTTCGATCTGGGCACCAGCAAGGATTTATCTGGCTCTTTGTTTCCTTTGGGACGGGCTGCAATGAGCACTTTTCTGGTTTCAGAGATTTGCGACGTGAATCAAGAGTGCTGGATTTAAAAATTCCACGCCGCGTTCGTTCGTAATCTTCCACTCATTCGATGACTCTGATTAGGCTTCCATTTTGCAGATGCGTTAATGGAGCAAAAGCGGCAATAAGCACTCGGGACAAGATCACGAAATTTTCAGCCGCCGAGGCGGCTGGAAGTCGGAATTTCCCGCGAGTTAAACAGCGACCTTGCAACGTAATTACTGTAAAGTGTAACCCCGAAGGGGAATTTACGTAGTTGTTTAATTCCCAACGTTGCGTAATAGAGGAACAAGTTTCCTGCCCGTGGCTCTGCATTTCCATTTCGATCCACTGAAAAAGTCTGCATTTTCGAAGTTTGAAAAGGTACGATCATTTCCAGCAACGCGAACGCCATTTCTCTGTCTCCGTTTCACTTCGTCGTTCCATTCATCTCTGTCTACCTCGTCAAAGGGAGAATTACCCTATACGCTCCTTCAAGGCGCCCTGCGCCTCGATGTTCGATCTTTCCGAACTTTGTACATCGACGCCGTGCTTCAAAGATATCCTAATTTAATTTCAAGGAGTTCAGATACTTCCCCAGAAAACTCTAGTCCCGGGGGCGATAAAAACGAGCATCTCCCCGCATCTTTTCCCCAACTTTCTTGTGGAAGAAGAATCTTCCCGACCTGCCACATTAAAACGACAAGTTGCGAACCTCTTGAAAACGACCCAGCCGTCGAATAAAAACCAGAGTGTTCCTTTGATTGGCTATACAAAATGCACAAGTTAACAACTCTGCAAACGCACGTGCGTTCGCATAATAATCTCGCCACGACATTTGCAACTATAACAGCTCTGTAATAAGTTCAATAAAGCTGGCATCCAGCAAAATTTCTTTCTGACGAACGCAGCCCGACTTTAACTCGCTGCTTTCACTGTCATTTCACAGATATCAAAGTTCAGAGTAACGATGTATCCCTTGCGCACTGACTCGACAGTCGCCAATTCTCGCTCGTAGAAGGGAAGCTTTATCCTGCGCAAATAGAGTTGCAGCACGCACCGCGCAGCCTGCATCGCATGCATAATTTAATAAAAGGTCCCGTGGTTCGGCCGACGAAATATTTATTCGCGTGACGCGATTCGCGGCTCGCCCGACTCGCGGCTGGGGCAGAGTGGGGCTGCGATTTCGCTCGCGCGGACGATTTAATCGTGCGTTCACGTGCGTTCCGTTTCGATCGATAGCGCCCGACCCGCTTTATCGCGCGCCCCCTTCTCGACTCCGTTTTTCTACGTTTCAAGCTGCGATCAAACGAAATTACGAGGCATCGTAATCGGGACAATCGCGCGACGCTCGCGTGCCCGACGCGCGCCAATCTCTGCCTCTCCTTTGACCGACACCTGTTCAATATGCAAAGCGGTAATTGGCTCGAGGAACGGCCTCCGCCGCTGCAAGAGATTTCCAGCGAACGTTCCTGGCCCCCTTCCGCGTCTCGGGGCTCGCCATTGTTTAGCAACGTTTTTTAAAATAACGTGCATAGGGAGAAACTTGGATGTTGTAATTTAGTTTGTCTTGGAAAATGATCCGTGATGAATTTCTTAGTTCGAAAAATTGAGGACCTTGCAGCAAGCGGGGTGCAGCTACGTCTTTACCAATTTCGAGTGAATTAGTAAAAACTGTTTATACCATTTTCGCTTTGACTTAACATGAAAAAGAGAACATTAATTGAAACATATATATATTTTCACACGACAAGTAGTAGTTGAGTTGATAAATTTTTATTTCTATTTTTAACGAAAAAATATTTTATGATAAAAATATAAATATAAATATTAATACTTTTAAATAAAATTTCCAATACATCGTTGATTTGTTATCGGATTTTCAGGAATCATGCATCAAACGATGTAGAATTTTTTTACATATATTACACGTCATAACTCGAAAAGTGTCAAAAATGGAACTGCACCCCTTTTGTTGCAAGGTCCTCAATTCTATTTTGATTCACTTCCCCGGTGCCAGTAATTTGAATTCTACCGAAGTAAGTCAAGGTGCAACCACCCTGTCCTTCAATTTGAAAGAAATTAACAACGTTCAGCAGAATGTACCTCGGAACCAGAACTGCGTCTTTCGGTGGCGAGGCTTTAGCCGTGGCACAGCGTGTAAACTCCGTTTCCGGCGACAATGACCGGAAGCCCGACGTAGCGGGCATTAAATTAAATCTTTCGGATTTGCTTGGGTTGCAGGCAGCAGACAGCTTACGTGTGGAGCAGCGTATGCCTGGGCGCGTTGTCGATGTTAGCCAAGGAGACCGGCATTACCGTTTTGCCTCTAAACCTTCTTTACGACCTCTGTCGCTCCTGGCATTCAATCAAGAGGTAAGCGTTTAAGCGCGCGCTCGCAGAGCAGTTTGGGAAAGCGACACCCACCTCCGCCCGCAATGAATCCCGAAATAAGGAGTAACACGCTCCCTCCTCGTCCTTGCCTCGTATCTCCTGTGATTTTACACGATGCCCTTGCTCCGCCTTCTTTTCCTTATATTTCCTTAACCAGAAACCTGTAGCGGCAACACCGGGCACGGGGTAAATTGTTGCTTAGGGTGAGGTAATATTAGGTAGCAGTGATTCAAGTTATAGCCATCTTCCTGCAAGCAGTGTACGCTTAGCGAGCTAGCTAGATATTCGAGTCAAGGAAACAGGGGTTGCTACGGCGACCAATCGTACGGTGGTTATAGATATTCCGTGCCGCATGCTTGATTTGTATTTACGGTCCGAATGATTCAATTGCCATTTCCTGCGTGATTTCTATCGAGGAAGTCCCTGTTTCCTCGGACGGAGCAACAAATAGAGTCTATTCAATGGAGGGTCGTAAAGTATCCCTATCTCGAGGGTAGACTGTTAAAATCGACGAGGAGTCGTTGGAGCGTGGTGAATTATTCTTCTGGACTACGTCGCGATCGCGGGCTTAAAGTATATTTAAGAGCGAAATATAAAATCCTGCGACCGCGTGACCCTTGATATGTGAAATACGAATATCGCCGGGCAATCCTCTTCCATACGCGCGGAAATGGGAGTTGTACGTGCAAGATTTGCGTAATGTCCGCCCAGGATCTATGACCGCCCACAGACATTAAGACGATGCGATGTTCGGTCGTGAAACAACTGAATTGTATTAACCGTTTACGCATGATCACGTTTAATGACGAGATTTTGAGTAATCAAGTTTGGAGGCTTAAAAATTCCACGTCAATTAATTAGTCTTCTCTTTTTAATGTTAACCCTTTGTGGTCACACCTTCTTATAATCACACATTGGTCACACGGGGTACACTGTACCCTAGCGTCATTTTTTGAGTTACCATTTTCGTATTTTTGAATCTTTTAACATTTTAGTGATAATTGTACATTCGTAATACTTATACAGTCATAGTCCAATAGTCTTTTTCTAGAAACATAAATGTGGATATGATAAAATTTGTAGTTGAAAATGAACGATTTTGCATGGTTGTGGGAAAAATCGATTTTTTAAAAAATTTTTTTTATTATTTTTTTGCGATAAACCCCTTTTGGAAGACGTAAAGGTACGACATTTCAAATCGAAAATTGCTCTTGGGGTACAATACACCCCGTGTGACCACGAAGGGTTAAGTTAAAACAATAATTTTATAAATAATTTTTTCTGATTTACTCGAAATTGGTAAAGGTGAAGCTGGACCCGTCTTGCTGCAAGATTCTCGATTCTCAGACTTCTGTTCGTTAGCTATTCGAATCTCTGGCTTGAGACAGATATTTCGGTTCGCAGGTAGACCGGCAAGAAATACTCGCGATTCTTTGGCGAAGATAATCAAATCTCAAAATGACAATATAATATTGAAATCTCCGTGACCCGTTCTTCGACAGAGTCGGTAATAATAGCCACTTAACAGATTACTTTTTCATGTTGCAGATCTATTTTCGAGGCCAGATGGAACGATGACTCGAGACACTTCTCTCGACGCGCCGCTGCTCTGCTCGTTTCGGTGAGTGGACTAACGAGACAAGTTTAAATAGACTCGAGGCAAAAGAGTATATATAACAGCGCCACGTTCGAATCCTTTAACCGCGATCTATATGGAAAGAATAGAATGCCGATGAAAAGTGAAAATCAGCAAGTGCTTGAATACGAATATAGAATCAATTTCTACGCCGCGGCAGCAAACTCTCGAAACACGCGTTCAATTTGACGTGATAAAATTTCCATCGCGGTCCCATGGAAAACGTATCTGAGCGCACGCAGTGGCTACTAATACAGCGTGAAAGCCATTATATGCCGGCGGGAACGCGTAAAACGACAATCGTTCTCGCTTCGCTAGACCGTGGCAAAGAAACTTTTTGCGAATTTTCAAATATGCACTGCAGGGCTCGTGCTCGCGATTGTTTCGACAAACGGTGCCCGCGGATAATTCCACGTAAGCGTTGAAATCTATATCGCGGGGAAGCATTTTCGAGCTGCAGGAGAATCGACCGCGAGGCTCGAGTTTCGATTGCATTATCGTCTCGCCGAACACGCTTCGAAGCTTCCTGGACGGTGGCTCGGGCGCGAAGGCGATCAAGTTCGAACGAGGATAAATGGATAAATGGATCTGTCGACTTTCCTCTACCACTTCATTTGTCCCTGGCTGACAGAAGTGTAGACATTGCCGGTAATACAATAACGGGAATGCCAGTAGGGCACGCCAGACGCGTCGCTGATTCCGTCTGAAAATCATGCAGGGCTTCTACGCACGACTGAGTACGACTCGTTAAGAGGATTCCAGCTAACCTCGCACCCCCTTTGCTTCACCCCATCGTGGTTGCGTAACAGCCCCTTCTTCATTGTCCTACGACAGATTCGTTGTCTGGTCGGTTTTGTGGTTACGAGGCTCGATTGAAACGTGTGTCTAATCGAGTTCCCCTGGGAATGGGTTTAGAAGTGACGAAAGTATTTCCATAAAGACATTTGAAGTTACAATGAATGGGATATAGAATTTCGGGAAAGTGCGATTAATCTTTCCGGAAGGATATTTTTCTCTTCGCGATGCTCCTATTCCGCTATAAATGGATATTTTTATTTACAAAGATTTTCTTTATAGTATTAAAAGGTGATACGATAAAGCTACGACTCGGCAAAATGATAAGTGCAATGCTTGTTTCTTTTTTTAATTTCCGAAATATTAAGTTTCTCTCAGCCGTTATGCTAAGAAGATTTCTTAAAATTATTTCTCTTGCTTCAAATAACTAAGTAAATTCATAAGTCCATTATTCATTTTTCCTTTTTGAGTGATCTCGAGTAGCACCTTGATTTCATTCTAGCTACACAGCGCGGCGTCTGACCATACATGGCACGAAACCACTTACTCCGTGCTCAGACATGGCGTAACGCTGGGTCTGACTATATCAGGCATGAAACTACTGTCTGCGCGGCTAGCCGGAAAGCAATGCACTGTCCGATTACATATAGTGCAAGACTACTCCCCTTGTGATTCTTTTCCCTGTCTGTTTTACTTTCGCGACTGTGTGATATCATATTCACGTTGGAGTGAAGTAGCTGAACAAGATCTACGGGTAAAGCATACCACCCTCGAATGGCGCGTAAAGATTTATGCCTCTGGGAACAGGAGATCCCATTCTTCCAAGAAAATTCCGAGCTCCCGCTCATGGCATTTGCAAGCGGCTTCGGGTCCGCGTCGTTAATTCTTAACGGCCGATATCTCTCGTTTTTATCGGCGTAGCTGGCCACCGATGTTTGCAGCATCTCGTGCCTTAAGCAAGTTTAACGATCGTTAACGCAGATACACTCGCAGTGGAGTTTCCCCTTTACGATCGCGAAAAATGAACTGCGTTCTGAGGAATTGTTAGACAACCCTGGAAACTACCTAGCTCCTTCCGTCGTGCTGCAATTTGGCCGTGGATTCAAGTAGCCAACGATGAAAGACGAGGTCGAAATGCTGGCGGAGAACTTGATAATGAACTTCTCGTAAGCGCAAGTTCGTTCATGCTGACTTGTGGTAGCTGAGTATACGGGGCATCCGATTCTGGATGAAACTAACCGTGCAACCGGTCATTCTTTCGTTGTAAATACTCCTTGCACTATTATTTGAGAGCTGTATTGTTAGAAATATAGAAGCAGCGCGGAGTGTACTTCGAAAAATGTATGCTATTCGTTCTATTCAGTGTCCGAAAACTACCCCAGCGTTCATTAATTCAGGAAGCCTCCACCTCCGCGTTATTATGATTATTAACGGGCATCGTTACGTTGTTAATTAATATCGAAAAGTTATTGTTCGTTTAATTGATTAATTTTAATTACGATAATGCAACGACTGAATTGTACTTCGTAAATTATACGTAACAGTCCGGCGGCTGTGCAAGCAAACTTTATTGGCGATTCATTGGTTTCATTAACGAGCGCTACGGTTGATACGTACGTACAGGAACACCGTCGATTATAAATGAACTGAGAGCTCAGATTCATTTTAAGCGCAGTCGTGACAGGGTAGCAACGCTGCCCTCACGTACCCCTCCATCGCTCGTAATTTGTATCGTACGCGGTGAGTTAAGGCGGCGTTGTAAAAGTATCATACGAGCGTTGTGGGAAGTCGAGGGCGCGCACGGAACGTAGTCTGACCGAACACGATTCCGTGTTATGCTAATTTATGTGAAGAAACGAGGGGGTCGTGCGAGCAGAACCCTCACACGGGGACCACGCACACACGTTGCACATCCCTTCCACCCTCCTTGCCCTTGCCACCTATTGCCACTTACACGTTTCGAGATACGTTCGTTCCAAGAGGGTTGCTTAACGTTCTTTCCCCTCGAGTTCCCCCTGAATTTCAAGAACAGCAAATTCGCCTGTCCGCAGAGCCACGGGTAACGAAAGCCAATTGGGAATTGAAGCCTCGGGGGGTATTGCGAAGCCACAATTATTATTAGAGATCCACGGCTAGCCTGAGCCGAGCAGTGTTCACTTCCGGATGCACCGGAAGGCACGTTATGGCTGCCGCGGCGCAACAGACGTAATCGATAAGCCAATGCATTAGGTATACACACTGTTGACTAATTCTACATCAGTGTGCCTGTTGTTAATCGATTGGTTTGTCGCTTCGATCTTACCTCCGTGCCTCGAGTAGTCCTTAATGCCGGCAGCGCAGTTATAATTGCGTACACCAAATTGACACACCGTCGTGACTAGTTCGGTCCGCCAGCAATCTGACCGTTTAACCACTGAAATTCCACGACAGAACGCACACCGACTGAACCCCAAAACACACGTGTCCGCGTTTAAAGCAGTTGCTTATGAACAGTTACATCTCTCCACTGTAACTTATTGCATATCAGTTACTATTGCCCAAACATGATCCCCTTTCCCGCTGATCCCATCCGTGCACCCGAGCGTCCCTATATCGCCGACTGTAAAGCCAGGCGACACAACGAGACCGCCGCGCATCTGGCGCAGGGACAAGACGCACACACAGCTGGCTGATCCTGCCGCATAAAAATACGCATTCCCGCTCTTCTCCCGCGAGAAATATATTCCCCGGTGTGGTTATAATACAACCCCGGGGTTACTGCGACTTACCCAGCCAGAGAGAGAGTTCCAACCTTATAGGTATGCGGGGTCCGCCGACAGTGACGTTCTCCCCCGCGCATCAGATATTTACCGAAATTGAATTTCTGTCTCGTCCCCGGTGCTCGCCGGGTCCAGCCCCGTGGCGACATAATACAATATTCCAGGCAGAACCCCCTCCGCCACGCCCCTCTCTATCGAAAGGCGAGGACACGACGGTGAACGAGAGGCGGGTGTCCGACATCGTGTACGCGAGACGTTGAGGTGCAGGAGCTGTATCGAGCGTGTGTACGTACAGCCGGGGGGATTCGCCGTGCAAGAGGGTTGCCGTGTTCCTGGCCGCTGCCTCCTCGATCCAAGGAGATATGAATACCTTGGATTGGCAGATATTGTTCGGCTCTAGAACCCTTCGAGAACCTACCCTCGTCCTCTGTCTGTCCGCTCGCAAGAACACTGGACGTGGATGGGCCCTGGCGAAGACAGAAAGAGAAAGGGTTGATGGGGTTCCCCGGCTGAAGGGTAAGGCGCAAAGAACGCTGGTCGCCGCCAGGGGTTGGGGGACGGACTGGACGGCTATTGGGTTAGCGAACTGGCGCAGGACGTGACGGAAATGCCGCGGAGAGTGTCCCTCTGCGTAAACACGGCTACGCTGAGACATGGGACGCCGCTGGAATGTTACCCCTCCGGGGCTTCGGCGTTTCGAAAGTCGATCGTTGGTTTTTTTTCGATTGAGTTAGTGTTTCTGTAGGGATGATCGTTGATTCGTTTGGGTCGCTGAAGATCTTCGGGGGGGTGTTTGCTGACAGAGACTTCGAGGTATATTTTACCACGGTTTTACCACATCTTCTACTTTCTCTATGGAGTCACTGAGGAAAAGTTAAGCAAGTGCTTCGTGTTCTTCAGTGACTCACGTGTAACGAAGGAAATTGGTAGTATCATGGACATGTACCTATAAATGAGTCGCTCAAACAACGGTATCGCGGTTCTCCGACAAAAATATCGCTATTAATTGTCTGGCTTGCTAATTGTTTAAACTCGCATATCTGCACAGTGCAGCGAACTCAAAATGGTGCCCATATTCTATTATTGCATAATATTGGAAAGCAATAAACGCATGCAAACACATGCTTTCATTGCTCGATAAACTAGTATTAATACGCGTTGTGGAGTAAGAACAAACTGTGCTCTTTAATACCGGTATGATTGAAATTTGTTGGTTTTTAATTCCCGACGCAATGCAACAATGAATCGCGCGCAAATACGCGGGCAGGGTAAATAAGCGGACGTTTACAAATCTTTCCTCGGATGCGTTCGGGCGTATTCACGCGAAGCCGCGTTTGGATCGCCGCCAGCAAGGAAATTTTCTACCTGAATACATGCCCGCGGGCAATTAAGAGTCGCGTTATTAAAGGATTCCTTTTATTTACAGTTCGGTGTGCTGCTGGTTGTGCGGCTCGCCCTCCTTCACGGCGCTCTACCCAAGTTCTCGCCGCAGGATAATCCAGCAGCTTTTCATCCCTGTTTCCACGTCAGGTGAGTACCAGCCGGCAAGTCCTTTACGCTACGCGACTCGTAACGAGGTTTACAATTACAATGTTTCAAAACTCATAGCGATTGCGGACCCCAGGGAAACAGTATACCGTTGTCGTCCCTCCGAAACCGACGTGTCGGATGAACGTTGAAATCGAAATAAAGGGAGAACAAGATGACTTTGTCTTTTGATCACTCTCGTACGCGGTTCATGGGATGTTGGCTGTTATTTCTGTCATAATTGGTAGTTGCTTTTAATATATCTTATCGCTTGAATAGAATGGGGAGCTCGACTTAACGAGAAGAATATTTAGAATAGAAATTAAGCACAGCACGATAGGGTAAATATCCCAACTACCTACTGCAATACAAACGTGGGACTGTTCTCCTTATTATTATTATTTTACATGATTATTTATACGTTACGTTTTCTTGAGGTAGATAAAAAAGTGACAGTAATAGGAACATCTACCCTAAGTAGTAACAGTATTATTTAGTTTATTCCATGCTTCAATATTAACAACTGCGATACGACATCCTAAATAGGACTTTCTAATCTGATTCTACTCCGAGTCACGGCTGTATCTCGACCCTGCGCTATATTTTATCCTCCACCCTCCCACGTACCAAATGAATAGAGTACGTTATCACTAATGGACATTACAGAGATGCATTCAACACACCAAGATACAAGCGCAAACATCAGGTCAATCCCTCGATCTACGTCGTATCTTCAACTCTCTTCCAGTTCACCGTGTATTCTTCAAGAGCCATCGTTTAAATCGCGTCGCAGCTTTCAGGCTGACCCGAATCTACGATAGTGCTCGAGGTTGAAACGCCTCGCTCTTCCCTCTTTAGGCCGGCGCCCCGAGCGATATCTCGAAGTTCGGGGGACGTCGGTCGAATCCAGGAGCACGAAGGGAGGCTCCCGATTCTCGTGGCCGAGTTAAACCCGCCGCCTCACCTTCAACTTTCCCAGCTGCTTACCATCGTGCAGCAAGGATAGACGTCGGAAACGGGGTGGGAACGGGGGTGGCGACGGTGCATTGGTGCACCCTCAAAAGCGCCGAAGCGCTCGTGCAACTTTTCAAAAAATTCCACGGTCCGCGCGACGGAGCGGGGGAGGAGTTTGCACCCTTTCAAGGAACCGCTCGGTTCTCGGCAGCCAGAAAGAGCCTCCCTCTCGATTTTCGATCATTTTCTTCGCTGGCTCCTTTGAAACTTGCTCGCTGCACGCCCGTGCTCATTCACCTCCATCGGGAGGGCTGTTCCTCGCGGAGGACAGGAGGAAACGCGGGGCCGAAGGGGCGCCTCCCCGCGGCCCGTCGAGTGGCTCGACGAAAAATTCCGAAATATACGACTCGATTTTACGGTCCGACGGGCATGTCCGGTAAATCCGATTCCCCTATCTACTCCGAAGACTGACGATATCGACTGGCCGGCCGATAGCTATCGCGCCGCGAGAAAGGAGGAATATGCCCCGGTGGTTTACGCCGCTGGGAAAATAGCCCCGGTGTCCCGATGTAACGCTCCATTTCGATATCTCGATATGACGCGGTGCGCTTCCTTTAAACCCGACGCCACGGTCGTTCCACGTCCGGCCCGGTTGGCTTTCGCCCCAGTCTACGGAAGAATTATTGTATTATTCGAGGAACAGAACGCGCTCCTCTGGCTTTGCTTTCCATTAGGCTTGGCTATTTTCGAGCCATCCTTCCGTTGCATATCGCCAAGGAGAATCGTGTCGGTCCACGGGCAGTTAACTACCACGGGAACCGATGGCGTTCACGATACATGGAAACTTCAATCAATAGCTTTCTTAACAGAGGTATTAACATTAATTTTGAAATAAATAAATACTATACAGTACTTATTTATTACGTTGAAATACTCTCTTATTCACGGTATTACTGTCTCCTTCGGGTCTGTATTTCTATACAGTCCCCTCTCAGTCAATCCAAACAATCTCTACAAAGGACAGAAAGCTCTCCCCGTTCCCAAAACGAGGAGGAGAAATCAGAGGAAGGGAGGTTCACTTAAGTGAAGCACGGCCAGAGGGAGGCGCTCGATAATTTTAGCATATTGAAATATTGTTTCGTTCTTTTCGTTCCGTTCCGCCGTATCAGCGTATCGGAAGGATCCCTGGGCTTCCTCTCCCGAAGTCTGCTCCCGTATTTATTCTTCTTCCTGGCTGTTACCGTGCTCAGGCTTCCGCCCATCCTTCCACGGTCTCGCTCTTTTCTTCCGCAACAGCCAACCGAGCGTACCGACGCGAGGGGCTCGCCGGGGCTACGCGGGATATTATGCGAAATACTTTTCTGGCCGGCTCCGTGGAACCAGCGGGAACACTTTACGAGATGTATAATTCGGACGGATGTACCGTCGTTCCGTGGAATTTACGACTGTTCCAAGCCTATGGCGTACGATCATTCGAAAAAGTGCAAGACGTTTCGCGTTCAATCCGTGTTCTCGCACCCTTGCAACGAGTTTTCCCCACTGGCTGGCCACGGATGGTTGGCACAATTTAGCGTCGACACGTGTCTCTGGACGAGGGTGCAAGCTGAGGAAATTCAAGCGCGATATTTGGTTTTCGGGACGTCTGTTAATATCGCACGACCTAGAGAGATTTGCGAAATTACTTCTCGTCTCGTGGTGCTTTGGATGTGGCTACCTGACTCTGAAAGATGGTGGCGTTATTTGCTGTGGACGAGGAAGATTCTGGGGCTTGTTGCGTTACGTAGTTTCTATTTTTTGTTGGACATTGGGGGAATTAATTTTTACTGTCATTGTGATTGCTAGATTAAACGAATATCAACGTGTGCAACTTGCGGCGAAAATGTGAAATTTCAAGTATCGCGCTTTAGGGAAGGAATAAGCTGGAAGGGTAGACGATGGTGTCGAGCAAAGCGCCCGAGGCAATGTAAGTTTTGTTACCCTCGCTTATTTTCGCAAAATGCCGCAATTATGACTTTATTGCGGCATGCACGGAACTACAATTTCAGCCGAGGGCTCAGCCAAGTTTCGCGTTATTCGCGCTCGTGCCGTGAACGACAGGTTCGATAACAGTTTCTTCGAAGGAGAAATACCTCGGGCGAAATTGAACCTGATACTTATTGCAAGTAACGCGTATGACTGGTATCTTGAAAGGAAAAACATGCTTCCTTCGCTCTCCATTTAAAGCGGCTATACAGAATTGTGAATAATGTGAGAAGTAGACGCAAGAATGAAGCGATATTGCATTTGGAAATGCATTGAAGAGAACAGCAACCCCTCAGAATTAGGGAGGTAGAATACACAAGCTACTAGAAGCTCCTATGATCTTCGCATACCTTATTTACATCTTCCATGTTCACCATAATTCTGTATACGTTACCAAGGGAACCGAAAATATAGCTTCCATCCCCGTAGTTACTACACCGCGATAGCTGGAAGGGTGGAAGGTATTCGTCATGGTACCGCAATCTTCGTGGTGGATATACAATATTAGAACGCGTATAACAGTATTTGACAACGAACGCGTCACTGCCGAGCCGCCAGGGGCGGTAGCGGAGCCGAGTGGCAGGGTGAAAGACGCCTGAGATGGGGTGCAAGTCGAGGAACTCGGCGGTCGAAACGCTTAAAGGGCCGCGTTACAACGTTCTCGTGTGTCTCGTGACGCGGTGATTAATTCCACCCGAAATCCCACCCTATCCAACGTATCTCGTTCCACGCGCAACGATATTACATCCCTCTATCGGTGTGCACGCGTCGTTTTCGCGTTAAAATATTAATGGCGTTGGGACCGCCGCCGCCGGAAGCTGGTTCAACGTGCCCCGAGTGTTTCGCATATCGCACAAAGCCCTCGTGAATTTTCCACCCCCCCACCCGCCTACACCCCCTCGTTTTTACTAGCTCAGCTTTGGCAGGGAATGGTACCAGCCGAAGGAAAATAAATGGTCGCGCAATAGAATTCTGTTTTCGGTAGAATCGCCAATGGAAACGTATAGGTATGCACTTCGCAATGGTGCGTTCAATCTATGGACTTTCGTTTTTCATTATCAATTTAGCGGCGATATAGTGCCCGTTGTACCGCACCGCTAGGAATATCGCTGACTTTGCTTATTCTCTGCTTTTTATGTAGCTTCTGTATCCTTTAAGCACCCAGAAACACTTTTTACGACACGGGCGAACTGAAAGTACGCACCGCGCTGTAAATCGTACGTAAATCTCGGTTCATGGAATTTCCAGCGGGTCCCGGTTCCAGTCATAGTCGACAGAGGCTTTTTATAGGCCCAACAACTATTCAGACGGACTGAAAATCCGCGTGTTCCTTACATTTAATGCAGGCGAGTTCTTTTTATAACTAAGCACGCAACGTCATGAATGCCGCTTCTCGTACACTACGCCCGCCCTGGCAAACTGCGGGACGCCCTCGGAATGATTTTACGCCGGTTATCACAGAAGTTTATTACATTCTTAAATCGCCACGGGAGTTTATTAGAATTTATTCAGCGCCACTGGCCAGGAAGCCTCTGTTTACGCTTGTACGCTTGAAGCGCCTCGAGAATTCATAAAGCTTATGAAATAGGTTATTCCTCAGGTGTTGTGAGACCTTCTGGAAGAGAAAGGATGGCTTTCAAAGTATTAGAATAGTACCTTGCCACTCTGGGTAATAGTTCGTCACAATTCATCTGAAACGCCAATTTCGTCGCGTAAGCATAGACGTTGAACACCCTGGCACACGATTTCTCTAGCAATCAAACCGACACGGATAGGGAAATAACAAAGACTCTTAGAAGATTAACTCGATCTTCCGCTTTCGTTCTCGCGGGCCCTGAAATGATTGAAATTCAGTTGCGCGTGCCGAAGCTGCTTCGCAAATTACGCGAACGGTGTCGTGTTCCAGCGGCCGTTCCGCTCGTCAACTGGAGCCACGAGCACAAAGGGGTCGGAGATTACGAGACGATGACGATAGAAAAGCGAAAGACGACGCGCGAACGACACTTCTCCGCCCGGTGTTGTTCCCTCAATCGATCCGCGAGCGTTCGAGTTTGCGCCCCCCATCCGTGGACGGATAATCCGACGGGGACGTTAAATCCAAGGATCCAGTGTCACGAAGGCCGGCGAACGATTAATTTTCGCTGTTGGAAGTTTCCACAAAGAGACGTCGCGAAACTCGTCTTCCCGGCGTCGCCGAAAAGTTCGTCGCAGTCCATTTATCAGTTTAACGTGTCAAGCTGTATCTCTCTTAAGTGGAGCTTCCTTCTTTCCTTGTGGGGGTAGGGCCCAAACGGCACCCTTTAACGAGTGTCGCACTATAGACCAAGCATATACAGGCGAAATGGCCTCGACGCGTCTAAAATCGCTTTCCGACCGACGATACCATGAATCATGTTACTCAGACATCGTACCGGCCTCGTGGCAAGTCAGATTCTCCGATTTTGAAAAATAATAAACGACTCTTCGGTGCTGCTTGTCCCACAGTTCTGGGACAGCCTGTTTTTCAGGCTGGATAGATAAATTTCGTTCGATACAGCCGGAGAAATTTATTCGCCGTAAAACCGTTTATAGCGGGAATAAATGTTCCCCCGTGAACAAATTCTTGCCGTGAAAAACGTTGGGTTTTATTTCTGTCGCGCTCCCCCGCTGCCCGTCTGCAGCACCCTTCCCCTCCGTCCCTCTTCTTCAGCGTTCTGCGATGTATTTTGCAAGGTACGGTGCTGCCGACACATAAACAATTTGAGCGCGCGGGGTTGTACGCCCGTGGCGCAATCTCTGAAATTTAGAATGGGCGTCATGTAAATACACGGGTCCGCTGGGCCGCGGCAGCTCGCTCCGCCGAAGCGCTTTAACTCGCTGGAGTGATTCTATCTCGTGGCGCTTGAAAAAGAAAGAGAACGATGGGGGTGAAAAAAGAGACGGCAGAGGGTCCGCTCAAGACGGTTTAAAGACATTGAAGTCAAGGAGCGGAGGGCGGACGCGGAATATTCGACACGTCGGTAGCGAGCTCGGCATTCGGGATACTCCCCTGCCTGAGGGGCTGTAAAGCGGAGAGAGAACTTCGGGAGGTGGGGAGGATACATTGAAAGCGTGAAATACAACGGGCGCGGAATCAAAGCTCGGCGAGTGCACTCGTGGAAAGCATCTTCTGGCGTTGATTTAAGCGCGGCCTCCGAATTTACGATTTAAACGGCACTTTTATACGCGCGCATTCAGAGTACGCGAGTTCGAGCACGAATTCATAGGCGCTTCTTTCTTTCGCCGAGTGCTTTCCGAAAGCTGGCCGGCGCGCTCGTCTCGCGATTTACGGTCCTCGTTCAAGCAGCGCCGCCTTACCGAGCGGTCCCGAGGACAGGCCGCCTCGGGAGATCGCGTAGCAGTGGGACGGCAAACTTGTAGATACAATTAAAGCTAATCATAAATTTCTCCCTTCGTCGAGCTCCTCCTTAAACGTTCCCCTGTCGCAAACGCTATATCCTACAATTAAGGGTTCCTCCTTCGTTACACTGCTCCGCACGGAAGAAATTACTGGATCGCGTGTTCCGCGCGGTGCGGGAGAATAAAATTAAGTATCGAGGATGATGGGAATGTTTACTTACCACGAGAACGAAACGTAGAGTGCTTTATTCCAATAAGAATGCAAATTGCTTGGAAGATGGATGAGATATAGGTGAAAGGAACAACGTACGAGTGGTCGTAAAGAGATTTTATAGTACCATATTTCGTTTGCACTCGGAGAGTGTCTCTGCGCCTTATAGGAAACCGTGATATTTATGGGTGATCAGCGGAGTTGGCCAGATAATGTCTCCCGCGGTTAAAGTCGCTGGGGATCGTCAGAGGTGGGGCAATTAAAGCGGATTCCTTCGATCGCCAGCCCCGGCAAACAATTGCACAGTCGAGTGAGGCTCTAATAAAGTTTACGGTGGTCGTTGAAACGCGGGATGAGGTTCGCAGACGGCAGTGCTTTCAGACGACCGCGTCGATCCTGCGATTTCAACGGAGGAAGAAGAAGAATGATGGCGGTAATGCTATTAGAGTATTTCTGACGGGTCGGCTAGTCCTCTGCAGGTGGATACGAAGTGGAAATGTCCTGGGCACTGGAAACCGTCGCGCTGCGGTAGATAAAGCGCCCCTGACAAAGGATAGCGGCACGACACCCGGCGAGTGCGCGTAATTAGTTATATCCGGAGGGCCCCAGCCCTCTGACGAGTCCCCCGCGGTAGTGAATTTTATACTTCGCGACGGGACAAAGGGACGAAGATGATATCAAACAGTTTTTGCTACGTTTCCGCCGAGCGCGGTGCCCGACATCAAAGAATTAGTGGCCGTCTCATTATTGGGGCTCTTTGGCTACGCACCCGCTCTTCTTTTGCCGTGGCAAATCTTATTTTCGACATCGCCGCAGCGAAAGCCGTTCACACGGCGGGAGGTGACGGTAACGTTTTCTCTGAATGCTTGCCCTAGCTTCGCTTTATTCTCTGTGCTCATTTTCCGGCTCTGCTGGCGACGTGGCTTTTCAACTGGGTGCTTTGGGATTCAGTGCCGCGCGGTTCAGTACACTTTTAGAACCTAGTAATAGCGATGCAGATTGGATTGGCGGGGATACTTTAGTTGATAATGTTATCCCTTAGGTATTATGATCAGTTCTCATTTAAAAGTTTAAAAACTGGTTCTAGACTAAAGGCACGCTGTCACGTTTCATGCAAATCCCTACTCCCCGTGTTACATCTGTATCGCCATATCACGATGCAAGGGCCAGCGAGCGAATACGTTATTAGTGTAAAGACCGCGGTGAAGTGGGCTACATAGGGCGCAGCATGGGTCTAGGGTCGGCTAGTAGACTTATCAGCAAGTCTAACCGTATATTCATGCCTTAAACATCCAATTCTAGGTAATTGACGTATCTAAATGGTTCAGTGATGCAAGATTTGCAACAAGCAACTGTTTCACTGTATATTCAAACTCTGATTAAAAGTGCACCCTTAATGGAAACTATCAAACTATGAGTGTCAACTTACCACCACCCAAAACCTAACTCCTCATAGAAATCTTTCCTCCTCGCTGATTATCACTTACACCCCCCAGCAAAGTTGCACGCTCCCTCGCTAGCGTCAACGCGATCTCCCCTCGCGGTCAGGCATTTTCCACGCGAACGCAGCCCCGATCGGCGCTCTCAACTCGTGCGTAATGACCTGCGGAATGGAGAAGTAGGGGCCAGGGGAATGTTGACTCGCAGAAAGAAACGAGTGTCGGCTGCGGAGTATCCAATTAGCCGGTGCTCGAGAGAAGACAGTGGATGCTTGGGCCAGGGAATCGCCCGCGGGCATCTTGGCCAACAACTTTGTCCTCGGTTCTGGGGGCTTGTACATACGCGCTCACTCGACTCGCCCGCGTCGCGTTTCCACGGGGCGTTACGGTTTCTAGTGCCAGCAAGGACTACTTAACTCCGCTTGGTTGGCTCTCAACGGGCATCGTCGGGATCCCACTAGTCTCCACATCTGTCCCTCCTCGATCCAAGTTTTTCATTCGAAGCTGCGACCAGAAACCCGTCTACGCGAGGACGGCTCGCCTGGCCTTCGTAACGGAACGGAACGCGGGCACGTCGCTCCTTGGGGAGGTGATGTTCGCGCGTCTGCGTTAGGGTTGCCAACCTGTGGTGCATATTCCCGGCCTTCCTCGCGCGATATTAAACTCCGCTTGGCTACGGTACACGCGGGCGGAGCGCAATATCCCGGTGGAAGGCTGAGGGAGTCTGAATAATATAACGCCGCAAGTAATCGGCGCGAGAAAACCGGTATAACTCGTGCACAGGAATGGGGATGTTCATGGTCTGCCGGAAGAAGCTGTTGCGTATTGTGTTATGGAAAGTGTCTCCGAGGAATAGTGAAATTCTGAGCTTCTATTAAAACGTAGCCGAAGTACACTTTAAGTTTAAAGTGTCACTAACCATCGTTATCTAGACTGCACCCCGAAATCTGAATCTAAACTTGAGTTTATTGCTCGACCCATCTCGACAAGGCCGGCAGCAGCAGGGGCCTCGCCGTTAGCACGCGTTTACGCGAAGCTACGAAGCCACGGAATGTTACTCAGCCGTTGGAACAGGCCGGCGTAAATTCTCGAATGGCCCTTCACGCAGGCTGCCGCAGCGTCTACAACCCCCCTTCGCCGTTGGTTTACGTGTACATGCGTGCGGGTGGCCCCATAAGTATATCCGCGTATCGTACGTAACCACTCGACCATCGTACTCAATTACGAGCCCTGTGCTAGCGACGGCGACGAGGAGACGGTTTCAAGCGCAGCCAGACGAGCGACGGCGCAAGGGTTCGCTCAACCCCCTTTCTCTGATGGGACGTCACAGAACGATAATGGGTTAGCTTTGCGGTCTTAACGACGCCCGAGAATAATGTATCATCGTTGACTCGGGGAACAGGATAAATCTCGACGCCTTGCGGGATTTCTTGTTCGCGGTAATGGCGGCTCCTGGGTCCCATTACCATTTTCGATTTACGAGCAACGTCGCCGATATTTCACTGGAAATACCCGGTGTAATACAAAATTCGTATGGAATTCGAGCGGCGGGTATTAGTATTCCCGGCGTGTAGCGTCGGTTCACTGGCTGTACCCACCGCGTCAAGGATATTAGCGAACGATACGCGGCCTCCGAGCGTGAACGCTCCACGCGTCGCGTTTTCACGCGACACCGAATCGCAAGCTTCCATCCTAATGAGTATTCTAAGCGTAGCGCACTTAACGCCACCATTTAGCCTTTCTTTGATAGCGGTTCAAGTAATATCGAAGAAATTGTTGCTCCATTACGGAACATATACCGGGTGTACAATTTACTACCGCCCAAACTTCTTCAATTGAGAACAAATTCGTGGCTAGTCTTCTAACCAAGTCAAAATTACACTGTATAGATCTGTGGAAACGTAAATCAAGTCCCTAGCCCTCGCTAAAACAGACGTTGGATGTCCTACAACTGACACGAACGTAGGAACCCCTATCACTCGAATATTTTTCGCCGCCCGCTGAGTAACGCGCGTCATAAACTCAACTCCCGGCGAGTCCTGGTCGGCGGTCGCCATTATACCATGCAGCGGGTACACGACCGGGCCGTATGACACGGAGACCGCAGGGGATGTCGTTGACATCCCCCGACAACGGGTCCCGTGCACCGTGGCCGCGTAACCGAACCCGAATATTTGCCTGCATCCCGAAATCTCTGTTCATCATCATCAACGTCGACGTCTTGCATTCATTATAATGTGACAGCAGACACAGTCAGGTTTGGTATAGACGTCAGGACTGGGCGCAGCAGCGGGGTAGGGGTGCGTCGAGGGAGGATGATGAACAGGTAAATCAACGATGGCGGTTCGTAGGCTGCGTTTCCTGGGGCATTCCGTGATCTTGCGCGCTACTGTGTCACCGTCATCGCTCTTCTACCGATACCGGCTGCCTCTAACTCGCTGGCTGCGATGCTTCGTCTCCGATCAATCAACCCCCGCTGCCTCCTAGGGTAGGCACTCGTTCGTCCAGGGAGAACCCTTGGTAAATTACTGCGAAACGGGTATAGCTACGCCTTAGCTATCCGGCTAGATGGCTGGGCCGGGATTGCACGCCACAAATTATCTGCGTAGAGAACCACCCACTAATTCTCTCGCCTCGTACCGCCATACCACCCTGTCTTCCGCCTTGTACTTCCCCGCCCACCTTTCTGTTCCCGGTGGCGCCACCCCTCTATCCTGAAGGAGCGGGCATTCCGCCCGCTTGGAAACCGACGCCAGTTTCAGGTTTCGTCGATCCTTCTGCCTTGACGTCAGGTTGCGATGTGTGTGCTTACACCCTTTCTCTGGTGGACGTCAGTCGCGGGGGATGGACTTGAAATATGCAGTTTTGCACGGTTGGAGGGGGGTATCGGGGACGAGGGGGAAGCGAGAGATCGTTGATTGGAGGCTGGACTAAGCAGGGAGATACTCTTGTTCGTGTAGACACTAGACTGTAGTTCATTGATTATTTATCACCGACTATCGACGAAGTTAGTAGAGCTTCTATTGAGCTTGAAAGTTTACTCTAATTATAGAAACTGTCGTTGAAATTGGTGGCGAAAATCGGGGAGCTTGTTCCGCTGGCGTAAAAGGTCAAAGGAACGTGGAAGATGTTAAAGCCAAAATTGGGAAATAAGAATTTGATCCCTCGTGGCGATTCAACGAGACAAAGGTGGTTCGGTAATGTCTTGCTCGGGAAAGATTCTTTCGGGGTCATTAATTCAAAGCCTGCTGCACTGTAATTATTAATCCCCCCTGGGGGAAAGCTCCAGTTACATATTCGGGACTGTGGAGAACGGTTTACTGTTGGGTAAAAGACATTTCTATTCCGTGGCACACTTTCCCAGGTACAAAGGAATGAAAGCAGAAAAGTTAAGCAAGTTCTTTTTCATTTAAAGAAGTCAAGTTTGCCAGTGCCTTGTGCGCGCAGCGCTTTTCTTTCTCCGTTCTAGACTCTTTCCATTTTCTGCCGCTCTGATAGATACAAACTGCAGCAACGGCACGTATAGCAAGTGTTACCTGGGTGTAATCTGGCAGATGACACGAAGTATTGCGCTTATCTGGCTTGCGCATCCGAGTGTGTACACGGAGCGATGCGGCGTGGTAGTCACGCGAATAAATCTTGCGGCGTTGTGTCAGTAAAGTGACCACAACCTTCGGTTTGGGAACGTGCGCGGCCAAATACTTACCTTGGAATCATCTCTTTTCATATATTCAAAATACTTCTTTATTAGTGTCACGTGCTTGAAATGCCAGAAAACTACTGTTGCCAATCTTCCAAGCAAACGGTTTCACTGAAGTTTCAAAGCAACGAACAATGAGATTGGAAGTTTTGATCAGGAACAATGAGATTGGAACAAACGTAACGCACCACGAGCAAATCAATTCGATCACGATCGATCGAGCAGCCTGTCGTGGTAACTTTCCACCCACAATTCTGGAAATATTATTGAAGCCGAATATTCAAGCTATTCGAGCTACATTGGCTTCCAGATAATGTATGGAGAGCATTCAATGGCCATCGGTAAATATGCCCCGGATGATCCTCTTGTACCTACTGCACGGTGCATATCTCTTATTGACATTTCCGTCGTTTTAATCCTCTAAAGGCAATGTACTCCAACTGAGCTTGTTTTACAAATGGAAGTCAGCAATGTTTAACGCGCTAGCTACGAACTTTAATTAAATCTGTAAATTACTGGACAGAGTTCGCAAATTATTTAACCATTCGTATTCAAATTCTTAGGCAAGAGAATCACCTTACCCAGGAAAGTGAAGATATAAATCATGTAGTTTGGCAATGCAAAGTCTACGACTCTCAAAGAATAAAACTCATTAGAAATCTGGAAACAATCCTCAGCATGGAAATGCTAATTGTTAAACCATACATTAAGGCGTGCATGTATGTTTTCACGTTCCTGAAAGAATGCAACTTGCGCATCTAGACTAATCGGGATACATCTAACTATACAAAGCTAAAAAAACTAATGTACCGGTAAGGTGAATCATGTAATCCAACCTCTCACACATCCGCACATACACATGAAAACACAATTATGTCAAAAATAAACCTTCATTAGATTTAAAATAAAAAAAGAATCACCTTAACATCGGCTGGTGTATCAATGTACTGAATTACACCACGGGAACACACTTTCTGTATGTTCTAACCCCGGTTCTCACTGCACTGTTCGCTACAAGCATAGATCAGAACAGCAGGACAATGCAGGAGCATCGAAGCGAGATCTCGCGTATGAAGGGTAACAGATCGATAGGAGGAAACGTAAATGTGAAGCATCTCTGTTCTGACGCGAGCGCGACGGGTGGTCTGGGATCGTTTTTCAGTGTTTGTTCCAGGGTTCTCAAGCCTAAGCAACGCCGACATTATCGTCCCTCGGCTTGCCAGTAATTATTCTCCTCTTCACGGCTCGCGGAGGAGTCTCGATGCTCGCGTGCACGTTCAATTAAAACGCGTCGTAGGTCGGGAGGGTCGAATTAATGCGTACACGGTCATTAACGACGGGCGAAGGAAACTCGCCTCTCGAAGAGAGAAAAGGGTTCGCGACGGGGTATGCAGCGCGACACAGAGGAAAGAAGGGCCGGGAGTCTGGGAGGCAGAGGGGTGGTTCGAGTTGAAGGCAACACCTCCGTGCGGTGCTCTTGGCTTCGATCCACTATTTTTTTCATCTCCAACGCGGGGATTGCCGGTTAAAGGGGAACTTTGATGCTTGCTTCTTGTGCTTGACATCGGGAGGCATGGAAGTTACGGCTAATTGTGGCCACTGCTAGCAAAACCTAGCACGCAAACACGAAAGAGGGGTGCGGATAATTGGGCAAGAATATGTTTATTTCAATTGCACCTTCTTTCTTCATAAAATAGGGGGGAGTTGCCAATATCGTACTAGTCAGATAAAGTACACCCCTTTTTGTGCGTGCTATAAACATTTAAAAAAATCAGGAGTGATTGATGTAACAATCATCAACATTTTACCAGTTTATTTTAGCTGATAATAATCAAACAATGCAATTTTGTTCTGTATTTTTGTATTTTTCTAAAAGCGGGTTTAATGTAGAATATTTTACATTCATTTTAAGTACATATTACATTAATTATAAAGTTTAAATTGATATTTATAAATAAATCGATCATGTTTCCTAAATCGTACCACTACAATCGTTCCAGTAGGATTTGAGAACTCGTATGTTATATAGGTTATATACATATATTATATTCATACATTATTGCGGCCTGTGTGTGATCCATATACATATGTACATGTAACTATATAATAATCATTACTTTATGTTGAATATTTTCTTCTCTATTTGTAAATTGATACTATTTTTAGTGGAGGTACGATTTAGGAGACCAGTTACCTAAATCGTACCTTTTACAATATGTGACAAAAAGCTTAATAACAAATTAATTTGCTCAGAACAAAAGGTAAAGCATATAATAGTAGGTGCCTAAAAGATCAAGCTACAATATCCAATAGTCATTTGCGTTCAAATTAGTACAAAATATGAAATATAACGTAAAATGTCTTAAGTGGTACGATATAGGCAACTCTCCCCTATATTCCAAATTATTGTACCTTGAAAACGAATCTGTACCTTGTCTACGCTTACAACCCCTTCCTATTCTTATCGCTCATCGTTACACCCCCAAAGCTGAAACATCCTCCATAGAAACCAAAACCACCACACAAGCACACCCTATTACTTTATCCTTCATCTTCTATTACAGACGTAATCGAAAGCTTCCGTCGAAATACACCGTTCGTACAGCCTCCCGTCTTCGTAACGCCGCGCTTAACCGCGGAAAACCCACTCGCAGGAATAAGACCCCGACGAGAGAAGCCAGCATACAGGTCGCCGATAACAGTTGCCACGGTACAATCCTCTTTCCACTCGTATTTCCCTAATGCACCGAGCCAGTGTGGCCACGGAAGACCGCGTCGCGGCCTTTCAACCCCCGCATCCTCGCTCGATCATATTGACGGGTGTCTGGGGAGTATCTGGAGGATGCTGCGCAACAATGGATCGGTCACGACACAAAGACCTGCACGCGCAGAGGAAGATCGGTATCGACAGAGCGGGCCAACGAGTCTCGGCGATGAGAGAGCCCGGGCAATCGACAGCGCGGGGAGGCGGAACGGGGCTGTGCAACGTTTGATTCCGTGCGACGATGCAATACATCTATCCTCGGTTTAACGGTAGCTAAGCGAGACGGAAGTGTATCGTGCCCGGCGAAGCGGGCACATCCGGTCCGCAAGATTAATTGCCAATAAACCTCCATTACAGGGACCTCTTCCCGTGCCGTCACTCTTCTCGTGGCGCACCGTAGTTTCCCGGCCACCCGCTCCGTAGCCAGCCAGATCTCACGTGGCTTTCGCTCGCCTGAAATTCCGTTACACATTTTACGCGGCGAAATGTCATTATAAGCAGAGCGGCGTTAAAGGTGAACCGACGGGGGCGGTTGCTAACGAGCTATCTACGGGAGCGGTTTGCATTTCCCTCCAACACCGTTCAACATCGCCGTGCAATGTTTTCATGAATGGGCGTAATGAATATCGATCTCGTTCCACCATGGACGTATTGGATTTAACGATGCTACTTATGATCGACGCTGTAGCGCGTGGCACGCTGTTTGTAGGCCGTTGCTGCACAGCTGAGTTTGAAAGTAGCAGATCTGAAGCGGCCAAGTGATCACGGAGGCTTATGTACTTATTACTACACCGTCTCGAAAGCCTCGGGGCATGTCGATTTCGCGTAATCTTTTAAAGCTGGAGAAATACGCGATTATAAAGTTGGCTTTAGAAACATACAGGGAATTACTTGGTGACGAGTTCGTTCCTTCAACGCCAAGAACACCCCTTTCGCGGCCCTCTGAGTGAATCTCATAAAAAGGGCTTCCTGTTAGAAGAGACACTTTGTAGCTTAGCTCTGTTCATCTATTTCCATTCATCCGCGGGGCTAAGATCATCCGGTTCAGCTGCATCCCTCGTCTTTTGCAAATTTTCCACGGTATTCCCTACAAGAAACTCAGGCTTCCCTCGTGCCACGATTAACGAGCGTATCTCGCTCGCCCTTTTTTACTCCTCTATTTAGGACCATTAACAGAATTTTATTAACTTTTTTCCACCTGCAGCGAAGGAAACGCGTCCCGATTTATGCAAACTGAATTCAAGAAGTGCCCCGTCATCGTCGCCGTTGAAGGAGAGATGGATACCGAGGCACGTGACTAATTTGTCGTTGAAAAACGAGTAGCGTTCGCGTGTCTGGAGGAAGCCCGGCATTATGCGCGTGATTAATCTTACTTTCAAGTCGCACGGCGGATGGTTAGAAAGTACATACGCTGCGGGAATCGATCCTCGCGTTGTTTCGTGCCCGCAGGGCTGGTTCGGGGGAGGATAAGGGAGGGGATTCCTTTTGTAAGGGCGCGGAAGGCGTGCACTCGCCGAAGATCAAAGTTACTTACGCGCGACGATATGGAAGCGAATGAGACAGCGGCCTCGAGGATACGTCACGCGAGCGTCGATTAAACTTTTCACTTCGCGCCTCGTTTCGCGAATTGCGAGGCCGTGATTGATCTGCACGAATGTCGGAAACGATCAACATCGGTCTCGCTTCCTGAGCTGTACACTCGCATGCTTAATTAAGCGACCTCTATGCACCGACAAATCCAATTGCT
This sequence comes from Andrena chrysosceles, assembly GCA_963855975.1. Classification (NCBI taxonomy): domain Eukaryota; kingdom Metazoa; phylum Arthropoda; class Insecta; order Hymenoptera; family Andrenidae; genus Andrena; species Andrena chrysosceles. The sequence continues at coordinate 8,626,040 of OY979766.1, read as the reverse complement.
GTACACTGTTTAGCGGCTGACAAGTTTTATTCGTCCAAGAAACGGTTACTTCCTACATTATGCATGGTGTTTGTGAATAGTTGTGTTTTCCTGTGTAAAAATGGGGAGATTTTTATGTATTTATTTATTTACGGGACGAGTCATTAAGCTTCATGGTATATACTGTCACTGTCGAAGGTCCCAATGATAGTGGAAACACCAAGGGTAGTTGAACACTCTCAGGGAACTTTAAAACCTTGAAAACTTTAGGGATGTTGAGGGTCTCAGGGACATGGGGCACCCTCCACACCTTTTGATATTACAAGGATATATGTCCATGGAAGTCGAGGACTTCAGAAACGTCATGATTTACCATGTATCATGTCCTGTCGACTCCGTAACTCTCAGTATCTACCGTTCCCCATTCACAGTTGCTGCAGATATCTCACGTCCAGCTATCCCGTTCAAGTAACATTCTTTTTCTCTACATTATTGTGTCGATGGTTTAAATTCAAGAAACAGTCTTATAAGCTGTAAAGCTTATAGCGATAGAATCTCGCTGCACACTGTCCACGTCCTCTTTCATTTCGTCTGACTAATATTTCCCCGCGGCTCACGCTGGTCAGCCGTGAGATACTCCACTGCGATCGCTCGAACGTTGAATATACCCCGCGGCGTATGAAACGTAAGAATGGTACAACTGCTTGAATACTAATACGCCGTAATGACGCTTCGTAACGTACGGTTATTGCGTCGCGGAATAGCCGGCGCTCATTGTTCAAATTTCACGACCATAAAACTCAAAGTGCGCGTTCATAATACACGGGCTACGTGTCGGGAATATACCCCCGTCTCGCCTGTCGATTTGTATTCCAATTCCAACCGAAACCGGGGTACAAGGCTACCTGTTAGAGCCTCTCAGACTGCAGAACGGTATATATTCTTATTCCCTCAATGGCAATCGAGTTTAACGGCGCACAGATAGGACCGAAGCATACGCAAATGTACTGGAGCCCTTTCGAAACGGAACGCCAAGAGAGACTGCGAGCTCGAAGCGCCACGGATAACTGCCCGAGCATTACTTCCTATACTTCTTCGTGTCTCTTTTGTTTTCACGCGACCGTTAAGTTTGCACGCCGATATTACGCATTGTGTGCCCTAATGGCCAAAGTTCCGCGAGCTTTAAGCAGCCCTGTCTTTACGTATAATGTTCTACCTAAAGTGGATTAACAATTCCTCGTTGGGGCACTAGTTTGCCAAACCAATTCCAACGTATCGCCAGACCCCGGAACTTTCACTGTAATTGCTTAATTTCAATTTGTAATAAAGGAACTTTAGCAGCGGGGCGCTACGCTGTACTCCGACGTCGAGGAGCCGCGTGATTTTTGTGTTCGGGTGTGAGGCCATCTATCATGGCAAGGGAGATTAAAATACATCTTTGGTTGTCGAATGAAGTTACAGTTTTATTTAATTCGAGTAGACGTGGTATGTCAAGCTCCTAATATTACATCTTGAAATCAGGTCAGACGAAGAACAAATATAACAATCTCGCTTGTATAAATAGAGAAGCAAAATCCTTCTACCTATCATACCCATCTTCTGGTTCATTCAAACATTAAGACACAGACACCTAATAAATCAATCCCCTTTCTCCGTTACTCGCGACGATACGTTCCCCTTGTCGTTGAGGCCATCATTTTTCTTCCACGTTTGATTCATACGTGGCGCGAAAAGAGTGCAACAATATGCATCCGTTTCAAATAACGAGTAAAAGCCTATAAATCCCGGCGTGTACTCGTACGTTCGCGGCAATATCCGGTGGCGCACGGGTTTTTGTAAAAATCGCTGTCGCTCGCGAGTAACGTGCGCGTGTGTGTGGGTACGTCAGTTTAGAATAGTGAGAACCGTCTCGCCCTGCACCCCCTCGAAGAAAATCCAGCCCTTTCACGTAACGCGCGCGCCGGGCCACTTGATATATACCCCGAATTATTATTTTGACGTTTCGGGTCAGCCTTTCTTCCCGCATCTCCCGAGTCTACGTTTCTTAAGCCGCCCGGGGCCATTAATCACGTCAGCAGAAATAAAAGTGTGCAGCCAGGTGCTGAGAAAAATGATACGGGAGAAGAGATCGCCGGCCACCGAGTGGAATACATTATTGTTATTGCTTTTTGCAACGGGCGACGCTTCAGATTCGTTCTTTCTTCTATTTTCCACGTTCACTCGGAGACATTAATTAGAGCGCTGACAGCGTAATGTGTTACATCCAAGGGGGTGGCCCGGTGAAAACGAGCAGCTTCGGTATATTCTACTGGGTTGATACCGTTAAGGAACTAGTTTTTGATCAGTTTAGAGGGCTTCCCACTTTAATATTTATTTTTAACGTAATAAAACTTTAAACCATAAACTTTTTTTATACTAAAAGATGAATTAATGTTTAAACTTTAAGGAAAAATTTTAAAAAGTTGGAAATAAGTACAATTTAATTATTTATGATGTACGGCATAATAAGGTGACTAGGAACTAGTTTTTGATCATCTAAAATACATGGGAACTAATTTTTGATCAGGTTAGGAACTAGTTTTTGATCATCTAAAATAGATGGGAACTAATTTTTTGATCAGGTGAGTAACTAGTTTTTGATCGTCTAAAATACTTGGGAATTAATTTCTTATTAGGTAAGGAACTAATATTTGATCACACCTTTTTTTGTATAAATAATCAATGTATAATCATGAAATATATTTTTCGTCAAACGTTATTTATTTTAACTTTTCTAGAAGACTTTTTAATATTTTTTGGTATGGTTTTGCTTAAATTTTTCTTCAATTTTTTTTCTTCATCCTTTTCTTTCTATACCATCTAAACTTAAGTTTTTTATAATTTTATAATGTGCTAACCTATTTTTTATTCAGGTGATCAAAAATTAGTTCTACAAGAAAAAGTTGGAACTAATTAATGATCACTGACTTTTAAAGCAAAATAATACATATAATACTAAAATTTTTGCGCTACTTTGTAAAGTAAACTATTGTAAGTAAAATGTATGAAAATAACCTTTAATGTCGCAACACCAGCAAAGAAATCGACTGTGACATCGATGGTTATGTCTTACTTCGCACAGTAAGAGATGGCGTTCAACAGAGACTTCCTTCAAGTGAGCTACCTTACACATTTATTTTCACAAGAACTAACCATACTAACTACTTTTACAGACAACATATATATTTTTGAATTATCAATTTTTATGTTAGTAATTATTTCAAACAATTATTTATTGACATAAACTTAAAAGAACGATTTATTTCATGAACTGATCAAAAACTAGTGCCTGATCAAGAACTAGTTCCTTAACGGTACTGGAAGAGTGTTTTTATCGAAAGAAACGTGCTTCTCTGGAAGCTAACGCGGTAGTTTGCACCGCTTTGAACGATGCGCGTTTCCTTTCGGTTTGTAGACATTTTGAAGGTGAAAAACATTTTCGGTTGCACACGGTGGTTTGAATGGCAACGTTGCCGGGTATATTTTCTTCGCGAAATGGAGCACGCGAACTGGACCAGCGGTTGTTTTACATTTTTGAAAGCGGCAGATGCACGGCGCTCCCCTTTAAAATTCAATATCTCGCCGGAACTCTCGACGTGGAATCGTAAAACAGAGCGAATTTATTTAATTAATTCACGAGACGAGCGCCGCGAAACGGGAGTAGTTTCGAATCAAACAATTAACCTATTTGCTGGATCTACATTTCATTTGGATTTGCGAGAGGAGCGTTTTATATACGGGCACGGTGTTACGAAACTCCGAAGCGCGATACGGCAGCGAGCGTTTCGCTGAAGGTGTGTACATAGGGATTTTCAAAGATAGTAACGCGGAACCAGGATTGCCGCCATATTGGGGGCCTTCAAATATTAATCTTCCCCGAAAGAAAATAATACCCTCGTATTTTCCTAAATCCCAGCGCAACGTTTGCTTCAAAAATTCTTTTCTTTCGTGTAGGTAGCATAGGCGACCGAGGCAAATAGTCGTTCTGTTTGTTTTAAATCCTTGCATCGTACTTCTGGCGCCATTGTGGGTAATACATGGTGGTGTGACATGGCGTAAGACCATACTCCTATAAATAAAGAAAACGATACAATAACAACAAAGCTATAGTTTTAACCGAATTATAGGAACTAGGGTCTAAGTCGTCTAGTCTCCATAATTATTCTCTTGAACTAACACTAAGAAATCACTGTTCGTATCGAAACTAGTGGTCAGAAAACAGTGGCAATTGTTCACATCGCGATGCGAACAGTTCTTCCTCAAATGACACAAAATTAAACTAATATGGTATGTGAGGGGGGTAAGACTAGCTCCGATAGAGCGCTCCGCTATCTCCACCCGGTTCAATCCCGAAACAAGAGTGGTGTCGAAGGATTAACCGGAGTGTAGAATACTCCAGATCAAGGGGTTCCGCGTCTCGAAAGCGGCCTGCCCGAAAAAGGCAAACACAAGACACATTGTACCGGGTCGAAGCCCCGGGATCAGTTTACCGTGACGGAAGCCAGAGTCGGAAGGTCATCTTTGCTCAGCGGGAAGTCGAGTATACCGCAATGCAGTTCGGGATACCGCGTATCCCTTGTACCGCGTCCCATATCCTTCGTCTGAAGCGTGTCGCCGCCACTGTGCACATAATGGCACCGCTGCGCACTGTCGTTCCTGTTGGGGAACTCGTTCTCAAAGCGGTCGACCGACGCGATGCGCAACTTTCGACCACGGTGAACGGGATGATACGCTCAGTTCGTCGGAGCGACGACGCTCTAGGGGCGAATCGATCTCCGAAATGTGGATCTTGGAACGCTTAAGTGACGTATGGAAAGCAACGTCCTTTTCTTTGCCTATACTCTGAATCTACACTCAGGGTTCCCAAGTTCCTGAATTGGCTAGCATGGCAAACAACGTGAGGTTTCATGTCCTCGTTGGGCCCTCGAAGCTTTAAAGGCAATTGGTCCAGATTATTCAGACCGTCGTTTATTATCAGCGGATCAAGAAATTGAATAGGGTAAACCAACCAGTGAATGACCGAATTGTCGAATGAGAAGCCCAGTAAATGACCGCATACTTTTATTAAGAATTGTACTTATTAATGTTTTTTTAATACGCATAACAAAAAATATGGGATATTAAAAGTGCAACTACACTCCATTTATAAACATATAGTAATATTTAAATTTATAATTGACATTTCTTTGCCTAATGGTCATTCACTGGTATGCGGTCAATTACTGGTTGGTTTACCCTACCATCCAATTGAAGTAGCAAATCGACAATGGTAAATGCGAGAGCAATGGACGAATCGTTCCGCTGAAAGTCGTCTCGCTTCCAACGAAAGGCAACGCGGGGCACTCGGTTGTAGGGTGTTAATAATCCAGAGTGTAGGCTTTTTTAAAACAAATTCGGCGACGTTCTATTGTTGAAGGGTGCACGCGTGCCCGGTGAAAGCGGGAAACGTTGCGCGTTACTCTCTGCGCGCGCGAAAGAGACGGGCCACTGGAAGAGGAACAATGTCACTTTGCCCCCCGGTGTATTTACATTTTCCATTCGTGTGTAATGCTCTCTTTCCGTGTTCTTCGTTAATGCGGATAATTACGTTCCTCGGGATTTCGGTGCAACGTATTCTGCCATAAAGCCAAATATAATGCACGCGTTACACTTGGGCTTATTCTAGCCGGGGCTTTATTAAATCCAGAAAATGAGAGAAGCGTACACGGGACTCGTCATCTGGCCGTGTTGTACACAAACGGGGACACGTTAAGTGGGGAAACGCGAGTGCCATTCACCGCAGCCACTTTTTCCAGGGAAACCTTCGAAAAATTCGCTGCCAAACTTCTCACAAAGCAATTATCACTCTGTAATACACAAAATATACATGATTCCCATAGAATAACATTTTCTTAAAATCAAAGGGATGAAAATAGTAATTGCACCTTCTCCTGGTGCAAATTTTAATAAAAATACTGGTCATCCCAAAGAAAGATTACTTTCACCCATCTGCCAAAAATCGCTTCAACTGTCCCGCTCTCACTATCGAAGCCCAACCATCGACTCGATTTCGATTTCCACTTTGATTGCACTTGTACACGCAAGCGGGCCTGACAATGCCATGCTCCACGTCGAAGGAGATTAAGGCGGATCATGCACAGGCTTGGAGCCGACAGACGCGCGAATATTTAACGACACGTTGCGTGGATGGCTGTGCGCGTGTCGCCTTGTCCCCCAAACAATAGACTTGCCGAGTAAGCCGCCTCTAAGCGCGTCGGAACACCCAGGCCGTCCTCCTCGAAGACGCTGTCCGCTCGCCGGCTGCCTGGGCATTATATCGGTGATTATATCGGTAGACGCTGATAGCGGGAAAATGGAAGCCCCACGTCAGCATCGAAGGGTGGCCCTCCAGCGGCGACGCTCGACCTCTTCAGCGTCACCGCCAGTCGAACAAAGCACCGGGACCCGCTGGAGCTCGCTTTTCTCCCGCCAAGTATCTGGTCGGCCAATTTGCGCGGGAACGCGGAAAATGTAGTGAGAGACGGAGGGGAGGAAAGCTGCCAGAAACAAGAACCTCAGTGCCGTGACGGAAGAGAGTGACGACGGGTTGGGTACGATGCTTGATAAGTGACTTCGATTCGTGCGTGCACAAAGGAACGAGGGAATCGAGGGGAACGGATGAGTATCGACGGTAATTGCTCGAGTGGAACGTCCGACGGACGAGTCTGGGGGTATTTAATGCAACGATGCATCGAGCACGCTTCGAATATTGGTCGAAATCGATTCTGCTTTGTACGGGGGTAATATGCTCGACGGAGACTCGAGAAGGGATGATTTGGGTGACTCAAAGGAACACCGGTTGTTTCTTTTTTTAAATGTTCGGACGACTGGCGGGGACGATTCTGGTACCAGAAAATCAACGATTAGAGAAATGCAGCGGAATTGTATAGACAGACGAAACATTTGCAGTGATATTTGAAAAAGTGGGCAATACAGAATTCGCTGCTTAACACTCCTATTGGGTCTGGCTTTGACACGTTCGATCGGCCGCCTCCATGACACGTGATTGACGTTTTCGGATAGTAATAAGCCGCACGTGTAATAAACGTGGCTCGAGCGGAGCTGTCGGCGCTGAAATACGATTATTTCGCGAAAATGCCGCGCCACCAATCTTTCATCCGATACATCAATTTTTGCGCATTGCATAACGACGCACCGTTAACGAGCGACCTGTTCTTTTTCATTTCAGGTTATTGACGTTCTGCTATCTGGCAGCACTAAATTGCTGGCTGCTGTTGTGCCCAGCGACGCTGTCACATGACTGGCAGATGGGATCCGTTCCTCTGGTCGCTTCCTTGGCCGACACCAGAAATCTGGCCACCTGTCTCTTCTTCGGCGGCTGTCTCATTCTCACGTACAAAGCCTTCTCCGATTTCGAGGTGAGCTTATCAGAGATTCTCCATTCGACCGATATATCGACAGTATACATCAATACGTTGTATTACCGGTGCTACGCCATGGAGATCATTCACGAGAGTCGAAGCGCGAGTAGAAATACCGCGTAATAGTCAGACACGTCATTCAATCACGCTCATACATATTCGATCAATCTCCAAAATAGTTACTCTCGAAAATCATGCATCCCGGAACAATGATTCGTCTTTTCCAAGTTGCACTAAGAGTCGCGCTTCTCACCCTTTAAGAAATACATAATTTCCACCGCCTGAGTTCCCCACGTGTGCCTTAGTCGCTTCGAACGTACCGTTGAGGGGAAAAAACCATTCTGTAATCGAGGTAGGCCACGACTAACTGCTCCGTCCAGCGTGGAGCACGAAGTTAAATGACCAGCCAGTTATCGTCCGCAAGAAGTCATTCCGCCGTTAAACGTTTCGACCACGAACGCTCGAGGCCAACGAACCGCAAAAGTTTCGCGCTCGCCGGCCCCCGCGGGCGACGCGGCCGCCTATGATGAAGTTGTACTACTTGCACTCGAAAGCCGTAAAGAAAGTTTCCCGTCGGCCACGACTGCTCGGCTGAACCGGCGCGGGGCGGCCAACCCCTACCCTCTGCAACTCTCGCGTCGGCGGAGTCATCCGTCAGTAACGCGGCTGAGCGTTCAGCGTAATGACCTCTTGAAGGTTTACCGTCCGCGGGGGGTTGGCGGCCACTTTCCTCGAAGGAGGCCATATCTGTGGTTTTAACGTCCTCTCGCCCCGCGTTCCCACCAACCCCTTCGCGCGCTATCCTCCGCTCGCAGTTTGAGGGAGGCAGTTAGACGCGACCGAGATCAAGCTACCGTTGTCGCGTAGATGGAACTGCTAGCGGATGATGCCTCCTCTTTCACTCCTCTTCTTTCTTTTCGAGGAACGAGGCCGCTCTCGCCTTCCACCCGTGTTCACGATAATCTTTGTGTTCAACATCCGATTTGAGAGATGTTTCTGTAATAGCGCCTCTTCGCCATTGTTCTCGATACTGTATTGTCCTCATTCAGCGGGCACATGTCTTTCACACACTTCGCAGCGAGGAAAGGGAAATGGGGTAGGAGACTTTCGTTGCTCTAATGTAGGTGGAGGGGTGGATGAGTGCTCTTGGATGTGCCGCGTTTTGACCGAGAAACGGGCTTTTGTGGGTCGAATTTCGAACTTGGAGCTTCCTGACGTTGAAGTCGAGGGTGGGGAAGTGTCTTGTGGAGTGTGAACGAGGGAACGTGTATATACTTGGTCATATTCTATGTAGATGTTTTTGCACTTTCGTGTAATAGGGATTAATATTGCGGTGCTGACTTTCTCTATGATGGGACCTTTGACAGTGGACTGAGGATTTGTAGAAAATAATCGATGGTTGAGTGGATACTTGTGGAAAGAAGGGTTGCTGGGATTATTGCGAATGGAATTCCTTTGATCTCTACTATGCATTTAGTTAAAATTTAACAGGTTTTATCAGCTGAATTTAAATATAGTATCGTGGGGCATTGAGTATTCCACTGGCGTCAGTGAAGGTATCAGGAAATCGATCATCGCCAGGAAGAAACAGCTCGCTCGCATACCACAGTCTCTGTGAGCCTATCATTCCATTTCGGATCCAGAGCGATATGCAAATATGTCAGGCAGTAATTTTCCCGTTCGCCCCATTCGTTGTACATCCCGGCCCATTGAAACGTACGTACAATTCACGCAGCGGTGATCACAAAACTGCTGACCTGAAATTGATTCGCGCCTGAACACATCTTTGAAATACGCGGCGACAACTGCCCGCCGCTCCCGCCTCGCATTTATCCATTTCCGGTCCGGTAATCGTTTCATCATCTGCCCCCATCTTTCGAGCTTATTTGCTCGCGCTGGTCGTGACGAACGGCGGCAATTTGGGAGGAAAAAAAAATCGATCGTCCGTTGGAAGTGGACCGACGTTCGATTAATGGCGTGCCTCAATGAAGATTGGCCAATAAACGTCTCCAATAGGGATCGAAGAATAGAAAAATTTCCGTGACGCTTTAAATTCGATTACCTACCCCTCCCAAGCGTCGCGACTTTATTGACCAAAGTGGATGCCAACAGCGTTTACAACCCTCCGCATTCTCGTCCTTCGAAACATTTGATGCTCCCGCGTCGATCGAACTGTCGTACATCTCCTCGACTTTGCTACTTTTTACCTCTTCCAGAGACTGCACAGATGAGAATGTAGTTGCAAGGGCTGCGTATAAATCGCCGATTCGTGACTTCGCTCTTCAAAACTTCGCTCAGGGGATGCAGACGATGTGGGCTGCGCGGAACCCACTGTTCTTTTCTCATTGAGCTGCGGTTTAAATGGCTTCAAAGGAACAAAAGGTTCACTTTTATACACTAGTTCTGCGGGTGGTTTCGCAAACTTGGGGAAACTAGGTTGCAGTTCCCTTACGAATTTAACGTCTGAAATTTCTTCCCTGGATTCTTTGGATGATCCCGCCCGAGGAAAATAGGACGCGGGCTTCTTCGGCATCCTCCTCGTTCCTATTAAAAAATTCATGTAAATGTTCAGGGAGGCTTGAGTAAACATTTTCTCCATTCATACCTCCCTCGTGTAATTCTACTGAAATCACCCTTTCTAAATTAATGCTGGCTAATTCAAATGTGAATTTACAAGTAATTTCGCCACCTTTATTGACATTTATTTCATTAGTCCATTTCATACGCTGCTACTTGTTCAGAAGTCCTTTGAACGCCAGTGCCTACCGTGGATCGTAATTTAAACAAGTTTTCTGCATCAGGGCTGCTCGCCTCGTTATTATTCAGCGTCTCCCCGCGTGTTTAATCAGTTCCAGTTAATAGTCCTCCATTTCGTTCGTTATCAGTCCATGTAGTAGGTTACGCCGCGGATCCTTGAGTTAAACGACGTGTAATTGGATTCTCATCTGCGTCCGAAGGGTGTGCTTCGCCGATTGTTTTGGTATTCAAAGTAGTTCGATCACTCGTGATAGAGTGCATCCCAGATTCGTTGTCTTCGATTAATAGTGCTCGCAGATAGTAATTTGTGTTCCGCCAACTCTTTCCACTTACATGATTGTAGGATCATCTCCCGTCGTTCACGTCTCACACACATCAATGTCCGCACGATCGGAATTATCGCCTCCTTGCACTCACTTTTCTGCAATTTATCATTTTCCTCGGAACTTCCGACGCTTGAACCGTGGCGACGTACCTTCCATCGCTTTTATCGCGTACACCATGGATGATGACTCCTCACTTTTCTCGGTTACATCATTACTCTCAGTCACTTGAATATTCATACTGCGTGCCGTCAGAAGTATTATATTTCTTTCGTGTTTAAATGATGCATAATCGACATGCTTCTATCTAAAAGTTTCATTTCAAATAGAGTCTACTTGGCATGTTTCCTCGCGTTTTCAAATTTAGAATTAACGCGAGTATTATTTCCAATATTAAGGTTTATTGTAATTACTAAGCTTAAATTCAGAAACTTACAATTAGTACCACTCAAAGCACTCGCTTTAATGGTCGATCTTATTAAAATTTAATGCTTGATCTTCTTCCTGCACTTCGACGCGTAAGTTCCACCCCTCTTCCTTTGACCACTCTGTTTCTTTCACCATTCTAAAGTGACAAATTACCAATCATTTTGAAATTGTGGCGTGCAGATGGATCACCCTCGGCCACGCCGTGTTCCACTGTCTTCTTCGCCTCCAATTCTTCTTCGTACACTTGATTAATTGCGACTGATGATACATTACGCTCCCTAGAGATATCACTGTTATCAGTAAACTCACAGATCGCAACAAAAGATGATTGAGAATGTGAAATACAGTTCGTTTGAGAAGACAAGAGAGTTTGACAACCCTTTGATCTTCGATAGCAACCCTTCCAGGATCAGTTTCCCTCGAAGTTTAATTAATCCTTTAATTCGTCTGTAATTAGATCAGATTTTCTTGGCGAAACGTTGCTGGACAGATTAGACACCCAGCACGGGGAATAGGGAACAGTGGTGAAACGCAATGTTCCGTTCTTTCATCGTATAAACTTTATATAATGCGTAGTTAGCGTCTAACGCAACATACCGCGGCGGAGCAATTTAATTCTAAGGCGGAACGCTTTCCACCGCGTCTAACGCAGCAACGTGCGTTTTCATTTTCAGCAACAGAGGCATCCGCCTCTTCTTCTTGGTTGGATGTTCCTGGTACTGCCGTTCCTGCCCGCATCCAATCTTTTTATTACCGTTGGATTCGTCGTTGCGGAACGAGTGCTGTACATGCCCAGGTAATATTAATTTCTCGCCACGTTCCTAGATCGCTGTACTTTAACACTTTAATAGAGTGTACGCGAGCGTTGGTTACTATGTTAGCAGTTTCGCACATTGTTGCTGCAACTAAACAGGATAACAGCTCGAGGAATTTACCCTTTTACGATTTTTACACGCTGAACTCAACGCTCGAATTACGTCCGTGCTTTGCAGTACTTTCTGCATTATTCCCTAGTAAAGCAAACTCTCCAATACACTTTGCAAGCTTGAAATGGAAGCATCGGCTTCCACCGCCGTGTTAACCTAGACGCGAAAAGGAAATTCGAGTTGATTCAGGGAATGAAGAATAATTAAATTTGCAGCATTGGATGGATTCTGTTGGTCGTGTACGGGATGCAGATCAGCTGGACAGCGATTTCCCGCAGAAGAAGCTTGATAACGGCGGGAATAGCGGTGCTTCTGATCTTGGGATCATACAAAACGGTCCTTCGAAATAGGGATTGGACGTCCAGGGAGACTTTGCTCAGGTTGGTCTGATAAGGAGCCAAAAAAGTGAGACTCTTAACAAATCTCGAGAAGTATGCCCGCCATTCTAAAAACTAAACCTAAAGTTCGTAATTTCGATAATAGCAGACATAGCATGATCCTAGATTAGAAGTATAGGAAACAATATCACCCTTGCCTTTTAAAATTCAAGAAATCAAACTCTCTTTCGAGAAGTCTTGGGCACCAATGTAGCTCTGTACCTAACTAGATTTCATGTCTGCATTTTCACCCAGCGCAATAATTATCCACGTTCATTTGTACATCTATTGAAACCACGAACTCTAATCTCATCTTAAAAATGTTAACGCTACCCCACTTATTCGAACAAAAAATGGCACCATTCAATTCCTCCCAATAAAAAGATGTAAATCTTTCGCGGTACATTTGTTTCGTTCCAAAGACCAGCGAACTTGACGCGCTCCCTTTCTCGAGAGTCGTTCTCACGGTGTAACCCTCTGTTCGCGGCGCACGATGATCCCTCGTGTCTGAATTCCGCCGAATCGCGAAGTAATTCCGCGAAGATTTACGAGAGGCTCTACGTCACGAGTCGAACAACGCCGCTGGCTACGCGCCAGGCCCGTGCTTACACGTACGAGGGAAAGTTGTGCCGGGAGCAATTGGACCGTGCGCGACGATACGAAGCGCAAGGCATCAGGCGTAGATAACGGCGAGAGGGTGACGAGAGAAAGAGGAAAGCGCCAGGGGAGGTGGTGTCGTGGGTCGGCACCGGTCGCCTAACCCCCGAATTCGCCTTGTTGCAGAGCGGGCCTGCGGTCTCTCCCCCACAACGCCAAGATGCATTACAACTTCGCCAACTTCCTCAGGGACATGTCGCAACCGAACAGTGCCATTCTGCATTACCAGCTGGCCCTTTGGTGAGTACCTCGACGCTTGCCTCTATTTCCTCCAGAGTCCTACAATCGCGTTGTCTTTGGCTTCTTACCACGACAAGGCAATTAACACTGCCCACCACCGAAAAGCACTCGAGCTGTTTTGGGGTGGCGTGAAAAAGGTTTTAAAGACACACAATGTGCAACTGCTGGTAAACATCTACGTTCACTGTGTACTCAGTATAGAAACAAACTTGAGGTAGTATTCACCAACATCTTATCTTTAGCGACGAGATAAATTATGAATATCTTAGCAGATAAAGATCCTCTGCATTGAATCTCAGAAAAAGTAGAAACTGTTGCTCGACGGAAGAGACGTGGTGGATAACAGGGGCCATTCACCCTCGCGTCAGAGGTTTACTAAATTCCGAACAAAACCTTATTCACTGAAATGATCCATTCACGTGCTCTTTGGTAGGTAACCACGCGTGACTTTCCTTTCTACCCGCGAGATAGGCAAAAAAGAAGAGACCATCATTTACGATGACTCGCGTAACGCATACACGCGCGGCGTTTTCAATTTTCCAGTCAGAAGCGCAGTCGGTATCGGCCGACATCATCCCCTCTCGTTCAATGGCATCCCTTTTCCTGGCAGAAGCCGCCGTTAAGTCCGCTGCGGCTTCCAACTACTCCACTTTTATTTGCATTAAACTGAATCGCTCGGAGATACACATAGACCGACTGTTTCCCGCCGAAAGGGGCTTTCAGAGTTTCGCAGACGGCGACGTCTGCCGTGGACAATACAAAGTCACCGCCGACCGATGAATTTCCCTCTGTGTTTCCCCCGGGAAGCTCTCGCCACGCCGCGCGCAAAAATGAGAATTTAATGAGCTGTGCGTGTGGCGCAAACAGCGATACGTGACGAGTTACTTTAAAAATGAAACGAAGGTTCACAGCGTGCGATCAAAATTCTATAAACGTCACGATCCCGAGACACAGCGATACCCAAATTCGAAAGAATGTACAATGGCTGGTTGCTGAAATTGATGAACAAATTTTCCCTCGCAATCAGAGTCACTTATAGTCGATCGTTGGTATCGAAGCTAGCAGTTGCCCGTTCCGTGTCGCGACGAGACGGTCCACCCTCTTGGAAAGAGGGCGAAAGCTTAAATCTACACGGTCGTTTTTTGCTCCCGTGTCCTCTTTAGCGAGAGGCGAGTGCGCCCGACGAAGGACGCGCTTATTAAAGCGGTAAGAGGTTTACTGACAGCGACTGGTATTCCGATAATGAAAATTCCACGTCCCCGTTCGCGCGAATCCTTTTGAAGTCGGCGCTTCAATGAACCGATCCCGTTCTTCTTCCACCGACCTAGCCACCCCATCCTCACCGTTTCTTTTCCAGGGCGACGGCCATGTTTCGTGTCGTCTCTTCCAGACGCAGCCTCGCGCAAACCTGGCCATCCCTTCATCGCGGCCTTGAACGCCGAGCTAACTTTATTTCAATGATAGGATCAATTTATGAGGGATTAAATCGATCCGTCATTAGCTAATGATATAGGTAACGTTATGTATTAATACCGCCACTTGGATATAATTCATTGACGAGCAGTCCCACGAAATGATACAGAATTAATTTCATTCCCGCGTAGTTCCGGGAGCCGCGCATATCGTTTCCGAGCCATAACTCCGTACCAATTTCACGCCATGGAACGGCGAGCCGGGGGGCTGAACGGAAAAGTGCAACGAATCGTGAATTTTTGAAACTGCTCGCCAACGCTTATGGCCCCGTTTCTTCGCATTCAGACCCGTCAAGCAATTTTAATCCGCGCGCCGGTGTACACCGTTTTACAGGTGCAGTAAAGTGCATCCAGTTAAATAATTCAAGCATGACAGCGCGATGAAGTGTGCGCGGCGTGCACAGCCCCGTTAAATCCACGCGAGAACTCGTCGCGGAGCACTCGATATCTCGCCGATACGAGGAATCAAGTGTTTGCGGCGTGTTCCACGGCGCGCGGGATATCACTGCATAGGATTTCCGCGCGGGAATCAATTTCCCTCGTAAAATGTCGCATCAGCTTGAACGGGGCATCCTCGAAGCGACTTCGAGATTCGAAGTTCTACATTCGAGATGAGAAAGCGGCATAAAAGTGCTTTAAAGAGCCACGTAGCTATCCGTGGATCAGCTAAGGCAGGCACGATGCGACGATCTCGCAGTTAAATACTTCTCGTGATTCCGCGGTCGCGTGATATCTTTATTCTTCGGGAATATACTTCTCGATGGCGGATATTAAAAGCCTCCGTTTCCTCGGGGGAATTTTACGAAGGGATGGTAATGTCTTTCGTCACACCGATCGAGGGATGTCGGTCATTTCGCCCATTTCACATTTACACGTCCAAGTTAACGGATTCCGTTCAAGTATTTGGGAGAAGATGAAACGAAACGAGGCCTTTGACGGTTTCATGAATACACCTTAGTGAGGGACATCCTCGTCGAACGATTGTAGATTGGACCAACTGCAATACAGCCAGTGCGATTCTCATGACTATGGATACGCGGAGATGAAGAGGACAAAGTAACTTGGAGGTGACTCTCTAGCTTCATAGGGTGTGAAAGGTGTCCCGACGAATTTACGAAGCGCTGAAGAATTTTAATCGACCGATTCTTTCGTAATCTTCGAGCGGCTTTATGGTTTATTCTTTTGTGCAGTCCGGGGCTCGTGTTGGGTAATGTTTATTAATGGAGGAGATGCCTCGTGTGTTTCGAGGTTTATTAAAAAAACAGCGCCAAGATTGGGAGCGTGTGATGGGACGGCTGACTTGGCAAGTTACTCTGAATGGAGCTTCAGAAAGGATACTACTGAAAGCGACTCTACTTTTCCAAGAGGCACGGCATGCAAATTCATGGATTAGAATTCATGATCCGTGTGAATTTTCCGATCGCAGGATGTTGCTGCAGCTTCTATGTGGGACGCATGCTAATGTGAATTAGGTATTGCTCTGCTAGCTGGTTATCATTAAAGATAACTTCATTTGTCTCGATGACATATCAAGTATAAACATGATATTCAGTTCGGTGTCAGGTTGAACCTAAGTAGTCTCTCATTCTAGCAACTTCAGTACCTAGACGAGATGGCAGCATTCGTTTGAGGGGGTAGGTAACCCCAAAATTTTCGAAAATTTTGCGATTGTTGCATATTCCGTTAGCTACATCTTTTCTACCTGAAATTCCAAAAATTGAAGGTATTACAGCCAAAACTTATTATTAAACCATTTAACTTACTTGTTTATCTTATCGGCTAAATCATTTAATTGTTCAGACTCTGCTATTGTGAAACTGTTTTGTTGTGAAAACCATGGGGTTTCCCCGTAAAATTAATAATAATAATAATAATAATAAAACCGTACAATACTGCACATGAGATTGCATAACGAAAAAATTGCATATCCAACTTTAAACGCGATTTCCTAGAAACTACGTGTTCCAAAATGGTGAAATAAAATCTCGAAAACCGCTGCAACGATTTGAATGAAATCTTACAGGGAGATACAGAAAACTATTCCCCACATTATGTGGGGACTCCCCACTGGGGAGCACATTTTCAATATAAATTCTTAAAAAAAAAGATAAAAAATATTTTTCCCACGAAGAAAAGATAAAATTATATACATCGACATAAAAATTGTATTAATTTATTTATCAAAATTTTGCTTCCGACACAAGATGGGGACGGTCTTACACATTATAAAAATGCCTTTACTTTGTGTGTTAGGTAATTCACCTGTTTGGAATCGTGTTCACTATTAGACGGTCTTACATTTATACTTATAATTTTTTTCCTGTAAATATATTTAAATTTTTCTTTTTGTGCATTAAAGTCAACGAAATGGCGATTAAAATTTAGAATAAAAATTATTCATTTATTACTTCAGAATATGCGTTTGAAAAAGGGCCTGACTTTGGGCTTTGAGGGTTACCTACCCCCATAAATATCTAATCATGCAAACTCTAAATACTGTTGCGAAAACCGTGTCCCCCGCGTTTTCTGAATCTATCCACCGCAGAATTCACCGACCGCGTTTCGGCGCGCCGTGAAGAGCGCCCGAGAGTGTCTTCTATTTGCGCAACACACATTCTTTTCTACAAAGGCTCCCACAGTGCCTATCTCGTTATCCGAATTCCCGCTCCGTTGTGACCCGAATAAAAGGCGCTGCACTGTAGAAATTTTCAGGAGACTCGCGAGATGAGCTCGCCGAGTGCTCGTCTTTTTTCCATGCATTTTCCTCCCGCCGGAAGATAAGTGGCGTATTGTGTCGAGCTAATTATTTCGCACGAGACCGTCGACACGGTCCACTCTCGCTTATCAGCGGCGTAAATTCTATCGGCGAGGGGAACAGGCTTAGAATGACGCCCTACAATATTTCCCTTCCAGCCCCTGGCTGAAATACGGAGGTATTCCCTTCAACCATTCCCTGCATCTTCTCGGCGCGCGTACACAGCCAGACCAATGCCGCAGAAAACCAACAAAAGTGCATTAATTAGCCATAGCCCCGGTATGCGCGAGATGAAGTGGCAAACCCGACTCGCTCCTCTTTCTTCCCTCTCCCGCTTGTTCCCGTCCGCTCCCCCTGGCTCGCTCGTTCCGCCATTTTTCCACCCTCGCTTCTCCTTCTTTTTTTCCAGCCTGCAAGCCGCAAGCCACTTCTTACGCTCTTCCCCTCTGGCCGAGGCTAATGCGCCTCATTTTAAAATCGTAGTATCTTCGCCTGGTGAACAGGCTCCTCTCCTCTACCCACGAAAAGTGGAATCGATCACCCTCTGAATCGTCCCGGTGGCGCGATAATCCATAGGGAAACGCCAGCTTGAACCGTGAGCGTTTCTACATACCCTTTCGTTCTGTGAAATTGCTTTGGGGCATTTGAACATTTTCATGAATGAAAATTAGTGATCGTGTATTAGAGTAGTGATTTACGAGACTGTCTTTTGTTGTATAATTCAAGTACGAGTAGGTACTTCCGCTTGAGAAATCAGTTCTCTGTCGCTAGGTTTCGGTTTATTTTTGGTGCTAGTGGTTATTATTTCCTATGCCAGCACGGAATGGTTTAATTCGCGGCTGGCACTCGCTTTGAAGCTCTGCGCTTTGGGAGCGCGACAGTTTGCGGAGCACGAATGGATCAATCGTTACGTAAACGAGGAACAAAGCGTAAGTGGATACGATGCGGGGAACGTATATTTCATACAAATAATTGTAAAAATCCTTCGTTTCGGCGGAATAACGGGGCAGCGCGAGGCAAGATTTATTTCGCGTTCGCGGAATGTATTAATTCGTCGATGGGAGCGATTTAATGCAAAAATAATTGGATCCCCTCAGTGAAACGCGGCAGTAGCGCAGGATATTAAAGACAGAAAACTGATCGTCAAAGAATTCGTTGCTCTGATATTGCGCGCGATGGCGGAACTGACATTGCTACCTATGCTTTATCGTGGCATGACTTCGGGTTCGTGGATTCTGAAAGTTGTATGCAACACATTTCAGGAATCGACGATGAGTCTTACGTAGTCAAGGTGCAAAAGTTCCTGGTCCTCAAGTTCCAGAACCCCCAAGTTCTACAGTCCCTACTTCCCAAATTCCCTAAGTGTGACATTAACCAAATTTCAAGATATGGAATCCATATAACCCCAAATTCCAACATCTCCAACTGCAAATATCATCAAATTCCATGGCACCCAATTTCGAATCACGACAATCGCTCTTCTCGTCATTCCTCCCCCTTCAACCCTCACCCCCGTTGGTGAAATCATCGGTTAGGTCATGATGTCGCGACATTTGTTCGCGAAAATGCAATCAGTCCGGTAAACACAGGGGAAAACGTGGCAAAGGGAGGTAAAAAGTAGGGATGGACAACGAGGGTGGTGGCAAGGGAGACAGCAAAAACGATGCAGCAGCTGCAGTGTCGGGGAACGACTGCAGCCGGATGAAAATTGCACTTGGACTGTACACTCTCGCTGGTCCAGCCCGCTGGCTTGTAGGTCTCATTTCGTAGGCTGAGTTCGCCGACTGTCCCATTCGTTTCATTCGACCTTTCTTTGTCGCTCTATCCTCCACCACCGCTCCCTCTACATACCCGCCTAGCTTTCTCCGACCGAGCGGTATTAGCTTTGAAAAATTGAACCTTCGACTAACTGCCAATTTCCCCTGCTTGTTTCGTTCGGCAAGTCGACACGCCACACGTTCTCCTCGCGCTCGTCGACTACGTTTTTCCACGGGCTACGGACCGCGTTTCAAGAGTCATTTTTAGGGAATCTGAATGGTCCGTAGGTTTATCCAAGAATGAATAGAGTAATCGAGAGCGATCAACTCGAAGCCTATTCAGCTTTTTCAAATTTCCGACGAAATACCTAGTACTTATTTGAAAACATTTTTCATTTTTGAAAACAGTTGAAGACGCTTGATCGCGGGCTCTTGCATTGAGGCAACGAATAAATTCCCGTGTGCTTCGCGGTTCGCACGAATCAAGTGGCGAAAACAGAACGCGAGGGCGCGGGTAGGCTGGCGTTTATCGCGATCGACGTTCATCATTTTATTATCGCGTGTGGTCTGCGGTATACCCCGCGTTCTCGCTGAGTTCCTTCCTCGTTGACGTTCCTCCGCGCGCGACGAATTAGTTTTCGATCAGCCGCGCGAAATTTCCCCGAGGAGACATTCCCTGAGCTTCTGGTCCGGCGGGAGACTGGCACATCGGCTAAGTAATTTAAAGTAGCCCGAGATTGACCCCCGCTCCGTGCGCCAGTAATAATTGAGCGCCGCCGCGAAGAACGCTCGAGTTGTACGCGCCCACGGGAAACTCCGCTCTGGCGGCGGTCGTTATTGCACTCGCGGAAAGAATGGCGAGGAGTGTCTTGAGGATTGTCAGGGTGGAATGAAATAGGCGGAGGACCGAGAGAAATACGGTAGTCAATCGATGGAATGCTCGCAGGATCGAGGAAGGACCGCGGCTCCTGTTTGCTTTTCATTCGCCCGGTGAGAGCTGGCCAAGTTTCCTTCGGTCTTTGTCTTCTACCTCCTTCTATCGTGTCCTCCTGTTCCCATCGTCCTGTTCCAAAGGACTCCCTTCTACCTGGGATTCGCGTGGCAGGTCGTGCACGTTCCGCAGGCCTCGAACACGCAGTCCACGCTCGACGATACTTTTCAAACAATGCCTTCTTAGAGCGTTTGTTTAATTGGACTACTTAGATAGTCTGATCGTTCGAAAAATCAAGTATTTTTTGGGAATTAATTATAGGTAAGGAGATGAATACAAATTGTGACTAGTGCTTTTGGGTAATTTTTATTAATACTATAAACTGTAAAAAAATTTTTTGAATAATATGTACATATATATGACAACGCTAGAGTCGTCTGATGTGGAGGCGTTTTTTCTGGACCCGTTGTAATTGTGCAGTGATTTTGCCCGTAGGAAATTGAATTGTGAATATCCTCGGAAATTGACATTTTGCCCTGGCCCCCATTCTGTCGTGAACCTATTGAAAAAGAAAAAACATAAAAATTATAAAAATGGCGGCTGTAAAACGGCAAATTTTAAAGAAACGTGATTTTTCGCCAGGGAAAAGGGCAATTTTATTTATTTTTTGTCAAAATAGGAGTTTTCACAGGTTTATGCGTAGATTGAGGTCGTTACTAGACGTCATGTTTCACATATGCTGCATTTTTTTCAAATGGATGTACCTCCATTTTTTCGCAGTCACTGCAAAACAAAGAGGAAATATGATTCCGAGAAAAAACGTTTAAAATTTCGATAGAAGAATCTAGTTAGTCTACCTGCATGCACGCAGAAATGGTTTATGGTCCGCTCGACCTTTTCGGCTGTAAAATCTTTAATATTCAAAATTTTAACATAAACCAAACGGCATTTCACTCGGGAAGAATGGTACTTCCGAAAAGTGCAACAAAAAAATCGAGTTTCTGACTGCCTAGCCCCCTTAATTCCACGTTTCGAACAGTTTTACCCTGTCGCACCAGGGGGGATAAACATTCTCGGAGCTCTGTCAAATGCTCTATTATTTAGGTTGAAGATTCTGATGAACGTTACGCGTACACGTTTCAAGTGCCTTTTTCTTAGATGCCCGTTTACTGCTACAGCTTCCATTCCTACTGTTTTATTTTCTCCCGCTGAAATGGCACCTCGAAGCCGCCCTGCTTTCATCCGTAAGAAAGCTGAATCTCGCCGGGCTATTTTCAACGCTGGCCAAAGACTTGAGTCGATCGCGCCCCGTGACGATCGATAAACAATAAAACCGGATGCATTAGCGAGGCGGGGATGAAGCACCCGGTACGGGCGACAGCGTCCGCCATTTTTACTGCGGATCAACGTATTCGGGAGATTTTCTTCCAGTTTGATTTACAGCGAGCCTCGGTATACATATATATCTAAACACACCAGCCCCCGACAGGGTTTTATGGTCTGCCACGGATAATAGTAAAAGCGCGGTGGCCATAAAATCGCAATCGCATAATGCATTATCGTAAATATAAGGCTGCATAATGCTCGTCTAAAGATTCTCAGCGAAAGGGGAGGGAATATCTATTTCGTCCGTTGTCTGATACTGAAACAGCAACAATGCAAACGGCACAGATCACGGTTCCCATTTTCCATCGTAGCCATGGATCGTAAAACTGCGATCCTTGGTATGGAAACGAATCCTTGGAAAACGTTGAGGCGCGTTTACAGCTATTGCCTCGAAGGCTCGTCACGAAGCTGCTCGAATTTTCGTCATGAGATAGTATTCGACGTCGGGCGACGGTGGCCTCGACTGATCGCTAAGGAACTTTGATGTAAACGTCGATACCGTGCCGATGGTTCTGAACTTTTTAATTAGCCCGCCTGTCCAGGCTGATGAACAAAAGGGAACTGCGGTCAGTTCGTTTCCATTTTACCGAAGAGGGAATTTGCAATGATCGTTCCACTAGTTTCTCGTACTTTTACTGGAACTCGCAATCATTGAAAGAGTGGGAACGTGTATCTCGATGTCACGCGATCCACTTAAGTCTTCAGCTGTCGAAGGAAATGTCGCGTTGGGGACCAGTTCCTTTTCGCATCAGAATTCAATATTCTTATAGACAGAAAGTGGAATGCTTCGTAATGCCATCACCGCGCGATAAACTGAAGATGCGAGCATCGAACTGAAACGGAGAATTCTCGAACGTTATTTCCGTAGAATGGTGGCTAAATAAAAGTACCAACTCATTCGCTAAGTGGGGATGAGCGAAAAGTGACGTTTATACGTTGCTTCTACTTTTAAAAGTGATTTTGGAAAATTCTTGGTAAGCATTCTTCTGCAAGTTTTAATTTCAGCTTCACTAGTAGGACGGTCCAAGAATTTGAACGTCGACCGCTAAGTTGGTCGTATTATCGACGTAATAATCGACCGGGAAATCGAAGAGAAAGATGGACGATTATTATCGGACGGCAATTGAGAATCAGCCCACCTTTGGCGGGCGTTCTCTCGAGTTAATAGATCATTGTCATTTTCGAACAATGATGGGACTGCGCTCGCCGTAGTAGGAAAGACCAGCGAACGTACTACAGGCTGGTATTGTTCATCCACCGGAAACGTCGGTGAATAAATTGGCCGCACAGTTTCCACGCTGCCGCGCTATTATCCCGCATCGCAGCCATACATTCGTTATACGTGCTGATGCTCAGTGTTCGCGTCACACTACTTCATCGGCTCGAATGGACGAATCAATATTTTTACTTTCTTCATTGATTAACGATCTTTCATTTTAATAATTCAAAAATTAAAAACGAAAGTGTAGCTGGGTACCTAAAGTCATCACACTTCACCTGGAGCATGTACTTGAAAAAGTACTTGAAATTAGTTCTATTTACTTTAAAGAAGGGACTATAAAGTGTTTTATGCAAAACAAGTGCATTATTACCCCATAGGGTTAACTATTGCGATTGCTTTACGATTCGCGAACACCAAGAAAATGAAGTGTTTCGCATTCTATGAGCTGCGAGATGCAGTTAAATTAGCAGCTTCTTTTATTCAATTCCTGTATGTCCCCCAACACTCGGAATACCATTATAGCGCTTTAATAGGAAGTCGGACCCGCTGTACAGCCGATAGCCCCTTTCTCTTCGTTCTTGCTTCGCCTCGCCTACACTATGTCCTTCTATCCGAGCTTTGTCGTTGCCTTAACTTTACGATCCTCTGCAGCCATAAACTCGGTCTATCGAAAATTACGGGCAGGATATCCTGCAAGAACCGAACTACGCGCAACTACCATCGAGCAAGCTTCCCGCTCGCGGGATATTGCCATCAAGCTGACGCATATTGTCTAAATCCATTTGCAAACGGAATAGACGGAGTTAATGAAAGGATAGCGAAGTTTGCACGTAGTAGAATAAAAGTAAAGTGCGCGTGTGGGTGGATATATGAGATACGCAGCGTCTGACTTGATACGTTTCCCTGGGTCGTACTACTTAAACTTGCCTGAGCAAACTATTGTGTTCAGAGCAGAGTATTGTAGTTCCAGATTACTAATTCAAAGATATTTATCGAAACAGGGAGTCGCGAAAAATGTGATTGCACGATCTATACAGATTGCGCCCTCGTATTTTCTAATAAAATACGACTTCCAAGTTACAAACGTTGCTTTAACTCGGTCAAACCTCCCTCGCCATCCAGCAGCTACGAAACAGAGCAACCGCCCAGCAGTTCTTCCAAAGGAAATGACCAACCTGGACAATTTGTTACACCGTCGTCCAGCAAGTGTGGCCGCTCGCATCTGTCCACCCTGAACACATAACAAGCCGTTCCTGCGTGGCCGTGTTACGTCGCGCTGTCTAAAATACACAAGATGATTTACGACCGTCCATTTGTCACAGCGACGATCTGAAACATTTTTGACGCGAAGCACAAAGTCAGCGAAACACCAGCGGGGACATTAAATAACTATTAAAGGAACAGGGTAACCCTTACCGAACCCCCACGTGAAAAGATGGCGGGCAAAGAGGGTGCGCCGTGGGGTAGATATCTAACATACTCCACCACACTTTATCTCCTTCTTATAAATGAAACAGGTTATTTATTATCCAATAAAGAGACGCCGCTGGTTGGAGACACCCTTGCGGTTACATCGCCGGGGTTCTATCCTCTGACGTGTAAATATCGAGGTTTCCACCGTCACCCTCTCCGGAGACCGACCGTTCCATCTTTCACTCCCCCCTCCTTGCCAATTTCGACACCGCATGTTCACCGTGTCATTCGGAAGAATCTCGAGGCGAGCGCTTCCTCTGACGGTGATTTCGACGGCTGAAAGGACACTTTAGGTGGACTAATAAAAAACAAACATGTACGTACGGAAGAGGGGATTCATTTGTAATCTCGCGAACATGGGGGCGTTCGGGGTATCTCCGAGCGTGCGAGAAAGTGGGAAGAATTCCTGCTACCCTCCGATATAAGTTTATATTATATTTCGCGATATCTGTCGCGCGGGGAAGTTTTATCGAAGCTCGTTTACCCAATCCCAGCGACTCGTTCCACCCACATCTGCGCTCCTGGATCGTTCTCCCTCGTCCCAACGGCGAACTGCGCAACGCTGCACGAGCTCGGAGCGTGCGGAACAAAAGAGTTCGATCGCATGACCGAGAGAATTCCCAGGACACGCTTTAATAGCCACAATTTCTTAAATTGCCCGCGGACGATCGTATCTCGCGGAAAGATTTCGTGTCCGTAGCCTTTATCAGCGCGAGCGAAAGAAGAATGAAGGGGGACTCGGGGGGTAGGTGGGGAGAAAAGAGTGGCCGTGTACTCGGAACACTCAACAAAGCGGCTTTAATTAAAACTTTGCTGCGAGTCGGATAGCCTCGGGGATATTTTCGGGCGAGCGTAAGCAGTCGGAGCTTGAGAGAGAAGCTCTGAACAGACCTCCTCCGCGATGCTGCTGGTCAGATGACGAGATATGAAGGCTCGTCGAAAGTCGATCCGTGTTTGGTTTCGAACGTGCCGCGGAGGACGTCGAACATCTGTTAAAGATGATGGATGTTGATGCCTATCGATTTCACCGCGACCACGTTGACTTTCCCGTTAGCAAATTGATGAAGCAGGAGCTATTTCCTCTGTGGGTTTAGATATTTCTAACTTTCATTCGAATTTCGCTTTTGATTTAATTTGTCTCACATGTCAGCTTCATCTTTCTTAATATATTTTCCATAGGAAATTTAGAGAATAGAGAGATACAGAGAATCCTCTTTCCTTTATTGCTGCCACGAAGCTTTGCCATAGTGCGAATTCTCTGCTGAAATCGTTGCTCCTTGAGTCTACGTTGACGCGCTTGCGCTCGCGTGAACGTACGAGCGAGTTTAGAAGCAACGGTCGATTGATTTTCTCTTAACTCGATCTCAAGTTATTCTCCTGAGCGTGCTACGCGTCTTGGCGATCTTTCAAGAGGAAGTAGTACGAGGAAGTTTAATGAAGGTGTTAAATTAACTGGTAGTATGTGTGAAGTTTGAAGAATCGAGTTCTACTTCCTTGGTTGGCAGGCTGTTGATCACGTAATTCGATACGTTTTGTATTAATAATTGGTTATTTAGAATAATTGGCAATAATTTAGTTGTACATTGTTACTAGACCCGAGGGAATGCTTGCGTTTGTAACTGAAATAATAATTGAAGCATTGCTGCGAGCGTTATATGACAATCTATGTCGTTACGTACATATTTAAATGAAACAAACAGTTTTGACTGTAATATTCGCCATTCACATTTACAAATTAAGGATTTCCTCGAATATTTCGCCTCATCTATCTATTGACCAATAAAAAAAGCACTTTTAACATCCCCAAAACCTATAATTTCCAAACGAAAGAGCTAACTAAAATACATATTGTTATTTAAAAACATGTTTTTTCCGCGGAAAAGTATCCCTTGTAATGGCAATATTGTGCCGTTTACCGTATAAGAAAGAAATCGTGAAAGGAGCATTTTACTGGAAGCTTTCGTTCGAAACGTAGTCAGTCGTCTCTAATTGAACTTATTAAGAAACCTTTCTAGCATCTCCGACTTTCTACGTACAAACAGTTCAGAAGAACCTGCCTCGGTTCTTCCATTCCAATTTTAACCTCATTCCAAAAGCAATTTCAATTATTTAAAATTATCGAGAAAGTTTCCCGCCTTGTGTCGTTTAAGGCGATTGTTAAAGTCGGTAATTACAGAAATATTCAAGATACATTAGGAGAACGAAACTCAGTGCTCCACCCTTTAATTCTTCACATACCATACATTTCTGATGCTTGGAATCGACCGCGGTCCGAATCTCCACGCGAAATTCCGCGCGACATCTCAATTCCTGACGCAACCGTCTTTCCATCAGCATCCTCCGCGCATTCCACCCGCACGTTTCCTTAGCAGTTCCCAGGGATTGCGTTTTATCTACGGCAAGAGCGACGCGTTTTCCGAGGAATCCTCTTTCTGAAAAATACAAGCACGGAGCGAGGTGGCGGCCTCTGCGACGAGTATCTCTTCTTTTTGAGACGCTGAAAGGGTCCTGCCCCAATCCTGTAATGTTATAAGATGGAACTTCGTTTCGCGCTTCACGCACTGCGTCGTGGAAGCTCTTTCTTACCCCTTTCTGGTATTCGCCACACGCGTCCTCCAACAGAAACTGCCACTCGGCCAGAAGCGAATCGTCCAACGCTTCTCGCGATTAAGTAAATCGAATGGGATAAGAACGTCGCTCCGAAATCATCGCTAAATCACGTTTCAAGTGTGCTCACCTGTCCGCGATTTAACGTCACCGTATTTCACGAGAAACTGGCACTTTCATCGACGTTTCGCGGGAAAGTCTGATACATCTCGCTGTCGGCAACTGTTTTATATCGCCTGGCGAGGGTGAATGGCGATGGGGTATAATCAGCGGCGAGCTTATCCCTCCATTTATCTCGCCACAATGTAAAGTTTGGTTTTAGATTAATTCAACGATAATTTTAACGGGATTCGAGGCTGTGGGGGTTTGATTTACGCGTTGTTAATCATATAAAGAATACATTGGCCCTTCCGCACTTCTTTCCCCTCCACTTTAAAAAAACATTCGATATAATTAACCCTCAACGTTTGCCTGCAAATTTCCAAGTTTAAATATTCCAAACCTACCTTCGTCTATTAAAACCCAACGTTTCGCCTAAACGGATCGGATAACGAAGCAGCCAATCAGTCGCGGATTCAAATAAATTCGTCTCTCCAGCACGGTTTTGTTTCCGCAGGGGTAGTAAATCGTTGGAAACGTCCGAAAAATGTTGGTCGTCGAAATATTTCAGCCGGGAATCAATATTGTTGCCGGCGACTTAAATATAGATGAAACTCTTCGGAGGATAAACGGACGAGAGAAAAAAAAGAAGGGGTGGTGGAAGGAAAAGGGGCGCACGATCCATCCCAGGCGCGTCGAATAAAACGGATTCGCCGCGGGAGCGTGAACATGCATCACAGACGCGATAGAATACCCGTCTGGATTATACTTTTCTTTTTCGACGCTGGCCGATCCACTCACGTCGGATTCCTTTCTGTCCCCGTTATCCGCTTTCCTCCGTTCCAGCCGTGTGTAACCTGCGCGAGAATCCTATCTCCGTATTTTTCTTCGATCTCGACTTCGCCTCCCTTATTGAGCCCTCTCCCAGCCAACCCCTGGCGGGCCAGTTACACCGTTACGAAGCAACTAGACCAAGGATATCCTACCCCCGGTCACATTGTCCTCCGGTTTTTCCTCCCGTCCGCCATTGTCCCCCTAATACACCAGCCGGCGTTCGCCATCCGCGACACCCCTTCTTAATATCGAATATCGCGCGATAAGGCCACCGTCGTTTCGACTACGGTCTGGCAAAGTCAATTTGCTGGGACAGATGTCACAGGATCCAAGTTATTCGTATGGTTCACGTGGCTGTGCAGATGTCACTTGGTTTCTTCTGAACGGAGAGAAGCTGTAAGTGTCGATCTTACGGCATGTTGATGATGGATATATCACTGGATTCTGCGATGGATCCTTATTCCTTATGTGTTCATTCCTGCAGAGTGTGGGAGAAAAATTAAATATGGAGAGGGCTGGGAGATATTCTGGATTACCTTATTGCTGTCTAGTAGTACGAATAGGTTTGTTTATTCATAAAATGATAGGTAATTGTGCTCTCCGGTGTTGAAGCTATTCAGAATAAATATTGATTACGTTTTTGTGCGAAATGATTCAAGTCAACATTACTATTCGGTTGATTAAACCGAAACAATTCTCACGTTGCATCGGGATTGTGTTAATGCAACCTTTCACGCGGCGTTAACGTGCTGCTCCACCGAGAAACAGCGGATCTCGGATACGTAAATTCCGTTACTCCGTGCGACAGCACGATTCTGTAGCTGACTGCGCGGCACGAACGGGGTGGGGAGCCGAAAGGGTGCGAGTGACATTTTATTAAGCACAGAGTTTCATGCTTAGAAGCAATTTAGACGTACACCGCGAGGCAGAAGTTTCATGTCGGCTTCCAGTGCACGGGAAAATCCTTCGAATCTTGGAAGTCGAGCACGGTGATTTAAAGTGCTCTCGTTTTCGACCGGTTGTTCGCGAGTTTCTTTGCCTCGTAATTATGTATCGCTGGCTTGGATCGCTTTCACGTAGCACTTCATTAAGAACGCTTGTTTTTAGGTAAAAAGGAATCAAGACGATCGAAACTCGCATTCTACAGAAGTTCATCGCGATCTTTCTATTTCTACAAATCCGCTGTTCTATATCTCGCGTCGGTGATATTGAATCAGGGACACTATCGTTTCCCGTTATCGTGGTTACTGCGAAACGCAGCGATCCCTTCTCCCGAAGGAATCTTCCAGATGCTCGCGCCCCCCTCCGCAGCGAAGTTGAATGCTAGTTTCTTAAATTCGCTTCCGCCGGAAAAGTGCAGTTCCCAGAATCGCGCCAGCTTCCTGGCAGAAATATAATATTGCTCTTTAATCCCCGGCCCGATGTTACCTAAAATTGCGCCGCTTCAAAAAGTCGCTGTCAGGATATATACGCGCTCCCCGTCAGGAAGTTAAGAAAACTTTTGTCCGAACGCGTTGCCCGCCCGTAATAGATTTCCGCTAACTACGCTTCTTCTAAATTGCCTTCGGAAGCCGACAAGGCCGGCGAAATTAACCGACGGCTAAATCGTCGTGCTCTTCAATCCCCGCTCGCCAAGTCTCGTTTTTTAATATATCCGCGGAATAAAGGGGCTTTTGTAAAAATGTAATTTCCAGCGCGCAGCTCGCGTCCCTGTTTCCCGCGGAGGAATTAACTAATTTGCCTGCTTTTGCCACGTTCACCCTTTATTTGTCCACAGTGACGCGTGTACGTACGTAATCCTTAAATCCTTGTCGGCGAAGTTGCACCGAAACCCCGCTCGCCACCGCGCTTTGTCACTGTCGCGAGATTCATAGCGCGTTACACCAGCCCCCGCGGTTTTCCCTTTTTCCGCGGGGGAAACTGCAACAATTTCGTCGTGCGCGAGGCAACAGGGAAGCACGCGGCGTACAACCGTGACAGGGGAGGGAGCAGCGACCTCTTATTGACCCTGGGCGATGGTCGCGGCTCGTTAGCCGTTGTTCCCTGCCTTCGTTGTGCGCGAGCTTCCGCACAGTCCCGTTAATTAACTCGCCCGCTACGCCACCGGGGCCGAAAATAGTGTTTTGGCGCAATTCACAAATTATCTGGTCAAACGACAGGGGGCACTGCGCTGAGAGCGCGCTGAGAGCGCGCCGAATACGCGAGCCCGTTCGAAATGGCCACCCCGCTGCAAGTGCGAGTAGTCGACGCAATAATCATGGCTTTGCGGGGTAAAGCGAGCTGCGAATATTGCGTGGATAATGCCAATCGGAGCTGATGAATGTATTGAAGTTCCCTGTTCCTCTGGAAGGGAAGCAATATGCCATTATCGGTTCGTAACGAGTGACGGCTGATTAATTTCTGACTGTACTACTTAAAGTAGTCGATGCTTGGTGTTTGATGCAGAGGATTCGGGGTAGAGCTCCATTGATGATTGGTTATTTAAGCGGGGCTGTATATTTAATGTCAGGGCACTTTCAATATATTGTTATTTTGCAGTTATTTTATATATTTCACTTTTAAAACACGCGAAAGTAAAGTTAAGGCTATATGAGCTTCCACCCTGATCGACAATTATTGCACGTGCGCGTATCTTACGGTGAAATGGATTAACCCCGACGATTAATCGTACGATAATGCCCCGTGTTTCGCTGGCCATTAATCACTTTGCAAATAAGCGGCGTTTATTTGATTTCAGGCTATGGCCAACGTACGCAAGCGCGCATAACAACCTGGGTACGCTTACGGTGGGCGACCAAGCGGAGCAACACTTTTTGGCAGCGATAAACGCTCAGCCGGGGCACGTGAACGCTCATTACAATCTCGGCCAACTTTACAGGTCAGTGAATGGATACGTGTGATGAGCAGTTGTGGGAAATTCGTGAAATCACGTGAGGGATGTACATTCGAAGTGTAACAACGTCTTAGTTTCAACAAATTTAAAATACTTTCACAAGTTAAAAACTTACCATCAATGTGGCACCGAAAATAATGGCCCCACAATTTTTTCTATTTGAAATCGTTTGAGGATCGGCGTTAGTGAGGATCACGATTATATTCCCTTGAGTATTTCACTGCGTAACATTGAAGACCGCACGGAAAAGTTAGTTCACCCGCTCAGGTGGGAGAACGGGAAAAAAGCTCGACAGAGGGGGAAGAATGTCGAAATCAGGGATTGTTCTCGCTCCCACGACACGGAACACCCGGGGGACGCTAATGGAGTCTTCCATCGCGCGGAGTAAACAGAGGCGCAGGAAGAATCTCGGTTCCCGCGCGTTCTATTTTATTAATGGTATATCGAGGTAGACCGAAGTGCATGTTCAGCGATAAATTCATCGTGGCAGGGTAATTCTGGTGGTCTGGTCAAAATTAAAGTTTAATTAACGCCTCCTGCTTGATAAATGAAAGTTTAATTGACGGGAGGAGCGAGGCTGTGCGTGCGTACGCGCACTACCACCTATATCCGCCACGCTATACAGAATATTCGTCTCATACCGTTCACCCTCTCGGGGAAACATAGACTATAAATTTTTCAACTTTTCCTTATGAAGAAATTTTCCAACGAAATCCCTCATTGCAACTAACAAAAGCGTCACGTACTCAATGATTCGGAATCGTAATGAAGTGAACTTGTCACAATTAGACGAAGAAATTTCATTAATGGTTTCTCATCATTCGCTTCCAATCTCCATGAGTTTTATTACTTGTATGTTACATTCGAGATATGTATATATATTATATATCTGATCTGCCTAACTTAATACGCTACAAATTCATTGCCCCTCTTCAGGAAAACTAACAGGACAGAGGAATGCATACGAATGCTGCAGAAATGCGTGTCGTTAGACCCAGCGTACACGCCCGCCTACCTAGTTCTAGCAAGATTGGCAACCGGTCCAGCTGCGGGGGTCCTTCTCAGACACGTGGTCCGTCTGCAGCCCCGAAGCCCAGACCATCTGGCGGAATATGCTTCCTGGTTGTACCAAAACGGTAAGTGACAGCGGTAAAACGACTGAATTGCTTCAGAGGGATAAACCCCCCGCGTCCCCATTACGACGGTCCAAAGTACGGGTTAAAGTAGTTTAAAGTAGCCAAACAACGTCGAAACTCCGCCACGAAACAGCCCTATAGTAGTGCACCCCCCGCCCTCCGCCGTGCTCGTCCCGGCTTTATACTCACGCCAAATCGTCCTTCGTCTCTTCAGGGAAATGGCTACACTCCCTCAAGTACTATCTCAAAGCCATGGAAGTCTCGCCCTCGCACAGATCGTCGCTTTTGGGAACGGTCAGGATCCTGAGGTCGCGGGGTCAGTGGCCGAGAGTTCATCAACTTATCACCAGGTGAGTAAACGTAACATTAATGCCACTTCTCATTGATAGAATTACAAAGTGCGATAGAAAAAGGGTGCGTGTATTTGTTCATGGTTCCCTTTGATTTTATCTATTCTGAAAATTTGAGGGAAATAAGTTTCAGAGCTTTCTGATACCACTGACTGGCTCGAGGTGATAAGGAATTTTAGAGATCTTATTTGAGGAGACACCGGTAGGGGTAAAGATAAATCAGAAATCCTAGCGTCGCAGCCGCGACTCACCCTCAACTGCTCAAAGTAAATTAGCAAGAGTAAACGGAATCTACCCGTGACTGCCTCGTTCCCGCGAGTTCTAATTAAAAATGCACAGTCGCGAGCATTTACTGCCGCGCAAACGGCTGATCGGAGCAACTGAAGGAGCTGTGATTTTCATGGTCCACGCGAAACTTTCGTCCCCGAATCGCTGAACCATCGATCGTTTCCTCTGTATGCGACACATTCGCATGCATGCGTACGCACACTGATTATAGGATATGCATAGCGAGCTCGCCCCTTGTGTTCTCGCCCTAGCCGTTCTTCCAACCTTCCCCCCGTTTCTTTTTACTCTTCTGCGCACTGTAATCCTCCTGCGCCCCGTAGCGCAAATAGCGTCTATAAAACAGCCACGGTAAATTTGCCGCTGACGATTCCCGTTGCTTTTGCAGCCGGTGCCCCCTGTTGGGCTTGCATGACCGTACGCGTACCCCCTGGAATCAATTCTTCTTCGCTGCACGAAATTATGGCTCGATTCCGTGATCGATAATTCACGCGTCGGCGAATGGTTCGATCCGTTTAAGGGGGTATACCCGTTTGAACCCTCGGAAAATGTATACATTTTGTGGATTTTTTTACAAGTCAACGGTTTGATGCAGATTTCCCGTTTTTTTACTATCTTTACATAGTATTATGAACTACTCGAGAAAAAAGTTTCTGTTAAAAAACTATTATTTTTGGGAAGTTATGCATACACATCCGAAAGTCTTTCGATTTTAGACAGCTAAACGGTGGCCCTGAAAACAGCTGTATGACGTGTCTAAAATCAAAAACCATAAAATTTTCTTATAAAGTATGTCAATAGCTATCGTCCAACGAAGGCTTTTTTTATTCCCATTCCCCGTTTATTATTTATAAAGAAAAAAGGTGGATTTTTCTCTTAGAAAAATTTAACTTTACCTTTGATCTCTCACCATTTCTTTATTTTTCAAAATTTTCAAAATCGGCTTCGTTGGACGATAGCTAATGACATACTTTATAAGAAAATTTTATGGTTTTTGAATTCAGACACGGCATACAGCTGTTTCCAGGGCCACCGTTTAGCTGTCTAAAATCGAAAGACTTTCGGATGTGTATGCATAACTTCCCAAAAACAATAGTTTTTTAACTGAAACTTTTTTCTCAAGTAGTTCATAATACTATGTAAAGATAGTAAGAAAACGGGAAATCTGCATCAAACCGTTGACTTGTAAAAAAATCCACAAAATGTATACATTTTCCGAGGGTTCAAACGGGTATACCCCCTTAACTGGAGGATTCCTTGAATACGTTTCAAAAACTATGAGAAGATCAAAGTGTATAGGTGCAAATCCATGATAGACAAAAATATTGTATCTCACATGAGACTTTAATCTCATGATCCAATTAGGTATTTCATTATTTTTTAATTATTTTGTCATTAGTTTCTCGAAATTAGACTCCCATGAGACAAGTTTCAGGATATATTTTGCAAAATCTCATCTCTCGCGACTATTTCCATTTTTTACATTTAGCTGTTGCTGAGATTTTTGTCTCATCATATAAAATCTCATCGTGTATTCGCAACTTTAGGAAACAATTCTGAGATCATACGTCAATTGACTCACTTTAAATCTACTACCTACTAAATTAAATTCGCTTTGCAATCCTCAGAAATTTCCCGAATCTTATGTTTCTGTTCAAACTAATCAACGAACAGTGTTTTGCAATCCAGCATTTGACAATATCCGTTCAGCCACTCAGCAGCGATATTCCCGCAAAGTGGATAAGTTCTTTATGCAATGAAAACTGCACCCTTTGATCTAAAAATTGTTTCCGCGGGCAGCACCCTCCCCGTGTACTCTCCAGACAGAAATCAGCCCAGCGACGTGTAGTTTTGCTGTGCAAACTGCGGGGTGACGAAGGCGTGGCAAACGGGGTCGATTGTCCACACCGAAAGGGGGAGGTATATTTTGGGGGAAACAAGGTGGAAAGTGGACAGCAACGGGCGAGGGTGTCGGTCTGTAACTGCCGCGCGCGAGATATCAATATGCGCCGTTTGATAGATGTGCCGCTGCGTGCAGATTTTAAATGCAAATATAAATCTTCCGCCCAGACCGCAATCGGCGCGAGAAGATAGGGCGGCGGGGTGATGGCGGAGGGTTACGAAAGGGGGTGTAAACGGCGCGCGTTCTCGCAGACCAGCGGAAGTACGGAACTGGAAGAACGGTTTCACGGGCTGGCTTCCTCCGTGTGCGTGTGCACCCGTGGTGGTGGAGAACGGAGTAATTACAATAGTCTGCCTCTTTGTTTTCTGCCGGCGGAAGTCTATATTAGAGGGGCAGCCGCGTCGCGTGTAGTTTCCGCCGAGTTGATAGTTCGAAGTTCGTTACGAGATCTTTTTTCTTTTCATTTGCGTGGGTTTAATAGTCGCGCAAGTGAAACGAGCGGAGCTTGCGGATTTGTTTACGTGCCTGGGTAACCTTACTCTTTTCTTTGAGAAATTAATGCGCGCACTGCTGAGTTTAGATGAAAATACTAGCCGCAATTCAGAAATATTCATGCTCCAGACGTAACAGATACAATCAGGGCCAGTAGTCACTATTATTAACTGTTCACTGCTACTTTTAATTACTAATGGAACCGATATACGTTTCTACATTTTAAAATTGGTTAAACCTGTTGGAGCGAATTTAGAATTCCTCCCAGAAAGCAATTGCCTCGGAGCCGACGATTCGAAAACAGCTCGACACGATCGTCCAGGAATATCTACACGCACAACCCGTTCCCGTAATAATAATGAAATACCATACAGCCGAACGTTTATTTATTTCCTCCCCGCGCTCGTGCACAGCACCGCGTTCCACAAAATATTGATTCGCCGTTTAAGTGGATTGCGCTTATACTGAACCGGCACGCTTGTGCGCGCGCGCCAACGCGCTTGTAAATAAACCATAAAGCGATAAATTTGTCAAATCTTACACCACATTTTCGACCGTTTCATTGTTCATCCCGTCACTACGTTCGACTTATGAATTATTCATCGGTTATGAATTATTCAGTAGAAGAACTGCGGAACTGGCCAACGTTTAACCACGTGATCTCACCCCTTCTCTCTCTTTCTCTTTCTCCTTCTCTTGTATATAATACAAATCATGGTACGCATAAATCCCCAAGAACCATGCCAGTCACTATCGATGAACGGTTTGAACAGAAATATTGGCAGGTTGCAATCTATTTTGTTTTAACCTATTTTATTATAAGAATTACCATCCCCTTTACGATTTTACCGTTAATTATTCCAAACCCTGTATATCCGGATGTACGTAACTTCTAAATTCATGAAATTCAATGGGAAACATTTAAATGGATGTCACTTGCGAGTTCGTGATTACATTTTGAGTGACGTATAATGTTTTGGAATTATTTCCAGCGCATGAAACGTGCAAGTTAATACTATCAGTTATGTTTGTGAAATATCATTTATTGCGCGTGCCTCCTATATTTACATTCCATATACAAACACAAACTGCACGAAGTATTGTTGGAACAGCCGTAATTAAAAATTTTGATGAAAAATTTTCACCTCGGTGTTATTCACGAAATATTCGACGATTTATGTGCGGTTGAAACAACGAGCGAATTGTTGGAGAGTTTGCGCACCCCCATGATTTTTCCGGTTTGTTTGCTTTCACGCCAATTCGATACACGGCAAGTCGATTTTCACTTTGCAGCGGCTGCGCGAATGTAAGATTAATTTCTCATAAATCGTCGGTGGTTTCCGTCGATTAACTCCAGCAACCATTTACGCTTCGAACTACCAGCTATCGTTTCAGGTCTCGAGAGGGGCCATTCTGAACGTCCATTGCCATTTTATGTACTTGTGCTCTTGTATCCAGCGTGCAAAGATAAATTAATGTAATTAATCGAGACTGAACCTTACAAAGCACACTATCCAAGTATCATCACTGAGATAAATTCTAAAGTGCCCCAAAAAAAGTAAATTCTCGTATTCACACCACTTCCATCGTTGTTTCAGGTATAATTTTCTAATTTCTTCGAATACACTCTCCCTGAAAAAATGTCATACTCCATAGAACGTGAACCTGAATTCCTCTCAATAGGAAATTTAACAACATTCTCGCACGTTCGTTCCACCACCTGCAATAATGGCAGCTTAAAAGTTTTTGTTTCGCGGTTAAACTAGATTTAAAGATACAACGCGAAGGATATTTGAACAATCCCGTTATTTAATTTGCTCGTCATTGGGGGAGATTTTGGAACGCGAGAGGAATGGAGAACATGCGAAATGATTCGGCGGTACAATTCTCAAATTCCACCGTGCACGCGTCGCGATTTGTCGAACATACTTTGCAATCGACTGTCGGGAGCATTACCGTCTATCATAGTCGATGTTATTTAAATGCACGATCAAAAAGCGGTCGCTTTGAGTCGATAGCGTTCCCATGGCGGAGATTAACGCGTCACGGGAATAAAATTACATTACGTGCGAGCCAAAGGGGTGCGTCACGCATTATCCCCGCGCTCGCGAGCACAGGAACTGTTTTGCCGTTTCATAGGGAATTATCGAGCATTACCGACCCCCGTTCGATCTGTTTTTATTCGCTCTGAAAATTCGAAAAGCCTGGCGCGGCATAAAGCGCAAAACTGTGGCAGACTTCCACGATGGAAATATTGGATAACAGTCGGGCTTCGTGTTTGTCGCGTAAACAATATCCCTTTTCTCCGTGTTTCGGAAAATATGCGCATCGATGTCGCAGGTGGGGGAGGACGTTATCACGCGAGAGCAATGAACAACGAACAAGGTGTGCAGGCATGCATCGACGTGTGCTCTTCGTTTGTTAGAAGCTACGCGAGGTTCGTATTTATCAGCAATCCATGGAGTTGTCAGGGACTCGAACAAAGGAATAGGTACAATTGGAAAACCAAAAGTTCGCTGTTTTGCAATTTTTAGAACGGTGGATACTTTTTTTGGAGAATCATAGTTCATAATACACTACCGATAGATTTATGAAACTTTAGATGGTAAATATTTTAACGGTTCTAAGTTAAAACGTCCCCTGTATGCAAAGAGCGCAATTAGTGATTGAAATGAAAGATACCGGCTGGAAAGTGTCCGAACGTATTACGAAGCTTCCAACTGTCATATTCCATCGCGATATGCGACATACTCTTTATGTTCCACCTTTTTCGAACATATAAATTCCGAGAAAAGCCACTGCTCGCAGGGGGATGATTCCACGGGCAACGATAACGTCGTCACCGTTGCGTTAAGCGCTCGTCGAGCTGATAAATCGGGAATTTACTGACGCTACCTCCCTTTCTGTAGTTTCAGCCCGTCGGGTCGGGAATTGCGTGCGCACCTGTTCACGCGAGAGCATCTCTTCTTTTTTTTCGAAAATATATATTCCCGAAGGATCGTACTTTTTAAAAGTAGGAAAAAACAATGGCTCCAAAACATTGTTCTCGTTTCGAGATTTTTTCAGTCGTTCAAATATTGCTCCAGAGAAACGCAAATATTTTCACGTATATCAAATTCTTCCTTCATCTGTACACACACCCCTCTATATTACCTTAAATTGTTGCATGTCATATCCAGTCAATTTTGCCAGAATTTAACAAGTACATAAATCATATAATTCTCCGCCTTCCTTTCTATCGTTTCACATACAATGTATCAGGGGATGCGAAATTCGAACAGGAATGCAAGTTACTCTCTGACTCAGTATTACGGTATTACCTCCATATCGTCAAACGATACTGCGTCGACAATCACTTGCCACGGTGCAATAACGATTCCGATCGAACGCGACACAGGAGGGGAAATGACGACTGGCAGGAAGTCGTACCATAATGTCAGATAAAGCTACCTGCGAACGTTTTCACGGTAGACCAGCGCGATTCAATATTGCTTAGGCCGTTTCAACTATCCATTCCTCTTACCCCTATTCTCATTCACATTCGTTCTGTATTAACTTTCATCTTTCCTCTACACCTCTTCCGCTGATCTTGTCATTCTCTACAGCTGAAACGACCTTTATCTTCCCCTACTAAATAGACATTTCATAATTCATGGATCACTATGGATCACTCTGTCTATCGTTTTCCTACCAACTGACCAATTTCACTTCATTATGAACGTTGCGCACTACAAGGCTATTTCGCGTAAATGCTCGAACGCAACGCGTCTCTTCGTCCTCATCCCCTTTGCTCGTCGACGATGTTCAATTTCCAATTCGATATTGGAACGCTCCGTCGAAAGGGATTGAGAAGGGCGGAGGAAACACTCGAGGCGCGGAGGTTGGTTTCGTGTCGCGAACAGGTGGAACGAAGTACGGAGCGAGGAAGGGAAGGGGAGTGTGCATTGTCTGACAAAACAATTCGGTTTCTTGTTGGTGGACGGGGAAAGTGTTCGGATGGTAGATTAGCGAGAATTACGGCGGCAGAGTGTTTCGCAAGCGCACGCTTCTCTATCTATGAATTGTTTTAGAACGACCCGCTTTTTTTCTGGGAATTTATTTAAACAGTTTATCTGCTGTTTTGTGAGTTCGCAACTTGCTGCAGCTTCGCGTAGATTTCGGTCCTGTTTCACAGTTATCACTGATGAATATATATTGTTCGGAGGTTTGGATCCTTCTTATAAGACGCAGTTCAAATCGAAATCATATCAGTGACAAGGAGAAAAGTGAGAGAAATGATTTTAATCTAATGCAAAGAGAAAATGACTCACGACAGCGGTGAACGGGTGAACGATCAGGTTAGCGGCGTGAAAATTTCGGTAACAAGGACTACGAGAAAATATAGGCAGTGTGATCACAGGCCGATGCATGCGAGCGATGCACCCGATTTACGCGACATGGAAACGGGTCACCTCGAGTATGGCGTAACTGGTCTCGGATAAATGCGACGGCCTTGATAACGATCGGGATTACTCAGCTCACTGAATGCGCCATAGAGGCTTTGGCGTAGTGAGAATTCGTGAGAATCGTTCAGCCATAAATGAAAGACTAGCTTCGCGTGACCCGATCATGCTAGCATGACCAGATTAATTAGAAAAATGAAATACCAGAGAAAACAACAGGGGGACACGAACTTTCAACACCGTGTTAAAGAAGTGGCAAGAGTGACGTCGATTGAAGGCGAATTAACTACAGTACCTACAGTTAGCAGCGAGCAATTAGCAGCGTAACAATGTTCAGAGAAGAAGAAAGAATATAGGAAAGAGGCAGAAAGGGATGAAGCAAGAAAAGATGGAACACTACCTTTTATTTCTTCCGAAGTGAAGAGAGCGCTGCGAAGAGCTAGAGCAAGGAACGTTCTATCTCGAAGGAAATTCCAAGGGTGATGGAAATTATCACGGCTCACTACGTTAGCAGAAGCAGTGCGCAAATATTCCTGAGATGCGTTTAGCAAGACGTTCGCGGGATATTGCCTTCGGAGCGGAATTTTATAACGTCCCCTCTTCTGTCCTTGTATGATATTGATTCGGGGCTGAAATTTTCTCCTCTTTGCTGATTTCTCGAGGAACCACTCCCAAGCCGAATTTTCACGCGACAGTGTCGGGTTCTGCAGTTTAATTGCGTCGAGTGTGAAAGGATGGATTGGACACTAGCCTTGACAAATGCTCGACCTAGTAACGCGAGAAGGTATCGAATGCTTGGTGGTTAATGCCGCGAGTCGAGTATGCGACATGATAAAGAGTCGGGTGCGTCCTCCTGTGGAGCTCGACTATTGACTCCTGATGTTCACCCTCTTTTCCGCCTCGTAAACACGCCGCTCGCCCGCGAAAATAGCCGAGCCCCGCAGAATGAACTGCGCGCGGAAGTGACGCGTGAAAAGGGTATGTCATTTACGAATTTATTTTATCGAGAGGGCGTGAACGGCTCCCGGGGACGACGCCTAGGGGAACTCCATCACCGTGAATGCTGGCATGACTTGCCACCGTCTGGCAATTTATATCGCGAGTACGTTAAACGCGTGTTCCCTTTCTTATTATTGAACGCGAGTCGCGCGACGATATTTCTCAGCCGAACAGAAATATTGGTCGGGATAAAGAACGAGGGGTGTTTTCATTCCAACGTCTGCACGAGGATCGAACGATTATTACCCGACTTCCCTTCGATATCGTTTTTATTACGCAGAGCGCAAGGTATGTACTGAAAAGTGCACAGTGAATTTTCAACACAGATCTTCGTGAGAATAAAACACTGTGTGGAACATTTTCGCAAGGCAGTGGGTCTCGCGTGAAACATAAGTCAGTAGAAAGGGAGTATCATTGGTCAGACGCGCAAGAAGTAGGAGATTGAATTTACTTGTTTTAGATGCGCTGAACGAGGATTGTGTGTACGAGGAGATGTTAAATTTTTCCTCCGTATTTACGTTTCAGGTGGCACCTGATGTTACGAGCAAAACGAGGCGGCCTCATATATCGCGGGGATCTTTACATACGCGCGTGGCAGCTGCAGAGTGAATCTCGTCGTCGTGCTCACCAGCATCAGGGGAACATCTGCCTATCGGTCAGTAATTTTAACTTTTATATTCCGTTTTCGATCCCTTGGTTTACCGTGGGGGCACTTTTCCCGAATGGAACGCGTTTTAAAGCACTCAGGCTTGGGATAACATTACGGGTAGCTTCATTCACGCTTGGCCCCAAGAGGGCAGTATATAAAGCATTTTTTATTTTTTTTTCTTGGATATTACACGATAATATTTGCTTGAAACATGATCTTCGATGGTATAGTCAGAGTTACGGTTGAAAAAAGGTCAGGTAATGGTGCCCTTCCCATTACATAAACATCGAATCCCAGACAGTGAAGGAAAATTTTGAACCCTGTTGTTAATGGCCACGATAATGATCGTATCATAAAATTGTACCGCGAAGTAACCTGTACCAACGTGTTATAATTCTAACGAAATACATTAAGTGCAACATAATACCGCGCTATAGCGTTGTAAATGTAGGAAAAAGTGTGCGATGCTACAACGATGCTTGAATCGTGCAACGCCGTGGTGATATTCGTAAAAGTTATTACCTTTATTTCGCGAGGTATTTCTACAGAGGGCTGGGCCGACGGAAAGGAGACGAGACGAGTACATAATATTAATACTTCTATTAAGTTCCCAGTCTCCTCGACGTTGCCTCCACTTCGCGAACCTTTTACTTTGATCCGGGGGTTTTAATCTTCCCGTCATTCTTCCGCGGGGCTCGTTCAGTTCATTTTTGTCTTTGGATACTTACCGTCGCGGAAACATCCCGA
Organism: Andrena chrysosceles; assembly: GCA_963855975.1. Lineage (NCBI taxonomy): Eukaryota > Metazoa > Arthropoda > Insecta > Hymenoptera > Andrenidae > Andrena > Andrena chrysosceles. Next base: position 8,584,460 of record OY979766.1, on the reverse strand, counting down.
TAAAAGTAATTGAACAAATTAGTCGGGATCTGCCGAGGAGGTACGGACACGAGCGAAGAGACTGTAGCTCCGTTTTCCCGGTGTCCTTTTAAACTCTTTCGGAGATTAATTGAGATTCTTCGGTCACGTCGTATCGCCATAATTCTAATTAAATAGATTTGGCTGCCCTCGGCCTGTCTGCCTCCCCCGTCCCCTCGTTCCCTATTCAACTCGCGTTCCCACGGCGCAATTCGTTCCAGTCGTTAAAGGTTCAACTCGTAAAAACTTGGGTATTTTGGACCGCGACGTTTCCTCCTCTCCCGTTGCCATTTGTTTTTTTTTCGTTTCACGGCGCAGTGTCCTCTATTCGGAATAGGTATACCTCTCGAAAAAACCGTAGTAAATGGCAACGAGTTCGAACGATGTGGGACTGAGAAGACACAAGTACCTGAAATTCTTGAATTAAAATGAAACACCCTCGAGACGATCAAATTCAACTTTATATCCAACGCGAATAACCTCTCCCACAAACTCACGTTAAAAGAAGCTCTGGTCATCCCCGAACACGTTGATCAATCCCAATCCACACCCCCCGGAGCAATCTCCCTCTATCATCCAGCAATAACAAAGTCTCGATCAGTCTAACGACTTGACGGAGACACTGGCATCGATCAGCCAATGTCGACGGGGGCAGGAAGTCCCGCGTTTACGCGTGTTCAGGCGTGTACCCTCCGCAGCCTGGTAAACGTCAGGGTTCTCCCCTCACAAACATGTCGGATTGTCTGTTGCAGGAGGGCGGCTGTTCGACACCGCGTGTCGCCAGTGTGTCGGTGCAGCTTGAGCAGGACAGCAACAAGTCGGAGCAGCTGGAACGGGCGCCCCGTTGTAACGTACGTACCTGTAGACAGCCGAGAAAGGGAAAAGCGCGGGTGACCGCGCCAGCGCTCCTGGTACAGAACCTCCTGGAGACGCTCTAGCTCTCGCGAATCTTCGAGTAACCACCCCCTACGCTCGCCCCGTCCCTTGGCCCCTTCGACGAGAGCCCTCTGGCACATTCGACAACGAGTTGGGTTCTGCGGCTTCAAGTCTGTGGAGTCGAAGCTCCCTATGGAACGCCGGGCTGCCTTTCAACGAACCGAGGAAAGAAGGAGGGATGGTGTCTGGGCCCCGTGTGTCGTTGTCGGTCGCGCAACTCCCCGTGTGATGCTCGACGCATTTGGCCCCGGTTGGTGAACGATACACGCGCCGTGAAAACGAGGACAAACGGAGGAGAGGGTAGATGTTCGACTTTGCTCGAATTCGTGGTGTCGAGTACTCGACGATCACGGAACGTTACGAGGATGGACGCACCCAGGGTTGGGCAGGCGGCTACGTTTTCACGAGAGAGGACCAACCGAGCTGCACTTTGGCCGGCTTTCGGTGTAATACAGGGTGTTTGGAAACTGTAGGTAGAAACTTAGTTGGGAGGCATCGTATCGGCTTGAAATGATACGAGGAAGTGGATTTCTCGGAAGTACCTACAGTGTGTCAAAGACTAATGGGTAATCTTGGGATGAGTTTCTGTTGTGGATCTTTTCATGTTTCATTTCTAACAATTATTTTGTCAGTGAGATTGGGGTTTGTCGTGTGCAGTGAGATAATGCAGAGCTGAACTTTTAAACTTGAAGAAGAGGTAATTTATAAGATCTTTCCATTCCTTTTCGTGTGTTCTAAATATTACCCAATAAAGTTTGCATCTACAAGTCTACAACGGCCTGTATACGAGTAGGATGATGAGATCGTGAGAAAAGTTGTACGAAAACCTGGGACTAAAGAGTGTCGTTTCAGAGAACAATCGTTTCAGTCTGACGATAATCCTCGCGTGTACTTCGACAAGCGGCTACCGGCGTTGGTAATATAGTTACTATCAGTAGTGTCGAGATGTTTCTATAAATATTCGCTGTACTTCGAGTGTGCTTTCGACGTTCTCAGAGAAACAATTCTCGCCATGATGGTACCCATCGCTGTGTTTTTTCCCTGTTTGATCTTGGACGTCGACAGGTATTCGAGAATACCTCGAGACACGTCGATTCTGCGTTTACAGACGCGCGTTCCGAATCGTGCTCACGGGATTTCGAAACGAATCGAGCTAAATCCAGTTAATCTCAAATATAAATTCCTCTCGTTATATATTATTAAAAGTAAGCCAACGTTTTAACACGATTTAACGTAACTAAATTCAATTGAATACCTAAAAGGCGGCGAACGTAAAAATAGAAGTGACCAACTTAGAATATACATCGCCGTCTCAATTACATTATCCGCAAATATACACTAAATCAATTGTCGACCGTAATCAGACGAAATTTCTACGATTCCCGAATCGCGGACTCGTGCGCACGATTATTTCGGACGCGCGGAAACTATTGAGAGCACGCGAATGGTCTCCGGTGAGAATTCCGCGGTCACGAGGGGGCAATGCGATGCGCTTTCGTTCGAAGCATCCTTTCGAAGAGTATTTTCCTTTCACCTTCGTTCCTAACGAGACGAAAGAGCACGCCTTCGTTGCAAACAGCGTGGTCGAGGAGGGGAAGGTCCGTCGAGTTGTAAATACGTTAGTTCTTTCGTCGCCCGGACGTTTCGCGACGGACGGTGGACGTTGGTACCGAGCGTCGAGACGCTCTCGAATTTATTTTTCACACGACGACGAGCTCGACGACGATGGTAGAACCGTGTCGCGCGCACTCTCCGCTCGGCTGTAATCGTTTCCCTCGGATCGTTCTTCGCGTGTTTGCCTCTCATTGCCGAACACGTAGTTCTTCGCACGTAATTACACGGTGCCAATCTTAGCATAATAAACGTACCACCGAGTCTGGCCTTTCGAAATGGCTCCTTTTTTTGTAACAGACACGGCTAAGCGAGTGGTACATACATCGATAAGGGAAGGAATAAGAATAAAGTCATTCTTCGATGAGCTTCGTGCGGCAACGTTTCTGGCGTTCGGTGGCGCGTGATTCGCTCTGGCCGAGCTCGATTAAACGGTTTGGAATTTTTCCAGTTGCCATTGTGTTTGGTAATTCGTCACTGATTCGTTGCTCCTCGAGATAATCCGCTTTCTAGCCGATTAACAGCGAATGCCTTTTCTAACAGGTGTTTCGAAATTGCTAGGTAATTGGCTTGAATCTACGTTCCCGTCGATCAAACACAGCGCGACGTGGCTGGAATTTAGCGGGCACAATGGTAACTATTCGATATTTCAATATCCTCTGTTTCTGGAGATTTAAGCGAAGCTCATTATAGCCGTTATTAAAGCGTTCTCATTAAAAGCGTCCCTTAGCCAACAACGACCCGTAATATTTAATTCGAAGCGGAGGAATCATCCAGCTTTCTACCGCGACGAAGCCAACGGTCTAATCGCTGGGGCCGTTTCCTCCGATAAACCAACGGGTCGCGGTGTTTCTACCGATGCTCGAGGGGCAATCGAAATGAAGCGTGTTTCAATTAACCGGAACACTTCGATCATAGCAAGTTCTTTTGTGTATCTATCCGAGTCTGCGGGTATTGGCCCGATAAAACGACGGAGTTTCTTGTTTAAACGGGGTCGAAGGTGACGCGGAACATCCCCCCATCGTCTCTCTCCGTTGTTCCCCTTTCAGTCGGTTTACACGCGGCCGCGCTCGCCTGTCCTCGTAAATCGTCGCTTTCAAACGAACCCCGGCCCCGAAACGTTGCCAAAACTTAATGGAAGACCAATGTATATACCCTGTACACTAAAAACAGAAAAAAAAATGGAAGAAAAAAACTAACCGTTGAAACATCGAAATGTTCGGCGATGCTTATTGAAATTCTCTACTACGATTATCGTTCAAGTAATAAAAACGGTATGCGTGCGTGTGTGTGGACGAATGTGTGTGGGTATCGGTCGTATTCGGGAGTTTTTGAAAACAGAGTGGTACGAGGGCGCGATCGAGGCTTCGAATAAGATTCCGCGTGTGTCAAATGCGCAGACGTGACGCGAATTTATCGACGACATTTGCGTTGGTCCGTGTACGTTCCATTCCTCCCCCGCTAACCCCCCCGACTCTCCCCACCCCCCTCCCGCCCGCATGGAGAATTTTTAAATCGAAGCACGTTGGCGACGATACAGAGGAGACTGCCATCGGCCAGCACAGAAATTTACCCCGCGGAACCGATTCGACGGGACGATCTCATTGCGGATAGACGGACGTGAGCAACGAGGTCGGCGGGGTGGCGAGCAGCCCTTGTAGGTCGATTCGATCGAGATGAAATATTTTTTTAACCGTGCCGTTGCACCAACGCCAACGTTGCTTCGACGAGTACTTGTATACAGGGTGTTTCGTTGACAGCTCGCTCGCGGTGGATCGAGGGGACTCGAATGAATTGGATTAACGTTACGGCTTCGTCTTTGAATTAGTATTGCGAGGCACTTAAGGCGCGATAGAGAGTGTTTGAGAATGAGTAATGTGAATCAGGTTTGAGGAATGAGTTTATATAAATTCTGGGCGATATTGTTTCTGATTGACTGCCAGAGAGTATTGTACTTTGAGTGGTTGTTTTAAGAGAAATTACGACTCGGAAGAACGCAGCTGTTCTACGTGTACGCAGCACCTTGTATACTCACGACGAAATTAACTCTGATCCATCTTCGATGTAAAATAAATTGTTCACGGTGTTTCATTTACGTGACGATTGATAGCTTGAATTTTCGCGCGCACGAATGAGAGTGGCTAGATTCTCGGGGAGAGAACGGATGCCGATTTCTCGCCCGAGGCAGCGCTGCAATGGTATTCGATGTGATTAAGGATCCAGCTAATTCCTCGAGACGACGACATGTAAACGTTATTTTATTATCGTAACGAATAGTAACGGAAGAAGTATTCATATAGCTATGCTTTACTACCTGAACGGTACTGAGATTGTTACAATAATTGCTCAGCGGTTAAGGCGTGGCGGCGATTTGTTCATCGCTTGATGTGTACAGTACAACAACCTACACGAATAAAGAAACAAATATAGCTACTTTTCCAAACCTTAAATGATCTACGGCGAACACTAACTTCCGCGATCGTCCTCGTTCGCATTTATTTACGTGTTGGTTACAACAAAAATCCGCGCAGAAGAACTTATACGTCATAGAAGCTGCGTAAAAGAAGAGAACCTGTAAAACCGAGGTTCAAGTTTTTTTTAGACACAAAGGAATATTCGATGAGAGATTTCTAGGTTCGCTGATGGATCGCCAAAATCCGTTCAGTTCCTAACCACCTTTCACGAGTGCGAACAGTTGAAAACGATCCGCGGTAACTGCTTGTCGCGCTGCTCGTTTCTCGCGTTTCCCTTTTCCCTTCCGGTGAAACTTTCTGATTGGCAGAGTTGACTGTTCCGCAAGGTCGATCGTCGCCTGGACTCGACGATGTGGACGTACAAGTCGCGATTCCGTGTCGATCGAAGCTCGGCGATCTCGGCGGCGTAGCGAGCGGGGAAAACGACGTGTAAATGCCTCTGTGAAGGAGCGAGAGTGGAAAAAATAACGGCTAGAAACGGAAAGGGGTGTGTCGTCGATGCTATTAGGATCGACGCGGAATCCCCTGTACGTGGGTCGTATAATAATTAACCGCGAAACTTGATTAGTCTAGGTTACTACTCCATAGACCAGTTTGTACATCTACTTACAATACGTTATTGCGCATATTCATTGTGAATACGAGGCAATTATAAATTATCATAATAAAGTGTATGTTTATATACATGTACCGGGGTATTCGTTCGATTTATGTTCCGATACCCTCGACCGCCGCCAATATTGCTGACTCCTACCACTTGCTCGGCCCGCGCCTAATCAATTATCCAGTTTCAAGCCGTTTAATTACGGCCGCTCGGTGAAAATTGCGGTTCCGGATGACCAGAACGGGACGAATTTGTGGATCGTTTCCGTCACGATATATATCAACGCTTTTTTATTCGAGTTTCTAGTAACTATCCGTGCCCTGGATTCTTGAAACGAATGCTGGGTGGGAGAATCAAGAATCTCAGCGGAAAGGAGAGGAAAAGGTTTTTAATAAAATTGTAGGATTCCTCTGGAACTTTTCATTGATTGGATTCTCAAAGTAAATTCGCCGTTTGTTTATCCTAGAGCTGATTCCGCCTCGCCCTTCTGTTCGTCCGGCTCCATTTTACAGAAGCGTAACTGGCTGGGAGAAAGAATTTTGTATTGGCCTCGACTACCCGATGCTCCACGGGTCCCTACAGATTCCTGTCGCCGAGCTTTCGCAAACATTGCAGTTTGCTTCATCAGGAGCTGGTTGACATACTGGAGCTGGGAAGAGTCAGCAGGAAGGATTCGTTGGACGTGGCGATCATTCCGAAGCCAAGATCAATATCATTAAGGGCAATAGGAAACTTTAGAAACCTTTCGACGTTTGTTCATTAAGCGTCGTACTATCCTATCTTATTTATTCAACACATATTGGCGAGATATACAATCATCTTGCTTTCCTACACTCAATCACGAGAGCGAGAAATTCTTCTACAACACGAATCGAGCGGCTGAATATTTTGCATTAACCGCGAGTCGATGAAATATGATAAAAATTCTCCCGTACTTTATAAATAATTTCCGAGTTGATCGAGACGAAACTTTTACCCTCCACTGCACCATCCATATTCATAGGCACTATCTGATGCTCAGTAATATATTTATCAGTGGAAAAAGTTGGGCTGCTCCCAACCGATATCGCTTAACTAGTCGACATCGCCACTCAATTCAACGCAAATGGAAAATGATAGGACCAGCAGATAACGGAATCGCAACTTACAGACGTGCATCCATTCGTTTCTCCTTAAATCGCAGCTCTTTCCTGCCACATAATCGCACGCTGCTGGCGGCCGACGCGTTGCCATTTCCGCCAGAAGTTTTTCACGAGGAAAGAGAACACGGCGCGCACGGTTGACAACGATCCGGCCTGTTTGGATAAATCCAGGGTTGCCTGTACACCTGAGCACGTCTCTAGGAGGGCGCGGGCGCGCAGGTGGTTTTGAAGAGTCGCTGGGCATTATGCGCGGCTCACAATGAGCACAGGCACCAGCACACAGCGACGCCTGGGAATAATAGACCCCGCCGCAATGCAGAATTTCGGTGCCCCCCGGTAAGTATCGTGTAATTTTAACGGTAATTGCTAGCGGTTTAGCGTGCCACAATTGAAATAGCCCTTATTTCGCCGCTTGTATGGAACCCCTAGGCTCGCCGCGGCCCAGAGGGCGAACGGGGAAGAGGAGGGGCTGAAAAGGCTTGGTTGAATTCCGCGCGATTACGTCGGGGGAAAGCACCCCTGCTTCCTGCCTCTCCGTCGTTTTTCCGCTCCTGGGGAAGAGGCTGCATCTCTCGGGGAGCAACGAACAATGTGGCAGATGCTCTACTTGTATTTCTTACTGTCGTCCCTTCCATTTTTTATTTACCCAATTTCACTCGAACAGCAGTTTCGTAGCGTTCGATGTGCGGTTACCTTATTCGTATTAGTCATTTGCTTGCATTACTTCCCATCTCGATTCTGACTAAACTAGCGCTGGCACTACCTCCTCCGCTCGCATGTCGAGGCGAATGATTGAAATGTGCCCACGAAGGATCAAGGGATGCAAGCGAGCTCACCGCGTGGCGGCATCGAGCAGAAAATCAAATAACCGCCGGGAAATATCGCGTCGAATATCAATGAAAACGGCGCATTCGCGGGCTTCAGATACAAACCACTCGCCGCATAAATCTTTCGCGAAAGCCCGCGGTCCCATTTTCATGGAGATCTGCAGCTCGGCGTATATACAACTTTCACGGCTATTAATATTTATAAATCTTTAGCTGGGATGGTTCGAACAGCGTGGAAATAAGATGGGATCCATCTTCGATTCAAATCGATCGAATAAAGGCTCTCGCGCGAGGTCGTTTCGCGGCGCCAAGGCAAATGGCACCTTTGACGCGTCGATTAACGTAAATCATTGTATATTGAGGAATTCGTGTGGCTCGATTTTGCTGGACTCTGTTAAAAAAGGAGTGCGCGTCAATATTATTCACAGTGGAATAAATAAAACTGTCAGCAGTGTGCAGAGGGTAGTCAACGGATCAAACGTGTGTTTTTTCTCTGCGCTTGTATCGTCCATGCTCGCCAGGCTCGCGTGGAATTCAACGGACGCGAGGAAATAATTAAATAACGTGGCGGTCGGTGAACTTTTTCAATGGTTCGTTAAATTCCTGATAATCCCGCGGCGTCCGCCAGACGCAGCCCAAGTTACGGTTAAATCAATCGGACAGCGGGTGTACTCTGTCTCTGTGTGCTTTTTTTTTGTTTTCCCTTGTTTGTGCGTTTCGGGTTCGTTCGATCGGCCTTTTGATTTATTTAAACAGAAAAGAGAGGACGGGGGTTATACGTTAATGGACGTTGCGTCAATTATCGACGGGATTCGATTTAGCAACTGTCGCATACGTCGGTGTAAAGGATACCTACGCTCGCCTAACTAAATCGGTTATCAACTTTGTGACTTTGATCCTGCCTAGAAGCTCCAGCCTTTTATCACGCTCTTTCGGGATCAGCGAGGCTGCTTTCTGAAAACTACCCTCAGTGTCTTCCATGAAGAGTACTAAACACTCATAGCTCGGTATTCGAGTAACAACGAAAGACCTTCAAAATTTGCGTCAGAAATATCTCCCGCGTCGAACAAGTCACTCAAGGAGAATCATCGGAAATAAAAGAAAAATTTATCGCAGCCATTCAGGCTATTCCCAAGATCCACTCAAAGAGATCCCAAATCACGTGACAGAGGTGGAGCAACGAAAACGCGAGCTAACCACCATCCGTCGACCTTCTCCTCAACTATCCTCGCTATCCTTTTGCCTTCGTTAGGACTTTTTTCCCTCGTTAGAGACGGACGTACCGGCCTGACCGAGACCAAGGATCTTTATCTACTTGGAAAACTGTTCGCCCTCGTCTGGAACGACGACCAATTCCTATCGAGAACGACGCGTCGTTGAGCCCTGTCCCCGGCTGGGTCGCGGCCCGTGTAAAATCCTCTAATGCTAACGGAATATCCCCGCGGCCCGGCGCGGCGGCGGTATGCGGTTTGATTTACGCGCCGCAAAAGACGGGTATCACGTTTTCGATAGGCGGATTTGCCGATAATGGCAGGCGGATCTACATGATCCTGGCACCACGTGGGAATACGAATCCAGACATTATCCCGGCGAGCCGCGGCTCCTCAGTAACCCGGAATGGATGTGCGTTCCGCTGCATCTGACGCGCCTACGTGATCGGGATTCATTCGAACGGGAGATCCCGTATGTAGACGGGGCTCGAGCCTTCTTCTGCCCAATGACCCCTTTAACCCAGCCTCAAATCTCTTAAATTAGCGACACACCCGTCCAGCAATTTACGCGAGGATCGTAGCTGGCATAGCTAATATCCGAGTGGCCTGTACGAAAACGATTTTCGATTGGGATAATGGTCCCGACTTGTTAACTAAATTGGCGCAGACAGGTTCTGAATGGGCCTCAGTAGATACTATATACCTATGTAGATTTAATTCACCAGTGATTATTTTACTGGTATGATTAAAGTGGCCATGTTGAGCTCGAACTGCTCAGTAACAGGGCATAAAGGAAATTTAATAGATTCCGTGTTAGCTCTACTTAATTAAAATTTCCATCTTCTCTATACATATTTACCGCAAAACCCAACTTTCATTGTAGCGTAACAAATGAATCGCGGTTTACGCTCACCTCATAAGCGAAGGTAAAAATTATACGGAAATTGTAAGCCCGGCGACGTTGATCCCGTCACGGCCCAGCGTCGTAAAAGGCTAAAGCTACGTGCTGAGAAATGGTCACCCCGGTTGGTTGCATCGATGCAGCTTGTATGCAGACGGCACGCGAGTCGATGTATTTACTCTCGGGTTAACGATCAACGACTAGATCTAGCTGCGCTCTATTGAATCACGGCCAGAATGAAAATATCAGCAGCTTCGACCTGCCAGGATCGACCGTAAAAAAAAAGAAGAGCAAGGGCCGCTGGCGCCGTAAAATCGTGACACGCCTCGCCACCGATTTCTATCCCGATCGTAAAGGATCGAGCGCTTGCGATCCGTTGGATGTACATATACGTTGTACAGAGGAGGAGCGACGCGACGATAGAGACGCTTGAAAGGATAGGGAGGTTAATAGATAGCACGGGGAAGAGGCGGCCAGGTATTTCACAGTACGTTCATAGGGCAGAGCCGAGTTATTACCTTTCTTTATTACCGTTACGCTCGTACGTGTATCGAATACGCACTTTATTCGCCCGGTGCGCGCTCCCTCTGGATTTTATTTGCCGCTGTTTTATCCGGTTCGAGGATCAGCCAGATCCGCGGTTCAACCGTAGCTGGGTAACGACATTCTTTCTCCTCGAAAGAAGGAAATCTTGCAGCGGAGTCGCTGCCTGTGAGCGGAATAATTGCCGGTCTCGAGACACGTACAGGACACTTTCTGTGAATTCTTTTTAATTCCACATTTTCTACTATTGGAAGATTTGTATGCGCAGCGTGAGTGCATGGCTTCTTCGTTTATCCACTTTGTCAGTTTCTACGTGACATATGAATGGCACGTTAATCGTCCAGATAATGAGACAATAAATTGGAATGATTTTAAACGTTACAACGTGGGCAGCTGTAATATCTGTTGGATTCCAGATACGATTAATTCATTTTAGTAGCGAAATTACTCGCTCTTTTTATCCAGCGTTGTGCAGAAATAATCCAGTGAAACGACATTAAAATGTATCGCATCGAGGTTGCTCATATTTAAAAATACCGAGGGATGTAGCTCGAGTTCTCGTACGTTCTCGTTTCGTCCTGCTAATATAACGTTATATGTGCCGCTAGGATAAGGAGCAATGAATCCGTGCTTGCTGGAAATGGCTGTAGAAGATTACACTTATTTGAACTTAGGGGCAAGGGGGAAATGCATACCATTTGCGAAGTATAATCAAAGACACTGTATTCGATGTGGTCAGTGCCACGAGCGAGAGCGCGGGTCCAAGTTTCTTGCGGTGCTGCTATGTCTTCGTGTAATTAAACTTCCCGGCTGCTGTGAAGTTCCAGAGATCAACCAAACACTGGCTAACACCCTCCGCCCAACCCATTTCCACGCTCCAGTCAAACTTATTACATCGCGTGTGCACCTAATGCATTTTCTCCACAATTCACTGGTCACTGTTATTGTAACGTTTCTAATAGAAACGACCTTAAAGGATTATTATTATTATTATTATGGTTATTAATCGTATTTATTACCCATTATAGGAAAATATATGTGAATTCAGTATTCGCAATCTAGTAGAACAATTAGTTATTACGGTATAAGGATAGAGTATCCAAGAGATTAAATGGTAATTAGATTAGATGTATAAAAAAACGACTGCAGTGGTATAAATTATTCGCAGAGATGCAGAGGTAAACGAACCACTTGCCCCCTTTGCATGGAAGTCGACGAGGTTCTCGGCCCGTCTAGACAAGCTCCGAACAGACGGCGAGAATAAGTGAAAGCAGACAGGAGGGCGAAAGAATCGCTCGCAGTGAAAGCGATACCGTCGATTCGACGAGGAACGGGGGTCCTCGTTCTCGGTCGCGTGAAAGGGGAGCGCGCAGTCGCATACAGGTCAGACAGATGAATGCTGGCGCGCTAATGAGCCGTTAATGGTAAATAAATGGACCAGTAAGCGTGGCTGCATTGCGCCAGCCCGTGGGACGTGACGTCAGCCCCGCGTCACCGTTGATTAATGAGCTGGCTTTGTTCCTGCCGGGTCAATTACATACAATTCAGCCTCCAGTTTCACCCGTTCCATGTCACTCTGAATCTTCAATTCTCCGCCTACGGAACCCTTCGTTCTGGTGACTTTGACATCGTCCTCGGCAGCGACGAGGCCGGGGCCGTGGCGTTCCCTTCGGAAACTTTGACGGTCAACTTCGAGCGTTTCGGAGCGGGGTCGGGTGGGCGTTTCCGCCGCGGGAGGAAAGAAAAACGTATCCGTTGACTTTGCGACCGAGTTACTGGAATTTAATTGAAGCTAATCGGGCTGCTTCCGGAGAGGGTGGGCGCCCTAACTCCGGTTATGAAAGGAAAATGGTCGGGCTGGCGCAAACGAAGTAGATTTTTCATGGGCTAAAGAGGTAATTTGGGAAAGTTCTGATTGAAGATGAATGTTAAAAGTTGGATGTTAAGAAGACATTAAGGTCATCTTGGTGTTCACTCTTCTCTGGGAATGACAGATTTTACAACGAAAATGATTTTAATTACGTATTTTACTATCGCATGATTTACTATCGTGCTTTTGAGGTCTTCTCGAGATTCTTATGTACCACGTGGTCATTTATTGAGATACTCTAAATGTGTCAAGCTTTCTTCTTATAATAAACTAAGAGTAGACACGTTATGTGCCTCCCACGCAATAAGAAGCACTCAGCGTGACGCAGCGAAATTCCACGGTAATTCCATAAACATGTAAGCAACAAAGGTTTCGACGTCAACCGCAGTAAATTTATCGACCGACTTGAGAATCTCACCGAAAGTTTATCGCTGTGGCGACGTTTCCCAAGGACCCACGTTCCGACAGGCCGGCCAAGTTGCTCGCAAAAAGCCGCTCGGACGAAGAAACACCGTGCCCGTCCTGTATCGATTGCGGGCTTTCGGACAAGTTCGCGGGTGGATCGAGAAAAATGAGTTTCGAGGAGCAAGCGAGCAACGGTGTCCGCGATAAGAAAAGAAGAAGCAACGGGGAGCGCCGAAGGACGAGGAAAGTTGCTGCACTTGGTGTCCCAGCGCTGGACGAGATGGCGAAGCGATGTTCCATTGAAGTGTAAATTCGCGGTTATAGCTTCAATTCTGGCTGATTTACTATCGTCGAGCCTGGAGAACTCAGCCATTCGGCGCAGACTGCACTATTAAATATCTTCACTTACGATCTTCGAATATCCTAGCTTCCCAAACACTTTACGTCTCACAATATTAACTTATCGTAAAAGAAACAAATGCAACACGGAAAATGGCACAAGCGTCCGATATAACATTTTGTGCTGCAACAATGAGTATTTCCTTTTACAACGCGTTTATATATTTCACGAGGACTCGTAATTCGTTTCAGCCTCGCGGTTAGTTTCGCTTTTCTTCCCCGTTTACGAAGATTGTGGATCCATGTACCCGCGATGCGTCCCGCGGAATTGAGGGTTTTACGGGAATTTCGAGCGATTTTACGGTTCGATGTAAAACAGCGGGCGTAAAACACGAGGGGCGGGGTGGGCAGGAATTTTCTTACGCCGTACGAGGCGTGCTTTTGAAGTATGGCCCGCCGGCTAATTCGGGAGAGTACGTGCACCGGTGCCAATAAATGTTTACAGCGAATGGAGGCGTTATTTCATAGTTGCCGCGCGGGGGAATCCGTTGGTTAACTGACTCCGCGGGCGGAAGATAACTACGACGTTAAATCGATATGACGGGGATATATTCAGCGCGTCGGAATTCTTACGAGCAGGCATAAATCAGGCTGCAAGTAAGCGGCACACGTTTCTTGTCGATTCTTATACAGAAAGCTCGAAAGCTCCGCCATTTGTTTCCGCGGCGGAGGGAGGCTTCGCTCTTAATACACCATTTTTTCATTTCTATCTTTCTCGAGCAAATAGGGCAGAGCGACGTGTCTCTTCTCCTGAATAAACTGTATTTTTCACGACCTCGAAGGGACGTGATACAAAGCGCTCCGTTGTTTAAGGGAAAATACAAAGCAACCGAGTAAACTTCGTCTAACTTTGCTGCCACATTTTAGTTTTCCTTCGTACATTTTTTATATTTCGAGGATTCAAGGGACTAACCGGAGACCGATTTTGGAATTGCACATGCAGCTGCTTGAACTATATCCAGACGTCGTAAGTTATTAAGCACACATGTCAAACGAGGACCAAGCGCTTGGGCATTGCTTGTTTTAGATAGTGGGTTAATGTTTCCACGTCACAATAAGTGTGTCAATCAATTTTGTGTAGATATTTCAAAAGTTTAAAATGGTATGTTACTTGACCTGCAAACCTAAAATTTCGAGGACTTCTGTGCAACCGAACACGAAGTAATATTAAAGTTGAGTGATGGTTTCATAACTCACTGGCCGATCAAGGTTTTATTACTGTCTGGCGGTGTTTATTCGTGTCTCAGCTGTGAACGTGGGGCGTCCATGAATTATTTATACCATGAATATAGAATTCGTCAAAAGTTTCACTCAGTTGCCAGTGTCTTACCGCGACCGCGTCTCTATCAACTTGTAATTAGTTCTGCGATCCACTCAGGCGATGATCGCAACATGAATATGTATTTACGCGGAGGGGACTCTTTCCTATATATTCCATGAAATACTTTCGACTACCAGTAATCCGATTTGCATCTAGAATTTGACCCCGTTGCTCTTTACAAATAGGTACATTACGCTTGTTAAATTCCACAAGGAAACTATCTACTTTACAGAAATACAAAAGTATATAGAATCGATACCTATCGATTTGAAAATTAGTTCAATAAACAAGTACCTTTCCCAAATTGTTCTGGTTCCTTCTTTAATCTATTTCGATTCTAAAAATCGTTTTCTATAGAGTCGATGAAGAACATTGATTCGGTCCTCCATCCCACGTACGATGTTTTAGCATGACAAAAAGGATCAAGAATATCCTACGAAAATTCCAGTGATTTGTAAAATTCGTATACACCCCGAGTCAGCAGTTTCGCGAGCCGAGGGGTCCCGCTAGCGAGCGAGTCGATATTATACCCCCGTAGCCGGCTGGATCGGTGCAGGTTTTTGCCGATTTTCAAATCCGTCGCGCGATCTTCGGGAACATTTCCCGGCGAGTCTCTGGAGGAAATCTGTCGCGCGAATTTCACGCTTGCCAGGTTCGATCGGCACGGCGTTCCCACGGCGATTTCACGTCGCGAAACTTTGATGGCTGCCACACCTACCCCGCCGAACGATAACTTGTCCAGGATCCATCCTTCAGCGGGTCTTGGCTGGCTGTGTAGCGAGTTTGTTTTATCGAATTTTCAGCGGCTCTGTACACCGTATGGCTTCCAGGCAGGCTTTCCTTCCGACGATATTACTTTTCCCTTAGCTAGCGGCGACGGTCGGGTAGACGGGCGAAATGAAAAGAAAATAAAAGGAATATCGTCGGTTGACCGGCACGGTGAACCGCTCCACTTCCGGCTTTATCGTTCCCTTCTAGCGGAGAATGCATCGCGTAAGCGCATGGCTGTTACTTACAGGCCACCAGGAGAATTCCGAGGCTTATAAAATAGCCGCCCCGTCGACGAACAACCGCGAAATCTCGAATTATATTTAAAATTGAAGGAGTACATGTTCGAGTGTTGAAGTCACACTTTTGTGGCAGGTGTTTTCATAGAAGCGCTGTTTATTCGATGAAGGCAATAAAAATGATATGTGGGGCTACGATTGCAGTTGCAGGAATATTCCAAGAGTATTTTCCATTGCCACTTTGTCATGGATTAAGTATGGAACAGGAGAGTTATGTTACTTATTAGCCAGTCTCATGCGATCGACTTTGTGACAGAGTTATTAATCCTAATGAAAGAATCCCCGGCTTTAGAAACTCGATGTCTACAGACGTTCTATCACGATACACCCCTACAAAAAGTGCAGGGTAATATGGAATACTTTATTTGCGGGGTGGCGTCCGTTACGAGTGGAATAAATGAGGTTGTGACGTTGAATGGCTCTACCCGTGTCAGAGGGGCCCGACACGGAGGGTTTTTGCCCCAACCGCGAGTGCCGGTGAAAAATATCAGAATAATTTATACCGGTATCAAGTACTTCCGCTCTCATTTCGGCGGGCAGAAGTCTGCATCCACGGGGAGGGGAATGTAAATCCCATTAACGAACAAAATTACGGGTTTAATTCACGGATAAAACTAGCTCGAGCAGGGTGCACGTATAGGTGGAGACCGAACTGACAGTGAATGCATTTTAATTCCAAGTTTCCGCATAAATATGCCACTTAGACGTTATAAGTAATTCATCAAGGATCAAACTGAAAACTGTCGAAACGTTTTGCTTAATGCCAGAGTTAAGACTGTCTGGAGTAGTGAAATTGTGAGTGAATTCTTGGAAATAAAGAATTTGGCACGGTTTCAACTAAAGGCCACAACGAAACGAGGAAATGTCCCGAGCAAATTCGTTTCGGTATCGTTTAAACTGCGAGGCGAGTCGCCCTTTGATCGTGCATCGACGCTTTATTAAATCGGATCGGATGTTTGCCATTACACGGACATTTCGCGAGCGATTTCCATTGTAAAACGCGATAATCGCCGGTGCCTACGTGCAACACCGTCGCCGTTCATTATTAATCCCCTCGCCGACGCCATGTAATATTCCGCACGCAATAAACGAATCCCCCGGTGCCGGCGCGTCGCCCTGGATAATCTGCCTCGCTACGCTGTGCTCCCGCATTTTCGAAAATCGCTACATTTTGCATGAGCCCGCGATTTTCATTTCCCCCGGCCCCGACGAGCAGTCGATATAATCTCGACGTACCGCGAGGAACACGCGGATTATGCGTTATTAATTTTAATGGAATTCGCCTGGCAGTGGTAACGAACTGTTGCTGGGATTGCCATTCGCCGCTCTTTCCTTCTACTTTCTCGCCTTCCGCCCGTACATTTTCAAGAATTCCGCATTGCACGCTGGGGATTGGTCGCGAAATAAGCACGGTGGAAAAGGAATACCGTCCCACTTCGATCATTCCACACCAGCTGCAGTAATAGTTACCAACCAAACCCAGATCCGACTTGTCCTTACTCCAGCCGAATTCGACTTGCCCTCCTTTGAGATAATTAATTCCACACCCTGCCCATCAATACAATACACTCGAAGCCACTTAACTCATCCCCCACGAATTCAACCTCCCTTGAGCATCCCTTCCATCTCTCCATTCGCCGTAATTGCCCATTCCCGTGGTCTCATTTTTGCCTCCATTTCCCCTTCCCTCGTCTTCGAATAGAATGCAAGATTAAGAAGCGGCCTCTTTGCCCGCGTCGGTTTTAAAGTCCGCGTACATCAGCCCGGGGTGCCTGGCCGCGAAGAAGGGCGAATATCGGGAGCATTATCGGTCGAGGGGGTGGGAAGGGACGAAAGCTGCGAGGGCTATCGCCCAGCCACGGTATAGCTCGTGCAGAATAGGCTGTCCAAAGGCAATGGATGCGAGAGGACATGTATAATGCATGGGGATGCTTGATCCGTGACCCCATGCTGGTTTCTTCTAGGCAACCCTCCCTCGACCTCGCTCACCACTCCGCCGGGTTTAACCGGCCATTTTTTTCTTTCCCTCGTCTCGACTAAATATTTAAAAGCTTCTATCCAGCCACGCGAGCATCGTAAAAGACGCGCGCCTGTTGGAAACAAACAACACGTCGTGGACTGCCACTGTCCCTCTATATCCGCGTGTCTATGCACTCGAGAAATAGAATTTTAGCCAGTGTCTTGACGTCACGTGAAAACAACGAAACGCATTACGGATGGAAATTCAATATTGACGAAGAAACAGACAGATCTGCGATATGATGCCTTAACGCAATTTCAATTACGCCACACGTAGCCTTTCTTCATTTCGCATATGGGCGCAAATTGCGGGAGAAGTGTGTGGTGGATCGATGGCGAATGATGAAACATGTATCTTAATGGTGGACTCATTGAGTTAGTGGCATTCTTTATCCCTTCACAGCTCTGACCATCAACCTCGTTCCCTTAATAAGCGAAAACAGTTTTCAGCTGCTAAATGCGCCACGGAACGAGACGTATCTAAATCACAGACTCATTAGGCTCTCAGAGCGAGGAGTAAAGTAATTACTTGGCTATGAAAAAACTTGAAAGTGGCCATTGTATCATTCCAAGCCGAGAATGGTCGTTCGCTGTAGCTCCAACCGAGCTGGGCGCTATAATGGCTTCGGCCGTTGCGAGGCGAAGGAGCTTCATCGCTAAGAATCGCAGAGTCATTAAAACTTTGCATTATTTAGACTTTCGGATAAATTACAAGGCTCGCAAGCCGCTTGGGCCCGTTCGTTAAAAGGCGACAAGGAATAACCGTACAATGGCTCTTCGACCTCACGTGGCTGCCAAGATCGTTTCCTTAAGGTACGTCTACAAGACGACACTTTTCTGTCTAGATCAACTGTATGCGACACTCAAAAAATTTTGCAAGAGAGTGGAAACTGCCTAGAGCAGTTCGCGACACTGAATTTGCCGTCGTGGGTAGAAAAGAATCTAACGCTGTCGATGAAAAACACTCGTCTTCGCCGATGGAGTATTACAAATACCCACAATTTCCATTCAAACGAGACTTATCAATCCTGAAAGAAGCGGAATCTCGAGAATCTATCTCTGTATTCCACGACGATAATCGCTTTATTCTATTACCTTAACTTATTAACTTAAATTGCACCTCTTAAAGAAACAATTTTCAGAATCGTGAATAAAAACTATGGGAAACATAAAAGTTTGTGATAAGCTCTTAACTTCTGCGATTGTGGCAAAATTTGAGCACCAATCACATGAAAACAATAGCAAATAGTACAAAACAGGGTTTACCACAATATAACACAGTAACTAGTACCTAAGTATGTTAATAAAATGAGAATTGTAATCGGCCAGTAACCCCACTTTTCGAAAACATGGGTCTGAATTCACGGGCCTAGCACGGGCCTCCGAGGGTTAATATCACTTATATTAATTCAACTTAAAGCCCGTACATTTGCGGTTAAATTGAGCCAAATTTCATTAAAATATCTAGAACAGAACCAAAGTTATAGATTTTTGATCGCTGCCGGGTCGTTTTATCCCATTGTGCGACGCCTAAAAGGTGTCTTTAATATCAATATTTGACGAAAATTAGTTCTCGCGATTGCTTCTCTTACTTCGATCTACTTTCCGTGGAGCTTTCATTAGCTCTCGTGTTAATTACGTGCTCACACAAATGTATAGAGAATGAGTATTCATTTTATGTACAGATGTTAACACGGGATTGGTATCGCGACATTCTCAAATGTATTGCGAAGCTTGTACAAAGTTTTCCAATAAAAAACTGTATACCACGTAAGTAATTTACGAATATATACTTACTAAGCCATCTGTGTTAAGTTTTACCAGCTTCATTAAAGTACACTCTTGTA
The DNA here is from genome assembly GCA_963855975.1 of Andrena chrysosceles. Classification (NCBI taxonomy): domain Eukaryota; kingdom Metazoa; phylum Arthropoda; class Insecta; order Hymenoptera; family Andrenidae; genus Andrena; species Andrena chrysosceles. Next base: position 8,565,265 of record OY979766.1, on the reverse strand, counting down.
TGGAGATGCTACATATTTTATAAACGGCGGAAATATATTACGTGTAATATTTCTATTTTACCCGTAGCAGAACGTATGCATAGAAACGATTCCAGCTTTGGTGAGTCACCTCTGTTTAGATGGCTCGGTCACGAGCCGCGATATATACGTCACTCGGCGTACAATACAGACCTATATCCCAACAGTTCGGAAATACGTACGCGTGTATTACCTCGCGTCTCGCGAGGCCTGCTCGACTCCCCCCACCAAAGCCAATATTCGCCTAGGTACAGCGGCGGGCGCGGGGGTCATTCGTTTCATGAACGTCGTTCTGTTAAGACGTGTCGATAGCTGCGTACTTAAATGGTACGCGTACATTATCTGTCGTCACATAATTACTTCTAACCGGTATTAGTCTTCTTCTTTACTATCTATCGTCACTTGCTGCAACTATTAATACACTTTCGTCCCGAAATTGATTAAATATCGCGAGAAAACAGTTAGATGTTCGTCGCGTATACCCTTCGTTGCTTCACCGATATTTCTGTGCATTTAATGCACACATATCGGGTCTCGGTATTCAGTTACATCCCTTTTCTGGTATATTTCAAGCTTATTTCTTGTTTAATTGCCTTACGAATGTTTTAATGCTTTTGTTTCAAACTTGTTGCATCGTTCGATTACAGACGTTGAGGCGAGAATCGAAAGCAAAGGGCAGGCGACGCCATGACACTTGACCGTTAATTTGAACGGTGCTTGGATGGCGTCTGGTCATTCCTCGGAAAAAGAAGGTGGCAATACGTGTGGTATACGTATTTTTCTCGTTATTTTATTGAATCATTGTTGGCTGTGAGGTTGATGGGTAACTTTGCAGTCGGTTAATATCAAGATCAAATGGGAAAATATTGAATTATGATAAATTGAATAATTTTAATCAGATTTGTTTAAAAATTTTAAAATGGCGTCAGTACATGCTTACGAAATATTGGAATGATCGAATTCTATTGCATTTCGGTCGCGTTTACGTAGAATTCAATGATATTTCAATGATTTTTAAGAATATATCTTTATGAAGCTGTTGTAATTGCATTTACGTTCGGTTTTGGATGCAAGTTTTCTTCTTTATGTATAGAAATATCGAGGACATGCCATTTGAGCATGAATAATTAACGAATTTTGATTCTTGCCATGAGTTTTGGATATTTATAAAGATCGTGATTAATAATTTCAAGTATTATTCGAATAACACGAACGTGCTTATAACTTTAATGTCGAAAGCCACTACTATGATTCATTTAAATGTAATAATTATTTCTGAAGCAGTATATTCTGGATAATATCGTGTTACTGAAATATAAAGCTGCTCCTATCGAGCGAGCATTCTGTATTTTCGCATCACACTTTGTATTCTAAATAACAAGGAGCGAAAGTCCCTTGGCTGGTTCCAAGAAAAACAATATTTCCTCGCGACAAATACTCGATGAAACCACACCTACCTCCACTCTCCTATCCTACTTATTTTTCAGAGATTGTGACCGCGCGCAATGCGGCCAAATAGAGTCAGTGTTTATGACGTACAAAGTTTTTCATTTTGAAGAGCACAGTTGCTCATAGTAGATTGTCGTTAACAATTTGGGGATACGCGAGGGTAAAGTCAGTGTTTTCTACGCAATTAATATTCTTTCTCGAGCGTCACGGCTCTGACTTTCCAATCGCGAGAATAGATTCAGGATTTTGTTCGCCAATTATGATCTTTGGGGCGCGTTGGTAGTCTATTATTTCTTTATTTTTTTTACTTTTGAAAGCGAAACTCCTTATCGGAAATTAGAGTCAGGCATCAGCTGGAGAGGAGATTTGTGCGCAGAATTTTAATAGAAAGATGTAAGTATCTATGTATATCATTTAATTCCTTTAAAGTAGAGTTCATTCTTCCAAATTTTAGAAAGAAAAAAATTTTAAAAAATTAATTTTTAGAATAGAATCACCAAGAAATGAAAAACTAACGAAACTTTTTATCACTTAGACATTTTAAGAAAAAAATTGTGTTAATTTTAATTTTTTTAATTTGTTTCCTAAAATGCCTAAATGTTAAAAAAATTCGTTAGTTTTGAATTGTTTCGAGGTTCTTTATTAGAGTTGAAACAGTCGTAACTTTAGAAAGAAATTATAATCGTGTTCTGTTCCTTCGTTACAGTTTGGGCGCAGTTGAGCAGCTTGATGACTTGTTAGCAGTTTGATGACTTCCTCTGAGCAGTAGCAGGGGTGTTGACGCCTTCGTCACCGGGGCACAGCGAAATGTGAGTGCGCATGCATTATGGATCCTCTGGTCACTCAATCATGTCGTAGGACGTTTGGTCCGAATCGACACGAGTGACTGGTTGTATACGTGCTTTGGCGAGCATAATGACCGCGGGCATGGTAACCATGCCTGTGAATTGTAACATTTTGTCTGTGTATGTATTTATTAGACGAGGTCTAGGGTCTTCTTGTACGCCGCGTCTTTTCAATAGAATCAAATTATAATTATAATTTCCAAGATAAACGGTTCCTAACACGAATGTTTATCATTGATCATACATTGATGTATATATTTATTAAATAATGCACGTAAAGGTGCATAGCAATTCAGAAGGTATTGGTATGAATATCAATACAGCTGAATGCTAATTTTTATGTAGCGAAGAAGTCTGATAATTTCAGACTCCACAGCTACGATCATTTTTATTTAATACGTAGTGGAAAAATCGGATGCCTTCCGATTTCGTTATTGCGACGATTCTAATGACTTGAATTTCTTTTATTTTTCTGATATTACTTGTTCAAAAGTAACTTGATGTCTAAATGATGATAATAGACATAAAAGTGTAATTCCTTTCTTATAAAGGTCATGAGAACATACTTTCTTGTTTTATGAAATTTACTTTGACGATGGAATAGCCCGTTGTAAATTCTTAAAGTAAATTCTTCATGATTTAGAATCTTTTTCTTAAATAATTCAATTTTAGAGTCGTTTTTCTCACTAATTAAATGTCGAGTAGAGTCCTTTTTCTTGATCTAAAGTAGAGTCCTTTCTTATTTATCGAACTTTAAAGTATTCACAAGTTGAAAGTCGAGTCATTTTGCTTAATAATGTAATATGAAAGAATAATATCCTGCTAGACACTATAGAAACTAATCATATTTTCTAGTTGAGGATTTTCAGGATATCTTTCCGTACCCATTGCCTTTTAATTCATCCACGTGCCCATGCGCTACTTGGGTGAGTGAAGGCAATGGGGCACGATGACTTTCTTTACTAAATAATTACATGTCGGCGGCTGGCATTGCGTTAGTGTATCGTGCACGTCGCATTTTCCATCTGTGTGTTTGTGTGGTTAGGCGGTGGAATTAGCGGCGGTGAAAGATTTTCATCAGAGACCATGATAACGAAACTATAACATTATATTATTATTCATTACAATAACGATACCAATGTATCATATTCCTTGTTGCACACGATGATCATTCTAGTAAATAATCTTGGAATATGAAACTTAATCAATCTCATATAATCAAATGAGAAAGTAATAAGGATTGATGTATGTACAGTGTACATAATACGTACAAAGCACATTATCAAGTAATCCATTGTTTGAAATTGAAAATAATTAATTGCTATTTAAATCATACTTATACGCAATGGTCACTGCCTTTGTCAGCCGATTTCAGTGAAAACTGGTACGTACACTTAGAGTGTGATTGTAGCCAAGCTCGGGTGACGGAGCCGTCCCGGGACGGTCTCTCTAGTGTAGGCTTTTGCACCCGGGCGGCGATGCTTGAGAATCGTGGAGTGGGTTGGCTGATGATTGTGTTTGAGAGACTGTTTTGCCATTTTTAAATATAGGTGTTAGGTAGAATAGGTAACTTACCTTCTGGTACGAATGTGTGACTTAAATATAAGTAGGTAGGGCCGGGGCAGGTCATCGTATTCTCTGATCGCATGTTCCCCGCACGATGACCTGCTTTCAGGAAATTTGTGAGAAAAGTCGACGGCCAGACTAGCGCGAGTGGAGTATGCCCTCGCTTCTAGCCTCGCTATGTCGACTTTTTGACGCCAGTGGGACATTTCACATTGTCGCTGGTCGCGGTCGCGAAGGACGGGCTTGGGCACGCTATTAACTTTCAGAAGGGCGGACCGCCGAAGCAAAAAAGTGCCCAAAGAGCCGATGATAGCCCGGCCAAAGAGGCCACATCATGTGGGCTACGAAGAATGGTCCTGCATCCTCGGGTGCAGGGTCATTCTTCATAGGTATTACTTTGCCATTATGCTCGTCAGTAGTTGTAGTAGTAGTACTAGTTTGGTTGGCGATAGGCTGACCCATCGATACCCCCCCCCCCTGAAATTGAGCACCCCGCGTTTTCAATTAGGGTTGCGAAAAAGATTACGGGGCTAGTTAGCGTTGCGACTAAATGTTGATGACGGTTTGAATTAGCGTTGCGATTAAATGTTGATGACGGTTTGAATTAGCGTTGCAAATCAAGTATTCCCCGCGTTTGGTTCCAGCATAGTGTTGCGAAAAAATATCAATCGTGGTTGCTTGTAGTGTTCCGAAAAAAGAGTCGCGATTGTTTTCGAGATTGTTCTAATATTTTGAAATTTGAATTGGAGTTACTAGAGTTTGATTCATTGTATTACTTTTGATTCATGGTATTCTTTTTATTAGAGGGACATTCCACGCGAAATCGGACACTTTTCGGAGAAACATTTCGAATGTTGTTGGAATTCGAACATGTTGTAGTCTTTAATGATATTTAAACGTACCTCAAAGGATTTTTCAATATTTTGAAAAATGTCGATTTTGCAGCTGTTTGAATGTACGTGCTAACTTTTTTCAGTAAATTATAGTTATGGAAGTAGTAAATGGATGGAGATGAGCTTTACGGTGCTGATAGAGAAGACATTGAAGTTTTAAGAAAAAATTATTTCAGTTTAAAATATAAAAATTTGAACCATTTTTGTGCAATTATTTTAAACAAATGCAGTTTTTTTAACACCGGGCGCGATTTTAAAAATCCCCCCAAAAAGGATAATATAGTTCTATCCTTCCTCTGATGGACAAATTTTCGAAAATATGGACATTTTAAAATTGGCCCCGTCAAAATTGTCGAAAGTTGGCGCTGCGTCAAATTGTACCGGCTCGACAGCTATAGGTATCTGTTATTCTTATACGGTGTTCTCGAATATGGTAAGTATTTGTCAAAAATTGAAGAAGAAAAATTTTACTGCTTTTTATACACAACATAATACGGTAACTCAATTTTGGGTGCTCGCAATATTTTCCTTGAAACGAAGGTGACGCTCAGTTTTTTAAATGGAATGCTATTAAATATTTAGCATTCCATTTAAAAAACTAAGGGTCTCCATTGTTTCAAGGAAAATATTGCGAACACCCAAAATTGAGTTACCGTATTACGTTGTGTATAAAAAGCAGTAAAAGTTTTCCATCTTCAGTTTTTTACAAATACTTACCATATTCGAAAACACCGTATAAGAATAGCAGATATAGCCGCTTGGCCGCTGCGAATATCGCACGGCCCAGCCAGTCGAGCCGGAGCGATTTGACGCAACGTCAACTTTCGACAATTTTTACGGGGCCAATTTAAAAATGTCCATATTTTTGAAAATTTGTCCATCAGAGGAAGGATAGAACTATATTATCCTTTTTGGGGGGATTTTTAAAATCACGCCCGATGTTAAAAAACTGCATTTGATTAAAATAATTGCACAAAAATGGTACAAATTTTTATTTTTTTAAACTGAAATAATTTTCTCTTAAAACTTTAATGTCTTCTCTGTAAGTACTGTAAATCTCATCTCCATCCATTTACTACTTACATAGCTATAATTTATTGAGGAAAAGGTAGCCCTTACCTTACAGCTGTAAAAATCGACATTTTTCAAAATTTTGAAAAATCTCTTGAGGTACGTTTAAATATCACTAAAGACTACAACATGTTCAAATTCCAGCAACATTCGAAATGTTACTCCGAAAAGTGTCCGATTTCGCGTGGAATGTCCATAGAGTTGCGATGCGACTGATCGCGTTTTTTTAATTACTCGTCCTAGTTTGATTCTTGATATTTTTTTGAGGTATTGTTGCGATGATGACTGATCGCGTTTGTAATTAGAGTTGCGACCCCCAGACCCCAATGCCCCGAAACTGTCCTGGGACATGTCTGGAGACATGTTCCTGGGAAAAAAGAGTCCCGAGCTGCTGGATTTGCAGCACAGGGGACTCTACACACCCTTCAGGAAAGTTGCAACGAATTAAAGTTAGAGTTGCGTATTACAAGACACAGGTGCACTAAATTTTTATTAGTTTCGCGAAAAATGAAGCCACCCATCTGGTGGTTCTCGATAGATTTTTATATTTGTTAGAGTAGTATAGCTCCATGGGAGCATTTTCGTTTGCTATTCGGGATTTGTATTGAGTATAGTAGAATTTTCAGTAATGAAGCACCATCCGGGAATTTTGAAGTTGTTTGAGAAATTAGTGCTGCGAGTAGTCCAAAGTCCTAGTGACTGTGCTCGGGAGTTGATTTTAGTCTGTAATAAGTTAGCGTTGCGAAAGATAGAAACGGTCCACTCACGGGTTTCTTGCATTAATGAGTGGCCAATGATCAGCTGCCCTTCTGGCTACTGATCATTTTTTTCAGCAGCCCTAAGTGGCTGCACCATCCTCCTTCTCCTATCACCGCCTACCCAGTACCCACCCTTGAATCGAGTGTTTGTCACTGGAAATATTGTTTTAAAAGTGTATTCATATCTTGCAGACAAATGTTTTTTATTTTGTTTTAGAATATTTTTAAATTTGAAGTTCCAATTTTCATGGAATGGCATTTGAAAAATTTTATTTTGTGATTGAAAGAATGGCGATGAAAGGTGTAATTCATTATTTGTAATAGAAATCGCAGACTTCTGACACACCTCCATTCAATTCAAGTTCTAATTAGAGTCTTTGAAAAGTAGTAGTAGCTATTCCTCATTAGCGTTGCCGATTTTTGCATAGTAACTTCGTCAATCCTTGTATTTATTTTCAGATTGATAAGAAATGTAGTTTTTTATTTTTATAAATTTTCAACATTCCTTTGCATTGATCAAAATTCACCCGCGATTGTTGCTTAATTTGATGATATTGAAACGAGATTTGCACTGAAAAAGTAGGTAACCGCAATTCGGCACTTTATATTGATAGTAAATTTTCAATATTAACACGTGCTCGTTGTTGCTATTTTCTGTATGACAGTAACTTCAAATACTGTGCAGTAAAGTGCAATTATTCCAATTTTCAACATTTGCATAAATGTTTTTGATTAACTATTGTATATTATGATTGATTGTCGATACATCAACTTTGAAGATGCCAATTAATGAGGAATTAGAAGGAAATTATTGAGTTGATGTAACAAAGCACCCAATGTGCTTAATATTATGAATATTAATTGTTTCGGAATGAAATGTAAGTTTCCTGTATTATTGTTAAAGATTTTGCTGTTTTTCGAGGTAAGCCCAGCGTACTTTGCCTGAAAAGTTATACGTCGCGTCTATTTTTACTAATATAGTAGCTAAAAATTCATAGTTTTTCTTGATACAACATTTGTAATACGTTAAGGGGACCATGTAGAATATTTCCTTGGCAGAATGGGTTACTTTCGACTTAGCATGTGGAAATACGAAAGTGCGGCGTCTCTCCCAGGCATTTCGGATAGACGCCGCACTTTTATTTGGGATAGATGCCGCACTTTGACACTGTACTGTTTCGGAAACTAAGTCGATTTAAATGATGTTTTTAATGTTTAATATACCGAAAAAGTTTTTTAAAATAGCTAACGTGGTATCTCAAGGCAAATTATTTATTTTTAAATGAATAATCTTATAATCGAAATATATTTGTGGACTATGTACTCTTTTTTTACATTTTTTTTTATTTTAATCTCAAGATGCCAACTGAATATAAAAAAAAAAATCGAAAAGCAGATATAATATCTGTTCCTACTGTACCCATTTAATTTTCCAATTTTATAATTGTATAAAGTAAAAATGTTTCATTTTACTTTGTTTTTATTATTTTTTTATATAAAAAGTTAGAAGTAACAAGTTTAAATCGAAAATTAAACGTGTTTCGAAATGCGGCACCACTCCCGCATGTGCGGCGTCTCTCCTACCAAAGGATGTTTTTAGTTTCAATTTTTTTAAGGGTGACAAATATTAAAATTTTGATTTTCTTTAATGCTAGTAGACTCACAAGATGTTGAACTAATAAGATATATCCTTGGAAAACATTTTCATTGCAAAATTTAGACACGGTGACAATTTTGCGTAACGTGCGGCAACTCTCCCACAATTACCCTACTAGCGCGTAGACAATGCCGCGCGGAGCCATGAAAATTTCGTTAACTACTTCAGCATCTCTGCGACCCTTTCCGTCGGTGTAATTTTATTAAGGCCCCGTATTTTTCGCGCCAGCCACGCAGACCCCAGTCACGCTCCACACAAAGGAAAATACGGTACTTTTAAATAGGTACATTCTCCGAATAATCTTTCAACAAAGCGGTAAATTAAATTTCTGCAGTTGCTACAGCGTACCCTGTGTACAGGTTCCAGGTACTCTCGTCCTTTCTTCGTTTTCTTCCATCCCTCACCTCGTTTTATTGGCAACCTTATTTTCACTGCGCTTCCTCCCTTATCTGATTAATTTCCTCTTCAACCCCTCCCTTCGTTCTTCTCCCTTATTACTGAAAGGATCTCTATTTCGAGTTTCCTCCGATTGTGTTTAAAAGTATTCACAGCTCTCGCCGAGGTAGCTTATCCACGATATAAGGGCATGCTCCGTCATGACACAATTCCGTGCACAGCTAGTTCCTTCCAGCCTCACCGCCGATCGGCGTTACCACCGCGAACAAGCTATTCCAATCGATCCAATTAACCAACGTCCCGGGACGCTTTGTGCATCGTTGTATCGCATCAAAGTTGGAGACGGTTCTGTCAGGACGAAGCGGAGAGGGCTCGCCGGCCAGGCGGCGAAGATCCTTTCCGAGCTGATCGACGGCCACGAGCAATGAATACGAAATGGTCGCAGCGAGAGGAAGGCAAAGGGAGGACGACGGGCCGGCTCACGCTGGCGGAAGGGTGAAACCTTTGGCGCGGTCTAAGCCGTTGGATGAAGAATGGCGGCGTAATGCATATTTCATCCATATTCATTCGACGATACGCGGGGCGAACCTCGTTAAACTCTTGATACGCGAAAGGGCAGCGGCGCTCGCTCGTATGCGTGGAATGTCGAGCAGCGTGGAATCCGAGCCACGGCTATTGAACATTGCGATGTCTCCCGCTGTCACAGCGTACATCGGTTTCCGGTTCGATCGGCGCGCTGCCCACGCGGCAACGGGGATTTCCTGTCGGTGATTTATCTCCCGGCATTATAACGTTGCCGCGTGCTACAACTTAACGGCTAGTAAACGCGTAGCTTTGATTCCTCCATTCCAAGACCTGGGTTTGAAATCTTTCAACGCGTCTTGTCACCAAGTCGGTTGAACGATGATTGTAACGCGTGGGAGGATTCGCTTGGAAGGATTTAAGATGATATTTTACAAAGCTTCGCGGTGTTACTCTTTCGCGGTGTAGTTGAGAAGAGATGATTCATCGTGTAAAAGTAAATCTGAAACGTGGAGGACATCATTTCCCTCGCGGAAGATCTTCTCTGTTAAAAATCAATTGTGTAGGTCCCCTGTAGAGCTGGAACGTCTGACTATTATCGAGTATCACTACTTGCGCGGTATCATTTGGAAGCTAACTTAGAGTGGCTTTGACTGACAAACTACATTATTCGCAACCATATTTCGCAAGATTTAATAGCCGCAAGTGATTGCTCAAATGGAACTTCAGTTCCATGGGTAATGAAGCAATTCGCCGCGCACACAGTTTCGCACTCACTCAGCCTTGTAAACTGTCTCGCCACTGAAAGCACAAACTTTCATACCCACCGTCGCGCAAAGATCACACTATCACGAATTACAGAATTAATCCCTGAATCGCTCATATCTAGTCGCGTCTCAAGTTCGCTTAACCAAGCGTAGGCATTACACGAGTCCCGCGCGGCGTCGCGTCGCGCTCCCAGTGTAATAACGTTAACTAGCTAATCTGTTCCTCGAACGGAACGCGGGAAATTAACGGGAGGCGAGCTCACAAAAGCCTTTCTTCCTGTTATTGGCGACGTTCCTCGGCGTCGCCCGCGAAACTCAGTTTCCAACGGGTGCACAGACAACTTCGCCGCGGTGTTATTTACCAGGCGAGCGGGGGTACCAAATTCCAGGCGCTCGACATTCCCAAATAAGCGTCGTCGCCTCGATAGAAACGTGGGCCGTGACTAATTGTAAAAGATCGCCGCTCCCAGTTTCCCTTTGCAAGGGAAAAGAGGGGTAGCCTTGCTCGGACGAAAGATGGCCAGGGGGAAGTTATTATTCCGACGGGCGGCGCGTCCTTGCAAATCGTCCGACCATAAAAAACTAATTTATCCCTGGGAAATGGAGACGGAGAAGGGTAGACGAGGCAGAGGATTGGCACGGTCGGCCGCGCGTCTTGAATGGCTCGTTCGTAGGCTGTGTTCTCGCCTCCACGCCATCCGGCCGCCCGAGGTATATCATTTTAAAGACGTGCCACGAAATAAGTTTATAAGTAGTCTGCCGAGAGTTTCGTCAGACTCGCGCCCCTCCCTGTCTAAGTAGTTGCCAAGTAGTTTGTGCCGCCGGTGTCAAGCTCCCCTCGATACATTATGTAAGTGCGGGGACGTTGTGCTTCAGTCACCTTCGTGCCCTTCCACCTTCCTTTCTTAGTTTCCTCCGTCGTCTTCTTCCTCGTTATCTCTCCTCCCCCTCTCCTATTCCCTTACTCTTAACGACCATCCACGCTCCTCCACCCCTAGCTTAATAGTCAACTCCGTTCTCCTCCCTTTCCCTTTTACACTTTGTCGAGTAACATTTCACTTCTCCTCTATTAATCCTTTCTTCTCCACCATCCGTCTTCTTCTCGCTGGCACTGTCTTCATATCCACCTGTTTCTCCTGTCATCTATTTCTGTTCTACCGCTATTTCTCCCTTCTCGGGTAGCTCGCCTTGATTCTGTCGGCGGTTCGTTTCTGCTTCACTTTTTCTAAGCTCCAGGCGTGTCCACCTGAAGGCGTGCTTGCCTTCCCTCGGTTTATCCTCGGATCTTTTTTTACCCGCGTAACCGTGATCCTTCGGCTTGAAACTTGGACAACGGACCCTTACGACACAGTAAAAGATTAAGGGAGAGCGGGGCTGCCGGGTAAGAGGACGATAACACGTCGCTTGATCGCCATCTTCAACGTAATGAAAACAAACGATGGGTCTCACCGGGGGACACGCTTCGAAGGGTCGATCGATTAAGGCGATTAGGTTCGAGCGTGGTGGAAACGTGGATGTTACAAGATTCCTCTCCCCGATCGAAGCGGATTCGCCGAGGCCGGCTGCAAACTTCCCTGCCTTGCACAAACCGCGCGTAGCTTGCGAAGTATGAAAGTCAACATCCAGTCGAGAGGAATGAATTATGGAAAAGCGCGGGCGATAATCTGTCAAGAATTCGAAACTTGGAACTATAAAATCTTGAAGCCTGTCCAAGTTGTTCTTGAGTCACGTGTTGTTCAGTTGTTTGCGGAGATTCTGGGATCCCTGGAGCTTTTCGATTCCTAAGAGGTCTGCGGGGTCTTGCGGTGTATCATTCGGAGAACCCTAGGTCACTTTGCGATACTAAATGCAGCTACATTCGTGTTTTCAGTGGTTCCAAGTGCACCGAAAGTGTCTAAGGGATTTGAAGACTACAAAGGTGTCTCTTATATACCATTGGAAGCCACGCCCAGCTATCTCGCTTCCTTTGAAATTTTCCTACACGCTCGCGATACACGTAATTAACATCCATTCCGTCTGTTACTTCCCTTCCTAATCGCGTAGCTTAATGGCGAACCATCGAACAGGAACGAGGCTCTAAAGGGACCGAGGGTTGGATGGTGGCAGAGGGCGATACGAGCTCCGATGTGGCCCTAAAGTAAATAGAATTCCTCCGACCGACAATGAGACCTTGGCGACCGGCCATCTGGCCGCGGCCAACTTTTATTTTGCACGTGAAAGTTTAAATGGCCGGCTCGCTGCCACTAGTGCCTCCGCGCCCGAGATTGACGCCGTTTCCGTGCTTAAAAGCACACAGCCGGAAGTAAAAGTGTACTCGTTCACCCGGTGTAGAACTGCCCCGTCGGCCGCTCGTAAATCACAGATTGCTGACTTCCACTATACGCGCTCGGCTCCTGCCGGAGAATCTCTATAAACCTTTTCACCCCGGCGAGGCTAATTGCTGAATTTTTATAACGGCCGAATAACAATTACGAAAGGGCCTTGCGAACGGCGGCGTTGCAAATAACTTACGGGCGAAATGTTTCGCGCCTGGGCAACGACGGAATACGCGTGACGTCTCCGTTCCTTCGAATTTCTCCTTTCCGGGGCCGAGGAAAAAGGATACAGAGTCGCGCGAGCAAAGCTACGCCAGTCGAGGGAGAAATTTGCTTCAGCGCCGCCGAAGAATTCACCTCGAGGGAATTCAAATATACGCTAAGCGCACCCGTTCCACCCTCGAGCCAGCCCCTATCCACCCCTGCCAACCCTTACCCACCCTCCCGCGCGCACACACACAGGCTGTGCCTGATGCCGCGACACGAACTGCCGACTATTTACCCCCGTTCCTACGGGCGCCCACGGTCTTTGCGTAATTCTCGGGTCTGAAGTATTTTCGGCACGAATCGTCGGCGGCCGTTTTCAAAATAAAATTGAACGGAACTGTTGCAAGCCAAAGAAGTAGGCAGCCGGTGCAAGCATTTACCTCCGTATTATTAATCCTCAACGTTTCCTTCAACATCCACCTTACATCGAGGTATCTTCCATCATCCTCGTCGTACCATTTTGAAGGAAATAAGTTTACAAGTACGGAAACGACTCGCGATACTCGCTCGCCCTTTTCTCCGTCTCCCTGCTTTCATGTCAGGCCCTCTACCCCGTAATGTCAAAAATTACTCTCTCGCTGGTGACCTGGAAGCTGTAGTTTCATATTTTTGATAGCCAATCTTGATAGCCGATAGCCACGTGCTACTTCGTCTCTCGTCGGCCGTAAAGTGACGTCATCGCTGAGTAGATCGTCCAATATTGCGAAAGATACTTAGACTATAAAAGCTGGATATTGCGTAAACACGGCGGGTAAACAGCATATGTTTCGGGAATCCAAAAACATGCCGGATGTTACAAACAAGTCTGCATACGAGAATCGTGCTGGGAATGAATTCTTCCTGTTTATCCTTTAACTTGTACCTAGCTTGCCAGGTCCAAACGCTGCATCTTTAAAAATAAGTAAAATAATGGTAGACACTATACATTGTTCTCAATAGTACCTAACCAAAAGAGATAGAGAAGTGTTACATTTGAAATATCATAAAATTATTATGCAAAGGCAAAATGCAAGTGAATAACTCTACACCACCGACGTTAACAAGAAAGTCCACAGGCAATAAATATGTCTATTAGCGGGAAGATCTGTAAATTGCACGGCTCGTAAACTGGAAAGGCCAAGCTCCTCTTCCTGGTATCATTAAAATGAACGATTGAGCGGACTATCGTTCCACGCCATCGAAACGGGGTTCTGGCAGGGATGGAAATATAAGCACTTTTGCCCGCGGGACACCACCCCTTACAACCTGCCTCGATATTGGTTGAATTATTGTGCCTGCCCGTACGAAGTGGCTCGCGTGCTTCGTATCGAGGAATCAAGTTACAAGCTGCGCTTCCATTTTGTGGCAATTCCGTTTGCATATAGACACGTTCCTTGATAACCGCCGCCATGTTACGCAGGATTTACGGGCCGCCCGGTGAACGTTGCCGATGGCGAGGTTCATCAGGGGAATATGCGCTTACCTATAAACACGAATCTTCGAACAATTCCACTCCCTGCAAGTGAGGCCACTCCGTGCAACGGAGATTCGATGCAACTTTCGACTGAGGTTCGATCGCGGGGAACGTACTCGCCCTGGGCGAGTTTACGTGCCGCTGATTACGATTTCAACTATCTTGTACAATAGTTAAGTTACACGGTAGCTTCATATAGTATTTCGTCTGACATAGTCGATTGACATATCGGTATTCCATTCGGTTAGCTACGAACGTGGAAGCTGCGTGTTATATGTGAAAATAATGGTTTGGAGATACGAAGAGTCCTCTGTGTCAAATGTCTAAGCACGCTCGGTTGTCAAGGATCTTTAGAGACTTCATACATTTTTCCACTCCTTCGATATTGTAGTCTGATCCCTCTGACAGTAAAATGCTAGTACTGAAAAGTATATTGCTGGTCGAATAATTCAGAGCTGAGGTGAAGTAGATGTTGAGGTTTGAATGGATTATTTCTCACGGTCGCATTATAGATTTATGAGTGTTTGGCAGCAGGGCATTTGTAGCGACGCTGATTTGTTTGGGTTTCTCTAGAGGTGCGAGGTGAAATTGTCCAGAACCGCAGTTCCGGGTATTGCAGCGTTCTTTCGATGAGGTTCTTTCGATTGAGGTTCTTTCGGACCATTGAATTTCCCATGGTTAAAATAACCAATAGGCATGGACTTTTCTACCCCTAATCGCTTGCGTTAATGAATCTTCTCGCAAGAAGAACGCGCAATCGAAACAAGCGCTGCTTAGAACAAGTTCACTGTTTGACTTCATTGCTGATTGTTATACTCATTGTTAAATACAGTCCATTTTATTGTTGTTACGCAAGTTTAATTTCTTTATCACCTATCCACACCTCGGCATCAGAGAAACGAATACAGCTTGGCAGTGTCGCACGAGCATATTCGTACTCAACAATAGATGCAATATCGTTTCTATTTTCTGGGTAAGCTCTAAAAGTCTGCGCACACTTGTCAGTTCCGTGTCAGTACCGTTGCCGTGTAGCTGTGCTAAGAAGAAAGTACCCTCTATGCCCCTCTTCTTCTTACCACTGGCACGCCGGAACGGCACAGACACGGAACTGACAAGTGTGCACAGACCTTAATGAAGACTGACGTCTCTCTGATCGTTACGCGGATAGAAACTGTATTTCGGGGGATCCAATTATTGGCAAAGTTTATAATCTGCACGGGCAGTGATCCTGTAATTTGACTCCACATTGGGGTAAATATCGGGGTAAATGTATATAGGTGTGCCTTGAATTGCGATCTTTGTTGCCTACGCACTGGATGCGGGAGGTCTGCGCGTTGAACGCCATTGAAATCACTTCGCGACAGTCACGTGGCACGCGAGCTATGTCAACATCAAACCGTGAACCACCACGTTCGCCAGACAGGGCTAAGTTAATCTGTTCGCAGCTGTTCTCGCATACTAAACAGCCTCTTAACGCGAACAAGGTGTTTTACCGAAGTGCCCTCGCGGCAGCTACTTTGGTATGTAATGCGGCACCTCCAATTCTCGCGCACGTCTTTGACACCAACCGGCTGGAAATACTTCTGCCAGATCCTCCTCGACGTTTCGCCTTTATCAAGGGTGGAAAGCTCGGTGGAAACGATAATGCCGAAAGATATTTAGAAGGGGGTCAGGAGATCATTGTGAGGAGGTTACTAAGGTATTTGAATGTCACAACGCGACAAATCGAACTTATCAATTACTAAATATAGATATAGGTAATTCATAACATTTCTATCGTAAAGGGTAGAATTCTAAATTCGTTTCTTCCTTCTATTCCTGCCACAACTTTAAGTCTTCTAGGAATCACGGGGTCGCTAGATCAGTGTTTCCCAACCTTTCTTGAGTCGCTATTCCCTTTTATAATATTCAATAACCTGCGACTCCCCGCAACCCATGTAAGGTAAATTTAATAAGGTAAAGAAAACTCATTAAAAATAGGTATTTCAGAATATGATTCTAATTAAATAATATTTAAAAAAAACCGTGGCGATCCCCCAGAAAATAGTTTGCGATCCACCGGTTGAGAATCACTGCGCTAGATATTTGAGAAAATAGAAATATATTAAGGGTTAATGAACCTTCCATCGAATCTCCTATGTAATCAACGTTATAAATGACTCATTAAAATTGGGTCAGGAGGATCCGAAAAGGAAATCTTTGGACGGGACTGAAAGCCAGAATGAAGTAATCACGAAATAGCTCACGCTGAAGTTATTAAATTTGATAGATAATATGAAATCTTCATGTTTCCAATACGAAAGGTTCACAAATATGACAGCCCTCTGGTTGCTCCCAAAGTACGAGCAGGAACTTCCTTTCAAGATTCATGTTGAGTCGAGAACGTATTATGTCAAATTCTGAATGACTGGAATCATTTATGAGGTCTGCAGGTTTAGGAGGATATAATTCCATCGGAAGTACCAACAACCAAGCATCAAATTTACGAACCCCATCTATTGTTAATTCGACTGTACATCTTACGGTTTATTAAGCGGATGGCTCGAGAACAGTTAGACGGCTATACAAGTTTAATACACGTGTTTCGCCGCGAGACATCAGCTTGTTATTTCCAGCGAAATTAAAAGTTCTCAGCCATTTTCTATGTATAGTGTACTCTCTGGCGCAACTGAGGCATCGTCCACGGGAGGAAGGATACCTAAATTCGAAGGAAGGGGACGAGAATAAAATGGAAGAGCCGGAGGAAGCCAGAGGAAGCATGGCTCGTCCTTAAAACTTCACTCCACGTCAAAAGTTACCGTAATACGATTCTCTCTTTTTCGCGTAGCAGAATTACCTATTCCACGGTCTTGACGTATGACGAGATACATAAAAAACAGATCAAAGTTGAGTCAACTTTAGTTAGACGTAGCCAAGATTGCACGATCGTGAAACAGTTACTGAATTCGTCGACGATCGTTGTAAGTTCGAGAAGGGTGGTGAGGACAAACCATAATTAATACTGGCAAGCTGTAGATTGCGCGGTAAAACGTATGTGTCCGAGTGTGGTATCTAGTACGACCATACAGACTTGTAAGTCTCTATCCACAATGCATACACGATCCACGATAAACCGCAGCGCCTCGCTACTTGTGATAAGCTAGTCACCAAATCCGTACACCGATACGTATACGAGTTTACTTACCTTCCCCTGGACAACCCTTTCGTCTTATTTCCTATACAATCGGTCAAGTACATAGTCGAACAACGCCGAAACCTGTGTTCGAAAGGCTGGAAAACATTTTGTTTGCTGTCCCTCGCTGCTGAATTGAAGAGGAAGAAAAGTAAGAATTGTTTGTCCACGATTAGGTACTCTTCGCAAAATCTGAAACGTAAATACTCTGATGCACCTTAGGAGTTGAAGAAACGTGGTTTCTGCGGAATGAGTGGCACAATGGAGGCTGAAATGTTCGCTCCTCGTCGCGGTAAGAAACAGCGTGATCGATCTGAGCAGTGATTGATAGAGAAATCTGGAAATCTGGAGACAGAAGCGTCAATGAGCCACGTGTAAGACCGATCATGATGGATCGAGGCTGTAAAAAGTTCTTGTAAGGCTCGTTTACTCGAACAGCCAAGTGGTGTACCATAAAAGCTCTGATCGACTTTAAACTTTCACTGTTTTGCCTTAGTCACACCAACATCCGAGCGTTGCTAATTGCTTTCTATCTCGTTTCGTGTGGACCATGGTTATTAAAACTTTGCAAGGTACCATAAATGTCACCTTTCTGGACTTCCTAGTCCATCTATATGACCAAAAATATTTTCGTAATTCTCTACATCTAACATCCCATTAGACACCAATTTCTTCCTTTTAAACGAATGGCCCCCTAACCCCGTTGCCCCCCGAAATCGGGAATAAAAGGGTTAACCTTGTACGACAGCGTTTTCTTAGGGAGGTTCACTGATTTCTAAGTCCAGCCACGTTTCACTGCATGCTGAATCGTTACACGAGCCGGATATTTCTCTGCAATAAAATCTCATACTTGACGACACCCCGTCGAAACGTAGAGGGCGTGGAACAAAAGGGGGGAAGGAGCGAATAAAGGCTCGATCGCGATTCCACGAACCACGGGCGACCAAACGCTCCATCGATCGGCGTTCGCCGTACATTAGGGAAGGGCGACAGTGCATGAACAACTATCATGGCCTCCGGATAACAATTTATTACAGAGATTCGTAAGCACACGCGCAACGAGGAACAATGCCCGCCACCGCACGGCAACGTCCCGAACAATCTTTTCACGTGCGAATCTAAACAATCGGGTTCGGGGAACTGCAGCCATGTAATGGAACCCCCGGCATCTGATAAGCGCATCGTTAGATACGGTTTCCAGAAAGTGCGCTATAAAAAGTGACACGTTTCGTGCTGTGTTTGAAAATGAGCTTCGCCTCTGCTAAGCACCAGAAGTCTGACAACGATTTCACTTCTCTATCTTCTGCATCGCGTTCCCCAAGCGCAATTAGCATACGGACGAAATGCGCTCTCGCGTTGAACATCGCCGATAACAGCTGACCGGCCACAACTGGTAGCCATAAGTCGAGCTACTTAGAGATTTGTGTGGTTTAAAAAGTCATCGGTGCGAGGAAAAACGAGTCGGGTAGGGAATTGTGGCATAATGGCGAGGGTGATGAATTTCTCCAAACGTGACAGAGATTGAGAGTCGCTACGCGAAGGATTCGTTCGTATTCTAAGGGCACTAGATATATTTCAAAGTGTAATGCTACGCAGAGGAGCCTGCGCGGTTAATAAATCATATTAGCCAGGCAGCCTTGAATAAAAGATCCGAATACAAATGGGGCATTTTGGAAAACACGCAGTGACTGCCGGGTTCCGCGGCCACGCGCCACTGACAAGCGAATGTTGGCTCGGATCGGACGGTGCACTTTTTTTTTTACACCACCCCCCAGAAAGCCTCTCTATAACCGACATTCGAACGATAGCTGGTGTCGTTGCTCTGTAAAAAATTGTTTGGGGATGCGGCAGTTTATTTAACGACTGCATTGTCGCCAGTCGACACCGCTGCGTTTTGATCCCCCGTATATGCTTTCAGTCCGCTCGACCAATCACCGATAATCCGTTTTCCCCCGGCCCATTCACAAAGGTCGTGACGAAGGAACACAAGCACGGCCACGCAAACCGCGAAAACCTTCCACCGGCTCCCTCCGCCGCTCCTTTCATCGAACAATAATGGCCAGGAGCTCGGTTCCCGCTCGAAATGCTGTTTCCTGCGACCTTGCGGTCAGTTTCGAACATCGAACCCGTGATATATGAAGCGTTCGCGTTCGATTTCAATCCAGCAACCCTTTCTCCAGGATTCCATTCATCGCGAACCGAACGGCGCAATAATTTTTCGGTCCGAAGGATCGCTTTCAGGTTTGAGTTTGGAGCGTTGCAAGCTCGAACCATCAAAAAGTTCAAATTGCTGGGAAGAGCTGAAGGTTTTCGAGATTTGTGTAACGATAGAGCGACTAGTTTTACTTACTCTACTTAGTCCTTTCAATTTTGGACCGCTGCGAAGCAAAGTGTGGTTAACAAGATAATAAGATACGATGATAATTAATATTATGATAGTTTAAAACAAATTTGCTGGAAAACGCTCGTTTGTGAACGTTGCATCACCTCAGGAAGTTGCGCTATTAATACTGGAATCTGAGTAATTAGCCAATTAATCGATCCACCCCGTTGTGCTATGTATACGCGACGGCTATAAGGTAGCATTAACGATCCGTGAATCTCCATTTATAATGATACGGTTTAACGGCTATCCAGGCCCTCAAGCCTGGACCAGGTGTACCCGAGCCACCCCGATGAGCTCGCAGGAACATTTCGCACGTGCAAATTCGATTTTGCGCTTCTCAGACGTAGACCAATTGATTCTACGTTCTCAGTGCATCTTACATTCGTTGTGTGTTGTTATCCTGCGTCGTTCTGAGTCCTGCAGATATTGGGAATCTGGTAGGACTAGGAGATCCTGGTTGACCTAGGAATCTCCAAGATGGTTTTAGAGCTTTCAGAGATCTCAAGGATTGCAATGTCCGTGGGGTTCCTAACGCTTCTAAATCCACCCCGATTTTAGGGGAAAAATCCATTTCCAGAGATCCTTATTCGGGTTTGAACGAGTTGACAACTGTCCTGTTCCACCCGATCTGAATTTGGTTTATGAAATTCTATATGCTTGGGGGAAAACTAGCGATGCCACTGTACGTTGTCAGCTGGACGCTCGTCTATCAGAGCATCGCCTGCAACATTGCCCGATGGCAGATGCTGCCACCCGTCCGTTCGGCGCTGCAAAACCCAACGAATTTACATTTTCGCCGTATTGCACGGAAAATGAGTGGCTCGTAACGAACTGTTTAGCTCACAAATTATACGCGGGCGCCGGGGATGCGCCGCGTGCGTTTGCATACGCGTTATGCTTTCAGCCGTGCATTCGCGTTTTCGGCCTGAATTATGCGCCGTTTCGTTATCAATTACGCTTCGCCGCAGCCGTGCCTCCAGATATAATACCTGTCAAACACGGAAAATAACGCGGACGCCGAACGATCGCGCCCGACGATCTGTTGCGTTACTTTAATTGCGCGCTCGGCTCTGTCTAGCATCTGCTAACCGGCTGCGGGGGGGTTGTGATCGATAGCGTTCGAGCCTTGACTAATTGCTTTCAGTTTGAATACAAAGGCAGACGTGCCCCGATATTCTACCATACCTTTCAACCAACGGATTCAAGTCAAATTGCGAGTACACCACTTAGGTACACCGTCGTAGTAGTTTCTGTAGCACCAGTGCTATAGTTAGATTCGTCACGACAGGGTTGTGCATCAGATTTTAAATAGAAGAAGGTTTCGAAACCCTCTAAATAACTAAACTCAAGGGATTTATAGAACGAAGCATTAGAAGAACTTGATAACTACTCGAGACTCCGCATTTAAAATAGCTCGAAAAGGGAACAACGTTCAGATATCATTGAAATTCAGTATACATGTGATATGAAGTACATGTAAATTGGATTCATTATCGATAAAATCGGGAGGGTGGGAGAAAGAAATGCTACCGTCGATGTTCATCAACAATCGTTAAATTAACGAACGGCAGGTGCGTGCAATCACGTCGTGGAACATCTATCGTCGCTTTATCCTCGCCTCATTAACGAGATTCGATGAACGATAAAATCCTGCGGCCGTGTGTGGCGACGCGCGTGTCAAAACACTGCGAATCGCGTGAAATATTGCTTCGCGGGAACGACGGCCAGCAAGCTTCTACGAAAAACAACTTGTATGGAGATATATGGACGTATTAAAACGTAATGCTGAAATATTGCAATTACAGGGGCGCGTCGCGTATCAGCGAAGAAGAAAAAGTGGGGCGACATTTTCGTTGGAAATTCGGGCGTACGTGTCTCTGGAACGAATGCATATCACGCGGAATGTACACGTGAGTTACCGTTTCTCGCCTCGTATTCTCGTAAGTAGTGAATGCTGAGGAACATGGAGAATCTTCTCATAGTAGGTATCAGAATCGAAGAAATGTTAGTTAGAAAAAAAATTTAAGGTAGATATGTAGTCCTTCGAATCTTACGCTGGACAAATTAAACTCTTCTTCCTGCAATTAAAATTCGAAATCACAGAAACCTCGACTGTCATGTTTGAAACGAAAATCAAACATTGCATGTATAATTGTCGAATTCCATTACTAATGCAGTGTCATATTGTATCCATATTAATCGATATGAAATACGATAGCGTAGGGTTCAGCAATGGGAAACGCGTTTAATATTTGTCCCCTATCGATCTTCCGTGAGCTGTGTCTTTTTCACGATTACAACCGGTCATTTACGGCGAATACGCGCCACGAACGTTTCCCTCTGTGGCGGGGTCGTGTATTACACAGGAAATTCATTACGGGAATAGTCCGTTGATCAGCGACGAATGGAATATTGGGGGCCACTTTTCTCACGTTGCTGCTGCCTCGATATCGATTCGGTGATTATGCCATAAATAATGCACCAACCCCCATCCGTGTGTTTGGCATTAGACGAAACGAAGCGTGTTCAATGTTTCAGCAAGCAAATCGTGCCGTAACAAATACGCGCGTTATTCGCGAGCTCGCGCCATGAATAATTAGTGGGAACCCGGTCCTCTAATAACACCGCGGCGAAACTTTTTTCCCCAAACAAGAGCCAGCCATTAGGGGACGAAAATGAGAGGCATATTTACGTGTCTCGAATGTTAAAAATATAAAATAGCGCCGGTTGGAACCTATTCTTGCGTACCCTGTCAATGACCCCTGTTTGCAACGTCCATAGTTACTATGGCTATTGGGATATTGACGTTTTCCAATTCTTTTTTGCCTTAATATAGATCCTTATAGAGATCTATATAGTTCGTCTTAAGCAGAACTACTTAGCTTTCGTTTCCAGTGAAAGAGGTCAATATAAATCTTATCTTTCATCGCGCACTCAGCAGGTTGTGCTCAAACGATCTTTACCTCTAATCTCGTCTATTAGACAGACTTCTCGTGGAGTTCCACAAGGCTCTGTGCTTGGTCCTCTTTTATTCAGTATTTACGTGAGTGATCTGCCTGAGGTATGTAATCATTGCCAAGCTTATATGTATGCGGACGACACCCAGCTAATTAAGGTTTTTGATCCCGACTGTGCTGATCTAGCTAAAGCAGAAGTTGAATCTGATTTACGTCGACTTATTCACTGGTCTGACTCTCATGGCCTCCAGCTTAATCCTACCAAAACCACTGTTCTTGTTGCTGGTTCTCCTATCTTCCTCAGTAATCTGTCCTCTTTTAACATATCCTTTGGCTCCTCTGTCCTTGGTGTACAATCTGTGTTAAAAAACTTAGGTGTGACCTTTGATCCCCATTGGTGTTTTGACCGTCATGTTGCTGTGTTATGTCGATCTGCCTTCTCTCGCATGCGTTCCCTTTACCCTTCACGTCGTATATTGTCTACCAACACAAAGCTCTTGTTATGTCAAGCCTTAATTATTTCCATTTTTGATTATGCCGATGTAGTGTATGGTCCGTGTCTTTCCTCTTCACTTTTGTCTGTTGTCCAACGTGTGCAGAACTCATGTCTCCGTTTCTCCTATAATGTTCGTAAGTACGATCACATAACACCTTCTTTCCAACGTTCTGGCTGGCTAAAGATGAAGCAGAGATGGATTTTCCATCTCTGCTGTCATGTTTATAAGATACTTGCAACAGGTACGCCGAGCTATCTGTATGTTCTGCTGCGCTCCAATTTGTCCATGCGCTCGAGTGACTATATGTCAACGAGACGCTGTCTTGATTTGTCTGTACCTCACCATCGCTCCTCTAAATTCACTGCGTCCTTCTCCTACATACATATCTTCTTATTATTATAACCACATCCCGTCTAATATACGTTCTCTGTCATCGTTTGCTGCATTTAAGCTGAGTGCTCGTTCTTTCATCCTCTCGCAGTTCCCTATGTAAATGGCTTTTTCTCTTGCTTTTTCTTATACTTTCCCTGTTCTTAGCTATTTTGTTTTATTTATTTAGTGTTAGTCTACTTGTTCTCTTTCTTTCTTCCATCTTTTTATGTATCAACAACTTTTTAGGTTAGGTTGTAAAGCAGCGGTTAATGCTGAACCTCGCCTACTCTCCATTGTAATTTTAATTGTAATGGTGCAATAAAGACATTTAATAATAATAATAATAATAATAAAGGGAAACTAGACGCAGATTAGCGAACACGTCATATCCAGCAACCAAACACTCACTCCTCAGTATTCACGGTCCAGTTACAGTCGGTGGAATGAAGTTTTCAACAAAGAATATAATTATCCTTCCAGGGAGAATGCGAAAAACACTTCGCACTTCCCAGCGTTCTTATTCGCAGTTCAATTAGAAACTAGACGTACGAAGTTGCCGATAACAGTCACCTGGTTACACGGATTCGATCGTAGCAGTAGCGAATACGGCGCAGATGCGTCCAATTTCCGTTTGGATGACCAAGGCGGATCCTTTCCGGAAGGACACGAGTTACTCGAACCCTGGCAAGCACTCTGCCACGCTACATGACCGCTCGCGGTGCAGATTTTATGACACACTACCGTTGATGCACCTTTGAACGCCAAGGAAGTTTAGATTCAGAAGAGAGTTCTGTCCCCAACGGTGTCTGGAATCGATTCGAATACTCTAAGTCGCATTGGAGAGACGTCAATAAAACAAGGACCTCGCCGCATTTACGTTCCTATAATAGAAGTCTTGGAAGTGTATTAAATATTACTCTACATCGTAAGCAGTAAGAACGTTTGCCAACCGCGGAGATAGAAGGCACGATGTTTCTATAGCAAATTGAACGATACGACATTTCCCTGCTGGCCAAATATTTGTCGACGGAAGCTTCCCCCTTTCTCCCGAATTGCAACGAAATTTACTTCCCATCATAAATACCGGGTGACAGTGGACAGAAATAAAAGAAATATGGCGGAAAAGGGGTTGAACTGCGGCAGAATGAACTGTCTCACCGAAACTGTTCCTGGGGAAACAATTATACCATATCCAAACGCAAACGTAACAGCTTTCATGTATCGAAAGGTATGAAGGGTTATCACGCGATCGGCTTTCTCCTTACCGCGTACAAGACTACCCGAAATTCCGTGGCGCTTCCCGCGCCGCGACCGTTATTGTGTAATTGTACCGGTGTAAATAGCAAGCGAAAGCAATCAATGGACAATTCAACGAATGGTGGCCGATGGCGCATCGACACACGACGTCGCCACCGCAGCTATCTGTCCACCTACCAATTCCATCACGCTCAACCAACGACTCGTTGCTAGATAGAGCAGATACGCTGCGAGTATTTCATTCAGCGGTCGACTCGCCCAGCCCGGCCCTTCTGCCTCCCCCAACCCTTCCCATCGCGCGAGCCCGCCTCGAATACCCCAGGTAATTGTACACACCCTGGTTACCGTGTGATCGGGCCCGTGGTGTAACTACACGGCAGCGCGTGCCTGTGCTATCAATGCGACATTACCACGGTTATCCGACACATGCACCTGCGCTCCGTCCAGCCCCCTTTGCCCCGCAACGTTGTTCCATTTTCTTTGTCGCGCGGATATCCTGCCTCGCGTGTACAGTGTGCACAGTCGCCTCTCCTTTCCCACCGACGAGTCTTCTCGGGACCGTCGCGTAATATCCCGTCACAGAGGGTGCATTTCTCCAGTCGCCTGATCGATCACACGATTCGGAGGAACACGGGCTTTAGCGAGGGTTAAGCTGTTTGCCTGTTTCACCTCCGATTTCTGGAACGTTTAACCCGGTGACGTTGCTCGCCCCTTCGTGCCAATTGTATTAAATGCGTTGAATGTGGATTTTGATCGGTCCAATTTGGTACTATGCGTGTCATTGCTTGGTACCGTCGACCGATGAAAACGCCGCAAGGGATTAATTTTCGATATCAAGAGCGAATGAAATCGCTATTAACCATTCATTCCGGCCGGGGCGTGTGTTTGCGTGAAGCGTTGCAGCAAGTGGCGGTACTCGACGGATTAACAGCTTCACCATGCTAATGCTTTATTTTGGGAATATAGTCGCACCCCACCTATATGTTCTCATTGTCAGTCGAGTGTCTATCGTTTGGTTCGTGCTAATTTCCTTGTTTGGAACTCGCACTGCTATTAGCGAAGCATTATATTTTTGTCTTTCGCTCCACTTTCTTAATAGGTTGGTATCTTTCGGTTGCGGCATCTTTCTTCCCTACCCTCATCAGCAATTCATTTTTCCTTTATTTTCGTACAGGAACCATAACCCCTTTACTTGGAGCCCACCTGTCCCTTCTCTCTTGCTCCATTTTCTCTGCAGATTTATATTCCTTTCTTTAGCACTTTCTTTCTCCTCTGCAGCTTCGGCTTTCCTTCTCTGTTCTATTTTCTAGCTAGAGAATCCTGTCCCTTTGCAGCTGCCCTTTTTCTCTATTTACCACTACTTTTCCCATCTTTTTCTCTCCCCTTTCCCACCCCCTGCATTCGCGACCCTGTATCCCTTTCCCCGTCTCCGCCTTTCTTTCTCTCTTTGCTTCCACCGGATTTAAGCATTCTTATCTCGTATTCCAACGCGGCCCCCTTCCCCCTCCAGCGCAGACATCAAGCCTGCCCACCCCCGTCCAATCGTAAAGTCACGTCAGCGCGACGCGGGTCACACTTTATTTAAATACCCGGACGGATTGGTGGGATCGTAATCACGAGCAGACGTCTGCACTGTAACTTTTCTCGACGGAATGAAACAGCCTTCCCTACCGAGCTGACAGGAGTTCCCTTCTCCCCTGTTTGTTTATTCCACGCTTCGAGCTGCTTCGATCTCTCTACAGACAGTTCGAGGCTGTCGCGAAATAGGTACCGCGCCGAGACTTCGCTGAAACTGCAGAAAACATCGAAACCCGTAGCTAAGAAACCGGAAAGTGGTACAAATTTATTATTCCTATGAATTGGATGACTATGAAATCGATGGATAGTTTTTCATCAAGAAACGCAAATATAAGTTTGCTCCACCATGTTTCGATTTTCCTCGAGACACGACTTGCCTCCGACTTCTCTCCCGTTTACCAGCAATTCAACTTCCACTCCCGCTTTTTTTCTCGAAGTAAACTAGTTCCGAATTTCCCGCGGAGACCCCATCGGCGCGTGTCAGATTCACCTCCTTTTAAAATCTCGACGCGGCGGGGGAATCCAGAAAATTCCCCCGAACGCGCAACAAGAACTGTAAGAAATTTAATTACTGGTCGGCACGGGCGGTCGACCACATATTTATAAACTATAAAAGTAGTTAAACGCCAGGCGAGCAGAACTTACGTCGGCCGAAGGAAAAGTTCGTGTTTCAGTTGCACAGCGAAGAAGTTCGCCAGTTCGTTTCCCACGCCGTTGAAACCAGACGCGAAAGAAATCAGGAGCGTTCTGAAAGTATCCCGTCGGTCGTGATCAATAGCGACGCGGATAAGATCTCATTTAAATGGGGTATTCCCTTCTTTGGAACACCCTCGGTCCCGATCTCGAGTCGCCCTTGACTTCGGTCGCCGTCGTCCGGAGCTTCCTCCGCGACGACTTCGTGCCCTCGTTACCTTGATGATAGCAATTTTCGAGTGTCTCTAACGACATTGCACCCCTGAAATTCGCCGCTTAAATCTCGTGGATCGAAGGTCGACGATTTTTCTTCATACACCATCGTTCACCATCGACTATTTATTCGTGACGTTTGAACCAATTACACTAAATATTCGACGATTATCGAGGCCTGCGATTGAACTGTACACTTTAGTCTCTGGTGTGATCAAAAACTTTCCGCCTGGCGTAAATTACAACGAAACTCGAGGAAATATAAGAAAGATTCGCGTAGAATAGCCATTCCTACAGAGAAGTTCCTGGGCTGTTGTTTCTCCGAAAAAGTTTCATCCCTTGGTTCGTGGGGGGATGCAAACGAAATGGTAAGTATTTCGATGCTTCACACTGCACACGGCTGATCGATAATATCGCGGGATAAGATCTCATTTAAATTAAGATCCCAGCCCCTCTTTAAACCCTTGTCCTCCCCTCATCCAACCCCTCCTGGAGTCGTCCGTGACCCGACGACACGGAAAATCAGGACTTCCACTCGCGACACGGAACACTGTTTGCAGAAATGGCCTTATCAGATCTGCGCTGCTTAATACTCTATTACCGGGACAAAAGCAACGCGAAACGGCCGGTGAGCTTTAACGAAGTCGACGCTTTCACTGGGCTCCTTTAATGTTAACTTAGAGCTGCTAGCGTGCCACGAACACAGTTAAATGACAATGGCGAGTGGCTGGTAACTGGCCTGGATGTAATTGCGAGAAAATATCTTAGGGGTGGTTGCATTTGTATGGGTACGAGGGAGGTACGTGTCCTGCTGGCTGGTTCCATTGTGATTAAACTCACGATGTCCAAAATGTCAATGGATACTCTCGCAATGTTCTTTTTTGAATCGAAGGAAAGGGACGAAGAGGAAATGTAGACAGGGAGCAGAGAACAGAAGTAAGGGACTGGGGGAAAGACAAAAGATATTTGTTAATTAGAATTATCAATTTCCCTACTGTAATTCACTAACAAGGTATATCTACTGTGGAGCTGTTGAAACCCGGGAATAGAGTGTCACGTTTCACACTTCTGCGGTGAAGCACTCTTTGAAATGTGAGATCCTGTAGCTATGCATTTGGCAGCGTGTGATTCAACGTTTGCGATGCGTGAGTGTTCGCGAAACTTCAAGCTCGTCACTTCAGATTCCCAAAAGCCTTCGAAAATCGATCCGGCGGTTCGGAAAGTTCCGCCGCTCGAATTCATTTTGTAATGCAACGAGTCCCGGCTCCAATTTCGTCGAGTGATCGCGATTAAACGCGATCATTTTTCAGCGGATGTAATCTACGTTTCCCTGGGGGCCGAGCAGTTAGATCATTTTCCACTAATACACGAGCGATTTGTTCCCCGCCCCCGAGAGGAACCGATAAAGGCCGTTTCTCAAGCAACGCAGTCGCTCCCGACGGATCCTTTTAAAGCGCAATCTTTTGCGCAAATGGGGCAAAATTGAAACGTTCGGGATAAATGGACCATCGCGTCGCGACGTCTGATCTATCATCATCCTCGACGGGGCACGCAGACAGGAAAACTGTGTGGGATAAACAACATAATCCCATCTCTTTATGCTAGCACACAGTGTTCTCCTACCAGTTCAAAGTGAAAGTCTAATTAATACTGTAAAACGTTGAAATCGGAAAAGATAAAATTATTGTACAAGAATATCCATTCTCAGAATTGACCCCAAAGTCTCTCGAAAGTGATCTCAGATATTCCCCTCTTCTTCCAGGTAAAACGTAGAAATTCCAACCAGCAGCTTCTCTTATCTCCAGCGCGCCCATATAAAGCATAAAACACCAAGAATCCCATCGATATCTACCTTGTGCTGACCGAAGCGCAGCTACCAACGATAGTCGCGAACTTCGCTCGGAATCGCGTTTAAACGTATTAGGCGCCGGGTAGCGAGGTTACAATGGGCTTCCGTTGAGCCAGCTTCAAACGGTAAATATTATCCCGGACGCGGTGAATCGGCTATTCCGTATCTGTCTTGCAAATGCAGCCCGCTTTCCAGGCGCTGAGAAATTGTCTTACCCGTTTCAGATGAATGAATTAAGGATATCGATGCAGCTCGCTGTGTCTCGAATATCCCACCGCAGGTCTAACGGCCGTCTATGTATTTACGAGAGGTCCTGCCACGATCCGACGTACTATCGATAACAGTCCAAGGGGCTTTTGCCAGAGTAGAGAAGTTTGCATGGCACGCTCCGCGAGCCACGATGAAATAGGAGTCCCTGGTACCTTTTCGACTTTCCTCGCGGCGCATCCTCTGCCCCAGTATATCCGGCGGAACTGCATCAAGAACTTCTCAGCGGGGGAAACGAGCCGATATCCTTTCGTCCTCTTCGCCCTGTTCACCCTCGGCCACCGACGCCACCCCTTCGCAGACTTTCCCCGTGAAGACTCGGACGAGCGACCACGGGGGACTTGGCCAGCCACGGATAAAGAGAAAGGACTTCCTCGTCGCCAATGTTCTGACTTTTCCTCCTCACCCTCTTCTGGTGGCCTTGGATTCGCTGGTGAATTTCAATGCGCCTACGATGGGGAGATACCTGCATGATTGTATAATATATGGGGTGTCTAGTGGTGTTGGTGGGGTAGGAAGATTTTATTTGGCGATTTTCTGTAAGAAGGTGAAGAGAATTTATGGGATACATTTTTTGTAGGAGGAATTGGTTGAAGGAATTGATTGATATTATTTATTCTATGGGGGGTCTAGAGTTTTTCTTCTTCAATACTTGCTTGTATATTTTGGATAATCCAAGATTTTGCGCTATGCATTTGACGACACCATGTGTAAAAAGTGATACTTAGCCAACGTGGCAATTAAACCGACGAACGTGTTTATGCTTGATGCAAGTTGAAAACCACACGCGTGCATGACTATCGCGCAAACATGTTCCATTTTCGAAATGGTTATAATGCATTCCGAAAATAGCGCAGCTCTGTGGGCCGGTAGCAAGTCGAATGCTCATTAACCCAGAAACGCCCTAATAAATTCACCAGGGTTTCCATTTAACTCGTTGATGACGCTTCCTGTTGGCCGAGCGATAAAAACGATTTTGATTAACTTCGACCCGCCCGACAATTTAACGGTTCATATTAACGGCAGTATATTTTAATGAGGAACACTGATATATGTATCACTGGAAACAAAATTCTCTCCAATTTCGGCTACTCGTGCGGAGAATAATAATTGCCACCGAACGAGCCAAATAAGCGAAAACAAGCAGCAGTTAATTATTTATTATCAAACTCATCTAGCTATCCATTTCCTGTAAGTAATTACAGAAAAGGAATGCACAAGTAGTGATCTAAATGTCTCAAAATGTTCGGGACTTTGCCACGATGATATTAATTGTATTCTGCAACAAAGTATGGATACTTACAGAGAACTAATTTCACAGCAAACGAAGGTGAAAATTTGACTTGCGAAAACCATCTCTAGTTTACCTCATCTTGGTTAAGATTATTTTCTGCAACCATATTCTTCGCCCTCCCTTTCTTTTTAACCCTTTAGCTCCCAGTGTGACATATACGTCACATTTAGAAAATCATATTTCCACTAGCTTTTTTGGGAAAAGAACGATGAAGTGCATGCAGTGACACCATTTTTCAGTTAACTAATCACAATAAATAATTTTTTTCCGCCGGGGAAAGTATCTGGACACTAAAGGGTTAACGTATTCACTGCACAAAAGATGGGTACACAGGAAGGAAATAAATAAAGAATATCGCAAAGGCGAAGTTCAGTTACAGGACTGTTTTGTAACCTGACCTTACATAAGCAACCCTTTGGATCGCCTTGCACGCAAGTAAATTCTTGCTCCACGGAAGAAGCAGGGGGATGAAAGTCGTTTGAGGGGGTAGCTGAAAGATACAGTTTGAAAAAGGTTCTCGGCCGTCCTCGTTTCTCGCGGTGGAATTTTCTGTTGCTCCCAGGCAGAGATGCCCGCCCGTCTAAGCACACGATATTCTTGTTCTTCATTGAAAGGCGGCATTAACCGGGATAGAACAAAACTACTCGCGCGAGCATGGGCAAAGGAACGTTGCTACCACGATTGCGTACGAACAAGCATCGTTTCCACCCTCCACCTTTCCACCCGCTCCGTGTAGCCAAAGTGGTTAAGCTGTCAAGAATGCAGCACACCGCCGACCATCGTGGTCATAAAGCTTTGGCTTAATGCCGGCCCGCAGTTCTCGCGTTTCGCGACTGCGCAACGGAAGGAAACTGAAAAGAAACGAGCGAACCGATGCACCCGCTCGTACGTATGAATAAACAAGGACTAATCTTTATTCCGTGCACACCGTAACGCGAATTATCCACCCTCCCACTGTCTTCCGCGAATCCCCACAGCGTTTCGTTAGACGCCGCGGGAAATTACGATGGAACGGATGCCGCAGTCCATTCCCCAACGAACACGCGCACGCGGCGGTGGTAATTTGTGGCGGAACAGCGACCGAAATTTTCTATTAGCTGTCAGCCCGGTGAAATCAGTGAAAATGGCAGATTCGTGTTTACCTGTCCCACTCTGTCACCGCGAGTGGATGCAGCTTGATGCATTTTCACGATACACCGTTGCACTTATGATGAATTGCGCTACGTCGACGTGGACAAAAATCTGTCGTGACAGAGTAGTTGCAGGGATTTTAATGTATGTTAGCAGCGCGGGACAAAATGAGATTGATTTGTCCGTGCTTCGAACGACCGCCGCTTGATTGTCGATTACGCGAACGTTGGATTCAGCGGGCGACAGTGGTTTCCTTATGAATCGCCATGAAGTCGAGGGTTTTAGTAAATCATCAGCCCCAGCGACATTGCTCTGTTCGTTATGGGTTATAATCGTGCCGATGCCGCGATGGATTACCGTTATCGTACGGGGCTGCGGTTCACCTCGCTGGTCCACGATTTACGGCTTTATCTACCTTACATATGTATATATTATTCACTCCTTGCATTTAATGTCCCCGAAACGTCCGCCCCACCGATAGAGTTTACTTATTACGCGATTTAACGTGTCCTCGTTTGGAAAGGAGCGAATTTATTGCAACCACAGTCGCGGTATGTAATGGCGTCTAAAACTGGTCGTTCCACTGGGTTGTAGAGGCTTTTTGAGCAAGAGTAATACCTAGGACATGGTAGGGTTTGGGTAGTTGAGTTCGATCGATGAATCAAACTAGGTTACGCAGGGTAGAGTTCAGAAGACGAAGGCGTTTGGATCAAGTTTTCTTTATCGATATTCACAGGCACAGTTGGGGTTGCAACTCGTACTTTTAAAAAAGTATCTTACGTTATTATACATAAATGTACTCTATATTTTTGGATAACAATAAAATATGCAGAAATACTTTATTTCACGATTGTTGATATTACATGAAATGTAATGTAATATTATTGTACAGTTCCCAAAGATACACAATTCATGATCATCTCCGATTTCAGACTCCACACGGCATTGAACACCATCTCTCAAGGAATCTGAAAAATACCTTTTTGATTAGTTCTTTTATTAGAATATAATTCTAATTTTTTCGAACTCACTTCTTTTAGACTCGACTAAAGGCAAGTTTACGCTATTTTTCTGTGAAAAAGGTGGCAACTCTGGGCTGAGAACAAATTACCCTGCGCGAAATGGTGACATATTACTCCCAAAATCTCTCTGATAAAGTGCATTCGAAGCACGTGTTGTCAACGAAAATTCTAGTGTACAAAAAGCGGAAAGCTACATGCATTGGTCGTGTGAAGCTACTGTTGAGTAGCAACAGGCACGGTACATAGAGAGCTGTATTCGAACGGTGCTGCCACGCGGTCTCCTCTGTTCGCGAATCGATTTTTGGCGGACGCTAATATCGACGGGCGGGGTTGGGAGCGAAAAATTTAATTTCACACCGCTAGCGAAACGTTCCCGACGAAAAAGAGAATATCCCGGGCAAGATGGAGGGGGAAGAGAAAAAAGGTGTCGGAGCAGTTTTGGAGGATATCGGAAAGAATTCCTGCCGTTTCGGGAGCGAGCGGTATCCCGGGGCACGGTGCTTTCGAATTCATTTGCCGCTTAAAATTGCGCGGGAAATCTGCGCGCCAGCCCGCTTTCCAGATTGGAAAGCCATTCGGCGCGAGAGTGTGCGATAATTCGACTTCTCCATTACCCACCAGCGTCCCGTCCGTGTACCTTTCAATTCGGCGCACGCCCCCGCTAGAACCGGAAACGGGGCTGAAGGGAAAAAGGGATCTCGTGCACACGCATACGCGTCCTACCTCCCTATAGCCACCTACACGTCTCCAACCGTCTCAGTTTTCTATAATCAGCTTAGAATATCAGTAGATCGATATAACGCTCGGATAAATGCTGTTTACACTTTATTTCTAATGAATTTGGTAAATTCCAACGATTCTACTCTACAAGATCGACGTATAACCAATTAACTTTCCATTTTCGACTGCTTTTTCCCTTCATAATTTCCCTATTAATGTATATAATTACCCAAGTATTAGCAGCTCGACGCAGATAAGAATGACACAGTGTGTTCGATGTGCCACGGAACTGGTAGCGACAGTTTCGACGTCGGTGACTGGGTGGAAAGTCTCATCGAGGGGATCGCCTCGATAGAGACGCCCGGATGGAGGGACGAGCGGATTAACGGGAAGAAAATCGATGGGACGCGGGGTTATCGGGCCTGAGGAGCGTGAGAGGAAAAAGTGGAAGTGGCGAGAAGGAAGCGCGGAGAGGCACGGAGGCTTGGAAGGATTGGAAGTGTGGTGTAACATCGAGGAGGCCCTGGGAAGTTGGATCCCAGGCAGCCAGATCGGGGTTGGAAAAGTGTTTAGAGTCGCGGGTTATGCTCGACTGCACCGGCAAATGAGATCGAGTGAAAACTCCTCCGCGAGCCGTTCGAACCGATCCATCCAGCTGGAATGTATCACTTGGGTGTAGACGCGCGTGATTAATGGCCTTCTCATGGAAAAGAATCTCGTTTACGTCGGAGGAAAGTACGCCGGAGCCGGCTGGCTACCAGCTAACAATTGATTCGACCTATTGGAATGTGTTTTCCTCCGCGGCTGGATAGCTCCCGTCAGGAAGCGCTCCAACTTCTTGCGGAGGGAAGCAGAATCTGGAGGACACTGACGTAGTATCGTGGTATTTTCTCGGCTGTTGGCGCAACAGCAATATCGAGTCCCGGGGAGAGGGACGTTAAGTGCACTCGGCTTCTGCAAATCAGTGTGGATCAAAGTATCCTTAAGAAGTCTGTAATGATTCACTGGAGTGCGGAATCACCTAGATTTGTTCAAACGCGTTGCATTACAGGGTTGGATGATCCCCACCGATGTTGGGCGATGTAAGTGATTTTGGTTATTAATCTTCAAGGTATTCCGGGTGAAATAGTACCGTAAAATGGGGGAACATTGGCAGGTTTTTGAAACATTTTGTTATAGGGTAGATGTCCCAATTACTGCCACTGTCCCAATTACTGCCACTTTATTTATTTTATGTAATAAAAAACGTAACGTATAAAAAAATGTACAAGAACATGTTATTATTAAACGGAGATTCTGGTCACAGTTATTAGGACCGACAGTTATTGCGTGGCAGTCATTCGGATAAGACGATTTTTGAGGTGACAGTTATAGGTACACTAGGATCGCTCGCGAAATTTAATTAATTATTAATCAATTCTTCATATTTAATTCATAAAACTATTTTTTTTAATGAAAGAGATGTTACATAATATTATGTTTCAAACTGAGACGATTTTTAGGTTAAACAACACGTGAAATGATTAAATGAAGTTCAGTTATAATCTTAAGGTGGCAGTAATTGGGACATCTACCCTATAATGTAAAAATTAACATGTTTACATTTGATTTAAGTATCTTATCATAACATTGCATCTTTTGTGATTGTACTACAAGTGTAAAAATGCATAAAATTTGTGTCCTTTCCTTCTTTAATAAATGTTAAAAGCGTTACTGTACCGGGGTAACATTAGCACATCGTGTAGATAGCATTAACGGGATAAGTTTTATTAATCTGAGGTCAGTAAACTTAAATTTCTATATTTTATTTTATTTTTTGCATCTTAACTAAAATCAACTCGTAACATTGCCACATCATATAAATAGCATTAACAGGTTAAGTTTTACTAATCTGACGTAAAACAACGTAATTTCGGCGTATGCCAATGTTATCCTATGCTGCCAATGTTCCCCCATTTTACGGTACATATGTTGATGTAATTAAAAGAAAGTGATCATGAACGGTCGCCTCGACGACACCCTTCGATTTTTACCTACGACGTCACTCTGTAGCTTCAATAATTCCGACGCTACTCCAGTTGATTGATTAAAATAGAACGGCCCTGTGCTGGAAGGGAGTGCTCGGGTCAAAATGAACTTCCAGCTGACGCTCCCTGCCTGCCATCATACATTAAAACATTCACGAAATACCTTCCGTTGCAATATTAATCCTCCAATTTCGTAGACGAGCGGCCGGTTCGTGGCGAAGTACGCAACACAATTATCAACGTAGAGGCACGCCAAAAGGGTTTCGCCTTGTCGTTGATCAAATGAAAGTTTCAGGGGCAAGAACGCGCGGCTGATAAAGAGGCGAGCGCTCGACAGGGAAGGACTCTCGCGAGATGCGCTTCGCGGCGAGGGGATGGTGGAGTTAAGGGTGGAAAATAAGTCGAAACGGGGCGTGCATCCGTACACGCGAGGAACAGGGTTGAAACGGCGAAGGGATCAAAGTATTGGTGGACATGATAGAGGAGCATGTCCCGGGAGCAGCGCAGCAGCCGAGGCCAGCTCGTCGCTCACTCAACGGACGAAGATGAATGGCATCAGCTTGAATCCTGACACAACCCATCCACCTCCGACTTACCGGCCTGCAGGGGCCATCTTCTTCTTCTGCTACCTCCGCCTCCTTCCCTCGTTACGATCACCTTCACCGGGCAATTCTCACCTCCATTTTTGCGAGCATTATCGCGCGTCCATCGATGAATTAAGACGGAACGTTGCATCAGCTTCGGTGCGCTGACTGTAATTTTATTTTATAGGCTTGCAAATAGGTGAATGGTAATATCCTTCGCTAGCAATCGTGTCCCTTTTGTTGACCACCTCTTCCTATCTTTATCTAGCAAGTGAAAAATAAATTAATGCTTACAAGAGTGGCTAGAGTATCTACCTGTATTATCTGACAATTTGCGAGACAATTTATCAAAATTAATAAGAAGAATATAATTAAGAAATTGATTAATGGGCGTGTAAGATAATCGGCAGTAAGCGCTGATAGGTTAAGAAGAACGACTTTAGAGGCTAACGATCTTGACATTTCATATTTCACGACTACGTGATTAAGTAAAAGATGATGCGAGTAAACGGCATAGATGATTATTAATAGGAAAAGTGGGGGTAAGCACAACTGTCGTCGGGAAAGATATGGCAGCATACCGAACCCCAGCAAAGTGCTTTAGGTCGACTTCATGCGACGTGTTCCTGCATAATTATGTCCGAGCGAACTATCGGGAAGAATCTCGCTGGAACGCTTTCCCAGAATTTACTGGAAGGAAAAATTGGAGGGATGTTCAGTTGATCGGGGCGGGGAATGCAAATGTTCGGGGCTTTTAATTAGCTAGCCTGTCCCGTTTAAATGCGTCGTAAGGTGCCCCGTGACAGGGCCCCAAGATTCAAGTCGAAATTGAATTTCGCCGAAGAATGGGAAGAGTTCTTCGGGAAATTGAATCAGGGGCGGATCTCCTGGCACCTCGTTAGGCGGAGAATTCCATCGAACATCAACGAAAGGCAGGAACGCTCGTCCAGGATGTTACGCTATCTTCGACTGCAAGGAAAGCGACACAATTTATTTTAATATGAGTGCGAGTTAACGGGCTGCTCGCCGTTCTCCCCGAAATCGTATTTTTCTAATCGATTGATCTTGGCATGGAGACCGAGTCCCTGCCCTCCACGAACGATATTACCCCGACAGGATGTTTCAATTCTCACTCAAGCCTCGAGGAAATTTTTAGCAATCCAGGAAACCGTCACGATGAATTTATTAAACAGTCAAGTTGGAACAGTAAAAATTCCTCGTTCCAGAAATTTACTTTCTGCGATCTCTGGGATCTTTTACTTCGAAATTTCATGTTTTTCTTTCTGGTTCAAACTCGGAAGTTAATTCTAAATATAGCGAAACAGAGATCAATTTACAACGTAACGTGTCCAAGGTTACTACGTAGCTGAAAATGAATCAGATTTTGTATGCTCCGCCATATCCCGTGGCCCAGAATGATAGCCAGGGTATAAAAGGATCTCGAGGGGCAGGAGTGCACTCTTTTTATCGCGGAAAACTACCCCATTGCGGAATCACTGTCAAAGAAGTTTAGGATCTTCCCCGTCAGCGGCGAAAGCCGGGCAGATTTCGGAAAATGGCGTCGCGAGGGAAGAGCGTCGGATAACAGGGAGGAACAGGGTCGTATACGGTCTACGACAACATGATCGAAGCGAAACGAGATGATACTCCAGGGAGGCGCTCGGTGGAATCAGTTTCCACTGCCTTTTATTATGTTGGCCTTCGATGTCAGGGCGGACGTGACAGTATGTTTGATTGCCCAGTTTTAAGGAGGGGATCTTGACTTGTTTCACCAGATGCCATTCACAGTTCAATGGGATAACAAATAATTCCATTTGAAAACAAAAATTATTCTTATTCTGTAAAAAGAATCCTCAGCCTTCAACGAATGACTTTTGTTACTCTCACTTCCTTTACTTTTAGCACCTCCGCAAATTCATTTTACAACTTAGTGTTCAGTTTTCAGTTTTCAGTTTCCAGTTTCCAGTTTTCAGTTTTCAGTTTTCAGTTTTCAGTTTTCAATTTTCAATTTTTTTTCTCTATCTTTTGTATTGTAATGTTACACCTGTGTCTAATGTCTGACACTTACACTTGAACAGAGGTCTATGTATTAAAATTAGTGAAGTAAAGACGAAAAATAAAAAAATAAAAATAGCAAATTCTCTTAAATACAAGTAGCTAATACATAAACAGAAGTTACCGAAGGGGTGTTGAACGCTTAAAATAATCATCGACCATACTACGCATATCTCTTTCAGCGCTCGAGAATCCCGATAGGTATTACCATTGCCACGAACTCGCAGGACAATCGGCGAAAATAGTCCCTAATCGAGGGACACGATTTACAGCGGGTGTACGTGCGATGTTATCGCGCAAAACGAGCCGAGATCGATACCTCGAGAGACGCCACGATGTCCTGAACAGCTCCCTCGGAATCCAATCAAGCTCTAAGGGGTTTCAGCCTGGCCATTCTGGAGATTGTACCACTGGTGATTTCAATTCGTTGCCCCGTTTCCTTGATCGTCGAATCTGAGCATTCGAACAGTTGTCAATTATATCGGGATACAGTGATCCTCGGCTCGCGCGAGAGCGGAATGAAGATAGAGCCGGCGGGTTCTCTGGATAATCAGAAAAAGATACGGATCGGCCAGCGATGGAAAAGTGTTACGAATCTCTTGGCAAGCAAGAAGCGATACAAATAGCTCAGTAATCGAAAAGTGATAGGAATCACTTAGCAAGCAAGAAAGCATGGGATGTTCGCACATTTCACAGGGACGCTCGATAGCTGAGTATTATCGATGCACGTCATGGGACGAGGGGAGGGTTGGGAAGAGCGAGCTTCCACGATAAAATCGTCGGAATCCTTGCCAGAAATGAGGTCATTCGAGTGGAATCGAACTTCTGTATCTCCTGATTTCCTTACGCGATTTATTCCCTCCATTCCGCGCGCGCAAAAAGACCGGCGGGGGCGGGGGCGTGTTTCACGATGTTCTGTATTATCTCAGCGACGCCAAATATCACGAGGCCGTGATAAAACGGATGGAACCGTTACGCCATGTGTCTAGAAGCCGTTCGATTTCATAACTCGATCGTTACTTTTCCCTGAGCATCGCTCCCAACGAGCCGATAAATCTAAGTCGTTCGCTTTAACCCGAGGTTTGTCTTCCTCGAAACGAGGGGAGGAACTTCCCGAGGATGTTCTTTTCGAAATTAATTCAATCGTTCAATCCGTGTCGCACCTTTGAAACTTTCCAATTGAAAATTCTACATCTGTCTCCGGAAGCTTCTCATTTTTAATACATCGCCAAGGGTTAATCCAGGAATTCTACTTTGCCAGGATGAAACTTTGAAATTGTCGTTAAATAACCAGGGCAATTTCGTGAGTGTTGAAATCCATGAATTTCTATTAGACACGCTGCATGGTTTTAAGTAAAAGTTCGCTCGCTATCTCTTCTAAGCGATTTGCTCTTCGCGTGGATTTTGGACTTAAGTGGCCAGATATTTGACTATCGATCTTGCTTTCCTGTATTGTATTCGCATCGTACGTCATTTGTTATCTGTGTTACTCCTACGTTATAATGCACTGTGAAACTGTGCGCGGTGGGAACAATTGAAATGAACTACTGATTAAACGTCTTCGTGATTTACAATGCTACTGTGATTTAAACAATGCTAGCGTATATTACGCCTTTCCATTCTGCTGTCGTAAATCAGAGTTCGTTTAAATACTTGTCTCTGAAAGATATACAGGAGAATTTTAGATTTAGAGGGAATATCTGTTGCGAACCAATGGGATGACTATTTTATTTGGTTGAAGTGGAATAGAATATTCCGCAGTAGTAGGAAAGCCATACTCAACGAGAATCACATTTCCGGGACAAGCAGTAGACAAGGGCGGAAAGCGCCGTCAGACGTTACCTAAGTCTATAGTGTGCAGAGTAGACACTATGCTTGTTCCCATTCAGCATAGTTACTGTCACGGAGGGCCATTCGTGGTGAAAGTTGCATATGCACTTTCAACTGCATTTGCACGATGCCGAGGTCTACTCTAAACTTCCAGGAACATTGTTTACGTCCACCATCCCTCTGGAAACAATGTTGATGTTTGAAGAACAGAACAAGATATTCGACACGGGAAAGTGGCTTGGAACATTCAAAAGCAATTCGAGTTAGAATAAAAGTGTAGCGATCTGACACTTGACCGTTTGGCAGTGGTGTGACTAACCCGGATAAAGGGGGTCACCACCTTCGGAGAAGGAAAGGAAAGAAGAGCGTTTCGTCCCGGGCCCGCCAGTGGACTCATCAGTAAGGCTACCTGGCGGAACCCTGCCTTAGACACGCTGGGTACAAGGACTAGGACGGAACTTTGTATATATACGAACTGAGGGCTCAGCCATCACCGGCGAGAAACTCTCAGAGCCGGGAGGCCCTCTGGTGGAGCGTCGACAACCAACTACGGGAGTCCCACATCACTCCCCCCCAGATAACTACAAGGGACGAAGGAGGAATCGAAAATTAGGTGGGAAACTACCCGAAGTTATGGCGCCGAAACTAAGGCTCTAAAAACACCAATAGGAGTTCGTAAATAGACGGAGCAACGCTCGACGCTATTGCAGAGCGGCGAACAAACGTTCAAAGCCGATGCAGAAGAAAGAAGGAAAGAAAGGAAACTAGCGAGTAAGAGAAGCCAACTCAAACGAGGGCGAGGAGGAACAATGCTCCAGCTCAAAGCCAACCTTGCAGAGGGACGAAGAACCCGGGCTACTAATTGCAAATCGGTGGACCAAACCGATGCAGAGCCATTGGCCAATGCCAAGGGGCGAGCAGTACTCAAAGCTAGAAGAAGGAGTGGCGAGCACACTGCTCAAAGCCAACGAGAAGGAAACGGCGAGCGCACTGCTCAAAGCCGCACGTGCTTAAATCACGTCGGGGTCACCACTGTAGCGATCTGACACTTGACCGTTTGGCAGTGGTGTGACTAACCCGGATAAAGGGGGTCACCACCTTCGGAGAAGGAAAGGAAAGAAGAGCGTTTCGTCCCGGGCCCGCCAGTGGACTCATCAGTAAGGCTACCTGGCGGAACCCTGCCTTAGACACGCTGGGTACAAGGACTAGGACGGAACTTTGTATATATACGAACTGAGGGCTCAGCCATCACCGGCGAGAAACTCTCAGAGCCGGGAGGCCCTCTGGTGGAGCGTCGACAACCAACTACGGGAGTCCCACAAAAGCAATGAACAAAATCAAGTAGAACTTTTAGAAAGAAAAGGCTTGCACTTCATGAACGCTATCTCTCGAAGGAACTTAAGAATCTATTACTGGCCCCAATAAATCTGACAAAAGGATTGTTCAAGACGTGAAACTTTACGGTTGCAGTTTAAAGGGTGCTCGCGAATGGCGTCTCGTGCTTAGCAGAGCTTTAAACGCAGGTTGTAAAGTTGGTGTTATTAAGATCAGGAGTAAAAGTCTGAAACGAGTAAATGAAGACTGTTCTTTCTACGTTTTAATTCCTTGCTGTGTTTATGTATGCTTAAGATGCTTTGATGACAATTTAATCCTTCAACTGTGAGATACAGCTCTTCGAAAATCCATATTTTTATTCCTCTCTATGCACCCTGTCTCTGAAAGTCGACACTTTTCAAGTATTCCATCACATTTTCCCGAGTAACATTTTTTAGAGCAAGTTTCAAAGTATCTTGATATGTTTACTATGTAAAGAAACTTACATTTATCAGTACCCAGTGCCATTTATCACAAGTAACCATCAACGTTCATTTATATTTACTGCAGCCTCTATTAAGATACCATTCCCATCAAGCTGCAACCGCCGCGAAATGATATATTACACTCCCTTTCAAAAAGCAGCTATAAACGTCCGTTGCCGAAAACAAAATGTAAAACTCAGCTCTCTCTCGACAAGGGGTTGCTCCCTTAACGAGTTACCATCAATCTTAAGAAAGACAAGAAACCTGCTCGAAAGATAAATATAAATAAAGCTCGTTTTTTTCCATGGACCAACGTCATCGATAGATCCGAGAGCATTGGAAAACGAGCAACAAGCTTTTATCAAAGTTCATCCTCCAGGCGCCGGCATTATTCTTTCCTTTCCCCGAACCCGTTAAAGGATACCCATTAATCAGCGTGTTCTTCCCCAGTGCCAACTCCCCGGTTCTCCCCCACGTCGTCGGCGCAGGATCGTCAGAAACTGACGTACAACGTCTGGGCCTCTATTAAATATTATCCAAACGTAAATCTTTGGGAACGGCTCGCCCGCTGAAGCACGTACCGAATTTGACGGACGCCCGTTGAATACCGAAATTACGGCTGGCACGTTAAAAGAAAGGATATTACGTGGCATCGAGGGGAAACGCGTTCAACCATTCGCGTTTAAAGGGAAATCAGGGGGACAAGGGGCGGGGACGGGTTGAATAAAGCGACCGCGATAAAAATTGCACGTACGAGCGGAAATAAAAGAGATAAGTCCGGGGAATGCGTTTCACGGAAAACAGAGCGGTGCAATTTTCACGGGGCAACGGCGCTCTTTATTAAAACCACTAAGTCCGTTTCGGTGTAATGAAATTAAAAGTAAACATCCCCCGCGATTTATCCTGGCTACCAATTTAAGCGCGGCCGCGTACCGAGCGACGAGCACGGAAAAATCGTCGCCGTTTCGACGGGAATCGCGTGACGTGTGGCGACGCATCGGCCCAGGGAAACGACAGGCATTCTTCCGAAATAACTCCAGGCAACTGCACACACACGCTGGATATATTTCCACCCTTATGGGCGGGCTCCCAGCTCTGACACGACGTCGCCGCACGGTATCGAGCATCTTTATGTATAACGACACGTGTACGTCGATAACCGCGGCGCCGAATACATTAGGACGTCTGCACCGCCAACAATCCAGCTGCTATCGATTATACACGTCAAATCTTCCATGTACACTCCGGAGGGTTTCGTATTCAGCCAGATTCACTTCGTAGATTATCACTTTCACGGAATATCCAGAAACTTCTGTGATTCCTCGGCGCATTCAAAGATTCAAACATCCACATTTTTTGGAATATAAAATACTTTGCTAAATTATCCGAAATTCTTAATGAGTCCATGAAAGTTTCTCAAAGCATCTGCAATGACGAAGATTCTCTACATTTCTCAAACGTTCTAATCCACAAAGTTCTAACGCCCTGAAATCTCCCGATCCGCTGAATTTTCCAGCTTGCTGGGATCGCTTGGGCCTCTTAAAACCCGCAAGATTCCGCGCTTTAACTGGATCGGAATTTCGTATCAATTAGGTTAATTCGCGTTGGTTACCGCGACTCGAAACGCGGCCGCCTTTCATCAGCAGAGGCAGCGAGCTTCGCGACGGCGACCCGGTGCAACAAGCGAGAGAACGAGGATCTTAGCGCGAACAAGACTGGCGAGCAGTTACGGTGGAGTTACATTCCGTCCGAGATTTTCAAATTACCGGATTATCCCGATGGAAAGTAGCTGGCGTAGCTGGCCCATCTAGGCCGCTTAGCGTCGGCTTGCGGCGTGCGGTTAGCGCGGTTTCAAGCTCGATTACGCGTCTGACGCTTCCGTTCTTTCGTTCCTTCTTTCCTCCGTCTCCGCTGCTACTCCCCAAATAGAAAAGAAAAATTACACCGCCCTCCGCTCGAATCGGGGGATGAGGGAAATTCCCCCGTCCCAGGAGCGACATTCTACGCGACGATATATTTTATTCTCGACGAGAACGGCGCCGAGTTATGCGTTCCATTCAAAGCAGAAATTCTTAATAACTGCGCACCAACATCTTTTAGAAATCGTTTTACGTAACATCCGTATTACGTTCTAGACGATATCCGTGTCATTTCTCGTTGCAAGCGAACGTCGCGATCCTAACGCCCGTTGCGAATTCGATGTACGTCGGGTTTCATGGTAC
Source organism: Andrena chrysosceles (assembly GCA_963855975.1). NCBI lineage: Eukaryota > Metazoa > Arthropoda > Insecta > Hymenoptera > Andrenidae > Andrena > Andrena chrysosceles. Next base: position 8,521,363 of record OY979766.1, on the reverse strand, counting down.
TTGTACAGGGCGAATCTTGAAGCCGGGACAAGTTTGTGGTTTCCCTGTTACTGTGTGGGGAGACCGGGGGAAATTTGTCGTGGGTGTTGGGTGGTTTAACGAAATGGATTCTTGAAGAATCATTTTTGTAGAGTTTTATGGGTGCGGGGGTTGCGACGGTGGAGTATCTACAATGATTTTCGTATCGATTATATTTGATAGTTATTTCGTGTCAATTATATTTTGGGAAAGGAGATTGGAGTCAAGGAGAGGTCGATACAGATATCCCTTGATGAATCGTTTGTATCTTCACATTGATAAGAGTGTGTAACTCGACCCAAATCCATGGATCATCCTGTACAATTGATTACGAAGTCAACGTAACAGCGTCTTGTGTCTATTTCGCTTACACAATTCCCAACGATCCAGCAAGCAACTGAATAAGAAACGTATCAAAGAATGGTCACTTGGGCGGCTTCTAACGAACCGCGTAACAATCGACTGACTGGAAACGTCCCGGTAAGAAACGTGAGATAATGCACCGCCGAAAAACGATTTCGTGAAAGAACCTCGATCCTGTGTCAATCTCTCGAGCAACAAAAAAAGGGGGACACTTTCGCGGGAGCAACGATCTCGGTGTCGTTATGTCACTCGATCGCGCCACTGCTCGATCTCGACGTCGTTTTATTCCCGCGATCGTGGAAAGCGTGAAATCGCTCGTGCGTCCAACAGTACAATTGTTCTCGATTTTGTTTCAGTTGCCCATTTTTCGATTTCTGAACCACTGAAACGGGTTTAGCAATCTTTGTTCGCGTAGAAAGCCATTTCGTGGCTTTAGAAAGTTTTATTATCGACAGGACTTTGATACAATCACTTTCGACAATGTGGGAAAACAATGGCAGTGTACCTGTATCGAGTCTCTGAATATTTATCACACCACTATTTCTCTCCGTTCACATTTTATTTATTTTTTATTATTTATTTAAACGGGATTAGTCATTCGTATACAAATTGTACAATAATATCTAGACACAAAATTTCGTCAATACAACAGCTCCCGGTTAATCGATATTTTACAATTTTCTGAATTCAAAATCTATGCATCTCCACCACATCACCAACGTTCACCATAAATTTATTCTCCATTTTAAAATTCTATTGACATTTTATTATTTACACGTTCCACTTTAATTCTCCGTTACGCCAATTCCAAATACAACCGTTAACAATACGACCATGCCAAGCTCGACTATTCGAGAAGCCGATGGTTCGAAGTGGTTGCGAAATTCCCTCGATCGCCGGCATCTGCCTCGGCATCCCTTCTGCTGGAAAGAAAATTCGCGTCAAGAGCCGAGTGGGAGGAGGTGGATAAAGCAGCCTCTGCTCAAGTTTACCAACAAACAATCGACATCGATATCGGTGAATCGGTAGCATCGGCGAACATGTGGCGAGGACCGCTGCTGCTGGCCTTTCTCGTTCATTGCTCCTCAGCGGAGCCTGTCAGTCCCTGGCAACTGCCGTCTTCGAGGGGCGACGTCGTCAGCGTCGAGTCGCTTCGTCGGGATGTTCGCGAACCGGCGCCATTAGCGCTCGCCACGGAAGTCGAGGATCTCCTGAGCGAAGGGAACACGCCTGGCAAGGATCAAGCTCCAAAGAAGCGCATGAAAAATGCATCTGGTACGTTCTACCCAACCTATTTGTCGGCAATCAGAGTTTCAGTTAGAGTACCTACCTACCACATTTCCCGGTGAAATGGAAAATTCACCCGCGCATCGGGACACGCAGATGTTTCGCGAATTATACACAATTCTGTTTACTTAATTAATGAATCTCCATCAGTTGATTGACTCTGCCGTATATTTACGCATGGAAAATATTATAAAACATACAACGTGGGTGGTTGGGTAATTGTCTCATAAATATGAAACGTTCCACGGCGAGGTAATGGAAATAGAGTAATTTCGATGCAATTTCGATGAACTTCTCGAGCCTGGGGATATAATACTTCCAGCATTCTCCCTCGACTTTTTGGCACGAGGTTCCGCGCCGTTGATAACGAGAACGAACAACATGGTGGTTTTAGGGAAATCGGACGAGGGTGGATACTACAAGACGTACGGCAGCGACGCCGAGGGTGAGAAGGGTTACTTGAAGGCAACCTACAGCAAGGGCAATCACGGGTATAAGACCCTCGACACATTCCACAAGCGGGACGGCGACAAGTACGCATTCGAGAAGCACGCTGCCTACGGGAACGCTCGCGCTGACGAGAAAAATGGCCACAGCTCTGGCTCTCGCTCGAGGAAGGGTGGCGATCACGAGGGCGCAGGTACGGCGAAACAGCACAATGTAAAGCGCGTAATTGCACGGCAACTATGGGGGTGTGCACGGGGGGTGATGCTGGGAAACGGTGCTCCTTGCTAATTTGCGAGCTCGGGGACATGAATTTTTAATTGGCGAGAACTCGGCGGTGTCCATGCCGTGGCTGAAGGGACACTCGCTAGCAGCCACGATTTTCAATTCTTGGCAACGAACAGTCGTTTAATTCCGGATGTAATCTCCCCACTTGGCTGGCAACATTGTACCGTGCTTTTTGATCTTCCTCTTGCGAAATGTTGAATTATTACCGAGCTTGCAAAGCTCTTCTGGCGTGGTCGACAGAAGCGCCGTTTAATGAACACTTTTTTCCCACAATGTATCGTATTACTTTCGCGGAACACATTACCAGCCAGCAATCGCTATTTTTGCTCGGTAAACTTCGCGGCTGAAGCACTGATCGCCAATAAAACTCCGCCGTGGAGTTAATGGTATCAACCGAACACGTTGACGCTCCCGTTTGGTATTAATTTCAGCGAAGCGCGCGACCATGCTACTAATTATTTTGCAGCGGGCTATCGTTTCGATGCCATTACGCGAACGCTTCCACTGTTTTACATCCATCTAAATTTCGTCACCGGTTGAAAAAGCCGCGGGACGTAGTTAATGTTATTACCGTGAAAGCCATTGTTTCGGGCTCGTTCGCGAGCTGCATTATTATAAACTTGCCCGCAGGTACCATCGTCGATACTCATTACGCGGCTGGCGGGGAGGATCTTCACGATCATGGTAATGAACACGTCGAAGCTAGCGATAGCTCTGCCCACGATGGTGCCCACTATACGGATCATGGACCAGGATCCTCGAGTTATGGCCACAGCGAAAGCTACAAGAACGGGGACGGGGAAGATGGTTCTTACGAAGCCCGCAGCTCCTACTCGAGGAACTATGGCGGCGAGCATGGAAACCAGGGAGACCATTATTATTAATCCACCGGCAAGTGGATTGGGTTTCACTTTTCAGACCTTCCACTCCAAGCGTCTGCGTAACAGATGTGCCTTTCCCATGCTGCGCTACCCTAGACATTCTTGATAACTACGTGAAAAACGAAACAGTGAATTATAAGTCTACGGGTACAAATCAGTTTAATAAAAAAATTTTAGCGAGCGCTTTATAGGTTTGAGGGGATGAAGCTGTGCCCCAATTTTGTATAAAGTGTCTCGAATGTTGCCGCAGCGATTGATGCGATGCAGAATACACAGGAAATTGATTTTTGGACAATAAAATATAATACATTTTGCAGTCACTAGAGACAGTTCCAGGCTGAGTGCTCTGCAGAAAAATTATACGAATTGAAAAAACGTGTTTAAAAAGGGCGAGTAGGCAGTGGAGCGGACCTTCGCTATCAATCAAGGACGAAGCCATTAAAAACGACCAATTGCGAGGACAATCGAGCGAGAATTGGAAAACGTAATCATTCGGGACTACATCGCAAAGCGACTTTCAATATAATAACAGCGATGTGGATTATAGGTTATAGGTTAATGCAATTACCATCTGGGCCCGTTGTTGCCATTGTACGCGCGTCCGTCGACGAGAAGCAATATTGTTATTAAATGTTACCTGATAAATGTACATACATAAACACCTCTGTTTACTATGTTATCAAAAATCGATGGACACGGTTTTATACGATTATGTTGCAGCATAATGGGGCTCGTTAAGACTCGAAATTTCCACGAGCGTGTTGCGTTGAATGGTAGCAACGTTCCAATTGTTACTTCGCAGATAACACGGCCGTCAATTATTTCAGAAATAGATTGCGTTTATTGCTTGACGAATACGCCCCCGTAATTTCAACGTTGTCTAAAAGCAGGGGGTGTCGTTGTTACAGAATTTAATGATATTACGCTTGTGTATCGTATTGATGAGCCGATCTAAATTGCAATTAGTCATTCGGAACTACTGGCCGCGCGTAGCTCGTTACATTACCATTGTCCATCCACTGTCGATTATTGGCAGCCAATTCATTCTTGCGTGCTACAGTACTGAGCGACAGATAGATGCGTCTGTCTCAGGAGCGCTGATAATTCATTTTGCAATTCAGAAGTCAGTTTTGGATTAGATGGATAAAATAGATTGACGATAAAATTGAAATTAAATAGAAAGCATAGTGAATTCAACTTTGAGGGGACTCTATCCTCGCTCAGGATTTTTTACAAAAATTTCCAAATTCCAACAACTTCTCAAATATGTACCTACCCTTAGCTTTCACAATATATTTACAGTATATAGTATATACTCAATGATTGCGTGTCACGATTGCCGCTCTTTGACGGAGAATGCGCACGACGCGCAGCGTTTAAAATCGTGGCGTTTTCGCGGGGCTCAGAGGACCTGGATACATCGTCGGGGGACGCCATTAGCATGGGCTAAGTCGGGGAACGAAGAACTCACTGGTGTTCGTTAAAAACTACGCTCGGTCACGCGAGCATGGCATCGGGCGGGGAACGACGCTTGACGCGCGAATACGGCCGTCCGTGCCGCTGGATTTTGCAATTATTTATAACGAGGAAACTTTCGTGACGCGGGCCTGGAATCAGTTCGTTAATTGCGCGAGATAATTATTGTTAAACGCCGCGAGCGCGTGACAAAGGATGATTCCGCTGTCATCGCTCGAGCCTCGGTTAATTCGCTGTTCGGTGGATTCGCGAAACAACAATCGGCGCGCGGCCATCACGCGGACATAAAACTACGCTGAAAGTTCGTTGGCCGATTCTAGTTCGAGCGTGCCACTGCGGCCGTACTTTTCCATAAACAAATGGGGATGCAAGGATTCTGAGAGAAAGTTTCACTAATTCTAGAGTGCTCACTGTGGATTATCCGAATTTTGAATGATTCAATCAAAACCACTCGAGCTCCAAGCTGCTTCTCGCGCACGCCACACTTCATTAACATAACATCGGAATCGGTGCTCGCACCGCACTTGGAAACGAAAAAATCCCCGTTGTCGTGCTCGAAAATATCAAGCTAGCGTGAAACTCGAACATCCCTCACGAACAAACGACCCGTCCTCGAGCACGACTCGATATCAAACGGCACGCAATCCACGTTCGAGTGCACTTAATCGGAATCACCTCGTACATCTCGAAACAGTCAGCTCGAGCCATCGAGAGTCAATGTTAGTTACCCTCCTCGCTCCGAACGCTCACGTTTCCGATCGAAACTTCCAACGGAGTGAATTCAGATAGTGAAACAATATCATTAGCGGTTTAGGAGACGACGTAGGATCCATTGTTCGCCTGCCTGCAGCGGGGCAATTTTATTTGGCGAATAAAAGCCGGACAAGGGACGATACGTCGAAGGGTGGAAAGGGGCGAGAGAAAGCCGGACCAGTCGACGGAGCGTTAGACTTGAATGCGAAACAAGCTTCCGACGAAGGACGAAAGAGGGTTGGCCTTCGTTGCGCCATCAACTGATTGCACACCCTTGGTGCGGCGGGGGTGGTAGCCTCACCTCGCCGGCAAACAACAGAGAGACCTGCTGTAATTAAGCAAATCTGCAGAACAGGTATTCGCATCTAAATTAACGACTGTTACGTAGCCCCGCTGTGTGAAAAACAAGATCTACTTGCACCACTGTAAAGAAAACTTCAGACTGAAGCAGGATTCAGTGCGGCTTCATCTGTCCCCCAATTCATTAAAAATTCATCAAACTGCAACAAGGTGAACGATGCGGTTGAATTAGAAGATTGGAAATAAAGTCGCATTTTATTAAGTAGTAAAGAGAGAATTGCTTAGCCGCGACAACCGCTGGTAGCACTTAGCAGGAATGTTTTCAAGGTAACCAGCGGCAGTTGAAGGTTTAATTTAATAGTGGGCGGCCTCTACTTTTCCAAACGAAGGGGGTGGATACCGTTCACGGTTGCGATCCGACCGTCGTCCTTGGATCTGCTTACAAAGCAATCTCTCCATCTGGAAGGTCCAAAGGGAACGCCACCTAATCTAATCTCCGTTACGACGCCGCCGAGTCCAAATCGAACTTGGCAGAGCCTCCGGTATCCGGTTTTCTCCCTGTCTAAAGGAGAAGGCCCCGGTCTTCCCCTCTCGCCCGATGGAAGCTGGGCAGTAACCAATCTTTATCTTGATTATGCAGCGCCAACGCCGGAGGAGCCAATCTCTAGCGGAGGAGCCTGCCAAATAAGGTCGTAAAGAGGCCGAATCTATCGATCACCGTTTCAAACTGCGAATTCGGCTTTCCTGATTTGCAATGGAGATTGGAGCGAGGACGGCGATGCGCCCGGCCGAATAAGTAGCCCGAAAGAAAACTCGATTCTGTATCGAGACCGTGGAAGCGACCCCTATCGCATCGGTTATCTCGGAACACTTCGCGGGAATCTTAATGGCCGCGAACCAGCTACGTGCAGAAACAGTTGGGAGCAATTCGTTAGCAGACGTGAGCTTGATTAATTGCCCTGGTCGTCAATTATGAGATTGAGCTGGATACTTCTTGCTATCCCTGGCTGGAAATTTCTTTCTCACTGGTGATGGACGTTGGATCGAGTGGAACTTGGGATAGCATCGTCTACGAAACTTTCCCTTAATGTAATTATGGAATTATAAGTAACAATAATAATAATAAAATTATTATACAAAGAAAGAAGGACTGTGCACAAATCTATATTAGACTATTCTAAAGCATCGTTATAAACGGACCAAATGTTTCCTGTCTCGCTACAACCCTCCATGTCATCGCAAATTTCATTAAATTGGAGTGATTTTGGCCACGCATCCGCTACACCACAAATCAAAGTGCTGCGAATTTGCGGCGCCGGAGATGTTCGTACGTTCGACTGAGCCGGCCAGATGGAAGCCGCCTCTTGCGGCTAATATCTTAAAGATATCGAATCGCCGGGGATTTTGCAAAGTCGTGCGATAAAACCGTCAGCAGAAACGGAACGAATGGGCGAACAGTTAGCGAAACGTTCCCAGCAACGAGCGTCGGTCATCGAGCGGTGATATATGCGTCGCTGACGTCTGTAAAATTCCATAAATTGTTTTTGGTTTATGACGAGTATAAATAGCGGGGGTGTTTACGAGGGTAAGGCAGAGCGGCGGGGCGGATTGGCGGATTTATGCCGCGAGTAATAGGATTAATGGCGACATTAGGCTGTTTATCGATGATTCGACTCGCACGAAGGGCACGGCGACGAAACCATCGGCGATGCGCATACCGATACGTGTACCGGCCGCCAGTCGTTCGTCATGGCGTTAATTAAATTCATTGTACGAACACCTGGTAAGCCACTTAACTTCGACCATCGATCGAGGTCACGGGTTTTCGCTCACGGGCTTCCATTTATCGAGCGTGTGAAACAAAGCCGTTAATCGGCCCTGTTTCGCGAACGAAGCTCGGGCACCCCTGTAAATTATTGGCGGAACTATGTATGTAACCGGTAACGCGATTTCGCGCCCATTGCGTCGTAGAAAGTTACACACCGCGTAGCTACGGACTTTTTCGCCGTTTCGGCCAGTCATGCACTGGTTCGTCGAGACGCCTAAAACACGACCAGAGGCTTTGATAAAAGTGTGCAGTATTGGTTTTGTGGGGGAGCATTAGAGACTTTGTAGCTGATCGGTGTATTTTCTGGTCAAATTACTTCGGTTGGGAAAGTTGGTGGGTATGCAAGGAAGTGTGAAGAAACTTTTATCAGGGCGCGCAGGAAAGATACCAATCTGTTGCAAGTAAAAACGAAAGTGGTAATGATGAACTGCAGAGTCCTGGAACTACTGAGTTATTCATCGCAGCAAAAAGAACAAGGGTAATTAATCAACCAGTCAAGCTCTGTCACATCAATTCGTCCCGTATAACGCGAAGGAAAAAAAATCATGTATGTTAATCTACTAATAGAAACAGAAACGTGTACAACATAATGGACTAATGATGTTGTAGGTAATTATATTGTTACATAGCTAGCCTCGACTTGAACTATCTCTCCTACAATCTTCAGTAATCCACTGATTACTGATTTTGATTTATCATCAAAAGGTACATGCAGCACAAAAATAGCCACCTCAATTTACCATGTAAGAGGCTAATGCCAATCCTTCTACAATGGTCCTTCAAAATCTGCTGAATCTACTCGAAACGTTTTAATCGTCTCCTTCCTAAGCCTCGTCGCCCTAGAAGAGCGCCTCTACTCGAATTATACAATACATTCGAGAGGTATCGATCCGAATTACGTCACTGTGAGCCACGGGCCAACGATCGAGGGACTTTTTCACCAAATCGTCTACGCGAAAAAGCACCGGGCCATTTCATTACGACCGCGAGAAAGTGTGAAAGGACCGCCCCGCCCGCCAGAACGACGCTGAGGAAGGCCTGCGGTCTCGCGGATGAAAGTGTAATCGACGGAAACGAACGGAAGCCCCGTGACGGAACAATCGTACCGTGGGATATTTAAGTGTCACCCGTGGCGGCGTCGATCATCAGTCGGATGATCGCGTTGAAAGCAGATCGAGATGCTGCGAGCCGCGTCCCCCGTTGTATTGTGCCTGCTGCTGCAGCTGTGGCTGCATGCGTGTCATGCTCGAGATTTGAACGTCTACCGGGACCGTCGGGATGTCGAGGAAAGTAACGCGCATCAGCCGTCGATCGTCTCAGTGACGTCGATCCCCAGCCTCCAGGAATCCAGCAGCGATCTTCTCCCAGCGGCCACAAGTCACCAGGGTCATCACCACGAATCCGGTGGCGGTCAGAGTCATCACTCGGACCACCATAGCGAGCACGGCGAAGAGGGTGACAAAGGCTACAAGAGCCATCATCATCACGATAAGAACGATAAGGGTGAGCACGACAAGCAACATCATTCAGGCCACCACGAAGAACACGGTGGCCAGAAGAAGGGGCACCACGACGAGCACGAGAAGCACGGGGAGCACCACGAGGCTGAGAAAGGGCACAAAGGTGGGAAGTTCGGCGAGAAGAAAGGCCACAAAAAGGGCCACAAGACTAAAGGGTATCATAACAAGTTCCACAAGGACGAGTACCACAAGGAGCACAAATTCTACGACGACTACCACAAAGGGGGGCATCACAACAAGCATGGGGATTTCCATGGACACCATGAGAAGAAAGAGGGAGAGCATAAGAAGGGCGGGCATCAACATTCTGGCTACCACGAGGATCATCACGGGAAGAAGGGGCATCACGACAAGGGCCATCTTGATGAAGAGCATAAGGGACACCATGGGAAACATGGGCACGATGACCATTACAGTCATCATGATTCTTATGGAAAGAAGGGCGATCAACACTCTGGGAAGAAGTTTGGATATAACAAAGGTCACAAGGGCTGAAGAATGGGAGACAAAGCTGATTACGTACCGCGGAAGGTGGATTCTGCTTTGTAAGATGGTATTATTCTGGATTGCTGAGTTTACAGCCACTTTGATTGCCATATATTCAGCATTGTTTGAATATAATTTCGTTGCACACCGATGCTGTGAAGCGTCGTTTGCTAAAAGCATATTTTTATAGAAAGGAATTGTTAAACTTTAAATGGATTAGATAATGATAAAGAGGTGGGATGTTATTTCGCGAGGCTTGAAAATAAGATTGAAAAAGACTGTATACGCTGCCTCTAGAAACTTGCTGTTTTTAAGTAATAAATCTTAAGTACCACGGAACTCTGGTTGAACCTTAGATTTCTTACGTCGCGGTACATTTTTGCGATGCATCGTAGAATTTTATTTATAACGGAGCATTATTTACGCTCCTTCTCGCGTTTAACGCGTCAAATATTTCACGGCTGTCGGTCTTAAGTTTTTCCAAAGTGACGGCGGAATAATGTATCGCGGCGCGATGTATGTATTGTGCCCCGGCATTGTGTAAATACATTATGTAAATAGACAGCGTAGTTGCATGGAAAAAAGAGATACGGCGTCGGCGTCTTGCTCTCTTTTCACCTTTCTTGCGGTGCTGCAAATAAGTTTCTCCTCTGCCCATATTTGCCTCGCGACGTTCACATTAATCAAAAGGAGCGTCGCGACTGTTTTGTATTTTTCAATGGATAGGTATCTGTTGCTTCCACCAAGTCCCTTAGCTTCAGACTTCTCTTACTTTAATTCCAATGTCACCACGAATTAATCCCAAAAACATTCAGCAAAGTAATTCGCATCTTTTACTCTCCTACGAACCGAACATTGCTTTAAACTAAATTCCGTATTCATGTGTATTTAATTGTTTGGACATTTTGATGTTGAAAGTTTCGCGTGGCGAATGAAACGCCCTTTGAAAATGTCTCAAAGTAAACGAATTTTCAGTGAAATGCGAACAAACGGGATAACAGACGCATGTATCATGTACAAGCATGTATATGTATACCTAAATAATTTTAATTACGCGCCGAGAAAGTCAGTAATATGGCTAGTGATAGAGTTTAATCGCTCGCGTTCACCGGTTCAATTGATTTTCGGATATTAATGCGCCGCTTCCACGGGAACTCGTGTATTGCGAGTTAACGCGGTTAAATTTCCGAATAAATAACACATGCTCCGCGGATTTTCGCGAATGGCTTGCTTGTAATTACATTATTCAATTACGTTCTGAGCTGTGCACTTGCTGGCCTCGAACTGCGTGTCTGTAATTTGTTTACACAGCCTATGCGCTGTTCACGTTGCGAATCTAAACTGTGGCAACGTTGTCTGGGTATCGTGTGCACTTCGGGGATCGATTTACACAGCGCGGAATTCTGTGATGTAAAAGGTATATTGTAACGGATTATAGTCCTATAATATTATGATATTTCTTGGATTTGTACATTAGAATAATAAACATATGTGTTTAGTCGATAAAGTCTATACGATTTAACTAATGGAAAACTTAATTAAACTTAAAAACAGAATAGCTCGGTTACTAAAGATTTACTGCACCTGCGCACAAAAGTGCGCGGATCGCTCTCCATAGGGGAACTCCTTCAAAACCGAACGGCCGTAAAAGCACGCAAGAATAAACAGTAAATAAAAAGTAGGCGGGAGGATGCATTATTCTTTCAATTTAATTTTCATGCATGCTCTCTGTCCATAATAAATATGTCTCCGTAAACAGTCCTACAGTAACAATTATTCTCTATACTAGGGTGGCCCTTATTTATATCAGCCGAGTTTTTTTTTAATATCTTTGCTCTCACCCCCTAGAACGGTTCATTTGATAAAAAAGTCCCTGAAAACGTTTATTACAACCGAAGAACTGGGAAGGGTACCGACCAGGCCATAAAGTTTAGAATTCATCAATAGTTTGGATTTAAAAAATTTCTCAAAAATGGAAAGCCCCATCGAAATTTTGTTATAATATTGAAAGAGCATTCAATTTTCCAGAATTACTGTATATATAATTTTCTCGTGCTTGCAACCTTTTTTAAAATAATAGCGTTTGAATATAGAGAGGTCATGCTTTACAGATGGCTATTATCTAAAAAATGATTGGAAGCACGAGAAAATTATATATACAGTAATTGTGGAAAATTGAATGCGCTTTTAATATTATTTGAACAACATTTCGATGGGACTTACCATTATTGAGAAATTCATTAAATTCAAACCATGGATGAATTCTAAACTTTAAGGTCCGGTCGGCACCCTTTCCTGTTGTCTGATTGCAATAATCTTTTTCAAGGACTATTTTTTTATCAAATGGAGCCATATTAGGGGGTGAGAGCAAAAGAAATCGCAGATTGAAAATGAGGGCCACCTTATTCTAGTATACGAGTCGCTGCACCGTATTGGATCGTGAATAAATAATTGGTGAACTTGACGTTTACCCAGGAATCTGCCCCGTCCACATTTTCTCGCATTCGTTGCTCCCTCTCGGTTTATCAATTTCCCTTGATCCACGTTCATTTTAATAGCGTGGCTGTTTACACGGCCGTTCGAGCAGCTTTCTATTTACCCATCTGCCAGTTTGTCCCCCATAATCCCACACCTTCGGAAGCTTTATTTACATCGGGCAGCTGGTTGCAACGCACCAGGGACACGTGCCCGCGTTTGCACTCGCTGGAATTGGTTGCGCGTGGTATCCGCGCTGACGGGCAGCGGGGAACAACGTGCTCGACAAAAATTCGACGAGCAATCGGAAAGTAGCGGGGGCGAATTCCGCGCGGGCACGTTCGCGTTTAATCGAACGGGGGCTCGTTGTCGCCGTGTAATCCGGTCAATTTTACTATTTATGCAAGACCATCGCCATATATCGGGAAACTGTTTTTCCACGTCGGTGCGGTAATGGGTTTTTCATTGTAAAACCCTTCGCCCTGCGTGACACCCGTGGAATTTATTTCGGACCTGTCGCGGGTTAAACACCGCCGGCCGAGAATTCCATGAAATTCGCACGGGGGTTTAATGTGGTAAATTAATTGCTTTAGCTGGGAATTAAATGGGCCCCGTTATTATTACATTCTGTAAATTCGTTGGGACGAAAGTGTAATCGAATTTACGGCAATGCAATCTTTTCGTCCCGGCTTAAAAAATATGAGCCCTCCCCTGCCTATCGACCACGGTCGGGGTCCGAGACGCGAATGTTTTCCTTTTTTAATTAGCGATCGCAGGACACGCGCACCCCCCTAGCCAGCCACTCGAAATAATACGCGAATGCGCAAACAATGTAAGCTCAGTCGAGACCACTTAATCCGACGGGCTTATATCATCAAAGGCTTTCTTGCGCGGTCTTATCATGCAATTTCCAGCGGGCGGTAACTATAACTACGAGGCCCGTTTATTATTCCACTGCCTTGTGAACATTTTATCAACGGCATCTCAGTTAATTCGGGATTATTTTCTTATTGCCCCCACTGCTTTTCACCGATAACATTTATTCCCTTTCGTACGACGACTTGTAACTTCGCTGCCCTCGAGTCCACCGCTGAACTCGGTATTCCATTACCCCTAAGAGAACTCGGGGCGTTTTTCTTCTCCCTCGATTGGAATTTCTCTGCGGAGCCCTCTGATCGAATAGCCATGCACGGAGTTACGTGTGACCGTAGAATTTTATTAGCGTCACACCCGCGCTCTTCCAAGTGCTGGAATCCAGCAGTATTCCAGGAAAAATCGGGTTCTATACTTGCGAGACACGTGTGAGAGATTCTCTTTTGGTTGCATTCGAAAAGACACGAATTTCACGTAACACGTTCCGTTTTGTCTAATTCTAACACCTTTCTTGCGATCTTTTTGGACTTTCAATTTTATTTAGCTGTTCCATCCGTGACAGGCTGACAAGGGTGAAGCATACGGGCCCGTATGCTATATTTTCGTATTCTAAACGCGGCTTTTCGTCCGTGGCAGCCGGAATTTACACGTTCCCTTTAATTTAAACGCTTCCCATTGTCCCCGGCTCGCATACTAAGTCCTTGTTACCTTCTACTTGCGTGTCCGTGTAAACTCTATTAGCAGCTTCGTTCGCGACTCGATTTCATTAAAACAAAACCGGTTACGGGTATCGTGGAGGCGCTCTCACGTTCACGGCGACCCCCTGCGAATTATCCAGTCACGACATTCCCGAGATATCTGGGGAATTAATAAGTCAGGGCTGCGAGAGGTCTGGGTTTGCTTACTAATTCAGCGTGTCTGGCGAGCGGCAACGCAGGACACCGCGCCGTCACAGCTTGCTCGATCATGGCCGAGGTGTCTCGCGAAGAAATTATAAAGGAAAATTAAAGAAATCGGCGAAATAATCCTAATTAACGGATCGGGCGAAATGCGCGTTCCATTCGTCCGAATATCGAGTCCCGTTTGATTAATCGCCCAACTCCGTCGATGCATCCATCAAGGGATAGTCAACAGCGCTAGCGAGAGATGAAAAAGAGAATCGCAGAGTGAATGAGAGGGTTTCCTCCGTTTCTTCAGCGGGGATCGATTCGATTTATTCTCACGCGGCAGTGAACAAGTTCTCCGGCGTGGGGGTCTCAGCAAGAAAAGACGAACGATGTCGGACGACTGAAATTAAATGTAGCAATTGCGCGCAACACAGCAACATCTTCGTCGGTCGAGGGGAAAGATAAATTACCGACGTGCAGCTGATCAATAGCACCGACCCGTTCTAGCCGGTTAAGTGGGAAAGAAAGCCTTTAATCGAAGGCGATCGAATTCACCCGAAGAAGCCCGCTGCACTCGCCTCGCTTCCGGCTTGGCCAGCAAGAAAGCTTCCTCAATTGTGCGCGAACGAGAAGAAGACTTTCGAGTCCACAATAGTAGATCACGCGTGCATTAACGTGGGAAGAGGTCCTGCCAAAAGTTTCCAAATAGATTTCCCTTCTTCCTCCTAAACTCACCTGACATTCAAACAGCTCTAATTGCACCAAATCATTCCCTGAAGAATATACCCGGTGGACCGATAAATCTTTAAACATCACATTTCCCAAACATAAACAAAGAGCGACAAGGGCCATCCGCGTCATCATAAGCTTCCTCCAGCGACGAGTGGCAATTTTTCGATGGAAAACCTGACGATCGGTTAATTTTTCTCGTTGCACGTGTCGCCGCAAGGGTCTGATCACTCGTCGTCACGAGGGTTCTCATTAATTCGACCGGACGGCAGGAGATTGTCGCGCGGATCGTTCAAAGGTGTAGGAGAAGTGGGCTGGATGGTCCTGGCCCTTTTCAGCACGGCGCTCTGCACGTGTATGCTTCTTGCAGCGGGGTTGGTGGCAGCGCTGGTCCTTCTTTTCTTTTGCCAGTCGCGCGACCACTCCAATTAGATTAATTAAGCCAGCCACACGTAGCTGCATCGCGGAATAGAACAATGGTCATGGTAGGAGGAGGAAGGGACGCGGCGGAATTGTCACACGCCAGAGAATTTCAAGTAGATCCGCTCGCTTGTACGCAATCTCCGGCCGGGAATGGGCAGCCGTGATCGCGGCGGGTTTGCAGCATCCCGGGCGCGCAACCTAAAAGAAGCGTATAAAGCTCCGTTAATCCGTGTCCGACGCGCCGGAATCCAGTCTGGATAGACCCACAAATGGCCACGGCAATTTCATTTGCAGAGGGACGGAATCGTTAATCAAACCCGCGCCCACGCCAAACCAGCTAGAAACCTGCGACTGTTCCCATCCCGTCGCCCGCGTTCCGCCCTCTGTGCGGCTGCAAATGCCTGCGTTTGTAGTATGCACGCGGCGTGATAAAGCGAAAATGCTGGGCGCGCGAGAAGAAAATGAGAAAAAGAAAGAAGCGTGTGTGTGTGTATAGGGAGTTCGAGGACCGATGGCCACGGCTTTCGCGTTTATTAAGGGGAGGGGGGCAAAAACTTGGAAAGGGACCACGTGTTTTGAAGAAAACGTTTCCTAACGAAAAGTTTTTGAATTTCTGGCCAATTAGATCGCGCAGAGTCGCTTCACCACTTTGCCTCTTACCAGAATAAGCAAAGAGGGGTCTAAGTGTTTAAAGGATTACATTCGTGGTTATTAAGTACATTAAGCTTATTGGTACAAGCTGAAATGCTTCTGTGTGCGATTACTAGATTGTGTCACGAGGTCTGGAACGAGCACTTCTCTAAAAAGAACTTTACTGAAGAACTTCTAGTACCCAATTACGTTTGTGTTCATAGTTTTGAAACCGCCTGTATAGGGATGTTTGCACGAGAGCAGGATGTGTGTGCACGGAGCTGTGCGTTTCAAAGGAGTCAAGAGAGGCGGGCGCATATACGCCCGGCTCTCTCGTCAGGTAAAACGTAGAAATTTATTATGATACGTTGAAATTTTAAAGTACGGCCCATGTGAACGCGCGTATGTCGCTTTTTTGACTACCTTCCTCGCCTCCTCGAAGCATTACGGAAGAGTAAAAGAATTCTCCACGTGTCTCGCCAATGAGGCCATGTTCATCAAAATTGAACAGAATATATGAATATTTAGTTAAGTGTACACACTCCAGTCCGCTCCGCTTCTTCAAATATATTTCACTGATAAATGATGTAGGTGGGATATTCCTCTAAATTTGGTAAACTGAGGATTAATGATTTCGTGGAACTGAAAGGTATGAAGGATGACGGTCCATTCATCGGAGTGATCAATAACGCTATTTGATAAACGAATCAGACACGACGATGTATTAACAAGCGCGGGAACTTGCGGTAGGCAAATAACACGATTTTTAGCCGCTTCTCATATGAAATTTAACACGTATGAAAGACCGTTTCCAATAATAATGTTCTACGTGCCGCTTAATGGCGAGAAACGTGCAATATGAAGCCTGATTATCGAGTAATTTAATTTCATCGAATCACATTAATCGAACGACATCGTAAAACGTCGAATGCATTAAGACTCCGATTCCATAATAAATATCGTTTTATTTCCCTCGAAGTACTTAATAACATACGAAACTTCGTTGGTTCAACTGTCATTTTATTATCAACAGAATCCATCCAAAAATAAACACAGAGTCAGGAGTACAAAACCGATTCCCAAAACATATATAAATTTTCAATCAAGGAACAAAATAATAATCTCGATAAACACTCGAGTGGTCAAATACAACTAATGACCGTTCTTGTACCCCCATTTCCTGCCATCACCAGAATTAGCTTCCTTGCCATGACGATGATCGTTGCGATAGTGACCTTCGTGACTGTCATCAGTTCTGTGTCCATTATGATCGTTATGATGGTGACCCTTCTCGTAATGGCCAGCCTTCCCATAACCACCATGATGTTCATCGTGGTCGTGATGCCCTCCCTTATAAGATCCACCCTTATGGTGTCCATGATCAGAGTGATGTCCACCATCGTGCTCCTCGAAACCAGAATCGTAGTCCTCGTCGTGAAATTCGTTGTGCTTCTCGAACTCATCCAGTCTCTTCACTTCGTGACGACCCTGCGTACTGTGCCCTTTCCCGTAATGGCCCTTGTCCTGGAAGCTTCCACCACTCTCGCCACCCTCGCCTTCGTGGTGCTCCTCGTAGTAGCCGTCGTCGTGATGATGATGTTTCTTTCCGCCGGCATCCTCGGCGTAGTGCCCGTGGTCATTGTCAGTGTCGTGGTGGCCCCTGCTAAATTCTTCGGCTTCGTGGTAGCTTTTGTAACCCCTATCGTCACGATCCCCATGTTTATCTTCGTGACCAGCGTGACGATCACCACCGCCGCCCTCCTCGTGACGATGGGAATGAGAGGTGGCGGCCGTTTCCAGATCCCCGTGATTTATGCTTGTCCCGATGCTGGCCGACGCCAAAACGACCAGAAGTACCATGACTGGCAGAACTCCACGTACAGCAAACATATCGGTTTTCTTTAATTTCCCGCTGGCCAGCTTCCTACCACCAAGAACGCGCATCAGTGTGTCCAGAGTTGGGTGCTACTGGCCTGTGAACTGGAAACCTATACGTATCGATTCGTGGATCGTTACTTCATACTCTAAGCTGGTTCTTTTCAGAGTCGCAATTTTTAGGGAAATATAGATACTTTCGTTAAACGAATTCATGATGAACTTATAATATTTGGAAATTGTAGTGTACAGTGCTTGATATAATTAAAGGGACACAGACATGTTATAACTAGGGCTTTTACTATCCGGATATCCGGATCTGAGTATCCGGATACTGAGATACTTCGATCCAGATTTCGAGTTATAACGAGCAATCTGGATACTCGGATACCTAGTACCTACCTAGTAGGTAGTAGGGCTCTTACTATCCGGATATCCGAGTATCCGGATTGCTCGTTATAACTCGAAATCCGAATCGAAATCCGGATCTGAGTATCCGGATATCCGGATAGTAAGAGCCCTAGTTATAACACTGTCAGTTGAGTGTAACTGCTTTGGTTCTCCAGTGAATGGACCTCGGTGCAGTATGCACTGTAACAGCTTTTAAATACGTACTCGTGCAAGCGAAAAATTGTGTTTAAAATGTTTCGGGATAGATAAATACACTGCTTTTATACGTATATACCTGCGAAGTACTTAGAAACATTCGCCGTGTTTCGTGAATGTCCGTTCAGGGTAGTGACTGCTCGAGTGCTTGATGTTGCAATAAACGTGATGGCTGCTCCGGCCAATATGGTGCGGATATGCGAAGATCTAACTTTTATATGTCTTTCACCTGTGGCACCTCTATGCACCGCCAGTCGCCGTTAGGAAAAACGTGCAAAACGTTGCTAATGCTTTAGGAACGTCTGTGAAGGGAGAGTGTGCACGGTTCGATTTCCGTCCGGCACCGCGGCGGAGAATAAATTTGCTACGTGTTACGGGATTTAACGCGATATCGCGGATTCGTGCGTTTTTCAACCACCCCTTTCCTAGTGAAAAATTATATAATTTTGATTGTGCAACGCAGTCGAGGTTTTGGCACTTCGTCACGGGTTCTTTGCAGTTTAGCATTCGGTAAGCGGCTGAAGAAGAGAAGAATAGCGTGGGAAATTGAGGAAAGTGACGTTTACGCTTCGACTAGAAACTATAACAGTCCGGACAAAATCAGTCAACTGTTGGAGAAGAGTTTTTTTACTGTAAAACATGTCAAGTATGATTCTTACTTCTATGTGACAATTTCTGTTTAGAAAATTTGGAAATTCTGTTTGAAAAGTAGCGTGCATGTGCAAGTTGGGGCAAAATAAAATTGATGGTGGGGCGAAACGATATGGCGAGGGCAAAATTTTGGTAGCTCTGTGTGGCTATTTGTGGAAATACAAAAAAGTTTCAAGTCAGAAGTTACTTCTTTTAATTAGATCTATCAAAAAGTTAATGTTTCATCAATTGTTCAAACAATTAGAAAAAATGTTATAAACAAAAATATTAATAATGTTTTCTAAAATTCATTCTTTTTCACGTGAAATCTGAATTGGATGTTTAAATAATTATGAAATAGCAAAATCCATATTTTTTCCATACAATTTCAACTTTTGTTGTATTGCGGAACTGTGCTCCTCGACAATCGAAGAATTTTTAAGCTGCACAACCAGCAATATTCTTCTATCATTTATTAGGAAATAATACGTGACACGTAGTAAGAAAGTAAGATAATTTATATATATATACCTATTTTTCACCCCCTTAGAGTGAATTTGGGCAGCAAAAAAATTGTAATTAGGATGAAATCCCCTACATGTCCACAAAGTTTCAGAACTTTTTGAATTTTTAGGTTCGGGATCTTTCCTTGTGAGCGATTTACTGAATAATAAGTAAGACAGTCGTACCTATTGAATCTATTTTTCACCTTACTGTTTCCAGTATTCATTACCTTCTTCTTTACTATTTATAGGTATCTATTCGATATAGTTCAGTGAAGCTTCTCTACTACATAATTAATGAATAATGGCCCATAATGGATATTCTCGGAAGATTTAAGAATACGAATTAAATAAGTATTATGAAATTGTGACTGAATAATTTACACTTTTCAGTCTCTACTTTTGAAGTTACATTGCTTGCATATTTCAATAGTTTAATACGTTTAATAATTAGTTTCACCGTCTAATAATGCTTTTGCGAGTACTGCATAGGCCATAGTAGAACAGCCTGAAACATTTAATCTTGTTTAAATACGTCCATGGTGGGAGAATTCATATTTTCATCAATGTTTGTTCAAAATTTTTGCACCAGTTACTTCAGATTCAGCCACTAGTAATTTCAACGAAGTGAAAAGTGCACGAATTAAAATTAGAGAGGAGCCAATTACATTTACGTTACGATTTATTAAAGTAAATGAGCTTGAGCTTTTTCAAAGTTGTACCTTAAATATAACAGCCCTTGAATTATTCGACTAACGTTTTCAGTGCTCTACAGTATAGGCTCGTATAGAGGGAGGAATAAGATGAGGAGGAAGCAGGTGACAACAGAAGTGACAAAAATTTAGTAGTTCGAGACACTTTAATAATTAAAACAAAAACATCATGACAAAATTTAAATCGCAGTGTCTAAAATTAATCAACGACGAAGTAAAAAACAAATAATACAACAAATATGATTAAATGTTATTGCGTCGGCTGGATCCATCAACGGCGGTGGTGTCCACCACCATGACCGCCATCGCCACTGGAATACCCATGCTTCTTTCCCCCATGATGTTCGCTCTTCTTCCCATAATCCTCGTGATTCGAGTGATGCTCATCGTGACCATGCTTGCCATGGTACCCCTTATGATCCTCATCGAAATGTCCTTTATCAAAGTGGCCCTTCTTTCCATGATGGTCCTCGTGATGACCGGAATGATGATGATCGCCCTTCTTATGGTGCCCATCCTTGCTCTCGTGATGACCATGATGATTGCCATGCTTCTCGTGGTGTCCACCTTTGTGGTAATCGTCATAGAACTTGTGCTCCTTGTGGTATTCGTCCTTGTGGGACTTGTGGTGGTAGCCGTGGGTCTTCTCGCCCTTCTTATGGCCCTTCTTGTGTCCGAACTTATCGCCCTTGTGCCCGTGCTCGTGCTCGTGGTGTTCCCCGTGCTCCTCGTGCTCGTCATGGTGGCCCTTTTTGTGCCCACCGTGCTCCTCGTGATGGCCTTCGTCGTGGTCTTTACCATAGTGGCCGTGATCACCCTTATCATGGTGATGATGGCTCTTGTAACCCTTTTCGCCCTTTTCGCCGTGGTCCTCCTCGTGGTGGCCGTGATGGTCGTGGCCGCCACCCTCCTCGTGGTGGTGGCCATGATGACTAGCGGCCATCTCAAGGTCCCTTCTGTTCCTCAGCTCCCTCGCTGTGGACAAGGAGAGGGACGCGCAGACCACGGCCAGGCCGAGGCAGAGCCACAAATTTCTCGCCATGCTGGTACTTTGGGGAGCGACCAGTGCTATCGACTGATCACGTCGCTATAACGCAAACCTTATATACCAGCCGTCATACTGGCGTTTTATACGTAATCGCTTTCGTTCCTTCCCGACTGCTCGCTCCTAGAACACGGGATCTTTATTTCGTAAACGTCACTGGCTTTTGGCCCATATCGTGACGCCTAGAGCTCGTTGCTCCAGGTGGAATAGAGACTCACCCTTGTACCTTAAACGGTCATCACAATTAAGAACACCTGTGCTAGAGACACATCCCTTTCTTTCCATGCAGTTGTAGGGATTAAGGGCTGTCTTCCTTCGCACGAGTAATTAATATTAAATTCAAATTCGCGTTATTTACAAGGGTCGTGGAAAGTATAGAGGCAAATCAAGCATCGCTAAACTCGACGGCCGCGTAAAAAGCCAATCAATTTGTATCCGGCGGAGTACGGTGTGACGCCTATTACAAAACAAACGGCAGCCTGCAACGTGGAAACAGTGTTTTCACCGTTCACGGGATTTCTTTGCGTAACCGCGCGATAGTTTCTCGCTTTCGTTCTTAATTGCAATCTTAAAGTTGCCCAATTTTTATCGACGATTTCTATAATACCCGATGAGATTCTGCCAGCTGCAGCTACGAATATGAAAGCATTTCACGATCGAATTAAATCACTCTTAATGTTCTCGTATAACATATTTGTGTGGACCATGGTTACGCCGAATGTTAGAGGAGGAGACCAACCGTATCGGGAAATTCCATAAAAGGGGTACGCGGGCGTTCGATTTGTTTTGTGGTCGCTGGACGATGAAAGTGTAATCGTGTCGATAAATACGACGCTATCGATTTTCTCCCGCATCATACTTGGACCGATGATTATCCGTCAATGGACGCTTCGGATCCGCGAGCCACGCTGAAGCAGTCCTCGATAGCAAACAGAACGCTGCAACGTTGTCGAATCGGATTCCACTTTTGTATTTTAAAAGAATATTTGCGTCTGCGCCGATAATGTTATAGGTACGTGGTAAATTCGATAATAAATACGGAATGTAATTTCAATGAAATGGAATATTTGAACGAGTATAACAAATAAAGCACAGTGGAATATACATTTAAATAGAGCATCCTCCGTTGATATTATGAGTAAATTTAAAATCGGTTATCGAACCGCAGCCGAAAATCTCTACACTGAATCGAAATCGGTCCGCTTGCGTAAGCACGCACAATAACGCAAAAACCGAGAAGAAACGGAACATTGTTCACCAGATTTCAGCAAGAGAGCCAGGCGATTTCGATCGCATTGCATAACGGTCTCGATTGACAGCGTCGGTATCCGCTGAAATCGACAGAATTGCGGGCCTGAAGCGGGTTAAGGAGACGTCACTTTCGCAACAGTTAGTCGCGCTAAGGAGTCGGCCAGGAAAGAGCCGCTGCTTCCTTAATATCGATTATTCCGCGATCGATATATAATCCGAGCGTGGTGACCGGATTAATCATACCGAACACAGCGACGGAGTCGAACGTCTCGGTAGCACCGATCGAATCCCGTCGAGCAGACCGACGCCAACATGAAGCCTCACTACGTGCTTCTCTTCCTGTTTGCTTGCATCGCCTTCCAATGCACGATCCTTGCTCGAGAGA
The DNA here is from genome assembly GCA_963855975.1 of Andrena chrysosceles. NCBI lineage: Eukaryota > Metazoa > Arthropoda > Insecta > Hymenoptera > Andrenidae > Andrena > Andrena chrysosceles. Next base: position 8,498,694 of record OY979766.1, on the reverse strand, counting down.
TCGGCAAAGGGCACGACGATATGATGGCTGCCGCGTCCCACCATCATCACGAGGAAGGTGGGGGCGACGAACATCATTCCGATCATCATCACAAGCACGGTGACCACGGCGATAAGGGCTACAAGTCTTCCCATCACCATGAGAAAGGCGATAAGGGCCATCACGATAAGGACGAGCACAAGGGCCATTACGACGAGGAAGAGGGACACAAGAAGAGCCACCATCATGATGACGGTTACTATTCCGAGCACCACAAAGGCGAGAAAGGGGAGAAGGGGCACAAGTTCCACGAAGAGGGGCACTATGGTAAAGGGCACAAGACCAAGGGGCACCACGAAGTCCATAAGCTGGACGAGTTTAAGAAGGATAACGAATTCTTCGACGAGAACCATGATTCTGGACACCACGAAGATCACGGTGGCCATCACCACGAGCATGGGCACAAGAAGGGCGGTCACTTCAAGAAAGGCCACCATGATCATGGAGACCATGAGGATCATTACGGGAAGAAGGGGCATTTTGAGAAGGGACATCATCATCACGATCATAAGGGGCATAAGAGCGATGGTGGGCACGACGAGCATCATCATCATCATTCTAAACATGGCAAGAAAGGAGGACATGACGATCATAAGTCGTGGGGATTTAAGAAGGGACATTAGGGGGGTTCTCCTTGATTGTTATGTTTGTTGAGCATCGTGTTACGTTGGTCTTTGTATTTCATCGAAATAAATGTGTTTTGAGATCTACTTTGCTTCAGCGGAATAAACGTTTCCTTCTTTTGTAATCTTGCTTGTTTGGGTGAAATTAGGGAAGATCCATGTGCTAATACTTGTGCATAAAGTTTATAGATCACACGTCGAAATGATTTAGTGAATACGGTCTTAGAAACAAGGTCCAAATATTGAAGCAGTTTAAAAATTGAATGAAAAGAGATTATAGAGTACGGAATTCAGCGACTGTTTCAAAATTTCACTTTGGCAATACGTCTGCGATATTAGACGCGATAAAAGACAGCTGCTACTCAGGCGGCAGAGATTCTCGCAATAGTTCAATGGTTTTACGTTTTTGTGTTGGACACGGTACACTACGCTACTTACTACAAAAAAATTGGGTCAATAACACTTTCCACAAATGTTACTTCATGGGATTGAGTAACAGCCAAAATTTCATGCTGTCGATGGCTTTCTAACAAACAACTATCATTATATTAAACATCAAAGAACTTGAACGTTAAGCTAGCCCACCGAAAACAGTTACCATTCTTCAAGAAAAGATTCCCTAGAATATTAACAATAAGTTCAGGGAAATTCCATTAGAACAAATGCGTCAACGTGACGTCTTTTTTATTGCCACACATAGACTATAATACAAATAAAACAACAACAGAAGAAGTAGTCAAATATCAGTCACCTACAATTTTACAAAACGTTATGAATCTTTACTGAACTTGTGCGCTCTGGATGACTTGGAATCTTTATCCACTCCATAACCCTCGTGGTTCTCCTGATAAGATTTTCCACCCTCTTCACCCTCGTAGCCTTGATCCTGACTCTGATGATGCCCCTTATCGTAGTATCCTTTCTTTCCACCGTCCTGCTGATCGTGCCCAGAAGAGCGATGGCCGCCTTTCTTGAAGCCACCTTCGACCTCTTTGTAGCCTTTGTCGAATTCCTCGAATTTGTCGAAGTGCCCTTTCTTATGATCGTCGTCGTAGAAGTCTGTCTCCTTCTTGTACTCGTCTTTGTGGTAGACATTGTGGAAGCCATTGGTTTTCTGCCCCTTCTTGTAGGACGACGAGTGGCCGTAATCGTTGCCTTCTTCGCTCTTCTCCGCTTCACTATGGGAACCGTGTTCTTCTGCTTCGTCCCCGTGCCCTTTCTCGTGTCCACCTTTGTTGCTGTAGTACCCTAGAAATTCATCGATTACATTTCAACCCCAATCAAATTATCAAGACCACGAATTCAAAGAACGTACAATAACATTCAAAACCATTACCTTGCTTATGTTCCTTATCACGCGAGCCACGTTCATCATCGCTAAATTCATTGTAGCTTCTATAACCCTTGTCCCCCTTTTCCCCATGCTCAGAGTGCTCCCTAGCCGCATGCTCCTCGCCACCCCCAGCTTCAAACGAGGAATCTCCATCGCCGTGAGATCCACCGTTTCCCCCATAACCGTGCCCATCAGCCGAGGTGAACTTCCTCGCTGAATGACCAAGGTCGCTATGAATCCCCTCGTCGTGGCTGATCTCACTATCCCCATGATCCTCTTCATCGTCTTCGTCGCTGTCATCCTCGTCACTCTCTCCAGCTTGATCCTCCTCGATGTCTTTAAGTGTCCCAACCCCTTCGCCATGGTCCTGAGCAGCAATCTCTTCGGAACCATAGTACGGTGCTCGTGGCCCCGGATCTACAGGCACGGCTGCCTGTTTGGCCAACTGCTCGTCGTTATAAGCCACAGCCTGGGTTAGGGCCTCATCGTGGGTCAGTTTGTTCGCGCCGAGGACATCCCCGACAGTCGCGTAGGGGAGCAGAATCGGCGTTTCAGGAACGGTCTGAGCAACAGGTGCAACGTAGTGCACAGCCTCCGGTGCATGGTAGTATTGTCCACTTCCGTGATTGGTGTACTGCACGTAGTAGACCGGAAGACCCTGTTGCTGGGTGTACACGTATGCGGTGGCAGAGCCATCGAGATCGCTCGCTCTCATCTTGGCCGTCGTCGTACGACGCTCCCTCGTCGGCGATGCATCGTTTCCACTAACCATAAGCACCACGCACATCAGCAGCGTTTTGGGTGACATGACGCCGTGCACACACGGTCCAAGATCACGGTGGCGCTGTTATAGACTGTTACTCCTCGACGTTGAACAGGAATGGTACACTGGTGCGTCTATCAATTGGCGGCATTGCTTTATATACACACGAGGAACGTGGCCTGCGATAGGCGAATAAGGGATCGCAGAGTGGAACCAGCCGCGTTCCACGCTCGAGCTCGATAATTCAAGTACGCCGTGTTATTGACGGCGTTGTTCCACTTGCTGTCCGCTCCTGGGAGCCGGGATTTGCGTAACGCGTGCCCAAGGAAGGTCGACGTGCGACCAGCGCTCGATTTCAATTCCGAAGTTTTACGGTAACTTGCTTCCTCAAGGATGAAAGGGTGTTTGCTCACAGGATGATGAATCAGTCTTGGATTCCTGAATTTAGTGGCAAGATTGTGCCCCAATGTGGTCGCGAAGTGTTTTCTCGGGGATCGCCGCGGTTATTTTTTTAGGTGACGATTCTTAGTAATTATGTACTTTAATATGGTTACATTGCCATATTTTATTGGTGACGTAACACTGATTTTTCATAAATGAAAAGAGAAAAAGCTAGTTACCCAGATGCAAGCACAACCATCACACTAAATAAGATCATTAAATCTATTAAATATCTTTGAATAACTTTAATGAAATATTAGTAAGTTAGAATTATATTCTGCGATACTAATTTTTAATACAAGTACTGGAAGGAAGAAAAAGAGACAGTATGAAGACTATGTAATGGAGCTAGAGGACGCTGGGTCACATGCTCCAAGACTATAAGGAGCTGAAAAGAGAAAATTCAATGATCAGAGGGATACTAAAGGGAGAAGAAGAATGAGCGGAGTGGATGCGTATGGTTTTGGAAAAAAGGAGAAGAAAAGAGGACCAAGATGAAGGAAGAAATCAAAACGAAAACAGAATCTTGAGATAACAGTCTTTGAAACACTTACACACATAACACATATAACCCCATTTTGAGGCCGAAAGGCAAAAGATAAACCTATTTACTACTAATAAGTTTTAATGTATTTTCTTTACTTTATTGAAACTTTACCTTATATTGGGGAAGGGGTGCAGGTTATTTAAATGTTATAAAAGCGGATTGCGACGCAAAAAATGTTGGGAAACACTGTCCTATAATAAATCAAAGTAAATTGTCCCTTACAAATAATTCTGAACTCAAAACTGTCATGCAGAGTTCCATATCGTACGTCGTTCTAAGAACTTTACAAGTCACTGAGTGATATAAGACAGTTATCGATACGTCGCCCATGTAACAGCAACCGAACACTCAACCGATTCGAAAGTCAACTTTACCCGACGTTTTTACAACGAAACCTACTTTCTAGGATATCATAAGCGGAATGTGAAATGCAATTCGAAATGGACAAGTTTTAACTACCCGCAAGATCGCTCTTGTGTAGATTCCAATAGCAGAAACTTGCCCCGTAGCGTGAAGCTGAATCAGGCATCGATTCGAGCAGCGATTATTTGCCCGCTGCCGTTGCTGCTTGATTGGTCCTGTAAAATATGACGGAAGCACCTCGGCGATTATAAAAAACCCGCGGTCGCGGAAAGTACAATGGATCTAATTGAATACAACGACTCTGTGCAAAAATTCGTACGCAAGTAAGTGACAAGTTACATAATGCACTTGTCATTGTAAAAATTCACTGGAAACAGGAGTCACAGCCGCGAAAAAGCATAGATCACTATCTCACATTATTAAAAATATCCTCTACAATTGAAGTGTCCGTTGAATTCACGGAGCAAAAACGAACCTATCTAACGCCTCGCAATTTCGAAACCCCTCCACCCATCGCCCTCATGGTCGCCCTGCTCTACTAACTACCGCGGTACACAATACTAAGCACACGAAGCCTTGGATAATCGTCGAGGTGGCGAATATTTCACCACGAATCGGTCACCAAGCTAACTTTATCGAAATGTCCAATGGTCCGTCCTTCCGAATGCATTGTGCAGTCGAATGCGAGCGAGAGTGGCGATCGCGTCGATTCGAGCGGCCAGAGTCGACATATAAAAGAGCTGAGGCTTATGGCGGCGTGATTAGAGTACATCTGAACGCGTGTCCGTGAGTCAGCGCGCTTGGGAGACGGTGCTTGGTCGTTGTTTACCCGGCATGCAGGCAGGCTAGATTAAATTCTAGGATCGGAGGGCAAAGTGGACCAGGAGACAGTGCTGGAGAAGGAAAATGAGAATTTCGAGGAGTGGGTGGCAGACTGTTTACGCGGTCTTCTGCGTCTGCGTGCTCTCGACGGTGATGCAGGCCATCTACGCCAGCCACGATTTCAGAGAGACGCGGGGTGACGATCCTCCCCATGGGAACGGCTACGAGAAGAGGCTAATCCCTATAAGGTCACCTCGAGTGGGCATGAAGCGTCTTACGACTCTGCCTTTAGAGCCCGACGCAGAGATGCTGCCTGCTCATTATACAGGCGTGAAACCACCAGGAGTCGATCATATGGAGTTGAAATACGCAGAGTCGCAGGTACCAAAGGCTACCCCTATAATTCAGGTACCTAGGAAATCGAGCCAAGCTAAGGACACCCGGCAAACGTCTGTGAATCAGAATTCTGAGATTGAGGCAGGCGATGGAGGACACCAGAGGGTGGGTTCTTTCGAGAAGGGACAGAGGGGTGATCGTTTGAAGAAGAAACACAGGACGGAGTATGCTGAGGATGGTGGGAAGAGGAAGACGCACTCTGATCGCGATAATAATTCTGGGCACGAAGAGGAGAAGGTCGAAAAGAGACGAGGGGGTAGTCATCGGAGGAAGAATAGTGGCAACGTGGATCACAAAGCCACTGGCTATCGCAATGTGTATCACAAAGATGAGTACAACAGGGACCATGATTTCTATGACAACGACGATCACGGGGGGCTCTTGAAGAAACACGGCCGGTACAATGAGAAGCATATCGCCACCGAGGGTACGTTCAAGAAAGGTGACAACACGGATTCAAGCCTCGACGGGGCGGAACTCCACAAAGAGGGAATTGCGAGGAACTCCCGGGTCGAGGGGGAATCCAAAGGTCACGACGCTCGACGCGGTTACGGTGGATTCTTTGAGAACTTGCAGGGATTCGCGAAACAGGGAGACAAGAACGAGGGTAAAAGGTTTGGCTTCGCTGAAGCAAAAGCGCGGTAGCTTCTCTGAGTAAAACTGCAGCGATATGTACAGGCATGTGTAAGATATACAACGTTTTGTAATAAATTACCAGCAGTTTGTAATTTACTTCCATCCGACTGGCTCTGCTTGCTCATCCAATCAATCAAGAATTTCTGCACAGCAAATGAACTGGCGCGATATATGTACATAATATGATAAACATTGGACTGAGAGTAATCATGCGTTACACGTTACATTACCTGTTAATTAATAAACAATTATAAGCTGTTCTCGTTAAAATATGCGATCGTTGTAATAAACTCAGCGTGTGCACTCTGTTTCCAGCATCCCTTCGATCCCACGAGTAATTAGGTACACTTGTGGCAAAAAGCTGAAGGGATAAGTGATATTTGCTGCTGCACAAATTTCAGATACAGTAATCTTCTTATTTTAAACAAATACGTTTCTACGTCCAGGGCAAATCTATTTTCTTTCCGATTTTTATTTCACACCCAATGCATCCACTCTCGTCTCTTTTTTTTTGTGGGGTAACATTTCCATCGCAGCTCGAAATTTCTCATTTCTAGTGTCATCGATTCGACGCGAAACGGGGAACCAGATTCTACTTCCATATTTCCCCGTAGTTCATCAGCATGTATTGTTCCGTTCCTTTTTCTCCTGTTTCGATCTACGCGATAGCGGCCAATGATTCGACCCTGCATCGCGGACGTAGCCTTGTTTCCCGCGTCAGCAACCGGAGGCCGCTTGATTAATGGAAATTAATAATGCCCGAGCATCGTTGCCCCGACAGATTGCAATCTTTCCTATATAAAAGGCCGTAATTGATGCAACTATACTTTGTGGTCTCTTATAGGACGACGTGAAAAAGGACGATGTATAAGTCGGGACTAGGTAAAATTGTAATTTACGGTAAATAATTGCTGAAAGATTCGATGGCATAATGCGCCAGGATATCGGTATCGTGGCAGGAAGAAAGGGCTTTGAATTGAAGTTACATGGTATCCGTAATAAATACCTACCAACTACGTTGGAGAGATTTACGGAGCATTAAAAAATAACCGATATTCAAATTGTCGAAGTTGAATGGGTTCAACTTCCCTCGGCACGCGATAATTCTTGTTCACCGTTTATTTTGGGCGATCAAACAACCCCGTCGAAATAATTAAGCTTATTGAATTAATATCAGGAGCGGAATATTTTGTTACGATATCGAAATGGGATGTCACGCGCCGTCATTAACAATCGTGAATGTATATTTTGTATTATCACGATCATGAAACTATGGTCATTTCCCTGCTATTGATTATTTAATCTTGGAAGGATTTGTAGGAACGAAGAAAATGACAAGAATGGTAGGGTAAGTGTGGGTATTACTGCGGATGCCCCGATTACTGCGGATATTCTAAAACAGATCATATTTAATGTTAGAAAGTACATAATCTCTTGAAAATTTTTAATAAAATTATTTTAAACTCTATTACAGGTAATTATTAATAAATATGTACAGCAAAGTTATTATTAATTCTTTTATCGTAGTTTGAAATTCGTCAAGGCGAAACTTCGGTCGATTCCCGATATGGCGGTCATGAACACCTACTAGAAAAACATTTATATTTTTGTTAATAATAGTAATACATGTAATGTAGCATTATTGCTCGGTAGAATAAGAGTTATTTTTCCAGAAAAACAATCAATCAGTCGTCTACATTTTAGTTTTAATTTTTATTTGTCACCGCAGTATTAGGTGCAGTACTTTACACCATGTGCATGTATTACTGCGGACCGACCATTGCGCCACCTAACCTTTCTTCCGACCGTATTCACTTCTGTCTACGTAACCTGCAAAGGTATTAAGGTTATGTTTCGCCTGACATCAGACCGCAGTAATACATACGCAGTAACTGGTATTTCGTTAGTAACTGGCACGCAGTAATACATGCATGTCCGCAGTAACTCATGCAATGACATTGATCGACAAATCTCTGTGTTTTTAATTAACTGTACATATTACCCCGCCCTCATATTTTTTTATGGAATTATTAAGGTCCCACCTTTCTTTTAAAAAAAGAAGGAGGAACTTTCATTCATTTGAACGCCGTATCGAGGGTTCTAAAGTTAACCTACCTTAAAAGTCCGCAGTAATACCCACACTTACCCTATTCAAATTATATTTTAATTGACGTTTCGATAAACCACAATCTTCTTTATCTTGTAAACTTGAATTTTTTATATAAACTTTAATCACTTACATCGAGAGTCTCGATTCGAGACGTCCCGATACATTTCACAAGTCAAATTCATATTCCGTTATTCCTCCTTCCACTCATCAAAGCGGAGAAATACCGATATTTCTTTTTCAAGTATCATACATATTGTACAATCAATCGCAGTCTGAAGTCACTCCAAAAGGTCAAACTTGGCGGAAGTTATCGTAGGGTTGATGAATAAATGAATTCAGAAACGAGGCACTCGTTCGATACCAATAAAGGTGTCTGCATACATGTGCCTTTTAACTGTCAAGAAGCTAGAAATAATTTGTGAGAACGGAAATGTGGTTTTATCGAAAAGAAAGACGAAACGAAACGGAATGACTGCGTTGCTATTAAAGTCATTCCCCAGTTCCATCGCCAAATGCCGTAAGATTACCTCGAATTGTAACAGAATCGGAATATGGAAAACTAATTATCACATCACGAGACGCAATTCTCAAATAGCATGTAGCGTAAGTTGTATTTACTTATTGCATAAGCTGAATGGTATTACGAGTATCATTACGAATGGCGAGAATGTTTAGATAACCTATATATACGAGTACTTATGCATAACTAATCCAATGACATTTCTGTCGAAATAAATTTAAACTCACAGATCCGCGTGAAATACGATTATATTCCACTCAGCATAATGTACAATATCAAATTCCAATATCCATGCACTGGAATAATTGACACCTTGAATATTAAAGCATTGCTAATGTCGGTCTTCTACTTATTTATTCTGTAATAAGTTATAATGTCCTATTAAAATTTAGCATATCACGTGGAAATATCGGAGCACTTTAATTCAATTCCAGTTCCAACGTTCTACATCCTTAATTCACGTGCTAAAAACCCAGTTATCGTATTTCAAACGTGACTCGATCTCCAACCAACTGTTAAAATCTTTCGCAAGTTCAGTTTTCCCCAATCGCTGGCAAAAAAACTGCCACCTGACGCAATCTTGTCGCTTGAAACCAAGTTTCATTCGTCCTTCGACTAAAATCCAGTGACCTTCATAGCGAAACTAATCGAAATTGGTACCAGACCCATGTATTCTCTGTTCCGGTCTCAATCTAACCGCTCCCTACGCTCACTCCAACTTTCACCACCAAAATCTACCACACAATTACTCCACGCGACCTAATCAGTTGATCCCCATTAGAGAATGAAAGGCAGGTCACCGGACCATAGGCAAACAAAGTTCCATTAGTCACTTCGGGCCACCCATAAACCTCTTATCAACATCCTTCCAGGAGGGTCAAGCTTACACGACGCGTTTAGCCCTGCCACCCGATTACGACAACGTGGTGGACTTCATGTGCGAGGAGTATTACAAGAACGAGCCAACGGTCATCAACATCGGTTTGGCAGGATCAGAGGCGCCGCCCTGCTGGCGGCAGATGCTCTACAACCAGGTGAAAGAGGGCATGTCGATCATCGCCGTAAACGAGAACCAGTGCGTCATCGGCGCGGCTCTGAACTGCGGGAGCTTTCCATCGGAGGCGCAAAGGCTGTACGAGTTCTCGATGTGCTGCGAGCCAGCCCCAGTCCGACGAATAATAGAGTTCTTCGCCTACGTGGCGGAGAAGGCCAACCTCTGGGAACGGTACTGCGTCCCCAGGGTCTTCGAGCAGAGCTGCCTAGCTGTTCACAGCGAGTACCGTGGCAAGGGGATCGCCACCAGACTCGTCGAAGAGAGCTGGCTGCTGGCGCGCGACTGTGGCTACCCGTTGTTCTGCATAGAGTGCAACAGCAAGTGAGTCGAACGCCCGGCACGTAGGTGTGGTAGCTCGTGCGCCACTGTATCTCAAATTCGACCCATTTTCCCGCGAACCAACTCGAATTCTGGCGAATCCTTGGGAATCCCAGAATCGACCGCAGAAGGAGGGAGCATCGTCCCTTGATTTGAGAAATTTCGAGGATTCTAGGTGGTGGTAGAGGACAGGTAGACGCGTGGGTGCTATTGGGAATACGGGATTCAGGGGTGGACTTGAAGTTTATCAGAGTTCTCGTCAAGTGTAAAGCATTCTTACTTTGTGAAAAATTGAAGCGAACTTTGTAGGGGAGACCGGGGCAAGTTGATACGTTTTTCAGTTTTCATTGTTTTTCATTTTTGTTTGAATCAATTACTTAATAAAAAATATGCTAAAATATACTTTGGTCCTTCCTCTTTAATATATAGTAAGCGAAAACTTGAGAAAGTACGTACAAAATGAATGAAAAAATGTTATTTGGACGAAGGCAAAGTATATCAATTTACCCCACTGCGGGGCAAGTTGATACATCTTTAAAATATCTGTTTAATGAGTAACTAATAAATTTGAAAAATATAATTTCAATCTAAATACCTTTCCAACAGTCAAAAGTTCAAAGATCAAACAGATTTTTAAACAAACATACCTAGAAAAACATTTTTATTTTCATTTTTTTATATCTGGAATATCCCACTTTAACATGAGGTGTCTTCTTCTTTTTGTTATTTCAAACCATTTTCCAAGAAATATAAAGAAAAAATTCAATTAAAAGTAGTCGGGGAAAATTAATATACTGTATCAATATGCCCCAGAGAAACCGTATCAACTTACCCCACAGGAAGTCATTATGCATAAACATGTCCATAAAAAAATGTAGAGCATATAAACATAATTACAAAACGTAATTACCTTACCTTCAAAAGACTCAATGTGATGCCAAATTACTTCGGGTTATAAAATTCTTTATATCGTCTCAAGACGGATTGGAAAGTGAACACAACTATTTACTTTTTCTTTATATAAACGAAAACAGTTAAAAAACGATTGCTAACGTCAAGGTACACCCACGTACGCTGGATCGTAGGAAAGAATTTATCAACAATTTTCACATATCCCATTGAAATGAAGCTACATATATACGGTGTCGAGATAATTCGTCTGTATCAACCTGCCTCTGTATCAACTAGCCCCGGTCTCCCCTACTATTTCCTGATGTTTTTAAGCATTTTGTTTGTAACGAGTTTCACTTGGCTGCAGTTACTGCGCGAGAATAAGCCAAGCTTTCGGATGGGAAGCAGTCTGGAGCATACCGTTCGGCCAGTACGTGAGAAACGGTGAGCTCGTCTTCAACTGCGTGAAAGAGCCGCACACGATATGCCAGGTGTTCATCGATCACCTTACATGCTATAAAACTTATCGTCCGCCTCAAGCGTCGGGTAAAAAAATTGAGCCAGAGAAAAAATAAAATGCTCTTAACGCTCACTCAGTTAATAGTCTATCGACTGATTGAATCTAGCACTGCTAATAAGTATTGCAATGTACCAATAAATCTATGTTTGTAAATAGTGAATGCTTCCTTAGACGCAAAGCACTCGAGCATTTTCATAGCTGCAATAATTAATCCGTCGGTGCTGAATGGCTGAAATTATCGAGCACATGAATGTTAACTAATCGAAGGGATGCATACGCGATAGCACTCAAATTACATTCCCCGATATTTGTCTTGTAAGCACCTATTGACTCGGCCCGGTGCTTGGAAGTTCGACTTCTGCCAGCCACGGAATTAGAAATGGCACGGGAGCCACGAACCCTGGCGAATTTGTCTGCCGAGCTCGCCGCGGGGAATGGAGAGCCCCGCTGCATCGTTTCGGAACGTCGATTAAACGCGCGGTGGCGGATCGTTAGAAAAGTAATTGTCGACGAGCACGATGATTCGTCCCCGTAACGAGCAACCGGCGCGAAATAAAACCGATCCGTGGCGCATAAATCGCGCGGCCGCGCATTTTTACCGCGTCAACAGGCCCGAAACTGGCTGGCAAATTGCCGGGGCGAATTGATCTATTGCGGGCCGAGTTGACTCATTTGTAAAACAATTTCAGACGGCCGCTCAATCGTCCATTATCGGCCTGTTATTGCCGGAATTCGGAAACGGCGGCTGCAAACATGCCCCGGCCGCCATAATTTAACCATCCGACCGCAGTCGTTTTATGAGATTGCCTGTGATTTGAGGGAGGGGCTGGATAGGGCGCGCTCTCGTTTAAAATGAGCTGCAATGTTAATACACGCCGTTGTTCGTCGGTTCCAATTTCGAAATGAATGCCTTCGCAAACGGGGACAGTAGCAACGGTCACAAGGGACACGACAGCTCTAGGGTATGCAAATTCCAGCCCAGTGGATTACTTAGATGAGATTTGTGCTCCGCGAGTAATCGAAGCTTATGTTCTTCGTTACAGTATTGAAGTTTCTCAACTTTATCGAACTCGTTAATATCATAGCCCCAGGTATTGCTAAGATATTTAATGCGCAACGAGCTGTGCAAGCTTCGGTGTTTAACTAGCCACATGGACGGTAACTGCAATTTCGCCTGCAAATGGGTTTTTGATCTTGATAGAATCCCTCTGTTGACCCGTTTCCGCATAATACAACCACGTTACGGGTTGTTAAGGAAGAAAATGGAGTTCCATACAATAGAGGCGAGAAGAGCGCGACGCCGGTGTTCCTTAACTAGAGAAACGACGAGCTGTTTCTTCGCTTTGTCCTCCCTTTGACTGGCAGATTTTCCTTGTTCTCCGCAGAATGCCGTCTTCCCGTTGTCCCGAAATTCCCACAGCTTCGATTACCAGGTGAAACGGCGAGGGAAGTTAAATCGAGCATCGTGGCTCGCGGGTTTCATGTAAATAGAAAGGTGTTTAAAGCTACATTAAATTAACGGTCAGATTTTGAGCCATCTCGAATCGGCTTTTCTCGGCGGAAAAGCCACGGTTCTGCGGTGGAAATCCCGGTCGACGGGACGTTTCGTCGCTCTCCTTTGAATTCCTTCGAACGCGGCGCTCGACCCCGTGGTAATATCGAATAGACGGGCAAAGAACGTTCCCTCATTCTTCCGTCATTCGCGCGATTTCTACGCGAAACAGGACTGCCACGTTCAATCTTCAACGCGTCGCTAAATGTGCTCGAGGTAACCGGGCGTGTTTCCCATTGTGCAGTTTCCTTTTATGCAGCGCATTGTTCTGCGTCGCGCTATCCCAGACGCTAGGAACGGAGTAATTAAATTTTACATCATCTCGAGTACCTCGCCCTCACCATTTCTAGACCGAGTCGCCTTGGTACCTGTTGATGATGCGCTCTCAAAACCTGTATATGCGCCAATTTCCCAGTAGGCAGACTCGGAGCAGTGAGTTTTCGACTGGAGTCTGAGATGAAGCCTGCCGAAGACGTGGACTTCGAAATACATACGTGACGAATATTTTCTTAATGAAGAACGTGAGGGGAAAGTTGAAATGAGAGATTTTGAAGCATTTCAGATAATATCCTCCACATGAGACAACTACCTTGGATGATCATCGACGTTGACTCTCATACTTAGTCGATACACGCGTAGATTCGCACGTAAGCACATGCATTAAATGCGTTTCCAGTGTACGTCGAATCAAAATCAAATCGAGTTTGGAACGTGTTGGCCGGATGGCTGGGGAGCCAAGGAGACGACGTAGCAGCAGGAGGTTCCACCGAAGCTGGAGACGACGACGACGACGTCGGTCCCCTAACTCACCCCGAAGTTTCTCAACTGTAATTCCGACTCGATAGTTGCCACGGTATTACCGGGAATTGCGCACGCCTCCCTAACTCCATTAATCATTACGGCTTTGAGATCGGCTCGAGATCGGCTCGAGATCGTTTTTGAGAGGCGGCGCCGAACGAACTGAACGAGCAGTCGCTACGACTCAAATCCTAATCCATCTTGGATGGTATACTTACGATCGACGTCGATTTTCCTCCTCCATGGAATAGGGGGCCAGGTCTGAGCCAGGACCGATGACGGTGATACCTTCCCCATGTCGATTTTTAAAGCGCAGTTTGGCGAGAATCCTTTCTTTACTACCGTTTACGGTATTTAAAATGCTATTTTGACTGATCTTGATGAATAGTGCACGATTTTGAGATGGATGGATGGTGGTAAAATTTTGGATTCGGTATCGGTAGGGAAGGAGCATAAGGGTCGAGTATGGAAGAACCATAATAATTGAATAACTCAAAGTTGCAAAGACATAAATTATTTAATTAAATACTCTGTGAAATTAGAAAAATTGTCAAGTGGTGCAACAATTTCTGAGACCTCGGGTCTATTTCAAAACACTAATCCCATAGCCGATTGAACTTGGACGGGCGCGTTACGGTCCTCAGCAAGAGAATCGCTGTCGCGGCAAAGACGATTCTCCCTTTTCGAGCAGCGAAGAACACGCCCCAGCCGACGTTCACCGTGGGCTCGGTGCACTTGGACACGCTGTGAACGAGCTTAATCTGCATAATTCCAACTCGGTTGTAGCGGGTCGCCGTGTATTCTAGCGGAACACGCGCGTCTAACGCTCGTAATTCCACTAATATCGGGAATTGTTTGCCCGAATTGAAATAGTTCGGCCGGAGACTTCCCCTCCCGCGCCCACCGTCGTGAACACTATCATCGCGACCATGCGTGCCCCGAGCGTCGGTATCATCCCCCTCCCCCGCCGAAATTGTTTCACGTGGAACGATCGCCGTGGCGTTAAACTTTAAAGGATTCAACCCCGATGTGGAATCCGCACGCATTAATCCGCGTTCGGAGGACTCGCCGTTATTACCCATGGTCTTATCAAAGCTGGCATTCCTACAGCAGACGGCGTGCCCTATGGCGAACGCCCCGACGTCGGTCACTAGTTGGTATTAATCATTCGGCATCCACGTCGACGAGCGTTCGAACCGGGCTTGCGTAATTTTCGAGAGGCGCACATCCCAATGATTGCTCGAACCGATACTGGTAATTCATGATGAGTTTCATAATTGAGTTGATTGGATCGATTTCGGCGGTATCATGCCCTATGGCGGGCCGTTGGTCTTTGAGAGTTACCGGTGATTTCTATATTAAGGCTTCTGAAATACATGGCGGACGTGTGATACCCCTGTGCTGATTTCAGTGCAAACAGTAATACGAGTAATGGGTATAATTTTCCAATAGGTGTTATAAATCTCCCCGTGATTTATGGCACAAGAGGAAAATGTTACTGCGTGTGATTTGTGTTAAAATAGATCTACACTGATCGGAGATCCCGATGTCTTCCCTCGATTAAGTTACACTCGATCAAGATTTAGCTTCACGGGAAATAACCACGATGATCGAAAGATCTGAGTTGATGTGACCCTGAGGAGAGAAATGACGGTCGTCGATCGAGGAATACAGCATACTCATGCGTACATCGTTTTAACGTGTCGTTTGAAATATGAACTCGATTTAAACTTTCCCGTCAAAACGATTCTGTCGAACTTTCGAATGGATAAGCGCCCCGGCTTCATCGCTACCAATCATCATCGTGGAATTTTGAACTGATCGATCGGTTCCAGGCGAATGTCGAAACCGAGTTAAGCTCGTTTAACCCGTACGACGGTCTTCACGTCCGTTTGACGGACAATTTTTATCGCTGTCGCGAATTTCAGCGAGCCAACGTGGCTTTGCGCGAAACAGCATTCGCCTGTGTCAGCTAGAGATCTGTACCACTTTTGATTCTGGTTAGAACGTCTACATCGGGCGTCGTGTTCTTTGGGTGCGACATACAACGCTGACTGACGAAAGAAGATTTGATTTCCTTGTCTCACAGCTCATGTTCCACCCTTCTCACCCTTTCCACCCCCCTTTTTCTTACGCTCAGCGAGCATTCTTCTTCCAACGATTTTATCTGGAGGCTGATCGCAAGACGCGTCGTTAACTCTTCTCGTTTGTCATTTCAAGTATTTTCCCTTTCGAGTGGCGCGATTCAAGAGAATTTTCAATAATTCTTCGAGGGATTGTCGAGTACCTATTTAGTGGAAGGATGTTTTATGCTTCGTGTAGTACAAGGTAGATTCCCGTTGGCCGATTCTCGCTGGAATTGGATGAAAGGGGAGACAGAACCTCTGGACCTATTTTATAATGTATTATACATTAAACGAATTTTCCCCCGCGTTCGTGTGACTCGCTGACAAAGAGAATACGAGAAAATTCATAGTATAATCGGAAGATTGTCTATTCTGTTTATGGAGCGTTTGAGATAGGCGAACTGGGTGGTCGTATTCTTTAAAAATATCACGAGCAACTCTGCTAATTCCTCTGTTCCCCTACTTTTCTATGTAGGACATTCCCCTCGTCGAAATCTCTATCTCAGAATTCGCTGTTAATTCGTAAGATGAATTGGAAACATTTTCAAATATTCCCTTTGGTCTCTTTCATTTCCTGAATGACTCCATTCAGCTGCTAGCACACTCGTCGAGAATACTAATTCTTAAGGAAACTAGGCAGTAGAAAAATTGATTTTTTTTTATTGCATTTACCAGTCAGCACCGACATTTTATAAACCATTTGTATATTTCATACCAACTTTTTTTACAATTTCTATGATAATATTAAACATTGGGTAAAAGGATACATCTGGATTTGCTTTCATATTTTTACAAATACATTAAAAACAAAGTGTTTCTTTTACGGAAAAATACTAGCTAGTCCCTTTAAGGTTGATTAAGGGGGAGACCACTGTCTCGGCCCGAAATGTAAGGGTATTTTCGAGAATTTATTTCAACCAAACAACGCAAGTAAATCAATTTATTGCTTAATATATTCAATAGTGTATATATCGAAGGGTAAGAAAATTTTTTTTTAATCAAATTCATAAATCGGTTGTCTGTATACACTCCGTCAAAATTTGCGCTCCGGAAAAAACATGCTAGTCGCGTTGACAGTCCCCAGACCATATGGTTCATCGAAATTCAAAAAAACAATAATATTTAGAAACTAGAAGCCTGCCTCTATTACGTGACGATCGCAAAATGTCGAATTTATAAAAAATAACAAAATGGCGGACCACTGAAAAAATGTCATGTTTTCGGGGTACAAAATTGGGGAAATGTTGCTAAAAAAAATAGAAGCAGGTTGAAAATTGAAAATGTCTGATCGTCACGTAATAGCGACGGGTTTTCCGTACAATAAATGTCCTTGATCAAGCCAATTGGACGTATAGTTTTCTCTGTAGACCGTCAACGCGGTTGAGAAATGTCATTCTGAGAAAAACGCGTTCAACGTTCCGCGTGGCTCAGTCGCGCGTTTGACACCGCTTCACGAAAAACACCATATCTCCGTCAATTTTGCGAATTTCTTCATCAAATTTGGAGAGAACATTCTTGAAACATACGCCTTTCAGAAAATGTAAAAAAAATAAAAAAAATTTCAGATTTGAGACAGTGGTCTCCCCCCTTAAGCTGCGATATTTGCTCCCATCAAGAAACAGCCTACTATTTTTATCAGCACTCCGAAACGTGCTCTCCGTTCACAACATCGCTCGACCTATCCCAGAACACCCCCGAGACTGCGCTATAACCGCGCTATACACGTGCAAGTCGACCATCGTCGAATACCTATCTCGCGTGTCCCATCGGCGATAAGGGTTCGCGTAGCCCCCGGCCGCGTTCCTCGATCGAACTGGCATCGAAACCCAGCAGTTGTAGATGTTCCGCACTCCCACACCGGCGGTTAGCTGGGAAAATCATATCGTTGTCGTGCGGGCCGGAGTGTTCGGCGGGCGTCCCGTTAATTAGGGCTTGGTTGCTGGCACCGTGCACGTCCATTTGGCAGATGGACCTAACTCACCGTGCAAGGATTCATTAACACGTATGTTCGTGCCAAGGAACGCGCACATCCACGTCGACAGCGTGTCCACGTAATAGAGCGTGGCGTTTCGCGGCGCGTGCACGTGCACCGGCCTGATCCACGAATCGCAATGGAACGCATACAGCAAAACGAAGTGGCCGAGGGGTGGGTGCTCCAAGAACACCGTAGCAACAATTAGGGAGGGCCCTTTACCGTCCCGTAGAATGCATGCCTGCATATGCACATCCACGAGTGGTATAACACACGCGCGCTGCCCTGTACAATCGCGACACGCGCATATCTGCGAGCCCGGAGACTATGCCGCATTGGATCTCCTGTTACAACGCTATGCCACGTATGTTGCACTACTCCGTCTGTCTCTGGCCGTCGTAAATCGCATTGTTTACACGAGGGGTTATTACCGAGCCTCGCTGCTCTCCCTCCGCAATGTTCTTAACTTTCAACGGGGAAAGCTGCTCGATGGGGATCGGGGGTGTTATCTACTCGCGATTATCGAACTGCTGGTTGTTGGTGCCAAACAAGTGGAATTGCCCATCGGAATATTCAGTGGGGACGTTTAGTGCGATAGTGATGATTCGCTGCTTGAAGTTTCAGAGATTTCTATTTTATTTTTAAGTGCAAAATACTTCAATTGTGAAACATTGCGGGGATCTGGAGATGAAAGTACATCGAAATTTTCGGGGCGACAGCTTTCGATGTTTGTAGGGCTGTTTAAAATATACGGTCTCGCCTTGCTTTACAGTTCCGCACACGTAACCTGACACCTCACTCCATCCCGTTGACCCAGAAACACTCTTGTCACTCGTTCAGCTCCGCCGCCACGGTTATGCACGTTTTCGCCAGACGCGAGTTCGAATCGAAATGCCGCAGTTTATGACGGCCGAGCTCGGCGGTAAAGGAGGGTGAAACTGGAATAGAACGAGCGTATCTGAATCTCGCCACGGACGGTTCTGCAGGCAGATAAAACCGTGAAAGTGTGACTTTAAGCGGATAGGGAGGCTACGGTTTCCGTTCATCCGTTGGAAAAATTACGGCCGAGAGAAATTACCGTAAAGCGAACGAATTGCTCAATTATTGGTCGCGGAATACTCATGAATCTCCGCGCAGGTGTTGAGTTTCTCGGAAAACGAAGACTGTGATTACTCAAATTAGAGATAGTAAAGTTTAGAGAGTTATAAAAGATGAGGGGAGGTGCTCGAATTCCTCTTGAGCAGAAGATTGTGCAATGAAAGTGAATGATAAATCATTTTGACTAATCGTAAGCAGATTGGGTTAGCAAATAGTTGCTGTAATGTCACAGATAATAGATAACGCTTCTTGCCACAGAACCAGACTGATCGTCACACATTTCATCTTTTCGCGCCAGGTCGGCATTGAAAGATAACGATAAATCGGATGGTCTCGTAACTTGAGGCAGTAGGTTCGAGGGATGTTTAAATTTTATCTGCTTCGGGCAGCCGCGGATAATCGATAACCAACCGAGCCACGATGAACAATTCAATAACTTTTCTACTCCGGCCGGCCATTACGTCCGCCCCCGCGTAAACTTCGCTTACATAAAGTTCCCGTTTTAAACTTCATCGTCACTTACACGGTACGTTAAATCGTCCGGCGCGGACGATTTATTTCTCTGCCTCTGGAGGAATCTGATCCCTCTTATCTACACAATTTTACGCGCAATTAATATTTATGCCGCGACACTTTTCTCCTCTGGTAATTCAGCGTTCTTACTGCCAGGCCATCTCTCCCTCTCCATCGATCGTTCTCGAATGCGATTTAAAAATGAAAGGCAGCAAAGCGATGACTTCCACCCGATAGGACATCCCTAACGCATCAAGCACTGAACGTCCTTTTCCCGTAAAGTCCCCCCAAGACGAAGGATTACCTACGCATAAATTTTGTCGTGATTTACTCTCGACGTATTAGACAAAGACAAAGTGTTACCCCCTTATTATCTTTAAACGAGAGGGTACAGATCTGAAACTTCACAGATTGGTGTTTCAGATGAGGAGCATTATTTAGCAGATAATAACAAGATTTGTCACCAGGGCCATTTGCTCGTGCTTATCTTGCTAGACCCTTTCCGTGAGTTGAATACGAATAAATGAAGTCTCATAACGGCGCGACGTTCAACTCGTCTCTGGAAAAATCGTTTAGAAAATGGACGCCCTTTGGCGGGGTTAGCGTGACGCGCGGTGTCGTGCGGCTACCGGAAACCGTCACGGCGTTTTCCGCTCTCCCACGCAGGCCGAGCGAACTTCGCCAATTCAATTTTCGGATGGGCCGCGCAAAGGCTTGTTTATGAAACGTTTACCAGGAAATGGTGGGTGGTCTGTTTGGAAGTCTGTGTAGATGCCGTGCCGCCGACGATACCGAAGATATCAAAGTAATTGGAAAAGTTTAAATAGACTCGCGTGCTATTTACGGTCCGCGACCGCGGTCAAACGTCTTTGTTCCTTTTCTTAATCGCACAAGATGGTCCGTTAACGAAGCTCGTACTTCCAAACTGTCTTTGCGCCGTCTCCCACATAGTTACACCCCGATAATTTCGTTTAAAATTAGAAACTATTAAATTTATACGAATTTATAATAATTCGCCTTTATTGCATCACCAAATCTACGTTGCGGTAATTAAACAACGAATGGGTGAGGTTAAACATTCCTGCTGCTTTGCAACTACCCTTTCAGCAGTATTTCAGTAACAATTTCCGCAGTAATTTCGTTATTTATAACGATAGCTTCACTTGAGTAAAGCATCAAAGTGCTATTGTGTAAATTGAAGATATATTCGTGTGTTTTTAGGTGATTTAACCTTTCATGTGTCTTAATGTAATGACATACCACGCAGTTTCAAGTAAACAGCTGCAATAAAAGGTTTTCTATAACGTGGCAATTACGCGTCCGAACATGCAGCGAACTACCTAGGAGGACCATCAACTTCTGGCTCCATTACAACGTACAAACGTTCCTTATGTAGAAGACAATACCGTCGCGGTGCCGTTTTACGCCGGTTCTAAAAGCGCCGCGGAGATTATATGGGCTCTAGCTGCAATTTGCAGATCGATAGATTTTAACGCACTTGGCAGACCTCTCGTAGAATTGGAATGTTTCCAGGGGGATCCGGCCAGGAGCGTTAGTCCGCCGGCGTAATTGGTATTCTTGACGCAGAAATTCATTTACAGAGTCAACCAGCGCGAGAGGAGACTGCGAGAGATATTTTTAATAAAGGGTCGGCCTTGGCGAATAATAAATCCACCGGCGTTACTTTGTTTCCCCAGTTGTATTCAAATTCCTTGCCCGTCCCACGTGGCGTTCTCCTACTTTCATCAACGACCACCCGCGATTGGCACGAATCGCCAGACTGGACGAGCAATAAAATATGTACGCGAAAATTCGTGGACTATTGTAATTACGCGGAAAGCTTAAACTCGCCGAGGCAACGGTGAAGCGCAAATTTGCCCACCGCTTGAGAGCTTCGCTTCACCTATGCACCCCGTTCCCTCGCGGTTGGTTTCGAAATAATTCTCGAGGGAGAGGGAATTAAAGAGGCAGCAGGGTGGAAAAAATTTATGTGCGCCAAGGTGCCGCTCCCAGTATACAGAATGTTACCAGCTAATAGCTGTAAGCCTTAGCGAGATATAAAACCACGCTACATTACACTGAGGGTATTTTGAGCTGCCTAAAGATAACTATATCCTTTTAAATACCCACGTTCGTAGTCCATTTCCCGTCGAGTAGAATGACCTTTTAAATTGGGTTGGCAACGTCAGGCCTGTCCACAGCGCGTGCTTCTGAAGTAAGTCTGACAAGGCGCTGGGCGTTTCTACTTGCTCGTCTTGCTGGCTATGAAGCTAGCTCACTATTTCCTCGTTTTAACCTAGCACAATATGTAGCACTTTACCCATCGACCCGTTCGAGATCACAAAACATGAAATTCGGTAGTTTATCATCGCGAGCCCGACACCGCCTGTAAATTCGACGCGTGTTAGCTCATGCAGCTGGGTAGTTCACGGCTGACCATAAATCACCGTGATCCGCGAATATAAAGTATTCCTTCGACACAGGTGGATCGCGGGGTTCCCGAAACAGGCCCATGCGTCTGGGCGACGTCGACCCTTGTCTCTCGAAGATTCATTGTAATTCATTCCCGGGGTTCAGATGACTTTGGGCTTGCTGCAGCCAGGTAAACAGGATTATCCATCGGAACGCGTAAGTTCACGGGGCGTTTCTGTGTCTTCAATTCCGTAGAGTACATCGGGCCGAGAGGCTGGACAAAAAGGAAGAGGGAAAATGGCAAGAAAAGCAGACAGAAGACTAACGCTCTCCGCGTTTCCTTTTTATCCCTTTTGCGGGCTCAGGTAACTGTAGGGGCGCGGGGCGGTGGAAGAAGCGGAGGAGAGATATACAATGCGCACTGGGGAGCGGCAGAAATGTGTGGGGGTGGGAGGGTAGGGACCCGTGGCTAAAAGTCGACGGTATTTTCATTAAAACACTCGCATAAACGAGAAGGTAATATAAATAGGCCTGGACAAATACGGCTAAGAGGAGGGTAGGGGTGGTGAAGGATGGCGGACTGCTACTTCCGCCGCGGAAGATGCCCTAAACCCCGACGCCTCGTAAATATTTGCCGTTACATTAGCGCGGCGAAGGTAAATCCCGTATCAACCGTAATTATATCCGTCAGCCAGACCGGGAGATGCTCCTCGGTCTGAGAGCGTGGCGAGCCGAGCGGAAAAATCGCGAACAGCGACGAGGGGCTCGTGAAGCGGTCGGCAAATTCGTCATTAGCCATCTTTCAACCACTTCCACCAACTTCCTTAACCGTGTTTCGCCCTTCGATCGAGGAATCTCGGGCTCAACCACCCTTATCCGCCCCTGCGTCTTGCCAGCCATGTACGGGGTGTAAATTCGAGATCGTTACCAGATATGGAATTTTTGTTTCTTAGGGGTGTTCTGGCCCCTCCGAGGGACTTTACTTAACGACTTTACGCCCAATTTCACCCCTGCAATCTCGTCAAATTGCACCACGATTTAGGAATTCTCGTGTTGAAGCTGCAGCATGAACAAAAACGCGACGGTTCAGCAACTTGGCTGAAATTTATATCGACCAAGTTACTTCATTCTCGTAGGGTGAGAAACATTCGCGACGTCAATTCTACACCTTCTCTGTATTCTCCGCTGTGTCTATACACTCATCTTTTTCCGCGTGACACCGTAACGATTACAAATAAGGGCTCGAGCCTGTTGATTTGAAAGTTTGACGCGCGATCCTTCCGTGAATGGTCGCCGAACACGCAATCAAGTATCCTTTCACGCGAATTGATAGAGGAACCTTCGATCCCCCCTACCCCCTACACCCTCGTGTTGTATGCAAATCTGTTCTTGATTATTTCGATTCATCGGCGTCGACTTCCTTCCCGGCCAGCTGACAAATCGCGTCGGAGAACGAGTTTGTAATTTATGCCGGTTGTTCTTCGATTCGATTCTCGGGGACTTGGAGGGCACGGTCTCGACACACGCTTTGTGGTTTTGTGAGATTTATTGATCTGGGTACGACTAGATTGATTATATCTAGATACCACAAATTTTCAGTGATCGAAGTGGTCGAGTTTCGAACACTTTAAATATAACGCAGTCTTGAATATTGCTTTCTCGATTTCCCTCAACCATCGGGAATAACAGAGTCTCAATGCCCGCGAAGTAAGTCAAGCCCCGCGGCCTAAGGGTAACGAAAGTCCCAAGCGGAACCGTGTTCCCGCGGTTATCGTATGCTCATAACTCGAATCCATGGGTTTGCCTATGGAAATTGTAAATTGCACCGTCGCGGGTAGCGCGATGCAGATTGGCCGAAGAAGATGGTAATGCGGCCAGTAAATTTCCATCGTAGAAGACAAACGTAACTAGGAACTCGCAACGGGCTCCGTATGCGTTCCTAACTGGACGTTCATTTCAATTTGACGGTGTATTCAGCGGGCTCGGTGCCGGGCAAATGGATCGTTTCCTTTATAGTATCACGCGACTGATTCCGCAATTTTCAGCCGGTTTAGCGGGGATCCCGTTTCATATTGCCGACAGATTCGAGCCTGCACGTTCTTGTTTCTGCACAGCCACTGATTCCCGGCGACCACAGTGGATCTCCCTGAAAATCGACTCGATAGTTTAACTCCATAAGTAACCACAACACGGCGATGCTTACATACGAGTCATCGCGAGAGCAAGACTTTGTATCAAACCTTCGTCAGCAAATATCGAAGATCAACAGTTTCACTGATAAAATAATTCTTATGATTTTTTCTCCACGAACTGATAGCTTATCTCGGAGCGATGATAACAGCGTCAGCTTTTGCGTAGGATCGCGATCGAAGTTCCCGTTTCGACTAAAAATGAAATCCCACGCGTCAGATTTATTCACTTCAGATTACCATTACCCGAAACTTAACGGAAACATCCCTAAATCACCTCCACGGGCATGTATATTCCCGCGTTAATGCGGTCTTACTCCGTGCCCGTGCAGTTTATCAAATTGTATAGCGTTATAAGCCGCGCGATACAGAGAGAGCCATCCGCGTCCTAGGGGAAATAAACTTGGCCCTCCAGCAGCCCACCCCCCGTCACGGGGAAGTTCCGCTTTCGGGGGAAGAATCTCGAGTTTTAAATAAATTAAGCCTCCCGCTTCTAAGGTACGGGCGGAGGGGTGCGTCAGTTGTTTCAGCGGAGGCGAGGCATCCGCTGAATAATATATGCCGCGAGGCAACGAGGCGAGCGCGTGAGAACGCGGCTCGGAAAAGAAAAAGCCACGAACGGCTTAAATACTCTCCCGATAAGCGTAGATTTCCCGGGGAGCGTCACGATCCGACGTTTAGACAAGTTGAGTGGCAGTAGAAGCCTGTCGGGAAGGAAAAAGAGGCGAGGAATCGACTAGGAGCGATCCCGGGCTCGGGGGCGGGGAAACGGGTGGCAAACCCGTTGAACTTTCTCAATTAAAAGTTAATTACCTTTCGGCTAAGACCACAGAATTTCAATCGACAGACGAATAATTGTTCCCCGCGTTTCAACTACTGCCCAAGTAATTAACCGTATAAACATTTACTTTTGATTCCCACGGCGTTTTTCGTTTTTCCATTTTCTCCTACGGCCCGTTTCCTTCTTTTTTTCTCACCCCCTCCCCCGCCTCTGACTTCCCCCACTTGTCGTTTTTCCTCGCCGCTCCGCTCTTTTCCTACTTCCGTTTCGCCGTTGCTTTTTGTTCCCCGGCGGATCGCGAAAACGTAATATCGCTCGCTGTTTATTTTAATGCGAGGAGATGGGAATTCCGCCGGTTGATTGGATCCCGTGCAATCATCGCAGGAACCGGGCCCATCCGTCGCTATCAACGTCGGCTTCAATTCTTTTTTCCCCCCGACGCTGCTCCGTTTAAGCTGAAACCCCTCGGCGATCTTTTCTGCTGCTCCCCCTTCCCCGAGGATGTATGTGTAGCTGGGACTGGACCGCTTCAAGTAGAGTCAATCACTGGTGGACATAATCCCAGTTCCGTTCGACGTCTGCCTTTTTAAAAAGAGGGTAGAATATCGTTTGAGGATCGTTGATACGTCTACTGTACTTTCTTCAATGAAGATTTTCTTTGAATATCGTAGACACTATCGTGCGATAAGCAGCAAACTGATTAGACGTAGTACGCCTCATAAAATCGAATACCGTAAAATGGGGGAACATTGGCAGCATAGGGTAACATTGGCATACGCCGAAATTACGTTGTTTTACGTCAGATTAGTAAAACTTAACCTGTTAATGCTATTTATATGATGTGGCAATGTTACGAGTTGATTTTAGTTAAGATGCAAAAAATAAAATAAAATATAGAAATTTAAGTTTACTGACCTGAGATTAATAAAACTTATCCCGTTAATGCTATCTACATGATGTGCTAATGTTACCCCGGTACAGTAACGCTTTTAACATTTATTAAAGAAGGAAAGGACACAAATTTTGTGCATTTTGACACTTGTAGTACAATCACAAAAGATGCAATGTTATGATAAGATACTTAAATCAAATGTAAACATGTTAATTTTTACATTATATAACAAAATGTTTCAAAAACCTGCCAATGTTCCCCCATTTTACGGTACCTATTGATAATATGTAATCATTTTTCAAAGCTAAACACTTATGAGAACTATGTTCATATAGTGAATAGAAAATAAATAGTCACTGCTGAGAAATTTTTGTTCCCTTATCTGGATCATCTTGGATCTTCCGATTGACAGAGTCATTCAAAGACAGACAATGCAGTATGCTCACTTTAACAACCGAGTTCCCATATGTGAATCGAAATATCTAAATACTTCAGACATCGCGCCTTAATGCAAAAGAATGGGGGATGCAACGAAGAGTCTGAGCATGCCGTTAAGATCAGTTAAATTCAACGTGAACTTCACGAAGAACAAAGTTCCCGTACGGAAACGTAACTCGCCGGAACTCTGGTTCGGAAGCTCAGGTCGGCCGACCACGAAACCTCTGCGGAAAGGGACAGAACGGGCGGAACTCAGGATATAATACCGGGACACCGCTCAGCCGGCGATCATTTTGATGGGGGACATTTAATTAATAGCCACAGGGGCCTGGGCGCCTCAATTATAACGCGATTAATTATGTAATCGACGGGAAACGGGAGACGAATTCATGGCGGAATTAGCCCCTCGTGTTAGCCGTGGACGTTCGTCCACTCTCCTTGTTCCTTTTCCTTGTGCACAGCTCGCCGCCGATCCCGCCTCCGTCGTTTTTTCTCTCCGCGGGAGGATGATGGGTCCCTGGGGGGCGGGAGAAGGGCGACCCCTTTACACATTTCATCCCCCCAGGACGAGATTTTTTTCGGTCGAACGATGGGTTTGTTCCGGGGACGGCCGGTCGGACATAAAAACGCTGGAAGATTGCGGAATCACGAGGTGCCACGAGCACCGAGCTACGTGGTCTGGATTCGAGAACCCGGTCGCCTTGCCACGGCTGTCAGTTGCATATCGCGGTTCGATGCCGAGAGCTCGGATATTTGCGAAGGGTTCGGCGAAGTGAAATTCTATCTGCTCGACACACGGATGGGCGGCTTAAGGACGCGCGC
This sequence comes from Andrena chrysosceles, assembly GCA_963855975.1. Classification (NCBI taxonomy): domain Eukaryota; kingdom Metazoa; phylum Arthropoda; class Insecta; order Hymenoptera; family Andrenidae; genus Andrena; species Andrena chrysosceles. Next base: position 8,471,725 of record OY979766.1, on the reverse strand, counting down.
GATGTAATTCTCCGAGGTATCTTGCGCGTGGAATTCGATATGAGGGTGTGGTGGCTGCTCGTTGGGTCTTGATACTTTCATCTTATCATCGCAAGCATGTACAAATCGGGGCACTGTGCAGTGAAGTGAATTAACTGCACTTAAAGCTGCTGGCTGACATGGGCGTAGCTGGGGCTTTGTTTAATTTTCACTAAAAGTGCTGTCTCATCCTCCAAGGGAAACTACTGAAGTCTTCATGTTTAAGATTTATTAAAACAATCACTACTGGAAGATAAGATGGAGAAGTATTACAGAACACCATGTGAAGCTAGCGAGGAACAGAGTATATAAACAAGACTCAGGGACATCTGAAGATTTTAGGTGTCCGCTGTATGTCTACAAAGTATTAACGTGGCCAGTGGATCTACTAATTAACTTGGAGACAATGGGTGGTGCTAGGGGCAGAGGAACTAAGAGGGTCGAGTGCAGGTATACATAATACTTCTGAGATCCTCTCGACCCAGGGACCTCTGAAATGAATCCATTGCTAAACAAAAGAAGCAAGCCGAAGCAAGAAACACTCGTTAAAAAAATATACACCACTTACATCGAAGAAGTGACTGTGGCGTGAGAGTGACTCGTAACGACTTCACACCCCCAACAAAAGCAGCCATTTTACACGTTTCTAGAGGATACTCGTGTTCCTTTAACGAACGGGGTTATTGCCAGTACCCATAAAAAGGAAGATCGTTCCCGTCAAGCGGCACGAGTTCCCGTAAGTCACCATTTCCTGTCAGTCTCCACCAGCTGTCGAGGGTCGGAGGGGCAGGCGAGGGGTGGAAAGTTCGGTACAGAGGAGACGGAAGTAAAGCGGCAACAACGGATAGGTTGCTACCGAGGGAGGAAGAGGGTGGCGAGAGCAGGGGTGGAGAAGTCTCAGAGGAAGGCGAGAACGGAGGTTTAAGTAGGATTCTTACGTCAGTCGGATTCCACTTGAAGTAGCAAAGAGAAAAGGTTGAATGGGAATCGGGCGCATCGGGGGGGAACGGCAGAAGGGTGGCTCAGATCCGACGGGCGGTTAGAGGAAGAGCAAACAAATCGATGTGCAAGCGCATTTCTTGATTTCCATCCTTGGGCACCCTTTCATCGGTGCCCACTGCGCGACACCCGCCCCTCCTTCTTGGCACAATCGAAGCGACTTTAAGTCGCCTCCCCATAATGCGTTCTTATTGCAGATTTTCTGGAACGAAGGACTCGCCCGTGGTAAGATCCGCGATTGCGTTATTACGTCGCATGGGTGCTCGTTAAAGAATTCTTCATCGTGTCTGATAGCTTCAAGAAGGCGGCAGCGATTGTTCGCTGGAGGAGAAGTATTGCCTTACAAATGGAATGCGTTTTAATAAGATTAGATGTTCGGTGGAGAATAGCGTGAAGTTAAAGTGCGGTTCGCGAAGGTAAAGTTTAAAGGCAATTGTCCATGGAATCAGATGAAACGTTAGAGATCCGATTTGTACGTCAAAGGGAATTCGAAAATATAAGTACCTACTGCAAAATAAGATCCAAGGGAATTCTGGGGTCCGATATGAGTTTTCGAAAGGCTCTTGGAAATGGATCTGTTGCTAAATGTAACTTGGAAATCCGTCTGGAAGGGCTACGCGCACAGAGAGCACGGGACTACTAATGCAGATCCTTTGAACAGTTTCCTGGATTTTGCATATGCTCAGAAGAAGAACCTGTTGCATATGACATACAGATATGCAAGATATGCAACGGAGTAACATTCTCCAGGCCTGACCCTAACTTGCGAGATGTTGAAATTGGTAAATGGCTCCACTTGACACTCGTCATAATAATAACCATTCCACTTAAGAATGTGAACGATATCAGGAATGTACGAGGATAAGAGTAACAGAGCACAGAAGGCAGATAGTAGATTGTAGATCCTCCACACCTCACTCTTTCTCTTCTCCTAACCAGCCTCTAGCTATTATGTATAGCTTAAACCAACGAGTGAATGACCGAATTGTTGAACTTATGGACCTTTGAGATTAATACTTGAATATATTTATGTATAATATACAGGGTTGTCTAACTGACGACTCACGAGATGCCGGGGGCTCCGCCGCATTGCTCCACACCTACTAAACATTGACGATCGCAGTCGATTTCGTCCGTCCCTACACAGACATAAATACATTCGATTGCTACGGCCGGCTACGACCATACGTTTACATATAATTATAATTAATACGAACTGATATATACTTACTTTTACTCGTTTCTGTGAATGTGAACGTGCACATTGAGGCCGCGTCATATTATTGACAAGGGATGATATATCCACATCAATTTTTGTTATGGCCATCCTTAACAGCGAAGATAATGAATGGTCCGCTAATCTTGACCGATATTTATTTTTTATATTTTTCATAATGGAAAACGCACTTTCACATCTGTAGGTAGAACCAAACAATGATGAAATTTTTAATCCCAAATCCACCAATTTCGGATACTTTTCTTCTGGTAATAATTTAAAAAACTCCTGTCCATATTCATTTCTGGCAAGTACGAACGGATCTCCTTGTAAATTACACAATTCATCTCGATAATACATTTCTTGGTCTTCGATACATTAATAAAAAATGAGCTTATAATTTTTAATAATCCAAAAGGATGTAAGATCGAAGACCAAGAAATGTATTATCGAGATGAATTGTGTAATGTGCCAAGAGATCCGTTCGTACTTGCCAGAAATGAATATGGACAGGAGTTTTTTAAATTATTATCAGAAGAAATTGGTGGATATGGGATTACAAATTTCATCAATGTTTGGTTCTACATACAGATGCGAAAGTGCGTTTTCCGTTATGAAAAATATAAAAAGTAAATATCGGTCAAGATTAGCGGACCATTCATTATCTTCGCTGTTAAGGATGGCCATAACAAAAATTTATGTGGATATACCATCCCTTGTCAATAATATGACGCGGCCTCAATGTGCACGTTCACATTCACAGAAACGAGTAAAAGTAAGTATATATCAGTTCGTATTGTCGTATTAATTATAATTATATGTAAACGTATGGCCGTAGCCGCCGTAGCAATCGAATGTATTTATGTCTGTGTACGGACGGACGAATTCCACTGCGATCGTCAGCGTGGTCGCAAGGCGGCGGAGCCCCCGGCATCTCGTGAGTCGTCAGTTAGACAACCCTGATGTATAACAACAAAACAACTGTTGAAATTGCATTTAAAATTATTTTTCTTGAAATTTCTATAAAAATAATTACTTCTTATTGTAATTTAAAAAAAAAACTTCCTAAATCCTGGTTTTAAGATCAGGCTCGAAAGAGTACCATCGATCGCTGACAAACGACTTTCCCTTCATTAAAAATACCCCATTTTTGCACTGTATTCAACAGCTCAAATGTTCGACTGGCCTGAGTGTTTGAACAGTCATTGGCCCCCAAAGAAATCGTTGTTTTGTAACGGTAAAAGGCGATGGCGGACGCTTGGCGGAAGGAATTGGCTCTAATTAAGAGTAGACGACGGCAGCTTGATATGTTTACACAGGGGGCTGCTTTTTAAACGCTATCCGCTTAAGCGACCCGCTTTGCCGGGTGAGCGCTGTTTAAACGATAACTCGATTAAAAGAGCCGGTCTGAACCGAACAACGGCATTTAATTAACAAAAGTGCTCAACGAGAGCTGGTACCCGCCACCTCAGTTCTGCCGGCCTACCCCTCGGACGAGTGGGAGTTTCCCTTCGAATTCACCCGTAGCTTCCACCCCCGCTACACCCCCGTCTCCTTATCCTGCCTTTTCTGTTCCTTTCCACCGACCAGCCGGATAATAATTGCGGGAATATAGTACCACCGAGTAGTCCCACTAGATTTCCCTTCTCGCAGCCTCTTCGCCTTTTATTATTTCCGTTCTGTTTCCATTCCGTTCCCGCCATTCAGCTTACCAGCCAGCTCGAACGTCGGATACTCGCACGCCAATTGCGGAATATCGAAAATATTCTAGCCTCTGGCCGTTAATGCGACGTCTGTATCGATTACCATCCCTCTCTCTCTCTCTCTCTCTCTCTCTCTCTCTCTCTCTCTCTCTCTCTCTCCTCTCTCTATCTTCCCCTCCCTCTAGTTTCTACAAATACATGATCTTCGGTGGAGAGCCGACTAGACGTTGCTCGAATCGATTCGTGGTAATTGGAAGCGCAGCAGCCGCTTCTCTCTTTTTCCCCAGAGCGGGTGCTTGTTTGAAAATAGATGAATTTCGTGGACGTTGGCGCGACGGCCTCGGGAAAAGGGACAAAAAAAGACCGTCACAAAGGTTCGTTTCCTTTTTGCCTGGGGAACGGTCGCTCTCAAATTGTTCGGAAATTAAACTCTCGACTGTTTGCGTTTCGGGAGGTGTTAAAATTCCAGAGCGGAGAGGGCGAAAGGCAGATTCAGCGATATAGACGCGTGGCGCAGGGGGTGGCCGGAGCATTTGAGACACTGACAAATCGGACTCGGCGCTACTTTAGAGGTTTAATTCCATCGACGAGTAATTCGGGAACAATGTTCGGAGAAGAGATGACCTTTCCGTAAAGTCACTTTATTCGGAATATATAATCAGACTTCACTTTACGTACGATTTATTTAACGGGTATTAAAAGAAAAATTTGAGATAACGTGACTTTGTTTTTATTCTGAGATAGCCAACCACGCTTCGCATTATATTACCTCCTATCCTTCAGCCATCCCCGAAGATTATGAATATAAAAGCATCCTCGGTGCACTCCCGATTAGCCAGGTGTTGCCCGGCTAAGCGCCGTAAGGCTGTTCTCGGCCAATTACTCTTCCCTCGCGGTTCGCGTTTCCTTATAGCCGCGTTAAAAGTCTTCTCCACTCCTCGCAGCAACTTCTCTCGCCGACAATCTTCTCTTTTTCACGAACGATAACGGCGCGCAATCTCGGCCGACACTTTGTCATGCGGGCCTCGAGCATCCAGGGAAATACGATGATCCTTAGACAGAGTCGAGATAAATCTCCTGGGAGCAACAAGGCTCCCACAAGCTGTCCAGAGGCCTGTTCTTTCTTTCTTCATCGTTAATGGACGGAAAACACGTTTCACTCTACTCCACTCGCTTCCAAACTGGTACTCAACTCGCCCCTGTCTCGTAGTCCGCGCGTGGCATACATTTTCCGAGAACCGTTCGGGAACAGGTTAATTCAGAATTCCCCTAGCTGGAAACAGGGCAAAATGGCTGAAAGGAAGATGAGCACCGTCCAATTTGGTCTTCCCCAGCGACGTCCAGCGTCACGTAGAATTTCCACTCATAACGGAGGGTAATTTTATTCCGCCTAAACAGAATTACTAGCTCGGGAATATGGGAAAAGCGTGGCACCGTACGCTGCGGCGAGGACAGAGGCCTATGAGGCATCGTTGGACGTATCGACCTGCATCAGGCGGCTGGAAGAGGAAGTCAAAAAGCCGTTTCATGCTGGCAACGCGCGCCCCATCGCCGAAAACGCAAAATCCATTTCAACTCATCTAACAAACTTTTGTAGGTTGAGGGCTACAAGTGTTTTACGCCGAAGTTGGTTAGTACGCAGACAAGTAGTGCGCGACGGGGCTGCGGGGAGGAAATGGTGGCGCGCGGAATAATTAGCGGACGGGCGTTCACTATTCGGGAGATATGAAGGCTAAATCACGTCTGGAGTTCCCGGGATTTCTGATAATTAAACATTCGCTCGGTAGACTGCAGGTAAACGGAGGCATCGATTCGTAGCTTTCGGAAACGATCCGCAGGGAACTGCACGCGGTGGCATTAGCGAGCTGTGTGTAACTCCAACTGCACACAGTCACTGGGTCAGGCAACTATTATGATTCTACTTAGCGACACTGATGCCTTTCAGGGCTCTAACAAGGGTACTTTCAGGACTGGCAAATTCAGAAATTTTTTATACTTAGTGTACGTGAAGATCTTTACTCGGATTTTAATTTCCCAAAGCAGTAAGGCGCGCTTCCCCTCCAAATTGTAAGTAATAATCGGTAAACGGTGCAATCGGTAACATGATAGAATATCCGGTGCCGTCACAGCGAGCTGCATTTCAGCATTTGAAGGTTGACGATTTCCCTGGACACTGGTACCGATGTCAGTCAAAACTTCGATATTCCGTGAACCATAACAATAACTCCGACAACAGCAAATGCAACACTCGGTATCGAGTTTACTTGTTACTCCGACTCTCCTTAACCGCCCCAGCGTCAACAATGTTTTCAATTATCGCTTCTAGTGTAAACCTATGGCCCCAATTATCGGTTCAACTTCCATGTAACACCGGGGAACTATTATCATCAATATCACAGGCACAAAGCGGAACATCTGTTAATTGACAGTCATTAGAGACCTGGGCAGATTCAAAAACAGATGAATAATGTGCTCAGCCTCAACAATCACATAAATGCATTCGTACATAGATTTCTTATCACGACGCCTCTCGCGACGATCAGAGGAACCACACAGAAATCGGTACACAAAATCGCTGGGGTAAAGGTGTTGAGTAGGAACACCTTTCTATTACACCGTGAGTCCGACACTCGAATTCGCCGTTACTATCGTCGTGCCCTGGAAACGTCTTGGAACGTACAAACCGATGCACTGCTTCAGAGGCTGAAACCAATGTCGTCGTGCAAACTAGGTCAGTACCGACACCTTGAAAGCATTTAAACTTGGTCCTAACAAGGTCCTCGGGGATCTATCGCGCACTGCCTGCCCCCAGCACGGAATATCTGTACGTATTCTGGCCGAGGCGAAGTAGAAACTTCGGCCAGGATGGATACCCGGATACCTCGACGACAGAACGATGTTTCCAACTGATTGTAAACTAATATCCCGTTCGATTCCAGAAGGGCGTGCACTGTATTGATAGGAGGTAACGGAGCTGCCGTGATCTAATTTTAACGCCAGCTTCGCTGGACACGATGAGATACAGAGCCTGGGAAACGTATGGGGCGTTTCCGCGCGTTTAAAGCCGATCCCCTGCTCTATGGACCCGGAAAATAGAGGGAAACAGAAACGTACTGGCGTGGGAGTGTCCCTCAGGATATTTTCAAAGTGCAGTTATCAGAATGTCCACATAGGGAACAAAAAATATCAAACTCCATGGGGATGTTTCTTGCTGAAACCTACCCGCGATGCAAGGCTAAAAGAAACATGCTTCAAAGTTCCCCTCTGCAGTTTCGCCACAACCTTTCAACGAAGCAAATAGGAACGGAACCTCGCTCGACCATCCAAAGCTAAGGGACGTCTGGCTAAAGGGACCAATGTACTCAAATATCCCTCCTCCGAAATAATTTATCAGCAACCAGATTCTGAACTACCCCCTGAGAAAAAGGTATCCACTCACATCCATCAAGTGAAAAGGAACGCTCCTTTCCGTCTTCCAATAGTGTCCATTTTATGTTTCGAACGGTTGTTAAGAACGAAGAATTTGAATGGAAATAGAAGCAAAAGAAATGGACGCAGAATACTAGTGAAGGAATAATAATAATCGGTGTAAGCCGATTCCCTCGGACAATTCGTTAACGAGTGAAGCTTTTAATTAACCAACTCGACATTGTTCTTCGTTGTTCAACTTGCTCGAGAACGCAGCGGCTCTCGTCGCCGGTCCAACCGGTCGAAGAAATTCCCGCGTTCCTCCATCCACTTTGGCGCGGCCCGTTCTTACGACGGAAAGTTGGCACTCGACGGGGCTCGTGGAATCGCCCCTTCCTTCGCGGCGTTTAGCCGCGGGTCCAGGCTTAGTTCACCAGCCCACTCGAACTGCACAATCTCGACGAGGGCTTGAGCGGGCCTGCATTCATCGAAAGAGGAGCGAAACTTGTTAACTCTGGCCAGATCGACCGGTACTCGAACTTTCGACCAGCCACTGTGGCGTTCCTCTGCGAACTCGCGCGGCAATTACCGCCAGTCGAGTATATTTTTCGCTGGCAAATTTCTGCTAGACTGGGGACTAGGGAACCACTCGCGGGAGGCTGCTTGGCCAACGCTTCAGCTACTGGGGCGTAATTGGCGTCGACTGGTCGATGGCAGGTAGGGCCAGCGACCTGCACCCCTGTCCTCTTTACAATCAAGTGATATGTGTTTGTTTAGGGGCACTGATAGTGGTTCTTGCAAGGGCTGAAGCCGTTGAATCCGTTAAGTTCACCGATCAGTATGTGTTATTATTATTATTTATTTAAACGGGACAAGCCCTTAGTATACACTATACAGTTAATAAGAACAAAAGTGATTGTGTGAGGTATTACATAGATACTGAAATTACAGGTCACGATCCGTTTATTTATTGCTATTCTACAGGAATAATTTTGCGCACCGCTGTTTGAAAGGAAGCTAGAGCCTTATTGAAAAAGTCTAACTCAGAACAATATTTGTTCGCCAGGATGGATATCCTGTTTATGGGATCAGCGTCCGCTACACTAGTTTTTAAGAGCGAGGGTTTAAGGAAGGGAAATGATCTTATTTTTCGTTCGGGCGCATTTAGACAGATTTTGCTGAGGATCTCGGGACAGCAAATATGGCCGTTAAAAATTTTGAAGAGAAAAGTCAGATCAGCCACTTCTCTTCTCTTCTGGAGTGAATCTATTTTAAGCCTGCTCATGATTTGATTATAATCGTGATTAGTGTAGGACATAGGACAACCAGTTTTGTATGCCGCATATCGGAGAAATTTATGCTGAACCCTTTCGAGCAACGTCCTGTGTTTGATAAGGTTAGGAGACCATATAACCGAAGCATATTCGAGAAAGGGTACTACTAGAAAAAAGTACATCTTTCTGAGGGTATAAGGATTGGAAAAACTTGTAGAAAATCTCTGTAGGAAACCAACCTTCTTCATAGCAGAGTGGAAAATATGATCTACGTGTTCGGAGAAGGTCAAGCGCGAGTCAATGATGACACCGAGATCTCGAACGGCATTAACCGGCACAAGAGCAGTATCGTTAAGGGAGTAATCGAAGGTAATGGCGCATTTACCACGCGAGAAACGTATTACATGACATTTATCAGCGTTGATACGGAGATTATTGCGACGGCACCATTCTTCAACATTGCGTAGATCGGATTGTAAGCCTAGCGCATCCGACTCGGAAGATATTACTTTAAAGATCTTTAGATCGTCAGCGAACAATAAAAACTTACTATTGCTGAACACACTAACTATGTCGTTAATAAAGAGGGTGAACAATAATGGGCCAAGATGCGAGCCTTGCGGGACACCGGAAGTGACTTCAACAGTTTTCGAATATGCACCCTTGACTCTTACAATTTGAGTTATCATGGAAAATAGCATTTCCTTGTATTAGAAAAGAAGGTAACAGGCCACAGTAATATTACCCAGCACCTGTACCGACATAGATGTGCAGGTTCAGAGTGTTTTATTACGGGCACGGGATTTAATAATGAACAGTTAAATCTATTCGCCAAACTACGTACTGAACAATAGAACCGTTAACTTAGAATGCCCCAATAAGTCTGTCCTTCCAATATCTTCACGAGACGGTGACAAAAGCTCGCGTCTCCCCACGAAGAACACGCCGCGCAATTCGACAGAGCCCGTTTGTCAGAAGACCCGCAGCGTAAATTGTGTCCCTTTGAAAGGATATTTTAACGTTGTGATGCTGACGAAATGAGAAATATTCTTCTAAAAGGACAGGGCATTGCAAGTAAAAGCCTTTAGTAGCAGCAATCTAGCCAATGAGGGCCACCAAAAACAGGTGTTCAAAGACCACTTTGACATCGCGTTGATTATAACATCCATAATCTACCTACTTCCATTTCGTCATTAGTGGTGAGTAACTGATGGTCTACTACCACGATGGTCCAGAGCTACGGTCCCAGTTTCGGTAACCCGATCTCAAACACGTTATGTACATGAAGGACTGGGTCACTTAAGGTCAGCTAAAGGAAGCCAGGTATTGGATCGCAGCGTTGCGAGGCTAGATCGAAGCCGAAAGTAATTAAAGTTCTCTCGAGGTCGAACGTGGCTAGGATGCTTTTAAATGGTATTCACTGAGCGTCGTGTGAACCCCTTTTTTGCCCCTGTTCCCCTGTCTCTCGTTCACCCTGCTCTCTATTCCATGGAACGTATAAACCTCGAATTTTTCTTCCTCTTCTTACCTTTTCTCTTGCTCCTTCGTTTAACGACGGCGCCCAACGCGCGGTCTTTTGCGTTTAATAACACCCCCGCACACACACATGCGCGCGGGATCCTCGTGTTTGCGTACGACCGTACTGTGTGCGGCTTGCAAGGCAGCGTCGTGGAGACTATTAATTCGATTGCCAATCGATTCAGCCCTGCTTCGTTGTGCGAGGGGCACACGTCCAGCTTGGGTGGATTTTTCATTTACCGATACTACTTGCTCGCAGTGGTGCACCTACATAATTAATCGTCCCCCGGTGGGAAGGCACGCGATAGGTCTTCTTCTCGGGAAGAAAACGTGTGTCGGGATGCTCGGTCGTGATTTTCACGTCACGACGTATCGATCGCGTCGTTAATTAAACCTTCTTCTGTTGCCGACGCGAGCTGGAACGCTGGAAATTGTAGTCGAGCAATTAAGGAGGAAAAGAAATTATCACTCGACACGAAAATAATTCTCTGGTGTACCTATCGTATGGACCATCGAATTCTCTGATCGGAGCGATATTTCCCTGCAAGATCTGTATCTATATATTTCTTCGAATATATATGTATAGCCACAGGTTCCCAGCGACCCCAGTACACGGGGCTCTGTGATAAAAACAGAGGCAGCCAACTTTTATTTATAGAACTGTATGAAAAATATCAGTCGTTAATGTTACAGAAGGGAATACGTTCGGCGCGGTAGCTGCGCCACGTTTTGCAGCAGGCACCGGCGTACCATGTTACTTACTTAATGGGTTGTGTGTTAAGCGAACGTGCCTTCTGTCCGGCGCAAAACCGAATCCGCTCTTCGGGATAATAAATCACCGGAATCCGCGGGCTGCGGCCACTACTTGCCCGTTGCTCGCCAGAACGGATGGCGTCCTTTAATAAACGGAGCAAAGCTAACGCAACGGGAAGGCAAATGATAACGTTCTCCACGATTCGTGCACCCTCCCTTCCCCAAATCGTCGCTGCATCTCGAATCGCAATACGTAAAATCGTCCCTTCGCTATGTACCAAGTCGCGAAGATTAATTATACTTTCATGAATGCTACAGCCTTCGTTAAGAAACACAGGGAAAATTAAGATTCCTTCCCCTTTGCAGAAATTCGAAATAAAGTTCGTTTGTCGTGCTTTGCTTTTGTCGTTTCACTTGTCGTGCTCCCACTCGTAATTTCAAACAAGGCTAAACGATGAATAAGATTAAAGGACTCGCCCTCGACAGTTTAAGCGGTCGCATGACACGAGCATTCAGCGCGCCGTTCCGAAATGAAAAAGAAAATTTAATCTCATCAAAGTTCGAACGGCTGCGCGGGCATCCCTCGAGCGGCGGACAAGAAAGTTCGCAGCTTTAATTATTAAGAACGTCGCTCGGATAAGCATCGTCAAATATCCGTGCGCGATTCTTTCAGTCGCGTTTCGCTCAGCCGTCCCGGAAGTTTCCTTCCGCGTGAACGTTTCCGCGAACTTCCATAATCAGATGGGAAACTTGCCGGAGTTAAAACGAACGAACGAAAGGACGGACGAGTTTCTTGTCGAACTCTCTTTATCGTCGTGGAAAACCGACTCGTGGATTCCCCTTCTGCCAACCCCCGACCACCCCTATTTTCCCGTCGAATACTTTCACGTTTCCAATACACGTGGAAACTAACGTCGAGCAACGAAACGCATGCATACTTCATCCGAGCCGCTTTGAAGTTAGATTACGCGCTTTGCTCGCGGCAAGGTTGGCCCGTTTGATCCTGCGTGCCTCGCGAAATTGCCGCTAATGTACAAAAGAGCTAACGACGATTCGTGGTAACCGTTTTGAACGGTTTCTCGCGGCCACCGAAACTAGCCCTTATCAAACTTCCCGCCACTGTCATTGCGTATTCAACAGTGCGTTCGTAATTTTTCGACCACGGCAAAAATTTGCATTCACTATGTCGCAATAGGAAGGAATGAAAACGCATTATAGTGACGCGATAAACGACGATGGAAATTCTTGCCTCCGAATGTGGATCTTCTGAATGGTTAAGTTTGACGGTATTAATGAAAGAAACAAGTAAGCGTGTGGAGAATGATTCAGTCAGGTGATGTCGGACAAGATTTGAGTTTCACTGAAAATGGTACATGAAGTAAAATTGATTTGACCAGCATCGTCTCTGTTCTGACGAGTCGTAAGGTACGAATCGTAGCACATCAAAGTACTAGGATCCATCCTTACCCTTAGGTGATCCTTAAATTACATTTCGTTCGAACGGGTCTCGCATAGAAGCCACCTGAAACTTCGAAACTCCTCAGCCCTAGCGCTTGGACTTTTATTCGAACCCTTCCGCAGTAGCCGCCGCTTTTCAGTTTCTACGCACGGCTTCAAGCTTAATTTTGTCAAACTTTAGCATGCTTGATCATTAAGAATGATGCACGATTGTTCTTAACAAGTACGAGGCAGGAAAATCATTGTTTTGAATATAAACGCCTTTAAGTAGTTAGTACGCTCTAAGTGAACTCTGGCTATTGTCAGATATCAAAGTTATACGAACACTTAAGAAAATTATTATTAACGGGGAGGGAATCATGGATCGTGAACTCAAAACATAAAGAAGAGCAGAAACTTAAGCTTGAACAATTTATTGTATTTCAGAGAATTACAAGTGTTTGCATCGTTATTTTCAACCACAGTCATTTTTCTCCGTTGTGCAGCAACGACAACCCCGTATCTTTGTGACTCGTTTCAGCCGCCCCGGGCACTTTATCGCGGGCTCTAATAATTTCCAACGCGTTTGCCATCCCCCTAGCGCTACGAAATCCGAAGAATGGATCAGACCTCGACAAACTTCGGCAAATTGTTCACAAACGAGACGACGCTACGGCGCGCCGCTGCCTCTAGAAAAAAGGGAGACGAGATTAAAGGGGAAGAAGCCCGTGCAGTCTCGTAGAGAAATGAAGACTTAAATTCTGACGTTACCCTCGCTTCCAAGAACGAATTAGCCCTCGGGAGCTCGTCCCAGTCGACAGACTTTCCTCTCAACGGCCACCTTGACTCCAGGCCTTTATCCACCTTTCCTTTTTCTCTCCTCAAGGGAAACACGGCGGGAGTGGAGAGTAGGAACGTGACAGGGAGGAGCGTTTTACGCGTTCATTAGTCACATAGACCAGATTGAATCCCTCTCGAGTTTTCTTTCGGGGCCGCGATCGTGAAACGTAGACGCCGGGGCAAGGTTACGAGGGAGTCTCTCCATCTCGAGATTCTCGCGAAGGGGGCCGCCCCGAAGAGGAGGGAAAGTCCGATTGTTCGAGGAGGTTTTCCGTTCGTTAGGCCGACCGTGGTGGATCGAAATGATGACGGGGCTATCTCGGACAACGTTCAAAGACCATCCATTATCTGGGCAGGGTGTGCAACAGTCACGGGGGAAAATGAATGGCGGACGATGGGGAGATAATTTGTCAGTTTAGAGATCTAATTTGTAGGCGAAACGACTTTATAAGCTGAGTTGATTTACGAGGACCATAGGCCTGCTCATTGTGAATACCTCTGTCTCTCCTTCTCCATTCTAAGTATCTTCATCTCCATGAATGGTGGAAAAATATCCTTCAAGATCGAGTCGTAGGAACATTTATCTAACCCAAGAACACACAATGGAACTTCTCCAGTTTTACCATACATCCCGCTGGAACACGAGTCGACCGTGCCTCAAATGAAGTTCGAACGAACACTGTAGCGCCGGTTCGACAATTTTTTTTAATTAAATTCGTTACAGGCGTCGCGTTACCAGGCGCGGCGAATTTTTGCCCGCGTCACGACGCCCATAAATCACCGGCCGGACGCGTCGACGTGCGATTGTGAAAGCTTAAAATATGTATCGGCCGGCGCGGTACGTACATACACAGGCATCTTAAATTGTTCCATACGCAATGACGTCCCAACTGAATTCTCTGTCGGCCGGGGACCAACGGTATGATTTATTACCGGAGCGAACGGGCTCCTCGTAATTTATGCACGCTGCCCACCACCGCCTGCGTCCTCTCATTCCACAAAGCTGCTAGTGCCGCTGCTGCTGTTGGCTGCAATTCCGCGGGAACGCGCGATGGGTCGCCACCAAGTTGCAAAACAACGCCACCCTGCCTCCTGTCGAAAGGAGTCATTCGCTTCCGATTTGTGGTTTCCCTGTGTCCAACCCCTCCCAGAGATCCCGTATTCCGTTAATTGATTCGCCCTCTACTGCGGCATCTGCGCTTCGACCCGTGATTACTTCGGCATGCATCCTACAAACGCAACAGCTACAGTAGGTTTCCGAATGTGAACAGCTTAAGTATATTTGCCTGTTTTGTGTGCTTCAAGTACTCAAGTGTCTTATCAGTGTACAGGTCAGTTGTTCCACCTGGAAGGTTCTATTTGAGCTTCGATAGGATTGGCCTGGTGTGGATTGAAACTCGAATTTTTCAATTGTTCGGCGATTAGTGTACGTCACGACAATATTGACATAAAAAAACGCTCGTGTACCCTCAGCCTAAATGGAAAAGGCGAGAGTACATAGTATTTTAATTTGCAATATTTATGTGGAAGCATAAAGTAGTTTTTAAAAATACTACAGCCAATGTTACTCGAAAGCTTAAAGTGCAATTTAGTTTGTCATGATTTACACGTTGCATTATTACTGACCTCTAATTCCCTGTATATTTATTTCCCTCTATTTGTTACTCAAAAAAATGTAGGTGCCTGTCAAGACATTAGTATCGATCATGTTGCACGAATAAATGGTTGTCAGGGTGTTTTTATGCGTAAATAGAAGTGCTCGTTCATTTACGCTCAGCCCCCCTGTTCTCTAGATCGGCCATTGAACAAACCAGCCGACGCGTTTTTCATATTTAACCGGGGATATCGCGGAGTGCGAACGTCGACTGATCGATGATCAAACATTGAACGCGGCAGCCCTGGAAGTTACAGGGTAAATATAAACAGTCAATTCATCGATGATGTCATACAGACTCCGATTTGGGGGATCGTTTCGTCCCTCGTCATGTATGTTACAGATGATAGCATCCCTCAATTACTAAGCTGAAAAAAAGCTCGGATTAACATTCAACAATCTAAATCCAGATAACCATATTACAGAACAGCAATTAGCTACCCTTTTCGCAGCACTTACGTCTGCTCCATCATCGATTCCTTTCATTTACAATTTCCCTTAACCCCTTAATGGCTTATGACAGATATAATCGTCACGCACATTTTGCGTTGCGCAACGCTCGAGTCGAACACACTCGGGCCAAGTACTTAAGTTCACTTGAAACTGTACAGGCAAAACAAGCAAGTGGAAAATTAGAATAAAATTCCCACCTACTATCCTTACTTCGCAATTTCAAGTTCCTCGGGACGTGATTGGACCGAAAATTCTGACCACCCTCTGTTAAGGATTACGAAGCGTTTTGTCCACGACGGAATCCTCTTTCCTAAATTAACTTCTTCGGTCGGTTGAACGAGCCGCGTCCCTGCCTAGGGGCCATTATCGTCGCAGATTCATCCCCCTCCAGCCCTGTCTGGACGCTCACACCCTTCTTTACGCCGACGGTCTTGGCAACAAGCTCGCCGTAAATTCGCTGGATAATTCTTCCACTCCAGCGTTAACCTACATAACGCGCGATTTATTATGGCTTTATAAACTGGTTGGTCTTCGGCGTCTCCTTGTTGCTGGCTCCCGTGAATCCGCCGTCGAGCGTCCTTTAAGAATCTGTTTGCTTGCCAAGTGCGAACTCGCGTTCTCTCCGCGGGATCCTGGGGACCGGAGGCTGAGAGGCGCAATGATTCTCGGTGTAATGGAAGCCATTATCCATAGAGAGATAGACCATTCGTTATTAACTGCAGTCGGGGGCTCTGCACCACGGCGCTCAGCGCTTTGCTCCGTAAACTCGCTGTAAATGGATGTAGAGCTCTACTATACCTTTGAAATTTTTATGAAATCCTCGAGATACGTGTTTCGTAGAAGCACAAGGGGACGTCGAGGAAGTTCGATTAACACGCTGATCATTTCGTCATTTCCCATCGTACCGTGCAACGATTCATCAGGGCACACGGTGAATCCGCAATAGTTTCGTTACAATGAAAGCCAAAAAATTCCGCGTGCCTTTGCGCAGCAATGAAATGCTTTGAACCGGTCGAAAGTGGCATTCCCCGCTGACGTCGCGTCGCGAATTAAATCGTGCAAAATCGTCGCGAATTCCTCGCCACCGTATAAATTCCGCGCCGCCAAATAACAGGAGACATTAACGAAAATTTATCCACTCGCTCGCGCTCGGGCTAACTCATCGACGATTTAAGAGGATCGTTACGGTTCAACCGGCCCCTCCTGCCCCGCTGCCGCGAAACAGACTACACGTAGTTTAAAACAAACGAACGCTCGCGATAAAGCCCGATGCTATGTTCCGTGGGGGGTCGCAGCTTTCCGCTTGAAAAGGGTGGAAAAAGCCCCCATCCTTTTACACCCTTAATTTCTACGGGCGCGAGTGGGGCCCGCGTGTATTTATCTCGTCCACGGGATCCACGGTTAGATGGACGCGGGCATAGACAACGATGGCTGTGGAAAAACGACCGCCGACGATATATTTTTGACACCGTCACTGGCGCTCACCGACCACCTACCAGTTGTATTACCGTGGTATCTCGTTTACACCCACCGACCCCTCGAAAAAGCACACCGCTCCTTTCGCACGGCTGTCACGAAATTTACCGCTGGCTCGGCGGGGATTAATTTCGCGTGTTCTCGCCGTGCCGCGGATTTTCAGGCCCGTCTGGCAGGAGACGGGAGGGGACAGGATGGCGAATCATTCGTCTCAACCAGGGCTAACTATTTGGAAGAATTTTTCGCGGAGTGTTGAAAGTGTGACGCTGATGTCACGATACTTGTCACTTGGGGGTTGCAAAGACGATCGAACTGTGCAGGTAGGGATCTGTAAATACGAGACAATTCAACGGATACCTTATACCGACTTCTACTAATAAGAATTATAAAGCAGGTCCTTATAACTTCCCGATCTGAACAAAGTCATAAAGTCGGTAGGGGAGAGGTGGGATGAAAGGGACACTTGTGTTTAGGACCAGAGTGTAAAAAAACTAAATAACCATTCGAGTTCTAATTGGTAACACTAGAAAGGTCAGTTATCTGGCTATAATAATACACGGGTCTATTAAGCTTCTCTCTATATTTACATGTCTTATTTTTCGTTTTCTAAAAAAGTGTGTTTTGCCCCTTTCATAAATTGGCTGTATTGAAAGGGACATGGGTGTTTATGAATGGGACAGTGTAATAAAAACAGGTAATATTAATATCATTTTTTTAATTATTACTTATGCAGGTACCGAAATCACAGTAGCTATTTTAATTCTTAATAGGAACCAAAAACTCAACACTTAAGCTTATGTAACTAAATGATCTTAATAGCTATAAATAATGAATTGTCTACTGGCATCCTAACCCGAATTTTAGGTGGCATATTTTCACTGAAACAAGTGAAGAATAGTAAAGTTACGAAGGTGACAGGTATGAAAATGACGTCCCCTTCATAAATTTTTGTTGTGTCCCTTTCATAAATAAGACACCAAAATTGGAAATCTAATTCCTACAATTACAATATGACACAAAAAGGATCAGACATTATACGATATCGTTCCTAAATAAATACCTGTTTAGATGCAGTAATAGAGAAATCAGTCGCTGGTAACAGCACTTCACAAGACAGTTCAAGGAAATACTAAAAGTTATACTTTGAACCTCAAAAAAATTCAATCGTGTATTTCTGTCGTCGTAGATACGATATCGGCTTGAAATTTGGCTTGATTACACATGAATGAATGTGGCTACAAAATAACAACACTTTTGGCCTGGGCAGATCCTTTATCTTTGAGATAATGACCATGTCCCCTTCAATACGTGTCCCTTTCATCCCACCTCTCCCCTACCTACCCCTGTTCAAACGAGCTTAAAGTTTGAAAAAAGTGAATGTACACGTCACTTACAATAGAGCTACTCATGACAGCTGGCACATAAGCTGACTTTACGAGCTTACCATTGAGTCCAAGTACATTAATCTTCCTCGCCGTCGAGGCATAATAACAGATGCATTGAAACTAAATACGTATACCACGAGGCCAAAGGAAAATGATTTCAGGAGACCCAGCATACCTCGAATCACCTCATGTATTTCGGGTCGGGTTCTCGCATTCGGCAGCCGTATAAAACGCAATTCTCGGACCCGCGGTCGTATGAACGCAATAATTCCCGGCTAAACGGCCCGCTAAATTTCATTAATACGCGGTGTTGCACCGCTGAAATACACCATGACATAAATACACCTGCATCCACGGAGACAAGAACGCTCGTCCATGCGGAATGCACCCGTGAAAGTCAGGTTCGTTTGCCAAGGTATCTGGGTTAATGCGAAATTAGGCGAGCTATACCGTCTATGCGGGCATAACGCGTGTTTCGAGATTTGTGGACATCACGGTTCGCACCACGCGAGACTTTAAACTTTGGGATCTTTCGTAATTCCGCAAATGGGGAACGGTATGCGCATACTGTTACCGTGACATGGAATGTGTATATACAACACTTTGCATCCAACATTTGCTTTTCGTTAGAAGTTACTGAAAGGGGTCAGAGAGGAAATAGAATGAAGCGTTCTCCTCTAGCTGCTTCAGCTAACTTTTCCATTTAGAATTAGGGATTCCATTTAGGGATTAGAAAATGAAACAGCGAGAATAATGAATTATTCTGACTATAGGCACCCAGTGAACATGAAGCAATGTTAGAAGCATCGTTTCAACGACTAAGGGCAAAGAGGATTGTTGTTACAGTCACTGAACCTAGAACTTTTATACTGAAACGTTATAAACGAAGCAGCTGCATACTCTCCGGCTTTACGTAAACATTGCTGAAACATCAAGTAAGAATATACAACGTCGCGCTCTGCCGAAATTCAGGGTGAGGTGAGATTCTAGTCAGGTTCGTTTTCCTGATTTGATTTGAAATGCAAATGACAGTAAAACGTCGGGTCCCTCATTAGTCAGGGAAGCAGTCTTTTTTTTATTCCCCGTGATGCTTTGTCTGTTGCTCACTGGTCGCATTTCGAAGCGGGGGAAAGTAGCATAAGTAAAGTTTCGAGTTTCGAGTTCTACAAAGAATGAGATAGGGTCTCATTAAGGTCGATCAGTGAAAGCGAAATATACGGTGGACTACGTAGAAGAAGATAGAATAAATAAATATGTTTTAAAAATCTCCGTAGTATCTGTACCTATTCACCGTTACGAACTGTAATTAACGAGATAGTCAAAGCACAAACAAGAGGATCCAAATTGTGCAGATCTCCGTCACCCGCTGATGGCCTCTTAATTAATTTCGTTCCTCGCCAATATTAAACTAAATTTCTACAGGCAAAAGCCGCAAAAGCTGCCAGCGGTTCCTACGACCCCATAAACGTCAACCAAACGTTCCTTCTCCGTGTCAGCGTTCCTCGACGCCATCGACTCTTAACATTTCCTGGCCCCGAACGCGGCAGTTTAATTTTAATGGTCGACTTAATTAACGTCCACGGCTCCGAGGAAGCTGGCCAAGATACCGCCACTCATGGACCCGTTCGGGTAATTCGATTTTACAATGAGCCGCGGACGAGGGATTTGCGAACACGTTCCTCATTAGGCGATCTCCCAGGCGAAGAGATTCCCTTTGTGGACATCCTTCTTTTCTATCCGTTCGACGACCCACGGGGACCAACACGCCGTGGAATTAATTCCTTTTTATATGCACCCACCGGCGTCTCATTTTCTCACGAGCTTCCCCGTGGAATATTACAAATAGATCCCCGATCGTGCCACCCCGTGAATTTCGACGGGGAGATCCTTCCAAGGACACTCGAGGAGAGACGGAGGAAGGATGGGAGGATCGCTTTCGTTCCAGTCCGAAATCCTATTTGGCTACGATCCCTTTAATCCGGACCGGGAAGGGATTAGGGGGATAATTTTGCCGAATCGGTCTTAATCAGCTTTTCATCCGCTACAAACCGACGAGGAACCTCGCCGATCCGTCTGGCGTCAGACGCTAGGCACGCTCCTAATAAAACGTTCCATTTCGTCGGTGGTTTCCGCGCGTAATCGTTCCACCCGCCTGCAGTGGCCGTATAAATGGACCGGGCTCGGAAACGGTGTTGCCCCGATCTCGAAACTTACCCGATTCGCGAACCGCCGTTCTGTTTGCGATAGAAAAGCGCGGAGTGTAAATCGAAAAGTCGGAGGGAGTAAAAGTGGAGTTCTGGTGGTTAAATTCTTATAAATTGTGACATTTCGGGGGATGATATTAACGTAAACTGTCGCATCCTTCCTGCTAACTATTTCTACTTTACTCAATTGCAACCTGGGAAGACGCTTGATCAGAAAATCTGTCCCTGATGTTGTGTCCTCCACTTTCCTTTAATGCGGTATCGATTCCCGGCGATACCATGCCCATTCTTCAGCAGCTCTGGCCAACTGTAAGGATCCACGGTATTGCAAGCGATCCAGATCCCCCAAGACTGTTACTGAAACCGAGCCGATTCTACGTTTCCACGAACAGCGCGCTCCGTTTGTCCACGGTGGACGAGCTGATCGAGATTAATCGCATTCCACCAGCGTTCCCGGCCTCCTCTGATTGACGACAGCGATTAATGCAGGTCGTCAGAACGCGTTCATGGTAGATCGTCGTGTTTCTCGATGAGGACGCGAGGAGGAGCGTGAGCATCCCCGGGACGTGGTGTTTGCGCGCTACTAGCAGGTCCCCCATGCATCCTCATTAACGGCCAGATGCTTGTTGACGTATCGTTCGCGCGTCAACGGCCCTGTTCACGTTCTACTCGCTTCCTGCCCGACGGATTCCCACCGAGACTTGGACTCCTCCACCTTCGGCCACTCAACTCTCCGTCTATCTCGTTCCAGGCGTTTTAGGCGGTCGCCGCGAACGAACCGACGTTCCTTTCCAAGAGGATCGGCTGGACAAACACCGGGCCGATGAATAATTCATCGAGTCCTGGGCCAGCTTTTAGGAAAAACAGGGATTACCGCCTCGCCGTCGGTTGATTCCTTTTTTGCCTCGTGAATTCATAGTTCGTTAGCCTCTGGTCAAACGAAACGCTGTGACGCGGCGCGCATCTGTGACGCGGCTGTTGTTCACGGAATTTCGAATAGGCGCTGCGAAATTGCATCGGATGCGGGAGATATAATTCTTTTTTTTTTTTATTTAGTTAGTGGATAATCCTTTGAAACGTGACGATTGGTAACTACAGGATTGCGTTGCTAACGTAATTCGTGATTCCATCCCCCTTTTATTCCAGGCTGGCCAACCAGGCGAGCTAGGGAAAACATTCTGGTATCAATGAATTGTCACGGGTAGCTCGCGCCAGCGAGCCTGCTTTTTCCACCGTTTCGATTACATTTCGACGAACGTGTCAATTATATTTGAGCACCAAAGTGGCTTCGTTCGTCGTGATCGGAGAAAGACCGTGTTTCCCCCGCGTCTATACATAGATAGTTGTTTCCCAATCCCATCGACATCGCTCTGGAGGACCGTAGTTTTTTAATGGCGAACCTGTCGACGTCGGCGAGGCACGCGTGAATCTCGTTAACGTGCGAGCGACGACATCATCGCTTTTCGAAAATTCGTTATTTTCAGAGGGCGTCTGTCGGCGTCACGCGCGAAAGGATATTACTGCGCCGCGAGGGCTCGAGCTTTGCCTGGCGGAAATATTTTCGCCATCGCGCGGCGTGTCGCTTTCACGTCAGGCACCCCCGCCATTCAGTATTATTAACAATACGACCACAGATATAGGAATTATTTTTTTCCGCACATTCGTTCCGTTTTATGGCGTTGCATCCGATGGAAATTAAATTTCCGTAGTGCTCCGGGCTTCCTTTGGCGATTGACGCTCACGAGTTTTTTGCCTTCATATTCGACGCGTCCTAGAGTAAAAATAGGCACCAATGAAAATTGAACTCGTTTATTTGTGTCATCAGCAATACCTAATCTGTATCAACCGAACACCTTCATCATTTTTCCCAAACATTCCCACAGAAACATTTAGAAAAATCAACCAATAAACAATTCCTCCCCTTTCCTAAGGTCCCTCGAACCCATATCGAGAATCGAAGGTGCCCTGGTCACCGAGCTCGAGATAAAGCGATTCCCAGGACAGTGGGCTCTTACTTTACTCAAAATCAATAGGTCGCGCGTGTGTGCACACGCGGGGCAGGCGAAGGGTCGGAGGGTGGGCAAAAAAAATGAAGTGCGCGAAAACAAAAACAAAGAAAATGGAACAGCTGGATCCGGCCCCGTTATCGGTCTCTCGCCGGTTGCCTGTCCTGGATGGCCGCTTTTAATCCGTTAAATGCCATTTCCTTGTACACGTCAGCTGGTGGACCAATGAGCTTCGGAGCCACCGAATGTCCGCCACTTCTCCTGCAATTCACTGCCAGGGGCTAGGCACCCCGGAGTGCTCTCTTAGCCCATTCGGTCGGGATTCCATCGGGATTCCCCCATGTGCGTGTACACAGCCGAGCGTGTACCGTGCGATCCTGTCGATACGACACCGGAAGCGTGCTGCCCCAGCCCGGAGAGGGTAGAATCGCATCGTGATCCGGGCGCGAAATTCGCACTTGGCGAATTTTTCTCGATCCTCGGACCGTTCATCCCGGAAAAAAAAGGATGGAACGAGAACGGGAGAGTGGTCCCACTGCTAGCGTCTACACGCGAGTACATGCAAGTTCACTTGAGTCGCCCGTGGAAATTTCGACGACGACAATAACGCTCCGCCAGGCAAAAGGAGGCCTGCTCACCTGCCACCCCTACAGATCCGATAATGCGCGTATCTCATTATAGCTCTCAGCGTGTGGAACTACGGGGGAAAACGGAATCGACCCAGGGAACCGTGAAACACGTCGCCGTTGTTGCTACTCTGATGTCGCCGCGTAATCAAATTCCTCCCCGCCTTCTGTTGCTCGCGTTTTCTCTGCTTTCTCTCGATGGTAGCAAGCTTTAAACAGAGTCGTTCTTTGTTGATCTCCTACTCGTCTTGCTGCGCCGATTGCGCGGCCAAGTGCCTGCGATCAATCTTTCGAATAGGTTGAACGCGACGGGATAATCACCTCGGGTTAAATTAACGTTTGTGGCGGTGGCGTGCGGGGCTACGCGGTGTTATCGACAGCTAGGTGACAGCGCAGTTAATAGCAACGAGCATTTAGAAATTATCCATGTACAACATGACGCTCTTTGAATTATATCTGACAAGTGGAAAAATGAACTTGAGACCTGTCCCCCTGAAACGTCCCACCTCGTTCGTGTTGCGATTCATATTACAAAGAGGATTACCTACACGGAACATCGTCGAGCAAAAGTGATAATAATGAAGATTAAAGAGCCGGGAAAAAGCATCTGCGAGGATCTCTCGCGACACTTGCGAACTCGCATTCTCGACCTAATAGAGGAACTACAGCGTATCCAACGGCTTAACGACATTACTCCTTGCACATTTGCCAATGCTGCAAACGTTAATGAAGTCGCGAAGTTTGTTAGCGACGCTACTTAAGGAATCCCATAGTAAATAGAAATAAATAGAAATGGGACGGTTTATAACCTGAGAACTTCTTTATTTACCTTCGGGAATATGTCCCCGAAAGGTATGTAAATAAAAGTCATAGGAGGAATGCGAATAGAATAGGAAATGGAGGCAGTGGTTGATCACCTTGAATTACGAGGAACAGGACCAAGCTCGCTCTGCTGCGATGCATCTGGTGTTCATTACGGAATGTCGGAGCAGCGCTGATTCACGGGGCAGAGATGCTGATGACAAGGCCCGAACCGTATAACGCGGGACAATATTTTCTAGTTTATCCCGTGGCTTGACTCGTGTCCTGGAAAAGCTTCGATGCCCGTTCGTTACCATTCGCGACGACTAACTGTTCAATGCTGACTGCGTGATATCGAGGCATCACGGCTGGCCGGTCAGAGAGAAAGAGGTGACGAGGGCATGTGTGTCGGAAGGAAGAGTGGGAAAGGGTAGAAAAATGTTTGAGAGATCCCACAGCCCCGTACTAGACGATTCCTGATTCTATTGTGCCCGCAAATTCGAGGCGAGTACAATGGATACTATAATTAACGAGGGACCACGACCCTCGAATGATCTCTCTGGTGACGTTACGAAAGAAAATGCGGCATATTTGTAAAGAGTAAGATGTCCGCCTACTTAGTTTTCTGCTTCGACGGCAACTTGCATTGTCATGCTGGAAATTAAAATCATCCGAATCCTTGAACCACTGATCTAAACTCGGTATTACAAAGTGTTTTAATATATGGTTATGTATTATATACTTCAGAGTTCACAACTTCAGTCCGCTCTATACTTAATTCCAAGCAACATCTTGTTTCTTCTATATTTTTTATTACATAATATATGAGATTCTTAATTATTTTTGGTGTTTTACTTTAAAACAGAGCAATTTAACATTACAACTTGTTTCATATCTGCAAAGTTACATTTTATATATAAAAAGTATTGGTATTTCACGTTAGTTTCGTATCTTTATGATTGATTCCGAACTTATTGCCAGAGATCAGTTACAGCTTGGCAAAGCTCCTTTAATCGCAACACACTAATTTCCACGGTTTTCTAATCGCCGCTACAAACTATCGATTCTAAGGTGATAACCTAATCTCGACTCCTCTAACAGGAAAGTCGCATGACATAACGTTACGTACGAGATAGAGTAGAAAATATTCTTTATAGCGCGGTAACCGAACGTGTTTCCTATTTTTTCCCGGATCGAACACGCGATGAACGTGCAATTTCCCTCCCCAACCTCGTGGAGCGTTTAATAACCTTCGTGCAGTCGAATGCCGTGCGTTTAGCAACGTCAGACCCCGGCGATTAGCTATCGGGAACCGATTGGCCGATGACATTGCGCAAGAGGAAGTATTTCTGTAAGGTGAGAACGCAGAGGCGGCGAGCAGAGAGGATGGGTTGCATGTCTTGGAACGTGAGTGCCAGGTGGTACCGCGTGAGTCAACAGAGAACCCGGGGCCTTCTTAATTATCCAGCTACCCAGCACGAGACACAACATGCGAATCGTCGGCCTGGCAATACCGAGTTCTGCTCGGGGGACGCACGATGAACTTGCAGAAGAATCCTGTTCGTGACAGGGCCTCCCATGAATCGTTTGTTCGCCTGGCTAGACACGATTAATATTCCTGGGACGACAGAAACGTCGTTACTTCTACAGGCCGTACCATAGAATGTAATATCACACGGGCGTAGCTCGCTCAGCGTAATATTATGTAATTCGCAACTAGGAAATGCTGGGAAAAGGGAGAAGGAGGTCCAGAACATGCAGTGTCATCGACAAGTCTCTGGCGATTCAGACACCCCAATTGACCCTTCCGAGATATCCTGATTTTCTTATTACCTCGGGCTTATGGAATTTACAGAGTAACAAATTTATATTTTTCAATATGTGGAGACTAGAGTTTTCCGAAGCATCGTAGTTAATTCAACTGAACCAGGATGAAATAGGTATCAAACCTGAAAATATAGTCTGTACATAGTTAAGGAACGATTCCCCGTTGCTCGACGCGAAATACGAGGAATAAGGTCTATAAGTGTATCTACCCGTGTTCTCCAATCATTTTCGTCGTTCCGTGAGAGTCACGCAGCTGGCACTACCGTCCTACTGCTCCATCATTCTTATTGCGACTGATAACTTATCCGGTAAACTCTAAGAAACGGGGCTACAATTTCGCGTTTAAAGTAATGTAGAAAGCGCGACGCTCGACAAACAATCTTAAGTGGGTACATACACGTGTACACTGGCGATGGAGTTAGAGCAAGCCAACGTTAATAATCGCGGGAATTATCTTTACGACTTCTCTACAAGATGCTGGGAAAGTATTACGGCGTTCGGTAAATATTTGAAGATTGAAAACATGAACGAGGAACGCTGACAGTTATATATGTCTTTCGACTAAATAGTGACAAGCTTCCGCGCTCTCATAAATTTTTCATCAACTCCGCTATTGTGCAATAACAAATCGTGGCTCCATACATCATTAGAATTTTAAAATACCTCACGACTATTTCACTCGTAAATAGTATAAACCCGTTCCAAGTTCTGAAGTCACGCGAAGAGACTGAATTGCGTCGCACATTTTCAACTTTGCATCAATGCTCGAGGCTTTTCTAAACGAGACAACGATCCTGTCGATTGAAAGTTCGAAATGGAGCGAATCGACCCGCCGGCGTTACCAACCAGACGTTCGCTGTTGCGGATTCACGAGGTGGCGCGACGCAATCATCTCTTCGCGGCGCAGAAGGTAGCTCGTATGCGGCCCGTGTACGGACACGCTTCACGGTACACAGGTACCCGTGCAATTTCTTCGACGAGATGGAAGAGATCGATGGCACTTTGGCAAGCTGGCAGAGCAGCCCTGTGCGACCGTGCAAGACGAGCGTGGGCCATCCCTCGCATATCTATCGCGAGCAGACACACGGGCCCGGCTGCGTCCTCCGCGCGGAATCCAACCAGCTGTCTAGCAACGCCTTCGAGCGAAAAGGCAGCCCAGCGATCGCGTCAGCTTGGCTACACTAGCAAATGTTTGTCCGCTGAGAGGATTCGCTTCTTTCGCTTGCTCGAGCGTACACACACGCGTACGACTTAGCGGCGGAATTCACGCCGACTTATGAGCCGTTTCTATTACTTACAATTAGGTTTGAATCGCTGGCTACGACCTACAAGTGCCAGAAGAGCGTCGCGACGTTTGGCTATCTGCTCTGCCAGAAGAAAATTTTATCTGATCACGAGGCAATTCGAACTGGAGCGCGGTAAGCAATAGTTGAGATTCCATAAGTGCAAGCTTTTATCGTCACTGAACAAATTGATAAATTGAGTACGTCACTCGGTGTCATCAACGTTTGAAGGAAAAGGTTACATCACTTAAATGCTCCATGCGGTTGTTTGTTATTCTTAGAGATAAGTACTTATCAATTCGGGAATTTAAGGGAACTCAATCTCTTTTTGTTATTGCCTCATCATTTACCTACGAATACTGTGATTATGGGTCAACAGCTTTGTGTACGGACAGACAATGTGTGAAACGATACATAAGTTCAACAGTCGTTATCAAACACTCGTTATCTGGAACTAAAGTAAACAGCTTCTGATCGTCGAACGTCGTAAACCACCCTCCATCGACATCGCCGGGGAAAATAGCGGGGCAATAGAAACTAGCAGTCGTTCCGCGGAATCCAATTTCGGCCTGCGCGGAAAAGCTGTCGGTTTTTCTACCAACACGTTGGAAATTGAATTCCCCGTGCGTTGGCGCGGGCAATTATCGAGCGATTTAACGGGGGAGGGACAGTATCCCCGCGAGGGCGGTTAAGAAACTTGGTAAAACTGGACGCGGAAAGCTGTCTCGCCTCGTGTCACGTTGCGACAGGCCACGCCGTGGGATTTCACTTTCCCGCACGTCGGCTCGCGAGGCAAAACCGCAGGTCCGCAGGAAAACAGGCGCGAAGGAAAGTACCTGGGGAGAAGAAGGGGGAGAAACTCGTCCCCCCTAGCGACGTTCGGATAGAATTGGATGGATGTTTTTCCCCCAGCACGCTCCGCTGGCGACACCGCCGCCGCGACGCGCTCTTACTTTCGATCGGAGCTCGCCGTTTTGACCGAAAACAGTTTCACTTTTGCCTATCGCCGTGCAAATTGACCGTGACCCGGCCACCAGCAGCCCCGCCAGGCGACGTTCGCTCTATCAAAATCAATTTTCACGGTTTACCGCGCCTGCGATGGCGTAACGGGCATCCGCGTCGAGGCATCGGCTAACTGCGACTAAAAAGTACGAATGATCTGGCACGTGTCGCGGTTTAGCGAGTAATCGGAGGGAAGGAGGACAGGCGGTTGCTGCATATTGGTTCCTTTAGGCTGGGTACCAGATCTCGATGTAATATATCGAATTTTATCTACGTCTTGAGCAGGCTAATCTATTTCAACTCCAAAGAGTGGGAAGGATGAAGCAGCAGATTCTCGGTGTGAACTCGTCACGCGTCCACGCAACGCTCCCCTTGTGTTGATTCGATGTTCTCCACGTGCAAAGTTATCTAGTCATGCTACTGGTGTGACCGTGGATTAGAATCCCTGATGTAACATCACTCACTCACACGTACCCAGTACCTAGCTACGTAATGTGGGAGCTGATAGTTGGATTGCATAACTTCACGATCCAATCAAAGTAACGTATTATTTCTGCAGACAATTGCCGACATTGTTGGCACTACACCCTTCGAAATTTTACCATAATGACGAAAGATGGAAATTATTTATATCTCTGTATGACAATATAAACGCTAGTTATTTAGCTTGCAATTGCGAACACGCGTGATGCAACAACGGGTACTATATTTGAGGCATTGAAAGTGAAAACAGACTAACCCCACATTTTTTGCAAAATTTAGTTAGTAGTAATTGTTGCAAAAACACGCATAATAGGACTATTATATTATTCGAGAACATTCGACGCGATCCTAAGCTAACCGCGAATTCACAAAATCAGAAAAATATAAACGCTTCGTCACGACCATTTTATTTTTGCTGTGTACCCCACACGGCACAATATTTTTGCTGTATGCCTCACAGACGGTCAATAATATTTTGCAATTTTGAATATTGCGCAATAATATTGAACGTCTACAGACCGCTTAACGCAAAGCGACGACACCGCGCCGAGTAGCAAAAGAAAACCGATTTATCACGGCCATAACCTACTTGTATACCAACCCCAGTCTACATTAGTTGTTTCTGAATAAATACTTAGTCTTTGAAGTTAAACAAAGCATTCTGTAGTTCACCTGGTGGATTCTCACCCTTTGATCACTCCCGAATCCACGACAACGCCTGATCGAGTACAAGCCTTGTTAGCCTTCACGTAGGGCAGAACACAATAATGTATTCCAATAGGCTGTAATAATTATATAAAATAGGAAAAATTAATTTTGTTTCAATGTGGATTAGTTCATTTTGCTCACAATTCTCAAACACGAGGAAGGAGCGATTCCTTCTTCCTGAATAAAGCACCTCCATTATTTTGTTACCTGCCCATAGAAAACTAGTACTTCTTTATCAATTACACATTTGCGTCACCAAAATTAATAACACCAACGGAATTCGATAGCCCTTCTAGCCCCAAAACAGTCAGCACTTTTCCTATCGCGGACGCGATCGGGGAGCCGTTAGACATAACAGCGCCGGTTTAAGAAAAAATATCACTGATGTTACAAAAGCATTTATATCCGAGCTTCGGCATTGTGACTCAGCAGTAACGCGTACAGCTTATAGTGCTGCTGATAGCGCGCCACTACAACTAGCAGACTTTGTGAAGTCTGCGCCGTGGTTCTACTTAGTTGCACCGTGACCGTTCCCAGTAACAGTTCATCCTAATCGACGGCAGAATGAAGATCACGGCCGCAACTCTGCTGTCGGTCGTGTGCCTGTTGTGTGTCGCGAGGCGTCTGCAGTGCGCTCGGATCCTGGCGGTGATCCCGACGCCGTCCTACAGCCACCAGGTTCCATACCGACCGTTATGGCTGAAGCTGGTGGGTCGTGGCCACGAAGTGGTCCTCATCACCGCAAACCCCATTCCGAACGTGAACCTGACGAACTTCACGCAGATCGACGTCGGTGCCTCTTACACCACCCTCAGGGCGATCGACTTCATTCGTCTGCGTTTCGATGGGGAGTCTTGGCTGAAGTTTATGTCGAGAGAAATGCTGCCGCTTTCCCTTGTGTTCACGGAAAACGTGCTCAACAATACGGAGGTGAAGAAGCTCTACGCGCCCGAGAGTACTGCAAAGTTTGATCTGGTCATCGCTGAGATGCTGTTCCAGCCTGCCATATACGCCTTCGCTCACAGATTTAACGCGCCCATGATAGGTAAAATTAACGAGCAAGTCGAAGTTGCTCCTATAGAAAACACCGTAGCCTCGGTTTTCGAAGTGTCGCGTTTGTACATTTAACCCTTCGTGGTCACACGGGGTGTGTCCTATCCCAAGAGCAATTTTCGAGTTCAAACGTCCCACGTTTACGACTTCCCAAGGGGATTTATCGCGAAAAAGAAATAAAAAAAATTGAAATATCGCTTTTTTTCCACAACTGCGAAAAATCGCTCTTCTGGAACTACAAATTTCATCATATAAAAATTTACATTTCTAGAAAAAGGCTATTAGAACACGATTGCATGAGTATTACGAATGTACAATCACCTATCACTGAGAAGTTAGAAGATATAAAAATACGAAAATGGTAATTCAGAAATAACGCTGAGGTGCATTGAACCCTATGTGACCAATTTGTGATTATAAGGAAGTGTGACCACGAAGCGTTAAACTACACGAATATCCCAATCGTTCAATCTTCGATCAGGGGTGTCCTCCAGTTGCTCAACTTCCAACATCGTGGTAAACGCAATTGAAGAGTTAGAACTAACAAGGACTTAGAATTAACAACAGGATTTATTCCTGTCGGCAATATTAACAGTCTCGTCAACATTAACTCGACATTTAAATGCTAATGATCTCGTTTAACCACGCATGCTTTGTGTGTTTGCAGGAGTATCATCGTTAGGGATAGTGGCCCTGAATGAGCACGCGCTCGGCGGGATTCCGATGCCCTCGCACGAGTACACGTGGGAAATGGAGGCGAACACGGGTTCGAACCTGCCGTTCTGGAAGAGGCTAAAGAACTTCCTGACAATGTGGCATTTCTTATGGGACTCCTACTATAGCATATTTCCAGCTCACCAAAAGATGGCCGAACAATACTTTGGAAAGGGTCTGCCACCGATGCTGGACATACTAAAGAACGTTAGTGCAGTGTTTATCGAACAGTCGGATGCCATAACTCCAGCCAGACCAAAACTTGCGAACATGATCACGTTTGTTTCGTCCCACGTCAAGCAGAACTCACCACCCCTTTCGAAGGTACGCATTCCTCCCCTCATTCTACTTAAAATCTTCACCATTATGTGGTTCATCATTAAGTTCGGAATAAAAGACCTCGGAGGATCAACTTTGGCAACATTGGTAAGGCGACTGACTAGTATCACATCGGATCCGAAGATCGTGGGTTCGAGTCCCATCACCCGAGGTCCATTTTTTTCACGACTCCCGAAACACATAGGAATTACAACACCTATTCCTATAATTATGTTTATAACAATTCCTTCGAAGACATGCAATTATTATTTATTATCGTCAGTCTCCTGTTACGTAGGAATTGCAACGTTTCACGGACGAAGCACCCGAAGGATTCATCTACTTCAGCCTGGGCAGCAACGCAATGAGCTCCGACTTGCCGAATGAAACTCTACAGGTATTCCTCGACGTGTTCGCCAAGCTGCCGTACAGAGTGTTGTGGAAGTTCGAGAAGGACCTGCCAGAGAAGCCCGCCAACGTGTTCACCGCGAAATGGTTCCCCCAGCACAGTGTTCTCGGTACGATCCTCGAGCACCAGAGGAGCAAAAACATTCCGGAGCTGTTTGTGATGAACCGAGCTTTTTTGTTATACAGCACACCCGAACATTAAGCTGTTCATCTACCAAGGTGGATTGCAAAGCTCCGAGGAAGCTGTTCACTTCCAGGTACCACTCCTAGGGTTCCCAATTTTGGCGGACCAGGACTATCAAGTGGCTAGGATGGATGCACTCGGTGTTGGGAAGCGATTGGAAATCCTGACTGTGACTAGAGATGAGCTGGAAAGTGCCATTCGCGAGATTATAAGCGACAAAAGGTAAGTGTAAATATTCAGACACGGGTAATTGAGATGGTGGGAAAATCTTCTTATTACATCGATCAATGTCTTCCGTACTACACTAACTATTTGCAAATGTAGAATATGTAGAACAATCGCGATCCTTGACCCGATGAAAGAGTTAATTGAGTAGTAGAAACGATTCATTCCACACTTTATACAATTGCTATTTCAACGAAGCGTTGCGCAACGCTACAACCAGCGGTCACGTAACTACCGTGCATCGTCATTTTTCTTTTGATTAACGTGCACGCGCGAGTAATAAGTTATATGGACGCTTTTTTAGGTACAAGGAAAACATGATCGAGCTCAACTCTGTCGTCAACGACAATCCCCACGATTTCATGGATAATCTTGTCTGGTGGACGGAATATATTATCCGTCACAAAGGTGCTCCGCATCTTCGTAGCAACCTGGCCAAGCAGCCGTGGTACCAACGCTGCGACATGGACATCGTGGTGTTCTTGACTATCGTGGCGTTCATAGTGCTTTCGAATCTGTTATCTTTGAGCGCCAAGATTATCGTACGCGTCTACAAACGACACGACACACACTCTGCCAGCCAGAAACAGAAGCTAAGTTAACCACTGGATGATAGGACCTAATGTTCGAAATTACCTCTGGTGATAAGGGAAAGTGGGGTAAAACTGGGTACGCGAGTCAGACCGGGTAACCATAGTTTTTCAGTGATACCCGGTCTGACCCGCGTACCCGGTTTTGCCCCACTTTCCCCTGCTAGACAAGAAGTCAAATGTTAATTAGTTTATAATAACAAGTGAATTGATTAGACGATTTTATTACCAACGGAGGAAAATATTGCTAATGACATCCAAGTTTAACAATCGGATGTTGCTGTGCATGGTTTTTCTATAAAACTGTGTTTAACAGAGCTCAGCAATGGAACGCACAAGTGGTACTTATGAGAATATCAGACTGTCGATATTGTCATGAATATTTGATGGCTAAGGTATTCTGGTAATGAGTATTGTTTCTAAGAAGCTGAGGAATAGGATGGTGTAAAACGACTTGTACAAAATTTTTAACCAAATAGCGTTGAAGAGTAAACGAGGTTGTATATCATCGATAGATTTGTGAACTTTTACCGCAAGAATATGTATTAATTTAGTTAATTAAATTAGATAATTAACTCGGCGTAACGCGAGCAATAATCCTGAGAAAATCACTATTTCGTGATGTTTCTCTTGCCACGACGTTGTCAATTAATGTTAATGTCGTCGAAGTAATTATTTCACCTAGGAGAAGACTAAGAACGAAAGGCAGACCGCAGCTGCATGTAGGAGAAAAACATCGCATTATACATATCATAGCATTCTATTTCATTACTGGTTGCGCGAATAAATGTTACTCTGTCGTATTTTAATTTAAACTACTGCAGAACGAAACGGAGTAATTGCAATTACTTGAAAGTAAATTACTACAAAGAAAATCAGTATTTATTTCTTACACTGTCCTAGTTTCTCTTATCGACGAGATCGATTGACAGAAAAGTATCGCCGTCTATAAATGATATAACAGTTCCCATGAATGTAGGTATCTCGATAAATTTCCCTGGAATCATCTCGTTACCGTAGCATCACCTGTCAATATACATCTTTGACATAAAGTTCGCTTTAAACACCTCAATGGGCACTTACAGAGAGGAACATCCCTGTGACGCAGTTCCTTTCACGACTTCGACTTCATTCATTACTGAAATAGAGCAATCGAAGGCAGCTCTGCTAGTTACGAGAGATTTAACTTTCCTCACGAAAGTCGTTTGACAAGTTTCCTAATGAAACACCTTGTTAACGCGACTCAATGCTTTTTACTCTCTCTCCTAATTGAACAACTTCTCGATCCCTATTGAAATTCCACATCTATCATTCTGAAAGTTTTAAAGCCCTGCATTCGTTACGGGCGGTCATCTAATTTCAATATTAAATTTCAAACTCCAGCAGCTGCTCTTTTAACACAAACGCCACACTAACCCCATATCTCGATAACATCGCCACTTACAGAACACCCAGTGTAAAATATGTAATCTCGAATGGACGTTCTTTCGTCCATACATCTACGACACTCCTGAATATTACACAGCGTCAATTAATATCCCGTAATATCCAATAACCCGATATCACTCAGCCCCCATTGTCAGCGCACCGTTCTTCGTTTCAGCGTTTCCACCCCCAGCCCCCACCCCTTCAGCTACCCTGATTCTCCTCTCCTTCTTCCTGGCTGGGTCGCAATCGGGGCTAGAATCAAAAACCCCTTTCATCGCGGCGTACCAAAGGAGATTATCAGAAAACGATAGAGAGGGGACATTTTCTTTTCTCCGAGTGCTTTCTGTTCCCGGGGCCGACGCTACAGGAAGCTTCTTTGTTTCTTCGCTCGATAGCGCGCCATCCAGCCCGTCTCTCGGCTTCATCCCCGACAGTTTTCAACCTCCTTTCGATCCGGCGAAGGCGAACGCCTTGGAGAATCGCGATGCCGCGGGACGATACTTGGCGCGAAAGCTGTTTGTCAGGGGGACGAGTCGAAACCGACGCGAATAACGGCCAGCACAAAAGATGGATCGCGAATAGACGGGAGGGGGTGGCTGAGGAAGGGAGATACAATCCGCTCCCTCCATTGTTTCATATGATTTGCCGGCAGTTATTGTTTCGTACGTCGCCGCGAACTTTTACAATTACAACGCCGACGTCTCGAGGATTCTCCGCTCCCCCTACCAGCCCTCTTTTTCCCAGCGTTCCACGGTTGCCTCTCGGACACTTTACCGACTGCTTCATGCTCGCACAAAGGGCTGCCTTTCCGCGCGGATACTATCTCGCCGCGTTTATCGAATCGTCGATTATTGCAAGCTCGAGGGGACAGCGAGAGACGGATTCTTCTTGCGAAAGAATTCTTCTCGCGTCTCTAGATTATTTCGCTGCCGATTCGCATTCTGGATATATTTTTATGGAAACGGTGATTCTTTCTTTGATTAACGTAGATTTGAGTACAGCGCTTGTCACCGCAAACGTCGCTAATCACGAGATCAAAACATTTTCGCCCGGGGTAATGGAGCAGCATGGAGTTTCCCACGCATGTACCTTGCAGCAGAGGATACACAGTGGAAAAGCACTGTAAACAAGCCGCTGAACCGTAACATTTGCCAACCGATAGCAAGCCTCCAAATGTACTTTTCAGATCTACACGAAAAATTGCTATAATTCATCCAAACCGAATGATTTCTGGACCATCGGTCTTCTTTTCGCAATTTACGGCTGCTCTGATAACAGAGCTCTGACGAGCTCGATGGAACCCAACTGAACACGATAACCTAGTGTCTACTTAGAATCCAGATCATAGTGTCTCGTGTTGTTCGATATCTTTAGATATCGTTCTTGGATACCACTGAACCCCAAGGACTGATTAAAAGCAAGGGGACCGTAACTGTTTTGTTTTCCAAGCAAAACATTCAGTCGGGAAGCTGCCACACGGTATCAGGGACAGGGGAAATCCAGCCTGAACGCGCCTAGAGAGGATTAACGAGGATACATAGAATATTTAACGCGAGAATCCCTCTCCACCCCTCATCCCCCTCGTGCGTACCATTCGTACTTTCTTCTACTTTCCTCTTTATTTTCGTTCGTCCCACGACCCCTTGCTTCCCCTGCGCCTATACGAAGCGTTTACCTGTTCCTCCGTATCCCACCACTTTCTAACAGTAATAAAATTAACCGGAATATAGCTGCACTTCTCCGAGGCCGTTGTCCTCCGAATTTACTCAGCACTCCGAATGGCGGATAGCTAATCCCTCGCATGGGATTCCGAAGCACGGATTTCCGAGCTCTCTGCATACATTATACGTACGTAATATTTGCTCTAGGGAACAAGGATTATTGAGCATCTCGAGTCGCCCTTAGACCCAGCCGATTTTATTTTCGACGACCCAGAGGGCCCGGGCCACGACCAATTACGCCGCCCGCCGACTTTCTTCGGGTAAATCTGGCGCTAAAGGTGTGCAAATATTGGCCCCGTTCACGATTTAAAGCGCGTGGAATGTAAAGTTATGCGATCCTGCCTAAAAAATCTTGGTATCTCTCGCCAGAATACTGCGAGTTGGTAAATGTAACGCAGGGAGCGTAATCGGTGAGGTATTGAAATGAAAAGGATAGTTTGCTCTATGTAGAGTTAGAAATTTTGTTACGATAGATTGGGACATTGAGTCTAATGACGATAATACCGTTCGAGGTAACTGTTAATCATCTTGGGGAGCGCTTGTGACCGCTTGAAATTTCGTCGAATCGTTCCTGATTTATACGGAGCTGAACGTTCCTCGGTTGGAACGACCGAAACGCGCCCACGTCGCGCACACGATAATGCATCAAACGTATCTTCCTCTATAAATCATCGTGTCGTATGAGAAGAGGCCATCGATCCCAGCGCGTATGCACCTTCGAGCGCCTGTATTCGATTGTTTCATACGTTTTCGTGGCCGTCCCCCGAAGCTACACGCACAATGCCTCGAGATAATTACGGTAGATTCTGCTTGCCAAAGCGCGATACGTTATTCCGCCTTCCATTCTCGCCCTTTTTTACGGGCTGCATAGGAAGCTGTACAAACGAGATAGGCACTCTAGCATTTACAACTCCGACCATCCCTCCCCCTTGACACAGACCCCTTCGTACCTAACGCCTTATCGCACCCTCAGCCAATTCGATCTTCCAATACGGATGGGGTTGAAGCGCGGCACGGATCAATGGCCAACGAATGAACTTTCCTCCCGTGAAACCGACGTACACGTTTGGTCGTATATTGCAAGGTGTATGCTCGGTGGTTTCAGGAGAAAGAGGGTCGTGACGAAATAGAGGTATGTAAATGATCGTAGGACAAGGAACTTTATTCCTGAAATGCAAGGCTAATGAGATCAAAGGATGAAAGCTTACGTGATGGGTTTGAATTATTGTAAAGTGTTGACTAGAAAGTCAAGTGGAAACTCAGGGACTCAATGTTCATTTGCAAGGGTGATGTCATTTAGGGTAAGTCAGGGAGAGATGGTCATATGGGAGAGATGAGTAGTGACAGCATTTTTTAGGTACAAAGTGTCATAGAAGAGCAACATTCTCGGTTCGAAGTGTTGGAATAGAACGTTTTTAAAGGTTTTTAAATCCACTGTGAAATTTAAGCTAGTGCTTCAAAATGTTTGGTCTATATTTTGATCATCTTGTTTGTGTTATTTATGCTGAATATTTTTAGTTCGCAAGGTGTATTTTAGATAGTGTATTGTTCACAGTGTTTTCAACCTTAAAGTATTCAGGGTTACGTTTGTTAGTCTAGGTGAAATGGGAATGGCCATCTTACCAGGGTAAAAGTTATGTATTAAATAATAATTTTTCGTTTATTGATATTAACGGGTATGTAGACAAAGGATTGAATTTTTGTTCAACATCATTTCTGTTGCTTTATTTCAAATAGGTTGGCTGTAGGAGGCTCCAAACGAAACTATGACCATCTCCCCCGGACTTACCCTATGGGGATGAATAGTTATACAGGTATGTACAGAATTTGCAAGGTATTGTCGATGATCCCACTCGATGACTCAATTTTCGGATATCTTCTTGTTAGCTATAAGCTTCTGCCACCACTCAGAAGACTTCTTAAAAGTGCGAGGTCTGTTTGGATCTTTGAAGTCGACTTGCACGATACCGAAATGTTCGCTGCGAAATAAAATATTCGTATTGACATGTAGGTATCTTCTGAGGATACAAGTGCACGATAAAAACCTACTCGTAACCATTTCCCCACTCGAAGTTATCAAGAAGCGACCACAGATAGTATCCGCGCACGTCTACGCCGTCCACGTGAATGGCGAGGAGCATCTGCTTCAAGTATTCGCGAAAGTACTCGATTCTGGTTTCGTCATCCAGCGCTCCATCATCAGAGACGCCGTTTTCGGTGATGTATATCCGTGGATTGCCGTATGTCATTGCTAATTCGCGAAGCAGGCCACGCAAGCCTTCAGGTGCCACCTGATAAACATGAGAAGTACATAATTACCTTGAGAAGCAATCCCTTCGCGTTCTCTAACTGAGAAGGGGAGTCCGCAGTGAGGTGTACATCGATTTTGATGAGCCTTGGCACGATGGATCTATGTCGAAAATAAGTAAATACGTATCCGAGCGTTTGTGCCATTGGGCCTTAATAACAGAGATAATTACATGTAAATTATTAAACATTTCATAGCGCCGATGGAAACCATAAAAGCCATAACCACAACTTAAGAATATGCCGTGGAGCGTTCGGTAAAACGTCAGCGTGGCGTTGTTGCGGTCGTGAGTTCTCGATTCCGCCTGTGTCTATATATTTTTTCATACTTTATTTTTTCCACACTTTATTTTTTTCACACTGTATGAATAGTGAGAAAAAAAGGTAACGGCAGTAACGTTCACTAATTCTTTTAAATGTATAAATACAATTATTATTTTTTTTTTATATATATCTCATTTTGTTACTGTAAGTTGAATTGTGTACTGATATTAATTTTGGGATGCTAATTGTTCGAGATTACCGCTCGTTATTATATAATAGTTCTTATGTTATAGGTATATTAATTATTCAGGAACAGTACTGCGAAGTCTTATCGAAGTTTCCGGTGGTACCCCATCGCGCGATGGTGGCCGTGGGGTTTTAGTGGGTAAAAATCCCACACTACCCTGGCGCCCTCGGGGGATTCGCCTCTGGAGGTGTCGGGGTGTCTTTTGAAGATTTCCCCACGTTAAAAAAAAAAATAATAATTATATTTATACATTTAAAAGAATTAGTGAACGTTACTACCGTTACCTTTTTTCTCACTATTCATACAGTGTGGAAAAAATAAAGTGTGGAAAAAATAAAGTATGAAAAAATATATAGACACAGGCGGAATCGAGAACTCACGACCGCAACAACGCCACGCTGACGTCTTACCGAACGCTCCACGGCATATTCTTAAGTTGTGGTTATGGCTTTTATGGTTTCCATCGGCGCTATGAAATGTTTAATAATTTACATGTAATTATCTCTGTTATTAAGGCCCAATGGCACAAACGCTCGGACACGTATTTACTTATTTTCGACATAGATCCATCGTGCCAAGGCTCATCAAAATCGATGTACACCTCACTGTGGACTCCCCTTGTGAGACTACAATAACAATTAGTACCTGCAACCAGCTAGAGGCGGACTGTTTCCAAGATTTGTCAACGTCCTCCGCCAAGCCCTGATCATCCTCGTGAGACGGTACCTCCCCTGATTGTCCAGGTCCGACCAGTCTCGAGGTATAATGATTCAACGCCAAGAAGTCAGCGGTACCCCTATTGCAGAAACGGTGCTCGACTCAGTAAACCGTAACCGCGCCGATTGCGAAGTTCAATGAAAATCGTGCGATACCTTATGTACTCGATCCACTCGGAGTCGAACTCTGGCAAACGGGACCTCGCATAACCCTGCTCCTTGCTCTTTGCGGCCACCATGGTCTTCATGATCTCTGGATAGTCACCACCCTTGACGAAGATTGGGTTCATGGTCCAGCCAACGTTGAATTGGTACGCGATCGACACCGACAACATGTCCCCTTGTTTC
Organism: Andrena chrysosceles; assembly: GCA_963855975.1. NCBI lineage: Eukaryota > Metazoa > Arthropoda > Insecta > Hymenoptera > Andrenidae > Andrena > Andrena chrysosceles. The sequence continues at coordinate 8,432,128 of OY979766.1, read as the reverse complement.
TTGGGCATGTAACCGTGCGAGTTGAGCAGGAAGCCGACTTCACCTTTCTGCGTCGGCTTGAATTCCTTCTCGTATATCCTGTACGCTCTAGCGTGAGATTTCAATACGTTGTGGACGCACAAGTACTCGCCGAAACCGTGAAGCTTCTTGCCAGGCGCGTGAATCCCGAAGGAGTAGCCATTTGTACAGATGACGGTGGGCTCGTTGATCGGGACGAACTTCTTCACCTTCGAGCCGAACTCCTTGTACAGGATCCTGGCGTAATCCCCGAACCAATTGACCATCTCCGAGCTCAACCAGCCGCCTGCCTCTTCCAGAACTTGCGGATGATCCCAGTGATACATCGTCAGCAACGGCTCGATGCCGTTCGCCAGAAGCTCGTCAATGAGCTCGTGGTAGTACCTGACGCCATCTTTGCTCACCTTGTTCGGGAATCCAGTTGGCAGAATTCGCGGCCAGCTCACGGAGAATCTGTACGAGGTGAACTGTCGACGAGAGAGAAAAGCGTACTGTTATTCCCAGTCTATAATTGGCCTTCTCCTGCTGTTCAACTGATTTCCGTTTGAAAAGCAATTAGGAACCATCGATTTCCTGGCTCGAACCAAGCGGATTCGGTGTTTCTGCTGTTCTAAATGGGTACTCAAGTGGGCTGGGATTATGTCAAGTATCGAAAGCCACATAAACACGGTTCGTGCTCGAAATTGCAACGCGGCTGCTTGAAACTGGTGAATAGAAATTTTTCGATCCCCCAACTCGATACGTTCCGTGGAAATTAATTCTGCGGAACGGTGACATTTTCCTGTAACGTGACTTGGGTTTGCGGATTGAAAGTTTCTTTTGCTGGGTATATTGCTGCACTCAGATATTAGTGATTCTGCATAGAATAACCAGAGTTTCCACTCGGTAACCACATCGAACCATTCCCCTTCTTGTTTTTGCAGTAAAGCAATCACTATTAACCCTCCGTGGTCACAATTTATAATCACAAATTTGTAACATGGGGTTCACTGCACCCCACCGTCATTTTTGAGTTACCATTTTCGTATCTTTGGAGCTTTCAATTTTTGAATGATAATTCGCAATACTCATACAACCATGCTCTTTTTTTGCTAGAAATGTAACTTTTGATGTGTTAAAATTTGCATTTGAAAAAATAGTTGTGGATAAAAACGATTTTTTCTTTTCAAATTCATACAATTTTTAAATATTATTATAAAGGTCTAAAAATTTACAGAAATATTGGAAAATACATATCCTCGGGCGCGATACACCATTTAGCCACAAAAGGTTAATCGTCTTGGTCGAAGTAAATTTAAATACGTCACGTCACAGTAATTCCACTAATACAAAGTGATGTATTTAACGAAAGGTTCACAGAAAAACTATAATCGCCCCATCGATACTTACCCCGAGTTTCTTTAATATAGCCACGTCTTCCTTGTACTTGTAGTAAGAGTTCGCAGCGATGTCACCGGTCTCATTCTTGGCAACACGACCATCTTGGAGATGAGTGTAATAATCCCAGGTACTTTCACCTTTGTCTGCGTTTTCAAGTCACAGAAGCGAAGCATTAGAAAAGTTTGCATCTCCATGGCAGGATATTTGAATTTGAGAGACCTACCGCTCACGTTCCATGCTCCCTCTATTTGGTATGCGGCAGTGGCTGCCCCGAAGACAAAGCCCGGCGGGAACTTCAGTAATTCGTCACTCGGCTTCACAGATGCGCCATTCACAGCGCTAGAAAAGTCAAGCTTACAATTAGAGCAACGTATCGGTCGAGTGGCCGACTGTTCCACTTAAAATCGCCATTCGTTAAAAATCGTGAAATTGAAACACAAGCGAGAGACTCACATCAGAAGAAAGGCGAAGATGCCCGATCTGAGCGACAACGTGGCGAGCATGTTTGTTTAGAATCTAGAAATGGACCGACGATCTTCTGTGCCACTTATATACGTAACTTTTCATGCCTTATTGGGAGGCCGATTATGTACGTTACTGATTACTCGCCTTTTTATCGACGCGATGATATCTAATCGCTGAATAATTTATTTATCTGCATTCGTCGCATCTCGCGAACGCGAATCCAGCGTCTGGAAAATAATAACAGCTACTGAATTACACGTGCAATAGTTTCTAGCTCGCCACTTAACGAGAAATAGTGGCAAGCAGTCACGTGGATGGAAAAGTTTGTGATGTTATCGAAATCTCGCGATGTTAAACGTATCGAATAACTCCTTATCATCTAATTAAAGAATATTTCTCCTTGTTTGATAAAATCTTCCGTATCTTCACTGGCGAATAATCTAACAAGTACGGTGTCTTTTAAATTACGGAGCGCGAATCGTATTTGCTGCACGCTGGCTTCCGCCTTTGGAAGGTGCAACGACGGCCTTCGCCATTTGCTACCGTGTTCGACAACGAAGCTAGATAACCAGTCTCTCCTTGGAATCCTCCGATACGTTCCTATCAACTGCAGTTTTACTCCCGACGAATCGAACGCGAATAATTGTAATAACGGTGGAAAAAGGGGGAGAGGGTAGACAGATATAAGACGAACAGACGCGTTTAAGTGGTTCTCCCGGGCGCGTCGAGGCATTTTCACCCTTCGGAGCACCGAGAGGAAATCTCGCCACGGGGAAATACGTATCCTGACAGGTAATCTCCGCGAAACATTTGGCTTCAAGGTTATAGGGGGCGAGATGGAAAAGTACGCGGAGGCACGAAAACTTTGTTGCCGCGAAATACGCTTCCCTTCTCCATTTTGTTTCTCGATATCCTGATGCGAAATATGTTGTAGCGCGCCGGGAGGCGTGGGTTTACGACAGTTTGCGAAGAAAGTGGATCAGAGGGGTATCCTGCTCTGATAGATAGGAAGCATTACACCCCCGTATCACCGGGACCCTGGCAAACATAATTCCGTCATGCGGGAGACAGTGATTTGAACGCGACACGTGGATCTAACCGACACGTGACCATGGAACGTGTTCTGTCCCCATCGGAAGAATGAATAATAATTCGTTTCCTGCACGTTTCCCAGAATCTACGCGTAAATAATTGTCAGGTTTATTAAACATTATTCAGTTGACATTGGTGGATTAGTCAAGACGGATAGCAGGTTCGAAGAACATCTAAAAGCGAGAATACCTTGATAGCAAATTATTATACCAACTCGGATATTTGTATTCCTCGAGTGTTGACCACGAGTGATTTATCTTGCAAAATTTAATACGTGAATTTTCGCAATCAGAGTTGCACTTGAAGCTTATTAACTCTCTAATCCTTGTTCAGTTACAACGAAATTACAATTGCCAACAAAGTTCAACGCTGCGGCAAATAATATCCCTTATCTGCTCAGTAATCGACTCCACAAAGCTCATCGGGATTTGTGTACGCGTATTGCAGAATTTTCATCTGAAAGCCGGATGCTGGTGGTTCGGATGTAGCCGGTAACAAGGCAGAATTCCATGCACAATGCAACCGAGCACCTTAATTGAAATATGATTAAGAAATGTTGCCACGGCGACGAAGTTATCCTCTTCCCTCATTTTCAGAGGCAATTCGGCCTGTTATCACACATAATGAGATAAAAAAAGATTCCCTCTGTTCCGTTTCGTGGCAACGTAAGAGAATTTCGGTAAATAGTGTCTTTCCCTTTAAATTTAAACCCTTTAAATTCACTGCACAATTCAAGATGCGGGCAGACGCTACATACTTCGATGTCCTCCCATTTTTACCACGACCTTCTGTCCTCTCGAAATCATCCCACAGCAACGATAGTAACCGATCGACTTAATCAAAAACAACAAAGATTCAAAGGCCATAAAATACACCTTCTATCTCCACTCTTCATAAAAATTTCGCTGCACGGATTAAACCACGATATACGAAGTGAATTCAAAGTTTCGTGCAATATGGAGTGGCCGAGAATAGTGGCATAGTTGCTTCATTAGTCGTTGTTTCACGAGTGGTTAGTGTGTTAGTTCTTGGTTGAATCACGATTTGTATTGTCAGAGAATAATAAATCGATTTGGTATTTCTTAGTAATAATGCATTCGATTTACGAAGAATTTTAATGACATTGGTTGCACTCTAATACGTATGAGTTTGTAAATTAGAATGAGTCAGTCTGGTTATTAGCGAATGGCAATCCGTGACTGCGTTAATGCTTTCGAATTATCTCACACACAGTATCCTCGAAGACGAGAGAAACTGTGCCGTACATCGCGATCCAATTGTCCCCAATTTCATTATTCCCAATCAGAGGTAAATAAAACACTGTTAATTTGTGTGTGTGCCGCGAAACGATAACGAGGGCCGAAGTTACGAGAATCGAATGTATTAACGTGCTACTTGGACAAACGATCGGACTTGAAGATAGCTTTAAGCCGGGCTTTATTTCCCGATTATCGTGTGCGCATGGGCTGCAATCAAAACTGCCCTTATCGAAACTGCGCTCGTATAGTCCGCTGAACGCAGTAATGTGTCCCCGTTAAATCTATACATAGCGTATGTACAAATAGCTGGCATTGTTTGATCGAAAATTCTGTCTGTAACTCTTGTAGGTAGTTGACGATATTGTGGAGTTTCCAAGTTAGGTATAACTCTAAATGAAGATGGGACGATTATTTGTAAGAAGATTGCAAGAACAATTACCCTAATAGCATTTAAACACTTTCTGGAAGAGCCCTCAAACATTTTCTAATTGACCAGTTGACGAATTAAAAATCTGTAGTTGGTTATTAGTATTTCATAACAGTGACGAAACGTGGATATAACTTTCCAGAAGAATACACTTGAATCCAAAGTTCCACAACAGACTTTGCGCTGAAACCAACAGTCATAATGCCTCGAAAATTGTTTACTCGAATAATTAAGCAAAGCAGGAGTTCTAAACTTCGGTACCGTTTTTGTAATGCTACCCTGCGCCGCGCCAAAAAAACACCTTTTTAACGTCACAGCTTACGCGGAATGTTACTTCTCGTAGAATTCGCGAACTGCAACATTTTCCAGGAAAGAAATTATTAATGTACCGCTAAGTTAAACCGAAGTTGGTAAAATGCAACGTTTCCAACGTTACTTGGATTTTAAAATATACTTCTGTGGGTAAAATTGGTCCAAAGACTTTTTCTTAAAATATTCTCGGGATTACGCGAAAGTGGTAAAATGGTTAAATTTTAATTAATGACCCATGCTACGTTTGTCCTCTTTTTTAATTTATCGGGTATCTCGGATTTGTTATTCACTGGCTAATCGTGATACATCATTTATTCAAGCGATTAACGATAAAAGCTAATTCATTAATGCCTCTGGCCTTCCACTCTCCTACATTCCCTTGGTAAAATTCATTTCTTCCTATTCTTTTTCATTTTCCGCCCATAGATCATTGCATTGAATATCAGCGCACTATATTCCCCTCCCTTTCTTCCTTTCTTTACTATTTATTTCCACTTTTGCGCCGAATTCATTGCAGGTGATATTGCACGTCCCAGGCGAAAATGGCCCTCTGACAATTTTTTATAACAAGTAATATTTATAGCTGCGAAATCACCTTCGAGTAGAACGATGAATTACTCGTTGATGTAGATTGTAGAGTAAATATCAACAACAAGAAACTACCATTTACTACGTACAGATTTTTCTTATCAGCTATCAGTTAATTAAGTCTGCTCGCAATGAATGATAGTAATAATTAATTGGTCCCTTTGATAATGATTTAAACCGCTAAAATTAAATGTCGAGAATACGCCAGACTTCGCGTTATCTGGATACGAGAAATTGAATCGCATTTATCGGTCGAAAGTGTACTGATCTGCTGATTTGATGATTTGTAAATAAAAGCACGACCTTCGTCGCTTCCGCGAGTATAATGATAACGCTATTATTCGTCATTATTACAGCGGTCAGAGTCTCCCGTCAAAATATTTTAATGAAATCGAGCAATAACACGACTACCCCTGTATCAAGATAACAGCCCATTGTTAGATTAGATATCAACTGTTCAAACTGCACCACAACATAGTTGAAGTCCGAGGGTACCTATTTCAGACGTCACGTCAATATTTACCCGTCGCTGATCAGGAACCGATACACTGCAGCAGGAGTTTCCGCACAACGATAGTCGAAACGTCACAGAACACAAACCCGTTGCAAAACTGAAACTGACCAGTCTACCTTGAAAGACGGCTTATACGTATGACTCTCTGGAACCTTGACAATTTTCGCGCACGTGTCTCGAAAATCGCGAGGAGAAGAACCTCATCCTCCGGTTCTCTTTTTTTACATTGCGAACACGTGATCGTGCGCCTTGGAGATTTTAAGTTCTACCATAACATTCAAGTACCTTCGGTATAACTTACGCAACATAAGTCGAGTAACGGGCATATTCCATCCATTTACACTGACATCGATCTACACTTGTCATACGTACTTGAAGTTATTTAAAGTGGGACCAACGCACCGAATTTTATCTCCGCTCTGACGATACAGGTATCTCGCCCACACGAACAAACTACATGCATATCGCAGACATATTGACTCGACCGTGCTCTTGAATTGATTAAGTGGCTCGATTACTCGAATCAGCTGGGGTGCTAATGTAGACGTCCATCAACGTTTCTCAAACAGAAATCTCGCCGATTAAAGCTGCCGCGCTGATCTACTCCTCGCCTTTATTAAATAAACAATCACGTTCAAAGGTCAACACATTTCACATCATTCGCGCTTACATAATCATGCGCGGAGAGATTTGCCGAAAATAGCAGATCGCATTAAACCCTGACCATGGATATTGCACGGGAAGGAGCGATTTAACCGCAGAGAAACAAACAGAACCCTAGGAGGCAAGCAAACGTCAGGGGAATAACAGGAAGACAGCGAAAGTTCGCCAAGGGTTGACGGTAGCACAGCTCTGCCGGAAAAACGCGACACGCAGCGAAGTACGGGAGCGGCATACATCAGGAACGCATTTCCCCCGCGGCTTTCCGTTCTTTGTCCTGCTGAGCGGGTGGGGGTGGGCGTTAGTCAAGGATGTGCGTCAGGGGGTGGACAGCAACCCCATGTTACGACGAAAGGGCGGAAATGCGGAGGCGGTGGAACGGAGCGAGAATCTGGTAGGACGTAGCCATCCTCGTACCTCTGCTATCCACCCCTATACATCCAACCCTCTCCCTCCCCCCGTCATCTCCTCACCCCCTCTTTATCAAAGGCACTGGCACTTTGCCACGTCGCGCCGCATAATGAAGCAGCATGCTGGGCTTCGGTTATAGCGGCGCCGTGGCTTGTGTTTTGCCTTCCGTAGAATGGTTTATTGTGTCGCGAACCCTCGCCACCGCGTGCCACCAGCGCCGACGAAGCTCCATCGCGGCCGCGATATTCGCCCCGGCATTCGTTGGCCCCCGTGCTCACGAGGCGCCCGCGAGCGCAGAACAAAGGAAGCACGTGTAGGCGGTAATAGGTGTTATTACGTGTCCCACGACACAACGAGTGTCTCGTCGCGCGTTCTGATTCCACCTATCTAACGTAGGTATATAACGGGGAATGCTGAATGCCTGAGCGATAATTTGCGCGGGATTGGATGAACGATTTAAAGGATTAGTCGCGTACTTCTTCGAAGTATGCTTGATGAAGTCGCGGAGCAATGAGGGGATATGTACAGGGTTATCCACCGAAGACTGGCGGCGCTCGCGCGAACACAATTGAAAATGACAACAGCGTCGCACGCATACGTACTACTACAATCATATGTCAATACAACTGCCATCTATGGGCTGTTGCTAAAACTATAGGTTCGTGTAGATGCCAATAGAGAGCACCAGGCGTTTTGGGCTGTCTGCCCAGATTATTTTACATTTGACGTAACCGACGGGGAAGAAAACGACAGCTTTTCCCTCAGAAACTGATTGAGAATGTTAGAATGCTTATTGAACGACGAAACCGTGGGTGATCAACAAGCATTTTAACATTCTCAATCAGTTTCTGAGGGAAAAGGCTGTCATTTTCTTCCCCGTCGGTTACGTCAAATGTAAAATAATCTGGGCAGACAGCCAAAAACACCTTGTGCTCTCTACTGGCATCTACACGAACCCATACTTTTAGCAACAGCCCATAGATGGCGGATATATTGACATATGATTGTAGTAGTAAGTATGCGTGTTACGCTGTTGCCATTCTCATATGTACTCGCGCGAGCGCCGCCAGTCTTCGGTGGATAACCCTGTATATACCTACTTCTACAGTATTTGCAACTGACGCTTTGCCTTAAAGACTTTCTCGACGTGTCAGTTTCCTCGTGGAAATTCTGATTTTTTCGCTGGAAAATTCGTCGTGACGGGAACTCGAGGATGTGATTACACGAGGAACGTAACTGCGATGTTTGGCGACTCTAATTACAAAGAGGAAAGGCCCTGGCTCCGGCGGAAATCGCCGACGAAAGTGGGCGTTCTCCTTCGAGGTGTCTGAGACGCTACAGAATACGAGTTCTTCTCCTTTGAAGTTCAGCGGAGAGGCTGGTGTAGCGTATCATCGGAAGTTCAGGGCGGGTGCAGCGACAAAAAGCGTTTCATTACGGTGCCGGGAAGCCGAAATAATTTGGCTGGAATGTGTAATTAATTTCGACGGGTGTAATTAAAGGAACTACCGTGGCATTCCGGTTTTCCCTCCGTTCTACACATTTTTTGGAATCTCCACGCTGATGTTCGCGGATATTCGACAACGCGTCAACGATTATATGGCTCCAGGTTGTCCTTAATCTTTCACGGTTTAAAGAAACGTTGAATCGATGGGGGATGGTTCAGATTCCTCTGAACTTCGTGGCTGATGTTACCGAGGGTGAAGTTTAGTGTGACGACGACCGAGCTACGCACCCCATCGCATCGACTGGAATAATCGGTGCTTGTGTGTCATTCACCTGCGTAAACCTTGCAAATGGATGTAGTGCAGCTTGTTTAGGATTATCATTTCATAGAGCCGTTCTAGAAACCCCAAAGCAGATGAGAAGCTTCCTGCAAACCATAAATTAAGTATCGAAGCAGTTTCTAGGGATGATCCGAGTATAATACTCGAGCATCCCCCGATCGATAGGAATAAAACTGAATTTCACATTCGCAGTGCGCACATTTCACGTGCACACCCTATTATTAGGGTTTGCATTCCCAGTGACGGTGCCTACTTGTTTAATGTCCGCGTGCAATATGAGAATTCCAAATGGGAAACGTGCACAATAGATCAACGTATACTGTGATAATAAATTTAACAGTACAACGGGCGTAGTATCCATGCCTGACATAATTAAACAACAGCTATTGCCTCTGCAGTTGATATTGTTTCTCAACCATCAATTGGACCTCCCTAAACGTTCTAAAACTTACAGGTCATCGTTGTATTATATATTACAGTAGAAAACGATACATCATCTGTCTCTTAGTACTGATGTACTACTTAGACACTTTTACAGTACTAAAATACCAGGCGTGGGAACTTAAAGATTGATACTCAAGAAAGATATTCATTCTTGACATTTACAAACATCCCTTTATCGCACACTTTACACATACTTAGGTACCTCTAGCATAAAATGTGTACACAACTGAGTGCGACAGCATGGCGAGCAGCCAAAAGTTTGCTCCCACCTTCGCAGAATCGCCAAGCACATAAAACTGAACGAAAAGTGTCTCCAGACAGAACTGTTCCTTCCACATATTTAACAATTATGTACTCCTCTAAGCTATATTACACAAAACGACTGCTACGAGTGAAGTTCCACTTCTTTCCCTGCATTCCTCCATCGACACCTCCAGTGCTAACCCAACTTGAACAGAAGAATCTCTTTAACAAAAAACCACCGATGGACGCGTATCCGCCATAGCCTCGGTCTGTCCTTCAGCCACACAGGGGGAACACGTTCGCCCACTCAATATTATTTCCCTCGTCGGCTGCTTTTCAGGGCGCGTCAAAGGGATCTTCGGGTGAAAAAAATGCTGTCCGTGACCGCAGCTGGAAAGTCGTGGCCGGAGCCGGAAAGCCAGTTCCTCGTGATGAAGCAGAAAGCTCCTCGCGTAAAGAAGAGAGGCCCTTTCGCGTTCCACCATCGACCACCGATCCGGCGATGGCGTCCCTACAAAGGGCGGCCGGAAGCGGGCACATCCGGTCACGGAATTACAGCACCTCCGTGGAATATATTCGCCCCCGTACGGGCTCGGTGAAATTCTTCGCTCGTCGCTTGTCTCGCGGCACCGCTCCACTTCCGCTCGGCTTCTTTTCGAACCCTCTCGAATTCCACACAATTTCCACGGACCGTGGGCGAGCGCGGGTTGTCGAGAAAGCCACGCTCCTCAGCCACAGATCTGATTACGAACGATGAATTATTGATGATCGATGGGGCCATGGAAAATGGGAACGCTGGGTTCTCCAACCCTCCCGTTGCTTTGCGCTGTTTTGCACGCGGTCACAAAGGGACACTTGTTCTCTGAGTGCACGATTCGCGGGTCCGGGGAATATCGTAGAGTAAAGGAGACCATAACTGTTTCAGTATTAGCGGTTCCTTTGCAGAGATTACTCGAATATAATATTGCTCGAATAAGTTCATACACGTAAATTGAATGAATTTCCACAGAGTGGCAGTATTGATAAATTAAGGCTGATACCTACTGCAAAGGGTGATTACGAAAATAATAGGATTGTAATTTATCCAATCAATTAGGGGTACGAATTTCGTCCCAAACGAACCCACATTTCAGCGAATTAAAATTTACTGTAACGGGATTAATATCGTGCGCTGGCGAGCATATTGTAATAAGCTGTCATGATTAGAGCTCTATTTGAATTTTTTAATGTATCACCATGGATGGAAAAATGACAATTGCGGGGAACACGAAAGGATCGCACGATCGACAGAGATTTTTGCAGTATTTTTTTTACTTTATTTAAGCGAAAATGCCTCAGGTTTTTCGAATGGACCGACGACACGTGCTCGTTTCGGGACATGGTAGTCCCGAAAAATGGAAAATCGCTGTAGGGATCGAATCGAATCACTTTATCAGCTTCCACGGTACACTGAAGCCTGGCTAAACTGACATTCGGCTGTTGGCTTTTGATACAAGCTGGAACGCAGTAAAATTTAATATACCCCGGCATCCGAGTATCCCTAGATGATACTGGTAGCCGTTCCTAATGCAGACTATGCGGACCCTACTATTGAAATTTCCGTTATTATCGCGGTATCGCGTCGCTGTACCCGCGAAATCATTGCTGCGCCAGTTTTATTCGTAATTACAGCTCTCTATATTGCGTTGTAAAACCCATTACGGGGATTCAATAGAACCTCAACTATTCTCTGTTGCTTAAACTCGCTTAAAATAAATAGCAACTGCATTTAATTAGTGGAATTAATCGTAACCGAGGAAAGCTCCATGGATTCACCAATCCATTTACAAAGAAACTTAATTCTACTCTTCCACAAGTAATTGTAGCTGCGAAACACATTATCGTTCTACTCTGAATTATTTCCCACGAATAGCAGTACATACAAATCAGCGAATAAGTTCAAAGATTGCAATAAATCCCCTCTAGGATATTAAGAAAGTCTTCTCGACGCGATTCTCGCGCATCACTCGCGAATGCTTGAAACGACTGAACATCATGGTTATCGGTGACGGCAACGGCATTTCCGTGAAACTTTATAAAGCGATACGCATTATTTCTGGCATTACCTCTGCACGGGAAAGATCCATAAATCCCAAGGCGCGAATAAAAGGTCCAGCTTATTCCCACGGGCCTTTGTTGTCCTCGGGGCGCCGTTGAAAGGAAGCGCTGTTAAATGGCTGAACGTAATTTCCCTGTTGCTCCTTCGGTCAGAAGAAACGACACTTTTGCCAATCCCCCGCGGTTTCTCGTGTTAACGAGCCTGAGACTCGTTTCACGCTTTCCCCTTCTCAGCTCCCTCTGATTCGCGAGCAAGAAAATTTTAAACAAAATGTGTTCATCGATGGAATTGGTTTTTGCCCTTTTTTTCGTGCGATTTCTTTACTCGTTAACGAGCAATTGCAACCGTAAATAATGCAAGTGATTTCTCCAGCGTTGATAACCCGAGAAGCATACGCAACGTTGTATCGAAAACGCAGAGATCCGCAAAACATTGTCGGCGATGTGGGCAATCCCGAATAATCAATCGAAAACAAAGCAGCAGCCCCTGGGGGTTGGTTTGAAAGCCCTTTTAGCTCGCCCTTCGACTGGTGGATAATTACACGGGAGACGTTCGCGAAGGGTCGACCGAGGCGTTTACGATAATGCAGAATGTAATTCTCATTGCACCGCTGGCGGACCGTTTGCCGAGTATCCGTGGTACGTGCTCGCGCAGGAGATGGTATTATTGCATCCCGCAGGACCTCCCTGGAAATGGGTCAGGAACGCCTGGCGGCTTGTGCTCAAACGCGATAACAGCCACTTAAGCATTGTTCCCGGCTGGTTCGAACACACCTTTCGCGTCGTTCCGACAATCACGACCCTTGCCGCATCGACCCCGTATCCTGGACACGCTTATGCCGCGTCGATCGGCTTCTGAACTGAAAGGTACTCGCGCGATGAAGCGAAGCGATCGTCTAATTTTTGTGTAGACCAATCGAAGATTATTTCAAGGTGGAATAATGGGAAAATCAGGCAACCCTCTTCAAGGACAGAAAAGTTTTCAATTAATTACGGACGTATTTTTTTAGCCCAAACCAGGTCCAAAGCTCCCAAGAAGCTTGAGTAATAAACAAGTGGGAGCCTTGGATCTCATCAAGAATTTCTACGTATTAAGTTTGCCGATCGTCAATATTTTTATTCCACGCGTCTACATTTTGCGTTATAAGAAAAAACTCGCCGATCCTTTCAGGACCCAACGTGTGTTGGCCAAGGAGGTTCGTTCACAGAGAAGATAGAAAATCGAGGAAACATCGGACGGAATCGTTTTAATCTGTGGTCAGAGGCAGCGGTAACTGCCATCTTATTGGTCCCTTATATTGGCCTTTCCTACTGCTGTGTCTAAACCTCGGTGCTCAGTGCTCACGGCGATACTCCCGATCGATCGCCCTTTGTTCCTCCAGAGAGAGATCCCGGAGGATTGCCGGCCCGTCGGGACCGGGTCGGTTCCTTTGTTGCACGTGGTGGCTCGCAATATCGCGGAAAAATAAAGTATCGACATCTTTCTTGATATAATCTCCCGTGCTTTTGAAAGGAAAGGAGAGGAGTTTTCCACTTTTATTCCCATCAGTGTACACTTACCGACTTCTAGGAAACTTAAAACGAATCCAGTCTCGACCAACGAGAGAGGATGAAGCGCGTGTGTGCGCGTAGTTATTCAAAGCTTTCCACCTAACAAAAGAATGTTGACTGATCATAAATTGAAGAGTCCTTACAGAAAATACTGTAAGTGTCAAAATTAAAAAGAAATTCTCCTTTTCGGAAAATATTCTACGTGCCACTGGTAATGCTATAGCACCTATAGAATTAGATTTTTGACACTTGCAGTGTTTTCTACAAGGACCCTTCAATTCAGGAAACGTAAGATTAGTGATCACGATCCTTGAGCGAGTAATTGCCTAATTAGGTATTTAGGCATGCGAGCTGTTACTTAATTGGGTACCTGGATAATTCAGCAGTTACTAAGCTGGGAGCTTGTGTGATTGGATAATTGTGTAGATGGGTCCTTTGGTATTACAATGTTTGTTCGATAGAGTAATTTAGTATTTTAGGACTTGTGTGATTGTTTATCACGACACTCCTTATTCGCTTAATTCTATATACCACCAAGTGAGCATCAGGGTTTCGCTCCTGGAACTTAATTGGCAAGCTACGTATTACCAGCGGAAGGCACGCCTCCGTCGCGCTCTTCAAATCCAAAATGCAAATTCCAACGTGGGGGTAAACGAGATTGCATGCGGGGACACGCGCGCACTTTCGTTTCCCCGGCTCAAAGACAGCACAATCGAATTTCAGTTCCGCGTGCACGATCGAATCGCGGAAACGTCTCCGCTAATGAACGCCCGCCGCAGCCGGAAGCGGGAGCTTAATGGATACGGCGGTCTTAATTGTCATACAGAGAGAAACCTGGGAATTTTATCTTCTCACTGCAGTGGTTAAAGAGATCTTAATCTTCTTGCAACAATTTTCATAGATTGTACCTGCATGGGAGAAAGAACTGTGACTTCAATAAAATTTTACTGAGCAAGTGTGTATTTCCAAAGTTAATCGTATAGCACCAACTGCAACGAGATTCGTGGTATTTTAAAAGGAACATTAGATTTTCCTTAAAATTCGTACAATTTTGAACATGAAAGCCCCCAAAGTAACTCAAAGAGGGGCATTCACTATTCAGGCTCGTTCTACCGATTTCTGCAAACCTTTCGATAGCACCATCAAGCCTCGAGCTAACGTAACCTTTTGTTCCTCTGTTCGTTGATAGATTTTTCAAATTTGGCGCGCGCGCACGCACCGGAACACCGGTGCATCCGGGCCGCCAGGAAATAAATCCTGACGCACCATTCAACGATCTATCCCCGTGAAAAAAAGGGTGTTGCCCGCCGCCTTTCACTGCAGTTTCGGGCCGTCCAATTTTACGCGAATTCGTTGACCGCGCCGTCGAAACCATGGGGAAATATAGACGCGCGAATTTCGGACGGGAACTTGTAAACAATGCCCCGTGGAAATGGAAGGAGTTCCGTCGCGTTGATCGTCCCGGACATTTGGCAAATTACGTGTAACCGATATTGCACGCGACGCTTCTGACATTTGGCGTTGCGCGTCTATTTATCTACGAGTGTTCTTTGTCTTTTCCCACGGATTCTATTAATTCGCCGTATTAACACGGCTAACATGACGCCTTTTCGTTGCGACGCACGAACAAGCGAACAAATTATTTTCCAGCCTCGGAATGTATAGGAACTCGGCCGTTATCCGTTAAGTGCACTTCCTTGTTCCCCTCTTTCTTATCTACATATAAACCCCAAGTATCCTTTCCATTCGCGTAACCGAGGGAACTAAAAAGATACACGGATAATTTATACCTTATATAAATTTCCGCCGTAAAAACGCCCGGGTATAAATGGCGAAAGGGGAGGGCCGAGACGCGGCGTATCCTGTTTACGAAAATGTTGCTTTTATAAACTGCATCGCGCCTCCGCCATTAAGCCCCCGTTAAATTACGTAAGAACGATAAAGCACTATGGCGTATTCGCGGGAAAAAATGTTTCCTGAAAACTCGACTCGATAATGCGGGTAAGCCTGAGAGAGGAAAACCGGGGGCTTTGCACCGGGGAATTGCTACTTGCGGGGTGGAAGTAATCTAGTGAGTCGCTCGGGGCACGCTCGAGTGATATGTGATTCCTTTGAGGACGTAAACGTTCAGATGTGTGCCTCGCCACTTGTAACTCCGTAGCGTGTGGCCGAAACGCTTGTTCACTTCGGTGCACTAGGGGTCTTGAGCGCGTCATACCGGAGAACAGTTCTGTGGTCGAGTTTGGGTCTTTGATTCGATCGGAACTAGGCGAGGAAGCGATCGTATACCTATGTGATCTATGTAATCAAATCGAGAAGCGGATGATCTAGGTTCAAGATTGCTTTTTTTCTATTACTGGACTGATTTTTTTTTATTATTTCGAAAGAGGAACAAAGAAATGGACAAGAAAAGTGTATGCTCGAATTGTCTGCGTTTCAATCAAATCGAAAACACATCTCTCCAGCGAAATACTCTTCTTTCGGGTGAGCCAGGTTCCTCCTCCTCGGGATGAAGAATCTACAGGTGCATTAGCGGTGCACGAGTGCGTATATCACTGTCGCTGCACATGCTCGCGCCTTGGAAACAAAAGGAAAGGTGAAGAATCGACCTCTCCCAAGCGTACCGCACGCATGAAACGGGACTCCTCGCGTTTAAATAATGCATGAGGCAGAATTTTTACTGTATCGTTGAAGAGTACGCTCTGCCAACAGTACGCCGCGCCGCACACGTAGGCGGACATCCTTCATTCATCCTCGAAATTGCTGTGTTCCGTTCGGCCTCCGCGGCCCCTAGCATTACATCCATCACGTTGCCCACTGCTGACGAAACGACGATACCAAACATCATTTCGTTCCGATTCCATGTGCAGTAATACCATTTCGACTGAAAGTTGAAACACAACACTCATTCGTTCGAGATAATAATAATATAAAAATTATATCCAACTTTACGCAGCAACCAGCATAATTAACATAATTATGTAGTTTTGGGTTTGAAAAACGAGATAACCGTGAATACATATTATAATGATTCGCAGTACAGTGTAACACTTCGTACCAGGCTTGCTATCCTGCATTTCATTTGAATGAATTATTTGCAGCGAATATTTCAGGATATTATTAAACGAGAGATCCATCAGAGAGTCAAGAACTGACAAAGAAGCATTTCGGGGGATTGAAGAACATTTCGTTTTCATTCCATTCATTTGGATGAAACAGCAGAATCAGGACTCTTCCGATCACCGCTAAAATGTCGCTTCGGACGATGGAAAAGTGTCGCGCTTTATTCGTAACTTTTCGAACACTCCCCTCCGCCGGTGTAACATTTTTTCCCAACAACGAAGGGCGACGTACGATGGCGCGCTCTCTACTTCGGCGTTGCGTTAATTCGAGTCGTCGCGCGTGAAAAGCTGATGGGACGAGGACGCTAAGAACTTCGAAAGGTTTGCCTTCGATCGTTCCGCCACCCACCCCGCTGTCTGTCGTGTTACGTTTCCCTCCGTGTGGATAACAACGACGGAGATTACAGACAAAGCCGCGGTAAACGCGAGGACTTTTCATGAGTTGTCGCATTACAGAGCGAAAGAGGACCAGCCGAGGAAGATTTACGTCAACCCGCGCTCTCCAGACAAGGGGGTTGGCAGGGGGGAGGCTGGAGGGAAAGGGAGGGACAAGTAATCAAATTTTACCGTAAGATGACGGCAAACACGTCGCGTATTTGTCGAACACTTGACAGAACCTCTCAGCCTCGATGGTTTTCTGCGGTTGTACGCCCGTGATACGCGCCCGGTAAAACCGCCCCTGATTGCGTGGTAAAAGTGAGTGACAGTAATCGGGCGAGGACTACGACAGCCGTGGTTTTCACGCTGCATACGCCAGGAAGAAGCAGTCGAACATACTTTTATCGAGGGGTGGATCTATTGCTTGTGATAACTATTCCAATGCGACGTGAAGATCCGTGGAATTTGACGGGAGTTGTTTAAAAACCTTAATGTCACATCCTGTTACACAAGAAAGTTAGCCCAGTGTTGTTATAACCAGAATTAATCTTGACACGGTTTCCACTGCATATAGTCAATTTATTTGCAAAGGAATGGACTACAGACGTGGATATTTCAAAATACATATTGTTATTTAATAAGAATTGAATTACAATTGAATTAATTATTCTCCAAAAACAATGATTCCATGTTCCCCATAGATTGATCGACATTACCACGTAAGACTTTAAACTTGGCACCTTCTGTGTATCTCTTTACACGTTCAAGCCTCATTATTCACAGACCCACATTATTCAAAGAGCGTCGTTGAGAAGTCGATCGGAAATTTCGATACCTGGTTCGACAGTTTTGTATCCTAAATGGCCGGTTAAATCGCTCATTTTCATAATTTTCATTTGCATTTATATCTCCTTATTATTCCAGGCCTGAAGTTCCAGCCGCGTAATGAGATTATTCTGTTCGCTGGCATGTCAACGCACGTTGCTACCGCACCGTGCGAAATCCCGCCGAACTTGCCGAGAAACTTTTATCAGTCGAATTACTCAGCAAAAAAAAACAAAAAGGACCAGCACATTCTCGTGACAATATGACGCTTGGCAAAAATATTAACAGCTGTAGGAAACCATTTCTCTCCACCATATGCTCCCTTTTCTGCCGCGCCATGTCTTTTTCTCGTTCCTCCCGTTTTGTTTCGTTGTTGCAGCTTTCGCTTTTAAACACTTCTCCCTTATTCTTGCTGCTTTATTCAACAATTACAATTGTCTCATTCCACGGTTTCATGTTCGGTTCATTCTTATTTATCAACCTCCCCTCTCATTCACCTTTTCCTACTGTTCACCCTTATCCTTCTGCCTTTTATTTCGCCGCGGCTACTTTATTAGAATATACCGATCACGAGATACTACTGACGAGAAACTGCCCATTCCAAAGCAAAAGAATCTTACTCTTCCTATCCCAAGTCGATCACAGGCGTGCAGTGACGATCGAGGGAAAGTTTCTTTGAGTTAACACTACAAAAACTTGCACCCCCTGTTATCAGCTGATCGAGCAACGTCAGTGACAACAAAGGCACGCCCGGCAAAAGCCTCCGTTGCCCCGTGAAAGAAGAAAAGCACAAAGAATCGATCAAGGGTGGAAGACACACGGATCGCCGCAACGCGAAAGAGCGCGCCTTGATTCCAAGCGGCAAGGCCTTTAAAGAGCGTCGTTCACGATTCGATAAAACGAAGCGCGAGCCGATACGAAAGCAAGGAGAAGCATCTGAAACGTCCAACTGGAAACACTCTTTCGTATCGTCACCGGGCGCCTCGTCGGCGAGCCACGACCGACTGACAAAGTGCAAAGGGAAGACTCGAGCTTTTTCAGTCTTCTCCATCGTCTTCGACACCACTTCCTCCGCTCCAATCCCCCAATCTTTTTTTTCTTCCTCCTTTATTGCCAGCCCCGTGCTGTTTATGTTTTCGCAGCGGCGCATTCAACGGAGGGTACGCCTTTCATTTACTCTCGAAACGAAGACGTTACAGGGGCGGCGAGGGTGAGGAGGCGCGGAACCTGGTTCTCCCTCTTATTGGAACGCCTTATAAAGGCCATTTTGCATTTTCCTTCTAGCAGTAGGTGTGTGCCGTCACCGATTTTCTCTCCCCATTCACGTACAACGGAGCCCGTCTCCTCTCTAGCTCTATCCCCCTCACGCCCTTACCCAAGGCAATCGTTCTTCGTCCCTACCAGACACGCTGCTTCCTCTCTTTTTCTTCATCTATGAACGTATCCCAACGGCTTCTACACGGTTCGCCCCTGTTCGCCAAGGCATTGAGCAAATTACTTTCTGAGTGGCTTCTCCCGACTCGTTCCTCCTCTCGTCCGCCTCCATTCTTCTTCCCCGCCCCGTGTCTACCGTCGTCCCTGGGAAGCTTCCCCTTCGGGGATCCAGATACATATCGGCCGTTATTAATCTTGACAATCCGAGGAAGGAATCTTCTCAAGTTTTCATCAAGCAGTTATTAAATGGCCGCTCTTAATAACGGCGGATACGGGCCAGCCAGGAATATCGGAACGGTGTTTCCCTCCTATCGCCGAACGATGAGGAAAAGTCCTGTTCGCAACTGCTCCATGCGAACCTGTGCCTAAGTCAACGTGTGAACGCGGAGAACATTGAGGAAATGGAACCGCGACGAGTCACATTATACACGCTTAGAATACGAGCCATACGTTCCACTGAAGAGATCAAGACGATCGTCGGACGACCGCTGCCCTGGTTTCGTGACGCGGAGTCGAAAGAGGCGAACAGTTAAGTAGGAATGTAGGTACGTTGTACTAGGAAGTACGTGGAAACTCCGAGATATGTAAGTTCACGGGACGCTTCAACTTCGCCAAAGGCACGATACAAGTTTTCGTCTTATTCCTGCGGAGTTTCTGAATAGCATCGGGACTCCTGTCTCGGTTATAGTTGTTGCGTGCTTGCCACCCATAGGAATCGTGCGATTAAAGTAAAACGTTGGATTCTGTTCGCCAGGTAAATCATCAGTCGTTGAAATTGAGCAGAAATAGTGCGTTAAAATATCCACCAAAATGGTTAAAATGTGAAAAGTTCTCGTGTACTTGGCAAGTGAAGAGAAGCTTGCCAGCGAGCGTGTCTACTAATGCGATATATGCGTTACCTTTAGCAAGGAAACGCTCCTGCAGAATTCCACCAGAAGCACGACTATGACGGACACATTTCGTCCGCACTTCTTCGGATCGAGATTAAATTCCTGTACACAGAATCCTGGCGGAATTCGATCTATTCGGTGATACAGACATAACTCCGTACAATAAGTCCGTTTCCTGAAAGGAGATCGAACGTTATCCAGCGGCAGTACCTGCATCGAGGAGATACACGCGCAGACACGCAGCCAACGTTCCATGGATATGAAACTTCCTCTCGCGTATGCACGTCGATTCCTTTATACGGCATTAAGAGCAACTGTAACAGCATGAAAAGTATCTCGAGGGGTAGGAAGATCGATCGTTCCATTCAGACGGTACGCGTCCTGTAAATAAATATGTATCGGATGTTCGCGTGGAAACTTGCGAACTATTCTCCGCCTCGGAAAGCCAGCGAACTTCCGCCGATAATCGAGCTAACTGTGTCGAAAGCAGATCCGAATTCCGCTCTTTAATAATACTTCGCGTTCCATCGCTATCCTGCTATAAGTTTCTTTAAGAAATCAATTGTGAACGGTACAAAGAGCGAGGCACAGTGAAGAGGAAATGAAGCTGTTATTAAATTTAATTCCGCCACGAAGGGAATAGGCCAATTACAGTACTTCCCAGGTTAAAGTAGAGGAATCTGTCGTCGACCTGGGAATCTCGATCACTCGATCTTTGTCTTGAATTTCACCCGAGAAGTAGCTCTATTTTGTCTCCTACGAGCAGACGTTCTAGAATCAAACGAAGCGTTCCGGCTTCACCCTCGGTACAATGGGGCTGCTTTCATTTGCTAAGGGGGATTCTTATTTTCCTTGATTTGCGGAGAATCGCGTGCTCGATAAGCGTCCGGTGAAAACGCGCGTCGCCACGGCGAAAAGGGTCACCGAAAGTGCGGCGGATCCGTCAAATAAAGGACGGCGAGCGATAAAGACAGATGGTGCATAAATATTTCAGTGGATAAAACGCGGTGTGTCAAGGCATGTTTGCTCCTTCGTGGAATCGCCATATCGATTCAAGGGGTTGGGCTAAGTCTTCCTCGAGACCGTGCGCGACGTATAGCTTCTGTAAATATAGCCCTGATGGTGAAATCGTTTCCTACTGAATTAGTGACGATCGTTTCCTTTGTGCGACGTCGAACAATTTCATTCGCGGACGGTTCACTTCTCTAACGACACGTATCGTCGCGCCGTACTGGCGAATCATCGGTCCTTATTCTTTTCGAGGAACGCGAACCCGTTTTATATCGAGTGGCTGTATTTATAGGAACCTCGCATTGTTGGCCCTTTTAGAAGCATTTAACGAGGTGCCGTTTTAGACGATTGATTGGCAGGTTTGCGATTAAAGGTGAATTAAAAATGACGCTGCTATGAGAAACGCTGGACACAATTAAAGGCATGATTGAATATTTTTGGAAGTCGGCTTCTGTAGAGATTGTAGCAGGAGACGTAGCTATTGTGAGGTCAAAACACAGAAATAGAAAGGAAATAGAATTAGTTTATTTGCCTGACAAGTTGCTATTTGACTTTAGTAGACGTAAAAAGCATTGAAAGATTTTCAAGCGTAATGTTAAGGGGGTAGACACGTCACATGGTCTGGCGGATTCGGCCGGTCGGTATTACAGCAGGTTTTTTCTGCACTGAAATGGTATTACCCATAGAAACGCCGCTGCCTGATGCACGCGAGAGGGAGCTGTTTGTTATTTCCGTATTCTATTCTGAATAAGGAAAGAAATTCTCACCTATTGCGTTGTACTTATAAAAATTTAAACGGAAAGTCGACTGGTACTGCAAACGTAGAAAATTCATTGTACATTTCAATTACTTGAAATATTTTTCTTCTGGTTACAGATGAAACTTGGGTACATTTCGCCGTGGACAGGAACTTTATATGGGCCAAATGATGGAAATCTCAACAATGAACACAAGAAAATAGTGATTTTATATAACCGACAAAGTAAAATTATAAATTTTATACATTATTGTAACATTGTAAAAGTCTTTATTCAAATAAATTGGGAGAAACTTGAAACAGACAGTATTATTATTGAGAAATACCTTTCATACATACTCCTATCCAAATTCCAAACCTGCAATTATTCAACATAGGGGCGCAGAGTTTTCGAAAGGCTTTCGACTCAAAAATTCAGGATACCTCCTTTCGCTTCATGTTCTCCTGATACATTGCTCCAAAATCTGGCCAAAATTTTCAGAACGCTCTAAAATGAGCTTCGTAACAGGATAACATGATGTCGAAAGAGGTGGCACTAAGTTAGCGCCTTCGGAGAGAGATTCTAAGGCGGAGAAGTATTCGACGCAGAGTCGCAGAGGTTTCGAAAGGCTTTCGACGTAGAATTTCAGCATACCTCCTTTCGCTTCATGTTCTCCTGATACATCGCTCCAAACTCTGGCCAAAATTTTCAGAACGCTCTAAAATGGGCTTCGTAACAGGATAACATGATGTCGAAAGAGGTGGTACTAAGTTAGCGCCTTCGGAGAGAGAATCTAAGGCGGAGAAGTATTCGACGCAGAGTCGCAGAGGTTTCGAAGGGCTTTCGACGCAGAATTTCAGCATACCTCCTTTCGCTTCATGTTCTCCTGATACATCGGTCCAAAATCTGGCCAAAATTTTCAGAACGCTCTAAAATGAGCTTCGTAACAGGATAACATGATGTCGAAAGAGGTGGCACTAAGTTAGCGCCTTCGGAGAGAGAATCTAAGGCGGAGAAGTATTCGACGCAGAGTCGCAGAGGTTTCGAAAGGCTTTTGACGCAGAATTTCAGCATACCTCCTTTCTCTTCATGTTCTCCTGATACATCGCTCCAAAATCTGGCCAAAATTTTCAGAACGCTCTAAAATGGGCTTCGTAACAGGATAACATGATGTCGAAAGAGGTGGCACTAAGTTAGCGCCTTCGGAGAGAGATTCTAAGGCGGAGAAGTACTCGACGCAGAGTCGCAGAGGTTTCGAAAGGCTTTCAACGTAGAATTTCAGCATACCTCCTTTCGCTTCATGTTCTCCTGATACATCGCTCCAAAATCTGGCCAAAATTTTCAGAATGCTCTAAAATGGGCTTCGTAACAGGATAACATGATGTCGAAAGAGGTGGCACTAAGTTAGCGCCTTCGGAGAGAGAATCTAAGGCGGAGAAGTATTCGACGCAGAGTCACAGAGGTTTCGAAAGGCTTTCGACGCAGAATTTCAGCATACCTCCTTTCGCTTCATGTTCTCCTGATACATCGCTCCAAAATCTGGCCAAAATTTTCGAAACGCTCTAAAATGAGCTTCGTAACAGGAAAACATGATGTCGAAAGAGGTGGCAGAACGAGTGAATTTGTTCTTTAAAACAATGCATTAACGTAGAGTTTTAAAAGCAGCTCAGCTTGGAAGTTTAGGTGTTCTGTTTAGCATGTCTTTTATATGTGATTTGGAATAAGCAGGATAGGATGTAGTGGAAGAGAAAGGCTTATTAAATAATAGTGTTCTTTTATCACTTAACTGCATTTTATTGAAAAAAGTGATATACAATACAATGAAATCTTATAAATTCGTTTGTAATATAGAAGATGAATAGATGTGAAGATAAATTCATAATTCAGATAAAGCCATGTCTTGCGCAATTTTCAAATCCGTAACTACACTCCAAAATGCAGTCAATGATCGCATGTAACCAGTGCTGTCTTTAGGCATGTACACGCTGGGCAATCGCCATGGCAGTAGGGGCCCACAATTCTGATTTTAAGTCATATTCCCGTGTCTGGGCAGGGGCCCCCACGAACTCCAGTGCATTGCTTAGCCCAGGGCTTACAATACTGTTAAGACGGCTCTGTATGTAACGCCTTTTAAAGTTCCTTACCTGTGAAGCAGAAATACACACGATTAATAATCACGTAATAAGTTAAAAAATTATTTGAAGTGGTGTTCACATTCCCCATCAATGCGCGTCCATAACAACGCCGGTTTAAGGGGGTAGACACACCACGTGACTCGGGTAATGCAGTGCGCTGTAATACCGACAATCTATCCTGAAACATGGGTTTGGGATTTTTCGTTTTTCGTCCTTATATGAGCAGATTTTGGGCTGGGCGAGGTCTCATTCGAAAGAGGAAGATTCCATGCGGAGCGCTCTGCTCACCGTTTGAGTCACAAAACTCTTTTAGTGACCTACAAATACATGGAATCTGCGAGTGCATTTTGTCGATTTTTTCTCTACTTTGGACACTCATATTATTAGATATCAACAGAATCTCGTCGAACCATGACCAGAGCGCGCTGCACTGAACCTTCGTCTTTCGAATAAGACCTCACCCAGCCCAAAATTCGCTCATATATGGACGAAAAGCGTATTCTACTAAACCCATGTTTCGGGCCAGATTGTGTCGGTATACAGCGCGCTGCATTACCCGTGTCTACCCCCTTAAACAGGAGAATTATTTGTGTAAGTTTTTATTCTTATAGATTCATGAAATTTAAATAATGCTGTCGTCCAGACTACAGGGGAATGGAGGAACTCAATGCTAGGAACGATAATTTTAGGATTACCTATAGCCAGTAAGGGACCATACTACAGTAACTGAAAGTGGTAAATGCTTAACAATTCAAACGTTTCAACAATCGGCAAAGTATAGAATAGACTTATCATCCAATGTAATTTTGTATCACACGCGCGGATGGGCTCGCGAGTGCGCTTACCATTTCAGTTCACCACGCAACGTTATCAATTCAGAGAGGAATTCCAATGCAATCCTACTGGCGGATAGAATTGAAACTAAATATGATGAAAATTGCTATGGAAAAATCAGCAGTGAATAGAACCCCCGCCCCTAAACGCAGAGGGCGCAATAAAACCTGGGGGTTTTCACGAAGTAGGT
Organism: Andrena chrysosceles; assembly: GCA_963855975.1. Lineage (NCBI taxonomy): Eukaryota > Metazoa > Arthropoda > Insecta > Hymenoptera > Andrenidae > Andrena > Andrena chrysosceles. The sequence continues at coordinate 8,407,324 of OY979766.1, read as the reverse complement.
ACTTCAGATCGTGTGGCACCACAGACGAGGTATAAGATACACCTATCACCATAGACGAGGTGTAGGAGAGACTGCTCGCCCAATGCAGTTGTTCTAACCGACCCCCGAATACGAGTACAGTATTAAGATGGAAGGATGAAGTTGAAATATTTCAGCAAGGTACTCGAACTGTTGGGTTTTTGACAATTTTTAATGTCCTCTCTACTTTAGCACCTTATTGAAATATACCAAGTTACAATTCTTTGGTGAGGTATTCCACGTTACACCATGAAAGCATGTCTTCTACAAATAATGTTGTTGTTTATATAAATTTTTATGTTCAATAAATTTGGTTTGCGTTAAATAAACTGATATAGAACAGCAAGGTTAAAAGGCGTATATGTTCTTGTTCTGTTGTGATCCTTTTTTCTCTGTCGTTGCACGGAATACGTTTATCAAACGATCTTCAAATTGTTACTCCAACAGAATCATTTGTAAATCGCGGGTTTCAAATGATCTAAGTTTTACCCATGATGAATTCTAATTCCTACCACGCGTAGCGTTACGATCTTATTTTAGACTGAATCGATAACGTTGGGGGTGACATGAAAATGGTAAGGGGGCTCGCGAGCCTCACGAGTGTGTGACACAAAACTACATTGCGTGATAGGTCTATCCTATACTTCGTCTATATTCCCATTACATGATAACATAGTAGATGACATTCTTAAACCATGACGTGTAATCATTAATTGGGTTATCAAATGCTGGTAATATTCCACCGACTGAACGTACAGAAGATTGTTACCTTTGCCTGATATAAAAAAACTGTACTAGAAAACTGTTACCAAATATTGGAAAGTTACTGGCTGCCAATATATTATCTAGTGAGCAAGTATTCGCCATTCCACGAATATAGGTAAGATTCTGTATCGCGCTCGTACCCCTAGATAGGAGCCACCTTCTCTCCATACGGTACATATGTTTGCCTGAAACGATTTAGCTGGGCGCTTTATACAATGAGACAACAATTTTACTGCCTTCATTAACTTCCGTAGTTCAGTTGAATATAGTTCACAGAAGCACGTTTAACTTACAGCAGTTGTTTAACCTGCGGTATACGATTAAATCAATGAGTTTTCACGAAGTTGAAAATTAAATAATAATGCTACTTTGCCTACAGTCCCTAACTTAAAATCCACACCTAGATATTTACTGTGTAGTTCCATACAAGAACGTCAGATGACAGCACGATTCGAAGTACAGCACCGCTATATTACAAAACATGTTTGAAACCATCACGCTTCAACTCCTAAATATCTCATTTATTATACAATCGCAAACACAATTCTCAAACATAGCGAGATATAAATATAAATCAGCAAATACTGTTCACCATAGTCGATTGAGCTGTTGAAGGAATCGACGAATAAATATACCAAGTCAACCACCCCTTTCTAGTACACTGCCCGAAAGCAGTATATTAAATAACCCCCGAAAAAGCATAATATCTATCTTTCAGCATCACAATCGCCGAATACGACGCATTTACGGACGCAATTTACGTAAACCTGATTATATAAATTCGTTGGCCGTCAGTAAGTAGAGCGAGAGAAAAAGGGTCGAGGGATGTTCTATATATATATACATGTACGGGCATAGGGAGGAGGGTGCACGATACAAGGGGTTCGAGTTATCTATGATAATGACTTCCATTCAACGACCAGCCCCGACGACGCGTTATCATACGTACGCTATTATTAATAAGGGGAGAGTGTATGATGTTTCTACGGGGTTTGATTTACACGCTTCCGCCTGATTTTTTTTCCTCCCCCGCGTTATTACATTACATTAACGATTATCCCGTCGTCAGGGGAGAAAGTCATCGAGCATGCGATAATCGGAGTCAGTCTATCAATCTGATAATTAAACGCTCGCCAGCCCCGATCGTGAATCTCTCCGTAAACTGTCACTTTCCTCGTCAATTGTGCAACGACACAAGAAATTTCATTAGCTGGGTATACGAGAACCAAGCTGACTAGGACAAAACTGTTCGAATTAATGGAGAAACCGGCGAACGTTCGTCCTCCTTCGACAGCTCTCCCTCTATTTATAAACGCGACAAAATGTCACCCACCCCTTTCGCAAAGTTTGTTCCGCGTAGTTCGACGGGACGAGCCCCAGCCTGTCACGGATGATTAACTTTCAGTGCGCGATAGAGAGCCTAAAAATACGTCGAAGGATTAAAAATATTCTTCCGCCGCCTGTGGGTACTTTGTTACACAGCCGCGTGAGAACCCCGATACTTCCACACTTCCATCAACTTTCATCCCCGTTCTCCCGTGACTATCAAAGTCGCCGAAATTAATACTAATTTCCATTCGTCGATCGACCAGGAACAAATCCTTTACCTCGGGGGTGCGGGCGATTTTTCATGCAACGAGACGACCACTCTCGATCAGAACTTCCGACGAAACGCGGGGGCAATCTGTCAAGGGTTGCAGCCGGATGGGCAGAGAGGCCGAGCTGGATGGCGATGAGGCAACGACGGCTCGGGGTGGCTCGGGGCTCGAGGGTGGCGAGCGACGCAATTAGGAGAGAACATAAATCCCGCAGTTTAGCACACTTCCTCGCAGATCGGAGAATACAAATCAATCGGCGTAACGGCCGACTGCGCATTTAATTTCCATTCGGCTCCTGATCCGCGCGGGCCGTGGCAGAGCAACGCATAGTAGGGGGATATACGGCGCGGGTGGCGGGGGTGGTGCGGAGGGGACAAATAGGATGCGAGAGGAGAGATCGGGGAGGCCATGCGAGGGAAAGTGGTGGCAGAGGGACGTAGGGACGCGAGAAGGGGAGAGGATTCGTGGCGGTGAACGGCGAAAGCGGAGGAACGGGGAGGATCGCAAAGTGGGTTAAAAGGAAAGGATGAGAGTGTAATTTGCGAACATTGACGCAAAAGAGATTTAGGACGCGGCGGTGGACGGATGATGGGAGAAGGACGAAATACGGTGAACGATACGGTATTAAATTTGTGGAGGAGAGAGAAATTGGGAGGAAAGATGAGGAAACGAGGCAGGGCGAGGGGTGAATGAACGCGCAGAGTAACTGTGGATGAAAAAAGTGAAAGGAGAATTCTGATAGAAAATGGAAACATGAATCAAGCCCCTGAAAAAGCGATGAGACTTTTTGTTTAAGATGGAATGGAAGGAAGGAAATAAAGGGAAGGCTAGAAATCAAGGGAAACAAGGGGAGGGAAGGGGGTGAATTGGCAGCAGCGTCGGTTTACCCCGCTATTCGAATCTCCATGCACCGCAATCGTTCGTTCCTATCGCCGGAAATCCTGGAATCGGAGCGCGCCCGATGAATGACACCACGCAAAAAAGGATTTGCCGCGTTTCCACGATGAATCGACGATGATCCGATTCGCGTTTAAGCCCGCGACGCGGCAATGCGCGCGCGCCCCAACGAATTTGCACGCGTCGTTACACGGCCGCCTCGATCCTCCTGGAAAATGAGCGCGTTCCGATAATTGCGCTTTCGGTGCATTGTTTATCCGCGCAATGAACGATCGCCGCGAGTCTTTCGCTAATAAGCTTTTGCGATCGCCGCTGGTTCGATTGCATAACGGAGGGACGGGGGTGGGCTGGCCTGTGCGAAAAAGACAAACGTGCACGAGCTTGTAACGCTGCTTCCCCTTGCTATTACGAGTAGAAACTTAAATTGTGGCTACAGAGAGGTTCATTTTCAGTAGCATAACCCTGGTTCTAACACTTTGCTCGTGCTACTAGATAATTATTGATTAACGCAAGCTAATTATCACGGAATACGTTGATGAATACCTGCAGTGGATATCGTTATAATCCCATTTATAATACAAACCACAACCTAGTGGACTCTCGCTATCGACGCCACGCAACCACCCCCGCGACAACTCTGTCAGACCGGCAAGCACCGCGTAACTATTATATTTCATCGAGCGGCGGTCTAGCAACGTGGACCAATTTTTCCGCAGAAAAACAGGAGTCTTCCGAGTGCCTGGTTCGAGTAATGGTTCTCGACGTGACGTAGGTTAGCGGGGAGCAATAGATCGACGGCACTTTCGTCGGTACCGGCGACCTGGGGGACACGATTATTGCCTCCGCAGGATCCCCAACTACTTCCACCCCCGCACGGTTCCACCGGCCACGAGATTTCCCTCCGACCCTGTGTCCCGTTCTTCCCTTCCCATTCGTCGCCTCCTTCTGCTCCTCGTGGCCCTAGTATCCCGGCTACGGTCCAGCTTACCCAACTTAGTCGACGGCGACCCGCGCTGCCGTCATTGCCAAGCAAGTTTATGGCCCAGACCGACGCCCATAAACTGTACAAATGGTAAATCTACCGTAAGATCATCCCAGCCGAAAATGATGTATCGTAGGTACCGCGGCACGTACACACGGGAATCGGCCAACCTACCCCGCTCCACCCGCCACCCTCCGTACCCCCCGCCAAGACATCACCTACGTTAAGAAAGAACTGGACGAAGGGACGCGAGGGTGAAGGTGGAGAGAGGGTTGGTTGGTGTGTCGTGTCGCGATGTCAAGATACCTATGTCGGCTCCGCGAAGGGCTGTTACAACTGATTCTCGCGTGGAAAGGAAAGGGAGCAGTTGATAAGACTGTTGATTGTAGGTGTAAATGGTAATTGTGAGGGGTGAATTGTTGCAGATGATACACGTTGATTTTTCAGTAAATTTCAGCGCGGCATGTGTCGCGAGGTACGTGGGCAACGCGTGGGATGTGGGTAGCCGGGATGACAAATCCTGGCGATGAATACAGTGTCAGTGGAGGTGTCGCTGACAAAAATCCTTTGAAAAGCGCGCGAGACGCTCCGCGAAGCATGAAGCATCGTGGAGCGAAACGGGGATCAATGTACAGGACGATTGGCCGGCGGGAATATAGACTGCAGCTTTTAGGAGCTTATCCTTGTTACACCGCGGCACCGTTCTGTAATACTGTCTTAACCGAGACAGCCATTGTCACCTTATTTCCGACCCAGCACGGTTCGGTGGGCCTAACGTCTTCGACTTACGTTGCTTCACGGTGCTTTTGAGCTTGCATTGAGTGATATTATAGATTGCTCGATGCATATGTGAGAGAAGCCTCGGCTATTTATCCCCATCGACAATCTAATCGCTGTTATAAAATCATCTCTGGCAGTCTTATCGATAATTAAGCGTTCGGCATATAGCGGAGAAACAATCCCTGATTATTCTCCCATCATCTAAGCACAATCCGAATCACAAATGTACTCGAACAATTTAAATTAACTCACTTCTACCTTCAGTGGTCCTAGATAAGTAGCCACTAACGTACAATCGAGTACCTGCGAGATATATACGTGTGTCTGTGACGCAACCACCCGGCCTCATTATTTCCACGGTTAGATTGTTGCCGTACGAGCACCGCGCTCTATTCTTCGCCTCGCCACCGGATCTAACTTCCCCGATACCCCACACCTGTACTTTACCTGCAGCACGGGTGTGATCAAGTGTACGTAATGGGACAACCCTTACTAAATCCAGCATTGTAAGAAATCGGTCGGAGTTAATAATAGCGCACGGCTTTCGCCTTTGTGCCCGGCCGACGATGTATTGTGCCGCCAACGATCGTAGCTCGTGTGGGATTCGTGGGGATTTCCGTGAGCACGGTGCCCTCTTATGTTCGCCGAGAGGATACACGCGGACAGGATACGATGCCTTCGCCTTTCACGCCCAACCAGACAGGATTATCAGAGAAAAAATAACGAACGCTGCCGGAGAAGGTTCCAGTGAGGTTCCGGAATCTTCCTAGTTAGAGGAGGCTCGTTGCTGGCAGCTAATCATTTGGAGAACAAATCGAAGTGGACTTTATCTTTATTTATCTTGATCGCAATTAGTTCTATCTTTGGAGATGGATCGATGAAGGTACCTCATCCCGCGCAACTCGGACCCGACGTAGAATTATACGAGGAATTAATGGACGTAACCTTGAAATATTATACAATTCGAAGGATATTTTAGTCCTCAGCTAGGTAGGGGGAGTCCTTTCAAACTGTCTTCGCCAACAATGAGTCGAACTTCAGGCGGTATCTAAACAAACGCCGACGCGATCCCAGTGATCGGCATAAGAGCGTTTCACAGCTCATCGTGCTGATCCCATAAATCTCAAGCAGTCCGCGGCTTCGGGGGACTATTATCAGCCAGTCCTTCACCTGCATCCCGTGCATCCCGTGCATCCCTTTTTCCCCAGCGGGGCTGGCAGAAAAAGCCGAGGAGCATCGACACGAAATGGAAGTAAAGGCACGAGCGGTGGGTTCCAGCGGTTGGCGGAGAGCATCTGGTGCCAGCGTTCCCTCCGCTTCCTCTTTCCTTACTCCACACCGTCCGTCTCTTTCCGTCGTTCCGTTTTTAACCCCCTGGCCCCGTATCGCTCCGTCCCTTCTCCCTGTCACCCTCTTTCTCACTTCTGCACGCTCTCATCGCCCGGAGTCCCTCTTTCTCTGCGCGGCTCTCCCTGTCCTCACTCCCGTTCAGGCCGCTGCCGTTGTCCCGACGTTACTTCCGTGACGATGAGCTTCAATACGCGCCGATAGTCGCGGCGGGAAACCAACGAGCCTACCCAAAGTCGTCCATGGTTTCCACGCATCCAACCCAACCCAAACCCCGGCCTAGCTCAACCTGGGACGCGACCAACACGTACAGGAACCCCGAGCACACGTATCCAACAGACCCCGGCCGCGTATCCGCGTTGCACGTGTGTGGAGGTATAAACACACGGAAGAAGGAGAGAGAGAGAGAGGGTTAGAGAGGGTGGGAGGGGCGGTTGCGCCCGCGCAACCATCCGTTCCTCGCTCCTCTGAAATAATAATAGAAGAATGAAAATGAAAGAAAAGGAAAAAGTAATAATCTCGGGGATCTTTTAAAATCCATCGAAGCAGAGGAAGCCGCCGGATTGTGTTGTGCGTTAGGGCAATCTCGCCGCCGTGTGTATCCTTCCTGCCCTCGACTGCCTATCGTCTCTCCTTCTGCCCGTGCCCCTTTTCCCCCTTTCTTCCGAGCCCGTTGTCTCGATTACCGTCCGTAGCCGAGTGCACGCCCCTGCTGAAAGAAGCCAGAACGTTGACGGTGCCGAGGAGATGGCCGGAGATACCGATGCACCCCGACGTCGGGGGAGGATGCTGCAGCCACCTGACAATACGCGTGTACCGGCGTGTGCAGCGGCGTATCTGTCTCCGGCGTAACTCCTTTGGTCCACACACACGTCCGGGCGATCTGTCCTTCGAGAAGATCCTCCGATAGCTCCATCGATGCATGCGCACCCCCTTGATTTCCCAAGTCTCGATAACCACCGAAGGATTACAGAGATCTTGGACTGCTTCCCGACGGAAGGACAGATAATCCACCGTATAAGTTTACAATGCCTAGCTGTTGGTATTGCTGGGGGTTGGTTGAGTTACGCCGTGCAGATGGTCAATTTGCTCGAGGCGTGGGCTAACACTCCGCCGCGTGAACGGCATAAATTGTCCTCGAATGTCGACGTAGAGTAAAGGTAGGTAAAAGTTCGCAGCGGGTACGAGTCCGCACCATGTGAATTTCATGGTTTCAGTTGTGGCAGTTGCCAATGGTGTCAATTGTCAATCAAGGTAGAGTCACCAGTGTCGAATTGTGTAGCTGTGCTTCGTTTTGTTATTGTACAATGCGGTAATTACTGAATTCGTTAGTTCTGATATAATATTCTCATTTTTAGGAATCAATATTAGTCCTATAAATTGATTAGTAAATATTTTAATTCATATGTCGTCTGAAAGAGCTGAAATTCTTCTATTCAAAAGTGCTAATAGAAGTTTTCAATTCTCCTCACAGATAACGGGATTGATTACACAATGTAAAAGTAGCTGTGGGGGTAAAAGTTCGCACAATGCAATGGGGCAAGAGTTCGCATGCGATATCGGCTTTTGGATTCTTTTATTAATTTTTAATCCGCAATATTTTTCCAAAATACGTTTTTCATTAACTTTTTGATTAAAAAATATGACTTCATTTTATTGTCTTATTCATCTATTCTTAGAACTTATAAGAGGACAACCGGCTGTAAATCAATTAGTGAGGAGATGCTTCAGATCGCTCGAGCAAACTAGAAGCAGGACTTTCCAAAAGAAAAATCGCTGAAGAATTGGGAATAACCCCAACTATGTACCTATGCAGTAAAATAAAACACTTCTTTGGATATTTCTCGCTGCGTTCGTTTATCCCATACCATGCGAACTTTTGCCCCACATATAGGGTAAAAGTTCGCATTTGCCACTTTCTGGAAATATTTATTTTATATAAGTTGTGACAGGTAAATTTACATGAAGTGACTCTCTATCGAATAATAAGGGATAGTAGTTATTTCTCACAAAATGATATGACTATATCAGTGTAATACCAAAGATTTTAGAGAAGTCTAAACTTTAACTGCACACTCTTGCCCCACAATACTAATCTACAAATCTTCCAAGTAGTCCTCTCCACTTTCAAGCAACCTTTCACTAGAAGAAAGTTCCAAGTACGTAGTATCTACGTAGTCCAGGAGCTCGCACCAATTAGCTACACTCTCGTCACCTGAACGCCGTTGACGCATGACGTCTTTGACGGCACGGCCAGCTCAGCAGTTCGCTCGTACAGTGGCTTCCGGCTGCTTAGGACGCGAGGTTTGCGGACGCCACGCATTTGACGCATTAACACGGACGGAACGGCGAAAGGGGGCTCGATGTTCGGCGGGAAACAGGGATGGCAGGGAATTTCGGGCCGGTTGACAGCAGCCAGATACGAGGGAATAAGACAGAAGGCTGGACGAGGAGCGTGACACGGCCGACGGGCGTGCGGGAGAGAGAGAGTGAGCAGGGGAGCAGTGACGAAGAGGGTGGAGGGACGGGGAGAAAGAGAGAGAGAAGGAGTGGGTTTCGTTTCGGGGTGAGCCGAGGGGGGAGGCACAGGATTTCACGGGAGGCTGATCACGAATGGACGCGTCTCCCGCAGCTCTGCCGCTGACAGCCAGGAATTGGAATTGCATCGGCGTCGCTCGATAGCCAGCCATCCCGCCAGTCAGCCAGTCAGGCAGCCAAACGGCCTAACATAGCGTGGCTGCCTGAATGCCTGCTTCCTACCTGGCTCTGTCTACGCGCGCCGCGCTCTCTGCCTGGCCTCGCCAGGGCACCGTCGCTAGCCCGTCTGTCTACGTACCGACCGAATCTACTGCGCCGTTCGCCTCTCAATCCTCGAGTGATCCCCTTCCGCCGATGGCGAGATCCAGCAGATACATTCGAGACGGATAGATGGACCAGGTGCCAATCCGCCGTCCCACCAGGCACACACGCACGATCCCGAGCCGATAGACGCACAGGGACCACCTGTGCTCGGGACACAATCCAAGATCTGGCTGCCAGATAACGCGCGCCGATACCGATGGAGTCGAGGATCTATGGGCTAAGGTGTTTTGGCCACGCCGATGGACCGTGGTAAGTTAATGTGGGGGATGGTTGTTAATTCTGAGGGCAGAGGGATTTCCGAGAGAATTGGGTTAAGGTGGTGGAATGTTGAGAAGTCTTTGATTTGGGAGATCATTTGTGGAGGAAGATTAATTTCTATTGCGTAGTGTCATTTAATTTTATGTTCTGTAGATCTTCCACTACTGCCTTTCAATTCGTTGCAGTAAGTAAATTTTAAGGGATTTCAGAGAAATTGTATTCTTTATTGAGTGTCTCTCTTTTTGCGATATTGCCGTTGTTCCTCAATCGATCCAGAAACAATGTCGCGAATAATCCAGCGTCATTACCACGGACGGAGATTATTGCGTAATATTACACTCTTGCAATCATTACCCGGGAACACAGCTTTTTCCTGCAATAGGGAATCGGTGAGAGAGAGAGAGAGAGAGAGAGAGAGAGAGAGAGAGAGAGCGAGAGAGAGAGAGTTCTGTTCACGTCAATACAAGAATGATTACATAAGAACAAATAATATTCCACAAAATTAATCACCAAGCGAAGGAGATGTTTCTAAATCGAACCACAAGCAACATCGCACTTAATTAAGCCTCGACACCACCGATCCACAGACAGCCACGCGATATTACTCGCTTTCGCATTGACCGACCATAAAGGTGGCTCTATTTACCAACGGGCAAAGGGTCGAAAAGGATCATGGCCCGTATTGTCGCCGTTCTCTGGGAGCTCGTTATTTGGGTTATCGAATAGAGAGATATAGACCAGCTCGCGCTAGCCAGACGGTGGGCGAGATACGTTACGAGCACGTATAACCCCGAATTGATGGCAGTGCACGGTGGTTCTGCGAAACACTGGGTGGATCGTCCGGCCCGCCAGTGCCATCAGACTCGTGTTTTCCACGTGGGATTGGATTTTTTTGATTTAAAGGCCGCGCTCGATACCTATTCCACCGCCGATCGACCGCCGATCCTGCAACGTGTCGCCCAGCCATTCGCGCGCACGTCCGAATTTACCGCTTAAAAACAGACGTTATCCCGCGATTACGTTTCCCCACCCAGGGGAACTGGAAATCTGGAGCGCCGTCCATGATGGCACGGGCGTTTTTGTCCAACGTGAAATCGAATCCCGTGCTGGGTTCGATCTCTTAGGCGTCAAGCGATTGTTTATCGAGATCTTGGCATACCTATACGCATGCCATGGAGTAGTCCTTAAATTACGTAAGGTTTTTGGGGGAGGGGGGCTCGCGAATTTCTTACATTTTCTTACAAGGGGGAGGGAGGAGTCAGGTAACATCTTACGTAATATTTTTTAACCTAATTTTCAATAAATACAAATTCTATCATTAATGTTCCAGAAAAGTTGCTTTAGTTTAAATTTCCCGAAACCGAGTTAAATGAATTATATAAACCTTTAAAAGAAGTTTAATAACTGAAAAAATTCCATGTAAAAAACATTATGTAAGAAGGTTGCAATATAAAATCTTGCGAATTCTTATACTGGGGGAGGGAGAGGGTAAGAAATTGCCAAAATTACCCTTACGTAATTTAAGGACGGCCCCCATGGGTTTCCATGTGGCTACGGACATTGTGTTTCATCCCAACGACCAAGAATATTCGCCTTCTTTTAGCAGGAGTTACCACGCGACGGAGAGCGAGCCAAATGGAACCATTGCAACGGACGATCTGGCTAAGACGTTCGATAACAGCTGGCGAACAGGATAGCGACAGTAGGTACGCTTCCAAGTATCGTGGAATGTTTCTGCAATTCGTTGCGCTGTTTCGTTCTGGAAGCGACGCGGAATCGTAATGATAATCTTTACTTAGGTATCATGTCTGGTGAACGCTGTTACAGAAACGTGGAACGTTCATTTTTAACCCTTTAGCGGCAAACGTATCATATATGATACATTCTTTTTTTGCCGTTTCGCCGTTTGCATTCCCATTTCGCTGCAACAGTTTAAGTGATACATGTTTAGCGTAGTTTTATTCACTGAAGAAAAAATTAGTTTGACCTCTAAAAAAAATAAATTAAGAAAAATAATATTTTTTTGTATAATAATATATAAAATCTCACCATTTTTAACGATAAAAAAACGGGATATTTTTCCTTCTACGGGATCTAGATGCGGGCGCTAAAGGGTTAACTGTCCTACCAAAATGACAGTGGACTCTGGACTCCAAGTTATGTATGAAAATTTGCTTGAATGTATTATAACAAACAATCATACCGCCAGTCACGTACAATTCCTAATCACTGTGCCTTCAAGAGCCCTCGTTGATACCTTACAAACCACCCCAATGCACCGCCATCAAACGACAACGGGGAAAGTGTCCAAAAGAATTCAACGCGTGTACAGTCGTAAATTATTTCCGCCCGAGACGTTACAATGCGAGAGGAGGAACGACAAGGGGGCCACCGCAAAGCGTCACGAGCAACGGATTCCTCACGCGGGACCCCCCCGATAGGGGATCCATTGATATTAAAAATATAGCCAACCTAGTGGAAAGCCCGACGAGCGTCGCGGAGGGACGATAAATGCAAATGGCCACGAAAATAGAAGGCCGAGGAAGGTGGTAAATGCGGTAACGAGCGTGAGGTTATAGTCATCGCCCGAAGAAAGGAGCCCCCGGGGACGACGCGGGTGCGTGTCGTCGTCGTCGTTCCTCGCCCTAACAAGGGCCCCCGCGGCGCGTGGAAGCGGCTACGCTTCGGCCAACGCTAAACCGAAACCCCCTGGACCTCCCACGTCCACCCTTCTCCATCCGCCAGCAACCCCTTAACGGCGGGCCCCCATCAGCCGTGGCCATATCGACGCTTCTACAAAACGCTTTCACCTCCATATACTAATAACGATAGCGCAATAGCAGCACGCGGCTGCTCCCACGCGAACGGGCTGAATCGGGCTATTTCCAAGGCTTGGCATCCCCTTTGCCACCCTATTTCCATAAGTACGCGGTGCTTTTTCCTTTCGTGCTTACATGGGCAACGGTGATTTTGAGGTTTGGGATTCTCCTTCTTCTTCGTTTCTTTTAAACGATGTCTTCCTGTTCATTTATGATTTCGATTCGCTAATATGATATTCACTGAGTCGTGTGAATCAGAGGCATTGAATAAAATCACGCTCGCTGCTGGAGTCACGAGACATCGGCACGCGTGCCTAAACGCCCGTGTCCATCGCGTGCAACGTTCCGTTTTGCATAACTTCCTTCGTTTCACCCCTTTTTACGACACCTCCTAGCCGGGCCATGACTTATGCTCATAGAACACCGTCGTCGTTCCACGGGCATAATAGTGCTCTCGCAGTGTTAAAACGTTCTGCCCTTTTTCGCGTAATAGCCACGAACAGCCTACGACGATCGTCGACGACGAGGGGTCGTCGTACAAAAGGGACCACTTAATTTTCGCGGGCACAATGCGGATGTGACCCTTTCCCGCAAACGATGCTCTTCACTGGATGGGGAACGCGATCGTTACGAAGTAATAAAGTTCGGTAATGATCGTGTTTTGAAAATAAGGAGCAAAAAATTCGTCGGAAATAAGGGCACCGATAGGGTGGTGCAAATTTGGAGGCTTGCTTTGGGCATTCAGGAACGTGGACGGAGAACTTCGTGAACTTGAAGGGGATGAATTTGTCGTGATTGTGAATTTGTCATAGTTGATTAAAATATCGGAACCTAATTTAAGAGACTTATTTAACTTGTTATAAAAGTACAACACTAGTCTTTCTACAAGGATACCTTACGGAATATTCTACATTTTATTGCAACGAGTATGCAAACCTCTCACTACTGCATTCTGAACAGTCTCCCGGGTTGTGTCTTTATATTCCCCATAACGATGCACGAGAAATTTACAGGATGAAACGCCATGGGAACCGAGCGCAACGGGAACAATCGCGAGGGTATTCAAACGTTGCCTTAAATCGATGCCCCACCGTGGCGAATCGGCCAAAGAAATTGGCTAGGAACATTCTCTCCGCGTCGATAAAATATCGTATTGCCCGGCCGGGAAATAATCTCCGAGAAGCAGGAAACGGGCGGAGTTAAGCGATTCATGCGGAAGATAGTGATCTTTACAGGAAGCTGCCACCACATAAATGGCGTAATGCGCGCCGCGCTCAGACATTTGCAGTTCTATAAAGAGACCAGGACACACATTCCTATATATATTCCCTATCTCTCTCCAAGAAGGGCTCGCACTTGCACACATAAGGAGACTCGCACGTACAGATGCGTACACGTGCAGGTCCCCTTATACAGAGTGGCGCGGAAAGGAAAGAAAGGTGGATAGAACGGGCCAAAGGGCGGAGATTAAGGGTCGCCGAGGAGATGAGTTTGTTAAAAAGGCAGAAGCGGGCCAGCAGCACGCATCACGGACATCAAAGAGACAAGACGAAATGAAATCCAACCGCTGCCCGTCGCCACCCCGCCTCGAGACTCTCCTCTCCTCTCCTAACCACTCTTCTCTTCTCGCGACCCCCGTCCCCCGTTCCTTTATCCGTTCTCCTTTCTTAGCCCCGACTTCCTGCTACGCCGTCTGCGCCACGCTTTTTTTCCCCTCCTCTTTGTCTTTTCTGCAGTCTTCGGTACTTCACATCCGCTTCGACCGACCCCTCTACATCCACCGCCCACCCCCTCACGGTCCTTGCCTCGTTCTTGCCAGTCCTCTCGTTCTCGAAACAGCAAGCCAGAGGAGGACGCGCAAAGACAGAGTCGCGGAAGAGGGCACGCAAACCCTTTACGTGGCCTGGAGGACGGTCTGTGCACAGAGCGTACTGTTTCTCCCGCAATTCCCGGATCGTCCGCGGCAGCTTTGCTCCTCCGGTGTTAAACGCAATTTTTAAGAACCCCCTCCTTCACCCCTCAGACCTGGGCCAGAGTAATTGCCTTGTGGCCGCCGTGGCCGTATGTAATTTGGTTGCGGCCCCCAGCGTTTCAGAGCCACGAATGCTGAACGTGTCAATGGTTTTTATGCTTCTCGTAAAACACTCGGGCTTCTGTTTCTTTTCTTCCTCCGGTTTTTTGCTTCTTCGTGACAAAACTTAGTCGCTTCTTGAGTGTGATTTTACTCTTCGAGCGGCGGTAGTTGAGATATTTTGCTTTGTTACTTGCGTGGCGTCTAAGTGGCTGCTTTCAGAGTGCGATTAGGGGGTAAAATAATTTTGAAAGTAGAGTAACTGTACCTAATATCGCCACTCCCTATATCTCGCAAAGTAAGCACTAAAATTTATCGGTTATTCACTGAATTTGTACCTAACATATTAGGCGATATTAGGTACAGTTACCCTAGGTGAGAGATTTTTGGAATTGTGAGAATAATGGAGAAGTGCAGAGGAATGGTAGTGCCCAGTGAAATATGTGAAATTATTGGACTGGAGACAGTAGAATGGCTAATAAGTGCCTGAGTCAAGTAGTACAATCTGCAATAAGTCAGACACGCGCCGTAACTGTTCTGCGCCCTACAGATTAACTGGCAGTACTACTTGGATACCATAAGCAGAGTTACTTTCCCATCTTTAATGATCATTTGACTATTAACAAATTAACTAAGCACTGTAAAACATAAACCACCATCGGATACAGAGAATGTAACACTCCCAAAGTGCATTTCTGTTTATCATGTTTAAGTAAACTCCAAGCACCAATTTCCTAATATGGACACTCGAAAAACTTTGGTCTTGACCGTTCCCATCCGCAGATTCATTTATCTGAAAAATTGTTCAACGATTCGCGGACTTTCTTCATTCCGACCTCGTACCAATAAAACTCGAGAGCCAAGGCACGGAATAGCGACGCTTCCGCTTCTGCAGCCCGATTCAAATTTCCATCGCGAGAATGATCAGATCATAAATATGTATCCCCGCCGGTAACCGCTGGAATTCATGGAACTTCTTTAATTGAGTTATTTTGGTTTTCCGGCGGGCAAACCGACGCAAAGGGACTCAACGCCCCGCGGAAAATCCTTGTGGGAAGCGTGCAGCTTACGAAATCTCCTTAGACACTGGGGAGCCGCGGTCCCAGCAAGCGGAACCCCCCGGGTAACCGTATGATTACGACTTTCCACGCGTCCACCGCTGTTTTCTTCTAATGAAAATCGTCGGTAAACCGGCAAATGACTATTTGGAGCGAGAACATAATAGCATTTACACGAGACGCGTAAAATAAAACTGTTGGTTTAAACGTGAGCTCCCTCCATCTTGCGGGGGCTCCGCTCGCAGATTATGCGTTAATTAAAATGTAAAGAACGATTAAATTGTTCGCTCCTCTTTCGCGTACGAGGCTAATAAACGTGCCACCAGCTCAGGGTGATAAAACTCCTAGATAAAATCATCTTATATAACTCAATCTTCAAAGAGGAGGTGTTTCCCAAGAATATTATTCAACGAAGCAACATTAAAAAATCCCAAATTTCTGACAAACCGTAAAACTACCCCTCTCTCGAAGGATCCCCAAACAAAAAATGTAACATCGCCTTAGAGACAGCTTCAAAAGCCTCTCCACTGAATACCCCAGCGAGCCATCTTAAAAATTACTGTCGTCCTCGCTGCGCAGGTTTATGACCACCGCAGTCCTCCTCCTGAAGGTGAAAAAAGAAACGTGAGACAAGGGACCGAGTGGGGAAACACGGGTTAGGAGACGCGCTGAAAACGCCAGTGGCATTTTAATATCAGCAGGAGCTTAGGGGATGGACGCGCGAGTAAGTGGCGACAGAGGGTGAGCTAGGGGCAGGTGGGAAGGTGGACCAGGGGGGCGAAAAGAGGAGGCAAAGTCGGGCTAGTCAGCTGTCTAATGACTCGTTACCAAGAGAGCTCGTAACGAGGCCACCGATAAGTGACAGCAGGTATTCCGTTCCCCACGTGGCCAAGCTTGAAGAGGGTTACCCCGAGGTGACTGCTCGCAGGGAGGACGCAGAGGTTGCTTACCTATGCTTCTGCATGTCACTGGCACTCACAGTGCTCGGTCGATGCCGCGCCGAGGGGCAGGATCAAAGCAGTAATTAACGTTTCAATCTCAAGCAATTCGACGCAGGAATACGCTTTTAAGAAACGGATACGGTAATTGGAGGAGGAGCGGAGCTTTCACCCGCGGAGACCGCAAATTACGCGAAAGGAAGGGGAGTGGATGGGTTGATGGAAAACTGGATAGGCAACGGGAAGAAACATAAAAGGTGCTGGTACTTCCGCTAGATTATATATAAAATATAAAATAATGCGACGATAATGTTAAGTTGATGTTTACTACTTTCCATTATTACACTCACTGTCACTCCAAGTATAATTTGTCCCCTCGCGCGGGGTTCCATAAATACGGCTTGATCCTGCCAGTAAGAAAGTTTACCCACCCGCGGTTTTATAGCTTGCCACGCATTAATGTATTTATATAGGCCGCCTTTAACCCTTCGATCGCTAGTTGCGCGTGATAATTCAGATGGGACTTAAATCGCGTTATAATTAATCGCGGGCTTTGAGAACGCCGCAGGGTTCGTAAGTTTATACTTGGAAACAGAGAGCATCATCGACGCCTGCGATACATAGCAGGTATTACTTTCCTTCTACTATGGCTCCGTGGATACAAATTCAAAAGAACATCCGTGTGTTTGAAGCACCGGGCCATTCCACGCATCGATTAACGAAATCTGCGAGAACCACCCCCTCGATAACCGATCGAAATTCAAAAAGCCTGCCTCGGGATTTCGATACCGTCACCGACTCTAATTCCATTTGCCGGCTGCCTTCACCCTCCCGTTACGTTCAGGAGCGAATATCCCTCTTTCTTACCACCCAAACTCGCCCCACACCCACACCCCCGCCCCGCTGTCTGTTCCTCTTTCACTCTGCTCCACTCCCACCGCCATTATGTTCCCTTTGCTGGATGGTTACACGTCTCTATAGCAACCCGCCACCGAGGGCAGACAAGAGAACGCTGTTTACCTACACGCGCGCACCCAGCCCATCCGCGGCGGGGGTGGCAGGAGCATGCGTGCGCCCACGTGCTGGCCGTCGAGTCCGGAGTGACCCATTTTAAAAAAAAAATCGTCGCACGAAAGGAAGGCGGGGTCGGTCCTGTGTTTTTTCGTCGCCACTAGGGTCGCCAGCAGACGAAAGAGCGCCGAGAAGCTCGGTTAATTGGGTTGAGTACTCAGCGCGGGGGAAGAAGTAAGTGGATTACCCGCGAAGTGTCGCGCGAAGCACTTTTTTCCCCAGCCTCTGTATTCTTAACTTCGTTCGGCTAGCCCACGCGAAACTGGACGCGAAGGACGGGCTCGGGAACTGTGCTTCAGAAATACTGGATGCTACGCGTCCCCCCGCGACTCCTAATTGAATTTCGCGCGCGCGGGGGAAAGAGGATTCGAAGGAAGAAAAGCGGAAGGAGCCGCGAAGCTCGGCTGACTGCGATTACCGCTGTTCCTTGACCGAAATGAATTCTTTCAACAGTTGCACCGTGACGGAGGACAGTTCTCTTTTCTTCGCCTTAATTGTAGTCCCTTATTTAATTACTGAAAAATAAATTGTCTCCCTTTAGACATACGTATAATCCTCTGTCCTACAATTCGCAATTTTTTCTTAAAAATAGAAACCTCCCTTTTTCGCGATAGGAAAATAGTTTGGCAACAATGAAAGAAAAAATGGGATTTGCCAAAGTACACGGAATCAATGTCGGCGAGCACGTTCTGAAATTGTTGGAGGGGTGAAACGATAGGCAACGGGTGTTCGGCTATTTAAGGAAACACCACGGCGAAACTAATACGCTGCCAATTGCGAAATCGCCGTAGTAATACCAGCGGCGAGTTGTGCAAAATGCCTTGCGCCCGTAACACCCGTAAATGACGTGGTGCGGATCGAGGCACGTTCAGGGGCAAGGCCCCCTTGATGAATTGTCCGCACGTGCCTGCCCACGTACCGCACCTAATTACATGCTGATCGCGACGAGTGCCTATATTGTCCTTTGAAATGCGAAATTGCCTATTGTCGGCGTTTTCGCGGTCGATACAACCGGCTGGTCTCTAATGGAAATTTACCTCCTGATACATTTTCAATGGGGGCTCATTGTTGCCCGCTTCTGCGACCCGCTCAACGTCACATTTTAATTCGTTGGTGGCTACTAGAAAACGCACGCGCCAAGAATCGCGGAAATATATACAAAGACGCCGGGAATACGAGGGAAGAGTGGAATAGAAATAAAATATTCAAACGCAGTAGCAGACGTATCCACTTTGTTGCAAAGGGGTTCGAGGTCTAAATTTTTGTTAATTTTTTAAACCATTTTTCGAATTCGCACACTTTCTTCAACTAAGCGATCTTAATGAAACACGATACTGATAAGCTTCAGGTTAAGATTTAACTAACACTTTTCAACCCCCTCGGTTTAATCATATTCTCTATCACGCAAACTTTTCAAAATATGTATTACCCGCTACTGGAAGATTGGAGGGCTGGAATCTATTCCCTGGTTCGAAGGAACGAGCCGCGTCCGGTTGTGACGTGTCGACCGATCGGGCATTTATTTTTTTCCCACCCTTAAAATTGTCCATCGTGGCGTGAGTCGTGGATTGATGTGTTTGCCAGAGCCGTTGATAGATGGAGGCGCCCGTGTTGTCGGCGCCCTTTCTACCCCCTTAACATAGACAAATGCTTGCCGCCCACCCCTGGCAAATATCTGCCGGATTTATTATGCGAAACCACCCCCCTCCCCTCGTCCTGTGCGCGCGGCGTCGAGCGGCTACGTTCCTGAAAGTTTCGAGGGCAAAAAATTGGCGTTCTTTCGCGGGCAGTCGTGCATGCCGTTCGTAGAAGACACGGGGCGAAGAAACGCCACCCCCGCGGGTCCAGCGTCGAGAGACTTGGGACGAGACCGCCCTTTTTAATAAGTTTGATTTCAAGATCAACGTCTTATGCCGTATTAAGTAGAATGAAAACGGAACGCCGGCGAAAAGAAACTTCCCCGGCTGTCGGTTGATTTTTCAGCCCGCGATTCATTACGACCTTGCCTTTCAGCTTGACCACTCCTTCGTTAATTATATCCGCGAGCTCTAATTAAACGTCTCTCCACAGGGAGCATGGAATTGAATTATACTAACGTTGCTGGAACGATGTTATTCGTCCCGTGCAAAGGGACACACTTGAACGTGCTCTTTGCTTTTGAGGATACAGAAAAGGATGTAGGTCGTAATGATAACTATGTAGTTCGATTGAAATGAGCGCTGCTGCCAAACTTGCGACAGCTTTGCGATCATCTTGAACGATTCCTCCTACTACTTCAAGAATCACGAACCGACAATGGAAAATTGTTTCAGAAATCGGTACCTACCTTCTGGAATAGTTACAAAAATCCATCGGGCACGAGCGGAAGAAGAGAGAAATAGGTGCGCATGTATCACCCATCGCCGGTGGTACGCGGTTCATTATCATTACTCGCGGTTCACGTGACACGCCGCGGCAAACGTACGGGTGGCGGATGACGTTGGTCACCGACACCCTCCCCCGCAAATTATTGTGGATATAAAAGCGCCGTGAAATAACGCTGCCGAACGAACGAACGAACGAACAGCCGCGTTCACCTAAGTGCAAACGTACGTGCGAGCGAACAAAACGCGCCAGCCGATCTCGTCGCATATTTGTGGCTCCGCTATCCGGTCGTAAATAAAGTCCCTCTAAAAACAAAAGCACAACGAAATAACGAACAAATGTACCCATCACTTCTGCTACATAAAACCCCGCGACCCTGTGCGCCAAACCCACCCCCGCCGCCCCCGTTCCCCATCGCCGACGCCGATGACGGTGATAGTGGTCGTGCGCGATGCCACCGACACATATTGTCGATTATAGCTTGGCAGAGAGGAAGATTCGCGAGCTGGGGTTTCGTCGATCGTGGCCAACGATCGATCTTGGTCGCGTGCAATCGACAAACTGCTCTTTCGCGATAGCGTTGCGAGGAGAGTGGCTCTAGATGTAATCAGAATGGAACAGGTATTTCTGTACTCGGGTGTCTTCGAGATCTCAGTGATCGTTCTAGGGGGTAAATTGCGCTAATTTAGCGAAAAGTCAATGGATATGTATACTGTGAAGGGTGGATAAATACATCAAGTACTGGATTTGGAAGCTTTGACAGTTTGACACCAGACAGTAAGAAACTCAAAACTGGTTCCAAGTGGCAAGGAGAACTATAGGAAGACAGATTACACTTAACGCGAAGATAAAAAATAACTACTGAAGCTCTAGCACCGTAACGTCACGTACCTATAGTTTCAAGCCCATCCTCGATCAGATCAGGCCGAGGATACTCGTATCCGGCCAATATAACGGGGATTCCTACGGATCGACGCAGGAAAAGATAAATTGCGGTATTCTTGGATACCGCGGACGCAATATCGGTGTATATTTACGAGCCTGTGGGAAGAGGCGAGCGAGAGAGGCTGGATGGGGTTGGCGGGGGTGTAGCGGGTACGAGGATCGCAGGGTGGGTAGGCGGGGGCGGAGGTTTCTGGCGTTTCTTGCGAGACGGAGACCCCCGGGCTGCGCCGCTCAAAAAACATTCAAATTAATTCCAGCCGGGTTGCTCCAATGATGGCGGCCAATGTTGTGCAACATAAGATGAGACCTCCTGCTCCCTGCTCCCCGCCGCCCGTGCGCTCCTTCAGGAATACACGCTCACATAGTAGACGTGCACACGGCTCTATCAGCCCGTAAGACACGCACACGGAGGTGCGCGTGGGGCACGCTTACGCGGCAACGTTTTTATGTAGATACATACATCCGTCAATCGCGTTCATGTACCTGTCGCGGTCTACATATCCGTTCAGAGGGGGTGGAGGGTACATGCCGAAGACCAGCCCCCTAACCCCTTTTCACGGTGGCATATCGGTCGGCTCCCTGTCCGCCGTTTTCCTCCTTTTTCCCGGTATCCGTCGAGCCATCCACCCCCGTGCGCGAAGAGGAAGCTCGAGCGTGTTGGTAACAACGCTCGGAAAGAGGCAAGGAGCTACGGAAAAAGGAACATTTCGCGGATATTCCGTGACTCGGTCTTCTGCACTCTCCCTCTCCGTTCCTCCCGAGCTTCTCTCCTCTTCTTTAAACGTCCCCTCCCCCTCCCCCTTGCCCGATCTTTTTGCCTGGCCCACTCAACCCACCGCTCACCCTACTTTGCATGTCTTTGCGGGCAAGGGGAGAGGAGGGGGCCGGCCGTGGGATGAGCTTTCTTACAGGATACAGCGGGAAGAAGCCGGAGGGTGGACGAAGAAAGAACGCGAAAGGGAAGGAAGCGGCGAAAAGGGGACAGAGCCGAAGATGGCAGAGGAGGGAGTGGGGTGGACGGAAAGAGAGAGAAATGATAATCCATTCGACGGTCATAACGCAGCGCGGCACCGTAAAGCTCACCAGACAAGAAATACGGCCAACCGACCACCCTCTCCCCGTTTCGTCCTCTGCATCGTCTCTCTATCTGTTTTCATCTTTCTCCGTCCCCAGCCTCCCCCCTGCCACCCAACCTCGAAAGCTCGCTGCGAACTTACCCCTGGTTATATGCAAACCGCCACCGTTCCCCCGGGCCAGTCATAAACTTACTGAATTATATTACGCGGACCCGCTGTCCCTCTGTCCATCCCCCAACCCCCTGCCTTTTTGCTCCCGTTTCAGCCGTCGTCGGGGCCGCTTCCGTGCGGAATTTTTCGAAATTACGAAACAAGGACTCCCGAATTTCCAGGTGCGAATGGGCTATGAGCATTTGAGGTAACAAATGAGAAATTGTGGATGAATGCGAGGATAGGTATAAAGAACATAGGACCACTTGTCAAATCCAAACACTCGCTAGTTTTTGCGGAAGATCGATACCTCGATGTATCATTATACCACAGATCGGTGAATTTTCAATATAGTTATCAGCAGCCACCAGTCACAGACACGTTCGGGTCATTACTAAATGCAAATCGTAACGAATGCAGGATCGATGAGTTTGCAACATGTCCCACGGCGAACCGGCGAACAAGCAAGCAAGCAAGCGGCGTGCGTAACGCCGTTTAACCGTTTTGGGGTTCGGGCCACGTTAACGGGGTGAGAATCGGCCGTCACTCGGCTCGACACGCGCCTCGTTGCCCTCCGATCACCTTTTTTTCTCTCCTCCTCGTCGCATTTTAATAACCTCGCCTGGCACCCTCTACCCTCGCGGGCGTCACCGAGGCTTATCAGCGCTTCTGCGTGTCGAAAAAGTCACACGAGCCCTGTTGATTTCAGAGTTTCATGCAACTCGTCCCAGTGACCGCCCTCCTCGGTGAAAAGGGGCAATTTTCAACGATTGAACAACAGATTTTCTTGTCAGAAAAGGAAAATGGAATTCTAAGTGACATTCACTTTTACCAATTTATACAGCTCGCACCCTTAATTCATTAACATTTTTATATGATTATATGAAATGCAACGATACTACTGCAATAGTCGCAGATGCAATACATCAATGGTAATGAGGATAATAGGAATAGTTGAGGGTCAAGAATAATGGCAATCGGGTTGAAGCCATCTTCGACGAATCTGTGAATTCATCACCCAAGCGTGTTACGAGGTAGATAGTGAGAGCAGGGTGCGCAGAAAATCTCAGCGAATTGAGTCGTCAGCAGGCGTTGCTGTAACGCGTATCAAATCGCGCATTATAATTGGGACGTCGACGTATACGTACGTCCAGCACGTGCCGGGATCAGGCCGTCGTCCGATCATAGTAAGACCTGCTCGTATATTATTCCTACAGAATCATAACTCTAATTCCCGGTATCGAATCGAATTACACGGCGATTGTTATGGGAGACGGCTCGATGAACGAGGCACAGGATGTGGAAAAGGGGCTGCGTTCGAGCAGAGACACCCGTTATTAGAGCATGTCTACAGGATGGGCTTGATGCCTGACACTTGTTCTATGAAGAGCAATATTTGAACAGAAGAAATAGAAATACCTAGTATAAGAAGGTATGTAGATACTTTTTATTTTGCAGTGTTTTTAATTTGAGAAGAACAGATTACTTTAAAAGAATGAAACAGTGCCACGTTCAGAATCCAGTACCCCAAAAATTACAATATAAATAGAAAATACGACTTTCCACCTGTAATCTCCAATGGAACTTGTTGCATATGCCCGACAAAATCATAAAGATTGCCAGATTGCTCCAATAAGCCTGCCCAATAGCAAAAGGAAACTACTAGAACGCTCCTATAACAGACAACATACATTTGCATCCCCTTAGGTACACATCTTAAGCAAATATAAACTCCATAGCCCGCCCCTGAAAAGAGTTCACTACCATTCACCCCTACACTCAACTGAATCTATTAGCTCGAAACACGCATCTGCAACTACAGTATATTTTACCATTCCTGAGCAGGGTATGCTACCAACGTCAACATATTACGTTAGACAGAATTTCCCCCTATAAAACGTACGCCTGAATCACGTTATCACGATCATATCCGCAGCCGTTCGAGGCGCGGACACTCCTTCCGTGCCCCTGTTGTACCACCCCCACTGACCAAGGACCTCGCTCGAAGTGCCGTCGATCATAATACAAGGACAGCGCAATCAGAATTTACACTCGTCTAAATCGCGTATCAATCACCCCGAGCGGCCAGCGCGCTCACCCTCGGCCCGATCGACCTGAAGGGGTGCACGCGACCCGCGCCACCCTCCCCCGCGACGATAATGCATTTCGCGCCGGCAACCGTCGATCCTGCCAGCGATCATCCGTTCCGTTCTCTTCTGCGTGCGCGCATAAGCTCGTTCTTTTTATGGGTTGCCCTCCTGCAGCGGCACGAGCAGTCACGTGCCTCGGGCGCCCCCCTCGAGCAGCCTCCCTCGACCCTCAACCCGCCCCTCTGTCACCAAGCCGCCCACTTTAGACGCCCCTGGAAGAGGGAAAGAAATAGAGACGGGGAGAGGAACGGAGAGAATATGCCCCGGGTACAACCTACCCTCGTCACCTCTGCAACGAGCTAGCCCGCTTTCATTTCCTCCCCGTTTTCGAGTTTCTCTCACTCTCGCTATGTCTCTCTCGCTCGACACCACTTTCCATCCCTCGCCCGCTTTAATAACAAGCTACTTACTTTTTGGACGCCGTCAACAAGGACGCCGACGCCTCTCGGTGCCGCCCGTAGGCGCCCCAGGGACGGAATTATTGCCGGCTGATAAGGGACGATTAACGCCACTTCGGTCGAGACCAGCTTTTACGAGGCGGGGTGTCGTTTCATGGAACGCGAGCACCGACTGATTGGGATCATTCCGGAGATCGGAATCCCGTGTTTCGCTGCCAGGGTTGGGACCCTTTTACTTTGGTCTTCCCTGTGGCAGTGGCAGCTTTAGTAATGCACAGGAAGTAGAATTGCGCATGAGTGTAGTGATGGCGAAGTGCTTGGTTTCGGTAGGCAGACGTTGGCTGACATAGAACGGTTTGTACTACTTCCTTTGCAGTTCTGTCAGATAGAATTGCTTTCCGGGAAGATGAAGATTCCAAATTAGTAGCAGGGTTTCCTTGGTACTTGGTATACATATGCATTCGAAATCGATGACAGTTCAAAGCAGCTTCAAGCTATGTCTGCTTAATGACGGTTTATACTACTTCGACTGCAGCGATGTCTCTCAACTGAAGTTTCTCCTCGAAAGGATCGAAATTTCAAACAGCTTACAAAGTTCACACTTAAAATATTCTGCCTATAACCCTAAAACATACTTCCAACCTCTCCATAACACCCTCCGCCAATTTCCAGAGGAACAACCCCGCCCGCACCCCAATTATCCCGAAAATACCGAAATTCCCAACGCGCTCGAAAGTTTCACGAAAAATCCCGTCCCTCCGCCCTTCTTAGGCAACAAAATAAAAAAAAGGAGAGTCGCGACTGTCGCTTCGCGCTCGTTTGCCACCGGCATCGCGATAATTTCCTCGTTTCCCGGTCGCGCAAACAACGCTTGCCTGCAGAACGTCGAGCGAGGAGGGAAACAGAGATGGCCGTGGCAGAATATGTACAACCGGTGAGCGGCGTTGAACTTTAATATTACAAAAAGCTGTAATCCGACGGTCGAGCCAGCCGGAGCGTTAAGCCTGGCCACCCAATTTATAAAAATAACGATGAAATTACTGTTGCGTGAAGTGTAGCGTCACGCGGGACACCGATGCAACGGTGCACCGTGCGAAAGGATGACGAGCGTCCAGCGGGAACGACGGGATGGGGCCCCCCCTTCCTCTCCTCCGGTCGCACGGCGACGGGAGCTGGTCCATGGGGGCGCAGGGGGTTTGTTCCATGGACCGTTGATAGGTGTACACACGGGGGAGGGAGCGTGACGCGCGTTCCGTCCGTCACCGGTGTCTGCGCGTTGATGTTTTAGCCTCTACTCGCGTTTTACGTTCGAAAAAATATGCCCACTGGCACGTGAGCCAATCGGTGGTAATAACGAAATCTCTGATCCGATTAATTAAAGCGACGAACGGGTGCGGCTCGAGAAAACGAGCCCCCTTGCTGGTTCTTCCGAATACGCGCTTCGCGTCGAGTTGCGCACGTCTCTCGGCTATAGGCATTGTAACACGCTCGCTTCGATGCCCAGGCATCGTCAACTCGACGATATTTTAACGCTGTGCCGCGGCCATTGCGGGGCGTTCTCCTTCTTCCGATGATTCGTCGTAATGTGTGATGCAGAATGTATTTTTTCCAACTGAAGGAAAGTGGAAGAATGGTATTTCTTCGCCAGGAATGCAATTGTCGATGAAGGGGCATGGGGGATGAAGTTCTAAAAAAACACTATCGATGTAAGAAGGGGGGAAAGATTCTATAGTTCATTTTCCGTTTTGTCCAAAGTAGGGGAGGATAACATAAAATAGGAAGGAGAAAAAGACACCGGACTTCAACAGTAGTCTTCAGTGGACCTTAGACTATAAGGAAATCAAAGCCATTGTTAAGAAAAAAATTTTCCAACTCTCTTAAGGGAAAAATAACGTGTGCACGGGTCTATGCTCTGTCACAAAATGCTGTAAAGATCCTTTGGTCTCATGTCACACGATATCAACTCATTCGCAGCTCTTATCTAAGGGAAACATTGATGTTCCGTTTTACGCCACTCTCCCCTACTTTCACGGAAAAGGCCATCAGAGTCTATTTGAATTTTCTACGAATTTCGAGGCGACCATCAGAGATTTCGTCCTCGATATTATTAAATCACGGTGACTCGCCAGAAAGACGTCGGTTCCCGTCGTCCTGGAAAGAACAGAAGGGACTGTCCCTTGGAGTTCCGCGTGGCCCTCCTCCTCCCTCCGACTATCCCCCGTTAACCCCCTGGAATCCTCATTGGGCCGATGCTAACAATGTTTGTAGATATATTGTATCTCACGCATCACTTGGCCCGCAAATTGTTTTATAAACAGATTATAGCGACTGCGGGGTCGCTACTAGCGTAACGCTGGTAATATACTTCGAGCCACCCCCTCGCGACCCCTCCACTCCACAGGCACCGTTCCATTGTCGGCGATGGCGAACATGGAGTGGATCATCGTCGAATCGTGGCTCAATCTTTCATGCAATAAAACGTGAAAATGCCAGTTCAGCCTCGGGTCTGATTTCCGAAGGCAGTGCGATTGCTGACTTGTAGAACTCGCTAGTCTCAAATACATTTCAATTAAATCTCTTCGTATCCACTTGATTCAGCTTTCAAATTTATCAGAAAATGATTCCAGAAAGAATCACATCACGCTTCAAAGAAGACGTAATTAATCAAGTTCTTTTAACTGATTCTATAATTTTCATTATCCGCCTAGGAAGAGAGTGATGTGCAACGAAAAAAACTCTCCCCTGCGAAGGTATTTTTAGAGCGATTGCAGGTGCTTGACCAATTTCAAAACAGACTGCGTCCCATAAAAGAGGAGGGCGCGGCGAATGCGGCAGACGCAGCTAAGAGTGCATCGAATTCCTGCATCCGGGAATGGGAAAAATCCGGTGAATCAGTGTCCGTGGCTCATTGGTTCGGTAATAGCGGTAACCCGCCGTCCAGGGCGGAATAGCGTGCTTATTGTGGTAAACCTGGGACTTAATGGTCTGTGACTCGAGCACGCTGAGCCAATGTGAGTCTATATCGGCGCGGCCCACGAGCATCAGAACCGAAAACTTAGTTATTCCAAGCAAGGCGGAAGAACGAACGTTCCCCGTTGCTTCGACGCGCCTGCTAGGCGTCTCCGGTCGCGTGGCTTTACGATTTCGTATAATTCCTCCCCTCTAAAATTCAAGCGGCCCACCCTTTTGCAATGGTTTCCTTCGACGTTCCAAATCCATCCTCTCTAACAGCTATTTCTCATGTCCCTCGATCACGTGACGTAAGGTGACGCGTCTCTATTTGCAATTCCTGGTGTACTTAACTGATAATGAGGGGATGGATGCTTTATTAAAAGTTCGCGACTACTGGCGTCCTCTCTCTCTTCACGCTTGCCTCGTGTTTCTTTTATTCCCGTGGAAGTATAATAAAATTTCAAAGTGTTGTCAGCTCGGGGAGCCAAGCGAGCCGTGACCATCGCGGAAAGTTGGCGCGTGATCGCGCGCCGGTCGAAGGGGTCTTTTAAATCGGTCGCAGAAGGGTGAGCAGCGTGAGTCTTGCGGCGGATATTTTCGAGCCTCGCGATCGGCACTTTGCACGTACGACCCCTCTCTAGATAATATCGAGTAATCTTCACCCGGTAATCGCCTTGACGAGTTATTTCTGTAACGGTTTGCCGCGCGAGAGGGTGAAAACCGCCGGTAAGAGGCGAGCGCAAGAGGAGGGTATGCACAAAAAGAGAGAAGCTCGCGGCACCGTGCAAGTGTGTGCGACCCGTGAGATGGCTCGCACGATTACCTGCCCAATCTCGAATATAATTTTCTTGTTAGCTGTAAAATCCAATCAACGTCGACGATGCCTAGCCGCGCGTCAGCCGGGTCGACCAACCCCCGTTCTCCGTGTTTCTTCTCACCCCGCCTTCCATCACCTTTCCCTACGTCTTTCGCTGCCCCCTCCCCCCTTCGCTTCTCTTGGGACGGGAGCGCGAGGAATATTCAGAGAAACGCGATGGGAGACGAGACCAGAAGAACCAGAAGGGAGATGAATCCGATGGGACGGAGGGTGGAAGGGACGAGACGGAATCGAGTTACCGAAATCCGCTGTTACCTCTCACTTATTTCGTGGGCTAGCAAGGTAATGCGATTCCCGTGACCGTTCCTAACGTGGTTCCGTGGCCGCGCCAACGCTACCCTCGAGAATAGAGAAGGGTAGCCACGAACTGGCTTGCCCTTTGTTTTCCACGCGGCCCTTTCAATTATTCCCAAATAAAAGAGCTCGCAGGGGGGCTGTACCCTCTCCCTCGTTCTATCAGACCCTCCTTCTGCTCCCGTTCCGTTACTTTCGTAACGCGAACTTTCGCCCCTTCGCCTCTTGGCTTCTGGAAGATTAAAACGCTGTTCTTGGGTGGGAAGTTCCAGGTTCCAGGGGCGGAGCTTCATAGACCCTGTCAGGTTTATCCTGGGTCCCGTATTTGGAGCGAAAGTCAAGGGAAGGGGAGATCATTTCACTGTAAATTGTCTTAGGTTACAAGCTCGATACGGAGAAATGGAGCTTTAAGTGTATTTTTACTTGTTTCTCAATGTTGAATCTTTTACGCGAATAAAAGTGTGACGTGCTTGGAACACTTGAAAATTCTTAACTAGACATTGCACTAAATTAAACGGGGTAGATAAGTTGCAATTCAGATGTAGAATATCCAATGGCGAAGTAACAGAGACTTACGACCGAGCTTGGACCGAGGGACAATTAGTTTGTTGCGAGTACAATGACTGTACTTTCACGTTCAACCAAGTAATCGCACGCCAAAGATCCACGAACACTGGGATCTCGAAGTCGAGGAGTGAAGTGCCCGACTAATTGATTTCGAGACGAGAGGTGGCATCCTTCTGACCGAATTTGCGTCATTAAAAATAATTACCCCTTGTTGACGGGGAACGAGGACACAACAATCACGGGGACGATAGCTCCGACGGTTTCTTTTCTTTTCTCGGCAATTATTATATTCTTCCTTCCCGTTCCAGGTCGATCCGTCTCGACTTATCGGCCTACCGCGGAACAGAATAATAGGCGCATCCTGCAGCAGGAGATTGAAAGGAAAAGGAGTGCCTTCTACCTTGGCCAGGCTCGATGGTAAGGGGGCGAGTGCCCTCTTCTCCTATGCGCCTCGCTGACTACAGACCACGGAGTTGAATCAATTAAAGTTTAATCCGGAACCAGGATCGAGAGAACCAGCCCCTTCGTCCACCTTTCCTGCTGCTCACCCCTTCCCCATCTTCCAGCCCTACCTCCTTTTTTCTTCCGTTCTATCTCTTCACCCTTTGTTTCACTACCCTCCCTCCTCTCTTCACTTGGTCACCTTCTTGCCGGTCCTTTTTCACTATCGTCTTTGTATTATTCTGTTCCTCCTCTACCCCTACTCGCAGCATATTCTTTCTTTATCGGATCACGATGTCTTCGCTACTTTCGATTCTCCCTGTCGTCCTTTATACCCTTCGTTCTAATCTTTTAATCCTCCCTTCTAACTGGATACTAGATCCTTCTGTTTCGAGAATGTTGCTGTATCTTCGCTCTCTTTAGAAATTGGTGCATTCAAAGTATTCTCGCAGGAGGAACACCAGAGACACGGGGAAAAATAGAAATCGAAAAAGGTGGCGAGGAGAAGGAACACCAAGGGGTTCACAGCGGGGAGAGTATCTGCTATAAAATGACGAGGGGGCAAGGGAGTGTGGAGAAAATTGGGGATCCCCAAACTGTATCGCTTACGCGAGGGGCTCCCCTCACAATGGGGGCTCGCAACGAGCGGAAAGAATAGTTATCCGTAATATGGGGTGACGCGTGCTGATGAGTCGGGCCGGAAGTTTCGATCACTTCTATCCCCTTCTACACCCTGTCGGTCCTATCTTCGTTAAAAATGGCCTACGAATCTTTCTCTGTGATCTTTCGACTGTGTGACAAGCGGGATCAACGAGCCCCTTGTCCAGGCATTCTTCTTTATGAAATTCCACATTCTTACATTCCATTAAGGGGAGTTAAACAATCTTGCAGCACACTGATTATCGAACAGTGTAACTTTTAATGAATCTCTGTGATCAGAAGGTTATATATATTTGATTAAAAACATAGTTCCTAATGTTTTTTAATAGTCTATCGAAAGACCAATGATATTCTTAAATTATATTTGCCCTTGAACACACTATCAACGGTTTTTCTGCGGTAGAAAGAAGCTGTCCTCCATCTGCAGTATTATTGACATGTTCGATCGCAGCAGT
The DNA here is from genome assembly GCA_963855975.1 of Andrena chrysosceles. Classification (NCBI taxonomy): domain Eukaryota; kingdom Metazoa; phylum Arthropoda; class Insecta; order Hymenoptera; family Andrenidae; genus Andrena; species Andrena chrysosceles. The sequence goes on along the minus strand of OY979766.1, from coordinate 8,376,531 downwards.
CTGGAAAATCGCCAAACCAGTGTTCCGGCGAAACGAATCTTGGACTTATCGAAACGTCGAAGAATTCAACGGTGAACCTGACTCCTACAAAAGACCGATCATACATGCCACCGCAGATCCTTTATTCTTCCCATGATTCCGTGCTCCTTGCGCTCCGACAGCTTCTTGACATATCGGCGCAGCATTTTTAACATATTTTAATACGTTCCCTCAATTAGGTATCTCACAGTTAATTCTCAGTTACTCCGCGAAGCTACCAAATCAAGTATACAAAATCTACCGTGCTTCCTCACATATTTTTAATTCTTCATTCTAGCTAAAAGTTTCTCAATCATGGCTGCCACCACGACAACCCAAGGAAATTAAAGTACAGAACAAACACTCAACTCACCACTGCACTTCGCAGTCTCTCGTTCCTCTTCCCGTTGCATTCTAATACCAAACGCGTCTCTGCTACGCGATCCCAGAAACCAGCAACAAGGTAAGTTTACTTCAAAATAATACTGCCAGTTCGCCAACCGCGCGTATTCCATAAACTCCGTGTACACAAATCCCAATAAAATGTTGACACAGAAAAACCTTCGACCAAAGAAGCACGCGCATTTTCTACTCCCCTGTCGTCACGTTTCTTTCAGCAAGTCCTTTTTGTTACACGTTTGAAAAGCACAGCAAGGCTGCATATCGGATGTTGCGTGCAGCCGTGAATTATTACAATAGTTCGGTTTTTCGAACGGGGACTCGAAGCTGAGCGAGATAAACTCGGAAGAAACACACCGCACTCCGTGAAATCGAAAAGTGCATCCACTCGGTGACCTTTTTTGCTGGCGAAACAATGGCGGCCGACTCGCGGGGAGGATGCACCCACGGCCCGTTTACCTGCGAATGCGCTGCACCGAACCGCTGACCTGAACCGCTGGCAATCTCTCATTTTTGCCGGGACAAAAGAGCGCTAAATCTTATTGTTCTTGCGCCTGTAATTACGGCGGCTGAATTAGTTGGCGATTGTTCTTCCGCCGTTGGTAGGGAACCGCCGCAGCGGGGATAATAAATAAGATTCTCCGCGACTTCCTGACCGCGTTACCCCGCAATCCTGTTTACGCTCAACGGGCCAACCCCTCTGCAGACGGCTGGATTAACAGCGAAAAAATGGGAGGCCACTGGCACCACTGCTAATTGCAATTGCAACAAACCTCTTAGCCACGCTCCGAGTGCAACAGTATCTTCCATCGTTGCCTGGATGCTGTGCTGGGTAACGTTAAAAGCGATGCAATTGAATTCTGCACATTACTGCTGCTCTTCTGATGAAATGATTAAATCCAATTAATTTTCATCGTTGGTTGGTTACAACTGATGTGACTCAGCTTGCGTAACGCAATGCTCGTTCAACGCTATGAGTCCGGGGTTCTTTAGTAATTTGAAGAAGAGAAAAGATCCATAAGACCTTCCAGGATAAATTTCAATTTCACAAATCCCCACGAGTTAGCCGCGCGAGTCGCTATAAGACGGCTGTGATTAATATCCGCGACCCCGAAATAGCAGGGCGCAACATTCCGTCGTAATGCCTCGGCTCTGGAACCGCAGTATTTCACTTCTTCCCAGGAAACGTCGTCGTCGTTCGGTATCTCGTTTCGCGGAGCGGGCGTAGAAAACTTGCAATTGCAAAAACTTGTCTGGGTGCTCGAGACAAAAGGACGAACTTCCCTGCTCCTGGTAAGAGTTGCCGGCGACTTCTCTGCGTCCCTCCCCCGCCGGCTCCCGACTTTTTCAATTTCACCCTCCCACCCCTGCCCCACCGTCGGCAGAACTTTCCGTTGACAACGCAGTGTATCTCCAGCCCGCCCCCGCAAAAACGCATTTCCGCGAGACTCGAGGCGAACTTGGAGCACACCGTCCATGTGTTAACAATCACTTATCTCTCTCCAACGAATATTAGCCCGTCTCTATTAAGGAATGTTGGGGCTTGAGTTTGTAGCATTTGAGCTTCCCTAGTTTGTCGAGTTTTTAATTATTGAAGCGAGTTAGACGTGCCAGTGTTTCGAATATACGTGCGATTCGTCTCCAATGGTTACGTTTCATTTGTTGCAGGTATATGTATTTGAATGGAACGCGCGGGAACGCGACGCTTGACTTCGCCCATCGGCCTGTTTGATGCGTTTTGTTCGAATTTAATTTCGTGTTGCCACCTCATGCGCTACAAAAGGGTATTAAATTCCATTGCCTCGCGTTAAGTGAAACACGACGAACGACCGCTGCCTCTCATTTTCCGCGCGCCGCGACACCATTTCCGCAACGGAACTCTTTATTTCTCGGGGGTGGACAGCATGGGCGATAGAATATCGTTTCGATCGGTTGCAATTTAGTCGAGAGGCTGCAAAGTGAATGCGAACAGACTGCTGCAGGTGCAACACTGCGTTTTCGAATTTTCATCGAGCTGCGATCCACAGGCGTTTCTGAAGATGATTTCTTCCGATGTAGGCGTAGGTACTGTTATCTTCATTTGCGATAATCGAAAAAGAAACTAATTTCATGAAACAGTCTGGTCAAAATAATTAGAATCCTTGTTCATGCTGAAACCTCTGATATAAAGAGCAAGCCCCTCGTCGAACTTGAAGGAAAGCATACAAACACCAAGATACACCCCGATCCACGGGACCAAGAAAGCAATCCCGTCCAATTGTCAACTGAACAGAGCAGTGTTTCCACGCCTCAGCGGAAACTGCGTCCTCGGTGCAAATCCACGAGACTCCGTGAGGAAAATGCGCAGGGTGAAGCTCTCCCTGCCCAGCGGCGGGAAAGCCGCAGGAAACAGACCCCCGTCGGCGTCGAAGACCATCGGCCGTTTATCAAATATCCGCCGTTAATCCAGTTACGAGCAATCCAGGAGGACGGACGGTCGGAGATTGTAAAGAGAGGCGAATGGAGGCGAAAGGGAGGTCGCCCCGTATAGGGGATGGTGTCGGTGTGGATAGCGAGCCGCTGATTGCAGCCGGGTAATGACGGGGCCCAGGGGTGAGCAGCAGCCTGGAAGTAAGTAAAAATTTAAAATTTAGTTACTGCTCGCGTGCGCCCGACGGTTTGCGAGCGCCGCGAATGTGGGACAGGATGAGTCAGCGCTAGTAACTAGCAACTACAGACGACAATGAAAGGGAAACGCTGTCGTGGAATCACGGTGTTACCAGACAGCGTTTCTCAAACTTCACAGCATTGCCCTGCTGCCCCACGAAGAAACACTTCAGTTCAAAGAAGCGGCTCGAATTGGTGCATTGGGGTGCGTTTTTGTGAGAGGATATTCGATGAACCTTCACTCTTTCCTCTCCTTTATTTTTCCCTGAACGAGTGTACAGTGTGGCGCAAAGCAAAGAGGAGTATTCGTCGTTTGAAAATTAAGGGAAGCTGCCAGTACCTAAATGTGGACGCACACTTCATTTCTTTCAGAGGATGCATCACCTTGGTGACAGGTGTTCTAAGTCGCCTCCCTTGGATGAAATAGTTGATTTGTAAGTGTCCCCCTCAAGCTACTTTCTGCGATGACTCGAAGGACGTCCCATATTGAATCAAAGTGGCTTGGAGGCAATCAAGATCGTAAAGAATGGTCAAGCTGGAATTTGAGAAACGCTGGCGTGGGCCAAGATGATTGGAGGGGCAGCGTCGTCGCGAGGGGTGTAAGGTTTAATAAGGGCTGCCGAATTTCACACTGACTTGGCTCGCCACGGAGGGAAGGGGCGCGGAAGGGGTGAGGATGTTGCTCGAGCTGGCAAAGGAAGGGAGAAGAATCAGAGGGGGTGAGGCGAACGAAATGGGAAGGGAGGCGTGCGGCTGATCGGCCAGAATAAAGTCTCGCGTCCTGAGCACGGAGCAGTGTACTCCTCCACGCACGCACACGCTCGCGTGGACGGCCAAGCGATCAACAGCCAGATTATTAGAGTATTAGAACTTGTCTCATAACTCACGGGCCTAATGGCCTTTGACCCGGCCGGGACGGCGATACCCCGAGCTGCCTTCCGCACTGCCTTTGACGCGGCCGAGGATATATGTGCGTTTTCGATGCTCGCGGGGGTGGATCGTACAATCTTTTTCCTCCCTTTTTCATCTACTACCTCAAGGCTCGGTAGTGCTGGACGTTTTACGTTCGAAATATCAGTGACGATGGATATGCCCTCGCATATGTCGAGTCTGTCTCTGAAGATTATCTGGTGGTCTTCTCAAGATCTCGAATTACGATACAAAAAACCCGTCGTCGCTAACCACGTCCAGGTGAAACCCATTCGCGCTGCGTCTTTCTCTACCTCGCCAGGTTTTCCAGCCTGCAAAGGAGATAAAATACAGAAATCGGGATCTCCGCGGCGAGGAGCCCCCCATCGAGAGAGCGAACAGCTGCGGCGACGGGAGCGCGAGCAGAGAGAAGCCGCGTTGGACGCGCTCGCAACAGGATTGTTTTAATGCCATTTAAACTAATCGAATTAGAGAATGAATCGATGTGACGATACGGAACGATAAAGCAAGGGGGTGCTGGGGGAGGGTTGAGGGGGTGGCAGAAGAGAGGCAGCGGGGGTGGAGGAGGCGGATGGTTGGACAGGGGGTGGCTGGATGGATACGCAAAAGGGGGCGCATGGATGTGCAACAACAACCCCCGTCCTGCAAACTCCGCAGCTGCCAGGCACAGCGCCCGCTCGACCGGAAGTAACGCGACTACTGCCTACTATGCCTCTTCCTTTCTCCAACGGGACGCTCCTCTCTATCTCCGTTTCTCGCCCCCTCTGTCTCAGTTTCTCTCTTTGTTCTCCTCCTCTCCCTTCATCCATCATACGTTCGGCCCTCCTTCTCCATCCAATGTTACTATACGCGATCGCCTCTTCCACTGCCGGCTCTATCCTTCGTTCTATGCAAACCCCAAACCACCCTCGGCGCTGCGATTCGCACAACCCACCCTGTCATTTACATGCGTACACGCGGTACGAGCGCGTAACCATCCGCCTAGGTACGCGTTGCTTCGTTCGCGGGATGAACGCCACTCGTTTTCCCAGGACGACTTCCGCTACCCTGTTGCAGCCGCTCCGATCCCAGAAAGAATGGCTCGCGGGGCAGCGATCGACTGGTGGATTGAACGACTTCGCGTGGAGGAAGATGCGAATTTGGGAGACGATACTTCGGCTGATTAGGGAAAATTGATTTTGGATGTTGCGTTTTCCTCAGGTAAATGCGAATTGACGATAGATTGCAGTGTATAGAAATGGTAGGGGTTGAAGATGATAACGATGTAATTGTCTGGAGTAAAAATTAATGTAAAAAAAAAGGTAATAAAAAATTAATGTAATGTCAAGGTGTCGGTGAATAAGAATTATTTAAAAACACAAAATAATAAAAGTGTACTCATATTGTCTGAGTTTTAAATTGACAAATTATCTGATGAAAGCTTATGGGAGGAAAAGTATCGGTGTCGATGAATGATCTTAAAATTATTTTAAAACGCAATATAATGAAAATGTACTCATATTGTTAGAGTTTTAAATTGATTACATTGACAAATTATCTGAAAGCCTGCGAGAGAGAGGGTATGGGTATTGATGATTTGAGAATACCTTGCCTGGCCATGCCAAGTATTTGACTTCCAGGCTGCGGACATCTTTGCAAATGTCTAGATGGTACATTTTATCTGCACATTATTAAAATGTCCACTATATGAGTAATGGTATGTATGAACACAGCATTTTAGCTGTGTAAATGTAGTTGGGTCATCTTAAGTGCAGTTGGAAAGCACCTTTATGTACTTGCAGATCATTTTGATTTCACATCTTTTTTATATTGTATATTTTCTTCTATTTTTTTTTGTTGTCATTTACTCTTTTCCGTCCTCAAGTTTATCATGTACTTGGCGTAATTTTGTTACTTTTTTAAAATTTTTTTATGGGGATAGCTCTTTCACCTTCAGTGGGACAAGCGATTTAGATGCTCGATTTCACTTTTATGTCACTAAATTGTGTGAAAAGGTAGCCGAAACGCGTTACAGCCAGAGAATACCAACGATCGGGAAAATTAAAAAATTACGAGAATTCCATATCGATTGCGCCCGTTCGTAGCGATTTCGCAGGCAGAATCCACTGCTGCTAACGTGTCGTTGTCATTTGCAGGGCTATGCGTGGCACGCGATTTTACGCAACCATCCGGAATGGCGTCATTGTGATTTGACACGCGTGGCAATGTCAGATGCTTAAAATTACGATCCTCCCGGCCGGATCGCCCGGTATCGGGCTAATCCAAAAAACGTTCTTGCGTCGAATCGAATTTTTTCTAGCTGGCTAGATTCGCACGTGTCGGCAGCGCGCGGCTGGACTCCAAGCTATGCCGCTTTAAATTGAAACGCGATTTAACCGTAGGAACCGTGCAAGCATTGGCAGAATGGGGTGGCGGAGTTACAAATCCGGCCAGTGTCAAGGCACACGCATTTTACTCCTAACTGAGATTAATGGAGCACATTAGATAACATATTTCGTGGAATCATCAGGATCACTTCGAAGCACCCGTCAGAATTTTCTAATTCAGAAATGGTTCCCATCCCGAATTTCTTATTAAATAGCAATAATTTATCATATCTGTAGGTTGCTTTCTCCTAAATACGATCAAATATTTGTGCTAGCTGCTTGTCTCTTCGTATTATTCTTCCATTCTGGCGGAAGCTGTAGAAAATACTAAATATGAATAATAAATTGAGAATGATAAAGAAACAGTCGATTCTCTGTGTGTGCGTTAAAATAGAATTCCTGATATTGTACGCGCGACTCTCAACCCTCCAGCGATAGCAATCTGCTCGACACTCGAAAATCCCGCATTCACAGTGCGGAATAATAATAATTACTATGGGTTATAATGCAATACACGCACTTAAACACCGAATTAACCCACGCTAAGTTACCCTAGGCTATATTGAGAGTAATATGCCTATTACACGTCCTTCCTCTGTCCTCCCTCTTTGGCTGTTCTCCTCGCCAGTAAATTACGCGCACCCCCTTTTCTCATTAACGTGTGCGTGCACCTATAACCCTGTTCGCGCGTACAAACCCGCCAAAAAGCAAACGACCACTCGCCAGATACGGGTGTAAGCTTGTTAATGTAATTAAATTCCTTCGGGCGATTATTTCGTACGTCGCTGAAAGGGTGTAGGTACTGGCGTACTAAAGTCCAGTGGATGAAAGAAATGCAGTGAAGTACCGCGAGTACAAACATGTACCAGGATCACTGCTGAATGCATCTCTGTATATTGACTTTCGAGTCTTTCAACAACCCAGTACGTTCCTTATTTCAACACCAACTCTGTTGAGGATCTGCGAAACCTGCAGAAAATCTCCAAGACTCCTCTCACGATCATGAGCTCTTAAAAGTAACATAATTCACGAAGAATTCTATGAAGGGGATAAAGAAATCGCGTAAACCGAGAAATCGCGTAAACTCTCGGTGATCGGCACGGCAGATTAAAGCTCAGGAATCGACAGTCCATCCTCGGCTCTCTATCGCCTGAAGCCGATAAAGAATCGCGAGTGCGATCGCGAGAGGGGAAAAGTCCGCGATCGCGTGCATGCCTCGGCTATTCGTAGACGCGCTAGCGCTTAGAAGCGAGCGTCGGGACGCAGCGCGCATGGGGCGCCGCGCTGATCCAACCCTCCGAAAAAGCACCCCGAGAGAGGCCGGTTGCAACCCTCCTATCGGCATCGCTCCGCCCCGTGCCACCACTCTGGCTGCACCCCAATAGAGGTGCGCCGCGTATAGTCGCCTATAGGGTTGCACCGTGCGACGCTGCAATCGCTGCCTGGCGTCCCTTTTCACTCGCAACCCTTCGCCAAGTCCGTCCGTCGGTCCGTCCATCTGCATCCCTCCCAGCGATCTACATTCCGCGCCATCCATCTCATCCGGCGCTCGCCAGCTGCGGACTCGCCTCGAATATCGTCGCCGTTAACTTCTCGCGGATACTTCGCCTTTCAGCCCTCCACCCTCGGGCCAACCCTCTCGCGGCCGCGGCCGCCGCTCACCCTCTTCGCACGGTTTCTTTCGCCCCCGATGTATAACGCACGGCTTTCTCGCCCCCCACCCTTACTTTTCAAACCCCCCCAGCAACCCCTCCACGCCTGGTTGCATACGTGTGCGCGTGTCTATGCGCGCGTCTCTCTATTAGAGACTTCCATTTTTCTGCCACAATGGCGTTACCCGTTTCTCATCGCCAGCCTCGTCCTCTTTCGCGGCGCGAGCGCGTGCACCAGCCACCGGCTTCCGCGGGGGGTTGAAAGAGCTTGGAAGATGAGAAATATCCAAGGGCGAGACGGGACAGGATTCTTCGAGATGGGCCTCCGTCATTACGGTATATATGTATAATCTCTCTCTCGTTTCCGCGAGAGGAGCCACGGGGTCGCGCTTATCGTGATTAAAAGTCTCGCTCCTACGGCAGATCTTTAATCAGGGAGGAACACTCCCTTTGACCCGGGGAGGAGAGGTTTTTGTTATTGCATTTAGGGACAGGATTTTAATAGGGCCTCGGTAATTGGACGCGTTTCGCGCGACGCGTCTCTTTGGTGCGTGGTACGGGGCGCTGTTGATTATGTTTTTTTTAATTATTGCAGACGGGGTCCTCTTTTGTATAGTTCGCCAAATCCGAAGCTTCGATATATTAGACCGCGTTTTTCAACGAATCAACGCATTAGGTGGAACGTCAGAGATGAAAGAATTATTCGCGTTATGCGGGAACGCCAGCAAGGTCCAATACATTAGGGAATAAATAGCGAGCAGGTTTTGTAGACCAAATATTGAAACTCGAAAAATACCGGCGGATCGTTAATTTGAATATTGCCGAAGCATATTCATAGGTATGCTTTGCGCTTTTATGTTACACATTTATCTCGCTGGTCGACGCGACCGACAACGAAACTGTCGCATAATTCGCATACCGTGTAACTCGTTCATTATACTTTGTACGATATATCCAACCATTATAAAATTTCATACCGCACAGAGTGACAGAAATTCAACTGCTTCTCTAGTACAGAAACTATCAATCCATTACAACCGCGTAAATCTACCCCAATTCTATATTAGCAACTCGTAAATACCAATTGAAGATCCCTCAGCAATTCTCATCTTTCCAATCCACCGCAGAAAGGTAAACCCAGGTCCCACACCAACCAAAAAAACCCATCCCGCCGAAGAACCCATCGCGAACGGAGCAGTGATCGACGTGGCTCGCTATTTAGCAGCCAAAGGAAGCGTGCCAAAAGCGAGGCATCGCATAGCATCGGCGAGGATTCCGAAAAATAAGTTAGCACGGATGCGCGGAAGTTCCCCCAGCGGGGTGGCAGAGGCATCTAATAGAGGCTCGCATTCAGCAGACGGGGCGAGTCTTAAAAGATACCTCTGGGCCCGGATGAATGATCCAGAAGCATCCCCAGGCTGCCTCCCCCCTGTAGCCAGCAAGTTTCCGCGGCGTGCTCTCGTCGTGATTCACGGTGAAGAGGACACATCGACTTTAAACCTCAGGCAGACGGGCAGCCTCCAGACCCTGCCGTTGGAGTCTCCTTTCATTAGTTGGAGTAGGAAACCAGCCAGTCAGCCAACCAACCAACCTACCTACCTACCAACTAACCATCCATCCAACCACCGCAACGACCTACCCACCGCCACCACCACCACCACACTGACGTCCTCATCACCGACGAGACCAGGCTTCCATGATCCACTCTCGTTTCTGGCGCCCGGCTCCTGATCTTGCGTGCGGTTGACTCGTTTTCAATGAATACAATGCCGGGGCAGATCATATTGAATATGAAAACGGGAAATCAACGAGTGCCTCCCCTTCTATCTGTCTCCCCCTCTCTCTCTCTCTCTCCCTTTCTCTCTCTTTGCCCGTCTCCTGTCCCCGTTTCATCCCTCTTGCTCCAGGCCACCTCTATCGTCCGTGGGCTACTATCTCTCGCCCCGTCTAACGGTCTCTGTCCGTTCAACGCGCATCCGTCGTCCAACTACACCGCGAGGCGGGATTTCCACGGGCCCCCCGGTGCTTTGTCGAATCCGAGTCAAAGGGATAGAGACGCGGAAGGAAGGAGAGGGGAAACGGGTGGAGAAAAATTATATCGTGTCCGACCATCGGGCTCCGTGAAAACCACCGCCGCAACGATACCCCGACAACGGATGTGGCTTAATCGGTGCCACGCTGGATTAGCGGGGAGTCGCGCTGGATCTCCCGGTTAACCCGGATCGTGAAAACGCCCGCTGTCTCCCGATCTCCTCTCCACGAAACCTCCCTCTCCCTCTGTCACTCCCCTGTCCCTTGCTTTGGCTCGCTGGCTTTTTTCCCATCCGTGTTTCGACGCAGATCTTTCGCCGTATTTTCTCATCGTTGCCGCTTCAACCGTGATCCCGCTGTGATCCACCGTTTTTCGACGGTCGGCTTTCGAGGCAGATAGTTCAGCCGTGCCACGAACAGCTAACGTTGTCAGCGAAGTTTGCCATTTAACATTCTGCTATCGCATCACTGGCCTCTGAAATTTTATGGGAGTCCCGTGGAAGCTTTACGAGCCAGTTCTTTAATGAACAACGACGTAGAGGTTCGAAATATGCGAGAATAATGATCTCCAATTTTCTGCTATACTCACCACAAATACAGAGACGCGAATTGTGGTACAAGGGAAGCCTACCCACATTCCAAGAAACTACTTCCGTTGATTCTCTCTAAAGAACTGGAAAGTTGCTTGAATCGGAGCGACAGAAGATTCACGCACTCGTGACAAGTAGTCCGCGATCCCTGCTCGTGTTTATATATGAGTGTACGAGCTGTACATACGTGTATACGGGAGGTAAAGTACAAAATACCGTGGCATGGGATCGACTGCTTTTTCCCTGTTGCGTGGAGAAAGCTCGAGGGTGCCCTGTCGCTCTCTTTCAACCTCCGCCCGCGATTTATGTACGCGGCGTTATGGCGCGCAATCATCGAGGAGGGAGCGAGCCAGCGGGAGGGTGAACGAGTCAACTGTTAACGATTTCGCCGGATTGTGTTTTCCTTGGCCCGGTCGGACCCTTTCATATTCCGCTGCCTCTGGGCCAGCGAGCACACTTCGTTAGCCGATCCACTCGCAGTTGTTTCCGAGCGCGAGCGAACTATGCTCTCCACCCCCTAAACAACCAGTACCTTTAACCCACTTACAACCCCAAACGTGCCGTAGACACATATTCGCGGGCAAAGTTGCCGGATGGTCGTTTTATGCGGTGTCGCGGGGCTCTAGCGGTTCCCACTAGCAGCGCGGTAAATATCCTCCGAGTCCCTTTGAAATATGAAATTCGTATATTACCCTGCGAGGCGGCTCAAGTGTCGCCACTAGCAAAGGAAATTAATTTCAGCGCTGTTGACCGTTTACTGCCCGCTAAGGTTCCTCGTTTCGTCGCAAAGATCCGCCGTTGTTAATTAATTCGTCGAGTATCTTGGGCGCAAAAAACCACCCCCCTTATGAAATAGAAATTTCAACGTCCGCCTCGTGCGCATTCGACAATCGCCCGCAGCGAACCAGGGACGGTAACCGCGCGGAGAGCAGGCCAATGGAAAAGAACATCGCCAGAGAAGGTTTCGGTCGAGATCATCGACGCGAAAGCGGGCCCCGCGAGTCACAGCGTCATCCTCAGGAGCGAGAGCCGGCGAGGCAAGCTTGGGGTAGCAAGGGAAACGTAAGATCGCCAGAGCAGAAGGGAGCGTAATTAGCTTTCCAGATTTTTTTTCTCTCCTCTTCTTTTTTTCGACGGGTGCACGCCGACCGAACGGGGAACATTCGTATCCCAAGGGTGGACTGGTTTCACGAGGAGATGCTCGATTCCTCGGATGCTCGCGTATAGGCACGCTAGCAAAAGGCTTCTGTAGCCGGTCCTCGGCGGCGTTGTCGCTGCCGCTGCCGATGCTGGCTGCATCCGCTGCCTCTTCAGGCTCTACGTGAGAGGGATCCGTCGACAGTCGGCGCACAAAGCTTATTATGCCGGCTTGGCTCTCTTCACGGCCGAAGAGGGTGGGCTCGTGCTCGCTGTGCCATGGTACAAGTTAAGTTGATGCCACTCGACGAACATCCTTCCTGTCTACATCCTCGATTCGGCTGCGAAGCATCTTCCCGCGCTGCCTTCTTACTCGCCTCTCTCTGCGCCTCTCCTCCCACGCTGCTCTCGCGCTGTCTCTTCCCTATTTTCGCGCTGCTTCGCCTACTCCTTCTGGCCCCTACCCGTGCGATCTTCTCCTTTTGCAGCGTGCACCGTCGTTCCCCGTGGCTTTCGTCGCGTGCACGCTTCTTTCAGATAGACGCCTGAATGCTGGGCCAACGTAACTGGATTTCAAAGTCTGCGAAGCGAGTTGCAATTCTGAAAGGATGTTGGGGATATCTGGTATCAATTTTATTAGTGGTTTATGCAACGATAAGCTGGGTAGGTTTATTGTTTTGGAGGATTAAAGGTTACTGTGATTTTAATGGATCTGTGTGTGTGTTGATGTTACTGCAAGTTACTGGTTTTATTTATTGGAAGCTGGTAGTTTTTCTCCCCCTGCGGTGGATGATTCCTGGGACTTGATTCGACTTTTCGGAATTCGGGGTGATCGGGTGATGGACGACGGGCAAAGTTATTCGCGCGGCGAGCGTCGATCGACAAATGGCATGTCAACAAACTTCCACCATTATTTACAGGCATTATCGCGTGGAGCGTGCGTAAACAGGGATATTTGGCCTGGGCTACGTAGCGTGGCGAAAATCACCCGCCGACAAATCACCGACGATGGCAGAACGCGGAAAAAACCTCAACTAAATTTGCTTGTCTTTTAGCGGGTAAATACTTTTCCCATCGACCAGCCGCCGACGCTTTGTTTGCACAGCGACGTGCCAACCAAATGAGTCGCTCCTCGATAAACGTTATTACATGCATGGATGTTTATTCACCAAATTGTTTACACTGCAAGAATCATGTAAAATAATACATTCGCTTGTACCAAACTAGCCGTACAAAATATCGGTAACACGTTGATGGCTTTCGTGTCGAAACCAGCCGCCCCTTTCAATCCAGCTCATCAATATTAATAATGTCCATAAATATCACAGGCAATAATCTCAAAAGAAAACGAGGACTAAAAGTAACACGGGAATTAAAAATCTCTTCAATTTGTCACACCAAAAGTCAATAAACTGTTTGCAATGGAAGCTCATGTAGATAAATTAAAACTGAGTCACAAAGTCCAAAAAAGGTGTCCACGAAAGAAACTGATTCTTCAGGTTCGAATAATCCCCGTTCTTCGTTCTTCCCTTTAGAAAATCTCTCTCATCCATAAAAGAAAGAAACACGACAATAAGAAAAGAACACTATTCAAATTCACTTGGCTCCCATTCTCCGCCATTAAAGATCGCATTCAAAGATTCGAACGCAGCTCCTCTTCGACCTCGCGGATGAATCGCCACGCGAGCACGCGTCGGATGTACGTTCCTCGAGGACGTATTAGAATAAAGAGAAGATCGTATGCAAAAGAACCGGTAAGATACATGGAAACTGGGAGAAACAATTTGGTGGCGGATGGTGTGCCGCAGAGCTCTGTAGCTCGACTGATCGCCTACCACCTCGAAAACCCTTATATAGGCTTCCCCGAATTTTGTGGTCCACTTAACTAGAAAACCTGGTGCTTATCCGACTCCGGAGCCGCTGCAAAATTACACGCTTCGGCTTATCAAGCCGTGAAACTGGTATTAAGCGTCAGACGAACGAACGCGCGGGCGCTCCTGCACGCGCGCGAGGAGCCTTCGCCGGGAATGCACCAGTAAGCTCGTTTCCTAGGGTTCCTGTATAACTATATACACGGATATCGTTCACCTGACCGACCACCCTGACTTTTCGATCGGGAACGTTCCGTCCGTGCCGAATCGACCGTCCCCGTTGCGAACGGACGCCCTCCACGACCCCATTCACCCTCTGCCGACCCCTGGACACAACTTGGCCGAGTGATATTTTTTTAATTCCAAGCCTGCACGGTTGTTGGGTCGCGCGTCAACACCGTGCAAATCGATCACGGCTTCTCAAGATGCGGAGGAAGTGCTTCGTGCGTGGAAGAAGAGGCAAAGATCGTGGAAATTACTCTACAGGTCGTTAAAGTGTGATACTGTAATCACTAGTTCACAGTTAAGGTGTCTTCTTTTAAGCCTATGCCAATATCACAAGATTATGTATTCTAGATTCTAGATTCTAGACTTGTAATATCACAGATACTTCTCTCTGGTAAATATCTCACCCTATTATTAGAGTGAAAGCAATTTTATAACAGCGCAATGTAGTATATGACTATGGATTATAAATGAACGTCATTCAAGTAGCACTGTGAGAAGCCAAGACTTGCACAAGCGAGAAAGCAATGTAATTACGACTGCACAGGCGAACAAGGAACACACTGGCGGGTGAATTTTCTTGGTGGCACGGGAGGCGTGCATTTCGCGCTACACGCGTCCTCGCTGCTTTTAAACGGCACACGCGCGTTTCCCTCGTCGTACGGAACGCACTGGCTCTGGAATGCCGGTAAACGCGGGTGTCACAGTAATTAATTTCCCTCAAATTACTTGAGAAACAGCGGAGGAAGTCGAGTAGTCGCTACGCGCTCGCGTCACCCGCGAGTCAAATTACAATGCGAGCAATGTCGGTTAAATGATTGAGCTTAATCGAAACACGCCCTCGCGCGGGCTAATTTGCATCGACGCCTCGCCTCTGGGGATGGAATCTTTAGTCCTTCAACTGGAATTTTCTCGCGTGCATCGGTCCCTCGTAAATGCATATTCCAGGAATAAACGGGGGATGATAGGGGGAGGTGTTTCAAGCGAGGCAGCACCGTCTTCGATCAGACGATACTCGGTATCCAGCCGTGAAAAGAAAGTTTCAACCTCGTATCGAAAACAAAGGGACAAAAGGGTAAGGGTGGAAGGACGGGAATGGCAATAAGGCGGATGAGAAAACGGGAAACAGAAACAGATGCCAGAATTCTTCTTGCCTGGCTTCACCCCCATCGATTCAACCTCGACAATGGCCCAGCACCGAGAAGACTTCTTCTCCACTTCTCTCGAAAGATTTTCCCTTCGCCGGCTAATCTTCTTTGGCCAACACTCGATTGAACCCTATGGGAACGTTCGGAGAATTCCGGAATGGAGGGCTGCTGAATCGTGACGAGTACAAGTGGACTCTTTACTTGGATGCTTGTGGTGTGATTTGCGTGTTTTGAATCAATATATTGTTCCACGATGTTTCTTTATGCTAGATGAATGGAAGGGCCGTTTTTTGTTTTCTGTTGACGTTGGAAGTAATCGGTATTCATTGGGCGTGATTAATAAAAACTAAGCAATTCTTTATTAGCAAAATCAATTGCTTAAAAAGCAATTCCTTAAACAAAACAGGAATTTCTTATTTTCATATGAATAAAAATCATAAAGAAAAAAATATTAAGAAAAAGCAATTGCTTACACTTTATTCATTCTGCTTCCTGTTCTGATACTTTTTATATTTCAGCTACCTTTTCTACGAAATCACTTTGAACGTTCGTTTCTACAGATTTGTTCGATATTCAGGGCTTGGTTCGAGTTCTCAGGATGCACAAGTCCATGATTTAGCATAAATATATTTGAGAGCTTCGTACCTTGTGGTCGGAAAATTCAGTGTTTATACTACTTACTATTAAGATTCCACAAAAGCAGACTCTCGAATCGTAGGAGCCGTGACTTAACGACAGTTTAGCCGTTTCACGCGTCGACGATGACATATTTATTTCTCACGCGTGACGTTGCGACTGCCGCAGCCACGGGGGTTGCTGGATTGATCCGCGCCAGCCCTGGCTTGCAGAAATGACACGCGATATTCGTGAACGCCCGTCAAAAGCGGGGAACAGAAGGATACGCGGGCGGCGTGACTCTCGGGGAACGTGTGAAATGACGGCTGCGAGATTCGACGAAAACAATTTACCGCCTAAGACGAATACCACCAAACCCATCCCCCTTCTTTTTAACGCAGAATCCGCTCGAACTTCATAATGGAATCCTGTTGTTCATATAAAAACGACTCGTCCCTGTGGCTTCTCTCGATCGTCGACTTCCAAAAGCACTCAGGTTTTCTTGCAATAATATTTTTCCAGAGGCTATAAATTATCCAAAGGCTCGAAATATATATTTAGATCGCATAGCCGGTGCAATACGTCAAACTTATTCACGACGCCCATTAGTATTGAATTCATGAGCAACTACGATAAATGCAAAGTCGTAAGGTTACACAGAGACACATGTTCCATTGTGCCGGAACAACTGCGCCGGTTAAATCACTGTTTCACTCGAGCTCCGTGGCAAAACGCTTGCATACGAGCGTGCTGGTGCACGTACGCGTCCCATAACGAACCCCAAGCCATCTTTCAGCAACGACCACGCTGCCATCCAGCCGACACTCAGCCGCAAATGTAATTACAGCCGTTTAAGCCGTCTCTATTGTGTGTCGAACGCTTGACTTGGCGAACGGCGCGCACCACCCGCCGTAGGACGTACGGAAACCGGAGGAGGAACGGACCCAGGGGTTGTTCGGGGGCTGTAGAACTCGGCCGAAGAGGGTTCCTGGCCACTTCTGGTCACGTGCATCGCTCCGTCGAGTTGAAATCGATGCCGTCAGCCACCCACGGCCCGTTCTCACGTCGGCCTTTCTTCCCGCACAGCTTCCAGGGGCATATCGCGTAATACTTTGCCGTTTAATCTGCTTTCGACGCCTCAGCCTGCTCGAGGAAAGCATCCCCTAGCTCGCTGATACTTGGGTATCAAGTGTTTCATTCGGGAATCCTCATGGAGCGGGCTCTATACACACTTGCGATGAATTCAAGCCTTTGCGAAGGGTGTTATCAATACACGGGGCGTAAAGTTTGAAAGATATAGAACAGTTGTTCCTTGGGGGAGGAGTTTCCTCTTCGAGGCGTGAGTAATAAAGTTCATTCCTCCGCAGATGAGCTTCACCTTCGTGTACCGAATAAATTAGTTAAAACAATGAGTGTTCTAATGCCACTGTTCGAACCATCATTCCTCATTTACAACCCCCCGGATGGGACACCGGCATCCGTCAAAGTACGGAGCCACCCAGCTGTCAGGAATCCCCGAGCAGCCTGAAAAGAGCGACAACGCGCCTCGCCCGACCCCGTGTACGCGCGAGTAGCGTCAGCTCGCGCGTCCTCCCGCAAGTGGCCGTCGGAACGTTCGTCAAGGCACCGCCAAAGCCACTACATATTCTACCGCGCGGCGTTGCTTTACGGTCGCGGTACCGTACACGCGTCCTGTGCCCCGGTAGAGGCAAGTGCTCGGCTAGCACGAGTCCGTACACAGCTCGTACAACTTGTACACATTGTGAACGCGCGCTGCTGAGCAATTGCCGTGGCGTAGGAGGGAGCGTGGCGCAACCCCCGCCTCGTTATTAATGGCAATACAAATCTCGAGAGTCATCGAGCGCTCTTCAATCTGAATGCCTTCTGCTCGTGACGTCACGTGAAATCCGCGGCTTCCCTTCTTTCTTCGTTACCTTAACCACCCACCCCACCCCTTCGCGATCTCCCTCCATCTCGCCCGCACCCCTCGCCTCCTCTGTCTCGTGCCCTGCCATCCCCTTTCTCGCCAGAAGTTTGTTGTGTTTTTATTCCCGTTGAATGAGTCAATCGCTTCGGCTTTGCATCCGCGGCTGCACAAGTACCGGTGGCCCCAATGGGAGCACTCGAGGCACCGCGCATAGAGCAGGGAAAGAAATCGACGAGGACAGAGGGGGGATAGTAGGGCGCAAGATGTGGGGCCTTCAATTAACTTCCCTGATTACATCTCGTGCCCACATGTGGTGTGGCACTTTTGAAGTCTCTCGCGCCGCGTGCGCCGACCGCCGTTCAAATTGTTTAATTGCGTCGCATTACCTTTTTCCTTTCTACCCTCCCGTTCTTCCTCCCTGGCGGGCAGCCCTCCCTTGGCCTCTAGGATTTCGACGCCGCGGGAGTCTTCTTTTCCGTAGTGGAACGGGGGTGGAGGAGCAGTAGCGCAGAGTGTCGCGAATAGGAAGATGTACTTTCGTCCCAGAAGGCTAAGCCATTTCTCTTAGGATGCAGAAGATGCTTGCGATTACGTGGATGGTGTAGGTCAGATCATTTTAAAATTGTTAAAAAAAAGCATCCATAGGGTGCTTGATTCGGCGAGAGTTGGTGGAGTCGCTATATTTCAGACTCTAGAAGACCACCTCTCGCTGCAGAAAGGTGAGATAGTCGAGTTATGATTTTTCTATTATTTATCTTTATTTTTTTATTTTTTATTATTTTTGTTTATTTAGTTTATTTATTCACTTGTGTATTCATTTGCCTTGGTAATTGCCAGTAGGTAATTCACTTTGTTTATCTTAAACAAATTAAATATCAATGAATCTCTAGTTGTATTCACTCATAAAAAAATTTTCTTTGCCCTTTGTTAATTTTCCATGAATAATTATGTGAGTGGTCTCTGCCAACGACGAAAACCATTTCTCCCAGCACCTCAGGAGAGGTGGTCAGATGTCACAACTTCAGTTTTCAACCCAATTTACAGTAAATATTGTCTTAAAGCAAATATCGACCATTTTTTCTGAATCAGCATAAAATTCTAAACACATAGGTTTGTTCCCGGATTTACCCTAGAAGCGCAGGAATCCGACATGAGATAGGCAAAGCAATTCGCAACCCGAGTCAATTTGACGGACGAGCAGCAACGATGATTGCCAGCAATAAAGAGGGCATCATTCCCGATCCATAAGGGTGTCCCTTTAGTTCCCGGCGACGTGGCGGGCCTCTCTGTTACCGTGAATCGAATGATAATGAGATTGTTTGACGGCATCGCTCGGTGGCCTGGGTGGCCACCACCCCGGAGGCCATCCGCCAGGGTGTATGCACGTGCACAGGTATTCACCGTCAACACCGTTCCGCGGGGGTGTCTGTATGCGCGTAGCACGTTGCCCTGGCGTACACCTGAAACTATGGTATCTCCACGGCCCATAATGCGAGCCAGCAGTGCATTGGGCGTCAGTAACGAGATGCAGGAAGTGCGGGCTAGGGTTCTCTGGGGAGCAGCGACTGTGCCTGGGTCCGTGGACGTTCGCCATACGAGCTAGGCGAACAGAGGAGGCGAATGGAGGATGCCTGGAGGAGAACAGAGGATCGAAGCGAGAAATAGAGAGAATTAGGTGAGGGACGGGAGAGGGTGGTATGGGCGTCCGGGCGGGGAGAGAGGGTGGCGAGGAAGATGGATGGACGGACAGATGGCTAGATGGATAGGCAGATATAGACAGACGGAGCGAGACAGAGCGAGAGAAATAGAGGGACACGGAGAGGGAGTGGAATGCAGGTTGCAAGCATGGCTGTATGGTACTACCCTCTTGCCCGAGGGCGAGGGTGAGGTCGAGGGTCGAGGGCACTGATATCCGCCCGAATGACTGCCACGTAATCACCGGCTAATTATCCGATAGATACCCGGGAGCTCTGCCGATGCCCGGCGTCAGCCACAGCCGCGCTCCCGTGTGCACGGAATAGTGGTGGCTAGGTGGCGCGGGGGGAGGCGGAGGGTATGGCAAAGGGAGGCGAACCGAGGAACGGGAGCAAAGCGGAGAGGAATACTGCCAATATGGCGAATATCGGCGGATTCCATGGAACGAGCAGTTCGCATATCTCTCCAACGCCCTCTGGCCCTCTCTGCATGCCGCTCTCCATTTCGCTCTGTCCTTCGGCGACATCCCTGGATATCAATCCCACCGGCGAATGTCAATATCGAGGCCTGGTATGTAACGATCAGTCGGCTGGGTTAGGCTAGCTCTGCATCTGTTTAACGCCGCCGATGGGGAGTCTTCTTTTGGCCGATTCTGACCGCTTTCTCGCACGATTGGTCGAGTTCTTTGATGGCTGATGGATTGGGGTAGTTGGGGGGTCGAGAAAACGAAGCAGAGGCTTAATTGACGGGATGGAACATTTTTTTTTGGAGCAGGTGGGTCTGGGTTTTACCTGGTCAAGATTATGCATTCTTAAAAGATATGAAAGTTTTGGTGGAATTACAATTCAATCTGTGGATAAATAGGCTGCATAGAAGTATCTAGATTTTATGTAACGAGACGCAAAGAATTTAGGGGAAGCTTTGAAAGCCACGTGTATAATCTTAGTTGAGGAAAACATCGAAGCTAATTACCTATGTCGCTTCATTAACGGCAGCAAGGTCATTAATCGCTCCCCAGGGACTTCTATTGAGGTTCGCAGAGCCACGGTGTGCAAACAGAATGGCGTCGATGCTAAATTCATCGCCGAACACTATGCTCGCCCGCACTGTTTATTCCAAACACGAGAATTTCAATTACTCTATGCTCCGATGTACGGCCCGGCATGATTTCGTGGTCATTGATCGACAAATAATCTCGTTACCGGATGTTACTTTCAGATATCGAATCAACGATCCTCGCACATGTATTAAATAATTATTAATTCGTCGGCCAGCGGGTAATATTGCGAATAGCGCAATGAAATGCGTAATAGTGCCTGAAGCAATGATTCCCTTTCAGCGGCATCGTACAAAACGTCCCCCTTCCGCCGAAGCAACATCATGCCAACGAAAAAGGCACATAGACACGAAGCTAGCTCCTCGAAGATAGTTAAAAAATTCCTTAGGTAAATCTTATCTCATACAAAACATCAAATCCTATCTAAACGTATACACCGTCAGACTCCACTGTTCCTCAACGTCACTCGTCAAGCAGACAGTCTGCGAGGCCACAGGAAAGGCGTCGCAATTAGACCCAAGCCACTCCAATGCCACTCCACCAAAGAACGGCTGAGTCCCAGCAGCCAGTATTCTATTACCTCGTAACACCGTCGAACAGAAGTTTCTCCCCGCTAACGATCTCGCGTATGGAAATCTCAGGCGTCCCGCCGTTTCGATAGCCCTATAACCACTACCCCCGACCGAGAGCATCGTCCTGCGATGCTCGTATGGCTCTCCTCGACCTCGATTCGGAGCGGTTAAAAGTCAGCAGCAGTTCGATGCGCCTCTTTCCCCTCGGCGTCGAGGGCCGAAGGGTCCGCGGAATAATTAGTTAACGGTATACACACAACGGAGGCGCATCGGCCTCTGCACCGTCCCGTGTCCTAGATAACATCTAGATCCTGCTCGTCCTAAGCCTGACTGACGTTTCTGTGCGGGCCCCAAGCCCAACTGTCCTCGTCATCGAGTGTCTCTCCCGAAAACGATCCCGCCCGATCCCGTGCAGGGGCATTTTCTCGTCGAACGCCCCGCGTCTAAACTCACCCCTCCTTCCTAGCAGCGTCTCGCATCCCACACCCCCCCCTGCCGTGGCGACGACGAGGAAAAACACAATTCGCCACGTTTTTCGGGCCACGTGGCCTCCGCGACGACAATGCGGAGACGCCGATTCATCGCGGCAACACGTAACAGATCTGGCCACGCACCGTTTGTTCCGAGTTTGTACAAGCATTTGTCACGGTTCGATGGGGTGGGACCCCCTGGAGGCCCTGCACCGTTCAAAAGGATACACGGAAGGAGGACCACCGTAGCACGAGCCAGCAACGCTGCGCCCAAGGTAAGCCAGGGAGGTTTAACGAGTGTTTAATCGGTGGACGATTGAGGAATCGTGTCAGCGGGTTTAAATTCATAATTCATTTTGGTTCGTTGGATGTGGAAGGTAAGAATTTTTTCGGTTGGATTGTATTCGGTTTTGGTGATGGGATGAGGGGAATTCTGTGGAGAGATTTTGGAATAAATAGCATGATCGTTGTAGATCTTTGGGATGCTCTCGTTAAGAGGAATTGATGTGAACATGGATCTAAAGTTTGTAATTTAAATATTTTCCACAATGTAGGTACCATGTACAGTAGGGCGAAGCGAAACTATGTAGACGGAAATTTAAATTTGAATTTTCAGTTGGTCTGGGTACGGGATTGTTGTATTTTGATTAACCAAATACAACTGTAAAACAATTTTGAAAAAATATTCATGTCTGCAGAGTCCTTTTACTCTTAAAAATGTAAAAAATAATATTGCAAATCTTATTTTTTGCACTTTTAAGAGAAAAAGGAACCTGCAGACATGAATATTTTTTCAAAATTTTTTTACTGTTGAGTTTGGTTAATCAAAAGACAAGTATCCCGCACCCAGGCCAACTGAAAATTCAAATTTAAATTTTCGCCTATACAGTGTCGCTCCGTCCTAATGTACAGTACCTACATGAAACACACTTAATTCCTTTTATATGAAATTTCAACCGAATGAATTTTTTCCTGCAATAAAATCAAAGCTGTTCGACACAGGTACAAAGGAACAAACAGAAGAATCGCGTGCTACATCTTCTCGTAAAGAGCTATAAGGACCTTCTCTTTTTTTCAATTTCCAACGCTCCGACGAGTCTGACTTCCTGCAAACAAAAAATCTAATGTACGTTTAAGGACCATCGCCAGCGGCATGGAGGATCGTCCTGCGCAAACATTGTCGCAGCCATCCTGTCGCAGCTCCTCCGGCGGTTTAATAGTGAGATAAACAGACATCTCTGTAGGGATACTTTGGCCCCGGGTAAGAAAACAGGGCACGTATCATTGCAGGATGCTCCAGGCATATAAAGACAACTTAATGGACGGCCTGCTGCTGGTCGTCGCCGACTGTCGCTTTGTCCCGCAAAAATTCGATACCTGATGCGCTAAGAATGGATGTAACACAGTTCGTACACGTATCAAATAGTAATTACAAGTATACACAGCAATTACACCATCTATTATTGTCCTTACCCTGTTATCCACTCCCACCTCACCCTCTCGCACTGCTCTCCTTTTATTCCTCACCACCCTCTGCTCATCCATCCCTTCTCTCACATTTACCATCCCCCGTTTCCCTCATCTTACCCTACCACACACTTCCTCCTTTCCTTCTACACACTCTACTCCTCCCCCCACAACCATCCTCCCCCGCTTGCCCAACGATATCCTTCCATAAAATCGCCGGCCACCCTTATCACGGGGCAGGGGCGGGTATCGAAAGGAAGGCGAAACGCGCGAGGAGGAAGAAGGCGCGGGAGCAGCAAAGTCCCCGATAGAAAAATACGACCGGTCGTTCGGGTGAAGTATTTCGATGAATATGAAAGTGACGGGCACGTAATCCGGGGCCAAATTTATCTGACCTCCTGGATATCCCCCCCGTCGCGTTGACCTGGGTCCACGGAAACCAGCAGCCCCCCTTCCGGCCAGATAACGTATCGGGGCTCGCGCCATCGCCGAGGACCCCATTCGTTTTAACCTACGGCCGCGTATATTACGCCTTGCCACGCTCCCGTGGAGATTGATATACAACCCATTCGTAATGACCCTTACGCTCTATCCAGGGAAAGGGCCGCGGCCTGGTGCGTTAATTAATTCGCCGTTCGACGCCTCGCTCAGCTTTTTACAGTCTCTTCACGGGCCGTCTTCTCGCTGCTGCGTGGACCTCGATCACGGTTAATGGCCCCAGGGGTTGGTCGTTTGGTAAATGCACGCGAAATCGTCGTCTTCATTCGAGTCGAGGGTGACAGTCTCTGCTGATCGTACACACTTTGTTGGGATATAAGAAAACTCTTGAGAATTCTCCGTGGATTACGATGGAAGTAGATGTTTAGAGGGAGCATCTGTTGGATGAAAGAGGGCAATGTTTGTAAGGGTTGCTGAAGGCTCTTCCTGGCTTCTTATTGTCAAGTAGAGAGTTTTCTTTTTCTAGACTACATTGGTCTGGGCTAGCCCTTAAGGTCACTCTTAGGTAATAGAATCCGTTTTACTTTATCAACCTTTCTGTCTTGGTACCTTCTAAACTCCCTTTGCCGTTTGCGATAGCTTCACAGAGTTCCGTCGATCCGTAACGTGTGCTTGGGTATCTCCCGAGATTTGAGTAGCCTCCCTTAGCAGCGGTGTCTCTGAAAGAACCCTCAGTTTTGAATCACTGCCTGGATTCGGTGGAATCTAAGGCTACCCAGAGCTTTCGACAACTTCAGAAATCACCCGAGGCTTTAGTAGCTTCTAAGGATATCCCGAGTTCTTCAGAAGTTGCAGAGTCGTCTCGAGGTATCAGCAGTTTCTAAGGACACCATAACTTATCTGTCACGTCCTGATCCCAAATTCTGCATTTATTAATTCTGTACCGTATCTTTGACTATCACTCACCACTCTCATCTCCCTTAACCTCATCCAATTTCGAAAGCCGAAATACCAGGAATCATAACTCCACCCTCCCCTCTAACACTTACCCCCAACGTTACAATTTGCGCAGCCCTAAGGAAATCCCTGCCTCAACACCTCATTTTACCCACAATCAGCCTCGTGGACTCTCGAAAGCCGAGACGACTTCGCGGTGTCCGACAGAGCTGTCGATGAAGGAGCACAGCCGCCGACAGAAAGCAGGAACGTGGAAAGCCATTGCTTCCGCGCATGTAAACCGTCGGTATGATTGATGGACCGTCGACCAAATGACGTATCCAAGAACAAATTGGATTGCCCTGCCAGAAAAAGGAGCCAGTAGCAAGAGCAACGGAAGAGGGTAAGGTGGCACGATTTGTCGAAGGAATACGCCTGTCGACAGGGCGTCTCTGTCGAAGCCGACGATTTTACTGTTGCCAAGCACGTCGTCGACGTCGTCGCCCCCGCCCCCGCCGCGGGATCCAGGATTTTCGGGATTCCCTGGTCTTTTTCTCCTTTCGCCCAGGGAAAGCCGTCGCGTCATTGTTTACACGCACCTGTATGTACGTACATATATAACAATGTCACGCACACACCACGCCCTCGTTTATTTCTTTTGTTCCGCGTCGCAGCCAGGGGTTCCGCGCGCGCTGGAGTAGGGTGGTTTTGACAATCGGGGAGACGTGCCAGATCGGAACGATAAACGTACGAGATGTAGCCGAACGGCAGATCGGGACCGAGGCCTGGTCCGAAGCAGGCCAACGTGCAACATAAAACACAGATATCCTTCATTTTCTGGCTGACTTTGCACGCTGTGGGTCCAGCGTATTAACTATTTCTGGCGTGTGCATCGGCCTGTCTTAATTTGTGGATGAGGTAGCTCCAGGTAAACAGAGACCGAGCAGACTGTTATCTTTATTATCTGTTCAAGGGAACTTTACCTGAAACTGTCACTATATTTTTATACCCTCGAACCTCAATCCTGAGGTAGGTATTCTGGTCTCTTTCATCTCGAGATTCAGTGGCTCACTCGGGATTTAATTTGGGGGCAGCTGAATTGAATGGATGACAATATTTTTAATGCAAATTCAGCAGAATTCATTAAGGTGGGAGGACTATCTAGAACGGTTAAAACAACCTGCTTCTTTTGGAATTTTTTTTAGAAAATCCGATACACTTTTATTGTTAAATATTAGACTATTGGAAAAAGTACATTTTACGGATTTTTCAAAAATTTCTAAGTAGGCCTCTTAAGTGATTATAAAAATTTATTTACAGAATAAAATCCAGGTTTCTTTTCTTCTTACAAAACCCCTTCGTTAGGGGTGCCAGGACCCCCTGGCCCCCCTCTGGGTGCACCGCTGTCGAGATCTATCTCTTTTGCTCTCAACTTTGACAAAGATCAACCGTAACACCATTGCAAAATTCTCAACCTCCCAAAGACCAGGCAGAAATCTCTGCTAATTGATAACCAGACGCGCACCATCCAATCGGTTCGCTCCGAGAGCATTCTCGCCGCGTTTCCGTGCCCGGAACCGAGCAAGACGCACGTCTCATCGTTTTTCGTTAGGAAAGTTTCAGTTTCTCGAAGAATACAGCAAGGGTAACAATCCACAGGGTCGACTGGCGATTTTAACGACCAAACTTGCCGAGCATTCCCATTATTTTGCCACGTTTCACCGTGCGATTGCCGGTTTGTTTGGGAAGATAATAACGAGCAACGACGGCAACCAGCCCGCATCGTATAACAATATACCGGCTAATCGAAAAACTTTGTTAAGACTGAAACTTGGTTAATTAGCATCTTCAACGGGTTGGCTGGCTGCTTACGTTGCAGGGGCCCGCACGACCGGAAGAAACGACGAAGAAATTGTACAAAGTGCAGGCCGCGGTATCGATTCGGCGACTAACAATGCTAATTTGATAGGGGAACACGGCTAGTTGGGAGGAGCAACCCTTCCCTTCGATCCAGTTCCAGAAACTAACTTATTTCTCAGAATTAAGTGACTGTTTAATTATACATATATTCTCTGTGCGGTAAGAGAATAGAAAATGAAATTCAAATTTAGTTTTCTATGAGGAAAGGAGGCAGTGAGGAATGTTCCTTACCTGTGTTTCGCGATCAACGAACAATTAGCAAATAAAATCCTCTGACGTACACGTGTCAGCGAACAAGCATGAATCTGTAATTAGAGATCTCACGCGATTTGGTTTTCGAACAACTGAAATAAGACGCGAAAGTGTATGTTCAAGATCCACCACAAGATTGAAAACAGAATCGTTTTCCCAAACCAAGAAAACCAAGAAAATCGACGGGAACAATTTCTAGAAAATAGGATCCCATGAAAAGAAGCGTGCGATTGTGAATAATTACGATAAGCCGGTTAATTACACGTCTTAGAAAAATAAAATTCGTAGGAAAATTGAACTAATAATTGAAACTTACTTTGAAACATTGTCAGTTTTTTTGAAAACTGAAATCTTGGAAGATATTTTCCTTAAAATTCGTACGAAAATTGAACTAATACCTGAAACTATCTTTGAAACATTGTGAATTCTTTTAAAAACAGAAATTATGTAAGATTGTTTCCCAAAATGAAAGAAGAGTCGTGCGGGTGTGAATAAGAACGCTGCTTCCTCCCGTAAAGTATCCGTTTTATTCTTTCAAGGCGTTATAGATATCCAGGGAATAATCTCTGTCTCATATATATATCATTCTAATAAACATGAACAATAATAAATATAATGTGTCCAAGAACGTAGGAAGTTTTGCGTCTAATCAGGCTGCTCGGTACAAAATAGCGCGTTTATATATGGCATTCTCTCGGCAATAGCTTCCGTTACGCGTATCCTTTTGATTTCAAAAGACACTGATCATATTCACCTCTATCCACCTTCACCTTTTTCAAATTTGTACGTTCTTTTGCACAATCGTCGTGCCCCACGGAGCGTCCCCCCTTCGTCCGCACGGCCCAAGCTTCTTTGAGCGCAGAAAAATGTCTCCAACTCAAGATCCCTTCGCTTAAATCAAGCTCTCCCGAAATGGACGATGAAAGACGAAGATGGACGACACCGTGGGCGCACAGTTTATCAGCGAATACACTCGTCTCTCTTTTTTTTTATCACTACTTCAGTCACATCTTGAATTGCACGACGATCAAGCGCTGCCCTAATTTTTCCTTTTCGAACACAGTAACCGCAGGGGGGTTGGGAATACAAAGCATGCGAATCACTGTCATTCGATGGCTGCATTCTTTATAAACCGTGAGAAACTGAATACACGCGCATGTGGAAAGTAGAAGGGTCAGGTGGATTGAGAAATGCTCCACCGAATGAGTTATCCAAGTCGCGAAACGGAGTCCCTGGGTCGAATATTCAAGAATAGCGATCGGTTGAAGCTTGAACCGAAGGAAACATAACGTCGAGCATTGAAATTTAAATACATTAACAAATAGATGCAAATACACTTGGCGGTTCCAAAGAATGCAACCCAGTGACAGTTGACGTTTCGAGATCAGCTTGTTTTACAATAGAACGCATGTGCCAATGTTTAATCAATACCACACACTAATTCGGGTGAACAGAATTGAAAACATCACTGTTACGAGATCCATGGATCGAGAAATTATTGCACCGCGTGGCGATTCGAATTCTCACTCTCACCTGCCGTTACATCTAACATCGTACTTGACGAGCATCATCGCACGTCCACTGCCGATTTTCCACCCACAATTTTCCCAGTAATATTATCTCGCCTAAAGAACCGCTTTATCATAATTTCTCTTTATCGCTTTATCATTCTTCGCTCGAAATCGTTTTCCGTAGAATATCCTTTCACGTGGCAGCGAACGCGTCGACGGTCTCGCGCAAGGCGAAAAATCGAATCTCTACGAACCGTTTAAGAGAAGAATCACAACGACTAGGAGGAAACATCGACGCAAGGGAAGCAAAGTGTAACCGAACGATCGACGATCGTCTTACAACCTTCTCGTTCTCCGTCACCCGCTGATCACCGTGTTACATTGCTACACACATAAGTCTACTATATTTTACATCCCGATCCCGCCTATGTACAGACCTAAATCCTCACTGGGCCACGGAACGGCGGCTTCCGTGTGCCTGCCCCCGAATACATCATCGTTCAGTTCCACCTTCGCGCTCCGGTGAAACGCAAAAGCCCGGTGTCGCAAGCCATTCGAACACAACTGGAGGACGATGCTCCTCAGGGTGATGGGTGGCTGGAGCGAGGGGGGTGGCTACGAGTATAATTCCATTAAAAGCTTCTACCGATTCACAACGACGACACGAATTGTATCTGCGGGAATAGCAGAGAGAATTGACCTCGGTAACCAGTCCTTTGCTCGTCGCAAGCGCATTCGCACGATCCTGTTGCACGCGAATCAACGCCCGACTGTAGGTGTCGAGTGCTGCAAACGATTCACGAAATAACGATCGAGTCGTTTTTGTTTTTTCAAAGAAATTATTAATTCGGGTTCCTCGACGCCTACAGGCGTTCTTCGTTTGCGAAAAGGATATTGATCGCGCGAGCAATGACGATCGATGGTCCATCGACGGACAATCCTACGAGAAATGGTGCAAATTGGAAAATCGAAATCGTGAGTCCTTAATTTGCTAACGAACGTTACCATTATGAGAGCGAAAGACGATTACGCGACTGCAAAGGTTAGAGTCTTACCGATTGGTTCGCGCTCGGACGTAAATCTAAAGTATTGCTGCGGTGATGGCTCAACGAGAGAAAGGGAAGCTGAATTATCGAGTGGGAGGCGAAAATTACACGCGTACGAACATCGATCACCGCGCGGTCTCGGCGAGCTCGCGGCGGGGGATGATGAGCGCGTTGACATTCGAAAAGTAATCGCTTGCGTAATCTCCCACGCGATCTTCAGCGCGGGAGTGTGAAACTTACGAGTGACTGGATATCCTTCTGAATCACGTAAACAAATCGCTGACAGATTATAGTGCGCAAAGAGAAAGAGAGTTCTTATAAGTTATGAATCCTTAGCTCGACGATTGTACAAGTATTCTAGAAGAGATAGAATCGCTTCCACCGGAATCAGTTCGCAAGCTAATCTACGTTCGTAACTAATAATCTAACATTCCATGAAAGACAATGATATAGGACACAGATTAAAGTGAAAACTTATTTCTACGTCGTTAGCGAAACGCAGAGGAAGACGAGCGAGCACAAGAAACATATATATCCAAGGTTCGTACAAATGCTGACAGTGGCCATCCGTAAATGTTCATCAATGTTTATATACTATGAGAGAATAAGTAATGTTCGAAAGTGTGCAGCTGAGTGGAAGAGTTTTTATTAATTGGTTAGCGAGCTCCGCGTTCAACGAACTGGCGAATATAAGCCTGAAACGCGCACGACACCCGCCATAATTAATTTGAAGAATCTCGTGGCCGGGGGACATGTTAACGAGACAGATTTGAAACTTGCGTCCTCTTTTTTTCTGCCAACACGTTTCGCGTCGCGTACCGCATGACGGATGTGAGAGAACGATCACGCGAATTCACCTCGCAAATTGATGCGATTTGGAGATAAGCGCCGCGCTAATGACATCGCGTTTCCCGGCGAAACGCGCGCGTAATCAGGACGACCGCGATTTCACTCTGCTGAACTCGGCTTCTGAAGGAACGCGCCAGACGGCGCGAGAGACACTTAAATATCTGTCTCCAATGAGCGATGAAAAAATTATGGGAAGGTGTGCAAAGAGATCGAAATGTGCAGCAAGAGATCAACAAATGTGAGTTAATATTGCGAAAAGCTGAGAAGTGAGAAGCAGAGAAGCAGAATATAGATTTGCAGGCTGGGTCCACCAGAAACAAAAGCTGTTTCTATGTTCGTTGATTTTCAAATTACTATCAGTATTCATACACTTTTGTAAATGGAATTATTCTTTTTTTTGTTCTTATCTGAGTGGAAAGAATATAGATAATTTCATTGACAGTTGTATTCGATGGGTAAAAGATGCTGAATATGAATAAAAATACAGTTTCCGCAATGTACCAGAAACGAAGCGTAGAACTCGAAAGCTTGAAGGAACTCGAGTACGTGAGGTGGTGCACGAGAGTGAACAACAACACAACAGCCACAAGGGATAATCAGTATGTCACTTTAATCACACACAGTCGTCTAATGTACAATTAGGAAGCCTTGCTTCGATCGTTTCTTTGGTATCGTTGCACTGAACTGATTCACGGTGATCGCTCTAGGACACTCTAGCTTTTTACCATATTGCCTATGTACATTTACACCTTGAAACTGTTACTCAGCATTACTCCGGCACGAAAACTCGTTACTCTACTCACGAGGAAGCACGCGGAGATCGGAAGCCTCCAAATCTCCCAGCGTCTCGCCCTTAACGCTCGCTCCCTTTTCTCCTCGGACTACCAGTTTACCAACTATCGTCGCCATTCTCGTTTAGTCTTCTTATGTTCGCTTGGTCCGTGAATGAGTTTCGTTTTTTGCGCGATTGGCAGGTCTGAGCACCGAAAACCCTTTACGATACCCGCTCGAATATCGAGTCCCTAATATCGCGTGTACACAGCTAACGTTTACTCGATAGTTAATCATATAAATACTTAAAGTTAAATCGCTATCGTAGATGCCTGTTTCGTTAGTGCGGAGAGATTGCGGCGAGCTCTCCACGGCTCCTCTGCCGAATAATAAATTATTTCGTGCGACTATCTATTGCGCTCGTTCTGCGAACAAATCAAACGTCTGTCCACTGTGAGAGGGGGTGAAGGTAATTTACAGCGTACCAGAAACGAGATAGCTACCGTACTGCTCGATATATATTTACAGTTAATAGAGCACAGTGCGTGTGTCTATGGTCTGTAATGTCCCTCGGTGAAGTAAATGTAATGTGCTTCGACGACTCGCGCGCGGTCCTGCGATCGGATCCAGCGAACGCTGTCGAGTATAAAAACGGGGGCTCCCATCGTTGGCACTTTCGCGAGCTTGCATCCCACTGCAAGTGTATGTACTGTTTCGTTGACGGACGAAATGGCTGTTGCTTCGAGTCGCGATTTGATTGAAAAAAATTGTCGAAAAGTCTCGAGTATACGTGTATATAGTTTTCGAGTAAGAAAAAAGAAGGTGTATGAAAAAAATGGATCTAAAAAGGAACGTTTTGGCATAATTTCTCGTTACGGACTCCTAAACGAAGGACGCTTCGTTACAATACACGAAACACGTAGTAGAACGTTCTCTTTACAAAGATATGGACGTTGTTCGGACAAAATGTGTAAAGAAGAAATTGTTCCGACTGGCGGACAGTCCTTCCCCGCATTCACATTCAAGATCAACAATTACTTCCTCAAACATTTATAATACATTTAACATTCCACTGAATATTACCGATTATGTAGTCGCGTAATCACGAACTACGGAGCACGAAGCTCGAATGCTTCGATATAGAGTACCTTCGCGTAGTACTACGTTTCCGTCGTCTAGCAATGAGTCCGCGATTTACGCGCCTAAAAGTTACCTAGATCTTTGTAATTAGTGCTTTTACAGATCGATAGTGTCATGTCATCCAAAGCATTCTTCTTTTTCTCTTTCCTCCCAGTGCCACGACAAGCAGTCGTCCAAACTATCGATGCTGTCGAACAACGGACCCCTTGAGACAGATCCAGGGCGAGCGACCCCTGCAATCGGTTGCACGCGTCGCCCTTCGACTATCCACTCTCGCACGAGTGGTTTCCTTAGCTCGTATCTACTGACACATCGAGGAAAGCATGCTGATCTAAGTGAATCACTACGGTTCTACGATATAGCTGCGCTACGCGATTATACAACGAAATCCTCAGAGGAGGATACGCGTTTAATTACATTCCGCGGCGGAACGACTCCCACGCGACGCCCACGGACATCGTCCACCTCTAGCACACCATAATCCTCTATGTATAACTATCTGCTATTGTAAACGTGATAAATACAAAGTGTGCGTATAGCCACGTGGTAATTGGTGGTGTGTTATTTGGCAGTATCTCGTGTTCGCCTCCTTTGCCCTATGCAACCCCTTGTCACCGTGGCGGGCACACCCCACCTCGTCTTTCCTTCATCCCTCAACTACTACGTACCTTTCGCCCCCTTCATTCCTCCGCTAATATCTCGTGCGTCTATGTACATACATGCAATCTTTGGTTTCGCTACAGAGCAATCTATCTGTGTACAGGGTAGCCTTCCAATGGCACCAACACCCTCTTACCCAAACACGCAACTCTCCTGCGACGTTGGGACAGTAAATCGGGCGACGAATCGTACTTGTACCCATTCGATATCTACGAGGTCTCTTAGGCCTGGCTCGTCCGTAGAACGGAGCTACGATACGATGCTACGCGTTGCTCGACGATACTACTATGACACCTTGAGTCGGCTCGGATCGGAGCCTAGCTATATCAGCTGCCACCGAAGTAGATTATGCGTTTTACCTCGGCACTATCAACTCGGCCCGTCGAACGGGCCCCGTGGAGTATTTAAATATACATTAGATAGATATTTGGTACCGCTCCGTGGTAGATGATTCGTTTCCTAATCGCGAGGTTCGTCGAATTAGCACTCGAATAAATACGCGAGGGGGCCTTACTCTCCCCGTGCGCCTCTTTTACGATAGTACGTGCTTCCTGCGTGTTCTCCTGTGCACGAATCGTACACGTGTGTGAGCTTCTATACGTAACGCTTAAATGTGAAATATAAAACGAGATAAGGGCTGTCAGTCTTGGGTGGATGACGACGAGACGTCGAAAAAACGGTGGCGACTCGAACGAGGGTGGGATAATCGATCGTGGAAGAAACGGATCTGCCCGTGGATCGTCACCGTGCCACGGTTAGCAAACGATTCAGCCTCAGAATCTCATCAGTCGTTATTGTTTAGCCGGAAAGAAAAAATTCATTGAGCATTCCCGTGGCACCTCGGCTCGCCGGTGCCATTCTAACGCGAGGGGGGAGGGGAATGTGTGTTCGTTTCGTCGAAATGCAATGCTCCCTTCGCTCGCGACTGTTACGAGCCGCAAATGGGGGTGGATTCCGCCTCGAGTCACCCTTCTTTTTCGCTTTTCGATTACTTTAGGCGAGACATCGATGTAAACGTTGGTCACACTTTCCGTACCGACAAAACATCGTAAAGCTAGAAAGTATCTACGGTGTCGAAGAGCTTCTATTTATTTTAGTCAAATATAATACTGTTCGCGACGATCGCGCGTCGCACGGCGTTTCGGGTTCGTTGTTTTTTTTCTTTTCGTTCCGTTAGCTTGTTCTGAGTTACCTTCTTTCCGATACTTCGCTACCTTGCCGCGCGATAACGCGAGGGGTAGTGTAAAACGATGAGCATCTCCGTCTTCCAGGCGAGTCTTTTCGGTTCTCTAATGCCCTCGATGCACGCGGAAGATCACAGCGACGCCCAGCTCTCGCTCGGACGCCGTTGCCGGAAGTTTTGGCGGAATTTGGCAATGAGTGTCGACGGTCCGTCCACTTACCTGAGCCGTCACGGGTCCTCTTCCCCCGTGACTCGCCCCCAGGGGGAAAAAGTAATTGTACAAAGTTGCACGTCGGCGGCGCGCGCTGCTACGCCACGTGTATAACGCTACTACAAAAGTTTGGAGAGTTAAAAAGACACCGAGGGCACGCTTCCGGCACCCTCCGATTCGCCTACGATTCCCGAGCACTAATCCTAATCGAGAAAGATCGCGCTCGTTCGGAGTTAGAAATCGGCTCGACTTCCGTAGAGCGAAGCCGAGCTACAAGACTCAAATAGTATTAACACGTTCGCCAGCGACGTTTCGAGAACCATTTGCTGCAGACCAAGTTACAATCTGAGTAATTTAGTTCGACGTAGTGTTTTATTTCTGATCGGGTACAAAAGGATGTAACCCAGAAGATTCTGCTTCTTTTTACTCTCGATGTAGCGTTGATCTGCCGCGTGATTTGAAACGTCGCAGACATGTGAGGCATGCTAGCGTACATACGTGTTAAGTTAGAGAAGATTCTACGATCGAGAAACCAGACCGAAAGTCACTTGTCTGCCTCCTCCACTTGCTTTCTAATACCAAATTCTGATCTACTCTTTGCTATTGGTGACGCGGCGAACACGTCGAGTCTCGATCACTCAACGCAGAAAATATTGAACTCCCAAATCGCTTTCCGAACGAAAGCATACGCCCCGCAGAATCCCCAAAAACGAAGAGGTCTACAACTTCTTAAAACCTTCCACAATTCACTAAAACCCCTCATCATCCTATACACTTCCCAAAATCTAACCCCCACAAAAACCTCACGAAAGTAGTCTACCTCCTTTCCCAAAAACATTCTACTTTCGTTCACGAGTTAAACAGTGATCATTCACCTACCATCGATCAAGCAATCGAAGTGATCACCTCCCGTGACAATAGAAAGCCAAGCTTTCCCCGGGTTGCCAGTTGAATCCCAAGAGGATCCAGAGCCTACAGTTGCTCAGCCATGGCGGGCGGTGGTCTGAAGGTGAAATCGCGAAATCAAGCTGCGATCGTTCACCTACCAGGGGGGCGACTATCGCAGTGATGGCCTCGCGTGACAGCAGAGCGCTATCGCCTGGTTCCCAGACGAATTCCAAATGGTCCCAGAGCCTAGAGTTCCTCGGATAAAGCGATGGGTGCTCTGGAGCCGGGCTTCATGTCCTTCACGCCTATCCCGATGTCGTCGACGGGAGTGGGGGCCAGTTTCAACTGGTTACCATTCAGCTTGATGTCGTTCACCGAGTGCGAGCGACCGTGAGTGACCAGAGGCTTGGCCGTCTGATTGGTGCTCGTGTTGGAGTTGGAACTGCTGACGGAGTTGGTGCTGGGACTGGTGGCTTGGTTCGAGCTGGAGGTGCAGTTGGCGGTGTTGCTCGATCCTGAGCTGGAGTTCGAGTTCGTGTCTTGCGAGGAGGCTGCGGACTGGACGATGAGGTTGGGAATGGACGTTTTGGACCGTGGCTTTGGTTTGGTGTTAGCGGTAGACGAGTTCGGGATCGGAACCGGGGCTGTTGACTGGTCTAGCACGCGATTGCTGTCCACCGAGGTATCCGGTGACACGGACATCTTCATGGGCGCTGAGGATTTCGAGGAGAACGTTGTCAACTGGTTGGCGGACTGAGATCGAACCGTCTGACCACCTAGCTTGTCCCTCAGCGCCATTTGGTAGGCCACCTCGAAGGCCTGGCCCAGGGTCAAGATCACCTCCGTGGCTTGGTCCTGGAACAGGTAATCTTCGCTTCGTACACTCTTTATAGATCAGTTGCTCGCTGCAAGACTATGTAGATTGAGCAGTTGAAGGGTTTTCATGGTTAAGGGGTTCCTTTGGCTTGGGTCAAAGATTTAATGATTGAATAGTGATGATCTTTGGGTAAGTTTTAAGGCGAAGGTACCATACGACGTGGTAAAGTTGATCGGAGGAGCTCTAACGACGATTGTTTCATGACTTGTTAGAAGAAATTTCAAGGAAAAAGACTCACCATCGTTGGTACGGAAAAGACATGGCAGAAATGCGTGCGGCTGGCATGATCCTTGGTGATATACGCGAAATGCGTGAGATCGTCGGCGTCCTGGCAGGCGCAGTGAATGTTCCGAATCTCGTGCTCGCAAATCGGCTCCTATCGATCCGTATCGTTCCAAATGCAAAACGTATGTAGACACGATAAGCGTACTTTCACTGTTAATCCTTTATAGTACGACACCGATTGAAATTACTAGCCCGCGAAGAGTTTCGACGAACACGTGAACAGAACTTTGCACTTTTAAGGTTTCTACTTGTACACGATTGAAATCTGACAGATATCTGCTATTACATAAAAAGAACGAGAAAGTGGACTTCCATTAATGACTTCGATCACTCTGAGAAAGAAACGTGATCTTTCTTTTTCTCTTGTATTCCATATTCTCTACTGTCAACGATACGATGACTGGAAATATTCGACGCTTGAAATATTAAACTGAAACGATGTGAGTGCAGGTTTCTCGCCAAGCGTAGCGTCGTAAAGGATCAACAGTGATAAACGCTGGATAACTACATCCCACCAGCATATCTTACATTAGTCACCGTGTTCAGGAATCGAACACCGCGATAAGAAATCGCCAGAGTGATGTCGGGTGTGACCCTCGGCTCGCGACACGTCTTCTTCAGCTTCTGTATGGACTTCTTGGTGGACTCGGTGCCACGCAATTCCTTCACCACGGTGGAGCCCAGATACTACGCGATTTTCAAACAGAAAGAAACACCCCGCCTCTAGAATCACCACGAAAGAACCGGACTCCAGATCGGTGAAGTTCCTCGGGGCTTACAGAGACAAATCGGAGCGAGGCTCTTGGAAATTCCACTCGTATCGCAGTTATCGCGAAATTATTGTGTAACGTAATATTTATGGGCTCGTGTGCTCGAGGAAGTGCACGATTATCGGGGATTCAGCCGAGCGATTCCACGAAGGAAGAAAGCGTTAAACGTTCCTTCTGCGCGTTAAAAGTTGCTTCACGAGAGATAATGGCCGGAATGAAATGTGTTATTAGTTACACCCACGCAACGATTATGATAATAGCCTTCACCTTGAGGCTCTGTCATGACTATCTGGCTGACATCGCAAACGCGCTTGTTATTCAAGAACCCTGTAATACGTCGGGTAGAGGGAAGGAGAGAGACGAAGCTGAATTACGGAGTACAATTACTACGGCAGCATGAAATATTCTCGTTTCCATGGGTGCAATTGCGGCTTCCCTTTTATCTCACACAACCGTATGAATTTTCGAGAATTTCGCAGATTCTACTCGACTATCTTCGCGACTGTTACTCTATTCTTAAAAAAGAAACACATACTCCTCAATATTTAACTACGTAATAAGATAACACCGAAAACAGATTTTCGCAGATAAAACGGTTCCTCAATCATTACTTAGATGTTTAAAAAAAATTTACTATAAATGATTTTAAGTAAAAATATTATGTAAAAATATTATATTTTATACTTCTTAGTAAAAATATTATATTGTCCCCGGAACTACGTATGTGTGCAAAGTTTCAAGTAGATCGAATATGTGGAAGTGGGTCAAAATTGGCTCTCAGGATTTCACACTAACAAACTAAGAACTCACAACTGAAGCTAAATAAAAAAAGACTTGTAAAATATTATACAGCCACAAGAGATCTAAGTTTTCAGAGCAAAAGGAACAACTTTCTTCCTCCATGAAAGTTACACTACCAAAAAAGAAACTAAGTACACAAAAATTCACTAAATACGCGTGCAACTTTTTCAGAAGGAACTCAACTATTAAACTGCCGTACATTTCCACGGAATTATGTTGAACACCCAGGCATTGGAAGCTTAGTTAAGGATATTTGGCTCGGTAAAGGAGCAGCTTCGCGAAAGGAAGCGGGTGGAGGAGCAAGCCAAGAGCCAGAGGGAACACGGAAGTAATTAGACTTACGTTGGCGACGTACGTGACGCAGCCGGTGACTAGAGCTTTTGGCTGGTGCCTCCATTGCGTCTTGAGGGTGGACGGCACGCCGAACAGCAGCTCCGACGGTGCCCTGATCTCGAGCTGTTCCGGTGCCGAGATCGCCCCATTATGCGAACTGGGTCGCTGGGGTGGCTGGGGGGCTGGTCTGTTTTTGCGGTGCCTTAATGTGCCCGTCGTAGTCGTATTTGTTCCGGTTATCGACGTCCCGCCATTACCCTCCGCCGTTGTTTCCGGCAGTTTTTCCCGTATCTCCTCCTTCAGCTGCTGTATATTCGTCTTCTGCGGAAACGGCAAGAAACGGCCGCGTGAGGGACGCGATCCTTCGACACGTCTTTCGATTTCAACTCTTCTTCACTCTCATTTCATTGTTTTACTTTTTTTCTTCAAAAGGGTCATTATTCTTTATGTAAGTAGTCTTGTAAGTGATTATGGGACTGTGAGTTGTCTCAGAGATAAGTGGACTATTCATGACGAAGGTTACGTGATCGCGTGCAAAGGAACAAGTGCACTCTGAATTTTTAACAGTTAAAAATCTACTCTTTGCTCGTGGTGCAGCTATGCAAGAATGCTACAGAGAGTTAGAAGTGTTGGTTTCAATGTTTGGCCACCGATTTTAAGACAATATTGTCACGAGTGTGTGTGCCTATCAGTCTGGCTCACTCGGCGCCAAATTTCGCAATAGCTGATACCAGTGTTATCGCGGTAAACCCTCTTTCCTTTCAGCTTTATTAACACGCGGGGATAGCTTCAACCGCACGCTGGAAGTTCGCGAGACGATGCAAAAAATGTCACGGGAACTTCGATACATTTCACATTGCGATAAATCATTCGATTTAACGAATTACGAATGGGGCCATTATTAATCCATTACGCATCAACTCTATTCCCAATGAGCCATTGTTTCGAAGTATCGACACGGCACCGTGACGGACGAAAAACAGCGGACCCCTCGCGTTTCATCCAATTTTTACCGAACGCGAAAGCCTGCTGACGGGCTTGCGAACGAGTGAACGACAGAAAGGAGCATTTTTTTCCTTTTATATTCGCCCATTTCGGCGAACCGGATGACGTTACCCGTTGCATCCGTTTCGCCGACGAATCCCCGATACGTTGGCGAACGGGAAAAAAAGAAAGCCCCAAAAAAAGAGAGCACCCCCTTCGCCTCTCGCGGGGAAATTTTCGCGTGAGCGTTACAAAGCCACGCTGGAAAATCCGGCTCGCGTTACACGACGTACAATTACACTCGTAAAAGCGTCGCGTTCCGAACTGCGACCCCCACCGCCCCGGCCCCAACCCCTATCGCTCCTCCGCCCCACTCCAGAGAACCTACAAAAAGGAAACTACTTTTTGCAATCTCTGTCCGGGCTGAAACGCGAGCGGCCGTTTCGCAGCGCCCCGGGAATTACGATCGAAACCGGATTCAAGCCACGCGAGCGTATCGCTCCAATTCGGATTACACGCCGCGAATCGTTTGTTACATCTGGCTCGCCAGTGTGTAATTCGCGTCGTGCCGCAGCTTCAGCGAGCGGGTCGCTTGAAAAACAAAGGGACAACCACCCGTCGAAACATCTGCGGCAAGGGGTGCCGAACCATCGCGCGCGAGGAAGCGTAAGGTAACCGTGAGCAAGGTGGAGTAAACTGTTTCAGGTGGGACCGTTTGCAAATGACGACGCGCGAAGCTCCGCGTGTCCTATCAGTGTATACGTGCGACAGAGAGCTGCCCAAGGAATCGTCTATCTGCATCTGCAAGGACGCCGCGGTGTTCGACGGGCGATTAATGAGACGAGAAGGGAGGGTGGTCGCGCGTCACTCGGATGGCCGGCAGTCGTGAAATTCGATTGCGGGGAAAGAATGGGCGCAAGGAGCAGAGAAACGGAGGAACAAAAACGAGCAATTTGCACGTACGTGTGCGCGTCGGCCGTCGGCCATTAATCGAATTTAATTAGCTAATTAAGGGAGCAGCGCCGAAAAGACGGGGCACGAGAGACGGGGCCAACGGAGTGGCTCGTTAACGGGGATGCGCCGCGTATCGCGCTCGAGGCGCCCGAACAAAAACCATTAGCGTCCGCTCGAGCGATCAGGCTGAAAGCTTCGCCTCGAGTGCCGTCGGCGTGCATGTGCCCCGTCGAACAGGTAGCTTGGCTGCTGCCGGCTGATGCACGCGTTACAATAACGGCTCCTCCAATTAGCCGCGATATTTACATTATGACGCGATCGGCTGAAAGCCGTCGGAAGCGATCGAGCTTGCTGGTGTCGCGAGCGCCAACCCTCGAGGCCCTGTTCCGCCCTCTTCTCGGCCAAGTGCTCCGACGGCCCTTGTCAGACACCCCGGTGAACCGTTCACCGGTAATTCTTAACAGGATCGCTTCGCTCGCTGGCTCCACCGCCCCCATTCTCCCTCCCTTTCCCTACATCTGTTTTCATTCGGCCTCTCAAAACGCACGATCTTCCCCGTGTGACGCGCCCCTCCTCCCCACTCATCTTCATCAGGCAGGTGAGAGAATCGAGGGGGAAAGAGTGTCGAGTAAGATGACGATGATACTGACGAACGTCGTTAAACCCTTCCAGTCCATGTATCTCTTCCGCCTGCCGCTGGTATAGGGGTTGCGACTCGTTCTTTTCATTCCAACGTGTCAGAGGTTTTAAGGGACTCGGGCTACGGATCGTGTTTTGCAATATTGCACGGTGGGGTTGATGGAAAATTGGGGGTGTCGAGGGGAACTTGGCTTTTGGGCGGCAAATGCTCAAAGCCTGACAGGTGCAATGTTTCTTTACACTTGAGAACGTTCCGATACATTGTCGGTTAAGGAGGATAATGTTTAAAAGAATCTACGTTTCATCCTGGTTAGGATGATATTTCAGGTCGTTGATGGTTGAAGCAGTATGGAACGCTCACTCGGTGCATTTCGCGCGAGAATTTGCATCGAGGCGATTTCTATTCAACAGGAATGAAGGATTTGACTCACCAAGGTGTTGAGGTCCTTATTAAGATCCTCCAGGTTCGGCCCAGTGCAATTTCGATTCGGAGCACGCGTGCTGGAGTCGCTGACCGACGCGAGGATCCTCTTACGGTGCGCCGGCTTTTGGATTTCCAGCACGGCCGCCAGCTCCACCTCCCACACGCATCTCACGCGATCCATCTCCGTGTACAGATGCTTCCTGAACGTCTCCGTGTAATTCTCCAGGTGAATGCTCTTCAACCACTCGTCCACCGACTGTCCAACTCCGTTATGCCGTTTGTCCACGCGTTTGTTCAGCAGACCGACCGCGTCCATGATCACGGTGCGTTCTTGGTCGCTGTTGATCCCGATGTCCTTCAAGTCTGCCTCGTCTAGCACCCCGTTCTGCGAACAAACGACAGACCATCGGTTCCAAGGTGACCTCGGGCGAGGAAAGAACTCGACAGACGCGACGATATACTCACTATGAAGTCGAGATCGTCGAAACCGTAATTAATGAACAGGGTCTCGTAATCCGCCAGGCCCAGCGTTGACAGCCACTGACCGACGGAAGTGGAGACAATGGGGCTGCTGCTGGTGTCCGAACTCAGGCCTGCGTACAAATCAGATTGGAACCGCGGGTTTAATTCACGGGGGGATTGCCTGGATAGCTATTTGGCCGTTTTCATCGGATGGAATCTGAAGTTGCTCGCGCGGCTCGAAACGTTATTACCTTACAAACATCACGCGAGAATATTGTAAATCTGATCCCAACTAAACTACTCAGGTGGCAAGTTGCTTCAAGAAGCATCCACCAGTTATAATTATCCTTCTTATGTAAAAATCCGGTTTTCGTTTGTTGTTACCAAAAGCGAATGGAAGAGCAAATAATTCAATGTATTGTAGTACCTAGTCTCGTTTGGAACTCTTTCTCGAGCTCGGTGACGAAAACAGACTCTCTGACCAGGCCGGTGCCGAAGGACGCCATGATCTCGGAGATCTTGGCCCATTCCTCCTGCTCGTCGAAAGGGCTCATTATGCTAAGGGACTTCTCGTCCCTTTCGCGGTCACGCTCGGACAATCGGAACGCGACCTCTCCGTCCTCGATGCGTTCTCCGCCTCCACCCTCGCCACCGGTTCCCATTCCGCATGCGGCCGGACCGTAAACGTTCCGCAACCGACGCAGCGTCCGCGGCCGCTCAGCCGTCACGGATCCTTTCAACAAACCTGTCGACAATGACAACAGTACTGATCACATACGGTGACAATTAAAGGGAGAAATGATAGACCGCGGGAGAAGAAAAAAGAGTAAAAAGAGATTAAGTAGTCTAGTGATTGTAATGAGCAGCAACGGTCACTCGCTTCAAGAGATTCTTTAGATGGTGTGTTGGGTTATCGAGGGGGTTGTGAAGATTTGTTTTGTTTTAATTCTTGGGTCTTTATATCTACATAGTAGTAAAGGGTCATTCTTAAATTAGAGTATAGTGTCACAGGATGAATCTGAACAGTGTTTCTGTGACAGTTCCCCTGTGTTAGTCCTGCTTAAGGGGGGATCCCATCCAGAAGCCACTATAAAGTTTGGGATTTTTGTGTTCGTATTAATAAAAATATTGGGCTTGGATTTTTTACATAGTTTTAAAGCAATCTCTATTTTGCTAGAGAATTTTAGAATAAAGTCAGTAGAGCAATTTTTCTCCCCGATAAGTCATCCATGTTTAAAAAGGCCCATTTTAAAGTACCAGTCGACTCGTCAGTACACCCAGGAACCCCCTCAAAATTCGCGATCCAACGTCCAGCCTGACCAGCAGCAATCCTGCAGGGTTTTAAGCGCAAACACGCTGAGAGGGTATCTGGAATCAGCCTATGGATATCCATAATGGATATGCTGCACATACGAACGAATCCAGGGATACGTTGAATATTCATTACAGATTCGTCATTGTTCGATGCCTCCACGAGATTAGTTCCCGGAAGATAATCAAGGCCGACTCACTCGACACCGATGTCGTTAAGCAATTACGTCGGCCGCAGTCGTCGCTCTTAAGGGGGGAGCCCTATTTAGGACGCTTAGAATAAGGTGATTTTGGGAATTTTTTTCTAAGAAACTGTTGAGCGGATCTTTTCGAAGCTTTCAGGGCATTTTAGTTCACATTCAAACAATAAAAATTAATTTTTTTGTTACAAAGTGTTCCGTAGAATTCGAGATGTATCATCATATATCTCCAATTCTAACGAAACTCTGTAACGAAAGAATGAAATTTTATTGTTTGAATGTGAACTAAAATACCCAGAAAATTTGGAAAAAATCCGCTTAACAGTTTCTTAAAAAAAATCCCAAGATTCACCTTATTCCTAGCGTCCTAAATAGAGCTCCGCCTTGTGTTTTACATCGACCCGTCGCGCGATATTTACATATAAACAAAAAATGAAAGAGCGGTACAACGTACCGAAGCATTGGGTAGGTATTCAAAACGCAACCAGTCGTGCGCTCCGCGTCCCGACTGCGTACGATCGGCTCGCAAATAAATTTCGGATTCATGTAAATAAAGAACGCGGATGAAACGTTTGGGGGTCAAAGCATCCACCATGGAAAATAAAATCATTTGCCCGTGCACTTGTTGCGGACATTACATTCGTCGTGATCGAACGGAGCGTGCAAATAAATAGTGGCTCCACGGACATAGAACGGTGGTTGTATACCGAACGAATTCGAATCGACGAAGATCGTTGGGGAATCGGTTCTTCCTGTTGATAATAGCACGTCAAACAAAGAAGAAAGTATCAAAAGCTTATCTTTCGATCAATTAAATATCGACTCATTTTTCTCCCACCCTACAGTACCTACAATACAATTCTCATACTTCCTGTCCTATATCGCAGTTAGTTTGACCACTAACAGCACACCCACGTTTATTGTAAAGCTCGCGTATTGTATAAAAAATTGGAAAGATTGATGGAAACCGACGACGTGACATGAGCCCTCCCCAATCCCCATCAATGGCATATCGCGACTGGGAATCTGCGCTATTCAATGCAATTTAAACACTTGCGTGTCGTCGATGAACAGCAATGTCTGCCGGGAACGTGACACGTTCAGCCACAGCCATCGCGATACACCTTTCGAGCACTTAAACGACCGCACTGTCACCCTCCGACAGGTGCAAATAACAGCCCCTGACTCCCCTCCACCACGTTCGTTCCCGTTCTCCCATTCTTCGTTCTTTTCATCGTCTGGAGGTTTGCTCGACGTACCTCTTCTACCCCCTTCCCCGTCAGCACCCGTAAGGGGGTGGCCCCAGCAGCTACGCCGACACTAAAGACAATCCGTCGTTTTCAGCGGCGTCTGACAATCGACGCCTTGGAAATGCCGCGCGTTCGCCATGCAAATTCTTTCATACGAATTTCGCAAATGAGAATTCGCGTACGCCGCGCGAATACCACCCTCTGCGGGGCAGGGGCGCCGGAGGGGTGGCAGCGACTCGCCACAGACGGGAGAAAAGAAAACGAAGGGTGGAGCGGAGGCGGGGCGGTGAAAGGAGGAAAGAAAGAAGGAAAAAGTACCACTTTAAGCAGCGGCTATGAACGCCTTTCAAAGACGCTGCGTAGTGTATCCTCTCCGCACAGGTGCGCTCGAGAGGGTGGCCGCGGGCATGTACGCGCGTGTAAGTACAT
The DNA here is from genome assembly GCA_963855975.1 of Andrena chrysosceles. Taxonomy (NCBI): domain Eukaryota; kingdom Metazoa; phylum Arthropoda; class Insecta; order Hymenoptera; family Andrenidae; genus Andrena; species Andrena chrysosceles. The sequence goes on along the minus strand of OY979766.1, from coordinate 8,332,191 downwards.
CCCCGTGTCGTGAAAAGCTCATAAAAATATTAAACAGAGAGGGGAGCGCGGAAGAGGAGGGGGAGAGTAGAGAAAGAGGGGCCCGTACAGTGAAGGACGAGAACGAGAGAAAAGAGAGAAAAGAGGAGGCCGGGTGAGGGTCGGGGGAAGGGCTCGCGCGCACGTTACAAGCAGCAAACGTACGTAATTTTAATTAAAGCTCCATGATGAAGGGCGTCGCCTGCTCGCGCGCACTCCAGTCAGCAGCGTTATATTATGTAGGCAGTTATTCAAGTCATATACACAAATTACATAAATCCTCATCGCCGTCCCTTTCTCCCGTTTTCCACCTTCTATCTGCCTTTCCCTCTGCCCCCGTCGCCCCTCCGCGCCTCCTTCTCTCTCCCGTTCGCCTGTTCAGCTTCTCTCCGCGGATTTTTTACTTTTTCTCCTCTCATCCCTCTGTCCCTGTTGCCCCGTGTCTGCCGAGCGCTCTCCTCGTCCCTCCGCGCCCCTACTCGGTGCCATTCTTCCCGTCGTCGTCGCACGAGCGACCGCTGGCTTTCACGGCGTAATAGTTTCCCTCACGAGGGAATCCGTTTAATCGCAGTAATTGGGAAGAGCCTGCGACATTATGCGCTTTTTCTTTCTCCTTTATTTCGTCGCCGGTTTGCAAGCTCCCGTCGTGAGAAACTGGCGAGCGCGCGTCGCGTCGCGCGCCCAACGCGTTTTTTCTCTTACTTCCCCCGCTTGTACTCTCCCCGCCGCCGCCTTTCGCCGTCCGTTTCTGTTCCTTTCCCTCCGCTGTAACTTTATTTCTCCTATTCCATCCTCACTCGCGTAACGGCAAACTTTCTGGCTTCGAATGCGATCGCTCTTTCGGGACCATAATGGAAAATTGATGATCGGTAATGTTTCAAGACAGAGTAATTCTAAATTGATAGAAATTTGTTGACGGGAATACAATGGAACATCAGATTTGAAGGCAAATTTTTCTTTCACACTCGAAAGGAGATGGAAAATGGCGCTTTTCCTCCAGAGAAATTATTAGTCAGAGTTTCCTAAATATCTTAATATAGGTAGGGTAAACCAACCAGTGAATGACCGAATTGTTGAATGAGAAGCCCAGTAAATGACCGCATACTTTTATTAAGAATCGTACTTATTAATGTTTGTTTAATACGCATAACTAAAAATATGGGATATTAAACGTGCAACTACACTCCATTTATAAACATATAGTAATTTTTAAATTTATAATTGACATTTCTTTGCCTAATGGTCATTCACTGGTATGCGGTCAATTACTGGTTGGTTTACCCTATAAAGCAGAAAGTGTTTGGTGTTTGTCTGCAGCCTAAAAACTTTCGAACGGTAAACCCTGGAATCACGAAATGTGTCCCACCCCATTGTCCCTAGCTAATCCAGACGAATGTGACTATTTTCACAAAAAATAAATAAATAAATATGTTTTTTATAAAATCGGAATTTAAATTACGGGACGAAGCCGAGTAGTAAAGTCAGTCTTACATATTTAAGAGCCGAAATCCTCGATCGTTGCATCGGCTTAGCTCGCAGCAAGCATAACTTCCGCTTGTCTTAACTCCTTCCCCGTTGTCTACGGTGGGCGCGCTCCATTAAAGCTGGAAAATTTGCGGCGATGCGGCGGCACCGCGCCGTCGTAAACATTAAAGTAATCCTTGCGTAAATAAGAGCGCCCGCCGTGGATTTCACGGGACACTGTTCCCTGTTCGACCAGAGATACCGGATTTCGTTGGATATTAAAAATCCTCAGCCATTAAGTCAGTCGTAAACGACGCAACGTTACGATCTTCAAATCTGGTCGCGCCTGTATCGTTTCCTTCAGAAACGAGCATTAAAATATATCTGACAAGCCTGACCGATGACGATGTCACGAATACCACGTGGGATCGTTAAAATGTATCTTTCCGTGTGTAGATAACGATATCGATAAGAATTCTTTAAATTAAAATTCACCATTTTCAAGGTTCACTTTAATTTCTGTAATTCGTGGTACTTTGTCAGTAAACAACTGCGATTAAAATGCAATTACCGCGAATGAAAACTGGGGGGCGTTATTTCAACGACCGCGGTTATGTCATCGGCGAAGAATATTAATTGGCGGAGGAAATTTATCGAAGTGGACACCGTAGCAGAAGATAGAATAAATATATTCACTTGCCCCGGATTCGCTGTTCATGCAAATTACAGCGTTTACTCGAGAATTTATGGCCCCGCTACCGGTCGATTCGCGTCTCAATTTTAGCGGAATTAAGACGCTCGCGTTCTCGTCGAAAAAACTGGATCCCCTCTAGGTAATTTAAATGTAAAATACACACTACAGGCTCTCCTCGAGTCGCGCGGTATCTCTGGATCTCACGTTAATTTAACGCCGCCTTAAAACTGTGTCAATTTCGCGTTCAATGAGCCCGCCGCGAATTAAGGAGCACGAATTCCGGGAACTCATTGATAAAGTGTTGTACACGGCTGCGGAAGAATTCGGGGCACAGCATCCCGTGCTCGCAAGGATAGAGTCATTAACAATTGCTTCCAATCGTAACAGCGTAACCTGCCGTGAATACAAATGGCCGTGTGCTGAAATTCGTGAAAGAAACGACGCGTGATTATTCAGAGCGCACGCGGGAAGCTGTCGTCCAGCTGAAATTCTTCAGCGTTGTTCGCAGGAACAGTGGACGCGCGTGTCACGCCCGATAAGTCAAGATCGGCTCGCTTTTCATCGCGAGGCAGCCGCTGGTAGACGAATTAGGCGGGCATTTGTCATTGAATCGTAGACGGCCGTATCTACCAGCAGCTCGTTTATCTCGTTAGGCAGCGAATGCTCTTTTGTGCCGGTGCAATCGCGCCCCCTCTGATAGAAGAACAATAAGGAACGAGGGAAATACGAGTTCCGAAGACGGCTGCTGGAAGTCGCGGTTCACCAATTAAATTCAATTGATCGTAGGTGCTGGCCATTCTTAGGCGAACCACGAGTGATCGTTGTCGTCCAATCGCAGCTCCGTAATAGATGCAGCAATTTACGGGGTGATGTAATGACTCCATTAAGGAAACGGATAATTTGCTAATGGCTAAGCAGACCGAGATAAGTAGGCACGATCTGAGTCTCGTCAGCTCGCGGGATGCATTTCTAGGCACTCGAGCTTGTCATACGAGCTTTCTAGATTCATCTTCATTGGGAATCTGATAGAAATTGTAGCGAAATTAGATGATACAGTTTAGCGTTCTATGAGCACAGAAATGGATGATAGGTACTTTCTATGAACACGACCTTTTTCTTGGATTTCCTTTGACTATCTCTTGGTTTTAAAGATAGAAACGGAGAGTCAGCATATACCTATACGATAAAGATATAATCAAAATGATAGGAATCGCCTCTTGACTGGCCTTCAGCTCTCAATTGTATCTAATAACTGCACATTAGAACATATTTGGATATTCTAACGGCTCCAGCTGACTCATAATACCGCTAATTAAGCTCGATTGCGCCGCTCGATGGGTTATGAAACAGGGTTCCACTTGGAAACCACACAATCCAGCTGCTCAATTTAATTCCTGATAACGATCCAAGCCATTAACAATGAATAATATTAATATCATATTTTATCTCATAAAATTGTATAAAAAAAACAATCGTTGCCCTGGAGGAAATATACATTCCTTTAAGAAATCAGGCTTCACATTTCGATTCTTGCAATCCACAAAAATTCTTGCATTATCTTTACGAGACGATCGTTATCGCGATAGAACGAGGAACGTTTGTCGAACAGCGCGTTAGCATTCCACGAATTCACGGCCATTTACGCGGTAACGCGTCTACCGCCTGCTTTTACCTTTCTACGAACCTATCCCGCGTTCTTATGATGAAGCATTGCTGACATTCAAACGCGCAATCGCCGCGAAATTGTTTCGAAGAAGGCTGCCGCCCGAGGAAACGGCAACGTACGCGGGTAGAATCGCAACGAGCCGGTCGTTTCACGTTGATTTAATCAAAACCTTGAACAACTAACTACCTTGAGCTTATCGTTGTGTATATTCATTACTGTTGAATCGACTTGAACGTACCACTGCCTACGCCGATAATTCCTCTAGCCTTAAAAAGACTCGTGTGACATCGATGGATCATCTAATTTTATTTTCCTTAGTTACTAAACACTTCCCTATTACGAATATATTATTTTTCCGAGAAAACACGAATTACTCAAGCAAACGGTGCAGCTAAATTCGTATCGCGTGAGTAGAATGGTTTGTTTTCTTGAATTTAAAAGGGGAACGTTTGGGATTTATCGTCGATCAACCGGTTCAAATGAAAGGGTCAATTGTTATTCGTTTACACGGTCGTGAAATCGGGAATTGTATATTTACCCAGATGTATGCTACACCTCGGGGCCGGATTATAACATAACGCACACGGCAAGAACCTGTGCCCGTGGCCAAACTTAGAATCGCCGCTAAAAATATCGGAATTGCGAGCCCGAAATAGCCGCCGGCCGACAACACGAATTCTACGAGAAAGATGACCCCGGCGTGTTTGTAGTAGGCATCGATCAGGGACAACGTAGATTAGAGATCTGGTAAATTGATCGTAGGATCGTGAATTACCCGCGCGCTTCTTATCGGAACAGGTACGCTCGGCATTTAAACGCGAAGCGTGGGGAAGGGTATGTTTCCAACTTTCTTCGCCAGTGTTTTCTCCGAAAGAATGCGCTTCGACGATGGAACGCGGGTCGAAATGGCAGAAAGACATATGTGCCTGGTGTTTTCTTGGCTGCATTCGGAGCAGCTATGTTCGTTCCGCGTGGAATGAAGGAAAAAGTCAGGCATGGATGCGAGGAACTCACTGAAATTCTGAGATCATAGCAGATAGCATCTATCGAATAAATAGGAAGTATTCCTATGATTCAAAAGATAAGCTAGCTTCGAAGAGGAAACACAAATGCCAGAGTCGTTCTAGAGTTCAAACGCTTATCTATTCTTATTATAAGCAAAGATAGAATCTTTCCAAAGCATCGAGAAGTCAAGCAGGTACAGAATGAGAAAGGCACATCGATTTTTACCTCCTCGTACGTCCTCGAAGTCAACAGAAGATTGGTCAAGTCTTTAGAAGCTATCGATGGTATGCTTAAGTCTCACATCCCAAACAATCACACTACTATTGCAACAAAAAACGATCCAAAACCACCGCCGCCGTGTCAACCCCCACCCTTCCCTCATTCCCTCCCGAATTACCTCTTAAACACCTCGGAGCCGACAGAACGGGGCAAAAACACCGAGCCCTCGCCTCGTCGTGCATACTCGAAGGTGACGCGACCAACGAACCAACTATTATTACATCGGGGAAACGGGGCGAGCAACAAGTATCGCGGTTTTTGCCAGGCACGCCAGGAACTTTGTACACGCAGGATTCCTGCGGAGTGCACGTGGCGCGGTTGCACGCGCGCGCACCAACACGTTCGAACAAGAGGGCACGTACCACGAGAAGCACAGAAAGTCCGACGTTCCCCTATCGCAGATGCCTGCTGGCCGTCCCTCGTCGCGTTTCGTCCTTTTCCCGCCTCCGCCGACTTCCCCAGATGTCCTTTCCTCTCCCGAAACGCCACGGTATAAAGTATACCTGTGCTCAGGTCTCTTTGCACCGCCAACAATGACCTCACGACGTCATTGCGCCAGTGACCGATGCTTCGTTGATTTTTCGAAAATGTAGGTCCCTCGACCGCTGCACGCGTGTGCTGTTTTCGTAAAAATTTCCCCGCCGCGCAGCTGTTGCACGCCACGCGCGCTCGATTCCGACCGTCGAAATGCTCGTCCGGAGACAACGCGTCGGGTGTTGTGTTTATCGGGGCGTGATGTCACCGTTCAGCGTTTGTATGCTTATAGATTTTTGTGAAATTACGTGGTAGCTAAGTTCTTTATTTTATTATTTCAAGTTACTTCGTTTTTCCGGTGCCTCTTTTCTTTTGATACTTTGGTCCACTACCTGTGCACCGAGGTGTTTAGTCTTTTTTATAGTAAAAGTTTGTCAAGTTTGTTGTTCACCGCTGCCCCAGTTATTCCTCTTTTTTACTCCACTTCTTCGTTAGGTTTAGTAACAAGTATCCATGAAATAATTTCGAGCTTCGAAGAGTATCAAGTATTAACACTGCTGAAGAACAGTCACGGTTTTGGAAGACTCAGCGTTGGACGTTCAACGTTCACAAGTTATGTTGGGTCTCTGAGGTTCACGAGCTGTTGTAACTCCTCCGAGGAATTCCTTTCTTCTTCACCACCACGAAAACAAGGTTCAGGCGGTTTTCTGTACGAGACCGACACGCCCAGGCTGCACGAGCCGCGCGCGATGATCCACCTGCCCGATCGATCCCCGTTCCACCGCACACTGACGCTCGATCCCGCCGGATCGATCGGTCCTCCTTCGGCTCGTGGACACGTGACTCTCCGCTGCCACCTCCCGTCTACCTGCCAGTGAGTCAACCGATGGACTATCGTCGAATTTCCGTTCTTCTCGCTGTGTGGCCTCTGGTGACCACCACGCTCGCAATGTTTGTAGCTGTAGCAACAACAAATAGCTTGCCTCGCGCCAGTTGCCACTCGACTGGAATAGAATCCACCGACACACTCACGTGGCGATAATTTCGTTCTCCACCAAGCTTTCCTTGATAAACATAGCTTTTCACTTAATTCTAGTCCCTCCACGCGAGCTGTGCCAAATAATTTCGTCACATAACACACTAAAATCCAAAGCTGGATCTACCGACCCTGCGCAAGACGCTCTGTTTACCCAGAAGCCTACCATCCACCAGAAGCCTCTCTTCCCCCACAATTCCCCCCGAGGGGTCCTCAGGATAATCCAAAAGTGTGCTCGCCCAAAGTAAACCACCAGTACAAATGTCCCTCTACGACGGTATCTCAAGAATCCAGTCGAGATCACTTTCACCCGAGCCCCGCGTTAAAGTGCAACAATTGCCTCGCGGTGCACGTGACCTGGAGGTGGTTCGCTCGCGTCTCGAGAGGATATGAGCGACGGGACCGGTTCACCGAGCAGCCACGAGTCAAGGTTCACAGGTGATCGTCGCCGTGGTCGATCCATTGGGTACTGCCGCTCACAGTTCGGCCACGGAGTCGTGGCGCTGCCGGAACACCGTCCCAGGATTCAGCAGGGCCCAACAGTTTGCACGGGATGCACACGTCAGCGAACACCGTTGACCCGTGGTGTCCTTATCGTTCGCCAAACGTCGAGCGACGCGGTCATCCGAGTAAACGCGACGGACCTCGCTCCTCGACGTGCCACGAGGCTGCTTAACGAGACGACTAATTCGAACGTGTTAGGTCCACGAGGAGCAGTCGCTTGGCTGCTGGTGGTGGCAGTCTACGAGGAGGAGTAGGAGGAACAGTGGAGCCCCGGGAGGGAGGAGAGGAGCGGAGCCCGGTCCTCGCCACCCGCACTCTACCCATCGGGACAATTAGATGGAAAGGGAGAGGCGCACAAGCGGAAAGGAGCAACAGAGAGGCATAGAAAGTCGCTCGACACGTATAGCCGGCCAGCATGCTGGTTGCAAACGAAAGATGACCCCAGAGATGGGACTAGCAACCGCTGGGACCCCAGACCGAATTGTACAACGAGTGGCTCCGACCCCGTAGAGAGGACGAGGCCGTTTCGTCAGCGGTGTAAATCAACTTCTTTCTTTTTCTTTTTTGTGGCAGGCGACGCTGGGATATGGCTCTGTGGACGTCGGAGGAAGTTTGATTCGTCAGGCAGCACTTGGAATAAGTACGTTGATTTTGTGGAGTTAGAGTTGGGTGAATTGGAGGAATCGGCTGGAGGATATTTGAGGTTTTGATCAGTTGTTAGGTGAATGGGTAGGAATTGATGGAGGTGCAATGCTGGGAGAATCGTGTGATTTTTGTTAACGTTGGGGAGGCCATGTGGCGCGGAGAAGCCTGGAACATCCAGTTCCGAAGCCGGCAAAGTTCCAGGTCCCCGAAAACACGGAGACGACCCTGAGGAAGAATTGAATGGCACGGAGCAGACAATGAATCCACACTCGCGTGGAGCACGCTTGCATATGGCGAAGCGTCGTTCCAGCTGACCAGGGTCGACCATTGTCATGTTAATGCACACAAGACCCGTGTCTGCAAGTTGCGTCCGTTCACGGATTCCCTGCTACCTAATTACCTTATACCTGAACAACATGACGCGGAATACGGAGCACGGAAGTAGCCGAAACTTCTTCAAAATGGGGGACTCGAAAGTGACGGGTCGCCAGAGGTTGCACGTGGAATTTATCCGAATGGGAAACAACCCCTTCGTTGATAGGTAAATTAATAGTGTACAATGTTTACATTTACTGCGTAGACATTTCACGGTGTGCCATTTTACAGAACTTGAAAATAATAATTCTTCGTTCGAATCACTCATGTTTAAATGGCTCATCTTTGCGAAACTTTAAATATCTGAAACTGTACTATTATCACAGCTCCACTATAAACACACCAAAGAAATATATTTTTCAGCAGCTTTTATCGCCGTCTGATCTCTTATAGTTTCCAATGTAAACGCACCCTAACGCGGATCACTATTTTAAATGCAAGTGATCACGAGCGATTAACGATCGAATACTGGAGCAGATCGTCCAGGGGACATCTGGAGCAACAAGTTGTGCTCGAAACGTGATCCCATGCGTGTGTATACGATGATTGATCAATCGATCTGTGGTTAGTGCTGTTTCGCCCGTTGGATAGCGTTGCGTAACGACATATCGTGTGACACCGAGCACAGGACAGAACACCAACGAACAGATTATTACGGAAGGCGTGACTGGTCGTCCACGTCAGTCGAACGGATCCGTCGAGTTCGTTCGTCTGGCTTTCTTGGAAACTTCTTGGAGGTCATGACTAATCCATTCTGCGCTCGGAGGAAACGGTACACGTCTTCCATTAAAATGCAACGTGCGTGCGAGCGAACACGCAGAAGAACTCCGGCGTTGCTTCCGTTTAAGATCAATAGACGCGCGTGAGCGTAGAGTAATTACGCCTGGCGAGAGCCGTATCCGCGCGAGAAAGCCAGAACAGTTCCTTTCCAAATTGCAAGAGTAACTTGCAGTTTATCGCACCACTGTTTACGATGGCAGAGCATTTAATGGTAGAGATGAAAGAACGATCACGTATGTGGATCATGAAGACTTGCCATTTGGATCTTGAAATAAAATGAAATTCTTGAAATTTGAAATTTTTTACTGATTTTTTCTTAGTTGGTTAGTTACCTACCACTTTGACTCACGAGAATTTGTGTATATTCCAAGTCCTCCCAGCTTTGGAGATAACTCCAAAGAATCCCTCGATTATTTATCTGCCATCGAATTTTTAATTAACGAATGACCCCAGTTGCGAAATTAATTTCGATGCGGCGATAAGCGCGCCTTTCCCATCGAGCGATCGCTGCGCGGCCCACTTATCGCGTCAATTACGAGAATGCTTGAATTATCTACAAACTCGTGCTTCGTGGAACGCGGAAAAAACTCGCTGGACACAGTCATGCCGTCGAAAGAGCGGACATTCCTGCGTGATGTCATAATCTGGCCCATGCACCAGCTACTGTCAATCGTACGAAACATTCGACCCCTCAACTTTCTTCGATTCTTCGCAAGGCGGTATAGAAAAGAAACGGTCGAAGAATTTAGAAGAGACTAGATACTCGGAAGGACAGTTCGTGACTCAACCCTCTTGTGGTTGAACGATAAATTTACGCTCCGAGGGAATCGTAGATGTCCCCGCGAAATTAATTAGAATCACAGAGGTAAAAGGGAATATTTTCAAGTTTCTATATCGTGAAATCGGAAGTTCCGAAACGTACTTGGCTGAAAATCGCGATCCGCGTGCAAGAGATGAACGGAGGACGACAGGGGTCGCAATTTAACGTCGATTTCGAGCACGAATTTCCGCGTTCTTCCGGCCGACAACAAAGAGGCGCGCACTTTCCGTTACGGTCATAAACGAAGCACAATGAGAAGTTAACTAGCCCGCTGAAAATAAATTCCGGTTCCCTCCCGGTTGCAACTCGCCCCGCTCGGTGCAGTTTATGTTTTTCCCTCCTCCTCCCGACGAGATAAAACAGCGCGCAGCTTGCGTATTACTGGTATCTTGAAGAAACCGTGGCCTCTTTCTGCCCTTCGATAATTCTCGATAATGAAATCATTGAAATCTTCCTTCTTTGTCGCGAGATGAAGGACACCACGACAAAATGAAACATATGACTTGCATTCAACCCAGAGTTGGGCATTAACTAAATAAAAAATTATCTAAATAACTGATCAAATTAAAGTTACTTCAACTTTTCATTACTCCACGAATAAAGTTAATTTTTTTATTCGACGAGAATTTATTCGACACATGACGAATTACTTTTATAACATTTATTCGTTACTCAAAATTGTATTTAAATACAAATTTTGCCCATCCCTGATTCAATCGACGGTGTTTTAAGAACCCGAAGAGACGAAGAGGAAGGAAGAAAATGAGAGACGGCGATTTTCCACACACGACATGCCGGAACCGAGACTGAACTCTGATTTATTTGAAGATGGTAAAAGATCGTCGGCCGTGCGACGAGATAAACAGCGATAAGATAGAGCGTATCGTTTGTCAAACGAGACATTGTCCTGTTCCATTGCATGGGCCAGAGTCTCGCCTATTGTCGTGACAGTCTTGCTACGTGCTTCGGAACGGGTTTTAATATCCTTGCCTGCCAGGTACACCGAGGTGCAATGCACTTTGGTAATGTACCTTCGCGTGCTCACATGAAAATGTTTGCATTCAATGCTAATGGAGGGCCGCAGGTTGCTTAGCACGTGATACGGCGTGACAGATCAATTTCTGTTGGAACGTAACTACGTATTGACGCCCAGTACTGTAATCTGCGAATGTGACCAAAGAAGAGAAGAAAACTTTCTGCTCGTTAGAAGCCGCCTGTTTCGCAATGCACGCCGTGTAGCCCCGTGGGACACATGTATGTCGAAATAGGATCCATGAGACCGATACGTATAAAAGCTTTGGTGATTAAAACCTTGATAACAGCAATCCATGTCCTTTTTTTTATACAGAACAGTGTATCAATAAGCATTCAAGTTACCAAACTCCGCTGTTCTTTTGGAAACGCATGCCTGTGCCGTAACGTGTACCGTAGCCCACCGGAAGTCGTGATACGGTTTGCCTTATTGTAGCTGTTATAGCTCATACGGACGTTGTCGAATCGGACGAGTGAGGCTAATCGACTTGGATTATGTGATAGCGCAGTCCTAATTCAGCTGGAGAATTCACCTTGCGAGCTCGTCTCGATTCGTTTAACTTACTCGTTCGCCGTCACCTGCACGTCACCTTGTCCTATCTGGTAGATAATTTAATGTGACTTCGTCAATGAGGTCTGGAAGTTACTGTTCTACTTTCTCTTGCTACTTGTTCTTGTGGGTTATTGTTTGAATGTCAGACTTGAAGAAGAAGAATCTACGAATGACCTACATAGATATCTCAGTTGAGGTTCATTTGCGAAGATCAAAACCTGATCCAACAAACAGGCCAATTGCTTCTTATAATTTTTTGAAGCGATATGGGAATGCATTCTGACCCCTTCACAAATTTAATTTTTTTTTTACTTGAGAAATGAGGAGGTGTATATATCTAGGTGCAAGAAGAAACCTGATTACGACGCAGCCGTTGCAAACAAGCTATGGGCAACGATTCTGCCAGCAAAGAACGCCGAAGATAAAGACTGGGCCGCATTATCGAAAGTTCACAACCTACGACAAGCACGGCCTCCTCGATAGCGCGCAGAGGAGGAACACAGGCACGCGTGTTTATCTGTAAAAAAGCCTCGAGCAAGCGTAACTCTCACGGGGCGTCGATAAGGCTGGCTCTGTCTGTTGATTTAGCGCGACACTCCGCTATCTAGCAGATATCACGCGTTAATGTACAAACCGGTAGTTTCGTGGCGGCGGATGAATTATTACACCGCGATGCAGTGACCGCGCCGCGAGTTTACGATCGTCGGGTGAAAGCGAGGGAATTCTAGTTGTAGCCGGCAATAGTGAAGCTTCCAAAGCGCATGCTCGGAGGAGAAGGTGGAAAAGTGGCTGTAGAGAAGTGCTGCGAGGATAACGATCACTAAATTGGAGGTTTAACGAGTGATTATCGGAGCATTACTGAACGGCTGGTAACTCAAAATATTCTACAGATCGTTTTGCCTTTGAACCTTCCTCGTTTACAAGACAAAATTGTTTCAGTTTTATAGTATGAAAATGGAATCAAACGTCCATAGCATATGTAGATATCAAACGTCAAGCGAGAGTAAGCGCTGATAGCATTGATAGGGTTGCTTTTCGAATGATTATGCCACCAATATCCCCGCAGAGATATTAATTTCGATAATGTGCAATCCATCGTTGCATGTCTCGATGCAACGTTTCACCGTGCAATATTCGACGTTGTGCAACCTGCGCCGCGCACGGATGAAAATAATTAAGAGGCTAATAATATTAAAGGACGTGTCGTTGGTTGGATCTCACCTTGCTCCACTTTCCACTCGCGCTCGTCGCGCGTGCAATTACACGGATTACAACATTCTCGTTGCACGAGAAGATACAGGGGTACGCGCACGAGTGTAAATCTGTGGAATAATATTGTGTAAGTTTGGTAGAAAGTATTGAAAAGTTCTATGACTTTTATAGTGGTCAGGTTGATGGAGGAAATGCATCTGTAACGTGGCGTTACAGAATTCGTATATTGCTGCTGGCTTCAATTTTATTTATCCCTTCGTGGTCACACTTCTGTGAAGTTCCGCGTTGGTCACACTGGGTCCAATCGATCCGGACGATTTTATAAAGCCAAAAATTATAATACACACTTTGAACATTATAGAATATGGAACAATCGCGTTTTAGTAAAAAATGAAATGTCAACGTGTAAAAAAAAATTGAAATGGTGTAATGTCTTGAAAAATAAGATTTTTTTACTATTTATCAATTAATTTTCGTACCATTGTGACTAATGCTAATGAAATATAGGCCTTTTCGAAAATATATAGTTTCATAGTGTGCGTTTCTAAAACTGTATTTATTTTGAGATCTTTATTTGGAATGTTTTTGTAGCGACTGCCACTCGTGAACGGACGCTCTGATTCCAAAACTGGCGGTCCCTATCGAAAGAGGAAACCTCAAATTTCCGTAAAACATCAGGTCAATGCTATTTCGAAGTCAGGAAGTTACCGGTATCAAGCTCCAAAGTTAAAAGGCGGGTCTATTGGACCCACAGTGACCATGAAGGGGGTTATAAGTGATTACTGGAATCTTGTAAAGATTATCTTAGCGATACTATGTTCAGTTATATCGGCGAAAGGTTTGTGGTCAATGGAAGATCGTATTCCCCAGCTTGGATTGACAAATGAAGTAATTAAGATCGACGAGATCAGCAGGACAGTGTGACTATGATTGAACATGCTTATAGAAGAATGCAGTGAAAAATCGGTGGAAAATAAATTCAATATTTCAGAACAACTTTGTAACTATCATGTTTGAATCTGAATGGAAACGGGTGCACTGAAATATTTACAGCGTATGTACAGCGTATAAAATATGAGTTTTAGAGTTGAAAGCGGATGCAAGTATCGAGTGGAAAGGAAATATAATTATTTATATACAAAATGGTTGGTGACTTACCGTGCAGCGTGAACAGTGCATTTGGAAGTACGTAATTGCGAGCAAATCACGATCGACGCTGTTAATCTGTATTTATATAAAAGTGCCTTATATTTAAAAAAAAAATCTCCTCGACGCTCGTTTCACTCGCATGCAGTTTCACTTAAAATACTCCGACACTGTCACAGCAAAAACTCAGCTTTTAAAAACTTCACTTACACTCTTGAAAATCCCTGAATTGCATTAAAAATCAATCTAACGCGATGTCTGCTCACTTTTCTTTTTCACGAGAGACGAGTCCATTCATTGACGTAAAGGGCAAGACAGAGTAAATAATATTCTTTCACGTTATACATAAATATTTAACTGCACACAGAATTATGCCCCAGACAAGTGAATTGCATCGTAATAAACACAAGATTCAATGAACGTTAAGGAAATTAGGATCCCTGCGAAAGAGACACGACAACAAATCGCAAAACCAAGATCAACGGAATGGACATTGAAGTGGGACCAAGAAATAGTCACGAAAGCACAAAGGACGATCGAAAGCGACAAAATAATTCGAGACATTGCATACCATAGCAGCATAACGTTTATTAGCACACCAACGGTAGATATATATATATATATTATAACGCACTATAATCGCTTAATTTTTAATACGTCTAAAGTGTACCTAGATTTAATGTATACTCTCATACGTAATACTCGTCGAGCGATTACAATAACTATAATACGAAGCATTTAACATAAAATAAAATCTAAAATCACTCAAAAAATAAACTATGTATGTACGTATATACCAGGGGAGAAAATTCAATCTGTAACAAATCAAAATACTTAATCTACGTGTCTCACCATTACTGTGCAGCGTCTGGTCGTGGATAGGTTCAGCTCTCGAACAACTAATACTACGGAATGTTGAATAAAAGTCTCATAAAAGTGATTCTCCAAACACTTTTATATGCTTATTTCGTCTCTGAACTGAAAAGGTAGACTACCATAAAACATGAAACTTAATAACAACTCATTTCTCACGGCATTTATGCTGCATACGTTCACAGCGATTAAAAGATTTGTATCGCTTTAATGTCAGAATACCCTAGACAAGATTTTTACTTGGATGCTGTTCGAAGGATCCAAGTGGTGTGCTCGATCTCGCGATTGCGCAACAAGATGATCACAGGTTCACGAACATCGAAAGCCAACCTATCCACGGTGTCCCGATAGACGAGCACGATTCTCCGTGATCCAACTCACCCGTTACAATACCCATTCATCGAAGAATACTTTCACTTACGTATTACTTTCGTTACGATCTACAACGACGGCATATAGATATATATCTCTTTCGGTTTAAAAGGACCGACGTTCCTAAAGAACTCGGAACGCCGTTCAATACTTCATACGATCTCTTACAGCTACTTCTCCTACTCTCATCAGAATGCGAGTTACAACGAGAAAGGACAAAATACTACAACGTAGTGAGGATATACACGATCTATGTGATGAATGTACGTTAACTATGATTTAACGTGTATAATGAGAAAAAAGTCAGAGTACATCGACAGCTGTTTGAAAATGGGGCAGTGTATTTACAGAACAATGATCACCGATGCACCTGGCGAAGGATAAACAGGAAAATATCGATATAAGAATCTTCGTAAAGTTTTATGCAGGTATTATGTACACGACACGCACACTGGTATGCATGGAGTGTCAATAAAAAGAGGATTTAAGAATTCAGGGGTCTGCTGACACTAAAATGAGAGGAGCTATATTTCACCCATTTCAGAGAACATCAGGCACCCCTGAGCTCTGTGATCCTCCTCCGAGCACACCATAAACACGCGTATATACATCACAGTTAACGAACTATGGTAGATAGCCGGTAATCTAAGGAACTATTTGATCATCTAATCGTACTTTAGCGTATTGGAAAAGTATCTCTAACTCTACCCTATCGATCTTTTCCTCCCGAGACCGGTTCACCGAAGGAGCGTGCACACTTTGCACCCATAAACATGAAGCCGATACTAACAGAAACGTAAAGAAAATACTTAAACAAAATCCCCTGGTTACCCAGCGAAACGAGCGGATCGTAAACCCGAGGAGACTAAAACGTACCCATTCATACGTTCGCGAAACGAAAATCGCGCTGTTTCTCAGGGCACATGGCAACCCTCGCGGCTAGGTCGAAACGAAATAGTAATTAACCGACGCGAGACTCGGTTCTCATGATTTTCTCGATATTCTCGCGGGTGTTTTCTTTGAGGGAGATTTTCCTCGATCGGGCAATCGGAGACGAACTCAACAGAACAACAGACATGTACGAAAACAACGATTATGCATGTACACGTGGGCAGAAAGAAGCGTCATGCGGTGCAGCCAAGCGTGCGTTGCTGTTTACCTGCGAACGGAACGTCCCCGAAGTATTCCTCGACGTTGTCCGTCGACATGCTCTTGTCTGACAGTGACACGCTCGACAACGAGCCGCTGGACGCGTCCAGGGAGCCGCCGGCCGGAAACTGCAATAAATCCTCGTCGGTTTCCGTCTCCATGTCGCGGGACCGCCGCTTGTAAACCTGCCGGCACGTAAACGCGAGCATGGGTCAACCTAACGCTGGTGATGTCTTTTAGAAGTCAAAAAGTGGTTTCGAAAACCTTCGACAGCCACACGATGGCAATGCTTCGACGGTAGATCGCTCCGGAAGCCTCGAAACTAGTCAAACGTTAAACCCCACGGAATTCGAGCTGTGAAGCATTTTTGGGGATCACGAAAATGCGTGGGAAAAGTGGGTATTTATTTTTTTAAACATAAGTTTAGCTGAAAATTCTATTTGGGTTATGGTTCAGTGTGGTTAATCGTTAATAAATTAGCATCGTTACCATGGAAATGCAAATGAGAATTTTGCGCGTCAGCTCCACGCTCTGATCGACCCGCGCTGCTAATTTTTTCGCGAGGTAATACGACCGCGAATTACCGAGGAGACTAATGAAAAATGACGTTTCGCGGTAGAACATTTTATAAACGATACAGAAACTCGTTTTGTCGTTCGCGCGTCGAAAACTCGCGTCCACGGTCGGAGGGGCGAGTAAAAGCGATTCCGACTCGATAAAAATCCATCGGGGTCCGATCGCTTGATACGATTATATAAAATAAACTTTATAAAATATAGATCGCGCGAGCGAATCTCGACCGGGGGAAATGTATCTCCCAAACTTTCGATTCGCAATTTCAGGCGCGCCGCGATATTAAAATTTCAATCTACCAGGCTTATCGAAAACGCCTCGCAACGTTATTATTCGTGGCCACGCGTCGATTTTTTTTTTGAAACAGAAATATTAGGCACCTGGTGCATTATTCCACACTTAACTTTGTCATCTACAGCACGAACTCCGAGGGGCAGTGGCTTTATCGAAAACCAGCAGCGTTTCAACTATGGATCCCACGCAACCACTGGCAGACTACGTTCAGCTTCTACATCCTCCCCCGACGAAAGCCTAGATATTGGAAACCAAGGATCTCAAAGGACATCCTTTCCCCTCCCACGAAGAAGGCATTCTAATTTACTTTCTATCCCAAGCGAAAGCATTCAGCGAAGCTTCCAGGAAGACCTAACTCCGACCACTTCGAATCAACCCACGAGAAACATCGTCTATCTTCGATAAAATTCGAGCGTCCACCCGTGGTGCTTATACACCAGAGTTTTTCGCAAAACGCGGGCCTAGAAAATATCGCTGGGGATCGTCGTAACGCAATTAAAATTTGACGCCACGGACTCGACGGACGTTATCTGGCGGGCTGTCTGCGGAACGGCCGCCGGAAAGCGTCGCTACAAATTCGTAGGTCTCTCCTCGCCGCGGCAAGGAGAACGGGCGTTCACGAGGAGAAGTCAGACAGGCATAGAAGCCGAGGGCTTCATTATTCAAAGGGTGTCGGCGTCTTGCATTCTGCCGCTCTGCTGGATCCGCGGAAGTTGACGGGTGTGAAGCAACCATCCGTGAGCAGTTCCCTCCTTCTCCACCCTCCTGCACCACCGTCGCCACCTCCTCGTCCCTCCGCCGACGGAGGCTTCTGGCTGCCTCGCGCAGCCTCCTCTTTTCCTCGATCCTCCTGGATTTTCCGCGATACCGCTTGATCCCGTCGTCGAATCGCATCTGGCACCCTCGCCTCTCGCGATTTGCGGCGCCCGCCAGCCGAACGATCGCCGAAACGACGCTTCGTTTGCCGACTCTGACGCCCGTGACTGCCGGATTCCATGCGACACTTTCTTCTTCGAGTCGCGACGAAGATTCGTGCACGGGCTGAACTGCGGAAGTCTTTTGAGTGGTTTAATTGGACGTGTGTTTGGTTTGGAGCACTGGGTCCTGTTCAGTCGAGAATTGGTGTTTCGAAAATATTCCAGATGTTGAATCAAATAAAGATTCTGATTGAACAGAGTGTTCTTCCTACTGCTTCTCGAAAGTAGACTTCATATCCACTTCTCTGTATTCCGTTTTCTTGCCTATTTCTCGCTTATTGGAGATTGAATTTTGCATGTGGTCAATAGTGAGGCATTTGTGATATGTATTAAATTTAAGAAATAATAGCTCGGTCAGATCCGCCCGGTTCAATAAAAGATTCAGATTCTAATCTCGATCCAGCTAATCGATTGGCCTATCCTTCGTCCACTCGCTCCGACGAGCAGAACGTAACACGGAAGTACGGTGCCAGTTAGCAAACGGTTGGCGTTCCGTTGAAACCTTTGTCGCTGTTAACGTTGGAGGAGCATGGCTAAATTGTGCCGAAATATCGGCTACGCCTCGTCCTCGTTGATGAGATTTACGAGCGTCAATCGGAATAGAGGGTGATTCGTTATCGACGGTCGCGACCCCCTGAGCTCGCCAATTACAGCTAAATTGCCAGATTCGTGTACAGGGTATCTCTTTTCACGGGATCATGCTGAATACTTCTATCCTTTCTAATCGAACGGAAAAGGGCTTTCAAATCGACGCTCTGTCAATTAAAAAATATCAAACGCGTGACCCGCTTGGTTCCCTCGGCTCGTGGCAAACGGTAAAAAAAGGTGCTTGATCGCGTGTCACAGAAATGAAGAAAAAAAGTCATTCGACGGTGTTAGTATCCGCACCGTTTACGATGTAGGTACATATACACGTTTCAAGCCCTCTATCCCGGCGTTACGAGCACGTCGGTCGAGAAAACGCGAAACCATGCTCGGCTCGCGCGCCAAAGGTCTGGCAAACGGCATACACGATGATCGTATCCGGCATCCGTAAATCTGCGAGGCACTAACTACTCGATCCAGCGAAGGAGCGTCGCGACGCTTTCTCTCAAGCCGCCTGCAGCCCCCTCGAGCCCCGCATAGCAGCGCGCACACGATCCCAAAGCGTCTTCCCGTCATCCAGCTCCTCGCTCGAAGGATATATTCACTGTGTGATATTTCGTGGAGCGTGTATAACCGCTGAAAGACACGGATTGCGAACGCATATAGCAGCCGGCGAGGAAGGAAGTAGCGAGAGAAGACGGGGGAGGGCTGAAGGAGGCGAACGAGGGTGGCGAAGAGGGCCAGGGGTGGCAGGAGATGGATAAAGAGGGCAGGAGATAGAGGAGATATAGGAGAAATAGAAGCCCGTGCGAGGAGGGTGTATGTTATGGATATCCATTCGGAGTGGATGGGAAGCGAGCGTAGTCAGTCTCACAGCAGAACGATCACAGGATGACGCGGCAAACGGCGGGAAACGAGCGATACAGGCTGCGGCTGGAGGAACGGAGAGAGAAAGAGAGTAGAGATAGAGAGAGAGAGAGAAGAGAGAGAGAGCTCCTTGCAAATCGCATCAAAGATCAAACACGGCTTGTATATTAAACGTAACCTGCTAAGGCGTCCCGCCGACTGCTTATCTACTGTCCAAGCGTCTGGGCCGCGCAGCAGCCACAGCGATCGCTTCCCCTCGGCCTCTGGCGGCGCCATTCTTCCCACAGAAGCACGACGCGGCAACGGTCGCGACGCGCTGCCCAGATCTCCGCGGGCGATAAACTCTTCTGGGCCTGCTACCGCTTCCGAAACGAGCATTCCAGACCAGTACTTTCGCGTCCCGACGCGTCAGACACCAACGTTTGACATCCCCGCGTGTCTGGCGCGGATACGGGCGCACAGACGCGGCTGCTGCGTGCTCCTGAGGAGCAGCCGAGGATGCAGAATTGAACGCACGCTCCGATGGAGAGCATGCGACGAATCGCGGAGACGCCTTGGCTCGTCAGCCGCTTCAGAACTGCTTTGGAGCTTGCGATCGTCTACCCCGCGGCCCTTTCGATGCGATTGGGAAGTTAATGTCCTGTTGTCAAGGAAGACGCGCGACGCGAAATCGTCTGGTGGTGTCTGGCTGCGGGCAACAGCCACGAAGAAGTATGAGATCTCCGCGCGCACGAAATTCACACCCGTTCCTAAGTTTCTCGGGCGACACTCCGTTCGGGCATAGAAAAAGCATGGGAACACAAAGTAGGGGAGACCGGGGCAGGTTGATACAGACGAATTATCTCGACACTGTATATATGTAGCTTCCTGTGTGCGAGATATGTGAAGCTTCTTGTTCGATTCTTTACTACGATCTAATGTACGTCTGTGTACCTGAACGTTAGTAATCAATTTTTAACTGTTTTCGTTTCTATAGAGAAAAAGTAAATACCTAGTTGTGTTCACTTTCCAATCCGTCTTGAGACAGGATAGAGAATTTTATCCTGAATATGAGCCCTTTGAAGGTAAGGTAATTACGTTTTGTTATTTTGTTTATATGCTCTACATTTTTTTATGGAGATGTTTGTACATAATGACTTCCTGTGTGGTAAGTTGATACATTTTACCTTCGTCCAAATAACATTTTTTCATTCATTTTGTATGTACTTTTTCAACTTTTCATTTACAATATATTAAAGAGGAAGGACCAAAGTATATTTTAGCATATTTGTTATTAAGTAATTAATTCAAATAAAAATGAAAAAAAAATTTAAACTAAAAAACGTATCAACTCTGCCCCGGTCTCCCCTACCCACCGCACGGTAAAACTCACCTAATGACACCTCTCCGAATTAATAAACGTTTTGACAAATCACCCCATTGACAAATCCCTTCAACGATCCACTCCAAATTCTATAGGTACTTGTGTCAAGCAACGCTCCCTTCAGACCCGTCAAATACATCTCGATAATTACCAGATACCAAACACTGCTCCAGAAAGTACGAAACACAGTCAGATCAAGAAACACCATCAATGACGAAGGATCTCTGAAAGGCTTACCTGACTCAACGGGCGAATTCGTTCGTGGATAGACTTCTCGGCCTGCATCGCCGAAGGGGGCGGGTGGTCAGGGGTAGGTGGCTGCGCGTAGTGGGTGGGACTGGTCGGCAACATCATTTGTACTCGTTTCAGGCGCTTGTCGGTCGCCTCGCGGGCTTCGTGGGCCTGTTGCTCGTCACCCGTGTCCCTCTTCTCGTCCAGGAGGCTCTCCTGAGAGGACTTGAGCGTGAGGAACGCGTTTGACACGAACGTCTGCTCCGGTATGATCGAGTTTGTCTCGCTGCACGGCGACTTGTCCGGGCCGCCTTCCGCCTCATAAGCGTCGAACGCGTGCCTGCGTAGCTTCCGCCGGGGATTCAGCGTCTTGATGGGCCTGTTCTCGTAGATGGACGTGATGGCAACGGGTTCTACGCCTGGGTCGCGCCTTTCCTCGCCGTCCTGCATCCAGGACTTCATCTCCACGTACTGGTCCACGCTCCTGGTCACGTGGCGCAACTGCTCGCGACGTTTTTGCAGCTGCTCGAGATCTATGTGGCTGCGAGCACCGCTGCGCGCCATGAACAAGTACTCGTAGTTGCTTGGGCCCAGCGAACAGTCCGCGGACAAGGACATCTGGGTCTGCAGGTGCGTAGGCGACACTGATAGATTGCGCCTTGGTGGCTTCTTCGGAGGTGTTGGCTGTAATGGGAGAAATACCTTCCCTGAGGAAGTTGACAACTTTGCGCGAGTACAAGGGAAATGCGCGGATAGTTGGTTGCCTGGTTCATGGTAGAATTAAATAGATTGGTAGGGTTACAGTAGTTGTGAATTCTGGGGCAGCTTTGGTTGGTCGGATGGAGGATTAATCTTGGATGAAGAAAAAGAAAAGGAACTTTTCTTCACAGCGAAGTAGTGTTCGAACAAAAATACCAAACGGACATCTTTCGAATTAAGTGTTAGCGAACACGATGACCCCGCTTTCGCGAAGCTTCCCGGCTGGAAGGAAAAACGACAGCCAACGTCGGAATGCCGTGCCAATTAACCCGCGATCAATTTGTCCACGTTAACGAACTGCGAGGCGCGGGGGATGATTCATTGCCGCGTTATACGCCAGAGTTTCTCGGTGTAAAAAGATTCAATCACCGGCAACAGGAAGGAAAATAGGGTACGCGGAAACAAAGTGCCCGTCGTCACGAATTTGTCATCTTAGTAAACGAACTACTAAGTAATTCGTCGGCATAAGACATTTGTAAAAGAAACAGAACCGTGACAAAAGGATCTGGAAAAGTCTTAACTGGAATATCTGCATGCAAAGTAGAGCTCTTACCTGGGTACCCGAAAAGTACCCGGAATAACTTCAAGCAATTGAATGTAATATTGTCTGTGATTGTCTGTGGTATAGTCTGATGTTAGCCAAAAATTATTGAACTATACCACATTCAATGGCTTGAAGTTGTTTCAGGTAGACGGGTACCCGACGGGTCAAAAAGTAAGAGCTCTAATGCAAAGTAATTGGTAATTGATGAATGGTTGTAAGCTGCCCCAGGTACTCGTCAAACGAGTTGGCAAAGCGTTTGAACCGAGCTCAGCTGGCGTGACCTCGTGCAACCCTTGATCGAGTCGGGGATGATCTTAACGTAAAAGGGATCTGGCTTCTTACCGAGACTTTATTGTTGGAGGCGGGGCTGTGGAGTGAACTGGACAAGGGTGCCATTGGCAAGTAAATCCCAGCGGCGCTGGAATCGTTGGGCAAACAACGCCGGTCCCGTGGGCTCGGTCCACCGACGCTCGAGGACGAGGAAACGCTCAATTGGTCCGACTCCCTGCCACCCCCGTATCCCGTGGGTAATGTCAAGGACAGATCCTCCGACACGAAGCTACCCTCCATTGTTCCTCGAGGTACCGGTGGCGTTTGGTACAATCCGCTGTCGGAACCCCTGCGCAATCAAACTGAACGTCTCAGCGGCACCAATTCACGATCGGCGAGAAATCGTTAATTCTGTTTGCTTCGTTAAGTCTATTTCTCATTTCTTCTCTGTTTTTTATTAATTTCTATTTGGATATTCAACGGTGTACACAATCGCCAAATTGGCTAAGTAGTAGCGTTTAGTAGCGCTTTAGACGACAAACGCTGTCCGATATAATGGGCTTTAAAATTTGTAGGGGATGATTGCGAAGATTATCTCGTTTGAAAATACAGACAAGCTTTGTAAAATTGCATTCATATCTTAACTATGGCTTCTAGTTTTTATGACTGTCTTAGATTGAGAAGAGTTTGTATCTTTGAAAATAAAGTGATCTTACTAAAGGCGCTGCTCAATCACGAATCAAATTCGTTGAAAATTTATCTAAACGATTCTGAGAGGGTAAGCGTTACAGCGTAAAGGAATCGAAAGCGCTACCAGTTAATGGTGAATGTTTGCATGTCATTACCGTGTGGTGTCGCGCTGTACTAACGGTATTCTGTTGGTGGTAGTGTTTTGTGGTTTGTCGTCGGGAGTTTGATCGGAACTTTCGAGAGTATTTATCGAGTTGAGTGTGTCGGACATGGACATAAAGACGCTGTCGAAGACGGAACTGGGGTCGGAGTCCTCTGTCAGCTGGAGGGCCCTCCGTACTCCGTTCACTGGTCCCCCAATCTGCTCGTCTTCGCTGGAATTCGCAATCCGTCGTGTATCGTGAAATTTGCAACGACACCTAAGCATTTATCTGCCGTGGCACACGGAAAGCGAAGCAACGCGACTGTCATTCGCTGCCGAAGCCAACACAGAATAACGTGCCACTGTAAAAGCACCCTGCTCCATTCTAATACCACTAAATCATCCCTAGGTACCTTCGCTATTCCCCTCAAAAGCCGAGTTTCGTTCGGTAACGACCTACCCTACGAGAACCCCTCGTTTCCGTTGCAATTACAGAATATTTCTGACTTTATCCGTGGTAGGTTTCGACGTGTCAAGAATAAAGGCTTCACTCGAGGCGCTGAGCCACGGAGATGCCCAAGCTCTGTAATCGTAGAGCAAGATGCAGCCACGGATACACTTAACCGGACCGAGCATAAGAACACTGCAACGGAACGAGGCAGGGACTGTTCATCGGTCAGGGAACAGCGGAAGAATAGCGGTCGGGTACCATCGTTTCCATCCCAACAATGCGTAACTTTAACTAGAGACGAGTCCGCGCGCCGAGTGCCGACTTTTTAATGAGGCCACGTAGACGAGGTCGGAGAGGCAAGTGGTGAAACAGAGAGAAAGAGAGAGAGAGAGAGATGTGAACGAAGAGGCGGAGGAGGAGTAGAAACGAGCGAAGGTGGAGGTGAATGAGAAGCCGGCGAACCGCGGCTGGAGGCCATGCCCGCAGGACGAGGGAGAGAGCAATGGTTATTAGTTTTATGCTGAGACGGGCTAACATTTACATTGTTTAACGTGATGGATTCATCTCGAGGCGGCCGAGCCACGGCTACCGACGTCAAACATTGACGGTGGAGGTGCGGAGAGCCCTGGTACCACTCACCCCCTTCCTTCTCCCTCTCTCTCTATAAACCTTGTCCTCCTCATCCATCTTTCTTTCCTTCATTCAGCATCTCCCTTTTTCCCGCTGTCAGTCTTTCGCTCGCCCATCGTCCTCTTTCTCCGTCTGGTCCGGCCAACCAGTACCACTAGCAGACAGAGAAAGCGAGCGAGCAGAGAGAGAGAGAGAGAGAGAGGAGAGAGAGAGAGTGAGTAGTACCAATGGGGTGATACGGCGGGGGTGACCCAGGGGTGAACGAGGCGGTCGGACCCACCATCGCCTGCCTACATCAGGAAAATTAAACCAAGCCAAGCGGTGCTTAACGCGCTGGGGCTACACGCGGCCGCGCCACCTCCTCCAGCCTCCACCTCCGGTTTCAGCTTCCCTTTTCGGCCCCGAGAACCTTTCCTCTCCTCCGCCTCTGGCCAGGCCACGGTGTGCACCAGCATCGGCCACTAACGCGGTACCACCGTTAACCATCATCCCGTGCACTCCGCTCTCGCTCATTCACTCTGCCCGCTTGCCTGGTCCACGTCTACGCTTTTGTTTACCCAACATCTCTCCTATATTAAAGCCGCCACGGTTACGCGCTCGCCTATACCATATATCCGGTCTTTCTAGAAAATATTACCGAGCCCCACCGCCGCCGCTCTTATCCGATCCACCCACGCGATACTCTTTTCTCCACCGCGAAGATGACGCCGGATGAGCACAAATACTGGCAACCTGCATCACTATCGTCGTCCTTTTTTCCCTCCATTTCTTTTTTCCAACTTCTTTTTTGTCGTTTCCCTTCCCCCTTTATTCCTCGCTACGCCGAAGCTCGCGCACCCCGTTGCTGGCGGCGGGCACCGATAGGTTATTGAAGAGGGTGGTCGCGGATGGTCACGCCCGAACGCAGTCATTCTTACGCGAGGCCGAGCCGCGGATTATCTATTTTCGATCTCTCAAGGACGATTTAGACCCGCGGCTTATTCAGGTAATTCGAAATGTCACCGTGGGCTTCACTTGTCACTAAGTCGAAACGGGTGGGTAATTATGTATGCGAGATAAGAGTGATGTATCAACAGGCTTGGTAGCTGTGTGGTGATTCGTGGCGATATGTAGGTGATAATTCGTTGAACGGTAGAAAAAGTGCAACATATTTGGAATACCAGTTTGTTTAAGACGAATAAAAAATTACGACAGAGGATGAGAAGAAATAAAACTACATAATATCATAGGGAAACTAATAAACTTTCATATTTCTTAGTGTCAGTAAAAATAAAAAACAAAAAAATCGCAAAACTGGCACAGAACTATAAAAGGAACATGCAAATGAGTGGATTAAGTGTTTAACACTCTAAGTTTTGACATATTTTAACCATGATTGGAACGATTGAATACGCGCTGAAAAAGTTTAGCAGATTGACGTTTTCTTCCTCTGCAGATTAAGTGGAAAATGTGAAAATAGCGGTTCATTCACAAACGTCATTAGTGAACAGGTCATTAGCCCCTATAATGTACGGTGTTACAAATTAAATAGCGTTAATAGTTTATGAGATACTTCGGTATTCCAAATTACCAACAGTATTCCAAATATGCTGCACTTCCTCTATAGAGAATGAGGAAACAAGTGGAGCAATTTAGTGTGTGGAATAATCGAGTGAATTTCGCACTTTGTCTCTTTGCTTACACTGCAAACTGGGTTTCAATATCCTGTATTTCCTGCTACCTTCGTGAACATTGCCATCTATCACCTGGGATAACTCGAAAGTAGCAAGCGTCCACAGAGTAGGGGTACCTTCTACCGTTACATTAGCAACATTGCACGCAGCTGCAAGCGTTGAGCGCATTGACGCGCTCAAGATCGCGGAAATGTTTTACGAGCAACGCGTGAAGACAGCCGAACAGGGGAGAGGAGCGTTGCAAGCCACGGCACGCACGCATGGTGGCAAAGTGAAGAGAGGGAAAGGAAGAAAGAAGAGAGATACTCACAAGGACATGACGGAAGTGCCGGAAACGCGACGATCGTCGTCTCGAGGCTTATGATAGAACTGCCATTGAGTGGGCGACGTCCCTTCCGCCGGGGAGAGATCGTCCCCTGGTCGAACGTTCTCATAAGGGCTGCCCAATGAATCGCCTCCCTGGACCGGAATCGGTGGCAAGTTTTCACTGTCAGCATCGCTCTCCACGCCGGAGGAGGACCTATGCCCTGTTCACAACACGTACTTCACGGTTCTTATTCCTTCAACAGAGACTCCTATTCCTCCGTTTCACATTTCCACCTTATTCCTCTTTCAAGTGATACAAATTGCGGAAAGGTAGACCTTGGGGTTAATCCATTTTACTCCAAAGGGTTAATCATTCTAAATTCATACTAGGTAATTCGCAATTACGTGTCACTAACTTATTAAGCTTGGTACTGAACATAGTTTCGTAGTAGTACAGAATCGAATGGAAAGAATGTTATTGTGATAAATGTACTATTGAATGAATCTCAATGCAACGGAATAGAATCCTGCAAAGGATGACTGTAAATGCATTCGTCGAAGGACAAGCGGCGCCAGTTGGAAACTGGGTTGATACTCGTTTAAATATAGAATACCGTAGCCTACTTTATGAGCAACTTGGTTTTTGCGCGTCGACTTCTAATTACACGACCGGTTTGCGTAAAGAGTATACGTACTAAAGTTATCGAATGAAATAAAACATACAGGACGAGTACACGACCTCGGATACGTACTTTTTATCACCGCGGTGATGTCCTGGGTGACGTGCGGCGGGAACTGTCCCAGAAGATCGAGCACCGTGTTATGCAGCGAGTCCCGAATGGCTAGATCGACCCCTCGATCGAGAAGGGTCCGCACCACCTCCATCTTACCACAAAGTGCTGCCTCGTGCATCGCGGTTCCCGCGGACGTCCTCGTGTTGACGTCCACCCCCGCGGCGAGCAGCACCTCCACCACGGCTCTGCAAACAAAAAGAACAATCTTGCATTGCATACCGCACATAATTGCAAGCAATTCCCTCGGGGTTTCTTTTCCATGAGAAAGAATACATTTACGACTTCACGAGACCGCTAAAGAAAATTCGAAGGTCCAGCCCTGAAGGTCACTCCCATCCTACCTTCCTCGATGATCAAACGAGAATTCTACCCCCAAAGAAAACTAGAGCCAATCCGCGAAGGTTTCGCGTCCTATCGTTCGATCATCGTCATCGACGTCCCCCGACACTGAGGCCCCGCTGGCACGCAATTCCCATTTCGACGGGCAGGCAGGACACGAAACCCTGATCTCGTTTTATATCTATCGGGGGGTAGCGTGCACACGGACTGCAGTGACCGCAGCCATCCGTCGCATATAGGATTCGTGGCTGGGAATCGGATTCACGTGCACCTATGTTGTTATTACCGTGCCATAGGGGTATTTGTATACTGGCTTACCAAGAGCACCGATATTGAATCCGATAATAGACATTACTCCAGTCCCGCTCGCAATCCCTTCGTCCCTTCACCCCCTCCCCCTCCGTGCACTCCACCCTCGCCCATCGTTTCCTCTGCCCGTCCCCTCTGGCTGCACCGTAAGCCACCCCCGCATTCAGCAGATCCGCCAAATATCGTGGCGAGAGCGTGAAACGCGTGCGTGAACGCAATCATCGCAGCGTGCATCGGTACACAGGGCGAATCCCGCCGCGTTTCGAACGTGGTCGCGCGGCTAGGTACGTGTGTACACTTCGGCCCCCCTTGCGCGTCCACATGGCCGCGGTAACGTCGAAAACGAGCGTGCACGATGAAGTTCTGCGCAACGGCCACCGTAGTTTCCCGCCTATCCAAACATTCAAAACGCTCGCGTGCACACGCTGTTTGACCGTGGAGATCCCCGGGCCCTTTGGCGCCTAATCAGCGAGACGAGGGCGGATCGGCTAAAATTCATTCCGATAAACGGCGGGAGGCGCGTGAAATACCTGGCCTCCATTCTGTTGCGTACCGACAAAAATTCCAATGCTTCTAGGGTGTCCCGCAATTTCTATACATACACCTACCTACGATACTATGCGACGCGTTTGGGATATAGGAAGATTCTTTGATATTAATCTATTAAAACGACCGCGTACTCGATCCAAGAACGCCAACCACCCCACGTTTCTCTGTTAATAAATGCCAATGATACTTCGGCACCTTCATGCTTAATTGCACAGTAACAGTATCACGCGGTGTTGTCCGACCAAAATTCGATGGACGGAACGTCGCGTCCCCCTGCAGCGACCGCGTACAGTCGGCGTCCATCGCGGTGCCACGATCGACGGGATGGAAACGGGATGGGAGCAGGGTTGGCCGGCAGAAGGGGATGCAGGAGATCGGGAGGATGGTTCGGGGGGGTAGCGCGTCACTAGCGGCAGAAAATGCATTCATCGGACTGTGTATCGCGACGCGATCGCATTATAAGCGGCGAGCGGCAGTTAAAGCGATTACCGAGCTGCGAGGCTGCATAGAAAAACCGACGTTATACCCGATTACAATGTGACTGCCGTTTCGCGGCGATTCACGGGCGCCGAGCGATTTTCGATCCCCGTACATCGGCGGCCCGCACCCCCGCACGCTACTCGATCCGACAACGTCGATTATTTTAAAGGCTTACCAGCCGGATTATGCGCGTGACGCCGCGATGTTAAATGAGAACGAATTGGCCGAGCAAAGCGTTAAATAGAATTCCGATTCGGGGCTTCGCTCGAAACGAATATCCGTATCGCGTGTTCCGACCGATGGAATTTACGATGGGGGAATTTAGGCCGGCGAGGGACAAAAGAAATTCCATTCCACACTAGCGGACATTCTCCGCGCGAGAGAAATGCCCGCCTTTATTTGTTAACGAACACTGTTTTAAGAGGAGTGTTTAAATGAGGATGAATGGAAATCGAATTCATCATTGTGTAATTATGGATCCGAGTAGAATTTCAATAACTTGATGTTTCAACTATTTGGGAAAATGGGTACGTTAAAATGTACGTTAAGACATAAGTACTTATATATGTTTGACTTTGGAGCAGCAAGGCAAATTATTTGCCATTCTTTTCGCGCGCGATGTTTTTCGCGGGGAAGCTTGCAAATAGCGACCGAAAGAATTGCCCCGAATCCAGGGAGGGGTCGAAATTCATTTCCGTTATTTAATCGTACAGCACCAGCGTAACCGATTATCCGGTTAATCCTGTATCATCCGATTGAACGGCCCGATTAATCAAATAACGAACGCCTCTCGCTTACAATACCGTTGATTTAACTGAACATTTTTGCGGCGCGATGCAACAATCGACAATTATTTCTGTAAATACTAGGAACTCGGTGGAGCGTCGCTTCGCGCGATGTTTCAGAGATTGTTTCTATTTGTCACAAAATACCTATCACAGCGAGACACGTTTTACAATGGCACCATTCGAACCTCCATCATTCACAATCAAATCCACTTTGCCAAACAAATTTCAACATCCACTCGTTCAATACGCCTCGCCCATATTCGTTCCCCGATCTCCCCAGAAAAATAGCAGTCATAGAAAAACTGCATACAACTAACCAGGCATAAAAACGTCAACGTTTCGTGATACCCGGTAATAATGGCCATGGAAGCGACGCTTCAGCATAGTGCGGCTAACCAAGCGATAGACCACCTTTGGGCACAAAGGGAGGTTAAACGTACCCCGGTTCAGTGGGAGGCGAGCAATCGCGATATACGACCAAGCGATCTGGGTCGATACGTTTCGGAGATAATGATTAATACGATCCTCGTAATCGAGAGGCGGTCAGCAATCCGCGCGGTTGAAGGGAGCTGTTGGCGGCGCGAATGCGAATCGAAATGCGTTCGCACAGGCCGAGAAGAGGAACGGCGGAGGGCGAGGGCAATCGGCAGGGATGGTGATATAGGACGTTGAACCAGTAGAGGGTTGCGACGGATCATGCCAGTCGGAGGACGTGCATATCGTATTCCACGGGATTACGCAACGCGGTGCTCTCCGATTGGCTGTAATGGGCGAACGCTGCAAACGGCACGACATCGTTATGGTCAACTGAAACGAGCCCATTGTTGTTCCTTCTGGGATAAAATGCCGCGAGGCGCATTACTCGGTAATTACCGTCCCTCGGTCCCAAAGATAAAATGTTTCGACGCTCGGAGAGATGAGACGTTGCCATGGCAGTTGGTGGAAAGTCCCGGATCAACTCCCTTCTGCTGCTATTGCTACGGCGCTTTCGATGATTTATTTTTGATAGCTCCAAACGAAGGTAAGTGGAAGAACTGCTGATCCTTCACTGATACGATACGACCAGCGCAGATCCACAATCCAAGTTCTAATTACATAGTTGAGCTTAATTGGGTGAACCAGTCGACCACGTTACTTGTACGCATTATTGTGCTTCTTTCGTTGACGTTCTATTATGGAATATCGTCGATGATAGTGCAAAACTGGGTATGAGCAGTTTGTAAATACCGCGGTTATGCAAAAGTAGCAAAATTGAGATTTCGCGCTCACGGTTGCCAAGTTACGTTTCGCTTTTTTTAAAAGTCACACCATTAATGTTAGTATTTATTACAAGGAGTGCTAAAACTGTCTCAAAAAAGTTCAGTCAGAAAAATCCCTTAAATTGGCTAAAATATTAAGTTTTTTGTTCCTCCTGTAAAATCGGTAGAATACAAACTGCTCATACGCGGTTTTGCACTATCATCGACGATATGTACATCCCCTGTCAGTCTGGAGATCCAATCGTTAACGTGAAGTGGCATCGAATACGTGTCAGGTTTCTTATAAAACACAGCACAGATACGATTAGGCGCCCTACCGTTCGAAACCACTCACCCGAGATTCGTTTATAGCCGTCCTTAAACCCCAAGAATATTAGAGAGAGAACTAAAGTAGTTAAACTTGTGACAAATAGCTCAAGGACTGTTTAGTACTTCGAATTCAAAAAATCCAGAGTGCTCTTCTGAATCTTATCATCCCACTGATTATAGCAACCTATCTACAGTCACTTACATATTTAATAATCAGTAATAATTCGTTATTAAACTATAAACGAAGTCCGTCTGTATCAATTTCGAAATTCACTGATTAAACGAGCTGACAAAGCACGAGAAATGATTGCAGTTACGCATTCAATGAGATAAAACTACACTTTTTTTTATTCGTTTAAGGTCAAATTTTCCCCACCCCCGCCGGTTACGTAACATACATTTCACCCTGTCAATTATGGATTAATGCTGTAGGGCGTGGGGTATCATTCATGAGCCGATAAAGTTTCCTTTCGGTCTCAAACAACGAACGCAAATTAATCGCGCGATGCGTGTACGCGTTCAAAAGCCGAGTGTACACGAGTCCGCCGCGTCGGGGCTCCGCAGATCATGAATAATCGAACGACGATCCCTGATCTGCAATGCAATATAAAATAGATTTCATGGACAGGGACGGTAAACTCGCGAGCCGCCACCCTCGCGTGTTGATCGTGCGCCGCGCGCGAACATCGGCTCCGATTGATTAAATAAAGAGAGGACGCGGTGCTGTTCATCGATAGTGTCTAGTTATTCGACACGTTGCAATGCAAACCGCTGGGTAAGGACGGAGAACGCTGACTGGCGACACTGAACTTCGGATGAAGAACTGAATCAAGTATGCAACTCGTGGTAACGCAATTTCTTTGCGACATAACGCAGAAGATCGATCAGATATTTAACCCTTTGTGACCACACCATCTTATAATCACAAATTGGTCTCACGGGGTTCACTGCAGTCCAGCATAATTTTTTAGTTAACATTTTTGTATTTTGAATGATAATTGGACATTCGAACTACTCTAATAGTGTTTTTCCAGAAATGAAAATTTTAATATGATGAAATTTATAGTTGAAAAAAATAGTTGTGGAAAAAAGTGATCTTTTTTGTTAAAATTCACGAGATTTTAAATTTTAATATAAAGGTCTACAAATTTGGAGAAATATTGTCAAAGCCATAGGTATACCTACTTCTGAAAGAAAATTACCTGAGGTGCGATATACACCGTGTGATCACGAAGGGTTAATTGATATTCTGGGTGTAAGGTGTGTCGTTTTAAAACAGTAGCGATCATAATCTTTCATTCATATTGTATCGATACACAATTACCTTTCATGAAGAAAAGCAAATAGATTTTTCAACCCCCTTCGTTCAACTTAAAATAATATTCATTCACTTTCCGATATAGAAACACATAGTATACATATATTTAGAAGTGAGCCTGAAGGCACCAGGGGTAAAAGCGAAGGAAACATATTCCACTTACCTGTGACCATTTCGCGAGGCCAAGTGCAGCGGAGTGTGAGGGAAAATCACCGAAGAGGAGGCGTTCCGAAGAGGCACGATCAGCTCCGGATACGTGCTAACGAGCAACTGCACGGTTTCCAGTCTGTAAGAGATAATTAATTTTTCAGAAGCCGCGCAAAGCCAATTAGCAGCCCGCCATCGATTGTTCGATCTCAAGGGTCGATTATGCGAACGCCCCGCGGTCATAATAGCAACCGGCATGACCGTGGGTTGCGCGATTTTCGAACCCCCGCGTCAGAAGAAAAAAAAAATAGCTAGAGGCGAACGTTGAATTTCGACGAAAAAGGAGAAATCGTAGGTGGAATTTACCTGCCATATTGTGCAGCGAGATCGAGCGCAGACTCTCCCCGGCTGTTGCGGATGCTGGGGTCGCATCCGTATTGCAACAGCTGTGCCACCACTTCCGTGTGCCCATACTGTGCCGCGCAATGCAACGCTGTCTCGTTGTCCTTCGTCTGCGATCATACAAAGCCCGTATTTCGAGTTGACGAATCGCTTGGTCCCCGCTCGGAG
Source organism: Andrena chrysosceles (assembly GCA_963855975.1). Classification (NCBI taxonomy): domain Eukaryota; kingdom Metazoa; phylum Arthropoda; class Insecta; order Hymenoptera; family Andrenidae; genus Andrena; species Andrena chrysosceles. Next base: position 8,298,877 of record OY979766.1, on the reverse strand, counting down.
CGTTAGGGAACTTTGTGTGTAGATACAAGAAATATCACGAGGGATAAAGCCATCTCTTTGCAACCCAGTCAGAAATGACAATGCACAAAGTAGATTCAACAGAAAAGGGGGGCAAGTGACTTTCACGAAACAAAGTTGAATCCTTCGTGATCCTTATGATCGGTGTAATAAAGGGGGAGTGCTTTGAAAATATTCGTACAATTTTATCCCATTCGAATCGAATCCAAATGGGCCATTCAAGTATGATTGGAATGGGTTGAGTATTGTATTAATGTTACTCCAAGTACCTTCTTCCTTTGTTTCCTACTTTTAATCAAGAAACAAATATATATAAAAAAAAAATTTTATCGAATTTTTTTGATGAATGTAATGCGTAAAGAACGCGCTTGGCTGATTTAAAGTCGTTTGGATTTGTGGTTATTGGTTATATTTATTGATGACTGGGTAATTTTTTTAACCCTTCGGGGTTAATTTTTTTTTAAAATATTGTATTGTCATCCAAACTACGCACGCCTGCAAAGTTTCAAGACAATTGGATAGTTGGAATTGGGTTAAATTTGAGTTGCCAGATTTTAACCATACATAAATCAAACATACAAACAAACAAACAGAGGATAAAAGCTGAATAAAATCATTTAAAAACGGGGAAAAGGTGTAAACTTACTGACCGTAAGATTCACTTTGGGCACCGAGGGTCCTTGGGTAAGAATTAACCGCACGATTTCAGCGTCGCCCGCCCAAGCTGCCAAATGAAGCGGCGAAGAGCCTTTAGCGTCGACGACGTTAGTGGAAGCCTCATATTGGAGCAATAACTTTACCACCTCCCTGAGGATAAAAGCGTTACCCCGAATTATCGTCAAAATAGCCGCGACATCGACTAACCAGCATTAGAACGGAATATTAATGAGAAAGTATGGCAGCTACGTTTCAGTGTCGAGCAAGATCTGATAACTTGTTCGGTGGAATGAAAACAATAAACAATGAATTTGATTTCCACTCGAAACTTACTTGTGCCCGTTCAAAGCTGCGTGATGAAGGGCGGAATATCCACTGGCGTCTTGCACGTTAGCCCCCGGACCCCGCCGTAGGCTGCAAAAAAAGAAACAGTAACGATAATAATGATTCAAAACACTTCCTTTGTTTGTGTTTCTTTGTCCCGTTCCTTGTATTTTATTTCAAAACAGTTGGAATATTTGGTTTCAAGCTTGAATAACACCAACGTGAAACAGATACGCAATCAGACACTTGAATCACTTTCTGTCATAACGCTAATCGCAGGAAGTTAGAAAATAGACTGGGTGATTTGTAGTGAATGGTTATCAAGCCACGCAATCAGCCTACTATATTCGCAGACGGAGGACGTGTCGCTTGTTTTCAAGATTAAACAGTCTCTAATTAATTAAACTAATCTCTATACAGTGAAGTTAAGGGTGTTCTAAATATCATAAAAAAAGTAGAAGTGGCTTAATCTTACATGAAGACGCCTCAGATATTTCAAAGACACTGTTATTTTCTAATAGAAAAGAAAGTTCGTGGATTCTCCAAGAAATATGTCACCCAGCTCATGATCTCTTTGAAGGCGATGCCTACAAGCCTCTGACCTCTCTGAGAAGCTCCATGAGCCCCTCTGTTCCGTCGCGACAACCTACATTCCCGCCCAGATACTCTCAAACTTCCCCGCCCTATTCAAAGCGAACACCATCGTCAACGTGCACTACCAACGCGTCACCTTAACTTACAAGATCCTAATCTAAAGCCTTTCACTACGGTCCTCGAAACTCGCAGCAACGTTGCCCCGAAGCAGCCCCCCGAAGCGCGCCATTATTCGCCGTGACATTCAAACCACCCCCTGGATTGTCAGATCAGCAACGATGGGTAACGATCACCCAGCCGCGACCGAGGCCCATTTCCGCAATTAGGAATTCATGTTTACCGCCGACAACAAATACCCAATGGCAATATGAGGCTCGCCGAGTGGCAAAGAATCGCGCGCAACGCGATACAACGCGTCCGTGTCGCGGTATCAGCGCGACGCAGACAGCCGGGGCGGCACAATGGGCCTCGTGGACAGGAACAGCCTCGCTAATGAAGCTTCCTGGATCCAGCACACGTTCTCATTACGCGCCTTTGTCGCGCTCCAGCCGAGATAAACGTTCCCCACCCCCAAAAATACCGCGTAAACGCAACCCCCGGTGCACCCCCTTGAGACGAGCCCCGACACCTTCCATCCTCAGATCGATTCTTTTCGATCAGACTGATTCGATTCCTCCCGAACCCTCTCGCTCGATCGAGCCGATCGGAGGTGACAGATAGTGTCGGTTCTGATAAGGTCCAACTGACGCGCTGCGCCTCAGAGGTCTCCTCTATAGCAGCATTTAAACCAGGCAAGATGGAGTGAGCTTCAATACTTTTTTCTAGCGAACCACCGTGCAGGCCACAGGGAGGACGGAAAGAAGAGTGAGAGTTCCGAGAGACCACCGTCCTGACTCGATGGGGTCACCGTAAGGAATTTTTCTATAGGGTAGGCCGTCAAGTCACGAATTTTATATACGTTCGCAACCGTAAGAGACCTTACCCATGTGTGTGCCAGCAGCAAGCGACGGAAACGGGAGGGAAAAAAACGGTCACCCATCTTTCCCCGTACCTCGCCGCAGGATGCTTAACTTCGGTGATCGGACGAGAACCGGTGTTACCATCCCGGCCACTGCCGCTGGCGATCGGAGGTGACAGTGACACGACGACCTGCAGTTTCTCGTTATCCCGTGTTCTTCTTAAGTGGATTCGATTAGCGCAACTTGGAGCTGGCCACTCGCGCCACCCTCGAGTCGTCGAGTGGCGCGCGATCAAAGGCGATCGGATTGCTCGGGTTTTTAGGCACCTCGGGATCCGTCCGGTCGCGAAAAGTGCCGTTTGAAATGGAAAATGAGTTCCGTGAATGATTGCACGCTGGCTTCATCTTTTACTCGCGACGTCTTTACATGATAGTGTGAGTTTCGGGGTCTGGGTAGAATGTTGGAATAATAAACAGAAAACCTTCCTGGTTTCAGAGTCACAGATTGTTCTTACTTAGGTACATGAATACGATATGCAGGAATTTAAATGACGGAATTGAGGAAATCGTAGGTGGAATGTGCAATGCAGAGTCGCAATTACACCATTACCATACCCTTATCGTTTCACCACGGCAGCGCGCAATTAACTCGTCAAAACAACACTCAACAGTGCACTTAAGCACTCCCGCTATCTTCCTGCGAACGTAAAGACCGAAACGGTGTTAAACGATTCATTTCATCCGATCACTATGATGCATCTTGCATGAGCCATTTTTTGAATGGGGGGATCATTGACGAGTCTGTAAGTAGATATGGTTCGCGAAGGGAAGAAATTCAAATAGGAATTACGATTAACCAAGCGCACCGCTGAAAGTGTACTCGCCAACGAAATCCGTAGGCTCTGCGAACGCCAAGCAAATAGACTGTTTTCGCTATTGGCCGAGGCAGAATCGACGCCGCGGGGAAACAACGTAAGGGGCGCAATATTTATCTTGCCCGATTAATACACATCATAACCGAGCCGCCATATACGACGGTATTTGCTCAGTTCCCGTGTGATTCCGATATGAAGACAGAGAGTCGCAAAAATATGTATGTTTGCCCACGATCTTCCAACTGTCACACGCTTTACTCTGCCATCGATATTAGAACTGACGCAGAGCACCGCGGCGATATTAAATGCCGCGATTCCCGCTCGTAACGCCATACACCAACATAACTCGTAACAGTTCTACATATCGTCCACAAATAATATCACGCGGCAATCTGTGTAGCGGTACCGTCCACGTATATTTTTCAGCGTGTCCTCGTGTTTCAATTTTCGACGCGGGTAACGTGTAAACCACTTAAAAGTACAATTACGTAATTGTCCCGCGGCTGTACACAAACTCTATTTACCGTCGATATTCGTGGAACTGTTATAGTTGTAAACAATCATCACCATCACTTTTTTGGTGAATGATACTTGTCCATATTGAGGATTGTTGTTTGTAAACAAACGATTGAAAATCGTAGTGTTTGGGCTCACGTTTCCACAGTATTTTCCAGGAACTTTATCCAAAGAGAAGGGGCCAAGGGGTCATGGCAACCCCCAAAGAAAAAGGAAAAGGGAGATTAATGTAACCACGACGGAACTATTTCAATAACTTTGTAAAAAGAAAAGAAAATTAGGTTTTATTCTTTAAATAAATTTTTATAAACCCTCAATCAATTTTATTAAATTTGCATTAAAAATATTTGTATCCCGTCAACTCGGCTCCCCCCAAGATTAAATCCTGAGTACGCCACTGGCCTAGTCATATTAGCTCGGCCTACCTGACCAACGATGTCTGTCTCCAGTGATATTGCTTTGAAATCTGAAATGGTTTGTCACTTGGATTGCAAACCCAATGCTGTTGCACTTCGTCGATTGTGACAGGAAATTACAGGAAGCTCGATACTCAACTTGAGCAAATAGTATCGAGCTCGGCACGAACCGAGGCAAAGAATCGAACGGTGCAGGCGTTATTGTCATCGTTTACCCGGCTTCCGAGCCATTTCGTTCTCGGACGACGAGGCCGAGAGAAAGCAGAAAACCGGTGGATTTGCCTCGTTAACGGGACGCGTTCTGAATCGACGCTTACGTCGGTTGCCGGCATCAAAGCATCGCATTCAGTTTACCCAAAACAATTACGCGAACCGAAGGCCTTTCTCTGCGCGAAGAGGATGGGGAGGGGGTGGGGGGCAGATCAAAGGACCCGGTAGCCGTGGTCGTCATTAAGCAACGACGTCATTAAGCTTTCAGAATACCGGCACTTTAAATGATCGGCGACTCGCGGCAGCCGGCACACGTGCACCCGCGAGAGATCGCGGCTCACGGCTCCCTTAGAGGTGGCCACCCTCCGCCTCTCGACGGGCCTCTAATCCATTGTAGCTAAGATCAAAAACGAGAGAAACTGTCGATTTTACCAAGGCAAACTTGGTCCCCGGTCGCGAGTCAAGTGGCGAGAGGGATGGGCCGGGGGGGGGGGGTCTGGAGGGGTTGGCAAGAAAAAGAAACGAACGCTCGAGGGTTACGCGGAGAGTGCCTCGGAACGCTTGGAAGTTCGAGGAGCTTTCGGCCAGGAGAAGAATAGGAAGAAAGAGCTAACGCGCGGAGAGGAGGACGGCACGTGTTGAATTTCCCTCTTCCTCTCCTTTCCATTCTTCCTCCGTTCGTCCCTCCGTGTCTCGACTCTCTCGCTCTTCACGGCCCCGTAGTCGCGCGTATTTGTTTTCCGCGCCCTAACAACGGGGCGGGGGTGGTCGTCGGCTCTCTTAAAGCCGAGTATACACGAAAACGCCGTCAACCCCCTTCCCCTCCCCTCTGAACGCGTGTACATACGTCGGTGTACGAACGTAACGTACACGAGCGTGTGTCTCACCCAACCATCCACCCCACCCACTCCCCCCTGGTCCGTAGACCAGTTGGGGACGTTTGACTCTTCCTTTCTTTCCCACCCTCACCTCGCTCCTTCCGCAGCCGTCGCTCCGTCTTTCTCCGTCTGTCGCACCCTCGCTCCTCGTTTGCCCCATTCATCGAGTTTATCCGCTCGCCCAAGTTCCTTAATTAAACCCTGAAGATTCTCTGCAAAAAGGACATCGCCCAGTGGCCCTCGACGTCTACGGACGTTACGAATCGGACGGCCATGGGGGACGTGAAAGATACAGGATAGGTGGAGGGGAGCTGAAACGAGAGCGAGAGTACCTACCGTCTGTCAGGCATCCGTAATGGCAATTTCTTGCCGGCTTTAATCAAGACACCGAACGATCAACGCCGGGAATGGCCGGTCAGCGGGGGAGATAATCAAATAGTGACCGTTGTTTTTCTCGCCCGGCGCCGGAAACGGAAGCGAGCTGCACCGAAGGACGCCACTGCGGGGATTCGTGAGAGCCGTTTACGCGCGTGTTTAAGTTCGCAGAACGACACGGGACAGTGTCGTATTAATAATATGTGATGAGGCTTAAGTGGATCGTACGTTAGAATTAGATCGCGTGTGTCATGGAAAAGATCAAAGTGACGTTGAACCATCGGGCGCGGGGTCAGGTTTTCTCAAAGGCTCGGTGTATGTAGCGCGGTATAGAAAAAGTTGTTTTCCTAACTATTTCTGCATCGGCGCGAGTGTGTATAAATTGGAGCATTCTGTAGCAATTGATTCAACGAAGCTTTCTAATCGAAGATGTACCGCCATGCGGAAAGTATCAATAGCTACGAGTGATAATAGTATTTCTAGAGAATGACGGCCAGTTGAGAGCTCTGAGGATCGCCGGCCCGTCGATAAACAATAATAGTAGCATTTAAAACGAAATTTGTTGGGGAAGCCCGCGTCATTGAATTACGCGGTTTCCTCTCCTCCCGCAGTAGGTACTCGAGGGCCAGAGGCGCAATAAAATGTCGAGGGATAAGAGAACTTCTATCCAGCCCTCGCCGGGTTCCAGGGACGTGAGTGCTCGCTACGCGCGCACCCTTACGCCCGCGGCAGATAGAAAAGGAAAACTGGGCACATCGGTCGAGGGTGGCTCTTGGAGGGATAAGGAAAGCGAATGAGCCGCGGAGGGAACCCAACGGGGAGGGAAAAGGGAGGAGGATGAGGAATGGGTAGAAATTGAAAGAAGCAGAAAGGAGAAGAGGGCAAGTGAGAGTAATAGACGGAAATTAAACCAAAAAATGAGAATAGAAGAAGCCAATAGGAGATGGGGAAAAAAGGAGACGGTCAGAAGAGAGGGTAGGAAAAATGGGAAATAGGGTTAAGGGGAGAAGCCCGTACAAACAGCTTATTTTGGTATCGATTTTTAGGAATTTTTTGCAAAGATACCAATGCGCTAATAGTTTCGGAACTTTAAGGGTATTTTATTTAACATTAGAACAAGTAAAAATAATTTTTATAACAGTAAAAATATATTAAATAGAAAAGAAATAGAACAGTATGTGAAATAGTTTTTTTTTCGAGATGCAAAACAGCGCCGGTTGTAGCGTCTCTGGTAATTATGTAAAATATGATAAGTTATGTGGTAAAAGCTTGGGAGGACAAGGAAAGAGAAGGCGATGGGGCGAGGTAATTATAAAAAACAAAAAGGAAGAAGAGGGAAGTGAGGAAGTAAGACACCAAAGGGATGAAGAAATAAAAAAAATCAAAAGAAGGGAAAAGCTAGGTACAAAAGACAATATCGAAGAAAAAAGTGTGCGACGACAAAAAAACAGGAACTAGAAACGGATAGACTAGAATCAAATGATAGCCAGGTCGTACACGTGGGAGGGGTGTTAAGGCATCAATCGATAAATTCCTCTGCCGCAGAAGAGAGGCACGATACGTGCTGATGCTGCGGAAAAGGTCCTTCCTCGCAAACACTCCAAGTGTCACTCCAGAAAGGTGACAGAAAAAAAGCCGAGACTCTCTCATAGCTGCACTTTATGCAGTTTCGCGCCCCCTCGAAAAGAGGAAATGGCAGCTCTCGAACGGAGGATCCTACATCGATCCGTCTAGCGTTGAACGCAGTCAACGCGAACGATCTCCTCGTGGCATTTTGCCTTGCTGTCGGCTAATTATCCCCTCGTCGATCGTCTAATTTAATACATCGCTTCCTTCTCCCCAAAGAGCAAGGAACGATCAAAACATTACGGTGACATCGATCTAGTATAATAGAGTCATTACATGCAGCCCTAATTCTCAAATTCGGTACCACTTTAGAAACAAGATACATTGCATAATCAAAACAGAAGAATTGAAGTGAAGAAATAAAACGATACAGATCTATCGCAGATTTGAATGTGTTTCTCGTAAAACAAATAAAAAAAGAGAAAGTTGAAGTTAAAGTTGCTCCGTGACTCTGTAAAAATTTCCGAAAACCGTTCCCACCAGACAAAAAGAATTTCAGCGTCTTGGAAATCCCGAACTTGGACGTCCCTACACCAGAAGACATCAAAGGGAGTCGATGTTATCGCGGCCGGACGATGAGGTTAAAAGTTGCAATTCGCGGGACCCCGGAGCGGCCTGGGGCAACGTTTTCGTAGCAGAGAAGCCCTTTCGTTGCCCCGCGGGCCGTGATTAAAATTATTGCCCGACCCAAAGTCAACACGCCGCGCAAACAAAGGATAAACACATTCTTCTGCAGCGGTACACGGTATACGGAGCGCGCGCCCATTCCGCGATTAGCATCGCAAAAATATTTCTCGTCACCCCCGTGGCGTGTCGCCCGTGTCGTTTATAGCGCGGGCTCCAGGCCGCGTTTTATATTGCTTCCCTGTGATCACCCGGCGAGCAGAGGGTGGATAGAGAGAGAGAGAGAGATACGCGGCAGCCAGACGAGCAGAAACCACAAGAGAACGGGTAAAAAGCTTTGGCAGAACGTTGCCGCGGGCGAGCTTTGTAGTTATGGACAAGTTGCACCCGCTGGTGACGAGCGAAAGAGGCAATTCGTTATCCTAGGGTCGAAGAAAGAATCGACTCGAGAGACCTTCCACCGTTTATCCTGACAAGGGGAACTTTTCCTGCCCACTTATTTCCTTCGCTGATGGGCTTGGGTAATCAGTTCGGCGCTGTTTGACGGTGGTAGCAATGGGTTCGAACGTACCGCGAGTATTTTTGTTTTAACGAGTACTGCTCGACTCCACTAAAACGAGACGCAGGTACTGAAAGATCGATGCCCAAGTATCTATAAATTCTAATTCACTTAAACTGCTCGGAACGGTGGAGGGTAATAGCTACTCTCGTGATAGTAGAAGATAAGAGGTGTCGTTTATCGCGATACATTTAAGATTCGTCGTGTGCTCGAAACTTCCTTTCCACGGCTTTCTCTCTGTTCGCGCTTTTCTCGCTCGTTTCGCCTCATCTACTTCTGCCAAGTGACTGAGGGGAAACGCTTCTTGCGCTCTCCGCTCCTTTCTGCTGAACTCCTCCCCCTTCCCGCGCACCACTCGACTCCTGTTCTCTTTCTCGCCGGAGGTTTTTGCACGCGAACGACAATCGGCGTTAAAGTGCGTGAGCGCACTCGAAGCACGCGCGGCAGCTTGTACACGAGCACCACGCACCTACTCTCTTGAAAACAAACGCGTCGGCCTCTCGTCCCGGCACGGCGTGACTTAATTAATGGGAAGCGCCGAGGAGCACCGACAGAGTCGTCTTTGTCGAGAAGTTCGCGGGACTGGGTCAATAAAGACGCGAGACCACCGACTGGTCTGCCACTAATTGCGCCGCCTGTGTCGATCGGCCGCCTCGACCCGGGCCGATCAAGAATGATCGACGATCGACGCGGCTGACCTTACCGCGAATTCGTTCAGATTTGCGACCCGCTTCACTCGGGTTTCATGACTCGACGCGAACACTGATTCGCTCGCGAGTCGTCCGCCGTAATCATCTCCGCGAATTGATTTGCAAATTGCACGAACTGCGTGGAACTCGTTCCGTCCACGTGTGTGTGGTTAAATGACTCGTTTTAGGGGTTCGGTGATGACGATGCTACTCAACTATGTTAACTCGGGCGAAAGGATGACTAAGTTGTTAGAGTAACTACTTTTTACAGGGGGAAACGAGTTAAACGTGCAAGTCGGTGTTCTTATACCGGGTGTTTTCGAGTAAAGTTTTTATCGTTCATCTGAACACGCGGCTGAGATGGAGTTGAGGACTGTCACCCACACATGGCCTAAGGATAAGGACAAAGATATTACGGGGTCTCAGTGGCGTCTTTTCGTATACGATCTATCGCGTCCGAGCGAGGTTTATCATTGACCCTTGAGAATAAATAGCTACCCACCAAATAAGCCCCTTTATCTGCTCCCCCATAAATAGAAATCCGTACGGGCTCGATAAGTCCGTAATAGATGTTCCGGTGTCGCTTCTAGATACGAGCGCGGCCTCTGACATTTTTCAACGGTAATCAGTAGGGTTTAATTAAAATCTTTTACTGCGTAAAGTCCAAGTGACACGCAATTAACAGGCGGCTATCGTCCGAGATAGGATAATAGTAGCGTGCACTGTGAGTAAAACGTTAAATACAGATTTCAATAACAAATTATTGACAGAGGAATCGTTGCGTGACCGTATCAACGCATCCTTCGTGCATCGTCATACGGTTCGCGCACAGGGTGATTCATGGTCACGGTGAAATCATGAATAATCACTGGACAATAACGAGCCAGCACGTACCGGGCGTGTTATTCCCTATAGAAATTCAGAGCAAACCTGATTCTCTCAGGAAAATACTATAAAAAAATACCCGAGTCTATTTCTAGTAATATACGTATTATACACGGTGGACCATTATACGCGGTTACAAATTCTTTCCTAGATAATTAGGTTTAACGGGGCCTACGAGCTGCTAGTGATACATTTTTAATAAGTTACTTCTTATTTTGACTTTTTAAGGTCATCTTTAATCTTCCAGGTCGGACCCTACAATTTTTCAAAATACTTTTCCGCGGTACTTGCTGAAGTCGTTTTAACACACGCTAAAAGGAAATCGAAATGATTATAGTGTCCCGTACAAAAATCTTGCAAGTGACCTTAAGAATTTCAGAAAGAAAAAAACTGTCAAATTTTGTGAGACACCCCGTATACTACGCGTTACACGGTGATTCCCGATTGTTAAGCGGCGTACACAAACCGGCACGGTGGATGCGCGATCTCGCATTAAAACGCGGTTACAGTTTTCATGAAAACACGCACCGTAAATCCAATTACCGGTTCGCAGCACGGAATCAGGTATCTATGAAAAAGCGTATCACGCGAGCGAGAAAAAGGAACAGAACGAGACACTAATTACAGCGCTTTCAGCAAACAGATTAACGATAAAAATGGAGGATAATTTATTACGGTTAAAACGCATTCCATAGGATTAATTAATATTACGAGAACTATTCGGGTCTGGGGATCCGTGCTATTTCCCGTGGCAGCACGGACACGCATCCACGGGAACCACTTCACAAACCGTCGGAATTAATTACAAAAAACGCGGCGATCAATCGAGCGTGGGTAATTTAACGCGGATACAGGGGCACCGGTACGTTGTAATGACTCGCTCGGGGCAGTTTTACGTCTAAACACAGTTACCCGTGCCCGATGTGCAACGCGGACGCGGAACCGCTGGTCGAGACGAAAGAAAACAATCCGAGAGGACAGTGAATAGCCCCGCACGAGCGGCGATATCATCGGGACAGAAATCGTCGGCAGGAGAGATTCGAAGGGAACGTGACACCGATCGCTCGGCGACGTGACAGAAAACGTGTACGTGTCACGTACGAGCGGGGCCGAGGATCCCGTCTCGGACAGACGATACCGCGTTAAAGGCGAAATGGAACGGTAGAACGATGGACGAGACGGAGGAAAAGCAAAAGTCTGGTACGGTGACACCCACCTTGCCAGTGGACCACTCCTCTTCGCTCGTTGACCCAATATCTTCTCGACCACGGTGACATTTCCGCTTCTCGCTGCCTCTAGCAGCTCCTGGTCCTTCCCCATGGTCCATTTACACCGTAACCGAGGCCTGCTGATCACCTGCACACTTGTCAATTTCTGTTTTTACTACGATTACTCGCGTTTCATTGATCCAGCGTGGCCATCTTGGGGCCGACTGGCCCGCCACCTCGCGGTCACTTCGCCAACACGGGGGCGCGCAAGAGAGACGGGAATCCCGGGACCCGCGTTTCAAAGCCGGCTTGAAGCGAGACGGAGCGACGCAGCCCGAGGACTGCGATGTGTACCGCGCTCAGGCATCTAGCCGACTGTCAAGTGCCAGCTGTTGCGCCGTACTGATTTTCCGTAGCTTCCCGCTAGCTCTCGGCTTCGCCAGCAATTTAATCGAATAAGTGTGTCACGCGGTTCGTAACGCCGGATCGACATGAGTCGCGGACTCATCAGAGAGACACTCATCATTCTCTTCATCGCCGCTAACTGTCTGGCAGTACAGAAAAGTCCGAAAACCGAGTCTCTCGATGGTGAGCACATAACCTCAAACTTCGATAGTCTTTTTTATCAGTAAACTGTCTAATTCCTTCTTCGATTCGATTAAATGCCATCGATTTCTGCCGCACGGAGTGCAAATCCCGTTACGTACGTTGGAAAATTTTAAACTCAGTCATCTGACTATTTACCAACGGAATTGTTTTTGTTATTGTTACGGCCTAACCTTACTTCTTTGGTATAAACATACGCATACCGTGTTTCTTAAGCTTTACGAACATGTTCATTTGGGGAATGGTCTTATGATAAATGCATTTCGAATTATAAATATTAAAGATTGTGCATTTGGAGGAAAATTTTAGTCTTGAGGGAGAAACTGTTCTTGGCTCAAGGATATCTTAGACTTGTTATTAGATATTGTAGCTAATTTGTATACGCTTCGCCATTATTTATGATGTATGAGGTAGTGTCAGGCAACTTGACGCATTGATGAACTTGCGTTTGCGTAACATTTTTCAACAGAAAAGAGGCAGTGGGTATAATAGTAGTTTATGTTGATACAGCTTGGCAATGCCCTCTAATTACTGACAGCTGTTATCGTAGATACCAAGTATCGGATACAAAAACAAACTCATATTGCAATATGTTCCTCGTTTATTGCGTAAGACATAATTGATTGCATAGGAAGTAACAACGTAGAAGAGAAACAAGTACAAATGTGTAACTGTAAAGAAATATTTAAATAAATACAATTTGATGCAAAGAAAGTTTATTATATATATATTCTGTGAATATTTTTATAATACGCATGTTACTTATCCTTAATCACTCATCGCATTTATTACACGTGTACTATATCAGCTTTACATATATATTTTGATGCGCGTAATATGCGTACAGGTACTTCGATAAAGCCCAAACGTATCAATGCATATGACGAAGTCTCTACGCGTTTCTGCAAAACGACACTGATCAGACTAGTATGAACTATACACTCATAACTTTATTAATCTTTTATGATTACTCCGCTTCTGGACAGTAAAAAGAAAAATGAAACCCTAGTTCTTATTTCTGCTTGCAAGCAAAGCGAACTACCTCTGGTGTTTGCTTTTGCGTACAATAAAATACGACAGGATTATTTAAATTTAAAACTAGTGTTGTGTAAGTTATGAAAATAATGTGTAATACGTTTTACAGATGGCAGTGTATTGAAGGTGGCTTTATCTAATGTTCATACCGGCGATGCATTCATCCAACAGATAAACATTGCCCCCAGTAGTAACGTAACATTTAACGTAACAAACGTTTCTTCCGATGCCTCGTTCATTATCGCACAAGTTCACGCATACGAATACAATGTCACTCTATCGTACGATAGAGACCATCTCCATAAAGTTTCAAACAGAAGTGTGTTCGGATCGAACATCGGCCTCTTCGTTAAGCCGGGTTCGCAAATAACGACGCAGTTGTTTTTGAAAAACGATAACGTCCACCATGTTGACGCCGTGCTCGTTGTTATTCCATATACTGCTAATGGTGAGTATTCTCGACATTTAGCGTATTACAATCGATCCATTTGTACCATATCTGGGACCAGTAAAATTATAAAAAATTTCCGAATGTCAGTGGCGGATTTAACGGGCCCCGTATTCAAAAAAAATTTCAGGGCCCCATCTTCGAAAAAGTATTATGATTATATCCAAACGCTACATTTTTCTTTTGTACTACTATACTTAGCGCGTTTTTAGTAAACTGCCTCCTCATTTTCCCGAATAAATGGGCACCTTAAACCTTTTGCCACTTGGGTCTTTTTCCTTAAGTCCGCCACTGCCCATAGTGCGATTGACACTTAACTAATTTGAAAGCACGTGCAGCTATATCTATTCGATCATCCAGTATCAAGCTTTAAATTATTCAAATAACACCACACGTTGCGATAGAAACTGCTGATTTAGATGTACACACAAATTTCTCGCGGACTTTGCGTTCCAATTCAGCGCTTGATATACAGGGCGGTACAGAAACCGTTATCACTTTAACAGAATCGACACTATGATAAAAAGAAGAAATAAAGAAAAGCTCGTTCGACTGCAATGAATCTTTTAAACAAATTTTTCTCAATTCGGATGCGTAGATTCCGTGACCACCACCTTTGATTCCTCCTGTAGTGAAGCTCAGAATACAACATTTCGGTTTTATTGCGACACCGTAGGCGTTCCAGATGATTAAAGTGATAACAGTTACTGCATCGCCATGTATACCATCGGTAATTTCAAATGGGTCCCATAGTTAAGGTATATAACAAAATATAGCCACCGATTTCGCCCATCAGTTTGTTGTTCTCTTCGCAGCACCCATACCGGGTGGATGCAACATGGAGTTCAATACCGAAATCGCGCCGTACGCGATGGTGTCCGTGCGGGACGCGATGGTAATAGTCGACGTTCAGCCATCTTCTGTGCCGTTGAACGGCAGCTCAACCTGTGAGAAAAATCCAGTGCAACACGATATGTATCAGTTGTATTTAACATCGCAGGAGTTCGATCTTGACAGCTACTTCACGGCCATCATAAATATGTTGACCGTGGATGATATCGTGCAGAACGGCCGACAGGTACTGGCAGCTTAACCGTCTACACGCCACATGTTTCTATGTAAATGAAAAACAAAAAACAAGATTCTCCTTTCATCCTAAATAATCGTTTAACGCGTGAAGAGTACAACAAAATTATTTCATTGAATCGCACAAGGGGTTTCCCGTGGTAATTAATTCGTGGAATTCTGTACAGAGGGTTCAGTTACGATTAATGTAGACAAATGCTAAATTAAGTGAGCAGTCCAGTTAGAAGAAAATCAACCGGCCGTCAACTGTGAATTACGTTGTACATGCCCCTTAGAATTACGTTACTCTCGTGATGTATTATCATCCTGTATTTTCCTCGTACCGTGATTCAGCAACTCGATCGCGTAAAGGGCTCCTTGATCCTAATACAGCGAAGAATTGTTTCGCGATCAGGTATCGAACGCCGACGTGTTCACGCGGATGAGACGATTCTTCAGCGCATACACCGGCACTGGATCGGTTTATGTGACGGTGGCCAGTTACGGAGGCTACTCCGCAGCTTACGTGCCGACATTCTCGTATGCCTGCAGCCCCTTAGTCGACCCCGAGTCGTGTGAAGTTCTAAGTACGTTTCGCTTCGTCAATTCTGTACCAGTAATTAACGTTGCAGTGAAAAGATCGGCGATACCACCCTTTCTTTCCAGGTGAGATCTTCCCGAAGCTGGTTTGCGCTGGTTGCTTCTTCCTCGGTGTCCTCGCGGTCTTACAAGGGAACGTGTTTTATCCAGGCGACATGGCAATGCCCATTCTGTTCACCTCGACCGTAATCAGTTACACCGTCACGGTCGCCATCAGCCAGGAACCCGAATCGTCAGGTGAGTGTCCAATCTCATCTTCCATTTTACGTTCCACCATTGCTTCAGTCTCGCAAATTGTCCTTACGATTCTGATCGTCGATCGTGTCCGCAGCGCAGTAACATAGAAATATTCCGTTCCATTCGTTTCAGCCAACATAGCGATCGCTCTGGGATTGGGCCTGATCTTCACGCTGCTATGGGGGGCTTGCTACAAAGGCATCCAGGTCGTCGCCATCGCATTATTCAGTCTCACTCTAGGATTCTTCATCTCGTGCGTGGTCTACTTCCAGTCTCCAGGTACACGCTACTCTCAGAATAAACCGGCGAGACAATCGACGAAACGCAAGCCGAAGTAACGCGTTCTGCATGCTTGTATAATGTCTGAAGGATCGCCGTGGCGGGGGGGTTGTAGCAAATTATAGGAAAATAATGAAAGCCGGCTTAAAAGCGGAGAGTAGTAACGCGAAAAGAAAAGGGATTGGGGAGGGTTTTGGGAGGGGTGGAAGGGACAGCTCACCGCCCCGAATCGAAGTTAGTTTGAGTTTGGCGAAGGGATGAAGCACAGTCAGAGAGTCCCCCCTCCCCCACCCCCGGTAGCTTTTATCAATGTTGCCCGCTCATGTGGAAACTTCGGCTGCCGAATCCCCTCGTGAAGCAGCGGGCACTCGCATAGCCTCCTACCTTTCTCACCCATAACGCGGCACATCACCCTCCATGCCACCCTCACCGACACGCGCGCGCGCACCCGTATGCGTATGTACACGCGCGAAAAAATCGTCGTCGCGTGCAGACAGCCCACCCCAACGCGGACTCCCACGAAGCGACCTAACCAGCTTCGAAGATTCACATTCACCTAATTGTGCCCCTCTCTCGCTCCCCATATTTATTTTTCGCTTGGACCTATTTAGATTACACGGTCTATGCATGCGTAACTGCGTCGAGTATCAGCCCGACCTACCCCGGTGTCGACAGATGATCGTGCTGTTCACCCTCTGCCCTGTTTTTCGCGCAGCTCGGACCAGTCCTCGTAGTTTATGCATGCGGTAGTGTCGCGCGCATCGGAGAAGCTGCAAAAACGTTAACTATCGGTGGAAGTGTGCGATAGATGCTCCCTCGTTGCTTTGTGCCGCGTACGTGACGATGATATCGGGTGGAATTCTTTCGGTGGTCACCATGCTACTTGGCGTTTACGTTTCAGATAGCTTCACAATTCTGGAAAATGACTGGATCTTCTGGACGCTGTTCATTGCTATCGGTACCGTTTCATCGTTCGCGATCGCATTATTGTCTATCGTTACACCCGCTATTACGTGTGCCATATTCTCGTCCTACATGATGATCCTGCCGATCGACTATTACGCTGGGTCGTCTCTGAAATACATCATTATAAACGTGGTTAGGAGGGCTACCGTCAGTGGCTTCAATCAGGCTGTCATCCACCCACCGACTCAAACTAAAGGTACCGGCTGATTCTGATTCCTATGGATCAGACCTGTCCATGGTGAAGCCCTTTACGCCGTGCTGCCTCCCACGACGGAGTTTCGCTAAAAGTTCGGGATAGAAATCATTAGATTCGGTTCATTTTTTATTATGTGCCACTGCCTGAACTACTTAGTCACCCTAGAACTATCCACGGACAGACTCAGGAAGATCTTTTTGGTGAGCCTGAAAATCTATCCCTGTTAACTGTTACTTCTAGTTGCCTCTGAACCTTCGACAGTTTACAGTCCCACTATGTATCCGTAGTTTCTATTGCTAATTATTGACAGGATAAGATCGGTGATTGGGCTTCGAGAGTTCACCTTGGACAGGACTGCCAAATGTCAATGGGAACACGTTCCAGCAAGAGTTGAATGTTTAATGTATCATTACACTTTTAGACGTATGTTTGATCGTTCTCTGGGTATTACTGGCATTGTATCGTTTCCTGAAGCAGTGGATCCCGGGAATAACGATACTGCCCCCGATGCGTCTAGTGACGGAAACGACACCTCTGATCGCATCGCGGTTCATTGGTCGTGTTGTCGTAAGAAAATGAATGTATTAATACTAACATTCAAGTCCATCCAAATAGACGGCCTGTTTTAGATCGGGCCGAAGAAAGAGACTTAAGGAATATTCATAGACTGAGGTTTTTAGTCTGTAAACGTTTTTATTCGCGTATGTATTAGTGTTTGAAGAGATCTGAAAGTGAACCATTTTATATGCCTGCGTTTATGTACCCATTACACACGGCTCAAGAACGGGCGAGTTCCTTAAAATAACGTTAAGATAGTTACTCGTTTATATGTAATAGCTTGATAAACCAAAATAAAGTTAATATGAAGTACAATTTACGTCCGATGTGTTTTTGCAATCCTGCCTTCTACTCAAATATTTGCAATCGATGGTCTAAAGGAGATGCCTGCTTATATGGTACAAAAAAAATTAAATCGGACTTCAAAAAAATAAAATTGCACTAAAAAGAAAATATATTTTGCTAGTTCTGGTTAATAATAAACACTATTTTCACCAAATTATTATTTTATGTACGTACGCGCATATCTCCTTAGCATGTTGTGCTAATATAGATAAAAAACTAAAAATAAAAAAAATTTAAAAAAATAAAACCCACTTCAAAAAAATAAAATTGCACTAGAAAGTAAAAAATTATTTTTTCCCATATTTATAACCTACGACTCTCATATTTTTTAAGTCGGCGCCAGATCGACACAGTTCAAATGATGAGGCTCCGACTTAAAAAATATGAGGCTCGTAGATTAAATAAGGGAAAAAATAATTTTTTACTTTCTAGTGCAATTTTATTTTTTTGAAGTGGGTTTTATTTTTTTAAAATTTTTTTTATTTTTAGTTTTATAGTTTTTTTTATCTATATTAGCGCAACATGCTAAGGAGATATGCGCGTACGTACATAAAATAATAATTTGGTGAAAATAGTGTTTATTATTAACCAGAACTAGCAAAATATTGGGCCAATGTTGATGCAGTGTAGGATGGGACCACCGGGGAATCGCCCTCTTTCGAATAAAAAAAATCATCAAAATCGGTCCATATGCTGAGGAGTTATGTAGGGACAAACATAAAAAAAACAAGCGTGTCGAATCTATAACCTTTTCCTTCTTGAAGTCGGTTAAAAATCTTCCAGCACAGCTTATCTTTATCGTGCCCATATACGATGGGTAACGGCCCTGTATATATAAGAATGCACATAGGTAAGTAAAGGACGGAAGGTTGTGACGTAACGAACGAATACACGTGAGTTTTGCATTGTCATTAAAATGAAATAACATTTATTGAATCGAGACAGTGACACCTAACAGTGGTTTTCTATATATATCCTACTACTTACAATCTTAAAGGTAATCACAGCAACAATATTATCTCCATTATTCACAACACTTACGTAGATTACTGTCGCAATAATATATTATATTCTCATTAATAAATTTGTTTAATACTCATACACTGTATTCGTTATTTTTAAGTATCATTGTTACAGATAATAAGAAAACTGCGTAACCACTTCCGCGTCACGGGTCGATCTGTCGAAGATTAAAATCACGGTCCTACGTTCATCGCGTGTAACGGAATCGTTCGCCTTTCGTGCAGCCTCGGCGACATTACAAAACTGAGCAGCGAAGGGCCTGAAACGCAAGTCGATTCGAAGGAGCGCGCCCGATGGTAACGTCTATCGAAGGGTCGGGGAGTGATAGGAACTGAATAATCAAAGCAATAATCGCGAGGAGCTCTGATTCGCGGGCGACGATGTCAACGAGGAAGTGGTGCATGCGGATCTGAACGAATTGTACGATCGAAATCGAAACCGAGGCCACCCTCGACGATCGGGGGTGGCGGCGGCAGTGCTCGCATCCGCGAGAGATTCTCCCCTTAGCGCGGCTGCATTGTTTTCGTGTCCTTTCCAAAAATATAAATTTACTAATGTACAATTCCCGTTTACCATGTGTATGCGTGTACGTGTATCCTATGTGTGTGCATGTATGTATCCTGCGTATCTGCTCGCCCGGCAGAAAGCGTTCCCGACGAATTCGTACAGTGCCAGCGTTCGCTTCCTTCCGGAACGACATTGCGCAATATTGACGAGTGTAACATTGTTCTTTCGTTCGACACGGCGCACGATTACGTGATTACCCTATTGACTGTCGATTAAATCGTTAGATAGTTCCGTCAGCTACGCCGATCTCGCGCGATCCCCGCGACGGAGTTCCACCCGAAGCTCCTCCAGACAGGGTCTGCTGATTAACGAGCTGCGCGGAGATCGAGTCGCGAGATCCGTTATAAACAAGTGGCTGCTTGTAACACTCATATACATATATAAGCGTGGATGCTGATGGCTCGGTGGGGAAATGAACGTGGGTCCGAGTACGCCCCGGCACGGCGAAGGTCGAAGGACAAGGAGAAGAAAGAGGGCCGAAGTGATACGGAGTCACTGATTTAAGCACCGTTGCTCCGCGTCGAGCCGCGAACACCAACGACGAAGTTTAATCGACTAGCGAGAAACACGAGTCTCGAGTAAACGAACGAAAGAGGGAAACAGAGGGAGGCGAAGCCGTGGTCGTCGATGAGCTGCGCCAAACGACGAAAATCTCAAGCGGTTTCTGGGCGGTCGCGCGACCTTCACCGACCTCCCTCGCTCGCAATCGGTAACGCGATTAATTACAAGTTTTCTATCGCGCGAATAGCCTTGTCTGAGGTAGTGCATATATATCAAATTACCCTGTACCGTGATTTTTCCCCACTTTCGCGCTCCGTGCCGCCGGAAACGCAAGTTTCGAGGGAACTTCAGGCGAACAGCGTCGCTTTTGCCCGGCTCGAGTGACTTCGCGAGCTTGGCTTCACACCGCGAGCAACTTACTTCAAAGCCGCGCGATCGTCGATTAGCGCTCGCGCGATTAATCTTCTGTGGGACGCGAGCAAGTTCACCTCTGGACTTGGTGGTTTTTGATGCTTTAGTTGAGCAGGTCAGGGCGAGTGGCGGAAATGGAACGGGACACTGAAACTCGGAGCACTGTGATACCTTATCGAGAAATAAAAACAGAGACACTAATTCTTTGTAATTACGAAAATAAAAGTCCAGCTGAAGTTTGATTAGTACACCATAAATTGTGAATCAATCTCAGCATGTGCAGCGTAAATCGACGATCCCGAGGCCTAATATCTCCGAACCTCGCTCGAATCTTTTTATATACCTCCGTTTGTACGTTCTCACTTTGGAAGAATTTCGTTGCGACGCGTCGTTACGAGACCAGTTGCGAAGGTCTCGTTCGGCAAGCAGTGACTCCGTGGGAGGGGAACGATGAGCGAATAAATGTAGGTTCAGGTCGCGTCTTACCAGCGTGTCAACGAGGATAGCTCCACTGGCTGTTCGCGCAGCAGCGTTAGAAGCCATCGTTCGCTTCCGGTCCAAGGGAGAACACCGAATATACAATGGGGTCGAAGAGAGTTGTGTGTATGTGTGTGTACGATCTCTATGAAGTGGTACGATCGAACGGCACCGAGAATATACCGTCTGTCTTACCTACACGTATATACAACAGCGTGTCGACGATCCTCTCTAATGTACATTACAGGCTAAGAAGTGTAACAAATCGCTATTTTACAATCGTCTTTATACAGAAGCTCGGCGGAGCGCGCTCCGATCGCGAGCGTCGCGAGTGATCCAAGAACGGGGGGACAGGGGAAGATGGGATAAAAGAGACGAGATTCAGTTCCTGGCGAACACCAAAAACACGGCGATCTGCTCGCTAGAGGCGAAGCCCTTTAAGCGTGACGCGGCCAGTTCGAGGCTCCAAGTTAAGTTTACGAAACGCGCGGCGTCCGCTCGACATTCTCACCCTCGACGCCCGTCTTCGAGGAACCCGTCACTCCGACGTCTTTTCGGCTACCGTTCCTCTGCAAAGAGCCCTCCGCATTGTCCTTTCGAGTTGCCTCGCATCGCTCATCAGCAATCGACGCGAGAGTGATCCTGGTTACCAGCTACAGATCGGATTGTCTTAATCTAGAATCGCGCGTGGCTTGGACCAAAGTGTGTAACGATCGTCCGTTAGCGTGTAGTTGGAGGGAAAATATACAGTGTAAAAGTGTGCTCGGTGCTCGCTTGGGCGCGAGTTAAATCGTTGCTCGTTGCGTTTCTGAACAAGAGGGAGCGCGGTTGGCGCGAGCGAAAACTCGTGGGGGGAAACGCTTTCCTCGTCGAGGTACACACGAAAGAGTCTAAAGCTATGGTTATCCTTGAACCCTTCGTAAAGTCTGCGAGAAAGGGGGTCGACTTTTAACGGGATTACGCGCGGAGTCAGTAAAGACGAATCCTGCGGGGGGGTCCGTTGGATGCGACTGGTTCTGAATATTGCTCGTAGACCGATCCACCGCAATGAGACACTGTTTTGGCAAGCTTTTCAGCAGGGATTGATGGTAATGGGGCCAAGCTATCGCCAGCAGTTTGCAAACATATGTAGCTACCATTTTCTAAAAATTGACACGTTTCTTAAGTTTCAAGAGACTTGAAACTTTTACAAATGGAAATGAAAAATTTCTTCTTGAACCGCATCCGACAATAACCTTTCATATTTAACTAACAAAAGGGAAAATAAATCAAAGACGTACAAAATTCTTAAAATGACACAAAAATCATTCAAATCAACAAAATGTGATTTAGAAGGTTCTAAAAGAGATGATAAATATTTTTTTTTATTAAATTCAAGATTAATAGTGCAGTAAATGAATTTTGGAGGTTTCAAGCGGAAATAGGTGCCCGAGGATCCCGAAAGTCAGAAGGGAGAATTCGATCGTGACCACTTTCCCAGGGCAAGGGAAGGAACCATTAAGTGTCTGGTCTGAAGAGCGTTGTCAGCCGACGCCATATCTGCGAGCAAGCGTGATGGCCGGCCTCCGAAAAAAGCCACCCTCCAACCGGCTATCAATCCCAGGCCTTCCCTCCCTCACGAAAGGCCGCCAGGCTTCGAACCACCCCAAAGTCTCGCGAGAATATTCGCAACGGGAGCCCGCCTCCCGTATCTTCGAATCCCTCGAAATTTCCACCGTCGATTCACGGCTGTTGCGTGGAGGGAAATGTGCGTACACGGTGCTCGATGAAATGTTACAGATAAACGGAGAAGGAGAACAAAACCCAACGAATTGGCAAGGTGATACAAGCTGTTCCCCAAAAGAAAGAAAGCTTCTATTCTACTAGCATTTCAAATACAAGTTCAGTCACTGATATTTGGATCGTTCATGAAATTCATCTAGAGATGTAATGCTCCACTTGGTCTCTGCAGTGCGAGTTTATGCGATCATGAATGCAAACAGTTCGCTATAGACAGCCTAATTATCATTCCTCGGGTCCCCAAATTGAATTTTGTGTGTCAGTGGATTGTGGCGGATCGCCCGACGAGCAGTTTCGTTGCAACGAGGTTTACGGCGTTGATTTGTACGTACTGTCGTGAGTAGGTGGATAATATTACCCTGCGTGACCCGGGTCATGCGTATACTTCTACGACCTCTAGATTAATCGAAGAAGAACCGTTGATTCCAGCTCGATCATCCTCGATGTAACGCGATCGCGCAACAGCCGACGGTCCCGTCGCTACGCACCATCGGAAACGCGTGGCTCGCGGAGGCATTCATCTTCAGATACCACATACGACCACAATTGAGAGATGCTACCGACAAGATAGCCAGAGGATCCCAAGCGCGAGCGAATAAATACCTCTCGTGTCGTACAAATCGGATAGGCTACAGTAACAAACTCAGGAACGCTCATGCTCCTGTTTGCTGGTTCGCGAAGGTAGCACAAGCAGTGTCCGCTCGTCGGTGAAATTTGGCGAGCATCCAACTAGGTAATTTAATCGAATTACAGCACAACTCGTTAACTTCTTTTTCCCACTCCTGTTGCATCGTTCCTTTAACAAGTCTACAGGTACGATTCTTTTCACCCTTTTCCGAAGCAGGAAATTATACATTCTTCCCCAACAGAACTAAAGGAAATATGTTAGACTCTACTTAGATGCATCTATTGCGCCCTCCTTCGGTATCCAATCACAGTAAAACGTTTAAACAAACTTGTACCACTACACTCGCAAAAATGAACCCAGTATAAAGTTACAGAGCAAGACGAACCAATTCCCTTTCGGTGTTTCCAAACCATCAGAGACTCCCAGCCAAAAGGGCCCCAAGAATCCACTAAATAAATTAAAAGGAAATGAACAGGGGCCAACCCGAGTGACTCCGCCAAAGGGCTAACCTTCGTATCGAACCGCTACCGCACCCCGTACGCTGTGTTCACCCGCGAGGGATCCCCGCGGCGAGTTCTAGCGGCTGCCTTCACGAGCCAACCGTCGAGCGCAGTGATCGAGGTCAGCGATCCGTCGGACGGCGAGTAACCGCGCGGAAGTCGGAGTGTCGCGCGCGCACGTACGGGCCATCTCCGAGGAGGAGAAGACCGCGTTCCAAGAGATTTGATCGGTTGATTCACTCACTGGTGTCGGAGGTGTGCACGGGGGTGGTGGCCGGCGTGTTCGGTGGTTGATGCTGAGCTGGCTGCGTCGGTATCCCGAGGGAGGCGAGTAGTGGCCGGGGCACTACACCAGGGGTGACTGTCGGTGGTGGCGGGCTCTCCTGGCCTACGAGCAGGCTCGCAGGCGGGAACCCGAAGAGCTGGGATCACTGGAGCCTCGGCCAATAGTTGCCCGTCAAGTCCGGAGTCTGCGACGGGATCTGCACCGGCACCGAGACGCCTGCAGATATCACGCCTGGAACAGACAGATTTGCTGCGTGATTAGATAATCGAAGATCTATTTAGTTCGGTGATTGCGCGAGTGGATGACAATGTTACGTAACTGGAGGAAAAGATCTCTTTAGCTGCTCGAGGTTAGGGCTAAGACTATTTGTCGAATTTTTCGGTATTCGAGTATTCGAATACTTCAGTTGCTCAATTATTTGGCGAATATAATTCGAATATCCAAGTATTCGAATACTATTCGAATACTGATGTATTCGAATTAGAGCTCTTACTTTTTGACCCGTCGGGTACCCGTCTACCCGAAACAACTTCAAGCCATTGAATGTGGTATAGTTCAATAATTTTTGGCTAACATCAGACTATATCACAGACAATCACAGACAATATTACATTCAATTGCTTGAAGTTATTTCGGGTAATTTTCGGGTACCCGGGTACTCGACGGGTCAAAAAGTAAGAGCTCTAATTCGAATAATATGGTGTGAATTATAAATCAAGTTCTTTAGGTTCATTTGTCAGGGTGAAATCTTGTGAGCTAATTTTTGCCTACTTCACACCATACTATTCGAATACATCGGTATTCGAATAATAACATTCGAATACTCAAATATTCGAAGTTTATTCGTAGCATTCGAATACTCAAATATTCGAAGTTTATTCGTAGCATTCGAATGCTTGTAAAGTATTCGAATATTAAATTATTCGAATAGTCCCAGCCCTATTCGAGGTCCCTTGTTCCAGCACAGATCACATCTAGATGTTATGATTGAACACCCAATGCTTCAGACTTTTAGACTTTAAAGTGATGGTGAGATAGAATATCGGGGAGTGAATATTGGAGTTGGATGTAGCTACTATAAAAAATGACTGGTAGTAATAAATATTCCTTAACTATCGATGACCTATGCCGAAAGAAAGAAAGCCAAAGTGAACGAAACGACGAAGCAAATGATCGTCGCAACGACACTTTCGAAGCCCGCGCGCATCGGCGTGATTATCATCCCGGCGAGCGAAGCAGATCAAGTGCGAGATTCTCGAAAGCGATACGTCGAGAGGCAGGCGGGCACTCGGGAATGGAAACGACGACGGGACCATCGTCGGAGGCGGCGGCGGTAACGAGCGCGGTGAAAGTCCTCCGCGCTCATGCACGTAAAACGATTATGATGGATAAGTTGCGGCTCGTTCCGCACGTAAGAAGCAAGAGCGGGTGAACAGAGGGGTGGAGTGGGGAGGGGAAGAGAGGACCGTGGCTGAGGGAAGATGGAAAAGCGAAAGGAAGAGCGAACGGGGCGAAAGACAAGAGGAATGCCGCGCGTGTTCCGCAGTATTCCACCATTCTACGGCGTTCCACTCCATTCCTGTAGGTACGCCGCGCACCCCCGTGTTTCCTCCCCTTTGGGTTCGCACGTTATTGAGCGCTCGCCCAGCCGAGGCGAGACCCAACCCATCCACATCCTCTGTTCGCCCCTCTGTACACCCTGAAGAGAGGAAGAGCCAGCGGGACAGGGACAGTGCGAACGGGCTTAAGAGAGGGAGAGGCAGAGAGATATAGGGTGATAGAGAGATAGAGGGAGAGGGTTCCCACTGAGGGGTGGAGAAAGGGGGATGAAGGGTAGAGATAGCAGGAGGGTCGATCCTCCGCAGTTTTCGCTAAACGAGAGGGAAGGGGGGCCGAGGGACAGCAGGAGCCGGAGGAGAACGGAAAGTTGTAGGGAAAAAGAGGGTGACGAGAGGAAAGGACGGAGAAAGTGAGAATCGAGAGAATGGAAAATTCACCAGCCACGTCTCGTCGGATGAGGGTGGTGGAAAACCACCGAACATCCCATTCTTCGATTCAGCCCGCTGGCGCCATGCGAGATTTGTTTTAAAATCCTTTTACAATTCCATGGACGAACGACCCACGTGCTCTGTACCATCTCCGCCATCCGTCGCTTGCCTAAATAACTTTCATCGCTACGCGGGGTCTCACCTGCTAACCATCGTGATACACTTCCTCGCAGTCAACAGACCGCTGTGTAGATTGCGCGAGAAGAGGCTTCCGAGTAATCCTCAAGCGAGCACGATGAAATTTGCAAGCGCCAGTGATGGAGTACGCGGAGGGGTTGCACTTTTCTGCGTGATTTCCGCGGGCTTTGAGGAATACATGTTTCCCTAACTTTTTCTTATACTTTCAACGTTCCTCGACGATTAAAACAATTTATCCCACGTAACGAACGCTGGTAAGAAAAAGGGGGACGAGGCTGTTTGCTACGAAAGCGCGTAGAATTTATGTACGATTTTCCGCCTCAGCCGTGAATTTCAAATGCATCTCCGCCGGAACAAAGTTCCTTGCGCCCATTCAACGTATTTCCACTTCCGTCGTTTGCCACGGTAACTAGTTCCCGCGGTGACGCGCGTGCTTCCCTTTTTCACCACGCGCACAGAATCCTCCGGCGTGTGTAATAAACCACAAAGTTTCAATGATACAGAATCGGTGCACCGTGCTCTAGAAACGACACGCGTCGAGCAACGGGAAAGCGCGAAACAATTCTGGATTTTCTGCCCGTCGCGGTCGCCCGGGCTTCTGTTTAACGCGAGTGCACCTTTGCTCTGTCTATTCCGATGAGCCGACCCGAGTTGACTATACCTTGAATCGCGAGTTTCAGATTCTACGGGATACAGTTTTCAATTAACGTTTCCTATGTAATCGCGAAAGGGACCTAAATTTGCGGCAGCGAAAGGGACGCGACCTTGATTATCGCGTAGCAGTGGGCGGCCTTGAAGATTCAGGAAGAACAAACAAATAATCCTTTAAGCGGAAACTCACCAGTCGCGGTCGAGGTCGTCGGCTGGTAGGGCGCACCACCTGGTCCTGCAGGCTGTCCTCCTGGCGTGGTGGGAGCTCCACCGTGAGAGGTCGGTATACCGCGATGGGGTTGCGAGTGCGCAGCAGTGCTGTGTGCGTGGGAGTAAGACTGCGTCAATGAGTGAAGGGGTTCGTGGAACACGTACGCCGGATAGCCCTCGGCGCGCTGCTGAAGACAACTTCCACCCATTGACCCGCCCAAACTGCTTGACATCGAGCTGCGACGAGAACACGGACCCGTGTCAGAGAAAATGGTGTAATTCGACGTGTACACACTGCTGGTAGAACAGATACAGCGAAATTGTAAAAGCAGCAGGTGTCGAAGACGGTTAGCGCCCTTGAGTGACGGCCATCAACAGCGAAGGGACCCAGTCGGCACAGTTTCTGGACGTCGGTGCATTGGTAACTCAGAGCGGACCAAGGTGGACCTTGCAGTGAATGGAGGAGAACGTATCTAGTGGCTTTTACCCTGAAGGATAATCGCCTTACAGAAGAGCGGGCCTCGAGCAGCTCGCTATACCTTCTCCACCGACACTCAAGAGCGCTACCTTCTTCACCCCTTTAGAAAGGGCGTTTAATTTGTAACGGGGGTTTAAAGGAATCGATAAGAATCTGTAACGGTGAACGATATATCGAGGGAGAAAACCGCGCACAGGAGAATTGTTTGAACAAGTCAGATACCACGATTTTGATAACTGTTATCGGTCGATCTCTACAACAAAGCGAAGCAAATCGAACTCTATCTCGCTTGATCAACAAACCTCCCAACAATGCGTCGCTGTTATCGTAGAGTAGAGCATTGCTACAAGCTTTTCTAACACTCTTGTACACGAACAGAACTAGGAGCAAAGTCCAAAATGGAAATGAAAGTGTTAACCCTCTAGACTCCAAGCATTTATCTAATTAACCCTTAACTGGGGTACTGTTTCTTTTTCAAACGTAACTGATGTACTGGGGTCGTGACAAACCCCAAATAAAAAAGGGCACAGAAATTTGTAAAGTCGACACTAGATTCAGCCTCTATGAATATGTTGTTCTTAATGTATAAAATAATAAAAACGTAGAAAGTTAAACTATTATTATAAAATTAATTAGAAATTCAGTTTACGAAGTTGGGCAACCGAAAATTTTGCAGTGAACTTTGCGTGCTTGGGGTCATGACCAATCCCAGGATACCAGTAAAGGGTTAACACCTTTCAAACTATAGGATTTGATACAATACTCAATACTTAGACTGCAAAGGGTTAATTATCACGTTGCTCAATAACGAATCACCGTACGTCACTTGTTCAAACCACTTCCCCCGTGATCGTGGCACGAACGGGATCCAAAGGATCCCGTTAGTGATCACGTATCGCGGAATAATAAAAGAAGGGGTAGGTAGAGGTTGAGTTACCTGTAAGTGTCAGGCATCGTAGCGATCGGCTGCGGTATCGACGAGTACATGGCGTTGAATCCGGCGTTTAAGGGTAACCGTGGTGTGGCAGGGGTTGCAGCCGGCGGCGCGGTACTGCTGCCACCCCCGCTGCCTCCGCCGCCGACTACCTGATCGACGGCTGCTCTCCTTTGGTTCCGTAATTTCTCCTCTCGACGCCACTTCGCCCTGCGATTACTGAACCACACCTGCAACCGACGCAATGACGGTGCTTTTGTCACGATAAGGGGCGTCACTCCGCGCGATGTATTCGCATTATCCGCACCTATCCATCCCCGCACTCTCGCTCGTTCATTCTCTCTCTCCTCTCGTGCACACGGCTCTCCTCTTTCATTCTCCTCTCCCCCGGCCCTCGCCATTCTCTTTCCCCCTTGCCACCCTCCCTGGTCCTACAGCGTGAAATCTAGATACTCTTTTTTCCCTCCCCACTCGCGCCGGAAATCCCGCGCAGCCCGAGTTTGCACGAGACTCTCCTGCAGTTTGTTAATTCCGATTGAGCAGTTGTCGGCCGGGAAACTGAGTTACCCTCGCTGCTACCCCCATCTTCCCTACCTACCGACGCGATCCTCGTTTCGTGCATCAGTCCCTTTTTTTTTCATTTTCGCGCGATTTTCAATGGCCCCCGTGGAAACTGATCGCGTGACAACGTCTGGGACCCTGTCAAGCGGTTTCTTTCCGCGAAAGCGCGAAGTTTGTAGTAAAATATGCGTCCATATGGATTCAGGGATACGCTACATGATTTGGATACCGATTCTCGTGGGTCGTTAATCGCGCGGCGTTCGATGAAGCTTGGTGGTCATACTAACCCGGACTATAGGCACCTGCGATAGGTCTTCCCACAGATTTCTCGCCCGAGCACTCGAGATGGTGCTTCTAATAACCGATAACCTCGAGCAGCAAATCGGAGCTTAAGTTCTTTGTCGCGCTTCCATGGATCTCTTGATTTCGAAGATACCTCGGTCGCGATAAGAGGATTCCCTCTCCCTCCGATATGTCGGTTTCCCCCAAGCCCTTGTCGCGCAAACTCGCCCCAGATTACATTGTAATTTTTCCCTCTAATGCGTCCGTCTCCCGTCGTCCTTCGCTCCCATCGAATGATTTCCCTCGCAATCGCGTTTGCAACAATTCCGAGGGAGCAGAAGAAGAGAACCCATCCCCCGGCCATTTTATAATTCACCCAGTCGATTGTTCGACTCATTTGCGGAGGGAAAAAGTGCCACAGAACCGCTCCTTGTTTTCCTCATTTGCCACTGCAGTACAGGTACTTTATTAATGGCCCGGCAATTGCCAGCGTCTGCCGTTTCGCCCGCGGGATAATGAGAACACAGCGATAGAAAAATTCGATGGCCGACGAGCGAGCGCAACTTTTTCAATTACCATTCGCTAACAATACGCCGGAGGATCGCGGCCAACTGGCGTGTATCGTTTATTTCGCCAGCCGATTCTACCTGCTAATTTGCTCGCGCTCGTTCGCTTTATCGATGAGAAACAGAATAATAGAGTGATTATCGCGCGTATTTATCCGCTGGCGGAGGTACGAGCCGAGGGGCCATTTCCTGCGCGGACGAAAGTTGATCTTGAACAGTGCAAGCCCGGCGGCTTTCGATCGAATGAAAAAATAAATTTCATCTTGCCCGGCGACGTAGCAAATCGCGTTCTAGCACCCCACCGGCGAATATCCGCCATTCGCAAACCCGCAGAGACCGAGGCTCCTTTCGCCCAATACCGTCGTTCCTCGTAAACTCGTCCTACCGCGTCCCGAAAACTCGTTTGAATCGATCCATTCGGAATTCCACGAACCCCGGCTGCACCCTCTCGCCGTTCCCTCTCGTCCTCGCCGTAGCTTCTCCACTTTGATTGGCAATGTTTAGAAGATGGCGACGCACGCGAATTTTAAGTTAAGAACATTCGATTTCACTAACATTTCAAACAGCTCTCGATATACAATCATTCGTCCTTAATTTTTGTGCTTGGAAAGTGTTGATTGATTAAAGGAAGCGGAAGGATCCGATGGAAAGTAAATGAAGGATTCGTTGAAGTTCGAGGAACAGGAGTGAAAGCAGAGAGAGGAAGGACACTCGGCGGAGACTATGACACCAACGAGATACGATATCGTCGGTGATAGTGTAAAACCGTGTATGAGCAGTTTGTAAATACCTTGGATCTGCAAAAGTAACAAAATTGAGATTTCGCACTCACGGTTGCAAAGCGCTGTTTCACTTTTTTTAAAAGTCACACGATTGATGTTAGTATTTATTACAAGGATTGCTAAAACTGTCCCAAAAATGTTCAGTCAAAGAGATCCCTTAAAATGGCTAAAATATTAAATTTCTTCTTCCTCCTATAAAATTGGTAAAATGCAGATCCGCGGTATTTGCAAACTGCTGATACGCGGTTTTGCACTACCACCAAGGATATGGTGTTCGACAACAGTCCTTGGAAGATGCTTTTGAAGAGAGAATGTCGCGAGAAAAGGCCCAGCTAGAGTTTAAGGGAAAGGAGTGAAAGCCCGAAGAGGCACGGCGCCACCGATGCTTGTCAACGGGCCATTCCTCGCGGCTTGGAAATGCTAATGCTCGCATATCGGAGCACATCGGCCATCGCGCACACACGGGGGATCCCGTCCATCGCCATGGATGATAATCGGGGCCGGTGGTGTTGCGCGTGGCGTGGCGAAACTCGTGCGAGTATATATATCCAAGGTATAGGTGGAAAAGCGAGGAACAACCAATCAGAGGGCAACCTCCCTGGGGACGCGACGTTGCCATGGTTGCGTTCGAACCCTCTTAGGCCGTCTGCTGGATCCCTCACGGTTCCGTGCCGTGGCGTTTCGTGTAGCACGCCGTGGCGGCGAGTCCGCGCCACGCCATGTCCTGCCACGCCACGCTTCGCTTTACCCATTTTCCTCTTCTGCGTCTGTGTCTCTCTCCTCTCGTTCGCTCCTTCGCATTCCTCCCTCCGTTTGTTGTTCGTTGGTCCGACGACGGCCGAGTCCGCCGGTGGAATGATTCCTTTCACCCCCTTTACCCTCTCCTTCTCTGTCTATTCACCTCTTCTTCTTTCTCTCCCTCCACCTCTATCTCTCTCTCTCTTTTCATTCCCGTCTACCTTGCTTTCTCTTACTCCCTCGCCCTCCTTCTCTCGCGGCCTTCCCTCTCTCCCTCTCTATCTCTCTCTTTCTACCCTGCCTCTCTGCCTTTACCTCTCGCACCGGCACTCCCGGTTTCCTGCACTTAGCAAGATCAATACCAGCCAACGAGGCTTGAAAACATGCGTCAACATGGTCTTGCACTGTTTGTACGTCCACATAACGCTCAGCGCCCGGTTACTACCACCGACGCGAAAGCCCGCCGGCCACTTCACCACCCCCGCCTATCGTTGAGCCAGGTGAGAGGGCGGCAGGAGGGCAGAAGGGAGGCAAGGGCGGTCGGATAGGCAAGAGGGTAGAACAGGGTGAGCTAGCGGCACCGCGCGGCCAAACAATGTTCGATAAGGCTGCGTACATATTAGCTTGTATAACCATGCTACGCCACCCTACTGCTCGAGCAACGGATGTTATATTAATTGCGATACACCGCGCCGCGATGCGTTTCGCCCCCGTCGAGGCCACGAAAACGTGTCAGGCGAGAGGATGACAACAGTCGATGGCCATTTGCGGAAGTTTCTACGAGATCCATGGAAAGTGGATGAACCTGGGCATCATCCAATGTAACGATGCCGCTGATGAACCGTTAAACCTGAGACGGGGGAGGGTCTGGGCCGCGAAACTGGGTCTAAAGTCTGAAGGCCGGGGGAAGCGGAAGAGGCCAGAGAGAAGCTAAAGTTCCTAAAGTAGTGCCTGCGTGGCGTGGACACGCGTTTAGAGCGTTTAATGAAAGGGCGTCGTCGCACTTACCCGGCCACCCTCTTGAGGCCGGCGCGACCGGAAGAAGGGAAGAGAAGACTTCGTCGTGGAAAGTGGAGGAGAACTTCACCGAGCAACGGAGAAAGTGAGGTGGCAGAGAGGGCAAGAAAGTCGGGAAGCGAGAAACAGCGGGCGAAAGAGGGTGGAAAAGGAGTGGCGATGGGGTGGTCGGAGCGAACGAGAAAGAGGAAGCACACGCCGCATTCGCACATTCACACTCACCTGGATACGTGCCTCAGGCAATCCAATCTTCTCGGCGAGACGCTCCCGTGCAAACACGTCCGGGTAATGTGTCCGCTCGAATTCTAAAACGAAACCAGTTTGCAACAAGTGCTCGTTATTAAACGTGGCCCTTTCTCTCTCTCCCTCCACCGTGGATCGTTGACGCGATTCGCGCCAGCGTGCTCCGGCTACAGACACGCCGCTACGTACCCATTAATCGCGCATAATTTCGAATCACCGCGAGACAAGATTAAAAGGGATAATTATATCGACGATACTCGAATCGCCTGGGCCGACTTGAATGGCCGCCGATCCAATTAAAGCCGTTATACACCGCCGGCGCGAGCCCGTGCTCGTCGAAGCCACGATATATCCGTACCGAGAGAAGTAATTTACTTCTCGCACCGTCTCGATATATAGGTATGTATTATTAATATTATTATGTACCGCCGCGAATCGGCCCGCGGTAGGTACGTGCTCCATCGATCGATATTTAATATCTATACCGTTCAAATTAACTTCTCGTCGCGTTTAGAGCGACACGTTTTCGGGGAATTGACTGCGAAAGATGTACAATGGTACTTATTGTTATCTCGCGGATGGATGTCGAGGATTAGCACAGAGATACATGTGTAGTGCTTCGGTACACGGCTATTAGGTTGAATGTTTATCTAGCAAGGAGAGGTTCCTAAGTGTCCGCCTCCGATTGTTTTGAATTTTGGATATGTTTTAGAGGACCAAAAAATAAGAAATACGTATTTTTTTATAGCGGCCAGTTTTCAGATTTAGGGGGTGAAACTTGATATAAATTTAATTTTCTGTATGGACGATGTTCTTGACGTCAATCACAGTTTTTAGGGGGTAACTATGAGGGGTGGTTTCACCCCTTAAACATGCAAATAGACCAAAATAGAAGGACATGTATTTCCTATTTTTCGGCCCTCTAAAACATATTCAAAAACCAAAGCAATTGGGGGCGAACACCTGAAAATGTTATAAGTTTGGGGGTTAGTTTCACCCCCTAAATATGAAAGCAGGCCGCTATAAAAACAACACGTATATCTTATTTTCCGATCGCCTAAAACATATCCGAAATTCAAAGCAATCGGAGGCGGACACCTGGGAAGCTCTCCCTGTAAGTGACGTGTGCTAACCTTTCTCGAGGCTGTCGATTTGCTCGTTGGAGAAGGACGTCCGGTTGCGCTGCAACTTCCGCTTTAGCCTCAACCGTACTTGCGAGTCTTCGTCGCCAGACGAATTGTGCTCCGAGTTGCCATCGGACGTGGTCTCCTGTTGGTGCGACAATAACGAGCCAGTATCTGCAAACACAATTAATTACCCTAACAATATTTATCAAGAAAATTACAACGTTCTCAATCATTTCTAATCGAGCAGTAATCCAGTGAAGACCTAATATCAGTCCCCCGTTCTAAGCCATTCCCCAAAATAGAAGCTCAGTGCTCGCAGTCCGCGTAAATTCTTAAGGAGTGGCGAGAATCGACGTCTGGCGAGCACAGTTCAGAGCAGAGTTTCTTCAGGGTTATTCTCTGGTTAACCGTAGAACCCGCGGCTAATTTACCGTCCGAGGAGTGGCGACGCGGCAAGACGGAGAAAATTCGGAAGTCAGAGAGGCGAGTGACTCTCAACCAGCGCCATTCCAACTTTCCGCCGCTCAGTTCAAGAAGAGCGATCCAATTAAGAGCCGTGCCCCACTGGCCCGCAGTATCGTTTCAGCGATTTCGCGGCGAACAATAAGGACCAACGTCCTCGGGATCCCTGGACGACAGAGGTCGGAGTCCTCGGAGCTAAAATTGTCCGTCATTGCCTCCCACGCAGTGTTGACGTTTTATCTCCATCACAAGAGATATATCGAGGGTCACATAAAAAGGAGACTAAGAGAACGACTAAAACACCTAAGAAGACACGAAGAGCCAGTTACCTCTGGACGAGCATACGAAATCAAGTCCACCGTCCAACATACCTACTTATCAGGACATTTTCGAGGAGCTTGTCACACTTTTGGAAGCCGAGAGAACACGTGGCAGACACCTATGAGCAGCAGCGCACGTATACAGAGTCGCGTAGCCGTAGCCAGCCTCTCGGGGAGCCGCGATTACTTTCCGCCTCCGCGCACCGAACCCTCGCCTCTTTCCATCCCTCCCGATACCTTCCTGCCATTTCCCTTTCCCTCTGCCCGCGTGTCCGTCCCTCCGTACGCGTACCTATATATTCGCCCTTACGGTACATATTCGCGAAGCTATGTGTACGTGCCTATACATATGTATTTCTAGGCGTACCTATATATCGTCCGCTCGTCAGCTGCTCGCTTTCTCGTTCGCTCATCTCTCGCGCATCGCGCACCCTCCTCCACCGTCAACCCCACGAAATCTCTCCCCTTCTCCGAACCTCTCCGCCTCTACCCCGTACCCTTCTGGCAATTCGAAATACCGCCACCCTCAAACATACTCTGCCTGCTTCGTCCCTCGCGCCCACCGCCGAAACCGCCCCCTACCCCCGGAATATCCTGCCCTTTTCTCTCCTCGCGAGCAGCCCCTCCAGGCGCGCGTAACGACCGACGATTTCGGGCTAGCCCGTCGCAGGCCCGATCGTTGGCTTTAATTTTCTAGGTGACGACGCATGACCGCGACGATGCTAGGGGTGGGAATATCGGCTGGACCTGAAGCTTCTGTCCGTTCTCTCGTGTCTCTTGAATCGGGGAATGGTGGTGCAATCTGTGCGATAAGATTGCAGGTGAATCTTATTACTGGCGAAGGGCGAAATGGGGATGCTTGTGGGTTTGAAGATCGTGGAATGATTCGTGCGTTAGAATGTAGGGGAGAGTTGCTTATATTGTACCACTTAAGACATTTTACGTTATATTTTATATTTGGTATTAATTTGAACGGAAATGATTATTGGATATTGTAGCTTGATCTTTTAGGCACCTAATATTATATGCTTTACCTTTTGTTCGGAACAAATTAATTTGTTATTAAACTTTCTATCACATACTGTAGAAGGTAAGATTTAGGCAACTGGTCTCCTAAATCGTACCTCCACTGAAAATAGTACATATCAATTTACAAATAGAGAAGAAAATATTCAACATAAAGTAATGATTATTATAGTTACATATACATATGTATATGGATCACATGATCGATTTATTTATAAATATCAATTTAAACTTCATAATGAATGTAATATGTACTTAAAATGAATGTAAAATATTCTACATTAAACCCGCTTTTAGAGACATACAAAAATAAAGGACAAAATTGCATTGGTTGATTATCAGCTAAAATAAACTGGCAAAAAGTTACATCAATCATACCTGATTGTTTAAAATGTTTATAGCACACACAAAATAGGGTGTAAGCTCAAAAGGTTTTGTTTCTATTTCTTATTTCGCATTTACTTGATATTTTTATTGTCAGATGCCGTTTATATTCATTAATTTATGAGAAATTGATGAAGTACGATTTAGGTGACCAGTACGATATTGACAATTCTCCCCTAATAATAGTTTTCACGCGGTTTGGGATGCTCGAGGAAGGCTTCTCAAGGTATACGTCACTCAGAAAAGTAACGTCTGCTCGACTATTCACCGTGATTCCCGTAATCTGCTTATCGGTCGCGGTCACGGTCGGAATTCTCACCCCGCGGAGCAATTTCGGTCGCGACCTGGACCGCAGGCGCGATTACCGTAATCCTATTAGGGCAGACGTTTCGATTCAACGACGCCAGGTATTCCTTCCCTTTGGGCACGTAAACTGGCTGCATCGGCGGATGCGCAGGATGGAATTAGAGGGGCACAATAGAGGAGAGGTTCGCGGAACGCTCTCGTAAGAACGTGGCGAGGGTGTCGCGCGTACGGGCAGATCATAATGCCTCGAGGGTTCTCCCTTGACTTCTACCTTCTTTCGACCATTGTGCCTCTCTCCCGCTGCTCGGCAAGAAGTGGATCAACTATTGAGCTTGGATGCCTCTATGGCGTTTGCGTCTCACAGCTTCTCGACCGCGTGAAAGCCGAAGGGAACCCCTCGAGTAAGTACGTGCTACGAAGAGGTGTGGTTCCGAGAACGCAGCTTACGAATGATAAACTGGAACTTCGGGGGCGAGGTCTACGACAACAATTCTTCCACACTTTCGTCTTTAATACTCACTCTGCGGAACGCGGGAGACCTCGCGATTTCTTAATAAATGTATGTGTTCAATCTTCCCTGATCGATTGCTACCCCATTACTCATCAGTTACTGTTTACTAAACAACGTGGGACTGATAGGGGAAAGTGGGGTAAAACGGAACACCTATTTAACCCAATTCCACCGATCTAATTGTCTTGAAACTTTACAGGCGTATGTAGTTATGATGACAATGCAAAATTATGAGAAAAGAAACGGGAGGGATGAAAAAATTACCCTGTCATCAATAAATATAACCCATAACCACAAATCCAAATGACTTGAAATCAGCCTGTAACCACAAATCAAATCAATTCAATCG
The DNA here is from genome assembly GCA_963855975.1 of Andrena chrysosceles. NCBI lineage: Eukaryota > Metazoa > Arthropoda > Insecta > Hymenoptera > Andrenidae > Andrena > Andrena chrysosceles. The sequence continues at coordinate 8,261,825 of OY979766.1, read as the reverse complement.
ATATGCAATCAGCATATAACCACAAATCAAAACTTAGACACTATATAAAAAGTAAATAATAAAAAAATATGCAAAACAAATTTTTTTAAGTTTAACAATTTTATTTAAAATGCACTAAAAACTGAAAAATTCTCCATGCACACAAGTTAAGCGTTCCGTTTTACCTCACTCTCCCCTATTGACTTGGCAAATTAGGGATACAAAAATGAACCATCGCTGTTGGAATCAATGCCAAGAGCAGGATCGCCCAGTTCTTATTCCGCGTGTTACGCTCAAGACTTATAAACTCGTTAGCAGTTGGCGTATAATTAGAACTCACCGCTCCGTTTGAGCAGGGAATCGTCGCGACTGTGAAGTTGGCTGCCGGGTAGCAGGGACTGGCCAGAGCCGGGGGTGGCCGTCGTTGGAATTCCCGTGGCCAGGGGATGATGGGAGGGCGTCGCGGAATACCATGCCGGTGGCCAACCTGCAGCCTGTCCATTGAACATCCGAAGCTTATCGTAGACACTCTCTGCGCCCTGATGCGCCTGCACTGCCGCCGCCTGTTGCTCCTTCTGCGAGGCAAGGTTCCTCAGCACCCTGTTGATGGACGACACCTGCGAACACAGTGGTCCATGAATTAGAACGCGAAGTAGCGTCCGCTCAAATACAACGAACTATATCCCTGCACTGTGGAGAAGAAATTTCTGCGTCGCGAATAACGATGTTCTGCCGTTCATCCCTTTGATCTCTGACGAAGAGCGAGCCTCCACATCCCCAGTGATTTCCGCAACACGCGTACGAACGAATTAAAACGCGCCACTCCGTGTGACAATAGAATCCAGCGTACACCGAGGCGTCAGAAATAACGTCCACCAAAATTGCAATGTTTATCGCGATCCCCGTCCCATATCCTTCGCAACGATAATCCCCGTGTCACAGCCGTGTTCGCCATTTACTCGATTACCTGCCACGAATTTCGATCGTTATTCTCGCTTAATTAACGCCGTGGATTTACACTGTACGTACAGCGAAGGGTGGAGAGAAACGGTCAGTCGATTCTGAGTGGAAGAATGTACTGTGGGAGGGGTGGATGGATTCCTTGGAAAAGTATCACGAGCTTCTTTGCTCCGTGGCGCGACGATCAATTCTATAGTTACATCGGTTGTGTCTCACCCTCGGCCACCCCCCTTGCCCGCGTGTACCAGGGGCCTTCTTCCTCCCTCTGTTTCGCTTCCGACCTTCGCGCGGAGGGAGAAAGGTAACGCCAGATGAAAGGACACCGCCATCCAATTATTATTACATAAAACGGTTTCCATGGCTGTTCGCTCCCCCTAACCAACGGCGTCGGCGTCGGTGGCGGCAGCAGCCACGGTTCTTCTTCACCTTGTACCGCGACCGAACCACTGGCTAACTCTAAAGTTATAACGAGCCACGGGGGCGAGCCTTGTGCTCTCGACTCGCGCACATAATAGTCTCGGTGTTCTACGCGCGCTCAGCCACCCCCGTCTACCCCTCGGCAACGTCGACGCCGGTGGCGCGCACCGAAGTCGAGCAGAACCGAACCGGAGGCTCGCTCCCATGGAGGATATCGAGCGAGGCTTCTTAATTACGGGCCCTGCCTCTCGGTGAAAGGTTCGACGTGAGAGGTGCACGGGCGCAAAAGCCGATCCTTCTCGCGTGGCACGACTTAAGACCGCCACGGAATAATGGGTGTATGCCCGTGTCGGGTGCCAAACGACGTTGTTTGGTTTCGAGTGCTGCCGCCCCGCGCCGGGTCAACAACGTATGCAAGCCGCGAGGGGCCCTGCCTCCGCGTTATTACGCCGAATGAAAGCCGATAAATTCAATCGTCGCTTTTTGTTCCCCGGCCAGCTCGATGGGATCGACCGAGGGCCGGATTCTATCGCGAGTAACGCTTCAGAATAAGTGAGACCGCGCGCATTGGAACGTTCAATGGCCACTGAGTCCTCTGCTTAGGGAGGTGCTTTCGCCAGTCTCTGTTCAGGACGGAGACGGAAACTGTTACGGGAACGACTGGCAAGGGGCTGTTGCCACAGAGCGCAGCCAAGGACGGGATGATTACTTGTCGCAGAAACGCGTCGCAATAGGTAGGATTCACTGCCGAGAGAATCAGTGTTGGATTAAGTTCGCAGTAGCTTTCGATCCCTAATCGAAACGCGTCTCTCAAATAGTACCGCGAAACACGTTTGATCCGTGACAATCGGAGGTGACGTCTCGCAAAATTTTCCTACACCCCCGGCGCTGTGTGTACGCGTGACGCAGCAGTTCCTTGAGAAATTACGCGAGCTATCGACGGGGTGCGCGAACAGTTCCAAACAAACCAGAAACGCGATCCGCAGACCGGGTTAGGATTCCGTAAGTGGAATCAATCCGTCGGGGGATGGGGTTGGAAAGTTCGTATCGCAAGATTCGTCTCAATTCTGCGGAATAATGGCAACGGCGGGGGAGAGGGACGGTGATGAGAGAGAGAGGACGTTTCCAGACTAACTGCATAGAGCCTAGCTGCTTTCCATCATGAAACCAAGCAACCTGGCCTGTTCTACGCTCCGCTCCACTCGGCTCTCGCCGCACAACAGCCGCAGAGCACCGATGCAGACCATTACACGCGCGACCGGACACGAATAATTGTGCAACACGCTTAACTGATCCCATTCACCCTGATTCTACCCGCTTCCATCCGCTCGTCGCCGACTAACCCCCGTCGCACCCCATTGCCGCCACGATATGTACCCGCCGCAACAGCCAGCGCTACCCACCTCCTGCTATCATCATCGTCATTGCTATCATTACCGTGAACGTCGTTGCCATCGCCGAGACAATCGTCGTCATCGTCCAACGGATCGGAGACACCGGGACCGCGATCGATCTGCTCACCCTAGACCCACTCCTCTCCCCTCGACCCCCTATTCGGACCGTAAACTTGGCAAATTAACCCCTGAAAGATGGAATCGCGAGGGGCGGTGGCTTTGGTACAGTCAATTTCGGCTACGAATTGGCTGATGTTTCTTTTTGTATGTTAGGTATGATAGATGACGTAAACTGGGGGAACATTGGCAGTTATTTGGCATGCATTAAAGGAGGAAAAAGATAAAAATGTTATGTATTTTGACACTTGTAGTACAATCGCAAAAGATGCAGTGTTATGACAGGATACCTATTTAAAGCGAGTGTAAAATGTTATTTTTATATTATATAGCAAAATGTTCAAAAAACATGCCAATGTTCCGGGGCTAAAAGACCGACGGGTAAAAAGTCTCGAATGCAAAATCTCCATTCGTAAACAATCGATTAAATATTGCGGTATAACTAAATATGTTGATGGCAAGGGGAATGGAGAGGACCGCAGAGGCGCCAGTCGTTTTTGGGCTTTCGTGCGTGTCATATGACGCCTTTGTCATTATGTCAGGAAGCGAAAAAAGTACGCCTTTTTTGTTGTGTTTTTCGAAGTAAACTATAGTTTAACAGCGTATAAGGTGAATACGTTAAGATTTTATGTTCCTTTAGTAATGTGTACATGACATTTTTCATTTCTGAATGATAATATTTTCGAAACTATAGAGGTACCATTAGGGCAAAATGTCCCTGTTTATATTTTTGACTTATATTTTTATTTTTTGTTAAAGAAATTAGGTTAAAATACTAAAAAAAAAAGTGGTTGCCTTTGTTGAAGCAAACCAATTCGTAAAGTCATAAATTATCTATCTTTCTTCCTGCTTTTTTGTATTAAAATAATTTGAGTTTAAGAAATAAGGCCAAGTGCTTAAAAGAGAGTTACATCTTTATGTTGAACCAAGATTATTGTGAAATTTTTTAATCATGCTGAATCTGTGTCCTGTTTAAAGAAGGGTTGCCGTAGTATTCCCTTTTAATATTGTATACCAAAAAAAATTTTATTTCATAATTATTTTTTTATTTGAACAAGGTTTTTTACTTATTTTGTTTTATGTTACACGAAAAGCTGGTTAGAAGATATTAAGGACTTTTTACCCCAAGCAATTGACTTTATGCCCCAGAAATGGGGCATTCGAATTGACACACATTTTGTGACATAACTCAGCAAATAATAACACTATTAACCAACAATTTTATAAAAGTAAAGCCTAATAGTTGTAGTTTATACAAAATAACACCGTATATCTCTAGATTGTTATTACTCAATTTTACATAGGTTCATATAAAACGCGGGACTTTCAGCCCCACCCTACCCTACCAGTTTAGAATGATTTTGGAACATACGATAGTAACAAAGGTAGGTTACAACAGGATGTGTGGGATTTTGAATGGGGATAGAGAGACCGTAGGGAGTGACAGACGACTACAATGACAGTAGAACACTTCAATTTTAACGGCTAATAGGTATTCGAGGATTCCGTTATGTTCACCGTCCCTGCATATCCAATGAATCTTGTTACAGCTAAATCACGTTGAATCTCACGAAACAAATTGATAGTTTATCAGTGTAGCTACCCAGCTACAAAACAGGACCGACTCTGAATGAGCGATTGAAAAGACCACGCGAACCGATCGACCGATCGAGGCCGCCAAGCTCTGCGACCCAGCCGAGCTCCCTGCTGGATTCAACAGACAACGGACAATCCTATCGCGATCCTCTTTGCCGCTACCGTGTCCCGGGGCCACGGTGATCATTATAACGATTCCGAGTTAAAAGCTGAAACGCTCCGATCGACGTCGTTTCCTCTCGAATGCCGCGCGGAGAGCTATCGATAGAGAAGGATGCCCTGTCGGTGTGCGCGTAGCCAGGCTGATTGATCACCCTCCCGCTCTCCGGCCTCTCTGGCGGGGCTCGCTCCTCTGTTCCCAACAGCGAGAGAGCGCACAAAAGCGAGTGGTTCCTCCAGCAGCCGACGTATAACGACTCGTACGCGTGCCATCCCCTTCGGTATTCGCGACAGACACCCTGGATATCGCAGGGGTGGGCGAGGAGAGCGTTCGCTTCCAAGGAGCCGCCGCCAAAGGGACCTGGCCACGACCTTTTTTCAGGACGTTCCTCGAATCGAACGCGCACGAACGCAGAGAGAAGGGGATCGGACCTTCGACGCCGGGCGAGGGATGGAAAGGGGATGGAAAGGATGTTTGGAAGACGTAGCGCTCGTGAGAGAGGGAGGTTTCTTTGGGATCGCGGAGGGGCGATCACCGTCGAGGGTGGACAATACACCGAGGTCCGCGTAATGGACCGATTACCCCTCCCAGCCGATCGTATTGACGAGACTTTGATTAGGGTCGAGTGGCCGGATCCGACGGGTAAGTACCGACATGGGTGCGCACCCTGATAAACCGCCCCGCCACATACAAAAGCGACTCTGTGTCTAGCGAGCGAGCATCCCCCGTCCTGGACCAGGAGCCACGCTGTTCATGAGCTGGTGCGGTGGGCTCCTGCGGAGTCATTGCGCTTTTCTCTCGTCGCTGGAACGCGGGGAGAAACTCGATCGTTCGATCGCAGGATCGCCGATCGCATGCGTTTCAACGAATTCCAGCGCACTCCGAGGCGCGCGACTGTGGAGAGTTGGATGGATGTTTCTGTGGTGTGTAGGTGCGTGTGAAAGAGCAAGAGAAGAGCAAACGAGCAGAATTGATTCGCGGTATCTAGATACGTGGTTTAACTAACGAGCAGGTACTTACGCTGGGTATATTGTCGTTATTGCAAACGCCTTCCTGCAAGAGCCGATCGCGAATCTCCCAAGCGAAAATCGACGGGCATTCACGTTTGTAGTCGGCGATTTTGTTAACCACCGGCGTGGTCGCCACGCGTGGCTTGCTGCCGCCGATTGCGCGAGGTTTTATCGAGCCAGTCTCGTAGTACCTGAAACGATAATGTCATCGATGGAGAAGACGTATAAAATGAGACCAAAACGGGCGTCGATGATGTCGTTTGATACGCTGGGGTATCGACCTGCTAGGTCATCGGCCCCAACAAAACGACAGTATGCAAGGAGGATATCACTCTCCCGGGACGTCCAACAAACTATCGAACGATCCCTTGGTTTTTTTCTCTCTCTCTTTTCTTTTTTCTTTCTTTTTAATATATACAGATAGGTAGTGTGCGCGAGCGTTTCTCGTCGAGATGATCGACGATGACTGACCTGCCGAGGATCTTGGACACGCATCCGTTGCTGACTTGCAGTATGCGCGAGATGTCGCAGGGCCTGGCACCGCTGTGGGCCAGTTCCACGATCTTCTGCCTCGTTGAGTCTGGCAATGGTCGACCGTTCACGTAAACACCGCCAAGCTGGTTAACTCCGCTGTGTCCTGCTGCCGAGCACCCAAATATCGAGTTCTGTCCGACCATAGAACCCCCAAGACCCGCACCACCCCCGTGCATCAAGTCCTCCTCTGTGAATCAAAACGCGCGCAACGTGTATTCTGTCACTTGGCCAGCGTGCATGTTTGAGCAAATGCTGATCACACGTGCCAGCGCGGAATTTCGTTATTAGACTAATTAAACCGCCACGGGCATGTGTGATCGCATTTGATCGCGCGCTACGGAGGCGTATGCGTTTTAATACGCTCGCGGACCTCGCAATCAAGGATTACATTCGGGATAGAAAATTATAAGGAATGTATAAAGGAAGATGTGATGTCGAATGGTACATAAATATTTTCTGCCTCGAATTACTGTGTAATTCTACGGCGACATTTCACCTCAATATTGGCTTATTGGGCGACCATTCTGTGGATCTTGCAGTAGGTATTTGATATTGGAATATATTTAGTGGTTATTTATTGGACTATGTTTGGGACAGCCAGAATTGATAGGTGTGCGAATTTATCACTGCTCTAAGTATTCGGGGGTGTAAATAGGTAAAATTGACATATGCAGTGGCGCAACCAGAGGGGGCCAAGGCCCGTGGCACCCCCCAAAAAAAGAGGAGAATGGAGATTAATCTAACCACGATTAAAGTAATTTGTTAGCAAGAGCTTTGTAAAGAGCAATGTAATCTTGATTCTACTGTTTAAATAATTTTTTATAATTCCCTAATGAATCTGATTGAATTTGAATTAAAAATATTTTAATTCCTTCAACTCGGCTTCCTCCAAGATTAAATCCTAATTGCGCCACGGGGTACATGCCTTCTTCCCTTTCCATGCATTAATAGAACGAAACGAAAAGGCATTGATTGATAGAACTGGCATTCGCTAAATTAAACAAAAGTTGATCGACGCAAGAAGAATAAATTTCTGACCAACTCTCTGCCACTCGCATATCGACATCAATAGACAGTAAAGTAAAATATTTAATGTAATATACAGGGTGTTTATTCGATTCTAATGCACCGATCGTCACCGTACCGTATAACCTGTCAACAGAAGACAATTTTGTGTAACAAGAGACAATGAAGTCGTTCCACCGTGAAAACCATATTGTGCCGTTATTTTAAATTCGCCCGACGAAACGCGGGAGAATGAATAGCCGCGATTTTTGCAGTTACACATTTGTTACAAATTGCCGGGCGTCCACGAATGATTAAACAACAGGTCTCGTTCATATTTTTGTTACGCGACAACCGCCACAGACACCGTGAAGCGCCACCGTTGTTTAACGCACGAACCGACGGCCGAGGGGGTGGAAATTCGAGGGTCGCATTAATTCCTGTGTCTGCAAACACCAAAGAGTGCTCCAACAATATTTGTGTTCGTTAATCGGGGGAAACACGCGACGCCCACGGTTAACTTGTTTTTCCCCGGTGGAAATTGATTTCTGCAAAAATCGTTGGGCCCTTTTGTGTAGTTTACCAGCGCAAAATGGTCACAAATGACGACCTTGCCGAGTGCAATTTACTGGGCGAAAAATGGATCCATCCCTCGATTCTATAACCGTGAATAAATGGATGAAATAAAATTTCGCAGAAAAATTTTGTCCTCGGGGGACGCCGACGTCCCCAGGCGCCAGAAAGAGAGCCGACTGTTTCTATCCTGTACCACGGAACAACCGGTGGACGCGCAAAGTGGGCCTTTTCACCCTTTTGTGGGGGCTGGCCTTTCTAAATTCACGCGGCGACGCTGGCGGCGCGAAGAATAAGGGTGGAACGGGACGAGCGAGAAGGCCGCGGCGCGAGCTAAATGCATCTTGCAATTAACGAATTTAATTAATCTACCGCTTTTGGCGGCGCGCAAAACGACAAGAAATAGTTGAAACGCAATTTGAATGGTCTGGCCGCGGCGCCGTATGAAACCACTTTGCGTGTAACGTCGCACCGCGTGTTTTCATCAGCCTTTACCGTCGCCCGCGAGATTCCGCGCGCTCCGTGCTTATTTCGCGCTCAAAGGGGACGCGCTTCCGCGCCTCCGAGTGTCTGTCACTCTTCCTTTCCTCCCCCGTTGCTCGAACGGCAGACCCTTCGGGGGAATGGTTGCCGTGACGCGATAATCACGAACGCTTGGTGGATATAATTTTAAGAACCGAGGCCTTGTACTCGGCGAGGGTTCGAGGGAGGATCTTCCCTTCGAGATTCCTCTGGTAATTCAGCTGTCCGAGTCATCCGCGCGAAGTTTCGTTTCTCAAAGATGACATACGCAGGTTTGTCGTGAAAAGGGTAGAGGTGCAGACTTGAAGCGAGCAGACGCAGTTTCGTTAAATGCCACGAAAAGGCCTCTCGTCGAGCGAAATGAAGTCCTTTCGATTATGCATTCCACGTAAAACAGACGATAACGACAGAACGTTAAGGCTTTTTCCTTGATCCGATTAAAACGGCGGCTACCCTTCGAGAGTTCTCCGTTGTCCCAGATATTCCATGAATATTCATTCGACGGCCAGTTCGATAAACGTGTATGTAAATGTACAAAAGAGACACGAGGTATGTAATTTTTAGTCTCGCGAGGGAACGGGGACCACTGGCGCGCCTTTTAGCGATCGCGTCTTCAACGATATCGTTATATTGAACATTCATGTTGACGATTAAAGATCTAAAATTTCATTGTATACCCTTAAACGTTTATATTGAACTCTTCCCAAGTTCAACGACCAGTCGATGTTAGTAAGAAAACATTGAAGGTCACTAATATCCCAGTAGTCGAAGCAAATGTCAGATCACCCAGAAGCACACACCCTTGACTTCCCCTCGTGCATCATCGAAGCATCAAAATCCCTTTCCACCACGGCAAGCCTCGTGTCTCGGAGTCTCTGTCGCTTTCCAGGCAGCACGAGGTGCGGCGAGTTTTTCGCGAGTTTAATTCATTACAAAGAGGGTGTGACTCGGACACGAGCACGTCGGCGGACGGGATGAAGGAACGCACAAAGTGGTAAGCTTCTCTCCTGCTCTCTCCCACGGCGCTTGGCTCGTTCTCCCCCTGTTTCGCCCCTGTCTCGTGCGAGAAGAGAGCGAATCGTCCGTAGCGGCACCGACAACCCGTGCACACGCCGTCCGCACACATTCTTTATATATAATTTCGCGTTAATCTACGCGACGACCAGCGCGCAAAAGCGAGTCATGCCGCAAAGTGAGGCAAAAAGGTTCCACTTGGCTGAGCGTGAAACGGGACACAGATTAAATCCCATCCTGCCGGCGCACGACGTCGCGGCACCCTTCCCACCTCCCTCTAACCACCCCTCGCCCGAGCCCTCCGCAACCCCCGACCGCCCTACTCTTCATCCTGCTCCTAGCGTCCACCCCCGCTCGCCAACCAACCCCTGCTCTCCTCCCTCGTCCCCGCGAACCCGCCGCCGACCACCCTCGCCAAACAACCCCCTGAACCCGACGTTCCTAACGCTACTACGCCCTAGACAAGAGGGGTAGCAGTGGGAAAATTCTGCCATTTCGTTCTCTTTAAGCGTGGAAATACTTGCCCGGCATTTAACGCATACAAATAGGCACCGCGTTGATTAACCACTCCCTTTGCACCACGGATTCGTGCTGGAAACGCTACTTTAGATCCTCCGGGAAGAACACGTCGTGTCTGTCGAACAGCGGCTTCAATCATTCTTCTTGAAACTTGAAGTTTCTTGGATTTTCCGGGAGATGGAAGTCGAAGGGGTTGGCGCAGAGAAGAGGGTACGCTAGATGTTAGGTTTAAGGGAAGGAGCTTCGTCGCCTGGATGGATGGATCAATCCGTGGAGCAGTTATTGTGCGGTAAGAGAATAATTCCAGCTTCGGTTTCTACCTCTGCAATTTCCAGAGATAAAGTTTGCCTTCGTGTTTAGCTCCCGCGCGATTTTGTCCACGTTTTCCACGGCTCAATTGGTAGAATAGTTACACGGTAGAAGGAAATTCTATGGTTCGAATAACCTTTCCTATAATTTTCCACAGTAGACTCTACCCTCCTGTTTTTTCGTTCGAGTTACTCGCAATTCCGTGCTCCATTCGTGGACGGTGTCGATGATCCGGATAGGTCAATTATTGGCACAGTCTAGCGGTGAAAGAAACATCCAAGTTTCCCTCCGTATAACGCGTTCGAAGTCAAAAGCTCGAAGTCAACGGAGCTGAAATATTAACCAACTTCAGTGACCCATCGTGCGCGAAATAACTCGCGAAATGTCCTTTGCCCGAGACTTCTCCTCGCATAAAAACGGCGCGATGCTCTGAAAAATCCACGGCTCGCGACAGAATCCGCTTTTCAAACGTTTTTGCAGCAGAGCCTGTCCGCGCATTATTATACCGCAACGCGTCCCGCGATAACCACCACCCCCGCGGAAACTGCCGCGCTGTTCCTTCAGCCGGCGTAACGTAGCTCGCGACCTCCTAGGTGATATCCGTGTTCCGTTTACAGGGTTCTTTATTTCAGCCGCGGTTTCTGCCGACGGGTAGAACGCGCCAGACTAACGGCCGCTCGTAAACCGAGCCGCGAAACCTTCCACCCCTGCGCGAAAATATTTTCCTCTCTAACGACGCGGAGAAATGGCTGACTTGCAACCCGCGGCGCGGGCGGAACCAGTCGATTTTGCATCTCTGAAATGCACCACCGTGCGCGTAATAACGCGGAGTTTCCCAATGGGGGTGGAGGGGTGGCAGAACAACTGTTTCGGCCGAGCAGAATGGCCGCTGGGAAAGAACAGCGATTGATCGTTATCCGATAAGAGAAAAGGGAAAGGGGTTGGCGAGCCGGCTAATGCTCCACTCCAGCATCCGAGCGATGACGGAAAGTTTGCGTCAGAATGTCTGTCTAATGGGACGCAATAATATTATGCGGGTAATTAAACGCGGCGCGTTTTCCACCGGCATCCGTCCGGATGTAACGAGTTTTCCCCCAACCCCGACCGAGTGTCGTGCAGAGTTCGATTGCGATACTCGAGCCGGATGTAAAGTGCTGTTCTCGTTAAAAACACGCCAACTCTTGGAGCCCCGGTTGAAACGGGGCTGAGGAATGTTTGGAAAAGCTCTCGAGGGGGCTTCGAGATGCATGTTGACGTTCGTTATTCGTTCATACGGACGAAACTCGTAGGAGAAATTACCTTTCAGCATAATAATCACTTATCACACTTTACAATATCGAAAGAAGATTTCGAAATCCCCGCGAAATTCCTTCCATCGCGACATTCCCTCATATTCAACGAACTCGCGCAAATAGAAGCTGCAAATTAAAATCAACTTTTCTCGCCCTCCACTACCCCGATTACGAAGCTACCAGCGCAGTCTCTTCAAAGCTCGACAGTTCGGAAATCGGTGTTCCGTGACTTAACGACGTTCAAAGGCGTAACAAGCGGAATCCCATTTAAGCAAAGAGAGGACGAGTGCTGGCAGGCTACCGTCGAGAATGTACACTCCGCGCTCCGCTGGAAAAATATTTCCCTTCCATTCTCGTCGGCCGCGTGAATGGGAAACGAAGGGAAATCCCCGCGCGCGCGAGTTCTATTTATCCGCGGAGAATGGTAACTCTCGTTAAACGTTATTATCACGTCGTCGTTGGGTTCGAAAGGTGAAGGAGGGCGAGAAGGGGGTGCGGAGAAGAGGAGGCACCCGTCGACAACCCGCTCGGAGCGTTTCGGGGGAGGGTGGGTTAAATCCACGCCACGAGGATGCGGCAAGAATTTCATCCGAACGCGTCCTACCGCGACATCAAAGATGGCGCGCGGCGCATATACATATTCTGTAATGAGTTGAATCGCGGGCAAGAGCGAGAGATGCTCTTACCCGTCTCTTAACCGCTTGCTCCTTTTCCGCCCGGCTCTCCTCGTTCTCTCTCTCTCACTCTCTCTCTCTCCCTCTGCGCACGGCGTTCCTCTTCAGCCTCGCTTCCGCCTCCTCTGGGCGAATTCATTACGGCCAGTGTTAGGAAGCAGCGTTGAATTAGCGAAAGCAACGCCATCCTAACGGCGTATACTCGTTACCCGGCGCCTCTTATTATTAAAGCCGCAAGGCGCGTCGCGCGCGTCTTCGTCGCTTTTCACCGTGAAACCGCGGAAACCGCGAGGCGCCGAAGTTAGCAGTCGGCCGATTACACTCACTCCCCCTTGTCGCTCCTTAATTATAATTGCCGAGTCGCTAACGATAACGTAATTGCTATTTAAATGCGCCCCGGGTAATTTCAGGGCGACCTGATATCTCACGCACTTCTTCTGTTTTCCCTTTTAATTTAATTACAGAGAAGAAGCTAGGGTAGATGTCCCAATTACTGCCACATTAAGCTCATCGCGTAACTTTCGTTAATTATTTCAGAAGTTATTTAGCCTCAAAATCATTCCAAGTTGCAGCATACTAATGCTTAAGAACTCTTTTATCTAAGAAATTTTTTTTATAGTATAAATAGTATGTTTTAATTGCTAATTAATTGAAAAAGTATAAGGAAGTCCAATGTCCCTAAAACTGTCATTCACCTTTTAATATTAATTTATAAATATCAGTATGCAATGCTTCTCTATTATTATCTAACACGGAACCCTAATTTAACATTAAAAATTTTTTCCCTTACGATTTTGCACGCATTATTTCACTATTAAGTAAAATAATTAAAGTGACAGTAATAGGGACACTGTCAGTAATTGGGACATCTACCCTATGTGCCACGTTTATATATTTCTCGAGATGAATAAGTTAATAATAAGTCCCGTGCCGAGCCAGTGACAATATTCAACGAAACGAGGACCGAAATCCTGCACCCTCGAATCCCACCCCTATTCTTCTACGATATACCATTCGGGCAAACTGATTACAAGCACCGATGAAAGTCACAGTTTGCATTGCTGGGAGCCCTCGAATCTAAGCCTCTGCTTCTATCTGATAATCCCGTACGATTTCGGTCCGTTAAAATTGATTCCACCACCAGCGCGCCCCGTCGACAGGGGGTGTGTATGTTTATCCGAAGTTTGGCCAGATCGTATTACCTTCTACACGTGATCATAATACCGGTTCAGAGGGTGTACAGAGGAGAGCTTCCACCCCTTGGAACGAGCGCTGCTCGAGCATCGCGGAGAGCTTGTGCAGAGGAAACCGACAATACCCTTGCGGCACGAGCAACCCTCTTTCTTCCACGGTTTTCTCGTCTCCCGTCCCCGCCTCGATTCGCTCCTGTTCCTCTCGCCCTGCCTCCCTCCCGCCATAAAAGCTCCCCTCACGTTAGCTATTGGAATCAAACGGCCGATTCACGGGAGCAGCACTTTATTTCGTGCTAGGCTACAAGATTTGTTAATGGTTATGGGCGAGCTCGTGCGGGCTCGCGTGCCAGCCGAGGCTGCAGAGATTACCTGCGCCCTGGCTTTCAAGGGGCAATAAATGTCGAGGGTGCGGGATTATCCGCGGCCGAGGCAATAGGATATCGCTCGTAATACATCTCGAGATTCTCTTCGTTCCTTCATAATTTATGCCGTCACGGGACTGAAGCTGTTTTCCCGCGGAGAGTGAAATTCATCCCGCGGCCTCTGCAGCATGTTGTTGTGTGGAATACGAGAGTTTTTTAACAGGTGGAATCAGTCACGCCGCGGATGAACATCTCTGGATATTTGACACCGTGTGAAGCGGCTTTTTGGAATGATTATAGTAGGGCTGAGACTATTTGTCGAATATTTCGGTATTCGAATATTCGAATACTTCAGTTGCTCAATTATTTGGCGAATATAATTCGAATATCCAAGTATTCGAATACTGTTGTATTCGAATAGTATGGTGTGAATTATGAACCAAGTCCTTTAGATTCATTTGTCGGGGTGAAATCTTGTAAGCTAATTTTGACCCACTTCACACCATACTATTCGAATAATAACATTCGAATACTCAAATATTCGAAGATTATTCGTAGCATTCGAATACGTGTAATATATTCGAATATTAAATTATTCGAATAGCCCAGCCCAATTGTGCACGAGGAGCGCAAGTAGAAATACTACTTAGTGGCGTTCGAAGTGACTCAGAGTATGGACACAAATATGGAACACGATAGATTCCCTGGAACTCGAAACACCTGAGATAAAATTCACGGCGGAGCCTATTCATCACAACACTTGCAGTGCAAAAGACAAGAGATTATCTTGAAAATGGGATCTTAATCACTCAAAGATTAATACCACGCTATGAAACCTCCACTTATAACGCCACGTGCGTATACACGCACTAGCTTCACCACCGAGCGAACTTACACAAAGAAAGAGACAAATTGGCGGTGTAGGCGCTCGCTTATTAAACCCAACAGCCGACCCAACCTGACCCGAAACGGTATACAGCCGATTGTGCCGAGTGTTGTAGAGCCGGGGTTCCGTGCCACCGAGTCGTCCGAGGGTTTTTGGGGTAAAAGGCGCCACCCTTCGCCGTCGAGACTACGGCGAAGGGGCTGTTGGCCCGACAGAAGCCAAGGAAAGGCGTGTCGGGTTACTGGCTAACCCCCGGGGGTAACCGCGAGCCCCACCTAAGCCCATAAGCGTACACGTAGTCGCTTGACCCTCGTATAACTCATCGCGAAGGTCACAAATTTAGCCGAAGGCTGCGGTGACGATCCGAATACCACCTACCATCCAGCAGGTTGCACGCCAAAGTAACGAGATGTAAATTGAGACGCGCGTTTAGCAAGGGCTGCGCTATATTCCATTATTTCAGCTGCGATTCTCGCGGCGGACCGAAAATACTTCCTGCTTCAAAGTTCAAAATAAATACGAAAACTCTTGGCCCAGACCTCCGGTAGTCTTCGCGAATCGAGGTAAGTGTAAAATTGGAGCAAGTGAATAAGTGGTGCATAGAGGTGTTCGATTCCGATTCGATTCTTTAGAAAATTGATTCTTTTGGTTAAAAGATCGATCTTTTGAATCGATTCGCGTGACATAGTGCACTGCACATTGAACGAGTTATAAGTGATGAAGCATTAAAGTTTTACTGAATACAACAAAATAATACAGAAGTTAGTACATATTGAATTATAATTAATTATTGCATAAATATTTCTGTTTGGTATGGATTTTTTGATTTCGATTATTTAGAAGGATCGATTGCTTTATGACGATTCTTCCAAAATCTCTTTTCATATCGATTCTTCCAGAATAAATTCTTTGATTTCAATTTTTTACAAGAATCGGTTCTTGAAATCCGATTCTGAATCGATTTGAAAATCGATTCTTTGAGGTGAATCGAACAGCCCTAGTGGTGAAACCGGGAAGAAGATCACAACACTCTATGTACCTATCCACTACGCAACAATGTTTCTAGGTGGTCGAAAAGTGGTTTGGAAAATTAAACTTGCCCCTCGTTTGTCGGCGCTTCGGCGTTCGTGCCAAGGTTTGGCCCAATTCAGGGAAGCTGCCCCCTCGCCCCGCATTGGGTACGACTCGAAATCCATCCCGAAGATACGGGGCATCGCGCGTCCCCCGGCTGTATCGATAAAAGAGGAAAAAAAAGATGCCCCGTGGCTCGGGTTTCACGGTACACGTTACGGAGTTGACATTAACGATCGGTGACAATACGAAAGGCGACCGACGCTCGACCGCATTGTAACGGCCTTCTATTAGCACAGACGACGAGATACGAAGGTCCTGGATCCGCGCAGACACAGTATCCGAACGACAGATAATCGGCCACCTTTCAGTTTCTCAGGCTTCGCGATTAACCATTCCGTTCCCCTTTGTCTTCTACAAAGATTAGATCTGCCCAGGGAAGTCTCTAAGACGCAACAATCCCCGGAGCTCTTATATTTCTATCCCCTTCACGAGACAAATTGTCCAAGTGCTTTTATAGAAGGAAAGCCTACAAGCGCGATAACCAACCAGCAGAGCCACAGTACCGGCATGCAACAGCCACACTGCTTCAACAAGTGTGATCATACCGAACAGAGTGATCTCTTTCCAACACAACGGGAAAAGAATGACGAATTTGAAAAGAGTACAAGTTACAGGACTTTCGAAATAACATAGCCGAAGCGTGGAAGTGAGAATTTAAGTGAAAGAAAAAGCGACCAAGGATTTTCTTTCGCTGACGCAAACAGGCAGAGTGCTCGGACCAACCTTTATGTGGCATCTTCCAGAAGGGCGGTTCGGGGGTGGGCGAGCAAGGGTTAGCCACCCCCGCGCCCAACAGGGTCCTTGCCGCGTGCAGCGCCGCCGCCGCCGCTTCCCGGCTCCGCGCTGCCGCAGCGCTTGGCGGGTAATCCGAAGCGCTGTCACTTCCGCCGATGACGCCACCGCCTCCGCAGGGACGAAGGTGCAGGTTCAGCCGACCGCCGCCGACCGTGCCACCACCTCCACCACCTCCTCCGTCGCCGCCTCCTCCTCCGCCGCCGCCACCTCCGGCCACGCTAACACAGTGCTGAAAATTAAAGGTCAATCATCAGTCATCGAACACTTGCGAGCCTTGCGATCGCTAGCCACCCCTTCGCCAACCCTTCGAACACGATGGAGAAAACTTTTTGTTTGGAATGGTTGAACAACGCCACGTAAAAAATTAAATAATTTAAAAAACCCGACTGCTTAAAAAGCGAACTAAAATGACAATAATAATAAGGTGACAATTTAATTTAACTCAATTGCCTGCAGGCGAAGGCCTTAAATCTCTTCTATCCCATGATGTAAGGAGCCTTATGTAAGAGATTTAAGGCCTTCGCCTGCAGGCAATTGAGTTAAATTAAATTGTCATCTTATTATTATTGTCATTTTAGTTCGCTTTTTAAGCAGTCGGGTTTTTTAAATTATTTAATTTTTTTTATTTTTTACCTTTTTGAAAATTATATAGCCTATAACATTCGGAACGTTAAGACAATTCTAAAGACACCTCATTTGTCCAAATCGGTGTATCCGTACAGGCTCTAGAGCGAAAAATGGACATACATACATAGCCTGATAAACACAATACCCTCCTTTGCGTGCCGCAGTCGGGTAAAAACACTCAAGCGTTTGCACCGAGAAGGTTTATTTAGAATTTTATATGCTAATCGCTGATTAAATGCACCGTATATGCAACAGAGGTGCATCTATCCAGTTAATAAAATATAATTATACATGAACCACTGGAAAGAATGGAGAATAGGATAAGGAAGAAGGAATTACGACCTCGCTGTGGTAATAATAGTAGGAAGTTACAAAGAAACCGAGGCTAATGCATAAGATTTGCAAGCAAATTGTTGCTCCGCAATTGCTCGCGTGTCGAGTTCTATCGAACAAAGGGTGCGCTTCGCCTTCGAGCTTCTAATAGTGCGACGAGGGATATCAAGTACAAAGGAGATCATTTTTATTCGCATAATTCCTCCGTTCCGAAGTACTCTACCCCGAACCCTGTGCTTCTTGAAATGTTGTATATAATTCGATTTTAATCAGGGAGATATATTTGCCTGAAAGATCCAGGTGCTACTTGCATTTCGAAGGCTGCGATGAGCCACCGACAAAGAGCACGATTTCTCTTTCGGCGGCTGCTTTATCGCAAATAATATATAAGTAACCCAGCCTGCTCTTTCCGGCAAAAACAAACGTCGCGACACGTGTGCCAATGAATTCCGTTTTTCTGTCGGCGCGCCGCCATGTTGGCGAACGCTCCTCCGTCCTTCCCCCGGGTCTTTCGTTAAAACTTCACTCCGACCTCGGGCACGCGGAGTTAAACTCGCACGTCACCGGCACAAGTATTACGTGTCAAGTGGTCCGACGGTTTAAACTGCAGATGAAAAGAACCGCGTCCGAGCGATTTCTTTCGCTCGAGCTTGATTTCGAGGCTCACCGATGCCGGGGGGATTATTCCGCGAGTCGTTCGCGCGTGCACGCGTTAAATAAGCCGATTAAGAAAAGTTTCCACTCGAGCATCGAAAGCCTGCGTGGACCCGTTTCGTCATCTGGTGAAAATAATTTCCTAACCGTCGCGACGCCACCCGAACAATGGAAACTGTTAACCAAGGAGCATCGCAGAGTGTCGTTGCAAAACGGCCGCTAGCGCGATTTCTAACTCTCGCCGGGCATGCATAAATTAATTAAAACCAGGATGTTGCATACTGATAACCGCGATGATGGCTATGTTGCACGCAATGCGACTGGAAGGTCGAGAAAGGTGAAGGTGTCGAGCCTGTCGACAGCGAACATCCAGCGAAACGCGCTGAGAGATACAGTAGCGACGAAGCTGTTAACGCGGCACGCTTCTTCCGACATTAATAATCCTTATCCCCGTAAATCGGCTGGATTAATAAATTTAGAAATCTCCAGCGTAACAGGAAGCGTCGCGTGCGCGTCGTGCTATAAATTCATGGAATATTATAATCGCGGTACATTGAACGCGCGTTTGTAGCATTTGGCTGGTAAAGGAAGAAGCGAAAATTTCGCTCGCCCGACGGCCACAGAGATCCGCGCATAAAAGTAGATCAATGTTTCCGCGCGAAGCCCGGCGTGTCGGAATATAACTTTCGATATTGTTGCAGCCGATTTCATAAGCCACCGTTAAATCACGGAAACTCGATTGGTCACAACCCCCGGACGCTGCACTCTTCGGCGCGCTCTTTCACGCGCCCTTCCACGCGCGCGGCCCTCGCTTCAAAGAACATAATTCAGGGGATTATCGCGAGCGGGCACGAAGCGTAGGAGAGGGGTGGTAAATATTGGCACCACCAGGTCGGAACCTGGTTCGCCAAAAGCAAATTTCAAAGTGCACCGGAAAATAAATAACGCCGCGGCGAATAATAAACATCGCCGTGTCGGTGGTAAATTTTTTTCCATTCTCCCGCTGGCCTTGATTACCTACCGGCCACGCATGAATTTATCCGCCCTGGTATTTAACGCGCGATCTTTATTCGCTCGCTGTAAAATCCACGGAAGAATCAGCGAAGAAATTCTTTTCTTGCGGCAGTCTGACGGCAAGAAAATGGGGAAAGGCTAATTCGCTAGCTTGTCGTACGTGCTTGCACAACTGTCAACCCCCTGCAGTAGGAACACATTACTCCCGAATCTAACAGTCGCGGCTCTATATACACTGTACACAAGCTTGGACACAGGTTAAATGTTAAATCTCGTCACAAAGTGTGGCGAACGGTTACAAACGCTTGCGAATTAATCAAAGCCGCGGAACGGGTTACAAATTCCCCTTCTTCTGTTTTTGTTTGATTACTTTACTCCGCCGCTTTGAAAATTCTCTGTTTGAATGGTACCCAAGAAATTTAAAAGTTCGGCCCTCGCGATGTGGTAAATGGATGTGAATCTTATTAACAATTAAACGAATCAGTCAGAATTTAATCTTGGGGTTAGTCGAGTAGAATGGTTAAAAATATTTCTAATGCAAATTCAATAAAGTTCATTAGGTGATTATACAAATTTATGTAAAGAATAAAATCCAGTTTTCTTTTTTTCTTACAACGCCCCTTTTTTAGGGGTGCCAGGGCTACCGTGGTTACTAAATCTTTTCCAACATCCTTCGTTGATTTCGTCGCGTCCTAAATAGCAGCCACTAAAAGCAACCTCCAGGGACCAAACGAAATGAACGGTTCGGATGTCGATGAGTGCGCACGATGGGAGAGAAACGTCCGTCCCATTGAAAGGTAAGAAGAAGCTTCTACCAACGAGCGTGTAATTCAAACTCTCGCAGCTGAGATACTTGCGGTTGGACTCGTGTTTACATCGGCAGTAATATGCTCTTTGGCGATCGAGAATGCCTTTCTGAAGGCGGGTTTACGAGCGGCGGCGTTCACCTACGCGCGCATTCCACCGTCGATTTCGTACGGCACAGTTAATCACGCCGCGGTTACGACGAGTGTTAATTATCATTCGGTCCGCTTCGTAGATCATTAGCTCCTTTCATCCTCGGCCCGGGAACGCGACGACCAAAGGGCGAGGGGGATCTTATAGATCTATACACGATTCGACTCGATCGAAATGTGCAAGCTGTACCGCTGTCCACTGATTATGGGCTTTAGTATCCCGACGACCGAGCGGATCGCTTTGTATCGCGCTAAAAAGGATAGCCACTTACTTTAACGTCACTCTAATGGGAACGCGGAGGGGAAGCAACGAACAATTTCTATCGAACTTACTATTTCTCCCATTCCTTGTAGTTTTAAAAATAGTACTTTATAGGAGTATTAATGGGAGCGTCGTGGCTTCCGAACGGAGACTAGGGTAGATGTCCCAATTACTGACAGTGTCCCTATTACTGTCACTTTAATTATTTTACTTAATAGTGAAATAATGCGTGCAAAATCGTAAGGGAAAAAAATTTTAATGTTAAATTAGGTTTCCGTGTTAGATAATAATAGAGAAGCATTGCATACTGATATTTATAAATTAATATTAAAAGGTGAATGACAGTTTTAGGGACATTGGACTTCCTTATACTTTTTCAATTAATTAGCAATTAAAACATACTGTTTATACTATAAAAAAAATTTCTTAGATAAAAGAGTTCTTAAGCATTAGTATGCTGCAACTTGGAATGATTTTGAGGCTAAATAACTTCTGAAATAATTAACGAAAGTTACGCGATGAGCTTAATGTGGCAGTAATTGGGACATCTACCCTATTTTGAAACAGAATTTCTATATCAAGTCCCAGCCTTAAAATGTTTCATTAAATTCACGCGGATACCTAATCGATTTCTAGAACGTCCAACTGTAAAGCACAGCTAGCAAAGAAAATCAATCGACACCGAAATAAATGCATTATTCCGCCGGTTAAGGGCTGAACCGCCCGCGGCGAGAACGGCGGCAAGTTTAAGCCCCCGCGTAGAAATTAAACGAACCTGCGGCGAGTTTACTAATTACTCGGTTCCTTCGTTTCCCCGTGTCGAGCACAGAAGAAGCTGCAACGCATTAAATTATTTAATATCACAGCGGGAGGGTGTTTCGCGGGAAAAATTACGCGTCGCGACGGTGCCACGGAGAAAGGGAAACTATGATGACTGAAAGCGACGGACGTTGGGTAACGACATTCTTGACGCTCGATTTGCAAAAACGCTTGCTGGAAAAATCTTGAGATTACTGTGGCCTCATTAACGCGGCCGCATATAGAACGCGAGAAACGCGGGTCGTTAAACACGCGATGGATTTTTGTGAAGTACCGAGATGCCTGAGAATTTTCCGTGCCAGAGGAATAAGATAAATAAAGATATTGCTTTTTCTCTGTTTGAGAGGATGGTTTTGCTGTTGCTTCATTTAAGTCTGTGACCGTCGGACACAGATTGTTAAGAAAATCTGAGGAACGAGCCCTGTGAGAATAATCTAGTCCAAAGAGACCATTCCTATCGAAAATAGAATCCCAAATAACTGAAAGATAAATGGTAAGGTAAACTGCTTCGATTTGTCGCTTCTTTTTATTTCATTTACACAACACCACAATTCTTTGACCCTTAACCCGACTCATCCCTCTATTCCAACTACTCGAACGCGCAATGCACACTCCACGTGCGGAGTCTCGCCATAAACGTTCGCCAAGCACGCTTCACCAACGCCCATACGCGTTCAACGCACGCACCGTGTCGAATCAACTAACGGGCTCACAGCATCCAGAAGGTTAATTTCTTTTCCGCCCATAATCCACTAACAAGGAGGTTCGAAAAGGGTGCACGGAATTAGTAAATAATTTGGATCGGTGAACTCTCTCCTGCGAGAGCCCCACCGGTTGTCTCTTCGCCCTCGAGCGTTTCAAGTACAACAAAGGGCTTTCCGTGAAATCTCCGAGGTACGCGAAGGCTTTCTTTGTCGAGCACTCGAGCGACGAGGGGACATCTGTTATTTTCCGAGATTGTATCACTTTCAATGAGCCGCGATGTTTCTCCTCTTTTTTTTCCATCCCTACCTCGACCCCGCGCAAAAATAATAAAAGGCGGACAGGTGTTCCGCGACGTGTTCACCGCGATCCCTAATTCGGCCGCCGACGGCGGATGAATTATTCATAAAGGCAGAAATTTGTTTCGTTCGGTCGGAAATATGCGCGCACGCGGGACTTTCCGAAATGTTGAAAGTACAATGAGCGGAAAATAGCTACGGACGGGGAACGCTCAATTAGTGCGAAATAGCGAGGCTCCCGAGGAATAGCTCAACCGGAAATGTCTGTCTGAAATCGATCTACGAGTGCCGCTGCTCGAAAGACGGGGACGAAAGGGAGCGAGTGCTGTGTACAGGTTACGAGCGAAGTACAGAGTCTCACTTCGCGGCTGTTAACAGACGTCATTATTCGCACAGACGCTAATTAGATTCTCTAACTCGATGTTTACGGATAAATTCTTCCAAGTGTCTCGCCTCGACTGCGTTACTAATGGGGCACAATCGTGTTATGCTCGTTTACCGTGATATCGTCTCTAGTTTATTTACGCATTTACGCACGATATTCTCACGGAATTCTACTGTAACGTTCGGCGAAGGAACCTGCTGTCTATAACTTTCGGAACTATCGAATAAGAATTCCTTTGTACTTAAAATTCAACGGAGATTCTCAGCGTTTTTGGCTCTTGTGACATCTACGATACTCGTGTCACTACATCCCGTTGTACACCGTGAATAACCGTCTACACGCTGCACGGCGGTAATTGGGATGCCCGGTGGATTTCGCTGGCAAATAACAAATGCATCCCGAGCCGTGTCATTTAATCACGCCCCTCCACGCGAGACAAATCCGGTGCAATTCACTTTCAGTTGACAGCGTTTTTTTTCCGCGATCACAATGAGGTACCGGGGTGTTAACAGCGTCATTGTGGCACGCGCAATTTGTGGACCAAGCGTCACGGTGCCGTGCTCTTTCGAGTTATTACGTCTATCCGGGCGGTTTATTAGTTTTCCGCGGGCGCCGACGGCGGACGGAATTTACAGGAAAGAACTTCTTTCCGTGTCGATTCGGAACGAGCAATGAAGGGCCTGAAGATATTAAGCGAAACGCGGTGTCGTTTAATTTCTGAATGGAACTGATACGAAACGAATTCTGCTAAGATACTTTGTTGCTCGCGGAAGAGCAATTGCTTCTTCTCCCACTGACGGGCGGTTACAGTCGTTAGTTACAGTTTCTACAGCTATTTCTACTGGACTCTGTTAAATTACGAACAGCGGCAAATTACTACTATTGCTTCTCATTACGCAAACAATTATTAACGTAATGGGACGTAGAACAAATATACCTATCGTACTAAATTATATCGAACTAGCTTTACTACTCGGCTTCGCTCGAAATTTAGATTCTGTTTTTTTAAATAAATTTTTTTTGTGAAAATAGTCACATTCATCTGAATTAGTTAGACATAATGAGCTGGAACACATTTCGGGACCCTAGAGTTTACCGTTCGAAAGTTTTTAGGCGACAGACAAACGCACACTTTTTGCTTTATATATTAAAATACATACTAAACGCGTCACCGAGTCTAAATAAGGCAAGAAGTATGCAAGCTAGAGCTTCCATGCGTTATCAACCATTCCAATACGCAATTCGTTAGTCACCCTCGCGTGACGGTGGCAAACAGAGCGCTTAAGAATGTCGCACAGAGACCGATCCACTCGTCGATATCTTACGAAGAGCACTGTGACGACCGTTTACCTCCTGCATCTAATTTTCCACCACCTAGACTCCCGTCGTCGGATTGAAATTGAAAAGAACGTACCGTGTCGAGAATGGCCGTGGTCAGGCCGGATCCAGTCACCAGCTAAAAGCACAATCCGCAGCTACGTGTCCCCGTGGGACGTTCACAGCACTTTCCGTAAGCAGCTCTGCCGGTGATGCCACTGTCAGAGGCCCTCGATTCGACTTTGCAGACTAGACAGTCCTCCGTCGCGTGTCTCCTTCGACGAAAAAAACGGTCTCACTGATCACTGAGAATTGCACAGTTTAACGAGCGGCCCGGCGACGGAATCCACACTGCGGTATCGGCACAGGCGACGGTGACGCGACGCGACGCGACGCGACGCACCACGGTCCCCCGGGAATACTGCCGCGCGCGGTCAGCGTTTACGCTAGCGGCGTATCGTCGCAAGTGAAACGGGAACGGCGTCGCGGCTCTTCAGCTATTATAACTCTCTCTGCCGTCGAGCGGGTATTTCGAGCCGGTGGTTCCGCGTGTTCGGCCGCGATCGCCTGTTCGTGGTCCCCGCTTGGCGAGCTGACCAAGGAGACGAGGGCAGGAGAAATTTCGAGGCGATCGTCGGTGAAGAGGAAAGAAACACGTGCGACTGGAAAACAGGGGTGCAGTGACGCGTCACTGCTGCGGTGCGCGGCGCCCGATTGACCACCAGAGTCTGCCTTCCTTCATGCGAAGATCCCTGCCGCACGATTTCGTCACCCCCACCCCTTACCAGCGTCCCTCGCGCGTTCTCCCTCTAACCGGAGCCGCTCTCTCTCTCTCTTTCTCTCTTCCCCTGTCGCTGGTTCTCGCTCCCTCTCGCTCGCCGCTAGCCGAGCGAGCTTCCCTCGCCTCCGGGGCAAAGTCGTCGGACGACGGGAGCCAGGCTCGACGGGAGAGCGTCCTGTTTCGGCGTAGCGTGCCTCTGGGTGGAGCCACGGCACGTTGGCATGGTCCCTTCGCTTTGTCGTTGAGCCGACACCATGCCAGCGAGCGGGGCGCCGAGGGGTTGGTGGGGGAGCTAGCGGAGCCCCGATCGCCGGGGCGCAACGGCGTCCGCGCCTCGCGGCGTCTCGACGGCGAGGACGCTCGGCCGATGGGCGGCGCCTGCTGGAGGCGGCGCTGCTCGTCGTTGGACCAAGCCGTGGGACGCCATTGTTCTCGCGGCGCGGAGCGGCGAGCCTCGACGGCGCGCGACGCACGCCGACGCCCGGCGTCGCGACGCCACTCTCGCACGCAACGCCGTCGCGGCCGTCGTCCTCATCCGCCTGCCTCTTTTCTCTGCCTCCGTGCTCGGCCGGCCGCTCCGAATTTCTGCGCCAAGAGGTAAGTCGACGATCACGTATGCGCGTGTGTGGGACAGTGCGTCGCGTGCACGTGTGTGTACTCGCGCGTATATCGTGCGTGTGTGCGCGAGAAGAATCTCTTACGGACGGCGTGTGTCGCGCTCCTCTCGCTTCACATCGCTATCTCTCTCTCTCTCTCTTTCTCTCTCTCTCTCTCTCTCTCTCTTTCGCTCGCTGTCTGCCTTTTTTCACTCGTCTCTCTCAACGATTTCAACCCCCGAGCCAACCACCCATCCACCCACCTGCCTCCCATTGTTTCCTACGCGTTTTTTTCTTCCTGCCCCACTCTCTTGTGCTACGCGAACACGCGTGGATTAGGACTCGAACGTAAGCACAGGATGAGCGGGCCAAGTAGAATGGGACGGATAGGGGAAGCGGAGACGCGAGGGGTGAAATGAAGATTGCTGTTGAAGCGTGTATGCTAATGTAGAAGGCTTTATTGCTGAGAGGTACCTACTTCTTAATCTTCTAGTTTTTGTTACGGCTAAATGCAACCCCTGGGCTCGCGTCCAAGCGTCTTAATACGAATCTATGAGATTCTTCGCGAAATGGTTGCTCGATGTGCAAAAGTACCCAAGTAGACGTGTAGGGACTCGTGATCAGTTTACAGTGTGTTCTGCTCGATTACCAAGATGGCTGAACCTCGCTAAGAACCGCGCTGAGTGTGTCAGTGACGCACGGAAATATGCTTATCAACCTCTTTCCGAGGTTAATGAAAGTAAACTTCATCGTTGAAGCGTACAATTGAAATATTACGTTACCGAGGAGAAAGAGCACGCTTGACATAATTGTCTGGAGTTCCTTGGAATCGATCGTATCGCCAAGTCAACATCCTTTTATCCGTCGTCGCGCGAAACAGGTGGCACCAATTATCCTCCAATTACTTGTGCGTTTAATTCCCTTTTGACGGGGCCGTCCGAGCGCTAATTCGAGGACGAGCGCTCGTCGAAATGAAAGCGGGAGAAGAGGATCGTTATTAACGACAGCTACGGAGCACCGATACGAATCATAATAATGGATCGCGGGCGAGACCCCTCGCCTATAAATTTCCGCGATTGTTTTTCCTGTTCCGCGGAGGAATAGAGACTCGACGCCGTTCGGGTTAATTATTTTCGCGCGCTCGAGGCAGCGGTACGTGGCCCGATTTTTTCCCTACCAATCGTCCCGCTTCTCCGGTCTCCGCGGTATTCCAGCGGTAATGAGCACGCGCGCTGCATACCCGATATAATATTAATTACCGTGTATAATGAACAGTTTTTTTTCCTTCCCCTCTTCGACTGTTAATCATATTGAATATTTATAATTGTTTACCGCGCGCGTTTCAAGCCGCGGGCGAATTCAAGCACTAATAAACTTGTGGTATGATATAAAGAGTGGAGTGCACCGTGCGTGTACATTGCTTTCCGAGCTTTTTCCCACGGATTACACGGCGCGGGTTATTCGGAACATTAATCTATTTCTGCGTTGCAATTTGTTCAAGCTGTAGGGGAAGATGCGCCGCTTCGAGTAGGTAGGTAATTAAAATTTAAAAGATCACATTACTCGAGTAACTTGCGAGGGAAGATTCCGAGCCAGGAAGTTAGAAAAATTCTGAAACTTTGTGAATACGTAAGGGATTTCCTCCGGATTACAACGCAATTTTTGTTTGATGCCCAAATTCACTCGAACGAGGTGAAATTAATCCTTGAAAATTCGACTATTTTTCGATTTTCTGATTTTCTATTTTCTGTAACACGTAAACTGTAAGAGATAGAACAAGAATTTCAAGACAAAAGTTACCTACTTCTTTTAATTAGATCTATCGTTTGGGAAAAAAGTTATTTTACGGTTCGCGAGTTGTAACACAAAATTGGGAAATAACCGGATTTTCGGGGGTCAATTTCACCCCTTTAGAGTGAACTTGGGCAGCAAACAAAAATTACGTTGTAATTGGGAGGAAATTCCCTACAGACGTAAGGTAAACCAACCAGTAATTGACCGCGTACCAGTGAATGACCATTAGACAAAGAAATATCAATTATATATTTAAAAATTACTATATATTTATAAATGGAGTGTAATTGTGCTTTTAATATCCCATATTTTTAGTTATGCGTATTAAACAAACATTAATAATTACAATTCTTAATAAAAATTTGCGGTCATTTACTGGGCTTCTCATTCACCAATTCGGTCATTCACTGGTTGGTTAACCCTCCCTCTTCACAAAATTTCAAAATATTTTGAATTTCCGAATTCGGGATGTTTGCCAGTAAACAAAGCTCTCCATAATTTTATTCGAATAGACGACTCTGCAATTATTTGAACACTGCGCTATGTATTTAGCATCAAGCCCAGCAAGATGTACTTCACGTGTGAATTTTCCAATTCCAAAGCAACGGTGGAGCGTTTTGCGCCATGCAGCCGACGCACTCGCCGTTCGAACGAAGAGCAACCAGGGTCACGTCCACGGGATCCCGGTTCTTTTCACCTCAAACGCCTAGCGCTTAGTTAAAACACCAGCAACCGGCGCTCCGTTGGTTTCGGTACGCGCGACTGGTCACACGACACCCGAACTTCGCGTCGGGAGAAGAGGCCCGAAGACAGGGCCGCCCAAGGACGTGCCGATCCTCGCCGCCGACACTAAATACGCGTACTCGACCGTGTGTGCAATTAATCACCGATCCGTGGGTAATTGGTGGCGAGGCAAGGGAATCGATCAGCCCCTCGGAGCAACGACGCGCGCACGGTCCATTCAACGAAAGTTCCGTCACGCCGGGACATCCGGTGGAAAGTTTTTCGCCGATGGTTAGGGTCGAGGGCAAATCGACGCGACCAGCTTGGCTCTCCAAGATCCACTGCCCCGTATCAGGCCTCCAAGGATCGCGATCTCGATGTCCGCGCGTTTAATCGAAACTGATCGCGAGAGTTTGCCTGGCCCGTCAACCGATCGAGTTTCAGCTTCGCTGCGGACGCTCGCCGAAAGCTTACTTTCACCTTTCAGTTAGTCTTTTCGGGGTGGATTTTCCTGGCGAGTTGGGAGAGCGCGGGAGGGGAAGATGGGACGATGATCTAGATAACTATTTAGATTAGAATATAACGGGTACTGGCGGATAGATATACGCAGGTAATTACACCCGTAACATTTGAGTGACATTTCTCATTTATTTCGGTCATTGATCCCGTAACCGAGCGTTCACTTTACGCGTTAATTTCTTACCGGAACGCCTCGCGACCGTAACTGGGACGCTAGATCGATGAAAGGAGATTTACGAAACTTCCGCGTGCTTATCCTTTCTGGGAGTTCGAAGTGTGGAAAGTGTCGTGTAGATATGGGGGAATCTGTGAGGCGATAAGTAGGTAGTTCATAGGACGCGTGGTTAAACACTTTCCTCAGGAAAATTCCTCAAGGATTTTCACGCTAATTAATTACCTATTTCTTTGATCTACTGAACTACTGGTAGCGAGGATTGTTAATCGATCGAAACAGAGTTACATTCCAAGGGAAGCTTTTGTATCGGTAGGATTAGATAGCTTCCGTGATACGTGCAGCAGTCATATCGCTGTCAGAATGTCGACCCTCCCGTTTCGCCACGGCTCTCGTGCACCTTTCAGCTTACCCACCGCGTACAATTGGGTTTATCTAGTTAAAGTCGAAAGCGACGAGTGCCACGCGCTCGTTGCACGACGCTGACATGCACCGTTGGGACGTCCGCTGATCCCCGCGACACGCGGATGTCGAACATCGATGGGAGGGCGTCGAGCGTGTTCACTGTAAAACTTCCACCGGGCCTGGGAATGCTGGGACGAATATCCAGGAAGGATTTGGGAATTCACAGCCATTGGACATTTTTCTTTCATTCTCTGACCGTCGATGTTCAGCATGCTCGACTTTTCCGGTTCGCGGGGATCACGAGGATTAATAGAATCAGTGACGAAGGACAGTTAAAATTGATTTTACTGTTAACGCTCGATAGTTCCTCATTATTCTTGGACTCGGGTAACTTGTTGCGTTTCGAAGCACCCTTAGAACCACGGCCGTCTCTAATACAGGCCTCCACCTACGATGTTGCAACACCGCATGTGAGGCCGATGACTATGTTCAGACCGGTACCAGACGGCCGTACACAGACTGCCGTGGCCGTGGTATATTTTGTAACCACTTTTTTTTTAAATTTTCATCTTGAGGAAATCGGAAAACAGGGGTATACTTAACATGACAACTTGCATAGTTAGTCTTACAGTTTGTAATACAACATTTATTTGGCATCTGTAAAACAAGCATATTTATTAATACGAATACAAAAATACAGAAATGGAGGTTATGATCGTTTATAACACACTGTATTGTCCTATTTTTCCAATTCTTACACTTCGATAATATATTATTTAAAACACTTTAATATATTATTTAAAACACTTTAATATATTATTTAAAACACTTTAATATATTATTTAAAACACTTTTGTCTATATATACAAATTACACTTCTATAACTACACTACATCATAACCACGACGGCAGTGACTGGCAGTGACAGATGGTGACAGAACGCGCGAAAGAAAGGCTTCAGACAACTTCACATCGGCCTTCTGAACAGCGTTGCCATTTTGGCAAGGTGGAGGCCTGTATTAGAGACGGCCGTGTTAGAACACCGTGCGCCTCGCCAAAGAAATGACGCAACTATTTAAACATGGGTAATTACGAAACGCTGTTGATAATTCCCTGTGCTGCGGGGTGAATGGAACAAAAGCTGCATCCAGTCACCGACCGTGCGCGAATTTTTGCGTTTAAAGCTCGTATCGTTATAATTAAGGAGCGGGGCTAGCGCGACACTTCACGAGCGCTGAAAAATACTCTCTTTTTCCGCGCGCTTCCCCATTATCGAGAATAAAGCGCGGCGCGTATCGGTGCTTCCAACTAGACGAATCTCATATTCAGCGGTATTATTTGAACGATTAACGCGAACGGAACCCCCGGCGCTGTATTGTTGGCAACATTTTCCAGCGGAGCGTTTACAATTCTCTCTTTATTGCCTTTCGGCTTATCCGGATTGCGCCGGAGCGTTTACGAGTTGCGTGTTCCATCCTAATAATAACCATTAAGTTAACGAACTGCAACCGGCGGCTGTTTGAACATCGGAGGGAACACGGAGATTAACGTGCCGTTAATAAGATTATCCGCGTAAACAATAGATCGTTCATCTCCGGCTTTCCAGCGTCCGATCCGCCGAATATAATACCGAGACGCGTTTATTCAAAAACCCGATTACGGTGTGATACAATGTGGATGACGCTTTGTCAGTGGAACAAAGTAGGTATTGCGAAACAGGGCTGCTTTCGTGTGGCAAAATAATGAGCCTAAATTTTTACAATTTTATCTTTGTGGGTTGCTGTAACAAATGGTATGTTCCATATTAGGTACACACATGTTCCGACAAGAAATGAAGAATTAATCTAAGAAGACATTAACTTTATTGGTAAACTATTGTTGAATAATAAACAACACACACATTTAATGATAAATTATATCAAAATAATACTTTGTAACATACCTTCGTTACAATACTTAACTGTTTGATGCACTTTTCAGAAACTTTTACACCCCACGAAAAATATAAATGTTCTCTTTCAATGAGGGATGCCCGACTGATGCTCAATTATCGGTATCATCGTTTATTGTGTCTATGGATGATCAAGTATACACGATTGCCTGAAGAACTTATTATTTCTTTATCAAAATTTTATGAAGTTCCATATTATGTGCCGCTCCATATTACCCCCCTTTACCCTACATCTCAGAATTGTCAATTTTATTCCATTAAAGTCATCCAAGAACCTTCTCTGTAACATGCGCCTCTCCCCACAAGTTTACGTAATGAATCGCTTGAAAGCTCCGAGCCAAAACAAACTCACGCCGAAGAATGAATCACATGCTCCCTTGGTTGCAGCGCCGAGGATGCAGGGAGCAAAAGTCGGCCGACTAGGCGAATAAAAAGACGTATCGAATTACTGAAAGGCGTGTTCCAGAAGGGAGTGGATAGATCGGACGCGTGCGTCGGGCGACGACATTTCGAGAAAAGGAGAAGACTCGTAGCTGAGGGTGAGTGCCTGCTAGTCGACCGATTGCGGATCGCAGCGCGGCACCGAAACGGCAAGTGCATTCTGCGGCAACCGGCCATTCCCCGACATCTCGGTGTAATCAGACACCGTTCGTGGGGAGTGATGTAAAATGTAATTGAAAACATCCGTGGTGCTTCTGATCCGTGCCGCTCCCTCTTGCTTCTCCTCTTTCCTTCGCGGCGCTGCAGCGGAAGCGCCACCCCCCTCTGTTCCGCAATTAAAAGTCGCTTCTCCGTGATTTCTGCTGCCCCCGTTTCGCGCTCACCTGTTCCCTTTAGCTGACAGTTCGTCCTATGGACACATTTCTAACGCTCTTTTCGCGATTGCCAATTGCAAACGCTAGAGTAGGGGAGAGCGGGGACAAACGTAACACTTTTTACATTTGGCCTAGCTGCCAATTACCTCTTACAGATATAGAAACGAAAATTATGCCTTAAGATA
This sequence comes from Andrena chrysosceles, assembly GCA_963855975.1. NCBI lineage: Eukaryota > Metazoa > Arthropoda > Insecta > Hymenoptera > Andrenidae > Andrena > Andrena chrysosceles. The sequence goes on along the minus strand of OY979766.1, from coordinate 8,230,071 downwards.
GTGTGTTTCTTGGTCTATCATTTGACCACAAATTCAGCCTTCCACAATAAGTGGTCAAAGAGTTATGGCAATTTTCCGCAGTGACTGTCATTGTTACTTTTGTCCTGCTGGGGTAGGACGAAAGTAACATACCATGGGAACGAAAGTAATACTAATTATTTTGAGGAGAATTAAGTAAAAACACTTCTCCCAAAGCAAAATAGGATTTTTTATTATCAGAAACGATAGAATCAAACATTTAAATAAACATATTTTAAGTAGGTAACGATAAAAAAGTATAACCAGCTTCAAACATTTTTTTGATACTGTGTATTTGATTTAATATGGAATCTCGTATAACTGCCCCCAAAGTAACTAATATTTACGCATTTTTTTAAAAATATTATTGTTAATATTGGATTCAACTACTCCCCGTAGTGGCGTGTTACTTTTGTCCCCAGCCATATTTTTCAGCATAGAACTGTCATAACGTACAAACTCTACAAGACTTATTGAAATCAAATACAGGAACTTATAAAGACATTATCTAAGAACGCTCTAACAAATAATTGGATCAATGTCTATCGTTTAACCATGAATATTAACAAAAAAACCAACAGAGGAGACACTAACCTGAATGACAGAAATAACGAAATCAGCTTGCCCACGATATACGAATCGTTGTATTGCTTAGCGTCACTCCGTGAAAGAAAAGAAACACTAAACACGCGTAACTATGTAAAGCAAACGCTTTGTAACCTTTTCTGGAAAACGGGAGAAGGCGTGTTACTTTCATGACGCCGTTACGTTTGTCCCCGCTCACCCCTACGCTACACTGAACTCTTCTTCTAGAGCGCTGTCTAGGGTTAGGTCAGGGTTAGAGTTAGATAGCTATACTTATTTAGGATAGTTGTGTGTTTATTGAGCGGGCATGTAGATGCACTGGAGCTTATTCATGCGACAGGAGACTAGCCGCATCTTTCATCGAGAAGTTATTATCTCGTCTGGAAGTAGAAGCGGCACAATAGAGCGCTGCGCGAGGATCCCGCTGAATTCGGAATCATGGAACTTTTCAGAGGGCTGCGCGGACCGCTGCGCCCCCGGAGAGAAAGAGTGCGATAATGCGTTTCCAAGTAGCTGAAAGTAGGTGTAAATACAAGCCGGCGATTTTTTCCCCGGGCATCGTGGAACATTAGGTGAAAGGAGCCGACGGAGGCGGTCCCTTTATTGCGAATATTTTCAATGGAAAGTTTTTTTTCTCACAATCCCCCTGGGCAAAGGCAGCGCCCCGTGTGCCGTGCCGGCGCACACGTGAACGACGGAGGGATAAAAAAAAGGAGAAGAAAGGAGAAGAGAGAGGAGATCTGAAAAGGTATACGCAGAGTACCGCCTCTGATGAATGCCGCAACCAGTGGCCACCATGTTTTCCCTTCACTGGTCCGCCCTTGCTCCCGAAATATCTACCCCTCCCCCCTACCCTTCTGCTCATCCCTCTTGCCCGATTTTCCAACCCCTCGCCAAACCGCGATCGAACCCTTGTACGCGTCGGTATGCGCGTCAGAGGAATACATTTTACGGGGCCCGTGCGCGAGGCAGAAAACGCAATATGTAGGTACCAATAATAATCACGGCGGCGTATCGTTTGATGCAAGCTAACCGGGTGTATGTAGGTACACAGGTACATACTATCCAGTGAATGTACGTAGTATGTAGATATGTAAACGCGATCCTCTTCATAAATAAAATATTTGCCCGCCAAGCGCTCTTCTTTTTTAATCTTCCACGAAGTCTGACGCTGTCCAGCGCTGAAAATGAAGTAAACATTTTTCGATAGTTTAGATGCGAGTGATGGATTCGAGAAAGGCAGGCATATCAACGCTGAACCCAATACAAATTCAGCCAAAGTTGTATACATTGATGCAACCGTTTAACGTTGCACGGTATTATACAATGTTAGAAGATCGTTCGTTTCGTATGCCCGTCGTGTCGAGGAAAGAATATTTTCCTCTGAAGACTTTGTCGTTCCCTTTGCAACTCGGGCCGAGATGCGCGCGCCGTTTGAGGAAGAGGCAGAAGGTGGAAGAGACGCAAAGAAGCGGGATGAAAGGAGAGAAGAAAAAAAAGGCGGTCCGATAAACGAACTGCCGTGGATCGCGGCACTTTAATCTTTCTTTTCGAGGCATCGGCCGCCTTTTGCGGCGTTCAATGAAAAGATGGTAACAGGGTGGGGGTGCGCCCCTTCCATCGCCCCTCCGGCTCCCCTATCCACGGTCGACTCATTATGGCAACATGCGGTAAGTATCCTGGTGTTTAAGTCTCGCCCGTAGCCTTCGTGCCAGGGGTGGCTCGGCAGGAGGGTAGGTATTAGTTATATGTATATTCGTGTACACCGCACTATAAAAAGTGGTAGTCCAGAGGCTGGAGCGCGGCGGTGCACGGCGCGGAGTCCCGAAGGGCCTTCAGGAGGGACGAGGACAGGATGGGAGAGCATCCCTTATACCGTGGCGGCTCGTTGTACGGCTGGGCGCATCCGAATGGTCTCACTCCCCTGATCCCGGGGATTCCAGGTGGTTTCTGTCCCCCCTCTGCCCTCTCCGGCCGCCTTCTCGAAAATTAGGTAGCCCGAATCCGATGCACACAGCTGCGATCCGCAACAGCGTCGCGGACCGAGGATGCTGCTCCGCTGGGTGGATATCAGCCACGTTATTTTCTCATCTCTCTCTCTTCTTCGTCTTTGGTTCTTCATTTGCATTCCCCTCCAGGTTTTCCTCATCAAAAGTTTCCAAATTCCTAACACATTATTTCTTTACTTTTTCATTCAATATTAAAATTTAGCAATAAAAGATAAAAGGTATTGGTATCGACGAGGGGTAATCTCGAACGTTTGAGAAAAAAATTATTTCAGAGGTTAGAATCATGATTCAGGCAACGCCTTGGTCACAAAATGTTGCTTAAAAAGTACTTTATTTCCACTTGAAGAAAATCACAATTGTAGATATCATTAACACAACAGTAATTATATGCAATTGAAAATGGACAAAATATTACTTGAAACATGATGAAAATAATAAATTGTATTTACCGTGAATAGCGTGAGCGTCCTATATTTATTATTTTCTGCCCGGCGTTGGATACGACCTAAACTATTACCTGGTGGAGAGGGAACATTGGTTTTCATTTATTAAAACACCCTAATTATGGCGTTCCCAATTACCCCGCGTTCGTGATTACCCCACTCTCCCCTACGGGGCAAATTATCGAATATCATGTAGCGAGGTTAGGTAACGCGAGTACCCCGTATTCGTTACAAGGTCCGACATTTGCCATGGAGCAGAATCCTCGCCATTCTCAACAAATTTCGAGCATTGTCGCACCCGGGCGGGGAACCGAACCAGGTAACGTACCTACTATCTGTCGGATCCTCGGCCAGGTAGCGAGAGGACTCGGTGCCGGTGCACTCGGGGCCGCACCGACCGCAGCTAATCCGTGGCTGCGACGGCGCTGGGACTTGCTACCCCCACCGAAACCAGCGACAGCCGACCGGCCAACCCCCTGTAAGAGGCAACGATACCGCGGGCTGAAAAGCCGCTACGAATAACGTGCTTACGCGCGATCATCCGACCGCGATCCTCAATGCCCGTGACAGATGAAGCTGCGCGCCTCTGAATCGAACTTAAGCCAGCGCTAAAGAGCGGGTAGAGAGCCAGCCGCGCTAAGTCCTCGTGGATGGATGGACAGCCCGTGAGTTTCAGTCCTCCTCTCTCTCCTTTTTACAGCGGCCCCGACAATACGGTGTAGATTACTTTTCAGAATGGGCGGCGTGACGTAAACGCGCCCGTTCCCCCTACCCCCTGGCGAACAATCGCCGTGTTTGCCGACACAATTTCCACGGATTAAAATCGTGAGAGCAAGGAGGCCGACGGAGGGTTAAGATCCCCGCCCTGGGACGTTGGACAGTGTTTCCGCGTGGACGCCGAACCGCTGGCTCGGGTGGACAGTGGACACGCGGGGTTGAATTGGAGGAAGGAATTGTGCGATTCGGGATAATGTTGGGGGAGGATGGACGAGGTGATTGTTCTTGGATACGTTTGGGTGTGTTTTCTAATCCTATTGAATTTTTATGGAATTCTCGAATTGAAACTATTTTCCCCAAAAGATTGAATCGGATATCAACGTACACCAGCTTGTCGGTGAACCGTGGGGTGTCCAAAAGGAGCAGCAGGTCCGCAGAGATTCCGGAAAGTCGAAGGGGCCCGGGCTGACCGCGATCGGAGTTAAAGGCGTGTATTCGATCCGTTGACGGGGTAACGGCGGAGCGCATTCGATATCGGGCCCTGATGAAGGCTTCTCGGGTGTCAGGCTGTGACCGAGAGAAAGAGAGGAGAGAATAAACTAGAAAGGGAGACTGAGCGAGGGGGCCGCATTCCTAGACGGCTTACCGGCCGGTTATCGTGGCGGCCATCGCTCGTCTTCCCGTATCCAAAAGGTGGCGGATTTGTTTCTTCCTCTTATCCGACCGTTGAGCGGAGGCTTTCGCGCGGGGGTGGCGGGCCCGTTGCTACAAAGGCACCCTGGGGACGCAACGGCGGTATCATCTTCGGGGAACCGAAAGCTACCGAATTCTCCAATCGTTCGAACGCGTCGTCCCCGATTCTTTCCAGTCGCGTGCGTCCGCTCGACAGATATGAAAGTGTCCCGGCCGGAACATTGTTTGAAGACCGGGTGAAGATCGGGTAGATCTTCGATCAAACCGAATCCTACGAATACTTGCGTGCCGTTTCGCCCGGTCAACAGAAGAGAACTCTGCCTCAAGTTTGTTTGACTACGGTTTCGGTAGTTCGATCGTTGGATGGATGCTTTGAGTATTTTAAGAACTCGAATACATACAGCTACCCTTTAAGAGCTTCACGTAATGTACAGTGGCGGACGAAAGAAAGTTTACAATTTTTAAAATCCCATTACTTTTATAAAATTAATCCAAACGAGTTGAGATTTTTTGAGAAACTACAAGGATTAGTTTGCTAACTGACGTGTTTCGTCGTGTTGAAAAAAAGTTATAAACGCTTAAAGATCGCAGAATAAGGTCGAAAATCGCTGATTTCCGGAAATATAACTCAGAGCAACGTTAACCGATTTTTATGAAACTTTAAGCATGTATACAACTTACTTCAATCTACAAACGGGTTTTTTGAATTTTCATTACAGGCTCACAAAAAAGTTTAAAAAAGTACATTTACTATTTTTGTTTGCTATTCCGACCAAGTGCATTTTTTTCAAAACGACGAAACACCTCACTTAGCATACTAATCCTTGAAGCTTTTAAAACAACTCAACTCCCTTGAATTAATTTTATAAAAGTTATGCGATTTTAAAGATTGTAAACTTTCTTTCGTCCGCCACTGTAGTTCCGTAGAGGAAGATTTTCATCCCTTAATTAACGAGGCCCTCCTTTAGTACGCGCTGAGATCAACGCATCTGCAAATGGGAGCCCGCGAAGGTACTCGAGTTAGGTAAACGTTGAGCCAAGGGAAAAGTCAATTCGCAGATATTTATGAAGTAGCGATTACAACGAATAATAGCATGGCGAATCATTGAATCGCTCCCCCAGCCGACGTGTCCCCCTTCTGCCATTATAGGGAACCACTCATGCATCAAGTATTATCATACAAATATAATCCCTCCACGCCCTTCCGCGGAATAATATTTGCCCCGATCGTCGTACCGCCAATTATCTTAACTTCCGCGATATGTCAACCTTTATGCACGTGTGTACACACTCGCGGCCGCATATGGCGTGTGTGCGCGATCCTTGCACGCTCTTCCTGCACCCTACGCAATGTTACTTATCACAAAATCGTAACTACCGATCGCGCAGCGTTCTATCATTCGTCGGAAAGGACCAGCAGATGCGTCCATTTGGCTCGAAACCAGCGAACAGTAGCAATACGCGGAAGAAAATCTGTTACCATTAGGAGAAGTTCTTGCTTTCACAGATCCACGGGATCCGTCGTAAAACGTAACTCGAAAACAGAAGGAATCTAAGAGAAGGATCGTTGGAACAGAGCGTGTAAGCAACGGCAACACACAGTGGACTTCTATTCTCTGACGTTTCCCCCGGCCCTCGGGAAACAGTCGCCCTCTGATTGGTCATCTGTGCGTGATTGGCCGCGTTATGCACACGACAGTGAACCGGGACCAGCTACGCAACGCTCCTCGTCTCTCCACAGGCAACGGCAGTCAAGCCGGCCGTGAAAATCTTCTAAATCAATTTCTGCGGCGACGTTTATCGAGTCGCGTCCCTCAATCTCGCCGGATTTAGGACGAAAACGAATGCCCTTGGACGGCGGGATCGATAGGCTTGCCACGCGGGTATCGGCGGCCCTGCATTTGTCTCGATAGGGGGCGAAACGTCCGCCTGAACTCGATACGTCCACCCCAAAACCCCCATGGCTTAACATCGTTCCTGTAATTTTCTCCCGGTTGCGTTATCGCAGCTTCCCCTGCGACCGGGAATATTTTACAAACGGAAGCTCGGAGATAGGCTGTCTTAACGGCAAAGCAATCACGATCCATCGTGTCTTCGCGATACTCCTAGGGTATCTTCATCATTCCTCCTAGCTTCTTAATAAAACCAAGAACCACGCGTTCTCTAATACCCCCAATAAATTGTCTCTACACGTCATTCTACCCACGATACAACGCAGCTTCACTCGGCTTCGTCCCAGGGAGATTTAATTAAGAATTTTTTCAAAGTGGACGTCGAGCCGGCTCTCGCGCTGCCGCCTCGGTCGGGACGACTGGTACATCTCAAGCGAGCGTGGTCGAAAAAGGAGCAAACGGCGGACAAAAGTCGAAATGACGGGGCGAGGGGGGATAAAGAGGTGGAAAAAGAGATCGGGACGTAGGTTCACATTTCGGTCCGGTAGCACGAACAAGCGGCCCGGGCTGGCTCGGCGGCCGGCAAAGCATTCCTTACGTCAGGACTTCACCGGGCGGCTGATCCTCCGTGAGGATGAGAATCGAGAAAGGTCAGCGGGATACTTCGACGAGGGGCTACTGGTCTCTCGTTCGCGTAGGCCTCCTATCCGCGTCGCTCGCTCCTTCGTCAAACTCGGGGAGCGTGCCCTGCACGTCACAGCGTGAGCCTCGGCGTTTATATCTGCCTCTATCCACCCGACGTCCGTACGAATTTCAGCGGCGTTTCGTCGGGCCAGGACGAATGGCCCCCGTAAATGTAAAACGGTGAGGGGTTGAGAGAAGGAGTACCATCGCAGAGGCACGAGACGTTCGATCGCCGCCGAACGACCGCTTTCAGATTTAAATCATCGTGGACGAAGGTCTCGCGTCTTGGATCCTGTGAACGGCAACCACGAACACCCTGTTCCTCCCCCACCACAGGCTTCTCATTACCTAAAGGATTTGTAATTTTCAAAGGGTTCGAAATCCCAAGGGGTATTGAGTTGATACTGATTTAGAAGTCTCGAAAGGGCGGATGCAGAAACAAAAGGAAGCTAAGACGAAGATTTACTTTTACTTATTTCCTTTAAGGCAGAGATTGTTCACTGTGATTCTTCTGCTTCTCCCGGGTTACAGTTAATGCTGCTTCAGACTTTTCTTTCTAAGCCCTCCGGGGGTATCACTTAACCCTTAACGCCACCTGCGGCACCCTGCTTTCGTTTCTTAATTGATCAGCCAACGATCCCGATAATGCTGTAGAAAAATTATCCTCTGTAACAATATTATTCTAACCCTCTGTATAAATCCATTTCAAACTAATCCACTTGACAACTCAGTGAGAGAGAGAGGTCATGACGCGAGCCAAGGGTCGGGCCCGTCGTTTAGCGAAATAGGCAAGCGATCATCCCAGTTTTCATCACCGAGAATCGACCGATCTCGACGATCGTTTCCGAGCAGCGTGAACACGGCATAAGAGGCCCCGGCACGCAGGGCCCGCGGGAGAGGCAGCTTCTCTCGTAGCCATCCGTAGGATATGACAACGAGATCGCTCAGACCGGTGACAGGGGTGGGTTCCGCTGCTCCGGTGTGTCCGGTGCAACGTGCCAACGGGGGTACTGCAGGGAGGAGGAGCGGGCAGAGGGGGAGAGTGAAGGGCAGGAAGACGGGGCGAAAAGACGCGAGGACGAGTCAGCCCCGGTGTGTGAAAGAAAGAGAAACGGACGGATGGACAGACGGACCACCCCGTTTGCCGGCGATCATGTCCCGATCACGTAAACTAGCCGCCCCCTCATCCATCATGCCTTCGTCGTACATTGTCATGTGTGACCAGACCGATCTCCTTTATTTTCTCCATTCCACCTCCTGCTCGTTCCTTCGCCACGGCGTGTCCCCTCGCGCTCCCTTTCTTATCCCGCCGTGTCTTTCCCCCGTGTCCCTCGACCCGCCGCAAATTGGCATTGAAAAAAAACAAACGAGATAGCCGCGACCGACGTAAACGTACCAATCAGGGGTGGTCGAGGTCTCAAGATTCATAATTAGAGTCAGCATCCCGCGTATATTTTTCATACTGCTGCCTTCGTCCTCGTGCCTTAGAACTTGTCCACTCGGTGCAGATACCAATCTTCGTGGTTTATAAGTGGAACCGGTATACCAACGGGTAAAGGGTTGCCCAGTCGAAAGGGGAATCGCGAGGGCTGCGTGGAGAATAGAATCTTGCGAAGTTCGAGCGTGGTGAATAGTTATGTCGCGGAGGACAGTGTCTTCATGGTCTGCGGATAGTGTTGGGTACGTTTCTTTATTTCTTATTACGTGAAATTGTTTTATTTTTATTTTATTGTCGAGATCAGTAGTTGTCTGTTTTGGGTTCCAGTGAATTGGCTTATTGTTACCGTTTCTGGTTACCCACATTTGTTTGTGGTTACATTGAATCGTGTAATTCCGAGCAATTAGGCGACAGGATTCTATTCGACGAAGCGAGATCACCATTCACGTCTGGACACTAACGATTTAATGACACACTTCGCTCAAGAAGAATAATTCGCTAGGATTCATAATTGTACCGTACAGCGACGTTTCATTCGCTTTCATCCAGTCTCGGTTCGGTCACCCCGGGATGGACAGTGTATCGCTAATTGCTGATTGATCGTGTCTGAATAACGCAATTAACCGGACGGGAATCTTGCTCCGTTAATTATACGAGAATATCGCAGTGAATTGAAAAAGTACGCCGGACGTGAGATATCCCGAGGAGAAATATCCTAGTGCATATTCTCTTGTGATCGTCTGTGATCGATGTGTCGTCGTGCTCCGCTGACAACTCACATCCTGACCATTCGATTCTGTCCAAAGTCTTCTTGAATTTCACATTGTTGCGACGCCTGCCTGTGCATTCAGCGCTTGTAGTTGAAATTTGCTAATTCGTTTACCAAACTCACGTTTTGTGTTCTTAAATTGGGGGAATGAGAGGGGAATAAACGTGAAATTCGATTCCTTCGGTAGAATTCTATAAAAGAGGAACAGTTTCTCGATTGGTCACACATTGCAACGGAGAGGAACGAAGAGATATCGAGGCTCGAGTGCCGATGCAGCGGTCGATGGCACAAAGGGTGAGAAACGAAGGGTAGAGGACAGAATGAAGGAGGCTCTGACTACGGCACGTGCGAGGTTCCGCCAACCGCAAAAGAGGCGGCTTAGATTATTATAACGTGGGCAGGTGGGCGAGGCACTCTATTGACAGTGCTAACGAGGGATCGGTAATTATTACCCACGACTTAACTCCTAGCTGCTCGTGCAAAGACCTTTATTGTAATCGCCCACCCTTCGTCCTTTCTTCTGGCCGAATCTAGTTTGTGGGAATCCTATAACACGCCCAATGGCTGCTGAATTAATACGTATTACCATGAAATCCTGACACGTTCCACACTTTAGTGTCGCTCCAACGAGAATCGTACACTTCCCTTCAATTTCCTCCAAATACCCCCAAGAAGCATTTGGATATACACGAAATTTTATTCTCAATGCAACGCGACGCATATAGGATATTAAGTGGATTCAGAAGATCGTTCGCTTTGATTAAAAGTAAAAATAAATTACGTGTTTCTTTAACAGGGCTCTGAAGAAAATTGTGAAATTTTGTTCTAGGAAATTAACCTCTTTCGTTGAACAAGAAATAGAAGAAAACGTCCAATTAAAAAAACCTCCTGCTGTGCCATAAAACATTTGGGTCTTTTTTATTTTAGAAGCACCCTTTCGTCAGAAAACTCTCAACCAGATTTTTACAGCGTTAAGTTACTGGTCCTCTACAGTTTGTTATATCTGCCTTAAATCAATTTAAAAAAAAAATCGTATGACTTAAAATTAAATATCCAATAAGAAGTCCTCAAAGTTTCAAAAAGATTCATCAAGTAGTTTGGATTTTACTAAATTTCCAAAGATACCTTTAATTTTGTTCAATTACCCTGTTCTCCCCCTATTTCCCTAATATCACCTATTTAACAACGAGCGAACAAACTCTTGCACCAACCTAATACTATACCAACAATTCACACACACAAGTGTACAAAGTTACAAAGAATCTCTGCAATAGAAACAGCGTTCGACACGAGGCAAGCAAATAATTCCCACTCGAGGATGCTTTGTACAGGGTGGAAGATTTCTTTGCGACACCGTTACGATCCCCGGTAACCGCGCAAACGAGGCGAGTTGCAGAGATCGGTACGTGGAAAAATAGCCTACAGCTTATCTCTCTCGGTGGTGATTTCAGTGGAAACACCGTGGAGCGTCGGTTAGGTCGAGCTGGCCGCCCTTTGTCATCGGAGGATCATCTTTCGCGACCAAGTCCTTTAAAATCAGATAGCGGGTCCAGTGGAGCGGGCGTTGGTGGCGGCGTGGCGGCAGGCAACTTGATATTATTTGTCACCCCTCAGTCAGGTAGATTAGACGTCGTCGGAATCGTGGAAAGGGGATTAAGGGTATCCAAATATCCAAGTCCCGGCTAATAACGAGGCTAAGCATCGTGCACCGACTGTCGGCTGAATAGTTGGCCCATTTTCTCGGGCCAGGCTTGGCCCACTGGTACCGTTTACCGGGCCCAGTTGGACGTACAATGGAGCCTGGACGCTCGGGGCTCTTACTCCCAACGGATTCATTACACTTAACGAGGGGTATATTATTTAAAAAGGATTTACGCTAATTCGCCGATATCCGTGCTTGTTGCAGGCAGCGAGTGGAAGAAGAGGAAGAGGAGGGAAGATCCTGTTGCTCGAGGACGAGGTAGCAAACAAGCGATTATCCGTTCGGCTTGAACGGGAACCGAAAATGGAAGGATGCTTCCTACGTGCCACTTAAATCGCAGCTTCGAACGCTCCTACGTACCTTTCTCCCAACCTACGGCACACCTTGGCGGCTCTCTTTCTCTGGCCATTTTTTCCCTAGCCCTTATCTTCGATACAATTGCGGCCCCGTTTCATACACTTCACCCCCTCCACTATCCGGGCCCCTTTATCTCTGACCCGGTTGGAAAAAGTTTCGGGGCCGAAGGGAGAGATAGGGACGGGGCACGTTGGAACATTCTTCGTGCACAGTATAACGCTCCGTTGACACGATGATGGATCGTCTACCTTCCCACCGGACAGGTAGACGCGCATTCACACTAGCGCGCTGAAAGTGTGTAATCGTGGCGGCACGCAGGTACCTTTACAAGGGTCAACAACTCCATCAAAACGTGAAAACCATCTGATACGGTGGTCGACCGGCCCTCGGCTGTGGAACGTGGCGTGCGATCAACGGCCGCCCTGCGACCTTGAACGCGATGGGGAGGGAAAGTCAGGTGACAAATAGCCTTCCTAATGCCTAAATATTTGAACAGGGTGCACTGCTCCCCGTTCACAAATGCGACTTCACTGTGGGAGGGTGTGCCGCGACACTGAACTTGGGTGTACAAGTTGTACGACGTCCCGGAACAAGGGGTAGCAATATATGAAGACGTAAAGATCGCGAATTACGAATCGGTAGTAGGTACCTATTACTTGCAAGGGTGTCCGCAGACTTTTTTCCAGGAAGGGGCAACATTGAGGTGACGGTGAAGAAAAATATTGTAATGAAAACACGAGTAACCCGCTTGCTTTTTGAATTCATTTTGCATTGTCAATTTAATTAAAAATTTAAATCTGAAATTTAGAAATATTCACTTTTTTAGTGCAAGTTTAATAAAGAGTTGCTTTTTAAAAATAAGCGATCTTTTCTCAAAAGCCAGGGGGGAAACTGCCCCTTTTGCACCCCCGTCTGGGCGCCCATGATTACTTGATAGGCGATCGTCTTTAAATTACGTAACGCAGTGATTCCCAACCGGTGGGTCGCGAAGTGTTTTCTGTGGAGTCGCCACGGTTTTTTTTATTTTTTTCGATATTATTAATTTAGAATTGAGGGATTAAGCGCAACAACGGACTAACCCAGTTTTTTGCGAAATTGATTTAGTAGCAAGAATGTATTCCAATAGGCTCTACTAATCGTATAGAATAGGAAAAATTAATTATTTTTCAACGTGGGTTAGTCTGCGATTATTTTGAACACCTCAATTAATTCCGAAGTACCGCTCATAGAATCTCAGCCACTGTATCCACTTGCAGCTTCATGAAATCATGCTTCCTGCCATCCAGATGCCAAACGCTGGTTTCCCACTCGTCATCCATCCGTTCCGCACAGTAAATACCGCGGCTCTCCGCGGCTAAAGCGATCCAAGAAACAGGAGCAGAGATCCCAGGGGTGGGAGAATCAAGAAACGGAGAAAATGGAGGTAAAAAGCGACGGGGCCGCTTTGCGGCAGCGTCTGCCACCGCTCGATTCCTGCCCTTCCACTCGTTACTCGCAATCAGTCGAACGTCCGGCCACAGGTATGCATGTAGGATACATCCTTACGCGAGCAGGTAGAGATAAAGAGCAGACTGCGGCGGGGAGGAGTAAGGGTGGCGAGGGGGGTCGCTGGAATAGGGAGAGCACAGAGAGAAATCCATCGTCGGCGGACGGTGAACCGAGTCAGTTCGATCATCAGAACCAAAGAGGGGCAGGGGAGGGGGGATGGTACGCGCTGAGAAGGGCGGAGGGAGTATCGAGAAAGAGCGGGCAAAGCAGCTCGACGGGACGAGTTCTAAGGCGGTGGCGGCCTTTAAAAGATGTCGGACGCTTTGATGTTTGCCGCACGTCATCTCGCGCGTTACATCGACGGTGGCTCTCGAAACGGGCGAATAGCGACGCACCCTCTCACGTGCTTGTGCGCGTGCACGCGGATTCGCCACCCGAAAGATCGCGAACGGGGGCAGGGTGGAAGCGGGCGCCACGGCAACAACCCCCTCGAACTCGTACGGTCGGTCGGACTTAAAATCGTCCACCACCTTTGCCTTCTCGTTTGTGTTCATAAAAGTTACTACAGGGGGTGAGTCGGGTGGTTTCGACGGTTGTAAGTGTCTGCGTTGCACTTGCACTGAAACTGCAATATGAAATAATTTTCCCTAGGGGTTGCATTTATTTTCTGGTAACGCTGTGTGTTGTTCCGTGGGGAAAGTAACTCCAATGCTAAAGTTTGATAATGGTTCTACGTTTACATCTTACTTTGTAGTTTAAATCTCGACGCTAGTATGATAAAGAGATCGAATGCATAGTATCTACGATGTGTATATGTATACTGTGTTAAATAGGTACAGGAGGACTGCGCGCAACACATAACTCTCGACTGCTCGCCCGAATGCGCGATCATGCCACCCCTCGATCGAGCCCGAGCTCCCTTCATCCCTGTGTCGCTCTTTCTATCAACACACAGCGGTCTTAGACCTCCCGCTGCCGATACAGTTTGCAAACAGCACGAAAATGACACTCGATTATTCGCTGCCACCCCACGAATCGCTTAGCAGCAGCGACGCGCCACGTTCGAGAGAACGGGGGTGTGAAGCGATGGGCTGTGCCTGTGATCTTCGACGAGCACGTTACTCGAAACAATTAGGGGATCGCTTTTGTAGAACCGAGCACAGATTCATTCGGGATGAAAGGGGCATTTTATTCGTACCTCCATTCATTTCTCTGTAACAGCAGATATTCAACGAAATTTTCTCCTTACACCAGAAATTTGAAATGTAAAGCTCGAGCAAGGGACACGAAGGTGCACGTGTCGTTTGTATTGCACAAAGGTGAAGCGTTAAAGTGAAGTTAACTCGTTACATTTGTTAGAGCGATGGACATCGGAGCTGGTTATTCGCGTGCTTCCTGGCCTGTCCGCCGCGTCTCTGCTCCTTCACCGACAGTTCCCTCCTAGACCTTTGATTTGTGCGACCAACGGCCCTGGCATCGTCATCCTCGACAGACCTGCACGTTCACCGTACGGTCATCCGTTATGGTTACCCGGCCCAGTCACTGAAATCTTTGTCCAGGACGTTCCGAGCGCCGATCCGGCCAACATTAATGAGTATTGATGTCCTCCTCGCGATCGATCGGCCGCCGCGATATCGCTTAGCGGAACTCGCATCACACGGAAATCTCGTTCAGCCGCATCGTCGATCCGATCCAACCACCGAGTACTGTTATCGGGACACTACGAGCCAAGATTCCCAGGCACAACGTGATTTTCAGATATCCACTGCTACGATCCACGATCTCTATGAAAAGGTGAAGACGACAACGAGCTCGCGTAGGTAGGGGAAATGTGTTTAAAACGATCCCACAGGGTAAAATAATCCCTGGCTGTTCTGCGGGTATAAGTGGTTACAGTTGAATAAATTGCTTTTGCAAAGAAGAAGCAATTTGGTATATCTATTAGGGAAAGTACCCATAATTGTATATTTTACATTTTCTGAGAAGAATTTTGATAGGTTCGGAGCAACCATAGGAAATGGGACAAAATATATCAGCCTTTGTGATTCCATTGACAAATGGTAATACAGAATTTCAGAATTCAAATGGCGCAGAATAAATACGTTTGTACACTTAGAAACCCTTTCTGCGAGGTCCGAAACTATACCATTCCTGTCAATTTAAGGCTTACTTCGAACAATCCCCAAAGGGATTCATAAAAACAGAAGATTTGTCGCTACGAATCCCTTCACCACTTTACATTCACAAAAGCCTGAAGCATTATCTCAATTCTACATACCAACCATGCTTCCCACACTCCTAAATCTGTATCAACCCAACCCAACGCCCAGCAAAGCGTAGCATTCGACAGACATTTCCAAAATAGAAATCAGAAAGAAGAAAATCCAGGGAAAGTGTAGTTGGACCGGGGAATCGCGGAATAGCCTGGGCGTGTGCTCTCGAGGACTTCTGACCGCTCGAAAATGAAGTGCTCATCGATACTCTGCTGACAAATGTCCCCGTTGTCCGCGGACAGCGTGCTTCCACCTTTACAATTATCGCTGGTCGTTTGTTGGCGGGACTCGAGACGAGCCCGGGGCACTTTTCACCCTCGGCGGCCGATCGTCGGAAAAACGGAGGCGGAGGACCGTCGTTGAATGCGCTCGTCCCTTGAAACGGTGGCGATGCTCCCTGGAGGATCGCTACCTACGATTCGTCACCGGCGAAAACTTTTCCTCAATGACCAACAACGGACGATGAATGCATCCTCGAGCGTATCCATGAACGGGTACACCTGTAGCCGCCGGACAGCCATCCCCAGAAGTAATTCCAGGCTATATAATAATAAGCTTCGACCCGGAACGAACAAGGACGACGGCCCATTGACTCCGTTTTTCGTTCGACTCAATAGAGACGGAGACGAATTGTGCAGCCCACGATGAATCGCTTCCCGGAGATAGTCCCGGGAACTGCTCCATGAATGAAGACGCGCCGTGATGTTGCTGCTCCTCGCAACGAAATAATGTTGTCCCGCGATCTTACGGTTCTCCATAAATTATCGGCCCTCGCTATACGCTATTTACGCCGAGCGCATACCTTTTTGCTCGTGTTTACTCTGCCGGTGCAGCTGGAGATCTCTATGGAGATCGGGAGAATGCCCCTTGGACATTTAGGAAATATTCGCGTCGTTCGTGGTGCCGAATGGCTCGATTTTGGTATCGATATTGAGGATGGATGTGTTTAATGTTCTCATCACTGTGAGAACAGTGTCTACGGTGCAGGTTAATGTGGGGTCGCCGGTGACAGCAGAAAAATTTATTTTTCTCTATGAACGTGTCAGTGGACGCTAGATTTCGCAAACTTTATTGAGTCGCAACGCCCTTTTAAAATATTCAAATAACCTGCGACACCTCCCCATAAGGTAAGGTAAAGAACAAGCGTTAAAAATACGTATTACAGAATATAATTCTAACTTAATAATATTTAATTATCTTAATACATAAACTAAATGTGCTTAAAGATATTTAGTATATTTAAATAGGTATTTGATTTAGTGCGATGGTTGTGCTTGCATCTGGGTAACCAGCTTTTCCCTATCTTCATTTATGAGAAATCAGTGTTTAAAATAAATAAGTGCTAGGAATCGTCAATTAAAAATAACTGCGGCAACCTTTCCGGAAAACACTTCGCGCCCCCTTGAGGGTCGTGATCCGCAAATTGGAAACCACTGTATAATATCAAGCTTTCACTCTCAAATTTCCATTTTCTTACTACAAACACTGTGAATATATTCTGCAAAGATATCTAAAGAGAAGTAGGTACAAAATAATAATTTGGAAATTATAAGTGAGTTTTGAAATATTAAAATTTCAATTTGGGGTTGCCCACGACCCCAGAGTGTCAGATACTCTGTAAGGTTGTCACAGTGTTGCTCCAGGGTGTGCGGTACTTTGAAATTTCACGAATAAGATAGAAATGTTTGATATTCTGATTTTTCGACTCGAGATAATGGCGAGTGACGCAAGTTGGCGTGACAAGGAAAGTCACGGCGTTTAACTCCCCGCGAACAAAACAGCCCCTGCCCCCTCGATATCGATAACTAGCCAATTGTGAAGCCTCGGGAGGTTCGTTTCTGATGTAATCAGGGAATACGCAGGGGGTGCTACTAATTGTAATCGTATAACGGGGCAGGGAGCCGAGGGGTGACGAGCATCGCAAAGAATTGATTCTGGTTACGTTAATATAATCAGAAATTCAGAACCGTCCCCGTCTTCCTGCCCTTATGAAATATGTACCGCGGGAGACGTCTGTTCTCCTCCGCTATATTTATTTGCTATCCATCGCACGGACACGGGAATTCGATGATCCATTGACAAACATTCTTCGCGCTGAATCTGTAATTCTTGGGGCGACGCGCTCGAGCGATTCAACCTGGATGTTTTCAACGAATCCTCCGTTTTACTCTCAAAATACCTGAACGATGCCCCTTCGCTTTGGGATACCTGGTCGGCGCAAACATCTTGTATCTACTTGTTTGTCTGTTAACGAAGGATCTGTGCTGCACAACGTAGCGAGGAATCGAGTCGTAACTCCTTTGGTATGTACTTACACAGGTAAATCAAGATGGAAGAGTATTTAGTCCTAATAAATAAACGGCGCACTCAGGATTTAATCTTGGGGTGAGCCGAGTGGAACGGATAAAAATATTTATAATGCAAATCCATTAGGTGATTATAAAGATTTATTTAAAGAATAAAATCGAGGTTTCTTTTGTTTCTATAAAGCTCTGGAATTACATCAGTCGTGGTTACATTAATCTCCTTATTCCTCTGTCTTTGGGGGATGCTAGTGCACTGGTAAGTGTCATCTATGTACATTCACAATGCAAGAATTTATAACCAAACTTCTCCTTCCTTCCTTCAAAATTTCTTCAGAATTTTTACAGAAATTATCTAATTATCCATGACAATCAATACTAAATAGAATAACAGTATTAAAAATTTGAAATCCCAACTAGGGTTGTCACCCTTTTTCAGAAAAATAACTGAAGCAATTTACTATTACTCACTATTTCCCTCGAAAAAACCATGACCCCTTATCCTCGAATCAAATCTGCCGCTCCCATGAGCCGCCTGGAAAAGTGTGCGCAGCGTCGCGCCCACGAAGATACAGTTGCTACCGGCTAGAAGGAGGAGGGCTGCAAAAGAAGCACGCCAGCCTCCAGCCAAACAGACGAAGCACTATGCCAGCTTAACGAGAGATCATTCGCAGCGCGGAAGAGAAAATCGCGGGCGTGCAGCCACGGCAAAAGAGCGCCGGCCTCTGTTTAACATCAAAGACAACGGCCACGTACAGAGGGGTCTACAAACACAGAGGTGGAGCGCGGTAAAAGTGGGCAAGATCGCGCGGCTGAAAAGGCAGCGCCGGGCATCCCTTTCACTGGCGGCTCGACACAAAACGTGCGCGTATCGCCGCGGCGATGGAGCGGAGAGCTACGCGTAATCAATCAGCTTGATGGTAGCGCGGGGGCCTGCCGCGTTGATGCTCGCGTTCGGGCCGCCGCTTGTAGAATCTATGAATGCGCGCGCGCTGGGTGCCGTCACGATCCGTCGACGAGGATTCGGCCCCGCGCAACGAAACTACGCAACGCAATGATTCTTGCGAACGTAAGAGAGACTAGGCTGAGTGACTGAAGGCTTTCGTACTTCAGACACGGCTGTTTAATAGTTCTGTGTAACGCAGTATCCCGTAATGCTTTGATTAAGGAACGAGTTAAGCGGCTGAACGATCGTCAGACGTGACTGGATCGTGTCCGGAGTAATAAAATTGTATAAATTCCCTGTGGTTTGAGTAATTGTAAGCGGTGCTGTGTGTGCAGAGGCATGGACGCGGCAGCGTGTTACGCCACGCTAGCGAAGAACGGCATTGTCCCAGGGTAGCGTGTAAACGAGTCACGCCGCATCACGTTCCGGCCCACCACAGCGCCGGCAGCAGACATTCTCCTTTTGTACGAACACCCCGCGTCGCTTTCCAGCCCTCTCTCAATCACGTTACGCCAGCTTTGTTATCGGTCAGCTGATAGTCGTGGTTTACGGTGGACTTTGGTTAGATTCAAGTGAATAGCGTTTTTAATCGATACGCCAAGGAGTCGTGGGGGATTTAACGGGCGGCCGATGAGCAGTTGCCGCCTGGGTCCATGTCTAGAAGGCCTCACCCCTTGGGCCCCATCTTCCAAAAAATATTATGATTTTATCTAAACACTGTGTTTTTCTCTTTTCCATGATTGTCATACCACACGCGCGTAAATTTATTTGAAATTCTGTTATGTATACAGAGTATCCCAGAAAAATGTTTCCTCCCTTCCTTTGCTGTGCAAGATTCCTTTTTCCTAACTTCGAATTTTGAATTGCGAAGGGTGTGACACGAATATCTACGCCTGCCGGGGGGAGTTTGACGAGTAAGTTTCGTGTAAATATAATCGTTAGATTTCGGTACTGGAACCCCCTCTCTGGAAGCTAATTTATGCTGTTCAAAGTAATAAAAGTCCACGATACTTGAATAACGATCGCGTGCTATTTCCAGCCTCGTTTCAGGTGCTTCAGACACTCGAGCAACCCTTGCAGCACGAGGATCTGAATGGAATCGCGAGGGGTGGCTCGGGGGCGCTGAAAACTTGCCGAAATATTCGCACATGCCTACTCATAGCTTAATGGGGTTGACAAGTCGCCGACGAGGATGATGGACTGCGCCGGATCGAGGGGGTTGCCGCGACCCCTGCGCGGGAATGAAAACGGATTCGCCACGGGCAGCTGCGGTGGCGCGACTCCTCTCTCGCCTTCCACCTCATTTTCGTTCTCCTTATATTTTTCGAACGGGCCGGGGGAGGGTTGGAGAGCGAATCGACTCTCCCGTCATCGTAATCGGTTTCCCTGTTGTCGCGCCGCCTCAATGCCACGGCCTTTGTGCACGCGCGTGTTTTACACGAACGGCATCCGTGTCCCGTGAATTATGCACGGGGGCAACCCCTCGAGAGCTTCGAGAGCCCCGACCCCGCGAGAACCACTTTATTATACGGGCGTCGAAATTTTCATTCATACTCGTTTTACTTCGTCACGGTTCCATAACGCCGCTTCAACTTGAAATATAGTCATGCAACTCGTACCACCGAGGCTCCCTTTTCTGTTTGCCCACTGCCAGTTCCGCGAAAGTTCGCGTGCCTCGGGAAACTCTTCGGCATTAAACGTGTAATAGTAGACTTTACGATCGAGGGCAAAGGGAATGGTACTGTGTGTGGTGGATCGTGAGGTCTTTCGAGTTTTCAGCAATTTGGGAGGAGTTTGTAGAATGTTCTTTGAAGAACCACTTTTTGGCGGTGAAAAATCTTGTGTTTATTGGAAATATAATAGGGAGAGTGGTGAAGAACGTATGGATTAGTGTCTTTTTAGTTCGCAGGCATTTAAAATCTGCGAAACGTCACGTGTCTTTTATATGAAGGGGTAAAAATATGTTTTGGGAATACTGATAATGTATGCTGTATGTTTCATAATTTAGAATTTAGATGGAGGGAAATATATCGTATCGATGTGTCACTTGAAACTAATTTCACGTAGCTCGTGGCCTCCACGTTGGTAACTTACCGACATAATACAAGTTGTCCAGCGGTCGGCAACGTAGGATTTACAATTTTAGTGATTTGTATAATTACTGACGTATTCAAGAAAATATACCGACTGTTACGAATATCAAAACCATCGACGAAGTATAATACCTCGTATGTGAAAATACATAGAGTCACAGAAGAGGTATAGGATAGACCTATCACCTTATGGATGTTGTGTCGCTACCCAAACTGTGTTACCGACCCATGATTTGAGAACTGAATGTAGTGGCATCTGCTCATAAACAGCGTCAAATCACAGACGAGGTATAGGATAGACCTATCACCTTATGGATCTTTGTGTCGCCACCCAAACTGTGTTACCGACCCATAATTTGAGAACTCAATGTAGTCGCACCTGCTCATGAACAGCGTCCAACTCAGCAACTACTCTGAAATGTGTGAGATGCTGAAAGGTGTGTGCGTGCTTGTATACGTGTGACTTGTTTGAAGGCAGGCTTTTGCTACGCTATGCTTTGACTCGGCTTGTCAACAACTCACTTGGATTTCTCGCCGAAAATCCATTTTGGGGATCAAGACACTATGGCGCTCAAAAATGGTATGTCTTCATAGTCGCTACTTATTCTTAAGCAAATGCTTAAGCATGCGACATCCTCTACTAACCTAGTAGCTAGTAAAAGGTGCCGAATGTTTAAGCATTTGCTTAAGAATAAGTAACGACTATGAATACCGGCCAAGGTGATAGGTCTATCCTATACCTCGTCTGTGACCAGGCGCACAATATCTCCACTGATCGTCAGATGGTCACAGTAAATGTAGTTACACGAACAGACGCCAGCAACAGCGCCATTTCATAATTAATTCAGATTTCAAATCAACCAAGAACAGTAAGCCATTAGAATTTAAATGGCATGTGATCGGACGACGTGTGGCACAAGTGGTTAATAGATTTCACGCTGGGTATCAGGCACACAGACGGATATATGGTAATTATTCTTACTCTTTCGTAATTAAGTATTCTAGAAGTTCCTTTAAGTGCAAGAAACTCGAGGTTACTAGTAAATGGCATTATCTAATTTGCGTGCACTGCTACAATGTACTTGTTTCACATAAGTCCATGCAAGATACTCGTAACTAACAGAAACTCCAACTTCGAATACTCCTCATAAACAAATCGTGATCATTATGCAGCAGTTACGAGAACAGTTATTAATCAAAATATAAATACACGTATATGAATAAATACGAAGGGCAGAGCCTTACAATCTCGAAGGGTAGGGCTTAATAAAAACAATATACCCAAGTTAGAGTAAGTAGTCAGTAATAAAAAATTATTTCAAACCACAAGAAAACGCGAAAAACATTTTAATCTCGTGTACACTTATGCCATATTGGTCGACTAATCTGTCGCAACTATCTTCTTCCTTTCCGTCCCCATTAATCATTCCTACTACGCATGAACGCGTTACTCGCATTCTAGTACCCTTTTTACGTTCCATAAGCAGTGCCATAAAAAAAAACGTGGCAACATATTGCGCGGGTACACCGGCATATAAGTTATTCGCGGAAACGTTGATCTCCCTGTTGGCTCGGGTGTCGGAGAACCGAGATACAGAGGAACGCTCGTCGACGCAATCGTCTAATGTTTGTCTGCTAACGCCGAGGAATCGCTAGCAACGCGAAGCCGGTTACAAGGTGACATTAATCGGTTACCTCGTGCAGCGGCTGCCTAAACGATCGCGGACTTTCGATTTATTACGAAAGCCCAGCGACCATTCGCTTCTGCGTGTGCGCCTGTCGTTGGACGCTCGCGCACAGATTCTTGGGAGACTGCACTTATGATAACGTTCGATTTCAAGGCCGCCAATGCACTCTTACCTATCCTCGTGCAACCGGTTTCCTTAGACTCTGCCAATAGTACGAGCAAAGACGCGCCACTTTCACGAGACACAAGGAACCATGAAATTTTATATTATTACCATGCGATCAAAACACAGTCAAGTTTATGCAAATTCGCGTTTCCCAGCCAAGTGTTTTGACCGGGCTCTTCGCGGCGCCATAGTCGAGGAATTCGTACTGCAAATCACTGTTGACGCTAAGTAGTTGTTATTAGATAAATTATTTCTTGAATTCGTCTTTATTTAGCTTAGGCTATAACTATTCCCACCAGTAGAATCAGTGAATTGTCCTTTGTAAACTAATACCTGCAACGGGCATTGCGTTTAGTGTGTTGCAACGAACAGCGCGTGCGCATTTCCCCGAGCCTTCCCTGCCTAATTATAATATTCTCTGTTTTATCCTGCCTGTTAACCGGTCCGACCATATTTCATACTGGTTGCTCGCGAAAGGGTCGAGTTCACTTTCACGAGTTTGCGCGCGAGAACCGCGGCTACGAAGTCATTTTCCTTTTCTTTTTTGTGTCCCTTTTTTTGCGAAGCAACAGCGTGTCCTGCGCGAGAATTGCACATTCTGCGCGATAGGATCGCGTATACGTTCTTCATCGGCAGCGAGCGCCTTTGTCTACGCCCTGGACGCAAGTCAGTGGAGTTGTAGCTGCATAGGAGTGAGTTGCTGAGACACGCGTTGATCGTGACTAATGTGACCTTCACCCTTGCCTCGTTTCACCGGCTGGTCATTTCTCTCGCAAGTGGCTGGCTAACTTCTTGAGGTAGCGTTGGCCGCTGGCCTGGTTGCTGGCGCTTGGGTGATGGGACCATGCAGGGTTGCATAGCTGACATTTGCATGCTGGTGCCTTCGTTCAAAGTGCAAAGCTTTGGGTACTCCGTACTTTCATAGCAAAGTGATTTAGCTAATGTTAACTGGTTTCTTCGGATTGTAGTGGAGAAGGAATGTAGAAAGTGGTACCTAAGATGTGAACTTTGAATTGGTCACCTGCTGCAGATGATATCGGGTGGCATTGAGACGCTAGAGGTGATAGTAGAGTTGGTAGAACTTGTTGGAGTTCTTCGGGTATTTTGGATCAGTTCTTTGGCTCCTGAGGTCCTTGGGGTCCTTGAGGTCTGAAAGGTTCATGAGATTTTTGGAGCCCCGACCCCGGGAAAGTCTCTGGGGTTCTTAGGGTCTCTGGGGTTCTTGAGGCCCTCAATTCTTGGAGTCTGTAATGTATTCAAAGTTTCCACGGTTCTGAAGTCCTAGAGATCCCTAAGATTCCCTTAGGTTCAGGAGGTCCTCAGATTCTACAGGTGCCGGGCCTTCTAGAAGTCCAGAACTTCCTCTTGTCTTCAGTATTTCTCTTTCACTCACTTCCTAAACAATTACAACCTCGCCTCGAATTTGCAATCGCTACAAGCGGTGTCGCCGAGAACAGCCAATGAAAATCACCACTCGGAGAATCTATCTTCCCGATCGTTTACAAACCGCAACGGAACCGTTCCTCGGTTGTGGAGATCTTTCCAATGGGACACTGAATATCGCCAGAAGACGGTGGAATCACGTAACGCTTCGGTAACGTTATTTAACGTCGATTAAGTGTTTTTCTTTTGCATCGGGGCCAGCGCCGATTCGCACGATACCCGTGCCATTTCTTTCCCGCGCGATATCAGAACTTTCACGCTCGAAATGCTGGCCGATAGATTGCGAAATCAGATGATATTTGCACAACCGCCGTGGCTTGCCGTTCGCTTATATCAAATGCCAATTACACGAACAGTGATAATAAGCCTGTGTTAATTGCACGTATCGATATCTTAGCCGGAAGAAACGCAGATTAGTGTATTATGGACCATTTGGGTTCCTCAAGGTCGTAATTGGTTCCATGAATACATAGCCACTGTAGAAACGAGATAGCCTACTCTGTGGGGGCGTATCTCATTGGTCATGTTAATTAGTTACACGTATCGGGCAATGAAATTAAACAGAGGAAACGACAGTAGGAGGATTGAAGCTATTTTTGGACGATAAGTTGAACTTCCTGCTTGAGATAATATTGTAATTAAAGAAAAATTCAAACCGACTTAAAAAAGATAAAAGTGGTCTAAAAAATAAAAAGTAATTTTGTTTCATATTTAATCTATGACTCTCAATTTTTTTACGTCCGCGCCTCATCATTTGCACTGTGTAAACTGTGAGAGTCGTAGATTAAATAAAAACAAAATTATGTTTTACTTTTTAACTCATTTTTTAAGTCGGTTTTAATTTTTTTTTAGTTTTTACTTTTTAGTTATTTAAGTTCTAAAACTACATTTATTTAAATAATGAAATCGGTTAATGAAACAGATATCTTATTTTTGGTGCAACTTCGAAACCATTTAACCGATTTCGAAAATTTTTTCTCCATGACCTAAATTGTCTGAAGCTAAACTAAATGCAATAAGTTTAACGAAAATTGGTCCAATAGTTACAGAGTAATTAGCGGAGAAACATAATACATACTAACACACATACATACACATCGAACGTAGAACCTCTTTCTTTTTGAAGTCGGTTAATAACTGAAGACTCGCTTGATGAAGGATCTTAGAAGCTTGATATAAATTCAGAGGAATCTAAAGAAATTCAGAGGTACCCAGACGCATTTCCAGCATCCTTTCTCTGTTTTCTCGTTCGCCAAATTAGCGGCCGAAACAATCGACGTTGCCAAAGTGCAAGTTTCTAAATTCTAAATGAACGTCGTCGATTCCATTTACAATAGGCAATCGTGAGAAGGGAAAGGAAGTGTTGAAGTTGCCGCGACTTAGGCTTCATTGTTATCCAAGGAACGACAGGAAGAAGAGCTATCCGCAAGACAAAGTGGAAGCTCGCGCGTAATGAGGCGAATCGGATCGGTCGGTTACGAAATAGTTAGGTACGCGATCGTTCTCCTTGCAACAGACGTCGATGAGGTTTCAAAAGTGAAACGATTGCCACACTTTTTATTCCCCGTTTTGTCGCTTGCATATTCACGCCTTTTTTCTGTCGGTCGCACGGTCGCCAGTGAAACGCTCTACTGACACGGTGTCACGCGGCGTGCCCTGCTATTCGAAAGACTTAGGTACTTACCTCCATCCTCGGACGAACCTGCTGCAGATCACTATACATACAAAGATCGTTATATCGTGCGTGGGATTGCCCCAGTACAGTGTCATTTTCTATATTAACGCAAGGTTTGTAACACTTTATTTGCAATTATATTACTAGAACTTCTAAATCTCTGCATCCAATTTACATTCAGCAGATGTTCATTAACTTATGCCCAATTGGACGGATGGCCCAATGTTTCGTAAAGGTCAGCCCATGGACGAAGGTAAACCGAATGGATGCTGGCGTCAAGGATACATCCTTGACTACTTAGCGATTCACTGCCAAGTCCCCTAACTTGCTCTGAAAAGTGTGTCAAGTTAATCAACAGACCATAGTGTATAATACCTAGTCACCCCAGAAACTACGCCTACCACCAGCCACCGCCTACCCCACACAAAATCTTCCATTCCTCCTCTAACTCCAATTCCAACAAACCTATCCCTCCAATACCCTCATCACCATCTTGCACACCTCCATTCCCCTGGATTTACATAATCACAGGTGTCCCGCACCCCCTCGACAAATCCGGGATGATAAATATTCTTCTCGCAGGGTTCCCCGTCAGGCGTAACTCCCCGATAAAGATCGGTAATAATCGTGGATTTTCCAGGACCGTGGAAACCCGTTTCGAAACCAGGGGCCCGAAAATAGAATCGCCCGCCGCGGTTGGATCCTCGTGAAAAAGGATCGATGTGGCCGTTGGGAAGGATGCGCCCTTATCTCTGGTTTACCACCCACCGCGAGGCTGGAATCTTCGCTCATCCACGTCCCCCGTTCCCAACGTCGTGTGCGTGAACGGGCGGGTCCGTCAACATTAACGCCACGCGCGTGCACACACGCGAGGGTGCGCGCGCGTACCCGGCGCGGCGGCGATCGGCCGCTCCGCTCGCCGCGAGTAGATAGGAAAAAGGGGCCGCAGTCGCGAAGGCTCGGTGCTCGCGGTTGGATCGTGGCGCGTCGCGATCGCGGAGCGGTGAACGAACGGACGATCGTGATCGATCGATCGATCCCCGCGAAAGAGGAGGCACGAGTCCTCCGAGTCAGTAGAGCTGATCGAAGGAGGGACGAGATTTTACCTGATCAGAAGCCGCCAACGTTTCACGGCCCCTTATCGATCGTCGAAGATCGATGGAGGTGTATGCATAATCTACTGGGATCCTTGAAGCTTCATTGACATAAGAGTGCCATTCTACGCTGTGAGATTCCTGGATCTATGGATCGCGTGGATTCTTCTGGAGCAGGTATTAACAATTTGACTGCCCCGTTAGGTTTGCGTGACTGTATACGATAAGAGTGAAACTGATATTCATTTTTCTCACGATGATCCTTCTTTGCTTTAATAATGTATGTTCATTTTATTAGATCCGAAATGTTAGTTTAATTAAGGAGCAAAGGATCGGTTTCACATATCCACGTACATTTTGCATGCAACAAGTCGCTTAAATATATTCTTCCACTGCGATCTAAGGACAGCGCGTTGAACGCGGCGCGGCAGTCAAACTGTTGATAGATATCCTTCCAGTGATCTATCGCGGTAGAGTACACCCAACCCAGACCTTGAAGCCGCGCGTTAAATCACCGACACGGTGAATAAAAGTGTGTGAACAGTGCACAGGGAGGAGCCCGGAGTGGCGGTTTTAATAACAGTTCCGTGGAGAGCGATGATCAAACGTCCAGCCGGTGGATCCACGTAGCCGCAGCGCCATTGGGAGATCAACGGGGGACCTCGGAAGATGGAGAATCCTTGAGACGTTCAGGTGAGCCGGGCTTTGTTAATTATTTAACACAGTGTCTAGACAGCCGAGTATTTCGGACGCTTAATTCTGTTCGAGTGAGGCAATCGCCGTGGGACAGAGATCGGTGGCTGGATCCAATATCGATGCTAGTCTCTTAATTGCCAAGCCACTTGTATATCGAAACAGGTGTAATTGAGATCTCGAGCCCCTTTGCGTAATAGTTGCACAAGCCCCCGCTGCGCGTTTCTTTGAAGAAACAAGGGAAGTTTAATTAAGTTCCATACACTTTTTTGCGCGCTCCTTGCTGGCTGATCGTTTGATAGTAGGTTGAGCTTGCTGGGCTGGTGGAAATGAGCATTCAGGCCTCTTTGTTAACGTTTCTGTCACAATACACGTGTCCCTGGGCCTCGTCCTGAGATTGCTTCCGGCGGTGCTTAGGTTTTAAGAGAATTTTAGGAAAGAAGAGGAGTTCTGTTTGAATGGAAAAGGGGCTGAGAGGAATATTCTAATATCGAGCGTACGGCGTGAGAACTGGCGGGCGAATATACACGTGCCTACTTATAATGTATAGTTTTGAGCAAGCTGTTCAAGTATATAACTATTTTTTTCTGTTACGTGACACGTGTAGGGGAGAGTAGAGGAATTACGAACACTTAAAGGAAAAGTTAAGTGGAAAAAAAGTTTTGATTTTAATCAGATTTACTTTGTAGATAAATGAACTTTGGTTAATTATCTACAAAGGCAACAGGGAGAATTATAGATACTTTAATAAATAAATCATTTTTTTGGATGAAAAACGAAACTCTCTCTGGCTGCAATTACCCATAGCTAGCGGTTGCGAACGGTTGCTTGAAGATCTTTTGATCTTTACTAAACACTGTTTTTCTTTGACGCTGTTGGTCTGGCACAGTCTTTCTTCCTGAAAGACTCTAAATACTCGAGCGTAAAATTATAAGAAAAGCTACGAAAACATTTCACGACCCTTATCTTCGCGGTTGCGAGCAGTTTTCCGTTGTGATAATTCCCTTAGTAATAATCATAGCTAATTACATCATGTTACAATATCGCGGGAGGACAGGATAAGCGAAACCAACAAAATCGCGGTTTTCGGGTTTACCCCGCGTTCGCAATTCCCCTACTCTTCCTTATTTTCATAAATGGTTGAAATAATGGCTGAAGAGTGGCTGGCCGAAGAATAGAAAGAATAGAAAGTATTCGAATACTTTTTATCCTCATGCTCCACCTATTATTATAGAAGCATTATTGCCCAGCACTGTGATATTAAAAAGATTAATAGTCGAATTTGAGAAGTGTTGGAACTCATGGAACCGCGATTTTCTTAATACAGTAGTCATCTGAATCGCCTTTAACTTCTCCCCTTTTACACTTTCAAAGTATTTTCAAGGACCAGTAGCCATCAGTATCCCCCATAAACGTAAGAGAAAGGGGCATATTTTTAAAAATCGAGCAAGGTGGTGTATGTCTGGCCTCGTGGAACCGATCTGTCGCGAGCTACTTCGTTAAACTAGGTCTCCATTCAGGAAGAGAACTTGTATATCCTCGAAACGAGCATGCACTCTCTAGCACGTGAGTGTTTCAGTTCGAATATTGCGTATCGACTTACCCAACACGTTATTCAACCTCCCGTATCACTAAACGCCGTATTACGGGCCCAAATCTCCATCTCGATCACTCGATGTTATCGCAATCGAAGCATACCAGAATATACTGAAAAAACGATTAATAGAGAGAAAAATGTACGAGGAAACAATGCAGTTGATGAAATATTCAGCTGCGAGTCTCAGACTGACCCATCTTCGCGAGAGGAACGTGCAATAAGAGAGCCGCTGGAAGATTTTATGACTTTAAAAACGCATCCTTATGTAACGCGAACTCTTTCTGACACAATACGAATTTGGTTTGGAGTAATTGGTCTCATAAAATGATACGACCAAGTTTGTTTCTCACAAATAGAAGTGGGGGAAGCAGGGGCGGATTTCGAAATTTCGCACCCCTAAGATAACGAGTATTTGCCGCCCTTTCTGTAAAGTATTATTAGATAAATATTTTAATTGAAAAGAGTTGAGACAGTTTTAGAATTAATTCGATATGACAACTTACATATAAATTAGATAACTCCCAAATTTGCTACATGAGAAAATAGTGTGTTTAAACCTTCTTCGTGTTTAAACCTTCTTCAATTTTTTTTCGCTGAAAACTTGCCCATATACAAATCTACCTCTGGAGGAAAGATAGTTCTAAAATTGCACAAACGTTCTTGACTTTGTCCTACTTCCTCTGAAACTGCTATCGAAGTGCAACGGGTTGCAGAGAAACCGCGAGATTAGACGAAAGAGCGAAAACCTTAATATCTAGTAATAATTACCTCGCTGAAGACGACAGAGGCCCGCTGAAAGTTGGATTGCGGCAACATAGCCTTGGAATCGTTGTACTTAGGGGACCAGCAGGCTCATTCTAGTCAACCGTGTATCTCTGTGCAATTTCAAACGACGATGTGGATAGAGCTCTAACAAAGTCTGTTCCACCGACAGAAAATTTATTCGAATTCTCAATAACGATTAGAACTGAGAACAACCCATTAATAATTCCAATTCCTCTCGATTTCGAATAACAAAGGGATGCTCTGTACCCCTCTATCAGAACACACGTGCCGAACACGTGCGAAAACAAGGGTCTTCATTTCTGCTCCAACACACAGATGCCCACATTCCCGCGAAAGCTGTTAGGTTGATTAATAGCACGGCAAGCTGTGCTCGCGAGGCAGTTTGTTGTTCCCTTTTGGCGGAAATTCCTTAACAGAAACCCACCATCTTCCATTTCGATCCTCCAAATAGTGTTTTGTAAATCATTTCCAATTTCAAAGGATGAATGGTCAGCGTTCCATGCGATGCTCGATGATCCAACGTTGCTTAATATGCAAACGAATTTCGGAATGTCGACCGAAAACGCGAAACACAGAGGCAAGCAGTTTTCGAAATCGTTCAAGGATACCTTCTGCTCTGCTTCTGAAAGCGAATTTGGTATACGGGTCAAGGTGGACGTCGAAGACGTCCATCAATTTTACGCGTTGACACTCGCGAGATGAATGATTAACGTGATCATGGGTAAAAGATTCGAAAGCGGTGGCGAATGTTTTTCCCAAACCGAGGATATCGGTTCTAGAATTCACGTGGAGGCCGAAAGTGGTTCGTTTCATAACGAATTATCACCGTGAACTTTCGTTGCCTTTATTACACTTTCTCTATCTTAATTTGGCTCGATATACTTATAATAGAACACCACCCCCCACTGAACGTTGCTCAATAACGGGATACGTTTCAGTAAGCGAGGCGATTTCGTCGGTGCTCATGCACGTATAAACCCGAGTTGTTCTACTCGTACGCGCGATTATCGACGGCTAATGGGTGTAGAATACGAGCGAGAAAAATCAGAGTGGAACAATGTGAGTCAGCATTGCGCGAAACCGTACCGCCGCGTGTGTGGTAACGAACAATCAATGAATCTGGAATTCTTATTCAAACAGCGATTAATGCCTTCCACTGTATTTCATTGAAAATCATGATTTATTAAAACAGCTTTACGAGAAAATTAAGTTTTAATAGGTACTTTAGTCCACCAGTAAACAAGCAAGGTTTAATGAATTTGCTTCTGAAATAATTTCTTGTTTTACCTTGACGGCAGAAGCTGGAAGCTTATGATTATTCAAATACTGTGGACATTCCGTATGTTGTTCCAGTGCAGAGTGGACATTTCCCGTTCTTAACCAGTACTACCTATACCAAATATTTAACTTTACAATCCTTTCTGATTCGACAGTCCTGCAATCCCAGTTGCCATCAACAAAATACCAATAAATCCCAGAATCGTGAAAAATGGACCTTCCTCGGTTTACCCTTCACCTATATTAAATGATATTACCATACAAGAAAGAAGCGAATGTCGATGTCTATTAGTGAAAGTAGCTCGCGGAAAAAATTACGGTGGGAAATTGCTACACTCTCTCGCGATATCCTCTCATCTGCATGCATACCTATGTACCTTCGATCTTCTCTCATAGACGCTGCGTCACCCCATGATTCGTCAGAATAGTGCAGCATAAAAAAGTCCCTGCGAAGGAAGCAGTGAAAACGCATGACCATACATTTCCCATCGACTTCGATCGTTTCCCAAACACAGTATCCGACAAGTCACCGTGAATCAGCGGAACCAAGTGAGCTCGGCCGGTTCATTAGGATCAACTTATTGCCCGTATCGATCGCGGAGTTTCGTTGCTCGAAACGATCGCAGGTGCAGCCAGGGGCCACTTGCAGGCCGAGGCGGCGCGTACACATGTGATAGATAAATCGAGCACGGTTTATCTACACGTTCCCGCCACATTTATCATCGGCATCGTGCGTCGCGCTTTCCCGCTTCGTTGAATGCGCGCGATATCGCTGCGACACACGGATACGCGCGCAGCGAAGAGAGAGCACGACCCGCAACCACGTGCGGGCGCGGTTGACCGTCCTTATGCTACTTACCCACATTTTCAACCAGGAACAAGCCTAAGAATAGTACGATACGGATACTATTAGCGGTGTCGCCGATCGGTGTCCATGTTTTGCAAGAAAAATACCAGGAACTTGCACTTTCCAAGCTACTCCAACGATGCGAATCAACGCGCCTCGACCTTATGCACGTCATCGGCCGCGATCGCCGCGATACAAACTGATTACTTCGTGCGCCACTGGTGAAACATTGTTATTGCCGTCTATGGATATCGCTCGAGAGGCAGCAGATCGTGAAACCGCCATATAAATCCCAGCAAGCTGCTCCAAATGGATGAGCACGCGCGAGTTATGTCCGGAGCGCGGAATATGGGAGTGCTGGTGTGATTTAGCAGGATGCAGGGAGTGTATGAACGAACGTTTCGGACACCTGTGGAAATGAATCTGGCTTGATGTTTCGGAGTAGCGTTTCTGTAGCTAGCGATTCGGCCACTCGCGCTCTGCCTAGTCAGCTATCACGCTCCAACGAATCAAGTATAAACCGCAGAATCGTTGCCCAACGCGACAATTGCTCGAGGTTAATGTCTCAAAGCTGTTCACGTAGCTCGTTGGAGAGAACACTGTCCTTCCAGCTGGATGATTGTACTTAGGTACCGTGCTCTATGAAGCAACGATGCGACGCTTATATTTCGGTGGAATTTTCAGAAGTATTCAAGCTTCCTCGATGTATTATATGTAATATAGCGGGTTTAGTATTCTTAGTCGTTGTAATTAATGGGGAGGCCTTCCTAGAACGGTCAAAACAACATGCTTCTTTGGGAATTTTTTTTAGGAAAACCGAAAAACTTTCATTATTAAACATTAGTCTATTGGGAAGAATATATCTTATGAATATTTCAGTATTCGTTGTGGTAAAAAGTATTGAATGGTTTGTAAGTTATAAGCGATGCCCGAGAGGTTCTTTTTTGGCGCTTTGTGATGACGATCATAGTTCGGTGTAAGATCATCCAAAATTGAAAATCTAATTTTTTTTAGATAATATATGAAATTATCTAGCTGCTATCGGGTCCGGTTTTGTAAAAATTATTTTGAGACAAAATGGTGACTGTGCAAAGTTGAAGCATTGATATTTGACAAAAAATCGCTCGTTTTTCGAGTGTAAGAAAAATCTAGGCAAAAAGAAAGGAAAAGTTCCTGATAGCGTTTACATTTTTAACCCTAAACTAAGCCTGCAAAGCGTCGAGTAAATCGGTTCATTAATTTTTCACGCAAATTGCCCGAATTTAACAAAAGATATAAGAATACACATATACTATACAGCTGATTTTACATTATACTCTTGAGAAACACTAATTAATCTTCAGCAGTAATAACAAATTCCTCAGCTGAGCAATTAAACGAGGTCGATGGAAAACAACAAACGAAAGAAGAATGTATCGTAGTCATTTAAATTCCCACAATGTTTTCGCGAGAAAGTGCAAGTAGAAGCAAAAAGGCGACGGTGCGCCTCTGAAACGCTGAACTCTGGAAGACCATGCTGGGCATTGCAAAACTCCCCACCTGTACGTTCCCGATGAAAACGTGACTCCTTTCGAGATCTCGGCGATTGGCCTCTCATGCGGCACAACGTACCTTTTCCACACCGAGTCCTCTTCCCCTAAGATACATGGCGCAAGATGATCCTCGATTCGTGAAGAACAACGCGTTCCCTCGGCCCATCGAGCCCGCGAACCAGACACCAGCTGCATGTTTGTGTAAATGTCACGCCAAGTGTTGCGGGACCTATACAGGGAATTATTCATTCAGCCACACTCTTTACCCTTTTTTCCGTGTAACGTCTATGAACAGGCCCGGATTAAAGGAGGGCTAGGGGGGGCTATAGCCCCGGGCCCCACTTTCCGAGGGGGCCCCGTTCTAAGCGATTAGCTCACTACCCCCCCCCCCCCCCGCTATTCAACCACGGAGGGGCCTCGAAAGTTTGATATGTAGCCCCGGGCCCCAAAAATCAACCACGAGGGGGCCTCGAAGGTTTGATAGCCCCGGGCCCCAAAAATCTTAATCCGAGCCTGTCTATGAATTAAAAAACTCGAATTTCCATCGTCGTATAACCATAAAACTTGAAATTTGATCACGAGGACGAGGGTGTGTCTTTCATTCTAGGCTAACGAGAAATTGTTTGCTTGATTATTTTTAGTACAGAGCTATAAATAACGACGACCATCATCTTGCTTTTGATATTTCCATCCGCAGAATACATTAATTCCTCCACCAACTTGTTATTCGTTTGGTGTGAAAAATACCCATGGTCGACTGGAGCCTGTCTCCGCTAATGCAATTATGGTAATAGGGATGAAGATAAGGGGCATAGGAGAAGGACATTTTTTTGCTGCTCCGAGAACTTCTTTGGAGTTTATGACGAAGCGTGCAAGGTACTCGCGGCAAGTAACTGCTCTTATGCCATAAGTTCTTAAGGATATGTACACTTAAAGAGACTCTGCAAATGTCAGCTTGATACTCGTGGATATAAAAGGAATACTAATATTATTCTTCCTTCGCGAGACGTAGACACTACAACCAAGAGGTTAAGGCTGTAAAAATCTGGTTTAACTCGTTCCAAGACAAAGGAGATATGACTCAAAACTCGAGGACACGTGGGTTATTATTCTGCATACTGTGGCACACTCCTCCGAGCAATTTAGAAGACACGTTTCTGTATACATCTATTAATATCTAATATATTCAAGTCCTCTTCGTTGGAAAATAAGTGGCTTTATTTCTGGTCACATCGTTTCTTTATCGAGGAAGAAATATTCTGGTTGCGCTCCTCCTTTAAATTCTCTTTTGCGAAAGTAAGAGGAAAACGAATGATCTCTATTTATTTTCAGCTTATCTCGTTGCTCGAGAACATTTCCAAGAGCTTCTTCTTATTCCCATTTTCCTATGTTGGAGGAACAATAGACGATGCATAATATTTTCTGCTGCACTAGAAGACGTCGTAGAATGTCGTCGACGGATAACGTGAGCGCTACCGACTCGTTATCAATCACTTGTATAAACGGTGCCGCGTTCAATATTGACGCATGTGTAATTCATGCAAACATAGCCTGTCGTAAACACAAATTGTTAGGATGTTAATGGATCATGGTTCATTGGCTACAAGCAACCCTATACCCGTCACATTAATAATCTTGATGCAGCATCACGTTGGCGTATAGCGTTGCTCATAGAACACAGTCGAATAGAAAATATATTCGTATAATTCAAATATATTCTCATCAGACCTGGCGGAAGATTGTTTGCACCCTCGGCGAACTTGCCATATGGTGTCTTTTATTTATAATGTATTTATTTGAGCTTTTTGATCACCTTACACTGACACCTTTTATTTGTAGCTTAAAATATTTATAGTAGAACTTGTAATATTTCATTTAAAAGTTTATTTTTAAAAATGCCAGCAACGAGAAGACCATTTTGCGCCCCTCGTCAACTTTACGCCCGTGGCAGCTGCCTATTTTTGCCTTTAGCAAACTAATCTATTATTCAGTGATTTTCAAACAATCTTCCACTCTCATCCTAAAATGCATCGATATTTATATCCATATCCCCATCGAACGTATCGCATATAATTCTCAGAAGGGGATCGAGAAGTTTGATAACAGCGCTGCAAGTTACTCGAACGAGTAATTGAATAAGCGAACTGCCCCAGTTGGCACATTAATAGTACGCGATCAACGACGCCGGGCCTCGAGATTACACTGCGTTGTTTACAGACTTATTTCCTACCGCATAATGCCCGTACCTAATCTATCGTAGCCCGATAGAAGGAACGATTGCTTTTCGAGACCACGCGAGTCTCGCAATTAATTTACATTCGTGCGTCAGTCGAGCGAACGACCTCGACCGCCACGAATACGAAATCCACCATGAAGAATAAAGCAATCCGCTCTCTATCCCGGATCAAGCGTGTGCTAGGCACATATATTCATCATAAACTGGCGTTATTAGAAACCACTTGAACTCCTCGACTTCTGCTCGAGGGACTTAAACAAGGTCTCTCAACTCCGCGCTAATACTGCACGATTCGCGAATATTTATCGCGAGCCCCATGTCAACGACACTTCATTCTCTCATCCGCCAGCAGCTTTAGCGAACGATAACGCTAATCACGTTGCAAATGTATCTTCACGTGTGAGCAACGTGTGAGCTTCGCTGCATCAAAATTGTTACAGAGGCTGCAGCGTTTGTTTGGAAGTAGAAAGGTTTGCCTCATCGAGGCAATAGTAGACAATTTACTCGCGCGTAGACGATAAATGGTACCTCGCATTGACATTTTCTGAAGGAATGCTCGCGCGTTTATCGAAGGTGTGAAAAATGGAAAGGCGTGCAGCTCGGCGATTAACGAAGGCGAAATTACGAGCGTGATTGTTCTCGTGGCGGGTGGAATTAGTGCAACAAGTGTGCAGTCGCAACAAGTGCAGGCTGTGATTGGAACGGCAACGCTGGGTACTCGCGCGTTATCTTCTGGTTGTCTTGCAACAAGCATTCAGTCAGTGACCCATAACAATTAGTGTCGTGGGGGGAAGGGAGGCTGTGCGATACAGAGGGGAATGTTGATTAACGGAAGTGGAATAAACTTGTGTGATCCGGTAGGGTAAGTCCATCTCGAATTCTTGACCCTAGGCTCGTACCTCGTTGTAATTCGTGCGGAGAGTAGAAATAAAAATGGACCCTGAGCTTGTTGCTTCGATTATAATCCAACCACCACGGGAGATAAAACTATATTCATAGAAATACATCAATAGTTAACATCAATTTTATTAAGGAACAACGAGAGCCATGCATTTCCTCAAAAATCTCAGCAAACTCTTTACCATGCCACACCACACGAAACCAAAGCACAATAAACCTGTGTAAACATCGAAAACAATCTCCACGTAGCTCGTACGTGTGAATACTAATAATGTACGCGGAATCATCATCAAGCTCCAAGGACGAACGACAGATAGCCATCGATCTTGCATCGATAAAGGTCTCCGCGAAAATCTGCGCACGCGACCAGCGTTTACAAATGCACGGGTAATAAAAGAGCGGCTCCGTACGTTCGTCACGTCTGCCGTGTAAAGGAGACCGTTTAAACGGGTATCGGATAGGAACAAACGAGACTGATAATCGAGGAACCCCTCGGCCAAGTGGCTCGTTTCGTTCGTAGGGAACGTGGTGCACGTGCACAGAGTCAACGCACCGATGAATAATGGTCACGGAGTGGTGCCGTTGCCACGAGAGCGCGTAAGCGACTATAAATTTTCGAACCATTAGCAACCCCGCTCGCGATACGATTTGGTAGAGAAATGAAATCACGGCCACGTAGCACGGTGGACCATACGGATTCTATTCGCGAATCGCCTGCCTCCCTTTCTAAACCCGTCATACGCTTGCAATGCGAGGAATGGCGCGAACACGTCATCTTAATTCTGCACCCGCGGAACAATAAGATTGATGGGCACGTGGTGCGAAAGACCCACGATGTTCCATGCATTTCACACTTCATAGCTTCGCAGCCCGCGCAGCATTCGAGCAGGAATTCTGTGGAACGTTCGAGGAATCCAGGTTTCGTTAATTATTTCAACATTCCCCGGGTATTTATTTTGGACATTTAGCTGTGGCCTCAATTTATTGTTGAGATTGTGGATAGTGATAGCGGCGCAGTCAGGATTTAATGTTGGGGGAATCGAGTGGAATGGATAAAAATACTTTTAATAAAAATTCAATCAAATTTATTAGGGGATTAGGAAAATTTATTTAAAGAATAAAATCTACATAGTTTTGTCTTCTTTTTACAAAGCTCTTGAATTACTTCAGTCGTGGTTACATTAATCTTCTCTTCCCCTT
Organism: Andrena chrysosceles; assembly: GCA_963855975.1. Classification (NCBI taxonomy): domain Eukaryota; kingdom Metazoa; phylum Arthropoda; class Insecta; order Hymenoptera; family Andrenidae; genus Andrena; species Andrena chrysosceles. The sequence continues at coordinate 8,192,527 of OY979766.1, read as the reverse complement.
TTCTTTTGGAGGTCCCAGGACCTCTTGAACCCCCTCGCCCCCTCTGGGTGTGATACTGGCGATAACCATGAAGTTATAGTGGAGTTGGGAAAAGTTTAGCCGTGTTTAGGACGAGAGACAGTAAGAAAGGTTTTATAAAAGGAAGAAAGCAAGTATTCATTTTCCTTGCAGGACCTACGGGCCGTGAGTTGGCTACCATAGAAAAGGTACATAAATATGTTGGAAGCATGTAACGTTACAGTGCGATGAGGAACATTTAGATCGTCGGTTGGAAGAAACTGAAATGCTTCACTGTGACACCGCTTCCTGTGTCTAATCGGGCGCGCAAGAGCCCCTTTCAAGTCTCCCAACTACGCGACGCTACTTAAATAATTCTTCCCCATTGACTTCTGCGTCACGTAGAGCCCGTATCTTTGTAACCAGCGACAACTGAATCGCACCGTCTCCGCGTGCTCGATTGTTATTTCAATGGTGATTTTTCGTGACGCGGCTACTCGTCGCGCTATTATCAGCCGCGCACGGAAACGCATCGTACGCGCGTTGCTTCATTCCCGTGGATATCTTCTTCGGACTTGTTCGTTGCGCCTGCATCCCCGAGGCACTGTTCCTGCGAAAAGGTACGATTAAATTCATCCCTGCCGCGCGTTCTTCGCGGCTCGCTCGACCCACCGCGAGGTTAGACATTCCTGCGTGTCTGTGACACGCTAGATCGCATCTGTTTCCAGCGTTCGAAGTGTTAAGGGCTGGTTTCTAAATTCAATCAATTGCAAGTATGTAGCTCCAGTGGTGTCGTGACCTATTGTGAGATGAAATTGTTATTTTTTTATTTAATCAACGCAGATTTAATCTCCGCAAGGAGATTACTCTGCAAAGATCAGGTGTTAAACTGTGGAGGTGAAAGTTAGTAATATATATGTTAAAAGAACTGTTATTTTTAATTTCTATCCACAAAAAAAAGGATGAAAAAGAAACTGTTTAAGCTTGAGGTAAAATGTGACTTATACTCGTTTACCCGCCCACCAGAGAAATAATACAGTACTGTGAATCTAATACAGTGACATAGTAACTTAGCAGTGTATAGGTGCACCAGTTCTAGAAGTTCTGGTTATGCGTTCCCACATTGCACATCGAAAGTTTTACGCGCGAAGCTCCAGAATATCTCCTCCGCGAATCACTGACAAACCCGTTTATCTGCAAGCAAGTCCCCTTGTTCAACCGCGCGTTTAACGCATAACGGTGATTACACAACCGTTTATATATCCCTTGCTGCACCATCAACCCAGAGTACAGGAACAACGCGGCTGTTTATGATCGTGACGCTAAATCTTATGACACTTTCTCTGCTTCATACTCGAACGAACCTATTCGCCGCGAGCTGAGGGCCCGATGAACGGTAGACTCTAACACAAGAGCGATATTGTTCTCGAAGACGACGCAAGGACCCACTAAATAACTCGGTCGACTAAATCTCGCTGAGCTATCCTTCGAACTCTTAAGAGGACACCGAATATATTAAGTCGTGAACAATGCGTGGGTCGCATGAACTTCAGCCGTCTGTACGTCCGTGAACTTCTAATCCACGCGACAAGCCGCATTCCTACACCTAACAGAGAACGGCGAAAGTGGAACCTGCTCCACTTCCGTTTTACTAATTTGGAAGTTGGAGCGTCTTGGCTACACGGATGTGTATTGCAGAACACAGTAGCTGCAGTGCTACTTTCTTCTAAGGGTGCGTTTATGTTGGAGCTGCGATAAACGATCGGAGCTACGATAAGAGCGAAGCGTCGAAATACATTATATTGTTTTATAATGGAAGTGTCTACATTGGAGCAGCGAGCAGAGCCACGCTTATTAAGTAGACGACCAATGATAACAGCATCGAGAAACAAATATTTATTTTTCTTCGCTATTATCGCCGATCTCATCGACATATAATGAGAAACCTTAAATGACTGACATAGTACTACTATGACAGCTCCACTATAAACACATCAAAGAAAGATATTTTCAAACAGATTCTATCGTCGCTCTGATCGTTTATCGCAGCTCCAACATAAACGTACCCTTTTAGTGTCTTGCTGCTTTAAATACATTCGAGAAACAATGACTAAGTCGCTTAAACAGTAACTCCGAAGTAGTAGCTTTCTATCGTTCTCCTTTACGCGGTAAAAGTTGGTACGTCAGGTGTCGATGTTGAATAGTACCACATGAAATGACGTGTTCCTTATCACAGTCTTGGTACGAAAGCCGTAACAGATGAAATCACCACGGAACCCTTTGTCGTAATCTCATGAATATGTATGACCGCTTTCGTTCGCAACGCGGTAATCCTGAATCTGGGTATGTGGAACGATCTTCCTTTTGAGATAAGTCGATAAAAAGCTTCCTATTACGTAAGCCCGCCGCCGTGTGGGTGTTTTATCAAGGGGGGACTTTTGGGCCGTGATGAATACCGAACGGGACCAGTCACTCTGCTATCGTGGCGGAAACGTTTTGGGGAGGCAACGATACTCGCGATACTCCTTGTCGCCAGTTTATTCGATTCCACTTGTGGTCTTCTCTTGGAGAATTTCGAAACTGTCCGTCCGATAGTGAATTGTTATCCAAAGGCAGCTGGAAAGGTTAATGGGACAAAGGAGGAAGATTGAACGAGGAATGTCAGAGTTTACGCGACTCTAGGAAATCCGTGTCGCGTCATAGCGATTGCAGATAATTTTTTATAGGATTGGATGTGGCGAAAGCTTGAGATGTGGGTCAAGGGCGAAAATGTGTTTGTGGTACGCATAACTATTTCCAGTTCGCTCGATTAATTGGGGTTTGATGACTGAATGTTACGGCGTTGGTGTTATTGCACCCCTTTCGTTGCGTAAGGATTAATTGGGCCGTGGAAGAATCTTTGCGAGAATAACCGCGAGTGTAAGATTTCGCGGTGCTTGTTAAGAAGCTGCAGGCGGGGCTAAAGTCTCGCGCGGGGGACTTCAATTTCACTTTCACTCCGATCGCGCTTCATACCTTCCTCGATTCTTGTAAGGCTGCGTTTACACCGATGCAAAGGCCAGGGATGCCCATGGATCATGTCCGAGGTACCCTGGACCTCTAGGTACCCCTCAGTTTTTTGATTCTCTGTCGAATTTTCAGCAATTTTTTGGTCCTACTACTACGTGTACTGTAAAAGACAGTGTAGGGTCTTCACAGATCCTTCTACCGAAACAGTAGATCCGCCGCGGTGAAAGGTCTAATTTTGCAGGTGACATTCCACGTCGTTCGTTACCGTAACGGTTCCGTACGCGACCAACGAATTCGTTCCTCGTGTCTTGTCACGAGACGAATACAACGCCTATACTGCATCGCAGACCGTACCAAGAAATGCTACAGTCCAGGAATCACGGGCTCACACACTGGCCAGTCCAGATTTTTCTGCTTTCTTCCCATCTCTTTGTTCTGCTGTTGCCATAGTGTCGTAAGAATGATTCAAGATAGAGAGATGGTTCTTTAATATCGACGCAGCTCGTAGATATAGTCATTGTCTTCACAATTTGTATTTTACAACAGTACAAAGTTTCATCAACATTGCCAGCCAATTATTCACTAATTGGATATATTCTATCTCACAGAGATATAAGGAAGCAAAGTTTCTCTCGTATAGCCAAACTATAAAAAAGAAACCGAGGCAACCGTACAATTGCCAACGTACCTCACAGCAGAGAAGCCCGCTCAAAAAGTAGGGCCAGTGTTTCCCCAGTCGTGGTTAAGGATGTATCGGACCTATCTTCAAAATGGTACCAAGTTGATGAAAAATTGTGAGATTGTGCTCCAGAAAATTGTGATGTGTTCCAGAAAATTGAAACGAATTCACTAAACGGTTGCTGAGTTATAACGATTTTAATTTTCACTGATTTTACAATGTATGTACTGTTATGGAAAGACACGATCTTGACGGATAAAACAGCTGAAAAATGTTGAAGAAATAGTACCAATGTTTTCAATTGTATTTACATGTAGTATATGGGTAGATGAAAATATCTGCCAAATTTCAATTGTTTTCATTACACCGTTTTAAAGAAATAAATTAGGTATAACTTGAGAAAATTGTGAATTCAGGACATTTTCACTGCAAAAATTTAGTAAATAACGCTTGAGAAATTATTTGTAAAGTGAAGAATACCTTCCTAGGAGAAAAATAAGACTCCAACTGTCGTTCGAATTCCTTAAATCTACTATGCGTAAAAAGTAGATATTCAAGTATTTCAAATTTCATATACTTTTGTCTAATATTATACATCCGATACATCCTTAATGGACCGTGTCCCTAGAACGCTCGCCACGTTGGAAGAGATCCAAGGGCTCGAGCGGAAGCTTTGCGTGTTACGCGATCCCTAAGCATGACTGAAACCATTCAATGATGTCGCCACGGAACCTTGCTCTTGAAACACTTCTTCGGTCGCATCGCCGTGCAAAAAGATGCCACCAAGGACTGGACGGTTACCCTTGAGACGCCTCGTTACAGATTCTAATGCGTACTAATAGACTCACGAAGCAAAAAGAACTCTGTCCAGCGACAGTCCATCCTCTTTACCTGGGGCTTGCTGTTTGTGCGCCGAACGACACGGAACCATGACCACTCCGATCGGACAGGCAATGTCCCCCTTGAGTGATACCGTTAACACGGGTCGACGTATAGATCGCAGTGCATAGCAATCAATCGCGCCAGGCGGACGTTTATCAAGATGCATGTACAGGTTCGCCTGCACGCGACCAGGTGAGACGATCGGGCGGCTCGGTTCAGGGATCGAGCAGCTCCTCTCGCAGCCTTCCTGATCACCACCGGCCACAAAGAGGAGAAAGGGGAAGGCTTAAACGGAGAACACCGATAGAGCAAAGTCTTCGTCCAGCGGCCAGGTGGGGATGAAGGCCGCGGGACTGCTTCCCTCGAGCAAACGCCTCGACAAAGTACACCTAGACCTACAAAACGAGATAACTCGCGGCTATCTACCGGCGACTCGCATCGCGTGTGCACTTGCCGGTCCGAGGTGCCCGCAGACGCCACCGACTGGGGGCTGGGAACGAAAACCTCTGCGCCTTCTGACAAGTGTCGCCTTTAGATCAGCTAGATCGCGCGAGAGGTGTATGTGTCGCTCGATTACGCGCAGATCGTATCGATCCTCCATTCGTGATCGATGAGACGGGTACTCGTAGTCGCTATTATCGCAGCGCAAGTGTCGTCCGGGGTGTGATGATGTGAGTCGTTTCCAATGTACTTGTATCTACTCCAAGTTTCAATCTTGCTGAACCCCCGTAGGGTATCGCTTTATAGGTTGATTCAGGAACTTAACAGGTCCCAAGCAGATCTATTTACATACCTACACGAATACCAGTACCGATGTTAATACTTGTAGTACTATAACCAGCAACAGTTCCAAGACTAATCGTTACCTCCTCGCCATATTCCTTCCCACTCACGATGCAAGCCTCTCGACTGAATTACACCTCTTCTGTCCAGGTGCTTCCGCCGCAGGCAGCCGCGAGAGATGTGGTCGGGAACGAGATTCTTGATGCTGGCGTGGACGCTCGCGTTGCTGGTGGGAGGAGGGTTGAGCGACGGGTCGCAGAAACCGCGACTCGGAGGCGCCGTGAACATCTTCAGCCGGTACGGCTACCTGAGCATCAGCATGCGAGTGGTGCCTAGGAACGACACCGAGACCTGGATCTTCCGGGAGCCGACCCTGGATGTTTTCAGGAACCCGATCTCCGTGGCGAGCAAGCAACGCCAGCAGACCGCGGTGTTCGACGGTGACTTCCACATGGAGTTCTGCGACAACATCAGGCAGCTACTTCAGGCCTACTTCCGGGACTTCACGTTCGAGAGGCTGGAGAGGCCGTGGCGGGCGTTCACGGGCAGCTGGTCCAAGGCGGCGATCGCCCGCCACCTGGGCATCAACTCGTCATTCATCACCGGGGAGCACTGTTACGTGCTGGTGCGTGTGGCCAGGTTCCGCGAGAGCCAGAAGCTGGCCGGCACCGCGGAATCGATGGTCCTTGACGAGGCTGTGCTCAAGGAAACCGAGAACGTGACGGTCGGCGACATGGCGAGCGTGGTACGGTTCATCAAGAACTTCGGCTCGCACTACATCACCGGATACGTCACGGGGAACTCCTTGTATCAGGTGGGGATCACGACGATGGGGAGGTACTTGCTTTATTTTGCGCGGTTCACCGTAGCCGAGGGTGTGGAATTAATCTTTGTCCTTTAATATCGGCGGAGACTCTCGGGATGGATGATGAGACTTGTTTGTCTACTTGAGACTTGTTTGCCTTGCGAAGTGTTGGATAATTTCCATCATCGTACTCGGCTAGTAGTTGCGCAACTCTGTTAGCTGAAATTCACGGTGTATAGACACTCTTCGAGCATCTAGGCTCTAGTGTTTTGACAATGATAAATATGTTTATCTGTGAAGAATTCTTAGACCTCTCGAGGCGAGGGCAATTATAACTCGAAGGTAAACGTAGGCGGTTTATTGTATCTCTATCTTGCGAATGTATTGCGGTCTACAGTTGATGATTAATTAAATTGCTGGCGGGTAGGACGGCGATGACACAGTGTCGCCTACGTCGATCGATTAGACAAAGAAGCAGGAAGTAAATGACTGTTATTAAAGTAAACTGTCTGTTGCAGGTGTTCGTCTACACGCCACAAGCGTATTTGCGCATAAAGGAGCGCTTGAAGACGCGCGGCGTGGCGGACCTCTCTAATCTTGAATTAAGCAATTACTTCTCGCCGTGGTACGCGGAGCACATGGGCTCCATACAAGCGGCCAGCGGAAACCGCACCGTGGAGGCATGGGCGGTGGAACGGCTACGGAACCAATATTACATATTCACATACGCCAGTCTGCTGAAATTGCACGGAGACGCGACCCTGCTGAAGCAGCTCGACGGGCTGCTTGGTAACGAGGCTCTGCTGCAGCTGCAGCTGCGAACACTGGCGCCAATCTTCAAGGATCCTCAGCGACGCGAGTGGTTCCTCGAGGTGATCGACAATTACTTTAAATTGTGGGAGGTGAACATGTGAGGAGGATGCACCGTGCCTACCTGATCCCGAAAGGAGACGGACAGGTCGTGCCTCTGCTCCGCTTGCGCGCGATGGTATCTGTCGCGCAGAGGCCCACGCTGCTCGCTCACGTAATGCAGACAGGAAAAATGACGATGGAGGAAGTGTCGACCGATGACTCCGACGAGGATCGATCATCTGTGACATTACGACGATCACTAAAAGACGATCAAGCCGTTAGTCATGGTCCACTGGAAAAGTTCGCTATCGTTTTACGTCGAACGGATACGCTAGGATACAATAGGAAAACGGCTGACAACCGTGTTGTTATAAATAAGTATTTATTATTATAATCGATAATAGAAAACATTTTTATACAAACGTTTTAAATATATCACAAGCATTTTCGCAAAAGGTGTCCTGACTGAAAAATAAGCGACCGCTTGTTCCTGTACTAATCGTTGTATCCTTGCCACTGGCTCGCATCGTACTATTTTGATTCACTTTCTAATCGAGGATAATGCGATAATTATAGAAACAAGATTCGCGGTTTTTTCTCTTCTCTGTTGAGTTTGATTCTGTTCTTTTTCTTCGAGCGAAGTGAAATTCGATCGATGAACCGATACACGTGATGCTTATTACAAGTAGATTTTCATGCTTAGAAAGTTATGGACGTTTTTAGTCGAGTTTTTAATGAATGGATATAAATATTTGAGTACGTATAAAAAAAGGAGTTAGTTTACGTCGATAATACGAACAAGTCAAAGTTCACTTTATTGGCACGGTGAAACGACTGATCAACAAAAGTTCTGTTGAAAATTACGTGGTTCGTTTCTAAGTGAAATGTTACGTGCTACTTTAATCGTAATGTTCATTTAACTCTTGTCTCTCAGAAAAGTAGGCTTGTAATGTTAAAGTTAGCAATCGACGAGGAATTCGATAATCGTGTATAGATTAAAAGATACACAGGAGTGTGTTGCACAAATCAGTATTTTTATACGTAATTCAACTGTACTATGTATAAATTGTATTGTAATTGACGTTTAAGCTAGCAAGGGAATCCTGCGAATCTGAGCTCACGGATTTTCGTGAAACGTTGCTTGAAACACTCCTAATAAGTACCATTACCCTTCGAATCTAACGTTTAACAAAGTTTTACAAAAATATGCTACTGCAATATTGAAGTTACTTTGCAAAAATGTCATTGTACGTAATTTCAACGATTTCTTACATCTATGTGCAAGGTTTCGTCAGAATCAGCGAATTAAGACTCCTAAGATTCCCTTGTAAGGTAAACGTGTCGTAAATAAAATATAACAATACTTACGGGACGTGAACTTTCATGTAAGCAACATATTATGTGAAACGTTTTTAAAATTCTCTCCAACTTGAACGATATCTTCACGAATAAACGCGCAACAATGTAATGTCTATTCACCTATCTCCAGCAATATTGACTGTGGTAAGATCATTTAATTCTAGGTATGTAATGATAATACTTGGACTTAAAATTCGAATATCACATCGGCTATTGACGATGACACACTTCCGCGCTCGAGTTATAGGAAAAAGTCTCATTGTCAACTATATTTTACTATAAATTCTTAGATGAAAGTTTGTGCATTAAGCTCATTAGTCGGTCTTCTTAAAAGTGTGAAACTTTGCAGAGGCCTGTTGCTCCCTACCTAGTTTCCTCCCGTTAACGACCAATATAACTGGTGTTTCGACGCGTATAGATTTGAAGTCAAACTCCTGAAAGAAGACATATTTCCATAGATTATTTTTAACTCCGACTTTCAATATACGTCTATACGCGTTTCACTCACGTTATTCGAATAAGTGAACTTTTGATGAATAACGAAAGGTTCGGGTATAGCAACAGAGTCTCCCACGGTAACTCCACGACCTTTGGCCAGGTTGTATATAGTTACAGCGATGCATGTCTTCTCTTCGTCGACGAGACAGAATGCGCTGAAAAGTTACATGTGTATTTATTAGCAAAGATAATAAACACTATTTCCTATATGTTACCGTTTTGCAAACATAAAAAATTATACTCACAAAGGTACGCAATCAGTGTCTTGTATCCAACACACTACTTTCCCCAATATAACTTTCTCGGGATTCACTCCAACAGCTAAGTCTTTCAGAGACATTAATTCTAATTTCACGGATTTCTGGCCAGACGTAAAAGAGCCACCTTTGTATGGTCCCAAATGCTTAACATCCAATGCCTACATTTAATCAGAAACCTATAAATATGTATATGTACCAACGTCATACATTACGCTTATATACTCTTGCAAGATAAAAGGCATTGTCAAGTCGTTTTAAATTTATAGAGAACACATATGTTTCTTTAATATTAAATACCCGTATCATCTGGTACAATCTTTTAGGCTTCACTCTTCCGTTATTGTTTACTAAATTTTGTACATCTTTCAAATATTGTAAAAGTTCGTCCCTTTTACTGTGCGGTGTCTCCCATATTGGATCCAGTAACATTGCTCTCTCAAATGACTTCAATGCGCAACTATACTCCTCTTGATATTTTAAAGCCTGATACAATTTATATAAACGTTTATCGATTACTAAGTATTTACGCTAACTTTCGCGCTATATTTTGCGTTTATAAAATACTTGCCACTCCTTTGTTGTGAAACAGATGAGAATTACTCCCCGCTACGATGTCTTTCTCCTGAAAATAATTAACGAATGTTACTCTTGGACATCGAAGCTGTAGATTAAGAACAATCATATAGTAAATAACCCACTGCCTGCAAGTAAGCTGACATACAAAAGCGTAAAGTTGCAGGGCTCTGTGCTATTGTAAAGAAGGAAGACAAATAAGCATTTCCTAAGATCGCCCAAGAAGTACCATCCGCTGTGTCGAGACTGACCGCTTCTTTAGCATATTCCATTCCCTGTTGTACATTTTGAATTCGTTGCTCGGCGTTTGAAACAGGCTCCTGTCTTAGTACCATTGACAAGTTTCTTAAAGATATTTTATTCCTACCCTGCAAGGTTTATTATTGAATTATTATAACAAAAGAGTAACAAGGTGAAGGATACATAATTATTAAGGAGAAAAGTTTTTACATGGCGTAAAGCACCGACGAAACAATTCTTCGCCTGTTGTATGTCATCGTTCTTCCAATAACATTCTCCTAATTCGTTCCATGCTTCTACTAAGTTAGGTTCTAGCTTCACCGCTTTAGTTAATAACTCCTCCGCTTGCTGGGTAAAACGTTCTGTAACATTCAACGCTTTCCCTTTCAGATAATAATACTTTGCCCGCGATCCGTCGATTTCGTACCCTTTACACTCGTCGAACTTGTTCAACGCGTCTCTCATTTCCTTCTCCACGTCGCCATTCTTTTTAATCGCTTCCTCGATGGAATGATTCTCAAAGTAATGGTCTCGAAAAAAGTACAAAGTATCTACCTTCTCCTACAACAGACATTAGAAGAATAAAAAATGCGGGTAAAGCTGTGTCGCGATGTTTCTCAGATATTGGAACTATAGAAATAAATATAACGTTGTTGCCAGTTAGGAAATACGGCAAGGTTATTTTCTACAAATCGACAAGAAAATATAGGCAGGACTATTAATCGCATAAATCTAGAATTTAAAACGGTATGTACCGTCAACGCAACGATAGGATCTTCTTTGACAACATTCGCAGATTGTGCCCCTGCGACCACTTTATCATCTATAATTGCGGACATTTTTTTAAAATACTTTCATCGAAGACTTTATCACAGATATTTTATTGTGCGTCAAATATACATGAAGTGCGTAACATTATACATCATTCACGCCTGTACGCGAATCAACGCCAGAACAAAACAATAGAATCTGTCATTCGCAAACTGTCAAAATGTTAATAACTGTACAACAGCGAGCAAAAGAGGTTATGTACAAATATTGATGTGCCACTAGCATAAGGCACTGTTTACAATGGCACCAATAGTAATTATCTTATTTCCAAAAACATATCCCCTAAATACAACAGATTTACCAATAATTCTAAAAAAGAGCAAGATTAATCACGAAACAATGATACAAAAATTAATTGCGATTCATGATTAAACCTGTATAGGGTGTCGCTTACAAAGCGCTATAGTCCTCGAGTTTCCTTAAAACCCATTCCTTCTAAAAGATTCGTGGAAAGTAATAAGAAATCGACAAGAAAACATCAAAATTGTAACTTGTAAAGTACAGAAATGTTTCCATAAATCCAATTAAGTACTTGTAATAAAGTTTCCACCATAAGACACCCTATGCATTATTCTCAAGCTTCATTCGCATATTCTTTAATAGTTGCAGGTGCCACCAATAGGAGCGTGGCGGGAGCTCCTCCCACTACTGGCGGGGGGTGCGAGTCGAACGGGGCGACTAGTCGTTGCGCGTAGTCCGTGACCGAAGCTTGCCCAGTAAGGCTGCATCGTCTCAGGATCGCCATTTTATGTGTTTGGCTGTGAGACTGGGACGGTGGGTGCGTGCGGTTGAAACTACAGAGCGTATTCCGTGTGCATTGCCCGCAACATGTTACCGAAATATTTCGCGCCCGACATGTACAAGTAACGACAGGTGTCGGAGTGAGTGATCGGGCAGCGGAAAGGGCTCGGGCCGAGATGGTCCCGGAATAGTGAGCTGTGATAGCGTGAGTGTGTTTTCATCAAAGAGTACAAGTGCGTCGCACTGGCTTTCTCGCTCCTGTCACCGTCCCTCCATTGCCTGTGTCACACGGGGAGCTCGGCGTTGGGTCAGATTACGGGCGGCCTCTGGATTCCTCGCGGCACCCCCGTCACCCATCTACGATGAGTTCGCGCAACATACCATCGGACAAGGTGAGTCTTGTCACTTCGGCCTCTCTAACATGTCTACCGCACCCTTCCGCCTCCTCGCTCGCCTTCGTCCTTCGCATCCGCGCAATCCCCCGCACACGGCGCCCGTTACCGATCCCCGGGGCTATCATTTTACTCGGGCCGCGCTTTTATTCACCGAGCCACGGCCATGAAACCGTCAATGCGTAAAATCTCCCCCGGATCAATGAGAGATGCCCCCGCACGTATCGGTAGTAGTCTGCCTCCTTTTCTGATCGGGCAACGGATGTGCAGCCTCGTAGCAACGATACCAGTATCATTATTCTTTCTTCCCCCTCTCACGTTGTCGGTGCATTATCTGCCCGTTTCCTTCGAATCCGTCGATGCAAATGTCCCTCCTCCGGTGCACAGTCACCGAGAGATCCCACTCGACCGATCGAGTATTTAACGACGGAACCGAATTTCGCGCGGCAAAAGCGTTACACCGTACCGATGTACCTACTATTTCGATGCTCGCTTCATTCACAGCGGACAGGTGCCGTTATATTGTACCTCGGAAGAGTAACCTCGTTAGCAGAGATTCACCCTTTCGTAACCGTTTCAGTGCCGCCATAAATTGGCGCCAGTAATTAATTATCGCGCGCGCCTTCGATTTCTGGGGACTCCCCTTTAAGTTACTGTAGCTGTACTCGAGAATCGCATTTGTGCTTCTTCTTTGACTCTTTCGAACAGAGAGTCTGCCTCGTCTGTTCTATTCCGCTGGTCGGAATACTATGCTAGTAATGAATCAGTCGCTTCGTGAAAGTCACAGTGAACGTTCCTCGCGTATTTCGATCTCACTGGATGCGTTTTTATAAAGTAACTCGCGCCTATGCGAAGTGCACTCGTCGCTTCTAAACGGGCCCGTTTAATTACCACCAATCGCATTAGCGTGATACAAAAGAAGCCTTTGCGCTCGCCGTTGCGCCTTCTTCCATCGATTCTCGCGTCCGCCTGCCGTCTGGGTGTTATTAAATCAACGGGCAGAAGGGGCACGTTCGTTAGCCGTGGGACGCGTTTATCCGCGCGGGCTTTAGAATAGATCCGCGACCCGGCCTATCCCTCTAAAAATATCGCGGTCGTCCAAAATTCAGTGGCACCGATAGACCGTAAAATAGATGCAAAATATTTGTGCGCTTGCATCGTGCCGATTATGCACGTCTGTTCACGTCTATTTTTGTCTGCCGCCTTCTTCGCGATTAATTGGCGATATTGATCACGCTCCTCGCCATGGGCGAATGAAGATTTATGATGAACCGAATGGAGCGATGGAAACGGGAAGGAAAATAAAGATTGCCTAGAACGATCCATTGTTTTATTAATCCCCGGTGGTAGTAGCTGTTCCTTCTGAATTTTTCATCGCCCAAGGTCGGCACTTTCTTGGTCGCGCTACGTTGAAAATGGCGCCTTCGACGCCCCGTTTACCTCAACGGGGTTGCTATAACTTTAGTGGATGCTTGTTTAATGGATCTTAGTCGGAGCTAGCTTAGTGCTAGCTCCTGCATTTTTAGCAAAGAGATGAAAGAAAATGAAGGAAAATTCTTCGCAACGGAAAGAGAATTTATATGGGTCACTGTAATGTATTTTCATTCAGATCGATACGCTGGTTCGTAGAACGTCGAAAGGATTAAAATAATTTGCAAAAGGATTACGTAAAAATTCGCGATAATTAAGATTATATGGGTTGTTTACGGTCGAGCAGCGAAAAACTGTAAGCAAATGGCAGCCGTTCCGCCACGCTGACGGCGAGTTTTCAATTAAGAAATGTTTTCCGCGGAGAATTGCGACCCGGAGGTTAGTTTCGTTAGAATTAATCGTGCAAATTGAAATTCATGGCGAACTGCTGCTCTACTAGCGAATCCCGCGACCTTTCGACTGCCGATGTTGCGGGCGTTCCGTTATTCATTTTAATCCTGCGGGCGACGTATTCGCAGGAGAACGTTAAATGGTTCGAGCCGAGTGGGCGTTAGAAGTAACTGTATATCTTCATTAGTTTCCACTTTGCTCCGATATGAATTGTTCCTTGCGCACTATCTTACCAACAAGTCTTCACACGAATTGATAAATTCTATTTGAAGCAAAATATTCGCTTCAACGATTCTGAAATTCCCTAAGAAACTTTCTCCCTCTTTGCATCGAGGGAGCAAGTTGCCCATTTCGCGGTTTCTGTGCTGACCTAAAACAATAATTGCTACTTTCCGTTATTTCTATTTAGTTAGCCAACAGAAAGATACTACTTCTCGCATTTAGGAGCTAAAAAAGTTAACACGATCATAGTATACACAGTTCATAAGATAGTATCTAGAATATCCCAATTACATAGAGCCAAGAAAAAGTATTCTTTCATCTCCATTTCTCGTCACAAAAAGAAGAAGTAAAAAGAGTTTAGATTCGATTCCACCGCGACGTCTGCAAGTCCTTGATCGTCGCTGAATCCTCGTTGTTCGCTTCACTCGCGACATACATGGTTTATCAATGATATTCACTCAAGTTCGACTGTTCGAGGTACATAAAGCCTGAAGGGAACAAAGTGTTTCATTGCGGGCGATTTCGTTGCAGCTCGCGCCATTGTCGTTGATATCGAGCGGGGGTGTGAGAGAGAAAGAGAGAGAGAGAGGGGGGGGGGGAGAAAGAGCGAAATGGGGAGAGGGGCACGGTCAAGGTCGATTAAAGAACAGAACGAATACATTTCTTTTCTTTCCCTGGAAAAGGGATGTCGAGCTCGGTCTGCACGAGATGTTTCTTCCTCCGCGAACAATAAACCGTGGTGAATGCGGCCAGCCCCTCTTCGTTTCGCCTCGATCGCTCGCACAAGTAAAAATCGAGCTATCCGTACGAAAGAGTCGGCTGACGAACGGATCAAGGTGAGGTCCGCTATTGTCCAACGTCCAAATCGATTTCCCGTGTCGGGACGTGAGTTTTTTTCCCCGTCGAAAGTGCAGACCAAGTCTAAAGTGGCCTCTGGTCCCTTCCAAATAAAGATGGGGAACTTTTCTAACGTGTTCCATCCTCTCGTCACTATATTTTCTCGATAAATCTACCTGCAGTATGCGTCTACCTCTTTTGTTCGCATACACTGATCCCTCTCGTTATTCTGTATTGAAAAGCATGGAGAGGCGCCTACTTTGCTAGATATTTCATATCGAGAAGCAGCTTCATCAAAGCCAGTGTTCGAACCTCCGCGTATGATCGTTGATGAAAACTACCTACTTGAAACGATTCGATTAGCTTTGCTCGGTACACAGAGGACTGTTACCGCATCGATCGTGCCAGCGTCGACTCTTTCCCACCGAACACAGTCGGTGGTGCTCGCTAGTTATTCGAGCGATCAAGCTTTTCTGAGCACACGCGCTCCGATTCGAGGGCGTATCGATGAAGTGGCTACAGTGCTGCTGGAACTTCCGAACACATTGGTCGAAAGGACACAGCGTTTCCCTCCCCGAGAGGCTCGAACGCTTTTAAACCCGAGAGCAGATCATCCGTTGCCTGCCTTTTTTTTGCCTTCTCTCTGTTTCTTTGATACGCGCTTGATCCCGTTTGATGCGTCCCGTTTCAAAGCGGAAGCTGCCGCTAGCTACCTCTGCGGGCAGCGCGGTTCCGCTCGTAACGCGTCCCCTATTCACCAGGGAAAGTTACCGTTGCCTTCGTTGCTTGGGGCTCTTTTATACGCCGCTCGCGATCGAGATACTACTTGCTTGAATTTTACGATACGTATCGTGACCCACTGGAAAAGCGAAAATGCGATACGGACCGGGCACTCGGTGCGCAGCACTCGAAGCGTAACGGGGGAATACGATCGATGCCGTGCGTACAGTTTCCTAAGTGGCTCAGGATCAAGGCGAACTGCACGACCGATGCGGGATCGCGGCTCGTTAAAAAACACCGTCACGTGGATGTTTTTTCTACCGTTGCTTGTGGAACGTATTCCGATCAAGTTTTACACGAGGAAACCTTGATTGTTATCGCGAACCTCGCTGTTTCGATTCTTACTCTCAGGCGACGGTTTGTGGAACGATTCGATGGAGCAGATTCTAGTTTCGAGTGGTATTTTAGTCGTTACGGTTCAGAAGGTCGCATCTTCCATAAAAAATAAGGATTTTATCCAAACACTAGATATATTTCCTTTTGTTCAACATAATTTTCATACCACGCGGGCGTGGGTTTATTTATAATTCTGTTATGTATACAGGGTGACCAGTGCCTTTTTCCTTAAATCCGCTACTGGTTAAGATGCTTGAAATAAAAAATTACTGTCAACGGATTCCCGTATAATTATACATTCTCCCTTTGTTTCCCCATCTTAATATATAAAGCAGAAAACTTATATATGTTTGTGCGTTTGTCTGTCGCCTAAAAACTTTCGAATGATAAACTCTGGGATCACGAAATGTGCCTCAGCTCATTATGCCTGACTAATCCAGGTGAATATGACCATTTTAACCCGGCGTTAGTAAGGTGGGGAAATGTAACAAGAGTAGTAAGGTGGGGTCCCACAGACCACAACAAATAATTGTAGTGTATTATACAATTCCATATCTTGTAATCAATATGAGATTACGTAGTGGCGTGATATTTTATAGAATAAAAAAACAGATCCAGCAAATTAAATTTTTATTACCAAGAAATACTTAACTAATTAAACATCTTTAATTTTCAACAGAAATTGTTGTTTATGGCGTTTGAGTAGCTGGTTAGGGAAGGGGAAGCTACACTGAGGCACGACTCATTGCAACGCGTTGTTAAAAAGTTATACTCAATTTAAAATCTTTGGGGTCTGTGAGACCCCACCTTGGCAGCGCCAGGTTAACAAAGAAAATATTTTTTTATAAACTCAGAATCTAAATTTTTGTTGAAGCCAAGTAGTAAAGCTAGTTTATAATCTTACGTCAAACTTGAATACTCCCCTATCATTTATCACAAATACGTTCGACGAATTGCGTTGCTAGGGGATGGGATCCTTTTTTCCATAACAGTGTTGTCTCCGATAGGGTACAGACGGGGGATACTAACCGCGAGCCACGAGCCCTCGTCGAGAGAATACTCGAGACCCCCTTGGCGCTCACGAACTCGCCTTTGGAACCGTTTCCCCGTTCTATTTTAAATCCCTTGTTCTTTTTGCTCGCCAGGCACAACACGTGGCGTGTTTACACTCGGTACTACGGAAGTCCTCGTTAATGGGGACTCTATATTGAGGCGAGGCGCGGCTCATAAGGGGGAACCGGTCCTGTTTACGCGCGAAGCAAATAAAAATTTGTCGCGGCACGCGCTCATTTCGAGGAGGCCCGCGCTGGAGCGTCCCGCCGCCCGGCTCCGTTTGTCCTGCAAATATCTCACGGAGAACACCGACCGCCGTCGACAAGTGCGCGAAACACTCCGGCTGGCTTACATGATCCATGACTCGTGGCAAATTACCCCCGCGTAAACGAAAGACAAAAGAAACCGCCGCATCATATACAGAGTTGCGCCGTTTTAATTGCTCGCGCCTCGTTCCACTGCCTTCTTCAAACTTCCTCTCTCTCTCTGCTTGCCACGTTTTCGCGTTCGCTTAATGGTGTCGTTTATACTACACCTCCGAAGGCCAAATATTGATTCAGTAACGCTGGAAACGAGGTGAACAGCGCTGCTACAGCTATGACATTCTTTTTATACTCTCGAGCTGGATTGCAACCTGGATCATTCTTATAAATTCTGTCCTATCATCGCATTTTCCAAGACAATTGCACTCTGCATCAAATATTGAGAGAGCTCTGGTACGTTCTGAAGGCGAGAGAATATATTTGCGAAACTTTCGCTCTGTCGCTATCCAGATTTTTACGAGCTTCATTACAGAGGGCGGTTTAATTAATCGTTGCGGAAAAAATTCCCGCGGTACGCGCGATACGATGTAGCGTCGTCGAAATGGGAGTTTTCAGATGGCTCCGGAACGGTCGGTCGTACCGGAGCCAATAGACTCCCGATACCTATGTAAATTCGATGAGTTAGGTTCTGCGAAATTCATGATACGTTAAGCATACATTGGCGGACTGCATTCGACTGATTGCATCGGGGCCGATATTCTCGTATCGCAATTGCCGGCTCAATTCGTTACCGGCGCAGAACAGGGACGACGGACAGGTGCATAAGCAACCGGGCTATTCACGATCGTTTTCGAGCGGCGATAATATCCGACAGTGGCACATAACCAGCCGATATCCCTACCATAATAAACCGGCACAATGAACCGCGGGCACCGTAACAGATGGAATTCTGCGAACGACTGGTAAAAAGCGGCGCATCTGTTTGCCTCTTGTGCCTGGTCGCCGGTGATAAAGTAGAATTAAGCAATTACACACCGTAATTCCACTTTCGAACTGGCAGACACGAGCCAGACCGCGCGATTCATGGGGATAGGCGTAATAATTGTAATAGCATAATAGAATACGGCTGGTGGCACTATAAGATGATTGTGGGACATAAAAGTGGATACCGCGATTCGTAGAACAGGCCAGTCACATTCGCGCTTATGTAGATTCAAGTATCGTAGTTACTTTTGACAACCATCGTAGCTTGAGGAAAATAATATGTACGTAGGGGACAATGGAAAAAGGAAAAAAGTGATTAATGTAACCATGAGTGAAGTGATTCAAGAGCTTTGTAAAAAGAAAAGGAAAAGGGGGTTTATTGTTTAAATCGATTTTTATAATCACCTAATGAATTTTCGATTTGCATTGAAAATATTTTTCTCCGTTCAACTCGGCTTCCTCCAAAGAAGGGGCTTTGTAAAAAGAAAAGAAAAGTAGATTTTATTCTTTAAATAAATTTTTTTAAGCACCTATTGAATTTTATTGAATTTGTAGCGGAAGTGCAGTGTATTTGCAATTTCAGTTTGTTTAAGACGAATAAAAAATTATGACAGAGGATGGGAACAAATCAAACTGCGTAATATCATAGGGAAACTAATAAAATTTTATATTTCAATCTCCCAGTAATATTAAAAAATGAAAAGTAGCAGAAACTTTGGTCTAAATGAGAAATGACAGGAAGTATCGATTTCGTTAAGGTGCAGGTAATTTTGAATACCGGCACTCTAATTTACCTTCACTTTATAAACTAAAAAGAAACATGTAGATAATACAATTATTATCTTTTATGAGGTAATCAGGCTGAAAAATTACAATATAGGAATAATCTTAGGTAAGTATAAATAGACAGCGCTGGCCAAAACCGATGTGGCGCGGCGGTAGTTGTTACGCGTGAAACAAATGCATCGATAAGCTTTGAAATATTGCAAATTACCTTCACCTTCGGTATTCCGAAATAGCAACGTGACATTCAAACCTGAAACTTAGTGTCACACTTTGTATTCTCGAAATTATCGCAGAACTGAAACGGAACCACAGAAGGAACATGCAAACGAATAGATAAAGTGTTTAACTCTAAAGTTTTGGCATATTTTAACTATATTTGGAACGGTTGAATACTTGCTGAACATGTTTTGCTGATTGACATTTTCTTATTCTGCAGATTAAGTTGAAAATGTAAAATTGACGGTTCACGCATAAATTTCATTAGTTACCAAGTCGTTAGCCCCTATTATCTACGGTGTTACAAACTAGATAACGTTAGTAGTTTATTATATACGTCAGTATTCCAAATTACCAACAGTATTCCACATCCTCTATTATAAATATTTTTATCCCTTCACCTCCCCTCCCCTCAAGATTAAATCCTGAGAGGGCCACAGATCCTTAGTCGCCGCTTTCTTTGACGAAAAGGAGCTACGAACAGATTAGTTTTTCCTTAGGTATTGGGTCCCAAAGGTTGTCTCTCCTTTCGTACCCTTTTCCTCTTACCACCCCGCTGTCGTTCGTTCAATGTAACCGCCCGATGTCAGTTCATCCTCCACCGAAACCTTTCGCCATCGTTCCAACCGTCGCAAGAACGGCCCATTGAGGGAGACGGGGGAGGGCGACTTCCGTTACCAATGCAGTGCGGTAAAACTAACGCGCAATTATATTCCACCTACGTGTTCTCGCGTTTCACGCAATGCCGGGGGCGGGATCCTCTGAAAGCGTAATAATACGCCAAGGCATTCGCGAGAGCGGGTAAGGGTTATCTCCGTTACGCTATTAATTACTTAGAGCTTCAAAGCGAACGATAATGAAGGGAGGGAAGAAAGAAAAGAGAGAAGGCTGGAGGAAGACTCATCGTGCCGCGGTTCCACGGAAAACGGTAACCGTAACGGCCGTGCCGAAGAGAAAGAAACAGTCAGAGGCACGAGAGAGAGAAAGAGAGAGAGAGAGAGAGAGACCGTGACTGGCGGGGATCACGGGTAGGAGAGTGGGCGCAGAGGGAACAGAGAAAGGCGGATGAACTGGCCAGACAAAGACTTTGTGTCTGACGTCAGCGTCCCGTAAGTGCAACAGAGTGCATTCGTACTGGGCTGTTCGAATATATATATCAGACTCCTTTCGCGGAATACGAAAAACACTATTGTGTGTACGAATGGGGAGTTCGAGTCTTGTAACGTCAATGACAGTCTCCAAGATGGAGTTGACCTTATCTTTTCGTGCTTCCCGCTATCTGTGTCTCTTTGTAACAGAGATTGGTATCGCGTAAGCTCGTGTCTTAAAGGTGGAAGTACAAAGGTCTTCTCGAAGAAGACACCAGTATGACTCGCGCTGCGACGTTGGAGCAGGTTGCATTTAATATCCTTTGTCTTCTGTCCGCCGGGTCATAATTTGAGTCAGAATAATGGAACGCCAATGACGAGGACACGGAGCGCCCAGTGATAGGCCACTTGTCCCTTCGTGTTAGGGCTTTTAGCTAGTAATAGATCTTTTGGAAACCATGCTGCTGCTACGCTCGTCGCTTGTTTCCTTCTGTGGCGCGGCTCTGACGTCAGAGGCACCCACTGCTTCGCAGAGTGAACGTGTCCCAGATACTATCCGCGAGCCAGAAAGGTGTATCGCGCCTGGAACGGCCCTAAAACTTGCACGTAAGGGCGAGGATCAGTCGTTACGACATGGCAAGCAAATTTACGAGGAGGTTTTTGCGGGTAACAGTTTCCCGTCCGCGGCGCAAAACCGCTCGAATTTCCCTGGCATTACGTGGCCGCGTGCAGAACGGCACAGAGATAACCTAAATTCGTTCTTTCGCGATCTTCCATTTCCGCGGTATTTACGGGGTACGCCGAATTATTCCGCCGGCGTATTTTTGCTCCGCCTTCCACGGCCGCGGAACGTGAAATTTAATACCCCCGGCACAGTTTCCCCGCGTAGGACGCGCAAAAAATGTTTGCTTTGGAAAATGAACAAAGCGTAAAAAATATTCTCATGTCTTCGGGAGCCCACAAATCGTGTTCCCCCTTCGTCGCTACCATCATTCTCCTCAGTGATCTTCGCGGCAGTCGATCTACATATATTTCAAAAACTACTGCGATCCCAGCCCCGGAACGACACTGTCACATTTTCAACCCACATTAATGTTTCCAAATTCACTTAACGTTTCTGAAAAATTCTTTTGTAGGTTTTTCTCTGTGGATATCTTTAGAGAAGATGTATTTACACCATATGTAGTAAGAAAATTTAAATTTTGGAGTGAAATCTATATTCTAGTGTCTATTGACATGTTTTTAGAGATAATTCGAATTTCCGCAGAGTGTCGTTTTTAGAATCCACAAAAGAAATCGACTTCATGGGACGAACATTAACCACCCTAATCCCACGTAATTGAATTCCCTCGAATACTCTCGCGCCGCAGCACGTAAAGTCCCTCGCGCGGCCCGTCAAAGGGACTCACCTCCATTACTCTTGCTTCGGTCTAATATTTCAGCCGTCGCCGACGTCACTTGAAAACGTCGCGTGGAGCGTTAAGTAGCCCGTCACGTAGCACCGTTCGCGTAAAGAGCAACCGAAAACAGGGACACTGCAAACGTTAACGCTCGCAACGTGTCGATCCGCCGAACTTTCACGCGCGCCTGGCTATTACTCAACAGCTCCGTAGCGAGCCGAGCGCGCCGCGCCGATTCCGTTGCGCGCCAGAAACAAAACGAGCCCCTGCGTAACGTTTTCATTGCCACAATTCCGCGGAAGTTTTTATACGCTTTCGTAAAAGTGTACCTGACCGCGCGCAAAGAGAAAGTGCACGGACTACTTGTGCTGTACTTGCGAAATTCCGATTCGCGCGTGGCCCGGTTCACTGTATCGTGACTCGTGGTCATCTAGATGGTGTTGAGCTACAGATCTGTTGAAATATGCTGTGCGAACAACAAAAAATAGAAAGTCTAAGTAAATTCAAAGAAGTTGAAATCTCCTTCTGCCTCCTTTTTTGGAAGATCATATTCTCCTTGGGGCTTGAGTAATAGTAATTTATTATCTGTTACACTGTGCTCGGTTTGCACGCTCGCTGTCTAACATTTTAGAGTATTGAGGATGAAATAATTTTTTTGTGGTGCAGAGGAAATCTGATTATTCTTCTGGTGTACTTTTTCCTAGCTACGAGGAACTCGAGTGTCTATTATCGATGAAAAGCAAGTGTTGAACCCGATTCCGCCGATCGTTCGCGAGCGTGTACTCCTTGGTGAAATAATTGCGGAAACGGACGTGGCGGGGAACGATAGCGGCACCGAATGACAGCCGGAAATTACAATCGGCGAAATTACACCGAGTTTTCGTCGCCGTTTGAGAGGCGAACTTTCTCCGGTCCGAGAACGTTTACGCGAGACAATCGTGTTTCGTGTAAGCGAATAACGGGCCGTGATGAATATTTATGAAGACGAGGGGGCGTTATTATACCGTCAGTGTAAGGACGCATTGTTCGAGGATGTTTTAAATAAAGGAATCACCGAAATATCCTAGATCTTTCAATTTGAGTGAGGTCGTGTGCGATGGACAAAATATGAGAGTAGACATGGAAAGATGCTTGAAACGCAACATCAGTGGAGGATATATGCTACTTAACCGCACCACGATATATGGAATATTTTACACAATTAATTATTGCGCAAGAGAAACGCAGGTGATATGTGATACGATCGCACATACGTATCATGTGTCGCGTTAGAAGCGTTAGAAGTACGATCTTCCGTAGCCTTACCTTCACCCAGTCCCCCGTCGCTTCTAATCTCTTTATTCTTACCCCATTTTCTCTGTAATCCCAATAATGGGGGCCTAAGTAATCTCGTGATTGAGTAAAACGGGAGAAGAACGCGTTACCAGCCGTTTAGTAGAGGCAGGGCTCCTTAGTGTCCTTCTGCAGACAGTTGCTCTTGTATTAGACTACAACCAGTTCAAGTCAAAGGTACGCCTGTTTAACCATTAGAGGACCGGCTTTTTCCCCCAAAAATAGTGATTTTCAATTTCCAAAAATTTATATTTTATGCAAAATTAGAGGACTCGCACAGAGACTAAAAGGGGCTTTGTCGGTCCGGAACGATAATACAATTTTTAACATTTTTTAATTTAAAAAGTACGGTATATCTGGGAGGTTTTGATACTGCTGATTACGAATATGTAGCCGGATTCTAAAAATGTTTGACCTACATGCCAGTTTTACTGACCTAAACGAATGAACTTATACCAAAATTCAGAAAACTTTCTTTTAGCGTTACCCAGAGCTAACCACGTAGACGTAGAAAGTTCTGCTATCATCTTTTCTTCTTTTATCTTTTTTCCATGTTTTTATTTATTATTTTTGGTCTTTTTGTGTCGTTTCAGGAATTATTTTATTTTGTCGTATTTTTTGTGTTCTTTTCACAGTCGAACACTAACACACACATATGTATTTATACTTTAAATCATTTTTTAGTATTGTGCTTACTCAAGGCCCCAAAAAGGGCTTCGCCAGTCCCCTAAAGGTACAAACAAGGAAGAAATTGATCTGAAATGGTCACAGGTATTCAAGGAATTCCGCGGTATAAATTCTCCACTACTAACCTATCAATTATGTACTTGCAATTAGCACGTGTGGCAAGTCGCGTTATATCTTCCTTTCAGTCGAAGTTACTGCGGAATTTGAGCTTATCCAGCGGTTGTGATAGTTGAAAATGCGCGCAAGTTTCAGTCCACTTCTAAATTGCCACGACACCCGTTGAAAAATAAAAATAAAAAACAACCACATTGCCCTGAGTCGCGCGTGGCCTGTATTTGCAAAGTAATGAGCTGCAAATTATTCGAGCACCGCGAATATAGGGAAACGTTAATTAGAGAATATTACGCGCGCAATCTACGCAGCGTATCTATCAATAATGAATAGTAGCGATTAATTTTTTCTGCCGCTTATGTTATGGATCGCTGAAGGAGTCGATCGCGATATCTCATTACCAGCGATCTATTAACCTTGATACCGTTTCAACGACGTGATAGAACTTTGCAAAATACCCACGCGAAATTGCTCGGCAAAATGTTCCGTTAATTGCGTTTTACGGCCGGCCGAAGCTGCTACCGTGTTAGTTTGTTTTCGCAATGGCAAACAATTAACCACAGGACGCGGCCGTCTCTCGTTTACCCGGCGCATTTGCGTTTCGCGTTTCGCAACCGCGTTTTTCACGGCTACGCCGTTGAAGCGGTTCGTCGCCGCAGCCGAGCGCAAGTTCTCCGCAAATAGCGTTCCGCCGATGGGAGGAAAATCAGGCTATCTCAATAGAAAGCCTTCGACTTTCGATGCCAGACGAAATCCGCGCCGGCCGAGGTGGTTTTCATTCGCGTTTCCTCTCCACCTCGATTCGCATTCCCCGAGTCTCCCTTAATTCGTTCTTCCCGCACGTACGAGAAATTACGCGAAAGTTACGGCGGCCGATCGACGCGTACGCAGCGTACGCGAAGGTTGCCGCTGGTAATTATGAAAGAGAATTACGAGAGCCGCGGCAGGTAATCGCGGATTGGCAGGGCGTAATGCCGTAAGATGCAACCGGATTAGCCTCGGAACGGTATTTGTAGAGACTCGATCGCGTGTACCTCGAAGTACCGTTCACGTATAACCGTAACGTTGTTGTTATAGTGTAGTAAGTAGTTCACGAAGTGCCGCTTTCGGGCCGCGGAAAAGTTTATCCAGGACTCGCCGCTCGCTCGTCATTTACAGCTTAACGCTCGAGCTGCCCCGTGGAAAAATAACGTAACTCCGGCAACGCGTCATGAAGCATTAAAACTCGCCACCAATTTAAGATTCTCGGCCTCTAAAAGGCTACTGGTGAGAAGGACGCGAAAAATAAAATAACGGGATTATTGTTGCAAATGAGCGAAACCTTTTCACGTGGTGCGAAAAGTTTTTACGCTTCAGCATCAGCCGCGACGTTAGAAGTGCATTTTATATCATTCGAAGAATTTACATAGAAATTGACTTTTCTTTTTCGCATGTAACTGGCTTAGACATCTCTAGGATCGGTGATAGAAACAGAACGAATGGGATGGTTTGATATTTCCAATGGTCTTCCATTCGGACCTAACCCACCAAACGGAATCGTTTCGTCGTTGAATGATGGTAGCGCAAAGATCACGTAAACCGCGGGCCGCGGCGAATTGGACCGTATGCGTTTCTAATACCCGTCGGGGGAGACGTACGGGTCTCGTTCGCCTCGCAAATCGACCAACGTATTAAACGGTTGACGAAGCTACCTGGCAAACCATATTGGACCACCTATCCAACGGCGATCCGTCGTCGCAGTACGTCGCACTAATGCCGGCTACACTAGGGGCCCTGTAGCCGCAGGATGCGGCTGGTATTCGTGGCACGCTTTGCGATTCAAATTCGTTAGACTAATGGGTGGACGTGTCGGGCGAGGCTCGCTCAATTTCGCGGGCATAACGGCCGAAAGTTGTAACCCGCGTGCGGTGCTCGTAGAAAATCCGAGCCCCGTGGCCGGGGACTGAGGTGAATAAGGCTAATTTACAGGCGGTACGAGCAACCGACGCGCGGAAAGTTGCACCCGACCAGCCTTGAAACGATAAAGCGAGAAGGGCCATTCCCGGGGCCATTGTTGCGTACAAGTTTCAAGTGGCAAACACTTACTTGCCGGTGGACCCATGCCCCGTCTGTCCTACCGCGCTTCGGATATACCCGGTGCTTAGTTCCTGCTTCTTTTCGGTTACCTTAATGGAGCTGGATTGTCGCGACGAAAGGGGTACATGTGTTTAGAATTGAAGGGCTTAGTAGTTAGTGGAAAACGAATTAACCCTCGTCAGGCGGCACAATTTTTGCAATCCTGAACTCAATCCCCTATCTCGGAAGGGGTTAGAGATATTATTCTGAAATTTGGTCTATGTAATCTAGACCAAATATTTAGAGAAGACACGAAACATCAGCTCTCCACGGCTTCTCGAAAAAAAGTTATCGCAATTTAAAAATACGCAAAAGTTACAATTGTACCTATGCCGCCTGACGAGGGTTAAAGGTAGCTACAAGAAATTGTTTTCCACTGAGATCCAATTCTGGACAGGGACTTGGAAGTTGTGATCCTGCATCGATTATCTATTCAAGTTTTTAAGATCACAAGGGTGATGAGGAAGTTTGCGAAGCAGCCTCGTACATTGCTTTTATGCTACTCTTTTAGATCACTTTCCGTTTTACCTGTTAGACTGGGAGGAAAGCGCGCGGAGATGACTAGTCACCGAGACGAGATAAATTAAACTTCAGATCCTGGGGTTTAATCTGGCGCTCGATTCCGTGGAAAAGATTAAAGGCAAGATTACGGGTCCGAAATGAAAAAACTTTCTCCCTAAATTCCGCCCGATTTTTCCATCCGAACTTAGCGTTTCACTGGGTCGTAAACCCTGATAAGGTTGTCCGACGCTAACCGACGTTAAGAGTGCTCGGTAATTTTTGTCCCTTCGGCGCGAACTTCAAGCTGCTTCCTTTCTCTCCAAACTTTGGTACAAAGACCCGAAGCACCTGAATACACTCTCCCAAATTTCGAGTTGAAATGTCTTGGACCAACGAAACATCCTCTTGCTCCACTTCTGTTCCGCAAACAGTGCACAAGTATACACCTCTGCTGTTTGAAACTTCCTTTCGTCTATCAGACCAGCTATCTCGCAATGGAAATCTGGATCGTCTAATTTTCATACGGAAAATAAGTCGTTATAATCCGGAAAAGAGCTGTTGCAGTACCCTGCAAGTGCGATTCTTCTCCGTTGGCGCGAAAGCCGACGGGCGGTGCCCCGGTTAAACGAATTTCATTTCAGCATTTCGAGTTTATTCTAGCTGAAGTAATCCCGATTGTCGGTTGTTGCTATATAAATTCACGCCGACCTGTTATAAAGCGCGAGCGTAAAATCGCGGAGAAAATACATAGCGGCGGAGGCGTACGACCAGCTGGATTTACCTTTCTCTCCTGCGCCCGTCAATTCTCTCGTCCCGCTCGAACGCTCGGCGAGTCGCGCGCTAACCGTCCGATACTTGGCATTTTATCAGTGCTGAACCGCTGTTCTCTATTTATTGAACGTGTAATTGGAGCGACTCCAAGGTTAAGGGTATTTCGAAACGGCCCCCTTTTTTCGCTACGAAATCGCATTGAAAAGATAAAGAAATCGTGTCGCGATAAAATTGGCACGTTGCAGACTCTCGAGTTGCGGAGTCATCGTCGAGAATTCTTCAGTGGGCGAGTTTTAACAGTTGTGACAGCATTCTGCGTTGCAAAGTAGATTCTAGCGAGCCTGCAAGTGTCTGAGAAGTAGAAATCATGAAATACGCGGGAAGTTTGAGCAGGATCTTTCTCACTTCTCTCATGGGTATTAAATCTCGGTTGGTCTCAGGGATTTTACATTGAGACTGCTTCCCTTAAGCCCAACCACGCTTCTCGACTTTTATTCTCGACTTGAATCTTTCCGAGTTCCAGTTAAACTCTTCGTCCTACGGCAAGTCGAAAATGCCATGGAAAATTGCCCGCGCCTGTGAGGCAACAAACCATCGGCCACCGATAATTAATACCCCCAGTTGCTCCACTCCCACTAAACGGTTATCGAGGCGCGAAGGCTCCGTCGAATGGAACCACGTCCTGGCCAGCCCGCGTCGCTCTAAATTATGCGCATAACTACCCCAGCCGCCTTTTTCCCGCGCCCATATTCCCCGCTGAATATTGGAGCGACATAATAAGCCCGCTGGAACACCGTCCGCGGTCCCTCGAAAGGGGATTCAAAGATCCTAGGGAAAAAAAGGAGCCCAAGGGAGAACGGCTACCGATGCCGGGTCTGTCGGCGAAAGGAGAGAAGAAAAAGATGGCGTGGGGAGCGAGGGAGGAGGAAGTAGGAGGAGGCTCGCCCGAGGCATTAACGAAGAAAGCTTTCCAAGCGAACGGTTAAGTTAGCCTGGAATTTATGGCCGCGCCGAATCAGACGTAAAACACCCACGGCGAAAAGAGGAAATCAATTCGAAAGCCCCAGCCGACTGGTGCTCGTTGGAACGGAAGTCGCGAATCTGACGGCGCCCGCGGGGCATGCGGGCGAAGCGAGGTGGCCGGTCACGAAGACCTGCCAGGAGTCTTCGAAACGCAAAAATTACCGGCTAATCGTTGCCGAACCACTCGAATGTGTCTTAGGAACCGCGAGATCAGAACCTCCTGGAAGTGATTGTGTATCAGGACTCTTGCTTTGGACAGTGTTTAATATCCAAGACAGGTCGCGAGGTCGGGGAGCGACCCAGTTGGACGGGCGGGGGTGAAAAAGTTGGAGGGACCTGGGTAAGCGACGAGAAGTAACTCGAGGATGATTAACTTTTCAAGTTTCCGCCGCGGGGTGACGCAAAGTGTTGCCGGGCCAAGTTCTCTCGGTCGTACCGTTCGGTGGGAATTTTCTGAGCCACGGGTGTAATTCGAGCGACGCATCCTTGGCCCCCTGGGAAAACGCGTTTACGCGACAGCCCGTCCGTTCGCGGCGGTGTTTCGAAATTCGTTATGGAATATTTAGAGGCGATACAGACCAGAGCAGCTTTCGAAGCGGACTTTGAATTTCCCGTGCGTCGACTGTGCTTCTAAAACGAAATCTGAAGTAATCTAGGAAGGGGAAGGAAGGATGTCATTAGTCAGGGGGATTTAATATCTCGACGCCCATATTACATAGTTTCCTCCAAGCGTCAAACGTCGATCTAAAGAATCCAGAAAGCACATCTTCATTGTCAACAAAGTTGAATAATCCTCCGATCCATAGGTACTCTCGTCGACGGTACCGTGTCCCCACACACAAAGCTCTATTCCACTCCTTCGTTAAGATCTACCCCCGTACTCTTGACCGGTGGAACACTGAACGTATCAGACGGCTTTAAGCTCCACTGCAAATGTTCGCTAAATTTCCTTATCGATCGTTGACCGGGTCGTTGGCCGTTTGGAAAAAGCGAATCGCCGCTATAAACAGCACCGAATTGGCGTGGGCGTATCCACGGGCGGAATGAAACGGGTAGTAGGAAGAAGCCGCTATAAACGGTGATCGATATCATCAATTATATTATTCCTGCCTTTCCGTTTTCTCGTCGATTCACGTTGGAAAAGGGAGCAAACTTTCGCTTGGCTAAATGGGCCCGCGATAAATGTTTACTCCCCCCACCTCCGAGGCGTTCACTGACAACGTAAACGAGAACGTCACGATTCCGTCCCGAACCACATACGCTCGCTCCCCGGAATAGACAGTCGTCGCCTTTTTCTCCACCCGCCGCGATATTTTTTTGCCCGTAGCTCGTAAATTTCGACGGTATTTTTAGCGGCGCCAGGGATCGAAACAATGACTCCCCCGTTTCCAACCCCCTCTTGACGTTTCTGGGGCACGGTTTTCGTAAATTCCTGCCGCGTCGAGTGTGGAGACACACGGTGTCTATATTTACACGCGCGTGGTTATGGTTGCATCGAACTCTGTTGCCAGTTAAATCGGATCCACCGATCGTCTTTGCTTTTTGGAGATGCTTGCTTCGTCTGAGGGTTAGAATTTCTTTCCAACATTCTGACTTTCTTCTCCATAAGCAACTGGAAAGTTTATATGTCGAATAGAATATAAAATATTCGATGTTATCGTAAACTAAGTGCGGAAGCAACCTTGCACTGTCGCAGCATGTATTTTTCTGATTGAAGTGGTAGGAAAGATATGCTACAAATAAGCACTGTTTATACCTCATATAAACCTCTTATAACTCGCTGGATTGTTTTCAAGTTGTTAGCAAGGTTCTCTAAACACTAACTAATCGCTCTCTGTACACAAAACACATTCTACAGAAGCTCACCCCACGCGCGCACCGTTTCTTTGCCCTTTACGCGGCACAGTCGACAAACCACACTCGCACACATCTTCCACGGGCTTTTGCAATCAAGTCGGGCGCAATTAAGAGCGGCCCGCGGTCCCGATGTAATCAAACGTGGCGATTAAATCGGCTGACAAGCGACTCGTTGCATTAACCCGCCTCTGTGGCGCAAGTCTCGTTGCAACACGCGCCCGTAGGTGCAGCGAAACCTGGTAACAGAATATCCCCGGCTATCGGGCGCATCCTCAAATTAATCAATCGTACGATTTATCGTCATTCGCGATAAGTTCGCAACTGCTTTGCAATTTGCATAAACACTTTTCCTTGTATGCTTCGCGATCCACAATGATCAAAGAGGGTGACATTCGTCGATAAAAAGGTTCCTTTAACTATTTACGTGATTCTCTGTTTCGAAGATAGAACGGGGCCTCAATTTGGCGCGTCTGTTTTCAAGTTTATCGAGGCGGCAAGTTATCAGGACGCGGCGTAAACTTGTTCGCCCGAATTTCGCAAACTAATTAAGAGATTTTCCCAGTAATTATGCGCAAAGGCAAACTACTTACAGCGTGGCGTAATACAGTTTAGCACAGTAGTTGCTCATGACTCGCGCCGCACAGCTGAGCGTAATCGAGTAACGATCTCCATCCACGCTTCTGCTCCCCATGGTTTTTTCCAGCGGTTTCGCGTGCAAGCTGAAAGCTGCTCTGTTATTAAACCTTGGTCAAGGGAAAGCGAGGTTTCTTTTCGGCGACTGCGAGCGTATGTACTTCGTTATCGCCCGAGGAACGCATCGCGTTCGAGCGTTCACGATCGATTTACTTTCGCTATTCTTAGACCCCGCGTGCTGCTGATCTTAAGGGTAATAATACCGTGCTTGGGCGGTCTTTTGTGACGAGCACTTTCATGCTCGGTAATATGCTACGGGAATAAAATTCACATCTGTGCTTGACGCCAGTTGGAGTGTCTTGGTACAATGGAGCTCCGAGGGCTTTCGAATTTTCTAAATATCTCGAGTGTGGAGTCTGAAAAATCATTTTTCTCGCCGATTTTTCTTTCTCGTTCTCTGTTCTCGGCGTCACGACGCGTTGATCACGCGACAACGCGACCTTAGGGACTGTCCAATTGAACGGTATCGTTGGATCGTGTCCTTGGTCACTTCCGATCGAGCGATCATCACTTTTTAACGCTCTTATCTGCCAGCTCGCGTCTCGGTGTCAATTTATCGACAACGACGTCGCGTTACATGGTCACTGGGAAACAATCGGAGGATCGATATCATCGATCACAAATATGAACTCGATACGTTTGCTGACATTGTAATCGTATTGAGACAAGGTGGCAGAGCCAAACGATCTGGTTATCTGTTTGGAAACTCCGGCTCGCGAATTTATGTGCTCTTTTATATGATACCTTGCGTTTATCAGATTTCTGTACATTGTGGTAATCCTTTTTATATCGGGTTTTGATATTTGTATCTCTGTTTGTTTCAGGTAAGGGACTTTGCATATTCTTCGACACTGTATAAGGATAAGCGTTGTTCAACGTGTAAGTAAATTCAAGAAAATAATGCAACTGGTTCTTCGAGGCCATTAATTTTGTTCCATCGCTAACGTATTTACTAGGGTGGCTCTTATTTACTCTGGTAATTTTCTTTTTCAAGATTTTATTTGGGTCACTCTTCAGAATAGTGACAAATAATAAAAAAAAATCTGTGTAAAATTTGAAAATTCAAAAGTCGAAAATAAGAGTCACCCTAGTATCTACTTCGGGGGTGGAACCAAAGCAAGTTAACATCACACTCTAAAACTTTTATTTAATTAATTATAAGCTCTTTTAAATCGGGAATCTATAATCGCACGTGACAATCTTCGTCTTTACATCAACTACATCATATACCTCCATTCGAACCAGTTATAAGAACTGAAATAATTTTGAAACATTTATGAGTGAAAAAGTTTCACGGAACCATACATTACTGTTACGAAACCAATATATAACTGTTAGAGAAACGATATAGCCAGAAATTTTGGTTCCTCATAACAGTTATTCCGAATATCGGTTCTTCATAACTGTTTCAGCCGGAATCGATAGATAACAGTTTGAAACAGTTATTTTCAAAACTGTTTCAACCCCTGATTCGACCCATAAACCCAAAAAGATAACTTTGCCTGAAGAAAATCGTAGGATCCCTCCCAAAACCATCCACATCCTTAGCCCTCCACTTTTTTTTCTCATCATCAATTCTAGAGCGATACTTGCGCGCCCCATTCCCCGTCACTCATCTCGCAGTTCACAGAGAATCAGTTGGATGTGACCACTGAACCATCCTCTTTCCACCCTCCTATCAAAGATCCCAAGAAGATTAAGTTATCCAATTAAACTGGGAATGAGATCGGAATCAGTTCTTATCCCCGTTCGTTCGCAACGTTACAGCCGTATTAACGTCCTCGGAACGATCAGACCCCTCGATCCCCTTTCGAAGGGCGGGGAGCAGTTTCCGTGGCTGGCCGCGGTACAGAGGATCGGAATCTATTTAATTAACAATCGTCTGCGAATAATTAGCTCGCGGAGCAATCGCTGGATGGCCCGGGCTCCCGTAGGAAAGAAGAAACTCCCTCGTAACCGAGCTTTCCTGTACCGGCTGTTAATTATCCCCGGGGAGCACGCAGCAAGAAACGATGACGAGTGAAAGTGCGTGGAGGGAGGAGCTTCGTTATTCCAGGAACAGCTTGGATGATCGTCGACAATAACATTCCATCCGGTTGCAAGCGACGCTTCTACCTCGAGCCACTTCAATTACCGCTGGCTAGCGAGGAAGCGTTTTCACTTTTCTTATCCACGATCGTCTCACGCGTAGAATCAAAGCAAACCAGCGTGCAATTGTTTCCTATTTCTTCTTCTGCTGGGCAAAAAACGACTCCTTCGCGCCATCGCACTGGTCAGTCGATGGCGACAGTCGTACTTTCAGGAAAGGGATGGTACAGTAGGTGGCTTTCGAAACATGTTTAAGGGGAGGTGCTACCTTGGACGCATGAAAATCATAGGTTTATTTAGCAACTTTTTTCATTTTAAATCGTATTAACGGCGTTTGTTGTACATGTATTAAAGACTAAAAAAAAATTTAACCCTTCGGTGGGCGCGCTCTTCAGACTTGCATGAGTGGGCGCGCTGCGGCAATTTCCCGCAATCTGAGTTCTCGTTGTTTTACCTCTAAATTTAGACAATTTTAGGTCTCACAGAAGAAAATTGAAATTACATTTGTTGGTTAATCATATTTTATTCAATGAACATCAAATATTAATGGCGATGGAGATAACAAACAGGTAATTAGTCCACATCCATCTGCTCCACCTGAAAACGTTTGAGGGGTAGTTTCACCCCCTAAACATGCAAACAGGCCAAAATAAAAAAACACCTATATTTTATTTTTCTGTCCTCTAAAACATATCCAAAAATCAAAGCAACCAGAGGTGGACCTGGAAAACTTGTGAGTACACGGGCGCTCGCCAGGATACGCGGTATACTTTCGTTTTCATTCAATTAGACACTTCCAAACTGAATTTGAACCGGACAAGTACGTAGCATGATGCAAAAATGTCCGCTGGAAGAATCCTGAATTGGACATGGATCCAGTTTGAATACTACATATGGTACAGTACGAAATGTAAAATTTGCGGCAAACTGCCGCGGGCGCGCCCATCGAAGGGTTAAATGTCATTAATAAGATTTTCTATTCCAGTGATTCTGAACCTGTGGGTCGCGAATTGTTTTCTGGGGGGTTGTCACGGTTTATCTAAATATGTAAAGCAGAAAGTGTGTGTGGGTGTGTGTGTCACCTAAAAACTTTCGAACGGTAAACTCTGGGGTTACGAATTGTGTCCCAGCTCATTATACCTAGCTAAACCAGACGAATGTGACTATTTTCGCAAAAAAAAAAGAATAAAAACTTTTTTTTATAAAATTAGAATCTAAATTTCTGGCAAAGCCGAGTAGTGCATCTAGTTTTTAATATTATTAAGTTGGATTTATATTCTGAAATATCTATTTTTAACGTGTTTTCTATACCTTATTAAATTTACCTTACCTTATATAGGAGGGAGGGGGGGTCGCAGGTTATTTGAGTATTATAAAAAGGGATCGCAACTCAAAAAAGGTTGGGAAACTGTAATATTTGGATATTTGAATAGTATTCAAATACTTGGATATTCGACTTATATTCGCTAAATAATTGAGCAACTGAAGTATTGAAATACTCGAATTCCGAAAAATTCGACAAATATTCCCAGCCCTAGTCCAAGGTGGCACCTCCCCTTAAGACGGATTCACATATATCACTTCCGCGACGATTCAGTGCCGTTCGTGGTCTCTTTGTCTCAGTGTCAGCAACTGAACTCTCCATTCCAAAACCGGGAAACGATATTTTTTACCACTGACACTGACGGCACTGAATATCCCCACGGAAGTGATACGTGTGAATCAGCCTTTACTGCAATACTCCATCGATGTTACGTCCTCGCTACCATAATCCTCGACGA
Source organism: Andrena chrysosceles (assembly GCA_963855975.1). Classification (NCBI taxonomy): domain Eukaryota; kingdom Metazoa; phylum Arthropoda; class Insecta; order Hymenoptera; family Andrenidae; genus Andrena; species Andrena chrysosceles. The sequence continues at coordinate 8,157,881 of OY979766.1, read as the reverse complement.
GGCGGGCTTTGCATTGGCACTTTTTCTAGTTCCCGGCTCCTGGCTGCATGGGAGCGGTGGTTTCGTAAGAGAGCCTTCTTGAGCGTTGCACGGCGCATCCGGTGTTTAGAAGCCGCTCGATTCGATGTGGCAACGCGTCGACTGCGTGAACAATGCGTGCCGCGAGAAATAAGCCGAGACGGTGCACAGTTTCGACAGAGAAGATTTGTATCTGGAGGGCTTTAGCCAGCGCAGTTGGCTCGCGAAAGTTTGAATTGTTCTGCGGGGCGCTCGGTCCAATATCGCTTAGAAAAATATCACACCGGCTTCTGGAATCCTCCTACAAAACGCGCGCTTCCTCGAAGCACGGTGCTTTCGAAAACGTCGGAGGGAAAACAAAGCTCGTGCACCGCGATGCACACGCGAAATGCATTATTTTCGTTCTAACATTGTATGATTCTTGGAAAAATACACACGTTGCTGTGGTAGATATTCAAACCGTGAGGGAAAATATCGTTGCGTTTTTACTCGGCTGCACAGAAATGCACGTAAACCTCTGCGCGTTTCTACCCAGGAAGAGATAAATGAACACAGTAGTCCATGACGATATTAATATCGATTTATCTCGGTAGCCTGGATCGAATTAAGAATGAAAGTGACCAATCGCAATCGCCGGGGCCGTTGTTGTTGACCTTTAGCCTCACGCGGTCCGTTTTATCATCCGTATCTTCCCCGTTTCACTTCTGGATCTACCGATACTTAAGCCAGCCGTATCTCTTCCCTTCAGCGCGAAAGTAGAAAACAAAAAAACACATTCCGCGCAAGATCGCTCGGAGAGGCGCGTTACAACAGATTCCCGGCGGTCGCGATTTAATATTAAACGACCGATCGATGGGAGGGGGCTTTTTCCTAGTATCTTCGAGCAAAGGTGAAGGCGATTACACAAATACCCGCTATACTGTCGTTAACGCTATGGAAGAATAAACCACGCGAATAACGCAACTCGGCCGCATGTCGCTTATATTTCCCAGAATTTTAAGACTCTACATAAAAGTCTACAGCGAAAGCATCGTTATCACTGCCAACCACGGTTCAGAATCTAATCACGATCTAATCCACGTCTGCACCGTACGCGTCTCTCGACTAACGACCAGAAATCTCGTTCACAAACTAACGAGCGACAGAAAAGTTGATCCGTCTAGCTCGAGGACCCCGTCGATAGCCGCGTTTTCCACAGAGCTGGATAATGCAAGAACGCAGCGCCAACAAATTCATTTCCACGCTCTCGTCGTACAAAGGCGTAATACTGGAATAAAGGCTGGTACACGCGTCCCATTGAAATCCACCCCTCTTTGCATCGGCAGGGTGTAGGGGGGTGGTTTATCCCCCCCGGGAAAGAGCTTCTAATATCGTCCCGTTTATCGATTTATCCCGGGGACATAACCGACACGTATTGCGGATCGTACGTCTCTCGGTAGGATCCGTGGCATTTCCTGCATCACACGCCGCCGTGTGCGGTGCGCCTCGGCGCTCGCGCGCGTGTGCACTTCCTTGGAATCGATTTACATAAGAATATCAGCGGTGCGCGCCTCTGCGTGCGTGTGGGTTGTGTGCACACGGCTGGGGCGAACGGAAACGAAAAAGGAGAGGAAGAAGACCTGGATGCAACCCGAGAATCGATAGCTCTCGAGAAGGTGTCACAGCGAGCGAGGAGGGAGTACACCAGATTCGCCCGCGTCACGACTACTCGAGGCCTCCTGAAATAGCATACTTTTCTTCATCGATCAGTCTCGCGTCTGCAGCCACCCCCGCGTCGCCACCCCGTTGCAACCCCTCTCGACGGGAGAAGGCCGGGGGTCGAGGTTAACCAGTCCTCCTTCGCGCGCTAACTCGCCGCTGGATTATTTCGCAGGCGACGCTATTTGGGTGGTCTCATATTCAATTACCCACCCCTCCCGCCGGCCACGAAAGCCGAGTGACGCTCCTACGGGCTCCGAATCGAAGGAATTGCACAAGCTTCCGGTGTTCGATGATTTTCCTTAGCGAACTGATTTTGCGGAGACTTGGTGCTTCGGCTGGGAACACTTTACGCAGGGGTGCGAAGAATTTGGGGGTTAGGATGTTGCTCGAGGCGGAGAATTTGGAATTGTTTTTCAGTGAGAGACTGGGGATGTTTCGGTGAATGAGAGACAATGATGTAAGCGATATTCAAATAGCGCGCCGCTTCCCTCGTGCGAAGACTTTTGCGAACGCGTCGTTGCGAATAACAGGAGAACGATAAGACTGTTGAAAGCGTGTAGACGTACTCTAGTTAGTTGGTGCAATCTTTTACTCCGTTCATTATAATATTGTGCTGGCATTCTTAGGCCGTGAGGCCCAAATTATAAGTATTATTTCTATCTACCAAACGGCTATCGTTGATTTAATACATTCTTATAATGAAACATGGTCTATACTTATGCACGCGGTTGTAAGACTACACTTAACACTTTACTAAATATTGATTGCTGGGAAAGTTTATATCGAAGTTGCAGGATAATTCGAAGGCAATGTTTTTGTACGGAATTAGCATTTTACTGAATAATGTATACGCCGTTCGCTAGAATCTCGCAATAAATAATCCCTTTCGAGTCTCCAGCAAAAACGGAGCAAAAGCTTCTTTGCTTGTACCTACATCCCTGTTAATGCACGAATAATTAATGTTATCAGTTCGTGACAGTGCTGGGTAATATGTCAGACTACGATTTTGCATGGATACGCTTCACACGAATTCAGGCCACGTAAGCATAGAATATCGTATCAGTTTTAGTCGACATACTTATTTATAGCCGAAAAACTTCAAGCTTCTAATTAGAGCTCGGACTTTCCCCTCGGCTTTCAGTATCCATATCACTGGCACATCGTAAACCAGATTTCCATTTGCTCTGGAGTTATCGGAAGATTTCAATCTTTTTTTCAAGCCGCTGATATCGCCACTCAGCGATAGGCTATATCGTTGACGTGTGCGCTTGCAAGGTTTCGGTATTGACGTCATCAATTGGAAGCGTTGATAATCCCTTGTAAATCTAATTGGAAAGTTCGAGCGCGTTGTCTCCGGGATCGATACATCTCTTTCCAGCAGTCAGCGAGAAATTCACGGCGACACATTCATAACCGAGTCTTTGTTCCCTCGCACACAAGACTGCGCTGTCAACCCACTTACCCTTTTACCTCTAACTTAATTCGTACTGAATTTAGCGTGACAATCCACGGTGCCCATCCTTATACTTATTTATTCCTCGTCGACTCTAATCGCCATCGCCACCGAATTCAAGCTACGTTCTACTCAGGCATGCGTTTTAACAATCTCACTACTGCTCGGTTTAATTGTACTTCAATTTCATTTGTTTCTACACACGTTTCTGTGTTTTGCGTAATGAAGGCTTGACAGGGGTAATAATAATAAATCATTAGACACACAGGCACAATTAACGTCTCATAGAGTGGCGACAGTGCGCCGTGGTGGTTAGAACGAAAAGTCGGCCCGCCCGATCGCAGCCTCTCGAGTAACTCGAGATTCGAGATTAGCCCGGCTCTTCTGAGGCCCTTAGGGAGCGGCCTAATTGCTTCTCGGTATACTTGTGCCGCGACCGTCCCTTTTCAACGCCTCCCGGAACCTTGAGCTTTCCTTCCCGAAGGCGGCGATTCTTTTGTAAAAATAGCGGTGATCGCTTTCTCGAACGGCCGCCTCTTTTCCCGTGGAAAGAGCCGCTCGGCTTATCGCGTCAACTTGTCCCTTAATTAATCCTGGCAACTCGGCTGTGTTTGCGATCCATTTAACGGAGGAGCTCGGCGTTCGCTGAAGTCTCATGGTAGTTCTTGGAAGCCTTAGACGCGAATGAAATACTTCTACGCGGTGGCATTTTTCAGGAATATTTTTTCAGAACGTTTTGCTGTTTCCTGATACATATACTCGCGTTTCCATATGACTCAGTTTAGTAGAGTAGCTGAGACACACAGGGCATATCTAACGTGTGCCAAATTAGAGTGACTTCGATCACCTAAAGACTTTTTGTACCTAACTAATCGCCTCTGTTTTTCGAAGTTTCCAAAGCTCCCCTTTGACCCCACTATTGCTTCGGCCGTCTCTCCTTAAACAACATCCCGTGCCTCGTTGTTTGACGAGCACGGGCTAATGAAGCGCCAGATTAGGGCGCAGCAGCTTCACAAGCGCCGTAACAGTTTTGGATCGAATAAAACCGGGCCCGCGGAGCGGCGGAACGATCTCGTTAAAAAATTCACGGCTTATCACCTTTACAACAGAAGCCCATTCGGGCCCATGAATAATAATTAAAGGTCAGATTAAACGCGGGGCGGGGCTGCAGGGTCTAACGAGGAGTCGCCTGCATGTAAAGCAGATTACGTGGAGCGGGGCGCGCAGTTTGAGAACAGGCAATCGGTCCAATAAGCCTGATCCGATCGGTGCCTCCAGGGGCTAGACGCAAACTCCTGCGACTCCGTTAGCTAATCGAATCGTCGTAGCGAGTGCTCTCGTCCCTTAAACTATCGTGTACCGCTGCCACTCGAGTCCTGGACATCCTACTCGTCGAAAATACAATCCTGCGTGGGGAGAAGCTGCACATTTACTCACCACGAACTGGCAACGTCACCAGAGAACGTGGAATTATATTTTATCTGCAACCTTCACGTTGCGTCACCAAACGGTAAACACTGCGAGCAACGGGTTCTTCGGTGTCGTTGCGTCTTCAGGATGTCAGCCGCAAACTTATGTAACGCATCCCTCGCTCAGGGGACGTGCAGGAGGACCTACATTTCCCTGGAATCGTCGATAACACGAGGATCTCGGAGCCCCTCTGCAAATATTCCTGCCTGGGCGATCGTTGCTTTCCCAGATCCCCAAGAGGCTGTTTCCAACGGTTGCGTCTGGCGTCAGCTTCTCCAGGTATCGCTAGCAAATTGAATACTACCTGCCAGAAGGTTTCCTTTTCTCGCCTCTTTTCGTGCGTGGTTGCGCCGCCCCAGAATACGTGGAATAAGCTCGCGCTCCGAATCCGTCTGTGTAATACGTCGGCTTGCCTACACTTAACGTGGGAAGAACACCTCACGGAAGAGGATCGGGTAGATCACTACGCCGCGGCTGCCTCGGCGCGTTATTGGGAATTCCCGGTATCAGGTACGAACCGTGTTCTCAGTTTTATCGTACGAACGGGCTCCAGATCCGGTCGGGTAATCCGATGATTTGGATCCATCGAGCTCGTCGTCTTTGCGTATCTCTCGGCGATAGCTTTTACTCGGTTTGTAAAATCGATGGTTTAAAGCGAACGTAATATAGAACGAACCTAGTCCCCGCTGGGAGTGATTGGAATAAATTGCGGAATTGTAGAGGGACTGCGAGGTTGACTTGGAATTTTATCAATTTTGTGGAGCTAATTAGATTCCGCGAGAATCTGTGCAACGGTATCTTTGGATAGTTCAGAGGCATGTGGGAACGTGGCCTAAGTGTGCGCTTTTAATGCACGTGGGAGCGCGGCTTGATGGTTCCAAGTTTCCCAACTTTTAACGAGACGAAAGTATAGAGCGCAGGGAATCGACGAACCGGCGGGCACGCGGATCGCTGTGAATGGAAAAGGAGATGCAAAAACAGAGAGGAAACTCTGGCGGATTATTTGCAGGTGAAATAAATCACTGCGTCAGGCATTAACATCGCGCTCATTAGTGAAATTACTGGCAGTCCGGCCTTCCAGGAGAAAAATAATAATCCCTCTCCCACTTCCCGTTTCTCTTTAATCAAGACGTGTCTAATGCACTTCCGCAAGAAACCCGTTGCAGCAGAAAGGAGACTGTCTCTTGCCCCGGACAGGAAACCTATTTCACCGCCAGAGCAGAGGGAACCGGGGAAGGAAAATACGCCTCTGCAATCCTCGGGAAAAGATGCAGGACTCTGACCAGAAACCAATCTCAGATTCGCGTTTGAGACGGCCCAGTTTCGGGGCCAAGTAGACGCGGTCACGGAAAGCTAATCTTGGTTCCTTCGTTAGGTGAAAGGGTAAGGCGAGGTGAGATTAACTCGATACCTTCGAAATCCCATGGTCCTCCCTCGTCAATATCAATTTCAATGCGTGTATTTTGTGAAATATAAAATTCCTATACACTTCGCTCTGATTAGAAAGTAGGCTTCTCCGGAGGTATATACGTTGGTAGTCGATATTTCGCGTAATCCATAAAGCTGGGTTTACACCTGACGAGTGACTCGACCGAGTGAAAATCTTGGCCGATTTGTCCGCCGGATTACTCGACCGAGTGCTAGAATGTGCGTTCAGACTGTGCTCAGTCCAGTGGGCTCACTCGTCGATGCTCGTATATTCAAGTATTCCATTCGCTTATAAATGATGCGCGACGGGGCCAGAATCGCTAGCCGCCTCGTATTTCCTGGGGGAATCGAAATGTCACCGAAATGTTTGCGCATTATACAGGCCACCGGCATGTTTTCAATGGATTGTAAATACGATTTCATAAAACAGAGACTTTTGCGCGAGCAGTTCAAATTAATCGTCACACGACTGGGTTAAAAATGGAGTGCAGCAGAATGGCTGCTGCTCGGCGATGGAATATAATTCCATTCCAGCTGCTGAACACGCCCGAACAGCCGAACACAGTGTATACGCGAGGCCGTGCGCATGTTTTTTCGTCAATTAATATTGCGCGAGTCGCGCGCCCCGCTGACAATAAAATTTCACCTCCTATTCTCGCGTGCCACCTATTCATGCAAAATGATCAATCAGCAGAATTAAAGTCTACTGTGAGAGACAATTAGAGTATTACCAGTACATGTTTCGTCGAAATCCCTCCAGCAATTTTTATTCCTCCGCTTGGATCGCGATCACCGCGAAGAACGGACCACGAAGACGAGGCGATAAAACGCACGGTCGATCCTCGATTTCGGCGCCACGCTGACCGTAATTTCCCACAAAGACCGAGCTTCATTTCCTGCCCCCACACCTGGGAACAGGAATCCGGCCGTGGCTAAACAAAGACGACCGGCAATTTGGCCGAGAAATCCTAGACACGGCAGGCAACTCCATTACGAGACGCGGTTGATGAAAAGGGATTGGGATAGCAGCGGAATTTCACTTGGAAATCGAAATCCGTCGCACACGCTGATCGAAAGGTTTGGGCCTTAGGCATGGGCTGGGTCCGCGGCGGACAAAAGGAAGTCGATAACGCGACGCGAGGCTGGAGGACGCGTGACACGCGGCCAGTTTCGTTCATATCGGACAGCCCAGGCGTTTCTAATCGCGGAATTTCTATCGGGGTTTCTCCTCACGCTCGTTCCACTTGTCACACACGTTAATTTTGTATGCCAGGAGGGATATGAATTTCATCCTCGGCAGCTTCGTTTGGATTCGAGGGAAACTGGGCGCTGCTCTTTTAACTTCTTCCGCTTCGGGGACAGAGGGGGTGGAATTAAATGGATTCAGCGTGAAATGAAATTTCTGCGTGGAATTTTTAATTTATGGGTGTTGGTTGAAATAAAAGAAGGTTATTTTCGTTTGTATAATTGCTGTATGGCTGGGCCAGGGACATTGCATTTGCTGGATACACGTTGCGTTGCACGCGGGGGTCGAAGTTAGGTCAGTCTGAATTAGGTCATTCGGTGAGGAGGTACTGAAGTAGGTAGCATTTTAGTTAGAAATCCTCTGATCTTGAATTTCAATATCAAAGGATGTTATTTAACAGTTTTATGTATTAGAAGCTTGAAACCGTATCAATTCTCAGATCCAAGGTCCTGCAATTCGAAACTCTCGAACGCTTTCACTTTTCCATTCATATTTTCGAGCCTCCCCATGTTTTCGCAACCTTTACGACTTTTTTCACGATCGAAATTCATGGCTCCGTACTTTTGAGAATTTTACGCGCGATTCGGTTCGATCGTGTGGCCATTGAAACCGAAATAAAACTACCACGAACGACCCATTCGCGATCGCCTATTTGCAGAGTTTATTTGACTCGACAAATGACGATTATCGGTGCGGTCTGGCCGCAGCCGACTTCAAAGAGACTGGCGCAAAGTCACGGCCGCGATTGATACGATTTTTCCCCCTTTGCGATTTCAACCGCGCGGCCCAGCATCGCTGCAAATATTTTCATTGGACCGGGATAACATTCCAGGCGGCCCGCCTTGCGAATTGTCTTCATAAACGTCCCCCGAAATAGCCAGCACGTCCTAACAAACGTGATCCGACGCGTGCAAGGACCAATTCTGCACCCTCTCGTTGCTCCATGGAGAGCAACAGCAGCCAAAATTAATAAATGCGGCGCGTGGATGTGCGTCAAAGAGCGGAGAGTAAAGTCAAGCGTTATTTTCCATAACACTTTGGCCTTTTATTTCTGAAATTTGCCTATCACTCAAGCAAAGTTGGGCATTATTCGAATAAATTTTCATTCAAATACGAATTCGTATACATCCCCAAGATTTATGCGTGAATAACAAATGACGATTTTATTCGACGTAAAATTATTCGTTATTCGCGAATAAATCTGTACCGTTATTCTAGCCAGATTCGTTCGAATAAGAATTTATTCGATATTCGACCTGAATGAACGACGAATAAGAAATGTGATACCCGGCATCTATCGATGGAAGTCTGTTCTGTGACCAACATACGTTTTGACGTGTGTGTCTAGAAGTGTGCGTATACGTCTGAACGAACCGAGGAAATCCCACCTTAAAGAAGTATTCTCTTCTGGAGGCGTCGGCCATCGGTTGTAAGCGATATTTGGGATAAAGAATTATCAGATAAGAATTATCGAAAGTGCGAGCTATGACAAGAGTTACTTAACCTAAAACATTAGGGTCTCACGGGTGTCAGTCAGTGGTGTCATGATACATCGCCGAAATCGCGTGATCATTTTATTCGTCCGTTGAGTCGACTAAATTCTTATTCGAATAAGAAATTATTCGAATAAATTTTCCGTCAAATAAAAAATTATTCGTTATTGTCCAATAATGTCATTTTATTCGAATTTTTTATTCGAAGATTATTCGAATAAGACTTTATTCGCACAAATTTATTCGAATACTTATTCGAATGAAAATTTAGCCGAATAATGCCCAACTCTGCACCCAAGTCGATTCTTCCTTCAACCAAGCATAATTTCACATTTCATATAACGACGTATATAACACTATGCTCGACCCAGCGAAGGATTTAAGGTATTCATCATTATCGCTCACCTCCAACAAGAGACCATGAGATCGCACACGAACAGCCTACACAGAAGATCCCAGCACAGTAACTCAGAGCACGAACTTCCGTTTCTAATTCCAGCGAAACAAGCAGGATCTCGCAGCTTCGAACTCCCGAAAGCATGGGAATCTTTGGCACACGTATTTGTACGTGTGTGTGTATTGGAAAGCTTTCGCCTCGTTTTTCCTGTCATAGCTATTCTCCACGGAAATCTTAGCAGAAACATGACCGTGGTAATGCGAGCGTCGCGCCAAGCCAGACGGGTTTTGCAGCGGGCGGGCAGGCGCTCTGGCTGTGCCGGGTGGCCTAGCAGCACATAATACGGACCAGGGAGGGTGGAAGCGTGTGCTGGGGAGAAAGAGTGACAGACAGGGTGGCAGAAGGTAGAAGCGAGAGAGGGCGAGAGGAAGAGAGACTGGCGAGAGGACGAGCGAATGCCGCGATCGATCGGCACTCACCAACCAGCGGGGGGTTCCCTGTATATAGACATGTTCTTCTGCACCCTGCACTACCACCACACCCACGCTTTCTTCTTTCATCCTTCTCCGCCCCTATCTCTGTGCCTCTAGGTCGCTCCATCCCCCTGCATCTCTTTGCCTCGCGACTGTGTATTTCTTTTTCCTCCTCCACGTGATTACCACACGACTCTTTACTCTCTTTCTCTCTCCCTCTTCCTTGTCCAAGGAGTTTTCTGATGAACGACGGACATCAGTAGAAGCATCTGTTCCCAACAGTTGTCCCTGTGCTTTTCTCTCTTTCGATATTTGTCTGATTCCTCGCCCCCCTCTCTCTCTCTCTCTCTCTCTCTCTCTGTTCCACCCTCCTCGATCACCGTCGCCCATTTTCTCCCTTCGAAGGAAACCCTCCTGGAGGGAGGACCGCGACGAAGTCGTAATGAAAGGCCCTTACGCGGTCACGAACGCTCCGAGGGTGGAACAACCGCTGCCGATGGAAGAAACGTTGCTTGACTAATGCTTTCGGGCTCCACCTCTGTAGAATCACGGAATCCCGCGGCTCTCGTGGTTCCGTGTTTGATTTCTAGTGGAAAGAGTAAAGCACATACTCTGTGATTCATGTCGTTCTATGATAGATTCATCTTTAGAGGCTCCCAAAATCCACAATTCGATCGCGTATTCCAAAGAACACAACCATATCGTTCTCATAAATATGCGCGCCTTTCACAAGGAGCCACGCTCGCCGCGTCTAACCTTTCTCCACCCTTCCCACACGCACGTGCAACTCCCCTCGTTCTTGCTCGCGTCTAAAACTTCGCCGACCTGTTTTTTCTGCGACTAGTTGTTCACACCCTTTTTTATCCCTGGCCAGCCAAGCAGCGCCGAAAAAGGAAGCCGCGCGACTCGAGCCTCCTCTCTCCCTTTTCTTCTTCTTTCTCGCATGCAGCTGTGTCTGTTTTTCTGCAAAGATGCACGACTCCGCTCGTCCTCGCACGCGTCTACTTTTTCACGCATCTTCCTTGTGCTCGTTTCAACCACGTCTCACTTTTTCTAGCTCCAGTTGTTTACACTGTTTTGCCCCCGAGCAGCGATAAAAAAAATGATTCCCTTCTTTCCTCGCTACGTCGCGCAACGTTCTTTTCGCACGCATCTTGCCTCTTTTCTGCAGCTAGTTCCAGCTTTTTTCTTCGCGCGGTTCGTCGAGCAGCGGTGGAAAAACGAGGCCAATGCGCCTCGAGCTAGCCTCACCCTTCCACCCTCCGTGCGCGTACAACTCCGTTCGTCCTAGGGCTCGCGCCTACAACTTCGTTCGCCATTCATGCAGCGCGTTTAATTGTAAATGGCCCGTTATCCAAGTAGACGAAATCCAAGATGAGCGTCTCCGTAATTCGAACTCAACTTCAACATTAAGATGAGCGAAAATGATCGCGCGACAAATTGCGAGCCCCGTGGGTGCCGCTTGGACAGAGAACTCACTGTGGTCTCCGCGGATAAAGGAAGATGTATGTAATAGCTTCTTAGAGTGGTCCGTTGACAGTGGATTCAGGCGAGATTGCACCGAAACACCTCTGCCCCCGTGGCACTTTGGATCACCGTAGCCTCGTATCAGGAGCTTAGTTCGTAATCCATTTACGGTTTATTGGGCAACGCCGTGGCCCCTGGCCCCCGGTCGAACGAATGGCCCGCTCGCCGTGTATAATAAAGGTCGCCTCGCGCTCGACACGGGAACGCTGTTTGTTCCTTATTATCTCGTGAAATATTGGCCCCCGGGCGGCGGAAGTTCGTTACCGCGATACGTTCTGCCGACGGAATTACGACCGGCTTTCACGGGTTCGTGGATGCTTCTTTCGTTACCCACGGCCGCGGGACCTGCAAATTGGTCGGCGCAAGCTGGCGTGCAGCAGGTGCACTCGCGACACGTACCGCAGCGCTCGGATCTCTTTGGCTTCGCGAAAGTTGCCACGGGATGGCATCCCGTGCTCTAGGAAGATACGAAGCTCCTGGTTATTGCAACTTCCTCCCCCGGTAGGGGCGGAATATATATCTTTCAGAGATTGATCGAATATCTTCCGAACAGATATGCCAGGGACCCCTCGGGTGCAATGCTAACTTGTATTATTATCGTTCCATATCAATGTTTCTTAGTCGTTTCGATTGAATTTCTATTCTTTACTCGACCCGGTTCCGCCGGAGTTGGAACGACGGCTGTTATCGGGCCACTGTCGAAGAGAAACGTCGCGCTGAAATATTACTGGAGCCCCATCGATCGGGCTTCACCCTTCGCCTCATCTGTGATCGCAACTTTATTCAGACGTCGAACTTGCAGGACGTCTTCGTGCACGTGGAAGCGTGCAATTTACTATAGGGACGTAATTGGCGCGGCGCGGCGGTCAGCTGGGTTGTTTCGCACGATATATCCATATCTGCCTGTAACCTGACACGCGCGCCGATTTTCGCAATAAACCTTATACATATTTGTACTTCTGAATAATTGAAAAGGAAAGGAAGTTCTATTTTTAAGTAGAAACAGCTTGCAGCGATACCATCGAATCCGTCGCAAGATGGCATTCCGACCAATCCCGCTCTCTCGGAAGTTCTCCTTTGACTACCGATTCCTATATAGGGGTAAAGAGTACGGTGGTTGGCTACTTGACAGTGATTGCCCTTATTTTGAGAAATAAATGAATATAAAGAAATACCAATATTATGCTTTTTTTTAATGAACGTATTCATATTCCTTGTACTTTCTTGCTTTGGATGTAATCAATATTTCTCCACTCAGTATATACTGTGATTATTATATATAAAGGCAAATAGGATGACTCGGTTTTGAAGCTTGGAAATTACAGGCATTTAATCAAAAAACCATAAGAGTACAGTTGAAAGTTTGCGAATAGTTTAATGTATTTATGATATGTATATTTCTTATATTCTGTCTTTACCATACCAATAACTATATTTCTTCGTAGGAAACACATTTTTTGTATATTTTTATACATTCTTGATTTTCTTTTTTATAAACTCTATTTATTTTTAACTCTATTTATTATTGTTAGGGGTTTTTCGTACTTATTTATATTGATTTTCATTTCAATTTTACTAAATTCACATTTATAATTCATTATTTATGTGACACTCTTACTTAAGTGGCCAACCATTGTACTCTTTACGCTATACCTGTTTCGTCCTACATACCTCCTAACATCGACGCGTCTAAAGCCGAGCCCCAGGACGAAACGCGCAAGCTTCCCTTTCTCTCCTTTCGCCCTACTTTCCACCAATCTTCAACCCCCGCGAAAAAGTTTAATTAGATCTTACACAGAAAACGTGTTTTGCCCATTAGATCTAATCCCAAGTAGCATTCCCTTCAATTCCCGCGTTCTCCTAAAATTTCTCATGTATCAAAGACCTTGAAACGAAATTCGGACAATAACCAGGGTGACGTTTTTCCGCGACGGTGGCGGCGGAAAGAACGATCGCGCCACTTATAAAGCCGGTCGATAGGCACCGGCCCCCGGTCGTGGTGGTTCGAGTGGCTCGCAGCCACGGTACACGTATATGCACGTGGAGCGTTATTCCTTGGTTCGATTCCCGGGGCAATCGCGGTGTCTGCGTTAGCCTCGTTCTGGCAGGAGGAACTTGGGAAAGGTCGGGTCTAGGTCGCGTGCCTAGATTCGCGCGCGACCTGGCGCAGCACACACGCGTCCCTCCGTGTCGTAACGTCTCGAGCTTTTAATGAAACGCCTCGCTACGACAGAACACGATCTTTCGCGGCCGCTCTCCCGAGTCTGACATCGCGTGAGCTCGCATAAACGGTGGGGAACGATGATATTTGGAAAAGCAAAAGAAACGCGTGCAGACAACTGTGTCGAGTGGCACTCGAAGACGACGTAGGAAAATAGAATCCTTTCGAGGTGGATAACTTGCCACTGCAATGCTGAATTCGGGCAGCGTGGGTGGATTTCGAAGAGTTTGAAAACATCAACTTTGCCCTTTAAATGTTAAATATCGATGCAAGTTGGGGATCGAACGGCAGGTATGGTAAAAATTGGACAGCAAAGGGCGATCGATAAATACGAAGTACCTGATAGCGCATACCATTCACGAGCTCACCTAAAGAAACATGCATATTCAAATTTCTTTGATCCATCGGACGTTAAGCGGTCGATGAATATTCAACGTCCACGGCATTTTCACTCGTCCAGCTTGATAATGCAGGCAAGCATCGCGGCAAGTATTAAGTCGCTACCTACGTGCTGATAATTGCAATCAAAGCATTATCCTTTATCGGACGCGACGTTTCAATAACGTGCGTGGAGGCTAATCGATGGAGCGCACACATTGGCCGGTCCTCCGAGCTGTGTACTCTTGTTATCGAAAGATAAACATGAAAAAACCGGGGCATTCTATTCAAAGCAAATATTACCGTAGCGCGTTGAAAACGACTCCACCACTTTTCTAGATATTTTAAACAGGGGACATTTTTTGCTATTCAATTTTGATTAATGCGATCTATAGGTACGACTGGTGCTAAGTGCAGTGACACAAGGTGTCCTGGCGTCCCCACAGAAGGGGGCGTTGGAAGGAAAATAGGAAACTGGATTTTATTTTTAAAATAAATGCTTATAATCACCTAATCAATTTTATTGAATTTGCATTAAAAACTTTTTACCGCTTCACCTCGGCTCCTCGCAAGATTAAATCCTGAGTGTGCCGCAGACCTTAGCATTAGTCTATGCGAAATTTCAGCCAAATTGATGCACTCTCCTGGTAGATAAAAAAGAAAGACAACGTGACGGTGTTTGTATCTAGGCTTATCATTTCTCAGAGAGGATTTATATTTCGCCATTCTCATGCAAGACAAATGTGTTAGGATCACCTACTCTTGGCGCAATGGCACGGTTCTTCTTCAAGTTCCGTCACCCTGACCGGCTGTCGGGTATCAAATTCGCTGAGCTTCCTGCCGGACGAGGGTTTCCTCAGAATTCGGGTCGCAATCAGGACGTATGAAATTTAATATCAGCGCTGACGTTACGATGGGAGCCTCTATTGGATTTGCATGCGATATCTGGCGAAAGCCCCTGTCAGCATTCCTCCGATTTCGGCCGTAAGTAATCGACTGAGCCGACCGCTCCGTGTCGATGTTAATCGCTCCATAAGCGTGTGCAGTTTTAACGTCACGGATATCCTCGGATTCAGCGGCGAATACGCTCGCCGATTATTCGATCGAACCGGTGCTCCGGATCCCTCGGGAACGATGCAGAGACAATGGAGTTTTGATAGAAGGATGCGAGCGACGAGCGGTCCTCGTTTAAAGAATCGAGGACCGTAATTAGGTTGCTTCTATCGTCAATTAGGCTACATTGTTCTTTTCGAGCTAAACGACCGGCAGAAGCAGTAACAACCCCCGATGAATCGATACAGCCGGTTTTAAGTGAAATCCTCCGCTCGCGTGCCCGGGTGTGACAGATTCGTTAAATCTGTTTAAAATTTCACGTATTCAACAGTCCGTTTAAACTGGCACATGCCCCTGCCCCGTATGTCGGTCAATCCTGTTATATAATTAAATATACAGCGTTAGACGCTCGTCACGCGCTTTCAAGTGGGAATTTCTAGGGCTTTCGAGTCCGGCTCCGCGGATCCACGGTTCTTTCAATTCGCGCGACGGATAGGAACCCGGAATGCAGCGAAATTACAACTGTTAACCCTAATTGATCCCTAAGGTTTTCGTCAGCACGCGTCGCTTATTAGCGACACTTCTGGGTCGAGTACGCTTGCACCGAGGCGAGTTGGGTGCCTATCACTGTCCTCTCGATGCACTCTAACACTCCCCGGATTTCTGTGTTCCTCCCAGAACTCTGAACGCACCCTTCAAATTTTTAATATTCCATAAAAGAGATGGTTAACGATTTTTATAGCCGAAGTTGGCCATTTAAAGTGCGAATCATTTCGAGAGATGACTGCGCCTCAAGGATACGTTATAAATAATCTCGTATCTAGCTCGTTCCTTAGCATATATTCTGGAAACAGGGTGGACATTATTCCCTCTTAAATTCAGCCCTCAAAGTAGCGCCCACTAGCAACAAGACACCCCACGTTCCGAACATCAATATTGCAGCGAAAAAGGACGGAGGATAAAAAGCTTTTATGTGAACATCACTGGCTTGACATTCTGACCGCACGTGTCCTCGATAAGCAGCGCAGGATGTTGTATGGAAAGCAGCCCTGCACTATGGGAACGAATAAATCCGCGATCAAGATATTAATGGGCGGCTCGCCGGGAAAAAAACGGCGAGAAGAATATCGATCGACACGTAACATGGATTCAGGTCTCCGGGACGTTGGAAATAAGCCAGAAAGTGAAACTGGCCGGCTCTTCAGGTTGCCTATTGCCCTATCTACCAGCGCGACGCTTTCAATTCGGATAATGGTACTGTTCTCCCATCACCGGAATATTTTAGTACACCGATATTCTCGACAATGTGCCCGACAGCGCTGTAAAAGTGAAATTGACTGGATGTAAACCACTCCTTCCCGCGCTACGTTCACTTACATCTGGCTGCTGGGCTAAAGCCGCGCTCCCACGTGTGCGACTGTCCCAAGTAAGTAGGTATCGTAGAATACATTCGAAGCTGTACGTACATGAAAGGCTCGTTCGAACCCTTCAACGATCACAATGGACGATGCTTGCGCATTCATTGCTGTCTTCATAGCCAATCTTTACGTTGAAAATTGCCTTTATGCAGGCTTCTATGAAGTATTCAGCTATTTAAGGGTAATCCCAAGGTTCGGTAGATTAATCGTTGCGAGTTAGCGTTTTGCGAATATAGGTACCAGAGGCAGTAGTAGATTTAATCTGAGACTCTGTCCAGAAGGCCCACCAGGCCTCATTTTCCAAAATAAATTATGATTTTCTCCAAATACTATATTTGTTGGTTTCCCATAATTTTCATACCGCACGCGCGTAAATATATTTATAATTCTTTTATGTATGCAGAAATGGGAAATTTTTTTATTTAACTAAAAATACGAATAACGAATAAAAGTAAAAAAAAATAAATAAATAATTAACTTTGTTAGTCAAATAATCTGGAGTTAAAGTAACTTTTATTTGATCCGTTATTTAAATATTTTCTAATTTAACTTAAGAGATGGGCAACAATTTCATTTAAATAAAAATACGATTAACGAATAATGGTTAAAAAAAATAATTCACTTTATTAGCCAAATAATCTGGAGTTAAAGTAACTTTTATTTGATCCGCATCTCTGTACAGGGTGTCCCAGAACTTTCGCCACCTGGGCCTTTTCCCTTAAATCCGTCATTGGGGGTTAGTGCTCCACGTAGGAGCGCGGCTTAATAGTCGAAAAGCAGGGATTTATCGGGACGTTATCGAGCGTCAGAGTGTCCAATTACGAGAAGCCGCGATGGCCGCCCATCGGATATCTAGTAGGAAGTGCAAATTTTTCGCGTCATCGCCTTGAGGGAAATTATCGCCGTCACGAGGCCAGCTAGAACTCGCTGCCGCCAACAAGCCTCGACGGCTACAGAAACATTCGCAACGGATGGGACAGCATTAGTATTTATTAACCTAAGGTCGTCCCGTAATTGACGTAATTACCAGGCTCCAGATATTCCGTGAAGATAGGGAAAATTACTCGCTATCAGCCGGTCGTGCGCACCCGTCCTTCGTTAACGACGTCGTTGGAATTTCATTAATTGCCATCGAACGTCCCTCGTTGCACCCGGGTGCAGGTTCCACCGCGAGATGTCCACAGCTTCATACTTTCATCCTCAAACCATACGATTCTAAATTGTCAAGCAGTCATACCCTCGATATTATCGTCAACATACGCTGATGATCGATCGCGCGGATTTATGTACTCTCAAATCGCGGGCTCGTAAAATTACTCGTTACGTCCGTCGCAGCGAAGGCAATCGATGAACGCTAATCGCCGTGCTTCCACGTGCAATTATCAATTACAATTTCGCACGAGCAGCGCAACGCTCCCGCTCACGCAACACTCAATTACATATCTGCCTCTTAACGTTTCCCTATTAAATCTCGTTGCCACGGCGCGTTTGACACACGATCGTACTTATCCTCATACGTAATTCATCCCGCTGGTAACGCGACGTAATCACCGACGCAGGGGCGGTTTTATTCATAAATAATGGAGATAGGGATCGAATCGCTGGGTATCTAGATCCGAATCTCAATTAGCGAACTTCCTCGCTAGCTAGTAGCACGCGACAGGACGGCGGCGGGCCCGCTCCTCGGCGTGCTTTCTCGTGCGGTAAAACCACATTGTCGTCCCAGCGTGATGATAAATCGGGCCCCGGTCATCATTCATAGCCGTTCGTTAACGACACGGGGAACTACAATTATTTTAATGGCCCCGTCTGCCGGCTTGGGAATCCTCGCTGCGCCTGGTGGCTATCGACGAGCCCCGACAGCGACATTCGGATCCATCCATAATCCGCGGTTAGATGCAATGATATTGATAAAACGCTACCGTGCGTGTGCAACACCCCTCTCATCCCACTTCTCGCGACTGGTAAGCCGTTTCCACGTCGACACGCGTCTTTTCGTTTCATTATCACAAATTCTCTTGCACGCCTGCCATGCACGCAAGCGGCGTGCAGCGTGTGGGAATAGTCGGTTCGTTGCGTCGGTGTCCGTTCACTATGATCGATGCTCCACTGATGCATCTAATTTACACTGGCGTAACAAGGTAATGGGAAGTTGTCGATATTGTGTGCGAACGGAGCCTAGCTGCGTGGTAGGAAAGTTCTGAATAGTTCGCGTTATGGAAGCAATTTTCGTAAGCTGTTGGTAATTGATGATTCCTTGTTTTGTCCACGCCTCGGGGCGAACGTTCTGTTTTGCGAGGCTTGCGGTGCCCGATGCATTGGGATGGAGTTAGTTTAGGTGCACTGAATACTTCGGGGCGATCCGCGCGTGCTTTAATATACGCGAGACTAACGTAGGAAATTTCTGTGTCACTGGCACAGTCGTGCAGCGCTCCTCTGCCATTTCACAGTAGAAGCGACATTTATCTGCTTCGCATTGGAGCACACAAAATGCTCGGTTCCGTTTCGCCGAGGCGGCGCGTCAGATACCGTAAAATGGGGGAACATTGGCAGCATAGGGTAACATTGGCATACGCCGAAATTACGTTGTTTTACGTCAGATTAGTAAAACTTAACCTGTTAATGCTATTTATATGATGTGGCAATGTTACGAGTTGATTTTAGTTAAGATGCAAAAAATAAAATAAAATATAGAAATTTAAGTTTACTGACCTCAGATTAATAAAACTTATCCCGTTAATGCTATCTACATGATGTGCTAATGTTACCCCGGTACAGTAACGCTTTTAACATTTATTAAAGAAGGAAAGGACACAAATTTTGTGCATTTTGACACTTGTAGTACAATCACAAAAGATGCAATGTTATGATAAGATACTTAAATCAAATGTAAACATGTTAATTTTTACATTATATAACAAAATGTTTCAAAAACCTGCCAATGTTCCCCCATTTTACGGTAGTATCGATTATGCGCGCAAGCGTTTTATAAAAGCCACCGTCTCTCCGAGTGGCTGGCAAATGTGATCTTGGAGTGCATTGAAAGGTGGGCCTACCGAGAGAAGCATACAAAAATTCCTTGCTCAATGGAGCGTCTCCTAACGCAGTTAGCTTCCTGTCGTTTCGCGCTAAAAGGGAGCCCTCGTATGGCAGGATAGTTCGTGCCCTATTCCAGACAGCTCTCGGAGGCTGAAAGAAGCGCGTCTCTACCTGGACCCAGGTGTCGCTGGATCTTTTCCTGGAAATCAGCCACGGGGAGGGTGTAACTCGAGTCGCCGAAAATCCTACCGCGGCCCGTTAACTTAGGTCCATTTTGTCATCATTTCCACGAAACACATTCGTACACGGGCCACGTTGATCGCCTCTCCGTTCCTTCTTCCTCAACCACGCTGCCTTTCTGGAATTCCAAGGAACATCAGATATACGTACGTAAACTCTCCCAGCCTCGCGATCGATGAGATATCGCGGACGCCTGAAATCTCTAGCGTCCACCCAGCAGCCACGTCCGAATGCATCGGGACACGCGCGTTTGATCATCTGTTGATAGGCAGCAACGTGCATCCAGCCATCTGCCCGTGCCAGGACACTCGGCTTTGTTGTCCGAAGACGACCCTCGCAGCTCCCAGCGAGGCTCGATGATCATGAGCCCGATTCTCCAGCAGTCTCGATGAATTTCGGTGAAACGGAGCTATGTTGCACGGGGAACAAAGTGGCCATTAGCTTGGAACCTTGAGTGCGCTAGAGATTGTAGCGACCTGTGCGCGAGCGATGCAGCTATTGGAACGATACGAGCTAGCAAACCGCGCGTTCACGAGTTTACAAAGAGTTGGGAAGAGGAGCCGAGGGCTCCGCGAGCCTGGGCAAGAGGAAGTTAATAAATTTGAAAGTTCCGGGGGTGCAGTCTTTGTAACTGCAACCGACAGGGAAGAGAACGCAGTGCGGTGGAATACTCGCGATAACTTGCGGACTATTCAACCGAGTAAGCGTATCAGCTGCAGGTTGGCTGGTTAAAAGTGCGTCACGCGCAGAGTATCGTCCACGGGCGATACGTCAATCGTGTCGCCTTGGGAGACGTGGCTCGAGGCACTGAAAGGATCCGGAGAAAAGCTACGGACCCCCCGAGAAGAGCGATTCCAACGAACAATGACCAGTCGTTATCTTGACCGGCGTTTCGCCGTAATTTCTGCGAAAGCCTCGGCGGCCCCCTCTTTTTCCTCCGATTCCTCTTTCGCGAGCTGCCTTCTAGCTGGAGGCACGCATTGTGTTTGCACCGCGCTGACTGTATCCTTTCCGCGAACACGATCGCCGCAACAATGCCGGCCCGCAAAGGACGGCTGAGTCTGCGGGGGATAGTTGGTGGCCAGGATACCATGGAGGGCGGGGGGAGTTACGCGCAACCCCCGCGCTTTCTAATGGCCGATGTGCACAGTCGATACTTTCGCCAGACGATTCGAAGGGATATTGTGAGCTCTTGGCGAGATTCTACGGGATATCGGGGAGAAATAACATCCCCCTGCGGACAATTGCAGGGGTTGGAGCACGTCGAAACGTAACTCGTTATTCCGCAGCGGAAAGGGAAGTATGGAGGAAGATGCAGATTTATGCCCTATTTGAGGAGCAAGAATTCGGTGGAAGAAAACCAAAAGTTCCTTGGTCACTGCGATCGCTGATCTTGAGCAGAAGCCTTGCAGGAGTATTGTCAGAGAAACTGTTACTGACACGAAGCACTACTCTGCACTGCAAGTCTCACAGCACAGGCTTTCTTGGAGGAAAATTGAATTGGACACGCCGAAGTAGAATCCTGGATCAATTCGTCTCGCTTCTACGCTGCGCTCCCTTGCCCACGAAAATTGTGTTTGACACACTACGGGCGCAGCTCGTTCGCTGCTTTCCTCCTCTGTCCTCAATGGAGCCGTGGATTCTCATTCAAGGGAGTGGTTTTGTAACGGTAATAACCTAATCGAGTCGCGGGACTACGTAGATTGTGTTCGGTAATCGCGATGATCCGTTCGGGCCAATAATTAGCTGACGCAGCAGTCGTTACACGAGACGTCGCACGAAAGTAATGAGGAATCGAATGGGTAGAAGTATCTGGTTTCACGGGTCATTAATCCGTCTTTGTTTATATCGCCCCCATTATCTCTGCGAGTCGGGTATCTGCAAATAATGCGCCATTGTGCCCAGGTATACGAGCTTCTTCCCTGCGGACAATACGAGAGGGGCGGGGGAGATTTCCATTTTTCCATAATCGCGTTGCCATCGTTGCTCACCAGCTCGTGCTCCATTTCGCCGCGTTTAATAACCCGCGCGGGGTGCATTAGTCTCCTTAAAGATTCCCGTCGAAACATTACCAGCCACAGAAGCGTGTCGCGCGAGGCCTGAAAAAGCGACCTCCTTAAAAAGCCACGGGACGATATCGCGTGAAACATCGTCGGCGTAGCGTAGAGAACGCCATTACTCACCTCGACATTGATCCCATTATCCGCCACCCCTCCTATCGCGGTATCAGCTCGTAAATACGACGCTACTTTATTAATCCCGTGGACTTTTTCCTATTAAAGGGAACGGCCCTGCATCCATTCCCTTTATTACAACAAATTCGAGCGGGGCAGGGTGGGCGACGTCTGATGCGTCAGCGAGATACCGTCAGTCAAGGAAAGATCTAATCGGAAGTGTAACTTTGAATCAACTGTCACTTCGAAAAGGGTACCTCCACGTTCTTTCCTTCACTAACCACAGAATTCATAATTGAAACCTCCCTTAATCACCAGGGTCGGTGGAGTAGATTTTCCCCGAGTGTGGAGTTGCGGGAGAAAGAAGGAAAGAGTAACAAATGAAAAGATTAAATTTTAAAAGCCTTTAAAAGCCAAATAGTGAATAAAAAATAGTAAAATGTCTTTCAAATTCACGAATGTGGAATAGAGTAAAGGTAGGTAAAAAAATTCGCAGCGGGTAAGAGTTCGCACCATGCGAATTTCATGGGTTGAGTTGTGACAGTTGCCAATGGTGATTAACAATCAATTGTCAATCAAGCTAGAGTCACCACTGTCGAATTGTGTAGCTGTGCTTCGTTTTGTTATCGTACAATGCAGTAGAGGAAGTGCAGTATATTTGGAATACCAGTTTGTTTAAGACGAATAAAAAATTACGACAGAGGATGGGATCAAATTAAACTACATAATATCATAGGGAAACTAATAAACTTTCATATTTCTGAGTGTCAGTAAAAATAAAAAACAAAAAGTAACTGAAATTTTGGTTTGAATGAAAAATGACAAGAAGTATCGATTTCGTTAAGGTGCAGGTAATTTGGAATACCGGTATTCCAATTTACCTTCACTTTACAAACTTAAACAAAACATGCCGATAATAAAATTAGTTTATTTTATGACGTAATGAGGCTAAGAAATTACAATTAAGGAACAATTTTATTTAAATATAAATTACAAATCTTTAAATTTATTTACAGTAGTCACAGATATAATTTCCTGTGTCATATCCAGCGCATTCGCAGTGTACCCACATTTCGCATAAGAAACACTGTACCCACTCTTCTCCTCCCTTGTCTCCGCTATAATTTCTACTGCAGAAGAGGCAGATGTAGATGCCTATAAGACATTATTTACACAAATGCTCCTAAAAGGTTATGCAGGTGACAGATGAAACTGACGCGGTGGTATCCATTACGCGTGAAACAAAAGCATCGGTAGGCTTTGGAATATTCCAAATTACCTTCACCTTCGGTATTCCGAATTAGCAACATGGCATCGAAACCGAAAATTTCATGTCACACTTTGTATTCTCGAAATTATCGCAAAACTGGCACGGAACCATAGAAGGAACATGCAAATGAGTCGATTAAGTGTTTAACACTAAAGTTTTGACATATTTTAACCATGATTGGAACGATTGAATACGCGCTGAAAAAGTTTTACAGATTGACGTTTTCTTCCTCTGCAGATTAAGTCGAAAATGTAAAAATTGCGGTTCATCCACAAATGTCATTAGTTAAGAGGTCATTAGCCCCTATAATCTACGGTGTTACAAATTAAATAGCGTTAGTAGTTTATTAGATACTTCGGTATTCCAAATTACCAACAGTATTCCAAATATGCTGCACTTCCTCTAAGTACTGAATTCGTTAGTTCTAATGTAAAATTCTCATTTTTAGGAATCAATATTATTCCTATAAATTGATCAGTAAATATTTTACTTGCTCCACCATACTCCACACACTCCGCACAATTCACGTCGGTCCTGCTAATCATTCATCACCTTTGCAATCCAATTCTCCACTTCCACCTTTGGAAACAATTTTGGTAAAAAAGAAGTCAGCGCCAAGCTCGCCCAGCCATTACCCATATAACCGGGGCACGGTGGGAATCGAGGACGCGGCCAGAAGGGCGTCTCGCGAAAGTCGAGCACGGACTGCACCTAACCCAGGCACATACGCCCCCGTAAAAAAGGAATACATCGCATCGGTGCATCCCGCGGCAGCAATAAAGCCGGGGACGTGATGCCCGACAGGGGAGCGACATCCCGGGGCAGCAGGGATGCTCGGTCCGTGGCGGAAGCGTGTCGGCGTTATCTGCTGCCCGACCCCGAGTCACGTTCGGCTCGCCGTTCCGTCTGAATAATTCCTGGTATCTCGTTGACCCATCTCGGGATGCGCGTAGGAGAGAGGGGCGCGGAACAAAGCGGCTGCACTCCTCGCGCCGCCACCTTGGGCGCCTCCGCAGCGCGACGTAAAGACGCCGTCGAGGTCGCGAGGACCTGGACACGAGGGAGCGGGCGAACGAAGGCAGCACGCGCTGCCGACCGCGCCTCTCTCGAGGGAAGGTCGCGCTCGCTGATCCGAACGAGCAAAAGCAACACCGCGATACGGATCTCGCTTGCTCGATGCGTCCGCTGTACGACAGCCGAGGGCACACGACGCACGGCGTCTCTCAGCTACTTCACCAAGAAACATTTCAATTCCGAGTGGCTTGATTATACCTGAGCACACTTTTACTAGGGGTGCGCGATTCACGGGGCTCTAAGGATAACGAGCTGAATTATTCCCTGCACTGACTCTCGAGGAGAATTGGAAGGATCCTCCTGGATCTCGTTTAGATTTCTTTCGGATCTCTTTTGTGCCTTGGAGCATCGATCGCGTGGGATCCTTGGGTTGTTATTGGTGGCAGAAGGAGCGCGGAGCGTGTAAAGGGGATTATTTGGAGCACTGTTTACAGAGGAGGCAGTCGAAAATTGAATTCGGTGGAATGGTATAAGAATCTTAAGGGGAGGATCGGGGTTGCTGTGTTCCCGAGCAGCATCCGCAGGAGTTGCAGCGGCATCGTGGCGCGGAGTCCTTGGGAATAACTTGAAGCAACGGAGCGGGGAATCGATAAAGCTTGCCGCGTTCCGGTCGAGGCGGCTCGGATGTTCAACGAAAACGGGAATTTCCTTTCGCGTCGCTTCCACTGGCAAGCACCTCGCGAGTCTCGCGTATTCGAATTAACGGGGGTGGCTTCTGAACGTTAATAGCTGCATGACGCGCGAGGGAAATATAATAGCGCGCACGCGACTGTGAGGAAGGGTGGAACTGAAGGGAGAGAAAAAAAAGGAACAGTGGCGAACGAAATGTCGTATGAACTTATAATTGCATTGAAAGGTGGGGGCTGGCGGTGCTGCTTCTCATTTGTTAAGCAAGTCGCGCATTGACGTCACGCGACTACGCGAAACGGAGCAACGCCAACGGTATGGTAGAGCCGTGGCACCGAAAAGGGGGAGGCTCGGGCGACGAGACACGGTGGGGATGATGCAGCCGTTATCTGGCTATCTCTCGTGCCCGCCCAGAAGTCCCGAAGGTATCGACACACATCCAACGGGGCATATTTTTCGACGAGCTTCTTTCGGGGCGAAGGACGCGCGGCGATGTGGGTCATTCTGTATGCATATGCGCATAGATGCACCCGGTCCTGCACCCGTGTGCCCCAATGACCCGGTTCGCGGATCCCAACGCGTAGCCTCGGCAACGTGACGCGCGCACAAGCTGAATCAAGGTAAACCCCCCGATACACACGCACACACACATCGCACTCGCTATTAGGCCACTCGTCTTCCTTCTTTATCCCCGGCAAGCGAGCCTTTGTACACGATTCTTCGTTCCATCCTCTTCGTCGGAGGCTGCGAGTAGGTACAATTCTAAGGTGCAACGAAATCTTGACGCGGTTACCTTTTTTGTTCGTATGTTGCACTAGGTTTCTGTGATCTTATATAAGACGTGACACGTGTGTTTTTTTATTGCAACTTTGTAGATATAAAATTAAACAGATGCAACTTTTGTTTACACTTCTTTTCGATATCTCTCAATGTTTTCGAAATAATTCACGATAAAGAACAATCTCTGTAATTTTTTTTCAAGCAGTGATTTCACACCCTAAAACAGTACTATAACGCCAAAAAAAATAGTTCTGTGTTACGGATGAATTACTCCACTTGCACACAATGTTGCGTAATTTTCTGAATTTCCGGGTTACCTAACTTCTCTTATCCGCTGACCTCCCCTTTACATCATCTTGAAGATATTTTTTCCCGTATTTACGGAGCAACGAAGACGCAATCTTTTTTCTTCTGTTGTTGTTTTTAGCGATATGATAGCGATAATATTGACGTAACAGTATCGACGCGATGATATTGACACGTACATCCAGCATTATCGACACAGCAGTACAGCGAAATTGATAAATGGTCGTCGTTATATATTGACATGTCGATAAATCCTGACATCGGTACATCGTACCGTTGTTTCGTTTTTTGGAAGAGTCGATTGGCGTAGGGAAGGACGTCGCCGGTGGTCTATTTTATTAGAGGTAGATTCGGTTAGCCGACGCTTGAACAGAATCGCTACACGTTGTTGTAACCCATCAGCCCGCTGTCCGTTTCCGTGTGAAATTCCCCGTTTCTCGAGTATTTACGTAATGACGCGGTGACCTGTTTCAGCTGCCGCTTAAGTATGTAAATTGCGCGGAATTACTATTGTGCCGCCCCCACTAAGCTTCTTATTCAAATTGTTGCTTTTAATCTTTTCTCGTTGGCCGACCTAACACGTTTCGCTACAGCCATGTCTCGATTAGTTTCCTGCCAACCGCGTCGCATTTTCCAATCCAACTTCTCGTCCGCTCTTCATCCTTCATTCTCTCCGCAGTCTCTTCCAGCGACACCCTGTATCAATCGCGATTACCCGTGCAACACGACCCTTAATCACTGAGAAATCGGTCGTGCACATGTACCTCCAGGGCTCTTTACTCCGAAACGATAGAGGTTCATCCATTTCGACGCAAAATTGTTGCCGACGATGGCAGAGTTGAAGCGAAATTTATCCATCAGCCACGCTACCGTACAAAATATCTTGCAGATGGAAAGATCGATCCTTTCTCCTTGAAGTGAAAGCAGTGAAAGCCAAATAAGAGGCATACTCGGTGGAAAAAGTACAAAACAGACGACGAAGTGTGATGGTGGCTATCGTCGAGCGAATTGTGAAATTGACATTTCAGCCCGAAACGGTCAGGGCTGGAGCGTGCGTCTCGAGTGTTGAATGTCAGCGCGCGATGACAACATCGCGGGATGCAATGAAAAACGATATCCGAACGGACCGAGCGAAATAGTGTCGCCTACTCGCCTTCTCTTACGCGAGAACGGCTCGTTCTTCCATCCACGTTTTACACTTCAACCTTCTCGAGTGGTGCTCCGCGCGGCTCTGACCTAAAATTTTAAAGATGTATTTCTTCTTTGGATCCGCCACTCTAACGTGACCATAATAAACCATAGCCTTCGAGCTAGATCCCGAAACGATTCAATTGGCAAGGTATGAATCATTTTCGTTGCCTTGGCTGTGCTATTCCAGCATCACGGTTCAAATTTATCTCAGTACCTTTATAATTATCCAATTGGAGTCGTTAGACAATCATTTTGAGATGAATAAAAATAGACTGACAACGAAGTTTCCTTCTCGACGATTTCTTCGCTGCGACTTTCAATTTTCTCGACGAAAGACGCGTCGTGGATGATTTACGATTACTTTTCAACGCAAAGAGAAACGAAGCGCCGGGCTCCGCTTTTCGAATCCACCGCGACATATGCGTGAGAAAATATTACTTATCCCCCCCTTCATTACTCAGCGGGGGATTATTTCACGCGTATTTGATTAATGGACGTGCATCCTTAATGGATTCACGATGGCCTACGCCATAATTAGCTCATCGGGGCATTAACGCATACGCGGGTGTTTTGAAAGTGACTTTGAACAGATGTCGGGCGAATTGGAAAAAAATGCTGGATATCGACTTACACTCGTTCCCGACTATGGACCTCCAGTGTTCTGTCCTTCTACAGAGAAGTAGAAAGACGATGAAATACGAGCCTCGATTCTAGGCGGGCTACGCCTACGTCTGCTCGACTAAATAGGCCGATCCTTCGCAGGACGGTACCTATCATAGCACCGTTTGTCAACTGACAAAGGAAATTTTTCACGTGGCCATAAACTACTCACCCTTGTTATTCAGTCGTTAAAAGGGTTCTTCGTCCAATTCGGGGGTAAACTTGTATCATAATCCTGATGCATTATATATTATTTGAAATTTGAGAATCCAACATAATAATTGTTAGACTACGCATAATTAATGCTCAAGTTGCTAATTTCTTCCACTTTTCACTTCATGCACTTGATCAATTTGCTCATAGAAGCCTTCTTCTTTTTTTTTTTAAATGTTTATTTAGCCATAGAACATACATAACAATTTTATATCTGAGAACTAGGTATAAACACAGCCGAAATTGGCACCTTGTTACAATAAAAACTTATACTAAGCAGCAGTCTCAAACGAGCACTCGTGCTTAAACAAAAATAATAGGATTTTTTAATAACGCTAATTTGTACTTTAAATTGCATTGAACGATTTGAACTTTGGTATCCTAGGAAAAATCGGCTCTAAACCTAGCAGGTCACTTTGGTGGGGTCTTAAATCTAAATTTGAGTCTACTTAAATCTAACCAACACTAATTTAATCTAAATATATTTACACGACTATTTACAAAGGGCTTAGGCCTATCACTTTTTTAAGTACACTGTGGTTATCTGTTAATATCCTGTCTATGCATCTGACTGAGGATTCTATTTCTCATAGACGCCTTCCAAGTGCAGTTTGAAGGTTGATTGAGGAATTGCTATTTCCACAGCTTCCCGTCGTTATTGCACCTAAAGCAAATGGAAAAGGTATAACGAAGCACAGCTGTTCGTTACGTTCGCTTAACGAGTGCTTTAACACTCGAACGGTAACGAGTACACTTAACCCATCTGCATTGATAAGCGTGCCGTTAGATTTTTGCAACCTTGATCCTAATCAAGTGGATCGCAGCGCGGCTGTGCCCGCGCTCGAAGGATTCCGCTGAAAATACTCGAACCATGTCACGGTTCTAAGGCAAGCATTTTGCGCGAACAGTTTGTCGGGCAAAAAGTCGCTGTCGACGCTGTTGTACACATGGGCGCGCGGAACAAGCGAATATTTCTGAAGCGCGACCCCATTGTCCATTTCCAGCGTCCCCCGGCAACTCTGCGCTCCACCCTTTTTCCGCGTTAATTTTGAATTTTACATCACGCGTCCCAGGTATGACACTTTTTGACAGATTTCACGTGTTTTCGGGAACGCTTCGGTGTACATTATCGACAAAAGCCGAATGAATGGCTCGCCCGCGCCATTGTACGATCCTTTTTCAGCGATGTACAAGGGATGAACGAAAATCCACCATTTTCGCAAGGGTAGAACAAGTTGCTACATCTGTTCAATGAATTTTTAGAAAAATGCGCGAATTCGTTTCAATACACGCTGCCGTGTTATTTGAATTTTTCGAATTCTTTCTGCCCCGTCCGCAGTTATTTGAAATAAATGGGGAGGAAAGATAGGATGATGGTTACATGTGTAACTGCGAGGGGTTTTTTTTTCTTTCACTGC
This sequence comes from Andrena chrysosceles, assembly GCA_963855975.1. Classification (NCBI taxonomy): domain Eukaryota; kingdom Metazoa; phylum Arthropoda; class Insecta; order Hymenoptera; family Andrenidae; genus Andrena; species Andrena chrysosceles. The sequence continues at coordinate 8,128,613 of OY979766.1, read as the reverse complement.
AATAACATGAAACTATATAAAACTGAAAGCCGGTGTGAAAGAATAAAATAACTATGTGTGAAACTTTAGGGGTGAAATTGTTAACAAGGTATTTTTGTAAAATATTTGCATTCCTTTTCTCATTTTTGTGCGACAGCAGTAAAGAGTTGCCCTGTGAACGGGCAAAGGATGACGTCGAAGAATGGATTTCGTAAAAAAGGTGACGGGAATGGGTACCTTTATTTTCCAGAGTTCCACAGCGTAAATTGCGTTTTTGCAAACAGACGTGGTGGTTCGTACAGCGAGCAGCAATGCGGTCGGGCGAACCGGCACGTTGTGACACGATGCATAATACAAATTGGTGTTCTCGCATCTGGTTTCCGGCCGACGAGTTTTCATGACGATCAATGACCCGCGTTCGATCGTCCCCTCGGGACTCCATGGCACCGTTGTTATTACAACCGATGGCTACAGGCTAGTCCATTAATTAGTACCGAAATTGGTTTAGAATGGATTCCTCCACAATTCGCTGAAAACATTCCATAATACCGTAAAGTTTCATTATCCTTTCTCTCTCGTTAGCGTTTTTCTCCCTCCCCTCTCTATCTCGTCCCATCTAACTTGCCCGCTCCAGTTCTTTGGAAAATTACTCCCCAGCCGCAGCTACCCCCTGCCTGGATAGCATCACCGCGTAATTTCAATATGCATTCGAGAAGACCGATGGAAACCCGAAAACCAGCCGCTACTGTATTGAATCAGTCGTCCCGCGAGTCCATTACGCCGTAATTTCATTCTGTTTTATCAGCGTCGGTTATCTCTACCGATTTGACCGATTCGAAATGGAATTACCAGTGGCCCGTAATAACATGATGTGTGCAATTGCTTTTTCCGATGATGGGACACGAAGTTTCCGTGAAATAATTCATCTCTGTTTGCGCGCTTTAGAATAATAGCCATGTCCAATTCACTTTGAGATAATGAGTCGACGCTTGAGCTCCTCGACAATCCCGGCACTTTCAAAATCATGGGACATGCCTGCAGCTTTTCAACCGTTCCGCTCCCCATGGGTATCTGAATCGGAATAACCAGTGTTTGAAACACAGAGGACCTCCTCGGCCCCTGAAATAGCTCACCCCTAGAAAGGGAGATGAATTAACACTGTCCAATATCTCGCTTAAAGCGATCAGTGGTAAGAAGGAAGTGGCGACAAGCTCGGCTCCCTTTCGAAGCTCGAAAACTCATCAGGCAAATAGGAAGAAAGAGAGAAGACCATGGGCGACCGGGCTGACACTACATTCATCTTTGAAGCACCGTTTTAAAGCGTCACTTTGCGAGCCATCCAACTGCGTCAGAAGAACGCTCATTGCGTCCCTTCGTTCGAGTTCCTTTCTCCCTGCTGTCGCTCCGGGCTCATCTCGCGCACGACCCCGTCGATATATCCCCCGTCTTCTTCCTTCCTTTGCTTTTTATTATTTTTATTATTAATCCCCGCGGGTTGGTCTTTTCTTAACAGAACGTACGGGGTCCATATTTAACGCCGCCGCCGAGCTACGAGACACAGAGAGGCTCTCCCCTTTCTGTGCGCCCCCTTCTCTCGCTTTATCTTTGAGGACTAATTGTTGCTGAACGTGCGGTTGAACTTGCACGGGAGGCTGTGAAGTGTTGTCAAGCTGAAACAGCCTTTCCCACCCAGCGGGTGCTTTTTAAAAGCATCGGCTCGTGGGCGACGCATCAGGTAGCGCACACGCCCCAACCCCCTGTCCTCCACCCCCCGTGCACATGGCCGCCGCGGAGCGTGTGCACGGCAAAAAACCGAGTATCGAATGCTACCGCATGAATAAGTCCCTTTGAACTTCCCCACCTTCTCACGATTCGCTCCGAAAAATCTCTCGGCTTCAACCCCTTTAGCGGTCCCGCTGCCACCCCTTCAGGCTTTACGCCCGCCTCACACAGGTGCCACGCAGGTTGCCTTGCGCTACTCGGCTAATCCAGATCTGTGTACGCGTGTAGGATCTACGGGGACGCTGTGTGCTGCGTTGAAAGTCGTTTCAAAGGGGTGCGTTTTGACGGCGTGTGGTGTAGCGGAGCGTTCTGGCTTCTCACTTCTGATTGGTGTATTTGAATTTTATAGAGTGTTGTGCTCTTCGCGGTTTTCAGAGGTCTCAGAAGTGTCTACTTAGTTGGGAACCTACTGTATCAGTGATTCCCAACTCGCGGGTCGTGAAGTGTTTTCTGGACGGTCTGCATGGTTATTTTTAATTTATTAAATTAGAATTGTAGGCATTCTGAAATAGGGGAGACCGGGGCTAAAAGTTCCGGGGGGTAAGTTGTTCCGACGGTTCTATCTTCAAAATGAAAAGAGCGTTGTACTTTAAAGTATTTTTTCCGTGTGAGTGGCGCGATCAGCTCACACGGAAAAAATATTTTGAAGTACAACGCTCTTTTCCTTTTGAAGATAGAACCGTCGGAACAACTTACCCCCGGAACTTTTAGCCCCGGTCTCCCCTACCTATTTTTCATTTATGTTTTTATCTTATTATATTTACCTTATCTTATATGGGAGAGAAGGGTCGCAGGTTATTTGAGTATTATAAAAAGGGATCATGACTCAGAAATAGTTGGAAACACTGCACTATATTATAGAATTATTAGGAAATATAATACTCCGGGCGATTAATAATTTAACTGGCCTTGCGGGCCCACTGCATCATTTATGCAACCCTTATTCGCTACCACTTGCAAACGTTTCGATATAACTTTTCCCCGAAGTTGAAGGCTCGGGGACATGCAAACACTGCGCGTCGATGCATGATCGACGCTAGCTCTGATTTCCCTTGGACTTACTGTCAGCGTTAATGGCAGTCGCGACTTGCGACATCCCCGGTCCCCGGTTTCAGCCAGCAAGATGCACGTGCCGCGTTTCCAACGCCCACGAGCGTCGCGTGGGACGATCGAGCCTTTTGTGAGGCTGGCTCGCTTGGAAATATTTGTCCCGGTGTATCGTTAGCTGGTGGGTCCAGTTTCGTACGGATTAATTATAAACTACGAACTCACGGCGTTAACAGCCGCGCGCGGCCAGAGTTTTGCATGGCATTAAATTCTATTTACGAGTCGCCTAGCCGAAGCCGGCTTTACGACTCGCGGCTGCTAATTAATTTCCTATTACCTCTCGCGCGCAATTTCGCCAAGCTTCGCGACAAACACCGTGTACGAGTGTGCCGATAAAATTATGCGCTGATTCTTGGTGCTGTTCGACCGTCCCAGCAATTAATTCCCGCGACAGAGATGCTTACCTAAGTGTCCACGTCACATAGGAAGTGTATAACGATTTACATACTGGAAATAACATATTTTCTTTTGGTATATAAATTCAGATAAAGTATATGCTAGCAATGACTTGTCTCTTGGTGGAAGTGTTTAAAAGTTTCTATCTTTTAAGGGACCTTTAAAGGGACCTTTAAAGGGACTTCGTGTGTTAATAAATAAAGCTAGATACCAGTATGAGCTTGTACAATTGTCTTCGCAAATGTAACGATTGAACAAGGTTTGGGAATACCGAAGAGATGCAGAATTCTGGTATTCGTCGCCACTTGTATCTTGCATCTACTCGGAGGAATATCCCCGACTTCCACTATAAAGGATTAAACTTCTGAGATTACCGGAGCCGCGCGAGAAATGTCGAAAGCGTAACAGGAAAGGATAGAACGCGATACAGTAGCGCGTACAAAAGGGCACTATTGTAGGGAGAAGAATACTAGAAGAATAGAGCGCCGTAGAATACCATTTCAAAGAGGCACGATTGTGTTTCAAAGTATCTCAGCGAAATATCCCATTCGCTATTGGAAGAGCGGATGCTCCGCTCTATCGCGTAAAGCTCTACGTTTCGTAGTCGATTCCGAAGTTCGTCAGATTGTGATAGACGTCGCAAAAATAGGACTTCATTGGAGTAAGTTTGCCATGACGATAAACACAATGGTGAAGCATGTAAGAAGGATGATGGCGCCATCAAGGTACCATCGTGTCTTCCAATTTCTTGTAGCAACCCTCTACTACCCTCCAATCGACTCTATCGCGGATAGAATCATTCCTCGATTGGTTTGTTTGTCGTTCAAAATAGAAGTGGAAGCGAGACACAGTTCTGATCATTCTTCCGTGATTTTTCTTAGCTATAGTCGGAGAAGAAGTTATTGATTGCTGAGGTTACTCGGCGGGGCTAACCCCACTACTTCGTTTAAGCGTCTCATTAACTATACTCTAGATTGCATGCTACAAAGAAAATTGCAACCTTTCAGTTGCACGTATTCACTATTGACAGACGCGAAACAAGATCGACTACCTTCGTGAAATCATGACTCATAGTAAATAGCCGGATAAAGCCTCAACTGCTGCAAAGAAGAGCCCGTGTCACAATAACTCCTTCTAGATGATAAAAACTGGCACATGGCGCGCAGATAGCGACGGCGTCATCAAAGCCCACACGTCGTCGCTTTTACCACGATTTATGGGGAACAGACCACCCCCATAACCCTTGGGATCCGACTTCCAGGGTGTTCCTCTAACCAGCACGTACCATTCCCCTCGTTAAGAATTCTCCCCTGTATTCTGACAATCGGTTACAATGCAGCAATCGACGAAGGAGAAGAATTCTTGTGTCGGTGTTGAACAAACGTGGAATAAAAGCGGGTTGAATAGTTTCAGGAAACTTTAGATTCTCACTTTCAAACTATTTAGGATACATAATTGAAGAGTCCTTGTAGAAAACACTGGAAGTGCCAAAATTAAAAAAGAAAATTTATCGGTAAATGTTCTACGTGCTAATAGTAATATCTACTACAGTATAGAATTTGATTTTTGCCACTTACAGTGTTTTCTACAAGGACTCTTCAATTCTACTTTCACAGCTCCCGTTTCGATTCTGTTTTATACCTCGATGCATCGAAAGGAGGATACAGGTCGTCGCGCATTTTAGCAAAGCTCGGGGAACTGAAGCGCGTTGACACGAAGAGGAAAGTTTATAAACAATTAATGATCGAAGCGCAGCGACAAGTAATTAATCTTCGATTCGCGACGATGCAGAATGCGCGACGGCCTTTAAGGTCTACACATATCAATTCCGTGACGATTCAGTGATGAAAAATATCGTTCCCCTGTTTTAGAACGGAGCAGTTCACACTTGTCCGTGTTAGTTACTGACACTGACACAAAGAGACCACTGACAAACTCGCGGAACTGATATGTCTGTCCAGTCCTTTAGTCTTCCAAATCCTCCCGATTTCCAAGACTATATCGAGGACTTTGAGGAGCCCCCGGTTTCGAGCAAGATCGAAACCGATTCGAATCGATCGGCGATTTCCAAGGGAGAAATTGGGACGACCGCCTCCGCTTTGGCCGCCAGGGGACGATAATTCGTGCCTGTTGGGCGACAATGATTTATGCCCGAGCAACTCGTAGCGGATTCTCGCGACCGCAGGGACCGCAGAGAGGGCCATGGAGCAACCCCCTTCAGCGCGACCGCGAGTCTGGCTTCGTCGGTAATTATTTATGTTGGCCGGTCTTCGCGCGGGACGGTAATTGAATTTGCGTCCCCGTCGTAGAACGGCCACTGACCGTAATTCGTCGGGCGTGAAAGCGCGCCGGGGAGGGGGTCGAAGAAAAACGGAGAAACCGAGACGATTAATACGCTCTTAATTGTCCACGTCGTCGCGCGAATGAAACGTGCCCGTCCCGTCCGCGGCAATTGAACACTCGTTAACAGGATCTTATGCCGTCTGAACGCACGAATTACGACCCTCTGTTCGTGTGAAAAACGAGCTGGCTGGTCCAAGGGAATGTTTTATATCGAAATCCATGGATGGGGTGATTGCAAGTGGCTCATTAACACTTCGGGATGGGTGTTGAATAGTGTATCAATGCTCGATGGTCCCTTTACTGTTAACACGTTAATCCAGTTGATCTTAACTTTTAACAGCAAACACATTCCTAGAAGAAAGGCATCAATGTTTCACATTTTACCATTGTTCAGTATTCAAAGTTTCCATGTGCATATACACCAACTCCAAAGCGAAGAATTCTCATTGCACGTCTCGCCAAGTTTCTAGTCTAAGCTCATCTAACTTCGCGCGCCCTGCGACCGTCTCCGCCTCCGCATCCGGAAGACCCAGCATCCCCAACGCGCCCCAACCCAGCCCCGGCTCGACGTCCGTAGAAAAATGTCGCTTTTCGACATGTTTACCGCTGGAAGGCGCGACTACGTGACCAGAACGCAACAGCCGGGCTTAAAGGTTTAGGGCGAAGTCACGGGGTCTAATTCCTTTTCATACGGCCCACGGGTAAAGACAGATAAGAGACGTATATGTACACGGTGAACCGTAAATACCGTTCGCGGCGAGTGTTCCCCACGTGTGTCACTGTTCCCGAAGCTTTTCCTTCGCCACTCAGTGTATATACATTAAGGTGGCTCTTATTTTCGACTTTCCAATTTTCTTCGCGGTACCCCCCGCTCTCAGAATCGTTCCAAAAAATAAAAACAAATCTGTGTAAAGTTTAAATAATTACGAGAAGGATTTAAACTTCCAAAATTTGAAAAATCAATTTTTTTTAGCTTTTTTCGAAAACCGTTTGTCGCACAGGAAAAAGTAATAGAACATAAAAGATGCTCCTTGTCTGGATCTACAACTTTTGTTTGACATATTTTTTTATGTAATGAATAACTTAGATATTTCAAAACTTTACACAGATTTTTTTTTATTATTTAGAACTATTCTGGGGAGTGCAGTGAAGAAAATCTTCAAAAAAAATTCACCATGAGTAAATAAGAGTCACCCTAATGTACACACTCTTCCCTCGTCCTTGAAACGCGAAGCGAGTCCCTCCGGGTCGGCGGGGACCCTTGGAGTTAAACGCGCTGTGGAGAGATACGCCTCGAAGGGCCGCGACATTTGTGATTCAAAGTGTACGGCGAGGAGAACGGGGATTAAGGGGGCTTTGAAAGAAACTGGAATTACAACACGTGTAGGGATAGGGGTGACAGAGCACCGCGATGTACTTGCGGCTGAGCTTGCTCTGTAAGTCAATATCGCGGGAAGACAAAGCGCTGGTCCTTGAGATATCAGTGGGCCGAGGGAGTGGAAGCCTTGAGAGCTTTAACGAACGAAATTATTGCACTGTTTAGCGAATTACGACGCGCAGCGTCCTTCTCCGTAATTGCGACGCGGGAGCGTCGAGGCTTCTCGCCTTTTGCAATGATTCTTAATGGGTGGGGGTTGCCGCGAGGGTTCTACGGTGTCGAAGATGTTAATGGTGTTGTGTTTTCCTGTTTTCCAGATAAATCTACGCCTCATTCTTGTCAGCGGTAAGACAAAAGAGTTCCTATTCAGTCCAAGCGACTCCGCGGGGGACATAGCGCACCATGTGTTTGAAAACTGGCCGGAAGGTGAGTTACCGTTGCCACTTCGTCGCGATTCGTTACCGCGGGCTCGGCGTACGCGTCCGTCCGTTTAAAACGGGCCAGGGCCCCTCGAGAATCGTCGCGGCTTTTAAATATAAGAGCCGTGAAAACGGACCTCCTCGCTTTGTCAGCCGTCCCTGTGCATTCACGAGATAATCGCTCGATAATCGAACGTCTCGGGAACAATGGACGTAAGGCAGGGTCCGATTAAACGGCGGGACGCGTTAATCTGTCACTCGAAATTCCCTCGATCCCGTGGTCGTATCGACGAGACCCTCGTGGATGAGCGAACTTTGAAACGTAATGGTCCAACATCCCTCAAAAAATATTCAGATGACCAAACCTCTTCTTCAACTTCGACCTTCTCTTTAAATACTTTTTGGGAGACGATTTAAGGAACGGGGTAGATTCATAGTTTAAGGGTTGAGTCTGTTTCTATTGCGTACTTTCCACGCTCACGAATCCAGACGGGGATGGGGTGGAAAATAAAGGGTTGTTCGTCGCAGCCAGGCGGAAAGGGGCTGATGAAATTATCAACGTGACGAAGTGTCCGCGTTTTCCGGCCCAGCGGGTGCACGGTTCTTTCCCCGTGCCGCGGGAAACTCTGAAAATATTCAAGGCGAGGCCGTGTCTGATAGGGCGGCTCCTTTGTCTTTCAGACTGGGCGGAAGAGGCGGTCGCCAAAGCGGAGATCCTGCGGTTAATCTACCAGGGACGTTTTCTGCACAGCAATGTCACGCTCGGTGCTCTTGGGCTTCCTTTCGGGAAAACCACGGTGATGCATCTGGTCTCGCGAGAGAATCTTCCCGAGCCTAATTCTCAAGGTAAGCTATCGACCTATTCAACAACCGTCCAAGACTTTACACCCTTTCATGCTAAACAATTCATTCAAGTCATATTCAAATGCTCCTATAGCTGTAAGAGGAGATTCAGCTGAGCGTTGTGGTAAATTTTGCAATGGACTCGTGTCCCTGTAATTACCTTACTAATTACAATAAAGATATTGTAATAATGGTAATAAGGCACCATGGCAATTAGTGTACAAAACCGCGTTGCGTAGCTGGAACTGAATTTTTTGCCAATTACAGGTCTCCTCCCCAACGGCGAATACATGCACATCCAACCCGTGGACTCCGAATATTCCAACGACAGCTAGTAGAAAAATCCAAGTATCCCAAATCCGAAGTGACTCCCTGATCCATGTCCACGAGCCTTCAAACCCATGCTCCTACCTCGTCGAGATCGAAGAAACACTGAGAAATATCACGGATAGATGGTACTTAATTGCTGTTTACTCCGCGGTATTGCCTTCGTTGTTTTTTTTATTCACTGACAAATACCCGTTACGCTCGGGCAGCCACGGCGATTCATAGCGATACTTATCCCGGGTTCTCTCCGGGAGGAACGAAGCGGAGGAAAGAAAAATATTACCTCGGTTTACGGCTCGCCTGCGGAAGTCGAGGACAACGGTCCTTCGCGCACGGAAAAGAATTGCGGCTCGCCGCGGGGCGGAAACGTTGCGTTTAGTAGGAATGATGAACGTGTGCGTTGCAATGCATAACGCTTCCCCCTCGGAATGAATACTCGCCCGAGAGGGCTCGAAATATTCGGGTCCGTTCGAAATGAGAGCCCAGGGGAGTTGAAAGATCTTCGTCGAGCCTGGCCGAGTTGCTGAGAGAAATTCGGGTAGCTCTGTTATTTGAAAGATTTCAACAAAATTGCAATGGCCCGTTTCAACCTCGAAGAAGAAAATTGTAATTTAAAGATAAAGTGAAAATTTAAAGATAAACTTAAAGTTTCTTTCTCATTCCTGAAAATGACCTCTGGACCTCCACTCTCTGAAAATTCTACTCCCCGCGAGCATGTGGCCAAAGGTGGATGTTTTCAATAGTCAAAGTAAGGGTAGGTCTCGAGAGGCCACTTGATTTTCTTCCCACTGTAGAGTCTCCCAGAAGCCGTGGCTCTCGCCGCGCTCCAACTACCCTTAACAATTCTCACCAACCCCAAACAAACACTCCTATTTGATACACACTCTTTCCCCACCCCCCTTCAAATTCTTCGCTCCAAACATCTCATTACCTCCGCGCAAGCCTCTCCACCCCCCACTCACATCGCTCACAGAGGAATCGCCTGCGCCCGACTCGTAGATTGCTAGAATCTAGTTTGCACGGCGCAAAGACAGAAGCTAACGAAACGACCGTTCTCTGTGTTGCAGATCAAAGGCAAAAGAGTAAAGGCGGCGGGAGTAGTTGCTGCTCAGCTTCCTGTAACATACTTTAAAAAACAACGCCCGGCTGCCCTGGATCGTCGAGGTGTCGTTCGGCGCGCTGAGCCAGCGCACGCGTTCTTCAGGCTGAGCCATGGTTTCTAAGGTTTTATGCTGGTGTATGATTGTTAGTGGCTGAGCTCGCGAGCAGTGTAGCGGGAGGGGAGGAAGGGTGCGCGCCGAGGGAAGGAACGAATTGGCAGTAGAGGAAACGAGACCGCGACGCCGTTGTCACCGGATCGAGTGTACGCGTCACGTTGGCTCGGCCGCGGTGCACAGGAAACGACACGACCGAGGCTCACCGCCGTCCCAGGCAAACTCCCAAATCATCCTCTCGTTTTTAGACAATTTCTCAGACAGGATCTATCGCGTTGGCAGCGCGAGAACGAGGATCGATCGACGCGGCCGGAGATCCCACGCAGCCGCTGCCCGCTCCGTTTCCGCGGCAATCAGGCGTATGTATATTGATCGACGTGTGCGTGTGCGTGTGCCCGATTAACCGAGAGAAGAAAGGAAATGGTCTATTTATGAGGCATCGCCGCAGGAGATCGTCGCGGGATAGTTGAGGATCGTCGGATCGGTGAGGATGCGACGACAGCAGCATCTCCGAGGACGCGTAGCGTCGCGGGGAAAAGCACGCGTGCGTAAAACCGGGGAGAGGGTCGCGCGTTTCGACGGGCAACGAGATCTCCTGCGCGGGACGTAAAACTCTAATTAGCAAGATAAATTTCTGAAAGAGATTAGGAAGGTAGAGCCTTGGATGGAGGAGTGGCCGAGAGCTCTCTGGAACGGCGCTACAGTGCTTAGGAAACTCAACCACTATCCGACTACCGCAGCGTTATAGTAATTATACGTAGACGGGATTGCGAGCGTATGTTTTACGAGTGTACGTGTGCGCGGGAGCGTGTGTATATGTCGCGTGTGTATGTGTATATGACGCGTAGGAATGTGTGTGGGTCGCGTTTGAAAGGTCCGCGAAGAGAGTAAATTTATGTTGTGATAATGCAGGTAGTGAATATATTATATATATATATATATACATACTATTATTAAAATTATATAAAATATATATTATATATATATATATATGATGGTATGAGAACATGTTGACACACAGTTAAAAACTCTCATACGGATAGACTTTATTATCATGAATTTAAAGTAATATTATGACGCCACTTTGAGAGTTTAGTATTCTGGATAAGATTACAGAGGAAAAAAAATGAAAGGACATTGGATCTCTAATGGTAGTTATGAATTAAATAAAAACTCAAATATATTTCCTGTTAGCACCTTCTGTCCTTCACCCTCGCCCCATCCCCGTCGTCCACCTTCCCCGTCCAACCCTGTCGTCGCACTTTGATTCACCCTTTGTTCTGTTTCCACCCCTCCGCACACACCTCCACACCCCCTCCCGTCCATTTTTAAATCGATCGGGCCTAGAACGTCACTCATAGACCGAGACGATCAATTCACGTTGATAGGCGAATATACCACCCATTTCGAGGTATTGATTATTAAATAGTTAGGTACACGACCGTGAACCGTTTTACGATTAGTTGTAGCCTATTCTATACTCACAACTATACTATACCTGTAATGTACTACGACTCTTTACCGAATGCGTAACACGTGTATATAATATAATAATGTTCTTACGTAGTGGAACTGATCGAAAAATTGACGAAACGAGTACGTGTCTTTATTTAATTTATTCCGTAACGAACATCCGGCAGACGTCCATCCACTTACTCCGCGAGTACCGGGATTCCCCCCTCGAGCCGTACGAATAATCTCAGCTGCGTTCGTGTTTATTATCGAGGTTTCCAGCAGTCGGGCGTGCACCGGGGCAGCTTACGATCCACCGTTCCGCCGTGCTCATCCTACGTGGAGAAATCGATCGTTAGCCAAGATCTCGCAGAGCACCGTCGCCCTCGTTCGTTCACGTTTCCCTCTCTCTCTCTCTCTCTCTTCTCCCCTTATCTATTATTTTCTAAATAATGTTAAGACTAAGTAGACTTACCTATAAATGCTGTTTATAAAGTAACAAAATTGTTTAGCACGTAAGTTTTAAAGTTGCGAATAAACACATCACATTGTACATGGACTATCAGAGGAAAAAGACAAACGAAACTGTGTCCGAGGGGATGGACACGCGACAAAGAGACTCGGCGCGCGAACCTGCGTTCGACGGGCGACCTCGTCGATCATCTCGCCGATGTTCCGGGGACTACGACCCCTGGGATTTATCTAGACGAGTCCCAAAGGCTTCAGCTCCGTCGGGCGTCGCATACGAAACAAGGAGTCGCTCTGTAACCAAGCATTGCTGTACAGTTCCTTTGACGTTACAATATTACTTTAAAGTCTTGGAAGGTACGGTGGAGGAAGAACGTGGAAGAAAGAGAAACGAAAAGCAACGCCGTCGGAGCTGCTTCTCCACGCGAGGATATGTGTCTCCTTCGAGCAGGCGAATCCAAATTCCAGAATCGAGTTATCTCAAACGTTGTCAGGATACGCGTATAGGTGTGCCGAGCAGTAACGAGGTTCGCAGGCGTAGTTAAGAAAAGAGAATGAGGAAATTACGCCCACTTTTCAAACTGTAGTTGGAGCTTGCGCGCTGGAAACCTCGCCACTGTTTGACGCGCGTGTAAGGTCCTTTGTATAAAAGTGTTTTGCGAAGCAGAGATCACTCGAAAAGGTCCCATCTTGTCCCGGGAATGTTTCTAACGGTAGTCCTCCCCGTCCCTCTTTCTCTCACTCTCTGTGTCTATATTAAACGTCCGTTGTTCTCATTTTCTTTTCGTCGGTACCTCGATACGATTGATATGATCTCACCGAAACGCCGCGAGAACAGGCGCGTCGCAGCCGCTAGCTGGGCGGCGAAACGGGGACTTCGAGCGCCCGTGGGAAGCTACTCCCAAGGAGATCGCGAGGGAGAAAGGATTCGTTAATTCTAATCATAGAGTGTATAATATCAAACTATCACGGCTCTGGCTGGCGGCGGGCTTCGATGCGGTAGATGGTGATCACCTAAAATATCATTCGAGTCTCGAGAATTCAAAGGACTCACCCTTGAAAAGCTTAACGAACCTGTTGTCTCTTAACACAATTGCTTTCTCGCGAAACCAACAGTCGAAACTCCGCAGACCGATCTAGACTCCGAGAATTCTCCAGACTCGAATGATATTCGATCCGAGGCAGGGAAGAAGAATTCCCAAACGATCAGCTTGAACGCCCAGCGCTATGTAAGAGCCCCCCACCCTCCCCACTTTCTCTTTGCTGTTTAAACCGAGATAAAAGAAGCTAGAAACGACGAAAACACTCGCATAAAGATGAAAATGGTATTCTTGAATACGAACAAAAAAAGAAATGAAATAAACATGCGCAGTCTACCCGGAGGAATATACTTAACGCATTACGTCATATCAAAATCCTAGCGGATAAGAGTGGAAGCGTAGGTTTATTTGTACACGCGTCTCGATGGAAGTGTGTTGGACGACGTGCAAGCGAATTTGATTCTCCGGACGTCACTGTATAGAGAAATCGATCGCAGAAGTCCGGCGCGCATGCTGCGAACGGGGAAGCGTATCGAGGGTCGTCACAGCGATTCTCGTTAATGGTGTTTCGCGTGGAACGAACTGATTACAGATTTCCATCGCGTGCGCCGCGGAAAGAAGGAACAGGAGGAACAGCGAGGTCGGGATCCTCGACACGCGTGTGGACAGCGCTGTCCCCTGCGAATGCAGAATTGTAAAACGTTCCGTTCTATTGTGTTCGAACGTACACGTGATCTATCTCCGCGGCGAAGAAAAGAGTCCCGTCGAGGACGATGAACGACCTGCCGCCAGGCTCTCTTGTCGCGCGCGAACCGAAAGCTGTAGTCAAGCCAATTCACGCTAGACAATTTCGATCAAACGTACCCATCGACATTCTTCGTTCGTGGTAGAACACTTTGCTCGCTATAGTCGCGGCAAGATCTACTGGCTGTTGTGGCGAAGCTGGGACTACAGTTTGTTTGAAACAATATTGTTCGTTATTCTGCGTGTACAAGAAGTAGAGTGGGGTATGAGTAGCTAAATATATTTTGTTTCATGACAGAGTTATTGTGTTCAAACATTTTGGGAGATCTGAGAAACACTGTAAGTGCCAAAAATCAAATTCTATATTATAGTATTACTATTGGCACGTAGAACATTTTCCGATGAAAAGTTTTCTTTTTAATTTTGGCACTTAGAGTGTTTTCTCTAAGAATTCCTCGTTTGCGAGAAGAAGCTTGAGCAGCCAGTTGATTTTATCCAGACTATAGTGAAGCGGATTCATCGACCATCAAGGCACACTGTGAATCAACGAAAACATCCTGAACCTTCTGTATTCCAGATCACAAAGAGACTAGTAATCTTATCGCATCCAGTAAACAGGATGAATCAATGGAACGCATCAAATCTAAAAATCAAAATGATCCGCGAGAATAGCCCACAGTGGTAAAACGTCAACAAATCTCTGCTCAAGGGATCGCCTAAAAATAAATCGACCGCCAAACAGTTTGCTCGTAAACACATTCCAAGCTGATACGAATCCCCCCCGACGTCTCCCCTTCCCTCCCTCAATTGATTACCCGCGTGAGCTGCGTTGAAGAATAGAGAAATCGTTAGAAATTCCGTGTTGTTCAATGTTGACGTTCTCGAAACGTGACCGTAGAATATCTCGTTGTTCGGCGAGGCAGCGGGTCGTAATACGGCTTAAGAAACATGGGACGATCATGTTATCGGGCGCGAACCTTATCGGCGCGCCAGGATTCTCGATTTGAAAACAAAAGAAAAGTGTACAAAGCGAACTATAATTTTATACGCAAATCGGGATGTATAATTTACTTGGAACCCGCGAACGCAACGCCTACCATTTAGATCTAAAGCAGATCGTTGTATAAAATTCTTCTGATCATCTCTACTATCCTCGAGCGACGAGTAACTGATAACTTTCTTTTCTTTCAACTCCTGTTTGAAATTCAAAACTATTTCAACGCAGACCGAGCCGCTCGCTGCGTCGACTGGTAATTTCATTTCAAACGGTCCTCGAGCTAACAATAAAATGTCTTTTGTCCCATCGATAAGGGAGAATGTGTAAAAAGGTTTTTCAACTGGCCGTCCTACATAGAATATGGCGAATGTTAAGTACATTATTTGAGACGCTGTCCTACTTATTGCCGTGAACGTATCGATGCGTGTGAAATTGTAAGAGAAACGATCCGACGTAGTAACGCTGAGAGAGGTGTAACGAAATGTAACACGCAATAATTTTTGTAGACCTTATGTTAATAAAACCGATGTTAATGAACTCTCCCGTATTGATTCGAGCACGCAATGTGATTCAGAGGGAGCGATAATGTGGAAGGTGGTCGAACCAAGCAGGACTACGTACGTACGCCGCTCGTGTCGATGATTTTTAACAATGATTAATCCATCTGCGCGTGTTAATTTCACCTGGGTGTAATTAGAGATTCGACGATGAACAGAGTGGCGAGTAACTCACCCCCCCCCCCCCCCCCCGACGTCACACGAATCCCTCCCGCTCTTACGTTCCCATTCGCCGTATGGAATTTTTTACCTCTTCGCCAAAATGTCCCCCGTGCGATGTATCATTTCGAACGCAGCCAAGTATCTTATCGTACATGTAACATAGAATAAGGAGTGTGTCATGCCATGAAAGCGACGATGGTTAAACGTTTCTAAAGAGAGAGAAAAAACAAAGTGGAGAATCAATGATTTTCGAATCACGTTAGCGATAAATACCCACCATATTCATTCGCGACGAGAAGTCGCTCTCTATTAACTGGTGTACATGAAACGTTTCGTTTCCCCCTATTCTGACGCGTTCACCGTTCGACTCAGAAGCATTTAAGCACTTTTCCTCTGCTTTCTGATTCATAATGTTAATTTTAAAGTAGCACGTCATAATTAATTCTAAATAGAATAGACGTTACGTTCTATCGCTACTTTTAGGTAAAAAAAAAGAATACCACTCACATGTAAATAGTGTGACGAACAATTAAATTGGATAATAACGGTCTTAGAGATTTTTTCAACTCAAGGGTTTCTTGGACAGAATAGATATAGTTTTGTTATCCGTTGCGCAAGAGACGAACAAATATACCAATTCCTTACAATAGGGCACAGCATAAGAGGGGTGTTTGCGGCGCGGCAAGGATATTTCTATACAGTAAAATGTAAACTTTCTACGATGTAAAGGTCGGCGTGCACTGCGAGGAACCGTCTTGTAATTGTTGATAATTTTTAAACGAGAGTGGGCGCGAGGCGTGTCCACATACTGTGCCGTCTTGTAATGAACTTGTCGATACATGTATATCAAACTTTTGAGAACTTATTGTTAAGCTTGCGTTACACGCCTCATTTGTAAATATTAGATCATATTTTTGTCTGTAGCATAATGAGGATTTTAACTGCAATTTATTTAGTTCATAGTATATAAAATAATAATAAAGCTGGAAAATATAATGGGACAAAAGGGGCGTTGTCATTTCTCCGGTATCTAAATTCTGTGAGCACGTAAATTGTAATTGTAACCGTGAAGTAAGATTCCCTTCGCAATCATTGCTGAAAGTTTCATTATTCTTTAGTTATTTTTAGTTATTAAACTGTGATAATATCCTATGAGTGCTTGCAAGTCTCTTGATTATAGGTTTTTTAGTTATTAGCGGTTTCTGGATGCAATTCGAACAAATGAGTCGTCGCCTTTCAAAATATAGACCCCTTGTTACTCTCCTGTGTCACGCTAACAATGATTTTGCATGTAATTAATTAGGTATGTGCTTTATTTTTTAGAAAATACATCAGGAGAGTTGGTAAATTAGATGTAATTTATTGGTAAATATTGGTAAAGGATTATAGTTTTGTGTAGAATTATAAAAGTGCACAAATTACTTGGAGAAAATCTAGAATTCATTTGTAAACCCGAGTATCTACTACGGGCGTCTTCACCTTTGTACAAATTGTGTCCATAAACTGCAAAAGGGCTAGCTTCCAAAAATGTCCATGCTCTAATTCGGCTAAAATTGTACAAATAGTTTCATTTTGTATAGAAATAATGTTTGCGAGAAAGATTTTCGACGATTCAGAAATTAATATTTTACGATTTTAATGGTATTCCCTACCTTGCCGACACAACATAGGCGGGTAACACAAACTTCTACCTAACCGATATTGCATTTACCACTTACTGTTAAAACAGAGTACCGTTCAATTGTTTCAATCTACATTCCCGAGATGTCTGTATCACTGAATACCTTGGTCGGGTAATTCTGAAACACGCTGTATATTCGGGCGAATTGGCGATCTGTATCAGACTTTATGTCGGGTGATGCCATTACGCATCCGCGGTGCTTTGTGTCTTGCGCAATTTGTTGTATCGCCGAACATTAATTCAGCTTATCAAAAACACAGATAGCGAAAGCAGGGACAATTTTAGAATTTCACTTCGCATTCGCTGATTGAGATTTACACAAATTTCACGAAACCATTGGTAAGCAGTCACATTTCTAAATGAATTTGCAACTACTCGTTACCGGTATTCGCAACGTTGTAATCTGTTTTTTCCGGCTGCAATTCGAAAAAACAGAATACGTTCGCGAGAGAAAGACGCCGTGGATTTGCCGTTTTGTGCAGCAGTTAATACATTTCTCGTAAACATCTTAAAGTACATGCGATGATGTGTCGCATTAGTGACACGTTAGCGGCAGTGTCTTTAATATGCATGAGGCGTTTTAAATAAATCCACCGTCGTTGTTTACAGGCATCAAAATGTCTATCCCCGTTACACCAGAATATCTGGCAGAATTACAGACATTTATTAGTCTGTGTACAGCGAATCCAGCGTTATTACAGCAACCTCAGCTTGCCTTTGTCAAATCTTTTATCGAACACTTGGGGGGAAGCATACCAGAAGATACAAGCAATGAATCACCGAGCAAAAAGTCTGCGAGCACAACTGAGGCAACTGAAGTAATGGAGGCCACTGAGGCAACCGAAGCTACTGAGGCAACTGAAGCCACTGAGGCAACTGAGGCAACTGAGGCTCCTGAGCCAAAACAGGAAAAACAAGATACGCCTGAAGTCATTGGTAGATCGAATGTTTACTTCCGATAGTTTTAAAACATTTCTAATTACTCGATTTATTGAATTAACTCTAAATTCTGTTACACGTTTCAGAAGCAGATTTAGATACTCCTCAACCGATGGGTGATCCAACGCTTGAGCCAACAGAGGA
Organism: Andrena chrysosceles; assembly: GCA_963855975.1. Taxonomy (NCBI): domain Eukaryota; kingdom Metazoa; phylum Arthropoda; class Insecta; order Hymenoptera; family Andrenidae; genus Andrena; species Andrena chrysosceles. The sequence goes on along the minus strand of OY979766.1, from coordinate 8,110,641 downwards.
GAATGTAGTGGAAGCTGCAGCCAAACGTTTGGAAGCTGTGTCCGCGTTCGCAGAGGAAGATTACGAGAAGGCTATAAAACTCTACACTGAATCCATTGAACTGAATCCGCAGGTAGCATTAGTCTATGCTAAACGCGGGCAAATTTATTTGCTAATGGAAAAGTCTCACGCTTGCATACGCGACTGTAATCGTGCCCTGGAGTTGAATCCAGATAGCGCAGCTGCCCACAAATTTAGAGGAAGGGCTTACCAGTTGCTTGGAAAGTTCGAAGAAGCTGCTAAAGACTTGAGACTCGCTTGTCAATTTGACTTCGACGATGAAGCTAATGAATGGCTGCGCGAAGTTACGCCAATGGTGAGTAATCTTCTTTTTGTATATTATTACTTTCGATGTATTGTTTGCGGTATATACGAGTTCGATCGACTCAATGTATGCGCTGACTAAAACATCCATAGATTTTAATCGAAAGCTCTTTCAAGACCGCCGCTGAGTCTTGTCACCATTTTCACTGATATATTGTCTCTACAATATTCGCGAATAATTTGTATTTGGGATTGAGACGTCACATTTACACAAATGAGAATCATAGAACACACATTCCTATTCAAAAAATACATAAATTAGATCTACTTAACTTAATACATAAAGTAACATTTACATAAAATAACAACTTATTTCCGCTAACAAAGTAAATATTTTACTGAATTACGTGTAATCAACGTATTCTTGGATAATTCGAGTGACAATAACAATGACTGAAATAACAACAACGTTAGCGATCCGCATGCCTGCAGAAAGCCAATTACACGCATGAGCATTAACAACACAATACAAACTGGTAAGCATTTCGTACGAGACATTTAATTTACACAAGGTGTACATTGCGAATAAAACGTTTTACTAAATCAAAACAATATATCCATTTACATCGAAAATATAGTTGGCGTAACAACATGGGGAACATGTTATCAATTAACTACTAGTTTTTTTTCTCTTTAAATAAATATTTTATAACTTTTAATAAGAACACAATTCGTTTATACAAGGTATTTCACAAAAGCCTCAAAAAGAGATCATTCTTATCTCTTTCTCAATGGAAATATTTATATATAATATATATATATATTTTATTTTACAGTAAGTAATTGTTGCTCCCGTCCCGATGTTCCGACGGCTAAACTGTCGCAGTGCTCTAATAGTTGGCTGCAACTATTACACTGAGTTTCATAGAAGTCTGTCGCGCGAGTTCATTGCGTCCCCAACTTTTCGTCGACGTATTAATATGGGCCCACTATTGTTGCGATATGTTCTCGGAAACTGCATGACCAAAAGCTGTGTGTTGAACACATTCAAGGGGAACTCACTGTCCGCATTAGATCGGAATGGTAACACTCGTACTGCCTTCAAAACACAACTAGTATCTCGAATCCATCTGCCTCCAATTCACCAGGATGCACTCGGAGCGTACGGCTCAACTCATAGCAAATAGTATACCTTTCATACTCCAAAGCTGATCTTCTCCTCGTCCGTGAGTGATTCGTCTAAGAGTGTCGCGCAATGTTGTGTTCCAGGAGCTCTATTTAGGTCTCGCGTTCTCCGCTTCGTCTAGGATTACGGCTGGATCTTTACCTAAGGACAATCCAATCCCACTATTGCTGGTTGTTTCAGGAAAGAAAGTTCTCTGTACCGTCTCGAGTATTGAACTTAAACACTAATGTTCATCCCCTCTCACTCGTACCGCTGCTCTATCCTCTGTACAATTTTGCTCTCGCTCCGAAGCTCGCATGGCATCAAGAGCTCCCTTTCAGGACGTTGAATCACACTCAACTAGGAGGGCTTGTCTCGTACTCGTGCGTCACCTGCTCCACCGACTTCTTGTACTTGCCCACGAGCTCCGGCAGATCGTAGGCTATGGCCACGTCGAGTCTGTTAATCGGGCATCCACGGAAGTAGGTGCACGTGGAGCTCAACAGGGGGAAGTCGTAAAGCGGATTCAGCCGGAAGAAGTCTCTGTAAACGTCCGGATCAGGCAAGTCGTAGCGCGATATATTCTTCAGAGTGCTCAGGCCCTCATAAATGTGATAATCCTGCGGATTCTCCACGATCCTGTCGCTGGTCTCCTTCTTGTTTCCGAAGAACGTCTTCTGGTTGTAGTAGGTGGTCAGATAGCAGTCTACCATTTTAGCGTGATTGCGCACTCGCACCTGCAGATACGAAGCACAAGTTCTAACGATTGAAAGTAATATAAAATACCACAAAGAGGAGGAAAATTATAGCAATAGGTTTCTCTGGCTTTAAGCACACTATAACCAGCAATTCCTATTAAAAAGAAAATAGAATTCAACTTCAAACTTTCTTCTTTTTAACAGGGCAGCTGACCAACTGCTGTTCACTGTTACTTACAGCGAATCTTCTGGCGCTCGCTATCTTGTGCTCGACTCGTTTATCAATGGCAGTACGAAGATCGCGCAGGAACGCGCGTTCCTGCGCGTACAACAGCCTGGTCGGTGCACCGGCCTCGTAGGGTAACGACCACAAGGACGCGGAGTACATTATCGGTGGCTCAGCGCTAGACATCAGCGGCGATATGTTCCATATCAGTGCGCCTTGCACTCTCATCAGCTCCTCCGGTTTCACTTGGTCAGCTTTGTTAAGAATGATGCGTGTCTGGTTTGGAAAGGTCGCGTTATCATCGTGCCAGACGCCGTTTAAACGCCACAAACTTACCTGATACTCCCGACCTTTCAGCTGGTCGAGGATCGCTTCTGTTTCTGGCCCGACGTCCAGCTTGGATGGATCGTACACCAGGAATATTATGTCAGCACGGTCGATGAACCACTGGCACGCATCGTTGAATGGGAACAAACGTTGCACCTGCTTTCGGATTTCCAAGATACCCGGTATCTCGACGATGTTCACCTGAATGCGTACAAATCGTATTAAGTGCAGCTATGATTGCATCTTACGAGGATAGGTGAGGATGTGGATCTGTGCTTTTTGGATGGAACCGAACCATTTTAAGCCTCGGTTCCACTCAATAGACACATGTTCAAGACACATCCCCGAATTACAATGAAGAACACGTGCTCACATTCTCCAGTAGCTTGCTGTTCAGCCGTAAGCCCTTAAGCCGATCGAGCAACCCTTGCCCGAACTTTTGCAAGCCGGAGAATGTCCAGTCGGCTGCGAGCTGCGTGCCATCGAGGATCTCCTCCTCCTCCCCGTGCATTAGAATGTTGAAGTAGGCCGGCGACGGCTCGGCTCCTGTGTCATTTCCATTTGCCGTTTTGCATTGCTCCTCTAAGCACTCTCTCAAACCATCTAAACACTATCTGTATATTCATGCTCCTAGCATGCGTCTACTGCTAACTGTTTAGCGGGTTTTCTCACATTCTCTACGAGACTGTCGGTGGCGCGATCACCGCCGACTGTGTTAATCCCTTAAACAGGGAGAGCGGATATATACGTTGCGTACGGGGTCTAGTCCCTCCCCGCTTAAGGGGTTAAAAGGTTCTTCTTCTTAATGTTTAGCTCAAGCGTCCTCGCAAAACAAAAGTCACGCCCCTCCCGTTCCATCGTCACCTACTCACCTGTCCTCAACGACGTCTGGCTGTACTCTATGTCGAGCAGATAGTTTATTATGGAAGATTTCCCACCGCTCCACGGACCCATGAAGAGAACCAGCGGCTTCGAGAATATCTCTGGATCTGCGCAACAATTCGCGTTACTAGGATCAAGAAGGGAATTAAAACCGTCCGCGGAGAACGCTTCCGAGTACTCACCGCCAAAGTGTCTATTGCTCAGGTCCCTGTACTTGTACAGAGTCTCCAACGGTTGTATGGCATTGTCGTAAACCTTTTTCAGCTCCTTCAGAATCACATCTCTGATCTTCTGAATAGCGTTCTCCTTCCCCTCGTTCTCTTCGTCCAGCTTCAATAGCTGATTGATATGATCGCGTGGTCGTAAATTCTCTGGCACCTCGATCTCCTGTATCAGGTCTTCTTCGGGGGTGGGTTCCTCTTCCTCGCTCTCAGCTGCTTCCTCGGAGCCCTCACCGTCACCCTCAGATTCTTCGCCAACTTCCCTCCTCGCGCGAGATTTCTTCTTTTCACTTTCATCCTCCTCTGACTTGGCTCCCTCCGCGGATTCTCCTTCCTCTCCTTTAGCATCCTCATCCTTAGCTTCCTTATCTTCCTCAGACTTGGCTGCCTCCTCCGCTGACTTCGTTTCTTCTTCCTCCGCAGACTTAGCCTCTCCTTCTGATTTACCTTCCTTGGTCTCCTCGCTGTCCTTCGCCTCCTCGTCTACTTGACCCTCGGCGCTCTCCTTGCTCTCCTCCTTCCCTTCTTCCCCGCTTGCTGGTTGCTCCTCAGACTGCGCGTCCTTGCTGTCGTCCTTCTCGGCCTCTTCAGCATCCTCCGTGGAAGCAGCTGCCTCCTCCGTCTCTTTCGAAGCCCCCTCGTCCGCCTTCGAGTCGTCGGCTTCGTCGTCGGCTTTATCCTCGTCAGACTTCACCTCCTCGGTCTTAGCTTCGTCGGATTTCTCCTCGTCGATCGTCGGTTCTTCAGTCGATTGCTCCTTGGCCTGCGCCTCGTCGGACTTCCCATCATCGTCTTGCCCACCTTCTTCTGATTTGCTGTCGCCCGCCTCTGTTGCTTCGTCGGACTTACCCTCGTCTACCTGCGCCTCTTCGTCGGACTTCTGATCGTCCTCGCCCGACTTCTCAGCCTGTTCCTCTTCGGTTTCATCTTGACCAGAGTCCCCACCTTCATCTACCTTCTCGGGAGACTCATCTTTGTCCTCCTCCGTTCCTGCGTCCGCTTCGCCGGATTTCTCATCTGTCTGATCAGATCCACCTGTAACAGAGACACTTTCCTGGAGACTAACTTCTGCGGCTGGGAATCTACGTTACTCTACGTCCCTTGGAATTATAGTTGAAGCAAAATCAATTGGCTGCTCAAGGCCTTGTGGTCAAGTACCTACTGTGGTAGGGATACTTAAGGCTAGTGGAGCAGAACGTGCAATTGATTTTGTGTCAATTTACATCTCCACTTGTGCACTACATCCTCGAAAGACTGCTTTTAGCAGCGAATTAAGGATCAGCAGCGCTGGGTCTCAATTCCTACCTTCCTCGGTGTCACCAGCTTCAGCGCTCTGCTCTCCCGCCCCCTCGGCACTCTGTTCAGCTTCCCCGGATGTTTTGCCAGCCTCTTCGTCAGCTTGTTCAACGCTTCCCTCCGCTTCGCCCTCTATTGAATCCTGTCTGTCCTCCTCCGTTGCCAAGTCCTCCTTCGAAACATCGGCTGCTGGCTCGCCAACCTGCAACGAGCACCGCAAAGTCATTCTCTCGATCGATCTCTTAGGGACTTCAAAGGTGGCTCACTTCTTCGCTCGCGGTGTTAGCGTCCCCATCCTCTTGGCTGTCTCTGTCGGCGTCGGTCTCCGCCTCGGCACTGGTCTGCTCCAAAGATCCTTCAAAAGAAACATTCTAGAAATCGTTGCGCTCCACTCGAATATCCCTCAACATTCTAACATTACCTGTACCGAAGTCCTTCAGCGCCTTCTCAATGTACGGTCGACACAGATCCTCCGATGGCACCTCTAGCTCCTCGCTTTGCACTCCTGGAACACGAATTTCGGGGCATCTATGAAGTTCTGTCGCGTTGGTGGCAGGAAACTTTCAAATATTCAGGTGGTGGGTAATATGTATTGGTCTTTGAATTGTTTTGAGCTTGCAAACGTTAAGCTTAGAAGAGTGAAGGAATTCCTCAGTAACCAGAATTAATATTTTGGATACTTCTGCTTTGGATAATTGGAAACTTTTTCACTTTTCTCGCACCTACAACCTAATCATTTGATTCACAAATCAATGGTCCCCACGAGAGATCCAATTCTTTTTATCCTCGTCTCTTCTCAAAGCTAAAATTGCGAGTAATGTAGGAGCTTATACTCTGTCCCCTTGAAAAATGACTGCATCGTTTGGCCAACGCGGCGAGCAGGCTTCGTTAGGGATCTAAGGGCGCCTGCTTGGTGCTAAACAAACATCGAGCACGGGTGTTTTTTTTTTTATTTTTATTTTCCGTCTTTATTTCACCAAATTATCAAAAACACATGGTGTTGTAATGCACGCCGACGTGGAAATATGCGAGCTGGGAGGACCGCGGTGGGAACATTAATATATGTACGGGAGATGCGTGTATTTGCGTTGCGCGCATGTTACCGCGAGGATTTTACGGCTGGCTTGATTCTATGCCGATTCTTCGGCTGCCAGGAATTTTCATCGAGCAGTTCTCACTATGCCGAACACGCGTTGTGCCAAAAGAAGGCGCGGGGTATTAGATAACCGAGCCGAGGAGCTTCGAGCGGAGGGTTTAACGCCACGCGACCACCGAAAATATCTGACCCAGGTGACGCAAGATCTTGTCAAAGTCGTTACACACCGTTAGGGTCGGGCGCGTGCTCGGACAATGACAGGTGTTCGGGAACAACAATCGGTGGCTTCGATACCCTCGACTGGTCGACAAAAGACATAGGCTGAAGAATCGAAAACCAAAATTCTCGGCGACTAGACTCACTTTGGAACCTCGAAGGAACGAGGGTAGCTGCTTTGAGAGGATTTGGACGATTATATAGCCTGAAGAAATTGGAGAACACTGCTTTCGGAGGAACTAACAATAAGAAAGAATAGAGTGAATGGTAGCAACGGTGTCTTGCCTTAGAAACACTCTGAATGTCTCAAGATATACGAGTACTTGGCTAACGAAGACCACATGGTGTTATTAATCGAAGGATCTGGAGAACTAAAGACGAAAACTGCTACCAACTACTCTCTAGGGATTAGCCTGACGATTTGAAGAAACCCATGCTCCTGGAAAATAATCCAAAACACTGATCCACGTGGAATTATGGGAGTTCAAGGTTGAAAGTAGTCAGGAAGGCCAGTTTCGTGGCATTTGTTCCTACATGGAGTTCCCATTCTGTCACCCGCTTGCTGGAAACATAGCGACGCTCTGATATCTGAAATTTGATGGCACAGAATGTAAAATCTCGGTCGATGAAAATGTCGATATCATCTTTCTAGGCAGTACCTGGGACCAGGACGGTTTCTAAGTATAGCGGCGAGTAGGCGGCTTTGAGCCGAGCAACACTTGAAAATATTTATATATTCGATGAGCGAAACGTATTTTTATCGGTTATTCGCCGCGAAAAAGTGCAAATATGTAAACCAACCACACGGAAGATCCTAAGATGATTACCCTAATCGAGAGACTAATTTGTCGTTGACTCCACTGGATTAAAAGATGATTGAGCAGATTTTGTTCGTTAAGCAAAAATTCCGCGCTGCACTACCAGCGAAATCAAAAGCTCAACGAATACTTGGACCTGCCCGAGTACCTTGTTCCTCGATTAATAATGCAATTTTCAGAGCACAGGTTTAATTAGTCTGCAGACGAAGAGAACGACCAAGGAAATATGCAGCTTACGTTGCGCCCAGCTCGTAAATTTTCATCATTACATCACACGTGTTGATGCTTTTGGCACGAGATATTCCGTTTTATCATTTCGCATGCCTCAGCCTTTTGTTTTCTGAGCATCGAAGTACACGGAGGACGCTACTTGTCGAACATCTTAATTCTTTTCTTCTTCAATATCTTCTAGGTGATATGATTGTGTTGGTTTACTGTTGAATTGATTGGATTTAATTGTGGATACAGATATTAAGGAAGACAAATGTTAAAGGTCGCAGTCGAAGGATGTTTGATCGTGGTTTACTCGTGAATATTAATTTTGAACTCGGCCGATCTGTTCGGCGGTGTGTTGCAATTGTATGGTCGCAAAATAATTCACGAAAATGTCAAGATACAGGTAATGGAAGTAGAGGTAAGCAGCTGTCGTTTGGCAAGCATAGCTACCAAGGATAAAGATAGAATCCGAAGTCTTGTTCCGCGCTCTGCGACGTGTATAGTCTTTAATCCTTTCGCTGTAACAGTCGAACCAGCTTCAGAATGCATAATTCCCTTTTCCAAAATAAATTTAAAAGAGAACGCATAATTCCCTTTCCAAACAGATTTGCGAAATCATTTCTGCCTCAAGAAGGAAAGGGGTGGGAAAGTACACTACAGTAGCGTTCCATAAAAAGACACAATGCTTTATGAATTTTTAATAATCGATTTAATAAGTATCTGTGAAATTTCAGATATTATTTGTTTCTAAATGTTACACGACATATTGTTCCGTTTAGCTTGCCAACATCTTCCAATTTACAAATGTTATACGAGAATTTTCATCACGTCTCGCTATTACCAGCAACGTGCTACCTTTAAACGGAATTCACGGTTAGGTTTACAGAATTTAGAGCGAATCTGGCACGGACTTATAGCCGTCCTTATGTAATTATTTGCGAGTTGTTGACAGTCGGTTTCCATCGATTCCCAAAATAACAAATCCTTGAATCCGCGATCAAAACTTTTTACTCGAACGTCGCCGTGTTTCGTCGTGCTACTCCAATTAAAGCGCTGTCAAGCACACTCGCAATAACAATTACCAAAGATTAAAATATTAAAATATTTCTTAATCCAGAACCATCTATCCCCTCTAGGTATTATTCAATCGAACTAATTAGCAAGTGGCCATAGAATCTATTTTATTGGACGACTATTTCACAGGGAGGCCTCGACGAAAACTATCCAAAATATCATGATGCATCGAGGAAGCAGATTCGAATAAACGTCACGTGCACCGTGGAGGGATATTCTTTCACCAATGGTGTACGCTGGTAACCGATAATGACGCAAGGCTCATGAGAGTTGGTGATGGTGCGTCTGCTCGATGCTGAAGAGGCTCGACGAGCGAGCAACCGATGACGCAGACCGGCGACTTTACGTAACATTGACCTTCGTCAATCGTCACACGTTCGTCAGCACTCCGGCCACATCATCGACCGCTAAAGCTTCTAGAAACCTGGCCCTAATATCAAGAAACGCGCGTCTTCCTCCTTGAAAAATCGCCCGACCACGTCATTTACAACTACGTCGAACTGGCAAACAGGAGGAGTGCTCATAATCCACAGACCTGGCAGTCGGCGTCGTTAATACTCGTCATGAGCGATTCGTTGACTTTGATTTATATAATTAAACCCGCGTAAACGACGCCGAAATCGCGGATCGAGGTGCATTCTAAAAAAGCCGCCGCGTGACGTCAAGTTAAAAATAACGCGACAACAAATGACGGGCGGCGTTGCACGATTTTGTTTTGGAGCACGCTGCAATCGGTACCGAGGCTCGCGAGTATGTGTTTCGCGAAGGACCCTGCGAATAAGGGAAGGAATGAGAATACTCGGATCGATTTCAAGACAAACGAAGCGCAAGCTGTCGCGCTATTCGCTTCACTAATTATTAAAATAATCAAGCCACAATTCACCGAAACTCAGACTTCAAACATCATCTAAATATTGTTTCTGCAGACGCTGGCATACTTATGTTCACTAAGAAGGAAAGAACATAGCAGAAAATAATAAAATACAGCAATTGCATTATAACAACAATCCTAGTAGCACTGTAACCGAGAACCATGTATCTTAATTAGAAGAAGAACAAACTTTCTACCTGAAAAGGGCGAATAAGGAGAAAGAAGGATTTAAGTAGTACGCTGCTTGATAGCTCAGACGTAGTTGGCATTCGACTAGATCGAGGGAAAAGGGATGGTTGCGCAAGGTCAACGGGACAAGAGGGTGAGCCGTGGTTGGAAGGTGGACAGGGGACTTCCGGTGGTGGTCACTGAAATACTCACCCTGTAAGGCGACGGCTAGAAAGGCCAGGAAGAGGCCCACGAAGAACGCGGGTCTCAGCCGCGAGCCCGTCATCTCGTTTCACTAGGCACTACACGATGAGAGCCAGGGCTGGCAGCTCGTCTACACTCGATAGTCGCCTTCGACTCCAACTCGCCCGCGAGGAACTGGCATTGTCACTACCGCCAAACCCCGAAGACGCCCCTCTACTTCTCACCCCACAGCCAGACCACGCACGCTACTATTTCCTCTGTTTTTCTTTCTCTTCCTTCCTTTTTTATTCCTCTTTCCCATCCGTCTCGACGCTCCTCGCTGGTCGATTAACGGGATCTTTCACCTCGGTAATATCGAAGGGATGTATCCCTTGATTCCAGCCGATGCTCTGGAATTAGAATTAAACTTCGGAGAGTCAAGAGAATTCTCTCGAGAAAGAGATTCAAGGGCAGGTCGGTGTGAATTTTGGCGGAGGGAAAAGTGATGAATTCTAAAGCGGAGATTGAGAGAATATTCTGTGGATTTTTTTGTAGCATCGGGGAAGAGACTTAATCGTATCTTCGTGGAAGACTTGAGGTTTTAAGGAATTAATTTTGCTGTGGAGGCTTTATTGAACCTTTGTACAAATAATTGCGTGCAAATGCGAGGGTTCACGTTTAATTTGAGATTCGAAGGATAGATCGCCAGGCAGTGATTGGCTAGTCCAAAGAATGTTTTCTAATCGATCGTTTTGATCTAGAAAGGTGTGGCTTTGATCGCAAAGCAACAGAGTAATTCTGGGAAAAGTAATTGAAAGAGAGAATGTCTGTAAATGTGGAATTTCTGAAGTATGCAAGAGTTGTGCCGCCACTGAATCACCGTATCTTTATCTCCTGCGATCCGAAGATACTGGTCGTAGAGTCGGGGTTTTAAAAATACCTCTTGGCGGCCCGGTTTTCTCGGGTTTGGAGGGTCTACCTGGCCGACAGACCGCAAAGACATTGACTAGAGATCTCGTACGAGGATCCTGCACACGCTTCGACCCGTCTTCCACGTCATCTTCAACCTCGTTTCCCCGCTCCGCGCTTTTTATTTGCGACGAAAGCCTGTCATCGGCTATTTTTCATCCTGCTATATTTCTGAGGGACATTGTGCCGACCCCAAAACCGGAAACACATTCCTAGAACTGAACGGCCCTTGGGACTTACGATTATAAATACCCCCGCACGTTATACTCGCGTGGATAATTTATTCCCATGATATAAGTAGCAACGATCGACCGAAAATCGCTGGTTAAACAGTTGCAAACACGGGCCAATTGCGAGCATTGCTGTTATTCGATTCCCAAAATACACGTGTGATACGGGGACAAGGTCGTCATGGGAATCAGAAGAGGTACAGTTGGAAGGCACTCATATTCCTCGAGCTCTGAGAGACGATTCCTACAAATTTACTTTGGATATACTAAAATTCCTGAGGAATACGAGGCGTAGTAATTAAAATCGTACACCAACTCCGTAATCTAATTAGAAGATCGTCTACTTAAACGAGATACTAAGATCAACGTTTTTACAATATCTTACACCACGCTTCCTCTTCCTATAAATCTCAAATTCACAAATTTACTGAACCCTCATTGTTCCAACTATTATCAAGTGACCAGGCCAGCTACCATTAACACGAATACCCGTACACAAGAACAAATCGCCAGTAACCCGACCAATAGAACACAGAAAACAAACGATTACTCCACGAAGTGCCAGCAGATCGTTCTCAAAATACCACGCAGAAATGTAGTCCCCCCTAAATATTACTCCCACTTCGGTTTACCGAACTTCAACCCTCGGTCCTCGTATTTCTCGAGATACTTAACTGAACGAGATTCTACTATAGCCAGGCAACCCTTAATTCCATTCATTCTCTGAGAACAGTTCCGCGATAACGCGACCCCTCAGTTGTCTTCTATATAGCAACGCGGTTTGGGGCGTTAGAAATTGTCGTGCAGGAAGTCCATCGACAGAGGAAACGCCACGGTTTGGAAGTTTTGCGGTAATGTAATATTAGCAGAATTCCAGCTGGCTCTGATTGCAACCGAACGTGGCTGCTTACCGCGTAGCAAAGAGAAGAGATTCGCGGCGAAATGCGTGCGCGGTCGGACAGAGAGGAGCGTCGGGACGACGGGCGCCTTTATATTTAGACGCCCGGGTCGCCGCCGTATAAGGTGGTGGTCCCTCGTGCAAAAGTTCTCTCGCGCGATCGTCGGCTCTCTCCACCGCTATCTCCCGTTCCTCCTTGCCCTTTCTCCTTATCTATGCACCTCTTCTGCGTTCGCCAACGGTCCTGACCTAAGGCGTCCCCGATCGCGACGGGCGATCCGCGATGGATCTCTACGATAGACCGCTGTGGTCCTCTCATTTTCATGACCCCGTGGGTTACAGGTGCTTCGGTATCGAATGCGTTTTCTGCTTGCCTTCGCCTCGTCTTTCTTGAATTTAGATGGGGGTTGGTACTTACAATTACTTACACTGTTTTCTTTACTTCTTAAGCCGGGGATCCACCTGGAATTCTCGCTATGCTGTGCTATAAAATATAAAAAATATAGCACAGTTTTAGCTTAGCTTTTGGTGGAAATGGCGCCACAAGGATGTATTGAAGTCAATTTATTAAAACTTAGCGCAGCATAGCATAACTTAACTTAGCTTTCAGATGGATTCCCAGCTTTAGGATCGCGATGGGTGAAGGTACCTATTTTCAAAGTTTTCAGTAGACTTCAAATCTTGTAGGCGACTGGGGCCGATATGGTTTCTGTTTGTGCCGTTTTCCTCAGAGTCTTTTATGGTTCATCAGAGAAATGTTGATGAGGGATACGACCCTGTGGAAATGTTTCCTTCAGTTCAAGGGTATGCAGCATGCTCCTGCGTGACGTTAAATGTTTATAAACCTGGATCGTGGGTTGGTGGTGACTGAAATCAGAATTAAGTAAACGGGGTAACAAAGCTGAGAAATGTATCGATTTTAGAAACGAAGTTTACTGGCCAAATTGGCTGCTTCACGGTCTATAATAAGGCTGCGGTTGTATGAAGTCACAATGTATCTTGGACTGACGTGGGATACTTCCTTATGATTTAGTGTTGCGAGGAATTTCCCCAGAATGTACGAGTTACCACGCTCTCGAACCCGGCCTTTGAATCTCAGAAATTGGAACTCTGAATTAAACGGAAATCGACAGTGTTGCGTACCAGTTACATAACTGATAAGCTGGGGTCACTGACCGAGACTAAGGAAACGGGGGCGATATGTAACTTAACTAAACAAATACGCGACTAGGGTGGCTCACTTTGTTCCTACGCTAAGTTCAGGGTTGAATCGCTATGAAATGACTTTGTGTGTTATTTTGAAACTATCCTGTGCTAAACACGAAATCAGATCCCATCGTTGATGATCGTAAGTTGAAAATGACAAGGAAATAGTTTAGCTACTAGTTACACCAGGTTCATGATTAAAACACTTCCCTCTGAGTGATGAACATGTACTTTATGACGCGTTTCTGCTTCCAGGCTCGGGAGATCGAGATGCGCAAGATACTGGAGAAACGTGACACGCAAGTGAACTCGGAGAGTGAGAAACAGGAGTGCTCGAAGGATTCCAAGGATGCGAAGGATTCCAAGGATGCGAAGGATTCGAAGGACAGCCGCTTCTCTCAGACTGAATCCAGCGGAGAGGAACCAGCACTAGGGGACTTCAGTAAATTCTTCACCGATGCAGACATCATGAAGTCTCTCATGGTAAATAATGCCCCATTGCTACGCCTGTGGCTATAAGCATACACTCGTGATCCAGTTTCTCAGGCAATCAGCTATCCAGTAGTTCAAGTCCACAAATCTTACCTTGAAATTATGCTTTTTTCTTCAAACTGTCTGATTGCCATTGCACAGGACCCAGAAGTAGGGCAGGCCTTCAATGAGATCTGCACGAATCCACTGAACATCCTGAAGTACCAGAATAATCCGAAGATAATGGCGCTTATCAACACGGTGGCCTCGAAATTTGGCGGCGCGGGTGGCATACCAGGTGCCAAGGGAATGCCGGGAGCGCCGACTACCACTCCAAAGCCAGAGCCACAGGACGACGACGGTCTCGATTAAGCAGTCATGCTACTACTGGAAATTCCTCCTTCAATTTATCCTCCAATGATTCATAGCGCGTCTGGACATTGTACTGGAGCGATCCCTACTCGAATCTACTTGATACAATTCCTTTGGCCAGGATCAACTTCTCGCGAGCTGGAATCTAGTACCTATTCGTACGCCAAAGAAACTATATTTTGAAAACAATCGACCTTCGGAACCAGTTGCAAAAGTTCTACGGTCGTATATCTACAGTAGAAGAGTCGCATTTTCAATGTGAATTATACCGATACTTAATTATTACGATATTAAAGCCCAATTATAATTCAGTGTATCCTTTAATTTTATTTATCAATTGGCAAAACGACTCCACTGTGTTCCAGCTTGATCCTGTCTCAGCCTTGTTTCTCTTATATTTGTTTCCATGTATGTATCTCGTGTCTTCTATGTTTCGGCAGTTTTACTTTTTGTATGTTGTTTATTCTACGAACAAGTGATATTAGGTTTCATTTCTATTGTATTCAACTTTTTTTTAATCTCGTTTTGTAAGTGTTAAACATATTTTCGCCTAATTATAATCGACTACTATGTGATAAAGCGTTCGTTTCCCAACGAAATGTCTCGTTCTTTGTATTACTTAACATTCGCTACGTACTATTGTCTACGATTAAGCGTTTTATGCAACATTTTGTTCACTTTGCTCGAAGGAAGGTCGTTGCGTTTATTAAAAAAAAAACATATTCACGCACGATATAATGTGGCATATTAGACACTTTAAATGATTTTTCGATGTTAAGGGAACCTATGTACGAAGTTAGCTGATGGTGTGAAACGTAACGGATAGGATGGTTTCGGATGGAATCATCGGTAACACAGCAGACCTAATATTTGTATATATATCTACGGAGCAGAGACAAAAAGAATGTTCATGGCAAGTATCATAAACAAAACATGATGTGCAGTGTTTGCTAAACTCACAATCTCCACGTGATTTAATATATCCATCTAAGGGTAAATAATAAAGCATAGTTTTCCAAGCTCAACTTCGGCCAAGCTTGCTACGTTTCTCAGTTAATAATTAACAGGTCGAGGATACTTCGTTAGTAATTTGATTTATGAAAATGATACGGATAGTGTGAGTCGAGCATTCAAAGAAGGATATAGTGCTTCAAGTATGTCTGTTGGAATATAAACTGTCATACGATATACCGTGAGTTCAATAAATACATCGTACAGTTCTGTATAAACATTCAACGTTCTTATTTACCAGAACGATCGTGATTAAGTATATACAAGAACGATCATCGATAATCACACGTACAGAGTGATTCGCCTAACGCGCCTTCCTCATTTCGTTACGTTAAACGAATCACCCCGTATATAAATTTGAAGAATAGGTTGCGCCGTATCTCCGTACCCAACGATCTTCAGAAGGTAAGTTGCAACCGCGATGGCTAGCAGCGACGTGCTGTTCACGCGTGCCGCGTGATCGGCACGAATAAATAACTTCTTATAAACGATAAATAAGTCCTTAACGAACGTTAATATTGCACGTGAAATCAAAAGGTACTGCACTCTTAGGGATAATCGTTGCTCGCTTCGATGCACGATATCGAATCGGCGCCGCCTCGTCGTAACTGTTCATCGAGAAACGAGACGAAATTGACCAGCTCGTTCTGATCCTCCGCGAAAATCTTCATGCCTCCTCTATTGAATCGTTACAGCGAGCCGGATGGTGCAGGTCGCCTTGCCGCGCTACGTTCTTCTGATTTTGAGCATGTGCAAGTTCGGATGCCATGGCACTTTCCTGAAGGTCGACGTGTTCGCCTCGTCAGGAGGTAGAACCTCGTTGCTGCTTGCCTCCAGTAACCTTGATCCAGTGATACCCGTATCGAAGCTGAACATCCTCCTATGTCGTTTCGGCCCTTCGTTACCAGGGTCCCAGTTTCTCGTACCGGGATCGCTGACCACACGACGGTGCTTCCTGTGATGTCGATGGTGATGATGATGATGATGATGCGAATGGTGGTGATGGTGATGACGCTGCAAGTTTCTTCTCGGCGACGGCACAGCGTACTCCAAGCTCTGAGGATGGATCGGGGAAGCTGCGACGTGGAGCAGGGAATTCGGGTCGAAGTAGAGCCGATTGTCCACGAAGGGAACGAAGTGCACCGTGTCCATTATCAGCGAACTTGGGTGGAACAATCTCTTCGGGGCTCTCTGGATCGTGGAGGACCATTCGTCGTTCTGCCGCAGATCGATCGTCACCTTTCTGCGACAATACGAGCGATGCGATCTCTGCTGCAATCTGAGGACAGAAAATGGGTCGGTTCGTTAAGAAGATATACAGGGTGAGGCAATTTGTTACATAATACCGGACAACGAACCTAGAGGAACATGGTTGTGACATTCTGTGTCGTCAGTTGAGCGGATGCTCCCCCCTCGGCATTCTATAACACTTGTTCCACGCTTCCAGGAGCAGCACGCAACTGTGGAACCGGTAGAAGATCAACAACGGAAGTCCGATCCTAGATATCACGCCCCACGCGAGCACGCCGAAGAATCTCAGCTGCAGCTCCTGCGAGATCCAGTTCTGCGTAATCACAGTGTCGAAAGCCCACAGAACGGAGTTGCTGAACAGCAGGAAGGTGATCACCTGCCTGGCGGGTTTCGCTATTATTTGGAAGCGAGTTATGCAGGAGCGCTTCGAGGCCTCCGCTATCAGAGTGCTCTGAGCGAAGCACTGAGCCAGCTGCAAGATCGACGCAACCAGGAGCATGATGTGCCTCGCCCGAGTCTCGTCAGGTTCACCCTTCAGTATGGCTAAAGAGCAGGCGGACACCACGATGGTGAAAACGGAGTACAGCTGGACTCCGAACAGAGCCACGTTCGATAACAAACTATCCAAGGCAGCCGGTGCTCTCGTCACCACGGACATCTGACGAACTTGAACGAGCCCGCTGGCAGTCATCAGACTGCTCAACGTCAAGATGGTGATCAGAGTGCCGCAGGTTAACCAGGTCAAAGTGGCTGATGGGAAGTGCTCGTCCTCTCTTACAACGAGGAATATCAGGATAACCACTATGCCAGCGACCATACAGAGTATGCCGAGGAAAAGACCTTTACTGGAACCGTCGCAACCAACTTTGGTGTGACTCGACAAGTCCTTGCTGCTGTGAAACTTTTGCTTGTGTGACGACCGATTCCGTCCGACGTTCTGGCCCATTACAAACGTCACTGCAGCGGCTATCAAGCTGAAACAGAACTCAACTGTTAATTGAATCTTCCACGATGATATCAAGCGCGATGCTCGCTGATTCACACCTGAACTGGACGATAAAGGGATATAGGAATGGCATGCTTGATGTCCACAACTGTCCCAACGTGTTCGTGTTCAAGCACTCCTGCAGGGCGATCACTTGGGAGATCTGTTCGTTTGAAATGGGTTGATAGGGGTGGAAGGCAGTTTTGTCTATTGGGGAGTGGTCTGAAAGAAGAAGACAGGCATTTGGAACACTCTGCGAAAGTATCCTTAATATTGGAATCCAAAGTTATTACTCAAGGGCTTGAACACACACCTATCAAGTCCCTAGTGTGTCTTATCAGGGACGCTGGGAACCCTCGGAGATTCAACGGAGAGGCAGAATTGTGCAGCCCTCGTTGAGCCATGTGGACGAAGTAGGTCCATTCCTGGGCAGAGTCCCAGATCACCAGTCGAATCCAAACAGCGATGTTAGTGGCGGCTAGGTGAATAAATCCGAATCTTGCAGCTAAACCGAATTTCTCTACAAGAACCTGCACGCAACTACATCTATTAGTATTGACTCTACATCCACCGTCGGTTCCAGATATTCAATGAAAATTTCAAGGAGACGTACAGAAACGTGTCTCTTTTCGTTATCTATGTACTCACTTGCGAGTTCACGAACAGGAAGTGCATTTGCAGGAACGTGAAGAGCCCGTGAAGGACAGGGTGCACGAAGACCACGTCGCTCAAGCATTCCGCGCCCTGCATCATCGAGTGCATCGCCATCTCCAACCCGTTGAAAACTAGGGTCGCCAGGCCGAAGACTGCGCAAATATTTTCACTTCACCGTGCTCTGTGCTTCTTTGCGATGATTAACAGACACCGAGGGGCTTTGAAAGAAAACTCACGGAGCGCTCCCACCCGAATGTAGAAACTGGTCGGCGCTGTTCTGGATCGCGAGATGTGCGCCCGTTTCAGGGACCCGAACCTGGTTAAGGAGGTGCCACCGAGTTCAGCGTCTTCGACGCCGCTGCTACTGCTACCGAGACTTCCACAGCTGTCCACCAACACCCATATGTAGATGCTGATGATCACCGCTATGCTTCCCACGTAGAGGTACATCAGGAACACACCCTGGAAAATTGGGGGGATATCGTGGATTAAAAGAACTGAGGGACAATGACGGGGTAATAATAAATATCCACTGTAATGTACATATGACGTAGTCAAAGGGTTAATATGCAGGAACCCCTGAGGCAGTGCTTCCCAACTTGTGGGTGGCGAAGTGTTTTCTGGGAGGTCGCCACGGTTATTTTTAGTTTACGATTTTTAGCACTTATTTATTTTAATATGGATACACTGTTGTCGGTAATTAATGAAAGAAAGGGAATATTTGAGTTATCTTGTACGGGGGATCGCAGGTTATTAGAATATTATAAAAGGGGATCGCGACTCAAAAAGGGTTGGGAAACACTGCTCTAAGGGGATCAGTGAACTTGAATGGGGGATAAAGTTACGTCGTTATTTTCAGTAACTATTAACAAGGGAAGATCCCGGACCCGGAAATTCAACAAATTTTGGCAGTAAACTCAAATTGCGTTGTAATCAGGAGGAAATCCCCTACATAGGTATTCACAAAGTTTCAGAATTTTTTGAAGTTCCGGTTTCGGGATTTTCCCTTGTAAGTGGAATTTAACGTTTACTTATCAACTAAATTATAAGAAACTTCTGACGAGTAGACCGAGTCTATGAACGGATAAAGTACGATTTCAGGTACGTCATGATTCTCGACCATCAATAACGATCCTGAATTCCACAGCCTGACGAGTTCATCGTGCTCCGAAGCATCCTCGCCGGCCGTTACAGGGTATCGTGCTTTCAATTCTCGGAGTTACGGTTACGGTAACTTGTCGACATCTCGATTCGAACCGATCCATAATTTACACGAAAAACGGTGCACGGCGAAGCGAGCAGAATCGCGCGTAATTACGAATGCCGTTTCAACTGAAATCGTCAGAACACCGCTAGCTGTTTGCTTTTCCCGCATCGTCCCAGATTGATTCGCCGCGATCCATCGTATCATCCTTCACCCACCGCTACCTTTCACAAAATAATCATAATACAGCTCGAGACCATACAATGCCACTTAATGGGTCAATTATCAATCCTTGCAATTAAGCGGTGAGTCGCGGATTTTTATAAGATCCCCCGAATCTCTTTTACGTGTCAGCACAATCCTCAAGCTCCCCAGTAGCCCGAGGATATTAACAGTCTTACGAGATTTGAAGTGCACCATACGCTACTCTACCGTTATCTACCACTTGCATGAAAAATCGTAGATGAACCGATCGTAAAGTCCTCGAACGAAAGAACTGGAAGTTTAATATCTGCAGTGTGAACGAGAGGATATGGGAACGGCGAGGAGCCGTCTAGCGCTCACGAAGTTACGCATAGTTAGTTAAACTGCAGCTGTGCAATGCCCAACAGATAGCAGTATCGGTTCTTTGATTACCATATAAAATACTGTTGAATGGGTGATGTTCGTTTTCTATCGCGATTTTACGAGGCATCCCCCCGTTGCTGCTATAATATTCCACGGTTTATGACCCGGAATACCATCTGACGCTTGCTCCTTCTCTCCTTTTAGCGTCGTTAAAACAGTGATCGTGCCCGGCGTGTTTGGGTAGGACCATTTTTAACACGTCTATAGGTAATTAAATTGGGATAACGTCAAGATCAATTGTAACGCTTCAACCTTCTGAACAAACTTTTTCTTTTAGACAATTCTAGAAGGAACTTAGGAACTTACTTGCAAACTGAGGAGAGGTACAGGTGTGTCCATCACTTCCGCCAGGCACAGAGCGATCATCAGCACCACGATGAGCTGGCCGTAGACGTTCGAGAGGACGACCCATAATTGAGAACTGTAACCCACAATGGAAAAACTCCGCGTCAGCTTTGGCCTAGATACTGCTGTCCTCAGTTTTATGGTAAACATAAACTACATGGTGCCCCGTTTCCAACTCATTCACGCGACGTGAAGATCGCAGGTACGACCGTTACACGCGGAAACTTGTGGCGACTTTAATTATTCCACTCTAGATCGTTCATAAATTACGCCTGCATCTACATCATCTACCCCGGTCGGGCTGCAAGCGACCGTGTCTTACAAGGGCTCGGAGTGGTCCAAGAGGTCGCTGGATGATCGTGTCCTAGAAAGGATCCTGGAGACCAGGGATCTGGAGGGGGCCGCGGACCTCGTTGTCTGGGGAGTCGTTGCGCCAGCATCGGTCACCCTTTCACCCCTGCTAGGGGCTCCTCCGGGTGCACCCTCCACGGTGCCACCTGTTGTGCTTCCAGTCTCGTTCAGGCTGTCCTTGTCGTGCTGCTCATTGCTGGCTGTAACAACGATCGGGGTGTAATGTATATTGTAGACTCTTAGCTGGATGGTTTCTTGTGAAACAGATAGTTTCTGTGTCTTCGAAGCAGTAGCTTCTTGGATATTTGTATATAAACGCAACTCTTGCTGGACATCCTGTGAGAGGTTTAAAAAATAGGAATGGGTTTTTCGAAGCGTTGAAACCTCGAAACCCAAGAAAATTTCGAGTTTCTAGAATTCGAAACTTTGTACTTTTTCGTGATTGTAAACTCTCGCAAGCCAGATGAGAAGAAGTATAGAATCAATGAATAAAGAATCGTTCGCAGCGTGTCTCGAGAATTTGTACAGTATTACCTGTATTTTTGTTGGTTTTCTTTAAATATGGTTAATAGAGATTTACGCAAAAATTTTGTTCACTTCAGTTTTTAGAACAAGATATTTAATTTATAAAATAGAATCAGTACTTCAAGTTACAAGAGCTTGCAGTTTCGTAGGTTTAGAGTGTTTTGAAGCCTTATAAAGTTTAGAAAATTTAAAATTTAGGTTCGAACCCACCCCCTAGTAAAAAGTGAGCGAGAACTGGTTACTCTCGAACCTACACTAATTAATTACCTCTCCACTCTCTTTTCGGGCTTCTGGGTCAGTAGACTTGGTACGCGTAACTTTCGCTGCAAGAATTCACCCGCCTGCCTGTTTACCTATTCAAATTCGATGATTTAGAGGTGCTACTTCAATGAAACCGAGTTGAAAAACAAGATTAGAAACGACTGGGTGAAGTTGTTCGATGGGAAGAGATAAAAAAGGTAACACGGCCGATCCACCGAAACTTATTGTTAGAAACCCGATTAGGACGGTACAGACGTATAATCTAAACCCACAACAGGAGCCTGAATATGAGCATTAGATAGGCATACGGTGTAATTAAATCGTTCAGGTGGCTATGAAACAGGGCTACAGCGAACGTGTAATTTTTTCGAAAGTCCTCATCAATATTATATTTGAACGTGTACAATGGTAATGATACACCTTGTTCTTCTTCTCTATCCCTATTGAGAATTGGATGTATAGGCTCTCGAGGTGTGTTACATCGTCGGTAATTAACGAGGGGCGTAGCGCCGTGTAATTAATTCCGGGGAATAATTTAGTGTCTTTCTAGATAAACCTTTTTTTAATGCCAATATTAAGGTCAGCCTTTTCCCTTAGCCATACACGTTGCTTAAATCAAATTGTTCCTGATCAGAAGTCACTGTACGCGTGGGAGAAAAGGAAGATCCGCTTAAATTAACGGAACGATGCCAAAGGAAGATCAAAAGAACAAGACCGATCTGTGTACAGGCTTTCCTCTTCTCCCAATATTTGCGAAACGACCTCGTGGACACGAGGCGCGAGCGGTCTGCGCGCTATTACGAACCGTGAAGCTCAGCTCCATTGAAGTACTTACACGAAGACTTCAAAGCGACGAAGATTATCCCAGCGTTCTTCAGATCTCGCGTCGACATCAAAGGACCGGAAAATGACACAGTGACTCTTGATCGTTCCCAATGACCCGTACCAAACGAAGACCTACTATTACCGCAAATCCACCGATTTGAAGCTGTTTAGTAAGTCCCTGCAGAGGGTACACCGTTACTAACCACGAAACAGATGTTCTCCAAATAGAAAACTGTGATTTCTCTTATACTCCACGAAAGAAGCTACCAATATTAATTCAGTTCCAAACGGTTCCATTCCAGCTACCCAAAGACCTCGCAACATCGTGAGAGAACTCCAGACGCGATCCCCCAAGCCATTAATCAGATCAAACGAATCGAAATCGGTAAGACGATACTCTCACACGATCCGTACTCTCTCTTGATCGTTCCAGCTAACCCGTGACAAATGAAGGTCTTTGATTATCGAGTATTAACCGGTTTGAAACCACTAAATAAATCCCTCCGGGAGATGAAAATGCCCCGTTACTTCGCGCTACCATCTTCTGAGTTCCCTGCGCTCGCAACAAAATCAATAGCGCAGTTGATAGACTCCGATGACCCGCGTCTCGTGAATCCGCGGTTTCTGCAACCCCGAGCGTGGATGATTGCTGGGGGCCAAGGTCGGGGGTCGGCACTCGATGCTTGTTACGTGACGATCGGGGCCATTATCGACGAGCTCCGAAGAGGTATTGTGGGGCCGTGCGTGGAGCCATGTGCATGATGGAAGTGACACGATGATGAAGGGTCGAGACGGGAGAGGACGCGGCATGCCCTCAGGGGCCCAGGCGCGACGATAATGGTTCATTGTGCGCAGGCGAACGGACTCTTCTAGCTTCGGAATGGAAAAAAATTCACACGGCCCGATCGCAGATAGCCTGCGCGGCTGAGTTATGAGAAAATGATGCACTCGGCGTGCTTGAGTTATGGGGAAACGATACAGTCGAGGGAATTCGTAAGCGTGCTGCTTAAAATATGCTCGCAACGTTTCGAAACGCACCGTTCAGGCAGGGCGAGTGCAGTCGCGCAACTTAATGCGCGTGAACGAGAGTGAATTTAGAGTGGTCTCTTCGCGGGCAGATGTGCCGATACTCTGCTAATTATATGAGATATTGGACGTTCGCACGCCTTGGTCTGATTTCAGGTATGCGATATGTCGTTTTGGAACGATCAGCCGCAGGTGAAACGTGAAATTTCTGACCCAGTTGCTTAGCAAATTGGGTCGGAGTTTGTGGCATCGATCGTGAAATCGTGAATTTGATATCTTCGTGGTTTACCGTACAGACTCGTCGGTTTATTCTAGCAGAGTTGCAAAAAAGAGAAGCAATAACTCGTCTGTCAGCTGGCGGAAGGATTCGAGAAACTCATCTTCTCCGGTGGACGTTCCGTGCAAAAAGACGGAACCTTTGAATTTTAATTTCTGGCCTCGAACGTGGGCAACCATTTATCCTCGTAAAATCATAAATAACAGAGTAAAAGCAGAGAAACCGTGGTGATGTATCGTTGGGGAGGATTAAGATAGCACTTGGGGCTTCCTGGTGTAATTGACATGTAAATGCATTCAGGAAGACCACAACAACTCACTATTGCTGATTTAACGTCATCGGGATACTTGGCACGATGAAAGTGTACTTAATGGCAATCACAAGAACCACAAGGTGTTTACATTATTACCAACGATCGTTCGTCACTGTTGCACTGTGTTTTTTGTTTACAAGCTTTTATTTAGCTTCACTTGTGAGTTCGTTAGTTTGTGGGATGAAATCTTGTAAGCTAAATTTGGCACACTTCCACATATCCCATCGACTTGAAACTTTGCACACATATATAGTTCCGATGACAAAATAATATTCTTACTAAACAGCATAAAATAATATACTTAATAAAAAAAATTTAGAAACAAGCTTTTATTAAAATGTAGGTACTAAAAAGAAAAAAATAATTTTGATACCTGCCTAAATAACTGCCTTAGAAGAATTCCCTCATTGGACTAAAAATAAAAACGTGCGGCGCAAGTGTTGAATATTAAAAGTTACGCAAAAATGAATTGCTGATTTTGTCTTGGCTTTTAATCTGGTTAAATCTCAGGACACTGTTTTTTAAAAAAAAAAATAACAGTACAATAGTCGCAGTCGATTTTCCACATTTGCAGTAGATTTCTAAAAAAAAATTCGCAGCTTCTTTGCAATGGAACTTTGCCACTATAATTCAATCTCAAATAAGGCAATTCCAAAGGCAATGACCTACTGATTTAATTCAAGTTGGAACTCGAGAACGATCGAAGCAAGTGGAGAAGCAATGAATCCGCGATACCACTGAGACCGAGCAATTTACCTCGAGCCTTTTGTCAAAGGAAAACTATAGTTGTGACGGGTACACTCGAGTCACCGGCCATGATGATCAGTCGGGAGCCACTCTGTGCCGAGATGAAAGACAAGCGCCTGCCAGCGATTTTCACTTGAGAGCGAGGAGCAAGGGAGGACTGCTCCAGACACTATCACGAAACGGAATGGCTGGGTAACCCAGAAGTGTGCAGTCGAGTGCATCGACTGGTCTTGCACGTGAAACGGTGGTGGTGGCCGCCATGCCGAGGACCACCGATTACGAAGATGATGATGATGATGACTACGATCGACGACGATGATGATGTCGTTTCTCGTAGCCTCATTTTCGATCGCCCGCAGAAGTACACGCTGACCACGTGGCCCCCCTCAGCACCCAATGCATTGATTCTCGCGCGACATCGGTGGGGACATCAGAAATATTCCGAGAGAGTTGAAGAACGACCTAGATGCGCGTTGCAAGAATTCTAATCGGGTAATACGATTATTCTCTATCTGTATAATCAGATACAGATGATCGATAGCTTCGGATATTGCTTGATCTCGCCCAAAGGGAGAAAGGGGACCAAGGCAATGACCAAAAGAAAAAGGAGATTAATATAACCACAACTGAAGCAATTCAAGAGCTTTGTAAAAAAAGAGAAATCTAAATTTTATTCTTTAATTAAATTTGTATAATCACCTAATGAATTTTATTGAGTTTACATTAAAAATACTTGTATCTCTTCAACTCAGCTCCCTCCAAGATTAAATCCTGAGATATCTCACTTAACACCACGTGGAATCAAAGAAAAAATCGCTCGAATTCTGATGGTATTCGTGCCAAGATTCCTCCGAACGTATGCTTCATGGCTCGTGTCTCGAGATCCCTAACTCTGCAATGAAGCAGTGCAATTAGCCGCACGATACCGCACTCCAGCACGCGCTGTGTGCAGCAACCCAGATAAATCGCGACACCGAGATTAATGCGCTCCACTCTTATAATCCGATTAATCGCTCGGCTCTTAGAGCGCGGCCACACGTAATGGGATGACTTATTATGCCATAATGCACAGTCCGCGGCGCGGGAACCCAAGGAAAAATGCGCCGCAACCACCTGTCGCATGAATTATCGGCGCTGTCCGTGGAGCGATGCAATATCCCCCTGTTTTTCAGATGCTATCGCCCAGGCGATTACGTTGGTGCGTTAGGGTTACGCTATGGGGTCCAGGGATCCGTGGATCGACGCTTCGATTAAGCACGCCTACCTCTCCGACTGATAGTGAGCAATCTTATGTTTAGCGCGGACCGGTGACCCTGATTTGGAAGGATTAATACTTTGAGCACAGAGGAGACAATGACGTATCATCTTCCAACAGGTGAATCTAATGACTATGCGCTGGTTGTGGAGGAATTGTGGTGTACAGAGTGTTTCAGGATTGTATGCACAGAGGAAAGGACAGTTTAGTGTTTTAGGGTGCTTTGTTCCCTTCTTTGATACCTCCGTTAACTTAAGGGGGGATTCTCACGTAACAGACCCAAATGTCCGAACTGATATTTATGATTTTTTGTTTTAAAAAACACTGATGGCAGCCTTTTGAAGAAGATGAAGCGTCCTGATTTGAGTCTGAAAAAGGTTTTGCCCCAAGATCGGGAAAAGCTCTTAAGTAAAAAAGGGAATGGTAACAGATACGGCAATAAATCTACTATCACTATCATTTTTGTGTTTCAGATAACCCATACAGTACTTTCCGTCAACGCCAGGACCACCTGATTATTTTTCATAGCTCTCTGTATTTGCCATGTTTTTTTCACTGTCACACAAAAATTCAGAACAATAGTTGAAGATACAATAAGACAGCTTGCCAAACCTCAAATTAATTTGTCGAACAATTTTTGTAGAAAAAATTCACAAAGAATTATCTATTTTTCGGCTCAACAAGGCGCAATCACCCCTTAACAGCCTACCTGTAATTTTAATGAAACAAGTCGTGCTGAAATGTACACAGTAATCGGAAGGTATCTAACAAGTTCGTGGATAATCGAACATAGATTAGGCGGAGCAGGAAGTCGCGTGAGGCCATTTTCTTAGTTTCATCTGCCAATTTGATCTTTCCGCGAGTGCATGATCGACGATAACGTC
The DNA here is from genome assembly GCA_963855975.1 of Andrena chrysosceles. NCBI lineage: Eukaryota > Metazoa > Arthropoda > Insecta > Hymenoptera > Andrenidae > Andrena > Andrena chrysosceles. Next base: position 8,084,194 of record OY979766.1, on the reverse strand, counting down.
CCAGCATCGCACCGTATATTTTCCTTTTCGTAATTTACCCATGCGTGACTAATAGGCTCGTTTTACGGTGCATAGAAATGAACGGCTCCGTTGCTATCGCAGAGGAATGATGAACGCTCATTTAATTTCATGTATTCTTCTAATTAAGTTGTTCATCTCTTGGCAGGCGAGATGAAAACGCGAACGATAGGGTTCTGTCAGTGTATGGCGATGCGTTTGGATCGACACCGAGGAAGCAGAAACTAACACGTGAAGTCGTGTCCGAAATTCGTTTTCAGCGGTCAACCGGTTTCTTTGGAGCAGGAAAGCGGTCGGCCCCCTCTCCGAAAACTGTTAAGAAAGTTTCAATAACCGAGACGACCGTCCGTCGTATCCGCGACTCTTCACAATACGCTGAATCTGCTTTCACGCGGCTCGGGAACACCGTGCACGTACTCATCGGTGATTCGTCCGGTCCCTGCGTGCCTCGATGGCGACACCCAAGCGAAAAATTACCCTTTTCTATGAGAACAGACGTTTTCCGCGGCTACCTTTCACCTCCTTTCTTCCCTGCTTTCACGCTCTTGCAGCGCACAAGCAAGTTACGTTTCCCACTTGACCGAGGACTTTGTTGCGCATAAAGAATTATATTGCATGCTGCAAGTCGCTGTGCGAAGTCTTTTCAATGCGTTACTTAGCAAATATGACGAGAATCTATTTGAGAATACTTTCTCTTCTTTGGAATGCGGTCCACGGAGATATCGTTAAGCTTCAGGACTTTGAGTGAAGTACTGCATAGAGTTTCCACCAAAAGCTAAGCTGTGATGTGTTTTTGCTTTCGGAAAAATCGCTCGCGAGTTTTTATCGCTCGCGCTTAGCTTCTGAAAAAACATAGCAGAGCTTAGCTTAGCTTTTGGTGAAAACGGTTCCATAAGGATGTATTAAACCTAATTTGTTTAAAACTTAGTATCGCATAACACAGCTTAGCTTCCAGATGGATCCCCAGTATTAATCTCGAGTGCAAAAGTCTCCCTGAATGCTTGTCTATGCTAACTGGCTGAAGTTGTTCACGAAGACGTTCGCCATATGGTGAGGGGGTCGAGAAAAATGACCAGCAACATTTACTGCCACACTACACGACTGTTCAAAAACAGTTTTACAGTATGTTCGCAGTGCAACTCGTGTCAGATGCCAAGCATTTAATCGTGGCTCGAGCGTCAATTAGTGGGTAGGAAACACGCGGTATTCGCGGCATTTAATGCTCGGGGGAAATGCACTTTTGTTTAACACGCGTGAAGAAACTTGCTCGATGGCTTTTATCTATTTTTCTCTAGAAATAGTAGACTTTACTTACTACATCCAAGATCGTACGCCACAGTTAATGCAAATTAGGAGATACGTCAGCAGAAAGAGTTCCATGGAAAACCACAGCACAACAGAAAACTCCAAACAAGACACTCCTTCGTGAATAAATTTGCAATTTTGGACAAAGGATTTATTTTAATTTTCTGGATGCCCTTTACAGGTGACATTCCCATCGAGAAAGTACCTACTCGTTAAAAATGTCATTCTTGTGCATGACAAATAAAGCTCCTCGCGTTTATGGCCACTCGTGTGCAGCTGCAATTATTGCGTGCCACGCTGGAAACCAATAGGCGGTCATTATACGCTAGCAAAAGTGGATAACTGTACTACAGGAGCTGGTCGGAGAAGTTGCCTGTATAAGGCAGAGGCCTCCGCTTGGATGGCCTCTAACGACAGTAAATCAGCAATATGTAGCAGCGACAGAGGCGTCAGAAGGTGGTAACGGTAGCGGCATGTGTTGGATAAATCATATACCGTTCGTGATTAACGATCCCGCCAATAATATCGTAGAAACGTAGCCCGAAGTGGAACGTGAAAGTAAAGGGTCCTCGAAGACGAAACGAGCGTGTCGTTAAAGGACACGGGCGATTCTAAAGACTTTTCTCCACACTTTCTTCTCCACGAAGCTTAATTTAGTTTACGGCGTCAGCTACGTCATTACGCTGAAAGACGCATTTGCTTGTCACGCATGATCGTCGATATCGCGACCCGAATTTCTTCGATGAGAGTCGACCTTTCGTTAGTACCGATGAGAGATGCCAGTCAAACACCACGGTTCTCGAGATTTTTTAATCCTCTGGCTAACTCGAATTTAGATTTCATTTTTCCACGGAGTACGAAAGAAAGTCTGGCGACACGGAATCACGCGCTCGGAAAAATATCTCTTTGGAAAAAGTTGGTGGCTATTTCAACTCGAGAAATCATCGTTCCAACGAACGTGCGCGTCTCGACGATGAAAGTTCAAATAAGTAAAGGTGCAGAAAATAGATTGCGATTTTCCCGCCCGACGGGAGAGGAGTAATAAAGAATGCGCGCGCGCAGATAAACGTTTGCACGCGCGTCCGCTTCGCTCCGACGATTCCGTGTCGTTGGAATTCGATGCGGGGTTTGATAATTCGGCGAGGAAGTCGTTAATATTCATCTCTTTCCGTGTGGAAATTTGCAAAAGCCAGTGGCAAAGATCCGCGGCAGTGATTGTTGCGGTGGTAAACGGGGAAACAAGCCAGCGGGCGCAAAAACAGCGAAAGTCGAGGCAGCTGTCTATTCATTACCGCGGAGCGCGGTAAAAAGTAATGGAATCGTGAGATCCATGAGAGCCGTTCGACGTATCCTTGAGTACAATTTCACGGTGAGAACTCTGATGTTGCATTTTGCAGTAATCACTGGATGGCGGGACAAAAACGCGCCGCTTTAACTCTCTACTGACAGAATGGACATATGAAACCAATGAAATTATGGATATAAACTTAAATGCTTAAGTTTTTAAGAATCTTTTAAAAGAAAAGTATCGGGTAAGTATTATAATTCCATACTTTGTGCGTTTATTAATCGACATTCGAAGTCAATTTTATTTTAATTGAGACAACACCACAACAGCCAGACGCATGTTCGTCAGCAACAAACATTTTTTCAACCCCTCTTACTATTACCATTGTAACTCTGAACAAAATTATTATTATGATATAAAAAAAATTGTGCACATTCTTCGAATGCGAAATAATAAACGTACAAAATATAGTATTATAATACTCAATACTTTTCTTTTAAAAAATTCTCAAAAATTGACTTATTTTCAGAGCCTCAAACTATAAAGAAATAAGTGACATATACACTTGGCCCACCCCAAAAACATCACAAACAGCCAGTAAATTATTATAAACCCCGCGTTATGAGCCACCTAATCAATCGTCTAACCGTCAACTCAGCTCCAAGACTGAGCCAGCATCTTTACTCCGAATTCCAAAGAATGTCCAGCAACAAGTGCCAGACAATCGCGATACCGTTAAGCGACGGAGGGAATTAGATATTAGCACAGTTTGCCGCGCGCGGTACGGTGTGAATATTGGTCAGTCGGACTAATAAAGACACCTAGCACGTATGAAACCACGTACGTGAACCACGTCGTATCTACCGCTAGCTGGCTCCTCTTCGTCAAGCAATACCGTACATCCAGAAGCGAGCATCGTTGCATACAAATTCGCCGTCGTCTTAATAAACGAAACCATGCCGCGCGTAAAGTGTTATACCGTTGTACCCGAGCAGAATCGCCGCGACGATGTCTTCTCGTCTTTCACTTAAATGTCTCGCGAAGGAAACCCCGCGATTTCCACTTTATCGAAAGTGCCCGGCGCTCGATCGCCAGTCTATCAGCGGAACAGAATCGATCTCACCCTTCTTATCCTTCAACGAGGTGATGGAGGCAGTAGAAGCTTCGTCGGGGACATCCACCGCCCGCTCCTCTCTGCCAGAGACGACACCACTCGCGTGGCCCTTCAACTCGCCCTCCTTCGTCACGGACATCTCTTCGTCCCGATTGTCTTCAACAGCATCGACTTTCTTCCACTCGGACGAATCTTTGCTGTCAGCGGCAATCGTGAAATCTTCCAGGCCGGGGATTTCGCGTATGTCTGGTACCAAGGTGTCCTCGTCGTCCTCCCTCAACCTCCATTTCGCCCTCTGATGGCGTTCACCGTTGCTCTCGCGCTGAGCGACTTCACTGACAGAGTCCACCACTTCCTCGACCAACTCCTCCTCCTGGAGCATGTACTCCCTTCTTTCGTTAGGATTCTGGTACACCCTGTACGGGCCTACCAAGCCGACGATCCCGCGAGGCATAGATACGTTCTTCTTCCAGTCAGCATCCAGCTGGTCCAGCTCCCCCAAACGGTTCGCGTACATCTCGCCGAGATTGAAGAGACGTCGGGGCTCCGGGAGCTGCTTGGACGCTACCTGCAACCACCTTTTCAGCTCCTCCTGCCGCGAACGGACCTCTAGCTGAATCTGCTTCTCTTCCGTGCACTGCTCCTTGATTGGCTGAAGCTTCCTACCGAGTGCTCCCGTCTCGGGCAACTCAACTCTTTTCGGCTTCCTCACCACGCTGTACAGAGGGTCCTCGTCTTCAGTGTCGAGTGTCGGGGAATTTTGTGGAGTGGTTTTGTTCTGGGTGGGCAGCCAGACGTAGGGCAGGTCTCTTTGCTCGTCTCGAGGATCTTCCGGGGGTCCTCTTCGCGGCTTGTCACTTTTCACGGCGCTGATTATCACCACGTTGCTACCGGTGCCTCCTGGTGAATTGCTGTTGGCCGCCTCGTTGCTGTCGAGCACGCTGTATATCGGCTCACGTGTCGCTACCTCGATCCATTTCGGCCTGTTCTTCTGCCTCGAGGGGTACCTCGGCTTCTCGGGCACAGCTGTAGGTGTCTTTCGTTCTGCGCTTGCAACGGGAATGTCCGTCAGTTCGGCCACCATCGTCGGGTGTTCGGGGTAACGATCTAGGTGATCAGGTCTGCCGGATGTCACGCTCAGAGCGTGACGAACATGTTAGAACACTTCTGGCCCACCCTTGCCGAGCGTGGTGGTACCTTTGGGTGTGACTGGGACGTGTCAGTATTTGGGCAGCACCCACTGTTATTAATAGACACTAATTTATTAGGGAATTCGATCGGTTTATCTATGAAATTTTATATTTGTCCACTACAAGCTTTGGTAACTTTGGTGAGTTTGATTGACGATGAACGTGTCAAACACTTCTTCACTGAGTCGGTGTTACATTGAAACCATATGGTACCTTGATGAACAGGCTCAAAGTAGATCACAATTGTTTGGAAAGCTTTTGCAACCGGTTCTGAAGTGACTCCACATCGAATTATACAGAACTGTCGACAGCTTTCGTGATTTATAATGTGATAGGCTACAAGTTTTTGTCTTGGGATTTCGAAACTTCCGGCAACGAGCGCACCCGATCGACCACAAAAGGTAAATGTCGTTTCTTGGCCACAGTTTTACGAGAAACAATCCTCGTCGACGTGGAGGTGGCTGGAGGTCGATCGTATGGATCTAGCTCTCGTTCGTGACCAGGATGATGAAAAAGGTTTCACATCCTTTCCGACCACGATGGGCTTTTACATTTTCTTTCAGCCTTACAGTTTTCCATAAACCTTTCCAAGAAACTCATACCTCTTTTTCACAACACTCCTTAATTACTTCTTATATTCTTCAAGACTTTACTAATCAAGAACGCCATTTTGCAACGATTGTGACGCACATCTGCTTACTCGTTAAACAGATCCAAAATGATTTGTGCGTTTTGTGTTTCTTTACGTAAATTTTCTGTATATTATATTCTATTTTACTGCCCTAATTGATATCAGAACTGAAGACCAGTTGCAGCCACTGAAACTCGACGCCGTTGCCAGAAGCGGATTCAGAGATTTGGCGCCCCTAGGCTAACAAGCGTCAAATAGGTACTTTAATTGAAAAGAGTTGAGATCATTTTAAAATTAATTCGATATGATAACTCATATATCAGTTATTGCTAATTTGTTAGATGAGAAAAGAGTGAATTGTTTTTAAAGTTGTCTCAAGCCTCTGTGTTTAAACCTTTTCCAATTTCTATCGCTCAAAATTTGCCACTTCCCAAAATTTATCGCTCCCCAAAATTTGCCGCTCTTCAAAATTTATCGCTTCCCAAAATTTGCCGCTCTCCAAAATTTATTGCTCCCCAATATTTGCCACTTTCCAAAATTGATCACTCCAAAATTTGCCCCTTCCCAAAAATCATCGCTTCCCAAAATTTGTTGCTCCATCAAATTTTCCCCTCCCCAAAATTCCCCACCCTATACTTGAAGTTATTTTAGAAGGAACCCATTTCGCGCATGTAGAATGAGCTCATTGGGTTTGAGAGAGCGTTTGTTTGGGGTACAACCAATAGTAGCTTGTTTCGGCACCAATGAGCGCCAACATGTGCAGAACAGGTCTGAATTTGTCGGTCGGCAGGTTCCTTCTAAAATGACCTCAAGTATAGACTGCAGCCTACTTAGCCTGCATACAAATCCACCCCTGGCCACTGCAACTCCTTCCGCCGCGGTATCATGCAACGTACACTTATAGTCGGTTTCGCCATACGAAACTGATTATTACTACCAAATAGGGACCGTTAACTGTCGAAGCTAGCTATCGCAAAAATAATCCGCGCGAAGACCGTGAAGCTCAAATGGGGCCAGAACTCAAAGACCCTTCATTCTCTTCGGTGCGGCTGCTTAAGAGGAAGAACCGTGACTCTCCGACAGGTGTTAGAGGTCGATGCATTCTGCTCGATAATCGCTGTCCGGCTTATACCGATGTTCCAACGGCAAATTCTTCCGCGCTTAGCTTTAGGCGAGCATGCACCGAGCGCGTCCGCGAATAGCTGAACAGCGGTGTACCGCTAGAAAAATTGATAAACGTCGGCCATTGTAGAAACTCGCGCATCATCGCGACCAGAAGCTTACAGGGTGTCTGGTAAATCGTGTCGCAACAGGCAAGAGAACGATTCTCACCATTCCTGAGTACATTTATAACCCTCGTCCAGTTTAAAAGTTCTTTCGAAATTACATTGTGTAAAAGTAAAAGCTGCTGCCTTAATTCTTCAAATAATGAACCAAGATGTAATAGACACCAGTGGCGCAGTCAGAGAGGGGAGTCAAAGAGCCCTAGCACCCCCAAAGAAGGGACTTAATAAAAAGAAAAGAAAACTGGATTTTATTCTTTAAATCAATTTTTACAATCACCTAAATATTTTTATTCAATTCACATTAAAAATATTTTTACCCCTTCAACTCGACTCTCCCAAGATTAAATCCTGACTGCGGCGCTGATGGACACCCTTACGCAGGTTTTGAATAAAGTGCACTCAGAGTTAAATATATGTAATTCAATTAAAATTGTGATCTAATCGCGTCGCATGCGCGCTGAAATCGCAGCATGACGGGTGAGCCTGGATCCGCTCTGATAAAGTCAGTAATTGTTATTCTCGTTTTCTATTTGATAACAAAGCTTTTTTAAACCCGGTACATGGGTCGAGGTTTCTCTGCCTCCTCTTAGGAATCGAATTAATACCGATACGAAGGTAACACGCTTTTGCCATCATTCGCGTGTTTCAACGAGAGTGAATATCCACTGCCAAATCATTGAAAATAAAGTTGTCGGGTTCGAAATTGGCCGCTTGCGCAGAGGATAGGTCAGTAATCGAAGACGAGTTGGACTACCGATGCGATAAGGCTTGTCACAGGATGTAGGGTGGACAGTTTAACATGGTCTTCACATTAGTTTGCTTCGTATTGGAGGAACCTGTCATGATCAGGGACACTGACTCGTGAAGTTCAAGAGCACAGCGTTGAACGCATTCGTGTGCATGCCTCTTGTTAGAAAACTCGACATCGAAAGACTTTCAGTGTTCCACTAGGCATGGCTCTCGTCGTGCCGTAAAAAATTGAATATCGCAAAGATTATACTGAACATGAAACGAACTTGATAGCGATTCTCCCGTCGACAACTTTCGACGTTTACTTTCTGGGACCGAAGAGAAATTAATGGCTCATGTCGCGGAACAGCGGAACATTAAAGATAGACGAGAAACCATCGCGATAAATGCGTATTTAATAAAACCATAGCGCGGTGAAGTGAACAGAAAAAACTAAAGCTGATTCCCGCGGCCTCTCGTATTAAATATTGATGGCCTTTTTTAACGCGTGGCAGCGCTAAGAAAGTTATAAACGACGCCTCTAATTCTTTATAATGCCTATCTAGCAGAGTTCCATGGAACAAAATTTTACGCTTAAAGTGGATAAGCTTTATTTCTTCGCGAACGCGTCTTTATTTTTTATTCAGTTTTGCCTTTGACGCTGCGAGCGTGGCGGTGACATTACTATTTGGGCATTGAAATCACAAAGTGTTCTCGTAGTATAATGATATTAATAATGCTATAAATTCGAATAAGAATCCCATTCCACCGTTTAATCATACCGCGTTTTGGCACCAGCGCGAAAAATTTGAAGACAAACGTCCTTTTTTCGTCCTTTCGTGTAATACGAATAAAGTACCAGTTTCCGACGCGGTTCGACTAAATTTACGCGAGACATCCACGTATCGGAGGCGAAGAGTAACGATCGAGCGTCTCGGTAGATCGGTCCCGATAAAGGCGATCGATCGCGCACGAGTGAGCAGAAACTCTGAAAACAAAAGTTGGAGAGAAGAACGGCGAGCAGACGCCGTATAATGGATAGAATTCACTCTAGGCCGATCATTTTCACTTCCGCGGAAAAGAAAAGGGAAAGTGCGCGTGGTTTCAGAACAAGAAACCGTGCTTCGCTCAACGTATATACGTGTAACGCGCAAAAACGGATTCACGCGGTGATCTAATTAAACGCGTTCTGGGGAATCGTTGATAAAATCATTAATAGATTGGATTCTCTTTATCTTGTAATTACGCCAGGTAATCTCATTTCGTGGCGGTTCTCTACAGTATATGCTAATGTTATAATTAAAATATTAGGTTATACGGAGAATGCCGTACCAAAATCGGAACTCTAATCATTATTTTCCATTGCGAGAACACATATGGCTCGAGGAAGTTTCTTTTCAAGGTCGCCGACATTCCTCCGAAGGAAAGTTTCTGACAATAGTGATGCATTCATGAATATAAACTTCGAAGCTTGAAATCACATAGGTACAAAACTCAGTTTGGCGGGATATTCAAAATAATCAAAGAATTGCACTTCATGTTTAACATCTTTATAGTTTCTATGTACATACTTAGGACCTAAAATATTTGATCGCAAAGTGAATTTAATGTCTCCACGATGACCCTCTGTATACCCAATATATCTACTCCATTGCGTGAAATTCTAGCGTACGACTTATTTAATAAAACGCAGCAAACTCACTCGACTTGCCAGAGTTACATTCCTGGATAGGTTGAAGGGTTCGCGGCATCGTTGAATCGGCTTCGTTGCTTTTCTACGCGACGTACTGACAGCCCACTGTTTACGGAATGTACCATAAAAACGTTGACTTTCGTTTATAGGAGTCCATCGACTTCCTGTCACAGCGAATTCCCGCCAGGATCACTCGACGCCCAATGTCACATGTTTCTAAAGCTTCGCGTAGGTTACAAATATCCAGGATCCCACAAATTCCTCGTAAGTTCTCGACAATTCTCTCGCTCGCGAACTTTATTACAGCAGGCTTGCTCGATTCTACGCGCGACGAGGTTGCCACTGTTGCGTGCACATTCGGGCGCGATGTACCGGAAGGTGGGAAAGAAGACGGTAGCGGAAACGAATTGTCAAATGGACGCGCACGTGCACGCGGCTATGCAGTCGAAGGTTCACGTGCAAACTGGCTCGCGGAGGGGACCACCTCCGCGGCTTCCGATTCCTGGTTTACGAATGGTTAACCCTCGGGGAAATGGCGGCACTCGTGGGGCCACGGAGCGTCCACGAGTGTCGACTATGCCGGGCTACGGTGCTAAGATGAACTAAGTAAACGGTCCCCGTGCTTAGGTCTCTAGGTAGGAGGAGCGTGCACGCTTCGTTTCAATCTTCCTCGATCCATTCTCTCCTCGGCTACGGAAAGAAAGAGAGAGTACGCGCGCGCCTGTGCTCGCGTGCACGCGAACGCGCCTCGTGGAACTCTCCTCTGGATTTTGTCCTCCTTTTTTTCTGCCAGGGCAAGATGAGGAAAAACGGATTGCAGACGCAAGAGAGAAAGTCGTTGAAACGATTACAATACAGCCTCGCGCGGCGGACGCGAGCGCCGCTTTCGTTTCAATTAAAATTTGGAATTGCGTTTTTATCGGTTTTAACTGGAGAGACTTTACTTTTACTTCTGCCAGGATAACGGGAGCAGAGATAATATGGAGAGGACTTTTACTTGGCGTTGCGCTCTATCGCACCTCTTATCAACGCCGTGACCCGCTGCCGCTCGCGAATCACCCGCGCATCTTCGTAGCGGGCTAATTTGATTTTGGGGGAGAGCATCCCCACTTTCACGTTTTTACGCTCCCGGATTCGTGACGCAGGAAGAAGCATCGCGCTTCTACTTACTGCTTTTCGCGCAAGTACAATTTAGTTATTTTAAAGAACGCGCAACTGTTTTAAATCAGATGCTACGTGCAGGTTGCACGAAATTGTAAGATACACAAGAATACAATAGCTTCTTTGCGTAAATTGTTTATGTAGAAAATCTTATACTTTCATTGACAACGTCACAGGACATTATTTAAATAATGTTTAGTGTCCAGAGAAAATGTAAATACAATATATAAAGCTGAAGGTTCAGAATTGCTAGAAATCTTAAGTTAGCTCATGTACATTGTTGCTTTACATTAACTTTTATTTAATAAATCAACATACTTTCATTATATTCAACGAATTAATCATTGTTCAGTAGATGGATTCAGATACATTACTAAGCGCTGTAGTGAGTACAGATAAAAAATACGTGTACTTATTAGACATTGATCATACAAGGAGGGAATAAATTAAATGGTTGAATATGCTGGAAACTTAAATATGGATATCAAAGATTAGATTCTTTTATTCTAAGATCAGTCTTATTCGTCCCTGATCTTGTACTGTTCAATGTTAACTGTTAAATTAAAGCATTTACAAAGAACCTGTGACACCATAGTCTTATCTGAAGATGCATCTTCAGAAGGCATTTTTCCATACACGGTCTGAGATCATTTCACTGTCACTTCTTCTTGGAACCAAAGCCTGAGAAACCCATTACTGCTGCCATTTCATCAGACGGTCCCCCATTATCGTCGTTCACTTCTTCAATTTTTCTTTTCTTATCTTTTCGCTTTTCTTTCCTGTATTCCTTAATTTTCTCCTCCTGTGGATAATGAAGATCACTTAATTAAATAGATGAAATAATGAATAGTGTAAGCAAAAGATATATACACGCAGGAGGAAACAAACCTCTTCCTTTAATTCTTTTACTCTTTGTTCCAAATCATAATCTTTCTTCTTCTCTTCCAACTTCTTCTTATTCATTGCAAAGCGGGCTTTAACTTGTTCCAATGTAGATCGTTCGATCTTCATGGACATGCCCAAATTACGCTGATCTAAAAGAATAATGCGATATGACGTGAATTAATATTAAGATATTACATGGCATGAGATGAAAAAGTTGCAAAGCAGACTCCCTTACGTTTTGTTCCATTGATATGGTCTAAGAAATTAATCGAATCCTTCACGACGCAATCGCAGACATTGCAATAGTATCTGGAAATATGATATATATATTATACTAATTCATATGCTTTCCCTGTTATGTAAAAGTGTTTCTACAATTTGTTTACCCTCCAGTTTGAGAAGATGGTGTGTTTTTGTTAATGACAACACTTTTTCCTAGCTTAGATTCAAGATCGACTTTATAATCTCTTTGTTTGAGCAACTCTCGTTTCACAGCTGGTTGTTTCGGAATCCCCAATTCCTCTTCAGCAATCTCATCCTGGAGACGCTGAAGAGCTATCCTCTCGTATTCTTCTCTGTTCCATTTCCGCCTGTGATCGTCAGGTCTCTAACCGAGAAATATAATTTAACATTATTATATATAATAGTATATTCATTAAGTAACATCATTAAAAGACAAGAAGAATCTATCACTACGACTTAACAACAAATGTTGAAGACTATATATTTAGCTTTGTTTTGTATGAAAATTTTATAAAACATAGACACATATTTTTTGAAGTTTTAAGAATCGTGCGGTAACGCATAATCTATTATCACATCCAATCATCATTGCCCGTTGAATTTTACAAATTGCACGCTTAAAACATCAGTAGTTTTGATATTTTGATAAGATGTTGAGGTTAGGGTATGTGTCAAATGATATTTTTATAAACATCGCGCGATTAAAGCCAAACTATAAAAGTAAACTTACAGAATTTAATGACAAAGCTTTTACACGTGCAAGTCGTTAAAATCCTTACCGTAGACATCGCTGAAATTCACAAAGTTCCAATCGGAGCTATCACGTATAAAAAAATAAACTGTTCTCCCACCTCTTCTTTGTAGCTACTCCTGAAAGCAGTGGAGGGGGAACACGCGATACATGCGTGTGATGACGCCGTGACGTTACCAATCGAGGCCAAGGTAAGCGTTCGCCCACCACTACGACGGAGGATGTTCACACTTACACAAATGTTTTCAATAATAAATAAGCAATATACACGTCCAATAGTTTAGTCGAGTAGCAAATAATTTAGTAATTCTTCGTGTGTCGACTAATTAAAATTTAGTCGAGTAGATTAGTAAAACAATGGTAAATTACTAAATTACTTACTCTACTCGACTAAATTACTGGACGTGTCTCTTCCACCCTTTAGTTCTCTTTTATATGGTATTTACTCATGACTAGCACCAGTTGTTGCATTAATCTTGCACACACACCATGATTAAGTTTTCTGAATTTCTACATAGAATAAAATTACTTATAATCTTGTAATTCTTTTTTATCGTCTATTATAATAAAAATTTGGTTTTAATCTTAAGGGGGTAGACCCGTCACGTGGTCTGCCGGATTCGGCCGGTCGGTATTACAGCAGGTTTTTTCTGCACTGAAATGGTATTACCCATAGATACGCCGCTGCCTGATGCTCGCGAGAGGGAGCTGTTTGCTATTTCCGTATTCTATTCTGAATAAGGAAAGAAATTCTCACCTATTGCGTTGTACTTATAAAAATTTAAACGGAAAGTCGGCTGGTACTGCAAACATAGAAAATTCATTGTACATTTCAATTACTTGAAATATTTTTCTTCTGGTTACAGATGAAACTTGGGTACATTTCGCCGTGGACAGGAACTTTATATGGGCCAAATTATGGAAATCTCAACAATGAACACAAGAAAATAGTGATTTTATATAACCGACAAAGTAAAATTATAAATTTTATACATTATTGTAACATTGTAAAAGTCTTTATTCAAATAAATTGGGAGAAACTTGAAACAGACAGTATTATTATTGAGAAATACCTTTCATACATACTTCTATCCAAATTCCAAACCTGCATTTATCTAAGGCGGAGAAGTATTCAACATAGAGGTGCAGAGTTTTCGAAAGGCTTTCGACTCAAAAATTCAGGATACCTCCTTTCGCTTCATATTCTCCTGATACATCGCTCCAAAATCTGGCCAAAATTTTCAGAACGCTCTAAAATGGACTTCGTAACAGGATAACATGATGTCGAAAGAGGTGGCACTGAGTTAGCGCCTTCGGAACGAGAATCTAAGGCGGAGAAGTATTCGACGCAGAGTTGCAGAGGTTTTGAAAGGCTTTCGACGCAGAATTTCAGCATACCTCCTTTCGCTTCATGTTCTCCTGATACATCGCTCCAAAATCTGGCCAAAATTTTCAGAACGCTCTAAAATGAGCTTCGTAACAGGATAACATGATGTCGAAAGAGGTAGCACTAAGTTAGCGCCTTCGGAGAAAGAATCTAAGGCGGAGAAGTATTCGACGCAGAGTCGCAGAGGTTTCGAAAGGCTTTCGACGCAGAATTTCAGCATACCTCCTTTCGCTTCATGTTCTCCTGATACATCGCTCCAAAATCTGGCCAAAATTTTCAGAACGCTCCAAAATGGGCTTCGTAACAGGATAACATGATGTCGAAAGAGGTGGCACTAAGTTAGCGCCTTCGGAGAGAGAATCTAAGGCGGAGAAGTATTCAACGCAGAGGTGCAGAGTTTTCGAAAGGCCTTCGACGCAGAAATTCAGCATACCTCCTTTCGCATCATGTTTTCCTGATACATCGCTCCAAAATCTGGCCAAAATTTTCTGAACGCTCTAAAATGAGCTTCGTAACAGGATAACATGATGTCGAAAGAGGTAGCACTAAGTTAGCGCCTTCGGAGAAAGAATCTAAGGCGGAGAAGTATTCGACGCAGAGTCGCAGAGGTTTCGAAAGGCTTTCGACGCAGAATTTCAGCATACCTCCTTTCGCTTCATGTTCTCCTGATACATCGCTCCAAAATCTGGCCAAAATTTTCAGAACGCTCCAAAATGGGCTTCGTAACAGGATAACATGATGTCGAAAGAGGTGGCAGAACGAGTGAATTTGTTCTTTAAAACAATGCATTAACATAGAGTTTTAAAAGCAGCTCAGCATGGAAGTTTAGGTGTTCTGTTTAGCATGTCTTTTATATGTGATTTGGAATAAGCAGGATAGGATGTAGTGGAAGAGAAAGGCTTATTAAATAATAGTGTTCTTTTATCACTTAACTGCATTTTATTGAAAAAAGTGATATACAATACAATGAAATCTTATAAATTCGTTTGTAATATAGAAGATGAATAGATGTGAAGATAAATTCATAATTCAGAAAAAGCCATTTCTTGCGCAATTTTCAAATCCGTAACTACACGCCAAAATGCAGTCAATGATCGCATGTAACCAGTGCTGTCTTTAGGCATGTACACGCTGGGCAATCGCCAGAGGACCCATGGCAGTAGGGGCCCACAATTCTGATTTTAAGTCATATTCCCGTGTCTGGGCAGGGGCCCCCACGAACCCCAGTGCATTGCTTAGCCCAGGGCCTACAATACTGTTAAGACGGCTCTGTATGTAACGCCTTTTAAAGTCCCTTACCTGTGAAGCAGAAATACACACGATTAATAATCACGTAATAAGTTAAAAAATTATTTGAAGTGGTGTTCACATTCCCCATCAATGCGCGTCCATAACAACGCCGGGTAATTAACCGGTACAAGGACAGTATTATAACTAAATTAATTTCTTTTGCGAAAATACTTATATTTATACGACAGCTTTTGTATTATACAATTAAAGTACATTTGTACACATGCGTGACATTCTTCAATATCCATCTTTTACAATAAAATCCGATCTATTTGCATATACAACAGTATGCTACATAGGGCGAATTCCACTTACGCCTAAATCGCCCGTAACTTTCATTACATATCGCGACCGCGCGGACGATTTCGGCGTGAGTAGAATTCGCCCCTATATACACATTCAAAGGGAGCCTAAAACTTTGTTTTTTTGTTCTCATTAAAATATATCATAATCTTATACTTTTTAGGATATACTTAACGCAATTACTTAAATTCTATTGCAGCATCTGACTTATGTTTGGTTACTCAAGCTTAATAGAAATTCTATACCATAAATATATATATATATATATTATTACTTTCGTCACAAAAATACAATAATTATTATCCATAGATTATATAAATCTAATATTGACGTATCAACACATTAAATAAATTAAAGATGTCTCCACAACAGTCGCATAATTACCGAGAACGTAAGTCTCTAATATGGAGTCAATGACTCTCTTTCTAATAGAACTCTGAATAAAAATTAGCCGTAGAATTTTACATCTGGTAAATAAGCGTCAGGTAACAAGAAATTATTCTCTAAATACTAAACTCTCCTTATTCGGGAATTAAATCTGGTGGTATATCGGCTGGCAGGGTAACGCCGAGTTGCGTCACCATAAAAGATGCTACTTTACAACCATATTCTAGGCAATCTCGTGGTTCCCATTGAATTAAAACACCTGCCAAGAAGCCAGCTACCAGAGCATCTCCGGCCCCTGTTGTGTCTATAACGGGGCCCTCCGGTTTAATTGGTTCTACCTAAGTAGGATACATTACATCTTTTAATTCGACTCTTCAGCTTACTACATCGGTCTTTCTTAACGTACCTGAACGGATTGACCTTCTCCCCAAACGGTAATTGCGGGAGCAGATTCGCCTTGGCTCATAACAAATATTCCGCCATGGCGCAGCCAATCTTCATTGGTCGCTTTGGATACATTAACCGCTATTCTTTTCAAGCTATTCAGTAGGAATGGTATATCAGTTACATCGTCGTATTTAATGTCTAGTGATTGAGCCAGAGCTTCCATTTGCCTTGCATTGCCGAAAACAATCTTTGCGTGTCCAATCATCTCGCAAATCGCTGCATGATAATTCTACAAAAATTAATCGTGTTATTAACGTTAGGCGCATGCACTAGTACACCGATTAATTAAAGAATATCACAGTATGTATATACTTTAAATATATATAGTGCACTGAGATTAAAGACTATAATTATATTTTTTTCCTCCGCCTGCCTAACAAGTTCCTTGGCTACGGGAAGACTGTGCGTTATGAAAAATCCTTCTATATAAATTATCTTTACTGTGTCCAATGGCAAATTGCTTTTCTCAAGATCATCTAAGGTGTATACACCGGCGGCACCGATATTTGCTATCAGACTGCGAGACGATCCGTTTATCAATGCTATGCACTGGCCGGTAGGTAGAGATGGATGAAGCGCGTATCTAAAAAAGAATCGTACACTTATAGACATACGTTATGAAAAGATAGAAATCAGGCAAAAATGTATTAAGACATTTGCAAACCTGACATCCACACTTGCTGATCGAACTAAGTTCTCTAACATTACTCCTCTCAGGTCATTCCCAATACCTCCGCAGTACATAGTACATGGACCCTTGAAAGTGCTTTTGAAGAGCCATTGCAAAATTCGCATCGAATTTTGGGCTGATCCACCAGCGTTAACTTTTTGCTCAACACTGTTTAATACACAAGAATTAGTAGCATTCGTAACATTCAATATTCATTCCAAGTGAACAATGATAATGTGGAATATTTGTAATTTATATTAAAATGAGCCATGTTTTCACTGTTTATCTTTTATACATTATCTGTTATACTTTAGGACTACAACTTCGTAAACACTTGAAAGCGATAGCAATAGGCAGAAGACAGATGCTTGTATAAAATATGTACAGCGTAAACATATAACAATCATTAACAAATATACTTATTAACTCTAGCGCTATAACAGCCAGTAACTCCTGTATCTTTTCATTGGGGAGCTCCATTTCTCCGTCCTCCATAAGATCATATTTCTTCAAGACGTCCTTGTTTTTCAAAAATACATAAACATCCAACAGAGGATTGCCGAAAGCTATAATTGCAGGGACCTTTAGCTTGAAAGGAGCAAACCTCCAGGGTATCCTTCCACCCATTTTTAATTTAAATTTTCATCGATCAAATGTTCTATATATGTAAAAAAGAAAAGAACATTTAATTAGTTACTTACATTTTGATATCACAATTTAAATACAGATTTAACAATAATTTGAAAATAAATTTATTCTGTCTGATACTATACCTTAACAAGTGCATGAGACAGTAGAATCGAAGAGCAAACATAACATTTCTGACATATGAGGAAGATAAGAGGTAATTGCAGTGCTTATCATTTAAAAATTTGGCAAATAAGCATTGTAATGATGTCCTTTGATATTCATATTATATAAGATACAATTTCTAGAAAAATTGTTTTGTAAAGCTATGTTCATTTTTTTTTTCATAAAACCGTGAAATTGGGGCAAAAAATCAATATGTGTGTCTCACATACATCCATTCTATTTAAGACCGGCATGAAGGTTACGTTTCAAAATACGTTCGCAAGGTTGCAATCATTCTTGCATTCTTTATAAAAATAAAAGAAATATATATCTATATGACGAATAACAATGTATTAGATCTTACGAAAACAATGCATTTCCTTTATGTCAACACAAAAATACACATTGGCGATGTTATACATATATGCAAGGTCGTACGCGGTTGAAATGAAGGCCTCCGTGACGACACAGAGGCAAGGGGGGTGCTTTCGTCCCGCTGTGTTGCGTGTTCCGATTCGTCGATGTTTTCGCGTCGACCAATAACGGACAATACTATGGGGACTTTTTTGATATAACCAATCGGACCCACGTGCCATCTCCTCAGCCACGCACAGAATACAAGATTTTGAGATTTAATCAATTATTAAACATGTATCTCTACCTTTCTCCATTGAGCTCCCTTCGTTTTACGTGCTCTTCTATTGTATTGGTATTAAATTGTTACACAAAGTGTCAATTATTTATCGCGATGCTTATTTAGGGCGAATTCCATTTACGCCCAAATCGCCCGTGATTTTCATTAAACTAAGTTTTCCCGTACGCGACTGGACGCATTGTCAAGATTTCAAAGTCGATTTTCTCGAAAATGAAGCGCAATAACAAAAAATTTTATTCCTTTTTCTCTACTTATTTACTTGTTATGAATCGAAAAGAAAGAGTAACTTTTTTGCATATCGTGCTTCATTTTCGAGAAAATCGACTTTGAAATTCTTGACGTTGCGTCTAGTCGCGTACAGAAAAATATAGCTTAATGAAAATCACGCGCGATTTGGGCGTAAGTGGAATTCGCTCTTAATTGTCCGTATCACAATAATAAAAAATATTAAACAAAAATTGTGTATACTACACTATACAATGATATTTTGTCGCATAATGTAAATCAGCTTTAAGATTACGATTGCAATGGAGCATGCTTGCGAGCCGCGCTATAAGCTAAACACCACCGTATAGTATATTTACATTGGTGTACATACACGCGGTATACACGATTTTAGTATTGTAGGTTAAGAAAAAAATAATTTCATTCATTTCATTTAAAAGATGGTGCGTAAGAAAATAGACAACCGTATACGCACTTTAATCGAAAATGGTGTTACCGTGGGACACAGGACAATGTTCATCGTTATCGGCGAAAAAGCAAGGGACCAAGTAAGTAAGAATCAGCTGGGTCAAAACCATGTTGGCCTGAGACAGCACGTTCACACATCTCTGACCCATATATGGGTCAGGACTGTTTTCGCATGAAAGCTTACTGCTTTCTTAATTTCAGTAGATTTAAACGATTGCGTTTTCTTTTCAGGTTGTTCTGCTTCATCATATGTTGTCAAAGACCGTCATAAAAGCTAGGCCTTCTGTGTTGTGGTGTTACAAAAAAGAATTAGGATTTACTAGCCACAGAAAGAAACGAATGAAGTCCTTGCAACGGAAACTTAAGTCTGGGAAACTAGACGTTAACGAAGATGACCCGTTCGAATTATTCGTCGTGTCTACTAATATACGCTATTGTTATTATCATGAGACCCATAAGATACTGGGAAACACGTACGGCATGTGTATCTTACAAGTGAGATTCAATTTCCTTATCTGATACAGTTGGATAAAGCGCTTGGTTTAATACGAAATCATCTTTTTTCAGGACTTCGAAGCAATTACACCTAATTTGTTAGCGCGTACTATTGAAACCGTCGAAGGAGGAGGTATTATTGTGTTCCTTTTGCAGTCTGTAAATTCGCTGAAACAACTGTACACAATGAATATGGATGTTCATCAAAGGCTCCGGACGGAAGCACATCAAGTATGTTATTAATTTCTATTTAAAGATTCTGTGTATCCTGTACAATCATTTGATTTGTTTTCAGAATGTTGTTGGCCGGTTTAACGAAAGATTCTTACTGTCTCTTGCTTCTTGTAAAAGATGCCTAGTTGTCGATGATCAATTAAATGTATTACCTTTATCTTCGCACAATTTGAAAGTCGAAGCTATACAGAAATTGCCTTCTTCCGAGGAACAACCAGAACTGAATGCATTAAAAGAAAGTTTGCAAGACACACAGCCTATTTCTTCTCTTGTTAATTGTTGCAAGACGATTGATCAGGTTCGTTACATAAAATGTATGGAACTAACGATATTGTGTGTGTAGTACTAAACTCTTGCTACTAAATATCACTTTTAGGCAAAAGCGCTACTTAAGTTCATCGAATGTATATCAGAGAAGACATTAAGGTCTACTGTTTCATTGACTGCTGCTAGAGGACGTGGGAAATCTGCGGCTTTAGGTTTGGCCATTGCCGGTGCCATAACGTTCGGCTACTCAAATATTTACATTTCGAGTCCAAGTCCAGAGAATTTAAACACCCTGTTTGAGTTCGTGTTTAAAGGTGAATTACATAACGAGACGTTACGTTTCGATATATTAATTTCTTACATGATTTTCAGGTTTCGATGCACTGGGATATCAAGAACATCTTGATTACGGACTGGTACAGTCTACAAATCCCGAGTTTAATAAGGCCACCGTTCGTGTAAATGTCTTTCGAGATCACAGACAAACGGTTCAGGTACGTTACTTTGAATATTCATTAGAATATTCACATACGAGTATCGGTAAAAAGAATGCAACGATTCCTTTTTAGTATATTCATCCTACCGACGCACACAAGTTAAATCAAGCTGAATTACTTGTAATCGACGAAGCTGCTGCGATACCCCTACCTTACGTGAAAGCTATGCTCGGTCCTTATTTAATATTCCTTGCATCAACTATCAATGGGTAAGAATATATTTTTGTACGTCGATTGCCTTCGATGATTCAATAATTTTTCTGCTTGTACAATTTACTCTTATCTTTCGATAGATACGAAGGAACCGGTCGATCTTTATCATTAAAGCTGCTACAACAATTAAGGAGTCAAACTGCTGGTTCAAACAGTCACGAGAAATCTGACAAACAGCAGAATGAAAAGATCGTTATTGGAAGACAGTTAAACGAACTAACTCTTGAAGAATCCATTCGATACAAGCCGGGAGACTCCATCGAGCAATGGCTCTGCGATTTATTATGCTTGAATGCTACAACAAACGCGCCTATGTTGTCCGGATGTCCACCACCCGACATGTGTCAATTATATTACATTAATAGGTATTTAATTCGTTCATATTAAATATGAATATTTTACCTCGCATTACCTCTTTCTCTTTATTCACAGAGACACGCTTTTCTCCTATCATAAAGCGTCCGAATTATTTTTACAAAGACTGGTCGCACTGTATGTCGCTTCGCATTACAAGGTGAATATTCTCACGCGTTCCTTCGTGACTCCAGGAGCAAGTACTAAATCTCAACAATGTTTCAGAACAGTCCAAATGATTTGCAAATGATGTCTGATGCACCAGCTCATCATCTGTTTTGCCTTCTAGGTCCGGTGGATTCGAGCAGAAAAACGTTGCCGGAAATATTAGTGGTCATTCAAGTAAGCACGCGCGACGTAAACTTGAATAACTTTAGCACCTTTTGCAGTTCTAATGTTTTTATAATCCGTAGATTTGCTTAGAGGGTGAAGTAAGTAAAAGCACCATAAACGATGGACTCGTTCGTGGGCGCAGAGCTGCTGGCGATCTTATACCGTGGACTGTCGCGCAGCAATATCAAGATCAAGATTTTCCAGCTTTAGCGGGAGCACGCGTCGTCCGGATCGCAACGCACCCTGATTACCACGGGGTAAATATACTTGTTATCGTTAAAAAAAGCTACTCGTATTTGACAAATGTTCTCGTTACAGATGGGGTACGGTAGCCGAGCATTAGAGTTGCTGAAACAATACTATGAAATGAAAATACTTAACGTTAGCGAGGCGCCGCAGGAAGAAGTCTTGACGGAAATCTCGAAAATTCGGGACGAAGAAGTTAACTTACTAGAAGAGAGGATTGGTAATTTATTACTCGCATAAACCGTTCTAATTTATTACGTGAATATCATATTTGACGTGGTTTCAGAACCCCGAGCCTCCCTTCCGCCACTGCTTTTAAAATTAAGCGAAAGACACCCGGAAAGTTTGGATTACATCGGCGTATCTTTTGGTATCACTGAACAACTCCTGAAATTCTGGAAGCGTGCCAATTTTCTACCTGTGTACTTAAGGTTGGTATAGTTGCTTAATAGTAATGTTGCAGGCTAAATAAATATTTCCCCTTTATTCGCCAGGCAAACAGCAAATGACATAACGGGCGAACACTCGTGCATAATGTTGTACAAAATAAATTCTGAGCAGGAAGATGTTAGATGGCTACAGGAATATTGGAATGATTTCCGACGACGATTCGTGTCTCTACTTTCGTTCGCGTTTAATACGTATTCGTCTTCGTTGGCTTTGGGTATATTGATCAACAAAACGATTACACCGGAGACTACTAGTTAGTATCCACCTGGTTACACGCTTTCTTTAACGTGTACAACTGAAGTGCTTTGCTTAATGTAAACGTTGCGTTCTTTTCAGCACTGACGAAACATACGCTGGATGCATACTTTACATCTTACGATCTGAAACGTTTAGCTATGTACAGTAACAACATGGCAGATTATCATTTAATAATGGATCTGTTGCCATCGTTAGCGCGTTTGTATTTTTTAAATATGATGGGCGATACGCATTTATCACCAGCACAATCGGTAACATATTTTTGTATTTTATATTGAAATTAATGATGTTAAAATCACTCTATTTAAACTTGATCGTTATTTCCAGGCCATTTTGTTAGGATTAGGTCTACAGCACAAAACCGTTGATAAATTAGCAGAAGAACTGGATTTACCGTCATCGCAATTGCTCGGTCTTTTTAATCGTATTATGCGCAAATTTGTGCAGTATCTTAACGGAGTGGCGGAGAACTTCGTTGAAAGTACTATGATGAAGACACAATCAAATAATGAAAATATAAAACTAGATCCTCTCGGCGGACAAAGTTTGCACGATGAACTTGAAACTGCAGCTAAGGTTCAGTATCCCATTTATTATATCGTAAACGTGCAAAATATTATATGGAACTACTTCTTACTTTATCTTTAATATAACTTGCTTAGGAATTAAAATCAAAACAAACTGCTGAATTACAAAAGCTAAAGAAGGAAAATCTGGAGCAATACGCTATCAAGGGCTCGGAAGCTGCCTGGGACGATGCTCTTTCTGGGAAAAAGAGTAAAAATTTAATATCTATAAAAAGTAATGAAAAGAGAACATCGGAAGATGATAGTGCTTTAGAAATTCAAAAGAAGCACACCAAGAAAAGGAAAAGACATTCTCATAAAACATGATCGATGTAAACTAATCCTAGACACCAAGAAAATAAATGACGAATAAATAATTACGACGCTTCTAAGTATTTATTGTTTAAGACAACGTCTTAACACATTTTTCTAAATTTACTTAAATTTAGAAAAATAATTTCCTACATGAACTTATTCATCCTTAATCGAAGAAATTATTATCCACTATATACTTTACACATTGGCAAATTAAATTTCTTTCGTGTTGTATAGATCGCGAAAGCAGCCTCTGTAATAATGGTGACCTGTGTGATTGTTTGTAGTTTGTAACTGTCGCGTTTGGCCCTTTGTTTCTTGGATGCCTATCCGATTCGGCGTTTTCTTTATTTTTGCATTTGGAGTTTGTACTCGCGGGACTTGCACTCGCTGACGACTGTTGGTTAGAATTTTTCTGCACATTTCTATCCAAATGTGTTTTACCAACAACCTTATTTTCACCTATCGCTTCCTTTTTCATATCATTTCCCTTTGTTGTTATTGGATCCTCCACTTTTATTTTCTTTATTGGTACTTCTTCGGGACCATCGCCTATAAATAATATTATCATGAATACACGAAACATAGTACAAGCCCAATACCATAGACTTTTTGTTATAAATGTATTGATAAACGCTTAGACTCACTTTCTTCAGAAGCGCTCTCATAATTGGCTACTAAATTAGGTATACAGGGAGGAGTAATTATTTTAGGTGCTGGCAGTGTAACTAGTACTTCCTCTTCGTCAGAGATATAATTAATACTTTCCTCCACCACATTTTCAATAAGTTTGTCGGCAGGCTGATCTTCCTCTTCCGAATCTAATTTTCTTAAACTTACTGGAAGATTCGATTGTATAATAACCGTACTTAAACAACGGACAGAATAGTATAAGGATTAAATCCTCACATGTTCCAGGAAACTCTCGCAGACCTCTGTACTCGTCTTTCTGTTGTATAATGTCAGTTTGCACAGGTTGTTTGCGCGTTGCTCGTTTCCGATTGTGAGACCGTAATACCTTCTTTTTCCTCTGCTTGGTAATAACATTTTGCTCTCGCTTAATTACTTCTCCTCTTTGCACCTTCTCCATTTCTTCTGCCTTTCTCAAATCGATATTAGCCTTTGTGGGATACCTCCTGAAACATTAAGCGAATTAAAGGATTGTTAGTATATCTACATTGTCTACATGTCTTGAAATGTTAATGTTATAAGAAGCGTACTTTTTTCGCTCCATTAACCATTTGTCAATGTCTTCTGGAGTTGATCCAGTTTTTATTTTCTGATACAAACCACTACTGTGCTGCATAGTGATGTGTTTCTGGAGGAGCAGAGGGTGAGCAGAAAAGGTGCATCCATCGATACCACACGATTTATGTTCTTTCTTATGTTCGGAAAGACCATTCTGAGATGGGAAGTCTCTGTCACATATTTCACAATAATATGTCTCGTCCCCTGAACTGATACAACTTTCATCTCTTCGATCATACGGCTCCTCGTCGTTAGTATAAAGATGAGCCTAAAAATGGTTACTTGTAATATTTCTTATATATCACTTATACTAAAATTCAATGTAAAAAATACTTCTTAGCGTGCAATCGTTATTTGAAAATGGTAACACTTGAAGCTCCATCGATTTCTACAGAGCTCTGTTCCATACCTTTTCAATATTCCGTACAGTTTTGTAATTCTCATTGATGTTACATGGTACAGTAATTATTTACTTAACGATTATAGACTAGCACAGTTTCTAAAACAATTTTTCTTTTGCTCAAAGTACGATAGTTTCCAAATTTCGATATCACAAAAAATGCACATTCATATACTGTGTGATTCTTTACAAGAATATTTCGTACGATCATTTACAGGTGTACAGAAGTATTTTTTCAGAATTTTCTAAACCGTTTTAGTATTTGCAAAAATATGTATGTGTACATATAAATACATGTGTAAGCAGTAATTGCTTGTGCTGTTACATGGTATGATTGATCATACATTACACTTTAAAATGCTTTCCAGGGTATTCAGAAATTCACTTTTCAAATCTATAAAAATCTTATAAGCGCAGATTTTTCGTCCATTTCTCAAACAGATTCCTAGTGTTCCTAGTATTTCGAGCGAAGTTTGCGTAACTGCTTAAAAAAATATGTACCGTGTACAATAATACTGAAATTTTAAACGTGTATGAAACCCTCGCTATAAGATCTACTAAAGTGGTCTCGTTAAAGTTACTTATCGTAAAATACTGATTAACTCTAGTGCGTTCACTTTCTTCTACGGTACAACAAATATATAATGGATAAAAATTCCTTTTGAGGAAACAATAGCTTTTGTATGAAAGTCAATTGACACAGAAAATTTAAAGAGATCATTTTCGCATTTCAGAACGATTATTCGGTGCATATACGTAATAGCGGTTCGTAGAGTAATCGGAGACACCAGATTTAGAACTTATAGAAATACGATTTATTCTTACAATACGCATCTTAATTACAAATTTATTTTGTCCTGAATTTGTGTCGTGGAAGTCATATACTACTGAAATCAATAAAATGTACTCGACACTAAGACATACAATAATAAACAATTACAACTAATCGTTATATTTTGATACAGAGCCACAAGCTATGTAAAAACCATTCGACTCTTGTTAACCAAACAAATCCAAAGAATGGTCCGAAGATCTGCTTTTATAAAATTCTTAATTATCAACACGTTATAGCTCGCAGCACTGTATATTGGCCAAAGAGCAATTGAGGAGCTTTAAACGATAGAACTATTGAAGGCCAGACCTTATATAACTTACGAAAGGAAATTATAGATATCTAATACGACTATCATGAAAGTATATAAGACGGGAAATATACAAAATTTTACATTGATGTACCGTCGAATTGAGAGAGAAAAGAAACAGTTTACTGTTCTTGTATAAGTATTATGAGAAACAAAAGAGTATCTATTCAAATATTAACTTCTATCTATTCAAAATATTTTATGGTAATAGTTTAACAGCATGCACTTATATCATAAATGCTAAGAGTGGAGTTATATTGCAAAGTAATGGTATCTTACAAATGATTGAAAGCGGATAATACAAATTTTGCAATTAGAAATGAGACGGACACTTTAAGAGCATCATTTCCAACATACTGCATGTTAAAATAGAGAATGGAAATCGTTCTGAAGTTTGAAAACAGAATACTTGTGTAATTTCAACTGTTCAATTCTTTATAGGAGGTGTAGCCTGAAGCTTAAGACTGTGCCTGTTCGCTGGGAGGCTTCATCTCCTCCGTTAGCTCCGTTTGCTCTGATTGCTCAGTCGCATTCTCAGTTTTCTGAACACCCTCGGATAGAACCGTATTCTTATCATCGGTTTTCTGACCACCCTGTAATCAAAGCAATTTGTCAACTATGGTTGGAATGAAGTGACATTAATTACATAGTGGTAATTAAACGCAGCGGCGTAAATGTTTCCTTCGAATATATTTAGATAATATTACAGTGACTTGACAATCCGGTGGATTTTCAAACACAAAAATCTTGGAAATGAATTATCTGCATACTCGATTTCAATTATATTTACACGTTGAATTAAAGAAACAAGGTTTCATAACATAACTAAGTATACAGTAAGTTCAAAAATTTGTTAGACAAAATAAGTAATGAAAGAAAATCAATAAAAATTGATTCGTGTGGTTTACTTACTTAATAACTATAAATTATAACCATGATCTCTTGTATTATGAAGAATTTTATAATATAAATGTATTATAATATTCTTAGATTATAGAAAATATTCTCTTATACTTACTGTAAGTTGCTAAAACAAATAGAGGTACACCAAATACAATCCTTAACGTTAAGAAACAGCCGAAAAGTTGAAGGAGAAGATATTAATCATATAATTACATTTTCACTTATTTATACAGGGTGGTCTACTTCTTTTACTAGAACCATGTATACGGATATAATAAAAGAACTTAATAACTGTATTGACTAGAATAATTCAGACTTTATTACAAACAAATGAATGAAATGATCAGAATTGCAAATTTAATATTGATTTAACAGTGTTCTCTATATTACACTAAGCACTCGTTATAAGCCCGTTTCTTCTATGCGTTGTACGCGCCGCGACTATCCCCACCATTTCTTGGAATCCTTCGGACGAGAGCGAGAGAACCCGAGAACGAGCGCGAAGCTCTTTCGTTTCCTCTCGCTCGCTCTTGGGTTTTCTCACACGCTCCATTGGCCGCGCGGAATAGTATCCACAACGCGCTATACGCCCGCCGTTCGTCGGGCTTATAACGAGTGCATATTGTATATACAATTACATTAATATCTTTTCCAATACTATGGTAGAAATTTCACTTTTTATAAAATTTGCAAAAATGGTTGTTAGTTTGCCAAAAAAGTTGTTAATTTGAGAATACAAAACAATATTTTTTGTTATTTTATACCTAAAAATTAAACGAAAAAGATACCTGTTCTGGATGTTTCGCAAGATAATCATTCTTGGCATCTCTGATCATCCTTGTTACTTTGTTCCGTAAATCCTTAAATTCTTCCCACTCTTTTGCATCTTTATTCTTCTTCGCCTTAGCATAGAGCTTATTTTTCTTTTGTATTTCATTACGAATTTCATCAGTCATCCACGGCTTCTTCAGTTCTAATTCCTGGACAAACACAATCCCTCTTAATCACAAGATTGATAAAAATCTCCAAATTTTTAAATCTTACTCCTTTTAACCCAGAATATTAGAATCTTTTAATCTATTTCTTATTTTATTTAAATAAAATTTCTCCACATTATCCACGTCTAAACACAAAAGAAAAATTACAACAATTTACCACAATTAGCTACAATTTGCAAAATTATTTCCTTAACATAAATACATTAATACTTAAATAAATTAATACATAAATCCTTAAAAAAATCCAACTCCAAACGCACAATACATGCGAACCAGGTATCGAACAGATTAACGCAATGAAATTTCATATTTACTTCAAGTTTCTTCGTCTTTTTGACATTATGCGATGCTTTACTTTTAGCGTTGGTGTTTCCTGCTGCAAATCTCGGTCTCATGTGCGGTAAAATTTGATGCGGCATTCCTCTTCTGCCCCAAGGTCTCATCAAAGGTGCTCGAGGTCTTATACCCCGTAAACCCATCGGCGGAACCATCGGCGCCATACCTCTGACTCTCGGCTCGAACAGCGGCAATATTCCGTTGGGTCTGTTTACCCCGATCGGCGGAGGTGGAAGTGGTAATCTTTGTCGCATGGGACCAAAGACTGGGCTCATGGGTAGCGGTGGCATTCTTGGTGGTAAACCTGGAGGTGGAAGTCTACCTCCAAATCTCGGAGGTGGAGGAGGTCGTATACCAGCAGGCGGGAGTCTAGGACCTAGCAGGGGTCCTCGATTCAAAGGACTCATTTTCACGCTTCCAGGCAGACCTTATTAAATCAATCCCGCGCCAGCGACGTACCGCTAAATACGGAACCTTCCTTACGAGGTTAGAACCGTAAATTGCCGCACTGTTTACTCGCGAAATATGTTACCGTGGACAGGAACTCTGCACTCGTCAGTACTATTGTACTGAACACTTATTGAAAACTGAACCACGGTGTTAATTGCTGTCACAGATCTCTCAAAAACATTACGAATTGGTGTCAGAACGAAACCAACACACCACAAACAGTACAACTTGTGCTGACTGCCATGAACTACTAATTCCAAGTTGTCAAATTCTACTCGAAATTTTTACAGGATCGCGAATGATGACCTCAAGCCATCCTTACAATGACATCTGGCAATAGTTCCGGCGGGAAAATGACTAAAGTTCGTTGGGCTATATGGGATAACGTCTCGAAATGCCGCTTTGGAATGGAATGCATGAGAATGTAATGTAAACTATTCCAAAGGAACAATAAACCTAACCTAACCTTATATTTCCGGCGGAATCAGTTACTGACGCTTCATGCAATACGGCCTGTATAATGAAAATAGTATTTCAAATAATTTCATACATTTTACTCTTTCATACAACGAGAGGAGGAACAAAAATATCACAAAGAAGTAAAGGATAGTAAGTTTTTTGAGCGCTGAAGCAACAAAACTCTTTTGTATTGAATAAAGTGTGTCTTCGTTGTGAACCCGCCTTGGCCGGGGCTAGTTTTAAGAACACATATCGTTACGTTATTTTGCTGATTGGTGTATTCGCGATTCTTAAAAGACACGCTTCTCTCATTGGTCGATTTGAGCAACGCTTCTAACGTATCACCAGCTGTTGAAGTTACGTTTGTTTGAAATCAAACGGCAACTGAAGTTTGTTGGGTTGCTTGGAGCCTCGAAATTTTGTCTGCCATGCACGGACGGTAAATACATTTCGTTCTAACGAGAAGAGGGCATGCGTAGTGGCTGAAAAAAAAAGAAGGGATCGCAACTCGAAACGAAAGGACACTGGATTTATATATACACACATTGGCAGAAAATTCAAACCCAAATAATGGCCACGATTCGAGTACACGAGGACCAAGAAAATCGTATCGCCGAAATTCGCCGCGGCAAAGAAAATATTACCTTGCCCCTTCAAACTCAAACGCTGCAACCAATGAAACGCGCGGTTCTGGGCGTTCTTCATAATAATTGCAATCGAAACCCGAAAACAGTACGTATATTACTTCTTTCCATCTCCCCTACCGCGTTTTTTTTTACCGCCGGGAAATCTCGATCCCTTTACTTTCGTGAATTCGGGAAACCTACCGAATAACTCGAGGCTCGAGTGAAAGAAAGCTTTACAATTGCACGACTTTCTTACAATCTCGAAAAAAGAAGCCAAGGGATTATCCAATGTCCTGTCAATGAGATAATCCTACATGGTTCGTCTCTTTCCGTAGGAAATTTACAAGCAGGATGAGAAGTTTCCGAAGACAAAAGCAATTTTACCCACACAATTCGAGCCTTACAAAGCCTACGATGGGGAGAACGAGGAAGTTCTATTTAAAATTTACGAGGACAAGTTGGAGGAGGAAACCTCCGTTGCGCTTAGAGATACGAGGGACAAGAAAGAAGCGAAAGAGAAGCAGGATATTAAGTTCGAGAGAGAGAAGCCAAGGTTAGAAATGAATCCTATAAATGTCTCCAATTTATCATTTTACAATGTTCAAGACATAATTCAAAAGAAACAGAATGATGTAATTTTTTCGCACGACAGTCCAATGTCTTTGGAGAAATCTGTCCCTTACTTGTCTTCCTCTAAGAAGGATCTTCAAAAGAGGCGAGAGTCCATTAAAGAAATGAGAATGAATTTCTTCGACGTGGATGAATATAGGGCTGACATATACAATTATTTACGTGTTGCAGAGGTATGCGTTTAACGTCTATTCGTCACACAGTTCGTCAGTTTAACTTTGTACCTTCTTCTTGGGTAATCGACTTCTACGATCACAGTTAGTTTAATAAAGGCTCCTTTTCAGACACAGCATCGACCAAAACCAGGGTACATGAAGAAACAACCTGACATTACATACTCCATGAGGTCAATATTAGTGGACTGGCTCGTCGAGGTAGCCGAAGAGTACCGGTTACAAACCGAGACACTGTACTTAGCTGTTTCCTATATAGATCGCTTTTTGTCGTACATGAGTGTCGTGCGAGCCAAATTACAACTCGTTGGAACAGCTGCTATGTTTATCGCAGCGTAAGTCTCCTAATTGCAGTTTTATAAGATCCCTAGGCTAATGTATCTTTATTTTTATAGAAAATACGAAGAGATTTATCCACCGGATGTAGGAGAATTTGTATATATCACAGACGACACTTATACCAAGAAGCAGGTACTGCGTATGGAGCATTTAATTTTGAGAGTCTTGTCTTTCGACTTAACTGTTCCGACACCACTCATATTTCTTATGGAATATTGTATTAGTAACAATCTTTCAGAAAAGATCAAATTTTTAGCCATGGTAAGGAGACGAGTTTCTTTCTTTACGCGCAGATATATCGACATAATAGAGGCTCACGATTTTCATACAAAATTTTACAGTACTTGTGTGAATTGTCAATGCTCGAGGGGGATCCATATCTGCAGTTCTCGCCTAGTCATTTGGCTGCATCTGCGGTAGCACTTGCACGACACACCCTACTAGAAGAGATGTGGCCGCACGAGTTAGAACTGTCGACCGGGTATAGTTTAAGGGATCTTAAGGATTGCATCATTTGCCTGAATAAAACTTTCTGCAACGCTTTGAATATTCAACAGCAGGCTATACAGGAGAAATATAAAAGCAGCAAGTAAGTTTCGACGCGTGTGGCATTCGAGTTAGCAGGTCTTCTTCGGGCGATTTCAAATGGGTTGTTACATATACATTTCTCTTTAGATATGGACACGTGGCGTTGTTATTACCGCGACGTATCGATCACGTAACACTGACTTCTGACGACGACGAAGAAAATGCCTAGTATCTAGCTGGCATCTGGGCAAAAACAAAGAAATGTCTATAAATTTATACATATTCGGAGATAACGAACCTCCCGCTATAAATCCCACGTTTTAAGACAAGGAGGGGATTAGGGCCAAGACTGACCTATTGTTTCGCAAATGAAATGTACGAGTTATTTCTATTAGCATGTTTGGACGATACGCTTTGCCTGGCCGAGCGTATCGACTTTACTCCCCGCATTTCACCATCGCCTATACTTATTGTAGGTTGTGGGTAAACTTTTTAATAACTGTTTTTAGAGCTTCGTCATTATATTAACGAATGAAGCTCTAAATTATGTTATTTAGGAATTGTATTTTTATACGTATTTTTTAGACGATTGTTAACAGAACATTTTCTCTACGTACATGATGCCTAAATTTTGTTGCCAGTGCTCTGTCATAATAATAGGAAGTGTAAGAGTAATAACTGTATTTATTATTAACATTGTATTAGAAAATACACATTATTATGATGGAAACACTTCTGCGTGTCAAAATGATTACATTCGTCTGTATTTACAGTTCTTGTACAGTTATTTATTTACAATATTTATGTTATGACATTTATAGCATACCTACTCGCGCGGCGATGTAGAAATTGCCTTATGGATCGCACTGCGTGAAATAGCACTTCTGTTTACAATCACTCGGATAAATTTCTGTTATAGATTTTGTCATATATTATACTTAAATACATACACAAGCTTTTATTCTTAACTATCGCAGCTATTCTTGAAATATTTTTATAAAAAATGATGGCATTTCATGTATAATACTAATACAGTTAAATGTACTTAATACTTGCATTTCGAATATTTCTCAGTACAAGTATAATCACAAGTTTAATAACGTTTATCCTATACCTCGTTTGCGTCCAAAATGTTGCAATCGAATTTCACTCCGAATCGATAACGTTGCATGCGACAGGAAAATGGTAAGGGGTCTCTAATCTCCGAAGCTCCCGATTTGTGTGACAAAAATTTACCGTGGATATAAAATCTATTCTATATCTCATCTGTGCACGTGATATAAAATTTTCATCAGATGTAGCCTTGTCCTATACTTCATCCGTGATGTTCCATACATCAATCATGACCTGCTTTCCCGATGCAGAGATATTCAAAATTCGAGAATACGGATGCGCATGCAACAATTGTAAGAAGTTGGTAGCACTGAGTTCTATCGTTTAACTGTTTATCTACTACAATTTAATTGTGCGCATGTGTGTGTCACAGCATTGAACTAGTATTGACGTTGACAATTCACAGTTGATATTTCACAGAAATTCGAGTAAGACACTTGGGGGTGTTTCCTAAGATAAAAGTTTACACATTCTGAAACGTTACCAAGGTACAACGTCTGATTCAGTGTTTTACAAGATTTCTTTCTAACAATCGAAATTGTTTCTTCATCCCGTCATCATTGTTAGAAATGCTCTAGACGCTTCGAGTTCAATTAATTTTTAAAAAAATATATATCCTTTTAGGTTACTTTTAATTAAAACAATGAATTAGAGTTGTTTATTGCTTTCTAATTTTCCAACCTATATGATACATGAAGAAATACAATTTCGAAGTAGCACAATATTACAAGAAAAATGACAGTGCATAAAGTAATAGTATAACGATTTAAATTTGATAGAAGTCTTATTGCTATATTGCTTTTATTTGTTTCTAAAACTAATTACTTCCAAATCAAATAACTGAGTTATGCATATTTAAGCTACTTAAAGCTTCTTCACTTTCATGCGAGCCGATATTATGTATTATAGGTCTTTAGAGACTTCTGAATATTTCAAGCTATTTGAAAAGCACTGATTATATGAAATATTGAAACTACATTGCCATATTTAAAGAAGCTAAATAAATGTTGTTGAAATTTATTAATCCATTCGATGCCCTTGTTAAGCAATATGGATGCATTTGGTGACAACTTTGTCATCGACTCGGAAGTAGATCCGGTGGCAGAATTCGTAGCCAGAGAACAAGATCAATTAGCAGGGCTCGAGGATGAAATCTTATCAGTTTCTATGCCCGGTTCTACAACAGGACCTAATACAGATGGTAATCAAACTTCTCGTGTCTGCGTTAAAATATATTTTTTTATACAATCTTGATACAAAGTATACAAACGAGAGACATTATCTTACAACTTCGTACAAGAAATTATATCACGAAACACAAATGGTTGTTCTAATCTTGCATGGAATGATAATATATATGTTCGCTGCTTAAAGAGTACCTAATCTTTACTCACAAATTTTGGAAATTTTAAAGTTGGCCCGGGTGGTGACGCCGAAGGTAGTTTTGAAATAATAGACGCAGTCGGGCAGTCTAACGAAGAACAGCCGCCACTAGCGACAGGTACACTTTTAAACAATTGTTTCTAATCTACTGTAGAGCGAATATGAATTTAAGAAACGATTCCTTTTAGAAACTATATCTAAGCCTCAACCTGCGAAAGAGGAACCCGAGAAAATACGGAAGTGGAGAGAGGAACAGAAAGCTAGGCTAGAAGAGAAAGGTATTTATTCTTCTTTTCATCGATGCGATGTAAATCGCTATATAAATAAGTGCTTATATTAAATGACTCTAATCTGATTAGATGCAGAGGAAGAAACAAAGAGGGAGGAGTGGAGAGAGGCCGCAAAGAAAGAATTAGAAGAATGGTATAAGCATCATGCAGAAGCTATTAGTAAAACAAAAACTACAAACAGGTAATATTTACAATTGTCATTCGATTCAGTTTGGTTTTTTGCAATATCCTTGGCGTTTTTTTTTCTTTTTTACTAATCTAGTAACTTTTAATCGGCATCTGTAGATGCAATTAAAAGTTTCGTTCTATATAAAATACTTTATTGAATTATTTTAAATCATATACTACATACGATTATATTATTTTCATTCTGCTTCTTAGGGAATCAGCCAAGTAAGTTATACTATATTTTTTTGCATGTATAATTGCATTGCTGTGTCATAGCTTGCTTATATTCAATTTACGAGGCCATTCGCTGTCAATGTCGAAAGTACCGGATATTCTCTGGTACATCAGCTGCTTTGTAGTAATGACTTAATAGATGTACTTCATGCTTGATGCAATTATACTTGAAATGTTCCTAATCATATTGTATGTGAAACTGCACTTTATAACTTCGCACATATCATAGTAATACTGTGTAACACAAATGCTAGTGTATTCGTAATAGATATCAAACTGATCGTCACACAACAAACTATAGATTTACAATATATTTATATTTTCAAACATAAACACATTTAGAGTTTTTTTTAATTTTGTATTGCGTTTGTACAAGATGAAAGAATCGTGTAAAGATATTCTTATTAGCTTTTTTATTATATAAATAAAAGTTCCTATCTGATGAATGTTAGTCTTTGTAGGAGAGGAGAAATAGGTGTAAAACTTTTGTTTTTATTGATAGATATTGTTTGAAACGTTAGATCTTGCATCGTTATATGTGTCTTATGTAATAGAAAGGGACAAGAGTATTAAATATTTACACTACAATGTCATTAATGCATACAATTTACAATCATCGCGCAGTTTCAATTTCGCATGTATCTGCATCGTGATTAATATGGCATTTTTATCAATAGGAACGCAGAAAAGCAATTCGTCGCGGAAGCTGATGAAGTGGAGCCGGGAACCGAGTGGGAACGTATCGCGAAGCTTTGCGATTTCAATCCCAAATCGTCCCGCACTTCCAAAGACGTTTCTCGCATGCGCTCCATTATTTTGCAATTGAAACAAACTCCACCAGCTCCAGTCACTCTTTGATTAAATTAACAACCTGGTATGGAACATATAGATATACAGAATGTCAAACGTATTAAATTAAAGAACCAGGAGATTACAATCATACCGTTGGGAAAAAGGTCGTATGTGATCTGCTAAACGAAAATGTAATATTATTGTGAATAAAGATTATTAATAGCAAGTATCTGCGGAAATGTTAAATTTAAATAATAGAATATGTAATATAATTATCATTCTGTTTGAAGTGGAAGTGAACAATAACTTTACCCTTATATGAATGAATTCAAATACACGTGTTGATTTATAAAAGAATAGAGTTTTTATACTTTTTAATTACATATAAAACTTTCTGAAAATATATAGTTTTTAGTATACTTAATAAACTTCGAAGTATACTGTACAGCTACTTATCAGATAAAAGTTATTGTGCGTAATATAAAAAATTTATACAGCTTTATGTTTTTTACACTGTTCAACACCTTGATATTTAACATATCTAGGT
The DNA here is from genome assembly GCA_963855975.1 of Andrena chrysosceles. Taxonomy (NCBI): domain Eukaryota; kingdom Metazoa; phylum Arthropoda; class Insecta; order Hymenoptera; family Andrenidae; genus Andrena; species Andrena chrysosceles. The sequence continues at coordinate 8,048,289 of OY979766.1, read as the reverse complement.
CATCACCAGTTTCCTTTTTATTAACCTCGTGTTGTTACTTCTGAAAATAATAAAACATTGGTTACGCTATTAATAATATAATATTTGATTCATGACGAGCATAATTTATATGGAATTATTCCGAGAAAAAGGTCGGACTAAGTAGTAGTGACTTCTTACAACTGTTGGAGAAAAAGTGACTACCTGTTGTACGAGATGCCACGTTTTATACAAAGCTGCATGTCATGTTGCCAGCGATAAATGTTTGGATACGTAGCGCAATTAATAAATGATGATACTGCATTATGAACAGCATAATCTAGCTTTGTTGGCACAGATCTATAAATTACACGTTTAAGTACTGGATGAGACACGTATAATAATTAGAAATGTGTGTTCGACAGAAATAGGAAATTTGTTTAACAGTAGTTTCATTATTCTATTGTACTTTACCCTTCAAGAAATGTTGCAGAACCTTCTTCCGCAATTTGCATTTCATCATCGGAACTATCAGTCATATATTTTGGCGACGATGGTGGCGTAAAAAATTCTAAATCGTCTAAAAAAAAGAAGGATAACGTGATCTTGCGTGTCAATATCTTCCCCGCGTTTTATAATACAAATTCTCACTAAGGGATGATCAATACTTACCTACATCATTCTTATCCTGAGTATCTGTATTATGTAACGAACACGATTGAAACTTACTACATAGATAATCTATTTCAGCAACCATTTTCATTTCCGGCTTTGAATTTATCGAAGTATTAATTGTTTCCTACGGAGTATTTACGGGAGAAGTTTAATCATTATGCAAATATTAATTGTCAAATTTTTTTACCTGAATGTAACGAAGAACCTCGTCTTGAAATCTATGTTCCAAGTATTTCTCAAGTTTCATTAAACCCTCCGTAGTACGAAAGTCTGCAAAGTCGTTCAAAAATGGCCAATATTCTTTCCACGATACTTGATATGCTTCTGCTAAATCTCTAAAAATAATACACCAATTTTCAACTTTCGTTTCACTTAAAACAGATATTCTAAATCCATAAGGATTACAAATGTGTTTTAAGATGAAATTAATCGTAGAAAATACCGTCCAACTCGTTCAAGTCCTTTTTCTGCATCTTGTAATCGTAATGCTATGTTATCAGTCGAATTGTTCGCGATGTTAACTTCCTCCTCTGTAGGTTTCTTAATTGGAGTAAGTCGTAAACGTGGAGGTGTTTTCCACTTTTTTCTAAACTCTACTGCACGAGATTTTGTCATTGGTCCAGCGAACGCACGTACTTCTAAACGTGGACTTATTGGATTCGTGTTCAAATTCTAGAAAAAGTACGATATATAAGATTTCATGAGACACAGATGAGAATACTTTAACATACCAACGGATTAGTTGGAGAGAAGGGTTCCCCGATAATAGGTTGCAATGTGGTATCATCCGATCTCAATACAGGCACGTAGTACTGATCTTCCAGTAACAAACGTATCTCTTTCTTTAACTCCTCGTCGTCCTGACATGTCCTGCTACATATTATCTGTAACGTTAACAGATACGTGAGTAAAACCAGACGACCGACAAAGAATAGAAAAAACGCTACTCGTAGGAACGTAAAAAGTCTAGCACAATAAATTGTGAACAAGTGATAAGGAATTTAGCTGAAAGTATTTCATAAAGTACACGATAGTATCGTTTAAAACAGATCTTTGAATACTTTGTCACGTACATCTATTGGTAGCTGTTTATATTTGTTTGCCAATGTTTTTATGCAACATGGATATGAAACAAGAACTCGAACCGCATTTTTCAAACCAAATTTAACTGCGAAATGTAGCGGCGTCTCATTCAGTCCTTTATCAGGTGTATTCAAATATAAGTCTAACATAATCTGTGCACGATCCACGTAACTCTTGCATTCATCGCCATAAAGTAACTTTATAAAATCTGCATTTCCAACAGTGTTTAATATTAACTCACACATATCTGGTCTGTCTGCCCTAACTGCAATGTGCAATGCATTGTAACGACACCCTTCCTGTAATAAATAAACGATCAGTCTCGATAGCACCTACTTTACAAACATCGTAAAGCACCTTAAGCATAATTACAAATTCTATATCATACTTGCAAAATTGCGGGTGTATCTCCGCTACCAATTAAATATCGTGGATTTCCCCACACAGTACTTTTCACTGCATACAAATCTCCGTCTTTGATTAATTTTCTAAAACACACAAGCTCTTGTGACCGCGGAGTTTTGAAATTACTAGCTTTTTCTTCTACTACGGGTACTGCGGCAGGTACCAAGGTGTTGTTAACGCAATTCGCTTTCTCGAAACCAGTCTTAGCGTACTCTTCGGCTTCCGAGCGTTTCTTAAATGATTTCAGACGGCCTGTTTTAAATTCTTTAATTACTTTTAACGCTTCTGCTTTGTCCTGGTATACTCGGATATTTTCTGCAACAAGTATCAGTCGCGTGATAAATACAAGAATGGAATACATAAAAATGTTAAATGTTCATGCTCTTGTACTCTTACCTTTCGTGTTGTTTTCCGTTGAAGTGTCAACATTATCTTCGGGTATATACACAGCGTGGAAAAGTGCATTATTTAAAGCATTAGAATTCCCACAATTCACGTGCAACGTTTGCGACAAATGTTCGTTTTCACCCATCGTAACTTATGATTAATTACGGCTCAACCCGCATATGTATACGTTTGTTGGTTATATGTCAGATCAGAGCCTATCAAAGGAAACAGTTGCGCGTATAGAACGTGACATTTAAAGTTTCATACACGTCGCTTTTTCCTTCCTAAACAATTATACGTATATATATGTTATTTAATATCTCTTATCTTCTTAACGATTAATTCATCGACGACTTTGTTTGAAATATTTGAATGAAGTTAGTTAAAATTCACGCCCAAGATGTAAGTGCTACTTCTCATTGATTTTTAAATCGTATTTATAAAATTGAGTTGATAACGATTTATCAATTTTCTTACAAAATACAAGTTTCTCAACGTCTGAAAAACATACGGCAGATCGTTTGTTCGAGGTTAGACTTCGTTTTTAAATATTTAGTAAACATCGAGTATTAACTTATACCGCGCAAACGTCATAAATGCAACGTTTGCAGAATCAGTAATTGATTATGTGAAACAATATTATTACAAATAAGTTCGAATTACCTAAAACAGACAGCTAAAGCACAACCAACTGTCATTTACGAAATCGACCAATCCTACGTAAACTGACGTAAACTTTGAATCAACGACCAATGATCTTAAATGTTTCTCTACACTCCTTATATGTATTTATGTTTGCTCGAGTTTGTTATGCTGCGTACCTTAACTTTTGTTTGTTGCGGTTACTAACAAATAGAACACTATCGATTTTTATAGTATAATTAGACATTGGAATGTTCTTTAAAGTTTGAGCTTCGGAAATGGTTCAATATGATGTCCCGTATATTTGATATTTAGTAAACGTTGATAATTGTTGGCATGAAAATTTTTATATATAATTGAAATTTAGTTGCACGCAAAAGATGCAAATTTATTAAGTCAATTTAATTACTGTTGAGTGGTTTCCCAATAATTCTAGGGGTAAGGGACTTGTGGAGCGCTGAGCGCGCCAGTTATGAAACGAAGGCTATTACCCAGTTTAGAATTCTAAATTCTTTTCGTTAGCAACGCCTCGAATTGCGAAAAAAACATTCACCCCTCGTACCCTGAGAATTTGAAAATATCTTTAAATTGCGTAGTCAGGAATGATTCCACCAATTAGCGTGTTTGAATTTCGCGCCTAATCTAAATATCGATATTGCATAGTACTGCAGCTACGTTCGCGTAACATCATGAAAGTTGACGTCACGCCATAAAAGTTAGCCCGCTATTGGTCGCCCGTCACTACATACAATAAATCATCGCATATTTAAATACAATTTTGCAGTCATTTCATTTTTAAAATACTCTTCGAAATCACGCAATTATAAGTAAGAAATAAATATCCTATTTATCGTGTCGCTGTTATTTCAAACAATTAGAAGGTCAAAACAACTAAACTTGAATTCGAACCGAATTATACGTCAGCTTCAACGTTGCAAGAAAATATATAAACAGCAACAATTATTTACATTCATATCAAGAGCGACGAAGAATTCTATTTACTTTGTTATCAAATTACCACGACGCGTCCCGTCAAACGTATTTCACTACGATAAGGCAAACGTTTCGACAGGCTCATTCGTTTGAAAAGAAACACGTGAGGTCGAGGGACTATTACACAATGAATGAGTTTAAGAACACTAGAGTGGGCGGAGCTATCACCACACCATCCTCGCCCTCCAATAAGCTGGCCAGTGTGTATTTACAAATCGCACGTCATCGAACCTGCGTTATCTCCGACTGTTTGTAACATGTTTTTTTTTCCAATCGTACTAGAGATTAATCTTGAGAGTTTCGGAAGACTGTTGATGTCCGCCAGGGGCTGTGCGATAGTTTGAAGTTGAACGTCGCGCGAGACACGTCGTCGAGAGCGCGTTCCTAGCGAGTGATGTTCACAGTGCCGTAAAAAAGGGGATCAGTATTCTTTTTTTTTTCATCGTAATCTATCGTGCAATTATTCTTGGCAAACTGTACGTGGACATAGAGGAGGCAAGGCGAGACAATTATAGCGTAAGAGAATTCCGAAATGAATTTATCGTTCGCTGGTTGCGGCTTCCTCGGTATTTACCACGTCGGTGTGGCAGTGTGCTTCAAGAAATACGCTCCACACTTGCTCTTGGATAAGATTAGTGGTGCATCGGCTGGTGCTATCGCTGCATGTTGCCTTCTTTGTGACTTACCCTTCGGTGAGTGAACTCCTTTGTTACCACTACCATTACCGCTACCAGATACAGAGTATCTTAAATAATTAGTTTTTTTCTTCACTGTTACGGTCCCCGTTTACGATTCCCCTGATACTGCACACCCCACGTTTCCTATCCGTCGCGTGCATGCTCGTGCAAATTGTTCCAACGTTCCAATCAATGTAGTCGAACTGTAAATATCTTATTTGCTTTCCCTAGTAAGTATCACTTTATCATGATATTACAAATTGGCGTGCAGTTAAAGCAATTGCTACTGCACTGTCACCACTAAGAAACAATGTCAAGTTGCGAACATCGTTGCGCGAACTCTTTCGATCTGTTTAAACAATATAATGTCTGCGAGAATTTTAAGTTTCAAAGCTTTTCGGGTAAAAGTATTTGTTACTTAGAAATTGCACATTAATTGTAAGTGATTTGTATAAATAATAAGTAAAAAGTGTAATTTTAAAGTATGGTTACATGCATCAGATGATGCATGAAAGGATACTTGTTTATTATCCTTTGATTCTCTACTGCAATATAACGTAGTCATTATCTCCCTTGATACTTCAAAATTATTCCTAGAGGTTCTATATAAAGCTGATCATCTTGCAAATAAATCTTGTAAGTAGGTCAAGCTTAGAATAAGCAAATTGGAAGTAGTTGCAAGAACACTTATCAAATGTTTTTCTCTATGAGTATGACTGTGGCAGCGTATGTATCTATGTAACACAATGTAAACAACCACAATAAACATATTGGCATGAATAAGTAGATGCTGCATAAAATTGTTCACACTGATAATGATTTATCCATCTACATAAAAGTGAAATGTCCATCATTTCAGCAATATGTTATCTCAACGATTGTTTTCTTCCTCATTGACTAAACAAAATTAGCTGCTAAGCAACATTTATAAACTGAATTTGTGTTAAGAGTATTACGACAATTCTTAAAATAAATTGTATAGTGCAGCAATTCTCTCCATAATGTGGTATAAATAGTTATGCAGCAAAGAGTGAATGAATAAATCTGACATTCTTATTCCACCACATGAAACAGTTGCCATGGCCAACCAGAAATCTGATGCTTTCGTGATATAGAACTCGTAACCAAATACATCAGAATAAAATTACACTTCAATGTCAAAAATACAAAGATTCTATGAATTCTACGAGTGATAAAACTTGCGCATTAAAGCGCGCGAACATTTGTGTTTGTGGATTCGTTTTCAAGCTCAATATTATGTTTCCTTCGATTCCTTTTTCTATGAATAGCAATTCCGAGAAGGTCATGCAATCAAACATATTTAATCGGATTTCGTTGCTTTCGATTCGTGAACGCAGTTGCGTATAATAACATGCGCTATGGCCACCGCTTCTCCACCTCTTTCCTCGTGACGCTCTATGACATCACTAAATATGATAGCACTATATCAGTGAATGTAAAAAAAGTCGTATATACAATTTAATTGATCGTTACTACGTAGCTAGGCATTAAAAGGCTTACAGTCGTCGAGCAAATGAAAATTATTGCTTCCTATTTTTGTATCGCGTCGAACAATGATTCAAGAGCAAGACATGAGGCAATCATTTCATCCTTATCAAGTTTCTTTGTTATTAAGCTTGGCGATTTAGAAATATTCGTAACAAAAGAATCAGTTACTCATACGAAAACATTACCGAGCCGACTGCTTTGCGCGGATCTTGTATCTGATACCGATACATCTAATATATTGTTGTTTAAAAGATTAAATAAATTCGAACTCGATTAAAACTGCACCGGATAATGAATAGTTTCAGAAATAACCATCAATCGTGCTCTATTGCGCGTTAGTCTTTTTGCCGCGTTCCCGACGGCTATCTATAGTTTAATTAAACATTGTTTGATTGAAATAAAAAAGCGCGTGACATTTGTACCAACAGGCACGCAGCGCAGCATCCCATTAATCACTTAGAATTTACATAATCTATGACGCACACGTGTACACGACGTTACATATTATCTACTATTTCTAAAAACGCAATTGCAAGAACGTGTCCAGGGTCGTGCAGCGGAGATACGCCGTGCACGTGGGCGAGTAGTTTTGTGTATTATCGTAAATAACGATGTGAAACACCCTTGATACACGAAAAACAGTATGTACACAGGAAACGATTCACGCTCAACTATGCATATGCATACAAAGAACATAGTAGCTCAACTGTGCATATGCATACAAAGAACATAGTAGATCTTTCTCGTGGCTTTGAGGACGAATAGGACGCGCGCATCAGCCATATGTGTACGTTCCAGAGTAAACAACGGCGTAAACAGACTTAAGCATAGATCAGTTTATTTTCGAAACACATTCTTCTTATGTTACATCGAAACATGTATATAATTTTTATGACTATTATTACTCAATTTTACGAGAAATTCCTGATAAATTATGGGGAGTAATTGGGCTAATTATATCAATCTTAATTTTAATAATTTTATTTTTCACTAACATTTATTTCATAATAGTAAGAAAATTTCACCCAACAAATCAAATTATATTTTGATCAATCTCATAATTATTTATTCTATCAACTTGATTGGGAGGGAAATATATTGAATATTCTTATAAAGAATTAAGATAAATTTTACAATTTTATATTTTTCATATTTCTTAATAACCTAAATTTAAATAATTATTGGGATAATCTAATCTACAAAAATTAGTTAATGAGTCAGATAAGACGTATATCTTTAAAATATACAATAGAAATAATATTTGTTATTAACTTTAAATTATTAATTGTAAATATAAATTTAACCCCCCCCCCCCCAAAAAAATTAAATAAATCAAAGCATAAGAGATTTTTTATATATATTAATTCATATATATAATAATATTCATACATATTATAAATAATTATAAATCTAAATGTAGATAACTGAAATATTACAAATATTAATCAAATTAAAAATCTTATAAAAATAATTCTAAATATTCAGTTATAAACATTAAAGCAAGCTCCTCTAAAAGTGAGGCGCGATTTGCTATTGAAAAAGTACAATATGTTTGTTGAACTTGACATTCTCGTGGAGTACAATGATCTTCTCGAAACAGTTTACCTATTCTACATATCACGCGATATGCGCTTTGGTTTGTTTTGAAACCACGAGTGAAGTACAACAAGCCGCACGATTTTATTGCAGGAATTTAAACCCGATTTACATAATATACCAATGCTGACGCTATCGGCTAGCTCAGGAAGACATCGATAAGATAAAATTTGTGGCTTAACATGCACAATCGCTCAAGATGTATTGTTATCAACGGTTTATTGATATAAATTTAATATTTTTATTATTGGCTTCTGTACTTTGGTAATTTCGTTAATATTAAATAATTGGCTTTTATATAATGTATGAGAAAGATGTGAAAATTGTTTTTAAAGATGTAAGAGAGTATCAAACAAGGAATCTTATTATCGCTGGAATTTTATTTTTATTATCTGAAGATTATCGATGTAGAGTGGTTAAAGTCTAAACGATATCTTAGATGTAGATCGATGCTGCGATATATGATAATTAAATGCAGGTGAAAATTTATCGCGGTGATAAAATTGAGATATAGATACCAACCTGTGATTTCTTCATTTAATGTTCAAGGAGAATCACTTTGACAAAATATTTCGAAATTCTCCAGGACAAAAACATCCAATGACTAATAGATTGATTGATACACTGATATGAATAAAAAATTGTCGATGTTTTAAAAGATATAAGTATGCATTGAGCAATGCGGTATGCATATAACATATCATAACATTTTCTAGTCTGATGATGGAATTCATTGAACAATTTATTTACAAAAATCAGTTTTATCTATTTGTATAGCAACATAGTTTGAGTCCCCTAATCGCAAAGTAAACTCTCCGGATCCTCTTTTAATACACCAGCTTAGTAGCTGAAGCTATTGTATCTAAAGCAAACAAAGGAAAGTTTGTTTTTGTAGAAACCCAATACTGACTCGAGTTGATAAAAGATAAGACTTGTACATATGTATGCAATTACTATCTAATTGTTTTTACCAGATGGAACGTGAAAATAATTCGTGAAGCCAACGCGGTAGCAGTGATTTATAACATCGACCAGATGCTTTCGCGCGAGTTTCCATTTTGAGCTTGTCACAATTCTCACATTTCACAAAAGCCTTATTCGTAATTTAAAATATCTAATTGTACGTACATCCCCATGTAGATTACAATCGGCCGCTCTATATAAGTGTACACGTGTACGAAATAAATCGTAAACGATTTAATCCCGATCGATAAGATAAAGTCATTTCACTGTCCATTCCTTTTATTAATGCAAACGATACGCAATAATTAATTATGAAAATAAATTATGAAAGTTGATGTGCAAGTAGAGTAGTCCATCCGTAACGCAACCCTATTTTTTGTTGGTGCCATAATGTAATTTTTGGGGGTGAAATCACCCCTTGAAGAAAATGCAGAATTTTCTATTCCATGGAATATCTCGAGAACAGTGAGAGATATCGAAATGAAGTTTAAACATAAGGTGCATCGTTTTCTTTTATCTACCAAACCGCGTAAAAATAATTTTCGAAAAATCCATTTTTTTAAGTTACCCCCACCACCAATCCTTAAAATTATGGTTTGGTATTTTGAAAATATATGCTGAAATACCTCTGGATCATTTTTTTTCGTACATACAAATAATTTATATGTTAGTTTCCATTAATAAAATGGTTTCTTAAATTCATATTTAAATTAGTATTTATATAATGTTTAAACAGCTTTCAATTATATTTTTTAAGCAAGACAATACGTAGGGGAGACCGCGGCAGATTGTATAAAAAAAGTTTTCACAGTTTTTTCTCGAAAGTGTTTTCCTTAAAATGAATACATAACGCCGTGTTACAACCTACCCCAGTCTCCCCTACCTAATATTGCATCCAAGGTAAAAGTCATTAAAACTAATCAATAACGTACCAAGAATTATTATGATAACCGCACATTCGTTACTTGAAGTGTTATCTTAATTGGCCACTTTGGGAACCTCACGATAAATAAATAATGTGTGAAAATTTACAATGACTGCAAAAATTACTTAAAATGTATACAATGATAACATATACAATGCTATACATGTATATTTTGCAAAGTCATTGTAAATTTTCACGCATTATTTATTCATTGTGTAGGTCCCACAGTGGCCAATTAAGATAATACTTCAAGTAACGAAAGTGCTGTTATCATAACGATCCATGGCACGTTATTGATTAGTTTTAATGAGTTTTATCTTGGATGCAATCATAGGTACGTACTGTCTTGCTCAAATAATATAATTGAAAGCTGTTTAAACTTTATATAAATACTAATTTAAATATGGATTTAAGAAACCATTTTATTAATGGAAAGTACTAAAATGGACTTCAAATTCGGTAATAGAGGTTTTATTTGTTTACAAAAAAAAATATAACACATGAATTATTTATATGTATGAAAAGAGATTATCCAGGGGTATTTCAGCATATATTTTCAAAATACAAAACCTTAATATTAAGGGTTGGTGGTGGGGGTATCTTGAAAAATATGGATTTTTCGAAAATTATTTTTACGCGGTTTGGTAGATAAAAGAAAACGATGTACCTTTTGTTTGAACTTCTTTTCGATATCTTTCACTGCTTTCATGATATTTTACGGAATAGAAAATTCTGTATTTGTTCAAGGGGTGATTTCACCCCCAAAAATTGCAGTATGGCACCAACAAAAAATAGGGTTGTGTTACGGATGAACTACTCTATTTGCACACCAAGTTTCCGGGTTACCGATCGTCCCTTGTTAGGCTAAATTTTTCCCACCACTATTAATATATTAATAAATATTGTTGCAGGGGAGATTACGAGTAATGTATTACGCGTTGCACGTGAAGCGCGACAGCGCACTCTTGGCCCATTTAGTCCATCGTTTAACGTACAGGAGATACTGCTGGAGAGTCTGCAGAAGGTATGTTTACTTACGAATTTTTTCCTTTTCCTTGAAAGTCACTAAATAAACTGCCTGAAACACTAGCATCGATTTTCATTGTTAATACTTCGGTGTGCGATTGATGGATTATCGTTTTTGTTGCAGTACCTTCCGAACGACGCTCACATTCGAGTCAGCGGTAAACTCCACATCTCCTTGACAAGAGTATACGACAGGAAAAATGTAATAGTTTCACAATTCTCTTCTAGGGAAGACTTATTGCAGGCAAGTGAACGACCTACATTTCTATATTCCCGTCCTCGATGTTTTACGTGCCCTTTGATTAGACAATACATAAGCAGTAAAAAAGGAAACGATCTATTTACGCAAAACAAAATGTACTAATGATAATACTATACCTTTATCTTATTCGAAAATTATCTGATTACCGCAGTGGCGAACGAAATTACAAGCATTGGAAGTCGAACAGAGAAATTATAATAGGTAAATTTTGTTCTCTCTCTTTTTTTTTCCGTATTAGTTTTGTATATTTAACATTGATGTAATAAATGTGACTTACATACTACATTACTTTAATAAATGTGCACATCAAATTGTAATGAAAGATATCGAACTTCTTTGATATAATGTATTCAAATTAGAAACGAAATCTTTTGTGATTTGTATAAATACCATTGTATATATCATCCTACATTATATTTTACGAACAAGAGATAATTATTTTTATGAATTTAATTTATCATAATACCTAAGTGTAACAGTATCTTATTTTCACAGGCGCTGCTAGCAAGTGCATTCGTTCCCATCTTCTCTGGCCTTTTACCACCACGCTTCCATGGCGTCAGGTACATGGACGGCGGTTTTAGCGATAATCTTCCTACGCTTGATGAAAATACAATTACTGTTAGTCCCTTCTGTGGAGAAAGCGATATCTGTCCCAGAGATGTCTCTTCTCAACTTTTCCACGTAAGAGGCTTATTGTAACGCGTGGTTCTATTCTGTCGTTTAATCCTGTACATAAAAGGTAATTGACGAACACTTATAATTTGCAGGTGAATTTCGCGAATACAAGTATAGAACTTTCGAGGCAGAATATATATAGGTTTGCTAGGATACTCTTCCCACCTAATCCAGAGGTAAAATTACATGCTTTGTCCATCTAAAAGCATTCGTTTATAAGATCGTAACGCTATATTAACATTTACAGATACTTTCGAGCATGTGCACACAAGGATTCAACGATGCGTTGAGATTTCTCCACCGTAATAATTTACTTAATTGCACCCGGTGCCTCGCAGTGCAATCCACGTTCGTTGTATCAGAAACGCTGGATGACAATGTGGAATATGACCCTGAATGTTTAGAATGTAAAATGCATAGACAGGTAGAAACATTTTTTATTCGTGTTATATGGAAGTTAATTATATATTAGACTGATATTCTTAAAGTTTATCTACGTGTTGCAGGAAGCATTGGTATCCAAGTTACCTGAAACAGTTATGACCATATTCCAGGATGCGATCGATTCTGCTAATAAAGGCCTTATTAATTGGCTGTTCAAACATCGAAGCGTAAAACTACTGTCGCTACTTAGTTTACCTTATACACTACCAGCGGATGTAATGTACGCCACCTTTACAAAGTAAGCCTTTTATTATTATACATTACCTTCTCTTTCATTTAAATACTATTTGAAATACCTACGTTATGTAGTTCTAATTATGGTGTCACAAATTAACATGCATGCATTATAAGCTGGTTTGAGATTGCATGTCATTAGGATAACATAACAGTTCTCTGTGCCTTCTTTAAACTAACAAACGTACTTATACATATTCAACTAAGTTATTTTAGTGAAAAATTACTACCTTCTTACTTCAATGGGTAACAAACTGTGATAGTACATTTTTCGTGTACATTTTTCTAATAAACCTATTGTAGCTCATGTTGCTTACTAACTCTTATTTATAGTTAAGCCTGCTAGATTCAAAGTTACTCGTACATCATTTTCAAATGCAGTGGTTATATGAGGTCGCAGTTACATGAAAACCTTACACTAACAAAATAAAATAGCCTGTAATATTCGATTCGTGAATTTGATTCTTTGTAATTTGTGACTCATAATATCGTTATTTACGACACGGGATTTAACAGTCTGCATGTGATCATAGTCTGATTGGTAACAACCTAGAAACTCGCACCTTGGAATACAAAGTAGCTGGAAATATTCTTTGTACACCTTCGCAGATGATTTCTTGTTCTAAACATGTGACACCTCCTCGGTAAGCACAAGCTCTGCATTTTTCTTAAGATTTACTGTACAACATCACTTACGCATTGCATTATCATCCAATTGAAGGGAACGAAGTTGAATATATTTATATATATTAAACAAACACACCCTCTTAAAAATACGAGTGAGTACTGAGGAAAGAAGAGTTTCATTTCTTTTCTGTTACAGTATAAACTCTAACAGAAGTTAATCGTGCGTTTCTTAATAATATTAGATCATACAATTGTTTTGTGAAATTTAAAAATTCCTTGTGTCTCATTAATCGCATCTATAACAATCTAATCTGTGTCTACTTGTTATTTGTGTCCTCAGTTGTCTGCATGCTTGTTCGCATTTAATTAGAAAGCTGTGATTCTTCGCATTCGTAACTCTCGTGCCTATGCTTCGGGTAAAAGCTTTCTTCCGCGAACAAATATACTAATACGATCTTATTCTATTTTCAGGTTTATTTTGAATGTGCCGAAATGGCGAAGGAATTTGCTGGAATTAAGAACGTTCTTCTTGGATCAGCTAAGCATACTATTTCCCAAAATCTGTGTATATTATCAGCAAATGCCACAAACTATTAAGTGTCAATTAGCTATTAGAGAATATGGATCTAGTAAGTGAAATTGTTCGCACAATTTATATTATTATAACTATAAAGCCTGAAATATGTACATGTGAATACACTTTCAAATTTTCTCAGGTATATACAGTAAGGAAGCAGTAGACGAGACTGATAGTTTGTATAAGAATCAAAAGAATCTAAACCTAACTTTACAATACAATGAATTGTAAGCTCATATATTTCAAATTTCAATACTTACAATCTTTCAACTTAATGAACATTATTCATTTTGTAATCTGTACTTTCTAGACCAACATGGAAGGACCACAGTAGCACACCGAAATGCGTTATCGATATGTCGGAGCTTACAACAGCTGATAACACTTTGGAGAATATACTCCAAGTATGTACGCAGTGATTATCGATTAATTCTGAAATCAAAGCATGGGCGTCCGCAGCGGGGGGGGGGGCAAAAGGGGCAGTTGCCCCCCCTGGCTTTTGAGAAAGAATCGCTTATTTTTGAAAACTTATCTTTATTAAGTTTATACTAAAAAAGGGAATATTTTTAAATTTCGGGTTTAAATTTTTACTTAAATTGGCACTATAAGATGGGTTAAAAAAATCAGGAGGGATATATATTTATTTACCATCATTCCAAAGTTCCCCCTCTCCCTCTGGAAAAAAGTCTCCGGACGCCCCTGAATCAAAAATCGTACTTGAACTTATTGTTTAATAAATTTATAGGTCACGTCGGACCAAGAAGCTGTGATGGCGTATTATTACATGGATGAAAATAACAAAGTCCAAGTAACAGAAATATTTGATGTAACAGACTCGGAGTCGCATGCGATGTTATCTGTAGATGAAGTTGAGAATAATACAAAACTGCAGTTTGATGAATGGGATGAACCCGCGTGGTTGTCTCAGCACACACTTGACGATGGTATACTATTTTAACTATTACACATTCTACGCAATCACCATTCTCTAAAATGCATTATGTGTAAAACCCTCGCAATTCTGTTCCACTAGTTACCGAATCGCTGTTCGCCGATGGAAATCAACAGAGCATGGAGAATTTATCAGATCTTTCTCTAGACGATGATATCTTTGGGGGCTCGCATATTTCTTCAGATCCAGAAAATAAGTGGGCAGTGAATAAAGATAAACAGATAATACAAGCTTCGAACCAAGATTATCGGCTAGAAGTGGATCAGTTGCCTTTAGATATATAAAAAGGTATAATTTTCACAGAATTATTTAGACAAATAATGTGTATACGTACATTGCTGACATTGTATTTTCACAATGTCACGAAGTATGTACATACATGCGTCTTATAGTCACTGATACCACGTTCTAAATAGTAAGAATTGTTACTGATGCTCAAGGTGAAGGTTGATGAATTTTTATAATCGTAAAAGAGTGCGCGGTGTAGGGTAGTGAAAAGGTATGCATGCAGGCACAATTTTGTAATAGGAAATTATAATTTATAGTCTGTGTTATGCGCTGATAAATATAAGATACGATATAAGCAACGTATAACGTACTTGACGCGTGACATGTATCTTCAACAGAGCATACACAGTATTTTATTATTAACGAGTTGTGTTAGGAAGAGTTTAACGTTGTTATTAAATACTTGCGAGGCGAGTGTTGATAGATACCCCCCTTAAAAGAGACTGATCGTAAAGGAAACGTATATAAATGTTATAATATGGACGAGATTTGTCTCTACTTCGACGTTAACTTATTGTTTAACCCTTCGCGTCGTTCGCACGCCGCAATGATGCTCGTCGGATGAAAATAGCAGTGAAAGGGTTAAAGAGTAAACTATGAAGCAAAGTGCGCTTAAATAGACGAGAGTGCGCTCGAGGGCGCCTCTTATTAAATGAATTAAAATTCCCAGATGTTTAAGTTATGTCGTTATTATATTTCTATGGAAAGAAGAAGATATAAATACTTCGTGCAAGTACTTTTTATAAGTAAATGGCTTGTTATCAAACTATTTGTACAATTACGTCTTGTGATATAAGTATTCAAGGGAATGATGAAATTAGCTATTGTTATTTAAATTCGAAGTTAGAACTAGGGAAAATGAGGTTTGTGATTGCATACAGCTGGAACTGAATGCCAATTAACATACAAAGTTTTTATATCGTCGATTATTGACGTAATCATCGCCAAGGATGACTGCCTTAATTCCTTGTGATGTTACATTAGTTAAATTAGTCGGGACATCTTTAACGAGTCCGAAACGTCACGAGCTAAATATCGTTGTATGACAAAAGGCTTTTAGCAATAACTGTTGAAGAGCACAATTTATGTATATAATTTTCCAGTAAATTATTCTCTTAAGTAATACATTTAAAGAAATACATATATTATTTTGAAAGAGCAGGCGTATGCGTGTATGTATTATATGACTACGATATACTGACTTAAAAAAAACTAACGAAGTACCTATACTACATACACAGAAGTGAAAACTTTATGTGTCATATACAGTTAAGTCTTGTTTATTTAAACAAAGCGCGACATTAGCGGGAATTACTTTACCCGTTAAAGTCACTAATATATAACTTTTATAAAATTCAGGAATGTACATAAGCGTTGCCGCAGGATTACTGTTACGTTTGAACGATAGATTGTTTAATTTATTGACATATTGTTTTATTATTTTTGTTATTACTCACTTACATAAAATGTTATTCATTTGTAAATTTGTTTTCTTTATAACTGTCACAACTATGAATAACATTTTATACCTATCATAAATCATCGGAAGTTATCTTGGAAGCTGCTTTAGTATTTTTTATTGTAAAAACTACTGAAAGTAGCTGCTTAAACAATCTGTATGTTAAATCGTGGCATATTTCGACGAAATAAAATTATCGAGACGAAGAATCCCATTTTGTTATTCATATGCCTGTGATTAATAAACGATTATAAAAAAAAATTAACGACGCATGCACGACTGACGTGCTTAGTACTCATGATTCAGCAATCTTTTTCACAAAAAAAACGGTTATACTTTTATGAAAAAAGGGGTAAAGGTCAATGAAAAATGGAATATTTATTACATCTTTTAATATAAAACAAATCGTATGTATAAGTTATATATACAATAATTGAAACCGCCCTCAAAGTAATATTTCGAGGCAATTCTTTTATTTGTAGAAATAATTTATTGCACGGCCGCGCAAATGTATGTACTACGCTGATCTTATAAAATATGTCTTTGCTAATAAACATTGATCGTTCGTGAATAAAATTTTTTTCGTAAATTTACAATTATAATCGCATCCACAATTAAAACCTCAAACGTCGCAGTAACGTAATATACAAAAAACACCTCATCGCATTCCTTCTAGGCAGGCTCCAATTATTTAAATGTAATGTGAGACATTATTAATCATTTGAACATGTTCAGGCTGGGTCTTCCTCGGAAGCAGACGTAGAATTTCTCTGAGGCTCAATTTGAGTTCTGTTTTGCGCATTGCCGGTCGCAACAGCTACTTTGTGCTGTGCAGCTAAACACTGTAACTGTTGGAGTTGCACAGGCTTGACAAGAGTTCTCTGTAACTGCAGGAATAAATTGGTATTAAGGTTTGAACGGTACAATAAAGCAAAGAACGTGCCTATTAAACTTGTGCGATCTTCACAGGAATACATACTTGTTGCTGCGATAATGTAGCTACACCAAGACCTTGAGTTTGCTGACTGCACTGCCCTGTAGAAGCTCTAGCATGCAAGGATTTTGTCAATAAAGTTTGTTTATTTGCAGGTACTACTTGAGAAGAAGGTGTCGTCTGAGACGCCATAAGCACTGGTTTCGTTGCTGCTATAAAACAGAATATCTTTTTACTCTTTTTACTCGGTAAAACGATTCTCGGATCGTCCACCCTCGAGTATAATCCAGATAAACATAATAAATGATACTTTGCACTGATTCTTTTCACGGGGAATGTGAAACGAAAGTAGAACAGCAATTCTATCGAGAGATGAATATTTACGATAACTTACCCATTATGGGAGTTAACACCTGTTTGTTACCAGATAGTATCAACTGACTTGCTGTTACTGTTTTAGCCACAGTTACTAACTGATTCGGCAAAACAGCGGACTTAACTTGACTCGGTTGTACTTGCCGCGTCATATGATTAAGCCGTGGCCTCTGAGATCCAACAAGTTGTATTGCTTGCCCACCCTAAGGAACAATGTTGGCATTACTCCGAGGATCTCGATAATTATACAATTCGAATTCATTTATCTTTCTCAAATATAGACCGATACCTGCGAAAGGGTGACAGAATTACTGCCGCGTATATTCTGTTGTGACAAAGCTTTGACACCAGAAGGTATTATCTGAGCTGAAACATGTACGCTAAACTAAATACAGTCGGATTACCCCGTGCCGTGAGATTATCATTTCACACGGATACAGTACATTTACTTATCCCTCTGGCGAGACATTAACACCATAAAAAAAAAATACCTTGACACGAAAAGAGCATTGACGAGATAACACACCGTGGAGAATAATTCTTACCGATAGGTAATGATAAATGAGTATTGGCAGGATTAGCTATTACTACCGTCGGTGTACTTCCAGCAATGGCTGTAGTGACAACTGTAGTGGCCACCATCTAAAAAGAAGAAGAGAGAAAGAAAAAAACAACGTATTTAAATAACTGTTTACGCTCTATCTTATATAAATCGAGATGTGCAAATGTGTGAAATACAAAGAAACTAACACTAGAAACCGTGGTGCAAGTATTAGTTGCAGATGATATAGGCAGGGAAACAATGACTCCTGTAGGTGTAACGGAACCCGTCGTCGCTGACACGTTCAGCGACATCGTAATAGGTTGTGATAATCCAGGAAATGATACCTGTCGTACAACGAATAGTACAGTAGTATTTCATCTTCTACGCCATAGGGAGAAATAAGCAGCTCTCCACAACCTGAACATTTTGAAGACCGTTGATAGAATTTGGCAGACTAGTAAGATTCACACCCTGCAGGTTTACGTTAGTCGACGGCGGTGTGGTCATTGGACTCGTGGACTGACTGTTTTGACTGGAAGAAGCGGTTAATCGTTCGAGCAGAGAAGAGCCAGAATTGATTCCTGGTATTGGGTTATCCGCAGACGGCGTCCCTATTAAGAGAAGATGGCAAATATTGTTAACGCTTGATCATGAAACGGGCGGAATACGCGCTGCGCATAATGTACTATATACCTGCTAACAAAGCTGAAAGTCCTGGCATCGATAATCCGAGCGTTGAAGTAGGATCTTGTACACGGGCTAATCTTACCGCTGTTGCCTTCACTGGCTGTTGTTTGCAACCCAACTGTCCTGTTAAAGCTGAACTTAAACTTACCCTTACCTAAAGAATAGATTTGTTTGAATTCCATTTTAGTTCCCCGAGTACGCGATAAGCTCAATGCATTTACCTGGCCAGTGGTGTTGGGGACACTGATAACATTCCCATGATTAACTCTAGATGGGATGGAAGCATTCAAAGAGATCCTTCGTGGTTGGACTTTCTGCTGAGTTAAATTTGCAGGACTACTATTTAATAAACTAAGAATCGCAGCGTTATTTGACTTGTTTGTAGTCTGTGCATTATTATTCATAGCAGCAGCTGCTGCGTTAGCTGGAAAAGTATCCAACAAACTGCTTATATCGTGCTACTTCGCTTGTGTGTCATATCTTATAGAAACGTCGCGATGACAAACCTGCAGCTTGTTGTTGAAATTGTTGAGCAGAATTCATAAGGGATGTCACGAGAGCAGTTATTGCTGGGTTAGTGGTGTGTTTTTTAAATGGTACTTCATTTTGGCTTTGACTAACGGTCTCCGTAACACAATTTTGTGTCCCGGCTTGCAGCTGCGCTTGCTGTACGAAAGGAGAATACATAAATGTGTTTAAATACTATGACGCATGCATGTATGTACAAAATGTAATAGAAATTATACGCGCGTATATATATATATATATAATTCCTACCAAAACTGGAACATTTGTAGACGCGGCGTTGCTAATACTATTAGTTGACTTTTGTTGAAAAACTAAGATTCCAGATCCGTTACAGGAGCTACCATCGGTTACTGACATTGCAGAATTGTCAATCTGTACAGAGGTGGAAGCATTCGATCCACCATTGGTCAACGATTGCCCTGGGCTCATTGATGTGCTTTCACTTTGGGCAATAACTTGTGGCATATTTGTTGCATCTACGCATGTCAGATTATTTTGTGCAGAAGTAGTAGCTTCCGTCATAGCCTTCATCGAAGCTACCTGACCAGCTAAAGTGTTCAACTGACCTTGAGCTCGTGATAAGATCTGGAGAAATTATTATCGTGAAAAGTGCGATACTCTGAGTAAAAAGTTTTATAAACTTCCACCTACCTGCTGTGCTACATGTTGAGACTGAGCCTGCTGCAACTGCTGGGCAACTAATTGCGCTGCTTTTGCTTGTTGCGCCTAGAACAACACGGTTATTTGAAAATGCACGAAACACAGGCGTGGATATCTTTATACATCCAACACGTGCGATTCCTAAAGTGAGCACGTACCTGCTGATGCGCTCGTTGCATACCAGGAGTGCATGTTACGCGAGGGACCTGCCCTGGGACGACATGTTTTATTCTAACATTTTTCCTACCTTCTTCCGTGAAAATTTCCGTAAACTGTTGGATGTAATGGTTTGCCAGAACTCTTGTGCCTAACGTAAACCTGCGAGAAAATTGAATCCCACTTTTAGAACTTCCGAAACTAAAAATGTAATGCGGTAAGATCGAGCCGACTGTCGGGAAATACACACCGGCATGCAGATCCATTTTTCTCTCCTTCGCGATGGTTCTTGTCCATATAAAGCTCTCCCAGGTACTCGGAATTAGAAGGTCTTTGCAGAATTGAGAGCTTTATGTGATCTATCTCACCTTGACTTCCTCCGGTTTCTAATATATATTCCTCTATAACTTGTGGCAAACAGTCTTTCGTTTCTCGTGGGCGTTCGTACGCTTTTGCAAATCTGTTTGTTGCGTGCAAAGGGGCATTAATAGTAGCGTATTATATCACAGAACGATATAAGATAACACACCTTAGAACGTCGATAGGTGTATTTGGTGGAAGTAAAGGTGGGTTTGAAAGAGAAGGCGGTGGGCAGGCAGTGGTTGTAACTACTCCTCTCTTTGCTCGTAATTTTTGCATCAAATCTTGTATCGTTAATCCATCCGTTTGCGCTAATTGCTCCAATTTTCTTTTCCGATTTACTGTAACCTGTATCGGGTAACATAGTGTTAATAACATTATCAACGCTCGTAACAAGACGCATGTACCGCTCGTGTAGAGAATTACCTGAGAAAACTTTTTGGCTTGTCGCATAAGTTGATGATCGGTAAGCAAAGATTTAGACTGTCGTAATCTCGTTGTAGCTAAACTAGGAATAGGATTTGGATCCAAGCACAGAGGTCCTTGTGTAGCTGCAACTAAATGTGACTCTAACATTAAACGCTCTTCGTGACTCCAGTCTCCGTCGTTAGTTAAAGTTGATACGTCCGAGAGTACACTCTAAAATGTATTAAGGAAACATTATTCAACATCTATCGACCTTTCGCCTTGCGTCTCTTACTTGTGTTGTAGGCTTAAGAAGCACATGATGAACTTCAGCTTTAGTATGAGAAAATGCTTTTCGGTAGTCTCGAACTTCAGCTATTATACAGCCATCGTAAAACAAGTGAGAATGATTGGTTTCTAGTTGCTCTGCTAACATTGCAGGCAACTGGCCATTATCTATACATGAAAGCAATTCACCCTGTTCGTAACCCATCAGTTGTGTTTCAGCTAATACTGAATTTTTATCATATTGATTTCCCTTATCGCTGTTAAATTAAAATTATTCGGTTAAATTACCATCGTATTTTAAAATACAAGAAGCATAATCCGTCCCTTCGTTTGTAAGAAAATATTATAAATTGCTCACCTATTCCTTACAGCTAATGAGTATCCTTTATTACCAGCATAGAGATTAACGATTAACGTGTGCAAACCCTCTCTCTGCACCAACCTTCCCAATAGATCACATTCATTTTCAAGGTTGTTCTGTGTGTTTTAAGGAATACAGGTTCTATTATAGAATTAACTTTTGTTCGTTACGTATTCCCAAATGATATTATAAAGCACATACCAAGACTGAATCAGGGGTCGCATGAGGAACTTTAGTAAGTTCTTCGAAATATAATCTAGTCAATTTAGACTGTATACTGTGCTTAGAATGACTCTGCTCTTTTTTTTGCGTGGTTGATTTATCAGATGTTAAGGTCAAAGAATTTTGTCCTTGAACATTTTTCCAACATCTAGATACCTGATTAATCATATCCTATGCAAGAAGAATATAAAGATAAAGAATGCAAAAGACATATGTGTAAATGTTTTTGAATGTACGGTGAAAAATATTCTCAAATATTAAAGTTATATATGTATATACTCATAGGGGTATAAAATTTAGATATATTAAAATATATGTAGGATACATAACTTATTTTTTCTTAAAATTGTTATTCTATTACCAATTCAATTATACAGACTAGTCAAAGATATTTCAATTACACTAATGTTGTGCAAATTATTTGACAACAGTTTGTAAAGAATACCTGAGCCTGCCGACACGCATCTTCCAAACTACAGGATGTACCAATCATTTTAGTTTCTGATTACTAAAACCATTTAATGTCATATCTGATATAATAATAAACCTTCACGATCTGAAATGATGTCACCAAGTTTTAATATTAAAACCAACGAACTCTATGCAAAACAATATAGAAAGAGTTTATTTCAACAGAACTACATAATACACTATTCATTAATTAATGGATCACATGGTATCTTGATCCTTTAAAAAAAAACACTTATATACTTAACCAGAAAATGTTTTTATATCATCATCATTGAAATATTTCTTTCTGTGATACAATTTCTATACGAAGCATGAACTTCCTTTAAATTAATTACCTTCATATGTTTTAATACCTTTTCGATTAATCTGAATGTAATATCAACTTTTTCAATGTCTAATGTTCACCTGGGTATATTATTATGTTTACAATTTAATGTCAACAAGTAATGTTTATTATATACTCTTACATATAGTTGTAATATACCAACATTCTTAATAGCTATTCATAGCAATATTATTATAGTTGTTATTATATTACAACCATATCTGAACGTATAAAAAGATATGTAGTTCTTTCCCAACTAATATTTACCGTCAGCACGTTAATTAAAACATATAGATCTGTGCATACCGATAGAACGAATTAAATAGAAATCTATATAAAAGCAATGTATCAAATAAAATTATATTTCAGTAATGCATTACCGAGTACGAACAACTAAAGATAATTAATTCGACAATTGTTAAAAAGCTGCTTCACTCGTTGCAAACAAACATTGGTAGCTAGTGAAATTATAATTACATAGTGTTACAATGTACTGCAATGTTTGTACACTGAATATTTCACAGAGAAAACGTTTATGTACATATTGTTTATCGATGAGTCTTAGTAGGCTCCTTATCTCATCTACAGTACGTTGAAACAAATCTTTCGAACACAAAAATACGAGTTTCCTTAATGAAAGATTATCGGTGGATAAGAAACGATAATAAGAACGGGAGATTTTCTGAAATAGAGTCTCATGTGCAACATAGAAAGGAATGTTAGACGAATATGCCTTAACCATAGCGTGAATCTACCGAATGTCAAAACAAGCACGCTATATGAGAGGTTATGTAAATGTTTGCGAGCTAACGCTACTTACACGTTAATATTTGTACAGAGAGCATGAATAATAGGTTATTTACCTTCAAAGGATCCGAAAAGTGATCTAATGGTAAACATTGGGCACAGGATGTGACTCAAGTCAATTTCCTTATCATAACCTCACACCGATTGATAAATAATACACGAGTTTACAGATAGCAAGGGTACTTGTCAACGGGTCTTAATATCCAACGAAAATTATTTGGCGTCAAATAAATAATATTTACAAGTTAGAAACGTCATTTTAGGACACAATGTAACCTATCATACAAACACTACACACAAGCATAGACTGGAAAACTGGCCACATTTCTCTCAGTAGCAAGATGCTCGATTTACACATTTCACAAGCCCGTCTAGCATTGGAGCAACTTAAGAGCGAATTTGGTATTTGGTATACAGCACTGATCTCTCTGCAGAAAAAGACAAACGCATCGGACAACGCGGCGTCGGAAAAGAGAAACAACATTAAGAAGTCTAACCAACTTTTCCGGGAAATCGGCTGAAGGTAACGAATCGCGAGCGACTCCATTAATTCGTTCGAATTCAATTTGGAAATCGGATCTCTCTTATTAAAGATCGCGCTGCTCTTGTATTACATGAGATTTCTAATCATGACTCGCGATATACAGCATTCGATTATTCCGTATATTTTTGTTTGGTGGCAGAACTGTATTTATATTAAGAGCTCGCTGCTAATATACCGATAGGACTCCATTCTTTAAACAAATTGTTCGTGCTCAAGATTATCATAATTCGAGGCTAAGTTCAAGACGTAGACATTTTGTATCGAAGATCGATTTTTGACGGATGGGAACACAGTGTAGTATTACGGTAATGTCAATGAAACGTCAATCTGAAAGGCATATCGGCGGTGCGTGAGAAATGCATGGGATTAAAATTGGCTCACGAAAGCAACCCCCGCTGCTAAGCTTCCACGAATATTTATACTTCTAGGTAAGTATCATTGTTTTGACAAATGTGTTATTAATTGTACAGGAGAAAGTATCGAGAGTAGTTTTCCCTTCGATTTCTATATAATTACACTCGCTATTGTAAATTGTGCCTTTCTATGGAAACCGGTAGAAACTGTCATATTTTAGACATTAGAACTGCACGGCTGTTTAACAGTTTTCTGTGCGATGTATTTTATGAGCACATAAGGTGATTGCTCAGTTTCCTGATACTTTATATAACAGTTTCACCTTTCAATGCTGCTGCAAAAGTACTACTTAAGTAGCATGAAAGAAATAATTGCAATAAATGAATGATTGCATATTTATATAAATATGTGTATGTGTGTACATAGCATGTAGAGATGCATTGATGCATACATATATATACGTATATATATATATACACTTATGCATATACTGTATGTTTCCCGAAGTAGTTAGTTAATTATCTTTAAGAGATCAGAATTGAATATTGTTGTTATATCGTCATGACAATTGCAATAATGGTGCATTTAAATAAATGGCACGCCATTAATGTCTCACAGATTCAAATACTAATATATATTCTTGTATTTTTATTCCTACAGTTCCTTTTTTAATGTAAATAGAGATTTCCAATGAGGCATTTAGAAAAACCCGTAATAATTTTATTTATTTGTACAGCATACTTTTAATACAGTGAAATAGTAATTGATTATTTTATAGTTAATATATATCTTCGTAATCGAAGTAGTTTAAATATCCCGCCATTTAAAATGTAGTTGAGACGTTGGACTAAAGAGGGTACATGATCTTTAATCGACATCACAAAATTTCTATCTATTACAGCGTTCACAGCGATTAAGCGCAGTGAATGGAAGGGGAAACACCTACAGGAGCGGTGGTTATGTGTTCATGAACTGCGCCTGCGTCAGTTACGCACACATAACCACCGCTCCTGTAGGTGTTTCCCTCTCCATTCACTGCGCTTAATCGCTGTGAACGCTGATCTATTACGATCGCACTTGTGATTCGCATTTTAGTCTTAACGAAGATTCCGAAAATGTATCTTTGTTCATGACCAGCAACAAACAGGAGAAATATCGTAGTGTCGTGCCGATCTCGTTTCCCGTGAATAGCACCCGCGCCGCGAAGTAATTCGATGCACACGCCGCGATAAGACTTTGTGTCCTCGTTAAATGATCGTAACCCGTGATACTTGTTTATAAGTGTTTCACTCGTCGATTCTGCTGCTTTGACTCATTAATGACTTTCGAACTTTAATATAACAATCAAGAATAATGGGTGTTGGCCTCAAACCATTAGAGTTTACGGATTGCTTGACCGATAGCCCCTATTTCCGAGAGAATCTACATTATCATGAGCGCGAGTTGGAGAAGACCAGCCAGCAGATCAAACGGCTCATCAAGGAGGTCAAAGATCTTTTGCTAGCTGCCAAAAGTAAGTTTGTTGTTCTCCGTATGCGAGATAATATTGTGTACATAAATGCGTAACAGCTGCTATCGTCGTACTCTGTTTCACCTCGATATTCGTTTACGATACTTAGACCTTACTCGTAATTTTATCATATTTCACCATTTTTTCTATTTTAATTAACCACGTATCGCCACTAACCTCCTTTTTCAAAACTTACAACTTTTCGTGTGTTTCTTTTTATTTGTAATTTGTAGCATTGCGTATGGGCGCGCGTTTGTGTGTGTGTGCACAACAATTGTTTGAACAGTATTTATTTATAGAAATACAAATAGAATTAGTCTTTCTGTCCGAATTGTTTTATATGTAGTATTTGTACAATTGGGTACGGAAAGTGTGAAAGTTATAGATAATGTTAAATTAATTAATTAGAAGAATAATTGCAAGCGCAGTTAATAGGATAATCGATTATTTTTAGATTTATCCAGAGCCCAGAGAGCATTTTCTAAAACGCTGCAGAATTTTAGCTTCGAATGCATTGGGGAAACTCAAACCGAAGATGAAACGCACATATCGCAAAGTCTAAAGGAATTTGGTAAACTTATTGCATCAATAGAGGATGAAAGGGATCGCATGGTATGCAATGTTTTTAGTACATATATGTTAATAGCTATAATATATTGGAAAAGATTATTAAGAAATAAGAATAATTTATATTAGATCGGTTGGAATATACGAGGAGAAATGAATTTACTACTGCCATGATGATAACAAAATTAAAAAAAGTTATACAGTATGGTGGTATAGTAATCTATATATTTATCATGGCAGTTGTATCGCAACATTATCTGTTATATCATTTACGAAACTAATATCTTAAACATTTGAAGTGCCATAACTATTTGTTCATGAAATATATATATGAACTTTATTCTTATAGAAGGAGCTCGTCCTGATTATTTAATGGTATATCTTTTGAGTCATTCTTTCTTTCAAATAAAGTTTTTCACACTGTTTTGCATATTGATTTCTATTGTACTGCGTCAGTTTCTGCTGTTATTGAAGCAAACAATTCATAATACTGTAATGTACATACTTTCTCACATCTCTGAATGCACACAAATTATTCTTCCGAATTACATAAAAGCTTTCAGAATTTTCCTTAATACCCTCTGTTCTGAGAAAACAAACAGAGGTCTGAAATATTATATCATTGCATGTAACTGTTACTCATCGTAGCATACTTTCATAGAGCATTTAAACGTTTCGTGCATATGAGAATAAGAACCGATTAGACGTTACTAGCATTTACTGATATAATAATAACATAGTTTTAATAATGAATCACATACTTACTCGCCTATAATACCTTGGGTAAGCTACATGTCTGAATATATGTCATGCAATATAAATCTTTCCCCCAAATAGTGAAATGGAGACTGCTGTTCTGCTTGCTTCGTTATAGCAGCATCGATGCACGTGTGTGGACATAGGTCACATACATACGTCTAGATTCATTTATAAATGAGGAATGTACTTTAGCGATGTCGATAATCTTGATATTTTTGTGTTGACGTTTGATATTTCAAATTATTTCTGTATTAATTCTTTAAAATCATAAAGAACGCTTAGTATATAATTTTTATACGAATGAAAATTATAGCGATTAGAACGAATAGATCACATTTTACAGCTAAAAAATTATGTATAGGGCGTTGTTTTATTTTAAAAGGATTTTATTATTATCTTAGATTAGATAAGTAGAAAACATTTAATTATTTCGGTTCAGTGTACATATCAATTTATTTTAACGGCACAAGTTGACCATATGTCTCATAAATTAAGGACTCTATTCACTATTTATATTTATTCAGCAAGTTCAATTACTTTTTCAATCATTTTTCATTACGATATTTATCAACGGTGTTATATGTATGCCGGCAGACATACACTTAATTTTTGTACGTAGCCATGAATTATCATTTGTATATATTTATTTGAACGTGTAACAAAAAATCATTGCTTATCAATTCTATAGATTTAGATACATCTGTCGACAAGAATTTCTCTGAATTCAATATATTTTACTTTTAGCTTGAACGTGCTTATGATCAAATTATTCTTCCCCTGGAGAATTTTAGGAAAGAGCATATCGGAGGAGTTAAGGTAACTTTGTCGCTTTCCTTGTAGTTTATACGCAATCAAGTTATTATGTAATTGAAATACACTTGCAGGACGGGAAGAAGAAGTTTGAGAAACAAACAATTAAATTTTGTCAAAGTCAGGAACGCTACCTAAATCTATCTACTAAAAAACAAGACAATGTTCTTCAAGAGGTACGAGTATTACTTAGACACGCTAGCAACAAAAGGTTTATATCGCCGATATTTCTTTAACGTAGAATCTATTGTGTTCAGGCTGATGCAACATTGGAAATGGCCGAAAGACATTTTTGTCAAGCCAGTTTAGAATATGTGTTCTTGCTCCAAGAAGTCCAAGAACGGAAAAAGTTCGAATTTGTGGAAACTGTAAGTTCATTTTACAGATTATACGTCCCGTTTATAGATCACGTGTAATAATTGCAATTCTCGTTGCAGCTATTAGGTTTCATGTTCGGGTGGTTGACTTTCTACCATCAGGGGCATGAAGTTGCGAAGGATTTTAAACCTTATATGACTGAATTGCAATTAAAGATACAGAAGGTTGGTTTCCTTGCTAGTCAATATTTCACCGCTTAAAAATACATGAAAGGAGCATTAGTATTACAAAGGCACGATTCTAAAACTTATTACTTACATTAGCACCATTCCAATGACAAAAAATATTGCTTTATGCATTGTAACATTGATTTACAAAAATATATTAAATACATTTCATGTATTGTTGTCTCACATTCTAATCTCTATGGAATTCGTTTGACAAGAGATGTATATATTTGTATTATAAGCAACACAAACTTGTATAACTTCGCTGCACTACCTGCTTGTCGTACTATTATACCTACGAAAGATAGTTATAGTAGTAGCATCGTGTAACTTAACAATTTATTATTAATATTATCGTAAGAATGTGATACAACATGACCCAGATGTTTCAGAATTATTTGGGGATGTATAACTTGGGTATTTTTATATGTCTTGTGTGGCACTTGAAAGTATTTTCTTAATGTTAGTAATTTTGACATTTTTATAATCGAATTGATCTTTAATGTTCGACTACTCGTAGAAATACTTAGATGTAACTTCTTACTAAAGTATTGTGTGGTGCAAATATTATTAGGATAACAGCATGACAGATAGCTTACTAATTTTCAATTTTATGTGTGTGTGTGTGTTTTACAAGACTAGAGAAAATTTCCTTGCTACCCGGGATAAAACAGAATCACTTATGAATAAAATGAAGGATATGAAAAAGGTATGTGGTACAATTTTTCTAAGAAATATTACTTGTACGTAATGCAGATACTCTCATTCGAAATAATGAATAAACGCTTTGCAATAAGTAGCAAGGAATATTACACGATAACATGAAAGACTTTAAATAATCCTAGAAGTTTACACGAGAATAAAGTTACAACGAATATTCCTTGTTTCCTGTGAATATAAACGCAATGTAGTCATTTTATATTAATTACAATAGCACGCGACAAAAATACTAGTAATATCCTCATTTTATAGTCTGCTGTAGAATCTGGTGTCAACAAACTGTACACCCGCGAGGGTTATTTATTTCTAATGGAAAAAAGTAAGTGTAACGGGCTTCGTGAATGCTCTAAAGTATCATTATAATTGTGTTACAATATAAAGGTCATTTGATTTTACAGAAGCATTTGGAACGACATGGACGAAGCAGTATTGTACATATCAAAAGGACAAGAAAGAATTTACAATGATACCGTACAATCAACTTACAGGAAAATTTGTAAGCAATACTTCGCAATCTGCAAATTGCGTTTCAATATTTTGTTCACAGAAATTCCATGTATATTGTATTTTAACAGAGTAGCAAAGAAATACTGACACTGGCATCTTGCGTACGTCGCACATCGGATACAATTGAGAAACGGTTTTGTTTTGACACCACTACGGTCGATAAGTAAGTTTAATTCGAGCACACCGGCGTATAACTATCTTGTACATTTCTAACAGTAAAATCTGGCACACGACAGTTTAATTTAAATAATTTATCTAATCGGAAACTATGTTTTATGTTTGAATGTCTATTCTTCAAAGTTTGATACGTTTTGCATTCTTGGGAAACTAAGGTAGGTGATAGATGACCTACTTTAAGTAATATTTCCATTTTTTTAATATAGATTTGAATTTGAACAGAAAATGCATATGTCGCCTTGTTTGTCATTTTTTTTTTTTTTAGTTGCCAAGTTTATGCTGAATTTCGTTACGAAATGAGATATTTTGTCCACGTTTCTAACAAGACTTACTTTTTTTGCAAACATACGTTACAATTTAACAAATATAAATGACGTTATTATTTTTTTTCCATATCGCCGAATATTTTATATGTAATCTTTCTGTATTGGTTATATTGTACAGCACCTTTTTACTTTTTCAGACCTAATGTAGTATATACATTCCAAGCACTATCCGAAGAAGACAGGAAGTTATGGTTAGATGCTATGGATGGTAAAGACCCGGTAGGTATTCTTAATTTCCCTTAATTAATTCAATTCACTTTAATAATCGCAACACTTTTCGATCTCAGAATTATCCAATAGTCGGCGTATCAACAAAATCTGAAGAAACTGTTTTAGATGAAACAGGTTTTACCTTCGTATCGAAATGTATTGCAGTGCTTGAAGAGAGAGGTGAGATTACTGTAGTCATCTGCACGTATTTTTCAAATATTTTATTATATCATTGTGTTGCATATGCATGAGAATAGGATTCAACGCGATACGTTATTCTTTTAGGCCTTGAGGAACAAGGTCTGTACAGAGTGGTTGGCGTTGCTTCGAAAGTGAACAAACTTCTAGCAATGGGACTGGACAGAAGGAAATTAGAGAAGCTAAGTTTAGATGATCGCTTTGAATGGGAAAGTAAAACTATTACTAGTGCTCTGAAAACTTATCTGAGGACATTGTCTGAACCGTTAATGACGTTCCCATACTACTGTCGTTTCATTTCAGCTGCGAGTGCGTATAGGTATTCTCTACAATATTGTTTTATTTGACATCCTCAGATTAAAACTGTTATCTGTTCTTCTTTACCAACTTAAATTTTCTTTACGCCATTCAGTTTATAACGTGTAAATATTATCTTTATCGTCACTTTTAACAGAACAAGAAACGAAAGAAACACGCATCAGTGATATTCACAACCTCGTTTATCGATTGCCCAAACCAAACTTCAATATGCTAATTCTTCTGATTCGACATTTGTGCAGGTAAGGATACGTTGTGTGAGCGGAATGTAATATAAGTGTTCGAGGTAGAAAACTGTACATGGACTTATACAATTGAATCTGTTATACAGTGTGGCGAAGAAGAGTGATAAGAATTTAATGACTGTCGGCAACTTGGCCGTATGTTTCGGCCCGTCTTTATTACGGCCAGAGGAAGAAACAGTGGCATCTATAATGGACATTAAATTTTATAATATCGTGGTTGAGATTTTAATCGAGAACTGCGAGAGAATAGTTGCTGGCCCACCACAGGATACTATACGCTTGGCGCAGATCACACAAAATACCGCACCGTCTAAATCCCAACGTATCAATGTAGAAGACGGCTCAACGTCTTCTGGGAATGGGACACCCTTTTTACGATACCCGCTGCACACAAACATGTCGTCGCCGCACGCACACGTGAGTCACCCAGCAATTCACTTTACCGATAAAAATACGAATTGGAGTTTTAATGGTTGTACGATAGAGGAGGCTTGGGAATTAAGTGAACTTCTCGGCCGATTTTCAGAGGCAACGCCTCCTTTCTCCCGCGGCGCACAGTGTGCGATTTTGGACAAAAATGGAGTATTTTAAAAAAAAATTATTATAATCGGTTAGGATTTGTGCCGTCGATCGTTTGACAAAACCAAAATCAATGCGTTTTTGTTTTGTCAACGCGCCACGCGCTGTTCACGTGGTACGCGCCTCAGGTGGCTCGAGCATTACGATAAGGCGTTGCCTCTGAAAATTGGGCGCGAAGTTCACTTAATTCCTAAGCCTGCGATAGATTAATGAAAACATATTTGCGTAGCTGGTTACAAGATCATACTACGATGGTCCGTTAGCAGTCGTTACTAAGTCATCTTCCGTCGATGACCGGAAAAATGGGGACTACGAAGATACGGAACACACGAGCCACAGGTTGCCAACGTATTTAGACAGTCGGAGTGGACGTGCTAAATTAACTAACGCGAATCTTATGTACCATTCCGCGGATAAAGGTTATTCTGATGTTCTCTAAAATTATATTACGCCTGCATGTTTTATTGTGTTTAATGATCGTTAATGTTATGCAAATTCAGTATTAACGAGTGGCAACACGAGTAGTTCAAGTGAATCAATAGCGTCTGATCCGCACTCATTCTCATCTGATTTACCGGTGAAACAGAAACGCGGCTCTATGATGCCTGTACATTATCCATCTGGTTACGCTCAACGGAACAATCCATCGGCATCTGCGTAGGTTTCTCTTCGTACTGAACGGATTAGAATAAAGTATAATTTAACTCTACTATTATCCGTCTTTAATCTCTGTATTAAAAATATTTATTTAACAGAGTTAATACATCACCCAGCAGTGGACGTTCGAGTCCTGGGCAAGTGCCTGGCATTTGGTAAATATATATATCTCTTATTAACCGAACAAGTTCTCTTATGATAATTGATAAATGTGTGATTTATAGTCTGTAGACTGTTGTTGTGATATTAGCAAAATAAATGAACTGATGTATGTCTTGTTTAGGAGAGTTCGTACTCTATATGCCTGTTTGGCAGAAAGCGATGGTGAATTATCATTCGAACCGAATCAAATTATTACAAATGGTACGAAGAATATGTGATTAATTCCTTGTTGTACACGTATATGATATGCAATATAGTTACATATAATAAAATTGCATTAAAAACAAGATACTGAAATCAATTTTCAATTACAGTAAAGGCCTCTTTGGAGCCAGGGTGGTTGGAAGGTACGTTAAATGGCAAGACAGGACTGGTCCCAAAGAATTATGTCGAACAATTACCTTGAATTTGGAAAACCAAAGAGTGCCTAAATTGTTTTTACATTCCATAATGGTAGCTTTCTTTTTAGTACTATTGCCTATCGAAGCATATATTCATCGAAATAGGAATGATGCTATATGTGATGACATATGAAGCGCAATGTTTTTCTATTTAAATTCCTTTGGGTACAATTTACATAATCAATTATATATATATATATATATATATACATACATACATTCGTACATACACCTTTTATTTATTAGGAGCCTCTTTGCTCAAGAAGGTCTATATTGTATATAATCAGTTGTAGAAAAATTTATACATATACACTTATACATATATACATATAAAACATATAGCGCTAATATATAACATGATATTTAAATATATTTGTACTGAAAGATATTGCTCCAGTATGAAATTTGTAGGAGATCTCATAGGCAATAATCATTTGTTTATATTGCAATAATATATATATTACTAGCTTAAAGTACCCGGCGTTGCCCGGGTAAAACTTCGATTATCACGGAGTGGCAAGAGGGTGAAATAAAGGGGAAGTGGTGGGATGTCTAGATTTCATGATAGCCTATATTTTCTGCAGGGTTTTAGAGAGTAATTATACAAAATTTGGTCCAGATCGGTTAAAAAAATCGGGATAAAAAGTATCCTATATGTTATTCCTGGTCCTAGATTACGTATATACAAAATTACAGAAAGATCCGTTGCGTAGTTGCGACGTGATTAACAAGCATCCAAACATCCAAACACACTTTCGCATTTATTATATTAGTAGGATATATATTATATATAAGAATGTGATATGGAATAAATAAATACCAAATATAATCAGAATTTTTAATAAATAATTCAGTGACACAGTGCACAGCCTCTATTTAATTCAATTAAATATTTTAAAGTAATGAACACGTATACTCGTAGTTCTCTTAAATTCATTTACATTGTGTCGTTAGAAATTGAGTAGCTTAAACATTATATTTGACAACAAAGTACAAGTATAATTATAATTTACAGAAGGAAGGGCAGGTTTGCAGCAACTGAAATCAGATTCTCCTTAAAACTTGATTTTTACCAAATTTATCATTCTTCAATTTAGTAAAACTTCAAGGGATGGATCATCTGTGTTTTATTTACAATTAAATTGTAACTAGGTTTTAGTAAATGCAATTAGTGGAATAATTTCAGTACTTGAGTAATATTAATGAAACTATTAACTAATCGATATTTGCAAATACTTAACAAGTACATATCGTGAAACATTTTTAGTGTATCTCGAACTTAGACGAAAAGTAGGAGCTTCAAAATTTGTAAACGGCGCGGTTTGACTATTGCCCTACAATAATATAATAGTGAAAATACTAATGCGTAGAAATGTTAAGATTCATTGTATAAGAAAATATATCTTTGTTAGAAATACCGATATTACGTGATACTTTTGACTGAATTGAGGAATAGTTTAAAAGGAAAGTCAACACTTTGAGTCGACTATGTAATTGTATGGTCTGCGCAGTATCATTTTTTAAATGTGTTATTAAAATTTGTTAAATAAATTTCCATTCCTAGACATCCGGCTTTTAAAGCATTCTTTTCTACGCTGTTCCATATAGAACTCATGAACAAAGTATAGCATAATAAAGCAGTTAAAAAGATACGTCCTACATTGAGTCCAATGCTTACGCCCGGATATGCAATGGTACAATCCAGTCCCATGGACCAAATAAGTGGTATAATCAATATACAACCTGATAGTAAATACCAAATTCGCTGATGACGAACACTTTTCAACGACGTCTTGCATATGTTTATAGCTTCCTTCAAAGAATCTCTAACGTCTATGTTTACAAATTGAGACTCACCTGCGGGAATAAAAATGTACACATGAAGTATTTACAATTTTGTGTTATTCGATACAAGACTGTATCCTTAAACTTACCAGGACTGAATTTCAAACTTGCCATAATAGCCTCGTGATCGGAATAACTAAAGTCCTTGTAAGGTATACGCTTTGGGAAAGGGTGTTGAAAATTGATTACCTCCATCTACAAGTAGTATATCGTTAATACAGTCAACGTAATGTTGAAAGAAAAAGTTTAACATTTAACAGACCTTATAATTCTTTGAACCCAGGTACAAAATATGATCTATACGTTTTCCCTCTGGGAATTTCCTTGCAAGTTTCGAGCTAGTATAACTATTATTGGCACACTCGTTGGTCCCTAAATTACTTGAACTATTTGAGCAAGCATCTGCTAAACCAGCAACGCCGCACATGATTCTGTAAGCTAAATCCTGTGGCTCTGCGTTAAGGTCACCTCCTAGTATCGCAGAATCAGCCCCGCCGCAAGTCATCCTAATAAATTGAGCAGTGTCGAATGCCTGTAGAACTCTGTGCGCTGTATATTCGTCGTTATGTCTACTGTATTCTGCATGCAACTGGAATATCGAAGATTAAACAGCTGTTAACGATTAAATACTTATACGAACGGGGTAAAATGATTCGAAAGAGAAGATTTACATGTGCGATGTAAATGTTGACATTCATATCATGAATTTTAAGTCTACAGAGCCCAACTCCTTTTCCGCCAAACCAATCTCCGTGATGTATCTTGTGCACGTAGCCATTTAAAGGCCACTTATGAAACATTACATCTTGGATAGGAAATCGTGATAAGATACAAACTCCGGACCCAAGGACACCACTGAAATACATCAGAAACACTTCATTTTCAAGTCAATATTATTCCTTAATATTACATACAACGTATGCGTATTCTATTTTAATCGACACAGTGTCAATGTTAAAGTATAATATATTTATAAGAGACATTCACCTATAAAAATAATGCGAATAAGGCAGTTGTTCCTGCGTTTTGGCTTTCATCATTTTGAAATCATCAATGGACCATACTTCTTGCAAACAAATTATATCGAAATTATCGGTAATCAACTTTTCTGCGATTGCCTCCATACGGGCCCTTCTGTTTTTCGAAACATACGGTATACCCCTGTAATTGCATGACGTGTTAAACAGGTACATATGTTAGATATAATCATAAATGATATAACAATATCTTCGATCAATGTATACGAATGAATTATCGGAAATATTAATTATATTTATAAAACAGCAGCTTACCAGCAATTCAAAGTTAGAATATGTATGGTTACTTCGCCTGTCATCTTTTACGAACTATTATGGCACTATTATGGTGGAAGTTAGATATATTAGCCGGTCTGTATTATAAAAAGTGACGAAGAGATTTCATAAAGAAATTAGAATTATTAATTGTAATCTTCGCTAGAGGTTCTTAAATAGTGCTTTCATAGTCACAGTCACACATTCCGTTCTTTGTTTATCATTAGTATATCACAGCTGAACCTACCACTTCCTTTATGTACTCAGTACTATGTATGGCTGCGTATGTGCATGTGTACCATTTACAAGCAATGATTCTCAACTGTTTTTAGTGAATGAATCATTATTTTAAATTCATTCGATCGTACTTCTCGATATATGCCACATACGTAAATATCGCTTTGTATAATTGATATAGTCTACAGAATATGAAATCAAATACAATGGAACTCGTTAAATCCTTTTTGATTCATTGATCGGAAGATATTATTCTCAAGTATACATTAAGAATCACTGTAATCGCGTTACATGCATTACCCACATCAAGGTTTAATTGTTTTAAATCAGGTCTCTATTATCTTTCGATGATGATTAAAATGTATGTACAACTAAATAAAGATAATAAAAGCTAGCGTGAATTGAAATCGGTAATGAAATCGAAGGATCTGTTTAATTACATTGAATTACATATATTTAATAGAAAAAGGTGTATTTTATCAAATATAATGCCTCCGGTGTTAATTGCTTGGGCATCGTCAAATATTAAGATACATTTTGAAATAGAACTTTCGTTCTAGAAGAAAAAACGTGAGAACTTGAGAACCAAGCAGAATACGGAGATACACATATAGGTGCATACAGGATGAATTGAAGTGCACATATGTACAACTATTTGTATGTACTGCCTAAGTGTTGTTGATGGATAATCATCCTATGTTTTCCCGTAAGAGGGTGGAGTGTTAGATTCAATCACACGCATTTAGGGCACGATTTTACATCGCCCCATCAACATGCATTAATTGCATTGTACAGTTTTTGTAAATTATTTCGTTTTTTCCATAAAAACGTCTAAGTTTCTAGCGCATTTAAGTCCCCAGACACGTAACCTCAGCGGAGGTATGTAATATAAAAAAGTAACAAGTATTTCGTATAATTTTTTACATGCAGTTTGTAATTTCTGCGAATTCTCGTTCATATATATAATCTCGAAGTTTGAAAATATGTGAAACGTCAAAAACGCTTCTAAAGGACCAGCTAATTTTCCGTTTCAAGTTCTAATTAGATGTACGGATTATCAGTGTGCTAACAGTTGCTTCTGTATGCAGGTTTACTTTTAAATTGCGATGGCTACTGAGAAAGTAACTTTAGGCGATGCCTTGTCCAACGTCGATGTGCTCGACGAATTTACATTACCAGATGAACAACCATGTATTGAAGCGCAACCGTGTTCTGTGGTGTATCAAGCCAATTTTGATACTAATTTCGAAGACAGAAATGGTTTTGTTACCGGTATTGCTAAATATATCGAAGAAGCTACGGTCCACGCCAGCTTGGTAATTATAAACAAACAAGATAAAATTATAGTATAGTTGGAGAAGGAATGATATTTAGTACTTTGATTTAATAACACAAGTTAACGTTCTTTTAAAGAATGAATTATTAGAAGAAGGTTTGAAACATGCCGTAATGTTATATACATGGAGATGCTGCTCCCGTGCAATTCCTCAGCCGAAATCTAACGAACAACCGAATCGTGTTGAGATTTATGAAAAGACTGTGGAAGTATTAGCACCAGAAGTAAATAAGTTATTAAACTTTATGTATTTCCAAGTAAGTGTTTAACTATTTGAAGATTTTACTTGTCCTCTATCGATATACATTGTCTACAAAATTACTACATAACTTGCTACTTTGTAGAGAAAGGCGATCGAAAGGTTTTCCGGGGAAGTAAAACGTTTGTGTCACCACGAGAAACGGAAAGATTTCGTTTCCGAAGCGTATTTACTTACTTTAGGAAAGTTTATTAATATGTTTGCGGTTCTGGACGAACTGAAGAATATGAAATCTAGCGTGAAGAATGATTATTCTACGTATAGGAGGTAATTATTACCTGTTCGGTTCGGTATATGAGAGTAAATATGTGAGATGTTTGTCAACTATAATTGTTCTCTTGTTACAGAGCTGCTCAGTTTCTCAAAGTAATGTCTGACTCTCAGACATTGCAGGAATCACAGAACTTATCAATGTTTCTAGCCACGCAGAATAAAATTCGCGACACAGTGAAGGAAAATTTGGAGAAAATTGCGGGATACGAAGAACTACTCGCAGATGTTGTGAACATATGTGTTCATATGTTCGAGACTAAAATGTACTTGACGCCGAATGAAAAGCATATGTTGGTAAAGGTCATGGGATTCGGTTTATTCTTGATGGACAGCGAACTGTGCAACATCAATAAATTAGATCAGAAGAAAAAGTTGAAATTGGACAGAATCGATAGGATTTTTAAAAATTTGGAGGTAGTGCCACTGTTCGGAGATATGCAAATTGCACCTTTTAATTACATCAAACGTTCCAAACACTTTGATGCATCAAGATGGCCGTTATCTTCTTCGTCAAATAGTATAAGCCCACAAGCAGACCTTATGGTGCATCTTCCACAAATTAGGGAAGATCATGTAAAATATATTAGCGAACTAGCAAGGTAAAGATAAATTTACAATTCATGAACCTACAGCAAAAATGTTAATTTACGAATCCATAAGAAAGCCGCTACTTTTATACATCACAATATAGATACAGTAACGAAGTAACTACGACATACAAGGAATGTGGCAGCGATGGAGAGAATCGGGATACCGCAGAATTAGCATTACGTGGATTGCAATTACTTTCCCAGTGGACAAGCGTAGTAACGGAACTTTACAGCTGGAAGCTTCTTCATCCTACCGACCATCATATGAATAAGGAGTGTCCACAGGAAGCTGAAGAATATGAAAGGGTAAGATCAATTACTTACTGTTACTTTATTAACAGTATGATTTGGTTCAACATATTTTATTCCGGCAGGCAACGCGTTACAATTATACGGATGAAGAGAAATTTGCTCTGATGGAAGTGATTGCGATGATTAAGGGACTGCAAGTACTAATGGCACGTATGGAGACTGTTTTTATCGACGCGATACGTAGAAATATATACGCAGAATTGCAAGATTTCGTGCAACTCACGTTGCGAGAACCATTGCGTAAGGCGATTAAAAATAAGAAAGACCTTATTAGAAGGTTTGTATATTGTCGATGTATTGTCGTATTAGAGTAATTCTCTTCTGAATCGCGACTTAATTTCCTTACTATACTTTTAGCATAATTGTGTCTGTAAGAGAAACGTGTGCGGACTGGCATTTTGGAGTGGAGCCCTTAGGGGATCCAGCTTTAAAAGGAAAGAAGGACCCTGATAATGGATTTGGTATCAAGGTACCACGCAGAAATGTTGGTAAGATACAAAAGGATAGGTAAATTTTTTGAGATTCTCCAAATCTTCGATTTCTAATGAAAAAGTATTTTACTAGGGCCTTCTTCAACGCAGCTTTACATGGTTCGTACTATGCTGGAATCACTAATTGCCGATAAGAGTGGTGGAAAGCGAACTCTGAGAAAAGATATCGACGGCCAGTACCTTGTGCAAATTGATCAGTTTCATAAAACTAGCTTTTATTGGAGCTACCTCTTAAATTTTAGTGGTAAATATAATTGAACAGTTATAACTTCCATACCGGAGTGGTTTACTAGTAAATTCTATTCATTTTTAGAATCGCTACAAGACTGCTGCGATTTATCTCAATTATGGTACAGAGAATTCTACCTAGAAATGACCATGGGCCGGAAGATACAGGTAATTGAGAATTGCTTTTGAATTTCTGCTCTTTGCTCTACGCTCGGAAGATGAAAACTTTTTAATAAATATAGAAGTAAACTGTTCTGTATTACTATATAAAAAATACTATCAAAATATATCGTTTTGGTCATGATTAGAAATGCCAAGTACGTCACCAGCATAATGAAGAGTGCAGCGACTTGATCACCATGGAGAAGCGTATCCAGGTACTCTGTCAGACTCTAAGTGATCATAGATCATGCTTATAATTTATTACAGTATATAACCATTAATATGGTTTGCTGATTTTATTATTACTGCATTCTTGTACAATCGTGACGATATCAAAGTTACTTCATATCAATTTTAAAACTAATTTAACATACGTTTCAGTTTCCCATTGAGATGTCTATGCCATGGATATTGACTGACCACATACTGCGAAGCAAAGAACCATCAATGATGGAGTAGGTCGAAATATACTACATTTATTATTTGAAAAGACACATTTTCTAACATTAAATTTATTCTCAGGTATGTTTTATATCCGCTTGATTTGTACAATGATAGTGCATTGTATGCTCTGACAATATTTCGTAAACAATTCCTTTACGACGAAGTAGAAGCCGAAGTAAATTTATGCTTCGATCAGTTTGTTTATAAATTAAGCGAACAGATATTTGCTCATTACAAACAACTGGCTGCGAGTATACTCCTAGATAAAAGATTCCGAGTAGAATGCGTTGCTCTAGGGGCATACTTACTTCCGTATCCCCGTGCTAATAGATACGAAACATTACTGAAACAAAGGCACGTTCAGCTATTGGGAAGGAGTATCGATTTGAACAGGTTGATCACGCAGCGTATTAACGCAGACATGCAAAAGTCATTGGATTTGGCAATTAGTAAATTTGAATCTGGTGATATTACAGGCGTTGTGGTGAGTCGAATGATCTGATTTAACGATTCAATTTTATTTTTAGTTCGCTACGAAAGCTTTGCGTGTTTCAGGAATTGGAAGGGCTTCTACAAGTTAATCGACTTACTCATAAGCTTTTAAGTAAATGGCTTGCACTGGACGAATACGACGCAATGTTCAGAGAAGCAAATCATAACGTCCTGGCTCCGTATGGAAGAATCACCCTGCACGTGTTTTGGGAACTAAATTATGACTTTTTACCTAATTATTGTTATAATGCTGCGACAAATAGGTATAAGAATACTAGGA
This sequence comes from Andrena chrysosceles, assembly GCA_963855975.1. Classification (NCBI taxonomy): domain Eukaryota; kingdom Metazoa; phylum Arthropoda; class Insecta; order Hymenoptera; family Andrenidae; genus Andrena; species Andrena chrysosceles. The sequence continues at coordinate 8,006,976 of OY979766.1, read as the reverse complement.
TTATATACAAACTGGAACTTAGTAATCTCAAATCAATACTTATAGTGAAATATGTGTAATAGGTTTGTGAAATGTCGTGGACTACAATTTGTGCAGCCTGTACACAGAGACAAGCCTCTGCAAATGTCCCATCACTACCTTTGGGGAAGTAAACAATTAAATTTAGCGTATAGCACACAATATGGTCAATATTCAGGGTTTGTTGGTCCACAACACTTCCGCACGATGTGCAAGCTTCTTGGATATCAAGGTATTGCAGTGGTGATGGAAGAGCTCTTAAAAATTGTCAAGTCGTTGATTCAAGGAAGCTTACACCAATTCACTAAGACCTTAATGGAGGCCATGCCAAAAGTTTGCAAGCTCCCGCGATACGACTATGGATCCCCAGGAGTTCTGGGATACTACCACGCCCAGTTAAACGACATCGTGCAATATCCTGACGCCAAAACCGAGCTCTTTCACAATTTTCGCGAGTTTGGTAATACAATATTATTCTGTCTCTTAATGGAGCAAGCTTTGTCGCAGGAAGAAGTTTGCGACTTATTGCACGCGGCGCCGTTCCAAAATATATTACCCAGACCTTATTGCAAAGGTAAGTCTTTCATGAAAAATAGAAATCCTGCATTTGGAAATATTCGAATAACATTAATTTCAGAGGGTGAGAAACCGGAAACCAAGCAAAAACGACTGGAAGCTAAATATGCAGCCTTACAAATTGTTCCGAATGTAGATAAATTGGGCACAGCGAAGGTGAGTAATACCGAGCATACTATGAAAAATGTAGGTATGGTATTCAATTTCATGTTTATATTCAAGATTGTATTAATCGTTCTTGCAGCAAGCAATGATTGCCAGAGAGGGAGATTTATTAACACGAGAACGACTTTGTTGCGGTTTGTCGATATTCGAAGTGGTACTCAGCAGATTGCGTAGTTTCTTAGATGACCCCATTTGGGTTGGGCCCCCTCCAGCAAACGGAGTAATGAATATTGACGAATGCACAGAATTCCATAGATTATGGAGTGCATTGCAATTTGTCTACTGTATCCCTGTTGGAGATACAGAATTCACCGTGGAGTTAGTAATATAAATGTGTACACAGCTTCGTCTATTATTCCTTACCGAAGTAGAAAATACCTACATAACATCCTTTCTATTACAGAGAATTATTTGGCGAGGGCTTGCATTGGGCTGGATGCACTATGATAGTATTACTTGGCCAGCAGAGGAGATTTGAGGCTCTCGATTTCTGTTATCATATTCTAAGAGTACAACGCGTCGATGGTAAAGACGAGAATGTTAAAGGAATCGTAAGTATTTGCAACTAAGTAATATTCGATTAAACGCGCTGTTAATAGTGTGTATAAATAATCTATCATGTTTGTCCGTATTTAATAGCACTTAAAAAGAATGGTGGATAGAATTAGAAGATTCCAAGTATTAAATTCGCAAATCTTTGCTGTATTAAATAAGTATTTGAAGAGCGGGGATAGCGATGCAACAAGCGTCGAGCACGTCCGATGCTTCCCACCTCCGATTCATCCGTCGCTTGCTCATGCACAGCAGCAGCATTATCACACGCCGGAATATTTGCGTCAAATGAATCACCAGTAAAGTAATATATTATAAACAGGAGTATTTGTAATTCAATATAGTTAAGTCTGAGTCTCGCTCTTTAAATAATACGTAAATACCTATAATAACATTTTTTTGGAGTATTTATTTAAGATTTTCAAAAAAATAAATTTGGAATATCCATTATATTGCAGTCTATATTCTTATCGGTATCTTTCACTTGAATCATGTTTGCTTTTGCAATACGAGATTACGAATTGTTATATGTAATTGATGATGGTAAATATTTCCCGCGTTCATGCACGATTTATTGTTATACAAGAGTATCAATGTTTGACGTATTTGAAGTTAAGAAGAATGTTCATATCCTAAATTTAAATTTACGATGTATACAGGAATTTACATAGTTATTATCTGGAGACTATAGGAAAGCAAAATTAATATTATTTAATTCTGTACCAAATTACAAACTTTTATATTAAGTTACGTAAAGTCAGTATTATTTATTATAACGCATCGAACGTAATTTAAATTTCACGATGTATTACGAGTTCTCGCATTTCTTGCATTATACTTTGCATATCTGTAAGATTTCTATGCTATGTGGACGTTTTCTAACGATTAAGTGTAAATTCCTAAAAGTGTATGGAGCATTTGTAATCTTAGTGGAAATCCAGCGAATTTTTATCGCTATTTAATGAATCTTTCTTTCGTAAACGTATATAGTCCATACTTAACGGACTTCTACTATTGTTTTACAAATAAAAAGAATTGTATGATAAGTAACTTATTGTAAATTACGAATTGTACAATGCAATAGCATATACTTTATAATATTTTTAGGAAGGTAAACAAAACTAGAGGAACAGATTGGAAATCAGTGTTTCTGTATTCTTTTCGTAACTAGTCTTTGGTAATATACTAGTGTTACATTATTTATTATTTAAGTCTACATATATGTACAAATAGTATTTATATTTATTTCTATGTTGTGATTATCACATAGAAATAAGTAGTAGTAATAGTTTTTGTTCTGTGGTATCAAAATATACTATGAAAGGCTTAATTTATGTTTAAATGCTTATACTATAAATAGTTGATAATTAAATTCGAAGGACAATGTTTTTTAAATTAAAAATCATATTCGATTCATCCCAACGAGAATCTTTCAACAGTGTGTAACAATCGTGGCGTTCTCGTTGATCATAAATCACTGTAATACTTAACATTGTCTTTTAGTAAGTGTGACTTACACAAATTTCATATATACTTTTTTAATGCAACTATATTTACACATTTCTATTGCCAGCTTCGGAGAAATATAATACAGCGATCAATTTCTCAGTATCAACATAAAACGATCAACGTCTGTATTATATTTCAGTTATCCGTTAAAAAGCAAATTGCATATAAACATACAATTGTTCAGTAACTTATGAACAATATACCTAATAGCTCTTATGCTTCACCATATATAAAGTTATAATTTTAAAAATAAATACACAAGATTATGCATAAATTATTATTATATTTATCTTAACATTACAGGTCCGAAAAAAAGTTTGACGCATTATCAATTTTACTACTTGGAAGATTGTGTTTCAATTGTTTCTGTTTCCCGCCTTTGACACGCTCGACAACATTTAGAGATTCAAAATACTGTACATTCCAAAATTTGATATCGTTGTTATGCGAGGAAGATGCAATTAAAGTACCATCGCCGTTGACATCCAGTGCTTCGATGGACAAGCTATGTTGCCCTACTATTCCCAGATTGTGATGAGGAAATAAGCTTGTGGCTCTACGTATTAAGGTAAAAATATATATTACTTTACATGAGTATATCGATATATTTTAATAGTTGAATTATGTCTTACCTAAGTATTCCATCTTCTCCTCCTGTTACCACAACATTCTCAGTGATTGGAACCATACAGTTTATAGCCTTCTTGGTTACACTTGGAAACTCATCCGAATGAAGACCAAATTCTCCCCAATTGTACACATACATTTTTCCTTTGCTAGTAGCCGCCAAAATTTTTGTTTCATTTTTAAACAGACCGAGACATGTTAACTCCTCTTCATACTCTTCCGACTGAACATGTAATTTCTTTCCCTGTATATTAAACGTAGTAAGGGATCCATCTCCACTGGCACATACCAAATACTTTGCTTCTCTATTCGTTATAATAGAGCTCACATAATCTTCCATCTTCTTTAATGAAAATATAGGCGTACTTTCTTTTTGCCTAAGATCCCACACTAAAAATAGAATTCGCATATAAATATGTGATACACAAAAACGAAGAATACAATTACTTACGTTTTACTACGCCATTGTCGTCTCCCGTTGCAAATAAATTTTCTCCGATTACAGTCATCGTATAGATTGGTTCTCTAAGATACAAATTATTTATTAATTCTATACGAAACCGTACAATTTCGTAAATCGAGGAAAGTCATTTCATGCGTACTCGTGTGCGTTCTCGTACAATCTCGTTAACTTTTCAGTTTCTACATCAGTGAGCATTATAGATAAATCCTTGGCAGTAGAAAATAAAGTTGTCCCGCTATCGTTAAACTCTATGTCTCGACACGCTTTCAGGTGTAATTCTAAAGTTGATACAAGTTCGCTTTCTGTGTTGCTAAATTTGTACCTGAAAGGATTCATGTAAGTATCGTGAATTAGTGTTATTCTTACAAGGGAACATCCCGAACCCGGAAATTCGAAAAATTCTGAAACTTTCTGAATATGTAGGGAATTTCCTCCTGATTACAATGCAATTTTTGTTTGCTGCCCAAATTCACTTTAAGGGAATGAAATTGACCGCTGAAAATCCGGTTATTTTCCGATTTTGTGTTATAACTCGTGAACTGTAAAATATTTTTTTCATCAAATGATAGATTCTAATTAAAAGAAGTAACTTTTGTCTTGAAACTTTTTTCTATCTCTTATATTTCACAAGTTATAACACAAAATCCAAAAATAGCGGTTTTTTCAGGGATTATTTTCTCCCCTTTTGAGTGAATTTGGGTAGCAAACAAAAATTGCATTGTAATCAGGAGGAAATCTCCTACATATTCACAATGTTTCAGAATTTTTTGAATTTTCGGATTCAGGATCTTCCCTTGTTAGTGAATCACTGTGTAATATCATATAAGTATAAGATTTACAAGTAGACATCTCCTACTATGTTAGCCACAGCAATAATGTCTTTATTAGGATGGAAACATATGTCCACTACATGATCCTCTGTAGTAATAGGCGGAGGATGGTTTGTACATGCATCCTTTGATCTAATTATTGCTTTTACAACTTCATCTTCCTCCTCATCCGCGTTCAATATAACTGGTTCTGTGCTACTACCTTTAAGAACAATGATAGAATAATTATTTAAGTTGTATAATTGATAACAAGTAAATACAATTACCGCACTGATATAATTATGACAATGCTTGATATTTACAAAATATTAATCAGTATCAATCAGATTTACATTCTTTGAACATAATTTGGTATAAAACATACTCGCATGGACAGGATCCTGATTGTTATTGAAACCAGAATCTTTTTCACTCTCATCTTCTGTATCGGATACATCGCTGCTACTCAAAGAATCATTATCATCCGTGCATACTTGCATGCTATCGTCACTGTCATCGCTATCAGAACTATCATCGCTTTCATGATCACCATCGGCAAAGCTATCTGTAAATTACCTGTATTTACAACAATACAATACAACAAACAAGAAATTACTTTTATTTAACAAGTACCTATTAACTTCTCCATATTTAAATGCATGACTCAAGGGCACAAAATACTTGATAGTTTTCAATCCTCTTTATCACGTATTATTATTTACAAACTTTCAAGTTCTATGTGCCACGTGAAAGTTGGTGAAAGTAATGTAAATTAAAATTCTACAGTAAATCCTCATGTGGCTTTAGTGTATCAATAACACAAGTGTGTCAAGCACTATGAACAACCCTTTACGTTTCACCTTAAGGTTAATTAGGGCGCATTCTGAATAAAACCGCGTTGGTCGATTGCATTATTAAGCGTAAAATAATGAGAGCTACTTATCAAGAACGATACAAAATAGCAGCTTAGTCTTTTGAGCTTAAAACAGATCTAAGAAGAGAACTTTAAATAACCCAACAAGTTTATCAAAACATATCGATTCTCATGAGGACTACCATTTTGAAACTTCCGGAATTATCGAGTCCTCTACTTCAGATGGCGTTACTGCACGCAGGATTAATTCCAATATACCTCCTGTCTGAACTCCCGCAAGTGAAATGGAGTAATGTAGCATGGTTGACCATGGCGCTACACAGTTTAAGACAGATATATTTTCATAAGTCGTAAAAGCGATTCGCGTGCGTAGCCCGTTTGTGCTTCGATTACATTTAACATGGAGACTCGGACGAACGAGCTATTAACAGCGGGCCCGTTGGCGACGGTCAAGGAAGAGCCAATGGATCAGACTAGCGCGAAACAAGACGCGCAACAATCTCAAGTGCAGGGCGTTTGCATCGAGGAAGAGTGCGAGCAACGTATCGAATGCACGACCGAGGGTCAGGAGCACGAGACGCGTGCCTTTTTATCGAAATGTGTGTTCTGTGGAAAGACATTTACCTGCGGCGACGATCCGAAACTTCTTGAGTGTTTACATGCAGCATGCTCCGCATGTGTCAACACTAAGCTCACCGATCCCAATACATCGGTTGACGTGGACGTTTTGTGTAAGGCTACGTTATGCACTCTTATTTACAGTTTAGCTTTTTTCTCGGTTTCACATTACAGTATTTGTAAAAGATTTCTGATAATTATATTCATCGTGCTCGAATTCATTTAGTTACATTGCCTGTTTCAGTCTAACTTGCGATGATAAATTTTAGTCACTTTAAATTATACTTACTTTCGTTTGTTTTTAAAACGGATATTTATGGAATGAAAACATGGAAATTTGAGTTTCTAGGCCTGCAGAAATTGAAATTGTAAATTTACCTGGAAGTGTTATTTTTGTTAAAAATCGAACGTTATTTTCTGTTTTATTTTGGATAATAAGTTGAGAAAGATGGAATGGAGTTTAATGATTCCTTTGTAAACGAGTACACTTTTGATTGAAATAAATTTTTGTGAATGTTCACAGTGGAAAGCAATGTAGTTGCTTGCCAAATCTGCAATGTCACCACCCAAGCGGATAATTTAATCGAAAATAGATTCCTTTCGAAGCTCATGGAGGATGATAGTAGTCCAGGTACAGACGACGAGTCTAAAGAAGTGGAGGAAGAGAAAAAATGCACCAGTTGCCATGACAATGCTACCGCTACGAGTTGGTGTATAGAATGCGAAGAATACATTTGCCAGAACTGTGTTATGGTAATTGAACCGCGGAACTAATATCGATCTTTTTATACGTACTTCTTTGGAAAGTAATTGGAAATGATTTTGAATTTTATATTCTTCAAGGCGCATCAAAGATTAAAAATAACAAAGGATCATACGATTAAACCAAAGGACGAAGTTGCCAATGATAGGGATAATGTTAAAAAGGACAACAAAAAGATACCTGGCTATTTATTTTGTACAATTCATTCGCACGAGCAACTGTCTCTATTTTGTCAAACATGTGATAAACTTACTTGTAGGGATTGTCAGCTAAGCGAGCACAGAGATCACAAGTACAAATTTATTCATGAAATTGCTGCTGAAACGCGCACGTCTGTATCGACTTTACTCAAAGAAGTCAGGTAACTCCTTTGCCTTTTGTATTTCATCCATTGCGCTTTCACTTGTATGTACCGATATTGTGTAAGAACTTGTTCTGTTTATGCTTTTAGTTATAAACGAGTTTTGCTGAAAAGTGCAATGAAAGTTATAGAGGATAGACAAGTTCTTATTTTAGAAAAGAAGAAGAACTTGGTGCAAGATATAACGCAAATGGTGGTGCAGTAAGTTATTATAAGCTTTCTGTATTTCTATATAAAGACATTTAACGACAGTTTCTGCTCGTCGTTCTTGCAGATTAACGAACGCAATTAATACACGAGGAAAGCAATTAGTGATGCGCTTGAACGAAGTATGCGATCAAAAGCAGAACACGCTGAACGAGAAGAAAGTTGCGTTAGATCAATTGTCAAAGCTTACGGACCATTGTATTCAGTTCGTTAGTCACGCCTTGAAAAAGGGTTCAGACATGGAATTACTCTACAGTAAAAAGTATGTATCATAGCTCTCGTTGTCAAATATTCGTCTATCTATCATATAATATCGTTATTCTAGATCCGTTACGAGTCATTTGCAAAGGATAAAAAGCAGACGAGCTGACATTCCGAATCCAGAAATACCTGTTAGAATACATTTGTCTTTGGAAAAAGTACCAGACTTGATAAAAGGTTAAATTAATATAAATAGGTGCTTAATTATATTATTAAATATCAGAAGTTTGTGATATTGCTATGAATTGAAATTCTTTTATCATTTTAATCGTACCAGCGCAGCGAGACCTGCAAAATAGAATACTCCTTTTTAAATTCCAGTGGTCTCATCGATCGGAGCAATAGTCGTGGATGGTAGAGTATATCCATCGATATCTCCATTAGGTGGAATAAACGCACCATCTATGTCGTATAATGAATCTCCGCCGGAGCAGAAGCAAGTGAATCCATCGGTTGTTCAGATGGATGGTTCTCCTCTAGCCGCACAGTTAGCTCCTGCTACGCAGCAATCAAACAATATGCAACAGAATTCCTATCAACAAGTGCCTCTTCACTTAACACCTCAGCAACAGCAGCATCAACACCAGCAGCATCAGCAACAGCAACAGCAGCAAGCACAGTCGCAAAATTACATGCAACATTATCCTATGAATAATCTGCCACCTCGATCGTCGCCACAGGCACATCAGCCGCGCGTGCCGTACGGAGTGAACTTTAATAGCAGATTGCAACAGCCGATGATGATGCAGCAACGCCCGTTAGGGAGTTGTCATCAGCAAGTAACGTCGTCTACGCATCCCCATCAACAAGTTCACATAGATCAACTAGGGCAAAACACAAGTTTGCGCGGGCTTCTCGCGCACAATCCTCCTCCCTACCGACCTTCCACGAATCACGTCCCGTACCGAGTGCCACCGAGTTACAGGTACCCTTCGAGTAACTCGCAACGCCCAGTACCCCCGCACGCCTATCAACCGACAAATACGTCCATGGTGCCTGGTATGAGGCTCCAGCAATGCAACCCAGCAACCCCGTCCGCGCAGCATTTAAATTACCCTGTCCAACAACCCGCTGCAGCTCGCTGGCACATACCGCAGAACGTTAATCCCTGTCTTCCTTATTACCCCTCTCGCCATCAAGCCACGCCGCCCATGCCAGTTCCTATCAACGATACTTACAAAATAACGTTAAAGAATCAACAATCAAATGCCAATCAAAAATATAATACACAAGCGAGCACTGCCACCGATATTCCGCCGCAGTTGCAAGGTGCAGCCTCTGTTGGTCATACAGTCAGCTCGTCGGTACCCAAGACGCCTAGCCCCGTGCCACCGGGGAAGTCCGACGAGACCGAGAAGAGTTTGGACAAGTTCTGTCAGAAATCGTTGAACGACTTGATGCTAACTATCGCGAAATTAGATAGCAATGGGATCGTGGTAATACCGGAAGCCCAACGAAATCAATTGGATTCTGCTCAAGTAGATAGTTCCACCGATGAGGGAATGAACCCGATGGCTGAGAATTCATCAGGTATTTTGATAGCTTAAATAAACTCTTAATATCTCGCGGTGTACTAAATGATTGTAAGCGGAACGAGGGACAGCATAAACGTAATTAATATTTGAAATACTTTTAGAAGAATATGATACGTAATCCTAAGGTGATAAACGCGCGTACATAATTATATGTTCATTAGATAATACAAAAAGTGCCGCAGCGTCCATGACAAAGGACGATCCGAACGAAGATTGGTGTGCCGTATGCATGGATGGAGGAGACGCAGTGCTATGTTGTGATAAATGTCCAAAAGTCTTCCACTTGTATTGTCATATTCCTAGTTTAAAATCGTTCCCCGAGTAAGTATACTAGCAGTATAATGTAATTGGCATATAATCCTGTAATTGACGTGAAATTTCTTTGCCCCCGCTAGAGAAAGCGAAACTTGGCAGTGCATGCTATGTACGAATGTACTCGATTGTTCGGACGATGCACCTGGAGAGAAAAGGCCGAACACGATAAGCACGAAAGAATTGCGAATCGCGCAGAGAATCGTGCTGGAACTTTATTGCCAGTACGAGCAAAGTTTACCCTTCCGCGAAGTTGTTTCTAGCGAAGTAAGTTTATTACACGAGGGTTTGCGTGTGTGTAGAAACCTACAAAGATACAGAAGTAATAAGTTGTGTAATTTGCTGCCAACAGATAGTTGACTATCACCGTATTATAAAGAATCCAATTGCTTTGGACGTAATTAGAGACAAATTAAAACCTGACCATCCGAATCATTACGCAGACTTGAGACAAGTTATGGCAGACATCAGACTAATGTTCAAGAATGCTTTCACGTACAACCCGGTAAGTATGCAGTGTATGAAAAGTTACAAATATATGTTTAACTGTTAATAACCCATTTATCTTTATTTTGTTCAGGTCGAGTCGCAAGTATATCAAGAGGCTCGAAATTTAGAAGAATTCTTCGAGAAATTATTACTAAAATGGGCACCGAATTATGCTTACGATGATCCTTTCCTTTCAGCCGATAAAGACGAAGACGAGGAAGTGTTTCCTCCTAATAGAAAATACCGACGTATAGTTACTGACTAATCATCACTTTTCACAACCGAGCACTTGGAAAAGTATGTTTTTTTTTTTAAAACACCTAGTAGAATTACATTTCAAAGTAATCTTAGTTATATTAAGTATTGCTTTCCATGTTTAATGAATTGATAATGGTTCATTATAATTATCTGATGATATTAACGAAGCTATTTGAACAGTACAACATTTATAATTATAGTGTAGAATTGTCTTCTTTTTTGTTGATCTTTCTGTTGAGAAGGAAAAATTTTACAAAATATTGCATGAATTTAAATTAGTAGTGAATGTAATTTTATTCACAAGCTTTGTTTACAAAATAGTCTGATATTTTTCATCATTCACGAAGTTAGTCATGAAGACAATTTCTGAGTGTGCTTAGCATTGAGTTACATAATTCAACGAATTTGTGGAAAGTTATTGTATTAATTTTACAATGGAGTATTTCCGTAAATACACGAGTATATTTTTTTATAAAGTATCGCGACTTTATATAAATACTATCAATTCGAATAAAATTCTATACTGGGGGCATTGTATTAATTGTTGAGAAAACGTTATAGTTGACTATGTTATAGCGAATACATTGATTGCAGATTTTATCAAATCTTAACTATCATTTTTGTAAAAAGGTTTTGAGAATATTGTTCACACTGTCGACGAGACTTTGAGATGTGCATGATATTTAATGATTAAATATGTTTCCTCTGTTACGAGAATATATTGAAACGGATTATAATAATCGCACTTTATAGTTAGTTTCTCCTTTTATGATTACAGTTAAGTGTTCGTTTAAGTTAAGACATTTTAATCCTGTCGCAATTACTTAATAGAGATCAAATGTAGAAAACTTCTCGTCAACTGCATCAGATTAAGTACACAGTATATATGGAACAATCGGTTTCCTATAGCTAGAAACTAATGTTTTTAAGATCCATTGCTTTCTACACAATTGTAATTTGTAATAAAAATTGTATAAGACACATTGGTTGCATCACTTTTCACGTAACAGAAGCGAATGTTGTAAAAGCTTATTGTTACATGAACATGAAAGAAAGAATATTATAGACCAAGAAATAATCTTATATCAGGATTAATTTATAACAATTCTATAGAGTCATTATACCCTCGAAAGTTTTAATAAAATCAGAAATTTGTTTACACACTCTATGAAAATGAAGTGTTTTATATTTATGTTTGAATTGAACAAAAATTTGTATTAAATCATATAAAATTAACATTTTCTTATCGACTGTTCCACCACTTTCAATTTTCAATTATCCTCGTTCCTAGCATTTCCGAATTTTCGACCCCACTTTAGTCTGTGCTCCAGCTCAAAAATCATTTTTGCACCCCTTTATATTTAATTATAAATAATTATTTTAAAATAGAATTCTTCACAGTAAATTAAATTTTTTGTAGGTACAATTTGTTGAATAACAAAATAGTAAATGTTTAAGGGGGTAGACGCGGGTAATGCAGCGCGCTGTATACCGACACAATCTGGCTCGAAACATGGGTTTAGTAGAATACGCTTTTCGTCCTTATATGAGCGAATTTTGGGCTGGGCGAGGTCTTATTCGAAAGACGAAGGTTCAGTGCAGCGCGCTCTGGTCATGGTTCGACGAGATTGTGTTGATATCTAATAATATGAGTGTACAAAGTAGAGCAAAAATCGACAAAATACATTCGCATGAATCCAAGTATTTTTAAGTCACTAAAAGAGTTTTGTGACTCAAACGATGACCAGAGCGCGCTGCACTGAACCTTCCTCTTTCGAATGAGACCTCACCCAGCTCAAAATCTGCTCATATAAGGACGAAAAGCGTATTCTCGTGAAACGCATTCCCAAATACGAGTTCCGCCATATTGGCGATAATACAGAGCAAGTCACGTGACAAATTTAGTTGAGCTAGTGGATACGAGATGGCGCCTACTCGGGAGGACTGCCAACGTGGAAATTGGAATCATAGCAAAACTAAAGCGTTAGCTGGATACACGAGACACAGTAAAAGCGTGATGCAGTCAATGCATGCGATTTTAGGTTAGGTTATATGAAATCACTTTCGAATTTATGTTATAATTATATGGCCACATTATTTAAAGTAAAAAGGACAGATTGGAACTTTTTTACTAATACTTGAAATATTGATATACTGATCATATTTTCAGAATGTGGAAGTTACAGCAATTATTTGCAATTATTGCTCTTATTATTATTCTTCCGTCTATTGTATATAACAAGGAAAAGTCTCCAAATCGGTCAACAGTTAACACCCCGATTTTTTGTATAATTCTTTACGGTTCTATCCAGAGATGGGCATTATTTAAATAAAAGAATATACTTCCGAATGGCCCCAGTGGCCGATCGACACTAGGCTTAGGGGAGGGTGTGTATACCCTAAATCTAAAATTCTATTTAGCTTCGGGTATTTATTAGTTTCCATTGTTTATTAGAAGACCTTTCATCTCGGGCTTCGAATAATTTTTCATCTTTCAGTCTATCTTTATCCTAAAATCCTATTCAGATATATTGGCCGATCGATTCGTTTTCGCGAACAGCGATCAAGGAGAAATCAGCCACCACCATCTGACGATCGTGGATTTGTCAGTTGGAGTTCCTCGGCTATTGAAAACTTCGAGGAGCGGATTTTCTGTTTCTTGTAGGACCGGATTTTTCTGTCTCTTGGAGGAACGGATTTTCTGTCCACAAAGTGACAGAAAACATAACCTATGCGCTATACCCGATTTCCTAAAGATACTGTTGCGGCGTAATAATAATGTTTTGGAAGGATGATAAAAAGTTCACAAATGTAGCGTAAAAGAACGAAATAGCCACTAAACATTTGTTGTCATATGGCATATACATAGGTTATATTTTCTGTCACTTCGAGTTGGGGACCACATAATAATCACGCGCATCCAGCCTGCGCATTTTTACTAGCCCAATTCAACATCCAACACAATTTTATATATAATGTTTGTTCATAACTGCTTCTACAATGTCATAAGTGTATTTCATGTTCTGTCTCAATGTTTTGCTAATGGAAAAATGTCTAACCTAACAAACTTCATTTTCTGGGGACATTTCCTCATCTATTTTTCTTTTTCACTTATAATTCCTTACTGCTAACGTAGAATATTGTAACATAAGCACATTTCAAGTAATTGAAATGTACAATGAATTTTCTACGTTTGCAGTACCAGCCGACTTTTCGATTAAATTTTTATAAGTACAACGCAACAGCTGAGAATCTCTTTCCTTATTCACAATAGAATCCGGAAATAGCAAACAGCTCCCTCTCGCGTGCATCAGCCGGCGGCGAATCTATGGGTAATACCATTTCAGTGCAGAAAAAACCTGCTGCCGAAAAAAAATACCGACCTGCCGATTCGGCCAGACCACGTGACGTGTCTACCCCCTTAAACCGGCGTTGTTATGGACGCGCATATGATGTGAACACCACTTCAAATAATTTTTTAACTTATTACGTGATTATTAATCGTGTGTATTTCTGCTTCACAGGTAAGGGACTTTAAAAGGCGTTAAATGCAGAGCCGTCTTAACAGTATTGTAGACCCTGGGCTAAGCAATGCACTGGGGCCCTTGGGGGCCCCTGCCCACCCACGGGAATAGTACTTAAAATCAGAATTGTGGGGCCCTACTACCATGGGTCCCCTGACGACTGGCCAGCGTGTACATGCCTAAAAACAGCACTGGTTACATGCGATCATTGACTACATTTTGGAGTGTAGTCACGGATTTGAAAATTACGCAAGACATGGCTTTATCTAAATTATGAATTTATCTTCACATCTATTTATCTTCTATATTACAAACGGATTTGTAAGATTTCATTCTTTGTATTCCACTTTTTCAATAAAATGCAGTTAAGTGATAAAAAAGCACTATTATTTAATAAGCCTTCCTTTTCCAGTACTTCCTGTCCTGCTTATTCCAAATCACATATAAAAGACATGCTAAACAGAACACCTAAACTTCCATGCTGAGCTGCTTTTAAAACTCTAAGTTAATGCATTGTTTTAAAGAGCAAATTCACTCGTTCTGCCACCTCTTTCGACGGCATGTTCTCCTGTTACAAAGCTCAATTTTAGAGAGTTCTGAAAATTTTGGCCAGATTTTGGAGTGATGTATCAGGAGAACATGAAGCGAAAGGAGATATGCTGAATTTCTGCGTCGAAAGCCTTTCAAAAACTCTGCGCCTCTGCGTCGAATACTTCTCCGCCTTACATTCTCTCTCCGAAGGCGCTAACTTAGTGCCACCTCTTTCGACATCATGTTATCCTGTTACGAAGCCCATTTTAGAGCGTTCTGAAAATTTTCGCCAGATTTTGGAGCGATGTATCAGGAGAACATGAAGCGAAAGGAGGTATGCTGAACTTCTGCGTAAAAAGCCTTTCGAAACCTCTGCGACTCTGCGTTGAATACTTCTCCGTCTTAGATTCTCTCTCCGAAGGCGCTAACTTAGTGCCACCTCTTTCGACATCATGTTATCCTGTTACGAAGCCCATTTTAGAGCGTTCTGAAAATTTTGGCCAGATTTTGGAGCGATATATCAGGAGAACATGAAGCGAAAGGAGGTATGCTGAATTTCTGCATCGATAGCCTTTCGAAAACTCTGCGACTCTGTGTCGAATACTTCTCCGCCTTAGATTCTCTCTCCGAAGGCGCTAACTTAGTGCCACCTCTTTCGACATCATGTTATCCTGTTACGAACCTCATTTTAGAGCGTTCTGAAAATTTTGGCCAGATTTTGGAACGATGTATCAGGAGAACATGAAGCGAAAGGTGGTATGCTGAATTTCTGCGTCGAAAGCCTTTCGAAAACTCTGCGACTCTGCGTCGAATACTTCTCCGTCTTAGATTCTCTCTCCGAAGGCGTTAACTTAGTGCCACCTCTTTCGACATCATGTTATCCTGTTACTAAGCTCATTTTAGAGTGTTCTGAAAATTTTGGCCAGATTTTGGAGCCATGTATCAGGAGAACATGAAACGAAAGGAGGTATGCTGAATTTCTGCGTAAAAAGCCTTTCGAAACCTCTGCGACTCTGCGTCGAATACTTCTCCGCCTTAGATAAATTACAGGTTTGGAATTTGGATAAGAGTATGTATGAAAGGTATTTCTCAATAATAATACTGTCTGTTTCATGTTTCTCCCAATTTATTTGAATAAAGACTTTTACAATGTTACAATAATGTATAAAATTTATAATTTTACTTTGTCGGTTATATAAAATCACTATTTTCTTGTGTTCATTGTTGAGGTTTCCATAATTTGGCCCATATAAAGTTCCTGTCCACGGCGAAATGTACCCAAGTTTCATCTGTAACCAGAAGAAAAATATTTCAAGTAATTGAAATGTACAATGAATTTTCTACGTTTGCAGTACCAGCCGACTTTCCGTTTAAATTTTTATAAGTAAACGCAATAGGTGAGAATTTCTTTCCTTATTCAGAATAGAATACGGAAATAGCAAACAGCTCCCTCTCGCGTGCATCAGGCAGCGGCGTATCTATGGGTAATACCATTTCAGTGCAGAAAAAACCTGCTGTAATACCGACCGGCCGAATCGGGCAGACCACGTGACGTGTCTACCCCCTTAATGATCTCAATTTTCTCTATCTTCCAAATTTGCCGCTCTGCAAATTTTAATTTTAATTCTGATCGCTAGTAGCGTTACGATCGAATTCCACTCTGAATCGATAATGTCGCATGCGACACGGAAATGGTAAAGGTCCCCGCGGCGTGGACGAAAATTCGCATTAGATGAAAACTCTATCTTCTACCTTGTCTGTGATATTACTTTTAAACTGACAAACGGTTCACAATTAAAAAAAAAAGTATCTTATGTGTTTATTTAAAAACGGAAAAACTAGTTTGACAAGCATATATAGTTCATAACATATGGATTTTTTATCGCGTTAATAAACGGCTTTTATCAAAAGGTACATATATCCGTATACTCAAAGAAGAACACCTGAATTGAAGACGATTAGTAAACATTTAACTTTTATACATATATATACTTCTCTTTTAACGAATCTTATCGTCCGATGCGTTTTATTATTTTATATTTTGTCGACACATGATAATGGAAATTATTTGCTAAGTATGAGTTATTTAAATAATGCGTTTTAAAATGTATTTATAGACATGGTTTCAAAAATATGTAAATAATCTTTTATCATTTCATACACGTATACATTTTGTTCGCTTTAACGTTATACATAGTAATGTAGATATATTACATATTGTTTAAAAAATGGATCTAGAAGCGTCTATAGTCGAACGTTTGCAAAAGTTAAGGCAATGGCAGTTAGAGCAACAAGAGCGATTATTGAAGCACCAACAGATACAGAGAGAGATGTTAACTCAAGAACAAGATTGCATATGTAAAGCATTGGAACTATCGTTACAAGAGCTGGACATGAATGGGAGTATACTGAGTAAAAATAATTTAAATGAAAGTGGAGGAAGTACTGAGATTCATAATAATGAACTATCGGTGTATAATAATTCGTGGGAGAAGAAAAGCAGCATAGAAATGATGAATAATAGCGAATCGTCTGTCAGTCAATATACGAATGATTTTGAATATATAATTCCTCAACGATCTCCTGCGGAAAAATTAGTTGAAAAAGTAGTTAACGATAGTCGTACAAAAGAGCAATGCAAACACAACCTGATGTCTGACATAAAAATAACATTAACGTTACCATCTCCGAGACGAGAAAAAGATGTAGAACATTTTATTATAGACGGAGTAGCACCATTGCCATCTATTGAAACTATAATTAATCACAGCATCGACGATATACCAATTCCTTCTCCAAAGAAAGATTTTCACACATTACTCGAAGAGAGATTAAAAGACTCTGAAGCTAAGCCTTCCGAAAGAGCTGATAATGCTCCAGTAAATAAAGTAAAAAAGCCGTTCCTAAGAAAGGGGGAGGGTTTGAGTCGGTTTAAGTTCAATCGGAAGTTGCAAGATCCTACGATAAAAAAGAGATTGCGTAGCGCATCTTTTTCTGTTAATACACAATCAAATTCAAAATATTCTAAGAGCGAACCAAAGTATAGTCATACCACTCGGCCTCCGAAAAATACACAGCCAACAAAGAATGCGCATCATACCGCTGTATCGCAGAAACGTTTATCTTTAAAAGATGTGCCGTTACCGAAAAAGAAAGTTCGCAGCAAATCTGAGTCTAGTACTGCGGTTACTCGATTGGAAAATGGTCTTAGTAAAGTTAAGAACGTTGGCGACTTAAATACCTCAGATTTCCAATCGGGAACACAAAAGGAAATGGAGGAAGTAAGAATATTCGAACTGTTAGAAGAAAAAGCAGAGAATTCTAGTTTCTGTTCCACGTCTAGCACAGTCCTTGCATTCTTACAACAATCGACACCCTTTAAAGCGATGAAGAAAGGACAGAATACAAAAGATTGTATAGTTAATGTAAAACAACCGAGTCCAATAATTAAACATCCGAAGGCACAGGCAACTTTAAAGTCTAATCAAGCTTATATGTGTACTTCTAATAAAAACAACAATTCTTATTACAATTTTGCATCCTTTGTAAGTCAAACAGCTTTACAAGATGCTAAAAAAAATAATAAAATGGATACGGATATAAAAAGGCAGACTTTATTAAGGAATCAAGTTCAGTCTATGCATAGTCAAGGAGACTCTTATGACTGTTCTAATGTAGATAATAATAACGAAGCAGACGTTAGTCTTCATGTCAGATTCTCTGAATATAACGAGTACAAAACTATAGGATTAACAGATACATCGAGTATATCGACCGACTCGTTTCTAATAAACAATTCATGCGACGGAAAGGTTTGGAACGATACTTTAAGTCCAGAAATATCTGATACAGAAACATTGTCGCTACCATTCGAAGAACCACGATCACCTATGATAGTCAAAGGCAACATACAGAATAATAACTGCCCACCCAAATTTGAGGAATGTAACATGCAAGAAGAACTAAATTATAAAGGGAAAAGTCTTGGAAATACAAGGCAAGAGAATGATTTTAATTGCAATGAAGACACTAATCAAGTTGCTTATAACGATGAATCAGAATACTCGGATATTAGCGATCAATCTCAAGACGATGAACAGAGTGCTTTACACGAATACAATAAAAAGAATTTATCATCGCAGGACACTAATGCGTTTTATGATACTAAAGAGTCCTCAAAGAATTTGGAGAAATGTGACAATCGAAAAGCTGATAAATGCGTAGGTAATTCTAACAATGTGGTTGTAATTGAAGATCAGAAAGATCAGGAGAATTTGCAAGAAATGAATGACACTATTTTTAAGTCGGAACTTTTAAAAACCCGTTTAGTAGAGCTCGAGCAAGAGATTAATATATTTCGCAAGGAAAGCACAGCTTTGTCTACTCAGCGTAAGAAGCTACAAGAAGATCATAGAACCTTGCACAAAGAGTTTACGGAGAAAGAGAAAATCTTAGAGGAGACTCGAAAACAAGCGGAAGATCGTTTGCAAGAAGAGAGGAAGAAGCTGGCACGTGAAAAGACTGCATTAGAAAGTAGGATGCGAGATGCGCAAGAAAAAGCTCAACAAAGTAAATTGGAGAGGCAAGAACTACAAAGTTTGAAGCAAGAAATAGACAAATTAAGGGACGAAATGCACGTAAAGGAAAGTAGATGGAATGCTGCACAATCCAGGCATAAGTGCCAGATGAGAGTGTTAAAAATGGAGAATTTAAAATTAAAGCAAGAGGTCGAGAGATTGGAAAGTTTGAAGAAAACTAATGTTAGAAGTAAAGGGAAACCTGGAACTTATTCAAACACAAAAGCAATTCATCAAATTAATAAACAGCTTAGCGTGCAGTGTAAGGAATCTAAAAAGAATCATGATAATTCATCATCGGATGATAGCGATCAGAAGTTCGTAGAACCAACGATGAAAGCAGCTGGTATGCCTGACGTTCAGAATATAGAAGAAGAAGATAGATATAATTGCGTTGGTAATAAGAGTGTTAATGAAAAATTACAAAAATCTCAGACAAGTATGGTAAATATTGCTAGGAAACGTAATTTATATGAAAATCTGATTAAAGAAGCGACATCGGATGTGATGGAAGTTCCAAAACACACGCATACTTCAGAAAATTTCAGTGAACCCAATTTGGAGTTGCATGATAAATTAAAAAACTTAAACAGGAGGATGAATACATTGGAAGATGATGCTGAAAGAACAAACAAAGATTCCGATGTTGCGTCCAGTAATCATTCTAATCCAAGTGATAATGTTCAGTTACGCATGGAAAATGATTATGCGCATTTTATATCTCCCACTAAAATGTCTCATGAAAATCACAATAACAAACTGCCATCGATATCACCAGATGAATCGTCGTTAACTGCACATACGAAAACTACGCCCCCGTCTTGTCCGAATAGTTCTAAGATCGATAAGCAGGATGTAAGGCAGATTCAACATCCTGATGGGCATATAGAATATTGGTATCCAAATGGAAATGTCAAGAAGATCTTCCCGGATCAAGGTCTGACTACGCTAATATATTATAATGGAGATGTTCGGGAAACTAATACAGATGGAAAAGAAAAATATTTCCACGCGTCGACTCATACGTGGCATACAACAATGCCAGATGGCTTAGAAGTTTTAGAATTTGCTGAGTAAGTTACTATGAAGTTCAGTATCTAAAAGCTGACATGTAATTATACATCGAATAACATTTTCGTTATTTTACAGTGGTCAAGTAGAGAGGCGCTCGCAGACTGGAACAGTGGAAATATCATTTCCAGATGGTTCGGTACGAATCCTAGAGTCAGATGGCTCTGAAAACTGGACACTACCGGATGGAACATTGATTCAAACATTTATTAACGGAGAAAAGATCCTTACTTTACCAAACGGGCAACAAGAAATCCATACTAAAGATCATAAAGTAATAAGTAACAATATATAAACGCGGGTATTAATATTTTGATCGTAGACTGACATTTCCTTTCGTGTATTACAGAGACGAGAATATCCTGATGGCACTGTTAAACTGCTCTATCCCGACGGTACTCAAGAAACACGGTATTCGAATGGTAGAATACGTCTTAAAGATAGGGATGGTAATCTTTTAATGGACTCGTATCAGTAAAAACCGCACAACATTGTAATAAATGTGTGATTGTAGATAATATTCAACAGTTCCTGTGCACAATGTAGTTCAAGTTATATCATAGTATAAATAATATTTAAGTATTTGCAAAAAAAATTAAAATAAACGGAGATTATATTTTACACTATTTTATACATAGATAATAAAATAAAAAATTTTAATATGGTGCAGCGTTATGCAATAGTTTCTATTCCACACAATGAGTGCAGATATAAATGTGATTAAGGATGTATTATTTTATTCCAGTCTTTTCCTTTTTTTCATTCTAAGATTTAAATTTATCGAAAGTTTCCCGCTCTCGTTTTACAAGATAATAAAGGATATCGTCCCTCCCCGCGGGGATCTTAAATCCCCGCGTCGGTAAGTCTACTTTATGCATCGTCCTTCAAATTCACGCGTGAAACACGCGACACCAGCGCCATTCGAGCTAAGGATTAGAAGTTTTTGGCCATGGATTTTGGTAGGAGTGCCCACGCCTGGTAGCTTAACTGCACCATAGCCGTGTGGTAACGTCAGGTAACTTAACTACAAATTGGAACGATGTCTACGAGTTCAAGTTTTAAAAAATGGGCCACCGGACTTGGTGCATTAAGTGGTGCAGCATTATTTTATTTGAATGGCTATGGTAATAAAGAATCTCTAAAGGTCCACAATTCCTGGACGACCAATACTACACCGTCAGTCAAATGGGACCATAATTGGGATAGGTTGTACTCCTTATCATTGTTGTCATCGTTGTTGATAAAACGTATCAGTGACTTCGTATAATTTAACGTCAATATGTAATTAGGACTCTGTTCCTTTTTTTTCCAATGTTGATTATAGATAAAGAATTCGGGGATATATATCATTTATCGCTTCAAATGAGAAGTAATGAGTCTCTTAAATATCCGTAAACACGGATATCTTACATTTTTTTTATTCTCCTACCCGTACATCACTGAATTCTCATTTTGGTTTATAATTTCATTTACAGACGAGATCCAAAAAGCTTAGTAAAACCGATTAAAATTCAATCCGAATTCGATGAAAATACGTATAACAAAGAATTAGCTACAAAGAAATCAAAAGCCATTCGTCATATAATTTTGATTCGCCACGGGCAGTACAATCTTGGAGGCAAAGTAGATACTGAGAGGACGCTTACAGATCTCGGTCAGTGTTCCACAAATACAAATTATTCCACCTTGAAATCTTAGTAATGATAAAAATCTTCATAATGGATAAAGGTAGGCAACAGGCGGATGCAACAGGGAGAAGATTGCAAGAGCTAGGTTTTCCATATTCTATGATTGTAAGATCGACAATGACTCGAGCTCAACAGACAGCTAAAATTATAGAAGGAAGCCTTAAAAATATAGCTGTAGAAGATGATTCGTTCCTTACCGAAGGTGTACCTATACCGCCTGAACCGCCAATTGGACACTGGAAGTCCGAAATACATGTAATTTTGACATAGTTATCCGTAATTGAAAAACCTTCCAACACAGTTTCATATTTTCCAACGATAATAAATTTCAGTTTTACGAGGATGGGCCTAGAATAGAAGCTGCATTTAGGAAATATTTCCATCGCGCTGACCATAGCCAAGAGAAAGACTCTTACACTATTCTTGTGTGCCATGCAAATGTTATTAGATACTTTGTGTGCCGGTAATTTACACTTTTATACTTCATTTATATATCGATGTATTAGAGTGCTCTTTAAAAATCGTTGTTTCTTACAGAGCACTGCAATTTCCACCAGAAGGCTGGTTACGCCTATGCTTAAATCATGCAAGTATTACGTGGATCTCTATTCATCCTAGCGGTAGAGTAGCATTATTAACTTATGGAGATACTGGGCACATGAAGCCCCAGTTAATTTCATCTAGCTAAAATTCAAGAAACATATATTTTGTATAATAAAAGAATACATATACCTTTTAGATACAATATCATTTTGAGATTGTAAGTTACATAAGAACGATATACTTTTAGTTATTCGTTTTATTTGCAAAAGTTATAACACTGTAATATCCTGGTAAAGAATCCTACGGGCATCTTGAAATTCTTTTCAACTAATCAAAATTTACCTATAGTACTTAAAATGATTCAAAGACTGATAAAAGTATTTATATTTACATGGAGTTTTATCAGTATCATTAATAGTACAGAAACAATCACATCTATATCAGGTAGAAGAAGTGTAGGGAACTTATGAGAAAGACAAGAGCCCAGAGCAAATGCAGCCTTAAAATATGTAGTCGGAAGTACATGTAGTAGTTAATACGTACAAGAATATCATTTTGCATACCACTCGAATGTGCCTCGATTTCACTATATTTCTTGCATCTGATATATAATAGTAATAGTTTCGCATTATATCGTATTCATAGACATTCTCAACAGATAAGACTATTTTAAAACATTTGTACAGAATGCATTGTATCATTAATACAATTGATGAACGTATTAATGGTAGGTATTTTACACACTTTTTTAATTTACATGTTATGAATACTATAATAAAAAGATGTATATCCTGTACTATAAATACAGTTTTGGAAAGAAATGGCAGCAATTAATTAGAACCAATTTCAATGTATAAATACCATTAAACCAAGCCAGCGTAACTGCTTGTATACATATTTTTTGGTGTGAAAACAGTTCTATCTGTTCCAAAATGCTCCGCATTCCTCGTTAATTGTACAAGCCTACTTTAAACTATTATAGCTATACACCAGATAATCTCATAGCTTTTCTCTCATAATATCTCTGTAACGCTGCTTCGAACATAGATCCAACTGTTCTCTTCTCCCAAATTTTCGACCTCTCCCTCTTTTCTGCTTCTATCTTCGCTTTCGCAGTAACTTTAAGTTTATTTATTTCCTCCTCGCTCTTCTCATTGTTCTCGCCATTCTCTGGTAGACTTTCACTATTCTTTGTAGTTAAGGTACTTTCCGTTGTAACTTCATTATGCATTGTATTGGATTCCGAACTTTCAGTTTCTGGTTTTTTATTCTCAGGCTCTACTATATCTTTTTCAACATCTTCGCGTGTTTCAGACAAAGAAGCATTTGTTGTATTTTCAACTGGTTCTTGGCTTTCTGTATCTGTATCGCTTTCTTCTTCTATTATTCTTTGTCTATACTGTCTTACTGTTTTTGCTTTCTTACTCGTAATTGGTTCATCGTTCGGTGTGATTGTACTTTCTTCGTTATTTACAGTTCCTGCTTCATTAAGTAAATCAGTTTTATTTTCACTTGTATCATCCACCTTTTCAGATTCTTCGGGGTCTTTAATAGTCTGTTTGAATAAATGTCTATAGAATCCAGACATATCCTGCTGTTTTTTAACATCTGCGATAGCTTCCAAGTTATCCATCCTAGATTCTTCTTCTTCCATTTTCTTGAATTCTTCCAATTTTGCTCTGTAAGCGGAGGTGACAAAACTCTCTTTGTCCGCGAACATTGACCCCTCCGCTTCTCGTTCTTTCTGCACCATTCTCTCTATTCTATATTCTTGCTCTTTTTTCCTTCGTTCCGCAGCTTTCAAAAGATTTTCAATATATTTTGGTCTTTTCTTCTCATTCTTTGCTTCTCTTAATTGGGTTTTCGTACGTTCCATGTTATCGTACACTTCGTCGTACTGGTATATCGTTGGGTCTTCCTGTAACGCTTTCTGCATATTTAATTTGGTCTGCTTTTTAATTTTATTCTTCTCCCCTTCTGCCTTAAGAGCCTTTTTAACCCAATCAGTACCGTCTTCTTCGTCCGAATCATTGTCATCTGCAAATATATTAGTAGGCCTTGGAGGCACTGGTTGCTGTTTCTTTGGTAAAATTAAACCATACCTGAAATTATTTACAATGATCAACAAATTCTATACAACTACTGGAGTTCTTGTATTTCTTACGATATTTCACAATAAAGGTTATAGTTTATTATTCACATTTTTTATATACATCACTTACTGTTTTCCCTCTTTGCTGCTAGACATATTTGTGGCACGTTATTTTTCAAGATACTGGCAGTCTTAATAATACAAATTGTGAATATCTCTCAATATCTCTTCAAACTGAACAAGTGCGAAGAACACGTAAACATAACCTGTATCTTTCGCGATCTTTCAAATAGTGAATTTGAATAAGTGTGCACAATTTCTCTAGTTTGACAGCGAATCATAATGCTCAAAAAATAGGGAAATATTAGTGTTTCGTAAATGTTGGTGCTTTGTATTCTAAATTTTTATTTAAGCGGCATAAGTTGTATAAATATGATAAAGACAAATCAATTATTCAAATAACAAGCACGCAGAAGCAAAACAAGTGTAAATTATTTAATACAATTTATTACAAATTGTATTCTACAAAAATAAAACAATAATTAAAAGCAAACTTCCATCTTTTTCCCGGTTTCGAACTCTCATCCGCGTCGTCACAGAGATAAGAAAATTTTGTATCTAGATTAAAATTATAAACAATGGACATAAGATAAAATATGTATACATTAATAAAACGAAGATAATCTGGGTGGCTCAACTCTTTTACATTTATAAAGATACTCATATTATCTTTTATTTAGATAGCATTTTTACTTAGATAATATCCAACGTTCACATACACACTCAAGTATTCATCGATACTATCGATATCTTTCCAATAAAAGATTATAATTTCTTAGGAACATTTATTTTAAAGGTTTCTAAATCATTTAGAAGCTACTTATTTAATAATTTGGTTGACAGATAAATAATTCGCGATAATTCGTTCGGAGACAATTTCAAGAGAGAAGAGAAAACTTTCTTTGTAACATGCAATGAAGAATACAGTGGGTAGGGATGTATACGTATATGCATCGTTTATTGTGACATCCCACCCTACTCTGCCCACGCTTGCACTTGCGGACGTCATCAGTATGCCATGATACCATCAGTATGCCTCACCGACGTTGTGTATGTTGGATCGCGTAGAATGCCTTGTTGAAATTAAAAGCGTTTATCACCTCATTGCACAAATATATTTTCAAATATGGTACGAATAGGTACTACGTGTGGTACTCTCCTATTCCTTTGTTCGCTTATCGGAATTATTAACGGTCTTGCGATAAATACCGAAGGGAAGTTGGACGAAGACTTTATCATTCCTCACTACACAAATTATGAGGAGCTTAAACAGTTGTGCAATTCGTTGGTCCAGAAGTATCCGAATTTAGCGAAAGTGTTCTCTATAGGAAAGTCGGTGGAAGGTAGAGATCTATTGGTTCTCGAGATTTCTGAGAATGTCAGAGAAAGAAAGGTGAGTGAGCCGATGGTGAAATATGTTGCCAATATGCATGGGGACGAAGCTGTTGGCAGAGAATTATTGATTTACCTTGCTCAATACCTCCTACATAATTATGGTAAAGACGATAGAGTTACAAAGTTAGTGAACAGCACTGACATCTACCTTATGCCGTCTATGAATCCCGATGGTTTCGAAAAGTCGCAGGTGATGCCCACGTTATTCTTTATCCGTGCGAATCGAAATCAATTTAAGAATGTCTATTAATCCGATGTTTCCCTGTTTAGGAAGGGAAATGCGAATCGAAGAAAGATTTCTCGGGGCGTGAGAATGCAAATCATATTGATCTGAACAGAGACTTTCCGGACCAGTTCGACAGAAGAACCAGCCAGCTTCAGAAAGGCAGTAATTTGTTAGATGGGCGTCAGAATGAAACTATAGCCATGATGACATGGATCGCGACAGAGCCGTTTGTATTATCTGGAAACCTTCATGGAGGTGCAGTTGTGGCCAGCTATCCATATGATTCTGGGTAATAACTTGTTGCATACAGTTTTATCTTAAATTTTACAGAAAATATATAGCACACCATACGAGTAAAGATACAAAAAAAATGTCATGAAAATATAAGCTCATAAATGCTTAAAAAGTTATAACAAAAGTATGAAATAACAATGGACTGGTGTTTTCATTCAGTACAGCTTTTGACGTGACCTTGATGAGTAAACACAGCATGTACAAACAGGCTAGATAAATATCGCCAATCGATTCAAAGGCCAGTCCGTTGTTATTTCCTACTTTTCTTATAACTTTTTAATGAAGCATTTATGAGCCTGTGTTTCTATGACATTTTCTTCTTATTTTTACTCATAGAATATACTGACATTGTTCTGCGGGACAAAACCTTGAATACTCTGCACAAGTTTATGGTGGTCACACGCTACGAATATTCTTTTCTAGAATTTCAAGAGCTTGCTGCATCGAAAGTAAAAGTCCAGATGACGAGGTATTCAAATATTTAGCTCACGCGTACGCAGACAATCACCCACAAATGCACGCGGGTAACGCCTGCCCTCCAGAAGTGTTCAGGAATGGTGTCACTAATGGAGCATTTTGGTGAGTATAAATATTCAGATTCATAACTTTAGGTGGCTATTATTTATAAAAACAATGCTATTGAAGTTTATCTATTCTAGGTACGAGGTTATCGGCGGAATGCAAGATTTTAATTATGCCCGCTCGAATGCGTTTGAGATAACGTTTGAACTTAGTTGCTGTAAATATCCAAGTGCATCGACAATGCCGGAGCATTGGAGGATGAACAAGGAATCTCTTATAAAATATCTCGAGCAAGCGCATATTGGAGTGAAAGGTTACTGTATATTCGTTAAGGGGTCATTCTGCTAATCACGCCGTAAAATTCGGCAACATTCAGGTTTTTTTTCTCAGTCAGTACAATGAATAACAATGTCAAACTTTCTTTTCATTTATTAAGCTACTTATAACGTATACGGAACAATTTTTTTAAAGACACTTTTAATTGTGTGTTTTCAATGTTACCTGGAGTTTAAAATCGCGACTTTGAACAGAAATACCTCCCTGACAAAAAATTGTTCCGCATACGTTATAAGTAGCTTAATAAATGAAAAGAAAGTTTGACATTGTTATTCATTGTATTAACCGAGAAAAAAGCCTGAATGTTGCCGAATTTTGCGGCGTGATTACCAGAATGATGCCTGAAGAAAATTACTATGATACTATGTAGTAAGACATGCTTATTTGTATTTGTTTCGTAGGTCTTGTAATAGACTCGGACGGTCAGCCTGTAGAAGCAGCATCTATCATCGTGGATGGAATAGACCATAATATTTCAACTACAAACCGTGGAGAGTATTGGCGTTTGTTACTGCCCGGAACTTACTCTATTCACGCAGAAGCATGGGGGTAAGTACATTTTAAACCTATCATATGGTACTTTTTATTAAGGTGTGTATCTCATCGCTTCGGTCTAATTATGTGGTTCGATGAAATGAATTTTAAATATCTCACGTTTCATTTCTCAATTTCAGGTATCAACCAAGCGAACGAGTAAGCGTTACCGTAGAACCAGGTGAACCAATCATTGTCAATTTTACTTTAAAACAGGATCTTCTTGACGACCAAGGTAATCGAGACGTAGATTTTCCTCGTATGCTACCACTTTTTAATCAATATCCTGCACTTTATAAACTAATTGTCTCTTACGACGATAGCAACTAGTAATTACTCTTACACACTGTTCATGTACAATATACAACTTTTCGTTACTTATTTATTTTTTTTTTTTTTTAAATCAGACTTTATCATTTATGTCTGACAAATGCATTTATTTAAAAATCTCAATTACATTCCTTCCATTTATGTGGAAACTTATTATTATCTTCGCGGACGTATCATTTATAATCATTTTGTTATATTTTTCTCATTTTCATTTTACAGCACTGATACGATAATATAGCAACACCAGATTATTTGATACTACCTGACATGTCAACATATTCTATCATAGATTATATATTTATTAACATAACCGAGCATTGAAAAATACACACAAGGTATGGAGAAATAATATATGAAAATGTTATTACATATCTGCGGGAAAGTAGATGTTTGAAAATCATTTGTTCGTGTTTTACTTAAACTACATTCATGTTAACGAATAAATTGTAAACTGTGATTCATTTTTTATTTAAATGCTCTCTGGTATATAATACGTGATTCTTATGTTAAATGTTATTTGAATAGATAAGCAATATAGTAAATACTTTGTTTTCTTAAATATGTTTTTAAAGTTTTAAGTAAATTAAATTTTATTTCAATAAATATATGTGAAATGAATAGAGATTTTAAAGAGATTTATTATTCAGTTTATTTTTGACGACGTAGGTAATTTTTGTGCAATGGAATAATGTATAAAAATGTTCAAATATTTTTAGTACAAGATATATGAACATTTATTCTGTAACATTATTAACAGTGGCAGGAGAATGCAAAACAGTGAATAATGTTTATGGGTATATTTGTAATGTGATGTATAGTATAATACATCTGGATTAAATGTATGATATCTGGAATTAAAAATAAAGTATTGTATTTGCCTGAAACAGTGAGTTAGTTTTCTTAAATATTTTCCAGCCTCCTCCTGTGATGTTTTATCCACTTAAGTAGCACAGTTCTTTTTTTATTTTAAACCACAGTTTGTTGTTTCTCTCTTCCGTTAAGTTTTTATTTTCTCTGTACCTTGTGTTGTGATATATACGTTTAAAGCTTTTAATCCCATATTTTCTTCACAATTTATTTGTAAGCTTTGCTCTTTATGATGTGAAAATTTTATCAAATGTGTTTAAATCTATCTTTTATTTGAGCTCTAATGATTTCATTATAAAGCATGTTAGTCTTAGAATATATTCACAATCTCTATGTTGCTTCTCTGTAATTTCTGTATTTCTTTGTATATAGGAAAATTAAATTTAGACAAAGTTGAGGAAATTATAAGACCGATAGATGAATATGGATTCTTCCACGATACACAATTCAAACATCATAATTACCTAGCGATGGAGAAATACCTGAAGCGTTTGCATTCAAATTACCCACACATCACACACCTTTACAACATAGGAGAATCTGTGAACCATCGTCGATTGTACGTCATGGAAATAACAGAAAATCCTAAAGTACATAGTCTGAATAAGCCGGAAGTAAAGTATATAGGAAATATGCATGGGAACGAGGTGGTTGGCAGAGAAATTTTATTGTTATTACTGCAGTATCTTTGCGAAAACTATGAAAGCGACGCAAGAGTCACAAAAATACTTAAAAATGTCAGACTGCACGTAATGCCAAGTATGAATCCCGATGGCTATGAGATTTCCAAGGAGGGAGATGTGTACGGAGGACAAGGGAGAGCGAATGCCCATGGTGTTGATCTCAACAGAAATTTCCCCGATCAATATGAAATGAACGAAGTACGAATCCTATTAATTATTTCAATCTTTCTTCGTCAATTCTAATTACTATTCATATTTTTGTATATTACAGTATAACAGAGAGCAAGCGCCCGAAACAAAGGCAGTAATGGATTGGATCGCAAAAGTCCCATTTGTACTTTCTGCTAATTTTCATGGAGGAGCATTAGTTGCTAATTACCCGTACGACAATGGACCGCGGTATGCGCATAATGTTCCAAACCTTAGTCCAGATGATAAGGTTTTCAAAGCATTTGCGTTGGCGTATTCCAATGCTCATCCTCGTATGCACCTTGGAGAGCCGTGTCCTCCACTTCCAAACGAGCGATTAAACTTACCAAGCGTGCTCGAGGAACGTTTTCCTGGTGGGATCACCAACGGAGCTGCCTGGTACTCTGTCAACGGAGGCATGCAAGATTACAATTATGTTCACAGCAATGCTTTTGAAATCACAGTGGAACTGGGTTGTACAAAATTCCCAAATGCAACAGACCTGGCAAACTATTGGGTAGAAAATAGAGAGCCTCTCTTGCGTCTTATTGAAATGGTACTTTCTTTTGCGTTAATGTAGCATGTTAACACACGTGACATTGTAGTCTGAGTCAATATTTAATTTACAGTCTCGCAAAGGTATACATGGAGTGGTACGTTCATCTATTGGCACTGCAGTGCCTCACGCTAAAATATCCGTGGATGGAATTAAGCATGATATCTACGCAGCTGACGGTGGAGACTATTGGCGTCTTTTAGTCCCAGGAAAATACAATGTTACGGCTAGCGCAGAAGCGTATGAATCACAAACACAAAGTGTGATCGTACCGGATGGCGATGAGATTGGCGAAGGAGAAGTAACAGTGGATTTCACACTTATGCGAGACGACCCTCAACATTGGTATAATCATGTGTTATATACGCCTTTCATAATCACAAAAGTAGAGACTATTGTAATGTAACTTTTATCAAAATTGAAATTTCCAGAATAATGATATTCATGTATCATGTTAAAAAGGATCATATTTTGTAAGGAATGATAAGAATTTCGTTTTATGAAGAAATTTAAAAGCTCCACAAGACATTAAGTAAATATTTTAATGTTTCATAAAGTATATATTGAACATAACTGAGTAACTTATAATATTACTTTACTAGAAACATAATATATAATTGATTACAGAGATATTTTATATTATAAAGTTTCATTTTTTTTTATTATTGCCTTGAATATTTTGCAGGAACATTGATTTGTTTATGGAATCGTTTTATTTCTGTATTAATTTCCTTTCATTTTTAATTGGATGTTCATATCGACTATGCATTCTATTATTTATAAAAAATATGGTATATCTAAAGGATATAAATTCATATTTCAGGTCATCTGCATATGATTTTCGATTAAGGGCAAATTTGCAGAATGTGTATTTGAAGAATGCCGAATTAAGTGCAAGATTTAGTCAATTAGAAAATCATCAACCGAACGTTGCAGAATTTCAAGCTGGGGAGTCGTTAAATAGCATGGCTATTCATTCTTTAAAGATTACGCGCGATGTAAGCATCCTCTTTAAACATTTACGCGCCACTTATTACGTTTCCATAGACTACTTAGAATGTCACGATTTTTTATAGGTGGGAGCGCCAGAAGAAAATAAATTTCATATCGGTCTGATCGGAGGACTGTTCGCTACTCAGCCAGTGGGCAGAGAAGTTCTATTACGATTAGCGACTCATATTCTTATGGGAAACCAACTCGAAGACCCTCCTATACAGAGGATATTGAATAATACTGTTTTACATTTTCTTCCTGGCGTGGATCCAGGTTTCGATAACATAGTAAATATTCAAGATTGTAATCCAATCGAGAGTGGTGAAATAGGTGAAAGGCTACTACAAAAAGATAATACTGGCTCCGATGAAACAAATAGAGTTACTAACGCATTCAAGCAAATATTATCTAACGAAGGATATGACGTAGTTGTTATACTAGGCAGTGGATCGCTTAAAGTCAGGTATCGAGAAATTCATGCTCTATTCGCATTTGAAATAATCCTTAAAAGTATGTCGCTTAATTCTCTTTCTCCTTTAGTTATACAGACAATAATTTGAATGTATATAAAACTCTAGCCGAAAATTATGAACATTCACTGCATAAAGGGACATGCAATTTCCTGAATAGCGAAGTTAAAGACGTACAGGATTACATCCAACATGCATATAACATACCTGTAGTAAGTAGCATATATTTATAGGTTTATGATTATAGTACGAATTACCGCATATTGCTATAACGATTCGTGATACTTTTAGATAAGCATCAACTTGTCCTGTTGCAAGTACCCACCCGCAGAATCTATTCCAATTATTTGGCGTGAGAATTTGTTACCCCTGAAGCGACTTATTCAAAGCCTGACTACTGGTATTCGCGGATTGGTAACAGATAATAATAATGTTCCTCTAAGAGAGGCTGTTGTTCAGATCGGAGCAAGAACGTATCAAGTTTCAAAGAATATGGCATATTTCAAAATTCGCCTCCTTCCTGGCGAATACATATTGAAATTCTTCTGCAAAGGTTACATCGAGCAGTCCATGAAAGTTAATGTGATTGACGAAAGCATAACTGACGTTAATGTGAAAATGCCGAAACGTCGTATAAATGAAACGAAACATCAAAGCTACAGTGACGATCCCGAACCGAATGTTGTGAACCAAGTTCTAACCGAACTGAATGACAAATATTCGCGATTATCAATTTTACACACTATTGGGAAGTCGAAAGAGGGTATTCGAATAATGTGTTTAGAAATCGGCGTTGAGAATAATTATAAACGCGTAGGTCGACCGTCTATTGCTTTTGTAGCTGGCATTTCCAATGGCGTGCCTGTGACTTCCAAAGTTCTATTGCATTTTGCCACGTATCTGTTGGAGCATTATAGGAAAGATACAAGTATCACGAACTACTTGGACAAATATACAATATACATCGCTCCAGATTTATCCCAAGTTTCTAACCATAACGAATCTTGCTCCCCGTTCATTATGGACAATCTACGATTTCCTATTAATGATATACTAACTAGTGAAGCGAGTACGATAATTAATTGGTTCAAGAAGATGAACGCGATGTTAGCAGTGAATCTGAATATTGGTTCGCAACATATTGAAATTCCGCTTGCGAGAAATTATGGAAAAATGCCCGATTATGTATATGAAACTGACGACGAAGTTATACTGCAAGAGCTTGGGTCGCTGTATACAAAGAACAATATCCATATGACTTCGAAAAATTCGAATTGCGATCAAGATTTGAATGTGAATAGTAATGGTGTCATTCACGCTGGATTGGGTATCGGTGGGAAGACAGAGGATTCCTTGATAGATTACCTTTATCTAAATACAAGTACTCTGATGATAGATGCGTATGTTACTTGTTGCGACACAGACGACTCGAAGAATGTGTGGGAAGATAATAAAGCTAGTTTACTAGCTATGGTCGAGAAGCTTAGGGATGGAGTGAAAGGATATGTCCTTAATAAAAATAACGAGCCAACAGAAAATGCTGTTTTATCTCAAAACAAATCGGCACATCATATCAAAACTGGAATAAATGGAGCTTATTGGATGCTACTTCAACCTGGCACTCATGTTATAACTGCCCAAGCACCCGGATATATTCAACAGACTAAAGTTGTCACCACGCCCGATGTACATAATATTTTAAGCCTTATATTCAAATTGAGATATAACGACACGTTCCTGGGAATGCAACGAATGGTGTTTATCATACTTATAAGTAAGATATTAGATATTGTTTACGTATAAACTATTTTTATTACGTTACATTTCAAACGGAACTAATCGTAAATTATAATTCCGCAGGTGCAATATGTTTAGGATTTGTTGCCTGCGCTATATTCATCTGCGCGCATTGCCAGTCTTCCAAGGAACCACAAAAAGCTAATCGAAATGGATATGCGTTCAGTTTACTCAAAGATGGTCCAAGTTTCTTTGACGACGATGAAAAGGAAGTTGAAATATTTAGAAGGCCACTAAACGGTAAATTCTGTTCGAATAATTTCTTAATATAAAGTATATTATACACTTTGTTGTTAATTCACATTCTTTCAGGGCAACTGGAAAAAGATGAAATTACAAAACCATACTTCGATGATGATAATATATCCAGCTCTGATGATGCCAGTGATTTGGAATTCATTAGGCCAGCTCAAGAATTCGAGGACAGAACATTATTAGAGAATAGATAGTGTACTTTACAAATGAGAAAGTTCTATGTTAAATTATATGAAAAACGTGAAATCTAAAGAAAGAAAGTAGTCGCCTTCGATTATCTCGTTCACCTGCCACTTAAAGAACTTATTTAGGATGTAAACGATAAGGAGCGTCCTTACTGCCTACCTGGCACAATAACATTAAAATAAGAAACACTGTAATATAAATTTTTCTAAAGTATAGATCTTTTAACGATTATATCTACCCGGTGATAGCAAAGCATTTTATTGAAATTATGTACTTACTACTTTGCTAGAATTAAATCGAGATAAAAAGATAGAATTTCTAAGTACAAGACGAGGGTAAAGCAGGATATGTATAATTTAAATGTGTGCGTATTTGAAAGTCTATATGAATTCTATTCCAAGGCGAAGAAGATATGTTTAAAAGGTGTAACCAGTATTTTTATACGTAAAACAGAATCAATTTATGCAATAATGCTGTATACATTCCAGTGACTTTTGTATGCTGTTTACATGCGACTTGTAATCGATTTTAGTACAGCAAATTATTGTGAACATTGAATTTGCAAAGCATATCTTTTATGGACATTGACTGTTACCTTTAAAAGCTATTATAGTGCTAGATCTATACACATATAACATTTTGATGCGTATTATTAAATTTTTTTAATGTACTTATACGCATTTTGACTAATTTTTACTTATCACTTTTTCTATCCTTAGTGCTGAAAGGGAATATTTATTGTAACGACGTATGCTATACGCTTCGTTAAGAGGACACAAATGATTTAAACGTAATCTAATTTTCTCGCGTATATATATACCTTAGTTGCTCAAATTATTGAGAACTTATTTTAAATTATTCTTAACGAATGATTTAATTCAAGAATGAAAGACTATAAATGTGACGTTCACAATTTTCCATAATCGAACGCATATCTTTAGTGGAATAAGGTGTAATGTAAGTTTAATTAAAGAGAAGTATTATTTTCATAGGGAATAATGATACAATTACTATTATTACACATTATCATTGATAATGTATGTTATCGGGTTGTGATGCTGTTAATTACATATGTACATGTATAGTAACACGCTTGTAATTCTGATGTGACTAAACAACCAAAACTTGAAATAAAACGAGTAGATGAATAGAGAAGCGAATGATTGAGTTTTTGAGTTTCTTATTATAGAATATCTAGCTTAATTATGCATTATAAATATTATCGGCAGAGTACTCAAATTGATGTAAAGTTCTTTTACCGCCATAATTTGAACTCGAGCGATTTAGCTGCCGGCGCCATCAAAGAAATGTCTACCGTCCCGTCAAGTCCCGTCAATTATATATATATCATTCCATATAAGAATAGACCTACGCCCCCACCGATTTGAAACCGATCTGCGCACGCAAGTGGTCGTAGGCTTTCTCTGCCGATTTCCTACCAATCAACAGCCTCCAAGAATCATCGTTGCGCGAACGAGTCTACTCTTAAGTGG
The DNA here is from genome assembly GCA_963855975.1 of Andrena chrysosceles. Taxonomy (NCBI): domain Eukaryota; kingdom Metazoa; phylum Arthropoda; class Insecta; order Hymenoptera; family Andrenidae; genus Andrena; species Andrena chrysosceles. Next base: position 7,971,367 of record OY979766.1, on the reverse strand, counting down.
AATTCAGTATAGCAAATTAATCATGTTTAACTTCGTTTTTTCCAAAGCGAAGCAGAGATTAGGTTAGGAGTGATTCATGATGCAAATTTTAAATTTAATAACGCTAGATAGAGACCGTTCGAGAAACTGACGATACGGTGTATCGCTACAGCCAATTTTAATTAGCACACTACAGTAAGGATAATAGCGGCAGGTTTGTACGTCTGATATTCGAACATATGTATTCCGTAAAATAAGTATGCACAAAGAAATAAGGAAAAGTCTGCAACACAATTACGCACACGTGATCATTGTTTAACAGTCTTTTCTGCATTTCTTTTTTGAATTTCCCGTCCTCACAGATAGTAATTCTATAAAATATTTTTAAATAAAATAGTTTCACAGTTTTTAGAAGTGTAAGAATTACTAAATATATTGTCTTTAATTGTACAGGTCTTTGACCCTACATCGGTATGATTTAATACTGTCTTTGTATTTCCCCAGATCTTTTACATCAGAAATGTCGAAGCGAACGCAACCGGCATGGGCAGCGTCACAGAAAAAGCCCACTTCAGATCTAAAATTATACAATAGTTTAACTAGAGAGAAAGAAGTATTCGTTCCTCAGTTCGGAAAACGTATATTGTGGTACAGCTGTGGGCCTACCGTGTACGATGCGTCGCATATGGGACACGCCAGGTAATTCAAACTTGTTCGCGAAGCGGTATAATTTTAAAACGTACGTCTATGATTTTCTTTCATTCTAGGTCATATATATCTTTCGATATATTGAGGCGTGTGTTATCCGATTACTTTGGGTATGATGTTTTGTACGTAATGAATATTACTGATATAGATGATAAAATCATAAAGAGAGCCAGACAGAATTATTTGTACGAGAAATACGTAGAAGAAGCTCATACTCTCGATGAAGTTTTGGACGACGCCAAAAGTGTGATGTGCACTTTCGAGAGCACAGTGAAAACCACAAACGACGAAGATAAGAAGGCTATGATGCAGAAAATGTTGTGCAACGTTGAGAAGGCAATTGAGAATCTTAACGAAGCGGTGAAATCGAAAGATATGGCCAAGATTACAGAGTTTCAAAAAGTATGCACGCTTTATCTGTATTATCAGCTCGTTAGCAGTAAATATTCAAGTATCGATAATGTTATTCTTTATGGACATAGCTGCTTTTGAAGGAGGCCCGAGATCCTTTGGCGGAATGGTTGGACAAGAAGAAGGGGGCGATGGTCACGGAACACTCGATATTCAACAAGCTGTCGCAGCATTGGGAGTCGGAGTTTCATAAAGATATGGATGCTTTAAATGTAGGATTGGATATAATCGTGAATTTGATTATATATTAAACTTAAAGCGAAAAGACATCAAAATACGAATAACTCTTTTTAGGTATTGCGACCAAGTGTTTTAACAAGGGTTAGCGAATATATTCCTGAGATAATAGCATTTATTGAAAAGATCATAGAAAATGGGCTTGCGTATGAGAGTAATGGGTCTGTATATTTCGATGTCGCTACTTTTGACAAGCAAGAAAAGCATTATTACGCTAAACTGGTTCCAGAAGCGTACGGAGATACGTCCAGTTTACAAGAAGGAGAAGGTAACGATTGAATTTCCGTTTCATTGTTCAATTTTAATTGAAACTTTTATCTATTAGGGGACTTAAGTGTTTCGGAGGGGTCTGAAAAGAAGTCGCCGATAGATTTTGCTCTTTGGAAGAGTTCCAAGGATGGAGAACCATGGTGGGAAAGCCCTTGGGGTAAAGGACGACCAGGTTGGCACATAGAGTGTTCAGTTATGGCATCTATAATTTGCGGAGAGAGTTTAGACATTCACACTGGCGGAGTGGATTTGAAGTTCCCGCATCATGATAATGAAATAGCACAAGCAGAGGCGTATTTCAATAATTCCGATTGGGTTAGATACTTCCTTCATTCTGGCCATCTAACCATAGCGGGCTGTAAAATGTCAAAATCTTTAAAAAACTTTGTTACCATACAAGATGCATTGAAGAAACATTCGGCAAGGCAGCTCAGGCTTGCGTTCCTTTTGCATTCGTGGAAAGATACGTTAGATTACAGTGATAGTACACTGCATATGGCTATTCAATACGAGAAGTTCTTAAACGTATGTAAAATCGTCTGTTACGTATCATAAATTCTCGTATAGTTATTATTATAAAGTTCTCCATTCTCATTTTAGGAATTTTTCTTAAACGTAAAGTGCGAAATTAGATCTTTAGGTTCGCATACAAATATTAACACTTTCTCTAAATGGACAGATTCCGAAGTGGAATTAAATGAAAAGTTTTGTGACGCGAAGGTTTCTGTGCATAATGCATTATGCGGTATGTTTGCAATTAGTTGTACATTGTAAAATGTAATTCTTAACATATATTCCGTTACAGATAATATAGATACGAGAAGCGCGCTTGATGCAATTAGAGATCTCGTGTCGCATTGCAACATTTATATGAAACAGATTAAACACCCGAATACATTGTTGCTTAGAGACGTTGCGGTTTATATAACGAAAATGTTCATTGTTTTTGGTGCAATACCGTCCTCGCACGATAACATTGGGTTCCCAGTGGACGATAACATTACAAATATGAACGTATGTTTCATGCTTCTTCTTTCTCTCTGCATTTATAACACGGATATTTTGTTTATGGATTTTATTTAATCAGCTTGAAGATACTGTTATGCCGTATCTGGAAATTTTGGCGAATTTCCGAGAGAAAGTAAGGAATCACGCTAAAACATTGAAAGCTACCACTATTCTCGAGGAATGCGATAAATTACGCGATGACATTTTGCCAAACATTGGAGTGCGTTTAGAAGACAGCAGCGAAGACGTTTGTAAAGTTAAGCTAGTGAACAGAGAAGAGCTTCTGAGGGAAAAGGAATCTAAAAGGAAAGTAGAACTTGAAAAATTATTGGAGAAGGAAAGAAGGAAGGCGGAAGCCGTTGCGGCAGCTGCGGCGAAAGAAGCACAAAGAAGAATCCCTCCCTCCGAAATGTTCAAACTAGAACAAGATAAATATTCTCGATTTGATAGCAACGTACGTAAATCACACAGGAACTAGTACAAGTTCCTTGATCAACATACTTTACAAACATTCTCTTTTCAGGGTCTACCAACCCACGACGTCGATGGTAAAGAGATCACCAAAGGACAGACAAAGAAACTGCAAAAGTTACAGCAAGCACAAGAAAAAAGATACAACGAGCATCTCGCTTCCATTCAAAACGGCGCGTAACATTTTCCTCCGATGTATAGTATTATTTTGCGCATTAAAGCACACTCAACTAAGGAAGTTATTGGTCTCATACGCGGTCTGAGAAATATTTATTTTCGCGTTGATTTTGTATTATTTTTAATTAATTTATTATACCTTGCCCGGAGATGCAACGTCGTACATATAATTTGTATACCGATGCTAATGTTTGCACGGTATTTAATTAAACTGAGCACGGTTACTCCTGCATTTCTCTGTAATCGTACGATTAACACAGTTACCGTACTTACGCAATGACTTATGTAAACACTTATATAAATACTTACATAATAAATTTCTACATTGATGCTTACTAAACTGTGTACGAATTCGTGGAAGCACGAGGACCATGTCGGATGCTCGAAGCAGAAACAGAATATTACTGCCTGGACGGGAGAATCGTCATTTTGAATCGCGATGACACTCTGGCGGCGCGTCGTCATCGGGCTCGGGCGTGCTGAAACAAAATAAACTTCGCACGTTTCCATCGCACCGGATGGACGTGACACGTGATGCTGTCCATTATTAAAGCATAATACCCCTTTCACAATGACGCGCGCGAGCCGACAGCGACAGCCTTATAAATGTAAAGCGAATATAATGGTAGGTAGACTCACAACGAGGCGGGCCGATATTCATCCCCGCATTCAGGGACAGTGAAAACGCGCGGCGAGCGAGCGGGTCGTGTATCGGGAGCTTCCCAAGCCGCGGAAAATACACCACTCCGATAATGTCTCGTCCTAAAAAGGTGAAACAATTAGAAAATACCCTCTCGACTTTCGTTTTCCTGTTTCCTCTTCAGACACGACCGTTCCACCCCTAACATTCAACACCCTCTGCGCGTTAACTTAGCAGCATCCACTGTTAATTATCATCACCCGCGCGGTAAATTCCATTATTTATTCTACTTATCGCAACTGTCAAGACTTCTGGTAACTATATCAATTCGAAACCGTGCCCACCGTCGACGAAACCACGGAATTCGAGTCACTGGATTTCACTCGACGGCTCTCCTTTCAGGGCGGCGCGCACGAAAGGGAGGAAAAAAAAAGTGAGTTGACGTTAACAATGCGTGACGGTTGGCGCAAAAAATATGCTCTCGAATATGAAGTCAAGAGCGGTGAAAAAGCAAACAGACTTTTCACCTCGGCTTCTCTTTCTCACCCTCCACCCCCTTTCGCGCTCTCTCGCCCCGTCTTCCGCACGGCGGTGGCTGGCCGAGGTGAATGAATACGTAAATTTTTTCGTGAAAAATTCCGATTCCCGCACCCCAGAAGTCGAAAGGTCTCGATTCGTTTGATTGACATCTGAATGTTCCGCGTATGCATATAAAGCCACCCTCCGCCTCTCCATTCCCGCGCCCTCTTTGTCACTCCCGATCACGGAGCCTCGTTCCGTGCGCCGAGCTCCCTTTATCCGAAATCGGCGCTCCGTAACTGTTGTAATTTAACGAGCACCACTTTTTACTCGTATTACCGCGAGCCAGCAGCGCATGTAACCGCGTCCCACCTTCCCTTCGCCTCTTTCACGCTCCCATCTGTTTTTCCCTCTCTGTTTCCGCGGCGCCGCTGATCAGAACTTTTTCAGACTAACGGCGCTGTAAAGAACGATCGGAGAAAAAAATACAGGTGAAACGAGTGTGTATGGAGTGGCTTCGTTGGACGGCGAACGTGAAACGAGCTCGTTGGTAAATTAGAATAGCACCCTGGACTTTGTAATCCGAACGTAGTACGTTACACATGGGTGTTCGCAACGGTTTCTAGAAATCAGCGCTGGGACCAAAGTGGAAGGGAGCAGTTAAATTAGCGAAAGAAAAAGCAGTCCTTTGGGGAAGAAACTCGATACACGAAAAGCGACGAGTAAATACTTAGGAAGTGCGACAGTTTTCTTAAGGGGAGTTTTTTCTACTCTCTGCGTTCTCCTGGATCCTATCGATACTTATTTTCTATCGCAAGTCGCAACTACTCTCTAATCGTAGATACTGCATAATTTAATTTAGATTGAACAGGAGGTAATCATTCGAGGATGCGCTGAAAGTTGTTCGCACAGTTTTCAGGAGGTTTCAGGACCAAATGATCCCGAAACGGGGATTTGAACGTCGTTGGTAGGTATGGAGGAAGAGACGACACGTTCGCATTGCGATGGAATTCGGATAGCAACGCGACACCATCCAGCCAGACATAAATAATGTATTGTTCGCAATTGGAGGCCACCCATCCCCGGCGTGTCTGCTCGAAGGGGTGGCTGGGGGTCCAGCGGAGCCCACTTTTATAACTCCATCGGCAATTTCCAGCTACCCTCTCTCGTCGGTTTTCGATTTACACCGCAGACTCCACCGCGCGTGCTCTTATCCTTTTGTTTGATTTATTTTCTCGCGCGGAGGAGTGATTTTCTGAAACTTTTTCCCCGGCGGGCGACCGATTATCGCTATTGTTGCGCCCTTTCGGGCTCGATGAACGCGTCGAGCCGCTTGAAAAGTCGATGACAAATCGCCGATCGGCTGCGCCACACACGGGGATCGTCTTTATCAGTTCTGTTGACGAAGGATCCCAATAAAACCCCTGCTAACACAAATCTTTCCGAATGGCTATATCTATATTTCGAGTTTACCTCGTAGGGGTGTGTGAAAGTTAAACAATGGTGTACTAAGTACTGTATGACGAGAAATATTGAAGCAAGGATCTAGGAGGGTCCTTATTTGTGCCGGTGATTATGAAAGTGGTTCAAGTTAAAAATTTAAAACAACTGTATTTATGTCTTATTTTATATTATATAAATTACACAAATGCGGAAGTCTAAATATCGCGAGACGAAAAAAAATAAATTACACTACTTCCATAATCATCCGCATATTTATAAAAATAATTACAAGTCTCAATATTCGCAGTAACTAATCACAACCCCTTTGAAATCATGAATTGCGATAGAGAGATTTTTCTCCAAAGTCGAGCTAATTAACGTTTATAAATGAGCGCCTAAACGATTTCACCACTTAGGTATCTACGTCTACCGAGAAGAATAATAATCGCCAATGACTCGCACAACTGAACAGCCACGCTCAGTCGATGTTTTGCCCCTCTAATTACCACCGAGCACTGCTTCCGCAGAAAGACAGCTCGGTCGCGTGTTGCCGATCCCGCGTGCAAGGCAGACCCACCCAGTTGTGTGTTTTTCTATCGCAAAAACAGCGTATAAATATGGCTTGTTACCCCGCGGGCCCCGAATCCGATTGCGCCTCGCACCGTGTAATGGCACCCTTTTATGTTAATCGCTAACCCTTCCGCGTTTAACCAGCTGCGCCCGGCCATTGTCTACCGACCCGCTCTCTTTTTTTTCAGACACTTTTTCTTCTCGCGGTGCCTAGGAGCGCGCTCGGGACAAAACGGGACGCACGCGCCCAGGCTCCGACCACGTGTCTGATTCGCAGACCGTCGACGGCGCAACGAGGGGGTCAGTTTTTGCTCGAAGGAGAGAAAAACAACGGGGGTCGCCGCGCGGAGGAGACGACGAAGGGTAAGGATTCCCTTGGAAAAAAACTGCACTTAATGAAAGCCGGAGGCTGATGAGCGGTTGCAAATCGCCGTAACCCGTTTTCCCGCCAACCGTTTCAACCCTTCGAGGACGTGCTCGCCCAAATCGCGTTATCCGATTAATCGCGACATTTGCATAAGCGCTTCATAAAGCTGCGAGTCCACGATGAGCTTTTACACGAGACTTTTATATCGTGAGACTAAAATCTCAGCGACAACTGAATGTAAATAATTAAGTAGTCGCGAGAGATTTTTGAAAGTACATAAATATATCATAAAATTTGTCTCACCAGAGTTTAGCTTCATGAAACTAAGGCAAAATAATTTTAAAAATAATACAATAATTCAATAATTGTCGCATCGTGGATTTGTACCTCAAGCTTTGCACAAACTAAGGCAAAATAATTTTAAAAATAATACAGTAATTAAATAATTTTCTTATCGTGGATTTGCACCTCAAGCTTTTACGAACTCGTGTGACCAAAACAATGAAACGGAACGGACAGAAATGCAAAACGTGACGTGAAGCAATTGATGTTGGTTTTCGTGGCTACAAATTGCGCATGCAGTTCCGTGTAAATTATAGATTAGGGGGTAGAGATTGTAGTTGGATGGGGAGGATTAAAATCGCGAATGAAACCAGCAGACGGGGAAGAAATTGCAGGTCTCGAAGACCTGCCTTCGAGTCGAGGGTGGGCAGACTTTAACCCTTTTGCCATCGAGGGCATGCGCAAGGGTAGGTCTGCAATGCAACCTCGGTAATTGCTGCACCCGAGACAAAATGGCAGGCGTTCGCAGCGATGGCGGAATTATCAACCTGTAACAGATTAATTGCAGACAACGATCAAGCATTTTCAATCGTCGCATCGACCACTTAGTGTCCGTCGATCGATGTAGCAACCAATGCCCAGCGAAAAGACCCCGACGAGGGTGGGTCTTGGAAATTGGATCCGAAAGCGTTTGATTTCGGAAGCGCGACTCAGTTTTAGTAGCCAGCAGTGTCTATAGGTTGCCGGTGTACGCGCAAAGTCATGCTCCGGTGAAAGGAAGCAATTACCAGGGAGATTTGAGGAGGGCAAAGAGGATCATGGCATCTCTCCTCGTTTTTTCCCCATCTTCCCTCTTCTGGTCCAGTCTTCTTCGGGGTTGATGGCGCGGCTTGCTCCGTAGTTAGCGGGGCGTGTCTTCAGTTTCTTTGAATTAAACATCATGCCCGCTTCAATCAGCCCATCCCTTCGCCCTCTTCTCGCTCCTCTCCGTTTCTTCCTCTTTCTCTCCACTAGCAAGCCTCGCCTCCTCTCTTTTCCCTTCCTCCCTCGCTCGTCTCTTGGCCGCTTTCTCGAAGGGAGGTCGAAGGTGAATCCAAAGGGCAGGCCTCTCTCGCGAAGGCACGCGTCGCGAGATACATTTCTTTATAAATTTGTAATCAGCCCTTGCACTGTCTTTCACGCCCCCTGTCCTCCGCGCGTTTGCACCCTTCCGCGGACGCTCTCTCCTCGTATTTCCACGATCGTATTCCATGCTACTCTCCTCCAAAGCAGGATTTTAGTAGGGTAATTGTGGGAGAGATGCCGCACTCGGAGAGACGCTGCACTATCGGTATTTCAAGGATATCGGTAATAAAACACATCATTGCCGATTTTATTTGTTTAAGGCTGTTCATTTGGGTTAGTTTGTCAAGCCAGAGCGTGTTTCCTGTATTATTGTTAAAGATTTTGCTGTTTTTCGAGGTAAGCCTAGCGTACTTTGCCTGAAAAGTTATACGTCGCGTCTATTTTTACTAATATAGTAGCTAAAAATTCATAGTTTTTCTTGATACAACATTTGTAATACGTTAAGGGGACCATGTAGAATATTTCCTTGGCAGAATGGGTTACTTTCGACTTAGCATGTGGAAATACGAAAGTGCGGCGCCTCTCCCAGGCATTTCGGATAGACGCCGCACTTTTATTTGGGATAGATGCCGCACTTTGATACTGTACTGTTTCGGAAACTAAGTCGATTTAAATGATGTTTTTAATGTTTAAAATACCGAAAAAGTTTTTTCAAATAGCTAACGTGGTATCTCAAGGCAAATTATTTATTTTTAAATGAATAATCTTATAATCGAAATATATTTGTGGACTATGTACTCTTTTTTCACATTTTTTTTTATTTTAATCTCAAGATGCCAACTGAATATAAAAAAATTTCGAAAAGCAGATATAATATCTGTTTCCTACTGTACCCATTTAATTTTCCAATTTTATAATTGTATAAAGTAAAAATGTTTCATTTTACTTTGTTTTTATTATTTTTTTACATAAAAAATTAGAAGTAACAAGTTTAAATCGAAAATTAAACGTGTTTCGAAATGCGGCACCACTCCCACATGTGCGGCGTCTCTCCTACCAAAGGATGTTTTTAGTTTCAATTTTTTTAAGGGTGACAAATATTAAAATTTTGATTTTCTTTAATGCTAGTAGAATCACAAGATGTTGAACTAATAAGATATATCCTTGGAAAACATTTTCATTGCAAAATTTAGACACGGTGACAATTTTGCGTAACGTGCGGCAACTCTCCCACAATTACCCTATCTCCTTCGTCACATCCTAACGAAAACGCGCTCACCTTCCACCCCTTTCCCGCTACGCTCAAGTTCCATTCGTTAGTCTAGGGCTCGTAGTTCCCTCATCGATATTAATACCACCCTTTATGATTTAGCTAGGTCGAAGACACTCGCGACAGTTTCCCGCGGAGGACGCGAGCTCGTACGTAAATCCACTGTTGGAGCTGGAACGTCTCTCTACGAGGGCGCATAAGTCTCGGACTCAGGTGCTCCACGCTCGACAGGGTGTTCATACCAGGAGCCTCTGGCACTTTGCTTTTACCGAAATTTATCTTCCCCCGCGTTTTACGGGGTCCTTGCAAACTGGCTAGGAGGAGGCAAGGACGTCGGGCGCGCGAAAAGAGTGTAATAGACAGCGCCCTCGGTTCGGGGCGACCAACCCCCACGCGCGGAAAGAATGTTCCTTTAGTAAGTTCGTGTTTCGACGGGTTATCGAGGTCGCGTGCGCGGGGCGCACGATTAGCCGCGTCTACACGCGTTATGGAGATGGAGCGTCGCAGAAATGATTTCAGGCCGGCGCTCGAGAGGCACGCGCTTTGGCGGGATATAGGGCTTTTTTCTGTCAAATCGATCCGCACTCGATCGAGCGAGGGTGTCACGCCGGTGTACGGATACATAACACTTGGGGCGTTCCAGAAACGATGTTAAAGGGTGTCTGTTCCTGCGCGTATAAATTCTGTTAGGGCTACACGCTTAGATTATCCTACACGCGCGTGCACCACTCCACGGGCCCCTGTCTTTGCCCAATTTTACAACGTTTTAATCGTTTCCTAAATTCTACTTTGAGTATCTCCCAGTTACAAGATTCCTACACATCTGCTTGGCAAGATTGTAAATCGATCTCGCGCAAAGGTGAGCAGGCTAATAATTACGCAATTATGGAAACTTTCGGCGCTCTTGATTCCCCCGCGAGAGCACGAGTGAAGTAGGAATAACGGCGTCAGGCAGCCTGCAAGGAATCCCCAGTTCCTGTTCCTTCGTTGGTCTGCTTGCTCCTCCGCCTATCAATCCGCCCCGGCCGCCTCTTCACCCTTCCTCTTCCTTATCCTTTCAACTTCTCCGGAGCGGCGAAGACGTACGGCTCGATACCCTACGGCCGAGTTGCTACGGAGCACTCGAGAAGTCCACCCCAAAGATTTGATCAGGAGAGAAAAAAAAGAGGAGAGATACGGCCCGGGCAAGGTGGAGCGAGGGGCCGAGGGTGGGACCCCAGCAGGCACGGGGCGAGGGTACCAGCGCGGAGCGCCCGGCTAGCACCGCACCCCACGCTATGAAAAAAACTTCGCTACCCCTAACGATTTTTTTCTCTCCTCAACCCCATCTCGACGCACACTAATTACATTTTTAAGCGAAATTACTTGCGAGGCTGCGCGGTGCTCCTCGCCGACGCCAAACGGTCCCCGACTAGCTCAGACCTGTCATGGCTTCTCGGCGGGGGTAGGTGGGTGAATGAAATACCGCGCACGGGGGGGGGGGAGGTTGTGGTGCACTTTTTTTTCTGCTGAGAACAGAAGCCCCGGGAACGAGGGGGTGTCGCCCCTCTGCCGCGGCGTTATTTCTGATTATGAAACGTTAAATGGCATCGCCGGCCTCGTTACTCATCCAAATTTTATTCGCCCCGGCAATTGGCCCGGCAAAGGTCCTACAAGAATCGGCTGGGTCAGCGGAAAGTGGCAATCCCGGGCTCCTCTTTCTCTGATCCTCTTTGCCACGTCCCGCAGTGATCATTGCTCGGATTTTCGCCTCCTCTTTTTGCTTAATTTCATCCGCCTCGTTCGAACTCGCGAGTCCCTCTTTGGGCGTAACCCTGGCGGTTACGTCTCTCGCGATCTTTCATTCCTATTCATTTCTGTTTCTGGAACCGCAGTGTATTCTTCTATCTATATGGTAATCGAAATTCTCGAGTTTCGTTCCGGGTTAGGAACCGTAATGACGCGTCACGTTCCGTGTTCCCCTGGAAACAAATTTCTTTTTCGTCAACCCTTGCCAATATCGGCGGCCGATCGCGATGCAGCAGTTACGCGCATCTCATGAATAATTTCGGATCTCTCTCTCTTTCTATCTCTCTCGCTGCTAGTCTGTGGGTCGATCGGAAGGCTTGCGGGGGTTTGGTATAAGGGTGCAACCGGACCTAGGCTCGCTGCAAATCCCTCTAGATAAAAAAGTGTGCGGCCACCCCAGGCGCTATCACCCTAGCCGATAGTAGTGACTCACCCACGATCACCCAACCCATTTTTTTTTCAACCCCTCAGCGCCACGGATCCGTGGGTCCGCGGCTGGCCCGTCGGAGGGGGATGAATCCTTTCGCCTCGTGCTTGTTCCTTGTACTTTGCTGCTCCTATCGAAAAGGGTTCGACGACCCTGCTGGAAAATTCTCTGCCTGCGAGCCTGTCTATCCAGCCGTCTGTCCAGAACAGAGAAATATTCGACGCCACACGTGTCTCGATCTTTACAAAAAAATCAACCCCTGAAATATTGATAACGAAGCCTATGCCGTATTCCTACGCGTTTAAGGGGTTGACTGAATAGCGTGTAAGGTTCCGTGATTCTATGGTCCCTTCGAGGTAAAGAACAGAAAGTTTCTCTATCGTCCGGAGAAACTTTGTGTAATAGTTGTTCAAAGAAGACGATCGATCACCTTTGTTTCCCTCGGACACCTTCCGCGAGATCTGCTAATGGACACTCGTGCGATTCCGCTTGCCTCGCGTCACTCTTCGTCTTTGTTATTCATGCCCCGTTACTAGAGCCGTGAATATTTTCGCTCCGGGTACCCTTTTTTTTCGGTCGAAAGCGGGCGTCGCCTTTTTACGCGTGGCATTATTTTTTATGTCTTATGCCGAGCACTCTCTCTGTGCTCTGTCGCCCATCGACTCGCCCCATCCCATCGTCCCTTTCCTTCCTCCTTCGTTCTTCTCTCGCGAGTCTCCTCGGGATCCGCTGTATCGCGTCGGGCGACACCGTTGAAGGGAGATTGTAATTTTAATTTTTAATTTTTTTTTCACCGATCCCGCCGTTCAGGGATCTGTCTTGGAGCAGGGTGCAGAGAGTGGGATACAGATTCTAAATAGTTGATGAGATATGGATTTCCCTCGGCGGATTGATTAGGATAACCACCGTGCCAGTCCCGCGGAGATTCCGCGTTTCAAGAACGTTCTCGATCTCGAAGGTTCCTTTGCCCGCAACGAGGCGCAACAAGCATCAAAGAGGGAGCGATATCCTTGGAACGGGACGTGGAGCTTCTCCACGATAATTGGCAAGACGAGTCGAAGAATTTGCTTAGTCGAAAGCACCGGCCATCGTGTATCCGCTGTTCCCAGTATCAGCGAATTAATCTCGCTTCTTCTTCCCTCCAAGAAGCATCCCCGGCCTCGCCCTCGTTCGTCTTACAAGGGAGGAAGATCTCTCGACTACCCTTCCGCGCGACTGGAACAGAGTGACTGGAGGGGCAACGGGGTGGCGAGGAAATAAGGGAACCGGGGAGGAAATATTTTGACCCTGTCCGCCGTCTTTCTCTAGCATCCCCCTTTCCTCTCGATGGAGCGGAGGGTGGCAAGGGAAGGGGAACGGTAGCACGCGCGATCCCCCTCTCGAAGAAGTATCTTGCGTAATTAAGCAACGCGGCCGTAATGTATCCAGCGTGCAGGGGCGGCCATATTGCCCCCGGTGTGGGGTGACGATGGGAGAGGGAGGTTGGAGGCCGCGCGAATCCAACTACGGAGGGTTGCTACCGGCGAGAAGATGGAAGGGTGAAGAGAGCCGGAGAAGAAGGACGGAGCTAGACGGGAACAGAGGGAAGAAGAGGAGAGTGGCCTTGCGGAGAGGAGGAGGATCGGCGGGCAGGGCGAGGGTAATGATATGCCCAGGGTAGTCGTAGCACCGACGACTCTCCGACCCTTCATCGGCCGAAGGAAGGCCAGGAGGGACTGCCTCGCAGGATCGTCTCAGCGGCTTCTTCTTCCTCTTCTTCTGCACCCTCGACCCCCGTCTTATTTCTTCCTTTCCTCTTCTTTATTTAATTCCGAAGCAGCAATTACAGCCACTAGACACCCACACTGCGATACCCTCCTCTGCGATACACTCTCTTCTGCTGTCTTTTAAGGCTACGAACGATAGACGTACAATCCAGCCTCCCGCGAGTTTCCCTGTCCCCGAGTCCCTTTGATTTCTGCCGAACGCTTAAAAGTATCCCAGTGAAAGAGGAAGATCGCGAACGGCTATTTAGTCACCAGCTGGAGAAGGAATCTATTTAATTTATGGTGGCGTTAAGGGAGGATATTTTAACGAGGCCCACTGCGATTCGCTCGTTCATGTTCACTGAATTAATCTCGGAGTCATTGGGCGTGAGCACCGCCGTCAAATCAAGTTACATCTGCTCGGCGTTCGGCGCGAATAAATCATGCCCTTGATTCGCTTAAGTCGTTTGCATGCCATTAATTATACCGGAATAATGATCGGTTCCCTGGGTCCCTCCTCTAAACCTACCCCGGTTGATCGTGCCAACGGGGGTCGCGAGGAAGCTCGAAACGCGCGAGGAACGGAGAAAATTTCGTGTTCCCGGGAAACGGGGGCTGCGACGAAATGTAGAGAACTGGTACGCGGGGCTCGCGTGAGTGCACGCGCGCGCGCGTGTAGTTGGGAAATATCGTGTGCATGCATAAATCATGATGAGTCGCGGTTTTATATACCTATACGTGTAAGTCGCATGCTCTGGTACCGGCTACTATTATGTAAATCAGCCGTGGCACACCATGGTACCCACCCATAAGCGATAAAATATCCGCTATACAAGCCTTCCATTGTGAGGAATTCATAGCGGGCCTCCCAGATAGGCTGCGAACGAAGAAAGACGCGGTAAGGGTGTGCCCGGCCGCCGGTCGCCCGCAAATGTTCTGCGGAATAAATTTATTTAAAATTAAAAGTGATAGTGGTGCTGTGCGTAGTCAGTGCTGTCACTGCTATACGTCCCTTGGATCAAAGGAGAAAGTGGAACGGGCAAAACCTAAAAGCGTTGACCTTAAGTGACCCTTTTAATGATAAAGGTCACTGTTTTTGTTTTTCCCCAATGCAGTGTAAACAAGGGGATGTTGCTGTTTTTAAAGAGTGAGAGCGACCTTCGACACTCCTAAACACGTTCATCTATCGGGAACGTCATGGTTATTCGTGTATTTATTTATATTTTTTTTTAGTTTTATTTTGCGTATTTTGTGGTGTTTTTAATTATATGAATAGTGGATTTAGAGTAGCTCAGAGATTCTTTCTGGGTCGTATTGTGAGATTGATTTAAAAACGCTCGTTGACCTTGGACTTGAGCACATTTGTGCCTGTCAAGGGAACCGATGCCATTGATTTTTTTCTGCGGGACTACTGCCGCTGTGAACCCCGAGAGTACACGGGTGTATTATAGCCAGGGAAGATATACAGCAAGACCACTTCGACGAACAGCTGTACTGTCCAATTTTCCTATCAAATTATCGTTTACATAAAATACGCAAAAGCACATAGGGCGGATGTACCAGTAAATAAGCACGTACCAGTGAATGAACATTTTTTATTAAAACGCGTAAAATAAGTTATTAACCCCCACCCGGTCCTCATTTCACGAACTGAATCTATCCCTTGGTGTCAAATTGACACGGTGGTAAAACATCGATGAAATGACAAGGTAAATAGTTACTTTTCGATATTTTTTTTTCAAATTGATGAGTTAAGATTTATATCTTAGACTTTTCACAACTTTCGCATAAAATAAAACGATGCGTAGGACATGCTGCTTGTTTACAAGAATCACAAATAACAGAACAGTGTAACTTATTACGGGAAGAAAGTGCCAAATTGACACGAGGGACGGATGAGTTAAAATAAGCACCTAATTAATTAGAGGCTTCTTTAAATTTCTTGCCTCATATCCAAACAATCTTTGCAGCACGCGGAATCAATCGCGCTATAAACGTAATTTTATAATAATGTTCATTTAATACCCTTAACTGTTCATTTATTGTTGCGTTTATCCTAGCTCTTTAACTTACTATCCAGTGTAGAAAGTTGCTAAACTGTTCCTATTCGAAGTGCTCCAATTCCGAATAAAAAGCAAACAGAACGATTCCTTCAAAGAAATTTCCTTCCACTCGCCGAGTCACCCCCAACAGCGTTAGTACCTGCTCCACTAATTCTTCCCACCAACTCACCTGTGGCGTACTTTCACAGAAATACCCTTCGTTACAGTCCACTATATCTCGCGCGGAACAACCCCCTCCCGGCCGTTCGCGAAACCGTATCATCCCTTCGAAACGATAAATCCCCCAGTCCGAGTGACAGCGCGAATAGGAGCGAAGGCGAACGGTAAAATTCATGCCCGTTCCTTACGCGGCGGCGGTGGTGGTTATCGATAAGACCGCGAGCCCGGCGTCCCCCATAAATGTAATCCATAAAATGGATGCCCGCAGGAGGAGCGAGGAAATAGATCAAAACTAGGCCAGGCGAAAATCGCGCGAATTTACTGCATATTGGAACACGGCCTCCCGTTACGAGTTCTCTCGTTCGAGCAACTGCCCCGGCTCGATTTCGAGACCCCTGACCGATTTGCTTACCGGCGAGCCTCGGCTCTTCAAGGTGGAAACTCAAAGGCAGGGTAGTTAGTCGTTGGTCAACCCTGGTAATTGCGCGTAACCATGGAAATGCCTGTTTGTTTGGGGGCTCTTTTGGTCATGGAGGCGAGGGCGCGGAGGGTGAAAGGGTGCACGCTTTCGAGGCCACTGAATGCAAAGAAGGGTTGTAAAGGGTCGGCCGGAAGTCAAGGACGCACTCGCTGACTTGGAGAAACTCGGCCAGCGTTCTGGCCCTTCTCCCGTCCTTTTTTTATTTTACGCCGATGCTGCGCTCCACGTATTACGCAACGAACGCTAAACCGGCGCTGTAAGACATTTAGATTCTTTGTAACACCGCGTTTCGAGGGTAGGTATGTTATTGTCAGCGAAGCATTGATTGGAGAATTTGGAGCACTTCGATGTCCACCGAGATATGACGTTATTAAACATCGACAGCTGTTAATAGACACCCATAAACGTAAGGTAGATTGTCGACCGATCCCATGTACTTGAGAAGAGAGGAACAAATTGTGCTTCCCCGCTTCGTGCACTGGAAGGTTCTTTGTGCCCCGATCCCTCGTCTGCGGAACATTGGGACACAGGCAATACATCAATCTTTATCGAGTAGTTTCGACCACGCCACACTATTAAATCCTGATTCTTTACCACTCGACTACGTGTTTATCTATACCAACCCCCTCAGTTAGCAAACGGTAAAAAACAATCTCCCATTTCCCCGAGGCTACAAAAAGCAGAGCTCGAAGAACAAAAATGTCCCTCCTCGCGCGGACAATTACACGACGTCCGTGATCACTCTTTAAAATTCCACGGCGATCACGGGATCTCGAAGGGAGTCGCTGCAAGCCGCGTGGCCGACGAGAAATTCTCGTGCCCGCTGGGAAGCGCGATCGCTAATTTCGTATTCGTCCTGGAAGCCGGCTCGCGGGGCTCGAGGGGGAGATGCGAGGAAGAGGATCGCGTCGGAGGAAGGGAGAAAGGGACGGGAAGGACCATTGGAAGGGTGGAAAAAAAAGGGTCGAAAAACGTGGCGAGCGAGGGAGAGAGAGGGGCGCAGCGCGAAAAAGGTCGGCGAGCGAGAGATCGGCGAAGAGAGGGGTAAGCAGCGAGGCATCCCCACTCGGTGGGCCATCCGCCCCTGAAAAAAGAGTTAATATTGATCCGTTTTTTTATTTGAGTCACCCCCAGGTTTTTCACCCTCGCTATTTTTTCTTCCCTCGGCTGCAGGGATCGCCGCGGTGCGCCGCTGGTACGACAGAGACGGAATTAGTGTTTCTATAGCAACTCTCTACCCCGTCCGTTCGTTTCTACGTCCGTCCGTCAGTCCTTCGGCCCGTCCGCTCGTCCGTGCAAGTCCGCTGGTCCGAATTATCCCTCCCGATTCCGAGACGTTCGGTGGCCCTTCGCCCCCGCTGCAGAGAAGATCCTATCCGCGAGGAAATCGCGACGTACAGGCCCAAGGTTTCCACAGGCGCGACGCCAAGCTGTGCCCTTCGAAGGACGATGGCTTCCTTCGGTATATAATCGTTGGTAAAAGTGGTTCTTGGGAGCAGGCGATAGGTGGGACCGTTCAACGTGGACGCGCGAGGTGACTCGCTTAACACGATGAATTTAAGCTCTTGTAGATTGGCTCCAAGATCGAAGGTTCCTCGCGATGAAGACCGAGGAGGAGATAACTGGTGAGGTAAATTCTGAAGTAGAACAGGGAGATATCTTCGGGTGTGTGATATTTAAATGGAAGGGAAGCGGTCGAGGCGATAAAGCAGCAAGAAATGGCGATAAATTGCAAGGCTGGGACTCAGGGGCACAATATGGGTCATTTATAACGACTGATAGACACGTGAAAGCTTGCCGCGATCCGAGGCGCGCAGTTTCCTTCCGCTCCGAGTGCAGCGGATAGCTGTGTGTTAAATTCACCCCCTTGAAATCAGGAAATATGAAGCCCCCCTCCGATCGCGTTTTCGTATATATTCCGCCGCGGGAGGGTCGGCCCCGCGGAATATCCTTCAGACTGGTAAGTCGATGCATATTTCAGAGACTCAGCCGCGCTTTGTTCCGGAATATGCTCTGGGCGAGCGTTCCTCCTCCTTCTTCGTCTCCATTTTCCCTCCGTTCTTTTGCATTCCCTTTGACCAGTTCCCTCCCAGCCTAATAACACCCTTTTACCACTCTCCCGTAGCCTGGAATCTGTTTAATGCTCACGATATCGGCTCTCCTTCTGTGATGAAAGCGGCCCCGAGTTTCTCAACGTCCCCGTGGCCCGCGAAATCTAATTCAACAAGGATACCTTTTCAATAACACAATTAAGTCGAATAGCCCGCGACCTCTGCAACGAATTTCATCCGAGTGGCACGCGAAGCCATAAATCGTTTGCTTCCTTCGATCGACCAGCACGGACATTTTTGTATTAACAAATATTCGAATCTTCAAAATAGCAAACCACCTGGAAACGAGGTCCGATAATAAGGAAACGAAGATTCCTGGCGATAAGGGTGGACGTTCCGTTGTCGGATTAAATTACACGTCGAGATGGCGAGTGGCTGCCATCTCCATCCTCGAATTCGGTTACTGTAACGCGATAAAGAAGCTCGCAGGTCCATTCGGTCCGATTCTTATGGAGGGGGATCCAGGGGGTTGAGCTACTCCTTGCGCGGAGTCGACACGGCCGCAGCCAAGTGTGCGGAGTTGCAGGCTGCAGGGGTTACGTCCACGGGGGTGATTCTCGAGGGGTTTGACAACCCCTTGGCCCCGACGGTGTCACCTAAGCGGCCGAGCCCTTTGGATCGCTTCGTGTTCGAATCCTCGTCTTTACGAGGGCCCAGCTTACTTTTACGTAGAACTTGTGGAAGTTTCGCCTGGCGTTTCCCGCGGAGCTACGTGATTGCGCACCGAGACCCACGCTCCAACACGCGGCGGGGTCTTTAAAATACACATCTTTATCGGTGTCTCTCGACCGTTCCACTTCGGCGTTCCCTACCGCAGAGAAACTCGATAAAGGTGCGATCTCACGTGGAAACAATTGACTCGGGAGGTAGCCAGGTCGGTGAGAAGGAGAAATGCAGACACGGTAATTATCGAATTACTGCAATCTTTATCTTACAGGCTGATTATCGACCCACTGACGCGAAGGGTATTTGTTATGCGCTTCCGATATAAATCGTGTTACTACTCATTAGCCGCGCTATTTCGAACGATTCCGAAGCGATCCCGGCCCGGCACCTGTCACTTAGAGAAGCGGACTGGCCGCAGGGCATTAGCGGGCCAAGATGACAGCCGATAAATGCAAGCGTTCATAAAAGATAGGAAAGCAGGTGAAAACCTCCAGGCTGTGGCAACCGGGGTACGCGTCTCCCATTTTATCGATGAATTTTCCACACAGACCGAGGGCAATGCGTTGCGTGTTTCGTCCGAATTGTCCGACGACAACGACGCTTCGAGCTTAATTTCTTGGGCGCGTTTGTAAACGTGACGGAGTCACTGAACCTCGTTCCATCACGCTCCTGTATTTATAAATCTTCGACTTTTCACGCGGACTTTACCTCCGTCCACTATCCGGGGGAATTATCGACAGTAAACTTCGTTGAGATTTCAATAATCAGACGTTCGATAACACAAGCAACGATATTTATTTCGGCTTTACGATTCGTGTAGGATTGACGAAGTTAGAGGAGCTATAGAATATCGAAGCGCGATGGCTAAATTTGATACGTTGATTAGAGCGATTAGCAGAAGGCATCTACGGTTATGACATCGCATAATTGACGTGAATATTTCATAGCCGGAGTCTGAGGCGTTTGGAGGCAGTCAATATTTTGCTCCATGCAACTTTCTGTCTCTAGATGCATCTCCAAACATATTTTATCACACCATTTAAGACCTTGCAGCGAGAGGGGTGCAGTTTCATTTTTTAACGTTTTCGAGTTGTGATGTATAATATATGTAAAAAATCTACATCGTTTGGTGCACGTTTAATGCAAATCCGATAATAAATGAGCGATTTAGAATATTTTTTCGCCAAAAATAGAGATAAAAACATATCGACTCAATGACTACTACTTATTGTGCGAGAATATACATATATTTGTCAATTTTAATTTATTAATAATTGAGAATCTAACCGGCGTGACAGTATAGGTTGGAGTGTTTCGTTTGAAAAAAAAAAATAGTATCGCCCCAGTTCGTGACGCGTATCCTCGAAGGTCGCAGCAGCTAGCGGCCAGCGATTTTGACTCGTGGCAAAAGGATTCGCCATATGGTCTGCTGCTTATCGTTAGATGTGCCACGAGAGCCGAGAGCATTCGACTCCCGAGAGCCAACGGTGCTTCGAGGAACGAGGCCCATTTATTTGGCGTGTGCTGTATAATTAGGACTCGAGAGCTGCCCTCACCCGGAGAGCTTATTGTCCTTTTTTTTCTCTCCCCCTCGTCCCTCCTCCGGGTCGGTGGAAAACGAGTTTCGAAAATATATTGCGGGCCGGCCGTGCGGTCGGTCGAATTTCGGAACCGATCTTCCGTCGCGTCCAGAGGGAGCGACGCTTCCGGAAGTACCTGGTCATCGGCAGAGAAAGATGGGAAACTACATCTCCTCTCCCTTTTTAATGGGAGCAAACTGGGGGAAAAAAGCGGCAACCATTCGGGCAATAAACTTCCGAAACTTCTCCGAGTCCATCCCCCACCGCTCTCAGTTCCTCGTCGCGTCGTTCCTATGGAAATCGAAGCCTTAACGCGGTAGACAAAAATTACGCCCCGAAGGAGATCGCCGCGCCGTTTCGTGCCGTCCGAGGTCTGTCGATCTCTCTTTTTTCCCCACGGCTCGGCCATATGTCGAGGGACTATAGCCCGACTTCCGTAAAACGGGAAGTCATTTAAATTTAGGCTGTTTACGGAATTCGAGCGACGAGCCGTGGAAGAGGGGTGGAAAGAGGGGTTGCGCGAGCCGCCGATAAATCCTGATTTCTCCTCAAACTCTTAAATAACATTATTTTTAGCCATTTGCTTAAAAAAAAAATAGAGTGCTGCCAACGATCCCCCTTTAAAGCTCTCGATTTCACCGCGATCGCTCAGAGGCCAACATTCTAAACGTTTTAAATGGAAACGTTGATTCCGCGATCGGAAGTAAGCGGCGCTCATTGTGTCGGGATTTTTAAGGGAGACTCTCGCTGCCGTTCGACACGATCGAATGGGTACACCCAGCGAGTGTACAGCTATGCGTGCCTGGATTTCACGTAATTTTGGGTTTCTCCGGGTAAATGGTATCGCGTTTCTTAGGACGCTGCATCGGATTGGCGCATTGTCAACGGGCGGGCCACCTAAGGGCCGAGGGTGGCAGTCAGGATCCCTTTCACCATCCCTCTTTCTTCGGCGGCAGCACGCGCGCTTCGCCGCTATAAAGGAGCTTTTTTTTTACAGAAAGACAAGGAAAAAAGAAACACGCACACACCGCGGCGAGATGGAACGCGGACGTGGAGTAACGGAAGAGGGGTAGCGGCTCCTTCCCTTGTGCCGGCGCGCTTTTCAGGGACGCGTGGCGCGCACACGACGTCATTATTTCACGTCTGTGGGCCTCGAGCGATGGAAAATTTACGGCTAGCCACTGTTTCCTCCAGAAAGTTCTCGTCGTCTCCCATTAAACTCTATTTAACGATCCTTCTTAATCTTCGTGGACGCGAGCGCCGCCGAAGGACTTCCATTACGGGTGTTTCGACATCGCTGATAGAAAGCCCCGCGCCCCCACCCTTCTCCCTCCGTCCCGGGCCTCGCTATTTCTGTTTTAATGAACATTTGGGGTTGATGGGACAGTCGAGTGTCTTCTTAATGACAAACGCGACCATCGTTGCGCGGCGCGCTGCTGTGTATGTTTACGTATTTTCCTCTACGGTACTTCAGGTAGCGGCGTAGCGGTCCAGGCACCCTCGAGTTCTTCGGAGGCTGACCTCGAAAATAGTCCTCCGACCGGTGCCCCGAAATGGAATTTCTTGATGCGTTTTGACAAAAGGTCGCAGCGTCAAGAGGGGACTGCGTGTGTACGCGTTTCTGGGTGAATTGCTTTGCGTTAAGGAGGAACTAGCAACATTGCCTAAAGGCTAATTGAGGCTTTCAGAGCACAAAAGAAAATTAATTTTTCCTATTTTATATGATTGGCACAGCCTATTGAAATACATTATCGTTATTTAGTAACTTAATTTCACTAAAAATGTGGGTTAGTCCGGTTTTGCTCTCAATGCTTCAATTCTCTTGCATTCTATGTAAAAAGAATCCTACATTCTACCGACATAAACACCTTCTTAATCTGGACCACCTTTCCCGATCACATTTGTCAACTACTATTAAATATTCAATTAGAAATGTCCCTAAAGCACCATGCGAGGATTCCTCGAGCAATCGTGGATCTATGAAGCATGTCTGCCACAGGAGACACCCGTCTGTCGACTCATCGCGAATCGATCGTGAGGAGGATCAAAGGACGATTGCTCGGTGACGGGCAGAATTTGGAGAAACCTCTGTCCATGGATTCCCGAGCGATCCAAGCCCAGCCAGTCTGGATCCCGCTGCATCTGCCACGTGCCCCCACATTACGGCATAATGTGTCACTGTGCCACGGGCGCAGCTCTGCCCCCCCCCCCCCCCTCACTTGAGCGATTTAGCAGCGCCAGCAGCCTCTCTTGTCCCCCGCGCGCGAGCGGGTCGTGTGTGGAATCCTAGATTTTGGAAACTTGGCCGGATTGAATGGCGCAGCTGAATGCAGGTCGCGCACCGTTCCGGCGAAAACGAGTGAAAGAGAGGAGCGTAGAGTGGCACAGGCATGGAGGGAGGGTGGGAGGGGTGGCTGGGCCAGTTTTTCAACATTCACCACCCCATTGCACCCTCTGCTCTCTCTCTCTCTCGTCGCTTTCCCTGATTCTCCTCTCTTTTCCCCTGGTTTTCCAACGATACTCGACGCACTCGGCGATGCAAGATGCAACCTCGGATGAGTTGTGAAAATATTGACGCTCTGCGGCCTGGCGACAGTTTGTTCCCGAGCACTGGTGGTCCTTCAGGGGATAATGGACTCGGGGGATAATCGATAAATCGATGGCCTTCCCCGAGCGATTAAAATCCTGTTGATTGTTAAGCATCGCGCGTTTAACGAAATGAACTTTAAACGAATTGTGAGTAGGGCTAGGGGATGTGGGAGTGAAACAATCACGAGAACGATTAAACAGTGAGCTTTTAATAATAAAAATATTTTGACAGACCAGTCAACTCGATGGAACATTCATTTAAATTGAGTCGTGTGTATATATATATATATATATATGTATATATATGTATGTGTGTATGTGTGTCTGATTGTGAGAAACACCGTATGTTACAAAGGATTTCTTTCTTCATCGACTCTTAATCCAAGGTAGGAATTCGACATTGGCAGCGACGTAGTATGATAATAGTAATAATATTAATAGTAATAATGTTAACTACAGGTAGAGCGCTATTATTAATTAAATTACTTAGAAAACGGTCTATATTCATATTTGTACGCGCAATATCTCTTCTTAATACTCCGTTTTACATATTCTCTTCGTTTTCTCTATTACTCATTTTATCGCATCCTCCCCGCAATCTCCTTAACTATTTAGGAATACTATTTAAAATCAGTCTTGTGGTTGAGATATATTAGGTGTCTGGTGAGGTAGTGTCAGTTTCATAGTATACATCGTGTGCCACTCGGATTCTCTCCCCGTACACGCCTATCGAAATCACAATTTTATCGACGAGAGGCCAACGATTGCTCCCTCTGTTCCGTTTGCATACCTGCAATCCTGTACCAATGTTCCCGTAGACCGGTGTGTGTAGCCCATTTCCAAAAAAAAAAGAACGGAGTGCCCCTAATCTCAAGTGGCCGTTTTGCTCTTATCTTCCTAATTAGCGAGTTGTGAGAATAAATCGTCCGTCGTATCGCAGAACAGCGTTAATCATCATCATCTTCCCTTCGTTTAGTAGGTAGTTACACACGCATAACATTTGAATTTGTACCATGTGTCGTCGCGTTCGCTGGCGCTCGAGCTCCCGCGCCACGATCTGTACAGCAGCGAGATGAATTGCCGCATCGTGGACGATCACCATTCGACTGTTCACAGTCTGAATATTCGTACGCCTGCAGCGTAAAGAGGTGCTCGAGGTACACCTCGATGGAACACAAGGCGATTATAAATGAATCTTCCAAGATACAGCTTTGTACAAATCCAAAACTCATCGATCCACGATGGGGTTGAGCGACGCGAGGCGCTCGAGTTCGGGCGAACCATCGACCTCGTGCAAAACGATTTAGCGTCAGCGTTGACTGTACAAAATTATAACTATATACGTAGCTCTAGTTACATAGATACAGAGAGAATAGTATACACCATAGGTACACCATACGCAAATCGGTAATTCGGGAACGAAGTGCGGAAGGGGATCGAACACGCCTCGGTCTCAATTCCCCCGTCCGTCGAAATTCTTTCAAAATACCCGTTCGTTCGCGGAAAAATTGATCCAGCTCTTACGATCCACGCGTGCTCGATCCCGCACACGCGCCCCTCGTTCCGAATTCGGTACACATCTCGTAACCGACACAACGTTATAATTCGACACGAACATACAGGTAGTTACATGTACACGCACGTTTTTCTTACACATTTAGATTAACAGGACAACAACGATAATGATTAATTACGTTCCATTAATACGAATAGGTACTCGACGCGAAACTCTTCCGTGCCCCTCTGCCTAAGGGCCATTTCGGCCCGCTAGAAATGAAACGTGGAGAACAATTGGCCCCGTGTCACCGAGACGGGGCCTGCAGGAACGTAATATACCAGTTATCCATCGGAACTAACAACCATTTAACTAGGAATCGATCATCTTTCAAGGTACCGTGTTCAGAAGTCACCGAGCGGTGGCCGTCGTTGAGTTACGCCCGAGGATCACGCTTCGATGCAGCTCTCTATCGCTTCTCTATCCGCTGCGACGAGCTTCCACTCGGCGACGATCAGTGTGTTACAAAACTATGATAGTACACCCCGTTTCTCGTTACGTTATTAAACGTCGATTAAACTCGATTATCTAAGCGACAGGATCGACGTCGAGGAAACAGAACCGACGGGCGTACCCGTTCTACCTTTCGCTCTGGCCATGAAAACTCTATATTCAATGGGAACAGTCTGTACAAACGTTAAATGATAACCAGAGACACGATGTTATTGCATTGCAGGTGCCGAGTCTTCGTTTTTCGACTCCGATGAATGTCTTTTTACACCTCTATTGGTAGATGCGATTTGCATTTCACGACTGAGTAAGCGTTACGCGTATGAAAATCTCATTGCACCGCGACAGAAGTCAGGGTGGAGCTCGTATTATTGTTCAATAACGAGATTGGTCCTTTATCGATAAAGTATGGTACTCGGTGAATCATATGACGTAATCGTCTTGATTATTTTTGCATTAGAGTGCTCGCTTGAATTCCTTTGTGTAGGGTAATTTGGTTCAGTATGTAAATTGCTGTGGTTTATATAAGAATATTTTCTATGCGTTAATTATTAAATAAAAATTAATGACATATAGTAGGATTCTATTAACAAAAAGATAGCCTAGTGCCCTCTGATCCAAATGATCAAAGAAGAATTTGATCAAGATGATCAAATTACGTGAGTTCACTCTGTAAATTCGCAGTTTAGTTACAACTTTCTTTATATCGAAGGGTGGGTGTTTTCTATGTACAAATACACTTGGAATTAGTGGTAGCTTTGCCTTTTTGCCAGGGCACGAGGTCTAGGCCTGCTGACCTCTCTCGCTACGCTCAGCTTCGTGACATAAAGTACGCGAAAACAGTTTAAGGAGAGAAAGGAACGAGAACAGAGAAATTCGAGGATCCGAGCGTCTTCTATTCGAGACTGTACACTTGCTCCTCGAAGTATACCAGCACGTATGTAGAGGGGAGAAAAAGAAAGGACACTTCCAGTAGGGAGAACAGGCGTTGACGAGAGATCGGAACGTCTCGGTGGAACGAGCTCGAGGTGCCTTCCGACACGTGTAAAAAGGGTGGGTGCCGTGGTTTTAGAGAGAAAGAAGGAAGGAAGTGGGGTGGAAAATGGTTCTCGAAGGTTCGAACGTGAATAACGAGTGAAAACTGCGCGGTATGAGCCGGAGACCTTCGGGAAGAATGTGGCGAAAGTGTAACGTCAGAGGAGGGTGCCGTTTTACTCGTGGCTTTCCGAACGAAATTTTCACTTTTAGCAAAGGGTCGCCGTTTCTCGATCCTAATACATATCCTTTTCCACCAGCGTAATACTATCTAAATCGAAGTTGCCAACAATGATACAGTATTAGAAAAGTCACTTCTGCTTTGGGGACATTCTACGAAACCATGGTCCTGGTTCAAGAACCGCGGTGCGCGTGCACGATCAGGTGCAAAGATACGCTTTTCTATTGCTCATCGAGCCCTCCGAAGAGTCGGCAGAACAACCGACGCAACAGACGTCCTCGGGGGCAGACGCGCAGGAGGTCGTTGAAGAAATAGTTGCTCGACAGAGGCGCGGGCCATTGACGCTTCCTTTCTCTCCTACCCTTGCGAAACGGCCGTACGAACCGAATAGAAGCGAAACGAGGGCAATTTCGGGCCCCTGGCATTCAGGGGAACGATATTTGCACGAAATGCAGAGGTGGAGGCCCACCGCTCTCTCTCTCTCCCTCCCTCCGCCACCTTTTGTGCCCCGAAAAACCCCAAGGAGGTATGTACAGTGTCAGGTTATATTTCTAGGGCATTCTTACTTCTTCGCCGGGCCAGGGGATGGCAAACGTGGGGGCTGGAGCAGACCCGGAAGAGGGAGGTGAATGACGTTTGGCCCGTTCTTCTCTCGCCACACGAAAGTGTCCCGGGACTGACCCCGTGGAACAATGACTCGAGGTGGCCTCGGCTCGTCGGCCTGTCGCCGATGAAATTTGCATGCCCCAGGACCGGACACATGTACGCGGCTCACGAAACTGCTCGAAAGCGGGGAATTATAAAATCTGAATACAGAGAAATATATATGTGAGACTTGAGTTTTGAAGGTGATCAAATTTTAAGTCAATCGAATAATGTATGTATGCAGAATTTACGAAGCATTTACTGTAGAGATGTTAGAGCGTCACAAAAGTGTTCGAGCGTGTAGATGTCAACGAGATAAACAATGCTCTGTCAAAGGAAATGTAAATATTGGTAGCGTAATAAGTTTCACGCCGTAAGTGTACCTACATAGTGACAATGAATTCAATAAGATCGAAAACGCAGATATGCGAGAGACAGTTAATAGAAAAATTAAGGAGGCGATTCGAATATTTAAGAAAACTTGCTTAAATTGTTAATGGCAACTTTAGAAAAATTGTTCATCTCGAATTATGCCGGAGAATACTGTGAAATTTAAGGTCAATGGAACCTATCTTGATACTTGTGTCTGACAGCTCAGTTATAGTATTTCCTTCAAAACTTGAGTCCAACATTATATGTATATTTCTCTTGATTCTGATTTCAATTCTACGCGTTCGACTACGTTCGTGAGCCACTGTAAATCAGAGGACCATTGAGAAACGGCGTAGCGGAGCCGGGCGGTCGTGGAAGGAAGAGAAGAAGAATGGAGAGCAAGATCGCAGAGCAAAGAAGGCCGACGTCCACGGTGCCTCACCGACGGCTGCGAAATTTTCAGCGAGCTGGTATATCATTGCGAAAACTGGTTCGCGCGAAACAGACGGCCGAGCTAGGACAAAGGCTATCCCGGGGATCATCCGTAGGAACCGGCTGCTGGCCACAGAGGATGGACAGGAAAAAAAAGACGGAAATCGGAGAAGAAGAGCGAAGATGGTGGCCGATTATGCATGAGAATGAGTCGAGAAGGATCCTTCCTCTTCAGGATCCTCGGTCGTCTAGGATCTACGTCGGTGTCCGCAGGGTTATCCGAGGGGTTATTGTGTGGATTGGCGCGAATCGAGGATTTCATATTCACATCAGCGTATCGTTTTACGGGGCGCTGGTATTCGCTGATGGCGAATGCAAATGAACCTGTCACGGACAGAGGACAGTTGCGAATCTCCGTTTGTTCGGTGGTTCGGGGGGGAGATGTGTTGAGGACGATGAAAGGTGGAATTATTTGGAGCGAAGTTGCGGTGCTAGGTGTGTTTCGGAGCTGTGAGCGCGATCTCTAACGATACCCAGTGTATATCTTTTTTTAGGGGTCATTATCCAATTAAGAAGGAACCGCGAAGGGTGAGGAACAGGACAAGTTATCTCGAGCTCGTTCGTGGACGAGTAACAGAGTCGCGTGGTCGGTCAAGTGTCACAGAGAACGTGCTGCTTCGTGTAAAGCTGTACATATAAGCGTTCCATTGCAGAAGCAAAGACAGATTGTATATTTAGTTAGCCGTTGTAGCTCCGCGTGTTTCGTTCCGAGGTGACGAATGCTAGATAGATATTAATTGAGAAGTGAGAAAAGATGAAGCGTGCTCGCGATATTGAATGGAGTAGCTATTCAAAATGAATGTACTGGTATACAAGTTCCTTTGACCGTAAAAGTAGCGAGGTGGAGTGACGTCGGTTTCGTCGGCCCTCCGTCGCTCCCGCGCATCGCTGATTCACAAATTGTCCACCGTTTTATGTTTTTCTAAGTTCTTTATTTCCTCTCATTTTCGTTCCACTGCTCTACGATCATCGATTCAGTTTCTCCTTTCCTGTCTCTCACCTCCTCTCTTTTGCATTTATTTTATACGTAAACCTTGCGGTTGCGCGCCGCGCTGTTGCCCTATTGTCCTTTGTAAAGCCGCCGGGCTAACGGACTCGTTAAATACAAATGTACATACATACACTAGGAACCTTGCGCCCGAAAAAGAAAGCTCGGGCATCCAGGGAGCCCACCCCTCTTCGAAACGTCTCTATCACTCTTATCTATCTAAGTATACTTAATATATATCTATGTGTGTATATATATATAATATTAATTTTTCGACAAAAACCGAGAGAAAGACGTTTCGAAGAGGGGCGGTCATTCGGGATTCGGGGACGCGTCTTTTTTTTGTCGAAAAATTAATTGTATAAATTACGATTAAATCTATAAAAAGCATCTTAACAATAGTGACTGTGAACCGGTGCTTGGAGGTTTCTTAGCGAGGATACAATCGTGAGCTGCGAGGTTCGAGCTTCACTACCCAGAACGAACGAGAAAGGCTCCACGCGTTTACACCGCCTACATCGATGTATACTCTTCTACGATATCGTTCCCTATCCTGCTCGCCCCCGCATTCAAGGAGTTTCCCTTTCTCCGTGGGTAGACGCGTCGAACCACTGATCTATATATACATACTGGGTTCGGTACGGGCCTAAAATTTCTGTGACGATTCCACCGCGGTATTATACGTATAGAAGAACGTTGTAAGATTCCCGCTGCTTGCGACGCACGAGCGAATCCACTTAATTTCATCAACTTGATCGAACCCTTCTTCGATCACTCGAATCAGGAGCAGTGGCGCACCCAACGAAGGGTCAAGGGGGAACCCCTCAAAGATAAAGTGTTGTGAGAAGAAAAGAAAGCTGAATTTTACGCTTTAAATAAATTTTTACATTAGAAAATTTGCATTGAAAATATTTGTATCCCTTCAACACAGCTCTCCCCAAGAATGAATGTTGAGTGCGCCACTGATCAGGAGGAACTACGAAGTGGCGCAACGGAACTTTGATTAGCCACTTTTTTCCAAAGCTTACCAAGTCACCTTTTTGATCGGAATCCTACTGTATGCTAATTATTGCACAGAAAATATTCTTATATAGACCACAACAAAGATCACGTTCGTTGGGTTCGTTCTAAAAAACGATCATAGGGTTCACTTAAAAAAAAAGTGAAGATGACATTGAAGAATTGAGAAAAACGTGGCTCACTAAAGTGTTTCCTTAGTGTAGCGAGTTTGTGGATTCCAGTGAAGCAAATTACCCCACGCAACGAAATTCAAGCGAGCACTCCGATGCGAAAGTAATCAGGACGGTCACGTTACGTGATTCACCGAGTGCAATATTTTATCGATAAAGGACCAATCTGGTTATCGATGAATATGTAGATCAGTGCGTCGAACCGAGTGAAAAGAAGAGTTTGTACATGGCTCGCCTTTCTACGTAGCCGTGTGTCTACGTACCCCTAGAGACTCCACTAGGACGCGTGGCCGACGTTAGCCGGCGCCGTGTTCCCGAGGGTGGCGAGGTGGTGGGCGTACTGGTTGCGGTGATTCTGGAGGAAAAGGCTGCTGGGACTGGCGTCGGACACGTCCAGCTCCTCGTCGTCCTCCTCGTGGATGGTGTCGCTGCTGGGACTCCGGCTCATCGGCGAGTCCCCGCTGCTGTGCGAGTGGGAGTGCGGCCTATGCATGCCCGTGGACATGGAGAGGTCCTCTGGCTCGGTTTGCTCGGGAAGGTTGACGGGGATGCCAGACAGGTTTAGAGGCAATGGCATCGGTATCGTGCCGGTGACCACGGGGCTTGGTAGCTGACGATGCGCCGGTCTGACCGGCGTCATCGATTTCCTGCCCGCCTCCGGCTCTTCCATCTCCACGTCTATGTCGATGTCGATGTCCTCGTCCAGGTCGTCGCTGGCCAACGACGGTGAGGCGACCTGCGACCTTGGTATCTGGCCAGCGGCACCAGTGCCGCACTTGTGATGCATCAGGTGGTGCCTCCTGCGGAACCGCATCTGACAGTGCTCGCACTCGAACGGTTTCTCGCCCTTGTGGATCAGCAGGTGAGCTTTCAGCTGATTCGAGTCGCTGAATTTGGCCGAGCACAGCTCGCAGGCATACGGGCGTTCGCCGGTGTGCACGCGTAAGTGGCGTCGTAGATTCGCTACCTGAACGAACTGGCGGTCGCAGTGGCTGCAGTGGTACGGCTTCTCCCCCGTGTGCAGCCGCATGTGGGTCTTGAGATGGTGGTCCCGCGTGAATCTGTAATCATCGAGGAAACGCTTTCGTGAATATTGAAACCCATGTAAAGGTAGGTCAAAATTCGCAGCGGGTAAGAGTTCGCACCATGCGAATTTCATGGTTTGAGTTGTGGCAGTTGCTAATGGCGATTGACAGTCAATTGTCAATCAAGGTAGAGTCAACAGTGTCGAATTGTGTAGCTGTGCTTCGTTTTGTTATCGTACAATGCGGGAAGTATTGAATTCGTTAGCTCTGATGTAATATTCTCATTTTTAGAAATCAATATTATTTCAATAAACTGATTAGTAAATATTTTAATTCATATGTCGTCTGAAAGAGCAGAAATTCTTCTATTCAAAAATAATAATAGAAGTTTTCAATTCTCCTCACAGATAACAGGATTGATTAAACAATGTAAAAGTAGCTGTGGGGGCAAAAGTTTGCACAATGCATGCAATATCGGCTTTTGGTTTTTTTATTAATTTTTAATCCGCAATATTTTTCCAAAATACGTTTTTTAATTACTTTTTGATTAAAAAATATGACTTTATTTTATTGTCTTATTCATTTATTGTTAGAACTTATAAGAGGACAACCGGCCGAAAACTAATTAGTGAGGAGATGCATCAGATCGCTCGAGACAAACTAGAAGTAGGACTTTCAAAAAGAAAAATCGCTGCAGAATTGTGAATAACCCCAACTATGTACTTATGCAGGAAAATAAAACACTACTTTGCATATTTCTCGTTGCGTTATTTTATCCCATAACACCCGAACTTTTGCCCTACATATCGGGTAAAAGTTCGCATTTGACACTTTTTGGAAATATTTATTTTATATAAGTTGCAACAAGTAAATTTACATGAAGTCACTATCTATCGAATAATAATGGATAGTAGTTATTTCTCACAAAATGAAATAACTATCAGTGTAATACCAAAGATTTTAGAGAAGTCTAAACTTTAAGTGCGCACTCTTGCCCCACAATACTCAATATAGAAGTTTAATAAAAAACAAAACCCCGCATCGCGTTCTTGATCGATCCCTACGAAATCGCGAACTTACCGTTTGTGACATTCCGGGCACTCGAACGGTTTTTCCCCAGTATGCGTGCGCTCGTGGTTCTGCAGCACGTGCTTGTACCCGAAGGATCTCGAGCACACTCCACAGGTGAACACCTTGTCCCTTCCGTCTTTGCCCGCCTCGGGGCTGACCGAGGTGGGTGGACTGAGCGGTGCTGAGCCCTCGATCGACGCCTGCACGTTCTCCGTCTTCACCTTAGCGCTCTTCCTCCTCGTCGTCTGGCCTTTCTTCGACATCCTGTCGCCGCTGCTGCTCACCACGTTGTTGTTGTTATTATTATTATTCGCTGCGGCGCTGTTGGCCGAGCGTCTGGACGTGGACTTGGTGCTGAGCGCGGGCGAGACTGGCCCCGGTGAATGATGGATTGGCGACGGCGGAGAGGACGCTGCTGGCGGAGCCCAACCACCGAACAAGGTCTGATGGTGTCTGTAGAGGGAAGGACTCGCTGCTAGCGTCGCGTGCAAGGACACAGGGATCCCCGCGGCCATTAACGCTGCCGTTCGACTCGCGGCGAGGAGCTGCTGGGGTGTGAGCATCGACAAGCCTGCAGCCGTGCTGTTCATCCCTGGGAACATCACTTGCGACGTGTTGTTGTTGAGGGGCGGCGAGAGCGGTTGCTTTTCGGGATCTTGCTTCATGTCGAGATGCTGGCTGCTTAAGAGTCCTGGAACAGAGGGGAGGTCCTTGCTGTAGGTGGGGGATGCGCAGTGGACATAATAGGTGGAGCTAAATACTTCTCCTATATTTCTTCTAGCTCAGAATGCTTTTAATAATATTTAATAATATTTAATAATATTCACAAAGAAAAAATGTGCACCCTGGCACCGAAGGATTATCGATAACAACTGCCACGGAAATCCAGAACCAAACCACACTAAAGTTTTACTTTTTCAAGCACCTATACCTCGCAACACCCGCTACGATAAGTTTACGATACTGCGGTATCGGTATTGCGAAACTGTTAGAAGGAACCGTGACGAGTAGAATCGTGTTTTACAACGAACCGCGTTGTGCAACCCGAAGGACTCGATCGGGGTACGCGGAACGAGCGTGCGATGTGGAAAAAGGACGAATGTACGTGTACGGTGTGCGAATCACGCGGCATTCGACGATCTTTTCCACCCGCGCGCCTCTCCTCTCCTACTTGCTCCATCCCCCGTAGTATTCCTTCTCCTCGTCCCTCCTCGCCCTCCCACACACGTAGCTCACACGTGAAACCCGCTCTCGGTCCTCCTCCATTCACTCACACTCTCGCACGCGCCGGTTCATTCATAAGCCTCGACTTCCCACCCACGTCACCGCGATGTGCACCGCCTCTCGAGGCCAACGACTCCGCGAAACTGCACGTCTATCGCGAGTTAAAGGTCATTTTTTCGTGCACCGAGAAACAGAACATTACGTCTCTCTCCATTTTTAGATGCGTTATGTACTTTGAATAAATTACAACGAGCTTGGAATTAATCGTAAGGGGAAAGGGATGAGAATATACGAGCGAATGGATAAGCAAGTTTCCCTATCGACGAATTCGTAGGCCCCGAAGAAAACGCATTGATTTTCGTGGGCTCTTTGATCGAGAATAACTTTCGGGGGGGGACGAGTAATTTGACCGCGAAGGATTTTTCGAAAAAGGGCAATTGGGGTTGCACCTCCCCGATGATTGCTCATCCGCGTGACTGACGTCACAGGCCACGCACCCGCCTTAATTAAATTAACCGCAGATCCATTTAGGGAACTAGTGAAATTTCTAACGTTTCGAACTTATCGCGGTAACATTTTGCGGGGTAAGAACAGAGGAGTCGAGGGGTAATTCCGGGAAACAAGGTATCGAGCACGCTCGCCCGCCACTTACTAATTAATGGACCGTTTAGAAGAGGGGCGCGTAATGAGTGCCGGTTGAATCAATAAGGGTGCGTAAGGATCTCCTATTCTCTTTCTCCTCTGCCCCAAAGCTCCCTTAACGCGGAGCTAGGATTCTTACAGCCTACAATCGCCCGCGTTTCCCAGCAACACGGCGACGAGAACCGCCCCCGCTAACATCCCTTCCCTAATTGGTCGCAACCCCGATATTCCACCCTTCGATCCCTTTCCCACCAGAGCCAAAAATTCTTCCTTCCCCGATATTCCATTAATTCCTATCATATCCCAAGGAAAAACTCTACCACCGCTCAAAGAATATTACCAGCAACCCCGCAGCATCGTATCACACGCGCGACGAAATCGAATCGAATCGATCCTCGATCCACGTGAAAATCGCGCGCACTGCTTTGCGAGTTAGAAAAAACGATCTCGACGGGAATCCGCGTGGACGTCAGAAGCACTTGACGGTCTCTAAAGCGTTTTCTCCCAATCGGACGGCGCGTATTTTTAGACAGGCGACCGTCGGCAAGCGCGAAACTCAGTCGAGGCTGATTTTCCTGGCTGCACCACCTCGGTCTCCGTGCGTCAAGCAATTTCACATGTTCCCGGCTTATCGATGTTTACAATGTGTCACAACACGCGAGCGTGTCGCCGCGCCGGGCGCTTTTAGACCCTGGCGCCGAGCCAGGCGTTCCCTCCTGCCCGCCGCGAGCACGCGAATCCGTCGCCTCATCGTTCTCACTGTCCCGCATCGGGCCTTTCCCGTTTTTCCCTCGAATCCCACCGGCAACAACGCAACGCCTCCATCCCGCGAGTTTAGAGAATAACACCGCAGTTAAGATCACTGAATCCCGACGCTTGGCGAATGAAAGAATAGAGAATCACCTTGACGGTGGGCAAAACAAAGGCGAGCCGAAAAGACGCGGATCGCCTCTGTTTTCGATGGTAACGCGATATACAGAGGTTGGAGTACGATGGAGATTCATTTAGAAGCTAAATCTACGGACTGAACTATGCAACGTGGGAATAATGTTTAGTTCGTCGCTCCGAGGCTCGCCCTAACAGCGTAATTGTTATCGCGAGGTTTTTAAGGACATCGAAGACTGGGAGTGTCACGCGGGGTTCACGTACCTGCGTTGATTTGCGCCTCCTGGAGATAAGACAGTGCCATTCTACGATCCGTGCTGCGTGGTATCACTTTGACACTCCATCCACTTCTCTGCACAATAGCGATTCACTTCCGGCGAAATAGATCGGGGTATACGGGAAACGTCGAGCGGGTATCGCGTGTACCTGACTCGCTTCACTGCACCAAACAGCGTGGGCGATCGAGAGAGGAAGCCGCGTATACGCAGTATCTATCTCTGATCCCGCCTTTTGCCCACGGGCCGTGTGTTCGGGGTGAACCACGCGACTATCGCCGTGGAGGAAGGATCCTCTTCTCCGCTGGGTTCGAGGAGAGCTTTGATCGTGTCGCGTCTGTCCGCGAAACTGGCACGATGTCCCGACGACGTTGAACCGAATAGTCGAGCCGGAGACACACTCGGTGGGAGCAGAGTCCGGGGGCAACGAAAGGTGGGACGAAAAGTACGTAAAAAACGATGTTTACTACTCTACTATAAACAACAAACGTCGCCGTCCGACCACGAGGAACGCCGACGATCAACGACGTTACTCTGGGCTGACCTAACCCAATACTAACTGACAATCGAGTCGCGCTCACTGTAGTCAAACATCCCCCACCCTGCCTGCCAAGTCCCCCACCAGTTCGCTAGCGTCCCCCACTCTGGCGCGCTACGCTTACCCTCTCGAATCGCAACCCCGGATGCGCGAGTCGCAGAAACGCGCCTCGCAGGGGGATGGAGCCCCTGTGCGGCGCTAGTGAGAGAGACGGAGACAGGCGACTGGCGAAGACGTCGAGGGTGGGCGCGAGAGGGTAGATAAGGGTTTGTGAAACTGAGAGAGAGGCATGCTAAGAGGTGGGGAGTAAAGGGGAGAGCGACGAGACAGGGTGAACCTGCGACCGTGATCTTTAAGGGTGGGGAGTGAGCGAGCAGCGGGAGGACTGGGTGCTTCTCTTTCGCGCCGCGATGAACGAGGACGGTCGCAGAAGGCGGGTAATCGGCGAAACCTGCGACAGAAGAGATAGGGGAGCTTGTATGGGATAGGGGTGGGGACGGTGGTTGACGATATTCCGCGGGCTATAAACCGAACTCGTGCATCGCTCACCCTTTGAGATCGCGAGAAGCAAGAGCGATAAAAATGGGGGGTGGGTGGTTGCGAAGGGAGATTGTTACGGGCGCGATCCTTCCTTTCCACGAGAGTCATTCTGCTAATGCGTGTTCCGGCTGCCTTTGCTCGCTGGGGGTGTTTGGGTGTCTCATCGAACGATGAGAGTTTGCGGAAACTTCGTTTCCAGTGCCGTTTTCTTGGCGGTCTTTCTTTTTCCACGGGACGAGGCGTTCAACTTTACAAGGTTACGGGTGTATGTAGTACAAGATGGAATTAAATTCAGAGCATGATATTCCATTGATTTCTATTTGTTAAAAACGGAGCAACGTAATTTGTCGGTGTATAGGTACTGTCACTATGTGTCGTGCACTGCAGGTCTAGATTATAATTCCAGTACAATGTGTTAATACAGACACCTGTCCGTTCCCTAGCACTCTAGAGTTCCTTTCTGTACAGCTGAGATTCACAGATTTCGTGCAGTTCTGTCTTTATTACGCGTCGCCGGCGCACGTGCTGCTTCCACGGAACTTTAACATCGCTTTTAATATTTCAGAATCGGTCGATAGGTATTGCATCGCGGGGTACGGCTGTCCACAACCCGCTCTCCGTCTCCTTTCAAACCGCCTGGCGGACATACGGTTGTTCCCATTAAATATGCAGCGGCAGGCGCATCCGATGATTATGCGTTCGGCAAGATGCACGCGTTGCGTTCCCCACGAAACTCGCAGGGAAACTACACACTTTTATAGAATTTAAACGTAGACTTAATTAAAATGTCTTTCTTTCCCAAAACGTCACCGCAAACTGTCCGTGTCCTCGGGAAGAAAAAGAGAAAGAGCCACTCTCGTCACTCCATCCCCTCAAAACATCGCGGAACGTTTATTTCGCGGATTCACGGTTGCCCAATTTCATGGCTCGAAAAAAAACTCGTCTCTGTCGGCACGAGGGAATCAAGCGGGTCGCGAACAATGCAATTTACGCAGCCTGCACCGCGGTATCGCGACCACCGACGAGGCATCTCCACCCCGGCCCGCGACTTCCGGGCCGCGATAACGCGCCGCCGCAACGCCAGAGAAAGTACAGGGCTCCCACTGTTTTTTGAAAACGAATTCTATCGAAACGCAGCCCCTCCCCGCGTTCCCCTGGCCGTGCGGCACCCCAGTGTCGGTTTTTTTCACGGGGGTGAAAAGTGCGTGCACGCGTGCATTCCCTCTCTCTCTCTCCCTCTTTCTCTCCTTCTCTCACCTGCCCGCGCCGGGCGTGCTGAGCGCGTGCCTGCAGCCAAAACCTTGCCAGGACCGCCGCGGCACCCGTGCCCGATAAAAAAGTGGAAGAATGCCCCTGGCATGGGCGCGTGTGCAACCACCGTGGCCCCCGTGAGTGTGTACGAGCGATAGAGCGTGCGTCCACACATGCACAGGCTCGTGCTGAGCACCGGTGCGCTCGCGAGGACACGCACTCCACCCTGTCAGCCTGTTGTCGTCATCCTTCGGGATAGAGACGGAGAACTGTGCCACTAGGGGGGTTGAAAAGGGAGGAGGAAGAGGGACAGTTCTGGATCGGAAAGCGAAATCTCCATTCCGCGGTTCGGTGCATCAGAGTCGATGTATATATCCGCTTTCCCTTCGGGGACTTTCTTTTTTTTTTATTATTTTTATTTTCGAGTAGGGTAGATGTACCGTTTTTGGCCATGTGCATAATTATCTTAATTTTAAATTGCTTGCAGATCATTATTATGTGGAGAATTTCAAATCAGAACTATTTTGTTTAGTATACCGCTAGAAATCGATGTGCGTTACGAAAAGTACGATTCAATTTTCTTACTAAAAGTAGCACGTTTCAATCTTCTTACGAAAAGTAGCACGTTTCAATTTTCTTACGAAAAGTAGCACGTTTCAATTTTCTTAGGAAAAGTAGCACATTTCAGTTTACCACGTAAAGAAGCACATTCTATCGTTTCTGACGAATATTAGCACGTTTGGGTTTCCGCCGCGAAGACTAACACATTTAACTGCTTCGCTACGAAGAATAGTACATTTCGCACTGTTGCGACGAAAACTAGCACGTTATACTGTTTTGCCGCGAAAAATAGCACATTTAGGAATTTACGGCGAAAACTAACATATTATCCGGTTTGGCCAGGAAGAATAGCACGTTTTGGATTATACTACAGACTGCAGAAACTATCACGTTTCAGCGCGTGGTCAGTTTAAAAGAATTCAACGGTTGAAAATATTGTTTAATAAATAATAGTTTTTAAAAGACAACACATGAAAATTTTAATCTACATAATTTAAGTAAGGGAGAACCAAGCCATTCAAATTTGCTTCTTTCCATCGTTTCAAATGAGAAGTTCATACTACTTTTCGTGACAAATCACTCAAACGTGTTAGTTTTCGCAGCGAATGACGAAACATGCTAGTTTTCGCAGCGAAAGACGAAACATCAAAATGTGCTGCTTTTCGTCGCTACAAACGGAACATGCTACTTTTCGTGACAAACCGCTCAAACGTGTTAGTTTTCGCAGCGAAAACCGAAACGTGATAGTTTTCGTGCCAACGAACACAAATGTGCTACTTTTCGTAAGAAAATTGAAACGTGCTACTTTTGGTAACGCACGTCGAAATACGAGGTTACATTTATTGGTTACACGGAAAAATATTATATTTTTTAAGAAGTGGCCAAAACTGGTACAATACCTTAAAGTCTTCACAAATGGTGCATCCACCCTGGTGTTACAATAGGTGCAAACTTCACAAACTTCATAACTCCAACATACCTACACTTGGACGCGTCTGAGCGTCTATCGCCGAAAGAAATCGGTTTGCAACAGTACCCCCGCCTGCAGCAATGAGGCTACAAAATCGAGAAACGAGACATTAATGGAGGAGATTTCCAGTACCCAGCCGGTTAGATGGAAAGGTTGAGGGGGCGGGATATTCAACGAGATGGAGTGCGAGCAGTAAGTACTTCCGTACACAAGCCAGACGAGATATCGTAGAAAAAAAAGCAGGTATAGGGTCGGATTTCGTATAAATCGCGAGTAAAATACGGGAGGGCTATAAAAAGGGATCTAAGTTGGAGCACTGTATTGTGCGTGTTACGTAAGTGCAAATCCTCCAGCAATTTCTCGCGACATCTTCGAGCACACCTTCAACCTACGAGGTTCCTCCCGCCGCCCCTGGAATCGTAATCCCTCCCAAGCTGTAAAGGGTTGCGAAACGCTCCGGGGGATTTCCATAGCGACGCTGCGGTTACGCAATCGTTCGTAAATCGCGAGAGGAAAAGAGCAAACAGAGACGGGGATGTTTTTTAGGCGCTTAAGCGTAGACGATTGCCCCACGGGCGCGTGGAAAAACTGTTTACAATGGCCAGATTATTGGCAATTATTACGATACTTAACCCTTGGGCCGTCCGACGTGAAAGCATGAGCTTCTACCTGGTACAAGACCATTGTGCGCCAGATGAGGCTCCTAACCCTTTCAGACGCCCTCCCCAATACCTGCCACGCACGCTGTTGAACGTTAGAAAGTTAAGAACCCACCCATTTGTCAGTGGGAACTCGATACAGTAACGTCACCCCCTCGATCTTCCATTAATATCATAACACGCGAACGCCACGGAAGAAAGGAGAGCTTCTCGTCCACCGTTCGATCGACCTTAACGCGTTCCAATATACCCAGATGACGGAGAAAAGAAAATACCACGTTGCTCCGGAAAACGGTCCGCAATTAAGCAAGACGGGAATACAGGAAACCCAAGCAGACCGGTCGGTTTCCCTTTAAAAACATGCAAGAAAATAGTCCAACGGCTGGACAGTGTTTCGCTGGCAGTAAAACTGACCGTAGGGTTGTTGAACCGTCGTCATCCCCGCTCTACACGATCAGCGAAATGTCACTGGGCCGCGGTAGGTCGTTAGGGGCACGTCAGCTAGCCTCTAACCCAGAGCGGAGCGTTTTGCTCGCCTAAACTCTCTGCCTCTGCGTGTAGAAGGCTGTACAGCGTGCGCCGATAGCGTCGCGCTAAAGCCAATGATGGTAAAACTGGAGGGCGAAGAGGACTGGATAGTTGGGAGCGGCGGGGGTATAGCCAGTGGTACCGGCAATTAAAATCGGGATCGCTCTAGTTTCACACAAAAGCCGGGCCCTTAAAAGTTCCGACCTTTTCCAC
This sequence comes from Andrena chrysosceles, assembly GCA_963855975.1. Classification (NCBI taxonomy): domain Eukaryota; kingdom Metazoa; phylum Arthropoda; class Insecta; order Hymenoptera; family Andrenidae; genus Andrena; species Andrena chrysosceles. Next base: position 7,931,051 of record OY979766.1, on the reverse strand, counting down.
GGCCGCGGACGGTTGTATCCAAAACAGAGCGTATTGGGGGCTGTTCGGACTTTTATACTTTTACTGCCGAAATTATCAGGTATGAAAATAGTGAGGGCCTGGGCCGGTCGTAACCGAGAGCGGACGCGAGGCCCTGCTAAGACCTTGGAAAAGTGACGCTCCGGTTCTTAGGCGCGCGCACAACGAAATTGGATTATATTGCACACGGTTTTGTGCGCCTCCTTCGGGCAAGATGCTCGGAGGAATAATAGGGGCTGTTCTGTTTTTCCGGCACCGAGCATTGTGACCTGCGAAATTGAATTTTTCGACCGTCTATGGCGGCCGAGGGGTGCGGGCGTTGCTGGCTTAACTTTTATAATTAGATTTACAAGATCGCACCGCTCGCCGGCGAGCCGGGTTAGGGGGGTCGTTTTTCACGGTCACCTGGAGGCCTGTCGTTGTTGCGCGCGTTGTAAAGTCGAAAGAAGATTTACGCTTAACCTTTTTAGTTAATCCCTCGAGGATGGGAGGACTCGACTTGACGGTCTATTTGCGCGGATGGAGATCCACGTGTCATCGGAGGTTCTTATCGGTGAAATAATGGTGAAGTTGCGGGGGTAGATAATTTATTTTGTACTTTGGAGTTGAGCTTACGCTGCTGCAGTTTACGACAGTTATCTATTTTTGGGATGATTTGTGCTAGGAAAGGGGGCTTTCGGGGTTGCATATGGAGATGAAGTGGAGGAAGGGTTAGATGCAATGGTGTGATATCATGAATAATGTTATATAATAATTCGTCGCGAAAAAATTAAACTGGTTCCTAATTAGGGATGGGACTTAGTTCAATATGTACCTACTCAAGATTCCGACTCAATTGTAATACAAAAGTTTCACTTTATGGGATTCGAATACTAGTCATAAGAGGTGACGTTTCATTCTATGTACTTACTTCCAAAGTACTTGGGTTATACAATTTAGTTTCGAACATCAGAAAGAGTATCTGCAGCTTTCGACAATGTACTTGTAAGTAGCTACTTTGACTTTTGAAAGAATCCAATCTTGTAAAAGAAGTATTCGAACTCTGAAAGACAAAAGACAAATCACACACTTGGTACAAAATAGAAAACTCCCGGTTAAAGTATTCATAAAATGTTCGGATTTACTCAAAGTACTTATAGAGAGTACGAACCTATCTCGTCGAGGTTCGAGTCTACTTTTTTAAGTATTGTTTTCCTTTTTCCAAGTACCTACTCATGAACTGTTCGAAACTATCCAGCCAGATTCGCAGCTACTTTCAATATACTTCATCCCATCACTATAATCATTATCACTCGCTAATCTACGATTCAAATATACCTACCTACACCTATCTACCAGCGATTATTAGTCGTTCCCCAATTCTCAGAAACGATATTTTCCTCTTACAATAATTAGTCTTAATAATTACGATATTTTTCCTTTTCAAGCCTCGAATATCGCGTAGACAAAGCGACACGTTCCACCCAAGTCCCCTTGACGTTTCCTTCGACGTTCTCCAAAAATATCCGCCTCGTTCGTCGCAGAAAGGTGTAAACACGCCAGTCCTCTCTAATCTCGATAATCCAACGCGTTACAAGAAAGCAACGTACCGTTTGTCTCTACCAACGAACAAAAATACGCCTCGCTGCAAGTATACATATCTCTTAACCCGGAAATTTCGTTCGTCCTCCTGGACTCCCCAGAAACCGTGATTTGTCATCTGCCTAAGCAAGAAACACACTTTCTAGAATTCTGTAGGATTAAAAAGTTCGTTTCCCGAGGAACGGCTGGCGTATTTTTTTCCGCGTGTTTCCTCGACCACAAATGGAAACCCCCAACGGAAGTCCCAATACTCGTAACAGTCGAATTTATGCAAACCAATCTACCTTGAAATCTGCCCATTGTACCCGGGAATCACGTACGGACGCTCTGTTACAGATTAAATCGATATCTTGATCTGCGGCTGACGAGCAACCGTTGGTCACGATCCACCGAAAGAATCGCTGCGGCAACCTGGCCAGATTTCGGTTGCGTCTCTCTCGAGTGGACGTTTTTTCGACGCGGTGACCGTTAGATAGAAATCTGGTTGCCAAGCATCTCCGCGCATTTAAATATACCTTCCATGGTAATTGAAACACCATAGACGGCCCTCTTTCCGCATCCACGTCGATTCAACCGCGCTCGGAATCGATTCGAGCGATTCCATCTGCCCCGAGAGAAATTCGTTGGCCACAGTTTCCACCGGTCGTCCGCGTCGCTCTGACTTTGAGCAACGACTGTTTAGAACGGTCAGGTAGCGCCTGCATCTTTTTTACATGAACGCAGGCGAGCCCTTTTTTTTATAAGGATCAGGAACGTCGAGTTGAGAGAAGAAAGTCTTGGTTTATTGGAGCCGAAGCGATCGATCCGAATCTCGTTTGGGAGCACGATTGGGAGGTTCGATACGAGGTTCAAAAGGACATCGCCTCTCGGTTGGGAATTTCGAAGACGCCCGATTCACTCGAATAAATATTTAAGAACGCGCTAATGGGAGAACGTCGATAAACGGACGCGCCAAGTGGAAAGTTTTCGATTAGAATCGGTCACGATCGTCTAAAGTCCTCGAGAATCCGTGGCGATAGCTTGGCGACAATCTGTACGAAGCAATTGCGCCTTTCGTGGCAGAGAACAGGCGATGGGGCGTGTTTGCTTGGACCGTAGACGCTGAGATAACGAGGCTTACGTGTGCTCCGAAATGGCCACGGATTGACTAGTCTATCTTCTCATTACCGAGCGTGTACAATTTAACGCAAGCTTATTATAGAACCGTCTAATTATCTGGTCCCGATACCGCCTAATGGCCTGGTCTAATAATACCGATCCTGTATTAATTCCGTGCTCGCCCACTGGCGAACATGTGGTGTGCGAATAGAGATACGCAGCACGAAGCACCAGCTGGTCTAGGAGAAGACGTCGTTGCTTTCACTTTTTCTTCCACCGATCCTATCGTGGCTGAATCGAACCGCCTTGGGGTTTTTGCTAGGGGGTTGCGAAAGAGTTGAAATGTGTACTTGAAAGCGCCACGAGAGTGTGGAGTTTCAAAAGCTTCCCTTCTGGTGTTTTAACTTCGATTTCGTTTGAAATTATTGGTGAAATAATTGAAAACTCGCGAAGCACTTAAAGCTATTATAAATTCAAATAGGTATTCGATATCGATTCGATCGCGATTCGGTATTCGATAGGCGATTCGAATCGTGAGCAATTTAACGTACCTACATCTGCGCCCTCCTCAAGGGCCCCCGTTCAATCCGGAAAGCAGTGTGCTCAGAAGAGGGGGTGAAAGAAAAAGAAATGTAACCGATCGAAGCGTGCGTCCACGCATCCTTGGCATATCAATGCCACGAAGGGCTGACAAAGGAATGGTCCCCGTGCCGGTTTACGCGGCGTCGTCCTCCTAAGCGGATAGAAGGCACCCCACCGAATTTTTTCTCCATCCCTTGAAGATCCCTTCGCTTTCCTACGCGTCCACTCCGCGACTTCCGATTAACCGAGGATCCTTTCTGCGTGAGAGACGGGTCAGGGGAGCGAAGGTGCGCGAAAAAAGGTCGCACGAGGTGGCCAACAGTTGACCAGGGCGCACCTGGCCCGGTTAACAGATCCATCGATCTGGATTGGGGTCCGCGGTGGGACCGTTGGTCAGCCTTCCTCCCTTTCGTCAAATAGGGATTCGATTCGCGGGAAGGATGAGAGGGACTATGGCCGCCATCGCTTCTAAGACACTCGTCAAGAACAGATCAATCTTCCGCGAAGAATATCGAGCAAACACTCCCGATTGTTGGATGTTGGCGAGACGGCGTCCGTGCCTGATGCGTCACTGTCCGATTAACGCGAGTCCCGTGGCTGTGTAAACTGGCTTTCTAATCAAACACTGTGCCTTCGGTAGGCTTGGCGACGTTTTATTAACTGGAGAAGCTATCGCTTTGTACATGGCTCTAGGGAGAAGTTCGATGAGATCGGTGAGAATCAAGGGGAAACATTCGTTTCGACAGTTTTCTTCCGTTGGTCAAACGGTTGCGCGATACGATCAACAATTAGTTTTTTTTTATTAAACAAGGAAGAGTTCCTTTGCCAAGGTAGAGGCTGATACGCTCTGAGAGTTCGAGCGTTTCGAGTCCATAGACGGGATCGACCCTCGTCGAGGAACCAACCACCGAAACGGACTATTTTTATTCGGAAACGTATGCAAGACGGAAAGAAGTACGATTAGATCGTGCGGTCCTCTCTCTCTTTCTACCTTTCTGTTATTCCATTTCTGTCTATCTTCCCCGGGCAGCGTGCTGCTGCGTAACAAGGGCCTAACAGAGCTGTCAATCCGTCGATAAATTGAATGGAGGTCCTAAAACCACCCTACATTTTCTGCTGTCCTTCACCCCCTTTCATCTCTGTACCGCGTACTCTTACACCCCATCGGCGGTGGTGGCTGCGACCCGAGGCTCGCACGGTATATATATATTTTTTTTCGCTATTCCTTCGTAACAAAAACGTCTGTCTCTGCGTTTGACGTGTGATTCGGCCACCCTTGCGAGCAGATTTAAGGAAGCAGAAAAGTGACCGGTAACGTCCCTTCCTCTCAACTGCGTCCTCGAGCACGTCGGACAACTCACAATCTTGATAATCGCTTTTTCGCGCGATCGTTGATGTTAAACATAAAATTAGAACGTTTGTCAAGGTTTGTAATTTCTATTCCGTGGTCTGCACAAGAGGTTTAAGGATTTTACAGAAACAAACGTAAGGAAAAGATAGCAACGTAGCTTGGCGAATTAATTTTGGAAGAAGTATAGGTAGTTTAACCATAGGAACATATTATTTATTTATTTATTTAACGGGAAATATTCTTTAGTTACCACGATTCATATAGCTAAGTAAGTAAGAGGCAGTCTTTAATAATTAACCTATATAACGAAAGAAAAAATATGCAGATTTGTTTCGCATTATATGTAAATATATGAGCTTACCCTGATTCCAATCTTCGCCGTACAGAATCTACTTTCGAGACATGTGAGCTAAGTCAACGGAATGAGAGGAAGAGGGAGAAAGAAGCATTTATCCTTCCTCTTGTTTGCGCTCCTTCCCCAACATTGATACGGTAGAATCTCGCCAAGAAAGCAGCCCTTTCTCGATGAAAGAAGCTCCTTGCAGAGACGTTGGTGTACAAGCCCGCGATCACGTCGGCAAATAGTCGTCGACAACGGGATACGTGTCCGAAATAAGTTGCTGGAAGAGAAAGGGCCCGCCGTAAGAGAAATGGGGTGATGTGCAGAGTGCAGAGGAAGGGTGGCGAGAAGGGCGGAGGTAGCCGACCCCACGCGAGGCGCGCGCACACACGGACGGATCCCCTGGTTTTTGGATTTTCGGGTAAAACGGGACGGTAAAGGGAAGGCTGGTGAGTAATTCGAGGCGGGGTACGGGCTCGTGTGCAGGGGTTTGCCCTTACGGGATCCGCTGCACCCTTCACCGCTCTGCCTCGCTTCCACCCCCGTTGCGCGATCGCCCTCCCGATGGGGGCAGGTTTGACCAATATTCCTGAAGGGTAAGAGGTGAAAGAACAGAGGGAAAGGGGAGCAGAGGGAGAAAGAGAGATCGCTTTATTCGTACCACGGCACCGCCGACTAATTCGTGCGAGTAGCTCTGCGCCAGCTGCGATGGCGTCCAACGTCGGCGGAAGTCGAGGAACCAAACCTGGATCCTTCGATTGTGTTTTATTTAGAATTAGGTAATTGATCATTGCTGGCCTTTGCCGAGAGAAGTGGGCGAACCTGGGTATTTTTACAAGCTTTTATTTAGCTTCGCTTGTGAGTTCGTTAGTTTGTTGGAGTGAAATCTTGTAAGGTTATTTTCATCCACTTCTACATATCCGATTGACTTGAAGCTTTGCATATATTTTCAATATTTTCACTAAACAACATAAAATAATTAATAGTATTTTTTCTTTTTAGTACATTTTAATAAAAGCTTGGTTTTAAAAAAAGAAATTTACTATAAGTTATTTGTGTGTGGAAACGTTAGTCTCGTTGATATCGTTTAAAAGAGTCACTAATGAGATGACGCACTGTCTGTTTAACTATCGTCGTTTGGAAAGACTCTGATAGCATACGAAACTGTATTCCGTTCCAAAGGGAAGGGAAACGGTTCAGTGGAAAATCAAATGGCTTGTTGACTACTTACATAGCTTCGGGCATGGAGGACATTAGTTTGGATACTTTCTAATTTCCATACTCTGTTGCACGTTTGCTTGAGGGGTAATTCTAGACGTCGTTATCTAAATACATTCCTTAAGCATCGATTGAAATTTCTTAATACATTACGGGTCTCGTTAATATGTAGCGTAAAGTTACAAGGATTCGACGAACGTGATACAATTCTTTCCCACCCAGATACATCGCTCGACATTCCTCTTCCCTGCCTCACCCGACCACCGTTGAAATAACGGACATCGATTCCGTTTCTTCGACAAAAGTTGCCCGAGGGCTCGCAGGGATCGAACTCGTTTCGCCAGCTACAAAGATCGCGTCCCTTCAACTTTCAGCATATTCAAATATTTTTTTCCTCCGCTCTCCTACTTGCTGAATCTTTGCCGAACCGTGTGACTACTCGACAGTGACAACTTGTCCTGCCAAACTACACGAGCATTGTCCACGTGAACACTTAATAATAGAGTCTCGAAAGTCAATCGTCGCGTGTCATTCTTCCTTCTCTTTCTGTATTCTCATCATCGCATTCAGAATTTCAGACTGCCAAAATATGTTATAAGAACTCCACTGAAGTCTACTCGACTGATTAATCTTATTAGCAAAAAGTGGAAAATTTCCACATCTACAATCGTCCCTCCCTTCCATCTATTTCAAAACTGAAACACGAAACTTTCTTCCCGAAGAATCCTTAGAAAGCTTCCTCTTCAACTGTACAACGAAAAATTGAAGTGACAACGCAGATGTCCGCGGCAACGTCCCCAACAACCTCGCAATTAAACCTTGATCGATACTTGCAGCCACGCTGAACGTCGTTTGTCCCAGCAGCACCTGTGCGACTCCTCGTCGATACTTCTTCATTCCCTGGACACTCGGATTAGATACACCAGAGAGGTGTCTTGTACGCGATCGGGGACGTTACGTGTCCCTTTCCATTTTCGTGTGTCGCACGCCTACGGTTCTATAAATTAAGTCCCGTGGCGGCTTCGGTGCTCCGTTCGATTTATACACCATTAACATAAGACAGGTGTGTCTGTCGTTGCGCAGAGCCCGGTTCTATCTTCAAAAGCCAACTGCATCCTCGTGGAATTAATAACAGGCTACGAAGTGATTCGCCGATTTAGTACCGAGCCAAGTTTCGACAAGGTGTAATTGTTTCGCCGTCGGGTTTTACAGCTTAATCAATGGTATATTGGGTGATCGATACTCTGTCCAGCAGCGAAACAGTTTCACTTGTGTGGCCCACCCTTGCGTTTTTATCCCGCGTCCCTTTATCCGCCTCTGTTCTTCCTTCTCTCCTTACCTTCTTTCATCCGGGTTGTTCGAGGGCTTGCGGCATTGTCGCAGATCCATCGGGAAGAATACGAACCCGCGGTTCAGACTACCACGGTCGATTTAATTTCTCGCTGATTTGGATCTTCTAGGGGTCTACGTGACCGGCACTCGAGCTTTCGACTTTTCTAACGAATTCGCGCGACCCCGGACGACGAGATTCACCGTTGCTAAGGATACTTTGGTTGGCTACGAATTTTCTTCAATACTTTAGCGAATTTATGGTAATTGAGAGTTTTAGAAGATTTGTGATATTACAGGAAATTTAAATTTTGTATAAATTATTTCTGTTATTTATTGGAAAGATGTTTGGGAGTCTAGAGACCAGGGAATTGTTCGAATACGGTGTTTAACTTGTATAATAAGTAGTAAACTTTGATTTTCCAATTGTCCGATACAAACGAAGTGGTGTCGAGTATTATTAAACACTGATAACGTGTTGCTGCGATAATTTCGGACGAGGTTATACGCAAGGGAGAAGGTTGATCGTCCACGGCGCAGAAGTTACTTTTATTTATACCCAGCGAAAGAAGAAGTATGCCCAGTCAACTGGCCTCCCCTTTTCCTTTTTCTCGTTTCTTCCACTCGGTGCCCGGGTCCTCACAGTTTTCTCGCATGGGCACACCTCAAGAGGCAGCTCTTCTCGCAGAGCCGCTCTCGCAGCTGCACAATCGTCGCCCACGGTGCAAGGTTCATTTAACATCGCAAATACACAACTCTTTAACGTCCCTGTCGCGTTAAACGTCCTCCTGCCAAGCCACTAATGGACACTGACAAATGGTCCCGAAGGATAACCGAGGCTTGGTGGGCTCCACTCCTCCGCATTCTACTCTCGCGGATTATGGCTGGCGCGTTGGCACGATCGACCGGATCCCCGGCGGGCTGGAGAAGTTACTTTGTGCATTGTAACCTGTTGGAGGTCTGTACTATTTCGCCAACAATTCCCGAAGGCTTTCTCCCTGAAACTGATACGCAAAAACCTTCCCCATCGATATCTTCTCCAGTAAATTATAAATTCTACATTAGGTATAAACAATAAACACCCATCACTGATATATTCCTACTCCCACATTTAATCTCTCCAACTAATCACAAAGAGTCCCTATGTCTTCCACCCTCGAAGCATTCCATCCCCGTATCACCCAGCTCAAAAAATACCTTCCTCATGACAGGTACAAATTGTCCTCAGCACCCTCAAAGTGGCATCACCCACTGCCTCCAACTCGCATCAGTATCCACGTGTGACTATTTCCGTGTCGCCGCCTCGGTGCCACGAGAAATTCGATCGTGGAAAGTGGAAGGCGAGAGACTGCCGTGTCCCTGGGATGAAGGAACAATACGAAAGACAGGGGTTGCTTGGTGTTTCTCAAACGGAGGATCGTCTAAGCAACCGTATACGTCGTTTCCCGTCCCTCCCTTCACCGACTCATCCTCCGTCTCCTGCAGCTTCTGCACACGGCACACGGTCCTCCCATACACACGCGACGGATCCACGCGACCAGCAGCAACAGGCTGCCGCTTCCTTTCCCTCCTGCGGGGATCCCTCGTGCCGATGGATCATTTTATTGCTGTTCGTGCTCTCGGAGGCAGAAAGTCTGCCGAGTCTCTCTGCACGCCACCGGTTATCCCGGCTTCTCCACCTCCTCCTCCTCCTCCTCCATCCGCCGTGAGGCTGCCGGTCTCTCGGCGTGAACCGTTTCACGAACGAGGACACGGTCACGGAGGAGAGGACCTCTCTCGTCGGGCTGGCGACAGGACCAACTTCAAACGAGCCGGACCGCGTGGTCCGCTCGTTTGCGCGACGGAAAAGGAAGAAGAAGTCGAGTGGCCGTATGGATCTCGTCGATCCCGACCGAGTTCCTCGGGGGACGAGGACCGAGAAACCTGCCGGCTACTCTTTCATGGTCGATGGCAAACCGGGATGCTTCGAGAGCACGCGGTTCAAGCACATCTCGCTTCTGCGCTGATTTCGACTTCCTCTCGTGGCGGGGGGTGCTTATGTTTCGAGGAAGTGCTTTCGAACGGATTGTTTGCTCCATGCAGGAGCGAGACGGGGTGGGTTTTTTTCGGGAGCATTGATTGTTGAGGAGTGGTTCGAGGAAATGCATCGATTCTTTGGGTAATTGAAGTGGGAGATCCTCTTTTTGCAGATTTTCGAGTGACCTCATCCTGTCTTACATAATTTTACCTATACCTATGAAGCATTAGGTTTGAGTTCGAGGTTACACCACTGTACGGGTAGAATCTGCTTAGAGGAGAATTGACAGTTAATTAGAAACTAATTAACGCTTTTCATATTGAAAAAAAATTTTGTCGGGAATGTTCTATGTGTGAATGGTAATACTATAGTATAGAATCTGATTTTTGGCACTTATAGTGTTTTCTACAAGGACTCTTCAAGTATTGTAGAATTGTTGGAATTCAAGGAAGAGGGGATTTCTTGTTCTTGAATTTTTTGTAGGATTTCAGGGTGTGCTGCGGGCCCTTGTAAAACTGCAAGACTTTTCGCGTCGTCGTATCGTCTCTCCCCCGTACGATCCCTTGTATGGAGTCGTTAATATTTGTTTCTTGATTCGCACCTAAGCAGGTGCTGGGCACAAGGGGCGGCATTGTGCCGGATTTAGAGAATCGCCCACGCGCTTCGAATCTACGATCTGAGAATGCTCCGTGCTTCCGCATCCTGTCCCTGGCTTGGCATAATTTTACGTAATGCCGCGGTGTCAGGGTCCTTTATATCGCGGCCTATTCGAAAATCGTGTCGACAGGCGATCGTGACGTCTATATTTGATGCATTGACAGCTGACGTTCTTTGATACTTTTGGAGCGTTGGAATCTGAGGGAGGAAAATGGGATGAACTATTCTTATGATTACATGTGGAGGTATAATATCATAATGGGTTATTTAAGAATTCTGGTATCTATAGGTTCTCTCACAAAAAACATTGTATCTTAATATATACAATCCTGAATATTCTGCGTTCAGATATAGGCTTTGAACTATGAAGGGGTTTTCTATAGAATACAGTAAAGTGTTTAAATTTAGATTTGCCATATCTGTTTCAGAAGAATATAAGTGGATTGCCAGTCTCAAATTCAATTTAATCAATTAATACGTCACACGTCAATTCACACGTCACAATGCACTGTAAATAAACGAAGAATGCGTTTGAAGGATACGATTCCAGCCGCTTGAAAAAAAAGAAAACACTTTTCGATCCCAAGAAGCTCCCGAGTCACCGAATCAAACGTTCCACTTCCCCAGAGACCTTTCCTCGACAATGAAATCTATTCGCGGCACGCGTTTGGCCGCGCGACGGAGGAAGAGAAAGGAGGAAAAAAAGAGAGACACAAAGGGACCATCTCCCCGATACTGTCAAATTTATATCCGATCGTAGGACTGAGAAATCGGTCGATCGGGCAGATGTCGGTATGCTCCGGTGATCAAGCTTAATAATATTTATGCAACGCGTGTGCACCGTATTCGCCCTGGATTTCAAGGGTCCTTTATTATGTTACCTTTCTCTCGTTCGTTTTTTTCTCGTGGGGGCGAGGCTTTCATGGATTAAGACGCGAATAAAATGGGATTTGATGCCTGGAACGGGGAGGGAAGCTACTGGGAGATAACGACGAATATGTGAAGAATATAATGGGTTACTGCCGGGGTCCCCTAACTCCTCAGAAGTAAACATTTGAATTATCAATACATAGAAGGCATTAACACAGATTATAATTCATAGAGCAAGTTACAGTAGCGGACCAAAAAGTTACCACTTTTTCGACCCACCCTAATTCTATTACTTTTCAATATCAATTCAAAATTGTAGTATATGCCTAACATACATATTCTGAAAGAGAATTGAAAGCTGTATAAAATCCAGTTACAGTTGAATTTATTTAACTAACAATAAAAAAACCGCACATAACATTAAACAAGACAACAAACTTTTAAAGCCAACAAAAAGTTACCAGTTTTGAACATAAAAACATCTAATATTTTGTGGGGACATTTTACTTTTAGGACAATCTAAAAAGTTGCTAAACGTGGTAACTTCTTTGTTGGCCCCAAAAATGTGTTACCCTCTTTAATATCATACAACACTTTTGCTTGTCAGTTAATTAAATTCAACTTTAACTGGATTTTATACATCTTTAAATTCTCCATCAGAATATGCATATTAAATATACCACAGTCCTAAATGTATGCTAAAAAAAAAATAACAAAAATAAAACAAATCGAAAAAGTGGTAACTTTTTTGTCCGCTAGTGTACATAATACTTATTATAATACTGGCAGATAGATGTCTGTGTTAATTTCTACAGCAAGCATATAGGAAGCTCGATTTTAAGATGGCCGATAAGCGACATCGATTGAACGAGAACCCTTTCCATGTACCCTATCGTCCTCCCTACCACGGTCGACCAATCAAAGCGCCCCGCTTCAAATGACCCTTAACCCTTCTGACTGCGTCGATCCCATCTTCACCGCCGTACACCAACCCTTTGCAGCATCTGTCGAGTGTACTCTTTCTCGTGTAATTATGCATGCCAGGGAAGCCTTCGCCTGTTGGATTGGTTAAAAGATACAGAAGGGGCGTGCACCGTTCACCCCTTTTACCATCGAACGGTGCCTTTCATTTTATCCGCTGCAGCTATGAACCCCTTGCTTTCTAATAGCGCCTCTTAATGATTTTGGTTTAAATATATATTAAGTACATTATTTTATATGCTACGTGGAGGAAATATAACATTTAAATAATTACCTAACTGGCAAGTACGTGTTGACAGGCTTTCTGTTATACCTTCCACGCTAATTTCTGATACCCTATCAGGGGGATGTTAACTGCCATTTCCTTTTACGATGAAAATGAAAGGAGAGCTGCGTAAGCACACGAACCCCCGCAGATCCAGAGTAAATGGCGGTTCAGAAGTTTTTCGGTACACCTAGCTGCGCGAAGTTTAAACCCGGCCGCATGATTAATGATGTCTAGATAATCGCGGCTGAGCCACTGGATCCGAGAAAGCCTTTAAAATAATCCCCATAAAATTACGCCCTAATGCCGCGCCCATTAATCCTGCATCTTATCTTCCAAGTCTTGGCCGCCTGCGGAACTCTCTGCTGAATTGTTGAAGCCGCGCCAGGAGGAAGCTGAGATTAGTGATTCGTTTTCTTCGAGGGACCCCGAATTCTTCATCGTTTCACTGATGTATGACGTTCGTTAGTACAGTCAGAAGTAATTCTTGCGCCGCGAAGAAGTTTGGAAAACTTTGTCAAATAAAAGAATCCCGATCGAGGGAAGTTATTTATGTCTGGAAAACCTTTTTTCGAAGAATCCTCGTTTGATGTTTTAATTTCACAGGTTTTATTTTCATCGTGGAAATATAAGATGGTTTTCTTGGACGTGTACAGTGCGATTTGAAATATCGCTGGATGGCAGTAGGCGGACAATCGATTGTTCGTCGCGGTGACTCGAGGGTGTCGAAGGAGAATCTCTGGACACGTTCCTGGCATGGAAGTTTCCCTCTTCCCCAGTGCGTTTAAGCCGACGGCGCTGGCGGAATTAATTATTTAGGGGACAGAAATAGCGCCCCTGTCCACCCCCTCGATTCTTTTCCTCCTCTGACCCCTGTTTCGCCGCTTTCAACCCCGGATCGTGGCTCGAACCTAACCCGAGGGCGAAGATATAATTATGGGCGGTGGGTGGGCTTCAAGTATTCATGTTTTCATTACGGCGTGGGCCTTCTCGGTGGCGTCCAAGTAGAAGAAGGGATTCCCACCCCCTAAAGCCGTGCCTTACAGTCGTCCTCGCTTAAACATCCCTTCTTTCCGCGGCCCTGAATTTCTTTCATGTTGACGCAAGTTTCTTCTGTCGTTGCAATTCCTTTTCCACGGCTTCTTCGCTCAAACGAAGTACGTAATACGTTAATTAGCAGAATATTACAAAGAGAATGAAATGATCGAGCCTCCCGCGTAATTCAGGCGAGTCAACCAAATTTCGAAGAATTTCGAGAATGGAATTGTGGCGCAACGAAAGGGCACGAATAAAGATAATCGAGGAATTTAGCTCTTACGCTTTCTGAAATATCGGACGGTTAAGAGACGGCCAATTTTTCTCGCCAAAGACCGAGCTCTCTGACCAAAGATGTTGCTGGCTGGGCAAGGGGTCTCTCCCTCTTTTCTGCCAGTGTTTTTGCCCGGTCCGTTATCTGCTCTTTGTTCTGCGGCGTTCTCGCGCCCTTTGTCCGCGCCCCGTCCTCCCTTTTGTAACTTTTCGAGATCCTTGGCCATTGTCTTTCCCCCCACCCTCCCGGCTGGCGAACTTTTTTCCGCGAAAACGCGTCCCCGTTGCTAAATTAATCGACGCCGCTTTCTCCCCGGGAAGAATGGGACGGCGGAGGGTGGCGGGATCAGCCATTAAAAATTCCTGAATCAGTAGCTCCTTATCCCTGATTAACGGCCTATCTGCCCTGGACGATCCTTCATCGGGGCCGCCGAGGACGCTGAGGAATCCTTGGCAATTTATGGGCGTCGACTGTGGCGCTCGACTAACGCCGTGAAAAGGAAATTTCTGCTTCTCCCGCGATAACAAAGGAGGCTCGCATAATGCGCGACACTTTCTCTCCTTCCGTTCCTTTTCATCCTTCCTCGCGTCCCGGCGCCCGTCTTTTGATATTCCTCCGCGCACCCGCATAACCAGCGCCCTCGTAGCGCATCTTTCACCCCGAGGAACGATCCGCCAGCACAGTTTCGCGGCCGATATTAATTACATCTGAATTTCTTATTTGCCATCGTCAGCGGACCTCCCGGAGGCCGCGGCGGGGAGATTTTTAATAGGAAACTTCTTCCGGTTATCTCGCGATGGAGGCGAACCAGAAGTGCAACGATGCAAAATGGGCATCTCCTTTTTAACCGCGCCGCTCCCTTCTTAACTCTCGATCATTCCCGTCCGGGTTAATTGAAAAACTTTCCTGGCCGCCGTATCGCCGCCACGAAATATCGAACGAGAATTTAATCACGGGCCAACGATACCGAAACGGCCCTCGGAGGAGCCAGGCATCGTTCACCTCGCTTACACGAGGTACGTAGCTACGTACAGCGAGCTTCGCTATATTCATTCACCTACCCTCTCGACCTTCCCGGTTTCCCATGCGATGCAAAGCGATCGGTTGTTAATAATGGAAGGATATCTCGATATCGTGACCATCGCGGTCTTTCCATGCCCGTTGGAAAACTTTCCCGGAGAACGTATTATTTGCAACGTGGGGGTCGCGCAGCCCCGTGCCACTGCTCGCGGGAGAAGGAAAAGAGACAAAGGAAAGCGGTCGGAGATGGTTGTATTGGATACTGTGACTATCGATCGTAGGCACAGCCGAGGGGTAAGTTATTGGTCAGTTGCATCGTGCACACCCCGTCCGTCGAGGGGGTTAGCTCGGCGGACGATGGGGGGATCATAGAAGGGGGACGTAACCCCATGGGCAGCAGGGTGGGATGTCCCTGGGACGAGGAGGGCCATGCTTGCTTCATTTTCCGGAATTATGGCTCCGTTTCACGCCACGATCTCCTCTGGCCGCATCTGCGGTGGCGCACCATTTCTCCGCCACGCGATTCTCTTCTCTCTTTCGTAGAAAAATACACGAGCGTACGTAATAGAGGATTTAATTGAACATCGCTTATACCCACTAATTACACGGTGAGTTTCAGTACGCCGAGCTGCGTCTCATTTCCAACGACCGAGCGCACTTTGCGCCGCGACCGCGGTAAAAGTTGCTGGTAAAAATTTAATACGGAAATTTCCTCCCTTCCTGGAGGAACCTACGGCGCCGCGGGCGCAAAGCCGACTCTGAATTCATAGAATATTTGATGCCCGGTGCCGTTACCTGCGATGGACTTGTCGGCGGACTTTTTCAAAGTTGCCGCCGAAAAAAAACGAGGAAAGAGGCGAAGGGGGAAGAGAGAGTTAGAGAGAGAGAGAGAGAGAGATGGGGGGAAGAGACGAAGAGGAGGAGAGGAACTTTCCTGACCCTTGATATAAAAGTTCCCTCGCAGGATCGTGACCGGTGGATATCTTCGGATCAAGGTATATCTCTGCGGCGCATTATTCCCCGCGAGGGACCTCCGCGAAAGGGCGAAAAGATCGATAGCCCCGGCGTACCGCGGCACGTAAGAACTTTTGTTTCGCCGTAGGAACAGATAAAGTATCGGGGGAATAATGGCGTTTCGCCAGGCCAACGGCGGCGTCCTCCACTTCGCCCTGTCGCGACACTTTCGCCCTTCCCGCTTCCTCCATCTTCAGCCGACGCGCTCCTGAATTAATCCCCGCTGCGACCTGACGCGCTAAAAACTTTCGCCTCGCGTTCCTTTCCCCTTTGATCTTCGCCCGTGTCGATCGCGAAGGGGGATGGAAGATGGGGCGAACCGAATCTGCGGATACCTGACGCGTCACGTGCGGGCGCAGCGAGCTTCCGCTTCATGTGTTGGATTTGTGGAGGATGTGGTTTCCTCCAGAATATCCTTAAGCAATCTGTACAGTATTCTGGTAGTCGTTGGAATCACCTGGGCCTTTTTAGGAGTTCAAATTTTAGGATACCTTCTTCTTTCTCTTCGCTGAATCGTTGGAACCGTGGAGGAGGTAGATGTACCTCGAGGGCAACCGAGGGTAAACCGATTTGTTACCTCTCGCGAACTTGCAACGCGAAATGAGTATGCACTTCGGCGTTCCAAACAAAACGGTTCGATACGCGCGGAGGAGCCCGGTAGCCCCACTGGGAATGAGAGTTTCTTTTCGCTGCTCCTCGGAGGTGGCGGATCATAGTTGCAGCATCATGTTCGAAAGGATCGAAGGATGTTCCCCGATGGTGTTAGCTAATTTTACGCCGGTGTTTCTCCCCGTGATTCCGAGAACTGGGAAGATTAATTGGTTTTCGTTCGAGCGGCGAGTCGCTTAAAGGAACTCGTAAAACCGTTCGCGCGCGTAGAGAGCGCGGCGTTTAGAAGATTAATTAGTTCTAAGGGTGTACTGTTCTTGCTTCCATTGTGCCGTGAGCGCAGCATCGCTTTACATAGTATCGAATCTCAGTCAATCTACCGTAGCTTACTGTCACACCATCGAATTAAATAGTTGCGAATTTAATTTTAATGTAGCCTCGATATCCTTGGGGCGATTCCAATCTCGTCTCCATTTCATTGCTCGCCAACTAGATGCCAGTAAATCGCATTAACGGACTCCCACAATGAAAATTATTCATCGACGATCGTAATTCAATTTAAGGATCAAGCGGAAAACGAACGCTTCGTGGAAGACGGTCCTTGAGGGCTAGTTTTATTTGCTCGAGGTCGTTTCTTGCTGTCCAGGGTAAGGCTTACACGTGGAAGACTTTGAAGTTAGAAAGCTTCCCGAACGAGATTACGCGCGCGGCAAGGAGCTTTTCGACACTTGTGCGGTTTTTTTTCATCCATCCCCGCCTCCCGGCTTGCTGGCTCCACCTTCTCCACCTTCTTCACCCTCTCTCCACCCCCTCGCCGCTTTATGAGCCCTTGGCGTCGGTGCTCCCTAACGATCCCGTCACTCTTTTCCTTCGTATTTCCTTTTTTCTCGCATCACTCCCGCGTGCTGGACTAACCGAGGCAGACGGTAAGTGACCTTTGTCTAATTACGGCGAAATGTCGATGTAGCGTCGCCTACCCCGTAACCATGGCGTCGAATGTCATCGATTCAGTCAACGGAGGGAAACTGAACAGAAGGGACCGATCTATTTACTCGGGGCAAGAAGATCCTGCTCCTGTACCAACTGACGCGTCCTGTGAAAAATTCTCCGAACCGTAGAACGAGATTTTTCGCGAAGGACAAGTCTTTTAAAAAGCAAAGTGCAATAATAAAACGAGAGCAAACTAATAAGTTATACCGCCTAAATCTTCCATATTTAAATCCACCGTTGCGTTGGTCGGGTGAAAGATTCATCGTTGATTCGCTAGGAAAATGAAATTCATCCGCGAACGACTATTGAACGCGTCTTATGGCGAGTAAACGCAGCCACGCGTAATGCCGGATCCGTCGCGACGACGATCGGGGACCACCGTGATGTCAGAAGTTTTCAAAGAACGGTTTCTAGGAAGCTTATTCACTGGAAGCCAGGCTTTCCTGATTTCTCCACCGGGAGAACTTACGGGCTTCTTTCATCCCCATCCTCTTTCTCTCCACCGCATTCCCAGTTTCTCCTCCCTTTCTTGCTGTAACGTCCCGCCGTAATATCCGTCCGGGGCGACAGAGGAGGAACGGAGTGGCGACCTCTCATTATCGGTACCGACTAATTCACGAGTGTGTTCCAGGCCGGGAGCGCCGCGTCCGCGGAGGACCCTTTCATCCCCTTTCGTGCGGGGCCCTGGTTAAACGCCACCTACTTCCGGTCGGCCACCGATCATCGCGTGCACCGATAATTATTGGCTTTTAGCCTGCTCGAGTTTTCTAAAACCACGACCACCGCTCCTAAAGAGGGGCCCTGTTTTCCCAGGCCGACCGCCCGCGACGCTGGAATCTCGATTGTCGTCATCCACTGCGGTTTCGGAGTCGGGTGCATCGATTCAACGTTTCCAGAGAATCTAAAGTATTGATGGAATAATTGATGGTAGCCCGGGAAGTTGTGAGTGAATTATTAGAGCTCTAGTTTAACGGAAATAAAGATCCTTCGACAAACAAGTCAGCAATCTATACTGTAATACTTTCCAAGATTCTCAACCCCTGAAAAATTTCAAGGAGAAACAGTGGAGACTTTAAAGCTCCCTGTGCATCTAAATTCAAGATGCGTTAAATTCAAGAAGGAATTTAAGGTATGTCGGATAATTCCAGCGTGCATAGTTATGTCGTTGAGAAGAGATCGGTTGCGCCCTTTTTTACGGATCGCAGGCGACGGAATGCACGGAGATGCGACAGGTTTAGCGATCGTGGAAATGGGGATATAAAAAGGGGTGGGATAAAGAGAAGAATTTTCTGAGCTGCGTTATGAAAGGGGTTAGAGGGAACGATCCCAACCTGTGCCATCGAGTTTGCTTTTTTCCCCCCTTCTCTGTTCGGTGGGATAACGTTTAGTGACATAATGCGCTGGACCCAGAAAGGGTTGCCTCCCGATGCATTGTGCGATCTCGCGTACAAGGTGCTAGTGTGCGCGGAGCGTATACCTGCGTGTTTCCCGGAGACAGCGGCCCGGAGGGAAGGGTTGCCAAGGTCCCAACCACTTTCGGCTCTCACCCTTTCGGAACCCTCCCTCCGAAACGTTTGACCCCTTGATCACTAGCAATGTGCGTAACCGTGCGGCTGGTAACAGGTGTTGCGCACGTACACATGGGTGCGAGCACGCAGAGGGAAGAGAGAGGGTTACGAGGAGCGACAGGAGGATTAGGAACCCCTTCTAGCAGGTGAACATTAACCTGACCTCCGACCATGAGAGTTTTTCCTTGCTACCACGATGCTAACCGCGGCTTCCAAGCGAGATATAATTAGAGCTAGGGGAGGACGTAATTTCTTGCCATCCACCTGTAATTTTGCACCGTTGCTCGATAATCGGGTACGTAGATTGTATATTCTGTTGCAATGTTAATAGTTGAGGGTAGATAGTGTAAGATGGCAGATGAAATGCTTAGGACTTAGAGGTAAGATACAAGAGTTCACGGCTGCAAATAACTTTCTTCACATCTCCAATCTGAATTTCCCCATTACCAATGGTAACAATGGCCCCTCGAAGTTATGTAGCTCCAGCGCACCGCTGGAAGCTTTATCAATCAACCTCCATCAACGGTCAACACGTCATCGAGCGTATTAATAACCGACTCGGGTCTCGCTTCTTCGTTTCGCCATTACGTCTCCACTCAGCGGCGCCCCATAAATGTCCTCGCTCATTTTTTTATGGCGCCTCGAACCTGTCGCTGTTGCTCGCTCGAGTAGCGACCTTTACGGCTTCCAGCCACTTCATAAAGCATCGAGGTTTTTATCGCGTGGAAGGATATATCGCTTTCCAATTACGCCTTTCGGGGTGTGAGCAATGGGAGAGGGTAAAAAAAAGGGTCCACGGGGCACAACCCTATCGATTCCCTCCCCCTGAAAGCGGGAGAATGATCCGTGGATAGGTTTGGCGCAACACTCACCGCTCCTCGTGTGGTTGTAGAGCCATAAGTGTTCGCATCCCGCCGCGCCGGGCAGGTATAAACGCATCCACGGTGACGACGAGAGGAGAAAGAGAGGGTTGCCTCGGTGCGTGCACGTGGGGTAGGTCCTGGCCTAATCCATTACACGACATATTAATTCGTCTGCGGCCTGGCGATCCAGGTAGCGCAGGAAGGCTCTCTTAAAAAAAGAGAACGCCGAAGAGAAACGCGCCGCGCACGCGTTCAGGTAGTCCCGAAAGGGGTCCGACACGAGGCCCCATAAAAAAGTCAGGCCCGGGAATGGGGAGGGGGGAGAGGCATCGTCGGTGGAACGTGTCGAAATTGTACATCGTAAAGTACCTGCCACTGGAACCGCATTTTTTACCACCGGCGGTTTTCTACGCCATATTTCTTTGGGCCTTATCGATTGTGACTGTATATATTGTCACTTAGCAAAGAGAATCCGGTGGTCTTGATCAAGGGATCTCACTCTTCTCTCGATTGCATCGCGATTTCATGGAACTGGCAGCAAGAATTAATGGGGAGATGGGAAGAAGTCTCAAAGAGCGAGGTGCTCCTGCCAAGGATGTATTAACGCGAAGGAAAGAGGAAACGACCTGGCCCGCGCCTCGTGGCGGAAAACTTGCTTCCGTCGAGCGCTGATAAGAAAAAAAACTTCCCTGGAACGAAGGCGAAAGAGGGAATACAGGAGTAGAGTGGTATCCAACGCTGGAACTTTGAAACACAGACGAGTGTACAGCTGTTCTCAGTCTACCCTCTCTGATAGCGAGTTGGTCAGCATAAATCCACCCCCAACCATTATTTACACACAGTATTCTTCCATTACTCTAACCTACTTCAAAGTCGCATTCACCTTTAAACAACCATACAATCTCTCACTGTGTTTCCAAATTGCAACCACTGTCATTACATATGTACTTGCAAACAATTCAGTGGAACATTGTACCTCTTCCCTATCATCGCATCGAACCTCAACCCCCGCCCTCCTAATAAGCAAACATCGAGAACGTGCACATTTAATCCCACCGTCGCGATCGATCGTTTACTACCATGTAACGTGCAACGACGTGATCCCTGGGCAGATGCCGTCTCACCTCTTCCCGCCATTTCTTCTCCACTCTTTCTTCTGTCCCCGCCGTCCGTGGCACCCTTCTCCTTGAATCGCGTCTCTCGCGTTCCCGGCCCGATTTAATGCCCGTCCGTTTGGTCAGTAGCAAAAATAACGGCCGGCTGGACACCTTTTCTTCTTCAACCCTCTTTCGGCGAGATCGGACCAGGTTACGGTGCTCGGCCCTTGACGAGTCGTGGCCGAGCGTCCACCCTGTCGGGGTCAAGGGGTTGGCCAGCTGGCGTCGGACGGTTGTGCAATCTGCACACGGCAACCCCTCCTTTCTCTGGCCGAGGAGACACGGCCAAAGGGGGCTGCAGAGCCAGAGAGAGATGCAGAGAGACTGGCAGCAGCCTCTGTGATCGGGGGTTGGCTGGCAT
This sequence comes from Andrena chrysosceles, assembly GCA_963855975.1. NCBI lineage: Eukaryota > Metazoa > Arthropoda > Insecta > Hymenoptera > Andrenidae > Andrena > Andrena chrysosceles. Next base: position 7,909,853 of record OY979766.1, on the reverse strand, counting down.
CGCCGCTAACATTGCTCATTGTCCAAGCTCAATGGCCGTCTGTCCAGCGCCATTGTTGGTGATGATTTCGGGGAGGCCTGTGAGACAACCAGCTACATACAATCCACCATCCCTGTCGCCGCGAGATAAACTTATCGCGCCGGTTGCCCCGATACGCAGCATCCTACGTCGTTTGCAAATCCGCGCGCGACCGTTGATCGTGATTTATGTGGGAGTACGGTGGATCGGCTATGGCAGACAGATTCCGCGATATGGAAACGTATGAGAGGGTAGCTTCGGCTGCCTCGAGTGGAATTGCGAGCTCGCGGCGGAGGATAGGGTGACGGTGCATTGGTTAGGTGAAAGTGCTTTTTCTGTTACCAGTCCTGATGATATTACGTATGTACTACTACTCTTTTATATGGAGTTTCCTAGCTTCACGCGAAATATAGTTAGGACACCTGCTGTATTTCCATAAAGCGTGATAATATTTGTTATAGACTCGTTACTTTCCACTGCCTTTAATTTAAAATATCAAGTAAAGTAAAATTTGTTAGAGTTTTTCTATAAATTTGCACGGTTTTTATAATTATTTCCTAAGTCCATATTTCCATTGCCAGTAAATTTATAAATAAAAAAGGAAATAAGTCCCAATAATTATGAACGTATACCACGTTCCTTCTTGCTAGATTATTATTCTGTTACAGCTCAGATTTTAAACTTTGATCTCTAATTCAGTCATCAATGGATACCGACTAGCCGTGCTCCACACGTTGCAACGACAATCCTCGGCAGATACTTGCTCCATTTGAAACAGTATCGTGGAACATCTCTGACCGTGGCACCGTTATAACGGCAGCGCATGTAAAACGGCCTCGTGGGTGTCGCGAAAGATTCCACAGGGCGAAGAGCATTCTAAACAGCCGGGGGTCTCATTAAGCAGCCAGGTTCGCACCTTTCCTGTGCAGAGATGACGTTTCCGGTGAGTTACGGGGCTGGCGCGTTGATATCCCTTGCGCTCTAAGATTTATGCCGCGGCCCACCAACGGATATGGATACACGACTGACAGGAAACAAGCCCACGTCTCCTCTAGGAATATTCATGTCGAGAAGTAGATTGACTCTGGCATTGTTCATGGGACTAAAGATTCGAGGAAACAGGAAACGGGGGGGAACTGTTGCAGAATAACAACGAGGAGCTTGGGGCATTTCCCTTAAACCATGCTATATAAAAACACGAGATAAAAAAGCCCGACAAACAACGGATAAACTAATAAAATCTCTTAAATACTATCTTACACGTCGCCGTGGATGGATCGGTTGCACTGATCAGCCATTTTGTAAGCGACACCGCCATCGCCGCGATTCAACCCTTGCACAACCCTATCCCTTCAAGGGTCTCGTGTTCAGCCCCGACCCACTCACCCCTTTCATACGAAGAAAGGGAGTTAATTCGAGCCGCTGTCACAACACGGCCATTCGAGCATCAATCTGTGCCTTGATTGGCTGAAATCGGAATCGCTTTCCATCGAATATTCCGTCACGTTTGAACGTAGTTAATCGAGAAAAATACAGCTGTTTCTTCATCCTACGCGTGCATAGTAGAAGGAAAATTTAACGCCAGTTACTGAATTGATAATTCGTTGGACGTTGAGTTACGATACGCTGCAGCCGCCATACGTTGTTCCCAAGTTTGACCGTTTTTATGGATACTCGGCCAGAAGGCGACATAACGTTATGGGAGTCTAGATTTTGGTACGTTACTCGAGAGACACGTGGTTCCACACACGTGCCTGCTGGAATTAAGTCTTTGTCGCCTTCGTGATCCGATTCTGACGCCTGCACCTGAAGATTCCACCGCGCACCTTTTCCTTTCTACCTGTCCGCTCGTGCGGTAATATCTCGATATCTAACAAGCTGCGTTAACGTTCCAAGGTGAGAAAAACGTGGTTGGATTTATGGCCCTTGGATTCGAGTGATCAGAGTGTGACCACGGTCACTAAAAAGGTAAAAACAGCTTGTGCTCCTAAAAATACTACCTATTCCAAAGTTCTCTTCAACTGTCAAGTATGTTAAACTTGGAACTTCGAATGTCTATCGAAGAAGGTCCACTCCAATCGAAACCCAACGTCCACTACAGCCCCCACTTGGCACCAACACACTGGGATCACTTTGTAATTAGAAATGGCACCCAAATGTTTCGCGTCACCGATCAGATGGCAACGGTTCCGCATGCACACACACGTCAGGCTTCTGCAGTCGATCGAATTGAGTATCGAAACGATCACAGGGGTAGCTCCAGCGTAGATGCTAGAGGCAAGAGGGGTATTGTCCCTCGCAGAGGCAATTCCCATTTTATGGGGCATAAACTCGATCGAGAGGCTCGCTACACCGATGCTTGATTGGCTACCCGAACAACGTCATACCCGTTACGACAATACCTACTAGTCGGATTAACGCTGCTTCGCGTTAATGCTCCCGAACTCCTAGCGTTTATCGCTTTAAACGTCGATAACACCACCCTTGCGCCAATCAACCACCCCGCGAGTACAATCGATGCCGTCTCTCGTGTTCCCGTCCAAGCGTCTTCGCTATCCAGGTCCACCGCGAGAGAAACACGTAGGTATACCTACATGTATTCCCGTTTCAAGAAAACTGTATCCATGACTGAAAAAAGGGGAAAAGCACCGTGAAAGAATATATCATCGCCGTCACGTTAATACGGTTACAATCCCGATGAAAGGATTCGAGATATCCCGCCATTGTCCCCGCACGCGTTGAGCGTAAAATAAAGGAGCGCGCAGGCGCGCGCCGGCCACCCTTCGCAGCTTCCTGTTCCCGTAAAATTTCCAACTTTTTTTCCAGAAACCTCTCTGCTTGCCCCCTCTCGCCGCTTCCTCCGACACGTATGTACGCAGATGCGCGGTTTTCCCTGCCGTGGCTTCCCGATCTTTTACCTACAATTCTCTCTCGATTCTATGCCCCTGGTTCTATCTCTCTCTCTGTCCACCTCGCCCTGGCTAGCTCGTCTAGCCTCGCGCGCTCCCGCTCGCACGCATCGTGCCACGACCCTCGCGCGTGTAACGAATCCGCGCTTTTTTCGCCCCTTTTTTCCGACCGAAAATATCCAGTTTTCGGGGTGAATGGAACGCACGCGTGCCCCCCGAGACGGGCAAAGATGGAGGGCAGGCGAAGGAACGAGAGGGAAACCGCAATGGAAAGCTGCACGGAGAGAAAGAAGGAGAGAGAGAGAGAAGCGATTGGAGGGGACAGAACCAAGTGCCGGATTCGAAAAAAGTGGTTAAAAATATGTAAACGGACGTAGGACGGGATTGGTAGCACGTGGAGAATGGTAAAACGGGGAGACAATGTGTCATCGGCACGCGCGTGTCTCTTCTTTCCCTTCTTCGCCTCTTCCTTTCGGCGTTTCCACGATCGTGGATGCTTTTTATGGACCACGATCGCGCGCGGGCTGCCTCGAAGGGGATCTTCCCGCGTGGAGGACCAAGGTGGTGCAACTGATTCGATGCGTACACTGGGAGACACATGGAAATGAGCTCCTCTCGCAGAATAAATTGGGGTGCACTTTCACGTGCGTCTTTGTTTCAGCGGACAGTAATATATCGAACGTGCATATATAGTTTCCATTGTGAGGATGATTTTAGAATGGCCCTGTGCCTCGCGCTAATTTATTTTACGAGGGAATAAATTATCAGCCAACGAGATTTTACGTAAGCGCCACCAATGAATGCGGGCCGTTCGGAGGAAACGGTTGGCCTGTTCTGTCGGAGCACGAAGGCGGGACACGTTTATCGATATTCAGAAGCTCACCTTTGTTTAGGCCGGCCCTTTTCATTAAGGCCGTGTCCGTAGATTATGTGCAAACAGACCGTTCACCTTTTATTCCACAGTGGCTACCTGTGATCAAAGATCCGCGCGGTGGTTAGCTATTTACAACCCTTGCGATTGCGCGGTAGCTTAGAATCGCCTAATAAAGGTATTGTCGCGAGCGACGGGGTGATAATCTTTTGTGGTTTCGATATGCTATATTACTACAAATTTAATCTGCTTATTCCAAATAATTCCCTTTACGGTGACAGAAGAAATCCCCTTTGCCCTCAATTCGAAATAAATCCCCCCCAAGAGACAAAATTTGCGTGACTCGAGACACTCGAATGTCCACGCCCCGTTTCTTTTGAATATTTAATCCCGCTTAAACGATCCGAAAACATCAAACAACACCGTGGTCCACTCACGACGCTTCATCCCTTTTTTTCAACGCCGCCGATTAGGAGCTGCCGCGGACAGACGCGGCCACTAATTATTGGAATTAGTGGCTGGTATTTGTTACGTGAAACACGGGAGGGTAGAGATTAGGGTGGGCTCTTAGGATGCTCAGAGGCTTTTGAGGTGTACGTGTGCGTGAGGAGAGAGACTTTATAGCGGGCGTGGCCGGTTGTTCACGGGGGCGTTCGAGTATTTTTAGTCGTTTGATGCCGGCACGCGCTCTCGCCGCTTTTTTAACGCGGTCGAAGCATCTGCCCTCGGTTAATGTCTCCCCGGTTTGTTTCACTCGCGCACACACGGGCGCGTGCACAGAGGAACGGCCCCGGAATCGATGAGCGCACGCATACACGCACAGCCATAGAGAAAAGCACGATCGGCGGTGGTTTATTGTCTCCGTTGGAAAATGGGATTAAGTTACTCATTCAGAAAAGCGCGCACGGTAACGAGAGAACAACGTTGTTTTGCCCCTCTTTTCACCATGGCGCGGGGCAAAAAAACAGAGATCCCTCCTTGTTTGTTAATTTGTCGAATGCCCTCGACCGACTCTTGTATATTGTACATTTTTTTTCAGATAGATATCCGTTAATAGTCTCGACGATCGCGCCGAAGGAGAATAGGGGAAGAATCAACAGGGTGGAACCGCGCGGAGCGTTCGGGATCTCGTGTACGTTGAATCGATCCAGGCGATGTCATCGTAGGATAGGCTTCTGCTGTCGAGTGTCCCCCATTAGCCAAATTCGATGTATCATGTAATTACAGGCGGAGGAGCTGGTAGATGGAAATTATTCGTCTGAAGTTCGCCAATTACCGTCGTGGAAGACGTCCGATGGACGAAGAAGAGTCGGAGGAGCACTCGAGAGGGCTAGGGTTACCTTAATGGACGATCCTTCAGGGTTCGATCGTTCGCTTCCAGCACAAGCTCTTATCTGGCTCGTGGAGGCTTAGCCAGGGCCGTAGCTACCTGGTTCGTCGGGGCATTGATGTAATAAAGGGGCCTGATCTGCCTCCTCCTTTTTCTCCCCCCTCGTTATAAACTGTTGGGCTGCTGCTCGCGCTGCCCTTCCAGATATTACCAAACAGACCGGCGAGGACCACGCGAACGGGCAGAGGAGAATTTAGATAAAACGAGGGGCGGGCTTGTTGGTCCTGGATCCCCGCGGAAGAAGAATGAAGCGAGGTCGACGGAGGGGGAGAAAAAAAAACGAAGCCAGCTCGTGCTCAGCACGCGCAGATCGTTCGCTAGAGACAAGATGACGACGATCATCGGGGGCCTTACAGGCTGCACCTTGGTACACGAGGGTGAACGGTCGGCCAAGTGGTAGGACCAGGAAAAAAGTACCGCCGTAATGCATGCTCACCAGTCTCCACGTCGGGGGCTGGAATCTCCACTGCCTTTTTTTTGCAAGCCCTGGTAACCCCGATGGACGCGTAGATGGTGCTTCCCGAAGATTAATTTCTGAATGTGGACGACGGAGGGTGACATTCTGCCTGGTGTTCTATAAAGCTTCGCGGAGAAGATCGTCTTAGGAAAACTTGGGCACCGTTACGCACCCACGGAGGATCTGAAACCCTATCGTAGTATTCTGTGAAACCTAGGCTGCTAGAATCATTAACAACACCCTTCAAAACTACCCCCTCGCAGAGCATCGTTCCAATCTCGTTACCACGATCTGACGATCGCAAAACCGATCCAGATCACTCTCTCGCATGCATCGTTTTCAGGGGCCCGTTTGTAGCTGAAACTACGAGGTGACTCGTGGCACTCCGTCATGGACCCATGCGGGGGGAGAAATGGATCGCTCGACCGGCACGCACGTTTCGCAAAGAGCACTGTCGGCCATGCCCAACGTTTTCCCCGATATTTTTATTGCCGTGCCCCGTGCTGGATTGGTCCCCGCGAGAACCACCCTCGGCACCCTTCCCTCGCCGCCCCCCAGCTAGCGCGAGTGGCTTGCGCGACCGGAATCGCATTCGCGCCAGCCGTGCAATAAATTCCGCCCGGCTATCATAGATTTATCATAGTCACGCACTCGCGCCCTGGCCACCGCCGATAATTGCCGGATTGCGGTGGTTCAGGGCTGACCGTCCTCCCCTCCGCCGATCGGCCGGGGTGGCGGAGGGAAACGCACGGGGGCCAGCGTCGGCAGGGTGAGAAAAATAATGATTCGGGACATTTTTCAATAGACCGAGGGCGCGAGGAGGGGAGAGGCCTGTCAGTTTTTCTCGGGGAGGCTCGATTTTCGCTTCTTCGTGCCTCGATATTTCTCTTTGTCAACTCACGCGGTAGTCAGCCGCACCTGCCAGGTGGATTAAACGATTGAGGAAAGGGGGATGTTATTGTTTTTTCTCTGGATCAGTGTATGTGTTTGATGGTAATAATAATAGCGTAAGCGCCGTAAGCCAACCAGTAATTGACCGCATACCAATGAATGACCATTAGGCAAAGAAATGTCAATTATAAATTTAAAAATATATATATATTTATAAATGAAGTGTACTTGCACTTTTAATATTTCATATTTTTAGTTACGTGTATTAAGCAAACATTAATAAGTACAATTCTTATTAAAAGTATGCGGTCATTTACTGGGCTTCTAAAGGTTTTGCATTTTATAATCGTTTTTTTTTAAAATCACGATAAGAATAAGTAATTATTTTTATAGAAATTTCAAGAAAAGTAAATTTAAATGCAATTTCAACAGTTGTTTTGCTGTTATACATAGGTAAATATATTCAAGTACCTATTAATCTCAAAGGTCCATAAATTCAACAATATAAGGTAAACGTACCAATAAGTAGCCGTTTAAGGAATATTCTGTATAAAATTAACAATTTAAATGGAACTTTTTTTCATTAATAAAGATTTTGTTGATTCTCATCAGTACTTACATAGTCAAATTTTATTTATTTGATATTTAACGTAAAATAAACAAGAATATTTGGACGTGTAAATGTACCAATAGATAGCCAACCTCACGCGATTGGCCCAGTGTCCCAATTGTCATGTCCCAGTACCTAGCCATAGGTTTTGTACTCTGGGAAAAATGATTTTAAAAACTGATTCTTTGTCTTAACCCATACAGCACACTCTCGTTGCAGCATAGTTGCAGTATAGTTGCGGTGCAAGATTGCAACGATTCACGCAACGTTGTCGCAACAATGCAGCAATAATTCTATGTCCGCCTGCTGCAATGTTGCACAACAACTTTGAGGCAACTTTGCACGGCAACTTTGAGGTAACGAAAAACTGTTTAAAAAAAAATAAAAAAAGTTATCGGTTACGACAGATTTGAACTCCGGACCGCCCGCATGACAATCCGACGCGCTACCGTTGTGGCCACGGAACCTTCTTGGATGTAGAGTACTGTAGATGGTATATATATTGATTACTCCGTACGTTAAAAACCTTTATACTACATGAGTACTACGACCCCCATATATTGTCGTTCCAAAAGCACTGTGCGTCGTGCTCGCCTTCACGAAAACATCAGCTTGGCACGTGCCACCAGTAAAGTAGATTCTGACTTATGCTTGGAACTGATTAAATGGTTGCCTTCTCCGACATATATTTTATATTTTAGTTCATTATACTGGATGTCCGCGGGAACAGTAAACACCTGGATATTTCCTAACGTATTGGAGATATAAAAGAAATTGTTTACATGAAATTGCATGGTTGGAGGGGGCAAATTTACTACGGAACTCTTTTTTTTAACAGATCATTTGATAGTGCGTTTCAAGACGAATTCAATAAAGTATAATGTATACACTTTATTTCAGCCGGTTTTGGAGATATTATGTTTTAAAATTTGCTAACGCCGCAAAGTTGTGGCAAAGTTGCGACAAAGTTGCGGCAATGCTGCGGCAAAGTTGCGGCATAATTGCGGCAAAGTTGCTGCATAGTTGCGGCATAGTTGCGGCATAGTTGCGGCAAAGTTGCGGCATAGTTGCGGCAAAGTTGCAGTGCATTATTGCAACGCAACTATGCAGCAACTATGCAGAAACAATTCCATGTCCGCCCCGTGCAATGTTGCACGGCAACGTCGCAGCAACCATACATCGACATTGCGCTGCAACCATGCAACATCGCAAGGTTACTGCAACCATCCTGCAACTTTGCCGCAACGAAGTGTGCTGTATGGGAAATGGAAAAATCTGTTAAGAAAAATTAAGAAGTACAGAAATATAAAATTATTGTATAAATAAACATAATAAACATTGCAGCAGCCCTTCTGGTGGGCACCCCCTTCTTCACTTCGATTAATGCTAAATTAACCTGTTGTTGCGAATAAGAAGCTTGCTTCGCCTTTTTGGGCATTTTGAAATTTCTGTAATTTCAAGAAACAATAAGTTTAGTTACACTATCGATAGATGTTTGAGGTTATTTTATATATGACTCAAAAACAACCAACAAATTCATAAAACTGTATATGTACATAAACTTTAATAAAACATCTAGAAAAATAATATTTATATTATGATTTATAATCAAAATACTTACCAGCTTTATTCCGAATATTGCGTCAGAAATTCACACCTTTTTCGTAATTTGTCGCGTACGACGTCGATTATGGTCGATTAGCATTTGCAACTCATTTCACCCGATTTATTCAACGCGTGGTTAGTTACTGGGCTAACAAGATTTGTTTGCACCAATAAATAGCCATGTAAATATTTAAATAAAAAATATTTTTTATATCCAAATATTTACTTTCTATTTGTTACAAATATTTTCAAGATTCTAAAACCCTTTTATCTATCTAAAAAACTATTATCGTATAATAATTATGCTCTTAACAAGAAGCACGCTTTTCTTAGCCATATCATAACGAATGTCTGAAAACGCGTCATATCTCTGGCCTGGAGACTTTAAAATGGTATTTCTAAATATCTAGACAAAAAAACAAGACGAGATAACCTCAGATATCAAACCGAACAATTAAATAATGTAAATTATACCATACATGCATTTTATCTTACGCGCATAGTTTAATATTATTAATATTTCAACAGATGGCTAGGTATTGGTACATGGCTCATTATTGGTACATTTACCTTACAAAGAAAGACAAACAATACTCCCACACCCTTCTTCAACAAATTCGTCAAACATAACACCATGAACCTGCCCATCGTAATTGGGCCAGTGTCGCCAGTATATTTTCATTCCGCCCCCCGCGCAGTTAATATGGTCCACGGCGTTCTATTTACCCGCGAACTATTTGGTCCTTCCTCCGACGAATTAACTCGCTGGACTAATAGTCCCTGAAAATAGACCGTGGTCCGTACATCTTCCCGAATGATCCCGTGGTACCTAGGACCCTCCGTGTTCATGCTGCAATTGTAATGGCCACCCACCCCCGACGCAATCAATCGTCGATGTTTCCTGGGGTTAGCAGCAGCGCCGTCTTTATTTCCACGTGATTCACGTTGATCGCGGGGAACGAAGCGTGAGATTAAACGCTGCGAGCCTCAAACCAACACACTTGGGAATTTGCTTTCCCACTAGAAACTACACCCCCTACGATTGTTTTCCCTGCAAGATCACAATCCTCAGCGCGGACGATCTGAAAGTCACAAACGAGGGGCCGAATATGAGGATTCTATTATTTACAAACAAAATCGGTGCGTATCGTTTGCAAGAAGAAGGCTGCCGATAGTTTCTGCGTTTCGTAAGGAGCAGAGAAATGAACGCACCTCGCGATGGACGTCTGAATGGCAAGTGGCACTAATGCCTTCTGCGATCGCGTCGAGGATCGTGATTGACGTCTATCCACGGGGATATTTCCAAATCGCGGTCACCTTGCGAAGAACAGGCCTCGAGGTGGACGAAGCGGAGCAGGATCGACCTGGCCGAATGACGTATCGAATTTTGTGCCAACAAAACTTCCGGCGTCACTTTTGTGCCCAGCTTCACGGACACTCGGTTGCCGCAGAACGCTGCAAAAGACTCGTCGGGCGAGGAGCTGGCGATCCCAGCGCCGTGGCAGCCCTTCTGGCCCCGACAAAGGAGTTGACAAAACATGACAATCATAACAGCCATAACTCTCATAACTGACGTGGGTGGATCGTCCCATCCGACAAAGCATTCTCCTGCGGTTCGAAGCCTCCGAGCTAGACAAACATCGCTCTGACAAGTCTTCGGAGTAGAGAAAGACTCACCCCTCTCACGGCTTATCGCGGTATTACGAACGAATTATACGCCAATGTTTTCGGCGGGCGAATTCTTGGCAGTCCGAGGCTCGCGGCACGGAATGAGAACGGGAACGACGGGCGCTCGCACGGAATTTCTCAGCCGTCGAGAGTAAAAGACGAAGATGCGATCGTCGCTGGACGAATTGGAAATACATGCGAGGATAGCGAATGATGATAGCTTTCCATTCGTTTTCCATTCCTATTCCTACCGTATTTCTGCTTCCTGCTTGTTGAAGGGGCCAGCTTTTAGGATTGCATCGCTGCTGTTTTCTTTAGAAATATTCAAAGTCTTTCCCAGGTGCTCCCAAGAATACTATATAGGTATATACATTCTTGTTACAATGAGACATCATCGAATCCATAAATCACATTTTTCGCTATTCCGTTCGATTTTACAGCAATCATCGTCGCCACCTTCGATACACGGTCCATCGTCCCGGTTCAGGGATTCTGTAACAGATAAGTACGCTGGCTGCGTCGCCTCCGAGCAGCGGGGTTAAACCTAGGTCCAAATGAAAGCGCTGGGTGGACACGTTAAAAGGTTTCTTTACGAGGTCGTAACGAGGATCACGGGCCACCGTTCGCGACGCTTCGTGATCATAAACCGCATAACGCCGTCGTGCAAGAGCAAAGACCGCGCGCCCCTTCGCCGTCGCCCCCTCTGCTACATAAAACATTTTTGATACACCGGATGGGGTGGACTCGCCAGTGGAAACGGGGATCTCGGAGTTCCTCGAGATGGCGGCCATCATTTTTCCACGCGGCAACGAGTTTCGCGGGACTGGGTGTGATATTTCCGATAAGCTGAAGATAATGACACCCTCGCGCCGCGCTGTTGCTGAAACGGTACGGTTTCCTTTCACAATTTCGATTTTAGGAATCTTTTACACCCTGGCCACATCCTAACCATTTACATTTTCCATAATCATAGTACGTCATTTATCCTTCATTTTATCTGTTACACCGGAGTATCGAAGATCCTAGAGGCTTCTCTCCTCCCTTTCAATAATCTTTCTCGGAATAAAGGAATTATGCAGAGAAGTCGCGTCAAAGATACAGCCCTTTGACCATCAATCTTTCAAGCACCTTCATCGCGACTCCTTTCCCAGATAACGAGTTTTATCAATCTTTTTCTTCCTCCCATTCTGCTTGTCCCTCCGTCTCGGGCTGTTATCAAAGGATAATGCGATCCGCCGTACTTTTTCGTCGCCTCCTTGCCTCTGCGGCATGGAAACTACGCTACGCTGCCAGGGTTCATACCTAAGCCGTGACGTTAAAAGTTAACCGTTTTACCAGTCTCTAAGAGGGCCCATTTACGGTCTGAATTATATATTTCCCAATGGCTCGCCGTCCCTTTCGTCGACTGGCTTGGATTTGCATGCTCCCCTTGGCCACGGCCGGGCCCAGGTTACCCGAAGGACTAGCAAAAACGTTAAAATGCGGTTTATGACTTTATGCTTTTCGTATTTTAGCGATATTTGGAACAATGAGGGCTAGAGGCTGACCTAACTGTCTCCCGGCACTGTGCTTTCACTCGGTTCAATGCGTTCTTTCTTCTTTTCGCCTGGGGGCAATTCTCGGAATCCGTGCGCGCATAAAATTTCTCCACCGAAATTCTCTAACCTTGTGACCGTTTTTGTGGCCGTCCCTTCCAACGAGGAAACGAAGGCGGTTCGGAAAAGCTTGGGCGAACTTTCACTGGCCAGTCGGAACGAGCTGCTCGATTTTTCGGGCAACCACTGCTAACTGTAGCGTTTCTTTCTTCACCGAGACAGAAATTATTTTGCTTTTTACTGTTAGAAACGATTCGTTCTTTATTACTTCGCGTTACATTATTAGATTTATTTCGCAAGGCAACTTATAGAAGTCTTTTATTATAAGAAGTGTTTGAGGGGTGAAGGCTCTCGTTGCTTCAGAATCTATTTGTTCCTACAATCTACCACACGCATAAATAGGATAGTCTCCTATCGTTCATCAAACTCAAGCGCTTCGAATCACCGCTTCGAACAATTTCAGAGTCAGACCCTCGACAATAGAATACATTATCAAGCACAATGGTGCGCAGAGTTTGCACAACATCGGCTTGCACCTTCAGCCTTGTACTTCGATACCGATCAGACGACCTTCATCCTAATCCACGTCTATTTCCGCTGAAAATATGCAAACAAGCAATAAGTTAGTGGGTGGTATTCTGTGTTCGCGACCGTGCATTTCGGTTTTGACCGGCTCACGATGGCCCACAAATCACGGAGGACTTTTCTAGCAAGAAGCTGGCGGTCAGCAGCAAAGACGCGAAGGGGAGGAAGGAACGGTACTGCTCCAGATTTTCACGGCTGTTAGGGAAAAACAGAAAAAGGTCTCCGATGAATCAACGTGTCCAGCAAATTGTCGCATGGTTTAACGTTTTCTGGAGCATGAAGGACGGCCTTGTCGTGGGTTGTAGCTACGGCTCCGGGTGCACGAAGGTTTTCCCTGGAAGATCCAACGATAGAAGCGACGAGGTGTTCCGCGCGAAACACAGCCGTCGATTTGCAACGCAGATCGCCGGACGTGCTCGTGACAAGTAGAGTTCAACGGAGAGACGGTTTTTCACGAGTCTCCCCGATGATCCTATACAAGCAACGCGTGTTCCCGGAGGTGCTGGATATCTTCGTAAGCCGTAAGCCAAACAGGGCTAGCCGGTAAACCACTCGGGTCGCGCGTTATCTGTTTGCAAGCGGGCCCCGGGGCACAAAGCTCGGGCGAGCTGGTGCCGTGCGCCTTTCCAAACGATAATATTGCGACAACGCTGCACAATATTTGCGTGTTTGCCCTTTCCTAGCTTGGATTCCTTTCTCCGGGAGAGAGTCACCAGCACGCGTCTCAACTTTACCCCTGTCGGGGCTCCTCGGACTTTGTCAACGCGCGAAAAGTCTCCGTGAGAGTGTAGCTTGTGAGTGGTGCGGGGGTGAGACGGGTTGTCTGCTGACAACCGCTGCGCGAGATTGTCGAGTGCCTTGATCTGCTGGAATTAGGTATTGAAGATTGATTGTCAACGCTGTGTACAGTGCGACTCCGTTTATCCGAGCATGACGGGGAACATGACGGTTCAGATAGCTGGAGCGCTTGGATAATAGGAGTACATTGATTCTCCCTGCCATCACGTGCTTGAATGCGCTGTCTTTTGTTTTACTGAGTAGACGCAAGGAAACATTTGTATATCTTCTCTGCAACGATACGAGTTCGTGATAAGTAGAATTCAAAATATATTCTTGGGGAGAGCCGAGTTGAAGGGATAGAAATATTTTGAATGCAAATTCAATCAAATTCATTAGGTGATTATAAAAATTGATTTAAAGAATAAAATCCAGTTTTCTTTTTTTTTTTAAAGAGCCATTTCTTTGGGAGGTGTCAGGGATGTGCGATAGAAGATCGTGTAGATCGTCAGCAGTAATTGATTTTTCAAATAAAATATCGTTCGTCAACAAGTTTACACAGATTACTTAGTATTAGAATATTACACGTGTCAGATTCTGGTCGGATTCTGTTTCACAAGGAACGCGTAATGGAACAGAGTCGATGGAGGTGAAAAAGAAGATCGACGCCTAGGCTGTCAGAGTTCACAGACGTAACGGACTCCGTCGATGGCCCGTCAATTTTTGTGACAGCGGGCCGCGTCCCGCTTCGTACTGCAACATACCGAGGAATCAATGCGAGACAGTAATTTCAGGGAGGACGCCAATGGTGTCATAAAACCACGGCTATCCCGCGCTATTTTTTACGACGCGGTCCTCCAGGCCAGAGCAAAGTCAATTCCTGGAAATTAAAAATGGAGCGGTTTTTACCCCAATCCGGGCTAATACTATTAGAATGAATGGTTACGGGGTAGGTACCTTTTTACATTGCAGCTAGAAAGGATCGTAAATGCGGGGGAAAAAATTTACAAGTAGGCTGACGTATTCTTTCGCCCTTCCTTATTGCCCAAATGTTTGGTCCCGTTATTCGAGTGCCCTCGAAAAGAAAGGTGGCGAACGTTGGGCCTTCTCTGTTTCGCATCACGTCAGCGCGGTCGCTCCAAATATCCTTCGGACAGTGAGCCGCGCTTGTATACCTAAAATAATTAAACCTCTGTAAAACAATTGTGGAAATCCAATTCCACGAACAGGCCATTCGTTCTTTAATCCCATTTCGAGCTTCTTTGTTGGACGTTGTTTGCGCTCGGCGGAAAGGCCCCGGGGGCACGCCACACGCGCGCTGCCTCTGACCCACTGCTCCCCACGCACAATGGATCGAATCTTTATTCCGGGTAAGGGGTTCCGCTTTCGAGGAAGCGCAAGGGTTATTCCAGGAACGCAAAGACGCCCTAAACGAATAAAACCGAAATTGGTCGACCTAGGAGCGTACCGAGCGAGCGTCCGTAAAAGTCATCCCTCATAAAACGCCGCCAACCCCCCTTCGGACACGCCACTCTCTCTTTCGACCGAGGAATTTCTAGAGCAGGGAAAAGCATTTCCTGCTGTCGCCTGGCAAGTCGTTCGGCTAGTACATTGCAATTAGAAATTAAATACAAAGGATGTAGACGTTTCGTGATTTGAAAAGTTGCTGGACTAAAAAGTTTGTATTTTGTGAGTGTGGAGCGCTGAAGTTAGAACGAGAGAGAGAGAGAGAAAGAAAGAGAGAGAGAGAGATGGAAAAAAGTGTAGAGTGAAGATTAGAGCGAATTCCAGTAGAGAAAAGTGAAAGCAAAGGGAGAGATGTGTCTGTTATTGAAGCGTACGACATATCAAATTACATAGTTATATTCTATTATTCGAAAATTAATAAACAATTGTTCAGGAGTATGACGGTTTAATTGTCACACTTTGTTTTACTTACATACATCTACATTATTTATTGTGTCCAAGGGTTTCAAGGTGTTCCGTGCAGGGACACACAAAATCGAATTTTTGAGGGGATAAATGGAATATAATCTTTCAGAGCGCGGCATTCGACGGGGATTTATAAATTTCGATTTTCTGGGTTTTTAGCGATCTGCCAGCAAAGAATCGGATCCCGGAGATGCTTTTTCGTGTATCGAGAGGACCGATACCAACTCTTTAAGCCTCTCCCACGGGACTACGTCAGGTCCCGTGGGACGGCGAACAAACCCGGAACATGACTCGGGAAATGTGAAAGGATTACCAGCCGTTTCGGTTTCATAGAGGGAAAAGTCTCCACCGTCCGGCAAGCCCAGCGGACAGATCGCTAAGTGATTGTCGTCGCACGTCCAATGTTCTCGGTATTTTCTAACTACCCTGGGACGCCCAAAATGTTATGACAGGATCCATAGTGCGATCTTTCCGCAAATTTCCAGGCGCACCTGGAAACTCTTCCCCTTTTGCATCTAATTTTATCGTACTGAGCCTCTGTACCTTGAAACGCTTCTTAATAATCGCAACCATGATTCAAAAGCGTTTTTACGTCTCGGATATTCAGCTCATTCGATTCTGGCCGCTTCGACACACATCTGTAGTCCAATTCGCATAGTTTCGCGAACATTTCCACAATATTTCGTGAATATAGTGTAGACGGGCGCCTGTGGCATTAACGGCACTCAGAATTTAATCTTGGAGGTGTCGTGTTGAAAGGATAAAAGTATTTTTAACGCAAATTCTATAAAATTCATTAGGTGATTATAAAAATTTATTTGGAGAATAAAATCCAGTTTACTTTTCTTTTTTCAAAGCTCTTGAATTACTTCAGTCGTGGTTACAATCTCCTTTTTCGTTCTTCTTTGGGGGTGCCAGGGCCCCTTGGCCCCTCTTGTGGGTGCGCCACTGTATGGAATAGCTTCAGGGCCGACCTAGGGGGGTCCAAGCAGGGCAACTGCCACAGAGCAGCAAAATTAGTTAAATGGTAATTTAGGAATATTAATTTTTTTATAAAACAAAAGGCTTTTGTTATCCAACAAATACGTACCAAAATTTTCACTCACTGTCAAGAATTGTATTTCAAATTAATTTTAAACCATTTTCGCCCAGAATGGCGGCAGAGCTAGATCGGGGCCTGTATAACTTTCCCTAAACCATATTCGCGAAATATTGTAGAAAATGACATTGAAGCGGGGGCAATCGAACTGTACATCCAGCAAAGGTTCCCGCCTTTTTCCACTGCAGCAGCATGATTTACGCATTCCAATAAAACAGCCAGCCGTGGACACCGAGGGTAGAGCCGGGCCAGAAAATCCAATTTGAACGTTGCACATGAAAATTGGATGAGGGCTGCATGAACAGGTACCTACGCAGATCCCCAGCTAATTGAGAGATGGAAGGCACCGGAAATGGCAGTCGGTCGCCGCCGGAAGGCCACGGTTCTCTAAGGCCTCGCAATAAATAAATAAACTAATAGAGCACAAATTGGAACACGCGGACGGCGTGTACAGCCGCCGTTTAGGGACGGTTCGTTTTGTAATTCCGTCCAATAAACCCAAAACGGGCCAAAGCAAAATGGGTCGGCTAATTAGTCCGAGTTTTTACGGTCCCCGAACGCCGTTTCGAGCGTCCGGGCAACGGGGTAAAATAGTGCCATGGAGGGGCATAAATGCAGTGGCCCCTGTTTGCTCTATAGGTTAGCACTGTGCTGCCCATTATATCGCATGATCGTTTCAGCAACCCTTTACCTGTGGCAACAAGCAGGAGGCACAGGTAGGTACATGGTAGAGTTGAATGTAATTCCTGGAACGAAGATGGGTGGAACTGTGAGGGGTAGGAATGAAAAGCGATAGTTCGTCGGTGAAAGGGTTGCTCGATGTTTGGATACGATTCGGAGGCTCGACGGGGCACATATGTTTCGGCTTAAGTGGAATGTAAGTGGGACAGTCCGAATTAGGGGCCTGAATAGATAATTGGCACACTAGTGTAGCCTGGTTCCCGTCCGTAAGACAAGGGTGAGGATTTTATTAGCGGCTCAGGGATTAATGCAAATAGTCAAAATATTTGGGGCTCGTACAATGGAATTTATCGCTCGGCAGGGTGACCTATAGCGTAAACGCTCCTCCCACTGTGTAAATTGGATACTCAGCGTCATTATTTGGGTCAAAATAGTGTTGCCTAAATAATTACAATTAAGGTGCAGAGGCGTGGCCGCAGGTAAGTCCTGCCGCGAACCCGAACCCCCTGTTTTATTGTAACAATTGCGCGGCAGTTTTTCCTCGTCTATTATCTTTAGTGCGCCCTATAGAATTCCCTGCGAACATAATACCCTACTTTTTTTTAATTTTTTATGCAAAAGTTTCATCTAATGTCCCGGGAAAATAGAGGCTACCCTTTCTGTATCGCGAAATGGGAAGAGTGAAGGAGATTTTGGAAACACTTCGACCCACGCTTAAATCCTGGGATTAAGTAAAGGTGAGGCAGTGTTTGGAATCAAGAGAAGCGCAGTGCTCGAAAATCTCGTCAAATTGGGTCAGTCTAATGCTCTTACACAGATCATACCTTGGCAAAGGAAATCCATGGTAGTCATTAACGTTTATGAATTCCACTTATCATCCAGACACATCTTTCTAAGTCCCGAAACTTTGCTACCCCGCGAAAATTTCCAGGAATTGGTCTCACGTTGAGGTGGTCGTGGACGCCAGCGGAAAAAATGGCACATTATTCCGTGGGTCGATTCAAGGAGCGGAAACTTGATAGTAGGGTTCCTTTTTGGAAAAAGAAGTGGTTAGGATCCCCTGTGTTTACGTAATCGATGCGACCCTTACCTCGTTGAAAAGCGAGCGCAGAGGGGCCGGAAAAGGGAAAAGCTCTGGGCCCAGCCGATGTCCAAACCGTCGTTCGATTCATTCCGCCGTTTGGGAAACGGTCAAGCGGTCCCAGACGTCGGTTGAGTAATATTATATTTGTTAATTGTGAAACACAATCCTGCGGTCCGAGTGGATTCTACCTGTACGGCGTGGGAAGTCCCATGGATTTCTCAGGGGCCGCGATAGACTTTGATTCTTCCTGCTTGGCCATCGAGATTCCACATATTATCACATCGATTATAACGGCGAAACAATTTCGCAGATAAATTTCTACAATAGCCGAAACTAAGTTTTGATGATCATTTTCGTTTTCTATGAAGCAACGGTCAAAACAGGATCTCTATACAAAAAGGGGTGGTTGTTCCTCCGCGATACTTTATTCATAAAACATGGCATGTCGATGATCTGAGAGACAGAAAAGAATTCTGGAAAATCCGTAAATCACTGGTCCCAGTGCTCTTGACAGGAGTTCCGTGGACTTCCGTCGAATGGCTCGATAACTTCACAGATTAATCGCAGTTATGGCCTATTGAGATGATGGCGGGTGCGCTTTTTCCTTGATCGATGGAAATCCTATTACATGGGCCGTTGTGTATCAGTGGAGATGGTATAATAACGGGCGATCCGTTTCTGGGATACCCTTTTTGCGATACGTCGCAGAGAGCCCTGAGGTAGAGGAAAAGGAATTACGTTTTGAAAATTATTGGAAAGCGCCCCGAAAGAGACCCCTGTCCATCCTGGACGCTAAGCTGCCTAATTTCATCCCCCGGTGTCTAGATAGTATTTCATCTTCGGCAAATCCCTCGAACAGGTAAGAACGGGGGTGAAGCAGCGGACAGGCCTCGATGTTCCCACGCTTCGGGTTGCAAAACATCGATGAGCCATGAGTGATGCGGCCCCGAAACATGTTATTTCCAGGGAAACTGTTGCGTGCCCTGGCCACTCATATCCGGTTATGGACCACCGTATTGAGTGTCCACTAGGCACGCTCAACAGCTCCGACCGATTAGCCCGAGCTTCGTGGAGCTTTCGTTGCTTCTCACGCGAGACGGTAGACGTAAATTGCTAATAAGATTAATTTGCCCGTGGCATCAATGACTGGGCTAGTTGTGGAGGGTGCATTGTACGTAGGAGCCGCATAACATGAAAACTAAGCAACAAGATGTGGTTACTACTTGTTTCGCATTTAAAATTTGATAGTGGAGAAGAAACAGATATTTTTTTTTTAATATTATGTTGAAGTTGAAGTCTGATTATCTGAGATCATAAGCAACAAACGACGAAGGGAAGCCATACTCCTCGCGTCAAGCGTCTCCTGTACGATTAAGTGGCGACGCGTAAATATTTTTATGGCAATGACGTAAAACAGAAACGGTGTGCAAAGGATGCATTAATTTCAGGCAATAAATAGCTAAATAATTTCGTGTCTGCTCGCGTGTCAGGTTACTGAACTCTGAACGAGATAGATTCTGTCGCTGCACGAGGAATCCCATATCGATCCATCATCCTCCCGTTCCATCGATGGAGGCAATAAAAGATTTGGCGTAACCCTTTTCAGGTATACATCGGAAGGTCTGTCGCGACAGAGACGCTGCAGCGTCTCTTATGTAAACGACCATACAAATATCGTTGGAGATCGTGTTACCTGCGCGGCTTGGGAAACCGTGAAATGCCCTTTGAAAAATGCAATTTTTAGGAAAAGGATCGCTGGACTCTGTCCCCCGACGCGCGCGTGTGTGTGTATACACACCGTGGGATCGATTCACCCTCACTCCTTTCGGTATGCACGTCGATCTTGCGCTTTCCACATTTTCCCCCGGCTATTTGAATAGGAATCAAACCGTGGGAGTGTTGCATGGGTTATCGTCGTAGAATTTCGTAACCATCCCATCCGAATTTTCGCAACCGCATTGTGGATCACCTGCGTCGTGCCAGGTAACGACAGCATGACGCGGTGGATGTGTCGATCGAAGTGTGGGAACCAGTGTCGATCCTATACGAATCTTCTTTTACGATCCATTACGAAGGAAACGATTGCAGCGTGCAAGGAAGTTTGGAACTTCATTTTCTCCATTAAAGTCTCCATTATGTAAACACTCTTTAACCTGTTCTTCGAAGAAGATGACGAAGAAAGATCGCCTTAGAAAGATTTAACACAAATAAGGGAAAATTGACGACAAGAATAACAGAGTTACTTAAATCGTAACGAATGGAATTGAAAGATCGTAAGAACGATATGTTAATTTCTAAAACTGAGATCTCAAATTTCCACTATTGTAGGAGCTACCTATATTCTGACACTAACATAGAAACTGTGGCTTCCATGTTTATTTTCATTCCATTCCTTCCGCAACGGTGGAGGCGTCGTTTCGGTTAACTCGACACTGTTTACCATCGACCACTTAAGGGTGGAGGTGGCAAACGATCCCGAGACGCCCGAGCGCTAGCGGAGCGGTATAGTGTATTTCCGATTTTAAAAATAGAATGCACGGCAACAGTCGTAGCACCCACTACAAAGTTTCACACGGCGTGTCATGTGGCGCTGGACCTGCTTCCACCCTCTCACGTCCATCCGGTCACTTCCACCCCCGAACGTGTCTAACCGCGTATTTTCTCAGCGAAGGGATGCGACTCGGGCCGCTCCCCCGAGGCCAGCAAAGAGATCGCGCTAGTGTCGCACGAAATTTCCCGGGGAAAATGGAAAATCGCCATTAAAGCTTTGACAAACGTTGAGAGTCGTTCTACGGGAGCTACGGAACGTTTTATAGTTTTTAATATAGGCCAGCATGGAGGGTAAGTAGCACTCGGGGGGCGAGAAATAACGATAAACCGTTAGCGAGCTTAGTCTTCGCTGTTTATGTTGCCTCATTATCGAAGCCGGCTATTCTTCGCGCGACATGGTCGCCCATGGATTTTTTACAGCCGTCGGATAGGGAGATCGTAATATTTTACGAAGAGGCTCGGTTCTCGATGGGGTGGCTTGTCCGTCGCGGAAGGAACAAACCACATTTCTGCCCTAAGTAAACACCAAACAGGACCCACGGCTCGCGTTGTGTAACCCGATGTAACCGGACCATGGATATTTCCTTTCTGCTCTTCGATACCACTACACTCTTTCTCTTCCTCTTCTTCCGCTACGATTCACTATCTTCCACTTCCCTTTACAAGAATCACGAGCGCGCTAGCCTGAGTTCTTCTACGGTTCTTCGGTAATACCTTCCGGGACAAAATTCAAGGGAACTGATACGTAATCTCTTGCGGTAGGTTACGAACAGCAAATAGGAAGCTTGAGTTTGCGCCGTATCGCGCCCTTTTTGGACGCTACTCGGCATTCAAGAGCGAAGCTCCTAGACGAGGTAAGGTTTACTTCAGCTACCATACGAGTGAATACTTCTATTAACAATACGGCGCTTGGGAAATGCGACTGCACTGCAAACATTTCGTTAATATTTATTTGTATCGTTTGGTGGCGTTTTTATAATGTCACGCGACGACAGGAGCAGTAGTGTTCGATAGAATGGGAGTTGCGTAACAGAGCGGATGTTACACCTGACGAGGGGAAGACGAGTGGTAATTGTGGATGCGTGCTTGGGAGCGTAGAAATTAATATAATTCACGGGTAAACGAAAGGGTGGTTGTTGATGGATGGTGCACGAGACGAGGCATCATCATTAATTCAATCCTTTGCTGGTATGCCTGATCCGGGGCAGGCCTCGGTATCGAGAGGCTCGCGGCGATTAATGAGAACCTTCGCTTAATTAAAATGTATATGGCAACGAAATGAAAGGGTACACCGATTACCATAGTAATATGTTTAATGGCCGACAACCGGGGTAACGTGGATGCTTGCACGGATATTAAGCCTCTATCATTAAACACGTCTGCTTGATTGATACTTCCTACGGTTCTCTATTCCGCATTATAATGTTTGCTTTTCCATTACAGTGAATTATTATCATCGAGCATAATGGATCCACCTTCCTTCCTAGGGCCACTTGAATCTCGGATGCAGAAACCTTGCTTCGAACTTCGTTTGAAGATTGAACCCTGGGACTCCCTGGAACGGGAACTAAAAGATACCAATCCCTCTTGTATAGAAATTCGATTTTATTATATTTTTTATTTTATTTATGGCTGCAACTTCCATTATCTTCAATTCTTCATAAAATATTTAACTCTTAATTCTGAAATATTTAACCCTTAAATATTTAATTCTTATTGGCTTAAAAGCTTATTTCTCCAACGGTTGCTCCACAATTAAGCTTCAGTTACAAAATCACACGCCAGGGTTGGAAAGGGTTCAAGCAGCAGTGTTACCAAAGGAATGTTCCGTTTCCACGATTACCCTTCTAGTTTACGAGCATCTCGCGCCTGGAAATGCTTCGAACGCGTTTTTCTGGAAAGTTGGGAGCGCGATAGGGAAGCGCGCGAGGATAAGGTTTATCAGTGCACCCGTGTACAGGGTGGGAGGACGGGTGTACGCGCGAGTAACGCGCGGTTACTCACGCTGCTCGTAAAGTAGACAGATAACGCGGGGAACTTTAGTCGCGGCCACGTAGGTGATTTAAATGGCCACTTTGCCTAATTGCGTTATGTTTACGAGCCTCGGGACCGTGGGCCGCGGTGATAACGGGAACGCGCGCTCGCGGAACCGTTCAACGAGATACACTCACGATACTCCACCGCATTTTTTACGGAACATGACTGGTGACACAAATATTGAGACTTTCGGCGATCTACTGTTTCTGGAAATTTATAATTTAAATATTGGTGGAGGTGGAAATCGAGGGACTGTCAATGATTCTAGAAATATTTTGATAACGAGGGGGTTGTACGTTGATGGCTTTCGATAGGTGGTTAAATTGATTTTCACAGTCTTTGATTGAAAGTAGATATAAATTGGATAATTCTATTTCCGTTGAGATCTTTATCACCGAGTTTGTACTTCCGATTGCTATAGTTTTGGAAATAATTACAACGCCGATAGTTGTCGAATCGCCTTTCGCATTAACATGGATTACCGCCCCCGGATAAATAGATAAATTATATCCGCATGAGCGTCGTTATTTCTCCCGTCTGGAGCCGCTCGGGGCTGCCTGAAACGAAGAAGCACGAGGTACGGGAATACATTTTAATTATCGACTCTATCCTCGGTTCAATCTCGCCGAGGTGAAGCAAAAGTTGAGGAGGGAGCTGGCAGGTGCCTGCTCCTTGAATTCTAAAACGCTCGATCGGCCGTCGATCGGCGCCAGCCTGTTATTTAAACGAAAATAATACACTTTAACTCCACTTTGGCTTTCACGTAATCTTTAACCCCTGCAAATGAATCAATAGCCTGTGCCAGTGGGGACGAGAAAACAATTTTCAAACAAGTGGTGGAGAAAAAAAACAACATTGATTTCCCGATAGCCCCGGCTGATTAAGATTTCGTGCGGTTTTGTTTGCTCATTTTACGGGCACACGGTTATTATTCAAAGTGGTGCACCGTCACTGAGGACGAGAGCAGAGAACGTGAAATTGAAAGATCGTAGAAGGAACGGGACGGAGGAGAGGAAGAGTGGAAGAGGAAGGAAGAAGGGCAGATAATTACAAAGGTTTAGAGGGCCGTGAGGGCAGCTGTGCTCACCCTCACCTGCCCCTCTCCTGCGTTGCACCCCCCGATGACATCCCTGGCCGGAAGATATCGCAAGGATACCAATAACTCGGACCTCGTTCGAGAAAGATACCCCCGAGAACACACAAATACTTAACGATGAGATAATTCTCTCAGGTTATTGTTTGTGCTGCTTTACCCACCCGCCGTCTCCGCCGCCTTTATCCTTGATAACGGAAAAATTTACCATGGATTCTCCCTTTCGCCGCTATCTCCACGAAAGGGAGCCTGCTTCGAGGTAAACAATTTCATCCTTTCTTGGATATCCTTCGCCTCTTGGATTAGGCGTGAGATTATATCAAAAGAGACTGCGCTACGCTGCGTTTGAAAAAACCAAAGTGATCTTGAAAATTCGAAGAAGATAGAGGAATTACCAGAAATCAGTTGTGCCAGATCTGATTAAACAGAAAATTTGGCAAAGAAGCGTTTAAGATTGTAATATCTTGCGATTCACCCAGTATGATAATATAATGGTCATTAACCGTGACAGATGTAAAATCTCCTACTGATCACGCACCAAGTCCCCCGCAGTTGGTAATTAGCCGGTTCATCGATTTCCTACAAGACGGTTCTACAAAACGTTCACAGATAACGTCTCGCTGGATGAGCGAGCTAGCTCACGAGCAGTGTTGACGTTGACGAAGGAGGTGGCGTAAATCAACGATCGGTTTTTCGAAATTTATCGGCGCAACAGACGGCGCTGATGCACATCTATTGCCTAATTAGCCGGGTTATCCGAGTGACACGTGCCGGTGTTTCAGAGCCGTTGCACATCTGCGAAACTGAAACAATAGATAGGCCGATGCAGCTGTCTGAGAAAAGAGACGCGGTATCCATTGGCGTTGGAGGAAGAGAGAGGAACGCACGATGAAATCATTTCATTATCTCTCGTCCCTCGTTGCAGGCCAATTAACGTGAAGCTTAAATTATCCGTCGACGCGTGGTGGAGTTCCAACCGATCTGCGGAGGAGTAAATCTACGCGTCCCCTGGGCCATCAAATTAATTGAAATCGAGTGTACGCGGAGGAACATTCCGAGCAACGTTCAATCCTTACTGATACTAATTAAAATTCCATTTTCTAAATACTCCACGTCAACGCTTGAAAAAATCACATATAGTCACTCAAAAAGCAAAAAGGAAATAGTTGGGTGTCACCTGGAGACCGTATCATCACCTTCCTTAATATTCTGCTTACGCGGTATGTACCTACAGAGCTTCTCTGTTATTCCCACAGACATTTCATTCACTATTCCGCGAGTCTCCCTCTACACATCAATCATGCTCGCCCTTATGAAGCAACCAGCCGCCACGTACGACGGCTTAATACGCCATGCGAGATATTTAATCGAAGCAGGCGTCCATGGGCTTCTTCCATCCGTCCTTCACGCTGTCGGATTACGCTTCTTGCGAGGCAACGATCGTTATCGCGGCTTGATACACCATCCCCCCCGGCAAATTACACGGTTAAACACGGGGCCCCGAAACGAGCAGGAAGCGATCGGCGCACCTTTAAAGATTCCAATCTCATCGCTGGTAACGAGTTGTGACATGCTCCGTTGCCTCTTCACACTCCGCCATCCCAATCCTTTGACGGAGCCAGAGAGGATTCCGCGTCCATTCGTCCCTCCGATCGAGCCCGGCTCTTTGGAAAATCGCTCGGTCGTGCGATCCAGGCCTAGGGGTAACGTTTCACGCGTTTAATGCCGGCATTCGAGGGCCTCTGGGAACGGGCGGCGGATAATTGCACGGTTTCGGCGTTATCCATTGTATCGAACGTCCGAGTGAATTAACCCCTTGAGCAACATCTTTTTTCGGGGGGACTTGCAAGAGATTGAAAAAGATAATCTGTTATCGCTAGCGATCCAAGGTGTTCCGAAGGTGGGCTCGTCGAAAGGGGGACCTAATGGCACCAATTTCTACGAGGGCGTTCTATTTTTCAATCGAATCTTAAAGTCATTGAGGTACTCGAGTAGTATAGTATCCCCTTCGAGTAGTTAAGATACGATTTTATAGTGGAGGTAACGTGGATATGGTTTAGTGGAGCAACAGTAAAGGCTTTACTTTTGTACTGGAGGGATTCGAAGTATCTGCCAGCCATGACGGAATTTTTTTTTTCAGAAG
The DNA here is from genome assembly GCA_963855975.1 of Andrena chrysosceles. Lineage (NCBI taxonomy): Eukaryota > Metazoa > Arthropoda > Insecta > Hymenoptera > Andrenidae > Andrena > Andrena chrysosceles. Next base: position 7,883,858 of record OY979766.1, on the reverse strand, counting down.
CACCGCTGTCGGATAGGTCATCTTACCAGGCACAAAATGCCTTTCTTGGGTAATACGCGCGGGAGATATAGTCCTAATTCTGGATGGACAGATCTCTTCCCCCTTGACAGATATGCATCAGCTCGAACTGCGAATGAAAGGTTTTGCAGGTACCGGATGCTTTGTATTGCGTCACTAGGCATCAGGTTTGCGTTCTCGGCTCCGCTTCGCTTTTTTCTCCGACGAAATCCCAGCTTGTCCGCCAGATCGCATCGCGCATGGAGTTGCTTCGAGGAATGAAGCCTGGAGCGGAAGTTTCGTAACGCGGAATGCTTTGCTATTCGAAAAATACACTTGTGTAAGTGGGACATAGGGTGCTTTACTCGACTAAAGCTTTTTAACTCGGTGGGAGGTAAAATTGTTAGGATGCTCCTTTCCTTTTATTCTGTAAAAATATTTGTAAATTTTCTACGAACTAAACGTGAAACACTGTGCTGCAAATATTTCTTCTCTTCACAAACAAAGAGTTCACTCTGACTTTAAATATTCTCCACGAAGAATACCAACTCGTCCACGTGATAAATTAAAGTTTGATGTTACTAAGATCAACCAAAGATCTCGTTACAATAATTTGAGAGTTAAATCAGCTACACCGCGAGGAGAGTGTCGCAGCAACCCTTCCGTTTCCAATTGGCGGCGCAAGAATGCACTTTACACGGACGTTACTTTGCGGTAACGCCGACACCGGGCCCTATAACTTACAGGGTGCCCTGACTCTTCGACCAATCTAAAGAGCAGTAACGACACAGCATCCGTGAACTAACGGTCCGCTGCCTGTAAAGAGTTTAACTGGTGGGACGCAATAATTCAGGCCAGTCCCTATGGTCAGTGCTGGAGACCTGAAAGGGCTACGATATTTATGGGTTGCAGCTGATCTCGGACTACGTACAGTTCTTCTCCGTAGTCAAGGGTGAAACTCGCCCAATTCTCCCACAACCGCAGCCCTTCCACCTAAACACATCGTATTCACGTATTTCCCCTCGCGTCCCTTAATTTCTCTGCATCGCACAAGAAACGACCTCAACGAACGCGTTCCTCATCCGCCATCCTGAATCACTAGACAAGCTGCATAAAAAAGTATCCTCGCACGAGCGACTATTCAACCGCTTGCGAACACATCCCTCAGCTTACCCTTCCAGAAAACGTCCCCGACAGTATTATACGAACGCATCCTGGCGTGGGGATACAAACATCCACTCGCTAATCCACCCTCGGTATCATCGTTACTCGACGCGTCTACTCCAAGGAAACCCTTTCACGGGGAATGGAATCCTTTCTCTCGCTATGTGTCTAGAAGCCGCTCGGTTCTTGGAACCTGCTCGAGAGAGTCGTATACCCGAACTCGGTGAAAATCGGGGATCTTCCGTGACGTAATCGTATCGCGTGGGGGGTGAGGAAAAACAGCCCCTTTAGCACCCCTTTCAGATCGAATGGCGGGTCCGCCATGGCGGAGGCACGGCACCGTCGCTGCAGAAAGTTTTCTTTGACGGTCAGATCTCCGTAGGTAGCGCTAATGGAAGTTGGCGCAACATTCGAAGGTGGTAGCTCGTGAAACGCGATCAGGATTTAACCCTCCGCAGCCTCCTATTGCCCGCCACGCCTGGCTTTGCTCGCCTGTAATCCGCCTACGTCGAGTGGACACCGCGCGCGGGCACAATATCGAAGAAATCCCTTTCTGGCTCTCCGGCCTTGCTTGTTACTCGCGCCATATGTGGTCCAATCTAAACAGGCTCGTGGCTGTATCACTATTTTCCTCACGTGTCGTTACCTGTCGCGAGATCGAGTTTCCCAGATAGTCACCAGTCTCAGATTTCCTACCCTTGTGGAAATTACCGAGTTCTGGGAGGATACTTGGATTCGAAATTGCTTAAAAATGTCATCCCGAGTTGATTCCTACTTTTGATATGCGAGGAGATAATACCTCGCGCGGTCACTATATATTTAGCACCCTTGTATTTTGAAAATCAGGGTGGTGGTATGTTTTGAGTAGGTATCTATTGTGGATTGGTGTAATTCAACGGGATGCAGAAGAAATGAGGGTTAGCTGATTTCAATATTCTTTAAGAAGGACATTTTCCACAATGGTGCAACCCGGGGGGGGGGGTAAGGGGGCGCGGTACCCCAAAATAAGGGGGGCTTGTAAGAAGGAAAGAAAACTGTATTTTATGCTTTAAATAAATTTTTATAATCACCTAATGAATTTTATCGAATTTGCATTAAAAATATTTTTATCCATTCAACTCGGCTCCCCCAAAATTAAATCCTAAGTGCGCTGCTGCTTCTGAAAGTTCTTCCTCATCCCCATAGGAATTCATTGCATTATTTTAAAGTATGCTAAACATAGTCACAAAGTTGACACAGCTAACTTCCTCTGAATTTCGGTTCCCAATACGTGATCCTTCGGGATTCGACACGTTTGAATCACATGTTGGGAACGCAACCACCGGTCTGGCCAGCGAAGGATCAACTTCCTGCAGGCTCGATGGCACGCTGAGTTCGACCTGGCCAGTTGCAGACTATTTAAGCGCGCTTGATGCATCGCTTCCTCCTCAGGGCTCATTACGTAAATCTAGAGAATCTTGTTGGAAACCTGAAACATCCTAATCTACAAAAGTATGAACTCCAAGAAAAATTGCCCCAACTCAATCAAACCCTTCTACAAACAAAAACTGAATCAAACACCTAGAATCTAGAACTACAATTCTAAAAAGAAATTCGTAGTGGGGACCAAAGTCGGCATCTACACGTTCATTGAAATGCAGAAGACACCGTAATTAGCGGGAAGAACCTGTTACACGCGTTCAGAAGGTGAGCCAGACATCTCGTGACGACACTTTCTCCTCCCTACACATGTTCGGTATTCGAACACCGCCGACGAGACTAACGATGTCATCGGGCGCACAGAGATTCCTTGCTACAAGACAGATTCGGATCTGGGCCCCGGAATTCCTTTGGTGGGAGCGTTTTGAAAAGGACCGAGGCGGAGGCGGACGGTAGCGATAGTCGCCTAGGTGGTACAAGATTCCCAGCTAACGCGAGCCTGATTTATTGGCGCGGAGGGGGCAAAAAGTCGCTGCAGCCAGTTCTCGTAACCCTTACCTAACCGGAAGGCGTCGGGGGCCCTGGTCATCTCTAAGGGCCCAACGTGCTGGCCAGAAGCACCCGCAACCAATAACGAGAACCATTTGGGAATGCCCATTGTTGCCCAGAGCGTTTGTGCTGTAACGAGTCCTGTTGCAGCTCCAGTTTTCGGGACAGGAAGGCATCATTTTTAACCCAGCACGAGGGAGGATCCTTCGACCTTTTGTTGCGCTCGCATGTGGCGCCGAATTGCATGGATTCCAGCCTCCTTCTTGTTTCTAGTTTCAAGGAACGCGCTCTTCTTGGGAAACCACCGAGTGCTTCCCTCCCCTGCGCATTTCCATTCAATAGTCACAGTTTATTCGGTTTGTAGAAGTATCCAGATGACCATAGTGGTGACAAGTCTCAGGGAGAAGATATCTTGAATCGATACGAATAAGACTTCGTAAATTGTGGATATAATGAATCCACTGAGTCTCATTTCATTGACGGACCATTGCAGATCGTAGCTTACTCGAAATCGAAGCTAGAAATCGGCCCAGTGGGTGGCTAATTCCGTGCATCCTGTGGGACACCCTACACTTGAAATTTCCATTCCCATCTTTAACTCCTAGCAATCTCTGGATGTGTCCTTCAGGAAATGTGCATCGATGGAATAACAAAAAAGGCACGCGTGGAACGCGAAGGTAGATTACCGAGGGCTGAACGGGGGAGGAAAACGTTTTTCCGGTGACCTGAGGGAGACTCTTGGCCGCGCGTAGCCATCCGCTAGAACCAGACGAATCTAACGGACGTCATGGGCGTGAAATATAAGCTGGAAGCGGTGCACTGCGCTGTGGCGTGCATATAACCAGCATTGCAACATCTGCCGTCGACCACTAACAGACTGACAGGCCGACCACGCATTTGCGCAACTGTCGCGTCGTCGCATCGGACACCGGGGCGAGCGGACCGTTTAGTTTGGCTGTCGAATGCCGATGATAATGATAATTCCGAGCCACCAAGGAGGTGTCACCCAGATGTTCCAGCGCTATCAAAGCGTATTATCGTCCGCGGCATAATAAGAATAAATTCCCCGAAGTAATTCCCCCCCGACCTCTTTTTGCAATCGAACCTGTCACTTTGATAATGACCCGTTACAATTCGGCTGAAGCAGATAGCGCGCAAAAAGTACCTGTGCTATTTCGAGGTAGCAGAAGCTTCTTTTATGAGCGAAGAAAGGTGTTAACGAAAGTCTGAAGAGAATTATTCGAGTTGAATTGATTGGGTTTTGGTGGAAATCGTAGGCACGAAATATTCTGTACTACTTAAGTAGTGAATTTTCTGGTAGTATGTTAAGGTGTTGTACGTGGACGTTATTGGTTATAAATGTTACTGAGTATTTTATGCTAGCTGGAGATTTTTCGCGGGGAGGAAGAAGACGAATTTACCCAGCAAAAGTTAGCCGGGTAAGGGACAGGAGCCTCGAAGGGTGAGTGGTTCAGGGAAAGACGCGAAGCCGTCTAATGATGTCACCTGAGATCATAATGGATGGTGGACGAGAATAAAGACTTATTTATGTCATACGGAGACATGCTCGTGGAGTATCTCTCTCGGTGACTAATAACGACGGCTAATAAAAAAATTGACCGTGACATGTTAGTGGCTCTTATTATTGTCCATTAATCTGGGTAACTTTATATTCGTTCAACCTCCATCATCCCCCCTAACAGCGGCATCTTAAAGTGTTAAAAGGACTGTCATACCTCGACGTAGCTTTGCTCAATGCTCGATAATCCTGGCGAGATCCTCACGTCTCCAAGAAACGATTTTCGTCGTTGCAAAACAGCACCATAAAAGACGTGAACTTTGACTCGTAATTTCCTGCCCTTCTTTTTCTCTACCTACCCTCTCTCCCGCCCCATCCACCAAAGGGTCCGACTTTCCACCACGCGTCTTTAGGCTTTTCTTCCTTTCCCTTTTTTTGTCTTTTCCCCGAGACTGTCGTCGAAGAAATTAGACCTGTCTCGTGTTTCACGGCCATGCGAACATCCGGTCCATACGCGGCGTGACGCCTCTCTGACCTGTGTTCGGCCCTCTAATCTCCGACTTTTGTAAAAAGGAGCACTTGGCTTCGGTAGCTTGTTCGGAGGAAATCACAGGTTCGTCAACTTTGCCCCTTTATATCGAGCATTCTTCCTCTTAAGAACACGCGAATACGGGCCAAATTAAATCCTTTATAACGTCATTGTATCGGTGGGCCGATCGTCGGTGCGAGGCTTTCTTCGAAAGCCCTGTGATTATGCGACGTACGTGACGCCTCGAGATTCTTCGATTCGATTCTCCCCGTTGAGAAAGGAAGCTCGGTTTACGATTTTTCCCGCTAAGACGATGATATTTCACTGGGCCAGTGAATGGGGCCGAGACTCCTCTATCGTAAATGTAAAGATCAAGTGAGCGAGATCGTCCCTTTTCGCCTCCACCTCGCAAATTCTTGCTCTAATCTGTGAGTAATTGTCCCGGGGACAAAAGGGAAAACGGAGCGAGCCTCGGGGACCTGACCCGACCTGCCAGCCTGCCCTCTCTTTTCACGCTGCATTTTTTCCTCTTCTTCCTCTTCGCACTTTGGCGATCAGCCTTGACACCCACAACCACGATTAATCTTCAATTATGGTGTCGCTGACAGCCGTACTCGTAACACTTTTATAGCCGACGTTTCCCTGTACGTTCACCCGACTCCTTTGAAATTTATCTGCCACGGAACTCTGGCCGTCCTACGTGCGCTCTGTCGACTCTTCCAGGAAGAGGTCTCACCTTATTTTCGAAAGTGACGATAATCTACAGGTTGAATTCAAACGAGCACAGAGTTCTACACCACGTACAGTAAGAAGACCAACCCTATAATTTATTCCTCAAAACTCATCCCCACAATCAATTTTTATTTCTATTACCTACTTTCTGTAACTAACAAGGAAACGTTTGAAAACAAAGGATTCAGATCTTAATGAAAGTTCGTGCGAATGTAGAGCATATTGGAGTTTGGAGTATGCAAGGAGCAATTTCTTCTTCCGCGGATTTCCGTAGGGTGAAATCAGCTCATAAAGTTATCGCGTTTCTTCGTTTTTTTAATATAACTTTATTTTCCTTTCGGTACTACGATAGACCGTAACTGAACAATTCTTATATTTAAAGTTTTGTTCTATCTCGTAGCGTTACAAAGTTATATTAAAAAAATGAGAAAACTCGATAAGTTTAAGGGTTTATTTCATCCCTCCAGAGTGAAATTTCGTAGAAAAAAGAAATGGATCCTTGTGCACTCCAACCTTCAATATGCTCTACATTCACACGAGCTTTCATTAAAACCGTAATTTTCAGATTGGGACCATTTTCTTGTAAGAATAAGGATTCTCAAGGTATTCAGAATACGAATCCTCGATGACGATAAGAAGCACCATATCAAAGTACCCATCAGCATAAACTTTGCAAATTCGAGGAACAGCGCAAGAGTATCATCAGAACCCTCTACCCCTAGAAACGTATAAAGTAAAAGTCTCGCAGTGAACCTTCTTTTTTCTGCCGTTCTCGCATCGCCATGCCCCTTAATCATCTGTTGACATTGTGCACGGAGAAATAGTGTCCTCCGGTTAAAGGAAGGGTATTATTTCGGTCGTATGGGGAGGGGAACGAAAAAAAAGTGCTCGGGGCGGCAGGGGCGATCGGGTCACGGATGATCGAAGGACTGCGAGGCAGGTATTGGTCCTCGAGAGGTGGCGTCATTTGTATCGGCAGAAATATGTGGCATTCGACGCAAGGATATTGATGCGCGTCAGGAGGGGTTGTCATTGTTGTCCCCTGCCACCCCCTCGAAGCGCGTTTTACCCGAAAGTCTTCCGTTTCTTCGTCTCTTCGTCCCCCCTCGCTCCTCTTTCTCTTCGCCGACCATGGGACGAAAGGACTGCACTTGATATATTGAAACTTTTGTAGCTGGAGCCGTGATGCTGGTTGCGCAACACCCGGCACATCCTTTTATACGACGCATCCTCGAGGATCCCGGGGGGCTCACCGCGATCCACGGATAACTCACCTGGCTGCCACGCTTTTCGTCCAACTTAATGCACCGTCCAGGAACTCCGTTGCCGCGTAACTTTTCCACGCGATACACCATCGATCCTCCGCTGTTGTTTGCAGAAACTAATTGCAATCGGATGAGAGTGATTCTTGCGACGGAAGAAATGGTCAGATGTGATGACTTCAATTTTCTATTGACGGAATGTTCTAATAGTAGTGTACCTACTTGAATGATACTTGCACGTTGACTCAGTTCGATCGATAATAGACAGGAGGCTATTCAGAGCTCTAATATCGCTAGGTTTCTTCAGGCTCCGCCAAACGAACGTTACGGTTCAATTCAGGCTTCGATTAGAATCCAGAAGGAATCCCTCGACGGAAGTGGTTTCTGCCTTTCAACGCGAGCTTCTTTCTTCCGTCTCTGCGCGTGGTCCGCTAATGGTGAGAATGGGATATAGACAATAGGCAGAAGTATTACCACGTGACTGGTCGGAGTTTCATCTCGTGAAAAAAGGGCAGGCCGACTGGACTGTAAATCATTTCGAGGATCATTACGCTCCCCCACCCTTGTCCTCTTCTTCGTTACCCTGCTGCTCCGTCGGTGTCTGCCCTTTGACGAAGCGGATCGGCCAGCAAACTGAACGCGGCGTTTTTGCGAGAAGCGTTTTAACGCCGACATAAAACGCATCGTTAAGCGTGGAAAGGGGCCGCGATACGCTTCCCCTCGTGCTTCGCCCACGCGTCCTGGACGCGTCCGCCAGACACATCCGCGCAAATGATGGATGCTCTGGTCAGTCGCTCGGGCGTCATTGTGAGACGGTTTCGCGAGCGGGCTCCGAAAATCGTGAAGTCACTCGCGCACCTTACGGAAGCCGTGCTCGAGATTTCACGGTCAACATATGGCGCGCGTGATTCCCACGTCGCGGGGGTGCTTGACGCTCGATCCACAGAAAGCGTGAAAAGCTTGCGCTCGAGAGCCAAGATTCACCGTTGCAGAAGTTGGGGCAAGGCCACACAGATGGATTCTTTATTCGTGAAAAAATACATAGGGCGAAAACAATCGAAATTCTCCGTAGAAAGCTTCTTCGGGGAAATCAAAAGTGAAGAGATTTCCAGACTAGTGGGTTTCTTCGAAGAAGTCTTAACTCATGGCTTCTCTTCTTATTTGTATAATTGCTTCTGTATGAGTGTTGTTAGGCGACGCTCGGAAGCTTCTGTGATTGAAGAGAACCTTTACACTCGAAAGCTTGAATGTGTATAAGGAACACATTGCAAAGAGAGCTTTCAGGATCGATTAAACGAAGCATTGTTGGCGGGCCCGAGGCGAGTTGCAAGTCAGGCCCTCGTGTCCCTGGAGTATCGACTGATTCGTCACCGACTATCGTAGATCCGCCTCGATCTCTGCAGGGGGATCGAAGGAAGAGTTCTCGAGACGTGACAATGCGAGGAGCAGCTGGCGGTAAGATCGGCGCGGTTGCGCGGTGAGATCGAAGGCGAGAGACGGGATAAATAAGAGCGCGTGCCTCAAGATCCTCGATCGAGCGTAGGGGGAGACATTGTGGCTCGTGGCGGTCCTCACATGTTCTTGCTGGTCCACTGATTTTCCTTTCGAGGGATCTACCCAAAGTTTCTCTTCCGGCTCTCCATAGCCCTCTCGAAGTTGGCTGGTCGATGTAATAAATCTGTGGGCGAGTTCGGGAAGGGCTTACGTCTACGTTGGCTACCAAAGGAAATCTTCGATTCAAATAAAATTCAGAGGTGCATCACTGACATCGATTTCATAATTCTCTATCACTAAATGAATTAAAGTCATATCGAATGAATGGGGGTGAAAATGTCAGGGTTAACCTAGAGCACAGTGCCAATATTTATCCTACAAATGGAGCTGTACAAATACAACATTCAGGCTCACAAATTATCATGCCCACAATGGACACCCTGCTTTAGTTCAAGTTGCATCGATGAGAGAGAAGCGCGAGGCTTTTGGAAAAGTGTGCTCTCTCGGAGGAAGCATTGGGAGTCGAGGAGAGGAAGCTTAACGAAAACACATTAATAGGAGATGCAGCGAGGTAACCGAGGTAAAGGCCAGTGGAAGAATGGGAAGATTACGAGGAAGCTTGAGCGAGGGCCGTCCGAAAGGGTCGTAACCCAGCAATTATATCATCCATCCGCATCGTGGAAGTCGGCATACACTTGCGGCGCATTCCACGCCGGATAATAACTGATTTTCCGCCGTTCCCCGATGACTTCGGCCTGGCTAGTCAGTCAGTCAGTCGGCCCCTCAGGTAGAAAATACGCGCAGAAGGCAATCTACGGATTAGTTGGAGGAGCTAGCCGAGAGCCACGAGGCTATTCCGTTTCCCGTTTTCGCATGGAAGGAGTTAGAGACAAGACAGCCGACTGGATCCGCCGAGATGCCTCGCCGCGATTCCTCCGCCGCGGCGAGGAACAAAAGGGGGCGAACGCTGCGAGCGGCGTAAACAGCAAATATAGGGTTATTCATTTTGCACTAATATCCGTGAAGTTATTTGCCGGCCGAGTCCCGGACCCGGACCCGGGATTGCTGTTCCTCGATGCGCGAACGGCGCGAGCCTGGGCTCCAACGTGAGCTGCTGAAAGTCTCAGGACTCGGGCGCGTGGTATGCTTGATCGCAGATTCTGAGCTTCGACGTTTATGCATTTGTATACTTGAAATGCCTAAATATTGGCTCGTGAATTGTTAAGTTCGGAAGCTTGAGTGACCACTCTAGAAGGTTTTGACGTTTAGGTCGGTGTTTTAATAAAGCAAAGGCAAGTGAAGTATGTAGGGAACGAAGAGGAGATTATTTTCGTCGACCGTCCTTCGACCGGTAACAGATATTCTTTCTCCGCTATTTTAGGAGCATGCAAGCCCGTATTATCGTTTCCTTCCTCCTGTCCGGCATTTACGCAACCTCTACCTGTTCAACCCCTCATTTTTTCAATTCCTTCTCCTCTTTGAAATCTTTTTCGTCCAGGCAGCCACGTCTTTTAGAAACCATTTGCTAGGACGGGGACCAACTCAAGCGAGTATAATGTAAGAACCAACGCGGCTCCGTTCGCGGAAACCAACCCCGTTATACGATTCCTCCTCTTATTCAACATCCCAGCCGAGGTTTCCCGGTATTTTGCATTCGATCGTGACTAATTTCGCCCGGCAAACCAGACGTCCAGCTTTTTATCTCTCTCGTATTCTACCCTCTTTGCTCCACCCTTATTCCATTAAAGATACTAACGTTACACGTTACTCTTTAAACAAGGTATTCTCCTTAAACCTTCGTGAAATGATTTTAACTATCCAAGAATGTTACTGTCTCCACAGGATCGATGACCACGCGAGCGTGCTCGATGGTAAGAACCCTTTTATGAAGTGCCAAAGTCATGGCTCTCGATCGTGCATGAAATCTCGGGGCGGATCCACCGACGAGAAACGAATTTAATCTCTCCCATTCTGCGCGGAGGGACGAGAGAGCCTCGAGAGCAGATGCGTGTCCCGGAAAGATTCGAGATTCGAGATATCCCGCCAATTTCTCCTGCGGGTTGTCAATATCTGTAAGGGCCAGGACAATGGGCGAGGGGCAGGCAAGGTCTCTAAGATGCTCACTCAAGCTGAACAATAACATATTGCAGAACTCGGGAAGGTATTTGGGTGACGCGCGTGTACGTACACGCTGCGCATACACCCTCCAAGCGGCGTATACTCCGACAACCACCCCCTCCCCATCGATGAGCGAGGAAAGTGAAACGGGGGGTGTGTGCTTGTGTGCATCACGGTGTTACCTGTTTCTATTCGAGATCGACGCTGTTGTGCGCAACGGAGGTATAGGTATGAATGAAAGTAGTTCTAAACAGAGTGCGCGGAATAATTCGTATGGGTGTGTATCTAACGAGATATAATTATTGATTGATTGATAGAGCTTAGAATTTTGACCATTTTATGTGCGAATAATATGCTGGTCTTCCTTTTAAAATCAATTTCCTTGAAACCTGTTTCCACGATCCTATCAATTTTAAAAGCAAAGAGTACCAACTTGAAATTCAGAAGAACAGTTGGAGAATAAACTTCCCCCACGCAAGTCTCGCAGGGAAATTTGGTATTTACAGGGTTCTTATCAAACGAATCAGTCTCGAGTGTTACAAGGTCTCCGGCCGTGGAAAGTACTGGTCGAGGCGGCTCGAGCGTAGATTCCCAAGCAGATGTAGCGTTGGCCGAGTACCTCCTCGCAGTTTGCAAATCGTGCGGCCTCGTAATGGTCAGGGTCGTAGGTATACACCAGGACTGTTTATCGCGTTCGCGTCGCAACGCGGCCACTCTCCATAAAGCCATTGAAGACGTTGCTCCAGTTTTGCCCAACCTGTAGATTTACGACGTGGACGCGTCACGCGGGGGGCCTCGTCTCTGTTCCCCGTCGAAAAGGAAAAGGTCGTTGCGCGGAATTGCACGGCCGAGTGCCGTATACAAAGTACGCTGTCGTGCTCCTGTAAATCACGTCTGCATGGGGAAATTTACAGCGTTGCTCCAGTTTCGGTCGGTGGGATTAGTGACGGTCGCAGGAGGAGTCCTGGGCGAGATGGGTGCTATAAGGGGGAAGGGAAACTGTACTGGGGGATGTAATCGTTTCGTTTCGCGTGGCTAGTTAAGGACACGAAGAGAAGGAAAGAGAGAGAGAGAGAGAGAGAGAGAGCAATGGAGCGAGGTGTCTCGCGATCGAACATCAGCCCCGATTCCGTAATTTCTTCGGGACGGTGATTGTTCGGTGGCGAAGTGGGCCGCTAAGAACGGCTCCCTCTGCTGGCTCGTCCTCCCTTTCAGCGAACTTGTCGGCAACAGACATCTTTCCGTCGCGTCGGTGGGGGCCGCGGAAGGCGAAGCAGAAGAAGCCTTCGACGAATCGTTAAGATTGCGTTCTCGACTTTTTCCTCGCCCTTTTATTTTTATGCACGCGGCGGAGTAACGAGGGGCTTGTCAGAGGGAGCTCGAAGGGGTGAAGATGGAGGCCGAGGATGGAGGAAGGAAGAAGGAGGAAGACTCTAGCGAAGGAAGAAGCCGAGAGTTTAATGATATTCCTGATTACGCCGGCACGTGGAGAGAGAAAAGAAGGGCCGCGGAGCGAGGAAGGGTGGGTCGGTGGCTGGCGGAGAAGCCGAGAGCCAAAGGAAGGGGGTGAAGACTGAGGCTGCTCCACCTTACCGTGCCTACCCCGTGCTCATCTGAACCGACCACCCTTCCCGCCACCCCCGACTCGACCTCCTCGGCCGTGCTTCTCGCATAAAAAGTATTGATCTGAGCTCCTTCTTGGCCCGTGAGCCCCACGAGCCGAGAGGGTTGAATCCACCCTAACTGCTTGCCCTGCCTTTATATTCATCATCCCTCTAGCGCCCCGAGAACGGCGGACCCTGTCTTCCGAGGGTGCTTCGACTTCCTCCCTTCTTTTCCCTCTCTCCCACCGCTTTCCCCTTTCTCTGTCTTTCACCACTCTGCGGCTTCCTTCTCGTCACCCCCTTCCTTCGCCCGTCGCGGGAAATCCAACTTACGCTCGCACAGGGGGGAGAGGCTATTTTTTATACCGTCTACCGTCGAATGCCAATGAGTTTTTCTTCCATTATTTCTGTCCGTGCAGAGATGTCACCTCGCGCAGAGGGAAGTAAATTGGCGATCCCCTTGCTAGCATCCGCTCACGTGTTAGTGCCTCCATGCGCATCGTTGTGGAGGATCTTTCGAATTTCTCCGGGATGTTTCTTGAATTGTAAATAGACTACGATAGCTCAATAACGACGATCCTATAATTTCTCCATTCCTTCGATAGCCCAAGAACACGGGAGTGGCTCTCGAAACGGAGCACGAGGATGCGGACTGTCGAGGATGAATAAGTGGAAGCAGAATTGAATTTTACCTACAGAATTCGCGCGGCCACCGAGTCCCGATTTTGTTGCCGGAGCAAACAGTCATTAGCATTCGCAAAGAGCGCATTTCCCTAATTTCTCCTCGCCTCCTCGTTAACTTATCGCCGCGGAAATTCGATTAGAATGCTTTCCAAGTGGAAAACCACTTCCCCCGATCAATTCTGTCCGACAAACGCTTCGCATTATGCGCCACAGAAATGATAACAATTACGAATTCTACTTCCATTCTATTTCTATTTACAGAAGAGCCAGCCATGCAAAGCCTGTCCATGCGAATAATGCTCAAGTCTATCGAGAATTGCCGATACTTTATGCCTGTCAATACGCGCGTACCCCGCAAACAAATTCCCACAAGAAGTTCGTGAAGCCTCCTCCGGGTAGCGACAATTATCTGGGCCCATAAGTGGCATTCCACCCCGTACCCTTTTCGCCGCAGATTAACCCGGGGGAACCCTTTTCGCCTGTGAGCGTCGCCGAGATCTGTCCAGTGCCGAGCTAAGCGCTGTCGGTGCTATCTTTCAAAACATCGGAGATCCACTTAAATATTTCCAAAACCGATGAATCGCTCACTGATTCCGAATCCTTTCGAGGGGCCCGGGTCGTTTGGACTCTGTTGTGACAGGTCATCTTTGTCCTCCCTCTCTTCACCCGATCGTTATTATTTATTTAAATGCGTCGCCGCGATTCGATCGCCACCGGTATTGTGCGTCTAATGCGTTCCCCGTTCGCAGCACAATGCGGAACGATTCCGTAGATCGCTGTCGAGATTGTCGTCGCAAAGGTGGAGAAAAAATACGCTCCTTGGAATTCGTGCCGAAGGGTAGAATGGAAACATATTCGACGCTTTATTAATCTGTCCAAATATGCAGTTCCTGTAGGCTGCATCTTACAGAAGATTGTCTCGTCAGGGAAGACCGAGTTCGAAAATAGTGGGGACGTTTTCCTTACAGAAGAATGGTATCGCTATCACCAAGTTTCCAATAGTAAGAGAACATATAGGCACGGAATAACACTGAGGCGAGTCGCGGTGGTTTATCGCCTTAGGGTCGCCGTCGTCGCGCAGTGGAAAGAAGGGTGGAAGAGGAACGAGGGTTTACAGCGGGGCAACGTCACCTTTTATTAAAGTTCCGAACGCAGAATGTGTTTCGGGCTGTTTCAAGTTCCAGGCTCGTTTCTTATTAACTGTTATCGGGCTTCTGAATACGCCCTCGTAGACCCTGACTTTTAATTTCTTCCGCGCTACCCTTGGCGATCCAACGTAAATTCTGGGAATTGATCAGCCTGATTAAGCACACTTCGCTTTCTGTTTCCCTCGAGACGAGATGGAATTTCTACCGTAGCCAGACGAACTCTGTGCACAGTTTACAGCTCCCAGACTTTCGCCGGGATTCGAGTCACACTTTTCTTATTGTTTCTGGTTCAAGATGGCAGTGTTTGGATTTAAATGGCACAGAGTATTACACCTTACTGGAGGCATCAAGTGTAGCAGGTGAGGCTGTTGCCATTGGACACTGCGGCAGGGCGATGGGAAGAAGGGTTGGTTGCTATGGCTACGAGGAAGGGTTAGAATTCCGACCCCTTTCTGAATTCCGCGCGGTGAAGGGTTAATGAGATTGGACGAACGGCGCGGAGCTTCCCTCCACGCGGCGTATTCTCTTCTTCTTTTTTATTACGCCGAGCATGGCTGCCACAGTGATCCTCCAAAGCGCCGTAAAAAGAGATTATTCGCTGATGTATAGCGACGAACAGTGTTATTAAACTTCTCGTCGATGAAAGATTGTGTTCTTTATTTACACAGTTGTTGGAACGGGAGCTGATGGAAGCTTTACTTTCGGCAGCAAATAGACGAATGAAAACTTTGTGCCTTTAACTACAGAATATATTGATGTTGTAACTATAACCATTTTGTAATCATTGTAACTATATTTGTAATTGTAATGGTGCGATAAAGAAATTTAATAAAAATAATAATATTGTTATTTCTCTCCTGCATTCCGTAATCCCCCATCATTTTTCAACCAGAGAAACTATGAAATTCGAAACAGCACGATTACCACCCTCGCGTCTTCGCGGAACACCCCTTCGATACACCTTTCACGAAATCAATCATCTCGCAGCCGAAAATCGATCGAGCAGCTCGAATCGAGGAAGTCATTCTCGAGAGAACGTCGCGTCGATGCCACGTTTCGATCCCGTGGACAAAACCCGAGCCGCCCACGGGGGTAGCTTTCCACCCCTCGTGGTCCTTTTTACGCGGTTCCTTCCGCCCGAAAAAATATTTTCCTACCGCTCGATCCGAATGTGTACCTGCGTCACGCTCTCTCTCCCTTTCTCTCCGCTCGACGGCCAGTCTTCTCCGCCTTTCTCGCTCTTCTCCCCCTTTCAAGTTCGCGTGCACACGAGCTTAGATCGCGGTCTGGCGTCGTGACGACGACAGCCACGCAACCAGGTATGCCAGCCGTATATGCGTGGGTGCGCGCTTTCGGCGCAGCCAGCATTCTTATTTCCATAGAAAACCGTACGATTTCACCGGCTCAACCTTTGAGGGACGAGGGCCCCCTTGATCCTCCCTCCCGCAGGTTGCCAGGGTGTTGCGATTTTTGAATATTCCGTCGGAGAGGCTCTGGGAAAAATTATGTAAACTGTGGCACAACTCCCACAATATGTCGGCTGCAGGGTAGGAAAGGGTGCGACGGGGGGGGGGGGGGCATGTGAAAGTGTCTGAATCCCCGCTTATGCAAAGCGTGGGAAATGGGTATCTTTTTTCTGGGGTAGATTTCGGTTTCCACTCAGGGTCGATTGATGGGGTGGAGCAGCTCTGCTGTCTGTTGTAATGTGGAGACACAGTTTGGATTCAGAGAATGTTACTCTGTTACTTGTTGATTTGCACCTAGCTTTTGACTGATCCTTGAAGAGGTTTAATTCCTAAGGGGTTTAATTCAGTAACATTTGCACCCTATCCCATCCAATTTGTCTCTCCGTTTTGTCACTCCTCCGCCGCTTTCAGTGCCCACATTTCTCACCCCCTTAAAGGCAAACGCGGACGTCCTTTGTCGATACTATCAGACGCTACCGAACGAAGGACCGTTTAGGTATGCGGGTCCTGTATCGCGTAAAGGAATTACGGGAAGATCACACGAGGATTAGAGTGGTAGTCGCGTTCAATCGTAATCCACTGGACAGTTTTACCATTTCCATTCCTCGCTGCCAAACTGCCCCATGAACGTCAAGAAAGATCGAGTGTACAACCCGTTACACGTAACTTCTTCATCCACCGAATCCTCAGGAGTGTCCCAGTAGCTTCCGATGTTGCACAGGTGACGATTCCAGCGGCAAAAAAGTTGGTAGGATCCCGAGGGGGCGTGACGGAGTATTTAGTCGCCGTCCAGGACGATGTCCTTCCTGCAAAACCAACGTCAACGCCTCTGGACTCCGTTTCCTCGCGACAAAGACCGACAGCGGGCGCACGATTGTTCCACTCTTCCGGTCCAGCCGTTCCTCCGCGAACGAATCTGGCTTCCCTCCGTTTTCGGTTTCTCGTCGCGACGCACAGCCCCCCGCCGATCGATCTGCACAATTGTCAGCGAGTAGGCCGTGGCACATAGCAACGTCCACCAAGAAAGAGTAAGGAGACGCTGACTACGCCCTGGACCGGTCAACATGCTCGGCGCCCCGATCGAGGAACGACGCCCTTGAAAGGCGTCAGAATTTAAGGCTAGCTCCTTTATTAGGGGGCGACGGCAACTCGCGGGACCAAGATCGATAGGAATCCGTGAAAAGGATTGTTAAGGCGTCAAAGGGCCCGTTCTGTTTAATAGATGGAACGATTTTCCCTCACAATGGGCTCATAAAGTGCTCGTTTGTCGACAATGCGCCGGCGACAAATCGCTCGGAAGGCGGAGATGCGATGTCTCGTTGCCGGACGGTGACGCGGGACAGAAATGTTCAATTAAGTATAGAGGAGGCTGTGTCACTTGGAGGCTCTGTATTTGTAAAGAACATCCTTTCTTTTATAATGTGTGTTTAATGGTCGGGGGTGAATGGCACGGTGTTTCTGGCTGCAGCCTTTTCCTCGGGAATCAATTGCTTTCTCCACTGGCTCGGCTCTGACGATGGATTACATTCCATCATGCCTCGAAGTCATATTTTTATTATCGCTCAGGCTTCGTAAACACATTACAGGTTTCTCACATTAGCCAGCGGGGGTGGAAGGCGGTCAGAGGGAGACGGTGGAAACGGAAGAACAACAGAACAGAGCGGAGGATACTCAAACAAGTCTCCGTTGTCGCATCTGTCTTCCCCAAAAAGTCAGACCTCTCGATCATTCCAGATAAGAAACTCTGGCCGGTTACTACGGCTCCCTTTTCCCACTCTGTTGCCTGCCTTCTGCGACTCGATCACAGTGGTCATGTGGGCGCATTACCCCTGCTTTCCAAAGAAATCGCATGCACTGACGAGAAATGTATCAGAAGTTCGAAGGATATAGGTCGCGTGGGTGTTGCACGTCCCTGTATTTCACGATTGTCTTCCAATAATACGCGCTGTAGTCCTGTTTGCCTTACTCTCGTCCTCGGAAGGACGGATCTCGTCTTCTGTTTTTCCTCTCGCGCATGACGGACAACTTCGAGGGGGAATATTAGCAGTCCTTCGAAAGAGACTTATTATTGCGTGATATGGCAACTATCGTGGGCGTCGTGTTAAATATTAACTTCTGAGGAGGGTAAGCAAGCTCTGTTGATGTGGCAATCAAAATTGGGGTATTAACGAGGAACGATAATATTTTATATAATTGATTGCGAAGGAAAAATGTATTTGCGAATCTTTGCTCCACGAAAGAAGGAATGTCTTCGATAAAGTGGCACAGTAAACCCTTAGCAAAATACAAAATAGTTGCCTTTTTCCTTTCTCAGTGTTACTTATCATTCTTGGTTAAATCATAATGTGTATTTGAATTTTAATCGTACAGAGAAATGATTCTGCGACAGGGTTCGTACGGTTTAGCGGATATTTTGTCTCGAAGTTGGACACCGTTGCAATCGGGTGCGAAATTTCGTGAGACTGATGTATCCCACAAAGCGCTTCTAACGGAGTTATGTAAAACGAAAATGTCCGGGGATCGAGCCCCACCTTCGCCGCGCCATTCACGTTCAACAATGAAGTTTTCTGCATAATACGGCGGAGCGAACGGAGGACCAAGATTTGACGAGCACGGATGGAAAAAGGGGATCGGCACATATGCCCCGGGCTCAATACGCGTTTACTCAATACACACCCCGAAACTTTCAATGGCTTTGGGGGCAGTCGAGTCATCGATGCGTTCGATCCCTCCGCGCGAGGGACTCTCGTCACACGACTTGGAGAGGGAATAAGTTAATGAACTTTCTATTGACACCTCGAAGAAGCTACTTAGGATCATGGTTAACTCAACTTACGTGGATAAAAAATTTTATTACGCTGTATCACAGAGCAGTAGATATCAGAAGAATGAACAGTGAGGAGGTATGAAGCTCCTCTTACAATTAAACATCTCTACTCTCTTCGACGAGTCACCTCCTTCATCGCCTCCCTCTTCATTTATTTCCACGCGTCGAGGAATTGCGCAAGCTTGTTATTTTACTCGCGCCACTGAACCAGAAGGAGCAAATGCGAGAGGATCGCTATCAAGAGGCGGGGAAGTGTGGACAGCAAGGAAAAAAGAAGGAGACGTGTGCTGCCTGTTGCTGGTAGCGGTGTTCGTAGTATGTACGATAAAAACGATGAGACAAGACCGTCGGAGGATCTGTTGCGGGGGGTGAGAAGATGTTTACGAGAGCGTAGCTTTGTTCCTAGGGTGGTGTACTTTATCACGAATGGCTGGCTGTTTCTCAAGCCAATTTCTGCCCTCGTCCCACCAGGACTTTGCCAAAAAGCATATCCTTCCCATTAGCATCATCCGAGCTGCAGTTCACAGGCTTTAAATTCCTGTAATTCGTTTACACGATCCACTCGTTTCAGGGTAGACACCCACCGTTCCAGAAGGTTTGTTCTCTAGCAGGAATTAATGATTTCGGGGACCATTTGCCTCTTTTTCTGGCAGGTCGGCGTTCTCAGTTCTACCAGACACCGATAGCACGCGTGGAACTATTAAAGAGTTTTTCCGTCTGCTACCGAAAGCTCGGTAAGCCCACCCACGCGGACGAAATATATAAATCAGTTGAACGCGTACGATTCTCCATGGGCGAGGACCCATCTGCTCTGAAAACTTCATTCTTTTCAATAACTGTCACTGAGGGAACGTTATTAACCTTATTAAGGATTCTTTGCATAATTAATTTGATTTATGGTACGCGACTCCTGAGAAACGTTAACAGGGAAATCGGTGTACCTTGGGATGAATATCGTATTGGATCTATCAAATTACGAGTGCCAGGAATAAATTCTTCTTCAATGAGTTTACAATATTTCTTTTCAAGCAGGAGCTTACCGGAAGGCTGCAGATGTTCGATGAAAACCACGACACTCGAATGGCACGCGTTAAAAAACTGCCGCGCGAAAAGACGCGGGGCCAAAGTCCGAATAATTTAAATCGACTTAGCCGAGATTTCCGTTTTTTTGCCGACGAGCCAACAGATGTGATCTGCGCCACGCTCCGATGAACATCTCGCTCTCATTCACAGTGGACACGTGCTGTTTTGGATTAATTTTTTTCACCGCCTTTCCACGACGCGGAGGAATCTCTAAAGAGCTCCTTCAGGTGCGCGGAACGTTGTATCCTCTCGAAACCAGCCGTCGAAATTGCGCATCAATGGGACGTTGACTAGGAGGTCACCCTCCCGGGAAGGCGGTACGTTTAGTGTTTGCGATGAAATTTAAGGGAGGGAAGAGCACGTTGTTCAAAGAGGCAATTCCGGCCGTTCGGAAGTTTCCCCCGTAAGAGCGTGGCGCCATCAAACAGCTGGGATTAATTGAAAAAAAGGAGGTAGCCCGCAACGATCGCGGGAATATATCAAACGGGGGAGGGGGATGGTCCGCATTAATTGGTGCTTCACCCACTAAACGAGCCAAGTTTCGAGCTGATCAAGTTTCCCCCGGATGACGTCGTCCCATCGCCAACCCTCCGCCACTTCCTTACAAGCAGTCTAATGAAAGAATAAATACTTGATGCGGCCTGGACCTAATTACGCCTCGGCTGTCGAGGCTCAAGTTGAAACGACTACGCCGGATGAATCCGTAAGCGGGCGGGAGAGAAATTTTGGACAGAGGAAGGGCAATGGAGGACGCTGATTCTCACACTTTTAAGGGGGGCCTAAAAAGCTTCGCGCTCTCGACCGGTGAATAATTGATACTGGTACCCGGCGTGGACTTTTTCGTTAAAAGCGCGCCGAGCCTTTAAATTTTTTGCGCCAAGAAAGGGATTCGGAGAAATGTCGAAATTTAAGTTTGTGGTACCTCCGTGAATGGATGTGACGATGGTAGCAGGGGAAGAGGTGGATATTATTTGAAATTGCGATTGATATTTGTATCTATGGGTTAAGATGTAGAACGTGAGAAGTAATTTCCAGTTGCTCTTCCACGTAGCTGCGTGGCATGATCAAAAGGAATATTAGATTTTCGTGGAAGCTCAAAGGGCCAAGAGCAATGGCCGCCGAAGGCACACACAGGGACCGTGCCACCCTTCATCGTTCCACCATAATTTCCGAGAATGAGATAAGCTACATCTCCCTGGACCCTCTCGGACCATGTTATGGGGGCTGCAACCCTCTCCCTGACGCAACCCCCTCGGTTCTTCGCGCTGGGGTTGTAGTATCCGGGAAGCTTTCGTGCAACTGACCAATGCGCCATTGGCTGGCCGTACTAATCAATAAATCGTTCTTTGCAGCGACCGAGCCAAACGCGCGCTTAGACACCCTTCGCTCTAACAACGCCTTTCGGTTCACCATTGTCGCGTTAGGCCGGTTAGGTCAATGGAACCCGCCCGCCATTTCTATTTTCTACGATATTTTGTCTAGCACCGTCGATCAATAAACTATACAAATTATTACAATCCATTGTTATTCGTTAAACCATCATGATTCTACCTTCGAAGTTAATTGTACGAATCTTTATGCACCCCTGGCGCTTTGTATTCCCTTAACTTTTGTCGTATGGCGTCTTATTCACGTTCCTTAAAAATAATTAAAAGGTCAGAGACCCGAATCGCTAATTATTAAATATATATTAAAAAGAAAGAGAGAAAATGCGATAAGTTTAACAGCTGATTTCACCCCTTCAAAGCGGATTCCCGCAGAAAACAGAAATTGAGGACCTTACAGCAAGAGGGGTGCAGTTTCATCTTTACCAACTTGGAGTAAATTAGAAAAAACTGTTTATGAAATTATTGCTTTGACTTAAGATTAAAAAGAGAACACTAATTTAAAAAATATTCTATAATAAAAATATTAATCGGTAATATGAATCTGTCAGGCGGCTATCTAGCACGAAGATGGCTTGGGTTCAAGTCCCAGCACCGCGGCTTTTCTCCTTTTCCGGCTCCTACAATTCTATTATTAAAGTTGCTGGTGTGAAATAAAAGTGTAATTAGTGAACTTCCGAGGCTTCCACATCACTTCACCTCATAACAACGTATCGTCTCGTCGCTGCGTCGATCTCCTCCTTCGGTTGTGCCATGCTGCTCAGCCACCTTTCGTTCCATCGCGTCGAACGTCGGTGCCCAGACAAAGTGCGTTCTGTCGAACAGAATACACTTCAAACTATTAATTAATACTTATAAAAGAAACTACCAAATGTGTGACTTCCTCAAATTTTATAGCATTTCTTGTTTATGTAGTCGGAATTACTCCGCCTTCCCCATCTCTCTACATTCCCATGAAGTTTCAATAAAATCCGAATTACTGTGATTGGAGACCTTTCCTCGTTATACAGTTCATCCCCTATTTTCTTATATAACCACCCCAAAAATCGGCTGCCCTATCTGTTCCGAGCAGGGCGGCATTATTAAAAGAATTGCTCCCGATGTCAAATACTGACAGATATTTACGTGACTCTGGATTTCTCAGGTTGTGAGAGAACGGAACCTTTTCCCTGCCAGCAACGGCAACGGCCTTTGAAGAGAAAGAGCAAAAGGTAGATAGAAAACGCTCGCGGATAAGGGAAAAGTATTCGACTCCGGGAAAACATCTCCTTTCCTATCGTTTCTTCCGTCTTTAGGAAAACCCCGGGGCCATTGATCGATGGTGATGGAGATGCGAATAAACAAAAGTTCGCGGCAGAAGGAGGGTAGCTGGCATCATCAGTCATCGGTTTTGTCATGTGTGCTTCTGATGCGGACAGTGTATAGCGTATCTCCTTCGTATCGTGGCACCGGGGAAGCCATCCGCGGTGAAATTCCAAGGATCTGCTTATACAGAGCGAATCCAGGGATAAAAAGAACGCAGTGTGTATCTGGACAGTGGACATTTCTCCTTTCAGTCGTACAGAGATACTGGCATTCTCCTCTCGTCCACCTTAAATGCACTTTCTGACCTCCTAAACTACACAACTTCGTAATATCCCACCCTGTGAATCTTAATATTCATGTTAGAGCCGAAGACCTTACTATTAAAGCGCACTTACAGCAAAATACTGGAGAATCTGCTGGATTAATATAAATTCCTCCGGGTCCGGCACAAAGTAATTACGTATTCGGAAAATCTAAGAATTTTCGGTTCAGCCTTCCTCAGCGAGCCGGAAGCTGAAAGAAGCACAAGGGGTGGCTCCATCGTATCGTCTCCCAGTTGCACGTGAGCGCTCGGTTTGCACAATCGGCTGCGTTTTCCTGGAAAAACGGAGGGTCAACAATAGGCTACGGCTACACCCTGCCAGGTAAGGCCATTTTGAATACGCATAACGATCACTCATTGTGATCCCCGGTACGGTCCTACGGCGCTCCTTTTCAGGCGACTGGAAAATTGCGGGAACATTACGCGATTCGAACAGTTTCCGCGATCATTCCGTGGGAAGGAGGAAAAGAATAAAGAGGACGATGGGCGAATCCGACGAAACTTATGCTTTCAATCTTCTACAACCGCGAGGGTGTTCTTTCTTTAAAAAAAAAAAAGAAACTGCCCCCGTGAATCATTGCAAAGTTATCGAAATAAATCGCGTTCTCCGACGCAGTCTCGGGGGTTAATTAATTACGAGGCGATTAAACAGAGTGGAATGATATTTACCAGGCTCGGAGGGTGTTACTTGGGGCAGAGATGGTGATCCATTCCTGTAAGTAAATTCCTCTCTTCCTGTTTTTTCCTTTCGCCTGCGCCTGTGCCGCCGCTCCCCCTGGGCATTACGCGTTGTCCTACCGAGTCGAAGTTTGTTCCGGCAACTTAAGAAGACATCTAGAAACGCTCTTAGGACTTCGGGAGATGAGATAGGGTCCGGTTGCCCTGGATACCAAGTCGAATCCTCTTCCACCGTTTACTTACGCGTTTACTTCCTGCCGAATATGAAAACTTGCGGTGTTATTGGTATATAACCAGCCGTCCTCGCGTCCCAATGTATTCCGCAGCGAATACGACTCGGGCGGCGCTCTTCTTCCGCTGTTCACGCAAGCCTTCCTGCTTTCCCTCATTTCCCCCTTTCCTAATCGATTTCCTCCTTCGTGGAACGGCGGGACAAGATTGTTCTTCTTCGTGGACAACTCTACTGTCCCACGTTCATTTTCACAAAAAGGGAAAAAGGCGGACGCCATTTTCATTACTCCCTTTACGCGCCTTCGCGGGAGGCCCGCCAAGTTCTTCGTGCAGCTTCAAAGGCGAACTTTCGAGTTCCTTCGCGGTGAAGTTTGTCGAAGAAGGGGACACCTGCTCGTATATATCAGGAGTGCATTAGTGCTTTAAAATCGAAGGGAAGTTGGAACTCTTGCATGCGAGAGGAACGCGGTTCGATTCAGGGTCGTGGTGACATTGATGAACGACAGGATTGCGAGGGAATTGATTGCCAAACAACTGATGGTCCGAGGAAGTATTCCTCCACTTGATTCTGCAAATTGAATAATGGAAAAGTCCGAAGCCCGTGGCCCATATATGCGACCCGGTGTTCGTATGACGTCTAACACCGATAACCATCTGAATAGCTAATTCAAATTTAATTAGAAGCACACTTTTAGGGATTGCCAGAGCCTTAGATTGCGTTACGTTGTGAGGACTCTGGTGTTAGAAACGGGCTACTTGCCCTTGAAAGGTCCAAGCTTATCACGATGGCTATCGAAGATTGAATAGGTGTTATTCAATCCGTGTTGCGTAAACTAAGTAGTATTTTGTAGAGGATTAAAGGAAATACGAAACCCAAGTGATTCCTAATTAGGTTCTACGCGATTGTCAGAAGAGTGGTTTAAATAGATATCGTTAAGATATTCTTTGGAAACCTTCGCGATCTACGTCCCTTTTCAAAGTGAGTCAGAATGTCTCCCATCGGAAGGGACAATTACAGTTTCTTCTTTGGAATAGCACGGTACAAATTAAAAATAAATTAAAGTCTCTCCTTTCGGAAAACAAGGGCGAGAATAATAGCGGCTCGTTCCCTCTGCCGAATACAATTATATCAGCCAGTGCAAAGCGGTTCCTCCTAGGAGGGAAAGTGAGATGAACCGTGATAGAAGTTTAATGAAAAAATAACAAAGATAATTACACCGGTATAACTGCGGAGGTAAACAGCCACCCTCCCACAACCGACGATCTTCGTTTACTTTTTTCCAAGCACTAGATGTTGCCTTATTAAACATATCTTGTATTACCAATAACTGGATTGCTACGTCCTTAAAGCTTTCAATCCTCTTCAAGAAACAGAGAGCTGCGTGGGGAATGGATCACGATTATTTCTGCACTGGTAATTGATAAAGCGTTTCTTGCCGAAGGATAACATCTTGCAACGTAGGAAGTAATTAGATGATTGAGAAGTAGTTGAGGAATAAGATTATCAGGTTCACGATTTATAACAGCAACGCGAGTAACATTAAGCTTCTTTAACCATCAATGACACTAAACTATCCAAATCTAAATAAAACCAACGAAACCTATCGCCTTCTAAACATTTAAACACGCAACCTCCCCCAGTAATCTCTCCCCAAAAAGAAAAATGGTACCTGATTCGATCTTCCACGTTGTCGTTACATCGAAAGCGTGCATCTGCTCGATTCACCCCCAAAGCTCAGCATCCCCCAGTCCAATGGCCATGGTCCTGTCGGTCAGTTCCTCTGTTCCAATTTTTCATCGGACCCACTACCCTCTTTCCACGAGCGATGCGAGTGCAACCGTAGAGGTCAAGGGTTTAACAGCTGCGCCAGGAGAAATCTTTTACACGCATTTGACCGCTCCGCCGCGGGAACTACGACGAGGGCGAGTGGCAACCCCTACGTCAACGTGTAACAGAAGCAAGTTACGCGAAGGGTAATACGCGAACAGGGTTATTACGCCAGCGATGGCGGCCCAGCGCCATGTTAATCGTCCGCGCGTCACTCTCGTTGAATCATTCACAACGACGATAACGACAGAAGTTGTCCGCCCCCGTTCTTCTTCGACCTTCTCGACCTTGAATCCGACCCATCCTGTAGTTTCATTTCACACGCCGTCTTTCTATTATTTATCACACGTTCCAGACTATGTATCGCGTGACGTTGTTGACACAACGTTTACCGATGATACCTGGAATAAATTGTAATATTGATACGGTTCTTTCACCCGGTTAGTAATCCGAGCCTGCTCGCTGTATGGCCCTGTAATTAGTGAAGATGTTCGCACCCTCGCCTGTATCTTCTCTTGCCCCTCGATCTGCCAAGTAAAAAAAAGCTCCCTCCCCCTGGAGGCAAACGTGGCGACAAGCAGGGGTATCACGATGGAAATACCGAGGACGGCTGTGTAGCAACAACAATTGTTTCCCTCCGGCCATCCACGTGACACCGATCCGGCAAAAACCACAGATGAAGTCTCCCTCTGCCTCTGGCCCTCCTGCTGTACGCTCCGCGTATTTTTAACTGCCTTTTTTCCTCATTTTTTATCGTTTCGCTCGGCACGAGCCAGACTGGGGTAATATATGGACGAGCCTTGACGACTTAGCTGAGAAATATTCGAGGAAAACGTTCTTCAAGATGTTCCAGAGAGACAATGATAATGGAAATTGAATCC
The DNA here is from genome assembly GCA_963855975.1 of Andrena chrysosceles. Taxonomy (NCBI): domain Eukaryota; kingdom Metazoa; phylum Arthropoda; class Insecta; order Hymenoptera; family Andrenidae; genus Andrena; species Andrena chrysosceles. Next base: position 7,857,633 of record OY979766.1, on the reverse strand, counting down.
ACGATTATGAAGGCTTCTTATCACAATAAGATATACCGATTACAGTAATAATAATAATACGTATTAATCTATCTATAAACAGCTCCCTGACAGGTATCCCTGCAACCCTCCCACTCTTAAGTTAACCCTTAGCATAAAAGCTTGGATGATACGTTGCGGTTGCGTCGCGGTACCCTTTTCAACGTCGCCGGTTCCATTTTGCTTTATGCAAAGCCAAACAGCTTGCAACACTCGGAAGACAAGCATTCAATGGTCAACTGTCACGCAAATGCATCGGAACGATCACGTGCGAACCATAAATTGATTCTTGCACCGATTCTCACGCGAGACCCCGTCGGTGTCGAGAGCAGCTCATGGAGATACACGATATTAACCGGCAGCAACCCCCTATTGGTTATCTATTGCGTTACGTGGATAATAAATAACGTTCTCCCCTTTCCTTCGACTCTACGAACAAGTACAGTGTTCTTGGAGGACCAGCAGTGAACGTTCGCAGAGAGAGGTGGTGGGAGAATAGTTTCTCCAGCGTGGAAGCGTGTCACCTCCCAATATGTTGATCCTAAGCTTAGGGGTCGCTCTCCGACAGTGACCACTTGATCCCTAGACTACCGGACATCCGCCTACATCGCGTCGTCGTAATTTTCCGAGGGTGCACATGTAGGTTGGACAGGCGGGAATCGGGTTTCTCCGCTTTCTCTGTTCCCTTCGAGGACGCAGCGTCTTCCGCGTCTCGTAATTTGGCACTGTGAACACGTGGCCCATGACGGACATAACGTGAGAAACTTCTGAAGGGGTGACTTACTCTGATGCTCGCGAAAAGACAGTAAACGAACCAACACGCACCATATATTAAAGCAGAAATATAAATAAACAATGTTCTCATGGCTCGTAGCCTTGCAAAACTTTTTATTCTCACATATCCCAAGCTCTCGATTTTCACTTCCCCTTTTCTGCCGATAGCACAAAGATTGCGTTCCATCTTCCCCGCGTACCTCCCTGATGATTCTTATAACAGAAATCCCATCGCGATGTTTGCACGCGACGGTTTCTAGACCACGTCCTGTTTCAATTCCAGCCAGGAAGTCCATCGACTGGCCGGGATGATTGACGACCGAAGGGTTGCCTCTGCCGCGGCACTTGTGGTCCATAACGCATACTCAACACACGATTCCGCTGCTCCCACGTAAAACCACCTGCCTTACCGAAATAGAATGCACACGGTCGACAGCTCCCATCGCTTCAGTTCACACCATCGGTATTTCGAGCGGGAGCCATCGAGCCACAAGCGTGAGTAGAAAGTCGTCGCAGATGACAATTTCCAGGGCCTAATGGTACGTCTACACAACGACACGTCTAGATCAAGTGTATACGGCGTTCAAAAAAAATTCCAGAAGATTGAATACTGCCCAGAGCAGTCCGCGACACTGAATTTGGCCTATCATCTCGAACTAGACACAAAAGTATTGTCGTATACACGTACCTTAATGAAACTTGCCTGATACCATTACGCGTCTTCGGTGATCGTTTAATCCGCAAAACTAGGTGGTTAAAGGATACTTAGAGGATCGTTGAAAGGGCCCGATGCGAGGTGCGTGCGAAACGCAAGGAACCGCCGAGACTCGCCTTAAAATCCTATTTTACACTCCAGTATCGGGTGGACAAAGGGGTTCCTGGTCGCGGTCGGCCGCAAAATTACGCGAACCAGAATGCCCGGCCACCTTCTGTCAGTGGCGGGCCGCTGCCATTAGGCGGGTATTACGCTGACAGTAAGAAGCATTAAGGATCGCGACAATCCCTTCTCCGTTGGCTACTGGAGCGTGGACGCGGCTGGGAAGGACCCACGCACTCTGGGTCCCAGAGTGGCGGCGGTACAGCCTCGAAGGCGTGGACACCGGAAGAGGACACGCGGGGCTCGCTTACTCCTGCGAGACGTGGATCCTTCAAAGCTCGGCTCGCCGCACCGGGTTGGCTCCATTGTTCTTCCATTATTGACAGCAACCCAGGCGTATACTCCTTACACCTAATCCTTTAATCTCCGGGAAATGGAGCTGTTTGTAGCAAACAGATCGTAAAGCCGTCATTGTCCACTTTCTCGTAACGGATGCAAAATCGACCTGGCCGACCTCCAAACACCAACCCAGACCCTTCTTTCGGCTCTCCTAACGCGGACCGCGATCTGGGGCTGTGCTGTGGCTGATTTCCTTCGGCAAGCAGAAGATTGTTGAGAGGGAAAACGCAGTGGGGGTAAATATTATTGAGCTGTGTGTGTGAGGTGGAATATCTGCTGGGTTCTATCGCTCTGTACGTCAGAATCGTATCTCATGCTGCATCGATGGTGTCCATTGACGAGGTGTCATTCTCTGGCTCCTGTCAGTAGGCATATACTGCATTCTAAATGCAATAGATACTTCCTATGTGATGGGGTTATTGCACGAAGCGGGGGAGTGTTTGTATTATACGAACACCAGGAAGAAAAGTCACAAAATAAACAGGATGTCCTTTAAAATTCTACTGTTCTCGCATTTTTTATATCTGGAAAATGGAGTATCCTCGGGAATCTTCAGATCTCCAGGAGAAATGTAAGAGAAGTTTGTGGATGGAATCTTGGAAGCAGTTCGAATAGAACAAGGTTCAAAGCCACGCGCTTTCCAGCGTGGTCGACGCATTTTCACGTAACTAAGAATGTAAGGGGGTGGGACGGGCAGATACCTAATCGAGATAAGAGACCAGTGCTCATTGTGGGTGGAAGGAGTTTTGTCGACTGACGAAAAGGAGCAATCGGCATTGTTACATCACCGGGGTCGAGTTTCTGCGAATCCGAGCGAAGCCGATTGACCAGAGTTCCGAAGTAAGACGAGAAGGGTCCGTGGATCCGTCAGGTACCCTGGTTTCCCGAAAATTTCGTAACCACCTGGGCGAGGCTAACGAGGAACATTATCCAAGAGCCTGCAGAGGGGCTGTTTCACCCCTTAAAATTAAAAGAAGTGGCATATTAAAAACTGCTTACTCTCCGGATTTTAATTCCTGGTAACGTACAGATCTCAAGTACAAAAGAAATCGACGCTGAATATTTAATGTTCTTTATTATCCTGTCCGAATTATAGGCGCGCGAAAGGTGAAATGAATCGAGCTTAACTTCTTGTTAGTGCTCGATTGATCAGGTGCAAAAAAGTGTGAACAACTAGTTCCAGAAAATAGAGAAAGGAAGTGGTGGACTCGTGTAAGGAAGAGGACACAGATGCGTGCAAGAAGGATGAGGGAACTTGTACACGCGGTGGTGGAAAAAAAGGGTGAGCTTCTTATCACGACTCGATGGACCTAGAGCAAAGAAGTGTGAACAACCAGTTCTAGAAAAAAGTGGAGGTACCTTAGATGCGTGCAGGGAAGCCGAAGTCGTTATACCCTTGTAGAGAGACGGAAACAGTGTGTACAGTGGGAGAGAGAAGGGTGAAACGAGCTTTCCTCGCGGTGGTTTTCCCTCTTTTTTCGACGGCGCTTGATTGAGGAGTGAAGAGGAATGGGGACTGACAAGGTCACAGATAGGTGGAAAAAGGACGTGTGATGAGAAAGAATGTAGTTGAATCGAGGCGCGATACTCGTCGTCCAGCGAAACTGTTCCCCCTTTCTCCCTTGGAGCAGAAAAAGTTCTCGACAAGTAGAGCTGGATTCGATGCTAAAAATCGTGGACATGTCGAGCAGGGAAAGGTACTTTTGTAGCCTTGTGTAACCCTGCCTAGAATTCGAAAAGTAATAGGAGACGCGCGTAACGTTACCGCGTGCGAACCACAACGAGCAAGGAAACGTAGAAACACGGCCGCGGATCAATTTGAATCGAGCTGCTACGCCCGTGACCCTTCGCCCCCTTTTTTCCATCGTTTCCCTGGAAAACCCAGTTTTTATCGGCCAGGGGGAAAAAAAGGATCTCAAATGCAGAGGTTCGTCGTTGACGTTCACTACGTTTGACAGCTTCCGCACACGCTCCTTTACATACACTTTTTCATTTGAATGGAGAACCCAGCCGGACCATATTCGAAACCCACTTGGAATTTTTTGCTCGCTTTTTTAACTCTTGTTACGAGAGACGTGCTTGAAAATTATCGATAGTTTGTTATATCGAAGACTTTGTAATACAGAAAATGATACGTTCTGGAAACTTAAGAAAGGGTCTAGTCGGGGGAGCGTAGGAAAAACGACCCCCAGTATTAATTTTAGTATTTATGTATACCAAATAATGGTCTTTGCTAAAAAAAAAACGCCGAGAGAAATTTCAGATCTCTACCCCTTCTTAGTAGGGTGATATGGGGATAAGAACCCTAAACTTTACCATTTCTTTTTCTCATTTTGCAGCATTCAAATATCTTAAGTAATTGTTAAGAAAAAAAAATGGTAAAGTTTAGGGTTTTTATCCCCATATCACCCTAACGAGATGGGTAGAGATTTGAAATTTCTCTCAGTGGTTTCTTAGGCAAAGGGTATTATTTGGTATAAGTAAATACATAAATACTAAAATTGGTGCTGGGGCCGTTTTCCCTATGCTTACCCGGTTAGATATTTGACAAAATTTTCGCAAATTCTATCCAACTGACGATTACATTCCCGATCGAGGTACGTTAATCGACGTAAAATAAATGGGTTGACATTTTTCCTGAGTAATTACCGTCTATATAGCCGATGGATTAACGGTAATCTTGAGGTAGCATCCCCGCCGGTTCTCAAGAACTTCCGTGCAACTTGTTAATTGAGTATCAACGATTCCGAGGAGGCGCTCGGCTCCTACGGTTCAAATTATAACCCAGGCTCTCTGGTGGACTAGACGGTAGACTCTACCGGGTAGAGGATGGCCGAAAAGTCGTTACCGAGAGTGGTTTCGCAAATTATCGTGGCCACGGAGTCATCGGCGGGCATATGGCGCGCGTGCCTCGGAAGCGTGTCGAAGATTGCCGGCGTGTGCCGTTCTACGTAAAACGCTTCAGAATGTTTCACCAACCGTGAACGATAGGAGCTGAAACCCGAAGCAGCCTACAGGCCATCCTCTTGTCTTCCATCAACGGCCAATGTTCTCGCGTGAACGACACAAGCTTCCAGGAACTCTTTAGTTCGAGAAGCTCATTTAATTCCTGCGAGTGGCAGATAATGTCGAATCAAGTATTCCAGTAGTCTAGCCTGTTGCTTTTATCCCTCGCGACGATACAAAAACACAGAGCTTGGATATTAAAGAGTAACCTCCCTACGGCACACTCTTTGAACATCAAGATTCAATTCACCCATTCATTTTGTCCCTTTTAAACACACCAATACGATTCCACGAGTTTCGAGTTAAAGCGAGGAGAACGAGGCCTCGGTGGTAATACTGTTTGAACGGCGACCTTCTTTTGGATTGGATTAACGAGAGGCAACGATTCCACGAGGTGCACGTTCGCGAAAAAGGTAGAAAAGGCAGCCGGTCGACTGGTCGCATTCGTCCTCCAACGAGATAAACGACTGTTTATTTGTCCCCGAAGGGAAGAAAAGTCCAAGCCTTTTTAACCGTGTGTCCAAACATCGGCATTATACGCGAAAGGGCCGACTCCGATGAGGCGTGCGGTGGTTTCACTCGGCCGAGAAGCCTGCCTCCGTTTGCCCGGAAAATCACTGAGCCTTCCGCTGCAAATCCTGCGACTTCCTCGCGACTATCCTTTCCGCGCGACTACGCGAGCGTGGAAGGGTAGCCGGGTATCGCGGGTCCAGGATGAAATTACCATTCTGAAGCTTGTCTTGTTCGCCCGACTTTCTTAAGGATCAGAACTTAGAAGTCGATACAGTGTAGATAGCAATCTGTGTAATCTAGCCAGCTTGTTGGCAGAGAAATTCGAATGGAAATTGAATTGTGAGATGCCCTCGGCAACTAGGGAACTGCGATGGCTTCCATGGAGATTGAGTAGTTGGAAACAGTAGAAGCGAGGAACCTGCGTGATTAGATTAATGGAGAATTCGCGGTACTGGTGAGTTTTCGGCGAGGCTTGAAAGGCAGTACCTTAACTCGCCGAGAAATCGGGGATCATTAGGTGAACGGTCGGTTCAAGCCGAAAAGGGGCGACGGTTTCTCGCAACTGTCCGGTTGACCCAAATCTTGGGGAAACCGAAAAACTGACGGGCCGTACGGAATTCCACGCAGATGGCGTTGTTGCGCCACGGTACATACATAAATTTCCCTTTTCTGCCCTTAGCCCCTTTTGTTGCCGGCTACGGTTCTCCTTTCTTTCTCCTCCCCCTCCTCCTCCGCCCCGATGCAGCACGCTCCAATGCTTTAGACAAAGGACGGGGCTGCGTTTTACGAAAAAAGGGAACGCTGCGCCGGTAAATGGACACGGGACGGCCCCCGAAGAATGAAATCGCGGTAGCTGTCGTGTCCGTTTACGTTTAACCGCTTGTTGAAACAATCTGAAGATCCTAGTCGTTCTGATGCAAAACTGTCCAGTGTCCACCGGGGGCAACGAAGATTTGCAAAACGAGCCAACATTTCCTCCTCCTTGTCGTTGGATCTGTTTGAAGGAAGGTAAATACGGTGCAGCTTGTGGCTTCCTTTGGAAGCTAGAACGACTCCGCTGGCCCGCAATGTCGCTTTCAAACCTTTACTACCCTTTCTCGGACCCGAGGCTACTGACTCGAATTCTTTAGCAATTCAAGGTAACCACGGCCCATGATGAGTTTATGAGGGAGCGTTTTTTAACCCCTCAACCACGGGCTTTACGATACTTTGGCGGGGTACCCGCTGACGATAAAAGAGAGAGATCAGTAGAGCCACGGGAAGGGCTCATTGTGTCTTTCATAGAAATCATTATCGCTTTGCTATAATTTAAAATAATCAGATTCTTTCTTCCAACTATCGTAGAACCGTTTCAACCATTTTAACAAATATCTGCTAGAGTTTCACTCGTTCTAAACTATTTTATACCACGTTGCTGTATTTATCAATTCCACTTCAGAGAATTTATCAGACCCACCAAGTTCCAGAGTTTTGGAAGACGAGTCGGAAGGAAGAGCACCTACACATTCGTCAGATCGTCTGCATTTAAATATTCCTAACAATAAGTGTACGCGCTTCTATTCGCGATCTCGCAATGAATGAAGACATCTAGTTCGTCGATTCAGGGACACGCGGAGAATCTGCGTGAAAACGCATTCAGCGATCTGAAGGCGAGGCGTGCGAATCGCCAAAAATTTATGGTGGACCGTCCTAGGGGCAGGCGAAAGAGAGGACAGTTTGTCGGTGTCCAACACCGGTGGAACATTTATCTCGAGTGTCACTTCTGCCAACTTTCACCGTGCACAATGTCACTCCGTTCCTTCCTTCCAACCTTTCCCTCCTCGGTTCTTGTCCACGTCGAAGGGTGTCCTCGAAAATCGTCGTAATGGAGCTTCATTCAACCGGCGAAGTACGTCATTTGCATTTCTTGCGATTTATCTTCGTCTTGGCTCGGTGTTCCACCAGGGAGGCACTTCTGCTTCTTTGTCATAATAGATCGCTACCGGGGTGATCGCAGCGATCGCGTACGAGCTCCGAGCGACTCTTTCTGTATTTTACTTAACTTACCCCGGCCGCAACCCAGATAGGCATGCGATATAAACAATGGGAGATACTGTACGAAATAAACAGGGAGACGAAATTATAAAAAGTAAAAAAATTTATTCGGAAAGACTATCATTCGGAGGCAACATCAACCGCACCTCCGCCCATGAGAGTGTATCAATCGTTCAAAGTTATACTAAAATAATAGTCTATGCCAGGCCAGTCCAGAGATTTGCTCGCACGACCAATCGCGAGTTGCTCTTCGAAGGCAAGAGCAAAAGTTAGACGAGCCTATACTAGCACATGATCGCTTCCACAGAACCGAGCACAAAAGTGGAGCCACTTCGTAACATTTCAATTTCTCTTGTCACGGTAATATTCCCGAACCCCGGGAGCGATCTTCATCTGAAGACATGCGACAAAAAGGGTTGCGTTTTATGGAAGCGGCGATCTTTGTCGCCTAGAACGGAACGAATTGTCTAACGCGTAGCTAACTCGGTGCTACCTCGCTCATCATGACTCCGCAGCACCGTCACAATGCCTTCACCGGCCACCTCTTCATGAAACGGCCGATATATCATTGCGAAGTAACCGCGACTAAAGACGTCGCCGTCTTCGCCACGCTCCGAGCGCGCTCTCGCAATTCTCGGCTCTTCGTTCGGGCAAAAAGGACGAAAGACGCCAGAAGTGAACGGGATTTCACGTTCGAGGGAATCCTTTCGTTCGCGATCGTTATCCAGACGAATGTCGATCGTTCCCCGAAATTCGACGCCTTTCTTCGCGCGTCTACAGATCCGAGTGAATTATCTGGAACGTCACGGATTTCTGCATTGCGTTCCAATTTTCTTTCAGGTGAAATTTCCAGGCGTGCAATGACTGAAGATTATTCTTATACCCTCGTTGTACAGTGAATAGTGAATGGAAAGCGTGATGATTGTGTGGATCATTTTGAGGGGGGGCATGGAGCATCATTCTGTTTCGTGAATTATTGATGCTTATGAATTATTCGAAGTGGTTAATGTTAGAGTTCGGGGACTGGGGTGGTTCGTCACTTGGATTGAGTGAAATGTCATGGGCGACATGTTTGCAAATGCAGTGTAAGCCACACGAGTTTTTCAAGGGAAGATGTCAAGCTCGTAAATGGTATACAAGGAATCGTGTTTGATTTTTCGAGAGTCTTACTGAACGTTTCGCTGATTTACATAATTTCCACGTAAGAAGGAGGAAGAAAAGTGAAGACGGGAGGAGCGTCGAAATCGTGGAGGAGCGAGCAGGGCGAAGGGCGAGGCAAAGGACCCTCGTTCTGCAAAATATCAAAGGCTCAGTAGGGAAATTGAAAGGCTTTGTATAGAAATAAGAATGTATCGACTGCCCTCGACAACCACTCAGCGCGGGGACAAGATTTTCGAATCTTAAACTTGTCGCGGCGAGAGAAAAGTGCGAGAATATATTTTCTGGGACGAGTGCACTTTGATGTTTGGCTGAATCAGTATTAAGTCAATATTTATGGGTATCGAGGACATTTAATGGTCTTTAATAATTCAGCTTTCATTTTAAAGAAACTCTGAGATAAATCTGAACGTCACAGAAATATTATAGAATATTATAATCTGTCGGCACTTTAGTATTTTTCAATGAATAATGATAATTAACTTAAATTGTAATGTAAAATTAGCCAGCTCCATATTCTTAATTTATTAGAAAAAGTGGGCTGATACTTTTGAAAATAGGGGTGTGAGCACACTAGCGCGCTCTAGCGGCGAAGCATGGAAACGAAATGTAAATCAGTGATTTTACCCTTAGAGTTCAGTCGGCAAAGCAGGAAAAGTGGAGAAGGAATTGAACTTAGCATCCGATGTAAACTTTTTCTCACCTGATACAGGAGCATGAAAACAGGAGCAACAATTTCACAGCAACTTTGTGCAAGCACGGACGAGTTATAGGACAGACCTATCGACCAATGCATTTTTTTGTCACCGGTTTGAGGGGTCCTAGGACCCCCTTACCATTTTAGTGTCGCATGCAACGTTACCTGTGAAGTCTTGAAACAGATTGTAACGCTACGCGTGGTAGGAATTGGAATTCAACACGTGTAAAAGTAGGACCACAGACGAGGTATAGAATAGACCTATCACCTAATGGAACTTTGTGTCACCACCCGAACTGTGTTACCGACCCATAACTCGAGGACTGAATGTAGCGGCCTCTGCTCATGAACAGCGTCCAACTCAGCAAATACTCTGAAATGTGTTGAAATGCTGAAAGGTGCGTTACGTGCTTGTTCACGTGTGACTTCTTTAATGTGTGAGTTTGACATAGGTTTTCGCTATGCTACGCTTTGACTCGGTTTGTCAACGACTCGTGCGGATGTCTCTTCGATAATCCATTTCGGGGATCAAGACACTATAGCGCTCAAAATCTAGTTCTTATAAGCCTCGCAGAATGTTGCATGATGCATGAGTGTCGTAGGGTGCATGGATGCAACTGCAAATCTTGCATTCTTTAATTTCACAATCATACGGGATGCATAATGTGTCGAATACAAGTTACATTTCTGAAGTTAAACTCTCTCGTGTGAGTTCTTTCAAATCTTGTCTCTTAACAATAATTATTACATTCGAGTCATTAGAAATTGAAAAATTTCAACTTGCATGGGAAACAGTTGTGGTTGACGGCAACCTCTACCAATGTGACAACATTGACGAAAGGTGTGAGCTATCAGTTCGACTTTATCCGCGATAGTGATCGGATCGGTGAATATTTGTGAATGTTACAGTATTATTTCCTGATTTGTCGATTCCTACACCAATTAGTTCGACTACTGGACTAAATAGAAAACCGTTTAACAACATTTCACTGGAATATACCTTTCATCTAGAATTTTTTTGACGAAGCGTTGCCTAAGTAGTAACTGAGAAAGGAGCAACCGTTTGGGAAATCTGGCACCAAGATTGCTGTTGGAGTCTTTTTTCTTTAATATTATTGGAGTAATAAAATGTAATTGTAGAAGAAATATTTGGAATCGAATCTGGACGGATGGAATATAGATTAACGAAGATAGATGATCGCAGCCAATCGGCTCGTATTAGTTGTCACGTAATTAATAATTGTATTACAATGTTACTTGTTATACGATTAGTAATTATAGTTCAAATAATACAGATTGCCCAGGTCTCACCACGAAGAGGCGCTGCGAGTGGAGACCCGCCCTAACCGCGGCCCATCCGCCCTCCTTTTATGCAAAATTTTATTTTCATTTCCATAGATCCCCCTGATTCACGGTTGCAAAACGATCCTCGATCGCTCGACAAGCGGGCATCAGAGGGAGTCCTTCTGTAAAAAGCTACCGCGATAAAGCTAAGCTGAAATTAAAATATTTCTTTGTTTCTTTCATTTCAAATTTTAAAAACTTTCTGGTATATTTCTACCATGATAATTATTCACTAATTGCGAATAAAACAAAGAAAAGGGGGGCAAATTAGAGGGAAATTATTAGGGAAAACAGTGATAATGATACATCATTATAGGATATGTTATATGATATATCATTATTTAGCAAAAAGTTTTCCCCTTTTTTCTTTATTTCATTCCTAATTAGTGAATAATTATTATTTCCTATTCATTACTAGGAAATATGCCAGTGTATATTTGCTATGCTTACTTATAATACTAATAATTCCTACCTATACGAGCGCTCGTATTTAATAATTGCTACTTATATTTAGTTATATGCTACTTATGTTTAGTTATATTTAGTTATAAACACTGCAGTGTTTAATTATTTCCTTAAAAACTACTTAATTCTATGTGGCCACTAAACACATTACCTCATCATATACATATCTACTTAAATTTAAATAATGACCTGCCTAATAAAAATCTGAAATTGTCATGTGTTTCTTACTTCCCTCGATGGACCCACGATGTTACCTGAAACATTCTCAAAAGTATCTATTAATAAAAATTCCTTGAGATTTCGTTTCTCAAGGATGATGAATCTGAAATCATATTTCTGAAATAATCTTCACACATAATATATCTGTAACAGAAACTTTCTCAGTGAATTAGTACCTACAATCTATCTCGATTAAGTAATTTAATTTCAACAGATATAGGGTAGATGTAACGTTTTTGGCTATTGCATTGTTTTTGGCCATGTGCATTATTATCTTATTTTTAAATTGCTTGCAGATCATTATTGTGTGGAGAATTTCACATCATAAATATTTTATTTAGTATACCGCCCGAAATATAAGGTTATATGTATTGCTTACACGGAAAAATATTAAATTTTTTAAGAAGTGGCCAAAACTGCTACAATACCTTAAAATGGTCACAAATGATGCATCTACCCTAGTCTTTTCATTGAATCACTATTGCCCAAATATTGAAATATCATATTTGAAGCTACAAGCCAAAACTCAATATGGAATATCGATTTGGTATTAAGATGAAAGAAGGAAGAGATTAAAAAATACTGCATCATTGTCAGCAGACAAAGTAGGCAATCAAAACGTTAGCAATTCGTGAAAAAGAAGCTACTAATGATATTACATTTCATTCCGAAACAATTAATATTCATAATATTAAGCACATTGGGTGCTTTGTTACATCAACTCAATAAGTTCCTTCTAATTCCTCATTAATTGGCATCTTCAAAGTTGATGTATCGACAATCAATCATAATATACTATAGTTAATCAAAAACATTTATGCAAATGTTGAAAATTGGAATAATTGCACTTTACTGCACAGTATTTGAAGTTACTTTCATACAGAAAATAGCAACAACGAGCACGTGTTAATATTGAAAATTTACTATCAATATAAAGTGCCGAATTGCAGTTACCTACTTTTTCAGTGCAAATTTCGTTTCAATATCATCAAATTAAGCAACAATCGCGGGTGAATTTTGATCAATGCAAAGGAATGTTGAAAATTTATAAAAATAAAAAACTACATTTCTTATCAATCTGAAAATAAATACAAGGATGGACGAAGTTACTATGCAAAAATCGGCAACGCTAATGAGGAATAGCTGCTACTACTTTTCAAAGACTCTAATTAGAACTTCAATTGAATGGAGGTGTATCAGAAGTCTGCGATTTCTATTACAAATAATGAATTACACCTTTCATCGCCATTCTTTCAGTCACAAAATAAAATTTTTCAAATGCCATTCCATGAAAATTGGAACTTCAAATTTAAAAATATTCTAAAACAAAATAAAAAACATTTGTCTGCAAGATATGAATATACTTTTAAAACAATATTTCCAGTGACAAACACTCGATTCAAGGGTGGGTAGGCGGTGATAGGAGAAGGAGGATGGTGGAGCCACTTAGGGCTGCTGAAAAAAATGATCAGTAGCCAGAAGGGCAGCTGATCATTGGCCACTCATTAATGCAAGAAACCCGTGAGTGGACCGTTTCTATCTTTCGGAACGCTAACTTATTACAGACTAAAATCAACTCCCGAGCACAGTCACTAGGACTTTGGACTACTCGCAGCACTAATTTCTCAAACAACTTCAAAATTCCCGGATGGTGCTTCATTACTGAAAATTCTACTATACTCAATACAAATCCCGAATAGCAAACGAAAAAGCTCCCAAGGAGCTATACTACTCTAACAAATATAAAAATCTATCGAGAACCACCAGATGGGTGGCCTCATTTTTCGCAAAACTAATAAAAATTTAGTGCACCTGTGTCTTGTAATACGCAACTCTAACTTTAATTCGTTGCAACCTTCCTGAAGGCTGTATAGAGTCCCCTGTGCTGCAAATTCAGCAGCTCGGGACTCTTTTTTCCCAGGAACATGTCTCCAGACATGTCCCAGGACAGTTTCGGGGCATTGGGGTCTGGGGGTCGCAACTCTAATTACAAACGCGATCAGTCATCATCGCAACAATACCTCAAAAAAATATCAAGAATCAAACTAGGACGAGTAATTAAAAAACGCGATCAGTCGCATCGCAACTCTATGGACATTCCACGCGAAATCGGACACTTTTCGGAGTAACATTTCGAATGTTGCTGGAATTTGAACATGTTGTAGTCTTTAGTGATATTTAAACGTACCTCAAGGGATTTTTCAAAATTTTGAAAAATGTCGATTTTACAGCTGTAAGGTAAGGGCTACCTTTTCCTCAATAAATTATAGCTATGTAAGTAGTAAATGGATGGAGATGAGATTTACAGTGCTTACAAAGAAGACATTAAAGTTTTAAGAGAAAATTATTTCAGTTTAAAAAAATAAAAATTTGTACCATTTTTGTGCAATTATTTTAATCAAATGCATTTTTTTAACATCGGGCGTGATTTTAAAAATCCCCCCAAAAATGATAATATAGTTCTATCCTTCCTCTGATGGACAAATTTTCAAAAATATGGACATTTTAAAATTGGCCCCGTAAAAATTGTCGAAAGTTGACGTTGCGTCAAATCGCTCCGGCTGGACTGGCTGGGCCGTGCGATATTCGCAGCGGCCAAGCGGCTTCTTATACGGTGTTTTCGAATATGGTAAGTATTTGTAAAAAACTGAAGATGGAAAACTTTTACTGCTTTTTATACACAACGTAATACGGTAACTCAATTTTGGGTGTTCGCAATATTTTCCTTGAAACAATGGAGACCCTTAGTTTTTTAAATGGAATGCTAAATATTTAATAGCATTCCATTTAAAAAACTGAGCGTCACCTTCGTTTCAAGGAAAATATTGCGAACACCCAAAATTGAGTTACCGTATTATGTTGTGTATAAAAAGCAGTAAAAGTTTTCCTTCTTCAATTTTTTACAAATACTTACCATATTCGAGAACACCGCATAAGAATAACAGATACCTATAGCAGTCGAGCCGGTACAATTTGACGCAGCGCCAACTTTCGACAATTTTTACGGGGCCAATTTTAAAATGTCCATATTTTTTAAAATTTATCCATCAAGGGGAAGGATAGAACTATATTATCCTTTTTGGGGGGATTTTTAAAATCGCGCCCGGTGTTAAAAGAAACTGCATTTGTTTAAAATAATTGCACAAAAACGGTTCAAATTTTTATATTTTAAACTGAAATAATTTTTTCTTAAAACTTCAATGTCTTCTCTATAAGCACCGTAAAGCTCATCCGTAAAGCTCCATCCATTTACTACTTCCATAACTATAATTTACTGAAAAAAGTTAGCACGTACCTTCAAACAGCTGCAAAATCGACATTTTTCAAAATATTGAAAAATCCTTTGAGGTACGTTTAAATATCATTAAAGACTACAACATGTTCGAATTCCAACAACATTCGAAATGTTTCTCCGAAAAGTGTCCGATTTCGCGTGGAATGTCCCTCTAATAAAAAGAATACCATGAATCAAAAGTAATACAATGAATCAAACTCTAGTAACTCCAATTCAAATTTCAAAATACTAGAACAATCTCAAAAACAATCGCGACTCTATTTTCGGAACACTACAAGCAACCACGATCGATATTTTTTCGCAACACTATGCTGGAACCAAACGCGGGGAATACTTGATTTGCAACGCTAATTCAAACCGTCATCAACATTTAATCGCAACGCTAATTCAAACCGTCATCGACATTTAGTCGCAACGCTAACTAGCCCCGTAATCTTTTTCGCAACCCTAATTGAAAACGCGGGGTGCTCAATTTCAGGGGGGGGGGGTATCGATGGGTCAGCCTATCGCCAACCAAACTACTACTACTACTACTACAACTACCGACGAGCATAATGGCAAAGTAATACCTATGAAGAATGACCCTGCACCCAAGGATGCAGGACCATTCTTCGTAGCCCACATGATGTGGCCTCTTTGGCCGGGCTATCTTCGGCTCTTTGGCCACTCCTTTGCTTCGGGCGGTCCGCCCTTCTGAAAGTTAATAGCGTGCCCAAGCCCGTCCTTCGCGACCGCGACCAGCGACAATGTGCAATGTCCCACTGGCGTCAAAAAGTCGACATAGCGAGGCTAGAAGCGAGGGCATACCCCACTCGCGCTAGTCTGGCCGTAGACTTTTCTCCCAAATTTCCTGAAAGCAGGTCATCGTGCGGGGAACATGCGATCAGAGAATACGATGACCTGCCCCGGCCCTACCTACCTCTATTTAAGTCACACATTCGTACCAGAAGGTAAGTTACCTATTCTACCTAACACCTATATTTAAAAATGGCAAAACAGTCTCGCAAACACAATCATCAGCCAACCCACTCCACGATTCTCAAGCATCGCCGCCCGGGTGCAAAAGCCTACACTAGAGAGACCGTCCCGGGACGGCTCCGTCACCCGAGCTTGGCTACAATCACACTCTAAGTGTACGTACCAGTTTTCACTGAAATCGGCTGACAAAGGCAGTGACCATTGCGTATAAGTATGATTTAAATAGCAATTAATTATTTTCAATTTCAAACAATGGATTACTTGATAATGTGCTTTGTACGTATTATGTACATACATCAATCCTTATTACTTACTCATTTGATTATATGAGATTGATTAAGTTTCATATTCCAAGATTATTTACTAGAATGATCATCGTGTGCAACAAGGAATATGATACATTGGTATCGTTATTGTAATGAATAATAATATAATGTTATAGTTTCGTTAACATGGTCTCTGATGAAAATCTTTCACCGCCGCTAATTCCACCGCCTAACCACACAAACACACAGGTGGAAAATGCGACGTGCACGATACACTAACGCAATGCCAGCCGCCGACATGTAATTATTTAGTAAAGAAAGTCATCGTGCCCTATTGCCTTCACTCACCCAAGTAGCGCATGGGCACGTGGATGAATTAAAAGGCAATGGGTACGGAAAGATATCCTGAAAATCCTCAACTAGAAAATATGATTAGTTTCTATAGTGTCTAGCAGGATATTATTCTTTCATATTATATTATTAAGCAAAATGACTCGACTTTCAACTTGTGAATACTTTAAAGTTCGATAAATAAGAAAGGACTCTACTTTAGGTCAAGAAAAAGGACTCTACTCGACATTTAATTAGCGAGAAAAAGGACTCTAAAATTGAATTATTTAAGAAAAAGATTCTAAATCATGAAGAATTTACTTTAAGAATTTACAACGGGCTATTCCATCGTCAAAGTAAATATCATAAAACAAGAAAGTATGTTCTCATGCTAATTACTTTGAATCTGAAATTTGCCCACCCTCAATTGCCTTCTTGCACATGGAAATTAATTATTCAATTGTGTGCGCAAACGAGTGACCTTTATAAGAAAGGAATTACACTTTTATGTCTATTATCATCATTTAGACATCAAGTTACTTTTGAACAAGTAATATCAGAAAAATAAAAGAAATTCAAGTCATTAGAATCGTCGCAATGACGAAATCGGAGGGCATCCGATTTTTCCACTACGTATTAAATAAAAATGATCGTAGCTGTGGAGTCTGAAATTATCAGACTTGTTCGCTACATAAAAATTAGCATTCAGCTGTATTGATATTCATACCAATACCTTCTGAATTGCTATGCACCTTTACGTGCATTATTTAATAAATATCTACATCAATGTATGATCAATGATAAACATTCGTGTTAGGAACCGTTTATCTTGGAAATTATAATTATAATTTGATTCTATTGAAAAGACGCGGCGTACAAGAAGACCCTAGCCCTCGTCTAATAAATACATACACAGACAAAATGTTACAATTCACAGGCATGGTTACCATGCCCGCGGTCATTATGCTCGCCAAAGCACGTATACAACCAGTCACTCGTGTCGATTCGGACCAAACGTCCTACGACATGATTGAGTGACCAGAGGAACCATAATGCATGCGCACTCACATTTCGCTGTGCCCCGGTGACGAAGGCGCCAACACCCCTGCTACTGCTCAGAGGAAGTCATCAAACTCCTAACAAGTCATCAAGCTGCTCAACTGCGCCCAAACTGTAACGAAGGAACAGAACACGATTATAATTTCTTTCTAAAGTTACGATTGTTTCAACTCTAATAAAGAACCTCGAAACAATTCAAAACTAACGAAATTTTTTAACATTTAGGCATTTTAAGAAACAAATTAAAAAAATTAAAATTAACAAAATTTTTTTCTTAAAATGTCTAAGTGATAAAAAGTTTCGTTAGTTTTTCATTTCTTGGTGATTCTATTCTAAAAATTAATTTTTAAAAATTTTTTTCTTTCTAAAATTTGGAAGAATGAACTCTACTTTAAAGGAATTAAATGAAATACATAGATACTTACATCTTTCTATTAAAATTCTGCGCACAGATCTCCTCTTCAGCTGATGCCTGGCTCTAATTTCCGATAAGGAGTTTCGCTTTCAAAAGTAAAAAAAATAAAGAAATAATAGACTAGAAATAATCGCGCCCCAAAGATCATAATTGGCGAACAAAGTCCTGAATCTATTCTCGCGATTGGAAAGTCAGAGCCGCGACGCTCGAGAAAGAATATTAATTGCGTAGAAAACACTGACTTTACCCTCGCGTATCCCCAAATTGTTAACGACAATCTACTATGAGCAACTGTGCTCTTCAAAATGAAAAACTTTGTACGTCATAAACACTGACTCTATTTGGCCGCATTGCGCGCGGTCACAATCTCTGAAAAATAAGTAGGATAGGAGAGTGGAGGTAGGTGTGGTTTCATCGAGTATTTGTCGCGAGGAAATATTGTTTTTCTTGGAACCAGCCAAGGGACTTTCACTCCTTGTTATTTAGAATACAAGGTGTGATGCGAAAATACAGAATGCTCGCTCGATAGGAGCAGCTTTACATTTCAGTAACACGATATTATCCAGAATATACTGCTTCAGAAATAATTATTACATTTAAATGAATCATAGTAGTGGCTTTCGACATTAAAGTTGTAAGCACGTTCGTGTTATTCGAATAATACTTGAAATTATTAATCACGATCTTTATAAATATCCAAAACTCATGGCAAGAATCAAAATTCCTTAATTATTCATGCTCAAATGGCATGTCCTCGATATTTCTATACATAAAGAAGAAAACTTGCATCCAAAACCGAACGTAAATGCAATTACAACAGCTTCATAAAGATATATTCTTAAAAATCATTGAAATATCATTGAATTCTACGTAAACGCGACCGAAATGCAATAGAATTCGATCATTCCAATATTTCGTAAGCATGTACTGACGCCATTTTAAAAATTTTAAACAAATCTGATTAAAATTATTCAATTTATCATAATTCAATCTTTTCCCATTTGATCTTGATATTAACCGACTGCAAAGTTATCCATCAACCTCACAGCCAACAATGATTCAATAAAATAACGAGAAAAATACGTATACCACAAGGATTGCCACCTTCTTTTTCCAAGGAATGACCAGACGCCATCCAAGCACCGTTAAAATTAACGGTCAAGTGTCATGGCGTCGCCTGCCCTTTGCTTTCGATTCTCGCCTCAACGTCTGTAATCGAACGATGCAACAAGTTTGAAACAAAAGCATTAAAACATTCGTAAGGCAATTAAACAAGAAATAAGCTTGAAATATACCAGAAAAGGGATGTAACTGAATACCGAGACCCGATATGTGTGCACTAAATGCACAGAAATATCGGTGAAGCAACGAAGGGAATACGCGACGAACATCTAACTGTTTTCTCGCGATATTTAATCAATTTCGGGACGAAAGTGTATTAATAGTTGCAGCAAGTGACGATAGATAGTAAAGAAGAAGACTAATACCGGTTAGAAGTAATTATGTGACGACAGATAATGTACGCGTACCATTTAAGTACGCAGCTATCGAAACGTCTTAACAGAACGACGTTCACGGTACGAATGACCCCCGCGCCCGCCGCTGTACCTCGGCGAATATTGGCTTTGGTGGGGGGAGACGAGCAGGCCTCGCGAGACGCGAAGTAATACACGCGTACGTATTTCCGAAATGTTGGGATATAGGTCTGTATTGTACGCCGAGTGACGTATATATCGCGGCTCGTGACCGAGCCATCTAAACAGAGGTGACTTCCAATTCCTGGAATCGTTCCTATGCATACGTTCTGCTACGGGTAAAATAGATATATTACACGTAATATATTTCCGTCGTTTATAAAATATGTAGCATCTCCATACAAGAGTGTACTTTAATGAAGCTGGTAAAACTTAACACAGATGGCTTAGTAAGTATATATTCGTAAATTACTTACGTGGTATACAGTTTCTTATTGGAAAACTTTG
The DNA here is from genome assembly GCA_963855975.1 of Andrena chrysosceles. Lineage (NCBI taxonomy): Eukaryota > Metazoa > Arthropoda > Insecta > Hymenoptera > Andrenidae > Andrena > Andrena chrysosceles. Next base: position 7,837,864 of record OY979766.1, on the reverse strand, counting down.
TACAAGCTTCGCAATACATTCGAGAATGTCGCGATACCAATCCCATGTTAACATCTGTACATAAAATGAATACTCATTCTCTATACATTTATGTGAGCACGGGATTGGTATCGCGACATTCTCGAATGTATTGCGAAGCTTGTACAAAGTTTTCCAATAAGAAACTGTATACCACGTAAGTAATTTACGAATATATACTTACTAAGCCCTCTGTGTTAAGTTTTACCAGCTTCATTAAAGTACACTCTTGTATGGAGATGCTACATATTTTATAAACGACGGAAATATATTACGTGAAATATTTCTATTGGGCAGAATGCAACCGATAGTTTTTGGCAAATATCTCGGCAACGAAGGTCGAGCGGCGGTAACATGTATAGGAAAAAGTTGTTCAGAATTATGTCCCCGACAACATAAAAATAATTGAAATCGGTGAGGAAACACCTGTTCTGCATAATTACCCAAAGTACTAATAAACAATGTCATCTTGCAGTTTATAGCTTACACGGGCTTTGAAAAGAAATCATTTTTAAGCGCCACAGTTTCTTGATCCCCGAAATGGATTTTTGGAGAGCAATCCGCGTGAGTCGTTGACAAACCGAGCCAAAGCAAAGCGTAGCAAAAGCCTGCCTTCAAACAAGTCACACGTGTACAAGCACGCACACACCTTTCAGCATTTCAACACATTTCAGGGTAGTTGCTAAATTTGCCGCTGTTCATGCACAGATGCCACTACATTCAGTCTTGAAATTATCAAACCTGAAGTTTCGGTGGCGATATGAACATCCATAAGATGATAGATCTATCCTATACCTCGTCTGTGCTGGAGCCTATTTGCCTCGAGAATTGGTTTGTCGCCAACACAGAAATTTACAGTACAATATAGTTCTGTAAAGTCTTGTACAGAGTTATTCTGAAATTGTTTAAACGTTCGAATAAGGGTATAATAATTAGTTGAGCCCTTGCAGACTTTATATACCCTTCCTATTAGCAAGAGGAATTAATTAAAATACCATACACCATCGTCTACAGAAAGCAAATACTTTTTCTAAATGTTTCGATAAATATTCCTGCAAGTAAATATTCATTTATACACATTTCAACTAAAAACTATTTATGCATTAATATTAATACTGTGTAATACGTATAAACATTAACATTTTTCGAACGTTTAAACATCGAGAGTCGGCGCCAGATTTACACAGTGCAAATGATGAGGCGCCGACATACAAAAATTAAGAGTCGTAAATTAAATACGGAAAAAATTTATTTTACTTTATTGTGCGGTTTCATTTTTTTTTTTTTGAAGTAGGTTTTAATTTTTTTATAAATTTTTTTATCATCGCAGTTGTTCTCAGAGTAGAGAAGCAGCCCCAAATTTTCAAAGTTCTCGCTGCTTCAGTACCTACCAGGTGCCAATTCCTCCAATTCCTCGGTGAGGTATTCCAAGTTACATTTATCGAGAAGGATCAGAAGCTCATACACCCGGGGCACAAAAATACATTGAATGTTCGGTGTATTTTTTATCACAGACGAAATACCTTGTCTGTGATCGCAGACGAAAGAAACAGGGTTCACGTGTCATTTTCCACAGAATGAATGATAAACTGAAATCTAGTCTGAATTTGTTCTACATATTGTGTATTTACATTTATAGTAGGTGCCTATTTGTCACATCCAAACTTTCTATATTAAAATATCAATAAATTATATACTTCCTTGAATATAATTCTTTGTTTCTATGTTACGATATTGGAGAATATTATTTATCTAACCAAAGAGGAATAAAAATAAAAGATGATGAGGGTTCCTTTTCTATCATAATGCTTGTCCATGAACAATTGTCACGAAGTATTTCATTCCTATCCCAATAACTTTTAAAGCCCGCCTGTTTGTCATCAAATTAAAATTTTATAGTCACTGAAATAATATAATGCTACATAATATGCTTAAATTTACGAGCATACAGTTTAAAAATATTAAACACATATCCCCTTCGACTTATCCGGATTCTTCAAACGAGGGTAGCAAGGGTTTCTTTATTATAGCATTCAATAATAAAATTCATACTCCTTTAGCATATTTACAAAGCACATAACGGTGTACTATCAACTCAATCAACCACCAGATTCTGTCTTACTCCATCAAACGATTCAAACTACGTTCTTTATACATGTAAAACAGATTTCCAAAAAAGCAGTAGGAATCAAGACCATTCGTTCCACCAGTTTTACCATATCATATCCGTTTCCGACTTCGTGCGAGCCAGAGGATTCAAGCACAAGCTCTTCAGGACCCGCACAGCATCCTCCCCATCATCCCTCGCGTATAAAGTCTGCCTCTTCGCGATCTCCGCATCTACCGATTTCCAACGAGTGCTACCATCCACCGAATTTTCCTTGTTCCTCTTCGTGTCAGATTTACCCGAGCGTTTCACAGAACTCTTCGAAGAAAACGTGCCAATTTTCCTAGCCTTGAACGACGACCGCCGCCTCCTCCTCTTCGTAATTTCACCGTTACCTGCACCCAAAGATACCAATGATCTTATCGTTGGGTGATCATCCGCTTTATCAGACCTCCTCGAACGCACGGAACGATTCTTCTTCGACATTGTACTTTGATTCGGTTGTGGAGCTTTCCTCTTGGGGTGCGTTCGACGGTGGAGGTCAAAGGAGGATCGATTCCCTTTGAAGATCGGTCTCAGGGTCCCTAAGACTCTGCTTCGGATCCGTATAGGTTCCAGAAGCTCGTGATCGTGCCATGAAGCTACCACGGGCAAGCCACACGCGTTGTGCATCCCGACCAGCGGCACGCCGATAGCTCGGTGCTTCTTCGTCTCTGAAAATATTTGATAGTTGTCGGGGGAGTCCCAGTTGCGCCCGCTGCATCTCGCGTTTTCCTCGTACGCGGATATCTTCTGACCGACGTGCCCTCGTTCGAGATCCATCGTGCCCCATTTCTTCGCGGTTCGTGCCTCATCCTTCGACTCCTTCGCGCCATCGTCTTCAACACTTACGTTAGCACACTGGTCCTTAGGCTTCTTCTGGCGACACGAGTTCGGCTTCCGCGAGCTAGACTTATGAAAATAATCGTCGAAATCGCTGAAATCGTGCTCGTCCTCTTGTATGGAGATGTTGTGCTCGCTTCTGACTATTCTCCTGTCCAGGGTTTTCAATTTCGAGTTGATTTTACCGCCGCCGCTTTGGATCTCCCGTTGGTAGTCGCACGAGTGGCAAGATCTTCTGGAAGGGTTAGCGACCTTCGAGGATTTTGAGACTCGGGAGAGCCGCGGGAGCTGGGTCCTGAGTTCAGGTTCATTTTCCACGAGGGGTGTACGGTTCGTCGAAGCGGTTTTGTGCCTTGATACTTGTAGGCCTTTTTCTGGCTCAGAGATAGAAGACTCGAATTGCAATTGCGGCGCCTCGGATCGCCTGAGTGTCCCAATGTTGTGCGCTATCGACGCACGGTAGTGCTTGATCGGGATACTCCTGACAGTGCCACTGCTGTGAGGCCTGCTCCTTGGCGCGTGCTTATTGTCAGCGCGAGATTTCACTGTATCGTTGCTCTTCTTAAAATGATTCTGATGGGAAGGATAATCCGGCACGACGTCGATCGCGCGTTCCTCGTACAGTTGGTCGCTTCGCAACACGTCTTCAGCAAGATTCGTCGGGTTCTTCCATTCCTCGATTATGCTCCTCCCGAATCTCGATACATCGTTGAGTCTAGGTAAATTGGACGCGCTCTTCGTATTACTGATATCGATCGATGATTTACCCTCACTGCCCCCTAGCCACCTTCATGATTTAGCGCCGAACGTCGTTCCGGATCCGTGCATTCGATTCTCGATCCCCACACCTAGGAATAATGCATCGAGATCTGTAGAAAAAGGATCGCGGATCAAGGGAATTGTAGATGGGATAGTGGGCAAAGTAGACTCCTCACCAAAATCGTGATCGCTTTCGCTGAAGGGGCTGAGAGTTTGCGTGGACGTGAACGTCGACGCCTGGGATTTGGTCCTCTTGTTGCTTCTTGAACAAACGAGGAACGTGCTCAAAAGCGCGCCCACTTCCACGAAGATCACTGTCAGCCCAACCGTGAGTAGTATCAGAGCTTGGTCCTGGGTCCATTTCTCCAGCATCTCCAAGCAACCCTATGAACGCAAAATTTCTTCAATCATCTCTTCAATTCCTTTAATTCCAAAAACCTAGTATTGAAGCTTGCTCTCGTCCCTCAACGTCCATGCATTTAAATTCTCCCACTTCCCAAAGAATATCGATTTATAGATTAAAACGAATCGGCCTGCATAACGATGCAAAGGCTTCCACGCTCGTTTATACCGTAATAATAACGTCATCATATTCGCTGACAGTGTCGGTGCACGATGACATTTCAATCTGCATTCAATTTCAACGCGGACTCGCGTGAAATTAAACACGCGTCAACCGATAAGGAAACTTTCTCGCACAATGGAAAGCATGCTGCACGTGAGCGCAAACTTTTTTTTCAATAAGCCGCAGAACGACACGGTCGTTTCCAGATACGATACCGATTAAACGATACGAGACCGACGCGTTTGCGCAACCCGCATCCGAACGGAGTTCCCTTCAGGCTGTGATATTTGCATGCGGGTCATTACTGACCGTATGCGCGTGACACAAAGCGTATTGACGGTAGCTTTCGCCGTTCCTGTCGATGTTACGGCCATTGAAATCGCTGCGTTATCGCGAAATTTAAAGCGTAGCGTGCACAAGCCACTAATGGCATCGGAATGGCGCTCTGCTATTGAAAGACCATGTATGTTTCATGTGGAATACTTTTCCGAGTCCTGAACGCTTCCGAGACAGTTTTGCTGATGGCATTTTCAAAGTGTCGAGCGAAAAGAATGAGAGTGATTAAAGGGGGTGGCTAGGTGTTTCGTTTCTGTTGCACAAACGTTAGTACAAAATTATTAATCCCCGCGACAATCTCTGGCAATGATGATCGATGTCCAGCCTGCCATCAGCCTTGGCAGCTTGTCACAATGTTTACGCGCTGTGTCTTTTCGACTCGTTTAGCCGCTTCCTCATTACGCACCGTGGTGTGCCGGGCGTATTGATGCTCGGCGGGGTTCAAAGCCTGGCAGAGAGTAAGATTGGCAGGTTCAGGGTTGAGGAAGGAGTCCGTCTCGTTGGCGTTATTCAGGGTGCAGCAACTGAGAGGCACCACTAATTCTCTTCGGCCGACTTCCTGCAGCCGCCACCACGAGGTGCCGTAATTGCTGCTTCCGTTTATGCCGCAGCAAGCAAACTGAAAAGGTCGGCGCAATTTCCGAGTATTATTCGTTGTTGAAGGGGTGTGTGCGTAAATTCCTTTCGGTAAAATGGTACATTAATCGCGAGTCGCGGGTGTTTTGGGAAAGGTCGACTGGGGCGCCCTTCCGTTCGCGAGCAAATGAGTCGTGAACTGCGTTCTCTTTCACTCGTAACGAAACGATTGTCTGGTTACCTATTGGTATTCAGTGGTAGCGAGTGTGATTGACATTGGTGGAACTTTGGTTTTAGGTGGCTTGGGAACCAGAGATATATTGGAACCATCGATGAATTATACTTCGAACTGTAGATCTCGATGAAGTGTTCAAGAAACGTCCCCTTCTGCGCAAATTAGGTTCCTTAACCCTTGTACGAAAATTACCGAGTCACAGATCCTCACTTCTCCTTTACTAATGTATTATTTCAACCGAAACTCCTTCATATCCTTAAATAACTAATAACCGTAAATAATAAATAATATTTTCTTTAATTTTATTTTTCAATTCTTTATTTCCTTTAATTTTTCTTATTGCAGAAATGTAATAAGTTTATCAAATATTAAACCGTAATAATTACATAAACTGCGTTTTATTTTCGTACCTATGTTCGTTTCTTGTAAATATATGAAACTGGGCCAATTTCATGCAAATTTACTTATCCCTGTAACTTTACAAATTTCGTACAAGGATTAGACAATCCTTTGGGACCTACAACTTCATCCAAACCGTGTACTTTTGAGTGAATCCCGAACGTACCGTAGTTTGCGCAAGATCAAGGGCTGCGGTGAATTGTTCCCTGCCAGGAACGGCGTAGCTGCGTTGCAGAGCTCGTATCAATCTGGCTGGTCTGACGTCGATGCCCAAAACGTGTGGCCAGAACACGACGAGAACGCAAACACTGCACTCGCCGAGCAGTAGCAGAACGATAGTAATGAGATACTGGAAACGTGAAAGTATAATATAAGACAAACCGCGTGTTTTAACCCTCGGCGGGAAAGACTTTCGAGCCAGGCACTTCGTTACGTTTCGTCCGCACCACTCGCACGTACAGCTTCAACGCTCGCACCTTGCAAACAGACTGTTACTAATAACTACGTGGCTTTACGAATTCACAGCTAATTGGCCATCTGCAATTTCTACTTCGTCCATCTGAATTGTACGTGCCGGATCGCAGCGGGGCGCGTTCAACGGGCGGTGCACGCGTTCTCTCGCCTAATAACCGACTCCTGAATAATTGCTGTTTTTAAATGATACACAGGCTCGCCCTCCTTCCGCGGGCACGCGTGCCTGGACTTATGTAGATCCGTTTCCGGCCAGCGACGCGTGACCGTGCTCCGGCAAAGCGGGAAATCTGGTTTTACTTTGGTCTGCCGAGCAAACTGACCGCTGGGGTCCGGCCAAGAACCGCGCAGTCCTTGACTTTCAGCGATTAAAACGCGTGTTTACGCCAAGAGCGTTGAAGGGGCAACTGCGCCGGCAACGCGCAACGAGGATGTCTATGATCGCGGATGGTTAAAGCATTTCAAACTCGGGGGTTCATGCCACTTCTCGCCCCCAATGTAATAGGGTATACTGTTTAGTGTAAGTCTGGATACGAGGGCCCTTCTATACTTGCGTTACGTTTTATCCTGTAATCGATACGTAATTACAGTGTTTTTGGTAAGAGAAAGAGGCTTACCAAGACTGTAACGCATCGATTGTAGAGGCAGGTGGCCCAGCACCCCAGCAGACCCGTCAGCGTGATTAGAAATCCCAGTCCGACGATCGCGAAGGCTAAGTAGTAGAAAAGGGGTTGCTCCGGGTGGATATCCCCCGGTCCCAGCAGACGCGACAGCAGGATGCGCTCATTGTCAGCTAATAACAGCGCTCCTAATGACATCAACGCGAAGCCTGATATCTGAAAGTAAAAGCAATCATCTCTGGTACTAATTTACAAACTGAGTTGCGTTATACTGAAGAAAACTCTTCTTGCATTTGAATTTCGAAGTCTAAATTCGGGAAGGGTAGTATTTCCTTTGTTCTTGATACTAACAGTAGGACAAGGAATATTCCGTGGATTGGATCAAGTTGAATACCTACTTCTTTATCTTTTTATTTCCTTCAACTCACCAGAAATATGACATTCGAGCAACACACGAAGACTCGCGATACCCCCAGGTTTTTAGTTTCCATTTTAAATGGGGTGCATCGAGTCTTTAATTATCCTTTTTCGCGGTAATGAGACACCGGTGACAACTCGTCACGTTAATCCCTCGCGCTGACACTCCATTAATCGCCGCGGCAAATGAAAACTGCGACTACGGCGCTGACTCTTATCTCTCAATTTCGAAGTGCACTTGGTCGCGCGAACTGGAAGACTAAAATCCTCGTGCGTGATAGATGGTTCCACGGTGCCAGTACGAACACTGGCATCTGTAGGTGCGCTTGCGTTGCGTGCCCTCATGCGCGACCGACCGGATGGAACCGGAAGGAAATAGAAAGGCACCGAACAAAAAACTGGGGTGGGGTGAAATGCCCATATGTACCAGCTTATGCGATTGTTACAGATATGCCTGGTGTTTGTCAAATTTCACGTGGGGGAGTTGGGGACTCCAGACCACCAATTCACCTGCCTATTCAACTAAATTTCGCAGCCCTTGTAATTTGAAGACACAGGGGCACTTCTGAGTGTAATACTCAAATAGGACTATTAAATAGTCATGGACCAATTAACGAAGGAGTACAGATTTTGCTGTTTAGGACACCAAGATTAAGTCACCCTATGTAACGGGGTGTAGATACAGTTAAAATCACTATACGTTCTCATACGTTGAATCAATCATAATGCGAGTGAAACTCGCAGGAAAATTTTGATCGTAATATTCCATATAACAGGTAAATGTGTTACGTGGATTATTGTGAGTGTTCACGAAGCCTATCTCCTGCTGTCTGCATTAATTCAGCCGCCGCAGTGTGCACTTCTGATTAAAATAGCGAGCGCCCTACTCGCCTATACTTGTGGCAATTTTATATCAAACGAAAGAAGCAGCGGAGTTACCTACAAGAAATATAAAGATAATACACGATATGTGTATAAACTGTAATCTCTTTTATTAAATGTAAATATATCTGTACATTAAAAGGAATTGTGTTTATTGTACATTATTAGAGTCGTTTTCAAAAATCTAATAAACTTTTGCGCGTCTGACCACCGCAGCTTCCGTGCGGTGCGGTTTCATCTTGTTCCCGCTGAGCTGTGTCGCCTAATTCTGGTGGTAGATGTAAAACCTGAAATAGAGCGCGGAAAGTTGAATATAATTTGTTGGATCTTAAAGTTTCAGAAGCTTGTTTACCTCGATGATGAATTTCTTGCGGCGTAATTTGAACACAAGATCCCGCGACTCTGGATTGTGGGGCGCTATTGTGTTCAATGCAAGCATCTTTTTAAGGTGAAGTAGGCCATGATAGTCCTTAAACAGGGGATTCGTTTCTTTTTGCGAGCCCATGAATGATTCTAATCCAATCGCGATGTCCGACAAGTGCTCGACTCTCTGCACAACAGCGTCCTGAAAATTAATCATAATCACTTCATGTACCTACAAACGAACGTGAATAATGTACAAATAAGAAACTTACGGAATTATCGAAACATTCAACGGGTACCGTTATTACGGCCACCGCGTAATAGTACCTTAAAAGCGATCTGAGATAATACAAAAACTTCAGCAGATCCTGGTGCGAATTGTTCTCCACATCACTGAACCATAATCTAGATCCCAAAGAGTGAATCGCAATTCTCATGACCTGTCTTTTTGTTGGTGTCTCGAAGATCGAGTATTGCCCTTTCTTCAAGGTTTCGTGAATGCATTTCAGTAAATTCGTATAACCCGAATTTTCGAATATGCTATCCCTCATAGGGCAGCAATCGTCGCACCACTGTGTTATGTCCATATTGTCCGTAATTTCTTTGTCCATTGGTTTCGTAAGGTCATAAAAGTGTGCGAAAGTTTGTCCACCACTTGGAGATGAATCTATTATTTTCATATTTTGATATCTCCAGGCAATCTTCATTTGCTCGTCTGGATGTCGACTTTGATCGCCCGACAGAGAGTCTGTTATGACAGATGGCATTTCTGACACCAAATGCGACGGTTTAATATCCTTAGATGCGACTAATAGTGGTTGGGACGTAGTTACACCTTCCGCCATGAAATACTTCAACATAACTTTTGCGTATATGCCATATCGATCCTCCTCTGAAAATGAAAGTAACTCTCATAAACTCAAACATTTAGGGGAACCAAAAGCTTTTATAGTAAATAAATTGCACGTACCAATAACAAATAAGGAACCGATAGGTACTCCACCACCTAGAACAGATAAGCAACAACACGGTGATAGAAAAAGAAAACTGTTATTCGATCTGAACGAAGTACAGATAATTTATCAAACCTATTATGTGATCCAAGGAAGGAATTCCCGTGGAAATGAGTAGTTGTGAATTTTTGATGGACGGTTTTGTCCCTGGTATGAAGGGAAACTTACTACCCTTAGCAGTACTCAAATCCATCTTTAACGTCGATTTTTAAGCAAAAAGCACACTGACGTGATGCATCCAGAAGCTTGTATTAGCAACCAGATTTAACGATAAATTCTTCGGTAAACGACTGTGTTTAGCGTGTCTATGAAATCGTAATAAATATTCTGTACGTGGGATAGTAATAGGGGGAGTCAATTTTATTTGCAATATCAAAATTTACTACAAAATACAGAGTTGTTTACATTGAATTCTGGTTCACGTGCCACTTCAATCACTGCTTACATTTATAGGTTATGTGTGCAAACATCAAATGATAGATTATAAAATGTTATACAGAATTATGTATTACGATATGCTGTGTACATCATTCACTTTATTTCAAGTGAATATTTCATACAAACTACATGAAATGCTTGTGTAAAATAATTCAATCCCTTATCGATCGCGTTTTAAATTTTAGTTACATGGAGTGGACTGCAGGTGGACATACTTGTACCTGGTTTGCAGTCGGCAGTTGATGTTTCTCATAGTTTGGAACCTTTCTGCCAGAATGCACCCGTGTCAGTCTCTGCGAATTATAATTTACTGGATGCACGATGCATGCGGCCGCTTTTATGCACAATTAAACTGTTTATAAGCGGTACGTGAATTAGCAAGCATTAAGGTATTAACGATTATTCTTCTAGTATGTGAAAGAGAAACACGGTCGTCTTTACAGTAAATTCATTCCATTCAAAGTTAGCTATTTTTTTCGTCGAAGCTGTCAGCCTCAACTTTTCAATTTGTAATTGTTTCTACGAGAAAGATATTTTACATTTCTACATAGAAGCAGGTTAATTGGACTCCCTGTTAAATAAACGTATTCACGCGTTTCAAAGCGTTCGTAAAAAGTTAGCGTCCGAATATTCTCTGCTGAACCCATATAGCGGTATCATGTATGAAATAGTCCTCTACATATAAAAAACGCAAAAAAAAGAAATAAACAACTTTACTGAATCAATTATGTACTACCGATTCTCTTAAGATTATACATCAATTTTCATAAAGATTTGACGCCAGACTACGGAAACGCGTCGTGCGCTAGAGACCGCGACGGCCCAGAGAAGGGGAACGAAGTGCACGAGTTCGAGGGGGAGAGAGGGAGAGAGAGAGAGAGAGAGAAGGAGAGCGAGGTTACACGCGAGTAACCCGTCTCGTGAATGTTAGATTCGAAGCTGTGGCACGGGCAGTTGTGCAAAGGCACGGTGCAGAGGTATCCGGCCAAACACTGTGACCCCTCCCTGCTGTTATCCCATCTTTCTCCCCTTCTAGCGTATTCCGCTCGACCGTCATCCTTTCTGCTTCTCCCTATGCTTTCCCCCCACCAACGAGGCGCCCCCTCTCTGTTCAACGCACGCCCGTTGCCGTCTATCCACCTCTCGCTCTTCCCCTCGGTCTTTTCCTTTCTTTCAACAGAGACAAGCCAGGAGCACGCTGCCCTCGCTCAACTACCTGTTGTGACGTGAAACGCGCACTCGACGCACCGGGACAATCGAGGGATTCGGCTCGCGCCTCGTGCGCTGCTGTTCTCTCTGTATAATCCCGTATACCTTCGTTCACGGTCGTCGGGGCGGTCGTGCGCCGTCTCCGAGCGCAAGAAATCCTTCCGTTCGCGAAGCGTGTGCCCGATCCGTGGAGGCAGAGCCGATATTAAGCCGCGAAAGGCTTGTTGCGCACTCCCACTATCCTTCCCGCTTCCCCGTGAACCCGTCGCGACGAGCAGCGGCAAGCGAGAAGGAAAATCACATTGGGAGAGAGGGAGCGCGCGGAGAGAGGCTCTTATTGAGAAGTTTTAGTTAGACTTTAGAGACTAAAGAGGGCATTCGAAACGCAATCAAGACCCCCGTGTCGGGGCAATATTTACTTTCTTTAAGCCCGACACGTAGATTGGTATCGATCGCCATGTTGATGAATCGCGACGGTCTTCTCCACGGGAAAGTCATGGTTTGTTTGTTTCTGTAATGAACTTTCGTAGGCCGAACGGACTTATGTAAAATTCATAACTATTTGTGCCTCTGCTTTTTCTTCAGGTAGATTTGCATGCCTCGAACGACGTGGAGGCCGAGGCTTTGGCTACTTCGTTCGCTGATTGACTACGTTTCCGAAGTATGTAAGTAGTCAACGAGCATTCTTCGGTGCCATTTGCAATATTTTTTGGCTTAATTTTAACCAACGAGCCTTCGGGTGGTTAACAGCTATCGGTAAACGGTATAATTAGATTTTCGTTGAACTGTAATGACTGGTGTATACTTGGTTAGATTATACGATATAACGTGTTTCGATAGTCTTCGTTTTGTTAAGATAAAAGTGCTAAAGGGGGAATTAATCGGAAATAAAGGGCAATTACTTTTAGCTCAGTATTTTCATGACTCATTCTAAATGTATACAAAGGAGTATTAGATAATACTGGTTCGTATATGGCGCCAATTTTGTTTAATCGCGGCGATTGCTATCAGATGGCGCGGCAGGCCGGCCGCCTCTTGTATACACGGAGTTTCCAGGCCCCCCTGAACTTAGTCGCGCGCAGTGAACGTTCCGTCCCACCGTCGAATCTTCGCGCGCGTCTCGTCCAGAGAGAGAGTGACAGTTCGAAAATCAGTTTTACCCGGAAGACAAATGCTATCGTCCGTGCCGGGGTCATTGTTACGCTGTCAACGGGACGATAGAGGACGGACAGCGGGCAGTTTGAGTGTGTATCGCGTGCTCGGTTACCGACACGGTAAATATCGTCGGGATCTCGTGCGAAGCGCGTTCGCGTGGAGGCTGAACAACCGCGGGTGAGAGAGACTGCTCGCGTCGTAGCGACACGGACTTCACGGTGTATGTATATCGTGCCCTAGTCACGTGGTATCGGGAATAAAACCGCGTTGAACAGTGTATCGTCGATAAGTCGCGCGATGTCAACAACCGGACAGACGAAACGTTGGCCAGACGCGACATTGCTGCCTGCCGGAGTGTACCAAGGCTGACGAGCCTTGTTTACAGTGTGTATCGCGATCGTGCACGATGACAATAACGTGACAGAAACATACCGCGAATTAAACGGCTAATCTGGCGAGTGTGAATATCAGTCGGGTGTTGGTGTGTTGTGCGTGGACGTACTGTACGTGGATCGAGCTGGATTTTTAATGGAACTACCGATCGAAGTGTGATCTTGGCCCCGCGTAACGTTTGGCCGGCCAGCGAGAGGCGTGCTTGGCGAAACGGGCAAAGGAAACGAACGCAACGCAAGGCAAGGCAAGGGCGAAGAGGGACGCGTGCACGGCGGCGACATATTCCAAATGCGTCTTGACCGGAAGTTGAGGATCGTCGCATTGGCAGGGTGGCAGAGGATGGTCGGCTCGAGGGCAGCGGCGGGAGACGAGGTCGCAGCAGTAGCAGTAGCGCGCGTCAGGCGCTTCGGTAGCAGGGGTTCTCACTGAGCTGGCTTACCCTGCGGTGGATTTAGGGGGCTGTATGGAGGCCGGGGGGCTCCTGCCCCGCCAGCCCCCGCAAGGCCCCCCCGGCACCGTGCCTGGCCCGATCTCGGTCTGCGTGGGCCAGGGCCCCAACGGCAACAACAACAACGTGATCGGCCAATCGGCCGGGATTCACGATCTCAACGCGACCGGCCAGTTGAACATAACCGGGCAACAGCTGCAGCTGCAGCAACAAATGGGTCAGGCACCTGGTATGGGTGAGGTGCTCACCCCCAAGAGGCAGGCGGTCGTCGATCGTCTACGACGCAGGATAGAGAGTTACCGGCGTAGACAGACCGATTGCATACCGAGATTCGATCAGAGCTTCAACGGGCTCTGCGAGCAGAACATCCAGGACACGCTGGTGCTGAAGCAACGTTTCCTCGAGAGCAAGGCGAAACGGCAGGCGAAGAAGTCGGACAAGAAGCAGAGCGAGCCGGTCGGTCTCTCCAGCGTTCACGTGGTGAGTCACTTCACTCTGCTTGCCCGCGGCCCTCTGGCACTCTGGCACTCTGGCTCTTTCGTTCGCGCGCGGGCTCCTGGCGTAGGTGCTCCCGCGCGCGCTCACACACCGGTCGTCAACCTTCTCGCCAAACGATTCTTATCGCCTTGCTCTTTCTTTCTTTTATCGAGCCTGATTGTTTCGATTAAGTGCTCACACGTACGCGAATATCGTATCGAATGTCCTCTTATCGTATCTTGCCGTTTAGATTTCTGCAAACTATCGATATACCGTAGAGCTTCAACAAAGCATAATTGTAACGCAGAGTTTTATGTAGTATCAGAATATTCTAGATACCAGTTGAGATATTGAAATATTACGTAGATGATTTCGAGATTCTAATGTCTTCACAATTTGGCGGATGCGCAACGCTTCGCGGGAAGGTCGAACGCATTGAGCGCGATCCAGAAACGAAAACGGTCGGGGGTCACGCGATTGAGAACATCTAAACCGTAGTATATAGGGAGTAAGCGGCACTCGGCAAGTTGCCGGGTCAAGACTCTGCTGCACAGGTTCGGAATCGAAGCGCGGGCGTAATGAAATACCATGCTCTTTACGCCTATTCGATTTTCATTTACTAAGCAACGGATACGTTACCTTCACCCGTTGATAACGTTTTTCGAAATTTCGCGCGCTAAGCCATCGACGTACCTACAAAGAGAAACTATTTACAATTAGGTTATTAGGGATCTTCTTCATTAGCAGATATTAAGTTCCTTTAATTCCATTCTGCAAATAAATTTCATCAATTATGTTACTAAGTAGTAAACGATTTCGATTTTCGTCTCGAAGCACATAATAATTCATCATTCTTCTCTGTCTCTCTTTTAATCTCGCCCTCAATTTTTCATTCTTCTCTAAAAGGGGCAGCAAGTGTCTCCAAGCAGAGAATGTCAATATTTTCCGCCTACTGTAGAGAGACATTTTCATTCGAGACAAATCGCAAGACAAAGTAAACTAAGATTTTCCTTCAACCACACTCGGGACCTCATAAATGGGTTCTTTTGACTGCGCCGCAAAAAGCAATATTTTCCTCCCCGGTTTCAAAATCTGGAATATTGCTTGCAGATTTCCCGCGGAAAGTGGCTAATTCTCTATTCTCTCGCGTGTATTGATCTTTATATCGTATTGAAAGTGACGTAAAGCAGGTGGACATGCTGAAGGAGCATCGTTAAGGTGTAGGTTCCTGCCTACGTCGGTGCGCCTGTAGGCGTTCGATTCGAGACGTCCCATATTAACCTTGGATTTACGTCAATGCAGGGGCGTTCTACGCCGGTACGTGTAACGTCATTGTCACGAACTTATGCGCGATGCGTTTATTGCGTTCGCTTCGACCTTCGCGAGGCTCCTTGGCAACCTTTGCCAGCAACGGGGTGTGAAGCTTTCTTTTTTAATTTTCTTCCAATCGCGTGCTAGTCGATACTCCCACGCGGAGGCTATACCTGTCCGAGTGCTCAGTGAAAAGTGAACCCGACCTAGGCTCGGCACGAGTGTTCCAAATAGCTTCAAGATAAGCTGCAATATATCCAACAAATCCTTGGAATAATTGCAACGATTCGAGTATCGTGAGGATTACTTTATATGAAAGAAATCATTAGTACATTATTATGAATACAGTTAGAAGAGAAGTAATTTTGCTGGGGGATATAAAAGGACATGAAAAGTCTATTTGTATTCAATTAATATTTAGTTTTCCCGGTTGACGAGGTGTATTGAAATTTTGAGGTAAACAGCTTTGGCTTGAAAGGAGGAAAGTTTCAGATGCTTTGCAAAGTTGCACTCGACTTCACTCTCTCAAGGACTGATCCCTTTCTGATTAACTACTCAGCCTTTTTGCAGCTTAAAGGAACGTCCAAATTGCAGAAAACAGTTCAATTAATTAGTGGCAGCGTTTTCATTAGTACCCATCTCCGCAGAAGTGCTATTCCGCATTCGTTTTGGTACTGGGATCTTTTTCAAGCTTGCCTCGATAGTCAAATTAGACTAGATCTCGAAACGTTCACGCATTAGGTACTATAGCGATTCAAATTTCCCAAGATAACAGGTTCATTATTACTGTTCTGCTACAGAGAGGTCCCTTGAAATATGCCTCTGGAGCGCAAAGGATCCTTCAAAGACCCCATTACACCTGAATAAGAAATGAAATCGATGCAAACAGGTGACGAGAATTTACTCAAGGAAGCGTAATGTCGCATGCAGACGTGCACTCGCGTCTCAATATAGCAGCGGGGCTGTAAAAATACTGCATTGATGCGCTATTTGCGGAGCCGATAAGCGATAAGTGTGTCCGTCGTTGGTAGAAATGTGTACGCGCTTTAACATAATACCGTTCGTCGCCGATTATTCCTTTATCCGCGTGGAAAATTAATTTCCCCCATTCCCGCAGCAATCTTAGCACACTGCTCGTGATTCCTTTCCCACTCGCACTCGATCCTCGCATTTACGCTCCACGAGGCCTGCTCGGAGTGGAAGTCCCATGAAATAGCGCGTACCAAGGTTCAGCAAAACTGCTGGTAACTGTTGGCGCGAGTTTAGAAGCTCGTATCCAAATGTCGTCCATTTTTAGAGCGGTTATCGTGCTTGTGTTCATTACGCGAGCACGGATAGCATCGAGGAGAAAATATGGCGACTGAAAATATTATCGTCCCTGTAAAATTCCTTCTGGGTTCTCGCGTAATCGCAGGCAAAGATTGAATAAGAAAAAACCCGCGACGACACGTGAAAGTTGAAAGGCGGGCTATGCGCGAACGGCCCGCGTGTTCGTTAATTAAATGGCGGTTGTCGTGTAACCGCGTGAAAGCGAACTATTACTTATAGTGGAATAAACAAGAGAGTTGGACGCCTCGATGTCTTGTGTATATAGTTAGTGGGTATTGGAATGGAGGAAAGTGCGATGTTTACTTTCTGTGCGAGGTGTACCTACATAAGTTAAAAGTTCAGCATGTGACTTATTCTTTATTTTGCGACTTTGATTTTGCTACAAGGAGTCGTTGTATGCTGATAACGGACCACCCTGTGTTTCGTCCCTCGCAAGTCCCCCAAATCGTTCCGGCACGCTCGATGTTTTCTTCTTCAGCGCACCACCAGCACTCTCGCGTTACAAGATAGCGAGCGTTTATTATAATACATTCGCCATCGAGCGCTGATAATTCGCCGCGGCGCAGATTACGGTAGTCTCCCGCCGATTTATCAGGCCTCGACGGCGATTTTCAGTATAAGTTAATCACCCTTTTATCGCGCGGATTATTATTGCGCAGCCGCGTCCCGTTCCCGGTGACTTTTGTCTCATCAATATCCATCTACTTTCACTACTTGCCGCGTTGTCTACTATCAGGATTACTGGATGTATTAATAAAGTTCCAAAGGTCCGGCACATCTTTCCTCCCCGCGAGACAGTGATTTTAGATATCACCGCGGACGTCCACGAATATTCCACAAAAACAGTCGTTTATTCTCTCATTGTACCGTAAAATGGGGGAACATTGGCAGGTTTTTGAAACATTTTGTTATATAATGTAAAAATTAACATGTTTACATTTGATTTAAGTATCTTATCATAACATTGCATCTTTTGTGATTGTACTACAAGTGTCAAAATGCATAAAATTTGTGTCCTTTCCTTCTTTAATAAATGTTAAAAGCGTTACGGTATCGGGGTAACATTAGCACATCATGTAGATAGCATTAACGGGATAAGTTTTATTAATCTGAGGTCAGTAAACTTAAATTTCTATATTTTATTTTATTTTTTGCATCTTAACTAAAATCAACTCGTAACATTGCCACATCATATAAATAGCATTAACAGGTTAAGTTTTACTAATCTGACGTAAAACAACGTAATTTCGGCGTATGCCAATGTTACCCTATGCTGCCAATGTCCCCCATTTTACGGTACTCACTGCAGGCTGTCCATTCTCGTCGAGCGCATTTTTTGAGGGAAGTGATTCAATTGAAAAATCACTTTACGCCGTTCCCAGCGCGCTAATATTGCGGCGGAGTGTTTGATAGCGCTGGAGATAAAGGGAAAAAGCGGGAAATCGGGAGGGAAACCGAGAAGGATGTAATAGATCCAGCGAATAACGATACACACTCGCCATTCCGCTCACATGCATCGGAATGCCGGCGTGTACGTGCATATATTACACCAGATTATATAGCTGCGACGGTAGTGGTGGTCGTTTCGCTCATTCATAATCATGGCGACGCTAGTGCCTCGCCGCGAACAATGAGCAGCATGAGCGGCCCATACTCGTCGACCACAACACGGGGAAAGCTGTGGGAATCGCGATTTCCGCTGGGAAGTCGACAGCGCGGTGAACCAGATTCTTCTCGAGGCCCTCTTCCTCTCTTCATCCTTGCCGTCGGTCGTTCGCTCGTTCCTTTCTGTCCCCCGTGTCACGTGTTCCCGATTTAGACGCCGAATTTCTACACCGCATATGGCGCGCTCGCTGCGTTCCTACGCTGATGAATCGCGGCTTCGATCGACTGGCTCGTGTAATCCAACCTTCGCGCGATATACCGTCAATACACAAGCTGATCGTAAAAGTCTGGGCGAGCTGTAGTTTCTTCCTGAGTTGGGGAATGAAGAGGATTCACGGGAATCCAAGAATTTAAACACAACATGGGAGTCGGTCCCATTACTCAGTGGAATTAGGAACACTTTGGCGCTGACCTTGTTTTCATCGAACATGACGCGACGATCATGGAAGTTATTTAAGTCCCCCTCGGGTTTCGTTCGTGACTTCGGAATACACGTGAATTCCAAATTCGAACCGTCAACGTTCGATGGTCGTATGTACTGAGGTGCTGCGTCGCGAGTTCGGGCTGTTCTTGGAATATTCCGTGGCGCTGAATAATTGTGGGGAATGAATCAAGTGTCGGGCATAAAATAAACACCGCGTTAGGAATAATATATTTCGTATCGACTGTTATATGGAATTAATTTTAAAAAGAGTAATGAGATAAAAATTGTGTTCACCGAGGAGAAATTTCTCTAATTGCAACTTCTCTAAGTGTCTATATCACTTTGAAAGTCGCAATTAAGGCTGAAGTCGAAGCGCGATCTTTCCTCCACTAACTTTCCTATTATTACGCGACTATTAGCTCCACTCTTCATGTTCGCAGTATCTCTTCAACGTACACACGAATCATTTTGTCGTTATTTGTCCGCGTTCATCCTTACTCAAGCTGATCTAGCAGCAAGGATGACACGTGTCAGGGCGCGTGGATCTTGTGGAATAAGTTTGGCTGGGTTGCTGTCAGTGGTGCTCAAGCGTGGGCCGAGCATGTCTCCTCCCTTGGTTTCTGCGCGACAGTGAGTGCCTCCGTCCTCGGAGCTGGTAACGCGAGAAGGATTCGAGGTTATTTGTTCGCGTTCATTCTTATCCAACGCAACCTCGGGAGTGACTCACTTGCTGAATGCTGAACGCCGAGACTGACGGGATCAGTCGCAGTGGTACTCGATCCACGCGTTCTGTATTTGTCGGATTCCAGTCGTATTGAAATGATCTTATAGCTACGCAATCGTGGGATTAAGAAATTAGCTCGGCTATGTATATATCTCCTTTAGTTTTCCTAAGTCCTATATCTATATAAGATATCTGTGAGATAGTTACTAAGTAGAGGAATTCAGTAGATACTCATTTCACTATAATTTTGAGTTATTAAGATATTATGAAGATGGTCACTTTCAGCAAATCTTTTAATTCCTACTTTCAACAGTATAAATTAATATCTAATTGCTTCTGCTGCACGGCTAATTCTCACCCCGCGCGCGATAAAGATTATTTAATGGACATTTGATAGTAATGCAATTAGCGGAGAGCGAAAAGAAGGTCTGATTCTGGACCACGCTGGTCCCTCTTTCCCCATAACCAATCAACAACTCAACATTCGTTGTAGCGTTGTCATTACAGGGGCCCGACAACTCTTATTACGATCTATTAGTCAAACGCCCACTGACAATTTAGAACGTCGCATCGACCGTCTCCGTCGTTCACCTCCTTTCGTCTCCCTGCAAAATCGAACCGCGAATATCGACCTTATTCGTTCGTTTTTTATCTTTGTGGTCCTCCGGATGAGCAGTAGCCTGAAAGCTTGTCTGTGGCTTGACCTTTCGCACTCGAGATAGTTTCAAGGATATCTTCTGTTCGACTCCTACCTTTCGTGCACGTTACGCCAGCGTCTCGAAACGATTGTTGGTCGAATAGATTCAGACTTAACTCCCGTTCGACCAGGCCACCTTACCGTGGACACTCTTCTCGTGAAACTCTTCCTCGATCGCGATGTAAATTTATCGATCAGTAACGAAAATTGCGGAATATGGGGAAAGTTTGATCGACTTTCAATTGCGTTCTCTACTTCAAAGTGGGGGTGCATACTCTTCTACCTTCTAGAAGACTACAACCTCTAGTTAATTATCTTTTACTCTCTGCATCTTTAAGAGCTACTTTCCAGTGCAGAATAATCACTAATTAACTCTCATTTTTATTCAATCGATCACAATATCGCAGAGAGATGTACCTCGGATTATTAGGCTCGATACGATCCATCGCAAAGTGCTAAGGGAGACTAAGTGTCCTTGCAATTGAACATGAAACGCCGTGGTCGTATGGTTGTAGTCTATTCAAAAGGTATTATACAATTCCTGGATACGGCGAACTGCCGTGGAACCCCTCTGACATTGATCCCCACCCGTGGTTTTCAATTCCTCGGAGCGAGAACGCGATCGATTCCGTTCCCCTGGGAGTGACTTGGAAACGAGTCTCGTGCCCTCGTCGTGCATCGGTGCTACGGCCAACAATGAAGAAGAAACAGTAGAAGCGAAGGCAGCAGAGGGGAGAAGGAGGCCAGTCTGGGTTCTGTTCCACCTACGAGCTCGTCTGGTCTGGTCGTGACCGAGGCACCTCCGCCAAATAGGTCTGCTCACCTTGGACGACAAGTTGACAGGACACCGGGAGAGAAGGCAGAAGGATACTGGACCACAGGAGGGAGCGGAGGTTCGCGCGTATTTCTATGTGCATGATTTGCATCACGTGTCACGCACCGGGTGCCCCGATTGGCCGGATCGGCCAGAGGTTCTCAAATACCAGATCACCAGGTCGCGCGCTGCCCACGCGATCCTCTGATGTACTGCTGCTTGGAATCCAGTTGGAAACACACCGACAGTCTCAATCTTTCCATGCTAGTAACTCGACTTGTTAATTGGCTCCACTGTTCTGTCAGAAATAGCAGGGGCATGAGCAGGTAGTGGGTGCGGATGAGTTAACGCGACTTGCTTGGACATGGAAGCTTTCAGGTGTTGGTATTCCCGGAGTTAAGTCTCGCGGTACATGTCGAGTATTCTGTCTCCTCAGCAGCTCGATCCGATTGCGAGTCGAGAGTGAGAAACATCCTGACCAAGGAACGATCATGATCCCCGCTGTTAAGTCGCAACAATATCCTTAGCCACTCTTGGTGTTATCTTCGTGAAATGCAGATTGCCTTGTGTTCAATTCGCGGAACCTCAAGGCTACATCGGTCGACGTGCTGCCTGCGCAACTTTGCGCTTCGACCTGCAGCATACGCTGTCATAACGGAATGAGGGAGGTGGAGGATAATTTCGGGACAGAGCACTCATTATCACGGCGACAGACATCGGGGAGATCGTGTCGCTTCCACGAACACCTTTCGAATACCGCTCAAATCTAAGTACAATCACTCCCTCTCAATCTTTTACACCGAGGGCAATGAAACTCCCTTGCAGTGTGTTGTACCATAAAGTTGCACGCTTAAACCTCAATCCTCTGGTCGTCCTGTTCGTTATATACCACGCTGACACGCGTGCAACAAGGGAAGAAAGAGTGATACATGTTAGACGGTGTTTTCGAGCAAAGTGGCGAGAATGCGCCAGAGATGGAGTATCCGTTCGCGTAGCAATATATGTAACGGTCCTTCTCGGAATTCCGAAGGGTTGGAATTCGCTATGTCCTGGCCACCCAAGGCGAGAGTGCGCGGCGCGAGCGCGTCCCGAACGAGTTGCGCGTTTAAATCGTTGCGTGCCTCTCCAGCTTCGATTACGTTTACGAGCAGTTCGCCAGTGCGTTTATAAGGAAGTTTATCGATGCGTCCGTCATAAACGGGAAAGGGTGGCAGGGTTTGACTGGAGCGCGAAGA
Organism: Andrena chrysosceles; assembly: GCA_963855975.1. Lineage (NCBI taxonomy): Eukaryota > Metazoa > Arthropoda > Insecta > Hymenoptera > Andrenidae > Andrena > Andrena chrysosceles. Next base: position 7,815,902 of record OY979766.1, on the reverse strand, counting down.
TGATGCCCATGGTACAATGTCCCGATTCGACGCGCATGGTCACCCATAATTGGCCGCGTAAAATCGGGCCCTTCCTATTAGCGGCGTTCTTATCTGGCCACGCATCCACTAAGCAACATAAAATACACGTTTTCGTGCATCTTATCTCCAGAAACACTTCTCGGCCTCCAAATTTCTGACTGTTTGCATTGTGCGTACCACGATCCTCGATCGGTTGTGGATAAAATCAAGTATGATCCCGTTGCAACTCACCATCGATCGCATTCGTCTTAAACTGTTTCCTCCCGTTGTGCCCTAAATTCATCTACTTAAAATACTAAAAGCCCATTTCAATGATTCGGAGAATATTGAAAGGCTCTTCGAGATTCCAATGCACTATTCATAATAAGTATCTATAATTTTGAGGCGTTTAACTGCTGAAGGATTTAGAACCGTCTACCCAGTCTGAAAATACATCCCCGAACCCTGAGCCCTTGCCTGTCGAAGGACGTTTATGTGATCTTCAAAAGTCGCTAGCGTTTCTTTCCCTCTTTCTCCCGCCTCTCTTCTTTCTCCGTGGTTTTCGAGCCTATCGCTTCTCCGTGGCCAACAAAAGCCTCGAAATGCACCCACCGCCGTTCCAGGAATCGTCTGTCTCCCTGGCAGTCGTAGCCGCCTCAAGATCCCAATGAGCGCTCGTCTCTGCCTGTGCCTGCCTTTGCCTTCGGTGCGTGAGTCGCGCGTCGAGGAGCGTATGTGGGTGAGAACGGGCCGAGCGTGCTCGAATTCGTGCGCTCTCGCGCGGTGATCGTCGGGCCCGACCTTCGCTGGGCCTGGCCTCTCTTGGCCTGTGTATAATGAGCGTCAGAGTACGTCTTCCAACAGGATCGACAACGAACCTCTGACCAAGGACGTGTAATCGACGACGGGTGAGATTCGTGAGCAGTGCACTTCCTGTAAAAAAACATCCGAAGCTGACGATGTCGTCTCTGCAATCTGCAAACTGTAAAAATCCTGTGATTCAAAATTGGTGGACATATAGATTCTGGTTACGATTCGTTAGGGGTTTTACAAAGTGCTCAAGAATGAGCAACAAAGGCAGGCTTAGTCTACTCGCCCGGAGGATAGAAAAAGGTCTTGTGCTTACGTGTCTGGAAACACTTAGTATCCTTATTATTTATTATGAACGCCTGTTGGTCTGGTTTCTGGTTGAGGAATGACCCCAGTCGACAGGTTAATGGTAGTTTTCGAGCGGTTCCTGTTTTCTTTTAGTGAAGGAGTAGATTACTCCACAGGCAATCCTTTGAGGGGCCTCCGGAATCTACTAGAGAGGGCTGTTTATATAAACTTGACATTGTAGGTAGAATTCTGAAGTCCCTCTGACGCCTCCAATCGCTGGGAAGTGAATCCTCGTTCGGAGGATCGTGTTACCCTCTGTCGGATCTGCTGGGTCTTATTATCAGTGAAAAGAAAGTGCGTCTGTCGCGATGGGCTGTTTTTCGTGGTGTAATAAACGCGGAGGAGTTATGGGAACCCGATGCCTTAGCGATTCGAGAGGAAGAAACGATCTGTGACGCGCAACCCTCTTGAACGTTAGCTGGTGTGGGGCTGAGGCGAGTGGCGCGTTTCGTTGCTTCCTCTCGTGCCTTCTGGCACGCTCTCGTTCGAGCCTACGCTTGAAAATGCTCCAGACGTTTGTCCCCTTCGCGGTTGCACTCTCCGACGAGACGCAGGGTGTTACATTCCGGACGTATGACGCATGCTGCGGACGCTCGCGCTACGATTCCTTTTCCCTAGCCCCTCGAGGCCTGCTCGCGCTATCGAGAGTTCAATAAGGAATGCGCGTCTACGGCGGACCTGCTGCTGCTTCTCTTTACTCCGCTCGACGTTGTAACGCGCACCTCGGCTCTCCGCTGTAACCTCGAGGAGGAATCAACGAGACGCATTGCTGCGTTCAAATATAAGTCTTCAGGATTATATTCTCCTCGTTCCTCTGTTTCACTTGGGTACTGAACTTGGGTGTACTCCTCCGCACTCTTAAGAGTTTCTTTCTTCAAAACTTCTTCTACCACCGCTGCTCCACTGGGAGGATTCTCGATACTTTCAATAGATACATTTGCAAGACGGGAACTTAGGGACCATAGCAATTGAATTCAACACCCCCACTACACCTCCTTACATTAGAATCAAAGGTGGGCAAAATTTTTATTTAAATAAAATTTCGAATAACGAGTAAAAGTTTAAAAAAAATCTCGTCACTTGTTCGTTAACCCGAGTTAACTTTATTCGACACACGACGAATAATTTTTTTTAACTTCTATTCGTTATTCGAATTTTTATTTAAATAAAAGTTTTGCGCATCTCTGATTAGGATTCTCTGTTGTGCCACCCTTGTCCATATTATTTCTAAAAGTCCCCCAACCAGTTACCACAATTCTGAACAGGCGAATCCCCCAGGGCGGTTCAGCGTAATTGCGAAAAAAGTTCGCTTCACAGATTTCCCGGAGAATATTCCTCGTGTCGTGGTGTCTTAAAGGCGGACGTCGCGTTAACGGTCCCATAGCGGTGTCGTTGACGCGGCCACGGAGCAGAGCATGCAGCGTTTTTAATGCGAACGTAACTCGGAAAGGGATTGTGCCCGTGAAAGTGGACGGCGATCGCTATCAGCTCCTTTCTTCGCGGCGTTACACGTTTCCTCGAACGAGCGGCGTCCGTCTTTGGGATCCGCGGCCAGCCAGATCTCATCGTCCGCGCTCCTGCTCGCTCATGGACACGTATGACTCGCTTTCGGAGCCGTACAGTAATGAGAGACATTTTAGTTACCGGTCACGTCTCGGCTAGATGGCCCGTACGCCGTTGGATACGCTACTCCCCCCGAGGGGGACCTCGCTTCTCGCTCGCTTATTGTTTCAAATATATGAACTCGTGGAGGATTCCACTCGGTCGCCACGGTGTCGCTGTCGAGATCCACGCAGAGATACCAGCTCGTGTTGAGCTCCGTTAATGGACCGTCGTTTCTGCTGGAAACTTACCGGAAGTAGCCTCCATCGAGGACGTTCAAATGATTTCGCGGGCAGGAACGGCGTTGTATGAGGTGGAAGGGAAAGGGTTCTGATCTGGTCGTAATAAAACTCGCCAAGTCACTCGGTGTCTCCTACTATTGGACGTTGGAGTTTGATTTTATGACTGCAAAGTTATGGGAAGATAGCTCGATCCTCGTCACTGATTGCTGAGTGTCATTGGAGCAGAAATGCAAACATTTTCATTTTCGCTAGGCAGAAATAGGGACATTTTATGCTTCATATTAAATCGACTATTATTACGTTAGAATGTTTTTAAAAATACTTGATTATTTTATGTGTAAAGGAAGGTTAAATATTATGCCTAATAGGTTTTTTTGTCGGTTGTTGTATACATAAATAATATAAATCTATATTTACGATAACAGAACTCTTAAATGATTAGAAATAGGGGCATTGATCTTATTTTAGCGAAGAGGCTAGGCGCGACGAATCGGTTGGATCTGTTTAGAGCACGCACGGCTCAAGCGTGCACCCCCGACTTTGGGGAGCGCGTGAAGAAAAGGGGCTGTCCTTGTTCATACATTGTAGAGCAGAGCATCTTTTCAATCATTTCAACTAACTTGTCCACCCTGTTCCTCGAATCCTACATGGATATAAAGATTCGTATCGATGGAATATTGGTTAGAAATCTAGTTCTGATTGGTGTTATTGACGAGTGAAAGGGAATGGTAGAGGCGATGTTGGATGGAACAATCAGGCAATTAGGATGGTTAACCGAGATTAGGTTTTATGCGTCAATTTCCATTCCCCATGGAAAAGTGGAACCGACGAGCAGGAAAAAGTGACGGGGTCGAGTTCGCTCTCTGCGTGAGCTCTTTGTGGTTGCGTGGCAGCAGCGAGCCCGTAGCAGAATCGAAGAAAGGAAGGAAGAGTATCGCCATTGTGGGGCTTACTGTCGGAATAATAATGCAATTGTCGTACTGAATGCCGAATGCGGTCTTCCCTCCTCCATCATGCACAAACTGCAAGCCTCGCTACGCGTTGCCGTGCTCATTATGGGCCTGATGCGTCACCTCGTGCAATACGAAATTTGGTTGCTCGTCCACGCTGATCCTACACACACGAGACAGTGGAAAAAAAATTGAAGTCTGGGTTGAGAAGACGTTGGCTCAGCGAATTCAATTCAAAAGATTCGAGTTTTCATTTCAACTATCCAAAGTTTCCACTTTCACTCGAATTACCCAAGATTTATTCAAGCCGTTCCAAAGTGTCCATTACTCCACTCGCTCTCCCCTCTCTCCACTCGATCTCGATACTCGACTCGAACAAAGCTCGACTAACCATTTCCGAGCGCTCGAGTCCCTCCCGTGGAATCCTCTAATTTGAATTTGCACGCCATCAGGCTCAATGAATTACGCACGCGGAGCCGTGACGGCGATATTTAATAACGTCCACTAGCCCAGTTAACGCATCGTCCACCATCTTGCTTGTAGTTGCTCGCGAGCGTAATGTATTCCAGCTTGTATTGACGTAACGCAGAATACGTTCGTTACGACAATGGGCTATTTATTCCTATTTAGACAGCGTGGCCCGATCGTAGTCGATCCGCCATGGAAATATGTAATCGTCCGCGGGACCGTCCGACTCGCGGCTCACGTCCGCGCCGGACATTTATCAATGATGTTAATAATTTCGCATGCTCGTCGAGAGATAGGCGAATACCAGCGGGCTACAAACCTACCGGCTGAATAATAAATAAGCACCTCCATTCCGTTTATTAGCGTACAGGGGGCGGCGCGGGCCATTCTTGTGCGCCTTGGAATAATTCACTCCACTCCACTCCCCTCCACTCGGTTCTATCCGCGCATCGCTTCCGGTTCTGGGTTAATCGGTACACAGAGCGTGGACAAATTATCGATCTCTCGGGCGCGCGGCGATGCACGGGTAACCTCGTGCTACAGCGTGTTATGATTAATTGAATGAGAACGGAGAGGGGAGCCGATGAAGTCAGCGGATTGTATTACGTTTGGGTGTGACTTAGTGACCCTTTCGAACGAAAATATTTTCCACCTCCTTGTTCGGTTCGTCGTAACACGCGAGCGTTGTGCGCCACCTCTGTGCTGGTTTCTCGGAAGAATCGTGATAGCCTCGCGTTGAAATTAGGCCCGATAATTGTTGCCTTTGTATATACGTACGATAGATGGTGACGTTGATAGGGTGTATTCAGTGTGAAAACATTTGACACAGCGGTCGCGTGCGCTATCAGCGGACAGCTTCAGTAAAATCGTTAGTCACGGCTACCTTTCCCTTCACAATGGGCATCGACAAAACGGATATTGCCCAACGCGCGTGCCGTCTATACACAGATACGCGCGTCGTCTTTAAACTCCCACTAGTTTCCGTATGACACGCTCGAGAAACTTTCTCCGTTCGACACAATTTCGTTGCGCCGGTGAGTTCGTCGGTTTCGCACAGATAGGGTAGATGAACCAATTACTGACAGTGTCCCTATTACTGTCACTTTAATTATTTTACTTAATAGTGAAATAATGCGTGCAAAATCGTAAGGGAAAAAAATTTTAATGTTAAATTAGGTTTCCGTGTTAGATAATAATAGACAAGCATTGCATACTGATATTTATAAATTAATATTAAAAGGTGAATGACAGTTTTAGGGACATTGGACTTCCTTATACTTTTTCAATTAATTAGCAATTAAAACATACTGTTTATACTATAAAAAAAATTTCTTAGATAAAAGAGTTCTTAAGCATTAGTATGCTGCAACTTGGAATGATTTTGAGGCTAAATAACTTCTGAAATAATTAACGAAAGTTACGCAATGAGCTTAATGTGGCAGTAATTGGGACATCTACCCTATTGCTTTAAAAAGGGATCGATCTTTATAGTAACTTTATAAATTAACATAATCGCGACTTAGGAATAAATATTGATTAGCTAAGTCCTTCAAAGGGGACGTCCGAAAGTGTTTCCTCGATCAGGACCTTACAAATTCGTGTTAATGATATCACGCGTGTAAGTCTTCTACTGCGTTTCATTGTTCCATTCGACTTAACTGCGAGGAGAGAGATAATCGTCCATTCTTTATCGACGCTTTCGAACGAACCCGCGTCGCGTCGATTCGGCGCCAGAGAGGAGGACGCCAGGCAGAAGCGCGCGCGCGCGCGCGTGGCAGAGCGGGGTGGACCGTGTAAAAGCGGCGCACGGTCCTCTCTCTGAGGCCAGATGCGACTCGTCGTAGGTGTCGTGTCGGATGGGTTTACCAATTGGTACAGAGAGTCGCTCGCGGTGCGTGTGCGCCGGTAAAAACCATTGGCGTCGGTCGAGAGGTGGTGGGGGACTCGATTTGTGCGCGCGCGATCGGTCACATTCGCGTAGATGCAGCACGCGTCGCTGCCGCCACGCAGAGTTGCATTTCACGCGATGCACACGGTCCGCGCGCACGCACGCTCCGTTTCCCCCTCGCTCCGCTAGAAGCTTTTCAAACCGGACACTGCTATTTCAGATGTAGTCACCCAATTTCCATCCTCTCTCTTCCGCTTCCTATCTCATCGCGCGCGAGAGAATCTACGGGCAGTTGTCTCTCGGCGAGTAGAAGGGAAAATCACCGATGACAGTAGCCTACTTTGCACTCAAGTAGTTCGCCACTGGAGATACATTGAAATTAATGGGGACGCTCGGACAGAGCTGCGGAGTGTCTGACGCTCGGCCACTGTGCCTCATCAGTGGCTCTCCTTTCTCTCTGTCGGCCGTTATCCCTCGAACGAGTGCGTGTCTCCTTCTTCCTCTCTTCTTCTATCGGAAGGCGCGCGCTTGCGCCTATGCACGAACCAGTGCCACCCGTCCGTCGAGCGCCGCGCTGTTGCCACCTCCTCGCCTCTCTTCTCCTCACCTTCTCCGTACCTCGCGCGCGGCAGAGCTCCAGCTGAGCGTGCCCCAGTGCCTCTCAACCGCGTGCTCTGATCTCCACACACCGCTTACGTCCTGAGAGCCACTTGGTGGGCCGGTTTCCCCTTCGCTGTTTCGGGGCACGGACGATTTCCTTTGCCCCGTGTGGAGGTTCCGTTTTGATTTTGGCCATGTTAATTCGACCCCTCGAACGGTCCTCCGTGCGTCGCCCCGCGGAAATGCTCGAGCTCTAGAAGGCATTGTTCCGCCGAGTTGATCACGAAATTCAAACCGAGTCGAATTGAATTATTTTTCACTTTGTTATTGCGATCCCGAGATCCGTGTCGAGATACCGAGATTAGACGATTGGCTTTATTGGGGTAGGTGTTCCTGTCGGTGCCAGCAACGCCAAGGCTTTTTCGATGCGGAAAAAAAGGAGTAGCCGGCGAGGTTGTTGCGACAATGTAAGAGCGAGGGATTTGCTCGGTCGTGGCCTGAGGTCCGTTGAAAAGCGTAATGAACGATTTCGCAATGTTTTTTTATTGTATGTACGTACGATTTACATGATCCAGTAACTGGTTGCATAACTCCCTCGCCGTTCGTTACATTGTTCGGCTTGTGAGTAGCGCGTTAAAAAAAGGAAGATTGCGGAACTTATGACGGCGCTCGCCGTTAGCATTTCCTCGCCGTTGAAAAAAAGAGCCTCTGCTCGCCCGTCGATTTCAACCATCCTTTTCATTCCTCTCGCTGTGACACAAAAAAGGAATGCACACGCGGACAAAGTGCATCGTCGTCCGTAATAGCGCAAAAAAATAAAGTGGACGGAAAGGACACTTTCATTGATTCGCGGTGCATCGGCGGCGATGAAATTAAGTTCACCGATAGAGTCACCGGTTGAAACGAGGTTAAGCCACCGTAGAAGGCTACATTCGTAACCATATGGTGTCTGTGGTAATGTTTTATGCCAGGGAAGGGTTGCGCCGCGACACGTACGGTCCACATGGTAGCGAGCTACGCTTTCGACCCCATAGCATCCTGTCTATGGAAAAGGTAGTAAACGAGGGGATGGTCGGAAGAAGAGAGAGCAGTAGCTACGGGACTTCTGTGCAGGAGAATTGGAAGCCCGACAGGGACGCTCATATTTTCAGTTTAACGTACACGCCTAATTGATTTTTCCTGCTTATTACATTAAATCACTAGACTTCTGCTTCAGAAGTAAAAACAGAATGAAGGACACTCGCTTTGCCACCACTGTCTATTAAATTCATCACATAGCAAATTGATATATAGTCTGTTATAATACATATTACGCCATACATATTTCTATTATCAAAGCAATCGCTGTTCGATAAGCGCGAGCTGGTGAGCAGGTGTCTTTTATCCTGCAGCATACAGGACTTTCGAAAATCTGATTATGTGGTGCACCTTTGAGCAGCAGAGGATAGAGTACAGCTGCCAAGTGTCCTCAACGCGGCCAGGTAGGTATTTATTGATTCAGTGGTAGCAGTGTGCCTATAGTTAGGTACTGTGATGTAACTCTAGCACGGGGCACAGAGGGCTGAGTCGCTGGCAGAGGCGATAGGGACGAGATAGGGTTGGAGGTGGCTAGGATGATCGCGCCGACAAGGCGGCGAAGAGAAAACGGTTGTTTGTAAATGCATACTGATTTCTTCCTATCTGGGCAAGCTGATCTTTTCTTCTACGTGGAAGAAATTGATCGTTTCACGTTGGATTCTGTTTATCCTTCTACATTCAATTCTGTGGCTGCTTGATCGATACCATGGCAGATTCTCGATACTGAGCTACTTCTCCAAGCTTATATTCACAGCCTCTTTTTATCATCACAAAATCATGGAACATGGTAGGCTTAGTTTGAGAGCTCCCTCTTTTTTACCGAACACAGAAATTTCACCATTTCTCCACCCACCCCTTGTGTTTCTTTTAAGGTAGGGTACACTTTATGTCACTACCATGAGTGTGAATCATACGTACGTTTCACTCAGAGATGAGCTAAATTTTTATTTAAATAAAATTCCGAATAAAGAGTAAAAGTTAAAAAAATTATTCGTCATGTGTCGAATAAAGTTAACTCGCGTTAACGAACGAATGACAATTTTGTTTTAATCGTTATTCGGAATTTTATTTAAATAAAAAATTTGCCCATCTCTGGTTTTACCAAGGGAAAAGGGAATTCCTCCATTTCCAGTCTTCCACTCGCTTCGACATCATTCAGCCACTCGTTCGTAGACAATAACCGATTCTTCCGGACTGGGCGACCGTACTAACATAATAAGCCATTGTTCGCCAGCCGATAAACAGGTGGTAAATAATCAATTAACGCTTATCTATAATTGGACCACCCATTGCGTACCCTTTTCTCGCGTACCATCGGCGTTTGCGCGCGACGGGACAACCTAGCCGGGTTTCCTATCCACTTTATCTCGACCACTTGCAATACAAAAGTAGCCTACCTGGACCGACAAGCTCCAAACGGTGCTAGGATTAAGTATAGGTACTCCACCAGGATCCTTTCGTGCGTATAAAGTGCATAAGTTGTGCACGTACCTACAAATTATTGCGAATTCTATCACCTGCAATTGCGAGCCTGCGCTTCTTACCGTTGATTTATGTGTTAATTAGCAGCAGCGAGATTATTTATTGGCCAAAAGCGGCACAATGCCCCTGCTTGCATTAGACCCCGAATAATTATTAACATGGAGCGGGGGTAATTAACTGGGACATGTCCCCTGGCTTGTTTATGGGAACAGAAGCAGTAGGCGACGACGGGGTCGCGCGAGGCTCCGCAGGCCATTCGCGGCGAGAACATTTCGGCGAGTGCTATTTTCAGTGCGCACGCGCGCACCCGTCATTCGCAAACAATTAGCGGTGCGCTATTTACCGGAGGCGAGGACAGCTGTGTGCTAGCCTTCAAGACAGCGCGTCGCGATTTATTGCGCGGATTCCCTACTTAGTAGTCTTGGTTATCTTGCCATTTTTGCGATAAGCACGATTTTCGGGTACGATGAATTTTGATAATTAAAGGGCGCGGTCGTGGCTCGCGATACGGAGTACGTTTGCATTGGATGTTTGAAATTATTGAAGATTAAAGTGTTCTTTGAATGGACTTGGTTATATAGTTAAGTTAGAATCGGGTGGCCACTGAAGGCGACTCCTAGTATGATTTATTTGAGAAGGTTCGAGTGATTTGAGTAATCGAGCTACTCACACTACCCGAGCGGAACCACCCGGTGGTTAAAATTTGAATTTTCCGAATGGGATTACTGCGATGTTTCTCAAAACTTTGTACTTCTTTCGAGCCCTTGTGTTTGTACACAATTACCCACCCAACAATTACTTTTCGCCGGTTTACTAATAACGGCTATCAGCGGTTAAGAGTAATTATAAGCTGCTCGGCAGGATTGTAAGGTTGACGAGGAGGTGGAAGAGGGTTCAGAAGCCAGGAAAAGAGGCAGGGTATGGTGCATCGGAGCAGGTCGCTCGATACTGACCACCTCACGCCTACGAAGTAACCGTCTCTCTGTCTTCCTGCTCGTTTTCCATTTATGTGACATTCATTCGTGGCTCTTTTATCCAACGATCACGTGAAAACCAACTGCGAATCTAAATCTGAATCTTTTCCATTGATTAAGCCTCTTTATTCATAATCCTTCAATTCCACTTGAGCCTTGCAAATTTTACTCTCTTCGTTCAACTTTAATCTTTCGGTCTGCCATTATTTCGAGTAAATTTTCTCGCAGTCACCGTCAATTTGAGTGACCAACAGGCCTCTTTATGGATGGAAATGGAAACCGACGTGGGGTTGCATTTGAAAGGGTCGGCGGTCGATGGAGGGCCGATCGAGAGATCGGATCGAGAACCACTGGCGAGCAGCAGGCAGCTGAGCGGACAAAGAGCGAACGGTTATTGCAGGACGACAGTGTAGACTCGAGCAGCGGCACGCCGGTGGGCCTCTCTTCTCTCTTCCTCTCCTTCCACTCTCTCTTTCTCACTCTTTCTCTCTCTCTCTCTTTCTCTCCCTTCCTCTCTCACTCCCTCGTCGTGCTGCTTGCATCTAAACCTATAAACTACCTGCACCTACACTTCCTGCCACTCGACAATGAAACCTTTTTCCAATCGCGTGTAGAGCGGTCTCGGCGAGCTCCGTTTTCTAACTTCCCAAAACTTTTTTAATTTATCTTGTCTATGGTACTCGACGGGACTGGATGATTCTCTTCCCGTTGCCTGACGGGACGTCGATTCAAATGATATTTCACCGCCGTTATTATTCCCTCAGACATGGTGTTCCCGAAGTGGCAAGGCAAAAAAATTTTCTTAGTGATTTAATTACTGTACTTGCTACTTGAAGTAATTCCTTATGAGGGGAACCTGGTGCAATTGGCAGAAATCAAGGTTCTTTTTGGGAAATTTTTGCAAAAAAACTATGCGTGCAATCTTTTTATATCTTTTAGGATATATTATTATGTTTTCCAAGAAGTGAACAAACATTTTTTTATTTAAAACTAACGCGATAATTCCAAATGGCGCAAGTGTTTCGGAGTATATAATAAATAATTTCCTTACAAAATATTCCCCAAAAAAGATCCTTGATTTCTGCTGATTACACCAGGCCCCCCTTTAAGGGGTTATTCCTAGTCAGGAGACCGAAGGGAGGCGAGTGTTTGTGATTTTTTTTTGAAAAAGCGGAAGCATATATTTTTACAACATTTTTGCACTTAAAAGAGTAACATTTAAAAAACATTTGGTGAATTTTTTGTGGAAAAATATATGCGTCCGCTGTTTAAAAAAAATTCACAAACATTCGCCTCTTTTCTGTCACCGGACTAAGGACAACCCCGTAAGTAAAGGAAACGAGTAAAGAAAAATTTCATACACTCCTACGCCAGTACACTTGCGCAGTACCGTGTCCTGTCTTGACCCATTTCTATTCTGAGATCGGTAGATCGGTAGCATAGGCTCAGCTTCTAAAATTCTGCGTAGGCACATCTGCATCCTCCGCGAAGGTAGGACAGGATCGGTCAGTGGTTGCCTGTCATTGAATCACAGGTGCAGTAATTGCCGTCGTCGTCGTCGTCTCGAAACGGCGCAGTCGACGAGCAGACGGTAACCTTGTATCGGTAATACCAACTGCAGACAGAGAATTGGAGAACGAGAGTCGGAGACAGGGACAGCTGCCGATTGGGTAGAAAGTAACCGAGTAACCTACGAATTGCGTAACACGAGTCCTCGGTATTAATATGCAGAAGCGGTGAACTATCTTGGACGAAACTGCCATTCTGTAGAACCTACAGATTTCGTCTCTTCAGATTGCATTCGCTAACGATTGCTCGGTTGGAGCCACCCTGATGCATCATGAAAGTAGGTCCAGAGGAAGTTCTCTTTTGAACGTAGAATATTGTATGTTTTCTCTTTTCAACACCTTCAGTCGTCGTACTTCAGGAAGAACGAGAACTCTATACCCATCCTTGCTATCTGACCCAAATCTACTTATTTTTCTTTCCAGTTCAAAAGAAGGAAACATAACGCAAGGATTCTTAGAATCTAGATTCTAGACATACGTGAAGGAATTCGTGGGTCGACATATTATTAGAAAACTGTAGAGCATACGTGCTTTAGGTAACATCTATGCGTCGAGAAGAAAATTGGTAGAGTACTAAGTAGTATTACGAATGTTTGGAATATTTAGGGGTATTTTAATTGCATCATGGCCAGACACAATATGTTAGCATTTAATAAACTGGATATCTAGATATCCAAGGAATGTCCAGATAATTAGCATCCACTGTTTAGACGTTGCACGGTTTCCTCGTGGCGAGAGCCGCTAAATGCAATCCTTCCGCGTTCATTGTAACCATTAGCGGACTATTTTCACCGTCCACGGGTGAAAGTGTTGCTGGTTGTCCGCGAAGAGGAGGACAGGAAGCGTCAATTTCTCCGAGAGATCGTGAACGACCCGGGTCACTCGTCCCCAGGTGTTATCACGAAGATCGACTCTTTCGCCCTGCTTTCTCATACCACGCCATTACTTCCTTTCTTCATCCCTTTTTCCCTCCACGTCGAGTAATCTCCATAAACTTCCACTACGTTACGTAAAAATTATCTGCAGTTCATTTGCTGTCAATTGCATTGCATTCCCTTGCATATTTATACAGTGTCCTTCGTCCTTCGTAGTGTGAGTTTCAAATAAATTTCCCGAGCACATCCAACTTCTCCTTTCGTTTTATCCGCCGCACCCCTGTTCCACTCTGTGTCGGTGAGTAATCCGGCGACAGAGTCTCGGTCGTCGAGACGGTTAATTCAAGGTGACGAACAGCCGATGGAGACACACGGGTATCCTTGAAGTGGCCTAAAATTACGTGTTCGTCCCTCCCCGTCTTCATTCTACTAACTAACCGGAAACTGCCCCCCTGTCCCGCAGATTACAACGCAAACATACCGAAAATACATCCTATACAGTACCTAATCCTTGAAATTCACAGAAACGATCGATTCCACGAATCGATTCTTACCTCCCCGAACGAGACGCCAGCCGTACGAACCGAAGCGTCGCTGTGCGGCTCGCGTTTTCCAGTCGCATCGCTCCAATCGTTACCGCAATCGAATTGAAAGAACGATTAGATACAGTGGACAATTAACCCAAATTACTTTCGATTACATTGATTAAATTACGGTGGACCCGATTAAGCGAATCCCCGGCCCGTAATTGCATTTGTTGGGTAGCGGAGTCGACCGCGGGGTGGAGAGCGGGCAGCTCGAAAACAGAGTGTTTGCTTGGCGTCGCGCTGCTGCGACTGTTGCGAGTCGCAACGGCCCGCGGGCATCGCCGTTTGATCGGGGCGGATAGGCGCAGCGATAAGAGGTTTTCGGCGGTGGTTTATCAGCGGCTGGTGTGACGTGACGCGCCTTGGCCAGCATTACGGCATTAATTAGTCGGCTCGAGCGAAGACAACTGGTTGGCAAGGTCGCCCGCCGATGCTCTGGACCCTCTTCACCGACAGCTGACAGCAAACGTACGCGATCGAGGTAGTACACGCCTCTCCGTACTAATCACGCTGCAAACGTTTCCTGTGCCCAGTGCCGCTCAACCCGCGGAGCCACCGCGCGGTTACGCGGCGACAGATCGAAAGGTCGATAAGCAGAGTACACAGCGACACTATACGAATTTATTCAGATTTATTCGTATTGAAATATTGGATTCGGCTGGATTATACGTGCACGGTCTCCTTTTCTTGCTGGAGTCAGAGAAGATGGGCGACAGATACGCGATGTACGTAAAAGAATGCAAATGAAGCGGAACGGTGAACGCGGAGGGACCTACGCAGCAGTCTTCACAATTGATATGTATTAGATTGACCTCCTCTGTGGCCAGGCGAACCTCGATGCTCGTACGAATCCTCAGCTCCTTTTTACAACTATCGGGGCGTACGATCACCGTGCACGCTCCGGTAACTCGTATTGGACAGTATTTTCCTACGAACAATTCGATACTTTGATTTCAATGATATTCTTTTAACGCCTGCGCATTGGACAGCTTTTTCGAAAGCGTTTACCCGCCCGCCTCCCTGGGCTGCGTGCGCACTGGAATTGGAAACTGGCATTTTCTACTCTGCGGAGTGTGTAACAGGTAATTAGTTCTTGCGCGCAGCGTGCACGGATAGGGAGAGACGGAGAAGAGGGGGAAGGAGGAGAGAGAAAGAGAGAACGCTATTAAGTGAATTGCACGTTCGCAGGTACATCGCGCAGGTACGTACGGCTGGTGAACAGCGGACTCGCGCGTAACGCAAAACTAGCATTACCCCTTAAACAGAGGGAGTACCATCCGCCCTCCGCTGCCCTGTTCAAAAGCCTCCCAGAGGAAACCGCCAACGACGCCCGTTGTGGGGGCAGATTTTGAAAATTACACGGCTCTGTGTCCGGTGCGATCGTGCCGTGCTGCTTGGCCGAATTGTTTCACTTGCGAATGATAGTGATTCGACAGGGATCGTGTAATTTGTAGCTAGGAGGACTTTTCCGGAAATCTTTCCATTGTGGGATAACAATGAACTGTAGAAGGGCTGGTATAGGTCGCCTCCTTTTTCGCGTATGATTTATTCATTTTTTCTTCTGCAAGTTGTGGGTGGATAGGTTCGGAGGGTGTTCTGTATTAGGGGTCGTCCTTAAATTACGCATGAATTTTTACGGGAAATATTTTTGTATACCTTTTGCAGGTCCTATCGACCTGTCTTCAGATCCCAGTAATTTCGCTCACAGTGTTCTAGACTTGTCACTCTCGTTTGCAGCCATCGATTTCTTATTGCAGCTTTTGTCTATATCCTACACCTTCGTTATCCACTATAGGCGACAGTACACGAATCGCTGCCCCATTAATTACCTCTGTCACTGCGGACACTCGTCCATAATAAACGATAGTATTACGGCGAGCAGCAGTGCCCACTGAAGGGAAGCGAAGAAATGTCTTGTGCAGCTTTAAACGGATCGATCGACGTTCTTCGCGTGATCAAGTAGAGCATATGAGTTCTTGCCTTGAAACATTGATGAAGTTCCACTGAATTGACGTGAAGTTGTACAACACCAGTTGAAGATCGTAGAAGCAAGAATATTTTCGTTAATAATTGAATCAATCTATAGCCCCCAATTGTTCTAACTGACTCACCCTGAATTATCTGAGAGCACAGGAGCATAAACAAGATACGTAAACGATCATGATTCCTCGATTAAATGTACGGAGTGTTTCAACCGTCAATATGCAGACGCTTTTAGCCACCGCGTTTAGACTCGAACACGAATTTTGAGCCGTGCATTTCACGCGTTTCGTGAGGGGGTCGCAGGATTTGCTCGCAGGGGAAGGGTCGCCGATGGTACGCGAGATGAAATAGAAGGGGACAGATCGACGCAAGGGATGAAAGTCGAGAGAGAAAGGCACGAAACAGCTGTGCCTGTTCCGTGGAGACAAGTCTACGGGCCCATACGGACGTATACCGTGTAATACCGAAGTTATGCACCCCTCGTCGACAGAGGTTCTCAATTCAGTGTTACGTGAAAATCGAGGGGCACTTAGATTGCCACAGGTACTACAGTAACTAACACAGTTAAATATATCCGCCTGAAACCGCATTGGTTCGTTTCTTTAGAGGCCCGCTCTCCGTACGACTTTCGCGGTGACAACATTGTGATTCTAATATTAGTTCGTGAATAATACCCTGCTATCGCAGCTCGCACGAGTCACGGTGCGAAAGAAGATTCAGATCAGTGGAAAAACAACGATCTCTGTCGTTCAAGCTGTTGGAGTTCGAGAGGCGTGAAACGGTTCTACGTTTCACTAGCCGCATCACACGTTTAACATCGCACTTAAAGCAACTCTGAACAAGAAAAAACACCAAAACGATCATCTCCATATGAATTCTCAAGAAATAAGAATATACGAAATGAAGTGATTAATCTCTTCTCACCATGATGCAGTTACACATATTAGCTGTTCAAGATAGGTACTGAAGACTTGACCTCCTTCTGCATCTAATCCGCAACAGCAACTTTATTCGATCATCCTTCGTTCTTGCACTTATGAAAATCGATCATCCAAGAAAGGAGCCTCATCCAGATTCCCCGCGTACGTCTGACATCCTAAAAGACTCCTCTACTTGGAGCTGGCAAAAGGAAAGGCGAAACGCACCGAGGAGGCAGCCGATTTGCGATTTCTTCTTCCGTGCGCCAGGCTGGCTGAAATCGGGTGTGGTCGATGTAACTAGGATTCGAGCTCCATCAAGATCCTCCTCTCGGTGGCATTGACCTTGGCGATCCACGGCGTCCGCTGAATATCCGCGTGGCTACGCGTTAACAGGTACCCCGGCAATCACCGCAATAATGGTCGAAGTTTCTTGCGACCGTTAGGTATGGAAGGTTGGTGGAAGGCAGTGTGTAGCAGTAAGCGACGAGGCGCGGATAGATCTGCCGTTGTCAGCATAGCTCATTGGTTTCGCCGGTGGTGGATTCCACCTTCGATGCAGAGGAGTGCCCGCAGGTTGTTGATCCTTTCTTCCCTTTCTTCCTCTTCTCCTTCTTCTTCCTCTTCTTCTTCTGCTTCTGCTCCTTCTTCCCGCCTCCTGCTTCTTCTCCTTTGCCCACAGTCTTCTTCGCTCGCCTCTTCCTCCGCCGCCTTTTCCAACGAGCCCTCCTCCCTGCTCCCATAACCCATCCACGTTGCAGCGTACCTTTACAAGATTATTACTCGCGGATGACAGGTAAAAGGTACACGATCTCCTCGCGCGCGAACTATGGGCGAGGTGATCGCTCGATGCCACGTACATACACGGCCGACGTGTTGTGGAAACGTGCCGATGGGATCTGAATAACGTTGCAGTTGATTCGAAAATAATTCGTCGATGAGCCATCGATTGGGATAAAATGGCACAGGATAGAGCGGCGTTGAAAGGAACGTAGTGAAGTTTGAAGTTCAGTGCGGCATCACTGATTAAAAATAGAGTCGAAGCTCCGAGCAGTGGAATGTTACGACCAATCATAATACTCTGAACGAGCTTGAATCACTCTGACTTCACTCTGCCAATCGTTGGTTACCAAACATCGTTCAATCCTTCCACCACGCATGGAATCGCAATGGCGCCTCTCTCTTTACTCCCGTCCTCCCTTTCGTAAAAACCTTTCCTCGGGTTTCGCGTTTATGTCCAGCGGATTCCAGCGTTCGTCGTAAAGGAAATTATCGCCGATACTGTCCGTCGCTCGTCAGCGGCTACCACTTCTACCTACATAATCGGTAGCCTCCGATGCGCCGGCAGTATCGTTCCCGATATTCCATTTGGAAAGCCTCGTTCTGAAGCTCCCGCGGGAGTAGCTAGTCAAATGGCACATCGTCAGCGGCGGTAGTTGTTAAACGATGGTTTTTATCCGGTCTTTGTACAGAGTCCGCGGCTAAGTGGCAATTATCCCTGTATTCCTCCTGGACGAGAGGACAAGTTGACGGTAAACGAGCGTACCTGTTGGTAACGCAGCGAGCTTTCGCCGCGTGTCTAGGTAATCGTGGGTGGGTGGACGGCCCTGTGTGCCGAGGGTGCTTAATTTCACGTGTGCACCGAGAGTACCGGCCGAGTGGAATTCCGCAGGCACGAAAGCTCTGTGAACGAGGGCTGTCTACGAGCGATGACGCTCGCTATATTGGCTTCAGTAAAGACGATATTAAATTTTTTACGGAAATAACGTCATGTAATTCTTAGACGATTTTTTACCGTTTAGATGAGTGAACGATATGGAATAGAGGTTTTGAGGGGAATCATTTCAGTTGCGAATCTAGGACACCGGTTCACCTGATCGTCTCAGAAATAGACTCGGCAGAAAATGCCGAATAAGCATGGCCACACGAATTCCACGGGTTCGATTGACCTCGGGGTGACGAAATACGAGTTTTTACAGCATCGGAGAAAGCTAGAGGCTCGATCTAACCTGTCCAACAACTCTGACGCGTTCTTTGCAATTGCTCAGTGTCAGGCGCGAAACGAACGTAATTAAAAAGCGACAGTTATTCGATGAAATGCGCGCTGGAACCGGTTGTCCCCGTTGTTTCGCGAGGCTCCCGCTCGCGGAACGGGCGGCGAGGGCGACGGTATGCAGTTCGCATCGCTCCAATGGAAAATCGTGTCGAATTATTATTGCACCGCGCGTATTATAGACGTATTATGTGTACGTGTGTGCCGATTAAGGCGGTCACCGGATGCACTTCGACATGACAGGTCGCGCAGTTCGTGTACAGGGGGTAATCTAAGCGTTACGAGAGCAGCTAGAGTGCCATTTGTCGCTGGGACTTCTCTCCGATCTGCTCCAATTAACTTTATTAATCCTTCCGCTTTCGCGGCCTGGCCTGCCTTACGTCAATCTCATTACCCTGTCTGTCTCGTGTCACCGTTACCCAAAGTAACTTCTCCATCGCCGTAGCCGCCCCTCGAGAAGGGAGATAGGCACCTACTCTTGTCACAGGCAGGCTCGAGAACGCAGCAAATTTGACAATTTTATTTCGAATACTCGTCTCTTTGAAAGATCCATCCTACCGCGATTACTACTTAAATAGGTACCGTAACATGGGGGAACATTGGCAGCATAGGGTAACATTGGCATACGCCGAAATTACGTTGTTTTACGTCAGATTAGTAAAACTTAACCTGTTAATGCTATTTATATGATGTGGCAATGTTACGAGTTGATTTTAGTTAAGATGCAAAAAATAAAATTAAATATAGAAATTTAAGTTTACTGACCTCAGATTAATAAAACTTATCCCGTTAATGCTATCTACATGATGTGCTAATGTTACCCCGGTACAGTAACGCTTGTAACATTTATTAAAGAAGGAAAGGACACAAATTTTGTGCATTTTGACACTTGTAGTACAATCACAAAAGATGCAATGTTATGATAAGATACTTAAATCAAATGTAAGCATGTTAATTTTTACATTATATAACAAAATGTTTCAAAAACCTGCCAATGTTCCCCCATTTTACGGTACCTATATTCGCCTAATTTGTCCAACATCCTCCTTCTTACGCAATCCCCATAATCGTTACGTAAACGAGTCGAAGACGCGTCCTCCGTCGATCGACTTCTTTCTTCACGCCACAATGGAAAGTATACCCACATTCCGCGTAGACAGTGTGGACGAATATTGAGCAACGCGCGCGCTCTGACGCAACCGACCGTCGAGTATATGTGTCTACCTACCCGCGCCGGGAACCGAAACGGCCGGCGACAATCGGTTGCTTCGGTATCCTCGACCGAAGCCGGGGAGTGGACGGGAGCCACGAGACGGCCGCCGTCGGGCGGCGGCGGCAATTAGACTCGGCCTAATTGAAAGTTGGACTACGCTCGGGCCGGTCGGAGGGCATCGGTTGGTGTGTCTAGGTCGGCGGTCGAGGTGCGTCGGGCGGTTCGGCGGAGGCCTCAAGGTCGAATTCTTCGAAGGTCGAGCAGCGTCTCGAAGGTGTGGAAGCAGAGGTGGGAGGGAGTGGACCAAGGAAAGGGAGGAACGAGATCGAAGGCGAAGCGAGAGAGCGAGAGGGAGAGAAGAGGCTCGAAGATGGCTCTGGTTCAGAATGGACGGTAATTGCGCGCTTGCGTTCGTCCGTTCTATATGACCGAGCCCCGAATGATTTAACGAATATGGCATCCGGCATTCCTATCGGCGGAGATTCGAGACGCGCGACTTGCACGCCCCCTCCTCCCTACCGCCCCTACCACCCCTCCATCTATCTGACCAGCTCGCTGAACCCGTCCGATTCCCTCGAGGGAGTATAATCGACCACCGGCTAATACTAATGGCACGGAGGCAGGCCATTGAGGACCAGTCGATAAATACACCCCAACTGCGTAAATCCACTTTGTTCGCGGTGGCGCGCCGAGACGCGGCGCCTCTGACTTACGAGGCGGGCCGCTGACTTACGATCCTTATATTTAAAAAGTCGCGAATTTCGCGCGGTCCCCCGCGCGTAGGCAGCGCGTTGTACGGCAATAAAGTCCCTTAGCATGCGGCCGACGAGACTCGCGCGCGCGCGCCTAATGGGGCAAGCTTTTTACAAGCGCTGCGCGTATTTCTTAAATTACTCGAGAACGAGTCCCTTGATTCACGAGATTAATTTCCCTTCCACTGACCCCCCCCCCCCCCTTCGCCTCTGCGCTTCGCGCGGTAGAGGCCGATACGTCGAGAGGATGTTTGTTATCGCGCCTCGTCGCGGCGTAAATAAGCGTGTTTACGATCTTGCGTGTAATAGAGGATACACGGGGTGTCCAATACGCGTGCATAATGCTCTCTACTGTCGGATGATTTGGATTGTCGCTCGTAACAGTAGATAATTCCCGGGGATTTCTGACGTCGACGGTGTAAGTTCGAAAAGCTTGTTTGATAGTCCATTTTCATTTTCATCGATGCTTTGCATATTTTTCTAGACGTGGCTTGGTTCGATTAAGTTGTTTGCCGTTAAATGGTCATCTTTCGCGGTGCCCGTAGTACTCTCGGGTATATCCTCGAGAGTTTAATAAACGCTTGCTGCTGTTTCACTGTGTGTGTGTGCAGATATTATTGCAATTTGCACTCATCTTCTTGGGAACTGGCTGGTTAATATTGATGTGTCGCAAAGTTCGCGGTGCTTTGCTATCGTGCTGTACATACACTTCATGACGATTTTAGAGACCTCGACTGGGTAAGCCGATGTTGATATAAGGGTTTCGATTTATTCCGGGTCTGAAAGCAACCTCTAAATTAGGAGCGATCACGGTTTACTTAAGGTTACCTCTGGCTGTAACCTTAAGCAACGTTCAATTGATAGCTGCATCTCCGCTTTGAGGATGCAATCCAATCAGCTATAGCTTCATCAGCGATTGCTCTTTAACTATCCCCCGGTCTTCTCTAATCTTCCACCCCTTTCAATTTCCTACTTTTTCCCCGCAGTTTTTTCTGTTTCGTTGTTCCACAAAGCGTAGACGTTGCCAAGTACGCGCCCATATTTGCCACTGACGAAAGTCATTACCGTTCGCATTGAAACAGGAGTCCCTTTACGGACGGAGCACAAAGTGCCTGCACCCCCTTTGAACGGGGGGTTCGTAAAGACGCGAGGAAGATAGGTACGGTCGTTTACGAATGCCTCGCGCAAATGTGCAGGCTCTCGAGCAAAATGCTGCGGAGCCCGTAAACAATGCGTTTATGGTCGCATTGGTGGTAGGAATAGTTGACGCGCGTTAATCGAGGAGCAAATATTTAATTCCGTAAGGCTTATCGCGATAATACGAGCCATCGTTATTGCGGGGGTCCATTCAGCCATCAGTTCGTAGTAAAATATGCAACACTCAGATTTTGCCAATTGAAAGCAACTCCCACGAGATTGGCACGGGCTAATATTCTTCGTTCGCTCTGTATTGCTTCTGAAACCTCCGAAACGCTGTGGTTGAAGGAAGACTCGCCGAGCTGTTATCAAGACCATGACTAACAATAAGTCACGTACGCTCTGAAACGATATATGAGGCGCAACGGACGTACTCGGGCACGCGTTTATAAGTGCGAGAAAAATGGCACGATAACGCTCAGGAGACGAATAACAAGAGGCGAAGGAAAGTTACAGCCTGCTGTCCAGAACGAGGACATGCATCCTCCGAGCGTCTAGAATTTTCCATTGCACAGATATCTAGGGGAGACGGAAGAAATACGAGACTAGTTAACGAAAAGTCAAGATATTTAATCAATCGGTTGAAATATGTATTAGAACCCTTGGCAATTCTTTAATCAAGTAATGAACAATAATATAAGAGTGACCTTTTTCACGTGCTACCAACTCAAAATAAACTTTAAATTTTCATGAACAAGTAGTTTTGGCCCACATTGCCCGCAGGTTGGGGTAATGAGGACCAAGCAAGTCTTGACACAGAACGCAGAAGATTATGTAGCTCAAACAAAATTAAAACCTTTTCTTCTAATACTAAAAGGATACCAATTATTAGAGATCCATAATATCCGTACAACAATCAAATTTAATGATTTGATTAATGTTTAACGAAGTCTATTTAAGTGGATACACTTAGTTGCAAAAATTACATGTGTAAATACTTATTTGGTGTGTCAAAACCTGTGCCAACCGTTTCCAAGTTCTTAGCATCTGTAGCAAAGAAAGCTGTTATTTTATTTCTGTGAATAGCAGAATAACATTTGAAATAAACACAAAATTGAAGTTATAATAACATAGCTTAACTATAGATCTTTCAAATAAGGCCTAAACAAACTATAATAGACAAAAGTTTTGTACTTACTATGTCGATGCAAATTTTCGAGTAAATAACCGGAAATACGTGCGTGAAATATGACATCGTTCGATTTACAATATTGTTAAAATTATACTGACTCCTATTACCCACTGGCTCTCATTTCCCCCGTCTCCCCTACCCGCGAGGCGTATCGACCGATGTGCAATCCTCGGAATTTTGCACAAAAGTTATTGAATTTAAAAAAAAAAGAAAGAGTTCATCACGCTGCCCCGTATCTAAAACAAGATACGTAATGTCTACTTGCACAGAATTCGCTGTCGCAGTTGTTTACAATCGGTGCGGCAGAATAGACGCAGAAAAGAATCATATCGCGTGTCGAAGGGGACAAAAGAAAAGCTGCGATACAGAGGACTCGAGCTAGATAGACTGAAAACGACGATGACAACGGGCATATACATAACATCCCGATCATAACGGTCGCTCTGACACGTAGCTGTCAGTGGCGCCCGACAGGCAGGAATAATGATAATGGTAATCCGCGGTAAGGCGAGTAAGCGCGCAACCCTCCTCTCCCCTCGCGCAGCTCCCCTCCACGAGACGTTTCCCCCACTACGGGCCGCGGCGTTGTGATTTCCCCCCTACCACGAGGGCGACGCTGCCCTCCCCTCCCTTATTCCCTGAGCAGGTTCGGTCAGCGCGATGCCTCGCCCGCGATTCAACCTGTTTTCCACCCCTCCACGTGCCGCGATCGGCTAGTTCCCCTCCGTTGTGTTTTCCTCCCCACCCGCCCAGTCTGACGCGCCCCCTCCCGCGGCTCGCTGCTAGCGCATGCGTGCGCCGGATGCGTGCGTGCGAGCGCGGGCCGTGTGCGCTGGTGCGCGCGCGTGTTCGTGTAATAATAATAAGAAGAGAGCGACTCTATGAGGAACCAACGGCCTCCGACCCGTTCACCCTATGCTAGGTGGAGCCGGTCTGATACTGTACCCTCAGTGGCTCTCAACCTGAGGCTCCGAATAGGGAATCCGTATCTTTCTAGTGCGGGAAAAACTTTTCCGTTGTGTGTACCGAATGAGTACCGCACAGCTGTAGTTTAGTAATGATTTTGTTGCCTGAATGCATAGTTGCTCCATTTATTCGTTTGGTGAGTAAGTTTGATCGTTATTAGAATTTTTACCTTTGTTCTGGCGTATGGAATTGACTTTGAATTTAGAAATGCAAACTGTACATGGTTGAAATTACATGTATTTTTATCACTAATTTAATTTTACGTTTGTGCTGTAATTGGAGTGAAATCGAAGTCGCAGTTAGGACTGCTGAAAGCACGGGAAGTTTAATTATTGTTTCAAGTACAGAGGTCTAAGCGTCCGTTAAAAAATCTATGTAATAATTAATTTGCTCGGGGCGTGCGTAATCAACACGCGTTCATCCGTCGCGCTGCGAATTTCTTGCATCACAACGGTCGCGTTTACATATTCTTGTTCTTGTGCCTATGCGAATATTGCTCGGCTCTCCGCGCGGTGAGAGCCACTGCGGGTGTGACCGTGAACGAAGAGGCAGGAAAGCAAGACAGCGTTGTGGAGCAGTATCTCTGTCCTCGCCCTCTGCCTCCTCGCCATGCCTCGGCGTGTTTCGCCTGTGCCTACCCCACCCATAGTTCCCACCGAGGGCGAAGTGGACACTAGGTGAAACGGCGGTGGGGGCGACGTGCCACAGAGGGGAAGTTCGTGGTACCGTAGACAGTGGGTACGCCGATGGGTAATGGAAGGGGACGGGGGCAAACGCGGCGAGGTTAGGTTAGCTTAGGTTAGACGTGCCGCCGGAGAAGAACGGAACTGGTGTCTGAAGAGCGAGAGAGAGGAAGGTAAAGGGAGGTCACTCCAGAGATAGCCGAGAGATGACACCACCGCACCCACACGATCCAATATAGGGGCAACTGCACTCGTGCAGGTGTAACCGTGCCGCACACCATCACCCTCTGCCCTCTCCCCTGTTGCCTTTCTCTCAATCTTTCGCGACTGCCTTCCCCACCTCCGAACCACCGTCTTCTGGATCTTTTCCTGTCTCACTCCGGAGTTTCTGTTTCGCGTTACGTGCCCGCCGACGTTCGGTTACGAGAGAGTCCACCGGGCGATCCCCCGTCACCCCCTCCCCCTCTCTCGTGTTTGCTTTGGGAGCAGGAACGCGAGTACGAATACAATTGCAATTACAATTACGATTACACGGGATTGACCTGTCGCCGCTAGTGTGCATGCGCATGCCGGCAACGTCGCAAATCCACGCTTCCCCACCGCCTCCCCTCCCTTCCTCCCTCGACCATTCGACTCCCGCGGTTCCGTCTAGCTCTCTTCCTCGCGCCCGCTCGCTTACCCGATCTGCCTGTCTTCGTTACGCGATACGTGCACTAGCCGGCGTCGGCCTCTCTGCGCAATACTGTCGCCGCGCCGCCGTTGCGAACGCGCGCGGTGCACTGTCGTCATCACCTTCGTTCGCGATGTTAGGTCATACACCAACCTGGGAAGCAGATTAGACGTCTTTCTTTTATACACGGTGTTTCGTTACTGGTGATCGTGCCTTGAAGGGTGAATTGAGCGCATTGCTTGCTGAATTCCAACCCCGAAGTTCTCACGAGCAGTGAGCCACCCAGATCTTCGTCGAAGACGAGACTGTGGCGTGCATCTGCGCCGTGATACGCTCGAAAACGATACACTGTCGCTTTCCAAGGACGAGCGCTCGCCCGACAAAGTTTGCTAATGTTGAGCGATTAATGGCGCAACCGAAGCGACACATAATTATCGTGTTAAGGACCATTAAGATAACTTAAGCGTTATTTTTAAGCCCCGTTATCGCTCGTACGATGTTTGCATTTCACGACTCTCCTGATTAATGCTCACCGATCGGTCGAACGGGTTGCCCGGTATAGCCGAAGGGAAGATTAAACAATACACGCGCAACAGCGGCTCCTCCATGCTAATTTATTCAACTTTCCACACTCAATCGATTCGACCAGCGCGGTGCTAGACTCCGGCTATCTCGTTCGCTCGTTTTTTCAGTATTCTTCCTCTAATCGTAGTAGGTCATTGAATATAATTACAGCGGGTAGGATACCGTTGTTGATACCGACATTATTTTCTGCGTTTTATCGCTCGATCGTAGCTGACGAGCGCGGCACGATCCCTCCTATATAAATAGCTGACACAGGAGGAAGCGCATTTATAAAAAGACGTTCGGCGACTGCTCAAAGCGATCGAGTCCCGACGGTCAAGGTGCTTGGAATCTTTTAACATTTAAATCGCACGAAATCACGGGGACGCGCGCACTTAAATATGCGCCGATCGTCGCCGATCGTCGTCCTTTTCACGCGCAAATTCTTTTGCTTCTGGAACATTTCGATGCGGTAACGCGTTATCCCACCGGATATGAAGAACTCCAGAAATAGATTATTTCGATAATCACGTCGACTTTGTTACACCAGAAACGGAGTAGGGTTAGTGATACACGACAGTGGTAAAAATAGGTTTAAGCTTTGGTGAGTGGACAAAGTTCAACGTAGATCTCTCTTACGAAATCTGAATTTTAATCGAGGGAATTGTGAAGGAAGAAGTGGATCATATAAATAAACATACGCGAGGTCGTTTTTATCGTGATATATATATTCTTTTAATTCCTCTATGAAATGGAGTGCATTTAGTAGGTATATGTGACACGCACTCGTATTTATTTGACGGGTTATCGAACAGTCGGGTGTAAACAAAAATAAAATTTTCTCGCACGCACGTACGCATATATAGTGCCTCTCTATTTAGTCCCCGCGTTGAGATGCCATGTCCAGGGGACGTTCTCATGGTGAATTTCCAATATCAAGCCCGTACCGATCACGAGCCTACCATACACTACAGCCCGATTCACCGGATCCACCTCGCGGCTTAATATCACCGCTTGTCGGACGTTAGCATAAGCAAACATGGGGTTGAAATAGCGCCGCGTCGCGCTTCAATAGTCGCCCCATCGATAAGTAGAAGAATGAAAAAGAAGATCGTTCAAACATCCATGGCAACCGACAAAAAGAGGACTCCCTTTCGATCAAATTTCTCTTTCACGTTAAACCACCAATTAGCGTTTCAAAATGGTATAAACACAGTATAAACAAAATATACCAAGCAACGTTTATTGAAAATCTTCACTGTGACCCTGTCACTCTTTGATCACCTATTAAGTTCCCCTCGCCCCAGAAATTTCGTCCCCCGTAAACTTGACCCAAAATATAGTCGATACATATTTTTTCATTTCGCGAAGGATTTTATTCCATCGAAGTTTGCACGCGCTCGTAGGGCAAGACGCGACGAGGAACGCCCTCCCTGACGGAAGATAACAAGCAAGAAGGGGAGTTTCGATTGGTGGCAGATAGAGAGAAGCGGTCGGCGGCGAAGTTGCGGGTGTATTGTGCCGGATGAAATTAAACCGGATTTCACGGGGGATTAAATGGTATTTCACGACCCCGCGAGGGAGGGCGGGGGGTATGCGCGCGCGCCACGCAGAGGCCACCCCCCTGTTTTGAATTTCGGCGTGAATGTGACAGTTGGTTTATACGATTTTCGGATTGATGGGCTCGCCGCGTGGAATGCCAGGAAATGACGAAAATAATTATTATCCGCGGAGTGGTCCGTTCGTGTTTGTGTTCGTGTCGCCCGTGTTCCGCGCCCTATCGGTGCGCGTGTAAACGTGGTCGTCTGATACGCCACCGCGGTACTTTCCACCGTTGGATATTAACTGGACGCGGAATCATTGGACCCCCCGCTGTCCGCGTGCCCGCCCGTGGCTACTGAATTGGCAAAACCCGAATTCACTTCTCCGCCGATAAAAATTCACCGTCCATAGAGGACAACATACCCCCCCTCTATAATATCGAGCATCGCACCCGTGTGTCACTGACTCGAGCTGCGATACTCTCGCGTTGCTGGATTTAACCGTCATTGTTCATTTCTTCTCCAATCGTACCTCTGAAAAGCAGCATTTGCCCAATTCGTTTCGATGGCCCGATTTCAATGTAGGGTAAATCCGGGAGACGCGGTCGACATAATATAAAATGGCTATTAAAACTAATATAGAAATTGCTTATTTTGTCAGAT
This sequence comes from Andrena chrysosceles, assembly GCA_963855975.1. Classification (NCBI taxonomy): domain Eukaryota; kingdom Metazoa; phylum Arthropoda; class Insecta; order Hymenoptera; family Andrenidae; genus Andrena; species Andrena chrysosceles. The sequence continues at coordinate 7,788,097 of OY979766.1, read as the reverse complement.
CATATATGTTCAGAATTTTATGCTGATTCAGAAAAACGGGTCGATATTTGATTTAAGACAATATGTACTATAAATCGGGTTGGAAACTGAAGTGATGACATCTGACCACCTCTCCCGAGTACGACCGCTGTTTGACAAAAGAGGTTAAATGTAACCCCAATTTACCTTTTAAAGCCTATAAATCCAGAAAAACACAGAAGGAAGCGAAATGACGCTATTCATTCAATTGTTTGGCTTCTAGAGAAGGAATTGGTCTGCACTTTAACGCATTTCTACGCACAGAGTCTGAAATATAGTCTCCCGGATTTACCCTACACATGGAAAGTGTGGGAAAAGGGCAGACGCGATTAGACCTCTTAATATCACTCCAAACTCCGAAACAATCGAAAATTGCGTATGAATACTTATGTCATTATAGAATCTATTACCCCTAAGAAGTGAAACGCAACACATGCGCAGACATTGTCGTGGAGATGCGCAGTCTGCGCCGCGGAACAATATCGCGGCTGCTGACGAGCGGCGCATCGCCGTAAGCAATGCATCAGCTTCGGCCGAGCAGTGCCAATAATTTACGATTATCGATCCAGCCGTGGCGCTCAAATTTGCTAATTACGCAATAATTATACGGCCAGCATTAGATCCCCGGACTACGGTGCGCGAGACCAGCGTCCCGGCCGGCAGAATAATTGCCCGCGTTCGCCCGTGGTCCAGGCGTATCGAACGTGACGATACCAATTCGGGCTCGTCGCTGTCAATAGTTGATAGTCAGGTCGCGATGCGTATGAATTGACCCCGCAGGGTGCAGCACCTGCGGGCCGATCGAATGCCCCCGTTTTGCCTATAGTTTCGCAGCTATCTTTTCGTGTGCACGCGGCCGGCGCGTTGCGCTCGATCGCACGCGCGCGCAGGAGAGTACGAGCCCTGGGCTCTTGCGTTCGTTCGGCTCGTTCCACGGTGCACACGACGCGATGGGCACACGATGGACACGATGCTCGTTCACTGTGCGCACCGAATCTTCCCGTGATATGCATTACGCGCTAGCTTATGCGCTATTAATAACTTTGTAATAACGTTTACTCGCGTCAACCATCCCGGTTCGTCGCGCGCGCCTCGGCTGCACCAGTGCTTTGGATTCGGTTCGTCGAACGGCGAACGCTCTCGAGTGTTCTGTATATGTTGGTCGATTGTTCGTTTCGGGGAGTCAGGTTTTATTCGACTGATGAAGGGGCAGCTTTCTATGTAGGGAATGGAGAGCTTGTCGCTCGAAATTGCAAACAGCTTAGTCCAGCTTGTTATCGAATCGATACGAATTTCAGCCTTGAAACTCCCGGTCTCGATAAACCCAGCTTTCCAAAAATAATACGCGGCTATCTACGAGTGTGTTAAATATAGCAGCTTGTTGAAAGGAATCGAGGGAAATTACGTCTTCTACACCTCGAATACTCTCCCGAGTGTGATTTTCTTTTCCCCCCACCGTGGATCGCTCGTAATCGCCGTCCGACAGGTGCCTCCGCTCTTATCAGGTCCCTTTGAATACACCCGCGATATATCGTCAGGCTGGTTGGAGCGTGGTTGCCGCGCGTGTGTCTTCATTTAGCGCGGCGATAATCGCTCGGCAGTTATCGCTGGTGCGTGTGCATATAACTGCGTGACGCGGTAGGTAATGCGCGTCACGCGTATCAGCCTCTTCGCGTCGTTTGCCGCGCGATACGCCGCCGCCTGTAATGAGATTACTTAATTACGATGTCCGAGCGGCCGACTTTTCACTGGCGGGGGTAGGTGCGCACAGTGCCTACGCCCTCGCGTGCCGCGCAATTAAACCTCGCGCGCCTGGGAAATTAAAAAGCGATCCAGCCGCTGCCCGCCCAATTACCTTCACTCTGGATTTATCGTTGTCCCGTTAAGCGCCGCGTAAACCGATCTCGCGCTGGCCGCGGAGCGGAGCGAGATTTTTCAGGGCAGCCGTCGAGAGCAGCTCGTCTCTAATGCACGCGTTCCTTTCTGTTTCAGGTAAGTCAGTGTGGAGTAACGGTACACCATAGCCACCGCCTATCTTGCCGACTCCTTGTCTGATTAAGCGAGCGCATGCACGCGCATGCGGCGGTGGTAAGGATACAATGGAACAGTAAATTCGGTCTTTAAATGAAGGCGTTTAGGGGCTAGACTACTTAGTGTGACGGCTCCAAAAAAATCGAAATTTGTTTGCATCTTCATACAGATTCACATGTTAAAAACACGATCCTTGACGGTTTTGGAATAGGTGATTAGCTGTACGTATGAAATATTTCTGCTTTTGTACTCTAAAATAGTATTTCAAACTTTCATTGAATTTTTTTCGAAACTAGTTTGTCTTAAATGGCTGCCATAATAACTCAAAAATTAGTGAACCGATTTAGTTCAAACTTGGTAGAGTTGGTGTTCAGCATACGCGTCATTCTAGCCCCTACCACGATTTTTGTGATATAGTCAAAATTGCAAATTTGCGAGTTAAAAACAAGAAATTTGTATGCTAAAAAAATGAATCTTTTTGTTTGGAGAGCCACCATTTTATTATTTTACCATTTTTTTTAAACATTCTGGTATGGGCTATAGCCACATACATACAGATTGAGAAAAATATTTGTTTTTTTTTCAAACCACCACAAGAGCTTATATCATGGTAGCCATGGAAACAAAGGCTCCAACAAATTTATGTACTTCAAAAAAATTTAGTATACTCAGGAAATATCAGTTAAACAAACTTTATAAGTTCAAGCTGATAAGTTCAATGGTCTTTCCTTAGAAAATTTTCAAACATTGCCGTATTATACGGTCGTCACACTAGCCTAGAACCATCCGCGGTGCACTGTTTTACCGTCTCGTCCACTCGTCAACGGGATCAATGGAAACCGAGCGAGAGATGACGTACAATATAGGCTGCTCTGTTTACCAATGTTTGTTTGGCCACATTTTTCCGAAGGCGATTGTTTCGATCCTCGAAAGCTGTTTACCTTGACACCCTGGGTGATTCGGCCCACTTCCTTATTTCACTTCCACTGGCGCCGGTATGAGTGGTTAGCGAAATAGAGGATTGGGTCAGCTCGGGCGGGCGTTAAAGTAAACAAGCTTCGGGCTCCGCGACAATGGACTCGAAAAAACGTGGGAAAATAAACAGGAGAGCTGGGGTCGTAAGAAGTGTCTCGCTCTTCGCACCTCTCGCTCACCTCCCATTGATCCCATTGAACGATGCACGGTAGCTTAAAGTGGAACGACTTTAGGACGGCCCCGGCAACGAGTCTCAAACGCCTCTGCCGAATGTACAACTTCCAGGAACTTCCCCTCACGAACCGAACTTATTAAATATGTACTTTAACATCTGGCTCGTGTTACTGCTTCGCTGTACCTTTATCAGCAAGTGTATAAACCTTCTACGCCGAACTTGTTACGCAGCCTGCGTTGAAACGGACTCTAGGTATAGCTTTCCACGGATCGACATCGGTTTTTAAAATTCTTGCAACATACAAAGGTAGCTAGAAATTCAGTTCCCAGAGGACAATTCTTATCAGTTGGTACACGCTGCAAATTTATCTCCGATTATGTTGAAAGTATCTCGGTGCCAGTGCTATTTCTGAATCCGCGATCTCCAGATGTGCTCGTGCATATTCGATGCGGGAGGGGTTAAGAAGCGGTAATCCTGTAATTCCGTCGGATCGCGTAGCGAAAAGAATGCGCACACCAGTCGTCTGGCGAGATGGACTGGCGTCTGGGAGAAACGGAAAGCTCCGTGCAGCCTCTCGTCTTGAGGATGGCCCCGTAGGTTGCCTTAAGTCTTGGCGCACCCTGCAAAATAGGTTGCCTCCGTCTCGTTTCTTCTTGGCACTTGCACGGCGCCTCGCGCCCTCCTCGTTCGCCTCGCGCTCCTCGACGCGAAGGAGCAGGATGGAAAACGAAGGAAGACGACGATGAGACGGCCACGAAGAGGTGAACTAACAGGATCGCAACAAGTGACCGACCGCCGCGCCCTCCTTCTATTATTTCCTCTCCCTCTCTAGCCCCCCTGACTCCTATTCCCAATAGTCTCCTCTCCCCTGTCTCTCTTCCACTCTTCCCCCGCCTCTCTCTTCAACTTCCACCTTCGCCGTTCGGCTCCTCAGGTTTTACGACCCCTTCCTCCGACACCGATTTTCTCGCCCTCCCCACGCTTTCCCATACGCCTCTCCGTCTCCCTCTGCCCCGTCTAACCACGAAGACTCCACCGACGCGCCTGACCCCGCGCGTCGACCGTTTACCGACGAAAAGGCGAGGAGTTTCGGAAGGGATCGAGTGTGCTGTTCGATCTGTTGCTCGCATATAAGTGGAGGGCGGAAATCGGTGGAGTCGCGATCTTCGTCGCGCTTGCATTCGTAATACGTGACACTTGTGGTTAAGACTATTTCGATAGCCTGGTCTACTTTTTGTACTGTGTTTAAATCCTGAGGAGGAGAGGTTAATGACACACCACAAAAGAAGCTTAAAAATTGAAATTTTTCCTTGTGGAAAACACTGCGAGTGCCAAAATTAAAAAAAAAAATATCGGAAAATATTCTGCGTGCCAATGGTGACACTATAGTATAGAATTTGATTTTTGGCACGGTTGCAGACATACACCTTGTTCAGTAATCAGATCTACAAGAATTTGAACGTCCATCATGGAGAATGTCCACAACCATCGACAGTGTTTGAAGAGATAAAAGCAACGAGAGATACCTTCACGAGAAACGTGGAGCCCTCGCACGCGCTCAGAACGAGTGTCACGATCCCAGCAAGCAGAGCAAGCAGCTATCTAAACATAATCGGGTGAATTATCGTTTGAAAGTCGAGCGACGTCGTTCCTCTGTCACTCGGAGGCAAAATCAGACGCGTCCAAAAGCTCGGTCAGAGAATTTACAACAGCGATGACGTTGCCGAGCGAAACGAGCCGTCCCTGTTGCCATGCCGACATAGGCGAAATTAAACGTTTTCGATCGTCGTCCAGCCACACGAGTCAGCTCCAGAAACGACGGTGGCGAGCCGGTTGCGTAACGGTGTCACGTAATAACAACGAATCGACCTTCTCCTGCAGCCCGTAGCCACCCACCTTCTCTCTCGCCTCCCAGCTCGTGGCGCTCCCGGTGAAGTAGCCACGTTCTAGAAAGCCCTGAAACGTTTCTCCTCGAGCGTGCACGATAATACGCCTTCTCCGCTGGTCCCTCAGCTCGCCACCGCTGCATCCCTCGGGCTGGAATCAATTAATAATGCCGAATTTTATCGATCAAGGACACTCACCGCGCAGCAATTTGTCCGCTGCAAAATGCGCCACGGCGACGACGCTTGCGCAACAGGAGCGCGCGCGATCTTCGTGCAATCTTCAAAGCTGTTTCTCTACGATTTGGAACATTGTAAAGCTGCCTTCAGGGTTTCTTAATTTTCTGTGCCTAAATTAAGAAGGGCTGCAGCAGAGCTGAAGTACGGCGCTGGAATAGCGTCGCGTTGCTGAGACCATTGACTTCACACAGAGATCCCGCGAAAAGTTCGCGAAACGAGGGCCTCGCGGCCACCCCGACACGCGCATTTTTCCCCCTTTCGCCCTTCGAGGCGTGCTTCCAGACCGTTTCTACTCGGGCATTACGCTATTTACATAAAAGTCGGCGCAATTGTCGAGAGCGATGATTAGCCGGGATTACAGAAATCAGGGGAGGAGTGGGAAACGTCGGTTGAAAAAGTGGGTGATACCGCGGTAGCTAACCATTACCCGTCTCCTCGCTCCTCTTCTCTTTTCTCTCTCTTCTCAGTTTCTCCTTCGGGATAGGAGAAACGGCGTGTATTCTCCGTGCCCGAAGACCGTTAATGTTCCCAGCGAGCAACATTGCGCTTCTGCATCGATAGGCTTCTAATTGGAGAGAGAACCCAGCGCGTATCATCATGGGACTGGAAACTTTGCAGCGGATCATTACAGGAAGGAAAGAGGCGTCGGCGTAGGTACCGTGATTTGTAGATTTGTTCGAAGCGCTGCGGATTATACAGGGTGGTTCGAGCTGCATTAGAAAGCTTCGGGAATATCTCTTCGCATCCTCTTCCTCGAGGTCTATCAACCAATCAACTTTATATCTACATCAAGTACTCCAAGTCACTGCAGTGCACTGCGTTTCAGACACTCCAGCATTTCGTCCAATCTTTCCCTTCCCCTTTCGAGCCTTCCTCTCCATTGTAGCCACGTTCTCGCCTTACCACTGGAATTCGTAACACGATTCCCCGCTGTTACCGACGGGTTATCCCGTTAATAAACAAATGGTGTCCCGAGGAAGGGTCTGCCCACCCTCGCGGTTCTCCGAGAGGGAGGGAGGTTTCGCCTGCAATTTCCTGGTGTTCCCTTCGGACCAGCGGGGTACGATCGAAGCCAAGCGATGCCAGTGGAGGAATGCCTGGAGGCCTTCGCTCGGAACAGTACACCGCGTTCCCTGTTGCCTGCAGCGGCGTAACAACGCGATAAGTACAGCGGCCGAGTCGAGTGGGTACTCTGGCCAGATAGGCCTGGCAGGTTTCCTCCCCGTTAAATCGCTGCGGACTGTACGCCCGCTGCACGGCGAAAGGATACGCGGAAAGGTAGCGGCAGAGCCCCCGACACCGTCCTCTGCATATCCTGCTCTCTCTTCGTCGCCCCACCTTCGCCTCCCCTTACCTGCTCCTCTTTCCCTCGCCCTTCGCCTCTCCCTGCCCCCTCCCTCCCCGGCCCTTCCCTGTCGACGAACTCGCGAGTTCATAGACAAGGACTCGGTGTTGTTCGCCGCAGGTGGGACTGTCGAGGAAGGAGAAGCGAGTAGCGACGGTGGGGCAGAGAAGAGTACGGCAAGAGGGGTGGAAACGATGATGGTGGTGGTCGCGTCGCTAGAGGGGGCGGCGTATAGTCGACGGGGCCGCAGAGGGGGTTGCAGCCGTGCACGGTAGGGGAATCGGGTGAAGTTTGAACCGCTGTAGCGCTAGGGGAACTCGAGAGCGTGTAAATGCGTGTGCAATACCGTCGGCGCTCAGCCTGTGCGCGCGCCCATGCACACACGCCCACGGCCGTGTGTGAGTCAGCTTCCTGTATCACCGGTCGAGTCGTTCCCGTGCATATTGATATTTTCGGTATGGCAGGCACGCCGTGCCGTTCGAGGCCGTCGATATCATCCTCGCGAATTTTCATCGCGTTTCGACGATTCGCCCGGTGAATCCGCGCCGGACTCATTAGAAAAGTCTGCCGCAACGAGGTGGAATAGTTGGGGCCGTAATTCGGATCGCGGGATGGCAACGGGGAACGCGCGAAATTCTTGAAGATCCTCGGCCTGCGCGTGCGCGCCGAAAGTTTCTTTCCGTGCGAGCTCGCTGCTGGAAGTTTCGAAGCGACGGGATATATATCGCGGGGAGCTGGTAGAAGGCAACTGTTTGGTACACTGTGACTCGAAACCTTTGAAATTCAATAAATGTGCGATGGGACGCGATATCACCGCGCGAATTTTCGTTTCAGTGCCCCCTGGTGGCGGGAGTTAATTCACGCAAAGAATAGGGGTTAATTATAGTCCGATATCCAGCTATTGGGAGTGTGCCCAATATCGTTGTTCTACCCCACACCCTCTGTATAGAACCACTCGCGAATATTTATGCTTTTCCTATTTTACAAACTGCCATTTTCATGCTGCGCATATAATAGCGTATGCGCCGCTCGCCAATTGGCCGGGCATATTTAAGGATCGATCATTCGAGTGCAATTAACGCGCTACCGTTCGGCGCGCTAATTTATCCGCGTCGTTTCCACCAATTTGCTAGGAATTATAGTAAATTCGTTAACACCTCCGGTGTTTCCTGTATTAAACGTATTCACCGTAACAACATCGATCATTAAACTTTACCGCGAAACATTAACGGGCAGACCAGATCATTTTATAATAACTGCCCAGCGTAATTTACAATCCAGAGAGTGTCTCCCACCGACCACAGCATTACACCCCGCCTCTAGCGCCGTCTCCACCCACGGAGCCTGATATTTTTCTCTCTCAGCCGAAGGATTCGGAGTCGAGTTACTCTTCACGCTGGCTAACGATGGCTTCCATCTCCTCGCTCTCGGCGGCGACGTCCAGATACGTCCCTTCGTATTAGGAACGGCGAGCGCATACACAGAAGCTCGGTTCTACGCGTCCAGCCATGATACGCGGGTCCCATGTCCCCCATCATTCTGCACTCGAGCTCCACCGACGTTGTGGGTTTTCCTGCCGCTTCGCTCGCCCTCCCCGACATGCGAGCGGGTTGGGAAAGCGACGCTCTGCCGGGGGATGGGTGATGGGAGATGGAGCTGGTCCACGAACGATGGCCATTCGTCGAAACCCACCGCGCCGGAGAGCCTCAATTATTTTATCCTCGTCGCGAGTCGTCTAGCGAATTCAAAGGTTCGTCGAACGCGACAACCGCTGGGATGAGAGCGGGCTCGCAGATTTGTAGCGATCGCGATGGCCGCGGCGATCGTCGGCGCGTTGCCCCCGGCCGACCAATCGTCGAGCTTTCTACTTGACGCGGAAGATAACCCGCATTCCGCTTGCTCCCCGCGCCGGTCCGGTCGAAGATTCATTCGAATCGATCGCCACCGCGCCGCGGATCACGATGGCCAATGGATTAGCGAGTATCGATACGGAGTTACGAGGCTCGGTCCCATCAATCCTGCCTCTTTATTGGGCTCTCGACGGCCCTGTATTCCATCCCCCGCCGCGCAGTTTCGGGGAAAAGGGGGCATAACTGCGCCTCCGCGCTCGGATGCTCGGCGTCGTAAACATTGACCTCGTTCGCGATTGGCGACACGCTGGAAAGGCCGTTGAGAAAGAAACCTCGGCCTGGCTATTTTGTCGTAATATCCTGGCTATTGTGGAGCAACGCTGGAACCTTGCTCGCACGCAACCGCGCTCTCTCGATCCTGCCTTGCTTCGAGGATCATCGGTTCTGTACTTGAAGACAGAGGCTAATAGTTAATTCTGGCTTATAGAGCGCAGGGGAAACCTGTCCAAAACTGTATACTTAAGGTTCTAGGTCCATAACTTTTTAAATAATAAAGCAATTCAGAAACATAATAAATTTAATAATTAGCTGGAACGTATATATTTTGCCACGAGGATCTATTGACTGACAGTTCAATATGGCGGAAAACAATTGCCAAACGCGCGTGGGCTTCGTTCATTAGTTTTCAAAAATAAGTACGGTAGGGTAGATGCACCATTTGTGGCCACTTCTTAAAAAATGTAATATTATTCTTTGTAAGCAATAAATGTAATCTTATATTTCGGGCGGTATACTAAATAAAATATTTATGATGTGAAATTCTCCACAGAATAATGATCTGCAAGCAATTTAAAAATAAATTAATTATACACATGGCCAAAAACAGTGCAATGGCCACAAAATCTATCCTATACGGTTTTGAACAGATTTCCCCTGATATGCGTGGAGTTTATGACATCACCGATTCGAAGGAAATGATTGAACCATCGTCCCCGATAGTTCATATTTCTGTGTGTTATACTTAGCTGATGGTCGAGGGAACGAGTTACGCGAGATTTCGGCGATATTATGCGCGCCGGTTTTAACGATTCCCTCGAGTTGTTGTAGGTGTGTTTTACTGCACCGTAACGTCCAGTTAGGCGCAAATTAATTTACGAAGCCGTGCGCCGCCTGTACATTCTCATAATTTCGGGCCAATCTTTGCGAGTTCCATTAGCGCTTAATATATCGCGCGGTTATTCGCGGTCCTGCCGAGGCGTTGGTGAAACGAAAATCCACGAGTGCAGGTTTTTCGGAACGCTGGTAGAGAGACACAGCCTGCGATTTTTATGGTAACGCGAAAGGCCGAGGCTGCTGGGAGACCGTGCTCCATTTTTGCTCGCCAGCTATCGAGGTCACGAAATTTGCGTTACGCCTATAGGCAGGTCCCATCATCGGCATGGTTCTCCTGTCGATACTCCGCGGCCCGATGACAGGGGGATTCCGAAATACTCTTTTACACTTCCCTCCGAGGGGAAGCTTATTTTCCTTCCTCCCTTCGACGTTTATCCGAGAACATGCCAATAAAGATTCTCTTCTGTTAAATCTTTACCTATTACGCTGATTAAGAACAGCTCGTCGTCCCTGCATCCCTCGATAAAATACCTCGGTTTCAACTATGAAAATTTCTTTAGCTTTACATCCATCCCCGCTCAGCCTCTGTTCGCCCCCTTCCCTGCCCCCAATCTTCTAATCTCCACCCCATCAACTTTTCCCTCCGCGTTTCCCCACTCCTCCAAGCTTCCACTCTTCCTCCGTCCCCTACCACTTCCACTCTTCCCCTCTCTCCCCTCCCCGTCCGTCAACCCCCTCCCTTGCTCTCCGGCAAACTACCCCTGCATTACTGTTCCAAATCACCGATCCATCGCAAGACACGGTACACTTTTACTTTCTACGCTATTCGTCGCTCAGAATTTCATCCACATTCGCGAACAGATGTTATGCGAATTATTTCGCTGAGTATTTCCCTCCTTTTCTCTTTAGTGAATTTCTAATTATTAATGGTCTTATTAATGCCTTCCCGTGGCTTGGAGTGGGGTACTCATGGCGCGAATTCGTGGATCACGCGGCTGGCTTCGCCGCGACGCGAATCGCAGGCGTCTTTGATGGCCGCGATACGAATCGACGATCTTACATGTAATTTAGTGGAAGCGTCGCCACGGTGCGTTGCCCGTAAACCGCTCGTAAAGTGTAGCACGATCCTTGGGCAGCTGCACGTGTAATCTGATAATGCAGGTGCAACGAGCCGACGACGTCGGTGACGATATTAATATACAGGAATTATTATAAGCGGCGTGCGTTAGCGTCGATTCAGTACTTACAGGACCGCTTTCACGGACGTTACCGTCGTCGCGCAATTATTTGGAGGAACAGGCCGCGCCGGGCGGCTGCTCCGCGGAAATTTACACTGCGCTTCGAGCCGACTTGCCTCTCATCGCCGACGATGGACACCCGTCGTCGTGAGATTCCATCGATATCGCTGTGTCCGCGGTTCTTTCGGAGTCACTGTCACTTAATGCTTCATCAAGGGTCCATTTTCGTGATTACTGATTACTAACCGATATACTGATCGACACTAATTTTCGCCGGAGATATGATTACGTATACATCAATTGAAACATATATGCCCAAGAAAAGGCTTACACACTTTTCTTAAAAATCAGGTAAGAAGTAAATAAGGCAGTGAAACCCATTTGAATACACGAAATTAACATACATATTATTGCCACACATTTTTTTGACAATAAAGTTTGTCGGTTTGAATGATCACTTGTTTACTAATTCTTAAATTTGAAATGATACACCATCTTCTTCTAACTAATTTTAATTTATAAAGCAGAAAGTGTTTGCATTCGAACGGTAAACTTTGGGGTCACGAAATGTGTCCCAACTCATGATGCCTAGCTAATCCAGATGATTGTGACTATTTTCACAAAAAAATAAATAATTTCTTTTGATAAAATCAGAATCTAAATTTCGGGCGAAGTCGAGTAGTAAAGCCAAGTAGTAATTGATCATTTAAAACAATGCCATTTTTGTATCAGATGATACATTATTTACTTAAGATGAATTTCGTTTAACTTTTCGCGTGACTGATCGGAAAAATATAATGTCCAGCTGTATGTATAGATACTAACGTGCAGCTGGTAAATGTGGGAGATATTTCAACACCAAATATTATTCTGACAAATCCTACATACTCATAAAAATCACACTGTCTAAGATTTTGATAATTTTAAACCACATACATCGGTTCATCCCCGAAATCACTCTAAACCGTAACCTTATCATATTCACCGCAGGACGAAGATTCATTAGCCACCCACCACCCTCTGTCTCATCTAAATCCCACCGTTCCCTGCAAGGAGAACCATCCTCCGAAATGTCATTCTATTTCTAATGACCCCGAGTGGGAGGCCAAGAGTCCTGTTCACGTGCAGCGCTATTCCCTCTCGCAATGTTAAGCATTCCCCATCGACAGTGGCTTACTCGAACGAAATCCACGCGGGAGCTTTCCACGGGAAGTAGTTCTCACAATGGCGTTTCTGTTTAACGAAACAGCGGGGGTGGGTACGGGGGGAAGGCGGGCGATTAAACGAGTCGCGGCGTTGAAGCCTGTGGGACGCGGGCCCGAGGAATCCAAGCTGCAGGGATGCAGCGTCCTTAACGGCTGTAATTTACGAACATTTACGGGCGGCCAGTAAGAGCAAGCGCGTATTAATCGCTAGTGATGCGTGTAGCCGCCTCGTTACCAACATCCCGGAAATCTAGCGCGCAGCGAGGAGGCTTCGCACAGGTGCGCGACCTCCGAAACGGAGGTCAGCCGGAGGCCCGCGGGTCACGGAGGAAACGAACGATACGTTCCGGGGTCCACCTGCCGATGCGCCTTAATTGCATCGTTAGAAGCTCTCGTTAGTATCCGCGCGCGCGAATATTTTAACGAACAGCGGGGCGCGCGGGATAACGATTCCCTGGGTGGGAGCGGGGATCCGACTGACATCGAGGACGAATCCACATGGGAGGACGTTTTTCACCGACCGGGCGCTTAATAAATTGCCGGCAGGACGGCGCGCTAAACTCTGGCCTGATTGCAATCGGTGCTGCGATCGTCGAGATTTTTGATTTTTAACGCCCGAGGCGAGTGCCGAATTGAGAGACGCTTGAGCAGCTCTGGGTGGCATTTGAACGGCGAAGCGGGCAATATGTGGATTAGGGGGTGGAGAGAGTCTTTCTCAGAAGAGGGGATGGTAAACGTTGCGGGGTTGGATTTGGGGTTGAATTGCAAAGGTATTTATTACGTAGGTATTCATCCTGACTTCGAAATCTGGCAAATTGGGGAAGAGAAACCTCGTCGTATCGAAATTCGAAACGTTTTCTAATTCCAGTCACTCTCTTTTTCAACAAAACACTCTAAAAAATGCAGCAAGAGTCAGGACACACTGTGGACCAAGGACAAACCTTGGTAATGAAAATTGAACGGCGGATTACACCGAACCGGGGACAAAGAGCCGTGCTCTATAACAATTCGGTGGAATTGGCCACGGTTCTCCATTTTTTTCCCGTATTTTATTTTCGCAGACGTACAAATTCCATTCTTCCTCTCGCGCTCTGAGCTTCCCCGTGGAAATTGTCCTTTTTTCCTGCTCTCGAGCTTGGTTTCGTTACGCCCTCTACCCCCGTGCAGAGGCAACGGTGGTCGATGCTCTTTCCTCCGCGAATAGGCGAAGAGAGCGCAAGCTCTCGCGGATTTGCGTGTGCCCCGCTCTCTTTCTGCCCACGCACGCACGAATGATGCTCGTCGCTCGGAAACACCGCGGCTGGAAATGTTCACGTCAGTGGAGGGGAGCCGTTTCTTCAGCCGGGGGGTGAAGCGTAAATCCCGCGACTGCTGCAAAATTTCGGCGCGGAAACGATGTTACGGGGCCGTGGATGGATCGATCGCGGCCATCGCCGCTCTACATCAATCTTTCGCGATTTTTTTTTTACACCTCCCTTTGCGTTGTTCCGCCCCTGAAAAGCGTTGAAAGCCCCCGAAAATCCGATCCCGCTGGCCGATTCGAGGAATCCCTTTGAGATGGGGCCAGCCCATCGAGCTCTCAACCCATTAGGCGTCGGTGTTTCAGTTTTCGAAGGCTTCCGAAAGATTATCTTTTAGTGGCTTAAACGAGCAGCGTACCTCGGGCTATTGGTAGCATTCAGGGTGTCAGGCACGGGTTGCCTGTGGATTAATCGTGTAATCTTGTTACCCCGTCGGGGGAAGAACTCGCGAGGTCGTGCTTCGTGATATCAGCGACGAAAAAATCCTAACTCTGATTTAACCTGGGCATGCCACACTCGATTTGAATTTACTCTGGACTATGGAAATGCGCGGGAAATTTGATCACGAGTGCAATCGGTGAATACAACGTTGAAGTACAAGAGAGAAGACCAAAATCTTCTTTTATTTGTTTCTAATTACGCGAGGTAACTTGATAACCCTAGTCGCGTTATGAGCTTGTAAATTATGTATCAATTACATTTCATGCGCGAGTGAAATTAAAACTGGAAGAAGAGACGAAAAAGCGGAATTTATATTTGGTGGAAATAATTCGCACCTTTTTAGACTGTTCGAAAAGAATCCAATCAACACCTTGTTGGCTGCAAGGAGGAAAAAGACACCTCGAGACCTGTCTTTTCCATGGCAAGGGGCGAAGGTGTTTTTTGGCTAACGTTTAACTACCTTCCCGCCATTGGAGCGAACCAACGGCGAGCCTGCAGCCTCGAAAGGTTCTCGATTATTCGAGAAACTTGGCACTTAGATCCTCTCAGGCGACGCCTTTTGCGCTCCCATTTCCTCGATGCACTTTCTTCGCTGATCTCCGTGAAAGTCGAGAGCGAATTACACCGCGGCGAAACCTCGCGTCGAATTAGAACCCGTCCAGAACGTCCGATCTCTCGAGCACTTTTTTCCCCTCGTCAACGTTACGTTCGTTGTCTTCGTAAAAGTAATTAATACCCTCGACCTGTACCGTAACCACAGTAATTCTCCAATCACCCGGTCGCTTTCGAAAGTGGGGCGCGTGGTTTCTAACTTACAAACCCGGAATTTTGTCTCGAAAAGCATCCGCGATATTAATATTACTAACAAGCTCGCCGCGGCAATATTTTTTTACACCCCAGTTGCTGGTATCCTGCAATTTTAAAACGTAATTCTCCGGGAGTCGTCGCATAAAACTTGGCATAACTTCCTTCGAACCGCCTTTATTTTAGGGCCAGCTTTTACAGCCGGAATTCACGCTGAAGCTCGTCCATTGTACAGCTGCTTTACTTCCGCCTCTCTATTGATGATTCCCCATAATCTGCGCGGCGATGTCGACGCCTATAGTTGTCGTGGAATCATCGCTCATTATACGGGAGCAGAGTATCCGTTTCCTAGTGCAAGGAGAGCGCGGCAACGCAACCACGCATTCCGTCGTGTCGATATTCACGTGGGCCAGCAGAAATAGCCTGGGCCGCGTGGAGTCGAAGAAGTTGTCTCAACAGTCTGTACGCGAAGGTCGATTAAATCTCGCCGTTACGGCTCGTAATCATTTTATCGCGTGACATAACCGCTCTAACGCCCGTCGCCTGATCACCGAGCAGCGAGGGTGAACGATCGACTTTTCCAGAGGATCCTGAATTTTCAATGTGGGACAGGGAAAGGCCCCCTTCCCCCACACACTACCCGTCTCTATGTACCGCATGCACACGTCCGTACCGATCACAGGTACGTGGCCAACGTGTGTACGTGGTTCGAGGCGCCCAGCCAACTTGAGAATAGTGGAAGCCCTCGTTCCGAGTACCTATTGCGTTCGTACATGGCGTATGTACGCGGCCGTGTGCACAGGGTGTCCCAGGAGCAAGTGGTCAAACTTTCAGGGGATTCTCTGATTGCCCTGAGAATGAATAGGGGTCTTGGGATCGTGGACCTGAAGATACTTACTTTCTTTTTTGAGTTACAAAGACACCTAGCCTATGGCGGAGGTTTGCATGTCCGTTTGACATGATTAGAGATACGCATATTCTGATATTCTTTCTGAGTAGATAGCATAGCAATGAGACACATTTCTCCGTGATCATAGCTCCAAGGAGTTTCTAAGAGTTCCTGTACCAGTAGACGCAAGAGTGCTTACACACGGGAAAGGAAGAGTTTCGAGCCGCATGATCGTGATTAAAATAAGCTTCCAAGTTCTAGCCGTGTACTTCGGAGACACCCATTGCATACCGAAGCTTCCAACCAAGCCACCTTCGCGAGGCCGCCGGTACAGAGTGGAAATTATTCCGGCGAGCGAGGAAAGACGAAAGGAGTGCGCGATGCGTACACTGGCAGACAGAGACGCCAGACCCCGGGATATATCCGCGATCGTTAATGCACGGGGAATCCATGGCACAAGATTTATCAGACAATCCGCGAGATACGCTAATACCAACCTGGATTGATTTCCTGGGGCTCGTCGGCGAGAGGGAAACGCGATCGCGATTATTAAGCCTGCCAGGCGGCTGTTTCCGGTTCTCTAAACTCCTTCAACTACGATAAACCTTACGTGCATCCCCGAAACAGTCGAGCGACCAATCTAGGACAGTGTTGTTCAAATTGATCACCGGAGGATCGGGCTCCTTCATCCACCGTTCGTGATACGATACACTTGAAAAAGACTATAGATGGAGGTTCGTTAACACTTCGAGTGTCTTCGACTGGTTTCCACGTGTGTTTTGTATTTTTTGAGTGATGTAGCAACCTCCGTACTCGTCACGCGAGGGCATCTTAGTTACCGATTCCTGTATATACCTACCTGTTTCGTTCTACCTCCTAATATCGCTAATATCTAAGACAAGGTCTGCTAAATAGGCAAAGCCTTACCGAGGAGTCTACTAGCAGGCCCAGGACGAAACGCACGCTTCCTTCATTTTCTCCTTTCCAGTCCCACCTTTACTTCCTCACCTCCTACACCCTTCCTCCTCGGTATTAAATCGAGGTACATTAACAGAGATATCTTCGCTGACAGACAACTCTCGTTTAAAACACCACCACCCTTGACCGCCTACCTATATGTCCAAATTAACCTGCCTTGCCCAATCGATTCCAAACCAAGGTGCCTACTCCTGGAACCTGACTTCACTGTCCCGTAATTGCGACCCGTTTCGTCGACTTAGTCCGCGCGAAGCCGAGACGTTTTCTTAAGCACAGGTAAAGACGGTGCACAGGCGATGCGTGTTTGCAGCGTAGCGGTAATAGGTGGATCGTATTCCCCCTGGGAAGAACGTAGCAATTCTCTGTTCGAGGGGGCCTCGATGCAGCGCAGAGGGAAGCGCCACAGCGCTATCCAAAGGGCGGATTTGCAGCGGCCGTCACCTGCAATTAGGCGGACGGTCGCCTGCACAGCGACGCGCCGCTACACGCAAGCTTGCCTGGCTGGAGCGAGCCGTGTGTTTCGCCGCTCCGCTCTGCTTAGGGCTGCTCGCTCGACCCGCTCGAGTGCAGGCAATTTCGGCTTTGTCATGGTAATTTCCCGCTCGCACGAAATAATACGACGGCGACAGCGAGCGACCGCCAGGCAGATTTTTGAATATGCCTCCCTGGCTACGATTCCTCCTCGTTCCCCGGATCCTCGGGGATTCCTCTGTAATGGACTCGCCAGCCAACTTTTTACTCTTTGCGGCGGACGAGTGCCGCGCGCAACTTTCCATCCTGGATAGATTCGTGAGCTTCGCCTGGCAACCGGCTCGCTAATAAAATGCCACCTGTCCTATTACCAATCCAGTGAAGTAGTATTCTATTCACACTGAACTGTGTAGATACACTTTTAAAGAGCGTGCAGGATAATCACGTATGGAATAAGGCAACAAAGTCTCTAACCAGATAACTGTCAGGAAATCCACGTTATTTTCCACACAAAATCAAAGAGACCACAGCCTCGCGAGTTGGAGGGAAAGCATGTTCCTACGGTGATGATCCGGTAACTGCACCCAATTCAGGTGCACCGGTGTCACTGCGGAGCAGGGTTCGCTTATCGAACGCGGAAGATGACATGGTTACGCTGGTTCGCCTGTTTGTCGGCTAGAAAGTTTAGCCGCGGTAAAGAGGACATCGCAGAGGCGAGCGACACGAGCGCGCAGAGGCGCAGGCCTGGACAAGAGGCTGCAGCCGGCATCGATTAAGCTGGGAATTTCGATTGACGTACTTGCCCGTTAATTAATTGCCTGCCACTATGTAATTCACCGCTTCCGCATTCTAGATCACGATTGTATCCCATCGCGGCGGCATTCTTGCCGCGCGCCATCGGATGCCGTGGATGTTTCTTACACGCTTGTCCCTGGGACACTCGCCCACTGAATCGAGTCTTGGAATCGACTACGTAGAAACGACCCGAGCACTCTTTAACTTACGACCGTCTTTTTGATCCGCGAGGGGGTTAATCCTAGCCGTTCTCCGTCCTTCCTGGGCACCTGCGGACAGAAGCCAAAAGGTCGAGCGAACAGCGGTCGCTGATGGTGGTCACGGACGATATCGAGGAAATCGTAAAACGTGTCCATCTGTGCTTTCAGCTGGCGAGTCGGGACGCATCTTAGAACAGAGCTGTATGGTGTTTGCTGATCTTTTCAGCGGCTTGAATGCTCATGCTTGGTTGTATACAGCGCGTGAAGATAAAATTCTCACTCTTCCGCGAGTCAAATTTGAGAGATCGTGATTTGTACTTTGGAGAGGAAGTAAAACTCCTCAGGGACTTATATCGATCCAAGGATTACAGAATTTCTACTTCGAATCGGGGTAACTTTCATTGCAAAAATCGTTCAGTATAATGCATCCCTTGAAAAGTATGACTGACTAAAATTGTTTGAAACGTAAAGTGGTTTCACCTATTATCTTAAAAAGCGTCCTCAGGCAAAAATTACTTATTTTGAGGAAGAAAGGGGTCTAGTTCCACTGGAACTTTTGAAACTGATCACCCTTTTGGTGTAATAGAACATTCTACTCTAAGTTTGATAGTCCCATAGGCGCTGACTGGCGATACCCTTTAAATTTACACCGAGTATAGGCATTTTCGATGGCAGAGAGCGTGAAAATGTATTCGGCGTGGCCGTCGACGTCGCCGAAGCTTCGCCGATAGGATCGATAGATGCTAGAAACGCAGCCAGCCAGCCAGCAGCCAGCCAGAGCCTCTGCATCTCCGGGTCGCCTGGAAACTGCCTGTGCGATTCTGTGCCAGAGTGGCGAGCACATGCATACACCGTGTCTATAGAGCAAGAGGGAACAGGCGCGAGCGCTTGGTAGCACGCTACCAAAACGGAGCGGGGGAACTCGTGCGAGCCGACGGAAAATCCCAAGTTTCGGGCCGTTTCAAGCTTTCCCTCGGCCACGCCAGCGATTTTCTCGAACCGTGGCCCATTGCTCCGTTTCCTCCACGCGATAACGAACGGACCGTGCCTTTATCCTCTCGTTCCCCGTGAACCAAGTGTGCCCTGGGCTTTAAGAGTGCCCCCTACTATCAGAGAAACACATTTCACTGGGAGAAGAACGATGTTAGCAGAGCCACTTTTCACCACTGAAGCATAACACGATTTTTAAACGATTTTATTCAGCTTTAATCTTCTGTGTTTTATGTATGTATGGTTCAAATCTGGCAACTCAAATTTAACTCATTTCCAACTATCCAATTGACTTGAAACTTGACAGGCGTTCGTGGTTTGGATGCCAATACAATATTTTAAATAAAAATTAACCCCGAAGGGGTGAAAAAATTACGCAGTCGTCAATGAATATAATCCATAACCACAAATCCAAACGATTTGAAATCGACCATTCGCGTTCTTCACGAAAACGACAAAAAACCGCTGACTTCGGAACGTTAGTCGCATCGCGATTACCGAAAATACACAATTTATCGAGAAATGATCCCTCACGTATGTACGAATAGTAAAACTAAAACTTTGCAGGCGTTCGTAGTATATCACCATCGAAATTGTAGTACAAGAAAAGAATTATTCTTTAGTTTTTACTGCATTTTTAATAGAATCGTTTAACATAATTTTCTTTTAGATATTTTTTTTCAATTTAGATCCTTCAATTATTAATTCCTGACAGTGGAGAATATGAATATCAGAACACTGTTGTCGAAGGGCGAAATTAAAATAAAAAGGAAATACTATAACTTCCTCAATTCATTTTATTGGAAGAGTAAATCTTCCTTGTTCGTCGCCATCTATTCTCTCCTCGCGAAATCGACGAG
Organism: Andrena chrysosceles; assembly: GCA_963855975.1. NCBI lineage: Eukaryota > Metazoa > Arthropoda > Insecta > Hymenoptera > Andrenidae > Andrena > Andrena chrysosceles. Next base: position 7,768,295 of record OY979766.1, on the reverse strand, counting down.
AGCACCCGCGACGATCACGCGACAGTGGATGAAAGTACCAAAACCAGTGGATAGATGTACGCTTAAGGACGACGAAGGGTTGCCAAGGGGCAAGATTTCAGGCGTCGTGGAAGTTGCGACACCGCGACGAGACCGTTTCGAAGAGCAACCTTCTCCGAAAGAACTTTCTCCCTGTGCAAACAGTACGGTGCGTTCAGCTCGGTAGGCGGTGAGGCGAGAAAATCGTATCTCGGCGATCGATCGAGGGAAAAGGAGTGTTCCTCAGGGCAAGAACGAGAAGGATGTGTTTCGTTTTGGCGTCGCGACGAGCAGAAGCTGCACACGACGAGCGAGCGGGCGCGGGCGTTTAAACGGTTCTTTTCCGTTGTTCCGGGGGCTGGGGGGTGATGTAATCCAGCGGTATTACCGCTCCAAGTGTGCTCTCTAATCGACTTATCGTCTTAGCGTAATCGATCCGCGAGATCCAGATCCCGTGTGCGCTCCACGAAGGAGGAGGGGAAGGAACACGAAGCGCTAGGCGATCGTTTGGTAACGAGGAAAAGAAAGGGGGCCATCGGCTAACGCTGCTCGGCCAGCTTTGGCAATGTAATCGCTTAATCGATGCCCGGCAAGTAGGCAGACAGGCGAACGAGGAAGCTGACGAAACTCATGGAAATGAGAGGCCTATCCACGTACCGAACAATACCTACAGTCTGCGAGGAGTTTCGGTCGTAACGCTGCCCGACGCGAAATCAAGATCGGCTTTCTTTCGATCTCTCGTACCGTTGCCCTCGTGCCCACGCCTGCACGTCGATCACGCGAATTTCAGTGTATAATAGGCTCCTCTTGGTGTCCCTTCAGTTGGACCTCTCCTAATTTTAAGTATTTTCATAGAGAGACTCGTTTGCAGACCTTTATCTTTTTACGAATTTTCATATTATGCTCTCCATCGATTGTTAATAGTTAATGGTTATCCTGTCCATGGTTAATCGAGACTTTTTTCTCTTGCAGGTAAGTGCAGTGTGGTTTCCTTCGAGCTGTGGAGATCCAGACTTATGGGTAAGCCTGAGTCCTCTGTTTTTTGAGATTTGTCGCCGAATATTTACAGGGCGATTAAATAAGAAATATTGCGCCGTAGACCTGGAACGTTTTTTTCCCGCACACGAAGATTCGAGAAGTACCGTGGTATAGATGGTGGCTGAACCTGTCGATTCGACTCGTGTCTCGCGTGTATTCTTTCACTAGGTCGCAGACGTTCTAGAGATTGCATGGCAAACGCGTGACGAAGCTCGAAGAGCAGCTACGCAACGGTGACACGAGGCAAGACCTGCTGCTACAGCAGCGAGATCAAAAGGTGCGTGCAACGGCACACGCCTCTCACTATTGCGAAAGTTGTTCGGCGCAACAGCAATTCCCAGATATATGAAACGCTCTGTCGAAGCAGATGATTTACCTACCATGTAGAAACATATCGTCGTTCTCACTTTGCTCCAACCGCGGGAATAATCGCGGGAGCAATTCGGTTGGATCATCCAACGCATTTCAATCAACACGGAGGTTCACTTAGGTGGTATAATGATATTAAGATACATGCCACTGGAAGTGATGAAAGAAGTCCTTCAATGTTTCCACCTGCTGGTGATGTTGTACTTCTCTAGAGTAGATATTCGTGTATTTACCTCCTCAACTCTTCAGTCAGAAATTATCAGAAAAAAACACTTACTCGACTCACGATCAGTTTATCAACCAGGAAGATCGCTCTTCAGCTCTTCAATTCAAGTAACTTCCAATCGACTATGAACGCTCTCTTTCATGCCCGACGACTTTCCATCGCACTAAAAAATCATATCTCGTTTCGACTAATCGCCCGGTGGAGTGCACTGATTCTTGCCGATCCCATTGTCCGTTTACGACACTTTCACCCTCTCGCTTTCAGACGGAGCCTCTTCCGCCTTCGGCCGTAACACGAGACCGTCACGGACGACTGAAAGCGAGCAGTGCCGCGTAAAAACCGCGGCGAACGAAATTGTTGCAAAGTAGACAGGTGTATCTCGCGCAAGAAACGGCATAGCGAGCGTTCTCCAACGAGAACAGGTTCGATTACACGGGCCGGCTATCCTCGGGGAAGCGGATAGAGATTAGTCCGCGAGGAATCCCACTTTCCCTGCTTCGCTCGTTATCGACAAACAGACGGTTTATTGTGGAAATAAAGGAGCGCTTCTCGGAGTCTCTTTGAGCATGACGCGGCCGATCTTTCACTTCCTGCCGGTGACGAAAGAAAGTGACGGGGCCCCGTCGACGAGTCCAGTTGCAAAATCACCCGAGGACAAACGGAACGAACGAGGCTGCGCGACGAGGCAACGGTGAATCGAACGTTGGCCGTTCTAGTCGAAAGCAAGAATTTTCGATTGTAACACGATCACTTCTCTCTCTCTCAATCCCTCCTAGAACGCCTCGCCTTTCATCCTGCCCGTCACCTTGCGCTATAGTCGCATCTTTTTGATCAGACGCATCCCCAGACAGGGGGACACTGATAAATACTTTCTATTTGTTCCATTGAGAATGAATGACACGTTGAGAGATTCTACGCAATCGTTTTAAGTTTAACATGGTAAATAGTCCGAAGTATGGTAACCAAACCTGTTGCGATTAAATATCCTTCCTCGAAAGGAATATTTTCATTCCCATCAGTGCTGGATTAACCAATAAGCAAAATAACCACGTGCTTAGGACATCAGAAGAAAGGGGGTCACTAAAGAAATTTTCTGAATTTTAAAATCTAACTTTTGTTAGAGACACTTTTTAGTCAAATTATCGGAAATGCCTAAGAAATCGTAAATTATGTTGAAGTGATTATCCTGTATAAGTGGGCCTCAAAATCTTTTAAATACTTAGGCCCTAATCATCTTCACTTCTACTACAGAGCTTCTCAAAATCCTGTACACTTGCTCGCGTAGTTCATGTTGCTCAGTTTTCGTGTACCTAGTTCAACGACCCACTAAGATCGCAAGGTACAAGAGGAAGTGCAGCTTCAAAGAGCAGTGGTCCACTTCCAAGTGTCTCACTAAACGATTCCCTCAGTTTCGCACTGTACGTTCGGTCGGTTGGCTGTTTCCGGGCGAACTCGGCGGACAATTGGATTTCGCCGCGTGACGATGCATCACGGCTGACAGGTTGTAATAGTATATTAGGCTTTGTGCAACGGCGACCGGACAACGGAGATTTAAGGAACGCCAAGTTATTGCGCCTTCAATCAGCCGCGCGCAGATTCGAGCGTGTCGCAGGGCGTTCACGGCCGATCGGCCCGCACCCTTTTGCCTGGAATTCCAGATGGAATTCCTGCCCCGGGAGAAAGTGAAATGCCATTTCTGCCACGAGACAAAATAAAGCGACGGGTGGAGAGAGAGAAAAAAAAAGTGGAAAGAAAGAACATCTCCGACAATGGGACTACGGTTCTACTCGACGAGAGATATGCCCTCGAAAAGCTCTAGATAAGCATCGGAGTCGTTCAAAATCGGGAGAACAGAGCGCTTATTAGCTGACACAGATTCCTACACTACATTCGGCGCCTTATCCTCTGCCATCGCTATACAAAGAAGCCAATATTTTCTATAATTTTACACAGGCTGTCTCGCGATGCAACGATAACATAAACATGCGTCCGATATTAAAATCACCCGGGTCCACTCACGAAGCCATCGATACTCGATAGAAAGGCGATGCCCGCGCTAAGTCACGAGGAAAGTTGAAAGTTTACCCGGACTCCGTGAAAGAAAGCGATGCAGATTTTGAAAGGTCGGTGCATCAACGTGCAATCACGCTCCCGTTCGACGCGCAGAAACCTCGTGGATGGTATACCAGGCAGCAGCAACATAGTCGCCAAATACCGTGCATTATCGTTACGAAAGAAAAGGCAGACATCGATCGTGGCGTGTGCATTGGATAATTTCCGATGCAAGTTCAATTAAGCCCCGGCTGCAGCTCCTGCGCCGGAGGAGAGGGATGGCCACGGGCGTGTATGCACACGCTGCATCTGCAAGATTACCGCAGACCGCACGGTGTATACGTACTTTGATACCAGCGTGAATATTTCAGGGTGCCGGGATCGATTTATCTGAACCTAGCATTACTTCGGTCACGGTGCAGAGTCGTGGGGAACATCAGCCCAGTCGCGGCGATTTCTCGGGGCCTGCCCCACGTTTCCCACGAAATCTCTGCCAGCTTCCCCGAATCGCACGGGGCAACGCCACTTTCGGAGCCCTTCGCGCAAATATTTTTTTCCATGCGCGCAGAAAACGGGAGGAAACGAGTTCGCGTCGGAACGCGGCGCTTCCAGAGGCAGTCGTCCATCGGCGGCCTCGGTTCGGCGCAACCCACGCCAATGGGTGTCACGTCCGCGCGGAGGATATGAAAATATCGGCAGACACCATCCGCCATTCCTGAAATGGATTTCGCGAACGCTCGAAACCATCGATTGGCGGTCTATGCAGCCCTCGTGCGATCCGCCTGCCGTTAACCCTGCTCCCCGTTTTTTACTTCCTCCCCCATCCGGCTACCCGCCGATGGATTTCTGCTGCAAATACTGCGGATTCCGCATACTGCACCGAATACGTTCGCCTTCAAAAATTCTCCTCTTAACGAACTTGAATCAGCATTTTACATTACAACTCCACCAAGAGTGGTTTACTCAGAGAAAGATGCTGGAGATAAAAAAGCAGCGAGCAAGATATTTAGAGACTGAACTCGATTGATCTTCAATTTATGTTGATTAAAATATCTGTATCCTGTTATTCGAAACGAGGGAACCTTCGCAACCCCCATCGACGCTAATCGTGATCGCTTTGGAGCGAAAGAAGCGCGCGATTCGCGCCTCCGTTTGTTCAATAAACATGCAGCGGCACCGTTCTCGGTGATTATACCTATCCAGGTTTCGGAATACCGTCGAAACGACGTGTGAGCGGTGTCGATGAGTGCTGCTTGCGCAACGTCGACCAAGAAAAGCTGAACACACAAGTTCCCTGTAATCCCGTCGTTGTCAATCCGCTTGCTTTGCAATCGGCTGGCTACCGTGACGCTGCCCGATTGTGCAAATCAGAAACTTTACGGCGGCCGTTCGCGGGTAGCGAAATATGTATTCGACGTGTGCACCTCGATCGCCTCCCCTTCCTCTGTTCCCCCATTTTCTTCGCGGCTCGCGTGGCTGAATCGCGAGTTGCGCAGCCGTTGAAGCTGCGACGCGAAACAGAAATTACCGGGGGACCATGCGGAGGTGTCCACTAATGCGGCGACGGTTAATGACTCGTTGATCGCGATGACCGGGCACTCTATTCCCGGCCGCAGGATAGAAAGACACCCATGCGCCGTTTACGCGTTTCGTCCAACCCCGCCAGATGCATAATTCATCCATTGTTATTACTGTTATTAAGATTATTGGCGGCTTCCTTGGCCGCGCTTCGCCACGGCCCCGCTGAAACGTCGAATTGATCGCGGGGCCGCGATTAGGGTTTTAGACGGACTGGGACGGGGTAATTACCGGATTATTAAATCGCCACCCACACACGCGGCCCCCTTTATTCGAGAGTAATGACTCCTCGCGTCCTACATGGGCAAGCTGCAAGTATTGCCTGCGTGGCCGGCGACGAGAACGAGTCTTCTGCTCGATACGTATCTCTTCTTTCTACTTGCCCCTACCGGCGGGGTGTATTTATTCGCGCGCAGTGTTTCAGGGGAAGATGCAGAGTGCAGACGAATAAGCCTCTGGTAAAACGCCAGCCTTTCGTGTTTCAAAACACTGTCCACTATTAGGTTCGAATTTGATGGTTTATGGAGGCTGTCACTGTACTTTATAATGTCTCATTTTATTCTTTGTATCTGGGACTCTGGGTTTTGTATAGAGCTGTTTCGAGACTCGAAACAACCGAGCCGAGCCCGGCTCGGCCCGAATATCCGAGCCGAGCCGAGACTCGAATGGTTTCGGGTAACCCGAATGTTTCGAGTAGCTCGATTTCTTCGAGCCGCTCGAATGTGTTCCGAGTAGCTCGATTTTTTCGAGCCGCTCGAATGTGTTTCGGGTAGCTCGATTATTTCGAGCCGCTTTAATCTGTTTCGTTTAGCACGATTTTTTCAAGCAGCTCGTATGTGTGCTAGCTTGGTATAGCGTTTTGTAGGCACCGAGTATAAATTAAGTTAGATGTATAATATGAGATGTCTAGATGTGAAAACCATATCAAGTTAACCCTAAGTTCTCGCAGGAAAGAAGTCGGCTCAACATCAGAGAGAATTTGAACTTAACCTTGAATAAGTTTGAAAATATCCTGAATGTGATTAAATTTTTCAAAGAGATAAATTCGCTTGATCTATTGTAATGGAGCACTAGGTAGCTCTATGTATGGTCGAATTATGTTATGATTTATATTTTACACCTTCTGGGAAACCAGATTCAATCCAATTACTGCTCTCGGGGATATAATAAAGTGAACACTTATATTATATATAGAAAACTTTACTAAAGTTTATTTCGTATGCAAGAACAAAAGTGACGAAAGTGAAAACATATATGAGAATATATTATTATTATTATTATTATTATAATATAAACGGGACAAAATTAAAAGATTCAATGTCATAGTATAATATATTGTATTATATACAGTAACATTCACGCAAACGCTAAACTATATACAGTAACATTCACGCAAACGCTAAACTATATACAATGTATATAAAAACGCTATACCAAGCTAGCACACATACGAGCTGCTTGAAAAAATCGTGCTAAACGAAACAGATTCAAGCGGCTCGAAATAATCGAGCTACCCGAAACACATTCGAGCGGCTCGAAAAAATCGAGCTACCCGGAACACATTCGAGCGGCTCGAAGAAATCGAGCTACTCGAAACATTCGGGTTACCCGAAACCGTTCGAGTCTCGGCTCGGCTCGAAAAACCGAGTCCCGCTCGGTTCGAACTTCAAGCTACTCGAATGTTTCGAGTCTCGAAACAGCTCTAGCTTTTGTAGAGGAAGCTTCTAGGATTATGGTTATTCCTCTTGTTATAGGATAACGTAGAGTTAACCGCAATTTTTGGTGCAGGACTAGTCGTAGAGACGAGTAACACTCTCCACGGTGTGACAAACTTTCTTTTGGTCTATTTTGTGGTATTATCGCCTTTAACGAAATGGCGCCGTTTGTTTTTCGGACGCTCTGGCCCACGCCTTTTGCGGTTGATGGATATGCCGACCGTATGGTCGGGACACGCTGGATTTTCATGGAAGTTCAAATGCTCGTTTTTCTCTTTGCAACTTTTACCGTACCTATCTCTGTTGTGTTTTTTTGGTAAACCAAATGCGATGTGTCAGTGAAACGTTCCAACGCGGAAAGCCGAGTCGCGGGTTTACCTTTGTATAATTTCTGCAGTAATTTCAAATTAGCATACAATGTGGAGCCGTGTAGAAGCCTGGTATTCTCGTTACGTATTTCATTGCTATTAATATTACCAAGCACAGATCAGTTACGGATGTTGATCGAGATCTCACTGTATCTTTAAATCTTCCGAAACACCCAGCGCGGTATTAAGAAAAGATTTAAAAAACGCAGCCGGTGTTCTGCCTCCTGTAATGTCGTCGGTTTATTGCACGCGCCGGACATCAAAGGTTCACAAGCTCGTGAGCACGCCCACGCGAGGTAGGTGACGACAACGTTCCCGATACATCGAACGAGGGGACGTATCTTCATATTAGCCGCCCACGCGGCGAATCGTTTCCATTGTTTGTCAGTGTATCGCATTAATTCGCCCAGGGTATATAATAATTGATCTGCCCACGACGACTCGGCCTTCCTCCTGACTTAATTACACCGCGGCCACGGTAACCCGCTGTTTCCGTACAGTCACGTTATTCCGTAACACTCGCTTCATCTTCGTGAAATTTTTATTTGCAAAACGCTTCATCCTTCGCATAACAACGAATTTCTCAAGCACGCACCGCCACGTGCACCATTTCATTGCGATTTCTTCGCAGTCATCTCTTTTCGTAGCTGTATCCCCAGAGAAGTGATCCTCGAGCGCGAAATTTGAATAAGTTTGCCGATCAGTATCGCGCAACTTTTTCCTCGATTACTGTGCTTTACCATCCCCGCTCCGCGAGCACTGCGAGCCGCGCACGCGTGGACACGCGCCCGCGAAAGACGGGACAAAGTTTCCGCGAAACCAGCGGCACTTCTGGGGCGGAAAACGATTATTGGCTGGTGCACATCGCCGCTTTGTATGCATAGCCCGTCCCGAGAGGGAAAGTTACGTTATTTTTGGACGGCCGTAGTCACCTGGTCCTCATTTGCGAAAGTCCTCGGTAACGCTTCGATACTTTGTCGAAAGGTTTAGTCACCGTGACCCCCCCCCCCCCTTCCGGGCCCTCGAAGCGTTTTATAATCTCAACGGTTCCACGAAAATTGTCCTGTCGTTGTTCGCCGTTTCGCGCGCGCACTCCCGCGGCTCCGGATGGCCACGCGGCGGTTTACGAGCGAAAGAAACCGACTGGTAGGGACGTTTTATGTATTCGTTGCACGACGGCCGTTTATTGTTACCACACCTAACGGCCGGGCCCCGAAATTGATGACAATTGCGCGGCTGGAAAGGAACAAGCCGCGGATGAATCATCTCACAGTGTTCTTTTCTTCCCTCAGCTGACCTCTTTGTCTTTTCTGGGCTCGATGACTCGGCCGTGTACCAGAATTAACCGCGATTTCTCCGGAAGACTGGCCGAAAATACACGCTATTTAGTCGGTCTCGCTCGATGCCACGCCGATTAATCAGCACCGCCATCGCCTGTTAAAATGTTCCCAGCCAATCTCGGTCGCCATTGGCCTAAATTGCGCCTTCTGTGTCAAGATTTCGTGGTACCTGGAACAGTCTTCAAGTTTCACTTTCTCAAAGATAACACTGCTCCGAGGAGGATGGGTGTAAGAGCTGTTGTGAGTTGAAGGTGGGACGGAAAAGTAGAAAAGAAGAAAAGGAAATGAGTGTGCGTTCCGTTATAACCCAGCTAGTGAACTAATCAGTAACGCTTTACCTAGCAGACCCTGTTCTAAACGCGGGGATGTTAGGAGTTAGAACGAAACAGAAATGATATTATATAGGAATCGGTAGGTGGGAGAGAACTTGCTTCGAGATCGGTAGAAACGCCCTCTTGCAACGACTACACGGTATCGCCACAACTTCACGCCTCCTATATTTCCAGAAATTTCTACCAATGCTCAGGGTAGTGCCTTAACCCCCAAGTTCTCATTTAATGAACCAAAGATCCGCGAGTGTCCACGCTAAGCGTTTGGAAGTCTCGCGAAAGTTTAAAGCTCGCAGCGTGTGCGCCCCAGCCGAGAGATTAGTTGGCCGGGAGTTGGAGGGATAATATGAAAACCGAGTGTATCCACGGAAGCTCTACCTCCCGGGGAGGATGGAGTTTTTCCCTCTATGGACACCGAGGCGATGCTTATCGCCGAGCAAGGAGATCGAGCTTTCGCCTTTCACGGGGGCGGAGGGGGTCAGAGATGGTACACTCGGTGCATCACGACGTCTTTGTGACTCGGGGCAAAGACGGCGAGAGCGCGAGGGCGAGGCGATCGAGGGCAAGCGAGAGGAGAGTGTTCCGGCGATAGCTTGGCACGATGATACGATCTCTCATCAGCAACGCAAGGCTAACAAAGCTCGGGTCTACCCTCGACAACCGATAACGCGAGGCGTCTAGGACACGGACCCTCTATAACTTTCACCGTGCAATTCCGCCTTTGCCAAAGGGAACGATTTCGTAGGCCTCCACCCCATTTCTATCGACTTCGGAATGGTATACCAACATCGTTCGTTACTCACGATTATAATAACCATTTAGTGTTCGACGACAGCGAAGATTCTTCGACCCTTCGCGCAAGAATAATCCTTTCCACCCACAAAGTTTCACCAACGCGATTCTGCTCTCGCGGCAGAAGGGCTCGACGAGCCGGCGGGAATTCGACGGCGGTCTGAATTAAAAAATTACGTTCGCTCGGCGCTGGGTCGATAAATATTCTACCCAGGATTAAATGGAGAATCATGTCGGTCACTCCCATTGTCCGGTCGGCGATCCTTGTTCACTTTCGGGTTTGTTCGTCGCCGTTTCGCCCGGCGATAGAGCCTCCGTCCTCTTTGTCGTCGATTCGTCGAGGTTCTTTAATAACGCTGCCGGTGATTTATCGACAACGACATGAAGAGGGGAGGTCGGCCGCGGCTCCAGATTCACGGATAGATGGACACGCTTCGAACAGGTATAAGTACATCGACCTCCTATCGATCTACCGACCCGCTTTTCCTTTTCTCTTTTCCACCAGACCTACCCCCCGCGCTCGCCTTCTTACGTTTTCATTTCGCTGTCAGTTGGACTGGACACACGCTCCCGGCTCGCCGAACGATCGTTCAATCTAGCTCGGGATCGAATTAGCATCCCGTAATCGGAGATATCGGTTCATGTAAAATGGAATTCTAAATGAGTGTTTTTAAACCGCCGCAACGGGTGGAGATGGAGATTGGTTTTAGCCCAAGATTACGAGGTTCTGGCTGGGGGTGATCAGTTAGCGCGGCGACTTCCGGTACCATTGGTTCCGCTGCTGGGAAATTTTCGGTGTACTAAGTGCACGATGGTGATTTATATTCTCTGGTTAAAGCTAAAGTTCCATAATTGACGAGTTGAACTGATAAATGATGTAAGTGCCACTAGTGACGCATTTAGAGCTGACACCGAAGAAGGGGTTTTGTATGACGAAAAGGAATCTAGATTTTATTCTTTAGATAACTAAAAAGTTATATTTTAATTACCACAGTTTATTTAAGCACATAATGAATTTTATTGAATTTGCATTATTAATATTTTTATCCCTTCAACTCTAAGATTAAATCCTGAGTGTGCCACTGAGTGTCACAAATGAAACTTTCCAGTATTTTCTTTTCAACCACAGTGACGTTGCTACCTACTGTCACCACAGGTCTGCATTGCGACAGCTCTGGAATCTAAAATAAATTATTGCAGTACTACATAGTTTCAACTCCATAATTTTTTATTTTTTTTTATTACTGGAAAGTCCTTTGGTACATCGAGAGTAGAAAATAACAGTAGAGGGCTATATAATACATGAAAGCAGAAATACAAAATTGCCCAAAGTAAAGGAAAAAGGGAATAGTACCTAATAGTAATAGTAAATAGTAATTAGTAATCTAATAGTAGTAACTATTAGATAGAAAATAAATAAAAAAAAATAAAAAATGAACGGAAGTGAATAGAAATTAACACTTGTCAGGCTTTGCCTCATGGCATACTGTACCCACAGCAGCCCACAATTAGAATCCCCCTGCTACCGAAATCATTCTAGATTTTACTGAGAAAGACGAAGTTTTTTAATGGAACAAGTACCAGGGGGCAAGCAGAGATGGGTTTTTCGTGTCCGAAACGAAAGCAAAGCCCCGATATAGTGGAATCTACGTAAGACACATTGAGGAAGGAGAAGAAATTCCTTTCCCCTTGTACCCGGAAACCGGTCGAGGGAGTCCCAACAGAGGCGGTATCAGTGATCTTCCCGTGGAATTCTCGTTTGTCAGACGTCAGCCAGCCACTCGGCTGGCCATGACGATCTTACGAGGAGGCCACCGAAGGGAACGACCGATCGGAAATCCGAGCGTTTTGTTACGAGCCATCGGCCTATCTCCTCTTATTAATCCGCTTCACTCCCGTACGCCGGATAATATCGAGCCGTGTTATGATCGACTTATCGCCGATCGCCCCACGCGGATTCGAGTCACGAGGAAAATCGATTCCTCTCGGCCGCGACACGCTTCGTCCGGCTGTTTTCACGCGATTTCTCGGTTGTCAGGCCTCCACTGTCTGCACACCACTGTATACCATCGACACACAAGAGTAAACGAACAAGAGGGAATTTCGCCACCGAGTTGTCATTGATACCTGCGAAGCGATACCGAAGAAGTTACAAAGAAAATCGGTATACCGGCAACGGTTAATCACGGGTAACCCTGTGCGCGGTTCGCCAGGAGTGTCGTAACAATGGAAATTTTGCGTCGCGCAGTGAAAGTGACCAGGTTTCGACCTTCCTCATCGATTTCTCGTGCCGGATGCGCATTTGCATAGGTAGCTGAGCTTTCGTTCTACGTTTTCGTCAGCTTCGAGCGTTACTCCTGTCTGACTAGGCGTAACCTCCTTCGGCAAACTCGACGAGGAAAATTGAAATCTGTCGCGTTCGACGGTGCTGGAGGCAACCTAGTCCAACACCCCAGCTCCTCCAGTTTAAAAGCACCGAGAATTCGACTAATCAGGTGTGCAGTGGAAGCTAAACGCGCGCAGCTACGCCATGGCAGAGGGAGATCGATATCGATAGCAGTGTCAGGGCGTAGCCCGTTGCACCGACAGATCACCCTTAACGAAGATTAATTTTATTTCGACGCGGGATTCGCGCCGGGAACAGCGACGCGGAGCCATCGAGCGGGCAGTCGTAAATCGCGGATCACCTGCGCACCTGCGCATAAAGAAACGGCGAGGCTTACGTCGCGTAATTCCAAGGAGGAAAGTCACGACGACGTGCGCGCGCGCGTAGCCTCTCGTGGGTGGCATGGACCGTTGGAGCATGCACTGTGAACGCAGCCGGGCTCTGATACGCGGTGAACAAAGCGCTCTAGGATTCCGTGACACCGGGGGAAACAGGTTAGCAGCCCTTGGCGGTTTCTGGTGTCCCTGCGCGAGGAGCCGTGCATCTGCGCGCGTTTTCACGCGGATTCCGCTAGTAGCTGATGGTGGCGGAGTAATAAGAAGCGGCTTAGCTGACAGATTGCCCTTGCCATCCCCGTGGCGCGTGATACGGGCTTCTTTTCCTAACATGGCTTCCTTCGATCCTTCTCTTCCTGGAGAGGAGTGAAGAGTTGTTCCTTCTTATCGCTCTTCTTGGTCTTCTCCCTTCTGCTATCGGCGCCCACTGTCCGGCGATACACATTCTTGGAGGTTCGTTCCTTGGGGTGTTATACTGTTGCACTTTCACGGTGAAGCGAGTTGAAGGTATTGCGTATGCTCCTCCATCTGTAGCGCACTTATGATTTAATCTTGAGGGAGTTGAGTTGAGGGGATAAAAATATTTTCAATGCAAATTCAATAACATTCATTAGGTGATTGTAAGAATTTATTTCAAGAATAAAATCCAGTTTTCTTTTCTTTTTACAATGCCCCATCTTTGAGGGGTCCCAAAAATCCCTTGACACCACTGCCCTCCATATTTCTGAGCTATGTTAATTGTAGGTTGGGACGCTACGCTTCTTCGTTTACCTCGGACCCCGTTGACAACTTAATTCGATCCGTACGATCGCGTATCATACTCGAGACACGAGCGCGTCGGGACATGGGGCGAAGAGATTGGCCGCGGATTTGGGGGGTCGAAAGATTGCATCGCCGATACCGCGTGTTCGACACGCTACAGGACACGTGTTCCGATGCAACGCGTACATCCGCATAGGGAGCCTCGCCGAGCATGCGCCGTCCAAGCATTCGACGTTATAGGAAACGTTACAGTCTCCGTTTCCAAATTCTCTCCACCGAAACGCTACAAAAAATTCTACGCCTTCGTCCAGGGAATTCTGGGGAAGTCAGCTGCATCCGTCGCAGAAGCGGCGATTAGAAATTCGCGTCGATAGCCCGTGGAAAGACCGTGACGAGGCTGCATTTTTATTCCACTTTCACGGAATGTAGGGCTCTCTTTGTTGCGGGATGTGTCGGGCCTATAGCGTCGCTTCGCTCGGAAAGTTGGTTTCAGCAGTGGAGCCTGCCGTTCGCGGTCGTTTGGCATTCGAAAATTCGCACGGCCGGAAATTGCGAGGCCGTGAGGCGAAGGTTATTGAAGTGCCGGCACAATAAGTCGCGGGGCATCGAATGGGATCGAAAGTGGGGCGGCTTAATCCCAGCCGAAATCCATTCGCGGGGCAAAGATTCATTCTTCGACCCCTTGCCACAACAATGGCCGCGCGCCGGCTTCCGCTTCCCAACGTATCATCCACCCTGCTCCGTGATCGCGCCGGTAAGTGGACGCCTCTCCGCGTCTCGCTGATTACACGGTTTAATTATCGGCCTTGTGACTTGGACGCGAGGTTTCAGCGTCGTCAAGCCTTCTTCGATGGACGATCGAACTTGTGAAAGGGTGGTCGCGCTACAAAGGGCTTCGGCACTCGTCTGTCGAACTGTGAACTGTTGGTGTACCTGGTAACAGTCCTTCGTCGGTGAAGTATAACAGGTTCTTCTTCATCAAGGTTCCTATCGTCGCTAGACTCTTTATGCGACCAACCAATTAGCCAGCGAATACCAACCAACCACCGGATGCTTGAGCGATTATTCGACCCGTTGCCTCGGACGGCATTCAGTGCGGGGACCGACTCGACTGGCCACCAAAGTTCGAGTCAATTCGATCTTCTCGCACGGTATCGTCTCCGAAACTCGTCTGCGCCCCGGTTCGGCGTATCTGATTTCCCATTGCGAGCTTCGCCCTCCTCCACAGGCCATCTGGCGCGGGTGGTACTCTCGATGGTGGACGCAAGCTACTGTCTGTCCTCGGTACAAAATGAAAAAGTAGGAAGGAAGGGAAGGAAAAAAAAGGGAGAGAGGGAGAGAGAGAAAGATAGAGAGAGAGAGAGAGAAGAAAGCAGGCCGTTGAAGCGCGAATCGATTCGCGGGTCAAGTACCCTGGGACCGTCGGTGTCTCTTCCTCCGTTGCGCCAAGTAACTGTATCTCCAATTAAAGCCGGGGTGCCAGCCCGTTGAAGTCAATTTGTTCGAGTGGCTCGGCGTGTTCTCTTGGCCCGACGGGGGTTTCGAAGTAGCGTCGGATTCATGCCGTATCAACGGGCTCGGTTGCCAACCGCCCACGGGCCGAAAGCTCGTCGCTGGCTGCGGTGTGCCGATCTCTCCTGTGCTCCTGTGCTCTGCGGCCCTAGGTTGCCGGTTCTTACGCCACTGGGATCGATATCCCGGGAGGCCAAACAGTAAACAGCCGGTTGGTCAGGATAGAGCCGGTGGTGGGGCTGCATAACATGGAGGCACCTATATACTGCCTTCACCCGCCGCCTACTCTACCTACCACCGACGCTTACCCACCACCGACGCCACCGACGCCACCGTGGGGGACGAAAAGAAGGATGCCCTGAGCCGCGCCGGAAGAACAGGCTAACCCTCAGCGAGGTAGGCGCGACGCTTCTCGATTAACCAACGGCACCGATCCGTCCACTGATAGCCCAAGTATATCGTGGCTGCAAGAAATAATAAGCTGGTAAACGAGGGTGTCTTTGGCCATTGCGGCGTCACGAGGCTCTGCAACGAATCCGGAAACATGACCAACCCTTGGAAACTAGGAAACTCCAACCTTCTTCGTGTTTCCAGAAGCGTTAGGTCGCTGAAAGCAAATTGATCGCATGAAATGGAGAATCGGGGGGTTGAGACGCGACAAGCTTCTCGCTGAATTCGGGGTAGGTATTGATAGAACAAAGCACAGGCGTTCGCGTAGCCGACGACGACAAATCTCGAAGGTGAGAGAGCAGAAGCTTGCGAGCGACAGGGCCCGATAAATCAGACACGGCTATTAACCGAATCGGGAAAACGCATCCCCCGAGAAATACCCGTGCCGCCTAGTGGCCATGGATTCCCTTCGAGCGGGGAAAGACAGAGAGTGGAAGGGCCGGAAGTGGGGCGACGGTGTCGAAGGAAAAACGCGGAACGCTGCTCCCAGAGATGTATTCCCTGGAAGTTCTTCCCCTAAACCTCGCCGCTCGTTGCGACCATCCAAGGGAGCGGGCTTTGTGAAAGAGTCTGGCTCGGCTGCTGGGGATTTTCGTCGTCGAGCGGTAACTGCTGAAGGTTGCCGAGGGTGGGCGATCTTCGCGCGAGAACGTGATCGACGGGAAGGGACACAGGATCTGCTTTCGAGTTCCATCAAAGTGGCGTGGGATAACGCCGATGATACTTTTACTCGATGACTCAGGAACCTTCAATATTCTTCGAAGCGATATTTCGACAAATTTGGACGTAAAAATCGGTTAGAAAATAGAGCTTCGGGGATTATTTGTTTTCCTTTCACTGGCCATTTACCACCCTCTAGAACATGCTTGTTCGCGTTGCTTTTACCCCGCGTGGGTGAAACAAGGACGTTCTTTCTGGTGTTCCTAGCGGGGGATTAATTCGAGTATTCTCGGTTGAAGAATAAACCATATGTCGCGGCATTTTTCACGTTCGAGAGCGCGCTGGTTCGGACGGATCACCAGGGAAATCGGGGATCGTGATGCAAATCGGGAGACTGATGATCGACCGGAGGAAACGAATAGGTTTCGCGAGAACGCGAGCCGATCGAGGGTGAGCGACGAGAGCGGAGGGAAGAGGGGCGGAGAAAGGTTGCGGGAAATATTCGTTGCAGGTTCTGGCTGTCGCGCAAGGTGTCGATGTATACGGATAGGGGGATGAAATGGAGAAATGAAGTGATAAGGCGAAGGAAGCCTTTCTGTTGCCGTGAAAATCGGAATCGCGATGCATCGCCACGCTTTTCATCAGATTTCTTGCCGCCCGTCCTTGTATCACAAAAAGATTGCTTTCGATCAACTCGGTGTGTCGTACCTCGACAATCCTCCGTTGTAATTTTCCTTTCTGTTCCTCTGCTGGTGAAGAAATCGAATATGATAGTGGGTAATGCTTAGCTTGTTTTTTTAAATAATTAACGGGACTGCTTAATCTCTGAAGATTTCGAGCAAATAAATATTTAGACTCTCAAGTGATCTAAAATATCATAGCCAGGCGATTCAAACATGTAACTCGTCGATAAATCCGTGTAACGGCGTAAGACTGTGGCGTGGAATCCTTGGCCGTAAGGTCGGGATTCGAAAAAGAAATAAAAATAACACAGGGGTGGCTCCGCGCCGGTGAGGGTGAAAGAGGCACGCTGGAAGATGCTCGAAGGTGGGTTCGAGCCGGCACAGAGGCAAAGGGGTGGATAGACAAGGGGTGGCGAAGGTAAGCCGAGCAGCTCGAACCCTTGAACGTTCAAGGGGGCGAAGGAAAACGCGAAGTCGATTGCGTGCGTCGTCTACCAGTGCCTGCTGCTTCTTCTATCGCCTCGACAACGATACCCGTGCCGTTTTAAGCGGCGAAACGTTGCTGAAAGATGAACTACTGGTCCAGTCGACGAATGGGATAAGAGTCAAAGGAGAATGCTATCGATGTCGTCGAGGGAACGAAGGTACTTTGGAGAATTCCATTTCGCAACTCCGATTGCATCTTAATTCACATGACCGATTCGGAATGAACGCATCGATTTCTTTGGAAGATGTTGGCCTTGCCTGTGCCACTGAGCATTTTCGTGACAATCGACTTTTTCCAGTGTCAGAAAGTTGGGTTGAAAATTCTTCGCTCTCACGTGAAAGTCTCGGGATACATTCACTTCACGATTACCGTTTTATTATCGAGATTTGCTAGTGGATCGATTCGAGTTACGATCGGTATTCTCGAGGAAAAACACCGCGGCGTGTTCCAACGAGCGGCGGAGCGCGACTGTAATCGCCGAATCGCGTATCACCGAGTTATGAATCAGCCTTAAAGGGGAAACTCGGATATCAATCGGAGCGGGAAAGCGTTGGTCCACCGCTTTGATCCGCGCTCCGCCTGCGCGTCACATTCGCAGCCGCACGATTTCGCAGTTTTCCGGGGACCTTTCAACGAAATCGCTCGTGATTAACCCGTTTCACGGTGAATTGCGCCGAGTTGAACCCGGTGTCGCGCTTTAACGCGACTTTCGCGGCAAATCGAGACTTCGTTCCTTTGCGCTCGGGCGACGAGAGGAATGCATTCGACGGCGGTCTGCGATGCCACTCGCGATCTTCGCTTCCAGGAAGGGACAGCTGAGATGAACGTAACGCGGAGCAGACCGAAGCAAGAGGTCGAGTTCTCGCGGAACGGTCTAAGTATGTGGAGCAGATTTCTAATTCACCTCTTCCCGTTGCATCGTCCATTCCACGTGTAAACCATGCAGAAAACTGTGCTGCTAACTAGACCGTGCCGCAGCCGACTCGGGTATGGCACACACGAACCTCACTTTTCGTCTTCTCGCTCCACTAAATCGGCCACCTCGCCCGACTTCCTTCTTCCACCTCGTTGCCATCTCAACGAACTTCCTCCGATCCTCTTGACCCTTGGATGACACCAGTTGTCTTCGATTTCTGAGGTCATTAGGAACCTCCATCTAATTGAAATTAAGCGACAAGTAGTCCAGAGATGTATCTAATACATAAGGTCAGCCGAAGATCCCGAGAGTCCTACTTAGTAGGCTGGAAGAAGGCTGCGAAGAAAGTTACCCGATGTCAAGAGCACTGTTCTGCATAGAGGGTGGGTGGGATTGGTCTGGATATTTGGCACTCGGTTAATATCCGTCTACTGCAAGCGGTTTCTCTGCCCTCTCTCTTTCTCCGTCGAGTTTTTATTACGCTTGTTCCATATTTTCTGCTCGCCCCCTTTCGTTCCAGCACCGCCATCCCTTCTCTGTGCTCCATCCTCCTCGCTCCTTCCCCCGTCCCTGTTCCTCGGTGCGTCCGTTTCACTCCGCTCCATCGTTGCGGTCTCTCTCGCTTCGCCTCTCGTTCGCCCTCCCCCTTCGTATCGCGCTTTATCTCCGTTCATCCAGCGGCGGGGCGCGTTGCCACCCTCGTCTATCGTCACTCCATCCGTCCCTCTTTATCTTCCGTCCTGCCCCCCCTTCCGTCTCGCCTCTCGCTGGCTCCACACCTCCGCTTAATAATACACACCAGCCAGCCACCCGCTACTACAACAGCACACCACCGGCACCGACAGTATGGCATACCACTTTATTGATCTTCTTTCCCCGCTTTCACAGGTTTCAACCCGAATTTTCCACCACTTTATGCAACCGTCGCCCTCCTGCCCGTTTACGCGCCCCCTGCGCCGGGATTCATCCCTTCGCCGTCGATAAATCGAAGCTGCCGGCTCTGCCGTCGAGGAACGACCGCCCCTCCGCGCTCGATAGTCCGACTCGATGAGAGACTCTCCCCGTGGCTTTAACTCTTTAATGCCACCGAAAGGACGGGAACTCGAGCGACGCTGGCGCTCAGCGACCGCGGGTACAGGAATTGGGGGGAGGGCTCTAAGAATCGGGGGATGGAGAATCGCTGCTGGATCCTTCGAGCGTCGATCGAAAAGTCTGGCTAAAAGTAGGTTTACCTATACTCGACTGGACGCAACGCGAAGAATTTGAAAGTCGATTTCCACGAAAATGAAGCGCGATATAAAAAAAAGTTACTCTTTCTTTTCGACTCGTCACAAGTAAATCAGTCGAGAAAAAGGAATAAAATTTTTTGATATCGCGCTTCGTTTTCGAGGAAATTGACTTTCAAATTCTTGACGTTGCGTCCAGTCGCGAATCGGAAAATCTACCTACCTTAATCGAGCTGTTTATGCGGATTGCTGAACATTTTCCGAGTCGATAGAGACAGGACCAAGTAGAAGAGTCGTTTTAAAGTTCCATTCATGATCCTCCTTCGAGCAATCGATAAGCGGGAATAAAGGCGGCAGAATTTATTCGAGACCGCTGTAGTAACCTTTCGTCGTGCAAGACTCCATTTACGTAACAATATTCTGTTGTATAATGGCGCGTAATTTTTTAATGAAGCAAAAAGACTTGCTACCACAGAGCAAGAATTGGTACTCCCGAGTTCGGATTAATAATGAAATCATGGATCGAACGGGAAATTAAGGCGCTTGTTGTCGCAGCCCGCTACGCGCTGCGTTTCCTTCCAACTTATTCCTGCTCGATGCCCGCCGACATCTCGCCTCATCTTATGAATAATCGTCCGCCTGACGGGGGAAACGTAAAAACGAAGAGGAAGGAAACGATATTCGTGGCCTGGTTTGCCGGTATCATGGATAGCGTTGTCGAGTGTAAACACTGTTGCTCGCCTCAGCTTTCCTTACATCCTCCCTCCAGCTCCCTTTCATTCTTCCCCCGCCGTTCCCCGAGGCCCTTTCTTCCCTCCGTTGCAGCAAATTTCTTACTTGTCGTGGCTCTTAACCTCCTGAAAGAAGCGCAGCCAAAAAGAGCTCTCGCTTGGAATGATTTTCGGCTCGTTGCTCCATCGGAAAGAAAAGAAAGAAAAGAAAAGAAAGAGGCTGTCGGATCAGACATCCACGGTCCCATCTTTTCATCGACTCCTCGATCTTTTTTCACCAGTTGGAGAACGGAAGTCGCGTGACATTGCACTTGAACAAGATATCGTGCTTTTATTAAGTAAGTTCGTAGCTGTCGTGGCCGGTGGGCATCGCGCCGACGCGAGTGTCTCTGCAGTTTTGTTATCAAACTGGCATAAAAAGCGTCGATAACAAGAACCGCTGCTGTCGTGGCGATATTGCTCGTGCCAGGGAAACGTTTCACCTACATGTTCTAATTGCACGGGGACATTTTCTATTTTTGTACCCTCCTCTGCCCTTCCCCTCCTTAATCCTTCCATTGCAACTTTGGGTAATTAACTCACGGAAACTTTCTTATTGTTTCAGGTAAGTGGATCACGGGCTTCTCGCGTGGCAGGCGTACGCAGATTTGTGGGTGAGCTCGACTCCATTATCAGATCAATCGTCGGGTCGGTTCTATTTCTTGTTGTTTGAATTCGATCGGCAGCCAGACTGTTTCTTATTCACGGTCAAGCCTCGTCGCCTATTTCCATGGAATCTCATTTACCGGGAACGGATCTGTTTAGCTGGCGGACGAGCGTGATTCAGTTACGTGGATGGCACGGCAGCGACGTGTGCCCGTAGGACGCCTATAGTCGTGCAAACACGCGGCGCTCGTTCGCGAGCACTTCTAAGGTAGCAAATGAAAACAAGCAGCTAGCAGACGTGTCATTCCGCGACAGTGATGCTCATTAATATTCCCGCTCCGGCGTGTAATTAACCGGGACGACGCACGCATAATCGGCGGCGAATCCGACGTTAAATTGCAATCGACCTGGCTGAGAAGGTGGCAATTAACGCGAGACTTCTTATTACGATAGAGGCCTCCGCGCGCGAATGCGGCACGTTGTTACACCGGCGATTCGTGTTACGAAATAAATGTGGCCGTGGCTCGTGAAACTGTCGCGAAGGCAGTATTTAAAATTGTCGAGCACGCAACCGCTCTTTAGATTCGATCTGCAACTTCGTACGAAGTATTCGAAAGTGTGGCCGCCCGAGTGGTTATCTGCGCTGCGAGCGGTTCCTTCCACCGCCGATAGCGTACCTTTTATCGGACGCCATTTTCTTGCGTATCGAAATTTATGGTCAGGTCGAAAAGAACCGACTACTCAAGGCCGCTCCTTCCGCGCTGCAAATTGCACCGGTCGCCACTTCTACCTTGTTACTATGCCACAATGTCTTTCACCGCTTTGGGCAAAAATGATTTCTGCCGTCTTTGGTAATTAATTATAAATCATTATTTTGAAATATAATTTTTGAAAGTGAGGGAAATTTTATGTAGGTATTTGTCGAATAACACAAGCCTCTCGTTTTGGAAAAATTTACATATATTTATTTCTTTAAAAGAACAGTAACAAAATAAAATCAAATATATAGGTAGGAGGTAGGTACCCAGCTATTTTTAAATCTAAAAAAAGTCATAAAATATTTTGAAAAATCAATAAAAAACAGGTTAACCGTTTTATTGATTTTATTTTCTCTTTCTACCAATTTCGACGCCACCAAATTTGCTGCTCCGGGCAGTTGGCCTGCTTCCGCTCCCCTAGATCGAGCCCTGTGTCTCTTTCTCTTCCTTTTTGTCGAGCTAGCTCGCCGAGGAATTGAGACAGCGTGTCTTCGCAGTTCTCTAATAAGAGGTGTAAAAAGTAGCACGGGGTAATCAACGACACGCTATTTTCTATTGCTCAGGAAGCAGTTGCAGGGCCGTGAAAAATCTTCCATAGCAAAGCGAGAATCTCCTGAAACACCTACTTGTCGCAAGGAAGTTCTTGCTCGCGGTCGTGTCGCGTAAGAAGAAGCGATCAAGCATCGTTGTTGATCGCGTTGTCGCTCAGCAAAGTTCATATTGCAGAAAAAAACGGCATTCCGTATGCATCGGCCTAACAACATGGCGGCCGTTATACGTTCCAGCAACAAATCACGGGTCAGGACAGCGTATAGCCGCGCGCGTAATTTCTTCTCTGCTTCGCGTTTCTCGGCCTCTTTATTCGCCCGTGCGCTCTCGCGCGCACTAGAGAGAGCAGTCCGTCGCGCGTGTTACGACCGTTTTTATTTCCACGCGCGCAGCTACGCGTTGAAAAAAAGGCTCTTGCAGACTAACCGGGACAAACAGAGGCGCGGGTTTATTTAAATGAATGCGGCTCGCGGGGTTGGCACCGCCCGAAGACATCAACGAGACCGAATCTTTTGGAAGCTTTGCTCTTTGGCGTGGTCACCGTTAGCCCGCGGCTCGCGGTCACGCGTGCGTCGCTTTCCTCCGCGGTGCAACGTCGAAAGCGACGACCAAGCAGCTCCGGGACTCTTTGTTCGCCAAAGGAATTCGCTGACGACAGGTTTTCGCTTGGAATCGCGCGATTACGCGCACGCCCCGAGATAAATCGCGGAGCATCGCGAGCGAGCGAGCGAGCCGAGCGACTGCAGGACACCGCGATACCAGCCGTGTACCGATGCGCGCTCCGCAGAACGGCGTAATTGAAATTTGTCATCCTTAAGGGGCTTTTTGCGACGAACCGTACGGAACGGTTGGCTCGTTAGCGCGAATACTCTGGCCAGAGGGGAACGCGAGAGTGCGTACGCGTCAGAGATATAAAAATGTTTCTCGTATTATTTTAGTCCCCTTTAGTCTCTGCTTCCTTTTTCAAGTTCGTTTTGTGTAACCCTTTGCTTTGGTAAGGTTCCGAGAAAACGAGCGTCGTTGTGTTTCTTGATTAATGTTCTTCTTAGGATTTGTTGTTGTTATTTGGAGGGTGAAATGTGTACACCTAGGGTAGTCTTAGATCGAACTTGGGTTTCGATGTAGACCTAATTCACGCTCGATCTAGATTTCTTCTCTATGCACCCGAAGACGGTAGGGTAAACGAGTTCGCGACGAAGTCCAAGGGTCCCCTGATAACAAATGCTAGCCTTCCCTCGTGGGTGAAAACACGCGGGACAATAATTGTAACGATAAATAGGATTGGGCAGCGCGACGGAGGCAATGGGACGGAAAATCAGTCGGTTCTTCTCCCGGCGCGGCGTGCCGTCAAGGAGGTCGAGAGAGGAGTAGGTACCTACTCTCGCATTCCGATGAACAGCGAACCCAGAAACAGGAGGGACTGGCAGGGTGACAAGTTGCGATGGGAGAAAAAGCGGGAGAGAAGGTGGATAGCAGGGAAAGAGAGAGGAGATGCAAGAAAGAGTAAAAGAGAGAGTGATCTCGCAAATCAGTAGAAGGCGGCATCGACCTCGCGTCTCCTCGTCTCTCTCTCAATCCCTATTCTCTCTTTCCCTGCTTGTTCCTCCCGCGGAGTCCTTTCTTCTGTGTGTGCATTGTGCGGATAATACCGGTGCTGGCTTCTTTTACGCGACTGTGGGCGAAAACGAGCCGGGAGATATACCGTGGAGGAAAGGGAGGAAAAAAAAAGAAGGAAGAACGATCGGTATTCTCACACTGCCCTCTCCCACTCTCTCTCCCCCTGGACGTCCGTCCACGCCAGGTTCCACGCATTTTCGAAAATAGTCTAACCTAAAAATATGCGAAATCGGGAGGGGACGGGTTCGGTCGCAACGAGATTGCATTTGTTCCCGGCGAGGTTCGATACGCGGACGTCGACCGCGATCGAGCCTCCCTCCGGGAAACTTTTAATAACTCATCGAGGACCGTTCGGTGGCCGCGCCTTCGTCGCGCGGAGAAAAGGGTATCGTTAATTGGATTCACCGGTAGCTCGGCTCGTTTCGTTGCGCGGGAAACGAATCGAATTAAACATTAATTCCGTGTCGTCGACGGGTCCCGAAGAATTTCGTCGCTCGACGAACCGGGTTCGACGTTAGAGCGCAGCCAGTCGAGAGGGGGCCGATCGCCTTTCGTCGATCTTTATTTCGTGTGAAATCGAGCAACGGTTAGGATCCTCCGGGGAGTTTCCTCTATAAAGCGTACGATTCGGGGGGTGTCACCGCCTTCATTCACCAGTAGAAGGATTAATTTCATTATTCTTGATCTGAAAAACTGTATAAAGTACGCCCCTGGGTTCTTCACTCTCTACATAGGGCTGGGACTATTTGTCGAACTTTTCGGTATTCGAATATTCGAATACTTCAGTTGCTCAATTATTGGGGGAATATAATTCGAATATACAAGTATTTAAATACTATTCGAATATACAAGTATTCGAATAGTATGGGGTGAATTATAAATCAAGTTCTTTAGGTTCATTTGTCAGGAAGAAATCTTGTAAGCTAATTTTGACCTACCTCACACTAGTATTTGAATAGTATTCGAATAATAACATTCGAATACTCAAATATTCGAATACTTAAATATTCGAATAGTATTCGAACACTTGTATATTTGAATTATATTCTCCAAATAATTGAGCAACTGAAGTATTCGAATATTCGAATACCGAAAAATTCGACAAATAGTCCCAGCCCTACACTCAAGTGGACCATCATTACCCTCCACTGCTTTCGGCCCTATATCCATTCTACCAACTATGTACTTCCTAAAAATATTTGTGCACGTTAGTTCTCCCTTGCAACACCAAGGGCCTCCCCTTGTTCCCTTAATCTCCACTTATCTTAATTGTGCCTTCCTAAATCAGCCCGTATTTTTCGACTTGTTGCCCGTTCGATGAGAGATTACCTGGATCTGTTGATTCCAGAATGTGTATCATCACCAAAAACGGTCACCGTCCCCTCTCCGCGTAATCGCGCCGCACGCTCGCGTTATTCTAAAGACAAATAGTCGTGGCGCATGATTATCCAAACGATTCGAAGAAAACTGTTCGCGGGTATATGAAGAGAGATTATCGCGGGCGAGGAAAGTTGGTAACCAGGGACCATGGACGGTGAAGAGCCCCGGTACACAGTCGGATGGGATCGTTTATCCTGAAAATTGCCACTAGCGCGGCGTCCGTATTAATTGAAACGCGACACGCGCGGCCTCCACTATGCAAAGAATGTCCAGCGGACGACGAGAACCATCAATTGCGCGCGGGTGATGTCGCTCGCACGAATCGCCTTTATGATACCCGTGCCCGGACGTTTAATTACGAACGCTGCTCCCTTGGACTGTCGCGATATCTGCACGCGACATCCGCGTTTCGTTAATATTGCTTCTCGTTCTCACGATTCGTATCGCGGCTGGTAAGCGTAGCTGATAACGCTTCCGCGGATCTGATACTCTACTTTGTGGCCGAACAGGTCGGGAAGAGATTAATGCTCACATTTTCCGTTCCGTCTTGACCTTGCGATTCACGAGTAGCATCGTCTGATATATGTTTTGTTTACCTACGTCTCTAACCAACCTTTCTTGCCCTCCCCTTTGAGCAGAGTGCGTCAGAAGTAAAGGAAACTATTTCTCGTTGAATGTCAATATGAAAGTTAACGTTTCATCGATTCAGATACGAGGATTTATTTAGGTGATTCGTCACCGGCACCTTTTTTTACGATCCGCCTCGATACTTTATCGCTGCGAAATACGATGGAGAAGATAGGGATAAGAGCGGTGTTGCGACGAGTCATGCTCACGCGCCGCTTCAAATTGGGTTGAGTATCACTGGCGGATTTGTAATAAGTGTAAGCGGAGCGGTACAGATGCGTCGCTCTTGCACTGGTCCCGTTTGCGCGCTCGCGTACGCGCTCGCGCGCACTCTACTCTCTCGTCGAATCCCGGCGCACCGTGAAACCACGATGACGCAACGGCCAAGTGTTGGTGGAGGTTGGGAGTGCGGGCGACGTGTCGCGAATGCGCCTGTGTAAAAGCTTCGCTGCCAGCTGCACGGCAGCCGCTTAAGTCGCGCTCACGACTCTCGCATTCGGAGTTCCAACGATTTCTATGTTCTCTTGGAGAAAGTTTCCCTGTTTTCATTTTACAAATAGAGAATAATCGGTATCTCTGTTGTTCATTGTGGTTCGAAACGTTTTGTACATGAGCGTTTAATGTAACTCCGATAAAAAAATTGATATCCGCCTTAGTGAAAATCAAACAGAGGAGATACTTCTACTATATCTATCGTGAGAATTTATATCTTAAGTCGGGTTTGTTGCCTTTCGTTATTACCTAGCTACTAAAATTTCATGCACTATATCGTAGGCGTTGAAAAAATACCGCACATATTCACTGCGCGTAACAATGTGTACACGTCGATCGTCACTTACGTTCCCCCGGCGATCTTATAGTTCACGGTGCATCATATTGACTCGGCTTCCTTCGCCTGACGCCGCACTGACACAGCGTAGGACTATCGGAACTATACATGGTAGACGCGCGTTACGGTACAGTCACCGTTCTCGGGAAGAGAGGAGCGGCGCGGAGAGGAGAGAGAGGTTCTCTCGAGCCTTTGTAGTCGGTGGCATGATACGGGTGGTGTAAAGCAAGTAGGCAGGCAAGCAGGCAGGCAGGCAAAGCTCCGATCGACGAACGAGTGGAGCGCAAATCGGAGTCGAAGTCGTGACGAGTCGCCTCGGGTCGACTCGGCTTCGGGGACGAGTGCAGCCGAACTCGCGTGGCTACGTGCGCGCTTCGCCATGGCGTGGTGCGACGTGCCATAGCACAACGAGACGGGACGGGTTGAGTCGGGTTGAGACGAGACGACACGAGACGATACGAGACGGGACGAGACGACACGACGCAGAGAGGGGCGCCGCGTCGCGCCGCTCCATGAGTTAGGGCGAGGTGAGGTGAGACGAGGCGAGCCGAGGCGAGGCCAGTCGAGTCGAGCCGAATCGACTCGAATCGAGAAAAGAGAGTCAGTGGCTGGCGACTCTTCGGGGCGTCAGGTTCTCCGTGTGGGGCTTGTTGTCGTTTCGCGCTCCCCGCGAACCACGTGCGCAGCGTGACAGCTCCGCCAACGGACGTAGAGTGTACGCGGCGTTATCGTGCGACGCGATCCATATTCTCCATTAATCTCATTTTCCCTGAAATCGGTTCGCTATCGAAAACTACCGAACTCATCGCACATTACTCTATAGCTCTTTATCATTGAATACGTATTCGCGATCTTTGGGAACCACGATACGTATGATAAAGTGCCGTTCGTTGAACCACGAAGCGCCGATAAGGAGGAGGGACGCATTCCGAGTGTTACCCGCACGAAAGATCGCCGCGGATATAACAACTTTAAATTTGTCACGATGACTTGGCTACGTGCCCTCGACGGTTATCGCAGCCGAGACTTTCGTTAGCAACTCTTATCGGTGGCTACAAGAATAACCTGATCGCGCTCATGCTCGCTCACGCGCCGCGTAAATATTATGAATGCAGGAATCACCGAATCGTGCGACGAGTTAAAATTACGATGTCGCCTAATCGCGCCCGACGCGTTGCCAACCGCAAAAAACGCACAGAAGAGAATCTCGCCAAGGGCGATTAAAGTTCAGAGAATTTATCGGCTACTTCGACCGAAATCTTGTAAGAGGTCGCCTCACTGCTCATCGAAAAGAAACTGGAGCGGTAACACGGTCACCCCTCTACGTCTCATTGAGGTGGTGTAACGCGAGCAAGAAACGTAACGCGGGTAAATTAATCGCGGAACGGGCACGTTTGCGACAAGAAACGGAATAACAACGACCGCGGCCGGAAGAACGAGGAAACCAGCGTGGAAGGAGGAAGAAAGAGGTGCGGAGAGGGCTTCGTGTTTGCGAAGAGGACCAAGTCCGTGGTGCATAGACAACCACTGCAGAGGGACAGAGAGGGATAGGGAGGAAGACACAGATAGAGAGCGAGAGAGAGAGAGAAGAAGCGGGCGGAAGAAAGAGAGAGATAGATAGTGGGAGGAAGGAGGAAAGGAAGAGGGAAGAAGAGATAGCCAGGAGAGGGAAGAGAGAAGATTTCTGGGCACGCGCACTCCACCTGCTAGCGTGTAGTGGCACGCGCCATACTCACCCCGCTCCGCCGTCGTGGACGCTGCCCCGCTCCCCACCCCTTTCCTCTCGCAGTCCCTCTTCGGCGTTACCTCCTGGTTCTACCGCGGCCGTCGCCGCCGATTCTTCCCTCTCATCCCCGACCCCGACCCCGACACCGTCGACCCCCGCTCTCGGCTTCCCCTCGTTCCACGGTGCTTCTCCTCCCGTGGGAATCCCCCTCCCGTCCTCCCCTCACGCGTGCCACGGTCCTCAGACCGGGACGCGCGGGAGTCAATCGCTCGCGGACTTCGATAGGACGAGCACCATAGGATCCTTGCTCTTCCTCTTCTCTTTTCTATCGTACGCCACTGCTATTCGAGCGTTCGCGCCTCGTCCTTCGCTGCTGGTGTGCCCCCACGTGTATCTACTTTCGCCTCTCTGTCGCTGTTTGCTCGCCTCCTCTCCCCTTCGTTTCCCTGCTGTTCTCTGCACAGTGCCTCCGATTGGTATCGAGAAGAGCGACTCCACGCAGGAAGCGGGTAGAGAGAAGATTCGGAGCAGAACGAGGAGAGAATAGTAGCGTGGTCCGTTTGGGGACGGCGTGTGGCCGTCGACCCAGAAAGGATTCCCGAAAACTTCGAGAGCGCAACGATCTTGGCGAATTCTTGACAATCGGGCTTTCCAAGAACAGTAATCTGTTCGCGACAGTGGCGGGGAGAAGGGAAAGGCGAGCCGTACGAAGAGCGTTGCCGGCCGATGTTCGCGTATGAAAAAACCCGGTCGTCCTCTTCCACCTCTTCCTCCTCTTCTTTCCGGCGTTCGTCTGCTGGCAGGGGGGCAACGTGCCGCCGGCCGATCTGTGCATTGTAAACAAAGAGAACAAAGGGCCAACGGCGACGGCAACTCCGACGACGACAACGACGACGACGAGGAAGACGGGGAACGAGGACGGCGACAACGACGCGGTGCTGAAGAACGTGGAAAGGGAAGAACGCGGCGCGAAGGAGGAAGGAAAGCGAACGAGCGAGATAAAGAGTGGGGGAGCGACGCGTGCTACCACCGCCGTTACTTCCATCGCAACAAAAATAGTCGAGTCGCCGTGGCGGAGTGGCGACAGGGACACAACGACAAGGGAAGGAAGATAGTGGCCACCTAAGGAGGAGGAGGAATAAAGTTATCGTAATACGTACACGCACACACGTGCGACTGGCGGAGCGGTAAGGGTCACGCACAATACACGGTAGTTGGGTGCAACTCGCCTCCTTCGACTGTGCTCTGTCGTGTCGTGACGTATCGGCGAGAACAGCGCACGAGGGTTACGAGCAACGAACACACTTGATCAAGATTCGTCATCAAACGGAAATAAATTGGAAGTAAACTAGTGATTCGAGAAGGACAGACAACGAACGGAGGAAAGAGAATCACCAACCTTGTAAGCAGGGTATATTTTCTGGACTACAGCGGAATTCGGTTCTGCGCGTTGTTTTCGTGCCCTTCGGTTGCCAGCAGTGACAAACAGCCAGTGCTCGATCAGCTGTTCGCCGCGAACCTCAAGCCACAGTCGTTCTACCTGTAATTGCCAGTGAGTCTTTAAACGGAATTCGTAACAGAAACTGCCTAAAGTACGCGATCGTTCGCGAGGATCGTTCCCAGTGTCCTTTAACGCGCGTTTCAAGTCGGCGTTCTCGAACCACCTGTTGACGATTTACGAGGGAAAATCGACGCGGTCGGCGTGATTTTCAGTCAGTCATCATCGTTCGCGCGCACGGCCTATCGGAAGTGCCGAGTGTGCTCTCTGCCCCCCTCTTGTTCGAGAAAGTGGTCGGACGGAACTGCATCGAATCTTCGCGTGACAATTGCCTCGTGTAAACATTCGCTTCGCGTCAGTCGTGTCGGATGAAAGGCCGCCACCAGCCCGACGACAGATTACGATAGACATGTCCCATAAACTTGTGCACCGAGCGCGGAGCATCGAGGCGCAATATCGATTGCTAAGTTGGCGGCAACGATCGATCCTTAAATATGCGAGTGGAGAGAGCGCCGGTGTCGGCTCGTCGTCGCGTTGACTGTTGTTCGGAGTGAACGTTACCGAGGCGTCTGTAATACGCCGTTCTTATCTCCCGCTCGGATCGCCAGTGACAGACTCGAGCGCGCTAAGAGTTCGGAGGTCACGGAAGCAACCGTCGAGCGATATGCGGCACGCAAACTTATTTCTTCGGCCAGAGGAGAATTTCGGCGCGTCAGCGTGGACCGGAAGGGACAGATACCGACCTAGGTGCGCGTTGATGTCGCGCACGAGGGCCACGGGTGCCGCGATTCTCTGCCCAGCGCCTTACCCTCGGGAGTCCGCGTTAACCCGAGACTAGAGTGTCACCCCAAACCTCGAGCGATAGCTAGTCAAGTGATCGGAAGGGCATTACGTATAACGGGCATCGGATCGGCTTCGATCGTGTATTATTCGGCGGCGGGGAAGGCTCGCGGTAGACGTTAAGCTGTACAGAACACTGTAAATTACATAGTTATATTGGTATCATCCGCCGAGGCACTCGCGCCACAGTGATAACGGGGGAACGGTTCCCCCACTACCCGTGCTCTCTGTCGTTGTATGCGTCGTCACGGGAAAAGGACCTTCACGCGGTCGCGAAAGAAACTTTGGCGTGGCGACCGTTTCCGGAAAAGTGCGGAAAAGACGAGAGCGAAAGTGCGAGCATTGTGTGCCGGCTCTGGCGCGGCCGAGAGAATGACCTTCAAGTTCCGCTGAGAATCTTCCGCCCGACCCTGTCGAACGTCGTACGTGGAACGTGGAACCGTGCAGGGGAACGATGGATCTGTAACGAGCTGCGATCGTGGTCGCGACCAAGCGAATCGCCGCGCGTGTGTTTTTGGTGCGGGCATTGTTGTGCAGTGCGAGGAGAAAGAAGTGACCGGCGGAGGGGCATGGTGGGCCCCCACCAACCAGGGCCACAGGCCCGGGTGGCCCCCCTGTAAAAAGGAAATCTCTCGCTATCGTGACCGGCTCGTGCTCCATTAGGCTCCCTGGAATGATGGTATGTTCATGAATACAACATATCTCTTATCTATCCGTGTCAGAATCTCATTCTTTTTTTCTCGCGCGTGATCGCCGTACAGGGAGATTTCTAGCTGTCTTGTTTTCTTTCCCCCGCGCGAAAGAGATCTCTGGGTAGCGGTTGATGCTGGAAGCTCTGGAAGCTCGTTACTTCCGAATCCGATTAGCTTAGGTGAATATGTTATCTAAATTCAAGTAGGAAATGGCGAGAAAATTGAATTTCTGTTGCCATAAAATCGGAACGTAGTTAAACCGCGCGCCTTGAATTTTCGATCTCGACTTTTACAGGAACGAACCCCGGTACATAAAGATTGTTTATCTTTCGACAAAGAATCGCTTCTCTTTCTCTTCGCCTCCTGCCTTGTATGTTTTCCAAGATAAGGTACGTCGAGCATTAAGGGATTAGAGTCTATACACGATGAACTGTGCAACTCATGAACCGTAATAGGCTTTCATCCCCCGTACTCGACGTTAATGCAGATAAAAGATATCGATTCGCGAAATTCTTTTTTATCTCTCGCCTGTCGGTGACTCTCAAATACGGGCGAAATGTCGCCCAGATAACGGAAGTTCCGGGATGATAAAAATTTATTCGACGCCGAAAAACCGATGAAAAATCGGTGATTTATTTTTCTCTCCCCCGCGACCGAGCCCGTATATTCCGCGTTCTCGACGCCGTGTTCAAAGGTGGAGTCTATTCCTCCGTCTTACCCACGCATCGGGTCTCTCTCGAAGATTCAAAGAAACCGGAAACGTCTGACCGCCGTAACTGTATTGCACTGTGCTCGCTGAGTTGTTTGTATTGAAATTGCGATGCGTGTCTCTTGGAGCATAACACGAACGCATTTATTATACCGTGACTTTGTACACCGGTGGAGGTGGTGGTCGATGATCGGACGAGAAGGTGATTCCAAAATTAGCAGATGTTATAAACTTCGTATCTCACAAATATTCTAACAGTCTGGTCTAACTTGGGCAAAGTGTCACGGCGATCAAACGCACCCTTAACTTTCAATCTAGTCGCGTCGGATCTCTGAACATCCCCCTCTGGAAGTTGCTTTAGAACCCGAGCCACGAAGCAGTTGTATATTCCGCGGTAGGAAGTGGAAGTTTGATAACGACAAGGTGCAGGGTGGTTGCCGCGATAAAAGGAAAAAGGACGAGGGGCGACGCTATTGATTTCGCCCCAGTTAGGCCGTTGCCTCCGCTTCGCGGTCGCCGGAGGAGCGTGAAGATAGCATGCACACACGTAGGAACAATAGATTGACCATGGTGTAACGGCATCCTAGCGGTCGGACGACCGATAATAGGGGCAACCAGCGCGTCGCGGCTCGCGGACATTCCGCGTTTCTCTGTCCCAGGCGCATCGGTTCCGTTGCACTAACGACCGGCTCGCGATCGTGAACGGCGCACCGCGCCTCCTCTGTTCTTCAAAACCGTTGCGCCAGTTTTCAATCGAAACTATACTCCTCTTCTCCCCATCTTAAATTCAAGCTACTAAACAGGGGCGGATTTGGAGATTTGGGCTAACAAGCGTCTGCCGCCCCTTCCGTGAAATACCTATCATTAAATATTTTACTTTAAAAGAGATGGGACTTAATTTTATAATTAATTCTATATGACAACTCACATACGAGTTATTGCTTATTTGCTAGATGAAAGAAATGTGAATAGTTTTTAAAGTTGTCTCAAGCCTCTGTGTTTCAACCTTTTTCAATTTCTTCCGATCAAAATTTGCCTACCCCAAAAATTTACACATTGCTTCTAAAGATCTTCAGAATTCGCGCAGTCTACGTGATCTTAAATTGTATCTTTTTCATACAATGCGAAGCTGGATGTTGTGACGTGTTCAACAACAGACGGTCTAATAATCCTAAAAGTTCACGCGTGTATTATAAGGGACGCAAGTTCGCCGGCGTAATATTGCCCTCGAAGGGGGTGGAAGCGTTGCCGAATCCTTTACGACGAGTTTCCCTCGCGAAGGGGTTACCAGTCGTGAATGGCCAGGCGCCCCGATTCCGGCGTGTCATAACAGGGGAATGAGCTGCGCTCGGCTGGCTGGCTCATGGCCGCGCGTCGGAATTATTTATACCACTTGATTACACGCGTTGCGCTGAGCCGCGGAGAGGCGATCGGAGCGACGGAAACGGCCGAAAGCGGGCTTCGAGGCTGAAGCACGACGGAGCAACGCGTACGCATCGCCTCTCTGTCCCCGGCATCCATGCGAGGAATCCGGCATACTTTGGTCGCTTCCGCGATATCGAGCGAACGATAACGGGGACGAGGAACTAGAGAGAACGAAAGAAAGGTTGGGGGAAAGAGACTGCTTCGTATTATAGTTATCCTCGTATCGTTTCGCTATCGTGTCTTTGGTTCTGTGTTGGGTCCGGATATATTGAGTAAATCGGGTATTTAGAAATCGTGAATTTGTTGTATTCTTATTTGAAGGAAGGTTTACGTTCGTAGCACACGAATCGCAATGTTAGTCGAAGTGTGCTCGATTTTTTACGTTGGTCAGCTAAAGAGTCCCGTGTGTTCTCTGACACGGCGCGACATAATTAGCAACCACTCGAAGACTATTAATTCCCCTCTGCACGCTGACTCCCGTAACTCTCGGATCGAAGCACCGAAATACGACCGACGACCTTGCCGCGTTATTAGGCTACGCTTTAAACGAGATTTCAGCGTCTTGCTGGTCTGTCGATAGCACCCGTGTCTGTCGAGATATATTTAGCTTCGTAGCGGGATATCGCCGATGCAGAGGGAGCGATCCGTCTCGAAATGAGATAGACGAGCAGATAGATAGTGCGTAACAGAAGCTGATTTCGCGAGCACACTTCTCGCTTCCTTCAAGTTCGTGCACTTGTTCAAAATTGAACACTCAAGTGGTTGTTTTTTAAATTCCTGAACCTCTGGACTACTCTCATCAGCAATTTCCCAA
This sequence comes from Andrena chrysosceles, assembly GCA_963855975.1. Lineage (NCBI taxonomy): Eukaryota > Metazoa > Arthropoda > Insecta > Hymenoptera > Andrenidae > Andrena > Andrena chrysosceles. Next base: position 7,734,213 of record OY979766.1, on the reverse strand, counting down.
AAGCTCAGCGCGAGGACAATCGTTCGGAAAGCGTTCTCACCTATTTCCAACTACTTGCACCCACTTGCGTGCACTTGAATCGCCTCGAATCAGTTCCAACGCCTGAGCGACGCTCGAGCGTACGCAGGCTCGATACTCAGACGCGCGTTGCGACTCACGTTGGCGTCACTAGCGATCCTCCTCGTCGCTCCGTTTTTCCCCTGTGCTCTCTTTACCGCGGCGGTCGACGCTGTTACTGTCCGGTCTGCTGTTTGCGCGCGTCGCTCCTCGCGATGCGGCCGCGCTTTACGACGCGATAAACCACCGCGTTTCTCAGCTAATTTCCACTCTGACGAAAAGTCGTTCCGGCCGTGAATTCCCTTCCCTGTCGCGGCTTAAGCCCAGAAATATCGCGGCGGAAATTTCTTGCCAGCCTCGTCGCACCCCCGTTTCTTCCACCCCTGCAGGGCTTATCGCCCGAGATAGATATCCGTGCGAAAATTCCAGCAGAAAAAAGGGCTCGGAAGAATCACTTTACGCATCTTCCTGATTCCCTTCAGCCCCGTGTTTCCGTTACGAGGCACATTAGACAGCGGCGTCGCTCTCTCGATCAGGAACACCTCGGATTCCATTGCATGTATCCGATTGACGTCGCGTAGGGGTCTTGAGAGCAGGAGAATCGTGAAGACGCGTTATTGGCTCTTTCTATCTCTCCGTTTCTTTCCTCGTCTGTTTCTTCGAACGGGGTGGTTGTGACAAAGACGGAGGGGTTGGAGGAAAGAAGGGGGAAGGCGATGGCAGTGCCTGACGGAAGGGCCGAAGGTGGCCGAGAAACGTTCGCACGAAGGCTTTGCTCGCTTGCTTTTCCTCCTCGCGAGGACTTTAGCGTGGAGAGGAGGGCGGCGAGGGTCGACGAGCTTGCGGAGGGTGGAGGACGCGTAAAACCTCCGGCCGCAGATCGATAGGAAGGTCGGAGGTGTGTCGTGTCTGTTAGACCAAAGCCCGAACTCCCGATTACGTAGCCAAGCCTTTGCCGCTGTGCTCTCGCCTGCGCTCGCGATTCCTTAGAGTTAGCGGCGTCAGTAGCTGGCTGAAAGGTTCAGGTTAGACGTCGCCGAGCGCGGGTCGAGTATCCGCCACGGGACTTCTCATCTTGGAGGTGCTGGTAGATTCGAAGCTGCGGTGTTGTCCGAGTAGGTGGAAGTCACTGTGTCACTGGCCGATTGATTGCCGTGGAAATACGCTGCAAAAGAAATTCTTCGTCTTCTCAGCTCTGAACTTTTACTCCGACGGGGGTCCTCGCGAAAGCTCGATGGAATTCGCCAACTCAGAGGATCGTTACGAATCTGCATTCGTCCAGATAAAAGTTTTATAGGTACTCGTCTGCCACTGATAAAATTGTCAGGGAATTAATTGATTACCGCCACCGCGGTGTGTCGCAAATTTGTCAAACGTTTGATCTCCCAGAAAGAACAGAGTCTCTGTAAGTAGAGCACTGCCAAAAACCCGCACAATTGGTGGTGATTTTTACTTAACCGTGCTTTATCAGCCGAAGAGAGCGCCTAAAGTGATTTTATTGGAACGACTTTATCTCTGGCAGGGGTGACGAAGAAGTCAAGCGGGTTTATCGGTGACAAAACGTGTAGTGAGAATTCTGCCACTAATATCGCGCGAACGAGCTCTCTCAGCGTCTCAACGTCGAGCGTCTCGAATGCTTTCATTGCAGACGAGCGATCCTCGAGCGTTTATCTACTCTCGCGGCGAGGCGTCGCGATTATTCGCCGACACGTTCAGTGTCGCCTAGAAATTCCAAATTTCGGGAGCGGGACCGTCAAAAATATTCGAAAAATTCGTGCGTAGACTCGACGCTGAAATAGTATCGTCTGCATTCGTCATCGTTCCACCTTCAATTATACTAGTCCACTGAATGAACGTTTTATCACGTATGAATTTACACCGCTCCCGCTAATTCAGACGATCTTTCGCACGGTGGATAACGTTCGGACGATTTTTTATCACGTTCCATCGACACCGTCCGCGTGTGCAGCGCGAGTTGTAAAAAGCACGTGGCGCGGAGCGTTTTCCACGGCGCGTCGCGAATGCAGCGTTATCGATCAAGTATTACCGGAAGCCGTAGCTGTGCATAGAACGCGAGCACACCTGTCAGATATATCGCGGCTTGTATCTTTAATTAGCAGCGTCACGCGGATAATAAAATGTTGGTTTTTAGACACGTGGAGACGGTGCTCGAGACATTTTTGGTAATCACCGATTAAACGGTGTTGAATTAGCGCGGTAGAAAAAAGAAACTATATATAAATCTGAACACAATTGGATTTATTTATTTATTTCCCTTGCTCGGGTAAAACTCATTTAGTAATCGCAATCTTCTAATTTGCTATTTTCCCATTAGTATTTAATATCTTAATACCTAACAAATGGAATGAACACGTTTCTTATAAAGAAAATATAGTTCAAAAGTCATTCGTAAGGGCAACGCAACTGTGCTTCCTTTCTCGCGAGAAAAACGGTCGCGTAAATAATTTTTCGAAATCGATGAACGCGCGTTGGGTTCATTAGACAACGGGTACACTGGCATCCAGCTATATGGCGGGCGGATAACGATTCACCGTGAATCATGGTTAATTAATCACATAATTTATCAAGCGTGTAGGATCGATCCCCGAATCTGGCCTGGAATTATTCCCTGGGTGTTTTATCCGTGCCCTATGGGATCCCTGAAAAATAGGAGAGCACCGAGGGGAAGCGTTCCCAGCAGTAGTGGATCGATCGCTCGGAGCTGTTGGAAGATCGAGCCGCGGGGCCCTCGATTTTATCCTTTTCCTCTCGATCCTTGCCGCTGGTGAACGGCGCGGCGCGCAGCTCGCATTACGTTGGCGCGTACACCGCGAACGGTAACGGAAGATTTGTAACGAGCCGTATCGGGAACGACGCCATAACGGAACGGCCGTAAATCATCCGGGGCGTACTCTTTTGCAATTAAATCGCGCGCGCGGCCGGTCATTTTGAAGGGAAACATATCAGGCCGCGAGGGCCGCTGTAAATCACGAACAGTTAATAAAGCCCTGGGTGTGGGGCCAGCCCTCGTGGCCCGCTGTCGTGCCTTCCTCCTCTGTGAGCCATCCTGACAGCTAAGAAATTCGCGGGGACCGGCGAGAACTGCATTACGGCCGATCGAGGTCGTCCGAGTCGAGTGCTTTCAATTAAAACTGTGGGAACAGTGACGCTGTGGGGACAGCTTTTCACACGGAAATAGATTATTGGCTTGTTAGCGCGCAGATTGCACAGGTGAAAATGTTGTGGGTTCCTTAAAGCGCAGCTGTGTTTACCAAATAACGGTCTATCTACGTCCGCGTATTAAATTACACGATAATCCGAGGTGCGCGTAATTTCTTGCACGGATGGTGGGGATGCGAAGGCGAGGAAGCCAAAACATTGTCTCTGGTTTGATCTTGCTCGTCTGGAGAAACTTTTCACGACGGGGCGAAGACTTAAGGACAAGTCGCTGGCCGGAAGTTGCCTCTCGTGGGTAAAGTTCACGGGACCGTGCCGACACTTGCACCCTCCCTCGGCATCTTCTTCTTTCACCCTTCGGCTTCGTTTCCTCCACCCTTTCTCCCCTCTCTCCCCACCGCATCTGCTCGTTTGCTCTTCGAGTTCGTTCTCTTCCTGGAAGGGCCTCGATCCTCGTCGCTCCGCTGTATCTGTTGTCGCGCTCCCCTCCCATGCAAAGCAACCCCCTCTGTGCGAGCGCGAACGTACCAGGGGCGGGTTGGAGGGTGAAAGAGGTCGAAGGGAATCGATATTCGGCGGCGGCACGATGCGAAAATCGGACCGGGTGGCCCACAGTCGTTTAACCCCGTCGTCGCAGCGACGAGGTGCTAAAAACCCTGCTGCCGGCTTCCGTTCTTCTCGCGCGTTCGCCGCGACGCGAATTTTAATAGACCGCTCCCTTGCTGCCACGCAATCTCTGATGTAGTGTAAAGATGATGGGGAATGTAAGAGGAAGTGGTTTGAAAAAGCTTGATAACTCGATTGAAAACTTGAAGAAAAGGGCTTGAGAAATTTTCAGAAGCTGGTGTCTTGTAGAAGCTTCAAAATCTGGGATTTTGTGCAGCTTCTATTTTTTCCTTTTATGTATTTGAGAATTGGTAATTATACTTCTGGCCCCTTGGAACTTCTTACTCTTATTTAGCTTCACCTGAAAATCGATAGTTCCATGAACTTTCTAAGCTACGAATTTGTTAGAGTAGAGGAAGTGCAGTATATTTGAAATACCAGTTTGTTTAAGACGAATAAAAAATTACGGCAGAGGATGGGAACAAATAAAATATAGGGAAATTAATAAACTTTTATATTTCAAACTCTCAGTAATAATAAAAAACAAAAAGTAGGGTAAACCAACCAGTAATTGACCGCATACCAGTGAATGACCATTAGGCAAAGAAATGTCAATTATAAATTTAAAAATTACTATATGTTTATAAATGGAGTGTAGTTGCACGTTTAATATCCCATATTTTTAGTTATGCGTATTAAACAAACATTAATAAGTACGATTCTTAATAAAAGTATGCGGTCATTTACTGGGCTTCTCATTCAACAATTCGGTCATTCACTGGTTGGTTTACCCTAGCTGAAACTTTGATCGAAATGAAAAATGGCAGAAAGTATTGGTTTCGTTAAGGTGCAGGTAATTTGGGATACCGGTCTTCAAATTTACCTTCACTTTATACACATAAAAAACACATGTAGATAATAAAATTCTTTCCTTTATGATCTAATCAGACCGAAAAATCCCAATATAGGAACAATCTTAGGTAAATATAAATTGATAGCTCTGGTCCAAATCGATGTGGCGGTAGCCGTTACGCGTGAAACAAAAGTATTGCTAAGCTTTGGAATACTCCAAATTACCTTCACCTTCGGTATTCTGAATTAGCAACATCGCACTTAAACTAAAAATTTCATGTCACACTTTGTATTCTTGAAATTATCGCAAAACTGATACGGAACCATAGAAGGAACGCGCAAACGAGTAGCTTAAGTGTTCAACTGTTAAGTTTTGACATATTTTAACCATGAGTGGAACAATTGAATACTTGCTGAAAAAGTTTTGCAAATTGACGTTTTCTTACTCTGTAAATTAAGTCGAAAATGTTAAAATGGCGGTTTATCCACAAATGTCATTCGTTAACAGGTCATTGTCTCCTATTATCTACGGTGTTACAAATTAGATAACGTTAATAGTTAATTAGATACTTCGGTATTCCAAATTACTAACAGTATTCCAAATATGCTGCACTTCCTGTACTAAGAGAATCATTTATGGAACTCAGTGAACGCACAAAATGGGCAGAGGATTGAACAGGAAGGAGCTAATTTTAGATTGCAATTTTCCATCGTTTCCCTGCTCTTCATTAACAGATTTCCAAGTGACAAACAAACGCAACGTTTGCACTCTTAAGCGGCTAATTAAACTGCACCCCGTAAATTGGATTCACTGTTACGAGATAAGATAGCCGAGGATGAGGAGTTTCAATAGCCGCTGCTAGAGCGCCCAGCGAATTAGCGTAGTTCGGTAGGTGGAATAATAATATTCCCTTCGAGTTGCTGCACAGCCGAGTTAGGTCGCGTTTGGACGGTTAAATTATACTCGTTTCCGTGCCCGTCCGTCGCGCAGCAACGAAGAAATTCGCACCAGAGGCTGCGCGAGCCTGGTATCTTTTTTAATTAAACCTCCTCTGTCTCGCCGTCTGATGACATAGGCAAATAAATGATAACTAGGAGTAATCCTGTCCACCTTGCAGGCGTCGTATCTTAACGAATATTTATCCCATCTGAAGAACGTGTCGCGAAATTAACTATTCCCACGTGTTCATCTTTATTCATCCCCTTGCAAAGAATTGCCCGCTTAGAATCGGAATTTTTCTGCAACATATCCTAATAATTGAATCAGAGACATTAAGTAGTTTCCCTCGCAAAATCTTCGCGGTGTCTTTCCGCAACGTTGACAAAGGTAAAGATCGACCGACCCCGATCCTCCAGCAGTATCTTGAGCCTGGTGAGGCGTGGAAACAAAGAGCGAGAGCAGAGTGAATGCACAGGCGCAGGGATATCGCGTAATAAGTAAAGCTGTAAATTCCATGGTCGTTGAAGCTCGACGTCCCCAGGCCTGGTCAGATATAAATTTGCGCGAGTACTTTCGCCCTCTCCTATATTCCTCCCCCTTTCTCTGGTTGGGCCAGTCAAGGTCCGTTCTCCCCGCGGTAGGAGCAGTCACCCCGACGTTGACGTAAGTCAGGTATCACGCTGTTTGTTCAATAATCAATTGGACGCCCCGATGGGAGTCGTGCCAAGGCGCTGAAATATTTTGCAGGGATGCTGGCGCGAGTCAGGGAACGCGCGCGCACGAGGGTTTCCCTCTCGCAAGCTCTAGAATTTATCGCCATTGTCGAAAACCGACCCAGCCTGCAGCAGCCCGTGCGCCGTTGCATCGATCTGCGCTTTCTACCCTGCGTTTCCTTTTCTCCGTCGATTTTCCCCAAAAACTAACCCTGACCGCCCTGTCGGCCCCTATGGAACTCGAGGCAGAAGGGGTTCATCGATCGGCTAGCGAACGATTAACGTAGAAATGCTAGGACCTCGAGAGCAACGATAACTTAACAACCAGCGACTTAACTCTTTAGTTTCCAAGCGGTCAATGGACTCTTTGTTGATGTTGTTATGAAGGAGTTGGGGGAATATACAAAATTGCTAATATGTTCACTAACTTCAATCTTTAATGTATTTAGTATAATGCGCGGACACAATGTATTCGGAATATGCGTGGTAACCTCGGTACCGTAAAATGGGGGAACATTGGCAGGTTTTTGAAACATTTTGTTATATAATGTAAAAATTAACATGCTTACATTTGATTTAAGTATCTTATCATAACATTGCATCTTTTGTGATTGTACTACAAGTGTCAAAATGCACAAAATTTGTGTCCTTTCCTTCTTTAATAAATGTTAAAAGCGTTACTGTACCGGGGTAACATTAGCGCATCATGTAGATAGCATTAACGGGATAAGTTTTATTAATCTGAGGTCAGTAAACTTAAATTTCTATATTTTATTTTATTTTTTGCATCTTAACTAAAATCAACTCGTAACATTGCCACATCATATAAATAGCATTAACAGGTTAAGTTTTACTAATCTGACGTAAAACAACGTAATTTCGGCGTATGCCAATGTTACCCTATGCTGCCAATGTTCCCCCATTTTACGGTACCCGTTTTACAAGAAGTGCTCGAGAGTGCTTCGGCGTTAGGACTAATACAAGAACTGACTCTTGCTCAGGGGACATAAGCGTATATATCGTAGAGATAGGTACTTAGGTACATAAGAACGAGTCTGGCCTTTGGACATGACTCAAAATGATGAATCCTGCGTGGCAACGCGGTAATTTGGGATAACGCGTGGATTGTTTTGGAAGAAAATCATTGTGTAGGTATTCTTACTTATTAGAATGTTCAAATTTTTTGGAATTTCGGGGATTTGTCGGAGCACGCTACGATTTCAATCGCGAAGAAGAACGGATGTCACGATTCCACGAGGCGGTCGGAAAATCGCGCGGAAAGGTTTGCCACGCGCGAGCATTGCGATTATCGATCGAAATTACTGCGATTCACGCGGAACCAGGCCGTTCCGTTTGCATATGCGCGTCCCGTTGAAGCGTTCGCTATGTTAGTAATGGACTATTATCGGTAACTGCCTTGACCTCGAGCGCGCGGAACGAGGAAGGAAATGGAGAAAAACCACCTCGCACAATACGTATCGCATTCGTATGACAATACGCGAGGGAATTTTTGCGTCGCGCGCAGTTAGACGTTCCGTAAGCTCGGAGATTGCCTTCAGAATTTCCTTGGCGAAGAATCGAGTGTTCTATAGTTCTTCACCACTACGCGAAGCGCACGATATTTCTTTCCCCGTTTGTGTCGGAGCACAGCTCGCGATTATTTGCGATCACGCTGAAAATTTGCATCGATCCCTAGCGTGAAGATGCAAAATACGTCGTAAAAGCAAGGAAAATATCGTCCGCGAGCAGGCGAGCGCCAGTTAATTCTACGAAAAAAGGTGGAAGGAGCCGTGGAAGTACGCGTGATTACGTAGTCGCGGGGTTAACAGCAGCGGCGATATCGTCGGGGAAATTTCGCGAAACGCCGCGTAAGAAGGGTGCTCGCACGCAATCGGCGCCGCCCACCGCCAGGGCTGCCCGGCAACTTTGTCGCGTGCGTGTACCTACTTCTCGCAAATGTGATTTCCCACGCTTATAGTAAATTATTTCACGCGGCATCTGGTGAATTATGCGCGAGTATCAACCATTTCGTACGTGCGCGCTCGTCGCCGGGCGACACAGTGGGAGGCTGATTGGTCGATCAGCGGAATTAATGCACGGTGTATCATCGACTGTTGACGTCCTCCTCCGCGTAAACAGTCGATCCGTTCGAATTTCTTCTCTTCGGATCGCTTCGCGACTTCGCTCGGGCGGCCGTAATTGATTCCGAGGGTAAACGCCGCGAGGTGTTATCGATTTCATTGTACACTTCCCCCCTTGGGAACGGAAAGGAAACGGTGGATTTAAAGTGCGGTAAGAATCAGAGTACCCGCTATGAAAGTATTACAGTAATATTTATTTCATTAATTTGTGCGATTGTACACGCACGGAAGGTTATTTACTAACATCAGGCGAGTTCCCAAGAAGCCTCCAAGTGACTGCAGCCCGACTTGAACGTTGGGGCATCAGCTTGTCCCACAACCAGGCGACAAATTGCTCCCATCAATAAATCAAGCGGCTCGAATCCCCACCGCCTCGCGGGCAAAAGCTGATCGATTTAATAGGTGGTAGCGGAACGCTATCAAAAAAGATAACATCCCCGTCGCAGCAGCGTAGCAAAGAAGTCGGGCCAACGGCGTGATAGGGCAATAAATAAGCAATTACCGACAAGTGTGACGACGAGATTGCATAACGCGTCCCCCCTCTCTTGCCGGTAGTTCTCTCTCCCTCGTTCCCTTGTATGCACTAACTTGGCTAACTGCAGGTCTCTGTTCCACTTAAACAGAAGTCGACACGCGTGCATCGACAATGGACAGAGGAGGCTAACGCGGATGTGTAATTCCTTGCGATGGTGTCGAGCCAAGTTACCTTCTCGTGTTCCATTGTTTTCCAAAGACGCCGCTGTCCCGAGGGACTAAGAAACGGAAGAGAAAGGAGATTTGTCGTGTTTTCTGCAACGTCGTAGTCGGACACCCACCTTTTTTCCCTCTTTAGAAACGTCTGCCGTGGATAAACGGGGTTACGGGGGCTGAAATCCTCTTTCCTCCCCCTCGGTAGATTCTTCTTGCCGCCTCGTGCCTTACTGGCCCAAATATTCCAACAGTTCTGGAAAAATAATCATAATTAGTATCTTCTGGATCCCTCGGAATACATTTCAAGCTTCGCAACTGCGCTAAGATTTTATTTTCAAGTTGCTTTTCTGCATTTTTGCTCCCCCGAAACTGTAACTGAACCGAGGTTCCGAATTCGCGAGGATTTCTGACGTAGCCGGCGCGCACAGCAACGGGAATCGCGTCGGTTGCTCGGCGCGTATCCCGTTTACGCACGTTACAATCACGTGATTCCATTATGTCTCGCTGTGCGCGATTTGTTATTGTAATTACTGGAATCTGCATATCAAGCGACGAAAGTCTACGGCCGCGCTTGTGCTTGGCATCGTGACACGCGGGTCTGTCGTGCACTGTAATAGTTGACGCGCGATATCATCTATCAGTGGAACACGAAACCGATTCTGCATACACTATTGCCAAGGTGCTTCCATCCTCCTCCATTCGCGCGAGAAGGATGCACTCTGCAATTTCTTCTTGCCCAGCAAAAAGGCACTACTACCCTCGCAACTCTGAATTCCAATAAAAAACGCTGTAATGTCCCTTGTATTCCCATGTTCGGGTGTCCAGAGTGGCCGAGTGCAGGAACAAAGGAATTAGCTGCATTAAGTTTCCTCCTCGCGGGGGTAATTGCGCTTCGGAGCCAAAGGAGCGGAGATAAAAATCGCCCCGCGAACAATGACGCCGCGTCTTCCTAACAATTCTTATTCACCGCGACGCGTCGCAATTTGGTGATCGTCCAAACGAACGCGCCACGATATATTTGCCCGTTTTATCGACCGCGGGTCGTTCCACAATGAAACGTCCCGCGGCGACAATGAATTTCGCTACCGAACAGGCGGGATTCCTAGATGGTTAAGCGTGCACGCCCACGCCGAGCAACCCGTCCGCACGTCTAAAAGTAACCGAACCGATATCCAGTCTAAATATGGATTTGCCTGCACACGATGGCCCTTGTGGTCGCGCTCCAAGCTCCATCGTCCCCGCCCTCTTCCCCTTTGTCCAGGGTAATCTCGTGCAAAACGGCACACCTTTCGAATAACATTAACTTAACTCGCTTATGGACACCGACTTTCGTCTTCGATTGGGACCTGCTGCGCCCATTGTCCCCAATCCAGACTCCTTCTTGGGTCACTGGTGCGAAATGGTGTACCTGATGGAAATTAGTGATATAATCGATATGGATTTAATCGTCAGAGTGACGTAGTACGATATTATGGGCTATTAATCGAGTTTAGGTGAATTGGGGGAGCATGGTAAGCGCCTCGTTATTCCAGGGGTGGAAAAAATTAGGTCAACAAGTTGGAGGCCCACTTCCATGACTCCTTCCCATCGGAAGATGCGCCAGTGTTTCCCCGATCGAGCCTTGGCGCCCTTCTTTCTCGCGGCACCCCCTCGCACCGCGTCGAATCGTTCGTTATGGCTCGTTGGTCGAGCGTTGATCCTCGTGAGTCCACGAAATCTTTGATCACGGAGATAAAAAGTGCAGATGTGTAGTAGTCGAGAGTGCCACGCTCAAAGTTTCGAACTGTAAGGGTAGTATAGGTCTGTTAACTTGACGGCCCCTAAGCGCAAATTTTTATAAAATAGGAACAGTCTTCGTATCACAATATTTTTAATTTGATCATAATTTTTTTGAAGGGTGAATAAATAAATATTGTGGTTTGGACAAGCTTGGACAAATCGCGGACTGTTTCTATTTTATAAAGATTTGCACTTGCGGGTGCCAAGCTCACAGACCTGGGTAGTATCTGTACCTGAATCCACCCCTTTGAATTCTAATCTCTCGTGAAACTTGGGACCATCTATCTTTATTAACACCTAGCGACCTAGCGGGCGACGTACGCGATGAACGATCCGCAACACTTGGGCGTGCAAGTGTGCCAGGAATCAGCGAGGTGTTACGGGCGATCGAAGAGCCGAGAGGCTGTAGGAAGCAGTGTCGTCTGGAAAATAGCGAGGCCGCCGCGACGTCGTATCCTAGCTCTCCAAGGACTCTCGTAATGGAGTTGTATCAATAATATAGGGGCGTAATAACTTCGGAACCGGGGGCTGCCACACCCTATTAACCGCATCGCTTCCACCGCAATTACAGTACACCGTCGTACACTCGTGGCTTGACGCGATATTACTAGGTGCTGATAATAAAGTTACGCAGATAGCCCCGCCGTACTTTGCGGTGCTTCCTCTCCGCTCATCTGCTACGGATTAATCGTTCGTTAATGATTCGATCTTGAACCTTCGATCCCTCTAACTTCGCGCACTAAATATTGTAATCAGAAATCATCGAGGTCCAATACCCCAAGTATCTATAAAAGTAAAGGAAGCTCCGCGAAAATAAAAGCTCGCGGTAAGAAATCTACGTCGATTCTATACAGCCTTGCAACATCTGAATAATCGTTGCAGTCTAGAGCGATTAAAGCCTTGTAAAAATTCGCTGCTCGGCAATGGCTCCGCCTCTGCTACAAAGTTCACGTAATTGGAGTACAATATCGATATAATAATGATGAGCCGATAAGCGTATTAGGTGGATGCGTGGTTAGGGCGGCGGTCAGCGAGGAATATCCATATTTCTTGTCGGCGGGTAGAATCAGCGGCGGTGGCCACGGCGGTGCGTTGCATTTACATTCGCACGAACGAGTATCGTAATTGCATCTGCACCCACAGCCAACATGCGAACGGCCACGCGTCTCTGCTCGTCCCTCCCTGTACGCGCGGCGGAAAAATTATTTTCCGTCGTCCGGATTGAAATACCGTGCTCCGTTAAACCGCGTCGGATTGGAGACAGCAGGGGGAGGGAAGGGGGGCTAATTTTTGTCCTGTTTCCAGCCGCGTGGATTTTCGGAGAAATTAAATTACCCCCCTGTTCCGAACGTAACGCGGATGAGATTTCGAGCGGACGTGTGGGGCTGTGGAATGGCTCTAAACTGAATAGACATCGTTTTCGAGGGAAATTGGATTTTAAATGGAGCTACGATTAGGAGATCCACTAATTGTAAGTGGTCTGGTATCTTCTAACGCGGAGTCAAATAAAACTTGCGATACCATAAAGTATCCCAAAGTCGAGGAGGTTTATTTTATAAATCGATCGATACTTCGGTTCGTAGGCGCGTTACAATAAAACGACCATCGTATGCGGGATCGCGCATCAGCGTCGCGCTAAATTGATATTTATACGTCTGCGACTAAATTAGAACGGGCTTATAAATACCCGTGGCCGCAAATAGCGCTCCATCGTGACACGTGCGACCGCATGAGATGCGTTTCATCCGCTGTTTATTATTTACTGTTTACCCTTCGGAGCGTTGTTCCTCCGGTTATGCGTACGGCCGGGTGCATCGAGTGACCCAAGTTTCGGGCGTTGGCCGTTGAACTCGAGTAATTTCGCGGCGGTTGTTCGATCGGCCGGAACGGCCGACATGGAATGGAAACTCGAGGCGGATGCCGGGGAGATTCGAACCAACTGCCCTCCGCGGATTACCGTGGAAAACAACGGTGACGTAAATGTTCTTAAGGGGGTACGGGACTATTGGACACGTACGATCGATGGTTTCTTTTGTGTCGGATTACTTAGGTACCAAGTAATCATTATACCCGTACTTTTCACAGTTTATTGTGGACGCGTTTCTGAAAAATTGCCAAAAAAAATTGTCTGAAAGTTCAAATTTGTTGACATTATTAAACGCTGAAGATGGTCCTGCGTTGTACGCAGCTGTAGTCGGTGTATGTAGTATGTATCAGGTTAACCAATCATCTGAAAGCACAATGCTTTGGGGTGAGTAATTTCTACACCAAAATCTACAGCATCTCACACGGTCTCCCAGGGTTCGTTCACTTCGACTCCATAACTAGAGTGCAATCCAAGGAATTACCTTCAAAATTCTTGGAAAGTATCAAAACGGTATCGAACTAGGGAGTATATAACTCTTGTTGTGCCTCCATGACGTGATTAACCCCTTTGTTATGAAACGTGTCGAACGTAAAACGGTCGATGATCGTGGACGCACGAAACTGTCCAGTCACGTCGCTTCTGATGCGTGACGAAGCTCGCTCGTGCTCTCTCGGGTTCATAGATACGCCTTTCTCTACGAAGAGGTTAATAGTCTCATTACATATGGAGGATACTGTTAGAAAAACTCACAGATATATCCAAACTTACAAATTACAGACCAAAGCATTCCTCCAGTTTCTTACAAGCTGTGTGCTCAGCGAAGTTGCTTAATAGCAGATAGGTATTCAGTAGGATTTCTAAATTTCAATCTGATAGCAGTGCAACACTGTGCACAACAAAATTGTCTGCACCGGATCGATTAAGGACGATGAATGGAAATTTTTCGGTAAAGCCAAATGCCTATGCTCGTAGCTACGATCGCCGTGCTCGGAGGATTAAAAGCGCGAGACAGTCGGCTAGCCGCCCGATATTTAGGTCGTGTTAACAGTCGCGTTGCTAGCGGAGAGCGTCGTTAACGAAACGTAACGCTCAATAGAGCGGCGTATCCTCCCACGCAGGAGGGAACTCGCTCGCTCGCTCGCTCACGCGCGCGTCAAGGTTAGTGACACGCTTCTTATCTCCCCGTACCGCTAGCGTACGCTGGTTAAGATTCAGCGTAACGTTCCGTTTCGCCTCCTCCAGTGGACATTCGTATCATCGCCCTGGGAAATATCGAGGAAAACACGTTTCGCCATCCCGTTTCTTTTTTTAGTTATTTTTTTTTCGCTTCGAGATTGCTTTTCATTAACGACGCTAGGTACTGGATGATAAATGGGTCTGTTTGCTATCTTGATTGGAAGTAATTAGATAACGACGTGGAATTACCGCGGAAGGATTAGATAAATTACTAGATAACCGTGAGAAATAATGAGCACTAATAAGTAGCGGACAGCAGTCGCATATATTAAGGATATTTGGTCTCGCGATCGAGCTTCTATTGTATTTCAACTGCATTCTGTGCGATCGTATGTAAGTAGGGGAGACCGGGGCTAAAAGTTCCGGGGGTAAGTTGTTCCGACGGTTCTATCTTCAAAAGGAAAAGAGCGTTGTACTTCAAAATATTTTTTCCGTGTGAGCTGATCGCGCCACTCACACGGAAAAAATACTTTAAAGTACAACGCTCTTTTCATTTTGAAGATAGAACCGTCGGAACAACTTACCCCCCGGAACTTTTAGCCCCGGTCTCCCCTACGTATCCCACACGCTAGATTCTGTAGCTTCAGGTTTTAGTGGTCCTCTACAGGGTGCCGCGGTGTACTGTGTCACGTATTGGCACAAGAGGTAACGTGACTTCCAAGTTCCAGTGATTGTATACTAGGGTACTTCTCGATTGGTTGGCTGTTTCTCTCATGTAGAGAACTTCTTTGTAAACACTTCTGTGATTCAGTAGAAACTCCGCGGTATTTATTCTCCCCCGTCGATGTCGATAATTCCGCAGTTTGCGCAAACTTCTCTGTGGGCGGGTGTGTGCTTTAAAGTGCACTTGGAATACAGGAAGCGATACATCATCTTTTCGCGATTTTCACAAAAAGGAGAAAACAATCTCCTTTCCTCTCCCGCGTGATGTCACGGGTAACGAGTTGCGAATGCTATGGAACGAGACGAAGGGTCCAAAAATATCGTTTCTTCCTTCTTCGTGTTCGAGAGGACCACAGATATTTAGAAATGCTTATTTACGCGTACTATCGCGCTGATACGATGTAGTGGATCTAGTGGAGCATTACTTCCGGTCCAAGTGTCAATAACGTGTGACTCTCCAAGTTCGGTAAACTCGCCCTGTACAGGCGGCAACTGATTTTCGGTTAAATCGCCTTCGCGGGCCAGCCAAATTTCGCCTATTAATTCCCGATCGCTAAGCGGCAAAATTAATCGGTCGTAATGAATTCCTTGGACCGTGATAAAGAGCTGGACGTGGTTCGAGGGGGTTGGATCGACGAGAGAGGCAGGGAAGGAGGGAGGCGAGAACGGGCGGGCGGAAGGGCAGGAGTTGATGAAACCGAACCGGACCGGACCGGAGAATGAAAGTCGGGAAAGATTTATGCCCCTGTTAATAACTGCGTCGTCGTTCGCGGTATCGCTGTCGACAGTCTCGATTATGTTTCACGGCGGCGAGGAAAATCGGTGGACCCTTCAACGGCTTCCACTCTACACTCCCTTCTACCTATACACGTTTTGGTGCACCGGGAGTACGTGCTTCTTCCTGCCAACGGAATGTAGTTCCTTCTCGAGGTAGGTATTTGTAAATAAACTCCTCCGAGCACAGGAGCGTTAAAAAGTTTGGTGGTCGCGCTTAGTACCGTCGAGGGTGAATTCGAAATTTGTGGTTTCGTATAGGTAACTGATGTTACGATTCCCTTGGGTTTTCACTTGGAGTTTCGTCCAAGTTCGTATCTTTTATTCTTCTCGGACTCTGCTCTTTGATAGGTTTCGAGTCCTGGGGTGCAGAATTCTCTGATTTTCTGTATACCGGAATTTGCACCCAGAGGAGAGACGAGTGGGCGATGGGTATCTCGATTTTCGGACACCTTTCGTTTCGCAGTTAGTGACAGCCGAGGCATGGTAGATCCTAGGCGAAGTGTCTCGTCGACTTGGATATCCCGGTGCGTGGTTACGGGAGGCCTCCCATCACCGGGACGAATATATTTTCCCTGGGAACAGCGGAGCGGCAGATTACGTCGTTTTAATCGCAGGAAGAAGGAGCGCACGGTAAATCCTGTGTGCACGCGTGTTCCACCTCGGCGTGCCCGCGTTTATCAGCAACGACGCGTTTAATAAACGTCGCGATGACGTTCATTTCCGCGAGCCCGAGCGTTTTAACGAGTCCCCCTGGTTATTAGCCGCGTTCCATGAAAGACACGGGAAAGATACGCGACCCAGCGATTTATCTCGTTCGCGTTCTTTCGGCCAGATAAGATATTTTAGGTGACAGATAAGCCGCGCCGCGCGAGGGTAACGCGATTCGCAACGGACCAGCGAGTGGTTCGTTAAAATCGACTCTGTTGCTCGATGGCCACGCGGAAATCCGCGATCGAGGAATGCCCAGCGCCGAGGAAACGCGTTCTATCCAATCTCGACGCGTTCCCAAGCGTGCGGATAATTAGAAGCTCTCGGAGCCGAGGGGGCTGAGCGACGCGACGGACTGTGAAAGATCGATCGTTCGCGTGGTCGGATTCTGCGAATTCTTCGCACGCGGATTAAAGAATCGTCCCTCTTGCCGGGAAGTTTCGAGCGATCGTTGAAAGTTCCAGGTCCATTCCCTGTGCTTCTAAGCCTCTAGAACTTCCACCACCGTACGACGTATTTAATATACCGAAGAACACCGGTGATGAACCCTGGGATTCCTCTGCATACTATATTCACATAAAAAACGATATCAAGCTTGTGATTTGATTCTATGAAGGTCGAAGTACCTAGCCGATTGAAACGCTTAAATCAATTAGAGGAATAGTATTTAAGTAAACGAGAGCAAGGCATCGAATTGACGCCTGCCAGAGAGATATGCGAGCGAGTAGACGCTCCCGTTATCCAGCAAGGGCGGCGTGCACTTTTCGCTCGCTGAAATTGCACCGCTAAAGGCGGCTGGAGCAGCCGGCCCCGACCGAAACTACTCCCTGGGATCCCGTCTCGCATCTATTACGACTTACGTATACACAATCCAGGCCGGCTTTCTCGTTTTTCCCGGGCGAAAAATACGGGCCGTTCTGGTTCCGCGAGGCGACGGAAATGTCTGCATTACCGCGCGCTTTCTCCGCAATTTCCCCGTGCGCGCTGCCGCGCCGATACTCGTGGGCTATCCACGAACACGGAGAGCCTGGGCCCGTGTTACCTCGAAATTTATTGCGGCTTAGAAGGAGCCACGGGCTCGATAGCCTCGAAGCTGCGTCGATGGCGAACTTTAGTGGCATTTCTCTGTCCTACGTTCTCGGAGTGCTTGCATCAATATTTTCATTAGAGTTGCTTCGGAGTGGTGTTAATTAATGACTGGGATCTTTATTTCATATTCATGTTGCAACTATACTCTCTTTTAAACGAGAAAAGGT
Source organism: Andrena chrysosceles (assembly GCA_963855975.1). Lineage (NCBI taxonomy): Eukaryota > Metazoa > Arthropoda > Insecta > Hymenoptera > Andrenidae > Andrena > Andrena chrysosceles. The sequence goes on along the minus strand of OY979766.1, from coordinate 7,716,751 downwards.
TCAGGGCTGGTTGTTTCTTTGCACTCAGCGTCTTGACGTCACGAACGCAACACCCCCAATGGAATATCCTATTACATCGACGGCGGACGTGATCTCAGCTTGAGACATGAAAGCAACCAAGGGGTACGTCAGATGCTCGCGGAAACGTGGAACGGTCGATTCGCTATTAGAGGCTAATACGTATTATCGATTTTGGAACGAGGCCGGAGGTTATCCCGGATTCGAATCATGACAAATGTACACGGTGGCCTGGTCGTCCTCGAGTACTTATCTGTGTACGTGCGTCGTGGCTGCTCGATCGCACCCCGGGAAACCTTTTCCTGATCATCTCTCGCCTCTCTGTCTGTGGCAAGCATTTCCCTTGCTCGGAAAGTGACTTATCGATTTGAAAGAGTATCTTGTCAATTTCAGGAATTTCGATGCTTCATCTCGGTGGAGTCTCATTGCTTCTAAATATCTAATCATCAACCGTTTGTTTAAAACCCTCTAATTAATTCAATTGTAAGTGAACCGAAGCTTCTTAAGCATCGCTTGCTAACAAACGATCTCGATGATCGCCAGGATCGAGGCCACCTCGTCGATGCTCCGCAAAACGCATAAACTCACGTGCCACGAGTCAGCCGATCCAGTGTATCAAGATTTATGCTTTACGCGCGCGGAGACACGAGCCGCCCCGCGCCAGAAAACAGGCTGTCGCAGCCGCGGCGAATGTCTGTTCCGTCGCTCGGCGGATCGCGGCGAGCCGCACAAAGACGCCGTGGCAAAAAGTGTCGCCAGTATTGACAGGTACGGTGAGAAATTGCCGGGTTAATTGCGAAAGAAACGGGGGGTAGGAGCGGAGCGAGGCATCCAGGGGCCTCTCGAGTTAAATATCCTGCGCTACCGGTTGCCGAGCCGAGGGGTGGCAGAAAAAGCGCGCCAGTTTAAAGGACTCGTCGCGTTTTGCCTTGACCCGCGGAACAGAATGCCGTGGCAGGTTCCCCGTTTTTTCGTTCGACCGGTCCGTTCGCTTCTAATGGGAAACGCCGGGGTGATTTAGAAGTCATTACCGCGTTCCACCTTTCTTCCTCCCATCGGTTCACGCGATCTTGCGCCGCGCGCTCTACGTGGGTGGTGTCGAGCTGCACTCGCGGATCTGCTATTTAGGTATCGTTATCGAGGAGTCCACGAGCACTATAATACATAGTCTCTAATCATTTTCTGTATGAATTTAAAGTACCAGGTAGGGGAGAGGTGCTATAAAAGGAACACTTTTTTTTAGCGTCCATTTGTGACAATATCATTGTAGATATTTAAAAAACAAGTACATCACAAGAAAGCGTGTTTATTTTCCTTGAATAAAAGTATATTACAAACTCATAAATTGTAATAGAAAATAATAAAATCTTCCACTTTCAAATAAGTGGGAAATGTCCCTTTTACGACTACGTGGTTTTAAATGGGACAGTATAAGTCATGAAAGGGACACGTTAATAAAAATAAACTTATTAAGTATTACAATTATAATTGTAAATCTTAATGATACAAAACAATGGAATCTATGAAAAAATTAACTCTTTGTACTTATAACGAGGGCTAATTTATTGTCACACGTTTTTTAACGATAAAGTTTGTCGCTTTGAATAGTCACTTCACTAATTCCTAAATTTGAAACAAGACGCCATCAACTAATAATTGAGAATTTAAAACAATGTCATCTATGAAACTTTGTATATATCTTGTTCTCAGAAAACGACACAGAAAATCAACGAAAATTTTACTTTTACTGCCGTAAAACATCAACCGCGAATTACTATTCTGTTGCAAGTGTGACCGCAGTGAAGTTTACGTCAAATGACTGGGCACTAGTGTTGTCATAATCAGGAAAATAACTTGCATGTGCAATGCGTTTAGAATTTTGGCAATTAAATTTGTCCCATTTAAGACCTGTCCCTTTTATAGCACCTCTCCTCTACATATCCTATAGAGACTCGATGATGCAGATAGACGACTAATCGGGGCTGTTCCATTCTCGTTTCAGCAGCAAAAATTCGTGAAGAGGACGGCCGAGGAGTTGGAGCCAGCCGGCGGTGGTAGCGGTGACGGTGGCTTCGGCGAGCCCCCGGTGAAGCTGCAATGCACCCAGGCGCAGCATCAGCATCAGCAGGGTCCCGGTGGCGGCGGCGGAGGTGGTCCTCACCACGGCCACGGTCAGCATCCGCCTGGAAACGGGGCGAATTCGACTGGCCCCACCCATGGGGGTGGTGGCGGCGGGAACGAGGGCCTGACCAAATTCTCGGTGGAGATCGTGCAGCAGCTGGAGTTCACCACGTCCGCGGCCAACTCCCAGGCGCAGCAAATATCGACGAACGTGACGGTGAAGGCGTTGACGAACGCTTCGGTGAAGAGCGACCTTCTGAACGCTTCCTCGTCGCCGAAGTCCGGCCCGGACACTCCCGCCTCTGCCACATCCAGACCGCAGACCGGAAACGGCGGTGGAGGAGGCCCGGGCGCAGGTGGCGGTGGGGCTGGTGGCCCAACGGGCGGCGGTATCGGGTGCGTGGATATCGGTAACCTGGTGGAGTGCAAACAGGAGCCGGACAACGAGTTCGTCGACCTGGAACAGTGCGCCGCTGCGCTCGAGAAGGACGCAGCGGCGAACGGGGCCGGTTTCTCCGGCTTCTCCGACTTCATGGGCGACGACACGGGCGACGAGATCATCACTTCGGACGCTTTCAAGGACCTGATCTCTGAGATATCCGACTTCCACCCGGAGTTCATGAAGGACTTTGACTTCGAGGAGAAGATGATCCCAGTGGAGGCGCTGGCGAACAACGCGGCGATGGCCGCGGCCAACGCGGCTGCGGCCAATAACAATAACAACAATAGTATGGCCACGAACAACGGCCAGATAAAGATCGAGGACGACAAGGATTCGATACACCAGCAACACGGGAACGCTACCAACAACGGCGTGAACAACGGCACCAGCACGAACAATGGGAACGCGGTGCCGGCGAATTCAAGCCCGGGGGCCCTCGGCTCGGCTCAGTATTCCCCAGCTAGGCTTCCCTACTCCAGCTTGGACTTCAAGTCCGAGATGAGCCCCGCCGCTCAGACGCTGAAGCAGATGGCCGAGCAACATCAGCACAAGAGCCAGCAGCTCGGCCTCGGTGGCTTCAATCCTAGCGCGGCAGCGGCCGCTAGAGGACCAACCGCTCGCTCGCCCTACGCGGAGTTTCCGCAGTTCGGTGGCACCTCGGACTACCTTGGAAGTCCTGGTAGCGCTGGTCCTCCTGGCGGACAGCCCCAAGCGACCACGGGCACCGGGTCCTATCACAAAAACAATGGCACGTCCGGGTTCCAGAGCCAGCAGACCAACGACATGTTCGTCAGCTCGCAAACGCAGTTCGCTACCGGCCTGGCGGACATGAAGAGACCGCAGGCCACCACGGGCGGTAAACCGAGCATGCTTGGACCGAGCGGGGGATACAAGCAGCAGTATTCGCCGTACGGCGGTAGTCCTGGATCGATGCCGAATCACGGCAGCCCTGGTTATCCGCTTCCACCGAGGGGCTCCCAGGGCGGTGGACCCAATCAAACCGGCTCCCAGGGACCCTTCACCAGCTCCACGCCGCCGAGACCTCCCTCGGGACCTGGCACCTCCTCTCTGCAGATCAACCAGGCGCAGCAGCTACACATCAACAATCCTGGACACCAGATCCAGGTCAGTGGTGTCCCTTGGGTTCTTTTATTCCATTTCTCGGTGGCATTGTCGTTTGTAACGTCAGAGGTCTTACCGCTGGCAGGTATTGTCAGTCATTGAATTCAGTTAGTCTGGAACGCTAGCGTTAAAAGGCTATGGATTTATTGCGACCATCAGCCGTTAATTGAGTTTTACTACTCGTGATCGTAATTCGTAGTACGTTCCGTTGCATATCGAACACTTATTAAAATTTTGTGGAGGAAGATATTGGAAGTGGTGTGTGATTGTTAGTACTATATTTCATGTTCGCTTCAAAAAATCTTACGTAGGAATAAAAGAGCAAGATGACTTCATAGAGAATATGAACATTAAATAGAATTTTTCCAATATCTTTCATCATATCAAAAGAATTAAAGACACGAAACTACCCCGAAAACCAACAGAAGACCAACGTATTCGATTGTATTATAAGTTCGTGGGTGGTCAGAAAAAGGGGCGGAAAGTGTCAGAAAGAAGGCGGTAGAGTTTCATTCGCGAGTCAGGCGAGGTCGAATGATATCTGTTGCGTCGCGACGACACGTCTATTTTTGTCGACGGCATCACGACGCCGTCGCTGCCGCTGGTGGTGGTGGCGACGTCGTCGGTGGCGTCGCCAGCCAGCGGGCGTACTAAGGGTAGTAGCAGCGGTAGTAGTAGTAGTCGGGGGAGAACGTGAAGGGAGAAAACGAAAAGGGGGATGGATTGGCGTCACGAGGGCGCCGCGACGCGCAACAAGTAGTCTATCCCCTCCAGCCTCTCTTTATAAATTTTCCCTCCCGCTATGCGTCCCCACCCCAGTCGAACGAGAAGGGGGTGGAGGAGCAGAGGGCTGCACGGCCGCGCGCAGCCGGCGTCGCGACGCCGCCACCGTCTGCTCGATTTAACCTGCGACTGCAATCCGCGTCAATACGCTCCGGCCGCTAGTCGCGAGGCTGCACTCGCGACAACCTGTCCACGGCAACTCGTTCCTCTATGCGATTTTCGCTACACCCACGTGTATTTTCTGACGTCATTTTGCTTCCTTACAAATGCATGAAAGGGTAGAAGGTTTGTCGCGAAGGGAATTACATCGAGGGGCGATCATAATTCAGGATAATTGAGGGAATTGAAATGGATATGGAGAGGATGTAGAATCGTTCAAAGTTGTAGGTTTATATTTGGAAAGATTTCTTTAAACAGAGATATTTTTCTCAAACTTGGGGGTATGAATTTTATTTAATCAACCAATGGATTTTAGAATTCGATGTTAGTGGTCCACAAGCAAAGTAGGTTCTACAGAAAAGTCTGTCGAACATTCCTGGCTTCCTTCGTCTTTAAGAATTCCCAATCGAGTAGGGGGAAAAGGAAAATCTGTGTATGTCAGAAGGAAGCTACTGATCGAGAACACCGCGCAGTCCCCCGAAACGACTTCTCGATTGTATAAAATCCCTCGTCTATTGTGGCCGTTTCGAACAGATCTTATCTGCGCCGTCCCTCGAACAGCTTCGAGCAGCGAAACGTGTTCTCTCTGTCCCAATCGCGTATGGACACGTCTGTCCCTCGTAAATCACGCCAGCTACCGCGCGTATTTGCATCTCAATGCGTCGAGGCGAGCGACGCCTCCTCCCTCGACGCTTCTTTACTCCTGCCTGACGCGTTTTCCTCTTTCCCACCTCGATTTTCCCTTCCTCGGCGTCTCTTCTTTTTATCGTTATTGCATTGCACATTCGTCTGCCGCCTGTGTTACATCCTTCCCTCCGTTATCCAGCCTACCTTCAATTCTTCATATTCCGAACCACATACGCGATACTTTTAGTAGATAAAGAACAGATACCTCCTTCTCTGAATCTCAATTTTTTTCTCTTTCAACTATTCAACGCCAAAAGAAACTTACCTGTTTCAAATATTTATTATAAATTATTATAAGTTATATTTTCCCGGAAACGTTTGATTCCTCTTTCCCAATTAGCACAGCAGAAATGGCCACCAATGCTTTATACGCGGTACGTTCGCGCTGGGAACGCGATGAAAATTTAAAACAATGGGCATCGCACTAGGAGGAATGTTATCTCGCGAATTTACATATCCGCCCTCGCGAGCGCGACACCAAAAACGGTCCCACACTTTCCCACGTTCTTTCCCTTCGCTTTCCACCGGGCGTTTCCATCGGTTTAATCGACGCGCCTGGTTATCGCGACGGAAGTTGGAAAGGTGCCGAAACGAGCCGCGTAATCGCCCCCCTCCGTTATCGAGCAGTCGACTTCGTGTTCCTTGGTCTGGAAAGCTGCTTGGATATTATAACGATTAATGCACCGTTATCGGATTTAGACGGTAACGCGCGGAATTTTAAACGACTTGGACATCTGGGTCACCGACGTTGCTTCGCCTCGGCGTCTACACGTGACTTCGCGCGGAAGGACTCGGTCTAGAGTGAGATCCGCGGGACCGTTTTTAAGAAAAACACCACCGAAAACAGCCTCGTTGTGTTAACGACGAGGAGGGACGGACGTTTCCCCTGGTCGCCGCGGTTTTTCGAAGCGCCGAACAGTGATGGCTCTGAAATTACATCCGGATACCAGTGTTTTCCTCGTCAGCCGCGTTAATAAACGGACACGCGCGTATTAACGGAAATTGACCGCGCGCAAACGCCTTCCGTGTTTTCGAGTTCAAAGGTTGCGTAAACCTTCGATGGCATGCGTTCCGAACACTCGTCAACGATTCGTGCGGACGCTATCGCGCACCTAAGTGCGTTATCCTTAATGGATTTTCCATTTTCCAGCCTCCATTTTGCACGAAACTTCGTCGAGCCTGTATCGTACTTGTTACGCGCGAAAATGGTAACGTTGAGTGCAATTTTTCATTAGGATTCCGTAGTTTAGCTTGTTTCGTAAGCGGCTGACCTGCGAAACATTCATTCTCTGTGGAAATGTTCATTTGAGTAAGGAAAGCTATGATCTCCACTCCATTGCGTACATATCACGCGATTACCAAAACAGTTTGTGTGAAAATAACATTTAGGTAAAGCGGTGTAGAATCCCCATTGAAAAGTAGATGTTTTGGCGAAGCAGAGTTTATATAAATGTACCTAGTTTGAAACTGGAAACGCTGGGAGCGAATCAAACACGCCGCGATATAATTCAGACATTTTATTTGGCGTGAATAGGTAAACGAATTATCGGGGTGAATGCAATGGTCGAAGGTTTAAAAACTGAATATTAATTTACCTCTAATCGCGTGTATTCAGTATTAATGCCACTCTCAGTGTTCGATCCATATTGTGATACCACCGTTGATTGACAGATCAGGCGCAAAAAAACTTCCTCTAAGATAGTTCCTTAAATATATTTCAAAGACTATCAAAGTAAGTAGTTACAAATAAAAAAGAACCTCGAGGACAACTTCGTCTTCCTCAACGTTGACATACATCACTGGGGATTCTTAAAAACCAAGCCCTCCACCCCTAAAATCCTCCCCCCCCCCCCCACTGCAAACTCCAAAGTAGACCAGCCTTCGAATCGCTTTTCTACAATTCTACGATTTGGATATCGTTAATACAGTCAAAGAAGTCTCCGCAGACAGAGAAAGAAGGAAGACTTCGCGGAATTTTATGCGCGTCTCTAGGTACGCGGAGAATCTTCACCGCAGGGGATGCTCGCTCCCCTCCGCCTCGCAGAGTCGTACGTTCCCATCCCTTTTCCTTCGCCCACGAAGCAATCTCCGCGGTCGAAAAATTGGGGTTAACGGGAGGGGGGACGCGGAGGGATGAAAGGGCTAGATCGTATCTTCGCGGTGGCCGAGGGAATCGGTATCGATCGGCCGGGGACGGGTCCTGCCACGCATGGAAATAAATTGTCGCCGGTTGGCGACCCCGTCTCACCTATGCAAATCGGGCATCGGCTTAATTGACGAAATATTCAAATCGTCAGAAGCTCCGAGGCGCATTCAAATGATAATGGACGGCCTGCGTGCGCGCGCCGCCGAGCTTCCTCCTCCGTTACAAAAGGTGGTAACCTCTTTCTTTCTCTCTTTATTTATTTCGTTTTTCCTGTCTTTCTTCCGCTGCTCGGTTGTTGGCGTTGGCAGATCGCTCGGAGATACCCGCGATCGTTTGTGGGGCACGCACTCCCCTGTTAAAGGGTTATCGATCGACCCGCGTCGATCTGCATATCCGTGGCGCGTCAGCAACAAGGACGCGTTTCCTTTTTCGGCGACCTTCATCTTGACCCTCCGATACTGGCTAACTTTGCTCGTCGCATCGCGTTAAATATAAATCGCCGTGAAATTATTCTTCCGCGGGCGGCACAGGAACTGGCGCGATCTTGTTCGCTCGACCTTTGCAGTGGCTCGTTTCGGTGGTAGAAGATAGATTTTATTTTTGTCAGTCACTTAGACGTGAGGGTCAATGTTGACCCACCCTAATAAATGTCAAACTACACGCGTTACATATTATTAGTATTATTTCTTGGAGAGTATAAGGAATTTAGATTACAACAGGATTAGATTCTAATATTAAAGCTTACTCTGTGTTGCATACGAGTGACATTATGGGTCAAAATGGATCCCGCACGCGACGTCCGATCAGCTTATCCGCCATTCACGGGTTAATTCAAGCGAAATGGAAAATCACCCTTCAGATTCAGTCGAACGGCCCGAAGTATGGCCGGCAATGCGTTTTGCCGTCGACTGTACGCGCGCGTTGCTCGAGCAGACACGTAACATGTAGGTTACAAACAGAGGGACATGGGTATCGATTTCAGCGCGGTATGCAGCACCGTTGTGGAATGTGCACCTTCTAACGTTAGATCAAGGTGTGTCATGCACCGTGCACGGAGGAACCGCGAATGTGTCGAGGATATTCGCGATGTTCGAGGTGGAGGTGCTTGGAAGCTGCGTCAGGCTTTAAATTTTAGAACCTTCGAATGAACCATTGCTAATACGCAGCACAAACTTCTCATAAGAGACAAGATTTCTTTAAATTCCAACAAGATTTGTTTTCGCTTAAATTCTACAGCGATACCTTTCTCTGGAACCTCTTCTACGGCATCCTCAACCCCCGTGGTATCAATCTTCTTAAGAAGAACAAGCTGTTAGCGGATTTGACTCATTTCGAAGCAATATAGGTACTGTAGTTAGCATCCAACTTCGCGACACTCCTGTCCAGTCATTGAAATTACCCAAACACAAAAACACTACTTAAATAGTGTACATTATTCAATGATATCGTACTCCATAACTCGAAAACCTGTAGAAGAAGTTACAAAGAGCTCTATTGAAATTGTGAACGAGTATGGTTCGCAGAGGCGTGACACAGGCACAACACATATTTTCGTAATAACGCGAGGAAACGGTTAAATCCATTCCGTGCACGGTCGTCGACGCCGAACAAACTTAAAGCCCGTATCGATTACGCGGTTTTTCGCGCGTGTCGCGTGTAAGCGCGCACTAACGCACACGCGCTATTCATTACCCCTGTTTTATACAACGCGGTATAAATCACGCATGGGCCGCTTTAATTTTCCCGCGACCCAATGACAGCAGTTTTTTCAGTACCACCCCCTCCCCCCGGTATATTTGCATGTAAAACATGACAACGCCCTGGGTTTCGAGTGTTGCGAATAAATATTAAACGGGGGCAAAGTGTGCATGCCTAAACGCTGGTCTGTTCGAAGCTTCCGAAAATCTTCTTGCGCGTTATCGCTCGGGGAGGATCCCCTTAACGATTCTGTAACAAAGGCGGTACTACACTATACAACCGATCCAGTGGCGCACTCAAGATTCAATGTTGGGGGGAACTGAGATGATGGGATAAAAATATTCTTAATGAGAATTCAATGAAATTCATTAGGTGATTATAAAAAATTTATTTAAAGAATAACATCCAATTTTCTTTTCAAGCCCTTTTTCTCAAAGCCCCTTCTTTGGGGGATGGGGGGGGGGGGGTTCACTTGGTCCACTTGGCCCACTCTGGGTGCGTCACGGAACCAAATCATTTGTATCAATATGGTATCTTCAAATGGTACTTGTTACAATGAGAACGTGAAGGTGTGAAGAAAAACACAATACTGAATTCTCATTTGGAGCGCGCTGCGCTTAAGGGATGAAGTCCTCAAGCACACCTGACTTTATGACATCCTCCGTCTGAAAGCAGCAAGACATTCCAAGTTCTCCACGCCATATTCAAAATTTCGCGGCCCTGCTGATGATAAAAAGCCATGTTAACATAGAGCGATGCGCATTGGAATTAGGAATGGAATTCGTGCCATGAAGCCCGCTGCCAATGAGGACCTCGGCAGTGGTAGTTTTCGCGAGCGAGCCGATGAATTCGCCGCCGTGGCGGCTCAGCTACTCGCGTCGCACCGGAGAATCCGGTTGACTTGCTAATTTTAACTCGACCATGACACCGCACAAGTGCACTATACCAGCGTCGCGCGGTGGTTTCGTACGCGCACGATTGTCTGATAGCTGACGGCGATCTCGTTCGATAACCAGGGAAAAACCGTGAGGCGAACGGTTTAATTAAACCGTCGGTTAATTATCGCGATGTGTCAGCGGGTGGAGTCGGGGGCGGTTAATGCGCTATTCGATCCGTGCTGCAACTTTCGACGGGCGAAACTCGCGCGCCCTGCTCTCACCCCAGCCGGATGATTCCGCGAAATGGTAATTCGCACGGTTACCTACCCCCGACAATTGCAATTATTCGAAGCGATATAAGCAACGCCATCGATACGATATTGTTTGCCGACCAGCGATACGCTGGATACGCAACAAATATCGAGCCCTTTGACCGGCCACATTTTTCTGGGCCGCGTTTCCATGGAGCTTGCACGAATTTTCTATCCGGCCGTCCTTTGGAAATTATTCGATTCATTTTGTTTTTCGTATTGCTTCTGGGTATATGGGAGTTTACACACTGTTTGGTTAAGCGATGCAGTGGTACCCTTATTGTAGATTCATCCTTTTCGTTAACTTGAAAACGTACCTTGGGAGTTCGTAATAGGCTGAACTTCGAAGTACAGTATGCGTCAAAAGTTATGCACTCTGAGATGAATAATTTATTGTGCTGTAATGTCAGGCAGTAAAAAGGAAAATAATTCTTAACTGCTTCTTCAATATTGTGCTTTAGATCAACAAGAACAGTTCTCGTACTTTTGTTGATATGAAGTGCAATATGGAAAAAGCAGTTAAGGGGGTACAGGACTATTGGACACGTAAAGTCGATGGTTTCTTTTGTGTCGGATTGCTTAGGTACCAATTAATCATTGTATCCGTACTTTTCACAGTTTATTGTGGACGCGTTTCCGAGTAATTGCCAAAAAAATTGTCGAAATGTTCAAATTTGTTGACATTATTAAGCGCTAAAAATGGTCCTGCGTAGTGCGCAGCTGTAGTCGGTGTACGTAATATCAGGCGAACCAATCATCTGGAAGCAAAATACTTTAGACTGAGTAATTTCTACACCAAAATTTACAGCATGTAACTTGACTGGCGAATTTAAACAAAAATTGTGAAAGTTACACACGAATAAATTTTTTCCCCACATTTTTACTGAAGAAAATCGAATTTAATCGTTATAAAAAAATTTATGAACATGCAATGTTGATGCGGAAATTCCATACTATAGAGAAAGGAATTCTACATCTCCAGGTAAAATTTCAAATGAAAATATTCATTCGTTCAACAGTTATGGTGTACACGGTGATGTACGGTGTTTCAAAATGTAGTTTCGAGATAAACGGCTTCAAAGCTAAGTCCCCTACGCCAATCCGCTCTGCGAGGTTGTTACTCGGCGGTGCACTCAGTTATGTTCAGCGTTATAATTTCCGTAATTATTCGATTTTCCGCATGAAACTTTGTTGCAAATATTCACAAAGGACGACACTTTCAAAATTAATAGTAATAACAAAATTGATTTTTCGAGATTTCAATAGTCCTCTACCCCGTTAAGAGAATCACACTTCTGATACGTACTGTAGTAAGTATAGATACCAACGTGCGCGCACATTCCGATGAATTTTACGTTGCTCGCACACGCATCTTCTTCATCGCGAAGCGTGCGATGACGGAGAGCGGTATCGAAGGATCCAGCGCGACGTTTCTCGCGGTCCGAGGATCCCTTCGATCTGGCACGTCGCCGAAATTCGCGGATTCCAAATTCGTCGGCAAGTAGCCCGCGCGACTACGCGTATTTTTGGTCGGTCCTCCGCGGAACCCCGCCTAATAATGACTCGTTCGAGGAACTATCGGCCGCCTTCTGGAACTCATAACTATATATTTGATCCGGGCCAGATCAACATTGCTCTCGAAAATAGCTAACCGCGGGCCGCGCTCGTGTGCCGTTAAGCCTCGCGATACGTCTTCCTAAGGTCTCCGCTTCTTTCTTTCATTTTTTTTTTATGGACGAAGAGGAGAAAGAGGGAGACGAAGCCAGCGCATACGAGAGAGGAGGAGAAAGAGGTAGCAGAGCCTATACTCTTCGCGAGCAACAGCAGACGCGCTCATGCGCTCGAGATCTCTCATCTGCTCGTTCGATCTCTCGTACAGTTTCTTTCCACGGCCCGAGATAGCTCGCCTCTAAAGATAGGCCGGTTGTTCTACACGCGTTTCGTATTATGCCGCCATTATCGATAAACCGACCAGCGGGTGGATATTTTTGGCCTCTAAAAGGTTCTTCTCCACGAGGCATCTCGGTGCGACGCGCCTCGGGATATCCTTCGCGCCTCTGATCGCCTCTTACCCTGCTTGGGGCCAGTCAAATTTCATCGGCGAGGAGAGTTGGAGGTGCAGAGCCTTCTGTGGAACAGCCAAGTACTTTTGATTCGAGCTTCGGTCGAATAGGACTTGCCATATGCTTTGGTTTTATTTCTACGCACAGCTGTTGAAGAATTATCTTGCTCGAGCTTTAGTTATAACAGTTCTGAATTCCTATTTCACTTTGCCCTTCTTCTATCTAAAATTCTAGAGTACCGCGTAGTTCGCGCGGAATAGAGAAGGGGAACGTTTTGTTTACAAGGTGTTACGTCCTTGCCAAGTGCCGCGAGCATAACTAATCTCCCCGTGGAAGCACTTATCCGAGCGTTGAATACAGAGTTATGAAATGCAGCGTAAAGTATGCGATAATCTTGTCCTCGATGCGCTGTTTAACCATGGTCTCTCCTGTTTGGCGCAAAAACAGGCCGTGATCCGCGTGCAATCGTGCGACTGCAAATAACTCGGCTTCTGGCCGACGTGGGATGCTCGAACGTTGTAAACACGCTCCTCGAATCGGACGGGGAAGCTCCACTTGCTTCTTGCTGGCCCGCAAAAATGTTTTATTCACGCCTCTATAAGGAAACGACGCTCTACTTCTACGACTTGACGTCTCGGTTCAACAAAAAACTCTTAAATCCATATCTCGGATCAAAATTATCTTACTCCGATTACAGTGGACATCGAACGTCTCTTAATCAAGATGAATCGTATAAATCTAAATCATTATCAGTCCTCAAACTCCAATTCCAGCTGTTCCACTAACACCGCTGTAGAAATAAATTCAGATACCATACCTCCAGGATAAAAGCGTTATCTGAACAATTAGCTTTGTAAAAGGAACATGAAAGATTCAGATCGTTAGGTTAGCAAAGCCTGCCGCCCAAGTTACAGCAGAATTTACCCAGGTGGGCCGATACGTGGCTAGAAAGTGGCGAAGTTGCAGACAAACTTGTCGAACGGAAAATTCAGCCGCGTATAGGTGGAAGTTTATGGGCCCTGTGAGCGGTGTAAGACGCCATTAAATGGCCCCGCGGGCCTTCTCGGCGCGCGATGTTATTCACGCTATCGCGATACCGCGCACCGCGACGGCCAGCCGCACGCGTCGCTCTATTTTCCGTCGAGCCAGCCTCTGGCTACTTGTTTGCGCAACCACGCGACAATAAAATTCGTTTACGAGTACATTAGGTCCGCGCCACGGCTTTGTGCGATAGCCACTTCCGCTCCACTTGTAAATCACGAATTTAGCGTAGTGTCGTTCCTCCGCGGCGCTCTTTCCTGCTAAACCCGTTCCGCTATGCCCGTCCAGCCGTGATAATCGCGGAAGGACCTATCCTTTCGATTCGAAATTACCGCGATTCCAAGGCGACGGGGAACGGGGCTGTCGAGATTGCCCGTGTGTAGAACTGTGTAAGTAAAGTGTAGCGAGCTGCCACTTTTTTTTACCTTTCCACGCGACGTCGTCAGGGCGGCCAGGAAAAAGACGAAGACCCGTCGAGAGACGCAACAGTTTCCTCGATCCATCGCGCGATCTGCGTTTCATTCCGAGCCCACTGATACGAGTATTGTGGTTGAGGCAATGGTGGAGGAAACTGCGCGTCGATTTCAATTTGCGTGGCGAAATCTCGAGAAAGAAATCCCCTGTCCCGACAAATAACATCCTTCTTCCACTTGTGGCGCTCGTATGTCCTCAACTTATAACAATATAGGTAGGGGAAACTGGGTCAAAACTGGGTACCTGGGTAAAAGCGGGACGTGGTATTATTTTTTTAACTGCTTTAAAGTTTCCCGCTTCGTTACAGCGACATATTCTCGGGATGTGCATTATTTCATCAACAAAAGATGATCGTGTTACACTCGTGCTTACTAAGGATATATGTGTTTTTGAAGGCTCTGATCCAATTTTTGATTATGAAGAAACTTCAAACACTTTTGACAGTATTCAGGTAGATACTTTTTGGTGTGAATTATGTTCACTGTTGCATATTAAAGTGTAGATAATTGAAAGGTGTGTTTTATTTCGCCACAGTATTATTAATAATTCGTAGTATTTACAGAATGGTTTACCAGTCTGGTTTAAAACCGCGTACCCGGTTTTGGAATAAATGTGTACAACAAAGAAACAAAAAACAGGAAGTTATTAAAATTAAAACTAAATCTTAATAAAATCTTACAACTAAAAAGAAAGAAAACCACAAAATTAAACAAAATACCGAAGGATAATGATAACAGTAGTGATGAAAACGGTGAAGACATTTGCATTTATGTCCAAGAATCATATGGTTCATTGAAATTGAATGAAGGTTGGGTGCAGTTTGTTTTAACTGGTTGGGGGATTGAAGAATTGGATGAGTTTTATTGTTATAAGTGCTAGGGCTAGTATCTAGTATGGTACCCGGTTTTACCCAGGCCATGGGGTAAAATCGGAACATTTTTAAATCATTACTTTTTTGAATTTTGACTTCTATTAAAAAGATTGGATATGTACTATTATTTAAAAACGAGTTTATTCTAATGAATCTCAATTGCAGTTTCTTTTTTACTTAATAATGTCAAAGTTATGAGATTCGAATCTTAACGTTCCGATTTTACCCTGGTCCCCCCTATTACAGATTTATTCTCTCAAATCTAATCTATCACTTAAAACACCAGAAAACTATCAAGTATAGACGACAGAATCATTTCTCATGGTGGAGGTGAAAAGAGATCGCGTTCGAATAGGAGGGAACGTTTCGTAGCAGGGTTCGGTGGTCGTCGCGCCGTTTGCACGCACTCTGTGCCTGATTTATGTACGAGGGATGATAATTAGGCGTGGCGAGCGACGGCGAGATGCTCCCAATGATATCGGAGCCCGTCATCCCGTCTAAAGGATGACGCAAGCGTGATTCAATGTTGATCTGCCTGGCGTCCGTCTTCTCGGGTGCAGGTTTCTGCGTTTCATTCGTCGCCGGCTTCTTTCCACTGGCCCACCAGGAAGTCCTGTTCATTTCGGAGAGATTTGATCTAGCGAGGTTCGCTAGCCCTTGAACGACGAGGTACTCACGATTCCCATTCGACAGCACAGATTACTCGTGGCTCTGATTTACTCTCCTATAAACGGACTTCCTTGTAAGTGCCTCGGGCCGACATAGATGCAGAGTGGAAAACAGACGCTTCGTGGAAACGTTGATAGGCTCGTTAGGGAAAACAGATTAAGTCGTATCGCTTAGACGTGTCTTGAATATGTTACCAGGTTGCAAAGAGTCCCTGCCATTCTTGGAAATCCTTAGCTGAAGATGATATTACCATTCTCCCATTCACATTTATAAATGTGACACGTGCCGAAGAAGGTCTAAATACCCATCCACGGAAACAATATTGCTCCATCATTATCGACTTCCAAGAGACAGTCGATGCATCGATCTAGCTCTTCCAGCATCTGAGCAAGAAATCCTGTGAGCGATCTCGCAGTGGCATGCAATGGACAGTTGATGCCAACGAATAACATCCTCTGAACTGCCCAGCGCGATTCATAATTGCGCTCTTCCTCGTTCGAGCGGCAAAAATTAATCCCCATCCCGCGCCATTGTCCGAATTAGTCTACATCTTGAATAATTAGGTTGGTGGACGAGGCAGCGGCTTAACGCGAAACCCGACGCGGCGCGTTTTGTCGCCGCTTTCTGACAACGCACGGGCAAGGTCGATCGCACGTTATCGCGTCGATATTGCATAATGGCCGTTCTTGGATCCGGTCGCGGCTTAGGAGCTCTTATCGTCACTAATTTTTCGCCCGCCGCGATTCATTGGAAGCTCCCAATAAAGGTCGAAGACGCTCCAGCGTCGAAATTCGTCACGATTCAACTGCGGAACAGCGATGGAATATAAACGTGTTTTTATAAAAGGTTTGCACGCGTGTCGGTGCGTGAAAGTGACGCATTAACGCGTTCCCTTCGACTGCCAATCGCAACCGATAACGGCGAAAGCGACGGATAAAAGCTCTTTCGCAACTTTCACTCGATAACGGTTTTCATTGTGCGTGGAATATTGTCCGCGAAGTTTCAGGCAAATAGTGTGGTCAAATAAATTCGAATTTGGCGCTCTGGATCTCCGTAATTTTGAACCGATTGTGTATTATTGTTCAAGAGGTCTGGGTTTCTTTTCGTGATTGGCTGTCGGGGCATAGATACGGTCGTACTACTGAATTTCAGTAATTCTTGAATGCTATGTGCTTTTACGCGGAGGGAATTTGATAAACGTGACTAATGCTCGTAGAATGATTGCTCACGGATGTTTTTTTAAATATCGCACGCTATGCGAAGGAGGACCGAAGACGCGTCACTGTATATTATAGTACTTTGCGATTGTGTATCGTGTTTTCCATCGGTCCGCTACTGGCGACGGTTTAGCGCGTACACACGAGTCTCGATTTCGCGAAAACATCCGCTGAGGGAGCGATTATCGGAGAAAAGGTTTCGCCATTATGACACAGTGATTAGTAATCATTCTGCATTAGTTCTTTACGATGCAAATAAAGGCACAAGTGTTACTACTGTTGAAACTTTTTGTGACTTGATGACACATTCAGGAATGTATACATATTTTGGTAACAGAAGAACAAAGTTATCTATACAATGCATTTTGCATCGATTCATACAGAAACAGGGTAAAGGTAAAGTTAGCTCGAGATCTCGAAAGTAAGTCCGATACCCGCTGGCAGTCTGTTGCGCGCGACTAATTCTTAACAAGTTTCTTAAACTGTCTGCTATTCCTATCGCCGTGGAGATTATAAATTTGGCAGGGCCAGGGCAGGTAGACGACAAGCTTCTGCGTATTGGAATAATTTAATTGAATGTATAAAGATAGAAGATTGGAAGAAGCGCGTCTTGGTCAAACGCAAGCGGCGACAGAGGTAGTCGCGGGGGAGATAGGTGAAGAGAAAGGAGAAGTTTTGTGTGGGTTGGAGAGGAGGAGCGAGTGGAGGGGGCGAGAGTAGGGGTGGCAGATGGATGGGGAGAGCCGAAGGGGGTAGATACTAGAGATGTAGGGGAAGCAGGAGAAACTGGTTGGGGAAATGGAAGAGGGAAGGGGTCAGAGAGAGGGAGGAGAGCATATGGAATGGAGTGAGGCGGTGGGGAAAGATAGGGGATGAAGGGGAAACGTTTTTCATTAATTTCGATGGCGTGAAATTCTTTCAACTGCTTGTTTCTCAGTTTCATTCCAATAATCGACACGCAATTGCATTAATTCCGAGCCCCCGTATCGCAGAGACGGGGAAACCGTAGATTGCGTGAAATTTTAATTAATAAGTAACGCCAGCCCGTCGATGCCCCGCAGAAGCCACAGCCGCGCTGCTTATCGCGCTTAGCGATAGCAGGAGAAAGGTTATTAAACCGAGAGAGGAAGGGAGCGAGAAGGCGAGAAAGCGAGAGAGAGAGAGCGGGCGGGAAAAGACCTCGAAGTCGACGTCTGTGCGCAGTCGGAGGGTGGCTGGCAGGTCGGGGGGTAGTATCCCCGACAACGCAGTGCTGTATCAAGCGGAGTCGGAGCCTGGCCGAGATCGATGCGTCGCGCGACTCATCACTTATTTACGCCTTCATTACTGTAAACAATGCGTCTCGCTTTACGTCCGGCCTCTCTGTCCCTCTCGTTCCTCCCTGCTCGTCAGACCGGCAACGCCGTTCCATCTCGCCCCCCTCTGGTCCACGAGATCGGTTGTGCTCCCGACGAGAACCGTCCATTCCCGAAAGTAACTACCACCAGCCCCCGTTATAAAACCTGCAATTTCGCAAGGGTCGTACGCGTGCTTGTACAATGGCACAGTTGTACGGTCTCGTACGTGATTACTTCGAGTCTCTTGGAACCTAACGAGATCTATCTCAACTTAACTCTGTCTTCCCTTCACTTTCAATTTTCAAAGCCTCCCCTCCGTAGAACCTCCACAGTGATGACTCTCTGCGTGATCATTTTCTCGAGCGATTACGCTGAAGGTTACCGTTCCGAAAACGATCGTCTCCTGCGCAATACAGCTGGGATTTTACACACCACGCCGAGAAAAGAACAATGGTTCGTCATATTATTAATATAGTTAATATAATCTGGTTCGATGCACTCGCGGGAATCTCAGCAAAAAGTAGGTGGTATCGGCGGGGTGGTAGGAGCCGTGAACGCGCGCGCACGGTTACACACGGTGAATAATTTAGGGACGCAATTAAAAGGATCGACGCTAGCTCCTACGACATTAACGTTCATTAATAAACCACGAATGGATGAGCGAAGAAGCGAGAAGTGGTTAGGCGGCGTAGGGGCGAGGGCAGAGAAGCGGGTATCGCGAGCGAGTGCCGGCGTTTTCAATTAAAATGCCGACATCGCCGCATTGCAGCAGTCCGGCGTCGACGTCGTCGGCGTCGCACGTTATGTGCACAACGTGGGCCACACTAGCCACTGACGACGACACCGCACGTTTAGCCGCTTTTCCGTCTTCATCGCCGCGTCCTTTCATCCGACGTTAGCCAACCCTCTATAGCTGCGCGACTATGTAGCTATATAGAGGAGGTCCGTGCCCACAGCCACTGTTTCTGTCTCCGCTTTTTATTACCCCACTCGAACGTTGTCCACGCTTACTTCTCCGCCTCCCTTTTTATCCGAAGCACCTGCAAGCTACGTTCAAGTAGTGTGTACAAGCTTCTGTCGCGTTGAAACGCATCAAATGCCTGTCCTTCGAGAGCAGAGTTGGGCATTATTCGGCTAAATTTTCATTCGAATAAGTATTCGAATAAATTTGTGCGAATAAATTTTTATTCGAATAATCTTCGAATCAAAAATTCGAATAAAAGAAATTATTCGACAATAACGAATAATTTTTTATTTGACTGAAAATTTATTCGAATAATTTCTTATTCGAATAAAAATTTAGTCGACTCCACGGACGAATAAAATGATCACGTGATTTCGGCGGTGTATCGTCACACCACTGACTGACACCCGTGAGAACTAATGTTTTAGGTTAAGTAACTCTTGTCATACCTCGCATGACAAGCGAGCCGATGCCGTTGCCTCCAGAAGAGAATACTTCTTTAAGGCAGGATTTCCTCGGCTCGTTCAGTCGTATGCACACACTTAAAGGCACACACGTCCAAAAGTATGTTGGACACAGTACAGACTTCCATCGATAGATGTCGGGTATCACATTTATTCGTCGTTCATTCAGGTCGAATAACGAATAAATTCTTATTCGAACGAATCTGCCTAGAATAACGGTACAGATTTATTCGCGAATAACGAATAATTTTTCGTCAAATAAAATTGTCATTTGTTATTCGCGAATAAATCTTGGGGATTTATACGAATCCGTATTCGAATGAAAATTTAGCCGAATAATGCCCAACTCTGTTCGAGAGGAACCCCTTGGTGGAGTTATCTTATCTAAAAAATTGGGATATTCCATTTTCGAATGACTTTAGTGGATATTACGCGGCACCCAGATCATCGACCTATTTCTATTCTGCTACGTTTCTGTCAGTTTTCTAATTTCATGCTCGTCGGATATTCAGTGGTGACCAGTTAAACCCTGATTCCTGAGCGATCCCTCGGTTCCATCTCGATCAAGCAGCTCATCAACGCCGCGATACAGTTTGTGGGAGGGGTCGGTGAAATGCAAAGTGGGAATTTGTAGTTATCGGTTATGCCACGGCGATGCCTCGAGTCGATTAAACTTTTATTACTGCGGACGAGAGCCGCGCGAGAAATTTCGATCTCTGGAAGCTCGTCGCGCCGGCTCGGCTGAGAGTGTTCTCATTTAGCTAATGCTCCCGAGATCTCGAGAATTATCTTCTCATAGATTCACGATCGTCTCTGGAGAGCAGACGATGGTCACGAGCCGCCTGGCTGGGTTACTGAATAACCTACATCCGCGGATCCTTCGCCCAGTTTCCTTGGATCGTCCTGAAAAATCGTAATATCACGCCGCACTATTTCTCACGCTTCTGTGGCTTGTGGCCAGCCAACACCTCAAGGAGTCTTAAGTCTCTCGTTGCAGTCAGTTCTACGATTGGAGATGGACATTTTTAAATAAAATTTGGTTGCTGATGAGATTTATATAAATACGAGCTCGAATAATTTACGCCACGTTCGTTATCATTAATGCACGCGACATTTCCATCGTAACTTTAATATCGCCACGCTAATCGACCGTGTTAAACGCAAAATCTACGACAGCATGAATCACGATTTATTTACAGCGGAATGTGTAGGTGGGTGCAGTCGGGGGTACAGGGGAGAGGGGCACTCGTGTCGATTTTGGTTTCCGACGCGGAAAACCCGAAATTCCCGCGAGCGTTATTCTTCGGTGACGGATCGAACTTCCGCGCGTATTTTATATTCATGAAATCACGCGGAAAAAATGAAATCGGCGATTAAACGCTTGTTTGTCGATAGCGGCGTGACGAAGAATCATCCGCTATAAATTTACATTAAGTTCTCCGCGGATTTCGATTCGCCACTGACGATGGATTCGTTATATTATATTATCAGAGATCTGTGATATCCCTGTTGCCTAACAGGGTTTAGGTATCTGTTACTGTAAAAGTTCGAGGACCGTTGAGTCTGTGATTTTACTGGTGAATTCTAGCATTTGCCATTGGGGAGCGGTGGAAGTCCGAGAAATCTTACAAAATATCTGAAGTTCGGACTTTGCCAACAGAGCTGACCGGTAAATCCTGACATTCACCAGCATCTGTTGTCAGAAGCCCGATTATTCAATATTTTACAAGATATTTTGGCCGTTGGCTTTCCGTAACGGTGAGTGTCAGGATTCACCGGGTCTTTGAAGTTTTGCAGTAACATTTCCACAACTCGACAAACTCCGACGTACCTACAAACACGGAGAATCGTGGTCGCGCGTAGATGAACAAATATTCCAAACTGTCCAATTCATAAATCGTTTCACGTGCATTGTGCGCGGAGGATCGATCACCCGAATAAACCGGTGGCAAACCCTGTGGGCACTCGAAATCGGGGAGGTTTTCGAAACCATGGTGGCTCAGGCTCGAAATGGAGTCTGGTGAAAGAATCGGCGACTGGCTGGCACGGTCCCCGTGATATCGAAGCTAATCCAATTTTCCGTGAAGTCGATTCCCGATATTAAGCTACGATCGAACCGACCCGTTGGATTCGTAGCCGCGGAACGATTTACGCGAGACTCGAACCTGCCGCCTCGAAAACTTTCGGCCGCCGACTGTCGAGAGAAGCGGGTCGGGATCGTTCGCACTGGCTCCCACCTCGATCGCTCGTTACTGGCAAAGTGGCTGACGATATTAAGTTATCGAGCCCCCGCACGATCTGCCACGGAGTTAGTCGCGTTTCCTTCGTGTAGAGTACGCGGGGGTGCCTGTTATGGGAAATTTTACGCGGAAACTTTGCCGTTTTTCGGGCGAACTCGCGCTGTTTTACGCCGGGAAAACGTGGAAAGTTCCTCGACCAGGGCGAACAGTTCGCTTGCAATTGGGATCGACGTGGGAGTAGCGTGGATTTTGAGATCCCGGGAGCGAGGTCGGTGATTGGAGAGAAATTGTTGTTCTTGATCCTGTGAGGGATGAAAATAATATTGCTTGTGATGGAGTACGGTAATGATAATATACGTTGTTATGGGGGAAACAGATATGTAGAGAGGAAAGATAATGGACACGAGGTGGTGTCAAAAAAAGGAGAATAGCGACGTGTTGGGCGAGGTTTAGACCAACGCTACGATATGATCCTCATATTTGGGAAAATTTCTGTTATTACTGTGTTTTTGCTTTACGACTAGAGCCGTGCTCCGTTTTATGGAGTTTTTCATTACACTCGCGGGTAATAGAAACACGCTTTTAAATACACCATGCTATCTACGCGCCGCGTGTATGTGAAAAAAATGCTCCATCCATTTTCATTGTCTCTCCTATTCCCGTGTATCCTTCCTGCGCTGCTTTAACATTTGCTTCAGGTAGGATCTCGGTCTTTGCTTAGGATCCATGTTTTTGGTGTTAGAAGATTTCGATTCACGTATCGATGAGTGGATTACTCTGATTGGACCCCAGAACTTTCCCTCCTCAAATTTATTAAAAATCTATAGAATTCTATTTCTTTCTCACGAGACAATTTAAACCTTACCAAATTCCACGTTTCATATACACACATGAAGCTTGGTCGTCAAAATCAGGTATACAAATCCCTCAAGTTCCGAAGGAAAAGCGTAAGAACTGTCGCCTCTCCGACGAATAGGTACTCAATTCTCTCCGGATATTGTTCTTCGCCTGGGCACAAAAATAAGCTCGGAATTAAATTGCACCGTGGTATAACATCCATGCACTTGTTTGCTTGCCTGCCTGCTTGTTTCCTTGCTTGCTTGCTTACCTGCTTGCTTGCCTGCTTGCTTGTTTGCCTGCTTGTGCTTGCTTGAGTGTGGCTGAACGCGACCGAGGCCAAAAGCGAACAACAGAATTCGATGGCGGTCCTCATGCCATTCTTAGCTTCTGCGAAGCATACTATATTAGCGTATCGCGAGCACACGGCATCCCGCGGTCAGAATAGATTTCTCTGTTCGAGCCAATTCACCGGCGTGCAGTTCGGTGCACTCCGCTTTCTTCATCGGCTCCGCTTTGGAATTTCGACGTCGGACGCCGCCTGGGCCATTCACGCGACGAGCACCACCCGAAAATACACGGCCTGGATATGGGACCGTTCCAGACCTTTAATTGAGATTTCTTACGGCCTAGTTGCCGTGAAATATTTCACGTTCTTTCGCGTTTCAGATGCCATCGGCTGCGGCGAATCTTGTCGCGTCGCGGGGCTTCCTCGAGTACAATCAGGGGGTTGATATATACGTACTATAAATCGATGTTGATGAAATTTGTTTTGGAAGAATTTCAATTTCAATTTCATTGTACTGGCGAATGCTTGATTGAGATTAGGATTGCTTGTAGGATTGTTTTGTGAAGGAAGATTGGAATTTCTGTATATTTTTGACGCGAAGAATCGCCGCGTAGCGTAGGCGGGGTATGTAGGTGTCTTAGGGTGGTTTGAAAAGAAGTTAAAGGTCGTGTTGCTCGGTGTCAAGGAGTCTTTGTTCCTACGCGAAGTGACGTCCTTCGTTCTCGCGATTTAAAAGCGAAAGCTTCAAAGGTTAGGGCGAGTGCAGCCTGCAAATATTTTTCTTGATGCTTGACACCAATCCTAGAGCTGTCTTTGAGTAAGATGAACTATAAAAGTACACCCCTGTAGGCTTGGATTTTAGTTTCCCGTTTACGGTACTTCGGACACTTCTAACTATCTATCGTCTCGCTCCTCTTTTCATGTGTTCTCAAATTTATTGTACAAAAAGTGTGTGCCCTAAGAGGATTACATGTTTTACCTCTGAATTCTACTTTCCCTTCTTCACGTTTCTTCGTCGTAGAACAGTAAAGTCTAACTACTTAAATTAAACTACGAATTAAAGAATTTACTCTTGGTTAGAAATCGCGAGTCTGTACAGCGAGTTTTAGCAATTTTTGGTATTAAAAAAATTCATCTTCTCCGGCCGCAAGGATACATTTAATCGACGCTCCGCCAAACGACACAGAGACAGCGGGAATCTTCTTTTCTTTTAAAACATCGAAAACTCGTATATCCGAACGTGTCAGGACGCTTTGAACGATCGCTCGAAGCGGTCCAGCAGAGTGTATTCAAAAGATAGCGGCCATTAACGGGTTCCACGAAAGCACCTCGAACGCCGCCAGTGGCGGGCATAACCCTCTAACGGCTGGCTCGCCTCTACGGTTATTCCATAAACCACCCCCGCGACTTGACACTCGGGGCACGTAGTATAATTCTTTACTCTTCCGTCCCTCTGGCGTCCCTCTCCTCGCCGGAGAGGATGCACGATTCTCTGGTCTCCAATATAACCAGCGGCGCAGCCAGCAACACCGCCGAGCCACCCCCTTGATCACCGGCACCCTCCACGCCGGCGTTAAGGTTCTCGGTTTATCCTCTCGTGTGTCTCTTCCGTCTTCCTGTCTTCCACGGCAGCCGAGGGTAAGTTGCCTGTGGCTCGTGGATAACCGGTTTACTCGCTATTCCGAATTTACGCTCCGTAGGTATCAGATTCTTTTTTGTCGCTAATAATTAGTCGCAAAGAAATTCGCAACACTTCCAATATCAGGATTCACTGAAAAATACTGCAGTATCCATATACAGTCAGAAATTCAGAACAAACGCAACAGAATCGATCAGTGGCTGCAAACGGACGTTTGAGGGTAAAAAAGAGGGGTGGTTCGTCCGCGACGAGGCCTTGGAGCGAAGCAGAGCGAAACGCGGTTACAGAAGTAGACGGAAGGACGTGCATATCGAGTCGACCAAGGGGGAGGGATGGAAAAAGCGAAAAGACGACAATTCGAAGGCTGATGGGGGCTTGGAAACGGGTCGCCGGGGGATGCCAGGACGTGGAATGGAAGAAGCCCCGAGGACGGCGTTGCGCCACCTCGTCTCGCGGCTCGCTAATGCAACGTGACGCGATACGAGCGGACTTATGGTTCACCCAGGGGCTGAAAAACCAGAGGAAAAGGCTGGCCTGTCGGTTCAACCCAGCTACCACCATCCTCGCGCTGTTTCATCAATCGAGAAGCACCGCAAGTCAAGCTGCGCTAACTGGCGTAATTCAAACTATCCTCCTGTTCGATGCGAACTATGCTCCACTTTCAGTGTCGATTCCTAGCGCCCTGACCACCCCGTTTCATCACTCGCGAAAAGACCGTCATCGACGGACATACCTAAGCATTTGCAAGTCTCAAGGGAGAAGGGTTCAGTGACCCCTGAGGGACAGACCCACCAATCTGACTAATCACCGCCCCCGACTCATTTACTTACACCGAATCTGGCCGAGAGGTTAAACAATCCTCGACCGAACGACGGACGTTAAATGCCTTCGGGCTCTCTGAATAAAACATCCCTCGAGCCATTAAATATCCAGAATCGCTTTCGGGGAAAGGGCTTTCTGGCCTGAATTTTTATTCCTCCCGCGGTAGCTTCGGAGGACGGCGGCGAGGCCGAGGGCCTGTCAGGCAAAAAGGCGGTTGGAAAAACAAGGTAGGCGGTGAAAAGTAGGCACTCCTAAGGCGCGATCTCGGTCGAAGGTATTGACTTTCCCCGAGGGGTGGTCCCTCCCCGCTCGTTTCTGCTGCTAGCGCGATGATGAGACCTCTCGGGGAGAGGACTCTGCCTACTCTCTACCGCCGACTCTGCCCCCGCCCTTCCCCTCCGCCTCCTTCTGGGGCGTAGGTGTGCACGTGGTTTACGAGTGTGCAGGATCCCAGAACGCAGATATGCCGAGGGTGTGTTCCGCGTGTAGGTGGATGGGAACGTAGGTAGGCAGCCAGGGTGGTTCCCCAGCCCTGGATGCTGGTGTGCTGGGAGCTCGCTACTGGCTGCTGGCTGACACAAATCTCCGCGGAAAAAAACGATCCCCCTATCGGGCCAGACCTCTTCTGGACTCGGCCTTCTCGCCTGTAATTTCAAGGGACTCGGAGGACTAATATCTCACTGTCGCGAACCCCTTCGAGAAGCCTGTCGGCTTGACCTTCTAGCGTCCCTGCAACGATCCTAGAGATGTTGACGAGCGAAGATGGTACTTGGAATTGGAATCTGAACGGTGTTCGCGTTGATCGTCACGATACCGTACGACGATCGCGGGATCTATCGGTACCGCCCCGTAGTCGTGGAATCGCCAACCTGCCGCGGCCTCGTTTATTATGCGTCTCGAAGATTATCGGTGCGCTGCTTCTGCCATTAGCGGAGTGGATCGATCTGCAGTCGCGATAGCCTCGCCTATCGATTACCGTTAAGAGCGGTCGTTAAGCAAGTTTCCTATCTGCTTCTGCAAGCTAACAATTTGCCGTGTCTCTATTGCTCGCGGATGCCCGTCCTTTGGAATCTCGATAAACTAATTTCGATAAACTAATTTAATCTCGATAAACTAATTTCGTCTTAGGAATAACCAAAGAAATATGTCCTTCAAGGAGTAGACTCGTATATTTACTTGCAATGAAACGTTAGCTATTCAAACAAAAATACTCGCGAGTGGTTCGAACCCGTCACTACCTTCATCGAATATCACCCCAGCTCTGAGTAACGGGCGAAAGAGCTCCTCTGGCGACTGGTAGGAGGTCTCCAAGTCGATTCCCCTTTCGATCTTCACCCTCAGATCTTCGCCCCACGCGCGACGCCCAAGTTGACGCGTGGTTCGCAAAAATCTGCAAAGTTCTCGCCGGTGTACAGAAGCGTGGACGCCTGGCTGATGCAAGGAGCAGTGTGCGCGCGTACCGAGTGCAAACGAACGGGAGGGCAGTCCTCCAAGACAAGTGGTTTTGCGACGGGGACGCGGGTAGTGGCGGGTACAACATACCCTGCCATTACCGCGCGCCTGTCTCTCGGGTAATGAAGGCGGCAGCGGCGTCGACGACGGGGACGACGCTGCTGGCGTCGGCGTAGGGCGAACTGGTGCAAAGTAACGGCGTGATCAATGCCGCAACGCTAATTAATTAACATTCCCTCGCGGAAGAGGTCTCTGGCAGACACACCTATACGGGGCGAGGAGAGAGTGCCCTTTCTCTTCGCCCTGCGTTTTCCCTCCCCACTTTCATTCGCCTGTCTCTCTGTTCCACCGGCAGGTTAGCGATCCTCTTCCCCCGGCCGCCCTCGTCCTCTCCTTTTCACTCTAGTGACTTTAACGCCAACGATCGTTACCGTACCGCGATAACGACCACGCCAGCGAGCGACTAGCAGCTGGTAGAAATATCCCAGAGAGGATTATTCCTCGGCGACCTGTCCGAGGAGAAGCTTCAACAATCACTTGCCGGCGACCATGATAGTCTAGAATGTGGTAATCTTTTTACGATTTTGGGAGGATGATTGGACTGACTAGTGATGTAGACCTCTGACGTCCTTTTCAGAAATCTCTAATCATTAGTAGGGATTGCAAGATACAATCTACCCCCTCAAGAGAGAAAAGTCACTCGGGAAATCCTCTCAATCGCGTTCGCGTTCTCTAAGCCAGAGCACGGGTGTCGCTAACCAAGGTGGCACCGTAGAAAAGGAACGTGTGCGACGTTGATCGTTGCTCTTCAAAAATGGATATCCCGTCTATTTGCTTAAAAGCGCGCGGGTCCCGCCTTTATCATCCGTCGCCTGACTATTTCACGAGGCAATCCGCTTTCGCGCGAGCCGATAGCGCTCCCTCGGCTGGCTAGGAGGAGGCAGCGTTCGCCTCTCTACGCCGTGAACCCCATCCCCTCGGTCGTGCCCCCCAGGAGGATTAAATCGAGTCTCGCCCCCCTCCCCCCGCGGTCGATATCCAACTCGGGCCACCGATGGAAGAACGTTGACCAGGAGACGAAACTTGCCAAGGATACACTTTCCGCACGTATCCCCGCGGTGCGCGCGCACCGATCCTCCGCTCTCGACGTAGGCGGCCACGGCTCTCTAAGTAGGACAGCAGAACGATACTAGCCGCGAACTGAGCGAGAGAGGATGCTGGCTTGTATCCCTCCGACTGGCAAAAACTCGCCCTTATTCCGCGCCGCCACTTCCTGCCGCCAGCGTTCCACGCGTTACCGAGCCCCCCCCCCCATTCTGCCTCTGCTTAAAATCCCGCGTAACCGCGAGCCTCTGCGCCCCCGTGTACTTAGCAACGGTTAAATTAAATCGCGCCGATGTCTGATTACCCTCCACGTTTCTCGTCCCCACAGCTTCACGGTTCACGGGCTGCGCTTCGAGGTAATCGAAAAAAAATTTCGTCAACGTTCGGTGGATTGTTTCGGTATGAATCGGTTCTGAAGGTAAAGGCGCTAGTGGATAGATATTTGTTTGGAGTAGTTCAGAATTTTGGTAAATGCAAATTTAAAGTTTAGTTTATTAGAATAAATGAGGTAATAATTGATAACTATTGGGAAATACATAAGTTCCTCTCTATATGAATTTTTATTAATATCTATATTATTGTAAAGGCTTAAATTGCTTCCATTAATACTTAACACTTCGTGGTCATACCTTCTTATAATTACAAATTGGTCACATGGGTCACATTGAGTTATCACTTTCGTATTTTTGAATCTTTTAATATTTGAGTGATAATTGCTTTATCATGCTCTGTAGTCTTTTTCTAAAAATGTAAATTTTGATATGATGAAATTTGTAGTGGAAAAAAATAGTTGTAGGAAGAAGAGATACTTTTATTAAAATTCAACAAATTTTTAAATTTTAATAGTAAAGTCTAAAAACTTTAATATTGAGGTCTAAAAATTTGCAGAAATATTGGCAAAGAAAACAACATTGCCTGGGATCCGATACACCCCGTGTGACCACAACGGTTTAAGCATTTTTGGATTGATCGATTTGATCAGCTTTACCAACAAGCCAGCGATACTACATTCGTTGAGAACTACTTAGTATCTACCGAAGATTATGATGATATATCGTATCTTTTAAGCTTCCGTTTGTTCGGTAATGAAATCCTTGGTCGATTACCTCGCGAGACACCCTGTATAAGAGCGGCAACTCCTGAACGCGGTATAACGCGATTAATTAATTAACGTATTTGCCGTCTACCTCATTACGCCGGAGCGATATTCAGTTTGCTAGGAAGCTTCGGTTTCCTTCGGTTTGCCTTTTGGTTCCCGTGGAATGTTTCGCCTTCTAGCCCGAGGAAAGTGTTTGAGTACTAGCAGTCGGTAGCTGGATCCCAGTTATCAGTTTACCGTGACAGTATATTTATTCCTCTCTGCTTTAAAAAACATCCACTGTCCAATATCTGCGCGAAGCGAACCAGGATCGATCAAAATCGAAGGTCGCTTGAACTGAAATCGACGTCGACGTCTCTGAAAGACGATAAGTGAGCGAGTGTAGTCAAAATCTCTGCCAGATGACAGAGAAGCAGAATCAGTTCTCACCATAGCCATCAATATATTTGACATCGATGCGCGAGCATCGCCTCTCTGCGCATTTTCGCCAGTCGTTGCGCGACGTCCCTATCGTTATTAGTTTAACGAACAGACGCAACAAGAAAGCGCCGGCGAGTGAACTCGATCGCCTCTTAATCCCCGACTGCGGATGAACATTGCGGATCGCGAACTGGATCGGCTCCGAAGGAGTAGTTTCAGAGAATCGATCGGGGGCTCTCCGTCCTACCGTGCGTTGCTCCGTGAACCGGTTTAAAGCAGTTCGACGCAGGGTGGTTTTACTAATTGGTGCTGAGCATCGATTACCGACCAACCCTCCCCCTCTCGACCCGATGCACCGCGTTTCCACGTCCCCCCTTCGATTTCTCTGCCATATTCGAAGGCTCGAGCCGCCTATAACGTGGCTCTCCACTTCCTTCGCGCTACGTGCCATTAATCCTCGCGTTCTTATTCATATAAGAACATTCGTCTCGTATGATTCGACGCACGCAGCATCCTTAAAGAAACTGTATAAATTGGACCCTAGATAAATATCCTCAGAACGTTATTAGCGAGATCGATTTGTGGGTCTCATCTGTGATACTCGGCTATTTTGAGAGATGAAATGAAAGCACGCAGAACACTCAATGAGAAACAAGTCTAGTGATTACGCTGTGTGTGTAAGTGGGGACGGTGGTGTAGGATAATTCTCCTCCCATCGATTTTCTGTCCTTACGTAATACACATTTTGTGGGCGGACATTTCTCTGGTAGAAACTGGGGAGGACCAGCCTGGCGGGGGTAGGTCAATTGGTCAGAGCAGTGGGCCGGCAAATGGAAAGCTTCAGGTTCAAGTTCCGCTTACGTAAATCCTGTTCTTCAGTTTCTTTATTCTCCGGAATTGCGAATAAGAAGAATGCTACACAGTCACGAGCGACTCCCATTGATCCCCCGCCAGGCGAAAGAGATTTGCATTTATCAATTCAGTTACCTACCTACGTCACAGCGTTCGGCTGCCTGATTTGGTGCCCTTTCAGCTAATCAGTGGCGAGATACCCGTTTGCCGACGTGTCCCATCAAAGGTATCGCTTTCCACGCCACTCGATCGTGCGCCGGCATGTTTCTTCCACCCCGTGTGTACCTGTGCCTGCACGCCTCGCCACGGCGCGTCATTGTTGCGCTGAAGGTGACAGGCGTCGAAACTGGGACAAGTTTACCCGCCCATTGAGTCAGGAGTCGTTAGAGGGTGGTTAAGAGCAGCAACACCGTGGATTCGGGGCGACGGAGTGAGAAGGGTTGGAAGGAAGGAGTCGGGTCAACGGTTTCAGTATTCATAATGATGATCCGCTCGAGGCGAGAAAGAGGAGGCTCGACGTGAAGACGCTCCTGACGCGGCACTCGTGGGCGTCGATGCTCGAAAAAATCGGCTGCCCAAAGTTCCCTCGGTGCTTTTCTTTTCGACGACACGGTGGACAGCCGTCGCTGGGAGGGCGGTGGAGGGGCCGTGGATGCTGGTAAACAAAGGGCAGCGCTGGCAATAATTAATACGCGGCTGGCGGGATCGCGGGAGGAACTAGAGGGGCAGAGGGCCTTCTCGTGGAAACCGAGGTTTTGATTAATGACGAGTTTACCGGCTTCTTCGCCATTGTGCCGACTAATTATGCCCTGGTTGCACGGTGAACCTACTCGACGATGCGAGGGGCCATCCTTCTCCACGCGGCAAGCCTGGCCAAGGATGCAAATGGACCCCGACACCAGACCTTCTCTCCCAGCAGCGTTTCAGCAGCGCTGCTTGGATCACCGACTCTCAGCTCGGCCTGTCAAATTACACGTTTCCGTTTTATTCCCTCGAAACTGATGACTTCGTCTTGGGTAGACTCGAGACTCTTCCTGAAATCTCATGCGCGTAGCTGTTACAGGCGAGTCTCAAGATCTTGCTTTATCAATTCCTAGCTCGTTCGCCCTGTACACCCCTCGTTTGAAATTCCAAGTCGAAAGAAGTTGCCAGAGAAGTTAGCCACCTCCTCCCTCGCTACCGGCGATGTTTGACCGTGTCCCTTCTGACCCGATCAGGGTTCAATCGACCAGCGTTTGCCTTTCAACTCGTCGCTGTCGTCGCTGTCGCTGCACGTACAAAGAGTGACGGTTCACGGTCCGAAGTATCGAAACTGTCAAACTTCGCCAAGGCACCGGGAACTCTCTTTGCGTTGCCTTTCACTGCAGTGGCTGGCGAGCACACCCCCGTGGCTGCTGGCATCGCGCACCCCCTCGTATCATAGTGCCGCTCATCACGGATACCTATACCCACACGTGCCCATATCAGACACGTATGGGAGTAGACGGAATATACGGAGCACTAAATGCCGGTATCGGAAATCGATATCGGGGAGCCACAGCCAGCAGCCACTCTTCCTACGCCCCCTGTCCCCCCACACAACCCCTCCCCCTTCCCCTCTGGAGCAGCCCCTCTTTCACTTTCCTTCTCTCAACCCTCTCAACCCTCTCATCTCTCGCCGTCTCTCCCCTGCGCTATCATTTTCGACCGCCTCCGTCCGCCTCTCGCAATTTCATTAGGCTGTCCTCCCGCAGGTTTTCGCGTTTGTTTCTCGCGTGCGTCGCGCCGCGAGGAATTTTTCAAAGGGCCGCTCCTCTCCTTCGCGCCAGCCGAATTCTTTCCTCTCGTCCTTTTGCCCCCTTTCTCTCTCCCCCTCCCCGCCCTTTCGCTCGTCGAAGCCAACGGGTGCTCGGTCGAGATTCTCTCCGCTCCACCAACGTATCGATCCGGCTTTCGATAACGATGAACGTTATCGCCGGGACACTAGAACGGTAGCCGGTCGCTCCTCCCTGAAATATTATAATTGACGATATTGCCCGCTGGGTAAAACGCGCTCTCCAGCGCGGTAGTTTTCCCTGGATTACCAGCTGGCTGCTGTGGAACGCGTTTTTAGGTGCCCGTGCGTTGTTGGATTTAGTGTTAATCGATACAGGTTGCTGGGAATATTGTGAAGCGTTTTGGAAAGCGTGAAATGTTGACGCGGTGAGTACTTGCCGTTGAAATCGGAGCAGCTGAAGCTCGTGGATTCTTTGGTTAAGCTTAACTTAGCGACGCATAGTATCGGTAGCTTCCTTTTACGTATCAAAGGAGAAGTAAGGATTTAAGAAACTCAAGGAGAAAGCATCGAAAGTCGCAGGATCATCTGCTTCTCCGGCTGAGGATCGCGCAAAATCACGCGCGCGCATTGTCCGCTAACTACCGCCGTAAACAGTGACTAGTTGACTGTATCGATCAACGCCGGTGCAACCATCAGCCGCCCCCCTCCCTCTCCCCGGAAACACTTATTCCCGCGTGTGCGTGTGCACGTACGGAGAAGGGACTCTCAAAGGGAACGTCGTCGGGGGTGCGCGCGAAGGAGGAGGGAACGTGTCGATGGAGGGGTGTGCGCTGACTGCACGAAAACGAGAAAATAAAAAGGGGAGACGATGGGGAAGATGGAAGTCGTCGCGCGGGTTGAGGCTCAAAGTCACAGAGAAAATAGCGGGTGCGTTACATTAAACGAACGTGGGAGGGGTAGTAATGTAATATGCTTTGAACGCCAGTCGGCGAACGATGCCTTTAGTACGCCGACGATCGTATGCATTTCCCGGCGTGAGTGGTCACGGGGTGCTGTCTGAAGTCGAGGACCGAGAAAAGCCGTGGTATCGCTGGTGACTTTCGTCGTTTAACCCTTTTCTAGTTTAATGAAAGGACGAAGGTGTGATTCCTTTATGAACCTCCCTGCTTTTTGATGTTTGCATCGGCATCTCACGAATTTCTCATAAACCAACGTGGCAATCCCTACTGGTCGATTCATGTTGCGCCCCTTATGTTTTCCAATTTTCCTCCGTTCAGACGGTAAACGATGTCTCGCTCCTGATTCGCTTCCGAGCTAGCACGCTCTCGTACGTTACGTAGATAGCATAATTAAATTTAATTAACTCTTTAGCAACGCGGAGGGCATAAATAGATCCGCGCTCGGCGGCGATTTAAATGCCCCTCGCACGAAAACGCGCTGGTTCTAATTAAAACGCCGCAACTTTCGCGAATTTCCGACGAATTTAAAAATGAAATTAGTATCGAACGAGAGTGGGAGGGGGTGGTTCGCTGGCGAAGATACCATCGCGGAAATTTACGCCCGCGGCACGCTGGAAAAGAGCCGCTCGAAATTAACGATATCGCGTAAAAATTCATTGAACATGGTGAAAATTCATTGCACGGCGGATATGGAATATCGCCCTCCCCTCCCCCCTGCAGGTTGCTCCACATTTCCCGCCCACGCGTACGAGTACTAGGTGTAATATCCGTTTGTTCTGAACCAGGAAGAGAGGTGTCGATATCGTCCCGCGTGTCCATTCCGTTAAGTACACACGGGATTCGATTTGCTCGACTAATGCTGCTTCAAAGCTCACCGATTACGCTCCCTTCGTGAGCGTAGGTACGCTTTCACGCCTCGTCTACCATGGAGCAGCAGAATTTCTCGCGGTGCTCCTTACCTCTTTGCTCCATTCACAACCGTCAACAAATTAAACTCTATTCAAACCCAGAAAATGATAACGTCACCGTATCAAACAGAAACCCTATAGGCCGTTTTGCTAACCATATCTACGCCTATCAACGCCCGCACAGCTCAAAGGGTGTACAGTATCGGACCACGCGAGTGTGTGACTCCGTAGAACACTCACCCCGAAAATATCGACTCGCCAGCCTGCCCGTTTTCGCATGCAGAATCGAAAGTCTGGTGAGATCGGCCCACCCAGTCGCCACACGCACTAGCAAACCGTAGCATGAATGTTAGAGCTCCCCCCAGCTAGCTGCTGGTTGGTATCTTCTTATCAGCTCAAGACTGCAGGTCGATCGACTAATTAACCACGCGAGGCGTCACTTTGAAATTTAAAGGGCACGGCTGCGCTGGAGCGCGAGAGGGCCCCCGATCGATCGGCGCGCGCGCGCGCGCTTGTGCGTGTGGCGTTTGCTTGCGAGTCGAAAGCGTGGATGGGCCGTTTGCCACGGTAGGGTTACCGCGGTTTGTCGAACCTGCTAATCATCGAGTTAACCGTTATCTGTACACGGGGCTGCTCCTATTGGGGGCCAGCGTAGGAGTCACGTAAGTGGTTGAAACGCGCTGCTATCGACCAGGAAGCCCTGTGCAGCGTCGCCACCGACAGGCCTGTGTGTCCCTTACCGAGAATATTACGCTTGTCACCCCGTTGACTGAACTTCTCCGCGAGCTGGCGGCTGGCACCCCCGCTTAAACCGTATTCAAGCGTTTCCCTTTCACGGCGTAACCCGACCTCTTCGGTTCGCTACATTCTTGCTCACCCTTTCCACGAGTCATTAACCACGCGTTAAATTGCACGGCGACGAGCCTCGATGGTCCCTTCCACTCGTGGACACTCCACGCTGTTCGAACAGTTTTTGGCACCGTTCGAGGGTCGCAGGGGTCGATGACGGTGAGCGCGAATGTCGATGTGTTTTTCCGCGCGTAGGTGCAGTGCCATTCTTCCATCGACGCGCCACATATAGTCGGGGTAATTAGCGAATTCACTCGATCGGCGTTATTTTTGTCTGTTTATTCGTGTCTCTGGGAAATTTATCGAGATATCGGGATATAATAAAACCGTGGCTGTCTTCGGCACGACTTCTTCCTCTAATTACCCGGTAATCGCTTGGATCCAGTTCCCTTCACGCTTCGGCGAAAGATTTCACCCCGATTCGCCCCAAGAACAGCCAGCCCCGGGGCTCAGAAATATTGCGCTCGTTTCGCGGCCGCGTACAGGAAGCGTGTAACGTGTATGATGGAACGCCCGGACCGACAGCGTGTATGCGGCGAAAGATTCCTCCCGGTAATCAGCTTAATTACCTTCCGCTCGAAAGTCCCGGACAACGTGAGCCGGTTAATGCACGGCGACTAATTGACCGCTGTAAGGGTTCACGAGTGTGGCCATTTAACACACGGCGATCGTTGTACAGTGTGAATCATAATAATAGAACAAGTGCTGGACGGTCTGAGGCCGCGATGCATCGGCCGCCTTAATGTTTCAACGTTTCAAGCCTCGAAGGGCACTTAAGCGGCTGCCCCGCGATATTCTTGCTTCTTCGGCGGTGCTGGTAATCGCTGCAGGGAGTCGATCAACTTAAAGGGTTCTTTAACGCCATATTTAGACAGGATGAGGAAGAGGAGGGGGTGAAATTCGCGTCGAACGTTTCGGGCATCGTTCTGCAGATTCTGAGCAATTTTCTGTCACTTAGGAGTTAGGGAGTTGAAGATGAAGCACATAATTTCGAGGTAGTGACCAGTGGCGGATTTAAGAGGAGATTCCGGTCTAAAAATCGATTTTTTTTTATTTCGTTTTTCGATTGTTCAACCTTTTAGGAATACGTGTTTAAAGGGATTTTTTGAAATTCGTATAATTCTCGAACTTGTAGGTATTTGAGTAGCCGCAAATGCATGGGTAACTCCCGGGCACTCGGCACTCACGTAAAGCTTTAAATGCGTTTTTTTCGAGACAGTGTTCTTAAAACCGGCGGAACCTGTATCTCGAAAAGATATTATCCGATTCGACTGAAACCTTTTTTATTTAGAAGAATATACTTCTGATTAGGGGGGGGGGGAAACCAGTAAAACTTAAAAAAAATGAAAATTTACCATTTTTAAATGCGTTGAAAGGACGAAAAATATAGAGAAAAAGTGATTTCAAACTTCAAGTTTCGTTATTTCTAAAAAATGTAATTTTTGTATTTTTTCTATGCCATGAAAATTATGGGAAACGAAAAAGAATATAGTGTTTTAATTATTCTTTTTTGGAAGATGGGACCCTGGGGGCGTTTCTGGGTGGGGTTCCAGGCAACAATTGCTTAAATCCGCCACTGGTAGTGACATCAGAGCTAACACCGTACAAGTGTTTTGTGACACGACGTTCCTTCGAAGGAGGACGTCCGTAGAGGGACAGTTAAAGCAATTTGTACCCGTAATTTCTTAACTGTCTATTTACATAATTCGTTGAAGACCAGGTTCGCGAGGTTTTTCCATTGCATCGTGTCGGGGCTCGCGCGTCCCCGCGATAATTAGCTACTTAAAACACCATCACTCGTCAGCGGTGCATTTCTCGCGAGCACGGTGGCGCCTGCGTGCGCTCGATGAGTCGCATTCTTTCCGGCATGTAAATGCGCCATGCATCCACCCTCCGTCTCCTCTGTGCAGCCCGATGCGCAGATGCGGAGGGTCGAGGCGAGCGCAGTGAAATTAAAATTATCGTCCCTCCGGCGACGCGCGCGGTCCGTTTCGTCCTTTCGCGGGAAGGTTAGAGGTGGGAGCGCGCGATAACGATCGCGGGGGGAAATTTTAGGCGACGGTCAACTCGAGAGCCAAGCAAATCTGTCGCCGGATCGAAACTCTGGCTCGCGTGAACTCGTTACCCCAGCTCGCTGAATTCAGATATCGTCGTCGATGCAATGGAAACTAAAACTTCCCTCCTTTGCACGTTCTGTTGCTTTAGATCTCAGATTTCTAAGTCCAGAAGTTCAAAACTTGCGGAGGAAATTTCTGAGTCGCCGGATTCTTTCGAAGATAACGAAGGGTCACCGCTGGATCACGTCGCGGCGGTCATTACAAGATCACGCTACGCGATTTCATTAGCCTAGGAACCAGCCCTTGCCATCGCGGTTATAAATTTATCAGCGTCCGCGGTGATTTCCCTGATGTATTCAGGCGGCTATATCGGGAACGTCGATGCGTTCGTTGGCGTTCTTACCACTTAGGCGGGCGTTTCGACGACTGTTCCGAGCAATTGGAATTCGGCTCGAGTGGCGTCGAAGGGAAACGCAGTTGCGACCGAGCTGGGTGTGGAACGGCTCGCGAAGGGCGAAAGGTACGGGGAAAGCAGAGAAGGGAGGCTAAAACAGGAGTTACCTTGGCGAATAGTACAGAACGGAAAGCGAACAGGCTCGATAAAAAGAGAGGGTGCTATGGAGGGCTAAGTTACGACGGAGGAGAGGAACGTACGTAGGCGGAGGTCGCGTGTGGCCTTCGAATTCTTCACGGAACTTTGCTCGCGACCCCTCTTCGTTCTATCCAACCCTGTCACCGTCACAGTCACGTGACCACACCCTCGCGTGTCCTGGAAAATACCCTCTCCGTTTCACCTTTCAGCGTTCAGCTTGTAGGTACGTGCCTGAAACTATTCTTTCGAATCCTTTTTTCCCTCCCTTGTTTTTGTACGAGCGCCGCGTTAACGCGATTGTCCTCGTGAACGACGTTTTGCGCGAATATAACGAAACTTCTGATCTTGGTAATTAGTAGAATAAGCAGGGAGTTCGTGTCAAAGAAACATGTGCCGCGAGCAGTGTTCTAAAAATCTCGGTTTTCGTGAATTCGTGAACGAGAAATGAAAGCGTGGACGGTGTGAAAACTGCGAATGTAATTGGACCCCGGAGACGTCGCTTTCTCCATTCGAGGATTCTTGGGATTCCACGAGAATCCTCGGGGATGTTAAATACCGTTTCAGTTTGTAAAACCCCCTAATAAAGTGGCAGCAGTTCGGAAGCGAATTCGATCAGTTAGCCGTGGATCCGATCCGGCTTATCGAGTGGCTCGCTTTCAGAAGAGAAAGGCTGTCGTGTCGGACAATAGCTACGGCTGTACTACTGAAAAGCGGTTGTTCTCGCGTCCAACTACTCCACTGCGGCGATCTGTTCTCTGGCCTACCTCGAAGAACGGTTTCAAGATCGGAGAACGGGAGTGAGCCACAGAAACGGAGAAGACTGACACGATTCTATCCTGTATTTATATCCAGAAGACGTTGATCGCGAAGTGCTCGAGGATTGCCTCGTCGTCTTGCCTGCTTGGTCTCCGCGGAGAGAGGATTATCGCGTATATCGTTGGCAGCACGGATTGACCACTGTCCCGCGGAGTTAACTTTTCAAATTGAATTATTTGCCGCCAATGCGGGCCACTGGCTGCCCCGTGGACGATCTACAGGAAACGTGTTTCCGTGTTAACCATCAGGATTCTCTTTTCTACGCTGGAACTCGCGATAGCGAGACAAATCAGTGGAAAGGTGAAGAACATTAGCGGATTGAAGATAAAAGGGTGCGAAGACAAAACTTCTTAATAGAGTTCCCAGATTATGCAGCTGACTATGTCTCATGAACTTCCGTAGGAAATCATTCATTTTCCCTTTCGTAGCCTCGAATTAGACAAACCACTTGCTTCGAGGTAGATGTTTAAAAGAAACAAAGCTTCGTTTCGACTTCGAGGTTCCAGCAGCGTCCGATGGCAGAAAGCCTTTGGAAAGTTGATAACGCGTTGCTCATATTTGCAGAGCGAAAAGAGCGAGACAGAGACGGGAAGCGCATTAGGGAACACGGGAGCGAGTTGATCTTTCGCGGCGCAAGAGCTTTCGTTGGTAGCGCGAAGGTATCAGGGATTCTCTCGGCCGCGTCTCCCGTTTCTTTCTCCCAGCACTCGCCCTGAGAGGGATTACACGGGGACTAGCGCGAAGTACGGCATTGTTCTACGGCGTTAACTTTTCGACCGGATTATTCCGGCGCGAGCGGGATGTTCGTAGTTCCCTGAGCGTTGCCCAGCGGCCATTTCGAGACCGAGCACCTTCGGGGATGGAAACACCGATGCTCGGTTCCCCCGCGAGATTAACAGGGGTTGCATCGCTCGCTCTCTTCGATGCGCTAGATAAAAGTCGCGCGCGTAAATAGAGAACACCAGATTCTCTGTATCTTGGGTTCACATCTTAATTGAGATCGCATGGATTGGAGTTGAGGCAATTTAGTGTTGGGCAATTGACGTATAAAGACTCGAGATGGCTCGCGTAGCCGGGGCATCTAGATATCGCAATTACAGAGCAGCGCAACGTAACCGTAGTTCAGAGACACTAGACTGGGAGATCCTTGATCTCATCCCCGATCGTTCGTCAGCAGCGGAGGCTACCGTTGGTGGTAGCGTCGCGCTGCTCGTGGCAGTGGTGCTGCCATCGCCACCACTGGACGTGTACAGAGTTGCACGCAGGCCGGAGGTGGTGGCGGGGGTGGAGGTCACCGTCCGCGAAGACTCGTGCGACTCGCCAGCGGAGTCCTTCTTCACCTCCTCCTCTTCTGTTTCCTTTCCCTCTTCCATGCACTCGTTCGTCGGCTGCTCTCTCTTCCCCCCTCCGTGCCTCGTTCTCCTTGGTCTTGAACGCTGCTAGAAACCTCTTCCTGCCACGCAATTGCTCGCACCCTTCCCCTGGACATCGGTGTAAGCGGAGGATTACCTTTCCCTTTCTCTGTCCCTCTCTCTCCCACTTTATCCGTACGCACGCGATGCACCTCCGATCTCTCTTTGCAACGAGGCGGGATTCTCCGTCAGGAGGTGTCCATCTCAAGGTCACATTCGACTCCGCTCGACTCGAGATGCATGCCATTCCTCTCCCATCCGCAGGGAGTATTCCCGAACCCGCGATGCGTTGCAGCGAAACGTATCAGTGGTTCTCCCGTACCTACGCCAAAGTACGCGCACCTTTCCCCCGTTTCATTGTCTCGCTCCAGCGTTTGTCCTCCAATCGCGCTCGAGTCCCATCGTCAAGTTTTATTACGGTTTCGCGGATCATTAGACAGCAGAGGTCAACTGGGATGGGCAGTCGTTCTTAAGTCCTCAAATTCAATTTATATTCGATGCCTGTTCTTCCTGCTTTATTGCACGATGAGGATCAAATACAAGAAGCTTCCTAAATTCTAGAGTCTAGACCCTCAGTGCGCCCTTGGAAGAACATCTCCGTAGGACTGCAGCGGCCGTGCAGAATTGCAGCGGGCAGCAGCGCTATGATTAGCGATTACCGCATCGCGATATTAGCCAGCGACGCGGTTCCTCGCCGACGGTGAGTCACAAGCCCCGCCGCGTGCAGCTACGTGTCGTTCAGCCTCCCGCTTCTGTGCAACACGCTAATGACGATGGATTTATACCCCGCGTTAGCCACGCTCCCATCCGTGCCGTACTGCGGCACCGCGACCTGCACGCCCTGCCCCTGGACGATAGAGTTACCAGAGCTCTGGCGCTGCTTCTGCCTGTAATTCACGCTCCGCCATGATTAATTCCACGGAGGCTTGAGGAATAGCTGGCTCGAGATATAAAAGTGTCTACGAGGGACAGAAGCTTGTTACCATATCGCGCGAGTCTCTGAAATACCTGGCCCTCTGGCGCGTGAATAATCAAAGAGTCTTCCAAAAGCGAGACCTTAGAGCAGCATTTAAAATGATCAAGCTCCCACGCGCGGCGCTCTAGAATTAGAAGCCGCGAGCATCGTTTCGCAGGGACCAGTGGGAAATTAATCGGTTCGAGACGCGAAGGCGAAACGAGCAATGGGCGCCGCGTACGTGTACGCGTTTTCGAGGATCGATAACGCGGCACGGTGCAAGCGACTCGCAATCACCGGGCTCGAATGGGTATTATTAATTACACGAGACGGCACTAACAGCTCGTGTAATTAATAATTAATACCTGACACGGCCTCTAATTTCAGATACCCCGGATACCTACCGCAAATATCGCCGGGTAACAGGTTCGGCAACCTGTTTCTTCCGCGCAGGTAGCCCGCCGCTGAGCGGCGCATAGCCACATAGTAGCGAAGACGGCGATTATGCGAGCACACAGCGCGCAGCGCACGTATCGGCTGCCCTCCTGGGCGACTGCAACGCATGCCGCGCGCCGATACGCGTTTATGGCAGCCACCTCCTCCCCCGACCACCTCCCTCGGACGTTCGATCGATAAGTTGTTTCATAGAGGCATGGAATCGTTGGAGGAACACGCCGATCGCTAATGGCAGCGGCGTCATTAACGGTGCTTGATTGCGCTGTATCGTGATTGCGAGTCCCTCGAATACCCGATTCATGAAAATCCTTCCCGCGCCCCTGCCTCCAGATACGTCCTTCCTTTTCTTCTCGCCCCATTCGCTCTCTGATCTCACGGCGCGCGAAAATCCTCGCCTCTACCGCTGTGTCTGCGTTGAGGCGACCAAAGAAGAGTTTCGATCTTCTATAAAGATTAATGGAAGATCAAAATTATTGAGAAATTTACTTAAAAGTATAGATTTCTTGGGTCTAGATAGAGTATGTTCTCGTTCATTGTTCTGGGTAGCCAAGGCTTCAGGCCTACAGAAGTGACTAAACTTGTACCTTGGCTACACGCTTTAATCCCTTAGCGTTTAACCCTCGGAAACCGTGGAAACCGTGCGCAGGAACCCCGAATAAGTGCATCGAACGTGGCGGACGCATTAACCACGGCAATCTTCCCACGCCGAGAGGAAGAAGAAGAAGAAGGACAGACGGAGGAGGGAGTAAAATGAGCGCGAGCGGTGTCTCAGGTAGCACAGAGAGCGTTAAAGCGTCTCTGCGTCCCATAGAAGGCTTCCAAGCCTCTCTCCATATTAGTATTCCCGTCCGAATGGTCTGTTCAGGGTGTCTCGGTCCGCGGAAGCTGGCGTTAGGCTCTCTCTCTCTCTCTCTCTCTCCCGCAGTTTCGCCAAAACTCCGCAATCCTCTGCCGAGCAAGGAGATAACAAGACACGTGCTATGCAGATGTCGCGGCCAGGAGCTCCCAGCGGGACGCCCCGTCGTGATTTAGGCTAATTATGCGCGACCTGGCCCAGGACTAGCTTTCTCCTTTAGGCGTCATAACTAAAAGCCCCCAGTGTCGCGGTACCTAGCCATCGCAAACACGTAACCCGCTCGTCTCCGGGCCCTGGCAGCCTAGACGTTCTACGAGCGTTACGTGCTCGCTTTTGGGTAGTCTGCTTCTGGATAGGGCGATTTCTCGTGACCACC
Source organism: Andrena chrysosceles (assembly GCA_963855975.1). NCBI lineage: Eukaryota > Metazoa > Arthropoda > Insecta > Hymenoptera > Andrenidae > Andrena > Andrena chrysosceles. The sequence continues at coordinate 7,674,540 of OY979766.1, read as the reverse complement.
CCGCTCTTTAGATGAAATATACGCGTTCACGTGTGTGGTTCACTTCTTGGTTCTGGTAGTGTCTGTCTTTGAGGAAGACGAGAGCTAAATTGTGGGGTGTTTTTTTCTTTGAGAATTAAGGACCAATCGTTTTGGGGAACTGGGTGAATTGGGAGTGAGAATTTGGACGGTGGAAAGAGCGTAATGGAGAAAAATCCACGGAGGAATCTTATCGTCGGTGTAGAGTATGCGCATCGCGGACCAATTTACGCCGACCCGATTGCGATCAAATGACGAAGACCCTCTCCATGTGAATTTCTACCACGAACCGTCGAATAATAAGAGCGGCGACATTCTTCTCTGGCCTCGGACCACTTATTGGTCGTCTCTGGCGCAGTCCTTTGTTCGTACGCACCGTATGGAGATTGCCGATCCGGTACCTCGCGTTATTATAGCGAACGACTTATGACCAACGCTGCCTAAGTGTCACAAGGTCTTAGGCGCGTGCACTGGCTGTGCATAATCGAGCCAAGCCTCGACCGTCCTCTATAGATATCAAATTTTCAGTTCCTTCGCTTCTAAATATAAGTATCGTGCACCGCTGGATCGAGTGTCTCTACGAGCACCTCGGCCGGTTTTACAAAAACTGAAGATTTTATTTCGGTTATTCGGGAGTTTAAGACTAACATTTTAGAGGCTTGTAACGGGACGATATAATGGTCAAAAGAATTGTGAATTCTTATTCAGGAACAAAAGCCAAGAATTTCGCTACAGCTCGCGAGCTTTATGTATAAATTGTTCTACGTAGCTGCCACTCGAAGTCCGCAATATAGTTTCGTAAGAAGGGCCCATTAAGGGGGTTGGCATTCATTGGAATGGGCGAAAGCAGCGAGGGGAGGCAGAAACTCGGACTAGATTACCGCGACTCGATTGCCCGGGGGTCAAGAGTCATCGAAGCCGTACCAGGCCTCGGCTCTGCCTTATTCCTCCCCTTCCACGATCCCTTTTCCCTTTACCAGAGGTCGGTGGATGAGATATTGAAGAACGGTAGCCATTTTGTAGCATTGCCTACGATACCGAGCGACGACAGGACAATAGTCGCCACTTGTCCGTCGCTTTTTTGCCGGAAACCGAATTCCAGCCCGCCCGTGGCGAGCCGTTGTTCGACTCTGTAGCCTCCACGAAAACCACCGCTCGATCCGATCTACCTTCGATTGTGGATCGTACGGTAACAAGCCGAATCATATCGCGTATATACTGCCGCGGGTGATCGTGGACAATTGGAACGGGTAATAAAACTTTCTGACGTTGATGTTGGGTGGAGCGTCCCTTGTGACGAAAATCTGACTGGCTTCGTTCGCTGATCCCAATTATTCCGCTTGCCTGAAATGTTCACGATAGCCAAAATATTTAAATCTTACTTAGGTACAATTCCAAGTATTTTCAAATAATTCCAAGTATTTCCAAGTAATTCCAAGTATTTCCAAGTAATTCGAAGTATTTCCAAGTAATTCGAAGTATTTCCAAGTAATTCGAAGTATTTCCAAGTAATTCGAAGTATTTCCAAGTAATTCCAAGTATTTCCAAGTATTTCCAAGTAATTCCAAGTATTTACAAGTATTTACAAGTAATTTAAAGTAATTCCAAGTTATATCCCTCAATTCAATAATTTGAAACATACATTTTAATAAAAGCCGAAGACAGGTGGCCACATAAAATTTCTCCTTCCAAGAATTCTGAGCGGATCACACGTAGCCAAGTGGTCAACGCGCGTGGGTAGTCCCTCGGTCTCAGGTAGCTATTACGCGTCGTGGGAGGAATATTTCGCGAGGACGGGGAAATTTAGGAATACCAATAAACCCGGCATCGCATCGCCTCGAAAGTTTCTTACCGTTTGGTGGGGGAAGGTTGCCCACAGGTAAACCTCTATTATAACGCACGCGGAAGTTAATCTCGAATCGTGGAATCGTAGGTACATACGTAGTTACGTTCCCGAAAGTTTGCCACGGCGTGAATCGAATCTAACAAGTTCCACATATCCGGACTTTCCACTATCTATCCGTAACACAGAATCGCTATTGAACCTCGAAGTGCTAATCCAAATTCCTCTTTCCCTGTTATAGGTGTCAGCTGGTCAGCACATGCAGCTCACTGGCGACCTGAAGCCAGGTGTGTCAGTGGCAGCCCAACAGGGCATGTACTTCAACCAGCAACAGACTCAGAACCAGCCAGGACCAGGCGGTCAGACTGACACTTACTGCTCAGTCTCTCAGTCCCAGACCATCAACTTCACGCAGCAGAGTCTGAGGCAGAGAGCAGCAGCCGCCGCCGCGGGTGGCGTTCCCCAGCCTGCCGGAGCCGCTGGCGCACGCAGTCATCCCCAGCAAGTGCCGCCGAATCAGGTGGACCAGCATCAGCACGCCAAGCTCCTTCAGCAACAGCAACTGATGCGCGCCCAACAGGTACGTTACCTTCTAATCTCTTGCGATCGATCGCTGAAACACTTCGCCACTAGCGCGTCGATGGGTGTGAGCGCGGAGTATTTTATCGTTTAATTACCTAATGGCGCTGAACGATGCTTATTCACGATAACAGGGTGATTAGAAATGGTGTTTAGGTTGCAGTAAGGGAGACTTATCTATTCCAATTTCAGTGTTACTTGCGAGAGTTTCCACTTGCGTGTGTTATCACGAGATTCTTTGAAAGCAACCCCAGGTGCAGCCTCGACCGTAATTCAATTCAGAATATTAAATATCAAATCAGGCGCCATCGCGTATACCGTTCACGTAACAATTCTATCTGCCTTCGCTGTATCGATTATACGATTCGTCTCGTTGCACAACGCAACTCGGGGCGCTGCATACGAACGCAGAATAGATCTGACTCCGTTTTCGGTTCGTTGAGGTCATGGTATCGAGAGTATCGGTCTTCTGGATGGTCGTTTGACGCGAACGATGGTCTATTTCCGGTGATCCTCTCAGGGACGCGTGATCGGCGGATTATCAAGCTGCGTAGGGAAGGATCGCAAGGCGATATCGACGGTGGCGCATTATCCGAAACATTAAGTTCCGTATCCGGCGGTTGAGTCGTTCTCGCGATACCCCACGCGTGCAACAGGTATCGCGGTTCCTTTGCAACTTCTGTTCCGTCTCGCTGAAAGAAGCGACGCAAATAGCACGAGCTTCTTCTAGGGGCCCGCGGAACAATGAATGGAAAGTTTTTCTGTAGCCGGGGAATCTGCGTTCGCGTGCACTTCCTGGGGAAAATGCTGACATCGAATAATATTACCACGCGGCTATCTTAGTTTGTTTTCCTCTTGCCATACTCATAAATAGACTTGATTTTTACGAATTATTGCGCTGATAATTGAATTAAGGCAGAATTGGATATCTTGAAACATTGTAAATGAAAATTGAATGTTAGGGGTTGATGTTAGGGTTCTGAAGCGAAATATTATGTGTCCAGTGTCTTCAGTTTAGTGATAGTGTATGGCAAAATACGCGCCCTACATATGTATACCTGTGTCTCGTTTATTTTAGAGGCTCGATTCTGCATAAACACAGTATTTTTCACACCCTTCCTTCCCTACGTCATCGTTTAGCTTTAGGGCCTTCGATTCTCATCGGCGCGTAAGCTTCCTTGCCTTTTGCGCGGATGCGGAAAAAGGGGGACGTTGTTTTGTATCGCGTCGTTTTAGATCGCGTCCAGGTATAATGTAACACCGGCAACTTTGCAATCAGTCAACATTTGCATGCAGTCATTTACATCTCGCCCCGACACCGGCATTCTTCATCTTTTATGCATTCCCAATTTGCATCCGAAGAAACTGTGCCCGCGAGCCCCAATTACCGTCACTGAATCGTCGCGTTCCACGAATTATCCCTTCGAACACTATCCTTTCACCGTGTCATTGAAAAATCGTCGAGGGATTGAATTAATATCGGCCTGAGGTGTCGCGATTACGGTCCCAAGTGTTACATAAATTTTCATTTGCTTCTGAATAAGTGGGGTCCACCTCCTCCCACTATTAGTAGTCGATCAGTATTACTCATATACTTAAAGTGAAATGCAATTCCTTCAAATTTAAACCTTCAATGGAAATATTACCGAATTAGATGCACGGGGGAAGTGGCAAAGAAAGGGGTTTGTAGAAAGAAAAGAAAATTGGATTTTATCCTTTAAATCAATTTTTCTAATCACTTAATGAATTTTATTGAATTTGCATTGAAAATATTTGTATCCCTTCAACTTGGCTCCCCTCAAGATTAAATCCTGAACGCGCCACTACACGGTACTTATATCTCATTCGTCATGTCTACCTTCAGAATTCTATAAAATCTCTGGTGCACTTAATTTTCATGGATTATTGAAGAGAGGATTAAAACACTAGTGAAATATTTCATAGAACCAAACACTGTACCAGCTTTCTCCTACAAAGTTATTCGCACGAAGATTGAAACCTGTTCCTCGGGCAGCGCAATATTATCGGTGATTCGCAGGTCTCTCCTTCGCCGGCCCAATGATTTATTAACGAATGACTCAGTTATCATACAAGCATTGCTTTAACAACGTTAAGGTATCGAAGCCGGCTCCCCGATCGTGCTCCAATTACTAATTGTAGGTTTCGCGCAATTGGTTAGTCATCCCTCGTCAGCGTCGACCTTCCGTTCCGCTCCTCCTTCCTCTCGTTTTGCCTCCACTGCTCCCCAGTTTTCACAGCGTGCCCAGGAAGATGAGCAGAGAAGTTGAATACCGAGCACACGGCCAGCCGATGTTCACTCGAGAGGACATCGCGATAACGATAACGTGTATCCATTTCAATTTATTACCACGGTTAACATGCTACTAAATGCTCGTTGCTCCTCTGACATTTGCACGAGTTCGAGGAACATCGATGGACACGTTTGAAAAATTCAGAACTAACATACACCTCTCGTCCTTCAATCGATCATTCCACTGATTGATACATCTAGGCCACCAAGCTCCTCCACAGATCCCACTACCTTTAAAGTAGCTTCTGTGCGCGTAATAACGAAGCGCAACGTCCGACTAGGCTCCGCTCGCGCCGAATAGAGAAGAACGCGTTAGGAACGGGAACAAAGTAGATTCGGCTGACGAGGCACGGACAATGATATGCAGAGGCGAGTTAGAAAGCCGACCGACAGATTCCAAAGGAATAATTGCGACTCGGCTGACGGCATGCATCGATGGCTCGCTGTTACGGGCCGCATTGTCGCCGACCACGGAAGTTTCGACCATCGGTGTCGTTGCACAAGCCGCGCCGTGCAGATTGCATTTCCACTTCCTGGTATTACGCGGCCGCGACGCGAGCCCGCCGAACGAAAGCGCCGACAATGAAAACAACGGCGCAGCGAGGCAACCAGAGACGGTGGCCACCGTTTCCCTCGTTACCAGTACAGACGGACACCTTCACTCTTCCTCTCGCGTTTTTCCTCAGCCTGTCTCCCTCTCTCTCCCTCCCTGCAGCCACGTTCCTTTCTCCCCCTCTCTAGCGAATAGAGGCCTCGAAGACACGAAGTTGCATACCCGTAGAGCTCTTTCTCCTGGTCGAAGGTGTTTTGCTATCCACGAACCGGCAGCAACCTGCGATTAGAGAAGCACCGCCCGAGTGCTCTCGCGGTGCCTCCTGAAGAACGGGAGAAAACGTGTCTTGCTCTAAAATCCGCGCGTTGAAATTTTGAATCGTTCTCGTAGGACAAGTGATGGGTAAGGAAAAAAAGGGGAATCTCACAAAACAGCTTTATCGAGAAAATTAGGTTTTAATACTTTAGTCTACCCTTACCCTTCAAAAATTTTTGGGGAAATTTTGTTGACTCTGAAAAGGTGACGATACTTTCGTTTGGAGGTCGGTAATGCGTTCACTTGGATATAGATACCTTAGTAGATTGACACTTGGAAATTCTACTTTGTCATTGTAGGTACACTGATTTCCCTCTATTTGGATTTAAATGTACAGTATTGTGGCGCACAGCCTCACAGTCGCGTAGTTGGATTAGCGTTAGAATAGCGCTCGAAACGGGAGATTTCGAATAATTGAAATCTATTGTTGGGCTGTTTTTCAGGTGATGCAACAGCAACAGCACATGGCCGGAGGGATGGGAGGCGTGAGACCACCGCCTCCTGAGTACAAAGCGGCGGCTCAGGCCCAAATGATGCACGCTGGTATCGGCATGGGTCAGCAGGCGAGGTTTCCCAATGCTGGACCTATGCGCAGGGTTACACAACAGCCTATGCCTCCTTCAGGTTAGTACGATACCATCGGAAACGCCACGTCTCCTTAATCCCAGCTCCTCTATACATATGTAGATACCTATGGGAAAATTGAAATTGTAATCCAAGCTGCTCATGGATCTTTCATGATCGAATCATTGATCCTCCTCTCCGCCTCTTTTCGTTTGCTTGTAACAACAGGTTGGATAATTAGTGCTAAGAAGATAACTGATCTTTTGTTACATTTCCACGAAGGTTCTTCGTCATTATTCACAAAAGTGTCAGTTTGAAAGTCTCATCTATTCACTCCAAACTACAAATCGTTCTCAAAGAGGTGTAGTTCTGTTTAATAGAGACACAAATGCATTAAAGAGTAAGATATAGCGCTGTAGAAGTGTAGAGTAGAAGATTCTCGAATTTAGCAGACACTTTAGATAAGAGCAAGCGTACCAATAGATCTGGAAGCTTGGCAGATCCCTTCGAGAAGCTCGTCGATCGTGCGTTCACACTTGAAAACGAGAGTGTGTACTTTCGAAAAGATGGAAATGAAGCGCGGGGCTCGCACGCGGTCCACTCTTCCGTTTCGCTTTTTACGCTGGCGACGGTACGTCACTTTCATATGCGCTGGACGGAGTTGGGAGGCACTCAGGGTAATGAGAACCTGGCGTTGCTATCGATTCTTTCATCTTCCGTCGAAACGCCGAATGCTCTTTCGGTGGACGACGCTCGTCGATTGCAACTCAAATTTCCCTAGCTAACTTCCCACGATCTTGATTTTCGAACTGATAAACTACTTAACAACAGATTGGCTGGACAGATGCTAAGAGATTTACTCTCTCGAGCAAAAGTTGCTTAGGTGTAGATCAATTTTAGAGCATGTAAAGAAAAGGAGAAATTGAAAAGTTGAATGCAGGTAGATTTCACTTTTTCAAGACTTAGATAGGTCGTGATGCATGATTGTATTGCAAAGAAACGTTCTTTGCGCCGTGATCAAAATCAGTGCAACATTTCCGAGGAATTCCTCTCAAGTTTCAGTACACTTGAATGAATTACATTCATTTGCATTCACTGAAAATCCTGATTATCGTACACTCTGATTATCGTGATACTCGGTGAAGAATTCAGTGTGAAATATTACTCTTGAAAATAACCCCGATTACTAAATGGTTACAGAAGAGCTGGGAAATCGGTGTAAGCGCGCGTAAAAAGGTAAACGATGAATAATCGTGAAAAAATATTTGACTCCAACCGCGGTGCGTTCCCTCGAGCACTGTTTACACACTTTTTAACCATCGGTTAGACAAGCATTCGAGAGAAATGAAGCCGACCTCTCCGTTGGATCCGCTCCAGACCCGAAAGAAAGTGCGGGATAGAATAGCAGAGGGTTAGGAGGGGGGTCGTAAATATTCTTATACTCTGCACCAGCGTACAGAGACTCTATCGATCTGCCCGGAGCTACTTTCGTAAGATTCTATCCAAACGAAAATCCACAGAGTATTACTGGGCTGCGTTTCCTTTGCCCGGTACACGTAGCCTCCGCGCTTATATCTGGCTAAGCCGAATGAAGCGTCGTTTCATTGCGATCGATGGACCTATCCTCATCGATTGAATCCTGCATTCTGGCTGTCACGAGCGCGACTGCGTCTCACGTATGCAGAGGACTAAAAATAGAGGAGATTCTTCCCTTTTCCGTGAAGATTAGAAGCATGAGATTACTTGGTAGGTGCATCAATCCGATGCGGTTCTGGTTTCTCGAGAATCAGATCGCAAAGATGATAATTAGCGAGATCATTTTTGTTTTGCTACTCGAGATTCAACTGTTTCTTTTGCACGTAACTAATTGAGTTCAATGATGGTGCGGTGGAATAGTATGAGATATGGGAAACGAAAAGAGATTGATAAAGGATGATTAACGTTTATTTATATCTGTACATGAGTACCTATATTTACAAAGAAGTCAGTAATTAAGAGTCATAGAGTATCGTTAAAAGTTTCCTCTCCGCGCAGCGAGGTCCTCAGTTTCCCGTTGTCTGACTCTTAACTGACCATTCCCCTGAATCCATTCTGTCACTCGTCCCATACAGTCACTGGCCTCTCCAATCTTGATATAACTACACAGATCTTCTTGAAACTACTGAAAGATACACCTCCAATTGCACAACAACTCACGCTGGACCGCGGCAAACAAAACACCTGAAGATCTCTGTTGGGCTATAAGTTCTCATCTTCGATGCTATACACTCCCATCAACACGCATTAAAGGCTCATTAATAACTGAATGCCTCATAAGAAACTAACCAGAGCAAAACAGACCTGTTCTCCAAGCCTCATCACTTAGAACCAGTCTACCTTCCATTCAGCAAACCTTTCCGGTACCTATATCTTCAAATCCAACAGAGACGTTCAGCTCCTTCGCATCTCCCGGCTTCCCTACTGTACTATACAGCACGCAATTAAGAAATGGCGATATCTCGATACGAACAAGAAGATCGGAGGCAGATTGCAGGGTTATTAACGTCCTGCCGTGTGGCGTTCTCGCTTTAGGCCCGATGATGAGGCCGCAAATGGCGCAACAGCAACAACAGGCGTTGCACGCGGCCGGCGGCAACATGTACATGGGCGGCGGCGGTATGGCCGCCATCGGCGGGATGCATCAGATGCATCAACGTCTCGGATATCCTAGGACCAATAATCAACGGCCGCCTAACGTCAGCGTCGGCCCAGCGGACGGCCTTGGGAATAGCATCGCCGGCCGCGGAGCCCAGCAAGAATGGCGACACGTCCTGATGCAGCAGCAGGGCTTTCAGGCGCAAATGCGCTCGCAATTCAACCAACAAGGTCACCAAGGTAAGCGTGTTCTACCCGTATCGCGCCTGTGATAATCAGCCGCGCCTCAGGCGGGTCGCGAGCGTAACGCTCCTTCCAAGTCAGTGTCGAATTAGTCACATCGTTTTTTTCATTCCTCCAACGCAAATTGCACGCGTTCGTGTAGCTTGTACGATTTAGGTTAATGATAGATAATCTTTGGGTAGAATGTAGTAGGTACCTATAGGTAATGTAAGGTGTTTTGGGTTACCAGTTTAATATGAGTCTTGGGAGATTTTAATGTGTACATGGGACAACGTGTGTATCGAAAGGGTTGGGCGATGAATGTGTCTTTGCAATCATCGAGGAATTGTTGAGGTTTTCTTAGAAGCGAAGATTGATTATCTCATTGATGAGCGAGGGACCAAGTGACGGTTAAATTGTTTTACTTGCGTTGCTTTTGTAGGCGGGTTCGGCATGGGAGGCACAGGCGGAATGCAGATGAACGCCGCGCAGATGCAGCATCAACAGCTGATTCGCTCTCAGAGCGGAGGTATCGCTGGCTCCGGTATGGCCAACAGCACTCAGATGCAGCAGCTACTGTCGCAGCAACACCAGCAGCAGACATTAGCCATGCAGCAGAGTAATAATCAGATGTCACTGCAGATGCAAATGTCGCAGTCCGCATCAGTCAACTCTGTCAGTAGTACCGGCACCGGTAAGTCTTGGCTAATAATCACAGCAACGCTTCCATCTTCGCGCGGATCTAACTGAACTTCGTAGGGTAATCAATGATTTTAATTAAAATAAATAAGGGGAAGAATTGTTTTGCTTAACTGGGTCGTTGTTTGGATAACAAGTAAAAGATAGTGGTACAGTTATATTTTGGACGAGTCTTCTTTCGAAGAATAGACGCATATTGGAATTTTATTCTTGTCCTCAGTACAAAAGCGCACTATATTCGTCTGCGTTCGAACTTCTAAAAAATACACATTGGCTGCCATTTCAGTCTCTGCCATGTTCAGAATAGTGCACAATTCGGGATATAACGGGAATGGAGACGATTCTTCGTAAAAAAATGACAAATGAAATACCCGCCATATTATTTATTCTTGGACCACTCGAAATTACATTCCATTTACCAGACGGAGCTTTATAACTTGCTCCGTTCCCCTTTCAGCAGTGTAGTGTCCCGATTATAATAGTTCCTATCGATTTGTCACGAGGATCGACAAACGCGGTTTGCCCCGCGTGCACCTTTCAGACTCCAAGCACGTCGCTCCGGCGAAAGTGTTCCGTAGGCATTAACGAGTGCGTTAATCGGGTTTTTTCAGGGTCACCCCTGCATCCTCATCAGCAGTACGGCGCAGGTAGTCTAGGAGTGCGGAGCCTACCGCAACAGCAGCACGCCCAGCCATCGGTGACCACCACGGACCCGTCGGTGGCCGCTGCCGACTTTAGCCTCGAGTTTCTGGAGAACCTTCCGACGGGAGACACGTCGAACTTCAGCGCTCAGGAGCTCCTGAATTCCCTCGACTCCACGGCGGGTTTCAACCTCGATATTCTGTAAGGCCACGCCTCTCGCGGTCTATTCGGGAATCGGATTTCGCCCAGGCCGGTTATATAAAACGAATATGCAAACACGCGCATCCGGGATCGATCATCCCCCTCCCCCTACCCCTTCTTTCTATATACACCCACGCACTCCACGCAAACGATATCGCTCGGGGAGCTCTTCGCTGGAAGCGCGTGCTCGCGCGATCTTCCCCGTCGCGTGTATCGCGCGACCACTCGGTTCGGCGGTTCCCCAAGAGATCGATGAACGCCAGAGTGGAACGTAATCGTCGGTGTGACGGAGAGGGACGAGTGGGTTAGGCTCGGCATTCGACGCCACCTCCGGAGGCGATTCGGGGAACGAAATCGCGAGACGGGGGCTGCGTATACCGAATTAGTGGAAAGTTGGGGGCAGCTCGACGGGAGGTGAGATGGATCGTCGACCACCCCCGACGATCACGGTCCCCGATAGGAGCATCCCCCCTCAGCCGTTGTCTGCCTCCGATGTTCATCGATTGATCGATTCCTCCAGCGGCCGGGGTGGTTCGATCCAGCCGAGGGCGAATGCAACGCGTGCACCGTTGTAAAATAGCGCGATTAGTTAAAGTTCCCTCCGTCGGTCGGTTCAACCCCCTCCGAGGCGAGGCTGAAGCAGGGGGATGATGGCCGTTGCCCTTGGCCGTTCCAGGGGCCGCGGAATGGACGCGCGGTCGGCAACCGGTTTGGCGCGTCGCGTGTCTCTAACGGGGAGCACCGGTTGTAGTGCATTTTCGGCAGCTATTCTACTGGCTGGCGACGACTATTCTTCTAGGCAATCATCGCGTTTTAGTGAAATTGAATCTTTCTTAATGGTAACGATCGAAGAGCAACGGGGAACGAGAATCGTGAACGGCACAGCGCACGGTCGACAGCGTGGGAAATCAAGAGGCACATAACACGTACACACACATACACACATGTATACACGGAATTCGTCCTGTTCCGTGAGTGACTTTTTTCTTTATATATATATATATATATACACATATTATATACTATAACCGTAGCTCTCACAGCTGTGACGATCCTCGCGTCCCCGTTGAAGATTTCCTGCCCCGAACTTTTCTTTCGCCTCCATCCACCTATCCGTCTCTCCTTTTCGAATCGCGGCAGCCACAGGTCGGGGAGGATCGATGAATTTCTCGAGTGCACGCGTCGACGACACTCCGCGTCGGTGACTTCGACGGGCACTCCACGAAATCGACGAAGTTCTCTCTTGATTTTTCACGCGACGGTCCGCGAAGACACAGTCAAGGCTCGGCGAGATCCACCGTCCCGTCGATTGAATCGGTGGCCACGGATCGATCGTAGACCTTCGTTCGGGCGTTCTCATTGGTTAAATTGGCTAATTGGAGAGGGGGACAGGCTTGCCGTTGCTTTCGCGAGCGGATCGGTTCGACCTGGCGCGGCACGTCACCGAGAGAAGGTTTTGGTTTACTGGCTAAATAATGTTACGTAACAGTGGCTAGAACGTAGCGTATTTAATTATGCCCCCGACGGCGTATCTACAATTAACAGAAAGTCAATTATGAGATCTATATATATACATACATGCATACACATATATATATATTCGATCCTCGATGAATTTTTGTGGCCTGTAATGGTGGGCCAGGGTTCGGCCCGATCGATCGGTCACGTCGTAGGGTTTGCATTGTGTTTAACGACGAAGAGAGAAAGAGAAAGAGAGAGTGAAAGAGAGAGAGAGGGAGGGAGAGAATGAGTGCGAGTGAAAACACTTCCCAAGAACGCGGTGTTAGTGTTGCCGAGGGGATATAAATTTAAAAGTAAAGGAAATGGAAACTCTTGACTGTACATAGGTATATAAAACTTAGAAGATGAATTTCGAGAGAAGTTCGCAGGTGGTTTAGCCGATTAAAATTAAGAGCCCTATGATATAGGTGAATATTATAATGATAATAGTAATTGATGATAAAACGGCGGTGATCCGCGAGACGTGTGCAAATGAGGGACATATAGATAGATAGATTTGGGGCACGGGGGGCAGGGAAAAGGGTGAGAATAAATACGCGAGAATGACGATCGGGGGAGAATGATGACGCGATTTAAAGCGAATTGGGTGTCGGGCGATGGAGCACATTTCCTCGATTCGAGCGAGTATTTATTGAGTTTAGTTCCCAGAGTGTGCTCTGTCGCCTAGCCGAAGTTTGCACACTAATAATCACGGGGTAAGGTGTGCGGGATCCGTTTTTGGCACGATGAACCGACTCGTTCGTTCTTCGCGGATCGCCAGATTGCTTCCAGGTGTCGCGATTTATCCGATTTCGGTGAACATATTACCTAGGTTTGAAATGGAATTAATTGATCTCGGACACCTATCTCCTCCTAATGGAAGTCACGTCAGATATTATTTCTGCATTCTTGCTCGGCTTGAAAGACAGGCGAGCAGGCTTGCGCGAAAATCGGCGCGACGATACTCGAGCTGCAGAGAAGGGGTGGAAGGGACGCGTTATGGAGGGGATAGCAGTGTAACGCAGTGGGGGTAGCTTCCTCAGTGGTTTTCAACGGTCAATTGATCTTGTTCCGACTATAGTTTCCATTGCTTTTCTACTTCAAACTGCAGTCCGTACCCAGAATGTTTCTACCTTCCCTATTTTCTTGATTGCGCGTTTCAAAAGAGTTACTCGATGTTCATTCTACGTTTCCCCGACGCTTGGATTCGAAAATAATGATCCGCAATGCATCGAGCTGCGGTTCATCGTCGCCAAACTTCGAATCCGCGACTAATCTTCCAAATAGTGATACATTCCATAGATAAAGAAAGGAAGAGGTGGGAAACCAAGGTTCGTCTAATCAAAACATACATATATACGTTTCTGAACGAAATAGAGGGAAGTCAGGACAGGGAAACAAAAGATGAGATCGATGAAAAAGCAGTAACACCGAGGGAACGCTGTACGTAGATAGTAGAAATGAGAAGCAACACACATACACACGTTATATATATATAATGAAGAAACACGCGAGAAGAATAATAAAAGTATCCTCGACCGTTCGCCGAAAGTGTGCACGTGAACACTTCCAGTTCGGAGGTTCGCTTGTCACGACAATTATATATAATATATAAACGATCGCGCTCCCTTTCCGCCACGGGCGGGGTCGCGCGAAATTAGAAGAGTATAATCGTTTTTTAAATTTTCATCGGGCGGAGCGACGCGTTAAACATTGTCTTGTAAAATATTGGGGCCACGAAACATAATCTAAAACGAGTGAAAACGATTTAAAAACGAGGGCGAAGAAAAACCAAAAAAAAAGCAAACGAGACGAAAGCGGAAGGGAGGAGGGAGAGGCGGGTGCTCTAATTCTCACGTCGACGAACGATAAGAAAAAGACAGAAGAAGGAATGGACCGTTATAGGATGTAAAAAGAATCGAGGGAGAATCAAAGATGGAGGAGAGAGAGACATAGTCGCCGCGTGTTGTTGTTGTTGTTGATGTTATTCTGTTCTCTTTCTTTTCCTCCCATTTCATTTTTCCGTCGCACATGTATACGTTTCGCGAACGAAAGGCGAAAGGAAACAGTAGGCGAGCAGAAACGAGAGGGAGATGAGAGAGCAATCGTAGGAAGAGAGAGAGAGAGAGCATTAGGGACCAACCAAATAAAAAAAGAGAAAAAAGAATAAACAAAACGAGAGCAACAAAAGCGTGTGCTGGATGATGTCGATTGTCACGGTGGATCGTTCTTTTTATACACGTCAGGATGAAAGACAGAGAGCTAGAGTGTGCGTGAGAGAGAGAGAGAGAGAGAGAGAGAGAGAGAGAGAGAGAGAGAGAGAGAAAGAGAGAACACGGAGAAAGTAATAGCAGTGCCTCGTGTTATGTCGTGACCGATCACCCAAGTTAGCCGATTAATAGACACACGGGACACGATCTTCCACGCTGGGGGAAAAAAAGGGATCGAAAGCGGTTAGGCAACGATAACGCTGGCGATCGCACTATTTTCTCCTGCACTGTCGACAGTCGATGACGGTTAGATAGGCAAAGAAAAAACGCGGTTTCAGGCCCCTGAGAATGAATGGGCTTTACGGGTGTGCCTCGGTGTCGAGCAGATCTCGGGGATCGGCAAGGGCGCACCTTGGAATTATTTATAATATTTATAACTTTATATGATACACGGGCATTTTCGCATAGAATAAAGTTTCATGTTGAATCTCGAACTGTTATTAATAAAAAGCGTTGAGTTCCTACAGCCTCGTAGTTTGTTTACTTCGACTACTTGGATACGTTCCGATGGTCGCCACTAGATACGATTCGTCGCCCGCGAGACTTTCGACCGCGTCCTCCGCCCCGGCGCGAACGAGACGCGCCAAGGAAGCAAAGGAAACAAAGGAAACAGAGAGAAATAGCGCGCGAGTGGGGACCGGCGGAAATTCGCCCGCAGCGCTAGCCGTTGCTAACAAACAACGCGCCACACCGCGAACCGGCTGCGAACGAATTGACCGCGCTGTATTTATCGGGTCCGTAACTTTGCTAATTGTCGTGTGGCTTTAAACTAGCGACAAATCACACCGCTCGTTTCCAATCGATTTCGACGTCGCCTATTTGCCGACCGAAAATAATCGAGCCAGCCATTCCTGGTTACAAACAGGTCAGAGGCGAACGGCAGAATCTCCCATCGATCGGCTCGGCGTCGAAAGTTCCACGAATTTCACCATCCCTCTACACTCCAGCTCACTCTCATCTTTCGAGCGTCTTCTTCCTCCCGAGAAGCACTTCCCCATCGATTCTCGCCGCGAATCACCAGTCAGGCGCGTCTCGAGCGCGGATCGCTGAAACATTCAAAGCTACCCCCGATCTGGGCACCTAGCGAACTACCCGCCGCGAGAAACGCTCGAGCGAGTGGCGGGAAGCGTATCCACCCACGCGTCGAGCACGATAATCCCGAGGAAACTTGCCTCATTATTGATTCCTTCGAGGCTGTTGTTGCTAAGCGGATTCCTCCGCGGCTCGAAACTAATCCTCCCTCGGCTCCGTGTCGAACGTCTCTATTAACCTAGACACAGGAGCCAACCCCGCGATCGCCTGCAGTCGCTCCGCGGTACAGAGGGCGAGAGCTCGGGAGCCGGTGGTGGCTGGAGAATCCATTGTTTCCACGAACGCGTCTCGCGGCTATCTCCATTTCTGCGCGACCAGGTCCGACACTAGGTCGAACGCCGGCCTAACGCGTAGTCGCGACGAGGAGGGGTGGGGGCAGGGGTGGAGGATCAATATCACGGTTAGGGAGAGACTGAAAATAGGAGCGAGAGGTAGGAGCAGCGATGAGGGATAAGGATTACGAGAAGAGTGGCGCAGAAGGAAAATAAGGGGTGGCTGCCCGCCACGAAAATGTCAATTCGCCCCCCTCCCTCTGGCCGTGTCCGGGCTCCTCGTGAAATTGCGATCGCGACGAGGGTCTCGCGCGGTCTTCGTGCCCGATTTTCGCCCGGACTTTTACGTTCCCCGGTTTACGAGTCGAGTTCCCGAGCGTCCGGCGCCCGTGGTGTCGGAGGATTCGTAATTTCTCCGTCTAACTTTGACGTGGGTCGATCGTGGGAGGCTTCTCGGGATCTGGGGTGAATTGGATCCACTCTCGTGTTCTGTAGCAGACGCTGGGATTCATAGTGGAAGCAGGCGTAGAAACTTGCGTTAGCTGATCGTCGAGTGATCCGCGAACAAGTGTCGAGCAAAGCCCAACGATCCACCGATCTGACGATCGACATCGACCCGCCACGCAACGATGCTCCATTGCGCGTGGACGAGGATTGAATGGCTCGCGACAAACTCGCTGCGGGACGGGCTATTAATTAGCTGACCTTTGCGAGAACAGACAAGAGAACGACTTTCTCGTTTTAATCAGCTTCGGAGATGCTCGTCTGGGTCTCTTCTCTTCGATTCGCCGTGTAAGGTCCCCAGTTTCGCAACAGAGTAAATATCTTAATTTCGTCTGTTAGCCGCTTCCGAGAAATGTATATCTCCGGGATGGCGATTATCCTTCGGCGTAAAGGTCAGCGAGATCCGTGGGGATCTCCTCTGAATTCGTGTTCGAAAAAAGATCCGGATCCTCCGTGAACGAAAAGAGAGAAAAATTGGACGGGGATATATCTCAAGGTTTATACAAAACCAGACGGTTCTTGTGTCCAATTTATTTTATACTCGCTTGCCTCGCGTAGACCGTCGACTAGATATCATTTTTCTACCGATCCTCTCCTCACAGGAACACCGATAAACATCATCCAGGCCGTCGCGAAACATCCTTGAACATCACCCATTCATACAGCCTCGTCGCCAGGATCCCACCTTCTAAGATCGGCTTCTTCGATATTCCGCTAACAAACACAGAGAACGAGTGCCTCCTTTCGCGAGGCTTGCATTCGAACGAGGAACCAATGGAACTTTTACATCCATGCTATACATCTTCATTACTCCCAATCATTGATCAACAGCCACGATCGAAACATATTGTATTTCAATATCGAAGAAGCCGTTATTCGGAAGGGGAAGGAATCGAAATTAAGGAAAGGGCGAGTCAACGCATTCGGGAAACCAAAGTTAACAATTCAATTCGTCGATTACCCCCCGATTTCCTTGATCTCGATTTCTTTTCCCCGCGACGAGGTATTCGTTAGAACATAAATCGCAGCCGATGAAATTTGGAATCGCGTCGACATACGGGAGCACGATGTCGTATCATTTTCTTTTTTCCTTCGTCATTGTAAATAACAGTAGTCAAGGGGTCGGGGGTGGGGCGGGAGTAGGAGGAGGATTTAGATAGGACAGACAAAGAGAAAGCGAGCGAAGCACGTGACTGTAATTTTTGCGGCTGACGGATAATCGGCGTGCACCGTGCAGAGTCTTGGCGTTTTCTTTCTTGGACGACGGTCGTGTGCGCGAGAGGGGATCGAGAATGCAAAGGAAAGCCGTTTCTCTCCCTTCTCGGCGAGAAATCGCTTCGAACGGGTCATAGGATACGCTCCCGTGACGGTACACGGCCGTGCACAGTGACAATCTCGAACGAAAAACTGTATCTTTTCCATTTCTTTTATCTTTACTTTATCTTCTGTTCTCTTTCCACTTCTTCGACGGTCGACTCCGAAACCAAAGGCGCCGAAGTGTTAGAAATTAAAATGGGGAAGGACGGCGACCAGCGACGATATTAACGGTGGATCGTGGTCGATCTTGTTTTAATAGAGCGGCGGAGTTATTAACGCTAAAAGAAACGGAGGGGCGGGCGGGGAAGAAAGAGACGCGACGCGAACGGGATGACGCGTGCTCGCGCTTCCGCCGTAGATTGATCGACGACGCAGAATCAATACTCTCTTAACACTATATTGTTCTCAACGATTGTGATATATAATATATACTGTTAATGCTGTAATGATAATGGTAGGCGGGCGCTCGTTAAGACGGGCCCGCGATGCGTACACGGTATGCCCGAGTCGAGGGTGTACACGCCACTACGCCTCTAACTGTCGAGGGTGCGAGAGACTTGTGTTTTGCAATTCGCTCTTAACGGAGTATTAGAAAGTTCGTCTTGTTGGTAAATAACCCTATCGTGGAAGTGAAAATGGCCATTACTGTCCTGATCCCGAGGGCCGTGGACGTTAACGGGCCCGAATACAGTTTGAAAAGCGGCCTTCTCTTTCGAACGGGGCAAATTTCTCGCATGCTCGGCTGTTGGGGGGAGAAACGAGGCGCGTGCACGCTGATAAAACTAATACTGTATAAAAAGAGGCGGGTTTGGGCCTGCAGTGGACACTCGATTAAAACGGGGCGCAGCACGTGGTATCCCGGGGACTCTGGAGCAAGCGAACAATCGATCGATGACCCCCGCGATCGGTTCTTCGATGATCCGGGCCGCGAAACTTACGCCTCGCCGTTCTTCTTCCCGCTCGCGAGCGCGTGGGAGCGGATCCGGCCACCGGGAGGACGAGACGGGGCAGCAATAATTAAAGAAAAGAGAAAGAAAAAGTGTGAGAGAAGGGGAGAGAGAGAGAGCGTGAGAGAGAGAGAGAGAGTGAGATAGAATGCGAGTGAGAGTGGGTGAGAAAGAGAGAGAGAGGAAGACGCGTTGGTTGGATCGAGACGCGAGGGAAGTAAATAATGCCTGTAAATAATAAAGAAAACCGTGAGACAGTGTTGCGTTTAATAATTATTTATGTTGCCGATCGAAGCGGATTTCGATAGTGAATTATTGTAATAATTCGTAATTTAAACTGCGAGAAAGAGGATGAAGGAAGAGCGTGAACGCGGAGAGAAGAGAAATGAGAAATCATATTACACAGATTATGTACATAAGCTAATGGGTAATATCTCCCTTGGTAAAGGATAGTTTACGGATAGTTATTTTTATTACTATTATTATTAAGTGACTATTATTATTATATTATATTATATTATTATTGTCATATTATTATTATCATTATTACTTATTACTATTGTCATTATTAATATTATAATTATCATTGTTATCCTTCGGCCAATGATCTCAAAAGAAAGATATAGTAATTGCGTTCGGATGAGTGCCGCTAAATCTGGGCCGATTTCAAATGTCATCAAAGGCCACCACCGGGAAAAGGATCACCATTTTTCGTTAACATTCAAGCGATCTCTATATTCTTCTTTTCACCCCCCTTCCACTACACCCTCGGCTATTCTTGCTGTTTCAGTTCCCCTCTTTTGCTCTTACTTTTCTGGCCTATGTACTCTCTAAACATGTTTATGACGCAGCCGAAGCGCGATCCTCGGTACCACGAATGGTTCCGCTTCACTTCCGGTCGAGTCTAGAGCCACTCGCACGCTCCGCATTGCAGCGCGCGCATTCCAAAACGGCGAACACGCGTTTTTTCACCCCCTTCCCCGACCTTCCTTTTCGAACCCCTTCGCCTTGAAGGGGTCGTACCTTAGACTCGGTTCCATCGTTTCGTTTCGTTTCGATTCGACTCGTCTCGTGTCGGATCATTCGCACTTCCGGCTTTAGCCGACCTTAAGCGTTATTACAAGAATGAACGTTCCTTTTTTCTGTATCGGGCCATCGCATTCTTTCCATTGCATAAGACGAGAAACTATACAAGAAGCCGTTCGTATTCCGTATCGCCGCGAGTCTCCCGTTTGCACGGATATCGATCGAGGATCGCGGATCTGTCGATTCACTGCGCGCCCCCTCAAACAATTGGGAGGGAGGGGGCAATTTTTAAATTTCAATTTCCCGCCCGATAAGTGCGAACGGGGACTCTCGAACGCGAGTAATCGTTTCACTTTAAACCCGGGTTCACCGATGAATTCGAAACTGTAAAGAGACATCAGAGAATGAAAACAAAATGAATGGCGGTTGAAAACGATGCGACTCGAAAGTGACCTATATTAAATTCATTGAATTCCGTTAGAAACTGATAGCGGTGCAACGCTGATCAAATTATTCATGAACATGTTTTATCAAACGAGAGTCAAGACATTTTGTCATGTCTTTGTATATTTTTATGCAATGTTGTAGAATGATATTGTTTCAAATATATTATACAGATAATAATAATAAACAAATTTATATGCCATAAGCTGCGTACTGATTTGTCGTCTCTGCGGTCAATCTACTTAGTCAGAAAATTAAAAAGTCCGGGCTCCCTAATTTCTTATCTCACCGTCAACATTATCCTAATTACTTTACCGACGGTCGGTTAAGTCGCGAGCAGGCACGTGATTGGATAATAGTAGGGATTTTCTGGTAATTTCGAAAGCATGGCCACCGCTTTGAGACTGAGGCTCGCCGTTAAATTGGGAAAAACCCTTTCAAGGCCGCTGTGCCGGAACTTTGAGAAGGAATTCCTAGAAAAGCAATGCTCGCGGCTTTCAGGTTCGTATAATCTTACACCGTGTCATCTCTATTGCTTTTAAGTTGTCAATCAATCCGATTGCGAGGTTATAAAGACACACATTCCTCGTACCTATAAACTCATTTACATAATTCATTTTTAAATGCGCAGCTGTAGCCGGCAATTCGCGGCGACGCTTTTCTTCTCAGACCGCAACTCAGACTACGGAGTATCACAATATCATAAAAGATACAGAGAAAGCTACAGGTATTGACTAAATACTTTCATTTCTCCTGTGAACACAGCACTTACACATTGTTTGTTTCTTCCTAGGCGAAAGTAGCAAACATGAATTCCAATCGGAAACCCAGATGCTCCTGCAAATCGTTGCGAAATCTTTATATTCGGATAAAGAGGTAATATAGCTTTATAATATTGTATATATATGCGTCGCTCCTTTGCGCAGCCTTCGTATCACTCTTCAAGTTCTGTTCCTTACACTGATCCTCTATCGTTGCAAGGTATTTGTTCGCGAGTTGATCTCTAACGCCAGTGACGCTCTCGAAAAGCTAAGGT
Source organism: Andrena chrysosceles (assembly GCA_963855975.1). NCBI lineage: Eukaryota > Metazoa > Arthropoda > Insecta > Hymenoptera > Andrenidae > Andrena > Andrena chrysosceles. The sequence continues at coordinate 7,653,551 of OY979766.1, read as the reverse complement.
ATGTTAGATTAAGCGATAACGAGGTGGCACAGGCTGCTGGAGACAGAAACTTGGAAATCCACATTGCCACTGACAAGCAGAGCAGGACTCTTACGATTCAGGATACTGGAATTGGCATGACACACGAGGAATTGGTATCAAATTTGGGAACTATAGCTCGATCCGGTTCCAAGGTAAGTTACCTATTTTTCTCAGGAGAATATTGTTTCTAACGAGGTCAATTGGATAATGGTCATAATTGTCTATTAAATAGTTTTGAGAATATTCGGGGCAGAGTATTTAATTACGTTTAATTAAAATGGAGTAGCATCGCTCCATTTCGTGTACATTCGTGATAGAGTCGGGTATTTTCAACTGGCGCTTCGTAGAGCGAGCTGGAAATCGATCGCGTGTCCCTTCTTTCTCGCGCGAGCAACTAGCAGCCACCTTCGTCTCCCTTGAACCCCGATTTAATCAGGTTGACACCATACGACCGTGCCTCTAATTACTTAGGCTTCTACGGGCGCCTCTGCGTGTCGCTCGATTTAAACCTGAACTATCGCAGGATCCGCTATGCTTGCGAGGAATGTTAATGCGAACGAAAGTAACGATTTGCATTTCGGGCCTTACAGCTGTGCGATTACGTAGGCGATCGCGCAACGTTTCCTCTATCAGTTGTAATAACTAAAGTCACGTGTACAATTCGCAAATCGATCATTCTGGAGCGTTTATAGAAAGTTATATTCAATTGTAGGCTTTTCTAGAGAAATTAAAGGAAAAGCAAGATGCTGGGGACACATCCCAAATCATTGGGCAATTTGGTGTTGGTTTCTATAGTGCATTCATGGTTGCCGACAAAGTGGAAGTATTTACTAAGTCCTATGCAAAGGATGCTGAGGGTTTCTGTTGGTCTTCTGATGGGTAATTACGGGAATACTTCATCTACACAAAATATTGTGTAGCAAAGTCACGTATTATGGTAAAATATTCTTTTATGCAGTTCCGGAACATTTGAGATCTCAAAGGCTGAAGGAGTCCAACCGGGGACAAAAATTGTTATGCACTTGAAGGTTGATTGTCGAGAATTTAGCGACGAAGATACAATTAATCGTGAGTTGTTTATTTAGTACTTTACAGAGTGATTTATATCTTGGGAATTAATCGATGATATTTATTAATATTCCACAGGTATTATTAACAAGTACAGCAACTTTGTTGGCAGTCCCATTTATGTAAATGGTAAAAGGGCTAATACTATTCAGGTAATTTTTAGAACATCACACTTTGTCTCCGTATCTGTACATAATCGCGTGTACATTTTTTATCCATGTGTTTTCTATTTTCAGCCACTATGGATGCTCGACCAGAAAGATATTACACCTCTGCAACACGCTGAATTCTATAGATTCATTGGAAACTGTTTCGATTCGCCACGATTCATACTACATTATACGACTGATGTTCCGCTCAATATTAGAGCGTTGTTGTACTTCCCAGACGAAAGACCAGGACTATTTGATTTAGCTAGAGACACGGCTAGCGGCGTTTCTTTGTACAGCCGTAAAATTTTAATCAAAAGCAAAGCTGAGAATATTTTACCGAAGTGGTTGCGTTTCGTTAAAGGCGTGGTTGATTCGGAAGATATTCCACTAAATTTAAGTCGCGAGCTGTTACAAAATAGTACTTTAATAGGGTAAGGATCTAAGATGACTTGTTTCTATGCATATAGCAATCCTGATCTTTCTCGATTCTTTCATTGCAGAAAGTTGCGAAGTGTATTGACGACGCGTGCTTTGAAATTTTTGAACGACCGAGCTCAGAAGCAGCCCGAAGATTACGCTAAATTTTATAGAGATTATGGTCTTTTCTTGAAGGAAGGTATCGTCACTAGCAACGACCAGAATGAGAAGGTAATGTATCTTCGACGAACATAATATCTCCTCGTGCGTTCCGTAGTTCTTGAATTCTGTTTATAGGAAGAAATTAGTAAACTTTTGCGATTCGAGTCATCTACAACGCCAGATGGAGAGTTGGTTAGTATTCCAGACTACTGTAAGCGTTTGCCTGAAGGTCAGAAGCACATATATTACTTGTCGGCTCCGAGGTAAGAATTAATAATCCTTCGTTTGCACAAACTATTGGAGCAATGTGCACATTCGTTTCTTAATTCCAGCCGAATCTTAGCCGAGCAGTCGCCATATTATGAGTCTCTAAAGAAACGTAATGTCGAAGTATTATTTTGTTACGAGCAGTACGATGAACTGGTATTGATGCACTTGAGACAGTATAAAACTTATTCTTTGACTTCTGTCGAAAAAGAGATGCACGAAGATACAGAGTCAAATAAACCTGAGAATCTTGGTGAGTACTTTCTACCGCGATGACTTATAAATTCGGTTTCGTGTGACCCTCTAACATTGCTTGTTGTATTTAGGCGTTATTAATCAAGATGAAATCAATAGTCTTATGGGCTACATGAGAAATATTTTGACAAAAAAAGCGTACGATATCAAGATGACAAATCGTCTGGAATCACATCCATGTGTAGTGACGGTTAAGGATATGGCAGCTGCAAGGCATTTCGTCCGCACACAATCTCATCAACTGGACGAAGATATGCGATATTCTATTCTTCAACCACGTTTTGAGATAAATCCTAATCACCCACTTATTAAAAAACTTTGCAAACTGACAAAGACAGACGCCAAACTAGCAGATCTTCTAATAAAACAGGTATTTTTCGTTACTTTTATTTGTCTCTAATAGCTGCATATGCATTTGTTAACTTATACTAAATTCTAAACAATTTATTTTAGCTATTTACTAGCTGTATGGTTGGAGCTGGTTTAATCGAAGATCCCCGGATATTATTAACGACAATGAATGAATTATTGACCATGGCGTTAGAAAAGCATTAAATTATAGGTAAGTTAACACATTTCCACAAGGTCTTTTGACAGGCCTCAAATATTTTGTATATATCTATTGCCCGAATAAAACGATTTTGTAATTATGTAGTGCTCGTCAATTGATTCTACAGCGATTTCACGCGGAAGTCGGTAACATTTAGGCACTTCTCTGTGCAGAAATCGTGTACCTGCAAGAGAAGCAAATTTTCGCGCTGCACCTGCATGAGCGTCCGGAGGGGGGTGCAAAAGGGGCAGTCCCCCCCCCAGTTTTTGAGAAAAAGTCGCTGATTTTTCAAAACTGACATTTATTAAGTTTATACTAAAAAAGGGAATAGTTTTAAATATCGGTTTTAAATTTTTAATTAAATTGGAACTACAAAATAGGTTAAAAAAGCAAGGGGGGTATATTTTTCTTCACCATCATCCCAAAGTTACCACCCCCTGGAAAAAAGTCTCCGGACGCCCTTGTGCACCTGCAAGAGAAATTGCGGGGGCGAAGTTTTGCTATTTCCAGCAAACATAAAGTGTGATTTGCGATGTGTGAAGTGTGACATGTGGAATGAGTCTGTGATGTGGCAGATGAGTGGTTTTTGAATGTTGCAGGAATAGAATAAAAACTAAAAGTCGTGTATGGATAAATCTCTTTATCTACCTTCGGTGGATAAATCTTTTTATTTACCTTTAGTGGATAAATCTTTTTATTTACCTTTGGTGGATAAATCTTTTTATTTACCTTTGGCGGATAAATTTTTTTATTTATCTTTTGTGGATATGTCTGACCATATCACCTTATGGATGTGCGTGTCGCCACCTAAACTGTGTTACCGACCCATAACTCGAGGACTGCATGTAGCGGCCTCTGCTTATGAACAGCATCCAGCTCAGCAAATACTCTGAAATGTGCTGAAATGCTGAAAAGTGTGCTGCGTGCTTGTATACGTGTGACTTGTTTAAAGTGTGAGTTTGACATAGGCTTTCGCTAGACTACGCTTTGACTCGGTTTGTCAACGACTCATGCGGATTTCTTTCCGATAATCCATTTCGGGGATCAAGACACTATAGCGCTCAAAAATGATATTTCTTCAAAGCTCTTGCAAGCTATAAATTGCAAAATGCCAAATTATTTTGTTAGTACATTGCGTGTAGTAGAACCCTTTCACGTATCGTACGCCGAAAAGTATTACAAATTGACGTTGTTACTGACATTCCCGCAAGTTTCTAATGCACTGTTTAATTATTTCGAAGTGAAGTAATAATAATTGGATTCTATTTGCCCCCAGTATTAGGTTCACCGCCGACATAGAAATTTACAGTAAAATCTAATTCTTATAAGCCTCGCAGAAAGTTGCATGATGCATGAGTGTCGTGGGGTGCATGAATGCAACTGCAAATCGAGCATTCTTTAATTTCACAATCATACGGGATGTTTAATGTGTCGAATACGAGTTACATTTCTGAAGTTGAACTCCCTCATGTGATAGACGGCTCGAATCGCATCCGAGCAAGAGGAATCGTCTCGGAGACGCCGAACGTTTTTCCCGTTCTATATCTAAACCGAAAGGATCGATGGAACTTTGTTTCCATCTATCTCTTTGGTTTAGTGGGCTAAGGTTTTCATGTACAGGGAGATCGATGGAACTTTGATTCCATCTATCTCTCTACGGGTCTCGAAACGCAGCAACCTCCCCGCGGTGAAACCTGGTAATCGGTGAGAACCGAGCCGATAGCTGTGCTTGTCAAATATTCTAATCATAATTAAGGGGGTAGACACGTCACATGGTCTGCCGGATTCGGCCGGTCGGTATTACAGCAGGTTTTTTCTGCACTGAAATGGTATTACCCATAGATACGCCGCTGCCTGATGCACGCGAGAGGGAGATGTTTGTTATTTCCGTATTCTATTCTGAATAAGGAAAGAAATTCTCACCTATTGCGTTGTACTTATAAAAATTTAAACGGAAAGTCGGCTGGTACTGCAAACGTAGAAAAATCATTGTACATTACTTGAAATATTTTCCTTCTGGTTACAGATGAAACTTGGGTACATTTCGCCGTGGACAGGAACATTATATAGGCCAAATGATGGAAATCTCAACAATGAACACAAGAAAATAGTGATTTTATATAACCGACAAAGTAAAATTATAAATTTTATACATTATTGTAACATTGTAAAAGTCTTTATTTAAATAAATTGGGAGAAACTTGAAACAGACAGTATTATTATTGAGAAATACCTTTCATACATACTCCTATCCAAATTCCAAACCTGCAATTTATCTAAGGCGGAGAAGTATTCAACATAGAGACGCAGAGTTTTCGAAAGGGCTTTGACTCAAAAATTCAGGATACCTCCTTTCGCTTCATGTTCTCCTGATACATCGCTCCAAAATCTGGCCAAAATTTTCAGAACGCTCTAAAATGGGCTTCGTAACATGATAACATGATGTCGAAAGAGGTGGCACTAAGTTAGCGCCTTCGGAGAGAGAATCTAAGGCGGAGAAGTATTCGACGCAGAGTCGCAGAGGTTTCGAAAGGCTTTCGACGCAGAATTTCAGCATACCTCCTTTCGCTTCATGTTCTCCTGATACATTGCTCCAAAATCTGGCCAAAATTTTCAGAACGCTCTAAAATGAGCTTCGTAACAGGATAACATGATGTCGAAAGAGGTGGCACTAAGTTAGCGCCTTCGGAGAGAGAATCTAAGGCGGAGAAGTATTCGACGCAGAGTCGCAGAGGTTTCGAAAGGCTTTCGACGCAGAATTTCAGCATACCTCCTTTCGCTTCCTGTTCTCCTGATACATCGCTCCAAAATCTGGCCAAAATTTTCAGAACGCTCTAAAATGAGCTTCGTAACAGGATAACATGATGTCGAAAGAGGTGGTACTAAGTTAGCGCCTTCGGAGAGAGAATCTAAGGCGGAGAAGTATTCGACGCAGAGTCGCAGAGGTTTCGAAAGGCTTTCTACGCAGAATTTCAGCATACCTCCTTTCGCTTCATGTTCTCCTGATACATCGCTCCAAAATCTGGCCAAAATTTTCAGAACGCTCTAAAATGAGCTTCGTAACAGGATAACATGATGTCGAAAGAGGTGGCATTAAGTTAACGCCTTCGGAGAGAGAATCTAAGGCGGAGAAGTATTCGACGCAGAGTCGCAGAGGTTTCGAAACGCTTTCGACGCAGAATTTCAGCATACCTCCTTTCGCTTCATGTTCTCCTGATACATTGCTCCAAAATCTGACAAAAATTTTCAGAACGCTCTAAAATGAGCTTCGTAACAGGATAACATGATGTCGAAAGAGGTGGCACTAAGTTAGCGCCTTCGGAGAGAGAATCTAAGGCGGAGAAGTATTCGACGCAGAGTCGCAGAGGTTTCGAAAGGCTTTCGACGCAGAATTTCAGCATACCTCCTTTCGCTTCATGTTCTCCTGATACATCGCTCCAAAATCTGGCCAAAATTTTCAGAACGCTCTAAAATGAGCTTCGTAACAGGATAACATGATGTTGAAAGAGGTGGCAGAACGAGTGAATTTGTTCTTTAAAACAATGCATTAACGTAGAGTTTTAAAAGCAGCTCAGCATGGAAGTTTAGGTGTTCTGTTTAGCATGTCTTTTATATGTGATTTGGAATAAGCAGGATAGGATGTAGTGGAAGAGAAAGGCTTATTAAATAATAGTGTTCTTTTATCACTTAACTGCATTTTATTGAAAAAAGTGATATACAATACAATGAAATCTTATAAATTCGTTTGTAATATAGAAGATGAATAGATGTGAAGATAAATTCATAATTCAGATAAAGCCATGTCTTGCGCAATTTTCAAATCCGTAACTACACTCCAAAATGCAGTCAATGATCGCATGTAAACAGTGCTGTCTTTAGGCATGTACACGCTGGGCAATCGCCAGAGGACCCATGGCAGTAGGGGCCCACAATTCTGATTTTAAGTCATATTCCCGTGTCTGGGCAGGGGCCCCCACGAACCCCAGTGCATTGCTTAGCCCAGGGCCTACAATACTGTTAAGACGGCTCTGTATGTAACGCCTTTTAAAGTCCCTTACCTGTGAAGCAGAAATACTAATACACGATTAATAATCACGTAATAAGTTAAAAAATTATTTGAAGTGGTGTTCACATTCCCCATCAATGCGCGTCCATAACAACGCCGGTTTAAGGGGTTAGACACGTCACGTGGTCTGGCCCATTCGGCAGGTCGGTATTAGAGCAGGATTTTTCTGCACTGAAATGGTATTACCCATAGATACGCCGTTGCCTCATGCACGCGAGAGGGAGCTGTTTGCTACTTCCCTATTCTATTTTGATTTCAGAATAAGGAAAGAAATTCTCAACTGTTGCGTTTACTTATAAAAATTTATAAATTGGAAAACTGAATTAGAAACACAGTCACAACTAAATAGCAACAGCTATTTTAAACTAATAGATGAAAATACAAAATTAAACACACCCTGGTTCACCTTATATAAGAATAAGCCAAATAGGAAAACGATATCAATAATAAATAGGAGTAGAAGCAACCATCACAGATCAAATGCACACCTATATAAACTCTCTATTATACCAGAACCCAAATGCAAATGCGGATATGAAGAGGAAGATTTAAACCACATGATATTCACATGTCCAATAAATAAAGACATTACAGACAACTTCACTAAATACATTCAGGAAAAAGGAATACAAGCCCCATATGATATTAGGGCCCTAGCTTTTAGCAACAATCTAGAAATTATAACCTACATAGCTCAGGCCTTTGCTAACATGAATACTCAAGTATAAGTTACCTAACAGAACAAAACAAATAACAATTTCAGATGACAATACAAGATTCAAAGGATAAAAAGTAAAAGGAAGAAGAAAACAAAACACTGTGGTATCAGCGAAAGCTAAATCCACACAGACATTATATATATACTTATAAAAATTTAAACGGAAAGTCGGCTGGTACTGCAAACGTAGAACATTCATTGTACATTTCAATTACTTGAAATGTGCTTATGTTACAATATTCTACGTTAGCAGTAAGGAATTATAAGTGAAAAGGAAAAATAGATGAGGAGATGTCCCCAGAAAATGAAGTTTGTTAGGTTAGACATTTTTCCATTAGCAAAACATTGAGACAGAACATGAAATACACTTATGACATTGTAGAAGCAGTTATGAACAAACATTATATATAAAATTGTGTTGGATGTTGAATTGGGCTAGTAAAAATGCGCAAGCTGGATGCGCGTGATTATTATGTGGTCCCCTCCTCGAAGTGACAGAAAATATAACCTATGTATATGCCATATGACAACAAATGTTTAGTGGCTATTTCGTTCTTTTACGCTACATTTGTGAACTTTTTATCATCCTTCCAAAACATTATTATTACGCCGCAACAGTATCTTTAGGAAATCGGGTATAGCGCATAGGTTATGTTTTCTGTCACTTTGTGGACAGAAAATCCGTTCCTCCAAGAGACAGAAAATCCGGTCCTTCAAGAGACAGAAAATCCGGTCCTCCAAGAGACAGAAAATCCGCTCCTCGAAGTTTTCAATAGCCGAGGAACTCCAACTGACAAATCCACGATCGTCAGATGGTGGTGGCTGATTTCTCCTTGATCGCTGTTCGCGAAAACGAATCGACCGGCCAATATATCTGAATAGGATTTTAGGATAAAGATAGACTGAAAGATGAAAAATTATTCGAAGCCCGAGATGAAAGGTCTTCTAATAAACAATGGAAACTAATAAATACCCGAAGCTAAATAGAATTTTAGATTTAGGGTATACACACCCTCCCCTAAGCCTAGTGTCGATCGGCCACTGGGGCCATTCGGAAGTATATTCTTTTATTTAAATAATGCCCATCTCTGCATAGAACCGTAAAGAATTATAAAAAAAAATCGGGGTGTTAACTGTTAACCGATTTGGAGACTTTTCCTTGTTATATGTTATATACAATAGACGGAAGAATAATAATAAGAGCAATAATTGCAAATAATTGCTGTAACTTCCACATTCTGAAAATATGATCAGTATATCAATATTTCAAGTATTAGTAAAAAAGTTCTAATCTGTCCTTTTTATTTTAAATAATGTGGCCATATAATTATAACATAAATTCGAAAGTGATTTCATATAACCTAACCTAAAATCGTCCGAAAATGCATGCATTGACTGCATCACGCTTTTACTGTGTCTCGTGTATCCAACTAACGCTTTAGTTTTGCTATGATTCCAATTTCCACGTTGGCAGTCCTCTCGAGTAGGCGCCATCTCGTATCCACTAGCTCAACTAAATTTGTCACGTGACTTGCTCTGTATTATCGCCAATATGGCGGAACTCGTATTTGGGAATGCGTTTCACGAGAATACGCTTTTCGTCCTTATATGAGCAGATTTTGAGCTGGGTGAGGTCTCATTCGGAAGAGGAAGGTTCAGTGCAGCGCGCTCTGGTCATCGTTTGAGTCACAAAACTCTTTTAGTGACCTAAAAATACTTGGATTCATGCGAATGTATTTTGTCGATTTTTGCTCTACTTTGAACACTCATATTCAGAGCCGGATTTACCTTTCAGGGGGCCCCAGGCTGAATATTTGGTGGGCCCTCGGTTAAATGTAAAAAATAAAATGACGCTGATTTGATTTTTTTATCATAATACTCGTATAATCTAAATAAGAATTTAATTTCAAAATTAACATTGAATATCAAAACTAAACATAAATAAACATTAAAGATACAAGTTAATAAAGATAATATAAAAAAATGCTAATTTTTCGAAGAAAATATTTAGAATGAGGGGCCCCCAGCTAAACGGGGCCCTAGGCTTCAGCCTTGTTAGCCTAAGGGCTAAATCCAGCACTGCTCATATTATTAGATATCAACAGAATCTCGTCGAACCATGACCAGAGCGCGCTGCACTGAACCTTCGTCTTTCGAATAAGACCTCGCCCAACACAAAATTCGCTCATATAAGGACGAAAAGCGTATTCTACTAAACCCATGTTTCGGGCCAGATTGTGTCGGTATACAGCGCGCTGCATTACCCGTGTCTACCCCCTTAAAACCCTCTGGCGCCGACTTAAAAAAATTGAATGGGTGATTTCAGCAACAGGTGCTCTTAAAAAACATTAAAACACTCTGTTTATAAATTACGTTATTACAAGCGAATAAAATTTGTTTTGCGTTAAATAAACCGGAATAGGACAGCAAGGTTAAAAGGCGAATGTGATATCGTTTTATTTTCATCCTTCTTTCTCTTCCGTTGAACGGAATAGATTCATAAGACGATTTTTAAATTGTTACTCTAACAGAAACATTTATAAATCATGGGCTTCGACTTTCAAAACATAACTTAGTCTTAGCCGTGCTGAATTCTAATTTCTACCACGCGTAGCGTTACAACCTGTTTCGAGACTTCACCGGTAACGTTGCATGCGACACTAAAATGGTAAGGGGGTCCTAGGACCCCCCAAACCGGTGACAGAAAAATACATTGGTTGATAGGTCTTTTATGCAAAATTTTATTTTCATTTCCATAGATCCCCCTGATGCACGGTTGCAAAACAATCCTCGATCGCTCGACAAGCGGGCATCAGAGGGAGTCCTTCTGTAAAAAGCTACCGCGATAAAGCTAAGCTGAATTTAAAATATTTCTTTGTTTCTTTTTCATTTCAAATTTTAAAAACTTTCTGGTATATTTCTACCATGATAATTATTCACTAATTGCGAATAAAACAAAGAAAAGGGGGGCAAATTTGAGGGAAATTATTAGGGAAAACAGTGATAATGATACATCATTATAGGATATGTTATATGATATATCATTATTTAGCAAAAAGTTTTCCCCTTTTTTCTTTATTTCATTCCTAATTAGTGAATAATTATTATTTCCTATTCATTACTAGGAAATATGCCAGTGTATATTTGCTATGCTTACTTATAATACTAATAATTCCTACCTATACGAGCGCTCGTATTTAATAATTGCTACTTATATTTAGTTATATGCTACTTATGTTTAGTTATATTTAGTTATAAACACTGCAGTGTTTAATTATTTCCTTAAAAACTACTTAATTCTATGTGGCCACTAGACACATTACGTCATCATATACATATCTACTTAAATTTAAATAATGACCTGCCTAATAAAAATCTGAAATTGTCATGTGTTTCTTACTTCCCTCGATGGACCCACGATGTTACCTGAAACATTCTCAAAAGTATCTATTAATAAAAATTCCTTAAGATTTCGTTTCTCAAGGATGATGAATCTGAAATCATATTTCTGAAATAATCTTCACACATAATATATCTGTAACAGAAACTTTCTCAGTGAATTAGTACCTACAATCTATCTCGATTAAGTAATTTAATTTCAACAGATATAGGGTAGATGTAACGTTTTTGGCTATTGCATTGTTTTTGGCCATGTGCATTATTATCTTATTTTTAAATTGCTTGCAGATCATTATTGTGTGGAGAATTTCACATCATAAATATTTTATTTAGTATACCATCCGAAATATAAGGTTATATGTATTGCTTACACGGAAAAATATTAAATTTTTTAAGAAGTGGCCAAAACTGGTACAATACCTTAAAATGGTCACAAATGATGCATCTACCCTAGTCTTTTCATTGAATCACTATTGCCCAAATATTGAAATATCATATTTGAAGCTACAAGCCAAAACTCAATATGGAATATCGATTTGGTATTAAGATGAAAGAAGGAAGAGATTAAAAAATACTGCTTCATTGTCAGCAGACAAAGTAGGCAATCAAAACTTTAGCAATTCGTGAAAAAGAAGCTACTAATGATATTACATTTCATTCCGAAACAATTAATATTCATAATATTAAGCACATTGGGTGCTTTGTTACATCAACTCAATAATTTCCTTCTAATTCCTCATTAATTGGCATCTTCAAAGTTGATGTATCGACAATCAATCATAATATACTATAGTTAATCAAAAACATTTGTGCAAATGTTGAAAATTGGAATAATTGCACTTTACTGCACAGTATTTGAAGTTACTGTGATACAGAAAATAGCAACAACGAGCACGTGTTAATATTGAAAATTTACTATCAATATAAAGTGCCGAATTGTAGTTATCTACTTTTTCAGTGCAAATTTCGTTTCAATATCATCAAATTAAGCAACAATCGCGGGTGAATTTTGATCAATGCAAAGGAATGTTGAAAATTTATAAAAATAAAAAACTACATTTCTTATCAATCTGAAAATAAATACAAAGATTGACGAAGTTACTATGCAAAAATCGGCAACGCTAATGAGGAATAGCTACTACTACTTTTCAAAGACTCTAATTAGAACTTGAATTGAATGGAGGTGTGTCAGAAGTCTGCGATTTTTATTACAAATAATGAATTACACCTTTCATCGCCATTCTTTCAGTCACAAAATAAAATTTTTCAAATGCCATTCCATGAAAATTGGAACTTGAAATTTAAAAATATTCTAAAATAAAATAAAAAACATTTGTCTACAAGATATGAATATACTTTTAAAACAATATTTCCAGTGACAAACACTCGATTCAAGGGTGGGTAGGCGGTGATAGGAGAAGGAAGATGGTGCAGCCACTTAGGGCTGCTGAAAAAAATGATCAATAGCCAGAAGGGCAGCTGATCATTGGCCACTCATTAATGCAAGAAACCCGTGAGTGGACCGTTTCTATCTTTCGGAACGCTAACTTATTACAGACTAAAATCAACTCCCGAGCACAGTTACTAGGACTTTGGACTACTCGCAGCACTAATTTCTCAAACAACTTCAAAATTCCCGGATGGTGCTTCATTACTGAAAATTCTACTATACTCAATACAAATCCCGAATAGCAAACGAAAAGCTCCCAAGGAGCTATACTACTCTAACAAATATAAAAATCTATCGAGAACCACCAGATGGGTGGCTTCATTTTTCGCAAAACTAATAAAAATTTAGTGCACCTGTGTCTTGTAATACGCAACTCTAACTTTAATTCGTTGCAACCTTCCTGAAGGCTGTGTAGAGTCCCCTGTGCTGCAAATCCAGCAGCTCGGGACTCTTTTTTCCCAGGAACATGTCTCCAGACATGTCCCAGGACAGTTTCGGGGCATTGGGGTCTGGGGGTCGCAACTCTAATTACAAACGCGATCAGTCATCATCGCAACAATACCTCAAAAAAATATCAAGAATCAAACTAGGACGAGTAATTAAAAAAACGCGATCAGTCGCATCGCAACTCTATGGACATTCCACGCGAAATCGGACATTTTTCGGAGTAACATTTCGAATGTTGCTGGAATTTGAACATGTTGTAGTCTTTAGTGATATTTAAACGTACCTCAAGGGATTTTTCAAAAATTTGAAAAATGTCGATTTTACAGCTGTAAGGTAAGGGCTACCTTTTCCTCAATAAATTATAGCTATGTAAGTAGTAAATGGATGGAGATGAGATTTACAGTGCTTACAGAGAAGACATTAAAGTTTTAAGAGAAAATTATTTCAGTTTAAAAAAATAAAAATTTGTACCATTTTTGTGCAATTATTTTAATCAAATGCAGTTTTTTAACATCGGGCGTGATTTTAAAAATCCCCCCAATAAGGATAATATAGTTCTATCCTTCCTCTGATGGACAAATTTTCAAAAATATGAACATTTTAAAATTGGCCCCGTAAAAATTGTCGAAAGTTGACGTTGCGTCAAATCGCTCCGGCTCGACTGGCTGGGCCGTGCGATATTCGCAGCGGCCAAGCGGCTATATCTGCTATTCTTATACGGTGTTTTCGAATATGGTAAGTATTTGTAAAAAACTGAAGATGGAATACTTTTACTGCTTTTTATACACAACGTAATACGGTAACTCAATTTTGGGTGTTCGCAATATTTTCCTTGAAACGAAGGTGACGCTCAGTTTTTTAAATGGAATGCTAAATATTTAATAGCATTATTTTTTTAAACTGAAATAATTTTCTCTTAAAACTTTAATGTCTTCTCTGTAAGCACTGTAAATCTCATCTCCATCCATTTACTACTTACATAGCTATAATTTATTGAGGAAAAGGTAGCCCTTACCTTACAGCTGTAAAATCGACATTTTTCAAATTTTTGAAAAATCCCTTGAGGTACGTTAAAATATCACTAAAAACTACAACATGTTCAAATTCCGGCAACATTCGAAATGTTACTCCGAAAAGTGTCCGATTTCGCGTGGAATGTCCATAGAGTTGCGATGCGACTGATCGCGTTTTTTTAATTACTCGTCCTAGTTTGATTCTTGATATTTTTTTGAGGTATTGTTGCGATGATGACTGATCGCGTTTGTAATTAGAGTTGCGACCCCCAGACCCCAATGCCCCGAAACTGTCCTGGGACATGTCTGGAGACATGTTCCTGGGAAAAAAGAGTCCCCCGCTGCTGGATTTGCAGCACAGGGGACTCTACACAGCCTTCAGGAAGGTTGCAACGAATTACAGTTAGAGTTGCGTATTACAAGACACAGGTGCACTAAATTTTTATTAGTAAAAAGTCGACAGTGGTAGTCAACGGCCGCGTGCGATCTACTGCCGCTCAGCGTAACACAATCGCTTAACGCGCGTGAGTACCACTGTCGGCACCCTGAATTTTGCCAAACTATTTCGTTTCTGTAGTGAAAACAAAACGTGTTTTGACATTACTGTTCATGCTTTCCAAAGGTAAATTGTCTGCTGCATCGCGTGAAATGGTCAGATTTTCTCCTAGACCCTTAGTTTTGGAAATAAATTGAAAGATATCTTCAAAAATGGGTGCATTTCGGGTGTCATTTTCCCTTTGATGGTTATTTAAGCATATTTAAATGTTCATAATGCAATAATAACTTATACCGTTGTATTCGGGAGGGTTCATAGAATAATTTGACGCAAAGAGCAACCGAATAACTATTACCGTTTCGACACAAAATATGTTCAAAGTTGAAAATTTGCAGTATTTTCAAAATCGGTTTTCTCAAAAACTGAAGGTGATAGAGCAATTCTGCTTGCGGATTTGTGTTCAGGGCGAAAAACTCTACAAGAATTGCCCAGAGGATATTGCAGACCAAAAATTGTGTTGGACTGTACATTTGTCAGAAACTCAGAAAATAAGCCTCGGTCTCCTGAGCCTTTATTTGTTAATAACGAAATACAAATCGCGAGTTTCTAAATACGTAGGTATCTCTAGAGCAACCGAATAACTATTACCGTGATGATGGTAACTTTATAGTTTGCTCCAAATTTGCGATATTAACAAATAAAGCTTCAGGAGATTGTGGAATGTGTTTCGGGCCGAAGCTTATTTTCAAAGTTTCTGACAAATTATTTATGTTATTAAAAGTTTGAAATCCCAAACACGTAGGTGTACTGAATTGTAGCATTATACAAGTTGCTAAGACTGGGACCTACTGAACTTCCTGGGGACCTGGTCAGGGTTCGAAGCCCTGACCCTTCGTGCACTCCCTCGGCCCCCTGACCTAGGTTAACTTATTCGGTTGGTGCCGATGAAATTTTCGGGTTCGTTAAAAGCCATTCAAAATGTTGCACGGAATACGTTTATAAAACGATCTTTATAGTGTTACTCCAACAGAATCATTTGTAAATCGCGGGTTTCAAATGATCTAAGTTTTACCCGTGTTGAATTTAAATTCCTGCCACGCGTAGCGTTACAATCTTATTTTAGACTCAATCGATAACGTTGGGTGTGACATGAAAATGGTAAGGGGGCTTGCGAGCCCCCCGAGCGTGTGACACAAAATTACATTGCGTGATAGGTCTATCCTATACTTCGTCGATGGTGATATGTTCCTATACCTGGTGGTCCGTGGTCATACATAGGCTTTGCGAGTACCAGCTACTACCAGAGCGCTCGACATAGTAACAGGTCCGGTTGCCAGAGGGTGCCTGTATCACATGTCTATAGCTCAAGAGATTTCAGATCAAAATCATTGACAGATATGTATAGCAAGTAATACTTCACTATTACATTAATAAAATTTCCCCAATTGAACCAAATTCAATCAAAATGCGGATTTAAATACGATCAGTCAATCGACAAATAAACTCATCTGAAGAACAAGCTTCCAATAGACTCATAACAGTCTTAATTTGATGCCAGACTCAAGTGAATCTTCCCCAACATACACAAACCAAAACCTCGTTACAAATATTTAAAGATATTACCGTTGCTAAACACGGGGACAGACTATACAACATTAGAAATCTTAATACAATACTTAAAGTCTCTCCAGAGAGTGTCATTCGCCAATCGTATGCATGTTCGTTGCTCAACGCAGCAACAAGTGTACGAAAAGTGAATGAAAGTATTAAAAAAAAAAACACTCAACGTTACATAACAGCACCACCAACCGCCGCACGCCTCGTCTCTCATTGAAAGGACTCGTAACAAGCGTGATTCGCCAGGATACCATTAACGTCGGTTTTTGTGTCGAGCGGCGTGCGAGGGTCGGCGTCCCTTCTTCCCTCGTCAGGTGTGCGGGTGGTCGGTGGGCTCGGTGGGCGTCGTCGGGAGCGTCGACGTCGCGTCGCGGCGTCGGCACATCATCATTGGACCGCGAGACACCGCCGAGTGAGTGTCGAACTCGCGGGCTTCGAATAATTTCACAGAAATCGTAGCGCGATCGTGTTGCACGTGCTAACCCCGCGCTTTGCCATCACTCCGCACTGCTACCCACTAATTCCACTACTACTCGACTCAAGCTCGCTCTTACCATAATCTTGCTCCCGTCTTTTCAATTTAACAACCCGCACCTACAATATTGATACCTATTATACGACATTAAATATATCCCGATATCTCGTGATCTAAGTTTCATGTATTACATATTCAAGTTGCAGCAAATAATTTAAACATGACTACGATCGGCGCTGCCATTGACTGCTTGTCTTGGAAAATTAGAGACGTTTCGTGCACAAAGGTACGTGCTTTCTGGACAGAAAGTGACTTTATTCGTTAGTGACCCGTTCAACGGGGTTAAAGGCCGCCGTTGGCGTGATTCGTACGGTAGAAAAAACGGTCGAAGGGATCGAGTGGGGGCGGTAGTTCAATTATTGACGACGAGTCGGAGGATCGAGTTGGTTGAGGAACCGGAAGGGCACTCGAGAGGCGAGTCACAGCCCGTGATGCGAACGCGTCGGCAGTTGGCTGAATGGTGATCCGCGGTAACATCGTCTTTCGTGACCAATCGATCGGACCGATAGAATTTGCTTGAATTGTTTAAGAACCGCGATGTTCGGCATGGTAACCGGTTCGAACAACGTGCATCGCGTCGATCGATAAAAAAGTGTCGAATGTTCGTCGTGTCTGTGCACGAACGATGCAGAGATTTCAGTCGGCGTGCCGCTCTTTCGAGAGAAATGGACATTGATGATGGTCGAGCAGCTCATTGACAGAAAAGCATGGCAAATTAGCCGATGGAGCACAGCTTGAAAAACTGCTTTTACGTAAGTATGCATAAAATTTTTTGTAAATAATTGTTCCATCCAAACGTCACAAAAGACTACGGGAAAGAATCGTCAAAAGGAATCGTCTTCCAACGATCATACTAGATTTATTTATTAAAGTAATAGTTATGTTGTTAGAAAATGGAAATTGTGTTTATTGAAGGTTTTCGTAGTATTCTTGAGGTACGTTCCATTTCTAGGAAAAGAAATATTGATTTTGAGCGGTATATTTAAAAATATAGCCGGCATATGGGAAATCTAAGCTACTACAGACTTTCAAAGTCGAGGAAATTTGATAGATTCATGCAAAAACCAGATCGAGTGGAAGATTGTACTTCAGGAAATTTTGCGTTCAACGGAGTTATTTTATAATTTAAGCAATAACAGCGTCTTTTTTTACTTGTTTTTATGGTCCACATAGTATTGAATTTCGTTTTTAATGCAATTTTCTTAGTATTGTATCAGCAGTTGATGGTTCCTGCTCGTTCAGGTCAGTAATAGTATTTTCGAGGAAGTGCAGGATGCATTTAAGCAACAAATAACTTTGTCATATATCTTTCTTTTTTTCAAAATGTGAAGAATTGTTTTTTCTTCGTACGCCCACTTCGCCTTCAAAAATTTCTCTTTTTCCGTCCATATATCTTACAACCCATTAATTCCGACATTTTAATACATTGGAGTAACACGATCTGGAGCATGATAATAGATTAAACAGGGTAGTGTAGAGTAAATAATGTTTCCAGGTAAAATGTAGGTTCCAAGAATTATAATAGAAGCTTAGAAGCAGAAGAACATCGCGTAGTTTCTTAGAAATATAGAGTACGCAAACTTCTTAGTTTACCTTTTATAGATGGACCACCTAAGGGTGAAAAAAAGATACCGTAAACCGACGGAACATTGGCAGTTAATTAACATGCATTAACGAAGGAAAAGGACAAAAATTTTATGCATTTTCACACTTGTGGTATAGATTGTAATTAGAATAGAATACTTAAAGCAAATGTGGAAATGTTAATTTTTATATTATATAACAAAATATTACAAAAACCTTTCAATGTTCCCCAGTAACTACCTAAATACTCTTAAATCACCTATCACGATTTTTAATTTGATCTCTATCTTTCGTGTGAATTACCTGTGAACTCTATTCCAAATCCACACTAGGAATTATCAAACATTCATACAAAGGAATGAAAGTATATTCCAAGTTTCTTTTGGAGAAAATAAATATCATTCTCGATGTCGTTTTCTACATCTATTTAGCATATTAGTAATTAGAGGGGTATGTAGTACTATTACGTGTCAGCAAATAGTCTTTGAGTAGAAAGCGCAAGTAACATGTACATCTGTATGTAGTGACTATGTACATGTGGGAATGGAACAACGCGTAATTGCAGGAGAAGAGTGTGTCTGAGCTTCTCGCGCAGATATCCTGCCACAGATTAAGTAATAAGTTTCGATCGAACCCTGGCTTTCGTTCTTTATTTACCGTCAGCAATGTGTATTTTAGTTACTCTCACCTCGGGGAGATACAAGACTTTGGGGCACGAAATTGACATTTATCCGATAAGAATAAGAAAATAATACCGATATTATCGATAACATTAATGATCCAATTGAAAGTAACGTAAATATGCATAATTGGAATATCAAATTGGGTAGTAATATTATTGGGGGACTGATACTAGATCACTTTTCCTAAAAGCACTCATTTCTCCACGCATCTGTTTTTCTTGCACAGAAATAATAAATCCACGTATCATCAAGTACTAGGAGGAAATTGAATATCAGAATGGAATAATATCTTTACATTCCTGAATTTTCTCTAATTATACAGAACCGCCACCGTGCATACATAAATGCATAAACCATCATAAATATTCGAGTATCATAGGTCAATGTAAGGGTGGGTTTGTGAATGGCCAACACGTGGAACATTAATATTGACGCGTTGAGTCCTTTATTTCACCACCATCGCGCACAGAACTCCATCTCGTGTCTAAAAACAATTTGCCGGTTTTTGTAAATCCCATGACAATATCCTAAGGCTATTCTAGGGAAGTGTTCCTGCACAACGATGTCGCTCACGATCTCGCTCCATAGATTTTCAATTTACCAATATCCGACCGCGTGAAAGGTTCTAACGTGACAATCGCTGGGACATCTTGATAGTGGCCTGACAAATAAATGTAATTTAGCAATGTCTGAATCCAAGCGTGTAATTTGATGGCATTTATTACCCGAGCACAACAATTTTATTGTTGATCTACAGGATACGCAGCTTGTGTAATACAATTTTCCCCATTGCAAAGCACGTGTTTACCGTTGTATATCTATCGACACATTCTTGTGTCAGACCTACATTATTTTGATGATTTTATAATAAATATTTCACCTTATTTGTCTCAATAATTCGTGGAAATAGTAGTACAACACTTTCTGCTGAAAGGTATTCACGATACAGTAAAAGTCGATAAGAGTAATTAACGAAATATCGGGTACATCTGTTGTTTAATGATAATAAAAAGCTGACGTTATTTTGCGCGTAAAAGGAACTTGACGCCTGTCAATAATGTTGAAATTCCATGAACTCGAGCTGTTTTTTTCTTGTTCAGCTTAAAAAGTGTAGTCTCGTGGCATCAGTTATTTAGCATACTGAGTTAAGTGGTCTGGAATTAGCATCGAGTATCAGATACAAGAACGTAATTATAAAAAAGCCCTTATTTCCCTGTAATTCGTTGTTTGTTATAAATTAATTTAAAATTGATGGATACGAAAGAATAATGATATTAATTGCATCAGCTCGTGTAAATGACAGAGCCTCGTGTAAAAAGAGATTGAAATTGAATTGGAAAAAAAACATTCCGTTTACCTGTATGATGTACCTAACATTATTTTGTGCACTTGTAACATAATTTTGTAACATAACTTGTAAAATTAAAAATTTAATTTTTAGCATATTTAAAAATTCTCAGTCGGTTTTAAATGTCACGAACGTTTGCATTTCATGTTACTCTTAATCATCGATTCACATTTTTATAATCCCAAAGCACGTCCCTTTTAATGCCACATTTCCATCGGTCGTAATTCATCAAACGGATAATAAAATCATCGACATTACGTATGATTGTCAGGAAGTTCACGTAGAGTAAATTACTTCAGTTCATTATCGAGTATTGTTCTAGGCACAGACGGACAGGGTCACGTAAATGCCCGAGTCTTACCATCCACGCAAATGGCCTCTGATTAGAGCGCGTATAGAATGTCTGGGTCTAATCAAATAATTAGCAGCTTCTATTTCCGCACGGCTACCGTCGTGGTAAGCCACGGAAAATAACGCGTAACAGAATGCACATGCACTGTTTGTGGTGCAAGGTGTTTCTACTCGTGAATGGATAACACTGAATCGAATTTGAGATGCAGGTCCAGAATCCATCCTCTGAATTCACAAAGCATATAGTACACAGCAAACTGAGTAAAGTGCTTCATTTTTCATTCCTTCGTTCCGGATTTTGGATTCTTTTCGTTATTTTGTAGAATGTGATGCGGTGATTGAAGAAATGTGAAGTCGAACATAGCAACAGTGGCACTCGCAAGCTTCCTTTTCCGTGGTGCCCTCGATAGGATCGAAGGGCACCCAAAAACAATCATCGAGGAATCATCAAGCATCGAAACCACGTCGTCGATGATGAACGAGCCGGATCCATGCCTGCCGCTTATCCTGCCACCGAGGTATCGACTTCGCGATCTCATCTTGGGGGATTATGCTTTCAACGACGACGGGGAACGGTGAGTGAATTTTTTTGTTATCTATATCTCTCGCAAAGGGAGGAATTTCATTACTTTCTCAGTGGATATTCTGTGTCTTTTCTTGCGAGAACACAAATATGCACGGTTCGTAAGAGTAAATAATTGTGGTGATAAAAAATAGGATTTCTTGTTTCACTTTATTACACATTCGTTTAAATAATAGTTTATTACTTGGTCATTTCTGATGATAGGTATTGAATATACGAATAAAACAATTGATAAAATAACAGGAATCGTGTGAGTTCGGTATCTATTTTTTTCATAATGCTCATCTTCGAATAAACATCTGGCCAGATTCGTGACAATAATCAAAAGAGTCAATCTTTAGTGTCGGAACAAGTATCCGATAAATTATTT
This sequence comes from Andrena chrysosceles, assembly GCA_963855975.1. NCBI lineage: Eukaryota > Metazoa > Arthropoda > Insecta > Hymenoptera > Andrenidae > Andrena > Andrena chrysosceles. The sequence continues at coordinate 7,631,999 of OY979766.1, read as the reverse complement.
GCGGAAACTTCAAGGATCGTCTGTGAAACACTTGAATAGCAGTGTAATCAAATCTGTGCAGAGTATTGTAATAAAATACGACAATCAGATTGAAGCCTTCCGCGTAAACGAAAATTTATTTCAACATCACTTCCTTTTACCAATCACTTGAGCTTATTCTCAAGCACAAAAGGGAATGAAACTGGCCATTTATTACCCTGCACAAAACACTCTTCAAATTTTACAATATCTCTTCGTCTTCCGACTTTTTACTAAAACTTCCATTACCTTTATATTTGAATAAAGGATAATAAATATTGTATATAATCGATATATCAATTTTATGTTACAATTGTCAGTGGTACAATAAATTTATATGACAAATAGCAACAAATAAAAAGAAAATATGACAAGTAGCAGTTTAATTAGAGTAGAATATTTTATATTAATTGAATTATATTTTCCATTTCCTCATTAACATATGTTGTAATATCACAAATGGTTTTACACTTCATATTTTTCAACGAGGCATCCGCATTTATCTAGGCATATCAACCCTTTCAACATTTAGCACTTTGTTCACGCTACATCCAATTAACTACTTTGATATAGGTATGTATAGTATCTCATGCACTCCACTTTTCGTGTGCAATCTCTCAGGCCCTAATGAATTATTATTACCTGAAAATGTGTCACACTGTACCGTGTTCCATAGTTCATTCATTTCATCCAGTATAATTGTATTCTTCGTTACTTAAGTGCAATTGCAATTTCACCCTTTAGTCATTCCACTAATTAAAACATCATTTTGTACTTTTAAACGCTGTTACATTCGCACCATAGAAACTGTACTTTTAGCAAGATATATTAATCCAAAGAAGTTTCATAGAAATAGATACCTTCTACACTCTACAGGATGGATATCTAAAGTTTGAAATTAAATGACGCTTATGTATCTTAGATACTTCTTTCGATTTATCGCTTCTTCAGTATTATTCCATTAGACGTACGTTTTCCTTGGAAGAAGCCCGGGTACTATTGAATTCTTTTAACTAGTTATTTTGTTCTATTTGAACGCTTCACTGTGGATACACTAATCCTGCAGCCAACGTGAAAATAACATTTCGCGAACTTTCTAAAACTCATCAGGTGTGTTCTTCTAAGTAGTTTTGTAACTTTGTGTTGCACGTAAAACTATCAGGATTATTCGTTATGCACAATAGCCGTCTGGGCGCAGTCGTGTACAGATGTATTCGTGTGGAAGTATAGAACTTGGTGAAACTAATTCAATCGCATTATTCCGCGTGTTGTTTCCACATTGATAGAAGTAATTACCAGTTTAAACATGGAACCGTCTCGTACGGATAATCTCTTTCGGACGTGTCGCACAATTCTTTGCTTGAGGATTAATCAGAAATATTTCAGGAAAAATGTATCCCCCATTAACGTATAAAAAAGGAGAAAAGAAATTGTTTTTATTCTGGAGCACCTAACACCTTTTCATTTTATGTTACCCTTGCGGGTTTCCACTGGTATTTTCATCGCAGCCGCGAATCGATTGAATTGAAAATGCTCCCGAATGAATTAACTAGTGGTCGGTTGAGCAATTTTTCTTTCATGTTTTTATTATCATAAATTTGCCACTGACGATTGAAACCAGTGAATAATTGTCGATTCATAAATTAGATATATTTTATTTAGGTACATACCAATAAATGCTGTCACGCTGAGTAAACCAATTAGTAGATAAATAATTCTTGACTTATACTGGTGAAAATGAATTCCATGGGCAACAAAACTGTCGCCTTTAAAGTATTACATTTGTCAAGGGTACATTATTCGTATGGTATTTTCGTTTTATGGTATGTCGCGCTTCGATATTAGGATTACCTATTAGGTGACTGCAATCTCCTTTCAATAGGATAGTCTCACTTTGTTTACTTGTTTGAAAAGTGCTGCTCGTCGTTAGCTTTAATCGGCTTACCAATAGACCCTTCAATTATGCTAAAGTGAATATGACCCCATAATAGGACCTCTGGACTATAGTGGTTCTATTTAGGGCATAATATCGGGGGATATTAACTAATGGTAATTTCGTGACAGCCCATCACACTATCCACAGTAGATCAGTGGTGACATACATCAAACTTCTCCATTCCTGTGAGAAATGAATGCGTGTGAAGTCCGAATTGAGTGTTTCATGATTAGAAATTGATTCTCTGGAACAATTGGTCAAACAAGATTTATTTTTTAAATATAATCGAATAATAGTGGTTCAAATATGTCACTCTACCTTCAGAATTTCAAGAATTAACATGAAGTGGTTGTTTATGGGAGCATATAGATTGTGAAATTAATATGACATTAAGTATTTATCCAGCAGAACAGACTAGCAATTCCCTTTTCCCGATGAAAATACTCAATCCGAGTTACCTAGTCGAAGTTAATCGAGGATAATGAAGTTTTCTGTAACTTGAATTTCAGAAATAAATGTTCTTCTCCTCGCGAAACTTCTGAGTCCATTAAAATATGAATATTTAAAAGACCTGTCTATGATTTCTATAATACCTACTTCAAAATCTATTCTACCAAATCTTTCTTCTTTGTGAAAAAGTCTTTATTCGTGAAAATTTCTGTGCTACATTTTATTCTGCGTGATTTCGTGATCTAAGCCAGTACTTACATACGTTACATTCAGCTTTAACAGAGAAAACTGATGCATGGCACGAAGCTTAAAGTTTATAAGCTTCGTGGACGGAAAATGTATAGAAATGGTTTGCGTGCACTGGCGAGCGTTTCTCAGAATTTATGAAATTTGGGAAAGAATACATAGAAGCTGTTAATCTTAGATAAGCGAGAGCGCTCATGGTTTGTTACCGGCCATGTTAGAACTCGGGAAAACGTTGAATCGCTTCTTTCAACGACGGAGTCTATATTTTTACGGTCTAGTAACCTGACACGCTTTGAAAGAATCTCGGTCGAAAGCGTGCGAGAAATAGAAAAAGGAGAGGTATTGGTATGATTCTGTGACGACTGAGTTTAACCTAACAGGGTATCTATATCCTCTGTGACCTCATGCATAGATAAACTACCCCCGTGCGGACATTTTTTGTTCCGTTGATTTTTATCACCTCTTCAGCCATATTGTTCTCTCCATTGCAAATGGAGTTATCGTTTTGCATGTTGTTACCATTTGTCCTCTTTCAGAATTCGAGAATGTTTGAGGAGGAGCATTGCCGCACAATTTCTTCTTATCAAACCTTCCCCCCCCCCTCCCCCATTATATTTATCGCGCATCTTCACAGCGGTGGGTATTGTAATTATAACACGAAAGGTGCTTAATCACTTCATGATACCTACGCATTCGCAGCTTCGTTGTCTCGCGGTGGCCATTAAGGTGTGGTTAATGCCATTAGGTATTCATTAGTGCAAATATATGCAAGATCAGGGATGACGTTGGTACCCCCGTTTCTGATAAGGCGCAATCATCGGTGGTCCTGATAGGTCCCTGCTCATGTAAAGCATCATCGTATCGACACCGACTGGATTAAAACGCGATGCAGAAAGAGGCATTGTCTTATTTGGCGCAGAAGCCGGGGGCCACACTTGACACGATTAATATCGACCGGCATTTCTATTTTTGTTATTTTCCGCTACCCTGCTAGTTCTGTCAACACCTGCTTTCACCTATGAAATTCTTGGAACCAATTTCCTCGCGGCGCTCTATTTACTGTACACACACGTATTCTAAAATGTAGCAAACGAGGTTCCCCGAAGAATTGCAGTGTTTCCTTCTTCCAAGCTTCAGTCTGTATTCTAGCGAAACTCAGACCCACCTTTCCCACAGGGAATGTTTTACTCATGTAAAATTTGACTTTCATAACAGCAGGAAAATTTGTCCGCTTTTCATATCCTTGTTCTGTTCTTTAACGCATTTAATTATTGCATAGATAATGCATACGAGGGTAATAAGCTTCACATACAGAAATTATTAACAATTTTGTATGGATGCAGAAATGCACAGCTAATATCTCTTTGTGTTTCCTAATATATCAGTTTTATTACGTTTCCTGTAATTTATAGAGTTAATCAGTTGTTAATTTCATCTGTAGCACGATTCTGCATTGCTATGCACTTTGTTCCTTTTTGTGCTTTGGCTCGAGAACATATTACATTACTTTTTTAAAAGGCTTTGTCTCGATGGAGCTATATTTTTCTCGCACTCTTTATAGTCTCCAGGCATCCTAGTCACTATGTAATCATTGATATGGCGGGATATTAACGCAAGTAGAATGCACTTAGCATGAAGTTGTTGCCTCTTTAGATATGTACTTAGCACCATGGTATCGAATTCCTCCTACACCGATATACGTTTTAAGTTTCAGTGTAAAGTCAAGGAAAAACGAAGAACAGTAGAATTTTCAACGTTACTCCTGTCCTTTATTGCGAATTTTTATGAAGCCCATGAAATTAACAGTATCGCTAGAAGTACACTGCTAAGTTTGAAAACTGATGTAACTTGTTTCCTCTCTTGAAACGCAGGTACAGCATTTTATATTACCTTCGCTATTCCCATGGTTGCGTTGGTAGTTCCTCGAATCCAGTTGTCTTTCTTGCCAATTAAAACACGAGTGTCGTGGAAGCGTATAACTGGCAGACCTTTTTCCACACCGTAGCTTCGAACGTTAACATTAGAAACTAATACCAGTTAAGGATTCTATTTATGTTAAAAATTCTATTCATATCGAACTATATAATCATAATTCTCCAAGTAAGTACTTAAAGCCTCCTCTTACACATTCGTTCGCTGTTCTTGAATTTCTCAAACGAGGACATATTTTAGGTAGTTCGCATCTGTGACCAGCATACAAGTAGTTGACCGTATGGAGCTCTTTAATTTCCCTTCGCCTCGATCCATCCTTTCCATGGAAACCTGTGGTTAAAGGAAATGACGGAAGGTGAAGTAGTCACATCTTTGCGACTGCTTTCACATTTCCCATCGGCAAGGAAATTGAAGCCAAGCTTTATGTTTGCCTGTATATAAGCCATTCTATGAGCATGACAAAGGAAGAACTGAAACGGCGGTCACCCTGGAAATCAGAAGATCAAAGGAAATAAACACATTTCGTGAGAATGTACCCCTTCAGGTGGTGTCCGGCACTGTAGAGCTCTGATGCGTGTTCAGGGATGGGAAAAATGACCCTCTTTTCTGAAAATATCGTCACGTACTCACAACATAATTTATCATTTATTTAGGGGCCCTATCAATGCTGTGCGTTTATCAGATTCCAATGGTCCATGCTCAAGTAAGGCTTCAGTTACAAGAAAATAGGAGCTGCTAATTAACTGTATAATTACTTTCGCAAGATAGCCTGAGGGAGTAATAGGAGTCCAGGAACATGTGGGCCATGAAGGATTAGTAATGTATGCTGTAACCCACTGCGCACCGCGGAGGCTGATATTACTTCGTGCTCTGGTACCATTTAAGTTTGCAAGTCTTCCCCCCATGGCTACTTTCCTTATAAGTAGATCCTCATTCCATAGTTTTCTTGAAAACTTGAACAAAAACTTACTATTACCTTTGAGCCTCAAGTGCAAACTTACAAAGCCTCACGACTTATAGTCGAAACTGAAAAGTGGATCGAAAATAATGAAAGTATGGGCTCTATTAGATGCATCCCCTATTTGGAATATTCGTGGTACTACAATGGTAAATCCCTGCAGCACATTCAATTTGTTAATCGATTTGTTAGAAACTCTTATGTAGGTAAAGTAGAAACTTCTGCATCCCCTGAAGGGTGCAAAAGCCGAGTCCGATTTACTCTGTAAATTTTATTTCGTTTATTCACTTTGTCTCGACAAGCACGTTTCACCGGTACTTCGGAGTAACTTGTAACCAATTTGCTTAAACGACGGACTCTTTTGTGTTTTCACCCCTTATAGGGGTTGCTGTTAAAGATGGTCTTTATAGGTCAACGAGGTGCACGTCGTTGAGCTAGAGGACCAAAAGAGGGATGCAAGTTGATATCGTCGTGTTTCATACCAGAGAGGGGGTGTTTTTCTGCTTTATCGACGGCAATGCATCTTTTCAGCTTGCAGAGCTTTCGTGCTTTCTCGTTTACAGTTCCCGGCGATCGTTCCAACACTTTTGCTGCTCCCCAGAGCGCGCCCCTTGGTGTTACTAAATTTATCTCCTTGCAAGGCGGTAGATAACGATACTTCACGCTGATTTTCATCTCGTTTATCTTGATAGTGAACTCTCTACTTACCTTTAAGTAGATCAGTAGTGTCTAGATCAATTGTATACGACACTCATAAAAATAATCCGGAAGATTGGAAACTGCCTAGAGCAGTCCGTGACACTGAATTCGACCCATTCTCGCGGAAATTGCAGCTTGAGCTAGACTGGGGCTATTGCAACTACTTAGCTCTAGCTAGACACAAAAGAGACTTGATCCAGACACAAAAGCGTCGTCGTGCAGACGTACTTCAATAGAATTTCATTGAAGTTTCGCGCGGGTCATTGACAGTTGACAAGAATTGCAATACCCGGCAAATAGTCAGTAGTTTTATATTCAATCTCAAAAATGTTCTGTTGCATCCATTTTTATTATCAAATACCTTGACAGTATCTGCATCGTTGTGACGGAGGTTTTCTTTGTTCAATAATTTTTAGTGATCTGCACTTGAATTCTACATATTCTTATAGAGCGTGATGTCAATGGATAGTCTTATATTTCCAGAAATTAGATGACAATTATCTTGCCGTGTTTCAACACTGGTAACTGCAATGTGTGTATAATATTTTCATCAAGCTACCCCCGTTATTAATCCGACGAGACGCAAATAGGCTTCGTGTTCTATTCTCGAGCACGCGGTGGCTGGTAATCGCAAGGGGTTGAGCCACGTGGTTGATTGAAAGTTCGAGCTTTCCGCGTTACGTTAACCACCAGAGCGCACGCCCGTCACGCAAGTTTAGATTCGTCCCCGGCGCGAATCGATGCTGTAGTCCAGTTATCCATTCATCCCTTTCCACTACCCTGAAATAACTCTGCTCCGAACGCCGTACAACCTCCGATACTATCATCTAATTACTCAGACCGTCCGATTCAACCGCCTTCGTTGGCCTGGAATAACGAGAGGATGTGTCATCGAAGTGCAATTACCCCCTTCTCGAAGACCCGTTGCTTGAAACCTTCCTTTCCCCTTACCTAAATCACCAGAGGAATTGTTATCCGTAACAAAAGGGAGTGTCAGAAAACTTTCCTCCGAATCGCGCATCACGCTCGTTACTCTTCAGAAATTCGCCAAGACTCTCCTAGCGTTCGTACCGAGGTTCCGCGTGGGATCCAAGTACCATTAATAAAGCGCAGCGGCAGAGTGATAGGTACAGCCTTTCCACCCCACGCCCCAGTTTATCTGTCCCGGGTAAGGTTATTTATCAAGAACACGAGGGCGATTCGCGTGGTTCTGGGGCCTGACAGGGAGGATCTGATGGAGATCGGAGCCGCAGAATTGTAGCAAGCATTCCGTGGCGCAGTCGCCTTGACAACGGCGGCGCCACGTGCGTGTGTGCGCCGTTTTACCATCGCGTATTTGCCACAGGCGAGATGGAGAAGAGCCCGCCGTCGAACAGGCAACGAGAGCGAGTTGCCGTTGACAGTACCAGACTCCGGCTGGAAGAGAGAGAGAAGGGGGCAAGTGACGGTACAGGGAGGGGGTGGCGGTGAGGGGTGAGTGCTGGTGATCGGTGGAGAGAGCGAGGGGCGGCAGAGCACGAGAGAAAACTGCTACGACGTGCCGCAGTACGGGGTGGTGAGCTGCGAGCTGGCTCCTCGCACAGTGAAAAACCAGCAGAGGAGGACGCAATCCGGCACCAACCCCTAACGGCACGTTATCGGGTCCGATCGTCACAGATGCTGCTAGCATTCCGCCATTTCCATTGGCCGAAATCCTCGTGCATTGATATTCGGGGACTGTGTCACCACGAGCTTTCGACAACATCGTGCGTGGTGTCGGTTCAAGGACAGCTCACCTTTCGTGGCCCCCGATAGACGTTTCCGCCGCCTGTCTCGTTAGACAAACACCCTTGTCGCGTGTGGAGTTGCACTTTACGGAAGCTATCGGGATGTCGTAGCACTCGTGTCATGTCAAGGCCGATGCGGTAACACGTCGATACGTGTCATCGCTTTAATCGTGGTACTGAGCCCTTCACACGCGTCCCTCTGCAACGAGAGAATCCGTCGAATCGCGGAAGATATCGAAAATATCAGGGAGTCCAGCCTTTCCCGTGCTCTGTGAATATTTCTTCAAAGGGGATCAGCTGATTCCTCGTCCCGACGTCGATGGAAATTGGAGCCGTGAAAGTTTTTAAAGCTGACCGCGTCGACCACGAACGCTGGCTTAATAATCCGTGGTTTCGCGTTGCTCCCCTAAATTCCGTAGCCGGAGGGTGACATAGGATCGTCCCTGCATCCACCATGCTCAGCAGTGCGACATTCTGCATTGAAACGATGAGCACGGAGTCCGGCGAGGACGAGATCAACGATAACTTGTTAATGACTGTTCCAGCTGATAGCTGTCGGCTGTTTACACGAGACTCTGCTTTCTGTGTCGGTTGAAGTGTTCTCTTGTCAGTTACCTGGCAAGCGGCTGACGTTTATTCACGTATCAGTGGAGATTTTCATTATAAAGGGAATCTCGTTGCGGCTTTAAGATTGATCCTCCGAAAAATGAACAAGATAGGGAAACAAGAGGACACCCCGAGGATTCAATGCATCGATCGCTTCGCAACCTGTCGCAACTTTCTTAATGAGCACGGTAGAAGTGCCAAACGTGGGAGGGTAATTTCGCCGGGGCAGACTGTTGAAATAATATCGCAAAGGTCATGACCTTTGATAATGAACATCATCACGTGACTTTGTGCAGGGTAGTCGGAGGTTTGTCGTGACAAGAGGCAGCTACGAATTGTTGCTGGTTCGAATGCCGGTCAATTAACCTCGCATCATTAAACCTCGCTGTCGGAACGTCACCGTGGACCATTTGTCCATTTGTTTACGACGTCTCTGCGGATGCTCTGCTTCTACTCGATAATACCCAACCTTTGGAGAAGTCTCGTCGAAGTGTACCATACGTGTGCGTCAACGAGAACAATCGCGAAAGTGTTCTGAAAAAGATAACGCCCCTCGCCGCGGTCGTTGCCGCTATTAACGTCGATGGAAACAAATGGAATGCATTGGTCGGGTACGATGAATGCTTTCGCTGGTATTAATGACGCGTGATGTTAATGGATAATGCGGCTATGACCACGAGAGTGACTGTTATTTGACATCGATTGAAACAAAGACATTCGTGGACGAATTATTTCATTAGAGGAGCAGTCGTTAATGTTTGCAGAGATTCTTGTTGATCGTAGGTGATAGTGGTCGAGTGAAAAGCTAAATGTTCCTTTCGAGATTGTTATCGAAGCCTTTACTGTTTCATAGTTGCGCAGAATTTGTTAATAGCTGTATCACTGTTGTCGGCGTACTCGAAATGTTATCTTGTGCGTAATTTTTAAATACTTTTCCTCGCTGTGATACCATATGTATGCAAAAGAGACGCGTGATACGATGCACGAACGTCGCACTGGTTAAACTCTGTCACTACCTCAGAGAAGTTTTGGAATTATACAATTTTATCACGTAGCGTTAAACGAAGGATTACATTACGCTTCATCTGTTACTGCTTCGCGGGGCATTGAATAGAGCAGATTCAGAAAGGAGTAGTTATTGATTTCGCAAACATCATCGCATTTCTTTCGCTGCTAATTGTCTGATTGCGACAGTATTGCGCAGCTGTGGACAGATGCATAGAAATACAGCAATTACGATGCACTAATTATCACGGACGCGTTTCTCCAGAGCCAAGCAGTCCTCGGTAATTGCTTTAACGGAGAAGTAGTCAAACAATTTGAAAGTAGTCCGTTTGATCTTCCGCGTGGGCGACGTTTGCCACGGAACGTCTTCGACTTCCATTAAAACATTGACGAACGAAGGCTCACTCATTCCCACGAACATAATACCCGACCATTAAAGTGGACAACCACCCAGTTTGTGGCGTCAGCCTTATCGATCAGAAATTACGCCGGTGCTCCGAGGCTAGTATAAATTACTTCGAAACTGATTAATTCACCGCACCCTATCAAAAGATCACCGCCACTGAATAACGGCGGCACGCTCGTGACACGTGTCCCATTTCGAATCGGAAACTTACCCTCGTCGCGTGACAGAAAACAAGTTGAGCAACTTCCCTCTGAAGTCGATTAACCTATCACCATGGAACGGGAATGCAAGGCGCCCTGTTGCCCCGACTCTTCTAAAACCGCTAGTAAATTCTTCAAATACGATGTCTGGACGCACCGCGTTCCCGCGAGGTAATTCGCGATGTGAGGATCGCGCGTGTGAACACTGCGAACAAATGATGTCGTCGGAGGGGCATCCTAGATCGATTCGTTCGGGACAGACCATTTAAACGATTACGCGCAACAAAGTGAAGTTTCCACCGAGAAAGAAGGAACAGCGGGCGAACAAGTCGGCGTTCCGTCACCTGCTCGCCCTGTTTCATCAGCGTAAGCCTCGGGACCCCCTTCGAGGCCAGAACGCTGCCTCGTCGGTGCCCCTGCTCGAAATGGGCGCGAGAGCATGGGACTACGAGGCACTGCCAGAACTCCACACCACCACGGCCATCACCCCGTCATCCACACCGCCGCCGAATGCCCAGCAAAAGGTCCATTCGCCGAGGGTGTACTTCCAGGCAGAGAATCTGGCCTCTACTAGGAGACGGAGCAGCTCTAGGTTACTCGCGCCCCAATCCTCCTGCAGGAGACGCAGCCGTAGCATGAGCGCGTGGAGTGACCTGTCGAGATCCTCCTTCAAGTTGGATGAAAGGTAAGGTCGAGGGTTCCATTGTTGAGTGAGTTTCTTGCTACTTGTTACAGGGGTATAAATGCCTGAAAATGCCGGTCCACCGTTTTTACTCGTCTACTTTAATTTAGAAATTATTTATAGGCTTTTGAACCTGTATAGCTTAACATGTTGTCGCTTTTATCCTATTATTAGCGAGATTTTTTTTTTGAATTTATAGTAGTTAGAGGAGAATTTTTTGCGCAGAAGGAATAGACTTTGTATCTGGAGTAGGGCAGTCGAAAACTTGGTTCAAGTACGGAACTAATGTTAATCTATGGATTAAGTTTGTGGCAAGTAGTTGTGCAGCATGGAATGGGCCATCTATCTTTCTTGTTAAATCTCCGTTTCTAATTTCGTTAGATCTTCTACTACTCTGTCTTCCAGCAGTCTTGCAATTTTATAAATTATGAGACATTACTTTCCACTCACTTCCAACTTTTCCTGTGATTTCTCGAACTGTGAAATTTTGGTCTTCCGAGAAAGTGTGAAGTTCAGGGTGCTATTAACGTTGAATGCAGAACTTTTCTCTTAATGTTATGTTCCGCGTGTCTGGGGATTTCCGGCGAAAGTAAACTTATACTTTGCAATATCTGTACGCGTGTATCGAATAACTGTCTGGACATATCGCGAATTTTGACACATTTCGTTATTTTTCCTTCTCACGCAGATGGAGTATCAATACATTCTGCTTTAAATCCTGAAGTATTTTACAATTTCGCCTATGCACGTTGTAATTTGTACGAAAAATGAATTCCCGTACCATAAAAATAAGAGTAGAAATAATGTGATGTCCGTGTTAACAGAGCATGGAGAGACGAATACCATTGTGGTTGCTTTTTCTACGCAGCCAGATATTTTACCAGTAATGTAAGCTGTTCCTGTTTAACCTACTTTCCGACTATCTAGATATATTGCATTACGGCGAGAGTACGTGAAATTTTCCTGTTATATCAGGAGATATTAATATCGTAATAATAAAGGACGTTGCATCAAGACGATGGCGATGAAACGTGGCGAAAAAAAGATACTAAAAGAAGAGAAATGGCTTTTATACGTGCAAAATATAAAAGCAAAGTACATTCTCCGTGGACACATGAATAAATTCTTTGTCATAGGGGAATGTAGTATTTATGTGCTTCATAAAAAGTTCGATTTTAATGCAGTTTATGTAATGTATATATCCCGCACGTCTTTGTTCGTTCAACATTCGTTGCACTACCGCAGAAACTGAGACAAAAGCGAGTTGGAAACCAATTTAGCACAGAAGTTGATCAATTCGGTAATGGTTTACCTACGGGGTGCACCAATCTATCGCATACCGGAGCTTGAATATGCTACATGTAATGAAATTTACAGCAGAGGTAAATTAATTGAAATATATCAACAACATACCAAGGTACTCTCGTAATTAAACAATTTCACAAGAAATTTGATGTGTTTGAGAACCAATTATCGATTTCTTCTTAGTCGCGGCTATATTGTGAATTCGCATCAACTAATTTTACACACTTGACGTAATATATTTTTTCAAACTATTCTTGTTTTTCTATGTCATCAAATTTTATATTAAATGGAAAGGAACTATCAATTATTTTATATTCCAACACCAGAGTAATTCTCTTTTTAAAACAAGGCAGCGGGTGTATCGCCACAAGGCGATATATCGCGCACCCTTCCAAGAGGACTTTATTTAATTGCTTTTTCCTGCATTCGTATGTAGAATTCGCATGCAGCGTTTTGACCAACCTTGTAGAAATATCTTGTATAGTACGTGGTGCTTTTAGAACTTTCGCGTTTAAGTACCGCATTTCACGCAAAGCGGACGGTACCGGAGTGCTTTTTGTCATCTCCTGCACATGAGGACATTTGCAGTGCTTTTTCTGAATGGCCTGGTTGCCCACTTTGTTTCTTGTGTTTCACCCAAGCCAAACTGCTGTAAAATCGATAAAGATCTTTGGCGGACAGATGCGTTTTTTTAGTATTTACTATTTTCGTACTGAAAGTTTCCTTGCTAAACAATACCTACTTTATTGGCAGTTATATTTTCTAAAATATACTATATGTTACCTAGAGGTATTATTAGAGCTGTTATTAGAAAGGCACTTTAAAATGTATTCCTTTCTCCCTTATTGAAAACAGGGTGAAATCTTGATAAAGAAATGCCTAGTAAAGTAGGAGCCATGGCGTGGTTATCAAGTATAATTTAATTTGAACGTCGTTAGATAAGGAATTTTATGGTATACATTAAAAAGTACCTTTCTAAATGGAGCGCGATTTTCATAATATTCCTATAAATCATTCTTTAGCAAGGCTTTGATTTTCAAATTACTGAAAGATTAATTATACGTGATAAATGTCGTGTAAAAATTTACTCTACTTCTGCGCTGAATATTATACTCTGGAAGTAATATCAAACTTATAAAATTTAATATCGGTCTTTCAACGTGTTAAATTTCTCCTATCTTCTTTTCGCATCAAAACTTGTTCAGATTATGAGAGTCAGAAATTGTTATCCGAATTAATTGAAGTGAATGGCAAGATAATGGCTCAAGATTTGTGTATTAACCCTACTTTTCTAGAACCCTAAGGTATCCACGCGCGAGGGTCGTGTTTACCTTGGCGTTACCCTACTTTAGTCGGTTCACCTGTTATATGGTGAGTGAATTCAACAGGAGGGTTAAATTTGCTGCTGGAACGAATACAAAGACTTGGATGTCCCAGTTTACTCCCGAAATCTTCCGATATGTCCCTGTCATCGGGCAATAACGTCGCCGACACAAAAAGATATAGCTCTCTGTTCCAACTCACCGCACGATCATAAAATTAGACTGTGCTTCTACTACTACAGTATTTTATCCTTCGAAACCCTTCGAAAGGGTGAATTTTAATGGATTAGTGCGCAGAGCAGCACGTAATATCCATAAACTTACCAATATAGTATGTAACATCATTCTTAACATAATCGTATGCTTTCTGCATGCATTTTAAATTCTTCCACTGCATTATTGCTATTCTACACTGAAGCATGTTTAAATAAGACGGGAAACCACATACGAAGGAACTCGGGTCTGTAAGATCAAATAAACGTGACCCAGAATGAATGCGATACGATGCAGACAACGATGACTCCGTAGAACGTGACACAGTTGACCTCGAACGATCGTAGACATAGTACAATCCAATATAGGTGACCTCGAATATATGAAAGATTGCAGAATATCCTAGATACAGTATGTCTCGATATGCGTGAATCTGAAATCATAGGAGACAGTGTAAAGTATTCCAAACCCACTGTGATCCAGTAGAAGTGAACTTGTGTGAGTTGTAGGACACCATCCGGAAGGTTTTAGATAAAGTAGAACGTGGTACCAGCACTCTGGGTTTCGTAGGGGATGATGGAATAGCAAAGGGAAGATATGATGGGTACGTCTACCTGCTCTTGAGTGACCAGTAGACTTCTTCGTTTCTTAGGGTTTTGAAAGCTGTGGGTCCTGTGGTTTTATCGATCTGGAAATCTCGAAGGTTTTGAGATATTAGAGGTAGGTACTAGAGTTCTAGAGGTTTTACAGTACTGTAAGTCCTGAAAGTTCTGAAGTTTTGGAAGTGGTAAGGTTTTAGGTGCTTTATGCTCGAATGAGCCTCGAAATCTCGTAGATCCTCCGGTTCTAAAGATCTTAAGGCGACGAAATACATAGCTTTCTATCTTATCCGATGAGTTTATCTCCGAATTTAATTGTATTTGAAGAAACAAGTTTCAGTAACTTCGACAGTATTTTAAACTGAGTGGTGACTGTCGGTGATGAACTCTTGGCAGGAAATGTATTACTGGGGGACACTGACGTTTACGAGAGAGTTGTGTTACTGTTGCGCGGAAATTACGCAGAGGGAGTCTTAAGTCGGTTTCATTACTCTCGCAGGAAATTTTTCTCGTCCCATTAGAGAGAAGGTCAGGATATGCCAAAAGGTTGTTCCTCGCTATTACGCCTGGACGAATGAGGACCACATTTCATTCCGAGAGGTTCTTTTATGTTAATCCTCGATTTCAAGACCGCCGCCCCAATCTGCCCTCCTTTTTTTATGCCCCATTCAGCAGTCTTCAATGCGACCGTATTACGATTAACGAGTGCAGCTGTTATTCTCGACGCTATTCTGCTTAAAGAAAGAGTGTTGACATTATCGCATCCTGTAGTTAAGACGAGAAACTGAGAAAGGGAACTGCAGAATGGCCTCATTAATTCATGGATGTGGTCAATTTAAAATTCGCCATCACCGGTCTATTTTTACGTGTCCTCTTGGATCTGAATTTAAGAAAGTGGAAAAAAGCGAACCCTAATTTATTATTTAAGTAGGATAAAAGCTCTTTGCAAGGTCGGTGCGTGATGCTGTAGAAGATTGACCCAGTATTTCTGGCAGAAACTTGACTCGTTATATTCCCTTCTCCCTTACCTATCGCCAGCGTCCCACTTTCTTTTCTTTCCTTCGATTTTCTCATTATTTGGTATATCGAAGCGAAATTGAAAAGCTTTTTGTCACAGTTATACTTGTCTTTGACTCAACTCATTTTCTACGTTGATTAAGAATGGGAAAAGAATAATTAATGAAGGGTGAGGGGAAAAACAGGGAATATCACAGAACAGTTTTATCGAGAAAATTTAATGTTTTGTTCGAGTGCAGAGTGAACATTACCCTTTTTTAACCAGTATACAAAAACCTTAACGTTATCTCACGAGGGCATTTGACCATTATACCCCTTTGTGATTCGACAGTTCTGTAGTCCCAATTGCCATCAACAAACTATACTATAAATCGTAAAATCATGAAAAATTGACATTCATCGTTTTTCCCCTTACCCTTGAAATATGAACATATCCTTGTTGGGATGCTTTGTTTTATAAATACGTAGCATTTGTACGTTGTCATAATGAGTCGAATATTATTTTAACGAGCAAGTTAATTTCATTCCACCGTAAATAGCCCGCAGAGAAATTGGAGATGAAAAGTAGGGCGTACTCTTTCTCAAAGAGCCAATAAAATGTGGGTCGCACATTATTTTGTAGCTATTTATATATCGCAATACCTAAGAGATTGTTTCAATGCTTTACCCTAAAGCTCCTGTATTTTAGTTTTTGAGAACTCGCGACGTTATGTAAAAATGTAATCGATAATAGTGATTAATTATGTGATATTTATTTGTTTGTTTCAGGTGAGTAACCACTTGTTCGATGACCGCGTCTTCCATAACGAGTAAGTCACTAAACGTCAGTTTATGTTGCGATATTTTCTCGCAGGATGTGAAATAGAGGATTTTGCGTATAAAGTGTCGACGATTTTATCTTGATAGAAATGCACATTGTGGGATGAAACAATCACCTCTTTAAACCATAATCGATGGACCGTGGTTGCAGTAAAATGTAAATGTTTGTACACATAAAGTCAAAGGTTGATTTCATAAACATTTATATCGCTTGCAAAACGACTTTCTACGGGCAACTATTTGCTGTCTCACATGAGATAGGTCACTTTTTATTACCCCCCTTTTCTTCGATGGATTTAAAAAGCAAATTGACAAGCCCTTCAGGAGGCACGGTCTCGTTGGTGCTATCGGAGCTGCGTCGTTCACCGCTTCTTTCAGTCCATAAGTTTTTATTGCAGCGCTTTTTATGCAGCGCGCAAGCACTGGGACCTTGCTCCCTTACGCTCCATTTTTTCGATTCAAACTATCAAAACACAGCGCAACGGTTTCATTACGCTACTCCCACAGCTGTAGCTTCTACCCCATTGCGCCGTACGGTTTTCACTTTAACGGTCCAAGGGTCGTAGGGATTGTCCCTGATTTTTCAGCAGTTGCTTCGCAACATAGCTTTCTGGGATTGAACGTGTCCAGGAAACAGAAAGAGGCGACAGAAAATCCATACGAATCGCACCAATTCATCTCTAATTTAGGTCATCTGATTCGCATCCCCGAAGATATGGTTCGTCAGGGTAGAAACAGATCGTCAGATATCGAATTTATCCGCTGTGAAATTGTTAGACAGAAGCCCACTGCTCTCTTTAACGAAATATCAGGAGTGTGTTTCTCTTTGAACAGATCCTGTCATGATTTGGTATTTACGCTGATAGCTAGAATCGTACTATCGCCGTGTCATTAATTCCGCTGCCCGATACGACCGCGGTAGATACGAGGAAGAGTCGGATTATACGATAAATCAGTTCCCGTGGCTAAACGCGATTCTCGGTTGGATGAACGAGTGCATGGCAGTGGCTGTCAAACTTGACCAACTGCCAGACCCGAGTGCAGATAGTTCACGTCGCTTGCATGTATCGTTCGGGAATCGATAAACGAACTCTGTTGTGTAGCCTGAAATACGTAGCTGACCTGTCTATTCATTGAGGGCATAGTAAACACAGTGTAATATGTAACTCGCCGAATAACATTTGTATAATATTCAAACGCAGAATTAACAATATTGTGTAAGGCGCAGAGTGGTATAAATTTGCAAGAATGTTTAAGTGAATAAATTATAGCTTCGCATAGAGCTAGGTACGAATTTACATAAGCTTTCAAGATCGTTCAGCATTAGATAGCAGGATATGTATCTGACTGAGTTTGCTGTCACAGCCACAGTCAATATTTGCCATTCAGATACTCTGCACACAAATACTCTGGCGCTCACACAGTACAGGCTAAGAACCTGCCAAAATGTTTAAGATCTCTTAGATATTTCGTCTTCTGTTGATCTAACGACTCCACACCCCTATGGCATCTAATCAACTGCGTATTACTTGCATTGGATGTGCACAGACTGTTTCTGAACTGACACAGTGTCTTCTGGTTGGCAGCGTTCATAATTCTTCCTTGGATGAATACTGATTTTATTTACGAACATACAACCGGTGACTCGAGATTAGTAATTCGCTCGAAGGTATCCAGAACTTGTCTTCTACACAGCTGAATATTTGAGAAACGGTTCATTTTCCAGTGCTACTTTTATCAGGGCTCTTTTGCCTCTTTTTACGAGCTCCGTTACACACTCCAATTTGCACCTATAGCTTTGAAACATACTATATTTAGCTATCTACTCTTCGCTGCATGCGTATGTACTCAGGCAGTGCGTTACACGCGTTTCTCCGGTGCACAAAGAAGTATCGATACGACCTAGAAAAGAGCGCGGTAAAAAAAAAGCAGGAAGAGTTATTGATCGGTGGTGATAAAAATGACTAATTAGGTGGTTTCGCGCTTCGAGGATGACACGCGCTGAAGAAACGTATTGTTTTTTGTTTCTGCTAGTTCGTTAATGATTCATCCCCTACTGGAAGTATTTAGGGCGTAAAGTTTTTTGTTTCTTCTTCCCCAACAGTAGTATCGCCTGAAATAGAAGGTTCCTCTTTTCACTCAGCGAATGATAGGATGTTTCTCGCAGAACGGATGTGATTTATCAGCCGTTGGAAGCGAAAGCTCCTTTCTACTTCCTGTCTTCACCTCTTGGAGTCGATCTGGGCCACGTGGAAGAACGATGTCCTGCTACCGCCGTTGGTAACGTAGATACCTGGAAAGGCTGCTTTAAAGCTCAGCTTCTTCGTTTTTGTTCGATAAAGGGCCGACCACCGACTCGTTACCTTACCGATGGTTGTTGGGTAAGCTCAGGGTGAAGTTCCGGCCACCTGGCACTACGTGCTTGACTTTGTACTCCAATAGCGAGGGTATTCTTATTGATAAAAAGGATATTTGTGATTTGAATTCATTTTGCGAAGCTTTGAATTGCTTTGAAATGTATAATTTCGAGATTGAAATTCAATATTCGACAATATACGACATATTTTAAAGACTGTTGGATGGATAAGTCACGGCATGGGCGTAGCCAACGAGGGTCAGGGGTGGGCGCCTGCCCTTTCCTGCGCGGCACAGGAAAAGATAATAAAGTAGTCGTTCGTCCAAAATTAAATTTAGTTGTTACAAAATAAAAATAAATTAAGGGGTCTCCCTACCTTGACGGACGAAAAATGATGCGAACTTTGGGAATTTTTTAAAACAAAACCATTAAATTTATTTACTTCCAGCTTTGTGGCGACATTTGTCAATCTATAGAGAATATGAAAAAAAAGTTATATGCAAAAATCGTGGTTATATCCAGAGTTGTAGTGCTTCAAATAGAGCGCCTTACAAAAATCATATGCGCATTGATAGCATAAAATGAGCTGTTGTAGATGTCTGAAATAGAAAATTTACAAATTTGTGTAATCTGTATGAGTGTGGCTATCACCTGAACTAGATTAAATGAGAAATACTGAAAATTAAAAAAGACAAATGGCATTGTCTAAAACAGAAATCGATTTGTGCAAAAAAATTCGCTGGTTTTTTAAGTCGCTAAAGCCTAATTTTGCACAAACCAACTTAGTTTTAGTACCGGCGAGAATGGGGCATCTACTAAAGATATATGCCAAGTTTGAAGTAAGTCGGGTGATTGGTTTTTGAGATATCATGCTAACAGATTCGAAAAATCTGGTTTTGAGGAAAACGTGTTTAAAGTTTCAGGTACCGTTTTTTTAATTAATTTTTTTAAAAATGTTGCGTAAATATGTATAAATATAGGCACAAAAAAATTCCAAATATCGAGCTCCTTTTCAGACGATCAAAGTAGGGAGTCCCCTTAAATTATGATTGTTTATCTAATTATACGTAAGATGTGGTAACACAATTTGTTTAACTGTTTATTGACCCTCCCTGAATGAAATCCTGGCTACGCCCCTGAGCCACGAAATAGTTTGAGGTCTGTAATATGTAACAAAATTCAGAACTAGGCGAGTCCCGCAATCAATTTGTTAGATCCTAATAGTTCAGTGTACATGTTGAAAGTGCATTGAAATTGGAAGTACAAACACAGGAGTTAAATTAATTCGAGTTTGCACTTTACACTTTAAGTTTACTTGTAAATTTTGGGATGGTCATTTACAAACTCAGCTCGTCCTCGCTTCAGAAAGGGTAGCTACGTAAATAATAAATAATAAACTTAATAATTCTGCCATTTCGGACATGATGTGTCCTGCAAAGATTGCTATCAGCACCTGGCACCCGCAGATGTCGTGATGATAGCTTCCCTATCCCTATCTACCCCCAACTTTCTTATCCTCCCATTTTGCCGAAAGTGGGACTCCCGAAGTGGTGAACCCTACTTATCTCGAAGAGGGATTATGAAAATCTTGAATGTTCGCTCCCTAAGATCCTGAGTAATAAGGATAGGCCACGATGATAATGATAGTCTCGGTTTCATCGCGTTGAAAGCTGGAACTTGTACCCGAATCCTGCTAGAAATGTTCATTATTACAGGATATCAAGTAACACTTAACTAATTGTAAGTGAAATTCGATACAACAGCTGAAATTTCGGGAAATATTAACACAGCGGTTCGTCAATGGATACCTTAAAATAAATATCTAATTCATGGTGACCGGAAATCTAAACGTCGCAATTCCCCTTCGGCTGATCCCTCGATACTGGTAGGTAAAATAAAAATCAGATCTATGGCAGTAACACGAGCGTTTAATGAAATATTTCTCACGGTGAAGAGATTGCTAGGTAATATCGTACCTCGTTTCCCGTGATTCAATGAAGACGATTTTAGTTCTAAATTATCTTCATTATATCTCCCTCTTTTGCGCCCGGGAAACGGCAAGCCGACTGAGTAATAACACCCCAGGAAATAAAACGAATCACCATGAATTATGGAAAGAAGTAAAAGTTAAATGTTATGTTTAAGATTATAATATTTTCATTATGATACAGCGTAGGTATTTCATAAGTCAGCCTCCTATTTCTTAATATAATAAAGAACTATTGGCAGACTCAGACAGCAGATGAGTGTATTAAAAATAAACGAAAGATTCATGCTAAATCTTTTCAGAGATTAATTTTCTTTCTGAGTACATACCTGTTTAGATTCCCATTTGTCTTTCTGTTGATGTTGGTACATATTTGTGTAGCTTTCATGAGCTTCACTCTGTCAATTGACCCATAATGGATATTGGATTTCTGTTCCATTCACAAAGTGGCAACGCTAGGTTCAAATTCCTAACCGAATATTGATTCGCTCTTCCTGAAAAATTGATTAATAAATCTATTTGTCGAAATATTTAAATATGGATTGTTCAAATATCAAAGTACTCAAAAACTTTTCAACACAATGGAATGAAAATGAAATTCCGTTTTGGCATTATAGGAATTTCGATGAAACGAAAACCAGAGTTATTTGTTCCTCCACGAAACCATCTGCGGTAGTTCATTATATATGTAATTCTCTGTCCATCGCACGATTTTCGATCAGTTCCACTAGTTGATGTTGTAAAATAGGAAAATAAACTTGTCTTCGTTTGTAAGTACGCACGGGGCTAACACGATCGTTTGTTAACTTACATTCAATTTATCCGCACGCTATGCGATATTAGCGAGAGATTTATTCCCTTCGCTGTAACGTAATCCTCTTGAATCCGTTTGAAAATGTAAATCGATCTTGTCTATCAATAGAATATCGAATCGTCAAGCTCTGAGTCTTCAAGTAGTTCGTACCTGCCGGATATAACTATGGAAATGAGAACCAGGACCTTAGTTACCCTTGCGCGACTCCTTGAATCCTTAAAGGCGTGCAAAAGCAACAGATAGTCTCTGCTATCTCTATAGATACAGTTCCTTTCAATGGATCGTTTTCGTGATGCACCATGTGCATTTTTGTAACTAGTTCTTGTAGAGAATAATAAGAAAATGACATTAGAGTTGGGACAATATTGATTCAGTTTCCTTTCCTTTTTGCTTTTCTGGCAGGAAAGAAAACATAAGATATCAATGGATTTCGTTTAGTAAATTTATATTGACAATGTATATTTCAATGTATATTACATCTAAAGGCAATCCCACAAATTATTAAAACATTAAATATTTAGTTTATTTCCATAGTTTATTCATATAGTTTCAAATATCAGGCGTAGTTTCATTGCACATAGGTACCTTTTTGTAATAGAAATTAATGCAACATTAAGTTAAGAATATTCAACGTAAAGAATTAAAAATTCAAATCAGGAATCCACGTTTCTGTGTAATAATAGTCATACGTGGTGGATTCGACCACTGGGGGATTATCTACTTATGGTCAGACCACTTGCTTTGTTTTCATTTAAAACGCTTCATCTAGTTACAATTAGTATTTCTTCCTCTAAAGTAGAACCAGAGAATGTACATTAGTAATCTTATTTCGTGTGCATTACTTACTCTTCGTGCCAACAGCAGCATAAGGTACAGCTTGAGAAAAATCTTAGTGGGGTAAATTAATGTAGGTTAATCTCGGACTTAAAAAAAGTCTTGTAATTAATTCTTTCCACTTCTACGTCCATTCACTTCATCCGAAGCATTTCTTCGCTTAGAATATTGCAAGCTGGTAGCATACCATTTAAGGCAAAAGTGTTTTTGAGCGACATCGATATCTCTGACACCATCGCGATTTAATTGAGAAACTTGAGAAAAAGTTCTCGCAAGAGTAATCAGCTGAGGACCAGAGACGAGGTCGTGCTTCTTTATTCATTGTAGCGTCTCCAACAAAGAATCAAGTTGTCGCACTTCGTCAGCACTTGACATTAATTAATGTCGAGGATGAAACATATTTGCTATTCACAATTGTTCTAACGAGATAACCAAGCCGCACATAATTTCTTGGCAGCCTTTGCATCAGGTTATTGGACCTCATTAAAACTTGATTCTAACACAAAATTTGTAAATGAAACGAATACTTAATTCTGGAGAACTTATCTAGAATTAAAAAATTTATTACTATTCTTAAGTTGCTGAACGGAATGTCTCAATATCTGTGGATTGCAAAGTCAATGACGATATATCCACGTAAAGTTCAGTCATATTACTCGGAGCGAATCGAACTTTGAGCTGTGTCACTGGGGATTTAATTTATCGACTAAATTTGCAAAGTTTCCTCCCCGATATCTCGACGATATCAAATCATATTTTCAATGACGTTTCAGGTAGTTCAATCTAGCCCTTCCATGGTATCGATCTCTGTTACGCAGGTCGTCCTCGGCCGAACTTGTCCCGTAATGGGCTGATATTGTATTTACGGGTAAACTAGAGAGCACAAAGCGTTTCTGTGTCCAATGTTACGGAAGAACAAAGCATTCGGATTCACGTCGACACGTAATGCGTTTCAACCGCGTCTGAATAATCATTGCCACGGTCTATCGTGGGGATGGACAGAGAAGCTACAGATCTTTGTGAAGGAGGGCAAACCATACTTCTAAGCGAGATAATGTAATTTTAGTAGATAATTAAATTAACCGCTTCAAAGTTCACTTACATCACTGAGACACCCCTCATGGACGTCACGTAATATTTCTTAATTTACATTTACAGTGTGACTTACAAAGTGAACATCAAGGTGACGAGGGAAGTTAATAGGGAAGTAAATTATCTCTCTATTCGATTTTAGTAGAATCCAGAACAATTCGCTCTACTCAAAGAGTAGCAGTAATTTCAATTTGAATCACGTCCCATGCAAGTCACGGGAAAAGATTTAGGTTGCTGTCCTCGTGTTTGGGAAAGGATCAATGACGTTCCCCTCGATTTCAGTTTGACGAGGTTTTGTTGTTGGCGTTAAAGGATCGGGGAGATTTGTACAACCCGGGACCTAAGGAAACTTTAGACGATGATTTCGACGTTTTGTCAGATCCCAGAAGAAACAACAAAGGGTATCGATGTGCCATCATAATGCGATTATAGGGAAACTAAAGGAAAACACTCCTTCCACAATGGATACGCAATCGTTTTTTGTAGTTTATACACATTTTCATCTTATGATAGAGTATTTCGTATGTCCCGTCACATATTGCGAGTTTATTTGATTTCACTTTAATTATGCAGTTTTTACTGCCGAGTTGCGAAGTACAGAGCACAAAGGGAAATGGAACTTTTAATTACAATCACACTAAACAATGTCGCGCGACTTGTGTAACCACGTGTCGGTGAAGAAGGAGAATTTTTAATTTTGTTCTAGGGATAGACCGTGTAAAGGGACTGCACAGCACAAAGCACGGCTATCGTACTTTGTATGGGTAAGCTTAATAATGATTCCACGCAAAGAAAAAGCATACACGTGGTAAATGGAATGTGGCGTAGAGTATGTCGTTGTCCGTCCGTTTGCGACCCTTTCACGAACAACATTACTCCTTCTCTTTATATTTCCCGCCTACAGACTTTTACACCAATTATTTCACGTGGATTTAAATGTGCGCAGGGCCTTCGATTTCACTTTTCAAACTAACGATCTTTTTGATAGAGCAGGTACATTATTTTGATGCGCGGTGCCGGATAATCTTGCCTGAGGTACTCCCATGCTGCGAAGCAATTGATAAATCCAAGCGTGGAAGATGATGTAGGTTCAGTGGCGATGTTGTGCGGCTGCAAATCGATTCTGAAAAGTCTGTCAGGATCCGCTTCACACAGGGGACAAAGGACGGATTATCTCGGAAGCATCCTCGAAGACTTTCTGCGCGTGCAACTGACGGTGTACAACGGCTGAGTCGTCCGAATCGTGTTATTCAAACGGCATCGTGGACTTTATCGGACAATATGTAAGGGTCTTTTCGAGCGGTAGAAAATACAAAATTTAAATAGTGAATATAACAAAATATATTTATTTGGCCGTATGCCCGTCCGTCGGTGACTCTCACAAAGTTTCGCCTCGTCAAAAGTCTGCGTCAACAATGTGTGTTCTTCCTTTCGTCCTACGCTTATAGCTAGGTCTGTTTCACCCCTCTCCCTATCCTTGCATCCTAAAATAGTCCTGTGCTTCCTCGTTTACCTGCTCGTTGCGCGCACAGGGGGTAAGTATGGTCGGGTCTCTACCCGACTCCCGCTCACTGACCCCTCGTTGAGTCATCTGGGCCCCAAATGTTCAACCTACAAGGTCCTGTCGAAACGGGGTATTTCCAATCATAAAACTATATCGGGCGAACTCTTACAATTCGGCCATTCCTGACCATTGAGTTCGACCCCGAACTCACTCGCATAAACACACAAAGAGAAAAAAAAAATATAGAAGTATCGAGGTTTACAATTCTAAATTTCCTTGGCCTGAACGCCAGGGCCTCATGTTGGATGACGACCACGTACCTTGGTACGGTCTTTGGGTATTCTGAAAACCTTCAATGTCGGCTATAACATAACGGTCGCTTCGTAATTTTTTGACGACCTCGTAGGGTCCTTTGTATTGAGGAATTAACTTTTGTGAAACGCCTGGCGTGTTTTCAAAATTTCTTAGCATAATATAATCCCCGACTTCGTACACGTGGGGTGGTTTATGTCTCCTATCGTAATATAACTTATTGTACTCTTGCAACTTAACGTTATTTTCCTCTGCCTTGCGACGGCACGTTTCTATACCTACGGGGTTTCGATCCCTCCATTCGCAAAGATATTCTTTTAGGGTGTCCGGAAACTTACCCTTCTGGTCAATACCAAATAATAATTTACAAGGAGTTTCACGAGTAGCCTTACTAACGGTATTGTTCAGCGCAAACTCTACATCCTCTAATACCTCATACCATCGCTTTCCCGGACAATTCTCCGTCATCTTCGCAAGCGCAGGCCCCAGAACTCTGTTCACTCTTTCTACTTGACCATTTGCTTGCGGGGATGCCGTAGCTACCTTCGCATGCCTAATATTATTTGCCGCTAAAAAGTCCTCAAAATCTTTCGACGTAAAACTACTACCCCTATCTGATACAATCATGTCAGGTCGACTATAATGGGAAAAATATGTCTTCAGGTATGAAATCGCTTCCTTAGTTGCAGTTGTTTTCGTCGCGTACAATTTCACGTGCTTTGTAAACGCGTCACAAACTAAAAATATGTATTTCTTCACGCTTGTTTCTTTATCTACCGGACCATAGTGGTCTATGTGAAGAGTTTTAAATGGGACGCTTCCCTTAGCTATGCTGTGAAGAGTTCCTTCAACTTTTCCCGACGGTGGTGAATACGCAATGCATTTAAGACAGTTTTTTATGTGTTGATTAATTTTCCATTTCATTTTCGGAAACCAATAATTTTGTAGCACGGTGAAATAAACCTTCTCTGCTCCTAAATGTCCCATTTCGTCATGGTACCTATAAATGACGCTATTTTCCATGCTCTGAGGAACATAAAATAACAAATTTCCTCCCTGCTTCCGATATACAAGACCATTCCTCATTTCGAAAAATCTATTTTCACACGTCTCCAAATTGTCTCGTAATTTTGAAATTTCGAAATCCTGATTTTGTATGAGCGCCAAATTACGTTCGAACGAATTTCCCTCCACCACGAGGACATTCGTGGACCTGCTTAACGCGTCCGCGTGTATCATCCGAGCTCCCGGCCTATGTTCAATCTCATAGTCAAAACCCTGAAGTTCTAACGCCCATCTAGCGATTCGTGGGTTTACATCTTTTTTGTTAAGCGTCAATCGAAGTGAGTTACAATCGGTTAAAATTTTAAACTTGGTCCCCTGCAAATAAATTCGAAATCGTCTCAATGCGTAAATTATTGCTAAAACTTCGAGTTCAAAGCTATGGTATTTGCTCTCAGCCTCAGTGGTACGTTTTGAAAAATAAAACACCGGATGGAACTTTAAATCATTTTTCTTTTGCATAAGAATGGCGCCATACCCTATCGAGCTGGCGTCACAATGGAGTTCCGTTTCATCTTTGGGATTGTAGATTGCTAATACCGGAGAGTCTACTAATTTTGCTTTTAAACTATTAAAGGCTTCCAATTCCTCTTCCCCAAATTTGAATTTTGAATCCTTTTTAACTAAACTGTATAAGGGTTTAGCAATGAAAGCAAATCGTTCAATAAATTTCCGAAAATACGAGCTTAAACCCAGAAAACTTTGAACATCCCGAACATTTTGCGGAATCGGAAATCTTTCAACGGCCTCTATCCCATTCTTCGGCGGGCTTATGCCTTCCCCTGTTATGAGATACCCTAAATACTGTATTTCCGTATACATGAATTTACATTTATCTAACCTAACTTCCATCTTATTTTGTACTAATAATGCAAAAACGCGGTTTAAAATCTGCAGGTGGTACTCTATGGTTCGGGTCGCAACCAATATGTCATCCATATATACCACTAGATCTCCAGACCTAATCAGATCTGAGAATACCTCGTTTATAAATCTCTGAAATCGAGACGGTGCCGTTTTTAAACCGAAAGGCATTTTTAAATACTCAAATTGGCCTAACGGAGTAACAAATGATGTGTACTTTATCGAGTCCTCAGCTACATGGATATGATGGAACCCATCTTTTAAATCTAACAGACTAAAATATTTCTTTTCTCCCAAAACATCTAATTGATCCTCGATCAGCGGTAACGGATAATTATCGCGTACAATAGCTTTATTCAAAGTCCGAAAATCTACGCACATACGTAACTCGCCATTTTTCTTTTTTACCAATACAATTGGCGATGCGTATTCGGAATTGCTACGTCTAATGGTGCCTTTTGTCAAAAGGTCATCTAATATGTTTTGCAACTGTTCTTTCTCAGAATAGGAGATTCGTCGTGGTGTGGTATGAAACGGTTTATGATCATTTAAAATTAGTTTCAATTCAGCATTTACTGTAGGTAATTCCGGACGCGGCGGCTTTATATATCTTTCGACAAACATTTCCTGTAATTTCATAATATCGCTGTGCGGTATTTTATCGTTAATATTTAACATGTCTGCAGATTCTGCAACACCCGAATCTAACAGAATGTTCAAAATTTCTAATGGCGTATCTACGTCATCTTCCATCTTCGCTAGCCTCATCTTAAACAACTGTAGCGCATCTCGACCTAAAACTACATATGCAGACATCGTCTGATCGGGAACGACTAACAAAGACATGTTTACCCTCCGACCCTCTTCAATTACAACCACGGCGCGTACTATACCGATCGGATTCAACGGCGATTTATTAATTCCTACGAAGCGAGGATACGCGCTATCTTGAATTTTATCAATATTACCCGGAACACACGATCTTTTAATAAAACTAACAGGACTTCCAGTGTCAAATAAAGAGTATAAACTTATTTCTATACCGTCTATTTCATATCGAAGATTTCGGTGAAAATCATTGTCTTGACGTGAGTCCCACTGCACACAGTTAATCTGCTTAGCCGTCCTTTTGGGGCAAGTCGTCAGCAGGTGGCCCATCTCCCCGCAACCAAAACAGGAACCTTTTTCCCTCCTTGGCTGGTGACAATCCGCTGACCGATGACCCATGCGGTTACAATTGTAGCAACGAATCTTCTCTGACGTCGATCTCTCAGACGTTGATGGCATCATTGTCTCACGTTGGGTTTTCGAGACCGTTGACCTGGAGCAACTCCTTACTCCGCTAGACAGCGAAACTTTGCTGAACGCCTCTAAAAGTGCAGGCGCTGTTTCAAATTTACTGATGCGTGCCTGATTTCTCAAAACGACTTCGGGGATCCCATCAATTATATAATCGACTATCTCTTCTTCCACAATCGGTACCCGATTCGCCAGGATCAGTTTTTCATGGAAATATTGTCCAAAACTTTCACTACTCCTCCATGATCTGTTCTCAAATTTTCGACGAGCTTCCAATCGGCTTTCCCGATTTCCAAACATGATTTCCATTCGCATCAGCAACTCATCAGTGGTGAGCTCCAGGTGTTCAGTTCTTGAATGGAACCAGCTTAGTGCTTTCCCCTTCAACTTGGATCCCAACAGAATTTTTGCTAAATTATCATCCAGCTCGTACGTCACAATCAACAATTTCAATTGTTTTTTCCAAGTTTGAAAATATTGATCTTCTCCATTGAAATCACTGATCAGGTCTCCGATAGATTTCATACTTGGAGTTGTCCTTCGTTCTGAGCTGGCGACTGATCTTGGAGAGTTTCGCAATAATTCGTTTTCGCGTTGCAGTACTCTCAACTCTCTTTCCATTAGCTCCCTTTCTCGACGCAGTAATTCAACCTCCCTACGCATTAGATGATTGGGGGTGGCTTCCGATGACGCTGGTTGCCACGCTGGTGCGTCCGCACGAAGAATACTTGTGTCATGCAGGGTGTAATCTTCATCCACCTCACCATCTGTCTCCACAGCCACATTCTTTTCCTTCCTAGAGCTTAACGGCGCATCAATTTCCCATGCTCTATTTGGAAAATGGTCGTCTAAACGCTGTAACAACTCCGCTTTGTTGCCCGTTGACGGTAGTCCATGCTGACGTAGTATCTCTTTCAGCTCCTGGACCAGAAAGTCACGCTGAACTTTCCCCACTGCTTGAGCCATAATGCTTAAAAACTGTCGCACAACAACTCGTTGTTCAAACACCAAAATGTCACACTAAACGTCACTTAAAATCGTTACAACGAATGTCACACAGAAAAGATGAATCACTTAAAACAAAATCACACCAAAAACAGAGTCACATAGAAAATAAATTCACACAGAATGCTTGAGATCACACAGAATGTTTAAAGTCACACAGAATGTTTAAAGTCACATAGAATGTTTGAAGTCACACAGAAACTGTCACACGCGACGGACAATAATTTCGATAACCCGTTACTTTTCTTCCGTAAGCACTTTGATCCTTTATCCCACTTCTGATATTGTAAGGGTCTTTTCGAGCGGTAGAAAATACAAAATTTAAATAGTGAATATAACAAAATATATTTATTTGGCCGTATGCCCGTCCGTCGGTGACTCTCACAAAGTTTCGCCTCGTCAAAAGTCTGCGTCAACAATGTGTGTTCTTCCTTTCGTCCTACGCTTATAGCTAGGTCTGTTTCACCCCTCTCCCTATCCTTGCATCCTAAAATAGTCCTGTGCTTCCTCGTTTACCTGCTCGTTGCGCGCACAGGGGGTAAGTATGGTCGGGTCTCTACCCGACTCCCGCTCACTGACCCCTCGTTGAGTCATCTGGGCCCCAAATGTTCAACCTACAAGGTCCTGTCGAAACGGGGTATTTCCAATCATAAAACTATATCGGGCGAACTCTTACAAATATAAGAACGTAGTCTGAAAAATCCAACGAAATGGAAGTCCGAAGGTTGACAAAGACTGGCATGTATGCCGGGCGAATGCTGGCTGCAAAAGAAACTACAGGAAGAAACTGGGTCGTAGACTTGCTACGGCTACATCACGCTTTATCTCTGAAATATGTGGCCACGGCGGGAAAATTGTACTGTTTCATAACTGTTACGAGCTCGTTGCAACACGTTGCTTTGACGGATTGAGGTGCTGCGGGGGGAGAGCAACGAGTTTGCGTTTCGTTTAATTAGACGGAACAAAACAGGGGAAAGAATAGTGCCAAGGTGGAGCTTCATTATCGAAAATACTACCTGGGTAGAATTATGAAACGAATATATCATGTATTCAAGAAAAGTGCGTGATTCCATTGAAAAAGAAAGTGTAGTTGTATATTAGAGGAGTCGGTTCATCCTTTGAGGAGAAATGATTATAAGGATCTAGAATGATTCTGTGCTTTATCACAGAGAAACATCTCTTTGGAGTATCTGTCTACTAAGCAGAACGTGGTTAGAGCAATCTCATCTTCTCAAACGGCATCCAGACTGCAGAGTTAAAGAACAATGAAACTTGTTAGAGTACTAGGATGAAGCACATCGTGTGAAGGAATGAAAGAGCACTCAGTTATGATATGATTACACAAGTTCAGCTGTGGTTCCTAGCAATGCAAATCCAAAGCAAAGCCAAGAACTTGAATATCTTCTTCAACTCAGAATATTAGAAGTCCAATTCATATGCTAGGCGTGGTGTAAATGAAACTTGGATAACAATGGAAATGTAGAATTTGGTCACAGGTTTGAAGAAGCTTCAACAAACCGATGTTTGTGTCGATAAAGAAATTGATGGGATCCATTAAGCATTAAGAGAAGAAAAAAAGATGATTGGTGACGTGACGTTATTGATCATCAAGGACCAACGAGTGCTGAGATGATAACGATCATTAGGAACGCTGAGCTACGACGATGCTCCTGACATTTATGGAATTACTGGGCGACGTCAATTTGCTTCGTAAAATATAATAAGTGTTCCAAGCTTGTAACGAGTGTTCCAACTGAAACAAAGTGTCCCCTTAACTGTAGGATTTATCGGATCCTTGTTGTATGAAACTTTAAAGGAGAGACGGATTCAAATAATGACAGTTTGAAGGAAGCTCATTTTATGATCCCGATATAGGATACTCTATCGGTTAAGTTTTAAATAAATGTCCATTAAATGTATGAAGTATCCGAATTTTATATACGAACGATGGGAAGATTTAACCCAGGCGTTTGAATAGCTACTGAAATATGTTTTCCATCTGCGAGCATATGTATATCAGAGCACTTTACACGAGCATGAAATGTGCTTCATCGCTTACAATGGATAATCCCGAAAGGGTAAAGCAAATATACCGTGGCAAGGTGTTAGAGTATAATTTTAGGTACGTTACGAGGGAAAGGAAACACAATCAGAGATGGACAATATGGATCTGTGCTCATAGTTAAGGAGGGAGTCATATTTAAGACGCTAGGAATAAGATGATTCTTGGGGATTTTTTTTCTAAGAAAATGTTGAGCGGATCTTTTTCAAACTGTCAGGGTATTTTAGTTCACATTCAAACAATGAAAATTAATTTTTTGGTTACAAAGTGTTCGGTAGACATGGAGAGATATGAAAAGGTTCGTTAGGACTCGCGCGCCGGAGTTGCAAATTTCTGATTATAATGGTGGCCCCAATTTTCCCGTAAAATAATAAAAAACCAAAGATTTTCTCATTTCTAGTATAATTACATTGGCTCCATTTCTACCGAACACTTTGTAACGATAAAATTAATTTTTATTCTTTGAATGTGAACTAAAATACCCTGAAAGTTTGGAAAAGATCTGCTTAACAGTTTCTTGGAAAGAAATTTCCCAAGAATCACCTTATTCCTAGTGTCCTAAATTGAGGTTCCCCCTTAAGCAGAACTTCGGGCAAGTCTCGGAAGAAAGTCTAAATAATACTTTTTATGGTTCTGAGCGCTAGGAAGGAAGTTATAGGATATTGGGAGAAATTTCTGCCAGAAGGCAGCGTTAGAAAGCGACGCCGAAAGTTCCCCAAGGAAAGAACAACGAACAGCGAAAGTATGCCCTGCCAATTTGGGACTAGCGAACTATCACAAAGACGAAAGCTCGGCGTGCATCGAACATATTAAGTAGGCTGAACTCGGTGAAAGACTAGAATCACGTACCATCAGCTTCTCGAAGCTGGCCTAATCCATTTTCGTTCAGTTTTGACCGTGCGCCATGAGAATGACAGTGAAAAGTGGGGATATCTATCTAGCTGGCGAATTAATTTAAAGAACTGGTGGATCGTGGGATCATGGGGAAGAGCAGTAATAAAAGTTATGAGATCACGAAGGTCAGGATCGAATGAAGGGAACGTCAAATGAGGAACTGATTCGCATTGTTCGCAAAGGTCGAGAGATTGCGAGGGATATGTTCCCTAAGTTCGAGGTGAACAATGTCGACACAAGTGGAAGAACGAACCAGCACGTGGCATAAATATGTTATGTACCAGGCCATTTGCGACAGAAAAGAGGGCTGTAGGCTAAATAATTAATAAAGAAGACAGTAGCTGAAGAGGAAGATAGGCATTTCTCTTGTTGCGTTTGAGAAACGACACTGAAACGTTTTTTACAGTGGTGCGATACAAAGGAGCACGTTTTTGTAAGATAATGAAGAAACAGTGTAGCACAGAGCTTCTGAAATGCATTTAAATATTTTCAATCAAACCATTGGGAAGCAGGAGAGGATTAAATTAGTTTGTTTCTTGACACATATCAGATTATTTAATTTTGGAAATATCCAACATGTAATCGAATTCGTTATAAACCCAATTGGTTAACGAGATCAATCTGTGTTGTTTCTCATGTATCGAATTCGTAACGCCATTTCCATTTATTTATCTTGCTGTTTTTAAAAAACAGAAACCAACACCAAAATCCAATATTTAAATTCCTCAATAGAAACCTGAAACGCATTCTATTTTTCAATAACTCGTAACAGGTGCTTCGCGCCCTTTTTACACAGCGAATTTTGTCACCACCTTGTCGTTTAAGTACTTCCTTAATTCGAAGAAAAGAACGTTGCAAACGCGGAACGCGAGCCGAAAATCGCAGACCGGGAAACTCAAAGTGAACCTCGCAAATGAGACAATGGATGGTGCGCGGTGGTTGGACGTGGTCAGTAAATGTGAATGAGTTACAAGGGTCGAAAACCAAAGACAAAAGGAAGATTGTGGCAGGAGAGGGCTGTGCACTATGTAAAGCAAGAGAAACATATCGTGGCTGGCGATTGTTTTGGGGCGTCTGCGCCTGGTGGTGCGAGAGAGGACTGCTGAGCGAGCAAGCGAACAAACGAGCGACCAGCAGGAGGCGTCGAAGCCCTCGGGATGCCAGTCGACTCCGAGCCGCCGCGCGGTTGAGATGCGACCTATCGTGTTCCTAACACCTCCTTATCACCACAACCTCGTGCACTTCTTATCACTCCTCGATCGTCCATCATCGCCAAGGTCGCCATCCTCCTCCGAAAGATCGCCCTGCCCCCTCATCACAGCTCGGAGTCCTTGATCGTAACCGCGCGAGACCGTGTAGATATAGACGCCGCGCACGTGAATCGAGGCACCTACCCTCAGGATCGGTGTACAATTCTTGATCCCGGTGAATATTGCGGCGCAACGAGTTCCTGGAGAGTCACCTCGTTGTTCAGCGGCTACCTTCAAACCGGGTGGCCGTTTCAACGAAGAAGAAATACCAGTTTCGAAGGGATACCATAGCGAATGGCTCACAACTCGACCGGTCAGGTGTTGTCCATGTCCAGCGGAGGATTCCTCGGTATCGGTCGTCATTGGCTCCAAGGTATCCCGAGGAATTAAAAGTATCGAGGCGAATCAGACCACGGCTCACCCGACGAATTCCTGACGAGATCCTTGAACAGGCTGTCGCTCGTTACCGCTGTTGATCGAGGATCGGCGCCGGGCGGAACGATTCCGCGGGGCGAAAGTGTCCTCGAGGGACAGGCGCACCAGTCCCCACGATTCCTGCCCGCGGTATTCCCGTGAACTCGCGTGAAACGTAAAAAGTCCCAAGCGACTAAGGGAGGAAAAGAGAAAACTCGTGATCAGTGTTTCGAGTTTGATGTATGTGCGGACCTAGCGCCATCTGTCCCGCGCTATATACTTCCTATGTATCCACGAGCTTACACGTTAGTCGTATTTGCCGAAACATCCCCAGAGGAATCGCCGGCGATCCTCTCCATCGGGCGACATTTCAATCCGGACGGTGCCGGAAGGACGCGCCTCGAAGCCGATTTAGAGGCGGAGGATCAGTTGGAGTCTACCGAGAGGGTTCTCCGGCAACGACGTCGACGCGCGTCACCTAGAGCCCGACTGGCATGATTCTAATTCGCTTACCGTAATTTCTGCCGTCTAATTGGCCACGACGAAGGATTTCGAGATGATACCGACTGGCTGGACGGTCCCCTAGGAAATGAAATCGAGCGTCGATGCGATCCGACGTCCCGTCAAACTTAACACGGCTATGCAACGAAGAGTGATCAAGAAGGACACGTACACGCGCGCATGTATAGAAAGACCCGGGGCACGCGTACGCGTACAGAAAAGTATAGTTTTCTATTTGCCGTTTAGACGGCACCGCTAGTCGTAAATCGTAATCAATTAATACAGGGTGGGTGACGCGTCACCCCTTGACTATGCTTATGGTAGCAGAGCTTTAATCGAAAGTAGCAACCCTCGGAGGAGGGTCTTAAAGGGAGGATTGATCGAAATCAATTAGCCTGGCGCGCGTACCGATCGATTCCGTGCCAGTGAACCGAACACAACGGTTGTTTCATCCCCCCCTTCACGACGATTCAATCTTCGCCCGCACCGTAACGACGCCATCAGCTCGTGGCGGTGCCAATTACGAATGCACCTGCCTAACACGGACCTGGTTTATAGGAGTCTCACGTGGTAATTAATGCAAGCTCTCTCGTATTGTGGGGTAAATAAGGCGTTTCGCGGGATTCTGCGTGGAATCGTACGTATTTTCACGCGTATCTAACTCTGGGCTGAGGATTGAGTGCTTCAAACAATAAACGGGGAGGATCTTTTTTAAAACTCGCTTCGATCGGTTTCAGTATCGCGCTCGATTTCTAACTGGCTTTGTTCATTCTAATTTCATACGAATTCTCGGCTCGTAGGTTGTTGCAGAATAGCAATCGTCTCGGAGAAAAAGATCTCCGGGACACTTTCAGATTACTATTTAAAATTCATTCTCTCAGCTTTGTACTGGAGAGTCATAACATGTTGTGATGCAAAATTGAATGCAGAATTTGAGTGGAACTCGACATGATCCTCGGCAAATGTTCCGCTATACGGAATTCACGTAGATTGGTATAGGCCTGGGTTTAGTCTTCGCTTGCATCAGGGATACGTAAATGCGGGAATAAATTAGATTCTTGAAATAATAAACGTACCGTAAAATGGGGGAACATTGGCAGCAGGGGATAACATTGGCACATGCCGGGGTTACATTGGCACCTATACGCATGAACATATAAAGTCGCATTCGAGATCGAGATTTTAGGTACTCAATTGTTTCAACGTTTGCGGTTAGATATCTAATAAGCGCCTGTCAAATAGATAACTTTGTTACGTTATACATTATATTATTAATAAGTAATTAATGAGTAATTTAGTAATTTACGATTGTTTTATTAAACTACTCGACTAAATTTTAATATCCACCCACGAAAAATGATTAAATTATTTGCTAATCGATTACTACTGGACGTGTCTGAACCAGTCTTTACTGACTTCAGAGTAGTAAAAATTAATCTGTTACTGCTATTTATATGATGTGTCAATGTTACCCCGTACCGGCTGGTATTTAACATCTATTAAAGAAGAAAATGACAAAAATTTTATGCATTTTAACACTTGTAGTACAATCACGAAACATGCAATGTTATGATAGGATACTTAAAGCAACTGTAAACATTTTAATTTTTACATTATATAACAAAATGTATCAAAAACCTGCCAATGTTCCCCCATTTTACGGTACCTCGGGGGCGCGCGTAAACGGCTCAATATAGCGAAGATAGATCTTTAGTTCGGTCATTTACCGATGCCCTTTATGGCTATGCATATTTAGGATACATTAGTTTGAAATGACAACGTGCTTTTGGAAGCAATTTTTGTCATAATGTCACAACGAAATACATTTCGGTATCGTTGATCAAATTCCACGCTACTGCCTCCAAATTATACTTTTATCCGTGAAGATCGATCACCTGAATTACAGATATTCATCGACAATTTTATCGTAGGAGCGCCATTACTTTAGCCTACTCTTAAATACGAATTTCCGCGCTATCAAATCCAGGCGTATTAATAAAATTGCTGTTTGATGTTCATTCGTGGAAAATAATTCGCGCGTGAGGGGGAAGTTGACGGTAGATAGGAGGGAGGGGTAGAGAGACGAGCAATAGATTTTTCCGTAATCAGCTCCGTAAACTTGATTACGAATTTCATTTTCTTTGGATTGCCCGGGGAAATCGGCCACGGTCCCATAAGCAATTCACGGCCGAGCGATTCGCATGCATTCGCAACACGTAGCATGTAGCCATAGGACAAGTTTGCACGTAGCCCATAATTGACGCGATGTAACGTAACCCCCTCGAGTTATTTTATAATTAACGTTAATCTGATAACCAGGTACGTCATCGAATATCCTCGGTCGGAAATAGAAATTCCTGATCCCGCTCGAAGCGATTTTTCTTGTACATTACTGTCGCGCCTTCGCAGGGAAAAGGCGATATTCGCGCACTCAAGATCATCCGTGCTCTTGCGAATGTACCCAAAATTTCTGTTCCTTTTGCACCAGTTCCATCAGCGCCATATTTTTCCTCGAGGAACATTTCTGTTTTCTCCGTTGAATAGCGATTTTCGGAATACGCCAGAATTCGTCGATTGTTTTCACGTTTCAAGCGAAAACAACTTCAAAT
Source organism: Andrena chrysosceles (assembly GCA_963855975.1). Classification (NCBI taxonomy): domain Eukaryota; kingdom Metazoa; phylum Arthropoda; class Insecta; order Hymenoptera; family Andrenidae; genus Andrena; species Andrena chrysosceles. The sequence goes on along the minus strand of OY979766.1, from coordinate 7,594,961 downwards.
GAAACACGTGTTATTCACACATGGCTCCTTTTAAACCTAATCATTAATTGAAGACTAACCAGATAAAAGTTCCCCACTATCGAATCACGCGGATAAGAAAGATCGAAGTATTATATTTCACCATTTTTTAGAGCTTTATCGGTAACAAGAATCTTCATTTCATGCCTATTATACATACCTAAGACGTCGTTATAGCTGCTATTCTTCTTAGGTAGCGAGCAATGAATTCAACAGGTGGAACGAAGTATCAAAGTTGTGACAGGTGATCGAGAAAGTGTTAGGAAGACTTCATTTGCTATTCATTAAAAGTGTGCCTGAATGTTGGGTTTGCATACTGCATTACAATAGAAACTTTTTCACACTGTCATATATCATTTCAGTTTTCCTAGTTGTATATACCTCATCGTACGTCATCACCAGAAATAATAAAGTCCATTCAGTCGCTTTTTGATATTCACATTGGAAATGCATCGCGCGGGGGATCTGTAATCACTACTATATTTCCTTGACAAGAAGACGAATGAGGTAGAGCTACATTTGAAACAGGAATCCTATTTGCGAAGCTAATGCATCAATTTTCATTCTTACGAGCGTCTCGTTCGAGATCTCCAAACAGCGGAGTGATTTTTTTTGGCGGTAACGAGACGTATTGACGCTGTAAATACGCCTCTCTGATGTTTTTTTAATAGCGTGATATTGAATTAAAGCGATGGAAACAGCAATTTTTTGTTATGCTCGTTATGTACAATCCCGTGAACTTTTCGAACAATTCGGTCAAAACGTTATGAATAACATGGGAAATATGGGAAACCAAAAACTCCTCTACGCCCTTTTTTATTCTGAATTTGATTTCGTTCTAACTGCAGACGATTGGAAAACGAATAATCTGTCAATTTTGTGCGTTGCAAGGATATTTAAAAAAGTATGGTTTTATCACGGAATAAATTTCAAAACACATGTGACAGATTCACGAATCCAATAAGTCCCTGCAAGATCCGCTCTTCTTTTTACGCTCAATTTGATATTTGACCAGCAAAGTAAACATCGTACGAGGAAATTCTAGCACGTTCATTCCGCTTCCTGACCGGGAAGACCCAATTCACGCGGAAGCCAATATACCATGTGATTTATCAGCGTCGAATCCGCTCGAATCTCTCGCAACCGATGAAAATCGACACGCGAGGACACGCGAACTGTGGTTTCTTCTTTCCCGTTAAAAATTGTTCCCACGTAGTCGTAGGGCGCAACGAAACGGACTAACCAAGGGGTGATAAATTCTGAACGTCATTGATGGAGTCTTCTCTAATTAATCGACAACCGTGGGCTGTGATTTTCCCCATTCATTGTAAATACAGCGCACATGAACGCAAAGTATTTCAATTTTTTTTCTAAACTCTGAATGAAGTGAAACGAGCGTCCCGTGGAGAATTCCGCAGAATATATTTTTACCCATACCTATGAAAAATATTAAATTCCTGGCTGCTTTGTCGGTTGAACGATGATTACTTTTGCAAGAGGAGACATTCTTACTCCAAAGGGAGAGCTGATTCTCGTTTCGCTAGCTGGGACTTTGCTTAGAAACAGTGGGATAACGTTCCTTGAACATGAAGAAGACAAGATGCTGTCTACGATTAAATTATGCGACTTATTAACGAAGCCAGTAGAGCAGGAAATGAATGAATAGTTGAATGATAGCAGGGAATTAATTGGATCTCTTAAATCTCGTTGCGGCGGTGCTCTATCTGCACTACCCTCCCGTATGTTTCTGCTAATAAATTCGAATTCTGGTTGGAGTTAATTAAAGCATTTACAAGTGAAGCACCTATGGGTAGTTTAACTCTCGAAAATTTATAACGAACGGTTTCGGAGGAGCAAAAAATTGAACCTCGCGGCGCAGATGTTCGTTTCACGCATGGGATTAGCGTTCGTACGTTCTCCAACTCTACCGTGCGCTATTTCCTTAAACCACTAATAAAACGCAACGCAAACTAGATATTGCTCGTAAACGAATTCCCTTTCGGCGTCTGGAAGCGCGAATTAACGAAGTATAGCCACGTCCGCGGGAATTCTTAACAATGGTGCAAGTTCGCGTCGCAGGATCGCAAAGAGTGGCGGATTAATTTCATTTGCTTAAAACGAGGCGGGTGACAGAGGCGGGTTTAATGAGGCGTTAAGTGGGCCACCGAAATAATTACGCACTGTTAAGCGATTCGTGCGCAGAATACTAACGGCGGGACTACTGTTGCGATTGCACAATTAACGGACGTACTTGACACGCGCCTACACGTAGACGATGTTTAACGTTTAAGAAAGGATGGCTCGTGAACGATACCCATCTGATGTTCAATAGAGGAATGTTTGCCCCGTAATTTCTCGGGTGTTCGAGCAGATTTAACGAGAAACTGGGATGAAGACGATGGTAACGTTTCTCAACTACAGTCGTGACTACAGGGTACACTATGTAGTGGATGTTCACTCTAGTCACCGAAGCAACATGTTGCATACAGGCCTAATTGTTTTTAAATAGCTTCTTCGAAGTAACTCTTTGAAGAAATTCGAATTTGTTCATACGCGGAAAGTATTCACGAAGAGTGGAAATATTTAGCACAAAATGACTTTTTTGAGAAATCTACTTGAAATTGTAGTACTCAGAATTATTCTGTTTCTTTCGTTATATTGTCCAGTGTAGTTTTATTTTCTGATCAAATGTGCACACAAATTTTCCGCTTCACTCAAGAATAAACACGATAATCTGAAACGTGCAAAAAGGAATCGAGGAGGACACTAAGTAGGCCGTTCAAGCGCCACTACTCGGAGCATATACAGACTACTAATTAGATGGATAATCGATGGAGTGGCTAATTAACAACTCGAGAAGCATAGGGACGCTTTAATTACATTGCGCGATAGACGCAAACTTTCGTTAACGTTATGTGGCTCTGCGTGGTAGATAAGCCATGTTCCTCGAGATGTTATAGTTTCTTCATAACGAGCACTTGTTTGTATTCAAACATTTGTATGCATTGAGAATTTACAGTCTATTTGCCATTCGAGGGGAAACGAAGGAGGAATGTGTTGACACATCGATCGAATTTGTTTACTGTTTCGCCTTTGCTTCTGATGAAAGTCATATCATGATGAATGGGAATCTGAATAAACACTGGCCAGTTTTTCGAATGCTTTCAATAGCCATGTATCGGAATCCTCAAAACTGGCACAGTGAACACACTTTTGTGCGCGAGACGAGGCATTGAAATTTGGCACGCATGATTTTAGCGGAAAATTCTTCTCGATAATTTATTTTGCGTTTCGTCGAAATCATAGAGCGTTTGAGTAAAAGTCCTTTGTGCGAGAGCAATATTCAATTCTGTGAATTCGTTTCACGATATTTCATTTATTTTATATTATATTGTAGGCTCTTCATAAATGAACGAATTCCATTTGCAATGAACTTAAGCCCGTGGAAAGTGGAATTAAAGTATGCGAAATGCTGGAACAATACGTTTTAGAATAATTTGTAGCCTGGAGAATTTGGAGAAAAATTTGAATCATGTTGAATTTTTTATACGAGGAACAAAAAGTACGGGACAAGATTGTTGCAATTAATGTAGTGTACTTAACAGTTAATATTCCTCAGGAGAATTCGCTGAGCGAGTTAACGTCGCTTGATATTACAATTACCGTCTGTGTACCCTTGAATTTGTTTATCCTCGTAGAAGAAAGACCTTCTGTCTCGTTGATTTCGTAAAATACCAATTCCCTCTTACACCGTTACATATGCACTCACGTGTGAACAAGATTGTAATTTTTAATGTAAGTAACAAATTTAATATACCATGAAGAATAAGGATTCTATACAGATCTCTAAATACGTCAAAAACTGTGTGTAGGATTTCGAAATTGAAAATAATTATTTGGAGATCTCGGTGTGGGTGTCAGACCTGGATTTCGTTCTTCACATTCGCTTTAACTCCAACTGCTTTCATAATGAAAACGTAGAAATTTGTGAGTTTCATTCGAACGACTTCTGAGTCATTCCTTCAGAAGTCCTCGTTTCCTTGTGGAAGGTTGTGCTTCGGTTCTGCCATTAACTGTAGAAAGGGTCCAGCCCCTTCGCCGTCTTCTTCGATTTGGTGGATTTTTATTTTTCCATTTACCCACGCCTAATCCTTTTTCACTTCGGCTGCTTTCATAATCACGTTTGAGCTTCATTAAATAAAGTCTTCTCGGTGAAGCAAGCAGATCCATCCGTCCTTGATCGTGCTGGAAGATTGAAATTCTTTTTTTTTCCTTTGCATCTCGTAACTCTCTACGGTGGATGATGCGACCCGTTCGTCGTTCCTTCAGATCTCGATTTTCTTCTCGCTCGATGTCCTATCCCGTCGTTTAAAGCCTTCCCATGTAATCAGAATCGAAATTAACTTCTCTATGAAACTTACTTTACCTTCGCTTTCGAAAAGAAACGACGCGCAGCATTGTCGCATATCCACGACTTCCCATCCGGAACTTTCAATCTGCTTTCTAAGGAATTCGAATAACAGTTCATCCAGATCGATGAATCTTTCCGAAAAGCATTAGCTCTTGCTCCGGATGCAAAATAAAATGAAATTTCAAATTGGAATCGGGGACCCTTTTAATGTTGTCGAGCGTAGTAATTATCATAGATTAATGAAGACTAAATTATAAAGCATAATAAATCGTGTCACTTCCATAAAATGCACAACCGTCGAGGACTGAATTCTTTATGAATATTTCGAGGTACTGATATCGTTGTACAACCCCAGCTCACGCGTTGCCGAATGAATATTTCATAAATGAAGACCCAACTTGGTGATGCACATATACGGTGTCCTTGTTCATCACAGGCTAGTATTAATGTGGAAGCAGTGATTGCACTGTTTCCAGGAAATATCTTCAAAAAATTATTTCCTTAAAATGTATATAAATATTGGCATCACCAGTCATTCAACTTTCCACGTTACCCTGTCCTCTTTATCTACATCGTGAAATCGAATTTACGCGCAGCACTTATTTCGTGTTAAAAACTGCAACATCATTAGTATAATTACAAATCCATATACCATTACCAGAGGTAATGCAGAACACCCCCCTCCCTTGCAATAATATTAAAACGTTCGTATCATAGCATCATTAATACATCTTCCACGTTAATTATAAATTAATACCTACCTGACGCAGTCGAATTGCTCGATCATTAAATTACAGTACGATATTACAGAGAGAGAGTGATGCGTTGTATACAATCGAGGGGTGTAACATATATGACTGCCAATTACGATGAAAAACAGCGAAGCCTAATGTACCGCGATCGAGGTCTTCATCGTTAAACTGAAATCAACATTTTCCTTGAACCAATTCCAACTCTGTTTCTCGTTCGCGGAACGTGTCCAATTAACAGACGAAGCAACAGCATCGCGAAGGTGGATGGGAAAATATTTCCCTCCTCCAACTTTATCTTTTGTCTATTGTCACGATAGGGTAGGTTGGTTGCAGATCAAGTCGTAGCGCGCGACAGTCGGGCTTTAATTTAATCTAGCACTTTCAGACCCTCCAGCACGTCGTCAAGGCCACCTTTCACATTGCTACGGGGGGTGTACAGTGAGTGTCGGATGAAAAGCTGCGCAATTAATCGAATATCCTCCAACGACGGTGTGTCGGTGGTGAAATTAGTAGACGGGTGTCGTTCGCGGTGCGCCCTGATGCGAGGTAATTACAGGAAACGATCAGTCCGCTTGGAAACTACAAAACAGATCGAATGTTGTAATTAGTGCACCGTTTGACCTGGATCCTGTGATTGCGTTCTTTCACCGAATAACACTGTACGAGCACTTCGACGATTCGCGAAAACGTGCGCGACTGACAATTGGATTAGAGCCCGGATTTTTTGTACAGTATTCTTCCTTCGTGTCAAAACCCCTCGCAGTGTGTATCTATAATAGTGAAGGAAACAATCGAAGTTGCATACGAACTTTTGCGAGTAAAAGTTAGCGAGGGGGTGGTAAATTGAATTAATAGAATAAATATGAACTGCATACAGAAAAGGAAGTATCTGTGTTAGAACTTGATGAGATATTTGAAGGAAATGTAGGTCCTATGAAGTCATTTAGTATTAAGACGAGTTTCATACAACAAAAAGTTTGCTCGAGACAGGAAGGGCGGAAAAGATGGAATTTCAAAGAAAATTCCAGTTTTTCATCCGAACTACCTCAGTTTATCCTTGACGCGAGGGGAGACTTTGAGATATTTAGACCATTTTAACTTTGATGATAGTCATTTATGATACATGATGAGGTGTACGTGTCTGTTAAGTATTTAAGCACTGCTTTACGCAAACGTCTCGCGTAGTTAACTCCTGAAACATGCCCCTGTACTTTGCCTGTGTTGCTCTGTACATTAATGTCACCTGTATATTACATGCAGAACGTGTACGCGAAATATTCGTCTAATTAGCACGTATTGTGTACAAAGCATAGTGGAATATTACCAATTTCGCCGAAATTAAATAAATGTTTGGAAAAACTCCGTGAAATTCCAAATGTCGATGAAAGCACACGCCAAACGGAATTTCATATAAAATCATATCAATCGTGAGCTAAATTCAATTCAGCATCAATCACGCGGAACCGCCTGGTGCAGGCAAATTACAAATCCAATGCCCATACACGGTGTGCAATGAATTCCAGAGTAGAATGAACACGGAACAACACAATTCTAAAAGTTCCTGACAACCTCTCCTACGATGCGTTTACAGCACTGTCAATGGAGATTCGTGCTTCATCGATCAAACGGGATATCGCGGGCGAAACAAGTTTCTATCTTGGAAACACTGTGACGCCGACAGGGTTAGGGATTTTCAGACGTTCCATTAACACAGTAATGATCATGAAATGTGCAATTGCTATTGTTTCCTCGCGTTAATTTCGTGAATTTGACGTGCTTCTGTGGAGACAAAGAGACCCGCTGGAATCAAAAGGGGACACAAACGGGTCTCGATGATTTGCAAGTTGAAAGTAATTTCTGTCAATGTCAGTGCTGCCACAGGCGAGAAATTAATGGATCTGATTCAGACAAAGTGGACTTTTATTCAAATTGATTCTACAACTTCCGTCTTCGCCCTTTCCAGGTCTGGGTTTAAATTTCTAGTGGTTGTTTTGCATGACATTTGGCGCACGTTGAAAACGATTCTTTTGTTTGATTTGAATTTACATTTAATGTATATTCAACTATGAGGATAGTTCGATTGATTTTCTTGGCGCTCCTTGTACTTCTAGGACATTTTTTCATAAAATTAAATGCAAACTCTCGCAGCAAACTGCTTCTGAACGTTCCTGCTCTTTGTCTTGACGGCAACTTGATGCAGGAAATAATCAAAATCGGTATTTAAAAAACGTTCAAGTCAGAGTGTAAAGAAATAACGTTTCACTTTTATGTAAACAGGGAAATACGCCCTAACAAGTATATATAGGTATATGCCACGTTTCGAAGAGACCGTCACTTCGATGTAAAATATCAATATTCTAGTTTACCCGTAAAAGTATGTGAAATCGTCAGAACTTTAAAGTCCATCGATTATTCGGATGATTGTGCAACTCTTGTGCATTCCATTTGATATATCGATGGGTAATACCATTACATCACAAGGATTTTATAATTGCACTTGTTCTCGTCATCTTCTTCAGTGCTTGAGACCACTCAACTGCAAACAATTCTTATGCATTAGCAAATTGGATATAAGATTCTTAAAAGAGTATTGTATGAATTTAATGTGCCGCATCGGTGGGACCGATAGAAATTGGAACGGTACATTTCACGTGAGAAAATAGCAAGAAAAAGGAACACGAATTTATTCGTCGTATGAAATTCAGATGAAACGCAGAGGTAGTTTCGTAGTGAATTTTTAGCATTGAACTGCATATCAAGGGAAGGGAAGATAGTTATAGGAGGAAGTGGACGACATTCTATTTTTTGAAAAAGCAATTTCAAACGCTGCAAAGCTCTTTGAGTGTAGCGGAGTTTTTGAACCCAGGCTTTGGACTGATTTGGAGTATAGAAGATTTGATTGACTCTGTATTAATTGTTGTTAGAAAGTTTCTGGTTAAAAACATAGTATAACAAGAATTCATTCTACCTATAATATAAATTATAAGTAAAAAACAGCTATAATAATTAAACTTCTTTGTTTCGATTAGCGAATTTACTTCCACTTAATGTGTATCTGATCATAATTTCATAAGCTTCTTGTGTCTCTCTGCTGTAGGTTATTTAAAAAGCGTGTTTTATTTCTACTTCCTAGAAATTGTGTCCGGAAATATTTTCTTCGCGTGCAATGCAACAAGCAACAGACATCGAAATATGTCAAATCTTTAGGTTTATCTTAGTTACAGTTTGTAGCTCATAGTTACGTTAACTAATTTCGATGAAATTTTCAGCATATATACAACTTATTTAAATCTACAAACTATTTCGACCAATGGCAAGTTTTTTTCAAAACGACGAGACATGTCACCAGTAAACTAATCCTTCTAGTTTCTAAAAAAAAACTGAAGTCGTTTGGACCAATTTTAAAAAAGTTACTCGGTTTTAAAGGGTGTCCCAATACTTTTGTCCGGCACTGTACTTTTAACACTATTCCTACCACGAACCGGTCAAAAGACCGTTTTTAAAATGTCGATTAGAATTTCCTATATACAACGTAATTGAATCACCTTTAAACTTCACGACTTTGCCTCAAATATACGTATAATACATTTTTGAATATTCACTTCTTGTTTTATTGTTTATTTTCTGAGAAATATTTGTAGTCTGTCTTACCTAATGCGACCGGTCAAATGGCGTGAAATGTGTCGGTAGGAATAGTGTTAATCTGTCTTCAATTGAAACGAAATTAATCTCCTGTGCGATTATTAAACCACTAATATCGCTCTAACACTTTCGTAATGACAGGTGTTACGAATGATTCTGGAAAGTCACGGCGCTTCGTTCCACCTGTTTGACAAAATTCCCATTTGTATCGCGTTCGCCACTAATTTGCCGAAACCGCCGAATAATTTAGGAGAACACCGTTTTTTCGAACCCACTTTGACGAGGAAACGCGATCTTAATTGCAGTCGCGGCAAGAGTGAGACAGCCGTGAAATCAACCCGAAACCCCGAGTACCTAAGCTAAGAAGAATTTTCGTCCGTAGTCAATCACTGTATCTACGATAGGCCACTGAAAGTGTAACGCCGTGGACCAACAAGAAGAGGATGCTTCCATTAAAAAGAAGAAAGGATTCATAGTATTTATCGAGCCATATCCCAATTTATATCACCTTTACCCTATCCGCCATCCATGGGGCCACTCTGTAGAGGAGAAATCAGTCAATTAACGTAGAAGGGCCAAGAAAGAAAGCGAAAGAATTACGAAAGAGAAGCACAGAGATCACAGATATTTTTTAAACCTTTATAAACATCAAGTTCAGTCATCAACAATATCTCCGAGCTTTTATCCGTGGGAGCATCGAAACATTGGTGGATTCGCAGCACAACGAGGCGACTCTTCAGCACGTTGCTCTGAAATCGGCGACCAAAAAACCATTAATAAAAACATACGAAACGTGCAAAGTGTTAAGTGCGAAACGATCGTCAGGTATTGTGCACAGCCATGTTCAGAAAGAACAGAGTGTTATATACTTGTTGCACGAAATGTCTTGAGTGTAAGTTGGTGTACTTTTAATTAACGTTGCACAAACGCATGTCGAAGACGATTAATAAATTATTATTCGTTCGAGTGAGGCATTTTCTTAACTCTTTCGCGCGGGAGTACATCGTAGAATAGTTGCTCCGCCTTGCACTTCGTTTGCAGTTTTCTTGAAACTTCAAACCCCTGTTCTTCAAACTTTTCTGGAGAGGAAAGCTCCGCTGCGGAGTTTTTCTGCGATTACGGTCGAAGTAATTGGACGTAGTATGTGACAGAAGCTCTAGCCGTGAAAGTTCTAAAATGTGTGTTCGTTGAGGAAGGGACAGCGTGAAATGTCGATGGGGAAATTGGGCCAATAGAAATACAGTTAATAAAGAATTCATTTTAAAAGTGTTACGCGTGAAAGGGTTAATGCGCTCACTCCTGCATGCTTCGCTTTTATGCTTTTACCTGCCGTGCTATAAATTGGCAATTGCAGGAACGTTAATTAACAGAGAATGCTCGTATGGTTTTTACAATAAAATTAGAACTAGGAAACTAGGAATATACAAAAGTATAGTTCTCCTGCTACTGTAGCTGCCTTCTGCGCGTTCGCTTGAAACACGGTCGCCCGGTTTGTATATCTTTCCTGGCTTATGCATATGAAAACGAACGATCTCATCGCTCACGCGAAATCCGCCTGCCAGTTCAACAAACGGTAGTTTTGAACCGGTAGTTTACTCATCGTCGTCCATGGGGCGTATAATTAAACGAGATTAATAGAGGTTTGAGATTTTCACTAGATTGGTATTAGATGTTTCGCGAGAAGCTGAGTGAAAAGACATTTCTATTCGGAATTATTTATTTTCCCATGATAAAGAGATTCAATAGAATCTTCTGCAGTGAGAATTCTCCAGGGTCTTATTAGAAGTTCATGTAGAAATCAATCACGGATCACAAGAAATACAAACAGAATTTGTCGGTAGCACTGTTTTTCAATGATCGAATAAAACAAACGATAGAATATTGCAGCCCTCCCATCAATCCTTTCATTTTGCTTGCAATGAAATCTTCATAGAGGGAGTTTGCGTACATTACTATTCAAATTCACGTGCCACTAGGATTACAGATTTGCGTTCACTGAAGCAGAGATTCGTTTCTGCGATGGAGTAGATCCGCGGATGATCGTGCAGTATGTGTTTGCATCTACTCTCTCGGTATATTATCGTATCGTTTGATGATCCCCGAGTTTGGTTGCTCCTATCAAGTCGACGTTTTATGAGTCGTAAATGCAAACAGTGATATCACGTTCCTGCCGGAGCACGTACGTACCATTTGAATCGTATAAAAACAAGTTGTTTTCGCCGCAGCTTAAGCGGGAAACGTTTCGTGATACTCTCCATGTGACTGTGCTTGAATTACACGAAAATCGTTGTAACGTGTGATCACGGACAATCGTGCCGTAACTTTCGAAATAATGAGCCGAGCATTTGGAACGACGATTTTTTTTACGCCACCGAAATGTCGACTGTAATCGTCATGCGAATTCTCGCATCACGCGAGGACATGGATATTGCGTGTAGGGGCGAATGCCCGTTAGCCGCGTTAAACAGTCGAGTTAATGACTTGGCCCCCTGCATTGCGGCATGGAAACCACCAGAGCCGTGTAACTTCTGTGCCTTTGTTCCCCATCGACGTCGACTTTCCAGCGCGACTCATTCCTTTCGACTTATCCAGACATTAAATCGCTACGGGTAGTTCCCACGGCGCCCTCGTAAATCTCCAGACGTTTCCCGACAAACCCACCCGTGAATCTTCGTGCTCGAAACTTCTTATTCGCGTTGTTCTCGAGAAAATGGGATACAGCTGGGCCAGCTTCTTGTCACCATAAAAGCAACAATGTTAGACCACGTTGTCACCTCATTCCCCGTACTCGAAATATCGCGGTATCATAATTTGTCTTCTTTAATACCTACTGCTAAATGTATGGACCAAGTGAAGTTTACATTTGGATCCGTTTTGCATACAAACTGCTGTTTACGAGAAATTTTCAATTAATCCAGCATTTCACAGTAAACAAGCATTCAACCTCTTTTAAAACAGGAGTCAATATACCAAGCAATCGACATTGTATGAGCATTACATTATTGTTGTGCACTCGGAGGCAATGCACTACGCGTGCATACATTGCTTTCGCTGGACCAATCAATTCGATTGGCTCCTAGTTTTCGCATACCTTCTTCGCCTGATTGTGAGTGATTTCGACTGTTCATATCTCGTAATTATTGAAATCTCTGAGAAGGCTTAAGCATCTTTTGCATCTCTCATTCTTGACTTAATAAATTTTTTCCTTGGTCGAGTATTAATTTAATGGCATAAACTACGTTTAAACGGTTCCCATCAGACTTTGCTAAAGAAGACTAATTGATTAAACCGAGGAAAAACTTCTAGGGTCTCCCCCGACTTTCAACTTAAATCAATTATAACTTGCTTTGCTGTTTTCGTTTATCAACTACCTCTACAGTTTGCACATTTCTCCCAGCAACCTTTTCAAGCAAATTGTCGCAAACTTGAAAAAATATTGACCAACGGTCTTCTGCCTTCCACCTACACTGCTCGCGAAAGGTCAAGCAATGACTAATAAAAAATCCATCCTTGTTCCACCCTCCACACTTGCAACGTCTCCCACAACTTACCATCGTAGGTGTCACGTGTCCCACCGCGTGGAACACCCCAATCACTCTAGCCGCGCAAGATTAACTTCGGCCCGTGACAGATGATTGCAGCTACGCAACAAATTCTACTTGCTCTCCACTCCCTGGATGTAATTCACAATCAACATTCCTCCCCCCTCGCTCATCCTGTGTTCCGACAACGCGCTTACATCGAATACGAAGTTCGAAGCAAACTCCTAGAGTCCTAGACTCCCCCATTTCGATATCTCGCATTGCAAGAGCACGTGGTAGCCTCCGTAACGCTTTCGAAGTTTCCTGGAACGGTTGAATTCTTGTCAATGAGCACGAGTCACGTTGATCGGTCTCTCCATACAAGGTGGTTGCCGTCGCTACGTAGAATTTCACGGGACAAAGCGGACCGGCTTACTTCGATACGCTCGCTTAATTTCCACCGTCCTCTCCGTGTCGCTATCGGAGTCGACGTTATTACAACCAATATTCAGACGATTGCATTAGTGGAGGGACCGGTGCACGTCGTGCATATTGCGTGCGCCTTAAGCTTGCAAGCTCAGAGCCGCGTAGGGCAAACTGGGACACGGAATCGAATGCTGTGGCGCGTTTACGCGGCGTCAGGGGCGAATTCCGTGGCACGGAGGGAGTGATTGCGTGCGCCAAAGGGCGGAGTTCGCCCATTATAGATGCGGGCAGATCGAGCAGCATCCGAGAGTGGCAAGAAGATCGTTAAATAGGTCGAAACCTCGAGTCGGAGTCCTGTCTCTTGGCAGAGTGGATCGAGGGTGAGGGTTAAATGGCTCGAAACAGCCAGGCTAATTCGTGCCACTGCGCGTTCAGACTGCTCGAACGGATTTCCGGTTCAAGAAGGCGCTGACTTAGGAAAACTCGATCGACTCGGTTGTTTCCTCTTTCGTCAGTTTTTCCTTTGTACTGTACTTAAAGCGCAGTTGAGAAGGTTTCTTTTTCGACCATTAGGTATTAGGGTGAACGCTGATCCGGCCTGCTGCTTTGAGGATTTTAAGCTATTGCGAAAATTATTTCTACTTGATCTTCAATTGCCTGTGCCTTTTAAGACCTGTTATTTTCAATAGTTTTGGCATTTGTAATAGTTATTCGATTGATTTTGTAATCGTTTCGTCAAGTTCGACTTCTTCAACTGTCTTCGATTGCTTCTTATGTGAGTACTTCAACTTCCTATCGATCGTGGAAATATTGCATCGATACTGTTTTGCATCTGAAGTACTAAATTGCAGTGCAACTTGTAAGATGCCGGTAGTTTCCCGTAATTAATTAACTTGCGGAACTTCTGGCTGCAAGCAGCGTGGACAGAATTGTTTTCAAACTAGAACTTAATGGTAGTTACAAGAGAGCAACGAACAACGGGCCACAAAATGCGCCTACGCGAGTGAATGATAGACTTTAAGTGACCATCGCCTATTGTCCACCATTTCATACTTCTATTTCTGGTCGCTGGCACTCTTCTTTTTCATAGTCATACACGCCTTGCACACTGATAGAGCAGCTGCGATTTAGCAATGTTTATTCATTTAATAGTTATTAATGTATTATTGTATACAGCAAGCGAAGTTTGACGTTACTCAAAGATTGAATTTAAATAGAAATTGAATTCCTGCGCTTCTTTAGTTCTCACATGTATTTCCTTCCAAAAAAAGAAGACGAACTTGCAAGATTCGCGGTTCTCAGCACGAAACTTCGAATTTAGAGAAAGCCAATCGAGTTTACTTAAGTTTCATTATTAGGGTACCGAAGTATCACCGAAGTTCTTTCGTCCCTGCGTTCCTTCGTTGCTTTCCTTTCCTAACGAAAAAAGTTTCACTGCACAATTTCGATCTTTGTACTTCCAGGACAAATTACCCCAATCCTGTTTGTACCCTATTTCTCACCATTCTCTTTACCACGCAAACCACTTTAACACGGTTGAAACGAACGACTATACTCGATAAAGGTATTGAATTACAATATTCACGCCCGAAGTCTCAGATGGAAAGTGGAAATCGAATATTTGATGAAGGAAGCTTCGCATTTCCGAAAATGCTTCCACGGGAGACAATACTAGCAAGGATATCCTCCACTGATAGCCTCTAGAACTCGGCAATACGCGTCGAGTACGTTAAGTCGCGTGATAGCCTTTGAGTCTTTGAACTGGTTCCTCCGTGGTGGAATTAATCCCCGAACCTTTGTCGCCGCGGCGAAGTAGCCGCGAAACACCAGCAGCAACAGACACTAATAAACCGCTTAGTAACTGTATTAGCTTTGAGAAATTGACTTTCTTCCGTGGCTATTTATTTCGCCGACTTGTATTCTGCTCGCGTGCACCCCCCTCCTATATTCGTTTGATCCGTCGACGCCAAAGGTAACGCGCAATCTATCGGTTTTGCCCAGCTATGCATCAACGTTCATTTCTGAAACCACCGACGATGCTTGTTTTCATGCACTTATTGGTGGCCATCGTCGCTCATATTTTCATCTCGCTAGGTAGACAAATAATAAATATCAGAAATCTTCATTCAAGGTACTCTCGAATTGGAAATTTGAATTTAAAATTTGTTAAGAGTGTTGAGGTGCAGCTGGATAACAGAGAATGGGAAATTACGAGGCTATGGCGATGTTCGGCCGTTGTAGTTTTCGATAATCAAAGTTGGACCGTTGAGGGAGTTGTAATATGCAAAATGGGATGTATAATTGGTAGCGTTTCAGTAAATATTGATCCTGATCACAATTCACTCGGACGAATGTTTTTTTCCATGCAACCATCGCGGAATTTCATCGTATCTTGTAAAATATAAATACAGTAGCTTCATGTTTTTATCGCCCTCCTGCGACTCGCAAATGAACTTTCTTTTAATTGACCTTCTATTTAATATTTGAGATTTGGATATTTTGAGCGTCCATCGGCGAGATTTCGAGCAATTGTGGTGTACACTGAAACTGCATCAAATTTGCGCAATCGTTCGTTTAAGAAGTCCCATGTACAACAAGAATGAACTAGGTTGGAAACTCGGGCTCGAAGCGACCAGAATGATTTAGAGTTCGCAGAATGTTACGAGTCGAAGGGCTCTCTTGGCTCCCATTGCGTTGTGCTTTAGCAAGCGTCCGTTGGGATCCCCTCCTGTGTCTGCCTGGAACACCATAGAATAGATTCCACTGAAAAAGTGTGTTTCCATGTTCTTTGAAAGGACATTATGCGCTGCCACTTCTTGGGATGTAAAATATGTCTTGAAATTTTGAAGGGCGTTATTGTGCCAGCGGCGAAAAGTAACCCTGCTAATATAATGTGCCCGTGGAAAAGCTTGGTAATGTTGATACGTGCGCCAAATATGTTAAAAAACTTCAATTCCGTACTTCTCCCTCACAGATCTGCGCTGCCGCAGTTGCGCAATACTTTCGTTAAAAAGTGAAAAAAGAATGCTTGGTACGAGGCGTGGGGGATCTACTGCCAGTAGTTCGGAGTCCGATATTAGTTACTTGAATATAGATTTATGGGATGCTGGAAATCTTCAAACTCCTTCAAATATCGTAAAGCTTCCTTTCTCCCGCAGCCCGGTTCTGTCTCGAGTGGCCATCCACATGGCTTGAGCATCGAATCGTAACTTCCAACGAGATTCGCGGCCAGTCCTCGAGAACATCGACCGGGAAACAGTCGAATGTAATGTATTCTCGGGATGCATCTTACGAGGTGGCCTCGACATCGAGTTTGTGGCGATCGGGGCTACCTACTTAATTAACCTTGCGTAATGCTGAAGAGCATTACGGTGATTGCAGCCGGTCATCTTCGCTTAACCTCGGGAGAGCTTTGCCATTTGGTGCCTTCCTGTTGCGTTTAGGAGATGGAAGTGAATCATCGCCAGTGTTGAATTAGTCGCGCATGTCCCCTTTCTTCTTCTAGGCACAGTTTTGCGTACAGCCAACGGTTTCACGTGGAGTAGGATTTGAAACATTGGTGCTCGAAACCTTTCCGCGATAACGTCAGTCACTCGCAAATTCTATTTTGTATTCCGCAGCGTGAATTTTATGTCGACCCTTCCCCCGTAACGATTCTGACAGATTGAACGCTTCCTAGTAATAATAATGGAGGATTGACTGCAAGTATTTCATGTCTGGTGGCAGTTTAGTTTATGTCGTCAATTGTAATGTTGACAGTTGCAGGATACACAACTGACAGTTCCAACGAGCGAGCCGCGTATTTTAAGAGCAACGCCAACGCTCCCAGCATGGTTCCATGGAACCAGACGCAGCATTTCTTTTTCGAAAGATTGTAAACACCAGTGGGCGCAATTTATTTTTACGCCATCTACTTGGTCGATTGCTAGTTAAATATTTACAGCCGAAATTATAGAAACTCTCGCGGATTAACCTCGACGTAGCTCTGTTTACTCGCTCCGAAAACGCTTCCAAGTGGATGCGCACCCAACGGCGCTTATTTCGTTTAAACTATTTCGTAGAGGTCAACTAACGAACTGGAAAGAATCTGCATAACTAAATAAATTATTTTTCATGTAGAAAAACTTCGAATCTCCTCCTTTGAATTCAAAGGATTTTCTGCTTCTAAATATTTGTTGGTGTGCTTGTAACTCCTGAGGAAAATTCAGTTTTTACGTTGAACAACCTTTTTTTTAGGTAACTTACTAACTCACCTCTCTATTTTGTGAGCTGACGCTGGCAAAATTTAATTATATTCTTGACACTTTGCTACGAAAAAAATTCATTTATTTACGAGCACCGCGTTTTCTTCTTTACCAGAGTTTTGAATTTTCTGTCTCGCATAATGCTTCCTATACACAGTTTTCACAGGGAGGAATATAAAGTGGTTCATGAAACTTAATTTTTGGGGGATTGTTAGTTATTGGACGAATGTCTTTTTCGAAAACATAATTCACAATGAATGAATCTCCCGCAATTCAATTTCGAGACTTCCTTCATTTCATTTCTCTGGAGTGATCGATTTTAATTTCTCACTTTTAATCCCTCGCCCCTGTTCCAAATGGAATTTACAATTATTAAGGTTTTTGAGAAACATCAAACCTCTATATTAAATAATTTTTGAAAAACCTAAAGAGATTTCTTTATCGAATAGACTTTTACAGCCGTGCAGCAAGTAGAATAGAAACGTGTTAAACGGGCGAGAAGTGTAAGAAATTAGGTTTCACTAGAGTACCCGGCAACAAAAGAGCGACTGTGCAACGTTCACTCTTTCTTGTTGGCCTCGACAACGAATTGCAGTTCCGGATTTATAATGCTACAAGGGTGGAACATTTTTCTCTTAGTCGTTTCTTGGGTCGCGCTGCAGATTGATGCAGTAGTAAGCCTTTTATTTTCGCGCAAAACATCTACAATTTGAATAATTTCCCCGTGAGATAATTTTTTCGAAATCGATTTTGAGCCACCATCATATTTTATTCGCACTCAGCTCACTGCGCGAACGTTCTTCTTCATTCGCTTGCATTGAAAATTTGATGGTATCACTTTTGCGAGAAATACTTTGAGCATTACTATAATGAGTCATCTTCTGGGCAACGATAAATCTTCTTTACAGATTAGAAGAGGAGTTTGATATAAAAGCTTGCAATTAAGATAAACGATGGGAAATTATGTTAAGAAAATTTATAATCTTGTAACAATTTCTTGAAGTAAAAAGAATGTTTCGGTTCTTGCAGAAAGTGGCAGGGTAATTTTGATTCTTTTTTCGTGGTTCAGAACATACGCAAATATACAGGGAATAGGCAGACGCGGTATTTTCGAGATATACCTGCTCAGGGTTCGCCTCTTTTACGCGTGGCTTTTATCATCGACACCACAGACACGGATGGTTTCGAGAGGTAGGCTGACTCTCGATTTATGGCGATGCGCAGCATGTAGTATCGTAAAGAGGGTACGAGATGCTATATAGGTGGAGTAGAGGAAGAAAAGCTTAAGGAAGCAAAGCAAGGGTTGCTTTACTTGTCTGTAGTTTCTTCTTGAAATTGATTTTATTCGCGCCCTTAGTCCACTGTATTTTCTTCGAAATTTGCTGCGCCATTAGGGCAGTTCATTACTTAAAAGCTGACACCTGCGCAATGGAATTCCACTAGCTGTTAATAAAACAGTGCTTCAGAAGGTTGTCCACTCTGGGGATGAAGGAGGTATCTCACAATGACGCGCAGAACAAATTGTCATCCGTTCAAACTTCACCTTATTCTTTCCTTCAGGCCATTCGTTAAACAGAACAGCAACTCCCAGATATTAATAATGGACGAAGACGCGTCGTAACATTGTTTTCCCTCGTTCTTTAATACATAATTTAGCGGGTGGTAACGTCGGAGTTTTTGAAGAATGTGTTGTTGACAAAGAACGATCGCAGGATTCATATTTGTCGCACGTAGTTGGGAGAAGTTAATAAACGTGACGGAGAAAGTGAAGGAATACGATATCCAATATTCGCCCACGTGTCAGACATAAGTTTGGCGATGACGATTGGTTGAATGATAAATGCCTAGAGACGCGATGCCTGTTTCTCAGTTAATCCCGAAGTATTCCGCTTGCGAAGGGGGAAAACCGGAGAAAGAACTTTGACGAATGGTCTCCAGGGAAACCTAACTACGTACTTAAGAGTCCATTGTTAGCAGGTTTGTCGAGCATTCGATCGATCCAATCGTGACAAGCATATACATATGTACAGCGAAATGTTATCGCGCGACAGGCACGACTTTTAATAGGATGTACATTTCTACCCTTCTGCGTTATGCAAATCTCCAAGCACGAAAGGTATGGAAAGTAAAGGGACTGCACAGTGAGAAATATCAAAAATGAAAGGCGGGGCAATAAAAAATTCCCTTTTGGGATAACCGGTACCGTAAAATGGGGGAACATTGGCAGCAGGGGATAACATTGGCACATGCCGGGGTTACATTGGCACCTACACGCATGAACATATAAATTCGCATTCGAGATCGAGATTTTAGGTACTCAATTGTTTCTACGTTTGCGGTTAGATATCTAATACTCGCCTGTCAAATAGATAACTTTGTTACGTTATACATTATATTATTAATAAGTAATTAATGAGTAATTTAGTAATTTACGATTGTTTTATTAAACTACTCGACTAAATTTTAATATCCACACACGAAAAATGATTAAATTATTTGCTAATCGATTAAACTACTGGACGTGTCTGAACCAGTCTTTACTGACTTCAGAGTAGTAAAAATTAACCTGTTACTGCTATTTATATGATGTGCCAATGTTACCCCGTACCGGCTGGTATTTAACATCTATTAAAGAAGAAAATGACAAAAATTTTATGCATTTTAACACTTGTAGTACAATCACGAAACATGCATAACATGCATAAACATGTTATGATAGGATACTTAAAGCAACTGTAAACATTTTAATTTTTACGTTATATAACAAAATGTATCAAAAACCTGCCAATGTTCCCCCATTTTACGGTACCTTGTATGTCAACTTTCTCACATTCTCTCTTACGTGGTTTATATTCAGTTACCACTTTTTTCAACTACATTCTGTCATTCCGAATCTGTTATCGTTGACAGATATCTATAAGCACACATCAATTATCTTAACTTCTCGTGACGAATCGAGTTGCTGTACGTTGTTAGAGCGTCAGACGCTCTGAATAATTTACTGCACGTAGTTGTTACAGGCTAGTAGTTTTTGTCTAATTGATATTTCGTGGACGTGTCAACGGTGAGCACTGGGTACCGTTTGCGACTGTCAAACTTTAGATTCCGAAGTTCGTATTTCGGTGAGCCGTGGTTACCGCCGTTATAGTTGCATGCCGCTGCATGAATCCGCCGCGCGGAGTACGTCACGTAGTATTTACCGTATCCTCGAGGCGCAGCGCGACGCCAGGTTGAAATGTCAAGTCCCCTGATTTGTCGCGTAGCGAACCTTTGCGCATTGCGAGCGAGATGCGTTTGTAATTAGCATGTCAACGTTGCGTAGTGCACGAGGCCACGCACAGATTCCTTTGCTGTCACCTAATTATGTATCCTCCTGATCCCCTCAGTTTTCTCTGCGTTGCACGATTGCACGATGGGAGAGGCTCAGAATGATGATTGGTGCGAACGAATCTTCCTTGCTCATAGAAGCTTTCCCAACAATATAGATATCTTGATATTGAAAGGTACCCGAATGTTCGTACCCCGATGATTAAAAGAAGTCGAAGAATCGTAATGAGGGCAAATTAACGAAGGGTGCTAAAGGAAGTGCTGTTCATCTTAGACCTATTCGAAGGTTCTCGGTGGAACTACTTAGCAGATCTATGTTAGACATACCAAGAACTGTGTACATATACTTAGCTCCTCTAAGTAGCTTTCCTCGGGAAGTTCGCTAGTTGGTCCGAGGTACAAATACATTCCTCCCTTCTCTGAAACTATTCTAACAAGAAGGGGGCGGGGGGTCGTAAAATAAGATTCGTTTGCACTATGAAAGTTTCGAAGTACTCGTTCGTCGGCGCCCAGTTGATCAACCATCTGATCGAATGTACTCGCCTCCCTCGGAACAGAGATGTCAATGTACTTCTTCCGGCTGCACAACCTACGCCGTGAGGCGGAGGAGGTACGGAAAAAGAGACATAAGGGAAAAACGAATCGGTGTGGCCAACGTGGGACCAATTGTACGGACCAACCGCAGCCGACAGCTGGAACGATGCATTCCGGCAACAGGGTCCACCGGGGCCCAAGCAGGCTCTTTGAGCGCGCTCCTCTGCAGCCGAGCGACTCGCTCGATGAAATCGCCTTTCAGATACCCAGGTAACGTTTTCGTATTGCACGACACTCTTTTCCACTTTGGTTCGCTCCTACTTCCTTCCTCATTTAAAAGCATTCGCAGTTCTTCGCACATCGGCCAGCCGAACGTCTCGACACGTCTATTGCTTTTACCTAACTGACGACTAAACACGTATTCGGTGCATGGATTATAAAAATACTTATAACGCTCAACGCTTTATTCATAAATTATTTAGATCGATCGAAAAGATGTTTCATCGTTAAATAACTATTTGTGGCGGAGGTTACAGTGAAGTACATAAATGATGCATTGTTACTAACAAAAACCTAGAAAGTATTCGCTACTTCAATTATTCATCTGGCTCTAGGAAAACAGAATCGTCATGAACTTTGAAAAATTAGAAGCAGCCGGAGTTCTGTCGCTTTCCATTGTTCCTAATGAAGCGAACAGCGCGAACTTTTTAATGAAATTTATCGCGAACAAACTGTGTGATTAAGCCTCGTCCAGTGTACTTACACAGAAAGAATACCGTAATTGTTTACTCCAAGTCTATGGTATTGTAATGCCATTTATCAAGCACACTTAAGCGATCTGCAGCTCTCCAGACAGGTTGTTCTTCCTCTCCATTCATCAGATAATGTTATCTGACGGGGTGTGCTTTTTTGCACCGCCGTATTACGTTTTCCGTCTGGAAACGCCGACAGTCCGGGAGTTTAAAGAGGATGACGCGACGCGAATGCAATTTTCGGGGTTGCATCTTTACGGACGGAATCGAGCCACTTACTCTTCTGATTTTATCCCGCGTCTCGGCGCCTGTGTAAGATGAAAACTTGGAGATGATACGGGGATTGCGGCACGCAGACGTGTGTAAGGGTCAGGGGTCAAGGGGAAACAACTTGAAAGGGCGAATATCGTCCCACTCTCGCGGTGGAACGACTTCCTGGAACGAATGGAGGCTTCATTAATTCTCTAGCGTAGACGCCAGAGATGATCTTTAACGAGGTCCAATCTTGAAAATCTTATCGCAGAAAGGCCGTTTCGTTTGAAGATTAATTGGTGGACGAATATTTTACTTATCACTATTTCGACTGGACGCAACTTACTGCAAAGGAGGGCGGTGAGATTTGCCAAATAGTTGTGCCTTGAACTTGCTGATGCAAGATGTTCAGTCTTTATGGAAAATGGTACTTCTACTTTGATTTTCTGTATACTTTTGCTCAATAGCGTAGGCTTGTCGCAGAAAGGAATACTTATTATTATACAATGCTTCATTGTGTGACTTCCACCCCTTCGGGATGCACAGCTCCAATATACAGCTTTATTTGTCCAGTTGAATCGGGTTAACTGCGCAGAAGTTGCAAGTATCCTCGCAGGATTAAACGTATTTCCGTGCCATGGGGATGTAAAAGAACTCTTCTAATTAAAGAAGCTCCTAGAAACGCGAGAAGGGGTAGGATATGATGGTGGATCGTAACGTAAAAATCGAAAAGAGAATGGGTGACTGTAAAATGAAGATATTGGATTTCATTCAGAGGTGACAACTCTTTCATAATTCTAACATAAAACGGATACCCCACCTGTGAGTTTTCAACATAGGGGAATGAATAATATTCTAATGGGCTATTAACGTCATTTGTCGTCTCAAACTTTAATGACTCGTAAAGAAATTTTCTCTTGTAAATATTCGAACTGCTAGTTGATCAATGATGCATCCATGGTTTTTGTAAATACCATGTAGAGATTACTGTTGGCAGATAATATCTACTTTGCACACTGCAAAGTTACTTTCTAGAAATTATCTGTCAAACACCTATGCCGATTATAGAGTGTTCTCCAATAATAACCCCTGTAATAACAAAAATGCTTCCTAATAAGGACCGTAAAAGCTCGTAGGAAAAGGGGCAACGATTGCTAACGCGCCCAGGTAAACTAATCGTCCACGCGCCCCTTTAGCAAATCGACTTCATATGTTGCCATCAGCTGAGGTCCTTCGACGAGGGTGCAGTGGGCTCCATAAATCGCTGTCAGAATAAAAATTTCAAGTGTATCACGGAACATACATTCACCTTAATCTAGTTTATTGACCATATCTTTTTGCTGCGTTAAATAAAAGAAGCTTGAGCAATGTTTTTCCCAAATTTATCATCATTGTTCTCCCATTTCGATCCGAAATCAAAGCGGGACGATTGCCAATGGATTACCGAAAACGATCAATCACGAATTCTCTTTGCTCATACACCGAAAGCGGTTCAAGAGGGAGAATGGTCTCTCGGGGCAACAATGGATTTTCGAGTGGCATAACCACGCGATGAGAATGGCTCTTCATTTGTATTGCAAATCACGAGGCTGTTCCGTCTGCGTACAATACATTCCGTAATTTGAAGTAACAGGCGGAAGCGAAGTGCACACGTGTCCGAAAAACCGAGTTCATCCCCCAAGCCCAAGATTCGATGACCACTTATCACACATTCACGATCTTCCGCTGTTTCACCCTCAAAGCTTCCGTAATAAACCAAGTATGGGACATAATGGCGTTGGATAAAATTGCTATGAAGATATATATCGGATGCAGGGCTCCTTGTTATTTATGGTTTTCAATTAAGTCGTGGCATATTGGCCTATTATTATTTACAGAGGGATTTGCGTCGAAGGGTGGACACCCCTGTTCGAAGCTCGCGTTGAATTCATAATGCGAGCGAATTCTGATGACTTCATTGTATAACTAAACGTAAAAAAGGAGACACGAAAGTAAAAATGTTATTTTAATGAATGATGGAGAAATTTGTTCTCATTCAAGCGTTTTAAATGTCACATTTCCATTCCTAGGAAAGTAATTAAAAAGTTCGTCAGGATCATTTTTTTATCAGACTGTGGTAATTCTAGTGAACCACGTTGTTCATTCTTTTAACGAGCACTTGCATGTGATAGCTCAGGCTAATTGTTAAAGAGCCGAGAGGATTGAGTTAGAGTTGTACGTGTAAGTGGCTATGGTCGCAGATTGGCGGGAATATTCGTTTAATTATTTTATTCCGCAACTCCCTACCAGGTGACTGACACTGGAATACAAACTCCTCAAGTATGTTTAAGACCTTATATCTTTCCGTGGGTAAAACTAGAACTTGTTTGCACGTTTCGCTTCGACAACAATCCAATATCTCACCCTCCATTCCTTGATTAGCTGTCGCTATGCCGGTCACTCTTACTGATGAGACGCGAATAAGTGCGAGTGAAAAGTTTGTTTACGGATCATTCTGGTATTTTTATGGAACTAGCGAAACAGTTTAAATCAACTTATTTCGATCGCTTTGATTGGGTGACGATTTACATGCATTACTCGGTAATTAATTTATATTTCATGTGTGTCTCGAAATCTTTCTATTTTCTTCGCCAAAATACAATCAATGTCAGAAGTTCAGACCTTCGTAACATGAGGAGGTGTATCATATTTGATACAATAGCATACATTAAAGCCATGCTCTATTTCACTGTCACACAAAAATTCATAACAATAGTTCAAGATACAATAAAACAGCCTACCAAACCTCAAATTAATTTGTCGAACCGTTTTTGTACAAAAAAATCTCAAAGGAGTACCTACTTTTCGGCCCAAAAAGTCGCACACAAAAAAATTGTATAAAATCTGTGTGTGTGACTGTGTGATGGTCATGCCATCACATGATACAATGGAGATCCATACATTCACGTGTACTTTACATGATAAAGATTTCAATTGGAAATGATCTGATTCTGAGTCCATTTCGCGATGATTTCCACTTCCCTGTACCAGAAGACGAAGCGCAAAAAAGGCAGTTGGAGTAAACCTAAGGAGTAAAAGGCCTACGAAGTGGATAAAGTACAGTGCGTGATCAGACCGGAACACGCACCTACCTGCCAGTTCCGCCGCATAGGGGGCAGCTGTCGGCAGCTTGCAGATACGAAACGTTCAGTGCTGCCTTCTTCGAGTGGCGACGGTGGTTCGTCGAACTAAAGTCGTCCCTTCAACGTTGCAACCTCCCCGAAGTGTCGGAGCGCCTCGCCACTGAGGGCGGTCGTCGTAATTTCGTTTGCGAAGGGGTGGCAAAAGACGGTCAATGAACGAGAAAGGGATCTCGAAGCAAGATGCGGAGCAGATGCTCTAGAAATGATCAGATAGGAAGGAGATAAAGATAAGGAAATAAAACGGGAGGGAATTGGGGAGGGCACAAGCTGTAACGTTCCTCTAATAGTAGCGGGCTACGGACTAGCGAAAGTCTGTGCCTTACCCATCCTCCTCGTTCTCTTTTAGATACTGCCTCCGCCATCGCTTCGGAAGCTAATGCAGCGGAAGTGGACTTTCAACTATATTACCCCTAATCGCATCGACGTTCCGCTTTGCACGTCGCTGCGCGTAATTTCGGGCTGGATCCTCGGTTTACGGGATGCTCTTCCTTCCGTCTAGGATCGTACCGTTCACCTTCTTGCCCTTTTCAAGCCACTCGTGGAACTTGGCTACACGGATTTCGCGTAGTGGCTCATTGGCGACGGAACGGGTCTTGACGGCGTCGTCAAGAGCACGTGTTTTCTTGGGAGAGAACCTCTTTAAACGTCGCGACGCGTGCGCGGGAGAAACGATTAAGAATACGCAAGTTGCGTACTTCTGTTGCGAAATTCTTCCTGCTTTAAGATTCATCGTTGCTAAATGGAAAGACACATAAATTTTTATGATAGAACAGAGACTTACATACAATTTATGTATATTCGCTTATCTAGCATTTGACTTACTTGGATGGGTAATTCAACATTTCATAGATTGCATTGAATTTAAAGCCTCAATAGCTTAGGTTAATTGCAAGTGGGGATTTACAGATAACGCGAGGGTAGTAAGTAATTTCCGGACATAATAACGTTTTGGTACTACCAAATATGAAGCAGTAACCAGAGTGACTGTACAGTGTTTGTAATGGATGCTTGCGTCTGATCAGTTCTTGGTCTATTGTTCATTTACATATTGATTACAATGGGTAATTGTCATCGTAGATTTGAATGTGGTCGACGCCTGAATGCATATGCAGGGTGAAATGATGTATCATCGCAACGTGTGATTAGAAATTCTGGTGCAATATCGATGAATTACAAATGAAGCCCGTTGGTGAAATTCTTTTTAATTACGAAACTCTGAAAATGTTTTGGTTTATTGGTAACTTTAAAATGAACGAATATTTATGCTGTGGTAATTAACGAAGCCTTAATATTTACGAACATGAGGGACCTGATTGACGCAAACATCAATTATCGAAGGGAATAAACCAGCAGAATAAACTACCGAATTCACATTCTCTTTTTCACATTGTGATAATTTGCAATATACTTCTTTTGTCTATATTTTTTTGCCTAGACTGTCCTTAACGTTGCACGAAATTAATATGCATTTCCTGGAGCGACGGCGTCGTCTTGATACTGCTCTTGAACGGTACGTTTGTGAAAGTTCTGCGTGTACATCGAATATTAATGTTCAAACAAGCTCTACGTGCATGATCTTAAGAAGTTTCTAAAAATTCATGAAAATTCATCAAACTCTGTGGTAAATTTCACTTTAAATGTATAGCGTGCCTTATGTAAAAATATGAAAAAAAGTGAATTAACTGCTACGGCGAAAGATGAAGGGTGGCTTCGAGATTCAGTAAAAATATCGATTGTTGCACCAATACATTGTACAGGTATTAATAATTCCAAATGGAACGTTGCACGAAGCTTCTATTAAGGATATTTCAGAGAACGTGTTGCTTAATTCCCGCGATTATTCTCACAAGCTATTCGTCTTACTGAATTGCTCCCATTATGAGTCTGTATCGATTTTCGATTAGTAATCGATGAGTTATTTGAACCCATTTACGTTGAACAGACTTCACGTGTCCATGCTCTAATTGTAAGACGTGAAGCAAACGACGACGAAGAATACGAATATGTTATTACATGCATTTTAGGTATACCGTTTGCCATCCTTCTAGAATTTCGACGTACGATCAAACGACAGTCTAAAAATCGAATTCTCTTTATTGCTACTTAACCCTCGTATCGGTCTGAAGGTTTACGATCGACAGGGATACTGTTTTATAGACAGAAATTCCCCACTCGTAAATTTTTGTATGAAAATATTTCGGCATAAGAAATAATAAGTGCCGCGTAAAAAATTTAACGTCCAAGTTTAAGGGCATCACTATATTCATCGGAACAAATAAGAGGAAATTAACAAGCAGGGGTCCGAAAATCGCTATAACATTAAGGCTTTAACGTAGAGAACTTCCTCTTGTACTTCTTAAATCAAGAAGTGGAATCACTCTGTACTTCAAGATCAATTATTTCAGTCCAGGTAAACTTTCTTTGTTTCATTTATCGTCGGCTTTTCTACTGAGTTCTGTAATATACTTTACGGCGCCTCTGTTTTCTTGTCCGTCGATTCGACATTTTTACAATTTCTTTTCGTAAAGTTGCTACCTGAGGGCAGCTGACGCCACGATGAAATTAGTAAAAATGACGAATAAAATGAAAATAAAACAGGAAGCCGTAGCTATACAGTTCCCTTTTATATTGAATTTTATTTCCCCTTGCACGCCCTCTCGTCTTTCTTGCGCTATTATTCCTGGAGGAGGCGAATGAGTTTTATGTTTCCAACCGGTAAAGGTCATTCTTCCGACCGAAATTATTTCGAAGGGGATTGACCATTCCCCTAGATAAACCGATTTACAAACTAGGCGCAGCTCGGGTTGTTACTGCGCGCATTACGAAAGGGGGGAAACTTCATTTGCCACCGGGAAAACAGGAGACGTAAACTGTTCGCGTTAAACTGGCAGTAGAACTTACAATCTCCCTCTGCGATTTACTCCCGGTTCAATACCTTCTGCCGTTTCCACTCCTCTCGCGCCTTTCGTCCTACGCAGAAATGTTGGGACGAAAAAATTGTTCCCTTTGAAATGAATGGGAGCAGAGCTTCAGACTCTCAGGGATAATTGATGCTATCTATAACGATTGCAATCTAGCATTCAGATGAAAGTAGGAGAGCATAAAGTTTAACCTTGTTAGGACATAGCAGTCAAAACCGCGAGCAGTTCTCTGAACAAGGCACAGATTAGCCTCTCCTTGGCTATTGAATTTCTCAACAGTGGCCCGTTTGAAAGCTAGCAGCCCGAATGGCAGAAGAAAAATCTGCCCAACCCTGCCGACGATTAATCATCCTTCATCTGGCTTTCCAACCGTTTCCTTGGCCCTTTCCTTGTTTATGACGCCCGTGGCGAGGAAATTGGCCACGCAGGAGAGTCTTGGCTTGTGCCGCGTGGGAGGAGGTGGGGAGAAGTTGCACGAGCTTGCGCGGAACTTTCATGCGCGGCAAGGGAGCCGAAAGGTTGAGGCTGAACCCGCTAGTCGGCGCTGGGCCATGCCACGCGAAGCGCCTTGTGTTCGCGAAGCTCGCTGAGAGGAGCTGCCAGCGCGCGGCAACCTCTCGATGCTACCTCCACGGCGGGCCAATGAAACCTCGGGGGCGCCGCGTCTACGCTTGAAACTGCCCGCCTGGGTGACAGGGCTGCGACACAGAGCCGCCGTTCGCAGCGAGCCTTCCGAAACATGCGGTACCTCAAGAGGAAATGCCGTTGCCTCGACCTGAAGAAGAACCGTGATACCGAGCCTGTCTGACTAAAGGGACCCCAAGGAAAAGTCGACACGAGGGAAGGAAGAGATCCGCGCGCCCACGCACCGACACACCGACCATCGGAGTTCGTTGGTTCCCAATCGGAGGAGAGATGTGAACGCTAGGACTCCTCTCCTTTCTTTTTCGTTCGTCCCTTTTGTTCAGAGAAGACGAGGGCCACCGCGCGCGCGACGAAGCAGCATCGTTGAGGAAGAGCACGTCGACACGACGGTCGATCGTCACGCTGCTGGAGGCCTGGATTACAATCGACGAGCTTGCGGCGGGACCAACAGAACCGGAGGACGCGTCTTCGTTTCTACGAGGTAGTCAGTATCGGGCACGATCGTCGAGGATCGAGGTCTCTTTCGTGCGAAGGGTGAAGATGTTTCTCTAGAGAGATCGAGAGGAGTGGTCGGGGTGCGATCACGGGATTACAAGAAACTACATATCAAGACGTAACGATTGACTATCAAGAGAGAGAAGAGTCGTTTCCCTTTATTCATCGTCGTCGACGTTCTTCGTGTCAACTGTGTTTCCGAGTGGGAGCAGGTTCTACCACGAGTCCTGCTCTTGGCCCGTTCTCCAAGTAATGCGTGGCCTTGCAACGGGAGCATGTGGCAGAGGGGACCTTTTTATTTTCCCACCGTCCCGTCTGACGTGTTTTTTCCAGGAGCGCCTTCGCGACTCATCCTAGCCCTGTTACAATCAGCCCCTCAGGCATACTGACGGAAGGGGGAGATTTCATTAGGAGGGAATCGCGGGGAGAAGAGGAGCAGCGGGCGTCGTTAGAGGGCCAAAGAAAGGAGGCGGATTCTGGGTGACGACGGGATCGTGCTCGCGTCTTTAACCGACTCAAGAAAATAAAGCAGCGAGCCGGCAGAAAGTGAAACAGAGGAGAGAGAGGCGAGGCGGGGCGCCTTGGAAGGAAAGCGAAGATACCTGATAGCGGTCACCGCTTTTCTCTTACATTACGATATTATCGAGCACGCTGGTTGGCGGGTCCAAAAACGTAGGGTATTTTTAATACACGCGCGTGGCACACCGTGTGCGCCGTGTCCAGATGGCTGGTTAATTAAGTGTTAGATTTAATCGTCGTTTACCGTTTTAACGAGCCGAGGGAAAGGAGGAGAAGTAGAAGATAAACGTGGTCCAAGTAATAGAAAGCGATTGTAGCCGCGCGGTCCAACTAAACTAGTGACTTACAATTAGGTTATCCTCTATATGTTGTGGCAACTGTGTGCATCGAGTACTTTGTGTAGGCGAGAGGGTTAGTCGTCGCGGGGCGCGTTATTTTTTACGATTCTATCGCCGAAGTTTCGTGAACGAAAGTCTCGTAGCCCGTGCTAGCAGCCACATTTACCATTAAGTGTCCGTTGCCCCGTGAACAAGTGTAATTTGTACGTCGCCGTGGAACAGTTCGCGTGTAACGCAAAGCAACCGCAGCGGTTCACTGCACCTCGTTGTACGGTCGGTGAAAGAACGAGCGCTGTGATCGATCGTTTAGCTGAATAATCGGGAAACCGAGATTATCAGACGGTGGATCTCGCGGGAACGGGATAACTGTGTGAAACAACAGCGTGAAACGGGGACAGGGTGAGGGCAGGCCTGATTAGCCGATGGAGGTGTGGAAGTCGTTGAAGAAATTCAGGATGTGTCATCGAGCAAGGCACTAGCTATGACGACTTCGAGCAGATACAGCAGCTACAACTGTCTTACCAGCTGGGACAGCTATGACAGAATACCAAGGTAGTAGAACGATAAATTTTGTGGGGGCGAGGGGTAGGACTTTCCATTATGGGATTAGCTCGTTTTGAGTAGCGCACGCTTTTAAGCGGGATCCATGATTCACGCTGTGGGTATCGTAGCCTCGTTAGGAGGGACGATGCTTTCCCTGAGCTATCGATAAATTATTGAGTCGAATTCACTGCCGTTGTGTTGGTTCAATTGAAACGGAGCGAGAACTTCTGTTTTCCTGCTTGATACTGTTGAATCGATCGATGGATTGGTATTTTCCCAGTAGAAATAACTAATTCTTTGATGTGGCTTTGTACGAACTCTTTTGCTTCATTCAATAAGCTTGAATAATATTGAAACGCTCTATGTATTTTACACTTAAATGCTTCACGATTATTTCTGAGGCTTTGAATTTCAATTATTTGCTCACTCGCGTGTATTATACTTTGATAAGAAAGCTTGGGCTGATAATTTTTCATTACCAGGACGCATCTGACTCGAGCGCGTTCTTCTAACTCTTGACGATAAAAAATGTTATGTCGCCCCGTAGCTCTTCCCAGTCCCTCGGTTTTTATCGGTAACATCGGCGTAGATTCGCTGCAACGTTTAAGCAGGATTACTTTTTGCAAAGATCCGCCGGCAATCGAATTACAAAACAATCTATTCCACTGCAGGCAGTTAATAAAACTACACCTGAAACACGCTCGTACATTTCTTTCAGTTTGAAGCAAGAACGACGGTTTTTGCGCCTCGCTCGTGTAACAACGCGACGCGAGCAAGATTACATTTTGACAAATGCGCCGTTTTATTGAGCAAGTGTGATTCTACGGGACGTTTACGGAGTTATTGTTAAAGAATCGCTACTGAAACGAGAAATCTGTCCTCTTGCCTCTGGAACTTGTAAACGCTCCGACGAAGGAATATGCACATTCGAGGGGACGTTAATACTGGGAAGGAAAAACTGAAGGAGACCAGCTCGAAGAAAACTGCGGCCATTTACAGACGGTTGATTACTTTCCTGCGTTTTATCGCGTTTAATGCAAGTTCAATTTAAAACAACCGCTCCGTCACGGGACAATTAATCACCGTGCGCCTTCCAAACGTTGGGTTACATCCCGTGTATGAGAAACGGGACATTTTTCTGCCAACGCTGGATGAATTAACGTCGAACGCGACGAGAAATAGCGTCGCACGTTCCGTTTTCCCTTCCCCGCCAGTATCGAGGATCTAGATTTTAATTACGACAAGATGCCCCATTCATGTTTTATGGTCGCGAAATTTGTCTCCGCGAGCGAGAGCAGCCGCGTTTTTCCATTACGGATTTCATTATATGCGATCACTTGATCTACAACGAATTCAATTACCAACGATCCGTTCATTATTGACAAGTCCTGTCTCGCTTCCAGTTGCGTCGTTTTCGCGTTCAATTTTCCTGGCTCCTTCGTACAATGTTCTTGAGGGAACTTTGGATAAAATCTGGCCTAGAATAACCAAATCGAAAAGTTTCAGAACTCTATTCATAGGTGTATAGTTCACGTGTGAGGGCTTTTGGAAAGAGTATGTTCAAGTATTCCAGAGCTTATTAAAGTTTAG
This sequence comes from Andrena chrysosceles, assembly GCA_963855975.1. Taxonomy (NCBI): domain Eukaryota; kingdom Metazoa; phylum Arthropoda; class Insecta; order Hymenoptera; family Andrenidae; genus Andrena; species Andrena chrysosceles. The sequence continues at coordinate 7,562,849 of OY979766.1, read as the reverse complement.
TGGCTGGAGTTACTTTCTAGACGTATAGTAAGTGATAAAACGAAGAAATAAACTTGTGGTCTTAAATCAACTTGGTTCGAATGTAGTGTAGTGCTCAATCGCAAATGTTGTTAGCTGTTCACGTCAATTGAAACGTATTATTTGTCACCTGGATGACTTATTTCCAGAGAGCCATATTAATTTTCCAACGCAGCTTTTTTCTAAGAACAAATTTAACCGAGACCTTTGTCACGATATTAAACAAACTTCGGACCGGTAGGGCCTTCCCTTCGTTCCTGTCTGTTGCCCGCCATCGTTTTATGATTGACGTTAATGTGTCAAGTTTATTAATTAAGATTTCTGGGAAACTTGTCCCCGTTCCCCAAAGGCTGAGCACAAAGCTTGATCCCGCTATTCTTGCGCTCCTGGAGCAACTCGGGGACAAGTGCTTAGTAAATATTTGATGCGCAATCCTAATCCCGAATTTGCGAATCCAGCTAAAAGCTGCGTGAATACACCGTAGGCCACCCGCCTATAAATGAATTGACATCGCTCCAAAGCTGAACACCAGTTCTGCTTGTTATATAATACCTAACCCAATGAGAGTGCAGATTCCAATCTTAGAGAATTCGGGTTCATTCTCCAGTGACACAGCCGTTCATAAACGTAATTGCATGGAATTGGAGAACAAATCTCCACTTAAGGAACGTCAGGCATTAAATCTCAATCACCAGTCGCATGTTTTTTTCACGTGTTTGATCAACTCCCTCTATTTTGCTCCCCTGTTTCTACGTATTTTCTTGCAAAGATACACAGAATTAATTCCGTGGAAAATGTACGATGAAAACGTGACGAAATTGTTAAATTCCAAACGCCTGCTTAATGCGCTGTTAATTTCATGAGAATAATATGGCTTGTTCGCTCATAAATTACATAAATTCCGCCAGGATTCGGTAGAGCCTCGTAATTAAGGAATAAAAGCGTGCTGTTTCGAGAATATTCTTCTGTAGGTTCGTGCGAAGTTGCCCTGCTCGATTCATTAACAGGTTTCGTTAATTAATTATCAGCTGCGTTCCGCGAACTGTAAGCATCCGCCAAGGAACGACTGTGACATTTACGCGCGACCATAAACGCGTATACCGCGCCAGGTACCGTCATTCCCATTTTTATTCATATGTAGAGCGACATTTCGCGTTCCCACTAAACGCGTGCGATGGATCGTTTCGTAGGGCACTGTGACTTACGAATTCATGTCATCCACGTTTCATAAATTATTCAACGTTCACACGCTTCGTTATAGATGCGCTCTAAACGTTTGTTACATCATTTCCTCGTCGTTTAACAATACAATATACCGATGATTAATTATACCGCGCCTGTTCACTGTTATTATACGAAATTAATTACCGATTGCAGTTCGGTACGCAAGCTGCGTTCGCGTGGAATTATACGCACGGTTCTTGAGAATAAAGATAGATGAAAGTTTCCTTCAGGAGAGTAATAAGTGAGTTTGGTATAATTATTCGCGCATTGTGCCTTAATTTCTTTGTAGAAAATAGCTTCTTGTAAGCGCGAACACAACGTTATTTCACCATCCTGTCTAATTTTCTTAAAGCACTATCGCATCTCGTTAGTTAGTTACAATAGATACTATTCACGAATAATACTGTATCTGGTCGTAATAGTAATAGTTTCAAAGTAACTCACGTAATTCACGCAATGTTAGCGAGGAAAAATTCCTTTCCGAAATTCAAGTTCAAACAGTTTGAATTATCGAAAAACTAGGAATCTGCACCGCCACGCAAAAGTACAAATTTAGAGCGAATACTTCACCAGCTCAAAATTCAAATAATTGTAACTAAAAGTTCACACAGTGGAAAGTTGCAAGGTTAGCGTAGTTCTGGTCCTCAAACTGCTCTAGCGCTGAATGCAAATTCCAATTCCTCAAAAATTCTTGAAGCACTGTGGGTAGATTCGGGGGCGTGAGAATATTGAGGTTCTTTCAATTGGATTCCAGAATTCCTGAAGTTTCTACACGCTTCTAATCTCAAGCAATTAATTTTAAACACTAAAATTTAAACTCTTGTCTGACATATTTGCGTTTCTACAATTTTCCCCTCGGAACATTGACATTTTACTTCCCACGAAGGAAAAAATTATTGTCCATAAAAGCAATGCAGCAACGCATAATCAATGGATTATCCTGCATTTATTAAGTAGCTGGGAGCTACAAGTAAGGCAAGCAGTCGAGCTCATCAGTTTTGTAACGTTACGCAAACTTTCCTCGCTTAATTATTCGATTAAGCTCCTAGCAATGTAACACAATGAAAGTAATTTCGATCGCGCCATAATGAAGTGACAGTTTCGCGCCTCCTGACGAATTACTAAGTGGCTGAAAGTGTTCGACGTCGATGGAATCATGTTTTAAGAACGCGATTGTCTCGCAGGTCTTTGAGGACTGGCGAGAACGCAAGTCTTGCAGGTAATGAAATTTCGATGGGCTCGAACTCTATTGAGTGCATCTTGATGTTCGAGCTTGCTAGGCGCTTCGACTGCAGCGTAACACAGTTACAAACTTACGATTCGGCTATCCACGAGAATTTGCAGCGATAAAATCAAAGACACTTCCGCGAGAACCGATAGAACTTTAAGACTTGGCAAATTACAGATTCTAAGTTGTTCCACCAACACGTTACAGAACTCCATTATACTTCCGAAAGTTAATACACTGAAGCAAAACCAGGAATTTTATTTCAATGGTTGATCGATAAAGATTTACTCCATCAAAAGTAGTTCCATTCCTAAATGAAGACGCAATGTCAACAACCGTAATCGCATTCGCAGCTAATTAATTATAGTCGTGACAGAATTTAATCTTTTCCACAGATGAATATCATCATAGCGCAATGAAAATGTAACCTCGAGGCCAACACAAGTGTTTCTTTGCTCTGTTGTTTGCGAGGCTGGTGGGCGGTGTAACAAAGTCGACCACCCACCGAGATGTTCTTTCGCCATTTCACGAAAACATTTCCAAGCGACCTGACGTTTTTCGAAAAGTTTCGAAACAAGGACAAATGGTCTGGCTGAACGAGTTCGCGAGATTCATTCTCGATGCCCGGTAGACTTTTTAATTATCACACTCGTCCTGAAGAGCAAAAGAACGGCTGGATAGACTTAATTATGGAAAGGGAGAACCGTTCGGTATTGGCATCTGTCTGGGGTTTAACGAACCGACAAAAAGAAATCTCATAATCTTTTCTTGCGTGACGATCGCGTTTCCAGAGTTCTTCGTTCCGCGTATTTGATCCCCTCTTCGCGATCCATTGCTCGGCTACTATTTTATCAACGCGTACGATGGATTGCTCAACGAATCGGCTTCCCATTTCATAGATCACTTTGAGTTTCCATCTGCTACGGCGGATCCAGATTCAAATTACGGTTAGCTAAATCTTTCTCCGAAGCAAACATTTCTACTCCAATCATCGACTGTCCCTGCGTCGCTGATCCAGATTCATATATCGAGAAACCATTTCCTGAAGTTCGCCCTGGCTTACTGCCCCCAACCCCTGCTTCGCAACCCTTCAAAAATCCTGCACAATTTCCTAAGCCAAACGCAGTTGCAATTCTCCAATCGATTCAAGTTTCAACTCCCTGTTCAGTACGTTTTCAATTTTTAGTTCGCCCCAGCATCAGTTTAGCCTCAATCCGATTTCACTTCAGTCCCAGTTTCGCCCAGTCGAACATTCGATTCTGAAATATTAAACTGTACTCGGTACTCTACCGCTCCAAAGCGAGCAAACAAAGTGCTAACGAACTGGCAGTTGATTTTTCTCTTCTATCCCATTACATCACGTTATCATCTGTAAAAAGAACACTCATCCTTATTACATAAAGCCTCGGCAAAACCGATTGGTAGCTCCAGATTCCCTGCTGGCAAACCCATCTACCATCATCACCGCGAATTAGACTGGTTTACGACAGGCCCGATTGTACGTATCGCGGGTAATCAGGTTGATACAACTGGTGGAAGCTTAAATTCGGCTGGCTCGAGATCTGCTCGCTGCAGAAGCCACTCCTAGTGACGTTGAAGGACTGGCACTGATCGAAATGCCTTGTTACTCGGGGATACATACCTGTAACCGGGTCGATATTTCGATGGAAGTCGATGCACCACTAATGAAACACGGTCGAATGTCAAGCTTCTGTGGACCATCGACTCGTTCGGCAGAATAGTGGTTTGATCGTAAAAGCGACGGTGATCAACCGACATGCTAGGCTAGTTCGCGTTTAATTGGCAGAACGGTGGATGCGTGCTGCAGCCGAGCGACAGACGTCGCGCGTTCTTATCGTTTCCTGGCTTCGCTTAATTCAATGGGTTTTCCTCGATGCGTCCCGATATTGGTTGCTGAGGGCCTCCTAATTGCTTCTTTCGTCGGCTGACCTTTCCTTCTCGGTCTTTTGTCGCGCTGACGGAAATTCTGCGCCCTTGGCATTTCACATTCGGTTGCTAGGGAGAGCGGATCTATTGGATGGAGTCCTGACTTCGGGGGAAAAAGTTAGTATCTTTACCTGCCCCTACAATTTCGATTTTGCGAAACTTTTGGTGTACGTAGTCTCTCAAACTTTGCGGTTTTTGATGAAGGGCCATCAATTTGAATGAAGGTGTCATGCATTGAGTTACTCGCGTAGTTTCGTTTGCGTGAAAATTTTCGGTAAGAGCATTATTCATTCCTTTCAACGTTGACATTTCAACCTCCAGTTTGTAGCGCGTGGATCCTGTGGTGGGTGGATTTATTTAAATGGTTCATAAATTTTCATGAAATATTTGATGTTTGGGTTAGCCGTGTGATCTTATTTCGGTGATATTCTTTTCGTGGAATATATATCACGGTGTTATTAATCACCTCCCTTTATCGTCGGCGTCGTTTCGTCAAATATGCGTAGCTTTTGACATTTCGTCTCAGGCAGGATTAAAGGGTGGGGTTTGAATGCCGCGGGATTCTATCAGGCGTGGGCGAGATAAGGGTACTTTGAGTTACTTGTTAATTTTCTCGTTTAAGAAAGTTTTCAAGTGCAAATTAAACATTGGTACTATTACAGTCACCTTTCATCCCAATACTATTTTTTAGTGTGAAAATACATAGAAAGCTGCGGAGACATCTTACAATTTTTAACATTTCGACACTTTTACTTTGGACTTAAAACTATCTCATTAAAGAATAATACTTTTCCACAATGATATATGTGTACGCAAATTGAAACGTCTTAAAAAGAAATAGATGATCCGAGGTCAGATTAATGCTTCATAGGAATCATTCATTGAAAACGATGACAGGGATTTTCATATAATTTTCCTGTATCGTAGTAATTTCATCTTCTGATGCTAATAATTTACTTAAACACTCTATATTGGCCTCCCATTAACTCGTGATTATTTTATGCGAAACGTAGCGCGCAAGGACAACAAGTAATGGCCGGTGCAAGCTACATATTAGTAGCAAACTGTCAACAATGCCTGACGGGATATACGTTGAAACATTTTTAATGGAAATTCGACATATACATAAAACACGAAAAGCGGATTATTGCATAAATTATTCGCTGTAAATTCGGTTCTAGGTGACACGTAAAATGAATGTTGGAATGCTGCATATTCCACGTTACGCGCGGAATAAATTGCACAAATGAAAAATTAATTGCATAGTCTGAATAGCTCTGAATTTCTGTACACAAAAGTGATATTGCGAATCGCATTTCATGCAATATAATAGTCTGTTAAAATTACAAATACATTGCTCGCGAGAGAAGCTATGAAAACATGTTCATCTTCTCTTTATTTTACACTGCTTACAAAAATAAAGCAAGAATCGAGGACAATCGCTGATGGATAAACCGTACGTCGAAGTTTAATCAGAACTCGTGTGGTAGCTTCGAAGAAAAGTATTCCTCTGGAAACATCGATTGGTTAGTGGAAGTCCGTAAATAGTAAATAAACTTCGAGTCTCATTATATAACAGGATTTCCAGGGTTACACAACCGCGTTTCCTGGTATCATCCCCTACATGTTCATCTGTTCGGTCGACGTTCCCTGAAATTCCATCAGCACCATTAATTATACCTGGAGTGATTTATCCCCTCGTTGCCGCTGACATCGATATAACGATCGCTCGAAATTATGGGCAGCCGATGGTAAACGTGTTTAAACGACGCTTTGCTGCGAGGCATGAAGAGTCCTACTTTTACGCCAAGCTCCCCCTCCCCCGGGCTCCCCTTTTCGGCGGGTGGGGTGGGGAAAAACGAAAGCAAAGCTCGAGCTTTTCTTTCGCACCTGCGAAGAGGGAGCACTATCGATCAAGTTAATTGTAGAGGACTACCCTTTCGCCGGCGAAGGGGCCAGAAATCGTGATTAAGGGGAATGGCAGGAATGGGGCCTCGAATTGGTCGGCCGCTGGGGGCAGTTAAGTGGCGACCTCGATAAAGTCGAAAGGACTGCGGCCAATGCTGTCGGATGAATGATTCATTTGCTTCGAAGAAACCCTCGACTTTCCCTGTAGTTACACGGAGAGTCCCATTTTAATCGAACCGCGGGAATACCCTGGAAATCATTAGCGATATTAAACAATATATCAGGCAAAGGTTGAAAGCATTCAACGGCGAGACAGCATTCTACGGAATATTTAAAGATTTACGACACCGGCCTCCGGGTCAAATCGTGTAGGTACTTCTTTGGACGTAATATTGCAACTTTTAAGAGGATGAAGACAATGACCTGTATTAGCCTGGATCACACAAGAACATTTGCCCAATTGATGCAATGATCGTGATCAAGTGCACGCTGCTCTAGAATCATAGCCAAGAATAGGAAGTGCTGGTGTAGGCATATTGTTGGAAGTTTGTTCACGATTATTGCGGCAAATTGACGAGATAATTGCTAAGCATCCGTTGCATTCGGTGCATCCATTGGAAAATTAAACACAGCTGTCGTAATGTGGAAAGTAAAATATCGACGAATTTAAAAGGGAATTAAAAGCTCGCCTTGTTAAGCTCATTTTCGTCAGGTACAAACATATTCTATTTATATAACAACCCTTTCTACACCGTACATTATCTGTCAAGCGGACGATCCATTGACGCGCCATTATTTTAGAGATGTTTAAGGTGGTAATAGACCGTCCTCTAAGAGTTCCCTTCTCGACGACTTTTTATGGACTTTTTACACTCTCCCTTTCTTCCCCGTTGCGCGGGAGAAATTTATAAGAAGTCCCTCATTTATAATGCCGTCACTGTTCTGAAATGAAGTTTCATTCGTGCTGAATGAACTCCTCCGTTCCTCCCCTTTTTTTTTCCATAGCATTCAAAGCCAAGAATTTCCTCCCAAACGAGGTCCGAGGTGTTTCTCATAAAACGCTACGTTTTATTCACCTCTTCGTTTGCTTTCATCCCATTCACCTGGAATAGCTGTTTTTCAATTATTATAAATTGCATCGTTAGCTTGGTAGTTCTATACTGCCGTAACACCTGAGGAAGCATAAATTTATAAGCCCGCGAATCCTATTTATATTATCTGCTTCGATAAGCAGGTTGATCATCGTTTCCGTTGGTCACGTTTTATCTGTCGTTAAAACACGACAAATCATTTGACATTCTTCTATATCATACAACAAAGGAAGAAGGATGGTCGAGTGAACTGATAAGTTGAATCTGCGTTCGAAGGAACGATAAAGTGATTCATTCCTACTTCGAATCCGGGAAGCTCGATAAGATCGCCTCACCTGTTGCGAACACGTAAGTGAAATTATCGGCCGACGTCTAAACCTCGTTTAAACGAATAAGATTGGCGAGCGATTTTGCCTCCACCTTCCACCCCGATGACTGTGCAACAAATTACTTACGCTTTTCGTCGTTTAGAAACAGTGAATGGTAAATAAAACTCGAGGACATCAAACGCGAAGAAGAATTGTTCGCGATTCTCGTCCAATTGGTTGTGATATGTAGCTGATTGTGAGTGTTGAATACCAAGCCGAGACTGTCCAGTTTTAATGACTGATCAATTTATCATAGCAGTATTAACATAGTAGCATAAATTAAAAATTTCAAATACTTCACGCGATGAATAAAATCCCCGTTACTCGCAATCCAATGTGTCACGCTGTGAAACCTTATTCCACTCCTGAATCGGACATCTATCGTGTCGGCTATTTTCCCATACATATATTCCGAGATTTTCAAGACGATACCATTACCCACTTTGTGAAAATCGGTAGGTATGCTTGGAAAGCTCGAGGCATCCCCGTGGATCCCGTTCGATCATGCGAAATTGAAAATCGCAGCGCAAATTGTTGGGCATGTATTATTTAAGCGCGTGCATAAGTGCGCGGCGTTCGCCGCGAGGAGCACAAGTCGTAACTGGGATTGCGCCTTGATTCATGGACTTCGTTAAGCGAACAATGCCATTGCAGTTGTTGTTTGTCGAGCCATTTCCTTTTGAGAGATGCACTCGAGTGTTACCTCTGGTCCCTCGCGACCTCCTATCCTCTGTCCCAGAAATACTTTTGTCATGGCGGCGTGTAACTGGGCACATTAATTAGAGGGCCGACCGTAGGACAGTCGAGCGACACGGCGCCGTGAAACATTTCCAGCTTACGCTCACGACAACGGACACATGCCAATAGTTTAAATGTAGATCGCAGTGTGAGCAAGAACTTCCACGCAAGGGTATATAGTACGTGTCACAGTTTTCCAACTTATGACGGATTAAAGTGGCCACTTCGTGTGTTCAATTGCGTGTTAACGTATGGTCTGGGGCTGTGCCAGAAAACTTGCAAAGCTCCACTTCTTGATGGTACATCCGTTTCTACAGGCCCACTTCGATCTTTGCTTTCTGACGGAGCGAATGAATGGGATTACGAGGAATTTTTTACCTGCGAATTTAGGATTATAACCCTCTGCACAAAATTCTTTGAGTATTGTTCCAGATAATAAGACGATTAGCGGTTAAGATTTTAATGGGTTTAGGCTCTAGCACGAAGGAGTAGATTTTCACGTATTTCAGCAGTGAAAAAAGTGGACGGTTTCGATGATTGGAATAGCTTCACGATCTCATTGGAAGTTGTTGGTCGAATGTTTAAAAGCCAGTCAACAGCGGCAGGGTGTTTAATCATCCGCCAACAAACGCGTCCATGTGTACGTACTTTTATAATCAAACGAAAAACATTCGACAGCTCTTTGTGCATCGACAATCGTAAATATCTTTGGCACGTGAAATTTATTTTGTACGCATTTTTGCCTGAGTCTCTCAATTAAAATCATCCACTTCTGGCGTCGGTATATCGTGCAACAGCCTGAAAATGGTGGGAACAATCCAAAATTGCATCGCTCGTCCATTTTCGATTGAACATTTTCATGCCCCCTCATGTCTAATGATCCGAAGGCTTACAAAACATAAAACGATATTGAATATGTTTATCGGAAAACTGCGAAAGTTGTGACACGGACCCACTTAACCTACGAGTGAAATTGGAAAGCTGATTTGTAACATCCTGATTGCAAACTGAAATTGTTCATGCTAAATTCGAAGGGAAATATTATTCCAACAATTATTGTCGCTTTTATAATAATTTCACGAAAGTGTAAAGTAAAGAACACACGTGAACTACTTCTAAATCTAATTCCGTGTATTGGAAATAATAATGATGTGATTTTTAAGTGCCTCACAGAAAAATCGTCGTGATTTAATTCTTTATGAATCAGTTTCTTAATGCCTGCAACGAGCATCCAGAGATAACTAACAGTCGAAACGCGAAGTTTCCTTTAATATAGGACACCAGGATGGGAGCCGTCGGCTGGAGTTTAATTTTATATTTAAAAGTTCGGATCGTCCCCTTCTAAATGGTTTAAAGCCATCGTGAATCGTTTTATCCACTTCATTCGCGGAGCCAATTTCTCTCTATCGAATCTGAATCATTGTGGGAAGAATTTCAAGCCTCCCCGTCAGGCATAAAGGAGTTCAGGCATTTAGCGAATTCGTGGCCAGTCGATTATTTAAGGAGGAGAATAATACTGCACAGTGTGACTGTTGAAGAGTCAGAGGTTGATAAAAAGCTCTCATTACTTCTGCCCCTTAAACCTTCAGCTGTATATATGATAAGCTCTCTATTCGTGATTTTGGTGCATAACGGTGGCTTTATTCGCTGTTTAGAGCAAATTACCAATAGCCTTTGGTAACAAATAATTGAAAGCGTTGCGGCGGCGAAATAAATCGTTCGAGGGGAAAAGTAATATAAGTAAATCGCTGCACGATGAAAAGAGTTCTCGGTAGAAGCAGCATTCCGTGGTATATACCGGGGCCGCGCATTACCGCGAGAGTTTATCTCAACAAGATTTTTAAGCTTCAGATATTTTCACAACGCGATATTGCTGGCGGTGCAAGGGCGGACGCGAACTATTCCCCGGTTTACGGCACCTTAAAGTGAGCGACTTCGCGGAGCAAATGTCGTTTCCTTCGAGAACTTGTTAGAACGCCTTCAGGCCAAAGAGATTTTGGTTGGAAGAGCCGCGGTGAAATTCGATGTTCCCTCCTCGTCGTTCCCGTCGCCATCGCACAGATTTAGTTTTCGACTCCCCTGTTCGCCCCTTCGACGGCTGCAGCTCGAGGTCTAGCCAGTCGACTTTAGAGCACTTTGAAATCGCGAGGCACGTTCCAGGTAACACCCCCTTTCCAGACACGAATATTAATAATTCCCTAAGCTGCGACGCATTCAGCGTGCGCTCCCCTTTGAGCGCCAATCAATTCAGATGCTTACGTTGTTGAGGCACGCAGGTGCAAACGAACGTTAGTTGATAGTTTTACGTCACTTTCCGTCGTTCTCGCGGCAAACTGTTCGCGTAGATGCTAATAATAGGGTGTTTTATGTCGACGATCATAAAGGTGCACGAGAATTTCGTGTGTTCCGAGTTGAGTTTGTTTGGACAATTTACCAGGCGATGAATCTTTTGCTGTAGGTGTTTCTAGGTCGAGTAATAAAATTTCGCAATCTCATCGATCTTGTTTCGCGTAGTAACTGAAACACTGCGATGACTGTAAACAATCGAGCAACAGAATTTTGCGTTTTCCCGACGCAACGCGTGCAACTTTCTCGGAAACCGGTCCCGCGAGGGTTCTGGGACTTTTCCAAACTGATGCTTCCAAATAAGAGAAAAAAAGGAGGACTGTATCGAACAGAGACGAGTGGAGCCGTGTAGCTACTACTTCTCGAGTCGAATCGAATCATTGCACCCGTGGGAAATAAGTTTTGGCTGATCATACACCGGCCGGCGGTTGTCTGATCGAGGAGCGCTTGAACTACTGCGACGAACAAGCAGACAATTGACACTCTCGGCCGATTGTCTGATCGAACGCTTCCCTCTTATCGGGAAGTTTATCTCGCGTTTCCTGCCCGAACCGATCGTACATTCGATGTACGTCGAAGTACGTTCAGTTTTTGATATCATAAGTGCTGCATGCGGCCAAGGGAATTAATGATCGTAAATATTAATGGGGCTCACATATTTTCAAATATTGGTATTTAGAACAAATATTGTCTTTGGTATCAATTAAAGTATTGGATCCTTCAAAACAGTCGCCTCTAGGGTTATTAATATCGCATCATTATAGAAAGAAACGGTTGAATTTCGTGTATTAATGTAAATACCGCAGCTTTAAAACGACACATGGAATCGATTACCACGAAACGACCCCAATTCTTGCAGACAGCCTCTCGAATCCTTAGCTAAAGACGCGAGGACTTAAGGGCTTAGACGCGTATCCCTTTCCTCAATGCTGTATCTAAATTTGTAATACGCCGCAGTGGCTACGTTATGAATTTAAATTTCTGTCACGCGAGGAATAATAATGGCCTGTTACAAAGTTCTAAATGATTTTCCTATGGACAACCGTGGCGATTATTAAGAAATTACCTCAAAATATGAAGCATCGTATTCGTATTTCGACTTACAAAGAATTCAACAGAAAGCAAGTGTCTAAAAAACGTGTACCTATTCATCTTCGAAATTCCACGGTGAATACAGATTTCGACTTAGACGGAGGAGACATAATGAAAAGACAAGCGGAATGAAACGTTTGAAATGGTAAGATTTTATACGCGCTTGACGAAACAGACTGGAAGGGACTTTCATAAAATTTTATACGACCGATGCAATGGAAACGTATATACGTCGGGAACAACAGAACGATGAAGCAGTTAAATCTCCGGACGCGTGCAATGGCAGTCGTTTACGTTGCACCGAAATAAGAAGCCCCGCCGCAATTTTAACTCGGACGGTTTCCTTTAAGACCAATCATCCTGCTGAACTCTTCCGCTTTGCCGCATCATAGATTACGAATGACATCGTATAATGCTCTCGATGGAATCGCGCCATTCAATTCCGAGAATCCTCGATTGTGATTAATCGAATCTCCCGGGGGCTCGATAGAACGCACGATAAAACGAACCGAGGAATAACGTGACGCGACGGGTAACGGATCAACGATTTCCATCCCCCCCGATTTCTGACCATTTATTTTTAATTACTTCTGGCGCTTTCACCTCCTTTATATTTCGCTTTTTTATCCTGTCTCCATTCCGCCCACGGAGTTGTGTTAAGTCACTCACGCGAGGAAAGCTCGCTTTGAAACGACAGGAAAGCGCGGAGTGTGGCGGCAGGCGATTGTTTAAAATATTTTCCCCCGCCGTGGATCAGCTTTCGCGCTTTAGCGGGATCGCGTGCAAACGCGAAAATCCTTTATGGTGCTGTGCAACTGGCTGGTAGAGGTGAAATCCGTGAGAACATATAAAGGATCGTGAATACAAGGGGCGCCTGCTAGAACGCGATGCAGAACGCAGTATGGATTATAAGGAGCTCTATCACGGATATACCTGTATTTATCTGTATGTAAATGCATTAAGGTTATCGAGAGGAAATGGAGAGCATGAAAGGGAAGTTCTGTAAAGAAAGGGAGGAGAGGAGCTTCGTTGTCTGCCTGGTATATCTTCCGAGATATCTAACGAAATATCAAGAGATATACATCTCGAGATCGGAAATATTCTGCGTTTTGTCTGTGAAAGAATATCAGCCACGCGTTCGAGTGTAATAATGTGAAACCAATGGATTATATTTTTACCATTGAAGCAATTTTAATCAGCTCAGTTCTTGTCCAAGGAAAAGAATTGTATAGCAACGTGTCGAAGGATCTCATCGAACAACGAAAGTATTCAAATTTCGAGTGAGATTGGCTAAGTATCACCGGAGAGGATCTGACCACTCGCTATCTCACTCCAAAAGTTATTTAGCTGGATGGATCGGCAGGCAGAAGACGAGTCTCTCGAAAGACACTTGAGCGATCAAAGTCTGATACTTTCGACGTGCCCACGAGCTACGCGGATGAACTCGTTCGTTGCCAATGGGACGTGCTAGTGGCGTGTGACGTCTAAATTTCTCCACTAAATTATCGAGACCACCGAAGGCACTCCCTGTGCCCCCCTTCTTCTCCCCGATGGTAAACGGGTGTTCTTTTATGTTGGCGGAATCCTCGCCACGAGGGCAGGAACAGCCACTACACGGAAGTCAATCCGTCACGTCGACTATACGGCAGCAGTGCTACGTAACTGAAACGCGGTTAATCTGTTAGAAAAGCAATTCTCGGGAGCGTGAGCTGCATCGTATCGATAGAACGTTTTGCTACCTGTCCTTTTCTTTCGCTCGTTCGTTCGACGACCCCACTGTGGATTGCCAGATGTGCTTGGGCATTTCCTGCTCGACGATTCATAGCCCACGATCACTACCGTTGCTACTTGTTGTTGTTGCTTCGAATTCATTCGATGTAATAATTCTAGGTACGTGACTTTTTTATTGTTGTATTTATCGCCTCTCACTATTACGTTAGTTCGGCGGAGTTGAGGCAGGCAAAATTAACTTTCTTTAATTTGCACGAAATCTATCATCGCTCGCAACGATATAACGAGAAGTATATTACTAAAAAGCAAAAGTCAAATGTACGGAATGTACGGAAGGAAAGTATGCAAAGGGGAGAGAGATAATAAAGCTAATGGAGGAAGGGAATCAGAAAATTTTTTGCCACAACCATCGGGTAAATGGATTGCATAGCCAAATCAGTCGTCCAGCGATAACGAGCATTTCGGCTGAAAAAATTCTTGCTTTGCGTGTACTCTGCTTGTGTATACGCGAAGCTGTAGTGGAAATCTGCAGTTTCATATATTGTTCGGCTAAGAGCTTTCGAGGTGATGAGAGTCATTACAAAAGACGAGGCAGCCGACTAATTTTAGAACGAACCTCGGTCGTCTGCACGAATCTGTGCAGTCAGAAAGAAGCGCGCGAAACAGTTGCGACCTCAAATTAACATTTTTTCCTCGTGATCGTCGAGATGCTCCATCCTTTTGCACCGTTAGTCTGGTATTGACAAGTTCGAAGTTTCTTTTTACTCATTAACATTACAAGAATTTATATCAAATTTCTATAAAAGCAATTGCCAAATCGAAAATCATGGAATGATTTCGAAGTGTGATTACCTTTCTTCGACTGCCTTTAATGCAAGATCGAGGTTGAATTTCAATGATGGAAAAGCTGTATTGAGGGCGTGAATGAAAATTCAATGGCATGCTGAACATTTACATCGATTGCACACTGGCTGAAAGGTGCGGCAGGGTGACAAGAAGTGCTTAACTCGGTTATCTGTCGACGTGTTTAGTTTCAGTTCACTCTACCGCTCGTTCCCTCTTTACAAGCTACATTCGTGACCGCTGTATCAGCGGACTGTGGTTACGAATCAATATCGGCGACCTCCACTGTGTTGTCACCACGTGTCTTTATAATCGCTCCATCATTTTAAGCTGACCGCATTTTGCGGCTTTACAACTTAATCGCACTCTATACAATCCTGCGCTGCGTAATAAAATGACCTTTCACAATTATCCGAAACGCTGATTCACCCAACGATTATTCCCCTTCGATACAAAGAACCCTACTTCCATGAAACTTGAAGCTTTAAATGAATGGAAGGACAGTTATTCTAGGGAACATTGAAGAATAGAGAAAGTACTGTCTGCTTATAAACTGTGATTACAAGTCTGTTTCACCTGTATACACTGTCGGTAGATAGATCAAAGTTTGCGTGCTGATGTGGACTTGGAATTATGTAAAGTGTCAATGTTGAATATACATGTTGAAATATAGTTAGTGAAGGTGGTGTTGCTTATAGATGACACAGAAATATAAGTGTGCCTTGTAGAGAAGTTAAAATATTAAGGGGTTATACCTAGTCAGGCGGCCGAAAAGAGGCGAATGTTTGTGAATTTTTTTTGAAAAAGCGGAAGCATAGATTTTTACAGAACTTTCTGCACTTAAAAGAGTAACATTTTAAGAACATTTGGTAATTTTTCTTAGCAAAGTGTCTACGTTTATAATAAAGTAACAAATGACATCCAAGAAGCCTTTTTAAAAATTTGGTTTTGCGGTGAGCACTGCCATTCGGAACCAAATTATCTAAAATCAAAAAATAAAAAATATTTCGTTAGTATATTAATGTATCCTCAAGTAACAGCAGTTTGGAAATAACGAGAACATTTGAAAGTAAGAAATAAAGCTATAGATTGAAGACTCATTGTTCGGTTTGAAGTTAAGGTCAGCTAAACTTATCCATTGTTCTGGATACTTATTAAAATCATCACAAGTGACGAAATGATAGCTTACCCTATCTAATTTACGGAAATCAATTCTCAAGGAAATTAACCCCTAAAATTTCGCTGAGGCCAGAATTTATTCTGTAACCAAGAGATATCCTCATTCGCCAGCACACCGTATTAGAGGCATTAAAATCTCCGAACACTATTGTGTGTCTCTGCATGAGATCACGGCGCCTGAACGCTGCTGGCTGTTTTACGAGCAGACAGTATCGTAAATTCTATTATCTCCGCTAGATTCGGACATCTGGCTGGCCAATAATGAACGTTTCTCCTGCGGTCACGTTGTCGCGCGATGATTTCATAAAACTTTAACGTCGTCCTTTATTACCTGCATCTCCGTATCGTTACTGTATTTTCATGTGACCTTACAGAGATTATTTGAGGTGACGATATATCTCTCATTTTATTCACCATTCGCTCCGCGCTGTTGAAAATCTCACTTGGATCATAATTAAATTCCTTCTCGTTAGGTAGACATTCTTCGGAGAGCATTGAATAATCAAAGGTAGGAGAAGAATCAGGTAATGGGGTTGCTAGACAACGATAAAAAGCTGAATCTTTCATTTAACAGACAGTCGCTTCAAAATCGTTGCATCGTAACAGATAAGTCGCAAGACTAACGCAATTTGTACGGCGTTATTTTTCGATACTCCGCAGTGCGATTAGCAGCACTCGAATGTTTCCGTTCGCGGTTGCAGGGGGTTAATAGCTAATCGCTTTCGTGCGCATCGATACACCCATTGAGTTTTAATCTCCAGAGGCTTCAAGTAACGTGGTGAATTATTTAAAAATTAATTGTATGCGAACCGTGCTTCGTAATGCCTTTGAATTAGGCTATCGTTGCTACTTCTTGATTGCATTTCTGTGTCCCTCGGCACGAGGAAACGATTCCCAAATTTTTCATCGCATCTATGTAAGTGTCGCTTGTGCTAACGCGAAAATATGTCGCGGCGTTTGAAATATTCTCGCGTGGACCGTGTTTTTCAACAATGAAACATGTACAGCGTCCGATCATTCAGAATTTTCTGCCCCCATGAAGTACCATCGTGTTCGGTGTTGGTATTGATTGCTTTTTGTTGACCGTGCGCCTGCTGGCGTGTCTGACAACGGAGCGAAAAAATAATGACAATATGTCAAGCCAGGTGGCGGAATTGTCGCGACCATGAAAGGCAGAATAATTGGAACACAGTTACGTGAAAGTTACACAACTGCCAGAGAACGTTAATTAGATTAATGCAATTGGGCATTACAATTAGATAGTACGTGCATCGCTTGTATCAAAAGTGAACGTTATCCACTTCACCGACAAATTTTCCTCGACAATACTCCCTAGCAGTCGAATTAATTCTGAATATTCCCTTTCACCTGAACGCTGCTTGTAATCTGCTCCGAACATCCGCGATGCCACCATCGACTGGATGATACTGTGCCAATCTTCTGGATTAAAATCCTCAAAACTTTCCGCCATGTCCCCCTTCGGTTCCTCGGCGCACTAAAGTGCACTTAAGTTCTAGCAGCACTCTGCGACGGCGCTGTTGATATCGCTGGAAACGTATTACCTTAATTACAACGGGGCAGGATCGTCATTGTGTAACAGCAGTTATGACATCCATCGAGTCGGCTCACCTCTCACCCCTTCAATTTATTTATGCAGGACTCGATGAAACGCACGCAACTTGCGAGCACGCATGGTATCAGGTAACGACGTTGTTTCGCCCCTTTTTCCTTTTTTCTTACTTTCCTCATAATTTGTCTCCCATTCCACGCGTGCAATCGTGGTGCAGATAGCACGGCGAAGATAACGCGCTGCTATTTCCGTAATTGGGTCTGCACGGGAATGCAACGCGACCCGGTTGCGAGCTCGCGAAACGACGTGACGGAAGGAACGGAAGAGGAAAGATGATGGAAGAATCGTGTCAACGAAAGAATTGCTGAACAGGAGTTGTTGGCAAATTCAGACGCCATCAATGTTGCAGATTTTAATTATCTTAATAAGTTTCGCCCCCGATGTTAATGGTTGGCGATGGTTTTTTATTAGTGGTTTATCTAGATGGAATATTAATTATCCCTTGTACGCGTGCTCGTGTCTTCACGGTCCTTCGTCCACGCGAATGTATTTCCCAAGTTCGTTTTACTTGTATTCGATGCAGTGTTAAATATTCATAATTTCCTCTGCAAGATCATTCTTTTCACATTACGGTCTTGTAATAATTTTGCAAGGCCAGTCGCGAGTGGTGCACGGAATGCATGAAATATTTATCGGCATAATTTCCAATATTTATCCCCGACGTAATCTTCGATACGATGAATATATTTGACGAGTTAATTTCAATATTATTTAAAATGTAATTCAGAAACGTGGCGTGCGAACGAATACATGAATCTTCGATACACAGTGTCCATTTTATTCCTTATGACGCAAATAAATATTTAAAGAATAGTGTGTTTATTTGAAAGAGGTGTACGTTACGATTAAACTCATTCAATGCCCTTCTACAGCGAATATTTTTATATAAACTATGTTTCTTTTGCCATTTGCCTCGACGTTTTTGGGGTAATCACATCAGGTCACTTTATAACAATCATCCTACGTACGACCAGGGTGAATTCAACTGTAAATTATTGCCCGAAATCTCTCCCATTTTCGCCGCACGTTGCGGATCAATTTTTCCTACTTTCCTCCCCCGCAGTTCACACTCGACTGACTTTCACGAAATGCCACCGTCGCTCATCCCGCGCAAGTATAATCATATTTCCCCACGAAACTAGACGACTTCTCTGAAACGATCTAAAGCTGCCTAAAGCTGTAGTGGTCAGAGCAAATAATACTTTAAAATCAACACAATATGTTGTTATAGAGGAACTCTGCTTAAACTTTTTATTTTTTCATTATATTGTCTGTATTTGCGTGTTAGGTATAGCTTGTCATTATTCTGTTCATATAGGTACTTCACATTTTATAGCTGTATTCAGTTTAATGCCATTGTAGGTACTTCAAAATTCCTAAATATTTCGTCGAAAGGGTGAATTGATAAAACAAGGGGTTGGAGACTATTGTTACCCACGCTGTTCTATCGAAAACTCTTGGTATTTGAATACTGGGTCTGAGTTTCGAGAGCGATAATCTTCTAAATGAAATTTGCCCATATCCTTCCCACTTTATCTTATCGCGTTATTTAACTCTGTTAATTACAATTAACAGCTACAGCGGGAAGTTCCTTTCTACCTTCCAGTAATTTATTATTCGCCGGAATCAGATAAACGGTGTAATACTCACCGCAGCACAGTTCTTAAGTAACTCGAGATTACGGGTAATACGAAAACAACTCGATTCAAAAGTTCTTTGGTACTTGGCGTCCAGGTAATCTTCTCGAGGATGAGACATTTTTAGTCGAACCACTGGACGTTGTTTTATTAACTTGCAGACGACACAAGTTCACGAAAACTCTTCTTTGTCGCGGACATTTGTTAGGTAATGCTCTCAATCTTTTTCGAAACAATTTCGAAATAATGTAGGGGAGACCGGGGCTAAAAGTTCCGGGGGTAAGTTGTTCCGACGGTTCTATCTTCAAAAGGAAAAGAGCGTTGTACTTCAAAATATTTTTTCCGTGTGAGCTGATCGCGCCACTCACACGGAAAAAATACTTTAAAGTACAACGCTCTTTTCATTTTGAAGATAGAACCGTCGGAACAACTTACCCCCCGGAACTTTTAGCCCCGGTCTCCCCTATTATCAAAATTTCTGATTCTAAATATATTTCACCTTACAATAAACCGTCTAAACTCTATTAACCATACTTTAGAGTGTCCATATAATTTCATGGAAGCATGTTCAGGATTGGGAATACGCATTGCGTGTAAGTCAAACTTTGCATTAAACTGTACACCATCAGATCATTGCTAATTTCCTGTAAACATACGTTCATTAGCGTATGTAAATATTTGCCAATTATCTGTTGTTCCTTTGCAGCATCAACACCCTCCAATAATAAATAAGAGAACCGTAGCACGCGTCAATACCTGAAACGCTCGCTTATCACCAGCCCATCACGCGCCAGGCTTCCAGTAGCGCGTCTCAACCATTTCGTCGACCATACGTTCAGCAGCTATTCAGTCGGGAAATAGAAGCTGTTACTGTCTTTTGAAAGGCACGCTTAAAGGTTAACGAAATCATAAGCAAGGACGACAAAAAGATGGAAAATGGTGTTACTCGCTGGGTACCGCGTACTGAAACTCTAAATCGGTCAATGCGGTGCAAGGTTGCGGGTTATTATTTATCCGTATCGACTTGTCGCGCCACTCAGCGCTCTATTCATAGAGCACGAAGAGTCTTCGTCGAAGACAGTCGCGGTGTATAATTAGCTATACTAGAGACACTTCCCTAATACACGTATACGTGGTGGAAATAGATAATTGAAAAGTTCATTTCGGCCGATGTGTACTCCCGACTCAAATTAAACCGGTTCCATTGTACACGCTGCGGCTATGAATTTATGAAAATCCCACTTGCCTACCTATAGCATGTCTCTGTCCTCACGAGACGGTCGATATCTCGCCAAGCTTATTTTACACGCGTGTAGTGAGCAAGCAACAGTCGCAGGTATACATGTCTGACATTGTTACATCGTAGTAAGAACTTAAACGCTTCCCTATTGAACTCGCATCGAAGCTGTTAATAGAGGAACTTGTATGCACGTAATACAGTGGGGTACTTGCTAGGGGGATAAAAACAGGGTGCTGAAGAATTCAGAAGCTTATAGTAGTCAGAGAAATGGACGAAGAATGTTCACATTTTTTCTCTTAGTTTCCCAAATCCCGATCCTTTCTAAATAAGGAGCACTAGAACCCTCGCATATCACGTTTTCCTTTTAAAACCAAGTCTCCTGAATTATTTTAAGAAACTCGACTCTTAAAAGTCATCGGCCTCAAGTCCATCGCCATTCTACTTTATACATACACCATGTTTATTTAAATAAATCCGTCCCACCATGAAACACGACCGCAGCCGCGTAACGATCGAATCCCCTTCAGAGCATCCTTGATCGACCGTCGCCGTTCTTCCTCGCCCTCGATTTTCAATCTGCTCGTCGTCCTTCCCGAGATTGCGTCGCTCGTTACGGATTTGCTGGAGCGCGAAGGATTTGCGCGGATATAAAACTCGGCAGAGACAATTTGACGGCCGCCTGCCGACTGTTCCCGATAGCGAATTGAACAATCGTTTACCCGCGGACGTTGGAACGCGTGAATTCGGCCTCACGGTTTAATTTAATCATCTGAAACACTGCGGATATTGGGCCGCGAAATTTTGCACCGGATGGAACGTCCCTTTGTGTATCCAGCGTTTAATCGCGTAACTGGACGCTGCGTCGTGTACCTCCGGCGAATGTTGATTTCCGCCGATTAACAATCGCGTTCATTTATCTCTATTTAGTTAGCTTCTCCCTCCAACCCCCGATCGCCTGGGTGGAAAAATATTTTTCTGGATTTTTTGTGGATCATTTAGTTTGTTCCCATGCCAGTGCGATGTGTACATGTTTAGACAGCTTCGAAATATTTTGCCGATGTAGAGGCACGAATAAAGGAGCAAGATTTTTCGTCCATCGAATAATGGACGTATTCTATGACGTCTTAGGTATTTCGGTCTTTCCTGGTTGTTGCTCTCCCAATTGGAGCGAGGTGGAAATAGGAATATAGGTTAACATTGTCGCTGATAAATATTTGTCTAACGGGGAACAATCGATGTACTGCCGAGGGGGTGCCAATCAAGTGTCTCGGAATCACCGTGCTAAGTACTTGGGAAAACCCAGGGGTTAACGTCGTCTAATTGACAACAAAATGGACGTTTCGTTAATAATCGTAGAGCTGTAAATCTGAGAGAGATAACACTATAGAGCTTCCAATACACCGCATGAATTTCTTGCGGGGGTGTCACTCGATGGTTTTGTATTTAAGAGCCTTATTGCATAGAAACATTTTATATTTTATGCGCTGTGAATTATGAATTTCATTTCAACAGAATGTGATATGACGCTCTGAAACATCGTACACAGTCATATAACATTTCAACATAACAGAGGGGCACATGCAAATTCTAAATCCCAGTGTTTGCTTCAAAATATATGTGGCGATCCACTTGTTGCTCTGTTCAATAAAATAAACAACGAAACGTCAAAGATTAACATAACACGAGTGTGACCCAGAATTTGTGTCGCACCGAGATACATAAATAAAATGCTGTAATGAATATTGGTGTGCAAATCAATGCCAGCTATTGGAGGCGCCCCGAATAAAAGTAAAATATTTGAATGCATCCATGAATATATTACGTATGAAACGTAGCGATCTTTATGATACGGATTCGCACAATTCCCGTTGCAAAGCTCTAACTACATTCCATTTAATATAGGTAATCTAGTTCCATAATTCATACCTATCCTAGCTAAAACAGATGATCCCCAGTGGAATTGGAACAGCCAAATTAAATATTTCGAGCATTCAATCTACTAAACCTTCATCTAATAAATTTATCAACTTCATGACACCCCAGTTACTTTATTTATAGACAATCCTTCCATCAATTCAACTAAAGAAACTATCACATTATTACCATTTCTTTTCCTTCGGTCATGAACTCACATTTATGCTGTCAAAATCTGACCACTAACAGAAATACCACACTATGTCAAAAGGTGACTTATAACCCCGATTTTGCAACCCCGTAGGCTGAATGGAGCTCTGAGAATAGACTAACAATACAAACGCGATAAGCAAAGTCCAGAGATATCAGTATTGAACTATTTCCCAACCACCACCGCAGGTCGTCGCGCGTAACACCACATCCAGCTCGGAAATCACCGGTAACGGTGTGCAGCGTTGACACGAAAATTTCATAGACCCTTAGAGCGTGCATGAATTCCACGGCCGCGAGCGTGCAACGAGAGGCCGGCTCGGAAGCACGGTAACATCGTTATTCAATTGAAACGGTACACAGTGGACGGAGAGTTGTCGCATACTGGGTCATTCCTGGCCGATCGATGTTACTGCAGGTAAAAACGATCGACGGCTAAACAAGCTACGAGAGGCGAAACGGAGGGCTCGCGGTGGCAAGTTGCATAATTCATGCGGGCGGCGCGATACGGGACAGGATGCACCGCCGGCGTCTCGAGCCAGCGCGCTCGAATTTCCTGCCGATAGGAAAGCGTTTACGATCGTCAGGTGGCTCGTAAATATCGCCGCGAGCCGTGTATAAAGCAACGTCCATCGGCGGTGCAACCGATTTCATGCTATCGATGAGAAATTGGCTGTCAGCTGTGGATAAGCGAGCGATAGCTGGCGACGTGGCCTTTTAGTTTCCATGGATTCTGTTGCCATGGCGAGAAACGTTCAACGATTTCACCCTGCCAATATTTTGGGTAGCAGGAAGTCAAGTAGAATGACACTCGAACTGTCACGATTTTTTCCTAGAACAAAGAGATAACCGTGCAGTATCGACGAGAAGTATCGGATACGGAATAGTGAAGGATGAGAGCAGAGGTTCTCCCAGTAGGATCCTAAGGAGATATTGTAATTAAACGTGACTCTTTGTTCTCAGCCAAGTGCTGTATTGTTCTTCGCAGTCTTATCAGAGAGCAGCCCCTCGTCTTGCCCACTGGTACGATTAATCAATGTCTTTTTAAAGAAGGCATATTTCAGTTGTGCGCGAGCACCCAGTAGAATGGCAACCACCCCCGACACCAGTACACAATCAACCAACACAACGATCAAACGATATTTAATATAAATGATCATGACTCCCTCATTTATAGTCCCCTTCGGCACGGACAAACGTCCCCATTGTTCACGAGCGGCGTGCTTAATTCCCGTCGTCCCAGAAACCTGTCCTCGAAGCTGCCGTTTGCAATTTAACGTTAAGCGATAGGTTTACCTGCTCGCTAGAGCCACGCATATCGGTACCAATCTGTACGCCGCTGTCCTCCACCATTCCACGGTGGCCGTAATCCTCGCTACGTACGACAGGAAGCACTCACAGCCGACCTTTCGAGGCAAGACGAACATCGAGCCCGTGGCTTTCCAGCCGTGATATCCCATCTATCCAACGGTGTAGCTTATGCAGCAGTTCGCGTGACGTACTGCCCGGGCGTTCCTTTACCTCGGAGGCATTAGCAACCGTTAGCGCGACGGCTTTACGGGCCGTTAATACCTAGCGAATCTTACGTGCAACGGGGAGAAAGCCGCGTTATTACCGCGACGTTGCACGGAACTTCCACCCTCTTTTCCCGCCGCGGTGCTGGAACACCTGGAAGCATCGCGAGCCACGCTCCGAGTATCAAGGACGCCGATACTCAAACGCTATTGTTTTTTTTTTCTTTAAACTTTTAACTACTCGACTCCTCCTCCTGCTTTTTGGTAGAGAGTGACGTGTAACAGCCACGAGAGTGGGATATTTTTAGGGGAAGAGAGAATGGTGAGTCAGTAAGGCTTTTGGAAGTGCTCTGAGTGAAGGAATTCGCACATGAAGATTCCTCGTGGAATTTGAAAGTTCACGGTGTCGGTCGGTGTAAGTGGGCTTCCCAGCGAAGAGGATAGAAACAAGCACTCGCAGAACGCAGAGTTAGGGGCAGGGAAACGGAGAGTGTGGACGAGGGACGAGAACGTTCCCCTCAATTTATATAGATTGCTCCGAGTGGCGTTTCGAGTTCAAGTAACGAGGTACAATTCCGCGGCCGGACGAGTATTTCCTTCCTGAAGTGGAAAATCCATTATGTGGTCAGCCATATAGCCGGACGAAGGGAAAGTGGACGATACGTGAACAGGCAGACGAGCACACGCGTACGCGTATCTGGCTGGCAAACGTTTTCATGCTGGTATAAATGGGGAGCAGTGATTGTTATCTCCTAGAACGATATATTTCGAAGACTTAGTGCAAATCCACGGCGAAGCAAAAATATCGTGTGCTCACATGAGACTTTCATCTCACGAGACAATTATTTCATTTTTTTAGTGTTTTTCAATTATTTTGCCATTAATTTCATGAATTTAGACTCTCGTAAGATAAGTTCCATGATATATTTTCAACAATCTCATCTCTCGCAACTACTTCCGTTATTTACGTTTAGTTTTTACTGAGATTTTTGTCTCAGGATAGAAAAGTCTCATGTAAAATCTCCTTTAGAGAGCTTCCGGTTCCGCAATTCAAATGATAAAATCAAAAGTGATTTTAAATGCTGTAAGTGGAGAGAAAAATGGGGAATAGTAAGTTGCAGCGTGAATACGATTGTTATATATTATTAACATTCTAATGGCTTATTTTACTATCAGATAAATGAATCCTTAGTCCACTTTCGTCGAATTGAACCGATTTTCCACTTGCATTACGACTGATAATCTGTGTTTTACTAGTCGTCAAGGATTCTAACAATTTCCTCGGACGTAGTCAAATGTTCGCTATGCAAATCCCATTCCCCAGAAACGCACCGCGGGATACGGAAACTTCACAAAACTCTGGTAAAGAGTTTCCAAAACTCGTTACGGCGAATCGACTTTTCAGCGAAGACCGAAACGGCAGCGTAGTCATTAATTTCGTTTGAATAGAAAAGTTTCCCTTTTCCTTTGATGGGTGCGATTTTTTTGTGGGTTAATATCCAACTGTCTCGTCGCATTCTGGGGAGGCTGCTCCTACAAATCCTCGAATCTTTATCTTCAAAAGAATATTCCGTGTATTTTTTATCGCATTACAGAAGCACCTAGAAACTCTGAATACCTGATGAATCACAAAATATGTTGTAAAATTGAAGCACCATAATCAGAGCTCGCTTGCCTTAATTTGTAAAGCCTCGCAGCCTCTATATACACGTCAGCTTGTGTCAAAGAGATTGATTTACTTGATGGCTGCATCGGGCTCTCGAATTCGTCCACAAGTGCAGATTACTCGTATCGATTCCCACCGAGTCAGTTTCAACCTCTTCTATTAGATCAGAAACGTCATCCTTCAAAATTCTGCAGCCGCATTTAAAGCAGATTTCAATCCACAAATTTACATATAACATCCAGTTCACTTAGCTTGCAATTCACATGCCCCCTGTTACTTCAACCAACGAACCTCGAGAATCTGAACTTCGATAAAGAACTCGACGAAGGGGGAAATAGTGAGGAAAGCATGCGTAACGTCTAGAAAATATTGAAAGACAAATCAACGATCCTATTGGTGCGTTAAACCAACATCTATTCCATTGTTATTCATGACTGACTAAACGGATATTCACTCGGATGCCCGATGCACCAAGCAATAACGCAATCTAACCGAAAGTTTCCGCACAAAGCCGGATCCGCCCGGCTGCACGTTTTCGTTTTGCACGTCTCGCGAGCATTCGTTCCATTGGAACGTTAACGCGCGTGCCATATCCCGCAGCACCCGACACACCCAACCCCCTGGCGAATAGATTTTATCAGGAACATCCACTATAATTAGTCTGGAACAAGGCGGGCTCGTCTAGATGCTCATTTCTTACTTTGGATTATTAATTAGACCGTTACAAAAGTTGTCTGATTACCGCGGACACATTGACGTCGAAATTCTGCGTTGACTATACAAGGTTTCACCGTATCACTGCAACCATTTGCATACCTAATTCGATGGAGTTTAGGCGAGAATAGCACTGTTTGCGCCGAGCTACTTAATGAGCTATACAAATTTCACTGGAATTCTGTACTTTCCCAGACTTTTAGTGAGATTAAAATAGTGGTTGAATAGACTCGGAAGTGAGCTCCCACTTCGTAATATGAAAATTATTATCAGTCCTTTACGAGGTATCCTACATGGATGATATTGCTGCCATGCTTCCCCTGACATGCCCGTGCCAAATTGCTACGAAACACGCTATTGCCACCAGAGCTATGCGATGATATATGTTTCACGAAATTAATGTGTATCATATGACACAGCTCCTAGTCACGTCTTTGAAACTTTAATAATGAGCATAAAAAATCTGAATTCCTTTCTAGTGACATTTGAAACTTCCCTGAACCGCATATTTCCTCTAACTCCCCAAGCAAAAGATACCGATCACGCTGCGCTGACTGCAATACCAAGTGGTCTTGTACCACCTTTCATCTAAATTCACGGGCAAAGTGCAAGCCCGTGAATCCCTACTCAGCAATCCTCCCGAAACTCAAAGGTTCCCGTGGTAACATCACCAAATAGGCAATGATAGCCTGTTTCGTACACGTCTACCGTAGGTCAGGCTCTCTCGTGACGTTATCTGGGTCAAAGAACCAGCTCAACAACTCGAAACGATCGCGTACGACAGACCGTCTGTCGACGTCGGCTCCGTGACGTCACGCCGCGGCTATTCTCGACGAGGGCGTCGCGTTATCCGCCGATAAAAATAGCGGTTAAGCCGGTTTACGACCGGTCACGAAACGATGGCCGTTCAATAGGATCGATTCGCACGGACGGTTGCATTCGTAACGCTCGCGGACTCTTCGAAGAATGGCCCTCCATCCGTCGAATGGTAATCGAAGACCTCCCACTTGATAATGAGAACGGCAGACCTCTTGGGAGACTTCCACGAGGAGCTTTTATGGAAATGTGCTGAACCGATTATTCCGCGCCGATTCCGAACTCGCTCGATGATCCTTCGATTCGTCATTAGCCTGGCGAAGGAACACGAAAGGATTGTCTGGAACGGTGGTTCAGAAAGTTGGCATCCCCTCTGCAATTGTTTGCCGTTATACCTGCGATTTGTAATACAGCCTTAACTCTACGGCACGGAGTATTAGATTTTAATGCTTCGGCGAATCAATCTCTGAATTCGACGTCTAGGGTGTAGACGCTCGCCCAGCGATTTATTATTCTAGCTTCGGGTATTGCTTCGTAAATGAACGTTGTAATGAAATGGTGGTTGGAAATACTAACCGTGATATTTTTCTTCTATTTTCAGAGTTCGTGTTGAATATTACGTGAACGAGAACACGTTCAAGGAGAGACTTCAGCTGTACTTCATCAAGAACCAACGTTCGAGTAAGTTAATTAAACTTGGTCAAGCAACACTGTTTCGTAGACTGTTCATATGGTTCGAGCGACAGTTAAATTGCAATCATAGAAATTGGAGTCAACTTATTTATAGACCTGCTCACGGCAGTCGAACGCATTGACATATTTTGCATGCAATGCCATACAATAGTACGTCAGTGGTGGCATTCACGGATAGAGTTCACTGTCGTAGTTTTAAACAGACCTTTCGATCTATCGTCAGAGCTCCCCGCTATACCGCGCTACGTACGAACATGCTCGTTACGTCAATGTCATCCTCGAAATCGCGTTAAATTTTTCCGTTTCATCTGCAACACAGTGGGTGGTGCGTCCGAAATTGATCGATCACAAATGCTTCATCGACAGAGTAGTTTAAAAAGAACTACCCGATTTCGAGCGGGAACATTGCATGTGCGCATTGCTCTGCGTTTCGAGTAATTCTTAAATCTCATTTCATCAGTTCAGATTCGTTTATCTACCGAAGCCCTCTCGATACGATTACTCGCTCAAATTACCGCTCGTTTCAATCAATTCATGCATGTGGATAGCTAGAATTTTTTTTAAATAGTGGAAGCTGTCACAGTTTAAAATTGGGGATTGTAATACAATTTTGCTCGTCCCGTAAAATGAACACGGTGGTTGCCATGGGAAAAGATCGCTCAGCACCTATCGATATCAGCCGAAGCTTGAAGAGATCGTTAGGTTTTCGGGCTCAAAAGAGTTCACGGCAGCGGAAATTCCTCGCCAAGGCACATATCCTGTGTTGCATGCCAGCAACGTAGTTTCGGGAACGCCATGGTACCGTGACATGGCCAGCCACGTAGATGTCTGCCAGCGAGACGTAATCTTTTGAAGCTAGCGGTACCAGCCGATAACTAGTGTCGCGTCGATAGCGGCATCGATCCCCACGTCTATCGAACTTTTTGCATCTGCACGTCGAACGCGGGGAGATCGATGTCTCTCGGCGTTTCACAACGAGCGAATGATTAAAAACAGCCTGTTCCAAGTTGCAGGGTGTCGATAGCTTTTCTAAAAGGCATTCCTGCCTCGTGTCAAATTTCCTGCACCCAATTTCCTCGAAGTCTCGCGCTGTCGACTCGGGTAACATGTTCCTTAAGAGGGATTCCGTGAAATTTTATTTAAACTGGTCCGGATTGACGTCGAACACCAAACAATGTAGCAATGTCGTGCGCAACTACTTAGAAGAGTATTAAAGTATTCGATGTTGAAAATAATTTATTATTAATTAGTGTACAGAAGGAGAAGTGAACTATTTCCTTCATTGCGAAATGATGTTTGTGTTCCAGGTTTGAGGATACGATTGGCCAATTTGTTTTTTAAGCTGCTAACATGCTTCTTATACATATTCAGGGTCATCACCGACACGGATCCAACTTACGCGGCATGGTAAGTTGCGTACTACGTTAAGCGTCACAGCTACAGCTAATTTATGAACGCTAATTTATCGTTTCTGAGGGTGCCGAACCTTTAAGATAATTTTAGATCCAGCTTTGTAATCGTACATCAGTGGAATTCTACGTACACTCATCTTTTCAGTAACAGTCGACGAACGACTGCTACGTCTCTCACGAACACAAATGCGAAGCATTTGCCCCTTCCGTTATTCTGCCTTTTTATCGGCGGTACCTATTCCGCAGCGACACAATGAACCAGGAAGAATTTCTTCTCGGGGCAACGGAACCCATTTCGATCCGCGGTTTGAGCGCAATGTTCATGCAAGATTACGATATCTTGTAGAACGAGCATCACGGATGAAAATAAAACCGAGATAAGACTTTGCAGCTGAAACGGTATTGCGTTTTCTCTGCCGCGAGTCTCTAAGAGCCGCGATACTCCTTAAGGATACCTAGAGCTCCGGCTCTGCGCCCCATCTATTCCTCTAGCTACTACTTGACCTTCTCGCGGCGAACTGTACATCCCTTCTATGTCCCCCCTTATCTTTTATATTTCTAAATTACTGTGTCCCGGTGAATAATATTTTTCTACGCTCTCTCTCTGTCTCTACTCCAATTCTTATCTTTTCGGTAGTGTTACGTTTCCCCCTTTTTCCCTACCACAGTTAGCAGTCTCTGTCCCTTCGTTTGCTCTCTTTTCCCATTAAATTCAGTGCTAAATTAAATGTCTCTGCATAATTATAGATCAAAGGAGATTAGGAAGTTGCGTCGATGCTTTCTCGACTTTTGAAACTTAATTAGGGGCTTTTAAAAATTCTTCTCCGCATCCTAGTTCCTAGAAGGCAATCAGACGCTTTTATAGCTCCCCTCTCCCCAGTCGCTTGGGCTTCTAGAACTTTATTAACAATTTTTAAAAATCCTTCTTCCAGTTACAGTTGCACGCCCGGCAACAAAACCGAGTTCCTCGCGTCCCAGAACCTCACGGAGGAAGAATTTCAGGAGCATCCGACCATCAACTGGGATGCGATTTTATGGGTGAGGAGGCCCTTGGAATTGTGGGTCGTCCAGGTGATCCTGGCGATAGTCTCCCTCACGGAAGCCATGCTGCTCGCCTATTTAGGTTACAAGGTACGCTTCCTGTCATCCTTGGACATTCGATTTTATGCACAATACTCGATTATGTGGCCCGAGGCCGCGTAGGCGTGCCACCTTGGAACACCTCGTTCCTTTATTACGCTAAATAAACGTCCACCGAATAAAACAAAACGATATTTAAAACCTCCTCTATTCTTAATTGCCGATCGTTCGCGGTATTTCTGTTCCTCCAGTTGAATCATACGAGCCTTTTTCAGTCCAGTACAATTCACTCTCCCGCGTGCCTCTAATTAAAACACACCAGTTCCATGAATTATGAAGGGGAAACGTGAATTTTAAACAATTTAATGAGGTTTCTACCCTGAATAATTTATTATCATTTATTCCTGCGATGGAATAAATTAGCTTCAAATGTGTCTGTATCACTCAGTCAGATGTTCTGTAATACTTCGAGGACTGGCAAAATCGTCCTGTAAAATTGATAGCAGAAAGAAGTAAATGAAATACATGCGCAACGTGAAAAGTGGAAAATACATGACAACGATATGCGCTCCCTTTAGGAAACGCGATTTCCCACGAAAGCTTTCCGCGCAATAAAGTAGCGAGGTATTTCACGTGGAAACATTTTGAACGCCTCACTCTGTACTCTTCGGCATACGTGTACTCTCCTCTTTCCATCGTTCTTCGCTTCTGCATGGACCGTCGCTCTGCTCGCCTAATCGCTGGATATTCAGTAAATTAAACAGGATACCGAAGCGAAAGTTAGTCGTTGCCGTTGTCGTTGCTGTCGCGCGTGGAACGGGGTCAGAAAACTTAGCGACACTGACTGGGAAGCTTTCTGACGGCCCATTCTCTGGCTTCAGACCACCACGCTTTCAAATTGCCGCATGGCTCGCGAATTATCATTTTCTTTCTCGCAGGTCGGGCGAAAATTCACCAAGACTGCTCTCGATAACGGGGACCGTTCTCAGAGGAATTTTGTCGAAAATTGTGGGAAGCGCCTCGCTTTTCTTTCTATGCTCTCAGCTGTGTGTAGCGAATACTTGAGACTCTCTGTAGTAGTTGAGTACCAGTTCCCGTGTACCCCGCGAAAAATGCATTTCTATGGCACTTGAAATAATTCCTCCCTTATCCTTCTTTTACTTTGCGAAGTTTCCCTTGTAGTGCAGAAAAAGTTTCCTTTCTGTAGCGATTATTTACCGGCAAACTGCTAGCTGTTTTTCAGCATTGCGACAGCAGAATGCGATTCGGAAGTGTGCGAAGTACCGAGCTGCAAGAGCTACTTGGTAACAATCGGGGAAAGTTTGCAATTCTGTATTAGAAGCACGTTCCTTGTATTTAAATGCAAGCGTTTATTCCAGCTTACACCCTGTTACTGTCTGATTTTCATTTGAAATGTACGTGTTGCGATTTATGATGGAAACCTATGAATCTGTCTGTCAGTGTTTGCGCGACGTTAAACGCTTCGCTACCTTTTCGCTCAGCTTCTTCGTCGTTCTGCAGTTTCGTCGAAACCATTTTTTTTTCTCTCTCTCAAATCCAACGAGCACACGAGAGTACACGCAAGTTAAACAAATTTCACGCGGAAACGGTCGTACCCAGATAGCAATTCGAAAGCGGAACACGGCAGGGAAATCGTATATGTGCAAGTTCGCGGAGGGTTCCTTCGAAATATAAAACCGATGCCATTTCGTCGGCGTAATAAAAAATTTTAGCAACTTTTGGCGGACTTGTAGGTAGTCACAAAACATTCCGAGTTCTGTTCCAAAGTTTTCCTCATTTCGCTTCGAAAGTAAACCAGCATATATCCGGAAGACTTACGAACGGAACACGATGGAAGTTCGTCTCGCGTAGTTCACCCTAAATTCCAATCTCATTTCTGGCTACGAATCTTTGCTGAAATAAAGAGCGAAAGAAATCTAATGCTAGAATATATGTACGGCAGAGAATACGTTAAATTTATATTTTGCCAAACTAAAATCGTTATAAAATCGTGCGGCCTGAAATACATTGTGTGCCAAATCAAACATTGCAGGCGGCTGTGAAATTCTTTTTCAGCGGTGTCAGATTCAACCAAACTGGTTGTTTTCCACGTGCACGATGCAAGATAGGATCTGCAACGCCGCCGTGTAGCGGGTTGCAGCACGCTATTCGTTAATCGAGCATTCCGGCGACCCGATTCGTCACGTTGTAACAACCGACAAACTCGATAACGTTACGTTGATAACGTATAAGCATGATAATCGAAACTGCTCCTGCGCCAGCGTGCTGCCGTTGTAAAATTTCGACACACCCCCTGCCAAGAGTGTCGTTTATCCGCCATTCAATCCGTGCAACTTTATCACGATACAAAATTTATCGTACCGCCCGCGTATAAAATCGTTCCACGTGCTTAGGAAAATAATCGCTTCGAAAATCAACCCACTTACATTTCTTCCACTCTTCTCCCTTATCTTCCCAGTGTTATCGTCTTCTCTTTGTCTACGGTGTAAAGGTGTCGTCGATGATATCGCCGTTATTATTGCCATTACTATTGCAATAACTTCTTACAGTTATCGTTATTGCTGGCGTTACAGCATGAACGTTCAACGCACATCAGATGCAGAATTCCTTCCTCGTCGAGATCGTTTTACAGTATCTCGTCTTCATCGTCATTTCTCTACCAGCTCGCAGTTTCAAATATGAATAATTAACTGAGTCGTATAACGAATAATTAAACTGTCGTAAAAGCTGGATCACGTAATGTGACATTTAAAACCCATAGATCAGATAATCCAACAAAAGTCATACGCAGATCTCATCAGGTCCACTACATTCGATATCGAATTTTACAAATGTAACAACTTAGATAGCATGTTGAGATGTCATCATCTAGGTTCATAGTCTCCATGATTTTATTGCGAAATCCTATAACGTTAGAGGAAATTCTAAAGACCATTACACTACCAAAATTCTACCCCCTGTTAAGCCAGCAGCTCGTTCTCAGTACCGCTACAGCCGGTACCTACTATCGTGCGTCTCCACTTCATTGAAAAAACCTCGACTAAACGTTGAAACGTAAGCGAACCCCTCAGCCTCGTGTGGCGGATCAGCGAGTTAAACCGTGCAGTTCACCAGAAAATAGGATTACGGGGACTGACGCGGTTCCAAGGCTTTCGATACCATCCCTAATCCGCGAAGAAGCACAGAGGAGAGTTCTGATAGTGAAGTGAGCTGGAGTTCACCGAGATTCGGGAGCACAGACAGATCCATGCTGTGTGCGAGCCGCTCACGCTTCAGTGGCCGCGTACACGCGAGTAGATGCGCAAACAACGCGGATAGACTCGGTTTATACGGTTCGCAATCGCGTATTTACCCTCTCATACAGAGGGGAATCCAATCTGCGCTCACGACTAATGATCGTTGAACGGGTTATCGTCAACGACCCGTGCTCCCGCGCCTCTGCCATTATGTCTTCACCCGTCATCCTCGATTTACGAAGTTCGCTGGCGAGGATCCGTCGCCCGGCAAGGTTAAAGGGATTCGCGTCACGATGGCGGAAGCTTGCTGCTCGGATGAGCATAGCGATTGAGTGGAAAAATTAAATGGGGCGCTCCTGGAAGCACGATCTAGTTCACCGGTCCAAGATTTTGTGCTTTGGAACAGTGAGAAGCTTCAACTGTAATTCTACGCTTTTTCGCGTGTAATGCGAACCTGCATGCAATGCGAGTATCCTTGTATCTTAGACGCTACTTTTGTTCCCTGTTTACAGCATAATGAGTATTCCTTACGAGACGACCTAATTTCTCATGTTTTTCGCAATGCAGTTAGCGAAGGAGGAATTTCTGGTTTAGAAGGAAAAACTGAATATGCTTTACTCACCGGCGTCCCCGTTGTTTTTATCCGAGTCTAATGTCACCAAAGATTCGGTGCTTGCAAGTGAATGGGCAATTGGCTAAAAAACTGGCGAAAATTTCACGGGCCTCCAAGCTCGTTGAATCCCTCGATGAGTGCCCTCTTCGCGACAGGGGGGCTCGTGGCTTTAGGGAACGTTATTTGAAAGGCTTCATCCTCCTTTGAGATCGCGGCGCTTTTTCCTGAAAATTGCATTTGTCTGCTGTTCGTAAATCCCAGAGGATATTAATAATTGCTGTGGCCTGAAAAAGGCTCCACCATCTGCTTGGTGCGCTGCAAGACTTTTAAGCTTCGTTTACACTTTAACGAGGTACCGAGGAAGCAGATAGGGTGATTTGCAAATTTTCCGGGCAGGAATTTTCCTTCCTGACTTTGTATTTGCATTCTGGTAGCGTGGATAAACTTCTATCCCATTTAGGATAAATATCGTTGTTTTAAACAGACAGATTTCTAAATAGTTAGCATTTTCCACATCTCCAAATCGGCAGTTCGGTATAGTGAGAATGTTACGTGATGCAGAAAGTCGAGATTTCCAAGAAAAGGAGATTTTACCAAGCACAGACATCTCTGTAAGCTTTAGACTGTATCATGAACCTCTCTCAAGTACAATATTCTGCTCAAAAGGATTAAGATAGGAAGATCGTAATAAAATTGCAGTCTTCCAGCGTATACGTTACAACTCTCGACTGTCTTTCTGATCTGCGTGGCCAGCCACGTGGAAGAGGAAAGAAAAGCCTCCAGCACCTTTGGGAAGTATGACAGCATGACTGTGCCAGAGGCCTCGGACGATAATCCCAGAATGAAAAAGGAAGCATAAAGGAAGTAATGAAATTAATGTCGTGGAAGATAAAAAGCGATCGTGTCCCGAGGTTTACTCTTTTACGTTTGCCTTGTTAGTCCTCTACGAATGTTTCCCCCTCGGGAACGTCTCGAAAGCGTGGGAGCGTCTTGTGGAACGCGTGACAAAGGTTCGAGCCCCCGACAGCTTGACAGAAGGGAACCGAAACGGAAAATGTATGCGCGATGGGTGAATACGAATGGGAGATTAGTCGGTTGCTGAAGTGTGGCACAGGTTTTGAAGGATTCCTCTGAATCTCGATCAGAAATGGGGAAAGGAATCTGAGGAGCACCTAGGGGCTTATATCACCGGTCCCTTTTTGTTCGTTTCATAGAAACGGAAAGATGTATGCGACAGTGAATCGAGGAGGATCCATTCTGTTCGGGGATATTGGATCGTCTCGAGACAAAGAATAAATAGTCCCGAAAAAAACACGATGAAACGAGAATGTTGAAAAGAAATTATTTTTTCGTGCTACACCCATCGCGTTCAATTTGCTGTAGACAAATGTTCAATTATTATTCTTGGTACTTGAGGAATATCAGCTACCTACAGATACGCCAAAAGAATGGTAAATAACGTCACATTATTGCATAAATTCAGTTAGGAAAGGATTGTGAAATGCACGTCGAGGAATTTGCATCGCAGTTGTTAACCCCCGGTGATGTTTCGTGCTTCCCAGGGCTTCGCTCGATCTTTCAAACAGTATTTGTACATTCAGCTCGCGCGAACTTGGAATTGCCGAATTGTACACGTTGATTTGCAACAAACTTTCCCGCCGGCAACTTTTACCTCGACATCCTACGGCTGTAGAAAATTTCGCTTTGCTTTACTGTGGGATTTCCGAGCAACACTCACAATATGAAGGGTATAAAATCTTGCGCCAATCGTGCCTTATATTAAACTATTTCAATTTGGTATTTTACGCCGGCGTAGCGGCAGTAAATTTTATATTACAACGTAAGCTTTCCGCTACTTCACAAAGGCACGGGCGGCAAGTCGAAATTCATTTGACAATTGACACGCCACCGTTTGATCGCCGGAAAGTGATTTCATAAACGTGCGCTGGTCAAATTGGTTGCAGAATTTCAGATAATTTAGTCAGCCGATAAGTTCGCGCAGCTTGAATAATTCATTCGTGTTCGTAGTACAAGTAAGTGTGCTTTTTCCTGCTGAAATTATTTTCACGTGGATGCAAATATTCTTCGAGGATCTCTTCAATTCTTCCCAGCAGCGTCTAATTAAAATATCGATTCATCTCTGCGGAACACGTCCAGAAATACCGTGGAACGGAAAATCGCCTACGATGTGCGGTTTTTGCAAATTAGTTTTCGATCTGCGGCGAAGTGTACGTCGACTAATCACGTTACAAGATGAACCATTGTGATGTACGATGTTCCCTCCAAAGAATATTAGTCGGTTGGTTTAATTAAAACGCGATACAAAGACGTTAGCGAAAGACTTTGTAAATAACTGGTATAATTAATCTTCATACTGAATCTTTTCAAGACAAAATATTGTAATAAACTACTACAAAAGTAATCTATATCTTCTACAGAATCTCAATGTTTCGATTATTAAAAAACTCATCTATAGAAAACATTTTACATTCGTACGATCTTCCGTTCAGAGTTCTCAAGAGTTATTGCCAGTGATTTAGCGATTAATATTCCGTATATAAATTCCGTTAAAACTTAGAGCGTTGTTTAACGTTGTGTTTGGAATTATTTCGCTAAACTGAACAAGCCAATGTTTAAGCATTGTTTCGATTAATATTTACCTATGCGAGCCAGCTTGCCAGCCCGTGAATCCGTAGAGAACATTGGGCCAGTTTTCGGAAATTAACGAAGCACCTGTTGATTTAGAGTAACATTTTGGGCGTAATTGACAGCTCGGCCGCCAGGACTGCGTGAATACCGGTGGAAAGTGCAGGACGGCTGTGTTGCTCTGTTCTTGGAACGTTTATGGCACTTTGCATTTTCTTTAAATTATCGCTGGATTTGTTGAGCTGTCCTCGTCATGTTCACAGGGAAACGTCTGGCAGCAGCTTCTCTCTTTCCACTTCATCCTGGAGCTCGTCAACACTATACCATTCACGATCACGGTGAGTCACGGCAGCATGACACAATTTATTCATTACAGTATAATATTCCTGACGAATAGATTAGACCCTGTTAATTTTACAGGAATTTATTTCCCCACGTAGATTCCTATATAACAGCTCACGTAATAAATTCGTTATAAATGACACACTCTGCATACCTTATACAATATTTTTACGTATTTTCATCAAATAAAAAGGAACAAAATGAAGTGGTATTGATTAAGTACGTCAAAGGGTTAATGATATTAGATTCAAAATGAAAAGAGAGTGGAAATATTAAATGAACGCAGGGGTTACAAAGATCGAGCTAAAGTATCTCGCCAGGAATTGCCGGGCAATTCATTCGTTACATTTCCCAAGCGTCGAAACGCGTGCATAGAGCTGTGAAATGATTCATTAAGGAGCGATTTGATAACAAACGCGCAAAGCACGCTGGAGAACGGTTTCCAAGCGCTTGGGGCTCTTTGCCGGCAATAAAACGAATTATATCAACCGTGCGATTCCTTCAGAAACTCCATTTCACCGAGTACCGATAGAAATCGCTACGTTTTACGTTCCCCCGGCACGCAACATCAAAGGGCTCTAATGGGACTTTATTTGGCCGAATCGCAACCTACAATACGCGGCCGACGGTCACTCGATCTGTTAACGAGTGCCATGGCGAAAGGGTAGAGAACTTGTTGCTTTGCTTCGCTGATTCAATTGAATATGCACTGTCAATATATGGTTACGGAATTCCAAACATCCGCGCTATGCCATTCTGAACGACGGTAACAGAATTTAGTTTCTTGATTAAAGGCACAACGTACTTGTTGCGTCGGGCTCAGCATTAATATTCGTAAGCTTTGGTCTGTCACTAGCAAATTTTAATACAATCTACTGTGAATAATTTGCAACAGCATAATTTATTCGAATTGGGGCGACTATGCGTACAGCTTCGTTAGAAGCGATCGTTGAAAGTAGTACGAGTCAGCGATTAAGCAGACACATGCGAATGTAGACTTGAATTCGGTTTACTTCTTCTGTTTGCTGTTAATTCGGAATACTTGAATGAAATTGAATTCCAAGTTACGGATTAGTTAAGGTTTTATTTCAGTAGTTGGGAAGCTTACGGAATCCCCACAGATGTGAATTGGCTTGATTACAATCCAAGGAGCGTGATGGCGTTTCTTTCTTTAAACCGCTAATTGTACACGATCTCGGCAAAGTATCGATCTCTATCTACCCTACAGGGATTAACCTTGATCTGAACGTGAATAGGGTGTAACACCATCAGGGT
Source organism: Andrena chrysosceles (assembly GCA_963855975.1). Taxonomy (NCBI): domain Eukaryota; kingdom Metazoa; phylum Arthropoda; class Insecta; order Hymenoptera; family Andrenidae; genus Andrena; species Andrena chrysosceles. The sequence continues at coordinate 7,524,477 of OY979766.1, read as the reverse complement.
TGCGCTTTCGGGTTTAATTGGCTTAGTCTCATTAGTTTCGTGCCTCTTCACCGCCGTTCCAGCGAGACACTGAAATCCCAGGCCATGGGGTTTTGTAGCCGCTTGTAAACCATTTTGTTCCTCGGGATATAAATAATTCTGCCCTCGAGAATGGTAAACTTAATCCTAACTTAATGTTCACGGAAATTTAACGTCAGCTTTTTTACTGTGAATAGAGAAAAATCTGTTCTCGTATTAAACGTAATTATTTAACAATTCTTTTATCACGATACATTTTTATGTACCAATTACGTCATACCAACAAATGCCAAATTATGTTTTCAGTTACTTTATCCACCAATGAGAAACCTATTCATTCCGGTGTTCCTAAATTGCTGGTTGGCAAAGCATTCCTTGGAAAATATGTTCGTAAGTAATTCACCTAAACGTGTACTCCATCATGTTTGCTTTAGCTGTACTAAATCGTCGTTGACCCTCGTGTTGCAGAACGATTTACACAGAGCCATGCAGAGGTCCCAGTCAGCTTTGAGTCAGCAACTGATGATCCTTAGCGCTACGTTACTGTGCCTTATCTTTACTAGGTGAGTAACATCGCGAAGACGTATTTAGGCTCGAGCACACTTTCACGTGAATTTTAATAATTTCTTTACCATATCAAGTGGTGCAGTTTCATTGAAAATGGTGTGTTTGATTATATATTTCTTACCTGCTACCATCCTTCTAACTTTTATTCCCCACCGCATAATGCTCATACTAATGCTAAAGAAGAGAATTAAAATTCTGCCGACGTGTCGGTCAACCTCCCTCGGCCGCCTTATCAGCCTTATTCTCACTCGTTATTCAACTTTACGCAAAACGGTAGTCGCGTTGCTTGCATACAAGCCGTATTGCATTTATACGAGTAAATGCAAAAGTTTTCTGCAGTTAAACACTAAGAACAGACGCTTCTATTTACGAATTCACATTGATACACGTTAAAACGAGACGCTAGGTGAGAACTAGGTCGAGAAACCAAAAATCATGGAATAATTTCTTAAAAACCAAAACTAGCAAAAAAATCTTTCACCGATGAGAATTAATCACGAAGGTACAGGAATTATAATCGTGACTCAGTTTCAGGTTTGCACTTTAATAATCATAGCTGGTTTACAGAAACTAAATTTTACGAGGCGAAGAAACATTGTTCCCCCAATCAAAGAGGGGAATAAAATTCTCCATTAAATATTGCGCGTAACGACAAACAGAATTACCTGTCAAGTAACGAAAGCCATTTTCCCATGAACTTCATTACCCACGTCGTTTGTTCGAAAAGTTACATACCATGTTCGATCGCGAACACAGTAATCCAGGGCAGAAATGAAAGGGGACGTTAAGCCACTGCAGTAGTACAAAGGGTAGTAGTACACGTGAACCTGACACAATTTATTAAAATATAAAACCACGTATATTCGTTTGCCAGCTTGATAAAAGTAATCGTGCACCCTCGTCCAGGGAAAAGCTACGTAATGCCGAAATAATTAATCCAATTGTCCGCGGAATTGCTCCTCGAGCGTGACACTTTCAACGGTCCACACGAATGTCACCCTCTCCTTGAACCCCCGCTACGATGGACTTTCGAAACTCCCCTGACCCTCCGAGTAGGAGACTGGGAAAAACTTGCGTTGACGACGAATGACATTGGTGGTCTCTGTGCCAGAAACTTTTCGTGGCGTGCATGCCAGCAATCACGCGATATTGTCCCTTGTCGCTGGCGTTCGGGCATTTTCGACTTGGCGTACGCAATATCGGCTCGAAGAAATTGCGGAATCGAGGGGCGGCGAAGGGCAAAACTTGGCTGATTGACCCAGATCGTAATGTGGGACAGATGTTAATAAGTAATCGTGGCGGCTCGTGCAGATGGATTGGTATCACCATCGATCGTCGTGATTCATTATTTACGGTGTGGTTCTAGAACGACGTACTTGTAAGCTCGCCCTTGCTGCGACTCTGCCCGCTGGTACAAGGGCGAACGGATGTCCCCTATCTCTTGGACAATCTGCAACTTATTCGGAAGTCGTTTCTCAAACGGGAGGGGCTACAGGTTGCAAAGTACTCGCGTATGTTGCCTTGTCCCTGCTACGGTAGCCCCTTCCAAAAGAAGCGAGGTAAACGTCCCCGGTCTCCGCGATGTCCCCTTCGTCGACCAATTGCAATCGAGTCACGGATAGATGGATGTATTGGTAAGGAAGATCTATTTGTATCTGTGGTAAGAAAGAATCGTTGACTATGGGAATTTAGAAGATTTCATTGGTTCACAGCTCAAGTATGATTGAGTTGCGCAATTTTTTTAATTCAAAGTTACTTTCTCATGTATAATCCACGATGAGCGTCAGAAAAGAATACGCACACCATGCACAAAGGAAAATAAATAGTGTCTGGCGCCTAATGAGGAAAGATTTATTACATTCTGGTTCGGTTATTGTGGCAGACTGGACGTTATCTATTTCACTGTCACCGAGAAACACCGCACGACGGCTGCTTTACGAATGGCATGTCGTACTTAGAAGATGTATAGTTACGGGGGCACTTCGTTACAACGGCTACTTGTAGAGTTTACAGCAGACCGAGTTACTACGTTTGTATCAGTATAGTCTTGTGGCACAAGTACGCAGAGTATTACCAAAACTCTGGGATGCTACCGTCAGGATGGAGTCTGTACATTAAAATAATGAAGAAAGTTCATGTACATTCGGGCAGGCAGAGAAAATGCTTGTCAGAACGAAAGAAAAATGAAAATGAATATCTGAGAATTACATTGTCTGCTGACGTGCGTGGTTCGCGTAGAGTTTTGCGGATTTCCTAGCATACCACAAATATAACCGAGGGAAAAATATCATTTCCCGACGAATTAAGGAGGCATGAATCTCGCGTAATTCCCAGAAGCTTAATTTTTAACTATATCGTCGACTCTACAATTTTAAATTTCAATTTCAATTCATCAAGCTTGTACGTTTAGATATAACCGCGCTTGAGTACGTTTTTAATTTCTCCGTTATATGCGCCCGGTGAATTTCTGCGAGCAAACGAATTCTGAACCACTCTTTGTCAGTTACAAAATGAAGAGTCGATCCAATCAATCGCCAACTTAATTAAAAACCAATATAATAAACAGAGTGTATCGTACAAACGCAGTTGCTTGTGCGACATAAATTAAGGATAGGTACTTGCAAAATTCGGTCGTAAATATCAATCTTTGCTGATCGTAAATAGAAATATAGAGAAATACCTACAGCCTGTCGATTCTGCTCCTCTCAATGACAGTGAAACTATCCTTCACATTTGGACAGATCTAAAATAGAATCGAAATCTGCTAAGTACTTTATTGCTCCAGTAAATTCTTCTTATACGAATCAACTAAAGACGCTGATTTGACTCATCGACATTCCCCGAAATATCTCGTCGTATTGCCTCGACTAGCACTTCACCGTTCATGATATCGATAATACAGCACCAGTACCAATGACAATAAACGCGTATAAGATTCCAAAGCACGGCACGATCTGGGAAACGAGAAATGTTTCCGATATTTCCTCGAGAAATATTTTTCACGTCCATTAACGCAGTCAAACACGAAACGCAAAACATCCAATTAAAAGAGGAATATCCCTCATCGATTCTTGTTCAATCTTCCCATTCGCTTCGTATTATTGTCAATAAACCCGGTGGATCCATCTGAAACCCGTAAAACACGAATTTGAACAGTAAGTTCAAATTCAACAGTTTTTCTCCCTTTCCGTAATTATTATACAAACACACCAAACAAATATCAAATATGCAGCAGAATTCAAGGTGTACAAATACAGGCTCTCGATATTGGTGTCGAAACGAGGTTGCTTGCATAATAGAAGCTCGATGTTTGAGAATATTCTTTGAGAGGTAAGCTCCATGCTTCGAATGGTCCTCGACCTTTCCGCGATTCTTTGCTTGGGCTCGCTCCTCCGAGATAAAAGGATCTCGAAACGCGTCCCTTGATCCTCGAGAAAATGACTAATTGTACGATTGGTCCTGACGACAGCGACAGAATGGCACACATATATAGACGTTAGTGATTTCAATACTCCACAGACTGTAATCCCGTGGAAACACGATACGGAACGACACTTTGCCATTTCGTTTTCAGCGTATGCGGGATCCAACACTTCCAGAGGGCAGGGCACAGGCATTTGAATCTGTTTCAAAGTACATACTACGTTGTGGTGACGTTTTCTACGGTCGGTTACGGGGACTTTGTACCTGACATTTGGCCCTCGCAGCTCTATATGGTCATCATGATCTGCGTCGCTCTTATAGTTCTACCTACACAGGTACGTATGGAATTTTTTTATTAACGCGAAGCGTTTGTAGGATTACTCCAGAATTTCAGTTTCTTAGTTGATTGATAGTGATTCAGATCTGCTGAGTCCAGCGATTATAAAATTTGTTAAAGGTGATGTTTCTAACTTTCATATTAAGTTTAGTAAATAAAGGTTTATATTTTTAAAGATTAATTGTCGGTTTTAAATCTTTTTGTAAATCAGCAGTGATTTTCATCTTTCTTGTAAAAATTTATGGGAAATTTTCATTTTATGTGCTGGATGTATCGATATCCAACGCTTTATTTGGTTCGATGATCCCTTTTACGATATTTAACTTGATGCTCCGCTATAAAGAAGCTGACAAAGGCAGGAAGCGTTCGACTTTTACTTCCTGCTATTCACAGCTAAGAGAATATTTATTGCTTCGAGAATTGCTGCTCGCATAAAATTTTTATTTCTCACTTAACGACGGTTTCGGTGAAAGAATGACGCGCTCGCGTTTCCCAACGGTCGTAAAAGCCGCATCGATTTCGCCGTGGTCATTGTTTTACAAAAACGCAGAAGCACGTAACGTTGGGGGACTTTTATGCGCGAAACAAGTGAACAATGAGTAGGTAACTGAAAACCTGTAAATTCTGATTGCGAGACAAACTTAGAACTTCATAAAAAATTGATAAAAGGGCAAAAATAAAGATATTTAACTTAACTATTAAATGGAAATATATTTACTCTCTAAAGCAATATTGCTCACCCATATTCATGATAGCATATTATTCTAAATGAATGAAAATATCATTTACAAAATATCAAGAATAATGTCCCACTACAAGACAATATTAATACATTGGCAGGCAAACGGATTTCAGAGTGCTTCTTCGGGTTCCGATGAAACGCCACGATACGTCAAGTTCATGTACGTTAAGCTCCCTCTTGAAAGCTAATTATCGGACGTGAGTGACGAACGCGTAATTAAATCGTCCGATCTCTAGATCCTAACCCAAATCCGTTATCCTACTTGTTGCCCTGAGATCCTTGACTAATGACAGGGGATGATACCAAACGTGACGTCAGTGGACGATGGGAATAGCGATGACAGTGATAACCGTGCGATTCATCTGTCAAACCTGTCAGTCGCACGGGGTGCACGAATATTCCGTCAAGCAGCAAGTCCTTTGGACACGTACACGTGTCGTGAATTTACTCGATTTTGAAATATACCAATGCTTTGTTATACTTGAATAAAACAATTGATAGATTATAAACAAACAAAGTGTACGCGATCTACTGTGACAAGTTGCAGCAAATAAAAAAATAGTAATTTATAGAAAGATCAGAGTGGGAGAGGACGAGTTACGACTTTGTAATTACTCATTCGAGAAATTGAAGAATTTTTACGTTATTTCACGAATAGTTGGAGCAGTTGGCTTTCACGTGGATGGAGAGGCAGAAGCTAGGTGGCTCGTACTCGTCGCACAGAGCGCAGAGCGAGAAACACGTGGTTGTCTGCAGCACAACGCTGCAAGCTGACACTATCATGGATTTCCTCAACGAGTTTTATGCGCATCCGTTGCTACAGGTTCGAGGATTCAATCGTACTTTCTTACTTTCATGAAATTTCCAGAGCTTCATCGAATCCAAATTCGTTCTCTTTCGCGATTCATCGTTTTACATTACGCGTATGATTCCTGCAAGTAGCTTTCAATTTCGCTGTTATGTACTGCCTGACCATGCGAAGCAAGTGTCTAAAAGAAACTCGATGGACATGTTTCCTTCCACATAGGACTATTACGTAGTACTGTTGTCACCAATGGAACTGGACACCACGATGAGGATGATTCTGCAGGTGCCCATCTGGGCGCAGAGGGTAATCTACATTCAAGGATCCTGTTTGAAGGACAACGATCTTACCAGGGCCAGGATGAACGAGGCAGAAGCCTGCTTCGTGCTTGCTGCGAGGAATTACGCCGACAAAACCGCTGCTGACGAACACACGATACTCAGGTCAGTGATGGCCTGGAAGATTTCATCGAGACGTGTCATTGTACGATATCAAGTATCTTCATGGTTAACGACAGGTCGTGGGCGGTGAAAGACTTCGCGCCAAATGTTCCTCAGTACGTTCAAATCTTCCGTCCGGAAAACAAGCTTCACGTGAAGTTCGCGGAGCACGTGGTGTGCGAAGACGAGTTCAAGTACGCCCTTTTAGCGAACAACTGCACCTGCCCAGGTGCCTCCACTCTGGTCACCCTTCTGCTGCACACTTCCAGAGGACAGTAAGTTGAAGAAGCCACGAGGAATCGTTCTCGGCTGAGCTGAGAATGAAATAACATTGCGCGTTTGTCTATCAGAGAAGGACAGCAATCGCAGGAAGAATGGCACAGGCTCTACGGCAAATGTTCCGGGAACGAGATTTATCACATTATCCTCGGCGACTCACGGTTCTTCGGCGAGTATGAGGGGAAATCCTTCACGTACGCGTCCTTCCACAGCCATCGAAAATACGGGGTGGCGCTGGTCGCGGTCAGGCCCGCCGAACTTCCGGAGTTTTACGAGGACACCATCCTCCTCAACCCTGGTAACATTCTACCACCAGAATTTTTCATTCTTGAATAATCTTGACTCCCTAGGAGGAACAAAACACGAGCCTCTTCTAGCATAACCTTGATATACCGTCAAAAGTTCCGTCCAGCATAGCTAAAGCTGCGACATAAGAGACTACCTTTCTATCTATCCTCCACTTTACCATCGGTCATCAACAGTTTTGAGATCCTTGAGACTTGAGACAGAAGATTCCTTATGTTATACATCACTGTCTTTCCTCGTCGTTGTATCTCTTTTAATCCTCTGCAATGTCAAGGCCCCCGTCACATAATGAAGAAGACGGACACCTGCTACTACATGAGCATCACGAAAGAAGAGAACTCCGCATTCGTGGTGGCGAACAACCAAACTGCCGTGGAGGGGACGCAGGTAGTGGTCGAAACGAAGACAGACGGGACGGGGAACGCGACCAGCGGTCCAAACGCCAGCGCCAACACCACCGCCGCCAACAACACTGCGGCGATGAACACCGGGATGATGGCGTGCACCGCGACGACCACCACCACGATCTCCACCAGCTGCACGATCGCCGGCGGCGATGGGAACGGTACAGCAAACAAGCCCGGTGCCAACGAGCACCGTCGCTATTCCAACAGTTGTAACAATATGCTGAACGAAACAGCTTGCGGCAGGCAGGAGACGACCTGTACGGGGCCCCGTGGACAGGAAGTGCAAGGCACACAGACACACAGGGCCCCACAGGTCATTTTGCAGGTCCTCCCTAGCACGCCCACACCACTCGAACACCACAACATGCTCGCATCCGATGTCCACCGTGAGTGTCGCATGCGCTCTGCTCCTATCTTCTCTCTTTCTTATTTCTTCCGTCTAATTCTTCTCGCTGACACGTGAACGCGTGCTTCATCTTCGATCTCAATGTGGCTACTTTCCGATCGGCATTTCATACGCGTCGGTTCGCTGCGAACAGTACGCGGGGATCTTGAACGTTGGTTCACGCGAGTTGATGTTGGCGATTTGTCAGGTACACCCTTGCGCGTGTTTCTGTTCAAAATGACTGAGGCTTCTTGTCTGTGATCGAATTGTGGGTGATAGGTTCGTGCCTCGTAGTGGAGTTTGTCCTTATCGTGTTTTAGATTGTAGTGTGTGTATTATGATTTCGTACAGTGGGGATTATGAATAAAGCGAAAATTCTTTTGAATCGTCTCATGGAGAAATGATATCGATACAGATTGCCAGTTATTGTTTCTGTCTTCTATCATTCTATTTGCATTAGATCGAAATGTGCATATTACTTTCGTATGTGACAATCGTAGTGACTAAGAATAAGTGTCACTCCCGGTGCTAAATTACTTAACATCTATTTTCGTAATTTCTTTTGATGTGCATATGCTTGAGTGACATGCTTCAGCATGGCTTCGTGCTGTCGTAGAAGGAATGTTTTTCTTTACCGTTAGTTATTTTACTTGCATGTTATTAGCGAAGTGTATGCGTGTATGTATACTCTTATTTACATTTGGGTAGCTTTAATTAACCGGACTTCAACACATTTTACATAACCCATTTATTTATTCGTGGCGAAGCACGACGAATGTTATGACGATACATTTTCAATTATACCATGAAAATAAAATTTCATTTAAATTCATTCCAAAGGCGACTGCGTTTCTTCCAGTTACCAAAAAAAGCAATATGTACATTGTAATTGTTAATGAATGGGTTAATGCAACGCACACGGAGTAAGGAAGCTTCAATAGTTCTAAAGAGTTATTCTTACAATTAATTTTTAACAGCCAGATGGAAGCGAGGCCAAAAAAATGCTATGACTTGTAGTTTGAAATTTGAAATATGGTAGCTATGAATCGTAGACTAATCGTTGAGTATAATATTCCATAGTCAAGATCAGAGATGGGCAAAAAATTATTTGCCCATCTCTTGTCAAGATATGTCTCTAATATTGAAATGGTTTAATTCACTTTACAGCACCACGTTACCATTGATTTGATTATATCACATTGATAGACGTTTGTAGCAATCATTCATTCATTTCCAAATCATTCATTCATACACATGTCATGCTTTGCTACATGTTTCAATAATAAAGTGATTTCACATGTTTCCTGTCATGATACGTAACAAAGTATAGTATTTTTGACATCCATTTATAAATTTGATGCTCCGATGATCGAATAAAACTTTTGGGGATCAATTATCCACAATTGACGTTGAATTTCACAGCAACGTACCTTGATCCAGGGGGATTCGGAGACTCGCGGCAGTGTTTGAAAGACGGAGGATCTACGCCACAGACGCCGATCACTGGGAACCACTTGGACGTTCCGCGATCAATCGAACCGAACCCGAATCTTCTCAGCCCCGAGATTCTTACCCAGAGGAGAGGTATGCTAATTTATAACCGCACTATCCACTCAGCTTGAGCGCAATTGGGGCTATGACACGTTTCCAGTAGTACAAGTCAACCATAGTTCATCCAACACACTTTTTATTTAAAAGCAATACTTGTCGCGTACAATCCTCTATACGACTTGGTTTGTAAAGCATCAATATTCCAAACTAATGATAGATTAGTGTAAAAATATTATTTTTAGTCGTTATGTTAATAAACAAAGTAGAAACATTAGCCACTCAAGGTGATAGCTTTCAAGTATGATCATACTGTAACATATCGAGCATATTATATAATTATATTTCAGTTGCATAAATTCGAATATGCATATCAAGGAATTAGGCGTGTCTAAACAAAATAGCGATGCAAACGTTTACGATTCAAATGCAGGAAGCAGAAGGCCAAGCATTCTACCTGTGCCAGACATGTTGACGAGCTCCACCCTGCATCTTCCTGGTCAGGAGTCCTTAGACCACGAAGGTGACGAGTCCGAGGATGAAATGGACGACGACGTTCCATGGAGATCGCCCAGCGAAAAGATCGCGTGAGTATGATTCCATGGACACGATTTCATCGTCACGTATTCGTGTCATCGCTGTTACGTCCAAGATTGCAAGGATTGAAGGTGCACGGTCTATGATACATGTGGCATTCCCGTGTATCGAAGTTAGATGAATATAAATTTATAGATATATATTAGACAAATGGGAATCCTCGGTTTCACTCGTCTACTAGTCTTCTCGATATGTGTGTCTCGAGCACGATCGTAATACCCTCAAGAGTGAAACGATCTTGCACTGTCTCGTGCACTTGCATGGCACGGTCTCTTGTGCATCGGACGTATTTGTGTATTTTATACGCATATCTCTCTATATATATCTATATCTGATGAATGTATCTCCTCTATCACTTTTTTTTATTCTAAATATACATTATATCTATCGGTATTAGTGTTGGAAAGAAAATACTGGTTCTGTTGTGCTTACTGTTTATTCTGTGCTCAGCAGTTTTCTGTTTGGTATATTAAAATTTGATATTTTGTATGTAGCAGAACGAAGATAATTATAGAATGCTAATAAGATAGGAGTATGTGTCAAGTGTTTAGTAGATTCTAAACTTGAAGATCACCAGTATTTTCTTATGAACCTTTAAGAAATGCACAGTAAGATCGTACGATTGATGGAGTGTTTGATTTAATGATTCCATTAACGTGAAATCATGAAGTGAAGCCGGTACGATCTTAAACGTCTGGCACCAGAAGTAAAGTTCCACAGCTGTGCAGCTGGAACTATGCACCATGCTCGTCCTGTTTCTGCACTCTTCTCTTAGATGTTACTTCCTTGTGATTGTGGCTACTCGACGTGACTCAATTGTTCGCAGAATGTGAACTCGTGTTCCCATATATCTCCTTCTTTTTAGCCACTCACTATTTGCTGCGCGGTATAGTAACTTGTACTGAAATCAACATATGTATCTTCTCTTTCCTTCAATATTATAACCAGTCTTTAAACAAATCTCTGTAGTTCGAGTGTAAAAAAGCAGAAGTTGCCACTGCTTTGTGTCGAAGTCTAAACAGAAAAGCAGGCGAACGGATTCCCCCTGTCCGTGAATGTCCACGCAATTCCAATTTCGCGATAGGGAACGAGTAACGTCGAGTGGTCGAAAGGTTTCGCGGAACGTCACGCTGACAAGAGACAGACAGGGCGAAAAGGGGGTAAAGGTTTTGAGCGAAGGCTCGAGATGCCACACCTGTCCGTCACTTTCACCCATCGAAACACAATTAAACGCGAGTTTACGTTGATGGTCGATCTGTCCCTGTCTGAATGTGTCTCTCGACGCCTGTACCACTAATCGGCGTCGATGGTATTGAATCCGCTGCTCGATGCTGTCCTGCCTGACACCCTATATGTCCTCCATGGATGTTTTCGATGTCTTCCTTCCCGCATCGTCTTTATGCACTGCCGTCTTGACGCACGACCTTTGCCCAGCAGTTTCAAGGGGTGAGTTCACGTTTTACGCTTCCATATAAACTAACATCTTCTCCAGTCTGCCAGTAGGGAGCATTCAGATCGTGAACGTTGAATCGTCTCAAAATTTCGGGAAGGTGTATACCTTAAACCCCTGATTCTCATTTCATACAACAAATTAACTACATTTGAATTAACTACTTTCGAATACAGTATTACACCTGAAATAATTAATAGCTAGAATTAGCGATCAGTCTCGGAAAGTGCCGTTAACAGAAACGGACTTCGCCGCTTCGAGAATTTTATCTTCAAGTTCTGAATGTCCCCCTGTGAATTTTGTATGCAATGAACACGTCTTAACATTAAGTTAAGTAGCTAAAGTGCTACTGGCAATGGTGTAATAAATCGATTTGAGTGGAAGTGCAGTAGAATTGTTTCTGCAATTCCAAAATGCATCAAGAAACAGGGGAGGAAGTCGTTGCAGCGTGCGACGATCGCGTGGATTCGTAGCTTTAGAATTGGCGACCCAATTGGAGCAAAATTTAATCGACTGCACCGTACGCCGAAGGTGTACTGTTTAATTCTGCCAGGTGAATCGCTTGCGACGGACAGGATCCCGAAATTGAAGTCATATAGTTCGATGCAAAATGTTGGGCACGAAACGAATGAAGTTATGAAAATGTTAGATGAGCCCTGGGGCGAACTTCTCACCCTGGCCACGTAATAAATCGATCTCTATGGATGTATATGCTAAAAAGGGTAACCTTTCAGATACGATGAATTATTATCCCATTTTAGACAATGTAAGTTAATATTTCCATAGTTATCGGGGGATTTTCCTGTGGGACAAAGTTATCGTAAAGTCAGTACAGAATACTATCGATTTTTTCTACGATAGCTCGTAAACATTTTTCTCGTTCGAGCAAAACGTACATCACAGGTAACCACGCCCTTTCTAAAGCATTATCTCGTAATGTAAGCAAACATTCACGAGATAGCCACCATAAATTCTCGCAGCTCGCCCTCATTCTAATGCTCTTTCTCCCAAGCTCTTTCTCCCAATATTATCCAACGCTACTATAAGCAAAACTCTCACAGAACTGAGCGACATTACGCCCGTGACCGCGACCCTCGTTGAAACTTCAACAATTTACAGATCCCGGTATCATTTCGAATAAATGCGTGAATCGTGTCTTATGTTAAACAGGTCTGAGTATTAAAGAAAGCTGTATTGTAGAGAAGTCTAATATTTTCATTGTGCATGTGCATAGATAGCGAAATCATTTTGATTTTATATTTTTCTTTGTATGACGCCGTACTTCTCCTGAAATTAAAACATCTCGCACATTTGCACATGTTTCAGACTTTCTAAACATGAATAGCACAACGTTCGCATTCTACTTTTGTAAATAGTATACGCTACATTGGACTATGACAAAAGATGGAAAAAGAACATTTACTATCTCTCTCTGCTTGTATTGCTAAAGATTGCACATGCATTTGTAAAAAGTGTACAATAGTTTAATCCTGTGTCGATGTTGTTGCAGGATCGTCAAAGGATTTCCACCTGTTTCACCCTTTATAGGCGTATCCCCAACGTTGTGTTACCTGCTTAAAGAGAAGAAACCTCTTTGTTGCCTGCAACTGGCACAGGTGTGTAATTCTCATACCCACTGCAATTTATTTAGAGAACTTGTAATCAGGACTTGAAATATTCTGGATTATTGACTAGGTTTGCCAGCACTGCAGCTACAGGAATGCGAAAGAGTACAATTGGCAGAACAAGACCATAATACTGGCTGCTGATTACGCTAGCAATGGGATTTACAACTTCATCATTCCCTTAAGGGCGCACTTCAGGTAAAATTTTTAAACATGCTTGTATTTAGTACGTACAGTAATCCCCAATTGCTTTATAATCATTTTTGAATGTACAGTGCGTAAGCTCTTCTTTACATATTAATTCACGTTGAAAACTAACACTAATCCACTTTCAACTAATACTCATAATTAAAGGATTTTTTTAAGCAATTCCCTTTGAAGTAATGAGATTAACCAAAATTTCGAATCACAGAAGCATTCGTAACAAGGGGCTGCAAGCCAGGATCTCTTTAATATGAATGAATTATAATCCTCACCAGATCAAAAACATCACTGAATCCAATTATTCTTCTGCTGGAACGGAAGCCGGAAATTGCGTTCCTTGACGCGGTGTCCTATTTCCCTCTGGTATATTGGATGCGAGGGTCCATCGACTGTCTGGACGATCTCCTTCGCGCTGGTATCACACTGGCAGAAAATGTAGTGGTCGTGAACAAGGAACTTAGCAATTCCGCGGAGGAAGACACCTTGGCCGACTGCAACACGATCGTCGCGGTGCAGACCATGTTCAAGTAAGTAGTTACAAGCATCTCGAAATGAAAAGTGCTATTGTTCTTCGATCATTCTGTACCCCACACATTGTACACGTAAAAGAAATCAACTACAGTAACATTTCAGTATATTCTTGTCCATTCACAGATTCTTCCCTAGCATAAAGAGCATAACGGAGTTGTCGCAGTCGAGCAACATGCGTTTCATGCAGTTCAGGGCGCACGACAAGTACGCCCTACACCTCAGCAAAATGGAAAAGGTATTTTTAATGGCAATTATCATCTTAAACATCCGACCAACTCGTTACAACACGATATTTCTTGGCTCGTCTTTTAATTCCTGTTTCTTCTTTCCAATAATCACTTTATCAGAGAGAGAAAGAGAGGGGCTCCCACATATCGTACATGTTCCGGTTACCGTTCGCTGCTGGCAGTGTCTTCAGCGCCTCCATGCTGGACACTCTTCTCTATCAGGCTTTCGTGAAGGACTATATGATAACATTCGTGAGACTGTTGCTGGGTGTGGATCAGGCGCCAGGATCCGGTTTCCTAACATCGGTAAAGAATTAACATCTTGACGCGACGAACGGCCACCAATGACATTCATCGAATTCAATTGTAGATGAAGATAACGAAGGACGACATGTGGATCAGGACCTACGGCAGACTGTACCAGAAACTCTGCTCGACCACCTGCGAGATCCCAATAGGAATTTACAGGACGCAGGACACCACCGTGTCGGACACGTCCCACGTGAGTAGAGCATCCTTTCCCTCGGAAGCCAAAGGACAATTCAGTGACTGGTTCGTGTACTATTTTGTAAGGGCAGGAACCAACTTTGAATGGCGGCTGTGAGTAGCGCATGGTTGTCCTCCCGCTCTCTATATTTTGTTCTGTATCTTCCCCGACGTTACTTCCGATGTAAATGCAACGCCTAGAGTTGCCCCTTTCGATGAGAATCAAAAGGAAGTAGGGCTCTCGCATCTTGTTGAAACGATGCTCGTAGCACGTCCTCCGTTCCTGAACATGTTCGTCTTGAACCTGCATCGTGCTAGACATTACGTATTAGTGTCAATCAGAGTACCTCCTCCATCGATAAAGCGTCGTCGCCATTGGTAGCCGTCGATCAGTAATTAATCTCGTTCTAGCTCTCTCATATCGCGTACCAAATCCTCGTCGATCATAGTATCTGATTGATCACCGCGATCTAAAACGTGGCGCGTGATTATAATGCAATTTGCTGTGCCAGGGCATAGACTCGTAGACGTCTTGGTCACCGATATGAAGCAGCTTGTAATGTTTAGAAAATTAGGAAACGAATGGGAATTCGTGAATTCTACCACCGTGAAGTCACCGTGAATAGTCGAAGGAGAACTCTCGCATAGAATGCTAGATCCGGAAGTTGTAGACACAGGTTGTGTTTAAACGAGCGAACCGGATACCGGATGTATCCTTAGTCCTTAGTAAGCGTAGAATTGCTTGTCGTTTTGGCAGGGCGACTCAGACGCGGAGAGCGACGCCGGCGTCGGCGTGACGTACAAGGTGCGTCATTCGGCGGCAGCATCGTGCCTTGCGAATTGCGCCACCCGCGACAAGGGTGCATCAGCTGTGAGTACAGAGTCAACGTTGTCTGGTCGCCGTCTTTTCTGACTGTTTATCCTCTCTCTCTCTCTCTCTCTTTATATATATCTACATATATAAATATACACACACACGTTTTCTCTATCTATCTCTTGTACGCCACCTCTGTATCTCCTTGTTTCACTTTCATTTCTCTGCCGCCAATCTCGGCGCTCGAGCCCTCCATGCTACGTTGCAGCGCATGCTCAGTGTGCCACCGTGCAGCTTTCGGTCTGAACGCTCAGGACTCTCTGTTCGTCTTCACTGTCTTGATTTTTACACTTGGAATAAGAGGCACCACGCTCGACGATGCGCGATACGAGCGGAGGCTGGGCAGACGATGCTTGATAAAATTGCGGGGCAATTGAGGA
The DNA here is from genome assembly GCA_963855975.1 of Andrena chrysosceles. Classification (NCBI taxonomy): domain Eukaryota; kingdom Metazoa; phylum Arthropoda; class Insecta; order Hymenoptera; family Andrenidae; genus Andrena; species Andrena chrysosceles. The sequence continues at coordinate 7,508,846 of OY979766.1, read as the reverse complement.
GAGTATCTCTGGCGTGTTCCTCGTTTCTGAGATATTTTTCTGGGATGTTAGATAACTGTAATTATTGAACGTAACTTGATGCCCCACCAATGATTTATCAATCAACGATCTGCCAGCAAGGGCATCAGCAGCGTGTCGACCGCACGCCCGAAGAAGAAAAGCCCCAGTCGCTGTTCCAAACTAACATCGAGCATCTGTTTTCCTCCGAACAGTACTCGGTGAGTCTCGGGGACGAGGCCCGCGACAACCACGCGCAGCAGATCGAGAGGGCCGAGATCGCGAACCTGGTCCGCTCGCGAATGGAGTCGCTGAATCTGCCAGTGGCCGACTACGACGACGTCTCTGAGAAGAGGAACAGTCTGTCCTACGTTATCATCAACCCCAGCTGCGACCTGAAGCTCGAGGAAGGCGACATCGTGTACCTGGTGCGTCCGAGCCCGTTCTCAGCCCAGAAGACCTTCGAGCGGCACAATTCGCGGCGCAAGAGCAACATCAGCTTCTGCTCGGCCCAGCTGGTGGCGCAGATGAGCGCGGCGGTAGCCTCGGCGGGTGGAGCAGCCAGCCGTCGGGGCTCAGGGATCAGTCTCGCCAGGGCACCTCCGTTGGGAACCACCAAATCCAACTCACTCTCGTTGCCGGACAGTCCCACGGTGGCTGGTACTGTACGCGGTCGCTCCAACTCCCTCCGCGTGGGCGACGATTTCCTGCTGAGGCGCAGCAACTCGCTCAGGCAAGGCCTGACAACGGGCAGGAGGAAGAGCAGCCTGGAGGACATCGGACTGGGAGCTCTGTCGCATCCATCGAATCACAATCCGATCAAGATCGCGCTGAACGGCTCGATCGGCCTGGAGGTGACGCCGCCGGAGGAGGGCTCGCACGCTGGCATCGCCAGCAATACGGGCATCCTGGACGTTGGCCTGCCTTCCATGCCCGAGTTCACCCGCGCTCTGAGCTCGAACCTAGGCCGCGGCTTGGGAGGCTCACTGGGCGGCCTCCACGACTCGCCGAACATGCCGTTTCCCATGGGTTCTCCGTTACAGTCCCCCCAGACCCAGGGTGGCGCGCAGGATCCTCAGCACATACAAGGAACGATCGTATGATATAACCTCATGTGGGGACGCAGGCTCTCCGGCGTGGTGCGAAACAAATGGCTGTAAGCGTTCCCACATTGCATGTCATGATCACTCGTGCGGGATGTTGCGATCGCGGGCGTCCCAGCATCCTGACAATCCACGGATACGTGGGAGTGGAACGGTGGTGTGACGATCGTGGATAAGTGAGGCGGCCGGAGAGCAAGGTGTTTCGGTGACACTTCTTTCGAGGGCAACCGCAACCGGGAGTTCTTTCGTTTTTACTCTGTTCCTTGCGTAGCTTTAGTTAGCCAAAGCGACGGGTATGATTTATGAGATTTACTCGGGGAACCTAAACGCGCGACGCAGTTCGGTCGCCACTGTGATACGTCAGAAACGGGGATTTTAATTGTACGTTCCTGCAGAGCTGGGCAGCTTCCGTTCTCCACTGGTTTATCAAAGGAAACCGTGACGAATTACAGTATGAAACTAGACTCTTTCTGTAGTTTTGTTTCCTACAGTGTTCTCTCAAATGAAGCGACCAGTAGCATTGCCAATTTTTAACAGTATTTCAGATTCGCCATTTATGTATTCGATTCCTACTGCTGCATCTATTGTTGATACCTTTTTTCCTAATTAAAGGTCTGAACACTAAATCACAGAAAGCAAGGTGACTTTGGCATTATATACTCAATAGTAATCGAATAAAATCAACGAAAGGACCATTGAAGTAAGAACTGCTGTTGAATTCTTATCTGGTTAAAGATTTGTTTCGAACGATGCCCAGCTCTGCTGACTTACAGTCGTTTCGTCGAAGCTATGGTATTGTTTTAGTACTAATTCTCCCTTTTTGTAGATAGTGCGAACACACCTTCCGGGCAACATGATTTTTATTCGTTGCCGGACATTCAAGATGCCGCGGGTTGTTGTGAGTTTTATTTGAGAAGTCCATTACCTTCTCGTGGTGTGCGTAGTGGGCTACGTTCTTAAAGCGTTTTGCTCTCTAGTCGGCTCTGGCCTCTCGACCTCCGTACATCCGATCGAACATTCTTAAAGGTCTATTGAAGTCCACTCTAGATCACCAAACTTATGGTGACGCATGCCAGAGGTCCAGTAACTCGGTGATTAAATTATTAGAATAAAGAGACGAATCTGGTGATGATGGACAAGAGTTTCGCTTCAGATACCCATACGATTTACGCGAAACTTACAATCGGGAGCCTTTTCTTCTGTGAAAACGATTTTCGAAAAGTACAATTCGTATGAAATTGAACGTTTCTACCAAATCGCACGGGGTGACCCGTAACGATTTATCCCGGATGATTTTTTATATTAATTTCGAATGAGTTTGGTAAGAGGATTCATCTTGTCCCTCGTCGAACATTATATTTTCTCGAGATAGCTAACGAGAGTAGGTAAGAAAAAGAGAAACGCTCGTCCCTAGTGCAAGCCCCAACTCCTACTTAGGGTCACGTTCCGCGGGTGAACGCAAGATAATTTTATACTAGAAGAGAACTTTACGAAACGAGAGTATATTATATAAATACGATTATAAATATAAAATATATGACCATTTTAATCATATCACGCGAGAGAAAGCGAGATACCGACACGAGATGTCGTGGTGTTGCATCTGTATAGGACGAAGAAGACTTTATAGAAGTTTTAGGATTACACGAATAAGTGGTTTCAGGACTAACTAGAACAGGATTTGGCGGCGTACGAATCAGAACTTACTTCCACGCGAGCCACTAAATCTTGCTCTGTTCCTCGAATTAGGCAATTGAAGCCTGAAAACGCTGTTCGCCGTTTACGGATCGTAAGAGATAATCTATTGGATCGAGATTGTAGAGCGACTCGATCGAAGGAAGGTTACTACGTGAACACACTTTTCTTCTCTATTCTATTAGTTTAAAAGGCAATCTTATCTCACCGGTTTATCAAAGTTCTCGAGTACACAGTTTATTGAAAGAAAATCATTGGTTCTCAGCGAACAACAAAGTAAAGAGCAAAAGTTTCGACAATCCGTTCAATCAGTTAGTCAGCCATAGGCGTCGTTAGGGGCGACTTAATGATACGTAATATCTATTTCCTGACTCGGCCGCTTCGAGCCAAACGTAATCGTTTCTCGACCAATTTACACGTTTTATCCGACCAAACGTCGTCTTATCGAGTACCTGCTTTAAAGCTGCTTCCGCTATGGCCGACCGGCTCGGTCATTCAATTTACCAACGATCTGATTTATCTTAACTTTCTGATTGTGGGTCATGAAGTGTTATCGAATGAGGCGCACTGTCTCTCGAAAGTTGATTTTGGGGTGACGTGGAATTCCATCGAATTCGCACCGGCTGATTAGAATCCACTGCTGTCTGATTGTTCAGGTTGCTTAAGCAAGCAGTTGCTGAACATTCTTTGGCGAAGTGACTTCGCGAGCAAAATCTCAAGGAAAGTGAAAACAGGCATAGGAGCAATTAATTCGCAATTAATTTTGATTGGATTCTTCTTTCAAACGTGCAAGGAATCAAAACCTCCTGAAAATTGATTGGTTTTTCTATACCTATGTACCTATAATTTTGTTTCGAAATTTTCAAAATCTAACTGAGCGAGTAATCGGTGCAAATGGACTGGAATGGATTGACTTACGCGAACCCGGTTAAATCACACAAACAATTTCCAACTTTCGTTACGGTATACAGCCATGCCCACTCCGTATAATTTACACATTTCTTATTCTCTTTAGTCCAGATACAAATGAATCTTCGTAGCAACGAAGCATTTACACTCTCTCAAGTAATCCCCCGATCCCCATTTACCGCCTCTTTAACTTTCTCTCCCTCATTACCTCTCTGTCTTTCTCACCTTGATTACAGTAATCGAACCTGTCCCGACTACGAACATCCATGGTGATCGTCAACTTTGATGATTCCTATGATTAGAGGTTTTAACGTGTTTGACACACAGCCGAGATCTTTCTTAGGGAAAACGGTAATTTTCCATGTCCCAAACCGAGAGTGGTCCACTTAATCGATCTTCTTTGTCTCCAGAAGCGATCGTCTTCGAGATACTCTGAAATGTCCAGCTTTCCGTGAAGTGACAAGAAAATACATGTACGATACATAATCGAAACGAATAAATATATTTCGGCGGAACTTTGACAGTATCGAATATACGTTGTCACAAAAGGAACGAGTATTATTCGAATCTTAAGAGTTTTAAGTCTCAAAGGTTCTTGACGAATCTTTTATTTCTCATTTGATATAGAATGTCCTTCTGCAGAACGAAGGACCCAACGATACTTTCAACACCCATTGAGACTTCCAAGATTCTTGAGATTCGTATGAAATTCTAAATGATTTAAAAAAAACTGTACATAGGCCAACGGCCATAGAATCGGTCGAAAACTAATGTGACCTGAAATTAAAGAAAATATGATGTTGTTACAATGCATGGTCGTTTATAAGATCGATGCGAAGCGGAGTTGCTTCACGCGTACAAGAATTATCCTAGTCACGTCCGAAATAAGAAAGCAATTGTACGCGGCCCTGTTAACATTTGTATAAACATTCGTGACGACGCAAGGCTGGTGTCCACGATGGACGCGGAAATTTTCTATTGGAACGAAAGGAAAAGAACTACTTAATTGCAGCAAACGTGAAGGTAAAATAAAGACGGCGCGACATAACGTGTTACGATATATCACTATGTTAACGATGGAGATTAATATACGATAATATTAAGAAACTTTAAACAAAAAGTTATATATCGGAAAAGTATCGTTGTGTCTTCATAGCGAAATGTTGATTTTCTCTCGACTTACGCTTGATCGTAAAGCCACGTTCCCACGTGTTCAGCATGCCAGCGCAGAACACGCTCGCAGCGCTTAAAGATGTTAACTTTTCGACGATAATACATACATACCGAATATTCGCGTTGTGTGTTCTGCGCTGCGCGTTATGCGTGTGAGAATGTGGCTTAAGTGTTCTGAAAGTCAAATCGTACTGTGAACTGCCCGAGCTTGCGACATCGAGACGATACATGACTCTTTATTTATTTAAGTACATGCAATGGAATTCGTGGAGCAACTTATCAGAAGACGAGTTTGCTGATCACGGATCAAACGAGATGCTGGAAAGTAATGTTTCGAGATAGATTGATTTTCGATGGATGTTTCATCGAGATTGTACCCCTTCCTCCATTGTGAACGAGATTTTGTGAACAGGGATATTCTCGAATAACAGTTTGAATCTGTTTGAAGGATATCCGCACGGTTCGCGTGCTTAATTGGTGACCAATTTATTGAATTGTATTGATTCAATGCTTTTAAAAGTCAGTTGAAATGAATGGCATTCATGAAATAAGAATATTCTTCGAATGCACAATTGTTTAAACTATCACGATTTGCAAATACCATAAACGAGAGTGTATGATTCTTCGGCAATCCCGTACTTTGTAAATTACACGAAGTTTTTAACTGTACACAACCCTCGTGGTTGCCAATCAACGACGCAGAAAAGGGATAATTTTGCTAGATGAAAAGGGAACATCGAACGTCGCTTTGGTACTTTCTTAAAACATGATTCAATCTCAATACTTCCTATTTCTAGCTATTTGCACATTTTTTAAATAATTCTTTAGCAAATGTAAATAAGCTGCAAACAGAAGTAGCTCTGTTTCGTGTTCTTTATTCAAGTTTTAAGCCTGTTTACAGGACAGTCCATTCTTTTTCAAGCATTGAAGTCACTAGGTACCGTCGTACTTCGAACGTTCGCGTAACTCGACTATGATTCTAAGATATACCAATATCAATCAAAGGTTGTAGAGGAAATCAGTGATTCTAAATTCTCAAGCAATCGATTCGTTTTTATTGTAAATCAGCTTACCAATTGATTCGCGTTAGCATATTCACTTCGTTAACCAGAAAGGAAAAACGAACTGCATGGGATCACTCTGGAAGAAAAGCAGACACTATTTTTTCAGATGTTGAAAATTTGTTGGATCCACGCATATCTTATGAACCTGTGCGTTGTCACATGCATTTTCCCTTTTTTCGGTCAAAGACAGAACAGCGATTATGATGTAAATCGTTGTTTTCGTTTCGTCGAAATAGAAAGAAAATCGAGGGCACGACGTTTTTAGTGTTGTCGTCTAGCTCGTTCTAACGCGTAAGAAATTAAACAAATTCTCGACCACCGAAAGGAACTACGAACGGCTGTACGTAATGTAAAATAATAAGAGCAGAAAAACAGAGAGAGAATGTACCTATAATCTATTCTACACGTGACACGTTGTCACGCGACGCGTGCATGTAAATTTATTATAAATAAATTATTATAAAGCAGCAACAATCTTTCTAACACGTCCCCGCCACCATTTATTCTACGCACGTATACTTCCTTCGATACCCATCATTTAGACACACTCGTAATATCATCCTACCCTCAAGAATTTGGCGGAGAATTTTTCATCACAATTTATTTCGTTCGTTTTCAGTAAGAACAAAACATTACACAATGGACATGCATTTATAAATTATAAGAATACTTTCATTCGATGCTACATGCTACGCAGTTACAATACTCGTATTGTCGTCAGAAAAGTTACAAGGAACATTCGATCCCTGATCGATTCTTTATTAATACTAGCCATTCTTACGAATTAACATCGTAATTCTATTTAGTTCTTTGAGGAATGCTGCTTCAAAGGGGTGAGAGTGAATATTAAACTATAGCCGTTTATTTGTAAAGAAAACTTGCTACTGGAACAATTTCATTTAGGAATTCTCTGCGAGTTTCGCGGGAATAAAAAAATGTGTCTCTAGAAATTCTATCCTCGAAGACGTTAACTCACACGCACCCCCTTTAGCTGTCGTCGTTGCCAAGGGATCGTCAATTTGTCGATCATCGTCGAATAAAAAGAGACGAACTGTTGCTATTAAGTTTAGTACGTGGAATGTTCTTTTATTCTACGTGTATGCACATCCGTGTTTATATACATATATTATGCGTATTGTCGTCTATGCACGATATATAAATACAGCGTTTTAAATACATTATCGACAAGAGTGTGAGGGTAAGTCCGACTGGCGGACTAACAGGCGGTCTTTACCGGCTTCAGCACGTTTTCCGTGAACTGCCCGACGATGTTACCCCTCGGATGGTAACACGCCACCACTACGCAGCTTCCGTCCCTTTTGGCCATTGCGATACCCATCTCGGTGGTGTTCTTCCACACGATTTGCGTGAAGTGACCTAAACAGTCGAGAAGCAACAATTTCAATTTTCCTGGCGATCCCACTTTCACGTGCAGGGTGTTGAGAAGCTTTTCTAAAGGATGATATTTTCTTTCAACGTTGGTATCATTATTAAGATCATTTTTTTAAGCATTTGAAATCTCTATAAGAAGATTATTATGCGAATTATTAAAAGATTATTAAGAAATTTCTTTCTTCTAAAACTCTTCTACTGAAACTCTTCTACTAAAACACTCTGATTTACTGTGATGGAGACAAAATCAACTGACAGAGTTCCATAAGATAATTCCAAGAGATAGACTGAAGAAAAAGGAGCTAAACACTACGGTATGGGATTGCTTCTTCACGGCCTTGAGTGACAAGTTCATTTTGCTGAGATTATAATCGCGAACGAGGCTCATATTGAAATTCCCAAGTTGAAATTCTGTAAGCTCGCTGGATTTTGAGGAATGCAACGCGAATACGTTGCAATTCGTTCTGCGTTATTGGGACTTGTAATTCTCGAGGGCACACACGCGCTTTTTACGTACATGTATTTAAGACCTTTGGCTCCGTTCCAAACTTGTGATCCTTCTTTTCGGAATACCATTTCGAGACTACCTCCCGTGCTGTTACAATTAGCTTAGGATCGGAACACTGCATCGAGTAAATGTTCTCCCCGTACGGGGACGATGATTGCGGGATCAGCTTGTTCGTGTTCAGTAACGTGTTCGCCCACGCCTGTTGATAGATAAAAATTTATAATCCAGCGTTACTCTTCCGCTGGCGCGTTCGGTCGATCAGCATCCTAGCCGAGCTGTACGCCATACGAATACAATAGTAAATTACAATTATACGTATTATAGACACTACTCGTTAACATATTATTATTTGTATGGAACGAAATAAGAATATTGGTACTTTCCTTTAGAAAAAAAAGTGATTCTAGTCCAAGGGATTACTATCGATTATCAATACCAATTTCCAAATTCTCTACGCTAATTTCCTCACTCTAGATGACTCACAAGGAACACTAGGTAAGTGTCCCCCTCCGATTTTTTCTCGTTCAGATATGTTGTAGTACTAAAAAAACTAAGAGACACGTGTTTTTTCATTTCTGCGGATATTCGGTTTAAAGGGCTAAAATCCACCGTCAAAGGTTTAAAACTCCGCGCGGTCGACTTTCAGTACAGTTGCAAAGGTTTAGTCCAAACACACGCTCCGCAAACACGGGCGAGATGGTCAATACTTTCGCGATGGTCACGCGTCCCCTTCAGCCTTTGGCTACATACATTCGCATGAAAAATGTTAATGTTGAAAAAAATTACCTTATATCGGAAAAAATCTGTATAAAATTTTTAATAGTAATTTAATACTATATTTTGACAACATAAACGTGCATAATTTTCTAATGTGTCAAAGTATCGAATAAACTCTAATTCCGCCTGTTTCAACTTTTCCTAGATTCAAATCAAAACAACGAAGTCATTATGTTTTAAGCATTTCTTTGATGAATTCCACTATTGTACGGAATACATCGAATAAAAAAATAAAAAAATCTTTCAAAGGAATGTCCTATGGTTAAATTAATCTGCTTAACTATCCTTACTGTCAAGTAAATAAATACTGTGTTTATGAAAAAGTTCCTTATTTTCTTCAATTCAATTACAATTGTATTAACGACGATAAAATATTATATTATGAATTTTACAAATTCTTTTACAATTCACGTCGTTGTTTTGATTTGAATCTAGGAAAAGTTGAAACAGGCGGAATTAGAGTTTATTCGATACTTTGACACATTAGAAAATTATGCACGTTTATGTTGTCAAAATATAGTTTTAAATTACTATTAAAAATTTTATACAGATTTTTTCCGATATAAGGTAATTTTTTTCAACATTAACATTTTTCATGCGAATGTATGTAGCCAAAGGCTGAAGGGGGCGCGAGACCATCGCGAAAGTATTGACCATCTCGCCCGTGTTTGCGGAGCATGCGTTTGGACTAAACCTTTGCAGCTGTACTGAAAGTCGACCGCGCGGAGTTTTAAATCTTTGACGGTGGATTTTAGCCCTTTAAAACCGAATATCCGCAGAAATGAAAAAACATGTGTCTCTTAGTTTTTTTAGTACTACAACATATTTGAACAAGAAAAAAATCGGAGGGGGACACTTACCTAGTGTTCCTTGTCAGTTATATCAGCACAAGCCCTTAAATTCCAATTTTTATAATCTTCCAATGGCGTAGTAGAAGCTCGACCGCAATCGTTTCAATACGACGAAAGAACGAGAATCGCCAATTTCCTTCCCACTAACGCTTACACATTGCGGAACACACTGACTTCGCAATATAATTTAAACCGCTGCTTACCTTAGCGGCAGCTGTTAATTCGGCGCTTAACCTCAAGTCAGGAACTCGATGCCTCCTCCTGTATTCGTTGTGCACGAGCAGAGCTTCATCTTGCCACGTTTGCTCGTTCAAGGCGTAGAACGTAATCTTCTTGGTAGGACTCGAGCCACCGGGCGGAAGCACGTTCTCGGTAAAGCTCCCCAGGAAGTTTCCTGCTGGATTATAGTTGCAAACTACGTAAACCTCTCCGTTCCGGTTCCTGGCCATTCCAACACCTAACTCCGTGCTATCTTTCCACACAACTTGAGTGAAATGGCCAGTCTTCAGAGTGGTTGGCTCCTTTCCGTACTGGTGTTGCGCTTCCTCGGCGTACCTGCGTGTGTAGAAACGACACCGTACAAGAAATCGTATTTGGTGATTAGGAAATTGACTCATTGGAGGTGAAGAAGAGATAGCGAAGTGTTGGAAGACTAAGTGCTAGGTATCTTGTAACTGTGAGCAGTGAAGTGCACATTCGTCTTCACCTCTCACTGATTTTACATTCCCAATACTCACCACTCGTTTACTGGTTCGTCGCCGCTGACAATACTCTTCGGGTTAGAGCTCCACATACAGTACAGATTCTCGCCGTAGTCTATGTTCGCCCTGTGCTCTAACCTACCCCTAGTCGCCAGTATGTTGGCCCAGTCCTGACTTGTTTTACATAACTGAAAATTACAGAGAAGATTCGTCAACTCTTGAGGACTTTGCACCTGACTTACAATGGAAAGCGTTCGTTCTTTTAGCGCCACAGTTAAGCAACGATATCATGTTTTCAGAGAACCCACGGGAATACCTTATGCGTGGTGTAATTTAAATTTAAAGTTTCAGTAGCATAAAAATGAAGTAACCTGTTTGCTGAGACGCAGAGGTGGGACCCCATGCCTCGCGCGGTAAAAATTGTGCGTTTCGAGGCAAACGTTGACGAACTCCTTAGGCGGCCCCGATCTGCGCACAGACGGTTTACGTGTGTCAGTCTTTGTTATCTACAACACACAGAGAGAATATTGCGTAATTGGCGAAATGTATGTTAACGGGGACTTGGCCTGGCGTAGTAGTTTGAGTGTTCGTGAAAGAAATTCTCGGATCCAACACGATTTATCTAGTTTTTAGAGGAATTGGTACCTCGAACCTAATGCTCTCTTTTAACAAACAAGTATACCTATCGCTCAAACAGATAAACGAGAAAAACCAATTAAGCCCCAATGCTTCGGCGATCGTTTCACGTACGTGCACGTGCAGACCCACATACACCGCGATTAAAGCAAAATCACGCGACAGCTCCGCGTGCAGCAATGAAGGCCGGTGACGTCCCTAATAACCTAGATGCAGAATGGTCAATGGAGAGTAGACTGACTGGCAGAAACGGTTCCCCATCATCCTATCGTAACGCGATCATTTCCAGCACGACAGCCGGGAAGCAAGTTATCGTGAAATCGTCGCGACGGTTTCCGGTCAGACGTTTCTCTGCGAAGGGTTCCTTCGACCCCTGCCGAGAGTGGCACTGCCCCATGCGATTTTTGAGTGCATCCTACCTGGAGTTAATAAAAAAAGGGATCTGTCAAATTTCAAGGAAATACTGATACGATTTATCGTTCGATACTCTCCCAACGGAAAGTGCCAACTTCAGGTATTCTTGTCGACGACGCCCTATCGACCACAGGCGTATTTTTAATTTCCTTGCAAATGTCAAACGACGCTCTATTGGGTACTCGATAAATTTGACCACTTGTAGCGACGCCAAGTGGTATACTTTCGTAAAAGTGCGACAGAAATTGGAAATTCTGTATTTGATTTTAGAGAAAAGTTTATGTGTAAGGAAATAAAGGGACACAAGTTTCGTTAAAATCTAATAAGTATCTCATGTAGACTCCGAGGTTTTTTTAAAAAGATTGTATAGGATTTATTTCTAGGGCAATAATTGTTTTGAATATCTAATTCCGTGGTTATTCTGAATGTAAGAAGCGGAATATAATAACCTCAACTTTGGAACAGTTGACCTGTTAATTAGGAAACCCAAGGGTCCTTCAAAAATGCCTCTACATTGAGCAAAATCAACATTTATTTTCTTTGGCACAGTAATCTACTCTTTACGAACCGAAGCACCATCGCTAGTGCCTAGCTGCATCGTTCTTCAAGCTACGAATCGTAAAGAATGGGATTATTCGAGGATGCGCGAGAATCCCCCCCGCAATTTTGTACGCCTATTTATAATCCTTTCTCTTCCTCGCCACTAGCCGCTGCTCATTGTCGTAAACGCGAGCGTGTTGCACGCGAGTAGAAGGAATAAATAGAAAACGAAGCGTGCCGAGAGCTTGAACGGGAACGCGGCGGACAAAGCGTAAAGCGGGACCGAGAAAAATCGGCTCCCGGGGCATGCGAAGCTGGCTCTCGAAGCCGATTAGTCATCGTTGCGAGAGTAACGATTTCCCGAGGCGGTGCACAGACCATTCAGACCTGTCTCTCGAAAAGGGAACGATCCTGAGTCATCGACAGATGGCAATGTACCTTCGTGTCGCTAGGTAAACGTCTTTCAGAGGCGTCACGTGCGAGCGTGAACGCGCGACGATGATTTACCTTGTACCCTCAACCCTTTAAACGGCAACCGGTTACGAAACTCGTCTGATAGGTCTGTCTTTTTCTTTTCTGTTCCCAGCCGTTCGCTCTCTCTGACTGTGAATAATGAAGATGGCCACGATGTCTATCCCTTGCCCCAGGTTACACAGGAATCTTATAGGAAAGAGCACTTAAACGAATGGCGTTGCTTCTAAGCTTCGCCAATTCATCTAACCACAAGTGGTCTTAACTTTTCTGCATCGTACGTGAAAACGATCTTGATAAGCTTTCCCAATTACCAACTTTTTGTGTGTTGACATAGTGTATAAGATCACCCTCTATGCAGAGATATTTCGTGAACAGAGGATGACCCTAGTCCTTAGTCACTACATTTACGATAGTTGCACTTATCAGCCTGGCCATGAGGTGACTCAGGACTAAAGAAGGCTTCGTTATCCAACAATAGGCGTACGGCGAAGTAGAATAGTGGAGAGGTATATTTACCGGTGTCGACGAGTATCTTGCAGAATCAGGTGACGCCGAGGACGACCTGGCACTGCTGTAAGACATGCCATCGCTTCCTAAGCTACCGTGAAAACTGCCGTGCAGGGAATTCGACAGCGGCCCCGGAGACGCTGGCGACGCCGTCAAGGGGGACTTCGATCTCACCGAATCCGTCCTCGACCTGCAAGTAAATCGATTACATGGTGGATGCAGACACACAACGCGCCTTTCAGTTTCGAAACAGTGACACTCACAGTGAGTGCTGCGCGCGTTCAGACAAGCAACTTCTATGGAAAGTTCCTTCGGAACAACGTGCCTGTACAGCCGTCGCGTCGGTTCTAATTGCAAGCTATGGCGTTCGAGCTACAGGGATTTTCGATATGACTTTTTTCGAACCTCGATCGATTGGAAGGAAAGCTGTATAGTCTAAGCGCTTTTTCTCTTCGAATTACACTTCTAGCAACGCACAGGGTGACATTCATGGCAGTTTTGCGAACCATTTTCTTCGGGATACAAGTGATGATGAATGAAGACTTAATTGTAATAAGAGGAATATAGAAGGAGTAGTGGATATTTAATAGAAAAAGCGGGCAGATCTCAAGGCTAAATACTTTTTCTACTTGTGCTCCATTTTTCTGGCTCCTTCACATATGGAATATTTCACATGTTTTTCCTGAACCGTCTGCGCTCCCAGTAACATATGCGCGACGTATCTTTTGATGCTTCATCGGAACACATTGGGCGACACACAGATTCGGCAGAACCACCAGATGTTCGTGAGTTTCTCAATTCGGCCCGCTTACTGCAGATTCGCCAGATGTTCCTCAAATCTTCCGTTTGGTGTATCGTTCAGTCGAATCTGCTTCTAAAACTGAATGCCCCTTTACAAATCATTCGGAATTGTATCTTGGAAAGAAACGGTTCTCAAAGCTGCGTGTTATCAAAATTAGAAGCATTTTCTACCACCCCCGAGTCAGCCCTGTGCGCAACCCTTACAATTCAAAGATTTCATAACACGTTCACCGCCGTGACAATAATCCGGGCATGATATCTCGATATTCTATATCTACTAATAAGAACAAGCACCCTTTTATCGCATCTCGTAAACCACCGAAAACTTCCGGTGCGACAACTCTCCACTAAGAACTCGAGCAAACCATCGTCTGGCGGGGAACGCGTTGAACCAGCGTTCGTTTCTCCTCGGTGCTCGTTTGTCGCTCGTCAGAACGCTGAATCAAGCCGAATTAAACGGGCAAGCGGCATTAAGGCTCGGCGTGTGTGGTTCGAGCGAAACTCTCGACGATCGTGTGTCTCCTCTCGAGCAGCGTGTGTCGGCGAGCAATCGTCTTTTGTGCCTCGAGTGAACGGTCAAAAGCTGAAAGGTCGGGAAAAAGCTGTGCGCGGTGATAGACGATCGCATCGTGCATCCCTCCCATCGCGATGCATGCAGAAAACAAGACAGAGCGATCGGAATGGGTGAACACGGGGGATGTAGCGTCGTCTAGCGTTGCGCCACGTGGAAATTGCACGAGTGCCTTTAATCTATTTCTAGGGTGTGTGCTCCACCGCGAGCTCACCACTGCGCGCGCGTCCGCCGCGCAAACAATTTACGCTCGCGGACGCCGCGATCTGTGGCTGGCTCGTGGCTCATAACGCGAAATCTACGATCGACGCATGCGAGATTACACGGCCGCTAATGAATAGCAATCTTCCTGTGGCGCGATTCACTATGGGCCTCATCTGCGCCGTGATAAACGGTCGCGCCACGGAAAAACCACGATTAGCGTGGCCAATTGTATCGGACGGGGGACAGCTCGGTAGTAAACAAGTAAAAAGGATTTATGCGATCTACAAAGTGTAACGTGAAGATAAGTTCATGTGAACGTGCGCCCAATTTTGCCTTGCGTCGGAGTTACAAGTGTCTCGAGGAATCGCGAGGTATTCTGTACGCATGGCTAAAAGAAAATGTAAATTGAACGGGGAGAAGTGAATAGGGTTACTTTTCCCATCGTTCAAACGTCGGTAAATTTTTAGAGTTCCGCATCGGGCGAGAATTGTGGTCTCTGAATCTCTCTGCCAAGTGGTTATCTCTTCCTACTTCCTACGAGCCCCAAGGATACCTTTATTCCGGCGTTTCCTGTGCCCCACCTTCTGTTCTCTACTCGCTCCTGTGTTTCAAGTCAGGGAAAAACGGTTCGTCGAGCAGGTGAGCAAGCAGACTAGAGTGAGGTATGCGCTGCAGCGGAAAATCCGCGCGATGCAGAGCTGCAGTGGCGATTAGATGAGAGAGGAGCGCCATTGAAGCCGCTGAAGCGGCCGAAAGCGGCGCGAAGTGGAATGGCTTTCCATTGAAAATGCCCGCGGAGCCGGGCATTTTCAACGCGGCCGGCGGGTGTTCCTTTTGTCACGCAACAGCTCAGCGTATTTACAGTATCAGCATTCAGGCGGTGAAGTAACGGCGAAGAAGCCGAGAGAAAGCGGCGGCCGGAGCGGGGACGCTCGATGAACACGCGACGCTCTGAACAGAATTACGCCGAGTCGCGCACACCGAGAGCGCTTCTACGCTTTGCTTTTACTTCCTTCTTCCTACGAGTTCTCCTCGACCACGGCCACGGTCGACTAGAAGAAAGGTTGCCCCGTCCTTTCTCGCGTCCCGCCGCGCTGCGCCGCGGACAGCAATTTATTAACCCCCTCGCGAGCGTTCCGGCGCGGGATTTAACGGTGAACGTACGCAGCCAAAAGGGGGGGCGCATTGTTCCTCGCGGACGTAAATTTGGAAAGTCTGACAGCCCTCGATTTTTATGGGGCCGCTAATGGTGCGTTTGATACGTCTCGAAGAGGAGTCTGCTGGGAACCGAGCAACTTTCGTCGGGAGAAATTTGAAAGGGAAAGAAGAAGGCCCGAAACGGTTTTCGTGGCGCTCTGCAATCGTCGAAATAAAGTTCACTCGGTATGAAGGTTCTCCGATTCAGATTTCATAAATAATTCTAGAAAATTACTTCTGAGCAACGAATTTGGGTAATATTAAATTCCAAGGACATATTTCTGCGTAAAAAAATATCCTCCACGGTCTCTCTGTTCTTTTCGCAGATTCTTCTAGCGCCAGCAATAAATTTCCTTTTTTTTGGCACAGTCTCAGGGATAAATGATGTTTCTCTCGGCTTCGTGCTCGTCGCCTACGTCATTACTATTAAAACTAAGGCCATTCACCGGACCTAACGAAGCCCCGAAACGTGCGATGACGTACAAATGGGGTTTTTCTTCCCTCTATCGAATGAATTCGCCCGCTGTTCGGCTTCGTTAGTGCCAGCATTTGGCTTGGCTACAAGTCTGCACCAATAGGTGAATACCTTTCGGGCGACAGCTGGTCGACAAAGCCGACCACCTTCTTTTTCGTTCCGTTTACGCTGAGCGAGGGCATACTACAACGGGGGGAGGTAACGATTTACGATGTACACAAGACGGCATATATATCTATATGTATATCTGACTATTACTTAGATTTACTTGTGCCCGAGATGCCCAGAGAGAAATTAACGCGTCCGCGAGGGAAACGCGTCGAAGCGCGAATCAATTAGCGACTCTAAGCGTGTCTGGAAACGAAATTCCGTGAGCGCGAAATCTATGAGGTCTGGGAATCTAAATTGTCAACCGGCGACTCTCCGCGTAGCAACTGAAACGAAGATTAATTGGTTTGCAGAAAATTTCGTCGGCCATACTTTAGTTTCATCATCGCATAAAACACGGACGAGGGACATAAATGAGTAGTTCTTCTAATGGCTTGACACAAGAAGCATTGCCTTCCATTTTCGTGCAAGGTACAACCGAATTCCAGTAGTGAAATGCAGTGAAAATATTTGTTCACATTTTCCCTGCAGCTGACAACTCAAAATCAACAGTAGTCCTAAGTAAACAGATACCTACCCCTTATATCTTAACCCTTACGAACTGGCATTAGGTGTGTCTTAGAGTTTTCTCTCGGGACATCTTACACTAATATGTACACGCGTTTGTATATTTATAAGGAAACGGGGAGCTTGTACTACGTATGATATAATAAGTCCAAAGGGGGCCAAGTATGATCTATTTCAATCCAACAGTTTACGAACTTTAGACGACTGGTAATGTCAAACTCGATTACAACTCGTGCATCTTCTCAGTAATTCTTAATAGATGGTAAAAGAATTGCAGTGTTCAAAACAATTAAAGGATCACGCCCCTCGATAATGAATAAAATATCATACAATTAAACTAGTAATAGTCTCCTAGAATGTCAAAGTTAAATATGAAAAATCAACTGGAATTCTCCTTGACACCCTTACTCGAGAAACAGTCTCCTTATAAAGTTCCCTCCGTCTAGCATTCATAGCATTTACATAACCCTTAAAATTGCATAACTTTAGTGAAATAACTCGATCAAGTGATCCTCCAACTGTTTTGCCAAATGCACTACTGGACGTTACAAATATTTAAACTAAAGGGAACCACAGTAAATGTTCGCCTATCCTCCTCTAGATTCTTACCCAGAAATGAATGATATGTTCGTCGCGATTCCGAAAGCCCGTGACCGTTAACCAGTTCACGTGAACGGCGGCGTTGCGAGGACATTTGAAATGGAATTGCAGAAAGGAAATGTTTTGTTTCGACTTGGTCGCGGACGCGTACACATTCGAACATACCACTTCATTTACGTTCCAGGAAGTCTGGTTTCTCTTGCGTTTCCCTTTCGACGGAGCAATTAAGAGAAAATGATACCTGTTCGACTTCGGCGTAACGATGTCCCTGGTTTCGGATGTGTATTTCCTTTCAGCTCGTCCGCCGTTGAAAAGCTCGACGGTCTCCCTGGTTACCGTTTCTAGAAGTGGCTCGCCGCCCCTTCTGCCCTTGCTGAACGTCCTTTGATCCGTTTTACGGACCATAACCACCCTCGACAGGGGCTGATTGAATTCATGGCCGTGCATCGTTGGCGGAATCATCGCTAACGACTGCGAGAGCGGCCCTCCGACTCGCGGGGACCTGAAACGGATTAACTTGCATTGAGAAAACGGGCGGGTTTTGCGCCAGACGTCGCTAACATAAAGTGAAATCTCTTTTCGCTGCAATTAACGCGATGATTATCCATTTTTCTCCCCCTTTTATATTAAATTTCCACAATAGGTACGTGCTATGAGTTCAGAGAAATACGAATTTCAACCGTTTTCGCTGCACAAACTAATTATTTCCCCTACAAAATTCAAACGATGAATACATAAGTAAATAGATATGAGAATTCTCAAATGACGTAACACTGACAACAGTGTTTGCAATATTCTACGCTTTTCATATCTTGCTGCTTAATCTATATCTCCCGAGTTTTCGAGAATGAATGCATATTCACGATGACCTAACCGTCCCATGAATCGCGGTTACCATCTTCAAGACCGCCGTAAGACTGCACTTGGAGTCTATTTATTCAGATGACTGCGTTTCCTCGCGAAACCCATAGCAGAAGACGTCTCCGGACAATGTGCAATGCTCCGTCGAGGTATTATATGCATTAGGCCTGCTACATCAGATAGCGCGGCTAGATTCTTGTCTTTTGGACGTAAGTAATGATGACAGTGTCAACGAAGAAGCGCCAGTAGGCGGCGGTCATTTCGATATTAGAGAATACAGAGAGGAATGAAAGAAAACTTGGATGGCTCATTAATCTCTTTACTATTCGAAATGCAAATGGTGTATTTGTCATCCTGCTTCTCAAACGATACTTCTAAAGTAGGTACACTGCGAGCTGCTCGAGCATTACACACGTCTGTTCTCAAACGATCTAAGAACTTTGGGAGCACAGAGCGCTTTTACATATTTTGAAAGCTACGCAGCGAATTTGTAAGAACTTCTACCATAACGGGAAGTGTATTTTCGTCTGGTGTTTCTCCATTGAACGTTACATGGACACATCTAATTAAGACGTGCGTGATAATAATGTCCCTCGGACTATGATCTCAGTCTCAGCATCAGTATTCATAGCGATGAGTGAACAACCTATTTAACGCTGCAGTATGGTGTATTATTATAGGTCGTGTACATTCAAGACGTTAAATCGATCGAAGTTTTTATCGATCGTGATGACTGTGCAGGGATAAAATAAACGTTATCATTTGCATGAATGGCTGGAAATAGCTGTACGAAAAAAAATAGTTCTCTTCTTTTTTTGGAGCCAACGGCAGCGTTTCCATCAAGTCTTTTCAAAGAAAATTGCTAGATACAACAAAGTATTTTAGATTTGACAAAAAGTATCTCGTACCTCGATAAAAGAAATAAAAGAGTTACGGTTCATTGGACCAGAACACGAACACAGGTAAGTATCTTTCGCTTGTTAATTGACTGTTCGGACTAAATGCGTTAAACATGAAATTTACAGATTCCTTTTCCCTATACTTAACGTTAGAAGTAGCTACCTATCGCAACTTGACTACCCTGAAATATGTGGTTTCTGACCACGTACAACTGTCAACACGTACGAATCACGGAGAAACGTGAAAGCACACAGGGTATTCCGCTTCTGAAAGCTATGGGGAGGGAAAAATCGAATACAACGCGATCTATTGGACAGATTACTATCCTACAATACTATCATATTTCAGTAGAACGTTAATCTTATGTCATCATTATCGAATCCACCGTCACAGCGCAACCTGCCCCAACCATCAGTTTAAGTCTAATATTCTTTGCTCTTTCCCTGGGATCCAATTACTCGAGGGTTCCACTTCAAAGATCGTACACACGATCCGACCCGTAAAACAATTTATTACCCAGCGAAACATCGAGGTACTGCTTTCGTGACTGAAGGTCGGTACACGTTTCCAAGCTGTTTGCATTACTCGCGGGCGCATCGCGCGATTACCGGTGCTACGACGTAGCCACTTCTCACGTGGCATTCCCTTTCGACAGAATAGTCTGCACGAAAACCTACAATAACAATCTATATAGATCTAAATACACTTCTGTATTCCTATACCCGCTGATACTTTCTGCGACTGTATTGTGGCGGAAGAAATAAAGCGAAGTACACGAAAGACGGCCAAGTGGTTCTTGGATTCTTAAGGATAAAAGCTCCTAGGTATATATGAGCCATTAAGAGGAACAATGGAATAACCTTAGTACTCGATAAACAGAGAAATAGGCGATCTAAAAAATAGGGTTTCAACGGCATTTTGTTTTGCAGGCGTTGTTACCAGTGCAGACATAATTTTTAGCTCCTAATACTATTCGAAATGCTTTCTAATAAAGACGTAAATAATGTTCCATCTAATGTTAATAAGTGTTGCGCTATATCGTTTTAAATTGTAAAAGATTAATTTTTCCTATTTTATATGATTAGTACAGCCTACTGAAGTACATTACAGCTCCGAACTCCATTTCACAAAAATGTGGAAGTCCGTTTTTGTTCTCAATGCCTCGTGAGTTCTTTACAACTGATTGCATGATTGTACTGGCATAAATTATCTGTTCAACTTGATGCGTCGAAGCCTTTAATGTGTCAGCCGTGAAAAACTATGCAGAACCAGTCCTTGGAGCTTTAACTGCCACCATCCTGGTATAACACCGTGCTCAGTTCCTACTGCACTTACAACTGCACTATATTTCTTCTTACCTATTACACCAGAAATTGCACGCCCGATTAAGCTTCTCAAGCTGCACTTGCTAACTCGTTAACACCCGCACGATTGTTCATGCCCCGCGTGCAGTTAAGCTCGAATTTCACTAGTAGAACTTTGAAGGAACTAACTAAAATTGCTTGGTGTCGTTTCCGCGGATCCTAACAATGATCCTTGTAAAAGGCGTTCACGAGGGAACGAAAGCCCTGGAAAAAGTTCGCGAGCCACTTTACGATTGTGACAATCTCCCGCTCGAATCGGTGAAATTGCGAGTCCTCGATTGGAAAGGGGGTGACCGACGTTCAGCTTCGATGCACATGGAAAAAGTAAAATTTCTGGATTGTAAATGGCTACGACGTCTTTGATTGTGACGCATGGATGCACGTTTCTGCTAATCGAAGTAAAACTTTGGGGATTGTAAAGAAAGTAGCTCCGTTTGAATTTGTAAACGGGAATCTCTCCAAGTTACTGAAACGATGGAGTTAATGGAGTTCTCTCAGGAACACGAAGTCTAAACAAACTCGTTGATAGTTACAGCAGCGAGTCTCTTGGGGAGCAAATATATGCAAAAACAACAATGAAGTTACGTAAAACGGAGTTGTGCGATTCGATCCGCATTTCAGTTCTACAGAAAAACCGTCGTAATAACTCAGTGTTTCCCAGACACTGCCAATCGGAGTAGCAAAGCGTTTTGCTGCGCGTTCTTGCCATTCAATTTTTAATCACTACCTATCAAATATCCCCAACAGCATTTTGAGATCGTCAATTTACTACCACCTTCGTTTGTTTCGTCGACGTAAAATGCCACACGAGGGCCTTTTCACAGGAGACACTTCTGTGGCTTGCGCTTGGTATTTCGAGCATACTCAAACATTCCCCAAATATTTCGTAAATCAATACAAAGCAAAGACAGAAATATCTCGAGCAAATATCTTCTAACCATCACCATAATCACCGCTATGCGTGCTCATATGCAACGTCGATCTGTCACAAGAGATAAAGACGCGGCAAATGACGCGCGCTAACGACTCCGTTGCGAGCGTGAAAATCCTGAAGAATCCTCTTACGAACCTCGTCTACTCTCGATCCACCGATGCACCGAACGAAACGGATGCACCGAACACGGATCTTCTGACGGCACACGCGACGAGATGAGGAGGCGCGCGATCCTCGGCCGCGTCCGACGAAAACTCCCGCGAGGCACCGGCACGATCTCGGCGAGCAGGCAGACGGGGGACAAAGAAATGGTCATGAAGCAAGGGGCGCACAGCCGCGAAGAAAAACGTGTATCGCGACGTGGTCAAAGGAGGCGTCCTCGTTTCGAAGCGGAGCGCGGAGAAGGCTTCTTCTCCATGGCTTTCCACGCGGCGCGGCGCGGCTCCTCCGTAAGTATCCTCTGGCTCGGCCCGACACAGACCGCACGACAGAACGAACAAAACTGGCACGAGTCGGGCCACGAGAAAGAGAGACGGGCCTCCTCTCTCGGAGAGGAAAGGTGGCCAATTAGCCGTTACTCGGCGCACATGCCTTAACCAACTATCCAGCGCAGCTGCAGCGCCGCTGCATCGCGCTGCACACGCTTCTCGGGAATCGCATTCATAAGCGGCCGCGATGCACCGGCAGCCGGAGCGTACGCGTCGTCGCGCATCCGCAGGCCCCGAGATTCGTTTTTGTCTATCCTCCCACATGGGTATGTTTCTGAGTGTGAGTTTCTGTTCCCTTTCGAGATTCAATTGTTGCCTCGATGCTAGAATATATTCTGTGGACTAGCATCTTGGTCGACGAAGTCTGATTTCAGTGCTCATATGATTTTTTATTTTGGAGCACCGTTTGTTTGCATTTGTTTCATTTCTTTTGTTTGAGTTATTTTATTGTTTAGCCTCGTAGGGACGAGGAGCGAATTTAATTTATAGGTTCTATGTGGGTTACCGAGGAGCACGATGCTCGCAATGCGAGAATTGACGTTGGAGTAATGTGGAAGAGAAAGAGGATGTTACGAAGAGTTGCATGCAACTGGTACTTTTCTGCGGTTGAATATTGCAAAGCTGGTTTTGAAAGTTTTCTAGATTCTATCGCAAGCATCGACATTCGACACTCTCCAGCCCGCTCCGATCGCAGGGAGAGCAACTTGCGCTTCAATTCCAATCATCATTAGCGACACAGAGATTACTCAGGAGCACGCACAATTCTAGCACGATCCGTATCTGAAACTGCGCGGCCAGGAATAAACATGTAAGTCAGGAGAAAAAGTTTCTTCTAACGATTTCGTCGCGCCTCTCATCTCCAGCTCCGTGTCGCGACAGGAAAAGAAAACCGACGACAAGTTCCGCTAAATTACCCAGTGAAGAGATGAAGAGATGAAGAGAAAGGGAGGAGCAGACGGAGAAAGAGAGAGGGAGTGGGCGAGAAGTGAATAAAAACTGAAATGATTTTGCCGGGACGCAGCGTTCGCGCGGTTTCTTCCGCTTTCGCGACAAGGCGTAAGAGTACGGTGCGCGTCGCGGAAAGCAGCGTAATAATTGGAGGACGAAGATGTACGGCCGAGCGAGTACCGCTATTCCGGCTGACCGGAATCACTGCTCTGGAACAGCACGGTACTCCTCTCTCACCGGACACGAACAGTACCAACCGACGTGGTGAACACGTGCGACTTCGGCAACACCTGTTCCAACGGCTCAATGATTCCCTTCGAGGGGAACCATGGTCCTTGACCCCGAAAAAGTGCTTTGTACACTCATCGCCGCGCAGGTTAATGGCGCAGTGTTGGGAAAAGGAATTCGGTGATAGCTAATGACTGTGTTCTCTGGAATTCGGAGACGAGCGAGTACCTATCAAATATTTCTAATCTGATGCTTCGGTGACTTGGACTATCCTGGCACCATGTTGTACAATTCAATTCCCCATTTCTACAACGTCGCTATATTCGCTCACTCGCATTACTCCCCTGCTCGAGCCACAGAAGTTACATACGTTCGTGAAACTTCCTGATGCTAACTAATTGCAAACGTTCGAGGCATCCCGTGCCAACGTCAGCACCGATTTCTCAGCAACCCCGCAGCAACGATCTCTCAGAGACATCCCGTGTCTGCCAACAATGTGACTTTACGCAACTGAGGCGGACGGTTGCCTTCGACGAGCGTTGCAACACGTTTCACTGACGTTACCAGCAAAAGGGAAGATCGAGTGGCCCGTCGACAAGCAACGGCCGCTCGCGTTCATCTCCGTCATCTAATCCCTGACTCGAGATTACGCCTTGATCATTTACCTCGTCACGCGCGTAATAAATTCCCCCGGGAGTCGCCCGAACGCGGTGGTAATTCATCCCCGATTACCCTCCAGTGAAAGTATCGAATGGCGCGGGATTCAGTGCTTGAGCACCCGAGATACTTTTGCAAATAGAAAAGAATCGCATTGTTAACCGTGGATAATTAACACCTCGCGATAGGATCACGGAGCGACAAGGAAGTTGCAATTAAACAGTAGGCACGGGGATTTTCAGAGTCAAACGAACGAGAGCGCAGCATCGACACACGCAAACCGGACGTGGAGCAGCGTTTCCGAGGGATTTGCATGGCCGTAAGCGATGCACGTGACCGTCGCTCGTGGAAATTAAATATCGAACCTGAGAACTATACGCTACCTGCGCGAGTAACGCGACTGAAATGTGTACCATTACCACCGCAACACCTCGGACGATCGATGAAGCATTATGAATATTTCAAAACAGATTCCTACTCCAGTAATGCGCCACGTAAACTGACCTTGAGCGCGGAGAATCGAGTCCCTAAATTTCGAGCACGACATTCTCATTCGACTCGTGCGTAGTAAATAGTTCAATTATTCCATTGACTACGAGAAGATCGTATGCAGAACGACGCACGCGGTGATTCACCATCATTCACACGACGAAATCGTGTGCGCGAGTACGAATCCACCCACCTTGGAGACAGACGTGGTCTGATAAAGCAAACATTGCATAATTCTCATCTAGAGATCGCAACACGGAATATCGCACCGGTAGTTCAAGGCCGAGCGCGGTTGCTATATGCGAGGACTGCAATCTGCATCACAATGTCGCTCATTGCCAGTCGCTGCACGAACCGAAACGTACGATGACTGCTCGCTACTGTTACGGGCTTGTACAGACCGCTTTTTCTACAAAACTCGGCAAACAGTGTATATACGGTGGCCCGGAGAGAAACCAGTCTCTGGTCTTAGCGATATCACTCGCATCGATCTGCAAAAGTGACGGGGTACTGGCAGGAAATTGTGTTAAACTACCGTGCGCGAGATACGAGGACATTAATTTACATGATCAATGCCATTTCCCTGTACTATCTCTTACACTAAATAAATCAATAAACAATACCGTTTACGTGTTCAAAGTTATCCGTCAAGGAACTAAAATTTGATCACACGAACTGGCTTTGCAGCCAGTTGAATCACACGTGCGATCGAGCGTATAAAAGCGTTTAGAGTTTTACTCTCTCTCTCTGGCGATGAAAAAACGAGACAAAAGATTTGTTTAACCGCTGAAACGAAATTGCGCTAGTTGCAACCGCACATCGTTATCTGTTGCAACTCGACAGGTCTGCAACAGACATGCGAAATGCACGCGCGCCTCTCGAGGATGCGGCTATCAAGATCACCTGCTCGACTTCCGGCGTGCAAATCGTTACGATCGCACGGCAATTCGATCCTCGAGGTCGTCGCAATGGCAAAAGGTGGTATAGCATTGACGAAGGAAAAATGAAGGACCGGCGAGACATCGGAGAAACGTTGCAAAGTCACACGAACACCTGAGCGTTGCAGACGTTCTTATGCAACCGTCGATATGTTAACGCTGCGGGGACTTTGGGTCGCGATTGAACGACACAAATCGAAAGAAGAGATCGGTTTACAGTTGCGAGTGAAATGGAAAGTGAAAGAAATCGATCGAAGATGTATGGGACGGTCTCTCATTCCCTTTCCACTTTTTCTGTTTTCTCGATAAGACACGCGCATCGCATGCGTGGATATCAGGGATGGCAACTTTTGCGAATAAGTTAATTGTGTGGTAACTCGTAACGCCAAGTGTGAAAGTAATACGCGAGTAAAATGTTTAACTTTAATCGTTTCTCCGGCGCGTAAACGCATTTCAATTAAATTGCACCGTTATACACGTAATTAAGAAGAAGATAACTAGAATAATCAGGGTAGCCAGTGAGCGTCAAAGTAATGTATATCGTAATTCGTATGTGATGTATAATGTATATCGCGGCAAGAATTCCAATTTGATAAAAATATTTCTGTTCGTTACGAAGTGGAATGAAAGTGGACTGGCAAAAGATTAGGCGAGTCGAAAGAGTGTAGACTTTCAGAGAAATTTCTTCGGTAGCACGATATCGAAACACTCTCGCTGTAATAATTGTATTATTTGTCGAGTACAGTTAGGAGAAACGATAGAACATTATTAGCGTTGCGTGCGCGAATAATTCAGTCATTCCGAACGATCGGATGAATTTCTTACGTATACACGAAACGAACGGTGTGCATCGATGCCTCGAAGCTATCGATTCAACGAGAATTTCCTTCCTAATTACATGTTTGTCGAAGCGATTAATTTACAGCGATCTTGCACAGAGATTGCATGCATTAATACTTAAACGCTGGTTTCGAGAATGCTTCTTTTTATGTTAAAACGTTCGTGTAATTTTGAACAGCTGTTAAGTTTTTTAATGTGATGAAACAATTGCGTTTATAACGGTAGATGATTTAATTATGCATCCTTTAGAAACAGGTAAATGATTTGTGAACTCTGGCAATTTCTTTTAAGGAATAATATTGCCTGGAGTTATTGAAAATTATATTCTCTTCGAGAGGAAACTTGTAACTCTGGAAATTGTTTGCTAAGAGATTCCCGGTTTCAACCATTAATTGCTATTCTCTGTTCGACCTCGAGACACGTCTTTCGTCGATTCTTCATTGAAATTTCTCTTTTATTCGCGAGCCACCGTGCAAATGGGCTACTGACGCAATCAGGAACGCGCCACCAGCATCGCGTAATGACCGATAATTAGTCAGTCGGTTGTGTAACTTGCTATTGTCAGATAATATGCTCGGACGAACCGACAGAAGATACGTTCCACGAACTTCTGACGTGGAAGACGAATGTAAATTTTCAGTGGAGTCGCTCGAGTATTGTGGGAAAATTAAATTCGATTCTAATATTTCAACTTGACTGACAAAGTAACATTTAAATATTCGAGTTGTGTTCAAATATTATTCAAATACTATTCAAGTAGTATCCAAGTCCAACAAATTAACATCTGATGTACCTTGACTATGGAAATTGCACGAACAACTCTGATCTATTCAAATGCTTTCCCTACACACATGCAGTTATTGATCTGTTGTTTATAATCATTTGCTAGAACCTACATGACTCTCAATTTCATGTCTCGCAATAACATTTCATAGGCCAATTAATCATTTAGTGTCAAGGTAGCTAACTTTCAGCCAATATTTCGATCGCACAGAAGTGATATGTTTCTTAGAACATCACCAATACGTCAATTGTAATTTATTCGTACTCTATCTATACAAAATAGCGATGTATTAATCTCTTACTTACATACAAGTCACTCGTGAAAATTTACTACGATAAATATATTAATTTGTAAGAGAAGAAACGTTAAATTACTCACAATTATGTGTTGAATTTTATATTTGCATTAGCTCTACGAAATCTCCTTTCATCAGAAATACTATTCAACCACATGATTGCGAACAATCGAGTTTCTATCACGCACAGAAACTTGAGAAAATAATATTACACGTTAGCAAACACTCCAAGTAACGAATACTTCCAAGACCAGCGCTCGATAAAAACTGAGAGACCCCAATAAAGCAACGACGTCGAATGATAAGATTAGGATTCGAGCGTAAGTTCTAGAAGCGTGCACCGAAATCCACCGATTAATCGAGCGGTTATCTTCCTCTTAACGGAGTAATAATGTTTGCTTTTTCTGCACGTTGACTTGCAAATTCGTGAGCGATCAAACTTGAACGACTTTCCTCTGTGCGTTGCGTGCGGGTAGCATAAATGTTTCGCGGCCTTGTGTTCTCACTCGTAATAATACTGCGAAAACAGCCGCGGAGAATACACACGGGGCCTATTCGATCGATCGTAATGAAATTCGCATACCTGTTTTTATCGCCTGAACAAATGTTTGCGGAAGATTAAAACGGTGAACGGAGTACCAAACAAATTTTGAATTTCCGTTCCTCTCTCGGCTTTCGAACGAATTTAGCTGTGCAGCAAGATAGAAGTATTAATTATTCCAACATGAAGTGTACAAGAAATCAAGTCTACAGTTCAAAGTTGTTTGTTTAATTTTGAACAGAAAACTGGTCCCAAGAGTCCCAAGTAATTTCTTGGGAGAATATCGAAACGTACGATCGAAAATGGAGTGGAAGAAATATTTGTAAAGTATTATACTTCCTCGTAATTAAATAATAGCACAACTTCGTGCGACGAGGTTCTGGCATAGTGGAAGAAAGAAAACGAAGGAAAGACAGATGTGGAATCGGTAAATACTTAAAAAAAATTTACAAGTAAACGGGATGTAAAAAAGAAGATAGCACCGACGAGCGATTGTTTATATAATAAGCTCACATTGAACTATGACGCCGCTTAAAGCGGAATATATCGCGTGTACAGAATGATGCACACGTCAAGGCAGAAACGCGTGACGAAACCATCGCACTTTATGCTTAAAGACGGCGTTTTTAGGTCAAGTGGAACAATTAAATGGTCAGTGCCTTGTTTTTGACTTGACAAACGCCGGAACCCCCAGTCCTATGTTGAAACCACTGGACAAACGAAAAGAATTCTCAAGTTTTACGTTCTCCAACATGTGAAACTTTAAGCTAGTAGTAAATTCTTCAGACTCACCTAGATTAATTGTGACTATATTAAAGACGAAGATGTACATTGCTCGACCTTCCAGCAACTTCATGCGACAATCTTGAAGCGCGTTAGATGTAGTACGCTAACAGAGGTATGTTCTAACGATAATTAACTTTGTCACCGTTACGCAAGCCGCTTCATCGTCCCAAAACCGGTTCCTTTGATAATCGAATTTGATTTAGTATTCGATCAAGGATTCATCTACAAAGTTATCTGAAGTATGCACTAATTATCGCGCATAGTCATCGCGTTAATTCCCTTTTTGATAATGATCAGGACCAACCTCTAGAATAATTATCATTTATGGCAATGTGACTCATATTTATAACCGTCTTGAGATATTTAAAGAACTCGTTTCGAGATCAAAATTGCAAAAGATTTTATGAAAACCAATGAGTTTCAGTCATCGCATTAATTGTGCCAGTCATCTCGTCAGTGATTTTAATATAAATATCAGCAAATGTGTCCAGTAGTCTATCTAAACCTAAAAAGGAGATGGCTACTGTACAGTAAGGTCACTAAATCGTTAAATAGTACAGATGTAGCGCCAGGCTCTTCAACATGTTGACCCGGATACCCTTTTTCTCTCTAAACGGGGCTACATCCCCCACGAAAATAGGTTCGATCGATAAAATGACCAACCACTACGATATTTCTATTTGTAGACTTCCTTCTCGGGACAGGGATTATAGATATCCACGTCGACTTTCATACCACATCCCCGCAGCTGATGAAACTTATCGAAGGTTCGATTTACTTCGACGATCGCTCCTTTTCCCGTCACATGTTTTTCGGCCCTATCGCGATAACGGTTAACTGTAAAGGGTGTGGTGTCTGGTTGTAAACGTTCAGCTGATAACGGCAGACGCCAGCGTTTATCACCGGTTATCTCCAGGCACCATAAACGATTATAGCGAAATAATTGTGGCCTATTGCTGGTGAATTGGAACAGAAAAGGAAGTCGAGACAACCGCCTGCCAAAACAACTAAAATGTAACACGATTATAAAATAAAAACTCTTGCAGATTAAGTACTTGATCCATATATTTATCCAACGAAAATTGAGTAGGCTACTGTTGCCTTTTGTAGTACATTGACGATGGAGAGGTTAAGTTTAATTAAAAACCGCTTTATAGAACCTGAGCCACATTCGCGAATTTAAAAGGGGATCATTTGCATACTAACCGAGAAGACGTGATCTCCAATTCGAGCGGATAATTAATTAAGAACGAGCACGGTGGGGCATTTATCGCACAGATAAATTTTATCATCCAATAAAAGGATACTTGCATCGAGTATGAAAAAAGATGTAACAAGGCGTGAAATGGGTGTTGCGCTTCGTAAATGTCGCGTCCTTTGTTTCCAAGGAACACCGCTTAATTAGGATAAATGATTTAAGGCGATCGATACCAGCGAGCTGCTGGTAATGAATAAGTGATAGGGAGGGAATCGTGAGTTGCACGATACGCCAGTTACCGTTCCCATGCCGCGCCTTTCTCGTTTGCGAGATTGCCTTTGAATATGAGATACAGTAACAGGCACGAAACTAAAAATGTCTATCAATAAGTGCATATTGTTCTCACAACCGCGTGAATGCATTGGAAATTACATTTTCGTCGACCTTTGTGGCATCTTACCCCGTGAGAAAATGATGGTCCCATTAGGAGCAGAACGTTTAATCACGCCTCTTGTGATTTTTCAAGTTGAGCCACGTGTCTCTTCCTAAATAGCGACCAGAGGTTTCTTTTTTAAGGCAGACTCAACAGTCTGTGAAAGTTTTGACATTCAATGGATGCCATGAAATTGAATTGAAGTTCCGCGGGAAGGGGCTGAAATAGGGGACGGAAACGACTTGTTTACGAGCACAATAGCGCGGACGTAAAGCACAGAGCGAAGGTCTCGGAAAGTAGGTGATCCCACGTAAGAATTCACGCTCGATACAAAGAAACGCGTACGCGACCAGTGAGCTAAGAAGACAGTGAGTCGTAACGAAGCTCCGACCGTGCTCCCAACTTCTTGCACGATCCTTGTAAATCTTTCGATTTGCTGGCGTAACGCTCTACTAACAAGAAAATGGTCCTTTTTATCTCGTACGTTTTATCCCAATGACGACTTGTGCAGAGTCACTGGGAACGTCTGGAGCCGGAAGCAGCCCGAGACGCCGAGCGGGAATCCGAAAAAGAAGAAATGACGGCAGCCCGTTGGGCATCTGTAACGATTCGTCAGAACGAAGCTGATGAAAGTACCGGATACGCTATAGAAAAACGAGCAGAAGGTGTGAGATAACTGAAGAAACTTATTTTTACCGAGCTGAGCAATTTCGAATTATTCCACCGAATGAATTCGGTATATTTAGGAAGAAACACAGAAAAGGCCACTTGGCATTCTGCAAAGAATATGAAGTATAAGAAAGCTTGTTATGTGACTGTAACGATGGGAACCAATTTATGAACCGACGGCTTAGTTTTCTACAAGGAAGTGTCTCCTACCACTACTTAGTCAACAAGCCTTCCACGTCCGTTACAGTTTTCGAATGGCGTTCCAAGGTTCTTGACCCACAGTGTCCAACACAGAAGGGTTATTGTTCGTCCGCCAGGGAAACATCTCGCTCGGGAATTATTTATCGGGCATAGTTTGCGCATTCACGGTCGGAAATATCCTTTGGCCGGGGAATAATCTGACCGCGGCGAAGATGTCGGCGCGAGCCGCATGAAAGGCCCTTTCAGAAGAGAATAATAATTATGTGCCAGTCACTTTGCAACGTTTCCCCCGCGGGTGCATTCGCCACGTCTAGTTAATTCGCGGGGTAAATTAAAAAAATATGCTCGCTATGTTTGCACACACATTTCGTTCTCTCGCGGTAATTAATTTCTGTGGAGGAAATCAAGGAACCGAGGACACGAATTCCATTCCATTAAGGAAATTAATATTTTCCTGTTACGGGATGACGAGACGGGGCTGTTCTCTCATACACAGCGTTCAGATTTAATGAAGACATGTATCGAAGCTTCTTATAATTCCATAGGAGTAATTACGGAGATTGAAGGCTTAATGGCACCTTGGCAGTAGCGGGGAATGCAACCATAGAACGATCGATCTCGACACGGACACGCGTTGTTCCCTCTTGCCAGGAAAACTTATCCCGCGAAATTATCATTATTATACAAGTTAATGGTATTTTTAATCGATAAGTCTGTAATTACGTGGCAAATCACTGCAAGTTGAACGAGAAAATCGTTCCGCTGCGCGGAACTGCAGCTCCATAAAGAATCTGTAACGTGAAAAATTGCGCGTGCCGGTTGGTGGTTTCCATTTTCTAGAGTTTCAACCACGCGCTTATACTCTCATTAATGCAAAATTACGAAAGAAAAAAAAGGATCAAATAGATTAGATGGCAGGATGGATAAAAGATTGAAAAGCAGTCTTATGGACTTACGATACTCCACGTTTCCCACAATAGCATCGAGCACGGGAGCAAAGTGAGTGTTTTGGAAGGCAAGCTCGCCTGTCATTCGCAGAAGTGATCTCTATTTCATCCCTTACGACCTAAAGCAGCAACATGCACCTCGGCTGGGCTCGCGCGCGCGGCAAAAACGAAACAGCAAAGGGTTCAGAAACGGAACGATCGTTTCCCTATAAACGACGCGCATCGTAAATTTCACGCGGTCGCGAGCACGCGGCAGACCGATCGCGGCGCTGAACCCTTAAGCCAGCGTTCAACTTTAGACCGGCCCGTTTAAAATCCAGCCACGGAAAGACGCGGCCGGAAGTGAAATAGAGAAAAAGGTCGAGCGAAAGTCGTAGACGTCGGGCGACGTATGGCAAAGGGAAGCGGCTATTTTCTCCGTCTCTCTGTGTCCCTCCGCCCTCTTCTTTATTCCCCTTTCGCCCTGCCGCGATCCTCTTACCTCACGCTGTAGGACCTTCCCGGTTTGGAGGTCATTGCACTGCGGCGGGTGGTTGCAACGGGGTGGCCGACACGGCGAATCGATTTTCCACGACGACGCCGGGGCGCCGTGTGACCGCTTCGGGAAAAGTCCCTTCGTTCGGTTCCCCCTCCTCAGCGACAGCTCCACAGGGACCCCTCCTCTCGATGCCGCAGAAACTACGCTTCTTGGCACGTGACTACGCCGTAAAAACTCGATCGCCACGTCGCAAAACGGAGCATCCTCTTTCCAGTCGGAAATCGATCGGCTGCTCTCCTGGCGCCAGACCGCCCGCCCACCTTCGTCCTCCTCCCGTCTAGCTCTGAGGGTCCTCTGGGATCCAACGTGGTCTATACACCGTGGGGATGTATGTGCATTTTTCCAAGTAAGTCTGTATTTTTTGGAACACTCAGTGGTATGGATCCATAATTTCAATAGTCACAATTCGATTAAGTCTTCAATAACAGTCATAAACTGCTATCACGTTCATAGTAGTACCCTTTTTAGGATCCGGGATCCATCCGTCTGCCTAATCTCGCGCACTTCACTGAATTTCAACCAGACCCGTGGTTTACCTTCGTTTGAAGACGAACGTCGCAGAGGCTGATTCACGCAGCTGCGCGGCCCGTGTGCGTGCCTGCAATTCGCTTAATCCAGATGTCGATGGTGATCGATGGCCGGCTGTCACGTCAAGGCCGGGGGGATCCCTCGTGGCACGATTTTTGCGGCGGCACTCGCGATCGTCGCGACGCGGCGCGCTGCCGAGCCGCCTCGTCGCGTAAACAGATTCCACGAAAGTCCAATGTCACGGCTCGCCACGCGGTCGTGTCAGCGATCGTTTCTGTATGCACCAGCAGTTATAGCGTTAGCGGTGGCACAGGCGGCGTGCACTTTCGACCGCGTCGCCCAGTATCCTGGCGCTTCCACGCCGTTCCTCCTCGCCTCCCTCCCGACGAGCCGCGGCGAGCTTCTGGAACGATCGACGATTAGACCCACTCGTTTTCTTTTTTCTTGGATCACGTTGAGTAATGAACCTCCGCTATCTTCGGCACTTATCTCGCTACCGAAGAAAAGTGTGCATCGGAAAGCACGGAGGAGCGTCGTTTCTTTATGTAACTCCGTTCTTGGAGATGAAACTCTAAGTACCCGGATAACGCGATACTCGGCTTCTCGGAACGAGGATCTGCTCCAGTTAAACAGCCTTCAATAGTCCGGCTCTTTGAGTAAAGAATCTTTGATGATCGCGGAGGAAAATCACGGAACGGAGCAATGAATGGAATCGAAAGAACACTACAGTGTGTCGGTCCCAATGTGCGCCAAAATACTCGATCGTTCCACGAGGAAGTCCCACCCCTCCCCCATCCTCCCTCCTCAGGTGTAATCCTCTGGAGCACCGGCTACGTTTACCTCATGTTCGCAGGAGTCCTATCTGAGCGTTTCTGCCGCATGATGCCACACGCACGGCATCCCCAACGGGAGTGAAGCGCGCCAAGCGTGCGTGGCCTCGGCCACCCTTCGGTTCGAGGGGTGGAAATAAGGCGCGACACAAAGAAGGGCGATGATTCCGGGAAATTTTCTAACGGGGCAGAACCACGGCGACGGCAACGTGGAGGGATCGGAGGCGTCGCGGCGGTGTCTGCGGCAGCTGCAACCACCGGAGACTGTCGGCCACGTTTTCTTCTATCGACCGTATCGCACTGCGGCGACGAATAGCACTGACGGCTTTACCTCGTGGCGCGCAGGTTTCATATGAACGCGCGCGCGCACGAACACCCGCCCCGGACCCTTTTGTGTACACACGTACACACAGGTGGTGGTCGTAGAATGGAGCTCGATTGATACGCAGCGATGGGCTCAAGACACAACTAATCGATTCGATATAGGCACTATTTTGGAAGCAGGATTCTTTGGATGTTGGAGAATTTTGTAGCTTTTGGGTGTTTTAATAGTATTCCAGATTAAGTATTGCCAATTTCAGGGCATCGACTTAGACAACAGGTCCCTGTTGAACTTGTGTGAGATAAGATTAGAAGGAAATCTTTTCGAGATATAAGTTTAGGAAAACTTTAGAAACTTTCCAACACTTTTGTAATACGTTTTATATTCTGAGCTGCTCCTTTCGAGTAGGGAGCTGCATCTCTTTGTTGTTGGTAAACATAAATTCGCCCACTTCCGTCGGGATTAATGAGCCCTTAATTAATACCGGCGCCGTGTATTTTGTACGTAGATTAATGAAGGTTTAATAGCGTTTAGAGGCGAGGAAGTGGCAACGTGTACCATGTAATTAGCCTTTGATATAAATTTCTCGTGTTTCATCGACGTAAAACACGCGCGATGGAAACTGTGCAGCGTATGGCTGCGCGATCGTTATGAAAGTAATTAGCAAGCTTGCAAAATATTCACGAGCTGGCTGTCCGCCATGTTATCTGCACAATGAGCTTACAGATAAATTGAAGGTCTCATCGCCATGTGTAACATGCAATTGAAGCAGAACTTATTTCCTATGTTCCAATTCATTTGCCGTGATATGTTGGATAGTGAAAATTTCTGAATGGAACTATACCCCAAAGCAATGGTACAATGATAAATTACACTTTCAATTTAACGAATACACATATTTATATATTTGCCGACAATTTCATTGCCCGTGCGTTTCTCATACATCACAAACGCACCCTCCATTTCTCAGCGTTTATACGAAACGCGGCAGTATTAATAGCGTTGCGTGGCGGTTCATCCAGAAACGATTAAGCGACGCTTAATCAAAACTGACGTAACACCGGTCGAACGTCTGGCAAAACGAAACAACGGAGCAGCGAGTGGAGATTTATCGTTCATACAGAGGAGTCAAATTCTCGGTGGCTCGGACGCGACACGGTGCCGCTTAATTATCCTTCGCGCGTAACGAAACCGTTGTCCCCATTAGCGAGCGAGCAATTAGGCCCTCTCTTACCGACCGATTGATTTCCCTGTCAATTATTCCGCACGTACGTGCCGCAGCGATCTGTCGACGTGGGTCTTTCTTAAATGCGTGTACACGCTAATTATCCGACAGACGAGCCGATGGCTGCTCAGGGACGGCAATTAACCGACAAAATGCAACAACAATTCGCCGTGTTTACGCTTCAACGGCGTTAGATGGGAGCGTTAACGAGCGATTGAAGACGAGAGGCGCGATATTAAAGCAGCCAGCGCCTATGATTCGCGGGCTTATCGCTATTAGGTGATGAGTAGCGGGGACACTAAACGAATACCGCATTTATAACGCGCCGCGAGCACTCGAGCACTCGAGCACTCGAGAATCTGGCCGTCGGCCACATAGCTCGGCTTTTGCTGTAAAATCGAGTAAATCGAGGAACAAGAACCAGGATCAATCTGAGCGCCAGGCTCCCGGCGCGGCGTACGAACGAGAACTATGCAGAACGCCGCGAAAAAGTTTCGCCCGTACACTCGCCTGAATTATAACCGCGATAAATTTCGGCTTTGGATACACTCCGGATGTTGGTGAGCCGAGGGGGCTTTCCGTGGCTAGGCATCCAGGCCTCTTCTATTCCTCCCGATCGCTCGAGCTGCCAAGTGAC
The DNA here is from genome assembly GCA_963855975.1 of Andrena chrysosceles. Lineage (NCBI taxonomy): Eukaryota > Metazoa > Arthropoda > Insecta > Hymenoptera > Andrenidae > Andrena > Andrena chrysosceles. The sequence goes on along the minus strand of OY979766.1, from coordinate 7,473,001 downwards.
CTGGAAACTGTCCGCGGGGGGCAAAGTGATTCCGTGAAATATCGTTCGAAATCGCTCATGGGGAAGAGAGGGCTCCTGCGGGATTACGAATGGAAATCGTAGCGGTTTTATATCGAGCCATTCTGTGGAGATTTAATTAAACTGCCCGAAATGGAACGTTTCGGGCAGTTTAATGGTCGAATAGTTTACGATTTCGAGATCGTGGGATTCGGTGATGCTTGGGGTTTTATTAACCCTTCGTTGACTCTCTGGGTGTGAGCCACCCATAAAGTGATTTTGACGCTCTGAAGCTTCTATATGTAAAATAAATACATTTTTTTCAAAGCCGACTTACAAACAATTTTTGTCTCAAAATATTATATCCGAACATCAACTCTGTAGATTTTCAGCTTCTAATATTGAAATTAGTAAAAGTTACAATTTTTTAAAGATTTTCTTCGTTTTTTCTCGATATGTGGTAATCTAGAATTATTTTACAAAAACTGTGATAAAATTTCAATCAAAAAATTATTGGAATATATTCTAGAGACCTTGTAATTGACCCATGATTTTTTTCATAATAATTGGATTCTTTGGATGAAAATGGCACTTGTGCAAAAATTGCTCTGGGTGTGAGCCACCCAAGTATGTCAAAGTTGATCGAAAGAAGAGGTGTGTCAACGAAGGGTTAAACATTTCAAGAATTCCGAAAACTGAATCGAGCATTGTGCGACGCTGCAATTATTATTTAGTTCGTAGCTAAATGTGAAATAGGGGAAATCATATTTGTTGCAAGTTGAATTAAAAGGGCTGGAAGCCAGTGATCTGAAATTTTAAATGGAACTCGCAGAAGCATTTTATGCTTCTTATACAAAACTCGTATGAGTTTTCAAGGGGGAACCTGGTTTAGGAGGCTGAAAGAAGCGATTGTGTTTTTATTTTTTTAATCGATAGTAATACTCGTGGAGAATGTATTCCCAAAGTTACAGACAGAAATTCGGAGTAACTTCAAAGTTATGGGTTAAAGTCCCATAACTTTGTCAATTTTACTCTTTTTTTCTTATTTTTTAATACACCGACGTAAACAATATTAAAAGAATTATTCTTGAATAAAAGAGGTTTTCTTGTTCTCTGAATATACAGTAAAACACCCTTAAAGTTGTGGAAACATTCTTTTCATATTTGTGGAGAAAATAGTTCTCAAAACTCATCGTGTTTTCAGCGTCCTAAACCAGGTTCTCCCCTTAATACAACTAGTTACAGAAAATATGGCGCATAATTATAGAAACATACGTTTGGAATGATTTAGAGATACTTTGACGGAAATGCCTGCGCTTTCACTAGCAGCAGAAATGAAGCGTAGCCTTGTTTCAACTATTTTAACGACTCGGTAATACGCATCCTAGAAATGAAATCGTTAAGGGCGAGCTTCTTAATAACCGCTCTAGATTGCTTGGTGTGGCGCCAATTTGAGCACACTCGCGCAAACTGAAACTGCGAGCGTGGAATGCCTGGAAATTACTCGTAGGCATCCATTCAAAATACAGCAGGAATTTCTCCTTCGCCGTAGATCGTGAAATGCCGCGAACCAGAACAAACTAGCAACCAGAATAAACGATTTCTTACATACTGATAACAAAAACAAGAAACACAGTACATACACTATTACCTTCGCTCCAACCCCCTATACTATGTCAACAATTGCAGATGTAGGAAAGTGGAGCCAAAAGATATAGCAACAGGCACCTATATCATACCACACAGAGCATACTTTCGCGTTTAACATCACTTTACCCAGAAATCTCTCAACGAATCAGAAGAATTTATCCCACATTTCCCACCCGTGTTTTCCGAGGAATCACCTTTTTGCCGGTTGTACCACGATTTACAGAATACTGTGCGTAAATTATTCCCCGATTGTACCGTCAGTTTGCTCCTAGAGCGGCGGCTGTTCGGGCGTACATATTCGACAGCTGAAAGCGCCGCGGCGTCTCCTCGACGCACCCAGTAAATCGCAGGCTGCCCCGATCGCTCGGGTAATTCGTAACGCGTAACCGGCGGCGTAATTTAAAGCGCGGCCCCCATAAATCGCGAGGTGCTCGAACGAGGGATGAAAAACCGCGTGGGCCCCGTTTTCGATGCGCGTCGAATAAGCGGGATTCCGTGGCGGCGCGTGGCGTCCGCGTCCAGCGGGAATGTCACGGGGAACCGCCACACAAAGAAAGTCGCGCGGAATGCCGAGAGTTCCAGACGCGTAAATCGCTCAGCGCCTCTCCTGCGCATAGGTGCGCACCAAGCTGGATAAATATAGACCGGGTCCAAAAATATGTCTTTCAGGCCGCACTTAAAATCGTCGCTTCCGCCGTGGCTGCCTTGAGTACTTGGTTACCTTTAGGGCCTCGCTGAACGCCGAACCCCTTGCGCTTTTACCCGCGTGCACTCGCATGCCCTCTTCCACCACTGATCCACGAAATTGTGCCACCCATGTGGCCATTCTGTCGCGAAATGTTTTAGCCAGCGAAGATGATGGACTGTGCGAGGGAAGGTTTGAGGTAATGGAATTGCTGGCAAGAGATTTGGAATTTAATTCGAACCGAATTCAAGTCGGTATCAATGAAATGCCACTGTTTGACCACGCCACAGGACCCGACGAAACCGCAAGTTGTTCGTGAGAAACTGTCGTGTGTACGTGTCCCTCGGTCTGTTTGCAGAAGCAACAGTTCGCAGGTTCGCTGAAAGTTCAGAATCACCGAGGCAAATTGCATTACGTCGCACTGATCGAGTTTCGTCGGCCACCTCGAGAAGGTTTCACCGTGAAATTGGTCGTTACGGACCTTTCCCGGGGCGGTCTCGCGGAAGTTCACCCGGCTAAGGAAAGATCTATCGATCCTGTGGATCGTTGGCGTGTGAACAACGCTCGTTCGGCAAATAAATTGGCTTCGGCGTGTCGACCAAAGCGAAAAAGGCCGGAGATAATGGCACACGACTGGTCGATGAAAATTTATTTATATACGTCGTTTCAGGATCTATCCACTTGGATCCGTGAATCGTACGTCACTCACGATCGTTACTATCCACCGCGGCGGGATCTTGTTAGTTCGTGTGAACCGGCGTAATTCTGTTTTACGCTCACCCCTCTATTTATCGTATAGGCAGATGCAACTGCAATTTCTTCCTTGTTGTGTGTCTGAGAACATTAGTATTGAAATACTAATTGCAAGTGTTCTAGATCATCTTTCTCTTATTCCAACTAAGTTTAAAATAATTAGATGCATTTAGTCTGCCCAGTTTGTGATCGTCAGAACTCTGGTATGAACGCTGAAATCGAGACTTGAACGGAGCGCTTGAAAGACTGTACCTACTATCTCTATTCGAGGAAACATTTGCACACGTCCAGGGTGTAAAAGTTGTATGACAGCCCAGTCACCGTGACATTTGCCGGCGTTACGGATACAAACGTCGCTTCGTACAACTAGTTACGTTGATTTATGGTTCTTTTTAGCCGGACAGCGTGATCTTTAATCACGAGACAGTGTTTTCCTGGCGACGACTGATACATTGCACGTTGCTAGGTTCATGGTATCATTCATTGAAATATTATCCCGTATTTCCTACGATTGTGTAAAGCTTCGTGCCTCTAAGCATTCGTTTCTTTTAAGCATCGAAGTATCCCTTCACTTTATAACGTTGGACAAGAGGCGAAGATCTTCGGGAGAAAAATGATCCAATTGCTCATCACCGCAGTACTTCACGTGCTTATTCACACATTGATTGTAGCCTACTCGTAAAAGTGCATTCCTCGTTTGCCTTCCTCCTTGAAAGTACCAGAATAGTCTAATGTTTACCACACACCTCCGTTCCACGAAACATTGATCCGCAATTTTTCTACGCCTGTGTATTTAGCCTCTTTCGTTCCTCCATCGATTGAAAATTTATTACGTTCAGGGTGCGGTTGGCCTCTTATAAGTCAGACCTAATCTTCAATGAGGTCACTGATGCAATAGCAAAGTGATCAATATGAAGTTTTAAATATCGCCAAGCCACACAAGGCCTCTCATCGAATTCGAAACAGTTGAAACGCGATTGGATGCGTGACGATTTTTATTTGCTGCATGTTATGCGAATTGATGCCGTAAGAAACAACTTTTTCACCCTGATAATGAGCGTGGCTCTCGTAACGACGCTACTTTCGCCATGCTCACGCGAAATTTACTATCTCCCAGTGAGCGCGTCAGGATAGAAACTCTGAACTGTTTTATACCAGTTGAAATTGTACTCCTTATCAGTCCGTTTAATGGCGAGCCCACATTCGCCTGATTGTTATGGGGCATAAGCACGCTCGCGCGTAATTAATTCTGTACGAATGTTAATTAGGATCTCGTCAGAGCACTGTGCATGGAACACTGAACAAACTTGTAGCAGGTTTCTGTGCCTTTTTGTTGGGTTCAAAGTTTCCCGATAAGAACGACTTCTCGACACGAACAGCGTTTCTGATTAGTTCGCTCGTCGAAATGAAAATAGGAAAACGACAGTACTTTCTGCTGTCGTAACTTCTGATATTGTTCCCTCATCGCGACTGTTCATAGTCTCGAATCCCACACGATCGATTAACGTCCATCACGTTTATCGCTAATCCCAGTCACCGAGCACTAATTAAATGAGATTCCTGGCTCCACGTATCGAAGGTTAATTGAAAGTGACCTAGCCTGTTTCGCGTGTAGGCTGTCCTGATTGTAATCCGCATGGATTTGCAGTACAATGTCGTACAGAATTAATTGATCGTATGTTCATTCGTTTCCAGGAACGACTAACCAATCCCGATAATGAATAAGCTTTCATTAAGTCGTTTGGGATTTGGGACCCTCGTGGCGCACACGTAGCACATACTAGCACAAAATATGGCCATCTGTCGTGATAATCCTAATCCTCTTCAGGCAGAAAGCTCCACGAATCATTTCAACGGTCACTTCTTAATAAATCAACATTCACGAATGACAGTGAGCTCTGAAATGCACAGATGAAGGAATAAAGACTTGACGGATGGAACAGAAAGGCTGTGCAGAGAATTGCACGAGGAGAAAGAATTACGTTTCGTACTTGAGGAAGATGATACGTAATTATGAAATAAAAATGTCCACTGTTATATCGGGATTCTGTAAATCTCTCCGCGAGGGAAATGCGTTGAGTGTCAACCGTGCTGAGCTTGGCAAACAGCAACTAATTACAGCATGAACACGAATTATAATCGCATAACGAGCTGAAGCCTTTGATTTCATTAGCTCTGACCACAATACATCGGGACACTTGTCGCTCTAGGCGCCAAAGTGTTTATCGTACACGTACACCAAACCACCGATCGTGTTTCATTATTTCTCGATCCGCGTTTGCGACACATGGTGCCGTCTTACGAGTTATTGTCCTCTAACGGTGCAAATACTTTCATCCATCTGAATTACCAAATGATCGGGATAAAGCAGCTCGTGTTACCACAGAACCGATTCTAATTCTATCTGTAACGCCGTTACGACATTAACGCCCGCGTTAATGTTGCCGGTGACGCAATAATTCGTGCAAATAGATGCTCGTTAGAGCGGAGGAAAACACGGATGAGAAAAGGTCTCCTCTTCGCCAGCGTTAGCATCCAGGCGGATCCTTTGGAAAGGTCGCGTGGCTCGTCGATTCGCGCGAAGATTAGAACCTGTAGAAACCCAAGCCTGGACCGATGTTCTCACAGGACCGTGGGCATTATGAACTCGTTTCCTTTTGATACACTAGGTGAAATTCACGACTTGATTACCCCCGATTACGACCACCTCTGGCGAAGCAATCAGCGATCCCATTCTTACGGCTGATTCGATGCAATTGGAACCGGCAATTTGATCGAATCACTTTTTTTTAAGTTTCCAAGAAAGCCTATGGTTCTTTAAACGATACCTTGTTATTCCATTCCTTTTCGTTTTACGAGCGACTAAGACGAGTTCGGAAGAAAGTACCCAGACGAATTCAAAATATTAAGCGTCTGCGGAATTTCTGCCTGTTATTTGTTTGTCAAAGAGAAAGACTGCAAGATCTGTTCCCATCTACTGCAACCTTTTCCCCGAAGCGTTAGAATTTAATGTGGGAGGAGAAAACTTTGTCTGAGAAGATACGTAACTGCGTATACTCCATACAAATAAAGTGTAAAGAATATCGCCGCACAATCTGGCCCCTGTTACTGCCACTAGCATAATGGAGACCTAATGGAGGAAGCTTTCGCGCCAATGTATACTACTCTTTTTTATTGCAACTGAAATGTTTCGCGGGTGCTCTAGAATCCGATACATCGTGCCGGATGGAATGCCCGCTTGATTCTCGAGGCAAACCAGCCAGGGTACATCTAATATTCCTTTGAAATTTATCAGCAGGTCCGAAATGTAGGTCAGCACAGCGAGAGCATTTGCTAGCGGCGCTCCTAAGCTTGGTAGGATTTTTCTCGGGTCCCCAACCGGCTCGCAGCTATGACTTTCCCCGATTGACCTCGCAACTCTATTCGCGGGACACCTCGTCGCGGTAAAAATCACGGGATATCGATTAAACTGTCGAAGATTTACAACCTCGCGTCCGAAGCGCGTTGTATCGATTTGCTCTCGCGGCGAAATCGAGTGTATCGGGTTTCGAAGAAGTCGTTTCCAGGTCTGTATCTTTTCCTGAAACGAGGTTTCCAATGATCCCATGGGCAAACGGTTCCTCGATCCTGACCGTGCGTTAGTGGGGAAGAAGAACTCTAAACGGGCAGCAAATAAAATCGAAAGGTACGAGCAAAGTTTACCGCGTGCACCAGGAAGCACGTTCCTACGAGATTGGGCGATTAAATTTCGGTAGTGAATGAATTATACGCATGTAAAAGCACGTGGAATGGTGTTTCATTTATCTACTTAGTGTTAGGTAGAACATTCTTTAACAGGAGAAGAATTTTTGGAAGGGAAGCAATTGTAGAAATAAATCGTTCACTTACATTTATCTGAATAGCTTCACAATAATTAAGTTAGACAGAAGATTCGTACGAGCTTTTTATACCGCACTCAGCGTACTGTATTCACTAATCGAGTCACGTCCCCATTTTACAGTACCTACACTTCGTGTATTCGTCGGTAATTCCGTACGTGCCGAGAAATCGAGCGTGGCTGCAACATTTTGCGTCCCCAAGACACTACGAATTACTATAAAAGTGTAATGACAGCGTTACGCAAGGCATCAACCTTACGTAAGATCCGCCTGGAGGCACTTCAGGTGCGGCACGTGCGGCATAGGTCGACGAAAAGGATTACGAGAAAGGTTGCCAGCGGAGGGGCAGGGGGTGGGTCAGTGTTGGATAAGATCGTGAGAGAAAAGAGCTGATGTGTACGAGAAAAGTTGCCGGAACAAAAGGGGAGAGTGCACTGCTACGTGACCTGCTTTCGAGAGTGAATCGAACGCCGAGGAACCTGACTCTGTACCTCAATGGACATGCACGATTGCCTGGGGATGCGTTCTTCGTGGTCTTAGATGGTCCCTTCTCCGATATTTAGTGGAACATCCAACGGAATCGTGGGTCGAAGCGCCGAGGAACTCGGTACGTGCTTGTAACTCCCTTCAATTTTAAATCATTTAGAGGATACTTAACAAACAGGTGCAGTTCTTCTAAGACAGCAATAAATTTCTTCAAGGTTTTAAACAGTCCCTTTTTAGTACTTATTGGAAATGTAAAGAATACGTTAGGTGCTGGTAATTCGATTACTTTTAAAGCGCTGGGAAACTATCCAATTAGCAGAGGCAGATATTTTACAGTAGTAATTGATTTTTGTTAGCCACTTGTAATGTTTAGGGTTTCAGGCGATCTATCTCGACATTTGTTACAAGGCACAGTGGTTCGAGTATACTACATGCTAGCTGGACAAAATTATTTTTTCGCGGGTTTGGGTTTATATGGGGTTCAAATTGTTAGAAAACAAACCTGATTCGTATTACAGTTTATTATTTCAATAAAAATATCAATAAAATAAAAATATGACTAATTCAATAAAGGAAAAATAACAAACCAACAGTATTGTACTTTAAATATAATTAACAGTTATAACATTATGTCTGTTCCCGTAATTTCTGAGCTTCTAAGTTTAAAACCTGCTTTTTGAAATAAGTTTTCCCTGCATCGCTATTAAAATAGTGTTTTACTATATGTTCCACGTCGATCGACGCGACAAGGGTTGAATGTACGGACAGTAGAGACTTTCTAGTTTATTTTAATCAAACAATCGATCTGCAAAAATTTGCAAAACCATATTTTTCTAATTGTTTTCGAGCGCGACGCTCGGTAGCACCACTCAGTGGATTAAAATAGTGTTTTACTATATGTTCCACGTCGATCCAGGCGACAAGGGTTGAATGTACGGACAGTAGAGACTTTCTAGTTTATTTTAATCGATCGATCTGCAAAAATTTGCAAAACTATGCCGAGCGTCGCGCTCGAAAACAATTAGAAAAATATAGTTTTGCAAATTTTTGCAGATCGATCGATTGATTAAAATAAACTAGAAAGTCTCTACTTTCCGTACATTCAACCCTTGTCGCGTGGATCGACGTGGAACATATAGTAAAACACTATTTTAATAGCGATGCAGAGAAGACTGATTTCAAAAACCAGGTTTTAAACATAAAAACTCAGAAATTACAGGAATAGACATAATGTTATAACTGTTAATTATATTTAAAGTACAATACTGTCGTTTTGTTCTTTTCCCTTAATTGAATTAGTCATATTTTTATTTTATTGATATTTTTATTGAAATAATAAACTGTAATACGAATCAGGTTTGTTTTCAAGGAATTTGAACCCCATATAAACCCAAACCCGCGAAAAAATAATTTTGTCCAACTAGTATGTAGTATACTCGAACCACTGTGCAAGGGTGCAAGCTGAATGGTGACGTTAACAAATGAACTTCGCGCACACTTGCCTGTAATTAGCTTGTAAAACCAATTGAACCGATATCCATTCAGCAGGTGGAAATTCTTAGGTCTTCTAGAGCACGTTAAGAAAAGACAATTTGAATGTTCACTAAAGAAATGTTTAAAAAATATGGAGCTTAGAAAGTACTTGAAGAATAAATTGCTGTGGTTTTGAAATTATTAACCTTTAAACACGAGATATCTTCTAATTTGGTGAATGGATCGATCTTGATACCTTCTTTGAACATTCTGAAGATGAAGCTGATGGATGATTTCGTGCACTATTATTACGAAGTACTGTAATCGTGTCTGCGCGAATTTGCACTTAAGGTTTCTATTTCCATAGGAGAATCTACTCGTTAAGGTCCCATTCCCAACGAGATCTTGTGAACTTAATGAGCGGACAAGCGGAAACAACTGTGCCAGAATCGATTCCAGCCTGCTGTGTACATTTCAGAGAAATCTCTATCAATTCGTTTACCTTCTCGGAACCTTAACATACATATACCACAAGAGTGTTCCTCGGATTCAAACGTAAGCCAGCATGTACCAGCTTCCCACAATTTTAATTTACTCTTGGCCTCGAACGAAATTATACGAAACACAAGTGAGACCTTAAATTTCTATGCACATATTAAAACCGATATCGCGATGCATACAGAAACTATGGAATCATAAGGAAAGGATTTCTTTCCAACGAGATTAACATGCCTGAAAATTTATTCAAGCAGCGTCAGATAAGATTAATGTAAATGCGTTTCGCTGTTTGCTCGTATAATGCAGGTCGCAGAAGAAGAGGAGGAGAAAGAAGCTTTTTTATTTTTCCTGAGAAATCATCCAAGTGCTGGAGAAAGTACCTCCATCTGGTAGAAACGATTAACACAGCGCTGCACATCGTTGAAAGTTCTCGGGAACGATGGAACAAAGTTTCTGCAATTATTTTCAGACGCTGTGCGACCAATTTATGAACGGACCATCTGCAGGAAAATTTCTCTGTTCCTCCAAGTTTTTACGCGCTAGCCGCGTCTTGGAATATAAATGATTCGCCTTAAGAAGTATATACATGTGTAGCTGGCGGGCAATTTCATGACAGTCATGCGAGATTAAGTATCTGCGAAATGATACCACGTGGACGAAAGCAGTACACCGATGGATTAACATAGCGAAATATCTTTACTTCGGACACTTTTTACTCTGACTAGAAGAAGTGGTAAGGATCTTCCATGGCGACGTAGGGAAACGTATTTTCCTTCACATCTCCGTAGCTGACACTAAACGATGCACTATATTACACCATGCAAGACCACGCTAGATGCAACGTTTATCTCTGTCGACTATTCTAGGTATCATTCTACCATTAATCCCTCAACAATTCATAGTGTGGAGGAAGGAACTGGCTTCCATCCCGGAATTTTTATTTCCTGAATGACTACTACAAAATATTACTTCAATCCTGGTATTACACCGCGTAGAGGAAAATTCTTTCAAGTTCGTTTCACAACGTTCTCCCAACAAAAATATTCCTCTTGACCAGAAGACTCAGCCTAAGTTCCCCGCGAGCACCAACGTTGAACGTCAACCTTGCGATGGTCACCCACGCGACCAGAACAGTAGCACGTTCAAGGAACATCGCGGACAAACGAAGTCTAGCACACTGTGTAGAGAGTTTCGATTTTCAATTACCACTGGGGGAAATCTCGTTCGCATGGCGAGGCGCGCTTTAACGGGGCTCCTTTCAAGGTCCGCTGCGGATTCCGCTTTGAATCTTCCGCTTTCCCAGCGCGGAGCCGCGGCTGTTCACCGCGTCGGTTATTAATCGCGAGCGTTTGTACGGCTGGGTAGGCCGCAATTATCGGCGTTCGTGCCTGATGTCGTTAAACAGCTCGTCCACTCGTCGGTTTCCCCCTTCGACTGGTTAATTTCACGGTCAACAGGCGTCTTGGAGGAGGAAAAAGAGGTGGCTGGATCACCGATTGCCCGTGGAACGTTATGATAAACGGTTTCGAGGGGAGTCTTCTATTAATTGTTTAGTACACGCGATCGTCGATAAGGTTAATTATAAAAAGGAACGTCCGTGCACGTGGGCGTGTTACGGCGATAACATCGACGCCGAAGAATTCAAATGCCGGCGGAAATACCGGCGGGGAAGCTGAATTAACGAGTGCCGAGGATTCGTCTGCAACGAACCGGCGAAATACCGTAAAGTACGTAACACTGGCAAGTGGTGTAACGAAGGTATCGTTTCTGCTCTGGGACTTGGATGGTCTGGAAAGATTCGAGTTCGGCGAACGTTTGCAGAGGCAGGGCTGATGGAATGCGGGGGAAGGTTAACGAGAAGATGCTGCGCCTTTTAGACTCGATTGGATTCAAGATACTGTGACTATTAACATTGATGTTGAAACGATAAGTTTAGCTAAAAGACTCAACTTGCCAAACGTGACTGGCAAGGAAAGGTAGACAACACGGATATTCATTTATACAAAAGAAAAAAAGAAATTTTTGCATTTTTTCAGGTGGTGATTTCACTCCCAAAACCCGCACTATGGTGGCAACAAAACGTAGGGTTGTGTTACGGATGAATTACTCTACTTTCGCACAAAGTTAATTAATAATTTTCTGAATTTCCGGGTTGCCTAGCTTCCCTTGTGAATCATTTTCTATGATCGAATAATCGAATTTAACTCGATTAGAGTTCTCCATTCCGAATTCTCGATGAATTGGTACAATCGAACGTGGATAGATCCACTTTCACGCGACCTTGGAAACTTGACCCCGAAGTGAAACGACAGCTTCGAACGCAAGGAAACGATCAACCTTACGTGGCACAGGTGAGAGCACTTAATGCAATTCCCTCGCGGATCTGCCCGCCGTGATTTACATACGTTTCAGCACCGATATCCAGCTACAACTGGGTTTTCTCGTGGCCAGATAAAACCGCACGGCGGAACACGAATGCATTGATATTCCGCGGCGGTAAAGACAATGACCTGGTTAACCGGCGATAGCAAAATTGGTGTCAATACCGGCACGGCGTCACGGGCTGCATCGAAGAGCGGCCGGAAGTCGAGGTTATGATAGAAAACTATGTGGGCGACGGCCAGAGAATGAGCAGCCTGATATTTTGCATCCGACGTGCACCGATTGGAACGTTTGTTCATGTCGACTGCACGGATTGCACGCGATATTAACTTGTCAAACTCCAGATACACGAATGAAAGCACTATGTAATGAAACGTTCGCTATCAATTTGAATGCTCCAAAGAATTCTCTCTAATTAAAACTCATCGCAATGAGAAAATTATGTTCTTAATCTTGAAATCTAATTAAAGGTCTATAATCTCTACACGAATCAACTTGAATCCTCTCCAATTAGGAAGATTCGAGCAGATTTCATCCGAGATTAAATTCCTCGGAAGGTTCATGACGATATTATAACATCGTTATTGTTTCATCACATAAATAACTTCAAAGTATTCTCGAATATTCGAGTCATTTAATAAATCAATGTCTGGAGAAATTGATCCAATCCAGGAGACAATAGTTGAACAACTTCCTAAGTAGACGTTGGAGGAATTATTATGTGAAGCGACGCAAACACATTCCCGTTTCATCTGACGCTTATTATGCAAATCGAATTATTCCGGATTTCCGCTATGGTTTCAGCGGGATAAGAATAAATACTTAACCGACAGGTTAGAAAGGGTATTATTTTCCATTCTGACAAGTAGCATTTGCAAATCGCGTTACAACATATTCCTTATTATGGTTTCATTGCACGAACGCGTGCACTACCGACGTTCTGTTGGACAAGAACTCTCTATAACAAGTTTATTCCCTTTTCCATGTTAACCGAGAGACAGGAATTCAGAAACACCTGATACAGGTGCCGTGCAACAAGTCCCTTCGGAACAAGAAAAACAGCTGTCTACCTGCAGTGTCCGAGGGAAATATCGCTATGCGGAATGTTTCGATATTAGCATCGCCAATGACCGATTTTCTGCTCGGCGAGACAACGTTTCTCGGATCTTCTAGCGCATCGGGAACAGGTTTTCACGGGCGTGAAATCGACGCATCCGCCAGAGATGAACGGGAACCTGTCTCGACGTCCAAGATAAGTTTCACTTTCGCGAAAAAGTCCCGTGGAAACACGGCCCCCCTTCGGGAAATCGATTACGAGTCCTTCCACGCTCTTGCTTTCCTCTGGAATCCCGATACCGAACTGGCAACCGGTTCTCAAGCTGCCGATCGTTTTTGCATATCGCGCTCACGGCTATTACCGATCGCGATTTTCCGCGGAAACGGTGGCTACCGTGCGATGCGATTTCGTCGCTCTCGTTACCGGTTACACGTTCCCACGACCAAATTTAAATCGTACGAACAGTTCCGCGTTTTTTAGCGGTGGTCTGCGGTTCGGAGATTGTGCTTCCTCATTCCTGTCTCGTCTGATGTATGATCGTTACCGCTAATGCGTGCTCCGAGTGCGCGTGTTTGTTAGATGCGATACTGCTATATAGAGTGGCGTTGGGATGGAAATTTATTAAAATACCACCGCTATCTGCCTTCGTCGACCGAGTCTCCAAAAAGAGAAACGGGAGGGAGATTCCCGAGGTGGATGTGAAGCTACTACCGATCGTATTACTCGCAAGCTTATTGTATATCAGAAATCGCTTTGTAGACTTGATGTTTCCCTCTCAACCCTCCGAGGGGAGCATCGCCCGCGAAAGTAGCGTGTCAATCGATCAAGCACAGAGCAGGGACCGTTTTGTTCCACCGTTTTCGTTTCATTAAGGTAATCAGGCGACGTCAAAGCATACCGTGTTGAACGAGACCGAAACGAAGAGTCATTCTAGATAATTAATAACTATCCTGGGACAAAGCGACTCCTCGGTGAATCGAGGCGCGAGACGAACCAAGTGAATGTCCGACCTGACGGAAATTCGCGCGCAAGTAGCTCCACGTGAATTGCAGGTTCCTGGGAGGAGGGCATATTTAGGGAAACGAATGATAACGAGCGGAACTCTTGCTCACGGCGGCCTAGTTGTCACGTCGATGACACTGATGACACTGCAACCGGGTTAACGTGTACGTGCTGGAGTATTGCACTTTGCTCTAATAGATGCAGCCGCGTAGGCTGAAACGTCACGTACGCCTAGTCGCGGATGTATTTTTTGCCAGATATTGATAGACTCGCGCAAACATCGATAATTATAGAATGAATTTAGAATTCTCTAATATATATCCTCCTTCTGAGTATGGCGAGTTTTTGGGATTAGATATAAGCCACTGCAAAGCATGATAATCGCCTATCATTCCGCAACTAAACCCGCTCCGTCGCAAAGTAAGAAACATTGCTCGCAATAAATGTTATCCATTCGTTTGTTGGCCGACGCACTCTGAATGCATTACCATAGGATTATAATGTATAAAAATGTGTGAAACAGCAACTTACTACTGGCAGGCAGAACAATATCCTATTATAATTCAGCTTCCTTCCTCAGACGACAAACACGTCGGCGCGAAAAGCGTATTTTAGCACTGAACAGGCCGCTGCTGTTACACCGAGGTTCGCTTAATTATTCGCGGCACGTGACAAGCACTCTCGCGTCAGAAGGAGTCGTTAAAATTGTGCATGTCAGCGGTAAAGCCGACGTAGCGAGAAAAACGAATCCACCGTCGCGTTTGCACGCCCGTGCTCCAGGACGAGCTGAACGCGGAGCGGTCTGAATACGCGGCTGCCACGACGCGAGACCCGTACCCAACTAAATATTCAGAAGACACCGCTTCCCAGGAATGTTGCTCTCGTTATCAGTGAAAGTTGCACAATATGAATAGGTATGCGAGCGGTGTGTCGCCATACGTCAGCGGAAACGTTCGAGGAATGACAAGAAATCGACGGATCGTTGCCTCAACAAACATAGCGCCTATAATTACCCACCCACATACTTTTCACGGCCCTTGTTCTACATTCTATGCCATTTCGCATTACGATTGTATTAAAGAAACTGATGGTATTTACCACAGAATCAAATCACGACAGCTCTACCTGCTAGCAATTTGAGGAAGCTTCACATTCGGAACCGTGGCTAATGGCTCGTGAAAGTGTTTTAAATACGAGAAAGTTTGGAACTGTCTCCGAAAAGAGAGACATTGGTTGCTATTGGAATAAAAAAGTGATATAGGGTAAAGACACCAGTAGTCGACCATGTATCAGTAGTCGACCACTTTCAGAAAAACATGAAAAATAAGGTTTTTAGAAGTGACGATCTTTTGAACACAGTGCAGTTCTCTAACTGCACTCTAACTGCACTCTGTTCAAAAGATCGTCACTTCTAAAAACCTTATTTTTAAATACATGAAAAACATGAAAAATAAGATTTTTAGAAGTGACGATCTTTTGAACAGAGTGCAGTTAGAGTGCAGTTGGAGAACTGCACTTTGTTCAAAAGATTGTCACTTCTAAAAACCTTATTTTTCATGTTTTTCTGAGAGTGGTCGACTACTGATACATGGTCGACTACTGGTGTCTTCACCCTATGTGCATAGTAAATTTTGTGTTTTATCGAGAGTTTTTCGTTACTCGTATTTTTAAACGATTTTATTCAGCTTTGACCCTCTGTTTGATTGTTTGTATGGTTCAAATCTGGCAACTCAAATTTATCCCACATCCAACTATCCAATTGTCTTGAAATTTTGCGGGCATGCGTAGTTTGAATGGCAATACAATATTTAAACAAAAATTAACCCCGAGCGGGTGAAAAAATTACCCAATCATCAATAAATATAACCCATAACCACAAATCCAAACGACTTGAAATCAGCCACTCGCGTTCTTTACGAAAAACTTTCGGGTCGTTAGTCGCATCGCGATTTGAAATTAAATAAAAGATAGGTATTTCTAAAGAAGTCTGAGCTGCGAAAAAAACAGAAAAATTTTTATGTTAAACGATTTTATTAAAAATGCACTAAAAACTAAAAAATAATTCTTTTCGTGTACTGCAATTCCGATGGTATTTTCTCACTCTAAATAAAAATTTCATAACAGAATATGAATCAATTTAATACAGCATCAAGCGTCGAAATGAATTTGTTGTGAGATACCCTGCTCCACGATTTTATTTAAAGTGAAAAAACAACGAAATTGCAGTACAAGAAAAGAATTACTTTTTAGTTTTTAGTGCATTTTCAATAAAATCATTTAAAATAAATATTTTTTTTTACTCTGAATTTCGGGACTTGTCAAGACTTGAGAAATGTAGAAACTTCATTATATCTGACAGTTGGTAATACAAGTTCCAACAATGATACTTATATGTGGATATTGCGGATCTAATCTCTCGTTTCTAGATCATCCAACGTTTTTTATGGATTAGTGTGCGGATCGTAGAGACCTTATCTTATCAAAACAATATACCTGTTTTTTTCCATTCGCGTATCAAAGTGCAATCAATCGCGCAGTAAAAAGAATTAGTGTAAATGGAACTGCATCGAACTTACTCTTCTAGACTAAGGTCCTCCTCATCCTCCCAAAACATACTCCAAACTATCTTCAGAATGCTCATCAATGGATACTCCTGCACGCCGCCCTTGCCCGTCCAATCTGAAAATGAGAAGAACGTTTTTATGTTAATCACGCAACAATCTCGTCCATCGATCAATCGTTACATCAACAATATGTCGCGTCCTTAGAATACGACTGACGGGACGTTTCTCACGTTCTTTAACGCCTCAGACGCGATGCATTTGTTGCAGACAATGGCACGGGCCAACGCGCTGCAAAAATGGCTCATCACCGTGGCATACCATTCACCAAACACAATGACAGCAGCCACCCTTCACCGACTCTTACGTAACACTCGTCTAGAGCTTAAACGAGTTTAATTGGCCCTCGCATTGTTTTTCGACCGGATGGGTTAATGAAAGGGTTCGCGCGAAAGCTGCATTCTTCGTGTATCACGAACGAAAACGAAACTGAATATAAGTACGCGTGAACCGCCTTGACACGAGAAGAACACAAGCTCGAATAATAATAACTCGTAGGAAAGTCAGTTAACCCAAGACATATAAGAGCATGCGTTCACAAACATCAAACATATTTCTCTCGGTAACTAGTGCGGGAAAAATTTATCCTACATTTTCAACCTTTTCGTTTCATGCAGAACCATCATTTCTAGGGTTGCACCACCGGTCACGAGACACCCTCTACGTTACATCAGTGATACGAGCCACTAGGCACGGGTCACACGGAGACGAGGTCAGCGTAACGTATTGTCCTTGTGCCATATCGCGCTCATGCTCTCATAGAGTCGATTGAAACGAATGCACGGCAGCTAGAAGAAACGAAACCAGGTCCGAGCACTTTTAACGAGACATCGTAGCACGTTCGTCTTCGACGCGCCGTAACCGAAAGCGATAGAACGGCGATTCGATTCGCGATTCCTCGAGAAAAAGGGGCCAGGAGCCGCTACGAATGTACGGGAGAGAGTGCATTCACGGTTACGACAAAAGGCCGTTGCACTCAAGTGCATCGAGCCCGTCATTATTCGCGGTTCGACGACCCGGTGCATCCGAGTTTTCGTGCAACGAAAATCGGTACGAGGCTTCGAAGGGATTCGAAGAACAATTGGGATAGAATAATTCAACGACCTACCTACTGTTTTAAAAGTTTAGAGAACTTTTGCTGATGGGTTTTGAAGATAGATTCTCTGATGCACATCCTTCATTATACATAATTACGAATTTGTAGCTTGAGACGTGTTGAGTGGATAGAAGAATATATTATACCTTGTATCTTGTATCATGCATTAAAGATTAGAGGGCTGGAAATCGCTAATTTGTATGATAAATTCCTTCCACAATTTATTCAGGACAGCGTTCGAGGTTTTTATATGAACTTAATATTCTCCACTAACTGAAAACTGCTCGATCACTTAATTCGTGGTCTCGCGCTCTTTCCATATAATCTTAGAGACGACGGGCTTACTCCGCGAGATAAATGATGAACTAAATCTTGTAATTATGGCTCACTTGGGTTTTCAGACGCTAGGCCTGAAACGTTTAATCAGTCTTTGTGTCGACATCAATATTTGCGCAATGAAGCATTCTGTACACGCTGATACTATAAGTGATAACCCGATAGTTAGCTAATATTTAGTTAATCCTTTCTGACAACCTAATTGAGGATTGGTGTCCGCAGCGAGAATTGGCTATCTGTATCAATAACACAAATCCTGTAATGCATATAGAAACCTCATCCACTTTACTCGATTATTACCTAAAGTTAGCTTTTTGCAACACTTACTCCTTTTTGTGTGTCAAGTTTCCTGCCATCTACCTCCAAGCATATAACGGGGATTAATCGATTGGGGGTTCGATAATACTTAATAGCAACGACATACTCTCTTAACATATCTCCTTTGCGCTTCTGAAAAATCCATCAAGCTAAAATCTCTGTGCAAATAACTGAGCAACCGCTTCCTCAACACGCAGAATTGATAAAACCGCGAATCTGCTTTATCGCAATGCGTCATCAATTCTAAGTTTAGTATGTGGTGCCTTTTCATCCTCCTCTACTTACAATATCCTACTATCACGTTCCGAAATATTCTAAAATATAATAACAGTACCGCGTGTCTTCGTATTTCAAAACATAATCCCTATAATCGAGTTTAAAAGAGTGCGCAAGAGTAAAGCTACAGTCGTTCCCCAAATGAGACAATTGGCGGTTCAAGAGAATTCATCGGACGGCAGAAAGTGAAATGGCATTCTACGTTACTTCGTCGTATACCTATCAAACGCCACTTGAAGTTCATTCAAGACGCGACGAAACGTTTCAGCGCCGGCCCACTTAACCGAATCATAAACTTATTCGACGAGACTTTGGCTCATTCGCCACGATCATATTCGACAAACAGGACATCACAGAAGCTGCGATCGTGCGCGCCTCTACGGGACCTCTGGCAATTTGTAGCGCGGAAGTCGTTCGCGGCGAGTGCCCGCAGAAGAGGAGATCCTAAGTATTACTTACTCCTCGTTAAATCTGAGGATGGCATCGTCGACGTCCGCCGTTAACAAACTGCCCGTGCCGACAATGCGAAAAGAAAAAGCGGAATGGTCTCTCTACCCACGTACACCGGACCTCTCCACCGGTCGCTTTGGGCTATTACTACATTAACGAGTCGCTGCTCGTACGCTTATACGCCACCGACACTAGCCGATAAGAGGTTTCCTTGTGATAACGGACTTTCATGCATCATCGGTGCACCAGCGAATCCTCGTAGCACGGTGCACCTCGCTATTTATCGATAAATGGATTTATTTCCGATGATATCGCGAGGTACAGGGAATAGTGCGAACAGGTGGCAACGGCAGAGATTACGGGAGAAGAGATATCTTCCTGACGCAAATCTATGAAATAAAGTTAATGATACGAACTGGTTGAGAAACTTGAGCGGTGGGAAGAATTTTATGAAGATCTATCTAAGATCTTCCTTACGATAAAATGATTAATGACTAATAAAAGAAGTACTATCGTCGACAGAGTCCTCGAATTGAAAAGCTGTAGCTTTCTCCTAATGAAAATTGAAGGGGTTGAGGAAGAAAGGGTAGTTTCTTCGCGACAACTTTGTTTTCTACGAAAAACTTCCCCATAGAAAGCATTCAGTAGAATCATATCAATTTACTGTGTGAGCCGTCTAGTCTTGGGCGTCGCGACGCGCCATAAATCAAACTCTAAAACGACGCTGACGGGGAGCGCGTGAAGCTGTAATCGGGATACGAGATTACGCGGCGTTCGAGGCGTTGTCAACGCGAAAACTGGACCTGCATAAATATGTTACAAGCCGAGCGAAAAGTGGACCACAGCTTCTAAATACCCGGTGGACGGTCGTTGCAGCTTAGAAAGTGCTAATCATGAAACTGACCGACGTTTCCGTTTACGAGCTGTGCTGGAGAGAACTAGTTTATCGCGATTTGTTTATGCTTGTCCGCTTTGGAATCTTAAAAACTAAATAAGATATATATGTTTTCACTTGCCACTGTTTTCCTGATAACCATGGTCATCTCAGAATGATTTGCCCATCAAGAAATGGTCCACGAGCGAGGAGCTTTAAATTCCGAAGCCGTTTGAGAACGGCTGTGGAACGACACCATCTTGGTGTCAATCATTCAACTGATCAGGCGATACTTCCCTCTAAGTGAGACTTTCTCTAAATAACAAAAATTTCATTCAAGTTTAGTACCATTAAACTTAAACATTATTAATATTACGCTCTATATTTAACAGCAAGAGGGTGCATTTATCGCGATCGAATGAAACGCGCGATAGTGATAACGGTAATACCAGTGCACCCACGCGCTTTTGCTTCGAGAGAGAAAAAGTGAAACTGGAGATTTGCACGTCTGATGAAAGAGAGCGTACGTTTAATGAAAACAGTTTTCTGAAACGTTAACATTTGCAATGCACTTTCGAAACTTCCAGCGAGTATACTACCAGGTGTTTTTCCTTTCAGCGTGGAAAAAGAAACGTTTTGCGAGCTATTCAATTCTGTAAAAAATTATTATTACCTTATACGTCCGTTTAATTGCTAGAAAATAACCGTTTATCGCTGGAAAGTTTATTCTGTTGCGAATCCTCTGCACTCAACAATATCCTCTTCCATACTAAGGAGGGAAACAGCGAAACACAGAATTGGACTGCGGAATACGGAACTGAAACGGAATGGCGCGTTATTTGTTATGAATTAAATAATCGCTGCATCAATAGTACGCCATATTGATTACTGTTTTGGGTTTTGTAAAAGATAGTTTAAAGTTTGAGCGACGAAATGCAGAAATTTTAATTGATTTATGTATAATTATTTCCTCGTTTAATATTGACAAGTTTCAAACGCGGGAAATCAATGGTGTGTCAGAAACTTCGACTGTAGAGAGCGCCACTAATCACGTTACGCAAGTATCGACAGTATAAACAAGCATGTGGTTGGGTTTTGCGTTGTTAGTAGCGTTGCGAGTATGTAGCACGTGATAGTTCGTACCATTATCCTTTCGTTAAAGAAACACAGTTGTCGTGAGTAAATTTTACAAGAACATATGCTGAAAGTAAGTGCGATGTACTGAGCAGCCTCGCTTGTTCGTAAGTCTTGAAATAAATTCGATACTTTATAATCTTTAGAATCCTGGTGTGTTTTGAGGTTATGTTATGCTTTGAACGACACTTTAAACTTATTTTACCATGCAATTTCACGAGACATTTGTATATAATTCTGTTTTGATTTCAAACTGTTAGACTTGCCGTATTTTTAGTTTAAAATAGGATATATTTGGTTTCCAAAGTGGAATTTTGTAACAATATGCATATACGTGTTACTTGAAGGCTCTTCGAAAATAAGGGGTATTTAAAATATTACTCGTGATACGATAAAATGGCGAAATCAATACGTAGTAAATGGAGGAGAAAGTGTAGGGCGATTAAAAGGGAGCGTTACGGTGCGAAAGAATTAGAAAGGTTGAAAAAGACATTGGGTATCAGTGAGAGTGGTGCGCAAGATGTGGAAATGCCAGAGATATCGGAAATAGCTACAGGTAAGTTGTGATTTTACACGATACAGCTTTAATGTTATCTTACGATGTTTGGCTCTTCCAGTTGTCAACGCAAAAACTATAAAAGAGAATGCAAAGTCGAAAGAAGACACCGAGGCAGATGGCCTGGAGAAAATGGATGTAAGTAAACCTGGCAGGGTATACAACAAAAGGACAATGCTCGATCAATATGGAAACTACCCTGTTTGGATGAATCTGAGAAAGATTGCTAAACACAAGAAGGGTAGAGCAAAATCAAAGAAAGCGAACACAAAGTCTCACAAAAGGATAACCAGAAAACAGAAGAAAGCAACGAAACAGGATTAACTTCTGTATAAAATTGATAATGATCTTTAAAATGCCTTATCCTTTGACCTCGCATATAATAAAATGGACATAATCCTTATTAATGTTAATGAAATATGTTTCATACTATCCTTCCTAAATAAACCAATAACAATCATACACATACGTCTTTTGTTTTATTAGAAAGATGGGTACAAATGATCGCAAAGATTAACTTTTCGATTCCGTTACAAAATTTCGCGTATCATCATCGTACATGCTAAAAGAATGGCAGTGATAGTACGATTAATTCTATCGAAGTTTTCTTACATAAATATTATAACTACGGGCAATGCCCAAAACTTTTGATATTTCTCTCCGCCGTTGCAACGATATTAAAACTTTATCGGCACCGCTGATCTGCAGCGTAATCGCAAACGATTCTCCAGTTCCACCACTCGATTCGTCAAGTGCTGCATTTTCCTCGCCTCCAGTTCATATTCCCTCAGCTTGTTTCGCATCTCGTATATTTCCTGCTGCATGAGTTGCTGAAAATAATTACATTCTGGAGTAACCAGTGAAAATCGTACATATCGTTCACTATGCATTGGCACATACCACGTTCTCGACAGTTCGTTTCATCTCGTTAAGACTCTCCACAACCGATGCGACTTTGGCACTCATTTCCGTAGTATCGGTGTCCCTCTTCTTTCCTTTCGCAATTTGCTGGAAGAAGAAGAATAAGAACTCTAAAATAAATTGTCTAAACTTTGGTGACCTACCTCTTCGAATTTCAAACACTCTTTGCTGCAAAGTCTCGCGAGACTGTCTACGTATCATTATTATTTATTACCAGCACGATTGGGAATCTAATTTTAACAGACGTTCTCACAAGACTCTTCTACTGTATTTTTTTGGAGACCTCGAGAATGGGTACTCGGAAAGGAAGAAAAACCTTCGAATTCCCAAGCGGCTTGAAAAGCAAATATACCTCTCCTTTACAAGTCAAATAAATACTGCGAGCCTTTGTCCAGTGTACCTTTTCGAGCTTGGTGAGCCTTTTCAGGATAATCTCGTAGTCCTGATCGAGGTCACCGTCGGCCACCTCGTTCTCCGTATCTGCAAACAGGAGAACTCCTTGATACCATGGCGCGAGAACCCTGAGCACCGTGTGCTCTGAGATACTTCTGTATTCGAGGCACCGAATCGTAATCGAAAACGAGGACAGCGACTCATGTTTACGAACCATGCGAAGAAATCGACGGACGTTTCGTCGTGGTCACTTCTGGGAAGCTATCCTCCAAATCGCGAGCTTCGAACGCGGTGCCATCGGTGTCTGCAAAAGAATACAAGCGTGATCGTTTAAACAAATTCATACCAGCTGCTGATCGTAGACCTTGGCTTTTTCGAAACGCCTCTACTTCCGGTTTCTGCACGATACTCGTGGACGGGACATCGATATTGAGGAGGCACAGCACGATCTCCAGGAGAAGAATTGCAATGCTGCGTCCAGAATTGTTATTATAACATTTCCTTATATTTAAAGCGCATCGAAGAATAGAGTGCAACAAAAACGCCCACTACTTGAGATTCCTGAGGCCTTCGTGGGCCGAGTTCTTACAATTTCTATCGGTCGAGGCTTCCGGGTGCAAGTCGTGGCTCTATATCAGGGTTTCAGATGACAGTGGAAACGCTTTGATCGGCCTTTAAGGACCACAGGACCGTTGATCGTCAACTACAGTCTTGAACCTTATGAGGTGAAAGACTCTTCTTGGACACGACTTATAGCCAGAAGCCTTGTATGACATGAACTGTACTCGTACTACTTGTATGCGCAATAAAGTGTATATCTGCATAGGCATAGTTTATTTGTCTGGCAATGTGCACCATGTGCCTCTAAATCAGTGTTTTCCAGTGGCGGATTTAACAGGGCGACTGATGAGCAGTTGCCATCTAGGCCCCTGCACTAGTATGATTAGGTATAGTTGTCCAAACACTACATTTTTTCATATTACTACACTTAGCTCGGTTTTAGTAAACCCCCTCTTTATTTTCCCCCCAAAATGGGCCCCTCAGAACGTTTGCCACCTGAGTCTTTTTTCTTAAATCCGCCACTGGTGTTTCCCAAACTTTTTTGAGTCGCGACCCCCTTTTATAATATTCAAATAACCTATGACACACCCCCTTTCCCCAATATAAGCTATGGTAAATTTAATAAGGTAAAGAACACACTAAAAATAGGTATTTCAGATTATAATTCTAACTTAATAATATTAAAAAAATCTCTAGATCTTTCGATTCTTCTTCTTGATCATCCAGTGTAGAGCGACCTTGTATATACTACGTCCAAGTTCACGATCAGCTCGAAAAATTGTCAAAACAAGTTTGCCCAGTAAAAATATCGTGGGCGAAACTTCTATGCGAATGTCGAAAACAAACTGAAAGGCATTCAAAAAGTTGTTTTCCACTGTCATTGCAGTGAGTGGGTTTACGCGGGTAGCATTTAGAAGCTGAATGATCTCAGAAACAGATCGTCTCTTTGGTGGCAGTGGAATTCTTTTGCAACATGCTTCGCTCACCGTTCTTTCGACAGGACTGGCCGTCTTTCTGAAGTTGAAAACCAGGCCTGCATTGGCACTCGTAGGTACCCGGTAGGTTTCTGCAGAGCTGATCGCAGGGCTTCTCTGTCACGCACTCGTCGACATCTGCAACGTTGGTGGACAAGTTATGGTAATTCGTTAAAAATTAATCGCAGCAACGCGACAGATGGAAAGCAACGACAGATCCGTCGTGAAATCTTTCGGTTTTCGGACAGAGTCGTTGGGAAAATTCCGTGCAGACTGATTTTTCTAAATCCGGCGAATTTGTCGAAGTGAACTGGTAGAGGATTTCAATGAATAAATTATGGGAATTTTAATTAGTTATTAAGTTGCCGTTTTATCGAGGATAGATTCGAAAGTGGGGACAGAACTACCATTTATAGTAACTCGTTCCTTGATCGATATAAGAAACAGATGTGGAAGTCGAGGAAAGTGGGAAACATGTTTTAGCAGACAGTATGACTCTGCTGTACGAATAAGAGAAACAGAGAACAGTTACAGAAAAAGTTGTATAATTATATTTGTGTGCAAAAACAAAGTCACTTTGAGAGCAATGAAGTGATATTTGAGGGAAGGAACATGGCTGAATTTAACAATGGGTGATTCTATACCTTTGAATGGTAATGCACATGTACGCGCAACCGCGAAGTCATACAGATGACGTTATTAAACCGTGAACATGTACGCTTCACTGAAGAACGGTTTTAACGAGTTAAACCCCCGAGGAGTGTCGAAACTCCTCGGTGCGAAAGGACTTTTCCATCGAATCGAAACCAGCACGCCGGCACAGCTTACCTGGGGCTTGGTAATTAGAACGTCCGCATAGCATAATGAAATCGCTCGTAAATCTATCGAATGCAGCTCGCTTCTGGACACCACAATACGCCCAGTCGGCTTGGTATTCGCGCAATGCTATCGAGTCGCGTATCGGGCTGCATCGATTTAATTACGCTTAACGATCGACCGGCCACAAGGATGTGCTCCTCGCCTGACTACCGATTTAGAGATATTTTACGATTGAACGGCACGCCGTTCGTCATTTTGCGTCGTTAACTTATTGGAAGCGCGGTCGCTTTTGCAGGATTTGTTGGGATGTCGCCAGATGAACGTGGCGATACAACAAATTACTGTGGTACATGATTCCATGGCAAAAAATATTTCTTGTTGATAGTGCATTATGTTACTTGGAATTTTGAAACGAGGTTTGGAGAATTCTAGAGTTTCAAGCTCGGGGCAAAGGCATGCAGGAAGACACATTGAATTTTTCTCGATTTTGGCGGTGCTGGTAAACAGTTATAGAAAGCATAAATATGATAATAGAGGCTAGAGATGGAGAAATACCTCTTGGTGTAGCTGTTTTAATGGCATACGTGTACCGCGGATTACCTATCACGTGAAATGATCATTTAGAATCGATTTGCATTCATGTTCGACATTACCTGTCTGGCATTGGCTGCCTGTAAATCGTTTGGGACACGTGCACCTGCCAGGGGAAGTACATACTCCGCCGTTTAAGCAGGGAGCGGGGCAGGCAGCTGAAAGGCGATAAATTTAAATTTTAAGTATCACATGACAGCAACAGTCAATAATCCTTGATCCACAACAAAATTGTACAACTGGTTAAAATGGCATTTACGATTCTCCATACGTATACTACAAGAGAGTACTTTCAATTCCGCTTTTTTCAAAGTCGAAATTCACGATACTTTATTTCTACAGATGTATACATTGCTTGACACACTGTACGAAGATAGAAACACGTTACACGTGTTGGTCAAAGATAGAAACTCACGTTTATTGCACCCAAAGCTCAATTGAGTGGACTGCGTCCATCCTGGGCAGCACGAAAAACTCGATGGCGTGTCGGTCTTAATATTGAAGATGTTAACATACCTAGAACGTACCAATTGAAATATTGAATCAGAACCAACGTCAACGCGCGCTTGCGCGGTTACACTTTCGTCTTACCTAATCTGCCCGCTTCGATGATGATGGGTGGTGGTTGTGGGAACTGATCTTGTGCAAACTCGCCTTCTGAAACGCGAGAAAAACATACCGTGTAATAATTATAAAGTACAACTTGAAATCTTTCGAATATCTTCGATCCAAATCGCACAGCGTTTATCGCTGTAGGGCTGCGCCCTTCTCGAGCGACTTGCCTCGGGCTTTACATTCATTATTGAGACTTACGCCGCTTCTATACGCCCATTGTCAAGCAGTGACAAGATGAAATTAAATTAACGAATCGATTGTTCTGATAGGGATCGCGATCGATTCGACACGGCGCACACCTTCATTTGCATTGCTGAATCGAAATGGAAATGGAAGATCGTTAAATGCAGGGAGGACAATTTCGACGGGCGCGTTTAAGCTTCGATTCAATAACTACGCGCGTAGCAGGCTTTCAAAGCGACTGCTTTGTTTTCTCGTGAAAAAGCGATACTGCACGACTTCAAATTATTCTCAAGTAGTAATGAATTATTTAGATTATAGCTTCCGTTGCAATTGATACTCTTTCACAGCATTTATTGGTTGCATCGAATTTCGTTCGAAGAAGCTTCGATGTTATTTCACAAATGAACCACGAACTTCTTTATAGATTTCCTTTCCTCGCAATTTATTTTCGAAAATCGAAACTCATCAATTAAACGCAGGCTATTGTCATTGAAAGCTGTTTTCGAAAGACATATCCTCGAAAGCCTCGAACCTAAATCATCAAGCCTGAAAAGTTCGAGGACCTCTAACGATCCTAATTAAGGAACGATCTAGTTTAATCAATTTCACCTTCTTCCTTCAACCTATCTTCGCAAATGTAACACTCGAAACCAAACAAAAAGTCGATGAAATACCTAAGAAACAACGCTCGGTGGACACTGATAGCCACGATACTCGACGCTGAAGTCGCTCCTCGGCAGTGGAAGATCTGCCGCGGAAAGCACGCGGATCAAAGAGGACAGGTCGGTTGAGGCCCCGTGGACGCGCGAGGATCGCGGATAATTGGGCGTCGAGAGGCGATCTCGCGCGGCGGAACCGCTTCGTCATCGTTGGCCCCGCGAGAAAATTGCGTCTCGGCGTGTCGCTGTCATGTTCGTTGAAACGCGACACGACGTTTACTGTCGCAACAGCCGCGTGGCTTGCATCGCGAGACGTCGGCTTCCCTTGCTCGCTGGCCGTTCTGTTCGCGGGCAGAAGGTGGCAGGAACGCGCAACGACCGGCGAACAAAGGAACTGGACCCGGGCCGATTAAACCATGCCCCGTGGCCAGACGTTGCGCAATTAAAACGCCACCCTCGGCCCAGCCACGAGCATATATCACGGTGCATCGTCAATTTTCCTTCTCCGCGTACCCGCAGAAACGTAATGCGTGTGCGGCGAATGATGCATGCACCGTGGCTCGAAAAGCATTAATCCTTTACAGCGAAATGATCCTTCGCGATGTACCTGAGAAAGACGGATTCTGCTCAGGTCGCGGAGGTCTCGAGGGAGCAATTTTGATGAAAGACATAGGTACTATAAATGGACCTAATGCAGGCTTTCTTTACGGATGCGTCAATGGTTGAGGAAGACACGACAATTTTGGGGAAGCTACTGTGTATGATTCTTTAATGACAAGAATCATTATAGTGTCACGGAATCCACGGAAGAATTGTTAGTTTCTCATTTGAGAGGAACAATCGGAGATCACGACACAAATTAGAGACATAAATTGTCAGATTCGTATCATCCTTCTCAAGCTTAATGAATCAATTATCCTTATACAATCTTCTTCCATTCCGGCACGCTGAAAGTTCTCTCTTAGCGAGACCGAAAGTCACGATTAAAAAAAGGGAAACCAGTCTGCCCCCTGCGATGTTCTCACGTCCCTTCGCCCGGGCAGGTGCATCGAAGAAAACGAAGCCTTAGAGTGCTCTCGAAATCTGTCTGCGAAGGCCGAGCCACGCGAGTTTGCCTGTGGATTATCAGCGGCAGAAAGGGTCAAAGGGATTAATGTGGCAGGTGATCCAGGTTAGTGAATCGTGTAGGATCTGCCAGACGGGATGTGTGGCATTACTCTATTCCCCTAGAGTCTGCTTCTCAGGGCAAAGTTGCCTTCACTCCTCGCCATGATTCTGCAAATTGTTTCCGCTCAGGCTGAAGACTCTCTTATGGGAAGGGACACGTGCTGATACTAATCTTCTCCCCTGATATGGTAGATAAAACTATAAAGCGATGTTCCGTCAATCTGGCACGCGATAAATGGCTCACAGAGGAGATTGAAAATTTCTTCTGACTTCTTCGAACATAAGTTTCATGTTCCAATCTGTTTAAACTTTTTAATTCTCAGGTGAAGTTTACAAGAAGTCTAGGTACTCCTATATTTATATAATATCAATGTTCCAGAAGCTGATGGCTAAAGATTAATTCAACTCACGATTCGTTTAATTTCGGCCTATCAGATGCGTGTTTCAGTCGGTATATTTTATAATCATCGCTCGAGTATCGTGCTGTGGCTAATGTTGTCTTAAGCTGTCGCTCTCACGGTCCACACGCATCAAACCGTTCCTGCAGCGTATTCTGTCTCCAGAAAAATCCCACGGAACACGTTGCGACGGAGTTTCAGATACGGTTCGGAGGACATTCGCGTGGGAATACTGGTTCGGGTGCTCCGGTGGCCATACTGAACTCAGCGCGGTGATAACGTCCAACATGGTTGGTCCACGACATTGAACGAGAAAGGCGAAGGAGTTGGGTGTACTTTCGTGGACAATTTCCGAGAATAACGCGTATTAAATGCACGTTCTGCCGGGGTTACATTTATTCCCGTTTAATGAGATAGCAATTGGTTAAGTTTACTTCAGAAAATGTCTCGACGATTTGAAATTCCTTCGAAATCAATTGAAGCTTACATTATGTACTCGGTAATCGGTGACTTTTGTATTCCTTGAAGATCATCGCTTTCATGTAAATATAGCTCGAAACTTCTTTATATATCTTAAATCCTCTCAAAGGATACCAGCGAACGATAATTCCAGCTGTGCTTGAGTTTTGAAAGCGAACACTTGGAGTTCCGTGAGAGTTACGAGTTCAGGATATCCAGCGCGTTCCTGGAACTTTCTCCGTGCTTGTAGGAGCAATAAAAAGCGGGAAATATACGAAGAGGACGCGAGTAATAAAATTACTGTCGATTAGCGATGTGGATGGAGGGCGTCGTCGCGTGATACCGTTTCGCAAGCATCTCTTGGGTGATAAATTCTCAATGAATTACCGCATCGACTGCTCGCGTGTCTGCGACTCTCTGAAAGCTACTTCCGAAACCTTAACGGTGATCTCGCATGTTTTCCACTTCTACTATTCGCGGTCGAAGCGAATGCAGCGAGACGAGTTATCGCGGCAATTCGTTACACCCTTGCCACTGACTATCTGTTGCTCGTGCAAGATTTCCTTGCTGATAGATCCCATGGACTCAGCCGTTTCCCTTTCTCTGGGTCACTGATACATAGCTGCCCGTGCCGGAGCTGAAACTATTAAACGATTATTGAGCACTCCCACGATGGATCGTTATGAGTAAGTGGTCAGAAGCGGTCCGCGTGGAATACGTATACTCGAGTATGCAATAAACGAGATAACCAAACCGGTCGATAAATCAGTTTTATTAGAAGCACGGGGAAAAGTGGAAATAACACCTAGTGCACTTTATCCGCGCCGTAGTCGGTATATCCCACGCACCGGTATCAATTAATCCCCTGTATCTCCCCGATCGAATATTCCACATCACTTTCCTCCGCGACGCTCGCAAACGGGGTGTGTAATCGTGGACACGCGCGTGAATTTTCCAACGAAGAAGCTGTACGTTATCACCGGGTGGCGTTAAACCGTCGTTGCACCATGTCGCGATCGTAACAACACGCTTCGCAGCCTCGTTGCAATGTCGCCGGTAGTAATAAACACCGACGCTTTATTGTACGATCCTGTGAACCTTACTCCAACGATTCTTCTCCCTTCGCGTCGGTAGCGCGCGATAAAGACACTGTCTCGCTTGCTTTCAGCATATCAAACGGTCGTGTATCAGAGCGTTAAGAAGATTTCGTTGCGAATGTAATGATCATCCCCTCGAATGGATAAAGGATTAGCAGGAAATTGGAATTCCTTCCTTCGACTCTCCTTTCGATTTATTCGCTCGGAACCGACGTTGGATTAAGTAACGACACGAATCGAGAGTGAATCGATAAAGAAATCGTAATGTCTCTGGAGGTCGCACTTCGATGGCGTGTCTAAAATTAAATCAGACAGAGCGACGATCACGACGGTGATTAAAAGGAACGGTTATGCCGGTTTTACGAGCAATGAAAAGCACGTCCTCGCAAAACAGAATGCGACGAGACGCGTCTCGCTTCTGCAGACGTTCACACGGAAGAACAAAGAGACAGCTGGCCGAAGTGAAGTGGCACTCGTGATCCGAACGATTTGCCGGTTCAAAAAGTTTTCCAATCAGCAAGGCGGTCATTGGCTACCGCTTCGAGGCGGAATGATTGATTAAGTAGAGCCCTCAGAATCGCGGCACCTCATTTTTCCTCGCCAGGCGAAACCGTCATTCACGTCGCCTAATGAAGCCCTGTTGTCGAGCCAATCAACGAAGAAGTTCTCTATCCAGAAGCCTCTGAAGACCAGAATAGGGGTACCGTTACCACAATTTAATTAACACGATGAACACTCCGTTTTATCATAGAATACTGCCACAAAGCCGCAGATTTTCAACTCGCTTGCTAATCCCTCACAATTGAACGCTAAAATCAACGACGTTTCTTGTTCTCCAAACCAATAACTTCAGCTCCCTTCGGTATATTCTGCTCGAATGCATTTGGACCGCTGGAATAAATAACAAGTGGAACATGTTCTGGTGACGTTAGCTTAATAGGCAATACTCCATCGTCGCGATTTATGGCCCGCCGGATTTCATCGAGGCGATTCGATATTACAGGCGGTTTATTTCGTACAAAGAGTCTAGCGTCTCAGAAATTCACGGAACGCGGGTCCGTCTCTCGATTCCGGGTCGCTTAATCGTCAGGGATGCAATGATTTTCGTGGATCCGCTCCCGTCACTCCTTCCCCTGCGAATCAGACGAGTGCACCATTTGGATGTGCGCTGTGGGACCGCGAAAATAAAGCAGCACGCTTGCTTGCACGCGGAACGGTATCCCTCGTGCATGCAAATGCGACGTTATTCAGCGGCGTCAATTAAAATCCAGCCCGAGATGAATCGCGAGATGCAACGACGGAACAGCGAGTTCCACGGGAGGAAGCATGCCCGGCAAACGACGAGTAATGTTATGACTGCCGCGTTACGATTCGCATTTCTACGGGGAACGCCAGCGCGTACAGCTTCTCGAATTCATGGCTGGCTGGTCGACTCGTGAATTCATTAATAAATTGCAATCAACCGCGCGGCGGATCGCTGCTGGCGTTGCCACCTCGCTGCTCTTATTGCGACCGTGTGGTGCCTCAAAGCTGCTGCAGGTTCAATTTAGAGACAGCAGCGTTTATCACGATGCTGCAGGGAATTGAAATGAAAACGCTATTTGACGTTAATGAGGTTCAAGGCTTGTGTAGGAACGGTTCATTCAGTCTTCATATTTAATTCTCGTTTCGAAAATGTAGGTATCGTGTGCTATGGCATCTTCATACATACTCCAATATCCCAGAACCTTCCACATCAAAGACTGAATATACCTGATAGTTGTTTTTTAACAATTCTGCGAGTCAATGTAACTCTATTAAAAATCTAGTATCGAATCTGTGGTTATGTATCTCGAGCACTACCACCGGAAACACATCTATCAGATGTACAAGCACGCCCGAAATATTTTTAACAGCCTCTCAATTTTCTTGCTCGCGGTCCATCTGCAGAGGACGATATTTTTCCACTCTAACTACACGCCGCCGTGGTGCGTAGCGATGGTTTATCATAAAAGTGAAGGAGTTATTTTTGAAGCTGACAAATGGGTTCAGTCCCCTTCTTGAATATTTCTCCCCCGAGCTGCCGTCGCCCGTCCCTTCGCCAGCTCCTCTTCACGCCTCGCAAAGAAAAGGAGACGTCTTTTTATCGGACGGGCAAGTTTTAAGGATATTGAGTCTGCGGCTCGTTAGCGACGGAGCTTCGCCAGCCTCTTCCTTTTCCCCGAGGCGCGAACCGACAGCTAAACAATCCGACCGGACGGCTGACTCCCGTTGTATATATTAACGAGGAGTTTTGCGAGACGTCAATGCTTGCATCTCTTCCAAACAGTCCCGCCTGATTCATCCGTGACCGTTTCGGGAACGGCTTCCCTGAAACTGTTTATAAAAGTCTGACGGCCCCGGCTCTCGTTCTTTTCGACGGTGGCAAGGGGAAGCTGATATCATCGATGGGATTCCACTTTTACGAGTTGAATTTTATTTCTGTGGAGATCTTTGTTCCATCTTTAATTACGAAGGGCCTGAGTGACATGCAGAGAGAAAATCATATGCATGGCTCACAAAAATATCTACCGTGCTGTCTTTATATTGAATTCTTACATTCAGTATTGAAATTTTTAGGATCAGTTGAGATTATCACTAATTCATTTTAATTGGTAGAATTGTAATATCGAGAATATATCGCTTAGGAGATAATAACGTGAAGGCTGGTGTATCGCATAAGCTTACCTCGATCAGGGTCGAATCATGCCGTTCTTTACGATCGACTCTGCTGATTGTTCGCGTCGTCGCGGGATACGCGATGGTGCAACAGAAGCCGCGGGCCTACGAAGCTTCCAAATTACAAAATTACTTGATGACTGGTTACCGGTTCCTGGCGAAGTAATTACGCGCCTACGCGGTGCCAATAAGTGCCTCGCCACCGCACATTATTCCCAGCGATGCATCCCCATCGTTTTACGTGCCTTTCGCCGCCACGATCGCGTTGTCACGGCGACGGTTACCTGCCTTCGAACGTTCCTTTATAATGGAAACATTGCGAATACCCAGTCTTCTCTTAAACTCGATAAAATTCCTCCGAATTATGAAAAGTCGACATTTGGCGAAGCATCGATCAATTCTACATCAACTTCCCCATTGCGTCGTCCCAAATTTATAGGAGATTACGTAATTGATACATCTCGCTTCTGATCCCAGTGAAACCCGTAGGTACGCGCGCGTAGAGTGATGTAACGTTTTCTCGTGTCATGAATTATCGTCTCGCGCTTTCGAGTTATTGCAATGATATATCGCTAGAACCGTCCGCGCACGTGGAACACAGTAACCCCGGCCCGTGATATATTCCCCTGGGCCTGACAACGCTACAAATTTTTCACCACCGCCTAACCGCTATCAGTTGAATCTAGATATCTCCATCGTTCGTTAGAAACGCTAACGATCGTTCCACCTTCTCATTTCCTCCAGCGATATTCAACAAGAGGCTACTGTGTAACCCGGAATGCTATCAAATAAGATTACGGACTCCATGCATGTTCCACAGTTACCTTTACAAGTGGCACTACGTTAAAATACCAATTCGTACGCGTTCCATTGCAGCCATCAATGTCTGACCATAGAGGACTAATTTCACTTACGAGCAACGCCAGGAGAGCTCGATATCGCATTCTCCTCCGTCGGTCCCTCTTCAGCCACAGTGAGAAACACCGTTATGACACCTGCGCTGTCAATTTACACGAAGACCACGCGGATCGTCAGCGAGGCAGCAGGATTATCATTTAATGGACCCGCAATAACGCCATGCCCGGATGGGGCGAGAAGGAAAAAGAAAAGGGACCGGCATGAATTATTCAAGCAATCGCAGGAACGCGAAGCAATAGCGGGGTATCGCGCGATCGATACCGCATCGCTCGAACACTTGGCAACGATAAGCCCATTTATGCAGACCATAAACCGACCCAGGGAATTTTCAAGAAGATCACCAGGGAGGCGAGCTTACGGGGCTACGAATACTTGGCGCGCCACCGAGGTGCCCGAGGTAGTTTTTTCTTCGCGGGGCCATTTACGAGGGAATATGAGCGGCCATCCGGTTCGACCACCCGAGGGCCAACCAACACCTTCAACCATGCGTACGTGTACCTGCTTCTTGCACCTTCCTCGTCGAACTGCTTCTCCTCCTGCCCTGTCTTGACCTCTTCACCCGCGTATCCATGGTCAACCGGAAAAAATTATCGCTAATGGATTTAAACGGAGCGCCAGCTATCGGCCTTCCCAATCAATCCTCCATCCTTTTATCAAAGGGATGAAGGGTCCAGTCGGCTTGCCTTGGACCAGTTTTTATCCACCACGTTCCTGAGTATTTCATACGTCAGTGGTTCGTTTCATTCGCAATTCCCTTTAAAGTATTTTATACCACGTCGGTGCGCGCATCTCCTTCCATCTCCTCTCCTACATATTGTAGTTGTGGTTGATTCCTGATTGATCTAACGATCGCCGAAGAAATCGACGCGAAATGCCAGCACGTTCGCGAAATTGTACGTTCGCGATTGCCCTTTGATCGGCGAATGTGCATCGTTCACGGTGCACCGTGATTCTCGCAGTCTCCTAACCACCGGCTGCAATCTTATCGCGTTGATTTTAAACAGTGAAGCAGATTCTGCGAATGAATTAATAGGTCCTTGAATCTTGGAAGCATGAAATTGAAATTCGCTCGTGACAGTCGAAGAGATCTTGTAAATCCTGTTAAATAAGGAATAAGTTCGCCACTAATGGACGAATTTTTCATCGAATACAGATTTATCGAAATAGTAAAAATCAGGAAAAGGCAACTGCTAGTTATTGGAATAATGTCCAACTTTGGTCGGAGTCTGTTCGCGTGTTCCGCGAGTTGAATGGCCGGCGCTGTTATGTTTATCTCGCGCAGTACGCGCAAACAGAAACGAGAAGAAAGTAAAAGCAGACCCCCGAGAGAAATGTACGTGTAAAAGACGTGCTCTATTTGCGTCCGTGGAATGTCATTTCGCGTTCGTTGTTCCTTCTTTCTACTTGTTTTGCGGTGAGTCGTGACACGGAGCCCTCCCGGAGGCATTTAAGAGTCCCGCGACGTGAGTTCCATTAAGGGGAATGACTGAATCACTAGCGTATTCTTCGAAGAAAGGCCAACAGGCACGCCTGGAAGTCTCTCGTCCGTGACACTGGCCAAAGTAAAACACGCGTCGCTGGTAAATAATTAATAAGAACGCTTCTGCATTATTCGTACAGAAGCGTGAAACATGGGCGGGAAATTGCGATCGTGTTATGGAAAGCGTTGCAATTTTTGGCAACGGGTGCCGCGGTGGCAGCTTTTATTTAACGACGCGATGAAATATGGGACACAGAATCGATAGGAGGACAATATACTCTGCTTAATCTGGCCTTGATTTGAATTTCCTTTCAAATGAATCGTACTAAAAGAAGGCGTTGTTGCTTCCGGGCAGAATGCCACGCAGTGACTTCTTCGAGATCGGAAGCTGAAAAGCTGGAGAAGCAGTATTGGACATTTTCCCTGATACCGAAGGAGGCATTCTCGGAGAAAATTTCAACGTAGCTACTCTTTCCTGTGCATCCATTCACGAAAATACGAAGGAAAATATGTTGGGGCCGTTTTATTTTCAGGCATTGACGAACGGCTTACGCGTCTCCAATCCCTGAATATTTTGATAGGAACTTGACAGATACCGTCTAGAAATAATTAATTAATGTCGCGAAGATTGAAGCTTTAACAATTGCTTGATGGAAATTCGCGGCACCTTCGAAGACTAAATAGTCTCAGTGATCGAAAAACGTAAAGCGAAGTATAAACACTCTTTCTCTCGAGAGCTACATATCTAAACGCTAAATTGCACATAAGAGAGGAACGACAGGAAGGATAAACCAATACCAAGGGTACTTCTCTTAGACAAATCCGTTCCTAGAATTCCTCCTCAAGAGATTATTCGATCCAAATCTTCTGTCTCCGCACTCCTGCAACCAACATCGCCTGAAATCAGATACAACCGCGTCGCAAATCCTATCGAACGTGTTAGACAAACATTGGAACGTAAGGATGAAAGACAGCGGGGGAAGTGAACGCAATCGGATACTATCAAATCGCGAATCGCTATCGGAGAATTTATTTCGTGAATGGCGCGATAAAGCGTGCGAAAATAATGGCGAAACTCAACAGGAACAGAGAGTATTATCGTCTCACCTTTGTCTATTATTTCACCTATCATTTAGAATGATATTTTCGCACCTTTTTTCCAGCTGTTATATGTATATCTATTATTTCGAGACATCCTATATTTGCTGCTCGAACCTCTTCCACTTCCTCGCATCTCTAGTGCGCCAAAAACGACACGAATTCCTGTTTCAAAGGGAGACAGATTTTGTGGACTGATCCCATTTGGCGATTTGCCGGATGCATCTGTTAGCTGGACTAACTCGCTTCGCTGGTTAAAGAGCGTTTCGAATATTTGGTAATTAATCGATTCTATTCCTGACAGGACCGTGGCCCCGCCGCGTGCCAAGCAAATGGGAGCAGTGGTAAAAGTTAATGGAATGTCAGACGGAAGATAAATTCGCGACGCGCGACACTTTCTTTCTTGTAGCAAGCGAGAAACGTAGCATTTGTGAAGAATGAAATTAAATATATAAAATAAAAATTGTATATCTTCTTTAATTATTATTATTATTTACTCCTTAAATGGAAGATATCTTAATACATAAAGCAGAAAGTGTTCGTGGGTTTGTCTATCGCCTAAAAACTTTCGACCAGTAAACTCTGGGGTCACGAAATGCGTCCCAGCTGATTATGCCTAGCTAATCCAGAAATCCAGATGAATGCGACTATTTGCATAAAAAAGAAATTAATAACAATTTTTTTTATAAACTTAGAATCTAAATTTCGGGCGAAACCGAGTAGTAAAGCTAGTAATACATATAGAGATAGTAAAATTACAGTAAAGGCGATTTTAGAACTGGACCTACTTCTAATTGGAAACATTTACTCGCGACATTTACAACGATCTTTTATTGAAATGGCTATTACACTTGTACTACTATTTCTTCTAAATACGCGGATATATAGAACTGTCAGATTTATCACTTGATTGAATGGTT
This sequence comes from Andrena chrysosceles, assembly GCA_963855975.1. Taxonomy (NCBI): domain Eukaryota; kingdom Metazoa; phylum Arthropoda; class Insecta; order Hymenoptera; family Andrenidae; genus Andrena; species Andrena chrysosceles. The sequence continues at coordinate 7,435,529 of OY979766.1, read as the reverse complement.
CTTAAAAAATCTTCATGATGTATGCGACCATTAGATATAATGTTCTCCTTCGCTGTACTTCGTGCGAAACATGAAATGCAATCATACCATCTCGCTGATATCAGTAAACAGGTTATCGTAGAAGAAATGTTAGTTAGGTAGAGCATAAATCTGTTTTAACATGCATGGCAAATGGGTATGTATTTCAGGATACCAAATTCTGAACAGCTGGCCGGATACGCATGTCAAGGTGGATAGCCTAGCACCGTTCACATATTTGTTTGTTTAGCCGTGGTTCAATAACCATGCCCACTATTAATCTCTTCGCGAGAAAGTATCCACGCCGGGAATGTAGCAATACCATTCGCGGCGCGCGGATTATGAAACTTCAAAAAGCTTGAGTAGACGTGACTAATGCGAGCTGCGGAGCATTAACACTGTTACGATTAGATGTCCTTTTCGGGGACTGGTTTGAATACCTTTTCACTGCATCACACGCGACCTATAATACTGTCGTAGTACCCGTACAAATCAGCACCAACATGTAAACGACGAAAGTAGTATCCTTCTCGTGATTACGCGGAAAGTCTCAGTGAATTTTATAAAAATCAGAAATTACTTATTTCTTTTCTTATATCAGAAACAAGTAATTTCTGAGTTTTACAATATTCACACAGTCTTTCCGCGTTTCCAATGCCTCGTGATATTCAATCAAAGGATTCCATTGCTCCATTGACAGAGACAGAATCAACTGGTCGACGCATTGAATCGTGGGACATCGTTTTTGGAAAATCCGACAGTGTCCATCGTTTTTACCGCGGCGTGTGCAGTATCGGAAAACGGTGATTGCGTTGAAGCACAAGAACAGCCCCTTGTTTTGAGAGACAAAACGAATGTGCCTGTCGTTGAACAACAACGCGGACGTAGCAGTTGCGCCTATCTCCTCTTGGCTGGGGCCATTTGTCAATCGATCAATCGGTACACCAATGGCAAGGAAAAAAAGCGATAGATAATAGACAATGTAAACGACTGCGCGTAGAATGTTTCAAAGAATGACATGGCAGGATTATTATCTGGGGTACTTGGAACTGTTCATGCATTCATTATTCATGTTCCTTCGTATCGACGTCCATCGATCACTCAAGGAGGACGATAAAGACGCACGGGGTTTATGAAGGATCCATCTGCGAAGGATCTTCTGACGAGGAAAATTCTTCCACTCTTTAAAACGTTCAATCGTTCAATAAATTATTCAGAAAGACAATGCTCCTTTGAAGGGGAAGTGGCTGAATCCTGGATGAACGGTACAATTGATATTATTCAAGGCACGTGCTCTTCTCCACACAGCGTTACCAACAGTTTCTCAGGAATACTTCAATCTTGAAAAATTGAAGTTTCGCTTAGGTACAATCTGCACCTGCATCGATCATATTCTAACTGAATAAAAATGAGAAGAACGAGAGGAAAAGGTCACACCTGACTAGCACATCTGATCCACAAGGAATCACCTCTGTCACCTCTGACTTTGAAATATTCATCGATTCAGATTCGCCGAAGATTCATGCACGAAGCATGTCACGTATCCAGAAATTCATCTCTCGCCTCCTGCATCTTCCACACTTTCCCAGATGTAACCCGACGGGTCCAGAGCAATGTTTCACACGTGTCGAAGCTGCCAACGCGAGGCGTCGTCAAGAGTTTGTCGACTTCGAAGCGGCGGATCAATCTGCCCGACCTCGAATTCCGCTTCTGCATTCCCGATCCGGCTACCTCGGCCGTCGCCTTCGAATTTCGCCAGCCGCCTCTAAATCGCGTTTTAAGTGTCATTACTGCCGCATCAATAAGAGTTTAAGTCGACGACGATCGATCGCTGGAGGCGTCCATCGCTCGAAGGCTGTTTCGCGAGCGAGCATCGAGGAATCGTGGACAGGTTTCACGAGGATTTCTGCCCCGTTTCGCGGCCCGCGTATCTGGGTAACTCGATCGGCGGAATCGGTAGGAGGACCGCCGAGGACAAAAGGCAAGAATGGAGAGGGCTGTTGGTACGTCGAGTAGGCGCGCGCTAAATTATTGCGCTCAGGTTAAATAGTAACGAGGGATCCGGCGAGCTCGAGCTTTTTCTCGCGTGCGTGCAAGGAGAGCTTTGTTTCTGGCGGACAAAGGTGGCCGCGTTCACGCGCGAGCGCTCGGTGTGAACGCCTGCGGCCCTTCGCCTTGACGAGCAGTCATTGAAACGATGCAAAATGACCCGGACGCTGTTGGCAGATAATGTTTCGCCAGCCCAGAAAGGAATTGCGGGCGAACCACGCTCAGACCGACTGTGCTTTCAGGGAAGAAGATTCTAATGCGTTCTGTCACGAGTGTTGGATTCGATGCTGGTTGTTAGGAGAAAATAGGCAGGTTGTATTACAGTAGGTATATTGTGGAATAGGTAGCACAACATTGGAAAATTTTGCAGCAGCTAATAAATTTTTTATAGAATATTGAATACGCAGAAGTTTATTATTCATGATCTTTGGTCCGCTTTTTTAAAGTCTTTGAAAGTAAATCCGGCGAACCTGTATCTCTGAGAATATTCATTTAATTAACAGGTCGCTGCGAGTTTAAGTTCCCCACTTTCGTCCAAGGTAATTGTTTTTGATTACACGTTCCTGAATATGGTTAATCCTCATCAAAATCGCCATCATTCTCAATTACCCCCGAGGACCTGCCTTTTAATGGACAGCTCCATTTAAAAGCCCATTTCGACGCGATATATTCTCGCGCAGAATTTTCTTCCTTCTTGGGTATCACGACATTCGATTTGAATATATAAGTCTGTGTTACGCGTTTACTACGAAAGTTTACTCTTGCCATTTCCATCGCCGATTCAGCTGACAGAGTTGCGTTAGAAGTTCTTGCGCTACCAATCAAACGCAAAACCGCTTTCGCACCAAACCAAAAATGAACGAGCCCGTGATGGCGAACGGTAAATCACTGACCGCGACAAACATTCCAACCGCTCGATTAACTTAATCCGCCAAAAAGTCAAGCCCGCTACAGAATGCACTGATGTAACACGTTAATGACCGAGTTACCGGCATCATCTGGCAACCTTTCACTCCTCTCGTTTTCGCAGACAGGGGAACGGGTCAATGGAACGCGAAATCGGGCTTCTACAGACTAGATCGCTGATACTTATCGTGCAAGTGTTGTAAAACGTAAAGATATATGTAAATATCTAGCTACAAATGTTTTTGCAAAATTGTTATTAGCAGAATCATTGCTCTAACTGGAATCACTCCGAATATTACTCGAATCCCAAGAATTTTAAGTCTTCATGATTATTGCACATGCAATTGAAGCTTTCAAGGTCCACTAATCCTTCCAAAAATTTTAAAACTGAAAGGTGTTACTCTAGAATTAATTAAAGAGGAACTTCCTTGTGAATCAGAAATTATCCACCAACCATTGTTCATGGTTTAAGAGAACCTATAATGAACGCTTTTCTTTTTGTGAACATTGTCGCGATCCTGATCGGGTATCGTCGTCATGCACGAGCAATCGTGCAATTTAATCGACGTTCCTCGGCTTCGCTCGAAGCGGCACCGAAAGTAATATCATTGCGAGCCAGGAACCTTTAAGGCGAGTCGACGAGGAACCGCCGCCGTCGCGCACCAACAATCCCAATAATTGCACGTGACAGTGGAACGCGTTACGCGCGAGATAATTAATCGGCCGATTAATTAAGCGGCAAAAGCCGGGCCGCCGTGATCGCCGATCCTTTTGACGGAAGGCTTGCACACACGGTCGGTGTATGTGCTCGTTTCGCGATCGTACATCATCATCGTGCCGGACACAGGGCGTCGTTTGTTGCTCGTAAATACGGACCGGTTGATAAATATCGTGGACACCTTTTTTCCGGGATCGGTTTTACGTGTCAGAGCAGTGGAAACGCTCCGTGCGTGCGTATAAGTCGTGTCGGATAAGTAATGAGATTGATTTTATAAAACGTTGCGCTGGAGTGTTGCAGGTGAAAGATATTTATCATATTGTCCACTGTGAAGGAACGTACCGCAAGAATTTATCATTGCACGCGTACGTAGGATAGCTTAATGTTACCCTGAACATCTTCATTATGCTTTATTTAGGGGAAACTTGCTCGATGGAACATCGAGACAAATTTCTCCTTTTTAACCGGCTTCAAAGAGGAGGAGGTTATAGATTCTACCCGTATGTATTTTCTTTTTTTATGTTTGTCTCCGTATAACTTCTCAGCATATGAACCGATTTGAATGATCTGTTTTTTATTCAAAAGACGGCAATGCCCCGGTGGCCCCTTTCTACACTGCATCAGTACTGGCTCAATACTTCGCTAGTACTGGTTAATTTAAGCTTCGCCCCATTACATAATTTGTATTTCATGTATTCTCAGATTTTAGAATATTTCCGCGCGTTGATTTGTAGACCCCATATGACGAATTTGAGACATCCCTATTCTCACTTTTTCAAGTCGCTTATTTTTGGAATCTTTCATTTCTAGCAAACGGTTCTTGTTTTACAAGCAACTCTTTAGTAAGCCTACCCATATTTTTTTAAATAAATGTAGTTATATAACTTAAATAACTAAAAAGTAACAAATAATTTTTTCCCGTATTTAATCTACGACTATCAATTTTATTTAAGTCGCCGTCAAATTTACACAGTGCAAATGATTAGGCGCCGACTTAAAAAAATTGATAGTCGTAGATTAAATGAGTGAAAAAGTATTATTTAATTTTTAGTACATTTTTATGTTTTTGAAGTCGGTTTTAATTTTTTTTCTAAATTTTTTTATACGTAAATTCTTCATTTTTATCATTAAGCGTTGTCTAGCCACTGGAAAGAATACGTTTTTTACTGCGTTTTATGCATCTGTGGATTCTTTACAAGTGTGAGTGGACAAGGATTATGGATCAAAGTTAAATGAAGATCGTAAATTAATATCCCGCGATAAAAGATCGGAAAAAGCGGTCATAAATCGTTACCCGGTGTTGAAAATTAGAAAAAGATTGCGTACTGCTGCCATAAATTAACGCTCCATGCAATAATCCCATGACTCGCGGCTAACCGTGCGCGTCGACTCGTTTAAACGCGTGAGTTGCGCTTTGTCCGCCAGATCGTAAAGTTTTCCGCTCGAATTTAAGTCCGATCCTCCGTCTGCGTTCGCCTTTTCATGCCAGACACCTACGTCCGCGGCACGGGGGTGGTTATAGATGCCGAGAAGCGTTCCATTTTATGCAAAAAGGTGGGTGAAGTGAGTATTTCAAGCGGCAAGTAGGTGGTTGCCGGGAGAAATTGATCTCGCTCGATCGCGGATGTTGCTACGAAATTTAGTGCGCCGTTTTGTGTGGGTTTCGTTCTTGTCCTAACACAATGGTCGGGAATTTCCCATTTTATTGCGGGATTCGGTAAAATGTGGGTACTTTCTGACTACTTTCGTATTCAACCGTATTCCCATGGATTTTAATAAATTTACATTTTCGAAATGCACGCTCCTGTACCTTTCCTCTTCATACTCTGTCCACGAATTTAACTCGCATATAAATCAATTCGATGAAAAATGATTTCCCCAGTGAATTGAATGCATAAACTGAATACTTCCTTTGACCCTATACCGATATCACAAGCCTGATTACGTCGCGACGAAATGCAAAGGCATCTAAGTAGGAAGTACTGTTGACTATCAACAATGACAAGTCAGATAACGGTGTGAATAATCAAACAGAGATCGTCGGTATCTTCTAGTGGTTCCCGCATTTCCCGTTGTAATTACCCGATTATCTATCGAAGGATGATTTCTCGCAGGAGGGACGATTATTTCAGATTATTCGATTAAAAGTAAAATTACCTGCAATCTTCCTTACACTTCCATTTCCACGAACCATTCAGAGGTCTTTGAATAAAAAAATACGTGCATCGACGTAAGTCAACGCGTTTACACACTCAGCGAAGCCTTTACCCTATCCAAGTCGCGCGAAGAAGGGCAGAAGAGTTGAAGCATTCACTTACCCAGGATGATGCCTCGTGTACGTTGAGGGAGTCGTGGCCAAGTGTTGGTAGCTTTGAATGGAAGCTTCCCTCGGCTGGTGACGATGATTATTGTGATAACCAGCATAAGCAATCGCCCTGGTACCGCTGTACTCCGCCACCGCGACTGCGCTGAATTTCTCCTGTTTCGAGGCACCGGGTCGTTGATCGTGGCCACGCTGCTCCACGCGATACCTCGACGCAGCATTCACTGGTGCGACCGTAGACGTTGGTTTATCACTGAAGAAATCCTGACGCGTCCAACTCTTGGCAGTGGACTGCTGGAAGCTTCTGCCTTCGCGGTCGTGCCGCGAACGAGCCAGTTTCTCGTGGTACCAGAACGGCCAGAGCTCTTTGTGGCTGGTGAAAGCATGATGATCGCCTGGGAAATGTTCAATCGGGGCGGCCTTGATCGGTAGAACGATCAAGGAGCACGTGAGGAAGAGTTTTGGTATCGAAGCCATCGCGACGATTCTTTCGATGGGTTGCTAGGTAGTGCCTCTGCGAAAGAGCCACGACGAACGATCACATTCTCGATTATTTTGGTCGGTAACGAGGCGACGTTTGGACGAACGAGGTGCAGTGTATAGGTCGAAGAGGCTCGATGGATATCCGGTGCGAAATCGTTGGAAGGCAACCGAGAGCACTACTGAACGAGACACACCGAGCAGGCCCCACGTGCTTGGAGCCGCTCGTACCAACCCCACCATTCTTCTTTCTCCCCGTTTCCTCGTGCTTGCCCTCCCTACCCTTCCCCCCGCCGTTCACCGTTCCCATCTTGTCCCTCTTGTTCGGTCCCGGGCATCTTACTCCTTTTGCTTTGTCCACTCCCTTTTCTACCTGTCTGCTCTCCTGATACACCGTCCACCGCTCGACTAACCACCTACATATCCCTGCACGCGTTCGACGAAAAGGTTCGGTGGACAGAGACGGCGTTTGGGTCCCGAGGTAGACGGGACCAAACACGAACAGTGTGTTTAACGCGGTAGAATTTCTGCTCCTTCCCCCCTTTGTTCCTGGATACTGTGCACCTTTACATTGTACTCGCGATCGTGAAATATGAGAAGAAATGGTCTACCTTTGTCGTAGGTCCACTTCAGTAGATTGTGTCTTCATCAAAGTGATATTAAATACGGAGCATTGGATATCTATTGCAATCGGAATCCTAATTAAACGTGAGCTAGACAATATTCAGACCCAATCGAAATCTAAGCCGGACGTAAGTAGTGTGAGTGTGAAGTGGAATAAGTCGAGGTATAATCTAAACACACAGTAGAGTCAGTGTGTAGCTACACAGACCTAGCAGACCAAGTTCAATTTGAACTGAAATTTCGATGCCAGTCGATTTGGAGATCACAGTGAGCTAGGAGTTTCTTTACATTACAAGCAATAAATGCGTAACCGGGACAAATCGTGTCCACAGCGTAGACGAATGTAGGTCGTGAGTCACACGTTCCTCTGGAAATTATGGGCGCTCGCACCGCGCGGAATTATGGGGCAGAGAAAAGCCATTGCCGCGCGCCTTGGTGCCGCTGGAATGTCAATCGATCGATTTTGCACCCGGATAATAAAGGGACTGAAAGTAAGGCCGACGTGCGGTCTCTGCGCGCACTCGTGGCCACGTTTACACGCGCAATTACGGCTGTGGTAATGAATAGATGCCAGATAATACACGTACGGGGGAGACAATGCCGTTGGCGGTGCTCGTAATTACCAGTGATTTAATGTTGTGCACCGTGAAGCATTGCCTTTCAGCCGTTCTTTTGCATGCCAGCTTCCGCTACCTGTTTTGAAGAGAGTGCAGTTAGACCTGGACGCTGTAGGCTCAGTTATTATATTTCTGTAGAATGTATATTCCATGGACCGACTATTTCCAAAACCGCGTGTAGACCTTGTTATTCATATTCGCATGCAAGATAAATGCCAAAAGGTTTAAAAAGAGGAATAATATTATTAATACGACAACTTTGGATGTTTGTCACAGTGATGGTAGAAATATATAAAGATTTGCATCGTGGTCTATCATTTCAGTGTAGAAGAAATCTGACAGAGAGTTCTATAGATCAGGATTAAATACGAAATTATTGTTAGCCTGCAGAGGGAAATCGCGATCAAGTTTGGTACTTTTTTATTTACGGATGAATAATGTGCTTGTTATTGAAGTTTCCGTAAATAGAATGATGGCATTGCTGGGAAAATAATACTTCCATGAATGTGGGAGGCGAAATTGTTCCCTGGCGCAGCTGCTGCTTCCGCGAATCGCAATCAAGCAAACTTTTATTTCATCGATCAAACTTTTCCTACGAACTCGATTTCAATTAGACCGCGGTATTGTACATTGGCCCTTTTTGCAACGAAATTGAAACGGAGCATTAGAGACAAACCGCCCCCCCCCCCCGGAACTGCCGTGATTCGTGATCGTCCTTGGAGAATCCTTGCGTCCTTGAACTGCTGAATCCAATTTCACCTCGCGCTTGTACCGGAACCTTCCGGTAGTACGCTGCTTCACATAAATCTACCTTGCAAATGTGTGGGAGTCGGTGGTATCGTTGCTTCCGTCAGTTTGTCTACTTCCCGAAATCTCCGAATAAAACAGTTATCGTTGTGAAGTAACACAACATACAAATTATTCTAAGAATTCGAAACATCGCGATTCCACTCGTCAATTATTTTAACACTATACAGCACTATCAAAATGATTCGATCACAAAAACACGATAATTTCAAGTGGTGAAGTGAGAGATAACAGTCTCATATAGTGCAGAGATTTCTAGCCCAAGATCAATACTCGGAACTACGCAGCGAACTTCCCCAAATTACCGTCCCACAGAATACAAACACTCCCCCTATCGCATAGAATCCTTCCACCACACCAAGGATCCCAAAACAACGAAACCAAAGAAGTTCCATAAGAATCAGCCTGTTAAGTTGATTCCCAGTAGCAGGTCCACGCTGAAATCCAACTCCGGGCCAAGTTTCGATCCGATTCCTGCCATGTCCGAAGTGATACGCTACAAAAAGCGGATTAGAAAAACGACCAGAGACTATCAACCGTCTACCTCGAGCGCCCGTGCGGCCATCCCATTTGTCACGATGAGGTATTCGCTGTCAGAAAATTATTCCAGCGCCCCGTGTCGGCGAGCCACGATGCAGAAGGGTTGCGGAACGTCCTTTGTCCCCTCTTAACCACGTTCTTGCCCTTGTCACATTGTCCATCCGCTTGTTCCTCTAGCCTCCTCCTATTCCATGCCGGCGGGATGATTTCTTGCGAGCACAGCCTCGATGGAGGCTGCTCCCAAAGGGAGTGAGAATCGCAGATATCTTGTGGGGGAAGATAACATCTGCGGGTTGCAGCGGGAGATTTTGCGGTGGACGGTGGCTCCAGCCTCCAACTGCCTACGCATCTTCCAACTGCACCGGTCCACCTGCATTGCAGCATTGCACTGGTTCAATGTCGGTGCAACGTTGACCGCGCGTATAACGATCGGAATGTTGCTCTGGTCGAAAATTCCCGGCCACTGCGCTGCGCTCTTCGAACCGAAAAATAATCTGCCCGGGCTTTGGGTCCAGCTCAGTCTCTTACGGACATTCAAAATTTGATATTGAAAATGTGACTCTCTTCGTGTATCTTTATGAGTTATGGTGTTACCATTGTTCTTAGAAGATCCCAAAACAATCATATCATATATACATGAAGATACCCGATGAGAAACAGTGGAAACCCCCGCGGGATCCAGAAATTGGCGAGCAAGTCACGTTCAAATTTACACACTTGTATCTCCGGTAAAATCGAGTCACTTGAACGACGCTGCAGCAATGATCCACGATAACTCTGCAATTTAGCCGAGCGTTTGGGATTGGATGTGCACTCGGAGGTGATCCCACAGCAATCTTTGTATCGGGTCGACTGCGACGTGCGCGGGACCAAGGTCAGTGGTGCTGCGACCGCAGCGAGGTCTGTCAGCCTTTTTGCTCGGTCCCTGGAGGTTGTCTTCGGAAGCGACGCACGAAGAACAGCGAGATAATTGCGCGCATCATCGCCGCGTTATTGCCCATTACGAGCACGGGGCACAAAACCCAGAAGCAGAGCTGATGATAAATCACCCTGGCAGGCTAATATTCCACCTTGCGACAGTCCCATTCCAGAGCCTCGAGCTTAATGTTTTCATCTGTGCTGGACACTTCGAAGAAGATTCTCTGCGTGCTACCTTTTGGACTCCTTTCTATAAATCTGCAATGCAAATTGGCTTTCTTGGAAAGGTGAAATCGATGATGCCTCTTTTGCTTGTGTTAGGGTGGTTCTTTCTGGTACTAGGAGACGAATTTTTGAGAGAACATCTTGATCGATTGATTCGAAGAATGATTATTATATATATTGATTATTATATTTGTAAAACGATTGCTGTTTACACACTTTAAGGAATATGTACATAATCGTTGTGGTTGCAAGCAGTTTATCGCGTCCGAAGCTCGCTTGCAGAAATAATATCTACATTTCCAAACACTGACTCCATTGCCAAACTGTCTCATTCGCATTTGTAACGGACGTATTCGCGTGTCCCGCTTAAAACGTGCCACATTACTTCCGCCGACTAACAGCGTCGTTAACTCTGAAATGGGCTTTTAAGACGAGTGAAATCTGCGGAGTGACTCGTTGCGGGGACGCTTGCTAGTGTAAGCAAACAATTAAATTCTTCCTTGGGTTTTAAGTAATTAAAAGTGTGACGAAAGCTGGATTATCACGGAGGTGTGAGTTGGCGGCCGTGGAGACTGTTCCACGCGATCTTTAGACGACTTTATTGCGAAGAGCTCAGGGGAGAAGAACCCTGATCAAAGGCACGTTAACGTCGTCACACAGAATGTATACCTATAAACACAGACTATAGAAAAATTTGTCTTGCATAAGGGGCTAATGTTGCGGAAGAAATTAATGACCACGGTAGATTGCCGTGGCCGCAAAGACTCCATTAACTTTAACCTTTATCTTGGAGAAAACGTTGCGTCCGGTGAGCGACGCGTAAAGGAGTTAATCGGACGAATATAATTTTTCGTTCGCGTTACATCAACGACACGCGTTGCGTCGATACAGACGATCTCGAACTCCTGATACAAGTGACATGGAACCCGTGGGGCACGAAAAAGATAATTCTGATACCATTGACCCAATAAAAAAAAACCAATACTGGCAACCTTTGACACATGAAACGTGACAGGGACGATTCTACATTTCTAAAAACGCGACATTGACGACACAGGATTAGTGAAGATCAATAGGAAAGGCCCCAAATTACAAAGACGAGATAATAATGACCCAAGACTAATGGGGATCGACAGAAAAGACTCCAAACCCTCATCTCCAAAACAAAGTATCTTGCTCGAGATTTACGAAGCGTTGCACGTAATGTCTCACTGGCTACATACTCCAAAACCAGACTGGTACTCAACTAGCACGAGCAGAAAGTAGCACGTGGAACAACCGTGTGTACTTGCTCCAAGTTTTGGGAAGGAAATGCAGTTTGCGAACATCCAGTACACACGTCGAACACACACCAGCGCACACGTACCCGCGTTTTGACCTACTGACACGATCCCAGTGACGTCACGGGAGCGCACGAGAGTTTAGAAAGGAGCGAGAGGACGGTAGTTGACTAGGAGTTGACCCATCCTCAGCCAAGAGGATCACTTTCCAAGTGCACCAGGGTGTATGAAACTTTCCCTGCGCCTTTCGACACGGTTAGACGAGGAGCAAACGAAATAGTCGGCGAAGCTTGTGCATTATGTCGAAACCTTGAATCAGCATACTCTCGTTCTGCTCGCCATTAATTCGTGGACACAACGTCACGTCGATCTACGTCGCTCCCCTTTTTGCGCTCTTTGCCGGTGTCGATTTTAGTGTAGCGTATCGTGTTCTGCGGTGCAACACGCTGGAAACGAGCCTTCACAGATGGGCGAGTAAAAAATAATCCCTGCAGCGTAAATATTCGATTACCATTTCATTCCCCTGATAGAAACGCGCGTGCGCCTGTCCCATGCGATGTCGCGTGTCGTGGGATCGAAAGGGATCGGCGGAGTATCGACAACTATTTAAGTGTCTGAGTAAAAGCCAGCCTATATAGACAGTTAGGCACACGAAGCATTTACAAAATTCTGCGATATGACAACTGTCGTTCCGTCCGCATCGTTCGCTGCCATTTCGCGTGCCTACGGCAATCTTCAGCGGCCACCTTCAAGCAAACCACCCCCAGCGTGTAATCGCTTATGCACACGTGTAAAACGACTATGGCTGGCACTAAAGCAGACGTAAGATGTTAACCGCGCTCGTAAAGTTTAATAAATGTCGTGAAAGCCACATGGATCGATGCCCGCTCCCATTATGACCGACTGATTCCCTCGACGACTGTGTGAACGCGTTTCGAGGATCGATCGATCGTTCGGATCGAGGCGAACGTCAAGGGGCCAGTCACGGTCCGCGCAAGCCTTTGTCTAAATTCCTTCCCCCTGGCACTCGTCGTATGTCATTTCGCCCGTCCCCCTCTTTTTCTACCTCCTATCTACAATCTTTTTCTACAAGACTTTTTTTCTAACCGCGCGCAAAACCGCGAGCCTTGCCGCGCGTGCCCGGTACACGTTCGCGGCGATCGTCGTCGAGGAAAATTCAAGGTGGCAAGGATATGAAAAGTGGCCGCGTCGCTGCCGTCTGCGTCTCCGTCAGCGAGGGCGACGAGGTCTCCGACGATCTGCTTGGTTAGGATCGGCGTGTGACGCGATCATACGCCACAGAACGGGGCACCGTTTCCGCGCGATTCCGCCGCCACGAGAACCACGGCCGTGCACGTACTCCACTGCGTCGGCAGTGGACGCGAAATACCGCGGTGGAGATCCAGAAGGGAGACCAGGTGGAAGGTTTGGAGAGGCTCGAGACACGTCCAGGTACATTCACGTCTTTTTAGACCGTCCCGTTGCCGATGGAAGTGCCCCTGATCAGCGAGGATGCTTCCACGCGGAAACATTTGTATTCTCCCGCTCGTCTCACCGTTATTATGAAATACGCCGTTTCCGTTATGAATTTATGGGCATTTCCTTGACTTCGTGCGAAACGTGTCGAGTTCGCGGTGGACCCATGAGGCTCCGTGTCTCGGTTCACAAAATACGGACTCTGCAGTTTCATATCCTTTCCTGGGAAAATGTTCCTCTCACGTTTATTTTGAAACGGTGCTGCGAAGAATTTATTGGGGAGCTGGTAGTTTTTGTTGCGGAGGAATTGATACACTTTGAATTGGGTCTCGTGTGTATATGAAGATGGTATTGGAGGAAGTTTTAGGTATTAGAAACTTTGGGATCATCTAATATTTGATAGTGTCTAAAGATTAATGATAAATGATAAATGATCTTCTCTCTTAATAACACAAACTGTCAGTACCCTTGCAGAACCTGTCGCAGATGAGCTTTTGATACAGAAGCTGAGAATTGAAATTGTACCGCGAGTATACAGGACGACATTTAAGTACTCTGCGTAAGATGAAATTGGAAGATATCAGATCCATGTTCCATTTAACATTGCGTCGCAGAATGTGGGACGTTAGGTGATCCCAAAGTTTATACAAGAGCTCGCTTCGAATCATGATCTCGTCGGAGGGATATCGAAACTTAACAGCATTTCGCACGACTCGACGTATTGAATGGAAAGTAGTATATGCCACAATAAAATACGCGTACGCCCGAAAGGAAACGTCAAAAAATAGAATTTACGCGTCACCGTTCCCGAGAGAATGTGAAAGGCATAGCCGTAGGTAAAAAGTTTCAAGATACAGATGAAAAAACGAGTAAAAATGGTCGGGTTGCCGTGGCACATCCGTGACACAGTTTTACAGCTTTGATCGAGCAGTGGCCTTGGTTCGAAATATTTAAGCAGATACATAGTAAAGCAACTTTAGGAGGGTGCATGTCACTTGCAGGGATATGATAGAAGCAAAAGGAGCGGTCGCGCGCAAGTTGCCTCTACGCGGGGGTTGAACGCGAAACGGTTCCTCGAGATGGTTGCCTGTACACGTAAAGTTCAGTTGCCCAACAATGTAACTGAATTTCTCGGTAAAGTGCTCTATGCTGCATCGGTGTCTCCGTATACTAAACTTCGTTTAACATGTAAGCGATGCATGGGCATCAGACATTATTAGTATCTCCGTAAATGAGCGTTCACGCTACGATCTACATATTTCGCGGCGCTAAAATGGTTATAAAGGTATTTTCGCATACACCGCTTTAGTACGAACCAGAAATTTATCCCAGGTCTTTCCGAGATAAAATCGTTTGAATTCATGTTCCACCGTTTTCGCTGTTCCACTCGTTTCACCCCGACACCCCCTTATTTCATATATTTATAAACTGTCGGGCCACTTCGTTTTCCACAAACGGTACACAAAGCCCCGTTCGCTTTATCGCGAACACGGAAAATAGAATGGAGCCCCTAAACGGCTCGCGCGAAATAAAACGCAAACGAGATTTCTGAACACGCTCGCGGCGTTTCCGCGTCCTCGCCGCGGAACGTTGAAAGCTGCCGCGATAATGGTGAAACAGTCGACACTGATGCATCTTAATAGGATACCATATTTACGCGCGTAATTTGTTATCGTTTAAACAGCCGTGCCGCGGCGTGACGCGTGTGTGCGCCATTTAAGGTGTCCCTTACGGCGCCGAGGCGATCTGTACAGAAGCGCGGCAGCGATATATCAGCCGATCAAGGAAGCTTCAAGACGTTTCCCCGCGATTCATCGACCGTGCGCCGTAGTTTTCTGCCCGCCCTTATCGAGACGCGTCTCACCGTGTCACGGTCGCCTTGACATCCGGCCGCCGCTGTTATCTGAAATGTATCTCCTTGCTGCTACTTGACCTCCCTGTATTTTCAGCTTTTCCGTCGGTCCGATCCGATATGAAATCTTCCGTCCTCGAGAATGGAAGGTGTCCAGGCTCGACTCCCGGTCGGGTGACCTTTTTCCACCGCGATTCTGGAACCATCGTTCTAAACTCCGCCATTCGCGACAGAACTCGACGAAGTCCTCGAGGAAAACGAGATAAACGTTGGGAACAGAGACATTTATGATCTCCAGTGGAATTCATTTCGGAATCGGTTCCTCCTTTGTACTTGGTCTCTGTGCTCTATAGCTTCAGAGTTCGTGCTGCATACTCTTTCGAGTATTCTTGCATAATTATAGCAAGATCGCATTTAAAATACATTGCAAACTTAGGAATATTCTGCAAATTGGTCACGTTATTCGACCATTTAATCACACGTCCGTGGATCGATCAGTGGGAATGTTTCTTCCGGCCACTTCCGTTCTATCGTTCGTTTCCAGCTGGCTGCGATACGTTTTACACATCGCTGCCCGCCAAAGTCCGATCGAAGCTGTCCTTTGCAACGCCAGGGTTCTTTATGGTCGGCCCTTTTCCTACATCGAAAGGCCGAACTCGTTACGCGGCCACGTAACGAAACGCAGCCGCTCTTTCGTCGTCGTCGGCCACTATTTGTCAAGCTCTCCTCGCTTGGAAAGACCATTAACGTTCCGCCGTCACCTTTCGCAAGGCCCGCCCTTTGTTCGTATCTACTTGGCTACGACAGCCACGGATTCTAGAGGCAGTTAGTCGGCCTAAATTATTAATTCCTATCGACCGGTTACATTCTTGCGTGGCTGGCCTGCGCCACACCGGCTCTCAAGCTATGCACCGCACTACGTTCCGTTGCATCGACAGCTAAGCAGCTTAAATAATAGTTTCCAAAGCGTCGTCACGGTGTCACCCTTGTCCCGCCGCTCGCGTCCCTTTTTGCGACTGGAGTCGGTGGTGTACTCGTTTCCCTAAATAAATTACGCTTTCCATCGAGCATTCCGTTTGTACCTCGACAACGGAACAAAGCTTCTTCGCGGTGGCTTTATCCATTCGGAATTGAGTTGCTTGCGGTTCAGGAAGTCATTTTACTGTCTTACCGCAGCGGCCGTGGGCGTTTGTTACGTTTCGCGGGAATCGATACTTGTTGCGGATGAACTTTTCTCTCCTTTTAATATAGAAGTATCTCGTTTCTTATTTATCCAGGATTCTTTTATTTAATCATCAATTTATGACACGCGCTTCCAGCTTCGATACACACCCCCTGATATTCAAAGTAGCGTAACTTGAAGGTTGAAGAAACGGGGTTGCTGTAGAAGTCGTTCTCGACACGATTCGTTTCTACAGACGTGGCCCTGAGCGATCAGTTAAACTCGGGCCAACTATAGCAATCACTTGCACGGTTCTTCCGGGGGATAGACCGGAGCCGCCGGAGAACCAACCCCTCCGAAACTCGACACGTTCTCGCCCGGCCGTGTAATCGTTTTCTACGGTTCACGCGAGACCGCCCTGACCTTTTCACTTCGGGCATTGATCACGATCGTTTCTCACCCCCTTCTGCGAGCAGGTTCAACTACCGTTCAGGCAGTAAGTCACCGTTCACGGCCATTCTATGTTTCGGCCAGTCGATCGACCCCTGAGTCTCAGGCAGCGCGCCAACGAGTGGATCTATAAGGTCAGTCTTAACGGTAAAAACGCGCTGCGCGGAACGGGCTAATGCGGAATTCTCCGTGGCGGTTGTCCCTGCCAAATGGGTCAACCGCGGAGAGAAGGGAACCGGCCAACGCGGCTATCAAGGCTGCGACAACGACAACAACGAGATATTCACGCCGTTCGGTCGGCCGGGGAGCCATAAAAGTCGTGGCGCGGCCTAGCTACGTGATCTATACTGCTACCCCTAAACGAATTATGGCGGATTTAGTGCTGGGCGCTGGACAGCCTTGAAAAACCACGACGGTCACGGAATCGATTTCCCTGGGTGTTCCTCGGTGTACCTCGCAACCCTCTTCAGTTCCTCTTTCTTTGACTATCTCTGTGCGCTTCATCCTCCCTTCTCGGTTACAAGCTCTTATCCTAGGACACCGAAAAACAGACGAAGCAACGCAGCGAGCCGCGACAAGCACGGTAGAAGGATCTTGCGTGCAACGATCGAGTGTCAAGCGAATCGGATATTGGATGTATGTTTGTATATTTTTCTTTTATCAAAGAATGAAAGGGAGGGAACTGAATGAAACGAAACTCGCCAGACTGTCTCGTTTAACTCGGCGAGAAGGGGGTCGTTTTAAATGAACGTTCCTCCGTTGCAGCTGCAATTTAGTCGCTAATTGCTGTGCGGCCTCCTGGCGCAACGGCGATTTGATTAACGAAAAATTGCGAGCCGTCAACGACAAATGTTCCCCATAGGTTGTTGCAGTGCTGCAGCGCCTGGCTTCGTTACCGCTCGAATGCGACTTCAATTAGCGCCGCGCACGCCCCTCATCCGACCCGAATCCTGCCCCTTAATTGGCAAAGGATTTTTCGCTACGGTGATATCGCGATCGGACACTCTGTAGTCTTCTTTTTCCGCCCATTGTCTGCTCGATGAAAGGTCGAGGGAATTGATAAAAGCTTCGAATCAAGTCCGCGACTCGACGATTAAATTAGCGTAATGCAGCTGACTTCGATCGATCTCAGAATTCCGCATTAGCAAATCAATATCTATATTAACTACGTATTTCCTCAGAATCACACTAAAGACACTTAATTCTTTCGCTGACGCGTGTGATTTCCGCGGGACCATTTCACCACTTGCCTGACATAAGCAGACAGCAATCATGCGAATTATAAAATCTTCCTCACATTATACAGCTTGTATCTGCCAGCAGTTAAGTGGTCTATTAGACTATGAGCGAAGTAAACACAGAGCGACATCTCGCCCTGCCAGCGAAAGGGTTGCAACTGTAACTTGAACTGTGAAAGCTGAGAATTTTTTCAATCCGTCAGATGCTGTTTCTCTGGTCGAGGGAACCAGCCCCAGGACCAAGAGCTGGCCCGTGGTTCGCGTGGTTCGCCACGGCCCTGGTCCTCTGGCGGTGCAGGCGAAGCGTGACCAAAGCGATCCTGGCCGTGTCGCCGCTTCGTCTTCTGAAGAAACGCCACCTGTTACCGTCGACTACGTCGAAGGCCTCGTCGACGGCATCACTGGTGAAGCAACAACAACGCCTGAAACTGGAAAATCCGATATTGCTACGGAAGCACAAGCACGCGGGGATCAGGACGAAGGTGAAACGATTCTGTACAGGTGACGGGCCGCACGTGATCTGCTCGACGGCCGCGATTCAGTCACAGCAAATTCACTACAAAGTAACCAGAAGTGGGAAAGTTTACGGGAGATATCCGAGCAAGGCCGTCACACAGGCGAACAAGAGCTAGAGAAAGCATCGTGTTGTGATCGTTCCATTCTCCTCTGTCATTCGTCTGTCCATAGTCCTCGCGCTTGTGATCCTGGTCCTGGTTCCGCCGTGCACTGATGTTCGGCGGAAAATCGCACCTTCATGTACGCAACGTCATCTCGGTTTGTTACATTAAAATCATTTTCACAAAGGAAACTGCGTTTTTCTCTGGCGCTCCGCGAGGGGTGGTCGCGGTAGGGTTGCCACCCGTACTTTAAAATAAAGTAGCTTGCGTTATCATAAGTAAATCTACTCTATACTTTTGGAAGCAATAAAGTATGCGAAAATACTTTATTTCGCGAAATGATATTACATGACACATAACGCAGTATTATTGTACGTAGTTCCCAAACGTACACAAACCATGATCATCTCAAAGTAATTTCTTATCTTCTGTTTGTTCCTGCGACCTCAGCATTTACTGAGCATGTTTTCTCTGCCATGAATTTGAAGTGGCGGGATAAAAGAACAAGGCCTCTCCTAATTTAAAAAGGGATGAATTATTTATGTATTTTAATATGAATATTGAGTGCAGTAATGCCACTGAGTTATTTAAAAACGATAAAAAGTTACTCTATAATGCTGAAAGCAATAAAAAATATTTTTAGTAGAAATAAAAACTAATAAGATTAAAATGTTCTTTTAGTTTTTACGAGAGTACCTTTTTTATACCACACTAAAGCAAGTTTAAGTTATTTTCCTGTGAACAAAATGGCAACCCTAGTTCGCAGCGACCATGGTTATTTGTGTCGTCTTTGAAAACTATCGTTTGGGATTCCTGCGAGTAGGAGAACGAACGTGACGTTGGTTGAAATGATGTTGTTACGGCGAATACATAAATGAATTAGAGACTGCTGTAGTCGGGGATGTTATAAAGCATTCTATTGGTAGAAGTTTGGAGGATAAAACTTTTGTGGATCTCGTTACGTAGTTTTAAAAATTCCTGCGACCAAAACCCTTCACGTAATCAGTGATGTGGTCCATAAACAGTGCTTCGAGAAAATCCAGGTGGAAGTATCGCCTGAAGCTCGATGCGAACACAAGGGTATATTTTATTTGCATGAAAGGAGAAAAGGGTCACAGAGGCGATTGGAAAAATCGTTAGAAGAATGCGCTCGCATTCGGATGTATGTATGGTAATTTTCGCAGCGATCCATTCCCAGTTGGCAGCGATGAATCGAAATTGAAAACTTCCTTTAGTCAAATGTTCTACTGATTACAATTCATACAAACAGTTCTGTCATCTGCAAACCAGATGCTCCCTGTTATAAAAAAAAAATACTTCTATGGTCACGTAAAAGGGCTGACAAATGTCAAATGTCACTTCTTTGGCTTCTTTCGATTCGGTGGACCGCCCTTTTAGTTCCAATTTCTGCACCGTGCACAACGTTTACAAAGAACACTGGGCTTTATCGAACCGAGATGCGTTTTTACGTCAAAGAGCCGAAACGTTTCAGTAAGGAGCGCGACTATTAGTCTTCTTGGTTCTTCCTGATGTCCTCGGCCCACTTTCGAGTGTCGAGGTCGTCCGACGAAGACCTTCGCCGGGGTCACCATCGTATCCACTATCCACGACGACCACGAGCGTCGTTTTGGACTCCTGGTCTCTCTTCTCTCCTCTCATGTGGGAGCAGATCAATAAGCGTTCGGTGCGTTTAGACGGTTTAGGACACCCTTATACCCCACCGTATGGTTTGCATCTTGCGCTGCCATTCGTGGACCGGTCGTTCTGAGTCCCTTTGGGCTTTATGGATTCTGTTCGCCAGTGATACTAGCATCAGAAAGGGTCGTAACTCTTGCAAAATCAATTTTACAAGTAAAACCTTTCGAGGATTTCGACTTTGGGATAGCTAAGCTGTAGCGACAGGCTTATGGTTTATGGGGTTTAATAGAGGTGGTAGGACTTTTTAAAACTGATCTCATAATCACAAGCAAAATTAAATGCAAACATTTTTTGTCTCTGGTCGAGGAAAGGATTGAGCTCCTCGATGTTAAAGGACTTTGAATGGACCCCTTTCGTTATTTTTAAAGGGACGATAAATGTGTAAAGCGGACTGGGCAATAGCCTCCTACGACTAATCAGTTCGGCACGCAAACTTTTCTGTAAATCGTCCTACCGGGCGTGGTATCATCACGTACGTTGCCACAGTCCGCGGAACAATGAACAGTCGCGCAAGTTTCTAATCAGAGATGTGCCAATTTGAGGCGGCACAATGGCCGTGGTTTCAGAATGAGCAAACGTATCGGATGTGTACACGTCGCAGTTCAGAATGCAATGTAACCGTACCAAATTTAATGACTCAATGCTCCGTTGTGTCAATCAGAGAAGCCTGACGTATCCACCCTACTGACTTCCACGGTGTCCCTCTGGAATCGAGACCGTTAACCACGTTGTCGATCGCCACATACAAAATTATAAATAGACGCTGTTGAGCATCTCGAAGACGTTAAATTAATTATAAATAGAAGTCTGAGGCTCGACAATAGCCCAATTCGCGGAGTGGACGTTCAATATATGTAGAGGCTGTTACACAAATGGAACGATAACACGATGTATGCATTTGTTCGAACTACCATTCACTACCATTCACGTTCAATTGTAGAACAGATTTAAAACTCTATTCTCGTAATAGATCATTTAGCGCCACACAGATGATCTTGAAACAAAGGCGTCGTTAATTTGCTAACCAGCTTCGACATCGCTTTGTCGCTAAATCGAATTAAGCAATTAAGCTCCAGGGTCCCGATTAAAATTTTCGCGCGACGCAAATGGATCCATCTCTGTCGCAGCGCCGCCGAAGGCACCGCGAAACGTGGACGTGAATTTCCTGTTTTTTAATCAAGAGTGTACGAAAATAGCGCCGAGGAAGACTTAATTAGCCTGTCTAACGTGAGTGGGTAAAAGGAGGTCCTATCTGATTTGAATAGAACGACGATGCTGGGGGATGGGGCTTCGGTAAGGTCACAGGCAAGACCTTGCCTATACTGAATTACGTGATCGCCAATTTCACGTCGTGGACGCATTCTATATCGGCGAAATAATGTTGATTCATCGGAAAGTGATTCCCTCTTAACACTTTTATTTTACATAACGACGCCCTGATATATTCACTTTCAACTATCGCGTCTAACGCGATTAGAGGACGGCGAGGGAACGTACAGGATGTCTCAAATATGGATGGAGCAATTTTTTAATAAAAAAACAAGTTCTTCTCAATTCGAAACAAAAATATAGAAGTCAATACAAATTTGTTTAACATTTCGAAGTGGTCGATACACTCTGAACTGAAATGAAAACTTATCGGACACCTTCTTGAGGACAAGAAAAGAATCAAACGCCTGTTTGAATACACAGAATTTCCGAAAATCGGTTTTAAATCACAATGTGGACAGAATTCATCAATCTGTGTAGTGATTCGTCTGGATAACTGCGTGGATTTATGATGATAGATGGACACATCGCGTAAAAGAATGTTAATGGAGTCTCGACTAAGAAACGGGCACGAACGTAAGGAAGATAAAAATGTGCCGAAAACGGTTTGGTCCACGTGGGTGGCTGGCGACATGACAGAAATAATTGAATCAGCATATCTGCGCGGCTACACGTTCTTCGCGTTCCTCTTATCGCGACGAAGCGCATCTTACAAAGTGGTTTCGCTTTATCATCGGCTCTCGCTCGCGTGTTTCGCATCAGTTATTTATGCTTGGCGATGAACGCCGAGGAGAACCTTCGTCGAGGTCGCCATCGCGCGGCGAATTTTCAATCAGATTTGCATAATGCCTGTTTAAAAGACGCTTCCTAAGGTGGCTACAGAGAAATTGAATTTACGCGATGGCTTACGCGTTCTTCCACTTTTTCACGGCATTCGCAGGATTGACGTCAAGAACCATAATTCACAGCTCTCCGGGATGTATACTCGACTGCATAACTCATTTAATTAAATTCCAGACCCTGGGATATCAGGTTTACTATGCCACCCAGTACCTACTAGAATTAAATATTAAGCGCTGTGTAAATAAACGACGAAAAGATAGTACAAAATTGGGGAATTGGACATTAGTGGTTTGAAATTGCTTAAATAGTGTGTCTGTTATAATTTCCTCTAGGTCGTGTTCCTAGAATCCGTGGATAGTTATAGGTCAGCGCAGAGATGCTGTGCACACAGGACTGTAGCATAAATCCTTCGCGGTGCTGGTTTGGGGAACGATCTCCATATTATCGTCGTTACACTATGGTATTCAATGGAGGACTACTAACGGGTCATGGAATAGTGCGTCACACCAGGAACGATTGGTACCCTACGAAATGTCATCTGAAATCCCACATCCGTGTAATCAGTGCACATTAATTATAGTTGGCAGATAAGTGCACACGAGTGTAGAGATTAAGCTAACTCTATCCTTATGTCTACTTAAATGTAATTGAACTTTTTGAATATATAAGTCTTTAGCCTTATTAGAGTTTCTGCTCGTGGATACTAAATACGAGCTTATGAAACAGATTCTAATTTAGTGGTACCCTTCGCGAATCGAGCAAAGATAATCTCCAAAAGACATCCACCTTGTTCTCAAGACGTGTCACCTAAAGCCCATTACTTTTACGCGTACTGAATATCCTAAGTCCTAGATCCTTGAAACCACCTGGTCTTCGCAGAGCCAGCCCCGATTTCGTTCCTTCAGCCGTCCCCCCATAAATCAAAACCGGGTCGTAACGTGCATCCCTCGTTTGAAAGGGTCGAAGGGGTTCCCGTTAGATCGTGGAACAGCGAAACGGCCCCGTTGACCGAGATCGCGAAGCACGTGCCTCGCGGACGACGAAATTCGAGCGACGGGGGGCAGGTGACGCGCGAGAATCTGCCTAAAATCGAATGACGGTGGCAGCGAGCGTTCGTGCAGGGCGCCGTGGCGTCGCGCCGGCAGGCTTTTGAGCCAATGCGCTGTGAAAATGCCCGGGTGGTAAAGGGTGGATCGGGGGTGGCGCGCAAGCGTCGTCGCGGTATCGACGCCTCGGCTCCCGGGCCGAGGGAAAGAAGCGGACTCAGGCGGGTAGTAGTAAAGCCCAGCTCGGGTCGGCCGAGCACAAATGTGCTCTGTACGTGCTGACCGCGTCGTTGTTGGAGCAATTGGTTCGTGTGACGGGGAGCCTCATAGACGAGATCAGGCATCTGACCGTGCATCGGCGGGAGACGCGTCGACGCTAAGGGCGCCCCGTGATACAGCAGGACGTCTGCCAGTGAACATCCGTCGTTACAGTGTGCGTGCGTGTGCCCCCACCCCTTAACTATTTCTCTCTCTGCTTTACCCCGTCGGTCTCGTTACATCTGTGCCTGTTTCTTGCTCTGTCAACCTGCCCCGTCCCTCTGTCTCTGTTACACTGAAAGCATCGCGATCAAGGGGGGTAAAAGTGGCGCGAGCAACGGTTAGACCCAGACGGAGACTGGCGGCCACCGAGGCACTGGCGGAGCTGGTGCGCGGGATCAGGATGAAATCGAGGAGGTACGTGCTCCACCGGATACTATTGCCGACTAAACGGCCAAAGATGGCAGTGGATAGGCGGTGCGCGTCACGCTGGCGCGACGTCGCGGTGCAGGGATGCTGTGCGTGGACCGGACGTAAACGTTTTTCTCTCTTCATTCATCCCCGCGCTTCTCCGACTGTTCAACCGACCTGACAGCCGTTCACGAGCTCGTCGGGGGATGCGTGTGCACTGTTTGTGCACCCTCGTTCCGTCGTGCCCGCGTCGCGTCGTGGCCCGAGACCGCGGTCAGGTCAGGTAGCATCGAACGGCGGGAACGCGGAGAAGGTTAAATTCCCATTTGCATTAAAGTTATCTCGCCATCCCGAGGCTTCCTTCCTCGCTTCCGTTATCTCGCGGGGGATCCTCGAATAGCGGGATCGTTCTCTCCCAGTCCATAATCAAATGTGAATGAATATCAGTGAAAGGGAGATCGGACAATGCGTGCTCTCATTTGACGTTCTTCCTTGCTGTTGCTCTTTCACCACCGTCTTCCGCTGCATCACCCTTTCTTTCTCTCCTTTACTCCTACCCCTCTCTCTTCCCCATCGTTTCCTTCTCTTTCTTCGGCTGAACCCTTTCATCCCCCTTTTCACAGTGTGGCCCACGTTCGGCTTCCTTTGATATATGCGCGCACACACGTACACTAACATGCAACCACCCACGAGACGCGAGCGCGCGCACTCACACACACACGTGCACACACCGCGCCGTTCGAAAATTGATGTCACGAGGCGAGGAGAGCGGAAAATACATAGATGTACACGTACATCGACGCCGGATGTACATTGACTCGGGCATATCTGTGTGCTCCCGTCAGCTTATCACGACATGCGCATCATTGGGCAAATATTCGGTTAACTAAACAAGAGAGGCCGCCCGCCGTGTATGCATGTACCGCGGTTATACAGGGTGGGGAGGAAATTCGCGGTACAACCGCAAAGGGTGCGGATCCCGGTGTCAGAATCGGTCGAAAGTTTCGAATAAAGTTTCCGTTCGTTCGGGGGATGCTGCTCTCGTGATGCTAGCCAGTGTAATTTTATAAGAACATTCGCATGTTTCAATGACAGAGTAAGTTATTAAAGAGGATAAGTTGCAAAGTGAAATCTGTTAATCTGGTACGCGTGCACTATAATCGAACATATAAAAATACATTCTAAAAACTGCCTCATATGCATCAAGTTTACTATGGCTTAAAAAATACCAAGATTAAAGAAAATATAACGATTCGATCAGACTCTCCCTGACTTTATTAATCGAAAAGTCGCTAGCATAGTTGGCCCGGTTACTATAAGCAGTATAAGCACAGCTGTACCTCTTCAATTAAAGATGCATGGACTCTGACGGATGTCCTTCGCGCTTTAATCTCTTCAGACATTTCTATTGCATATTTCAGCTCTTCCGAAGAAAGGTTTTCTAAATGTTCGAAGCTTCTAGGACACTCGGAGCATGCAAGGCGTTCTAAGTCTGGAACACTTTCTGCAGAAGTTACAAAAATTTCTAGCCCCAAGTGGTATTCGAAAGCACTGGAGCCTATATACCTACCATTGAGTTCTCCGAAATTTTCGGAGCTAAAGAATCGAAAGCCCGTCACCAGGGTTTCCTCTTTCACCAACGATAATTGAAGTGCTCCGCCGGAAAAAAACCACCAATCTCAGCTGCATTCATCCTCCACGTCTCTCCTGCCCCTTTTTCTGTTTTCCGTTTCTTCCGTTCGCCTTCCATTCTCCCCTATTGTCGCTCGTTTGTTCGCCAGCAACCTGTCCGGTTCACCGTTAATCGTTGTTGATAGAGCACACGAAAGGTCGATCCACCAGCTTCGGTGACGTTATTTAACCTGTTAACTGGGTCATCTCTCAACTAGAAGTACCCCTGTGAATTTAAAAGTTTATAATTTAGCGGAACACTTGGTCCTCCCATACGAGTGGAATTATTGAGCATTGAAGACGAATTAAACGATCGATTCAAAATTAAATAATAAGGGTGAACCTGCAAATTAAAAGTCCTCGAATTGGGGAAAAAGCCGCGCGATCTCCGCTCACATGTGCTCCACTCATCCAGAAAACAGATACGATCTGAATGGAACATCGTGAAGAGCTAAAAAAACAATTTATTTTCCTGTATGCTCGCCGTTTCGTTTGAGACTGAAACTTTACAATAGCAAATCGAAACGATCGAATTGCCGCCGAGCAACAAAGGGATACTTCGATCGTTGAATGGCAGTATGTAGTTTTGTATCGGTGGTCATGCCCTTTTCATCTTCCCCTTTGTTTTACTTTTGTGCCGCGTAAAAATGTGCTCGTTGCGTGGCGGTTTCGCGATGAATTATACGATCGAAGCGCGAATCACGGGAATGAAGAATATCGATAAGCGAACCTTCTCATAGCGGAAGTTTTCTCATTAATCGAAGCGCACTGTGCAAAAGCACCGCGGCGGCGAGCATAATAACTTTTGCTATGTGGGGCGAAATTCAGAAAGCGGGACGCCAGTCGAGCCGTGACGTGATTTAAAGGTTTAATAAAGTCAGCCACGTGGACTAATTCGCTTTCGAACGACGCGCGGCACGAGAATGATTTGTAGTTTGATTAAAATCAACGGGGAAATTGATTGCCTTGAATAATTCCGTTTCATATAAATTCTTTGTGATCCGGTGACCGTAAACTGCGCCAATGAGTTTGCTGCATATTCAATAAATCCTGCCCAAGTGAAATATATTCATGGAGGGCGAAGCGAAGTTTACTCTCTCCTTTCTCTAGTTTTAAACTTCACGATAGATAAAAAACGGGGATAGTTTCCGAACAACTCGCCCGAGAAGCGTGTCGAGCAGACAGTAAAAGTGTTTCTTCATAAATGATAGCACTTTTCGTTTGGTCGATACTCGCGCTGCTAAATGAAAGCTGTCTTTAATGGGTGCACGTAATTTTCTCGAGTTCTTTGCAATCCTATCGATCGGTTTTCTGGCATTATTATTTGCAGCTTACATGCGAGCTTAATGACTAGAATGAAGTAAACTACTATCCAGTTTCAAGGAGTAAATACATGGGAAATGATTGATAAAACTTGCTTTGCTAATTATATAAAATTACGACGACTTGAATTATGCTTTTACCGTGTTCGGTTTATAAATTGTGGAGAATACAGAGCCTGTAAAAATTGATTCGGAGTAAGTACATGTAATGACAGTGTGCTTGTTCGCTTCAACAGAATGGAGTATTTTGTAACAGAATAGAAACGTTCAATTTAACAAGCTTCTCGTACACTCTTGCTTGTTTTTCTCTCTGTGCCTTTTAAATTGAGGTTCTCGTTAGTCTTGGGAATCTTCTCAAAGAGTCGGAGGACATGAAATACTTTGTCTTCCCCCCTTTTCTTTCACTTTCGTGTATTGCGTTCTAGTAACAAATAGTAGAACCTGCCAGTCTCCCTGATACTCAAGGTTCTTTTACCAAATAGAATCAGTCAATAATAAATACTGAAATTTTCGCAGAGTGTAAATAAGGAATTGCCAAAATGATCAATAATTCTAGAATGCAATTCTACTTGTTCTGAAAGAAGATAACTCTTCGTGAAAAATGAATGTGGGAGTTGAAATGGCGGTGTGACTTTTGCTTTTTACGCGAGGCTCCATTTTGCGGACAATTGACTTTGAAAAGCCGTCAACGCGTGCACTTGACTAAGGCGTGATTTAAAAGATCCTGTCAGAGACCGGAAAAAGATCTCGCTCCACTTTTCATTTTTACGAGTGCCAATTATTGGCATTGCTGTCTCTACTTTTTCCCAAAAAGTAAATCCTCTTTTAAAAAATGAATTAATTATCGCGATCCAATTTATTTTTGACCGCGGAATCACCCAGCTCCTTGCTACCATTTTTCCTGACACAATTTTGTTTTTTAAACACATTTGTCCCGAGTGCAATTAATTTTGATCAAAACAATTATTTTACCCTCGTCGGAGGGTACCTATAGTATAGTGGCCACTATAGTCGACGATTTTCCAGAAACGAATGAAGAAACAAGGACCCGCCGCACCGTGATCGTGTTACGTGACATCGTCGACCACTGCTGATAAGGCTGTTACAAGCTAACAGAGGAAACTAGAAGAGCAGAAGAGAACAGACGCTAACGTGATTTCTAAATCCAACCGCTCCACGAGAAGGGGCTTCATTAAGCCCCACAATTTTTATGTAACAGACGTGACCGCCGTCGAGTGTCGCGTGTCGAAGCAGACGAAGATCTACTTAACGAACCACCACCCAAGATACCCCTAACTCTACCTGACCGCACTGCTAATGATAACGTGACACACAAACATCAATAACGCACGCCGCGTATCGACAACGGTGACTTCAACTTGCAATATTAATGTAAAAGACAGAAGATGCATTTACAGTTTACACAATTGAAGTGTAAGGCTTCAGGACTTTAAAGAAGACCACTGTACGTGTCATACTTCGTTCCGCCTACTGTTACTCGTCTCACCAATATTTCATCGACAATCGTTTGCACCGTTTCTATCTCCGTTCCAATTCAGACAACGAAAACGATGGTCACTGACCACAGTCGATTGTACCCCGACTGTACACTGTGTCACGAGGAATCTAGAACGATTTACACGTCCGGGGGTTGATTCTAGAACCACCCACGGTTCCCGTTGAAAGCCAATCCGATAGAAAGCCTGATACCCGAGCAAGAGAAATGTCTCCCGTTGTAATCCGTCGTTATCTATGAACCGCCGTCAAAGCTATCGGCCGAGGTTCACCAATAACGAGTCTCGCAATACTCGCGCGCGTTCTGCGGCGTTGTGCAGCGCGGGAGAGCAAGTTAGCATCGCGTCGATTCGATTCACTCTGCCGAGGCACGTTTCCTGCCCTGCAGGGTGGTGCTCGAGGGTGATTGTCCCATCGAAGGCGCGCGTTTTTTGCTGTAGAGTGTCTTCAGCATCTATTCGCGAGTTTACGAGCCGAGGTTAATGATCTTCACGCGAGTGCCGCTTCGAGCATGTGTTAATGATGTTTATCTTGGGATTGGGAATCGCGGTTACGGCCGGACGGTTTCATACGGTACCCTCACTAGCGAGTGTTTTTAATTGAGGCAAGGGAATAGAAAAATATTGCGCTCCGTACACGCGCAGTCATGAGAGAACCCCGAGAATTGTTTAACGAGGTTCGTCTGGATGTTGGAACTACGTGTACGGTGCTTTGATGGGCGGTTTTAATCGACTGTGCAACAAACACACTATCTATTTATTATTTAATCCTCCCGATAACAGAATTCACGATGGAGAGTAATTAAATGCGCCAAGCGTGAAGGCAGACCAGAGAGATGGGTGATAGAAGAAAAATGGTTTAATAATCCAAGCAAACCGCGGACGTATGCGTGAAGAGCGTGAATAGCCTCGTTCACCCTGCTCCATCCGTTTGTTTTTCCCTGGTCGACGTTTTCCGGCGGAAATTCGCCCGCAAACACCGCGCACACATTGTCCTGAATAAAATACAGACGTTCCACTTTAATTCGTACGAGCTGCACGATGATGCACGGCCTACGGCTACATAATACAGGCCTCCATTCAGGATCGACTCGGCTGAATTATGAATGGCGGTCGATAGGCTAGAGGGAGGGACGCGTGCACTGTCCGTGCAGGCTTCACCTGACTGTGGATAGAGCTACGTGGCTCTAAGAACGTTGCACGAAACTAGGGGAAGACAGCTAGGTTGCCATGGCGCTGGTGGTTTTCGCTGACGATGCGTTATGCACACCCTACGCAGCGCTTGCCAAACAATTCACCCTCCACGATTCAATTCGCAAGTGTCCGCCTTCGAAACACCCCCTAACCTGTCCTCTATCCCGTCGTGATCCTATCTTACTGAATCGTGCGTGAGAGTGAAATCTGCTGGCGTAAATGCTGTGCCGAGCGAAGTAGAAGATGATATCGCCCTCCATTGACAGCGACGGAACACGAAAGTGGTTACAGTAATGAATGGCTTTTTATGCCGTGAGTTACGTATCGATCGGTATCTTACGATGGTCGGCTTGAGGTATTGGATTTTTAACGTTCGTTCTTGAGTATGGAATACATTCTTAAAAAAGATGCGCACTGGGAGTCTGGAGGGCTGTTCGAAGCTCAATTCTTCGAAGGATATACAATTTTTTTTAATGAAACCAAGCACAGTGTCTCCTCGCCGTTTCGTTCCTGCTCTCGCGAATCAAAAGGCCGCGTTCAACGAAAAAACCGTCGCGTCTTCGACTCGCCATTCACCGGTCTCATTCCCTTCGCGTCGATCAGTTTGCGACCGTCATTCACCGCAGACCGTCGTTACTGGCCAGATCACCGGTCCTCGATGCCGTCGACGTAAAACAAACGAGACATCAAATCGGTTCTGCTTCTCTGCTTGCAGTAACATAGCTGCATCGATCCTCCATCTAGATCCTGGCAGTAACAACCTCGTTATCGAAGGTACGCTCGCGTAAGATCGCGAGGTTTGGCGTCGGTGGTGGAGGATTGACAGCCTCCGGCAGAGCAGGTACCGAGGGAAGCAGAGTGATCCAGGAGGCGAAGGCGGACCAGGTGCAAGCTACCAAGGAGGGCCTAGCACCTGGCCTCGTCTAGAGAGTCTTGAACCAGGGGGGAGGGGGGGTGACGGGTAACAGCACCTAAGGGCGGGTGGGGGGATGCAGCTCGAAAGGGTGGCGGCATGGATGAGCCCTCGCTGGAGGCTCTCATGCAGGCGGGCATCATCTTCGTGGTCGGTGTCGCCATCATCCTCTCGAATCTCCTCATCATCGCCACCTACCTCAATTTCCGTGGTAAGTACTCCATAGCAACGTGAATATTCTGCGTGAATGGTAGAGAGTGATTTATTGCGAGATAAACTCGAGGGTAGTTCTGCGTAGTGTAGACGACATGTGTGAAAGAAACCCTCTCCCCGTTATATATCATTTCTTTACGGATACTTCAAATACCATACAGAGTGCTCTTGAATTGTTGGTACAGATATTAATATATATAACCGCAGTAGTGAATATAATAGAATTAATCGTTCCTGTGATGTAAATCATCCCTCTGTATTCGCATTTGATACGATCACTGTGTATATTTGTTGGTTATATCGATGGATTACATGTTTATATGGAATTTTGAAAGTTCACGAGGTAACTGTCCAAGAAGTACATCCCCCGTGCGTGTACCTTTAATTGAAATTCAATCTAATTAAACAAATGCATTCGTCGGTAACAGTACATTTATGTTTCTACAACCAGTACTCGAGATACGTTCCTTTGAAACTGATTGCTGGTAGAATTACAGAATAGTGCATTAGAAGCTCGTTCCACGTCCCCTATAATCTTTCTACGTTCTTCCAGATGACCACGCGATCGTCATCTTTGTAAAAAATTGCCACCTTTCATTATCACCGAGGCACCCTTTAATTTCGCCGCGAATATTGTTGATTTAAAGCTCCGTCCCACTGACCCTGTTGCCAGAGACCGTTGAAAACGTAACGTTGAGCGTAAAGTAGGCGCTCCAGGCTGGTTACTCCGGATAAATAATGACTGTCACCACCGCATAGGTCCCTCCGAGGTGATAAACTATTACTTGCTGTCTCTCGCATCGGCGGACCTTCTTTGTGGTCTGCTGGTGGTTCCGCTCTCGGTGTATCCAGCGCTGATACGAAGATGGGTCTATGGGGACATCGTGTGTCGCCTCATTGGTTATTTGGAAGTTACCCTGTGGGCGGTATCCGTCTACACCTTCATGTGGATCTCCGTCGATCGTTACTTGGCCATCAGGTATATACGAGCACGCTAAGAACTTCTCATTAGCTCTAAAGTAACTTCGTTTGCTTTCTGTTGGAACAGTTCCGTTTGAGCTATAACGCTGATTCAGCGGCTCTACTCTGTTTCCCAACGAATTTCTGAGAAATTGAATTCGATGACAAAATTCATTCCTACGTAATTTAATGCAAGTGTAATACATGTTGAGCACGCGGTACTTGTGTTTTTTTTCAGAAAGCCACTACGATACGAGACCGTGCAAACGAAGACGCGATGCCAATGCTGGATGGTGTTCACGTGGATCAGCGTGGCGATGATGTGCTGCCCACCACTGCTAGGTTTCCAAAAGCCAATATTCGATCGGGAGGCGTTCATCTGTATGCTGGATTGGGGCAACATGGCTGCTTACACCATCACTTTGTCGATCCTTGTGCTGGGCCCGTCGGTCATCACCATCGTCTACACTTACTCCTACATCTTCACGATGATGAGGCGACTGCGGTCCGGTGTGCTGATACACGACAAGGAGTACGCCACTGCTCTCTCGGAGAACCTGAGCAATCCGAGTCACCTCATGTCCTTTGTCCTGGTGATGACTTTCTGGATGTCCTGGGCCCCTTATGCCGGTCTCCAGATATACGCTGTCGTTAACGGACCGCCTCAGGTAAACCGAACACTATCTTATTACCCAACGGGATGATAGGAAGCTTGTACAACCCAGAGGAACATAAAATCGGGAGACACTAACCACGCGAGCCTCCAACATTCTGAGGATGTTGGAAAGTAAGAGCAATTGTCTGAAAACTCTTGAGCACCTGCTAGATAGTCGTGGTAACAGGGAGGAAAAATAAAAGCACACGATTGAGTTCAGGTAAATGGAAAGCTCCTTTGTACAGGGTAGACAAAAGTAGTGGTCATGGATTTTCTAGATTAATCGTGACAAGTTCAGTTGTGATATAAGATGATAGTTTCAATGTTCTCCATTACAGTGAGTCGATTTTGTTGAATCATTCACTAACGTTTCTCTTCACCACGTTCTCCCACCTCTACTTAAAGACACTTTGTAGGGAGAGCAAAGGAACGGCTGAGATCAGATCAGAGCAAATTAGAAATAAGTATATCCTAAACTATGAATATTTTAGTAGAAGACGATACAGTTAAACCTATGTCTAGACACTCAATCTGTCTGTAGAAGGTTTCTTAACAAGTAGGCAGTAGCTAATTCTACTAAAACAGAAAAACCCGTTGATAACCTTAATAACTCTAACAACTCCATCTTTCAGAGCCACCTACATTCTATTCCGTAGAAATCCAATTATCTCATTACTTATCCTGTATATCCCACAAGGTATCCAGCATTCCTAACGTCAAACAACTAACGTTCCCCTTTTGAAACGCTGCAGGTACCGTTCCTGCACTTCGCGGTGGTGTGGCTGGGGGTGACGAACAGTTTCTGGAAGGCGGTGGTCCTCGCAACTCTGAGCCCGCAGTTTCGCCTAGCAGTTCGTGTCCTCTGTCTGACGCTGTGCTGCCGTCATAGACGACTTCCGCCGGAACTGCTCGGCCTCGACGACGACGATTAAAAAAGCCAAAACGCCTACGAGAACAAGAGGGGAAACGCTTTTATTTGCGCTCGCGAGCGCTCTGCAACGCGCCTCATTCCTAGAGCATCGCTTCTCGTCTCGGTTTCGAGGTCGTTCTCGTATCCGTCGCCGTTCTCTCGGAGTCTTCTCCGGGGGCTGAGACTGAGATTCTCCGTTCCGCGAATAACGAACCCTACGCCGTACCGCCTGGGCGCCTCGTGATCGAACGCGATCGAAGATCACCGTGACCGCCGCGTGCGACGAACGTTGATCCGAGCATCGCGAAACGGGAGTACAGATTCACAGAATAGGGGACGATTTGAAAACGGTTGCTCATCGTGGTACTACCCGGCACGGATGTAAGATTTCTTCGACTCTCGGCATTCAGCCGCTGCCGATTTTAGGACGCTTCGAATATCTTGCCGTTTTACGCGACGTCTCACTCGTATAAGATTTTTTAGGACCCCCGAGAGTCGCGTTCCTAGCCGAGCGAGTCCGCATCCGCCTGGGGGGGTCATAGCTCGGTCGAGTACAATAAATAATCTAATCAACGAGTAATCGAACGATACCGTAACAAAATCGGGATTCGAGCAGTACTAAATTTAACGATCATCCTCGATTCTATTTTTAGGCGAGTTCAATTATCGGATTGCCGAACCCTGTCGCGCATTACTATGACTCCGACGTCTGTCGTTCACGCAGCTAAAAGATATAAAACTAAACTAAAAGTGACATAGATGACGGCGCGCTCGGCGACGGGCGCGCTCGCTCGCTTCTTTAAAATATTCAGATCACGTAAACGTATAAGCGTAAGGATATTCCTTTTTCTATACGATTTCAAGTTAAATATAGTCGATTATATACACAGACACGTCTACAGTCTATTATCGTCGAGGTATTCCTAATGCCTTTGCTAATCAATTGAGAGAGACAGAAGCGCTGATAGGAAGCGCGGACGAATGGGCGAAATAATGGAATCGAGGCTCAGCCTGGTGAGAATCCTGGCGCCAGGGGATGACGATCTTGGACGCGAGGCGTCGGCGGAGCTCTCGAAGGGACGACTGTCGAGTTCGCTGGCGCGCCTGCACACCGTCTCCAATCTCGCTTCGCTCAAACTAACATTCGTCAAAGTCCGCTCGATCGATGGTGTGCGACGACGCTCCCCTTTTCCTTTATTTCCACCCCTCCCCTGTTCGTCTTTGCTTTTCCCTTGTTCGCGAAACAATCGCTTATGCGAGAGCGTTTCGATAACTAACCGTTGCCTATCTACGTCGTAAGATCACGCTCAATAAGTATCGTAGCGAGTCGCGGAACGAAGAACAGCAGGTTTCCACGCGCGAACCGATGCAGTTGTATAATACTTAATCACCGTCGCGAGATTAGGGAGCAGATGGGTTTCGTTGCAGCGAGTCGAATCAATCGCAAGATGGATAAAGAGAAAATAAAACGGGAAGCTGATGTACACAATGAAAAACAACAGAAAAAAAGACAAAAAAAAGAGAACACTAGGTCAATTAACGGAGATGCCTCTACGAATGCGACGCCGCGTCGATCTGCGCGCCCGTAGAACGCCCATGATTTAATCGACGAGGGGGGTCCGATTCGCGACGATTTTACGCTTTTTTTAACGCGCTTCCTTCTCTACTCGACGACGCGATCGGCACCCCTTCACCTCTCTATCTCCCCCCCCCCCTCTCTCTCTCTCTCTCTCTCTCGTCTCTGTCAGAAATTGAAGAACGACTTCTCTTGGACCTCCCCTTTGTACATACGCTGAGGATGATAGACAATGTTCCTCCTGAACGTTCAACCCTTAGGCATCACTCAACACCCTTTCTCCAGATGACAGATCACTTTCGGTGTCTGACTCTGCGGAGATCTGGGGCTGCTTCTGAGAATGATTTATTGGGCACACAGCAAAATCTACGTTGAATGCGATTCGAGAAAGGTTTATCAAACACCGGTGTTTTTATCAAACGGGCTTCAGTTTCCCTTGAAACGATTATCAGATTTTTTATTATGGATTTCTCGTGATATTCCGGTTAGTTTGTGGTTTCAAACACAGGTAAATCAAGAATGAAGTTCGCGATTATAATATTGCTGAATAAGAAGGGCGTTAAAGGTCAACCTACTCAACCGCGGCTCCTTTCCATTGAAAATCTAATTTATTGGACGACTCGGTTTCTCATTCAAGACAGCGCAATGCAGGGGGCAAAAACTTGGCGAAAACTGTTTTCCGTGGGTGGAGGGAAAGCAGTGCTATAAATAGAACGAGTAGTACATTTATAGCTCGGTGTTCTGCAGCGAATAAAGTCGCGTAGAACAGTTACAAGTGTACAGCTACAACTTTCATATAACGCGAGTCGAGTCGCCTTATTTTAAGAGCGACACTTGGGCATGCGAGGGGACACGAGCTACTTTCTTCAAGAGCGGAAAGCCCGTGCCCCAGAATGGTATTCATAATCAAGTGTTATTAAAATAAAAAGACTTAGGATATTTTCAAGCAATGGTTTCGTAGATGCGGGCACGAGCTCACGTTCTCGGAAGCAACTCACTGGGAAGACAGGTTTAGACGCCGCGTCACTCTTTCAACTGCTTCGTTCAAGAGTTTCTAAGGTATCCTTTCGTCGATCTGCGTAGGTCAATGTTAATGGCGAGCTACTATATCTGCAAGCTCGATGACGAACAAGGACACCCTATCTTCTCGAGATCTTGGCCGAGCTTTCGACAGCTTCCTCGAATCACGGGGCTGTGCTGAATTAAAACACTCTGCCTCCCGTGTTCTTGCTCTCAGACTTCGGCATCGGTGGACTGAATTTTACGCCCAGCGAAATTCCTTCGTGTAGAGTGGGTGCAGTTACGTGCACTGAAAAGGAAACAGAAGAAACAAACACCTCCGTTCTCTATTCGATTTCCGTAGATAATGAATATTCAGTTGCAGTTTATGTGCAAAACGAGCAGCAAGCGATTTGCACTTCTGAAGCCTAAAAGTCTTGAGAGGAGAATCTCATCGCGATTTACAAATTATATCGATATATTCAAGTAGTTGTGCTTACAAGGTATATACACCCAATGTTACTTACTTTTAACCTGTCTTAATTAAATACTTCCTCCTTCTGTGATTCTTCATTTCGTGACCTTAATCACTGCACAAGTGTAGATCTTTATTGACTCCAGTTCGCCTGCACACAATCCATCCTGCGTCCCTTTTCTCTTTAGTAAGTCAAATTATAGCGTCGTAAACTTTCGTAAGCACAGCTGCATCAAGCACCGAACAAATGAGGCCAAGCAATTATCGTAAATTCTCAAAGCACAGTGCAATAGATCCGACAAGTTATTGTCAGGGGATAAAGAGGGAGAGAGAGAGAGTGAGAGAGAGAGGATGATAAAAAGAAGCATGGTAAAAATTGTTCCCGCTACGCTCTAAAGCGACGCTCACTCCCAACATGGTGGGCAGATCCTGAGGTTTCTGGATGATGAACGTTGACCCTTTAAAAAGAACTCCATACGCAAATCGATGTCTAGAAAGTCTCAGCTTCTACTCTATTTTTTACTCTAGACTTCGTGTTTTACTAAGCCCTAAGGCTCTTCTGATAAATAAATCGCAAGTGGTCGCCCCATTTGGGGCCGCGAGTACCATTTAGTCGCGCGACGGTAATTTATCGTGCCATTTTGATATACCGAGGTAATTAAAGGGTTAAGGTGCCCGGAGGTGCTCTGAAAACGCGGATACACGACGACGACGCGAGACGTCAAGCGTTCCCTCGATATTTTCCGTGGACGACACCAATCCACAGATCGATAAGCTAGAAGCGGGCAAGTAACGGTAACGCTTTCTGATCAATCGCCAGGGTATTACGGTCGAAGAAGCGCGTCCGAAATAACCGGGGGATGAGCCGACGACGTTCTCCGGCGTCGCGACGTCTTAACTATAGAAATGAATCAAACGGAGATTTTGTTTTTGACTACGTTATAGTTGACACGTTGGCCCATGTAAATAGCACCCCGGCTAAAAAAACAACGGAAACGAGGGGAAGAAGTACTCAGCGCGGATTTCTACGTTCAGCCGGCTGTTCAGCGACTGTCGCGAGAAATCTAAACGTGTGTAGCGACGTGTGCGATGTTAATTGTTTACCGAGGAGCAGCATGTCTATTATTAGTTATTTGCCAAGCCGACGAGTCACGGTATCGCTATTTGATTGTGACAGCGTTGGATATCAGTAAATCGTTCATGCCCCGGTCGAAAGGGAAAATCAAAATTAAACGTTAGCTCTTAACAACTAGGGACAACGAAAGCTTCCTTTCCCGATGGCTCGCGAAAGGCACACGGCGCGCCGCAACATCTGAGCAATGGGAGGTAAAGCGAAGCGTGATGGCAATATATGTAGTCAATATTCTGTTTGTACCACGTTAAACGAAGGAAACGAGTTACGAAGCGCACCCCGTCAAGAGTAACAGGGTACCGTCACCCGTCGCATTGTTAATAATTCCAATAAAATTGATAAAAAAGAAAATTGACAACAGAACTCTGCTCACTGGCGTCTCTCCCTTCTCCACTATTCTTCAACGACTTTTAGCCGGGGTCGGACGCGGCGCATCGAAAGGAGAAACTATGATTTCATCTTCGACCGTCTATTCGCCGTGTGCGTCGCGCACATTAGATCGCGTGCGACGCGGTTCTTTCGTCCAGATCCGTGGTCGCGAGCTTCGAAAGCTTCTACCATGCAATCTCTCGGGTGCACATTGACTGGAGGGTTGGCCGCCCCGACGCCGGAAACTAGCTCACCGGAACGCTCCGCGAGCGACAAAGCAATCCCTTTGTGCTTCTGTCGAATCGTAATCGGATCCATCTTCGAGGCGTTGACAGCGCGCTCCGGCAAAAAGAGTTTTGCGAACTTCGACAGCTTTCAGAGCTCCTCTTCCATGCTGCCTAGGAACGTTCGGTAAAACTGTTTGAGGATAAACCGATGCTTTCGATATTTATATCCCGCGGAAGAAGACGGAGCGGTTGTTTGGAATGTACTGGAGGATCGATCGGTTGAGACGGCTGTTTGAAATGTTTACTCCACTTCACATAAGAGGCAGAGATATGTTATTGCGTACCGCCAACGTTCACGTCACTGTGCGCCCGTGGCACCGCCAAAACCGAGCAGTATTAAATTCCTCAGCGGTAACGAGATTCTAAATACTTTAAAGTCGCTCAAGGGGAACCGAGGAAAAGGCGGGAGGCAGTTGAAAAGCGTACGAAACTCGCTGAAGGAGAAAATGAGGGTAATGGTGGCGGCGTTACAAAGAAACACCGAAGCGTTGCCTCTTTCTTTCTTCCTCTTTCTTTTTTTCTGGACGCAACGCGAATGAAAATGACGTCGGAGCAGAATGAAACGGAAGGGAGTAAGGGTGAAGGGGAAATCGTGGAGCTGGTCCCTGGCAGTTTTCCGGGCGGCCTCCATTATTAACGATTAATTACATTTTTGTACCTAGCCGCTAGTTTTGTACTAGTTTTGTAACGTACCTCGCCATCGGACGTGCTGTTATTGCATATTTTAAGTGGTTGTTAAAATGGAAGGTTGATCGATCACTTGCGGTGTGCTCGCTTTCATCATGTGTTTGTACGATCGATGATCGTCGCGACACTGAACCCCTACTTTGTGTGGTAAACACGAGTGGAACGCCCGTGAATATTTCAGTTTTACTGGGCGGTTTCGACTGGTCGTCAGTTTTTTTTCAAGAACGGATACTCATGCCGGTCAATGCGACGTTTCTTTCGCTCCATTTTCCTTGCCATAAAACCGCGAAGAAAGTTGTCAATTTTAATGGTCTAGCGAAACTGGTCCGTTACTTTCAAATAATGTCCTTTTCAAGCAGTTTGCCCGTGGCGTATACAGTTCGTTGACTTCGGAAGAATGAAAATAAATCCTGCTTCCTTGAATCGGATGGAAATAATTGGTAAATGAAATACAGTAAATTATTGCCGGCTTCTTCGATCGGGGTCAACACGTTCTATAGACTAATAGAGCCATTTCAGCGATGAAAGTAAAACGCAGGAAGAAGAAAATAAAGGGGAAGGTACTTCGTGTAAATTGACTTAATGAATTATGTCCATTTTAATGAATTATAATTAAATACAAAAAGAAGTCACGTCCACTTTGCAATATTTTAACTAAAACCTTTGGAATTTTATGTATTTATGGAACAACTGCAATATTTTCCAACATGGATTAATCGGAATAGAACAAGGAACATGTTCATCGTTAGTTTTCAAATGTACAAATGTACTTGCGAAATCGAGCGCGTTACGAGATGCTTCGTTTGATCGCTGAAATATTCGATTGCGCGTAAACAATCAAAAAAATACGTGACTTAAATGGTAAAAAGGATTGTATAGGATGCAAGCATGCGTTAGAGAATGGTGTTATCTGTTATATTTTGCGCGCAAAGACTGCAGTATCGCATCGACGCGGTGTACCGGCGACGCTCTCGTCGAGATGAAATTCGATGGAGTTCAGTAACCATGCGTGGCTATGTATATAAGCGAAAGCGTGCATGTTGTAAATACGTGAAATACCGCGTGCTTTCATCCTGAAACCGTTACGAAATTTGTAATCGAGGCGATGGGAACTCGAACCGCGGTGCAATTCCGGTTGTCCGAGCGCAATGACGGGTGTACTAGATACGTCGTGATATGACTTTGACGATAACGGTACAATATTAACGATTATTGTCCTAGAGCATAGTATAGTAACATGACATTCCAATAATAAACTGCGAGATCATAGGTACGTCTAATTTCTTTTTATACACCTGTCCAATACCTCCGAACTCATTTATCCTATACTCCTTACCAAAGTATCATGCGCCCCTAAAAATGAACCACTTCAGATCTGCGAGTCTCGAACAGTTTTAGTACCACAAATTTTACTGGACATCCCTCTACTTCGCCTTAGTTCGAGTGCCTCTGTATTTAGCGATCAATCTTGCATACAATATTAAAGGAACATAAATTATGATATTGTAAAACATAGCGAAATTTTAGATTTTTTTTAAGAAACTAGCGATTCGAATACTCTGATGTTTGGACCATGTTTTTATGCATCTTTGAAGAGTTGTACTTTTTTTATATTCATAATCTTTTTAATAAGCTTCCTCAAAGATGCATCAAAATATGGTTCAAATTTCAGATGAATTAAATCGCTAGTTTCTTAAAAAAGAATCCTCAATTTTGCAATGTTTTCAGTCCGAAGAGTAGGATTCTCCCTTAAAAAGAGGCCACTCGTTTAAAATTTCATAGATTTCATTATTAAGTGTACCTATCCAAAGCTCTTTATAAACCCCAAGTGATTCCAATTGCTTAGGGAATAATGGTATTTGATTCGCCAACTGATAAGCACGAAATTATGATCTGGAAAAATGGTCTAATTACTAGAAATAGCCAGACGAATATCCACAGCATGGAACCTCTCCTGCTTCCTCTTGTCCTCGCTTGTTGGGCGAAGAGGAATTATTCGAAGCCCTCGGGGCGTGCCTCTTCACTGCATCCAACGCAAATACGAGCAAGAGTATCAAGCAACGCGACGAACCCCAGAAAGCCTCGGACTCCGAAAGAATTCATAATCCCCTGCTATGCAGCGGTCGACCGTCGTTCCACGGAATTAAAGTTTAAAAATCATCGTGCACGGCCCTCTCGCGTACGCTTCGCCTATAGTCGTGCGCGCGTTCATGACCCCTTTTTTCCAGACATTGGCCAGGAAATGTAGGTCGGCCGACGGAGTCCTACGTTATACCTTACATAAATGCGCCTTAACCATCGTCTTTACACAGAGGGGCCGTAAATGTGATCGTAGGTGTTGTTCACACCATCGTCTTCTCACACGTCCAGCCAGAAATCGATTTCGTGGACAACTTCGATACCGAACTAAGTTTAGAACGTATAGCGAGCTTGTAAAGCGTTTTTAGAGTTGCAGAGGGTGCAAAGAGTAGCATTTAAGTTCATAATATTACCGTTCTTATTATTACCACGCTAATTAATATACATGTCACGGTAGATCCATCTTATTCTTCTATTACCCAGCTTCAGAATTTATAACAATTAGCTTCAAACGTTAAAAGTTCGAAGCCGTCAAAACCACTCTGTTCCTTTTGTATAATAAATTGTAGATCTAGACGATGGGGAAGAAAAATCTCACACAATATTCCGTTAGGATCGATAGTCGAATCATTAAAGAAGGCGGTAGCTTGAAAGAGGCCTCGTAGCCTGGAGTGTGTCCGTCCTGACACGGAGTGGTACTACTTGCTCGGCGCAGCAGCCATTAGTCAATACCTCGACATTAGTCGATACACGCGGTCGGTCCGCCGCACGAGGGCTGGAATAGGGTCGAAAACCCCTTCCATCGAGCGGCTTCCTGGAAACAGCGATACTTGGTGGCAGACTTTTGAATTCTTGCCAGCCTCCTCCATTGTTCTCTTGTGAGCTAATCGATACCATTTTATTGTCGACGTATGCAAATCTCCGTCTTGTTCGCGTGGCGCAGACGCTTCTGTTGTTTACAAAGACAACGTACTGAAATTGGAGGAGAGGTTGACGAGGGAATCTCTGGCGAACCGCGCCTCGTTTAATCACGGACTTGATCGCGTTGAATTTTTATGGAGCAGACTTTCAGATGGTAGTAGCGGAACCGTTCTATTTTAGATCGCAGAAGTCTAAAGTATGGCATAGATGAAATTGATAGCCAGAGGGGACACGAGAAATAGTTCCACTTGCTGGCTTCCTCAAAGGGCAAGATGAGGAACACTCAACGATCAACCCTCTGACGACTGAATGTCCCAAGAGAAGAATAAATTCCTCTGTGCAAATATTTGCGAGTAAAGGGAAGCCACTCTGATGGAAGGGTGAACGGGGGTGTTTTTTAAGTGTTATTTACCGATGTCTCGCCCACGTACCACTAACTACCTCTGTGCAAATCAATTAGTACTTGCGCCTTCTCGGTGATCGTCCATCGGTCGATGCTCGCGAGCGACTTTTTGACTCGATGCCAGGCCAATCAGTGCCGGCGCACATTAGTCATCGGTGCCCCTTTCCTTATCTCGATAATGGCTCCTCGCTCGATAAGGCTTCTTATCGTGCCTCCGGCACCGCTTTGCCTTTCGCCGAGTTATTCGAAACTTCTTGGACATCCCTCGGTGCGAGCAGATTTTACCATGCCTTCGACCAGGAATCCAAGGAATTTAAGGTAGCCCCCCCGTTTACCTATTAATACATCGTTAAGGCGAGCGGTGTGGGTGGTAGGAACAAAGGGAAGGTAGAGGAGACAGGGGATGATTGCTGGCTAAAAGACCTGGTAACGGAGTTAATGTCGCATTACGACGTGAACTGCACGGGGACGTGGATTGTTCCGGGGGTGCGCCGTTACGAAAGCTGAAGAGAAATCGTCGAAATGACGGAGTCTACCGAGGAAGCCAGAGTAAGCAATGACGAAAGGCGGAACCGTGCATTTAATTGACACCGTGCTCGCGCGGCTTCTCGATTGGGCGATTTAGCAATTAGCGCGATAGGCGGTTCTGATAACGGGCTAAGTTGTTACGGAAGGTCGTAGATAATCGGACGTTCCGTTTTGCATGAATTTGGCAATGTTCCGCGGGATCGTTACCCCTAGATCTAGAGATAGCGAGCACGGTAAGCCGCGATTTTTGAATTTTAAACGGCTTCACGCGAGATTCGTTTCACGCGCGGGCTTCTTGCAATTTCGATCGTTATCTGGCTTGATTCTTGCACGCGTTGCAATCCTTGCTTGGCGCTGCAGCATTGCATGCGAGGAGCGCGTTAGTTCTGTATGCAAATGCGAAATGGGCTTGCGTTATGATCGGCGAATTGATTTGGGGAATGCTCGTGATGTAACGCGTATTATCAAGTAAATATTCTATTTATTATCCCAGCGATGCGTCGTTTGATTCTGGTAAAAATGCTGGCTGACGCGTGACGAGTTGCGTGCTCGTAAAGATTATTGTTAACCGATGGTGTTCCGATAGGAATTGTATTTGTTACCAGTTTATTTAATGCCTTGCTTGAATAAATGCGTAATAATACTATGAATGATTGCAATGATGCACTAAATGCTTTGTGATTTGGAATTTTGTACGAATTAGGGAATACTTTTGCTTTTGACTTTTTACTTTGTTAATTTTATTTCTAAATTTATAATTAACATTGTGCCTCAAACTGATCATGAATTATGTATACCATTCGCTTATCGATCTTCCATTAAGAGAAAGCAAAATAAAGCTACGATGCAGCGGTATAATTACAATTTCACGTAATACCAAGTATGTAGTAATTTAAAGTTTGTATTCGCTAATCTACACCCCCAACGTTGCAATACATCCTCATTACTTTCCCTCCGTCATCAATAATGCATTATTCCGTCGACTCACGACACCTTCACCGCAAAAGGTACGAAAAGCACACACACTGCTATCGTCTGCTGTTGGTAGATTCGCGGGGAAATTCCCACATGACACGAACGATACGTAGAAGGGCGGTACCAGACACGAACCTGTGGCATTCGCCCCTTGCACCACTTTCCTCGCTGTTAAAAGCTCTCTCAGTTTGTGAGTGGAACCCTCGGCGAATCCTTCCTTCCTTCGTCAAGTGATTGTTTCGGCTATCTACGTTCTATTCGCTTAAACATGTTCGTACAAGCGCCAACTATGTTGGTCCAACAAAACTCGGGAAATTCAGAGGAGGACAGCGACGATGAGGGCACAGGAGATGACCTTCAGGTTCAACATTTTCCATGGCTCTGTTTTTTACGCTTAGCTTTTTGATCTTTTTCCTGCTTCTCCTTATTCGAATTAGTTAAACTGTTATTTACGAAGATAGTGACCTTTAACTTTACTCAGCAGTGGAAGTATATTAAGCATGAAGCTGCTGTTCTAGTGAATCGACCTTTCTTCGTTTTTGAAGGGAAACACGCGGCTATGTTATTCACCATTGTAAACCTTTTGAGCCACGAATCATTTTGTTGCTTAAAAATTTATAAAATTGTGTCTTTATTGCGGTTTCTTGGATAAAAAGAAATATAGAAAGTAAATAATATTGTGAACCTGCTAAAGCCTTACTAATGAAATGACGTTTGAGTTTAAGTACTATCACAATAGCAACATAAAGCATGTTGCAAATTCAAGGAATAAATTAGAATAGCAAGAGAAAATGAGCGA
Source organism: Andrena chrysosceles (assembly GCA_963855975.1). Lineage (NCBI taxonomy): Eukaryota > Metazoa > Arthropoda > Insecta > Hymenoptera > Andrenidae > Andrena > Andrena chrysosceles. The sequence continues at coordinate 7,391,122 of OY979766.1, read as the reverse complement.
CGTATGTACCTTACTGTCTGACTAGTGATGGAGTGGAACCACTTGCTCCGTAGCTACAGTATAGATTCTACACTTACGATTTGCTTAAGCGAGGGACAGTGGCGCACTCGAAGAAGGGGCTTCTTTAAAAGCAAAGAAAACTCGATTTTATTCTTTAAATAGATTTTTATAATCCCCTAAAGAATTGTATTGAAGTTGCGTTAAAAATATTTTTATCCGTTCAACTCGAATCCCCCAAGATTAAATCCTAAGTGCGTCACTGCAGAGGAAATATACTTTCAGTTCTGATATTGTAAAGTAATTGCTATAAAGTTCATCACAGTCCTCTACCAAAAGTCACCTTGTCCTTCCCACACCAGCCTGACAAGCTCGCTTACTCGAAATACCACTGTACACCCAATGAATACTTAAGTTCATGTCACTTACCCATTATCTGATACCCTGACATGGCTTATGTAAAGACCTCATCTTACTCCCAATTGATGAAACCTTTTGAGAACGAAATAGGTTCGCGCTACATGCCTTTCAAGCATCCATAAAACATGTGGCCTCTACCACGTACATATACTCTGTACATTTACGCTTTGCGAGTGTAATCGACGAGAATAAACGTCTATCATCCTCATCGCAGAAACGCCGGGAAGAATGCGAGAGAAAGGCCAGACGAGGAGAAATGGACCCTCGACTAGAATTCGCTTTCCAGCTTCTGATGGATGCGACGCAACTGTCGCGTCCCGAGGTCATGGATCACGTATTCGAGGGGGACATGCTCGACGAAATCAATCTACTCTTCCTACCGCACATGAGGTCCACCCTAGTCTGGTATTACCAAGAGGTGGAGGAACCGGAAGCTCTCCGCCCTCCAGAAACGGTAAAAGCTCGCATAAGTCACTTTTCCAAGAACATGATAGTTTACTGTCAGAGAATTTGTCAGAACGAAAGTTTCTGAAACGATTGGGGGAGTATCCTGGGTATAGTCATCGAATTCTGCAGACCCAGACGAAAGTCTCGAGTGCCAGACCAAGTCCCACTGCGCCGGCACCGAAAGTTAAGGAGCAGAAAGAGACGAAGGAGCTGGTGAAGAAGAAACTGTTCTTGACCGATGGATGGCAAACCCATTGCACTGGGATATGCATCTACATGTTTAGGTAGCTTCAGCAGCAATCAAGTTACAAAGAACAGATTGAGTTTAAAAGTTCAAGTATACTAAAAAGCGTCCGGATTAAATTCTGACTGAGGAAGGATCTGATTTTAGGATCAGCACCTCGAAGCAATTGCCTGAAGAAGGGTTTCAAAAGGACCTATACACTGGAGTAATAGACACAAAGAAGGTGGGAATAATAACAGCGATCCAACGAGTGGTCGAACACGTATTCATGGATGCACTTGCGCATCCTGGTTCAGAGGGAGAAGATGACTGTCCGATGATCAAGAGTCTTCTGTTACCTGGTTTGAGGTCTTTCTGCAGTGCGCTGAAAGGTGACGATCCTCTTGCCCTTCAAATTATTATATTATATGACTGATGTGTAAGATGTTGCACATTTCCACAGTCTGTGAACAGGTGGCCCACGAGGGACGCATATTCGACAACGACGAGATGTTGATGCGGGAGGTGCACAATTTCGACGAGGCCAAAGCGTTCATAGCGAAGGAGAACGCTGTGAACCTCGTAGAAGAGAGGGTGAACACCTGGATTAAGAAGCTGAAGGATTTCATGGCGGAAAGCAAGCAGGTGAAGCGAGAGAACGACACTTCCGGACCCCAGCAAGAATTAGAGTATTGGAAACGAAGGGGAGCGCAGTTCAGTCAACTAGTTAACAAGCTTCAGGTCCTGTTCTAACAATCGTGCTATTTCGGTCATGAAAAGTGAGAAATAAACCTTATACGTGCCTTGTACATTTGTAGGATCATGAAATACGAATGTCACTTCTGTGCCTCCAAGTCGCGCGTTCGAAGCTGATAAAAGACTGGGTGGACACTGAGGATGAAGTTACGTACTGTTACAACGAGGCTAAAGACAATGCAAAGTTCATCCAGGCGCTGGAGAAGTGCTGCCATTGTCTGTACTTGGACGATCCAGTAAGATAATTAAATAATGTAATTTGGTATCGAGAAAATTTCTTCTCAATTTTAATGTAACAAACGAAAATGGTATTGAAATAAAAGCTACTCAATGTCACATTTATACTTTCAGGTGAAAATGAGAGATTCCCTCGTGTCATTGTTACAAACAGTTCGTTTAATATACAGTGTCTCAAGGTACTATAACACCTCGGAACGAACAAGCTCATTGATGATAAAGATCACGAACCAGATGATCGTGGCCTGCAGAGACTACGTCACGAACAGAGGTCGAGAGTCTGTCTGGGGTCAAGACCGAGCAGCTGCCCGATCGAAGCTGAAGCATTGCTTAAGACTGAACAAGTAATGGTAAAATTTAATGCCAGACGTATTTGTTTAATTTCCTGAGCAGATGGTAATGCTAAATATTCTTGCATTCGAAGGGCTTACAGGGAGACCTACAGATTAGTTCGATGTTCGCCAGCTATAACGGAGCAAGAGTTCGCGTTCTCCGAGACCCACGTGTTTGGGAGGTTCGATTCCTTTTGCGACAGGATAAGAAAGATTTTGACCATGTTCGAGCTGATACAGGATTACAAGAATCTGTTCGAAAGGCGAATGGAGGGGCTACTGTTAGGGGAAGGTACAAAAGTCTTTGACTTTGGAGTACTTGGGACGATATCGATTAAAATACAATACGCCGAATTTCTCGAATATATTTGCAAGTTCTCAGTTCTTCTTTTGTGATAACTGTGTTGATTTCTGTTTCAATAGCACTGGATGACGCGATAAAGAATTTCGAAGAGGCTGAACAAGTAGCTACCACTAAATCCTACGACTATCTGGACCCAAGAAATGATGATTTCGACACCGACTACGACGAGTTTATGACAAAGACCGATGTTCTGAAGCAGAACATCGGCAATATCATTGAGAAAAATTATGCCGACGTTTGGGAAACGCCTCAGGGTATACGATTTTTAACTCGATTTGAAAAAGTGAAGTAACGCTTTGTGTAAACCTAACAATCCATAAAATACCATCACTCAATTGTATTAGTATCCAAATTACCATACAATTTTTCACTAACATGCATTAATACGATTCTACGTGCACGTAATCTGTATCTAATTAATTCGAAGCTGTCTTCTTTCATTCAAGGTTAGTGAAAAGATACCATTAACAAAGCTGGACGAGAAATACAACATAGTGGTAAAATATTGCGACCGTGAAATAGACAGGATATTGAAACTGTTTAGAAGACAAAGAGACGATCCACCATTGCCAAGACACATGCCAGCCATCGCCGGAAGATTGACTTGGGCCAATTCACTAAAGTAACAGAAACATCCTGTAATTCGCCCCATTTCTACTACCAAATCTACATTCTCTACCTTTTTATTTGCAATTAGAGTACACCTCGACGAGTTGGCGACATCAGTGTTTAGTCACCCTGTGCTGAAGACACTGCAGCTCACACTTGAATTAGAAAAAAGGTACCACCATGCTCTGAGCGTTCTGAGTCAATACAGATCGGATATCGCAGAAGTCTGGACTCATCAAAATTCCTGGGTCATCGAAGACTGCTTGAAACGGTAAATCGATCAGCCCCTTGCAATCGATTCGAATAACCACTTCGTTTCAACGAACAGGTATTTGCTGGTGGTAGACGATAAAACAGGGAAAGTCAGGGTTAACATAGAGGGCCGCGTGGTCCTGCTGCTTCGCGAAGCTGACTGTTTAGCCAAGCTGAATCTCGAGATACCGATCGTCGCGTTAACGATCCTGGCGAAGAAAGAACATTTCACGCTGATCACGGACTCCTTGCACCTGATGATCGAGAGCTTCGATTCCACGGCCAGGCGTGTTAAACTAGAAGTCAGACCACTACTGCTGCCCCATTTAGTCCGCGTTGCATCGCTACTGGAGCCTGGACTGTTTTCTCTGACGTGGACGACTCCAGAGTGGAAGGATTTCTATGGGAGCACCAAGCAACAGATCAAAGAGTTCGATATTCTGATCACGAGAGTCCACGATGTGTACGATAACAGGTGTGCATAGACCGCGATAGAAATCTCTGTGGGGTTTAAAATTCTGCATCATCAAGCTTTTGGAATCGATCGATGGGTTAAGGAATTCAGTAGGCATGTTCAATGATAAGACTCGTGTGTTAATGGGTTTCAAGGATTCTCCAAGTACTGACAAGCATGCAGAAAGTTACCTTACACTCGCTACCAGATTCTGATCAGCCTTGGACGATAGAGGAATTCGTGGAGAATACCGAGGAAATATGCAGGCTCGCAGCGGTAGATTTATATCGCAAAAGTATGATGGTGGAAGAGGCGGTCGAGGAAGTACTGGATCTCGTTAAGAACGCTGCGGAGAACTTCAAAAGCGCCGCTAATTCCAACCAATTTGATTTTTTCAATACGGAAGGTGATACGTGACGTTATCTCCTGTAGCTGGAGGACTTCGCTGTACATCCTTCGCGCTGCAGAATATCTTTCACTACCCAGATCATTCTGTCGCGATTTATTACGCAATTAATTTACAGAGACTGACGAAGACGTGGACCAAGCCGTCCAGCAGGATTGGTCGTTGGTCTGGAACTTGTTCGACGATCCTCATCAACTGCTGGTAACACCAGGTACCTTACCAAAAGGTATGCAGGATATGGTGCGAAATGCAGTTTCCGAAATGAGAAGATACTACTCGAGGAAAGTAGTGGACGTTCTAATAAAGGTCACCAGAAGCTCTTTGGACGCCATCAGGAAACGATTCATCCGTGAGATCGATCCAGGTACCTCTCGATGGAATATGAATGTCGCAGAGACGTAAATTAATTATTATTCTTAAAACAGAAGGGACACCGAGCCCGATATTTCTGCTGCATGCAACCTTAATGATACCAGTAGTGACTGTGAAGCCTAGCTTAGACGATGTTCAAGAAGTCCTGTCACTAGTTGGTAAAACGATTGCTGGCGTCGCGAGGGGTGTTTCGCAGTGGAATTCTAGAGTCAGCAAGGTAGACTTTCAGGTTTCAGATCGATGAAAGATTGCATTGTATATTAGGGAATGATTGACTGGATTATTTAATTAAATAGAATTCTTGGGGACACGCTTATCCAAGGAGGAGTTTCGCAGATATCGTGATGCGGGCTCAAATGCAGGTCGCGAAGAAGAAGCTGGAGGAGCCAGAGGATCCAAAAATTAGGAGGCGTAGATTATACAAAATTATTTCGGAGGAAAGACCGATTTTCCCTGTTCAAGAGAGGAACTTTCACGCTTTGGTGATGGACAACAAGGAAGTGATAAAGTTGTTGTCCATACTGAGCACGTCCATGCAGGAATTTAAGCCAGTAATCAAGTTTATAGTAATTTATGGATTCCAACGGTTTTGAAATTTCGTTGAATCCAGGAAAAAGTATATTAACGCTGTTACAGGATCTCGCAGAATTTATCGATCGGTGGAAACCTTACAAATTCCTCTGGAAAGACGAACGCAGCATGAGAGAATTGTTGCAAATTTCCTTGCCAGAGTTTGAAGCCACCCTTCGAAAGCATAGTGAACTTGAAGACCTTCTAGCTACGGAACCAGACATGATTATCTTCGGGACGTCTATTGCTATCTCTACAGAGAAACTGAAATATGGTCTTTATACGGAAATCAAAGGTTATCACTAAGAACTAATTACAAATATTTACATAAAGATATTAACGCAATTCGCAAATAAAAAGCGAAAAAACACTCCTTTGACATAAACTTTATGGTGTTGTTTCCACAGCGTGCACTCACAAAATCGGTCAAGCCATGAAGAAGAAGTATCGACGCGAAATGGAGTACGTTTACGCGTTGATGAACGAAATGGAGCGGAAGCTGGACCGTCAGATTCGCGACCTCGACGATGTGCGGCTCATCATGGACACCCTGAAGAAGATTCGCGAGCAGGAAGTGGACATGGAGCTGAAGATCGACCCTATCGAGGAAGCTTTCAACATCGTGACGAGATACGAAGTACCAGTGGACCAGGAGTGTTTGGAACAAGTCGACAACTTGAGGTACACTTGGCAGCAGTTGCTCACGCGAGCACAGGAGAGCCACGTACTGCTGTTGAGATTGCAGCCTCAGTTCGAAGAAGATCTCAGAAACAATCTCGAGAAGTTTCGGCTCGATAACGAAATGTACTGCGCGGAGTACAGGTCCTCGGGGCCTATGCAGCCGGGCCTGAGCCCAAGAGAAGCCTCAGACAGGCAGATTCTGTTCCAAAACAGATTCGACGGGATGTGGAGGAAGCTGCAGACTTACCAAAGCGGCGAAGAACTGTTTGGCTTACCGATGACAGATTATCCAGTGCTGTCACAGATCAGGAAGGAGCTGAATTTGCTTCAGAAATTGTATAAACTGTACAACGACGTCATCGACAGAGTCAACAGCTACTACGACATTCCTTGGGGCGAGGTAAGGTATTTCCAATGAAACCGATCGACTAAACCACGCGAAAAATAATCGAAACCTTATTTGCTAAACTATTTTTACTAAAGTACCGTTAGTATGTATTGACTTGGGAATTACACGATCGCGCAGAAAAGGAAAGAAGCAATTGCATTCCTCTGTCGATCTGCCTACGAAGTCAGTCCTTCCACAATCTTCTCGTTCCCCCATTCTCCTTTCATCTCCGAAAAAGGAGCCTCATCAATATCGGTGACTGAAGGTGTACCGTATAAGGAAGGACGTTGATATAATGTTCAGGTGAACATCGAGGACATAAACAACGAGCTAATGGAGTTCCAAAACCGGTGCCGCAAGCTGCCAAAGGGTCTGAAGGAATGGCCGGCGTTCTTCGCCCTGAAGAAAACGATCGACGACTTCAACGACATGTGCCCGCTTCTGGAATTGATGGCCAACAAGGCCATGAAGCCGCGCCACTGGCACAGGATCGTGGAAGTGACGGGATACACGTTTGATCTCGAGAGCGAAGGCTTCTGCTTGAAGAACATCCTCGAGGCGCCTTTGTTAAAGTACAAGGAGGACATCGAGGACATCTGCATCTCGGCCATGAAGGAGAAAGACATCGAGGCGAAGCTGAGGACAGTGGTGAACGAATGGTCGTCCCACGAGCTCACGTTCATATCGTTCAATAACAGGGGAGAATTATTGCTGAGAGGGGACACCACCGCCGAAACGATCGGCCAGCTCGAGGACAGTTTGATGGTCCTCGGCTCTCTGATGTCGAATCGATACAACGCGCCGTTCCGCAAGCAGATACAGCAGTGGCTCACGGATCTGTCCAACACCAATGAAATACTTGAGAGGTGGCTGCTGGTGCAGAACATGTGGGTCTACCTCGAGGCGGTGTTCGTTGGAGGTGACATAGCGAAGCAACTGCCCAAAGAGGCGAAAAGATTCAGTAAGATCGACAAAAGCTGGCAGAAGATCATGCAAAGGGCTCACGAAACCCCGGGGGTGGTGCCCTGCTGCGTGGGGGATGATTTGCTGAAGCAACTTCTCCCTCATCTGCAGGAACAGCTGGAACTGTGCCAGAAATCTCTGAGCGGGTGGGTGATTAATATTCCTTTGACTTTATAATGATTGTGAAAGTGTTCAGTGGAATATACGAACATTGACGGTTATTCAATGATAACTGTAATTTCAGGTATTTAGAGAAGAAGCGTATGATGTTCCCAAGATTCTTCTTCGTTTCTGACCCCGCTTTATTGGAGATACTGGGCCAAGCGTCTGATTCTCATACGATACAGAACCACCTGCTCTCCATTTTCGACAACACGCGTTACGTCAAGTTTCACGATATTGAATATAACAAGATGACTGCTATCGTATCGTCCGAGGGTGAAACAATCGTGGTGGGTATCAGCGACGTTAGAAATGCACAGTAATAGAAGATCCCACGCTAATCCATTGCCTACTTTTTAATTAAATAGTTAGAGAAGGCTGTCAGAGCGGAGGGTTCGGTGGAGACGTGGTTGATGCAACTTTTGCAAACGTCCCAGCAATCTCTGCACTCGATAATCAGGCAGTGCTATTCGATGATCAACGACACGAACTTCAATCTCCTTGGTTTTCTGGATAAAATGCCCGCCCAGATCGGTTTGCTCGGAATACAGATGGTCTGGACCAGAGATAGTGAAATGGCTTTGGCGCAGGCTCGCGCGGACAAGAAAATCATGACAGAAACGAACAACAGATTTCTCGATTTGCTGAACACTTTGATCGATCAGACTACCAGGGATCTCGCGAAGATCGATAGAACGAAATTTGAGACCCTGATCACTATACACGTCCATCAACGCGACATCTTTGATATATTGGTAAGTTCTTGGAACAAAAGCTTGGTGTACTTAATCACCATTGCTCAGTTTCCTTTTACAACCATCTACTGAAGCATGTGCATATCTCGAAATAATTTCTCGTACAGTGCCGTTTGAATGTACGATCGGTGAACGACTTCGAGTGGCTGAAGCAATGCAGATTTTACTTCAAGGAAGACCTAGACAAAACGTCGATATGCATAACAGACGTAAATTTTACGTATCAAAATGAATATCTAGGCTGCACGGAACGCCTAGTTATCACTCCATTAACGGACAGGTAAGTGCAATGAATAACGTCTAAACTCCACTGGATGAACTCTCGAATTTATTTATCTATGCAGGTGCTATATAACTCTAGCACAAGCGTTGTCGATGTCAATGGGCGGTTCACCATGCGGACCAGCTGGAACTGGGAAAACTGAAACAGTGAAGGACATGGGCAAAACCTTGGCCAAGTACGTGGTGGTCTTCAACTGTTCCGATCAAATGGATTACAGGGGGTTGGGGCGAATTTATAAAGGCCTGGCGCAGAGTGGTTCCTGGGGTTGCTTCGACGAGTTCAACAGAATTGAGCTACCAGTTCTATCCGTCGCTGCTCAACAAGTCGCGGTAGTTCTTGCCGCGAAGAAGGAGAAGAAGAAGCAATTCGTCTTTACTGACGGCGATCTGATAGACATGTGCCCTGAGCTTGGAATATTCATAACCATGGTAAAGAAAATTTACACGCAATGAAGCATGCTGTATTATAAAATCAAACTAAAGAACTGCATGGCCTGAATGCGTGTTGTAGAATCCTGGATACGCTGGTAGGAAGGAGCTACCAGAGAATCTGAAAATTCAATTTCGTACCGTTGCCATGATGGTACCCGATAGACAAATTATTATTCGGGTGAAATTGGCTAGCTGTGGGTTTTTGGAGAATATCACGCTTGCTCGTAAGTTTTACACGCTGTACAAGCTCTGCGAGGAACAACTTACCAAACAGGTAATTCTACGTTAGGAAAGTTGTTATGAATATTTTGATAAGCGCTGACAATCTGGTTCTTTTTAAAGGTTCACTATGACTTCGGTCTAAGGAACATATTATCCGTACTGAGAACTCTGGGAGCGTCGAAAAGAGTGAACTCAAAAGACTCTGAGAGTACAATCGTCATGCGCGTGTTGAGAGACATGAATCTTTCGAAACTAATAGGTAACATTGCTGCTTAAGGCCACTAAATAAGTTGACACAGCTTAAAAGTAGAACTGCTTAGTATAATTCAGTCAGAGTTCATGACTGTAAAGCATCGTGAATGTCTTGTAATTGCTTCACTAATACTTTCAGACGAGGACGAGCCACTCTTCATCTCCCTGGTGGCGGATCTCTTCCCGAATCAGGCTCTGGAGAAGACTTCTTACCCAGAGCTAGAGGCTGCTATATCCCAACAAGTGGAAGAAGCCGGATTGATATGCCATCCACCGTGGGTGTTGAAGTTGATACAATTATACGAGACGCAGAGTGTGAGACATGGAATAATGACACTGGGTCCGACTGGCGCTGGGAAAACAACGTGCATACAGATTCTGATGAGAGCTTTGACGCAGTGTGGTGATTTCCATAGGTAATCGAACTTAAGCATGTTCACAAAACGATTTATAAAACTTCAGATGATGAGCGTAGCAGAATGCCCCCAGTCGAGACTTACGTAGTCTCAACAGTGATGAACAGGTATTCTGCGTAATAATCGCCCATGAAATAAGCCCCAAGTTCTGAGCATCATTAGGGAGGAATAGTAGGAAGTTTCTTCCATTTGTAGACCAATGATTGACACCAATTTTGCAGAGAAATGAGGATGAACCCAAAGAGCATCACAGCCGCCCAAATGTTCGGCCGATTGGACGTGGCGACCAATGACTGGACAGATGGGATATTCTCAGCCCTGTGGCGGAAAACATTGAAACTAAAAGAAGGAGAGCACGTGTGGATGGTCCTCGATGGACCCGTCGATAGTATCTGGATCGAGAACTTGAATTCCGTGTTGGACGACAACAGAACCCTCACTCTGGCGAACGGTGACCGTTTATCGATGGCACCCACGTGCAAGATCATCTTCGAACCCCATAACATCGACAATGCTAGCCCCGCCACAGTGTCCCGTAACGGGATGGTGTACATGAGCTCCTCGGGGCTGGACTGGAACCCCGTAGTGACTGCTTGGTTGAAAACACGAACCCCTTTGGAGGAAGAGGTGTTCGGTCAACGGTTCGCGGATTCCTTCGCACAGGTAAGAGGATATTCAAGGACTTGTAGACTCTGTGATTCCAGATTCCAGAAGTTCTATCAATTTTATGGCAATGTTTGCATATCGTCGCAGATTTTCTCATGGAGTACTCAAGTCCTGACGCTGACCATCGATGTCCTGCAATGCAACATAGTGCGACAGATGCTGTGCCTTCTCGAGGGCCTGGTTCCCCCTGAGACGCCCATAGAGGAGCAGGAGGACGAAGAGATGGAAGAAGAGAAGCGTCAACCAATGACGGCCGACCACGTGGGACGTCTCTACGTGTTTGCCTTGGTTTGGGGCATTGGCGCGCTTTTGGAAAAGCCCGACAGAGGAAAGTACGACTCGTACCTCCGCGAAAACTTCACGACCATGGATCTGCCGACCTCTGAGAAGTATCCTGACGCGCTGGTGTTCGATTTCTACGTAACCGAAAAGGGTAAATGGGAAACGTGGGCGAGCATGGTGACTAACTACGTGTATCCGGAATACTCGACACCTGATTACAGCAACGTGCTGGTTCCCATTCCTGACAACGTGAGGATACAGTATCTGATTGACTTAATCGGTCGTCAAGATAAAGCTGTGCTGCTAATAGGCGAGCAGGGCTCTGCTAAAACGGTCATGATGAAGTCATACATGAGAAAGGCGAATCCTGAGACCACGTTGAGCCGGTCCTTCAATTTCAGCTCGGCCACGAGCCCGTGCCAGTTTCAGAAGACGATTGAGAGCTACGTGGAGAAACGCCTGGGTAACACGTTTGGGCCGCCGGGAGGCAAGAAGATGATGGTGTTCGTAGATGACATTAATCTACCGCAGATAAATGAGTGGGGTGACCAAGTCACCAACGAAATCGTCCGTCAGACTATGGACATGAAGGGCTTCTACTCCCTCGAGAAGCCTGGGGACTTCACCAGCATCGTGGATATGACATTCCTCGCTGCTATGTGTCAGCCTGGCGGAGGAAGAAACGATATTCCATCGAGACTGAAGCGGCAGTTTTGTATCTTCAATTGTACGTTGCCTGACGAGGCGTCCATCGATCGAATCTTCAGCGCCCTGGGGGAGGGCCACTACAACGTTAAACGAGGATTCTCGGTGGAAGTCAGGAGTCTCGTGAAAAAGATGGTACCTCTGACGAGGATACTTTGGGACAGGACTAGAACCAACTTGCTGCCGACCCCAGCTAAGTTTCATTACGTTTTCAGCCTCCGAGATCTGTCGAGAATCTGGCAAGGCATGGTTGGCACACTGTCTACCGTTGTTGACAAAGAAAATGTCCTGATGCTGCTGTGGAAGCACGAATGCAGCCGTGTATTCAGTGATAGGTTTACTATAAAGGCTGATAAACAGTGGTTCGAGGAAGAGATAGTAAGAGTTGTAAATGACAGGCTGGGGGAAAGATACGTGGACATGCTGGACCAGAATCCTGCGTTCGTGGACTTCATGAGGTAAAAATTTGATTCTATGCTAAAATGAATATAGTCAAACTTTCTGATATCTTTTAGTGTTTAATAATCATTTCATGCTTCACTTATGTAGGAGGAACACCGTGTACCATGAAATTAGTATTTTAATTGTAATTCGTAGGGATGCTCCAGAACCCACTGGCGATGAAAGCGAAGATGCAGACGTGGAGTTGCCAAAAGTGTACGAACCTGTTTACGACGATCAAACTCTCCGAGATAGATTGGAAATGTTCCTATCGCAGTTTAACGAGATGCAAAGGGGCTCTGGTATGGACTTGGTCTTCTTCCCCGACGCCATGTTGCACTTGGTCAAGATATCCAGGGTCATCAGGCATCCGAAAGGGAACGTGATGCTGGTGGGTGTCGGAGGATCGGGCAAACAGAGTCTTACAAAGTTGTCCTCCTTCATCGCTGGCTACAAAACCTTCCAAATCACTCTGACGAGGTCTTACAACGTGGCGAACTTCTTGGAAGATCTCAGATACCTTTACCGAGCGTGTGGAGCTCAGGGTAAAGGGACCACCTTCATATTCACTGATCTGGATATCAAAGAGGAAGGTTTCTTAGAGTACCTAAACAACATCCTCAGCTCCGGCGTGATCAGTAACTTGTTCACGCGAGACGAACAACAGGAGATCATATTAGAACTTACTCCTATTCTAAGACGCGAGAACCCGAAACGGTCCATCAACAACGAGCTGGTCATGGATTTCTTTCTACAGCGAACTTGCCAAAACCTGCACGTGGTCTTCTGTTTTTCTCCCGTCGGAGAGAAGTTCCGAAACCGTGCGCAACGTTTCCCAGCCCTTATATCCGGATGCACCATCGACTGGTTCCAGCCCTGGCCCAAGGACGCCTTGATATTGGTCGCCAAACACTTCCTGCACGACTTCGACATCGCTTGCACGAACGAAGTCAAGGCTGAGCTGGTGAACGCTCTGGGCTCCATACAAGACATCGTTGCGGTCACGTCTGCAGAGTATTTCCAGAGGTTCCGTCGAGCCACCCACGTCACGCCAAAGTCGTACTTGAACTTCATCGGCGGCTACAAGAACATTTACCACAGCAAACAGCACGAGCTTGGGGAGGGAGCTAAGAGAATGGACACCGGCCTGGCGAAGCTGGAAGAGGCTTCGATATCGGTTGAAATCTTGAAGAGGGACCTCGCCGCGATGGAGACGGAACTGGTGCAAGCTTCTGAGAAAGCAGAAACTGTTTTGTTAGAGGTGACCGAGAGGGCGATGCAGGCGGAAGCCTTCAAGAACCAAGTGCAAAAGGTGAAAGAAAAGGCTGAGCAACTGGTGGCCTGTATAGCCGAGGAGAAAGCACTGGCTGAAGAGAAACTGGAAGCTGCTAAGCCAGCGCTGGAAGAGGCGGAGGCTGCTTTGAACACCATCAAGCCTGCTCACATAGCTACCGTCAGGAAGCTGGGAAGACCACCGCATCTTATCATGAGAATCATGGACTGCGTATTAATTTTGTTTCAACGAAAGATTGGATCGGCCGTAGCAGACACTGCTGCGGCCTGCCCAAAGCCTTCTTGGGCGGAATCCTTGAAACTGATGGCCAGCACGACGTTTCTTCTTCAATTACAGAATTATCCAAAGGACATAATAAACAATGAAATGGTCGAGCTATTGCAACCTTACTTTAGGATGGAAGACTATAACATGGAAACCGCTAGGCGAGTCTGCGGCGACGTGGCGGGTTTGTTGTCTTGGACCAAAGCCATGGCTTTCTTCCACTCTGTGAATAAAGAGGTTCTTCCGTTGAAAGCCAACCTGGCCATGCAGGAAGCAAGACTGAAGGTAGCCATGGAAGATCTGGCGAACGCTGAGAGGGAACTGTCCGAGAGGGAAATGGCTCTGCAGGCGGTTAAAGAACAGTACGATTCAGCCGTATCGGAGAAACAGAGGCTGATGGATGCTGCGAACGTGTGCTTCAGAAAAATGACTGCTGCGACTGCGCTGATCAACGGACTGGGAGGTGAAAAGGTACGCTGGACTGAGCAGAGTAGCGAATTCAAAGTGCAGCTGGGACGATTAGTAGGAGACGTTCTGTTAGCTACAGGCTTCTTATCGTACTGTGGACCATACAATCAACAGTACAGAGCCAGCTTGGTGTCCGCTTGGATGAACATTTTAGCGACCAAGTCTATTCCCTTCACCAAAAACCTGAATATCACGAGCATGCTGATCGACAGTGCGATCATGTCTGAATGGACGCTTCAAGGTCTACCAAACGACGAGCTCTCCGTGCAGAACGCGCTTATCGTAACCAAGTCGTCGTCGTATCCCCTGCTGATAGATCCCCAAAATCAGGGGAAGATGTGGATCAAGAACAAGGAGGGCATGAACGAGTTGCAGATCACCTCCCTCAATCACAAGTACTTCAGGACCCACCTGGAAGACAGTCTGTCTCTAGGCAGACCGTTACTCATAGAAGATATAGCGGAAGAGCTGGATCCAGTGCTTGACAACGTGCTCGAGAAGAATTTTATTAAATCTGGCTCCATAGAGAAGGTGATCGTTGGAGACAAGGAATGCGACGTGATGCCAGGCTTTATGCTGTACGTCACTACGAAATTGCCGAACCCAGCGTACAGCCCAGAGATCTCAGCGAAGACATCGATAATCGACTTCACCGTCACCATGTTAGGCTTGGAGGATCAGCTGTTGGGCAGAGTGATCCTCATGGAGAAGGCAGATTTAGAAGCGGAGAGAGTAGCCCTCTTTGAATCTGTCATGACCAACCAACGATCGATGAAGGAACTCGAGAGTACCCTTCTACATAGACTCACGTCCTCCGAAGGCTCTTTGGTGGACGATGAAGCGCTTATAAATGTCCTCAGAGAAACGAAAACAACGGCAGAGTCGGTTAATGAGAAGCTAAAGGTGTCTGCTTTGACTGAGAAGAAGATCACCCTAGCCCGCGAGGAATTCCGCGCGGTTGCTTCGAGGGGCTCCATATTGTACTTCCTCATCGTGGAGATGAGTAACGTGAACGTGATGTACCAGAACTCGCTGAGACAGTTTCTAACTATATTCGACAATTCAATCACGAAGTCGGCGAAGAGCCCTATCACCAGCGACCGTATAAACATAATTCTCCGCCACCTCACGTATGAAGTGTGGGCTTTCACATTGAGAAGCCTGTACGAAAGGCACAAATCGTTGTTTACGCTGATGTTGGGAATGAAGATAGACTGCCAGCGGGGCGTGATCTCTCACGCGGAATTCAACGCGTTTATAAAAGGAGGTGCGTCCTTGGACCTAAATGCTGTCGCCCCAAAACCATTCAAATGGATTCTTGACATTACTTGGCTGAACCTGGTCGAGATCAGTAAACTGGAAACCTTCTCGGATGTACTATCAAAAATCGAATTCAGCGAGAAAGAGTGGCGAATGTGGTACGAGAAAGAAAAGCCCGAGGAGGAGGATCTTCCTTGCGGGTACCAGAAGAAGCTGGACGTATTCAGAAAGCTACTTTTGATCAGGTCGTGGAGTCCAGATAGAACTCTGTCCCAAGCAAGGAATTACGTGATTGAATCTCTCGGAAAGGAGTATGGAGAGGCCAAGATTTTGGACCTGGAGGTCACTTGGCTGGAGTCCGAAGTGAGGACCCCGCTTATATGCATACTATCGATTGGATCAGACCCTAGTCCACAAATAACGGCGTTGGCGAAACAGAAGTCTATTCGTAAGCAACTTAATCCCCTAAGTGCCTAAAGTACAGAAGAAACAAGGCACAGATGAATGAGCTTTGTTAATAGATTGCTTGATTACCGCGTCTCAAGTAGCGAAAGACTTAACGAAAGGGTACAATTACTGTTACAGAGTTAAGGTCAGTGTCCATGGGTCAAGGCCAAGAATTTCATGCGCGAAAGTTGATCTCGGACGCCATGAACATCGGCGGATGGGTGTTACTGCAGAACATCCATCTGTCCCTGCCTTTTTGCACGGAAGTGATGGACGCCCTCGTTGAAACGGATACCGTCCACGAGGCATTCAGACTGTGGATGACCACTGAAGTCCATTCGCAGTTTCCTATTGGTTTACTACAGGTTTGTGTCTTATTCCTTGAAACCATTAAGAATGAACTCATACCTACGAGTATTCAAATCGACTTTGTACCCCAGATGGCGATCAAATTTACAAACGAACCACCTCAAGGTATCAGAGCCAGCTTGAAGAGGACTTACCAAAGTGTAACGCAGGACACACTCGACTACAGCACGCAGTCACAATGGCCCCCGTTACTGTACGCTGTTGCATTTCTGCACACCGTGGTGCAGGAGCGAAGGAAATTCGGACCCCTCGGTTGGAACATACCGTACGAGTTCAATCAGGCTGACTTCGCCGCTTCGGTTCAATTTATACAGAACCATCTGGACGATATGGACCCAAAGAGAGGAGTGTCGTGGCCAACTGTCTGCTACATGCTTGGGGAGGTCTGTAGGTCTCTTTTGATAAAGAATCATCGGCATTGCTGTAACCATCGGTGATCGATACTGAACTGTTCATTTACGTATATTGAATCCATCACCGATCTTCAAATCCTGCTCCAAGAAGTCCATTATTACAAAATTGTGTCCTCGTAGTTGACCATTGGCTATTAAAATGTAAAACACATACTATTAATGAAAGGATGAGCAACATCGTTATCTCTAGTTGCACGACTTTCAATCCTCCAACACAGGTTCAATACGGTGGCAGAGTCACCGATGACTTCGACAAACGATTGCTGACCACCTTTACGCACGTCTGGTTCTGCGACGTGTTGCTACGGCCTGGCTTCGAGTTTTACCGCGGATACAAGGTGCCGCAGACCAGGAACCTGCAAGGATACTTGGACTACATAGATGGACTGCCTGCCACCGATACACCGGAAGTGTTTGGCTTGCATCCAAACGCGGACATCACCTACCAAATAAACACGGCAAAAGGGATACTGGACACGATCTTGAGCGTACAACCCAAAGAGGGAGGTGCGCAGGGTGGCGAGACCAGAGAGAACGTCGTGTACAAGTTGGCTAACGACATGTTATCCAAATTACCGAAGCAATACAACTCTTTCGAAGTGAAAGAGGCGCTTCAACGGATGGGAGCGTTGCTGCCCATGAACATATTCCTGAGGCAGGAGATCGATAGGTGAAGGTCCTACAATCATTCCTCTATCTTTTTTCAATGAAAACAGACTTTGGTCAATGGTAATGCGTTTCTCAGGATCACGAGAGTAATCAAAGAAGTGCGTAGCACGCTGACAGATCTGAAGCTCGCTATTGAGGGTACCATCGTGATGAGCCAAGGCTTACGGAAATCACTCGATGCAATGTACGACGCCCGCATCCCGGAGAAGTGGCTGAAGATATCTTGGGAATCGGCGACGCTTGGATTTTGGTACACAGAACTTCTGGAACGGGACCATCAGTTTAGGCAGTGGTGCATCCACGGACGTCCCAAGGTCTTCTGGATGACTGGATTCTTCAATCCCCAGGGATTCTTAACTGCTATGCGACAAGTTAGTTAAAGTTACAGTTAATCATCTTACAACGTTGATCTACTTAACAAGGTCACAACTTTTGCAAACACTTTCATGGGGATAAAAATGTAACTCCATACGAATTTCGATACCCTTTACTAATAAAGAATGTGCTAAATGTGGGGAATATGTTTCCCCTGCTTGTAATAAACGGAGTTTTATTTCGGTTATTGTACACTATTTAAACTATAAAATAAGCTCCTGTCCCTATGAAACCGAAAGTTTCGAGTGAGTCTCAGTGGATTGCGTGCCTGGAAACGTAGTTCAAAGATAAGTAGCCTAAATATGCTTTTTACATGGTAAAAGAAAATTTGTTCGTTTGCTACAGGAAGTGACACGAGCGCACAAAGGATGGGCCCTCGACTCGGTCGTTTTGCAAAATCTGATTACGAGATTCAATAAGGAAGACATGAAGAACCAGCCCCAGGAAGGGGTTTACGTTCACGGTCTGTTCCTAGAAGGTGCATCGCTCGATCGTAAAACGGGCAAGCTGGTGGAAAGTAAACCGAAGGTCCTCTACGAACAGATGCCCGTGATTTACATTTATGCGATAAACACAACGGCAGGGAAAGATCCAAAACTTTATGAATGCCCTATATATAGGAAGCCACAGAGAACGGACACAAAGTACGTGGGATCGATCGATTTCGAGACCGACCATAATCCCCGACACTGGACATTAAGAGGTGTAGCGCTTTTATGCGATATCAAATGAAATAAAGAGTTTCATAAACCACGTCGATTTCTTTTCATTTCACGCGCTCACGGAATCGCCATACTCAATAAGCTGAATTGGGTAACATTTGAAACAATATATTCTAAGCCAATTCTATGATTCCAAATCACCATATATTTATTGTGTTTTGCATACAAAAGAAATGATACTTAATCTTCTTTTTCTCTATAATTCACAATATTCGTTTAAAGCTCAAAATTACTTTACTGGTGAAAATCGTATATCATTTGTTACAAAAAACGAAAACTTCGCATAAAAATAAACACTATAAGCGCGTAGCTATAAAATCTCGTCTTGCACTTTATCTCGTCGTGTTTTAAAAAAATATATCGTTTGTCGTTAACTCCTTTCCATCTTTACTATGTACTTATTCAAGTGAAAGTACGCAAATTTGTTTGTAAAAATCCCAAACAAAAAAAAAAGAAAATAAACACGATCATATACATATAATCTATAGTGCAACAGCAGTATAAAATAAATACATAAATCTCTTTAACAACTTTAATAGCGCAATCATTTCTTTACATCTTTTTCACATTTCTCTACCTTGGATCGCGGACCATTTAAAATTCTGCAAAAGAAATAATAACTATATCACGAATGGGCCAGAAGCTCCTTGGTAATTTTTACGATATCTAATAAAATTAAAAAATACTTCGTTTTTAAGTGAAATTTAAAACTTAGAAATTATTTCATTTGCGTTTTGTAGTAATTCGTTACAAAAAGAGAAATAACTTTGCCGTATCGGCCGGTGATGCATTTCCAACGCGCAATGCATATTAAATACAAACTACTTTGTATGTTCTTGAAAAAAGAGCTATCTACCATTGCGATAACGAAAATCTAAATTATGGTTTATACACGTTTACAGCTAATCTTATTGATTGGCTTCGTTTTTAAGAAGTGTAAGAAACGTCGTTACAACGAAAACAAAGACTTCGTAAATAAAGAAATATCCTGTGTTATTTGAAATCATTTTAAATAAAACGATACTTTAGTAAAGTATATGTTGACCTCCCAATAAAATGTTCTTTTTTTTGCGAAAATCTATGTCATCAACTTATTTCACTTTCCAGAGTTCCAGTTACCCTGGCTGCACTTATTCCAAAAAAAATACCATGCTATTAATTAATTTTAATAGCGCGTAAAATTCTGCTTCCACTTTCGTTTTACCCAGCCCAACTTGAACAATGTCCAGTACAGTATTAATTTTCATAACTGTAATGTGGGAATCCAACCTATCAGATTCTAAAGACATACTTGAGATATCTAGATCGATCTTTGACAACAAATCTTTAAACTCTGATGATAGATATTCTACAAACTCCTCGGAAATATCGCTATGGTCTGGTGGAATAAGAGACTTCAATTTCTCAATCATTTGCTCGCGTGCTTCGCTACTAAACGAGTTCCTAATTTTAAGATGATATTCAGACACTTTAAAGCCTAAGTTAAGTTTTTTTGTTGTAGGTAACCTTGATAATGTAAGGTAACGGGATTTCGCGATGTCGTTACAACGCATCTCTTCCTTCATGTTTTCTTCATCCTCCGAATCAGGCGAATCTGTGTCTTTCATGTCAGCTACCAAATCGTTTATTTTATTTACCATCTTCTTAGCGGCGTCCTGTTTAGCTTGCTTTTTCGTTCTAGAGATGCCGACTTCTTTAAACGCAGCTACTCTGCATTCAATGGTAAAAATCTTTGCATGCGGCGGCCCGACGTCGCTAATTTGAACATACTCGGGTTCTTGTAAACTATTCTCAACACATAAATCCTGCAACAGTACGTGCCTAAGTAACGCCGCCACGGTACAGCGAATAAAGTACATGAACACTGCTTACTTGCAAAATGCCAACGGCGTTAAGAAATGGCACACTCGGCGGAATCCTTTGTGGCTCCGGAACCACCGGAGCTATGGGCGTTCTTACTGGTTCTTCGACTGCCGCTGGCAGTTGCAGATAACTATTATACGAAGCTATAACTTTCAACATTGCATGCGCAGCTTCGTGTTTAGCATCTTTCTTAGAGCGACCTGTACCGGACGCGCGATGACCATCGCACGTCACTTGATAGGTAAACGTATTCATGTGTGTGCCGCCTCCGTCGTGTATAAGCTCATAGTTAGGTACTAATTGTTTCTTCACCATCATTTCTTGCAGAATAGATACAGGTGTTTTACTCATATTTAATGGTCATAAATCCTGTATCTCAGGTTTAATATATTCCAAATATCTGTGGGCACTAGGCGATACAAAACTCAGTCGAACAGTCTTCTCAATTAGCAATACCAATATTCCACACAGTGGTTAACAACTCTTTCACATTTGTGCTGCCTTCAAGTATCTCTTAACTAACACTACCTATGACAGAATTAAAAGAGCACGTGAAAACATCTGCGAAAACGTGTACGCGCAAACCAAAGAATACGTTCTTGTGCACTAGGTCATTTCTGTTTACAGTGTAAAAAAAAGACGAGTATAAAGAATTGCTGTTAGTATAATAATGTGCGCAAATACGTGTCAAAAATAACCTAATTACATCGATACTGACTACGTAGTGAAAAGAAAATTTCTTAATACCAGTTGTTTGTTCTATTGTCACAATTTATGTACTAACAACTAACCACTACGATAAATCCTGAACCGTTGATTAAATTGTGTAAATCCCCATGATCTTAAACGCTGCCAGGTTTGTTAATTCCGGCAAATACTGAAGGGTATGGCTTACCACATTTCTCACAGAAACTTACGTATAAATCAAATTCAGTGCTAACTTAACATATTTGTGTTCAGTACAATCGTACAGACTTAAATCACTTAAATGTGAAACAATCGGCGACTGTTCTCGCAGCTTCGTTTGAAACACGAAATATTCTGTAGATACTTGAGTCACGTGACTGGGACAATCTGGAATTTGAACACGCGTTGCGAGTATTCTGTTCGAAGTTACGTAAATTCATGTTAATACAACTGTAATATTCCCGCGGGATTAGTTTTGGAAGAAAATCGAAGCTGTGTTAAAACATATAGGTATCCACACTGTTCAAATAAACTAATTAAGGTCTATATATAAGGAATAATGTTATCATAAAGGCGGTTTGAAAATACAATGCGCGAGGTTGATACTTGCGCCTTAGTAGCTACATAAATTTTTCAATTAAACTAGACAAATATAACATACTACGTAATGCCATAATTAGGATTTACAATTCAGTAATATCGATATAGAATGTGACATGAATCTACTGATAAAAGAACTTAAAAAATCTACAAATGATTTGTGTTATATATTTAATTATTTATTCCATGAATTCTATGTCTTGACCCATTGTAGATCATTGTACAAGATGTTATACAATAGCATTGTTAATTTATTACTTTTTAAAGAACCTATTTTACAAATCAGAACACTATCGTATCTAATGAAAATAAAGTGCCATGGAGAATGATCGTTCTTCACATTCAGCGTTAGATGGCGCAGTTTGGTTTGCGTTTTTAATTCGTGTTAAAAAAGCAATAAATTAAGAATATTTTTTATAATGGGTCACAGTGGGTCCGGATTAAACCTAAGATTCGTCATATGTATAATATAAATCAATAAATAAATAATGACATTCACTCGTGCGGGAGGATGTTCAGTTCATATGTGCCACCGCTAGGCGGCTGTACCGTTCCGTAATCCATAAAGTAAATAAATCATTAGCGTAGTAAAAATCAATTAATTGTCAACATTATTATGTAATACTTATCGTTCACAATTATTTGGAAATAGCCCAGATGAGATGTAGACTGTATGCAACTAAATAAATTCGCGAATCACATAATTCTAAGGGAAAGTTTGGTTCTCATTGACTTGCGATTTGTGTTAGAACGAACGATTATTGATGATTGATTATTATTAATAACACTAATACTCGAAGTAAACGTTCTTTATTGCGTTAGTAATTTCCGAAAGTGGATAGAGAAGAAAGGTTCAAAGATGTGGATTTCAGTGGAGTTAAACATAAACTTGCGAAGGTTCTTAAGGCCTCGGATTTTTAAATTAAACAATTGCTCAATAAAACCCGTAAGGAGCATGTGCGATTTGAAAAATTCAAAGAACTTATTAACAATACCTCGCTGTAGCGATGTGCATCTTATTCCACATTGTTCTGCCACTAATTTCAATAACGTTAACAAATTTTCTACTACGAGTATATTATCAAAAAGTAAAGATCGAGGTAGAAGCGATAAGAAAGCTACTCCTGCACACGTGAATTTAAATGAAATATCCGAAGTTATGAATGTCGATCATTTATTGTCGCAATTCGACAAGGCGGTGGAAGATTTTAAAGATCAGATGATAAAGCATGTTGGTCTGCGCACGAGCACAGGTGCTATCGAAGACCTAATAGTAAAACACGACGGGGACGACTATAAGCTTCAAGAACTTGTGCAAATAAGTCGGAAACCTAAAATGATAGTAATGAATGTGACCGCATTTCCACAGACAATTCCTAATATCCTCGATACACTGTCGAAATCTCAAATGAATTTAAATCCACAGCAAGAGGGCACGACGCTTTATATTCAGATACCCAAGTAAGTTCTAACGATGATTTACAAACTCGAAGTAAACTTAAAGTATACAAATTGTATTAAGTTTGTTTCACAATTCGATAGAGTCACGAGAGAACACAGGGAAAATCTAGCAAAGACAGCTAAATCATATTTTATGAAATGCAAAAATGACATTACTGACGTGAGGAATAAGCATGTAAAGGATGTGAAAAAGAAATCCAATTTACCTACAGACTTATCTTTCAGAGTCGAAGGTTACATAAGTACATTAAGTCACAACTACATTGATAAAGCGGAGAAATTATTACAAACGAAACAGAAAGAACTCTTAGGTGAATCGGAGTAATCGGTTTATTTTATATTTATTTAAGGGTTCTTTCATCATTTGTAATCATTCAAAAAGTATGTGTATATATTATGTAGCTGAATTAGACATCTATTGCTGATTACAGTTTATTACATCATCACATAATTAATTTCTAATTTATTGTAAAATCTATACTTTACGAAATACATTCGATATATTAAACTTGAATAATGTCTAGTAATCATTACAATTTGTAATATATAATATACATTCATATATTAATATATAATATACATATATAATATACATTTATGATTAGAATAGCATAGCTTTTTTATATTAATACATTCTTAAATTAAGAACAAAACGAGCTGGAAACTTACGTGTAAATGTTAAATGCTTTAGAAATTATACGATAATAATTTCATTTTCATGCCATGTAAAACTGCTACAGAAAGTTTGTGATTTATTATGATTTCTTGGAATAGATGTTTTCATTTATATAAGATGCAATAGCTTTGCAAAGAGTTTTTGAAGCAATTTCTAAAATTTCCTTCTTATGAAATCCTATACTGACTCGTAAGCAGTTGCGAGATTTTTGTGTGTATGAAAACGTTACTCCTGGTATAGCAGATACTTTATGTTCTTCCTGGCACCATTTAATAAAATCACTAGCATTTATTTCTGCAGAACGTATTAATTTCGATTTAATGATGAACATTTTACAGGACTGATAATTTGTAACGAAAGGGAAATATATACTCTACCTAATGGTAGATGAATCCATACAAAATAGCCACCTTCCGGCCGCTGGTATGAACAGTCTTTTGGTAAATAACAATCCAATACCTCGCACAATACTGATAATCGTTCCTAAAGATTTTACATTCGCAATGATTATAAACTATCAGGTATGCACGAAACTTACCCTATATACTTTAATAAGTCTATCGAGGTGCGCGTCTTGAAGTTTCAGATGAAGTAAACTCGTGATAATACCAGAAACGTAATGATTAACTGCACCTCCGCTGCGTAAGATCCCTCTGCAAAGTTTTCGAATTCTTACGAAGTCCTAGTAAAATAATAGGTACTAAGTGGCTATCGCAAGCATGATAAAGTGCGTTCGCATACTCCAATTTCCTAATTTCACGGTGAACGATATCGATATTCCACTGTCGAAATTAGAGAAGCACTAAAGTGGGGAATAGAAATTCTGCTTACGAAGATCTAAAGATCTTTGCAATCCGTGGCGCGCACTCGATCCATCCAAAACGAATCGCCGGGGAGAGAATCTTCGAAAATGATCCGTTCGATATAATATTGCCATCTTTGTAGTTGGGATCTATTGGGTCGTCATAAAAGAATAATCGATGAGGTGGAGAGCCATTTCCGTAGTACAATAAATTGTACACATCGTCACAGGCAACAACGATAGAATTATTTCGCGCTACTTCGACCAGGCGCTTGCAGCTTTCTGTCGTAAATTAGCAATCAGAGGAATTAGTTAGATTGTTCAGTCATTTGTGGATGGATTAATAAAGAACGTAAATCATAGCTTACGCGGAGGTAACACTGATCCAGTAGGATTATGAAAAGTGGGAATGGTGTAAAACAGTGCCCAAAATATCTTCTCGTCGTTGAGAAGGAAATTACCATTCTTTTTCTCCTCTTTGACTATTTCCTCAAAGGCTTCTACGTCTACTACGTCATCTTTCATCGGTACTGAATCAAAGGAAATGCATTTTTTAATCGATCAATATGAGCAATATAACATTGGGAAAAAGAGAATTGTAAAAGCATATAACGTAGTACCTGTTACTATTTTCATTAATGGAAATTGTTTTAAAACATCCAAGACTATCATGTAAGTGACTTCTTCTACGAAAATTACTCCGTTTGGCGAAAGAACGGTGCTGAGTAAGAGCTGGAGGCCATGCGATGCGCCGCAGGTCGATATCAAATTTTCTCTTTTCACTGGATCGCTATATCGTCTACTCAGAAACATTGCCAATTCTTCACGACACTCCCATAGACCTGCTGTGATGCCATATTGGAAAAGATAATACTTTCCTTTTCTCCTTTCTTCTTCCTAACACCGAATACGCATTCACTATAGTACGAAATTTAGTTTTGTGATAAATGCGTTATTCGTTACAAAACTCAACGAAAAGCTCGCCACTTCGTACAGTGGAATAGAAAACGAAATATAAATAAATAATTTTATGCTTAATAGCATAGTGATGGATAGCTAATTTTATTCATCTAAAGGAGATGATGTAGCAGACTCGATATTCCGCGATTTCTTTTTTATTCCGCATTTCACGAACTAAAGTTAAAAAAATATATAGTAACGTAATAAATAATAAATTTCCTACCAGTCTATGATCCGTCGCTGACTTTATCATTTCCACGCAATATTGCAGCAGATCGGGGCCCGGGGCCCCAACGGATAAATTTACAGCTCCTTCGTTATATACGTTAAACACTGAATCACCGTCAAAAAGATGATTCAAATGTGTCTCCATGTTGAGCGTTGCCTGTGTGCAACTGACAAACTTTTATCAATTCCCTTGGTCCCAAGAAGCAAATTACTGGTTCCTTTCTGTGCAATTTGTTGTCGGGGAAGTTCTGATTATTGCGAGTTTACATACGTCAAAAGAAACTACACTGAAATATTCTGGTAGTTAGTGGTACACGTTACAAATATATAATATTATATTAAATTCTTCGGTACACCTTCTTCTTCGGAAAATAAGTAATTGTATTACACTATATGCCCACTGTAAATACTGAATAACGAAGTTGCAAATGAGAGAAACCATATGCACACATCGCACGGTGACTTGTGCGCCACTGATGATAACAGCGAAAGAAACTCTGGTGGGAAGAAGGTTGTTATTAGTCATTATATAATTGTACACTTCGGTACAACTTATGTGCTTCCAGTTGCTCGAATTCTTGTTATGTAACCGAGCACTACCTCCTCAGCATACTGACTCGCGAATTAAACGTTTGAATCGTACGTTGCTATAAGCTTTCACTTTCCTGTTAATCGTCTGACAATATTAACTTTGGAATTCAAGTTTGTAATTCGTAGTCTCCTTTTAAATTCATTCCGTGAATCAAATGTCTATTTGGAGACTCTCTTACGATGCAAGAATTAGTATAATTAGTAATTAATAGCTAAGCTTCTTTATTAAGCTACTAGCTTTACTACTCGGCTTCGCACGAAATTTAGATTCTGATTTTATAAAAAAAATTTTTTTAGTGTTTTTTGTGAAAATGGTCACATTCATCTGGATTAGTCAGGCATAATGAGCTGAGGTACATTTTGTGAACCCAGAGTTTATGGTTCAAAACTTTTTAGGCGACAGGCAAACGCACAAACATATAGAAGCTTTCTGCTTTGCATATTAAGGTGTGCAATTTTACAGTGTTAAGGGAATTGAGAAACAGGGGGTAGAAGTCGGGGAACGTCGTAAGAATGATGGTGGTTCTTTATTACAATAATTTCTTTACGATATACAATGATATTATAAAGTTTTATAAGTTCTATGTCCACAACCGAATGGCAAATGCAATTCCTCGCAGCTATTTATCTTGGCGATACGAACGTATTGTACAATTTCTAATTCGCACTCGTTGCTTCTGTCGGGTTCTCCTTTTTCTTTTCGCATAAACATCATGGAACACGGGAACAGAGAAGGGCAGAGAGGGATTGGAAAGACACGTTTTACAATAATTATTTCTTCGTTTTCCTTGCGCGAGTGGTGGCCCCGCGACACCGCGCTGATATTCGCTCAGCAACGAAACGGAACGATAATATATTACAGGATAGAAATCGCTAATAACGTAACCATTGATAACACTTAACGCAATGTACACGATACACGTATTGGCTTATATCGTTAAGGGAATAAGATGATACTGCATTCCGCGTGTGACGAGATTGGAAACCCGTGGGCGATCGTCCTCTACTTTTGCCACGGCAACGAACAACGAACGCCTATCGTCAATTTTACCTCCGAAGCTTGTTCCCCATTTTTATCACAGAAGTGCACGCGCAGCGAGCGACGTTAAAATTCTATTTCCTCTAACGATAAGATATATCCGCCGCCACGAATGAGATCGTCAATCTCGCACACGCCCATGCACACACACGCGCCTCTCCTCGCGAAATAGAAACGCACCTAGGGTACGGCACTGCCCCTAGGCTCCCCGACGAAATTTCCCGATTTTGGAACACGTGCAACAAAGTGCTCGCCGTTTTCGCTTGCTCCCTGTACACAACATGGCACGTCCTGATCCTACGATCGCGCGACACAGCGTGACCAAAATTCCCGTACCTTGGCGCCGCGTCCACCATTTCTTCTTCTTCTTCCTCCCACTTTTTGTATATTCCTTCTTAACGCGATACAGTTGCTTAGCTTTATTCAAGTACTCTCCGTTCTCTACGTGCTCGTAGAAGTCTTACTTTTTAGCTAACCACTAGTCTATGTACAGACGCGTTTCCTATATAAAAGTCGAGATGCTTCCGTGCTTAACGGCCCGAGGCCAATTTCATTGGTCCCTTCGCGAAGGCGATGGCATATAAAGTAACAAAAAAGAAAAAAACAGTAATAGAGCGTCGTAAAGTTTAAGTAGAATCGCGAGACAAGATTCGGATATGAGTCGAGCTTCGAGGACTCTTCCTTCTCGTTTGGTTCTCACATTGTGAACCCTGATCGATCTTCGAGTCGCGACTCGGAAAGTCTTCAGATTCGGGCAGTAAACTAAGTAGGACATTTCGTTGTACTGTCGTAGCTTACTGCGATATGAAACAGGCAGCTTGAAAGGGGGATCGATGACAGTCTGAGATGTTTTTGAATGTCTTCGAGAAGCAGTAGAACGTTTCTTATCACAGTCAACGGTGAACCGCGTTGATGTACCGTACACAGGGCGGTTTAAATTCCGTCGGATCTTCGTACGATCCATGAACGATTCCGCGTACAATTTTTGCCACCCCCTGATTCGATTTGAGATTGATATGACTCGCTTTCCAAATGAAGTATCGTTACGGAGGATTTTGACAATGGTTTAAAAAACGTAGAAAATAGGTTCTTACGATTTCGATGCTTTAAAAAACAGGGGGTTCGCATTATTATTCTGTGGGGTTTGCGGTTCAGACGTTGTGCTCGAATGCAAGGGAACCCATTTGCTGCAGAACGCAGGGGGGAAATGGGGAAGTACGAAGTCAGCGACTAAAAACGGGAGGTCACAGTGATGGATGTGCTGATTACACAGCCAACTATTTCCTGGAAAATCTGATTTTTTCCATGAATAAAAATTTGTCTTGTACATAAAAATCAATCTAATTTGAACTAATTCAGACGTCGTGTTGGATACTTTGCTCCAAAACGGGTATATCCTTACGTGCCCCTTAATGGGGCGGTTTACCTCAATTAAAACGCACCTTCAGATTGCAGAAACATTACCGGTAAAATGTCTCCGTGAATGACGCACGTTGGCACAAGTCCTCGGCCACGTGTCTGCTAATTCTCCCTCTACTTTCGTAAAAACAAAGTATGAAATCGACGATCCTATCGCTATGACCTCTCTGTGCAGGTCGAAAGCGAAGGTGGAAGATAAGAGAGAATCAATTGTCTATGCCATTTACTGCACGTCGATCCTTAAACTTTTAGTAGCCTTAACGAAGTGGTAGACAGTACTTTATTTACAAGCCACGGTAAATGGCACATTAAGATTATCTTTGCACTACTCGTTCATCGTACGCACGCGTAAAAGTTTGTCGCGCGCGAGGGAGTCGTTCCCCTCGCGGCGGTGACAACTTCCTGGTGAAATTAGCACAGTCCACGCGTTCTACGTCTAATCACAATCAAACACGGCACTCGTGAGAAGTGTCCTTTCTAAGTACTCTGAAGGATCCCCGTTTCGGGGAACAGGATTCGTGCGTGCACCTGTTCGTGCTCGTTTATTCGCCCGCTTCCGTCGAGGTCGAGGCGACCTCGAGCAACGACTATCCGAACGATACCGAATTCTCCAGCTCCGGCCTGGAACCACGTGAACAGTCCTTGCTTAGCATCGTTTAGGAAACTCGGCTTCAGACGGTCGTCTCGTTTTTCCTGAGGGGCTTCAACGGCTGCAACTCCCGCTCCAGCCGATCGAAATCGTTGTAGTACTCGTGGTCGGACTCCTCCTCGGAACTCCTTTGTCTCACCTGAGACCCGAACGTTCCGTTCGTCAGTACCTTCTCCAGGTCGGGCGTTGGAATGCCTAAAGTCTGCGGGGTCAACGGCCCTTCGTCCTGGGACATGATGTACTCGGGATTATCCAGCGACGTCTTCCCTGGGATGGTCAGGAATTCAGGGTACTTCCGGTAACCGTTGTTGACTCGCTTCGGCTCCATTTCTGGAAACGATGAGGAGTCGCGTAAAAATTTGGTGTCGACAAATAACTTCTTCTCGTTGGTAGAATAAAATGAAAGAAAATAGGAGGAAGCATTTGTGTAATAAAGTTTCATCTACCGAACACATCGGTGTTTAATGCAGTTGCCTCTGGAATTATTTCCAGCGAATGCATTTCTTGCCTACGGTAATTTTTAATATTATCGATGCTTACCCGTTGGTTTCGAGTCCCCTATGAGATCCATGTACTGCGTCGTGTTCGTCGGCAACTGCGGCGATGGCATCAAGTAATCGTCTTCGTCTAATGGCAAGTCCAGCTTCAGGTTTCCTACTTGAGCCTGCTGATGGGCGGAGTTCACTTCACCGTCGTAACAGTCGTCCGTCACGTCGCAATCTTTAACAGACAATAATTATTCCAATTGTAGCTTTACTTAGCATTTCTACAGCAACTTTTATTTACAGTAGCTGGCAAGATGTTAAGAACCATTTTTACCTTTAACACCAATCATTTTCAACGGATCCGAACAGTATCTTGAGCTGGAGCTATCCGACACACCGCCGTGCCCACAATGCCCATTTGGCGGTGCATAGTGAGCATGCTGAGCGGAATTTCCTGGCTCGTGCGACGCATTTCCGTTTCGATGATTCGCCCCGAACCTCAACAGCTCTCTGTCCCAATTCTGTTGGTTTTGG
This sequence comes from Andrena chrysosceles, assembly GCA_963855975.1. Lineage (NCBI taxonomy): Eukaryota > Metazoa > Arthropoda > Insecta > Hymenoptera > Andrenidae > Andrena > Andrena chrysosceles. The sequence continues at coordinate 7,360,761 of OY979766.1, read as the reverse complement.
GGTGTGGGGGAGTCGGCGGCAAGCGGCTTCCCGTTCGGCCAGCAAGCTTTCACGGGCGTGTCCGGCGGAGAGCCGGAAGCGCTGGATGTTGAAAGCCCTGGCGGTATGGGAGCCCTAGATTTCGGTTGAAGGTACTCGTCAGCGTCCACCAGCGCCTCTGGACCGTCCATGGCTGACGCGAGATTTCGTATCATCTCCTTTTCGTCCTGTGAACATGAAGGATCATAAACTTAAGTTCACATTAAAGTGAGGAAGTGGTAATATTCAGAAGAAAACTTATTCCATTCAGAAGGCAATGAAACAAGTTAATTCTTTCCGTGATACACGAAGGAATCGAGTTATTCAGAGAGGTGAATCTTTTACATGTTACGGTCGCAATACTAACCTGCAGTGTATACGAAGGTAATCTCATGTACTTGTCGCCTTTGATGGCGAGGTATCGACCAGGATCTCTGGACATCTTCGCAAAGTCCTCCGCCAGCTCCTTGAAGCTGGGCCTAGACTCCGCGTCCAACATCCAACACTTGATCATGATCATGTACACGTCGATCGTGCAGATCGCCGGTTGAGGTAGCCTCTCGCCTTTCTCCAACAGCTCTGGTACGTTTCGAGCTGGCACGTTCTCGTACGGCCTGCCACCATACGTCAGCACCTCCCAGATGGTCACACCGAAGGCCCAAACGTCCGACTTGTGAGTGAATACTCGATGTTGAATGCACTCAAGGGCCAGCCACTTGATCGGCATTTTGCCACCGGCAGCTTTGTACTGTTCCTCGTTGATGTCCAGAAGCTTGGCTAGGCCGAAGTCGGTGATCTTGACACAATTGGGCGTTTGGACGAGAACGTTCCGAGCAGCGAGATCACGATGAACCAGTCTTCTCTCCTCCAGATAGGCCATGCCCCTGGCGATCTGCGTGCACCAATTCAGCAGCGCTTTCGAGCCGATTTTGTCCTTGAATCTGCGCACGAAGTCGAGCAGACAGCCCAACGGCATCAGCTGAGTGACGAGCATCATCTGCGAGGTCATGCACACGGCCAGCAGCTGGAGCAGGTTGGGATGCTCCACGCTGGCCATGATGTACGCCTCGTCGAGGAATTCCTTCGAAGTATTCGCCCCGGTGCCGTCGTGAAGGACCTTTATAGCCACTGGTATCTTCACGTTCTCCCCCTTCGGCACCCAGACACCTTTGTAGACGTTGCCGAACGCACCGTAACCCAGAATCCCGCCCTTCCTCATCTCCTCCTCCTTGATGATGCGCAACTTGGCCAGGTTCGGCTTCACGCCAGTCGGGCGGAGGGGCTCGTTGTCGTCCAAACCAGTCAAAGCCATCGTCATCTTCACCGTGTTCTCCTTTGCTTTGGCCCGTACACGCCAGAAATACATGATCACGCTTGCCACCACGATGAACAACAGAGTGAACACCACGACGCTGGCTAGGATGGCTGGCTGAAGTTCGTTCTCCAATTGAAAGCCGGGGCCGGTTTCCAGGGAGCAGTATGGCTCGCTGTCTTGTGGGAAGATCTTGTGAGGATATTCGGGAGGACATGTTTCCGTGCAGTTGAAGGTTGTCGCGTTGCCATCTATATCCTCGTCCTGTAACGATGCAGAAGACTTTACGGTTAGAAACACCGCGGTGGAAGCATAGTGACTAAACCGTCTATTTGTCAGTTATCCCTTTTACTTTATTTAATTCGCCTCATCTTCGTGTAATTCAAGCATCCTTATCGAGCTTCTTCCCGTGTCACTTATTTCTTCAAATTACTTATTACATACATTACTCACCACATTGATCTTGTAGTTCCGGCACTTGTAGCATTGATTCGAGCCCGGTCCAAAGCACCCTCGACACTCGCTGAAGCACGGTATGCAAAGCTGAGTGTCGGCGTCCGCAAAGTGATCTGCGGGGCACTCGTCTTCGCACTGCTCGCCTCTTTTGTATTTCGTGCACTCCTGGCAAACGTGCTCGTGGAAACCGTAACCAGTGCACTTCTTGCAACGGGGGTGGCACTTGCGGCAGACAGCCTTCCCTGCTAGAGGCTTCAAGGGTCCTTGTTCCTGAGGACTTATCCATTCGTAGTAATGCCCTTTAACAAAAAATTATACTCATCTTTATATAATCATCTTTGCAATATGATTCCAAGTAGATGCTCTACTGATTTGACGATTACACTATGTCTTTCAACCACATTACAGAGATCAGGGTAAAAATTATCTATAATATCCTTGTGTTCTTTATGTGTTATACGTGTGGATCCGTGGATCTATAAAGTACTCCATCAAGAGTCACTTACCGTCAGGACAGGGCTCCCTCTTCTGCAAGCATCCCTCAGGTACATGATCGTTCATGATCGCCTTATCGCAGCTATGGCATCCATTAGGTCCAATGTTGTTCTCCGGTCCCTCGCATCCACCCACGCAATTCTCGTGGCACTCCTTGCACACGCCGTTGTCGTTATACTTGGAAGACGGGCACTCGGGCACGCAGAACGGGCCGTCTCGCGCGTGTTTGCATTTGGTACAATGCTCCGCGTTCGGCCCGTTGCATAAACCGTCGCATTCCTCGTGGCACAGCTTGCAGGTCTTCTCGTCCGCCTGGTAAATCCTAGGATGGAACAAAGGTAGCTCGTGAGGGTCTGACTTCGAATCACTTACGCCTTACGGCGCTTGGCGACGGGCAAAAGCAATGCTCAAAAGCGGCGCGCGTTTATACGGCGCGTGAAACGAAAAGTTAAAGTCTCTTCAGGCTAACGTAGTTTACCTTCGATCCACAATCTGAGGTGGGCAAATTTGACACAACAGAAGGAACACATGTTATTGGGAAGTTCGTACAAGTTTGTTGAGTAGTTTGACTCGCTCGAGTGTACCCTTACCCTGGCGCTTTGCAGTCTTCAAGGCAATCGTTCCCCAGAATGAAGTTCTTGCAGGATAAACATTGCGCTGGACCGGGCCCCCAACAACCCTCCTCAGAACACTGCTCGTCGCACACCAATCCATCTTTCACTGTAATTAGAGTAAAGTCAATTATAAATTACTGAGCTGTCGATGTTACCGTCGCGCGGTGCTGGATACACGACGATGCTTACCGCATTCACTCTCGTTCCGATTATTCGACAACAGACTCTCGTGCTCCGACGACTTCTTGATCCTGGTCCAGTTGATGCTCTGCGCGTAACACAGGTTCTTGTTCTCTAGAATGGCGATGGAGCCGGAGTAGATTTTCTTGAGGGAACTGAGTCCGAAAGAGACCAACGACGTCTTCACGATATACAGCGATGCAAAGTATTCGGTGAGGGTTCTCCCGCCGATCACCTCGAGGTTCCGGAAGTACGACAGATTCTTGAAGTCCTTGTGATCACCTTGGATGTTCAAGAAGCCGGTGATCTCCTTCAGAGTGCTGAACTCTTCCAGCTTGTCCGGGTGCATCTTCTCGTATCGTTTGCCGAAGCTGAAGTTCGGGTAGACGTGCTGGAAACCTTGGAAGCTCTGGTCCAGAATCGTGATCGATCCCTCGATGATCGTGCAATCCTTGAAGCTGTCTATGTTGCCGGAGTGCACCTTCTCCACGCCCTTGCAGGTTTTCGGGCAAGGGCCGTCGCAGGGCACGCACTCGCCTTTCAGAGACTTCTTCTTCGGCGGGCACGACCTCACGCAAGCTCCGTTGTCTTTCAGAAGGTGTTCCGGACACATTCTCACGCAGGTTGCACCATACGCGTACTTCCCGTCAGGATTAGCCTCCCACGAGTACGTCGTAGGATTATACCTGAAACGAGCGTCACCGTTTCAATGGGCAGTCGTAAAATTTACAGGGGATTCGAGCTGCAAGCGTGTGCACTTATGCGCGACTCTAAACCGAGAAATCGATACTGGATACGATACGCTGAAGATTTATTGTGAATAAGGTTACCATTGTCAAACATTTTACTGTTTCTCAAACGCGTTAAGCTTGAAAATTACGCGCATATAAAATCATTCCACGTATTCAGCTCTCGATCACTGTTCACGGTATCTGAGTACTCCGTGACAGGCAAATATATATTGTATATCTGTCTAGTATAACTTTAATTACGGTCGATCGAATCGCACAGTAGTGTGAGTCAACGGATCAGCTCATCTACAGTGGCCTCTACGTGAACGTTAGAGCTTGCCGTTAAATTCCCACGATTAAATCAATTAATCCATCTTCAATTAAGGATTTAATATGAAGTGACTCGAAACTCGCAGCTCATCGGCGGAGATACAGCAGCGCTCTTAATGATTCTGTGGATCTACTTACTTTTGCATCGGCGGGCATTCCTGCGTGCACACACCGTCGTCGAAGAAGTTTTTACAGGCGAGGCAGTCGCTCTGTTTCGGGCCCGTGCAGCCACCGGCGCAAAAAAGATGGCAACACTCTCGTGGATTGGGCCCGAAGCACCTGCCCTGCCAGCACTGGGGCGAACAGTTCGTCTTCGAGTACCTCTGGCAATTCTCTGGCCCCTCGCCCCAGCATCCTTGGTCGCAGCTCTTATCACAGTGCGGGCAGACGCGCTCCGGCGACGTGAAATTGTACACGTAGAAGTACGTCCCACCCTGGCCAGTGATTATTTCGTCCCAGTTGATCGTTTTGATGTGGCACAGGTTGTAATTGTTGTACATGCCCACGCTCCCGTTCAGGATATCTGGCAACCACACGCATCATTTACTTCCCTTCAAGCGTACACTTGACAGTGAGGCACTAATGCCAGGGTGAAAGAGTTATCCTGCATCTTACAGTGTATCGCACGGTGATTAACTCCTACCGCGAATGTAGAAAATTCAGCGAAGAGCTGCTTTGCGTCGAAGAAGTTTAATTGTTCCGTTGAAGATAATATTGAGCATAGATGCTATCAAATGGCCCATTACAGTACGTTTGTTTTTAAAGAGTAAGGAGGAATGCTATTGAGTCTTAGATTATTTGGACTCAGACCCTAACTTTTGAATGTATCGATAGGAAAGGGGAAATTAGAAGGGAACTTATTAGTGCTTACCTCGAAGGGCCGGCATCTCCAAGTTCTGCATCTGACACATCGTAACGAAGAGGGCGAATTCGGCATCGTGGATGTTGAGCTTGAAGAGGGTCCTACCGCGTATGATTTGCAACCGCGGCAGAACGATCTTCCGTACGTCCACGTGGCTGATGAGCACATACCCCGTGACCTCTCGTATGTACTGGAGGAAGCTGAGGTCGAATGTCTCGTTCTGGAGCCACGTGATCTCCAGGTTGCCGTCGACATAAGTACAGTTGGTGTACCGGTCTCGAAGATTCCGGTAGTGGTGCTGCTTGTTGGAAGGAACGGAGAGGCGGCCATTGGTTCCGATGCAAACTGTAACAAGAAGGAATGAATATTTAATGTGATCTCGTAAATAAAGGAAATCTATGCGGTTGTTATGAGAACTGAACCCCTCCTATTCTACTGCTTTTCATATAATGAAGAGATATCTTTAACGACCGAGGCTTGGAGAATAGATATGTACGATTAGAGAGTACATACTTGTACTATCGATTGAATCATAATGTCATTTAGTAAATGACTGAAATATAAGCACTGGTCACACGACTTCCGTGCGTCAACGACCCTTCCTGCCCATAGAGCCACCGAGCGGAACGGGCTGAGGTCGCCACCCACATCGTCGAAAGCGCTTCTCCGACCTATAGATAGCTTTCTAAGCTTCGAAAGCGTGCCGCGGCGGTGGGCGAACCACTTCCATAACACGCGAGTACAGGACCTCGTTGTGTAACCACGTACGTACCCCCAGCACCTCGGAATACCTCGTGGTTGCACTTCGTGCATCGACACCGCGCGTAAACGTAACCCCAAACGATGGTGGATTCGTATTCGTCTACAAGTCCACTGTTACATAAATTAGGCCGCAAGAAAAGCGTTTCGTTACGTTTTACCGCATCGTTCCCTTGAAACTGGAGAACTAGCCGTCATCCTCCTTGATTGAACCAAAACCTCTTCAGTTCTTCTAGCTAGGCGCGGCGCTATTAGAAAGAGCAGCGTTTCAGTCGGTCAGTTTTCCAAAAAACTTAATCGAATCAATTATCGTTCACGCCGGCAACGACTCAACCGCCGAGTATCGACGCGATATCATTCATAACTCCGCTAATAACCGGAACACCGATCGACAGCGACGCGGCCTCTCACGCTCCCCAGCAAAAACGCTCGCCGATGATCGACAGACGTCGCAGAACGCGGGCCCGTCCTCCCGCCCGAAACTTCTTCATCGACCTTACGTCTTCGTCCCCCGGGCGTAAGGGCGCAGCTACCGATCTTGGCCCCGTCTTGCGCATAGTCGCACGTACCGGCCTCGTCTTTCGGAATTCGGTTTTGCTGCGTAACGCGGCTCGCAAACGAACGCGACACTGCGTTCCACCGGCGGCAAGGCCCGGGCGAAAGGGCGGTCTTAATCTGGCCCATCGATCGGAATCATGCGAAAATAATTGCGCAACGACATCCTTCTTGCGCGACCTGGGGGGGCGCATCGCGAGCGAAGGTGCGTCATCGGTGGGACAGTGGAGAGGAAAGGGTTGAGGGACCAGGAAAGGATGCTTCGGGACGGTGGAACCGGGCCCCGGTATTTTCTACCAACCAGATGCTACCCCCTGGAAGACGAATGCAGAACGCGCGCACCGACCACGGCGCCACGCACTTCGAGAATGCGGATCGACCGTGGATCTGCATCGGACTCGGGGACTCTCGTCGGCCAATAAGCTTAGCGGCCCTCTCAGCTACGTTTTCTGCGCTTCGTCCCGGCCGAAGATTAATGTCCTAATCGCCGTCGAAGATAAAAAAAACTGCCGCGTTTCTTGCGCGAGAAACACGGCCTAAGCCTTGATCGCGACGTACCCGAGCGTGCTCCCCTTCGCAAAAAGTTCATTAGGGTTATTAAATTTGCTGGCATTCGGTGGGCTCCCTGCTGCAGCGCGTTTTGTCGCTTGTCTAGGGAGCCACTCGGTGCACCTGATCGGTATCTGCAGATATAGAGAATGTATATACAGAGATAGACCGATGAGGATCGTGGGAAATTGGGCAACATCGAGGTAGCCACAGGAGGAATGTAATTTACCAGTAATCTCTACATACTTCAGAAAGGATTATGCACTCATGCGCAAAGTGAGATTTCCTTCTGGCTCTTCCTATTATTTGTATCTATGCCAGAGAGATGGGTAAGAATTTATATAAATAAAAATTTTGAGTTCGAATATAGTCGTCGAATAAGGAGAATTCAGGGTAAGGTAAAGTATCTTTTATTCGATACGCTATTTAAATATTTGTTTATTTAGATAATGCTCAATTCTGTTATGCCGTGTTCTTTATAACATCCAGCGAAGCAAGGATTATCTCCATCGCAGCCACGGGAAGAATTTCATTTGAAACAATTTTCAAACTCATCGAGACCTTGATGATCCGTGCAGGATAGATTCTCCCGTCGATTAGCCGCGTGTTTCTTCGAAAATTCCATCGTTGTCCACATACCGAGGGACTAATTAGCAGGGTTCGCGAGTACATAACGCGTTACCGCTCCTCGCGATGCTCGTTGCCCGCGTAGCTGGAGCCTGGGCTGCGTGTAAAACTAGTCGAAGAGCGACTTCCGCTAACTGGAGGCGCCGTCGGTTTCCTTTTCAGGCAACGCCGCGGGTCTGAAACTCTCGTACATCTCTCGACTCACCCGTCCGTCTGTTCGTTGGCTATTTACAACAGAATCGTTCCTCCCCTGTTCTTCCCTTTTATATTCTGCTCGACGTGCGCGCCTCGTTCCACTTTGCTCCGTGACGAGCAAAACGGCGAAACGATGGAAATTCTTGGGGAGGTGGAGTATAAGGAGCGTAGAAGCTCGTACTCAACCCACCGGGGACGTGTTGATCCCTTTCCTCTTCTTTCCTCCGCTTCTTCCCGACTTTTCACTAGCGCTGATACTCTTCACGCTCGAAGTTTGCAAGCCTAATCTAATTTTTAAAAATGGTGAACGATGTGATCTTAGTATGAAGTCTCATTTTCTCCTTGCCATCGCATCTGCTGCTTATTAGAAAATTATTTGCCCTACAAAAGAATTAGTGCGTTTTGAGCAGCACATACATATTTTGTGAAGAATCCAACACTACTTCTGAGACGAGAGCGATACCAATGCTCCGTCCAAAGTGTTTCAAAGATGCAAAGGAATTTCGAAAAGCCATAAAAAGGGACGTATATCTGAAATGGTAATTCTCGAGGCAGTAGCTGCGAAATGGTCGAGTGGTAAACGCGTCAGAGATGTCGACAGCATATGACGTACGCGAAACGCGTGTTTCCGCGAGGTTTCCGGGTGACTGAATTACGAGACAGCTGATGCCAACCACGTCGCGTCAAAGGGGTGAATTACGACGACGTCGCGATAAAAAGAAGGGGAACGCGCGATAACCGAATGGGCGTTTAGACAGGGGAGAAAAGTGGTGGTTGAAGCAGAAGTGTTGGTCGAGGTCGGTGAAGCAACACGTTCCCTCTCGTTCGAGACCCTCCGTGGCATGGCTGCCACGAGATTCATCGGCCAATTTCGTACCCCGGGGAGCAAGGGGCTGCAGAAACATGGCAATTATCTTCGACAACGGGGTTACGAAAATTGCCAGGCGAACTCCCCGGCCTCGAGATTAAAATTCTCCTAAATTTACGAAGGTTGCACGCTTCTGGAAGACAATAGCGATATCGATTACAGGGTCGGGCGTGAACACGGACGATCTCCAATTATCTAGGGGTTTCTAGGAAGGTTTGCTAGGGTGCTGTTTTCTCGCGCGAACACCCTGCGTGCCTATAAATTCACGCTTGTGTATGTACGATGCAAAATTGATAGTGTTACAGGCTAGTGTCTCGGAAAGTGTACGATACCGAGACTTAACTAGAAACTTCCAGCACAATGAATATACTAAGATAGGGTCATATACCTTGGACCACTAATGCATTGGAACAAATGCTGTATAATTTGTTTAACCATGATATACCATATAATCATAGGGGAGACCGGAGTAAAGTGACCCTAAAAAAGTTTGAAGTAAAATAAAATTTTTCCCTTTCCATAAAAATGTGTGTAAATAGATTTATAACTCATTTATTTATCTAAAAAGTTAAATTGAAAAGAAAAGCAGTCGGAAGAAATCTCTAAAAATTAATTTTTAATTTTTTAAACGAATTTACATTTTTCGATATCTGAATTTGCATAATTATCATTGTTATAGTGCATGCATTTATTACGCCACCAAAATTTGTAAATATATTCTATTTTTAAAGAACAAATTAAGACAGGTCATTTTACCCCGAGACTCACTTTACACCGGTCTCCCCTATACATGATCCGAATTATCTTCTTTGACTGCCATATTTCCCCAGTACCGTTCCCGAAACTGTGATCGAAGCTCGACTCACGCGACCGAGAACCTACAGTATTGCCAGCCATGCATAATGTATCGTCGCTCGGGAACACCGTCGACGTCGATGAATCCGCGAACGCTGGAGGAATCCATCGCCACGTGGACTCGCCAATGAGTGAACCTGCCTGGCAAAAAGAGCTCGATCGGAGCCGCTGGGACGGAGGGAGACACGGGGAGGGCGCAGAGACGCGAAACCGAAATCCCGCGGCGAGACTTCTTTTGTGGGCGAAAGAGTTGTGCGTTCGCCGTGGGTCCCGGCGACCACCTTCTAGGAGGCGAGCGTCGATTTTTATGCGGCACTTTAGGACGCCATTAAAGGGCCAAAGTAATACGAAATAACCGCACGCCGATGGCAGCGGCCACGGCGCCGCCGACGTCGTTTATTTCGCCTCGTAAACATCGATACACACCGTGGAGCCTCTTCCCCCGTGGGCCCCGCGGCCCCCGCCGATCGGGATCTCTCTCGTTGGCCCCCTCGGCCAAAATATCCGACGGAATAAAGACCGGGTATCGTAAACGCGCGAAATAACCATCGGGCCCGGGCTCCTTCCGAGGCGGACGGGGGAAAAAATCGCTGGTGAGAAGAGACGCCAGAAAGGGGAACGGGAGGAGGGGAAAGGTGGAGTGGAGGAGACGGACGAGCGGCCGTGGCTGGCTTGGCCGAGTGGGACTGGAAGCTCGAAGGGGAAACAATAATTTAGGAACACCGGTCCGGGCGAGAGGCCCGACGCCGTGGAACAATGGACTCCCTCCACCTCGGAGGTGAAGCTCGCATCGTGCCGCACCGAACACCGAGACACTGATTCTCTAATAAAAGTCACGATGTAAACACGAGTTTGCCATCTTCCAGGCCGGGGTAAGCGTTACGAGCGTTGACTCCTGACACCGGCGGATTGGCTGGGATAAAGGGTGGGTTCCCTTTGTTGCGGCTTTATTTAAGCCCTCCGCTGCGCGAGAATTAATGTGCATGGCGGTGGCGTTCTTTGTTCGACGGGCGAACGGTGTTTACGAGCTACGGCGGGGATATTTTCGTCGGGGGTTGCTGCGTTTCGGACGCCGATGATGGAAGCGCTTGATAAAAGACGGCATGGGATTTTGGGCGGTAGGAATTATTCGGCGACGAACTGTCCCACAGTTCCTTTACTTTTCTTTCACGGAAAATAAATTTACCGAAGCAGAAATGCTGGGGGTCTGGATGTTTGTCAAATGAAGCCTGAATCTTCAGCTCTCACTGTGCACGGAGCATCCCTCGTTTCAATTTCACCCTCGTAAAAATTCAGTGGTTTGATATCTGCGGGATGTAAGAGAAAAGGAGAAAAGGGACGTACGGATTGTTTGCTTCGACTCGATACGCATTTACGCACACCTCGATACTCCCTCGAGGGTCGAGCAATTTCCGAAGCTAACCGCATTTTCTACCACACAGGCTTCTCCCAGCGATCGCGAAACCGATTACGTTCGAACAGCTTCTCGCTCCGTGGGCCCCGTTCGAAGAGCAAACACATCGATTGTGCGCCTCGCGATAAGGGAAATCGAGCGGTCCCGTACGAACCGGTCCCGATATCCCGCGGTCTCCCCCGATCGACTACGTCACTTCTGGCCGCGCATAATGACGAGGGCCGCTTTTTTCTCCGCTCGTGATCCTCGCGCGCGAACCTCCATTATCGCGCCCTATCCTTTTTCTCTGTTTCGAGGGGGCATCGATCAGGCCGAAAGCCACGCGGAAAATTATTGCGAGCACGAGCTGCGGCGGACCCCTTCGTCATTTCTGATCGAACTGACTTACAGGTTGGGCCTCAGCCTTGCATTCTCGATCCATGCGAAGCGGAATCGAGGAGCGGAGAAGGAGACCAAGGAGCAGAGCGGTCAGATAGGGTACAACCTCGAGGATGTAGTGGCGCGTATACGTTATAACCGTGGCATAACCATTTCAGGGCGTAACATTAATAGCTTTATGGTTTATTGCTTTCGAGTCTGCGGTTAAGCTTCTCTCCGGTCCCTGCAGGGCTGCTATGTCGATGGCTATGGATACTCTGGCACCGTCTACTTCCAGATCCCGTGCCTTTAATTTCGATTTCGTTGCGCTTCTTCAGCCTGATCTTCCGAGATCAGTGCAGCGATTCGGTATGTACCTACCTTCTTTTTCCACCTCTTCGCTTTTGCTTTATTTTATTAGAGACTTTTGATCTTCCTATTTCACGACGATCAATATATGCCATATTATAGAGTTTCATTAACCACGACACGTTCGCCTCTTTTCTTCCTCTTCTTTTTACGAGACTGAATACAGTGCAGAAAGGATTTATCACAGTGGTAGGCTTCTTACGATGTGATAATGGAGCACGAAACTTTCCACTAGTGACTAGACACACCAAAAAAATTCCCGCGCATAATAGATACAGATCGAGGAGAACGCAAACTGGAAGGAAAATTAGCCCTAATAATACGCTTCGAGTGGCGAAAGGAAATACTTGACGCATAATGCTCCGGACTATAATCGATTACGCAAACGATTTTTGTGCACTGTTACGTAAATCGACTAAACTCTTTCATGCGTGTCAGCGACGGAGTATTTAATCGCCCCTGAAGATTACCGTGCAAAAACATAAATCATTATTTATCACTATATATTTACTTTACTGGTTTTCTGTTTGCGTTACACAACTAAAGCAGTGATAAACTTGAATATTTATCACCGATTCGCGAAAAAGTTCAGTTCCACGACCCTAAACGCGACTGATGACCTCAAGGATTCTGCACGATTGTTCCAGAGGAATCGTTTCGTCCTTTCTGCCATATTCATCTCTCGCGCGTGTTAATATAGCCGGGGGCTGGAGCGAGGAAGTAATGAGGAATCGAAAATGAAGTACGGAGGGCAGCGTGGAGAAGGAGCGAACGACGGCATGTGGAATGCGCTTTGTTCGAGCCTCTCTCTCGCCTCGACGCTTCGAGCGTTTCTTCGCGTCTCGTTCCTTCGCCCTTTCCCTCGCCACCGGTGCCGCGGTGGTTCATTCTCGATCCTTCTCGTTCCCATCTCACCTGGGCAACCTCAGCAGCCGCTGGACCCAACCACGCGTCTGCTGAAGGCACGCGAACTCGCGTCTGCCCTCCAAGATGGCATTAACTCGCCGCCACTGCTCGTAGACATCATTTCTCCCATTACTGTCTTTCGTTGCCCGCCATTTCACGACTTGGTTTTGCTTGTCTGTGGCTAAGCGTCGTTCTTGAGATCACAGGGCACATGTTATGACACTACTTTCACATTTTGGGGACAATATTTGGGACATTAAATGAGATGCTTTAGTCAGAATTGTTGCAAGCTGAACATTCAGTAGTAACGTCTCTATTTTTAAAGATAGAGAGAACGCTTTGAAGTCCAGATCTTCATAGAGCAAAATAACGTTAGGTATAAATCATGCTGGACTTCAGAAATGACGGTATTATTATTCGTTGTTTGTTTTCCAAATGGCAGTCTGGATCGTTAAAAATGCACAGACTCATTCAAGATTCGATTCACCGATTCATGAGCGATGGTAATCTACAGTCGACTCGGAGCAAGGATGGACTGAACCGCCTGCTCGCTCTTCCCTCGCATTTGTATGCCATTTAGAGACAAAGCACAGATAAGGGGAACTCGTTCGCGGTCAACACGCTGAAACAGTGACCCGTGTTAACAATAGAAGCAGATGCATATCTAGGTTGGTTTCATGGTCGAAGGTCAAGTATGAACATCCCACCTGAAGCACAGTGGTCAAGGTCGCTATGCATTAACTTTCCTGCATCCTCCAAGACGCTAGTGATTACATTAATCCTTCACAATCTTTCCACTACTAGTAATAAGACACATATAGGGTAATTGTGGGAGAGTTGCCGCACGTTACGCAAAATTGTCACCGTGTCTAAATTTTGCAATGAAAATGTTTTCCAAGGATATATCTTATTAGTTCAACATCTTGTGATTCTACTAGCATTAAAGAAAATCAAAATTTTAATATTTGTCACCCTTAAAAAAATTGAAACTAAAAACATCCTTTGGTAGGAGAGACGCCGCACATGCGGGAGTGGTGCCGGATTTCGAAACACGGATTTAAACTTGTTACTTCTAACTTTTTATATAAAAAAATAATAAAAACAAAGTAAAATGAAACATTTTTACTTTATACAATTATAAAATTGGAACATTAAATGGGTACAGTAGGAACAGATATTATATCTGCTTTTCGAAATTTTTTTTATATTCAGTTGGCATCTTGAGATTGAAATAAAAAAAAATGTGAAAAAAGAGTACATAGTCCACAAATATATTTCGATTCTGAGATTATTCATTTAAAAATAAACAATTTGCCTTGAGATACCACGTTAGCTATTTTAATAAACTTTTTCGGTATTTTAAACATTAAAAACATCATTTAAATCGACTTAATTTCCGAAACAGTACAGTGTCAAAGTGCGGCATCTATCCCAAATAAAAGTGCGGTGTCTATCCGAAATGCCTGGGAGAGGCGCCGCACTTTCGTATTTCCACATGCTAAGTCGAAAGTAACCCATTCTGCCAAGGAAATATTCTACATGGTCCCCTTAACGTATTACAAATGTTGTATCAAGAAAAACTATGAATTTTTAGCTACTATATTAGTAAAAATAGACGCGACGTATAACTATTCAGGCAAAGTACGCTAGGCTTACCTCGAAAAACAGCAAAATCTTTAACAATAATACAGGAAACACGCTCTGGCTTGACAAACTAACCCAAATGAACAGCCTTAAACAAATAAAATCGGCAATGATGTGTTTTATTACCGATATCCTTGAAATACCGATAGTGCGGCGTCTCTTCGAGTGCGGCATCTCTCCCACAATTACCCTATACGATTCTTTATAATACCAAGCAGCACCGTCAAAGCTCGCGAGCATTGGAAAATTATCTTAGCCAACACTCGAAAACGATTTTCGGTAAGAGAACGCGATTAGGCTGAGCAGCTATTAATCTATCCGGCAAGTGAAAGTCACTTTCACCCCTGCCACGATTCTAGAATCCAGAATTATCGATGCCACGGCTCATAAATCATCTCGTCGGCCGCCACGCGGTTTAAATCGCGGATCCACGATCCGCAGAGCGTGCGCGTATAGCTGTTGCACCTCGGATAACAATCTGCTTCTCCCTTTCGAGTCGGTTTCGCCAGCTGGGACGCGAGGGGAGATTTTAATATACGAGCCGGAGTTACTCGACGGTCCGTGGCCCCAAGTCATACCTATGGAATCGCCGGGCCGCAGATAAACACGCAGATACGAAAACTCGACACGTTTGTTCGGCCATGCCCTTTGAAAATCGCGTTCCCGAGACCATAGATTTTCGTCCGTGGATATTTTAATTGCCACGGCGGACGTTGCTCGCGCGAGAGGGGACCCGGAGCTGTCAGCGTGATCGTATCTCTACGTAATTGTTAATTTCCAGCGAGCATTAAGAACGCGGCCCCTCGACGGGACCCGCACGGAGTTCAATCTGATCGCTTCTACGCGTGCGATCGTATTAATGCCACGAATTTAAAACAGAAAGGACACGATTGTTGTGGACGATGGGACAGAGAAGGGTAGAAGCACAAGTGATGCTACGAATTGGCGCGTAAGATAATAAAACGGGAGGGAGTAGGTTGAAGAAAAGGAATTCAATTCACTTTGCGTATATTCCTGAAACGCATCGAATCCCGAGATCGGTACCGTTAGCGGTGGTGCGTCTTTCTCGCGGGAATCCGTGCCATCCGGTTCTCTCGTTCTCCGAGCCTTCCCTCGTGGCGAACGTTTGACATTTAACACGCGGCGGATCGAGCAGGCGCCTACAAAGGGAATCGCTCCGGTGGATCCTGAACTCGATGCCTCGCGATCGATCTATCCCGCGTGAATCGCGTATCGGGCGTCGACCACCCCTGAAGAGACGTACATCTTCCTCAGGCTCCTCGCCTTTCTCGGTCTCGACCGCTCGAACGAGGAAGAGCAAGAAGAGGGACGGTGGACCGTGTCAGGCGTCCAGGACGTGCATTAATGTTGGTGGAAACGGTCTCGAGGCGCCATGGATCGTGACGCACGCAACACATGCTAATTTCCCGGCTCGTGGGAATCCAGTCGAGATCCCGGCGATCTTCCGTATCTCGATCGGGATCCAAGGTTATCAGGGCGTCGTCGTCTTCTCACGATCACCCTCGCGTTTCATCGATCATCGTGTCGATCGCGTACACGTGTATACCTTCGCGTACGCGATAGAGGGTGCTTAAGAGTACATCACAAAACGTGATAGAAGATGAAGGACTCACTCAGTGCGTTTACAATAACGAAATGGAATGGACTACCTGAGACTTCCTGGGACTTTATCGTAGAGATAAATGCGGGTGAACCTAAAATCTCGTTAATAACAGAATACAGTTGGAAGTGTTGAAGGAATTTTAATAACCTCTCGCTGCGTTATGATGGAACGATCGGGGGGCCAGTTGTCTAAAGGCGGCAAGTTATTGCTCAATTGAATATGGCAGCGTGCAAGAACAGTTTAAAGCGATCCCAAATCGACTACCGCGACGAGAGCTCTCTTTATCGTCGCGTTCGCCTCGTTATACCCGCGTCATCTGCCGTAAATACGCTTGCCACCGTCGCGCGATCATAAAAACGGGCGTACCGTGACTATGCACCTGCCATATCGAAGATGGGGGGAATCGGGCTGCTTTTATCGACGCGCTTTATCTCGACACGCTTCGACAGCCGATTTAAGTTGGAGCACGCCTCGAATCGTGCCCCACGAATCTAGCTTCGAAAGCCCGAGCGAAGTGATGCAAGGGTGGATCGATCAGAGGTGGGGGATCTAGCGTGGCTGTTTCACAGGATTCGATCACGAGGATCGATCGGATCGGGAGTAGCTAAAGGAGCGGCGGGGAACGGTCAGGCCAACTCGTTAGAGGCATTCGACGCGGTAGAATGGAAGAGGATTCGATAAAACGTCGCGAACAGATCCACCAGCTGCTCGACGGATTAGCTTTTGAATCGGCAAAGGGGCGCGCTATACGCCGCCCATTGTTCGATCCATCGAACCCGACGCCCCACGAACAGTTCCCGATTCCTTCCCGCTGTTCTGGATTTATGATCGTTTCCATTACCTCCGGGTAAGGTAGTTCTTTTTTTTCCAAGGAAACGAACAGGAGAAGAGAGATTGCAACGCGGGAGATTGCAATCTAGGACCTCGCAGCTTCTACCGTACCCCGACACTTAGATAGTTTTCTCAGGCTTGCGATTGGGCTCTTGAGTAACGGTTCATCCTTAAGATCGAGACAGACGGGGATACTAATTTCAATAATACTTGCGTTCAGACAGTAACTTGACACGTAATCCATCGATCTTAGAATTTTTGCTACTGGAGATCATCAATTTCAAAGGCAACGAGGAAATTCCTCTTTCTATGTGAAGGTAAGTGGAAATTCTTTTCCTGTTGGTCGCGATTCTTGAAAGTATTAAAAATGGAGGAGTAGGTTACCGAAGGCTTCACCTTGCAAACAAGAAGAGAATGGACCACCGTCCCGCTGAAGTATCCCCGTGCAAGAAACAACACCCTGCATCGTGTGAATTCTTCAGAGCTAGAATGCAAACCGCGCGAACGCGAAGCCTGGAATTCCGTTTTCTCCATCGAGGACATCTGTCGACCTTGTCCAGGCTTACGCGCAACCGCATCGCGGTCTGCTATTTAGCCTCGGAATGCAAGCGGCAGATTTCAGCGACAGAGGCGATTACGGAGCAATTAAACTACCCGAGACATGCGATGATATCGGTGGCAAGAACACGGGATTGATACAAACGTCGTTTGCACTCGGGCAAGAAGCTCGATTTCCCACGTCAGCCACGAGACCACCGTCCAGTTTCCCGAAACTCTTTGCAGTGTAGTTACGTTGAATTCATTTTAAAATTGTCTCAATTCCTTTAAATTAAAATATCTGATAATATGTCAGGGAAGGGGTCGATTGTTAACCCAGAGGCGCCAAATCTCCAAATACGCCCCTGCCTGAAGAACAGAGAAAATGTTTGAAGCGAGAAATTAGCTTTCTGCTGAATTCGCAGTGAAGTTGCTATTTCGTCAGATTTTAGAAAACAGCGTAGTCTTGTAGGAAAGTTGCAACGTGTTTACAAGGTGTTGCTTTATCTCGCGTTCCAGGGATGTCGGCCGACTCGCTCGCGCGTATCCATTTCCCCTTCGCTTGGCTCAAACTCTTTATGGCTCTTCTCGATTTGCGATCGATGAAAAATCCACCCACTCTCGCCTCTCACCCTCGCGCCGCCGTCCACCCACATTTCGTTCCTAGACCTGCCGGTGCCTGTCTGCCTGTTTGCTCGGGGAACGGCTGGTGGCTCGCCATCCATCAAGCAGTCAGGCAATGGCGAAAGAGACCCTCGGCTTCACTTTCCGAAAGCCCCACCTTTTGACCCGACCGGTGCACCGAGAAACATCTATTCTTCGTGGATATTCCTCGCGGAAGATCGCCGTGCAACTCTCACGAATAACCCGGGACTGGAACGATGGATCATTTCGCAGCGAGGTGAATCGCTCGTTTTATCTTCCACGGATCAATAGCCATTTCGCTGTCCGTATTGAAGAACGATTGCTCGATTGTTGAGGCGAAAGCTACCGAACGGCTGCGCGCATTCAAGCTTCTAAACCGCTAAAATGGCATCCCATAGACATTGATATTTTAATATGTTTCTGAGCAACCGAATTCTTTAGACTGCTGTGCTTGAGAATTACCTTAACCCTACTCTGCACACATGGGATCTGACAGGCCGAGCGAACAGTTCTCCTGATATTGAAAAACATTGAGGAAACGATGATCCGCAGTGTTAAAGAGATATTTGTTCAGTATTTCATTTTATTATAAATATTTTTCTTAATAAAGATTAAATGCAATTTATAACGTGCAGTCTAAAAATATTTTGCTTCTCAAAATATCCATGCATTTCTAGATCTGGAGATTTTGAAGATATGGGCCTGTGAGGCCCAACACATGCGTATGTATGTTAACACGTGTGTATGTTAACTTTGATTTGTTACTACGAAAACAATGTTACTGATTTACTCATCATAGTCTCTGTGGCAACACGTAAAATTAACGTTAAGTATGTGAATAATTAAAAAATTATCTTCCAAGGAATCAAGTTTAATGATTCTCCAAATGCTCCACTTTCTTAAAAGCAACGCAAAAGCCTCCAGTATAATCGACGACAGCAATTATAGCCATCGACACGAGAACAATGTCGATCCTCCCAGCCAATTTCTTCATCGATACGCGCCACTCTTCGGCAAGGGAAAAAGGGGAGGGAAGCCGCGAATCGTGACGCGTAGCGAACGTGCTGATTTCATCCATTATTAGTACGCACCTGTTACCATCGGAATCAGGGCTGTCCGCTGGTATGCCGCTTACCTCCCCCCCGGGGGGCAAATTGCAAAAGAGCTCGGGTGAAAATAATTAATAAGGCTCGCCTCATCCGATATACCGGGGCGTGTGATCGCTTCGTGGAATTCAGGTTTAATTGAATCCACTTGGCGAACCCATTTACGCAACGGTTTACGCGTGTACGTTCCAACCTGGCGATTCAATCAACTAATTCTGTCAACTCGATGTATCGATTCGCGGTTAATGGCGAGGGATGGACGCCGGGCATCGATGGCGATATTGGCTAAATAATAGAGAAGTAACGCTTGCAGCGCGACGTTTATTACCGCGGTCGGAAATACCTCGATCCTGTAATCGATGTCGATTAAACTCCGAATGGCATTTATGTGATAGCCAGCTGAAACGCTCGATGGAGGCTGAAGTTTAACAGCGATTATCGCCGGCATTTATTACGCCCGTGAACCGTCCGGTACTTTCTGTCGAACGTTCGAGATTGTAGTGGTTACTCGCAGGCTCGACCGGTTGCTCATCAGCGGGGCAAACTTTGGGATAATTGCTGCGCACGTGAAATGCTGGGAATAAATCCTGCTGAAAGGTCTGACGTTGCAGTGAATGGAGGAAACTTATTAGGCTATTTGCTGTATAAGCAGCGGTGAGTAAGAATCCCTGAGGATGTTAGTAGTCAAATGTGTCTTTCGTCAGACATTCGTGATGACACGAAACTCAAAGTATACCCACCTTTTTGTGCCAACTTTAGCGCTCAAAGATTATACAGAATGCACTCTTTTGCGAAAGTGTAATTTATTTGGTACAAAGTGTATCAAGAAATTCAGAAAATTGATCGCTCCACGTTTGCAAATCAGAACATGAACTTCTACCTTCCGGAACATAGAAAGTCAAGGTTTCTATGATCCCTTTGAAATTGCGCCAGAGATGGCTGCAGATCGACAGCAAATATCCGCGTACTGAACGTGCACATCGCCAAGACTTTGTTACAAGCGTTCTCCAACGACTGTGGAGACAAACAATGAACCATCCTCTGGAGATCCTGCCGGGGGACGCTTAAAAAGCGAGGGGTAAAAAAAATGAAGAGAACGCTCTCTACTGTCCCCAACCTGTCCCGATCTCTTCGGGATCCCTACATCGGGCGCAATCCCACGAGTACATAAATATCTGCCTAGCATATTGAACGGTCATATTTCATGGCTGGCAAAAAAAGCCGAACGTCCCTCGGAAATTCAACGTCTCAATCCGTCTCTGGGATCTCGTCAATATTCCGAGCGGTCAATTAAGGCATGCCTCCCAGATGTCCCTCCCTGATCCCGCACATACACACGCCGATAGAGTTGTCCGGGCTAGTCGTATTACACACGAAGTTATTTCGCGTCGCGTTCATGCCATCCACCGTATCCTCCTCCCTTTTGCCGAGGCTGCACCTTCGTTCATGCTCGCGGTTCACCGAGCGCGACGAAGAGGTGTACGGGAGTACGATCCAAAAGCGAACGGCGAACGCGACGGAGAAGACGAAACGGGGATTCGAACGAGCCACCCAAGAAGAGGTTGCGGTGTAATTGATAACTGATAAGCGGGGAACCCGTTCCGGGACTGGTCAAGTGGGATATCCAGAAGGGAGTCGCGCGAAATGCCAGGGGTCAAAAGTGAAATTAGTCGGACAGGCATGCTTGAATAATTGGAAGTGAACGGTCCGAAGCTTGGTCTACAATAAGACTTAGAATCACGGTGACTTGTTTCTCTGAAGTTCACACTTTTTTTTTAATTTTAGTGGCTTTTAGGCTGAAAGGGTTCGTATTGGGCTGTAAACCGCGAGCACGTGGAAAACTTGCACGTAACGCTAGTTTATGGCTTCATTACAAAACTTTAATAGGTAATTCACGGAGAATTTAGCTGCTGCGGGGCGCTATAAATTCGAAGGTATAAAAGATGTAAATTCGAATGCCGAGATTAACGCGCGGCGTCGCGATAGCCACGGTGATTACCCGTACGATAATAAATATCGAGAGGCAGCGGCCGCTGTTAGTGGACACATGTTTTCCTCCTGGAGATGATACGCGGGGCTTAACGGGTAATCCGGAAGATCGACGACGTATCGAGCGCCTACTTAAGGGGAAAGTTGAGGCCGAGCTGATAGAATTAATGCGCCATGATCAAAGGCTCAGCCGCCTCCGTAAAAACCGAAGCACGAATTTCGTTTAATGTAAAAGTGAACGTGACTGAAAGCGCGCGGGGGAATCGATTCGCTGCGCAAAAAACCGCAAACCGACGACCGTGACTGTGACTGGTTTTTATCAGACGTAGAAACGATGTCTTCGTTAAGCACTGCTCCAAAATCGTATTCATGGGAGAAGGGGAATATGTAACGGAAAAAATAATGAAATCTCCTCTCATCTTCTACCTTGCCTCCCTGTCGTCAGTACTATTTATTCAGTTCCGCTTCTTCGTCTCCTTCCTTGTCCAGTTTCAACGCATGTATAAACGCCCTGCAGTTTCAAGCTTTTCAAGATAGTCGAATGCAATCACAGAGAGCAGTTTTTTTTCTCAGTAATTGATTACGCGAACGGTGCAATGATTTCGGCTCGTTATGGACACCGTGTGCCAACGTCCTCGTTTGGGACGAATGTCGAATGTTCGGTGTTTCTTAATTGACGCTTCATTCCGCGAAGCGATACGCGTTAAAAGCTCGGAACGATAAAGTGCGACGATTAACTTACTACGGGGTTTAATCTCGCGCCGAAAAATCCTCCGTCTCCGTTGGATATCGTTCGGCAACAACGTGCAACGTATCTCCTGCTCTCGGTCGGCCGAAGAAAAAGAATCGAGGAGAATCGAGACGGTTCACAGCGACACGGCGTAAGTTACCGTCGCCTAATGGCCACGAAGGTATCAACCTTTCTTTATCACGTTAATGGAAACCTTTATGGGGACCACTTTAGGTGATATCTCTGGGAATTGCGGCGCCCCGAGGGATCTTGGGTGGTTATCTGCCTGACGAGCTGCATCTTTACGTTCCGGGGTGAGCCCCGAGACTTTCTAACTCGGGCGTTCGATATATCCCATGGAGGTCACTATTCATAGCTTTTCTCATGGTAATAAATTAATAAATTTTTGTGATGTAACTGTGGCGTCCAGTGACGAAAGAATTATCCACCTAAAACACCAACAACCCAGATAAATTGAGCAAACGTGAAATTAAATTTCACGAATAAACCAAGCATATCGGAAGAGGCAATCTGTAAACTTAAGCAACAAAACTTTCTCTGTAAGAGTCCCATAGCTTCTCCAAGTGCACCATTACCTGCGTTGGGAATTACCATTTCAACCCCAAAAGGGAACCCTTTCCCCCTTTAATTACCCAATCGCCTCTGCGTGGGCCTGTCCTCGGCGTCGTAACTCTTCGAGCGCGTACATCGTCCAAGTTCGGTCGTATATCACGAAGAGGATTACGCGTGTGGTCCAGAAAATCGAGTTACCAGAAACAGCTAAGAAAGCAATAAAAGTAAACGGGAAAGGTCTTGGCAAGCAGCAAAAGCGTGGCTGCAAGAGTCGTTGGGGCCGATGTGGGTCAAGCATCGAGACACCATCGGCCACGGAATCCTGTTGTTGGTACACTCAAATGCACCTACACGCGCGTCCCCGAAAGCAGCCGCCCGAGCTGCGGCGAACATTTCTCTAGCGTAGAGCGCGCCGGTGCGAGGCGCGAGATTTAAAGAGTTTCCACCTCGAGTCGAGTGGGAAGAACGGTACTTTCCAGGTACTTCGAGTAAAAGGGGCCCTTCGGCTAGGCGAGCAGCCACCCACGCGGCCGTAAAGCTGGCGCAACGCTTTACTTTCTACTTTTCTAGACAGCGGCGATGATGTACGCGCGCCCCTGCGACTAGGAAGAGATCTCAGATTGAATTCGAGAGATATCGGTAACGGTGAGCGCTCGTCTTCCGTGCTCCTTATCGCGCGGATAGTTCCTACTCCCAGGCTAATACTTAATTGCGATGGTAATCATATTGTGCAAAGTATATCGACTACGCTCGAGTAGATAGTTCATAGATTTCGTTCTCCTCCTTTCGAACTTCCCTTAGTTTTATTCCTTATGAAATCTACAGTCGGGACAAGGTCACTTGGTCCCTCAAAACCACTCTTTTCTATTCCATATTCTAGTTTTACTAAACGTAATAGAGCAAAGAGACAAAGGGTGGTTCAATGGCATTGAGCGTCCAATTTGATCTTGTTTCGACTATCGTGCGATCGTACAACCTTATTCCAGCTGGCTTTGCTGGAATACAAGGCTCGTGACTCGCGATCGAAGCAACTCACTTTTCCCTTTGACGAACTCGGAGTTGAGATCCGCTGACACATCGTAGCTACCGGCGGCGATCAGTAGGAGAAATGTCACGCCGAAGAGGTTGAGGGTCGACAGCGTTCGTGGCCCGTGTCGCTGTTGGAACATGATGAGCTCTCATGCCCTTTACGAACCCATGGGCCTTGCCAAGGTGACCTCGTGGATGATTCCCACTTCTTCGTGCTCCCTTCGACTGTCACGAGCAAGAAGATCGGAAGAAGCTCGAAGACGCGTTTCCGCTGCTGCCATCGCTGTCTGGTCACCGTGTTCCTTGCATGGCTCGTCTCACGAGGATGGTTTACATCTGGAAATCAAACGGTGTTTCGTTAGAATTTATGTAGACATCTATGGTGTAGGTAAAAACGGTGAAACTCTAAGTGTTTACTACATTGCTGTTAAGAGAAAGCATGGTCGTTTTGCCTGATGAATAACTTGCCCCCTACTTTCCATTTAAGTACTTATGCGTAGTTAAAACGGATTTTACGTAGTAGAGGTTTAAGATAATTGCTAGGCTTGATTTACACTGGATACTTAAGTGCAATAAAGTATTTCAACTGCTCGATAGATAGTACTACTAAACCCCTATTGTTTTGAAGCATAGAGCACACTGCTTTCACCTGGCCATACATCAATTCTATCGCCCTCGGTTAATTTCTCTGCCCGCTTTCTCACACTCATCCTGGTTCGCCCGTAAAACCACCAGCAGTGCCTCGTCTCCGCGATCTAAGAGCGACTTTTCCCAGAGCGTCGCACGCTTCCCAGGACTCGGCATGCCCGGGATGGATTCCCATACTCGGCTGGCGCACTCCTCGATTTGGAAATAGAGCGCCCGATCGCGAAAAAACGTCTATCCGCCTTTTACGCTGGCAATTGTTTTGTCGTCGCCTCGGCCAACGGCTCACCTTCTCCATCCCGACCGAGGGTCTCGCGGATTGTTCGGAACGGACCGAGAGAAGAAGGCGAGGAAGAAGCAGAAGTGAAAGGAGACAGAGGACTAAGGACGATCCGGCCAGGGAAGAGAAAAGGGAAGGAAGACAATGCAACGAACAGCAGGTGTCTGTTCTTCTCGTACCCTTTCTCTCCCTCGCTCTCTCTCTCTCTCTCTACCCTCAGCCATCTCTCCCCGTGGCAAGGATCTGATCCAGGAGGCCCTCTCCGGCCGCTCCTTCTTTGTTCTTTCGCACTCCCCGCGGAGTGGCGAACACGGGTTACCTTATTCGGCCGCGACGGCCAGCGATCAACTTAAACAAATGACGTCGACTAGGGTTTCGTCGGGTTCCTCCCTTCCGAGCAGCAGCCTGATTACGCCC
This sequence comes from Andrena chrysosceles, assembly GCA_963855975.1. Taxonomy (NCBI): domain Eukaryota; kingdom Metazoa; phylum Arthropoda; class Insecta; order Hymenoptera; family Andrenidae; genus Andrena; species Andrena chrysosceles. Next base: position 7,336,259 of record OY979766.1, on the reverse strand, counting down.
GCCTCGTCGGGGTCATCCCTTGCGGCTGCTCGTCTATTAATTACCACGGTTTCGTGCCGGCTCTCGGCCTCGTCTGGCGATCGCCGGACGTTCGATCGTGTCGATCGTGATTGCCGAGCATTCCTCGCGCTTCGCCTCTGCTTATTGACTCGGCCTCCTCGCTTCTTATACGAGCACTCGTCCTCCCCTTTCTCTCTCTGTTCCTCCCCCTCGGGCCAGCCGTGATAGTCGCCGTGGTACCAGGCTGTCTGCCGATGAGAAAGACGTGGGACGTACGGAGAGGACTCGAGACACGACGCTGGTAACGACGTTACGTTAAAGGGCCGTGAATATTTAATATTCATCAGGACGATCCGGATGCGACTGCGATCACAGCCAGGTGTAGATCGCTGCCTGAGACCTGGATCCGCTCAACGGATCCGATCACTCGGCTAACCGTTCAGGCGAGTTAAACGACTCCTCTGTCGTGGATTTAATCTACGAGTAATTTAAGGTCACCATCTCTTGCCCCAAATGATTTTTCTTAGACTCTATTAGGTATTGGATAACCAACTCCCTGTTATTCCTATCTAATTTGATCAAATTCTAAGTTCATAAATACAGATCGTAGTTTAATAGTTCTTGGTTGTTTCTCGGGAATTAATTAATTCACATGACCGTCTAGTGGATTCAGTCTCAAACATCTTGTGCACCGTGCTCTAGCCAGAACCGTCACCGAAACGCATTACATTGTTACGATATAACCGGTCCCCAAGTTTTATTCAAGTTTTATACGCCGAGGCTGCTTATTAAACATTACTCTGCTCGTTGGAGCGAGCGTATGCTGTGCTTTCGAAATAACCGTAATAACGCGTGTCGCAACGGAAAGATTAAGATTTCGTACACGCGTCGAGTCCATTAACCTGGTCGCGTGGCTGGTTTTTTACACCGTGGTCCTTTGAGAATGTCCTTTCCGTTACGTTCAAGGAGGCACAGCTCGATTTGCCAAGTGTGTCGATACGCGCCGGACCGTTTTGGCAAAAATCGCGTCGACGGATTACGAGGAACGAACCGGTTCTTCGTATGTATCGGTCCATTCGACAGCAGTAACCGCGCGATTAATGGACAGACACGTTATTAGCGGTAACTGCATCTTTTCCTCCGATTGTTAATGAGCTCGCGTAAATCCACTGATAACTTCGTGAACTTTAGCTCCTGCCACAGTGCTACGTACTTTTCCTTATTATTTATCCAATGAATGCAGAAGTTATTAAACAGACCCGTTAGATTTCTTCTACACCTTCACCGTGAGATCTGAATGAAGCTTGGAAAGCGCGAAAGTTTTGGATAAAGGGGGAGAAAGTGCAAAGTCTTTTAGAATTTAGCAGCAGCAGAAATAGAACGGAGATCTTCTAGTTAATTGTGTGTCATTGTGTTCTGTGATATTTCGTGAAACTCGTTCATATGACAGAATTTTCCGTCAAGTCCAGCTGCCCAAAGGAATCCTTGTCAGAGGACCGAGACTCAGAGTTCCAACGTTATCGGCTCGCGAAGATGCGTCGCCATAAATAATACCAGCGCGCATTTTTCCATCGTGGTAAACGTATGTTAAATATCGCTTACATGGAAGCAACCACAAAGACTCGGCCCGTTTCTAATTACACGTTCGTTACTTGTCTGCGAATGGATAGAAGGCAGAGTTGCTCCAGCCAGCTCGCTCGGAGCGTTATCGACGGGTGACATCGAAAGAATCGAATCGATAAAGTTTCGTTCCCTTCTTTTCCCCGGTCGGCCCGGACAAAGTGCATTTATCATTGTTACATCGACCGAATTGACACGTCGCGGTGACTAATCGGCGGGGTGTGTCTGCCTTTGGTCTCGTTAACTTGTCTCTCGGAGATACGATTCGCGCTTGTATCGCGAGCGAATGCAGGCACGTGGCCATGTCTCGCGATACCTTTCTCTTGTAATTGCTTGAAAAATAACTAAGATCAACGTAGACGCTAAGAATTTCTATGAGCGCCGAAATTCATAGTGATAAGTTCACTCATTAAGAAGAGAATTTATGGAGCAAGATTCTTTTAAGTAGTATTTTGCAGTTTCTGGTTTTCTCTGAGGACCACGAAAAGGTTTCTATAAATATTGGAATATTATTGGATAAATGTAACCATTCCTTCTGCAGCATTAGTAGAAGATTTATGTATACGAGTGTACGCAGCCGAGTGTGGCACGGAACGTACATTCGATAAACAATGAACATTGATAGATTGCAGACTGACATCAGATTCATGGGAGACCATGGCGTTGGTCGTTTGCCAGCTGGTATCTTACATACGACTGTTTTATTAATGTCAACGGGGCGAGATTAAGAGGTGTGGTTCTCTGACTTGCCAAAATAAAGATACCAGGATGATAAACAGCTCAAACATTGCTACGTTACCGTTTATACCACGACGCATATCGTATTTTGTCCCAAGGTGGTTGGAAATTGGAAAGTGCGCTCCAATTGGAGCAACTTTCTCGAAACGCTTCAGACCTGACCGAGAATAATATCGCTTCTTCCCAAATTCAAAAATCAAAAGACTATGTAAACGTCTGTGACAATTCTCTGGCCCTTCTTTAAATCCTTTCCGCCACAAAGAAAGGGTCCCCCCTTCCTTTCTCCTCCAAATTACAAAGATCTACGAGAATGTTCCAAGACCAAGCTCGTCCCCTCGAACCAGTCGCCAACTAAATCTCCCGGTCAACATTGACTTCTTCCGAACGGCCCGATCGGAGCACGACTATTGACAAATGGATGCAAGCTGTCGCGCTGGCCGTCCACGTCAACGACGATAATAAACGACGATAAGGCGGTAAGGGCGTAGGCGACCAGTACACAAGGACAGCGTCGCCCGAACGAGCTCTATCCGCAGGGACGAGGGAGGAAGGAAGTCGCGTATCCCGCTGTAAAAAGCCTGGAATCTTCTCCCGTGGACCCACCGAGGGAAAGAATCCCTGGAGAAGGTTGGTCGAACGCAGAGTGCCGCGGATGCCGGAGCAGAGTTCGCAAAATGACGATCGAAAAAAAGAAGGGAGTCGAGGCAGCCCAGGGACCAGCGCACGGCCACGTCTGGTGTATTTATCGGCGCAAGTCGTCCACCTACAGTGGTTCACACTGGAAATCCTCCACCATTCATGCTTACCCACCTGGCCCTCGTAAAACACACTGTATATGAATAAACCGGGCTTATAATCCATGTGGAAATATTCGTACGTAGACAATGGGCTGCAGATATCACCACCCCCACTTGAGTCACTCGAAGGAAACACAGTTTGAGCGAGTTTCGCATTACATAGTATGAACGAAAGTGATAGCTTTCGATAGATGATCAATTTTTTATTTAAATGTCAAACCACATGGTTCCATTCAAAGAAAACCGAGATTTCAAAATTTCTGTTATTTTCATTTCTCAAATTGTTAGAATGTGTATAGAATATTTGTATATACGGATGAACATAGGAAAGGTGGCGAACGGATTTGAAGTGTGAGCCACTGTACGCTCCACGAGGGTCGCCTCCTTCGATCCTCCCGCTCGTCCTTGTCCCTCGTCACTGTTTCGTTCCTCGCGAGAGAGCCGGAGCCCGGGACCGAGGGCATAAAAGCGGCGTCTTTTGAGGGAGAGGGCCGTGGCAAAAAAAGGGGGGCCCCGTGGAACACGGCGAGCAACCGTGTTAACTGCGCTGCTTATGCATTCATATCCCTGTTCCGCGACAACCTGCTGATTGTTTCCACAAAACGCGACAACCCCCTTGTAGCCGTGTGTCCGGGCCGGTTTTTCGGTGGCCGGCACCTAGCGTGTCTGCTCCGAACGCGACGCAGCAGCCGGGCAAAAAGGATCAATTTGTATGCGGGTGAACGCGCTCCGACACTCGCTTTCTCTCCCCCTGGTCTCTCAGCCCTGTCCCCAAAACCGTGTAACGTCTGTACAACAATGGCAACGGGGGCTGGCGGTGAATAAGAACCGCGGGGGGAGAGATCCTTTCGGAACTGCAACGAGAACGAGGAAGCGTGAACAAAGTCGCGAATATTCCGGGGATTTCGGGGGTCTCCTGAACGGGGTACAGATAGGTGGAAGCTGTGAAGGTACCAGCAGCTTCGTCGCTTGAAACGAGCATGATTTTGAAAGAGTCAGAAGTCAAAATAAAGTCAATCCGTACTACGTGAATCTGACAAGGCGTATTTCAAAAAATTTTACTTGGAACTGTTCTCTACTACGTGGCTTCACTTGGGGGTTAAAAATGTATGTATGCACCTTGAACTGCGGGGAGACAAAAATTTGAGTTTCTTCGAGGTTCTGTATAAGTCAAGGGACAGGGTTACCTGTAGGTATCGCACCAAAAAATCAACCGTATCAATTTCAGTCTACCCAGGATCCAAGAATCCTGATCGTATCGCCAAAGTGTGGTCGCCGGTGCAAACAGGAATTCCCGCGCGAGGCTGGCAATAAACGAGCGTAAAGTACGGGTCGGCGATTAACATAAATTAACGTTGTTTACCCGTACGTAATATTTCTTCGGTCGGTATCGCGAGCGTGATTTATCGTAAGGAGAGATCGCGCGGGACGCGCGCCGCCGCGCCGCGGCGACGTGGCTGCACCGCACGGAGAAAACAAAGAGAAAAGGTAGAAAACTGCCGGATGAAATATAGCAGCGACTTCTGCCACGTTAGAATCCCTCTTTCTTCCTCTGCCTTGTCTTTTCCACGAGGCGTACGTGGTTAGATGGGCTCTAACGGTACCGCGCACTCCTCGCCTTCCTCTGTCAGCCCTTTCGTCAGCGTTCCTTCAAGGTGGAAGCCTCGCAACTCGCGTTATCTACCGGCGCGGGGAAGTCTGATTATGGGATCGCGATAGCGCGGCCACGGAGTCTCGGTTTCCTGTGGGCTCGAGGGGTACGAAGCGAGGCGGACCGAGCACACCTCGACGAAACGCGACACCGGGACCCCACCCAGGTGTGCGTCGAAATGGATTGCGTCGCTCGAAGGGAGCCGAATCGATCGTCAATCAAGTTCGGCCAAGCGATAATTGACCGAAGAAGAAGGCTGACTCGGGCCAGAAGAACAGTCGGAAAAAATTAAGGAGACGCGAGTAACAGACGACGGCGAAGATGATGAAGAAGAATAAAGAGCGACCTGGGGGAAAAGGGAAAGGAAGGAGGTGGAGATGGAGATAGGGAGCGACTAACACGAGGAGGACGAAGAAGAAGAAGAAGAGGAAGAAGAAGAAGACGAAGATGACGAGGACGAAGGATAAACGTGGGCTAACGGTAAAGTTGGACGTGAGCGCGATTTCGATGCTCTCGGACCAACAGGAGGATACATTAAGGTATCTGGAGGACCCAATCCAAGATACCTTGCAGGGCACCGCGTCCACCTCCCCGTGGTCGGCTCGCTCGCTGGCCCCCCATCAGCCTTTCCCTCTTTCTCCTACATACGTCTTTTGTGGTATCTGGTCGCGAACCAGGTTTGATTTAGAACACGGCACAGTTGCCGGCACAGTTGTCGGCCTGCTGCCTGGCAAAAACCTCCTCTGCTTAACCAACTGAGATCGGACCGCCGCGCCGAGCCGCGCCGGGCCCCAGCGCCGGCTCACTTTCCCACTGGCCCGTATAAGGCACGACATTTTATTTTCTATGGCCCTCGTAGCGAGGGATTGCATGATCGGATGCCGTAAAGGCGAGCCACGACCGGACCCTCGACCCTCTCTCTTGTTCCGCGAGCCCGGCTGCAGCGGGCCACCTTGCTTTTCGATGCAAATCCTAGCCACCGACCAATTGCGCGCTCTCCAATATATGCCAGCCTCGATGGATCGAGCGTGCAATGTCGTTGTCTCGTATTTAACCGATTTCGAAAAGTCTTGGCGATAAAATTCGCTTATTCTTTGGTAACTGGTTAAGTTAAGGGAAACGTAGATCATGAAGAGTGTGAGAGGCAAAGGGCAGATGAAAATTCAGAATATTTCCTTTGTTCGAAATGTCGAAATATCGAAATGTCACTCATTAACCACCAACTGCTTTTTATTTGTAGAAAGGTTTGTTTCTCGCGGATCGACTCCTCGGTTCAGTAATAACGTTCGTGACTTCGTGATGGCTTTCTACGTACAGGCTACCCAAAGAGATGAAACCGACGGAGAGGGATGAAGGAGGGAAGCAATACCGAGGAAAGTGAAGAAGGCGAGCCTGAAAATCCATGGATCTCCGTTCACGATCGCTTCGTTTGTCTCGCGTTCCCCCCGAACACCACGATGGAATTTCAAGCCACGAAGTAAGTTCTCCTCGGGGTCGACCTCTGCACTTCGTGCAGCTCCAGATCGTGACTTCGGGCGCTCACGGCGAAACGACGCCGCGCCGTGGCCCTTCGTGTTCCACGTATCTGCCACCGCGAATCTCCCCGAGAACCGGTCAATTCCGCTGCAAGACTTTCGAATTTCCAAGAAACACCGTTCGCGAAACCAAACGCCATCGTCTCATCATGAAACCCCTTTTGCGTATCTATAGTCTAACATCTATTCGGGCACGCTAAACTGAATTTGTAACTGAATCTGTAACTGTTAGATGTGTGATTGTAATGAAGCAACTGGATCATGAGGAACCCAAATTTAATACTACTTGAGGTTTTAAAGATTATTAAGTTGTTCAATAATGGGGGTATCCCACAGGTCCAGGGTGCGTAACATAAATACTGGAGAATGAGCGCGAGTGACGCAAAATGATCCATGAAGAATCACGGAGTACGAGAATACTAAAGACCCAGCAATTAGTCGAATGAGCAAACGCCTTGGCCACCTGTAGAGAACGGCGTCCCGTCAAAATTATTGCGCGACGCGTAAAGTAGCACGCGATAAAGCTGCGTAATGATAGTGATTATTATTATTATTCCGCCGCACGTGAGTCACAGGGAGCGATCCCTCTCCGGAGGGGATTTTTATGAAGACACGCTAATTACTGCGCGTTCGTGCAGGCAAGTTTGTCCATTTTGTAACTCCGCGCAGGCGTCAATTTGGTCGTTGTCGGTTATTAAACGTCTGCTCGGTATTCGCCGATGAATGGCGTGCTGCACGAACCTCCCTATAAAGTGTGCTGCCCCATTTTTCTCATCGGTCCCGAGTTAATAAGAACCTTCGGGGCAGAGAACGGCTACTATGTATCTCGTTCGTGACTTGACTCCGTTTCCCTCAATTTCATGGAATTTCATCAATGAACCGCCTGATGAGGCAAAATTACAGAAAATCATGTAACTTCGTTACCATCGTGTATCTTTTTCAATTCTGTAACGCATATTATCCAACTTTACAGGTACGAGTTTATCGTGACGCAATCTCATATCATTTGGTGTTTCCAAATGATAAGAGAGATGGTTCCACTCTTATCAGTGTCGAGTGGTAAGAGCTAAGAATGTCCACGGGGCCTTCAAAATATGGACATTCAAACCAATGGAACTCAAACGTTTGAAAATTCAGAATAACTTACTGCATTGAGATTTACGTATCTCCCAACAGGCTTCACTTGTTGCCTGAAGAAAAATTAATGATTCCGGATACATTGTATCGAAGGGACCTTTAGTTATTTTATCTCGCGATCGATCTCGAATTCCGTCGAATTCCACAGCGAATTGGATGGATTATTATTTTCCCGGGCGTAGTGTGCTCCGAGGTCGCCAACAAATTGCTGGTAGCTTCGCGATAGCATCAGCAACGGCGGCGAATGCCATCCCGGGTTCGTGGAAGATCGATCAACGTGCACTCTACCCCGGAGGTAAGGTTATACCTCGGCACTAATCAATGCTTTCACCTTTCCGGGTGCATCCCGAGTCCAGGTATTCTCGATCGGATCGTAAATTGCTGGCTTTGCGGGAGAGACTCGCGCAAACGTTCGTTCCGAGACGGTAGCGTGTCCTCGAGATTCGATTATCAAACGAAAACACGCCAATCGCCCACAAATTAAATACATTAATTAAATCTGTATTATTAGAACTCCTATATGGGGAACAAGGAAACCATTCCCCAGAAATTCAATACAATTTCTGCGCGTAGGACTGCGCACATATAACACGACATCAGATTTCTGCGTCAACATGTGAATCACCTGACTTTGCGATAACTTTCAGAACCACCATCACAAAACAGGGGGGTCCTGACATTCTCACGTTAGACGCAGTTACGCCGTTGATGTATAAACTCTTTGGTAAAAGCGAAAGAGACTTGTATCGCCTATAAAGTGTAATAAAAATTATTTTTAATCCGAAACGAGTAATTTTCTTTTCCTGCTCTTCCAAATTAGGATCTTCCCAGAAGAATACGTTTGATGTAAGAGCACCACTCCAAAAATTCCACAGTTCGTAATCGATTTTGTACCGCGCCATGGTCTGGGGATGTCGTAGCGACCGCGAAATCGGAAAGAAAGGCGAGATGGCGAAGATAAAGCGAACGTCGAGATTCGTGGCATTGTGCCGCGTCGAAGATGCCGGCGTTAAAGTCACGCCGGCACCGATCCCGCCAGATCCTTATCCTGCGATCAGCCCGTGGCGGGCAGCTCGCTTCTGCAAGCTGAAAGTGCCGCCAATGCCATTTTTCGAGGCTTACTTACGACGTGCAATGGCACAAAGGGTCTGCCAGCCACGGAGATCCTCGATACCCACGGATTCGCCGCGGGTACTTTGAGAAATAAAACCGATTGTGCGTCGACAGGGGATTTTTTTTTATTGCCAACGATAATCGTCTTTAAAGTTGTCAGCATCGAGAATCAAAGAAAGTTCAGTCGAATTATCTGCGTATGATTTGAAGTGATTCGAGGAGCAGACTCGAGGTTCGTTTGTTTAATGGAATTTCACGGACAACGCGTTTGACATTTCAACAAGATGCATTGAGACCGATAGGATAGTCTTATCGACACCATTAATCCTCTCCTTTGGTTCGCTCTCAAAATTCCACGAGTAAAAGTCGATTGAATAATACTATCCGTTCCACTGCTGAAGCTTCGACGACCAACAGAACTCTTTCATCGTCCACGAGTATCGTGGGATGAGGATGAGACCATGAATCGCTTGAAATACGTGCTAGGGATTCATGTTCCTCATCGTGTCCCATCCAGTAAGATTCCCAATTATTTATCCTTAAATTATTACTGCGCTATCTGGTTTTCGGATTGAGAGCATGGTTACTAATCAAGCGTCCTCTTAAAGATGTATACAGGAGACATCACTCGGATGCAGGATTGCTGAAGTCCACGAGGCCTTTTTCGCCTCGGTCGAAGAGACTGAACGATATCAGAGGCCTCCATTATGCGGGGCAGCAGAAGAACGGGGTAACCTTTCCAGCGAATTACAACAGACCGAAATCGACCTCGAGCTTGTCGAAGAAAACGTCACTGGAGAAACATTTTCCACTGCCATGCGTCTACAAAGATCGCCACTCGACCTGTCTGCTCACGAGACCGACCGGCAGGAAACGCAGCGCTGGGAATAGTAAGGAGAACATTGCAGAGCCTGCGAAGGACGTGAAAATTTCAAAATCGCGTGAAATTGACGTAACTGGTGGTCTGGCTGTGAAAGAGCATCGATCCTACGCGCAGATGATCGCCGATTACAGTGAGACGATATACGCTCGATCTGGTTTCGGGGTTGCAAAAGACGGCGCAAGTTTCATTATGATTAACGGTATCCAGAGAAGTCCTTTCAGCACAGCGTCCGCGGTGTCTCCAAAGTGGAAGAGCACGGACAGATCGACGAAAAAATCGAGTTTTCGTGCCACTGGATCCGGCGCGGTTCAACAGGAAGCGAAGTTCAGCAGTGGAGCATTCGTGTCACGTTACGACTGTCGAAACGATCACAGAAACATCGTGCAAGCTTTTGGGAACAACAGCGACCTGGAAAGGGCGTCTTCGTCGTACGCGACAATGATAGAGAAGTACAGTAACACCACGAACGCGAGCGTCGATTCAAGCGGTAGCGGAAACAGCGCGGTGCCAAGGCGCAACGTGTCCACGAAGTTCAGCCACGCGTCAATGACACTTCTGGACACCAAAGACAACGATAGGCCGCAGCAAGCATCGCCGGGTAACGCGGTAAGTGTTTCCAATGGCCTGTCCAACGAGGGGACGAGCAACGTGGACAAACAGGAGCCAGTTGGCTGGGTAACGAAAATGGACGACGTAATAAAGGACCTGAAGCGAATCACCACGAAGAAGGACGAGGCTCAGGCCAAGGCGAATGAGAAATTGGTGCTGCAGTCGGTGCACGAGCGTGCTCATTGGTTGGACAGGGTAGTTACCGCGCACAAGAAGAGGATCAAAGACAGGAAACCGATTTCTGGGAAAGCGATGGTGCAGGGGAAAGTGGACGAAAGCATGGAGGTGAAGGAGAGTGCGCGGGGGAATGACACGGTGCTCGCTGCACCAGAAGGTCACGATCCCATAACCCAGGCCCCGAAAATGGCTGCCAAGAACAAACCAGCGGACCCTGTATCGCAGTATATCAAGCCTAGGTCAGGCGGTTCCAACATACCGACGAAGAGCTCGTCCCAGACACCAACGGCTACCACCGCCAAACCGATGAAACAACCTCAAATCGAGCTGAGGATGACTCCCTCGCAGAACGAGTCCATCGTATCCATCAACGTCGACGAGCAGGCGACAAAAACCGCTGGCACCAGGGATCAGCTCTCGGTGGTAATTTCCTCGAAGAGGGACAAAACTGGCCAAGTAGACGCGGGTAATCTGAACATGCAGTCCGATTTCGGCTCGATGCAGATATCCATCAGCGAGAACACGGTTCCCGTGAAGCAGATCGAGTTCTCCATCAACGGCAAGCCAGTCTCGGAATTGAAGAGCATCGTCGCCAGGGCAGACAAGCTTGACGTCGTTAGCTCCATGGACAAGGTGGAGATCAGGATACCGCCGTCCCAGAGCAGAGCGGTCAGTGAGCAAACGCAGAACCTGGCCAGGACAGCGTCGAGCCCTGTGCCTGTGCTGAACCTCCAAATAGCGGCGAAATTCAACGAACCTCGCATTCAGCAGCCTACAGACACCGGCGTGAGGACTACGACGACCCCTACAACGAAGCCGATTCCTCCTCCTGTTCCTCCAAGAACCAAAACCCTCTTTACGCCAAAACCGCCATTCGGTCAAGTGAATAACGCGGACGTAACGAGCGTGAGGAAAGACGAAGCGCCACAAGTTAACCCTGTGCCGACGTTCGATGCTCGTGCTTCAATATCGAAGGAAGAGACAGCTCCGAATGTCGCGGAAAGCAGTCCCCCAACTGTGAAGGGTAACGATGCTGTCATCCATACGGATTCAAATACAAACGCACCGCTTAAAAGTCCCACTCGTCAACCATCCGTAAACATTGGGGATACGAATCTGAACAAGTCGCCCGAGGATCGTGCCCCTTCGAACATGAAACCATGGTGGACTTCCGAATACTCGTTCAAGAACATCAATATTAAGAAGAACACACCGAAAGACGCGTCCGCGCCCGTCGAAGATAAGACGTCGACAACGGAGACGCGAGAGAGTGTGAACTTGACGCAAACAACAGCGCTGGACCAGCAACTCAGTTCTGTTAATCCTTCCAAGACTGTGTCACCAGTGTTACCCGAAAAGGACGCAGCCGCGAAGAAACCGGTATCCGATGAAGAGCAGAAGTCTGACGACGCTGACTCGACGCATCGCGTTGTTCGCGTTCGAAGTCCGCAGAAACGGGCGACAGCGAAATCCGCGAGTGGTGTGAAGGCGTCGAAGCACCTGAAACGGAGCAGCGTATCGAGCATCGGCAGAATTGGGAAGAAAGTCAAACTTCGCCCTAAGAGTAACTTGGTGAAAACCGGTGCTGCTGCGAAACATGAGCCCAAAACGTCGACTGCTTCCACGCCACATTCCCCAAAAGCCGTCAAGTACGTGTCGGTAACTCCACAGAGGGCTAACATAAACGAGAAGCCGGAAACCCCAAAAGCAACGTCGCCGAAGACGGAGATGACCGATGAACAGCCCATAATCGCATGGAAAGTTGAAGGTTCAAAGGCTGAAGAAGAATCAAAGACAAACGCGAACGTCCCGAAGCGCGCGGGATCTCAAAAACACATTGCTCCAGTGGGGAAAGCAAACGTACAGAATTCAAAAACGATACACAAAGACACGGGGTTAGAGAAACCTGCTAATAAATCCGCTGGTGTTTCAGCTGAGTCCAGTGTCCAGTTCGCTAAGGGGAGGGAACAGGACAAGACAAAAAGTGCGACCGAAAAGAAGCTGTCAAGAGGAAGTGAGACAGCTGACGAAGTCTCGAATCAGAGACTCAAGGAGATACTAAAGTCCATGAAGCCGATCGAGAAGAGGGAGGATGGTACGCTGATAGATTACGGAGTGACGGTGCCCTCGAGGAAACCGTCAGGGAAGTTGAGGCAGGCAACGGTGATTCGAAGCAAGACACCCATCACGATCGATCCAAAGAAAGTAATCGCAGTGCCACCGACGAAGCTGAAAGACACTCCGAGCGAAGGAAAAATCGTCGAACCTGAGAAGATATCTTCAGTGAAGAAGGAAACTTTAACGGAGCCTAAAAACCTGCCAAATCCGGTGAAAATAGTAGACGCAGGGAAAGTGTCATCGACGAAGAAATCGACTGAAGCGAAGACACGGAAAACCAGTCAAGAACCGAGCAAGTTCAGCAAACCTGAGCCGAAGGTGCAGCCGAAGAAACCACTGACGAAGGAACCTTCGAAGAGCTCGTTAAACTCAGGCGATGATAACACCAAGCAGTTTTCCAAATTGATATCTTCCGATAAAATAAAGGACGATCCCGCGCAAAGCACCGTTACACCATCTCAACCTCAGCTTCCCAAGAATCTGTTTTCGAAGAAAAGTCCGACACTGCCGGAAGCGCCGCCAAAGGCACCGTTGGAAGGAACAATCGTTCACTCTGCTGGTGTGATGGATAAAAAGGTGGCTAGCGTCGATAACCTGCCGTTAGAGGGAACGGTTCCCGTCTCCTCGCAAAAGACAGGCGTCAAAGTAGCCAAGGACGATAATACGTTTATAAAGGGATCCTTTGCTGGATTGGAGAAGAAGCCGGGGAATACCGGCAACGCACCGTTCAAAGGAACCATCGACTATCGCCCAAGGAATCAGGACGGTTTATCGACGGTCATTAGTATCAACGAAAAGTCAGGGGCAACTGTTGGGGAGAAGCAAAGTGAAGGTTTACCACATTCGACGGTTACAGAGACGCCTGTGAAGGAGAGTGGAGAGAGCGCAAAGTCTGGTGCTACTGTGGGCATTCCTACAGGGCCTGCAGGATTAAAGCCAGCAAGTTCCTTCGCGATGACCAAAATATTCCCGAGCGAAAAAATACCTGAGAAACCCTCGAGCCAAGGATCGTATAGAGAAGCCAGCCAAAAGGTAAAGAGTGACGGGGGCGCGCCTTTCAACGAGGGACCTGAAACTTGCGTATTATTTTCGAGCGACACCATGAGACCAGAAAAGGACATACTGTATTCGTCCTGGTTACAGCGCTTTAAGGGTAAACTGGATGACGACGAAATCGCTTAATATACCGCGAGAGGTTAAAAGAGGAAATATAAAACGTCAGAGTTAGGGGTATTTAAATTTTTTATGCGCTTCGCCGGACCAGATGAACACGGAACATTAATGATTTTTTTTTTATATAATACTGTATTGAGATTCCATTGTCGTAACACAAATTCTTCCAATCCTCAAAGACTTCTATAGCTTCGCCTCGTTTTTCTAGCATTTTACCCCAGTATCGAATCAAATGAAATCCTTGTCCACTCAATAAAAGTTCTTTCTGGCAGATATAGTGTGTCACTGCGTATTAAAATTATTATTCCACAGCGGACGCCTTTCCCTTCGCGTCATCCACAGAAATGAAGGTCCGAAATCACCATTGGAGTGGCGAGGGTACGTCGTGCTATGTATCCTTGAAATCAATCGATCAGCGAGCCAATTCCAGTTGATTTCTCGCACAAAGGATAAGAAGGTGATCGTCCAACGCAATTTAATCCCGCGTCCGCGAGTAATCGACACCTTTCGGCCGCTGCGAGCACAGCAGAATGACGAGACGCGAGTTTTCGTCGTTGTTTGCGCAAGAGTAATCGACCACCTCGGTCACGAGCGTTTTACAAGGGAGGGGGTCCCTGAGAACGGTCCAGGATTGGGTAATTAAAATTCTCATTAAAGCCAGCGGCGGCATCTTAAAACGCGGTGCGGACAATGGTCTTCGAACGAGGCCACGGGGCCCGAGGGATAAAATGGGTCCGATGGAACCGGCACGGCGAAGGAGGCAGCGAGGGGAGCAGCCAGTGAGAGGCAGAATGGAACGGAGCTAACAGGCCATGAAGAAGGAGGAAACCCGTGCCGAAGCCTCGTTTACAATCGAGGTATCTGACGGGGCCGAAACTCTGCAGCCCCCTCGTAGCGGGCTTGTTCCTCTGCACCTCGTAAAATTCCTGATCCCTTCGATACTGTGCGAGCTTAACGTGACACGAAATCTTCAAATCAATTTTTATAGAAACATCTATTCACAAACTCGAAATACTCCACAGTTTATAATCATCAACCCTCACAATTCGACTCCCCTTTGAATTTAAAAATCGTCTCACCCCCATTGCGATCTTCCCTTGTCCTCGTCCATCTCACGTAGCACTCGACGGCTCGACGCAAATTATACCCACGCGAGATTCGAACATTACCGCGAGCCATCCAACGAGTGGTAAAAAAATAAATGCGCCGAGCAAATGGGAGAGAGTATCGCGAACGTTTCAATCTTTACCAAGATCATGGCCCGATCTCGCAGCTCTGATTGCAGCAGTGCACCGCGCCGCGGCCGGTTTCGACGCAGCAGTCGGAGCAATCGACGCGATACCGGTGATTACTCGAACTCGCGGCGGCCAGCAATTTCGGGGCCCTCCGACGCGAAAAGCAGTCCCGCGCGTTGGGTGGAGCCCTGCCCATCATTGAGGGCGCCGTTGGTTCGTGCCACGTCCCGAAACCCGTCATTACACACGCGTTCACCGCGTGCATAACCCCGTTCTGGCAGCTTGCCAGTCATTCGAAGTAATGCGCCCCGACAGGCGGAGGTTAAGCGAAGCTTTATCGATGCTTACACGGCCCATGCATTCCGTTGCCGATTCCGCGGCCATGCTTCAGACTTCAAGATCCTGGCGATCGTCCTTCGCGGCTCTCGATCGAATAAGCCGATTGGCATTCCTCCTTCATAGGCCCGTCAACGCTATTAGCCAGCGTGAAATCACCGATTCTCTATGCCGAGTGGCTCGTTAAGTAGCTGTCACGGCGGCACAGATTTTTAAGGAGGCTGCCACTTATCGTGGATATTAGTTAACCGCGGTTGAAGGAAAATTGCTGCGTCTTGCGGTTAGATAAAGCGTTCAGGGAAAGTTTAAGCGACAGTGGTTTGGGCAGCGATTTGAAAGGACGGTGTAGCTTCTCCGGCATCGAATCTCTAGATAGACCCGCCAAGCTTTGCTAATTATTCAGTTGTCCTCGTAATTTACATCTCGATTGAAGTTTGGATATTTTCAATCGAAATGTCAGATTATTCGAGTCAGCTTGGAAAATGCAGAACTTCGGAGTTGCTATTTTTTGAGGATGCACGAAGATTACAATCTTCCAAGCAAACGGCGATACCAAGCAAAAAATTAGCACCTGCGTCCAGCGCTGTGCACGAAACCGTTCATACAGCGCATTATTCAATTAGTAGGATTGCCCAGCCCCAGCCAGTTAGCGATAATGACAGAGCTCGGTAAATGATAATGGCAATGCACCCTAGCCGAGTGATCGTGCATTCGCGGCTCGTAGGAATCGTGGATGCAAAACGTATCGCCGGGCAACAATGAGCAGACGATAAGGCGCGTTGATTATCGAGAGCAGCGGAGTGACATCGTTCATATTCAGGAATGCAGATGAACGCGGCGCTCTTTTCGCCCGGCATTCATCATGTCCCTGAGCGTCCTTCTTCGTGGCCCAACTTACTCCCCCCACGGTGGATTCTTTTTCTTTCCCGGGGGCCCCCCTCTATCCCTTTTGCGTCGCAAACGAAAGCTGATCTGACCCCACGAGGGTCCGGTTCATTCCTGGACGGGGCACTGGTTTGATTTATCGCGGCGTTCCTCGCGGTCTCTTATAAATATCCGGGAACAACCCTCCTTGTCTGTCCATCGGTCATCCAGTCGACGGAAGAGATGCCCCGCTGGCTTTTCCTGCTTGGCCTTGGGCATCGGCTAAGCTTTCCAGTCTTTTCATATTCAAAAGATCGGACGAGCAGGAAGATCGATCCATCGGCTGACGTTGTGCTTCTTGGGCGTGAACAAAACTCTGGGGGCTTCGCATCGACTGGAGAATCAAGTGCTACTGTGCAGGGATTTCGCACGTGACATCGACAGTTTCTTTGTGAGATTGAGATTCGAAGGATTCGAAGGATATTCTGTTTCTTAGAACTCGAGGAAAGTGTCTCTATTTATTATTCAGGGGAACTTAATTAACAGAGAAATTATTTGAGTGTAGGTTTTAGTATTGTGCTGTGGGGATTCCGAAGAACAATAATACTCCGTACCAACTGGACCTCTCTCCGTTAATGACGCTCATCTATGGTTACAGTTTCCAGTCAAACATAGAAAAGTCGACGCGCGATCTGCATAATACTTTCATTTCTATGTAGCGACCGTAACGGGAACAAGGGGGAAATATCACACAGAGCAGGCGTATTGCGATCGTAAAAGCATTCGAGTTACGATCAGCGAAGACCCGGATCCTCGTGCACGATGCACGATGTACGCGTCATCGATGATAACATAGTTGCGTTCCGCTATCGCGCTCGCTGCAAAGCTGGTGCCCATACTTGCAAGCTTAACGAATTTTCATTTTCAGCTTCATATTTCTCATGTCATATCGACTCATCTTGCGAAGCAGTTTCTTTCTACCGAATTCTCTGTAAAAATTTCAACGGCAACCGGCAGAACGTGTTATCTTCTATCCTTTTTGCAAAAGGTCTTTGTAGAAGGTTGCATATTTTTCGAATAAAGGACACTTCTTTTCTCCATGCGTCGACTCGACATTCCCAAGCAAGAGAGCACGACGTTCACACTGACGCACAGCGGTTTCATCCACGCACGAGATCCAGGGCCCCGAGCTGCAAGGCCGACAAGGCCCCACTACTGACCGATTCTGCGCTTCCGAGCATTCTTTGTTTGTTTTAATTATGCACCTCGTCGACGTTGCTTTTGTTTTATTCACAGCCTGCGTCGTCGACCTTTCATACCTGTCGCGAAACGCCAATCCCACCTCGAGGACGGTTTCGACACGATATCTGGAATCCGGCAGCGCGTCGTCCACCTATCCGGAATGTCCAGCTATGTCACTCGATAAATTATTTACGAGAAGAAATCTGGCCTTGGAGAATTTCCAGGGATTTTCCTGGTTACAGCTTTTCATATAAACCGTTTCCGACGATGCTTGAATTCCACTATATTAATCCATGTGCTTCAAAGACGACTCTGAGCCCCAGGATCTC
This sequence comes from Andrena chrysosceles, assembly GCA_963855975.1. Taxonomy (NCBI): domain Eukaryota; kingdom Metazoa; phylum Arthropoda; class Insecta; order Hymenoptera; family Andrenidae; genus Andrena; species Andrena chrysosceles. The sequence continues at coordinate 7,318,702 of OY979766.1, read as the reverse complement.
GATGGAAAAAATCTTCTAGAGTCGCTACACTTAGGTACATAGATAATAAAACGTGTCATTTCCGGGACACCCGATCCCAACAGAAATCGATCATCCAAGAAGCTTCTACCCAACTTTAATCCACAAGACCATCGATTCCGCGAGAATCGCTGGTAAGAAACTGGCCAAGAAATAATACGACAAATATCTCCCCGGTTATATGAGACGCGCCGTGCAAACAACTCTGGCCCCTCGACTCCATATTCCACGATTTGTTGCGCATAGCCGCGCGAACGACCGATCGATCACGCGCGCTTTTTACGACGCCTTTATTAATCGAAGATTATAATCCTGCTCGGCGGTCCGGCAAGATCTCTCCAAAGCTCCCTTCCCTTCTTCGCCGCGTTCAGGCTCATTCCTCTGTTACAGCGCCGTTGCTGCTCCTTCGTAATCCTCTCCCATTTCTGCCGGCGCGGCAGCGGATTAATTATTTTTCTGCGTCCACGTCGGGCTGGGTTCACGGCCGTTCCCGTCGATCTTCGCGGTACCCAGGCAGCCATAATCCCCTCGTATCGACTATATCCTCGAAACACACAAGAAGAGGCCCCGCTCGCTTGAGACAACGCAGGACACCACGCGAGCCTCGTTTCGCGCTCTACCGACTCCAGTAAATCCGTTCCTGCTTCCCTGCCAAGCGATTTCGCTGCTTTTAATCCTATCGAACACGAAGAAGCTGAAAGCGTGTGGGGGTGGGTGAAAAAGAGACGTACAAGGGGAAGACGGAGGGAGTCAGGCGGGAGAAATAAAGTCGCGGAATCGCGACGCACGGGAGTGTGATAATCCGCTTACGGAACCGAGGAATGCCATCGTCGACCATGCGAACGCGACGACGAAATCGTTCCGAGGGGCACCGCTTAAGTCGCAAAATTATAGAAACATCAAGGAGCCTTAAGGCCCGATGCGTGTCTATCTCGTGGAAACGGGTTTAATCCGCCGGGGATCACGTCCCCTGGCCATTTCTTAATGGGTTCGCTCGGGGTCGGCGGGCAGAACGCGGACGTTAAGGATAAATTGTTACAGCGTAAGGAATGGTAACTTATACGGCACGTGACTGAATAGACATCACTGAAATTTGTTTGGGGATCGCGTGGGTAATCCTCGAGCTTCTAACGATTGCGCTGCTGAGGCTATTCCAGTGACGGTTTCAACTTCGCTAGCGAAACAATGCAGGTACATGAGTACCTAAGTTGTTCGAATCACAAGTGGTAATAAAGTCCCCCTATCTCCGAGCTGGAAGCGTGGCCACGTCGAATTCGAGTACGACGAATAGTCGCAGCGAACTCGAAGAAGACGCGCATCCCTCGACGACACAGTCCAGCGCGCTAATTGACCGCGTATTGATACGTCTCTCCGCTGTAAATCGATTACTTTATAGCATGCAAGAGGAATGCGCGACCCTCCCTCGCTGCCAGCATCTGCGGCGTGCACGCGCATAGGAGGGGGCGAGTACTCGCAACGTGTCGTCGATATATTAGCGTAATTCGCCCGGTTCACCGCGGGGTAATGGGGTAATTGCTTTGTGAGTCCCGGGGGCCGCCGTCCAACCGTGTCCCGGCTGTCCCATCCTGTTCCCCGTTTATACGTCTTGCGGCCTGTTCACCGCAAGCCCCCGACAAGCATTACCACCGATAGACATTCTCTCGGAACGCTTTACACCCGGTAGTCGCAGCTGTAAAACCCGCTCTGCTGGCGCACCTACAGTTCCCTCGCAATTTCCCTTTCTTCGTTAAAACGCGCGGCCCTAATGGGACGCTTCTGTCTCCCCTATCTACACTAGCGGGTCCAAAACCAGACTCTCTTTCTTTCACGGTTCATGGAAAAGCTTAGAGCCAGGTGAGCGACGTTTCGGACGGAACCGAGCTTAAAGCGCAAAGGTTGACGAGCATCGTGAAGTCTAAGGAGAAGAGAGCGGCTTGGACGGGCCAGGATGCTCCTTTAGGCTACCGATCGATCGATCGATCGATCGTCCTGTAGTCCAGAGATGGTCGAGTGATTTTTCCACGGCTCGTTTCCTGAACACGGAGAACCGTTCGCCGCGGCTAAGCGAAACGCACCGGCGGCGGCGGCGGCTGCTTCTACGGAGACAAATGGAGCGTGCGCGGGTAACCCGTATCGCAGATCGCGCTTCCTCCGGCTCTCCTCCGCCTTCTGTGTCTCTGCTGGAGGCTGCCGAGTGCGAAGTAACGAATCGACCATTGTCGCGTCACCGGCAGTCGCGTTCCTCTCGCCGCGGACCTGAGCGGCTTGATACGCGTGATCCCGGCGACAGAAACGGACAGGAGAATGCAGAAGCGGGAAGGCTCTAGCTGCCTGCTCCAACAAGCCCGTTTAACACTTTGACTGCCGTGCTGCGTTTAGCATCAAGCTCCATCAAGCTACGCGCACCGCCTCTTCGTGCTGTTCTCTTTCCAGCTAGAAGCTATTTCGCGTCTCCCGAGGCGTTCTTCGACGGTTACGGTACGTATATCGAAATTGCTCAATCCATTGCTGAATTACTAGCGGCTGATATGGAGCTAGATCGGATCCTTGGGTTTACACGCGATAACACGTCCAAGTCGTGCTCCTACGCACTACCTAGTAAGAGTAGATTATGCGTCAAGGTAAGTTTGCAAATTCAGAGATCGCGTTTATTACAAAAGAAAATACGACCACCGTTAAGTTAGACAGTAAGTATACGTCAGAGACCGGTTCGAAAGGCTGGACCGGCTCTACAAACTGTATCGATCCTCCCGAGGGGTTAATAAGGGCAATAATTACGCTCGATTCTCGCCTTACAGTGTTCGCGACGATATCGATCATCACCTGTTTTTACTACAGCTCCTTCTTCCTCCTCTGGTCCTTTTTCTCTCCGCCAATCTTTTTTCTCCCCCTCGTTCGCCGCGCGTTTACACGCGCTCCTCTACGACGAAATATAATCAAAGCTCCATTAAAGTTCCAATCGTCTCGTTCGACCATCCCGTATCTGTAATGAGAATCAAAATTCTCCCTCCTACTCTCGTCGCTCTTTTTCTTTCCTCTCCTTTCTGACCCGGGTAGCACGCGTGACTTGCGATTAATAACGCGCGGACGCGTATTTACGAGTGGCATCGTTCGAGATCGACGCATCGTCGACTTTCAAACGTGGACGGTGAATTCATTCTCGATGACCTGTTGTTTCCATTAATCCTTAAAACATTCGCGTCTTGTATGTTTTACTCGCTCGGCGCCGTGTTTCGCGTCGGAAACGTTCGCCCCTCCGTGAAGTTAAATCGCCACTGGAATGTTTTTTGGACCGAAAGGCGCAAGCAAGTTGACCGATGACACGGTCGAAATCTATAGGTCAGGTGTGCCGAAACTTTTGGGTGGAGAAACTTCGATCTGGCATATTTCCGTGGGCCACGATCGATAAGCCTTAATTACAGACTTTCTCTTTGAGAAAGATGCCGGGCACGGAGGTATTTGGCTGTAAGGTGATTAAGTTAAGGGTCAATGATGGGGGATTTTAAAGCAAGGAATGATGATTGGTTTTGCGTTTAATGGCTCGGCGAGCTGGATAAGTAAGAGTGAACGGTTTCGTCAATCCGCAGCGTATGCATATTTCGTGAACGGTGAGCGCCGTCGTCGCGGGTTCTAGCCTCGAGTTGCTTCATTAACGCGCGCGCATTCGCCGTTCAAGGCAGATCGGTCCGAGATTCGCGACGGCGTGAGAACCGAGCATCGGCAGCGATCCCTCGATTCGCGGTATGGAAAGCCTTGATACAATAATCCTAATTGTCATTCGCAGCGTTCGTCGCTTAAATGAGTCACGACGAGCGAAAGGCGCTAGAAACGTTCGCTATGTAGATTATCGTCTTCGACGTCACTCGAGTTCCCTAGCACGATTCGCGGAGCAAATGGAAACAAAGCGCCTAGCTGTATTACGGCTTCTGGTTGAGTCCTGGACCATTGAATTTGTACGAGGGCAGGTGAGCCCATTCATCAGAGGAGCGCTTCTTATTCCACTCGTTTCAAAGAGTGCACAGATACCAGCAGAAAAGTCCCTAAAATCAGACCAAAAGGGGGGCCTGAAATACCCTCGGCTCGATCCACTTTATACGCCGCAATCTTCGCCAATTAATCCTTCGCCGCTACGCACACGATCTCGATCCCCTAATAACAACGTTGCCATCAGCTTCAGGGAATCCTGAATCCTCAATCAAACAAACGAGCAGCCGAGCCGAAAGAACCGCGGAATCGACGAAAAAAAGCGCACGATCCAGCTGTAGAGCAACACGTCGGAAATGGACGGGAACGGGGCAGATCAATGGAAACCCCCTCACCCCCGTGGCAAAGAAAAAGGAACCACCGCGGCCGATCTCCGTCCCCTGATTAGATCATCAAGGATCGTCCGTCGGTGAGCGGGTAAATGGCGACGCAGCGGGCAATGAAATGCAATTTATTCAGGTTAGGGATCACTCCCCGCGAAGATACAATTCGCCTGACGCGTGGAACACCCAGGAGCGACCAGAGAGAGCTGGGCCGAAAGAGAGAGAGAGAGGAGATGGGAACGCGCGCGCGCCCCCAGAGCTCGTTATACGGGCAATGGGAATGCGACGGAACGGCGTGCACCGCTCCATGGTGGACCACCCTGTTCGATACCGGCGGACAGGGATCGAAGGACAATGTCTCACTTGAATTTACTATCAGACCCGTATTCTCCGTACCCGGGCTGCTTTCTTGCGACAAGATTCGCCGTGGGCCGACTACCGACTCGGAGGGATGCAGGCCACGTTGGCCCACTTCGCGGGGGCAACACTTTGGAACACTTTGAAATACAACATGGGGCTGGATCTAGTCACTAGTGACTTCGAGGTGGTAGATTTGTGGGACAGTTGTAGGTGAACAGTAGAATTCGTTAAAATTCCTGGGTTGGAACTCTGGTTCACGTGGTTGATTGTTTTGGTGACTCGATAAATACTGAAGTCTATGAAGTTAGGATTCTCGAATGGCTCGGTAGCTCTCGAGGCTATTTTGATGGTGTGTGTGAATGGGTAATCTGTGTCAAGTCGCAGAGTGACTCGTGCAAGAGAATGGATGTAATGCACTAACGATGCGTGTATCGCTAGATCTTGATTTCAGAAGAACGGGAGTAACCAGTTTGTTCCCCAAGTTCCCGCGAGGGAACAGAGTTTACAGAACCCGTCGAGCTTTCACATTAGCAGTTCGTTTACCGATAAACGAATTTCTATCGCCGCTATGCTATTCGCAACCTCCGATAGAAGATTTACACGCCGATACACCACGCTCGGCATACCAAAGCGAGTCGTATCACTGTGCGTGGCGATGCGGAGCACGTTATTTAGAAGGAAGAGTTGACGCAATCTTCCTTGAATGCCGTATAAAAATACCACGACGCGGGAGCGGAACCTTTGATAGAAATGTTAGAATAACTGCTTCTTCGAGTCGTTTCCCGTAATCGACCGGGAGAACTGTTGCAGCGCGTTGCATCAGGTGTGTCGCCGCCCACCGGCGCGTTTCCGATCGGCGAAAAAAAGCGTCCGTTGCTCGCCGGAGAGGGGGTGGATGATCGATCGAGTTAAGGTCGACATCCGTTCGACTATTGAGGTCGTATCCGCGCAAACGGAGACGATAATAGTTACGCGGGGCAAGAATAATTATTCAGCGCACTTTTCTCCGTTCTTTCGCTCCATCTAAGTCGAGTCAGCTGACTGGGTGACCGATGATGTCACCGTTGCAGCGTACTCTCCCCGACGCGTTCTCCAGAGCAGCGACACCCACTTGGCCCGACACCTACTTGGCGTGCGACGTCACGATTCGAGTAGGTACTCCTCGTTTCGAATCTCCTTTTCCCTCTTCTTTTTGCAATCCTGCCTTCCCTGCTCCTCCAACCATTTCCCTTGGCTCGCGCTGCCTCTCCCCTCTCTTCCTTCCGCGACCCCACTCTCGCGCCGTTCCTCTTTCTCTTTCACCCACGCGTGAAACGGTCATGAGCCTCTCTCGCGGTTGTACGCTCGACAAGAGGGCTTATTAGAACACACGTAGAGCTAGAATCCATCGGTTCTGTAAACGGCAGGATTCGCCCACGTGGCCAGCGCCTTCAAAGGTATACCTGTCCGTCGTTTTCAAGCGCGCCTCTTTCGAGTCATTAACGAGTTCCCTGCTCGCGCGAGCACCGGACAGGCCGCGGAGCGAAGAGATGCCTCTTTGTTCGAGGGATCAAGGTGACGAGCGACGAGCTCCTCCCTGCAACTGCGATCGGATGAAGTCGTCGGTAAGCGCCCCTGCCAACGAGGGACCTGCTGCGAATTCGCCACTTTCCACCGTTTAATGGATCAGCTTGCTGTATTTATATCGCCACAGAGATTTATACCGCTTCTTACACGGCTCGCTGCCCATCCATTTTCGATCTCTGGAATTCGTGCGGTGTAGGCGGCCTGTTCGGAGGCGGCCACTTCCTGCGATACCGATTGTAAACACTTTGATGTAGATTATAAGTGATACGATCACACTTTAATGTAACACAGAAGCATCAAATAGTTTTAAACTATCACTCCGGAGAAGTCCCCTGTCATTTCAGTATTGAACAACTGACTAATGAAACAGTGTGCTTGCAATTAGCTATGGGGGGTACAATTCCAATGCTGCTCGACTGTCCGAATACAAGGAGACCTCAAGCATCTCCCTAACATTCTTCACGCTACCCTGCAGTGGATCCCTCGCTCGCCGTTCAGTTTCACGGTCGCAAAACACTATGCTCCCGAACGTTTGATAAATCCAGGCCGCGTTTCGCGCTACAAATCCTTACACATTCGCGGCACGTCGGCGGCAACGGCAGCAGCCGCGTTTTCTTTGGGCCCCTAGGGGTAAAATATCGCGAGGGCCCTCGACTCGTCGCCTGTCTTTTTCCTGCGAGCCCTGTGTCCAGCCGGTGAGCTGCTGGCTAAGCTCTCGGGCATTTGCCGCGATCCGTCGAAATATCGGGGCGTCCAGCGTATAATAAGACACGGCAGAACGCTGCTCCGGACACCTCGGACACATGTCACCGGTGCACGGACGAATCCTCTTGTTCCTCGGGCCGCGTCTACGTCCGCCACTCGTCAATTAGAAGCGACATGGTTCCCGACACGAAAAACCTGGCCTGGCTAGTACCACGAATCCGGGCCGAGGGGATTCGGGAGAATGACATTAACATACCGACTGAGGGAGACACGGAGAGCAGGAGGAAGAGAGAGGCCGCTCGCGGATACTGATGGGCGTTGGATTCTGCGGCATCGAAGCTTTTGAGCAATTGAAAAATAGGTTAGACTCGGATCCTGACGAATGTTAGTCGAAGGCAGATGTTCTTGGAGGTGCTGGAAGAATCGTGGTAGTATTTTGCTTGAATATTTAGAAATTCCTCCTTTAGAGTGGTGAAATGTTTAGTAGATTCAAAAACTTTGATCCTTGAATAAAGTAGGTATTAGATTCGATGTAGTAATGTAGTTTTATGTGGACTCGTAGTTTTGTTCTGTAAATTCCATGCTTTAGAGAAAAGTCTTGTAAGAATACGGAATTTGTTTCAAGTGACTCGGTGTGTCTCGAACCCATCACTAACCGCGGGATAGGTTGTCGAAGGAGGAAGCTGATCGGCAAGAAACTCGGCCAACTCTTCTGACTTGAACGTGCTCTCGTGCACCAGCTTTCGAGAAACCGACAAATTCCGCACGATTCCCGGGAATCGATCGAAGTTCGCGCCTGCCGGAACGATGGGGCCCGGGGTAATCAAGGAAGACGACTTGATTCCCCGTTGTCTGTTGTCTTCATCGGGCCTTTGATTGCTTCCATCGCGATTAGTACAACCTTCCTTCTATTCGTCGGCAGATTTGTCATTTCTTCTGTTTTATCATAAAGAGATAAATACTTATTTGATAAATTCAGCCTTAACACGAAGGGGAGCAGAAAGTTGCTGAGGTCGCAGGCTAAGTCGTATAAACTACATACTGTCGTAAATTTATTAAAGCTCGACAGAGACACGTCTCCGTTTTATGTTTAGACAAATGTTTGCACAGTAAAGTGTTCAAACACAACTCCCCCAAATCTCGCAGTGTACCGTACAAATTCACCCCACCGAAGATATCGTAATACATTTTTATCGCACGTTGGAACGCGAAAAGGGAACAGAGAGCAACGAAACGAACCGAAGACAGAGACACGAAGGATACACAGTGACAATGATAAATGCCCCGATAAGCGGAGCAGTAACCAAGAAGATAAAGAACGACAGAGTCGTAGAAAGTAACACGCAGCACGGGAACACGATACAAATTCCGCAATGAAAGAAAATGGCCCGTTAATCGTGACATCCTTTATATCATCCACTCGACATGGAGACCGTTCGTATAACTGTAACACCACTTTGCCATACCTCGAACGATACAAATTCAATAAAAAAAGTAACCCTAAATGATCGAAAACTTTTATCTCCAACACACTCGATGACACTTCCTCCTAAATACAGGAAATACAACGCACTGAATGCACGGACATATGTACACTATTAACCATTGTCCGCGACACAACTCTGTCTAGACGCGCTAACTACGCGTCTCCGAGTAGCACAGGCAGCGGTAAAAAGGGGTAGCGCGGTAAGAACTCAAGCACGCGAACGCTCGGTGCAACAGCACTGGACCTGAAGGGTTGCAAACGAACCGGTGACCTTCGATTTTGCCGATGACCGTCGCCACGTCGAAGGCCTCGAACAATAGCTCGGTGACAGTCTGGACGCAGGATCAGGGGTGAAAAGCGTCGGTCAATTATGCAAGGCGCCGTTTCCCGTGTACAATGGCCAGTCGACCAGCGTCGGGGGAACGTCGTCGTCCCTCTCGGTTCGAAGACGTCGTGGGATACGCGCGCCGAGGAACTTGTACACACAGGGTGGGCGTCAAGGACTCTCGAGACGAGGCAGGAGAGACGACGAGACCGGTACGGCGGCCATATGTGGACACCGTGTAGACTGCGAACGGGCTGCGTGCACGCCGCACACGCGAGCCGAGGACTCGCGTCGTTTCGCCTATGCACGAGGACGAGTCTCGGACTTTTGGTCGGTGCTCTGCCAGTGATTTACGAAGCTGGCCGATATGCCACTGAGAACAAGGGGTGGGCAGAGGGTGTTTAAGATGCACGGTGGCGGGCAACGCTGCAGAGTTATGCAGTTATTCAGGAAAGTCGGCCATCGCGTATGCGCGCGGAATCGAACGCGCTCGATTAAGTTTGGGCAACGTAACAGGCAGGAAATTGCGTTTAGGCGGTGCTGACAGCGATTATTCGATGTAATTGTCGATAAGTATCCTGTGTTTATTTAGACATCCGAATGGATTGAATGAGTGTAAAGGCTTGAACGTTAACGAGATTCCTGTAATCCAAGATCGTTCGACGGTTAATTGATTGGAAGTGAAACTACAGCTGAGGACTTTACGTACGCTATAGTTACTCCGAAAAGGATGAGAAAACCGCAGGAGAATAGGAGCATAGAGGAGAAGGAAATTAAAAAGTGGCGCGCATGGGGTCGCGGGCATGCGTGTACACGTTCGAATACTCGTTTGTCGAGTTGTGTCGCCGGTGCTGTAAGACGGACACCGTGTTCCTAGGGAGTCTACTCCGGTTCTCGGCGCAGCGCGCGTGCCAATGTAAGCGACTGTTTCGCGGCCCTGCACCGATCAATCGTCGGCTTTTACACCGTCGGGACGCAAACTGGTTTCACAGGGACGTATTTGCGTTAATGGGGCGCCCGTACGCCGAATACCTACCACGGAATGCGGCACACTACGGAAGAGCCACTCGTTGCGATTAGACACGGAAAAGAACGATATTCTCATATGATCTTTTTTCAGGGAGAACACTTTCTAGGTGAAATACAGCTCCAAGTGTACGGATCTATATAACCCATAACTGGTATCCTGGGGTCAGTCATGACCCCAAGCACGCAAGGTTCGCTGCAAAATTTTTGATTGTCTAAGTTTGTAAACTGAATTTCTAATTAATTTTATAATAATAGCTTAACTTTCTACGTTTCTATTATTTCATACATTACCTAAGAACAAAATATTCATAGAGGTTGCTCTAATGTCGACTTTACAAATTTCTTTGTCCTTTTTTATTTGGGGTCTGCCACGATCCCAAGATACCAGTTACGTTTGAAAAAAACAGTATACCACTTAAGGGTTAAAAACCACTCGCCTAAGTGGTGTGTTACCCGTGTGAAGCTATTTGGAAACAAACAGCCGGATTGGCAGGCGTCCGGTAAATGGATGCCCCAAAAAAGAAACCGTCGATGTTCATCGATCGCTCGCTAGCTGTTCCAGATCCAGCGATCGACACCGGTATATCGCGGAGCTAACGTAACGTCTAATAAAAGCTTCGCCGACGACTACTATGCGCGTGTGTCCGTGGATAACCGGCACGACACGCAAGATCAATTATCGGATGATCGAGCACCAGCTCCGTATCGCTTTCCCTTCGTGCGGGGCCGCTCATTTGCGTAAGCGAGCCCGAACCCGCGCACGTAGGCCCGTGGGCTCGCTGCGCCACGCAATCATAAAAACCGACGTGTAATCGACGTAATTACGGAACCAATGAGCGGTTCGTACTTCTAGGTGGATGCAGTGGGTATCTCTGCCTACCCATCGGCCTGTCGGTTCTCCTTTCATTTCGAGCGACCCACGTAGAAACGCGAGTACCGCGCGGGTTACGGTGAAAAACGAAATGAGCCACGGTTTTCTCGCCGCGCGAACGCGGCGGAGGGCCCGCCTGATCGATCCGATCCAGCCGGCACGAAAGGCGCTGCGATACCTTGTAATTCTACACGAAATCGCGTGTCGAACGGAGTTTCAGCTACAGGTACAAAAAAAGGGGGAAAAGCGGCCGAGGTCCTGGCAAGGTCGAAGGATATTCTGCGTACCGAATGGTTCGTTTCTGGAAAGGCATGCAGCTCGCATGCGTACGGGAGGAAAGGGATCCGGGTTCTGTGTGAATTTCGCGTTAGGTGGTTTTTTCTCAAGTTTCCTGGAAGTTGTTTCGTGCGCGGTTGCAGAATAAGAGGCTCGTCAGTTGAAGATTTCTCGAATCTTAATAACACTTTGAATCCTCGCGTTCTGACATTACGCGCACCAAGTCCGGCATCATTACTTGCACCTACTAATTCGAACAAGCTACGCTTTCTATTCTCCTCGTACGTTCGACGTAAGCGTGAGCAACTCTGGAAGAAACTATTCCTACCATAGAGCACTTGAGTTCTCTCAACTTCTCATTGCAGAATTAATCCACGTCTTCCTTGAACGTCTAAATACCTCTGACTCGTGAATCGATTATTATCGAACGAGGACGAAGCAGCGAAGGATGAATAAAAAGGCGAAGCGTCAGATGGACGAGTATTATCTCCTTTCCCTTGAGTGGCGCTCTAATGGAGCCGCATCAGCGGAAAAATACGCGGTCGTAAGATTCTTCTGCAACCGGACTTGGGCGCTTAACTACGTGCCCGAAGGTTGGATGTGCCGGCGCGGTTGGGGTACGCGCATGAGCGCCTATACATCTCGTCGGAGGTTGAATTCTAGTCGTGGCGAGCCCTCGTAATCTTTAGCCCCCGAGGTCAGCACGAGCTCGTCCAGTACGACTGGAGATCCTCCGTAGATAGAGAAGCCCGCCTGAGAAACCCGTGTTGGTATGTACCTCGGTACACGATGCTACCCCTCTGTATTGGTAGATAGATACCTGGACAGAGACGGACCCGGACCCTCTCCGGAGGCTGCTCGCATATTATGCGGTCGAAGTCGTGCTCTGGCTAAAGACAAAGGGTTCCACGGATGCTGCGCCGAGATAGCAGTAGTCAGAGCACCCGGGTTCAAAGGTTCCAGCTTTCGGGCACCGTGCCTTGGAATTATAGAATTTTTCCTCGCTGCCACTTTAAACCTCACCTCTCAGGGCTCGGCGATTGGGGGATAGACGAGTTGGAAATATGCAGGATAAACGTAAGAGATTTATTGATCTCACGAAGGTCTGAGAAGCGAAGGAAACGTTGGATACCTGTTACAATTATCGTTATTCGTGAATATTCCAATTTAAACGTACGCTTTATTCGTTACTCTTTTTATGGGTCGTTCAAGTAGCCACGTTCTTAAATGTTTTAAGCCACGATCACCCCGTTGAATGCTGCGTGTTTGTCCAGAGCTTACGTCGAAGATTAACATTTAGATGCTGACGGTAGGTACACAGGTACGTGTAGGAGCGTACGTTACGAGCAACGTCCGTGATAAGAGATAAGAGCGTTGTCCAACAGTGGTTCGTGAGTTTTACCAGGTGTAAGTGGAAACTAATAAAGCTGCTCTTATCTCCCCGATGGGCAACACGTTCGTCTTGAACGTTAACCGAGACGTCGCTCTTAACAGATCCCTGAACGGGAAAAATTGTATAGTTTTAAATAGAAGCCTCCAACGTTCCTTCCCTATGACGTTATCTGCACGTTACACCGTCGATTGGCTATTAAATCTCTTACCCGCGGCAAAGTATCCAAGCAACGTTCTTTACCTATTCCGCGATGATGATAATTAAGAACAGTATTGGCAATCGTTGAACTCTCCGCTTGTGAAACACTGTTCCCTTGCACGCAGCGCAACCGTGCAAGCGGCGCGAGCGTTCTCCAGCCGAGAGAGGAGGACCAGGCCGCGGCTCTCCGTTCACGAGAATCGTAATCGCATTCCGCGAGTATCCGAGTCGAAATCAAGGAAGGCACAGCGAGAAAGCCACAGCTCGATTATCGCGCATGGATCTCGGCAGAAGAGCGTCCCAGCATCGCCGCTGAATCAAAGATGCTCGTGATGCAATCGCGGATCTATGATCCTCGAGTTGGCTTCGACTCGCGGGAAATCTCAAGCACGAGCGTCCCGGGACACCGTCTACACTCCTCGCAGGATAGCGCCTCTCGCGTGCATCCTGGAGCGTGCTGCATGCTATAGCAACCGTTCAAGCGCGACTTTAGCGTCGGTTTAACCTCATTCCTGCCGGTGACGTCACTCCCGCCTTTCCCTCGACTCTGGACCTTCCAGCATCTCCCGAGATGTGCAACTATCTATCGTCTATCGACTATTATAGGCAGACGATTATTCCCTCGAACCTTTCGACTCGTTTTTCCGTCCCGCGCGTAATTCGCTGGAAGCTCTCCGACCGAGGAACGCTGAAGAACGACCGGGTGCGATCGCGAATTCGACGCGATACACGGACCAGGGTGCTGTTGTGAAAGCGAGTCGATTGTGAAATTTAATGGGGCTATGATTCGGCACGATTTTCAGGTAATGTGCACTCGCTTTTTCCTTCGGTTACGCTCGTGCGAGGCTCGGTTTGTTTTCATGCGCTCGCGGAGGACCGTTTTTTTCTCTCACCTCAAGAGTTTCTCTCGTCAGCGTGCGTTCCTTGTAATTCGTGACTGGCATCGAACTTTATTTGGCTCCGTGCGCGATGTGTCAGTCTTCTTTATGCAACGATCGAGGCCCCGAGTGTCAAAGCAATTTTCGTTAATCACGAACGCGGGGTTTGTTCGATCGTTTCATGGTACGTCGCGCGCGATACAAATCGCCCAACGGTTATAATAGTTTAGTTTCTTCGTCGACGATAACCCATACTCGGCGCGGCGAGATTGCTAATAATTGCGCTATCGTACAGTCATTCGGATAAATTACGGTGGAGATTAGCTCGAGGATGTTGTAACTGCGACGAACAATAACGGATAACGGTAAAAAGTCACTGGTCACTAAAAAATTACGCAAATTATATGTCACTTTCGCGCCTTTCAAACGAACCGCTGACAATTTCACAAATCTATGGCTATTCGAAGTTTCCAATGCCAATGGCCATTAGAAAACAGCTAATAGAGGAGTTAATAGTATCCTCAGCGACGGAGAGGATAACAATAAAACGTTACGTGCCGCCTTTGGAATTTATTGAGCAATCAACCGCTGTGAATCGATTTCAACTGTCTCTCACCTTACCTATCTTTCCGAGTACATATTATTCTCCCCTTAATTGATCGATTCCAGTTTCGGAGCTCCTTAGGGAAAGTATTTTTACGAGCTTTCAGGAACAATGCCTTTCATGAAACTCCATTGCGATTGCGTAGATTCCATTAAAAGGAGGCAACAGGTACCAATTACAGGGAGATTATTATCTACGGCGACTAATGGTTTCTGCTTTCAGAAACGCATCGTCACGAGAGGACGGCGATGATCGTGGAGAGTGGAAAGTCGATGGATCGTAAAGAAATTAACATTTCTTCTGAAGAGAGGCGCAGCGCTTTTTTTCGACGTCCGTCTACGAAAATGGGGAGGATGCACTGCTGTTTGTGTGCAGGCGCGTGCCTGTGTGCGTGTATTCTTTTCCTGCACTGAAGCAGGTGAGGCATCCCATAGAAAGGTATCCCATAGGGATCCGACGTCAATACCCTCTAACTAAGATGGCCCTTAAGGGTCTGCGCACGGGCTTTAAAGTGTCCCATCGGCGTTCCAAAAGCTACGGTGCCCGTTCGACTCTTGTGCATTGTATCCGGGAAAGCCGTGAGTCTTCGACCACTTGCTCCAGGTCTTCTCCACGGGGAAAATTATATTTTTAAAGGGGCCGGGAACCAGGTAAAAGAACCTCTTACGCTTTAGGAAACATTAAGAAGAAAGGAACGAATTTACACCGCATGCGTTTCCACGTTAATTTACTCTCTTATTTTCCTAGCGTCTCGTTGGACGTACATAAATGGTTTCGACGAAGAGGTAGATCTGCTGACTTATAATTAGTATCTCGTTAAGTCACGAGGAGGATGATACGTAATAGCAGAGGAATGTCAAAGAATTATGCCAATATCGTCGCTGCGATAATATTTATTAATTCGTGATTTAGTTCGCGCGCAAGTGGTAGATCGTTGAACTATTTCAGTCAGATTTTACGTGGAACTTTCCACATTACCACACCTACGAACTACAACGTTATATGGTATATACTTGTGCTCGCGGTCCATTAGAAACTGGTCGATGTGACAAATTACGCGATATCAATGGGTCGAGGGACAGTGAAAAGGGGCAGGGAGTTTGCGCAATCTATTTATCACCGGCGTGAGTCGTGCCTTTCCAGAGAAAATAATGGCCCGCGGCGCGGCGAAACTGCGGCTAACAATGCACGTTACATCGATTACTTTAACAATCGGTTTTCTTCAAGCCTCCGCGACGGAAACGCGCCGCGACGAGGAAAAAGCGGAAGAATTTCGTGTAGGCCGCCACGTGAAACGCGCGTCATCGGTATTCCGAGGTATACACCCGTGGCAGCCACGGGAACCTCGATATTATCGGCATTTAAGAAGAACTTTTCCATAAATTACAACGAAACGTCCGAGGGCCTCCGACTGCATTTTCAGCGACGCGTTTAATTCTATTCTAATCGTATGGATGACATTCTAATGCCATTCCTCGTGATCTTCTCCTTTTTCTCCTCAGCCGGAGCCACGAACGGATTAATGTTCTTTCTGTTTCAGAGTAGGCGCGTCCTTAGACGAGCCAGAACGGCATTTCTTTTTTTTCCTTTTACCTTTATCCCTCGGCCTGCCCCGACCGGGATACATGAACGCATCCTACATCATACACCGACCGAGTGCACGGCATCCATATGTACGCATAACCATAAGACGACATCCCAAACGTGGTATCGCGACGTCCGCACGATGTCGGGGAAGTCGAGGAGGCATCGTTACCGTCACGAACCTTCGCGCAACGGCCACCTAATCGGCTTCGTTTAGTGCATCTTAACAAATTATGCGGGAACTTGTCTGACTTTGTCTACGACGGAATGAATTTTTAATGGGGTCGGACATGTAAATCCCCCGCTCCCCCCAAGGCCTTATTTCATGCTCTTCAAATGGAGCGGAATACATTTGCCTGTCTGAGGAACGAGGTGACTAGAAACTTTATGAGAATCGACAGACCGGAGGCGCAGTATGCAGCCCGTTGCATCGGGGAACTGTAATTTCCACACATTATTAGAAACTATGCTAGGCACAGGCTTCTTCCAAGACCATCGCATACTTAATGTTGCCCAATGATATTAGAGAGCTGCTCAATGTTAGATTTCATGACAATTGACATGCATATTCTATCTCGCCGTGTTATTACACGCGCAGCACGATATTCCTCATTTGAACATCCGTTATTTGAACAGCCAGGTACCCAGGAGCTTGATATAGCGGTACCGGTACCGGGCAAGTGGTAACGTGCGGCCGAAAGTGAGGATTGCTCCGTAAATTCGGGACACGTAGCGACGAAAACGGTCACCCCCAGAGAAGACGAGCAAGCGGCGGAGGGGTGGAAGGTGGACAGCTCTACGTTTTCCCCACGGGCTGAAAGGTTTCAAAAGGTAAGCCACCTAATGGCCCCGGGTTGCAGTGGCAGATGTCACATGCTCTCCAGACCGATGTTTTTCAAACGGGCGTTTTGCCGCCAACGCAAGCCGACGGCTTCTTACCCCGGCGTTCAAGTCCCCGGCAGTTACTAACGATCCCGCGAACATTAGGCACCGCAGGCCCCGAAGAGGCCGCGAAGAAGGAATTCCAGGCTTGTGCAATCCGCGTGCTCGAAGGCCTGGACATCGACGCGGAGTTTCTTTTCTGACGACCGAACGCGTGTGCAACGAGTCTGTGAAGCAATTGGAACGTGCCGGGGAGGGGGGTTGGGGCAGGGAAATCTGTTGGCTGACCGTCGAACATCGTTTTGTCAGCTTTTCAGGGAACGATCTCGAGATCCCGGGCAGAAAATCCAACAGGACGTCCAATGTTCGAGATAAACATGAAAATCGATACGACAGAGGGGGGAAGACCGAGGCAACACGCTCGTTAGATCGTGTTCACCGTTAGTTCCTAGATCCGATATACCTCTGGCAAGGTGATCGAATTGCGGCGCGACCGCGCCGCGAAATCGGAGTAAGGTCGGTCAAGTGCTAATTCGGATCGCGGGCTGCTCACGCGGCGACGCGCTTTTTCCTTCGCGTCGTGTCAAAATGATCTAGAGCGTTCGGTGGACGAAGCCGATCCAACAAAAACTCGTGTAGGTACATCTGGTCGCGTAGTACCCGCGACAAGCTACAAATGATTCCGCGGATCTGTTTACGTTCGGGGGAGGGGGGCAGAATTTATGGGAGGGACGTGCGTCGCGGTGAGTACGTGAAAGTCTAGGCTCGCGTGATTTCGTGGAAGAAACACGCGGGCGATGGCGTTCTCGGGGGCCCTATATAAATCTTTTGCCCTGAAAAGCGACGGTCGGTATGCCCCGGGGGTTTTTACAGAAAACGCGCGCGTTTCGGTGGCGGCGCGCAAAAGCGCGCGCTACGGACCACGTCGACGAGGATACTCGGAGGAGAGAGGGCCCCGTGTTGCACGAGGGAAGAATGTACGCAAGAAAGGTTAAGGCGTGTCGATCTACCGGGCCCGGAGCGGCCGTCTCCGACTCTCGACGCCGTTTCTCCAGAAACTTTCGCCGCGCATTAGCTCCGACCTCAAGTCGCTGGATGTTAGAGAAGACTGAGATAATCTCCGGTGGAGAGAGTACGGTAGGGTATGGTCCACGGTAGCGTTGAACTTGAGGAGCATCGAGATATCAAAGAAATTTGAGTACTTCCTGTATGGGTACTCCAAATCGCGAGGAAATATCGTGATACCTTCGTGGTTCACGTTTCACTGATTAGGAGATCGATCTCAAGATATGCTTCATTTATGCTTCTTTAAGTGTAGAGAAATTATGAGTTACTTCGTTTTTGTGACTTACGGAAATGGAATGTTTTCTTTTAGAAAACGTGAATTAAATATTGCCGCGTGTTGTTGTAGTACCTAGCGCAGAGATTTCATTTCAACTAGTTAGCTGACGTTGAAAACAACGGGCTACTCGAACGCGATAGGAAGAATGTGCGCGTGTAAAGATACTCACCGATCCAGGAGCGATTCGACCGACGAAATATCCAAGGCAAGGCATTCGACACGTTGCACGTTCAAAACTTCAAGGAAACGAACGTTCACTTTCAAAACAGGCGAGTGTGTCTCCGTGGAGTTTTCGTCGCCGCGTGCACCACACTCAGAACATTCGAGGCGCATTCGTCCGTTAAAACCCGTATTGCACTTTCACGTAAACGACTTGCTCCCCTGTGGAAAGGGCCGCGTGCACGTGGTTCCCGGATGCCCGAAGAGATCGCGGTATTTACCGACAGCGATAGCAAGGATGTTCGCTGGATCGTGCTGAACGATGAACGGCTCCAAGAGTCACGCGAGACGGTGGACACGCGCGACAGAAGGCGGCAGACGTCTTCAGACGGGCGCGTCCATGAGATCAACTGATCGCGATGCCACGCGAGATGGAGTTTACGCGGCTGATAAGAGGTGCACGCGCGCGCGCGCGTTATCACTGTCGAACACGTTGACGAGGCACTTCGTGTCGGGCTGGCATCGCTTCCACGAACCCGTTCTCTCGGTCGTCTCGAGTTCCTGGCCGCGAGAGAGGAACGAATTCCTTCGTCGTTCCTTCGAGAGGGCACATAAAATCCGAAAGTTTATCGTCGCCGTTACCAAGCCAACCTGTTTCCACTGACAACAATACCGCGGGGTCCTTCGCGATCCTCCCTCTGTCAACGTGCCCGTGTGCTCCGCTTGCTCCGTTTACTCGTGACGAAGGCTGGTAAGTCCTCTGAGATCGCAGCCACCCATCAGCGTGCCAAGCGTCCCGCCGTTCGAAAACGTCCAGCAGAACGGGTAACGGGGTGCGACAACGATATCGCAGCGGCACACAGCGTTGTTTCACCGATCACTCGCGGCTCCACTATAGTCCGCGCGCGAGAGAAAGAGTGCGCGCGCTCAACAACACACGAGAAAGGAAGAGGCGGCTTTCACGAGAATTCCTGCCGATCTTTCGAGGCCTCCTCTTCGGTCCGCGCGTCTCACCTTGCGGAGAGCGAGTCTCCAGGTCGGCCATGCAACGACGCACAGGTCCACGCTGGGCAGGAGTCTCTCCTTGCCTCTCCTGCACCTCCGGGCCTCTCCCTTTCCACCTTCTACCACCACCACCACCGCACTCGGTACCGCCACCACCAGCGTCGGCAAACGGAGTCGCCACCACCGGAGTGCCTCTCCACCTTCTCCTCCGCTACCTCTGTCAGACTTCCTCGCCTCTCTCGGAACCCCTCTCAACCGGCAACAAGACAACTCCTAGTCCCCCTATACCTCTCCGTACCCCCTCGCTCTCCTTGTCCACCACAGAGGCTCTCTCACCTTCCTCCTTCTTCCACCTCCTCCAACTTCTCGTCCTTCTCCGGTGGATCACTCGGCTTCTCTACTTTGCTCCTCTAGCCAGGTAGAGAGCGGCCAGCTAGGTATACACTTCTCTCTACGGCCACGGGCCTTTTGTCGCTACGTGGAACGGCTCGGACTGTGCGGATGCACGGCCACGCATGATCCCCCTTGGTTCTCTACACCTGAGGGTTGCGTATGGTGCATCTGGACGCGGAAAAAACATGTGTTCCACGAGCGTTCGCTCTGACGGAGGCTGGGACGCCGTGCCAACTGATTTTACCAAATTGGAGCATTCAGAGAGTGGGCGTTGTGCCACGGCCGCGATTAACATTCCCGAGAGATGTCCAATAAAATGTTTCCAGGGAGGCTATTTGTTAGGGGTCAGATGGCGACGAGAATTCTAACACGAAGCCATGACCTTCCTTGCTGCAGCTGCAGCTTAGGGTGGAAGAGAGGAAGCGATATCTTATCGAGCGTGGTACGTTGGTAAACGGCAATCTCACTCCGAATCCCGTGCAACGGTGAGCATTCTCAATTCCGCTGCGCAAATTGAAGCGCTCGGTGCACGATTCGTGGGTATTCTTAATTCCTGAAACAGGTCGCTGGTGGAGGAAGCTAGGACCACTGCTCGCTGGTATAATCGCCGGGGAAATGTTCGCCGGTACTGTACATACCTAGTCGAGCAGCGAGTGCCGTGCTGGCAAGAATGTGGAATCGCGTTACGTAAAAGCCACCTTCTTAGGCAGGCGTGAAAATACATCGCGGGTTCGGTTTCTGAGAAGACTCCGTTGCTCGCAGCCGTTCCGCGGAAGCAGGCTTTTCAAAAATTACGATTGCACGCTGCTGAGGATTGCCATCGATCTTTCGCTTTTTCCGCGAACCACGCGAGACTGCCTTCATAAATATGAGATAACGTAAGCGCCTCGACAAAGAGCCTAGCGGCCGAGATCGATTCTCCGGTGGAGGTTATGCCCCAAAGCGAGAACGTTCTTTTGCTGGTAAATAGCGAAAAAAGCATACGGTTCCGTGGAACTAAAGGCCGTACTGGAATACCAGATCGACGCGAAAATAACGAGGATTCCTTTAAAAATGCGAATGTTAAATATGAACGACCGTGGCTTCGAGAGGAAAGTGGCAGCAGATGAAGGTTACACGTCAAGCTTTTAGTAAACTGAATTCTGGTTTCTCGCAACATTATGAGCATTGCTTCCAGTACCTTTAATTATGTGAGATGCAGGAATTCGAGGCTAGCGAAGAATCTCGATGGACATAGTATTTTGACAATATCGGAAAGATTACAGAAAAGTGAAATCGAGACGCCAGAGGTGCAAGCTTGCCCTTGTATCGATCATCTTCACCCCTCGAGACTTTCTAACAATTGCGTGGGATTCTTTGGAGTACCTAAGATACGCAACCCTGATGCACCTTTCTCCACCGCGCAGAGGGGTGGCTTCTCGGTTTTTAGCAGGTGCCTGCCGATGCTCCCTTTCCATCGTTTAATAGGACCTGAACCCTGAGAAACCACCCCGAAGCCGCCCTTGACATTTTTCGCTCGAACACTGACATAGTACCTGCATTGTTCCCCTCAAGTGGTTTGACTATTTCTACGGCATTGTTTGGCTACGGCCAACCCCTCGCCCCCACAGAAAGGTACCCCGTGGAGAAACATAGCCACGTTAACACGCGTAACAACGCAGGAACAATGCTGTAAAAATTGCAGACCGAGAACGCCCTATCCAGATTCCATTTGTCATTGTTCGAAAGTCGGCTCATCGTCGGGTTTGCCTTCTTCCCACTTCCTCGAAGGACTGCGCTGAACTGTTAGTTGGAGTGGACTTTGAAAAATCATCCAGAAGTGTTTAAGTTTGCAAAACAGAAAAGGTAACTTGTAATTAAGGGTAAGACGAAAGGATGAATTACTGTCATCGTTCTGGACACGTATATAATTAAAAGCAACTCGAATTCTGCGGTTACGCAGAATAAATGAACCTGAAAGAACTTTAAGTGCAACTTTTCTACTTTTACCATATCGGATAGGGTTCCTTTCGGGTTAAAGTCGATAATGGTACACTGTGAAACGCTGTTCGAAATTAAATAATTCAGGTTATTGGGACGTGGAATTGGAGCACTGGGAATTCCTAATGATACGTGGGAGCTTTAAGATTTCCTCGCAGCCGGAAATGGCGATTCACTTTCCATGGTGACGGTAATTATGGGATGCACGGGTTGCTCCATGACGATAATGACGATCGCACGAGTTGACCAGGAATCAGCAGGTGGTTTTATGCGCGCGTGGGCCTAAATTTAGCTGCGACATACTCTCCTCTCCTACTCTCTTTCATTCGACTCCCCCTCTGCCGTCGAATTTGTCTCTTTCTGTCGTCCGCCCTTCATCCTGCTCGCTCCCTGCTCCTCGCCCGTTGATTTCTCGATTCCACGCGTAAAGCAGTCCATTGAGGTGTGACTCGATCTAACGCTCGATGACGAAATTATGCGTCTTCGAGGGACGCTTGAAAAATGGACGGCAATCGACCTGTAATTAGATGGAAAGTACCGCTCGATGGAAGTGGGCCGTACGGTCTGGTCAAGCGACAATAATCGTGAACTAATTATGAAAGAATTTCATTCAGTTCGCTGTTGGTGCAATGGTATCGAGTTGGTGCTGATTTCATAAATACTGATCGTGAAAAACGACGAGGCAAGCGAGAACGCGACAGTCATGCCCTTCTACGCAAGGGACAAAGAAACAGTTCTTGAGTGTCTTTTTTATAATTCTTAACTATCATATCTAAAGTCCACTACAGTTTGCTATGAGATACATAAATGTATACTTCAGCAACTCGGAGGTCTAACGTTCTAAGATTCAACTATAACCGCAAACTACCTTCACTCATCTTCCATAGCTTCTTGCAACGAAACAATACCCCAGCATTGTCGAATCTCTGTTTGACCAGAATCCTCATTTTTTTCAACCCCAACGCCGTCAACTTTAGAACTGCAGCACGCGTCAGCGATTGAGGCTCCACGCGCAGATCGTTTGGAGGAATTCCAGACGTATCCTGGGCACGAATCGCAGACAATAATTCCGATAACGTGGAGGACGTTGACGGCCATAAGGAAGCGCGAGATGAATCTCTATGGCGGCTGGCCAGACGTCATGCGGGACAGGGCCAAGCTCGTATCTCGCGCTTCGACGCGCGATTTACAGCTGGCGCGTTGCTTTATTCCCCAACCTGTTCTCCTCTCTGATGCTTCGTCGGAGGAACGCTCGACTCGCATTCCTGCTGCAACGCCGCGCGTTGCTATACGCGAATCAGATAAAAGTGGCACTGGAAAGTATATACTGTGGCCTCCACGGAGACTTTGAAGGATCGCCGTGGATCCAAGGGACACCGCGGCGCAGGAACGCGGGTGCTTTATGCCTGGCCGTGATTTTTCGAAACGAGAGAAGGGTATTAAAGTATCCTCCACCCCGGTGCTCTCGATTGCATGAAGATTCGACTACTATATCTTTACGAAGAAATGTTGTTTTCTTTTGAGAAATATCTCGTTTCGTCAGATTTGTGTTAAATGGTCACAAAGCTTTTTCTGTCAAGATTCACGTATTTTCTCATCGTTGAACGAGCGTGGCGAGAGGGAACGAAAAGTGCCTAAACACCCTCGAGCCATCTCGCACCGTGACTCTCTCATCTGTGCAACTAACTCTCCCCACGGAGAGTTCGTGTTCCGAGTATACCACGGGCATAGAACACGTCGACTATAACGCTGGTCAGAAGAGAATACCGGTTCGGAAAGCGCAGTGGCGCCGCTACCCGAGGAATTCGCGTTTGGGAAAAAAATCGCGCCAACCGACAGGATTTGAATAAAGCTCGTGTCACGGAGCTTACTCGGCGACTCGTTGGCCGACGCGTTCCTTAAATTCCTCGACACGGAACGGGCACGCGGATTATTGCGCGGAATCGTGTTTGCGACACCACCCCTTGCTGAATTTCTTTCCGAGCTGTCTTCATTCATTCACTACAACACTCACGAAAGTTTCTACTTAATTACACCTGGTCTTCTGATCGAAGGATTTTAGAGATCCTCTGTTTTGCTGTTAAGTGAACGTCGAGGAGATGATCGCGAGGATTTTCGCGACCTAGTAGGAACATCGACGAGTCGGGCCCACGGTTTGCGGGCAAAGATTGAGCGCCAGTTCCGAGAACTCGTTAATAATAATCCGAGATGAAATTATTTATTTAGTCCATTTGCACGTTCGAGTCTGTCTCGGTACGTGACTCCAGAGGTAATGAATCCCTCGTAGACGTCAGTGAGTTACAACGGCTCACGGGCCCCAGACCGAATATACCTCTACCTGGCTACAGGGCTGTGCAAAAGATGCGCCGTGAGGATAACACCGCCGAGCCTATCGTCCTTTTATTTTCTCCGCTCGCTCGTTCGTTCGTTCCACCCTCCTTTCCCGCCTTCCACGCTGAGAAGCGAGCTCGCGCGCGCGGGCTCACGCGCCTTCTTGTTCTTCCTCTCCTGTCTATACACCCTTTGTCCGAGGCTTCGTATTTTTTTACTTTCATGCTAGCAGCAGGAGCCATTGTTCAACGCGTAGAAAATCGAACGAGCGTCTCCGCTGCTCGCACCATCTTTTGCAAAAATCACCGTCTGGCGACGGACTTTCCATTTCCTGCGAGACTGCCAACGTCCCTCGTTAAGGGGTTGAAGCAGGGGATTCGCGGTTGTAGTTGAAGTGGGGTTTGTTGTGAGCATGGTAAGAGATGAATATTCTTGCTTCTTGTAGGGTTACTAGTACGGTAGAAATAATGACGTGATTGGTGGTAAATAATATAAATGTTTATTGAAAGCTCGTTGTGGTTCTGTCTTTTGCTCTGGTAAGACTAACTGCCTGGGCTACGGTTAGCCCCTCCACGTCGGTCTCGAAAGGCTCTTCACTAGGGCGAGGACGCGCTATGTTTCCTGAAACTTGCGACGCGTTCCGCTCGCCACACTTCTGTTATGAAGCGATAGTTCCTGCCAGTATTAAACTCGATATAGCGTCTGAATGTATACAACAGGTTGTATTAGAATCGAAGAGACATGCATGGATAATCAAGGGTGTTTAAAGGCAAGTCGAGAAGTTGTCGGCACTTGAAAGAAGAGACCTTGTGGCCTGACAAATCCTCATTTGCTCGTCCTCGGCCATCAGCCTCCTACGATTCGTCCCACGGTTGCCAATATTTGCGGAAACGAAAAGGAATGGTAAACACGAGTGTTGTCTCGTCTTTCTCCCGGTGCAGTCGAGGCAAAAAGGGTAAATGAGTAACGTCCCGAAGAACTGCACCGACTTGGGCACGATTCATTAGCTGAGAGAGGTTTTAATTGCGACGCCAGGCTTTTCGTTTTAACCGACTGTGTCTGCTTGAAAACCCTGTTTCGTCGAGCTTTTGCGAAGACACAATTACCCGTTGCGCGTGCCACCAGGCGAATAATGTTCTCGAAGGTAGGTTCGAGATTTGTACATGACAACGACTATTACAGAAGTCCCGTGACTAATCGGCGCAAAAGTTGCAGCAGCATTAGATACGAGAGGATTAGACGCGCAGTTTAGGAATGTGGATGTAGCTGGGGGACAGGTAAGAAGCGCGACTCCTTTCAATTACGCCGACGGAATCGACATTCCGCGAACGGGCTTCAGCAATATACCCGCGCGGCAGATTAAAAATTACGTGGAACTTGAGTGAGCCGACCGATAATAGCTGGCATTCCTCTTAAAATCCCGCGGCTCTTTCGTTCATCGTAAAGACGGCAAAAAGCAACGGAGAGGGCATACCGCGCGATATAACGCTGGGATTTTAACTAGTTCCCGTTGACACGTGTCAATAAACATTCTACGTTATTGTACGTTGATAGAGCGATTTCTAGGAGGTAACGATTTCTCAAAATATAAATTAGATTGGCGTACTTGTAACGTCGTTTTTCCATGCAAGACCAAATGCGCGTAAATTCCTGAAAACTTGCGCTGCTACATCGAAATAGCCTCCGAGCGTTTTTTATAGACTTTCTTCAATGATCCTTCAAGTATTTCAATATCTATAAATTAATGACGTCTAATTGTAAGTTCCACAGTCAAAGAATTTTTAGAATTTCTTTCTTTAAGTACCTGTATGTACTATAAAAAATGAATGCAAGTCACTGGTTACGTTAAAAGTAATTTCAATTAGACACTAATGCCGAATAGCGAATTATTTTTAAACGTAAGTATTGATAAGGCGGGCTTTGAAATTTATCGGGGCAGTAACAATCAGCGGGTAACGGCGAGGTAATTTAATGGAACTCATGGAATAATAACGAAACGCACGGGAATACTGTTGATTCGATGTGTTTTTTCGTCTCCCCCTCGCGGTTGGTACGTTCCGCTGCGGGCCTGTCTTCGATCTCGATCGTTTTTTCATCGATCCGGCCAATTTCTTGACACATGTTCGGCCGTGCAACGTTGAATCACGGGGAGCAGCTTTTTATGGGAAAGCCGCGAGGGCAGTTTAAAAGTCAGCGAGCTAGCTACTTTCACCCGATCCGCGTTGAAAAACAGCCGGGGCCAGGATTTTTTTGGGAATTAACTGGAGCAAAAGTCAGCATACGTCTGGAGATTACGACGTGCGGTGAGTGAAATCCGCGCTGGATCAAAACATTAGCCTTTCTTCTGGCCCCTCGAAGTCGCGCAAGAACCGAATCGCGGAATAACAAGTTGGTACACCTGCCATCCGAACCAGGAATTCGTGTAATTTTTTACCCGTCCATCTCGTCTGGCCACCGTACCTTCTCTCGTCTATTAAATCCATCACACACGACTCACTTCCCTCATCGCCTTAAGAGTCACCCTCTCTTTCTCTCTATCTACCCGATCCTCCCCTCAACTCCTTCCTCCTGCTCCTTTTTTCCCCCAAATAAAAAATTCGTTCGATTCCCGTGGACGAGGCACGCCGCACTTTCCAGCCATCCCCGTACCAACGCGACTGGAAAGCGACACGAACGGGCAGCTCTCTGGACGCGGTGCTTTCCAAGTTTCCGCATCGGCGACTCTCCTCCAACTCGCTGACTTTTCGGGGACGTCACTCGAAATCCCCAAGGAGCCCCGGCACTTTGTAGTGACGAAGAGAGGCACGGAGGGTACATCACCTTCGCGTGTTTACCTCTTGCGGCAACCGGTTCCGTCTTCCCTCTGCGCACCATCGCAGACGGCTATCGTCGTCTCCTTCCCATCGGGGCCGCTTACCTGTGTTCAACCTCACGTAGAACGTACCTCCGCTCATCTCCTTTCCTCCTACACCTTCCCAGGTCTCTCCTCCTCGTTTCCAGGCCTCTGCTTCCTCGCCGTTCGTTCCACGGAGGATCCATCCTCGGTCTTTCTCGATCCCGCCTGTCTCGTTCTCCTCTCGGCACCGCGGTATTCAAATGACCTCGGATGATGGATATGCCCGTCTCTCTCAGCTCGCCGGTAATTGCGGCTATTTCTGTCCTTATTTTTGCCCGCGGTGCGTATGGCTCCGGCCGTGCACGGACGTATGCGCACGCATGCAAGCACGCACGCACTCACCGGTCGGCTCCTTTCTTCCTTGCCCGCGTGCCCCTTCTCGCTTTTTCCCCCTTTGCCTGGTCCGTACAGCGCGATACGTGCCTCGGTACCCCGTGGCTCTTATCTGCGGGAATTTCGTAAGGAGCGCGCGGATAAATTGCGCGGGAACGAAGTCGGCGAATGCCTTGGCTGCTTCGCCTCGAACCTCTTCTCCCGCTCTTACCACAGCACAGGAGGTGCCAAGGTACCGAGAACTTCAACCTGCCGATTATCTCGCCGACCTGGGAGGGCACGGCGCCCTCGAAAATGGAGCTCGGGCATCCACAGATCTCTGGATCTCGGCGGGGCCGAAAGTAAACGATACTCGTTGCTCTCCAACTCCGGCGACTCCGATTCGGTTGGTGTCGTTCGGTTCTCTTGGGATACAGCGTATAATGCGGGCTTTCTGCGAACACCGATGACGCAACACTGACCGTTGCTGGAAGCTTAGGATCAAGGCCCCGATAAGGGGAACAGCGATCAAGCGATTTAACGTAATAAGAGTACAATTACGCTAATTAGATTCTTCCAGCTGAACGCGGAAGATCCTTGATGAAATATCGGGACTGCTGATTTTTTCGTTCGACGACCTCGAGCGAGATTAATCCTTTCTTCCTAAGTAGATTACAGTAAAGTATCCCCCGTTCGAAGTATATCTATTTAAAGGTCTGTGCTATTAAATGTTTTACTTGCAGGTACTAACAAGGAATGTTCGGTTGCACGAACACTCCGATTTTTTAAAACTGTGCAGGTTTGTGGGGGACCTCGATAGAAGTATCAGGCAATTTTTCATTTCGGCCCGTTTTCGGTTCTTCAGGCTGAAAACATCTCCTCTAAGTCCACAGAATTATTTAATGTACCTATCGTTATCCTCGGATGTTGTTGCGCATTGAAAGCGCAGCAGCGCGAGTCTTTATTGACTCGTCGCAGGATAAAAAGCATCGTGTTGCTCTCCGCGTTTTCTCCCGTCGTTTCCATATTAATCATTCGCGGGACTCTAATCGGCCATGTTTCTTGCTTACCGCGGATAATTAATGTTTTCGCGCGCAAGCGTTACGCAAGCGAGCGCGCGCGCTCTGCCGCGATATTTCCAGCGATTCGGGAGAGGACGAGAAATCGCGTAAGAAAATCCATAAATTTCAATGCGCGAACGGGGGGAGTATCTCGTTACATAAATAATCAATTAGGCGAGCGGAGTTGTTGAGACGATATCATAATCGTCGATCAATCTCCGGCGCAGAAACGCCTGGATCCGCTGGAAAATTTACGAACAACGTGGGACCACGAGACCGTAACTATGGGCTTCTTGCATTCCGCGTCCTCGTGCGTGGTCGCCGGCGGGTGGGAGAGCGGGAAACGGAGCCACCGCGAAGACGAAAGTTCAATTATCCTACGATCTCTGGATGCAAATGCTACGCGTTGTTCGTTTAACCTTTCCGCCACGGAGAATCGAGAATATTATCAGGCTCCACCGGCGCCGATATCGTCAAGCTCTATCGCCCGCCTCCACTTCCCGATTGCATTCTCACGCCGTGAATATTGCGAGAGAGTTCGCGTATACCGCGGATAGTATCGTCCTCTCCTCTCGAATCTTTTTGCACTCGCGTGCTCTCTGCTCGCTCGTACTGCACACGACCGCCGCGCCGGGGCTATCTCACGAAGAAATTCTTTTACCCAGCCACAATTCGCAATTACCCGCGTGCGCGCGAAACCGTCTGGGAACTTCAGCGAAGAGAATTTGCGAGAATTATCCTCGGTTAAACTGGTTTCGGTGAAATGGGAATTCAGAAGCGAGCCCCTCGCAGAAGTGAGTTGCGAGTCACGCGACTGGGGAAATAAATTATTGCCGAGGAAATGGATATAACTGGCCATGCTTGTCAGTAACTGATACTCCTACGATATGATACTGAAAGAATGCCGGGAACCAAGAAAAAGAATCGCGTAAAATAATCCAATCGGACTGTATTGGAGTAATGCCTGATATTAATAAAAAATCAAAGGGAAATGATTGGAGAAAGGCTCGATCGAGAATTCCTTTACTGCTTCACCGACTTCGTGTTGCGTCCCGGGTGAAAAAGTACAGCATCACTTGCAGAACGACCTGTACACGCGCACGAACGTGCACGGGTAGCTACGGGGCAAACAGCAATCATATCCATAAAGTACCCGTGATCCCTTCGTGCCACAGCCTCGCATGCTGAATAACAGCAACTATTAATGGCCTGTCGGTCATTGCAATCTGTCAGTCGAACGTACGGTCGTATAAGTGCTTGCAGGTAACCTTGGCGGATGAAACTATCGGCTAGCACGTGCACCTCTGCCTCTCCTGCATGCAGCGGTGAATACGTTAGCCAAGGGGTTCGGC
Source organism: Andrena chrysosceles (assembly GCA_963855975.1). Classification (NCBI taxonomy): domain Eukaryota; kingdom Metazoa; phylum Arthropoda; class Insecta; order Hymenoptera; family Andrenidae; genus Andrena; species Andrena chrysosceles. The sequence goes on along the minus strand of OY979766.1, from coordinate 7,289,389 downwards.
TAACTCGAAATTAAAGGGAAACACATTCTTCTTTTGCCCTGTAAAGCGTATCAGCATAGGACTATGAACACATTGATATAGAATATTCGTGTTTATCACCCGAGGCTTTCACAGAGATACAATAACTCTTTGCTTAACACAGGTAAATGTTACTTACTACATAGTAATTTTCTTTGAGAAAATTCTTGTACCGCGGTTTCCCAATTTTGACGGGATATTTAGAATAGATCATTTCTTGTTATTTCGAAGGAACAATGCCACTGTGATGGATCCTCGCGATGGGAGCAGCTCAAGCCCCAGCGAATCAGTTTTATGTGAGGAACCGCTGACTCAACTCTCCGGGGAGAGGTGTCTCCGAGTGTCTAGCCGAGTTCGCCCACATAAGACCCGGTTCTGCGACTGCTGCTTAGGCGTACAATTGCCCGGGAACGCGCCAGAACGATCGACGATTAGGCAATACTCGCCATTTTATAATTGTTCCCTCGGCATGTGCAGGCTGTTTCCATCGACGTGGCCTGCAGTTTCGACACACGGGCTGGTTGATACTTTAACCTACGTCTGGCGCGATTAGTTCTCGCCGAAGATCGAAATATTGATGCGACATTCCGCTCCAAGGAGCCTGCAGCGCTCGAGAGCTCCCATCATCTAGAGGGGATTGATTTTGGTTGGATCGAATCGGTGTTCAAACCGTGTTGAAAGGCAAGCATCAAGCGGCCAGCACACTTTATGGCGGTGGAAGCTGGAGCGCAACGGCAAACGGCTCGTGTGTCGTTACGCGTGCGATTAATTTTAATCGCGCGTGTGAGTGGTTTCGCGACGAGTGTGTAGCTCGCTGTTTCTTAGTGCTGATCGAATTTCACGCTCACGCGAGTATCTTGGCGTACCCTCGCTGGTAACTAGCGATTCCGCGTGTCCGTTTGTTGTTGCTGGACTTAGCAAACGTTTCAAAATGAAACGAAGCACAGCTGTTGCAGCAAACAATACACGCCAGTTCTTCTGTTTCGATTCGCCGAAATTTGGACGTCCTGTATAAACCTTCTTGAAATTGTACTTTCCATGTCAATTGCGTAACCGTGATAAAGCAATACGCGTGCTCTGCATCCTTGTAATTCATCGCTATTTCGACGTCTGGATTCAACGTTTCAGCGAGTCTTCTAAGTAGTTTCATCACAAACAGTCCGTCTTAAGGTGTTATGCCTAGTTCGCTGGCGAAAAAGAACGCGTTTTTCGAGAATTTTTTGAAGAACATCAATCGAAGGGTTTTTTCAAAAAATTGATTTTTGGTTGTTATTCGCTCATTTTTTAATATTTTTCGATAACAAAATTACTGAGAGTTGCTGCATATATGTACTTTTAAAATGACCGAATAGTTTATATTCCGCAAAAAATTCCCAAAAATCGCGTTCTTTTTCGCCAGCTAACTACTCAGACATAACCCCTTAAGTCATCAACCCTTTGTTCTTCCCGCCACAAATATCATCTCCCAAGCTCCAAACTTTTACATACAAGGAAAAAGCAGACTCAACAGCGAATCGAGGACAACAGTAGTACGGATAGCGATAATCTGAGCTTGTGTAGCTTCCAAGGAGAAACGTCTGACCAGGGATGAATCGTAAAGATCCGACCTCTCGGAACGAGACTGGCGACACCATAAAGCAGAGGATACCGATATCGTCCGGTTGGGGTTTACGTTTTCTACATTCCTGTACGTGGCGAAGTCTCAAGTATGCGCGCCTCCATCGCGTAGGGCGTGTGTGGTGTGTACACACGCTCGGCCAAATATATATGGGGAACGATAGGTGATATAAAGCGGTAATGTCGCGAGTACCGTGAAACATAGCTGATTGGGCCGGTTTCAGCCGCGCCTTATCGCTGTCCGTGCTCGACATACATCCACCGTGCAACACCCTAACGCCGCGGCATAGGTGTGCACCGTCGTTCCACGAGGCTACGTTCCTCTACGTTCCCCTACGTTTATGCGAACCCGCGGAGAGAATTAAGTTCACGTCCCCCGACCGTGTCGGTCCCAACGTCGTATACGTTCTATCGTCCCCCTTTCCTTCTGCTTAGGAGACGCGACTGGCCTGCAACCGATGTCATCCAGGCGTTAGATTCGTAGCCGGTATATCTTGGACGCGTTATCGGGAGCACGGCGAGTCATGGGCTTACATAAAAGAGACGGCTGACGGTATTACGTACGGCTGGCCTCTGCACGGCCGTGCAATTGTCTTGGTTGCGTGGCTGACACTGTCCCAGACGTGTTTTCATTTGATCATGTGTTTTTCGTTCGATGGGAACCCTTGGGAAGGCAACGGGAGGTTCTTGAAGAAATTAATGATGCATCGAATTAAGTAAGAATGCTTTGAAAGTGATATACTTCGGTTAGAGAGGCTCTGTCCACGCTCCTGCGCGTTTGGATAATGTAAAATCATTTTATTACTTGCTCTGTCGAGTTTATTGATGTCCGTCATATTTATACCACCAGGTAAAGATTGAAATGGAAAAGAATTCCCTGTTTCCGTCTATTGTGTTCTCGAGAGTCTGGTTTCACATAAAGCATTTTCGCCTGTGCTGCACAGCGGTGCTCGCGAATGTGTCTTTATTCTTACAGTAGTTTAGCACGTTATTGTCGGTTTCCAAACGCAATCGGAAAATAACTGTACGGAGGTAACGAAGCTGTCTGTCCCGTGATAGGCAGCGTGTGGGCGTCCGTTCCTTTCCAATAATGTTTTACGCCCGTGCGATTTACTTTCAGTAATGCCGCGCTTTCTAAAATCGTTGCTAGACTGTATCATCTCCTTCTTGACTTTGAAAGTAGCCTCTGTTTCCGACAGTCAATATAGAAATTTCAGAATCAGCGAAGAAGAGACGACGATCATGGTACCTATTCACTATTTTAAAATTTTAAACCACAATGAAGGAATACCTGGAGAACGTCGAAGAGGTGCTTCTGAACCCAAGAAATCGGGACGAGACGCAAAGCACGTCGAGCTTTCTTTACCCTGATGTCCGGCACACATCAATATTTGACCGCGATAAAACTCGTCGCCAAGATAATGCGTACGTCGTACCTATTCCGCCTTTAATCGCAGATGCACAGAACCAAGGCCCTTCTGAACTATCTCGTGTTCATCTCGTATAACATCGTCGCTGATTCAGTTAAACTCTTGGCATGCAGACGCGTGACTCCTGTTGGCTTGAAGTGTATCCAGTTCTAATGCAACCGGACGCCTCGCCTATCAGGGCGCCGCTATTATTTCAGTTCTTGAAATGTCAAGGTGACGAAATAGTGAGAAGACGAGTCTGGCCCTATCAACCTGGCCGCCCACGCGATCTCGCTCTCCGAGGAACGGATAAAGCACGACGAATATCGGCGATCGCCGCGGCGATTTACGCCGCGGTTCCCGAGAATAATGCGTCGCAGTACACCTGGCGATAAAGCATCTGTGTGTGTAATTCGATTATCTGCAACGGTTATTGCATTCGTATCGAACAACGAACCAATCGGCTATGGGGGCCACCGTGGTCCTTATCTGGCCCGTTATCGATGTTTCCAACCGTATGTTCAACTCAAATATTGCGAATCGCTCAGCCGATAGCGAGCTTCGTTTACTCTCGTACGCGGCGTAAATCGCTCGAACGTGTTTCCGTGCTCCTGTAAACAAGATCTAGTAAGGTATTACGCGAATCGCCCGCGTATAGTGCCATGGGATTACGACCAGCGTTCGCCGTGGGTCCTTGGGATAGAGCCGAGCCAACCGAGACTCGGATATGATTCGGGGAACGTAATGGTAGATGTGAGAGGCCTATTGGATCAAGAAATACAAGTCCAACTGTGTATGGAACTCTGATAAATCCATTCTTGCTTCGGTCAAGTGTTAATATTAATTTGTGCCGGGATATTACTAACTCTATATCGGAGTGGAACGTTAGACCTTCGACTTTCCCGTTTACTTTGGAGGCTTTAATTCTGAGGCTCTCGGTTATCAGTGTCTCGGGGAGATCCCACGTGATCCGAGAAAATATTTTGTAAGTGGAAGGTCTACGATCGATACGAGTCGTGTTTTTATCTGCGATCGCGTGTATGAAGCAATCGAAAGTCGAATTAACCTTTGGAGTTGGTATATTTAAGTGATTACAATTACACTAGGCTTCCTATAGTTAGAGATTCTCTAGCTACGAAACTCGGAAAGTAAGTTGTTATCGAAATACTAGTTACTCTATTTGAACAAGTCTCCAGTCGACTCTCGGAATTCGGTGCCCAACAGCTGTTTGCTTCTGCCACTAATTCGTAGTCCACACTCTTCACCGCGCAGGTATCGAGAACCCACTTTAAGCATACTTCGTTCCCCCAAGATACAGCTGTAACCGTGGCGTTTCTGATTATCAACTTCACCTAAATAAAGTCAGTGAGCTCTACATTTCACTGACGAGAATCTCTCAAACCATCTTCGTTTATGAAGATACTTCATATATTCTTTAAAAAAAAAGAATGAATCCTACAAGAAGAATGAAGCTGATCCGCGTTATCAGAATCTTCTCCACCCCTGAGATTGACGTTTCAGAGGAGACTATAGGGGCAGTTCCTCGGCGCATGAAAAGGAGCGTGGAAAGGCGGGCAGCATAGGCGAGCCGCACGTAATTTAAAAAAGGGAAATTACGAGCGTAGCGCCGCTCGTAACCCCTGGGGCCTGGAATGTCAACGGTAACTACCGTCGTACGTAGGAATAATATCGACTTCTTTACGGGTCGTTGTAACAGTACAAGGGCCCCGTGGTTTGTTCCCCCCGCCGTGAATCGCCAGGAGAATGTTGGGGCCCGACCAGTCCTGCATATACCTACGCACCGCGCCAGATGGAGAAAACAAATAGTGTGATCGCTTAACTGTTGCTGTCTAAAGTGACTTTCGTCGGGGCACGGCCGAGTCACGTGTTCAAATATTGTGTAAGGGGATTTTGTTCGGGGAACGGGGCCACGGACAAGTTACGAGGGTGCCGGGGGATGTGTAGCGATTTGAAATCATGAGATGGTTGTTTTTGGAGCGGCGCGCGAGACGTGTCTGCTTCTTTCTTTATTGTTATGTCGTTGCTATGTAAGTGTTTTCGTGTGCAAGGGTTAGTGAAGTTCTGGGTGCTTGTCGATTTATTTCGCTGAAAATTTATCGTGTAAGAAAAGTTTTTGAAGACCATTTTGGAGCAGGGTACGAGATACCGCGAGTTTTGGTATAGCCTCTCCGTAAAATGATATAAAACTCGTGTCACACTTATAAAACCCTACGGTTATGTAATCCCGGTCGTGGCGCACGTGATTGTATAATTTATGCAAGAGGGCGCGCAAGAAGCGTACGCTTCGCGGTGCCGTTGTTTACGGCGGACCTCTACCAGCTGACCAACATTTATTCATTGAAATATTTCGTTGTTGGGGTTTGTTTTAACGAGCGATACTCGACGTTTTGTTTACAGCTTGTTAAGCTCCGATAATGGCGATTACGGTGCACGTGGTGGTGAAAAAGCGCATACGAAGCATGGATGCATACCGTCACGCGGTTACTACAGCATGAGCGATACGTGAGACTCATGAAAACATAACGTTAGCTCATTCATGGCTTTCGTTGAATTCACAGCCCAAACAGGCGAATGTGTGCTCGCCATTCATCGCGCCAGTTCGATTTCTTCTTACGATTTCTTTCATTTGTAAACCGACTGGTGAAATATTCGTAAACAGAATATTCGATCTTGTTCCGTGCAGGCAAATAACGAATGCCTTCGGTGGTTTTGAACACGCAAATTCGTGTTTTGACGTGGAAGAAACAACCTTGAATACCTTTGCTTGAAAGATTGGCATTCAGGGGTCGAATGAAACTGTTAACATTTTCAATTAATTATGAAATAAATGTAATTTTATGACGATTATCTTTTCTGTTCCGAGAAAATTGTTATAAAATGCAGCGTATTAACTGAAACTTTTATTCCATACATTTTTGTATAAATGAGAAACTTTCATTTTCTCGAAAGTAGTGCAAAGTTCTAGTTAAACAGGGACATTTATTCCACTCTGGAAAAGTTAAAGTTGTGACAAGCAGATTTCCTGGAAATGTTGTGGAGTAGATAGATCTGAAGTTGACACGTTCACCGTTCAGTGAAAATAATTGTATAAAAACCATAATGTGCTTTCACTTCTACATTTATCCTGTTTTCAATTCCATAAATAATACTAATGAAAGAATATTCCTAACTTTTATATTTAGAACTCTTATTAATCGAACATAAAATAACTGTTAAAACTCTTACAACAGAGTTAAAGTGTTAATGTACAAAATTAACTTAAAACAGAAATGAAATGATGTAAAAGTTAAAAGTTCGATAAATGACTTTAATTTATAAAAGTTAACAGCTTCATTCAACCCCTAGAGTTTTCTACATAATTTACCCACGTGCAAAGTTTACTTCGCTTCAAAATAAACATCTACAAAGTCTAATAATTGAAGAAATTCTTTCTTCCCCCATTTGTTCCCTCACTGAAGAAAACTTCGATCGACGGATTGCTATCATCGGGAAATAATTACATTTGCCTCTGCGAAACAATAATATCTCCAATTGAGCGACTCAAATTGAAGAATACAGTAGCCATTTAATACTAATTTGCATTACTGCATCAGTCTCGCATTATTATCCTATCGAGTTACAAATCCCCGTGTAGCACAGCGGACTTGAACCGTACGGGATAGGGGATTCATGGCCGGCCATTAAAATTGCAAATTACATACAAGGGTGTTGACAGAGCGTTCCCGCTTTTTACTGTCCCTTTCTTACGCGTATCGTCCTCTTTTTACGACGCTTCGCGAGAAAACGTGCGGAGATCTCCTCAACCTTACGTAATGTTTATACAAAGCTAAATCCATTTGCTGACAAACATAACTGACAAATTACTCCGTTCAAACGAACGAGTCAGAACGTTTCCGCGAATAAATCGCATCATGTCCACATTTACCCATCCTTTTCATGATCAAGTTCAACTCTGATCGAGATTTTCAGGAAGTAAACACCGATGCAAATTTTATGGAGAAATGCAAATGTTATGGACAACCAATATGCCAACCTCTCAACACTGAAAACCAGACAAAATTCACTCGAAGAGGGTGCCTTTCTTCCTCGTGTTCGAGGAATCATGATTTCGCACGTGCGAACTGCTCGCAGATTCGCGCGTTGCGCCCAGTTTCCATCCAGCAGTTTTTAGCGAGCGTCGACTAATCATCGTGCGTTGCAGTTACGGGCTTTGACAGTTGCCAGCATTGTTAGTCCGGCGAGAACGATAATTACCAGCCCCGTAAAGGCCCGCACAGGCCGAGCATTATCGTTTCAGCACGGATTTTCGACGTTCACGGTGCGCCTGACTCTTTCAGCTTCTCCGTTTCTTCTGTCGCAATGGAGCGTTTCGAGCGGCCAGTCCGCGTGTAATTCTCACCTTAGCCGGAAACAACTGTTCCGGGAAGAACGGCGAAAGCAACGACTATTGAAGCCATCGTTTTGCATGGTAGAATATTAGCTAGCTAATCCTACGAGAAATCGGATTGTTTAATTTATTGCTGTAGAATGGTCTCACGATTCCTCCTTAACTTTTCATGACTGACTCGGGGTATGTACCAACGTCATGGAGATCGTAAAGCGTCGATTAAAGTTAATTTTAGGTACTTCAGAGATAACAGTTTTTGAATAGTAACCGTGATATTTCAGAATTTATTCGATGCGTCGAAACCTTGGGTGTCCCCTGTCACGCGGAGGTGCCAACATTCGAAGACAATCGGTTTCTCATGAACAACCACGATTATTCCAAGCCACGCATCTCGACGAACCAACAAGCCGCAAGAAAAGAGACGAAGAAACGAAGCGTGGAACAGGCGAACCAACCAGCCATTACCGATCTCACTAGTCATTACCAAGAGAACTTTCGAGCCCACGGACCGAGCATCTGTCGGCGATAAAACAGCACCTGATCGGTATCCGCTCGTTACTATCTGCTACGAGGTAGGTATGTGGACAGGTATGCAGCCATTCGCGTAACAGCTGAGGTCGCCCTTACGGAAATAAGGGAAAATGTCTTCACCTTCTTCATTCTCGATCTCCATCGCGAATTGTGAATCGCTGCATTTCAATTTCAGTGATCTGATTTAGCCACTTAGCTACCAGCTTTATGGATAATACCTTGGTGGATAGTGGTTTGGTAGATACTTGTATTAATCAACCATGTTAATCAATAGAAAGTGCCTAAGATTAAAGCCACAAAGCTTAGGAATACCCAAAGAAGAGTTACTCCCAAAATACGAGGCAGCATTGAACATACTGAAAGCAGCGAGTATCAAGCGCCAACAGTTGAAGGCTTCACTCCACAGTTCTGTGAAACAGTTCGCCGATAAACGTTTCGAATGCTCCAGCAACTTCGCCATGAAATCCACGACTTTGTATATAAAGCTCAGATTCTGGTGTCTGTGAAGTCGAAAACGATTCTCGTGCGTGGAAGAAGGGCAGAGCGAAGCCAAGGAGCAGCCTGAACGTGGAACACTTCCGTCTGACGGTGCCGGAGGAAATAGTAGATCGAGGGATTCAGACACAGCCAAGAAACAGGGAGATAGTCGTCCCCACGCGTTCAACGATCGATCATGATCGTAAATCAAGCGACAGGCGGTGTGCTACGGGGCAGCAGGATTCCAGATCCGTCGTACGGGGTACGAGATCGGCCGAAGTGTCGCTGGAAACGAGGTCGGTCCGGCGAGCCCGATAAATTATCACCGATCGGGAAGAACAGTCCGCGAAACGGCGCGGATAATTTACGGATTACGGCGAGAGCTATGAATCAAACAAATCCCGAACGGCCGCGGAGCAACTCCGCAAAGCGCATCGTAAAACGTTCCATCTCGCCAAATATGTACGTTTAAAAGCGACTTTACGAGCCGCGTTATCCTGAATTAGCGCTGCCTCCACTCGACTCTCTCGCGAGAAAAGGATCGTTGTTCTCTGTAGACGGACAGACTGAACAGCTCCATGGAACGAGGAAGTGTGTTTAGACAAAATTCCAGCGACATGTTGGAAAGTTCAAGTGGAGTATCTGAGAAAAAGTAGTAGGAACTAGCTAATTTTAAATTCCCAATCGAAGATATCCGTGGAGAGTTCTTTGTGCTCCAAGTCTTAATGTCCAATCTACGTGTTTGATGTAACTAACGTGTGGATTACGCTTACTGACCAATCGAACTGTCTTTCGATTATTAATACCCCCGATATAATCGATGCAATCGCGTTGTGTAACTAATATGCGAAGCTGTCGCAATTCCTCTTACTTTGAATCGCATTAACTTTTTGCTAATATCTTATTTAATCGTGCTTTGTGCTCAGAGTGAGCGAGCAATGTTCCTATAAGTGATTTTCAGGTTTTCTCCACGTTAAAGTGTAGGTATACATACAATGTAAAGGTAAAAGAGAAATGTGCACTCACCAGTGACTGCAGTGTGCATCTTCAGCGCCCAGTTCGCGGTTGCATAACCTCCAGAATTCCGCAGTTCCATCGATTAATCTGGTGCTGTGTGGAAAAAGGCAGAACCAGGCTCCCTTCTTCTTGATCGTGACAGCGCTGTCGAAGATAAATGGCGACTTCGTGGTGTACACGTATGATAGACAATAGGCCCAGAGGCGTGGAACGTGTGTCGCGAGTAAAACGTTGGAAATTGCATCCCTGGGGTGACATTAAGCTTGCTTGTGCAAAGCGGTGCCAGTCAAGGCGAGTCTCTCGCCGTGTAATTTGTTTATCGAATCAGGGACAAGACGCCTGAGGAATAGCTGGGAAATTATGTCAGCGATTTATGGGAAATTTGTTATGCGGAATCTCGAGCTTTCGATTTTCTCGAGAAGATTGAAGCCCCTAGGGGTTTCGCTGTAAGAGAAACGTTGCCAGTCTTTTTGTAATAGACACCATAATTGCACTTGAAGAGAATATTCCTTGCGATAGCTCTTTAAAAGGAATACTTATCGATGTCATCTGCTATAGAGCCAAGTGTCTGGCGTTTGAGAATTGAATACGAAACAGAAATCCTGATTACATGGGAATATTTGAACGAGATATCTGAATTCTGAATGAAATGAAAATTTTGGATGTCTCTGTGTAGGAATATCTGGAGATCTCAATGTTATAGACCAAGAAACACTGTCACGATCAAATGTTGAAACTCCTCGTTGATCTGAAACAATCGTCCAGTATAATACGTTCCAAAGTAAGTCGCTTCCAACGACCTACACCCTTAACACTACAGAAACCTATATGTAACTTAATACTACCTCAATCACGCGCGAGCCACAAAAATGTTCGTATCGAGTTCACTTACGTTCGGAGGAAAATAATTTTAATCGTTCCCAATGATCGATGCTTTCTCGATCGTCGTCGTCCATATATATCGCGAAGGGGTTGTTTGGGAGGAACGTCGAGATCCTTTCCTCATCTAACCAAAGGAAACGAGCAGATTATCTTTTCCTCGAGCCCCCGTGGCGGCACCGAGAAACAATCCCAAGTATCCCGAATATTTCCAGGCGTACAATCGGCCAGGATGAAACGGGACTGCCGATTAAAATGAAAATCCCGAGGTTCTATGCACCGGCTTCGGTCGTTCGGCTGCGGTCGAACGCGAGGCTGCGGCATCTGCTGGCCTCCAGGATAATTATTTACGTCAGATAGGATCTCGACTGGGGTTCCGCGGCGGGAAACAAAAGAATCCTGCGCAGGGAAAGGATACGAGGGGAGGGGAATTCCGAGACAGGGTCTACGCGTCGCGTTTCACGTTTCCCTATGGACGACAGCCGACCGCAGAGCGTTGGGCCTCGGTGGACCAAGGGTCCTGCCTAAGGATCCTGAGAACCCAAGCCGTTCGGCAGTCGTGGTTTTTTCCTCCGATACGGTTAACAGATACGAGACAATGGGTCCTCCCGACCCGGCATCTATGACGCCAGAAGCTCTAGAGGACCCTCTATGGCTGGCGCGTAATCTTTACCCCTCGTTTTCATAATTGTCACGGCGGCGTTGAAAGTTGAAACGCTCATCCGTGTTTTGCACAATATCATTACCAGCGCTTTACTGATATATTAGCCTGGGAATCGTACACGCCTGTCCTCGCGCAGATAATGAAGAATTATTCGCCGAATGGATACGTGCGCGTGCTTTTATACCGTACGTAAAGTCTGTGCGTGGACGGGCTGTAAAACCGTCGGCGAATAAGCCCACGGATAAATACCTGCATCGGGCAGACGCTGTAAACAATGTTGCTACAAACGAGCTTGATAATTGAGGCGGCCCTTCCTCGCATGCCCGGGTACACGTGTACCGTTCGACCGCATCATAATTCCTCGACTACGCTATGAAGCGTGCTCCGAGTGCCCTCGAAATTGGCTGCTTCGCCGTAAACTTCCTTCGCGCGTAAACCGCGCCAGTCGATTTTGATTTATAACAGATCTCCCTATGCCGCGTCCACCAAAGGAGAATTGTTGCTCCTTTCGCCTTTGCAGAGTCTCGGAAACCCATTGAAATTGAAATCTTCAGCGAAGATACGAGAACATTCAACGATAGCTGCGACTCTTGCCATCCTTGCTTGAAATGAGTTGCAGCCTGTCCTAGTTACTACGATTACCTCGCGTATCTCTTAGCAGGATCGAGTTTACCACCCTCCCTTTTCCTGCTGCTTCATCTCGTCGAACCGCCGCGACGCCTCTAAACCTGATAAGCGATGCACTTTTATCAGCGCCGGCCGCTAGACTATCGCTGAAAGGGTGTCGACATGCAAAGTGAGAGTGCAAGCTTATTCCGGAATATCCAGTATTTCCAGTATCGACGGTTGGCGCCGTACGATCGATTATAAATTCCGAGCGCGACGCCGCGATTATATAAGTCCCGTGATCGCTTAATTACCTTAATGCTCGAAGTTTAAAGGCTAATGAAACGTTCTCGTTGCGGGCACCGCGTCTCGTTGCAACGGTAGCGGTAATCACTCGTCCCCGGTAGTTGGTAGATTTTTAAGCGGTGGAGAAACGAGCGATCGCGATCGGGAAAAGCGAGCTGCGATACAGCCCCTCCCCGACCATTTGCGTTATGGCGTGGATGGTGGTTGTTACGCAGTGTATGAGGAAGCAGCGTATTAAGTATTACAAGTGTTCTTGCTTGTGGACAAGCAGCGTTTTCCTTCGTTTATACTCTATGCAAAACACATCGTATTTCTTGTTACAGTTACGGTAATCCCTATTAGGTATAACAACTTCCTAGTATATCTTCAGTGATTCCCAAGTGTTACCCCTACTTTGATCCCTATTCAGCTCTAACTAACAGGGGACGTTCGGTAAGAGTCACATGCTGATTTTCTTGTAGCCTCCCAGCCAACAGGTGTTCGCGGCAAAATCCGACAACTGCTCCGAATGTGCCTTATGATCCCGCACGTGACGTAAGTGCAAACAAAATTCTTTCCTGGGCGCGTAAAACCATTCTCTGAGGGCGAAGAATGTTCGAGGGCACTTAAAAGTCGCGGAGGCGTCGACAGGAGGACATTTTAAAACCGTGGACCAGGCCGAAAAGCCATAGTCCGTGTTGAGGACAAAAGAGAGCGGCGACTCTCGCTTCCACGTGGACCAAGGAGACGAAGGGAGGTCCTGGGGCTTTCGCAGCGTGTGGCGTTGTATCGTCGGGTTGTAAAACAACTTGTAAAACGTGCGCCCGAGACGCGTTCTGTCAGCCCCAGTTTTGCCCGGGGGCTATCTACGCGGTGAATCTATGGCGGGCCAGGTGAAAAAGATGCTGAAACGCGACACGAAGCCGAGCTGCGACGCGAAACTTTGTACGCGCGAATCTCAGGCGAACTGTCATCCGCGCAACGACAGTTTCAATGACTACACAGAGTGGTGCAAGTAGAAAGGGATTGCCGTCAGACAGGATTTACTCGGTTGGAAATTAAATGGTTGGCTTGAAGTTGAAGTTTGATAGAGGCGATCGGTTTTGCAAAGAGTGGAATTAATGCGTTTCACTTTGGATTATAGCAAGTTGGTTATTCTACCGTGGTGAAAGCAGGATTATCTTTGTTTCTGTTTATTTTGGATGAGATTTCTGGTTCCATTGAAATTTATGAAGTTTGGAGTTTCCGAAACGATTTATTCAAATTCGTTGAGGTTTTCTAGGTGAAAATGGGATTAGAGGAATAAATATAAAGCGGTCTTTCATACGTGCGCTTCGGTTTGGTTAGTGTTCAACGTTACGACTTTAGTGAAACGCATGAATCTTCTCGCTTGTAACTGTTCTTGGACTCAAGCTCCAGTCATCGTGTTAAAATTATTCAAATTCATTTTCTGAGAAGTCCGCTCTCCATAGGCAATCCTGTCCTTTGAGCCGTTCACTTAAACTTGACTGGTACAGTCGCTACGAAACTGCCGGGGGAAAAATGAATTAAGTGCAGACGCGTGTCGCGAGCGGTGGACAGTATTACATTTGCATAAATGCAGGTCACGGCACAGTTGAACGCGAACGCGCTCTATAAATGTGCATATCAATTGATTTACACCGCCAGCGGTTTCGAAAACTGCTGATTTTAATTGGCGCCTCCGCGTATTATCCGCTGCTATGGTAATGATTATCTTTAAACGATTAAGTTGCAGATCGTCGTTTCAAATATCGAACTGTTGAGCAATAACAATGCATTGAATGTTCCATTTCACTGACCATTACCGTAGAAACTGATAAAGAGTGACCCAAAAATGGTCCCATGTTTTTTAACTGAATTTTATGGAAAACGATAACATTCATTTTATAACTTTTTACGTTACGAATATTAGAACAAAGTTTTATGAAAACTAAAATATTTTTTGACATACGATTCGCTATATTGAATCGGTCATCGTGAATTTTGAAAATCTAAGCTCAAATTCGTTGTTAGCAGTCAGCAGAATCTCTGAGAAAAATTATTTAAATTATGGGACTGACATTCGCTGACGCGTTAGCGAATTTTCACTTCTTTGACCTTCCATATCTCGGAAACCAATTGTTACCTCAACTTGAAAATTTCGTGTGATTGATATCTCGTCATAAGGTATCGTTTCGCATAAAATTCAGTTCCAAAATCGTAGGACCAAAAAGAGGCGATTTCTTGGGTTACTCTTTGTCACGTTCGAGTAATGTTGGTCTGAAATTCTTGAATTTTCCCAAGTATCTCTGCACTAACATCTACCAATCTTAATCAAATAGACACGAAGCTTTAACGATGGTCATTAACTTTCCCGGATTTGCTCCACTCAAACTTTCTCCAACGCATCAAACTCTCAAGCCCCACAAACTATGCCATCGGAACGAAACATTCTAGCCGCCATCGCTCGACACCTACGTACACCCTTCCAGATTTCATCAGAATCCCTGCCCCACTGTGACCCCGTAAAACAAGAAACGCAGCGACCTATTCTCCAAGAGCGAGGAGGGAGAACGACACCGATCCTTCCGCTGCTGCTGCCCAACAGGGTCAAGATAATTCGTTAAAATGGAATCGCGTCAATCTGAGCCTGACACGTGTATCCCCCTGTTAATCTACCCTCCTGATCTAGGTCCCTATTACACAAGCAAACGAACCACTCTCGTGTGCGGACTCGATCCTGGCTTCAAGTATTATATGCAGGAATATTCGAGTGTTCGTTCCACGAAGCGCGCGACCACCGGGCCGTTTTGTTTTTAAGTGCCGGTTTTTCGGGCCGGCTAACGAACACCGATGGTTATCTGGCCCGGGGCCCGGTGCATTACCATCCTTCCTTGAGGTCAGTTCGGGGTCTGGTTCGAGCCTCGCGCGTGAACTTACCTGAAACAAAAAGAACAGAGAAGCGAATTTAGTCAGATGGCAAATCATCGCGGATACCTTTGGCCTAATTTAATTGGTTGTTAGCAAGCCCGTTTCTGGAGCTCCACCACGAGGGATAATCGAAAAGGGTTCCCTATTAATATAGTAGATTCCTAATAATTGCTCTATTCCACTCTCATCAACTAAATGGAAGCACGAGGGAAGTGGAAACGAAGATTTGGTCCCTTTGATTTGGAAGGTTGGAAGAAAAACGGTAAATCATTGATGTAAGAAGCAGGGCAATTTTTCTCAAGGTCTGGGTTGTTAATTAAGGCATTGGGGAAGGTGTAGAGCCAAAGGAATTGAGATTTTGTTGCGTCAGAACTCAGAGGGATGTTAAAATGGCCTGGGAACTCGAGTGACCCCATGATCGTTATACATCGATCAATATTCTCTCAGGTGTCTAGAGGCAGCATTAACATTTATATTAACCATTCATTCATCTGCCCACTAACTTTGGCTACATTAATTCCCGTCCCACCCATCGGGACGCGAAACCATCCCCTCGGATTAGCGAAATAATTTATTGCACTTTCTCTGTCCACCACCACCTACACCGTTCCTCTCTCGAACGAGGAAACCGTGCATGGCTTGCAACGCTCAAATCGCATTCCAGCAAGGATTCATTGTCAGCGTTCACGGCACACGCGCGATATTTATTGTCCCGATGATAGCGCTAATTCCGGAAACGCCAGCGGGGCGGTGATTTTATCAATCTTTTACGTTATTCTTCGGCATCGTGTTACCCTCTGATCCACTTCGGTATTCATGCTTTTAATAATTTCAAATTACCGATAAAAATAATTTCACGACAGCTAAATAATTGCCTGACCGCTGATGTTCCGTGCACTGACCATAAAATTTCAGATGGCAGACGGTGATAAATCGTCGCTGCTAAGTATACAGAGCGCGGGTCGCCGGACAGCTCCTCTCGGCTGCAATATTTTATTCAAATTTTAAATTATCGCCCTCAAGAACGCTGCGCGTGTAACCATACTTCTCTGACACTTTCCCTAAAATCACGTTACCCCCGATGTTCTTCCTTAACCTTATCAATTACATCGCGAAGGAATCTGGACACCGAGCACCTAACTACAAAGCCCCAACAGCAGCGGCTGTACTCAGATATGCAAGGGATTAAATTCTGACTCAAAAAATCGAAAAATCAGTCAACCAAATCCGACACCCATGGGCCAGGGGTTGGATCCGCGGCACGGGCTCATCCTTGGCCCGCAGGATCGTATTTCTAAGTGTTTAAAGCGAGTTTAGAAGCGCTTGTTCAGCGTGGTAGGCTGGACGTTAACGGTAATCCGCGGTCATAAGGACCTCCGCCATTGGGATTTTATCGGTTGTCCGTGAGTAAAACATTCTGGGCAGGTCCATTTCGGTCAGTGCCACCTTCCATGTCCTTGCTATCTCATTCTGCTAATGGATCCTGTCCTCGGCTACAGGCAGCGGTCCTCTACGCGCTATCCAACGCTTACACACGCGTGAAAATGCCCCAGGATCGCATGAGCATCCAACAGCACGTTTTGGATTATGGGTCTCCCTGTTCCCCTTTTACTTAAAGGTCCTCTGCGTTTTCACCCTCTCACGCGATAATACGGGACGATGTTTACGAGGGAAGGCATTGGAAATTCCTGAAATTTTTTCTTCCGTGCAACAGGGTTTCGCAACGTTTTTGATTGGTTACATTGATTTACCCAGCTAGATGATGGTTAATTAAATGAATACATCAGTGAGGGCTCGAACCATTCGCGAGCAAATCTGCACATTAAACGTTCCGTAGCTAAGAGAACGCGAAATTCCTTAGCAGCTAAGCTCTACTTAGTCTACGGTTAATTATTAAAACGATGTCGTAATCCTGCAGCGCGCTCGATATTACAGGTAGCTATTCGCCGAGGAATTCGATTTCAATTAAGAGATTACTTCAACCAGGGTACGATGGTTTTCTGGAAAAGTCTACCGTACCATCCAACCGGTAAGTGCCTCCTACAGAAGCGTGTGGAGGCTACCTATCCTACTGCGGCTCGAAGAAATACAGCTTTTGTCAAAGGTTCGCTATCAAAAACGCGCGGAGAACAACCATTAATCGTCGGGAACACTCACTACCTATCCGCTGTCGTTCTCATAAAAAACAACGCTCTTCATCCTCCTCCTGCTGCTACCTCTGAACCGTTGATTCCCTCTTTGTCTTCGTCTCCTCCGCCCTCTCCCCCTCTCTACCCCGTAAAATGCATCGGTGCCCCGAGATCGAGACGCGGAGTTATAATTGCCTACTCGGCGAGTCCGACATTCCACGTGCGTTAAAGTTATCGCGGTTGAATCGCCGCGTACGCCATAATGCTCCTTCTTCTCGGCTCCTCTCCTTCTTCTATACACCGTCGGCCCTCTCTGCTTCTTCTTTTTAGACGCTGCTGGCTGAATCTCTCGCGCCGACGAAAAGAACCGGCCGATATCGAGGAAGATCTGGCCGCGGGTTTATCGCGCGCTTATTACCAACGGTCCCAGCCTCCGCAACCCCTGACTATTCTTCTTCTGTACGACCTCGAAGAAGTCGTGCTGTAAGGTGTGCAGCACCGGCGAAGGAGGCGCCTGGTTAATTCCAAAGATGTCCTGCACTGACTTCGAGGACTCTCTATTTAAAAATTCAGTTGACACGAAGCGAATCAAAGAAAAGGGGCTTAAACTGCCACTGTCTTGAGCAACTCCCAGGTTCCAATGAATAAAATATAAAGTGTCCAGTCATTGATAATCCAACTGTGTCATCAAGCCCAATGTAGTTAACATCAAATACTTGGAAAGTTCTTGAACTTAAACTAATTGTAACAGTTTAACTTTGCTAGAGGGCCATTTCTCAGGTGTGATCCCACGTTTAACCACACCATTCTGTACGTCAAATAGCTTGTATGAGTTTCTCCATACGAATGGCACGATTCAACTGTCCACGTCACGCAACGAAACGGGGCTCGTGGAGAGACCAAGTCGGCTTGCCTCTAATTAGAATAATTAACGAAGCTGCTCGACGCGGATGATCGTTCCACGTCCATTACCCCCAGCCAGAGTCGGCTCTATCGTTGGTATTTTCATAATCGCGTATTCGTCCTTGCTGGAGTGCCATGGCCGCCGAAAATGGCTTTAAAAGGATCCAGCCAGCGCCAGCCGTCCTGGCAGATAAATAAACGGGGCAAAAGGAGAAAAGGGAGAACGGAAAGGGAATCGGTGTCGAGCAGCTAGCAGTGCCGCATTCTGCCATCGTGTCGCATGCAAATATCCCCCGAGAACTCTTCGTTCCAGGTGGCACGCATGGCGATCGCCATTCCCTTCCCGTTCCAACGCTCCTGTCCTTCTCCTAACAGTCTCGAGAGGACAGTGGACGTAAAATACTAACAGACGTCCAGCTGCCTCTGAGTAGCAGAAATTAGCGAGCGCGTCCCTTGATGTCCACTTTTTTCCAGCACTTTGTGGATCATCGCGTCACACTTCGCGCCTCCAACGCTCCCGAAACAGAATTCCAATCGTGAGAACTATTCGGTGAACTTTAAACGTTTCTTCAAATTACTTCAAAGGCACAATAAGGCCTAAATGCTATTAAATACTATTTTTACCGCGCGCAGCCCACGCGGTAAAAACGAAAACTCTTAAGTTCAGTCTGCTGCATGCATAAATGTGGTTCAAACCGAGCGACCCCAGGTCCCCCTTCTGACAAACGGCAGATTCCAATCGATCACATGCAAATCGCCTTGTTGTGGCGCCTTTTCCTGTATCTGCTGCTTTACTTACAAACATCCGTCGTAAACAATTCGTCTTACACTGACCTCAAGGACGTAAACACCGGTGACTTCGTTAAACGTAATCGATTTAACAGAAAAACAGAAAGCAAACGTGACCGACATGTGTTTTAACTTGAAATGGTAACTGGCTTCCCAGGCATGTATCAGCAGGCGACGAATTAAATACTCATCGGCGAAGTCGTAAAATTCGTTTTACAACGCTTTGGAAATTCGATGAGGGAAGCGATACGTGGTTTTAACGTTGCCGGTGACTGCTAATAAAACACGGGTCATTATGGGTAAATAAACAGCGAGGAGCAAAGGTGCGCGAACGCATCCGTGGTACCCGCTCGATCACGATAGCGTGCCTGGCCGTTAATAATCCCGTGAGTCGTGTATCAGCCAGATACGATATCGCATGACTCAGCCATTGTTGTCCTGAAAAGTGAGCATCGTCTTGACCTGCCATCACCGGCCACAGCGTGACCTTCAACCATCGCGCCGTCGATTGCACCCCGTGCGAGGAGAGTGTGTCCCTTAAAAGGGTTGCGCTAGTGATGGGTGCTGTCCGGCGCTGAGTATCTCTTGAGCCTCAAGCATTGTGATCGATCTCGCCGATAGATAATAACGCACCGTCCGATCGATGACTCGGCTAAAAGTCGTTAATGAATGCACGCTGCGGGACTTCGTTAAAATTCCTGCGAAATCGGTTCGCGAACCCTTGACCGTAGGATAAAGAAGGTAGACCAATCACAGCAGTTGACCTCATGAAAACGGTGACACCAACACGCAACAGCCTGAACAGGCGCTTAAAGATTTCCTTTCGCGAGCAACAATAGCTAAGGATCACCCGGTATAGCAGCTGCGGCTCGTGATCGTCTTGGGCAGCCTTGGGGCCGCGGTTATGATGTTCTTGTTATTAATTTGTTTTGCGCGCTACCCGCAACACGTCGTGCGGAAACCAGTTTCTCAAGACGTATAGGATTACCGCGCGGCACGACCTGAAGAACCCACCGACAGCTTTCGGACCAATAACGCTACCACGACGAAAGCTCGTCGACTCTTAAAACCGCCTCGGAAATTTCGTTTATCCCGGCTGATCTCGGAACCAGTTTCGAATTTTCGAAGTGGAGGACCTGCTGCCTCTGCCTACGTGTCGCGGCACATTAGTATAGGCGAACGCGTCGCGGACGCTTATGAATTATAGAAACATTAGCATTCCCCTCGCGACAATCATCCGTGAACATTCCTTCGCTGAAAACAGCACGACAGTTCTCTCGATGGAAGAGCGGTCTCGCGTGTCACCTGGACCAGCGAACAGAACAGCGACGAAATTGAACGTAGCCGAGACTAACAGGTGAATCTGAACGTTGAGGATGAAAAATATGTCGGAGCTGAAACGTTGCTCAACGTGGATGAGTTTTGAATGCAGGCCTCTCGAGAGACGCGGTTGTTCGTCGCGGTTCTTATTTACAATACAATATGGAGCACCGCGAGGCAAGAGGAAGACGGACAGAGGAAGAGGTCTGAAAGAAATAGCTGTCAGCTTTGTCAGTCGCCACTACCGTTATCTCTCTAGTCTACCTGTTCTTGCCTGGCTGTGGACACAATGCGCCGCAGCGGCTGGAGGCAGAAGGAAATTATTTAGTCTTAAGGAAAACGGGGGACAGCCGGTGGTAGAAATGCTAGAAAGCCTGTCACGAGGCAGCGGTTTTGACGCGGCGAGCGTGTGCTTTGATTCCACTCGGAAGAGGAAGAAGAAACTTTTGTCGGCCATTATGTAAAACGTCGCGCTGTTGGACGTTTAATGGAACGCGTGTCGAATCCGAATCCATAGAGTGTTTCTCGTAGCGGAGCGTTCCAGACGTAACAGAAAAGATTGCTTGCGAAAGGCAGCATTTTTCCATAAAAATACTTACCTACTAGCGAAGGTTTCAATACAAGGTTTAACGTAATTCAAGGTAGTGAATAAAGTGACTCGTTAATATACATCCTACAGAACAGCCACGAGTACACGCGAGCAATAAATCATTGCTATCGCAAAACGTACACAGTTGAATCGATGCTTTACAACTGGAGGGGACATCTTTACGATCGTTGGTCGCGAACGCACCGAAGAATCAATAAGAGAAGCATGCCCCCAGGTTAGAACGAACGCAATCCGGCGAGTAGACGATGAAATTTCATTAGAGGAGCGTGCAGTTGGCCAAGTGGCAGTACTTGCGTCAAGGAATGCGTTCAGCGGGGGGTCAGTGATCGGCCGAATCGTGTATCGAAGTCGATCTTCTAGTCGGCCACGATCCGGGCCCAGGATCCACGAGGCGATTATAAGGAACGGGGCGCGCGTCCCGCTCGCAAAAACCTTAAAAGGTTTAAAGACTACAAATTCAGGCCGTGATACACGAGGGAGGGCCTGGTCTTGAGCCATTATTTATGAATTTGGTGCGCCGAAAAAGGCTGCCCGAAGCAGATCTCGGGCCGGAGAGAACGGCGCGGCGGGGTAGATAGCTGGAGCTGGGACCGAGGCACTCTACGGATTTCAAATCGATCCGCAAACCGGATAAAATATTTTATGGAGAACGTACTTTAATGGCCCTTACGATGGAGGGGCCTCCGCGTCCGCATTGATTTGTGGTTACGGAGGACGACAGACCTTATCGATTGCCTCCCGTGTCCCTCGTCAGCCGATCCGTTTCGAGAGATTGCGATATCTCGCGAGCCTTGCCTGCGCTGCCTTCTCCGCCGCGGAACCCAGGGAACTCGGAAATTTCGGAATTTCATTCGACCAGGTACAATGGGTATAATGGAGAGCTTCCTTCCAATCGAGATAGTAAATCAAACATCCCCGTTAACGACCCCCTCATTTTCGAAAGCCTTTAAGTAGAAAGTCTCTAAGCGCAGTCTCTAAACAGTTAATTTAGGTAATTGTCGTTAAAGAGTATAGGTATCTTTGTTTACCAGGTCAGTGAAATATGCCTGTACCTACCTATCAAGTTCTATTTGTAACGCAGTTTTCGTGAATAGAAATGTCACGAAGTGACCGAGGCGATTAAACGGAGTATGTAGTCGTTAAATCTGCGTTTAAGCTTCAGTGCTATCCAAGGCAGCGAAGCGCAGGGAGATTTAAGCGGAAGCTGCTCTCGCGCCATTTCGATATCACTCTGTCCATGACGATGGTAGTTTATGAGACACTCTCGAGGCGGATGGTATTACGCCACCGTAACGCCACAGGCACTCGATTTAATTTAAGGTGCACCGTAACGTTCCTCCGCCTTTTTACGTGGGCGTCAAGCGCGTGCTGCCCGTTACTACGATCGACGGGGTGTTAGGCGCGTGTTCAGTAGACCCGACCAGACTTTCGAGAAGCCTCCCACTTCGGCTGGTCCGAATAGTCGGCGGAACGATATTAATTTTTCACGTAGGAGCGAGCAAGGCGTTGGAGGGGTTCGATCTGAAATTAATCAGATGCCATCCTAACCCGAGGCTAGCTCCAACTAGAATGACACTTAATTTATAAGTGATGGACACGGAATACTTAGTACCCCCTGTCAATTATCTTCCGCGTCTTTAAACAGTCGAATAGAAAGCCTATGCAAATGAAGGCGATCTACGCGTATTCCGAAATTGATTTACTTGGAATCGTGACCCAGGCGATTTTGTTCGTTGACGATTGAGAAACCGTGATTGTACTAAAACTGTTGAATTCCAAAAATATAGAGGAGTTTTCAATCTTTTTTCTAACAGCACAGCAAACTGAAGTACCTAAAAGTGAAGCTACCCACGCAATGTAACCAGCTTCAACTTCTCTATTTAGGTATCGCGTGCCCTCGGAGGACAGAGGTTCCGCGGTTCCTACCAGGGGCTGTTAACTCTCAAACCCTCTTCATAAATACCGCTAAGGAACGGTTTCATCTTTACGATCGTGAACGGACGCTTACCGAGAAAACGCTCGGCCCTGGCCAGAGTCTATCCATCGAACGTATCCGCGCTACACACGCATCCTGTGTACCGTTCGGCACGAACAAGCCACGGCGCCGATCAACGAGGACGTACCGGTCCACCAGGGCCCCGTGTATCGGCTACCGGTCCATATTAATTGCTTTCATAATTCAGATCGAGCATACGTAATACAACGGCCGTGTTGCCGTCGCCACTTGCCGCGTCGAGCTTTACAGCGGCCCCGGACTGGACGATCCATAACGATCCACCCTCCTTCCTCTCTGGCTCCCCTCGCGATCGCAGCCCGTGATCGCACGCGAGCTCCTTTCAATTAATAAATAAAGCGGTCGTCGTTCATTAATTCCGGCTTTTCGGAAGTTCAGGATCCGACCGAGACCACGGCGACCGCAATTAGCCGGGAACGCGCTCCGCGATAAATTAACGTGCCCGTAGAAAGATAATCGGTGCTCGCGGACGCTTGGAAGTTGGGGAGATTTAAGGGTCTGCTTCGAGGGTTTCCCTCGGGGGCACGACGGATCGTCGGGCTTTTGGCGCGCGATCCTGGAGCTCCGACCACGAGAAATGGAGCCAGATGATATCTGGATCGGAATGAATTTCGCATCTAGCTCGTTAGCCCGAACGTGCGCCGAGGACGGGCGGGCCGCGAGGTCGATGGACCTTCCACGATTCTCCAGTGGCCTCTAATGGAGATTTATTATTCCTCGGTGATCATGGCCGTTCCGGCGAAACGTCGATGATGAATATTGCCCGTTCCGGAGGAACGACGAAGAAATTGCATCGCAGGTGAATCGCGAGGAATTCTGAGAAAATCGCGAAAATTGAAATGTGATGGCGATTTAATGGAAATGAAGTGATCGTGAACGCTCCGTGTCTCAATCCTGTTGAACGCGGGCTTCGCAAGGACAAGGAACAAGACGCGCCTGAAAAACTCGCAAGATTACCTTGCAGTTATCTTTAGGGCAGGCTCGAGGTGTCTGCCAAATATTAGCACAGCCGGTGCAGCTGCCTTGTGTTGGTACCACCAATATTTTTCCTCTTCCCCTGATTGACCAGCGCTTTCTTAACGAGTTAAAAAATAAAGGATTCTCGGCAAACTTGACGCGATGCGACTGAATCAGGTAATTTTCAATGGCAATAATGTAATTTGGCTTAAATATTACTAACGAAAAGTGGGAAACATCCAAATTCACGTCGATAACGCAGTCCCAAGAGAAGATTAGATAAATTTCATGGTATTTTTAACTCGTGCAGCTCACCGTGTAAATATTTTACTACCATGGAATCCTGTACTTATTTTCGACACCTTGCTACCACCGCGCGATATATTTTTCAACACCACGAACTCGAAGGATAGTATCTCTGATTATTTTAAGAAACGCGAAGAAGAATCAAATTTAATCACTCGTTTGCCTTTAGAACGAATCTTACGCCGCAGAAATGTTCATCGATCACTGTCATAATTACACGGAGCGCGTTGCTAACATTGGAATTAGGACGCGTTAGTTTCAGGATGAGAGGGAAAAAGTTGCGTGTGCGTTAGTCAGATTGGACTTGACGGAAACACAATCCCCCGCGTACCGAGGCGTAATTAATCGATGAGCTGCAACGTCCATCTGAATCGCGATCAAGACCCCGAACGGATTTCACGTGAAGGATTTCGAAAGAGTCTTGTCCCGTTAGGAGGCATTCATTTACCGGTGAAATTGATTATAGTTAGGAAATCCACATCGCGGCAGCGTCAATCAAGCCGCCAGGCTTTTATCGTATTGGTGAGCCCACGCGCGTCGCTGCGCGCTTGTCCCTTTCTATCACAAATTAAAACGTCCCCTTGCAACGTTTCCTCGTGGTTCCACGAAGTCGGAACTTTCGACCATCTACCATGCAAATTAGCGTTGTATATCAGATTTCCTGGTGCCAGTCCAATGTTAATTGAATACACTGGACTTACCAAGAAACCCTATCGACATTTATTAAACCAGCCGAATGTTGTTTCTATTATACAATAGCGTGGATGAAAAGGGGACGTAGATTGAGACGTCAAGTTTTTTCTCCTCCCAAGCAGAAATCTGTCGCGAAAGATTTGGTAACGATCGCCCTCGTCCGCGAGCGCAATCACCGTTAAAAGCCACGGTATCGGTGTGGCTCGTTGAGCTCGAATAATCGATTCGGCCTTTAAATCGTTCTTCGCGATCGGCCGTGGTAAGGCGGTTCAGTGATAAACGCGCTACCGATCCACGTTGCGCCCGTTGAACACGGATATTGCGCAAGCGTCGTTTAAATAGAAACGCTACCAGTCGACGATGGACGAGAAGTCCGCGGCTATTAGCCAACGAGAGTAGATCGATCGTTTCTGCCCGGAACGATACACACCGCGGGACCGATATCTTCGGGGGACGAAGAAACTCGGAGATCAAATCAAGTCACGTTTCGAGAGGCCAATAAACAGCGTTCGCGCACAGCACACGCGGCAAGAAACGCAGAAACAATAATGTACGATCCGAATGGCACAACCGTGCGGCGCATAGGTGCAACTATGGCCCGATAATCGGTCTGGTTTTGTTGCCACCTCGGAATCGTAATTAACAATTTTTTTGCCCCCGATTTCACCCGGGACACAGGGTCCCACTGACCGCGCGGCACGTGCCCCGGAAATTGGCTCCGGGGGTTAATTACTCCGGCGAGTTTGCTACCGATAATAACGCTGGCTGCTCGCCACGCCATCATCGTCGATCAAAATTGATTTCGGGCCGGTTCCCCGATTCCCTAATTTCCCTCTCGCACCCTGTAATTTGCACGATGCACCAAACAGGCACCAACTCCGCGCTCCCGGTTCCGGACACTGCTTTCGGTACACAAGCATCCCGAACCCGGGCCCTCGTTACAAGTTTTTTAATGTCTTCTTGGGAGTAGAATTTCGATGCCGCTGTGAACATAGTAGCGAGGAATCGTGGTCATACGATCACTCCTCCGATAATTCTTTAACTTGTCTTTCGCGTCGTCCTCTGCCCTATACCGAATACTCGACCGCATTCTCATGAATATCATCTGACTCGGGCCCTCGAACGGCTTGGAACCATTCGTTCCCGGTAAACAGGGAGAAAAATCGCGGCAGATCTACATTTTTTTCTCCCCGTTGCGACGAAATTTCTTGAACATTTGCGATTCTTGCACTTCGTTAGGGCTGCCGGGGCCCGCAATCGTGCTAAGAATAATACATTAATGCGATACCAACGGTGGCCCTTAAAGTCCAAATTCGGCCGTAATGCCGCTGTTTGGAGTTTAAAGATCACCGGGGCCCGGTTCTCCTGGAAACACATGGAAACACTGGCCGGACACGAGGGAGGAAGGAAGGGTCGTGACATGGCTGATTCCGAGCGGCGATATGCTCGCGGCGCTTTCGGCTGCTCGCTAAATTTGGTAAGACGACTTGCTAATCGCGAGCGATACTTCTTGCACGCCGGCTTTCAGGTAGCCTAATTTGCGTCGTATACATCGCCCCGTCTCTCTCGAGCCCTCTCTCCTCTCTCCTTTCTCCCTCTACCGCCGGCTGACTCGATTACACGAATTCGAGGCTCGTCCATTTTTGGACGGCCAACGACGATTCGTAATGGACGTGTAACATAGATTAGTGGTGATGTACGGCTTCCGAGTGAAGTATTTGTATTTCTCCTTAAAGGCGCCCATTCAATCACCCGACTGACCGCATTAATGCCCATCGATTATACTGCTGTGCTCCCCGCGGTAGTATAATCGGTACGATGCTTCTTTCAACGAAGGATGATGGAAGCTATTTTTCGCGATCACCATGAACCAATTTCTGGCTCTAATTTCCCGAACGAATTGTCTCCGAGTTTCTAGAACAATGAATCGGTATCGCAAATTTAATCTTTTCTATCTTGGTCATCTAATATCCCATCGCTGTCGATTTTAGATAATGCTAGCGTGACTGCAGCCCGCAATGTCATTATCCAGCAGCACTATTATTTTCTGCCGCGAAAAATCCAGAATCGATCGGCAAACTGTTCAGGCTGGGACATTCCAGTTTCGCGGTACAGGATAGCTCGGTACATACAATGTGCAAACACACTCGGTGCATTTCTACGAAAGCATTCGCCTCCCCTGCCGCAGACTCTTGTTCAGGTAAGAGGCAAGTAAACGAGTTCCATTCCACGGGCGGCTTTTCAAGAGGGAGCAACGAACAGGGGAGCCTCTTTACACCCAAGTCGTAAAACCGTAGACCGTCCGGTCGGATCGCTAATCGAACGGACCCCGTGCCCTCTGTTAACACTTACACCGGGCAAATTGTTAATAGCTGCCATGGGGCTGGATTCGCAGAAACGCTGGGAATGGATCACTCTAGATGGAAATCAGTGACGTGACTTTTTCCCCAACGTTAATCCCATGCAAATAGTTCCCCGTCGATTTCCATTTCAGTCCTCCGAGCGATTTAAATTTCACGGCGCGCTTCAAAGGTGAAAAGCAACGCGCGTTGCGATAACGAAATGCAATTAGCCTACTTCCATTTCGCGATGTGCTTTATTATAACAGAGGTGACTTTCACTCGGAGCAATAAAGTTTGCTCATTAGCAATGCTTTTGATGCGTGAAACAATATCTTTCACTTTTCGGCGTTCGCGTTCGGGTCCTGTGCTTTGAAAGATTTTCGCCGCTCGTTATCCTTCGCGCGATCTTAACAAACGCGACTCTCAACGTTGTCCTCAACGCGACACGACCTACGGGTGCTGGCTACGCGGCAAAAAGCCCGTGAACTTGAGCGCCAATCAGAGAGGGAAGGAGAGACCACCCTTCGTCGGCAATTCCGTCGATTGATTCCTCCTAACGAGGAACGCGACAAGGACGAGCTTTACCGAACGGGGATTTACGAAGTGTCGTTGTTTGAAGGCGACTCGGCGCGGTCGGGATCATAAATAGTCCAGGCCCTGGATAGGAATCTTGGTTGTACCGGCGCGAGTTCTGCGGCTTAACGAGCAGCAGGGAAACTGGAAAGAAGTCTCGGGACGACGAGCAGGCGCGAGGAAGATCGAGGGGACGATGTAAGGGGATTCATGCCCGGTGTCGCGCACGCGACTTAACTGGCAAAGAGAGAAAGAAGGCCCGCGCTGAAAGAGACACGCGGATATATCTGATCCATGACAGCCGAGCGGATAACTAACAATTCCAATTCACCGATCAACAGCGGGGCTGTGGCTCTGTCCCCACCGTCCTCCGCGGTTTTCTGCTTTCGCGGCGTCCCCGCGCCTCTACGTACTTGGCTAGCGGCTACGGACGGCTTTCGAAAACCGGCCATTAGGGGCAATTAGGCATGCATCATAGGCTGTAACGTTGGATGCCATACATGGCCAGAAGTCAATGGCTGTGGTAAATAATGGTCTACGAGGCGGAGGAGAGCCCTCCTCCTGGCCTGACGCTGAAACCCAGGAGAGAAGAGAAGAGGAGACATATCGATGACTATTTTAGAGGCAGCATCCCTAATAAATTGATTTTGTTATACTAATCGTTCCATTACCAAATAAAGTAAAACTAAAACCTTTTCCTTCTGCCGTCTACGACGCTCCTACGCAACCGCGTTCCTCAAAAGGAACCAGGTGACCTTGAGCAATTCACTGAGAATCATTGCACTTTCACCCGGTCTCCAACTGTTCCCCATCTGGTATCACATCGCTATTTCCAAGTCGTTCCACGGATTTGCAATCAACGCTCGCGTGATGCAAACAACCTCTGAACCCTCTTTCGTAACTAGTTCCAGGGAACGGTCATTAGCGACTATCAAGAGTCTATCAGACTATCTTGAAAAAGATACCGACTCCAAGTAAAAGAACAGCTCGGACTGGCACTTTGACAACACTTTTAGCCGCGGGTCAATGGACGATCTCTAAAAACCAGTGCACCACGACAAAACCGAAGCGGAGGCCAGAGAGATCGCGAAATCTCAATACCGTCGCAAGAACGCTCCATTCCCTGGCCCTAATGCACCGATTCCCAGACACGGCGCCGAAAGAAAGGTGAAACGCCGCTGCGTTGCTGACATTTGAAAGTTAATTATCTCGTCCGTGTGGCCAGCAGTGGCGTAACAAGCCCGCGATGTGTCCGCGACACTAGTGGCCACCGTCGCCACTGTCGCAAGAAGTCGCCGGGGATAATTAAATGCGAGGGATTGTTCATAAATCGAATAAATTATTTAAGAGGGTACAGGAGGCTGGGGAGACACCGTCGACGCGACGCGACGCTACGCGACCGGAGGCGGCGTGTAGATCCTGCTAACGGGTCTCTCTCCGTTCTCGTAGAATGCGGAGTACCGAGGCTCCCTCTCCGTCCGATAGGTGATGCTGAGGCTGGAGCTCGATCTTCGAGAAGGCCGTCGACCCCGTGGTTGTAGACGCGCACAACGGACGCGTGCGGAGAGGCCATGCACCAGCAGACCAGCGAAAAGATTCCTCTCTCCGCGTCTTCTGCCCCGTCCTGGACTCTGCCCGCACGCGAGGACTCGCATAGTCGTAGATCCCAGGACTTCTCTGACGGATTTTCACCTGGGGCACCTGCACCAGCTCCAAAGGCTGGCGATCCCGCGGCGACCGAGCAAAAGGATCGATCGTCGATTGCCCGCGCCAATGCGTGCTTTCGATTAAACGAGGCCTCGAATTAGTTGCCGGAGCATGGTTTAACGAGGCGCCAAGTCAGCCGGTCTTGTTTAGAATGCCGGTCTCGTTTATTACTTCTGGGTCTAACCAAGTCTTCTTGCTCTCGGTGATGCTGATGGAACTTGGCGAAACGGAGGCGTATTTCGAGGATCCGTCTGGCAGGGAACGGGGTGGGTCTATTAGCAGGACCTTCGATTGATTTCGCCTGCGCCTCGGTAATGACGAGTGGCGACACGAAGAAGGGAGATTGAAGCTTCGACGGTTATGCCCGTGGTGGGATTTTTCTGTACAGTACTTCAATATTTGCGCCGATCGAGGTGAACCTTGAGTCTAAAGTAAACGAAGTCTGTGCTAATGTACTAGGATGGTGAGTGCCCGCTCACGTACGAGGATTAGATCAAATAAAGTAGGAGTCAATAAGCTATCGTTTACCTCGAAGAACTGTTAAATATTTGAGAAGTTCTCGAATCCCGGAAATATTCGGGGAATTTCTTTGTTTCCTGGCCCCGTTAACAGTGCCCGTTACTCTATATCGTTGCACAAACGCCAAATGGTTTCTCTTTTCAAATAAAAAATTCCTCTGTGGATTTTAAGTGTTCGTTGTGAAATCTCTGTGCAGTTAACTGGCGCTGCAGAATTATAGTTACGAGCAACGTTAATTCGCGCTGGCAGGCGCAAATTGGTTTTCAGATATTTCGACCAATTGGTCACAGATAATAAAACGAACGTTTCGGTGTGCGCGTTTTTTGCTCGATGAAAATGGGGTAATGAAAGCGTTACTGCAGATTGTCTGTGAAAGGAAACGATAGTTTGCGAAGAATAATAACGAACGGCAAAATTGTATAGTTATTTCTTCACCATGTTCTATTAACTGAAGTATATATTTTTTAAAATAATTGCTACGAAAGTAACCAATTTGTAAAAATTGAAATTCATTGCATTACTAGGGAATTTGGATTTAGATCCTTTTGAATGAAGAATTTTCTGTCTCTGTTTAATTTTGAGCTGTTGGTAAAGTAGTTTCGTCGGATAACTTAGCCCTCTAGAGAGAACACACAGAATTACCACAACAGTGCACCGACTCAGCTGGTACAGCGATTGCCAGTTTATCCATCGCCGATAAGATACCAACAGTATGGATTCCTACTTTACCATCCAACTACCAACATTACCTTCTGAAATCCAAAGTTACTAGATCCTCCACGTCCTTCCTCTACCTTACCGACCGACGCAAGGAAAAAATCACTAGACTCGATGAATAATGAAGGAATGGTGAAAGTAAGAGGTCATTCACCAAGTTTTCTCTAATCTGGAGTACTTGGAATCCCAATAAACAGTACATTCAAAAACGTATACACAACAAATCCCTATAAATCACCACGAAAACCTCAAAAATCACAATAGAAGAACAGTAAGCACTCTAAGAAAGATAACGCACCCCTCATTAGTACTCGTTTCTCAACAACCGTTATGCCTTCTCTCACCGTTCAAAGTACTTGTACGCAGACGATCAGCTTTGCCTACCCACCACAAGAAAGTGAAATTAGACTGCCATCGTTCGCTCATAAATCCCATTGATCACTTCCACGAAACCACCCAGCATTCACCCTACAACTCATTGCCCCTGGCTGATTTTAATATTTCATCTGCAGACCCAATTCCCAGCGTGCGGCCTAATTTGTTGTTTGTAAATCAATTGGCTGGAAGGAACGGTAGCAAGAGTTCCAACGTCTTACGTTTATGCGAGCGAAGGTAGGGCGTCACGGATGAGGGCGTACGACTAGAAGGAAGAAAGACGACGAACATGTATATCGTACGGGCACCGAGTCTCAGAGCCATTTCGGTCGTCATGCGAGAGGACA
Organism: Andrena chrysosceles; assembly: GCA_963855975.1. NCBI lineage: Eukaryota > Metazoa > Arthropoda > Insecta > Hymenoptera > Andrenidae > Andrena > Andrena chrysosceles. The sequence goes on along the minus strand of OY979766.1, from coordinate 7,258,246 downwards.
TAAGGAAAACATGGCGACCTCATTGTCTTGGGCTCGTACAGCGACGATCGTCCCGCTGGTGGATAAGATATGCCCGCTCCAAAGCGGGTTAACTCTATCAGCGTAAAACAGTGTCGGTTGGTACGAGCTTGGCGGACGGTCTGCTGAAAACATTTCACAGTTTACACTGGCGTAAGTGTGCACCAAAACGCACTACGACTCGAGTTTTCCATTGCGCGGCAAACGAAGCGTGTCAGCAGCGGGTCGGTTGCGAGCGGCAAAATTGGAACTTGGTCGCGTGCACCATGATACACGAGGAATAGTTTTTTATCAACCGTTTAACATGGTAATGCCCGCATTCGGAGTTTCATTGACGAACATCTAGCAGCTTCATTCATACCTAGTTGCGCGAAGATGAATTACTAGAGATTAAGGAATCCTGCATCACTAACCCAAGGAATAATTAATAAATCAGTTCAGTAGTAGCACAGAATAATACGCCTCAGCAAGGCGAGCATTTGGAGATAATTATTGCCACCTCAGCGTATTCGAATGAAACTGAGACTCGCTTATCGGTTAAACGACGCGGCAGAATGCCAGTCGTTAGTGACTTGGATTATCTCGCTAGGTGAGTTTTGGTACGTTTCATTGAGATTGTCGATCACGTGGGCAAGAATCTGGCAAACGATGAATGGAGGAATCTTTTTCCGCGGCCGACGGCATGTAGGCCTGTTCTTTTCGTCATTTCCACATTATAGCTCGCTCGTTTCGTTCACGACCCCGCTTTCGAGAGCGAGGCTCGTTCTCGCCATTGTTCTAGCAAATTATGCATATTAATTCCCCGCGTCTTGTACAGAGGCTACTGTACAGGCATGAAACGTTCTCAGGACCGACCCAGATGTCTCGGCAGATGATCGCCAATACCCGTTAAGACGCGTTGAAGAATTCATCAAGGATCCGCGACTACTGTCGAGATACAAGCGCGTTTCTGCTCGAATGGACTCAACGTGCCCTGTCAGCTTCAGTATTGTTACATAAAGTAGCCGACACGCGTAACTTTGCGAAGACAATTGGGACGGCTCACCGTTACCTACTGCCTTCTTCGACGACGCCCGTGAACAATCCTTCTGGTAATAACGACACAAGCACGCCACGTGTCAGGAACTTTCCAAGAAAACACTTTGCAATAATGCTAAATAAAGCGCAATTTCTCGTATGTATAGCGTATCTATCTATCAGCATCACCGCGATGCACGCTTTCATTTACGAGGCACCGTGCTATCCCCAGAGGACAAACCGGTATTGGAAAAAAGAAAAGACGAACACCTCGCTATTTGAACACGCCGCGGAGACACGCTACACCTTGTGCAGGACACGATTGCGTGTTCAAAAATCCCCGGTTCCAAAGAAAGCAACGAAAGCATCGTGTGGACAAGCCGCGAAGGAAACAGGCTCGCTACCTTGAGGGTGCAAAACGAGAGGAACAAGGCGGACGAGACGCAGCCGCGCGCCGATCGTTCCTGCTCCAGCTAGATTACATATTTCCCTGCATCGAAAATCCTCCATCGGTTGATTTTCCCAGGGAGGCGGAACCCTGTCTGTCTTTGGTATCGCGTCCCCGTCTTCTGTCGTTCCTTTCGCTTCTTTCGCACGACCGAACGTCCTCACGGACGCACCGAGCTCGAGGACCATCTGCTTCGCTCGTCTTCTGCACCGGGCAGGTTCGGCGGCTTCGAAAGTGGGCGTGCTTCCTATCCTCCTCCCCTCGTCATCTTTGGAATGATAATGAAGAAAAAACTGCACGTCGCAGTGTTCGACGGTGCTAAAGCTGTTCCGCTGTACCAGGGACTGTACTCTCGCCCCTTGCTAGTGAAGAAGGTGCTATCGGATGACACTTTCTTCCCATGGAAGCGTTGCGTCGTTCATTCATCTAGAAGTGCCCCATCGGAAGCAGGATGCATCGACAACCCCTACTTGCCAACCCCTTCCCGCGGCTACACCTTTCTTCCGCGTCCTATGGCGCCCGGATCGAAAACCGGCGATAAGATTTCCGTCCGATTAAATCGCACGCGCCGATCGGAAATTAAACGGAGCTGACGCAGCGCCAGAGAGAGCAGGCGAACAGGAGGTGGTTCGATCGAAGCCGAGCCGCTTTTTCCGCAGGAAATCTCGAGGACGGTGAACAATCGGTGCTGATTATTTCGTACCTGCCAGAGAGGAGCACCGTCCAAATCGGTGGACAGGATGCCAATTAAACGGCAATAAAGTATCGCCGGCGGCGCGGCTCGCGATATCATACGATTCTACGGGTATCGATTTTACGACGTGCGCGGAGGGCAAGAAATACGAGGAATGAATCGAGTACCTGCGATCCCTGATTCGATTAAATCGTTTGATCGGCTATCAGTAGATACATTTAAAGCCGACGCGACGTGGACGCGCATGGAATCTCGTGTGTCGTGCCCCTTTTACCTTGCGGTTCCTCGCACCGTCGACTTGCGGTTTCGTCTGCCGATTTTTTTCAGGTAAACGCATATGAAAGAATGAAATTTGTAGGTGAATGGCTCGCAAGGGGCGTCGAATTACGCGTTTCAGCCGTGTGGCTATAGTCTCGTTGAATTTATGTTGCGGTACCGTTTCGACGGGTCAAATGTAACGTGGCCCCGTCGTAAATTGTATTTAATTCTATGGAACATGAGAGGTCGGGTCACGATTTTATGTTTATTAATGCCGGAAACATTCTGGAATTCACGGGGCTCGCGTATACGCGCGTCGGTCGTTTCCTTCCGACTAGACGCGTATTTTACACGCTCCTCGTTTAACCCCGATCAATCGATACTGCAAACACGATTGTCTTGGCAGCCGTAAACTTGGGATGTTTGTTAAATATCGTTAATCGAGTGGAACACTTTGCGCGCTGCTCGATGTTATACAAACTGGAGACGTTGTATAGATACGAAATAAGATTGACACAGTGAGATAGTCATTCTTTGCAAGACGAGTGAATTTCTATTGACACGAATGCTGCAACTTTTCTATAAGTACTGTGATGTGAGGTGGAAATAAATTAGGAAGGACGCGAGGACTATAATATTGTCGATTAACCTTTCGCAAGCAAGTGGGGAAAGGTAAGTAAACGCGCGTTCTTTCCTCGAAAGTGTCTTTACTCGTAAACACACGAGCATTGAGAAATTCGCAGGAAATCCAAGAACCTTCGAATCAGAATTCAAAGGACAGTTTACGACGACTGCATATTCTTCGACTTGCTTATACAGCTCCCAGCAGGTGTCTACTGACATAGCTACAACGTGACAGAATTTGCTGCGTCCATGCACCGCGAGCAGACACGACTATTCTGCTCGAGGAACAATACTTGTTCTTAAAATAATACCAAGAGATACTCGAGAAGTACACTTTTGCTTAAACCTCTTTGGGATCCATCCCAACCGCAATTATTTGGTAGCAATATTTCCGTATGCAATAGCTGTCATGGCCGTTCACGTAAATAATTGCTGTGTAATTATGTGATTTCCAAGAAAACAGTCTACGCTAAAGTGTCTCGACGAATTTGAAATATTTCAACACTGATCACTGCCATATTTCACTGCTCTCTGCCATGGCCCACTGCCCATCCTCCCTAGATTTAATCGATTCTCGGTATCTCGGGTTGTTTCTTCTTCTTCTTCTTTTCCCTCGATTCACACCGCGCGAATGTATACATTAAGTCGCGGTTCATAGCGCATCTGGTTTGAATTACAGTTCATACTTTTTATGGGGCCGCAACACGAGATGAATCCTATGTTCGTCTACACATCGTTGCGTCACCGTAACGCGTCTGCACCGACAAGTTTATGTACTGTACCGTCTCCACGTTTCCCCGCTGTGTTATTGCTCCGACATCGCAAACGATCACCAGCGAGGCGTAACACTTTGCCAGCGACATCACCGTCGCGACCAGCTCGCAGAAATGGCTAATCTCAGTCTTCGATTTCTGTAATTCGTGGAAGAAATCGCACGAGCTAGCAGTTTTAATTCCAGTCTCCTGATAGCTCTATTTATCGATCCCACCCTGATGATTACATTTAAAATCTTGTTTAACGCGATAACTTCTTAATCTCGGCTGTTATATCGGAGGTAACAAACCGTCACACGGTCTAAAAGGAAAAAGATCAGGGAATCCTTGGTGGAAGAATGTTCCTCGACAAGCAAGTTAGACCGAGGCTAATTAAAACGAGATGGCTCGGTATCGAGGAGGAGAAAAAGTCGATCGGTTGAGGCGCCAAAGGGAGCGCAGCGACGCGAGATTCACGGAATCTTTTGAATTCTTCGCCAGCGCTCCGAGAACTTAAGGCCCTGGGCTATTGAGGTAGCTTTGTGAAAAGGATGAGGGAAGCAAGGTTGGTAGAAAAGAGCAAAAGCAGGTGGACGTGTAACGTTAACTGACAGGACACCGTCGCCATGAAGAAGACTATTCTACAGCCCCCAACTTTTTCTTGTCCTTTCTCTAATTTCTAATGCAATTCACTCACGTGACCATTGCCTTCTCGATTCAGAACATCTAATCGGTTTCACGGGATTCTCTTACCTGAAACAGAAAAGAATGGGTACCGTAAGAGTCGATTCATTCCAATATAGAAACTATGCGTTGTAGAAAGCGAAACAGATTTTTAAGTGGCTTTCTGGTTTCATGTCGCTGCAACTTCTATCTCGTCGAAACAGTTACGCAGATATTATCGCCTGTGCGTTGGCTGATACACGATTGTAAGTCGAATTGAAAACCCAAACGAGAATGCGCCAGGTAAACGCCACACGATTGGAACAGATACTTGCATAACGCTGTTGATTGAACAACAAAGACATTGGGTCGGTTAATCGAGTGGCCCGAGTGTCTGCCCCCGCTTTTATGCTAATTGCACGGGCCCGGAAAAGAACAACGCGATACGTCAACACCGCGTGTTCGATTGCGTGGACTTCGGCTGATTTAAATTATCCTTGAACAATGTCCACGGCGCTGGGCTGCTTTCACGGGACACCTGGTAACTCGTGTGCTTCTATCATGCGTGCTAGTACCGCGTTTCATACAATTACAAAATAGATATACGCAGTCCCCGGTCGTTTATTAACGACCACCACCGGCGAGTAGCCACTAATCGCTGATACACAGCTACGAAACGATTGCATCACGGTGGTTCGTTGCTATTCCACATTTTTCATCGCGGGCCGCTGTAATTATAAGTACCAGGCCCGCGACAGAAAATAATTCGACTGACTCTGGAACGGGTTACGCGAAGGATAATGTTGCAAGCAGAATTTCTCAGCGAAGAAATACGTGTCTTTCGCGAACTGAATCGTTGAAACTTTCGGTGGTCGTGGATAAACATCTTATAGTGATTTTATCGTACACGAGTTCCACTTTAACAACTTAATGTTACTTGACTCGAGGCTACTGTGCAATCGAGTTTTGATCGCAGGAACATCATTGAACATTAATAGCATCGCCGTTTCCTCTTCAAAGCCGTGCCTGATTGCTCGATGCTTTCCGCCTCGGCAGGTGGACACGCTGATGAATCGAGCGTTATGGAACAAACCGGTCCATTAGCGTGGATATTCGCGGCAACGAGCGATATTCACACGTCCAAGCGATTGCCTGTCGTCACGTGGCGATTTCCGGTGAACGGACGGAATTCAGCCGAGGAAAGCAGAGAGAATTGCAGTAGGAAATGGTATTTTGAATTTGCCACAAGCATGTATAAGCGAGTGTATGCTAGTGAGAATATATGCGATGTGCGATTTCCGAGGACGGATCCGACCAATAGTTTATTTCTTTTTTCCGAACGAATGCAAATAAACGGACCCCAAAGGTGTACCGCGGTTTTTGATTTCGACCAAAATCTCAAAGAAGAACTATATACTCCGCGGCTACTTCATGTAGACTAGGTCTAATTGTAAGACACCGTCGGGATATCGCAAGAGAGGATGTCGTTACGTAAGGCACAGCGCGCAGGGGGCTCGTGCCTTGTAGAACTCATTTTACAAGGCGCAAGAAGGTCCGTGCCTAATGGGTTCTCGTAACGGAACACGATGAGATCGCCTCGTGAAAAAGTCAACGTGACTCGTCTCTTTCGTATTTTTGCTTATTGCCCGACACAGCTCGATGTATCGGGACCAAAGAGCTACCGCTTCTACGTGCAGGTAACTTGCAGGAATGAAAACTTTGAGCAACGACCGCGTATCTCGATCTAACCCAGATCTAAACTCACGTTCAGTGCTTTCCACCATTAAGAGAGATTCGAGCTAGTGTTTTCTGCCAAGGAAAAATATTCGGCGAACCTCAGCGCACCTTTTCGCCTCCGAGCATGTCGGCTTTGTTCTGGGCACGAAGGGATCGCGTGACGCGCGAACACGTGAATGACAAAGCTCGCTTTGGCGCGATCGCGGCCTGGTGGATTTCAAACATCTGCATCCTGCAAAGAGACTGTGAATGATCTGAGAACGGCTTCGAAGACTTTCACTTCGATTTTGCCGTGGAAGTGGAGCGGACGCGGCAAGTGGTTTCGCGTGTGCACATACGAGCCTTCGATTTCCCATATTTCCAAGCACTTCATTCCGCTCGAAAATCACCTCCGCCCGTTATCACGCAGCCGTAACTATTCGCTGTAATTGCTAGATATCGTGGAGTAAATTCATAATACCAGTCCAGTGTTGCGAATTCCTATCCACCTTCGATTGTATTCTAATCCCGCCAATTACATGTCTACGCTTCCTGCTTCCTCGAATATCTATGCACCCGCATAGTCGATTCGATTGCCAGGATATTTCTGATTTATCGATTACAGTAGAGAATGTTTAGAAGAGGATGAAACGGGGTAGACAGCCTCGAAATCTATTAATTTCCGATCGGTGGGGTACGATTCAGGGTCGAGGACCACAGGTATGCCGAGTTCGGCAGATACCGGCGCGAAATGTACCAATCCCTTCCCCTGGAACTCGCGCGACGGTGGTTAACCGGTCGGTTTACATGTGTACAGGTTATTCGAAGCGTGGGCGAGCAAGAACGAGTGACAGGGTGCGCAAAAAGAAAGGAAGAACCTTCCGTTCGACGGTCGAAAGATATCAATCGTTGTAGCACTGGAACCCCGTCAGCCTTGGCCGAACAGAAACGTCGCGTGCAATTAAACGTCGTCGATTAACGAAATTATTCACTCGCTTGTCGTTTGTCCTGCAAATGATTTCATATCCCAGCTTCTGCGAACGCAGAAGTAAATACCTACGTCAAGAGCGGGCACCCGGCGCGGAGCTTTGAATATTTGATGGGGAAAAAGACTCGTTTCCTCTATTAGATATTCCTAGTCGCGCGTTAGAGCTTGTTAACCGGCGAGTGGTAAGAGAACCGCGAACGCAAAAATTATACGACCGAGGAAAAAGTGTGCGATGGGTGTAGACAGGCGTTAGTTACTTGGAACTGGGATCGTGCGGCTGCCAAGCGATCGTTTCTCGATCTCGACACGTCTACCCGCCTGTACGTTCCGATCGCGGTAGCGTATGTTTTCACGAGCGCACCAGAGAATATTAAGTAGCCCTTATTGAGTATTCCTGAAATGGAGGCCGAGCGGCTAAACGTGTGTCGCCTTCGTCGTGGATTTCGAGAAAAAACGGAGACGAACGTGGGGTTCGATAAGGTTCTGCACGATTCGTGCTGCTTGGATGCTACTCGCGAGCCAACGACAGAGTTGGGCTATAAATTCGTAGAGATGGAATGCTTGATCTTCGCGCCAACACCCAGTGCATCTGAAAGTATTATTTCTAAGAATAGAATGCTTTATCGAATGCTTTTGTATGCACAAACGTGGTAGAGAAACTTAGTTGAGGTAAATCGGAGCAGAACTCAAGCGCGGAGCTGCTGTACCAGGATGTTCGAGTGTCAATGGGGATTTCGCAAGTGCGTTGAGATGCTCGGTTTAGTGTGAATGGATCGGCCAGTGAGGGAAGTTCGAAGGACACGCTGGACGTACTCGTGGAAGTAGTATCTCGTGGAACATCATCGCGGAAACGAACAGCATTATCTCCTCGGGAAGAATCGCATAAAGCGAGTCGTGTGTAATCTGTGCCGCTTTTATCGTCAATGGAAAACAATCAAGAATGAGAGAATCTCGAGGAAACGGCTCGTATATGCGCGACTGCAAAATAATCCGTTGCTTCTTTGCAGCTGACTTATTACGAGCTTTTGCGGGGACAAACGTTTCACGGGACACTGGTAGGTCTCCAATGTCGCAGAAGCAGCGTCGACGATCTACACGGCGAGCAGAACTCGGCCTTACTTGCATTACCCTGAATTGGCGATTTTATCTCATAGGGTTTACACGATCCGAGGCTTCGTTAAATGCTAGCCAAGTCATAGAGAACAACGATGCAGTGTCCTTTAAATGAAGTAATAATTCACGGAACGGTGATCTCGATAAAGACGACGATCAAACTCCGTCTGTTCTTGAATCGAAGCTTCAGGAACCTGCGAGCAGACGGTGTGAGAAAGAAAGTTCGATAGGCGCCGACAACTGGCCCGCATCATCGGGTCAGGCGTGTCGCGCGAGAGATATGGGCCACTTATGGAATTCTGAACGGTAATTAAGATATTTCCTTAATTAACGGCCAACACCAGCCGCCCGCGGTCAGTTACTCGGAGTGAGGGCGACTATTGAATTAGTACCGCTGCTCGGTTATGCTCCGTAAAGTGCAACGTACAGAAAATAGAAGATAACGGGGGCCAACGAGCGAGGAAATAATTAGCTGAAACCCATGCGATTGCTCGGATAAATTGGCGCCGTTTGTGTGATGAAAATTACTCCCGATAACAGGTGGCGAATAGGAAGTGTCACGATCCTATATATCCTCCTAAATTTCTACTACAATTCTTATATTTTGCGTATGGAATCCCGTATTTTTTTCTACTATTCTTCTCGTTCTCCGTCAACACATCTATCCTGCGAAATGACAGCGCTTGCAGCTCGTTCCGTGTGAAGCAATGACTTGAAATGCCAGCGTTGCTGAAACGAACGGCGGGGACGTCGAAATTACCTAGAAATCGTCCTGCGCGACTCCTGCGTGCTTACGCAATGGTAAGAGTGAAAACGCATCGACACACAGTGATGTCAGTCTGTGACATGTGTCGATCCTGCCGTGGAAAGTGCACCAATTTGTTTGGCAGTCCTTCATTGTTGCAAATGCACTGAACGTGGATGCTCAGTGTAAAATAATGACAGGAAGAAAAGGGTTTAATAGAATTCTAGAATTAATTATCCCTTGGTGCTTCTAACCACAACAGTGTTTTTGTGGGGTCCCGACTGGCAATCAAGAACGCCCTTGATTGTGCACCGCTGGCCGATTGAGAAATGCTCAAGGATATAATAGCCCTAGCCACGACCCCCATAGATCACAGTAATTGTCAATTAATATCTCCTAATGGACGCTGGAATCGGAGAACTGCTATTTTATATAACGATTCTGGAACGAAAGGGTTAGTTGTTCTTGATGCTGATCGACGATCACTCATTAAATACGATGCGCCTTTGAATGATCAATGTAACAGAATATTACTCCCTCTGGATTACATAGAACTTCACCTTAATTAGTAAAGAAAGTACTAAGTAGTACCCTGTAAACTCGTCGACACGCGGAACGTGTCGTAAACGCATAATCACCGCGTTTGCGACCCCAAGTCGAAGGGATCGGGTACGAATTCTCTGATTGGCATTGTAATTCGAGGAAAGTACTTTTTTGTAAGCACGCCACCTCCCCGTAATACCGTGTCATTAATTTCGTCGCTATAGTTTGGCCCATAATATGTACCTGTCCTCGTTAAGTATGCGTAAAGAGTGCGTGGGTCGTGTACCGGCTAAAGCGTCTCGCGCATGACAATCAACGTGTAAAGCGAACTTAATGAACTAGCGTACCTCGTTTAAATCGGCTTCCACGTTCACGTGAACTTTCAAGCCTTCGACAGTTCAGTTGATCCCCTAAAAAAATCCTCGAAGAAGAATAAAAAATACTATGAATGTGATTAAACACTGTTTTGTTCTACACAACCGTAATTCCCTTACAAAATGTTCAGCGTGCCGTCAACAACAAGGATTGACCTTTACGAAAATTTACATGACACCGTCGTTGACAAGTGTCAGCCGCAAATTTCTATGGGAATACATTAGAGCAACAATGTTAACGAACGTACCAGGTTTCTCACACACTTTGCCTGACTCTAGGTTACGCTAATGCTAAGCTGACTTATGAAAGGCTGAAGACGTCTGGGACGTCTTATGAAAGTCTGAAGACATTTGAGACGTCTTATGAAAGTCTGAAGACGTCTGAGACTTCTTATGAAAGTCTTAAGACGTCTAAGCGCTAGTGGCCAGGTAAAACTCTTCCTTGTTTCGTTCCTCAGCATGCAGAGATAATCTGATCGCTACTGGCGAGTATCAAGTATCAAGATCGTCTTCGTCGCCTCCATATCTTCGCCGGCCCTGTCAGGATTTAATTACGCCCGAAGAATATCAGTAATCCGAAAAACACATTTTCACCGGGAAACATTTATCTGCGTCCGCCGGACGATTAGCGAGGGCTGATAATGGCACCCAGCGCAACCTGGAATTACGATCCGTCACCGTGTGAACAAGGCCTAAGGTGAGCTAGCGGCAGTCGCTCGGTTCCCAACGAGCAAAGAAATTCCGTTACAGGGCCGTATCAATCGCGAGCCGCCGTTTCCGTTTTCAGGCCAATGTACACACACGAAACGCTGCTCCACCGCCAAAAACACTGCGCGCACTTCCGTTCCATTCAGGGATGGCCCGCTTTATTTCGTTGCAGTAATTACCAACACGCACCTTTGTCCACCCTGCTCTCGGTTACGCCTTCGTGACACCTTGCTGCCATTACGGTGCTCCATCTTTATACTGCGCACGTCCGTTCGTATGCCACGGAAAACGTCCAGTATCTGGCTCGTATTTTCATCGGTAACGGTACAGGCAAGCAGCTGGCGTCAGTTAAATTTGAATTGAAAAAAATAAGGACCACGTCCACTGTTTTACATAAAGGACGCATGCGTGAATATCGAGTGTGCTCTTCGTGATCACGATTACCGTCGAGGTGAAATTCGTGTGCTCAGGGTCCTTCTCCTTTCTCATCCTATATTTCTTAGATATGGATGCGAGATTATATCACGCTCTTCGGTTTTGTTATACAATATCCCTGAGGTTTCTGAGCGTTACGAGGCACATGGATATTGGGAAGTGGCCGCATAAAAATTGCGTAAACTTCAGCGGCCGCCGTTAGTTCCCCGTGGATAGCACTCTTCGTTCTGAGAAACCTTCGGGACGTGGGAAGCGAAAGGCAGGGGCTTCGAAGTATGTTGCACATGTGCCAAGGAATGGGTGGCGCCCAACCATGTGGCGAGAAGAGGACCGATGGGAGCAAGAAACCGCGATACGCTCGGGATCATTGAAAAATATCCATGCGCTCGAGAGATCGTAGCATCGACAGGTGGAAAGCCCTGAACTTCTCTGGCAAGTTTAAATCCGAATAGTAATAGAACAATCGCGAAACAAACTCCGTTATCGTTTGAGAATTCCTATGCAATGTCGTCACAGCACTGTTTGCAACGATGTCAATTAACATTTTTACGCGTTGACACTCCGCGAAATGCGACATAGGTTTAGCAATTCCGCGGCTGTTCGCGAGGCGTGCACGGAATTTTCGTTAGCCAGTTTCGTCCCTTTTCCATGGCTTTTTCTTTTTCACTCTGTTCCACGTTCGACCAACTTCCCATTGTAGGGGCAGGCAGCCTGTTGCTTCGCTTTACTTTGGCTCGCTTCCCACACGGGACACGGGCGCATGCATGCATGCATTCTTACGCATACGCGTGGAAGGTGATGTAAGGTGCGCGTTGAGAAAACCCTTTACGATTATGGGATCGACAGACTTCAACGACGGAGCATTTAAATTGGCTGCTAAATATTTATCAAATTGTCTGAAGAAACATTTTCTTGTATTCTGTTAGCGTGCTTCTGTGATGTAATAAGTCTTCTCGAGTGTATTTCCCACCTAGAAAAAGTTAGACCCTAGACGACTTAGGAAAAGCAACGAGTAGTTTCCCTCGGCAAAAATGTTCTTCCGCCTCACTTGTCTGCCAGGTATACTAATTAGTCCTTCCTTGGAATGGGATAACAATTTTCATGCTGGCTTTCCCCCGGCTCGCCGCTGCTCGGCTGCGTTTCCCGTAGCTGGTTCTCCTGCATAACACTTTGCACGACGACTGTCAAGGATTTTCCTGACGCCTTTATCCGGAAATTGTTCTTTATTCCGCAATTGTCGGCCCCGCTGCATGCAGCGTTTATCGAATGTTCTTTCAGAGTCAAAGGATTCTCAGCCGATATAATTTTAAAATGAATTTCACTCGTACCAAAGGAAAAGTTTCAAACATAGTAACGCGAGCAGGTCTTCAGGAAGGAATTTATTTGGTGGTGAATCAAGGTATTGTATAAAATTCCGGAGCAACGCAAGAAACGTGTAATTAGAGTTTGTTAATACTTGAACCGCGATTTAAATAAGTAGCGACAAGTGGCTCGGGGGAAAAAACGTGAGAGCCCCAGCGTGATTCCGTAGGGAAATAAACCGTCTCAAGATTATCTGTTTGCTGAACGGGAAGAGGCCGAGAAGAATAAACGTGCTGGACTTGGAATACAGAGTAAACTAGTAGAATGTAAAGAAGGGAAGCAGGACTTTACACATGTCGACTTCGTCGTTCCCTATAAAGGCGCGTGACCCGTAACTGATTGGCGACACGCATGGTTACCCATGGTATTTCGTCTGCGCCGTGCACGTCTATGATCGCAGTTAATTCATCGTTCACCCTCTGTACACGAGCTGCACTTCCTATAGAATCTATACGGGCTCCCATTGCCTTGGGTTTCAGCTAAAAGTACACCCTGAGAACGACGGGTTCTTGGACACTTCATGGAAACAATACAATTACAATATTCACTCAGCGTAAAGGATATACGTAGTACGTAGAAAGCTACGCAGATTTCCCACTGATTAGATATTGCCAACAGAATATCGACAGCAGCTTATTACACGGAACATACAGTAAAACGTGCAGCGAAAATTCGACGACAGAAGAACAATAAAATCTATATAGTCCTGACCTACCCGTACATCGTTTCGCTTCTGTCGCAAATAAAAACGATACGCCACTTTAAACTATGGTATTAAGTAAATGAAAGCCGGCTCCCTTCTCTGGCCTATAATTTTGTGGGTGACAGAGGCGAAGACAGAGAAGGGACGAGGTAAGATCGACGAAGGTCAGGATCGTCCCAACGGTGTTCGTGGGTTCACAATGGCGAGCGTTTCCACGAAACCTCGCCGGGCGAAATGCCACTGCCTTCTTCACGGTAGTCCCGCTTGGTGGAGTACAAAACAACCTCGACGTTCGCCAGCTTCGCTTAACCATCTTGCTCGAATAACGGCAAACGGTATCGAGAAGCGAGCGCTGGGATTATTATTGTTCCCTACCGCGGCTCTCAATCACCGTTGAAATCGGGAGGAAAAATGTACGAAGGACTTTTTACGCGGCATATACTCGGGGATAACGACTGTCCATCGCTGCATCGTCGTGGAAACGTATTCATTGTGTTCCTTGCCTCTGGTACCTGCCACGAGATCCTCGTCTCGAGTGAAATCGGCTCCGCGTGTAGCAGCCTTCCATTGTTGGAGGCACTGGTGTCAGAGATGGGAGCGCGACAAAGTCCTTGTGGAATGGGACATTATTTTACGGAGGTGGGTACTGAAGATTGGATCTGTTCGATCTACTGGATTCTGCATTTTCATGACTTTTCGTCTACGAACGATTTCCTTTTCCGTTCATGGCGTGGCGGATGGAAACGAGACTAGGCGTGCTTTCATTTGTAGTCCACCTGTGGCTTGGAGGCCGAAGGTCCCCGCAGCGGCAAGGTTGGTGGTCGTTAGAAGAGAAATACGACCGGCATAGCCGCGTCCGCGCGATGGATCGTCCTGCTGGATCATTCGACGCGTATAGTTGGACCGATCCGCTCGGCACTACTCGAATCCAGAGGGATACTTGGTCCGCGTGGATCGGTCCCTTTGGTCTCGCATGATCGTTCAGAGGCCAGATACGACTACCTACTTGCGATCCGTGATCACGAGGCGAATGATTAATGCACCACGAACAAAGGAACGGGCAGAGAAAGCCAGGTTGTTCGCCGCGGTTGTTATCCAACGATAGAATACCGTGCCGCCCACCGTTTGCTTTTCTCCGTTCGTTGTTCGTGTTATCAGTCGGGAGTGATCCTCGTATCGTGGGTGGTCATCGATGGAGCGAGCCAGCGCTTCGATTCGGTCAGAATTTTTCCGCGTCGATCGAGAAACGATACGCGGAAGCGAAGGGGCTTAATGAACTACGTAATTAATTGGGGATAATAAAGTACTCGCTTCTTGCCAACAGCAGCGATGGAACCGTATAATCTGTGGCTTTAATCAAGTTAGCCTCATAATTGGAAGAGTACATAATAGCGTATCGATTTAAATCAATTTCACACAAGGAACTGTTAGTGTCTGCCGCTGGGGTGCCTCGACTTTAATGAAACTTCCCGTAGGAACGAGCAGACTGCTTGGTACCTGGGTGTATTCGATATCTTGATAGAACTCTTAATGGCCATCGTAAATTGCGCGAAGATAGTGGCGCAGAGTTTTGGTAAGCGTGTTGGAGAGGTATGGCAGATGCGAGGTGTGGAGCAGCTTGAAATCGAAAATCATGACCTAGGCCAACGAGAGAACACGAAGAATATAACATAACCTGCGGCAACTCGGACCCATCTTTCGGAGTTTGCAATGGCCGGGGGAGTGGTTCATCACCTGCTCATCATTGAGCGTGGGATGATGCACCGTCCCAGGTAAAAGGCTTCCAAAAGAAATCGAGTGAAAAGGGAGAGCCAACCTTGAGGATAACACGGGTTCCCTCCCATTATTAATGAATCGTGTGAATGTAAAGATCCGTACGGCGGCTGCCACGTCTATCTGACGGAGTATCGATCCCTCTGCGAGCTCACCTTCTGGACCGCAGCATTCACGAATCTTTCGCATCTTCGACGGAGCGATTTGAGACCATTTTACCGCATGTTCTGAGGATCGAGGGTACCTACAACTGTGCCAACGAATGTGTCGACATCTGCGCGGTTGCGCGCTCCGATTAGTTATCATCTGGATCAAGTGACGCCAGTTGTATTTGGAAGTTTTAGATTTCCAAACACCGAGCACTTTGTTGATCCTCCAGCTCTACTGAAGTAGCTATGGACAGTTATGCTCCGTCTCTGTTACTGAACGTATGGCAGGTGTAACTTGAGAATTTTTTCTTGCAGTGTTTATTGGGCAGACAGAGTATCGTATTCATTTAGAATCTCTAGATTGATAGTGAATCGTATATACGCCGAGAGTTTGACGTTCCGTTCTACTGCTGAAGGTTACATTAAGGACGTGAACTTTAAAATCATAGCAGTGAAAAATCGTATGAGGATATAATACTGTGATTCCAAGAGGAAGTACAGTCAGGAAGCTACAAATCTCTTCGTATCGCGGGAGACAGTTCGAACACGGATCGTGTCAAGATGAATCTGGAGGGTGCTTCTCATGAATCACGGGACAAGGAAGTAATCGAAGACGCTGGCAAGCTGGCAGCTTGCTTTTTTCTCAGACTCTCTGGTCCAGACGCGTCATAAGTTTCCTTAAAACACCGAGAAGAGGCGAGTTGGCCAGCTGCCGGTGTGCATGGGACGCCACAAGGCGAGGAGCATGTGAAAAGAGGGAGAAAGGAGGCGAAATCCTTAGAACAGGACGTGCTGCTCTCGTACGAGAAGGCCCCGCTTCCGGGTTCGCCTCTGTGTATTAGATATTCATGCTCATTTCCTACGGGGCACCTGGTGCTTTTTCTTCCACTGCCACCGTCAGAACCCGTAGGGAACTAATTTTTAAGACCCCCGGCCCACCGACATATCGGTTGACACAACAACCTGCTCCCAACACCCACCAGCTGGCCACGATTCGTGCATTTAGCTATTTCCCGCGGAGTTGTGTATCTAGGCAGTCATAGGGAAAGTAGCGAGACTGGGTGCATAGAAGTGGAAGGGTTTCTCGGTGTTAATCGGTATATAATGAGCATCGATTCCTGGGAAACTCGAGTCGCTACGACCGCCTGGGTTTTAGGTCTCGTAATTAGGCGTCGAGACAAGAAAGAGAGAGCAAAGGAAGAGAACTGAAGAAAAAGATTCTGGAAATTGAATTTGATAAAAGCTTGAACGAGTTACAAACACAAACCTGTTCCAGGTTTCTTTTTCAACGAAACACGAGAGTTTTCATGGGCTGGTTAACCTGACGGTTTCTTATCGTACGCCTCCGATAAGAATAGAAAGAAGAGCGTTGAATTTCAATACACAGTTTATCGAAGCTGGAAACAACGTAAAGCGGAGCTACGACAGGTAAATTGATATATCAATATGAGCCGATCAATGAGTCGCAGTCATGAATGAACGAGCACGTTTCTTGGGTATGTATGCTCCCGCGTAATGTTTCGCGGTTTCCGTTAAAAAATATGATACGACGATCGATGGCGATGGTGCTTTCCTTCGAAGGCATGAAAATGGTTCCAGAATGTTTTAATAGTGTGCGTAGGAATCCTGTTCTCTGAATTCTTCACGACGTCACCTGAGTGCTAGACAGAAGAGGGCATTTTCCCATGATAGAAAGGGTGCTGTGTAAATTGTCAAGGGAGCCCGGTTACCGAGCTAGACCTGTCCCAATATTTACAGAACTGAAGTGCCCCTTTTCTCTCTGCTCCAGGCCTTTCCCTAAAGAGGACACCGCGAAGAAGCTGAAGACCTTTTTGACTGTGTACGCGCCCTTTGTGCCCATCCGTGCATTACTAGACAACCACTTGGCCCGTCAGGGGCAGCAATTTGTGGGGACTTTTAGAACGCTGCCACGAAATGGTACTTGGAATCGCCTGAAATCGCTGGACGGACGAGGATCCACGGAAGTGGATTACAGCTAAAGGCTCGAGCACACCTTAGTAAAGTGCAGCCATTCCTTAACAATCTAGCTTGTACAAAGAACCTACCTTTCATTCTGTTAATAAGCAAGTTCAACTGTATCTGACGGTTTCTTGACGGCGCTAAGTATTGCTTCCGTAGAATAATTTACTGCAATAACCTCGTCCCTTGATAGACCGAGAAGTTACACTGATACGCTCGCTAACGAACCCACTTCCCTTACTCGTAAGTCTCAAGCACTAAAGGGGCGGATTACGATTAAATCTCTTTCCCACAGATGGTGCAAAGCTACTACAAAACGTACAACGTGTGCGCATCATTCACGCTGCTGCAAGGTGCTAACTCTCGCCGTTTGTATTTCTTAATTCCTACTTAGCTATTTTAAAATACCTATCGAAAGTCGATTTACCGATTGAAACGGTTCGCCTAAAATACGGCTAATAAAATATGATTGCAAGATACGTAATCTGAATTTCTCTGTAGCCCGAGTCGCGGCCTAGAAAGTCCCCGATCCACGTGTAAAGGTCGTAACACGAGAAAGGCCTAGGGCACCCGTTATTATAATAACGTCCTGGGGTGGTACAATGGGATCTCGTTTTTCCTATTTATGTTAATACGAGGCCCCCGCGCGGATAACACGAGCCGTCTTCGTGGCCGCGAGCCACGCACACGCGCTCGCGTCAGCCGCGTACACGGTGTAAATAATTATTCGCCACGTCGGTGTACGATCAGCAAACATGTAAGTAACATTACGCCGACGATAGTCAGGTAACAGACGAACGAGGAGGAAGCACTCGGACGTGTACGTTTATGGCACGTCGTTCTATTAGTATCAAACGACCGTCGCGAACTACCTCCATTATTGGAGATTGCGCTAGGAGCAGCGAGGAATTCCGCGGATGAATTCCTTTAAAAATATTGAATTGCACGTAACGAGGCGTTATTGCCGTTAGGAAGCTAAACCACCGGCTATACTGTTCCGAGAAGAGCATTCGCCTGAGTACCGAGCTAACCGAATTCATTTATCAAAAGCTGCTTCGGTTATCGTTTCGCAGATATTGAAATGATAACTCAAAGATTGGAGATATGTCCTTTTTCGCGAGTTTTCTTGGGCGATGTCTAGATATATCAGAGTGACAAGCGTCATTTGTCAAGGCATGGGATAGGCGGCGAGTCGACGGAATACGTGAATACCTTAACTTCTACGTGCTCGTTCTCCGATCTAACTCCCACCACCCCCTCTTTCCACGTTCGCTGGTTCGTGGAATTCTTAGAGTTTTATCGACTACGGTCATGCAGCGTATACGAAAGTTTTTTGTTTGACAGGAACATCGGTATGTACGCATCCTAGTATCTTGTCTCGAGAGGTCACGAAAAGGGGCGAGGAAAATAGTGGATCGCAAGAAAATTCCAAGCGAAGAGTAAAGTCGTAAAGTCGAAAAAGTGTCCATTAAGGATCACGCGTTTTTTTTTTATTTGGATCGGAGCACTCTGTCGTTTGACAGGACAAAAATAAATTGTTATAAAGCAAATAAATTGTTGCGCAGAAAATTACTAATATAACACAGTAGGAATTGATCGTCTCTGAAGTATTGTTAATTTTCTGGGATCTTGAGACCACGTTAGCACGCTTGAAAGCGCAGGCGCATTTACATCCGCGACGAACAGGCTTCCGAAGAGGGTGGATTACGCGCGGCATCCAGGCTGAAAAAGATCTTTTACGCGAACCAACAAACCGTTTGGCTTGTCGGCATTCACTACCGGTTGCTCTGACTTGAAGTGGTCCGTGTATGCCTTTTTCTACATGACCCAAGTTGCCGGTGCAGGGCCATCCAGCGCGCTATTGTTCGTCCTCGTGTACAAAGCGACCTCGATACTACGCAGATTGCATTGACCATGGCCCTATCTTTCGTTTAGAGGAGCGATCTCTCGTGTCATCGAGATCGAAGGGGGAGAGAGAAAGCGAGAATTTCGAGGGTGGAAGAATGGCTCGTAACTATAATAAGCGCCGAGGGGGAGCTTCGTTGCTTCTTCCACCCACCGTGTTCGTTCCACCTTTTCACCCTCTAAAAAACAGCCTCCGCGCATCTAATAATTACTATTCACAATTCCTCTAAAAAAACACTCCAACGCAAGCATCCTCAATAGCGACTCGTAAATGGTGGATGCTCTATACGAAACGTACACCGTCTGTTTTACATTGAATTTCTATGCGTGCAATTAACGTTGCATTCTCCATCATGAAACATAACAGCATGGACGAGTCATTGTTAGCGTAGCGTGTCAGACAGTTCTAGCTGCAGTAATGAGGAGCACAGTTCGTAATACGATAACAAGGAGTTCACAGTGTGATTTCGGTTATCCCCGGCGTGGATAAAAATTAATAACGAGCTGAATAATTCAGCGAGTTCTTTAACCACAGATCGACCGATGCCCCGCGTGCTTTTTCCTCTGTTAAGAGTGGTCGTCTGTCTGATGGCAGAAGCAGATTCGGGAGAGAAAAAAAAGGGTACGATATTATATATCGCCAGACGCGGGTAAAGGAGGGCGAAGAAAGAAAGGTTGGAGAAAAACAGACTGTGAAGAGCGCGGGAAGACATGGGATGTCAGCTTGTCTTTCTTTTCCCGTAACGGGACCAGCGAAGAATCCTTGGATTGATTTACGCGTTCACTACCTCCGCATACTTTACCCTCTATGTCTAATTAAGCGTTGCGCGGATCGCATTGTTCTTGCGTAGAATTGAAACGATCATTGTGGTCTATAAATTCTCAAATGCCGACGGAGAGAGATAAAATACACGGTGGCAGAAACCTTCACCATTTCTTTAACCCGGCGTGGTTAAAAGGCCTACCTGTATGAGCCGCTCCACCCTGGCGACATAAAACCTAAAAGGCACTAAAATCCTGATTGATTTTGTCACGGTGTTACACGGTCAATTCTCTGCCGGCGTGTCTCGCGAAGGCAATCAAGTTCGGGGTAATTTCACGCGTGTTCGCAAGGCGCATTACCGACTCGCGCGTTAAAAACGAGGTACAGGCGTCTCTCGACTCGTACACCGGCGAAAAAATGGTCGGCAAAAAGCTCGACATGTGCTTCAACACGGCACAGCTACCAAGTGTGCCAACCATGATGTGCACATGGCCAGCGGGCGAGCTTTTTTCTTCTTTCACGGGAACACGATGTCCTCTCCTGCGGCGTGCTGGCGAAACGAACTTTGCGTGCGGCTGCATTTTCGCCGAGCTATGCCAAGGGCCGATAAAAAAATTCAGACTATAAGGCAGTAAACAGCCTTGGATGGCAATTGAATAGGGAGATCCGAAGAAGCAGCCTCTCAAATCTTCTGGACGTGTACGCACGCCGACAACGAACCTCCGAACGGAATGTTGTTGCACAGAATGTTTAGCGAGGATCACGGAGCCCGTTAAACCGACCAATAGCCTCGGAACTAGCTCGTACAAGTATAATTCGCCCGTACGTTTACCGTATTGCGGAGTCGGAGCGTCCACGGTAAAGGTATCCTCCGTGAATGTAACCGAAGAGTATCTTATTCCTCGCGTATACACCAGGTTGAACCAACACGGTGTTCCTTAACCGCGATTGTGCCCGACCAGGAGCAGGCGTACACGCCGCCGCTTCTTCTCGCACTTCCATCTCGCCGGCGTTCCTACACCAACACTGCTACCAGAGTGTAACGTTATATCTTCGCCGCGCTATGCTGGTTCTTTCACCATGGCGACGAACTCGTATCTCGCACACGTTGCATTTCAGCACACTGCATGGGTGGCCGAATTGTGGCAAGCGACAAGATCTCCGCTCCCTTCAGGTGCTCCGTTCAAGGTGATTGGCAACGGGGGACACGTATGTGAGATTTCGCAACGAACGCGTTTGCGACACCGTTCAGGGAAAGGTACCAACGAAATCTTGACGATTGTTGAAGCAGAGAAAGCTTTGTCGATTGGGCTACCGAGATACGTAATACCTTGGCACTTGCGTTTTTATTGTAGGGAATAGAATTCTGCTAAGATCGTTCATCTTTCGCATCTTATCTCTTTCCGCTGGTGGAATCCTTAAGGTTCTAAACACGGCTGAACCGCAAGGTGCATGCAAACTAACTATGCCGACGTCTTGCCCTTCTTCCTTTTTTTTGTGTCCCTTCGAGGCGAGTTCCCGTCTCAAGTTCAGTGCCACCTACAAACAGGCTCACAGGTTAGCCTCGGTTCTCCTGCTGCTTGCTTCACTCCACCTCCACGGTGCGCACTGTACGGCTACGGCGATTTCGTACCACGGCCACGACGCAACAATGCAGTACCTGAGTGTCGTGGCCCCTCAGGTAACCTAACCCCCGGTGCCTTTCATCCCTCCTGGACCCCCTGTCTCGCCTACTGCCGCCGCCACACCATCCGAGATCCTCTGGAGTCCTGGCAACAATGGCCAGCCAGATTTTCTTTATGCCTATTCTTCGTGGATGCGCCATTTTCTTGGTGCACATGCCGTATCATGCGAGGTACGAGGATGTCCTGGAGGTGCAAAAGAGACTCGCACGCCGGTGCATTTCGCCGGTGCAGCCGGAGGCGGGAGAGGAAGTGAGCTTTGTGCGATTTCAACCACAATCAACGCCATGTGACAAACTTCTTCCTCCGTGCACTCTGTACTCATCTGAGTCGTCTTGCCGAGAATAATTTACTGGATTCTGTTAGACCGTGTTGGAATACTATTTCTTTTGGAGCAACACGTTTTTGATTCAACATTCCCTTGTTTTAACAACTCCATATGGTTAATGAAGATCGAATACGCGAATATTTCAGTATTTCTCGCAGCATCCGCTGCAATTTTCCTCGATCAATCGACGAAGCGTCCACGATGAACGATCGACATGAACGACGCGCGTGGTCCGAAGGTTAGATGGACACGTTGAAGATGCAATGGAATGGGAGCTCGAGTTCACTTGTCCGTCCAGTCTGGCCGACGACGACGGGTGGACATTCACCTCGGCCGACGAAGAGAACAGACCGCAAGTTCGCGATGTCGAGTCCCGGTTTGGACGAGCGTTAAGCTCCCCGGGGACATATCTGGGCTGTTTTCTTCGAGACTGGTTGCCCCATTTGGTATAGAAGGGAGCCACCTTGCGAGCGCGGCCTCGTCTTGCGGCGGATCGAACTGCGGAGACGGACGGATGTGGCTCGTTCTTCATCCTTTCGGTACACGAGCGTACGTCGTAATTTTGCGCGAGCTGGTCGTCGGACAGGAAAACATCACCTTACATGGCCGAGCAATACGATTCTTTTGTTGATTCGTGCGCCGAGGATTCCGGCAAGCCGAAGGGCTTACGTGGAAGCCGCGCATTACATACCGATCGTTCGCGATACAGTTATCATAACTATCGGGACGGCGAGCAGCGAAATCACGGGCTTCAAGAGATACCTACTCATTTTTCGTCGGCCAATGCTACTCGAACAGCAACGGAATTATTCCTCAGAAACGAACCAACAGGAATTACAACTTAATGAGAATTTCTTTGATGTGAAAATTCGTAACTGCGTGCATCGACCTCAGTGAAAGGCTACTTTTCCCTTCGAGAAACGAGTCGTTTTCATTAGCGCGCAATAACACACAATGCGTTGTACGACAGTCGACGTTGAATTGCAAATAACCGAAAGCTGGAGCCAGGGAAAACGTATGCGAGATCTTGTCAGCGTGGTTTTCCTCGTCGTAAACAGCAAGAAACTCAAGGAGCCTGCTCTCCTCGATTTGTGGGATAGCGTGACCAAGCAGCGAGGGAGAAACAAGGAAAAAGAAACGGAAAATGAAGAAGCGTTCTTCACTATCGTACATACCCCTTTCCTACTGGGAATCGGATGTCGCCTTTACTCGCGTGACGAGAAACTAGAACACGTGAGAAAAATGCAACAGCACGATATTCCCTCGCATGCGTTACCCTTGCGACTTCACCATAATTAAGGTTCTTTGGATCCGTATTTTACACGGATCATCTCGTGTCAGTTCTACAGACAGCAAAACGAATTCAAGGGAACAAACAAACGCCCTTACAACCACCATGTGTACCTGTAACCATATCCACGAAATTGATTCTCTCTAAACTCGATTTTCGACCAACACCCATCTCCTTAGACTCTCGGCGCGACGCAGAAGGGGGTAGAAAATCGTATTCGCGAGACGTGGCTGCAGCCAGCTTCTTCGAGAATGGGGAACAGGAACGGGCGAAATTATAGGTGGGGGGAGGAAAGGAAGAAATATACAGACGCAGGAGAGGAGGAGGAGAAAACAGAAAGAAGCAAAAACGAAAAAAAGAAGGAGAAGAAATAACGAAGGGGGGAAGGGCGAGAGGGTACGAGTGGTGCGGGAGAGGAAGAGGACGCGGAGGACCGGCTCGAGGTCTCGTAGCGTGCAATCTTCGCCCATTGAAGACGCGCTGGGAAACTGCACGGTTATTATGCCTGAATGGAACAGGGGACGGGATGTGCAGGACGGGTAGGAATGTCGAAGGTAGCAGAGGATGGACGCGAAACGTACGCGTTACTCCTGGCAGAGGGGAGGTTCTTGCTCCGCGACCGCGGCACGCAACCTGCAACCATGTGGTGGGGTGTCCACGACCGGGTTCCTCCTCGAAAACTTTCAGGAACCACGTTTCAAGAGCATCGCCGCGCGAGTCACGGTTTCCCGAGGCAGCGTGCTCGCGATTTTACGACACGCTCTGTGCCTTCCCCGCGACTTTTACGAACTTAGGTACTCAACAGGTCGCTGTTTTATGACTCCGGCGCGACGCGTCGTTACTGGACCCTCGCCGAACCGATTAAACATCGCCCCGCCACGGTAAACGTGTTATCGTCGTTATATAATATCGTTGAAATAAAACCTTAGGTGATTGGGAAAAATAATCGCGAGCTTTAGGAGCTGTTTCTAATGAGACTCGCCTTTCAAGTTCACATCCAATTTTATCTCGTCGGCTCCGGTTGCTCCATTCGATCAGATTTATCGTTCTTCGAACCTGATCGAATGCAAGTTTCGTTTCGTTTATTCTTCTTTCGAAGGTGGGGATCAGTGCACCGTTCGTGCTTATTATAGCTTCGTTCTACATTACAGAGGAGGGAATAGCGGTATCGGCGAGCATCCATTAGCTATCGTAATAAGCGAATTTATTAATGCACAAACATCCAGTGGCAATTGCTCGTTCATCCTTTGTTTAAGATTGCATCGGTTTCTAGGTCAGTGCCGTGATTTCGTTTCCTCGTACATCCGTGACAGATACATATAAATACGCGCGTATCTTCCCAGGGCAGGATGCTGCCGACTCGATCGTCGAAGCAACTGTAACGTCTCCATTCAAAGAGTCCGCATCATACGAGCCGCGTACAAAACGTTCTTGATAAGAAGCACCTATAGACACTCATAAGGCAGACATTTGAATAATGACCCTGCGGAATGTCGTGAAAGGCACATCAGCAGAGACGAGTGGAGTTCGATCCGACACGTTGCTCCCTTGCCCACTTTTCGCGACTAAATGGTACTCAATGAAACGCGAAGCACTCTTAATTAAATATATTACTCCGAGAAACTTGAAGAAGGAAATAGCCGCACGAGAGTTATACTCTCAAACACATAGCCCCTCTATACAATCTCATACTAGCACAAACACTTTGAAACATTCTTATCTTTAAGTACCTTAACTCGATCTACTCTTTCACGATGTTGATAAACGAGAACCCAGTGAAATGTATTTTCAAAGGCATACACCAAGGGGAAAGGAGCAATCGAAATATACAGAAAGGGTGGTGCTAGAAGTTACTACTATTTACGTTTCCCTCGAGAAGTTTGTAAAGATCATGTTTCTCAAAATTCCGCTTCGAAGCTAACGTTGCACGACGCCGAATCGTTAGGATGAGTATTAGGCGAGTTCATCGATTTTTCTGACGCATTCTCTCCAAGACAACGTCTTGCTACAAGCAAGGAACATCATCGCGGCATTGAATTCCGGGCCAATACGAGCGCCCCCCTCATCAACCTCAATTAAACTCCACCGTCTCGCACTTATGGTCACTTCGCACCCGAGGCGCACCGAGTGTTGCTGGTGTTAAGTCACTATGTATTATTGGTCCAGCCACCAGCTCGTCTCAAGGAGGTTCTTCTCCAGACTTGGAATCATCAAAGGAGCCCTTGTTTCCCCGTCTGTTTCTGATCACGGAAAATCGCTCCGAATAAGCAGTCGATCCTCTCGCGTGGAACTCCTCGACGCTCAGTCGGAGCGCGCAATTAAAAGGCTCGATGTGACCTCAACGTTTTAACGCGTTACCGATGCTGAATACTTTCTTTATATGTCTCTAGCAACGGTCTAGCGAGCATTGCATTGTTCGCGCAGCGTGGAATAGAAAGTTCACGTTTACATCTCATAAAATATACGACAATTATAGAATCGTGCCCATTGTATCGTCGATACTCCGATTTCTCAGCGTTTCGCAGAATTTCTCTCGCCTCGAATCGCTATCCAGCAACGTTCCTCAGCTACGCCCGTTTAATTCCCAACACCAGGAACAAAGAGGGTCGCGGTGCTTTATCCGTCGCTTTATGAATCTTCCGCGAAATACGTACTGTACTCGAGTCTTCTTCTTACAGTACTGCAGAATAGAAAACACGCCCGGTGGGTCTTTACTGTGGAACGACGCCGGTCGAACGCAGCAACTGGCCCTTTTTACCCCGTCGAATAGCGCGACATTTAGACTCTTACAATCAACAGCCATTAAGAAGCGGCTGAGATCCTTTCCTGTTAGTGACCCTCGAAGTGTGACCATGCTCCTTGAGACTCGCTCGATTCAAATTTCACGCTGGACATGACGCTGAATGTCACCGTACGGATTATGCATCGGCGAGGCCAGCGTCGTTGAACTTCAATACTCGATCGTAAAAAAGGGCAGATCCTCTGGCTTCGAGGACCGATTCAAAACCATCCGACACGATGAATGCCAGCGTAGGTCTTTGAACTTGCTCCTCGCGAGCAACAAGACTCGGTTTCGAGCGTGTAGCCGCGCTTCTTTGCTCGGCGAGCGCGCGTTTCGAACGAACCGTTGCATCGGTTTCTCACGTCTCGGGCGCAAGAGAATAGCAGAGGAGAGCTGACAGCGAGCGAGGATCGAAAACCGCAATATCTTTCACGCAAGATTGAATATCAAACGACGACGTAAGTAAAAGCAACCGAGGAAAAAAAGAAGCTCCGAGTTGATGCTGAGTTGGTTTCCACGCGGTTATTTCGCTAATTCAAAGGTAACGTTCTGTTGAGATACACCATTGCAATTAGTGTCTGAATGGGTGAAATATCTGCGTCAAGAGTTCGTAAAAGCGTAAACGAAAGGCAAGCTACGACAGGATCTGATTCGGGTGCACTCGGTTACTGTGCATAGATGAATCGAATGAAATGACTACGATAGTGTAAAGGCGTAGAGAAATTCCTCGTCGAGCAGGAAGGTCACGTTTCTTTTATTTTGTCCAGGCATCGGGTGACGCGTTCTTTAATAAAACTACATCGAGAAAGGAAAGCGTATTAAGCCGGTGTTAAATGAGATACAGTTGGAAACAGTGTGCAACCGGATGAAACTAGAAATCAGTACATACGTTTGAACGAAAGAGTGCAATCGAGTGCTTGGATAAGAAAGATGTATGCACGTTGCTCAATTTCTATAAGAATCAACCAGTTATTTTGGAGGAAATATAAATTACTTTTTAGCTACAAACTGGAATGCAAGAAGAATTTAGTTCGTTCCTTTCTTGCATGACACAAATCACATCCTTGTAACATTTTAGCTAATACCGTCATAACTTCTACGCGGTTGCGGGAGGCAGGTCATTCTGAGATACCTTCATAGAATGAAAGCAACATGAATGGGGGAAAGGTAGTCACCGTTAAATCCCTCGCAGCAGGATGCATTTTTCGCCCGTAAGCCAAATAGGCTGCATTTCGCCCAGATTTTCTCGACAACTTTACCGCTTCGAAATTCCATGTAAAATATGAAAATTTCGTACATACTTCAAGAAGATATTACTGAATTTTACTGTCAACCTCACAGCACATAGAAATATTCAAGCTTTCTACAAGAAAAATACGGGTGGCTCCGAATTAAAGAAGACGGAATTTGACAACGATCAGTTCAGATTTGATTTCGATACTTGTTCAGAGTAAGAAAATATGCGATTCCATAAGATGTAAGAAGCAAGATTCCTTTTAAAGTGAAATTTCGTAAAATAGCTTAAGATACTCTGAGAATACTTCTTCGCTCACTACTCTGTGAAGATATCCAAGCTATAGAATGGCTTCCCATGAGAAAATTTATTAGGTGTTTAACTACGAAAGCGTAAGGTATGCATGCACGGGGTATCTCGTGATCTCCTCGCGGATAGATCATCGCACGAAGTCAGGATAATCGTGGAATGTCGGTGGAGCACAATTGGCTTTTTGTGCGCGCATAGATTCGGCGGGTGTATCATTTCATTAGCCCATTAAACAATTACGGTTAAGCCCGGTACTCTCGGGCTCGTGTCTACAACCAGCTGTGAATGCGTTCCTTGTAATTGAACCACGGTTACATCGGTCTCTTTCTTGGTTTACCAGACACGTGGGCCCGCAGACCCTTGCAAGTAGACCGATAGTCGAGTTCCCACTGATTCAGAACAGCCGCCTCAGCCTTTTAATTAACACATTACTTTTATTAGTTCCCGTTTACACCATCTAGCCGCGGATTTTCCCTATTCGCCGCCTGGAACTTTTCACATGTTTTCCATTGACCTTTTGCACGAGGCAGTTCAAAATATGTATCTCACGAGGGATTAAGACTAATTATCGAAGGAATACTTCGAGGGCGACTATTATTTCCAGATTATTTCTATCGCGAACAAAGGCTAGCGAGATGTTGCTGCAACGCTTGCGATGATACTCATTACGAAATCATCACGGCGGTGTTGTGTAGAGGAAATGCAGTTAGCCCGGCACCAAGTAATACAGAGAAATAAGTATATCGTTAGAACGCGAGACAATGTACCAAGTAAAGCGTGGTCGATGCACGAGGTGAATGCATTGTCGCTCGACCCTGATTGCTTCTGCTGACGCCGTTGCACCAGCAGAGATAGCTCAATTGTTGAACATCCAATGCTACTAAAGTTCATTCGCTGTAAGTCAAGAGCGTTGCGGTTTTCAAGAAATTGTCACTGGAACGGTGGAAAAATAAAAAGAAATATATATTATTATTTTTAGCTATACCCGAAGAACTAGTATTTTAATACTCTGCTCCAAAACTAATTCAGTGCTTGAGACCTCTACGAGTTCCTGAATAAACAGCATCGCCTGGAAATTTCTTTAAATTTCTATGAACACGGTCTATGGGGACGCGTTCCGTGAAGGTAGCGCCAAGGAGAAAAGCGAGATGTAAGTCGAACGGACAAGCCAGAAGACAGGCATCGCGATGGTCAAATCACTTGGAAACATCATCGCGCAAGATGATTCGCGAGGTGATGCGTCATCGGTCGCGATCGTCGTCATCGACATCGGTTCAAGTGGTGTTGACCCGGGCTCGTTCCCTTGCATCCATGCGACTCGTTACCAATTCGTGGGAACGTTATGGCAATCCCATACTAATTTTCTATCTCGCCTGCTCGCGGGATTTCACGTCCGAGCGTTCGGTGGAACGATTATCCTCCAAAGCGGCGGATAGAAAACGACCCCGATGCAAACGAGTTTCACAAGTTCGAAGCGAACGGGGAACCGGGACGAGAAAAATTTCCTCCCTTACTGCTGGGAGCGTGCATTAATAACGCTGCTAAGCGTTTCTAATGATACCTACAGTGAAAGGATATTGGTCACGTTCGTGCCGCGTTACCGGGCGAATAATCGTTAATTAAAATAACATTCCTTTGGCCGCTCGAGTGGCAAGAACGAACCATCGATCAACAACAACTTCTCTGCAACGACAGTTTAATTAGCGACTGGTTAGCCGATGATTCGACCGTTATCGGTCCCACGGTCTA
The DNA here is from genome assembly GCA_963855975.1 of Andrena chrysosceles. NCBI lineage: Eukaryota > Metazoa > Arthropoda > Insecta > Hymenoptera > Andrenidae > Andrena > Andrena chrysosceles. Next base: position 7,229,140 of record OY979766.1, on the reverse strand, counting down.
CGCTCTGCGCGATATGAAAAACACTTGCATAATGAACCGCCAAGATGTTGCTCGAGACGAAATAAAGGAAGTAACGCGTCGTTTCTAGATTCAGGCGTTATTAGTTCCTGCGTGCAATGCAGAACACGAAGACGAGGCATCCTGGATCGCCGGTGGATCGGTAACATATTTCTGGTTCGCGTCCCGATCGTTGCATCGCTACCGCGCGAAATTGTAGCGTTCGATTCGAGTCTCGACTTCATGGTCGGCTGGCCACCGCTCCTCTATGCCTCTCCTTCGCATACTAAAGAGAGAAAAGAGAGGAGACGTTGCGTCAAGAACGCGAGGGAACGCGTTCTTGCCTCTCTTCCGCAGGTTGCTGCGGCTTTTTCAGCCGACTGATACTTGCTCGAAGAATCCAATGAAGAATCGACGCATGATCTTTGATTCCGCCGTTTCCCTCCCTTATTTGGTACCTCGCTTTGTATTATAAGGTCTCACGGCCGATCTTTCGCCCTGGGGATTTTCTACATAGACGATTGAACGATATAACAGCGTGTCGCCAAGGCCGAACAACGACCGGCAGATAACTTATTGCCTGCAGAAGAATCTCCTTCTAGCAATAGAATCGCTCGATACCTAGGAAGGCGAAAAATCGCAATGCCGCCGAGATAAACGCCAGCGAAGCTTTATCCGAAGAAAATAGAATCATAAACAATGTGTAGACACATGGGGCAGTGTGTCATCGTGAATGTCAAATCTAATCGTGCGCTACGTAAGCGAGCACAAGGCTTATTCATTCGCGTTAGCTCGATCGAGGATCAATTCTTAATTAAGCCCGACGTGCTCGCCGGACATGTGCAAATAATGGATTGCAGATGGGATTGTTCGAGCGACAAAGGCGCCGCGGGAAAGCACCTGGCAATGGTTCGCTATGCCTCCGCGGAATGGCATTCTCGATTTAACAAAAGTTCCAACGAGACGCGTTGTACCATTGGCCTCATTCTTGCCGGAGCGCTCTGGGTGAACCGATCTTATTAAGCCCTAATTAGCCATTTAACAAGATATATTTAACTCGCGTTGTACACAGTGGCCATGTGACGAAAAGTGAAAGAATCTGGGATGATAGCAGGTCGTTAAATTTTTTTAACTAACCTCCATCTGACGTTTAAAAACGAAGGACAATTGTGTTGGCGTGACAGTATTAGAACTTTTAATTAGCTTATCTGCAAGGTAATAACGTTTCTTTGCTGTTTCACCGAGATAGTGAATTCCTTGTTTTAACTTTGATAAGATGGCTCGATGCGAAACATAAAGGCGACATATCAGATTAGTGCAGATTGCAAAATGTGTTTTTCTCTCGAAGAGAAATGCGATCATATAAAAGCAACGAAAACTTTTTCCATTATGCAAATTTTCCATTTTCCATTCTACATTCAATTGTACCGTAGAAAATATATAAACGGCCCTAAATTTTATTAACGCAGAGTACAGTTTCATATGTCAAGGAGAACTGCAAGAGATTAAAAAGAGCATTAAAAGAAGAATTAATGACACTAGTTCTCAATAGAGCATACTTTTCAAAATTGGAAAGCAGCTTTTCAAAGTTCGCTCGCCACAGACAATAGCCACGTGTGCAGGTAATATTACGCGCCATTGTTTGTGTTCGAAAACGATGGAGCCTCTTCGATTCTTAGAGAACGTTTACGAAATATATGGATCTCTATTCGAAATCGGTTCAAATTCTATTGAAGCTTTAATTGAAAGTAAACAACAGTCTTACCTCTTTCCTCGATGACGTCCGCCTGCACGACGTACACCAACACGAAGAGAGCGCAAACCCCGAGGATCTTAGCCGGTCCCATCTTTTATCCAGGGCCCTTTCAATCCGGGAAGAATTCCTCAGGCACCTTCACAATACAGAACGACGCATATCCACTGCACTGCCCACCGCACACTAAACGATACCGCACTTTATTCCACTCCGACTTTCAAGACGAACGACGACAACGCGTCTACTAGCTAGCAAGTTTCACATGGAGAACGTAGCCAGTCACCGAGCCGTGCCGTGCAGTTCCCTTATCACGATCGGTCGGTTAAAATTTCACCGGTGTACCGTCCCGACAGGTCTTTGTGTCAGTCCACTCGACGAGAGTCAAAGTCTACATCGTAGCACGATGCATCACTCGATTCCAGGAATGTTTTGATTTTGATCGGGCATAGACCACGTGAGACGTCGATCCTCGAAGAGTACGCTCCGCTCGTGTCACGACGCCCGTTTCCACTGCGATTTGTTTTGCGACGACGCCGGTAACACGGGGGAGAGGGCACGGTTCCTTCAACTGCGTGACATAGGCCTCGATACGTTGCCGACTCGATCGCGAATAGCTCACTCACGGTTTACACTCGATAGGACGAACCCGCTTAGTGTACGATCCTCGAGGAGGTTAACAGTGTTGCGCGACAAAATTTGGAGCGAACGTAAGAAGGCATTTGTCGACCACCTTCTCAGGCGTCTCTCGTGGACAGCCTTACTCCCACGCTGGCCGAGTCAAGAATACGCGCGCCTTGTCAAAGACGAGCGGTAATTCCGTTCGGTGGCGACAGATGGCGGTGGCACGGGGCCCCGGCGAACATGCACGAACACCGGCGACGATTGACGAGTGGATAAGTGATCGCGAGCAAAGCGTTCGTCGAGTTAAATAAATGCTGATTTTTTAACGTGCGATTAAAATGAGAAGAATTGGGTTTTCGTCGATGATCGTGTCAATATTTTGGGAACCCAAGGTACGTGTGTCCATTGTTCGTGGAGAAAGTTTTGTAAACGTTGAATCTGACACGGTGGACGTATCGTTGTAAAGAGCGCGCAATCATATGAGATTGTTTAAAAGTTACAGATTGTCGAGTGAGATTCAGGCGTATCGGGTCATTGTCCATCGAAGCTGGTAAGACATGTAGGCATATACGGTCCCGTCGATTCCTTGAAGACAGCAGTCGCTTCATCGTCAGAAAAATCGTCGTGAAGACTGGTTTCTCGCGGCCGCGGAACGCACTTAAGGTACGTGCGTACATACAACTTCACCTTTCGGGCGAAACTAAAGTTAGTAGAGTTGCCAATAAGAAACCACGAAAATTGGAAATAGTAAATACACTTTAGAATACTGTTGAGGACCTGTACGTTTTTCCTGATTAATACTGAACTCTCAATTCTAACGACTTTTTTACACCAATCGACTGTTTTTAAATCAATTTCACTTTGCTGTGAAATTTATAAGTATAAACAGATTTTAGAAGTAAAAAATTATGTTTAGAAATGTGATAGTGACGTTAGTAACATAGTCTAATTTGAAAGCTATGGTCATTTGATTAGAATTAAATCAGGGCTCCCCAAGGTCGTTTACGCGTAAACTCGGGGTTCTCCTACTCTTGTCCATGTTGTCAGGGATACCGCGCGACGCTAATCGCGAAGACGCTAGCCCGGCTAGCCTGTCATGGCAGCCTTCGTAGCGTCGCGTGGTCTCCTTGACAACGGAAGGCATGCTGTGCGAAAGGAAGATTGGAAGGGGGAGCAGGCGCGTGAGGGGCCCCTACGCTGGAGAACCCTGATTTATATTGCTAACTAGCTTTACTACTCGGCTTCTCCCGAAATTTAAATTCTGATTTTATAAAAAAAAATTTATTGATTTATCTATTTTTTTTTGTGAAAATAGTCACATTCAACTGGATTAGCTAGGCATTATGAGCTGGGACACATTTCGTGCCCCAGAGTTTACCGTTCGAAAGTTTTTAGGCGACAAACACACTCAAAATTTACTAAAATGTATCATCTAATTTAATTTGTGTTTTTTTATTCGAGAATAAAGTTTTGTTCATATATATCATCTATCATTGCTATGAACACAAATCATTTTTCTCAAAGAACAACTACATATTTAAGACAGAACTCAATAGCAAATTTAATGATACCATATGCATCATATAAGATGGAAAATTAAAAATTATATATGTAATCAGATGTATCTAATTACATAGCAAACTCTTTGATCTTAACAATTCTGACCGACATCTATTACGAGTGTGGATACATTTAATAATTCATATTAAAATGGAATTGTACAACATGTTTTCTTTGATACTTAAAAATTATTATACCAACTTCTTACTATTCTCTGAATGTGGCTATATTCGTTGCATATGTATGTTCCTCATACTTATTAAAACCAAGGAATTTGTTTTCGCCATTTCCCCCTTCATGCATACATTAAATTAATCAGGTGATTAAATTAAATTACACCACATACTTCGTTTTAACTTGTACTTTATTATGAAAGACACCGAATAACGACGAGACTTCTCCTGTGTTTGCGAATTATCGTTTCTAACAGTTTACAACAACTTCAAGTATTTTAATCGTAAAGATGAACAAAACTTATGATAATAAAATCATTTTAATTTAGTCATTTGAATCTCGATGGTATATCGCCTCCTATTTTTTCGGGGCTGCTAGTGAAACTTGACTCCATAAAAAGTGCGTAAACATCTTCATCGCGAATTTCTTTCATGGCACAGTTTTTTCCTGCATTTAAATCGTTACGCCAGATCTTTCTCGCGTGGAAGATCCCAGATGAGATCCGGGATCCATGACGCACGCTCTTTTTGTAACTTTTCCTCGTACGAAAAAATTCTGACGAATATGTTTATTACTAAAACCATATGACATCGTCAATGGACAAAAAGTTGTGTACATTCTTTTTGTTAGAGGAAAAATTCCACCATGCGTTCCTGTTTTATATTAGCTTGATAAGAATCTAATTAATTAGATGACTGAAAACAACGTTAACACAAGTAAAACATGCTAACCATTTCATAATATAAAATTTATGAATCATTTTATACTTGCTGAGAAATTAATACGATGCGTCGACAAATATCTTGAGATAAACAAAGTCAGACAGGTGCAATTGCTATGCTTTGGAAAAAATTGCAATTGTTCATATGTAACAGAGTTTCGACTTAGGAGTAGAGTTAAATCTCGGGACACGTTCTTCTTTTTTTTTTATATTCGTTTATTATAAATAACAAGATGTATATTCGGTGCGCACGTGTTGTTTAACCTGTATATTTATATATGTACTCAAGCTCCGTCTAAGTTTATTTCGCTTACTGTACTATACCTTGTTTTACTTTGAGTTGTTGTCAATAACATAATTCCGCTACAATCTATCTGACGATACTGCGCGTGGAATTTGGAAATTTGCTTCAGAGGCAACAACTCCACGTAGCACCTCGATGGAAAAAGAAATCGTTATCCTCCCGCGAGATTGTAGTGGCGTTCGATACCGATCGTGTGCAAAATGAATACTTAAACCCTTCGTAACCAACAGTGTCAGCTTTCGCACCCCCTTCGAGCGTTATAGACATTCAATCACCGTTAGCATCACAATTAAAGTGCCAGTACACGATAGAGAATTCCCGAGTACGAGTCTCGAGAGATAAATCGTAATTCTTTTTTTCTTCTTTTGTAGCTTTATACATCAATCATAACGAATACGTAATTCGTAAAATTAGCACTTAATGATATGCGTCTCGTGAAAATCTTTTAATGAAAGATTAGAGATTACGATTAGATCGCTGAAACGATTGTATATAGATTGGTATCACACTTATCCACGATATGTTCAATCAAATACAATTAATGGGGAAGGAGGAGGGTCGGGATTTAGGGTGGTGGAAAAAACTGGTGGGATTCGAAATTGGCGGGATCTAATCCGTTCTTGAATGTTTCTATAATGCAGTCCCAAGAGCGAAGTGGAAACGAAGGGATTAATGATGGTTGTGTCGGTGGTCCTTAAAAGCTACGTTACTCTTATAGCGCTCGCGTTAGCAATGATTAATGCGTGCATTCCTCCACTCCTCTCGAACCGAGCCTCAAATTTCTAATACTAAGCTGTCGACTACGGTGTCTGTCTCAATTCGCCATTGCCTAAATAACGCGCCGTAGGTATACATCTAGAATATATTCGCTCTTTTATAAACTCTCTTTTACACGAAACGATTAAACCTTCGTCCCTCGATACGCCCTGTTTCTCGACTTTCGTCGTGTTTTCGCGCATCTCCTTTCCCGTCGATGGTCATTGTTACTGTTTCTCGTTCATCCACTGATCGAACAGTGTCTCCATCGCCTCGTCGTCGACGTACACAGTACACGCCATTGATGGTTGTAAATGCCGTACTAGATTGCCGAAATTTTACCGAGACATGTGGGTTCAAAGAAATTATCGATGCGTCGTGTCGATCGTGTGCACGCGCTGAGATTTCGGACACGTTACTAACAGGGGAATTATCGGTGAGATGCATTGACGCTCCACTCGTAGCAAGTAACGGATATGTCAGATATTTTCATTCAGAGAATTCGGTGGAATTTCGTGGCGATTATTACCATGAATGGTGGCGTATTGGGCGCTTCGATCTAAAGGACGCGCGAAAATAGGGAAAATCCGGGACGCACAGGAATCGCATAGAAAACTAAAGGCGGTGAAACTTTCGAAAGCTACGTACGACATTATGTAGCAGGCACGTCTTATCATATCACGCTAAAGGCTTTACGAAGCCCGGTAGAACCGTATTTAGGTACCGAACCAGATACTTCTTCGTTTATTTTTTGTTTTCTTGCGTTCTTGTATTTTATTTTGTAACGACTATCTACGTACCCTTCTTCCTACGTTACTCTCGCAGTCGCACGTTCTCACACATTCGCTCCTCCTCTGTCTCGCCCCCTCGTGCACGCACGCATCCAACACTCTCTCTCTTTCTCTCTCTCTTCTAATTAATCTCTAAACGCCTCGACCTAAGGAAAGGGTGCGAACGGTGCGCGAGCGCAAAACAAACGAACCAGCGTCTCTTCCGTTTCTGGAGGGTAGTGGAAGAAACGTTTCAAACTGATTAACCCGTTCGAGGAGTGTAACGCGCGATATCCTCGAGCGGGCTTCCTGTTAACGCGAAGCACATATCACACGTGCAGCCCTACGAGAATTTTCTTATCGAGAGAACACGGACGATTGCTTTAGGCTTTCTCTTGCGTTCGCCGGTTAACATCTGAGGGCAACGAGCAAGCAAATTCATCGAAGATACTTCGACGCGTCTAATGCCACGATACCTACCTTGTCGCTTTGCCGCTTTAACTCTACATCGTGTCCGCGACGATCCGATTCCGCTCGTCGCCGATTTATCCCGAGTAAAGTTGGCCCTCCCAAATTCGACAATGATGCGCAAGCGACGTCGAGGCTCGATTTACTCGTGATTCGTTTATTCTTTGAAAACATCGGTAGGCATGGGTGTACGAGTTTGAATCTTCGAAGAGACATCGCAACGTTGTCCCGATTCATTCGAATAGAGTTGCTCGAAAGCGCGTACGCCTTTCAACGAACTTCCATATCCCTTGGCGGTCACGTTTGCTATCGATTCTTTTCGCTTCGATTTATGAACACGGAAAGCAATAGTGCGCGCGCTCCTCTACGATGCATGTGCTGCCGTACGTGTTCGTCTCATTGCAACACACAGATTTCCAATCGTCGTTTAATATCCATTCAGAATTCGTTCAGAATTCTAAGATCATCAGGCCGCGTGCTTAGTATTATCCAAGAACAAATTTGTCTCGCGTGCATTCGTGTCCAATACCAGTGGTCTCTTTCTGCTTGAGAATTTCTTCGTACGTCATTCGACATTTTTTTCATTTGTTTCTTTCATTGTAAAAGTCGCGTTTTGTGTAAAACAATGATATTTCGTTGTCTCTGACGTTGCAAGAGAATTGCAATTGCACGTACCGATGAATGCGATGGTTGTTGGGATTTCTCACGCGTCGAATACAATTTGCGATTGCACGTTTGTCGATCCTCGAATTTTCGTTATTAAAATGTCCGTCGGGGACGGCGGTGTGACGTTCGTTGAAATTTTTAAAAAAATACGCTGTTCCGCTGAACAAAGATTTCACAGATAACAACAGTAAAAATCGTTAAGTCGCCGCGGGCGCGGCTTGTGTGTGGTTTTAAAAGTGAATCCGTGCATTCCGAATTTTTCTGAGCGATTTAAAAAGTCTCGTCAAAGATCTTCGAACCTTGTCCGATGGTTAAAATAAAACGAAACGTTTCTCGCGCTTAAAATAGAGACGAGTAAGTTAGAAACTAAGCGTATCCTTAATCTACAAAACAAGATGCGATTACTAAGTATATACTACGAAATATCTTGTACCTTCGAAGGGATTAACTTGAATGTTAAGGGTCGTAACGTTGTCATAAATATAAAGGAAAGGGGAAAGTCGAAAGAAATCGGTGAATGTGAGACACGGTTAAACTAAAGATTATATATGATCGCGAAAGAAATGAGGAATTAGTGTGACGTCGATCGTTGCCTCGGACGAAACCTTGGTGAAATCGACGTTCGACTCGCGATGGTGCTTTCAGTTCTTCCATTTCGTTTTGTCATTCGAGAACAATCGACGGCGGTGGTTTGTAGGCTTTAGTTTAGAGGATTTAGCAAACGACTGCCTCCGATATGGGATTCTCGGTGATGTGTATGGTCGCGGTGGGCCAGTCGATTTTCTTACTACAAACGTGGTTCAGTCCCTCGATAGAGGCCAGTCTGTAGTCAGCCATTTTCAATGGTGAGAGTGGTGCCACTGTAAAGAGAAATCAAAGAAAATACAGGGTCAGAGTGATCGGTATATGGTATCGTGTTCTTCGACCTCGCTCTAACAACAAGAATCGCTAATTCCGGCGAACGAACCCACGTGTGCGTTCCGTTCATCGACTATCTCATAGTACCGGGAACAAGAACGTAGAAGAACGCTTAGCTTGATCGTCCAACGAAAGGACGAGAAACAAAAGGTAGGAAAAGAATCAGAGAAGAAGAGAAAGAAAGGCGCGCATGCAAAATAGGAAAGTAGAGTAATGTGTGTCAGTGAGATTGTTTTCATGTGCAAGGCATGTGAATCCAGCGCAATCTGTTGCCTGCTACTCTACTGCCCAGTGTGTGCGAGTCGTTTCTTTCGTGAACATTATCTGTTAATATCCCATCATGAGTGAATGCTGCTACAAGGAGAGAGATTAAACAGTTTTGAAACATCAAAAAGATCGAGCCTTAAGCATACAGTGTTCCTAGAAAGATTTCTGATTTATCGTTTATTGATAACGCTATTTCGTACCAACTACGGATAAGAACAAAGTGACGGAGGAACTCAGTCGATAATGATTTATACCCACGGTCTAATGATCGGTTGATAGAAATATATGAATATGGCAAATGCGGTCTCGAGTAAAATGATTGTATGCCTCTCGCTGCGAGTGGGCGCACCTCTGGACACATCCCAGTGGACATTTATTCTAGTTTAATTTTCCAATCACGATTAGTATTTCGTTCAGAGATTTCCTGCGTTTTAGAAAAAAGCATCAGCGAGAGGGATGATGATTTTGAGATGCATTGAAAGGTTCATGGCGTATGCGAGAGTTTAGTAAGTCCGAAGAGATAGACCCACATCTGCAGTCCGAAAGAGTTAGTTATGTTAAAATGGAGCAGTAACTAGTTGCCTTCTGATAATCCTTGAGAGAATATGCCCGAGGTTGTCTAAGAGACAATGTTAGTCATGATTCATCGTCGGTTAGTACCTCCCGATAAGAGTTTGAATTCCGACTTACTTAACACATAGACGTGGCCTAATTGACCAACTGCGCGCTTGACTCCTTGCGGCCCTCAATTCCTAATTACAATTACCTTCGGGTGTTGTCGGCGTCACGGGCTTCCGCGGGGATTTCACCACTAAAACGCATAAAAAAACAAATTCTCTTTAAAGACTCAAAACATAGCATTGTTAGCGAACGTTCTCTTAACTCAAACTTTCGCGGAAAATCATTCTTGTGCGATGCATCTCGCTAGGCCAATTGTCGCGTACCAGTAAATTTAAATAAAAACCAAGCAACATTCGACGAAATGGACGGGAATCGTAAACGCTTTCGATGTTGGCTACGCGAGGATACATTAAAAGTTAGAATCGCTTTAGCGATAATTGAATTAAGATAAATTGAATTTCAACAGCGAAAGCGTAAACTGAAGTCCTTCTGACGTTTATGGACAAACTTTTCGGTAGAAGGCAGGTGTAGTTCGAGATCTCTGCCTAAACTACTTAAACGACAGCGTGATCTTTAGCGTTTGGCAGTAAATAGGAAAGCAAAGAAAACAGCTAAAAAGCCGAAACTATTTACTGACTACTTCAGTCGAGGACTAGTATTCAATGTGTATATACGTACCACTCGATCGATCCGAGACGCGTGGGAAAATAAAGGCGCAAGTCGGTGAACATGTATTTTCGTATTTTCTTAATTGCCTTCGATAATCATTTGGAAAGAAAAAGCTTTGAACTAAATGGCGATGGTGGTGAGACTAAAGTGATGAATTCAACGATAATCCTTTTTCAAACCTCTTTTTATTTATCAAGTTCGAGCCAGCGGCTTTCCAATGAAGGAAAGTACATGATCGAAGATGTTGTTAAGTCACAATGTAACAAGGATGTAACGTGAAAGCGTTGTTACAGAGATCGATCGAATCGTCCAATGTCCGTGTTAAAAATGTTTGATTATCGAAAGGTAAAGAGCGTTGCACGCGACAGACCCTTAATGCATCAGCTATTAACAACATCTTGGCATCGCGCCATTCGTACAACATGAAAACTCTATTCGTATAACAGAGACGATTGTAACAACAACAATTAATTAACGACAGTTACCACGATAGGAACGATTAATTGAATTAGAACAACTTGGGCGTACTTGGCTAAGATTCGCAGATACCTACCGCGTAAGATAAATAATAAATTCATTGTCTTATGCGAGTCGATGAAAAGAGAATCTGAGGTCAGCAACAGCCGGGAGGGAAATGACGAGGCGTTGCAATCCTCGACGAAATACTCTATTCGCGCGGATAAATTGTACACCGTGTCTCTTGTTTATCAACTGGGCGATAGTGGTAAAGCGTTGTGTTTTGTGATAGGTGCTATCGTGTTTCTGTGACCAAGAAGCCAAAAAAGGATAATAAACTTCGATTAGTCGCGTGAGACTAGCGTCAATTAGTCAGTGGAACGGTACCACTACGTATGTGTGTATGTATTATTTCCTTGTATGCTCTTTTACGAAGCTTTCGAGCATTTAGGGTATAAAGAATAAATGATAACTGGCAAACGTTAAGTTACTTCGAACATGAAGAAATAACGCCTACGTCAAATAAACGTACATATGGTTGAATTTGCTCCTATCCAACAGGGTGAAACAATGTTTACGTTTGCTACAGCTAAATGCAGCCTGAACCGAGCTCCGAAGCTTTTCAATCGGCTTCTCTAGCGAGTTCAAAGGCAAAATGGTCGAAGTGACTTAATTTACAAGCGTGATTTCGTTATTGGATCGCATTCCATCTAAACCGGCAATGTCGCGATTGAAAATTCAATTCAATCGATCTGCCGTAAGTGTGATTTCCTCGTCTCGTGTTTAACACACGTGTAACACGTCGATTCATGTCCATAGGCCAAAAGTACTGTTACTCGTGAAACGTAGCAATCGATAGAACGAACTTAAGTCTACGAATATTCACGATCTACGACATTTCGTTTTTTTGTTTCTTCGTATTGTCGCGTAGGAGAGCACACGAGCATCTTCCCAGCGTCGTTAACACCTGATTAAGCTTTCACGGTTCTCGAACATCCAACGTTAGAAACTCTTGGAGCAATTGGCGAAAAATATAATTCCTACCCTACTTGTTGTCTTTGCAGAGTTCCGCAGCAATTCGAATCACTGCCACTCGTCAGCTGACGATCGCGTGCTCTTCTACGAAACAGCATGGCGCGCGCGCGTTTCGCTTATACCGGTGACGATCGATGGGAACAATCATTTGACAATTCGATAATTAATGTCTAAATTGTAGATCGCCAGGGCGCTCACTTACCATATCCTTCGCCCTGAAGAAACAGCCGGAAGGCCTCGCTTACTTTGCCCGGTTGCTCCTCCAGCACCATTCCGCAATCAGAGATCTGTAAATTCAAACGATCGAGTCACCATTTCGCTTATCAATCACGTTTCACCTCATATTTAGTGTTTCTATATTCCCTTGGCAGTTCTAGTTTGGGAAAAGTCGATTCAATTCGTCGTCAAACGTAGTAGCTATAATCTTGTAGAGTAGAGACACGACAGAAATGTTTCCAAATTGTATTTCGCAGCTTTCGCGTCGAAAACTCCAAGCCAAGGGTGACCTATTCGTGGAATATATACAGGCATCTCCACCATGAATACCGAATTGAATGCACAGAGACAATCGTTCGTTCACACTTCGTCAGTTGTGAATTAACGAAGCGTTGGTAACAAGTAGAACACTGGATAAGGTTCTTTCACTATAGATACTTGACGTAGAGGGCGATTAACGTTGCCAAGTGTCGCGTACCTTCATCCAAGAGCTGTTCGTCGGGTCTAATCGTCCGTTCAACGTCACGGTGTCGTCGACATGCGGGCTCAGAGCTCCGGTGATATTCATGACAGGTACACCGAGCGTAAGACCTTCCTTTTTGCGCGTCGGGTCTAATTCCCTCGCGATGTTGAGATCCGTACGGCGGACGTAGCTGTCGATGAGTAGCGCTAGATTCGTTGGATTTACGCGACGCTCGAAGTAGTTCTTGTACACTTGAACTAGATCGTGATTCCTTTCCTCCGTGCCCTGAAACACGTCCTCCAATTAGGCTTCTCTTAAACTGTAACAGCAGAGCTGCAACTTCGCTCGGTGTTATTTATTAGAACGTGAGATGAAGCATGCTCTGCTAGATAAGTACGCTAGATTTGCTTCGAACACGGAGCTATCACGCAATTGCACGTATCACAATCACGATTTATTACGAGTTTGAGCAATTGTGCCCGGGCGTATGACGAAGGGAACTAACGATAAGATTCTCCTGTCGACTGTAACTTGTAAACTATCATCATTGAAAAATCCATGGACTCTGATATTCCCGGCCGGTTTCGCGAGGCCTATTGGTTTTGGTATTGGTCAGTGAATGAATTGCAAGAGAAAGAGGAGATAGGGTTGACTCGACTCGCGGCTGTTATTCGTTCGCTCGAAATTGGGTACTTTTCCCCTGGGTCGAGTTATCTTTACATCACTATTTTTCTACGATGCACGCGATAAGTCTATTAAGAAGCTACGTGTTGCATAATAAGAGCGGCAGAATTGCTGCTAATGCCCTAATCCAATTTTCCAGGTTGCATAGAGACACTCGAGGGCGCAAGCCATCCCCAGACCCGGCTCTGTCGTCGATAATTTGTTAGCCTACGTTTCCGCGTGAACGTTGCTTAACTAACCTACCTCGATAAAGCTTTGTAGGTCACCGAGGCTATTGCCTCCTTCGTCACATATGTATACAGTTACTGCATATATTATCATCGCTATTGTCTTTTCATTTAATCAATTCGTCTGCGATCTTTCTCGATTCAGCACGAATCAAACTATTAACTGCCTCTTTAGCTTATTTTAATTTAAGCGCAGATTTACCCTTAGCGTTATTGCTAAATTTAGACGGTGTGTATGTACATAAGTCTGTGTCCTCACCCTGCCAAAGTGATGCCACATCAGGTAGTCAAGCACGCCCTGAGTCATGCCCTGTGATCTCAGGTGACGAACGTTCAGCTTCTGATAACCCCACTCGATCCAACCTGCCTGCGTCGATACGCAGTTTACCAAACAGAGGGCATTGATCTTCTCAGGATGAGCAAGTGCCAATCTCGCTAGTATATTGGCTCCAGCGCCGACCCCAAAACCGATTACGGACTTCAGGCCAAAATGGCCCAGGACGAAGAGCAGCTGCTCTGCAAGCTCGTCCATGGACGGATAAACGTAGCTAAAATACAGTGCATCAATTTCAGACACTTGGAATTTAACGCTAGTTTCCTTTTCGTTAAAGACTGTCGCTCTAGAGAATTATTATCCTTAACACTGCTGCGACTGTGATCGTGTATATTTTGAAGCTTAAAACTGAGCCTGCGTCTACTAGCGTACATAGAAATTAAATACTTCTAGAGTGCAAAATTACTCTCTTAAAAACGTCGGTGCCACTAATGCCAAATTTGAACTCGAGTCGATGTTAAACGCGAAGAGTAACTCGGTTAGCTTCGCCAATTAATTATCGCGCGCCAATATTTATCGCCGTGTCTCAGAGATGAAATGAATCTCTCCCTTGATGATAAAGGGATTTACAGTTTCCCGTGCACGTTGGGTCAGATGTAACACACCTAGGCTTCTATAAATTTGGTAGCACAGCGTCTATCGCTAGATTACGCCCATCATGGTTCCGACATTTTAACGACATTTGTTTTGTTCTTTTTCGAGATTCAATGTTACGACCGCAGAATTGGCAACAGAACGTTTTTAACGAGCCACGTAGTTCCCTTGACTTTCGACGGAAATATTCTACAAGCAACATAGCATGTTATCGATATACAGCGGTAACCTGAAGTATCACTGAAAATATCGATCGAGCGTTGATATATTTCGAATACCTACTCGTCATGAAATTTTACAGATTTGGCACGCGAGCGAAAATAGTTCGTACGTTCGGTGCCTGAAAATCTGCATTGCAGTCTAAATTATTCCGTAACACGCTGTTTAACTACGTGTGCGTCTGTCGAGGTGAGCGTCGATTGTTTGAGGTCAGCTTAATCGGATGTCGTAGGTAGTCACCGTCAATCTTCTAATTCAACCGCGTAAACGATCTCCAACTATTGCGTTGCAGCGTTTTTAATAATAGGTGTACCAAAATCGAGCAGAAAGGCGAATGTGAGCAGAGAAAGGCGATTGTGTTGCTCGCTTGACCGAGGAAAGAAGTTCGTGATTTCGAGATTTGCCGCGAAACTGGCAACGACTTTGCTCGCTACTATTTCCGGATTTCGCGGGAGATCGGGCACTGGGAAACGAGATTGCGCAACAGCCGATAAGATCGAATCCGTAGGAATGCAAACGGCGATAGAGGCGAAAGCGCAGGGAAGAACTGGTAGCGCGCAGGCATGAACGAATAAGAATCGTTCTTGAGACGACGTACGGAATTATCCGTGGTGAACGAGAAAGGGGTACACCGTCGGGGCTTCGGGCTAATTAGAACGTTAATTGGGTCATTGATTCGCACTAATTGAATTCGATGCCGCGGAGTGACGCGCGTGCAACGCGCTCTTGAACGAGACCTAAGTATGCGCATGTGTAAGTAAGTACGTATGGGGATCTTTCGATAAATCGCCTCTGGCCGTATTCACGCCTGTTAATGAGCAAGCTCGTTACTGGGAATTGAAAAGCAGCGAGCTTTCGATGCAAGCGACAATCGGAGCCAGTCCTCTATTGACAGTCGGATGACTTCGTTGGCATATCCTAAAAATAACGCGTCCGTTGCTCGCGCCGACTTGGAAATCATAGATAAAGATTCACGTTCTAAATGAGACAGTCACGAATATATCACAGTGAATTTACCTTGGTATTAATGTTCTACTTCTAGGTTTGCTCCTAATTGATTTTTTTAATAATACCTCCATTTAGTTAGTAAATTGTTGATCATAGGAAACTAAATTTCTGGATGAAAAGGGTACTCACTCCTCGGGTAGCGTTGGCGCACCTTCCTCTTGACCCGGTGCATTTACGTGGTAAACGCAAAAGTTTTCGAGTAGAACTCGCATGTCGATGTAGTTGAAGAATGCCTGGAAGCTCGATATATCTGGGAACAGGCATCAGTGTTTTCCTTTGAAATATATCACTTGGACGAAGAAGAGTCGCCAGGAAACATTATCTCTCGGCCAAACGTCTTGTCGATTGCGCTTTGAACTTTTTATACTTTACATATTTAAGATAATGATGAAGTGGGTTACTCACAGTTAAGGCCTAGGTCGTGATAAGTAAGAATGGCAGGTTTCATTCGATTTCCTTGCACAGCCACTAGTATACTTCCTTTGTCGGTTTCCACCCTCTCTTCCCGCACAGAACTGTCATCTCTGGATAGGTATCTTAGAGCAGGAAACTGCAGCTGAATATTCTTCAACTCGATGTCATCCATACTGTCTGAAGGCATCGTGCTGCGCATGCAATGAGAACTCTTAATCGCTCGAAGATCCCATAAATCGATCGACGTGCTCTCGGCACGCGCGTAAACGAGTTACTAAATTTCCAACACCTGCTGAGCCAGACGAGACTTATGCATCTCACTAGTATTTTCTACATTTCTAGAATTGGAAAGTGCAATTCTGATCAAGTGTTCTGACGAACATTCGATATCGATTTTTGCTTTTAAACGGTAATATAGAATGTCGTATAATTTATGTCTTTATGGAATTCCTTTCTGAAAAACCATCAGCTTCATCTAGGTTCTTGCGATAAATTGCTCGCGTGAACACGTGTTTTTAATAAAAGGGGAGCTCACTCGGTCGCCAGACCAGAAAATTTAATATTACATGAAATAGAACGGCTGCAGAAAAGTGCACCGTAGCATATTTATGGTGAATCGATACACAATTTTCCTCATGGTTATGCGTACCTCATAGAGGGATTGAATATAAGTATCTTTGTACTTTCTTTTCGATTTACAGTGATACCTACGAAATTGCACGAATATCACTGCGGGTCACGTATAAAATAATTTCATAAGTTTTATTAAAATCACCAAGTGTTCAAATATATTTTTGTAATGCTTCTTCTAATTATAGTAGTATTCTGTGATCATAAATTGGAGAAAGTAAATTTTCAACCGTGTATAAATATTCCGTAATTGCAACGCGGATTTTTGGGAAAAAAGTAGAACTTGATCGTGGAAAGCGTCGCTGAAGCAGAAGGCGTTACTCCTTGTTGCTTATGTTCCTTTCATTCCGACTACAAACAGAGTATCATCAAATATTCGCTACGTCAACAGCTGAATATAAAATGTGCCAAGCTGATGCTTTCAACGAGTAGGTATGAATAGGCGGTGCTGCAGATTCTTCTCTCGTTGAAAGCGTCGTACAAATATTTCCCAAACGAATGCTGCCCTTTTTTCTTCTCCAGTAGTATTTATTGGCGTAGGATTTCTATTTGATTTCCACCGTTTCCTACAAAACTATCATTTACGTTTAAAGATCGTGCAGTTAATTACAATTTTATTCAGCGGAACTTGAAGATTGAAACATCAATAAAGAATTTCGTTTTCCTTCCCTAATAGCATGTAATGATACACTTAGAGCAACAGTAACGATAACAAACTAGAGTCACGATATTTAATGCTTCATCAGGCAAACAATATTGCACCCCTGCCTTTGCCATCACGTTCTAATTACCGGTGCGCCCGATTACATCATAATAATTGCGAAATTATCCGCAATTATTCGATGCACTACAATTCGTATTCATTCGACCCTTGAATACACAACGATTGCACGAGTATCCGAATCGTTACAGAATTCATCTGTGTTTAATTAATGAAGTAATTAACCCGAATTACATCGGGAGCATGTTAGACCTGTGTAACAAAGGACAAGCCCCTATTACAAGACAATATACTATGTGATAACGCATTAGTAAATCATGACAGATATAATATGGAATTTGCGTTACGACGCGTGGCAATTTTACTAGTAATTGCAAACTCTGTGTGCCACGTAGCTTCTTCTATTTCATACAATGGTGCCAGTTCTCCATTGTCCTAGTAAAGTATAACAATGAATACTCTGCTTGCAAATGTACCGTAGTCTTCCTAAAAGGAACATCTTTCCAATCGGAAGTTTCGGTTCTTCCCAGTTATGTCCACTCTGCGCGAAAGGGTGCAGTCGGGTGCGCAGCCACAGAAGGCGTAGGAAATTTGCATGAAACTCGTTGGAACGTTCAACACCGATATGTACGCAAAGTTGCGCACTTTATTACACGACGTGGACGTTCAGTGAGCTTTTTATGGTATCGATCCTGAAGGCCACGCCCTGCCGAGCGTGGCGAGGTAGGATGGATCGTCTGTTTCTGAAGGTGGCTCGTGTCGCCAGGTCCATGCACCACGTGCTTTCATTCTGATTTGTGTGAGTAATTTCCCTTTGACGCCTGCACTCTTATTCAGCTTTAGTTACTTCAGAGGGGAAACGCGAAGCATCGTTCTTCTTCATTCAAGCTACCCGTAATATTCAAAAGTGCATTACACTTCCCGGTGAAATGGCAGCCTGACACTTCTCAATACTACACGCGACACCGAATCACGCTTTCTGCATCTTTTAAGGGCAACGAACTGAATCGAGAGCGTGACGTCTTTTGTATATCCTCACGATCAGAACCAACAAGAATTCGTGAGTGATCAGTGTCGTCAACTGTTTCCAGCATTATATCAAGTCTTCAGCATTATATAAGGCAAAGTGAACATCTATACTGTAGGCGTTTTTGAGAATATAACCTCAGTGTGAAGCCAGCATGATTTGATATTCTCCTCGGGGCCAACTAATTAGCATAGTAACGTTTTGCAGAAAGTAGGTACTTTGCACTTTCAGTCGAAGGCGTTCACTTAATCTTCCGTTCGGCATGCTAAGTTAAATGGCTGCCAATTTGTCACGGAAATCATGAGTGCAAGTAAATAGTTTTCCCTGGTGATTAACGGGAATTGCGTTAATTGTCCGCGCGGCGCTTCTGCCAAGCGACCGGCACCTATCTAACGCTCCGCGAATTTACTTTGACCTGTATTCCACAGGATTTACGGGACGACCTAATTTAGCTTCCTGGGGAAAATGTCAGGAACTCGGGCGGACCTGTTCTCTATACGCTGACGCTTCTGCAGGTTCGAGGGAGATAAAGGAACGCTCCCTTTGCAGAAATATCAGTGAAAATACCATCCCTTGACCTCGTAAAGAAGTTACTTTCTTCATTGGATACCGCAGTGTATTCCTGGACTTTTGTTGAGAATTTCTTTTCTTTTGATTATCATTCTGGAAACCAGCGTCGCGTAAATTGCTTTTCCAATAATATCATTCTCACGCCTCACCCTTCCTACCCTCGTTCTTGCTCCTTGAATTAACAATTGCTACAAACGAAATTCAATTGTGTTAATGATTCTCGCTTGTTTCGTTGTATCGCTGTACCCATTTTAATAACAAGCTGTTATTGTCCCAGGCAAATTAATTTCGTTCATCACTCACTGCTCTAGTAAAATGGCGTGGTCGTAAGAGGACCATATTAAATGACATTCTTTCTTTTAGAATGCGAACACTCGGAGATCTCTCTCTGGAGAGTATTTTATTAAATTTATCCTCAAGATTTACGACCTCGGTTGGGCGGCGTCAGGTTGGCTTTATTTGAAAATCAATACACTATTCAGCAAACTTTATTATAAACGCGATCTCAAAGCAACCCTATCTCTCGCAGGTTGTAATAATAGAGGGGATCGTAAGATTGTATACGGAATATTTATACATTCAATGTCCTTCGAAGTACAATTTCTCGCTCATTAAACGACTTATTAATTAGAAAAGCTATTACGGGACCTTTAAATACGCAATGGATCTGATGCATTCAGTTACACCAAAATGAAAACTATTTCTCGCGACAATGTGCATCTGCTCATAAATAAATAAAGTCCGTGGTAGATATACCGCATTCTGTGTTCACTATGATATATTATTCCTTGCAAATGATAGTAAGTTTTAGTCATCTTACTATCGTGATCGTATTTCAGTGGTAATAATACCGTTACCATGTGAATAGCCGTTCAAACGACTACAGACAACACGAGGGTAAAAGAAAAAAGGTAGAAAAACAGGGAAAATAGAATTTAAACGGGAGAGTCACGCGAGACATAGCAATCAATAGATGTATGTAGTATACGCATCGCTTCGAGTACTATTGTTGACGTATTTTCACGACACACGTACATGCACGTAAATAAATACATCTACACACGTTCACCTAGCAAATATTTATTTCCATTTTCGTTTGCCCAATCGTGAAGCATGAAATCGGATAAGCGAAAACTTTTTCAAATCCTACTGCAAAAATCAAGTTTTATGGAACAGCCGTTTCCACAACACTATTGCTCCTATTCTTTTTTACGCCTGGATTACAATAAAGGCTGAGGTAATTGGAAATAGGGTAGATGTCCCAATTACTGACAGTGTCCCTATTACTGTCACTTTAATTATTTTACTTAATAGTGAAATAATGCGTGCAAAATCGTAAGGGAAAAAAATTTTAATGTTAAATTAGGTTTCCGTGTTAGATAATAATAGAGAAGCATTGCATACTGATATTTATAAATTAATATTAAAAGGTGAATGACAGTTTTAGGGACATTGGACTTCCTTATACTTTTTCAATTAATTAGCAATTAAAACATACTGTTTATACTATAAAAAAAATTTCTTAGATAAAAGAGTTCTTAAGCATTAGTATGCTGCAACTTGGAATGATTTTGAGGCTAAATAACTTCTGAAATAATTAACGAAAGTTACGCGATGAGCTTAATGTGGCAGTAATTGGGACATCTACCCTACGCCCGGTAATTGTGAAAGGGAAGTTCTGAGAATGAAGAAACCGTACCTCCGAGGAAATTAATTGGCGATTTATTGCTATCGATCATTGGTGGGAAAGCGAGGGAAACTTTAACGGAGACTCCAACTTCCTGGTCTTATCTTAATTCAGCGTTTTCTAATTAAGCCGAACGTTCTTATAACCAAGAATTCTTTAACTTGTTACTGAAATATTGGTACTAAGAGAAATATAATCATCGTTCCAAATTCTTACGGGGAATAACGAAAGGGAAACGATTGTTTGAAATACATTTTAATTTCACTGGTTTTAAAAATCGCTTCTGAGGACTCTTTTACGATTAACGTTTGGTAGATACTGCTTTAACAGTAATCTCAGTTTCACGGACCGAAAAGTAATCCATCACTACGTGCTAGTGGAATATCAGACTTAGTGTTTCCATACTATGCATCTCGCATTGCTAATCTGAGTGAAGATAACTACGTCTGCATAATTCCCATTATTTCATCACCTGAAGCACAAAGAATGGAGTTTCTCATTCCGCCCACGTTTTCTTATTTCCTCTCGTTATTGCAGTATAAATGTTTGCTCGTTACGTAATATTTCATTCGATTTAGAACGTTATATAATTACGCCCTTCTTGTAGAAAGCAATGTGTATTTTCTGCCAAGATGTATAGGGCATCGTTAAATTTGTTTGTTCCATTAAATTTCTTCATTCGTGAATGAATGCTCGAAAGTAATCGGTTTCTCTTACTTTTCGATTCGTTATAATAATATAACGATCTCGCTACTTCCCCAGTTCTTTCACTTGCTGGCTAAAGATAGAACCAGTACTTGTGGTGGTTTGAATGTATCGTCCGAGTTCACTTCATTGAATTTCCAGGCACAGTAAATCTGTCTACGTGGTGGTTTCCCGTATCTTTCGCACGTCACGCTATCGTTTCCGGTCCGAGTCAAATCCGGTCGTGTTCCTCTCTTTCCTTGCCGTTGGAGACAGTAGTGATAGAGACAGTACTGTGGCCTTTGGTTTACACGTTCAAAATAATTCTATACTGTGTGTCGTTCGGAAATTAATTGGAAGAAGTTAATTTTATTGAAAGTGATACAATCCCTATATAAAAGAAGCTGTTTCACAAATACGCAGTAAGTCAAGGTGCAATTATAAAATTAGAATATACCTCTTTTTCAGTTTGTCTATTAAAAGACACGTCGAACACTGCTGATCGTTTCAATTGTACTGCTCAGTAATGTACGATAATAAACGTCTCAAAGAAAATGTTGAAGCTTTATTATTCAAGGATTCAAGATTCTTTTGCACTTGGATGCAGGAATATGGATTATGTAAATTCCTATGGATTACTTTACAGAGCATCAATATTTCCGAACGCTTTGCTGCAGCGAATGTTTTATCTTCAAGATCATAGGCTCGGATTAGAGAGAAAATAGCGAACAGGCGCAATATCCCTGAAAAATGGGATTTAATTTGGTCCACCATCAATGATTTCGCGACGGAGAAACGAAAGGACCTTCTCACGGAGAGGGCTTAAGCCGAGCTTTAAACTCGCTGCAAATTAATCGCACTTGCTGAATGCGAGCGCAATCATACGGGTTTTGGAGTCGATTCAGATTTAAAGTTAATTTAAATTTGGAGCAAGATAAACGCGGACGCCTGCTCGAGGCTGAAGTGGCTGTGGCAGATAGCGTGTTGATTAAAGTGGTACAGGAACAAAGTCACTCACGACTAAATGTGTCTTTAAACGCATAGAATTATTTCGATCGCAAATTCATACGTTTTGATCGATCGGAGCATTGAGATGCACTGAAATAAAGTCATATAAATCGTGAGCAGACTGCGGGAAAAGTTTGTACGGTGTCGCCCGAGGGTCTGGACTCTTATAAAAGTATAGAAAATGGCCGGTTCATGTGAAACCATTTGATCAACCGGTCACCAGAAGCCGAGCTGACCACTGCGGGGGAACACTCGATATCCCCGTCATTCGATATCGCGCCCGTATCCTTTTTACCGATCGATTAACCGAGGTGTACACGGGACTTTTTGCCAGACGGTTCTGCTCACGGCCGACGTAAAGATGTATGTAAGACGAGGCTGCCGGGAATAGATCGATTTACGTTCTTCCTTTCTGGAGTCGATGGCTTCCCTTTGAAACCAGGGAGGCGATGCATTCCCGCCATAAATCTATGCAGAATGCAGGGCACGTTTCGCTAAAGCTATTCCATCCAGAGAAACAAACTACGTAATCTCCTCTATATAACTATACATATCGAGCTGATCGCATATGCGAGTTAATAAAAGATGCATCTGAAGGTAGTAGAAAATACGTAACTTTGTCTATTCATTCCATGCATTAACTCCAATCGCACAACAACTTTTTACCTTTTAGCTTCCACCGATGCTTGACGAGAGTTGTCGTCGGGGACTTTGCTCTGGCTTTTAGCGATCCGCAGGCACCTGTCCTGTGTTCATGCGTACTCGCTAATTATGAAATGTATGCCTGCGCTTGAGCTGGTCGCAAACCGTGCAATGTTAGCGCTGCACGAAAATAATGTGAGGAGCGTGAAATGGTATTTCTGCACGCTTGGAGTTGATAGTAGATTTTAGGGCGATTGATAAGTAGAGAATTATGAAATGGATTGTTAGTGCAGCTGTTCTTTTTTGGAGCTTGATACAGCATACGATTTAATTTTAACGCTTTGCTGCTAGCCAACGATATAGAGCCATTGCCCCCATTTCGACGTTGCAGTTCATTGACGGCATAGAGCCGGAAGTCCAGGTTTAGGGGATCTTGTTCAGGTCCAGGGGACCTGGTTCAGGTTAAGAGACGCTGGTCCAGTTTTTGTCGAATGGGAAATTGAGCTAAAAGCCGGAATCTAGCAGTTCAGATAGGTCTGGCATGCAGCCAAGTGGCGTGAAAACGAATTTTCAGGGAAAGTAGAGCAAAATGACGTATGTGACTATGGCGTTGTAAGGGACTGTTATATTTTAACGTTCTGCGAGCGTAATTAATCATCTTGTAGGTCTTATGCAACATCCCTACTGAAACGCACGAAGATATCGCGTGGTTGTAATTCAGGAAGATTAATTAATACTTTTTCTATACCAAAACGCACAGCATTTATATTTTTCTCTCTATCTTATGGCGAAGCTTATGGCTTCTTCGACTTCGTGAATTTATTCCCGTGGCATTAGAACTGGTGAACTCGAAATTCTTTTAACGCATTCCGAATCGATTAACGACCCTACACTGGGGATTAATTTCTTCCATCCACGATGCTATTTCAGTCGACGTGTGGTATTGTGAGCTATCACAAGCCTGTGACACAAATACCACTTAAATCGATATCACCAAGTTCTCCATTCCTTTCCTTGGCAATGCAGCAACGCGCCCCTTGCCCGCCAGCGAATATGTACTTTCAGAACGGGGCACCAATGTCGAACGATAGCTCGTCTGTCGGCCCCTCCTAATAGCTCGTAATTAATCTTAATTTCGCCGTTAACTGCTTTAACGCGAAAATCGATTAGACTGGAGCTCCGTTGTTTCGATTGGAAGTAGGGCGCCAGCCTGTCTGCCTCTTCAATTCCATCGCAACGGAAAAACAACAGCTATTTTATGAGCTCGAGATTTTGCCATTCAGCGGGCGCAGATGTTTCTTCATAGGAAAATACGAATGCTGACCCATTGGCTCTTGGTCACTTGAACCATAATGAAATGCGTTTCGATCACTGTGGCGTCGATGCGCCGACGATCACGCATTCCCATAAAACGTGCCAAGGGCGAATTCATCTGAAAATTTAATTACCCATACGACACGTTGGCTCGTCCTTGTCGAATCGTAAAACATGTTTACAGGATTGAAATACACCCGACGATAAAATTGTTTGCGACATGGATTCAATCGAGGTGAGCACCGGACCCAATAGAGAAGCGTAGTCCTCGAGGTTTAATTATGTGAGAACAATGCGTCGCATCCAGGGAGTTTGAAATTTAATATCGTGTCGACCATCAAAGCTGTTATGCGTTCACTTTATATCGTGTACGCGAGCAAAATATATGAGACGGTTATCATCCTTCCTTTTGCACAATTCGATCCTGTCACTTTGCTCAGGAACTTTCCATGAAGTGACTGATTGTGAGTAGCTGCGGGCTTACTTTATAATCGAGAACTTAATTTCCACACGGCTGTTAATCTTGGGATTTAAGTTCGCCTGCGTAGTTGAACTTTTTTGAGGGATACACTTTTGGGGATTTGAAACGCGTGTTCGGGGTGTTTAAGTATCCCAGGGGAACCTTGAAAGTTCGGGCAGTATTCGAGAACCCTAATTATACTTGAAATTTACATTTAAACGGGGAACGGTAATCGCAACGGCGATGGAAGTTCGCAAGAACTTTCCATGATTGTATAATTTTGGTAAAGAATACAGAAGACAACCAGTGTGCAATCGAGTCGAAGGTCGTTGAAATAGCTACGAATTTCATTTTCTCACCGAGAAATCGAGAGAATACTCCTTTCATCGGAGCCGTGTTCTAGATAGCTTTCAAGCATCGCTTTACAGTAATCGAAAATATTTCTCACTGCTGGTAACTAAAGCGGTACGGCCCATTCAATAAACGTCGCAAGAGATGGGTAGCACGCAATGCCTCGCCCCTCGTCGTTGCAATTTCATTTCTCCCGAGCTCGAGTTAATCCATGCTATCGATTTGCTTTCTCATAGTAACTCGGGGGATTCACGATGAATTTAATGAAATGCGTTGCACTTACAAAAATGACTTTTCGACCGAACCTAGAATAGAGTCGGGCCAGAATTTCTGGAGGATGTTTCAGATCTATACGTACAATCTTAATCCAATAATAGAATTCATAAAAACAAGCGGTCCAGCTTTAATGAACGTAGAGTTTATTTCGATGTCTACGTTTATTAGAACACTTTCGTATCCTTTCACCAATTCCATTATCCAGTTGAGTTGCTACAGTAGCGGACAAAAAAGTTACCACTTTTTCGACCCACCCTAATTCTATTACTTTTCAATATCAATTCAAAATTGTAGTATATGCCTAACATACATATTCTGAAAGAGAATTGAAAGCTGTATAAAATCCAGTTACAGTTGAATTTATTTAACTAACAATCATAAAACCGCACATAACATTAAACAAGACAACACACTTTTAAAGTCTACAAAAAGTTACCACTTTTGAACATAAAAACATCTAATATTTTGTGGGGGGACATTTTGCTTTTAGGACAATCTAAAAAGTTGCTAAACGTGGTAACTTCTTTGTCGGCTCCAAAAATGTGTTACCCCCTTTAATATCATACAACACTTTTGCTTGTCAGTTAATTAAATTCAACTTTAATTGGATTTTATACATCTTTAAATTCTCGATCAGAATATGTATATTAAATATACCACAGTCCTAAATGTATGCTAAACAAAATAACAAAAATAGAACAAATCGAAAAAGTGGTAACTTTTTTGTCCGCTAGTGTACATGTAGTTCTGAAACATCCATGTACAGAGTGTATGATTACTCATCTGACACTGTCAGCTGGCGATCCAAAGCCTTGACTTGTCAGTACTTCTGAAAAAAGAGCAATCACGTTGCCATCCTTAATAACGCAACTGTCAATTGCTGGCAATCTGTCGGCTTTGGCCGACGTATCGGGGTCAATGCTAATTCTCTGCGAGACCTCAGAATCCCTACGGAGCAGCGGACGGGTGTCGATGAATAGGTACGTACGGAACATGTGCAGCGAGGGACACGTTGACTTTCGATTGAAATGATCTACACGAGGGTCCAAGTTCGGCCGAACGAAAGCTACGCCGCAACTGCAATCTACTTTACAACAGGCGAACGGATTACAACGCGGTACGCTGGACGGTCCGTTTCGTTCGTGGCAAAACTTACCCCAACAGAGCTGACTCCTCGGCTGTGGCGGCGGTCGGCATCCTGTTTCTTTCCCTAGAACAAAATGGCGGCGAATAATAATAACGCCCGGCCCTAGCGGCTTACAGCCTCTACCCGGGTGCCAACAACGAACAAATTAGCAGGCAGACTCGTTAAACCCACACCAGAACACGTTATCGCAACCGTCCGAAGAATTAGCTATACACCCGAATTTCTTCATCACTTTTGCATTCGACGCTACGTTGAATTTCAAACAATCCTAACCGCAATTTCGCCGCCGAAGAACTCACTCGTGGAATCGTTTCCCGATTATCGATCGAATCAGGTACATGGCTTCGGGTGCTGGGAAATTGGAGTCACGCGAGTGTCTGTTGCGTCCCTAGCGATTTAAAGGGGGGAATCAGATTTGGTGGATGACAACCGAAGCGAACCGGAGCGAACATTGGTTCGTATCGATGGCAGCGACGGAGAAATCTCGCGTTTCGAGTGTCCTTGGCGAAATTGAGGGTCCGTGCCGGTTGGGAAGCGTGTCGTGCTGAATGTTGCTGGTCCCGTGCTTCTCGGAGGATCGACCTCGCGCGAGGATCTCTCGAACCGAGGAGCCGGTTCCGCAACGCACGCGTTGCCGTCGCGCGCCGCGAAGCACACGCTAATGCAACTCGAGCGTTGCAAGGACAAAGGAGCATATCCGACTACGGTGCATGCAGAGGAAAAAAAACGACGACTGTTATCGATAATAATAAAACGACATCGGTGATAGCTTCGGGCTAAAAATTGCTCGCAGGAACGCGCCTTACGCGCTCGTGTGTCTTTCACACGAATGAATTTGTAATTTACCAAAGGTGGGCTGGAGGCGTTAGATAGCGATGTATATCGCAACGCTTATACATTCCCTCGATAAAGCTTATCTGTGTGTAAACGTGTTTAGCTTCAGCTAACACATGGAACTTGCATCGTCGCCTGGAGTTAACAGATGGACGGAGTCCATCCAGTTTCCAAATTCAATATTAAACTGCAGGCTTTATCCAGGAAGGTGAAGGAAAGCAAATATCAAATATTTAATTTAATTGGAATTGAGCGAGCCGCTAGCTTATCACCAATGGTAACTAGGAAGTATGTAGGTACATAGACAGCATGCCAACACAGCCAGCGATTAAAGCATTGGGCATAATTGCGACCAAAGAAGCAGAGGATAGAAGAAAAATCAGCCGCGATAGCAATGAGGTGGAAGTATGTTCAGCGTGAGGAAAGGAGTGTGACGTTCAGGTCGCATGATGCGGCTTACCTCGTGGCCTGCTTTTGTACCCAGGCCGATCAATAGTCACGGCAGCAACTTCCGGTCCTAAAGTCCGTTCGTGCTTAAGGTTAAACCAGTCTTTGATTATCCTGATAACAGGGACACGTGTGCGCCTGCTTCGATCCATCGATAGGATCGAAGAAGCGCATATCGAAGCGGTCGCAGGATCGAAATCGCCCGGGCGATATTACCGTGATCGCCGTTATCGATTCTCGCTTAAGTGACTCTTGCGAAACAAGACTTTTACCAATTCCAGAAATCGTAATTGGTATTGGGAAAGTGATAAGGGGAACTGAGCAACGTTATCCTGAAACTCATTTGGCTTCTTTCATAATGTCATTCTTTCTATTGCAGCTACTTTCAGTTTATCTAATGAACACTGAACAAGTTTGACAATCTACCATGGTGATGAGAAAAGAATGGCATAGAAACGGATATGTATGCGCGATATGCGACCGCTTAGATTCAGTCCAACACGTACGGCACGAGACCTGTGCCCGTTAATGCAACGTTAGTAAGTCAGACATTTTAGTAGCGATGTATTTTAATAATCATCAAGTGCTTTCGTATTTTAACGCGTACCTCGGAAGTACACCAAGTAGATTCCCTGTGATTTTACTCGCGGAGTACGTAAAAAGGGCAGGAAACTGTGACGATCGATTCCTCGACGCCAGTCCACCACCCTGGCCAATAGCAAAAGCACTGTAACCGTACCACCGACATTTTCGACCTCGAACCGATTATTCACGACCTCCTTAAGCTTTGCCCAGGTTACTCTGCCACTGTAACGCGCATCTCCAGATTCAAGAATTTTGATGTTCTTCTTTGCAATGCTACCTATTTGAATTTTTATCAGCGAAATCGTGCTGGTGATATGGAAGAAGTAAATGGTTCTTATTATAAAAGCTGATTCGCCTTGGAACTCCTTTACCTACTTGAACATTGGAGATAAGTGGTTAAATTGAACGACCCATCGGTGCAGTGTCCACTATCTTCGCTCTAAATACGCTCTACCATTATCAGGCGTATCGAGACTGCACCTACAATGATATCAAAGTGACCTGGACAATGTCTAGTAACTAGACTCTAGTGGCGCATCAAAGCTCTAACAGCATCGATCCCTAAGAGAATAGACGTGCCCGAGGTCGAGAAGCAACGAGAAGAAGCGAACCTCTGTGTCCCACGACCGTCACCCTACCTGCCGACCGGTTTTTCCCTCGTATACGCGGACAATATCGTATAAGGCATTACCTTGAGACGATCGAGACGCTCTCACGGCGGTCCTCGATCAGCGGATCCTTTTTCCTCAGCTCGACCTTGGGCGAGGCGAAACTGAAAGCCTTCTTCACGCTCTCGAGGACGCTCTGCCCGGTGGTCTGAGTTTGGTCGACGATCGTGGTGCTTTTGTAAACGTCTTCGCCCAGGTCGCCTAACGACCTGTACGAAGCGCCAATACCTGCCGGCATGGCGAACTTCCCGTTTGCTCTTGCTCGCCCACGATGAAGTCTACCCACTGAGACGACCTACTCGGGCGCCTTCCTCGAGGAATCGACGTCCACCGTCGCGGTGGATCTACCTCTGACGCGTTTCTTGGCCAAACGCTCTCCGGCCGCCGGCCTCCTCGTTGCTGGGCTGCTGATGTTGCGTTGCTGATGCTGATACGCGTGCCCGAAGCCGATACGCCGATATCGTGCGTCAACAAGGCAAACGAACGGGCAAGCGGGCAGACGGGCAAATAAAGAAAATCCAAGATAAAGAGGTTCCGTGTGAACGCTCGGACTATCGACCGAGGCATCGGCAACCGAATCGTACACCCCCAATCAACCCCTCGAATGACGCTACGGAGCAGAGGCTTAATACATCTTCGTAACCAGTCGCAGTATTTTTCTCTATTGTCATATTAATCCCGCTTTGATTTAATGACATTTCCGAAT
Organism: Andrena chrysosceles; assembly: GCA_963855975.1. Lineage (NCBI taxonomy): Eukaryota > Metazoa > Arthropoda > Insecta > Hymenoptera > Andrenidae > Andrena > Andrena chrysosceles. The sequence continues at coordinate 7,199,465 of OY979766.1, read as the reverse complement.
GTTTGTTACGTTTTCAATGGAAGGCAAGCGCGTTATATACGTTGTGCAATGCCGGATTTTACTGCTGGAATTAAATGGAAATGTAGCCTCCAGGTTAAACCGTACATGTATAGAAAAAATAACAGCGAGTGAGACCGTTCCTCATTCTGTAGCAGGTCTTGCTAATGCTCCAGTAATTTCCTTCATTACGTGGCTTTTTCTCTCTTTAATTTAATTCCTCTCTAATCTCTACCTGCCCGCTGTCGAGGAAATAACTACTCGCTATTATTTCGTGTACCGTGTTATGAATAAGGTGAGGCGCGGTAGATTCGGATGACATTAAATAACGAGAGTATCATTTTGGAAACGTTTCTCTATTTAATTCTGTACGATGTGGCTATGTTACGCTGCCGTTGGAAAAGTGAACAGTTAGAGAAACACTGCGCCTGCAACGCTGCCAACTTAATGTATTCAAAATCCGGCCAGACCAAACGCGGTCGAAAGGCACGAACAACCCTACAGGCAGTCATTAATGCCATGCATGAAGGAGACGCGGACTACTCTGCTCGTGACGTCACGCGGTTGAAAGGGCGGTTACGTGTCTTCATTATTACTGCCGAAACAAATTTGTAATTATGGTTACTGTACTGAAACTCCAACAATTGCTGAAACCACGGCGAAACAATAAAAAACGGAACAAAACGGAGTGTGCTCCACGGTTACACGAACCGTTACGTAATCTCACGTGACTAGATGCACGACTAGAAGAATTTAATTGAGACTACAACAAGCATCTACAGTTCCATTTTTTCCATCGTCCACATTCGCGGTTCTTCAACATTTGTTGTTACGAACAGGCTTGTCTCTGACTTGAAAAACTACAGAGGCCACGAGAATTACATTATCTCTGAACACCTGTCAGGCTGTATCTGACGTCCCTTAATTGGAACCCGGCTAAGAAAGGGGCAGCTGTTTGCTCGCCTCAAAGTAATAGATCGTTTCCGGCGCGCGCGCCCTTCCTTCATTTCCGATCGTGATAGAGTTCGTACGATTAAGATCGATCCAGATCGACTGGTGGCGATATCTTGATCTTCTCGTGGCATCCGCGGGTTCGTTACTTCGAGCAAAGAGACGTCTCTGTGCCGATGCCTCGTCGGACAGTTCTCGCGAGAACAGAAAGTAAGAGGGGAGGTGAGATGCGTGTCAAGGTGTCGCGACAGCATGCACAAAATCCATCGACTTTGTTACACATCGAGACAATCATGCGTGGCCGCATGCCAACTGCGAGGTGGTGTCGACGTTATGCGCCTTCGTGGATGCACGCAGATGCTAATGCGCGAAACAGTGATCAGTGACGCGGTGTTCGCTGAATACGTCCCCGCGCCGAAATCGCTCGGGGCTGCGCGAAACCGATCCCGGGCCCCGTGCGTTTTCCACGATAATCTGGGTCACTGATTACGTGCTTCGTCCACGTTTCCGAGCAACAGCAAATTCGAGGAAACAGGCACGACGCGCATGCAGATCCGTGCGTGCACAAGGAATAGAGTAAAACGATCGACAAATTCGTGCGACTGCTATATCCTGCTGCGTGAAGATTATCACGATTTTTCCAATCGTCGCGGGGCCAAGTTGCAAAATGTCAAACGGCAACAACGCGATCGATAAACCCGGCTACCTCTCGCGAAGAAAATGACACTTCGTAATGTGCTTCCGGTGTAATTCAGGTCGGCGTGGCGATGCTCGGTGCACGTTCGGAGAAAGGAAATCTAGTTTCTATCGTTCCGTTATCGTCCGTAAAAACGAAAGCGTAAATCATTTTTTACGGCCGCGAGTCTCTTCCTTGGGCGGTGGGGCATTAGCGTTACCGTCGTCCCTCGGCCTCGTGGTCTTCCTGCCAATTAAAACCTCCGCTGACCAAGAAAATTCGTTCTATAACGAGACTAGGAATTGTGCGTCATACTCGCCAGTATCGAGCTCTGGGGATCGTGTTTTGTACAGGGTGATACTTGAAACTGGGACGCGTTACAGTTCTTTCCTATGGCAAATGTACAATGAAAATGATAGCCCGTCTTCGCTGATAATATTCCTTTCGTTTATGCAAATGACACGAAGATGATGCAAATTGTAATTCCTTTTAATAGATTCTTAAATAGGTGCAATCATTTGTCAAACTATTGCCAGAAGCAAACAGTTGTTCATATATAAATTGGTATTTGTTTTAACGGTACCATATATTTTCGTCACACGAGACGCATTTAACGAGATAAATAAAGTGCACCTTCGCTCATCCATTGCCGAGACACTCCCATAAGTAAATAGTGATAACCATCTGTTTTATTGACCGTTATAAAGCCATAACGTAACGATAATAAAATTGCTTTACAGAGTTCTGTTTATGACCACATTGCGTGCGCTTATGGGAGTATTTGGTAAGTAATTGATTAAAAATGCATAGGAATCGATTTTTCACCGCATTCTCTGCGTGAAGAAATTAAAATAAAGATTTCGCAAGGACTAATATTTTTATGCGCAAGATGATCAGAAGCATCAATATATTATGTATGTACAGAAAAGAAACGTTACATGATCACGGTTAAACAAAAAGTTAAATTGTACCTTGCATGTTACATATGCACTGCTGCATTGCAGAAAAAGATATGGTCACAAGATGTCAGATATTATTAAATCATCCATCACTTCTTTCGACCAAGTTCATGTTATTAACAAGACCTCCAACCCGTTCCAGTTTCAAACATCACCGTGTTTAATGAACACAACGCGCATGAGTAAAGTTATAAATCTCTCCGACGTGACATGATTACATTTTTTTAACTCGATCACGATTCCATCATCCTTTAATAGGAGCAGCGAGAAGCAGTTGCAGAAAACGTCGCACATCACAAATACAGAGTGCTGAATTTTCAAAGGATATTACGTAGGAAAAAGAACGATATCGATAAAATTCGTGGCTGGAGGTACGTGTGCGGCTGCAGCCCGAGCGATCTATATTTCGAGGCCGACGCACGTACGGAAAAGAACAATCGATAAGGAACAAGATTATAAAAAGTACGATGCACACAGATTCACGCATGGAAATAAACCGATTTCGGTATTAACCAGTGTCCCATCTTCAGAGGCTCGTTAATTCGATATTCAGGAGTAACTTTAAAACCCCATTAAACTTCACCAGCGAACCGAATACGCTCCGAACATAAACATCTATCCGCGAACTTTTCCAATTTTATATGCATCTAAATCGTTCGGTGAACTGTGACCTACGAACGTGCATGGTGCATCGCCCAAGCCCCTTGAGCCCGCGAAAACCGAAATTAGGGGCGATCAGCTGCTGTTTCCTGTTCACGGAACGCAGTCGCGCCAGTGCACGCGTGCACGCACGCACAGACACAGGTGTGCCCGACATCGAGCTGACCAAAGGTGATTCCATCCGTTTCCTGGGATGGAATCGCGGTGATCGGTGTTTTCGCGGCAAGGGTGATCCCCAGGAATCACGGAATAGGACCGCGCGCGGCTGAATCGCGGCCCAGGAGGGTCGCGTATTGATTTTTCGCGTGGATAGCCGCGTGTGTAACGTCTAACCTCGTTTCTCACCGAGTAACCCGGGCGGTCGCGACTAGAGTATCGAGCTCTCGATCGTACGTATCACTAACTCTTGGCGCGGGCACGACGAACGGCGAAATTTGTGTGATCGGGTGGCTCGTTTAAAAAAAACGCATCGCGCATGGAGAACCAGATCGATCCTTCGCAGTTTCGACCTTCGTTGGAACTCGGCTTGATGACTCAAATGAAACAGCGTCGCAAGCGGATTATCTCTGCTTGACGCGGGGAACTCGCGGATCGCGACGATCTAGGGAAGTCTCGCGAGCGCGATATACATATGTATAGGACGAGCACGCATGTATGCGCGCAGAAACGTCGACGTTGACGACGTCGAACGGTCTGACATCGCCGGAATCGTCATCGATCGAAATTGTGGCGCGGCGAGGAACTTTCCTGTTCCCGGAACGGGGAGAACGGTTCTCGAAGGTGGAAAAGTGCGCGCGTGACAGAGCGCGGGCGAATGACTCACCTCGTGTCGCGCGGCTCCCGCTGCGGAATCCTGCTACCGAAGAAGAGTTGCAGCTTCTCCGCGGCTTTCGGGCACGACAACACCGGAAACAGAGACGCGACAGAGGAGTACGAGGCGCTACAGCGGTTCTATCCGCACTTGGTCGGCCCGTCTCTGATTCTCAGTCACCTCGAGTACTGACGGTGTACGGTGCTCCTCGATTATTCGACGATGCTGACGTTCCCCTGTCCGTTTGCCTTCTCTCTGTCCCGACGTGACGTGTGGGAGCGCACCACGAACAGCAGACTAACGAGAGACCGTACCGTGTTCTCAAAGCCACCGCACGATTACTATTGGCCCGAATACACGACTCTCGACTACGAACTGGTCAATGGGAATGCGCACCACATTGTGCGCGGTGTACAGTGGATCGAATCGGTTACGGACGGTGTACTGACATCTTGCTACCGGGCTGCGGACCTTGCTGCGCGAAGGAGAGTTCTTCTTTGATTGTCCAGCGAGTTTAATCGACCTTGGATAAGTTGAACTTTCGCTTTATCGAGCGAGGAGCATCGGACCGTACGGACCTCTGTCGATGACCCGGTATCTCGTCCTCATGGTAACCCCTCGAAGCTCGCTCCATCGGCCTTGTAGGAACCCACGGTACCTATTTCATCAACGACATTTTCTACTTTCTTCAAGGTGGAGCTGCATTCGTTTTTCATAATATAATGGATAATTTAAACGAAACATATTTATAAGTTATGAAAAATAGCTCCAAGTTTCGTATATTCTGACAATGTGATCAGTGCCAGTCTACACTTGCAATGTTATGTGCGAGGTGACACCAGACTTCTAATCGGGCATAGACCTCGCAAGAATTATAGCGGGGTTTAACCGGAACGATCCAGCGGGATCTAGATTCAACCGCCAACGAAGTCAAAAAGAAGTTATTAGATTCGCCGGAAAAAGCAGGGCATCACCGCAAGTACACACCATTAAGATATGCGAACAAATCAGGACTTCAACTTTAAATAGTCGTCATTTTGGTTTAAATTAATATTTCAAAAAAACAAAATCTTTTTTGTTTTTTTTTATTATTTTAGATAATCTGGTTCCGAATGGCAGAACTCACCCCAAAACAACTTTTTAATAAAGGCTTCTTGTATGTCGGTTGTACTTTTATTAAAAACGTAAATATTTTTCTACAAAGAATTACCAAATGTTCTTTAAATGTTGCTCTTTTAAGTGCAAAAAGTTTTGTAAAAATATATGCGTCGGCTTTTTAAAAAAAAAATTCACAAACATTCGCCTCTTTTCGGCCTCCTAACTAGATATACCTAACCCCTTAATCATCAGAGTGATAAAGAAACTGCGAATGCTCAGCTGGTTCTTTGTACGTCGCCACACGAAACTTACGTTTCGATGATGCTCCCAGACCAATCGCAACGTCACACGTAAATCTGGAATTCAATTGCATTCCGAACAGTCACGTCCCGCTTTCATCCCCGTCTCTTCTCCGTTGATCAGTTACCCTTTACCTCGTTCACGGGATTAGGTAGTCCGCAAGAATTCTAGACTGTGTTCGAACACGTCCCCCATCTGTTCCTGCCCCTCTCCTCCCCCGCCCGTCCGTCGCTGTTTCTCCCTTTCCCTCGTAATCGAGTCAAATATGAGAAGAATGGGACAACGAAACGGAAGTGCTCTCTCGAGAGCTTAAGAGAGACGGTCTATTTTATGGAATTCACTTTGACGCCAGCGAGAGAGATTAAATTTGCGAGGGGCGAGGTGGACCAGATCTACTAGATAGAGACGACGTTTTTGAATTGGTGGACGTGGGCGAAAGTAGAGGGCTGGATAAAATCGCAAGCCATCCACTCTGACAGCGACGACGCCCCAGTCGACGACACCAAGGTAAACGAGAGTGTCTTCCTCCCGCCTCGTCGACGCCGAAGTAATCCTCCTTGGAGATTACCTGGCCGGGCGTGCCTTTATTTATGTCCGGTTAAAAGGATTTTAATACACGTCGGCCATGGCCGGTTCTAGTAATTCAAAAAGACGCGCGCCATATTTCTTAACGGCGCTTCCGCGATGGGGACAACGTCGCTGTGAGAAATCTCCGTGGATCTAAACGCGCGGAATAACGGCCCAAGACGAGGGAGGTTCGTGTACGATTCACCCTGGTTGAACCGGGTGGTGGAATCATCCGTAGCATATTCATTTTCTCCTGGTTCCCGCGTAATCGCCATTGTAGACGGAGAAATCTCCGAAGCGTTTAATTAAAATCCTTCACGAGCGTCTCGATTACCGCAGTCAGGTGGACAACCCCACAAACGAGGGGTTGATCACTGAATCAGGGATCCAACAGGCGGCTGAAACTTTGCTCGTAAACAACACCGCTAATATTTGTTGCTGACATTTACCCGTGTTTTGTGTGGATATTTACGTTGGCGTTTCGCAATCGTTGCGGAAGTTATGATACAGGGACTGATGTTTGATATAGCTCAACGATTATCCGGTGATGCGATATTTGCTGATGATATACGTAACGTATTTGTTAACTGGGAGCTTCTGTTTCACGTTCACGTTTTCAAAAGTTCAATTAAGTTAAGGGCTAACGTCCACTGAGTTTTACACCATCTATCCGATTGCAGGTATAATGTTGTTTGGCTGTGTAACTAAATAGAATGTTTTTCGAGTAGGTAGGTACATACCTACTTTCGGCGAAGAAACATCTCGCGTCATCGATAGGAAATGAAACTTTATAGAGATCTTTAAATTAACGCTTTCACTACATTTCCTTCCTGATTTTGGGTATTATGTTCCAACAACACCCACAGCTTCTGGAAAGCTATTTCCCGTTTTCAGGCTTAAACTACGGCCGTAATGTTGCATAATTTTAAATTACGAAGGAAAATGCATCGTCCCACGGAAACTTAAAGGCAGCGCAAGCACTTTGATAAGTCCCCGGCCTGATTTCGAGATCCGACGACCCGCGGCGTTTGTATGAGCTATGACGGTGAGAGAACTTCGTCCCGACCAAGGTGGCTTTGTTTTAGGTTGAATAATAATTAGGTGTGCAGGAGATTGCTAGGTTGCATCTTAAACGTGTAAGCATTTACGGCAAGCGTTTGTGGAGCAGTTCAACGCTGAAACTATATTCTGCCGCGGTTCTACCAACAAAGAAACGTTATTTACGTGAAAAGTACGCTATAAAATAGTGGTTCGTAATTCAGTTCCGTTGAAGCTTTAATTCACGGAGGTAAAAGCTAGTAGAGCATGATATTAATCAGAGGTATTATATTTACGACACACTCACCTTTTTCAGCAACCTATTAAATAATAACTCCCCTGTAAATCGACGCGAAAATCGAACGAAATTCGGGAAGTTTCACACGCCCTTGGCTTTATATTCGACGTTTCGACAGCGTCAGCGGAACAAGAATGCAGTTCAAAGGCGGCAACGCCTGTACATCTCACTCTAGTCACTAGTGGGCCTCGTAGAACAGCTCGTAAACCTCGCGGGGCCACTTTCCGGCGACGTCGTACGGCGGCTACAAATAAAATTCCCATCGACGGTCTCCAATTTGCCGCGGCACGGCGAGCGTTACAACGCGCGGTAGGGTGTCGGACAGAAATAGAGGAGCGGCGGAAAGCAGAAGAGTGTGAAATATCCGGCGTTAGACGTGACGTTTCTTCTTCGCATCCGTTTACGAGTTTCCATGATGCGATACGGTGCACCTGAACCTCCGCGGCCCCCTCGGCCCCATCGCGCACTGTCCGCCTTTGGAATCTCCTCCTCGAAGCGATATACATTTCCTCTAGTGTATTCATCATAAAAATGTATATTTATGTACATTTCCAACGGTCTGCTCCGTGGAATATATATTGTTGCGACGCGGCAGCCCCCGTCCGCCCTCTCGTCTACACTGGACTCGCGGGGTGGCGGGTGTTACGCGCATGCACGTAGGAAGGGGGTGGTTTGTAATACACATGCATCGTCGAGCGCATATTTTTTCCTGCGCTTCACTCCGCCTTACATCCCACCCACCCCTCCCGTCTACGTGCTTCTGACGCCGGAAGCTCTTCACTGGAGGAGGCCAAGCCCTTATATAAAAAGTTGTCAAGGGACGGTATTTAGTCTGTCAACCGTTGTGAAGAATCGCTGTAAGCCTCGCAGAGGGACGAGGCTTAAAGCTACTTTACGTGGCTGCGTTTTTGCCCGGAAAACTTGGATGCTGATCGATATTACCCGCTGACGCTCTTCCTCCTCCCCCCTTTTCTCCACCCCCTTCCTTAGAGTTAGACGCTTTGTGTACGGTCGTGTTGTACCTCCGGCTGATTTACGGCCGCTGTTCAGTCATGGTAAGTGCAAGTGTTACTCAATACGCCGAGACGTGACTGGAACTGGATCGGGGATGCGTACTGGATTATTTAAGCGGCGTTGAGTGGTGTTTGAGTTGCGCCGTTACTGTAATGTAATTGGATCACGCGATTGCTTGTGCTGGATATAGAATAGTTGCCAAAACAACGAGCCGATTTCCCTCGAACTGGATACGCTAGTTCTGATGGATATCAGATGACCGGTTAATCCTTGCGACAGGGGGAAAAATTGAATCGAACAGCCAACTTTCCAAATGGGATACGCACGCAACGCATTAAACGAGAATGAAGTTCGGGCGAACTTCCCGTCAGGCAAAAGATTAATGTATATTTTTTTAACTTCCCCGGAAATTGGATAAGTTTGTGTATCGTTGCGAACGGTATTTACGACAGGTAGCGTTTCCCTGTCGCGAATGATGAGCACTCTGCAACCGATAGGGCTGCTTTGTCCCGTGAATCGTTATCGCGAGATCGTGGAGTGCACTCGATCCTGAAAAGAGCCTCGATCGTTAAGAAGTTCGGAGTTTCCCTCTTTTTAAGAGGAAAGGAAATCTTTCGTGTACCATCGTCTAGATTCAGTGAGATTATCCGGGCGCGACGAGCATTTCCGCGTGATTCTCGGACACGCCAGGGCGAATTAAAATCTTCTGGCGACGGTTTCAAGGAAACGAGCTCCATCGCGACGCTGTGCCCTTTTCCCGATGGTGAATAGCTTTGCATTTTTGTGGTAGAACTAATAAGGACAGCGGCACGTCTTCGATGTACCAGCGAAGGGCTGACGGAAGTTTGGGTTTGCTCATGCAAATCCTGGAGTCCGTCACGATCGCGCGACAAATTTTAATTCAACGTCCCGCTGGATTGGCGTTAAGGTAAAAGTTCGTCTTCAGTCGGAAAGCCCTCGTTGGTTCTGGTCGAAGGGAAACGATGTGGCCGAGTGAAACCACTCAAAATGGTAATAAGAAAGCTCACGGATTAACCACGACGTTTGTGCCGCTGCGATTTCTCGACTTATTTTCAAAACACAAGGGATTCGACGTTGAACGTTGTCGACTACTTTCATATCACGTTAGAGTGGGTGGATTTAAACGGCGCTTGTGTATACACACACAAGCGTCTATTTACTCTATATCCGTAGGTGATACTTTGATAACCACATGTTTACTGTGCATTATATTAAATCTCAAAGTTGAAAATCTTTGTAGTACATATTTCGAGTCGAAGGTGATGGAATTTCATTCTCTCCCAGCGATTTCAAATGAATATTAATCAACGTTAACGCGGAATATCATCGGTCACTGTCGTAACTTGCTTCTACTTCTCCATCCACACTGTTTTCCCCGCAAACTTCGCGTCGCGGTAGAATTTTCATATATTTAAAAATGTCTGTGATAAAATTATATGAATTAAAGATGAACTCTAGTCTAACAACATCCTACATCCCTCCACCAGAGACTTCGAATTCAAGTTCCGTTGACAAACTCCTTTTGGAATAGAGAAAATTCCTTTTTCAATGTTCCCAATTTTTTTCATACTTTTCATCCCTGTCCTATAACCCCGACAGTAATACTTACACTTTAGAAAGAAAACGAGTTGAAATTTGCATTGCAAATCGTTTAAGGAGAACTGAGATGTGACGCGGGAGGAGAGAGTAGCAAATCTCGAAATCGTTAAAATGAAGATCTTGAACCGGTACACGTCCCGCGAGTATTTTTTACACGTTCGCCGATGATCCTGGAGCCGAGCCGCGTAGCAAAGATCTCACCGAGAGTAAAAGATATAACAATGAGACACCGGGGTGTGCTTGGTTCGAGTGCAAGGGAGGTCGGTTACTTCGTTGTATCCTCGCCCAGCACTAGAAGTTTCACCGCGGATCCCTCTGTACACATACGTGCACACACGGGGAAAGAAAAGGAACGGACACGTTATCGTCGTTTGTATCCTCGCCGTAGGTATACTCATATATAAATACTGCATCCAAGAAACACATGCGCCTGCTACGCCTACAAGACAGTCAGGCAAATTGTGTATTAATATTAAATCCCCATGAAACTCTGCGGTAGCGTGGATACGTTGTCGCGTCCAATAACGCGGTTAGCAGTGCACGATACATGTATTAATGAATCATGCCAAAACACGTACACGCTTCCACGTTCGCTTTGTAGTTAGTGGGAGTACGCGAGACACCGTGTTATAAATTGGAATATTGTATTTTAAAATTCCATTATAAAATTGTATCGTACATTGGACGAATTTGAAGTACCTTGGAAATATTACAACGCCTCTTGTTTCGGAGACAATAGCACGCAGGGGTGAAAGAGAAACGAACGTATCGATTTTTGATTATTGATGCGTTGATATTGGTAAAATTTCCAGCATTTTTAAAGCCACGGATATTACATTTATCACGGGTCGCTGGATGTACGCAGGGGGTTCGCGTGATTAAATATTCAGTTGATCAGAACGTATTCAGGAGAGGAAAAATTCACGTGGAGGCACCGGCGCAAGTAGGAGCGTAGAATATTACGGTCGGATTCTAATGGAGACAAACGTCACTCCTGCGACCTCTTCCCTGCGCGTTTGTCAAGGTTCCCCGTAATCATTCCGTGCTTTTAGCTCTGTATCCGCTTGAGAACAGGTTCAAAGTATCGTGAATAAATCGTGATAAATGGCGGGCACATTTTCTATTAGTATTGATCACGTTCGGGTATAAAGGAAACAGACACATTTCAGACATTCGGTGTGGACTGAACAGAGTCTGACAAATTCGAATCGCGTAATCACTGTTGGTAGCTTCTTCTATGGGAAATAATGACGTCGAATTACCATCCAGACGTTTGGTGATAATATGAAAGTTTCTGTAATGTAGTCTATAATATATTGGAAAACATAAAACCTAAAATGGAATGCAGAGCAGCATGTTTGTGGTTGTTTTTATCATATTTATGATTCTCTCGAATATTGTATACGGTTGGTAATATTACTCGATCGCCATACATATTAATGGTTAACGTGTCACGCGAAATTACATATGAAAATTCATTAGTGTACCAGTTTACTAGGCTCTCCCACGGGTAATAAGAGTATTAATAAATTCTTCAGAAAAAGGTTCGTGCACATGAATGGGTTATATAGCAATTTGTCCAGTGTTTCTTTATAACATCTACAGTACGATTTCATATCTCCTCGTGTCATTCTCAGTAAACAAATGTTTGCGGTTTTCTACGAATATAGAGACAGATACCTACAAGTACCTGCGTTTGGAACTTGGGAAGAGACTCAAGTGCGATATTCCGAACGGAGCAGAGTAGTCGTCTCGGCGCGAAGGGAGCTGAAATCGAGTTGGAAATTACGAGGGCTTTTAAAATGACGCGAATTCGCATAAATAATTCATCGGTCGGGATCCGGAATCCAGGAACGAGCAACCGCGATGCTCTGCATAGGTCGTAGACGGCACGCGGAGAGCCAGGCAAATCCTTCTCGCAAAGTTCGAAATTTGTACGCACAATTATGTAAATGCATCGGCATTCTCTATGCTGGATCCTGCGAGCGGCCGCGATATACATACGTATGTAACTATGCGCGCGAGGAGCTCTATTTTCCTCAACCAGTGGAAGACTCGATTTCGCGTAATCTTGACAAATCGAGCGGTCCGCTCGCGGAAACGTGGCTGAATAAATATTCCGGGGCCGCTACTCACTCTGAGGCGTGTACAGCGCGGAACGAAGCGAACGCTAAGGCTCGGTAAAGACCCGATAAAGTCTCGAAGAGTTCGCGGGACTTGGCGAGAAGTTTGGGAAACCGGCGCACCGGCATTAGCATAAAAGGGATTCGACTTAATTAGAGCTGTTCCTCGATCGAGACGGCGCGCCCGCACCGCTCCGCGCTCCATACTTTCCGATGTCGCGATGCGACTCAGTTCACGAGTTTCCCCTTTGCCTTTCATTCTGCCATTCGATCCCGGTAAAAACGGCCGATAGTCGATTAAACGTTAATTACTTGGAAATTTTCGTTTGGGATACTTGATTAATTCGAACGTCTTCCTCGGGGGAGGAACTAAGTCGGATCGTAAGTAATTTCAGTTAGTAACTTCGAGCGAGAACGTATGCACGTGGGCATCGTCAATATGTAGGAAAAATCCATGTCTCAATCTTTTGAATTTGCAGCAGGCTACTTTTTCAAGTTTAATCATTCTTCTTTCGAAGTTAAGGTTTCATTACCAATTGTATAATACCCTGTACAATTACTGTTCAGTTGAGTATTAGTCCCTGTTACGTGGCTTGCCTAACCGAGGAGGGAATTTGCTTACCCAAACCTGATCACTGCGAATTGTTCGGGTATAATAAAGATACGATGCAGCTACTGATTTATTTGCGCGTACTTTCGCAGGCGGGAGCTCTAGGACGATGCAGTTTTACCTCCGGCTCCTAGCCACTGTAAATATTTAATGGCGAAACCGATGGGGTTTGCCGATCAATGTAAACCCTCTTTCGGTCGTCCAGCTTCCGAACAGCCATAGGGCAGCTTCTCCCTTTTCGGGTATCTCACAGAGGAGCAGGCTAGAAAACGGCCCGAGGGGTGGAAGGAGCAGACTGCTTCTCCTGGCAATTTATTTTCGACCAAATGGAGAGAGGTTCGACTCTTAGGTCGTCACCGTCGCCGATGCCTTTTTCGAGGTTAAGAACGGAAGAGCGGGTTTATATCTTGCCAGGAAAGCTAGGACGATTCCTGGCCTCTTTTGATATCCCCAGCTCGCTTGGCTCGCGTCTACCGCAGAATTTATTGGCGTTTTGATGAAAGCGTCCCTCGAATTATTTGTACTACCTAACTTCCTCTGAAAGCCCGCCTCCATAGTAGATACATCTCACGAGAAAAGTTTCAGTTCATGGTGGAAGTAACTTCCATTGTGGAATAGAGCAGTCGAGTTTCATCGACTGATTAGACATTCTTAACCCGAATATCTGTCGTCTGTTTTCTTGTTTTTATTAATGCTTTTATTAATCTGACATCGCCTGCGTTGGTACTTGAGGAGGAAATTCTCAAATTCTCAAATTGGATATAAATGCTGTAGAGAGGAGGTATCGATATCGTGTATGTACTTGAGGAGACAGGGACTCGTAAATGATCAAAGTGTCGAAAGCAACCCGCGAACATTATCCAATCGGAATGGTCAGAAGGAGAGAGGGCAACGGTGCACTTTCTAAAGCAACAACGCGCGCAGTGGATCACGTGCGCCGAGGGAATGTATTCGTGGCCGGCAGTTGCAATTCGCAATTGCAGTCGTCACTTCCCTTTGCACCTGTACCTTATACTTTCGCAGACACAGGTTCGTACGAATGGCACGCACGTGCACGCGTTTGCAAATTCTGAGCAACGAGGTTTGCAAGTAGCTGCACGTGAACGTCTTGGGGAATGAGAGTTAAGCGCCAACACATGCTACCCGGCCAGTTTTTCGAACCGTCGCGGATGCATTCGGGTAGTTTGCCGAGGGAAAACGGTTAAACTTGCGTCGAACCATCAAACTTTCGAGGGATTCAATTTTCCTTCGTCGGACAGTTGACTCTTGTGTATTTCCCTTCTCGAGATCGAATTTATTAGCAGTCCATATCGTTCGTATCAGAAAAAGCATTCTTCTCCCAGAAGCGAATTTTTACGTAGGATATTTGGCAAATAGTTCGCTCTTAACTGCGGTGCAATTTTCAACTTCGTTTTTACTGACGGGGACACAAATTTGAAGTATGAAATTATCTTGTGGGAAGAAAAACGCCCGAGGCAATCTTGGCGTTATGAAAAGGACTTTCATCTCTTTAAAGATTGCTGCACTCATGAAGATATTACGTATACGCGACCAACACTTCTCTTGACAGTATTGGAGGGGAATAGAAGCGTGAAAGTGGTTCTACCACCACGCGGATCTAATCCACTTCGCGTTCCTACAGTTGTAGTTCATTCGAAATACCTCTGCTTTGGAAAACATATTTATACAACTGGAGAAGCTTGCAGAATCTAGGGCAATATAATATCCCGCCTGTACCTACGTATATACAATCTATAATGTAGGTTCTAGCTTTCATACGTCTCAGTATTTCGGAGTGCACATTGCCTCTAAGTCAGAATATATATACGTTCCTGTAAAACGAAATATTTGATTGGTACTTGAGAGGGATCGATACCTGGAAGACTTAGAGCCGGCGATAACCATCCTCGAAGGCTCTAAAATAAAGATATGTTCCTGTTGCTTCGCTCTCGTATCGCGACATGCCATGGCTTCGATTTCTCGGCTGCTTCCACAGCCCGATGAGCCGGAAGTTGTTGACATGGAGATACCATCGTTGCGCGAGTGGTAATCTTCCTCGGGGCACCATATTCTCGGTTTGCTGGTTTCCGGGATATTTTTTATCATTTCTCTCCCTCCGCGAACAATATTCCCCTTTATCGAGCAGGTGAACGGTGTTTCGCCAAACTGTCTAACAAAATTCCGTGTACACACACTCGATCACTTGCACTGTAATATCCCGGAACGGTGGTGCTGCGCGGATTCTGCCGTTGAATACGTATCGTTTCGATGGGCAGAGAGGCACGACTGACAATGAGTTCACCTTTCGTACGGATCCCAGTTAAATAACATCGTTCCTCGGACAAACGCCGCGATTACGTTACAGCTGGGAGGGTCTGCCACGCACAGGTTAATGATTTTGTTACGGTGGGCTGAGCGCGAATGAACGTATGCACGTCCCCGTGGCATTATTGGTGCTCGATCCACCTTAAAAACAGGTTTCAAAAGACCGGCCGACAGGAGAGAGACACTTGTCGAGAAAACGTACGTTACGTAAGCCTTTGTGGCGCACTAGCCCCAAACGGCTCCTTAGAAAAGGAAATCCTTGGCGAGGAGAAGACTTCCTCGTAGCCACTGGCTTGCTAGTGAAAGGGAACCACGAGGACGTTCTTGTTCGCGAATTTGCCACTTACTACGCGGCAGCGGAGCGTGTGTGCAGCGTGCACCAGTGAAATACGCGGCACCTCTTCCTTCCCTATTTCTCCCTTTTCCCAGAAATCCGTCGGGTTTATTCGTTTCTTACAATTAGTCGAATAGTGCGAGCAAGTAGCTCCTCGGGGTTAATTATTCACCACCATGGGGAATAATGAATTCCTTCCAGAACTTCGTGACGTTTATTGTCACTTGCTCTGTAATGCTTGCAAAGGAGACGTGCCTCAGTGATTCTGCTAATGTGTGTCGGGTTCTCGTGTGTATTAGACATAGCTATTCGTAATAAAGGGCGTCTGTTAAAATTTAAATTCCAGCTTCATGGCAGAAATTCTATTTCTCCATTGTTACCAAGTTTCTCTTGAATTTCGTATTTTCTAATCCTGGCTTCGGGGGTGAAAGAGAGATATAGAAGCATCGCACGGGCTAGAGATTCGCGCAACTGTGCAAAGTCGACGGCGCTGGATCCCGCGTCGAGTGGAATTGCAAATTCTCGAATTGTACGAGACATTGGGGGTGAGACTTTTCAAAGTATAGGTAAACGCGTTCGGGGCAACCAATTGAAATGCTCTGTGAGTTCGCTTTCGATCGCCGGTGCTTTGACGCTCCCGCGAAAGGGATGCGATGTTAGTTCGTGAATTGGGGTTAGCATAAAGTAGACGATACGAAAGAAAGGGAGTAGGTTGGAGTATATTTTGTTATCTTTACAGTGCTATTCTGCCTTTCATCCCTTGTATTATACTTGCAGTGCTTCGAATGTTATGGAATTTTTCAGACGTTTCTTCCTTCTGTATCAGCGAACGAATTTTACCAGAGAAAATTGTTGAAAGGAACCCACCTATGTCTATAAATAATACATTGCACTTTCAAACAATGGTAGGTACCCTTCTGGATGTTTCTATTATCGAATATTCAGAGTGGAAACTCCAAATATTATTGAAGTTTATAAGTGAATAAAGTTTCTCTCGTTACTGCTAATTTTATCATTATACCGAAATTACATGTTTGAAATTTGTTTATTGGAAATTGTAAAATCACTTTACCTAAGACGTGGAAAATGTGATAATTTATTCGCTGCGGCGTGTATCCCGTCACATCAAAATAACAGTACCTACACCAACTAAACACCGCTAAATTGTATTTCCGATAAACGTGTGGCTGTGGTGGTTGACAAGACTTAACAACACTAATAGACAACCGCCCCAACGTCAATCAATTACCCTTCTTATCTTTCTTGTTGGTTATCGCGTTTCTGCGTGCATCGTCTTTCGTTATCATTGCGCAAACGCGTAAAAGTACACTGTTCTCCAAACGACATAAAGAATATTCCTAATTAAACCTTTAATTAAAAGTACGTGGTGTCTCTGTATTACGCAATTCTGCGCGTAATTCTGTAGAATTTTAAAGCTTTCATTGGAATTCATGAATTTCAGTTCAAAGCCAGGAGTGAGATCCTTGCAGTTACTAGTTACACACGCGAGTCTCTTTTCTTGCATTCATTTCCCATGGAAATATAATATTAGCTCACTTTTTGTGCGTTTCTTCCAAGCTCTATTTTTCCATTTCAATGTAACCAGCCCGTCGATAATTGAAATCCCATGCCGTTACTTTTGTAATGGAAGTAACTCGTGCGTATCCATTTTCAATTCGCTGTACACTGAGATATAGTAGAAAACACGGGCGAAAAATAACGACTGAGACAAAACTCGACGGCGCCATTTGTATCTCTAATGGGGGCGTAATTCTCCTTTGAAATGCACGTACATGTTATTACGTCTATTTTCCCTCGCACGCATTCGTTTCCGTGGACGATGCCAGGAATTCCGCTTTGTATCTCTTGACTTTTACATCCATCATCACATTTTTCTTCCAGCATATGGCCATGGGACACACTACAGAAAGATGTACGAGCGAAAATTAAATTCTGACGTTTAACTTTCATACGGGCTTCGCGGTACGAGGAGGCGTCATTTTTTAAAATATTCATGGACTTCTTTGGCTAGGATTTAAACACAAAAAGCTTCGCTATATTGCCAACATATCTTATCTCAATAATTACAAAATTTCCTTTGATTCGCGCTATAATTGAAAGAATTCGAAAATGTAGATCAGACCTTGGCTCGAGGAGAAAGAGGAACGCTTGCAAAATCAGTTCCTGGAACGTAAGAGGCGAAAGAAACGAATGGTCGTGCTCTCGAAGAAGAATATCGACACGATCTGGATTCTTTGGTAGATTGCGAGCATCGTTCTTCGGTTCTTGCGAGACCCGGCGCTGGTGCAAACGAATTAGGAAAAACACGCGCCGTAGAGGAAGATTCATTGCCGTTACGGGCAGGCCGCGTCGCGTAATTACTTGTATCCTTTTCCGCAAACACGCCCGCGCTGATGTCCATGTAGCCATTCGCGTGTTCGGCCTATGGGTGAACTTGGCGCTGGAGTACGCTGGAGGTCGGGCACGAATGCGTTTGAAATTCATGAGCTTCCAGGGGTGTGCGCGGCTGACAAAGACGGAGATAGAAGGCTCGCGGAGGGTTGCCCGAGTTCAGGCATCGCCAGGAAGAGAAACCCCTCGGTGTACTCTGGGTTTCCGTTCTTCTGCTTTCCTTCCATCCACCGCGCGCTAACTTGCAGGCCAGAGGAGAGAAGGCCACTGTGTATGTACGTACTTACTCAGCCAGCCCCGAAACTAGACCGAGGGAAACGTGAGCGCAAACGAGACGCAAGCTTTCCGCCCGACCGAGGGGATCACACTGGTTGCAGCGGTATAAGAACTTTGCCGTCGGACTGGACGACGCCTCCTTGTCCCGTCGACGAACCTCGCCACGGTGTCGCGAGTACTGTTTTGGTTCGTAAGTACTTCGGGACTTGCTCCTGTTGACTTTGCTACGATAACACCGGGACGAACACGTTTACGCGGGACGGGAAGGTGCGCCGGACGAAAGTTATGGAAATGTAAGCGTGTACTCTTGGAGTAGAAGATGTTTCCCAGCGATGGGGGGCAAATCCTGCTGAGGTGATCAATTCAACGTTTGGAAGGCTACCAAGGCTTTGAAATTAATTTATTGCCGTCGACTGTCTAAACAGAGATTCTTGTATCAGTCGAGTATTTCTAATAATTCATTAATTGTACACGTACGAACATAAAACTTCCCTTGTTGGTAGATTTTAATGAGGACTCATTACAGTGTCGCCCATTTCCAGCGGTAGTTTATCGCCGCTCGGAGTAGATTGCGTTTTTGCAGGCACCCAGAGCGCTGGTACGGGGAAGAAGACTGAATTACGCTGTACCAGAAGCCGGTTCGTCTCACGTTTTTTCTGTTTTAATGGATTCCGGGGATCATCGACGCTAAACAGGAATAGGCACTCGGACCCCGGCGCGATCCGCTCAAGTACATAAATATTCCCCGTAAAAGTTTTCGGGTCGATCGCATCAAACGCGCACCACCCTGTCCCACCCCCGTGCCGTGCACGCGCGAGCACACTTAGCCGCTGTGCATTCCCGTAATGCGAGAGAGAGAGCGTGGCGGTTTCGCCCGCAAAGAGCAGTAAACTCTCGATTATCCACGGGTAAATTATCTGGCCCGTGGATAACCGCGAAACTTGTTAGAACCGCAGTATTACGCATCTGCGCTCAACGTGATACGTAATAAATTGTGTTTAAGCATTATGAGATTCAGTGGCCGTTGCGCAAATTGCTATAATACTGAAAATTATTGCCACCGATCCGACAGTCATCGCTAACACTACTGTTGCGTAAGTCCCTTCCTTCGTTGTCCTCTCTTGTTCACTCGATATTTCTACCGTTTCGAGGTTAATGGAATGGTATCCCCTGTGGTATGCTAAGTACCTCCCACCTTTGAAGAGGAACTCAACGAAATTGCAGGGAAATTGAGATTGGTTATTCTGTTAAATTATACAATTGTAGTCACGGGATTATTTGAATTTCTTTAGATGTATAGAACTGTTTTTCGTTCGAAAGGCTACCATGGTTTGATTAAATACCGCGTCCTTGTTCCATTGAGTTTGACACCTATTCGAGACGTGACGTATTTCATGAACGATCAATCTGTCGCGTTTCAATTCAAAATTTCTCTCGACTGAGCACATTCTCAATCATTTATAAGCCAAAAATCCTGAAAAGCGAGAGAGGAAAATATTGGATATCGCCTCGGCGAGAAACGGATGTAGACGGGTCGTGCGCAAGGAGAGGTTTACAGACGTTGGCGAGATGGATAAGGACGCGCCAATCGTGTCGCTTCCAGCGGACCGAAAACAGGAAAACCGATTCGATACGGCAGCCTTTAACGTGCCGCGAGTATAAAACGTGCGATACAGATCGTGGGAAAATTCAAAACTACCGACACGGATCAAACGTTATTGCGGCACGCTTGTGACTGCGGAACGAGGCTTTCAGTCGCATTGCCAGGCGTCTTTCCACCGAAAATAGTAGAAAAATTTGTTGTTACTTCATCCTAGAAGAAACGTGGGTATATTTAAAAGACAATAAAATATACCCATAGAATATATTTCCTATAATTTGTTCACCGAGTTACATAGGTGCCAACTAAGTAAGAGGAATGAAGATAAATCTCTAACTATCCGTTCAAAGATATCTCCTACCAATAAACCACCCAACATCTGCAACACTTTGAATTCCGTAAAGACAGAGGTGAAACTAAAGACGGATAATCGCCAGCTGCGGCTGGCACAGAAACGGGATATCAACAGGACGATCTACGGCATTCGCCAAATGATAGATGGTTGCCAGGGAAATCTGGATAGGACGGAGATTGGTAGGAGAATGTAAATTATATGTTACCCAGCCGAATATATGACGCGATTATAACTTGATCTAAGTTGAGCCCTGCCCCGTGATCTCCGTGGCAACCAACACAGCCGAGAAATCTGCAAGTATACGGGCAACTTCCGCTTCGGTGGGGGAGAATTTGATCTGGCCCGAAGGTCTCGCCTAGACGGCACCTAACCCTGACTGGGTATCGCTATTAATTAGAGCGCAGGGTTAAGTTGAATTGTCTCCGTTTCCATTTGCGGTACCCAAGGACTGGCTAATTACTGCGAAGTTACATCCCTCGCAGCCGACACCTTCTTACTTCCAATTATTAAGGCATCATGATTTTGGCCGACAGCTGCTAAAGCTACTGCCGTCCCAACTGTCGCTATTACCGCCGCTTCTCTCGCATTCTCGCGAAGGACCATGCCATCCATCGCCTACGCTCAGGTACCCGATGTCAGGCTTCTGATTAATTAGCCCTGAAATCGGCCCTCACACTGGCCGCTCCTCCACCGCGGGGCATAGCGTGCGAACCTTTTTTCCGGTATACTCTATTTTGTTGCCTCGTTATCTCGCCTCTCCCATATTTTTCCGGAGACACTTGTATGGAAATAACATACCCGAAATTTATTGCGGGCAACGCACGAATCACTGGAATTTATTATGACTCGTGCGTGGACACTTTCTCGTTCTAGAGGTGTATCGTGAGTAGATAGGAGCTTTTCATTTCCTAAGCACCCGCATAACTTCGCTAATTGGCGTTAAGATGCAAGATGAGAGTAGCTAGAGCGGGATACGCTAGAGCAGGCTCGTCGTTGTACCGGGTCAAATGCATTCGCAGTTTCGGTCGGCCGCAAATTCACGTTCCAGATGAAATTTTCAGTGGACCCCGATCGGCTGTACATAAAGTAACCCTTGCTAATGTCTCTATCCACGAAGGCCCGACACGTACACCGTATCCGCAGGTAACGGAGTAAACCGAATTCATTCGTGGTTTCGAGCGGCTACTACTTTACGCTGAAGAGGTCAAGTACCGTCGGCTTTACACGAATCAATGTGGCAGTACCATAAATACCGATCCCTTTACGTACGACTGGAGGTTCGATGCAACGAGCACGAGCCAGCTACCGGCTGCTGGCACCGGTCCACGGGGTGCACTTCTGGATTCTCCAGCATCCGACTAACCCCTCCCGCTCTCCGTCGTCCCTTCGCGCCTGTATACCGTACACACGACCAACCGGAAGTCTTTATTGCGGTCTTGCGATCGCCGCATTTTACGAGCACGCGGTCCGTTTACTAGCCGCCACCTAACCATGTAAGCGCGCGTTTCCAACCATCGCCGCTTCCGTGGCTTCGCGTGCGCTGTGGAGTAACGCGCGCTTAGGTCAGCCGGGAAAAAACGAATGATACTCGGAGTGCTGGAGGGTGGAATCGGAGGGATAGCGAGACCATAAACATCGGTACATGTACGTATGTACATGCGGGGACTCTTATTTGATTTACCGTAGCTCGAGATAATGTGGTCGAGAGCGGGGTAAAGTGAAACGTGACCATCTTACTGAATAAATGACACGCTGCTGGAAGTGGCATGGTCCAAATCTATTTCGTACCGCGGGCGTGTTTTTCGGGTGAATACCTCAGCTCCGTAGTCGCGATTAACCTTCTAAATCGGGAGAAAATTTTCTCCAGTCGTCAGCTGGTTGAGAAGCGGGTGTATAATGTCCAAATATATACATTTCTTACGTAGTTGCTTGAGGGAGAATTTGCTTCTCCTTTCGGTGGTTGGTCCAAGCGCGGAGCGCAATTATTCTTGAGTATGCATTAAATTCTCCACGGTGGGATTGAAATGTTTATTTGTCGACGGGGCCAAGGAAAATATTGAAAGTGGAAGAGGTTGAAGGTACACCGTATATCTTTTCATTCCGCAGAATCTTGCGCTTTATGCGGTAAAAACATGAAATGAGAGCGACGCGAACCCCTAAGAAAATACTCGGCAGCCCCGGTTGAAATGATAACGAACCGTGTAAAAGTCCGTGGCTGAATCTCTTTCTGTCTTTACGCTGGTATATCTGCGGCTGGTTAGTTCAGAGGAACAACCTTGTTGCCGGTTAATAGCTGAAATTACGTTTTCTTGTACACGGAACACCGGCTAACAGCATTTTCTACTCTCCTCTTCTCTCCCCACGGTGCTCCTTTTCGTTGTACAACTTCGATCGTGAACCTTAATAACGCATTTAGGGATTTTAGCTGGGGAGCATGCAGATTCGCGGAGGGGAACAAAAATTGTATACTCGGCGAAGGGTTGAATATCTTAAAGAGGGAGGAATATTAAAGCAAAATCGTAAATTCCAGACTGCAAATATTTTACGACATTTTCTTGTACAATCACACTTTTTTAAGAACGTGACAGTGGTCTGCCAGATTTTCATACAGAAACTTTATGTTCTCCAAATTTTCTTAACACAAAAATCACGCGTTTGACCTCTCCGAAATTACAACTTAGAGTTTTTAGAGCAGTAAAAGCTGAAGAATTATAAAACCACTATGCATGTATCAGCCATTGGACATCGTTCATGGTTCTCTGTAAACTCCATACAAACTTGTTGCCCAGTCTAATGTATCCGAAGCTTTTTCTCTGTCGCGACTGCGTGAGGCGTCATTTTTTACGACAAACTGGGAAACTACAGGGGACATGAAAGGGAAAGTTCTAATCGTGAATCTGGAATTCGTGAAGCCGTGTTTGCTAAAAGGTCTACTGACAGACGCGTCAAAAGTTCGCAAGATATCGGTAGAATGTCCTGCGTAAAACGAAAAAAGTGTTGGTACACGAAAAGAACATTACTGGATAAAACACGGTGATGCAGAATCTGGACGCGGCCGATGTATTATTAAATCAGAATCTTGACAACGTTGGATACGCTCGGTTTAGAGGATCTCTTAGTCGGAGATGTCTCTCAGCTATTATTTCACCAAGCTACACGGCCGTTCCAAATAGTCTTTTTTCTTTCCCTCCGTTTTACTGTTCGCCGGCTCCTCGCAAATCCACGTGGAAGCGTATTCCTCGTCACG
The DNA here is from genome assembly GCA_963855975.1 of Andrena chrysosceles. NCBI lineage: Eukaryota > Metazoa > Arthropoda > Insecta > Hymenoptera > Andrenidae > Andrena > Andrena chrysosceles. The sequence continues at coordinate 7,176,194 of OY979766.1, read as the reverse complement.
GATACGATTCCCGCGTGGCCGTGTTCCGTTAAAAATGCAATAATCCTGCGCGAGGCTTCATTAAATATTTGAAGATGAAGCTTTAAGAGCGTTAAGCCTGGTACCGGCTCAGTTTTTCTGGGACCCTGCGCAAAACGGGGATACCTATATCTATCTACTCGTGCTTGCGTGACCTTTCTGTGCAACATTAACGCATCGCGCGATTTAACCTGCCACCATGTTGCGTGTTGCAACTTCTCTGTACTCCTGCTTTAATGTTCTGATATTCATTGTGATTACCAATTTTTAATTCACTTTTGCAAAGGTGAAAGTCCTGATTGCAACTCATGCAATAGCGTCGACAGTGATCACTGCTAACTCATGTGTTCATAGATGAAATATTTTTCATTGTAGGATAGAAGGAAAGAGGGTGTTTTAATACAACGGGAATTACCTTTGAAATATAAATACAATCTATTTGGCACTGTCGAGTTTAAATCGACGCAATGTATCGCCATAGACATTTCCATCAACGTCCGTGCTCGAATTCTCGTTCCAGTGCTTTAATGTTTTTCATAAATACTTGAAACCCCGGAGCGGGAAAAAGCAGAGAGAAGGGAAGGTGGATGCAACGAGGGCGCAGCTGTATCTGTCTCGGTAATAGTCGTTCCTGTGATGAACTAATACATAAGTAAAACCCTTCTCTAAGTTCATAAACTTTAAAATACATCGCGCACCTTCCATTGCAACACCGACGAAAAAGTTCCTTTTACATTATTTTTTTACTCCCTTTACCTCGATCTTCCATTTCCCCTCTGTCTTTCCGTTTACATATTTCGCAAATTGTTGAGTTTCTTTGAAGAATCTTTATCTCCAAATTAGTCTTCAAGACTAACGTAATTTCGGAGAAGTATCGTCTTATCGGTCTAGCTCTGCTGCCTTTTTATGGATGAAATTGTGTTGCGAGGAACATCAAGGAACCTAATCGACTGTTACGAATTTGCATACAGTGAAAAGGGTAGAACCGTGCTTGACGTATGCAAATCTGGCGTAGTAAATTTGGAGGGAATGCGTTGTATAGATATGTCTTCGGGTGTGTAAAGGAACTGCGATATGAGATTACAAAGCGTATTAGAGGCGGATTATAGGTAGTGCGCGAGTCTTGGCTGTAACTAAAGATAGTGCATCCTGGTAAGCATTAAAGCCGCGCACATAGATACAAAGATCGCGATGTCGGATGCTTCTATATACGTTCGAGTACTTTGAAACGCTTCATCGCGTTACCTGCTCGCAATCTCCAAATTACAACGCGAATTATGTAATTATGTTAAATCGAACAATGTTGTGACGCATATATTACATGGCTTAAATTGTCTTCTAGCGCGTAATTTCAACAATCATGTTAAACCATGGTACCAGAATTTAGTACGTTAAAATTACCGGGGATTTCAAACAATGTTGATCTAGCACGCGAAGGCAAAAGTTGTTCAAACAGTAATCATAATTAACGTTATCTGAAAAAACACGTTTTTGGGCGGGAACTTTACTCGTTCATGATGTGAAAATTTCAATCAACAAACATTTTTCTGAAAGTTAATTTCTCCCACAGCGTTCCACTGTGTAAGGTGTAAAGAAACTTTCGTAAACTTTACATTCTGCATGGATAAATTACCTATGTAAAACGCTTTTTTAAAGCCAACACCTTTAATGATCGCGTTGGTGACCAATTTTTTAAATCGCAGGCTTTTAAAGTCTGGGCCCTGCGATGAACTCCGAACGACCTGAGCAAAGGAAACCAATTACAACGAATTACAACTCGTAAAACGGGCCCGTCCTTTTGCTCGTGCAGCTTGAAACCAGACGGTACCATCGTGTCGGTCCTACCAATCGATATCTCTCGCGAGGCCGATTCAATCGTCCGTGATTGTTGCTCTGCACTCCCAATTCCAACTAAATCTCATTCTCGACCACGATCCTTCGTCCATTCTCTCCATAATCCTTCCCCTCCTTCGACGCCCTCCTTCGGCCATCCCCCGGGCATCAAACGATGATTGCATCCCGGGACTACAGGCTGGAATCGGGTCACGTTCCGAAATCCTCTAACGCAGGCAACTGCCTCGTAAAATTCCGCCGCGGAAAATGATCCATGGGGAGCGAGTTTGATTCAGAATTGAAGATTACGTACGGATCGAAAATTAATACGGTCGTCCCTCTGGCTCCAGTTAATCCTTTCATCGGTTGGTAACTTTATTCAACAGTTCCTTCTTTCTTTTATCGGGTCTCAAATATTATTGAAAAATCGTCCAGTTTCGATTGTAGGTATTTGAAAGTTCGTCTACCCAGTGCTACGTATCTTCACAGGTTCATTTCAGAAGATGAGAGTAAGACGTAGGTCCTGAATTTTTATGATGACGGAGATAAAATCGTTTTGAAAGTGCTGCTTTAAGAGCAGACGCACCAAGAGAACTTTCACTACTCTCGGGGCTTCAGGACATATACGAAAATGTATCGGAATTCTCGAAGATTCCTGAATCCTTTTAGGATCCTTAGCTCTCCTCTCTCGCATGATACGTACCACACTTTGCACTCTTCATCGGAGCACGGCAGAGTATCGAGGTTTAAGCCGATTTCTGATCCCCCACGCGAAGCTCTGCCGGCTTGGATCAACTTTATCCGCTTCTATTCGAAGCTGTCCACACGCCGAATTCTCTTCGCCTATCTCTACTTGTTAAGGCCCCTGATCACAGGGCTAAAATAACATTTCAATTTCCATTCCACCGATCAATACGTCGCAGTACGATGCAAATAGTTACGAGCGGTTGACACGGGTGTAATTAATTAATGATGTTATGTGTCTCCTTACAAAACATTTCTACGCGTAGTACGTGCTGCGATCAGAATGTTGGGAGGATGAAATTGACGGAAATAAAGTATTTATAGGGTAAAGACACCAGTAGTCGACCATGTATCAGTAGTCGACCAGTTTCAGAAAAACATGAAAAATAAGGTTTTTAGAAGTGGCGATCTTTTGAACAAAGTGCAGTTCTCTAACTGCACTCTAACTGCACTCTGTTCAAAAGATCGTCACTTCTAAAAAACTTATTTTTAAATACATGAAAAACATGAAAAATAAGATTTTTAGAAGTGATGATCTTTTGAACAGAGTGCAGTTAGAGTGTAGTTAGAGAACTGCACTTTGTTCAAAAGATCGTCACTTCTAAAAACCTTATTTTTCATGTTTTTCTGAGACTGGTCGACTACTGATACATGGTCAACTACTGGTGTCTTCACCCTATATCTAATGCAACAACGTAAATAAGTACCTAAGTAATCTCGCGAACGACAGGGTGACATTTAGCCCCCAGTGCAATCTTGGAAGTGTGGTCGATAAGGAAACGCGAAGTTTCCTATAAACGGAATTTTCGACCGACTCGCAGGGGCGGAGTAAATTTGTGAAGTGATTTGGCCAAGTGAATTCCGGAATAAAACGGATGATCAGGCCGCTTTGATTCTATCACATTGTCGTTAAGAGAGACACTACCGGTAGGTAAGATGAAAACGTGTTACTTCTTTGATAACTCGAGACCCCGTTGAATCGAAGGGGGATGCGAGCATACGGATTTGCGAGGAAACATTTGCTTTTATAGAGTCACTAAAATTTCACGAGGAGGATCTCCTTCCTCCTATCTGGTTGCTTCAATTCAGTTCGAACATCAATAGAAACTGGATGCGCTACATAAAACGCGACCAACTTTATTTTCCCCGCGGAAAATTAGATGCTATAAAAATATGCATTACAGATTCCAGCGTCTTATCAAGCCCCGTATTCCACAAAGGTTTCCAATAAACTTTTCTTGGCCACTTTGCACAAAATGAAATCTTATATTATACAAAAATCGGGAATATGTTTTATCGAATATTTCCATGTTGCTAAAACTTATCCTATCCAATGAAAGTAAAGAGATACTGGTGGAACAGCAGAAATAATTAATTCATCGCAGTTCTGATAAAGCAACGCAATTAATGGCTAAAGTTCCCATTTAAATTGTAGATATTGCAATACCGTGAACCAATGAATTTGCTTATTTCGAATTTTAATTATCACGATATCCTTGTAACTCTGCATCAAACTTGCACATTAAGTTTCAAATACTCACCCCCGTCTTTCCAAGGGATGACTTCTCTCCACTGCATCCGACGACATTCTTATATGCGCGGCGTGCCCGTTTTTGATTTGAGAGTGAACCCTAGAAAACAACGCAAGGAAATTATGTAACTTTAATGTGGCTGGCTGTCTGGAGATCGGAACTATGAAGGAGATCGTGTCGTGAATATCGTGTTTGCCTGCCCCCATTCTCCGGTGGGAAACGGGACGATTCGATACATATTGTACAGAGTGTCACGTACCTTTCCCAGTTACTGCTGCATTTTAGATTCAAAGGGACCGTTTTCGTCTGCGATACAACTCCTGTACAAAGCACGCGGCACCGTCGCAGAATTTCTCCAGCGGACTTGGCCTTTTCCCGCCGTATAAATGAAACAAGCCTGCGCTATAGCATCGAAAACCGGTAGCTCTCATACGGATTTTTATAACACTGTCGTTTTTGACGACAAACGGCCGTGACAGTTGGTCAGAAAAACTGACGCCATCAAAGAAACCCGAAACGCTCAGGCGTCACGAATAATGTCACTCGCAGACTACAGCGTGGAAACCATTTTGAAATACCTGTTTGCCAAAATTTGTGGCATATTCATAGACGCTTTGCTTTGAAACTTTTCAAATAACCAGGTGGATCCTCTACGGGAGGGATTAAATTGGAAGGTTGACCGTTCGTACCAAACTTATCTCACGTCACAAACACGTGAATTTGAAAATGACAGTAATATTCGTCGTTCGTGTGATAGTACACCAGGCAGGTTACAGATCACGGTGAATGTAGAAAACACTTGTAGAATGGGACAGAGTGGATTGCTTGGTACACAGCCATAACATAACCGACTCGTTTGTTTAGAGACAGAGCACACGCGTGCCGCGCGAATCCGCCAGTCTAATTCCGCTCGCCTCGGAAGCAAGTGTCTCGTTCAGCCGCAGTGTCGCTCCTCAGGATCGTGATTCCCCCAAACCAGGACACGTGTTTGCTAACCGGGTTAATTCTCGACGCCATCGGCACGCTTTCGTCTGCTCTCACGCTCCGTTCATAATCTCGTCGGCTCTCAAGACGTCCTTTACCGTAATTGCGCCTCCGACTTGCTTCTCGTTCTCATCGGAAAGGCTCGCGGGAGCCGTGAAACAAGGCCCTCCTTTCCCGCTCCGCTCTATCTACCTGTCCGAGCAATCCCATTTCTTATTGTTCCGCGTTTTTCCTCTGCCGCGGAAACGATGAAAACGCGCGTTCGTTTGGACTCGTGCAATGGAACTCAACGATTCGTTGGTTACGATCTCGTGTACAAACACTTGTGCGCCTGTCCTCCGCAGCATCGTTTCTCCGAAAGGAGAAGGAAAATGTAGAATTCACGTTACGAAACCACGTTTCCCTTATTAGAGGTTCGCCGGCGGAAGATGAATAGATTGTAAGTTTAACTTGGCATTCACGTGGTGTATATACGACTCCCTTGCTTGTTAATCAACACATGGGACGTCTGTCCGTTTTCCTCGCCAATTCTGGGTTTTGCAGGCATTATCGTTCTACATCAAAGAGGAATTATATTAATAAGTCGGGGCTGCATCGGTGGAGGCGCATAAGCCACAGTGGGGAATGCCCCTGTGTACAGGATGCACTAATGTAGCGGAGCTTATGCCTGATGACGTGCGCGGTGTACGGAATTATGTATGGTATCTCGTTACTGCGTGTACGGTCACGCGTGAAGCGTATTTCTTGTCCTGTTTGCGCTTCGAAATGTAGCTTGAGGAAGGTATTAAGTTAATCAGTCAGCATTGTGCACTGCTAACAAATTAATTTGTATACTGTGAACTGTAAAGTGATCAGAAGGGGGAAAATATTAGTGCGAGTAATAAGGTGCCAAGTTTACTTGAAATAGCGAGATTCTGGTCGGAGCAGTCACGTAGGAAACTACCGAACAACTATGCCGCTCCAAGTCACCGAAATTCTTAGTCGGGGTTCCCGTAATTGGTTAACCCGATTTAATCGCAGTAATTGCGACAATCGTTGCGGACAACGAGCAGAACATCGAAGGAAATCCTCTTGCTAAAGCCTCCGTGGTCGAGTAAAGTCAAAGGGATTCCGGTTCATTTGTCTTCCCTGAAATGGCCCCGCAACGGCCTCTGAGAAATATCAAACTACAGGGCGTCGTCCTTTGAACTCCACCTTTTAACCCTCTTGTTGGGGATGGCGAATTAAAATGTCGATAAAGTCTTCTCTACCAAAGTCTTCCATCGAACACTTTCAAACCGTTTCACGTTCTACGTTTAAATTATTCCCGTTCATGGAAAGCACATCAGATTTCACTTTGCCCATTTCATATTATGCAGCACGTGTTTAAAGTTTCGTTACAGTGGAGTTTGAAAGCTTTGCGAGTATTCTGTGGATATCTCGTATCTACCACCTGTCACGCCGGTCTTTTAATTACCTATACAACGCAAAACACGTGATTGGTCACGGACGTGGCATCATTATTCAGTCTATCAAGATCGTTTCGGTGATTAGTGCCATAGCGGTAACGAAGTTCTCGCAATAGCGCGCGCTTGCCACACATCGGCGATGCTCCACAGATTCATCTTTCGCTGGTTTCGATATTCTCAGCAGGAAAATTTCGTAACGCGCGCTATTCATTGTCAGTCGTGGGACGAAAGATACATGCAAAGAAGATCGATTCGAGCACCATAGTTATGCGTCTTTCTCCTAGTAATAGAAAATGGACCTGTGTACGGGGTACCGTTTTTACGTGTGCCGCTACAAGTTGAATCGCCACCGCCCACTGCAAGTCACGAGCCATCGAGGAAATCGTTTGTAAGCAATTTATGCGGAGAAAGTGACACCGAGGGATTTAATCGCTGGCGATTACGATAACAAACATAGAAATCGAATAAACGTGGCGAATTCGCCAGACATTAAAAACTCCTTCCCGACGATCTAATCGAAAGTGGACGTTCCAGTATGAGGTGAAATGAAATACAAACACGCCAAAGACACGCGCAAACATTTAGATGAAATCAAGGAGAAATTTGTGGAAAATATTAGAGAAGGAAGAATGGACGGAGGAAACGAGACCCGAAGATTTTATTTGCTGCCAAGTAACCCGGAACCTTTTCAAGCGATTGTGTAACCGTACCTAATGATTCTCATTTTAACGAAAAAACAACGGCAAGTGTAGGAGCGCCATCGTTCATTACGTATAATGGCTATTACCCCATCTCGCTGTGAGTCAAGCAACAAAATTTTATTCAGATCGCCCAATTCAATCCGGGACCCAGCATCCGAAACAAAGCTACACAATTTTCTCTACTCTGTGCATGCAGTAATTAATATTATCTCGATATCCAGCGTATGGAATCTTATGAATCTACAGACCTATCAGAAATGTACGTGAAATATGAAGGCCCGTGTAGTTGGACGAGGATGCGAGTGGCATGGAGGAGCTCGAGAGGGAACGGCCAGGAAGCTCGCAATAAGAGCGTTCTCGTTTCTTTCGTCGAACGAAAATATGGCAGCATCTAATGGTCGGCATTGTGACGAGGAAAAGCAGAGTGCGGGCGAGAGGGGTTGAGATGGCCCTTATTAAGAGATCCTCCGTCAGTGATTCTGGCTTACGGGCGCGGTCTTTGCATTTCGAGACGAAAAGTTTAACGATATTCATACAAAGCCGGATGATATCGCGGCCGGCCGAGGTCTGGGGCGTGGGGATCTGCAAATGAGCACTTTTTCCGCGCAATTCCGGCAGCCAGTGTTATTTCACCGTGGAGGGCCGAATAAAAGGAAAAGAAAGCCCGGCAAAGTGATGGAGATGTTAAGGAAAATATCCTCCCTCGACCCTCTGTTTCGCCTCGGCCGCACAGCGAGTTTGTTGAGATGCGACGAACCGTGAAAGACGCTCGTCTTATCTTCAAGCCGTGCGCGAGATACTTCGCCATCCCCTCCACCCCTTGTTCGTCTCATTCTTCTTCTTCCTTTTCTCCACCCCGGCCTTTCTCCACCCTTATCCCTCGCCCTTCTTCCCACTTCCACCCTCGTTTCTCCTCGCTCTGTGGTCCAGGCTCATTTTCGCGGTTTCTACGGGCAATCGTACACCATTCTTGTTCTTTTCCAGTTTTATTAGGCCGAGTAATAAGCTCGCCTGGATTTCCAAAACGCGTAGATTAACCTTTCTCGAATACTTACTCGCTCGCTTAAGGAATCTGCCCCATTGCCAGATGTTAATTGACAATAGTCTGATGAATAGATCTAATGGTCGTGTAATTTCTTTGATACTTGCGTGATTACTAATCACTTAATTACTATCTAGCAATAAAGTCCCTTTCATATTCCTACGCTCGAAAGGTAATTACCGAAATGGCAGAACGTGTTAGGGGATAATTAATCGATTCGCTTAACTACAAATCAGCGGCGCATTGCGTTTAATTAATGAGCGACGCTCGCTCGGCACACGCGTTGATTTCCGAGTTTACGTGTAAACGGTTGTTTAAATAATTGCTACGATTGATACAGCGGCCCTGTTTAACCCCGGCACTTGAAACATCCCGTTCCCGTCGAAAAACACGATTGTGTCGATTGGAAACCAAGCGACGTCAAAGGGAAACGCATCCTACTTTGCACAGAGTTGTTCACTTTCAAGCGCGTTTCTGTGTAATGAATATATTAGGATTACTTCGTTTCCATATGTGTATTTCTAATTTATTATCTAAACTGATTGATTGATTGCAATAGTAAAGCTATTGGTATATATCCATGAATAATTATACATGATTTAATAAACGAAATAAATTAAATTCGCTTTAATCCCATACACTTTCGTATGTTTCTTTTTTATTTTTAATCAATAGCTTTCTATATGCGAAATAGATATTCTTCCACTTATTTGCCACGAATATTCGCCACAATTTACACTCGGTGCAGTCGTTGAATGCAAGGAGAGACTAAAGTCCGACTGCTATTTGGAAGCTGTTTGCGCCAGAACGGATTTCGAGTTTTAATGCGATCACTAATGGATGCTAAAATGAATATAAACATTTCCGCTGATCCGCTTTGGAGATTTCAGGGTAGGTCTCCCGATTCTCGGCGGTTTCCTACGTTTCGAACAGCTTCTCTCCCGCAAATGAGAGGTATCCGAGTACTTTAAGGGGGTACTCTAATGTAACTGTCTGCTTTTCAACGCTATCTTCGAGAATTTATTTAACAAAAACTACAAGTTTATACTGCCTGGGGTTTTGACTGCATATTAAGGTATGTTTGAAGTAATACCCAGAATTTTTGTCAGCTTTTTTACCGCAAGTACACACACGCAAGAATGTAGATATAGTCGGTGGCGCAAGTTTCCTAAAAAAAAAATTTTTTCCGTCGGATGATGATGCGGGGACTGTTATTGTCATCTAAAATGGAAAAGCTAAGGTTTAGTTTCTTTCTTATAAACGGACAGTTGCACTAAAGTACCCCCTAAAGGATCTAGTTGGTGGTAAACGAAAGTCCTGTATTATCACCAGATGCGTTTTCCCAAATCTGATTCGAAATAAATGGCGATTTACAGTTCAACGATCCAAATCAGATTCTCCGAATCAGCAATTGAAGTTTCTACTATTCACAACTGTTATAAATATCATCTTCCAGTAGCGTGCTTTTTGATCGAAAAATAGTTCCATTCGATCAAGCAAACTTTTTACCGTAATGCATTCGACGTGCTGTGGTCGACAATTCGAACTCACATCAATTCATCCTACAGCAACTCATTCGGGACAAAAACATGAGTTTTCGCTTTCATGCGTACACTTCGTTACATTTAAATCACAATATATGATTTATCCCGCGAATCTAGCGATCAGAGAAATTTTTTGTCCGTTTCACTCCCTATATTCTCCAAATGGTCCGGGAGAGTCATGTTTCTACGTTTCAGTCTATATTCGTGGATAACGTTAAGCGTGAGTTATTTCGACTTTCCAATCGTTTCAACAACTCTTTCGATAGGTTTTAGTCGTCTCGCATTACGGACCGATCTCCTTAAAATCACTGTACATTTACCAGCATCCAAGATGTATCATTCCGATTCAGTCTCGCGACGCGTTTATAGCAAAAATCCGAGAGTATTTCGCTCTGCTGATTTTGTCAAATCACCGACACTCGCCAATGACCAAAATTTTACTAGATATTCAAACTCTGGCGCAGTTTTTGCGAAAGGGACAGTCGATGCGTTAGCTTCGAATAACTCCAGCTTTGGCTAATTCGTCGGGGCGCGAGCCGGAAGAGGAAAGCTGGAGTAACAGGAAAGAATCGAGCCGAAAACGTGGTTTTTCGCGCCATATGTACGCTCTACTTTTAGCCCGGTTAACACACCGATTTATCCCCACCATTCCCCTTTCCCCCAGACCGAAAGCAATGACTACCGCAGTTTTTCGGGTAGCTCTGCAAATCTCCAGCGTTCGCGCGAACGCTTTTCGGCCAGCGCGAAATACGGGTGTGGATGTTCACGTAGGAGGGTTTGGGAATGAGCCCAACGATTTAGGAGGGGTAAAGGGGGGTAGGTGGAGGCGGGCGAGCTCCCGTGGCATTGTCGTTTTTCCCGTGGATCCGATGGGGCGGCGGGGGGTGTGTTGGACGCGCAGGGGGTGTGCCGCGACACAGCCTGGCGTTATTCCAGCGTGGAAAACATTTAAAACAAAACCTGGTCGGCCCTCTCGAGCGTTGTACACCGGCCAGCCGGGTCAGGTATGCAGCCAGGTATTCATTACTGTCAAAAATATGGCTGGGTGCGTATTATCTACGCGCCTGCTGATTCATGTTTGCTCGGGGGATATCAGGCTACGTGTGTGTCTTTCTGCCCTGCGAGCATAAATGATCGGCTGAGTGTCACGGCTTTGCCAGTCGTCGTGGATCCCTCCGTGTCGGATTCTCGTACACATAGTGTGAATAACGTGCCCTTACACGAGGGCACCCAGTAAATCGCGGCAGAATCAGCCGGGGTAAGCCCTCGCGATGAAACAGGCGAACGTGTACAGTTGATTGAATTGACGTGGGTCTAACATACCTATAGGTATTTGAATTGGAAATACTGGAAATAGTGCACGTTGACGTTTAATTATTAGGTAACTTGTGGTGGTTCGATAACAGTAACTACCTACGTGTGATGTAGCAGACAACGATTGCAACCTCCAGTCAATCAATCCTGACTCATAGCGGCGTTGAAACTTTCGCGCCTGTTAAATTACTCTCATTAAAGCGATCACGAAGTGGCTTGACACGTACCATTAATTATACGAAAATTTGAACTCAAAGGGTTACGAGTGCTACTTCCGAACTTGTTTCAGGCTTTAATTCTTTCGAACCCCCATTAATCAATTCTCCAACACTTTCATTGTTCCATTGTTATTTTTATTCCGGGTACTAAATGAATTTCCTTTGCTTTCCAGGCCCATGCTTTGTGGTCTGACTGATCAGCCTGCCTCGGAGTCGAGATTTTGGAAGTTGAGGTCCTTACGGAATAAAAGGTAAGAAGAATTAATAACCCTTTAAGCTTCGATCATTTTTTTACGCTTTTGGCGAAGAATTTCGATTGAAATTCGAATCGATCAAAGGTATAAACGCACCAAATCATTCTCCTGATTTAAATATATGAATTGCATGCCAGAGAGGGCCTGCAGACGTTTGTATTAAACTTTATACGAAGCATTTCGACGTCATTATTATAATATAATTATACGAAATGAGGGTCCAGAGATGTCTGCTGGAAAACTGCTCGACGCGCGCGTGCATGAATATTTTTCTAGATTAAATATTCTCGTTGAACGGTGTTTCCTTTCTCGAGGCTGGGCACGTTCGCGTGCGCCACAATTTACATTAACAAAATTACTCCGCGTCGAAAAGTGCACAGGGAGCTTAAAAATAGAGCGCGCGAAGCACACTCGTCGAATCAAAATGCGACCGCGCGGAATTTCGTGGCAAGTTGGGCGATTAATGCGAGCGCGTCGTTAAATGTGGTAAATTAAATTCCACAAACAAGCGTTTAAATAAAACACACCTGTCGCAATGAATGAGGTGTGCCAAATTGTCTTACACCGATATAAAACCACCCTTAACCATTCACATTCTCCCACCTGACGAAAATTCGTCGTTACCATTTATTTTGTTCGTGCTCCACGAATAACGCAATCCCCAAAGATTTCCCAATCTACGTTACTGGAAAATAGAGAAAATCGACCGAAGGAAGCACGAAAGTACAGTCTGAATAATTGATAGGAGTATTATTAATCGTACAGTTCCACCGGCCACGAGTAAATTTGAAACGAAAGCGGGGAAGTGCACGATAAATACCATTCGGTAATTGAATGGCTAAATGGCATGATAAACGAGACCGGCACATTTCGATTTCCTAGGCAGAAATATCTCTCATTTATGAAAATAGCGGGACGCTGATACTCGGATATTTTTTTGTCGAAATCGTCGTCACGGAAATTGCGCGTCCCGACTTTTTCGTCGCGTTGCGATTTTTATTTCCGAAACGTAATTGCCGTGGACCGCGCGCGCACGATCCTCCACTTTCAATCGAGCGCCACCCCCGTCCTTTCTTCGTGCCTCTCTGCCAGCCTTTCTCCTCCCTTCTCCGTCCAGCTTGTACTTTTTGCTGGCTGGTTCTTTGCGACACGTAATCGCCTTGCGTTCGATCCTAGCCGGCGAGCGGACGACCGGTGATCGCGAACGTGCCCGCGACGAAATTCTTCGAGCAGCTCGTTTGACGCAGAAGGAAACACTCCGTGAAAAAAGCTGGGGTGGATGGCGACAGAATGGGGAGGAGGAGACTATTACCCTCGGAATCGCCGCCTCGGTGATTCGGTCAAGTACAGTTTAGCGGGAGTTAACGAGCAGGGTTGAACGCTCACGCGAGTAAGGCAGCCGCGTGGATTCCGCACCCGTTCCTCCGCTCCGTCGATTTAAAATCCGCCAGATTTTCCGGCACGCTCGTTTATTTTCCGCCTTTAATGCGCGCGATATGCAGTCGCGCGGATGTAATTCTGCCGCTCAGACGAATTTTTATGACCGGAACGGGATACAACCAAATGAAGTGGACTGTTTACCCGTTCAGCTGGGCGCTAATAAAATTTATTGATTTACGTTATAGCCTGGATTTTTCGGTGAATCAGCCGTACCGTGGATTAATCCGGTCGCTATACCTACCTACTGTGATTACGAAGCATCTTTCTGAAACCTCGAAGACTGACCAAACTGGCACGTTTTTTATTTTCGTCTTTGTCACTGATTTATTATAAATTTATTTCATTACTGCTCGTATAATATTAGTAAATCTACATACATATAGAATTCTAGAGATCGTTGGAAAAGCGTCAGTAGCTATTTACTTATCAGACGTACAAATAATGCACGGTTTAATCAATACCTCGTTAATTATTTACAATTTCACCGTGTGCCATTTCTCTGTTTAAATTAGTTCGATCCATTTCCGGTCACGTAGTCTCGCGGATACTATTTCCCAAACAACATCCTTCTATGCAATGGCGAAGCTGAATATTATTACTTTAATACTACAATGAATAAAATATTTTATTGCAACATTTTAAAGAGGAACGAGAAAATAATTAAAATTTATCAGATCGGTCTGGGTTAAGGAGCGGGTGAAGGAGGAGTTGGAGAACGGCGGATAAAACGTGTAGCAGTCGGTTCACCTAAGATCAGTAGTTTACTACGAAAACGAAGAACAGTGATTCGGGTCAGACGTTTCTCTTGCTTCGGGAGTAGATTGGCTCCGGGCTGTTGCAAATCCCGCGCCGGAAATCGATGAATTAAGTATCAATCTTATTCTAGATAGGGGAACGCTAGATAAGACAGGGGAAGAGATTTAGCCGGACGACTGGAGATTCCTCGCTTCCTTAAATTGCTCCACAGTCAATGATCGCGATAAAAGAATTTCTGTGTATCTGTATCTCTGCAACGTAGATATTTCGTAGCTTAAAATACGAGGTACAATTAGCAGGAGCAATATTTTAACTGCATTTCTACTCACCGGTTTGAGAATTCTCTGACTTTTTACGTACTGATTAATAAATTATTTATATTTAGGTATACTCTTCTTTCTATTTCATTGCTATGCAATGTATGAATCTGTAAATGTTGAATGTTAGAATGTGAAATTGGATTCATCATCGAGAGTTTTTTGGACTGTTTTTAATGCTAACTCCCAGTTACGATGAAACAGGCCGACCTACTTCAAAAACGCGCTGCTGCAATACCGAATATGTACGTCATGTATTTGGCGAAGCTGTATGCGCGACAGATGGAATACATAGTGCGCTAACGGTGTCCAGAGCAACATCATTCTCCGAAGATGAACTCGCTCTCCATCATCATAAGCTGAAAATCGTGTTATCCTGTGCCGAATTTCGTGGAATTGCTGTGGCCTACGTTGCAGAAAATGGACCGCCTCCTCCTAATGGACTATGCACCCTCCGATACATATCGAACCACGGAGCTTTCCTAACTAACATTCGGCGAAAGAGTTTTCTAAGCTTCTCTCCTCGTCCGAAAGGATTACGATTCGCAGAGAGGAAAGAAACAAAGACTGGCGTCTGCCGAGTGTCTAATAACGGTGGTCTTTCAAGTGGTGTTGCTTTTATTGCCACTCCCAAGTAGCGCAGAGTCCCCACCTTTTAAGTGCAGTCTACAATTTGCAGGCGGATTATCAAGGTTTGCGGCACTTCAAAACGGCAATTAACCTTTCCCCTCGCGAAATTTTCAGCGTAATGTAACCCGTGTCACCCGGTGAATTAATGGGCCCACGGTCAGCGAAACGCTATGCGGAAATATTACTTTTACAAACCAAGTTAACCGGAATAATTAAACCGCGCGTGTAACAGTGTTTTGATTAGGAAGCTCGCGCCAGTGCGTATCGGTGTCCACCAGCGCCGGTGGTATAAATTCAACGACCAATCGGTAAAATAATCCCGGCGGCGATTGAATCGCAACTTTAATTGAAATTGGATCGGTGAAATTGGACAAATTAAATAAGGTGATTAATGAACGTGTCCTGACTAACGCGTGCGCGTCGTGAAATTCGTGTTCCCTAATATTCTGTTACCGAGATTCGTACGCGTTAATCCTTTGGCAAACCATGGACAGGGGATGAGCATTAAGGGGTAACACCACTCTAGAGGCAGAAAAAAATACCTAAATTTGACAATTTATTTTGGGAGTGTGACAAACGGAATAGAATTTCTTTTCAGAGGGTTTATTTAACACATATTGAAGTATGAAAAATAATTTTTTTAGTGTCATTTTCATACAAAATGGCGACGACAGAGCCCGTCGTCGGAAACAGCTTTTGTGAAAACACCGCCACGGGAGGACGGATTTCTCGGCATGAATGAGTCGTGGAACAAAAAATAAAAAAAATTTATAATCAATATACAATTGGCTTTGGAAGTACGTAGGGGTTTTTTTTTAATCAATTTTTGTGGAAGTGGTGCAGTTGTTAAGAAATAAATCGATTTTTTGCCCTAAAAATGAGCATTAAATTGGTTATAAAAAAGAAAGTTTACATTCAATCAAAAAACGGCTACGTACTTCCAAAGAGAATATTGTTGTAAAGCTACTGTAAAAATTTCAAATCGATTCATGCGATAGTTTTCGAGAAATTCGTCCTCCCAGTTTGAAAAAAGTGGTTTCGAGAGAAACGCGTTTAAAGTTTTATGAACATTTTAATCCTTTAAATTTTTGTTTATCTTTAATCTGCGATGCCTGCACCATACATTTGGCCATTTAGGTCGATGTTCGTCTCCCCCTTCCTTTCTAAAGTATGGTTTACGCAAAAAAAAACATCGATCCTAGAGTGGTGTTATCCCTTAAAAGATAATTAATTGCCTTTCTCCAATCGGCGACGATCTCGCCTTAAATACGTTATTTACAAATGCCCACGGTTTACAACCGAAATGAAGCATCTTTTTACGATTGGGGTAAAACGTATCAGCTTGACCTGCAGCCTCTTCGCGAGATATCCCTCGTAAAATGTTACTGAAAGCAATATCGGGGAAGGCTCGTAATGCACGATCGTACGAGTGGCTGTGGCCGTTCATTCAAAGCGTTATTCCGTAACCGCGATTTACGTGTTTTCTCCGCGAAACGAAAAAGAAAACCTGGCGGAAAGAGAAAGGTCTCGTTACGCGGTGAGTAGTGGTATTCGTTTCTCATCGGATTTTCACCTTTTCGCGGGCAGCTTACGGCATAACGAGTGGTCGGGGGAAGAGGGGGGCTGAAGGTTTCAGAGCTAAGTGAAAACGTTTCCGTTTTCCGTCTGCCAGTTGGCCTTAATCGCGCGGAAACATAACAGTATCGTAAACGTGGAACGCGCGTAGAGGAAGGTTCAATTCGCAAGCTGGAACGGCCACGTCGGGATTTTCGTCGGTCGTCTAATTTCTCGTTTGGTTACGCAGTTCTCGGCGTATTAGCCGCGAAGACATCGAAACGGAATTAAAAGTAACGCCCGGGCTGGCGTTTACACAGTACGCTGGCGCGCCACGTGGTTTATTCGCTTCATTTCGTGGAATGAACCGCGGAGAAATGAAACGCGAATGCTTTTTGAGAAAGTGGCTTCCAAGATTTGACGTGGAGCAGTAACTACGCGGTGGTTGTATAAATAAGAGTACAATTCGGCGGGAGATATTTATTTCAAGAAGTTGTAACGTGAATTATTTTCTCGCATATTTTTCGTTGTAATAGTAACATTCTGTAGGTTCACTCCAAGAAGCGCTCATCTCTCATCCTTCGTTTCTTCTATTTCTATACCAACGCGAACAAATGGGTTCGAATTTTCATCAGTCAGAAGCGCTATAATTAAACAAGATATTCCAGAGAATTATCGAGTTCGCCTCGTCATATTCGAGCGGACGACGAGTCGCGCGACTTCTTTGAAACATGTTTGCACGATTCGTCATGCTTAAAAAGTTCCGCTCGCAGCTTTGCGCTGAATGATAAATGCACGACCGTTGCAGTATCGCAAAAATCTATTATATATCTGCAAACAGTAGCGTGAGCGTGTAGGTAGACGGCGAGTTCTGATACGCCGCGGCATTGGACGGTTCCCTCGTTAAGCCGACACTTTATTAGGTTAATTCAATTTAAAGTTCCGGAAAGTGCGTAGACAGGAGGGACTTTATATGGCCAGGGCATAAAGTTCTCGGCTATTATCCTGAGCGGGGAGACGCCGGGCGAAAGAGAGAAACACGCGGAAGAATGTTTCTTCTGCTCCGCTGTGTACGGCGGCAAGTTTTTAATTTTTACACCGACCGACCCTACCTCTCGCCCATCGTCCCCTCTACAACCCCACGCTTGCCGTTTATGAACTTCCGCCTAGGAGGGCGGCGAGTGACTTTTTGTGTCACGAGCTTCACGAGCGCGGTGAGCCTGCAATATTAACAAATTTTCCGTGGAAATACGTCCCCGACGTGCGATTTCTGAGAGATCAGCCGAGGACAGAATGAAAGAGGGGGCGAGGACGGGGACGGATGGGGGGAGGGTCGCAGGATGGGTGAAACAACCCTTAGAAAAGTTCAACGTTGATGCCGAGGCATCCCGAGGCGGGCTGAAACTTTTAACGCGTCTCGAACTCACCTCCACGAAGAAAAAGAGGCAAGGGGCAGGCAGAAATCGAGCTTCCAAGGGAATTTCGCCTGGAATGTCCATTTCTCCAGGCTCACCCCCCTTCCCGTGTCACCGGAAAATCAGTTATATTTCATGAATTCCTCGTGACCAGAAACGCAGTCCCCCGGTAAGCTTTGAATACCCGACTTCCACGTCTTTCTGCTTGAAAGCTGCGCTGGATGCGGGAATCCAAAATATCAAATGAAAATGTTGGCTGTGGAAAACGGATTTAAGTAAAGCTTGCAAGCTGATGCGGGGGTGCTGTCAGGTACTAAACTTGGGAAGATGAATGTTACACGTTACGTGCGAGTTCTTTCATTGGATGTGTCACGAACTTTTCTTCTTTTCGAGGAAAATATTTCTCAGGCTTGCCCTAAACTATCACGTCTGCGCCCTGTGTCTCAGCTACGCCGCCAACATCGGGCACTTGCTCTGAATTAGTTAAGAAGCTCGATTGTAACTGTTCGAAAATTCGATCTCCTCTCTGGGCTTTGGCACTTCATACCAGACATTCTTAAGCCCACCAGAGCGGGGATTCCAAAAACCGCTTTCCGATAGAATCGACCACTTCCGCGGACCCTGTTCCAGGAGCAATTGGAAGAAGCCGTTTCTCCCTGTGCCGGAAAATTGATCGTGACCACCGAATTGCCCTATAAGATGGGATGGTAACGTTCGGGGTTACCTGCATGCAATTCCTCGGGTCACGGATACAGGGCGGGGGAAAGCCGCCACCCCGTTGGTGTCTACGCCTCAGCCATGATGTAACTGTCGCTGCTGATACCGTGTTGTTACTGTTGCCACAATTTCCAGCGCGTTTCACGGTCCGGCCGACACGCTGTGTCTCTCCATCGGTAGGCTAAGCCACCCTTTGACCGAGGATCCGTTAATAGTTGGACCGTGTATCGTTATGATCACCCCCTCGTCTACTGTCTCTGACTATCGGAACTATAACGATAATTGTGTTACTTCGCTGTGTCCTGCTACGTGTTCATATAATCAATAGGAATCTCCTGCTTCCTTTCGACCACTGCAGCGGCATTTGCTTGTTAATATTTTCTTTAATTACTTTCCCTTGTATTCGTAACATTTTTTAGAATCTTCAAGTCAGTATATAGTGAAGTTGATCAACAAAGGACTTTGCATTAAATATTTTTTTGCAGAATATGTACATACTGTACTCTGCATTGGCTGCTCCTCAGGTACTTTATCTACTTACCTGTTTCGATCGCGCGATTACGTGGAAGGAAGAACGATTTGACATGGCGAAGTTAAAACGCGACCTGGGATGAATTAAACGCAGCGTTAGGAACACAGGCGAAAGGGAAAGTTCACAGTGAGGCGTTATATCTCGGGGGTTATGGTTGTTCCATTTCCGGCAGCGACTACTACTGAAACAATAACGATAACCGCAGAATTCCGAGACCTCTTGGACGCGCTTTATTTGACCACCTTCTCTTCTCCCTTCTTTGTTCTCCGTATATTCATCGATCCGTGATGCTAGGAGGAATATACATGCGCGTATGTGTGTGCATGGGCACACGTAGACGCGTTTCGAACGGCGGCCATGGAAATTGCGTTTCCGTGCGGCGATCGGCCAATGGTTTAATTACTAGGTTCGATATATTCCTCGATATCGGGAAATCAGAATGGAATAGAGCGGATGTCGCGTCCGAATACATTTCGGTTACTCGTTATCATTCAGTATCTGATACCAGTATTTATTGTAAATAATAAACGTTTATTTTCCCGTCAGGCCGTGGACACGACGCGATAATCCAGTCGCGTCGATTAATCAGAAAGCTTATATTTATTTTACCGGGCGAACTCGTATGAAAACGCGCGACCGGCGGAACAGCAAAATGGGAGATGCGGTCTGGACATCGGAAAAAGCAATAATAATACCGCAGCTCGTCAAGAATCAATGATCGAACGCGGCCATGCATTGTGTGCACTTGTAAGATGCATGCCTGTGTTTCGAGTGGCCATGGAAATTGCGTTCCCATACACCGATCGAACGATGGTTTAATTGTCGGCCGAGGTATTTCCCTCGATATCAAGACCAGTCGGTACTCTATACGAAATGGGCCGAGGGCCGTCGAAACGTGGCAATGAGGACCTGCACACATTGCAAATTCAATTCTTGCTTTTGAATATTTATACGGTAACATAGAAGAACACACTCCATCAATGATTCCGATGGAAGCTTCAAAAGCTAGAAACAGTATAGATTAATATATTCCCTTGGGAGAATGATTCTTTTAATGAAACTTCTTTGCGGCTCAAGTATTGTACCATGTATCATGCATGCACATTGAATCGTGTATCATATCCTCCTTAAGAGCACTCGAATTTCTGTGCATACAAAATGGTTGTTACTGGAATTACCACTAACCGTGCTAGAGACATACGTACTTGATTTTAATTACACAGCCTTTCCAAAGCCTGCCCAGCCGCCGTATGAAATGATAAACTCGCGAGAGTCCTAGGACTCGAAATAACATTCCCACCGCTATTGTTACCACGAAACAAACCCACCGGTGCTCCGAAAACGAATGGAATCTCGCGCAGAATACACAACATCAAAATAATGTGTGTCATCTTATTACGGCGAAGACAACGGCGGGTGCACGGCAGTAATTCAATAAAAACAGAACACTAACAGCGGGACTGCTACCCTCCCGGGCTTCCTTCACAAAAGGCTTCCATTAGCGCGCGCAACAGCGAACTTTGATTATCCACGGAACGTCGGTGCGTTCCACGCGTTTGCCTGTCGTCACGAGCAGAACAATCGTTTTAACAACAATCTGAGCCGGGCGGCTCGTTAACACCGATGAGCGTGCGGCGTGTTCCTCTGTTTCCCGTCACGAGGAGCCAGCACGGAGGCCACCAATTAGCTGCGTAAATCTTCACGCTTTCAGATATCCGGGAATCGCGTATTAAGCTCTCGCAATTAGCGGGTCCAATTAAAAACGGGAATTCCTCCCTCGCCGGGCTCGGGGAACAGCGAACATTTAAACTTGCCCATCGACACGGGGCCCCGAAATATTTTGCGTGTCGAATCGCATCGTGTTGGAAAGTTTCGCGCTGAAAACTTTGGTCAATTACCGGGCCGCGAATGGTGCCGCGGTTCGCCTCTAACGTTACAACCGCTTGCGAGATATGCGTAATTATCGTTGGGGGAGGTTTTCGCGGCAACAGAAACGCACCGAAAAGCTGAATTTGCTTACCAATATCGTGGGTTATCAGGTGTTTTGGAATAATAGTTGAGTCGAGCTTTCGTTGGTTTAGGTTTATTGAACTTGGGTAATACGTGCTGAGGTTGACAGAATGTGCCGAGTTTGGTTTCGAATGTGGTTGAAATTTGCAGATGTATTCGAAAATTATTCGTCATTACTTGCTCATTATAAAAGCGCATATTAAACGATTCATGCGGCGATATATAGAGAACTATGATTCGCGTACCTGCAGACTGCAGGGCATCCGTTTAAGAGAGTAAGGAGATTGGGGTGGTCTATGGTCAGACGCACTGCATCTCTTTGAGATCTTCCCATTAGTTTATGTGCTCTTTTAACAAAATATGTTGAATTGAAAGGGATGTGAAAGATGTTGCTTTGATAAATGAGATAGAGAAATACAGTAGGGTGTTTTTAATATCTCGTGTATACTTGGTCAGTTACAATAGATTCAGGACAACAATAGATCTGTACTATCACATTCTGAAACTCCACAATTAGTACAAACGATATAGAATAGTGTACAACTCTGAACAGACTTTGTACCGTTCTTGTATGCAGTTTCAATTTATTTGTTCACAGGGCTGAATTTAATTTTCATTTCAATTTATATAACTATTCTATAGATACGTATATATTTGACGCTTAAAGTATCATAATTTCACATTTTCAATTTCAAGGATACTGATACCTGCAGCACGTAAGTTGATTCGTTTCTATTTTTTTTGCAACGTATCGTATCATGTTAAATATGCAAATAGTAGGTATCGATATAATAGTATGGCGAAACATCGGTAGTACCTAAAACATGAGCGGTATCATTGCCAACGTAGGCGGAAAATTCAATTTCCGGCTGTAACGCGAGTGAATATCATCGAACTAACGGTGTTGTGCCCCAAAATGGTACAAGGATCTAATATGCGATCTATAAATTACACTCCGTTCTTGCCGTCTTACTTTCACGCCTACTGCCAGAAACTTTCGCCCGAGAAAAGGTTCGGTTAGCAATAAATTATGAGTAAGAGAAACGACCGGATCACTAAAACCAATTCTATGCTGTTTTAACTTGATGCCTCTTTCTTCTTAATATAAAAAGCAGAAAGTTTACGTTTGTGTGCTAAACACTTTCGAATAGTAAACTCTGGGGTCACGAGATGTGTTTCACCTCTTTATGCCTGGCTAAAAAACTAATTTTTTTTTATAAAATCAAAGTCTAAATTCCGGGCGAAGCCGGATAGTAAAGCTAGTGTTCAAATAAAAGCGAAAACGTATTTAAAATTTCACAATTTGGTTTCCAAAATGATTTTTTAAAACTTTCCACTGTTCGCTCCGAGCAAGTTTTAGAAACAAGGATAACGTCAGACAAAGCGATAATTTGCACTTCCTCTTTATGCAGATGGAAATCCAACTTTCCCGTACGAGCGGTGAAAATTGGAGGCAGATTAATCGCGAAGCCACGGCCTCCGTGCAACGTAAAACCTATTCCTTGTTCTTCTAGAAATTTCGAAAGTAATGAGGAAACAGCATCGTGTCGCGGTGTCGGCAGTCTTTCTCGCGTATCTTTTAATCTGACTGCCAGGAGTGTCTTTGTTTGTAAATTGCTTTGTAAGTCTTACGGAGCGGCAACTGTTTTATATATAAACGCGACTCGTACTTCTGATTGAACAAAAGCTGTATGAGCATCTGTTCAAAAGTTCACAGCGGGCTAGAGAGCACGAATACTTTCTAAGTTCGCCTAGATCTAGAGAGGTCTTGCCTCGATAGGCCGTTTCACTGAATTCCTTTTTCGGGTCACCACTGACGTATCTTCGAGCAGCTATTCGATGATCATACATCCCCGATCTCGTATATATGGGCCAGGTCTATCACAAAAGTAATGGAATCGATTCTACAACAGGAGATGCGAATATATTTTGTACCTTTACTGCATATTGCCGTGTAATTTGATTCCTTTTTTCTACGTTCAGAACACTTACGCGATTTATGGAGCTAGAGACTTTCGGATATAACCCTCCTGTATTCAGAAAATTATTTCAATGTTATCGAATAAGAGAGTTGAATAAAGAATTGCAAGTATCTTTGTCAGCGATCAAAGGATGAATTCGTATTCAAGTATTTTACCTGATGAACGCGTATTTCAGTTAACAATTGCCATCGTCAAAATTTGTTAATTGGTCGCTTGTAGAAGAGCATTATAGAATTAAATATTGAGTCAAAGGGTTGGATAATGGAAACCTGAAGAGGGGTTTATTCCGCGTCGAAATTCTTCAATTGCATAAATCTTTTCCAAGGGCACAAAACCGCATGAATGAAATAAGCACGCTGATTTTATTACATACGCCAACCGTAATTTTAACAGGATACGAGGTGGCTTTTGAATAGTTATGAAAGAAAGTTTTGTGTGCTCGACCAGAGTGTGCCTCGTGGCTAACTGCCATTTTGCCATATATTTTATGGATTTGGTAAATTTAAAAGAAATTCTCGTGCAAACTACTTTGCAACATACCTTGCAAACATTTTAATTTTTTGTGTAATCTGAATTTCGTTGCTTCTGTGACAGAACGTATGCTTGCTCTTATTTTGGCAGTTTACTTATAAACCTTACGCATATTCATAGGATTATGCGCTTAATCGTATTGATCCGATAAATACTCGATCGATAATGAATAGCTTTCATTAATAAACTGGTACCATCGTGAACTACATACTACATTCAAATATGTGGTTGACTCTTCATGACTGTCATAATAAATGCGACAGGAAGTAATCTCACGGTCGATTATAATAATCCGTGAATCGATAATGGAAATTGTGTTGATTTCCATGGCTGGCGGTTTTCCATGTTATATAATCGCCCGAATATTGTGAAATGAGTTTAACAACGATACATTCGAATCGGCGAATCGTTAATAGCTTTCATTTTGTTGCCCTTTTTTAAAAATCGATTTTTGAATCTTGTTATCGGTACTCCAACCATTTTCCTCCAGGTAATCGTTTTTCAAACGTTATTACTTTAACGAGAAAAAGTGATTTGATCCACCCATTCGAACAGAAATTCCAATTATTCGAGTGTTATATGAAAGAGGAAAACTGTTCATTGGGTGAATAAACGATTAAAACATGATTCATCAATTACTGCAGCCCATAAATATTTCGATCATTTTATAAATTCAATGGGGATAATTGGCGGGATGTTTTAACTTTCTCGCCCTCGCTAAGCTCTTATAATATCAGCTTAGGATTATCGTAATCCGTAAGACCGCCGCGAGTTTTAAATTCTATCGCTTCAAAATTACAGGGGCAGTTTTTTAATAAATTCGTTTTAATGAGATTGAAAAATGTTCATTGTTGAATTACGTGTTACTGGATGGATTAGTGACAATCGGTTCCCTATAGGATTTCCATAACACAAATTCCGTAATTTTCTCAGAATTTTCAGATCGCAAATAAAATAAATTCCATACTCGAAGGAAAATTTCTGTAGCGAGACGAATACTAATTCCTGGCAGTTTATACAGAAGATGGTTTGCGAGTCATATTTAATTGCCCCTCGAAATAGATCACTGTTATAAATAATAAATCGCAGTTAATTGTTTTTTGGACTGCAAAGAGACAAAGAGGAAGGGTGAATGCGATTTACCATGGAATCCTGGCTACACTGAAATTACAAACTCACACCAATTCTACTTCAATTTCATCTATTGTCACATACGATCAATGCCGTCTGCCAAACTGCAAGAGGAAGCAGGAATCGAGATCCAGTGTGCACTCGTATAGGATTAGGTGCGCCCCGTTGCAGCTTCGTTTGCACCCTGATTGCGTTACGTTACATCGCGTTTATTACATAGTTCCGCTGTTGAACCGTTACGGTCATTGCTGGAGAGATTCGTAGTATTTAATTTATCGCCGCTTTTAATCGTTCCTCGCAGTTCTGTAGAATTCAATTCCACATGTTGAACAAAAATTGCGTAACCTACTACTCTTTGCTGGCTGTTCACCTATTTCCTTTATCAGGCTTGTCGGCAATTTCGTGCAACGTACGCTAGGAGCGTCTGAGCTTCGAACAGCAGCACCTTTCAAGCTTTTTATGTCGTTGCCGAGAGTCACTAAGGTGTGATCCTTTGTAAGTTTATGGGCACTTAAGCAGGGTCGACCCTCCACGGGGAGCGCGATAAGAAGCCGATCTTCTGGCTAATTAAGTGCATTTTAGGAAGATCGTAGCGCCTCCGTGGAATTGCAAAAAGTGTTGCTCCGAAGTAATTTCACAGTCTAGAATGCCCATTACCATGCAACGCGCCTCCATGCCTCAAAGAACTTTCCGTGGGAATTTACGATGGAGATCATCGACGCGTAAATAACAGGGCTTTGCTCGTTCCTTAATTCCAGACACCAAATGCAAATGGATACAAATACGCGAAATTCCTGGAACAACTAGCGGGGATATAGGAGGCGGTGCGAGACAACGCTTGGCGAATACTGCGCACTCGAGCTACCCGATAGCGAAAATCCCACCCAGGATCACGGGATCCGATAGCAAAGACCCTGGAATCAAGCGAGTCGACGCCGAGCATCCTGGATCGCGCTATCGAGCGTCATAACTCCAGGCTTTCCGCTAGTGATTCCTATAACGAGGCAATTCTTGTATTCCTTGACACTCGGCACACATTGTTGTCAGCTTTCACTAGCGGCTGTCATGGAATTTAGGATCATCAATCGAGTGTCATCGATGCTAAATAGTTTACGTTGACCCCTACAATTTCTCCAATGTTAATCCTTGACTCTCATGATTTCCAGGCCTTCAATACCGGAATTCCAAAGTTGTCATTTTATTCTACGTGATGCTAATTTCATCGATGTCGTCTCACCCGAGTCAAGAGTCTATTGTCTGGTTTCACGGCACCGATCATTAGAGTCTTGTCAAGTTATAATTCTTCCATCTGTATATTGCAATCCTTATTCCAATGTGCTCACAATAACTTTTATCGTGTAATCTCCTCGTATCTTTTGAGTTGTCGATCAATCTTCAGACACCCCAATTTAGCTCAGCAGTTCAACCCTTTTCTCGCGCGATCGTGCATTAGCTTTCTCCCAGACTGGGATCGTTTTTCATCGGCGACGGGTTCCTTGCTTCCCGGCAGCGCGTCGAAAAACGCCGTGTCATCGTTCGCTGCATCCTCGCGAAAGCAATCGGTGACACATCACGCGACCGAGGAGCTTTCGAACTTTTGCCGGGCGCACCAACTTTCACCGATCGCTGTCGCTGTCGTTCGACAACGGGCGAAAGACGTCCCGCGATGGCGATTAACGAGACGACGAATCCGTGGCTCGCTTCTTGTTACCGGCGACGAAAACTCCCTGGCGAACGGTGCTCGCGGGCAAACGATGGGCTGCGGGTTCAACGAAGCTAGCTCCTCAATCAGAAACAGGCGGGCGACGGGAAACGGACGGGACGTTTCACCATCAGACATCCTCGGATGTGTAATTTCCGGAGCCATTTTAATTTAGTTTATTGACCGGCGTGTCCCTTTGCGCCGGTCCCCGACTTCCATTTACCATATTACAGGGCAATCTGCATCAGCCGAAAATAATTTCCTTATCTCTCGCTCGAACGATGTTGAACGTCTTTGAGAGTTCACGCGGTGAGATGAATTCTTAATCGAAAGCCGAAGGACCGAGGAACCTTGCACCGAGGCAAGTTGACATCAAGGTGCTCAACGATAATTTAAGTCCATAGTCGGTCATTCTGTTTTCACTCGACTTTCGTTGTTCATGTTGAACATTTCCATGAGACTCTTACGCAAAGAAAGACTGTTACGTTGTTAGATATAAAGAGTATAATGTGGTTCCAGTGATATTATACATTAATATCCACTTGTTCCCGTGGAAACCTTCCCGTATAATTCTTGATTCTTTCGAGTGGAAAGAAAATGGGGAACGGAGCGGGGCCGAGATACGAAAGAATTTTTTAGCGGGTACGTCGCGGCTGGAATATAAATCTCGATTTCCTCGGAGCATCGTCCGGGGCTTAGAGCACTCAATGCCTCCAATAAATCCGCAGTGTAATCGAGTCTTCGCGTCGAACATCCGGGATTAGCCACTCGCCCGGGTATCTACATTGTTCCGTCTAGGGACGGCGAAATCCGCAGAAATTTTTGGCCCTCCATCGGTGCGCGGGGGTAGGTCAATATTGTCGGAAGAAAATTGGCCACGTGGCACGAGGCGGTCTTTCTCGCCGCGAGCACGTATTCCAGGAGCTGGTTTCGACAACACAACCGGGAAACGTCACGGCCACGACAAGCCGTGCGTTTCGACGAATCGGGACACCTTTCTACCTCTGATTGAAAATAAATCTTTCGACGAAGCGACGTTTTCAACGCGCCGCGAATTTCGCGGGTTTCGCCAACTACACCGAATCCCTTTCCAGAGGTACTTAAACGGCCACGCTATGTGCCCCGCAGTGACCGGTAACAACAATGACGTATGTAGTTATACGTTCATTCATTTTGGGGGCAGAAATATATTATGAAAATAGTTCAAATTCTACAGCGGGTGGCCAAATTATTATACTAAAATTATTATTATTATACTAAATTATTATACTAAAAACATTTTCGTCAATTTTTGGGATCATTTTAAAATGAATTTTGTACGATTAAAAAATGATCTTCAATTGGAAACTAAAGGTTCTGAAAGGAAATTTTCTTAGCTTTTCAAAACACTCATGAAAATTTGTCTACGGTCATGAGTGCGCAAGTTATAGGTGTTCAAAGTGAAAAGTACCTTTTTGACTTTGATTGCGAATAGCTCGGTGCATGAAAATCATAAAACAAAATAAAAAAAACGTAATTAAAGAGAAATGTTTGCTCTCTAGAGCTCTTCGTTTGATTTACGGGAAAATTTTTTTAGCCCCTGCATACGTTCAAACTGGGTAAAAAATTCTGAAACTTTGTTTCCTGCGCTTCATTTTTGTAAAACCGTATTATAATAGATGAAAAAAGTTGAATCCTTGATTCAAAAACTAGAAACTTCAAGCGTTAAAATTCGTTTTTTAAATATTTTGCGACCATTTTTCGCAGAGATACAGTCATTCCACCGCTTTAACTGACAAAATCTCAAACCTTTTTGTTTCAGTATAATAATTTGGCCACCCACTGTATCTCGCGGATTGTGGTTAAGAAACGTGTAGATTGTAGAGTATTCATTACTGCATATTAGCACGACTGTTTCTTGATAGGAGCAAGATAATTAGCCTTATCCTTGCCCGTAGACACGATCGATATAACAAGGGCTGTAGTCAAGACGTTAGGTTGTCAACGTCCATGTAATTCGTATCGATGTCAATGCCGTAAACTACAATTACGACTATAATTGTCATCATCGTGTTACGGCTTCACGAGTGACGGCGGTATAATTACCGTACATCGAAATGCAATTCCTTTGATTCCAAAAATTTGACGAGCTACGGCATGTTCGGAAATACCTTTCACCAACGTAAATGACGGGGAGACAGGCTTCAATTTTACACGTCCCTGATTCTTTTTCGTCAAGCTTTTGAGAGTTCCATACTTCATAAATTAATTAACGTGGCGCGAAAAGCGATGATGGGTTCCGCGGTATTAATTAATTTAACGTTAATTTAACGTTTAGTTTAACCCGGTAATTTACACGTGTTCGGGCGAGGCGAATCTAATTTAATATTAACGACACTTTGCGAAGTGCGCATTTAATTGCCTCGGAAATGCGCGCCGCTGTTAGCGAATAATCGAAGCGGCCGCTGAACCTCCGACCGATCCGCGCGTATTGTTCGATTTTAGCTGTAATTACGATTCCCAAAGCACGCGATGTCGCCCTGGCCTCAGGTCAGCTGGACGATATTAATAACACCAGCTAGACGGTGGCCAGTTTATTAACATTGCTGTTCCCGGGCGTGCCGCGATGTTCCACTTTTCCATCCTCTAGCTTGCACTCGGTTTGCTCATTAATGTATCTGTACAGGGTCCGGTAGACGCGACCTTCCGTAAATTGTTAATTTCCCGGGGAAATTTCCATGCACATTGAAAACTCCGCTGCGCTGTTCCCGAGGAGAATTGATTTTTAATCGAATCGAATCTTCAATCGAAGATTGATTTTTACCAAGTTCGTGATACTTCTTGCGTTGAGGAAGATAAATTACTCGCCTCGTTAATCGGAATTGATGCGTTCAATGTGAAAAGAATGCAGATTCTCTGATAAAGGAGCAGAGTTATTGCTTCCCTGCTCGGAATCGGGGAATATCCTTCCATGCTCCAACCACCCCTCTGGCATATACCTATTTGTTATTCTATTTGCATTTACTTCGGCTATTCCTGTCACTCTGTTATATTTTAAGTATTTTTCACGAAACACGCATGTTTCTCTTTTGCAGCGTATGTTATTACAGTTTTGATCTTCAAAGGGTTTGCCAGCGCCGTTTAATATCACACTTTAACTTCTATCCCCAACGCTGGAGTTGGTGGATGCGGGGGAACCACTCCCGCGTTTTTCAATAAAATCTTCGTTCACGTATCGCGGCCTTTCCTCGTTTTATTGTTCAGCAGAACTGCCGCTGCGCCGCATGTAATTAAACCGTCATCGCCGGTCGACATCGTCTGAAACTTTTTTGATTCAAAAAAGTTTGAAACCGCGCTTTGTTCGTACGATCCTTTCATTACACTTCGGACGTGTACCTTTTATTCTCGCTTTAATAACACGTCCAAATATTTGTCCAATTCTTTATCGCACACGTCACACAGTATCTTTCTTATTGCATTCTTAACGAGCAAAATGTATTCCAACCTCCGTCCTGTTCCTTCGCTAATAATTTTTACTCTCGAAGCATGGTAGAGTTTTGGTATTCGACGAGTATCATTCGCTAAACGAGACAAAGTTTGCCAGTTACGATACAGTTTGGAGGCACCATGTTTGCATAGTACTGTACATATGCACGTACATGGGAGGCAGATGCGTGTACCACAGTGTTGATCACAGAGCGCTCGAAGAAGCATGCAGAGAGTGCTCAGAAATCGCATTATTGCCCTCGCCTCGGTATATTCCATCGCGCAACAAACTCTCACGCTGCTAGAACAGCATGGTCTGAAGATTCTAATTGAAGTAACTGTTTAACGATAGGTGAAACAGGATAGTAACGTGTTGTTCCATGAACAGGCTCACAACGGTTCTTCTAAGAAGATTCATTAAACGGTAGTCGTCGAGTACTTGCTCCTGGATCACATTAACAATGTTCTTCGCGAATGAAGAA
This sequence comes from Andrena chrysosceles, assembly GCA_963855975.1. Lineage (NCBI taxonomy): Eukaryota > Metazoa > Arthropoda > Insecta > Hymenoptera > Andrenidae > Andrena > Andrena chrysosceles. The sequence goes on along the minus strand of OY979766.1, from coordinate 7,145,898 downwards.
TTATGAGGTGATTAGATACAATGACGTAACGTCTGGAGTTGTGTGATTATTTTATTTAGCCAGAAAATCAAATACTTGATCTCTTTCGCATCGTGATCAAATTAAACTGTCTGAGCAGTCGCGAAAATAAATATCATTACTGTGGTTCGCATCGTGACGAGCATACTATTCAACGTTTTATATTTATTCTCACTCCCCTGGAACTAGAATAAAGCAAATATTGTAATGCCACATTAACTCGCGCGGCTAAATACATTTGGGAATCTTTCCCGCAATCCAATATCGCCGCTTCAATTTCTAAATTTGCTGAAAGCTGCCAATATTTGTTTTTCATATCAATAATGATACCGAATGATGCCGCTTGTTCATATTTACTAACACGAACGAGGCAAATAGTAATTAACTGCAAGGGTTTAGAATAGTTTGTTAGTGGATTATTCAGAAATAGTTGATAATTTCAATATGCTAACATTATTAAGTATTTGAGTAATTAAACTGTGAATTTGGTACGCCTTCTTTATATTAGTATTAGAGTAATATTTATATTACTGTTAATTATGTTATATATAGTGGCACAATACACGCAGTCAATTGAAGTGAAATTCGAGCCTAGATTTTTCTGTTGTGCACTAATATTGTGCTCCGAGCTAAGTATTCGTAATGACTACTGCCTATGCACAATTACTTAGTCTTTCGTTACACATTTCACTGCAATCATTTTCGAGATAGCTGTAGAAATATACAACGTTCGAGAATGAACAGCAAGTGAGATGATCTCAAACTAATGAGTCCATTATTTGCCAAATAATTATTTATCCACAGAAATACTCGACGATCATTAATTTCAGCGTACAAAATCGTTCGGTAAAGCTCGAATTCGTCAATTAGAAGAGTCCAAAGTAACTTCTCTGGGCATTACACATTTCTATATTCATTAAGCAGTCGCTGCAAGCGCATTACAAAATTATCGCGTCAAAATGCAAATTACTCGACCCCGTCATTTTTGTTCGTTCACGTAAACATATTTCACCATATGCTGGCAGAAAATTCGATACCAGTTGGCCACGCGAAGTCACGCGCGCCTTTAACGGGGAAACGATGGGGGCATAAAGGTTAACGAGACTCCATTCGAATTAATGAACGTCCCCCATATAATTGCACGCACGTCGAGGGTGGAACGAACGACAATCAATTGGAGCAATTTTTTCTCATAGAAATAGTCAATTTACATGTTCTCGTTTCCGACATTTCTGTTCCTGACCCATCTTTCCTGTGAAAAAAAAGGAAAAAGAAAGGGTGAAAAATAATTGTAACTGCATGCAACGCAATTGAAATCGCAGGGCGCAATCGATGTTGAAACAATAGTTATTTCGGTGAGCCGCATTGTCTTTAATAATTCGTTCTTTTGCCATGACGAATGCTGGACGTTTCAGAATTATAATGACAAACAAAAAAATCCTTTAATACAACTCTGAACTATTCAATGTTTCCTTTCATTGTAAATCGATAGTTTTCAAGCAATCGCGCATACTGCAGAGTTCTGGAGTATTACACAATTCTGGAACACCCTGCATGCAGAGTGAAAACTGGCGACATTCTTTAAGTAACCATCGCGCCAGAGACGGCCAGCTCCCTGAAAATTTGCATTTCATTTCACGAGTAAATATTTGCGCCCTAGCAAAGTATCGTTGGAGCAACGACAGTACACATGAAGCTCTAAAACAATATTCCAGTTGAATCGGATTTCAAGAGCGTCTGTCTAACCGGCTTATGGGTTCCCAATAATTGCAGCCTGTCTGTCGTTCCGCACAGAGGATTGACATCGATAAAACGTTGAAACGCGAGGAAAACCAATGTGCAGGGTGGGGATGGAGGGCGGGGGTAGAGGTATGGAAAGAAGGCCACGAACGCGGGCATGGATTTTTATCGCTAAAAAATTCGCGATGATGCGACCACTTGACGTTCTCGGTATCGCTCTCTGCTTTGATTCCTTTTGCGCCTTGGATGTATTTTCCATTGAATATTGTGATTATCCAGGCGAGGGACACCCTCGCCAGGCCAGCCACGCGAAAGTCTACGAAAAAAGAGGCTGCACGCGCGAAAAGAGGGCAGCAACCCCCGGCGGAAGTCGCGACGCGATCAACTATATAGCAACGCATCATCTAATTAAATCGTACCTGTGCATTCTGTTAACGAGTATCTCTGGTATGAGTAGACGTTCTGATGCTAATTAATCCTCCCTGACTCGTTGCCACATTCAGGTGACGTTTCACGGGTTCCTGTTTCTCTGGAGTGTATTTTTGAAAGACGCGAACATCGCGAACTCTGAAAGAGACTGTGGGACATTTGATTACTCAATTTTATCCGTTCTATCATTTCCTCCTCCGTAACTTGACTGACGTTTCCCATGCGGGGTTCTAGAAGCATTCGAACTGTAATTCAGAAAGTACTAATTTCAATGAAGACGTCGTCTCGTTGAGGTTGGGATTACAAGTAGCACTTTCGCCTGAAGGATATCGCGCGCGCGAAACGATCGTTAAATAAGGAGCGACACACGGCCGAAGTGCATATCCCGATATTGCTGTTCCGTGACGGTGCAGAGTTCACCTATCGAAAGACGTCAGGGAAAATTTCGCACTCGAACGATGAAATATGTCTTTTAGTTGATCTTCTAAAAAACGAATACATCTGTGAAAGCATCTGTTCTACGCTGTCTCGGTATTGGTTTGCAATTCTTATTACAGCTTCCAGGCTATTAACACACTTAATGTGAATGTCAATCAGGATTTCCAGCGACGAAGGAGCAATCTCCATAAATTTGAGCAACGGCTTGTAACTCGAGGTGCATCCTCTTCCACCGAGGCGCCATCGAATGGTGAAAGTTGACCTCCAGAAAACTTTCTACGCGCGGATGCAGCTTCGAGAGATCGTGATCTTCGCCGGGTAGAACGAAGGCCTCGTCGATCGTGGGTTCTCGAAATTGACAATACGCGCTTGATTCGGAATCGTGATTTCGTAGTTTCCCTGAAAGTTTCACCGAGGCTGTTCGTCGGGTTCGTTTCACGGGACTCGTTCCTTACTGGCGAACGCCGGCGAAAATTTTGTAGAGTGGCTTGTCACGCGAGCGGGACATTCCGATTGATAACGCGAACAACAGGGCAGAGTTCTCGAGGATTTCGATGCATCACGTCACCTAAATAGACCTGAATACCCGCATATCGAGTTGTACGCGACGTCCTGGTGAGTCATCGACCTTTCGAGACTTTCTTCTTCAGCCTTGGCCAACCGTTATTCCTTCCTGTGAACCGCCTGTTCGGATTCAACGCACGTTTTAAATTTTTTGGTCTCATCCTAAGCATATGGTGCTCTTAACTTTGATGTTCCGAGAGAACTTTCTTCCTTTCAGATACAATTCCGGATTTTGCTTTCCTGTAGAATTACTCGTGCTCGTGGCTTACAAGATTCAAGATATTTTCAAATAATTCGTGAAAGTCTCTACACAGAAAGTTCTTTTATGCCCCAATTCGTATAAATGTGCTTTTATCTCGCATATTCAAAGTAACAAAAACGTGAGGTCCTGAAATCTTGAAAAATATCATGTCACGTATTCGTTTACATATTTCTATATATCGCGAGTGACACGCAACCCTGCATCTCGTTCAAACCGTCCGATTTAACATAGCATTAAAGACATTCCTCGGCAACGACTTATGTGCTCAAGATTACAGGACGAGCTATCAAAGAGTGTAGTCGAGCGGGAAATTATTGCACAATGTTCGATGGTAAAACGCTGAAAGGCTTTTCAATGCGCGTAATTTGGTTCGATAGTGCGACGAAAACTAATAAAACTATTGTGACAAAGCAAAGTGTCCGTATAGACTTTTATGGAGGGAATGTAGATGGAAACGAACACAGATTGGGTGATTTTGATTCGTCAAGCCTATTCGATCAGAACCTCGCAGCTAACAATTTTCAACGAATAATTGATCATTAATTCGATGGAATTAACGAACCAGCAGCGTTGAACAGTGGCACACCACCCTTACTTTATCGCAGATTCGGCTAATTGATTGATTTATTCTCAAGAGTGGAGCACTTTCGTTTCTCACGTTCAACGCGTTCGCATTAATTTCGTGCAATTGATTTCACTTTTATGTCGAAGAGTGCTCCACATATCGGATATTTAAATCGCAGATCTTCCGTGCACCGCTTTAATACTTCCACGTGATTATTTTGGGCGCGTTGATTGTCTGGAAAGATGCATCCAGAAAGACTTTCGTGCACTTTTCTGTCCATTAGACAGCATAATCCAATTATAGCGTCATTGAAAATATATACAGTGCAACGAGTATATCGCTTCGCGTGAATATTTTATACGTTTTTCGGGTCGCGTTAGATTCATCCGGCAAGGCTAATTCAGCCCGCCAAACGAGCTTTATGGACCCATAAAACTTCGTGTCTGCACTCCGAGCAGGGAATCGTATATCTGGATTTCGAGCGGAAAATCGTGACGTACTTTCTCTAAAGCTGTCGTCGATGGTATCGAAACAGGACCGTGTGGCATTCATTCGCTTCAATTGTCGTCCACGAGGCTGCGTTTTTCTTCCTGTCCTGATTATTTTTGATATTGCAACAGCGGGATGGGGGTCGCAACAAAAAGCTCATTACGCGACTCTTCGAATCAACTGTCGGCGAACAAATAGTGGTTGAAAAAAATGTTCATTTCACCGGCCGAAAATACCATTATTCTGCCAAAACAATATGAGATCCTCGTTTCGAAACTGGGACGCGTTATTAGTTCGTTTGAATTATAAAACTGATTGGAGCGTAACGAATTTCGAAAGTAATTGACGTTTTATTTTCATAACTCGATTTGGATTCAAATATCGCTTGGGAGTTGTTGTACGAATGTAAATAGTCCTACATATCCTCGATACCTCGTTGCATTCATTCCCTTTCACATGGTACTGATTAAAATCCCATTTCAGAGATACACGGACACCTAATTTGTTTTCTATAATTATAATTCCAGCGCGTTCGAATTGAATGAAATGTACGTGGAATTTGTATGAATGCGTTGCTCTTTTTCCGTATTTTTTCTTTAATTTTTAAATGAACTGATTTTAGTTTATTCAACTGAATCAATTCTCTCTTTTGGTGCGGAATTTCCACAAATTTGTATTCAATAAGCAGCGGCCAACAGTGCACAAACGTATACGAGCATATTTCTTTGTCAATATATATTAAATAAATATTCGAATATCGCAGTGTTTGCGCAAATTCGCGGACGTATAAAATTCGTCGATTGCCAGTCGCTGTAGGATTATTCAGCAGCGCGTGTTAACTCGTGGCCGAGTCGGAAGTAGCCGATTGTTCGAACTTGGAATGGCAAACGGTAACCCGAACTTTCCGTAGGAATTTCAAACGTGCTCGGTACACGTCCAATTCCCTCTGACATTCGGTACACGGAGTTCAGGCATCGACGTTATCGATAACGGATGAGAAGCTTGGTCCACACCGCAAACTCCATTACTATGGTTAGCCTCTCTAAAATTAACTGCCGAAATTAGCGATCCAAATAGATCCGCATTCCCGCGGGGCACCGCACAAATTTCAAAGCTCCTGCTCTCTCAAGAATTACAACAGATCGATACGATCCTTTGCTATTTCCATACCTCCTATTCCGCGAGAGATAGGACTGGTAGTTTTCGCCTGTTAATTAACGCGACCATCGATGTTTATCGCGCGTTACCCGACCGTCGATATTCGATTCCGATAATGATAGGGACTCCATTCGGCAAGTAATTGAATTTTATTCGTCTGGCACATTGAATGGAGGATCTAGGGCTAAGGTATCTCGTACTATTGTTGAGAATCTACAGGCATTGCTGGTTGCTACTACCACCAGCTATTCCGCGAACAGTGCTCTCCTGGTCGTGTGCCACTATGTTTGTTCTGCAAATGACTTTCCTCTAACGATTCAAACCCTGTACAACAGAATTTCTCTAAGTTTCTTCGACAAACTATCGAATGATAGGTTTTTCAATTAGGATGAAATTGAGCAATGTGTTATGTATATATCTAATATTTGTCGCACCACTTTGTGCAACAATTGTAGACAGAACATGAACAGATACATTTCATCACTTAATAGCTATGTAATCGAGATGCCCATTGAGATTCGGCTCCTGGATCTTGAGTGAATTAATACGATTTTCGGAGAGCACGTGATATTCGATCATTGATATTGCGCTGCCCCTCCACTGATAGCGCCAATCGAAATTGCGTACCGCCTATACCACAAAGTCAATTTCCATGAATATCAAACCATCTGTATTGAATCGAGACTAGAGAAGGTGCAAACATTGATTTAAGAACAAACACTCTACTCTCCAATAACGTTAACGTCTATTACATTTTTGTACAAGCATAACACGTGAATCGTAATCACCTAAGATCCACACTGTGTTGTCAGAATTGATAGCACATTTATCAAGCAGGATTATCGTGGAAGAGACGTGGCACTTGAAGAACGCATCCGAAAATACGAGTTTGAAAATTTGAGTACCTTGCCGCGAAACTTTCATCGATGTTTCATTTACGCGGGAGGGCCCCTTAGGTACGTCCTTAATTCAAGCTCCTGAATATTTTCTCTGCGCAAGTGTGTCACGCGAGTGTCGCTTAAATAAACGATGGCACAAGCTTGCTCACCGTGGAGCCGTGGTACATTTTCCAGAAATCGTTACAAGAAAAATCCGCGACCACAGAAACCGTAGATGCTGGCAACGTCGCGAGCAGCTATCATTCGCGGAGCCACTCTGGAATAGCTCGGCCTCAAAGAAATATCCGCCTTGAGGAACAGATCTCGCGGCGTATCGCTCGGAAGACTCGCCAAGACACTTTAATGGCATTTCCCGTTTCTGTCGCGGCGAATAAAGTTCGACGGCGCGCATAGCGAAAACCTACGTACCTCGTGGGTAGAAATTCGATTGATCGAGCGGCCTTCCCAGTTGCGTGCACCGCAACGTTTAACTCTGCCGTCACGAAGCCGAACCTCCTTTAAATCCTATGTAGAATTTGTCGGCGAAGTTGTCACAATGCGCCGCAAGCGGATCGATCTGGCCGCGTCGAGACGATTCGCGGATCGAACGTGCAGAGAATTCACAAAAGTGTGTCAGCGGCACGCGTAACGTCAACACCTTGGGGCATTCTGCAGAGGCGAGCCAGGCACTGTCTGCTACAGACCCGCTTAACAGTTGTCAACGTTGTCAACCCGTTGTCAGCGATGGCAAACATTTAGGAGGTTCGACATTGATCAACGCGGCGGCGGCCTCGATAAGCGTGTAACGACGTTATAAAGTTGTCACGCGAGAGACACCTAGCTGAGTGAGGAGAAATTTCTGTGCACGATTAAGAGAGTGGCTCCGGAGCATTTAGATACGAGAATACCTGATTGTGTGTTTTTGCATTAACCAAAGATAAATCACGGTGTAGATACATTGTAGGAGTTTTATTCTCGGTGCTCGTAGAAGCTTTATTAAGATTCAGTTTTAATTTTGATAAATTCCCCAGTATACAATTTTGTAAATATTTTGAATTATCAACAATAACATGGCGAAGTAAAAACAATCCTTTTAATTATTTACACTTTAATATGCAACAATTAACATAATTCACACCAAAAAGTATTTACCTGAGCACTGTCAAAAGTGTTAAAGTTTCTTAATTATCGAAAATTAGATCAAAGCCTTCAAGAACACACAAGACTATATAACCTTAGTAACCACGCTTGTAACACGAGCATCTGTTATTGATGAAATAATGCACATCGCGATAATATGTCGCTGCAACGACGCGACGCTGGAAAATGTTGGGCAATGTAAAAAATAATAGCACGTCCCGGTTTTACCCAGGTAATCTGTTTGGTTCGAGTTTCCCCTACAAGTATGATTGCTGGCGTGACTCTTTGTTTGCTTAATACTTGGGCCCCAAAAGGCTTACGAAACTTCGTCTCGCGAAAGATACGTATAGCTTCTAATTAGTCGCGAAGCTGTGTCCCTTGCACGAACGTGAATTATACAAGCGCCTAATATGTAATGTGGCGGAACCTTTCGGCGAACAATCCCCCGGGGATACCGCAGTCGGCGGTGTTTCCCTTAACCCGGAACTCGCTCGCGGACGAGGTTACCAGTTTAGCTATCTCTGGCATTCAAACTGGCTGAGGCCCACGTTACGTGCATCCATGCTTTCGAGCTTCCCTGTCGAAACTACGTCGCGTTTAACCGAGTACCAGAGTCCAATGGAAACGAGCCGCCATTAAGCTCGGCCCATTTGCCGCTTAAACGTTCGTGAGATCACGGTTTCGCGACCATTCTTGCGTGTATCCCTGTTTCACTTTCGAATACAAGTAATACCGATCCCCGCGGATACTAGAAAGTCGACCATTACCCGATGGACATCCTAGTTACTTGGACGAGCATGGTAACCGTCATATCACCCACGGCATTCGTTGTTGAAGCCACTGTACCATAAGTGGTAGTGGATGAAGTTTTGGTGTTAATAATTGAGACATGCATTCGGTGTAGTAAACAGATGCTTTGAATCTGTAACTCCTTATAACGACTGAGAAAAGCCACATCCTCCATTTGAACACCACCCGAATGTGTTACAAACACATCACTATACATGTTCCTCTCTCAAATTTATAGAATGGGATTGCATACTCTGGCAGGTAGTCATTATGTACCTATGACATTGTTAGCTGTTGTTGCGATCTGATGTTCACTATCAACTCTCAAGTTACTAGTGTTGCCACTAACTGAATTTACAAACCCGGAGGGTTTATTATAGGTCGTAACTGGTCCAAATTGTCATTGCGGTGCTGGGCACGTCTAGGATCGTTACTTTCGTGTCCAGTACTGTAACAGCATCAGTAATTATAACGAAGGCAGTATGTCTTGCAGAACGCTATCCGTGTATATCAAACTAATTGATTTTCGGAAGGAGATGCGTTATGAATAAATATATGGATGTTTCGACAAGAACGACTGGAGGAAGGTTAACGTGTCCACTCGAAATACGTCGTAGTGTTTACCATGCCTGCGTTCGCTTTAAAGTTTTTTAACCATTTTTAAAGTTACACGTCGGTGTCTGATTGTTTCCATATATTTCTGTTATTGCAGCAGCGATGGATTTATATGTGTGTACTTTGCTCTTACTTTGGACCATGATCGGATGTTACAGTTCAGATAGATTTTTCAAGTCTCACGCGCAACATCTCGTATTCAGAATAAACGGAACAAATCGGTCTATTTGCGTTTCCGTTACTATCGATATCCGCGGGACAACACTGCCTTCGTAGTAAATCGAACGGTATGCGGCAGGTATACCTACATACGTATAGGCAACTGCGACGTGACAGGAATACGAAAATTCCTTTGCCCTGAGTGTTCGCCTTGCGATACAGTCGTAACTGCCTGTAGAGATTCAAGGAGCGACGAGCAATGGCCTGTGAACCGTTATTATTTGCGTAATGCCGCCTCTTGCTCCTCTAACGACAAGAAAATAAATGATAACAGTCCCCTTTTAGAATCTGTTTGCTTTGTAATTTGCGTCCCAGCTATTCCATAAGCGGAAAGACCGAATACAAGACGGAATCTGTCGACCCAGTAACGTCACGGCTTACAGAACGTAATGCAATTCATCGCAGAGCTCCAGAGAGAATATTTTAAATCAAAATAGCTGAAATGTCGTGTTATGAAAGAGTATACATGACACGCTTTAAGCATTAGCTTCTCAAAACGAGGACGAATTGGCTTGCCTCCATCTTCATTTCCAGGGGTCAATGGGTACTCTGGAATATACGACTGTGATTATTACGCGTGTAGTTTAACACTGAACTACAGTTGCTGTAGGTACAGAGAATTTACGTACAGTATTTCCACATTAATCTTCTATGTGACTCGATTCTATCATATAGTGGCGGACGAAAGAAAGTTTACACACTTTAAAATCGCATAACTTTTTCGGAATTGGTCTAAATGACTTTAGCTTTGTTCGCAGAATAAGGTCAAAAGTCGCGAAATTAACGATTTGTGTGATCTTATTCTGCGATCTTTAAGCGTTTGTAGCTCAGAGCACCGTTAACTGATTTTGATGAAATTTTCAGCATATATACAACTTACTTAAAGCTACAAACGGGATTTTTGAATTTTCATTATAAGTTCAGAAAAAAAGTTGAAAAATGACTTTTACTATCTTTCTCGCTATGCCCACCAATTGCATTTTTTTCAAAACGATAAAAGACGTCAGTTAGCAAACTAATCCTTCTATCTTCTAAAAAAACTCAAGTCGTTTGGACCAATTCTAAAAAAGTTATGCGATTTTAAAGGGTCTTAACTTTCTTTCATCCGCTACTGTACCTATATCGATACCTCTTGAAATACCTACATCAATTTCTCGTTGTACGTGACAGAGGAAAAGCGCAAGACGAATTCAACTAATTTCTCTTGCTTTAATCAGCGAAATTTGGTAAAAATTACCCTGCAATGAGTATCCACGAACAATATCTGATTCCTGCTGTGGGTGAACCAATTAATGTCCTGTGATCTTCAGGACACGGGGAGCGCGGAAATTCTCCAGTGAGACGGTCGCGTGTGTTACGGATTTAATGAACCGGTCCCATGTTTGTTTCTCGATCGTTCGTTCAATTCGCACCGGCACCCGGTGCGTCTCTGTATTATCCGCGACTCGAGTTATGTAGATCCAGGGGCTTATCGCTCCCGGATTTCCATTCTGTCTCATTATTAATTTCCATGCGTTAAGCAGCCGGAGCTGGGATTAGTTAGGGGCGTCGTTACAGGAGCCGACGGGATTGCCGTGTTTCTATGGGACTCCATTGGATTCGCGGTGTAATTATTCTTGCTGGGACACCTCTCCGTCTAACAACAATTCGCGATCACTTTATCACTTACTGTCAATGAACCATTGATCCGTTTCGTTTTCACCTCTTTCGAATTCTCGTTGAATAAGTACTGTTTTTAATAAGAATCTACCCATCGATATCCTCGTAACGAAACGATATTAAAATTGAGCACGAAAGTGAACGGATGGGTAATGATTTATAATACAGGCATGGATACATCAGTGGAACAGAAGTAACTGTACCTGCATCTCATTATACGATCACTGCCACGTTTAACTGTTATATGAAAGTCTCCTTCACTCCACTTTTGTCCTGGGGTTTTTCCATATTCATATTCCTGCCGACGATACCACGCGCGAATGAAATAAGTGGGGAATACCATTCTTTGGGCTAAAAACATAGCAAAATTTGGGAATTTTTTTTTAAAAATCTAGCGATTCGATTCATCTGAAATTTGGGCCATGTTTTGATGCATCTTTGAAGAACCTGCAGGTTTTTCTTTATTAATTTTTAACCATAAATATCGTAGTTATGCATGGTTGACCATCATCCCGTACAAAATTCGTTGTCCGTTGGTGTGCATGATATTTATCTACCAGGTAATCTAAAACAGAAAAATGAAACGGCGTTCTATTTTATACATATGTAGCTTGAAATTGACGAACCAGCAAAAAACAAAAAAATTTATTGAGCGGTGTGGAGAGTTTTTAAACTGAAAGGTCTGAACCTTTCATTTTTGCGATCCAATTTTGCGCCAATTTTCCTATCTAACAAAAAAGGATAGGTTCATCAATTTGAAGCAAACATATTTACAAAGTAAAACGCGGTTTTATTTTTCTGTTTCAGAGTACCGGGAAGGTAAATATTATGCACACCAGCGGACGACGAGTTTTGCGCGGCGTGATGCATAACTTCTATATTTATTATTAAAAATAAATAAAAAACAACTGCAACTTCTTCAAGGATGCATGAAAACATGGTCCAAATTTCAGATGAATCGAAATGCTATATTGTTAAAAAAAACTTATTAAAATTTGCTATGTTTTTAGCTCATAAAATAGGATTTCCCCTTAAGAACCGGGGGGATATCTGCCGAGAAAGCCTTACTATTTCCTCAAGCAACCATTATTTTTAAGCATTATGAACATAACTGTATACATGTCCGCTCGCGGTGTAAAGTTCGAGCTAATTAGAAGCGTGCCGTGCTCGATATAATGAAGCTCTTAAGAGGTTAAAGCGTAACCAAGCGTATTATATTTCTTACGTCCGCGCGATAAGACTGAATATTTTTGCCCAGTAGCCGCAACTCTCGTCCACGGGGACGAACTTATTACCGGAGGAAACGATATGTCCCGTGGAAATAACAGTTTCGTTCAACTTTCTGGTGCGCGAGTTCGCGTCACTTTCCCGTTGTTCCGCCCGTAACTTCGTTAACAACGCGAGGAGACAAAGTGCCGCGGATTGTGAAGCACCGATGTCACTGAGAAGAAAGAGAACAAGATACATACGTACCCGGGGGGGATTCTTCGAAACGTCGAAATTAACCGTGCGCGCAACAGAATCGAAAAAAAAACTTTCCCCTGGAAGAACGTCGATTTAACGCGAACGACCTCGATGCACGTCCCCGACGGATCGCCGTACTTACACTTACATCCGGGAAGCTTGAAACGACGCGACACGGCGCTCCTTGTTTCCGTGGACTTTTAAAGCTTCAAAAGGTCAGATCCCCCACGAATCACATAATTTGTATGCATGAAGTCGGAATGTGGACGCGTTACGATAGCACGCCACCGAAGTCGGCGCTCCGGCGAGATTTCTGCGAGCCCCGGACGAAAATTCAGTCGGAGCCTCTGCTGGCGTGCTCCGTGTAACGAATGTGGGCGCGGACGGTTCAACGTTCCATGGTGGAACCCGAAGACGCGTGAACACCGACGCACGCGGCGGCCGCGTTTCTTCTCGTTAAAGCGCGCAAAGGAGGTCAGCCGTGTTTGTACATGGGAAAATTATGAGTTCAAGCGAGTTTGCCCCGAGCCTTTGACGAGCATCGAGCAGGTGAAAGTAACAGAGTAACACGGAGTAATTTCACTCGCGAATTCCTCATATATGTATTCATTTTGTTATAACATTTTTCAAACGTCTGCAACCTACAGGGGAAGGTTTTCATGTCCCTTTTCGTCTCGAACTCAAAAGATATTCATCTCGAAGGGTATAAACTGAGAAGCAACGCAGTTCTGAGTCTCTGCGAAGCAACTAGTAACAAGTAGAAAATAAACTGAAGAATCGATGAGAAACTACAAGCAGTCTTGCAACACTCGCGATTGCGAAACAACTCGCGAACCAGAGGGGAGCAATTTTAATCTCATCTTTTTTATTGACGTTACTCAGCTTTTTTTTTTAATTACTCGGTCGGGGATGAAGAAGTTTCATGTTTCCCGGTTCGCTGAATATTTTACGAGCGCTTTTCTCACGACGGCGGGCCACGTCGACCTATAAATTATGAGTTCGCGTTTCTAGAAGGGACGTTGCTTCGTTCCTCCCACTTTATGGACCGTGTAATTGTGTATATTTACGTCCCGCCATTTAACCCGTGTTTCATTGACCCGTGGAGAAAACGAAACAAAACCCGAGTTTTCCATTTTCAGGCAGCGTTATTGTATTCAATGAATGCCACAGGTGAATTAGTTCAGCGGCAAAAGGAAGGCGAGAAAGTTACGAGCATTGTAATTGCAAGGGCTGCTGTTTATTCGCATTCCCCAGTTGAAACTGTCTAAAGTTTATAAGCTCTGATGGTACGCTAATACCAACGATACAAAAAACGAAAGCTTTGAAAAGGGACTGATTGGACGGCGAATAAAAGGCAGTCGATGGAATTTGTTGCGATGTATTTCGTCGCTTCTTATCGGAAACCTAGCCAATCATTGAAGCACCCGTCGGGATCATTCAGTTTACAGAGGTTTTCATTGCGGTATCGATTCTACATATCTATCATCCTTTTCATTGTAGGATCCACAAAGCTCGGCAGCAGAGCCAAAGCGATATTCGCAATCACTGGTGGCGTAAACTATATTTTTTTCCGTGGACAAAATGCTCCGTTACGTTCGCGAATCGTGGAATACACGTGCAACACGGGGAAACGACACGATGCAAGCGTTGTCTGTGACTCCGTGCAAGAGGAAGCGTATTGCGATGCTCCAATCCGCTTGGCTGCGGCTGTGACACGGGCGGCAAGCCTGAAGAAAGTAGGACGATGAGCAGCGTAAAAGAGAAAGGGAGGAAGCAGTCGCTGTGATACGGAACAGGGAGGAGAGGAACGGAGATAGGCGAGGCAGGGGGAGGCATCAGAACCGTATCTGTTGTGTACGCATACGGCAGAATCGTGTAGGAGGAGAGTAGAATGTACAAAAAGAGGAACAGTGACGGAGAGAGAAAGAGAGAGAAAGAGAGAGAGAGAGAGAGAGAGAGAGAGAGACAGAGAAAGCGAGTAATACGAGAGAGCGACGATATCGCGAACCGTCAAAGTATGGGCCGAGAGAAACTTGGGAAAAAAGGAATTACGTTCGAAAGACAGGGGTTTTAAAGGAGTTTAGAACGGAGCTGGAAGACGTTTGCGAGACCGTAACGAAACGAGTGAGTCAGACGAGGAGGGAGAAAACGGGTAAAAGTGGTTGGAGACGAGTGGACGAGTAAAGGGAAATTAATTGCGTCGCTGATAGGAATGTTGAGGGAATTTTCAATAAGGACAAAAGTTAATTAAGTTTCTTTTTCTTTGACACCACCCGCGCGAATTTAGGTGCATAAATCGGTACGCAGTGATTACTGATTTCTTTGTGGATTGTGAAGATGCTTAAACATTTCTCCACTGTAATCCCTCTGTGTGGTGTTCACATTCTCTGTGACGATGATATTCACGTGACCGGGTAACAGAAACGATATCACCGATGTCATCACAATGAATAACCTACTCAATACACGCATCCCATACAAAAGTCTACATAGCTCCGGGTCCAAAGTTCAACTCACAAATTGGCCGAAATGGAGGCACACGAAAGTTCCGTCGCAAAAGAGCCGACCGAAGCGGGCGACCCGAGAAGGAATCTCGTCGTAACTGGGAGGAAGAACACTGGCCAACATCGTGGAGGAAGAGAGTAGGAATGGAAGGAAAGAGTCGGTGACGAAGTCGCCGCAACCAGCGAGCGCTTGGGAGCGAAGGGTTCGAGAACCGAGCACGGGAGGAGCGAGTAAGGAACGAGTGACTGCGTGGGTGACAGAGAGAAACGGGTCGCGCGAGGAAGCGTATTAGCTAGAGCGAGAGAGTGGCGGGAAGGAAGGAAAAAAGGAGAGGAACCCGAAGATCCGACCTAAACCTGACGGGAGAAAGGGAAAGAGCGGGTGAAAAGGGAGCGAGAGAAAGAGAGTGGAGCGAAGAAGGTGGAAAAGAGGCCGAGGCAGAGACCTACATATTCCGTGGGGCCAATGAGACGGCGCAATGTGGCGGCACGGCGCGCTCGTACTTCTCCGACGCGTTCGCCTCATCTCGGGACGAAGTACAAGCGCAGTGGGTGGCAGGGTGTCCGGGAGGGGGAGCGAAGGTAGCTCGGCGGAGTAGAGCGCGACAACGACTCAGTTGCTCACGAGCATTCGCCAGCGAACGAACGAAACATGGCTCTCCGTTCCGTGAATAGCGCGGGTGTCGTGCTCGCGTCGTGCCGTACCGTGCTTCTGGTGTTCACCACGGTTCTCGTCCTCGCTCAGGCCGACCACAGCCAACCGGGGCTTAAGGTCGAGAAGCTGTACGTACCGGAGGTGTGCGACGCCAAGTCGAAGATCGGGGACCAGCTGACGATGCACTACACCGGCACGCTGCAGGACGGCACCAAGTTCGACTCAAGGTCAGTGACACTTCACCTGACAGTACGGTATTCATTGGATACGGAAAGTGTCTTTGCGCCTCACGCTACATATCTGTTCCCTGGCTTTTGCTGCCTCTTTTTTCGCTTATGATGGACGAACGGTGCTCGCGGCGATCCCAAGTGTAGGTACACGTGTCACGCGCTCCTCGCCGCTACGTGTTTCTCGTCACAGTACTCCGAGTGTCTCGGTGTTTTTTATCGGTTATGACTTTCTTCTTGGTACGTTCGAAGGGGCTATCGAGCTCATAAACGGAGCAGGGCTTACGGTCGAGTCAGTGATTTTTCGTAAGGCTTGAGGCTCGTGTTGGAGGAACTAGAGGCACACATTCAGATTTCAGGGAACTGGGCTGGTATTCGTAGGATGTGGTGATGTAAACTGTGATGACCTCGTTTCCACTGTAGATTAGATGCAATTGGTACGATTCGTCTGATCGTTTCGTGTCGCTTGAAAGAGACTTTTGCAAATGTTTACAGTGGAGTCTTATAAATAGAATGTAGAGCCTTTGCTTATACACTTGTACTAGTGATAAATACGAAATGAGATTGAATATCCATGCTCGTACGTTACAATAGATCGAAGCTTCGAATTTCTTCATATATTCTTAGTTTAAAACTTTCGATTATGATCCTTTAAGATCCAGTGTTCTGTCATCTTGATAAATTTCCGCCTTCAATTTTGCTCAGTGAAGATACCGATATGATAAACCACCTTCAACGACACACATGTAACAGCAGCCCTAAAAAATTTCTCGATGAAATAGAATCGACTTAAACGTTCCACTCAACTCAGTCACTTCTGAACGGCGGTATGGTAAATGTAACAACGCTGGCGTAGGCGAAACTAATTAACATCGCTAATGCAATCAAGCTCAGGTTTCTCGAACTCTTATTACGAAGTGCCAGCGACATGTAGCACGAGCATCTCGAGTAGGTTAAAGCAAAAACCTTCTCCAAGTCGCGAGCAATCCACAAGGAGGCAAGCTTTGAGCTTCCTGTTGTACGAAAAGTATCTCGAAACTATCGGCGACCTTTCCAGAAACTCGATTATCTCCCGGGGCTGGCCCGTATATTTGCATGTAGAAACCAGTAGCGTTGAACGAGACCTAATTCAGAGAACGTATTGAAACGATTCGAAACGTGGTTCGCCAATCGAGGTTCACCCGTATCGGTCCCAATAACTATGCAGACGTGTAAGTTCATCGTGGATCCACGCGATCATCGGGATAGGAAGGTTTAATGCTGGTGATACATTCGAACGCGAAACGTGCTCTCATGCGATTGGAGCGCGCGATCTGCCAACGTGGAGCGCTTTGCTGATGAAACGCGTGAACAGATGACCAGACGGATGATCTGGCCAAAGCTTACGGCAAGATTCTGCTTTCTACACCGCCATATGTGCGTATCGAAATGTTGAGACGTAATTAAACGATAAGTATCGAGCATTAGCTTCCCTAGCGACGTAGCAATTTGGAGTAACTACTCTCAGCTCAAGAATTTCTAAAGCTTCTTTTTAATTTTAATACAATGACCACTTCGAAAGCGAATTTTCTGCAAAGTGTACAGAGGACTACTCTATTTTTAATGGTATACTGAATTCAGTCTTGATTTGAGAAGATGGCGATACGGTGAAACGTAAGAAATAGCTTCGCGTCAAAATGCATACATTCAGTGTCTAGAATGAAGTCCTTTGAGCGCCGGTAACGGGAAATCTCGACAACGAAGCGACTCGAGCGTTTCAGATTCTCGGCCACGTCAGGAATCGGCTTCGACAGCCGGTTTACTTATGTCCCCCGCCGTCCGTTGCACGAAGTCGTTCGTAGAATTAATTGCTTCTCGATCCAAAGGTGACAAACTCGCTCTCGAGCCCGTTGATCAATGGCAATCCCGCTACTCGTGACGTTCGCGCAGAGACCGCTACCTTGCCACGTCCGCGCGCTATCCACGATCATTCCCGCGTCAGCCAAACTGGCGATGGAATTTTTCCCCCGACACACGGCCCCATCAGCTTTTTATTTCTTCAATGAAAACGATAGCCGACCCCGATATTCGACGCTAAATTCATTCGCAACTGAACAAGCTTCGTTATCGCGAACACCAAGGACTTTCACTGCTGCCAGATTAAATAATCCGCGCTCTCTTCGACGTGAAGCGAAGATTATCTCGCGCCTGTTTCCATCGACGAAATATCGTGCTATTAATAACGGTGACTGGCTCGAGCAGAAAAAGGGACGAAGTTGATCTTGGAATTGACCTTAAGATAACTTCACTTCGGCTTCACAGGTCATTCGATATCTCCTTTGATCTATATTCCACGAAACTCGTGTCAAGTTAGATTGCGAGATCAAAATGCATCGACAGTGTCGTCTACGGCGCTCCGCTTTAGGCTCTCGCGTATTCTTCAATGGGATGAATGGGGGTGCGAGCGAGAGACGCGAGGAGTGAGGTGCACGCTCCTTACTACCCCAAGCCGAAGCGCACGTGTTTATTTTCCCACGTTTTTCGACGTCCTTGCCTGGAAGCTAACTCGAACTTGTTTACTTTAACGCGTGGATGAGTAGCCGACCTACTTCTCTATTTCACTGACCACGCGTGCAGCGCGGGTGGAAGAGAAATAGGGAAGTGGGTCAAACTCGCCCGGGCGTGAAGGTAAACAGGGTTTCGAGCGCCGAGACAAGGGCGTTAAAAAAACAGTGGGAAATAAGGAACTCAGCCGTACTTGATGTCGTATGGAGTGTGTGTAACTCGCCTCTCATTCTGTTTCCGCAAGTCCCATTCAAGTGTACGCGAAACCTTGGAGTTCTCAGTATTTCTGCCTTAAATAACAGTACCGATTAACTGCTGCTTTCGTCGCTTCACTCTACTTCTATCACCAAATACAAACAAGCATAGGTGGATCACAGAAATTGCAATAGCTCGGCAAACTAATCGTCCTGAATGACTAAAATTAATCTGAACATTCCTTGATATATTCGCGACAGTACAGCGCGTATATCATAACGGTATTGTGTCAGCGTAAGTTGTGGTATAAATAAGGGTAGAATATTAGTTACGAGTGACAAGAATTTATACGAGTTGACCGATAACATATCGGCAAGCTTTCTGGCATCGGGGATCAAGCTACTCGCAAAAAGGGCATGTTATCGAGCGCTCTTTGCGATATCATATTCGATATTACCAGCGAGAAGCGCGTCCTTTGAGGTCGCAATATCCCGCGAAATTGTATCCCGTTTGAACAAACGTTCTCGCGCTGGCAGCGCTCTCCCGTGTTCTCATAATCATTTCCGTAAATCATCGTTCGTTAAAACTTCCACGTAACGTTTCGCTTTATACAAACACTGCTCTCTTTCTCTCTTTTAACCCGCCTGTGTTTTGAACGCAGTCTTTCGTACGCCGCTTTGAACGTTACCAGTAATTAAAACGAAAAAAATTCTGCACGCCCGGCACGTGAATTTCCTTTCTGCGCGCGTTGCCGTGGGTCCTTTTCCTCGCATCACGTATCGCGTTTCAAAATTTCTGCACGCACCGTTGCTGATCAGCTGTCACCGTTCGAGCGCAGTTGCAGAAGGGAAGGAACGCCTTTGCCTTTTGACTTTTTTTCTAGTAGGGAACGCGATTTTCTAGGTTGCTCGTTGGTATCTTAGCGATCAATTCACCGTAGCTTTCGTTGAAGTTCGATCGTGATAGATGGGAGGACGTAATGATAGCCGACCGAGGTGACCGCGCTGCCGCGTCTAAATTGTTTCTCGCGGACCGTTACCGATACCGTTAATCGTCCAGCTAGTCGACACATTGCGTTGGGAAAAGTAAATGCCACGTTTGGAGGCCACCGGGGATGGAAACCGCCGTGGTTCGCTCGCCATTACAAATGGAACCTGGTGAAATTTAAAGGAATGTCGTGCTCTTCGGGGAAAGTCTCTTCGCATGGGCGTCCGGGTGGCAAAATAACAGATTACCCATCTGGCTTTTGAGAAAAAAATCGCTTATTTTTAAAAATTGTTCTTTACTAAGTTTATACTAAAACAGTTAATATTTTTACACTTCGGTTTTAAATTTTTAATTAAATTGACACTACAAAATGTGTTAGAGCAAGAAAGCTACTCCACTTGCACCGCGTGTTTCATGATCCATTCGTAGATGTGATCGCCAGGATTGTGTTTTGAAAAACTCTACGGACGCCCTTGCCTCTTCAATTGGGTATTCTCTGAGCCAAATGAAGTTTACGAGTACCTACGCATTACCATTGAATTATGCGTTAAATTCGATTAAATGCACACGAATGGCTTGGTAAATCCTCCTTCCCACGTAGAGCGTTTTTGGTTTCTACATATTCCCATGTTCATTCACCTTTTGCTCGTCGATTAATTTATACCTCCGTTGGCCGTTTGCGCAAACAATGTTGCTAACCACTGTACAAAAATTGCTTTCGCGTTTTGCAACCTTTTGCATGGAGCATGGATCGCCGATTCAACTGTACACATGTACACGCGCAAACGCATCGGGCTTTAACAGGAGGTACAAAAAATCGGTTACTGCAACACACGCGAGTTCGAGAATACTACCACACAAAAGTAGAAACGATTCCACGGGCACGAATTTCGTTTATCTTCTCGAAACATCAGCTTCCACCAAGTACTTTATTTTCGTGACACACGGGCACGACGGGCAGAGTCGTATAAGCTACGTCTTGCCTCGTTAATTCCCTAATTACGCGAAGCGAAAAAATGTTTTCTTCCGGAAGTAGCGTTCGCGGAATGTAATTTATTCACTTATTAGCGTAATACCTAGTCAACGAATTCTTGGGTTCGCGAGGCTTTTAAATCCCAGCAAGGTACGCGCGTAACTTTTTGTAACAAAAGCAACTACACGGTGCCGCATTAATTTCTATCCTCGTCACTTTCGGACACAGAAGAAACCGAGCCAAGATTGTTTGCCGTGATTAAGAGCATCGCTCGACTTTGCTCCCGAGCTGTTAATCAGTGGTCGATTGCCACGTAGACCGTTTCTCTTTGCCACGTACTCGCGCCTCGATTCCACTCATTCTCCCCCAATAAGCTTCGCGACCGCGTCTAGCACCTGTTTATTGTCCCAACGTTCGGTGGCCTCTTTCACTCTTCCACCGTTGTAGCGAATGCCTGGCGTCATCCGCGAGCGAGAACGTCGACTCCGTTTAGCGCGACCCACGAAGTTTCCTCGGCCGCCAGCCGAGTTCTCAGCCGAACTCCAAGTTCTCCACTCGGAGCCTCTCATTCCCAAAGCAAATCTTCGGTCGAGTCGCTTTTTGTCCCGCGGATATTATACGCGCTATGTCGAGGCTTCAATGCACACCTCTCCACCCCGTCGTCCGTTGCTGTTCTCCAGCACACCGGTGTATCCGTTCGTTTGCATCGCCTCCATTCATCCCTTTCGCGTGTATCTCTCCGGGCGCGACGCCTATCAGGCCTGTGCGCGGCGATGCGCATTTCTGAAGGCGTTCTGAATCCGCGCGCTGAACGGGTACGCGTGAATGTGGGTACCGGTGGAAATGAAGGGGTGCATGGGTGCCTGAAAAAGTCAGAGGATTCGTGGTAGCCAGCTGGATTGCTCGAATGCTGTTGAACCGACTAGGAGACGCTTAGCCCCGTTGCCCCGTTGGTATTTGCCTGCGCCACGTGATTTGTATAAACGTCCGGTTACATCTGCCGCTACGCTGCACAGTGGTTCGAGTATACTACATACTAGTTGGACAAAATTATTTTTTCGCGGGTTTGGGTTTATATGGGGTTCAAATTGTTAGAAAACAAACCTGATTCGTATTACAGTTTATTATTTCAATAAAATTATCAATAAAATAAAAATATGACTAATTCAATTAAGGGAAAAGAACAAAACGACAGTATTGTACTTTAAATATAATTAACAGTTATAACATTATGTCTATTCCTGTAATTTCTGAGTTTTTATGTTTAAACCCTGGTTTTTGAAATCAGTTTTCTCTGCATCGCTATTAAAATAGTGTTTTACTATATGTTCCACGTCGATCCACGCGACAAGGGTTGAATGTACGGAATGTAGAGACTTTCTAGTTTATTTTAATCAATCGATCGATCTGCAAAAATTTGCAAAACTATATTTTTCTAATTGTTTTCGAGCGCGACGCTCGGCATAGTTTTGCAAATTTGTGCAGATCGATCGATTGATTAAAATAAACTAGAAAGTCTCTACTTTCCGTACATTCAACCCTTGTCGCGTGGATCGACGTGGAACATATAGTAAAACACTATTTTAATAGCGATGCAGAGAAAACTTATTTCAAAAAGCAGGTTTTAAACTTAGAAACTCAGAAATTACGGGAATAGACATAATATTATAACTGTTAATTATATTTAAAGTACAATACTGTCGTTTTGTTATTTTTCCTTTATTGAATTAGTCATATTTTTATTTTATTGATATTTTTATTAAAATAATAAACTGTAATTCGAAACAGGTTTGTTTTCTAACAATTTGAACCCCATATAAACCCAAACCCGCGAAAAAATAATTTTGTCCAGCTAGCATGTAGTATACTCGAACCACTGTGCGCTGTAACGGGATCTTTTGCATGATGTTGGTGGTAGAAATGAAAGGTGTATGATGTATAACTGATAGTCGCTACGAATGATAGTTGCAGGTTTTTAAAAAATTTGTATAAACATATTTTAACTGCCAGATAAGATGCAGATTGGTTTAAAGCGGCATACGATTAATGATTCGACTGATTTCTTATCGAAAATGCCCGGGTCAATGATAACACGCGATTAGTCCGTAAAGTTTTTCTGTTTCGATTCCATCAATGTTGCCTGTATTCTCTCTGTGCGCGAACGTTGTCTCACTTCTTCGTTCTCTTTCGAAGAATTCTTATCTTCCTCGAACGACTGTCATGAAGGTCTGGTTTATCGGTGTTACGGCCGCGTCAGTTTGCAGCGTATGGTCGCGCTCGTTTCTATCTGTTCCCTCGGGTTCTTTCCATTTTGCCACGTGAACTAGCCGTACGTCGAACGCATACACGATGCTCGTTTTCTGGAACATGTACGATTATGCAAAGCATCGTCGGATTGACGCGCGTCATTCGCAGAGCACCGCCAGTTACCGACGAAGTTTCTATTCTCGATTCGCGCCAGTTGCGCTCGCCGGATTCTCGAGCAATTTAAAGTATACCCTCTATCGAATATAACGGTTTGCAGAATGGAATATTTGCAGCGGTGAATCGCCTTCGGTGCTTTCACATGCGTCGAATTCTTTCTGGGCATATCTGTAAGATCTTTGCAGCGATAAAGAAGAACACCATTTCCCTCACTCGTAGTTACCTAAGTTGAATATTTAAGGTACCATAGGTTCGGGTTCTAGCGTAGTTCTATCTCCGAGAAAATTTTATGTCATTCTACATAAGTCTAATGGAAAATCTTACCGCGAACATAATCACTGTGGAAACTTGTCGAAAAGGATGCATGATAAGCGTGTTCCAGAGCGCTTTAACCCGATTGTGCGCTGAATTGTATAACAAGCCTAGCTCATTTGATCGCGTTTGCCACGCATTTATAGCACACCCTATGCATACTTCGCTCGGAAGCGAGCGTAATATTAGCAGATTTTACTGCACCAGTGCGTTTGAACCGAGATTCTGTATCATCGAGGAAAGTGAGACACGTGTAATGTAATGAGATCGTATGCCACAGGTTACGACTAGGTTGTTCAAGTATCCCATCGAGATTGCTGTATACGCGAACCGACGTAACATCTGGCGATTAAATCTCGTGCACGATTCTGTTGCGCAACGATAGCGCGGATTTCACGAGGACGAACGGTTTTGCATTCGCATTCACTTTTGAGTCAAGTCAGGGCGTTTTGAGTCATCCAGTACTATCAGTCCCTTCCATCAGATTCATCCAGATTGTAGATAGCAAAGTTTCCAGCCACAAAGATGACGTTCAAGGGGCAGTCTGCTCGCAGAATCTGCAACTGTCGTCAAAGTATTTGCTTGCAGTACTCTCCATTTGTACTAAACAATACACCTGGCGTGTATTTACATTCCGTTGGCAAATATGCCCACGGGGGTTCATCATCTTATTCCTGTTCCGATGCCACGAGACGAAGCCTGCATCGATCGAGGTTCTGTTACTTGGTTTACGTAGTCGATTATTTCGTCGCGTTCCATAGTTACGGCGAGATGCAGCTTAAACATGTTTACCAAGTGGAACTGTGCAGCCGCACGACAGATAACGAGTAAATCACAAAGGATATTAACGGGATTTCGAAGCTTATTCTGCTAGGTAACGTGCTCATTATCTGATTTTACTTCGCGTTATCCGTTATCGCCACCAACCCTACAGATTAGATCCGATTTTATCCGGTATCGTGGACGGTCAAAGCTTGTTCGTTCTTGCAACCAGCAGGGCTGTGAATCACAGAAATTCGGCGATGATCGATGAAGGTTGACCGCCGCGCGCCGTTTGGAAATTGGTCGTATCAATTTTGCGTAGTAGGTATGCTCCGGTGAATTGATCGAGTTGGCCAGTTGTTAGAGGTGGCGGGTTGTTTGGGAAAGCGTAACGAGGGGACTCTGTGATAGGAAATTAACAAAGCACGTTCCAAATAATTCCTGAACGGGAACCGTGAAGGGGACGAGTGTTATAAGTAAGCATTTCTAGAGTATCGAGAAGCCTGTCCTCAAGATGAATCGCTACAGCGATTCGGTGTACAATTATTATCAAGGAGGTACATTATTGTAAGAGACGTGGTATCGGAAATATTTGCACCGTGCAAGTTTTTCGCACCTTTATTCTTATCTGCTATAAGTACGTGCGTTTTAAACGTGTCTGCCTATCGCTTACAGCCTGTTTGTCATTTGTCCGATACGTAACTCGCAGCGCCTGTATGATAACGATATCAGGGTACAGTCGCGGAGATAATTTTTGCGGTTCTAGGTGAGATAGTGTTCCTCGATCCTTCGCGTGGACGTCATCATAACGAAGAAACAGAAACGGCATTCCGAAGTTTTTCACATTGCCTTAACAAACTTATCCTAGGCTTCGAACGTAACTTGGCGCCATTGTGTTCGTGTCTTGCCTTGGAGGAAAAGTTTTCGTCACGGAAGGGGGTGGTACAGCCAGCGAAACGGATCGACGCACCAGAATAAAAGCTGGTGTTTCCCTCGTAGCTCCACGTTTCCTTTTCGTTTTTGCGGTGTAATTGATCATCTTTTTGCGACTGTCGCGATACAAGTGTCCCCTTAAATATTGCACGATGTATTTGCCAGTGGGTGCCCGTAATGACGAAAGTTTCGCGATCGATGCGACAACTTGCCGCAAAAAATGATCGCTCTTCCTCGGTAGTTCAATGGAGGAACTTCGAATATCCATTAGGAATACCGCGAGAACGTCGTAGTCGATCTAAACTGCTGGGAAATGAACGGTGACCGCAGGTGTGTGACGCGAATACAACGATTGTCTGAGTATCGTCACGTCCGTGCTTTCTCGACTCTTTCTTCTTACTACTTCCGCAACTTTCTCCTCTCTTAATCGTTGTTGCACGATCCTCCCATTATGCCCCTAAGACCGAGTGTCCGTACAAGCTAGTAGACTCGGGATTCAATGCTAATTGAAAGAAAAATATTTATCGCTAATTACACTTGACACGCGAGGCCCGCAATGATTTCCGCGACTCAAGAACTGGAGATAGCAGCATGAATCGCGATTTGTGTATAGAATTCCGTTGCAATTCTCCTTACGCCCCTCTTCTCGTTTCTTTTACAATTAGTCGTCTACATTGTGTTGCGACAAAGAGTCACAGAATAATTAGCGACTCGGCAGCTTTAAATCTAAATGTATCCGATTGCCACGTTACAGATTCTGCGTGCAGGATTTTCATTGAAACAGTTTAATCCAGCTAATAAGCTATGCGTTTCATTTACATACGTTCGTTTACGCGGCCGTCCGTTTCAGTTTCGTGGGGCTGCTGATAATTACGACTGGGTAGGTACTAGCGAGCTCATCTTCCTGCACAAAGTTAAAGTTTCCGGAAGTATGCGGCGGCGTGTTTAGTTAAATACGCGAGATATGTAACGGAGGCGTCCGGCTAAATTAATGCGGAATACGTCTGTTCTCTGTACGCTGGGCTGTCTCTCAAGTGGACGCCGGACGACTGCACCTCGTTCGGTGTTAAAATACGTGCATGTAGACGAACAGATGGACAGACAGACAGACAGACACAGCGAATTCCCTGGATGTTAGGTGCATCGGGACGAAATTAGATTGTTATGATAGCATCGATTATCGAGAAATGGGAACGGTTTATTCGAGCCCTCCAGAAATATTTGGAAAATATTTTGAGGGCTGAAAAGGAAGTCAGTGATGCCTCTAATTTGATAAAACAAAAGTTGACAGCTTTCCATTTAATTGAAAATTATTCTGGCGCGACTAAAGCTTTTGAAATGTTTGCTTTCATATTTCTTATCGAGAAGGCGAAACTGTGTAAGTGTCCTATAAATGAATCCAGGCGATAACGCATAAAATTCAATCAACTTTGTTGCGAAACAGTAAATTCTATCCCGAAGAAGTGAAATATAAGAATTCTTCATTTTATACTGTCCTGCTCTACTCGTAAACTGTTTACAACCTCAACCACAATCGAGATTTCGATCGAGGAGCAGCACGCAGCGCGGAACTGTTATTGCAACATGATTTATGCTCGGAAAGTAAATTCAGTTATATACAGTCGAGCATGCAAAGTCAGAGTTCTGCAGCACTTTTCTGTCCCAAGCACGCTTTCAGCTAATAAAGTACTCTCATGAAAGTCTCAAATTTACGGTTTAAATCCGACCAGAAAGAAGCCATCGATCAAAATAAGAAAATGCGCTACAATTACGAATGATCCCTGGAAACGAAGTGACAATAATGTAACGAAGAAGCACGAAGTTTCTTCTAGTCCATTAAATACACAATTCTCATGAAACGTTTGCTGTATTAATGAAACAACTGATCATTCGAGTCTTCAGTCCGCCAGGTGTTCGAAAAAATTTGCTTCTCGACATTAGATGTGCGCCAATGAAAAACATATCGATTATCTTACTTCTGTCGGGCATCAGGAAACCGACGCACGTAACCGCGCTCCCATTCACGAGATCAATTATTCGCGCGCGAGCAAGTTGGCCGACCGGAGCCCATAATTTCCCCATGTTTGTCCCAACCGCGTCGTAACCGAAGCAACAGCGTGCTCGAAGGGTCGCGCGGCGAAGTGTTTAGCGTGCAGACCACGAGTCCTCCCCCAGTCGATTACCTTGAAAGTTCATTCGTGAAGAGGGGTGGGTGCCGCCGCCGCCTCGAAGGGCCGATAACGAGGAGGCAAGGCACGATAACGTTATCGTTCTTGGTGAACCGACGTCGCCAGCAGCGCGGACTCGCCGCGATGTGTGTTTCCACCGTGCCAGCCGTTATCTCGTCGTGCACGCCTTCCTGGCTGAAGCCTAGCATCGACCACAGAGCACGTGCCGATACACCGTGGAAAAGCGGCTCGCAGTATCGTTTATCGAGGGATGTTGCCCCAGACCATGCTGTTTTTACGCCATCCCTTTTTGTTTCTCGCAGCTCGAACCTGTTCCCCTCTGAAGGAAGTATCGACGGAATTTATCTCGCCGCTGGCTCGTCGAGAGGCATCCCCTTTTTCGTTCGCGAAGGTATCTCGTTTCGACCTTAACACGCTTGGGAAACGGATGTGTGTTCGAAGCAGTGATTAATATGTGTAATACTTCATCATAGTTGGGGGGCATTTGAGATTTTAGAATTTGATTGAGGTATAAGAGGCACTTTATCTATTACAGTGACAATTGTCTAAAGAAATAATGAATATCAAAGCGTCAGATCTCCATGCATGATTCCTTCATGATTTTTAAGGAATATCAAGTGTGTCCATAAATAGAAGCTTGTTCCTTAGGGAGAACTGTATGCATATACCGTTTCGCTCTAAAACGTGGCTACCCACATTAATTGTAGAGTAGTGTCTCTGTCCGAAATTTCAAACGTGAATTAGGTAAATACATTTCACGGTGCAGTAATTATCTTGTCACGCTCAGGTCTCCGGACCCGGAGTAGAGTACACGTCGTAAAGTACATACTGCCGCCTCGTAGAATATTCTGATGATCGTACTTACTGATGGCCCGTGGTTTACTACGTACTCTATTATGTTGATAGAAGGACAATTAGCCGTTGCATGACGTTGACATCGCAAGTAACCGGGAAATTAATTGCGAGGCTAATGCTTGGAACGAGCGATCGGCAAAAAGACAGGTCGCCTGCTCGGCTGTCGTTTAATTACAGTTGAAAATTCAGCCGGCTGACGTAATATTTCAAGGCGGTAGCTACCAGCGGGGCCCGGATATGCGTTTATATCGCGGCGTGCACCATAAATACACCTCGAAACACCGGAAAATACTTCGTGCTCCAGGCTTCTTCGCCCGTAAAATGTAAATTCTCGCTCAAAGTCCCTCGGGAAGGCGGCGGTTGCGATTATAACGAGCTATATTCGCGACAAATCTGCTTGTACGTAACGCACTATTATATAGGTACTTTGTTCTCTAAAACACGAGCTGGCAAATTGAAATTCGCGGTCAGAAAGACGCGGTTGAACGCGCGAGGGCGGGAACCGTTGTTGTTCGGCAGAACTACATACCTCGACGCTGGGAGAATGTGACTCCTAGTTTTATAGTCGAGATAGAATTCGTTGGTCCCTCCAAGGTACACGGGACCCATTTCGACTGCACCGCCGCTTCGACTTCCATTTTCCGGAAGTAGGCTGCAGATCTATTTACAAAAGACTTCAAAGAATTCGTTGATTCGCCAAGTGAAATGGTTCATTAATTCCAATCTATAAACACGTTTGAAAATTTTTATTCAAATAGAAGAGTGTATCGCGCGGTGCCCGTATTACTGGAGTTCCTTGCCACTCAGGGCATGGAGCCTGTCTTTTAGCTATTCCCGAACGGGTAAAAATCAATTTCACAGCTTTCAAGATACTATTTCCAGATTCTCGATTTCGTGCCTCTCAAAACTGTCAAGTTTCAACAAAGAAAGCCACCTGTGCTCACGATCTCTCCATCGCGTTCGTTTTTTATATGCGCGGCTCTATGATATCGAGTTAGATTCGAGGAAATCAGCGAGTTCGCGAGGAAATTGCAATAGTTCAACTTCTAACGGGCTTCGACAAGTTGGGGTTGTATTAATCTTGTCTGGTAGATACAGTTCGGGGAATTGTCGGCGGGTTCACTTGTGGCTTCTTCGCTGCTGCATAATGCTCCTTTTAAGCCCCTCCTTCGATATCGGCGGAGGCCAGAAATCGTATGACGGCGGTCGGAATTTGTAGCCGAGGAAGAGTTTTATGGCCGTCTCGTGCACACAGAGCATTGGGATCCGATGCTCGAGCGTAGAAAGAAAATATTTCAAAGAGGCTGCGGCCCATTTTATTTATTACCACCCGATTGCGCTACGTAAAATTTGTTACTTAAGTAGGTACCTACTAGAGTCGATTTTAGCTAGGTGTACACCGTTTTCAATTCGCAACAATCCGTTTAACGTAATAATACCGTCCGCGTGTAGCTGAGAGCAAGCTGTTTTGTTCTTCTCGAAGCCGTACATATTGCCCATATTGGCGAATGTGTTGAACATCCGCGGAGATAAGACGCATTAGAGTTTCTAATTGTCGGGAAATAATCATCAGCATCGGTAGTCAGGTGGTAATAGAACAGTGTTGGTTTAAAGAGACAATTTACTGTCGACGGTGTAGATATGATAGTACAATGTTTCAATTAGTGCGAATTGTATGTACATATTCAGATGCGGTGAGCGTAACATTACACGCAATTCGCAATATTCATTCAACCCAGGATACCTTTGCCAATGGTTACATGGCCTCTGTTTCTACTCCGCTGGAATACGGTTTTCCGTTTGCTCGCGCGTTGTTACGATCCGTGGATATAGGATCACCCTAAATGTTTAAATTTCAATTAAATCCAACGATTCAACTTTTCCTTTCACCAGTTCGATGGTAACGTCCATCAACCGCCGTTCGAATTCGATCCCGAGCGCGGATTAATCAGGTCGACGTCTAAAAGTCGTACGCGCAAGGATTTTCGGGACGCGCGGAATCCGAGGCGCGCTCGGCGAATCGCAATTTTCCCCACACGAGATTATAAACGTCCGTTGTAGCATTCAGCCGGTAGACGTTCCCCGGCCAAGTGCTTTTTCCGTTATTAACGGCGTCGGAAAATACTCTGGCCGGCCTCGATACCGAGTGTAAACTGCACAGGCTCACCCATAAACAGGGAGAGGCACCCAGGTCCGCTTGTATCCGGCTACGAGCACCGTAAAACTGTTCCCAGTATTTCATTCCCGTAACCGCGCTGGCCGGTGCCACTTTTTCTCCCGCGCCCCGGCCTCTTGCAGCGCTCTGCACGCGGAAATATTCTTCCGCGTCCGTAGGCTCCGGTTACTCGTGCCTCGTTTGCCACCGCTTCTTTTTCTTCCCCCTTTCCTCTTTTTTCCCTCGTTCTCACATTGAAATCTATTTCGCTAGAGGAGAGGCTAAGAGTGGGGGAGTGGAAGAGAGAGGAAGAATGAAGGGGGGTGGTAGAAAAGAAGGTACCGCTCGCAAAATAATTAGGAACCATACATCCTGTGCCGCTCGACTACCCCTAGCCCTCCAGCTCCCACCCACCCGTGTAATTTAACCACCGGCTTGTTTCCTTTGCGTGTCCGTCTCTGACTTTCTGCCTTTCCGCCTTCATACAGCTCGTCCAATTACATTTCTGGCCGTTGTATTATTCATTCGGAAGAGCGAGATAAACTGAGCCGGCTTAGAGCACGATTATAAGGGTCGTTTCGTGCTGCGCGCCGCGGGCGAGCGCGTCGCCCGCGACTTTTCCACCGTATTTCGGCGACTTGTACCTTCGAATCGAACTGCTCGAAGCTAGCACGCGCTGGCGAGTCAGCCATACAGTGAAGAAATGCACCTTAAAAGGAAAAGGAAATGCCTCCTTTGCGGATCCTTTTCTGTCTTCGTTCCCGGCAGCGACTTGACCGCCGTGTAATCCTCGAGACAGACCTCTAAGCTCTCATTGGCACACGGACAGAAGCGATTCGAGGTTGAAATCTCCCTCAAGTAGCCACCCCTTCGTTATCCTTGTCGACGGCAAGCGCCGATTCCGGATGTTGGGCGTAATCGAACGTCCCCCGGACGGACTGTATTTTTAATTAAGAAACAAGGCTTAGGGGCGGTCGTCGGTGGAAAAATGCGGGGACGTTGGCTCGTTTTCTTGCACAACGGTACTGGATTTAATTAGTACCGGCTCGCCTCTCTCTCCCTACCTCGGAAAATGAAAAAGCCAGGGGAAGAAGCTCGAGAAGAAAGAAGTCGGCCAGGCAGGGAGGCAAAAAGACAGTGAGAAGGGGTCGGGGCCCAGTGGTGGATGGAGAGGGCGAACTGGTCGGATGGTATGGGCGATGGTAAATGTTTTTCGTCGTGGGGGAACTGGCGTAAAAGGGTTGTCGTGCCTCCAGCGACCAGAGAATAAAAGGAGACAACAGGCGAGCGAGAGTTTCGAGTGTGCCGCGCCGCCACGGTATACTTGTCGTTCCCATATGCAGCGGCTCCTAATGAAAAGCGCATAAGACGTAAATTAACTAGAAAATGGGGGCCTTGGGAATCTTCTCTGACCGCGATATCCTGATGGGACAAGTTCGTTGTGGATGTTTGATTTAATCGTCAAGGCGCTTGCTTAGCGAGCGCTGTCAACGACTCTTTAATTTATACTCAAATCAGATATAATTATAAGGTTCGGTTCGTTTGAATGAACATTCCTTTGAACTTGGTTTCCTTTTTAAATATACCGAGTTGTTTGGTTTCTTATCAACCAGTTGGTAGTCTATCGTAAGTTGATCAGCCGATTAATAATTTCGTGTTTTGTTTGTTTCAGGTGAGTTCACGCTTCGCAGAACGCGCCCCTGTTTACCAAAATACGAGGAGGGTGAGTCGACTTGACTTGAGATTGTAGCTATAGTGGCCTTTTAATATTAGGCTAACGGGAAAATAATTATATATTCGATAAATGAAAGCCACCGATTCGATTCTTTGTTGAGTAATTCGATCAGACGATTCTTTTGCTATGAAATTGTCAGAGGTAGGATAGCGCGCCTGTCGGGCCGAGACAAGCATAGAGTTCCTCGACCTATTTCCAGGAAGATTAAAAAAGTCACTCTACCTGAAGCTACGCATCATCGTTTGATGTTTTTAATTACAAAGATGCCATTTTCTCGCGCAATCCCGAAAGTCCGCTCAGCACACAGCTCCCAGGTCTATCACAGGCTTCCTCTTTTACCCCCTTTAATATCGTTACGTATTTACCCGATTCATTACGCACGGTCATTAATTAACGTACACCTGCCAGCGCGGCGTAAGTTAATTAATTAATTATACACGTAATAAACCTGTTCGCAACGTGGCTGGGCTGTTCTCGTTTAGAGAAGCTTGTTCCCGACTGCCGATCGAACTTCGTCATTAGCATAACAGCTTCATCGCTGTCGGCCTATCAGTCTGCGATCGAGCGCAAATCTGACCCGCATTACCTATTCCCGAGGAATCTTTCACGTCATAAGCCCCAGGAAATTCATTCACGCGAAAAGGATCCAGATCGTAATGCTGGAAAAGTCCCAGTGTTCGATCGTTTTTACTATCGACGGGCTACGCGAACACCCCTGCCAACTTTATCCCGAACACACATTTTCGACGCCTCCAATAATTTCGACGACAGCCGCGCTGACCAATTAAAACGAACCCTCTCCGTCCGAAACGAGCAGCCCACCTAGCAACGAATTCCAACAACCACTCGCTCCCAGAGCACGTATCTGCTCGAAACTGGCAGGAACACTTTGCCCAACTCTCGCGGGGTCATCGTAACCGACTGTCGTGAGTTTCCGCGCGAGACTTTGGAGCCGGCCCCACAAATCAGGCTCTCGCGTGTCCGCGCGTGTATCGCGTCGCCGGGATCGCATAAATATTCGTCGCGTAGCAGGTTTGTGGCAGCTGAGGCGAATAGAAAGCATTCGGGGGCGCGAGGATTGCCCCGCGGCGAGCCACTGCGGTACACGCGCGGATACATCTTTCAATTAAGCCGCATTGTTCGCGATGGAGCCGAGTTTCCGCCATTCAACAAGTCCCTGACGTTCTTCGAAAGGGGGAGGCGAGACATATTTCCATCGGTCTCGTGTCTCCCGGCGCCAATTTACACCCTCCGCTCGCCGCTTTCTGCCCGTCCGTGGCCGATGCGCGAAACCCTCGACTACGGGCGAACGTGTTGGCTAATTTACCCGCCTTAACGCGACACTTCCCGTCGCGGCTAGACAGACTGATACGATTAATGCTCGCGCCCTTCGCCACCCTGCCTCGGATGATCTATACTCATTAGCGTGAAGCACGTTGCGGTGTAGGTACTTTCGGTTTGGACCGCAGCGGAAGGGTTCCTTCCCTGGTTCTCCAGGGATTTTTTCAGGAATCCATAGTTAAATTTCAGATAAGTTTAGACGAGACTAAACCACCCATCTTAAGCCTCTCAATGCGTTTGAACCCCTCAGTGACGATCATCCAAGGTGTGCATAGTCGCTTTTTCACGTGGATGAATGTTGATAGATACCTACCTACATATTTTGATTTGTGCAGCGTGCTGTTTCGTCAACAGAGCGTACAGTTACAATAACGTGGAAAATTTCACAGAAATTTTCGTTTCGTTTTTGTTATTTTTGTAGAAGTGAATAAACAACCCTCTGAAAGCTGTAAACAACTTTCATGTTGGCTGTGTCTGTAGCAGACAGCACCAGGCTATACTGAACAATCACTCGTGCAATGTTTCCTTAAAGAAATCATTCGATTCGAAACGGGAGGTTTTACAGGTTTCCAGGATCGACGGTGGAAGTATCGATGCGACGATCTCGAAATACGGGGCGCGGTATAAATTTGTTAGCTTCATTTCCGTCGCGATATTGCGAAATTCGTTCGGATGGTATCGGCGGAGCTACAGGGTTCTCGGTGGCGTGTCAGAATCATGATTCATCGCGATATCCTCGCAAAAGTAAAAACCCGTGCCGCCGTGTGCTGAACGCGAATGAGATGGGGTCTGCGAGGTGGAGAACCTGACGCGTGCACGGTATATATAGAGTGTATCCACGATCCTTGATATGCAGGACGAAGGCTAGTCTAAGGATGCAACGTGACCTCATCACCCACGGCGCTTTCTTTTTCTCCCGCTGGCCAGAAAACATTTCCAGTCGCGGGGGAGGCGTTACGCGGAACCGTCCATTGGCGAGCGCCTCTCTAAAACGTTTTCCCATGCTCCAAACGGAGACGCTCGTTTCCTCGTAAATCGCAAATTTCACTTGGATCGTATACAGAGTATCTCGTTTAGATTCTCACCCGCCTCCCAACTACCCCCGTTGCTATGGATGACGAGACAGAATCCTCCGCGAATAAATTCTTTGAATGGGGCAAAGTGTTTCCATTATTTGAACACGCTTTTCCCACATCTCCACTAGAAAATTGGCCCATCGTGCAAGCTTGATAAACGATTCATTCAGCTGAAACTCGAGTTCGCTGCTCAAGCTTAAACAACGGCACGGACGACTTAAATCATTCGATCGTTGAGAAGGTACCAATCGCGCCAGACACGAGCTGAAGTTTCTGATTCACAGCTGGGGTCGTGCTTCCAGTCTTACATTCGTAGCCGATATCCGCACCGTAGGCGGCTCATTGCCCCGTGGCGACCGACGGGCTTGCCATCGAGTCGATTAGAAACCGTCTGGCCGAAAAGAAGCTTCGTGATCTTCCACTTGGTCGTGCTCGTTCATGGAAGGACAGGGTGCAGGGCAAAGTGGAGTGGTACGCGAATAAAAGATTCAGCCTCGTTAGACAGTGAAGATCCTGTACTTCACAATTTTGTCTCTTATGCCGGTTGCTCTTTCTCGTGCTCCCCGATTCGTGCTCCGCGTAAAACAGATGTCGCGTTGACTTTCAGTGCGCCGGTGTGCGACACGTATGCGCCCAGGACGATTAAACTTTAAGGCTTTGGCGGTCGATCCTCTCCTGGAAGGATCCCGCCACATGGTGCCCCTCTTAGCTACCGAGCGAGATAGCCCGCACTAAAGCGATTCGGGACACATTGCGACGCGTCGCTGGAACTTCTGCTTTCAGGCCGCGTTCACTCGTATCAGCCGTGGCAACGATTGCTGAAGTTTCATTGATTCTACGAGGAGCATCCTTTTAATATTTATTACAATTGTGGAACTGGTACCGGGGATCGTTGCACTTCGTCCTCTAGCACGATTTATTGCCAACTGAGCTTTATATAATTATTCTTAGCATATTTAGCATCTCTATGTAATTCTCGATATCACTTGACGATTCGTCCACGTGTATTATCTTAATACCGATTAATTTAAAGCGTGGGATTGCCAAGATTAGAAGAATTGCGGGGCTCTAGGTTCTCGTTGGAAGAGGCATCGTTCCTCGAGGAGGTTCGCCAGCGCGAGCGTCTCCTGTTAAATTCACGCTGCGTCGAGGCCGTGCTCTCGCACTTGTCAGCCGTTTCATCATTAATTCCGCGCGTTACAGTTCCGCCCGAGTCACGGGCAGCATTAAAATTGAATTGCCGGTAACTTGGTTGCCGAGTTCGGAACTGCTCGGGTGCGCGTCTTGGCCTGATCGATCGGCCGCGATTATTTCGGCCAATTCCTCGACTACTGCTACTGCTGCTGCTGTTGCTCCCTTCCGTAACGAAGCGTTTCCGAGAGAGATCAGGGTTGAAGGGCTCTAAATGCTTCCCCCACCCCGCCCCTCTGGATTCGAGTGTTCGCCGCAATTTTTCACGTTTCCCGACATCGAGCCAGTAACGATGCACCCGGTTGAAGGGGAATTAGGAGTGGCGCAGGATGCAAGGGCAGCAAGAATTGGCCGTAGAGATCAAGTATAAAGAGCGAGTTAGCCAGCGATGGGGTGGGAGAGGGGAGGCAATGTCAGGATAACGCCGGTTCAGGTTAAGGAAGGAAAAATAGCCAAGACCCGCTGAGTTTGCTCCCACGAGATATCAAGCTTCTTCCTCGGCTAGTCTATAATGCGATCTCTCGTGCAACTCATCGATCCATTCGAGCGTTTCTTACGTATGCGAACGATGTCCAGTCGTAACAGTCAGGTGAAAACTCGATTCGGAAATTGTTACATCCTTCTTCGCTATCTTCTCGCGTTCTGACCGTTCAGACGTGAATAATTCGGTAAAGCGGGGAGTAGATTCGATGCTTTAGTTGCGACAAGTGTCGGGTCTTGAATAGTCCAGTATTCTTGTTCGTCTGAAATATTTCTTTTACTGTAGTTTTACAATTGGTAAATCTATTATTCGATATACTTCAGCTCAAATCCAATTTACTTTTTCAGCAATTTATTCAAGACCATTAACCCGAAGCATCGAGCAATTTTTAAAAATGAAAGAACACAACGGGGGAGCCCCAGAGAAACGTTTAGCTGTAAAGAAATTTCGGTACCGCCACATTTGAGGCTCGGTTACAGCCGCAGATTCGTCGAGCAATTGATTCGTTGTACGAGCATCATGCACACCGCTGGGTAGATCCGCGTGTACACTCGGTGAACGACGTTAGAGACATCCTCCCCTAACTTCTGTTGCAACCGATGCGTTGAGAAACGCACGAGTGCGCGTTGCAAACGACACATGCCCATCGGCACGAGAGACGGGAGAAAAAAAAGGGCAAGGGTCGCGGCCCCAGGTTTCTTTGATCGGTGATGCATGGAAACCCGCTCCGCGGAATTCGGTATGTCGATGCATCCAAGCATCGATCCTCTAACCGACTGATGTATGCAGCTTCGTTTCTCCGTCTCCCTAGCGTTTCTCCTCTTGGGGGCGAGGTAGGCATTTCTGGTGATAGTGGAACTCGCGTGAAATAATTAACAGCCCTTGTAACGACGTACCCCCGAACATCGCCCTCCTCGCCACTCAAAATTACACCCACGCGCCGCGGCCGCTTGAAATATTTAGCGGCGACGATTCCGAACGCTTTTGCGTGGCAACGAGTGCAGGCAAATTTTAATCGTGGATGAATTTGTATCGCCAATCGATACCCCTGATATTTTTCTGAGGTTCCTAGCTGGGAATCGATACTGGTTGCGTAAAAATCAATGAGAAGAGAACACCGTAAGTCGTAAGATATGACCTAAAAGTTATGGTGATTTCGAGTTATCGACAGAATGATTTACATTTATTTTTTGTTAATATGAATGTGCTGAATGCTATTTCGTGGTAATATAGAATCATGTGACACGGTGTCCAAGAGCAGAATAATTTTGAACGACAAATTAATTTTAAATGTAAATCATTTGTAACGTCGAATCCCGACAGAAGTATGGTAAATAGGTATTGATTTATATGGACTATATATTTGGATTGATTCAACTTTACGGTGATTTGTTGAATTTCAATTTTGAACATAACGTAGCAGAAATGTTTTTATCCACTTGGAACGCTAATTCTCACGATGTTGTAAGCTTTCGCAAGCTGTTCTACACGGATTTGCAGTGATATTCTCTACGGATATCGGATCATCTTGTACAGAGGATTATCTGGGACGCAGGTTGACATTTTGCGCAGAAGTATTAGATGTTTAACTACTTAGGTTGATAGTAATCCCCATTCTAGTTAACGCGAGTACCCCCAAGGTTTCCCTTGACAGAGGAGCCATCGAAGTTCATGCATTCCATTAAAATCGGAATATCCTGATATCCTAAATCCCCCGTTGCTCTGTAATTTGTATCCGCATTGTGGCAGATGCCGCGATAATTTCCCTTGGCTCTTTGCTGTAACACGCTTTATGCGTATTGAAGTAATTAGACTAATAAGAAGGAGAATTAAACTCAAAAACCTTAATCCTTATCTCTTGCGAATTAAATATAAAACGCCTTAAAAACTATATTTGCTCAAGTTCATACCTGACAGTTAGCAATTGTCTATCTGACGATCATCTCGATCATTATCAATCATCTTGACAATTGCCAATTGAATCTGACGAGTTACAGACAATTCAGTTTCAACACAGCGGGCCATATGAAACGGGAAATCATCGATGTTGAGCCACGCTATGGAAACGAACATATTTCCGTGAAAGGGTGTTGACACTGATGCTTATCCGAAAGTGGTGGAAGTCAGCTCGCAGTTGGCACACACGGCCTGCTTTCCGGCGCGTATCTTTCGGTGGCTGGACACTTTCCCTTCGTTAGAGAGTCTACCAGTGTTGGACATTCGCAGGAACTTCGGGGAAAGTCCGTAGTTTGCAGTTGGCTGGCGGAAAACATTCAGCCACCGGCCAGCTCCTAACTTTCGCGATTTTACGAGCGCGAAGAGTTTATGTTCCAAGCTTGGTCGACGTTCGCCACGGAACCCGCTGATGCGAAGCAGAATCGACATCCTTTATCGCGACTCGATTAGTTACCCTTTGACATCCGTGCTCGTAAAGTCGCTCAGCACGAATGAACGCGATACTCGATCGATCCTTGCAATTAAAATTTGTATTCTTTCCATTTCATCCCGTGTTTCACGCGAGCGAGTTCGTTTCGGTGGGGAGATTTTCATCGTCGAATTTACCGTCGCCTGAAAACGTCACGCAGTTTTGAAAGCATTTCGCTGATATAGAATCGACACGAGGTGAACTCGATTTTTGTTGAACTTATATAGTCTAATGGTTCTTGCACGGGGCACGTTTTGATAATAGCAATGAACTGGCGGTAGCAAGTAGAAAAGTAACGCCCATATTTCTTTTATCTCCCGCATTTCTCATCATTCTGCATCGGAGTGCATCCCACACCCTGGTCTACATTTTTCACTCACGATGCAAGTTTTAGAACGCACATAAACCAGGGGGAAAAGCGTGCTGAAAAATGAAACATTATCCCTCACCACAGCCTCCAGAGTTAATTGCGAAGAATACTATATTGTTGGTAAATATTCCTACAACGAAGGAGAAAGGAATACACTAGCAATTAGCCAGCCCGGGGTGTTCATTTATAGAATAAGAAGGCTTCGACGCGAGTCCTTTGACGGTTTATCATTCATGAGCGGCGTTGAATGCCAGCTGCGTTGAAAGAATAACCGTTTTGCATATTAAATAGAATACACCAGCGGGCGGGAACGTTGGCGGGCTTTCGCGGGGTGGAGTGTTTAAGAGGTCGACTTAATTCTCGCGTCTGAATTACATTTGACCGCGTTTCTGAGCCGCCGTTCACGGGCACGCTTTCTACGACGTTTAAAAGTCGTCGACCCCCTCCGGGTACTTTCATTTTTCTGACCGTTCGCCTCGAATTAGGATGATCAGCCTGTTCAACCTCGGGTTCCAGTGCACCTCAAGGATCCGCATTCCGCGAGCTGCTTTCACATTTCTTTTACGGTTCATTGTGCGAGTTTTGGACCGGCCGATGACGTCAAGTTTCTCTCGTCCGACCACAACGACCGGGCTGTTCTCCTTTTTATTCGTGGCTCTCGTCGGGCACCGTGCTAAACATTTTTGGGACACGAACGAGTGTGAACCTGCTACTGCGATAACAGTAGAAAGTGGCCCAAATGGAACGTGTAATTGGACAGGGAAGAATGATGTGGAGCAACTATTGGAGTAACAATTAATTTTAATAATTGTACATCGTTTCGCTGTTAAAATTTGAAATCGAACCACTGATCAACTTTCTGCAAACAAGCTTGCTCCACTGTGTTTGCGACTGGCCGGGAGAAAACCAGCCGAAGTTTAAACTTCAAATTCAACCCCGTATGGTAATCTGAGTTGAAGCGCGAACGTTAATATCCTTCAGCGATTCGGCTGGCCCTATTCAGAGATGCATAGAGCGGTGGCGTATCAATTTCACAAAGTCCTCTCTTTTTAATGTAAAATCCGTCGGACCTCCTTGGCTTTGCAGCCGGCCCGTTTGGACCGGTTCGGCCATCTTCATCCGTATTCCAGCGCCGAATTCGCGCACCCTTGGCAGATCTATTGCCAGGCCGCACTGACACATCGGTGCACCGCATCTTCGTGGTCGGTGGGCCGTGCAAACGTGTACGTGTGCGCCTCTGCATATTATATTATCAGAGGCGAGGGGGAAGGCGGGCGCAAGACGGATATTCTCACAAGGGGCTGGGGGAGTGGGTGTACCTGCGCGCAGCTCCATAAATTTCGCGCCTAAGCTCCGGCGAATGCAACGGGGACTCGCGCGAACACGATGCAGTTGCGCCGTCGAGAGGGAGAAATGTTGTTGCCGATAAAAAAAAGGCAGGGCGAAGTTGCGGCAGATTAATCTGGATTAGCCGTAGATAAACTGGTCATAATTCCTTGGACGCGGCGCCTTTTGGCTGGCTGAAAAGATATTAACGTCTACTCCCTCGCTATATCACCGTGAAAATATGCCTGCCGCGTCTCCCTGACGGATCGCGAGGAGCTCGACTGCAATACTGCACTCTCGTTGATTCCACTGCCGTGAGAAATTCTCTTAGAAAGACCATCGTGGCTCCAGCTTCCTTGATATCGTTGGGGAGAAACTGTTGTTTAGTATATGATGGAAAGAAGTCATATTCCTTTCGGTTCACTTTATGGTACGCATTTTCGTGCACGTTGCTTAGTTATGGGAGCTACTTAAATAGTATAGTTGCCTTTAATATCAACTTTCTGATTCATTCGTTATGATTTCTGTCGTATCGAAGAGTTTTAGTAATATTTGATTATTTTCGAGCATTGGCTAGACGGGAAATGTTCGATACGATCGGAACATTTCCGAATATCTGCCGTGACGCGCTTCCCTCGTCTCTGCTTCTCTATTTTTTCCTTTTATTTTTATATTGATTTCACGCTCGTATGAATACGCGGCTCGTGTCCGACCATAAATTATACGCCTATCTATCGAGCCGTGACAGAGATTTATCACAGTTATCCCCGAGCGAAATTTACTCGATGTAACAACTATCCATCAGAGTTCCGACTAATTAATTAAAGCAAGAAACCTGTGTATTGTTCGGCGCGCTGTGTCTCGAGCAAATAACGCGATTATCGGTTATTAGTTACTAGACATACGCCGGAAATTTATAAATATTTATCCTAGCTGTCATGTCCACCGCTTCTGCTCGGTGTAACGTGTCGATATTTAACGTGTAATTAGTTATTTATTGACAGAGATATGGCGAAGGAGCACATATAACGTGTACTGTTTAACAGTGGTAAATAAATAATGAGATTTATCGGCGACCACCGCGTCAAAATTACGTTTGAATCTCGGCTTGATTGTTAGACACGGAATATTTGATATATGACGAAGAATAATAAAGCATTGATTCACTGTCGGTTGACAATTATTTAATGAACAGCCGGAGCAAGTATAAATATACTTCTTCATTAATAAATATCAAACATTACCTTCCGTTAAAGGGAGCTGCCATTTAAATTTTAATATATGTATTGTGCACAGGCTGTCACTCGTGAAACTGTTTCTCATTGTCCATCTTACGCATTGCGTCCCAATAATTCAAGTTTTTAGAAGCTCCCAAATTAATGGCAGACCCCTGATTGATCCATAGCTGAGGCGAGAAGCGAAGAGACACGTTCTTGTAGCGAACTAATGTAGAAATTGATAAACCCATCGGCGATCGCCAAACGTCCACGTCGGAAGTCCTAACTAAATCCGCGGGATAAGGACATCGTCTGGTGGTGATGGGCATACTATCCATTCCGTACACCCCTTTCCCAAGGGGTGATCTAAGAGTAAAGCGGGGAGCGGTCCGACCAGGGCAAAAGGAGAAGAAGGGTAAAGGATTTCTCCGGGTAGACGCGTCGGATCACGTCGTGAGACGGGTTAAATTGACGGGATAACGGGCGATCGTGTCTGAAAGCTTAAAGTCTGCCACGAAAGTGATTACCGGGTTGCTGCTCGGTATATATACCTTGCCTCCCCGGTGAGTTCGTCATTAATAACCCGATCGAAGTTTGGGGCGCGGG
Source organism: Andrena chrysosceles (assembly GCA_963855975.1). Classification (NCBI taxonomy): domain Eukaryota; kingdom Metazoa; phylum Arthropoda; class Insecta; order Hymenoptera; family Andrenidae; genus Andrena; species Andrena chrysosceles. The sequence goes on along the minus strand of OY979766.1, from coordinate 7,103,988 downwards.
GGAACGGGGGTTGGGGGTAAAAGGTCGCGCTAACGAAGATCCGCAACCCCTTAACGAGTGTCTACTCGCCTTAAATTAGCGGTCGAATTTGGCCGCGGTTAGCGTCGCTGAGTCGAGCCTCGGTCTGTCGATGCACGTCTCGCTCTTAATTGTTCTTCCGGCGATCGTGTCGGCGTGAAAGCTTCCTTTCATCGGCGACGCGCCGGGAATCGGGAATCGTTCGACTTGGACTACGTCGGGGGTTCTCGAGGAAATTTATCTCTGATAGATTAGAAACAATGGATACGTCTAAACGTGGACGCGCATAAGCTTTCACGCTGGGAGGTGTCTTTCTCCTCTACCTGGCGACTGTCTGCTATCCCTTCAATCAACGTGGAATCAGTAGACGAAGTCAATTTTACCGTGACACGCTATTTTTACGAATAAAAGCACACTCGATTATTTATGGAAGGGAAAGTTTGAACGTCATCGGTATTTAACTGATTCTTAATCTATTCGTCTGTAGCCCGAGTAAGTGGGTCGAATCGATATATTTCGAGACGTGTCAGCTTCGATCTGACTCAGTGATCAATTTACCTGAATTAGCCTGTGCAATTAGGAAAGTATCAATATTAATTTATTATAATTAATTTAAATGGACAGCGGACGGGCTTGATTAGTTTGCAGTGTACCCGTTGTTTGAAGTGCGCTCGCGCTTAATTAGATTGACCAATCGATATTTCGTGATTGCGTGATTGAGATACGTCGCTGACGGGAATTTCGGGGGTGATTCTTAATGCTGAACTGTCGACGGTGTTTCTGTGGGAAGACTTTGCCTCCGCACAGAGGATCTCTCGTTTATCGAGTTCCCCGATCTTGACTGGATTCGTAATTGATCTACACATTCCCATCGAGCATCCTGAGTGCTCGCGATATAATCTGGATTCGCCAAGTTATTGAAATAATTTTTCCTTTCATTATTGCAGTGATTACATTTTTTTACAAACAGGGTAACAATCGTTATTAGCCGAGCAGTTAGAGTTTAGAACAAAATGCCCGTAAACTTTGTTGCAAGTCGCAGATATATTATTCTTTCGTTTTAAGTTATTCAAGGTAAAGAAAGTGGCTCGGAGAAATGCAATTACGGTAACTTCGCAGGATCGTTTAGGAGATTGATATCCATCATGAGTTCGCAAAGTTGCGCGAGAAAGAAATGGAAAAAGTACAAATTATGTGTTTAAGTAGCACGGTAAGAGTTATGTTCACTTAAATCCTTTGAAAATGAAAAGTTCACGGGATATAACGTTGTCTGCGTTCCACCATTGAGAAACCTGGAACAGATACTTCATTGCTATCTGCGGGATCCATTGTGTCAGAAACACTTGGGCGTCTAGAGATACCATAAATTAATAGGAGCACCGGCTGGAATTACTCGGGTCGATACTAACCGGAATGTCGAAAATTTCCATTCATACTCGAATTTACGTAAACTCGGCGTGGATAGTTAACAACGCGTTTAATATTCCTGACAAAAGCTATAGAAATCGCTCGCGTTAATTGCATTCCCCGTGTTGCGATACTTCATTCGACGGTGGTATCCGTTGTCAGGTGGCCCTCTTAGATGTTCAGAACTTCGCACGTAACTAAACACCACGTCTCCTTCCGTCCCTTCATTATGTGGTTCACGTCTGTACAATGTTTTGCCCTAACTAAGGTAAGTATAGCATTTTCCGAAGAAATTTATACCCCTTTGTGTGATTTTTTAATCATCCACCATTCACTTCAATGTTGTCCATCGATGATAAGAACTATTTCAGCTTCGAAGAGAATATTTCGTTTTGTGTGTGGTTGAAGGAAAGGTCTGTGAGTTTTTGTTCACCAGTGAAATATTTAATACTTTTTCCTACTATTGGAAACCTTAATACCTACGTCATACATAAATGAATATAGAATTACCAGTTCGACGTACCTAAAATTAAAATAAACTCTGTGTTAAAAATCATCTGAATTGTCGGATCAGGGAGGAATCCAATAGACGGGAAAAACCTTCTCTGGGTGGATTGCTATTGAAATGGCTAGAAATAATAATTGTCATCACATATCTCTCTTTATTACTTGGTTCGTATACAGGCAAAATTGTACTAAAAATGGAGGTAGTAGCGTCAAGGAAGAACTTCCACTATATTAAGTCGATGTATTTTCGTAATATCAATTCGGGGTATCTATTTGCGAAGGAAAAGAGGAAAATGTCAATTTTCTACAGTAACCCCTTTCTGGAGCCTTCTACCGTACATTGCTCGTATTTTCAGAAAATTATTGCGTCAAATTTTTGGTGAAAACAAGTTGCCTTCTCGGGTCTGCGCCATGTAAAATGTTGGAAGCTTTCAAGCGGAAATTTCAGGGAACACGATGCTCATGGGCGGAGATAAGAAGTAGTACAAGTCCAGGAAGTTTTGAAATTGCGTGAATTTGAGAACTGTGAGAACTGAAATTTATTTTTAGACAAAGAGATATTTTTTCACGCGTTATTTTTATACATCCCGTCACACAGAAAACATCAGCACCCATACAACTCAACTTCCCTTTAATTGCACGAAAAAAGAAAAATAAAATTTGCACCCCTCGGGAATCACTAGGTCCATACATCGAAATATCATATAAAGTTACATTGATAGGTACTGTCGACTAGATTTTCACTTCACCAGTGATTTTTTTAGGGATATTTGATATTCCCCCCAAAGGGCAAATAAACGCAAATATGGGCTACCACGAGCACCGCAAGAGTTGGTTAACTAACACGCGTCGCGTGTGCCAGCCCATCCACCCCAACTAAAAACAACGCAGCCCATGATTTCGTGTTTGCGCCGCGGCTCTTGGCTGAACTTCAGCCCCCTTTCCCTACAAGATAAACGACCCTTTGCCCGTAACCACAGCAGGGTTGGTCCCGGAACTGGACTCCCCGAACGGTCTCAAAGGAGGGCCCACCGATCTTCATCATCCCCGTAGATGAGCTTCACGGCGATTAATCTCGCGATGAGAAAATGCTTTTCTCAAAGAGCATCGGTTGGGGGAGCGCTGACCGACCGAGTCCCACGGGATGGCACGGAAGGACGTCGAAGAAGTTGCTGATGAAGTTGGACGACACTAGGGAAGAAGAAGGCGATCCGGGGAGTGAAAGAAAACAGGCGAGTGAACGAAAGAGTCAACGAGCCGCAGAAGCTAGCAAATCACTTTATGAACGGGCCGAGGAGCCTGGATGGTTAACCCTCGGGCTCCATGTCCCTCGGAACACCGACTATCGAATAGCTGATGGAACCAAATTGGGAGGAAACGCTATTGGCCGTGACGAAAGTTCGTTTTCTACGACGACCAAGCAGTTCTCGGGCTTGTTCCTCGTCTCGCGGACGCTGGAAAAAGTGGCAGCGATTCCCAGACGCGAGGACCTTGGCCTGCAGCACGGTCGTCCAGTCGATTCCCCTCTTTACGTGGTGTCGGGACTTCGGTATCGACAGGTTTCCACACTGCTGGCGTAATTTCCGTATACTCGGGACTATATGTAGGAGGTGTCTACGGCTTGCTATCGAAGAACTGAAGATGGACACAATTACAATCAAGGAATATCACTGAATTATCATTCCACAAATTGCTCCATTTACAGCTCTAGCTCGAATTCCAGTTCGAAGCTGAACGAACAGCAAACGTTTTGCAGACACCAGGCTTGTAGGATCGTTTAAACACCATCCATCGGCACGGTGCCTCGATTTCGAGCTATTCCGCGGAAAGCTTCCGCAAAACTTTACTATCCGTGTGCCAGCGGGCATTGGCAGGGAAGGGCGAAAACCAGCGGCACCAAATTTCGCGGTGTGCGAAATTTCCGCGTGATTGTCCCCGTCGTAAACACCGGGATGCGTTTCGCTACTGAACTGGGGCGGCACAAAAATCGTTGATTCGATCCGGTTTACGGGGCCGCGGCTGAAAATTCTACATCGGCATGAAACTCGACGAAACGGAAACCCCGAAAACACCGTTGATGGCGTAACGGTACACGGGCGAATCAGTTAGTCGCTGGTATCTGCCAGCGAGCAGTAATTTTTCGGTAACGTCGGTGCGAATTTCAGCCACGATCCGCGAGCCGATATCGCTGAACCGGCGAGCTTGGAAATGCACCGTGCGTACGCCGTTATGGTATTTTGTCGTTTGAGCCTCGTTGAAGCTTGGTATCGTTTGACGCCCACGAAACTGCGTGCCGTTTGACTCAGTAAAGCTTTTGCTGGGCAAACGCAAAGCGATGTCCCTTTTAATGTGGTTGCTGTGAAAGTATTCGCTGCTATTTAACAACTGTCCGCGTGTGTCTTTTAAAGGAAGTAGCGAGCATTGTTGCCTACGAGAAATAAGCAGGATGTCCGTGGAACTGCGATATTTTTCGATTTTCAATGAAAACTTCGTTTGGTCGCAGGCTGGCAAAAACGCAAATTGCTGTGGTACCGTAAACTCTGCCGAGGATATTTTTATTCCATCCGCGCATTGACGCAGTTTTATTGCATCAATCACCGGGAAGGATAGAGAAAAATAGCTTTGTATTGTACTGCTTAATTGGCAAGTGATCGTGTTATTTATTTCCAGTTTCCTGACGGTTGATTACCGGTCGTTCCGTTTTTTCTTTTTTTTAAACAGAATGAAGAATAATTGTCTCAAAATCGGGGTGTAATAAAAGTTAAAAAGAGAGTTGAATTATGCAGCGGTAATTACAGACTTGTGGCAACGAGGAAAATTATTCTACTAAACGAGATCGAGTTTCCAGGGCGTTTAATCTGCTAAATATTCGATTCAAGATTAAACATTTAACTAATTATCCTGGAAAATTCGCGAACTCTGTTTCGAAGAATTCTTTATGATATATTACTGAATATATACTCACTTTGAAAGTACATCAAGTATCATACTACCATTATTAAGACTGACTCATAAAAGATTAAAAGAACTTAATTTGCTGTACCGATCTCGTCTTCTCGAGGGCAACGCCAGGTCACTCTATCTTGAGAATTCCTTGTCGCACGTTGAAACCCCTACCACTGGCAGCTAATTAACGTGCAATTGCATGGTTTTTGAGTTTCACACGATTTACGATTAATCCGAACCAACAGCTTCGACTCACGCCCGTCGAGCACGCCACCACAGTGTTGCTCTTACAGTTTGTCACGGTGCACCTGCAATTCCGTTTAATCGCATGCAACTTCCCTTACGCAGTTACCACACGTTGCACACCACGTACGGAGTTCTGCTTAATTAAATACTTTGGGTTTAATTAAACAACTGCCGCGTATGAAAACGACACGGGGCACCGTCGCGCTCATTGTCAGATCCCGACCGCCTGATACAATTCACCTAATTGTCCGTAAATATCGCGTAACGACACCGGCTCCTTTCGTCGACACCCAAGCGATGCCCATTACAAGCGACTGGCGAAATCGGTGGCGTCGATTCCTCGTCGCCCGAAGCCACTGCAAAATTGAGGCATCCCCGATAACGTTTGCCGCGGATTCGTACGCCACGCTTTTTACTCGAACGCAATCGCGTCGATGATGGGGAGCAATTGAATTTGCACGAAAACGATCGAGGTTAATTGGAAACAAAAAACTGAAAAACACGGAGCGTGTTCGACGATGAGAATTCTTTTTTCACCGTTCATGGCGCTTAATCTGCTTTCATCGTTAACTGTGATTGCTAGTTACTCTTAATGGTTTTACTGGGGAAATACCGGCTGATGAAGCATTTTTTATTGCGGAGCAACTACGCGTGGATGTTGTCAGTGTTTTGTGTTTGAAGTAAGTCGCTGAAATTCGGAAACCGCGTCGCGATCGAATATCAGTTCATTTCCCTCCGTTCTGGTCTGCACATTATCCTGATGTTGGGGAAACGTGGTCTTCGTAAGCAGCAGGCCTTGTTACAGCGCAGCGCGCGATGTTTCGCCATATAATTTCGTGCTGTTCCCTCAATTTGTTGGATGATCACCTTTCACGGCTCGTTACCGTAGAAAAAGATTAGTTCTAGCCGAGGTACGATGTTACAACGAACCGGACCGATTCAGCTCGGTATCTGAACTGTTCCAGTGATTAATGTGTCCGTGATTATTAATTTCATTTTTAGTATTAATTTCTCTTAGTCACGTCGTTGTGTATATTGGTACCGGTGCAGCTATTGAATTTATCTGCTATTTAATTTTGAACTGAGATTTTTCAATCGACCGAGTTGGCAACGGCGACCAGATAAAAATGGATTTGAGGCTCTTTCAATGGGTAAATGTAACGAATGTGTTTGGGACCAGTTCCCACCGGCGTTTTCAGGAATTTTCAGCGCGAGCGAGATCAACGTGTGATTAATTTCTGATAGCTTTTTCACTTTGAACATGCTGAATTTTAGTAGTAAGCTGATTTAGTGGACGATTTTCCATGGTATTCTTTTATTCTCCCATTTCTATCCTGAAGGTTTCATGTGTGTTATTTTCGAAAACCATTACATTTCGCTGATTGAAACGTCCAGCCTCGATGGTTATTGGATGGAGACGGGGGACAGCGAAGGCAAGGAAAACCGCAGAGTGATATAGGATCACGGAGTACGTCAGGAATATCAAAAGTCCCAACGATTGTCCGCTTTTCTGTTCATCCGCGAAATTAGTGTTTTGTATTCCGCTATATGCGCTTGAATGAGTGCTTACCGCATATTTCGCTTCCGGACTGTGCCGTTCCCACTGGAAGCTTCTTTAAGATACCCCTCGAATTTCAATATCCAAAATTCGATATCGAACTTCGGCTTCCTAAGTTCGACAATAACTGATTCACAAGTTTCGTTCGACAGTTTAAAGTTTCAATAGCGAGACTTTGATGGTCCGCCACAGGATTCGATGGTTAACGGTCGATCGATCGGCATCTCTGCCTCTCAACCGAATTCCAGTCTTCGGCCGGTCATGTTTCATCAATAATTGCTATCGAACACGTGTAATGATAGACGCTAATTAAATTTGCGCTCAACGCAATCCGGTATACATCGAACCTACGCGAAGTCACGCGGACTGCAATTTTGGTGAATTGTTAACGCTGTTGCGGCGATGCACGAAACCTCGTTACTCAAAATCTCTTGAAGTTGTACAGCGATGCACTAGCGTTTCTACGCGTAGAACGGGCCGTGTTTTGCGCGAAGTCTTCAGTAGAGCATAATTCCGCGAGAAAGGCCCCTCTCTGCCGGCATACATATTCGAATGTGCAGCTTGAGCGGCTTTTTGAGTAGTGTGCCGAAAACGAGCCCGCGATTGCACTCTCCTCCGCTCTCCTTGGTCCGTCGACCCGTGAAACGCACCCAGGTATTTGAGGAATTACGCGACTCCCTAAAAAATTCAGTGCTCTTCAGAAACCGGGGCGAAACTTCTACTTGCATTAAACGCTTCCGTCTTCATCCCTTGTCTCCCCTCCTCGATTGATCTTCGTGCAGCCCGCTCTCTATTTTCGCGCCCGCAATCTCGGCGGTTTTTCACTTTTCACCGCGTTTCCTTTATGAAGTTACATTTGCAAAGCGTTTGGTCCGTGCTCGCGTTCGCGCCGTGTTTGTGCGAGCTACCTTTGAGCAACAGAGAATCAGAACTCGCCGAATTAATTTTCGAGGAAATTTCACAGACAGAAAATTTTTGGAACCTCACCTTTGGGAGAACGTTTCAAGCTGATTGTCTGTATTGATTCAGGCTTCTCTTATTAATTTTTCGTGTAGTTCTTATCTGAAATCTCGATTCTATTAGGTGAGCAAGGGAAGGATACTCATGCAGAAAGTAAAATAAAGAGGGAGGAACGAGGTAGGAACGTGTGGCCCCTCGATGTTTTGTTGCAACGTGAATACGTCTCGTTTTAGGTCCTGGTCGATTCATGTTGCACGTATTTCGAGGGGAATCTTCGAAGAGACGTGCAGTTTCGAGCACACTAGTGCTTCTTTTATATAAAAACTACTCGCGCAATATACACCGTTCGCGAGAAATTCAATAGCCACGCACTCGCCACTCCTTCGTACATTTACGCGTAACCGTTTCTTTAATTCAGTATCCCTCGTGTTTTTTCCACTTTTGTAAAACTATCAGCTGCTAGGTTGGTTTAACGGGCGCGTAGAAGCGAAATATAGGGGGTAACAGTGATAACGCTAGAAGATACGTAATGAAAAAAATTTTAATGGTAATACGAAATAATTTCGTATTACGAATGCGTTCTGCGGTCACAATGGGGAGTGCTCTCATGAATTCCAACGCATGCCTTTGAATTGTTTATATTTATGCATGAGGATTGCTGTTTGGCTGAACCCCACGAGTATGAAATTTGCACTTGCTGGGAAAGAGATGCGGATGGTGGAAACGAAAACATATCCTATTGGAAGTGACACAGAGGGGTTTTAATTAATGGTAGTAAATATTTCGCAGTTGATGATTCTGAAGATGGAGTTATCCAGCTCGCAATCTCTATTTTCGCGCTGGAAAAACGAAATAGAGGTGTTCGCGGTTGGAAAAATACTGGAAATAGCGATTATAGCAAACGGTAGATTGCTGCTGCAGCTGCGATACCGGAGGGTGTTAGGAGGACGATGGCTAGCCGCCGGTTTCGCTAACATTCGTCGTTTAAAAGGCTGGATTAGGGCTCGGTGGACACCAATATTCCCACGAATGTATGTCCCCGAGAGTTGGGGATCCAAGTAGACAACAAGAGCAAACGGCGAGGGACGCAGGACGGTTGAGAAGGATCGGTGGACTACTCTTTCGGACTTTCTGGAAATTGCTTCCTCACGAGATTTCAAAAGTTCTTTCGCTACGGCGAACTAACAAGGTCGACATTTTCGTCGGGGAAACGACGTTCACTGAGGTATAAGAATTTGTACTTGCTTGAACAGCCTTGGTTATTCCACTATCTCTTGTAACTTGTACAGCAGAGTGAATACGTGTACAAATTCAAGGTTAGCGTGAATTTATGGCGAAGAATATTTACGTATGATATTTGAATAATGGTTTATCCAGGTTTTGTCAGTTCCAAGTAGTTGACTCCTTGTGCGCACGAATGAACACGAGAAGGACTTCTGAAGTTCATAATTGTTCTCTCCGTCATAGGTAAGTTCAAAGTATCGTAGAGTGAGGTGCACTCCAAAGAAAGTACGGAGTTCGCTACTGATATCCTGAAAATTGCATCCAAGTGCATGAGCAGTGAGTGGAAGCCAAGGTCCATGCATAATTTCTTTCTTGAAGGAGCTGTTTTTTAAAAAAGAGTCCTTCCATCTCGCAGAAACTTTGTTGTTTTAAAATCGTATAAAGAAGGTCGGCGACGAACCTCCGGCTTTCCTTCCACCAATTCATCTTTACTATTCAAGAGTTTCACAGAACTGTGGCGACATGCGAAGTTTTGTGGCAGAAATACAACCCCTCTGCACAAACTATTGCTTATATTTTTACTTAGGTATCATTATACATATGTGAAGTCGAATCCTATTACTAGAATACATCATTTCGATTCATTCATTACGATAAAATCGATTCAGTCCTTTAAACTCGATGCACAGAAGTCTATGGCACCTCGCTAATTACACTTGCTTCATATTTTATCTGCTGTGGCATTCTTTCTTTTTATAAAATAATTTCAAATGTCCATTAAATTAATAACTACTTAGACAATTGCATCCCGAACTCCTATCAGGCGGTTGAACCAGCCAAGCATCCGTGAATGCGTTCAGCCGTGCAATTACAAGTTGAACGTCCAGCGTGACAAGAACGCGCCGACCGGACATCGGCATTAATACCTGTCGAGTCGCAAGGAGCGAGACGCATCAGCAGGAACCAAGTCGAGAGAGATCGATCCGGCTCTCTGGGCATCGTCATTGTCCATCCTCTCAGCCTTCCTCACTCCCCATATGTCGGAGTGAACGACACCCGCCCATTGTCTTCTCGTAGACAATCCACGATCTCGCACCTCCTTCGCCATAGCGGTCGCTTGGTTAATGGCCGAGAAATTATTTCCCTGCTAATTAACCGAGCTCTGCGAGTACTTCCCCTCTATCATCATCATCCTCTCTCTCTCTCTCTCTCTCTCTCTCTCTCTCTCTCTCTTGCTCACTCTCTGCCACTTCGTCGTGCATTCCAGCTTCCTTCCTTTGTATCTTACTTCCCGCCCCTTACCCCTTTCACCCCTCCGGCCCAGCATTTATAATTAAGGTGCGGTAATACGATAATTTTCGGACCGTCACCTTTCATAAACGATTTGATCGTTTGACGACAAAGAGCCCGAAAGATCCTCTGCTAAATTAACGTATTTAATCCCGGCATCAGCCGTCCGTTCTCGCCCGTGCCCTGCGGCACTTAATTCCGCTTCTTCGGCAACAAACTCAAGGCGCGAAAACGGATTTCCCGTCCGCATTTCCGTCGTTCTTTCTTGCCGTTCTCGTTCCACGTCCTCCGGCAGCCCCCGTTCGTTACGAACCGCTCCGCCGATGGAAAGTTGAATCGAGGCGACGGTACCGAAAGTTAAATTGAGAACTTTCGGCGACACGGACCAGCCACCCGCGAAGAACGTCGTCGACGGTTTGCCGGGGATTCGCGGCAGACGTTTTTCTCGCGCGTTAACGTGCGTTCCTCGAACATCGTCGATGACGGTCGGGCTTGGAGTAGACGGTTTTTGAGAGGCTGAATTACAAGTTGAGAGCCAGCTGATTCCTGGATTCCCTGTTGACAATGCTCGCCGTTGCAGCAGGTTATTTTATTGCGAGGGAAACGCGATACAAGCCGGGCCTGAAACTTCGCAAATTAAAAGCAGCATTTAAATGCGGGACATTTTCAAGAACACAAGGGGTATATTGCACAGCGTCCGTATCGTAATTTAAAGCCGGATCCCGCGTTTTTCTCGGTGCCCGCGTTTGAATCGTAATGGTCGATTATAAAATTCCAGCGTGGAAGCCGTGGTTTCTAAAGCGGCTAAATGAACCCTGAAACGGCGAGTTCCGCGGGAGCGTGGCATCATGAGAGACGAGGGCCGATGCACAGTTTAAAAAAAAAACTGCGATGGCCGCGCGGACAGAAAGCAAAACGATACAAAGCGTCGTTTAATCCCGTGAAAGTTTCATGACGCGATTTACATTCTCCGCTCGGCCATCGGCGCATTTATTGTCCGCGAAATTTCGCGACAGCCAGCCCGGGGGAGAAAAATGAAGCGTCGTTCATTTGTTTAGTAATAAAGCGGCTGGAAAATAAAATCGCGGGCAGAATAAAGAAACGAGAAGCTTTCGAGCGAAAGCGCGCTTAATTCTAGCAGGGCAAGCCGTCGAATTTTCAACGTCAGCCATCGAGAGCCAGAAATTGTGACAAAAATTCGAATAAAAAATGTAATTGATCAGGTAGCTAAATTTGAGCTAAGCCAATCATAAGGCAGATAAACTAACTTACCAAAACTACTTTACTTTTATTTAAATAATGTCCAATTGTATTTTTAATATGAATTACGCCTTAATATGAATTATCGTTTTAGACACATTTCCTCTATTTAACAGAAAACACTGTTTTAATCGAGATATGCAAATTTGTGGCAACCAGACGCCTCTGGCTGCTTCGATAGTTCATTCCAAGCGTTTTCATCTCGATCGAGGAACCATCGAGGCATCCAACGTGACTTTTCCATGTATTTGCTCCCCGGATTCGTTCAGAGGGCACGATAATCTTGTTTGTTCGAAAGTTCGTAACTTGGTTTAGTAAAGACGCGCTGTAGCAGCGACCACGATGCCGTCGAAAGCAGCCAGAGCAACTTAATGGTCGTCTCTCAGGGCACTCTCGCCCCTAAGGGCGTATGAAATCTTAATATCCCTTATTACCGTGCTCCTAATTAACGGGTCTCGGAGCTACTCGGATAACGTATTCCTCATTTTACCTGGGTAGAAACCGGTACATTATAATAACTAACATTCTATTTTAGATGACGCCCGATAATCACTCACGTTCCCAATCACCAACTCGTCGGTGCTCTTTTAGAGTATCGGTTAATTAAACTCGCAGAATTATGCCGCGTTTGTCGCGAGAACTGATTAAATATTCGATACCAATCGTGTTCAATATTAGCTCCACCTATATTTATTAATAACAACTCCCTGTTAACGTTTATTAACGATCAAACCGCATTCAGACGTATTAATCGGCGGAAATTGGCAGTCACTCCATTTTACCAAAAACAATTAGCGGATCACGCGTGTCTACATTAATCGTTATGATTTCAATACACCCAAATGTACCTACCACTCTCGATATTGTATACACAGATTCACTCAGGACATTGACAACAGCAATTAAATTTATTATACAGTTATGATTTTTTGGTACTCTTCACATTAAACATTTACTCCGATGGCATCTTGATTTTTCGACCTACCCTAATTCTACCTACGTTCAACAATCATCTACCAGATGAATGTGGAATCGCGAATTTACTACAGTAGTATGCTTATTTCTGTTTCAGGTAAGCAGATAGTCCGGACGGTCATTCCTCACGGTCCTCCGGGGCGTAAGTAATGATTCAGCAGTCACCGTGTCGCACCCCCATCAAAGTCCGTCCACCGGTCGTTCGTCACAACCTACCCCTCCAGCTCGTCGTGAAGCTAATCCCTCGAAGGGTACAATTTACACGAGTGTCAGTTGAAAATGTCTCGGAGCTTCTGCGATCTATCGATGGATACGATCCGCGCAACCACTTCCCCTAAGTGCTTCATATTTATGAACATACCTCCTGATACACGACAATAGAAACAGGAAGCACCCGGGCTTGGATCGAGTGAGAAGGGAGGATGGATTTCCAGTGGCGGTGCACACCCTTTCCCTTTCTCCGCGAGCAAGCTCGCGTAGCAGCCCTCTTTGTCTCTCCCTTCCACCTTCTCTCGCGCCCTGTCTCGCGATTATTACCCTTTCGAAGGCTGCAGTAGCGGGTGCAGCTGCAATGCACCGGCGCTGCGCCTCGCATCCATGTCTGATACACGACCTCCAGGGAGATTTCATACGGCAGAGGTTGCGCTGGCTGCCTTTTCCCGTCGGATATTCCGCGAAAGTCCCTGAGAATTGCAAATGTTTCGCCACCCCCTCGTCGGACCTCCCTCGACACCGCCGACTCCCCGCGCCTCTGCCCGTCCCACCCCGTTTCTGTTTCTCTTTCCCTCCGCGTCCTTCGTATCCTCCAAGACGAAGCAATGGCACTTTTCGCCGCGGATATGGAAATTTCATATACGCCAGGCTGCGCCATCCTGCTCGGATGGCGTCGCGCACAGGGCAACCCCCGGGTCTCTCCCTTCTTCTTCCTCGAGGATAATGCAATTTCTTGGCCGACTTATTGCCCCGTGACACCGGGACCTTTGATATTTTACCAGTTGTTCCTCCACGCCTTTTCGCCTCTCGACCTGTAACGCAGCACTCTTTCCCGTTCAACTTTAAAAACGACGACGGTGCTCAACCTGCAACATGCTCGCTGCCCGAAACTGTTCAATTGCGTTTTCAACTTCGCCCGACGAAACCGGCAAACCGTTGCATAGCAATCTGGTTAGAAAAACTAGTTTCCCGAAAAAACGACACTTCTCGCGCTTCCAATATCCCAAAACCCGTCACCTACGAAACGTATGGAAAATCATTTCGAAATCCATCGTTTATTCACGCTCACCGGCCCTGTCCACTTTTCGCGAAATCCCGACCAGCCGTGCCCGGATTTGCATACGCGATCGCCACCGGCACGAAAGGTTTATTTTCCCCGCAGTGGCTGCCGCCGGTCACTATACGAACGATCGTTATCAGATATTGGGAGGGGGTGGTCGAGCGAGACGGCTTTATTCCACCCCCACCCCCCCTGGCAAGCAGCTCCTTTCATCCAAGTTAATAACGAGCCGTGTGTCTATCGACGTGAACGTATAGTTTGTCGTAAGATCGGGTATATTAAGTATCCGTATATCAGGCTGCCTTCGCAGGATCGCGGGATCCTTCGCGGAAGAACGGCCAGTCTCTCCATAAAGCGATTTACGACCGTCGCAGATTTACCGGACGAAATTACGCCCCGCGTTTCCCACGGATACCTTGACTTACGGCGATGCGGGAATATCATTTTTCGCGCTTAAATCGCAAGCCCGGTATTCTACCGGTCGCCCGTTTCATTGCGTGCCCGCGGGAGGATCTTCGTGAGCGTCGACGATATTCAGGGAAGATTATTAATATCGTCCATCTTCGTGCAGATATCAGAGCGATCATCGTGCCACCACAACTCATACTTCCTGTTTACGGCTACAATTTGTCGGAGGTGTAGACCGCTGCCTCATCGTTGTATAAAATGTAGAATCGTGTGAAAATCAACAATCTTCTTTTTGTATCGTTTTGTACGTAACCGTCTCTCTGTTCCGCAATATTATCAAATTTAAGTCACCGTCCATCGTGCCATTGAGCCCTCCATAAATAACGAGCTGCTATGATATGGGAGTGAAACGTGGGAGGTGACCAGTGCCCGTGTCGGATCCTCCATAATCATTTGCCTAATGGACATTTTAGGATGACGTGTGCCGATGAAAAGAGAACCTTCGAGGTAATAACGCCATTTTATGTGGACTTTTGTTCGATCACGGCTCGAACTCTGAACTGGCGACATGGAAGGCGAGCGAATTGCCAGCGAGCTGTCCTGAAAAGCGAGCGGTACTCGCCGAAATGTCCGGTTAATGAAGCTGGATCATTTCGCGCGATCGTGGAGCGGCAAAAAGTGGTATCGATTTACAAGATTTTTCTCCCGCCCGGCGACGGTGAACGAGCTCGATAATTGAAAATTCTCCACGGGGGATGAAATGAAATTGGTAATTTTAGCATTTTATTTAACCGATACTACCGCTTCCGCGGCCACACCCCGTGTAATGCGGTGAATAAAAGCGTGGGCAAATGAATATTCAGTGTGGTACAAGTGCATCGCGATTAAAGCGTTTCGACGATTCGCGTTCAATTGCCGACTTTTATATCGCCGCGATATGTACTAATTAATGCCAGTTTCGGGTGACAGGAATAACAACGTTTGTGCACGGAGAATAGTGGAGACGTAGGGCGTGAAATTTATTCGACTCGTAGACGGTTTAATGGCGCCACCGTTTAAAATTTTCACGACGCGCTGCTTTAGAGTGGTCGTTGCATTAATTACGAGATCTTGGCGGGGGCACCGATAAATTTTGCTGCAAATAATCGTTGTGCGGGTGATCGTACTTTATCCACTCGAGTTAATATTTCGTTGCGCGATAACGCGACTGCTCGATGGGCATTGCGCACGCTTGGGTATAATCCGCATTTTTTCGTGCACTCATGCATCGGGGCATGGGGTGCATCTTTTTGAAATATCTTAAATTTGATAATCGGGACAATCGTTTGTGTGGGGGCATACTTTGAGGGATGGGTATCCCTGAGCAAAGTAGCCTCAAAACTTTGCATCATCGAGGCAACTGCTTTATTGGACCGAAGTGTTCTGATCTCGATGTGTCTAATTATCCAAATTCTTTTCTATGGATTTTATCGACGGAAGTTCGGAGAATCAACACCTATAAAGGAGATTCTCTCAGAAGTCAGTAAAATGCCCTCAACCCTTCATTCTCGTTAAACATTCGAAAAACAGTAACATTTTCCGAATGCCTGGAGGGTGGATTTTCCGCGCTATCGCCACTCGATTCTCTCAGCAAGAACAAAAGCAACAGAGGTTCGCTTCGAGCGCGCACTACCGACACGGACGAAGCATCGTAGGTCCGAGAATTCGAAACGGGCGGTAAAACTCGAATCGAGGAAAATACGAGGCGACGGGAGGAGGCCTGGAAACTCGTACGAAAGTACATACACGTATATGTATATACGTCGTTTCATGCCACGAAACTAGCTGCTTGCTGCGGAGCGGGTCGCTTTTCAAACAAGCGCGTCGCCTGTGTTTGGTCCAGTGGGAAGACTGACTCCGTCGAGTGCGAGGGTGGATCGTTTTATTCGTGAAAACGACTTTCGCCCGTGCACGAGCACGGACATCGCGGGAAATATAAATTTAATGACGGATCGAGAAACGCGAGAGGGTGGCGTAGGACGAAAGGACGACCAGTGGGGGGAGAATCGACGCGGCGCGAAGCCTTTATAAAATCGACTGGCTGTCCCGTTTCTGCCAGCGGCACGATGCAAACAAATAGTCGAAAGGGCTGTCGAATTCTGGAGCCGCGACGCGTATCGCGAGGAGGTAACATTGAACGCGCGCGTTTTCTCTTGCGAGATCGGTCGCGCGCGAATGAAAGGGGCCTGCAGACGTGCGCAGTTTACCGGATATTTCCGGGGGAAAATAAAATTTTCCTGCGTCTCTCTCGCATTCCCATTTCATTCATCCGCGACGAGAGACTCGGGAACGTTCAGTGATGAAATTTCAGCGCTGGTTTAATGCGCGACTCTCCCGCGACGGATCGAAGACCCGAGTCAAATTGTATTGCATTATTCTATCACGCAATGCACTCTATGCAACTGTTTAATGACGGAGTAGTTTTAAATATAAGTGACAGTTTGAACGGCAGCGCTTAGAGCTGTCGGTGTGAAAGTAACGCGAATGTAGAAATTGAATTATCTCACTAATCTATCCTATTTCGATGAAGCGTAAACTTGATCATATTTTCCTAGTGGTTTTGAAGTTCGCGACGCGATAACGTTATTACGAGGAAAATGAGCGCACTGGCTATAACGTGATGAGGATGCATAGGAAAATTATCTTCGGCCTCGAAACAATGAACTACTAAATCTCTGTTCGGAAACTTGCATATTGCATGCGCTTGGATTCTGACGTAGGACAAAATCGCGTCAGGGGCTCGACGAAGGGTCGAGAATGCAATTTTAAATTGTAGTGCATCGTAAAGCAACGCGTCCCGCCTTCGTTTCCCCATCTGTCCCCGTTACGTGCGGCGTTGCTTGTTCCTTGAAACTCATTTCAGAAATGAGGCACACCGGCGTCCTGGACTCAATTATACGACCAACGAAAAGTTGTAACCGTTCGAACTTCCGATACGTTCGTTAACGAACGTTCCGTTGGAAACCGTTTTCGAGCCGTAAAACGGTAATAATCATAATAATTAGAACGGAACGACAGCGTCGTGGGAGGAATGGGAACTCGTTACCGCTTCTAATTGCGAATTTTCTGAAAAATACCGGGTCCAGCGCGCGCGAATGTCCATTTGTAACGCGTTCCCCGAAACGAAATTACGCGGCACCTATTAACGCGAATTGAATTTCAAAAATTCATTGTCCGGGGATGAATTTTGCCTCGCCCGCGGCGTCCTCGTTCGGAATTCATGGCGATAAATAAACGAGAATTACGGTCTTGAGGATTCAAGTTACAATCGACGGAACGCGCGTGCTCGCCTCAACACTAATGAAGATCAGTTTTCCTGTGTGGTAACTTTGGAATCGCAATTGAGATTAAAGTACTAATAGTTCTAATAAAAAAATCGATCGTTGTAATATTTTAATATCCACCTCTACCTCTGAAACGACCCCCATTCATAATCATCTCTTGAAACGAAAATCTATACCTTCGTAATTGCAAGATAAAGCTTCTAAATTCTGCAGATCGCAGTAACCCAAACCATGTTCGAATCAACTTCCATCATCCAATAACTACGTTTACAGCTTCCATATCACGCCCCAGCATATTCTGTGTTTCGTAGGAACGGTGAAATATCTCGAACGAGCTCCCCGCAGAGAGCCGTTCAATACACAACGCATTCTTGTCCCTTATTTTTCTCTCGGACGCCGGGGAACCCCATTTTTGCGCGTTTATCCGACCAGTCGCCAGGTCCGACAAGGGCGGCAAGATTTCGCGAAGGTATGCGGTGGAAATCAGTTGGATTCCTTTAGGCAGGCAGACCCTTTTACCGGAGAATCTGGCGAGATCCAATTTCCGTACGCAACGGCCTTCCGCATTCTGCCTTCGACCCCCGCGTCGGACGATAGTTGCCTCGCAGCCGAACAGGGCGAGGCGGTTGAATTTACGGGGCGAGCGTGCCGCGTTTAATCTCACCGATTGAATGTGATCTTGTAGCCTCTTTAGAAGCGATTCCCAGAGACTCGGCGAGCCGAAGTCGCCCGGAGGATGCACAGCGGGAATCGACGCCACCGCGTCCCCGGGGATCGCCTTTCGCCGCGATATCAAATTGTAACGATGGATCCGCGGAGGAAAGGGAACGGTAATGGATTTCTGAAAAGTTACCATCCACGTCTGGCGGATGTGGCAGGGGGCGGTCTTTGTCCGCGGAGCGCTAAGTTTCGAGTCGCTGAATTAGTTCCCCTTTAATGGCACCCGCTCCAGGTTCGCGAAACTTTTCTTCATTCCCGGGACAGGGAAAAATCCGAGACGGAAAGTTTCTGTGCTTGATTGAACGGCCAGAGTGAGGGAAAGAAGTGGCGGGAAGATCTGTCGAGAGAGCTCGCGAAACTCGCGACACGAGGCGCGCAGTAGTATCGCCCGTTATTAGTCAGACGCGGAACGTTGAATCGCTGGAACAAAGTTACTCGTCGCAGAGGTCGAGTCTAAAGCACCGTTTGGGCCTTTTCGTGTGAAGACACTTGATACTTTGAACATGTTCATATATTTTTTATCCTTCCCGAGGCTAAGGTGTTTAACGTGTCATTCCTTTAATTAATTGTTCTGTGCTCCCTCAAAGAGTTTGAAATTTGTAGTGGCTGGATGCTGTACTGTGTTAGTAGTTACTCATGTTGAGGATTTTTCAATCTAAGAGGAAGGAAGAATGAGGCGTGTCAAGGTGTAAGACACATCAGACCCCAACAACATTTTCCGCAGGACAAGGGATTAGGTTACAAGGCTCTGCAATGGAAGCTGGGCATCGTGGCCGCGTTAGGATTTCCCATGCGGGGCGTACATTACGTTACAGTGCACCATGAAATATGCAACGCTATCTGGTAGCGTAGCCGCAACGCTACGGCGACGGTCCGCACCCTATTTCCGAGCCGACTGCTTCCTATGCACAAGCACTTTGCCACGCGCTGCCTGGAAATCGAGGATCCATGATCGAAACCGTAGCGACCAAGATTGCTACCATTCCCAGACCTTGCGGAATTCGACTCGAAACCGAAATTATCCGTAAAGTGGTTCCCATCAGTTTTACTGGCGTCGACCAATTTTCTGGTACTTCTGTTTCGACCGTCTCTGTGTTCCCCTTACGACATTCGCGGGCTCAATGACTTAGAATAATACAGTTCTAAGCGCTGAAAAACAAGCGCTGAAAACATTCCAACGTTTAGCCCTTCGGTGAATCAGTGCCGTCTCCTCGAGCTTAAACACCCAGGCGAAAGTTTAAGTGGGTCACGTCGAAGCAGGCCTTCTCACCAATTAAAAACCCAATTGCAGGGGTGGCACAACTACGACTTCACCCACCTCTGCTTCTGTGTGCTGAGGCTTTTGAACGGGCGACGCTTGGAGCCAGTCTATTCACCGTCGTCAAGATTCCCCAGGAAAATTCGATTGCCCGTAGGACCGGTGCTGTTCGAATCCCTTCCCTCCATTTACCTTCCCCGTCTTCCTCCTGGCAATCCGTCGACGAGAGGCACAATTATAGCGACGACACCGCTGTGCTAGTCGTTCGCGTCACGATGTCGGGCGATAAACTGACTCGTGCACGCGTGTTTACTCGGCCGACGTTATTAACGTTCAGAGGAATCGGATGATCTAACGAGCTTCATCGTTCACGGTCCACCGACTTCCGCGGCGTCGACTACGATCAGGGAATATCGGGTGGTATGAGCGAGGTCGATGCGATAGGAGTTGATGTGATTGGAAATGTGCGTGTAATATATTCTAGAGTGACTTCCATCGCTGAATTACGGGTTTAATTATATTTCGGGTGCGCGTAGTGATAGCTGGTTGCATGGAACCTCTGAGATGGTAGTTGGAGGTGTTCTGGCTTCTATCTTCCGTGGAGGATGTGATTCCCGTTTAAGAAAAACGAGTACTACTTTCCAAGCTGATACACCACTTCCTTTCAAGACAAGTTGAACACTTGACCTAGATCTTTGGTTTACCAATGAACGTCGGTGCCTAGATAGTTGGTTAATTTCTAGGAAATCTGAGAAGCGAGTCAGCTGAATGCTGCATACTCTCTGTAGCACATTCAATAATCACTCCGTGTCGGGAATCCCTAATCCCCAACCTTGCTACATCAAATCATCGCCTAATTCAGACAACTCGCTCTATCACAGCTTAAAGTAATCCTTCGACGAATATTGGTTCTACTATCGTAGAAAGGCTGCGTGTGAATTCGGTGTTCAGTATTAAGGAAAAACCACAGCAAATGTATTTGCAATCAAATGTTTGATCGTACCAGTATCCAGGTGATACGTTTTCTCGAGCAAAACCGCGAGATCCATCGGCCTTTCGTAGCAAGGTGTTATCACTGAGGTACGAAGGTACTCTTCTGGCGCTCCTCTCACGGCACTTAAGGCAACTCGCAGGTACCTCCGACCTGGATGTGTATAGCTGGGTGTTGTACAGCAGGATGCAGCAGGCAACGACGTCGGCAGCAACAGATAAGGGCGCAGTCTATAAATTAATTAGGCTAAGTCTCTAAGACCTAAAAGCCGCATGCGCGCCCGGCCGGCCTATCTAAATCTGCATTAAACCACCTACCAGGAGCGTGGGCGAAATTTACAGCGTGGCCCTCAGTCGTTCGCCTGGGCCTTTGTCTCTCTTCGCCCCCGTGACCCCTCTGCACCTCTCTCCCGCGTGCGCGAATTCTACCGCACTGCCGTTAACTGGCTGGCAGGCATTCTCAGAACTCTCTCCTCAGTTTTCCCTTTACTCTCGTTTTTCGTGAGATAGCTGCAGTGTCTGTGGAATTTATGATTCGGGATGAGATCGTGGATACTTAGGAGTTGGATATCGGATTTGGGAGAAAGAAGCACGTCGACAACTTGCAAGCGACGAAGCGGGAAGGCCTGAGGGTTAGCACTGTTTCAACAACCCCTAATTATACATCCCACTCGTTGCAATTAAAAGCATCGAATTGCTCGGTAGGACAAAGCGATACCGGCATAATTAAAATGAAACTTCCAGGGGAAGCCGTGGCACCCTTAATTAAAAATTATTCTCAACAAGCGCCAGTCACCGTCAGTTTCAGCCGACCCGTAAAAATTTCCACCAATATTTCCCAAACCGTTCGAATCTCGTTTCACTTTTAATGCCTTCAAACTTCCGCGTTTCACCCCTCACTCGTTATCCCTGCTCTCAGCAACGTGAAAACAAATTTCATATCGAGAGCTGCTCTCGCCAAACACTGGGGTAAACAAAATTCTGCAATCCGGTGGATCAGCGGACTGGGGATAAAGCACCGGACAGGGATATATAGAAACACAATGGATAAGAATAAATTGTTCGGGTGGATGTAAGCGACTGTAAATCGAGGCGAGCCACTTTGTTAGAGATAATTCAGCTTCGGGGCCAATATGCATCGAAAACTTCTCGCGATGGTGACTCGAGGCGGTGAGCTCGTAGCATCGTTTTTCCGCGCGTTGCGCCGTTGCGCCTCGGGGTTCTTTATACGGCCATCAGGATAGTCGTTGGTCTGCTCTTTGTCGGCAGCGGGAATCGAGGCGGGCGGCGGTCTTATGAATATCTTATGAACGCGTAGAAGCCGCTGCCGCGGTATTACACGGTGTCGCCGTTCCGTGACGCAGATAAGGAGGCGCCCTCTGAAAAATGGCCCCTCTTTCCTTATCCCCGCGGCCGCCTGATGGGGACCAATCCTCTCCCCGCCGCAGATATTTTCACTTTATCACGCGTTACGCAGGGGCGCCGGTCTAATCTACGTTTAACGCCGTCCAGGGGGTGGATGCGACGCGTCGTCGCTTTGTCGCGATATTAAGGCGAAATTCATCGCGGACCGATCTGTCGCGACGGGGGGAGTTATAATAATGGCCGGGTCCGTTTTATTTCTCATCGCCCCGGGGCGGGATCCTCTTCGACGGCGCCGAGAGGCGCAAATTAGCCGGGCTTTAAAGTATTAGTGGATCCCACTACGATCGACTGACGGCTGGATTTATGTGTCTGCTGCCCGGGGATAGATTTCGATGAGAATTTGATTTCCACGTCGTGATGGGAAATCTCTTCGGTGTGAATTATTATATTTGTTGAGCGTGATTTGATCAATGCTAGGTTGTGATTTTGGATACGGCCGGAAATGATGGCTTTAGTAACTGTCAAGAATGTTTGTAGCGAGTGTATCTTTTGGTTAATATGCTACGTAATTGGAGGGCCTAAGAGACATTGACGCCGTTTTACTAGCGTGGAGGATGCCTGAGACATGCTTAAATTTAATTGCCAACGGGAGGCAAATTGGTCCCGGAGAGATTCCCTTCCCCGTAAGGAAATTATGCCGAATACTCCCATAATTATCTTCGCTGCGTCACGTGAAACGTGAAGCTCAGGCGACCCGTGATAATACACAGATTCCGTAGCTCGCGTGCGTGACAACGTTCCCTTATGGTTTCTTGGACGTACACCATTCGTCCTCTCCAAACAGACGTCACATACTCGAGCGGTGTACATACTCGGTCCTTCGCGGCAAAGGAGTTAATAGCGAGCTTGAGACGATAGCTCAGACGCCGAGTTGCACTGCGAAGTCGTGCGTGTCTTGAGTGAGGGGAGTTCGAGGGCGAGGCGATGATAAGTAATCCTGCAGTAGGGTTGAAGCCAAACGAGCGCTTTGTGACGTACGTCAGACTAGCGACAACGTAATATTCCCGTACGAGCTACTGCGGCTCAGGAAGTACAAGCTAAGTCACGCGGAACATGTACGTACGTCACTGTTGAAACGAGGTACTCCGAAACGAGTACTGTTCGTACTTCCATTTTTTACATGCGCATGTCGGTCGCGTCGTGTAAGGTAGATACCGAGCGTGCCATTTCACTGCGCTAGATTCCCGAGATTCCGAGAAGTAGGTACCTAGTAGAATTTGTTGATAGGTTCGTAGAACTTCTAACTCGAAAGTGTGCTTTGACCGTGTCCAAACACTTCACCCTTCGCCCTCCACTTCGTCCAGGAATCACCACTTTGACACCGTTTGATTCAAAGCACGTAAAGCCATGTCGCCGGCGATCAGACAGCTTTTGTACGCCCGCCAGTTCCGAACACCACAGTCTCATCGGCGTTTACATCGACGATGTAAAATTCCTTCCATTTCCTCGGGGGTGTGGCCCATTCGCGCGTATCCCTGTCATATCCCTCACACTCTCCGTTTCCTCGATTGTAAATTTCCCACTCGCTCCCCTAGAGGCTCCTTCGAACCTCGCAACGTTCACGCGAACTTCCTTATCAACCGTGCAATTCTTTTAAGTACCAACAAAACCATGATCTGCAATTGAATTTTCGCGGGTTGGACCGGAAAGAAAGAGATAGGAAAAATTCGGTACGTTATCATCGCTCGTTAATAGCCACTATTCCTTTCCTACGTTCGTTCGACGTTGTATTTGGCAAAGGTAAATCGAATAATGAATTCATCGCCGTGTCCGGGCTGGTCAACAAATTTGCCCGTCGCAGATTTTCCGCTGCACGCGTCGAACAGGTGTAAAAACCTGTCGGGTCAGAGCGCGACGAATGATTGTTTTCCTCCGATATTGATCGAGAGCCGTGAAGCGCGACGTTTGCTCGGCTCCGCGAAACGCTGGACATTTTAAATCCCCGCTCACAATTTGTCCGACGCGTCAGGGGAATCGGAGGAATTAGTCATCCGGTCGCGTTCACCCTGGCCAAACGTCAAGCCGAGGTATCGAGCTCGCCGAATGAAAGCTATTTTCAACTTAATTACCGGGAAACTCGATAAGTTGCGCAACCCTCCTGCCCACCCCCTCCGTTCCGTGCTCGTCACCCGTTACATTGCTCTTTAACTTTTTACGCCCTACAATTAACTGATCGACCAGCACTGGAACTGTCGAGCGCAGCGATCGGGGTCTGGTTTTATGGTACGAACGCCGATAGTTCACTGGCTTTGGGACTCGACATTTTTTGGTAGACTCAGGGGGTTGAAACATTCGTGGGTTTGTTAATTAAGGTACATGCTTTGGAGTATGATATTTCAATGGTCGGTTACTTCATTTAATTAGTGAGGTATTGTTTATTATTTAAATCGATTTGATGAATTCAATGCTTCTGTTATTGCTAGACTACAAGGTTTGTTACGAACTTTCTTCTGTGCGAAGTTCTCCTTTGTTAGAGCAGATGTCCCATTGCCTCCCTCACTTTCGAAGGGTGAAAGTTGCACGGGAACTGCTTTCCTTCGAAGAGGGTACCTGGAAATTATTGATAAATGTTTTCTTTAGTGATGCCTTCTGAAAGCTACACCTCTGAGTTTCCAGTATACAAAAAAAACGTTGAAATGAAGCAGAGAGTAATGTAATACACGGCTGCACTGATTTAAGAATCCTCTCTTGATAACAATCGACCGAATCAAGAATTTTGATAAGCTGTTAATTCAGTGAATCGTGTAGTCAGATTATGCGAAGACTATATCAGTTTACTAATTGCTACGATACCTTTAATTGTCGACGACAGTATTGTTCCTTCTGCCACCTGCAAAGACAACTAAAATAAACTAACAACTCTGCCATTCACCGTCAGATTTTATTACCCCTCACTGCTGATTATTTTAACTCTTACACAAGACTCATAAAAACCTCAAAATAAACCAATGGTGCCTCCGTCCATCAAAGTAACGTCAATCTCCATAAGACCCTTAAAGATAAATAATCCTCATTACGACAAAGTACTCCACAAACTGGCGTCACTAGATGCCTGCATTTAATTCTCAACGGTCCATTAGGATAGTAGGATAGAAGTTTCAGAAACAAAAGTAAAGAAAGCGGCTGAAAATTTTCTTACTGGAGGCTCCCCTAAGAGCGCAATACTCTTCCAAGTGCACTTTTAAGCAGCACGCAATTTTTTATACGTCAGCTCAATCCTTTTAGAGATATCGAGGGCACGCTCTCGCGCGACAAACTTTATCTCGAAGCGTCAGGTTCGCGGGCTGGCGACTCGGAATATTTTTGAAGTTCCACGGCGGAAAACGCGATGGCCTGTACCGTAAGCGTTATTGGTCGGTCCGCATTGCGCGCGACATTTAATGGCGCAGTAAATTCCTCCCGTTGCCGGTCGTTTACTTCCGGTGCGCAGCAACGGCCCCTGAAGGAAGTCACTGTAGTCGGCGTTAAAAATGATGTAACAACGCTCGCTCCCACCCTCACCGTAAACGATACAACCTCGTTTTTTCGCGCGTACGAACCCAGTTAACGTCACTCCCCCTCCTCCCCACGCGTTAATTATTCGCCTTTATTTCGTTACGTTTCCATGGTGCCACGAAGCTTTTAGCATCTCTCGAGGGGGAGGCTCCATGGTAATTGACGACCGGCCGAAATGCAATTTTTCCGGCCCCCGTAAATACGAAGGTTCGCCGCGCTTTCACACGTATTCAATTTTCGTTTGTATCCACTTTTACGTCCCGTGAATGCTGCTTGAAAATATTTTACGTCGAGAGTAGAGAGCCGAGAAGGGTGTCAACCGCACTGTTAAAGGGAAAATTCCTGCTACAAGACGTTTCTGGTAATGTAATTTAAGGACGAGTGCAGAACGATGTTGTGTAATTGCTGGCTTTTTCACCTTCTCCTCTGGCTTCGCGTTTGTTAAGTTTCAGTGGGTAGAAAGTGCGGGACAGACTAAATTAAGATTCAGTAATATTACGGATAGCGTTATTTTCTTCTGAATGAAACCCCACATGAATAGACAGACCGAAAGCTTTCCTTTCTAAATCACCAATGCCGAAAACCTGTATCTTTTCGCTAGCAAGCGCGAAACGTCGTTTTGTATTCGTACGTCAGCCAAGTAAACGCGCGCAGAAAAGGGGCAAAGGGACGGGTTACCCCGGGAGTTAGAAGTGTTTGGAAGATGTTGTAAAGCACTTTATCCGGAGGTGAAAAAGGAAAGAATGGACGGGATCGAACACTTGCCCTCGTTTCCAACCAATCTATCATACACTCGAGGACAATGGAAAATCCACCTGGTCCGTTTCGGCCGATCTACACACGCTCGCGTACTCATACACGTGGGGCTATGGGGCTGAAAGGAAGGGTGGATTCCGGTAGAGAGAAACGAGCTTTCGCCTCCCCGAAACACGGCAAAGTCGGTGGAGTCTTCATGAAAAGCTCGGAGGTCCCTCCCACCGTCCCATGAATATACTAGCCATCCATAGATGCTTGTACCATGCTCTCGATACGTAAGAGCATCGACAGGCAGCTATATACGTAAATGGGAGGTAGAAGGTGGAATAAATTTAAATATCGGTGCAGGCTCTTTGATATGTTAACTAGGATAGTCGAAGGACGGAAGGACGAAGGCCAAAGGCCGGACCAAGAGGGCGAAATTCTTTGATAGTGATTTTTCTTTATTTCTTCGACTTTATCCAACCCCTACTTCCTCCTTCTGCTGCCCCTTTTTTTCTAATCGTATTTCTCTCTACCTTTTTGCTTTTCATATCTTTGCCCTGTGCCTTTTTACTCGAACTTTCAACCTCCACTCGCGTTCAACTACACCCCTGTCTCCATCTATTACCATCGAACATTATCTACCCGTGTATTATTTCTACCGTTCGCCATTCCTGCTTTCATCTTTCATACTCTCTCCCTCCCTTCTTTCTCTTTTCCATTCGTAGTTTTACTGTACGTTCTTTCTTTCTACCGCATCCGTCACCCACAGGACAATTTATGTTTCCCAGAATGCACTGGCTCTATCTATACGCGCGAGTGTATGCAAATACCATCGCGGAGGAACTCGACTGGTTTCCTGTCTGTCTCCCTTCGTTCGCCCTCGCCTCCTTCTCCCAATATCTCTCCCTTGTCCCTGTGACATTGTTTCGGTTCCCTCTTCTCCTCCGTCGCCCGGAAGTTCGTCAGTTCTTTAATCGAGAAATTAATGGCTGTGCCCAGCGGGCATCGGTGCCTCCGTGTAACTAGAATTTAAACCGAAATGAATTCGTCGAGCGGAATAAAGCGGATGCACTTCGGTTTTGCAGGTGCAGCCGTCCGTGCACCGTCCAAATTTGCCTGTGATATACTCGCGGTATTCAGGAAATGTATATCGATTTCGCAGTGGTAATTTGTCATCATATTTTCTCTCATCCGCGAAAACAAGCCGACTGAAGGAATACGAGAAATATCTTGTTCCTGATTTATTCATGAAAATTCCTTGCAACCGATATCCAAATCCCGTGAAGATGTTGAAATACAACAGTTATTGACATCTGCAGTGCCAAAATTATCGTGTTGCGAACTGCAGTTCCGCGCGTCTGATTATTGGCTGACCTGATCTACTGATACGTCTCTGCTGTCAGTAGTAGAGCAGTAGCATTCGTCTTTGGATTTTAGTCAGGCAAATTGCTATCGACTGACGTAATTCGGGACTACGTTAATAGAACGGAGCCATTGAATAGGTGAGAACAGTGCAAACAAACCATGCAATGCATAACATAATGAGTGGTTGCGACAATTATCCTAATGTCCGTATTGCAGACAGTGATACGACGCATCGGAAATAGAATGCACCGTTAATCTCGCCGATGTCATTCGCAGGCTCAAACGGTTCTAATTAAAGGGGAAAACAACGGGTTTGCGGTGAATAAGAAGAGAATTAGGTCGAGCGCATTGGCATTTTTAAAGGCACAACATTCCCGTCGTTAACGACGGTTCTATTTACTCAGCGAGCGTGCACACGCCGGTTGCAGCGGATGCAACGACAGTAAACTTGTTTTTCGACACACTTTTTTTTCCTCCCTTTTCTTATCAATGTTCCCGCTGTTGCGTGCACGCGGTGCTTCTGTTGTGAGAATTGCGTTTCACGATTCGTCAGGAATAATTTTAATCCTACTTTCCAGATACGTTTCCACATTCTGTATTTAATTTCGTGTCCGCACTACCTTCGAACAGAGTGCCGGCATTAATATAAGATAAATTTCCTGCCACAGTGGTGACATGAAGTCAGAGAGTTCATGAATTCGTCAGTCTGTTTTCCGTTCTGTGATCAATTCCTGTAATTGCAGTAAAAGCATTGCCCCGTATCTCTTCGGCCGTAAGTTTATTACACTGCGGTCCAATCTCGGGAGGAAGGTATTTATTATTAACAGAGATTCGTCCGTCTCGTGACGGCTCGAACCCGTTGAAACAACATATTCGCCCGTCCGCGGGAGAAGCAGTTTCGAAACTTTCTACGCCCGGCTGGAAAAACACCGACCGTCTCGCAGGACCGAGACTCTCGTCGAGGATAGAGGACTTCGTAAGCGGGCGATATCCCATATATAGCAGGTGCTGCCGGAAGTTTCATTTGAATATTTAAAGACTTGGCCGCGATACACGAGGAACTTCCCTATTCGCAAGGGCCCATACGTAAAGGATATTCGAGGCAGAACGAAGGACCTCGTCGAGGGTTGATCTCGGAATTTTTTATCTCTCGACGGTCAGGCGTCCCAGAGCAATTGTTTCTCCTTCTTGCCTCCCCCCTCCTTCTTTGTCCTCCACCGCTTCTTCTGGTCCCCCATGAGCTTTCTCCCACGCTCGTTTCTCCGTTCTTGGTCCACCGACCGACAAGAACTATGTTCATTCGTCGCGCGTCAGGACCTTGGACGTGCCTAGCCTTTTTCCACTTTGGTTTCTTGCCCTTCGCCGTTGACTGATGGAACTCCGGCCCGTATAATTCGTGGCTCGCGAACGCGTACTTAACTAAACGTTCGTTTGTTTTATCCGTTCCCGCGAGAAGTGCACGAACCACCCATTTACCATGGTTATTCGACTCATCTATTTTCAAGAGACAATGCTCCTTTTCTCGGGGCTGAAACTGTGATCTCGAGCGAAATCTTGATACAGAAATTGGAGAAATTCGAGTGCAATGAATCGTCTTGAGAATTAATTGCAAGTCAAGCATCATGAATCACCTGAGTTTTATAAACCATTACAATTTCCCCATGGATTATATGACCGAAGTTTTCACTTTATTTTTCAGTCCTCCTGAATGAAGTTCATTTCATATTGTTTCTCGTGAAGCAATGCCGAACCCCTGGGATGGATTAAATATATCGCGTTTGAACAAAATCTCAATCATTCTAGAGATTTCAGGCCACGTTTCCACGGACATGTATTCGACGGGTTTCTTTTATTAAGTCAACCGTTCGATCGGTTTTCGAACCAGTCGCGTCCCACGACGCGATTCGTCTGTCCGAGGTACAAATAAAATGCTTGTGTAATTATTGATACGATCATTTTTCTGTCTCGCTGGATCCTATCGGTCGGTTCGCTCAACCGTTCATCGGTATTTCGAAACGAAGACGGATCGAGAAATTAGTTTCAAGGTATTCGCTCTATTGGAACGCGTCTCGCTGTTTCCGGCTATTCCGTCGCGGTTTTTCCTTTTCTCTGCCTTCTCATTGTGGTTCCCCCTCACCCTCTCTTTCACCCCATTATAACTTTCTCTTTTCACCGCTAGACTATTGTCGCTCGCACCCCTTTTCTTCCAGGCTTCATTATTTTCCTTTCCTACGGTTGAATCGGCGCGATAACGGGACGCACTCGTCTATGAATTATCTGTCCCCGTCTGAGGGAGGATTTCGAAGCATTGAGTAACCGTATTTCCTTAAATTCGGCAGCTTATGCTAACATTGGTCGTTTTAAGCCATTATATTCCTGCCTTTGTTTGCGATAATTTCTTACTTGGAACATAATTTATTATACAATAACAAGATTAGTGAGATCTCTTTCAAACCTCTTCGAAAAACCTCAACCTGTCAAGCGAGCTATGAAGATCATCACAGTAATCAATACGAATGAAAAGGGAACAGAATTTAGGAATTAATCGAACAATATTGTAGAAATCCTTTACGTCCACACCCCAGAGACTTGAGTCCAATGTCACCAATTCTACTCGAACAGTTCTATCGTTTCACGAGTCTCGTCTTACCAGAGAACGGCCTATTAAACACAGTTAAGCGCGTTTCGTCGTTTCCTGGAACTATCGTGTTGAAACGGTGATGCATGACGTAGAAACGAGAACAGCGAAGGCGTCGACTTGGATCTAGTGTCACGATCATAAAAGCTAGTACATAGTTACTGGGACCGGATAGTAAACCGTCAGTTGTCTGGTCTGGCGAGAGGACGTAAAGCACGTTACCTGATAATGAAATAATCGTGCCACTTCAATCTTCACTGTTCATTGGTTGATCCTACAACACCTCCCGGCTGTCGGGCAGCGATAACCAATAATATACGTTTGTCACGATATTTTGTCGCGAGCAAAGTGGGATTTCGGTCGGACCCTTAAATGTGTACCAGCCTCGACCGAAGACGGTTCGTCATGCTGTCTCATTGCAAAGTCAGTGAAATATCGAATCCCCTTTGTGTATTTTTATGGTGTTTTGTCTCCTTAATTAATTCCCGTCATCAGTGCCGATTTTGGAAGACGAAATACCAAGGTAAATACAGACAGTTATCAAAACAACGTGTGGAATGTTTGGCAGTCCCTTCATTTAAAAGAAAGAATTCAATTTTTGGAGAATTTGTAGTTTCATTGATTTCGAAATTAAAATACGTTTGAAATATTTCACTGTAATAGCCTTGCGATTTTTACCAAAAACGCTGATAGAAATAATTGGCTGGCTGGTGGGAAATTCCCGTTCCGTTGACAAACTTGCTGTATATTTATGAAGTTCGTTATTTGTTGGAAATTGGAAATTTCGATGAAGTGCCAATTACCGCGGGCCATCGGGGCCGGCGGAAATTGTTATTTTTACGTGCAACTGAACAGCATTTTCAACAGCGTCGCGTGCACGTGAACATTTTTTCGACGATCCACGGATCGCGACAGATGATACAAGCGTCGCGTTAATTACGCAAATTTTTGGGCAGCTGTTTCATTACGCAGCCTCTTTCATAAAAAGTCGAACAGGACGAGCAGCGACTATGGGTACCGTTGAATTTCTGATAATACCTAGTTCATTCAATCACTGTCTGTCCATAACGAATGCATAGGATATTGCACAAAGAGGCAAATTGTCACAAAAGAATAGTGATCATGTTTGATAGAATTTATCGTTGAAGCAGTTTGCTGGTATCAATTCATTTTATTTTGGATATTCAACATCCTCATTAAGACTCCTCGGTGACAAAACAAAAATTATTTTTTTTGCCATTGTCTCTTTGCCATTATTATTTTACAAACGACGGTTACAAAACTAATTGTCCTCGACAATCCTGGCTTTTTCAATTACGGTGAAATTAATTCGATCCGCTTTGGCGCTATACACCCGCGCTGCAAATATTACGCTACTATATACTTTACATTGTTCAGTAAAATTCACCGTGACGGATATGTGCCACAGGTATAAAATCCACGCGTCACTCGGTCAATATTTGTTCCTTTTTTGTCGTAGTAGTATATTTCACATTCGGCGAGCTCGCGGCAACGTGTTCATGGCGCGGCCGTATCCAAACTCCGCGCGTACTGATGGCACCGGAAATTTCGCATAAAAGAGACACGAACGGAGGCATAACTAACTTTAGATTAATCGATCGTCCCGCGGGTAGAGGACATTTTTCGCCGGTAACGGCCGCAACGTCGTGCTTCGTCGGAGACGAATAGTAAGAAATTGGACGCACGCGACGATGCGTATTCGAATAATTGGACCTCGGTTTCGGAGGGAATTTTGCTGGACAAAATTTCAGCGTGCGCGCGCGTGGTCCTATTATCTATCTTTCCACGATATTGTATCGGTGTGTTGTTAACGCATGAGCAAACATATTACACGCTCGAAATGTAGTTGGTCGAAATCCTTCCAACGCAACTTGTCTCCGCTCGCGTCGGGGCGCCGAGCGTGCAGAATAATGCGACCGAAGTTTCGAGGATAATTACGTTGCGTAAGGGTAATTACACCGTGCTACCCGGGGAATTTCAAGTTCTATGCTCTTCCGAGCACCTATGCAGCGACGGTATACTCGTGTGTGCGATGATGTAACGGGGTACTGGGACACTTTACAAGAATACAATATTTGCAAAGAAACTTTCTCGGAGAACAGTGATGCGTGAATTATTTTCGCGGTACAATGGAGCCTCTGCAGTTCGAGGTGAATGAAATTGAAGTAGAGCAGAGTTATGAAGACCTGGGATTAACGGGGATGAAACTTATTTAATGACCATCTGTTTACATTAAAGCAATGTTTCGCAATTTATATTTTTGTGTCTAGCGTGATTCGCGGCTAGTGTTTCGAGTATTTCGCCAGTTTGCAGAGGGTGGAAACGGATACAAGTGCTTCGCACATTTTCCACTCCCTTCTATCTTGTTTTAAACAGCTGCTGCCTCTGTCAATTTCGCGCATACCGCTTGAAAAGGCCTTTAAAGTTGCATTCGAGAAACAGAGCACGCGCTTAAGCTGGGTAGTCGCGAATCGATCGCGTGCAATCAATCCTGGTAACCCAGTGGCAGGCTGAATTACGCCTCGCGCGCCCCTCGAGCAACCGTCAGCCGACGTGTTCGTCCCGAGACACCTTAAACGAATCCATTCGAAACGCACCCAACAGCCCCGTGTTCGCCGCGATTTATCCGTATCGTCGTTTACGACGTCTACCGCGTCGTTTCGCGTCGTACCGGCGCGACGCCGTTTCCCAATAAAGCGAACAGCTCACGGCTGCTGACGAATCCCCGTCTCAGGAACGCGATCTCTATAACGTAACGTTCCTGCCAACGGAAATTCAGCCCGTCACGGGAGCTGGCGGCGGGATAAGCGCGCCTGATGGTCTCGTAAATCTCGTAGATCAGAAAATTCATTTCGCGACGTACCCACTGGAGGAATCAATAAGGAGCACGTAAAGGATCCTCGGTGTTTCTCGATTCTCGCGCCACACGTGGCCCCGATCGATCAACGATTCCTTATCTGTTCTCCACCTTTTCGTCCAGCGTTTGTTTAAGGAGTCTCCCTACCTTGACGGACGAAAAATGTTGCGAACTTTGGCTGTTTTTTTTAAGTTGCAGAAGTCTAATTTTGAAAATAACCGACTTAGTTTTAATGATAACGAGAATGGGACATCTACTGAAGAGATATATCAAGTTTGAAGTAAATCAGGTGATTGATTTTTGAGATGTCATGCCAATAAATTCGAAAAATATCATTTTGAGAAAAGCGTATTTAAAGTTTCAGGTACCGTTTTTTAAATTAATCTTTTTTAAATGTTGCTTAAATATGTACAAATATAGGCATAATGTTTGTAATTAGTTTAATTTGAGGGATTTTCTTTAAAAAAATCCCAAATATCGCGCTCCTTTTCAGGCCTTCAAAGTAGGGAGACCCCTTAACGAAAGATTAAACGCGCGCCGTAAAATCGAGGGTTTTCTTCCAGGGTGAAAAAACTACTAAACTAAAATTATGTACGGCCTCGCGTGTGCAGAGGCATCTACATCGTAACCAGGCATCTGCATATCAACGTAGCCTCTGCTTGAGATTCTCCGCGTGGCAGGGGGCGTAGTTACACGTTGCACTTGGAACTTCATCTGCACTCGCATGTGTGCTCGACGTCGACGTAACCCACCGTGTCCGTGGCCCGTGGCGACGACGCACGTCGGGACGCCTCAAAACGAGCTCAGAAACGTGTCTACGCCCCTACACCATCGAGTTTTCAGCCCGAATTTCCGCCAAGTAGCGCGACACTTCCCCTTTTTTCTACCAAGGTAACCCAATTTTGCCCCCCTTTTTTCGAACTTCTTGCTTCCTTATTCTCAATGCCTGTCCCCTCTTTGTGTAATATTCTCGCCTGGCCTCTCTTTGTACGACTATATTAACACTAAGAAACTACTTAAGTAGTTCCTCGGATACTGCTACTTTTTTATGAAAGTATATATCCAAATATGGCGTCCAAGTAAATATGTATTTATCTACTTACAATTAGCTACCTTGCTTTCTCTTGTTCCACTGTCGTCAGTATTACTTTTCCCCTTGTCTTTTGCGTTGTCATATCTCGATTCGTTACTCTTGAATTTCGTTACATTGCTAAGTAGTGCCAGTTTTTAATAATAATTATAAAACTTCTACTTTGAATGTTCGCTCCGACGCGTTCTGTCGCAGATTTCTGTCTTTCATCCGCGTTTCGTTTTCCGTCTCTAGAAGACATCAGTCAGTGAAATCGTCAATTTTCGTCTCTGGTGCGTGCGAAACGATCGAGTGGCATACGTGAACCCGATTTCACGACGTTGCAGTAGATTGACAACTTCGTGCCGCGACCTTTTTCATCGGAAATATCGACAATAGACAGGGGTGTGCTGCTGTCTGAGCTGAAGCACCCTGAAATTCAGCGCGTTATCGCGTCCTGGAGAAGTTTACATCGGTGCACCCCTTCATGTTTCTTCCTTCTCCAAGGAGGGACCGTTCCAGTCAATATTAACCCTCGAGCATGCTCCAACAGACATTTCTTTCCCCCTCGGTACATCCGGAAGCAGCGATATCCGATAGAAAACGAATAAAATACGATATCGATGCGTGTGACGTGCAACTAATTGTAAGAAAAATAGTAGAACCACATGGGAGTTGGGGGGGGGGGCAAGTTTAATATCAGTCGCTGGTGAAAAGCAACGATCCCGTCGAATCGCGGATTTCCATTGGAACGGTATTTAAAACGGTCTCGTTTATTGCCTGTTACAGCTTGGACAGAGATCAGCCGTTCGCATTCCAGCTGGGAGTCGGCCAAGTTATTAAAGGCTGGGACCAGGGATTGGTGGATATGTGCGTGGGCGAAAAGAGGAAGTTGACCATACCGCCGGAACTCGGATACGGGGAGAAGGGAGCCGGAAACGTAATTCCTGGAGGTAAGATTGCTGGTTCCTGCACTTCCGCTGGTAGAAATCATTTTTCCCACAAATAGCCGACAATGCGTGATTGTTGCAACGAACATTGAGAGTCTGCCGCGGGAAAATGCAGCAAGTAACGAAGGGGAGTTTACTATTTACCAACGAAAGCGGTGTACCGCTGTAAAATTTGAAACAATAGACACGATGGTATTCCGTGCAATGGAGAATTGAATATAAATGGGACAGGAAGTCGCACACTTTATTACCTCGGATGAAATGCCTGCGCGTTCAGAAGTTTATGTTAATAACAGGCGTTTTCTTCTAATTGCAATTAACGCGACTGAGGGCGAGGTTTCGCGTGCATGAAATTTTCAGATCCGCCGTAGGCATTATTATGGTAATGGGTGTATGAGGGACAGGGGAAGGCTGGAGGGGAGCTCCCTTATTTACAGAGGAAATGCTGCCTGTATTTTTGCGCCGTGCGTTGTCTCATTAATTTCGCAATAAACATTATCTCTCCGTTATAATACAATTTTGCCGTAACTAAAGGAAGATTGAATGTATTTCCAACGTAATTGTCTGGCGAGAGAAAAAGTGCACCATGCCTTCAAGTGCTTTTATTTAAATATGTTGCGAGCCGAAAACGTTCATTACTCGCGAAATTGAATATCCATGCAATATCGCCGAGTTCTGTAAATAGACCAGTGTGTATGGTGCGCGGGTACATTTTCATTTCAATTATCTTCTCATTTCGCTGGCGAGAGTTCGAAACTCCGGCCGGACCATCGACGTCGTACGGGGATTTATAAAATTACAATAAAAGTCAGATATTGTTGCGACAACGTAATGGAAATATTGAAAATATTAATTAAATTAACGAGGCCAATTCACTTTGCGACCAAATGGGATATCGCTGGGAGCAGTAACAAATGAACATGATACATTTTTCATGCAGATAGGTATAACGCAAACTCCGATGTAGATTCTCCTCAAACATTAAAAAGGCTCTGTTGACACAGGGTTTATCGACTTTTCAGGGATAAAGTAATGCCCGTGGAAGCAGCGATGGAATAACTCCGAATTTACGTAATATTACAATTTCCAGCAATATCAATTTCGTGAATTGAATGATAATTCAAATAAAGTGTTCCTTCTCATTAAGAGAACTTAAACAGTTCCGTGGCAATGTAATATAGAGACGCGATTGATGTTCAATTGCTAATGCTTATTCCCGAGTTATCCACGAGTCCCATCGATTTTCGTGGGGGGAACGAACGAGGCCAGGGCGACGGATCGATACAAAAGGGATCGTTAGTAACGGAATCGGACTAAAAACGGAAAGGAAAAACTGCAATTGCACGGAAATCCAATAAAGCGTCAACCATTAAATTGAGCACTGCTATCCCGGCCAGATCGACCGGATCAACATCCACACTCGTGGGCTCATTTTTTCGGCAGCTCGCCTGTTATACACGTGGAAAATTTGCGTAGAGTATACGCGTATCTGTCGATAGGAAGTCTGCCGCACTTTTTGCACCAGAATCCTCTTTGTCTCGCCCACCCTTTGTTCCCTTGCGGAGAATACGCTCGGCCACGATAAACGGATTTGATAATGACTGCGAACACCACCGGGATCATCAGAGAAACGTGCGATCTTTTTCGGGGTGCAGCTTCCGCGAGGTCCACGCCGCAAGAATTTCCCACGGGCGCGCACGGTGTCTGCGGCCCTTTGTTGCGGAAGAACATGTAAAGTTGCAATGTTCGAGGGTGCTTTGCTGCGGGGGCAAGGTAAACGCGGCTCACCCGTTTTATGGTTAATTAACTTCTTCACTGGGGCAAGATGGGTCGACTCGTTTCTTTTGCGGGAAATATTTGCGCGGCTACGCTTCGGCTGCGCTATTTGTTGAACTCCGCTAGTTAATCCGCTCTGAATTCCCCAGCGTTCTTCAGCGTACGCACACCCACCTCTCTGGGAATAATTCTACAATTGAAAGATAAAAGGAACTGGAACAATTTTAATTTCGAGGCAAACAAGATCTGTCACTCTTCTCTTTTTGTCGTTACAGGAATCCAGTGAATTAAAGATACCTACATACCTATTCTTTTCTTGAAAATGGGTCAGACACTGTTTAAATCATTTCGACCTGGTCTTTTCCAGACTACCAGAGATAGCAGTGAAATTATAATGTGACCGGAGCTTGAAATAATCGAAGCAAATGAATTCTCTGCGACATCCTGCATACTGTTTATTCCTGTCTACAGCATTTAGGAGTTTAGCTATTTTGTGGCCACCGGAGGCGTAGGGGGAAGTCATTCCGTGCCCCAGAGATCGAGATCGAAACGGTTTCCACCGGATAACGGGGGATAGAAAGGGGCCGCGGCGACGACGGGGGAGGAGATTGCGTACAAAGAAAAGGAATTTGATTCCATCTGTCGTCGATGTTGCGGCCACCGGGAAACGAGAAACTTCGTCTACGTTTACACCGTCGCGACGGCTCGGTCGTTGAATTTCCAGGGGCAGGCGAGCCTCGTTGCCACGCGCGAAAGCACTGCCGGGACGGTATTAATCGCGCCCGTTTAAGTAGTGAATAATTGACCGGCATATTTCATTAAGGCCGGCTTAATCGCGATGGGACCCTCTATAATTAATACCCAACGCGCGCGAGTACCCTCGTACGGGTTGCTCGCAGAATTTCGCGAAAATTCATCGCCGATCGGAGCAGCGCCGTGATGTATCGCAGAAAAACCCGCTGTTATCGATAAAAATGCTGCGCTGTCGAGGGTGTAATCCGAGTAGGGCGTCGCACAATTCGAATGGATTTGTAGTTTGTCAAGGGGCGAGTGAAGCCTCGTAAGCCGCTGAACGCACTCGTACGATGCAGCTTGTACAGTCGTATAAAATATATAAATGCAGCGTTACGTCGCCACCGTTCTCTATTTGCAAAATGAGTTAGCGTTTAATCGCTTTTCAGCCGCTCGTAATAGAACAGAATGCAGAACAGTGATCTGAAACTTTCGAACGCTGGAGCAGATTAATCAATCAGCGTCAGATTTCTATTTTTTCACGTCAGTACGACCGACAGATATTCTTGCCCATGCCAATCAATAGGCACGTGGAAATTTTTCGACGCGAAGCCAAAGCGCTTCGTCGAAGGAACTGCCAACTAACGCGGCTTCTATTTCCTCTCGTTCGTTTAAACGGAAAGAATCGGGATTGGTAGTATACGTCAATGGCAAGAGGTCCGTCATACGTCATCGACGGCAGGGACGAAATACGGGACAGGGTTTTTCACCGGGCAGAAGAGTATAGATAGTCGACGGGCAAATAATAGAAAAGCCGCGGCAATCGTCTTTCGTCAGCTTTGACAGAGACGTATTGGATTTTTATTGGGTTTCGGGCAATCAATGCGGCCGACGCGTGTCGCTCGCTCTCAGGATCAGTGAAACATAATGGAAAATCAGGACGTTCGAGGAAACGTTTCTCCTCTGCCTCCTTTATCCACTCTTGCCGCTAATTTCCTCGGGAATGTTTAAACTACGTCAGTTAAAAACCAAGGATCGTCGACTGGAATTTTATTTTTAGTTGCAACCTATGTTCAAGCTTCAAGATAATCGTTTGATTTATCTATCAGTGATGCATGTGGAAGTGGAAATTTGACTGACGGATATTCTTCGCAAATAGTTATTTATTTTGTACAGGAAGGATGGAAGGTAACGTTAATTTTCTGCAAAACGCGTTTGATGGCGTCAATCGTTTTGCAAACGGCTCTTGTACAGGCAATTAAACACGAGGAGTCGTGGTGCTTCTGGTAATTAGCGAGAAATAAATTGTTTAAGTAAATGTTTCCCTGCTCGATACATTTGAGCCCCTCGGGAGGAAATGGGTAATTAAAGAGGGATCGAATTGAATTTAACCGGGCAGGAATTGTTGCCTTCCGAAAGGACGGTTCAAGTTTCAATTCGTTCCGAGCACTTAGAAATTGCTTTTAATCGATAATTCAAACAGATATATACATTTTTAGAAATATTATAAAATACACTTGTTAAGCTTTTTATGTATTATATATATAGAGTTTCACAAGTTCGAATGGTTAATGCGACGAATCCCCAATTGAATGAAATTTTCTGTTTCTGATTTCAGGTGCCACTTTGTTGTTTGACGTTGAATTAATTAACATCAGCGATTCACCGCCAACCGCCAACGTGTTCAAAGAAATCGACAGCGACCATGACAACCAATTGTCTCGCGAGGAGGTGAGAGAAATGGCAAGATCATTTTTAATTTTTCTTTTAAGGGTCACTCGTGGTGTTAGTTATAATAATAATAATAATAACAACACGTCTTTATTAGGTACATTCCCATCTGCATACAATTAACAAAAAATAAACCATGGTTGTAGGAAGAATGCAGATTAAGAAATTTTCTAACGACTAGCCACGTTGTCTCATGGAAGACATTTGATAACCTTGATTGCAAATATGAACTGACAAACTTGTATTAAAAATATTTCGACTAATTAACACTGGCCGCGATTAAATCGTTCCACTAATGAATAATTTAGGGGGCTCCAAAAAAGTAAATTAGAAATTTCTACGTACTATTCACAAATTATCAGCTTGCATG
This sequence comes from Andrena chrysosceles, assembly GCA_963855975.1. NCBI lineage: Eukaryota > Metazoa > Arthropoda > Insecta > Hymenoptera > Andrenidae > Andrena > Andrena chrysosceles. Next base: position 7,064,455 of record OY979766.1, on the reverse strand, counting down.
GTTGTAAAATGCATGGCCCTTTATATTATTTCTAGTATCCCTCAGTTCAGACATTTTAATTGAAGAGAAACAAAAGCTATCCTATTGTTTGCAGCACACGTATCTTTTTTGGGATTCATTCGCTTTGATCATTTTTTTCGTTCATCCTATAAGTCATAAGATTTTTCGTTTCGAATCAGAGAGTATACCAATCAGGACAATGGCGATTGCCAGTTTTATCTCTGCGTACACGTGCAAAGGATTAACGTGTACACATTGTACAGGGGAAAGAGTTGTATCTCGAAACATTTTTTTTTGCTTTTTTAACTGCAGCCAACATGCGTAACTAATCCTGCTGCATTTTTTGGGAGCTGTCACATTCATCGTATAGTGAACAGTGCTACGTTCATTTTAATCATTTAAAAATATCGACGTACTTATCGAATATTTATTCATGAACATCTTAATATATAAAGCAGAAAGTTTTTGTGTGTTTGTCTGTCGCCTAAAAACTTTCAAACGGTAAATTCTGGGGTCACAAAATGTATCCCAGCTCATTATGCCTAGCTGATCCAGATGAATGGGACATTTTTTTTATTAATAAAATTAGAATCTACAATTCGAGCGAAGCCGAGTAGTAAAGCTAGTATTTTATACAAGTAAATTGTCGCGTTGTTTACTTTATAATAATAGGGATACATTTACGCACTCATATTTATGTAGTACATACTTGATAACGTGTAGGTCCACTTGTAACAGTTGGACATAACACGAAAGTACTGTCACGAGCTTTTGAATGAATGTTGCTCCTGTCAACTTCGGAATGAAGGAACGCCCAATAAAGTGTCTCTTGATGCGACAGTACCGTTTCGAGCTACAAGTCTTTTCCAAGTACATTTTCATCAAAATCACGTAAATGCCAGCTATGGTTAATCTCCCAGTCTCGAGTACCCCAATATCCAAGTACCTTAATCTCGCAAAGCTCCAATCATCCACTGGCCCGATGCCTCGATACACCCAGTCATCGATAACTCCTCACCTCGTTACCTCAACGCACATTACCAATAACCAAACGATCATCTGTGTATAATTCATATTCTCTCTAAAAACGATCCATAGAAACTAGTGCCGTATCGATCCAATACCAATACAATTTACAATCCCGATAACAGAATTTCAAATACCCTTTTCCACCGACCAGTACTTGCACCGGTGAGCAAATATTAACTAAAAGGATTCGAAGCCTGACGAATGGTAAAAGGAGGGAGTAAGTAGTGGTCGCTCGACGCTGAAATCCCCCGTTGGTTTGCACAGGTGAGCGAGTACCTGAGGAAGCAGATGATCGAGGCGGAGCAGGGCAGCGCGGGTGAGAACGACGAGGTGAAGAAGATGCTGGCCGACCACGACAAGCTCGTCGAGGAGATCTTCCAGCACGAGGACAAGGACAAGAACGGCTTCATCTCCCACGACGAGTTCAGTGGGCCGAAGCACGACGAGCTCTGAAGTCATCGTGCCGCGTCGCCGCGCCTCCGAGCACCGCGTCGCCGTCGACGCCGTGTCTCGCGCCACCACGTGTTCACATCCGCGCGGAATCGCCTCTTCGAGTTCTCTCCTGTCCGCGACTACCATTGAACACTAAACCGCCTGGCGTGCCCGATCGATCGTTGCTGCCCGCCGACTATCGCCCATCCGTCTGTCCACGAGGATCACGAGGAACAAACGGAAGCTGAGGAACGCGGACGGGATGTATTCTTCGCCGGGAAACTTCTCTCGCGGAAGGAGGACACGGCTGCGAATACCGATCGGGGAAATCCGAGGAGCGGTTCCAGCAGTCTACAGTCCAAATTGGATCGTTTCTCTGGAACGGTGACTCGGCGGACATATCGACGCTGAAACACGCGTTAGAGCAGAAATTCCTCTTCGAACGGGACACTTTCTCTCGATCGCGAACTGGCGGACACGTCGAGCGCTCGAAAATCTGAGGAACCGGCGGGAGCTCGGGAGAGAGGGTCGAATTTCGTGCTGAGCAACACAGATTAGTCACGAGCACGGAGCTAGAATCCTCTTCGACAGACTCCTTCAACTACTCTCTGTGAAAGTATCGAAAGCAGCGAATCCTCTACTTCCGTCGCATCGAGATACTTCGTCGTGTGAACGGCGAGGAGATTCTTGGAAGGAAGGAACAGCGGACGCTTCGGTCGAGCGGGATGGTAATTACGCGGGATGGAGGTGGTAGCTGAGGGATGGAAAAAGAAGACCGCGATGCCGGGGGTAGTTTCTCGGGGGGGTTCCTACGGTTCTCGATCAGTGGCGCAGCTTCCAAAGACGCGTCCTGAACGCGCGACGACGGTAACTTGTACATTCTCGATAGGAACGTGGAACAGAAGAACGAGGAGGATACGCGTGTGACGGGTCGGGTGATTAAGATCCTGGCGAGAAGCGAGGCTGTTCTACGTAATATAATTATACAAATATAGATAGAAAGTGACAGAGAGAACGAAAGGGAGCGAGAGCGAGAGCGAGAAAGAGCGTGTGAGACTGTGAGAGAGTGAGAGAGAAAGGAAGGGAGAGAAAGAGTGTTTTTTCTACACGACTATAGATGTTAGCATTTAATTAAGGCGCATCGACCGTAACGGTGCTAACAAATCACACACACGCACGCGCGTACACGCGTGCGAGACGTTCTGTCCCCTCTCTCGAAGGCTTCTTCCTTTTTATCCACCACCACCCCCTCCTCTTGTCGCCGTATCACACAGCAGAACCCTCCTTTCCACGTGCATCGACTTCACACCGGCATTCACAGCAACCAGAGTTTCACGCGAGAGGACGTATCCAGGAGCCGGGAGGAGGCGCGCGATCCCGAGGATGCGTGGTGGAGATGAATGGCGGTCGCATCCGACGCGATCATATTTCCCACGATCGCCGCTATCATTATTAACACTTTTAACTGATACGTTTTTATTACTACATTATATTGTATGTTGTTAAAGTTGGACGAAGGTTAATAATAAATCGTGTGTCTCGAGCACAGTTTGTTATACAAGGCGTCTCGCTTCATTCGTAAACACCCTCTGTTCAGCAGCCTGCCCTTCATCCAGGTGAGTACACCGAGCAGATCCCCGTAGCTTTCTCACAGCGAACCGTGCCGAGTTGCGCACCAAAGGCTCTCGCCACGCAGAATGCACCGGTTCCCGCCAGATCACCGAAGTAAAACTGCGAAAACGGTCGGAGTGGTTAGACACCGTCTGGCCAACTCTCGTGCACTGTTGGCGAATTCGCGACTCCAACTCCAAAGTCTAGGCAAGTTTTAAACGCGAGGACCCTCGGTGCCTATCTTATCCATACAGCTGCGGACGCGTTGGACGAAGTGTTAGGAAGTCTTTATTATGTTTTTCGGGAGTATTAGATTGAATGAGGTTTTCATTAACCAACTTGGAGTATCTTTTATTCAAGGCTAAGAGTAATGATTCGAGTTTACATCGTAGGGGCTAGTATTAATTAATGAGAGATACACGAGAGGATTCTTTCTTCGATTCTATTCTATAGAAGATTCAAGAAACACGTATCCCTGTTTTAGTATTTTGTCTTTTGTAGAAGGAAATGAATACTTACGATGCAAACTTACCTTGAACGTGTTTTTCAATAAGATCTACGCATCAAAGAGTGATACTTGTAGAAATGTATAAAAATAGAAATAACAAGTGACTTATCATCATGAATTACAAGCAGAAGTGTCAGACTTTGGTGCAGTGGACTTTCTCAATCCCTCAACCATGCGACTTCGTCCTGGAAAGAAGGAACGGGGTGCGAAATAAAGGGTGAACGCAGAATCAATGGACACAATGGTTACTGCTCGCAATTTTATTTCAATAATCACTTTTCCGCAGGAAATTACAATGGTTACGCGTACGCGAGGCGGCGCATCGCAATAATAAGGTGACGATTAAGTTAATCAATTCGCTCCTCTCGTCGGACAATTCACACCGTTTACAGATTCACGTCGCGTAGATAATCGAAATTCGCTACATACGGGTATCGACGGAAATCGCGTCGTACGAAAAAATATGCATTCACGAGCAAGGATTCGCCCGTCGCAAAACGATCTCAATTTCGTTCGGGGTTCTTCTAATCCTTCGAAAGAATTCGAAGTATAGGTACTGATCGATGGATCGGAAGTCGTTCGAGGCACGCGTTATTCGATTGTCTGTTTTCCGTCTCTCTGTCGTTCGAGCTTCCGTGTTGCCGTTTACATTTGGAGGAGCTTCTACAATGCGAATTTCAATACAAATTTCAAATCAAGCGCAAAGGGATATTCATTCAAATGCTGCTGAAAAATGCTTTCTCTGCGTACGCTAACACTTATTCGCAGAGAATCTGCTAACGCGAAAGGCACACCTAGGAAAGTTTCTCTCTGTGTTTCTTACACGAGGAAGATGAACAGGATATAAGTTTCAAAGTTGTCACATTCGGTCGCAACGCGGCACATTGACCTGTAAGCTTGTCTACGTTGCTTGCAGCCTGCCAGAAATCGCGTGGCATTACGAGATTCGATGAATAAGTCTAGACCGATCACCATAATCTGCTTCACTTTTTACTTCTGTCGAAAACTTTAGCTGCTTGCGCAAACGTTATTTGACAAATTTCATATGCTAAGCGACGCGATCACATTAGGGTAGTTCTTCGAAATTAAATAATAAAATTGGAATTAAAAACCCTACAGTTTCTAATTTTTAGCACAACACCATCGGAAGTAAGACTTGTAAAAAATGCAAATTGCAGACAAATGAGAGAGATGAATCTAAAATCTACACGCATAAATTTGTAATTATTAAACATAGGCAACGGCGATTCCACAAATCAGTAGAGATAGAAGTTTCTACCATGACTTTCCTGATTAATTCTGCCACTCTATTCATACAATACTTCGCTTACGCTATTGAGTACACTTTCGATACTCAGTTTCTTTTTTTACTCACCTTCTACACACGTCAAATTAATCGAACATTTGTTCGAACGATCAGAATTAGTTAGCATCCACGTACTACAAGCGAACGTATGTAACTTTGACTACAGTCGAATGCCCTTTATTCAGTTCTAATTGTAGTCTGGGTTTAAACTATTATTTCTACCTTAAATTCGTCGAAATGGAAGAACGAACGACAGTGCATGCGATGAGAGCGAATATAGAATGGAAGGCCTCAATTTTCGTCTTCGACAACGTATCTGATAAAAACAGTAGGTTCCTGCTAGCGTGCAGGATAGATCGATCGAAATATATATGTATATGTATCTATGTATATATGTATATGTATATATAATTCATTTAACATATAACCTTGGTGTGTCTCTGCGATTCCCTGGAGGTGTTGCTCGCTCGCGTTCTTGGATTGCGCCCCCGTGAAATCGCGGTGTCCTGGCCGTGTCGTCAACATCCGATCAATTGCTTCGATGATCGTGCTGCCTTCTTCCTCTCTTCTCGTGGACGAGATACGGGGTTCGAGTTTTATCACAGTCAGTAGCCCTTGATGTAGGCGGCGATGTGCTTCTTCTCCTCTTCCGAGAGGCCGTTCTTCAGCGTTCTACGCACTGCGGATTTTATGTAATTCATATTTAACGCAAACGAAATCACGCTCTGGCGATACGAGTTGCGGGTGGATTGAGAATTTGAACATTTCGTGTATAGAGAAGCAGTTCGTGAAGGAAGAATATACATAGTATCTTATTCTTTTGCGATTCATAGAGGTCTAACGCGAATCGATACTATAATATCTCAACATTTCAAAATTCTAATAGAGACTCTAATACTTTAGTATATAAACACTGAAGTATCTGAATTGCTCGATGACAGAGCACTTAGGTATCAGTAATCGAGTACCCTTATTTCTCTGCAACTGGTTACCCTCCTTAAGAATATATTTTGTATATACCTCACTACTTCAAATCAAAACTTTTTCAACACGAAATGTTCATCGTACTTTTTCAATAATTAAAGCAGTGAACATATCACTCAAGACTAATCATTCCAAAACATTGCATGCGATAAAGTTAGAAAAAATACATATAATTAAGAATAAAGTATATGTACAAGTGTACAGGAGACTGGTTTATAGTTTTTCGTTTTATTCAGTGGTCGCATTTATAGGACTCAATAAAATAAGATTTTTGGACCTAAATTTATATTATATTTCTATAGTACTTAATTATTTACCTATTTGAGGAATTAATTTATGGCTAGTGAACAAAGAAACTCGATTCAGAGACTGAATATCTTGCTGAAATCACTGAACAGGCCTTCGCGTCATGGTAGTAATAATAGTAAATGCTTTAGCCGATCGACAATGATTGATCAAGCGCAAATTCATTCCGCCACGTTAGTGCGAACGGGATTTGTTATTAACATGGCGCTAGTAGGACAACGTAATCAATGAGTGGCTCGAACTCGCATGTATAATTATGAATGGTAGTTAATAGATTTGGAAAATTATCATGCGTGTCGGCGGCCGTTGAATCAGATAATTTTGAAACGCTAAATCGTTCATCATTCTTGCTGAAATATTCTTTCATTATACAGGAAACTTACGCAATTGTTCGTTGGATAACGTGTTCTGCTTTTACTACATCAAGAAATTATAAATATGAGAAGTTAATTCAGTTAGTACAAAAAGTTTCACAGGATCGAATCGCTTTCGAACCTAGCTCGTTAATAATATAATCCTATCTTCCATATTGCTGTGCATTCGAATCCCCGGAATATTTTTTAAGCTAACGATCCCTATATAATCTCAATTCCGACCTTACCACTTCGATTCAATCGAAATGTCATGGGTGCTCAGCATTTTAAATACTTCTAATTTTTTAGAAACAGATTCCCTCATTTTATAAGTGTCTTACTAAAACCGCCATTCCATAGCTATTCATATCCAATCTCATTCATCAACGATAATCGACATTCCTCTAAACATTTTTAACCATAAACGAAACTGTATTTTCCATCGTTGAAAGTCAGATACCTATTTGAAGGGCGATTTAAATGGTATCACCGCGGGGGGTTCATTATTTTCGTCAGTCGTAATTTGCTGCCGATGGAATCGGTGGATTTTCGCGCATCGTTGACTCCCAATTTAATGTTGCCCGGGTAAATCGATCACGCTACGATTGCCTGGCAAACACGACCTCCACGCGGCCGAAATTTATTTGCCGTGACGTGCGGTGCACGAGCCGCGCCGCGGCTGATCGTCCACGACGACGATCCGTGATCACGTTATTAACGAGACACGTCGCCGCGTTTATCGTGCATCGACTCGTGCGGCTCCACTCCATCCGAACTACTTAGCAAATATTTGCCGCAACAAGAAAGTAGATCGATGCAAACGGAATTACTCTCTCGATGCTTCTTTCCACGTGTGTATGTGCCTGTGTAACGCGCGTTTTGATCGATGGTAATTCGATTGGTCCTCGCGTAAACGAGGCCACGGTGAAAGTGACGTTAAAGCTGCAGCGTGCTCCCGATATTTTACGCGTTGTGGTAGTAAGCTCGGTTCATTTAATGAGCTTGGACGAAATCATTCGGGTAGATGGCTGAGACAAATTGCATCCTACCTTGACGCTTTCGTAATTGCACATGCTCCGCTGCGACGCGACGAAGAATTCATATATTTGTAAATGGTTTGTACAGAGAACTGTGGAGAATTTTGTGTGAATATTTTATATCTCTTGTGGGAGATTTGTATCTTCTATACGATTTTTTGATCAATGATCTAACTTCCACGATCGATCAATTAGGATTTATGATACACTATCGCTTCTGGTTCAACTATCTAAGTATTTGTAGCGTACTGCGTAATTGATATTAGGGGAAAGGCCTCCACCATAGGCATCATATTAGAAACGCAAGAACACGTGAAATTGATCACGTGCACTGCACATACTACTTAGTCACACAGGATTAAGTTAGCGTGTGACGTGTGGGTTATTGCAACGTATGGAACAAGATTACTGATAAGGGACCAGTAATTTTGATGAAAGGTAAGTAACTGATAAGAATATTAACCTCAAAACGTGGACTTTCTTTTGCCCTTTCTTGACCGCAAGCGTGACTGTTTTTGTCCCTTGAAATTACTTTCTTCCCGTTCTTGGAAATATCACACGTTAAAACGTTCTCGCGATTTCTCAAGTTGTATTTGGAAATCGTTAAGCAGAAAGTTTGATATTTTAAATAATTCACCGTTCTAATTCGTTTGAGAGGAATTGCTAATGTTGCGAAAAGATCAATCAGCTCGGTTGCAAACCACTCCCATAATGTATTCTCTCAAGTTCGTGCACGAAGCGTGTTACGTAATGCGCAAGCAGAATTATTTCATGAAATGATTAGGAAGCGGAACCGACAGCTACATCCACGTCGTATATTAAGGTGTATTACGGTAATAGTGCACTAATACACAGGCGAACGTGAACTGCGTTACATAAGATTGCCTCGTTATTCTACTATTGATAATGTTCAATCCTGTTTACCCTAAATGGCTTCATTCAATCATGTCAAATACAGCAGCACTATCGTGAATAACAATTTCATTGTCTACAAACAAGTATAAATTGTCAATGTATTATTCAATTTATCCTCCGCATTACTATACTTTTAGTTCAACATTAATTTCCTCCCTTATCTAATTCCTTCGAAGACCATAATTATATATGATTATTATTATTATTATTATTATTAGGTATTATTTCTATTATTATTATTAATATTACTTAGTAGAAATTTTAATTTCCCCGAATAGTAGAAGATCCTCCGAAAAACTTGTTATTCCGTCACTTTGCACGTATTTTTCATTTTGCAAATCACAATTATTATAGGTACATATATTGTTCGATTATCTGGCGTTACCCTAAGTTTAGTGCATATCGAGAAGTCAGAAAACTGAAGTGACCGAGAAGAAATGTAAAGAAGAGGGAGGGTTCGTTTGGAAGAAGTCGTTCATGATACACACGATTCATCTTCCTCGAAAGATCGTCAAACAATGGTACGCAGACAATCGCAAAGGGGGCGGATGTTGGGATCCAGAGAGGTTATCGATCGCTGGACCGATATATCGGTTTGAAGGCGTGGTCCATCAATTATTTCGTCGGCGAAGCAACGCGCCTCATCCGATCGATGTGGAATACGTCGACGAAATGGAAGCGCCTAAGTGAGTCGTTATATGTTACGTAACTCGTCTAAAGTGGATCCAGAGGAATTTTCTAAGTTCAAGATACGCGATAAAGATTCATAACTTACTTATCCCTGGGAAACTCATTGAAATTTCCGAGCGGCAACCTTTAGCCGTCTCTATTAATTCGCGGCAGCTTTTAATTCCCCTCGTACGGGCGATTAAATAGAAATTCATGCTAATGAGAGGTGACATAAATTATAAAATGTAAAAGAATTTGTTACAATTCTTCGTCTATTCGCAGATTATAGATCATCGTTACTTAATTTGTTCGTTACATATCCGAGGCATTATTAGTTTTTAATATTAGTGACATAATGATCTCGCGAATCTGTATGTAACTTGTATTAATATCGCGTTGAAAAATGGAGTGGTAACGGATGAAAAATTTGGATTACCGTGCAGAACTTGGTTGAAATCGTTTCTCAAAGTGGCGCCAATAAGAAGGAGACCGTCTTTGCTCTAGACTTAGACCAGCGGAAGTTCGTATAAGGTAAATGCATTCGCCTTCCACGATTCCTCTCCAAGACGAGGAAACTTGCGTAATGGAGGCGTAGGTTACACACAGCGGGCAAACTTTTCACTTAACCTTCGAATAAGAGCGAGCTGATTTGCCTTTTCGACATGAACCGCGGGAGGATACATTCGCAAAGTAATCGAACGCATATCCCCTGCTACGATTTTTCAATCCGTGAACCCGAAAAGTGTACCTTCATCCTGCAGCCTCGTTACTTATCACTTACAAGTGACTTCGACTATTGAGTATAAAATACAGAATATATTATTCACAAGCAGGGACAGAATCTATTTCAATTCACTTCATTATTACCAAACACAATTACTTTGATTACCTAACCAATCACGATGACTCGTGTCGAAACGTTTTAAGCATTCAAAATTCCATTCTACACACAGGGGCAGAGTAAGAGGAGGTGGAACATGTGCATGCTGTAAGGGGAAGAAACCAATGCATGCCGAGACAGAAGGAGGAGAAGCAGAGACCACATTCCACGCAAGGCCAGACGGAGAAAAAGGAAGAGCGCCGCGGAGACAGAGGCAAAGAGAGAAAGATAAGTTGTGTTTAATGGAAAAACCAGCGAACCTTCATCGCGTCGGTCACGATCGGTAGCCCTTCAGGGTTGGTACCCTTCCGGCGTGGTGTTGTTCTCCCGGGTGCGGGATCGCTTCACTGTCAGACAGAAAAAAAGAGGAAGGGAAGAACGCTAGGCCACCCCGTTAGCAACCACCACCGGTTTCCACGTGTACGTGTGCATACGTATATACCTACGTATGCGCACGTACTTATAGTAAAAGCCATCACCACACCCCTTGCTACGCCACCTTAAACTGGATAATTCGGGACAAAGAGGAGGAAATGAGGGGGAAAGGGAAAAGGAGGATAGAGCTTTCCCTTGGCGCAAAGCACGCCCCCTCCCTGAATTACTTGTAACGCATGCTAACACAACGACAATTGTTATTTCCCCCCCGCGATACTCGATTCTTCGCCTTCCAGGCAATCATCCCTTTCCACCGCCTTTATTATATCACTTAGTTCATTTTCTGCGTTTTCTACTCGTTATCTACCGTTCTCCACTGGCACGATGTTGCGCACGAGATGTTTAGAGGTAGACAGGCGTTCGACTTTTTGTGAAACGAATTTTAAGCGAGATACTGTTGTATTTTCATAATGCCAGGAAATGTTCGTGTGTCGGGTGTCTGGTTAGTTTCTTTTGCTATATTTTTGTCGTAGATAACGTGATCTGTGAAATCTTTCCGGCGACAGTGTATGTAGGTATATACTTTCTCATTTCAATTTTTACTCTTTTCGATTAAAACCCCAAATGCTCCTTTCAAAAGGTAATTTAATAATTCTCGAAAAGTATAAGTTTATAAATATTGTAATATCTTTATTGCGAAGATGTGCTCACTTCACAAATCTATAATTCAGCATTCTTCAATTTAATTCCATTATAATCAGCAAATCCTCTGCAACCCATTTTTCACGAAACGGAAAAGGTCGCGAGTTATATTTCACGAAGTTGGACAAAGAATTTTCCCCGAAAAATTCGTCAAAAATAGTTCAATCCTATTGTAAATATAGAGCTCGTTATTCAGAAAATAGACGTCTTCTTCCATTATTTGTTACATTCTTCTTATCGCACGCTTTGTACACTATCTAAAGAAAAGGTAAACAGTTTCGGGGGTATATTTTTTAAGCACACCGCGATTAAAGGCTTTCACCCTAGAATGAAAAAGCCTGACGAATCTTTCAAACGTTGATGAATTCGGCCACGAGAACGACAGGGTCGAGCCTGAAAACCGTGCGTTCCAAAAATGAATGGGCGCAATATAAAATGCAAATGACACTTTCACCGAACCCTGGGTGCTTCCTCTTTTCGCGAAAAGCCGTTTAAAAAAGACAGTAGCGCAGATGTTGGCTGAGAAAAGTTGTGAAAGCTTCACGACCTACGTGACGTGTAATCCACGCGAAACATTGACATTTCCTAGACAATTCATTTATTTTCGCTGGCAGAAATGAGGCCATTTTCACTTGGATACCATAAGAAAGTATCCCTTCCATCTCTTTCTTACACTGTAACGCGAAGTAACTTATCACGTTTCTCATTTTGCCCGATCCTATAAGGGGGAAGAAGTATGTACACTCGCAAGTTTGCAGAGGAGAGATGAAGAAGGATAGATCGGTGCTAATAAGGTGCTTTTAAGAAAAGTTCAACGACGACCAAGGAAACGACACTGTTCGCGTCGTCCTCGATCGCTGGCGTTCAGAATTTTGGCTCCGAACTTCCGCTTATCGATCGACGTCCCGCGGGCCCCTATTTATGGACCGAATGTTTCACGTGCCAACGCGACTTTAACCGAAAACCCCATTTGTACAAAGTACGCCGTGGATAAAGTGCGACTGAGCGGTATATAATAGAGGCGTCAAAGTTTCCAAGGATCAACTTCCTTACAAGCGTTTAAACCGAGCAGATTCCAAAGTTTCCCGTGTAAAAACTCACGAATTTATTTCTGCTGAAAATTTCATCCACTGCAAATTAAAGCAGATTACTAAAATTAGACAGATGGTCACGTTAAAGTGGTTGCTTCGTGAAAATCTATCTTAGATTTCAGTTAATTTTTCAAGCTAATTGCAAAGAATTTTTTTCTTGAGTAATCCATGGAAGCTGCAGGTCGCCACATAAATTCTCCAGGGGATGAACGTTAATTTTTAAATGAACTTTCACGCGAATGGATATATCTCGGACGCAGTTACCCAGACGCAGCGTCGAGGTGGAACGCTCGGGGATATAAATCGTTGGAACGACTAACGAAAATCGCTGATAATTACGCGCTATAAAATCGTTCCGAGGTACAAACATGGCGAGGGGGAGCGACTTTAATAGGGGAGAGTTTCCCTCAAGGATACAAATGAAAATGCGTAAGCATTTGCATCCCCGACGGAGATCGCTATCCTCCAGGATGGTTTTTAATTAATTTTAACGCGGTTTTAAGACCGTGCTTCTTGTTCGCGGCAATAGAACGTGTCATCCCCTAGAGCTCGTGTAATGAGAACTTAAATAAAAAATTAATCACTTGCGCGAAAGAGGAAATATTGCCAATGTCTGTGAATTTAGAATAATACATTTAGAATATATATCTTCTTGACTGCGCAAATATTTATTTAAAGAACACAGTAATCTCAACGCAACGAGATAATTAATGGGGAATATACGGGAGAATAAAGTTACTTTCAATTAATTGCTCCCTTTTTAATTGATCCCTCGAAATCTTCTCCAGTCTTCAAGTTTTTATTTGTTATTTACTATTCGAGCAATCTGTCGGTCCTAAATTCGCATTTCCTACAAGCAAGTACCTTCCCAAATCGGTCCATAAATACGGCGCCGTCTCGAAAGTGCCAGAAGTCGACTGGCGGCGGGCCGATCGAATGATCGATTCTCCAAAAACGTGGACAGATCGATCAACAGGGAAGAAGGGAGGCCAAGTGCAGGGTGCGGGGATCACACTTACAAGACTTACGATCGGCGTGTCTGGTCCTCTTGCGTTCTCTGGGCGTCGTTCTCGTCGCTGGTGTCTTCGTCGCGGTCTTCACCAACGACTCCAGCAGCTCATCGTCGCCGTCAGTTAAGTTCCCGTTCGTATTCTCGTCGCGAATCAGCGGGCCCAGAGAGGTGCGTCCTGCAACACAAATATCGCGTAGCTATAAATCTTTCGCGATGCCATATCGACGAAGGAAAGTAAAACACTTCTTGCGTGTTAAGAAATCGATCGACTTCCGTTCACTAACTAGCTTAAAATTGATAGTTTCCGGGCTTTTTAAAGCTAATCTGATATTCACGATAAAAATGGTGCCCTGACAATAAATCTTTGACAATGGCGTATAGCAATAAGATGAAGCTGTTTAGTCCAAAATCATCAATGACCAACTATTTCTGACACACACTGTATTTTTGGGCGACCGTAGAGAGCCCTCATACTGTCACGTCCGCTCGGATAGCCGGGTCTGTAGAGGCGCGGCGAGCCATTCTTCTTTCGCAGCGGCTCCACGGCCAACTCTTCGCGGAGCAGTCTTTCTGCTCGCAGGTCCGCGGGGTGAAAACTTCGGAACCGTCAAAAGCACTGGGAGTTCCTTTGAGAGCTTCTTTGAAACTCGGCTGAAAGAAGCCTCCATTGGCGGCCTCTCTGGCTGTGTAAATCCGATACGATGGTGTACGAGGGCCGCACGGAGGACCGTGAAAGGAGGAGGACGGCGATGGCGAGGGTGGGAATAGCGACGGGATTTCCATGAGCGAAGGAAAAGGAAGAGAAGGAAAAAGCGAAGTTTCTGGATGCGGTCAACCTAGTTAGCGCTGAATGTCGTCGACTAGTGGAGCTTTTCGCTGCTGGTATACGCGGGGACCGCTTGGGAGCGTTAAATGACTGCGATTCTATTCCCACCGCGGGACAACCCGCGAACTGTTTGATGTTCGACGCGTTTGAAATACCAAACGGTCGCATGAATGTGTAAATTACGGTCCGCGTACTCTCTCGTCGTCTTCGCCGCGATTTTATGGATCAAATTCACGATGAAAGAGACCAGGCTCGTTTACCCCAACGGGAGTTTCTCGTGGCGCGAAGGACGAAGCAGGATGAATGTCCCGCGGAAGGATTTCACGTGCGTAATTATATTTCTAAATGCGAGGAAGGAAAAGAATAGAAGAATCGTTACGTTAGTGTAATGGAAATTCCGAATGAAGTTAAAGGCGAAATCCCAGAGACGGATTTTTTTTAAATACAATCTCTAATCAACTTCAGTGAACTAGCATAAAGACTTCCACAGACACGCTCCCCGTTATTCCCGCTAATATTTGCTGAATGTGCAGTATTAAAACGTTGCGAATCCCCTAGAATCGCCCCTTCGGCGGTGCAGCCGAAACGAGTTAAACGAAATCATCTCTGAAGGACCACCCCCTGCCCCGTTTTATTCTCAGCAATCTCGACACAGATACAACCCTCTGAAAGTAGCCGTGGATATGAATGCAATAACGGGCCGGAAGATACCCGGGTCGAGGAGAATCTGCCAGGACAAATCGCGATCCTTGCAAGGAACGGAGGGTGGATGCGTGTGGGTGGATTCAGAAGACGTCTCTAGGTGTTCGGGGTGGAGAGCTTGAATGGATAGGGGTTAAGGGGGAGCGGTCGTCGGCCGTGTAGAAGCTCCGTGGCACGACTTAGGCGGAGCGTTTAGGTATTTTATAGAGGAGCATACACGGGAATAAAAGGGAGGGAAGTTATGATGGCTGCAGCCACGATAATGCACGAGGACCAGCAAGTTTACGAGCCGTAAAGAAGGGCTAGTCTCACGCCTCCACCCTTTATACGCGCACAGGTCGCAGAGGGTGAGAATAAAAATTCCAACGCCGCCTTGGGATAGGAGAAGATTCGCGGTTGCAATCCGGGACAATCTCGCGTGACCACCGCGATAACAGTTTCCTTCGTTCTCCGCCTCTTTCAGCCAAGTGTCCTGTGAAGATCGCCGCGCGTTGCACGATGGCTGATTTCGATGATGGAATGTCAGAAGTTACGGCAAAGTGTGCCGAGGTAACTTGGGAATGGAGCTTTTCGATGACACGAAGGGAGGTTCGATGAAATCGTTCCTTTGGTATGTTGAATTTGAATATTTATTTATTTGTGTCACGCCGATTGATGTGTCTCGATTGAATCATAGTTTGATTGTCTATCAACGATTTTGATTAATTTTATGATTGAATATCATCATATTAGCATTGCATGACTCACGTGTCATTAAATCGCTGAAATATATCCTTTGATCGTAACAAACCCGTAAACTGAATACTCACCCCATTTTTCCACGCTGCTCCAATCAGTTGTCATTCAAAATGTGAATTCATCGATACAGTATTGTGCTCTTGCAGTTTACATCGCGAGAAATGCATATTGCACAGTGTTTCATAATGTATTGTTCTGTGCATGCAATTTTACAATGCTATGAAATTAATGAATGTTAATTATAGTATTATACAGATAAATAGAGGTAATAAGAACCTGTGTCATATTAGCAAATAAATCATAACTGCAACGAGAATGATCTCAGTAGTTCGTACATATTTATAAGCAGACGCATGACAAATTTCAGTTAGTTCCAAGTAGTATGTGTCAGTGCATAGTCAGGCATGCTATAAAAGTCGGGCAAAGTGACATTTGCTTATGGAATAATTAACCCAATTTTAATCCGACTTTCAACAGCAATTGCTAACGAAGACGTTGACAGTTCGCAGTCAAGAATTTGTTAATTGTTAACTTAACAATTCCGTAATGTACAGTGTCAAGGAACATATTTAATACCTACTTGATTCAAGAATAAAACCAGAAACCCCTGACAGGCGCATTCATAATAAATACGGGGCGAAAAGTAAGGTGGCGAACACGAGTAACGTTAAATGTAGGAAAATATATTCGTGGAGGGTCAAGCAGAAATGCGAACCCCCGCGTGGGATTACGATTTAAACGTGAGTTTCGTATTTTCCCGGACGAGAAACCGCGCTCCTCGACCGCGTTCTAAAATCTCGATGTCGTTACTTCTCATCTTCCGGTAACGCCATCAAATGAGCCGACGCTATCCTCGAATCTCACGGCTGGAGGGCGTTTGCTTAAGGAGGGCATTTATCTCTCGCGCCGCCACCGGCTAGAACATTACTGAAACGAGGAGAAATTTTCGCACTTTGTTCTTATCTTCGGCGCTGGGCTTACCCTTTTAAGGGGGTGGGAAGGGTGGGGGCGTTATATTTCCGTGCGCTAAAAACCACCGCGCGAAAAGTTGAGCCCAACAGCGACGATCTACGGACGCTGCCGAGAAATGAAAAAGTTTCTGCTGTATTTCATGCGGGAAAAATTTTGCATAAAAAAGAAAACAATTTGATCGCGCCGCGTCAGAGGTGGAAGGTCGCGCTAAGATGATACGGTGTGGTTCGTTTTGCGAGACCAGACGAAAAAACTGGGAAATCTGGACTACAATTTCGGTCCTTCGATTCGGACCAACAAGCGACGGTATTATTACGTTTTATTGTCCCATTCTGTATTCCACGATTTCGCGGAGCCAGACATCGAGTAACGTAGAAATATGAAACTTGTCGACGGCAGGATATTAGAATGCCTCGATCAATGAACGCGCCGCGCCGGAAAAGGAATTTATGTTGCAAATTGCGTCCCGATGCTCGACGAAAGAGGGACAGAGAGAGAGAGGGGGAGAGAATACCGACGACGATTATTTTCGTTGAATATAACAATACCGGAAATATGGGAATCGGACCGATGATTACAAATCACAGAATTGTGTTTTCTGATAACAAAAATTCAACGTAGAACGTTCTGCTGCCAGCGCACCATTTTATCGTAGTAATATCTGAATCATTTATATTGCTAGTGGTAAAACGCAAGTCCTTGAAGAGGGTGGTCTCCATTTTTCTGTAGACAATAAATGTATTACAGAATAATAGTATCGACTGAGGTTTTCATTTTTCGAAATTTTATTGTATGTATTATAGTTGCACGCGACATATAACCATTGAAGTTCGTAAACATTCGAAGATAGAGCGCCATCGTTGATGAAGCCAAAGTCTGGGAAGTAAAGATCGCATAGGCATGCCAGTCGAGCAAAAGAAATAAAACATAGAGGATAAGGAATAAGAGGGGACGTAAAAATGGAATGAAACTCACCATCTTTTCTTTGTCTCCTCCAGGGCAAGGTGCCGTGAATACTCTCGACGTCGGAGATATCGCTTCCAAGCAGTTGTCTGAGCTCAGCGTCCGCGCGATCCTCTTTCGTCCTGAATTTACCAACCTGTAACGATCAGAGGGGACATCGGGTTCAACGGCGGCGTTTGTCGATCATATCGTATGAGAGCAATGAAAACATGGAAACTGAATACTATTTATGGATGTGATACTATATTTGGCGCGCTGAATAGAAAGCGCGTGGTCAGAGGCAGACTTAAAAGCTTGTAAATTGTTTTATCCTTTGTATTCTATTTATAAGTTACTACAATAAAGACGCATTAATATCAAAATTTATTTAGCCCTTTAACGCGTTTTCATATTTTACACGTTCACACTTCACATGTTACACGTCACACTTCGCATCCTGCACTGCTCTCAATTTAGCAACTAGTCACTTTAGTATGGTGAATAATATGGCAAGTAGTTATTTAGCGTCACACGAAAACGCAACAAAGTTGCAAACGATAAATATTTTCAACAATGTTGCAAATGGAATTTCGGTGTTAGAGATCAAAAATCCCGGTTTGCAACTTTGCGCGTTTCCGCGGACAGCCAAATTTCGGTTTGCAACTTTGTTACAAGTGCCAGCCGAAATCCTGACCCTGTTGCAGGTGCGAGAATCGAGCAATGGAATTTGGAACAAGTGGTTTCTGTTTGACTGCACGTGCAACAAAGTTGCAAACCAAAATTTGAGTTCGCGCAAAAACGCACAATGTTGAAAACCGCGATTTTGAAGTCCGATCATCGAATTTAATTTGCAACATTGTTGAAAAATTATCATTTGCAACTTTGTTACGTTTTTTGCGGGTCGCCGAGTTTCTGTCAACAACTTTACTATACTTTTGATAGACTCGACGCGTCATCTGTGACGTGTGTTTTGTGATATAATGTCTGTTCCGTTTTGTGTGGTGTGTGATATGTATTGTCTGGTATCTGCTGCGTGATAACATAAATAACATAAATACTAAGAGGAGAATGGTAATAATAAATTCTGAGGAATAAACGCGACAACGGTAGGCAACGTATGTGATCGGTTCGGCGCGAATACACGCCAACGTCAGTGAAACCACGGTAGGCAAGAGCAGAAATTGATTCTCCCCGCAGCAAAAAAGCAATTTATTCCCCTAGGTGGAGGTGGAGAAAAGAGGACCCACCATAATGCCCTTCACGCTCCGATAACTGTATTTGATGAGAGCAGCAGCTCCCTGCTCCGAAAGATTTTCAGTCGCGACCACGGGAACCTGGGGAAATATACGGGAACCGTGGTGTAACTCACCTCTGTGATCATCTTCCCCCTGGTCTTATTTCTTTCACGGTGATTGGCTTTTTTCTCGAGCTGCTGTATCACCCGTTCCCGTGTCGTTCTGTACTCCAACGCGAATTCGGACACGATACGGCAGAACTCGTTCGGCTTCGTGTCTTGCACCCTGTGCAGCGGGATGCCCAGCCACAGGATGAATTTGTGGAATCGATTTATGATCCGCCTGTGCACGATCCCCAGTACGATTATTCTCTCCGCGCAGTCCGCCAGGAAGTCCGACATTCTGTTTCAACAGAGGAGCAAGAAAGCACGGATTAACGCACTGTAAACTTGCTACGGTAGCGAATATAATTCTTACAAGGAAACTGCAACAGTGCAAACAATCATTCTCTGGACCGTTTTCTGTATACAAACGCTCACTATTGCTACATTCTTTTCTAAGTAGAATTTCGAATAGATTGAGAAAAGCATTAATTCTGTGGACAGAGCTAGTCAATTCCACGATGTTGAAGAGCGAAAATTTCGATAAACCTGTCATGCAGTGCAGGGGAGGAACAGTATCTGAAGATTTGTGACCATTCGTTCATCATCGCGCTTCATGCTTTTTTGCAATAAAAGTTCCCATTACTCGTGTCGAGCACACCGGAACGCTCAAGGCAGAGACGATCGCTAAAACGAGTTTCTGGCAGGAACGAATTAACTTGGCCAGTATTTAGGACGACCCGTTACACTTAATTAACGCGGGCCGCGCCAGACACGGCGATATTAACGAGACGTTTCACCGTTAAACAAAATATCACCGCAGTATATCTGTGCGAAATAACAGCGTGCATCAGCCCGACAACAGGATATGAAGCGTTACTCGTGCGACTGCTACTTACTACGTCTCTGCCCCCTGCCCCCGCTTTCGTTCCCCGCGCCACGTCGTCGCAATTAAGTACGAGATTTGCTAGGTCCCAGACACGAGAGCATTGTTCTCCGCTGACGGGGAACTGTAAATACGATTAAACGCGTCCCAACGCATGCTCGAGGAACAAAGGATCCCGCAACGTGAAACGGGCAGCGTTAACGATGACCGAACCGGGTCGATGTAATTTCGCGAGCACCAGCATCTATAGATGCTTGAATATTCACTGTTTAACTCGACTGCATCGGTTAATCACTTCGCCCCGAGGACTGTATAATGCGAAAGGAAATGGAACGCGAACGAGTAAAGGGATGATGTGTGAACTGGGATTGAGAGAAGCAGAGGAACGGTTGCTTTAAGAAACAATTTATATTTAAAAATAGAGATACAAAAGGCGTTAGTGGATTTTGAAGTATTAGCTGGCGGTTTGCGTGATCTATTGCACCATAGCGTGTTGCAGTATTAAAGGTAACGAGAAAGTAAGTAGCTTTCGCGAGCTTTAGTAGTACATACTGGTGTTTTGTTCTCTATAAGGGAAATTTGTATAACAACTGCTAATAAAAAAGGAATTAAATAAAGGGAACGTGAGGGAGAGGGAGAGTATCGTTCCCCAATGTAGCTGAGCTAGATAAGGAGCAGCTTGAGGGTATGGGGATGAACAGATAAAAGCTTCAAGGATCCACCGCGAAGCTCGAAGTAGAAACGGGATAAGGTGGAATAAAATCGAGGAAAAAAGTTCAAGGGAACGGGCGCAGGAAGTCGGACCAAGGAAGGAAGAAATACGCTTTCAGTAATTAATGGTGGTGCCATTTGGAGCGGCGCCAGCTTCGACCGAGGAAAAAAGTCTGTCGCGAGTTTATCGAACATTGCTCGGATCCGGCGAATTTCGCGGTCGAAACTTCGCGAAGGGAACTTGCCGAGATCTCTGACGGCGACCAGGAACGGGAGAGCGTCCGCTCGGATTGGCTGCAATCTCGCCACGGAGAAGGCACGCATGATTTCCACACCGTACTTACTTGACTTTCATCATTGTGGAACCGTCGTGCTTCGCGATGAGCTTCAGGTGATCCCAGGACGCTTTGCACTCGCTCTCCAGCTTCCCGATGTTCGACGCGAGCTCATCGAAATCGATCTTCGAGGCCCTCGTCACCGCGCCGATCTAAACAACATTCCCATCCCTCCTGATTACGCTTCGAACGACGGGCGGGCACGGGTAGCGCGAAAAGTGCGGGAAAATTTCGAAAAATACAAGCGACGGTCGATGGAGAAATAGTGTACTGCGACGGGAAAGCTTATTAATCTAATAAAAGCAAATTGCTGTCATTTGTGCGACTCCCCACTGCACGCTTGTACTTTATATTAAACGGAATTCAAATTGAAACGCATGAATTTAATAAAGGTAGAGATGAAGAGTTGCCAAGAAGAGGCAAGAACTTGGAGACCATTGTTTAGTACGGTTAGAGACAGCGATAAATTGAAAATTGTTTGCGCGAGGAGGACTTCGTGCACCCTCCAATTACACGGGAGCACGAGTTACCAGCGCAGCGGACACAATTCCACGGAATAACGCTGGTAACGGTCTCCGCGAAGAAGTTCGTCGGGTGCACGAACGAACTTGGTCCCGATTTCGCGAATGTAGCACCCCAGTTATTCCGTCTTGCGGCACGACGCCGCGCCAAACTAAAGTTTTATCCACTTGCTCCGGGGCGCGAAGTAGAGCTCCGCCTTACTCCCCCGCTCTCGTCCTCTCTATCTTACCTCCGAATAGAGATCCGTAGAATCTGGAAACTTCTCCATCACCATGTGGCAAAGGTGATGAAGCAGCGAGTGCTTGTGAACCGTATCCTTCACTTCAGGTACTTTGGCGAGGTATTCCAGCTGAAAGCCCTTCACCTGAAAAAGCCCGAGAGGAGGACGTGTCAGCTTTACGCGACGCCTGGAATCTTGCTGGGGCTAACTTCCACGTTTCGGGCCGCAGACTTTCCACCCGAACGTTCCTGACCACTTTCGCGTGTAACATAATTGTCGGGAGAAGTCCGGAATCGATATCCCCGCCTCTCTAAGTCGGCAACGACGACATCCCGAATGCACAGAAGACTCCTTTCCAAGCAGTTTTCCATGATCTTCACTTTGTACGACTAGAGATTCAGTGCTACTTGAATAAAGATTTCGATAGATTGAGGAGGAAAACCTATTAACCTGAATAGAAAATTTTGTTCCGCTTAAGGCTATCTCGCTTTCTTACTGATTCGCTGCAGGATAGGAAGAAAATGCTCGGCTCGCGTCAGCTGAAAACTCCGTGGCCGTACGACAAGCTCGATAAATGAGTGTGGCGTGTAAAACCACAGTGAACAACGACGCCAACGCGCGATAAGAAATTATTAGTCGTGCGGGCCTGAAGAGCCACTGATGTTGTTAATATATTCAAATGGAAGCTGACGATGACGAACGAAAAGGAATCGTCCTGCGTCGAATCAGAATCGCAAAGTGTCTCGTACACGAATATTCGTGCGACCGTACCGTTTGTGCGTTTGATATCGCGTGCACGATTACTGCTACGATAGCAAAGGTTACGCTCGCGTTACACGCGGCTGCAGACGTCGTTTCTTTATTTTAAACGACCAGTTTCGTTACCATGTGACCAGATGGGTTGTAAAGGGAAGCTGCAGTCGAGCGTTGCGCGTTTCCCTTTGCCACGGCGAGCACGTTCGAGATACGTGCTTCGGGATGTTATATAGTATAATCAATGACGGAGCAAATTAGAATACCGAAGCTGGTGTCCCCTTGAGCAATTATTTGATTGGGAAAAATTCGCTAAATTTAGAAATGTTAATAAATTCTCGACCTATTCTGAGTGACCATATTACGCATACCAATCTGTAGAGGAGCCAGAATCAGGAAACGTTTTTCCAATCTACAGAATCTACAAGCGTGAAGGTGCAAACTGTGACGAGCACCGTCTACGGTCACTGCAACGTTATCGAACAAAAGGCGACGCGATAGGTCGAGGGGTTTTCGTTTTCAGAAGTGTGGCACTCGGCCAAGGGATGCGTCTGTATCCCAATCTTCACCCTCAACTCTCCCTCGCCCTTTTCCGTACCGTTGGCTAACAGTTACACGAAAATTATCGACGCCGATGGATATCGATTCCACGCGAGCGGCTACTCCAGTGGACGGATTAAGCGGATATCATTTGGCCGGCATTCAATACCTACCTCATTTCCGTTGAGGAATATCCCGATCGAAAGGAGCGTGCTCAGAATCCCGCGAAACGTTTTATTCACTCGCAAGGTCTCCATTCCCTGCTTCAGGTCCATCAAAGGGTCCGCAATTTCCTGAAGTCACAAAGATGGCTCACGATTATTTCTTTCGCGCGGCGTTCTCAGACACCGGCTGGTTCGTCGCGTCGGTTGCTGACCTCTTTGCGCGGGACCGCCAGCTCTGCGCGTACGTTTCCCGATTGCTTTTGTTTTACGTTTCGGAAGGACGTGTATTACGCCCTCCTTAAAGGATTTTCGCGTAACGACGATACTCGTTGAATCTTTAACGATGAAAGATGGAAATACAAACGTCGATAGTTTCTGTAGTGTAATTCGCGTTTAGGGGGTTGTCTCGTAAATCAGGTCTGATGGCGGAGCGTTATCGCCTTTGTGGAGAATTTTGGAAACATTTCCAGATCGTACGCGATGATACATGTACTACGTGAATACGTCAGGTGGTAATAGGATGGCTGCGATTCGAGTGTCTCGCCGAGTGTTTCGAGTTAGGCGCCAGTCCTGTGGAGGAAGTAATGCACGCTCGCTGGTAGCACACGATCGTGTATCGGAATTCGCCGTGTTCCCAGGCGAAGAAATCGCGCGATTATGCGGGGAACGTTCCCCGCGACTTCCTTCCCTGCATACCTGGCGTTTTTCCTCGTCGCGGCTGCGACTATCTCCGCGGAATTCGAGACGAGATTCGTGAGAAATAACGGGCCAATTCGATCCCTATTACGTGCATTCGTATGCGACGTGGCTTAATAGAATTTCCATTGGAAATGTCATGCACGCTTCTCACGCGGCCACTGTGTTTATCGCGCCTCGCTATTTCGTTTTACAACGACAGTGGAAAGTCAGAGACTTCAGCTAACTATAAGTAAATGCAGTATCTCCATTTTAAACATTCACCACGAGCGTTTCGATCGCGCGCAGCGAATAGATTTATGCCCGTTAAAAATTTGCGGTCGAATAGATTATGGACGCAACGAACCGCTGGCGTCCCTGCGCATAATAATTCGCGAGAATGCTGGTAACTTACCTTCTCCGAATTCTCGAAGTCCAGCTTGAATGCCCAAAGTTTCAGCCTGGCGGGCAACTCCGAGATGGAGGCCAAAGTTAGAAGAAACTGCTCGGCCGATCCCAAAGGTAGGTCAGGATTGGCGGCCTGCGCCTCTTGTATCCTCGACCTCTCCTCCTCGGTTGGCAGCATCGTCAGTAGTTTCTATCGCGGGGGAAACCGGGACACGGGGAAAAGGGGACGAACGAAGACGAGAAACGAACAGGAAATTAGAGAAATTAGAGAAATCAGAAAAACAGCCGAGAAACCAGGGGGCACGTGCGTTTTAACTGAACCACGGGGCTAATCGTGAACCAAGGATCGTGACTAACACGGTCACGCTTTCGATCGGGGTTGCAAACGAAATTGGGATCGTGACGAATATATCCGTTAGAGGAGAAAATGGAGAAACGAGCGGAAACATGTGAGAGAGATTCATCGATTTCTAGGAATATCGTGGTTAAAATTCTTGCGAATAACATAAGTTGCTTGTGTGTGTCATGGGTGTGAAGGTATTCCAAAATGTGAGTATCGCAGGCAATGTTGATGGAGTGAAATTCAGTGGTATTAAATCGATTCGAATCTTAAGGGTATCTGCAGTCTGCACACCCTTAACTAATTAATATTCAAACTGGTCTATTGAAAGTAAAGATTGAAGTGTGTAATTGAAATGTGATTAGGTAGGTACTGAGAAGTTCAGTGAATTCAGTATAAATACTAACAAAGGAAGAAAATTAATGTTCTTACCTCGATTCCCTCTCTGTTCATAATGGTCGCGTCCATTTTCAAGATCGCGGTCTTAATCGACCTCGGCGGCGGCAATTTTGTCATTCCGATGTTGATGGCGTTCGATCTTTTATGGTCCAGCACGATGATCTCCTTGTTCTTGTTCATCTCTTGCTGTTTCTACTCGGCGACAAAAAAGAAACGGAACGCTTACTAGCTGACAGGAGAGTTGTCATCGTGGGCGAACTTAAAGGGTCATTATTGCGCTACGAACACTCCAAATCGTGAACGTAATTATTAACAACGAACACCGTGCACGAGTGGCTTTCAAACGGGGCACACGTCTGCCCGCTGAAATAATATATCAACAACCAAGTGCATATCAAATATTTATATACCAAACGGTGGGAAATGAAACTACGGAGAGATGGAAACACAGTAATGTGTCTGCTGTTTCTGCGGATCAATCGGCTCAGAATAATATTATTATCGGTGAAACGGAATTAGTAGAGTGGGAAGGCGTATAATATCCAATGGTGGTTATTGTTACGATGTTAAAAGTAACACGGGAGAAATGGGAGACAAAAGCGAACAAGGGGGATGTGAAATTGAGGAGGGTAGTTATGGAGCTACAAGAAGCGAACCGAAAGCAACTACACCCAGATTAATTACTTAGGATACTTTTCGAAAGCGAAGAAAGTTAATGATAACTGTACCTAGGGATGGAATCAACGGGGTCATTCGTCGAACAATTGTATTAATGGGATTATCGAGGGAAATAAATTGACTTATATCCCTCGTTTGTTAGGCGAGAAGCATAAAAAGAAACGGGAGACTAACGTCTGCAAGGATGAAAGCTCATTTACGAGTTAGTGAAAACCGGCGTTAAGTGAAGTTAAGAAATTAGGACTCACCTCCTGTAAAATTCCAGCATGCCATTTCGTTCATTTTTTCGTGCGAGCACCAAGAATATTGCAAATAAATACAAGAAAAGATTAGTCGTATTGCATTAAACCACCATATCACCAACCACCCAACCAACCACTATTCGCCGCATCATTATTATTATTATTCGCGATTATTATAGTAGGATAACGTTAAAGTTACAGACGGTATTAATTTACGATGTGTTATTGATAAAGCTACGTCATTAAATTAAGAGTGTCTGCGATATTATACCAAGATTGTAATCGTTCATGTATGTATGTATGTATGAGAAATTGCTCGCAGTAAGCACATTGTTTAATACAATGTAGCACGAAGATAAAAGGTAGCATGAGGAACTGAACTGCTCTTTCGAGTGCCCCTTTTAAATCTGTCATTATCAGGATATCAGTTTTACGAGTGAAAATTAATAACGACAAGATTCAGAACAGTCAATGTTTGTCAGCATTAACATTTACAAAGTCACATCCACGTACATTAGGTCTAATGAAATATACAAAAGAACAGAACAAAACGACTAACAACCTCCGAGATATTATTTCCCTCCCCTTTCCCTTGCCCTCGCTTTTCCATCCGGTGCCCCGTCATTATTACCGATTCACGGTTTCTCTTTTTCTCGTTGCCTGGCAGTAAATATTACCGGACTCGGAGGTGAACATAAAAGTTCAAAGGATGAGCTCGCGAGAGGAAAAGCTTGGCGAGCGAGGAGCAAAGAAGGTGGAAAGGGTAAAAAAGAGAAGGGCGGAAGAGAGTAGCGCGATGGAGAGAGATGTTCAATGTAATGCCACATTATGCGAGCGTGTCCATTGGCTCGCGACAATTTAGAACGTGAGGAACGCGAACGGGCAAAGCCGATAAAACCGACATGCAATTACAGGAGCAATTAGCGGCACCGACTGTCCGTTCACGTGGAATCTTTGAACGCGACCGACCGATAGCTGAGGAATTTCCGCCAGTTTTCACCGCGCCAGGGAAAACGCACGGCTCGAGAAATGACCGGGGAACATTACTCGATATCGCTAGCACGGAGAAATTAATCTAGGTGCCATCCGACGACTATTTGGACGATCCACACACGATCGTTTACTACCGAGAAAGAGGAAATGCGCGTGATTCAAAGAGAGAAGCATTGCGTGGCTCTTTACTGTTCAATGTGCATATGATTTAACTTCCAACCTCTCTGCTAGATAAGTCAAACAGTGATATTACTTCTTAAACATTTCTAGTAACGGTTGACAAGCGCAATGCGATTGCAAACGTATAATTTGCGGAATATTCCCTTCCAAGGGAAATAATAATGTGCAGTAGCAAATATTCCTGTAAAAAGGAAAATTCCCTGGAGGTGAATATACTGATTCCACAGCACCCACTTATTTTTTAAATAGAAGTCGAGCTACCCTTCTCCGTTATTAAAACTGCTCAAACGGGGCTCCGCGATCGAGATGGAAGTTAATGTTTATTCGTCGCAGCTGGGTAAAAAATTGTTGGGAAACGGTGATGTTCCATGCTGTGTCTCCGCAGCGGCAGAAATTGGAGAATTTTTCCTCCGTTCTGTTGGAAAATGCCAAAAAGAGGAGGCTTCCATAACGTTATAATGGAAAATTTCAATGGAAAAAAGTTAATTAAAACGGACAGAGGGCCAGCACGGCGTAGTCGTGGAAATATCATTTTCCGTATCCTGTCGTCCAGGTCTTAGTCAGGGAATAATGATTTCCACGGGAGGCACTGCCGATTTTACGGGCGGGGTTTCGCCGTTGCATTTCTATTTGCCGGAAAATTTACTTGATACGCGCCCGATTCACCGCGCGCACGGGAAGGATTTGCGAAAGGCGAAATAGGAGAATACCGTATGCCCATTTCCGTTCCCAGGGCGAAAATTTATTCCATGAAATTCGATAGAGCAAGAGCTGGCTAAAAAGCCGGAGCTTTTTCATAACATAGAGCACGTAGATTAAATAAATTGTCAAGGACACGCCCCTCTGGCGTATTTTTAATACGCTGCTCATTCAATTTCGGGCACGCTTTTTAAGGAGCTCTTCTGCGCTGCTACGAGATTTTTATAAAGGCCGATAAATATCCGCGGCACTGGGCTTTCATAAATTTCTTTCACGGCTAAATTATATTACAGTACTTACTTCGTGTAGCAAAAGATAACTCTACAAAACAGGATTTTAGCATCCATTGTAACGATTATAGTTTTCTCAGGTAAATAGAAGAAATTCAGACACTTTTATTCGTTGATATTAATTAAGAGTTTTCTCGGCTTGTATCTTTTGAAAACGTTCAAGGGTCTGAAAGACGGAGAATGTTAACATCTTTCGCGTATTCATTATTACTTCTTTCTAATTACACCCTGAAGTCGCGGATCCAATTAAAAGATTCCTCGTTTAACAAGTAAATACGCGAGGAAGCGGCGTCGACTATGCGGAGGCAAAGTCTCTTCCCGGAAGTCCGATGAAATACCGCGCGGAGATGGCGGTGGAGCGGCGACAAAAGAAAAGGGGGCGAAATAGCGGAGGGAACTTAAATCCTTTAAGCTCGTTGACAGTCGTAGCTGACCAACGGCGTAATATTTTCTATTTCTCGGGGCGCGGAGAATGGAGGACGTCCGTCCTCCGCCTCCCGAGTCCAGCGGGAATCTCCCGGCTGCTTTAAACAACTCCGCAGAAAACTTCCCGTCTCCGTTTGGCGATGCGCAAACAGTCGCGTCGTCGGCGGTCGAATATTTTAATAAACTTAGCGCCGAGTTCCGTGGGAAGCCGTGAAATCGAACGGTCACGGTGAAAAACGAAAACGAGGAGGAGGGAAACCGCGAGCGACTAAGGGGCGGCGGAACAAAACGGGCAACGAGACCTTTTATCCTCTTAAGCGTCGACAAACGGTTCCTCTTTGCTTTGCGACAGGGGAAGGGATTCTGGGATCGGACATAGATTCCGCGACGTTTCTGTTATTTCGCACGCGATCGGAAATAAAGCCGTTCAAGGGGGAAGCGGACCGAGGGAGGCGCGGAACGCGATCCACCCCTTGTAAATCGGCACGGATTAAACGCGTAATCCGTGTCAAAGGCAACGGCAGAGCTGGAGCGAAGCCTTAACACAGTGACTGTGCAGCCTCGATCCTCTGTACAAGCGACAGCTTCCGCGTTTACACGATTGCAAATGGTGTAGTATCGCTAACACGGGTTAGTGAAACGAATAGCACGAAGACCGAGCCGAAATGCGAGGTAGAACTGAGACAGATGCGGCCCTGTGGCTGCCGTAACAGCGTAATTTTCGAGGGAAACGACTTTGAAAGTCAATCTCTTGCCTGTGCTACTTGGCTGAAATTCAAATTCCACTTGCGCGTCAGTATAAAATGAGCGGTGAATTTAATTCAACGATGAATGGTATTGAAATGTTCGAGGCTTCCTCCAAGGCGGCATTGGAATTTTGCAGACAAATGGGTGGAAGCGTAGACATTTTAAAGCTGCTTCATAAAGTTTTTCGAACGAAATCTATATTTCCTTATGTAATAATTTCTCCGTAAATCTGGAAATATTTATACGTTCGGATGAAACAAACTCCGCCCTCTATTACTGTCGCGGAATAGCCAAGCGCAATCCTGTGAAACTTTTGTCGAAAATAACGCGACAGTGAACGGGATAAAACGTCTCCATGCCAATTCGTACGCTGTCCCATCCCTGGCCTGTGATTTTAACACGAGGTGAAAAAAAAGAAGCGTGACTCGTCGAGCCTTTAATTCCTTCCGTTATCGTCGAGACACGTACGAAAGAGCGTGCGAAAAGAAAGAGGTGGGCGTCTGTATTTAATGCAATTTGCAGCACTCCATCCTGACCAGAATTTCCTTCTAGTGGGTTCTATCCTCTCGCTACACGCCTGGTATCCTTTTATTTAAGAATATTTCGAGAGGAAACGTCGATCAAATTCTCGATTCGAGCTAACGAGGCGATAATCGCTGACGTGCGAAAAGGAAAAAAAATGGTCGCGATTGAATTGAAAGATTTAGCAATTGTTTGCTAATTAAAGGGATGGACCACGTTTAAATGAATCCTTTACTGCGTCCAAGTATATCAAATTTGTAAAACCAGCGCGAAACGATTTACTTTTAGCCTGAAAGAAATCTAGCTACCACAGTTAACCAGTGTTTCGATAATTTTCTATAATTCATAAATACAGAAACGCTGGAAGAACGAATAATTGAAGTTGATTCTCACCAAAGTATTGCTATAAGAACCGAGAACGACCCTTTCCACGATTTCAGCGAATTCACACTTGCTTGCCGCAATCCCCCTATAAAAAGGTGATACCTTGCGCAAATAGAAGCCCGGGATTCCAGAAAATAACGATTTCCTTGACCCCCGGGTTCGAAGGTTTCATCCCCTTTAAGCGCAGCAGCAACCCCGAACCAGCGATCCGGTTAACCAGCCACGTAGCTTTGTGTATTCTGGATTGTGGCTACGCGGCCTGCGGAATTTCCGCTGGATGAAAAGGTTTTCTCGCGGCAGATAGAAGCGGGTGCAAGGCCGAGGATTCGCTCTTTGGAGGGTGGTTCACGAATCGGGAGTCGGGGGATGGCTAACGGTGGCCGACGTCGTCGTCGGACACGTTTGAGATAGAACAAGGCGAAACAAAGAAGCGGGAAGATTCATGGGGGCGGGATATCGTCGTCGCTTTTTCCCCCGGATCCCCTCAGCGTAATTAAATTTCCTGTCGGATACGCGGTGCAATGTAATTTTGAGAAACCGCGAGAGAGAAAGAGAGAATTAGAGGGATAAGTAGTTCTTCATCGATGCAAGAGAGGCGGACGCTAAGCCCTATAAAAGCGTATTGTTCACTTGAATACTGGGGAAAAAGTTTTGATCCTAAAGCTCGGTTTGAAATGGAATTATTTTTTTCCGCCCGAGGGAGATTTGGAATTCAGTGGTGGAATATAAATGGGGTGGCTACGATCGTGAATATGTACTTAAAGGGTTTAAGGTCGATTTTCATCCTTTTGTTGCGTTAGAAAATTCATTCGCTAATGAGAGACCAGTATTTTGTTTTAAACAAAACGAAATTCTACAAAATTTAGAAATCTTCTCTAGACAACTTGCTTATTACACTTTACTTAGAATAGTAAATGTGGCTACTTCAAGCAGAGACACCTTAAATGATCAAATACATCAGTCCCCGCATCCTCAATGAGAAACTCCAATACAAACCGTTCCCTTAAATCCTAATTTCACTTGTTCACAGCCAACGCTACCACTCCCATCGAGAAAGAATCATCCACAACCTGAGGCCCGAAGCTACCCATGAGTGAACCGTACAATAGTGTTACGCGTGTTGCCGGCTTGCGAGAATGGCAGATTAAGAACCAACCCCTGGCTA
Source organism: Andrena chrysosceles (assembly GCA_963855975.1). Taxonomy (NCBI): domain Eukaryota; kingdom Metazoa; phylum Arthropoda; class Insecta; order Hymenoptera; family Andrenidae; genus Andrena; species Andrena chrysosceles. The sequence goes on along the minus strand of OY979766.1, from coordinate 7,033,450 downwards.
AAGGAAGCTCCCCAGAGGATAATGGTGTGTAAAGCTTCGGACAACAAGAGAGGATTGCTCACCTTGGTGATGAGATCCTTGGCGCGGCTCTCGAACAGGTGCTCGAGCTTCTGCGTGTCAACAGGTACCGGGGATAGCTCGTCCCATATCATCTTGTTCTTGTCGAGGCGGGACAGTATGATGGGATCATCCCTGACCTCTTTCCAGAACAGCTTCACCGTTTTCTTGCTCTTCTTCGTGAAGGTCGGTGTCGGGCTCTTTGGCGTGTTGCTGGTCTCACTGGCGGTCGGTGACCTCGGTGACTTGAGATTCACGCCGAACAGGGGTGGCGGAGCCTGGGGCAAGGGCGGCGGTGGCAGCCTCGCCCCCAGGGGTGGCGGTGGCGGCGCACGTGCACCACCAGGCGATGGCACCATGGGCGGTGGGGGCGGTGGAATGCCGTTGGTCACGTTCACAGGGCCGAGAACGTCGACCTCGTCGTCGGAATTCAGATCGGTGAAGTCGAGGTCGCAGAGCGCGAGCGGCCGCTTCAGTTTCTTAACTAGCTCCTCCCAGTGCAGCTCGTTCTCGGATTTCTTCGCCTCCTGCAGTTTCGGCAGGTTGTCGCCGGTCGGCGACTTCAGCACGTCCGCCTTCGACTTCGACTTCGCTAGACCCTCCTTCGCCTTCGAGATCAGACCGCTCATGTCCCCTATCCTGCAACCAGGGAACCGCAAGCTGTGGTGGAAGGGCACTGCGCAGCTTTGGACTTCGCGTTGGGCATTTGGCATGGATCGTATTATTCTTATTTCATAGATGGGTGGAATTTGCATCAATGATGAACTGGCATGAATTGGTTCAGTCGCATCAAGATTAGTTCAATAGTACTGAGTGGTATTTGATGGTAATCTGCGTGGTCTTAAATTTTTTACACTCGCAGATAGATTAGCATTATTTAAATGTAATGAAACTTTCGCAAAGTAATATTGTGAATTAAAACCTAATAATTTAAAGCGGTTGTTTATGAAATTATACAAGTTTGCGATGCCCATCACTCGCTACATGGTCATCCCCGATTAATTTTTTAAATAGCGTTTAATTGTCGTGGATGCATTACATGGCGACATTACCTGGAAACCTTCTCCTCAACTGGGCTGCTCGGTATGAGATTTTGAGCCGCCAGCTTTTGTGTGAGATCCTTGACGGTTCCTTCCCTCTTCAGCTGTAAAACCACTCGACGATCCTCATCCTCGTCGGTGTGATTGCCCTCGTCGCACTCGACACCCTCGTCCGGGCTCTTGCCGTACCAAGGTTTCTTCTCCTCGGAGTCAAGCTTATTCGCGGCATTCATCAGGGGTGTCAAGTCCTTCCTGCTGTTCGTTCTGGACAACTTGTTCGAGGGCGAGTCCGCGTTTCGTTCGTGCGACGTGCCGTTCGTGTAACGCAGCCCGTTCGTCGCGTAAGGACCTTCGTAAAGCCAACAGGAAATTCATCGATTAGTTACAGTCCTTTTAATCAATGATCAATAAATTTCGATGCACCCTTACACACATGCTTAAATACTAAATTAGCAATTCTTTCTCAGTGCTGCTCGAAAACACTTGCTCAATTTCTGCGAGTTCTAAACATTGAAACGAATTACTCACTTTCCTGGTCGTCCGAATGACCCACGGATGCTCGCATGTTCGCCGTGGCCTCCTGTTGCTCCCTGATGAAGCTCCTCTGTCTCTCGGCACGTTCCCTTCGACGTCTCAGCGCCGGCGTCACACCAACGTCCACTGGAACGCGCAATAAATCACTCCATTTCTCAAGCGTTCGCCGATGATGCACACGCCACCGATCATTTTCCGCGTCGATCTATAATTCACTATTTACCGAACGAGCGTGCTTATCGCCCGGCCGTTCTCAGCCCCCGTTCTAATTTATAGCTGGCGACACATAGATCGGAACGTCCGACGACAGCACCGATAAATTCAGTTCATCGAGCGCGTCGTTCCTTTGCGTTTTACCAGCGGATAATGAAAAAGACAAGGTATTAATTTCTCCACCGTCCCTGTATTGCCACGTGAAAATTTAATACACCATCCCCTGATTATCCTTCGAATTACGTATTCCTATTGCTCAAACCCGAGCTCGACGCGTACTTGGCCGCGCAACGGATCGAATTGGCGGGTTTTCCGCGACGGAACGAACGTCCTCAATCACGGCCCCCTTCGAGCGAGACTACGCTTTTCGCCCTGTCCCTGACGCTCGTTGCCGCGCGTTAAATCCGCAACGGACCGCGCGGGGAACTGTGAAACCGCAAGGTCTCTCTCCCGAGAGAGGGACGATCCGTTAACGCGGAAATCAGTGATCGTGGACGTCGAAGTTCGTATTCATCGCGCGGTCGAATCGCTAACGAGCTGATCTACGGTGCGCGTCGGTGACACGTGAGTCGACGGAAAGCGAAAGCTCGGCTCTGCTCGTGGCATGGATGGAAGAAGAACGAGAAGTATGGGGCAGGCGTGATTACCTTTGTTCTCCTTGTAGGTGCCGTTCAGCTGCACCTCTCCCAGATGACCTTGCGAGCTTTGAGAGCTACTGGACTCGTCGTCATCGTCGGGCAAGCTCGAGTTCAGCGTGTTGTTCAGGGAGTTGAGGCCCAACGAGTGGTTCAGCCGCGGGCTTAGTCTGGCGTTCAAGGACATCGACAACGGAGACGTGCCCGTCGAGTGTCTGCGGGATTTTCGACGCTCGTGCGAATCCACCAGGGACTTCCGGTTCCGCAACGTCTTCCTGCAAGACGCGGCAAGTTGCCGCTCGTGAGCGGTTGTTGGTATGACTGATTAGGGGCTTCTTGTACCGAGTTTACGGACTCTGCGCGAGAGGCGATTCTAAGCGAACCGAGGTCAAGTTTCTGATTCGAGGCTTCCGAGCATTCGTGTTGGGAATCCTTATGCTCGAGGTGTGACCACGATTATTATCTCTATGTTTTACTATTACCGTAACTACTATATTGAGTTTGCCGGAGATATAGCGCACGTGTACTACTAGCAATTCCAAATACCGTTCTTTGAAATGTCACTATGATTTTCAGTGATCTGTAAGAGAATTCCAAACTTATTACTATCGAACTCCCAACACGGAATCTCAAAGATCTACGTTCGACGGTGGGGAAAAATCTGTACAAAAAATTCCTTCCTCTCGAAGGATTCGCGCAGCAAGCGTCAGCTACGCGATACAATATGCCATAAATCAGGGGGGTGGCTGCACGAAATAGCGAACTTGGCAGACGAAGATCCCCATCTACGAAAGGCTCGCCGTTTTCAGTGAAAACCGATACCTGATGTTATCGTCGAGCTGCCGAATAGGCGATCCCCTGTCGTTCCCGTCCTCGTGGTGCAGCACGGCCTCGTAGATCTGGAACTGCCTGAGCAGATCGAGGTCGGTGCCCTGCTTCGACATGTACCTCTGGATGATACCCTCGATCCCCTGCTCCTCCAGGCAGTCCACCTGATCGTAATAAGTGTCCTGGTCCGGTATGCCGTTCAAACACTTGTTGACCAGTGTCGTGGCATAGATTAGGAGCTCTGTGTCGGCGGCGTCGTAATCCTTCAGGAGCTTCATCACGTTCGTCCAGGGTATCATGCCCCTCGACGTGTCAACGGACCTCACAGCTCTCACCAGCAGCAAGCTGTTCGTCTCCACGTACTCGACGAACACCAGCAGCAGCTTCAAGGCGGTCTTCACGACCAGGCGGAAGCGGCTGGCTATCAGGGTGTATAACCACTGGACTGTCTGACCATGTTCCATCACTCCATTCATACCGTCCACGTACAGCATCACCTGACCGAGAGCTGTTCGAACAGAAACAGAAGACAATGAATCGATGGGTTCGAGGGATGAAAGGGTTGTTTCTATACTTGGGCAACATTGTTGGATCGAGTACCCTTCTATGGAGTTTGAATGCAATTCGACTTAAAGAGACAGTCATAAAGATTTACGAATATTGTTACAGCGGGTGTAATTTGTCAGAAACATATTCCAGGGTGTGTTGAAAGGTTTTATCATTAGGTAAGGTATCGAAAGCGACATTTTAATCATTCGCGCAGCTCTGAGCTTGACTAAATCTTTTTTTAATCAGTCTCTTTGATTCAGCGAACCGCATTAGAACCGAGATTAATCTAAAAAATAAACAAAGAGTCGCTACAACAATCCTACATCAACAAAATGACTAACACACGGCGTGCGAATTAAATACACACGCGTAGACGAGCGCTTCATCAATTTCACATGAATCATAACCGCGATGGCGCTTTTGTCCTCTCGAACAACGGAATCCCCTCACGCTACAACATTTTTCGAGCGAAAGCCCGAGAAAAAAGCGTCGCTGCGCTGACAGTCAACGCAAATATCCAATGAGAAGCTTTTGTCGCGTTCTTCGTTGGAGTTGGCACCGCCAGGATGAAATCCATCAATCTCTGGGTCTGGTCGAAATCGACATCGGTCATTTTTTTTATTCGCCATAGGACGCCACGCTGTGGTGTTGGATTGATTTTTCAGTTCGTCAGTGGGGAACGAATGAAAGGATCTCACGGCTGGCATTTAGTACGGGATGTTACGCGAATTGTCCTACGTGCAATTTCGACTGTTTTGCCCTTTCTCTAAGGGCGACGAGAAAACATGGGAAACTTGAAAGAGAGATACTGATCCTAGAAAACAGATCTTATGATCTGCAATTCGCGAATTAGTCATAAAGGAAGAACTATTTGGAATGAAAATTTATCTACTACCTGTTGGCTCTTCTGAGAAAGTTTTAAGTTTATTCTATTTCCGATAGAACTTATATTACAGCTCCCAAGAAGAAATGAGTTTTCATCCAGAATCTTAGTCACTGCGGTTAACTATCACTTTCTGTGGGTTGTAACAGGGAGCACCGGAAAGCCGGTGTATTACGCAACAATAACTGCTCGCGAACAAATTATCAGCACGTAGGGGGAACGTTACGCCGGCGTGTCAGAAGTTATAATTTACTCGGGCGCGCGGCTACAAGTTCTAATTGAGCCCCGCGCATAGCTACGCGACAATTAATTATCGGTCCACGGTGGATTAACCAGTTCTCTAGCAAATGTGTACAAGTAGACGCGCGGTAAACAGCTCTTATCGCCGATAAAGCAGTGTTTACCGGTGGCCAGGTGCTTGCAACTCCTTCGACGATGGTCTCGTTCCTTCCCTCAGCGACTGGCCTCGAGTTTCCTGTAAAACTCTCATAAATAACGAAAATGCTCTGTTCTCTAAGGAGCTATCCGTACTTTTCTCGATGAGATTGCTTTTACGCGAAAATGAACAGTACTCGAGCACTGAAGATTCCCGAGGATTAATAGCAGTGATCCAGGAATCCTGGATAGCAGACCTAACGTCGGCTTGTGCCATTTTGTGTACTTAAAGGTTGGGATAAATTTCTTTTATATCTGTGCTTTCTGCTAAGCCAAGGTTGAAGTAGGCACACTTCGCGGAGTGTACTTTTAACTGTGTATTTTTAAATTCATCTACGTCATATGATTATTATGAAGTCATGAGTTTGAAAGTAAAAAGGATCTGGTTTTCGTTTATGCATCGTATCTCACCCCAAAAAAAAACAACAGAAGGAAATAGATCCGGGTGTATGAACTATTTTATTGGAATAGAGTCGCAATGTTGGGATTCTGTTCGTTTCAAATATCGATAGGGGACATCTGCTGGAAACATAGAAACCCGCATTATTTCCATAAAATGCTAGACTCGATTTTCCATTCGATTTTTATGCTTGCACGTATCGCATTAGATATCGACATTTCATGCATACAGCAAAAATATCGCGGTCGTGGGGGACGAATATCAGAAGCAATCGTTATTGTAATTTTCATCGATAACTCCTTATCGACCATGCACTGTGTTAGAATCAATCGTGAATTTAAATAAAAAATTTACGTTCCTAGGTTCCAACAGAGATATCAAGTAATTATTCAGCTAATTTGAATATTCTACAAATTCCATGAAAATGGTGTATACCGAATTTGCAATAATTAGGAATTATGGAAGTAACTACCTACTTCATAACTTTTTTCATCAAATAACTCTGAGCAGTCCTTAGAAACTTGATTTTCCAGAGTTCATGTGCAATGTTGATGAAATAATGCAGGCTTCCTACCATGTAGAATATTTCGAGCCGATGGATGGCACGGCTGTCGATGCAAATGGGTTAAATCAGCGAAAACGCGTTACAGAACGGCTGCGTAATGGAACTATTGTGTCGATCGAATGAAACTTTTCTACCATGGAAAGATCTGCGGCCTGGAAATTTCCGTTTAATCGATTCTACGCTGACCATCCGAATTCGAAGGCTCGATCTACTTCGTCGAACGTCTTTTTTTATCAATTGTCGACTAGCTGCAATAATCTCTGGCATGCCAGGCGACTGATATGGTCGTTGGGCCCTATAAATGTTTACACGCGAAATGAACAATCCGATGGAAGTGGAATTTAATAGTAATTCCGAAATCCAAGAGTGATGTCCAATATTTCTGCCCACTCGAGCAGTTTCCTAACTGAAAAATTCAGGCAAAACTTTCCGCCTCGCCGCTGTTAAATTAAACATCGAGGAGCTTGAAATGCCAGCTGTTTAGTACTTCGACGTGGAGTGAACTTCGTCTACCAAGTTTAAAAAGTGGTTTTTCTTCTCGGGGGAATCCAGGGATCGAAGTTCGATGCACATTTATCAAATCAGGGGACGCTCAGTAAGCGAGCAAGTTTTCTACGATCGATAGAAAGAATATCTGAAGACACCATACGTGTGATATAAAGTGTACGGCAACTTTTCTGAGCATCTATCGATACTACAGAAAACATCAATCAAACTTGCTTAAGCGCGTAAAATGATTAACGATTGAAAAGTAAACGTTTCCGTGATCCATCAGAAAGATAGAAAATTCTGTCCTCAGCTAAATTTCCACGAAATTTTCCCATCAGACCTGCGCTTCCCCGAATTCCACTCGACTCCTCATATACTGTACAGATTAATCTTCCCGAATAAAACACTTGGATGACGTTTACGATCAGCCACGTACGCGCGCGAACTGTTGAAACCCGCATTTAGAGGAAACTTAGGGAATACGGCGCGCATAATCTCAAGGGGGAAAAATTAATCACGAGCTATGTGGCGGTCGTAAAATCCGCTGATAAGAAACACGCGACGCTGGCAAAATTTAATTCCCGCTGCACTCCATTCTCACGCTTGAAAAAAGAACCCTAAAAAGGAAAGAAAAAGAGCGAATATCGTTTACACGACAACTCGACGATCGCGGTTATCTACCACGCTCTCGTCCGGGACACGATTTACTGTTGACCCACTAATAAAAAAGAAACACACGCACGCGTAACAGAAGAGGGAATGTTAATGCAGTAATTATGCTAATAATAAACATTAAACGGCATAACGCGTTTAGCACTCGCCACTCGACCGCGCGCAGGGTGATTTAACGTAACAACACGAGCGCGTAAATTCAGTAATTTGCATGGAGCCGCGTATTTCTCCGATGTCTTCCTGCGTGCGCGAATTTATATCGCGGCTTTTAATCCAATTCATCTGAAACCGTTTGCATTCATGGGGGGAAAAATAGGACGGGCTTAATGCGACCGCTGGCCGCGAGAGAAGGCGTGGATAAAAAGATAAAGGTCCGATCTGTAATGAACGTTTATATGCGTGGCGTGTCGAATATCAAGGCGACGTGCGCCCACAATTATATTGGACATCATTTGGCACAGTGCCTCTCAAAACGCGTGCTTTGTAAATCGAGGGTACCAGATGAGAAATAATTATTTTGGTATATTAACGCTTATTATTGCGAAATTATATTGCTAACACAAGGGTTCTTCCATCTATGTACGTCAAAACACATTTATGCGATTAGTCGATGCTCCATGAGCTTTCTAGAGCAGTTGCTATAATGTGAGCATCCTAGAGTATAGTCATAATCCTGTTAGTTAGGTTATCAATTTTCATTGATAAGTTTACAATCATTCATGACGTTTGAAATAGTATCACAGAACCAAAAGAATTTAAGTAAAATGATTGAATTGAGGATCCTCTTTCTACTAGACCCCAGGAACGAAGCTAAAAAATTCTCTAAAAGCCCGGGGTTAATTTGAGAAACACTGGTCCAGGGCAACATCACGTTTCAAGCATCGACGTCGCAATCGTAGCGCCGCTTCATCGGCACAATCGCGCCGGGTAATGACAATAATTGTAAAGCGATTTAAGCGCGCCATGGTTGCGGGCATTAGCCAGCCCGTTATCATTACACTGGCCATAAGTTACGCCGCGAAATCTAATTATAAGCGCGGCAGCGCGCTAGAGAGAGACAGTAGAGATCGCGTTACACGTAATCATCGACTATCGAGCCCCAGTTTTGCCTCGATATTACGGGCAAACCGAATGGCCGAGGCCAATGGATCACGAAACCGTAGGTACCCCAGGTCGCGAGCGCGGATTAACGCGAAACGAGGCGACTGCCGGGGGAGGAGCCATAATTTTCCGCGCGAAAAATCCACCGACAGCCTGGCCGACGTTACGGGAAGCGCTCTCGTGTTACCTTCCCTTTTTCTCCCTCGACAGAAAAAAAACCGAGGGCTCGAAAGAGTAACGAAAATGAGAACAGCTGGGGGAGAAGCAAAAGAAGGGGAAAAAATAGTGGAAACTCCGACGACACTGCGTCCGACGGCACAGAAAACGTTTCCCCTTGTGATTTAGAGGCATAATCCGTACGCGCCCCGGAAACTCAGTTTCCGAGGTACGAAACGAGGAAGCGCGGAACCCCTTTTTTTCGAATCGAGAATTCCTGCGGTGGAAAGTCACGGTTCAGAAGTGAAACGTTGCAGGTATTTCTAGTTGAGTCTACTGACAGCAGCCAAGTGCTGTTTGATACAAAATACAAATGGGCAGCTTCTCAAATCTGAATGATGGATTTCGAGAAGGTACCATTGGTTGCGTGGCTACTGAGTTACGCAATGGTCTACTGCTGCTTGTGTAAACGATCAAGATCCGACTAATACCACGAGACTTCTGAAAATTGTAGGAAGGTAGTGAGTGATGGATCGATTTTGTAGCTCCTGTCCTTCGTTCACATGCACCCTGACCTTCCCTTTCTGTCTAACGATCCAAATAGCTACCACCCACTTTTAGATCGAGGGTTTCAACGCGATTCCTCGGCGAAATTCTCGGGCCAAAAATTTGGTGGACGCGGTGTTTTTCAGGGACTCGACTTTTGGCACGGTACATACTGCAGGAGTGACATAATTTATAGCGAACCAGGTTTTTTAGAAGACGTTAGTTTTGGTGTCAAGTTCGTCGCGGGAACGTCCTCCGCGCGTTGCCAAGCCGTCTTCGCCGCGAAATCGAGCTTAATCGTGCACGAGGGTCGGGTTGACCGTTCCAACTCCACCGAACAGGTGTTTCGTCCGTCGCCGAATTGTCTAGAAAAGATTGAGTCGTGATTCTCGAGTTTTCTTTATGGACGACTTTGAATTAATGTAGAATAGTTAGTGCAAGTAGCGATACTTCGGTCGAACCCCCCCTGTCAATGTGAGCTCACATCATTAGGAGAAGTTTGAAGTTTGAGATCTTTATTGATGAAACTGTTCAGTGATGCATCACCATGAAAAGTGGCATAAATAACTAGAAATATTCCCCCTTTATATATGTGCACGAATAGAAAGAGCATAAAATAAAATTCCAATGGATTGGAAACAGAAAACTTTTTGAGAGTTCCCAGTGTTACAATTAAACGGAATGAAATTCCATTTCACAACGAGAGTTCGCGGATTCGCTGGTTTCACTGGAGTTGGGGAAATGTCTTATCAAAGTTACCATTGGAACATTCCCAGCAAGCCAAAACTGTTGGAGTGCAGGCACTTTAATGAGCCAATACCGAGGAGAAGCGTCGCTGTAATCAACCAACCCTCGCACCCCAAAATGTCGACACAGTCTACCTTTCACTGGATTATGAGGTTAGATGCTCGTCCCAGCCTGCTTGTAATAAATTCCCCGTTTGCCCAGAGATAAGGGACGCACAATGAGTTCCCCCAAATTACCCTTAACGTTGAAAGGTTCCCTGAGTGGCATTTCTAGCGACGGCACCGTGAACCGCAGCTTGATCTACGCGCCTGATAAATGCAAACGCTAAATTGTTTTATGAATGACGTTAACTGTGCCCCACTGCCCCGTTTATCGAGAACTCTTGCTCCTTCAATATTCGCTCGATCCTAATCGACTTTGGTCAAACAACTGCTAAGTTTCCTGCTATTTGTTCCTCCTCCTTGCAAACAATCGTAAAGGGATCTTAACCCTCTGCGCCCGATCTAATTCGTCTCGCTGGAACGAAGTCGCTTCTAAGATCGGGGAGAGGGTCGGGGAGATGAAGACGTAAACTTGTATCAATAATCTCATTGAAGAGATTCGCAGAATATTAATTTATTAGCAGGTGAATTTGCCACACGCAGTCAAAACGCGTTTAGCTTGTAAGAACGAAATAATTAGTTGAAGATTAAAAAAAAGAGATGCATTCCATTATTATTGCCAAAAGGAAGACAATGGTCTTGCAATGCTATGTTCAATAATAATATAGTCGATCTAATAATGCATTTGTAACCTAAAGTGAAGTGTAATGTTGGACGCGTCTACAGCACGAACGACTTAACTGCGTCTGACCACATACATGGCGATACTACTTGCCCGTTGTATTCGTTAAGGGGTCATGCTCAGTCACAACTTTCAAAAAATCGATTTTTCAATTTTTGTATTTTCTTTAAGTACAACATCTTAGAAATATTCTGTAAAAATTTTAAGGTAATCCGAATAAAATTGGCCGAGATATAGGCGTTCGAAGTGAACCCTCCCTTGAGCGCGCCGCCCGGGTATAAACTTGACTTGAAACTTCAAACGCGTTTTCCTCGAAACAGCATTTTCAAAATCGGTGACCAAGATATTTCAAAAACCATTCGACCGATTTACTTCAAATTTTACAAGCTTACTATAGGAACAATAAACTAGTCTTTGAACGAAGGATTTTTTTTTCCAATGCTTAGTTGTCTTTTAATTGACGAAAATCAGGCACGATTTATGATGAAAATTGAAACTTTTACTTTAAACATCCGCCATTTTTTCCCAAATCAATATTTCGAAAAATCCTTCGTTCAAAGACAAGATAATATAATATAATAAGTAAATTCTTTTGAATTTTTTAATTTAGATGATCGACTTTCGAACAGCAGTGGTCACCACAGAAGCCTTTTTTTTAGAGGACCTTTGAGAGATGGACAATAACTTTGTTATTAATAAATATTTTTAAATAAAAAAATTACGATATACAATACTAGATGCAATCTTTAAAAGGGAAAAAGAATTTTTGAGAAATGTGGTATAGCTTTCGAGTAAAAAATTCCCAAAGATCACCCTTTTTTCGGCCTCCTGACTGAGCATGCCCCCTTAAGGCGACACTTCAAGGAGAGACAAAAAAGTACTTTTTACTCATCTGTTACTCACTTTTCTCCATTGCAATCTTAGTATAATCTCGACTATGGGATGGACACTAATACCTGTGCAAAAGCATCCCCAAAGCTGAGTATCTAAACGTACAGATTGCCAACTAGAAGAATCGACATAATTCTACCACGATCAAAACAGGGTAAACTGCACTAATGCTGGAACTGCATTAATCATTGGTACTCCTGATTAAAAACCCAAATATTAAGAAGGACCAGCTGAGAAAGTACTTTCTTCTTTTTCTTTCACTATAACACTGCAAAGACCAGTAGTTTAACTATACATTTTACATCTGGCAACACCAAAGTGGGACAAAAGGCAGAGTTTTAGGCGTTTTCTTAAAATTGTGATAAGGTGTAGGTAAGTATATTTTGTCGCTTTATAACTAAGTAATGGATTGAAATACAGAGTTACTAAGTGTTGTAGGTATTTAATAGTGAATGAAATAGTCTGTTTAAACACTTTAAACTTCGTTTTTAACTATATACGTTTTTCTATATAACTTCAAATTTTGGGGTGCCAATGATTATACTTTTATGCCTATTTTTGTTTTTCATTCAATATTTTTAAAATAATCACTCAAGATGTTTTATTTTAACCCTTTAGCGCCAAACGTATCATATATGATACATTACTTTTTTTTGCCGTTTCGCCGTTTGCATTCGCGTTTCGCTGTTTGCAACAGTTTAAGTGATACGTGTTTAGTGTAGTTTTATTCACTGAAGAAAGTTGGACCTATCTGAACCCTGTATTCTTTGGTTTTATGCATTTTGACCTCTGAAAAAAATAAATTTAGAAAAAAATTTTTTTTTGTTTGGAAATATATAAATTCAGACCATTTTTAACGATAAAAACAAAACGGGATATTTTTCCTTCAACGGGATCTAGGTGCGGGCGCTAAAGGGTTAATTAAAAATCCATAATCATTGATAATAACTGAAAATTAAGACCATAAAAAAACTTTACAAAAAAATATAAACACTCCAATTGTGATTTCCGCTTAGGGTGCCAATCATTGTACAGTTTACCCTATCTCCACCCAAAACGACATTTGAAATGAACCCTTAATGTCCACTCGAGGCCAACAATCAGAGTTGGGCATTATTCGGCTAAATTTTTATTCGAATACGTATTCGAATACATTTGTGCGAATAAGTTTTTAATCGAATAATCTTCGAATAAAAAATTCGAATAAAATGAAATTATTCGACAATAACGAATAAGTTTTTATTTGACTGAAAATTTATTCGAATAATTTCTTATTCGAATAAAAATTTAGTCGACTCAACGGACGAATAAAGTGATCACGTGGTTTCAGCGATGTATCGTGACACCACTGACTGACACCCGTGAGACCTAATGTTTTAGGTTAAGTAACTCTTGTCATAGCTCGCACTTTACAGAAAGATGTATGACCGCGGTATTACATAGAGTGGCGTTTTGATTTATTTTTAATAAAATTTGCTCACGTCAATTCATTTAAACTAATGAAAAAATAAATCTCTTCAAATTATAAGCGTTCATTGAATGTTTTTAAATACATACAAATACGCACACTTCCAGACTCACACGTCCAAACATATGTTGAACACAGTACAGACTTCCATCGATAGATATCCGACAGGGTATCACATTTATTCGTCGTTCATTCAGGTCGAATAACGAATAAATTCTTATTCGAACGAATCTGGCTAGAATAACGATACAGATTTATTCGCGAATAACGAATAATTTTTCGACGAATAAAATCGTCATTTGTTATTCGCGAATAAATCTTGGGGATTTATACGAATCCGTATCCGAATGAAAATTTAGCCGAATAATGCCCAACTCTGCCAACAATCCCCAAAAGAGCAGGTCAAGCTTTCCACATCTGCTAGCCGCCGGCACTTCTATCTACATCGAGAACGGTCGTCCTCCCTAATTAGCGATATATTTCAAACTGCTTGGAGCCGTCTCTCGTGGAGACAAATTGCACGGACTACGAAACGACTCCGAGGGTCGTTGCAACAAGAAGGAAGCAGCAACGACAGTTCAGCTCGGGGGGAAAGAATCGAGCTCCGTTCCTCGCAGGCATCAGGTTTTTCCCGCTCGAGAAGTTTCAGGATCCCGAGGTCTCTCGGGCTCCCGTGGGACTCATACGGTATACAATGCACTCGAAGTCTCGCAAAATCGAAGACGAGAGCACGGCCCTCCCGTTCGTTATCGGAGGCGGAAGAGAGACCGGAGACGAGCGCCGAGCCACAAGTGGGTTGCGCGGCGCAACTAGCCTCTCCTGGGCTGGGGCGACGCGAGGCGGAATTGGTCTTCTTGTGCGTTGTTCGACCGGGAGGTTTACGAAGCACTCGAGAGAGCGAAGCCTGGACGGGCTGGCGTCGTCGTTCGGAGTCGTGCCACTTGAGGCACGATCAAAGGGTGCATTCATAATCTGCAACGCGTCGCGGTTTCACGAGTAGACCCGCCGCGCTTACGCGTGCTGCTTCTGTAAACAAACGAGCGTTAACGGCGCAGCTTCCGCGCTTGTCCTGAAGAGACGTGTCCTCCATCGCTCGTGCTGCGGGAAATACGCGTTCCGACGTGGAAAGTCGTTGGTTACGGGGCGGAATGAAAGAGGGGGAGATGAGACGTGCGTCTCGGGCTTGCTCGGCTCGGTGGAGGCGTTGATGCGACGCTCGTTACGTGTTGTTAGCTGCATTACGGCGGTGTTATCTTATCGGTGTTTACGACAGCATCGAAGACGTACGACGCTCTGTCGCATTCGCCGAGAAATCTTCGCCCCGAATGCATCTGACTCGACACCAACTGCGCGCGCTACATTACGGATCGTAGACGGCCGCGTTCGTCCCACCCGCCCCAACGCTAATTCCGATAGGATGCCACTGATACCGCTTGAGCCTAGCATTATATGGAGTCTGTTTTCGCAGGGGCTTTCTTTCGAACGGTTCTGTGGGGTCGTGTCGTCGACTGTCGAGTGGAGATCATTTTAGATACCAGCCGTGACACCCTGGGGATTTAGCAAAGCAGAGTTTCAGATGATAGATGCGCAGTGTTTCATCAGCGATTATGTTGAGGGGTGAAGGAGGTTGTGGCGTGATCATTCTATCTACTTCAGAAACTCTTGAACATCTGGGGAATGCTCACAAAGGCGGTATTGAAGTTTGCAGTGACTGAGTGAACGGTAACGTTCTGAAAACTCTGTATCTTCAATTATTCTGATTAGGTGTGTGAATTAAGTGGGGAACTAGTTTAACACTGTACAGAATGGGACTCAGAGATAGAGACAGATAGTGTCGGTTTTGATAAGGTCCAACTGACGCGCTGCGCCTCAGAGTCTCCTCTATAGCAGCATTTAAACCAGGCAAGATGGAGTGAGCTTCAATACTTTTCTAGCGAACCACCGTGCAGGCCACAGGGAGGACGGAAAGAAGAGTGAGTTCCGAGAGACCACGTCTTGACTCGATGGGGTCACCGTAAGGAATTTTTCTATAGGGTAAGGCCGTCAAGTCACGAATTATATACGTTCGCAACCGTAGGGACCTACCCATAGAGATAGAGACAAACAGGACGAAGCATTTGTAGGAACAGTTTTCACTACTTTTATGTCATCAATTTATCTCTGAAGTTATGCCTACTCTTTGTGACACGCCTTACACCTCGATTTACAGTAGAAAGATTGCTGAGTAACAATTTTGAATAACTTCACTCCTTTTTTCTCAACACGTAAATATTTATGACTGCAGTTTGCAAGCTCTTACGTTGGACGTCGAAAAATACACATTCTACGCGTTATTAGAAACATAGTTGACGCCCTCCACAGAACATATTGCAAACGATCGACAAGCTGGCAGAATACTCACCCCGTAGTATGTAATTTTGGTAATTCTGGTCGGCCTCGCTGCCGACCTTGATGAGGCAGGCAAGCCCGTCATTTTGCACAAACTCGTGTACCAGGTCCTTGTCCTCCTGCAAAACCAAAGTTTATGGTAAATAGCATCGGTCGTGAAATAGATACCCGCTGCATAGGCAATCGACGTTTATATCTAATTTATTCACCGCGTGAAGAGATTCTGAATCAACAGTTTCACGTGCCGAATTGATGGCTACTTCGAAATTTGGATTATATCTAGAGGATATAAAAACGGACTGAAACATATTGATGCGAAATTGAGTTAGTAGCAGTAATGTATTCCAATAAGCTGTACTAATCATATAAAATAAGAAAGATTAATTTTCTGTCAATGTGGGTTAGTCCGTTTTTGTTCTCAATGGCTCAAATTGTCTCTAAAAGAAGATTTGTACTTTCCCTTCTGAAGCATACTTGCTTGCTAAGCAATGCTTTCAAAATTGACACATTTCTCTACCACCTAAGCTGAATCCTATTCATATTACTAACACACGACATAACAAGCAGAAAATGAACCCAGACATTCTATCCCATAAGAGCTCGCGATTTATCTCGATATTCTCATCGGAGCCAGCCAGAGGGCCGATAGGGGTAAATGGGATTAGTTATGCCGCTTTGGGCGCGAAGTCGCAGGTATAATGGAAAATCTTCCAAGTTTGATTAAACCAGGTCGTTTCCAAGGCGCGAGCGTGGTCGGCCAGAGGAGCAGGCCGTTTCGCGATCTTGTCGGAGCCCCGTTGTTCGCGGCCTGGGCCTCTGGGCTGCTCCAGACGCGGCGGAAGTTCGCGCGGGAATCTACTCGAATGTAGAGCCGATTAGCTGGTCGGATTAAGAAACGAAATTGAACGTTGCAGAGGCGATTCCCTGATAAGTCCGACTCCTCGGCGGAGAGATTCCGTTCAGCTGGGTGGATCCAGCTGAATCTCGAAGGAGAGCCGAGGAACGGGCGTGTAATTAATTTCGCAGCTACCCGGCCTGATAATTGAAACGATAAGGTATCGCTCGAAGGAAGGAAGAATCCCGGAATTGTTTTCGGGAGGACTCCGTTTGCGCGCCAGTTGCATCCTGGTGCAACGTGCGCGGCCTCAAGTTGAATGAATAACTTCTCTCTGGCTGGGATAAATACTTTCTGCTTGTTATTCTTGGATCATCTATCCCTAACAATTCGAGCAAAATGAAACTGTTCGTTTCGGTGACTGTGTACCTCTCGATACTCATTGCTTTGATTTGGCTCCAATTTTAATAAGGTAATGTAGAATACACTGGATAAATAGTACCTATTCATGATATTGGTTCAATTTTACGCCAATACGTTACACAGAAAGCAGTAAAAGTGAAACGTATTATCATCAATTAACTGTGTTCCCAAATCAATGGTCACTTTCGCCCTTAACAGATATTAGTTAATAGCACGTTTGTTACAGACAATTAAGAAATGCAGAATTTAAAACTAAAAGCGAAAGTTCGTGATAAGCGAAGCAATGCCTGCGGCTAATAACAGATTATCGAGAGTTTTGAAACCGCTCCATTCATCACGATTCTAATATAATTCTACAACAAACTCATCCATCACTTAAATACACCGATGGCTTCCGGGTGTAATGGGATTTCTTTCGACGAGGAGTTTCCAACTCCGACCGAACTCCACGGAGGAGGAATGCCTCTGCCGGCCAGCTAATTGCGAGATTTAATTGTCGGTAGCAAAAAGAGGTAAAGAAAGCACGGGGCTCTCGAATAAACACGCTCCTACGAAGAGTTTCCTCCTTCCCGTTCCGTAAGCGGAAAAGCGTCCAAAAAGTTGGAACAGTGGACCGTCTACGGGGATAGTTTCGCGATCGGAATCGCTCCAGCGTCGCTCGATAACTCGATGGATCTCCCACGCGATAGATCCTCTCTAATTAAATGGCATTGAATACAGCCACGCCGAATTGCATCTTGCCCCAATGCGAGAATAAACCGATTATGCGTCCCGAATTTCCGCTGATTCGACGGGAAACATCAAATCAACGGGTCGAACGGCCCAAATATTCCTCATCGTCGATACAAAAATAAACGTTTTCATTCGCTGAAAGTGTGGAGAACCGGCGCACACGGGGTACATTCGCGCATCCTGCTCGGATTACGTGATACCACAGGTGTGTAGGTAACGTAGCGCACGGATATTCTCAGCTGTCGCGTACAATGCCGGTGAAAATTATTGGAATTCAGCGTGCATGCTCTGCGCCGAGGAATAACGAATTTGCGAGACAAAGGGCCGCAGTTATCGAGATAGGCGGGATAGAAAGGGACCACGGGCAGAAGGAACCAGCTGATGTGGGGAGTGAGGAGAAGGAGGAAGGAGAAAATGCACTCGCTCGAACCGCCATGCAAATATTTACTCGTCGAGCGAGTAGCTTTGCGTAAAAATAGCCAATGTCTGCCTCCTCATCCTCCCTCGGCTTTCATCTCATTCGCTCCTACGTCTTTCCCTCTTCTAGCCTCCTTCACTCTTTATGGAACCCCCTTTTCTCCGTCTCTCTTCTCCCTTTCTCTCTGTGTATCAGTGCCCTTCCTATAGTCGTCTCATTTGCACGCGTTCGCGCCCATCTCTCTCTGTCCCCGTGCGCCGCCGTGTTCCCGCAGGTATCGCGAATTGTAAACTCACCTGGAAGATCTGCTTGAGGGAGAAGAGGGCTCGTCGCAGCTCGCGGCCCTCGCTGTTCAGCAATTTTTCTGCAACAGACAAGTAACACGTAACCATTTATTATAATAATACCGAACACTCGAGGAGGATTGTTCGGGAGCTGAGGCTGAACCCGGATAGCAGCCAGCTTGGGCTCGCGTTTTTTGTCGAGGGGTTTGTTTTTTGAACGGGGATTCACTCGAAAGGGTCGCGTCGTAACGAAGTGCCCTTGGGTCCGACGATTTTGTGGCTACCGCTGCAAGGGTTGTTCAACGAGCAAATACGCAAACGTGGGGGGAGAGGCTATACGTATTACGCGAAGCTAACAAAACAATTGGAGATTGGGAAAATTTTATTGCAATGTGGTGACTTCTTCTCCAGTGCAAGGAATGCGAAATAACCTGACCTGTGCTTATTGCATGTATTTTTCAATGCTGTGAGTAGTTAACGCGGTCATTAACTGACAGAGCCCCCCTTCGAATATATGATGTAGGTAATGTACTAAAACAGTAATGCAAGGTCAGCAATTACACTGGCATGGTAATTGCCAGCTCGCTTGGACATTAACGACTTTCCCCTATTTCCGAGCAACCTTAATGTCATTTTCGTTAAATCTTCAAACGAGCTCTGGCGAGTTTCTGCGTTCTAACGGTGCCGCGAAAGAGCTCGACGGTTGCGTTGAAAGCTGCAAGAACGAGGAAACCGCAAGCCACCCGGAAGTTCGTTCAGCGTAGGAAGATCGGGAACAACTGAGCGCTGCCAGTGCTTTTGTTTCCGAGGTTAGACATTGTCGACACGCCGTAGGGACTCGTTAATTATCAACTTTGCTTTCCGTCCGATTACGTCATTCATCGGGGTTTCTGGGAGCGCGTTTCTTTCCCCCGCACACCTAACTCTTGCCTCGAACCGGAGTGAAGTTAATTAGAAGGTGCCCAGCTTTCGTACCATAGAAACGAAGGAAGTCCACCGATCGTTTTTCATTCCGCAGAAAAAAAAACAACGTCGACCTAAAGAGTTAATCACCATCGATTCAGCTCAAATGGTCTGGAATTTCGTAAGGAAATTCACGCACACCTATTTCACATCGGAACAATAAGTCTCCGTCTAATTTTTCCCTCCCCAAAGATCATTCATCGGCCCCTAATTAGAGGAAAACCAGTAATTGAGTCCGTGATTAATTTTACACGACGAATTGTCGTCGGCTCCAATTCGCCGTTTCGCTTCTATTATCCCCCTTAGCCACCCCCACCGCCCACTTTCTCCCTTCTCCGCTCGCTCTATCATTCTTTTTCAATCGCTGGCTCGACTGTATTACTAATAATTGAATTCCATTTCACCAGCGGCGCACTAAATTCAATTTCACGAGGCTCAGCGGCCGCGTCGAGATTTTCCAGCCTGCTGGAAATTCACAGGGAAAAGGGATGAAAAAGGGAACAGGCGCTGGGGGTGTGCAAGGGAAAAGGGCCGTTATTCGACGTTCGCCCAGCGAAAAATCGGAAAATGCATTATCGCATGGGGAAAGGGGGAGGGGTACTGGAAAGGGAGCTGGAATGGGGACTCGAAGAAATACGCGCGAGAGCCGCGTCGCCGTATAAAGAAAAGAAGAACCGGAAACTGTCGGAGTCAATTTTGCGTGGCGCTCCCGCGATACATTGATTGCACGGTGCCGATCATGCATCTGAATACACGCTCAATCCAGCAGCTTCCAGGCTGAATGATAATAATTGCCCCCTATAGCAACCAACGGAGATGAATAATCTCGAATTGAACGTTTAACATCATGGTCGGTTTAATTCTCCCAGGCTATTTCTGTTACATGCGTCTTTTTAATCCGTTGATAGAGATTGCAGCGTAGGGTTAGATTTAATATTATAATTATACTTTAAATGAGAAATTACTTAAATAATCGATCAATTGATGAAATTATAGGCATTTTCATACAAATAACGGATATTAAATATATGTAATAACGAATTATTGTGGTTTGAAAATGATGATGTAAATAAGGCAGAGAACGGAACAGAAGAATGAAAAGTGGTCCGTGGGGCTTGCCATTTCGTATTTTTATGAAACCCGAAACAACCGTCCAATTGAGCTAATTTCCATACTGGCGAGTCGACGTGGTTCGTAAATTCGCAAGGGCGACTCCCGTTCAAGGACTTCCACTCCGTGGATCTATTACTACCCATTTCCTGATTTCTTTTAACGCATTGTCCACACATTACGTCGAACCACGTGCTACCGCGTTATTGACGCGCGCTCGAATAGATTCCGTCACATTTTTGCTAATGTGCTGAAAAGTAACGGAACGCCGGCATCTACCGAAAAGCAGGAAGAAGCTGAAGATTAATGCGCGGATATGTTCAAGGTCTCTGACAAATGTCACTGATTTGCATACTCAGAAACGGGTATTCCACGTTCTTGACAATTTCAGGAAATACTGATCGAAAACATTGTCGCCGCGTGTTTACGGATTCTACAGTTCCACTTTTCGTAAACTCGAAACCTGTTTTATGTAATTGTATGTAGTTTAATGTACGGCATTGATAAGAATTTAATTTCAAACGATGACACAAAAGATCCATGAAAAACGAAGGTCGTGTTCGCGGCTCGTTTGCAATTAGAAAGCGATTCGTGTGTAATTTCACGAGCGTCGTTTAGGAACGATGGTGTATTCGCGTTACAGACGATGACTGCAATCTTATGCCACTATTAAGTAATATCATCCGCTAAAGACCACGTCTGCTCGGCGTTTCTTGAATCACCGGTTTGCGGCAATCGACGTCTGGTCTATGAACGAAGAATCTACTCTCTCTGGGAATATCTTTCTTCCTGAATAGCTGCCTGATATATTTGCGTCGTTTCTACTTACGTTCCTATCAAAGCACTTTCCTCTTCCTATCTTTGCAGACAGACATTTTATTCTGGAATCACGACTCGAATAAAGCGATATTTCAGATTCTCGATCCTCAAAGTCCCAAACTCGCAGAAACTCAAAGCTCCACTTCAGAAAACGTTCAAAGCGAAAATAAACTTTACCGATCCCCTTCAACGTTTTACAAACTATCTTTAAATCTCTATTTAAATTGTCCTCGCCCCCAAAAACAGAATTCCCGCTTTGCAACAACCGTCCCCAGTACATTCCGAGCATCCCTCATGTAGATCAATCGTGGGAGCATCGAAAAAAACGGATTCTCCACGGCTGGATGAAAATAAGCGTCGAAACGGCGGCGAGGCGTACAACCTTCGCCGCAAAGGGAACTCGCTGGCTCGCAGGGGAGCGTACCGTTCAGCCGCGAGGAAAAATATCGTTTTCATTCATGCGGTCTTATCCAGCACGCGTGTTTCTCTCTTTCGCGCGGCCAGGCCCTTGTTGCTGGTCGAGTCACGGTCCGCGGAGCCGAATTCGCGACTCCTTTCGCGGAAAAGGAGGCCCGCGCGACCGCATAATCGCCCGCTATCACGCGATCTTTAAATGCATTATGCATGCATGCGAGCGGGGGGAGTCCAAGGGCGGGAGAGAGACGGACGTACGGCGAGCGCAGGTAATTAGGAATCGCTGTAGGGGCCGTACTCAAGACGAAAGAGCGAGGAATTGAGGGAGGAGAGGGCAGAGAAAGAGAGTAGAACGAGAGATAAGGAAACGGCTGGTACGAGAGAGAGAGGTGGAAGGACCCATCTTCTAAGAATAGCGGTCCCAAGGCCCTCGGGCCCTTGGCCCCTTCGTAATCAGTGACCATATAAGCAGAAGCCTTTCTCCTTCTCTCCTGCACGCGCGCCACGCCGCGTCGAGCCGACTCCTCTTGGTCCGCGACGTTAAGCAAGCCTACCGACTCGTAATACCGCCGCCGCTCCAACTACGCGGATCCTCTTCCATTCAGTCTCTACGATAGCAAGAGCGTACAGGAGCCCGCGTGCAGTTGCAACACCGAAAATCGAGAAAGTGAAAACATCCTCCCTCGACTTCGAAATCGTCGCAGACCTTGGCAACTGTTGTACGTATTTCCCAGCTTGCTACAAACTACCCGACCATGCCATTTCATTGTGATTTCGACTTGCTATTATATGGTCCGTTTATAGTACAGCGAGCAGCAAACGTGGCTGAGATTTATGTGCAGGAATGATAGCTGTAGCGATGACAATTAACTACTGTAACACTTGGCACGCAGAGCATCTAGGACGGATCTTGTTAACTGCACTTGAGCTCCGTTATTATGTCTCGTCTCAATCGAACATACTTTGTCGGACAATCTAATATCGCGCGTTGAGCAGTTTTTTACGAGCGATCCCGGGATCGCGATGGAGGGAAAGTTTCTTACGGTTTGCGGCGTCCGACGAGGAAACGCCGGTTTTAATTGGACTGTTTCCGCCCGAGGCAGCAGCCTATCAGAGACGTGAAAAAGTTTCCTGATAGCCGCTCGCGGCGGTCGCTTTCAAGGCGAAGGGTTCCGCGAGTGGCGCTTGGAAGAAAATCGCGAGGTGTTGGCTGCGTTACGCTCGACGCGATCTCGAGCGCGCTTGCTGCTCGCGCAAACGACTCACGTTACTGGCCCCGCGATCATGGCCAGGCAACTTTTTAATTAATCGAATGCATCTATAGAACGAATTAATTCCATGTTGAGACGTACTTCAGAAGGCGAACAACTTCTGCCGTGGCGTACTCAGTGCAAGACGAGTATCAGAGAGTTATTTACGAGATAGAGATGCGTTCGTGCAAGTTTCTCCTCTTTTATCGAGAAGTGTTTTGTAAAAAAAAGCGGTGGAGAAACTCGCTCGATCCTTCAAGTTTTACGTTACGGAACGTCATTTATAAGATAACGAAATGGGGATATTGAGTCTGCCCTTTAGGGAACGAGATATTCCTGAAACGGGAGCTTGGATACAGAAATTATAAAAATTCGTTTCAGTGGAACTTGATAAAATGGAGAAATACCTTCGAAATAATTGAGTTACCCTATTCTTCGTACGTAAAAGAGATTTACTCGGTTTTTTATGGTGAATATAGTAACAAGATAGTGACAATAGTAAGAAGACACTTGAAATATTAAAAAGGGTTACTAATGTAAGAAATTCGTCAAATTCTTTCAGTTCCACTATGTTCGAATCGTAAAACCTGAAATTATTGAACCGCACAACTCTTTCACAAAGAATCTCGCGAAAAATTTCTAACAAATCTGTCGAGTGTCATTTTAATCGACGCAGGCATGCTCGGCACGCTCGAGGATAGTCGTTTGTCTGGCAGAAGACGAGGGAAACGCGCAAGATGGAATCTACTTGAAGGCCAAGCTCGGCTGCAGCTGCTGAAGAGGCGCGAAATCTGATTCCGCGTGTCGCATGTCGCGTGATGCGTGCGAACCGCTCTCGAAGCGTTACGCGCAAAATTGTTTGACCGTTCGCTGGCGAAATGTTCGTCGACAAAATTGGCCGCGCGACACGCGAAATTCGACTGGCCTTGCTCGGGGACCCGGCTGGCAAAACGCGATCATTAACGAGCGAATTACTATGTACTAACGGAATCAGGGGGTTTTACAAGCGGAACTGGCATCGCCTCGAGGTAAGATCACGACCAGCAAATCATTACCGCGGGCCGATTATGTCCGCCACATGCTGTGTATCCCCACTAATAAGTGGGCCAACTTTTAGGACCTCATTCCACTCGCCTGGATTTTGCATACAAAAAGTGTACTGTAATCGTGGGAAGAAAGAGTGACCGGTGGAGTGTCAAAAGTTGAAACAAATTAAAATGAAATGCAAAATCTCTGAGAGAGGAGAAGCTTACTCTTTGGTCGGCAATAACACAGCAAAAGAACTTCCGAGGACTCTCTACTTTCCTCACCAACAACCAGCAGGCAAGCACCGAAGAATATTTCCTTCGAAAAGTAAATTCGAACGCGGGGGAACGCAAAGAATAAACAGCCAAATAGAAGAAACTTCCCAAACTTCGAAAGTAAACCTGTCTTCAGAATTCTGTTGCGCAACAGAGTTTGGATGATCCAAGATACTCGAGACTCTAAAATAAAAGTCGTTCAGGGGCGAAGGGGTGGTTCTGTCGTCAATCGGAAGCAGAGACAGCTGACGTTCATTATGGACCGTAATTTCGTCCATCGGCGGGTCAGACAGCAGTGAAACGATTACGAGAACATTGTCGAAGGATCGGACAGCTTTCATTCCCGCCGATGATAATTTGCTGTCGGCGTGGATGTGGGCAGACCGTTCCCGTCCGATAAAATATAGATACGGGCAGGAAGCGAGGAGCAGAGTGAAATATCGGGAATAAGCGAAACGAAGGGCCGGAAGGTTTCGCGAGGACCGAGGGTACACGAAGAACCGTTAAAATATGTAAAACGGCACGGTCCACTTCGGCCCCCTCGCGCCTTTCTCCCGCCCTTTTCATCCTGCTCCTTTTTTCCGCCGCTTATTCTGGACCTTCGATCATCTCCTCCACCACCTTCGCAGGGTTCAACGAACGGCTACGGCCCGCAGGTGAATTCTGCCAAGGGCCAGACGAACGGATTTCGCGTCGCTCGGTTCGCCAGAGGGAAACGCGAACCGTGCAGAACCCACTCCACATTCAATTATGTGAAATTCGCCTACGTGTTGTATATTATGATTTCTTTCAAGTGACAGGCTCGAGGAAGCAGGTAATTAATTCTTGAGAAATTTCTGGTTTCTCTTCACCCCAGATATCGAACTTTCAGCTCCTTAATCATTATCTTAATCATCCAAGCAGGCATTGCTCATTATATGTCCCTTATTCGTGCACGTAAATTTTGATCTTTGACAATACCATTTTGCGTGTCACGCATTTTACAGTCCAGTGCATTCTCGTTTTATCTCGCGGCGTTTTACCTCCATTCGCAGAATCCATATACACGTATGCGATGGTATTCTAGGCAACAGCTTAATCGCTGTTAATTACTCGTCACCTACTTCCCTTCCCTCGACGGACGCATGTATAATTAAAGGCAACTCGACGACCGATTTCAGACGTAATAACAAGTTGAGCGAGCGCAGCGAGACTCCGTCGCGGGGGTTTACCATGCGCATAATTCTTATAATCCCTACCAGCAGAAAAGGAATTTCCTTTTAAAACGATAGAGCCTGTGCATTAACATTCCCCGTGTGTCAACGTATTCGGCGCAGCAAGCGGCACCTTCCAGGGAATAGAAAAACAATACATTTGAAGGAACTCGACCTCATAAGCTAATAATTAAAAGTGTGTATAAGACAGATGCACCTTAACAAACTTCGTATCTTTACGATTCATCTTAATCTAGCACAGCTCCGAACAATTATGTACACTTGTAATTACTCCTGTGAGAAAACAAGAGTCTACATCACGGGCATACATCGTGACCGAGGGATTAAACTGTCTCAATGGTTACTCAGCTTTAAATGGAACTGCGGACAATGAATTTCCTTGTCGAAGGCTGTTTTATCGCAGCGCTGCAAAAAGTTGACAGCAATCATAGAGTTAAGTATCACGGTGTAAAAAACTTTCTGAAACTCAGAGGTCGTCGTTTCCTTGGAAAAAGTGTTCCGATTTAAGGGTTCCCGTTGACCGTTTTGCAAGGACGAGCTTGAGTTTCGCGATGCACGCGCGCGATGAACGGCATGCTCGAGATTGAAGGCTCCCTCGGATACGAGGACAATCACGATTACAGTTAGTTAGATCAGTTACACTTGTACAAGCACAGGCAGCCGTGAGTGTATTACGGAGCATGAAAGCGACGCAGTCACGCTCGCGGCTGAAATAACAACGCGTCGCGATAAAATTCGCGCCCGGAACTTTTTATCAAGCCATCAGAAGTTCGCCCGGAATATATTGGGAAACAGGCCTCTTTCTGTGCCGTTAATACGCGGCTCGAGGAGAATCGCCCATTGTCTCTTAAATTTCGCGAGTGAAGAACCCGTTTCACCGAACTTTGCTTTCGAATTGCGTTGGTCGTTTGAGAAATCTCCGTGTGCCTGTTCTTTTAATTGCGTGTTACTTCTTCGCGGCGGTAAATGGATTAAGAGATAAGCAGGTACAACACTATTTCAATTTAGGTATTCTACATATATTACATAAAGTTACCACTGCATCATTTGGCAATATAAAATTCAACATTCTTCTTCCCCTGAAGAAACACTGCGTTTCAGGCAAATTTTTTAATCAAATAATCATCGACGATCTTTTTTCAACGTCTACCTACGAGCCACGCATAACCGCGACGACAACGGACCATTTATTACCTTTCCACGTCATCGAGCCCCTCATCCCTGCAACCCGCGTCTCACCCGTTTCCTCAGGATCGACAAAATAAGATGTTTCGCCGGCGCTCCTTATCGCCTGACGGCGATCAATCTCTTTTTATCAGGAAAGGGCACTGGAGTGTTTCGCGCGCGCGGCTGCGACGGCGGGCGGTTACATTTTCGTCGACAGCGAAAAACGTCGAGACCATTTTCGCGGTGATTTCGTGGAAATCTCGTCGCGTGCCGTGCGATTCAATTTTCCTCGTAATATTCTGATTTAAAGGGGGCCGAGCGTCTCGAGGGAAAAGACGGTTCCGCGGCGGACGACTTCTTCGCGGACGATGCGCGCCTCTCAACGCTCCACGACTCAGGATAATTGCGCGCGACGGGCGCGAGGAGGGGCCGCAAAAATACTTTCCATGCGAATGCACGAACGTTTAATTACGCGGGTATAATTGCCCGATGAAAATTGGCGATCTCCCCCGAGGACGGGGGCAACCTTGACGTAATAGCTTTCCCAATTACGCCGCGTTCACAACCACGCGTATTGTTGAGCATCCGTCGACCTTCCGACGACCCAGTTTTTCACGGGTGCGCGGATCGAGAGAAAAATCCCATCGTTAAGAAGCTGATCGTGTATTCGCCGTGGTACAGACCTAAATTCGTCCCGCGACCCCATGGAGAAGAAACTGCGCCGAGGCGGTCAGCGGTGGTACCATGGTTTTTAGTCGGGATTACGATGCGGTTAACCATCAACCGTCACGGTGATTAATGGCCTATGCCCCCTAGCGAAGCCCTAGAGTACGATTTTTGCCGAGGCTACACTGTTCTGCACTTTAATACAGTAGTCATTACTCTGGGCGACGTTTTCATCGAAAGTATTATCTCGAACACTAATCCTACATTAAATCTTCGTACCATCAGGGTGCGTGGAACCTTGTCCTGAATTCATATAAAATTCAGTCGTTACCTGTTAGAATAAGGTAGCCCGAGATCCGGTATAATTAAGTGATTGATATTAAAATTAATTAAACACTGCTAGAAAGCGTATAATAAATTAGCGATTCCTTCGAGTGTCCTCATTGCATAGTTGATTTGTGATTCTAATATATAATTTTATGACCCTTTAATACCGTCTCTGATACTTTGAATCAAGTATTCATAATGAGATGAGCAGCGTTCGTTTAATCTCGATTTAATACCCTGCCATTTTAATTGGATTATGCACATGCAGAAGAAGAAATGTTTCCAGGGGCCCAATAATGAATCTCATTAACATTACGCAACATTTAAATTGCCTTTAGCAACTTTTCCATTTTGTAATTCGTAAATCACATCATTATTCAGGAATTTACGAGTCTCTTTAGCAGTAATTTATAATCCCAGACCTTTCAACAACTCTATTATATATACAATGATTTTGAAATGGAAGTTTATAAAGTGAACGATGTATCTATGGCCCATAAAGTTAAGAGATTTAGCAGAATAGGTTCCGATGGTATTAAAGCAACTCTACACATATGTAAAAATCTGTCTAAACTTCCTTTCGACTACCACTGTAAATATACACCACCCACCTAAACGGTTAACACGTTATTGTGGAACCTCAAGCACCCACGAAACACACTAAACTGGTGTCGCTGGTCGACACTACGATAGATGCTCGACAAACTAGGAAATCTTTATCGAGCATCAGCCGAAACATAGTAACTGGACCTAGATTCGACCCAGCGATGCCAGTTAGGGGTCGAGGAATTGTCTCGTGTCAGATGATCCGCCGAAGTGGATCGTGAGAGGCTGCGGTTAGATTCGAATCAGGGATCCGATACTCACCGATGATGGTGTGCACCCTCACGGACAGCTGTGTCCTGAGAACGATCGAGTTCTTTCGGCTGCAACAGACAAAGAGAAAGAACGAAATTAGTGACGGTGGGAATGCGTGCCTCCATAATAAGCAGAAAACATGATCAATAAAAAACATCTACGTTAAAATCTCTAACACATCGCAGACTACTTTAGAAATGCACCCAGGTACGTCTGAATATCCAGGCACATTCGTCCCACGCGCACCGGACATCAGTTCGAGGAATGAAGCTCTTCTACAGCTATTCCATTCGAGTCGATACTTTTAGTACCGTACGTCCAGCATCCGATCGCCGCGGTATGCGGCAACAGGACCGACGACGGAAGACCAACGCACGATAAAAGTGGGTTAAGCATCCGAGCGACGCATGGCTCGGTCCCCCGGATGGAAAAGCATCGGGCGACGCAACCGCGTAATTATGTCTTACACCATAGACGGCCGCTAATTATTCGTGGCCGCGAATTAATCGAGCCTGGTAGTCGGTAATTACTTAATTGGGCCTGCGTGAGCGCTTGCACAACCGCGCGCGCACGATTTGATACGAACTGGGTTAGAGTGGCTGCTCCCCCGCCCGGAATCTGCCTCGCGCACCTTGGCTAGTGGCGAACTTTAAGGCCCTGCGAACCTTCCCACGCCTCGCGTCCCTGAGAAACTTACGGCGACCGTGTAGACAATGGATTTCAGAGTCAGAAGAAACCGGGGACGAAGGAGGAGGCGGCGAAGGGACACGGGGAGGTGGCCCGCAAGTAGGAGAGGACGAAGACGAACGCGAAGATACGGCGCGGCGTAGCCAGCGTCAAACGCATCCGGGGCGAAAAAGTCGGGTACGGTACGCGCGTTAATAATGTTTCCGCTCGTTAAACGAGACGGGGCACCGATTACGCGTTCTGCTTTTCCCACACGCGCAACAGAGAGACCCCTCTATGGAAGTGTAACTCGGGGAACACAGTGCACGCTGCTGATTGCGATTCCGACGGGGAACCCAAGATCGATCTGTGATTACGGTGTCTTCGCGAACACTTCAGGCCACGATGAGAAATCGCCTCGCACCTGGTGCGAAAAGCTAAGCGGCCTGCGTGCTCGTTCTGTTCAGGCAAATGGCGAGGGAATCTCTTCAAGCGCGTGAAATTCCACGCGGTCGAATTTGGGGCACAGGCGTTGCAAACACCAGTTGCAAGGATAACCGTGGTAGTTATGATTACGGGGTCGTGGGGGATAATATGTAGGGCAGATGATCCTTAGACTTGATGCAGATAATTCGGGGGTTCGGGAGACTCGATATGGATGACAAAGGACTTGCAAGGTATGATACGGATGATGGAGGATCCGGTGAAGTAGAATTTCTAGGTATAAAACCTGTAGGGCATGATGTAGATTGCCAGGGTATGATCCATGATCAATAGTGGCTTGACCCATATGTATGTGACAGTTCAATGACTCGATCCGCAACACCGAGTCTTCTAACATCCAATTCCATTTCGTGCACCATCAGGCGAAACCTATATGTATCAGCCTCTATAGCTAGAAAATTGCGTATTTTACCTTCTTCTGTGTACACGCAAAATTCAATTGTACTGTTGGAGTTAAATATTTTTTATACACAATGAAGTTGTTGTAAAACTCTCTATAATATTTAAAAAATTGATATATCTCCTCTGCAGTTGCATTACTACAATGGAAATTATGTAATAAATTAATCAGTGAAATTAATTTTAATTATATCCCTCTCAGTCTCTTCTCGCATAAACTGCAGAAATACCTATAGAAAAAAAAATTTCCCATTGTTTTCTATTATTTATTTAATATTTGCATATTTGAAAAAGTATAGTCATAAAAATAGTCATAGGTCGTGTCATGTTCAGGTTAATGTATGTTTGGGTTAGATACGAGTTAAGTCAGTTGGTCAACATCCATTCCCAAAATTTACTATAGCTCTCTAAATTTAAAAGATTCGGCAATAAAATTTAAAAGAAAATGTAGAAAAGAATGAGGAATCTAATTATGCATTTTATGCAAAAAGGGCCACAGTGTCCTTCGGCCGTTGTTGCGTCCGACAGTACAATTGCGGTAAGTTACTTAATGAAAAGCGCGACACAGCGTCGCGCCAATTGTCCACGGGAACGAAGTAGCGGAAGCCGACTTCAGCCGTATCAAAACTTGGAATCGCTTAGCTTCGCTTCGTAAATTGAATTTTTCCGGATTCATTTCGCGGCAAACGAACCTGCCGTCGCTCGAGGTAAATCGAAAATCGAGCGAAACAATCGACGTCGCCCCAAACAGTAGAGGCGGCGCCGGAGAGCCCTCAAACTTTCGAATAATTCGAGTCGGGCGACGTCATTGAGCTCTGTTAACCAGATCCGTGGGCCCATGGCAGATTAAACGCCGAGCGTTAATACGCGAATTACGAAGTTCGTTATTGCGATTTGAAAATATTAAGAAGTTTTAAGCGATTCTGAGATCTCGCCGGCCCGGGGGACCCAGCGAAACTTTTGATCCTCGTCGCTTGCCTCGCGGCCCCGGCCGGCTATCCCGTAAACAAACCATTTCCATGAGAATCGAGGGAAAGAAGCCGAGGGAACGGGTCGCCGGACTCCCTTAAGAGAGCTAAAACGCGAGAGGGTTGGGAGGGGGGAGGGGGCAGAGTTGATCGAATAAATTAAAAAGTTTCCGGCACGGGGCCAAGTTCAATGTCGGCTGGCTGGCACCCCGACGACGCGGACGTCATCGTCGTCGCTTACGTTTCCACATAAACGCGGCGTCGTGTCGTCTTTTCCTCGTATTGTATTCAATCTGCGTTCCGCATAATTGCTGCGTATTGTTCCGCGCTAATTGCGCGAGAACAGACGTTAACAAACACAAGAGAGAACGCATGCGCTGCCCCCTCCCCTCGTAGAAAGTAGAATTTCAATCTCGCAGGGACCGAAATAGAAATTTCGAAAGTTACTTGAAAGACGCGACGAGAGGGAGCCGGAGGAATTGGATTCAATTCGCTCTGCACCGTGGAATGTTGAAATTTAAACGGACTAAAGATTCTACTCGCGGAAGGAAAGGATAACGGCGACCGCGACGCTGCGAAATAGGATGAGGGAATGACGCAACGGGTGCATCGAATCCTGTCTATGTTTGAGCGAGAGATTTGTGGATTATGGGGGATTTCGCTACGTTTCTGTGATACATCCTCCTTCGCGATGGTTATAAATGCATTTATGTAGGATGCAGAAAATGTAAGAAAGGATGAGTATTATGGAAGTTTATGCAGGATATAAAATTATGATTGTTAGAGGTTAATACATCTGAATACAAGTGAGGTGGCTTTCGAGACGAGCATCGTGTGATTATGTTAATCTTTTTCTAAATGGAAGTACATACGTAGATCGTGCCTCATTGTGGTTTCCTTATGAAGCAACATCTGTTTTTAAATACCTACAGTCGTAGCTAATTTCTTGATCAAAATAACCGTGTACAATGAAAGTAATACGAGACCATGATGGGAGAACAGTGTGTGAAAAGCAGGAAAAATTTCGAACTCCACTTTCTAAATACATAAACTGATTTTTTGCCATGTAGAACGGGCAAGTAGAAACGACCTGTATATGATCAGACATGTGTCAATTCACACCGCAGACGCGTTCCGTGTTGAACCAATTATACATACTCGCTTTTACTACATACATGTTAACGTCATGTTAAATAAAGTTTACATCCTCTGCCCCGAAGCACAAATCAATTTTCCGTTCAATTAATACAAGCCAAGTTGTTCTGTGAAGCTGCCAATTTACGTGAAACAGACGAACGCCAAACTAATTACACCGCCACGCTATTGTTCCATCCCCCTTGTCCACGCAATATCGAGTTGCTACGTTATCCTATCAGCGCGATACACCCCCTGGAAAAAAGCCTGGAAGCGTCTATTTAACGCCACTTCATAACACGAAAAAGAAGTTGCCGCGTATTAAAGCCACTAGACGCGAAAGTATCGATAATCGGTATTCGGAGAAACTTTGCAGACTATCGGTCGCCGTCGTCAATTGAAAACCGCTTCGAGCCGGGGGTTATCGCGTCGAATCTCCACCCCAGCACGCTTCCTCCTCCCCGAAACCGTCGGCCTCGTCCTTTTTCCGCCCTCGCCCCGCTCGCCCCGTCCTCTCGACGGAGTCGCGATTAATGCGCCATTAAAGGAGATTGGAAATCCTTTCGTCGGGACTTTCGTCGCTGTGCTTACGAACGGCGAAGTTCCCACGAGCATCGGCACCGTCCAGGATTTTGCATTCCATTTGCAAGGGAACGTTTCCCCCGACTGGTTTTCATTCTCCCGCGGGTGCACTCGGTGCCGACGGCAAGCTGGCGAACGCCCCCCATCCCGACGAGAGGGTGAGAGATCGCATTTACATGGAGCCGAGGCTCCTGGAGTCGATCTCGAGGGCCAGCCAGCGCTCTCCACGATACGATTCGCTTGTTTTTCCGGGGGAACCACTTCAACAGCCACTCGCGCTAAGGTCGAGCGTCTTTCGCATCCTAGAGATCCTGGGAACTCTAGCGGGCCTCGAGGGGTGCTGGCAAATTCGAGGACCGCGGGTGTATTAAACCATTTGAAACCGCGCGAGGAACCCTGCTCGCGAAAGCTTTGCAGTTCAATTACATGATTAGTTTTGTAGCTTAGGAAATCTTGGTAGTGCTCGATTATGAAATGATATTGATAGTGTCAGTGTGCAGGTTTATTTACTTCAATTAAAACGGACGATAGAGCATGGTACAGATGAAACATCCTTGACCTCATTCTAGTTTCTTAGAATCGATTGAAATGCTTCTGTCCCTGTTTCGGAACTTCCAAGAAACGAGAACATTCAACGGAAGTACAGGCGACAAGCAGGTCATCCAGTTTCTAGGCGTACGAGGCGTTCAACTAGTCAAGGGTAATTTCGTATTGTCGTTTAAAACGTCAACCTGTCAGACTTCGGAGAACGCAAACTGCACCGAGTGCGCCGTATTCAGCAGAATTACGTTTCGAGGATCACAAGCTAATTGGACGGCCGGAAACTACGGGTGGAACTGCTTGAAACTTATCGAACAGAGAGAAATTTTAAGCGGATCACCGAGTAATAGCGAGAATTCAAGAATTTACTCTTGGAACTTCCGACTGTTTTCGTTACAATTTCGAACGGAATTATCGAATCTGAAAAACTTTCAGGATGATACGATCATGGTACAGTCTCAAGTATTTCGTCCAGGTCGATGAAACTTTCAATATAATTAAGTTTCAGTTTCCATTGAAATTTAAGTTTAAATTCGGCTTGATTGCGTCGCACTCGAATTCGAGATGATTGAAATTTCAAGTAGGCCTTGAGGCAAACTTTAAATATCGTGTGCTCTTAAACCTTGCAGCTGCTGAATTCGATACAAGTTAAATATAAATTTATGACAAACTTCTGAGCTACTAAATTCGAACGAAATCAACCCAAATTAAAGTTGATGCAATCTCGAATTGGATTTAACGACGAGACAGAGCGAGTTCAATTTAAACTTGACTTAAGCCTTCGTACAATCTAAATTAAATTCTCATTTCCAACTACAACAAAGAATTAAGCTATTAGTACCTAACGAAATTAAAACCGGGGGAACCGAGGCATCACAGCAGTTTGAGAATTTTCGGGAAAAATCGTCGAAGCCTCTTGAGCCACCGCCAAGTTGCATCCTTTTGCAGTGGGACGAAATTGCCAATTGGACATGCCATCATTCTAGCCACGATAAATCCGCGGAAAAGCTAGACAAGTAGCGAGTATGTAAATTAGAACCACCGACAAAAGCCTGTCGTACCTGCTCGCAGAATGCGCGTCGCCCAAAGATTTTCGAGAATCACAATCGCAGTAAGCCGAACAAGAATATCAGGTTCGCTCTAAGAATTCTGGGGGACATAGCTAGCATATTTGACGACCATTACGTCGATATCTCGCTGCAAATATCTCAAACCTGGCAAACAGGTTTCTTTGAGTGGAACGCAGAAATTCATTCATTATTTCACGGGGCAGTACTTATAAGAAAACCTTAAAGCAACGTTAAGCCAAGCTATGGAGTCAATGTCCAGAAGAAAGGAGCTCACACTTGGAAGCCTGAAGTACCATACAAATATCTCAAGAAGTTACTCATACTCCTGGACCATCGAGTATCGACATCATCACCAGTCTCGATTGCGAAACGGCCACTATTTGAGTAGCTTCTCTCTCGTCAAATTATGCAAGAGCCCAGGCAGCACAACAAAGCACAAAAATAAAATATCTTGGCGAGGATCTGGCCAAGCGGTTGAATCACTTCTAGGCTCGAAAACAAAATTCCACGTTTCCAAAGAGAATCGATGTGAATCCTCCACGTCGAAGAGCAGATGCCGAACGGAAGGCATAACGTACCGGTTCGGCTATTGGCAAGGTCATTCTTGTGATTTACGCGTGGTCGAATGACGAATTAATTATCCGCCCGCTCGTTCTGTTTGATCCCGGCGACGTTCGCGAGACGCGGGACACTGTCGATTAACGCGCGAAATAAGTGTTCGCCGGCGACGAGCGAACGATTGCGCAAGAATCCTCTAGGCTAGGCAACGGAGGCGCGTAAGGTCGGCTCCGTCTACTCCTTTTCAGGCCATAAATCACTTGGGAATTAACCCTCCTAATTGGTCCCCTCCCCCGTTATTTAAATCGACGCCAACAGCTCGGTCGCTGGCTATGAGAATGCGGACGTGCAAGGCGCGTTTTCCACGAGGACGTTTTTACGCGGTCGATTTAATTCACTCGTATAATTAGTCGGCCGCTTCCCGAGTTTGCTCGAGTGAGCCTCGGATCGTCACTCGAGGGCTAATTAGAGCTTTCAAGTTGTCGCGCAGCGAAGGGATATCAGTCGTCTGGAATGAAGCTCGCGGCGAGTCGACGCTGTGATATCTGGTGTGATAACGATCGTTCAGGATTTTGTCACAGTCAAGAAGACCTTTGATGGATTATTCAATTGAATTATTTGAAGGATCACTGTAGATTCATTTTCTGAACTACCCGTCAAACTCAATATCACCGTCGCTTCATCTTCAAATATGTGGAATTGTAGATAGCCATTTATATTTTGCAAGGATTGTGCAGTAGATCTTCTAAATGCAATGCGTCATTCTTACTGCAATCCCGACCTCAACGACTCGCCAGTCGCGGTCACATCCGATTCACCGTTCGATCATCAGGATTCACTGGCCACGCGTCGGCCTGATCGATGATCAATCGATGCTCGCTCGTGACGGCACGTTTTCCCTTCCGTTTTCGCGACATCGACCGTCGATGCCGGCGCTCCGAAGGATTCAACGAACCCTGATGGAAACGGAGAAACGGACGCGTGCAACGCGTCTGTTATTCCTCCGCGTTTTCGAAGAGTCGAGTCACGGCTGGTGATCGACGGAACACGCGCGAGTGAAAGTCGAGGAATGAACAATCGTGACTGGGTGTCGTTGAGTCGTGAACCGTTTCGTGATTACGTCTAGTGCCAGGCTTGTCAACTTTCGGGTTGAAGGGCTGGGACAATGGAGACTATCACGTCAAAGGGATGTTTCACGGTGCACACGTGAAACGGTTTACGGAATTCTTTAGAGTTCCAAGTTTTATGTTATTGGGTAAAATGTCGTTTTAAAAGACAGAGAATGCAATTAGCTGAGCTTGCTACAGCAGCTTTTAAGAAGCTGTGCTGACGGTCTAGGTCCACTAATTACACGAGAGAAATTTCTTTTTGAGGGATATGAAAGGTGATTAATTTTTAAGAAATAGCTTCGTAAGACATATTGTACAAAGTGGGAAAAAATTACATTTTCCAGGTGCTTAACCCCTCGCTACCTGACGGTTACATGAAGTATCTACTTTGTCGCGAAACTAGCAAGTCACGTCGGAGGTAATAATTCTTCACGACACTTCCTGATTCCGAGGATACAATTTCTTCTTCAATAGTGTGGATCGAACGCGACGTTCAACCTTTGATATTTCTCTACGATGCATATTTGCGTTAATGGCATTCGAGGACAAATTACGTTCAAATTCAACGCAAGGTAAAAACCTCAACGCAAAGTACCACTGCAGCAAATCGAACGCGGGAAAATGATTGATGTACACTGCACGTGGATAAATCGATCCGCGAATCGACTCAAAGCCTCGAAAACAGGGCCACAAGATCAATTCCTCAACTGGAGAAGTCTGAACTGGATTGCCTGGTTACGCCACCTTCCAAGAATGTATATAACCTGAATTCCCTCCCTGATTAGGTTTTCACGGGCAGACAAAGGAAAGTGCAATTTCTAGAAACGTTGTTATAATTTCACCGACGATTTTTCGGGCTCGCTTGCTCACGGTAGAACGACGAAGAGATCGAAGGTGATTGCACTCACGATTTCCTTGAGTTCAGGGTCAAATTCACTTCGACCGCGATCGATTCCGTAGAGATACCCCAATGTGACCATTCGCCCGTTCCTTCCAATTATTCAAATGCACCCTTGCACCCGTTACACCTGTTGCATCCGCGATGCAACCCCACGACGTCCAGTTCGCCACTGAACTGTTTCTCCCCGTGCTTTTTTAATAATTACCAGACACGCGAACCGGGGTTTTTGATGCATAATTCTGTCAAAACTACAGTTGACAGTTTGGTCGACGTGGGATACATATATTCTCTAAGAATGAGTGTGCAGGCTGGTTTAATTTTAATATTCAGAAGAAACTTCTCGATATAGTGCGTGATAGAATAAAGATTCTAAAAAATAAGTGTATGATGACAGAAAAAGACACATCGTATCAAATCCACTATAGATCACTAGTCAACACAGTTTCCCTGAAATTTATATTTCAACCCAGTTATATAATCCATCCCCACTGCATACTCCGAAAACGACACAAGATAAAATAGCATCGATGGAATTAAAATACCCCTCGTCAATAAATGTACTAAAGAATCACCTGATCTTAGGTACCAATCACGTCGAAAAATTCCCCGGTACACGATCTATCACCATACTCCGGAATTAAATTCAATTCACCTTTGAAATACCTAACCATCCTTATCCCCGTTCCCCCTATTAAACTTTCAATCACGTCCAAACGATCAATCTCCCCTATCCACCCAACTGTCACGGAGGCAACAGAATAATTACCAGTAAGGTGGCATCCCGTGGTCGCAGTCTCATGTCCCCTGTCTAGCCCCAGACACGACGGTGCACTCAGCCAGGTCACTTTTACTCAATCACCAGGTGCACTGTGCGCACATTTCGAAGGATCACCAAAAAAAAACCCAGAGAGAAAAAAGAGAACGAACGATACACAACACGATCACACGTCCCCCTGACTGGAGCTGCAAGGAGTACAGAAGGGGGAGCACTCGCGACTGTCTCGGGGTCTAGGCAACGACTGGCTGCTACCAGGATGGCCTGTTGCCTGGTCCCCGCGTTCGCCACAATAGAAACCGTGGTGGGAGATCAAAACGCTGACTGGTCGCTAATGCACGCGTGTACGTATACGTATACGTTCCACGCCGATGCTCGATATATATTCTTTCGTGCACGCGTGCTGTCCGCGGCGAGCGCTACACTCGCGCGGGTCGCGCGACTCGCTGGGAGCGCGCGAGTTTCTCGGCGCGACACGCACGTGCGACTTGCTTCTCGGAAAATCCACCTGGAGGGTTTTAGTCGGTAAACGACGAAGAGGCTGCCAAAAGTGTAAGTGGATACCGGTTGAGTAACTGGTTAACGGGCTGGGTATACTGAATGAATAAGTCAGAGCGTATGCGACAGTGAATCGATTGGTTGGGATGGTTGGAAGAGAGGGGATGGAGAAATGTTTATTTTTTGATGAATGATATTTTAGGTTTAGGATATGGCACTTTAGGTTTCTTTTTTTTTTAAGAATCTATATACAGCTGATCCTAGTTTTATTGCTGCAACGGTTTTTGTATGATTAAAAATTGGACAGCTTTTGTGGAATATTTTCAAATTTGCTACAACAGGGGAAGGAAGTAAAAGGAACAATTACGATGTGCACACAATTCCGACAATTCGAAATGTCAACTCTGACCAGTTCTATGGTGGACAGTCTCGTTCCTGGACCAATGCAATCCTCGGTACCTGTGCTTTCCAAGTTTGCTCTGCCCTGTCTGTGTAGACGCAGACGTCTGGTATCATGCGTAGAGAGAATAAAGGGAGACAATATCCGCGCCGCGATGTCTGTGTGGCAGCGTTTAATTTACTTAACACAGATATGCAACGCAGCCCGGGTATCGTCCACGCTCCAGTAATTACGCATGCTATTTCACTGCAAGGCCCTTAGGGCACGTCGAGGTCGAGCGATCTCTCGGCGCCAGCCGCCCGACAATTTCGCTTTTCGAATCGAGATCACCTTCGATCCGGCGCCGACCGAGCATGAACGATCGCTCGCGTTCGAGGACTCGGTCTTCAAGATGGATCTCGCGCCCCACACTTTGCCAATCCAATATTCCCCGAGAGGATAGGTGGCAGAGTAAACACTTAATAGATTTAATAAAGTGTGAAAGGAGAAAAACTATTGCGCCGCGGCGTGAAGGTAAAACTTCAGGGCTTCGATCTGTGTCGACGTTTTCCTTTTTAAAAACGAGCTGAGCAAACAATTCCGGATACGACTGATAAACGAAAGTCCTTCGTAGAGAGCCTGTAAAGGGGCATCTGCTATCCAACGAGTGTTTTCTTACAAAATTGTTTATCTTGAAAGAAATAATTGAGAGGCCGTGAAGCCAGGCGAGACAGTTACAGAAAAGTGGAGAATTTCAAGATTCTGTTCGCGATTCTTCCAGGAAAAATCTCAGTTGTTTGTGCTTAAGTGGTGCGAAATGAATTTGCAGAGACAAAACAGTTCTTCCTGCCAAATATGAAGTCCAATAACTCGTTTCGAAGAAGGTATACGACATTTGGAATTTTTTGTTCAAAGAAATGAGGGAAAGTAATCAGTAATCAGTACCCACAGATAAGAAATCGGTAATTATATAATTTGAAAGAAACTCGTCAGCATTCTTTTAATCGAGTATTCTTTTAATACCAATACCAGCCACTTTCGAGAAATGTTTGTCGGAAGAAAACAGGTGGTCGCTTCCTATGTGATCAAGAGGTTTTCTCAGAACGCTGTACACCTAATCCGACCAATTAGCAATTACATATCCAATCGCACTAACCATCAGCACGAACGAAAAATGACCACGGGACAGCGTCGCTAATTATGACAACCGAACGTGACGACCATCGATAGCATATAATACGCAACGTTCACTGTTACCGCTTCCTCAATTTACGGCCGCTCGATAATTACATCCGTATTATTCATACATACGCACCTAGTCGCCGCTAAACCTCAGAAAATGAAACTATTAGGCTCGATTTACACTGACGGGGCAGTCACGCCACGAACATGCTACGCTCAAGTGTTACTCGAGCGTGCTATGAAGCGGGATTACAGCATGTAACAACATCATGGCTTACCTTACCCCGAGGATATCGAATTATTCTTAAACGAACTATGATTTCCAAATTAATTGGAGAAAAATTCAATGGCTAAAAAATAAAAACGTTCTCGAAGCAGGTGATTTCAGGTTTCCTAAACTATGCTGCTTTTCATTCACATACATATACCTATCAATTGTAATTGCAGCTGAAAGAGAAACAGTGATGAAGCAAACGACAGACCCGACAAAAGAAATAAAATTTCTTGATACATTGAAACCTGAGCCTCTTACAGGTGTAAATAAGCTGGAGCCCCATGAACGGTCTACAAACTTTGAAATATCCACGTTCGTAGTAGCCATGAAAAGTTTAAGTTTAGATTCCGTTGAAACGTACTTAGTATATTGTAAATTCAAGCTCGACGCGTCGAACAATCTTTTGTAAGAACATATACAAACCGATGGTTCTTCGAATTTTACTGAACGAGCGAAAAAAGTGAATGGTTTTGAACGGAAGTTAAACATTTACGTCTGAAATATATGCCATGGAGAATTAATGCAAGGAGAAGAATCAAAAGGAGCTTTCACGCTTCACAGTACCTACTGTGGTTTTATGAAACTGAAACAGGGATGGATTCAGACCTCCAAAACAATCCAAAGACGTTCACATGAACCGATCGACGTTTCATAAGGTTCTAACCTACTAATAGTCAATCATGAGCAGTGCAAAAGGAGGAAGAGGCTGAAAAGCAAAAGAACTGCGGAAAGCAAACTATAAACCTCCTCCAGTATCATAACCGTAACCACAAGCGACACGGTCATCAATTACATAGAGTCTATCTCTTCATTCCTCTGGCAGCAAGTGACATTAATTCTCCTGCAACCCCGGGCGACATAACCTGGGGCAGCGCAGCGCGCCTCGAAGCCACACTTTTCTCGCAATTCGAACGGTGGCTATCGAGGCCGGCTCCCTATTAAGATAGCTAGTGCCCTCTTATATTCTTTTTTTCATTACCGTCCGCAAGAAATTCCTGCGGAGGCTGAGAAGGAGGAGGAGGACAAACGCCTGGGCCCCATCCACCGCAGACGGGTGGACGTTCGCGGATAAAGCGACTCGTTAATCTTCGGTTGTTAGCCAAGATGGAGTGATACGTATCTCGGGGTTTCTGTTGCAGACGGATGATTCGTCGAGGGTACCGCTATCACGGCAGCCAACTGCCTCGGTTGCTCGCCGTGAGACCAAGAAGAGCCTCGATACGAGGGCAACGAAAGGGCCTGAGAGGTTACCACAGGGAGAACCCTTGCCTGAAATTCTTGCGGATTTTAATTGTTAGTCGATGCAGCCAGAGGCCCAGTAGAAATAGTCAATCATAATCACAGCATTCTCGGGGGAGAGTATTTTGCAGCCAGTGACTGGTACCTTGAGTATATTCGTTCAAAATTTATCTGTATAATCTTTGGAACTATTGCTGTGTCTAAGGTATTGTTCATCCCCTATCGAAGGGCTGTCTAATATTGGAAATAGTAAAACAGAATTGAAAATTGAATTATGGAGGAGTAATCGAGCATTAGTACGTAGTAGATTCTCCGAATCTTATGCAAATGTTTTTAGCTGTAATTTATTTAGCGTGGCTAGCTCAACTTTATTAGACACTCTTTCGTTTCCCACTTTTTCACTCTTCTGTTTTCAGCTCTTTCCCAGGAAGCTTTACATTCTTTGGTCTTATTCTGGACACGGTCCAAGAACCGACTGCACCGTTTTCTTCCATTGTTTTTGATAATTTACCGCTTCAACGTCGACGCCCCTGCATTCTTCTATTCTCAAAGGACGATTACATTTTGGAGGTCGTGTCAAACTTCTTTTGTGATTTTCACACGGAAAGCAATTTTCTTGTACTGCACTATCAACCATGCAATACTTTTGCATTTGTTCTTTATGTATTGTTATAAAATTAACGAGAATAACCATCAAAGATAATTCCTCAGAAATAATTTCTTATTCATCAAACGAAACTGTCCCTACTCTACCAACCCTAAGTGACGATAATTGTCAACTCAACTCAATGAACCCGTGAATCATTATCAGCACAAAGATATCGCCATTCTACAGTCTGATTCACACCTACCAGGCGCTATATTCTTACAACACATTACTTTGACCGACGTTTCCTTGTACCATGGAAATATGGCTGGGTTTCAACGAAACGGACTAACATTAAACGTAATTCACTGCTGTGAGTGTTCTTTTGTCCCTTCCCACCTCCAGAGGTTATACATTTCAGTTAGATTCAATGCGACTCTTTAGAAAGCCAACGACAAACGAAACCTCGATTTAAATAAATTTTCAAAAGTCACTCCACGCAGCGCCAGAGGTATCAATTATCACCGGAACGAAAACAAGCTTTACTTGAATCCGCAGCGCAAACAAAATCGACTTGAAACCGTTGTCCAGCTTCGCCGGTCTTTCAAGCGAGTTTTCCCTGGTTTCTTTTCTCAA
The DNA here is from genome assembly GCA_963855975.1 of Andrena chrysosceles. Classification (NCBI taxonomy): domain Eukaryota; kingdom Metazoa; phylum Arthropoda; class Insecta; order Hymenoptera; family Andrenidae; genus Andrena; species Andrena chrysosceles. Next base: position 6,991,289 of record OY979766.1, on the reverse strand, counting down.
ATAAAACAGACTAATGGACATTATTCATTCACCTCGACACACGACGTCTGAGCGGTGTCTGAAGTTTGAAATTTTCTTTGGAAATCACGTGAGTGGGATTACGGGATTCGGGGATTACGCGTCAGTTTCGTATTTAGCATTTTCGGCGGGCGATTGAATGAAGAGAAGCGTCGAACCGAAAATTAATCGACGCCGTTACGCACTGGAGGCGACTAATACAGCGACAATTAATCACTTGACAGCTGTAATCCCTGGCATCGATGTATCTGTACCCTTGTCCCCGCCATAAATTACACTCACCCTGTCGCCCGTCTTTCCTTTCGATCGCGACGTAATAGAACCTTAATCAGGATCCAGGGACACTCTTCGTTTCTTCTTTCTTCCGTTGGTTCAGTGAAAACGACCGCTAATAACGAACACGCCTACTAATAAGAACTGGAACAAATACCAACTTCCTGATCGAAGTGGCTGATTTCGCAAACGAGAACGCCGACGTCCGCCAACTTTCCTCACCCCATTTTCTACCTCTGCCATTCTTCTTTGAAGGATGAGTGCTAGGAAGTTTGAAAACCAAAACTGCGGTAAAATCGAAAATGAGCTAAAAAGATGTGTACATAGAAAGAGATTTACTTCGTGTTCTTCAATAATAATGATACTATTACACTACTGACGTTTCATTATTTCAAAATACACGAAGAAGGATATGCTTCCTTTGTTCGTACACACACTCCAATGTACATACACTTCTCGCGAAGTTAATCCGAAACAGGCAATCTCGAAATGAAACCAGATTCAATGTTTACCTCAAAACTACGTTATGAAATTAATTCCGCGTTCTCGAGCAATACTCTGCAGCGTGTAACGACATGGGAGGAGGAGACATTGAGTTTTTGCGACATGTCCAGCTAATCTAATAAAACTTGACACTCCGAATAATATTTTTCGCTTCGAATACATAAACTTCCTCTTCTACCACGGACTCTTCGTTCGCTCTCGGACGTGAGCTCGCTAGTTTCACATGCTCTAGATCGGGATATAATCCCGAGCTATTCTTAGCGGTCCGCGAGGAAACGTCTCGGTCATCCTTCCTTCCGGTCTCGCCGGGGCGCATTCACGAGCCGAACACGCGGAAAGTGTCAAGGGAAGACGGGAAGGGCGCGTGTTCCGGATGCTGCGCCATTAACGCTCCATCTAGACACGAGGCATTGTCCTCGTGATCCATTTCGAAACAACCTCCTGTCTCACCCTACCGTCGAATCTATCCACCGAAAGTTTCCTCGCCAGCTCCATCGACGCTCGAATCGCTGACGCGATTAAAAAGGACATTCGTGTGAGTCGACGAAGAAGACACTTAGGGAAGCAACTTGTTGATCATTCGAGACGCGTCGACACTGTGTTCGCTGCAGAGAGTCGCTCAATTCGCTTCTGCATTGCTGGAGCCGACGATAAATTGACTTTTTGTAAGTTGTCGGAGGAAGCGTGAGAGGTGATAGTTTTTTAGATGAAGGAGCTTTTGTAGACAGCTTGAATTTTTTTGCTGCTCTGAAAAATTGTGGAAGGAGCCTAAGCGAACTGCGTCTAATAAATTGAAGGAAGAATGATCTTGAGATGACAGGAACTAGGAAAATGTCTTTCAATATCCTCAATTCCTCATTCTGATACTTAAAAAATAATTCCTAGTAATTAAACACAAACTTCCTTGAATGCAGAATTCGATGAACCATTCATAATTTTCTGCGAGTATATAAAATTCGTGTAATTAATGGGACAACGGCTGTGTGTCGTGCGCAGAATCCGGAAGCAATTGACTCCAATTAAATGCCCTTAAAACGTACACGCAATTAAGCCGTTGTAACCGGTGATTATCAGAAACAGCATCGATATTTTCGTAATAACGCGAGGAAAGGAGCCGCCCGTGGAGAAGCAGGTGAAAGGAAGCCGGGCGTCCTCTCGTAAAGTGCAAATCAAACACGTTTACGAGGGAGAAGAAGCGTGGCAGTTAAGTTGTTTTCGAGTGTGTTAAAACGATTTCGGTGTTCTGGCGCCGGAAAAATCTCGAGGCGGGGGGTGCGGCGCCGATTAAGAGGAGAACCGGAGGCTTACAAGGCTGAAACTCTCGAATTTGACGGCACTCGTCTGGGTCTGCTTTGAGCAAGAAAAACAAACGCCTGGCGAGAATCCCGTTTCCAAAAGGAGTCTGTTTAACACGGATTGAATTCCACTCTGGTTTCTCTGGAAACGGGGTTGAGGACGCGTAGCTATTTCTACTGTTATCCATAGAAAGTGGAATTCACTTCTGCCTATTTCCCGTTGCATGATATAACCGCCAAATGCATAGTCCAATTTGACTTCAATAATTTAATAATCACCCGCATAACTTTAAATCTACAGATCAATATTAATAACACTGGGGAGACATTTTTTCCGATGAAAAGCTCAAAGTTTGGGAAATCAGCTTTAATAGTCTTGATGAACCTGTTTAATTTTCGGAATGGAATATCTGCTTCGTGAAAGAATCTATAATGTTTGAAATCGGTATCCTCTTTCGCAACGTTTCGTTTGCATACTATGCTCGCTCGTATTTAAAGTGCACAGTAATAATCCAATTAACGGAGTCAATACGCGTGTGGTAAAATTACCGCGTAAAACGAGACGCGCATACCGATATACGTGTGCGCGCCAGTAATTAAAATAACCACGGTATCGCGAGCGGCGTTCATACCACTGCTAGACATCGTATTAAATTAGAATGCTCATTACGGCGATCCTCGGGCTAATCGAAATTGGAATTTTTGTCCGCATTTGCATTGTTTTCGAATTTCTTTTACCACCATTGTATTCCTCGTATAACCGTTACTGGCGCGATAACATCGAATTGCTTGTATGGGATGCAGCATTAGTAATATAATAGTAGAAGCACCGAGGAATTAAAGTTCGGCTTTTCATGCAAATTTCAGAAGCTCCTTCTCGAAATAGCAAATTACGAATACACATTATTACAAGAAATCCCCTCCGGAGGGAAGGTATTATACTTATCGAACTGCTACCCATTCAACGACTTACGAGCGAGTTATGTTCCAGCAGTTCGTTCGTAAGTTGAGCCATTTGTATCTGAACCTCAAGTTCCCTCGGTAAGGCATCGGTCTAGAACGGTGAGATATTTCTCGAAAATCAGAAATTCTTGCGCCATTAAGCTGCCAGAAGTCTCTTTACTTTATTAGTCCTGGAAATTAGCTAGAATCCTGGTTTCTAAAAGGAATTCTCTAAGTCCACTCACTCTTGCTAGAATAATTACAAATTCCTGATACGAAAACCCGAATATCTTTAAAAAAGAAACAATTTTCAAGAGCAATCGAATTTAGAAAGAATTCTACTTCCCTTCTAGTTTTGGAAAAATGACTGTAAAGCGCCTGTTGGCTAACCACGTGATAATCCCAGCACAGCTGTTAAATGTTTACGGTTTCCGAGTTTTGCTAAGTAGATATTTACCATGTGGGCGTGGTATTTGCATGTTATTCGCGTTTTAACTCTGAAAACCTATCGCCGTTTGGCTGACTTGTAAACACGTCGCTCCCTAACGAGCTCGTTTCCGCAAAAACTTTCGAATTATTCCAAATTCGGCGTGCAGGTCGTATTCTCCACGATAAAGTGCATCAAAGTGCTGCAACAACAGTCTACGTTACAAAATCCAGACGCACCCAGTCCGTTGCATCCTCGATCTTCGATCATCTTTCCAAAGAAAACCATCGACGAGTTGCCGGGAAACAGAGGAAACAGAGACTGCAACAGAGTTTCTTTCAGACTTTGCGAAAACAACGGAAACTCGTGTACTCGCGAAAACAGGCGAATTTTCACAGAGATTTCGCTGAAGATTCGTACCACAGAATGCCGAAAAACGAGACATTTCACGGAATTCCCCGAAAGGAAACTCGAACGGAAACTAAACTTTCCTGGCAGACTCGGGAATAAAGAGATCACGATTGTATGCTTATACTCTGTCATAAAAATAACAAACACCCGTCAAGCTTGGCTAATTACAGGCTCTACAGCCTTAAAATTACTGTATTAATTCCTCAGTTATTACCTTAATTGTACACCTACACCTATGAGGACTAATTATTAGATTTCACCACTTGCAATTTTCGTGTAAGTAGTACTCGGCATGCGAGCCTCTGAAAATTAGGTATAATGAAACTATTTCGTGTTATCCAAAAGGTAATACATGAAACTCCAAGTGTACGAAACCGCTTGTCTAATAATAGAGCTTAGTTTACAGTCTAATAATACAATTCAGCAAGAAACAGGTACGAGGTTACAAGAAGCAACGAAAGTAGAAAGAAACTTGAAGGTTTGCTCGATTGTTTCTTCGACGACAAAGAGGCGTCTCTGCACGGAAATGCTTTATTCAAATCTCGTAAATTGATTATCGATTATCCTGCCCCTGCTTGGCATCGACGTTCTTCACGCTCCGCGGAGTAACGAGAGTCTAGGTCCCCTTTTAATCTCTTATGGCCCGTTTACGAGCCGCTCGCTAGAATAGAGACGTACGTTTCACCTGGGAGGAAGAAGTCGCGCGACATCGGGGGGCGGCCACGCGTAAAATCGAGTTCCCGCGTCCATGAAGAAGCCGGACAGGAAGTAGTAAAGACGTCGTTAAGACGCCTCTGCCAATCGAGCGGCGAAGAAAGCCGCGAGCCACGATCCTCGTAAAAACCGATCGTTGCTGCGAGCCGACCACGAGACCGATCTGTTCGCCGTTTCTTTCGAGCAGTCGATTTGGTTTCGCGTCGCTGGCGCGTGTATCGATGACCGAGATCTCTTAGCGATCCGACTTGCCGACGATATTGCGTCCGCTGGTGATTCGCGCGGCTTCGAATTGAATCAAGTACTGTTTAAGACAGGGGGACAATTTTTATGGTTCTTTCTATAATGATGATAGATTTTAGGGAGTAGGAAAAGGCGGAGTGAAAAGATGGTCTTTAGATTCATTTCTCTGGAGTAACAGAGTGTCCTCGTGACTCTGCTTGCGTGGAATTTACTTATGCGTTAATTGAGTTAACCGTCGAAATGAATGCAACGTGAAACAAGGAAGAAGGCACAAAGTGAGGCCGATAAGATTGCCACGAAATTTCCCTGCTGCACCGAGATGCATGCCTTCCTGCTGCGTGCAGCGCCGAGTCACGCCTCTCCGTGCAACGTGCTCTTTTCTCAATAAGTTAAAAACCACAGGCGTGAATGATTTATAATCCACTACGTTTCAATTGTTACAACGATACAAGCGCCACGGTTCCCTTATCTTCCCCCTTGAAAGGAAACCGACCGATAAAAATCAACGATGCAGTTTCATCGTTGCAACCACTCGCACCCATAGCTACCTCGGTTTCAAGTAAAAAAAACAACGAATTCGGGATCCATGAAACTTTGAATGAATGATTTGTAGGGGCGGTAATATGAATTGCACCGTGATAAGGCTGCGCCGTGTTAAATTGCCCTGAAACATGATTCTATCTCATTGTAACGGTTTATGTGTTCTTTTTAAATCTTTATCTTCGCGTCTGATATTATCCTAGAATTTATAGAAATTAATTTCCACGGAGCAACAAATTTCTTGCTCCGTCGATTTTTAAGAATACTTTACGAAGGCTGAGAGTTCTTAGAAATTACACAAAATGAATACCACGGTGTTCCTATCGATATCTATAATCTGTAAATAATCTACAGTTAAGATTAAACATCAATGTATTCGATGAAGCATATCAAGATTAAGATCAAGGATTCTAAACTTGAAAACAGTAAAGATTCTGGTAAATAGGTTTGGGTAATATATCGCACTCAGTTCCCTTTCGCTTCTATCGTAAATTTCATTTTATCCAAGATCTATTTGAGTATTTCTACATTTTTGGCCACGTTATCGTATCCCATTTTAATGCCTATCGCCTCGAAACGACATCGTCGGTTATTCTATGTACCAGCACTCACAGTTCGTTTGCCGTCCTCGTTCTAAGGGGAATTCACCCGTTTCCTCAAACATTTGCTCCCCGTTTCTCCGTCACGCTATTGAAAATAAAGTTAACAGCTAATATCCAATCACGTTCCCGTGACGCATAAAACAGCATCGGCGGCCGAACTTCGATAATTATTTTCCATCGAGTCGGCTTTCGCTAATCGACTTTCGCGACGCCCCCCTTTGCTCCAGACAGGATACACGAAAAAGCTAACAGTGAAACTGTGGAAAATGTTTCGAGCAAAGTAAATTTGAACTAACGGGAAGCGAGATGGCACATACCTAGGTACAATAGAAGAGGTGTTTCTATCTTGAATATGATATTTTGCAGGAAGTACGTAGTTTGCTCAATTTCCATAACTTGGGAATTTAATCTAATTGAAGATAAGAATATTAATTAATGATAATTAAATTTGAAGATTGACGTTACTTCCTTATGCTCCAAGAATAATGCACAGCTTCTGTGTAATGTGGAAGAAAGTTCTATTACGTAAATATCCATGAATTTGAAAGAAAAGTAACTGGAGTGGAGTAAGAAAATACTACTTCTGCATTCCTCCATTTTAAATTTCACTGCTTACAGCATCCAACTCGAAATTGCTCAATTATGTAACAAAGATAAAATTAGATTCCGATCTGCGAGATTTATGCCACACGTATGCGAACGCAACGCCACCGTTACGAACAGATTTATGAACGATTCGCGTTGTCGATCTCGAAAGAAACAGCTCGTTCCCGTCTAGTCGTAAATAATCCGCTGGCGCGAGTTTATGCGTTCTCGTGATCGACAAGCATAAAACGAACGGTAGCCGCGGAACGAATGATCGATGATACCTGGATCAAGGGGATGGCTGATTATCGGTAGTCACGATCGAAGCCTCTTAAACACCGATTCACAGAAATAATCCTTAGCTCTTCAGTAAGGATTGTACGAGCATTTGCAACTTGACCAGAACTCAAAGAGCAGAAAATACATCTTTCATTGGCAAAATTCCTTCCTTCACTTTTATCTTTAATCACCTAAATACCTTTATACGGTTCGCGACTGATATATGAAATTTTCAAAGAGAATTCGATAGCAGCTCTAATTACACATAAAGAACATAGCAAATTGTACGAGCAATATATTAATTAAATTTCTAATAAGCGCATGCAACTATGACATAATTAATTTCATTGAAGGAGCCCTAATTGGTATGAAAATCTAATTTACATGTCCAAATTTGAAATACTCTGCGGAACATCTTGTTAGTCGCGTAATTATATTTTAAGCGGTCTTTCCACTGTGACGCCCTGATAAAGTACCGCTGTCTGGAACTTTTTGTCTCAAAAAGAATGTGTTTACTAAGATGAAGGTTTTCCTATTTATTCATACGTGCTTTGAGAATAGAAAATTATTTTTTGCATATTTTTTTAATGCTTGCTTGCACCAAAATAAGTGGATGTAATATGCGCTGTAAAATAAAAGACGCCTCGGCTGCGTGGTCGATTTTTAGATATTATTTGTTATATTCCCAAAACACATATTAATAAATAGAAAAAACTTCAATTTAATAAACACATTCTTTTTGTGGCGATAAATGTTCTAAACAGCGGTACTTTATCACGGCGTCACAGTGGAAAGACTCCTTAAAGAAGTTGAATCTGTACAAGTGAAATCAATTAATGAAGTTCCTGTGCCTTGCAGACATTCGTCGTTTCTATTTTAATATATAATCACCCACACAGTTTGAAGGCAATCTATCAGACTGAAGAAGCCCTTTCTACAAATAAATCGCTCGAGCTACAACTCTACTGGATTTCCAGCAGGGCTGTTCGACGAAGGCATGGCTCACGAAAGAACTCGGGGATACCTTTGCCTCTATAAATCTTTCCCTAACGACAGGCGAACTAATTATTTCTAGTCTCAATCTCGACACGATTACGTCTATCGTTATCTCTCTCACTCTCTTCCCTTGAAAGCGCTTTCTCTGCTCGTATTTGGCCTCATCCCCCAACATCGAGAAACACGCTATTTCCCGATCGATCATCCGAGTCTTACGTCTTCTTCCAGATGGAAGCGTGCGTTAAAGTGCAAGCTTTAATACGGTGACGCCCCGACTCGCCCAACGAATTTGAAACATTTACCGTCGAAGTAATTCTAAATGCCCTGTCACGTTCAATCGATAATCGATTAAGCCGTCTCATTTAAAAGGGAATGAATGTTTCTGCCTGGATAGGACGTAACCTCGTTCGTTGCAAAAGAATGTGTCTCGAGTTACAATCAATACCCTTCCTTTCGCGATGTTTATTTCTCGGAAAAGGAGAGTAGAGAAAAAATGTGAAATTATTGAGATTTATGGAAATTGAAAAGAATGGTTTGAATTCCTTCTTGAAAAGCATAAGAGAATTTCCTTGGAAGAATGTATGGTGTGCCTGCTTGAAATTTCTCTGTTTCTTGAAAGGTGCTTTCCAGCTTCAAATACAAATTGCCAATCTTTTTCTCCACAATGATTACCCCGATAGCTCAATATTCAACAACGTCTGGTCGCTTAATACAACAATTGAATACCACCGAGACATGTTTTTTGCGTGAAGTTCAGTTTCCCGCAAAAGCATTGCAGTCTTTGTCTCGTCCTGCGGTTTCATTCTCCTTCCCTAAGACTATCTTGTCCACGCAACCGTGGACAACTCCCAAACGGATGCAATTTCCGAACAACTTAATTCCACGCCACATCGTTCGATCTCCCCTGACAGAAGCATTTTTCACAGGCTGCCGTCATTTCCAAATCCATCAATTATCGAAACCAATTTCATGAACGATACCACAAGCAACCAATCAGTGCCTATTATCTGAACCATACAAAATTCATCATGACACTACAGACAGATCTGTGACGAATTGATTCAACATCTTGATACCCAAATGCATGTTTTATAAAATCAACGATCAAGAAGAAATCCCTACAATAGAAGCAACTATTTCTAAAGGTACCTGCAGACACGACAGAAGTCCCTTCCGCAGTGCAAAAAGCGCAGAACCCCAGGTCGCGTCGCTCTGAGGCCGATCATGGTCACGGCACACCGGATCCACGAACCCTTTCGTCCCGTTCCGGCTGGAGATCGATCGAGGAAAAGCTGTTTTCCGCGGCCCTGCACGCCGTACGAACCCCGAACGACGACTGAACATTGACAGACAGGAGCACCGCGAACGTCTCTCCGTCCCTTTCGTCCTGTCTCGCTCGGTGAACTCCTCTCCATACATCTTGCCCTGTCCTCTACCGGTTATTCCTCTCTTTCCATCGCACGGCCGCGAATGTCCCGTGGCTGAGGATCGAGTCTTGATTGCCGCAAAGTATTCAGGTGACTGTCCCACTTACGGGGACGGCTGCTCTCGGCAACCGAGACAGAACTGGACGCGAAACGACCAAAGGGGCGAGCAACAGACACGCGAAAGAAGAAGAGGAACGAGACAGACGCGAAACGATGCCGCGGTTTTGTGCCCGCCTGAGGCACAGCGAACTTTAACTTCGTTTGGAGCTAGAGTGACCAGTGCTAAAGGGGAGCGTAAGAATTAGTCACGGGCTCGGAGCTTGGATTCAGCCGTGGGTGAGTTTTGAGGACACTAGATAGATGGAGTGACTGGAGCAACTGAATATTAATGAACGCTATTTACGTCGGCGGAAGGTGCTGCAGTGGTATCTGGTAAAAGGTACACTCATTTTATATATTAGTTGCGATTTAGTTTGCTAATATTCCTTTTGAAGGCAATCGAAAGTTGACTCAATAATTGTGTTATCATAGATGAATATTTATTGAACTTTATAGCTATTTGACTATAATCTTATATAACTCCTTCATGAAGATCAATTAATTCTACCTGTAAAGTCACTTGATCGAATCACCAGTTTCAAGCGAACGTTGTGGAAGCATGGACTAATGGTCCAGGCCTGCGCTAACAGACGATAAGTGTTTGTTCCTTTTCGTATCACGTGACGAAAGCTTTCATATTCAAAGCTCGGCGCACGGCCCGACGTCGCGTGAGTTCTATCAAACGAAGGGAACGGAAGAGCAAAACTTGAATGGCCTTCCGTACGCAGCCAACGTTTCCCCGTTTGACGGCGAAGTTTCGAGGATAGGGATGGATTGTCGATGAACTATTTCGATTTTCCCTAAGCCCGGAAAGCTCACGCTACCTTGCCCGAGTTGCGTTCCCAACTATGCACGAAGCTCTTTGGCAGACGTGGATAGGATTGCATTTAACCGCAGACAGTAACGAAACGAGAACCGAGAGCGTGGATTCCGAGAAATAGGTCAAATATCAGCTAAAGCATGCTTGCTCGGCCATGGATTATTTACGCATCCTTCATTAACCCAGTATGGCGATCATACGATTGTTGAATAGAAAAGAGGGAAATTTGACGTTTCAATTACAAAGGGGAGGTGAATTATGCAGCAATTGAGAGAAGAGACAATGGAAACTGCGTTAATGTAACACGATTGTTCGATACAAACACGTGGGAAGGTGTAATAATAGTAACATTAATTACAATGGAAAACAACTAGCTGTATAATGATTATAATATTCTATGTGTATGGTGGTCAAATCCTACAAATATTCCTTTGTTTTACACCCGTTTAAGGTAAAATTGGGTTAATTTGAACATATGAGTACATATACGTTAATAAAAATTACTCTCCAAATTTATGAACTCTTTGAGAGAGCTCTCAAACAAGGAAACGCTCCTGCGTTTCTGAAATCCTTTTCAAAGAAGCAATCTTCTGGAAGGAATACGACAAGCCACGACCGAAGCTCGCCCTTAGGAGATAACGAAGCTTTGCCTACGTGAGCATCGTAACGTTCGGTGACAATTGTGGGTGGCTGAATTGGTCAGTTTGCATGTGCAGTCCTGCACGTGTGGGCACCATGCACGTTCGCAACTTAAAGCACCGATAAGCGGAGTATATTCCCGATAAGAGTAAATCTAACGACGTATACGTATATACGTGCTCTTCTGCTGGTGATTTTCAGTTGTTACACAGGAAACCAGTTTCAGGATTTTTTAACGAATGTGCACGAACAGGCTATGCACCATAACTCCAAGACACGTCAGAATAAAATGTAAAATATGATTCCCCTTAATTCCCATAATAACACTATGTTCCCGTCAATTTGGCTAAATCTTCGTAGAACGACGTTCTTCGTTTTCACTAAGACCACAACGTCACAGATACAATAACATTTTTTCAGGAATTAAACGATAGCTTTAAATGTCCCCGAAGCATACGTCCCCAGATCCCATAAACATTTAAAAAGCTCAGTCTCATGGATTAATATCTACGTCACGTTATCAACACTCTTCATTACGGTTTCGCACGATACACGTGTTGCTCGCGAACGCGCTCCACCGTCCGAGCAAAATTTACGTTTACGATACTAATCTAGCTTAGAGGCCATTCAGCCTCTTAAGTCTCGTCTAAACCAAATTCTACTGAAGTAATAACTGCGGCATTGCGGCTATGAATAAAAACGACCCGATTACGGCCTCGGTTAACGACGCTTTCGTAGCCGGATTTCGTGCTTCGCTCTTCGCCGTCATATTGTTTACCAGCACCATGCGACGTTAACCTTTCCCCGTGGCAGCATTATTGCCACGGAAACGGCGAACCGAACTGCTGAATACGGCGATTCGTTCCTAAAACACTTTTAACGATAACCTCGATGCGCGTTTTAATACCGATGCACCACGAAGGCAGCGTCTTCAGCGATTCGTAGGATCCTTTTATGCCTCCTCCTTTTTTTCTCGCATGAAAAGTGAATGAAGATTGTAACGCGTGGTAAAGAGTACCCTGACTCCTTCATTCACGCTTTAGAAGGCTAAGAGTGAATGGAAGCATGTTTTCTTGGTCGCGAGGCTTTCGAATCCTACTTGTGACACGACGTTCAGGATGGAAGGAGTATAAATCATGAAAATACTAAACAATGAAAACTATACGATATGATACTCTCCATAACTAAAAACTCAAATACGCATTCTGTAGAATTCTTCAATACGAGCGCTTTAAAATCCTAAGCACACATTAGGTACACATATTCTGGGTCTCTAAAAACCCGTAATCAGTAGCGAAAAACCCTCCACTCAATATATGTTCTTACACACTTGTTAAACGTGCACTAATTACCTCACGGTACTCCTCCCACTCAAAATACACTCCAATCCCGCTTCAAAGTTCCATTCGATATCGAGAAGCGTCCTGACCGAGTGTCATAGGTCAGCGCCTGTCCCAGTCCACCTCTCTGTGCCTTCTCCCTCGTCGTCACCGGCGCTGGAACACGTGGCTGGAGCGCGCTAGTGCGTGTCAGCGTGCGCAAGTAAGCCGTTTACGGTACTGACCTAGCCTAGAGGCGGCCGAGCGTGCGCTCCGCGATCGAAGGCGTAGGGTATCGTAATCAGCGACGCCGTGCAGACCCAGGAGACGGCGTTCAGCGTGGGAACACGCCGCGGGAGGTCACCGCGGCGGATCGACTCGTAAAGAGAGGAAAAGGGAAAAGGAGCGGGCGCAGCAGGGGAACGAGTCGCTTCAGGTCGGCCGGGGTCTGGGATCCACCGTTAAACTTCGACGAGCGACGGTCGCTGCCAACCGGAAGCGAACTCCTGCTCCATTTCGCTCTCCTCACCCTTAACCTCCTCCAGCCGGGGGAAATCGGGCCGAGCCAGTTGCGATGGAAAGCAGAGAGTGTGATAGAGAGACGCGAAAGACGATGATAAACTTGAGAGATCTTTTCGTCACCATCGTGCTTCTAACCTGGTTTCTGCATTAACCAAAATCTGCACCCTCCACAGCGTAACAAGAGACGTACCTAATGAAAGATAATCCCCCGTTACAAAATGCCACATACGAGCCGCGAAAATTGTTCCTCGTCGGTCACAGGTTAAGCAACATTTAATCCGCGTAATCACTTGGCGCTGCTTTACGGCGTGCTCCAACGGCGGAAGCAAAAAGGGAGCGAAGAGGAGGAGGATAACCGAGGACGCGTATTTCGCCGCTGTCGTTACCAGCAATTCGTTTTACGATCGCAATTAACGCCAGTTATACGGGCGAAACGTTAAGCAACGGCCACGTTATGAACCATTAGACGAGCCGAACTCTGGCGGCTATGTATCCTTCTGCTCGAGATTACGTACGTACTCGGTCAAGTATCCGTTTAAAGCGTCGAAGGTTTATTAACTGTACGCCCGCCCATCGATCGATACCAGACCTGATCCCCGATATCGATGGGGACCTTTGGCCAATACGGAGCATCCCTTCTGGCGCTCGCGGTGCCGCTTCTCCGATTCCCTCCGCCGAGAGATGACTTTTTCGAGCAGCAGGTACCGGTGATCGTAGAGAACGAACCGTTATTCCGGAGCAGCACTTTTCTCCGTATAAGTATACGCCATATAATATAGTTATCCAGATACCAGGGGCCGTTTCGATGCATACGGTCTCTTGGCCTCCTCGTAACGCCGCCATTATGGGATATCGCCGGTGCAGAACACCGGAGTCGATGGGGATCCAGGAAACGCCGCGATACACTCTCGACAATGGAGTTATTGGACCGAGACCGGGCCTTCGAAGAGTCTCGCCCGAGATTTCTGGCGATACGCGAACACCTTTTTACGCGATACCCTCCGCTGATACCGAGCATCGAACGAACGCGACCGAGTGTCGACGGGGAGTGCGCCGGCTGACGCGAACGACTGCAACGTGGCGATCTTCTTAACATGGTAACAAGCACGAACCTTGGTACATGCATGTTTCATGTTGACTTTGGAACGGCACCATCGTCGGTGGAATTATGATTGGACTCGAGATAAGAATCTTTCCTACAGTCTCGCGTGAAAATATTATCAGAAGCTTCTGCTAGCACGCCACCGAATGTCTCAGAGTAACAAGATCCCGAGATACATATTCCGATTTCACTAATCCCTTCGAATTCGACGAAGCTTCACTGAAATCTATTTTCGATCGTTGCGTCCAGACGCGAGATGAAACGCGGCGACGCGCGCCCGTGAGAGTTGCGAATGGTAAAATCGGATACACCTGTCGATGATCGTCAAACCCGCTTCCTAACTTCACGAGATCGCAGCTCGAGCGAAATGTAAGCGCAGCGGCCGCTTATCTGCTAGACGGCTTATCGGGACTAGTATAAATCGTGACACGCGCCTGTAATACCGAGTCGGGTCTGCTGCAGGAGTAATCCCAGGGGAGCTGGTGCAGGTACAAACGATACAAATAGCGACACTCGGAGGACCGACGGAGTTTGGCGAAACGCCGCCGCCTAGATTACCCTGATCCACGTGTGCCTGGCCGCGTCCTCGAGTTGTCGTCACTTCGCTGCCCGATGACAGAACCGATACGTGTCACAATTCCATCGGACCTTGAGCGTTTCTGCAGACAATACAATATGGAGCTAGTCCATTTCATCCCGTATTGGATTATCGAGCGATTTCGAACTGCACGACTGGACGAGTAGCTTCGCGCTACTATTTCACTTATAACTTTGAACGTACAACTTCGCCTCTGAATCTCATCCCTTACTACTACTACTACTAATCTCAACTATTTGTATCTCTCCCCAGGTTATCGTATACACCAATAACCACATATTACTGTATTCCCGAATTTACAATCATCGAAGTCCCAACGATAAGCCAACAGCTTCCACCTCCACCAATACCATTCCAAACACCCCTACCTCAACAGCGTCACGTCCGCTTTGACCAGAGCGTTCTTTCCTCGACTTAACGAGGCGCGTCCATCAGTGCTGCAAGCTGGGACAAAGCCCGGCAAACACAGGCAGCGACCGATCAGTTTCCATTAGCTTCATTTATTTTTCGGTGGCAAAGCAGCGACACGCGTACCTCGGTCGGTCGTCACTGGGGCGAGTCGCGGCGAACCGATTCCCGGCTGGTCCCGGATGGAGCATGGTGGCCAGGGTACGGAGCACCAGGACACACGAGCACGCTTCGGTGTACCGCAGCGGCCAGCCAGGCGGACAGGCCGCCGTAGGGGAGGGTGAAAGGGCGAGAGGACGTATATACGGGGTGAGGTACGAGAGTAGCGTTCATGAAAGGCTAATGAAGACGTGTCGTTGGTCCATGTTCCCAGAATCCGTTGGCTGCCACGGTTGGGTCAGCCTAACGACCCACCGGCACGGTGTACAGTCCTTTCGCAAGCTTAATTGCCGATTATCTCGAGGATCTGATATCGATCGCGGGGGTCTTGGTCAGCGCGGCTCGCTTCCGGCATGCTCACCGTGCGTGGCTGCTGCTGCTGCCCCGTCCCCCTCCAGTCTTCTTTCACCTGCCCCCTCGCGAAGCGCGTACAACGATGGTGGGGCATTTAAGCGCGTCGCGATCCGACTTTTGCGCGTACGCCGCGATAACGATCGCGATCGTCGGATAAGAGGAGAGATAAAAGTCGCGAGTATCGTCGGGATAAACAGCTACGGCTGATTTATGGTGAACGCGCGCCCCGGTAGGTGCGTGATCTACGAGGATTGCGGGACTGGGGCCGAGGTGGACGCCGAACAGCGGAGGAACCGAGAGGAGCCGTACCGAGAGACGCGTGTAGATGCAAGGTGGTTGTAACGGGATGCGGAGTTTTCTCGTTTGTTAGTGGTACGGTTGGGAGAAGGTTCTTTGGAACATTTCGAACACTGAATCATTTTTTCCTTCTCCATTGCTCGCTTGCAATCAAATGTTAGTAGACTTGGAGAATTTTCAATTAATCCTGTTACTCTGTTGGTCCTGATTGTGTAATAGAAGTCGAATATTCTTCTAATAGTAGATAACTGGGACTATAATACTCTAATAGGTATATACTATTCGACTTACCCTCGCATCTCTATATGAACAATTTTTCAGGAGCAAGATTCAAAATTTCAAAATAATGCACCTGACAAAATAACTTGAACTATCTCTAATCAATCTGACTTTCAATAAACCTATAAGCATCTCTGACAGAGGACACAACATCGGGGCTACCGGCGAAGAAGAATCGTTACGACTTAGTCCGCGGCGCGTAGTCAATGAATCAACCAGAGTCTCGCTAATCCCATTGCGAGCCGACTGGTACTCTCTCAATCGGACACGGATTCACGTATCGCGAAGGATCGAAGACACGGACGCGAACGAGCCGCGGGGGGGAGCGATCGAGCGTGAAATTGCCAGGGGTCAATGATTTTATGAAGTCGTAGCCGGACTACAGAGTTCCCTTGGCTAGAAAATTATGGAATTCATAAATCCTCCTAATAAAACGGTCGTCGAGATCGATGGAGAAGCTATCCTCGTGATATATCGCCGACAGTGCGCGGAGCAAAATGGTAATAGCGATAAATTATCGGGTCGAGCTGGCCGGTGCCACGCTCGAATCCAGATCAATAGGTCGGGAGAGGCGGCTGGTGACGAAGCGCAGCAAATGGTATCCCGATTGAATTCCGAGCAGGACTATAACACCGTGTAACAATCTAATTTCTTACGCCAATACCTGACCGGGCCGCGATCCGCCGCGAAATCACGCTGCTCTCGCAGGTGCACCGGGTAACGACCGTTTGCGCGGGAGTACCGTGAAAAGGAGGGAGTACCATGCTGCCTTCATAATCTCAGGCATCGACTAACTCGCGTCGTCCTCTGATCTAACGGTGTCTAGCATCGATCGCTAGCAAGAATCGTAACTGTTACGGGAATGATATCTTCGATTCAGTTCAAGAAGAATTGCATTGAAAATCACCAACTGCTTAATGTACCATAATGCGCACTAATGCCCTGATCCTATCTTTCAAATAAATAAACGTTTTGCTATGTAAATGATAGTGCTTTCTACGAAACATTTTTACCCATAGATACTCTGCTTCTTGATTGCAAAGCATTTTTATAGAATATCGATTTATGCACCTAATATCAGGTTTGCATATCAAGCTTGTGCCAGCATGAAATTCTTTCTTATAGTTACATGCAGCTTTTTGTACGAACATACGTAAACCGTAAACTGGAGTAGATACGTTTATAGCAGAGATTGTTTTAGGAAAATGCTGATGGTACACAGATTATCCTGTATAAAGCAACGAAATCGTTTGTGTGTTAGATTTAAATCGAATAGATGAGGGAAGAGAAATTCTCAAGCTGCTGCTCGTGTTCCCTGTTGGAGTCAGAATCGATTTCACGAAGACGTGCGGGACCAAAAGCTCTCGAAAATTCAAAGATCCAAGAGTGGATAGAATGGACCGTTGATTTACGGTCTTCTCACGTTTCAATCAGACAATTTGTAACCGTTTTAAGCGGCGGAAAGTGGACCGAGGAGGAAAATTGAGCGGGGGAGAGCTCGTGCCGCAAACGTATACGTTCTGCATTGATACTGCTAGCCGGTTTGCCAAGCCAACCTTCTTATCCAGCCCGATTGTCGACACCTTCGACGACTCAAAGGGCTTTTTAGCATCCAAAACGTTTCTGACCACGAACGATCCCATCGGAATCACTGGCATTTAGTAGCCACACCCTAAAACAATCGAACTCAAGAATGGAGAGACTCTAGCACTGATCAGTGTAATGGCTAACGATAATTGTCTGCGCTTAGAATCCAAGTGCACTTGTCACTATTCGATTCACTTATTTGACACTTTGTAATAGAATTGGTTTGAAGGTAGGTTCAAGGGAGACTGTTCTGAATTTGACACTGTCGCTGTAAAATTCTGATACGTCATATTATTGTGGGATTTCTTGAATTAAAACTAAACCGAGCTAGAGTGCAAATGGCAGAGTCATTCGATAGAGCAAGCAGTATGTTACATCTTGCGAGCGTTGCGACAGAAAGCCGAAGCAAAATCGAACTCTTGACCCGCGAGAAGAGAGATCGAGATGAAATAGAAAAAGGAAGGCGGAGGACGAGGTTGGGCGTTATATTTCAATTTAACGAGACAGAGGAAGATGAAATAAGGAGGCGGACGTAGGATCCCGTGAAATGAAACGTTAAAACGGAGTTTCGCTTTGCCCTCTATAACTTACTGCAACTCCCAGGTGACGTTTTGCCCGCTTGTCTTTTCGTTTTAACTGTGACCGTTTGTCCGTGAGCGTTCATCGTGATTGAGATTTTAAAAGATATTAATCTGCGCCGTGTCATTTCAATTTCTACTTTCCGTATACTTGACAATAGTCTCGTCAATTTTGTAAGTGTAAAGATCGAAGAAGAATAACAGTTTCTTAGGAAACATTTCTCTACAATTTACCTTGAAACTTTGAGCCAGCGTATTTTTAAAAAGAGTGCATTTCCACGGCTATCAAGCTTCCTGCTCGAAACATTCTTGTGCAAACGTATGGAATGAAGGCTCTAAAAGTCTCCACTTTCCAAGTAGATACATATTTACCGCAGAAATAACACAACTCGGTGCCAAAACGAAATCGCGACATTCCCTTGGCCAATCTGCGTTCAACGTCCAATTCCGGAACGGGCAGGCTTCGCCGAAATGACGACCAACTCTCGAGAGATGCCTCTAAACTCGAACAAAATAAGAGGCTTCCGTAGCGAGCTTTTTTCGCCGCGATCGTTTCCATCTGCTTCGCCGAAAATCCTCCCCTCGAAAGGATTTCACTGGAATGAATTCTACGAGCGAGTCGACGAGAAGGGAGGAAATATCTACGCATAGAGGACCGGGCCGTTGCATTTCAAGACAGACCGAGGGAAAAAAGCGACGCAGAACTTGGCTACGGATCGTTGGAATGCAGAGATTTCCCGCGGGAGCACCAGCGATATGCACGAATATCGGTCATCAGCCGTCCCCGCGATTCGGTATCAGCGAAGTTTGCAAGGGAGACTGATTCTCAAGCGCTCTTATAATCATTCGCGAGTCGTGCGCCTCGGGGACTTTAATAACGATAATAATGCCCCAAGTTCTCCACGGCGATGTATAAATTACCGCAGTCGACTCGTGTGCCATTCAAGTTTGTCTCATTCACTTCTATGTCTACCGAGTCACCTGCCATCGCAAGGCACTCGATTTAAAATCCAGCTCGGTAATCATACTACATAAGCGCATCCTTCAAACGAGCCAGGAATCTACGGTGCCTTTCAAAATTGCACGATCACGAACGACGGAATCGAATTGCCCAGGTTCCATTATCTTCCTCCTCGCAAGAAGACTCGACGTCGATCGAGAAAAAAGTTGCGCGCTCACCGGGATTACCTCGAACGTTAAAAACCTTAATCCATCGCGATCGTCGGGCAAGATAAACAGCCGAGGGGCAGGGGTGGAAAACAATATAAAGGTGCTCCCGCCGCGAAACGTAATTAATCCGATTCACGCGGAGCTTTCGAGAGGAGAGCGCGCACCTGCTGTTGCGTGAGAAAACGGGCAGAACGGGATCCAAACAGCGGACTTGCATGCGGTTTTTGCGGCGTTTCAGTATCCGCCGCCATGTGTACACGAATGTCGGCCCCGATGCAAATCCGACGACCGGGGTGGGATAGAGGGAGGTATTATACCGTAAAAGGAACTCTATACTTGGAAAAGAGATTTCGTCGGGGCGACGTGTGCGCGAATTAGAGGAACGGTGCACGGTGGGGCGGACGAAGAGCGAGGGGAAGCAAAAAGACGGGAGCAACGGGGTAGAAACGAACGAGCGACGTATCCGCAGGACGAGTAAATAAACTTCGGGGTAATTCGCTGGGAAATTGCGACGAATCTTGCGAAAGAGCTGCAGGACGTCCTGTCTCGGGTTTAGATGCAGATTTACTATTTGCTCGCCAGGAAGAACGTTCATAATTAACAGTGGATCGTGAAATAAAAATGTGGGTCGATGTTGGGCCAGAGATAAAAAAGAAGGGTATTAATGCGGTATTAATGCTAGGTAGGTATCTTCTAATTTACAGCGCGATGTAAGAAACATTGATTCAAGCAAGCTTACAGATTTTCATAAATTGAACTGCAGCTGTGTGGTCCGAATAAACGTGGAAGCCGAGGTGTGTTAGCACCAATCGTTCCTCTTTTAATTTCACACTCTACTACGAAACAAACCGACAAAGAATAAATCTGAAGCCCGATGTTCGGGAAGCAATTGAAATGCAGAGAGTCTCTCCGCGCCTCAAGTTATCTGGAAAGACAAGGGGAGAGGGGAAAAACGTGGAAAACGTGTAAAAGAGACAAGAATACAGAACGAGAGGAAGAGAGTGGGAGGTTTGAAGCAACGAGAAAAACGATGACTCGAGGGAGACGCGGCAATGGGAGTGCGACAAAGAGGTTTATAGAAAGAAGAGGAGATGACACGTGGGTAAAAAACGATGTGACGGAAGGAGGAGGGGGTAGGGATTATTGTGCATTATACAGAAAGCGTGTACGTACATTGCATTCGAGCGTTGGAGGTGGGCTTTACCGGAAGCGCCTCGGAAAAGGACTCCCTGAAGTATCAGCCTTAGGGGATGAAATAAAAGGAGGGCCCTTTTTCAGCCTGGAAACACGACTAAACTACAGGATCAGTCGTATATACCGACGACCCTGGCACATTTAATTAAACCTCGTGACAGGCTCGTATTGTGCCCCACTAAACTGGAGCGTATCAAAGGAACGTACATTGCAGCAACTTTCGTTGGAAGGAATTTAACTAGACAGCTTATGTCGGTAGTGAAATTACCGTCTCCAAGCTGGCGATTAAGGAACGAAGTTTCGACATTAAAAATCGCCCACTATAAATGCCTTTGCAATATTAAACGAATAGAATATAAATTCTAAACGACTTCACAATGAAATTCGACCACGATTACCGGTTGCCTCACTGCGCAAATTTCCAGTGAATTTCAGCCAATTTTTCGGTGCCATTTCGACTCGAATTTGGAACGAATATGTAGTAGACACAATTTACTCGCAATTTTGATATATGATTTGAAAGTCAATATTCTTGAAAATTGTGAAAGTGTGGGAGTAGAATGCGAATTTCGGTGAAATTTTGCAATTTTAATGGGAGCTGTATTTCATTTTGCGTACCGAAGTGAAAGGCGAATCTTTGGTTCCCTCGAAGCAGGATCGTTGGGTTGTTATTTTTTCAAAGAGTGTGAAAAAACGGGAGAACGCCGAAACTACTCATTTTGCATGTAGTTTCTCGCATGACTAGAATCTGGAACTATTGTAGTTGGAGACCGGTTGCAGGAAACGAGCGCATCTGCACGAGCTGTCCCTATTGTCGCGTCGCTCGTCTCAACGCTTGACCTCCTCCACTTTGTCAGTTCGCGTTACGGGCAGATTATGTTAAACCGAGAATGAAAACGTAGGCAAATACTTCCGAGTCAGATTCAATCTGAACGTTTCACGCCTCGCGGCGCACACCTCCCATTCCTAAAATTCACATCGGCCTTGCTTGTTGTCCAAATTTCAGCCGTCCCGATTTATTCTTGAATCATTTAGGGACTGTTCATGTTGTCCTTCCTACTCTGTGTCTTTTAAACAAGCAGCACGATTAAGTAAATGCGATTAAATTTCAATCTAAATCGGATCATCGTCACTTTTGTGTTCTTCTTCAAGAGATTACAGACTCTCTTCTCAGGGTCTCATACATTCTCGTATAAATCCTCTGTCGAAGTACCCATATCTCCTCCTATGTGTTTGATACCCACAAGTTTTATCAACGCGAAAACTTCTTGGATTACCGGTATTCTTCCCGCGAGGAAGTTTCGCGTAACACAAATTTTCAGGGGCGGAAAACCGGCGAAGGGGAGAAAATAGAAACGGCCCACCAGGAGGTTTTTAAAGGGAAGAATGGAAAGCACGCGAAAATAACCGACGGGCCAGCGTGAAACCAAGGGTGCCCACTTGTTCCAAGTAGACATTTCAACTACTCCCGCGAACTTGCAGAATTTTACGGAACAACTCCGCGCCCTTGTACCAATTAACAGGCTGAAAATTAAACTAATTAAAAATGCCTGACCAACTCTAAGTGGCTTCAGACTTGCGGCGTAATCTTTCCCGTCGGCGCTGCAAGGATTTAACTCTCGGCCTCAATGCAGCTGGAAATCACTGCTCCCCAAACTATCATTAAAAATGTTCCGTGGCGTTTGAAAGGAAAGCCAACGGCAGTGGAGAGGAATCCTCTTGAAATCGCGCGATTTTACGCGAATTGTGATTTGGCCAAACTGTCAGAAAGAAGTCGTAGTGATTAGGTACATGCAAAGGAGCTCCAGGAATGTTTCCGGCCGCCTTATCAGCGAGCACGACAGTGAAATCGCAGGAGTATTATTTTAAGGAACATTAAATCGTAGGAGCGTAATTACAGTCGTTGGAAGTTACATAATTGTCGTGCTACGTATTATCTCAGGGGACAAAAACTGTGGCCTCGGGAAAGCAGGAACGCTCGAAACGCCGTGTGAAAGTTACAAGTACGATATGCCAAGCTTGAAGCGATTCTTCGTCGTGGCGAAGACCGCAGGAGCATCGCCATTTTAACAACCGCCGAGGAAAAAGCAGAGAAACGAGTGTCGCGCCGCGGACTCGAATGAAATATCTTTAACCTCTTAGCGGTACAGGCTTCAGAGGCTAGACGTTCGCCGCTGTGTGCCCGTTCGCAAAGGATCTCGGGATTAAAGGCATACAGGCCGGATCTGGCTGTGACCTCGTCTTCTCTTGCCTCCGGGACGTCCTTTTTCGGTGGAAAATTGCTACCGAGGATTACAGCGCTACCAACGATAACAACACGCCCAATTCTATGCTCGCCAACGGCGCGGATCTGGGGAAGCATGCCCTCGTGGCCTAGTCCCAGTGTATTAGAGATGAATGCCAACGCTTCATCGGGTATCCATTCGCGAAATTTTATACACGGTCAGATCCTGTCGAACTCTCTCGTCACTCGCGAGGACGCAACTAAATAGAAGTGCCCGCAGCTTTTCAGCTTTTAAATCGCTCCCCTCGTTAAGACATAAATTCAGTGATGTAGAAAGTCCGTATAACCCGTGCAACGGAACAGTAACGAGCGGTAATAAAAGGATAGTAACGTAATGAAGAAACGTGTCGCTGCCCCGCTGATAAATCCTTTTCATTCGATTCTGCCATGCGAAATGCGTTCCATGAGAAGCAGAATGTGTGCAAATGAGAGGAAGCCGCGTGCTATACGAGGTTCGCGCATTTTCATGGACACACTGTAGAACAGGGCGATCAGCGCCGACAATCTGAAGCGAATGCAATGCACGCGGCTGCATCCCTCGGATGCACGCGAGCCCGGCATCTTCGAATCTCCTCGACGACCACGAAAGGCAGAGGGAAGCTTTCGTTTACGAGGCGTGAAGTCGATACGATCTGCCTGCGGCTCGTTTCCATCGGTGCTCCGGCTACGCCGACGCTTCCTTTTCGTTTTTGCCTCGCCCTTTGCCTTTCCCTTCGCCCCCGGTGGCGAAAAAGAGCAAAAACGGGGCCGGGGGAGAGCGTCCTCGATCCACGGCCAGGTTGTTAGAAAACCGGAGGACGGGGGAATTTGTTTTTCAGAGAAGGAGATCCTCTTTCCGATTGAAAACGTGACAGGTTAACGGAGACGCGAACAGAGGGAGGAACGAGCAAAGGCAGGCATTGAGGAATGGAGGAAGACTTCTTTCGTGGATAGAAAAGACGGTGAAATATGAAATGCACTTTTTTTATAGAGGTTCGAAGGTTTTCCCTGCCAGTGTCTATTGAAAAGTGTGTGTTTGTGAAGCTGCGAAAAATTCAGGAATGAATTATGAAATGAGATATGCTTGGGTTTCCATATAGAACTCGGAGTTCTATAGAAACAAAAATGAAAAATGAAAAAGGGAACAAGAGATTAATGTTAGGTAGAAGCTTTAAACGCATGTGTAACAGCGCATTTCCTGGCGCGCTGTATCTCTCAGTTTTGAAGTTTGTCGATGTACAAAGGACCCATCTCCTGGCTGACCGGTCTAATTGTCGTCGTAATTAGCGAGCCTAGCCATGAAATTTGTGGAGCAAATGTCAATCTCGGAAGCGGCCTGGCGCGACACCCTGTCCAACGTTTAGACACGGAAGCGGGACGATTGCGATTTAACGCCACGGGGAAGCTGTTTGTTGAGCGGCCAATGGGCTGTGCGAATCGTTTGACGCTTTAATTTGCCAAAGGAAGGTGGCTAAATTTACACAACATCAGAAGAAACAGATGATTGCGCTGATACTCGATGCTTTATGTTTCAAACTCAGCCCTTCCACTTAATGAACCTCAAACTACTTTAAAAAATTGCAGGTGCAAGTGTAAACGTTAAACAGTTTCCTCTTCCTCTCTCCCACAAAAAAGCTACCCCACCAATGCAACAAATATTTTTAAAAAATGAACGAATGCTTACGTCAAATTGGAACGTGAGATTTAGACAGAAGACTAACACTACTTTCCCCGAAAATATTTACCACGAAGGCGATACTTATTGGGACGGAGCAGCCCTTGAGCGTATCTCTGGGTCTACGGTGCACGTATTCGACCGTGCGCCATCATAAATACGCTAGGCCTGGCTGTGCATGCACCCGTGCGTTTCCGTTTGCGGATATTCTGTGTGTGTACACGAAATACGCATCAGCGAGATGGCCGCGCGCTCCTATACGTATAATCTGCAAGGTCTGCCAGGCGCATCTGCATAAACGAGACGGCGTACATATGCATCCGTGACTGCGCTTCAGTTTCAAGGTACCGGCCCTTTCATTTACGGGCACGCGTTTGGCTGAATGCCATGGAATTAGTTAAACCCTGGCGGAATGCAAAGACGGAGATTAGGTTCGGTGAAAACTCCGAGTGAAATAAGGGACACTGGGATCAACGAGCTTCGCGATCAAGACTCGAGGAATGAACCGTTGCTTCGGATGCAGACGATCCTGGGCTCAAGAGAGCCGATAGAGGTGACCTAAAACTGGAGACCCGAGACAGACGGACCAGATTCGGGAAATCAGATACAAGGGATCTTGGATTTAGGGGACTCTACGTGGATCACTCCAAGCTAGGAAAATGATCTCGAAGTCAAGACTGGATCTTGATTACCGCATTAGAGTCTATGAGATTAGAGTAACTGAGATTTACATTGAACGGAAGATAAGCCGCGAAAATTCCACCGCGCGTTAAGTTCCGAAGCAGAAAAGGATCCCCACGGTGCAGAAGTTTCTCAACTCTTTCGGAATTATTTTACCCCGCGAAATCATAAATCGCCCGGTATCGTAATTCCTTAACAAGCAGGTACAACGCGGTTCGCGGGATACACGTGGCTCGAGATATGCACTGCCACCCCCGAGGGGACGATCGGATTTTGAAAGTTGGCGGGGTTAGAAAAAAACGATATTTCCGATATCGAGAAAAACTTGGCGGACACCGCGGGAAGAGAGGATAACGCGGATGGATTTTCTCCCGCGCGTTCTTGCCTCGGGCTGGTCAGATAGCAGGTCTCCATAAAATGCCACAAGAGACTGCATATTGAGGTCCACGAATGCTCTCCTCTCCAGGAAATCCTGGAGAACTTTCTGGATCTTCCCTTCACCCTTCTTGTACATCCGCCGTCAGGTTTTCTTATTTTAATTAACCCCTTGGGATAGAAATCCTCAGTATTTGCTGCCTCATCGTGAGCTCCCTTTGAAATCGTTACGTTCTGAACAGCTGTTTTCAGCGCTGGCAACAGGAAGCTTGTTTGGTCCAAAGATTCCGCGCCCTTTGTCTTCCACGGGTATTCAGCCGAGATTACGGGCGAAGCAGAAGACAGTAGGTAATGAATGGACGTTTCGCAACAGTGTTTCGAAGACAACAATGTACAGAACAAATGGATTCTAATAGGAAACTGGGTCTAATAGGAAACTGGCTGAGTATTGATTCAAGGTACAAGTTACATCACCATCAAGTTTTACATCGTTATTCCGCCTTTTCGTAAACATAGACTCATATCACGGAACAGGCACCTGAATCTGACAGAGCAAACTTTACAGCGACATCAAAGGCGCTAGTATTACCTCGACAGCCGGGTTTTCTTCGGTTCCTCCGCTGTTTCGCCCTTTCCTTTGTCGAGGCGCAGAACTGAAGGATGAGTTACAGTGTCACTGTCTGTACGCGACGTTCTGCAATAATTTCTAGAAACTTTGTGCATCAGAATGATAGAAGATAGATATGCGGTAAGTAGATCACGCATGTGTCTGCAACCCTATGTCAGTGCAAAAACAAGATTCAATCATTTCGACTTCTTCGCAAGGAATACAAACGTAAGGCACCCCTATCTGACATAAAGACAAACCGACTCGAACTTTCGCCACCCCCGACATTCTTTCCGTCGTCCAACAAGGATCGCGATTATAAAACATCATCGCGACGATTCGTGAAGAACAGATACTCGAAAAGAGTGATACTCTCGTATAGAATTCAACCAACCGAGTAACACCTTCACGGCAACCCAATAATAAGAGTCTCGGGGTTAAGTTTAAAGACCGTCAGCGATCGAAGGACCGTGTCATCGAGCTTAATCGTCGATTAGCGGATCGACAGTAACTCAACTGGACGCCCTACAATTTATATCCGGTCGGTGCGCCACGGCAACGTCCGATCGCGTTCGAGTCGATCGTAAATTTAATTGTGTAACGAGGCAACGTGGTTGATCCACGCTCTCTCTCCCCTCCGTCTCTCTTCTTCGTCTCCCGATCGGTCTCAACCCCAGTTCGCGTGGTAACAGCTCGTAATTACCGGCCAATGCGGCTAGCCATTGATCCCGTAGACCATTTGTTTCCACGAGTGTACGTAGATCCGAAAGCTCTCGACCTTCCGTGCTGAAAACGGAACACGGAAACAGGACGCGCGGGCGCGTAGCATGGGAGGCCGCGCGGCGAGTTTCGAACTTCTCCGCCCGTATCGTGTCCCCAACACCGATTAACGCTCACTTCCTTGCTTGCGAATTCACCGGCGCCTAATTGCCTCAACTTTTTCACCCCCGACCTGAGGGACGAGCGAGATTGCCGTGGCCACCCTCTGGAGCCACTGGAAAAATCGCCAACTCTCGGTGCTCGTCGACCGAAGATCGTTGTTCAGATTAAAGGCCGGCGTCGTTAGGATGAGTTTTTCTTGGGGAATTTTTAACGCCAAGGGCTGAGAATGGATGGACCTGTTTTATAGTTGACTATGATTTCTTTCTAGAAGTTCGAACGGATATAAGTTCGTTTAAGTGTATTCGAGGGTGCTTTGTATGCTAGGTTTGTACAAATTTAACCATCGTTCTAATTCTAAAATAGTTTACTTAAAAACCAAGATCGAGCCTTCCCCTCGTCTGCTACATCTCACAAATTGTTAATATTCATCGAGCACGTACGCAACGTTCGACTGAAGCCCACGATTTGTCTGGGGGAGTGTCACGAGCGTTCGCGAGACAGCTCGCGGATGCGTAAGCCTCATTCATGCTAACGAGCAGGAGAATCTGAAAGCAGACAGCCCAAAGAAGCGGCCTCTGATCGTAAGTCACGATTCGCCGGACCACTGACCAAAGAATTTACGAGGCGAGCTTAGGTTGAGCAAGTTAGTTCCACCTGGCAGTAAAAAGTGTAGTTAAAGGGTCCTGAAATATCGTCCAAAGCTCAACTACGAGCTGTTAGTAGATTGAAAGTCTAAGCAAATTCTGTATCGACACCACGATTCGATTTATTATTATAGAATTCGGGATCCTATCCATAGGCAACGTGTTTCAACGTATTTAAAGATAATACAATAAACTTTCAACATAGAAGTTTCTGGACAAACTTCACATATTCTGAGGATACTCTGATCGTCAAAGACTCATTCCATTATGATGATTATGATATCGAAGGCGAACTTTTGATGCTACGAGGAGTTAATAGTTATGAAACTGTAGACAACTCTTGGGTTGCAAAAGGATATAAAAAATGTGACGCGGGACGCGGAAGATTTCAGAGACGCGGGTTCACGAAATAAGTCCTCGAAAGTATCCGGCAGAAGGAAATCGCTGCTGAATTCCGTTGTGGAGCTCGCCCGATGCAGCGTTTCCACGGTTTCAAACTTTCCTGAAGATTCGAACCTGACCGACGAACTTTCTACGACGGCCCGAGCTTCTGAAACGATCCTCTACCTATCTTCTGTCAGGGAAGTTAAAAGGGCACGTGTTTCAGATAAATTGGACCCGGTGCATTGGATTGATCAGGTGCGCCCAAGTGGTTAGCTGTCGGAACATTCTGCACACGTGTCGTAACGAAAAATCCGACTGGGATGTGGAACTCGTCACGTAGCCTAGTGTGAGATACTAACAAAACTCAGATAATGAATATTGGAGAATGATTTCGTAAAGAAATTAAAACGTGATCCTGTTTTCGTATTTGAAGGAAGACTTTAACGGCTGATTTAATAGAAGCGCTCCTTTTGATGAACGTCGAGTGCAGTGACTGCATTAGAAACAGGGGTGGATTTGGAGATTTTAACATTTTAATTTAAAAGAGCCGAGGCAATTACAAAATTAATTCAGTGTGGTAACTCACGTATGAGTTATTACTCTACAAAGTCTACATGAAAAAAGTGAATTTTTTAAAGTTGTCGCAAGCCGCTGTGTTTAAACCTCTCCCAATTTCTTCCGTCAAAAATTTGTCGCTCCCCAAAATTTGCTCCCCACTTAGCCTATACCCAAATGTGCCCCTAATTAGGAACGAAATTGAATATAGTCGTGGTAATACAAAGTGGTGATGCTTTTATGCTTGCTGCTGCTTCTGCAGACCGTAACAACCGAGTAATAGTATCGAATTGGATTAAATTAAACGGATACCAGGCCATGACGCACATGTTATTATACAACGTCCTCAGGTGGAGGTGCATCGTATGTAGATACGTTACCAGCGCTGATGTAACACCGCTTAAGACATCCATTAACTAGTCAGGGACAATGTAAATCGTTATGCAGCGTAATCAGAATCGTGTTAAATAACTATTTGGAATCATGTAAGTAGTATATACAGGGCATCCGTAAGATTAATGTTATAAGGATAACAGCGAAAAATCTTCTATTTGTATCTGATATAGAATATTGCTCCTGTTTTCGAAGGAAAACAAATGTACATTAATGTTTGCTTTCCTGGTGCATTAGTTTCACTAATTCGTTAATTAAAGTGCAATGTACCATGGAGTCGAAAACATTATGAAGAGCGAATGCTGCAGTAATTAAATCTCGATTATTTCGTAATAATATGCCGGAATTTCAATTACTCCGCGATAATATAATGGAATTTCTATTAACGGAACGAGCACTGTCCGAGTTCAATTTAATTTTCATTGAATATTCACGGCAAAAGATTTCACTAATTGCAGAAGCATTCACTTCGAGTTCCACTTCCTATTACGACTATATTTATCATCATTCCGGAAACTTCGTTAATAATAACTCTAAATATTGAAATTTCACTACCGTAATAACTTCTGTCTCAAGTTATCTCACTTCCAAAAATAAGATTGTAAGCTGGAAATGGAATAACGAAATAAAGTATTGTTCGTGCCACAGAAATAAGTTCCTCGAAGCAACTGATTTTTTTACACGTCTCTCATGAGCATTGTAATGGTAATTTATTTATAATAAAGCACAGAGACAACGCGTAAGAGGTTGACTCATTGTCGCTCGCGTCTGCGCCGATGGAAAGGAAACGTGGATAGGTATTTATAAAACGAGAAACGAGAGAAACCCTCGGCACAGACGGCCAGCCGATGTCCTGGGAATAGATCTCTAAACCCGGTTATGAGATTTATTCCGAGCTGGGTCAGGAAACCGTTCAGAAATTTCTGATTTTCCTACAGAAAAGAACTCCAGAGAGGATCATGAATGAAAACGCCTTCCTGCAAACTCTTGTTTCTTTACGCTTCTTGTTATTCTCAGTAAATAATACGAATCGCAAAATCATGTACTTTTTCCTTTAGAGTCACTTACTTTCCCTTATAATACTTTTTCCCTTCGCGGGGCAAAACCTAACTCGGCCATTTTTTAATATTCCTGTGTATATTCATTAATGCATGCCCCAAACATAAGAAGTATAGAAATAATTTTTCAATTCATGGTATCATAAAAAAATTATCTAATTTGGGGCTGTTTTGAGCGTCTCAGGGTGGCGTAACCCCTTAAATAGCTTTTAGCCCAGCATCGATGCGCGCATCGTAAGAGAGTTCTCGACGATACAGCCTAGAGCAGGGAGTTGCTTGGTGGTCGATGGAAGCAGCACAAGCAACGGCTCGACCATTGAACGGGGAAAGAAGTCGAGAGTGTTTTGCGGCAGCTGCTAACGATAGTTCATCGCGCTAAATCTTCTCCAAGTGGCGCGGGAACAAAGCAAGCAAGGAAGAGAAACCCTCCACGGCCACCGAAAGCATCGGTTACGCAAGTGGCAGCTGCTGCCTGTGTATGGGATGTTAATGCCCCTGCAATTGGCCGTGAATGTTGCCCCCTACGACGAGAGTTATCTATTCTATCCGCTCGGATCGCGCGATTTTCGTCCCTCCTTTTGTTCCTCCGCGCCGTCGCGGGTCCACGGTAAATATTCAGTGCTCGTTACGACAGCAAAGTTGCTCGAATCGAAGGTTCTCGTGTTCCCCAGTTAATTAACCACGGAGTTGGCGAACGGGCTGGATGTAACGAAGGAACTTGCTGGCGCTGGGTAACGATGCGCGAGCGAAGCGAAAAATACGCAGACACGGGGTACGCGAACCAAACAACGGGTCGATTTACGGTGGAAAGTTACTTAATACCGAACACTCCCGAGAAAGAGCAGCTCCGTTCCAACCAAATTCCTTCTGGCTGAACTGGTTGCCTGTCCGCCTGCTGTTTTGCTGTTCGCGTGGAACTAACCGCGAACAATACGTAATGGAACCTGAATCTGAATAATGGTACAGAAATATCCGCGGAACTAATAAACGCGAGTGTACGCTCGAAATAAGGGAGAGGAACATGATAGTGGATCAATAAACAACTACCGGTGCGTTACGATATTTTTAGTGTAACGTACGAGTTGGTTGTTACCTTGAATTACCGGACGAGACTGAGAGATTCGAGTGGATGAAAATGATAAACTGAGAGAATGTTGTTCGCGAAAGTTCCTAAGGGATTTAAATCCTGATTTATGTCTAATGCAATGTAACGTGTCTGGAACAATGCACTGCATGACTTTGACAGCTTAGTAATTTTCTTTCGGTGAATTTTAGTGTGCGTTGTTTAATATACCTTCTGGTTTTTTATGCCAGTGTTACGTCTTGTGATTAGAAATTATCTTTATTGCGCATGCTACGCATTTCTTGTGCAGCTCGTCAGATAAAAGTCAGCCGACGCTTGTACATAGCCTGAAACCGACGTAAATCAATCGTAAACAGCGTTTGATTTGCATTGGTAATAGGTTACATCGGCGAATCGAATCCAATAACCGGACCGCCGCATAGTCAAGCGATAGAACTTCAAGTTACACAGACAGTTCTGATAGTTTGGGCACTTATTTGCCCGGACCCAGCCCGAACAGTTCCGCTGGAATCGATTTGCCCTGACCCGCTTGATTCCCATCCGACCAGTCCACTTCCCTCAATTCGTTTAGATCAATTTTACACGTGTGCCTCGAGCAGGGATTCATTCTGCAATCCCAGAAAGATCATGGTCGAGGTCACTGGTCGGCCAAGTCGGTCGCAAAATATCTAAGTGGGTTGAAATCGGTAATATTTTTCAAGATATTCAAGAAAATATACGAAGATATCGAATTCGCAGGTATCGATTTCGAAAGAGATGACTACTTGACGAGCGATTTATTAAACCCTATCGCGTCAGATTTCTGGAATATCGTTCTCACTGTTACCACTCGATCGTTGCTGGTATTTCTACGACGCCTGTGATCGTTTATAGGCTCAATTTGTTACTCGTTTCCCCGATCCCAGAACGAGCCAGCGGATAGAGGTGAACGCGAGGCAATCGTGTAGAAACTGAGAAACAATCGCGCCAGTCGACACTCGAAGACGCTGATTTTTCTCGATCTCGTAATAAAGACCGTGTCAGACAAGTCACTGCTGATTCCTGGATCGTCCACGAACTATATGTAGTCAAGGATCCTATCGAACGATTCGATCCGCTCGTTAAAGCCGCTCGCCGTTCTCGCAGCTTCTCGTTCCACTTCCGCGAAAGACGCTAGTACATCACCGCAAACTATCCGCCTAATGAACCATACAAACAATAGTTTACAATGTTCCCTTTAAAAGGGTGGCCTTTGTCCCAAGACGCGCCGAAGAAAGTACCCACGAAACGCGGAAATCGGCATTTTTCCCTGGCTCGATCACAGTGTTTACCGTAATAGGCCACGGTCCCGATAAATGTTTATGAATATAATTTGCAAATTGCACGGTCGTAAGTACGTACTTTTGCGCGCGTTGATTTTTTCTCCCCCGTTTGGAAGGCGCAGAGTGAACGTTAGAGCCTCGAGATTAGGTAAATGCTGCAGCGTGAAATCGTTCCACTCTTATGTACGTAGGAAGTAACTTTTCGAAGGAATAAATATGAAAATACTCGGGAGGCGAATGTTACGTGCATAGACCCTACGGACGGAGCTTCGCTTGTAGAAGATGAAATGCGAGTAAACGTGTGATTACGAGCTCTTAAAACGTGTGTTTTACAATTAGAGTGGCGCGGCTACGAGATACGGTTAAAGTAGCTAATGGAGGAAGTGTGTAAATTTCCCGGGCATTCATTCATAATAAAGCGAATTGCTTTATGTCCCTCAGCTGACGCGGCTAATAACATTAGCGTGACAACGTGCTCAAGTTACGTTATATCGCGACGACATTAATGAGCCGATTTATTAGCGTAGTTTATAATGCGGTTTGCGTAGATCGCGGTAACGTGTCCTACCAAGGGGGCGGCCATTATTATGCAAAACAGGTTTCGGGCGCTAGCATGCAGTAAAAATGGCAATGCAAATCCGAAACGGCTCGTTCGGTCGGCGAGTTTTCGGGACGGTTCGTTAGTTACCGCAAGAATAATAATATCGTCCCTAGACGTGTCGTTTAAAAATTTCCATAACAACCGTGGCTCGATCTGTTCCCCTATCTCTTCAGCCTTTGGCAAAAAAAAGAAATTGAAAAAACGACAATCGTGCCTCGGCTGATAAATAATTTAAAAGATTCAAGTTCGATGCAAATCTGGGAACTCTAATAATACCACCTTGTTACTTTGATTATTGCTCGTTCTATGGAAATTATACTGGTATAAGAAACGAAGCGAGTTTCAAGTAAAAAGACTTTAAATTTCTAGCCATCTGACTTTTATCATTTCACAACCCTATCGCCTTACGAATCAACGTCCCTGAAGAATTCCCTTTAACTGCGCAAAAGGCACGCTCCATGTACCTACCTTTCTCCTTTCTTCGTCTGCTCGACGATAATGCGCAAGGTATCCCGGCACGAGGACGTATGTACACACCTCAACGATCCCTGGGACCGATACGTAGGAAGCTGATTACTCATCGTGCCGTCTATGCCAAACGTTTAGCGACTTATTGTGCCTGGTTATTGAACCCCTGGGAGAGTACCCACTATCCTCGCCACTCTTCCCTCGTCCTTTCGCCGCTGCCCTCGCCACGTGCCCGTTATACTCGCGGATATATAGCTTCCATTATAATTATACGCCGTTGTACCTACGTGCATTCAAACGGGTTACGTAAGACACAGGGAGAAGGAGAGACAGCGATGACACGAAGTTTATTAGCCAAGGGGACTCCGCTGACGCAGGGAAAGGAGCAGATAACTTTTTGGGCTTCTAATTCCACGAAGCGGGAAACTTTCTTCGAGACAGGGCTGATTAATTTCGTCGTAGTAACTGGCTCGTGGGTGAACTTTCTTTTCAGACCGATTAAATATCCTCTTCCACAGCAATTCTCGGAATTCATGTAGATGATAGAAGATAGCTAATGGATGTTATGGGAGCGTCGGATTTTCTGAGTGAACAAGATTAAGATTTTTTATGTGGTATAATTATGTCTCAACGTTTTAGTGATATTTGTAATAGAAAACAAGCTACTCACAAGTTGTGAACCCAAAATGAACCTACCTCTACACTGCAGTACTTTAGTTTCCTACGTTGCACATAATACATCAAACTTTTTGTCCACCCGGCGACAGTTTACCCAACGTTCCCCTCGAGCCTCGTGCAAGGCATGATTTTCGGTAGCTTAAGTTGAAGCACCCGCGTACACGGTGCACGTGAATGCTCGGCGAGAAGCATTAGTCTTGCCCGGAGCGGCAGCGGGATCAGAGCTTCCCTAACTTCGCAATTTCTTGCCCCGCGACTTCTGCGGTATTCGTTAATCCGTTAATGAGTTAACGATCTCCGGACGACAGACGGCAGAAAGTGGACTCGGTTGCGGCTAGATTGCACGCCGAGACAAATGTAATTAATTAACCCATCGTGGCCCGGGAGAGTTTTCCACTTGCACGCGGCGGATCAGCTTGCACGAGCGACCGGGCCAGCCCCTGCTTCGCTACGCCTTCTTGCATATTCGCGCGAGATTGATCGCCATAATTTTCCGCGCGGCGCGTGCATGGCGTCCTAGAATTTCGCGGCAACTTATTCCCGTGCGCCGTACACCGCGGACAAAGTGACGGGAGAAAACTGTCTGGAACTT
Source organism: Andrena chrysosceles (assembly GCA_963855975.1). Taxonomy (NCBI): domain Eukaryota; kingdom Metazoa; phylum Arthropoda; class Insecta; order Hymenoptera; family Andrenidae; genus Andrena; species Andrena chrysosceles. Next base: position 6,956,667 of record OY979766.1, on the reverse strand, counting down.
ATGTCCCGGGACACGTACATACACCATAGCGCGTCGTGCCCTCGTCGACGTTCCAAACCTACGGATCCGCTTCGCTTCCGTTCTAAACCTCCCCGTCACTGGACTCACTCACGCGACATTCTGCATTCTACGCTATCGAATGTGTGACGATGGGTATTATTCAAGAGGACTGCTTACTAACAGTACCGAATGCTTCTAATCTTGCAAACCGAGCAGGGAACTTAAAAAATGATTATAACATAACGAGATGCTATACCAGAAATGTCACTAACTGGGAATAAATCTGTGGTTGTAACGAAAAACGACCCATATCACATGTTTTCACTTTCGAGATATTGTCGTTGAAAGTTCCAAACACCAATTTTTCTTATTAGCAATGTTTCCTTGTTTTCTTCTTACGATATAAAAGTATATTTCCTTCACTTTGCATAATATTCAATATTCGTATAATTAACGTAAATAATAATAAACAAAATAGTAATAATTTACATACACTTTAGGCAGAACGACACAAGTCCACTGGACTTGTGTTGTTCTGCTTGAACGTGTCGCAGTTAAGTAGTTTTTCTGACTACTTTTCCTTTTTTTACTTTCTATTTTGTCTTCTTTCGTTTTCTTCTGTGCTTTGCGTTGTTTTTTGTAAAATACAAGTTACAGATTTATGTATTATTGGCATTTCATAATGTGCTGTTTCTAGTAAAATAAAAATATGAAATATAATTTTGCTCATTTTATTTTACACAAAATACGTTATAGTATATGCAGATACGTAAAAATAGAAAATAAAAAGCGATCACAAAGGAAAGATACGTCGTATTCTCCAAATTTTGTGGACTTCGGTTGTTTTGCCAAATGCGTATTAATTGAATATTGGACTTCGGTTAAATTGCATTATTTTTTCAACGTATAAAATTCGTTTTCATGCATTTTTTTCTGGTAAAAACACACATCCAATATTCTACAGTTGAATTAATGCATAAACTCAAATTTTTTGAAATTATGACATGGGTCGTTTTTCCTTACAACCACAGAAATATTCATTCCATTTTTATTGAAGAATCTGCAAAGTGGTCAACGTCCACAGTCGTGCGTCCGCTTTGAGGAGAAGCCTCGCGTTGATTCAGACTCGCGTCGCGGTGGGTGGCGGCCTAATTACGCCGTCGAACAATCCGTTACAGCGGAGAGTCCGTCTGTAGGCGCGCGAAATATGAACAGTCGGGGCGAAACCGCGGGCAGAATTGCTTTCCGCGAAATACAGTGGCTCTGGAGCCGGAGGACAGCGCGAGGAACGCGCCGCGTATCCCGCGGAGGAGCGGCGTGGGTGGACCGGCGCGGGGCATTAGCGCGAAGATAAACGACTCGTTACCCACGCGAACCGCGCCACCTTTTTCCCAGCCGTCGCGACGATCGCGGATTTTCCACCGCGACGCTCGTCCACGCGTCCGCGCAATTTTCGCGAGGGCTGCTCGCGCGGAAAATTCCCGGTAATCCACGTGGATTGCCGTGGGTGGCGAACCATTGCGACAAACGATTCGACATGGCAACTGGAGGCCGTCGCGCGTGGGCACAGCCCTGTAATTTCCCGTTTTACGACCGACCCGGGCTAAGCACCGGGTTAGGGCGAAAAGTTAGAACAGCTTTTTTCAGGGGGTTGGTTCAAGGAAAATTGGGAAGCCCGGTCAGCAGATTCGATGACGCGACTTGATGGATCCGGTAGGACCGGAAATGACGTGGAATTTACGTCTGATGGATGGAACAGCGGTGTGGGATTTAGCTGTGCTGCTTTCCTATAAACTCATTACGCGATCTGTTTGAATTACGTGGATGTTCTTTGAGTTATTTGGTTGAAACATCTCTACTCAACTCTATGTGTAACTAAGCAACAGCAACGTGAAGTACCATGCTTCGTAGAACCACATCTCGACCTTTCTTCTCTCCACCAGATGCACCTAGAGGGCATCGATACGATCGTGTTCGGCATCGAATACCAAAGAGGATCGAGAGCCGCTTCGAGGCGGCAAGAATTCCTTTTTGTCCAGAAGAATTCGTTCGCGCGGCCGCGAAAGCTGTGCCCGGGTTGTTCTCCAGGCTCGAGAAGGGGGAGAAAATGGGAAATCGGTGGAGGTTATCGACGCGACGCGGAGGGGCGAGCGTGTACAGCATCATGGTCGGTCGACAAATTTCACCTACGGAGCCAATATCGGGGCGTCGCGACCGGAAAAACCGTAGAACGCGTTTCCATTTGGGCTAGGGCGATCCACGGACCGTGTCGTTGCCTCAATCGAGCCGTGTAGGTGGCACGGGCAACAGCGAGAAAAAAATCGGACCAGCTCGGTCGTTGTATCGCGCCGCAAATGGCGGGGGTGAATGGGAAAAGGGGCGAGCGCGGTAAACGTATGACGTCGTTTTGCGGTTCGTGGAAATTCCGGGGTTTCAAATATTGGAACGAATACCTCTGGCCAAACATTTATTTAACCTCGGCTTGACCCCGTCCCCCACACACCCTCGCCACCCTCGTCCATCGTCAACTGTCTATTGCAACCCCGCCGTTGCCTATAGAAAGGACGCTTCGGACACTATATATTCCGATGATATTTCCGCGTTTGTTGTTCGCGGATTTCGTTAATTTTTTTCATAGACGATATTCGAAGCACGGGTGTCTCATACGTACCTAGGTTTCCTATAGCAGAGTAACAGACTGGAGTCAAGACTGTATCATTCCTCTAAAGGGAAGAATTTGTGGATGACAATTTTAAGTAAAAGTATGAACACGGTCAAAAGGAACTTTGATATGAAAGACAAGTGATTCTAGTTGGAGTAGATATGCGTTACGATAACGAATGGTCTGAGAAAAATTTACGTTCTTGTTTGCACGTTTTGCGAAGCCGAGAAATCCAGGAAACCATCAAACAGAGTGTCCCACGTCACCAAGAAACTTTGCGAAGTCAAACAGACGAAAATTCTTCTGATGCGGGCGACATCCTTCCATTCAGAGTGTATTTCTCAGTTTCTATCGCGAGCCGACAGCAACGCGAGCGAAAAAATTTTTTTATGTTGCCAGAGATGCAAGGGAACCTAATTCTTTTATCCGCCCATATTTCTCTCTCCCGTAGCCGCGGAAACTCGCGTGAAACTCCAATTTCCCCGCGAGTACGAGCACCTAAGCGCGTTCCAAGGAATCTCGAAAACTTCTCGATCAATACGTACCCGCTGCATGTTCGATTCGTCTTGAGCGGGTTTCGTCGGCTGCACGGCCGCGAGCGAGTAGAAGAGGAATCGCGGTTGCACAAGTTTCGCTCGGTGCGAACACGACTCGCGTGGGATGTAATTTTCATCGAATGAGTAATTCATATCGGTTCGACGCGAAGGCAAAGTCGATACAAGGTGAGGATAGGCACAATGAACGCGATGAGTCTCTCGTGTCTCTCAGGAGCCATTGTTGGGCGAGTGAGCGTACGCGTAGGCTCGATGCAAAACGGAAAATCAATGAAAAGAGAAAAGGGGCAAGAATCTAAATGCAATGCCTCGCTACTCGCCCAGCCTCTGAACCTTCGCTGGCGATGAAATCGACGAGCGCGGCTTGGTCTTAATGCGAATCCGATACGCGGATGCAGCTTTAACGCGCCACTGTTTTGCGGAAAGAATCGGCTTCTTATCTATCGGGCGTTACGTGGTGAAACGCTTTGTGAATTGAATTTTAGATTTGCATTCCGTATGAGATTCTAGAGAGATTTCGAAGAGGGTATTCCCGATATATAGGGCACTGTTATTGGGGATAAGGGATGGAGCTAAATTCGCGTTTAAGATGAACGCTTTTATAATACTTGTGAAATCTAGCTGAATCGGTAGTTGAAGATATTACCCTCCAAACACATATCGAGATCTTCTTCAAAACTACATGCATATGTAGGTACCTCTTTCGAATTTTGTAGAACAAACATTGACAGGGCTCTGTAAAATACCCCTAAATGAACGATTTCAAAAATCACTATTCCCAAATAATCGACACACGCACCAACCCTTAATTAGCGACGGTAAATAACGAGAAAATTTGTTGAACTTGATGCGAAACTTCATAGGACTACAACTCCACCTACGTTTATAGGATACCTTTTCATCCTCAAAGTTCGCGTTCAAAGTTTGCCCATATATCTTAAGAACAGTTCCCTGTATAATTCAGTTGTCCCAACGCGGAACAGGTAAAGCACATCGAATCCCAAGGGATCAAAGGTAGGAAGGACCAACTTCCAACTTCCAAGACAAACAAAATATATACTCTCTGATGGAGCGCGCTTAATTACGCGCTATGAATCCGCCGTGTCTGGTTTGTCGTACGAATATCGAAAGCACGAGCGTCGTTCGGTCGTAAATACCGGATATTCAATTTAGCAAAACGACGAAACAAGTTGAACCTGCTGTACCATTTCCCCCCATGAGATTTCAACGACACTCGTAATTTCCAAGAAATCGCATCCGAAACTGCCTACTTTAACGCCGCAGAATCAGGCAGAGGATTCTCGAACGGTGACGACTTTTATTCGAGATATTAGATTCTGCGCAGGGACTCACTTTGTCTGGAAGCCTTCGAATTCTTCTTGTTGCTCGCTGATTGAGGCCTCGAGATCCAGGTAGGCGCCGTAATCGCCATCCTTGTACAGCTGGAGCGCGGTGTCGTCGAGCTGCAACACGAACAGTGAAACATATTCAGTTAAAAATTTGTGAAATGTTAAATAAGCTAAAAGTAGGCGTATATGTGTATGAATGTGGTGTTGGAGGCACGATGATTCTGTAGCGCCTTCGTGGCTATCTCGCCTCCGGAATTAAGAAAGAACTTTCCATTTAGACGCAGGTACCTACTCTCAGGTTTTTCCCCGAGGGCCTGGGTGAGTCGGGCTATAGTCGAGTTACCCATTTGGCAAGCCAGACTCGCCCAGGTCAGTATTTTTCTGCGTGCGGAAGTGAATATGTACTTTTCTCTGTCCACGCATTTTCGCGCCTACTTTTCCCGCGCGTTTTCGGCGGCGCTTGAGGGACTCGATCCATTGCGAGGGTTGTATAAATAACCCCCCGAAAGCGACGCGGACTGTCACTCCTCAACTTACGTTTTGAAGTATATACCGTGTGATGACTATTACCAAGTTATCATTTTTAATGAACGAGCACCAACATTTCGCATACATTAAAAGGAGTGTGGTGAAAAAGTTCATTTCATTTCATATACCATCTACAATTCGAAAACCGTTTTTTTTTCAAAGTCGGAGTTTGTATAAACCCTATCCTCCATCAATAATATTATACACATCATGATCGAAGTGGTAGTCCATTACTACCTATTATATCCAAAAAAAAGGGTCGAGAAGCCCTTTACCCTTCTGCAATTCCAAGGATTCTAATGAAACAGTATTTCACTTCACTATCGTGTCAGTCATATCATATCACACAAACTTTCACTTTGGTTCTGATAAACCGTACAAAATATTCTTCACCACTCGTCCTTTCGCTATCACGACCCAAATAATACTAATGCTTGTTAACGCGCTCCAGCTTTAGCGGCAGTATCATTGTTTGCTTCGAAATTCAGACACAAAGCATTCGGGGTAAATAGATAAGCTCGGAGTAGGTACTGTGTTAGTTGGGGGCTTAGGTTCGTGGCATCGATTACTAAGATTATAACAGATTGAGGATTGAAATGTTTCGTAGGGTTCACTCTACTAATAAATACACCTATTTTCTTGCCTTCCTTACTCTCACTTGCTTTCAGAAAAATTTCCAATATTTAAATTGTTTGGACAAAGATAAAGGAGTTTTCGAATTCTTCAGGTACGGAGAATTTACATCCCACATAATTACCAATAAATTAGTGATAACACAAAGTGCTCGTTCAGCGATATTCTTAATTAGTGACTCATGAAACAGTAAAATACTTTAAAGTGGTGCGTGAATTACGTGATGATGCTTTCCCTGCAATCTAAACCAAATAACCTCCGTAAATCTTCAATGATGTTTCCATCTCTTAGTCATTTACTCGAGAAACTGGAAGCTTCGGTACGCGTTCTGGCGCGTGGTTATCATCGTCTGCATATACGTGTACCATTGAAATTATTGCCAGTTAGGCGTTAGCTGGTTCGCCCGCAGCCGGTGCTGTCGTTGCGAAACGATCGTCCCGGAACGCGAAACCAGCCTCGAGCAAAGAGGTCTTCGCGTCGTGGCAATCTAGAAGCGAGAACGACGCAAAGCCACCGCACTCGTCACCTAATTTTAAACTCCTGCCACTTTGCGAGCTAGACGGATCTGGCGTGACGGAAACTCCGTCGCGGGAACGGGAAACTCCTTGGCGTCGTGTTTATTGCTCGAGGACTTAAACGCTTCCTGATTTTACCCTCTCAATCCCTACCTTCGCCGGCGAATATCGCCGAGGAGGTGGTTCAAGCGTTGTGCAAACTGTCACGGTTGGCGCGACTTTATTTTTCAATTTACCTGAGCATTCTCAACGCACCTTGGGGCCTAGCTAGAGTAGACGGAGGACCCAATGCTAGTTTCCAGGAAAATGGAAATTCGAAACTCTGACGTGATGACGCATTATTCGATGTAAGAGACAGCTGCAACGAGCAGAAACTTGAGCAAGTTCCTTGGAAAACTCTAAGCAGCATCCTCGATTGCTTGCGAGTTCTGCAGCGAAGCAATATCCTTTGTTACCAGCAGCGACGGATGAACCCTTTGATTGTCGATTTTAATTAAACGGTATTGAAGCGATCCTGCAACTGATGGTACAGCGATCTTCCATTCTACTTCACTTTTTTGTGTCGCGAGGCGAAGCAGTGAGCAAGAAGAAAATCACACGCGCGAATGAATTTTCTCTTGGTGCACGTGTCTGTTCACTCTAGACTCTCATTATCGGCTTATTACTTCAGGTAGACTCATGTTTATTTAAATGGCGTTGTAATATTCCATCGAGTTCCAACGAGAACGGCCAAAGCTTTAGCAATTAATTACGGTTTATGCTCAGCATTCGTATAGGGAAGTGTATTTTATGGCGGCGAGTTCTCTGTGTGTCCATTTCACTTCAAAGCAATCGTTGAAAGTCTGGATCTAACACCTTTCCTCGCAGAGGAGTTGCATGGCACCCGAAGAATGAGTTCAACGTACGAATGGGTGTCTTACGGGTCAACAATCTGGGCTAATGTGGCTAATCTGCTAAATTTATCCGCGGATCATTTGGTCCACATAGGAGGCTGTTTCCGTGTATGCAAGATGATAATCTCTTGATCCGGAATCAGGTGGTCCGCGCTAGATATACAACATTAAGCCTACCGTTGCGTCACCGCAGCGCCACGGAAATAGAACGAAAGCGAGCCGTGGGTCGCGAATGTAATTTAATTACTTCAAAAATAATATCACTGGCAATGGGCGTAAAAATAACTTTATTAACGCTTGACTACCACGGTGCTCGTAATTTCCACATTCCGCGTCAACTGTGTAGTACGATGGACTTTTCTGGCACAAATACGCGTTGAACGCGTTTGAGAAATTAGAGTTAGTAATTTTGTAGCAATCACTGAAATCTTGCGAAGTCAGGTTAGAGAAAGTACACAGTGTCCACTTGGCGATAAGTTAATGATGAAAAAGTATCCTCATCTTCTCAAAGTAAAGTAGCTGAATATTATGGAAAGAGACATTTTTCAAGACTTCTAGTGTACCTATAGTCTTTAATCTTTGTTAAGTTTTGGACAAGTTTAATACCGTCGATGTAGGTACATTTATATCGAAGGATCATTCGAACCTCGTTTCCCCTAACTACCCCTACGACCACCAAATCGTTTGCCAATAAATCCCGGAAGGGTAAATAACCTCGACGGAAATGAAGCCTTTCTTCAGCCACCGGAGCTCCCTTTTTCCAAGATGTCGTCGCTTCACGAGATTAAGATCCGCCACGGTTACCACGGCATGCTGCCAGCCGAGGAGAAATAACGCCACGGGATAGGAACCGAAAGATATTACTGCGAACGTGGGGGAACAGGAGCAGATGTGCCGGCGTGGGAGGACGCGGAGGAGAAAGTAATAGCGGATAAACCGAAAACAAGGAGACGAGGAAGATAAATAGTGGAGCCAAACCCCGCCGTAGCCGCGGTCTCATTGCGAGACTCCGTGGCTGGAAGCGTGACTCCCCTTTTCCTCAAACGCTATCAAGCCCTCGATTAAGTACACCTCCGCATCGTATCGCTTGGAGACGCGTACCCGCGAAACATTCAAATGCCCTGCGATCAATGCATCCGAAGAGCTTCGCAACTAATAGTCGAACTTCTGTACCGTTTAGAACTCGCAACTCCGGAACCTTTCCAATCCTTGTGTACTCCTCGAGCTACTGCAACTCCCCGGCCAACTTTCAATCTCTCGGATTCGAGCGCGAACGCGGTTCAACTTGGCCGGAGTCGTAGGAGGCGGCAGAACTGGCGCCTAAATTATTGTGTACGTGCTCGCGGGACAACAGAATATGAAACCGGGGTGAAAGAATCGGGACAAAACGGGGAAGCTAGCGCGAGGATGACGCCTGGAATCGTGTAAAGAGGCAGAGGAACGAGGAGAACGAAAATAGGACGAAGTCAAAGCGAAACCGTGGGGCGAAGAAGTGACGCAGAATAAAACGAGCAGAAGCGCGCAGGGAAGAGAATAGTGCGTACGCATCCGTGTTTCTCGTGGACGCGACAAGAACGACGTGGCAGGCGGAGAGGAGAGAAGGCGGCTGACCCATATTTCTAAAAATCACAGCTTCAAAATAGTTCGCCGCCGGCGAAGCGAGCGACGGTTATAATGCAGGCGCGTGCTCAGCTGCCCGCTGCATTTCTCTGGTTTCTAGGCGTCCTGCATTCGGTGGAAAGCGACTACCTTACGTAATCCACGTGTCGGGGCTGCTCCGTGAACGATCTCTGGCCTTCAGGGCCATGACGAAATTGGTCAACCGGAAGAGAACGCGCGTTCACGCTGTGCGCGCGCGCTTGCAACCGCTGCGCACCGGGACGCGGTCGCTCCACCGATCGCGTTGCTAACAATGGCGTTCACCTCTTTGCTGGTTACTTAATCATCGGGGCTTGCGCAAGAATACAAAAGTCAAGTAGCAAGAAGTCATATTTGCGCGGAGATTCGCGCGTAGAACGAGAATGAAGAGGAAACTGCGCTGTTGGTCAAAGAGAAGGAGAATGAAAGTGCATGTGCACCACTCGTCTGAAGTGTCGGGTCTTTTATACACCCCGTTTGGTATATCGTCTGATCTAATATTAGAGAAGAGCTAAATCCAGGCGACGATCAAGCAACACTTGTTGACGGACATCGACTGTTGCAGTCGTTAAACGTGGACGATGCAGCAAGTTAACCAAGGATACCCTTTTCTCGAGTACTTCCACGATATTCCCAGGCTAACGTTTGCACTGAGCCGGGCTGCTTCACATCCCTAAGGGACCACATTGTTTGTCGACAGCCGTTTCAACGGCTGGCAAACATTCGCCACGCCACTTTGGGCTTCTATGAGCAACCCCTTTGGCGCAAGAAACGCGAGACGGTAATAGAGACGTTATAAAATTGCAATGTGGATACAGAGAATAAATACTACTTTATCCTACATTTTCTATTAATGTTTTCCTGAAAAAATCACCCTCTAATCTCGGTAGCACCAAGCAACAATCCTGCGCTTTGTAGAATTCGATGCCACTCTCGGGGGACGAGATAAACGAAAGCCAGGAACGTTCCTCGAGACAATTAACCGAGACACCAAACGATAGCCCCAGACATGTCGTTCTGCTCGACTGTGCGAAACTTTCACGACTACCTCCTTTTTGTTCACAGTCACCTGCTACGAGACCGTGCACGCGACGGAATAACGCGTCACGGGGCCGCCATTCACAGGAAGGATACAATTCTTGCCAGTGAGATCGACAGAAACCAGATAACATCGGTCCAAGTATCGGGAATAGGCTTGCAAAGCCTGGGAGTAGGGGCTGTTTAATCAGGAATGAGTATTATAAAATACTATGCACCATTAGAAAGCTCTAGTCAAGAGAGATCGAATAACACCACTTTTATCCTGTTAATCGGATAGTAGGTGATACCTTTAAGCATGGAGTTCAAGTTCATAATTTCGAAACGGCCGATAGACTGAAACGGTAGCGAACTCATTTTAATGGAGAGATTATGGAACTGTCAATGGATAGCCTCGAAGATTAAGCACCGAAATGTGTTGCTCGTTATTCTGTCCCTATAAATGGCACAATGCACTTAAGACGAGCATTAAGTAGTAATCGAGCGTGTTCAATTAAGTAGATATGTTACTGTATTTATTCTACCCACGATACGCGTCGAATCCGATAAAATTGTTTACTTGTAATCGATACCATTTGCATCGTTGCATCGGGCAGAAATATGCCCGTTCATTAAACAGTCCCGCAACGCAACTTAATTATTGAGTGACGATCGAGTCCACCTGCAGTGTAAACCCCGCAAGGGGATTTACGTAAGACGAAGTTAACTCGATGCAGAGCAATTATACATGGAAATACAGGAATATCGATTTCCCGCTGGCATTGTCTCGCGACGTCCTTCCGACGACGACTGGCTACGGATTTTGTCAGCAATTAGTCCATGCTACGATTCGGTTACGGGAGAAGTAACTTCCGTTCCTAGGGAGCGTTACATCGTCCGGAAGCGGATGACTGAATTTGAGGTGAACGGTAATTGAATTTTAACTACTTCGGAAACTTGGTAGTGCATGTCTCGTAAATAATATATGGCGGTTCATTCGACCAAAATTTCGGTTTTTACACTGAAACATTCCAGAGTTTCGGCTATATCAGAGGCGAGCAAATGTCATTCGATAGAGTATGTACATACATAAGTGTTTTGTGTGAGTGTAATTATTAAATTTTAACAAGTTGACTGATTTAAGTCTGTGAACGGTATAGAAAAATATTAGTCGCTAGATGAACTGTATTGCTTGAATGTAGCTTCAAAAAGTGACGCTAGCAATTAATCATGTTTTCCACGCGAGAAAGAAATGAGAATTGATTTGAATTGATGATTCCTAGAACGTTCCGCGAGCATTCGTACTTAACACGCTGAAATGGCTACGTGGGCGTCACGTGGGCACACACGAACGTTTCCTTTCTTCCGCGATGAACGTTAAAGGAAGACATCTTACCGCTGTTGCAAGATCACAAAAGAGAAAGTAACCGCCTAACAATGACGACACTGGGTCTCTTGAATACATTCCGCGACTCTCAAGTGCACAAAAGCATAAGAAGAGGTAGGAACGAAGCTGAAAAGAAATCATCGACATGGGATATCGTTGTTATGCTTCGAAGAGACTATTAAAGATGAATAAGATTTTCATGCTCTATTTCTACGAATCAAACGAGTAACTATGGGGACTATCAAAGTATTGAAAATAACACAAAGATACGAACATCGATAACACTTCATGGACGATAGACTGTAATATTATGCATCTACACTTTCTTGTATCGAATATTATAAATTTTCCATCTCTCCACCACCCCTTTATTACTAATTAATTAACCACCCCGATGCCTTTTGATCACACAGCAAGCAATAAGTAACAATGGTTCCGTCCCTTCCCTTTGAGACACAAATGGAATTGTAGGTACCAACTGCACAATACCAAAGGCAAAGTGTCCAACCACCTTCTAAGAATCTCACAATAACTACAATTGACCATAGCTTCCTGTCCGTTATGAGAGATCATTATAGACAACGCGGTTCGCAATTTTTGCGCCGAGATCGGATAAACGCAGCCGTCAAAGCGCCGAGTCCTCTCAATTCTTCCATTTACGAGGAAAGAAATGTCATTCGGCGCTGTCGCCATAAAACCAGGGCCGCAATGAAACCATCGACTCATCTACTTACTTGGGCGACCCAGAAATAAAATCTCTTTGTTACAGCCCCCTGGCTTCACAAAGAATCGCGCTCCTGTCTTTCTTTTGAAATATTTCCTCGGCCTGCTCCCTTCACAGAAATGCTTTAACCACTTAACTTATAGAAACTTGTCTATTTCTATACCTATACTATCTGCAGATACGCCACTACCATCGTTCCCCCAAAACGGGTCATAATTTTCATTTTCACTAAAAAAAACCCAAGGAAAAAATCGCCCATTATACGGTCCATCGACTTCTACAAGTAACGCCGAAACTCCAGCGATTATCGCCGCGTATACGTATATCCCAGCGGCTTTAAAAACGACCCGAAAGCGTGTCAAGAACTCCGCCAACTCTGGCCAAAGTTCCTCCTCCGGCGAGTTCACGTGAAAGGTGCGCGGGGGGAAAAAAGGATTGCCAAGGAACTCGCTTAATCGCGCGATAAATTAGTCCAGTTGGTCGGAGGGAAAGAAAAAGGTGGGTGGCGCGCGTGGCCCCAGCGGGCGAAACGAAAGGACGAGCATTCCCATTAGATCCATGGAAGGATCTGGGGTGGTAATGGCTCGGCGCTAACTTAACCCTGCACACGATCGCGTGCCGTGTAAAGTCCTGTAAATGCTACACGGGTTATTATGTGTGCGCGAGATAATGAAAACTACGGAAACAGCCAGCGGCAGTTCTGTTTCCGTGACGCGCGCTCCTCTGCCTGGAAACCGCGACGGGGCGGCCACACTGCGCAACCCCCGCGCTGACCAACCCAAGCTCAAACGAGTGAAAACGCCAACGAAATTTTCGTGGCCGTGCCTCGATGCGCATCTCCACGGTTTTGCGCCGCCATAATTCCGACCGTTGTTTACCGCGACGGATGTTTCCGGCGATACGGATATTCGTTTCGAGGTTGCTGCAGCGTGAACGAACGGGAGACGTGTCCTTTATACGCGGGCTAAATGACACGAGCGGGAATGAGAATTGATGGCGTGTCGTGGCAATCGTTTTTCGACGAATTAAACGAGATGCCGGGAGGTGGCGCGACCGCTAAACCGCACGAATTAGCCCCGTTTCGACGGCTGCATTTTTAAATCTGTTTATCTGGCGCTGCCCGTATGTGGGCATGAAATATTCAAGCGCGTTCGACGGAGCTTCGATGCTTTATCGACGTGTTGTGATCGAATTACGCTCGGGCGCGAATTAAAATTCATCGCTTTTCATGCGTCGCCAGCGGCGAGAAACACATTCGGGGGTTCGAAATTAGGTAAGTGGATTGTATTCATTTTTCACAATATTCCCGCGTGGAAGGTGAAGGGGGTGGCGTTCGAGTATTCTTGATGTATTTCTAATACCTACTCCGACTCGGAGAGCTTTCCGAAACAAATAGATATAGGTGCATTAATTCGTTTCGTCGATGTTGATCGTCTGATTACGTAAAGATCGATTCTTTTCCACGAAGACGAGCACACGGACGTCTAATTTTATCTTTCCCCGGAGATGTAGGAAGGGAAAAAACGGCACGACATAACCGGCTAACGATGTCAGTGTAATCGACAATGCGACGCGAATCGAGTTTCTCGGCACCGTTCAATCATTCATGCGGTAAACAGGTTCCATTGAAGTCAAAAGCGAGCACGGCATTCTTCGTCTCTCCCCGGTGCAAAAATTGAGCGGTGTTTATGCAAGCCGGTGCATGCTCCTGCCTCTCGAGGAGTCGATCTTCCTGCAGGTGCTGCTCGAAAGAGGAACGGCAGAGAAACGGGAGCAAGGAACGAAGGAGAAATCGCTGCTGCTCTGAGACTGATTCGGTGAAAATAATTCCAAACTCGTGAGCACCCCTTTACACAGGGAGCAAACGATCGCAATACAAACGATAATAATCGAATGTTATCGAATACGGTACTACTTGCACAGGACGAAGCACTTGAAGTCACTACCTACTTAGGTTCACAGATTAAAGTCCACTTTAAACTCAATTTCCAAATAAGTTACATAACCCAATGCAAATAAAAAATTTCCACTAACGTAATACAATCAAACGCATCGCGAATTACAGAGGTACCATTAATCCACTACGGGGGCAATGAGCTCCTGCTCGGCGAACCGTGTCGAACGTTTCGAAGAGCGAAAAATCTAGCACCCCCTGAATTAATCATAAGCAAAATTCGAGAGCTGTAAACCGTTCGTAAATATTTGACAAGTGTTACAGTTTGCTGGCAAGCAGGGATGCTGATATGAGAGGACGGCGCCAGGCGACGACAAACGGAGGGTGTAGCGAATGGAGAGCGGGATGTAACGTGGAGAAGAGGGCGGAACGGAGAGAGCAATAGGAATAATATCCTAGAAACGTACCGTAAAATGGGGGAACATTGGCAGGTTTTTGAAACATTTTGTTATATAATGTAAAAATTAACATGTTTACATTTGCTTTAAGTATCCTATCATAACATTGCATCTTTTGTGATTATACTACAAGTGTCAAAATGCATAAAATTTTTGTCCTTTCCTTCTTTAATACATGTTAAAGCGTTACTGTACCGGAGTAACATTAGCACATCATGTAGATAGCATTAACGGGATAAGTTTTATTAATCTGAGGTCAGTAAACTTAAATTTCTTTATTTTATTTTATTGTTTGCATCTTAACTAAAATCAACTCGTAACATTGCCACATCATATAAATAGCATTAACAGGTTAAGTTTTACTAATCTGACGTAAAACAACGTAATTTCGGCGTATGCCAATGTTACCCTGTACTGCCAATGTTCCCCCATTTTACGGTACAGCCGGCCACTCGCCACCCTTTTGCCTTTCTCCGGGCTCGAGTATTTCGACCGAGGAGAGGATTCTTACCACCGGGAAGATCCCTTTGTTCCCACTTCACAGGTTCTTGCGCGATAAAGAACACAGGCTCGAGAGGCATGGCATCTCATCTCGAGAGTTCCTCTTCACCCACCTTCTCTCTCTCTCTCTCTCTCTCTCTATTTTTTCCCTCATACTCTGTTTCGTACCTTCGAGTTGTCTCTCTCGCTTGTTCGTCTCTAGTTCCAGGACGGGAACAACGACGAAAGCCGAAAGAAAGGACAGCGATTGAGCGAACAGGCTTACACCATGAGCAATTGATTGGAGAAGGATGGAGCCTGGTCCATAGCCGAAAACGAAGGTGGTCCAGAAGAGATAGTTCCAGGTGGACCGCTTTTAGCGCGAGGCTTTTTAACGCTGCTGCCAGAACGTGAGATGTTTGTATACCCGCAACGGGCTCACCGGCCCAAACGACAAGTTTTTCGGCCGGCCGTGTCCTTGAGGATCGATCGCCTCTTCGGGGACACTGGTGGCCAGTTCAAGGACCTTCGGTGGTTTCCACGAATTAAATCGATCGTCCCGTCCCCGGGGCCGTTGAATTTTTTATCGATCAACCGTGGAAAGCCTCGTGGATTAACGATCGAGTGCGCCGTATTCGATGAAATTTTAATAATTCCATTACAATAGCCTCGCGAGATAAATGGAAAGGATACGTGGGGAATGTTTACATAGGTATCTGAAGAATTTGAAGCCGCTGTAAATTTGGAATGAAGTGTCAGGTATGAAATTCTGAATTCTGATTCCAAGCAATTCGACCCAGTTACTCTCAAATTCTAGTTTAAGTACAAAAGTACGGGAACTTTGAGTATCGCGTAAGTATATTCCTCCTAGAAATCAGACCGTGGCCTATTTCAAATTAACGTTCACGCAACACGCCATTTTTTACCAATTTATCTTTGATTCGTCGATATCGCAGATAAGATAGAAATTATAGTGACGCCATAGACTTTATGTAGGAGCCACAGTGAAATTGGTAACGCAGTACATATTTCGCGCGGTTCAGTAACAATTTGATCGTCGCGAGCAATTCCAGCCGATTTAATTAATGAGCCATTGACGACCGGTGGAGCGTGGCGATGACGTAACGCGTCGCGTCTATTTCAATCGATTGGTTACAAAATCGTTACAAAATGCCGACTGTGTCTATCGACTGGCTTGAACTTTCCAACCCAGCAAATAATGAATAAGATTGTCACGGGGACGATTGAACTTTCTTCGAATCAGAGAAACTCTGTGTCGTTAGGGCCAAAGAGAGAGTAGATTGATGTACTCGGCTTGTGCATAAGCAATGTCAGCTACGCAGTTTTCCTACGCAGTTTCCTATTTCAATCGGAAAATATTTCTAAACAGAGGAGCTGAATAAAACCATTGAACCCATTGCGTTCCATCGGAGCATTGAATCGATTCAAAAACCCCATCCGTCCCTGACACGTAACGCGATACCTAATTCGATTAACGATGAACACTACCATCAGCTTTGATTGCCAGAGAATTGCTCAGTTGCAAGTTGCGCAACTAATTTTCTTCCCCTCGCTGCAAGATCGCGGGGAAGAAGAACGATCGTTGCCTCAACCTTCGACATCCGCAAAATTTGACTTCCTCTATTTTTCCCTCGGCGATCGTTAAGCGATTTCTCCGAGCGTCGGGAGGAACGGCGTGGATAATGTCCCGGAGTAGAAAGGTTCATCGTTTACGCACGATTTACGGACGGTGGCATTTCATTGTCATCGGTGAATACGATTTCTTGGCCGAGAAAGTCTGGCTCGGCGCGGATTTTCCCTTCGTGCCGCTCGGAGGAAAGTTAAATCGGCCGCTCTCGGCGCTGCAAATCGACCTCTCGCTACCGGTGCTCCGGGATTATAAAGTCTGATCGACTCGTCTTATGTTTCCTGACACACGAGCCGTGATCGGACGCGCAGCAACACGCGCGCGGATTACGGTGCGCTTTTATGCTCGGTGGAACCGGAGCTAATATCGTGACGAGCTTTCATGCCCGATGCACCGTTATCGAGGACTTTATCCTGCAATTTTATCGATCCCCGAGTCGCTTATTAGAGAACAATTTAACTATCGAAATTCTGTGGACTTCCTTTCCGAAAGCAATGTGAAGAGATCATTTTTCGATTTTGGAATCGATTATAGTTTTAGGGGGGAAATACAGTGAAGGGAAGGGACTTTGAGTAAATCATCGATTATAAAGGAAACTAGGATCGTGTGCAAAGACTATCGACACATTTAAATTCAGTACATACCACGTGCGCATCATAAAGGTTTGCTTGTAAATAACTAAAGCGTGAAATTCAGGTTGGCCCTTGCCGGGCTTCAATAATCGATACCGCGATCGGGGAACTTCACGCCCGACGGCTGTTGATCAGCAAATTCGTACACTTTAGACTCGGTTCACATTGCACGCGGGCGAAGCAGGGAATTCCCCGAACTAAGCGGGCGTTCTGCACCTGGCGCTCAATTTGGGTGGCCAAATAGGCGTCTCACTTGGGAAGAAACTTTTAACAAACTCCCGGCATCCCTTGCGCGCACTCCGTTTCCGGGAACGCTAACTGTCGCGAATGTTTTCGAGAATTCACTATCGTCCCACCAGCTCCGTCGTTCGGACGGTTTCAAATTTTCCTGGCGAGAGATTTCGGGAAAAAAGTGAATAAAAATTATTTAATCTCCTGTGAAAGCAATTTCACGCGGAACCATTAATCTTCTTACAGGGCTCCTAACTTCATTTCTGGATATTAAAATTGAGTACTACAGTACAGGTGGTGGAATTTCAAAATTCAATCCAACAGAAATTTGAAGACTGTCGCGTAAATGGTTGGTGTATCATCTTCTCTGGAAGACGAGGCAAAATAAAAGGGCGGATTAAATCCGATTGAAGGCTAATTAAATACCGAGGGATAATTAATCAAGAAGGTCGCTAATTTCGATGCTCGAGCTGCCCGGCCTTTAATGACCGATTCTGCGTTCGGTTTAGACGCGAAATCCTTTGAGCCGCAAAAAAAACAGGCTCGCGAAGGCGGACGATGAAATTAATCGACGTTTTAATTAATTTCTCGCCCCGGGGGAGGTTGCTATCGACCAGATAGCTATCTCCTTCCGGCTCGCGGCGCGTTTATAATTCTCGCCGACGAGAACATTATGACGGCCGGAAAACGAGCTGCACGATCACCCATAAACGAAAGTTCATATACCATTAATATACCCGCGCTCCCTCTTTCGATTTCGAGCCGGCTAATTTAGAGGTTTAGAGGTGGAACATCGAGGACGGGCCCGCGAGCACAACGGTGCTTCACGTTTTTCCTTTAATTTCGCGCTTTACTCAAACAGAACACATCTTTCCTCACTTCCGATTTCGTATTTCTAATACCAAGGATATGAAAACTATAGTCAGCGTTTCTAGAGAAGAGAACCCTCAACGCTCGTTCAGTCAACATTCATTCCATTCAGGAATACCTTACCCAACGCGAAAGCATTTTTCCACCGCGTCTCGGGCTAATTAAACAAACGAAACCTTCTCGCGGAGGATTTTATGCTAATTTAATTCCAGCGAATAATACAGGAAGGGGAAGTTTTTTCGCGATTTATCCTCGCCGAGGTAATTAGCGTGAGTTTATAAAACGGGCGAGTTGCCCCGGGAAGAAGAGGTTAAATATTAAATTTGCCCGGTGGAATCGCCGTAACTTCAGTATTTCCCTTCTTATTTAAAATGCCGCCGGTCACGGAGTGCGACGGACACGCTTCGCTGCGCGATTAAAATCGTGCCGTGCGATCTGCTTATCCGAGCCAGGATTCGTTTCAGCGTACGATTCGATCAATGGCTCAGCATCGGGACCGATTCGTCGATTCTGTACGGCTCGAGTTCCACCAGAGAGGCCAGAAACGTCGGCGTGACGGATCGACAGGGGCGCCGCGGACCGTAGGTTAATTACTTTTAATTAACATTATGAAACATAACGATGAACAGAGCGCGCGCGCGTTCAGCTACAGGCCGAGCGAACGGTGACCGAGTGGCTGTTACTCGTACGCGAAATTCCCGGGAACGAGGCGGAAAAGTGCGATTTAATTACCGCCGCGGTCCGTTGCGCGAGAGCTAAAGCGCAAACGCGCGGCTCCCATAAATCACGCTGTCACCTGGAGCTACAAGGGAATCGTAATAACCGCGCTATTATCGACGGATCGACACGGTGAATATTTTCGATAAACACGGAGTCGGCAACTGGCAGACACGTGGAACAGACAGGCTAGATCGGACGGCTAATCAGTACCGAACGAGCCGAGCACACGTCGCGATAAAAGGCTCGCAGCAGCCTTGACTCGAATTCTGCCAAGCCCGCCTGAAACGCGATCGCGCCTCAGCCCATTTCCTCTTGTCGTTACCAGAGTCACTCGTCAGAGTGCTTCGCGTAGGTCGTAGGCAAACAAGAGCAACGCGCACTTGGAACGTCTCTCGAGATGTGCAAAGGTGGATGTCCAGGGACAGATGAAGTTTTCGGAAACGAGTGCTCGAATCAACCGAGCAGATTTTTGTATGTACTTTAGTATACTAAGTGCTATCACATATGAAGGATAAGGGGAAAACCGAAATGTCCATTTCTCGTGATTTTTGCGATTTATAGCATATTTTGTTGGTGTCAACTGGGACCACGGAACTGTCGAAACACAAAGAGTTATAAAGTTACCGCATCTTACTATTTCCGTAACAAATGTACAATGTCCAGCGTTTAACATTTGAAACCATAAAAGGAATGTTTCGTGGAGGTTGAGAAACGCTGACAAAGGAACCGTATACTTACAGAATTGCCCCAATGTGCCGAAACCGGCGTTTTATCTGCCTTATCGCCAGGTAGCAATCTCTCTTATCGCGAGCCGTTCTCGCCACGGAAATTGCCCCTTTGCCTTGATTTGCACACGCAGACACGCTCGGTCGTCGCCGTACGTGTATTAATAAACAAGAATCGTGCGCTTTCACTGGGAGTTGATTGAATCGCGCGTGATCGTAGCCGTGGAAGACGGAAGTTATCGTCGTGTACGAGACGTCGAAGTGAAACCCCCAACGTTCGTTCGATCGCTTCATTCTCGATCACCGTACCAATTTTCTCAGGGACAATGCACGTATGCACGCGGATCGTCACGTGGCCCGCGCGGGCTTATTCATTTGCATGAGCTTTCGTGGCACAGGCTGGAGAGGCGGGTTTTTGTTCTCCGCCCGCCAGGCACTGTCCTCGACAGCTTTACGATCCTAGATCGTGATCGGGGACGGCAACGCAATTTTTGGAGCACGCGTGTCGCGTACGAGTTCGATTTTGCCCTCTCGATACGCTCGGCACCGAAGAGTTTGTGTTATGTCGGCGGACGCTTTTTTTCGGGGATACCGATGATGAGAGGGAAGCTTTGAATTGTCGTCGATCAAAGATTCGGGACGTTGATGATCGAAACTCGATGATATACGCGGTGTCGACGTTTGCGCCCACCGATGATCGAAGGGCTCGTGTATTTACGATCGACAGTTGGGTATTGAAGATTAAACGCGGAACGAACGTTGGGGACGTTTGTAACTGAATATTTTTGAAATATTTCCACGATATTCAATGAACAAACGCTCGCGGTTCGGCGATCTCGCGTCGCTGGGAAATACATTCGACTAAATGGACAACATTGCTATCTAGTGCAAACTTTGATTTAAATGAGAACCCCACGTCCAATATCAATAACAACTGGCTTGGGTTCGTGTTTCGCGTGCAGTTCGTGCAAACCTATTGCCAATATCATAGTTTACCTCGTTAGGATCTGTTTAAAGGGCCGATTGCGATATTTGCGTAACGCTGGATTAGAATCGATACAAAATGTAAGCCTACCGCTAAAACCAATATCACGGTATCTAGTAATTCCGACAGCTATGGAGGGCCCTCCAAGAAGCGTTCACTGCCATATTTGCAGTGAAATTAGAATTTCCTATCGATGAACAATACAATTGCACTTGCGCTGTATCTCGCGATGAAGCATTATCTGCTTATTGAAGCTTATCAGAATTGCAAAATAGATTAGTTTGAACCGACGCCGCACGGTATACGAAGAATATCATTGGTGCAGTATTAACTCATTCCCTCGTGACAAAACATTCGTGTTTTTGTTGTATCAGCAAGATTATCGATTGTAAAACGGATACTTCCAAGTGGACGTTACGAGCTGAAGCAAAACAATGTATGAAAATATTGCTACTGTTGAACGTAAATACCACGTTCTTGCTATTCGCGTTGCGTTGGGTCTCGAACAGAACTTGTTAATCCGTTACGCGATCGCGTACAATTCTTTCTACTTGTTACGCGGTTGTTAATCGTATCTAAAGATAGATCGACGTTTCAAGTTCGAAATAATTAACGCGGCCGGAACACAGTGTTCGCGGTTGGATCACCGCTGATGGTATCGTACGTCTGCTTTTAACAAGTGTTCCCTCATTCAATGCAAATAAACCGACGAATACCTGTTTATTGTCTAGCGATACTTTCCGCGACCGATTCATCGATACCCGAAGGCCGCCGGTGTAAAAGCCTGAATGTAGATCCGCGCGATAAATTAACACGTACGATTTACTTAGTCACCACGCGATCGAATCGAGACTTGATCTACGGTACACATCGCTTTGTTCCATTGTCAGTTTTAGTATCGCGTTGTCATTGCTTGGCGTTATTGCCGAAACAAAATACCGCCCGAATCGGCCTTCGACCCCCCAGGCTATGAAGCACATATTTTTCCGCGCACCCATATCTATCGCGGTGCAGTTCGTTAATTCCTACAACACGCTCCATCGTGGCAAATAAAACAGCAATTCAAAATTCACCACAGAACGCGTGAAATTTACATATCGCTAGTAATTCCAGATAAAAAGAGTGCCAGCAATTTCTTGAACCAAAATAGCATGCCTCTGGACCGGCACAATTTAGTATCTGCGAAACGATGCCACCCAAAGCGATTCCTTGCACGAAGAATGCAGCGTCCTTGGAGGAGTAACGACCAGCAACAAATCTCCTTGCAATCTTCCATCCTGAAGGAAGAGGACGCCGTGACGACGCGAAATGGATCCTAATGAAAGGAACGTAATGAAAGAAAATGGATCGGCGGTTGTGGTCGCCGAGGAGGGTCCCTGAATGGCGAGTAAAGAAGGCTGATCAGAGTCGTGTTCCCGCGGAAGAAGCGTTTGACCCTTAAACTCCGTGGAAGCCTGCATCGTTCAAGGTGAACCGTGCCTATCCGAGTCATTACGGGGAACCTTACATAATACCCGGGTTCGGCCATTCGCGACGAATCATACGCTGCGGTATGCAGCGAGCTATGCGACGTGGAACGTTGCAGCCACTCCATTTCGTGACAATGGGGCGTAGAGACTGAAACGTGGAACACAACGAATTCTTGGAACACGGCGCGATAAATTAATTGCTGCGCGATCTCGCTGCGGAAGATTCGTTTTGGTGTAGTCGAAAGGAAAATAAATTAGTCGTCTGGACTTCACGTTCCAATCAGAGACTAATTCAAAAGCGAATGAAAGGAAAAGAAACATTTAATGTACCTCACCGTAGCGAATAAATATTCCTCTGTAAAACAAATACTTTCTGTCAATCTCGACACTTGTCCTACATCACCTGGAGCCTGATTCTTCCAAATACTATAGTGTCTTAGTCTCCAAGTCGTTTAATATGGACATAGTGATTCTACACCTTTGATTTCATTACGTTTGCTAGTTCTACGTCGCGTTCATGGGAAAGTGTATCTCGGAATGGACGAACTTGTCATTAATTAAAGTCTACTGTTTCAAAATCGACGTTCGTGCCCGTACCCGAGTGGAAAGCAGGGCGATTTCAATCGACGAGCTCGGAATCGAAACGTAATTAAAAAGCTCGTCGCCAACGACCCCATCCAGCGATCGCAATTACAGCAGGGGCAAGTTTCTTGCTCTTGGTAATTCAGAATCGGTTTTATCGCGGTTCCTTGAAAGCCGTGAGTGCCGACCAGAGAGACAATTTACTTTATTTATGATACCTACGTCTCGGCCACTCCAAGCTGTATTTACACAGCGCACAATGCGGTAATTAGAAGATGCTCGTTTTAATAGAACCGTTATCGCGAGATGAAATTATGATCGCTTTGTGCCGCTGTTTTCCATTCATTGTTGCGAAACAAGATCAAATTAAAGTCGGGGGCCCTCCGCGGAGGAACAATAGAAGCATGCTCGCTTACGCGTGTGCATGACCCGAAAACTACGGCGTTCCGTGAAATAATTACAGGACCTTATCGCGCGGATAATGTAACATCGTTCTTCGGACTGCGCCGTGTAGCGGCGAGGAGACGAAATAAATCAAGCGAATGCGGATGATTGCCTGGAAAAAGAGCACCTTCCGATATCGTTCCGCGTATCTCAACAAGAAACAATGCTCGGGAAATTCTGTCCCAGTTCCCATTTTTTACTAATTGCAAGACAATGGAAAATTAACATCGCTGCCCTGAAATTCTTAAGTTCTCCGTATGTAAGCCTTCCTTCGGAATACTTCCAACAGATCGTATACCACTACTTTAGGAAGTGTCCTATATACGAAAATTGTTTCTCCAAGTGTCGAGTACCGAATAGACAAATCTTCCTAAATCCATGCACCCACATCTGCGACACACCGTGTAAAACGCGTTTAAAACCCGCCATACTTCAACGAGCGGCGTGGAACGCAGATGACACGCCGCTTTGATTAACACTGCCTTTGAAAAGTGAGCCCAAGCACTTCGAAGGCACGATGAAGCTTTAAATTCTCGTGCTTTCGCGCTAGATCGGACTGTGAAAGAGCACGCGACATTTCCCACGAGCGAAAAACGCCGTGCTCGCGATACACGATGGATCGCACTCGAGGATCCAGCGAATACCATTCAGCACTGAGCGAAAAAAAGAGGAGGATGGAAATCCAGCCACGGGGACAAGGGAAATAAGAGGAGGTACGAGAGAGGCTCGTGCGAGTAACGCGACTTATTCGACGTATGCGGGGCTCGTTAGCGGCACGGTGCGATGTTAAACAATTAGAGAAAGAGCCACTCGATTGAAAAGCGCGTCGAGGCGCGTGGGACGCGTGTGAATCGAACCGTTAGCCAGCCCCGCTGTTCGTTATTCCTAATTAGCCAGATCTAACGTGCCACCAGACAGATACGAGACAAATCGATTCGTAGCCCGAGTAGAAAAGGGAACGGCATGCGGCGAGAGTTCCACGGCATGCTGATCGTGTGCTGCAAACGTGCACGGTGAAATTAAATTGGCCATTACGGTACACAAATTTGCTGCGCGAATTGGAAAAAACGACGACACCGGGACAATTTCTTGGATACTTAGCTGGCTGGCATTAAGCCTCAATTACCAGTTGTACGCTGAGTTTACGTGGTTTCTTAGAATGGTTTAATGTGGCTCGTTTATAAGTAGTATATTGTAGCAATGCGCTCTAAAGGGCTAATCGCTGAATGCAAATTTCTCGGAAACGTCAAGGTACAGGCAAAAATTCCAACATCGATTTAACGTGTGTAAGAGGCGTGACAATATTTAGGCGCGCGATACAATCGTGTTATCGATTACGAAACCTTTCACCAGAGCGTGCGTAATCTCATCGAAAAACCTTGAGGGAAACCATAAATCGGGGCGCGTGTTTGACGAAAGTAGGGCTATATTTCCGTCAAAGAATATCGAGGATAATGGACGAGGAAGTTTCATATTTTAAAATTCTTTAAAATTCTAGAATTATTAATACGACAAAGTGGTGTTCGCCATCTGTTCCCCTGGATTAACCGCAAATTCATATTTAACGGTATAATTACGTAGAATTATGTGAAGCAGGGTTGTTGTGTGTAAATGAGAAACCGCGCAATTCGGGCACTTAGCGCATTACTTTCTCCTGAATTTCATTCCGAGAGTTCCAAGTCCTTTAATATGTATGAAAGAAAGCTAGAGATTTCCGTTCATTTCTAAGCTCCTTCTATCGGTGTCAATCGACAAAGACATTTTGTTCAACGCAGGGCGCAATGTGAATACCACTAAGGGTCGTACAAGCGAAACAGATCATAAAATACTTTGCTAAACTTCCTAAACACAGTGAAGACATGGTGAAGCTAGTGAAGAACGTATTCATCGATAGCTTAAATAATTTTCTTCGACAAACCTTTCACAGCTAGAATCACCTCGCAGAAACTTAAAGAACTTTAAATTCCACGCATGAACGAAAGTGGTACTAAATTAAGCAGAGAAAGAAGAATTAATTGTACCACACGGAGAAGGAAGGATCCGCGTATCCAGGATCGCGAAACGTCAAGCTAAGAACATTGAACCCCAGCGTGTAGCAGAGCAGCGAAGCGTCGATGCGCCGCGTCGGTTCGCTTCATTAATGAACATCAACAAGATAGATCGCGATCCACGGGGCTGATCATCCTTGAATCAAGTCGAGCGGATCCATTACACGAATCAACAAGGTCACATTAATCGATACAGCGTCTCTGGCTGACGGGGCCGGCGCGGCGACACGGGCCGTGTTCCGTCCTTGCACTTGGTCTCGCGGCAGTCTCAGGAGGCGTCGCGTCGTCGCTCGGAGTCGAGGCCCATCGATTGCGCTCCGTAGGCGCTTCGCAGCCGTTGCCAGCCGTCGCCGTATCGAATTCGCCATCTTCGCGACGCGACTTCGCGCGGCTTTTACAATTTCGCCGTGGAAAATAAAATAGGTAGAGGGGGCCCGACGCCCGACGCCCGGGGCGCTGACAGGCGGGGGCCCTTTCAGCGCGGGCCCCGCGGCCAACGATGCTCCGACTTAAAAATCGTTTTGCGCTCTCTATTCGCGAGTGGCCGCTTAATCTCGAGTATCGCGGGACGACCAGGAGCAAAACGTCGAATCACGAGTTATGCTCGCGCGATCGAATCTCCCCGGGGGTAGCCATCCCCCTCTGGATGGCTTTGCTCGAGTTTAACGATCGACCAGATATCGAATTCCCTCTCGTCGTCGGTTTTGCTCGCTATACCCAACCACGATCCTCGATCTCGCCCCTCCCTTGCCCCTCGTCTTTCTTCTCCACCTTTCTCCATCCCGTCTTCTCCTTTCCACCCCAGCGGCCGGGGGGATATATCGGGCCGGATTATCGATTCGCTCGGAGGTCGTTCGTACGAAGGAATAAAAGGACGTCGCTCGACATTCGTCCTTCGCAGGATACCTACTCGTACCTCTCGTCCTTCGGCATCATTAAACTCAGGCTAACGACCCAGTTCCTTTCAGACGCCATCTGCTCCTCACCCCGCTGCCTCCCCCCGACGACTCGTTCGCAATTAGTTCCGGCACGACGTGTAAAGCCGCTCTTCTACTCTGCGAATCATTCGTCGCGGCGACGTTTACCGACCGCTCTCTTAGCCAGCCACCCGATAGACACTCCTGAGATTTTAGGAATTATACACCCTGCCACGTGGTCGAACGACAGGCAATCGCGCGAACTTGTCTCGTTCGCCGAGGGGGGAGCGCAGCGGGGTTAACCTTCTAACCGTGAACGGAGCCGACTGGTTTCATTGTGAGGAACGCTCGAAGTCGAAGATCCAAGATTGCATTTTCAACGAAGAAAGACTTCGTGGAAGTTCGCCGTGGCGGTCTCGTTGGGGGATTTTTCATCTCTTAAGCTGCATAGAGGATTCCGTAGCGAAATAGACTGGTCTCATTGTTTGTAATTAAGCAGTCGGGAGGTTGAAGGTTAAAATTATACGTAGAAAGAGAAACTTTGTGCGCTGCCTCTCGCCCAGAACCGAGACAAAAGGCGATTTTTAAAGGAACTCTCGTTCCACTATGAGCGTTAATTAGCAAATACCACTGGCATTTAGCCTCCAACGATCCCACTTCATTTCATTTTAAACGGGTTACTAACGACGTGGACAACTAATTTAGAAATCTTCCAAGCAAAACATGAATCTCATTTATATTTAATTTCCACCTCGTCCGTACTTCCCTCAGAGTAAATCTGTACTTCGAAATTTGAATATTAAATTCACAAAGTTCTTCATTGCGTTCCCATTCGCGAGAGCGAAGCAAAGGATCGCATCATCCGTCGTTAAGGAATTAAGTACCTGTGCTTTAATGCTATGCTTTTATGCTTTAAACAACTTGTACCAAGCTGCGCGAATAAAGAAATAAATATCCCGCTGGCAAACGATCTCGATATTGCTCGCCACTGTCGTGTATAATCACGACAGAGATAACAATTAGAAGAGGGGAAAAATGTTTATTCGCGGTGTACGGATACCGTAAAGCTGAACGCGGTAAGAAAGCCCGAGGGTTGGGACGAGGAATTGCAGTCAAGATAGGGGAGCGTAGGCGGGCCGAGATATGGAACGAGCGGTATAGTACCCCCCAGGGGGAGGGTTAGAGTTAGGCAAGGTAATTGTCATGCAAAGTAAAGAGGCGACATTAGCATCATAAGCGAGCAAATACTCTGCATTCTGCCGTCCATTGTGCTCGCTAGTTAGTTCATTAATTCCACGGGACACGCTACTGCCACCGGCTGAAATATACACGTGTCTCCCTTTACCCAGCTAGACCAACTTTACTCCATTTCGTAAATTTCTGCGGCTCCGTCCTAACCGTGGCGTCGAATCACGGAAAAAGAAAAGCGGAACGCAACAACACGGGAAGCTGAAAAGATTCGTCGCGCTGAAATTTTCCTCCCAGGCAGCGTCGATGTTGTTTCATATCCTTTGATAAATAAAAAGCTCGAAAGGGGTCCGCAAGCGTTCGCATAGAAACAAAGAAGGAATAACGAAAAATGGAAGCACGCTGGGTAAATCTGGTTTCCGCAAGAACGCGAATTGTAGTGGTCTGAAGCGTTTCGTGGTAATTGCTCTTTTCCACGTGAGGAGGATAATTCGCCTTTTAGGCCAATAAATTAATTGCTTTAAAGAATAATTCATCCCAGGAGAGGGAGAAACGAGTGTGTTTCTTTGTGTGAATTAAAGGCTTCGTTGGTTAAATGTTGCACGCTTTGCACACACGTTTTGAACCTGTTACATTCTCTCACGTGTGTAACAACGTTCTGCCCGCGCTGGGGTGAACAATTTACCGGGATGGCACAATCTAAGAATTAATTTCGAGCAACCCGAGTACCGCCGCGCAATGATAAATTTAATAATGTAGCGTATGTACCACCGAAGCGCGTGAAACAAAAACATTTTGTTGCTTTAGATATTCTCATTCCCCTCCGCTTCATTATGCTTGAATAAGCTTAACCATCTCTCCCCGGATTCCTGTAGTGAAGCGAATGCACTGAGACTAATTTATTCGAGTAAAAAGCAGAGTGAATAAATAAACTTCATGACCAATTCTAACAAATGAAAATTGTCGCGCGTTGCTGTAACGATGTAATATTGTAGACTATGCATAGAGCAAATGTCTGTTAAATTGTTTATGCTTGGAGACCTAAATATATTGTGATTGGGAGATATGAATCTGTATTTAGCAATCTTTTGGTATTATTTTATGTAATTTTTAATATCTACAATTGGCCCGATACAATACATTTCTGCAATTTATTTCAACCCTTTCTCGATTAAAGTCCTGAATATAATATAGTGCCATAAGCAAGAATTCTGAACATAAAAACATATTACATGAATTTAAAGGAAGAGTTTATATTCTGAAACAGACAAGGAAAAGATTGGGAGACATTCACACAACAAAGTTATTTTTATGATCACCCGCCCGTATGAGCTGCTCACTTCAATCCCGCTTGTTAACAGAATTTTTCTTCCGCTTCAGCACAAATGGGACGCTCTTGAAATGTAAGCAGCTTGTTGAAATGGAAGCCTGTTCACCCTCTCGCACCAAGAGGTTTGAAAGTCGGTATTAACCGTGACATTAGTGGATGTCCGAAAGTTTACAACAGATTAAAGTAGACGGGAAGCGACGCTTGAAAAGCGGAAGACGAGGATGATCCCCCCAAAGTCGGAATTAAAGGCGCGAGAGAGGCTTCCGTGGCGCCATTGTACGGGGATACAAACGAGCGCGAAGGGAACGCAAATTCGCATTCATACGTGCCTGACGTCCTCTCGTCGTACAACAGGAATAAAGCATTTCCCTCGCTCGTGACAATCCGCCTGGTACAGTCGCGAATGAATTCTGGCGCCTTCAGAATGTTATCAGACGAAACACTTGCATGCACCACCTATTTGCTGCAATCTACAGAATGCTACGTAGTTCGTGATGGAATTGAAAGTAGTGCGATTCTTCATCTAGAATTTACTCGAAAATTTAGAATAGAACGTTTGAGTAGCAGATGTCTGAATTTTCAACAACGTACTGCAGAACGATGGTGCCATTCGAAAACAATTAGGATATATCACAGAAGATAACAGTGTTATTTATCATTCCTTAGTATTGAAAATTCATACTTCGAGTTCCTCACTCGCGAATTTAAAACTCAGAATTCAAAGGGGTCTGTAATTACAGGCAGCAACAGGCTGATTTTCCCTAAGTATTTCGTCAAGGGGAATGCCAATGAAACGCTCTCGACCTCTGTAAACGCGAAAATCAAGAACACGCGAAGGATGAAAGAAACGTTCGCTGCTGGGACGGTGGGCTCGTGTGCCCCGTCCGCGAGAGAACACAAGCGCGTCCCACAGGGACGTTAAAGCCGCATTCACGTGCGCACGACTCGTCGTGCCGCAGAAATAAAGGACTTCCTTTGCTCGTAGATATCCGCTCGGCAGGGTCGCGAATAAATCTCGCGATGAGGGGCAGAGGGAGACGGAGAGACGACTGCGGAGCGAGGGAGAGAGAAGCAGCGAGTTGGGGAGATAGGAAGCGAACCAGGCGAAGGGATAGAAAGAGGAGTGCACAGGAAGCGAAAGATACCACCGATACACCTCCCAGAACCTAGGGGTACTTAAGGGAACCTGCAAACTCCTCTGCCTATGAAAGAAACCTCTGTCGTCACGAGGATAAGAGAATTAGAGGTCGCATAGGCAATAATAATTCTTTTTAAAGAAAGGAAAATTCATTTATACACCAGTGTATAAAAATCTTGCTCAAGGTATTTTCCCTCAAATCCATAGATCACTCTGAATCCCTTTCACTCTACGCGAGGGTAAATTTCCAAGATACTTGGATTACCATTCATCACTGAATTACAGAAAATATGTACAATCGATAAATACCAGCAGATTTGCGCTCGAGCATAGAAGCAGAATTTTCATGGGCGATGAGGGTTGACGGGCCCCCTCGAGCCAGTGCAGTTGAAGTGAGAAAATGGCCAATCTGGATGACCCCAATAAGAGTCCAACCCGAGTCAGCTTGGTGCTCACCAAGGTAAATGTGTGTTGCCGAGTCATTAAGAACGTTCTGTCTCGTCTAGCTCGCCTCGAGCTGAAGCGTCGGAGGCGTCGAATATTCGCGAGCCGCGAAGGAACAGGTAGACGGGCAGGTGATTAATAATCTTTGTTCGATTACATGCGGGAATATTCGGCACGTACGCGTCTCACGGGTCCGCAGCCAGTGAGATTTCTGAGGGAGAACACACGCTGAGCTGCTAATCTGATTAAACAGGACGAGCGTTTCGAAAACGAGGCTGGGATTAGTCTGAAATTGCACACCGGCGTTTCCACGGCGAAAAGACCGATTGCGCGTCGATTCAAGGGGACACATCACGTGAAATTCGTCCGCGGCCGAACAATGCGCTCGCTGGGTGTAAATACGTTCCCTGGGCTCTCTGCTTTCCAACAAAGGCTTTGTCTTCGCAAGTAATATCTTCGAAATTGCACAGAGTTGTGGCTAACGAACAACTCCGTGGGGTAAATAATATGCGGATCCCGCAGTTGACGGAAATTTGTTTTCGGTGCTCCTCTGACGTTGGATCTCTTTGTTCCATTACACGGGCGGAAGCAGAAGTGGGGGCAGAAGTAGTTGTTATTCTTCTTCTCCTTTCATTAGCGAGAGATATTTTTAAATTTTCCTTTAATACACAACACTTCACGGGGCACCTGCTGAAGTTTCGTTCTGAGGCATATTTTTCCAGGAGCCTCGTCTGTCTTTATGGGAACAGTCGTTAGTCCCTACATTTTTTATGTAATGATGTGAATCATTTGACGATTGACGAGAGCGATAGTCGAGTTTGAGTTTAATCACATCCAAGTGATTAGGCGAATAAATAGGAGTAAGAAGAATTCGCCTCGTCGAGACAAGTGGTGTGAAGTCTTCCTTTTTTTCAGCGCATATTATTACACGTACTCTACCACAGAGAAGTATGCCATTCTGTTTGTAATTACTTTCCATCATCCATGTGAATGATTCTCACACAAACGCGGACGTGAATCTTAATAATACGAAGGATCAAGGAATGCTGCCCCTCTGATTACCCCTTGGCCAGCCCATTCTCGTCTGTTCTACCCCCAAGAAGGAAGAGGAATGGCGTTCGAGGTGCAGGGAGGACTCCTTGCAGCGAGCAGTAAAGATTCAAGGATCGCTCGTAAACTTCTCCGTGAATCCCAGGAAGTCCCATCACGTATCCAATTTTCCAGAGATCAACCGGCTCGATCCGAGGAGCTTTGGAAATCGGCAAATTGAAACGCGCGACCGTCCGACACGAGACGCCTCC
Source organism: Andrena chrysosceles (assembly GCA_963855975.1). NCBI lineage: Eukaryota > Metazoa > Arthropoda > Insecta > Hymenoptera > Andrenidae > Andrena > Andrena chrysosceles. The sequence continues at coordinate 6,925,263 of OY979766.1, read as the reverse complement.
CAGTCACGAGACTATCGGCAGCGAAACCGGCCCTCACCTCGAAACAAGTTTAACACTTAAGAGGATATGCTTTACGAGTGTCCTCGCGGAAATCGAAACAGCTTCACTCGCCCACCCTCGAAAACAGTAATCACGTTTGTATATATGTGCGCGTCCTCGCATTTCACAGAAATTGTCGCCACCCCGGTAAACGAGGGAGACCAAGTCCAATCGCATACTACGGACATGGCTGAGTGTTCAATACGTTCAACGAAGATGTACCTATGTACCTTGTATAATTACTTTTTAAACATTATTCTTAATGTTGAATACTATGAAAATATATTTAATAACTGCTCGACCAATTCAGTTTTCTATTTGCCTGGTTATCGTTGAAATTATAATTCCATGAGATTACTCGGAGAGTTCAGACACCTTAACGGACGCAGAGGGACGCGAAAAGCGAAAATTCTTCAAAGAACAGAGGACAATTTCCGTGACCCGGGCCACTTATATACAATACCAATCCCCGGCTAAAGTAAATTGGTTTACTGAAAAATCTAATTACGCCCCGTCTACGGCTGTCCTTTGCCGTGATGTAATCGAGTTACTCCACTGACTCGTGATCTTAACAACACGTTCTAGAAACCTTTGCCGCGGCTCTCCGTGGCACGGGATTTTGCACTGATTTGCATTACGCGAACGCAACGCCAAGGAAATTGCAAACACAAAGCGGTGAACGTGTTAGCGCCTCGCCTCGGATCGCGGGATTTGAATATTTTCCCTCCGACAAAAGCCGGCGGGAATTCAATTTAACCTCTTCAACTGAACTTCAACTTCGACTTTAACTGGACCCTTTCAACTGGACTACGCTCCGACTTCATCTGCAACTTCAATTAAACTGAACGCCAACTTCCGCTTGGAATTAGCTCGAACCAAATGCAACGAGCAAACGACTTTCCAGGGAAATAATAGAGTTTCGAATATAGGCACGCAGCTTTTACAATTTTCTTCTGCCTTTATGAACTGAGACTAACCGTTGTAGACGCATAAGCTGATGGATGTTTAAAGGAATTCATGAGAGAATTTTTAATTAAACTAGATTTCCTTACGAAAGGTGATATTCATGTTTCGCAGAAGCTACACCTGTTTAATTGCTTTAATTTCCAGCTCATCACCTTGTTTAGTTACTTCCTTCGTACGTAAATGAACCTGCAGCAGAAGAACCGCAAGGAATATCCTGAAAAATGAAGATTCACTTCACTCGGTCATTTCTACGCTATTCGAACGCTAGCATGAATCTCCATCAGCTGCAAATACTGTCCGCTAATTGATAGTTCACCGTTGGAACGGTACCATACCGAGACGACGATATCAAAGCAGACATTTCTTTTCCCAGTGAAACGATTATTCACTCTTAAGGTAACCGTATAATTATGACAAATGCCTGTACGAATGTAACTGTAAAGCGCATTTAGAAGAAAGGTTCGCGGAACAAGGCGATCGCGATCGCGGATGTCGGCCAGGGGCATCGATCTTTCGCATTACGCTTCAAAGATGATGGATCACCCGAGGAGCGATCCGTGAACCGAGCAGGAAACGAATTCGCACGGATTCCTCGGCAACTGTAGTCGAAAAAGCGAACTAGATGAAAAGGCACCAAAAAATCGTCTTCAAAATTGAATAGAAAAGGAAGCAAGAAGGTGAATCGCAAAAGTAGCCACTCTAAATGTCACAGCCGAATAGACACCATTTTACGCCAAGATCTCCGCCAATTATTGGTAATTACCAATAATCAATGATCGACTAGGAAAATACTTCCCCTAATCGATCTCTTTTCCCAACAGTTCAGCTGTGTATAACCCCTCAAGAACCACCGCGTGGGCGACCGCAATTCCCCTTTCGCCAATAACGACCAAGAAGACGGAGAAACCAGGAGGCATGTGAACGAGAACGCTGATCGATCGCGAGCGCCGAGAAACCAGGCTGTGAGAGAAAAATGCGAAACGCGCGGCGCTCTTCCGCGTGATCCGACAGATCCGCCAACGACGAGGAAATCAGCGCGGCCGATTAGAATTTCACCGCGTTATTACCTTCAATTAACGGTAATTGGCGGCTCCAGCCACAATGTGCAACCAGACCGCCGCGGCCGGTCTGCAATTTCACCCGACCCTCCGCTGAACGGAATTTGGGAAAATTCCGCTCTGTCGGGGATCACGTGGACTTTCAGCGGACGAGAACGCGGCTAGGTTTAACGCTCGTACATTCGAAACCGTCCCTGTTCTCCTTAGCGCGTGAATCTGAACGACGATGACGATAATAGGCAATTGAGCCGTCGATCTTGCGCAGCCCGCTGGCTCTTTTCAGGGCCCAACGACACTCAGCCCCCGGCCAATATTTAAGCCACGAGCCCTTCAGACCTGACTCTCATTTTGCGTAGTTCCTCAAAATCCACTAGAGGAACATTCAAAATCCAGTTCTCTCTAGACGCGACTCCCTTCAACGGAGCCCCTATGCGGCAGCTATTAACGTCGCGCGAGCTTATTATCCTTTCAGGACGGTCTCGTTACGGACAGCCCAGCCTGGCACCCCCGCGTTCCACCCCCTTCACGTGGCTGTTCCCTTTTCACTTTCCTCGCTCCTTCACCGTTTCTCCACGTAGCTAGCTCACCCAGCCTCCCTTCGAGTCTTCAGCATCCCCGTGGGCTTTTATTCCGCGAGTCCCCGAGGATCGTCAGGATTTAAGAGCACCGACGGAAACCCACAGGACGACGCGTGTGAAAGGGTGCGGAGGGAGTGGGAAGACGGGCAGGAAAAGGTGAATGGGTAATAATATACAAGGAGGGGTAAAGATGTCGGGGAGAACGAAATGAGAGAAGTAGGATTGTAATGGAAGGAAACTGGACACTGTTTCGCCCTTTGTATTTGTTCATATGTTGAAGAGGTAGTTCAGAAGGGTTGGAAGGGTACGAGGAATATGCAAGGAAAAAGAATAGTAATCTGAAGCGACTCTTATCAGCGACGCTGCAAGAGCATAATGTCGCGGGTGCGTAAAATGGAAACTAAACCTTGGAATACCGACGCGTACCCGTGTAACCTTTCACCGTTAATAATGCATGCAGTTTTCATGTATACGCGGTTTTCTAGGTGAAAGAGACATAGTTTAGAAAGTGCGGTGTTGCATTACCTCGCTGACAGGATCAGTGAAGCGAATCTCTAATAATTAAGAAGCGAAGAGACACATTCTTTGCTAGCAAGAAAGAATCACAATGGTGTGAGACCTACTTAGTTCGAAGAAGAACAGTTAGACGATGAATTTTAAAACCCTCTCTCCATTTAGGGGAAAGTGGGGTAAAACGGAACGGGTGGGTAAAACGGAACACCAATGTTTCTGTTAGATAAGAGCTGCGAATGAGTTAGTATCGCGTGACATGGAACCAAAGGGTCCTCATAGCATTTTGTGATAGACCATAGACCTCTGCACAAGTTATTTTTTCATTAAGAGAGTTTGAAAAATTTTCGGTATCGACGTTTCAATATTGCGTTGGACTTTCGACCACTTTTCGGTACTTGGATTTCGAAAATTAATAACGGCAAGTACATCGTTGGATTCTATAGTCCTTACGCTACATTTTGATATATATAAAAAGTTCTTTACCTCACGCTGAAGTGTAAATATTAAATGTTTACTAAATGACTGCACATGGGGCAAAATGGAACACTTTTCGCGGGGTAAAACGGAACGCCTATTATACATGGGGAAGAATGGAAACGTCCCTTAGTATGTGTTTATTATCTCTTTTAATTATTAGATTGTAGATTAAACTTTTAATTACTATCCTTGTTTCCAAGAAAATGGATTTTGTATAGAAAATTATGATGTATGAGATACATCTTTCATTCGATCAAACTGTTAGTTTAAATTGTAATAAATAACATAATCATTTAACGCAGATGTGTTCTCCATGCAAATATTGATATTCATGTAAAAATCCACGTGTAGGGGAAAGCGGGGTAATTCCAACCAGCGGGTGATTCCGGCCCGCTTATTGTTCATACAATAATAAACAAACTGTATTAATCTATTCATCTTTTACGATATTATATTTATATTTTATTATTTTCCGTAATTTTCATGTTATCTAATAAAATATTTTCTCTTATATGTATAATATATATTTTTGTTATATTTTATTTACAATAGTTATACCTAAAACATATACTTATAGATTGTAACATAAATTAATACATTTTAAATCATAGAAATAAAGATTTTGTACGTTTACACGGTCTTCGAGTGGGTATTCCGTTTTACCCCACCTTCCCCTACAACTGTAATTACAAGAATTAATTTCCCTCGAAACCAAGAATCAAAGTTCAATCCTACATCTATAATACGTAAGCCTGTATTACGTTTATCGTTCGAATTAACTCGATTTTACACGTCCCCCCATCGTTCAGCGACGCCCACTCAACACGTATCGCTCCCCTCGCGCCACCTCCGCCGTGTGCACATAATTCTCCCGCATGTCATCGCTGCATGCTCGAGCAATGCCGCGAAGGGGGGAAAAAAGCTAAAATTCACGGACGAAAGGCGACGTCGGTCGGCGACGAGAGGAGTGAAAAGGGAAACGGAGCGATAGGCAGAGCAGTGAGAGGTTGAAAAAAATCCGCGATCAAGGGTCCGTGTGCACGTCGGGACGAGCTCGAGCGGAGGGGCACTTTCGCCCCCTGAAAATTCTCGTGCAGCACGCGCGTAAGTAAGTGCACTCTTGCTTCTTCCGTCTTCGTTTTCTTTTACTTCTCTCTTCTTCTTCTTTTTTTCTTTCCCTCCACCGCGGCCTTTCCCCCGGCGTAGGGGTCTCTTTGCGGCGGTTGCACGTGTGCCCGCGTACGTAGCCCCGGTATCGTCCGTATCGGGCGTCCCTATCAGCCAATTAGTGGAAATGAGATCGTAGCCGCAGATTAACGACCCGCTTCCTGTGACGTTCCGCGCTGGCACGTTCCTGTAAGGTCCCCGTCCGCGACGTAACCAATATATTTAAATAAATGTTCGTACACGGGCAACACGCTCCGCGAACAATGCGTTTCGTGGATCGGTTCGTCGAGGCCATGTGGTTGCGCTCTCGAAGACTGCGCTACAAGCCGGCTCGTTTTGTCTATAAATTACACGCCGCTCAAGCTTCAAGGCAATTTAGCGCGCACTAGCGCCGAATGAAATTGGACAGCCTGAACGAAAATCTCTGGTAGCCCTCGAGGGGGTTAGATTATTCCATAATCGCTATGGATTCGGTCGATAAACGGTTTTCATCGCTTAACTTTGCGATTATTCAAATTCCTCGGATTACGGTGAGGAATGAGGAAGGGAAATGAAAAGAGAATTGCAGGTTTCGTCACCTAGCTGACTAGACACTTGATTATAGAAGATTCCTACTTGAACTGCTTGATGATTGTAAAGCAGATCATCGGTGGCGCCCGCCACAAGCATCGCCTACACGTTTGTACGATCCAGCAATAATTTGGCGAGTGGGGTTCCACCGCCAACAGAAATTACCAATACACGACACCCATCGCTCAAACCGTTTAAACGCCTGCACGGCTGATATATTCAAAGCGATTACACATCCAAAACGCGGTGATCGGTGACCGAGCCGCGATGCAATCGCGAACATTCCCCGAGTAACGAATACCAGCTGCATTATTCCCCCGATTCGTTCTATTTCAGAATATTTAACGACCCCTCGCGCGCATTACTAAACGCACGTTGCACACATTTTGCCGCAAAACGTGGCCTCTAGAAATAGCCGGTCGTTCCGATCCCGGCTTCGAGGCGGGATTCACGCCACGCGCGAAGGTGTTACGTTATACCGCGAGGTGAATCGGCGCTTCTAAAATACACGAGCCAGAGTCGCCGTTCATCGTTCGCGGAAAAATAGCCGCGCGAGTGTAGCGGAAGAAATTCTTTCACACCGGACACTTCGACCATACCCACACCTGAACGATGCAAAGGAGCCTTTCGGTTACACTGCACATAGATATACACAAACATCCAAGAAAAATTCAAGCAATGTAGGTGCATAGATAAAACACGATACATGTCAGCTGATTCGAAACACCCGTTCGTTCGCGAATAGATCGTCCAGGTGACAAGGACGCGCGAGGGCAGCCACCCGAGGAACATCGAGCCCCATTCACCAGTTCAAAGTGCACACCGTGAAAGAGGCGTATAGAAATGGATGCAGAGCCATGGAATTTCTGATTTTCCCTTATCGTTGTCCGCGAGCTGGCAGAATTTCACTTCGTTCGAAGAGACCTGTTTCACCGCGACCTACCGCGTCGCGGCGGGAGCCGCGCGCCCCCTCGTTCCCAGGGCGTCGCGTTCCAGGCAAAAACTATGCCAGCCCCGGCTTTAATCTCGCGCGGCCGACAGATATCGGCGGCCGTGGAAGGTGCATGGAGGCAGCGTGCACCGTGTATACATGACCCGTACGCGGGCGTCGCGCGGGGGTAAGCCCCCGACAACGCGCGCGGTACATTCTTCGTGTACACGGATCCAGCAGGTTCATAATCACCTGGCCGCGCGCATACATATCGAGCGACGCGAGTTAGGCCGTTTCTCTCTGGTTTATAACCAGTTTCGTGTAACCAGCAGGGGCGGTGTAAATGTGGTCGGTTGCGCGGCCGGCTGCGGTAGACTGTCCGTAGAGGATCCACGGCACATTCACCGCGCAAGAGTGCAACCGTCCTTCTTAGAGCCCCAGAATATATTATGGCCCCTGTATATCGCCGGCACAATGCCTCTCCCGCGCGGTATAATGCACGTACGCGATACAATCGGGGAGCCTACGGTGGTATATTCAGTGTCATACGCACGGTATACAGCGCGCAGGCCTTTTCAGACGAGACACTTTCGTGGCCACGGCTGCCTGGATGTATTTGCGAGGTCGAGACACCGGCGTGACTCTCGCGTCAAAACTCACATGGCCGAATGAGATAACGAGGTCTTTCCAGTGGAAGGATAAGGGTCTTTTTTAGAAGAGATACCGTGGTTTTCCATATTCTGCTTTTTGCGCGCCATTTCGTGACGTCTGGAGCGCATAGTTGACAGTGGCTTGGGGAGTAGAAGGAAATATCACCGATCAGATGCAGCAGCCTGCTTCAGATTCAAGTGGCGAGCCGGCGGAGATATATTGCAATCAATGGGAACGTTCAGACAGTGCCACATAATGTCTGATGCTCGGTGACTGTGTTCTATGGTCGCATTCCCTTCAGGCAAGGTATGCGGTGGGACCATGAGACGTATGATCGTGTATTCTGCAGCTCCGAAAAATGTCGAGGAAAGAATAAGAAGAATGATAGAATTTGGTGGTGTTATGCTGTCGCGCATATATTACTGTAGAAACAGTCACGTTTTAGGATCACGCGTTTGATTTTCCAGGAAAATTTCATCCAAGCACGAACGTGCATATTCAGAGTTCGAAAATGTTCAATTTACCAATGACACTTTCCCCAAGATCTGTTTCATATAGAGGCGATGGATTCTAGCTGATATTGGAAGCAGTGAAAAGGTCAAGACACGTCCAGCGTGGACTTCTTTCACTGGAAACATTCAGAATAGGTCGGACCCAAGTAGGAATTTTGACGTATTAGATCGCCCTCACCTGTTCAGCTCTCAGGCGTGTTGGTACCATCGCCACACGAAATCCAAACCAGTTTTCTTCTACGGAGAGAGAAGATGGCACTTCTTCAGTCCCTCGACCGTTTCGTCGATCTCTGAGCTCGCACATTCGGTCATGCTGCACGTCGATATACAAGGTGTTCCAATATATATGATCAACCTGACGAACCCTTTTGATTCTTCTAACGGTTTTGCAATTTTCAACACGCAATATATTTTAGATGTCCGAGTCGATACGTGTGGTATAAATTTTACATGTGAAATTGGAAATGTACTTTTTGGATAGGATATTGAAAAAAAATAAGCGATATTGGCGAATACAATGGGCGTATAACCGCGTCGTGTACCACAAATAAAAAAATTCCGCAATATATCCAGTCATTTTAAAACAAAGGGAAAAAAATCCACTCAATGTTCGCGCACAACGCGTTCAGCCAACCACTGACGCCGAACAATTGGACGCATTAACAGAAACAGATGTGCCGTTTGTTTGAAATCCATTCCAGTTTCCGTAATTTAAACGTCGATCCAGGCACTGAAAAATAGGAGAAACAAGCGATTTCATTTGCCAACGGTGTTGAACCACTCTAGGGATTCTCCGACCCGATCGAATTACGCGTCCCGCGGGGACTAATTTTCTAATGGCCCGATTAATGTTTTGCGACAGCTGCGAGGCATTTCGCGATCTTTTTATTCGCCTACTCGAACGCCCAAATACTCTATGCTGTAAGAACTACTTCTGCCTGCGTGTAGCATACGTCCAGCCACTCAGACGTCGCGAACTTCTGAGGTGCCACCCGACCAACCGTGGGGCGCACTAATGACACTTAAATGTTGAAACTATATGACGAAGACTCTCACTGAAACTCGCGAGCCAACCTAATTACTTGTCGTCCCGCGAGCCTCATGCTGCAAGCAGACAAGAGGACGCGAAAGCGGATTCGTGTTCCTCTGGGCTACCTTTTCGCCACACTGATGCTTCACGTCAGGTGGTCTACCCATTCCTACAGAGTTTCACTTGAAAATTCGTGTCTAGACATACGTTTTCGTGCAGTAACTTAGACACGAGGCAACTTCGTATGAGGAATAACGCGAGACCCCGAAAACATTCGATCAAATTTAATAATGTGGAGTGTGGATTATGAGCTTGGATCATGATTCTGAAAATTCTATGAGAATTGTATGATAATCACAAAAGCTTCCACATGGGTAATCTCTCATATTTTCGTCGGGATCGAGTCGGGCACAGTGAAGAATGATTTATACGATTATGATGGATTCCGAAGTGCGTAGCGTGACCTGAGAATAAATTATATAGTCTCGGGGATCATTATCACGCGAGTTATGGGCGTTTAATCCGACGCATAAATGCATCTATAAACAGTACTGTCAGCGATTTTTGTCCCTCCGTGTGACACGATCGAGTAGAGAGTTTAATAGATTGACCTTCATGCCCAATCACCTCTGATGCAACGCAACGCGATAAATACGAAGGAGCTGTGCATCTGGTGCATCGCCGTTTAACAGGAATGGTGATTTTATTGCTCCTGACGTCAGTGTTATGGGGTCTGTTATCGACGTTGCATCAATTATCCTTTCCCGAGACCGTTTAAGGACTCTATTTTTAGAAGGCCTTGTTAACCCTCCGGGGAGCAATGTCACACATCGCGATACGTGCATCATAAACTTTTTTATTACATCAATTTCGTGTCGGTCTGCTCCGTTCTTATGAAACGTTAAAATATTATATTCAGATGAATGCAATACGACACCTGCATTAAATAATTCATTTTAAAAGACGAACTCGCAGCAAGCGCCGAGCAAAGAATAATGTAATAGTGACTGAGAATTAACAGGAGCACACTGCATCCGAATTTTCAGATGCAAGTCATACTGAACATGAAGCCAGAAACCTTTCGTTGTGAATCGAGGCATTGAGACCAGAAACGCACTATCTCGCGTTAAAAAACATTTTTTTCTTATTTTATATGATTAGTAGAACCTATTGGAATACATTATTGCTACTAACTCAATTTCGCAAAAAGTGTGGGTTAAGTATTCCGTTTTAAGCAGATCTAAAAAATGTTGAATTCACATTTCTCAGGAATAATTTCTTAAATCTAAGATATAGAACCCACCAGCAAGTGTACCGAGATTTAACGAATCGCCCTGTACATTGGATCGTTACTTTTTACGCCGAATGTACTTCTGCAGCCGTGGACACGCGAAAATAATGATATTCCATGACGGTGCGCGATAAATTCCATGGTCGACGTAGTTTTGATACGCGCCCGGCTCCAATTAATTCTGCCATTAATTATGCGCCGCGTCCCGCAAGGAATCGATACCGTTTTTTCCCAACCAGAAATCGATTCGAGAACGGTCGACGAAAAGTTTCGCCCCACTCGCGTTGATTAATTCATTTTACGGCTGGCACGACGGATATTTATCCGGTGCCGCGTAGCTAACAAACGCGTATCCCAGTTGGCCAACGCGCAAATTGGAAGCGCTAATTGAAAACGCGGAAAGACAGACACGCAGCCACGTTTTCCGCCACGAAAAACGCAACAACCAAGGGCCTCCCTTTACGATTCGACTCCCCGTCTTTACGATCCCACCTGTACACATTCTCCACGGTAGCGATTCCCTTTTACGTTCCAGTTCCCTTCATTTTCCCGTGCATCGTTACCATCGATGCATAAACACGCTATACGGGGTGCAAGAATGTACTTGTCAGAACTCTCACACACTAATATACGCGTCTACGATACCGGAAATATATTAAAGAAACGTTTGTTAAAGAGTGTTAAAAAAGCACAAAACATTCTCGCTAATTGAAACTTCGTGTGTAGGTACATTTTCACGCGAAACAGTAGCAGAGTTAACCTCCTCGATGAACGAGCAATACCCGCGTCGTAAACCTCGTATTTATTGCATTAATATCTGCAGCCTGTGCGTGGATGCAACGAGTAAACATCATCCGCGGCCGATAAACGCGGATAAAGACATTAATCAATGAGCGTGGCGATCGGAACAGATTGTGTAGCGAGTTCGGTCGGATAATTACGAGGTTAATACCGCTCGGAAGGAATGTCCTGCGAAGGAATCCCGACACGAACCGACTCTCAAGGATGGAGTACTTAACAGAACAAGACTCTAGGTAGGACACTAGACAGCTTCTTGCGTCGGCATACATTTCATCCCCGGCCTGAGAGAAACACGATAATGTCGCTGGGAGCAGGGATACAAGAGGGATCTTGGAAGAAGCCCGCTCTAACGGGGAAGAAAAAAATCGCTCGATGAGCACCCTACATAGAAATCGACCGTCGGCTTTTCTGCGCGTGCTACCTTGCAGAATGCAAGTGTCGGGTGTGCGCACAGCTTCTTGTTGCCGGTACCGGTCGTCACGTGAAACTATGTCGATATCTTTTTCCAAGCCAATGGCGAGCATCTTGTTTCGCGGCATCGTTGATCGGTGCCCGCGCGACGAGCTTCACTCGCCGTTCCCCCTAGATCGGGCTTCGAAAATAGAAGACAAGCTTCCTCCCAAGGCAAGAAACCTAAATTATTGCTTTAATAACTTCTTTGTTGGATCGGCTATCTATCAACCTGGCGTGATTATCTGGAATAGCATCGTTGCATCGGGAGATCAGTAACGATCTCTTGCGTTGACGATTTTCGATGCAATTACCCGACGATGAACGGTTTAAATCAAGGCTCCCCCTCGATCGCGGGATTAAATTACACAACTCTGTAATTGCGATGTAAAATCGCCCGGCCCCCGGGTATAGCTGCCAAAATGAAAAAGTTATTGCTTCGAGGTACGTATCGTGTTGCTATAGTTTCCCTACACTCTCGCGAACACCACTCGCGGGCACCAATATAGATGAAACATCAGCGGAATATAAGGCAAGGTATCGGTTACTGCAAACTCTTCAGGATAGGAAATTTCAATAGTGGCAGACAACTTTTCTTTCTGCTTCTCCTCAGTGATCCAGCGACCTGGTAATCGACGCTCGCAGGAAGATAATAATCTACTGATAGTAGATAGACCACGGACTCGAATTAAAGCGGCATGTGGCCCATTGACCTCGCGCACTAATCGAGGTTCCTGAACTAATAACGAGGCGCGTTGGTGGAACCGACGGACCGCGTAGAATTCTCAACCGAAAGTTCCGCGAGGCCACGTTTCGTCGTTCAACCGAGCATGAAAAGCGTCAGAAAGGAAGAGCATCGATTTACGAAAAATTCACGGATCAATGGGAATTCCCACGATGGAGGGCTGCCTGCCGGCGTTTCTACGGCTACGGACACAGAACGGAAGATGAGGGATTCATGACCGCTATTAAAATCGCCGCTGATACGTGGTAAACTGAGATTTCACGGATCGCTGGAAATATTCATCCCGTTGGACGATTCTCGCCGCGCGTTCCCGCGAGCGGACGCTCCAGAGCACAATCAACGGGCAATGAAGCGATTTTAGAGCGCGAGGAATCATAAAGGTTCCGAACGGCGCAGCGGCGTCGCTGAAAGCTTTTAAAGCTTTTCGTAACATCGATCTCTCATCAGTGTTTTTTTCGTCGTCTCTCCTCTCGTCCATTACCAGCTACTGTCTCTCTGCGCGACGGCCATATACGAATCAAATACTTTTCACTTTTGCATAGGTATAACGAAGGCGCGAGACAATAGAGCCATGTTACAAAGAATAATAATAGCGATATTAAATTAAAATTCTCATTACTCTCTTCCAATCTGATCTAAAAGCAAACTGCATACTATTCCTGTTAATCTCTTCCCCAAATTCAAGTCTGCCCTATACTTATTTTTTCCCTGTGCAAACACGTGTATTAATAATTCTTCGCATTTACACAACAAAGCGATTCAAATTACTACCGCTGCACCCAGGATAAATCCCGTATGCGGTGAATCGCCGAATCGCGGACATCGATCTGGGAATATCGTATCGTGGCGAACGAGATTGCTGCTGTGCACGCCGCAGTGCCACATAGGTAATATCGATCCCCCGGTAACCGCACGAAAATCTGTAATTTGCAATAATTTCGCAAACGGTCCCTCGGCCGCGTTACCAGGCCGTAACCTGTCCGTCATATTTCTCCTTTCTTGGTCTTCCGCAGTACCGCTCCCTCATGAATATTAATTCCACGCTCCCGAAAATATAATGCGGTAACGCCTTTATCGCTCGGACGGTTGCACCAGGCGGATCGTTGCACTCGAGGTGCCCCGGCCTCTCTTTTTCTCATGCTGGCCCCTTGGACCCCTGCCTCCCGCCCCTCCCACGGCCGACCACCCTTTCTTTCGCCTTCTGTCGTTCGAGAGGAAGCGCACTTTATCAATATTTATGAACGGCCCGTGGTAAGGTCGCGCGGAGGACGTTTTTTCGGACCGCGGTGAGAAATTCACCGAAATACACGGGCAGTTGACCAGAATTCACGACGCCGCACGGATATATAACCCGAGCCTGGAAGAGCACCGGGTCGAAATTCCCGGTGATTTGCGCGACGGATTGTCCCCGTTTAAACTCGTTTAAACGTCCCCCAGAAATCTTCTATTTAGCTTTCACAAAACTGACATTTAAACTGCAGTTTTTATGACACTCGAGACACTTTGTGCATTGTTTTTCCGTCGAATACAGTTCGAACAATGGAGGATCGATATTGGGGATGAAGCATTGATTCAATCTACCATGGAAACAGCCATGATGGGCCACTCGAATGGCTAATTCGTCCTGAAAATTAATTCTCGAGCCGTCGCGGTGAAACAGATTCCGGCGTTACGCCGAGTAATCGCTGTGCTCCTCGTGAATGGAACTGGACACTCGGCTCGTGGAGCACGGGGCTGCAACATTCGTAGTGGAATGCAACGGTGGCCCGTACCAGTTAGCTATAATTGTAAAAGAGCCGAGGGACTGCAGCTGAAAGAGATAGCTAGGTGTATAGGCTGAGCTGGTGAGCAAAGGACCGTCTATCGGGCGACTTCCAACGATCCGTCGCGAAAGGGGACGCGCGAGAGTTCGTGGGAGAGGTATCGCGCGATGATGATGTCACCAAATTGTCAAGCATCCAAATTTTGGGGAAAGTGTCGCGGCACGGGTCGCGGGGAGCACCGAAAATAGTCGCGAACGATGTCACAGGTGTAGCGCGAGCGAAAATTCCGGGTCTCGTAGAAAATCGAAGTGTATTGTTAGAAGCTGAGCATAGAAAAGATATTAATAACAACGACAGGTTTTATAAACTGTTCCTTGAGATGTAGAAAAAGAAAAAGAAGATTTGAGATAGTCCAGAAGTTTCTGAGGCTTGTAGGAAATATTCTCTATCTGAATTTCCTCTGAAAGGGTAGCTCAGATTTGCACGATCAGACGAATTCGACCCACTGAATACAGTTAAAGTTTCACTATTCAGATTAGATTGATGATAATTAGTGAGCCCCTTTTTAAGCCGCTTGAATACAGTGCTCTTGCAGTCTTCGAAGGAATGAAATTCGAGTTGACTCATTCCCCGTAGGCGAGATAATTCTCCTTGGACGCATAAATTCAGGCGGTCGGGCCGCGTATATCTTCTTGAATTAATCACACGTTGGCATTACTCATTTCGGACTACAGTTACCTGCCCAACGGCGTATTAACGCGTCTCCCTCCGCCCCCGAAAGTTTTATTGAACATACCGAACGTGATAATTGCCCCTTATCGCGAGTGTGTGTTAACGAACCGCTGCGACTGCGACCGTTATACGAATTCCTGTTTGAATACGGCTCCAATAGCAGGTGAAGAATTTTGGGATTCGTATAATACGAGTGCTTAATCGTTCGTGCATTAACGTTTCTGACACGAGTGATTTTCGGGTGCTTCTGGTTGGGAACGGTATCTTTATATTTTTGACGGACATTTGGTAATGCTTGAATGACGACGGAGATGAAATTATTAACGAAAAGTTTCTTAATTTCCTCCTTTCATTCCGAACCGTGCTGCTTCTGTCGCGAACGTACTGTATCTTGGTGTATCTTGGTGTGAATTTTCAAAAGATTATACTTCTCGATTATAAATATAGTTGTAATGACTGTTTCTTGGAAGCATACAAGTGTTCGCTGATGAGATATGGGTAAGATTCGAGTGATTTATATTTATTTCATCGATGACGTAGTACTGTGCTCTGTACGTAGATGATACACTGCTACGTTTTTGCCACTTATTTTCCGCGAATGGTCTATTAAAAGGAGAAAACATTCTTGCAGAATTATATACATAGGTACCTAGCTGGCTAATTAGCGTATTAATTACCTACATCTGGAGATATGCAAGGTCAGACAAGTATTAGAATATCACTGAAAACCATCTGTGAATGCAGAAGTCAAGAACATTTCAAGATCACCGGAGATCATAAACGACGAACGTGCAAGGTATCTGGTACGTCTCTTTTTTAATGGAACGTATATTCTTCTTTCAACAGAGCAGACTTACAAATTGCACGGGTGTTCCAAACACAATGTCAAGTCTGTTTTCCTTTGAAAGTTTTCGGGGAACTCTGCAACGTGCGATCTTAGGTACTGCGTTCGTTGAAAGAGAATTCGGATTTCAGTGAAAAGGAAATACGGGAGACTATTTCGCCATCACCTAACAACTTCTATCTAACAATTCGTTCGACCTCTGCCAACAACGTACCACATTATTACGGACCATCATCCCGCAAGGGGCCTCGTTCATTTCGACCACCTTAATATCTCCAAGGAGAAAGAGGTAGCGAAAGTAACGGGGATATCAAGGTGGTCAAGATATAACGAAAATCCCCGGAACGAGTCACCACGTACAACTTCAAACCAGCGACATAAACGTCCCTCGTAAAAGAGCCAAGGAACCTCTCTCCCCGAATCACGGGCTCGAAAACTTTTCCCCCCAACGACCACTCCTCAATTTGCCCCTTCGCGTTGCAACTTGTATCGTAAAGATCCTCGAGGTAAATCAATTTGACCCGCGAAAAGCGCGGCGGACAGACCAGAAGTTTGGCCAATTTCCTCGGAATCGTTATTTACAATTCCCACTCCGAAACGTGCGCGCGCTTTCGCCCAGATTGCTTTTTTCTTCGTTACGCCCAAGGAACTTTGAGGGCATCGTTCTCCGAGCCTCCCTTTCTTTCTACTCGAGCTCGGCTGCGAGAAGAGAAGAACTGAGAAGAACGTACCGCGGGAAAGGAAAAGCTGGGAAGAATGTATCGCGAGAAAGGAAAAGCTGAAGAAGAACGTATCGCGAGAAAGGAAAAGCTGAGGAAAACGTATCACGCTAAAAGTTATTCGCTCGACAACTCGCAACGCCCACGCTTCACTTTCCAGCCGGCTTAAAGCGATCCTCGTGGTCTACTCTTGTCGCGCAGTGCATTCTCCATCCCGTGTCGATTTTCCCTTTTTCCTAGAAGCTCACGGGCCTTGCAGTTTTCAAAAGTCTTAAAGATTCGCAACTCTGCTCCATTCCGTTCCGCGGCTTATCCGCTCGGTCCCGTTTATAAATCATAGCCCGTTGTCGCCCGGAGAATCGTGATTGCGGCGTCGTCAATGCCGCGTTTTTCTCATTTTTTTAATCCCTTCTTCTTCTGCTTGTTCCCCGAACATCGTCGTAAAAGCGGTAAGTATTTATTCCTTGAGTTGCAGCGGCTTCTTTCATCCGTTACACCGACCGACTCCCGTCCCCGTAAAAACTCTGAAGCCGACGATGGGCAACGTTTCGTCAAAGAGACAATTTGAAGTTTTCACATCGCTAATGCTTAACCGGCTTAACGTAATGTACTATAATCTTCCTGATAAAAAATATTGGGTTATGCCGCTATTACCGAGCTTAAACGATGTATTACTACAACATTTTATGAGCGCTAGGGAAACAAGTTCTACCGCTATAGATTGATGCTCGAGAGTTTGTACAACATGAAAAATTCAGCACAGCAGCTTTTTCCGTTTTCATCGAGCTACGAGGACCCAATTAAATGCGAGAGAAAACAGAGCAGACAAAATTAATCCCCTTGAAATATCATTTAACCCGCTTTAAAAATCCATCAGCGAGAACCATTAATTCCACTGCCCGCGCAATCACTGCATCGAATCAATTTTTATTATCCCAAGTAGTCGTGAGTGTCGTGACCATCCATCAGCTTCATCTATTCAAGTGTTCCCACCATGAGGGTTCCTCTAACTAATATGCCTATTGACTACAGAATTACAAATTTCTGTGCTGAGTTCAGATATTCTCGTAGTATCTACGTCCATCGACCGATGGGTGGTTCTCTAGTTAAAAAAGGTTTCACAGAAAACGCGATATTGTAAACACACCAAGAAAACAGCTACAGAAAGAGACGAGCACAGATTCGAACTGACTCTATAATATGTACCTATACACAGCCTTAAAAAATCGGCGATTTCAAGGGCCAATTTGGAGAGAGCAGATGATAACGATGATCAACAACGATTGATTTCGTTCTCGTTCCGACACGCGTCAAAAGTCCGACTAACGACGCGGCAGCACGTAGCACCGGACGGTAAAAAAAATTCAGGTTCCCCGAGGACGGGGTCGTCCCCCGATGGCCCTCGGTGGTGATTTACGTCTCTTTCTGGTGTCGTTATTCGGTGGCACGACGGCACCGGCGGTGCACTTCGCAGTCCATTGCCGTGCGGCACGATAAGCCGGCCGACCATAAAACCGAAATTTCGCAGCCTCCCAAGTATAACGCCGCGTCATAAATCGCAATCGTAACTCTCCATTACCATTCAATAGGAATGCGGAGGGGAGAGAAAAAAATGGATTGCTCGGAGCCGATGTCCCGGCACTGATCTTCGTGGAACGAGGCGGGAAATGGGAACGCTCCGTTTACCGGGAAATCAAGAGCGCGGGAAAGAGATTGAATGCGCGAGTCGTTTGACACGCGGCGGTCTAATTGTTACATTATGTAACGCGGATACCAACATATCGTTACGCGATACGGGATCCGTTCTGTAAGGAGCGTTGTTGGTCACCGGCCGTGACGAAGACGCGTAACGCTCGATTGGCGGACACTGGGTCCGTTCAGACCCGTTCTGGGAGGCTGCTTGTATTAGAGATTACTTATTGTTGAGCTTGCTGTAACGGAGTGAGAATATCTGAGCACGGCAAAGTGAAAAGTTGATGTGGGAGATTGTACCGTAAAACATTCTTGCGACCAGTATGTAGGATTCTAATAGGAATCGCGATAATTATCGAGGATAGACGTAAAGTCGCAGCAAAGATTTAGCATACGCTAAAGCGTCGATCGCGGTGAAAGCAAAATGATCGAGCGGCTTTTGGAGCAGCGACGCGGCCGTTCGATCGCGGATATCAAGATATTTATCGTTTCACGTGAAAAATCGCCGTAGCGGCAGGCGTAAATTCAACGCCGCGTCTCGTTACATTTTCCAAGGAATAAATTCGAGAGAATGCGCACTATAAATTCCACCTCCTGAGGTACAGGCCGCTCATAAATTCGGAGCACAGCACTGCTTTAGCATACGCGACAGAATGCGCGAGGGTAAAGAGGGCTTTTTATGAAAGAGAACGTCAAAGAATATAAAAGACAGCTCTCGCGGGGTGTACTGGCACAATGTTACCGTGGTGTTCATAGAATGTCCCTTTATCAAATATTCATGCATAGCCACCGGTCTACGCAATAAAATAACGATTTCCTCTAAACGCATGAAACTTCAAGCTTTATCCGCCTCTAATATCATTCCTTCTCCATTAAAATTTAGAACAGCCCCACGTCGTCTACATTTTGTGGACAGATAAGCAAACCCACTTATACAATTAATTATAGCAACAAACACTTATACAGTAAATAGCATAGAACATCCCTTTTTTCCTCATAAAAAATAATTGGAATTCATCTAAAAAGGTGTTTCCAATCAGAGAACCAAAATGGGTTTGACCATTTTGTTTCGAGAGTCGAAGG
The DNA here is from genome assembly GCA_963855975.1 of Andrena chrysosceles. Taxonomy (NCBI): domain Eukaryota; kingdom Metazoa; phylum Arthropoda; class Insecta; order Hymenoptera; family Andrenidae; genus Andrena; species Andrena chrysosceles. The sequence continues at coordinate 6,906,651 of OY979766.1, read as the reverse complement.
AGTTCGTGTTAAACGACTCGAAGCTGCGTCAAGGATGTCTGTGAAGAGGGCCAGGTGAAATTTAACAGTGCCAAAAGAGTTACAGTGAAAGAACCCTGGTAGTGGTCGCGAGATAACCGGTACACCGGGGCACACGGTAGGTACCTATAGGTATATAATGCCGGGACCATAAACGTACTTTTTATTCCCTTTCCGTGAGAGTAACGCTTCTCGGTCCCGTTATGTCGGCGAACTGCCGAAGGAGGGTCCAAAGAGAACCGACCGCAGCATCTTGCGGAACACTCGAATCTTCAGAAGCGGGAGGCAGCATCCGAAACGACTTTAAAATTAACCGTATCGTAATATCCTCTTACCGCGGCGATAGAATTCACGTGAACATTGTTATTACGGGGAAAGGAAAAGTAAAAGGAGAAAAGTACCTATCGGTTGGAAATAGCTTCTTTAAAAATTTCGAGAAAATTATCTACAGATTCGGAAGAATCTGCTCCAACCAATACAATCGCTGGATATATCCAATCGACCTAATACTTATTAAGAAACATTAAGAAATTCAAACATCTGCTCCAAAATCACCAAGTGAAAATGAAGCACTTCTTACAAGATATCTATGTCAGAAAATTATATCATAATCAGTTCCACGAGTAACGCTAACAGGGATAAGCAAAACGTCAGTCATTGAGGATCAACACCCTGGTCAGTGGTCAGCCGTCAGCCAAGAAATTTCTCTGATGACGATGCCTGATCCTCGGCTCTCGACCGACAATGCAACCGCGCCAGACTTAAGGGGGAACACCACTGTGAAAGTTGAAAATATTTCGATTTTTTTTTTCTTCACTTTCTTAATGTTTAACTCTTCAAAAATACTCTCTGAAAATTTCAAGTTGATATTCGAAGAATTGACGAAGATACAGTGCATTTTGTGAGACGCGTCACGATACCGTTCCGAGCGCGCTATGTTAGCGGCAAATAGCGCGCCGACATTTTTCTTACCCACTGTTCCCCCACATTGTTAAAGGTTATAAATTTTGGGTTTTTCCCGTTTTTACGCACGGTACGCTGTTCGTTCGAGAATCGAAGAAATGCAACCGTTGATCGGGCATTCGAGTGACAGTGAACGTCACGAACGGAAGTGTGATTTTTCCCGTGCAAACTTTAAACGCGATTTTCTCGAAACGACATTTTTCTAACTGATCGAATCAATAGCTCTGTCAATTTTTATCCGATCGACTTGAAATTTTGATAGGATCTTTAAAACAAGAGTATCTTCAGTTGTACGTACCGATTTTTTGATCGAAAACATATTTTTTTAAATACGCTCGAAAAACTATCCATTTTTTTGCGGATTTTCGAAACTTTTTCTTCCCAAGCGCACCATTTTTACAAAAATAATTTTTTTTAAAAATCGGTACGTACAACGGAAACTACACTCATACCGATTATATTTAAAAAAAAATTGATTTCAGAGTTGCCGTTTCAAAGATATCGTTTCGATAAGCGACCTATGTTTTCTTGTGAGGGATGTAGGAGATTAACTGTATATGGAAATCTATGCATGTTTTTCTATTACTTTTTTTTTTATAGTCTCTTAAGACATTGTACTAAAGATAGGTAATAACAATTTTATAATAAAACTGTAAGTTGTCCCTTAAAAAAATCTTAAAAATGGGCTCAATTTTCCGGCCGTCACAGTGGTGTTCCCCCTTAACGAACTCCGCCGATGTTGAAACGCGGTAAATATAATCGGTGAAAGTTCATGCAAGTTAATCGGGGGTACGTCGCGTCGGAGGACAGGCGTTTTGAAAAGTTGCGATTACTTCGAGGCAGGTCGTGGCAGCTCGGCTGAACGCGGAAGGAACAGCTGGCTAGCCGCGCCGTAGCTGCTTCGAACGTGAACGAGGAACGTTGCGACACGGCGACGAGACTCAATTGGGTCAAAGTGTGCAGTCACGAAGGTGGCTGGCCGAGGTTTCAGCGACACTGCGGTAATCGTGCATTTAACCGTGCACCGGGGGCCACCAGGAGAATAGTTGTGGCCGAAGGGGCTGTCCCAGAAACGGTGCTACGAACAAAGGAACCACGTGCACGGCCGTTGCGCGCTTCTGCGGCCCGTGTCGTGTGACCTCGCTCTCTCTCTGTCCTACACGGCGTGCCTCCGTGGCTGTTTCTCTTTCTGATCGCGCTGCGGAGGAACACGCGCTGCTCCTCGGACAGTTTACACAAAGCGAGCTCGCACGATCGGCTGAATGAAGCGCGTTAGCGTGTCAAACCGGGCCACCACAAAGGTGTCACCGTCTACAAAGCTATCTGGACTGGATCGCAAAACCCCCTTGGCTCCGGTCGCCGCTGGAACTAATGCGGACCTTTCATGTGCCTGGCCTTCGCGTCGTGTGTCAAAATGATATCGACGCGATGTAACGAGTAAGCATCGCAGCTCTGATTGACCAGCTTCGCTCGATCGTGTAACACGGGATCAGGTATGATGTTTTGATTGGTGGAACGATAAAGAGGTGCTGCGGAATTACGAGAGGAAGATGTAGGGAATTTTGGAGCAGAAATTCAAGTTTCACCGACGACCAACGGCTGATATCAGCAATGGGACGCCTGCGAGCGTTTCTCATGCGCCTTGGTTCGCGATTTGCGATCGCATGCGTCACGTTCGAGTGTACACAAAGCACAGCAGCGAGATTCAATGAATGAATGAAACACGTAAACGTGCCAGATCGCGGAGCCACAGAGGCGTAACGACTACGCAACCACTCGCGATCGCTTTGTGCTCGGGAAAGAAAGAACAGAAATCCCTGGATCCACCAGATCGGTCATTAATAAATATACTTGTGCACGTGGAATTATGGGCCGAGTATATTTCTCCGTTGCTCGGTTCTTAATAACACCGATCTGTAATAGTTACCCGGCTAGACGACTTTGAAAAGTGTGTAACCGAGCTGCCTCGATATCGAGGAGCCCGCTAATAATAAATTTTGAGCAACGACTCCACCTGTGGTGGAGTTTGGCACGGCGAATCGCGAGGCTCGCATTAAGATACGGTGCTTGCCATCGATTTTTCCATGTGATTAATTTATCGAACGGTCTCCGCTTCCGATCCACGGCAATTTCACTGCAACCTCTTCCTCGCCGTCAAGTCTCATCGCGCTATTTTACTCGTAATTTCGTGGCGGTAAATTGGTTCGATTAATGACACGTTAATTAATCTAATTGCTTCTTTGGTGTTAATTCGGTAAATTAACACTTTTTTCGGTAAAAAAAGCTGTAAATTCGGGAGGGGGACGATCGACAGAGCCATCTACGGCGCTCCACTTTAGACTTTCGTGCATCTTTCAATGGAATGAATGGAAACCGAGTGAGAGATGCGAAGACGGAGACACATACCTACTCCCTACGACCCCAACGGAGACACACATGTTTATTTTTCCACGGTTTTTTCGGCGTCCTTGCCTGCAAGCTCGAACTTATGTACTTTAACGCTGAACTGCTGACCTACATCTCTATTTCTCTAACGCGCATATAGGGCAGGTGGAAGAGAAATAGAAAACGGGGTCAGACCCACCCAGGTGCAAACAGGTCCGAGCGCCCGAGCAAGGCTTGCGAACAAAACGTGGGAAAACAAGGAGCTATGCCTCCCTTGGGATCGTAAGAAATATATATGTCACCTCTCATTCAATTCCTACGCCTCTACTGTTCCCCATTGGAGAATGTATGAAACGCTGAAATAAGACACCGTAGCAGTTCTCGATCTTCCACCGCCAAATATAGCTCCAAAATAATATCGCCCATAACTTCAGTACTCCAAATGAAAAATATATCGATTACAAATAGAAGTATCGGAAATCCTACAAGTAATATCACTGAACCGCAACGTTTCGACCCGCATCGATAAAGAGATTCAGAGCAAAACGAGAAGAAATACAATCTCCGAAAGCACGGGATCGTAAAATCGACCGTGATATATTCCGTGTCATCGCGAAATACGAACGGCTACAATGCACGCGAGAAAAAGAGGCGAGGAATCCGCGACAATAGAAAAATCTAACATCCAGTTTCACGCTCGAAGAGGCGATAAGGAAGGAAGTGGCTCTCCGCGCAATTGTCGTGGCTTCTTGCGACTGGCGTTCGGCAAAGAAAAAGTTAATTTGAATATTCCGCCGCGGCGGTTCCGCGGCGCAGGAAGTTCGAGCGCGTATTTGAACATTTTTATGCATAAATTATGCTGCTCGTATCGAGGCGGATTTCATAAATATTAATATCGCGAAAGAAAATTCATCCTCTACCCGGTTCTGCACACGGATATAAATATATTTCTACGTGCATATTACAGCGGGGCGTGCGTTAAAGGGGGACGAGGAGAGGGCACAGGCTGGGTAAAAGGGAAACCTGTCCCTAGTGGAAAATTTCTGCGGTCTCGAGGATCCTTAATGCAGTAAGTGGCTGCATTAAACGAGAATCCTGTCTACGATGAAAAAAAAATCCCTCCCCTCCTCGTGCCCGAGGGGACGTTCCGTTACAGACGGATTTCCTTGCATTACCATACAGGCACGCGCGCCATATATATTTCCCCGCTATCAGGAATCGTTTGTTTAAATACCTGCTCTCACATTCTTCTCGTTGCCATTCGTAGCGGCGTGGCTTATCGGGGGAACCTCAAACGATGACGAATGAACGCGGCATTTCAAACGATTCCCTTTAAGCGACGCTAATGATACTTTACAGATATTCGTGAAAATTCTATGTACAAAATGTCTTAGCGTCTTGATTAGGACTGTCCATGGGATATTAGCTATGTACGAATGAACATTTAAAAGTAATTGTAAAGTTTCTTTTCGTTCAATGAAGTGATAATTTAAGTTTTCTTTAGACAGCAGTTATTTACGTCAGCGTAGTTTTTCAAGAGGCAAGAATAACGACTCTAATTGGTCAAGGTTATACGTGATCAAGTTGCCAATTAACGTAACGCTTCGAACTGGTGCACGTGTCTCTGGAAGCGTGTGAATTTTAGTATACTGGCTGAAGGCCGTTCTTTCAGAGCAGTATCATTACAACGAACCTACTTAATATACACTGCATTAATTAACCATATAACTTTATGTCCCACAATGGAGCATCAATTTGCCTGCTGCAATATTCAATTAACAATGCGGTATATTGTTAACAAGCTTCTGCTATTGTCGCAAGTCCAGTTGTTGAACTACTCGTTAGCAAACTGTATAGTTATATCGGTGGAATTGTAGTTTCGCGGGGCCCAGGCGTCCCGGGAGGCAGCGATGGCTGATTAATCCGCCTCGCCACGGGTCCCTGGATAAACGATGAATTAAGAGAAAGGATCGGAGATCGAACTCACCCTGTGAGGCGCCCGCAGAAGTCGATGCACCGCCGCGAGCTGGTTAATTAGTGGCAAGGTCGCGCTGAAGGTGTGCACAGGCGGCCTAGGTGGCTCCGGATACGAGCTCGCATAGGCGAACGGATCGACGTCATTCAGATACTGCACACGGCACGTCAGAGACATCTCGCGGCCCCTTCTGTTTCTCGGCCGCGCAAACGGCCGATTGTCCGAGATATAGGGCCCTTTTTCCTTCGATCCAAAAAAGGTAACCACGCGCGGGCACACACAGCCGCCGGGGGACCCACACGCACAGGGGGCCCCTGTATCAATGTCCCCGCGAGCCTCGGCGGACCGCACGACCGCTTTACGCGAACGCACGAACCAGTTCGTCGTACCGCCGATTTATTTTCATTCGAGTCGCCCGGCTACAAACGAGAAAACGAACCTTGCTCTCAATCCCTCTCCCTCTTATCTTCGGGGGGCCGCCGTTCCTTTTCCTCTCGTGTCTCTTTCCTCCTCCTCGCGTTCCATTCGCGTCTACCGGCTCGGCGACGAAACAGAGGCTCACGTGAATACCTTGATCGCTGTGAACCGATATTTCCTCTCGCTCGCTCCGCCGCGCTATGCGCTTCGTTTTATGTGAATGAGAGTGGCGGCTCGCGATCGTGGAAATCGACCGATTTATTTTCGTCAGGGCGACGGAGGCTCGCGACGGGGGATAGAAAGTTTTAGCGACCGCTTCTTTTATCTTTTGGAGAAAACTCGCTCGAATCGTGACGCGAAAAGCGTTGGAAATGGTGTTTCGTTGATGCGGACGTTTGGGGGCATGAGGACGCGAGCACACCGGAATAGAAGGCACATGCTCGAGATTTCTGCACGCGTGAAAGTGACAATGTCGGAACTGTAGCAACCTTTGACTCCAGGCAACGTCCCGCTGAATAAGAAACCGCGTCGTTTTCAGCCGGTCGATGGCCTCTAGATTTTCCTTTCACTCGTTTGTCGGCTTCCCGACCGAAAGTGGAAATACTGGTGGGAGTCATTTTCATTACTCGCAACCAAGGTCACTGGCGCCTCGAAATATCTCGATTCCATCTATCTCGCTTTACGATATTAATGGGTGATTACTCATTCGAGTGAGAAAACACTTTAAGAACGGAAACTGTCGATGTTCGTCACGGGACGCCGCCATATTGTCTGCGAGAGCGCCAAAACTAACGAGTCGAATAAAGAATGCGCAGATGATCGGGTTCTTGACGGGTTCTGCGCATATGCACTGTATCGTGACATGGCGTGCAAAAGTTTCTCGAAAGTAATCAAATGCATTGAGATAACTGTACTAACACAACTACACGAACAGTACTAAAATTAATTGAACCTATCTTACGCGCGAAAAGAAACGGAAGTTGGAATTTCAATGGACCGCGCATGACTGGAAGTCTGTACACGACATCCGCGGAGCAACAATGCCGCGCTAAAGCGCGCGCATGACTTGGTCCGCGTCACGAAAATGGAGGAAACAATGATACCGGTTCCCGTGCGCCCTGTGTCCTGTCCTCGCACGACCAACGAAGTCAGCTCGAGGACCGAGGCAATCGCGAGAAAATCGCTACTCCAGTGGAATAAATTTACGAAGTGTCAATTATCCACGCATGCCGACCCGTCTCGTCATCCTCTCTCGTATTCGCATTGTTCTTGCCCGTTGCATCGGGCTAGCTCTTCTGCGAACCGGCTCGACCAACAGAAAAAGCGAGAGAGAGAGAGAAGCGCAGGGAACAACAGAGAAGCGGACGAGGCGCGAGAGAGACGAATAGAACGCGATCGAGGCGACAGAAAGGGAAAGAGAAAGAGGGAAACCGCGAGCAAAGGAAGAAGGGAAATGAGGGGGAGGGAGATAGAAGGGAAAACGAGTCTGCGCCGTGGCACGACTGTGATCGTGCCCGTGGTCGACGAAAGATTCACGATCGAGATGCGATCGTAACGTAAGATCGTGCCTAAGAGGATTTCCAAACTCGCCCGAATCGACCGTTGGGCCTATTTCCTCGCCAGGCCCGACTAACGGTGCCACATTTCCTTTCTTTTCAATAAAACTCCACCATGGCCATGGTTTTCTCCGTTCCGCTATTCAAACAGATTTTGAGTCAAAACCTGCAAGTTCTCCTTCAAAAATCCACGGAATGCCTGTCGAATTTCGCGCCGTTTCCGCGAAGCAGTCGACGAAGTAAGCAATACGAACGCGATTCAGTGGTTGAAACAGTTTCGGAGTAATCGAAGGAAGCTTCAGAAATACGAATATGTCTCTTAGCGATTGAACAGAGATGAACTGACAGATTCAGGGGGAATTCCTACGCAAGAGAGGATGACGTTACAGAAAGCCCGGCGGTTGCGAAGGTGAACGAGAGAAACAAAAACGAGACAGCTTGGAGCAGCGAACCGGACCTATCGTTGCCATACAGACTAACCTAACCTCCAAAATACATAACAAGCTCCGAGGGGAGCGGGAGATCGAACGAGTTGGAACACGTTCCACGAAATTATTCTAACATGTTACGCGAGCACAGCGTCTTCGTGGTCGTACAGTCTACAGAGTTTAAACGGCTGCCTCAATGTCACTTTCAATTGTAGATACCTCCGGTTCGTGGCTTGCGCGTCTCTATGCTTATTACGCCAGTCGGTCAGTTCTGAAGCGTCTGTGTTACTGGTTCCTCGATCGTAGCATTCGATTTTCGTGGCGTCTGGATCGTGGGCCGGGACACGAGGGAAGTATGTATATATATATATGTACGTGTAAACGTAGCGTTCGAAGCTGGAGTCTGCGCGACAAAAACTCACCTGGAGTGAGCACGGACCGACACGCGCGCTTCCCGCGCACGGAAACGCGCGTCACTTTTGATCGCGATCGCGGACGACACTTTCGTTAAGAGACACGCGTGTGTGCAAGGGTGTGAGCACGGGACGACACGGAATCGCGGAACCGGTGAGGAGGAAAAGACAGGAAAGAACGATCGAACGCACAAGCAACAACGTGCCTTACCTCGCGAGCGGCCGCCGCGACACTGAACGCCGCGGACACCTGTCGCCACTGAGGCGACAGTGGCGCCGTCACTCGGCCAACCCCCTCCCTATTCTGTGCCGCGTTCAAAGAGCACCCCGCGAAATTAAGATAGACAGATATAAGAAGACGGTATACATCTGTAGGTTTCGACGAGGTTTTACGATAGTTCATACTTTCATAGATAGTGTTTCAATATGAAAGTGAGGAAAAATGTTCTTGGAAGTTATTATCGGCCAGTTCCACCGATGTAATTAGTAGGGAAGACTATGTTTATCATACTACATGCTATACGAAATAGTATCAACACAATCATTAGGCCTGATAGGTATTAAGGTCCATAAGAGATAAATTGAAATTGTGGACTTCTTCGTAAACGAGAAACAACGATTGAGGGAACTACACTCCCCTGTACACGTCCAATTTATGGACAGACCAAAAAAGTAAAATTTCAGACAGGCACTGCAGCCGGAAACGAATCAGAAAACAGAGTGGGTAAATTTTCCGCAACGATGGCTTGAGTAAACGTGCAAACACGGGGCGGCTGGTTTGCTTTGTGGCCAACCGAGGTCCAGCAATATTGTCGTCAAGCAAACTTTATCCGACCATTCGGAATGGCTCGTTTCCCTTAGCCAGTTGGAGGTGCCTCTTTATCGATCTCTACGTTTCCTTTTTTCGATTTTCCGCGAAGATAGCCGAAAGTTTCGCCAGAGAACAGAGCGGACCATAGGGTGGTTGTTCCCCGGCACGGTCGTTTCCAAGGGTGGAGAGGGCTCCGAGGACGTGGCGCGAGGGACCCCGAGGAACCAAATGGAACGGCAGGGATGGTAATTGTGCGGTGAAAAAATAATCAGCTGGCGCAGCACGTAGAGCGTAACCGTAAGTGCGGCTGTGCTCATTGTTGTCTCGGTACTGGGAGACCCCACGAGGGTGACAAGCTCACAAAAGGGGCTGCTGGACCCATAGAAACGTGATGGGCGGTAATGCCGCGTGTGGGAGGGTGCCGTCGCTGCGATAAAATTCTATAGCGTGTCGGGGAAATATGAGTGACTTGAGAATCGAGCACCGAGAAGACAAAGGATTCGTTTTACGCCAGCTGATTCCTGTTTCATAAACAATTTCGAAAGTGACTGGCAGACTCTATAGGTATCGATAGAGGAAAGAATCTTGAATTAGATATTTTATTATTTAAATATAGAATTTGTGTAGGAGAAAGATAATTTCTCTGCCCTGCGTGGTTTTCGCGGTAAATTCGGGGAATTATATGCTGAAATATTTCCTGTCACGTAATTGAGACGCCGATGCACTGCGACGCGAGGGAAAAGGGTTGCAAGGGGAGGGGAAGTGACTGCAGAAGACCCCTTTGTTGATAGCACTTTGCGTGCAAAATGGAAAAAAGAAGAGGGAGTCTGGGGCAAAGGAGAGGGTCTCTTTCGTACACCCCTCACGAGAAACAATAATGTCGCGCGCACTACCACTCCTCCTGATGTCGTCTACCCTCGCCTCGTCTTTGTCCGTCTGGCTTTTTCCGAGTTCGCGTCGTCCTATCCACGGTTACCCTGCACGACTCTCCTTCAGCTACTAATCGCGAAATGAATAGCACGCGGATAACAAACGCGAGGAACCGCGCAGCTGGAAAGATTGGGGGAAACGAAAGAAGCGCGAGCTTCATCCACTCCTTCGCGCAGCCTCTCTCACAAGATAATGAAGCGCTAGATATGACGCTTCGTTGTTGGCAATCTTAAATTCAAGAGGAAGGAGACAATCTTCTAATAGAGGTAAAAGCAAGGGAAACAGACTCACCGGAATGTATCCATCGGGCTGAGGTCTCTCGTTGTCCCTGAAGAAAACGTTTGGATTACGATCAAACCCCGTCGAATTTTAGGCATTCACACTCGATTATCGATACGAAACATACCGATGCCGTCGCTGTATCACTGGCGTCTGCGGGGTGCTGTCGTGTATGATCACCTGGGTGGCGTCGATTTCCTCGCATTCTGAACTGTCTTCCGAGGAATCTGTGCCGAACAACAGTGACCACGTAAAGCCTCAACAAAAAGGATCGTATCCGCGGTTATAATTAAAGACACCCCTCGCTAGCGACCAACTAGAGCGTTCTCTTTGAATGCTCCAGATGCTCTAATATTCGTCACACCTAATTCGATTCTAGGCTCCTCGGAACGCGAGCAGCAATTACGAACTAGCCAAATTTATGGTTCGTTATTTCTCCTCGCCCCATAACCTACATTCCCTTTCATCAAGGAAATTGCAATCACCGAAATCTGTTCGTACGAACTACGACCTAATCCTATCAGCGCCCCTTTCAGCAGTGTGTGCGTCCACGATTCAGTACCCATCCATTGGGTATACCACAATCTCTAAAAGGAAGGATCCCAATGATTCTCTTCAAAGGGACGGTATAGAATGCTCTCGTTAACAGGGACCGGCCTCCAACTATTCTAAACCCGATACTGACCGTACTCGATATAGCCGGTAATTCGACCGGCGCACGATGTAACCACGAACACGTTCGCGGTCGATTACAGATCGCTTGTAAATTCGTTCTGAACTCACCCTCCTCGATGGGCTCGCGTTTACGGATCCGAGAGAAGACGGGGCTGGGGCACAGGGTAGCCGTATCGCCCAGCAGGTCGTCGATGTTAGTGTGCTCGCCGATGAACAACGGTAACGTGGAGGGTCGTTTCCTTGGCGACGATCTTCGGGGTGCCGGCTGCACGTTGTCGTAAGGCGAATCCCGCCCGCCATAATTGTCTGGCGGGTCCGGAGGATTTTCCACCTGAAAAGTGCATACAACCACATCCTTGTAGCGAGGTACCTGCTGTGCAATCGGCCATAGTGGTACAGTGTTAAAGATGATTCGATATGAAAAGATGAATCGAAAGTTTAAGCTAATAAATGAAATTCTTCGAACAAGAGAGGCTTATCTTATTGCGTACCTAGCTTTCGAAATCAGTTAAGAGCAAGAGAAATCAAGTGTATGTGCACTTGATAAAATACTCCAACACATTTTTGTATAGACTGTATTTACACCCCCAATAAATCGGTGTAATTTTAATGCAAATGTCACGTACAGTTATCTTCAAGAAGCATCGACGTTTGATATGAAACTGAGATAATTGAGAACATGCTTGCATAATACTTTGTTGAATGATAAGAAACGATAAGAGAACGTAATCTGATAGAAAAGTTAGTCGACGTTCCTGGATTGTCGGCGACCTCTCAGAGCGTCCACTTGATTTGTTAATCAAGGGGCAAAGGCTTAATCCGACCACAGACTTGGTTTTCTCGCCGGGGTAAGCACGCGAGCTTAAAAGATTTATCGCGTCGGTGTATTATCAGATCGGGGCGGCGACGGCTCGTCAGTTAGGGACCGTTAAATGAATAATGCACGATATATGATCACTTTACCCCTTCAGGACTGGCGCGATCCCCGAGCGGCTCGTCGACCGGTGGAGGCGGAAACTCGATAGGGAATCTAGAGAGGCTTCTCTTCGCGTATATCTCAGGTTCAGGGTTAACGCCAATATCGATTCTCTCGAACGACTCGGACGAGTCGGAGGTGCTGTTAGAAGTTTCCACCGGAATCTTGACGACACCGTCAGGAACGTTCGGCGAGCTGTCCATCCACCACGCTTTCTCACCAGACTCGATATGCCTGAGTTTATTCACGCCTCTCCCATACGATTGGCTATCGTCGACCTCGTCTCTGTGATTCTTAGCGATCCCCGTCACCGGAATCACCTCGATTCCTTCAGGTACGTTTTCAGGGTCATCGCTCATCCACCAAGCTCGTTCCCCAGATTGCTGGTGCTTGATCCGATTTCTCTTGTCGCTGGACCGCGTGCTGCACCGACTGGATCCTCGTTTCGAAATGGAAGACGTCGTGGAGGATTGCCTCCTCGGCTCATCCGACGGAACGCCGTCGTTTGCATCCAGCCACCAAGCTCTTTCCCCGGACTCTTGCCTCCACACCGTCGAACTCGATGACTTTTTCGCCCCCTCCGAGGGAACACTGTCGTTTCCGTCCAGCCATCGGGCTCTGTCTCCAGAGTCGTGCCTCGAAACGGTCGAGTAAGATTGTTTCTTCGTCTCATCCGAGGGAACGCTATCGTTCGAATCTAACCACCAGCCTTTTTCCTCCGATTCTTGTCGCGAAATTGTTGACGATTGTTTCCTCGCGTCCTCCGTGGCTGCGCTGTCGTTCGACTCCAACCACCAGGTCCGTTCCTCCGAATCTTGCCTGCATACCTTGTATTTATATTTGCCTGAGAACATACAATTAAGGAAGGTATTGTTTCTGTAAACGAATCGATTTGCATATCTTCCTTGCCATTAAACTTGCATACTTAACATGACAGAATAGTGGAAACAATTCTTATGAATTTTTTAAAAAAAACATAGCAATTTTTCTTATTTTATAATCGTAAGAAGTTGAAGCTTGTTTAGCAATCTACCAATATTCTCCACGTAAACAGAAAGAAAGTGTTACCTTTGAGTCCGCGCATCGACTCTATTCAAGCTCTAAGAATACAAACACTGACTCACCATCGTCAGGTAGCGTACCGCTGACGGTCGTTTCTTGGCTAATATCGTCGTTACACACGCTTCTAGCTTCGACACCTTCGGGAACGTTGTCGGCGTTCGGATCCATCCACCAGGGTTGCTCGCCGGAATAGTTCCGCCTGATCCTCGCGCAGCTTTGCCTCCTATCGTCGCTCTTCTCCGAGTTCGTCATGCTCTTCGAGACGCACTTCGACCCTGTGTTGTGCTCCGACCTCTTACCATCCACGCTTTCCTCGTTGGAGTCCAGCCAACCACCTGATTTACCGGAATCGCCGGATTCCTGGTGCTTATTCTTGAAAAGATTCGTCACTGGCGCGAGGGCCCTCATCAGGAACGATTTAGCTTCGTCGGCCTTCCCGGAACGATCGCTCCTCGATCTCGGACTGGATGGTGGCCTGGGTGGTTTGTCCATGGTAAGAGACATCTCGTCGGCCGACGACGCCAGAACACTAGTCCTAGAGGATCCAGCGCTTATCTTGCCTCTCTTCTCGCAGAAAAGGGACTCGGAGGTTCTTCTCCTCCGACGCCTCGATTCCGGTCTTGCCTGCCTATTGTCATCGTCCTCCTCCTCGCTGCTCGACGAATTAGAGGTGTTCGACTCACTGTTACCGCTGGAACTTGAGCTTCTGTCCTCTTTGCACCTCCTTCCTAACGGCGATTTCGAGCTGCTCCTCGTTTTTACGGCCCTTGGCGAGCCACTCGAATCGCTCTTGCTTGTCGTACCCTTCGATCCGCTGGAGGGCATTCTCAGCCTGGATCTGCTTGACTTTACGGAACTGGGAGATCCCGACGGGGCTGTCTGATGAATGGGTTCGGAGTTCGGTTCGGACTGCGAATCTTGAGAGCTGACGGACATGCTCCGCTGGTTCTTCTTCTTCCTAGCGTACTTGGACTGCGATGGGTCACCGTTCTCCATATTCAGCGTTGACTTGCGGAAATCCTTGTTGACGTACTTGACGGGAACGGCGCACTTGGACGCGACCGCGGATGTCACATCGGTCTTCGGCACAGGTGGTTTGCCACGAGCGTCCGGCGAACCGCCCTGCCTCAGATTCACTGACGACGCGCTCGAACCGCCAGTCGACTTCCCTGGCGACGACGGCGTCGCCTTTATTTTTGCACCCTGACTCGTCACCGAACTGGCTGACGACGATTTCGATCTGCCAATTGGCACATTTACAGCGGATCCGTCTGACGAGTCTGCGCGCGTCATTTGACGCGGCAGATTCCTCGAGGAGCCGCACCGAGACTGAGGTGTCGTGGATCGGCACTGCGGTGAACCACTGTTCGATCAGAAAATACGGAAAGACATATGAAAGTGAGGGTTTGATCGTAGAGAATCTTAGTAATAGGCGAACTTAAAGAAATAGAATTAATTGCCGTAGGCTAAGGAAGAATTGGCCAAAAAAATAGCTTCACTTTCAAATCTCTGTTTGGCTTTAGTGATATCGACTACGTCTATATACTGAATTCAATGGAACGTGATATGTACCTTTGATGAGACTCCCTTCCAGACGAAGTATTATCGCGTTTCGAGGGTGCGATATCTTCACCCTGCTCGTGGCAATATCCCTCGACTATCCTGGCAGGTTCGTCGAGTCTGGACAATGAGCTGGCGTCGGACTTTGGCGTCGAACTTCTCCTTTCTCGCATCCCGTCCGACTTTGACGAAGAACTCGACGAAGACTTCACGATCTTCACTTCATTCTTCGTCGAAGCACGACCTAATCTCGGTATCGACGGTCTCCTTTGATTACAACCCTCGCCCTTCGACGCCGAACTTTCTTTACCGCTGTGCGTCTCTTCGCTCCTGGAACTGCTTTCCCGGGAGTTCGGCGACTTTGCGACAATGGCGGAATGCTGCGGTGAGCCCTCCCTTTTCAAACCCGAAGAGTCGCCGTTGAAAGTCTTGGAGCCACCGAAACGATCGCTTTTCGTTTCGCTCTTCCCAGTGGGGCACGATCGAGGCTCACTGCTCTGCAGTTTCGCGTCTGCTTGATCTCTGCTCGAGTTCCCCTGTCCCATGCTCGCAGGCATCTTCGACGCGGAGTCTGTTTTCGCGATTGAAGTATCGGCGCTGCCTCTCTGATACCCTAAACCGCCGAATACTTTGGTATTCTGTTCGCTTTGATTCCTGTTGCCGTGAATCTCTTGACTAGAACTAGGTGACACTTTTGACGCTGCGTCGTTCCTCGAAGGGATGGAGCTGTCGTTCGTCCTGGTGAACGCGAAACTGTTCACCCTAGAATTCGTCGCGTTGCCATTGCCGTTGAACCCTCTACCGTATACGGGAGTCCCGCTCGGATTCGACGACGAGAATTTGTCCAGGTACGACGACCAAGGCGAGCCGGAGATCCTTCCACCGCCTCCGAATCGCGAGAATCTCGACGTGTCCTCCACTCTGTCGCACTGGGCCTCTTGGTCCTTCGATTCCGCTTTCCTTCGACCGCGGGTGACTTCTTTCTGCTGCGCAATGCCCATGTCAGCCCTCCTGCTTCTCACGAACGACGATGAAGCTGGCGGACTAGGCGACGTGCCTCTCGTTACCATGGTTAAAGTCACCGTGTCGGTGTCCTGAAGTCTGCTGTCAACTTCGAGGTCTTCGGGCTTAGCGAGGGCAGCGAATGGCTCTTTGCTCGGTTCCTTTCCCGACTTGGTCTTCGCTGCGTCCTCGTCCTTCAAGCTCGCTGGCATAGGCTTACTGCCTGAAGTTCGGAACCTGTCCGATCCGGAGTAGCTTATGGCCGAGGGAACTCGGTCGTTACTGCTTCTCGATGAAAGAAACCGGGAGCTAGTTGTCGAGCCGAATCTCGATGAGATCGGCGCTGAGCTCGATTCCGAAGCGCCTATAAACAGTTGTTTCGAACGAGTGACACCCTTTCGAGTTACTTTTCAATATTCTATTGAGTAAAAAAGGAAGTTAAAATTGTAGGAAAGGTCTAAGAATTATTTACATACTTATATTCTATATAAGAGTAAAGCAAGGGAAGCACTTGAAATTTAAATCCTCCAAAAAGGGAAACAAAATATTCGCTGTAATGAAACCTGATATGAAGATGAACTGATATGTAATGAAATTCTACCAATATTTCAGTTGACTAACAATGTAAATTTAACTTACTGGAGGCACCAGATCGACCGTAGGAGGACGCCCTCGAGTACCTGAAGGAGCTGGATTTCCCCACGCTGACCTCAGGGCTAGGCTCGCGGGAACTTCTCCCCGAGTTGGGACGTAATCCACGGTACGAGACCGGCGGATGATCGCTTCTCTCTTTCTTCTCGATTCGACTTTCGTTTCCATAACTCCTCGCCAAGCCTGATCCGGGATAGGTGCTGGATCCGTATCGAGATACTCCGTCAGGCTCTCGGCTCTTCTCGCGAGAAGTGGCGCGGTTATATCTGTCCAAGACGGAGGCAGGCCTCTCGGAAGTTTTAGCAGCTGGGAACGAGTACTTCTCGAACAAGGTGGATCTGGTGCTGGATAATGGACTCTTCGCCCTTACGTCCTCCGACGATGACCTTCCAGGGTGCAGTCTACTTTTATCGGGTTCTTTGGCACCTGAAAGGCAATACCGTTTTCACGCGGTCTGGCGCTTTCGAAGATGCATGGCGTGAACATGATAACACGGTTAAGTGTGGGTGAATGTTTCTGAAAGCTCGATCACTGTGGAATACGGTTTCAGAGAAATGTTTTGCGGTAGATTCCTTTGGACCTTGCAGATTCATACCGGTACATTTATTGGATTTTTTTCTTTGGAATTGTGTAGGGTGATTATAAGTACTTAATTGGAATTTGGAATGAAACGCTGAATAACTTACTGGAATACTTGTAGATAGGTTTCTCTTCAGTCTTGTCTTTCTTCAAAAACGCGTTTCCGTATCCAGAAACCCTCTCCTTTCCAGGAAGCCGACTGGAACTCGAACCAATAGATGAATAACTGTTTCTGCAGCTCGGCAGACTGCTTCCTGTAGAAGTGCTTCTCCCATAAGTCCCGCCGCCGATGCCGACGTTGGCTCTGGATCGGTAAGCACCAGTGTCACCCTGCAAACCGGGAATCGAATCGATTACTTAGTTGCTAACGTTACAGACTCGTCGGTGTAAACTGTATCCTTTACGAAAGATACTTCTACGTGTCCGTGGGGAAAGTAAACGTTTAACCGATTTCTATTTGTGCAACGAAGACTACTTGAATGTCTACATTCCTCCAAAGTCTGCCTATCGCGTCTGTGATTCCCTGTATGTAGGAAAGGACAGCTGCGCTCCTTTTTGTCCCTTCACTTTTACTCGTGATTTTATTCTCGCGATCAGGGAGCATTTATCCGGGGCACCGTTACTCGGCCGTCGATCGTTCGAAGTCGATCTCCGCGAGTCGGAGCGTGTGCCGGAAATGTCCTCAGCTCGATCGTTGTCCGGCGAACAGCAGGACAATCGGACCCTGGTGAACTTCGTGCCGCTCTCGAAGTAAAATTGCCAATCGAGATCGACCACCGGGGAGCGCGTAAGCGTTTTTTTTTCCATGCAAGATTTACGCTCCACTGTCCCAGCGACTCGAATATTTATTAACCGCGATAGAATCTTACGTCGCGCTCGTAGCCTGAGCTTCAACCGCCGCGCCGGTAACATTGTCGACAACGAGAAGACAAAAATTATCTTTCAAAGGCGAAGAGTGTGACAACTATTTCTGAAATTTACTTTTTATTAATGCCAGTGTTCGTGCAGCAGTTTATCAATTCGATAAAGAAATCTGAGTTCAATTCGAGCGTGCGTGGATATTAAAACTGACACAGCTCATCTTCCACGTCTTATTACTCAAGTGTATAGGATAATTGGAAAGAGATGGCCCAGAGAACGAGAAAATGATCCATCATGCGCGGATGAATTACGACTAGAAATGATAATTCGTACAATTAACATAAGTTTGGCGGATTGCCCCAAGCTCGAAATAGACGGTCCGACCTGGCCGGGTGTAATAACCTTCCTGTTTCTCTCATCTACACTGGGTGAGACGAATAAAAGTGGATGCCTTTCGAAGCTTTTCAATTGTCCAGTAGCACCACCGACTCTCTCAAACGTGACGGCAACATTTTCCTCGTTAAAACTCCGAAATGAATTTAACAGGAATTTAAAGTACCTTGAACCAGGATCCCCGTGGGTATTTCGAACCCATGAATTCATCGATTCACCCTTTTCTTTTGCGGTAGCCGAATAACGGTGGCGCTGAAACGTTTATAAACGGAAGCCCGCCGATACCGTAACCGAACGTACACTTTTCACAGCAGTTTACGAGCTTGCGTTTTCTTCGCGTTACCCTAAACACCCAACCCGCCGGAGGTTTATTTATCTTGAGCAGGCTTACACACGTACCAGCCACGCAACCATAATTTCAATTTAAATTCAATTACATTCTAAAGCTCCAGCATCTTGCGCTATCATGTTAAGATGAGATCCAGCTCGGTAGAGCGCGGGGCGAGCGAGGGGCACCTCCGTGCTCAAACTTTTAAAAAGTGCCGTTCGTTATTATGCTAATGCCATTCGGGGTGATAATGGAATTACGACAGACGCTCCTTAAGGCCGCTAAAGCGATTCCTTTCAGCGGAAGTGCCGAAAGAGGGCCGGAAGTGATAACTCCTCTCTACTCGTTTATATCCGGCCCATTATCACGCCACGAGTCTTTTCACCCGTAAAACGTGGTTCCTCAATGCCAACGCTGGGCCCCTCGACATCTTTTGCGCGACTGGGAACCGTGGTCACACACCGTGCATTCTCTCTTCTGCTGGAACTAACTACACACTGCTAACGATAGAAGCAGTGGTGGATATAAATCGACGAAGTATGACCAAACAAAGAAGTTTCGAATTTTAAAAGAACTATATGCTTGATCAATAAGTTTTTGTGCTCTGTAGTTGGGTGCAGGAAATGATCCGTAAAGGTACACGGTATAATAACTCGCTCCATTTACCGGTCTCGTTGACTCAGTGCTCTAAAATTAAACGCCGAGTTCTCTATCGTGCCTTCAGTTCATTAGTTACATTAAAATGCTACTCGCGCTGGCGGTCCAGGACTGCGACCCCCCTCGATGCCCAACTTCGATATTAGTTCAAGAAGTCACCATAAACATTTTGGCAGCAAGCCTCGACGGTCTTTGGCTAAATTCAGAAGGCAGAGCTCTGCCAAGAAGCCGAACGAGAACCTGTTACGACGTCCATTATCGGCTTTACAGTGGTTTACTGGATGATCGCGACGTAAAGCACAGGAATTGCGAGCCGGAAACTTTTGTCAGCCTCGACAGAACTTCCTCCCCCTTCAAACGCTCCTCGGCTCTAGAAATTTGCTTCTCATTAAAATTCGACGAGGTACACCTTCATTCAAGTTTCACGTCTCGATGTTTCCCATCAATCCACTGATATCTTAAATTATTATTACTATTGTCACAAGTTTATAAGATATTTGCGCCTGAAACATTGAATTTGAATTCATATATCTTTTTTCAGTCAACCAAGGAACAACCACTATTTTATATCTGTTCCCTATAGTACTCCCACTTTCTTGTGTAACGAGCACAGAGTCCTCCGTAAATGAATAAAGAAATCAATTCCCCTGTCATCGATTTAATCCCCCACGGATCAACGAAAGTTCCAATAAATACACCTCGGGCCACGAACCGCGCGCTCAAAATCCCCCCCACGTACCGGCGAGAAAATGATTTATCGCTATGTCCGTCGTTCGGGGCAATAAGCCGCGTACCTTCAGAAAACAGGAATGATGGAGAATTACAAACGACCCGCGGTCCCGCAGCGAGGCACTGTTTTCATTTGCGAGATTCCGCCCGAGGAACGCCTTGGTTCTATGGATTTCCACCCTCCGGAGGAGAGAAGGAATGAAATGAGGGCAGAAGACGATCGAGGGTAAGTGATCAACGGGCGAGAGGAGCTGGAAGACGAACGCGGGCGCGGAATGACAATTCGAGATCCCTTTATAAGTGGACGATTGTTCGAGCCAGTGAGACGGCGAATACAGTGAAAAGGGGCGAAAGGGGAGAGAGGTGCGGGGATGTGGGGGAAAAATTGTAAAGTGGTGGAATTGATACGAATGGCCTGCACGGATCTTATACGTCCCCGAGGATCGAGCGGAGCGATCGCACCCGTCCAATTTATCCGAGATCGATGAACGATCCATCGACGCTCACCGGTCAACTGCTAATCCGTCAGCGCAGAGCGGTTCTCTCTGCTGGTGGGAAGAGGAGGGTCTGCACCCTCGATTTAGCCTCCGTTTCTCGATATTTCGTCGTCGCGCCGAAAAGCTTTCCATTGGGCTCGTCGAATTGAAAGCAGCTCGACCGAGAAATCTTTCGATATTGCTTTATCGTCCATAAAAATGGCTGTTTACAGCCTCGCCATCTCACCCACGGGGCCCGCGCTCCGCCGCCCCTTTTATCGACAGATAAATCGCCCGTTAGACCGCCACCCGGCGGTTGTTTCTCATACAAGCCCTTCCGTCGATCGTGACTTTTGTGTCGATGACGCCTGAAACGCTTTTGACTCTCGAGTAATTGAATACTCGCAGGCGTGGGGACTTTTGAGAGACTGAAACTGGACGATCGACCGGCCGGGCTGGGTTCCGAGCGTGGATCTTTTATTATTCGACTGCTGAACGATTGCTTTGGTCAATTATCTAGGGCGTCGTGAACTTGGGGGAGCAACGTTGGGCGTTTAGTTTCCTCGTGCAATATCCGAGCAATGAAGGGCTAAGACTATGGCGGATTTAAATCCTCGGAAAAAAGGCCCAGTTGCCAAACATTTTGAGAAACCTATTTTTTTTTCAGGAAAATAAAGAGGTAGTTTAGTAAAAACGCGCTAAGTGTAATAGCACAGAGAAGGGTATAGTGTTTGGATAAAATCTTAATTTTGTTTTTGAAAAAAGGGCCCTAGAGGGGAGATTCTAGACGGGTGACCTGGCGGGAATTGTTCATCGCCCGCCCGTTAAATCCTCCACTGAGACTATATGTATAATAGTGTAGAAACAAAGAAATGAATGAGTGCGTGGAAGTAACAGACGTGCAAGACGCGTACGTGCGAGTTTAAAGAATCAAGCATTTAAAGATTAACAAGCGAGGATCGTGTTTGTATCAAACGCGTGCAATCTTAACGTTACTGATGAGGATGTGGGCGCCTGATGCTCGAGGGGAGGCCGGCTAATTGAAGAGTGTCAGTCTGATTTAACCTCCGTCGACTCGTCACATTATTATAATTTACGACGTGCCACCAGTTGTCACGAGCAACGCAGAACGAACGCACAGCCCCGTCTTTTTCTTGAAATGATAAAGTGAATCCCCAGCTTTATGAAGGATGCTCGTTCCAAGTCAAAGCCAATAGACAAGAGCGACGATAAATCATCAAGGAGGAAAAAGCAGCAAGGTGCGCCATTGAAATAGTATCCATGTCCTTGGGTTAATTAATAAAGATTAAAACATCGATGGGTAACGTAGGAAGTAACAATTTAAAGCCTGAGATAGTCAGCGCCCGGTGCAAGTAAGTCTGGATTTATAGGAATCGCTATATTTCGCCAGAGATAGGTTTCGATTCGAGGTAATCCTAATCGAATAATTTCAAACGCGGAACCATGAGATTTAGTGACGACCAAACACACATATTCCAGATGAAATTCAATCGTGCCGTGCTGCTCGTTGCCCGATGTATAATAAACAGTTACGTTTCACTAAATTATTCAGTTAATATCGCGAAACGACAGGGAGAATTGAAGTAGTTGACGTTCAACATGCACCGACGCACGAAAGTAATTGTGAATTTAATATTACGGTGTGCGATACGTCATATTTGAAATGGTTATTAGTATACTCGGGTTTAAAGTGTATGCGCCGTATCCACGATGTATATAAATTTAATCTATCTTGTATCCTCGACGGGCGTGCTATCTTCCACAGCGGACCGTCAAGTTACTTGGCATTAGTCTACCTTTTATATTTATTCCTCGGTTTCTCCGTGCAACGCGCGGTGCGTTGTATCCGTCTCTCTCAGTCAACCGTCTTAAATGTAATTTATCAACCGACGCCAACTTCGGTTCATCTCCGCGAATTGCATTATATATTCCATCATAAACTTGAATTCGATGAAATATTACAACGAGGAAAAGTGCGGGGAGCGCCGCTGTGCTTTCCTTTCGAGGGAAAAGGTAGCATCAAATGGAACATCGCTCGGAACGCAGAACCGGAATGCGAAAAGGTACAGCTTACATAACGAGAAAAACTTTACCCGAACGTTATTCATGCTTGCAAATTACGTGCAAATTGCCGATCAAAGCCGTGGACAGTATCTTCCGTTGTTTATGATATCTGCAGAGTAAAACACCTTTTTGCGACGATCTGATATTTGCTTTATTAAAGCTGCATGGAAATAGAAGAGAAACAGGTCGATATTCTATCCATGAATATTTATAAAACGCAGCACTACGTGGAAGAAGCCCTCAAAACACAATCCTTCGATTCGCTGTCAACCAAATTGGAAACACACGAAGAATCAAAAACTGATTAAAACTCTCAAAGCTAGCCAAATTTTCATACTCCTTCTTCTCGAAATAAAGGTTCTGAAATTCGAGAATCTGTATATTGACAATTCTAGACAAATGTGGCGCCTAAACCGTGGGACAAATATAAAGTGCCAGCGAATTCTGTCACGTGAGAAAGAACGTGATGACGATACAACGTGACCGATGGCGACGCGTGACTCACGAAAATAGTCAGATTCGTGGAATATGGAAATAAAAGGTGATGCCTTTTACGACTTTCCGCTTCGTCCTCGACTCTCTCGAGCCACGGCCTCCTGACGTTTCATTAAAGGTAACGAACCGTAACTTTCCCCCCTTTGGAAACACGATTCCGTTACCCCTATGTTCTCTTTCTGTCAGGGGCGAAAATAACGCGGGTGTAATTTGTCGTATATTTAACGGAGAGGCGGCCCCGCCGTGGATCGAGAATTTCCGTGACGTCGTTGCGGAAATGATTTCGCCCGGAGATTCCAGCGTGGATTCCGGCCGCGCGGATTAATACGTCGAAAGTAATGCCTCGTTTTACGACGGCGAGAACATCGCGGAAATGGGATCCGGAAGGCAGGAAATTTCATTTTCCCCGGGGTATTATTCGTTCAGTGAAAATACGCGGGCGCCCTTTCATTTTTCTTCTAACCGCCAGGACAAAATTGTTTTACAGCTCTTAATGGCTTTTCGAGGATGCACCGTTAAACGTTGTTGCTGGACTTTGATGTATAAAAGGAATGCACCATTTTCCAGCTGCTTTCCGACGAGCAACAGGCTTTTTTAGTGTTCTGGAAAATTCAGTTGTAGAATTTAGAATAATTAGGTAATATTAGTTTCGAATGAATTTGAACGAAGGGGGAGGTATCGCCGAATGTGTAAACTATCGATAGAGAAGAATTGTAAATCGGTTTTCTATTTCCTCCTTGGAGAAAGTCGCGAAACGAATAATCGCCGGGGGAACGATAATGATCGTTCGTGTTTATCTTACAAAATGTCGATTAGGCAGGTTCGACGATCCATTTCCACTGGCTGTTATTCCACGTCTCACACGTTGGGCAACGGCCAAGTTTTTCAGTATCTCGATTTGTGTATGTCGAAAGTGAATGCCGAATGACATTCGCTAACCGAATTTTTGGCAAGAACTATGTATACCGCCAATTTCACTTCCTGGTTCGTCTGTCCATGCCATTGCGTAACCATCGCTTCTGGTTGCACTGTCTAGCCACAAGTTACAGTACGAAGGAAGAACAAAAACGTAGTTTATCTCTGTTGCTAAATAATATGTCGTCCAAAAGTTTCTTCTCAAATATATGGCCGAAGAGAATGTGAACAACAAGTCCCGTGTGTCATCCTTATGAATAACCAACGACACATAAAACACAAAGATCGTTACCATCAAAACACGTAAATTCTCATGAATTTATTTATCGAACCATCCACGTCACGAGGTAATTGAGAGTAACGCTTCATCTTCTCAGTGCGCACGCATATTGCTGTGCAGGCTCGTTATTCCTAATTGAATAGGTCGATCGCAATGTGTCCAATTCGAGACGCGGGTCTCGCGGCGAGTAATCGAAAGCCGAGGATATTTAATGAAGTTCCTGGAGATCCCGGCGTAAAAGTCTTTCAATGAATAAGCTCCTCCACGGTGGAGGCGGCGACAGGAGAATGTCAAGAACTAAACGCTTCGGCGGGAAACAGCAACGGCTTCGCGGCGTAATTGGAAAACTTCCGGTGCTGTATAAGTTGCCGGAAGTTGCGGGCCAAGTCTCCGGGTCCGGTATCGTAGACAGAAAGCCTCTCGAAGCTGCTGCGAGCCGATAAATCGCTTGGCCACGACGCCGATCGCGCTACGATGCCCTTCTGAGTCAATATTCATTACGTACTTCCATTTCAGGGCTATTGGAATGTTTATCGAAATCCTATCTAGCCAGCTTTGTCGAGAGTAGAAACTTTCTTACGGATTAACCACCCCTGTCAATCTACATTACGCATCCCCATTTTGGGATTGTTGGAATACCTATTCAGGTATCGCGGTCCTACCATGTAATTCCAAATTTTGAAGCTTGCCATCTCGATTTTTGGAGGGAAAGAGAGGAATTTGCAGAAAGAGGAGTCTGGTCGTGCTTCGTCTGCCTTTACAGTTAATGCCCCCTAATTTTTCCCCATCGGGTGCCACTCGTAAATAATAGATCACATAGAACGAGGAATTCCGTCTGCCCCGTTTTACGGCGCGGCCCTTTCTACTTCGCGCGGCTCAATATTTAAAGCTGTCCAACGTTTCCAGTTCACATTCCGTCGCTGAATTATTTAGCCGTTGCGAGACGAAGGAAGTTTCGTCTACTTCCTAGCGCGACGTTTTCAACTTTGCACGCTGTAACGTTTAACGTCCCGTAATATTTCTAGCCGGCGCTCCTCCCGAGTTTACCTGGGAGACGTTCATTTATTTACCCCTAATGCGTCCACTCACGTTGCGCCGCGGAAGTCGCGTTAGTCACGCAGCGATTACTTTCGCTGTTGCTTCGTGGAGAAATCATACGTCAAGGGGGATGGTCGAAGAAAATTCCGGCGCTGTCGAGTGCGGGGAATGGGCAATTTGCAAATATGGCGCGTCGCACTCGAGGGAAAGCCATCGGGGGACCTGTCCACTTGAAAGGCCACTCCAAAGATGAAGAGATAGTTGGCAATCTACCTCTCGAGAACGAAAATTTCCCGACGCTGCGGATTATGGCGCCCTTGCGACAGGGGGAGGCCAGTAAAGGAGGAAAGCGCGATAGGGGGGAAGAAATGAAGTTGAAAGAAAAAAAAAGGGCAGAAATAAAACAGAACAAAAGAACCAAGGGGGAGAAGTGAAAGTGTGTAAGAATGGCAAAAAGGTTCCTGATTTGTAAAACAACTTGTGCGATTGTTCATGGAAGTATTTTCTCTTTGCTTCAGAGTTGTCTGTTTCAACTATTTTGGCAATCTAACCGTGATACTATAACAAGTCATTTGTTCATATTAAAAAATTGAGATGAATGATTTAATTTAAAAAAGCGTCCGGAACAAGTTCCCGTGGAGCGTTTTCTAGCATCTTGCTCTTTAGATTTTATCAACCAGGAACAAATCCCTGACCATAAATCCCTCGAGTCAAGTTGAAGCCACTCCAACTGACCTCCACACTTTTACGTCACTCTGCATCACCGAGTCGATATTTATAAAGAGTGGCATACATCAACGGTTATTATCGTCATTGTATTTTTACAGCGACACGTTTTCTCCATCAACTTTTCTGAGACTCGATGCTGAATACAAATTCGAAACAAATTTTTTATTTAAATACTGGTTCCCTGCCAGTGACATTCGCGATCGACTGGAGTAGCAAAGTCCACAACCAGCACCCTACAACTTCTACACGATTTCGTAGAAACGTCAGCGAAGTGGAATGCATCGCTAGCCATGAAAAAGCTACAAATTCTCCGCAACTCGTCGTTCGATAGAGCCCGCAAAAAATGTCCCATCGCCCTTTCGTCGAGGGGATGTTGTGATAGAGATCAACATTTGTCTGCTCTTTCCGAGGAAGATCAACAGACACGACTGCTCTGTGCATCGCAAATTTCCCAGCGCCGTGATGCGGTATCGTGTTCCATCAAAACGGGATGTTAGCGGATAGAAAGTGGCCGGCTCGAATTTCGGTAGGACGCTGCGAGAGCAACGTACCCGAACTGATTCGTGGTGCTCTGCCAATTTCTCAAGCTTCTTTACCTTGCTGTGTCACGCGTGGCTTCTGCGAGCTATTTCTTTTCAAATCTATTACCAACGCGAACTATCTTTACTTTGCGACAGAACAGCAACAGTAGTTATTCCGCGGTGGAAGCTTTGAATGAAACTTACTACTGTGGTCAACGGGTGGCTGAAAAGGGATGCGCTTGGATCTGCTCTGTTAAGTTTCCAAGCCTGTGCTGAACAATAGTGGAGAAACTAGTTGAAAATGATGTTTCAAGTGAAAAGAATGAACTGCCACTGGACCATCAGAAGATTGAAGATGCAAAAATGAACGATTGGTTAAGTCACGTTTCCTCGGTTTACATAAGCCCTGCGATCTTGTATACATTGTACGCAGACACAGCAGAAATCCATAACGAGATCCATTAAATAAATTGAGTTAGTCGAGTGCACGTGTACTCAATAGCATTTCAAGTCTAGCTCGGTAGCGAAGCTTGGTATATACGCTACAGCGACCGAAATACATTCAACCGTTCTGATTTATATTTTCCTAGGGTGCCTCTTTCCTTTTGTTTACGCTTCGATTTCTATTTCTCTGTATATTCAGAATAACATTAAGAAATATCCAAATAAACTGAGGTATTTCAAAGAAACTTTCACTTTTCCTGATTAAACTTTTAACAGAGTTTCATACAAGCTACATAAAAATCGCCATAGATAAAAGAACACGTCAGTATCCGTAGAACAATTTACACTGTTAATCATTGCGATCGCAAACGAAAGGCCTGTCATAAGAAAAACCATCATTCGTTAGCACGGTTCACTGACATCGCGCAATAGGCGGTCCTATAGCCGGGTCGAACCTCAAAATTGATTTCAATGCAGACAATTGATCCGCGAGATCAGCTGTGTTTGCGGACGGCGTTGTTGTCGTTTCTGACGGCAAATATTGGTCGTCGCACTAACAAGACAGCGACGTTCGACTGCCTCGCGCGCCAGCGTTCTTTTGCCACGATTTTCATGCGTTTGTTCCATCGGCCAGCCCAGCATGAACTGTACACTGCATTCTGTCTGAATTCAATTTCACAAAAACGCGACGCGACTGGCTGTGCACCCCGAGTTTGTCGAATATTAACCCTCCATGGACGAAACACACGTAATCATTGTTGGGAAAAATACCACCGGTGCTTTAGATATTTTCCACTACACTCACGCTCCACGGTCATCGTTTGAATTTTTGCTTACCATCGATCGTGGAGAAGCGAGTCTTCTCACTGCGATGCGTTGCTTTAAATGTACTGCATCAGACTGTGGATTATTAATTGGTGAATTAAGTGGAGGATTAATTATGTAAAGTGACTCGGTAATTTTATCACGCGAATCGCTGCATAATTATGGGAGATGGAGCTGAATCTTTTCGGCAATAATCAGTGAAAACGAAAGGAGCTGTTTCGTTATAGGAACAATTTTAACGGAGCGTGTTGTGACACTGGAAAAATCGCGACATGTTTTGCTGCGCGGAATTTTCAGGATCCTCTGACCTCGGGAAAAGCAGAGGCTGCCACGGCTCCGCAGTTTTTCAAAACCGAAAGTCCAGATGCTTCTCTGTTCCATCGTCGGTGGAAAAAAGAAAGTCAAGGCGGTGTCTACGAGCCCGTTTAAATATAGCCGCGAGGTCTACGTCCATGCTCCCTCTGGAGTATCCACGCGCATATTCTCTGTTACTGCACTATACGTGCACGAGGAGGGCGGAGAAAGAGCAGTAAACGAAACAACGGGCGTACCAAAGGAGGAGAAAATCATATTTTGTAGAATATCGCCGGTGCGCGCATTTTCAAACATTTTGATACTTGGACAGATTTAAACTCGACGCTTCCTGTGCAAACCCGCGCTTTCTCCATTCGTGGTACCAAATAATAATTAATCAGCTCATGGAATAATCACAAGCCCCGCTTCATTCCATATAACACTTTGACCTAGGGTTGTCAACCGTACTATAATATATAGTATTGTACTATATATTCGTGATAATATTCTATATCCGATAGATCAATAAAATTCTACAATTTTTACTTATTTTTTATTCTATGGTAATATCAAAATTTTAATTTGCGAATTTAAACTTTAACAGAGAGAATTCTTTTTCTAATGAATATGAAGTGACGTAAAGAGAGAAACAGAACTCTTTTACCTCATAAAAAATGAGCTTATATATTTTAATTTGGACATTCAGTACAAGCAAACCCTCGACATATTTGTTGAAGACACTAAATTAATTAATAATGCAAAATGCACAAAAAATATACATTTAAAATGTAAGACGTGGTTATTTTAAAGTAGTTTTATTTTGTATTACTTTCCTTTGAAATATACCATATTTTTCGCAGCGTACTATACTTTTTATCATAATTAACCATAAAGTACTATATTTTCCCGAAAAAAATTAGTAACCCTACCCTGACCATGCTCGAGAACTACGAAAGTATTGCCTTACTGTTAGAAACTTTCAATCGTCGACACTATTTATGTCCCACCTCTTTTCCACTTAAGGATGTCACCTTTCCGACGCGCCTGGTCTCCTATTTTTCACATTCCTTGACTAAACATGTTACAAGCTCGAAACGGAGAGACGATGAATTACAGCCTTTTGAGGACTACTGAACGTCACCGTGAACGCCGACGAGCGTACCGACCGAATTGAAACATTTTCCCTGCGGCCGTGCTAAGCATACTGTTCCCAGCGAATTGCACGGCTCGCGGGACGACAGGGTGTAAAATGTGGGATCGGATCGGACCTCCGCCCAGCTATCGGAAACACCTGTATCCGATGGCAGCGTCGAAGCGTCAAATGTGGACGCCACCCGCGATTCGTTAGTTGGTTATGCATCGTCGGCGTTGTACGTGAGCACAAAGCACTGACCAAATACCGGCTAGCCTCTCGGCGAACATAATTTATTGTCGGGCAGCATGGCGCGATGAAAAGCCCTGGCATTATCACGATGCTGCTTTTATCACCAGCCCCAACTGCTATTAACGCGCAATTTGTCGCTGGCTGTTTAAACGTTTAAACGGCCCAGCCAGCCCGGTGTCTACAATTTTAGGGGGCGATCGTCCGTCTTCGAGATTTGCTCAACCGATCCACGGAATCGCCATTCCCGTTGCAGTAATGTAGTTCATTTGAGGAAAGCGTGATCTATTAAGGGGCATCAATTCTCCGCCTATTGTTGGCTAGCTGCTAGCTTCGATTATTAGACTAATCTACGCGTAAACGTTTGCCGTGCTTGTGTCTGCTCTGCCGGTAGAGTGTAACGAGAGCACTCGAGCGAATGCTTCCTGTTGGGAAAGAAGATTACGTTGGCCTCGTTGGTTTTGTGAAAATGTTTGATTAAAGTAGAACACCAATCGAACATGTTTATCGTGCTATCGAGAGCCAAAACATTCGTGTAAACAGAAGCAGGGGCTAGATCTATTTCAGACCGCACGCGATCGCATTTCTGAATAAATAATTGCACAACGAACTTGTTGACACTCGCTGGAGGCGGTCGCGCAATATTGAATTGCCGCGCGAAGAAGAAGCGGGGGCTTTTATCCCCTCGTGCGAAAACGACCAAATTCAGTGGCACGAAATACTCTGGAAAGAGCGACGACGAGTGCATTATTGTCAACGATCCACGAAGAGGCCTTCAAAGGCCACAGAACCCCAATGAAACGAGCACAAACGTATAAATACCCAGTGGCACAAAAGAGAGATACGCGAAACATCGAAACGATTAGAGAACCGCGAGTTCGTCTATTCAGAGACGTCTGCATCGGTTGCGCAGCGGCGGTGCACGCGATGCATATGCATTTCCAGTCGGCGCTCATCGGATGGTCTTGCGCGCGGCGTCGAGAGGGTAAGAGGAATACGCTCAATTAAATCGCCCCCTGTCGACGTTTTGCCGTGGCAACAACTCGTCGTGAAATATTCACGAGAGCCGTTAAATCTTTTTCTATATCTTCTCCTCTTCCCTCGCCCCCTTCGACCCTCATAACCGCGTCTCTTTCTCTCTCGGTTGGCTTCGACGTGTCATACAGCCATGTCCCCTCCTCCCCCAACGTTTAATCCCTCCTCAAGCCCTGGCAACTTCGCGAGGGCGCGTGGCAGCCTTTTCAAAGAAACGTATTAACGAGCGATATTACACGCGCCACCCGCGATTTCCCACCCCTCGATGGTACAACCGTTCCTTCTCGCCGTTGTTAATCGTTCAGCTTTTATCCTGACTACTCGCGAATAAACGGGTGCGTTCGAGGGTGCTGTGTATTTTTAAGCTGCAGCCAGCGAGCTTTTAAGGGGATATATTACCGTCGTGGGGTGTCACGTTTTAACGCGATACGATTAGTCGGTTCTTTCCCGCTCGAGCTTCTTCTCGCCACCCTTTCCTCCAGAGATTCGCGAGATTTATCGGTACTCGAGGGGGCGAGGGGACAACGTCGAGGGACACGCCTCGAACACCTCCCTGTTTCCGGTGTTTCTTGTAACTTAAGGGGGCCCCGTTGCCGTCGTCGCTTATGTAGAAAAGTCGCTCTATCCTCGTGCTTCGTCAAGATAATAACGGAGTCTATTTGTTTAAAATACAGAGCCACCTGTGTTGACTGTATTTTCATGCAATTTGGTGCTAGCATGGGATCAAAGTGTTTTGTACAGATAAAACATGTCACTTCTATGTCACCCTTGCGGAAAGTGCAGTGAATCGAATATGAGTATAGGGATGTAACAGCTCGATGAATTTAAAAAAATCTTAATATATAAAGCAGAAAGCCTCTATATGTTTGCGTGTTTGGCTGCTGCCTAAAAACTTTGGAGCGATAAACTATGAGATCACGAAATGTGCCCCAGCTCATTATGCTTGGTTAATCCTGATAAATGAAAACTGAAAATTTTTTTTTATAAAATCAGAATCTAAATTTCTGGCGAAGCCGAGTAGTAAAGCTAGTAGTATATGTATAAGGAGGATAATTGGAAAGTTGTGAAAGGAGAATGTTGAGATCCTGGCTTCTATTCTTTAACATCCTCTATAGTTAAGGATCCATTGATAATAATGACAATTCCTTTTATGCATTTTAAGATTATGCCTTTGGAAGTACACTTCGAGCGAACATTTTATTGGGTTTAATGCACCCTGAAACGACGCTGCGGATGTTGTCGACGTGCCGACAGAAGTTCTTGACGGGGAGGATTGAAATTAATAGGAATATTTACAGAATTCGAAGATACCACAGATGCCTCGACAGATGCCTCAGTTTGCACGAACTTCACCGCAAGAAGATGTCGCCCCGCGACCTTAAAGACCAACTTGTTCGATTTCGTGTCTAGGAAGTGGAACGCAAACACGTTGCACCCGGCTAAATTTATCATCGCTCCTCGCCGACGTAGCTCGCATCGTTTACTCTAGCCGGCTACCGAGATCCTACGATCGACGAAATTGTCGTTATTACGTAAAATAATTCCATTGAGGCCAGCGTGCGTGATCAAATGTCAGCCTTAAATAAGAAAGTTGAGTGGATCGCGCGCGCGCTTCGAATAGGCCCAGCTGAAACCGAGCGAAATGCCGCGAATGACGTTTCATCCGCTAAAATTAGAGCTTTTGATGCAAACAACAGAACAATTCCTTTATTTCTTATCCCATTTTATCGATTCATAGCGGATAACACAGTATGGACCAAATTCGTTCGAATGAAACTTGATATCTACTCATGTTTAAATTACACACCTTAAAATCATATCAAATCGGGTGAAAGTCATTTCCGTCATTTCTAAATGGAATATTCTATTCGTAATAAATACAAAAATAATTTAATGTCATACAAAATGAAATCTAATAGTTGTATGAAAACTTCAACTTTCAATATCTACACGTCAACAATTGCACCCACAAGAAAAGGGTGAACCCAGTCCAGTTTGAGAAGCGAAAAGAGCATTACCAGATTAGAATCTAGCACACCCAGGAAGCCAAATTAGTATACAAATCCTCCTGATCGAAACAATATTCGATAAACTCGACCACGTCAGCGCGTGTCCGCAGATACGATTCAGCAGCGAGCACGTACCAAACCAAAACCACCATCGTGTCGGGCATTAAGATTCACCCGTCCGCAGAAATCCTTTCTGAGCTCTTCTCGCGCCCGAAAGGCCACGGCAACGAAGATACCCTACACCCCCTAGCCCATCCCCCGGCGCAGTCGTCTCTAAAGAACCCTATTCGACGGAGGCAAAACTCCGTTCCCTCGAGAGCTTTCTTAAAGCTGCCTGGGATATCTTTTATCGGGCTTCGCCGTGAATATCCCCGATGGAAAGGCTCGACAGCCGATCGGTCGGTCCGTCACCTCTGTTTGAAACTCTACACCCGGTACAGAGGGTGCTCGAAGCCCAACGTTCTCCTTATACACGACAAGTTCGTGAAAGAAATGCAAGCACATACAAGCTTCCCTATTTCTTACAATCAAAATCTCATATTACTTTATCAAAAGCTACAGCCGTAACTTACTATCTAGGAAAAATTGCTCACCCTATTCCCTAAAAAAATGGTTTTCCATGCTCTGATTTCTTCGCACGTAGGTATGTAGTAAATACCTGTCGCTTACAAAACGAATACCGCGCACTGATAAGGCGAAGCTAATGCAACCACCCTGTATATTGTAAATCGTATCTGATCCGCAGCGATCTGCGACGCGGGTGCGCGTATTCGTGGCATAGGCAGAAGGAAGGGTTTACACGAGCACACCGCCGCCAGGCAGACGTCGTCTGGGAAAGGCCCAGGCTAATTTTGCTGGCCGCGGATACAGGGCGACCTGAGGCCGTCGTATGGACGTGTTTCCGAGAGGTCCACAGCCGGGATTCGTGCTCTGTAGCCGGCCAGTACCGGCTCTTTGAGTAAATGTTTACTACCTCCCCGCGCAGCCACCAACCGAACTATATTATTATCGGACATGTTCGCTCGCATTTCGGGCTTGGGCACTGTCTGGCCATGGACTGGCCCTTATCTACTGCAGCCGCTCGGTTCCCTTCTGTGAGCCACGTATAATAGCATTGGCACACATAGAAATTAGTGTCTCGATTACACTATGAATCTTTGTGAAAAGTTGTTCACTGAATAACCGAGTATCTGAAAAACGGTTAATTTAAGGACTAGGTCTGTTAAAAAGATTTATCTTCACTTTTTGTGATTGGGTATTATTGATGAAGGATGTAGGTACATACTGATATTTGCCCATTGCATTTATTATGTTAGTTATGCTATTTTGTGGACAGAGTTTTAGATCAATTGTTGATTGACATTTTTTTTATATTTGATTAAAAATCGTGGCTTTGCTGCTGCGCAAGGATTTCAGAAGTCAAGCTAGGAGGGAATGGGGTGGGTAATCTGAGTAGGATTACAGTACTGTAACGAGGAAGGTCAGTGTGTTCGGCTATGTGTAATACGAAGGCAAGGGAGTAGCGCGTCACAGTTGTGGTTACATCGCAGAGATATCTTAAAGTCTCAGTATTTTGTAAACAGCAGCTCAGAAGAGACAGAGGCTCGCGTGTGCTGGCAGTCTTTGGACGATAACGTTAATGGACTTCATTTACATTGCATAATTGCGCCGAGTGAGCAGTCCGCGTTCGGATTATGCGCGACGCTGTGACGAAGGAACGAGATCCACCAGAGATACTCATTTGTAGCGCACGCTTTTATTCGACACAGCGAGATCATGTCCCGAACGGTGCTTCAAAGCTGCTACTGCAACCTCTGGAACAACGTAAATTGTGGCTCCGCTGAATCGAATTAAACGATTGGGTATGCATTCAATTGATGCGATTGTTATTTGCTATGGTAAGCTTGGCAATGGTTGCGGTTCCTGAGACACTCAATAGTTGAAATCTTGCACTTTCGACTGATCGATTCTAATATCCTACTATTCTATTTTCAGTATCGATGCATCTTCGGACTCTTAACGTATTTATATCCGAATATGCTAATCTTACATTAGACTATCAATAGGTAAATATGTATGCAAATAGATGACCACAGTAGCTATCCAAATAAGGAGTGCAACAGAACCCCATTTTCAGAATGCATCTCCATTACCTACACACAATTTATTCTAAAGCTCCATGCTTCGAAAGAGAAGTTAAAAGATCCTCTCCATCAAGTGCTGCATCGCGTGGGTTAATAATATCAATAACAGCAGCGTGATGTCCAATAACAGCAGAACGCTCCTCAGCACTCGTACAATTAAAGGCGAAGTAGAGCAACAGCGTCGCGACAGACCTGAATAACAGGCGTAAACTATTATGTCCGATCGACCAGGCGGCGTTAGATCCTTTATCGGCGGCCACTTGTTAGGCGGCGGTTTTTTCGCGATAAGGCGAAACAACGTCAGCCCTGTGCACAGTGCGGGGTTCTCGTATCCGAGATGCGAGATAGCGCGCGGCTAGTGTCACTTCGCACGCCGTTGCATACGAATGCAAATCGTCGGCGTCCATTACGCGCTGGCTCGACCGTGCCTCTCGCGATGCACTCTTGCTGAGCGCACGTGGTTAAATATCGCGGGCGACGTCGATTCTATCGGACGAACGAAAGTTACGCTTATCCGAGCTGGAAGCTGACGGTGACGACGATTTTTCTTGCTGCCTGAACCGCTGATGAAAAACACATTTTGCTGGATGCTTTGTGCAATCCAATGCACTTCTGTGTTAATTTTACCGCGTAGATAAAACCTGTTGGGGACCTAGCTAATCTAGCTGATGTCTTTGGAGAAACAGCTTACCTAAAGAAAGCAGGAAAAATTCAATCGAGTGCGATAATTTGAACTTGAGATGACCTCCTCAAGAAGTATTGTAGAATCATAAATTGAAGCATTGAAAGCAAAACCGGACTAGCCTACATTTTTTTCGAAATTGAGTTAGTAGCAATAATATATTCCAATAGGTTATAGTAATCCTATAAAGTAGGAAAAATGATTCTTTTTTAATATGGGTTAGTCCGTTTTTCCTCTCAATTCCTCATTTATGGTGTAAGTGTGACGCGAGTGTTTACCAATGTAAACAGTATAGATTAATATCTGAAAGAGTTCTCCTACAAATCCATGCGATAAGTGTCTGGGGTGTAATCGACTAGCTGCTGGCAATTAGAATACAATAAAACGGCGTGTTCAAGTATCAGGGTAGAGTGAAGTGGAGCAAAGGGACTGTGCTCCACTGGAGGGCTGTTTCCTTTGAACTCTCTGAATGCTCGACAAAATCAAGAGGACACGTTTCGCCGTGGTATATACGGAGACCGTTCTTCAGCTTCTTTTTAAGCGGCATGATCTCGAGAATGCGTCCCATCCTGACACCAACGCCAATTATAAGTTTACCGTTCCGCGTCGATTTAACGAAGACGCCACGCGACGAGTCCAAAAGAGACACGTAAACAACGTTTCGTCGCGTCATCGGACATCCCAATTATCACCAGCTCCTGGTCGCCTCGTCGATCGGGTCTTTCACTCCCCACACTTTTTCCAGGCTAGACGTTGGTCGTGACGTGCAACACGTTCCCTCAGACACTTACGTAGCTCCTATAGGACGCCATGATCCAGCGAAGCAGCCCTCCTGGCGCGAAAGCGAAAGGACCCTAAGTGCAGAGCGCCTGTAGCCTCGTGCTCAAGCCGGGTTCACCAACCACCATCAACCACCGACACCCACAACCATGGACACCACCGAACCACCACCAGCACCAACACTGACACCACCACCTGGACTAGCACCACGGTTCGTTTCGCCCGCGTCGCGGCACCGCTCGAAACCGAAACGAAACGAAAGGAGGCGAGCGAGATGACCGCCGACGGGGTGATGCGGAGGAGCAGGACGAGGAGAAAGTACGGGGGATCGGAAAGAAGATCGTGGAGGTCAAACGTGGCGAACCGATCGACGAACGAACGGTTCGACGAGGCGTCGTCCCCGGCGGCACGGTCTCATAAGAGAAGAAGGAGGAGAACGCTACGGAGGCGCTTCGTTTCGGACGAAGCTCGGACCCTGAAGAGCCGGCGACCCGCGAGGAACGCCGTCCTCCCTCTCTTTCTCCGTTCTTCTCGCCTCGTCTCGCCTCTTCTCTTCCCTTCGCTCCCGTTTCGACGGCTGTTTCCTCTCCTCGTCCGTCCGTCGGGAACGACAGACGCCCGAACGGTCCTCTCGCTCCGCCTCGCGTATCGGCTTCTCTCGTTCATTCGCTTCTCCGTTCAGTCGAGCCCTATTTTAAGAATAGCTTTTGCTTTGCGTCCTCTCCGCTCCGGCCGTGCTGCCTCCGCGAGGCACGAACGCTTCCGTGCCCGCCCAAGCCCAGGATGCCGTGAGCGCCCCGCGGCCTTCCGAGGGAGCACGGCCCCCAAGGACGAACCTGCGTCGCGATTTACGGGCAACGGACGAGGGTAGCCCCTGCTAAGCTGATAGCTTACCGAGCAGCCGCGTCGATGATGTCTTATCGAGCCGGGAGACTGTTATCGAGTTAGCTCCAGGTTCCACGGGGAATTATTGGTTACAGGGATGTCCCCTAGGTGCTTGAGACACATTGCGAAAACGCACGAACCGAAACCCTTCAGACTGACAGGAACCAAATGTGTCTTGCCTTCATCACTTATTACAAGATCGTGTGAACTGAAAGCACATGTTTACGTGGGTGTACTCGGGGATTGCAGATGTTGCTACTCAGGAATCATGTAAAATGTACCTATAGACTCTTGACATTCCATCGAGCTACCTTTCCATCTTGTGCATAGGAGCATTTTATTTTATTCACATGCCAGATTCGTCGTATACACTCGCCCCTTTCCGAACTTACAAATTCCTCGCAAAGAATCTCTTTGTAAACCATTTGTCGAACCATGAAGTTTACCTTGTTGCTCTCTTCATGCCGATCTCCCTTTGATTCCGACTTGCATCATCTATCGCATTGACTTGCTTAGAGATATCGAGGAAATTGTACTTCGGAAGGGCGTGTTGTGGGAATATCGCATCCTCTGAAAGAATCTCTCGCGAGAGGAGGAGACATTCTTCGGGAGAAGAAGAGGAATTATTCCGCGAAAGAATATTTTCCAAGGAACCGTTCTTACCCAGCGCTTTGAGGGAGGACGCTTGTGCCCTGAGAGGATTCCGAACGAGGAGAATTATTATTCTTTGGAGTATCGGGAAGGCTCGAAGGCAATTACGCTTCTACCAGGTTTTAAAGGGAAGGAGGACTTTTACCCTCTTTTTAACCGTACCTTACTTAATGATGCATGGAAGGATTCCACGGTATTAATTGCTCAAGGTACTCAACAGTGTTCAATAGGACCGAACGGTACATCACTCGGAAGAAGTTCTATTACTCTATAGTAACAAACTTTTACTCACTTCCGCGACTCTTCTTGCGAGAATGGATGACGTTTCCAAGTGCCCATACCCTCTAAATAAAATATTCATTTCTATATCCAACTTCGTAAGACAGCACTACAAAACTTTCTTAAGCTTCGTTCACCCAGACTGCATAAAAGATCTGGACTGCTGACAATCCGTATTATACCCTCACTCAAAATAATCACGAGCTTCCCTCGCTTCCCCGCGTTCTCGGCGTTAAGGGGAACGAAAAGATCATTAACCGCGTACGTCGACGACAGCTCGTCCACGGGAGCGTATAATATTCAGACCCGTAAGCGTCGTATCCGTCGGTCTCGGAATTCCCCGAAGGATTCCGCGAAGGAATCCAGGAGGCGAGGACAGACTACTGGCAAAACTACCGTCTTTGTCCAGGAAACGAGGCCAGTGTTGCCGTGATACCGTTTCTGGCGGCTGAATTCTCTGGACGGTCTCTTTGTGCGATCCCGCGGAACTCCACGGAAAACGGAAACTCCTCCCGAGGAATCGACGGGAGGAGGACCCCTCTAGAACAGGGGACTCGGTCGGAAAAGGCGAAATAAAGACGACGAAACCGCTATTGTTACTGCCCTGCCCCCCGTGAGCAACCCACCCCCGGAAGTGACCACGGGCGAGGGAATTAAAGCGACGGGGATTGTTTTACTTGGAGACAGCGCGGCGGACGTTCCCTGCAGGAGCTGCTTTAGTCGGACTCGGGGCCGCGAGCTAATTACGAGCAGGTTCCATTGCTCCTCGACGTAAAATCGAAACAGCCCCTCCGCGTGAGAGAAGGCCACTCGAGGAACAGAGGGCGAGTATCGAAATCGTTATTAGCCGATGCATAATGCGAGTAGATTGAAATCCGTGGAAACAACAATTATTCGAGTGGCCAGGCTAACGAGGAAACTAAGATGTCTGATGTCTTCAGGGAACCTGCCTGAGACTCCTGAATTATTCCTTTCGTTTTAAGCGCTTTCGACTCGCGCAGGCGGGGTCTGATTAATTGAATCTGTTTTCTGTTTGAGGACATGACTCTGTGGCGCGGGAAAGTAATTCTGTGCTAGATGGAACAGTAGTGCGCGAATAATTAATCAATTCGTTAGTGGTATCATTTCAATCGCTGATAATTGTAACAGTTAAATGTATAACAGTTCAAGGAATCTCACTGGAAATTAACTTTCTGAGAGGAAATATTCATTTCTGGCAAAAATGGATGAAGAATATTTTTGGAAGCACTCCAAAGATGTAAAGCGAGCTTCGTCTACGGTCAGAGGTCAAGAAATCGAAATTCAAAGTTGGTACGGGCTACGAGGAGGATTTCGTGCTGCCAACTTTCGAGGAACTCGAGAACGAGCCGGGAACCGGAGCCTCGCATGCTACGAGAGGTAAACCCAGTTGCTGAGGAAGAGTGACTCGAAACGCTGGATTATCGGTAGAGGCTGCGTCCGAGCTTTCGCAGGCTCGGCTTCAAAGCTCCCCGCGTCGATGGCGCCACGAGAAAGGCAGCGAAAGCTGCCGGGAAAAAGGAAAAGTCCAACGTGAAAGCGCACGCACGAGAGCAGACAATTATTTATGTTTCCTTTTGCGAATTCTCGTCGCTACTCTATTTTCTGCCTCCGGCTTTGATCTAAAAGCGCTCATCAATTCTACTTTGTAGCAACGTGTCTCTACATGTTAAGGCTTCTCTGGTATCGGCGATCCGTCTACGTCCACCCTTAATCCCCGACGAAACCGTCGAATTTAAAGCCGGAATCGAGCAACG
Source organism: Andrena chrysosceles (assembly GCA_963855975.1). Taxonomy (NCBI): domain Eukaryota; kingdom Metazoa; phylum Arthropoda; class Insecta; order Hymenoptera; family Andrenidae; genus Andrena; species Andrena chrysosceles. Next base: position 6,867,280 of record OY979766.1, on the reverse strand, counting down.
ACTCTGACAAATCGTGTCAGATCTCCCGGTGGCAGTGAAAATGAACCGTGGCCGTCCGGCCGGTGTCACCGATTAATCTCAATCTGGCCGTCGAAATCGCGGAAGGCGAGCGGCCGTCCTGCAACCGCTGCATCGGTTCAGTCTCCACGGATCCACCTAGAAATATTTTCGTTCCCGATATAGAAGCGCCGACGGTATAAATACACGGCGTACAGGCAATAAAAATATCGGCGAGCAGCACGCGGAGCTTACCAGCGACTCCACGCGAGTCTACTCGTCTGCGATCAGTACCGATTTCAAATTGAACGCGCCTAAGAATGACGGTTCTGTGTGGTCGCGACGAATCTGACACCTTCACTCGAGCAAAGAAAATATTGGATTTAAAAGATGGTGAATTTTTATTGCACGCTTGTTCCAATCGGTTGATAATAATCGATCGATTGTATGCAGGAAGATTTCAAAGTCACTTAGAGTATAAGAAAGTGGAGTACCAAGGATTACTTCCGAAGGATTATTTTACAGGATCGAATTCATAAAAGTGAGCAAGATATAGCTGAAGTATGAATTGAGAAAAATAGAAAATTAGTGGGGCATTGTGTGAAAAATTAAAATCCGTATGATAAATTGAAACTCAAGATCGTGGCTAGTGAACGTATGAGTAGACGGAGAATCAGAAAGCGACATGGAGAGTTTAACGGGTGACCGAGGTGGGATTGATATTTCATACGTTTTAGCCCACTTTCCCATTGGATACAAGTGTATACTGTTCCGGACAGGAATAGAGCGAGTTAGTCATCTTGAGTTTCTCGTGGTAACGCCGAAAACCTTTGGCCAAAGTTTTTCGCGATGATTTTGGACGCTGAGTCACCGTGCCCCTCGAGGGCGGTCACCGCGGTCACATGCCTATCGATAAACCATTAGTCGCCTCATATTTTCAGATCTGACTCTTTATTGTCATCGTTCGGAGCCAAGGGGCAATCGCTGCCAAAGTTGGCATTCCTCGCTCTCTGCGCCATCCTCTGCAAACGCTTCCTATGACGCTCTCTTAACCATCGTTCAACATCTTACCCCGATACTCCGAGGCCCGATGGGAGAATCGAGGGGAACCTCTGGTTCGAAAAATGTAATCGAACCGTTTTCGCTTCCCCGAGGGCCGGAGCTTCCTCCCGTGTAGAATTCAGATCGTTTAAAATAACCGATCAGAAAATAGCACGGCGGTAAATTGAACGAAGCGATATTGGCTAACGTTCCGCGTTTCATATCCCGCGACTTTGTGGAAGTTTAGAAAACTCCCGCTTGGCACTCGGTGCCTGTGTAACGGGCAGCGGCGGGATTACGAATCCCGTGTTACCGCCTAACGCGATCCCGATTTACATCGTTAGAATCAGGCCAGATCCCATTGTTTATGGTCGGTAAGGGTATTCTCGGAGATGGTATTGTGCTCGAAACGGTGCAAGTTAATGATCGCAGCTGGCCTGAATTCCGCACGTCGATACCCTATAACCCGTGGTAACGACGCCTTCAATACGCTCAGAATCGATCCCTTCCTTAAATAAATCGACCGTTGCGGCGATTCGAAAATTCAGCCGCGGTTTCAGCTGTCCGGTCATTAGTAACAGATTTTCTGGGGACCATTCTAGAACCCACCTGTTGCCCTCTTCCTGAACTCGATCGACTGGCGTAATTATAGAGTAGCAATGGGTATAACCGAAGCTAATTGCAAATCTACCGATTTCTCTTGAATATTCTTCCTGTAGACCTGTTAATAATGAAGAACACAATTTATACATTCGTTCCTGCAACCGACAGCCCTTAAACAACAATTCCGAAGATGTATACACGACGTGGAAGAAGTCCTTCTATAGTACGGTTATTCGCCAAAGTTCTTTAAACCCTTGAAAACCTATGATCACATTTCAATGATCTATTAATACGGAATCACGTGGTGGCAAGACTTTCCCGTCGCACTGTGTAACTTTTCTCGAAATACACGGTCGCTGAATAGTATTAAATATGGCGCCAGTGGCGTAGCTGCCAAAAATCGGGGATTCCTATGCCCAAGATCATTGATAGCGCGTTATCAGACGCGTAGGGTCAAGTTTGGTCAGGTTGACCGATAGAGCGGCTCTGTTTACAAACATTAAACTCATGATCGAGAAGTCAAGATCTTTCGATACGTCGTAGCCGGAGAGAATTCAAGCCGAATGAGAGAGTCAGAAGGGGGATATATTTAGAGAATTGGGGCAGTATGCTTACCCAGCGACTGGATGATCATTGAGGGTCTTTTTACAGAAACGCGGGATCCCTTTGTTCGTTGTGCCGATATGTTTCCGCGATCCCGATGCCAGTTAGCAGTTGGTGTCCAAGGCGCGGCGTGATCGTTATTACAGCGTTACATAACTGCAGCGCAACGGAGGCAAAAACAAATTAATCTCGATGGACTTTCCAAATCCTGGCCAAGAAAAATGTTAATGACTCCATTCGACCTGACATACATTTCCCTCCGATACGATCTAAAGGCTCCGGTTCTCCGAATAATTTTCTGAAAGTTCCTTGGAGGATACTAAACTGCACGTCCACAGAGATAAAATTATCAAAGTGCATTGACTCGACATTCGAAGTACGGCGATCGGAATTCCCATACGGTAGAAAACGTTTAATTGGTCAGAACGGACAGTTTCTATCTTAAAGGAGGAATCCTATTCTTTGGGGTAAAAACATAACAAAATTTATAATTTTTTTTTAAGAAACCAGCGCTTCGATTCATCCGAAAGTTGGACCATGTTTTGGCGCATCTTTAAAAAAGCTGTAGCTTTTTTTTTTATTAATTTTTAACCATAAATATAGTAGTGCATGAACGACCATCACGCCGCGCAAAATTCGACGTCCGTTGCATGTACATATTTATCTACCAGGTAATCTGAATCAGGAAAATTAAACAGCGTTTTATTTTATACATATGTAGCTTGAAATTGATGAACCAGCAAAAAAACAAAAAACTTTATTGAGCAGTGTGGAAATTTTGCAAACTGAAAGGTCCGAACCTTTAATTTTTGCGATCCAATTTTGTGCTAATTTTCTTATGTAACAAAAGGAGTATAGAATTTAGCAGTATTCTAGTACATCAAATTGAAGCTACATAAGTACAAAATAAAACGCCGTTTCATTTTTTTGTTTCAGATTACCTGGAAGGTAAATATCATGCACACTAGCGGACGATGAGTTTTGCGCGGCGTGATGCATAACTCCTATATTTATTATTAAAAATGAATAAAAGAAAACAGTGCAACTTCTTCAAGGATGCATAAAAACATGTTCCAAATATCGGACGAATCAAAATGCTAGTTTCTTAAAAAAAAATCCTAAATTTTGTTATGTTGTAGCCAATAAAATAGGATTCCCTCCTTAATTGTATAAACTACGACTTTCTACTGTTGGAGATCATAATCTGCTCTGAATAAAAAGATACAATATATTGTAGATATTATATAGAACTCTCATGAACTCGACCTGCGACACTACAACTGCAGAAAGCAGTGGGGAGGGACGATTGCAAGAAACAATCTCCGAGGGGATTGCCTACCCTACAGAAAACTTGTGTTCTCCTCTAAGAACGTTCCCTCCAACTACCCCGCGTATCCTCGTCCTGCCTTGCTTCCAAATTCCCTACCCCTTTCCCGTAAACAGGGTACACACCGTGCGGCCCAGTTGGTAGGATGTCTCGGGTCGTAGCCAAATATCCGGCGAAACGTGCCGGCGCGAATTGGAAACGCGGATACGAGGAAGTTTCTGCACGAGTCCACATAGGTGTATACCCTGCTGGGCTCGAAACTCTCCGAGAGGGTGGGGGAGGGAAGGCGGAGTGGTGGCGGGGAACAGTCGACACCGAGGAAAGAGGAAAAGAGAGAAAGAGTCAGTTATTCTGGTCTGAGGTCTTCCGATGTGCTTTCCGATGCCTGGAATTCTCCACCAGAGGGAGCCACGCGCCTGCCGGCAGGGGTGGGAGCAAGGTGATGAAGAGGACGCCGAAGAGAAGGGGCCAATCTCAAATTACTTGCGGAGCTCCGGGCTAGGCCGACCGAGCATCTTTGCCCACCATCGCCCGGCGACCTTTTATAGACACTCGACGGGAGTGGGGCGGGGTGGGTGGTCGAGGGAATTTCGTGAAAACTGCAGGTTCTAGTGGAAAACGGTCCCCGCGCTTTCACGTGCCCTCGCGGTATGCCCGTGTACAGGCGGAAAGGGGGGCGCGATAATCTACGGGGCAAAGATCGAATGTTGGATGCGAGGGACAGCGGCACGGGGACATTTTCAGATGTCTGGCTGTTTTCAGTAAATAAAAATGGATTACAGGATATAAATACGGGAGGAATTCACGGCGCTGGGAGTGGGATGGTATGCTAGTAGAATGGGAAGCTCCTGTTTCAGACGCGGCCAGTAGTGAGAGTAAACGCAAGAGTATGGCGGAACTGGCACGGACGAGGCTCGCGAGACAAATGGAAACATTTTCATGTATACTTATGCGGAGTCCTTAACAAACATATTGACAGCAATTAGATGTTCCTCGTTAGCAATAGAATAAATCCCAGTCAAAATTCATTCCTGGTAACAATAATTAATGGAATCCAATAATGACAGAAATGTTTCATTATTAATGCATTTAGTTCGCCTATCGAAACTGCTTCTAACTAAACTTTGTAGTTATTCCTTGATTCGATGAACTGCCAGTTCCTCTTCTCTCGCACAAGAACCTTAACAAAGACGCTACTGAAAATAAATTCCGTTGTGAGCAACGGTCCAAACATTAGTCGTAGGTAAACGAAGAAATAAGTACGAACAACAATGTCGTCGACGCTAATGTAAATGGCGTTAACAACTCGTCTAATGAACAGATGATACTTTGACTTATTCAGTACAATATTCCGAACAATGGTGTCCGGAAAATGCCCAGGGCCGGCCGATGGAAACGCGCCTGGCATTCTCGTCGCCCGTCAGCGCACCGTCAACAACGTTGCACAGCGTAAATACCGAAACCCCCCCGGACACTTCGTCGCAGCTGCGAGATCAGCGAGAATTCGAGGCGGATTCCTCGAATCTAACCAGCAGGCAGCAATTTTTCAAGCGAATCCTGAGCCATCGGTCAACCTCTTTCCAGTTCAATACGGCCATTACGCTGTTCTTATTTATAGAGGAATAAAAAAAACCGACCTCGTGCCCACGAATGTGTACGTTTTAGGCAGAAATATAATTATAGATCGTACTACTGGCGCGGTGAGTGTACGCGTGAAAAATAGTGGCGAGATGATACGACGATTCTAAAACGATTTTGGCTTCGATACGACACTGATCGATGATGTTGAATAATCGTTATGCTTTTTCAAAGCTCGAGTCAGCGCCGCTATCGACACAAATGAGTCAACGACTTCTCTCATCGATGGCCAATCTATGCGAAGTGATGACCCTGTAGCTTTTCAAGTACGGTATATCTAAATCGGTACGATGAGCGACGCAGTTGCACGCTTGAATGTTAGGCGAATAATTCCGCGCCGAAAGGCGTGGGACGTCGGGGCTAATTCTGATTCTAATTGTCGAGTGCGGGTCGGGGCGATCTCGAGCGTGATCAGATTTTTGATCGTGGATCGTGCACCTGTTGAGTTCCACACCCTCCGTGGGCGTTGTTTTCAATCCCTCGCGCGATGAACATTCACCTCTCGTGCATGTAAAATGCAAATTACGATCTTCCCAAAAATGAAACCTACAACGAAATGACGTGCACATTTTAGGTACAACAACTTCCTACCCTGTACAAAACAGTAGAATTCTTGGCCATAAGATGACCAAAATAACACAGCAAGAGTGTATATCCAATCTGCTCTTTGAACCTGATACTCTTTCTGTTTTAAAAATACGTTATCTGCAGAGGACAGAGGGACAAAAATTTGCGAACATTCTCTTTTCGTGCGACGCGTGGGTAGGAACAGCGTCGATCTGTAAATCAAAGGATTAACATCAAATACTATTTTTAACACCCACAGTAATGAACAGACTTCATGTATCGTCTTACATCCCGAGGATTTAGCTATAAAAACCAGTGTACCCTGAAGTGATTACTTTCACCGGTTTTAACACTACTTAGTGATAGAGATCTAGGGGTAGATATTAAAGAAAATTCGGTCAGCCGAGGGTGAAATGGTACGCTTCTCTGAAACTTCATTTGTGGATCATTTTAAACGACACCCTATGAAATTAGACATGGAATTTTTATCCCGTTCTGATGGCAAGGGAAGTTTGGTTGGCAGGTGCGTTTGGGAAACGTGGGCGTCTAAGGAACGACGGTGGTCGTCGGCTGGTGGTTCCCCTCGATGGGCGACGAGGACGAGGAACAACGACGATGACGAGTCGTCGCGGCCGCGTGTTCCTGGTGGGGGCCGATGATCTAGCGCGCACGCGCGTAACCGTCATTTTGACGAAGCCATGAAGCCGCCGGCGCGCCATACGAACGACGACGGGTCGCGCACTACGAGTAGGGCGCTGGTCGGCTCCGAAACCCCGAAGAAGAAGAAGGAAGAAGAAGAAGAAGAAGAACAAGAAGAAGGCGGAGGAAGTGGTAGCTGACTACGACGATTTAAATCAAGACGACTGTACTTAGCACCAGCCAGTGTATCGAGGCGAAAACCGGAAGGTTAGCGAACAGCCCGAGGAGAAACGAATCTCGGCCGCGAGGAACGAGGGATCGTCGAGCGAAAGCGAGTTGAACCTAAGCAGACAGGATGTCTTCAGCGATCGCCAAAGCTTCTAAATACACGTACCGCTCCACCGGTGGTGGTACTGCTGATGTCAGCATCGAATACAGCGCCGACCTGAGCGCTCTCTCCAGACTGGAGGTAGGTTTTCGAAGGTCCAACATAATATCTCCTTTTCTTTTTTATCATTCCGCATCGTTTTCGCGGGAATCGCGACCGCCTAGCTTTCCAACAGACATGGCGCGAGTAACGTAGGTATATAACACTTTAGTCCCACTTCCATTTCCACCGTATCCTTTTTTTCGTAATCGTAATAGTGCGTAGTAAAAGAGAGGGGACGGGGGGTCAGGTAAAAGTAGATGAACCATACGAAGGGAATCTAGTGGTATTAAAAAGAATTTCGTGAAGACTTGAGTGTTGAAATGGAGGCAGCTCAGGACGTCCTATGAATCCTAAGATACTCCACGAAGATAATGCAAGATGTTCTATGAACTGTAAGTGGTCCACTGGGAAGATTTGAAGATATTGAAGGAAGAGAATCTGATGATGCGATATGGAGGAGGGTACCGAAGGACCGAGGACAATCAAGGCCACTCCGAGAGTTGAGAAGAAGCAAGGGAGAATAGCGGAGGAACGTAGAAAACGTGAGAAGCATAGTGGAGGATTGCTGGTGAAAACGGGGAGCGCAGAACAGTGACCGATTTCGCGGTGGGGGACAGTGAGACGCGAGAAAGTTCAGTGACCATAAGGGATATTAGTGCCAACCCTGATGAGGAACGAAAGTGTCGCAGACGGTTCCGTGGCTATCGGATTGCTCGTGTACGAAAATAGTCGTGAATATCGGCCCTAAACGACGATCGTGCCGGGACACATCGGAGTGACATCTTCGAGGCGTTCGCCAAACGTTCGATCGAGGCTAGCAACCTGATCGATATCGTCTTCGACCCTCCGATACAGCTTGAAACGACGGAGCGCGACGAAAGAGGAAACGCGCGCTCGTCTCTTCACTCAAGTAAGATCTTTCCTTTTTACCAATTCGAGGAGGAACGTTCCCAGTCACCCGTTAAGGAACGCGATCAGACGAGTGCGCGTTCCCTTCGTCCCGTTAGAAATGACCCCGACGAAGAGTCACTGTAGCGCAGACCCTCCCGTTCCCTCGGGGACGAACCCGTTCAGAGGTCGTCCGTCTTTCTGAAATACCGAGAGCGTCTGCCGTTGGGTATTTTCGTCGGTCGATTACGTAAAGCATCGACCCTCCGTAACGAGTCCCGTGATACGCTCTAATCCTTTCTTGCCTCTCGTTTCAGGACAAAATCCGCCTGCTACAGGATGACCTGGAGTCTGAGAGAGAGCTGCGTCAGAGGGTGAGTTTCTTCGATGCTTTTCTGATGGTCCTCGTGAGTTTCATTCCAACGAGTCGACATCGACAGCAACATTAACTATAGCCTAGTACGACGAGGGTACTTTACTCTCGCGCATTGCTATTCTATCTATTGGGGTATCGACAGTGATTTCCAATTTGGAGAAGTTAGATTGCATTGAGTACGGTTGAAAAAGCAGGGACAGTTTTAAATCGCTAATCGTTGAACCTCGAGCTGCGTAATTTCGTAAGGAACTAAGAGCGGGCGTGTAGAAACGAGAGACTCGAACCTGCGTTAGAGGCGGAGAGATAAAAATACCGAGGTGCCGAGTGATAAACGTCAATTTCGAGGCTTTATGTAATGTGGGTATTGTGAATTTTGAAACTGATACAAAAAAAGCGAGACCAGCCTGCTCCACCATAGAGTGGGGAGCAGTAGATCGAAATGTCCAGCTCTCGACTCGCGTCTATTTTTGGGGATGCGCGCCTCTTCAGCGAACGAACCCGCATTCCTCTTTCGTGTTCACCGTACATGTAACGCATCGTATAGAAACAGAAAAAAAGGAGAGGACAATATTTCACGAAATTTAGAATTTTCTCAAAGAACATGGACCATTAAGAATTCTCGTATATACTTCTGGTTTCACTTGCTGTTTTGCAGAGTTATAATTGCAAAGGTTTGAGAAACAATCTCCTTCGATTCGCGAGCTTTCTGAGCCACCGAAATGCTTGACCACGTATCCAAGTGATGGGGGAATCTCGTTCAAATGGCGTGTTAAATTTAAGGAGATCTTCTCCAGTTTCAGTGTTCGACGGAGCTCCGCGGAAATCAAATTCATACGTAACGCGCGCTGCGATACGTGACTTGAACGTGTGCCAGCTACGCTCCCAGTCCTTTGGAATCGCAAAAAAGTCAGAAATTACGATCGCATTAAATCGTATTGCACGATAAATTGTCTCTTATAATCCTTATTATGAAAGGAGAAGTCTCTTGTTATATAACATCACGAATTCCTCCATTTACAACAGTTTCTGCTTCCTCTCTCAGGAATTCTCTCCAACTCCCTATTAAAATGAATTCTTCTTGAAATTTATAAACACTCCATTATTACAAAACTTTTTGTTTCAATTTCCATAGATCCCCGTGGTGGTTTTCACTTTTCTTTTGTTCGAGATTTGTGTATTGATTGAGGGGGTGCTGAAGGGGGAGTGTTTTGTGTGACTTAGTCGGTGGACACAATGAGGGATGGAGAACGAAGCAGTGGTTTCCGGAGTAGGGACAGTTATGGCGATGTCGCGCGTCTCTCTTTTCTCAATAAACGCCTCGTTTGTAATATGAATAAAGCTCCCGATATAGAGCCAGTCCGTCCGGAATTAGATCGTTCTATTCGCGGTCCGAAGAAACCTGACGTCAAGCTTGCACCGAGAGCTGTTCGCGTCGTTCCTCGAGGCCTCTTTCCAAAACAATGCCGTGCATCTCGATTACACTCGACACGCATCAACGTCCCCGAGAGTCTTCTTCAGTTGCACTACAACGAATTAGCAGCCCCTCGAAACCAAATGATACCTGGTATTATTGCGTGCTCTTTGAATTGTTTATTCTAATGGCCACTTGTTCATTGCTATCAGAGAATGGATAACGTGACATGTCTCGAACTTCAGCAATCACAGAAGAGTACTGTGATTAGAGGGATGGTTTTGTCTCGCAGAGTTAAAATCACGCAGAATTAGTTTGATGTTGAAAAAAATGGAAATGAAATTTTTAGTGGTTTCTGAATCGAGAGATAGGAAGTTTGAAGAATTAGAATTCTGGGGTCTAAAAGATCGTGAATAATTATCGAAGTCAATGTTAAATACCGCACATTAAAGAAGGGAAAATATCCCTAATTCTACGTCTCGAAAAACTTGGGACTGCACAAGTTACAAAATTAGTAAGCCTGATAAAGAGACTTCAGATTAACACACGAAATCACGAGGACACTGATACCAAAAATCTTGATCGACAAAATAAACTTTGTCCTGACCAGTGTACTATAATTTGCCACGTGCTTTTGCAGATTGAACGCGAGCGCGCTGACTTGAGCGTGCAAGTCATTCAGCTGTCCGAACGTCTCGAAGAGGCTGAGGGTGGCGCCGAATCTCAAGTGAGTTTCAATATACCACAGTCTCTTTCAACGTGTGGATATTTAATCGTACACGTTCCCTCTAATAACGTCAATGCAAAATGAATCACCTCCCTGAAACGAAACTCTGCAGTTCGAGATCAACAAGAAGAGGGACACGGAACTGGCCAAGCTGCGCAAACTACTCGAAGATGTTCATCTCGAGAGCGAGGAGACCGCGCATCTTCTGCGCAAGAAACACCAGGAGATCGTGGTAGATTTCCAGGATCAGATCGACCAACTATCGAAAGCACGTGCTAGGTCAGTGGAATAATCAATACATGATCATCCAGCTTCTGCGTTTCAATCTTTTCGAGCCTAATCCAACGTATGCTTGGCAAAGACATTTCAAATGTGTCCCATGGAGCAGGTTCTTCGGAAATTCTTCTTCGGTAGTTCATTCATTTATTGACAATTCTTCAAAAATGGGACTCCCTAATTACTTTGCGTTGTATATTCCTAACACTACCGTAAGACTATTTCTCCCTCGAAGGGTTCGACAAGAATACATCACAGCGTCAATTACAACATACCTACGTCCAACCATTTTATCATTCGAGCTACAAATTCGTCAGCCTCTTACATGCCACTAAACAAGTTCCTTTTCATACCAGCGCTTCAAAAACGTCCCCCCTATCGCGTTCAATCTCCCAATGCTCTCCAAGCGATATTAAACCCCAGTAGCAGAGCAAAGCGCGAAAGGAGTCTGTTTAATCTCAACTCAAACACGCTTCGAATCGCGCACGAAATCTCAGAACAGCGAACGGGCGAGCCGACGGAATCGGAACACCAATAAACGGAGATTAATTATATACACCTGTGAAAATAAAATCGCGGCGGCCGCCAGCTCGCGGATCTTCCTCTTTGAGGTCAAAGCGCGCGAGCGTCAATAAACAGTCCGCCGGAAGTTCGAAGGTGCGTGGAGGCGCGAATCGAGTTTCGTTCGCCGTGCTGCGCGGACAGAGATGGGGCGCCAGATAGAGAGGGACCGACGGGGCAGAAGGAAAAATGGTGGATGAACGAGGGTGAATCACGGCGCGTCGCATCGTTAATTATAGCGGGCATCGCGAGGAACGAAAGCGTATTCGAGAATTGCGGGAATTATGCTCGACGATACTGGCCGGCGGCCAAACAACCAACTTACTCGCACCTGAAATACGCGTAGACTCGTTCCCTCGGCTTCTGCTAAACATAACCGGCGTCCTTTTCGACGTCGCGGCGCCCCGACGCCCGGCACCGTGTTACAAGGACGCCTCTGCCACGAAAATTCACCGAGCTGTCATCGAGACGAGGCCTATTATCCAAGAGCGATCCTCCTCCTTCTCTTCTCTTTCTCGAACCTCGACTTTGCAACTTTGTCGCTTGACCGCTGGTTGCATAATCCCCGTCTAAACTCGGGGACGAAGGTAAAACGAAGAAGCGAAATGGCTTTCTTGGTTGCCTGCGGTCCTGGGGATATTTTTAGGGCAACTTTCAGGGTAATTGTTTCTCCCGCGCTGATTCGGCAACTTTGTCTCGTTGACTTTTGTACCTTCTACTCGTTGCGTAATCTGCCTCTACGAAATGAAAACAGGATGAAGAAACGGAATAATCCTTTCGATTGCAGGGAGCTTTCAGTCGTTTTCAGCGCAATTAAGTTCCCCTCTTTCCTGTCTCGAGCCACCGTCTTCCTCTACTGCGCAATTTTCTTCTCTAAATATAAAACGAAGATAACACGGAGGGATCTAATAATGTTGTCGGTCTCATTAAATTTTAGAGGTCTCCTTTGCCCATAATTTCCCAGCTTGATCAGGAATTCGGACCGAAATTGGATCCACGAGAGATTCCGTTCTAAGTGTACTTTTCAGTGAGAGCAGCCGCGACGTTTATACGTCAACGGTGCCCCGACGAAGTAACAGCTAATTGCCTCTTAATATTTCAACTAGCAAAATAGAACGCCCCGGAGGCCATTAAGGTGTCTAGGTACGAGGGAATAATAAATGAAAGGTGCATTCCAGGCAATACTTCCGTGACAGTCTCGAGGAAAGTGAAAAATACTTTTCATCCTTTTTTTTCTTCTGATTTATGTTGGATGAGGAAGTATAAGACTAGAGATCTTCGAGAGTTTTCACTTCGATGGAAAAAGTGTCCACCTGTTGCTGCAAAAAGGATGTTTTAAATGCTTTTAAAATAGCCCTTCCTCAACCCACGAGTTGTTCCCCTCGTTTTCTGTGCTGTGCTGTTTCTACTATTTTCTCGTTATCCACTAGTTTCTGCCCCTTGTTCCTTGCTGTTTCCCAGCATTCCTCCAGGTGTATACATTCTTCCTCCGTTTCTTTTAACCAGCAGCTCATCATTCTCTGTTTACATTTATTCTACTCTTCACAACTTTCGGAGTTACCGAGACTGTACCTTAGTTTCTGTAATAATTCCCTCGTTTCCACTGCTCGGCCTCGTTTATCAATGCTTGCCGTTCGTTCCGACAATTTTTCTTCTTTCTCACAATACATTCACATATACAAGTTGCTTGTCGAAAGTTTCACCAAAGCTCCTCCGCGTATTCCACTAAACCCAGCGGCAGACAAATGTTCGACCTCTCAAATGCATTCCCTCCAAATCACGAGCATTCAAGCTCTAATAGGCTATCAAACTCGTGAGACATTACTCAACACCGCGCAGAGGCGATAACAGAACCCAAACAGTCAACTGAATGCAAACCTCTTAACGTTAAGGGCCACTGTAAGTAGAATACGCCAGTAAAGGCCAGCCAAACGTTCCACGAGCACCTTGTACACTTCCATTCGGCATCTCCCTCTCCTCCCAATCTCCTCACCTTCAATTCCGTGGTATCATCTAAACAACTTCGTCTTCACAGCTCCCCCCTCTCAACTCTACAATTCTATTTTCTCCGGCCATCCCACCGTCTCCCTCCACCGTCCACCATATCCCTTTTTCCAATCCTCCCTCTCGCTATCCCCTTTGTGGCATCCATCGGCGTGCTTCCCAAACTCTCGCAACTTACCGCGCTCCAAATTTCTTTACCTTTGTCACCGACCGCCACCCCCACCCTCCCTCCCCTCCCCCTCGCCTACCGCGACCGTTCCGCCGTCCACGGACCCCCTCCACCACCCCTCTTTCTCCGTCTCTCTTTCAGTCTCTCCTTTTTATTCTGCCGGTGTCTCTCCCCCCGCGTGTGTCGTTTTGCTCGCGCGGCCACCACTCGGCTTATGACTATTTTTAACCGTGCGAGTCGCGCGGCAATCCTCAACCCCGTGTTGCCGCGCCATATTAGTACAGGCGACCAGACCGGATCCCCACTATCCTCGGAATCGGCCGACACCTTACACCCTCTGTTACGTGTAGGTGGACAGCGCGCCGATTATCGCGGGTACTCCCGATCCCCCCCATCCCCCTTCTCCCCCGTACTGGCGTGCGCGCGGGTTCCGTGCCGCCCGTCCACGAGGGAGAAACAATGGCAACTTCCAACCGGCGGTCGGTGCTGGCCGACGTTGATCGAGTCGAATGGCACGCCGCTCGAAACCAGCCGGCTTCGACGCTGATCGAGACGAATCGCGGCGGGCCACTTGACACCAGATGATCGAGAGGAGGATGCCCGAGGCGACGCGCGCCGCAGGGTGATCTTTAGAAACTGGGTCGGGTTACAGCTGTTGTCTACGCGAGGGACAGAGAAACTTGGTAGAGTTTCGAGAGTGTTTCTCTTCTGGAAGGATGGATGGGCGATGCTGTATTTGGGTTCTTGAATGGGATCGTGGGTGTTTTTTTTACGCGCTGAGCAGTCCTGGTGTGTATACACTGTGTGCAAGAATTGGGGTGGAGGTGTCGAGAAGGAATACTTTGCGATATTTAATGGTTCAGGAGAGGGACGCTTTCTTGGATTTGTTTGGGGATGTAAGGAGGGATGAGGTAGAGGGTGACATTGTGAATTTAGATGAGGCGTGGGAGATACATATTGTCGAATAAATTATAATAGGTATCTTGTTAGGGCTTGAACTACTTTTTCACATGCTCGTAGTAATGTTACTTTCTCAGAGTTTGTATTACTGAATCGGTCTGTTGATTGAAGTGGACAGTAGGTAGGCATCAAAACACAGTAGTCGTTAAAAATTCTTCGTTCATAAACTAGGGAGAACCTAGGGTCAAGATATGAATTGTACTTAGAAAGAACGTTTGACTGAAAAGTGGCTTGTTTAACGTATGGTCCTCGTAATTTTCAGAGCTGACAAGGAAAAATCAAAGTTCCAACAAGAGGTTTACGAGCTCCTCGCTCAGCTCGACAATGTCACTAAAGAGAAGGTGATGTCAATAAAGACCGTAGAGAAGCTTGAAATACACGTGGCCGAGCTTAATGTAAAAATCGAAGAACTGAACCGTACCATCATCGACGTCACCAGCCACAAAACCAGGATCTCCCAAGAGAATATCGAACTGACGAAGGAAGTGCAAGACTTGAAGGCACGTAATCTCTCTCGCTTTCCATTCGTTCGTTAATTCACATTTACTTCACCCTCGATTCACCATCGAATTTACTATAATCTCTTGCAGGTGAACATCGAGAACGTTATTTACCTGAGGACCCAGGTCATTGGTCAGCTCGAGGATGCTCGCCGTCGTCTCGAAGATGAAGAACGTCGTCGTTCAATGGTCGAGGCCTCCTTACATCAGGTACTTCCACTACTTACAAAACTTGCGCGCAAATATTTCGAAACATTAATCCCTCTTTCAATTAGTAAACAGTAGTACCTATATTCAGGGCTATAATAGTACTATTGTACTATATCTTTAACATAAACTTGAGAACATTGTATATAGTAATGTCAGTATAGTAATTTATCTATTGGAAGACTTTGATTTGCAAAAAAAACGAGGATTAACGCGCAACTGAATAATTATCGACAGGTCGAGACGGAATTGGAATCCGTTCGTATCCAACTGGAAGAAGAATCCGAAGCGCGTCTGGACATTGAACGCCAATTGGTCAAGGCCAATGGCGAAGTACAAATTTGGAGATCGAAGTACGAGACCGAGGCTAATGCTCGCGCCGAAGAGGTAACTATCGCGGCAGAACAGTTATTTAATCGACGCATGATGCAAAATAGCCTTTGATATTTCTCTGAAATGTCACTATAATATTATGGAACTATTCAGGTAGAGGAGCTGCGTCGCAAGTACGGCGCGCGTATCCAAGAACAGGAAGAGCAAATTGAAACCTTGCTCGTCAAGATCAATAACCTTGAAAAACAGAAATCTCGCCTGCAATCTGAAGTGGAAGTTTTGATCATCGACTTAGAGAAGGTATGATTTCATTGCTCCTTTAATTTCTTTGTGGCCCATCAATTTTCGGAGTCTTTGGTGTGTTTATGTGCAATTGTTAAGTAGATTACGTAAATTATGATTAATGACTCGATCGTTTGTTTGGCAACCGTGGAAAATATTATCGGATTGGTAAGGGTTCATAAATCGCGCAATGTCTGTAGATATCGCATTTTTCTAAGACATTTATGTAAGACTTGGTGACTGTTTCAAGGCCAATGGAACAGCTCGCGAACTCCAGAAACGCGTGGAGCATTTGGAGAAGATCAATATTGAACTGAAGGCACGACTGGAAGAGAGCATTGCGATGTACGAACAAAGCCAACGCGACCTCCGCAACAAGCAGCAAGAACTCCAGCGCACCAATGCCGAACTTGACAAAACTCGCGAGTTGAAGGACCAACTGGTTCGTGAGAACAAGAAACTGGGAGGTATGCTTAGACGAAGCTCATAGTCAATTAAGGAATTTCATTTTCACTGAAACAGGAGAGAGTATTTGGTACCTCCACACCAAAGAACCTTCAGTTCTATCAAACTCCAAAATAGTGTCAGTAAAAACTTGAAACACTGACACCTTGAAACTATTTCTTTGTAAAGTGTTTTGGAACGATATATGAAGGAATGCAAATTGCTCGATTGTTGCAGACGACCTCAATGACGCCAAGAACCAGCTAGCCGACATGAACCGCAGACTTCACGAGCTGGAACTCGAACTCCGTCGTCTGGAGAACGAGCGCGAAGAGCTCGCTGCCGCCTACAAGGAGGCTGAAGCAGTAAGTAGCAGTGCATTTCAAAGTTTCAAAAATCAATTACGGAACGCGGGACGCAGAATGGTTTCTAAAGATATGTATTGTTTGCAGGGTCGCAAAATCGAAGAGCAACGCTCGCAGAGACTGTCCGCTGAATTAACCCAGCTTCGCCACGACTACGAGCGTCGTTTGACTGAGAAGGACGAAGAGATTGAAATCATTCGGTGAGTACCTGAATTACTGCTTTCACATTTCCTTTATACATCCCACACAGCAAAGAACAACCAGATTTTACGCAGTTACACTCTTGATACACTTCCTTGTATCTGTTAATCTCCTTACCAAAAAAATTTCATATCAACACGACTGTGCAAGAGGACAGTGCTAATTTACAGTAAAGGCAGCCTAGGTCGTTGCATTCTTTTCCCTAAAGTTTACATTCTTCTTTACCGTCTAAGTTTGTACCGTCTGTGTCACAACAGTTGATTGCTCTTTAACGCGCGTTCGTATTACGTAAGCGTCGAAGAAAGCCTGAATTACCAGGCTACTCCGATGAAAGAAAGTGTCGCTGAAAGAGATCGAATTTTTAGCTACTCGGCTACTTGGATCCGTGATGCAATCGACTTTATTCCCGGTACAACTAGTATCCCACCGCGCGGGACAACGGGCTATTAATAAAGCGCGGTTAATTTTGTCATCGATCGATGCGATCGATTAATCATCCATAGGTGTTTCCCGACCGGTCAGACGTTCAAGGGAATATCCTGTCGCGGTCTAATTATTTATTTATATGCGCCACATATACACAAAACTCACAGAGTGCCAAGACCGAGTCGTCATCCAGTGACGATCGGGCACGATGACTTTTTTCTTGGCCCTCGGTCTCTGCAACGTCGATGGTACGCAACATCGATCGCTCGATATATCCATTACATCATTGCGAATGGATATTACAGAAAATAAATTCGCGAAGAAGAATCAGTGAGACGATATTGTGATTAATGGTAGGAACAGAGGAATATTATTTCCATTGTGCCCTTTTTCTTGGGGCAGCTCAACGAAGGTTGTGAAATTTTAAAAATTAATAGTGGAAGAGCAAAATGAATCCTAAGACCTGACGAAGAGGAAACAACGTGACAATCGTCCAATTGTGAAAAGTAGTTTGTGTGGAATTTCAGGGAGAGAAGATATATTGCTACAAGATAATGATGGATTTGAGGAAAACTTTCTGACATCACACAGGAAAGGATACTGATAATCTTAATGCAAAAAGATACAGTATTAGTTGGCACAGTATTTGAGATCATGTAAAAAGACTGAAGGGACGAGTGGATTAGCTGAAACTCAAAGGAGTTTGAACCTACGGCAGGTCAGGCCTCGCTACACTACTGTCGTGCCAGTAACGCCATGTTCTACTTCATTCCTCTAGCCATATACAAACCACTTCTATGCATCCAAACACCATTTCAGGAGTCATTATGGAATACGTACAGAATTGTATACTTGGCTTTCTTGGTTTTATTTAATTCGTGAGATTTAAAAAATACGTGTTACATAAAAAAGCTGCATCCATTTGATTCGCTGAAGAGCACTAAGAATAGAGTAATACGGAACATAAATAATAGCAATTGAAACCCTTGAATTGAATTTTCAAGATGTGTACACGAGCTTACCGTTTCGCGCGGTTAATAAAGCGTAACGCTGATACGCGAACAGTACGCAACGCGGCTATTAATAAGCATCGCTGTAAAACCGATCAACAGCGATCCAATTATTACCGTCAGGTGCTGATTGGCCGTTCCCAATGTGGCAATCGTAAGAAAAACCTACAAAAGATACCACGGCCCAATTTTTCTCGACCATTTCATTGCAACTGTCATCTCCGATCATCCGGCTATGAAAGTCCAGTGAGTAGAAACAACAAACCTCCCTTCGCGACAGGGAAACCCCGATCTAAACCACATAATACCCCGAGCATTAACAATTCCACGTACTCGGCGAGAAATACAGCCTGGTTTCTATTCAAGGTAAAAAGCTTGGATGACAAATTAAAACATACCCACAGAAACACTCTTGCCAAAAACCGCCAATCCCTCGAAGTAAAAATTGCGACGGGCTAAATTGAAGGGAATAATACACGTGATCTATTTATCCGAGGCAACATCGACCCTTCGCGATCAAAGGGCATAAACAAAAGAAGGCTAGTCTTCGATAAAAGGAGGAAAGAAACGGTGCCGGTTATCTCCCACGTGTAAGCTTAAGAGCGATTCGAGCAGAAGGAACGGAATATTAGATCCAAGAAAGAGTGGTGGAAAAATGGCATATTACTTGCCACCAATGTACGTGCCCTTGGAGCCAAAGTGGAAACACTGGCCCACCTACATCTACGACATGAACTACCAATACGGGATCAACTTTTACCAGCCCATGCTCGACTATATAGACAGACAAGGTAGATCCACGTCGGAGCCAAGATACTTCCGAGTTCAAAGGTTGCAGGAGTTACCGGAACTGCCCTGGTCCGATGGCAGACTCCTGTGGCAGGACAAGCCCGTGGAAGCGTACACGAGGCGCGAGCTTATCGCGCGCGCGCTGGACGCGGAGGATCAAGCCAGGGATCACCTGTCCCACTTCAAGGTACGAGCGAGCGGAGGGTGAGAGCCGGGGCCGATCCGAGGCGGGATAAATCGCGCGAAACGCGTTCAGGAAACGCGGTCGGTCCATTTTCTAGGCGCCGTGCGACTTGACGACTGCCTGACCTTTTCGGTTTCTAAATCTGGTGCCACGGAAGAGGCTGTGCCCCTCTTCGAGTGTACCTCGGTCGAAGTCGAATGCCGGGCGTGCCCTCGTCAAGTCTTTTGATCAGAGCTTTCCTCGCTGGGGAGTTGACGAAGTTGGATCGTTTCATCGCGGCTAGCCATGGGTCTCGGGGAAGGTGTTGAGTAAGCGCCAATGCTTTTAAGTCCATTTGATTTTTACTCATTGTTAAGCCACTCGTGCGTGAGGCGATTGCTCGTGAAATATCGATCGCATTGATATCGAAGAGAGATTTATTCCTTCCTTTTTCGAGATCTATCAAACCGAAAGGCAATTTGAAATGGAAGTTGATAAATACTAGATTCATTTTTCTCACGATAGAAGGAATGTAGATTTAATTTCTATAACCGGAGATGAGAATATTTAAACCTTCCGTGGCATGCATGTTACCTTCAATTATTATTACTCCCAAGAATCAATGCATTATAAATTACTAGTCTCCTTCAAATAGTTTAATTAAATTCTATAACGACGGTGATTGATTCCCCTCGCGCTATTCGATGCATGAAAATAGAAGATATTTCCCTTTTGACAGAACTCGTATTTCCAACCGTTCGAATGGCTTTCGCGCCGCCTGGTACCGTCCCACTGTCACCGTCGATTAATTTAAGACCGCCTGCCCAGCATGCGACTGCCAGACGTACAAAGTCTCCGCTCTAAATTCACCGAGCGAGCAGAAATCGCACGATTCCTACCCCTATGTCGTTATTAATAACACCCGGCCACCTGTCACGCTGACAATTCGGAATCGCACGAGCGGTGCACAATAGGGAATATCGCGGAAGCGAGTGTCGCGTTGGCAAGTCGATTATTTGGACCGATTCACCGAGGAACCGATCGAGGAACGGCGTCTGCCAAATCGCACGCGCGTACATATGAAAAATCCATCTCGCGCGCGTCCGGCTGCCTGGCCTAGGTGCAGCGGGCAATCTCGGATTGGCAGTCGTTCGCGGGTCTCTAGAGAGAGTCGATCGAGTGCTGCTTTCGAATTCTGGACCGCCGCGGCTAACTTTAGGCTAAGTTTAGTCCGAGCTCGGGAACAGCCGCGAGGTTCGCGATAATCACGGGCGCAGGCAGGCTTTCTATTTCGCCGCGTAATCGTAGTCCGCCGGTGCGTCGAATCGCCGATTACTGACCCACGATTTGGTGTTTCGCCCAAAGATAGCGAATCGGTCAGACTTCAGCTTGTCGAAGACAGCGCAGGCCACGCACGTGACCAGAGAAGTGTTCCCGCGGAGTTTGGCGGAGATCAGGCGCAGTCCGTGGCCATTGCTGGTGGACAGCGCGCGTGTCAGGTGCGACGCTAGACAGATCCAACGAGAAATGGCGGACATCAAACTCCAGTCCCTCAAGGACATACAGAACATATCTGATGCGCGAAGCGCCCTGGACGAAGCCAGGAGCCTGCGCGGTAAATCCGCCAGGATGATCGCGTTCCAACTGACGGCGGATGCTCTGAAAAATCTGAGCAAGAGCCAGGAACTGGCGGATATCAGGATGACTCAGAGGGAGAATATATGCGTCCTGCGGGACGGCAAGGAACAACTCAGACTGGCCGAGGAGAGGACCAGGCATCTGCTCGACGAGGATACACTGGCCGAACCGTTGAATCGCCTCAGCAAGGACCTGCGCGGTTACGAGCAGAAGTCCAGCAGCTATTTCCTGGACAAGAGGTATCGACACCCGACCAGACCGACCCGCTTGTATGGCTGCCTGGGATAGGGAACGAAACGACGTAAATTCGCGTAGCGATTCTGTTGTAGTTGATGTGGGTAAGAGCTATGTGACACGGATGCAATGAAGGCGAGAAATAAATGAGAGACGTTCGACATTCAATCAGACTCGTTTGATTCGGGGGAACGTAGACCCCAGTACTCGTGGGATTGGGTTTGCTAGAGCTTTTCGTTCGGGAGAATTTTTACCGATATTTTGGATAGAGTAGCTGTGAATTCGTACTCCCTGGATTTTGTGCAGAACGAGGGAGCGTCTGCCAATTGAACGACGTTCAAACGGCAGGCGAAGTTTTTGCAATATCTTTTTTTACCTGACATACCTTCCTATGTTACTAATTTATAATGAGTTTTAGGGGAAAAGAATCCAACTCTATATGTTGTTTGCGTTACTGTCATGCTATTCAGTTAAAAGAAAAATTCTAGGCGATGATAATCGAGCACTGATTATCGAAACATAATTGCTTCCTGCTACCAAACTCGTTACTAATGAAATAAAAATCCTAGAAATTCCCACAGTGTTAAAATCTTGAAGATATACTGTGTTTTTTCTTGAAGCTTTTCCTTAATAATAGTCGTTAACCTGCCTGACAGTGAGCCACGATACCCTTTATCCACTGTCAATCCTAAATCCATCCCCAAGATCCTGCTTTCATCGCCCGAAAACGAGAATATCGTTAAACCCTCCGACGAAACGATTGCTTTCGGTGGCGTTATATTCACACGAAACGAAACAAATTAGCAAGCAGACCAGTATCGAGATCGAGCAGCTGAATGCTCGCGTGGTCGAGGCGGAGACGAAGCTGAAGACCGAGGTTCAGCGCGTGAAGAAGAAGCTGCAGATCCACATCACCGAGCTGGAGCTGTCACTGGACGTTGCCAACAAGAACAATATCGATTTGCAGAAGACGATCAAGAAGCAATCTCTTACCTTGACCGTAAGATGAAACGCATATACGTTATTCAATGACAACCGTTTGGCAACAGTTATCGTAAACTGCAGCGCATTATTTTCAGGAGCTTCAAGCTCACTACGACGAGGTCCAACGCCAGCTGCAGGTGACCCTGGACCAGCTGGGCATCAGTCAACGACGCCTCCAATCTCTGACAGCCGAGCTCGAGGAAATACGCGGCAACTACGAATCTGTAAGTGTCGAAACGTATCCGCGTTCTTCCGTATTCTTTGCGGAAACTCGATATACCTCGAGTTGATGCTCGTGTTCATTTGAGAAACTGCCAAATACACGCGAGCGGTTTGTGTTACTAGGCCCTCCGTGCGAAGAGAACCGTCGAGCAGGCGTACGAGGAAACTGTTAGCCGCATCAACGAGCTGACCACCATCAACGTGAACCTCGCCTCGTCGAAAGCGAAGATCGAGCAGGAGCTGACTACCCTGGCTGGTGACTACGAGGAGGTGACCAAGGAGCTGAGAGTGAGCGACGAGAGATACCAACGAGTGCAGAACGAGCTGAAGCACACCGTAGAGATCCTCCACGAGGAGCAGGAACGCATCGTCAAGATCGAGGCTATCAAGAAGTCTCTCGAGATCGAGGTGAAGAACTTGTCCGTGAGACTGGAGGAAGTCGAGGCGAACGCCATCGTGGGAGGCAAGCGCATCATCAGCAAACTCGAGGCTAGGGTAAGTACATACAGTTCCATTCACTTCGAATCACATTAAACAACGGGTAAACCGTTCCATCTTCTCAAGTAACGCCTAATCTTTGCGTAGATTCGCGATTTGGAGTTGGAATTGGACGAGGAGAAGCGCCGACACTCCGAGACTGTTAAGATCCTTCGCAAGAAGGAGCGCAACATCAAAGAGGTGATGATCCAGGTGGAGGAGGACTCGAAGAACATCGCTCTGCTGCAGGAATCCCTGGACAAGGCGAGCCAGAAGGTGTGCATCTACAAGAGGCAGCTGCAGGAGCAGGAAGGCATGTCCCAGCAGAGCGTGACAAGGGTCCGCCGATTCCAAAGGGAGCTGGAAGCTGCGGAGGACCGCGCTGACACCGCCGAGAGCAACTTGACTCTGATCCGCGCGAAACACCGCAGCTTCGTCACCACCTCCACCGTGCCCGGTTCCCAGGTGTACCTCGTCCAGGAGACGAGGAGTGACATGTAAAACGCCACCATCGACACCCCACCCTTTGCCACTTCGAACGCCACCTCGTCGTCTTTAGAAACGTACGTACCCATATATTGTAAAGTGAGATATTCAAGATAGTAATGAATAAACGTCACTCTATAAGTGGACGACTATTGGTAAACTTATTTCGCGGTGAAAATTGAAGGGACATTAACTATCTTGGTGACCCATGACGATAGCGTGACTAACAACCACGTTTGCAGGTGTAACGAGCGAACGACGAACAAGAAGGAAGAGCCTAAATACATCATCGCAAATCGATAGTGCCGAGAAGAGTTTCCAACGGGCCGCACCGTGAACATCGGTACAAGGAGAATAAGAGAAACTGTGTCAACTTGTCATTGAATCGTACTAGTGACAGCGCCCAGCACGACCCGTCGTAAATTCGAATTACTTGGCCAACGAAACGCGGTACCCGTCGCAAACAAATTAGAAAGCAAGCAAAGGCAAAGCAACGTGAAAACTAAAAATGGAACGCATCGAGTAAGAATCATCCTAACGCGCAACATCGTCGGCAAAATGAAAATGAGAATAAAAATATACGCCTATATATATATACGCAGAAATCAACAGCAATTCGTTATATCTTTCTTGTATCTGTTTATGTAAGTATCGCCACAACGTAAGGAGAGGGAAATAAATAATAAATGAGAGACGCGAGACGTAGCTGCTCCTTACGACTCTTTTGATCGCGCGTGACGCACCTGTATTTAAATGGATTAACTTTAATTCTACTTCTATTATTATAATATATATATAGATAGGTACTATTGCCCATACACACAACTCTCACTGTACGACATACACAATAACCTGTGTCAACATTAATTTAATAAATAAACTGAAACACGTACGTACGAAACTGGTGAAATCCATTACCTGGACGAACGTGGATCCTCCTGAATTCCAGTTGCTGTTTTCACGGGAAGAAACAAGGAATATTCAAATTCTTATAACATATTTTATGTAAAGGGATTTCTTTAGTTATGATCGATTAAAATTCAGAACTCCATTAACAGTTCTGACTTTCTATAAAATCGGAGGATTCCACTAGAACTTTGAAAATGCAAAAAAAAACAGAGAGCGGCGTTCAATCATAAAATTAATGTTGAAAAATCGAGGGATGAATTTAAAAATCAAAGAATGCTATTCGTTACGATTAAAGCTGTCTAAAATTCAGTTAATAGTTTCAGAGCTAAAAGACCAGAATTAACAACTTTGTATTTAGAATTTGAGTGTAGAATTTTATACGAAAGTTTCAAAAACACAAACTCATCGGGTTGTTCGTGAAAGAAATTGGAATGGTCCGGCAATAACACAGACGACTGTTAAAGTAAATTTAATTTATTCGAGCCAATTACTTCTCGGACCTCTATGGCGTTTATTAGTAGGGTCCGTTGGGACACGCAATGCAAGAGGCTCGTGCCACACGAGAGCCATGGCGACGACTTTTATAAACAGTCTTGTAAATGACCTAACATGATCATTCTTAAAAAAGGCTCTGTTTCTCGAGAGATTGTAAAAAAGATATCGCGTTAGGCTGTGAAAAGATTGCCCTCGGGCAGGACTGTCGCGCGACGAGCCTCGCGGATTCCGTAGCCCCGATAATTACAAATCAAATGTTAATTAATAATTAATAACATTAGGTACGTATATCTATTAACAGTATTAAGATTCACCCACACCGTCAGGCACGCTTCGTAAGGTGACAGTGGACAATCAATGGTCGACTAAACGAATAGCTGCGTTTATTTCCTAAGACCGATGAAATCGCTAGTCCTTTCATTTTACTAAACAGAAATTTCACTAATCGATGTGCAATGCATGGAGTACGATAAACGGGGTCGTTGGTGTGGATACAGTTCCAACCACCTTCAAGAAAAACGAAAAGAGTTTCGATCTGGTGATTGACGTAGAAAATTAATAATTTGGCAGTATGCGAAGCTGAGTAATTCGTCTATCAATTCCAACAGAACACAAGCCAAACTTTCTCGATCTTTAATCATTATAGAGACAAAAGAATCTAGAAAGATTTGTAAAATGGTTGTAGCACAATTGAACTTCGTTTAAAATCTACGGCTGTGATTCTGCTATGCAATTTTATGACGCGTTCATAAACAATGTTGGGGAAATTATTTGAATTAAAAAAAAAAGCAGGGACGCAACGTGCCTGTTACAAACATACGTTACATGTAACTAAAAAAACACCACCATCCACCAATCCACCCATCCGTCGTTACGAAAATTACAAGTGCTCATCCTATCGTATGTAAATCGTCGATAAACATTTACACCGTTATGTACAGGGTATAATACATTGGGAAAGAAAAATGGGAAACAGAAGGATCGTAGCTACGACAATGATAAAATAATATTATCGTTATCGGTAATAACTGTAGGTACTCGATTTAAAAAGACAACACCACGTCTAAGGAAAGAAAACATGGTTCCATTCACGATCGGCTCGAGTCTCGCGTGTCTCCGTTGTTTCTGCTTGGAAAAGAAAATGGTTTGACTCCCTTATAAAAGTATGAAGGGCTAAAATTCACGCACACACAAGAAAAAAAAGAATAAAGCAAAAGGAGATAAAATTGACGAAGCGCGAGAGAACCATAGAACACGTTTCGACGGTCTCTGCCGACGAGTCTCGGAATAAAATTCTACGTAATCGTCTTGAATGTTGTGCTCTTAAAATGTTAAAAAAAATCTCAAAGGATTGTTCGAATCTCTTCAGTGATGATTAAAATCTTCGAGGAAAAGTAATGATGCGAAAGGAACACTAAGATTGTGTGATTAATAGATGATAACGCGATAATAACTCTACGTCCACAAGGTACACGCCAAATTCCCTCAAACAAATCCGACTAAAACAAAAAAAACGATTTTGCGAATCTAATATTTAGCGATTGCTGATTAATGTATAATATTCTTACGTAACATGCTGTAAATGTCGCGTGTAGAACGGTTGTATCGTTTCGACGGCAGCATAGTAAACTCTTAAAAATTACAGTTAACATTCTAAAATGTGTCCTTAACGCGTTGACCGACACACCGATTTCTAGAGTACAGAAAAATTCTATTCAAGAGTAAAACGTGCAGAAAGTGCAAAATATTTAAATTTCAAATCATTCACAATTTCCTCTGTCTGCTTATCGAAACAAGTGATTCATTGTCCTCAACATTCTATTTAACACAACTCTTCGGTGTAGAAATGATTTACGAAGAAATCGATGCGAGGATCAACGTGTCGATCTCGCGTTTAAACGATACAACGATCCGACATTCCCACAGCTACATTCACAAATCTTTCTTTCCTCACCGGTAATCGTAACACTGGTTACACAACAGAAAAATCGACCGCGGTATTTTTAAACTAAAAGCAGACGATGCGTAAGCACCGTCTCGAAGGTACAAGTTTCTCGCTCTCTATACACGCGACGTTTCACACGGTTCGCGCTTATTTTTTGTTTGTTTTTATTGTTACATCTTTCTCTCTTTTCTTTTGTACAAATGGGGCTTACACGGTAAGGGAGCAAAGAAGAGCTATAGAGGGATGAAATATATTATTTGGCAGTTCGGCATTTGTCAGATATGAGTCAGACTGTTCGGTAATTCGAAACCCAGATGGCGACGATGCACTTCGACCTCGGCTGATCGCCACCGACACCAGAGATCATAGTAACGCGCGCGTTGCCGCTTGGAAATGTGAGGGCGGTAGATATGATGTCACTCACGTGTGGAAAAAATATCTTATCATCTGAATTGCACAAAATGGATGAAGAATCCGCTATAATCCTTGAGAATCTCTTATAGAGTGAACACGATCCTCTTACCCATGATAGAGGCTTCTCCTTGATCGATAGGTACTTAGGCGAGCACCTGAAAGTTTCGACTCAACAGGACTTCGAGTTGAAATTTTCAGGTGCCAGCCTCTACTCGCATCATTTGCAACGCTTCGTTAAAAGTCGTTAAAATGTTTAAGCCTACGGGCAGGCGTGAAAGATATTTTTTCCCGGACGAACGCGCAGATGTGTGAGTATGTACCTGTATGCTTGTGAGAATACTCTGTATATTATCATTACTGGTCTCTCGCTTTAGTTAACATTCGATCTGTTATTGGCACAAAATTGTACTAGTTATATGGAAACACCTGCGGGACACGATCGCCGATGGAGTTCCACGGCGGGCGTCTAACTACTAATTAATCCGTTCCATTGCTAAAACTCTACTGACTGCCTGTTTATAAACACCCGCAGCATCCAAAGGGTCGCCACGAAGATAACCGTGGAGCCGCATCGACGCAGTAACTATGTATATCGTATTTACGTATCATAAATTAACCTACATGGTAATAGGAATGTACGAGAAGAACGCCGGACAGTCTTCCAGCGGAACGTTGATATATCCGTTAAAAAAACACCCGCAGACCGTGCACGCGATACGGCGCGCGCGGGCAACTATTCATTTAGTTTTCAATTATTTAACCGTTACCTACTAGTCGAACAATTAGATCGCTCAGTCTTTTGGTGAATTGCAGAGTCTGCGATATAGCGGAACGCGAGCGCGGAACGTTTCTGGTCGGTGACGTTGAACAAATTCACGCGGTATCTCAGGATGATCGCCGAGGGGAAGGGATCAGACACGCCAGGATAATCACGATTCTACGTTTAAGTGATTCGGCGCGATTCCAATCGGTTCCCACGTGCCAATATCATCAGCTACGTCGACCGATCTGTTAAAAAACCAGATGACACGCGCAGCTGGGTTTCGAACGGTACGAGCGTTGAGAAAACGGAAGAGAAAAATCAGTAGAACGTCCTAGCGGGACGTCGGTTGGTAAAAAACAATATAAAAATACAATTATGTGTTCGAAGGACCCTCCGTTCCTTTATATAGTAATAATTGTAAGTTCGCAGACTTTTACGTTGACTATTGGATGACAAAGATTCTTTCTCTTCTCTTCTTCCTGCTTTCTCTGTTTCACACGATCCGTTTGTTTCTTCGTTTGTCCCTTTTGTTCTTTCGTTCATGCTCGCCTATATCGTCCACGGGTATCCACCTCTATCTTTTCGCGACACACGTCCACGCTTCGCCGAGCAAGCTGTCCGCTTATCGTGTAATGTTACCAACCTACGACGGACCGCCGTTGGGGCCGGAACAGAAGCCGCCAAAAACGATCAAGCTTCGCAGAGAGACATACCATACGGGTCCTTGCATTCTCCACACTTCACGACACGTACAACGCACGCAACTCCGTCGCTATGATTGCTTTTCGTCACGCGAAACCGTAACGCAACGGGGAATGCGCTTTCCCCGCGAGCATTCGCCGCGAATCCCCTCGAAATCGCTTGAAAAATTTAAAGAAAACGTATAAAACATCAGTCACGCGGGGGAAAAATGGGGAAAGGTGGGGAATGCTCGATGAAAAGGGCGCATTCGTGAATCGAAGCTCATCATCACCGTTCCATCATCGAATCTCTTTTCTTGCTTTCCCTTTCATCCGTGAAAAAATTCCCGAAAATATAGTTTTTTCTCCAATGTTTTTTTTTTCTTTTTATCAATTCATTACACTGTCTCACTTCCTTTCAGTCATATTTCATAACTTCTGCACACACGCACTTTCTCTTCCTCTCTTTCTTTCTGGTTTCTCAGCTTCTCACTATTTCACTCTCACTCTCTCTCTCTCTCTTTCACACACATGCGCAAAACTGTAGATTCACTCTTGAGCTTAGCACCCTTCAATTTCAGCCTTCCTGTGTTACAAAGGAAACACGCTCCGAAAGTCCCGCTTACGTTATCATGACGCACCTCGCCTTCAACTTCGCGCGTCACATTAACAACACGCAAAAATATTTCGTCTTGAGCAAAACGCCTGGGCATGTCCACTAAGGCTAAGGATATATCATAGACGCGGCTGATAAACGAAACCGGAAGTCGCGGGAATAGTTCGTTGTGTAAAAACCTTGAGTGTGGAAACTTAGACCGCGCCTCGGGTCGAAAAGCAACGTTTTAGGAGAATTGTTCGTTTAGCGTGAAATCTTGGTTCTTTGTCAAACAGAATCACCTACGTCTTCGCTGTCTGGTCTATCGTACTCGACGACCGTGATCATTCAGCTCTTCTATCTACCCTGTATATTTACAAGATCGATCCGGATCGACCCTGCAATCGCGATAAACGAGAAACCAAAGGTATGCATTTCTCTTGTAACACGGTGGTGTATGGTACATACTCCGCCCTCCCTCAAAAAAATAATTCAGTCTCTCCACGCACCGGTAAAGTAACGAATCTACGCCGTAAAAAAAGTAGAAGAAGAACAGGAAGGAAACGAAGAGGAAAATTATATTATAGTTATCCCGACACGGAGGCCGCTTCTCGTAAGCATTTCAACGTACGAAAGCAGAATCACGTGGCAGAGCGAACTCCACAGAAAAGTCGACTAATTTGATCGAGCGTGGAAACGAATAATGGTGTCTCCCCGGTGGAAATATGTAATCCTTCCCGTAACCATTTAACGAATAAATTAGGGTTCGGTTAATCGAATCCGTTGGCCTGATAACGAATGTGTATAATTATACTTGCGTGTGTTGTGTGTGTGTAGTGTGTTTATATATATATATTAATGTACAAATGTATTATTATTTATTTAATATTACTCAATAAACGACGCTATATAATAAATTTATATACTTCGTTACCTTAACGTTACTATTAATAAATATACACCGGTAGCGTGACGCGTGATCAGGTGTTATCGTATTCGATTAACCGAACAAGTTGCACGTGTACGCGAATAGCATTACTTTCTTACCCCGATGATAGCATGTCCGCTCGATCCATCAATCGACGATGCAGCGGCCCGATACTTCCATCTGGATCATCTCCGCCGACCCTGTCCATGTTCCTCTCAGTCATCGCCCTCTCTTAACGCTCCCGAATGAAACTTCCATCGAGCTCCCCTGGTTACCACAACCCCGTCGCCACACGTACGATTAATTCCTTCCAGCACGTACACCTGATGTACTCGAAATTAGGGAACGACCCGACGAAGTCAACGCGATATTAAAGGAACGTCGTCTCGATTCTCTCGACCAGTCTTTCGTTAGGCTCTCTGCCTTCCTCTACAGAATCCACATTTTCGACCAGTGTCCCTTTACTCACACACACACACATACTCTCTTGCTCTCTCTATTTTGTCTAACTCTCGCGCGCGTAGTAACGCGGCCCTTAAAGTTTTATTGCGATAAAAGTGTTACGGTATGACGAGTGTCCACGTGTGTTTTTTTTTTCGAGCACTTCCATCCTCTGTCCGCAAGTCCCGACGATCGGCGAGCAACCGTCGCCGAGAAACATTTCCCTTTTACTTTAGGTCCTCCATCGCGCCGTAATTCGCGAGGGACTTTTTAATCCTAAGCGCGGTTAGTCTAGCTGCCGCGTTGTGGTACCAACACTCCTTCATCACCTTCGACATCACCTGCAGGGCCTGTAACAATCGAATAGAAAGGTGTCGATTAAATAAAAGATTCGATAATGGAAGCTGTTGTTTCAGCAGCCACAATAGATGTGGGGGATAGAGTTAATGATTTCTGCTTAGAAAAATGTGTTTTATTATTCAAATGACTCTTTTTATTCAAAGAACGACAGCTTTTATGACAACGCAAGTCACAAGTTGTGCAAGCCCACACGTTTCACGACTATCGTTCAAACAGTCGTGTGAAATACAGCTGCGCAATTAGTCGTACGATAAATCGTTACATCTGTGGGGCCTATAATCCATTTGTCCCTCTGTCACTCCCGCCAAGGAGAATCGTTTCGACAAACATCCCTCTCCCCCAGGTAGGTCAAGTGATTGCTCACACTTACCTCGATCGACTGCCACCGGTTCGGTATCGACGGTCTTTGCCTGTCGGTGCACACAACTTTACGCATCTCCTCGATCGTCGGATCAGAAGGCACCAAGTCGTAGAACGGTAACTGATACTCCTCGTGTATCCCGCCGACGTTGCATCGCCTGGCGATCTCCCAGAGGATCAGCCCGAGAGCGTACACGTCAGCCCTCTTGAAGGAATCAAAGTGGTTCATGTTTATCATCTCCTCGAGTACCTGAAAGCAGAAGCAACGATTCTCAGTAGCCATTCCTCTTCGCCGAGGAACATTCCCTGAACCGAGCTTGGGACCGTGATCTCCGCGGCTCACACTCCCTCCCAATAATATAATCGAGGCGCGTTAATAGCGCCGCCAGGCATCCTCGATACGTCCCAGAGTTATAATAAATCACCAAGCTTCACTTGGAGCTTACCTCGGGTGCCATGTACCGCTTGGTGCCAACTCGATTATTCAACTGAATATCGACAGTGTCCGTAATCACGTCATGCCTGACGGCTAATCCAAGATCGCCGATGGCGCATGTGCCATTGGTCTTCACCAGGATATTCTTCGACTTGAGATCCCTGTGGGCGATGGCCGGTTTCCCCTGCGTACCAACGATCTCCATGTGAAGATGCGCCAACCCGGTGGCGATCGACCGGGCCATCCTGATCATACCGTTCGTGTCTACGGTTGATCTGTTCAGATAATCGAACAGGGAACCTTTCTCGTGATAGTCTGTGATAAGCCACAGCTGGGTCCACGTCCCGTTATCTGTGTATCAAGGAAAAAAATCAATTATCGATTTTGCATTGAATAATTCGAAGGTCGTTGTTAGAAGTGCCACCCCTTTCTAGACTAGCCTGTGCATCAACGTTAGAAACTAGCGACGATTCGTTGAAGCTACGGGAGAGCCTATTAAGGTGAAATTCACCTTCAAGTTGAATTCAGCGTAAAGGTACACGTTGACACGTACCTTTGTTATCAGCAGCGATGAACCCGAGGATATTGTCGTGCCTCAGCATCACTGTCTGGTAAATTTCTGCCTCCCTGAACCAAGACCGCTCCTCCCGCGAACTGAAGATCTTCACGGCGACGTTCTCACCCCTCCAACGGCCACGCCAGACCTCGCCGAAACGACCCTTTCCGATCGTCTCCACGAGCTGAATCTGGCGGGCTATGCTCCGCTGTACAAGAAGCGGCAGGCCTACTTGGGAGAGGATGAGCATTGAAGAACATGAATTTCAGTGCGATTGGAGAAGTAATTTTTAATTTACTTATTAGTTAATCGCGAGCACGTGAATCAGTTTAATCAACACAGACTTAACGGAAAAGTGAGATTCTAGGAAACACCCAACGTTTCTTTAACGAGAATTGAAAGCCCGGAGTATTTTAAAGGAAATGTTACGAGGTATGATGATTCCTAAGTTACAGATAGATCATTCTTTAACTTTTGACCACTTTTTTAATTATTTATTTATTTACGGGACTAGACCCTTAAAAATGAGGCTAAGGATTCAAAGAATAGATGAACTGAATATAAAGTCACTGCTTCTAATTAAATAGATACTCCATTAGGTAAACCAAGCTAGAATAGACTAGTTGAGTTCACAAATGAGACTTCCAGACGTACAAGTGTAGCTATAATTTTAGTAAATAAATGTCTGGAAACATTCGCGTGGATCGTCTGTCAAAAATATTTATTGAAATCGTTCACACTTGTTGGGTAAGTGTGGCTGAACAGCGGGAAGTTACACTTGAGAGGTCTCTAATTAGACTAATTAGCTTCTCTAGCAACGAAAATAAACGGAACGTCGCAGATTTTTCACCGCATCTTCGGTCCACTTAATCTGCTCCGTTTCGCAACACTGTACGCGAGAAATAACAAGCATTTTACGTAATAAAATCGTTGATCCTTTTGGTACGAGTGTAGTAAACGATCGTGTGCACGCTACTACACTGGGTTATACAATCTACCGCAGTATTCCGTATTTGTTGTTTATTTCCTGATTCGAGAGGATAGTCTCCCGTAATCTCTAATTGCACTCGAGGACACTTACGCCTTTATTTACTCGACCAACAATAGCTACTCGTACCCAAAGGACCGACGGGGAAGGACGCAGAAACGAGAGGCAGTGAAGGAACGAAGGGAAAGGAGAGGGTGCGGGACACAACTTCAATCTATTTGAGATACGGTAGAACGCCAATTATCCAGATAAATTGGTCTGATAAATTGGAAATACTATATCATGTCCCATTATGCGGATAGTATCATTTCCATACTTTGGATATAAGAGTCTTTTATTGCATCTTCTAATAATTGAGTCAGGGGACCAGCAGTGTACAGAATATTTCACTGACTACTGCTATTTAAATATCCCTAAATTTATCTGACTTATAGACGCATAAACTTGTAAGTGTTAGCTACTTACGACACCATTAGATTCCCAAATCTAAGGGTTTTGATATCGAAAGGAGTCGTGTATACTGTTAAAGCCCATCTATACAACGCATAAAAACCTTCTTTGACATTCAGTGATATTCTTATTGAAATTGCTTTGACAGTCAAAATGTCAAAGCATATTGGATTCAGAGGATCTAGATAATTCTAGATAATTGATGTTCTACCGTATTATTAAAATGATGAATCATGGATTATTCGGTGGATGTAAAATTCTAATTTGACCTACCGGAGCCGCTGCCACTGGTCGTCATTTCCAGCATGTCCCTGATGGTAACACCGCCCAGAATGGGTCGATCAGGGGCCTCCAGCGAGTCGTCTTGGAAAGGTGTTCTGGGCCTCCTTCTGGTCATGTATATGTGATAAATGACCATCACAACCACGCAGATCGCGCATATCGGCATCGCTATCGTCAAGGCCATTTTCCAAGTAACCCACGTCGCGTCATCGCCACCCGACGGCACTTTTGGCAACAGATCTCCGATTATGGTCTGCTCGTTCGCCAGTGTCTCGTGCGTGACACTACCCGGGGAAACGCGAGCAGCTCAATCCGCCGCACATCTCCAACGTTTCTGAACTTTCTCAACCCTTTCGCTGCACGAAATCTAACACCACGAAGCGTCACAGTGCGCAAGTAACCGCCAAGCCTTTAATCTAAGCAGAGTGGTGTGTAAACGTCGGCGCAGAGAGAGGGTCGATGTTCGTTCCGCGAAGTCGACCTGAACATTATACTCCAGGATAAATTTGAGAAAATAGTCGACGAACTATCGCCACTAATAGCATACTACTCGAAATCTCGATGCTTCTATAAATCCTCAGAATCGAAGGTGACACGTTTCCCCGAGCAACGCGTGAAAGCAGCAAAGCCAATCTCGGAAGGAACACCAAGGGGCAGAATGCGCGAAGCTGACAAAACAAAGATGCAACGTGCAGAAACACCCTCGCGTAACTTGCCCCATGAGAAACACACCGAGAGCATGCATGGCGCGACAGTGCGATGCAACAAACAACAAGCGTGCAACTTGCGATTAGATATGAGAAGGTGTGAGTGGGACAGTGCAGGAGGCATTTTCTTCCGACTCATGTACTCGGTACTCGATGGTCGAAGCTTTTCGTACATTGCCCGACCAACTTGCGTTAAAGAAAGGACAAACAAGAGTCCGATACGAAGAAAGCGGCGAAGTGTGAACGTACAACAACATCTCGATGATCCACCTACTCCATGGGAGCTGTAGATCGTTAAAGACCATCTTCTTTTACCTGTTCAGGTAGCGCTTGCTACGACCCAACGATGCAGCCCGTGAACATGAAGAACGACATCGGACGTTCGTACAGTGCTCGACTTACCTGAGCCGTTTTTTCGTCCTGTTCGGCGACGACCAGCTCCTTCGACACACGCGGATGCTGTTAATTGGTTATTCCTCAGCAACACCACACAGAAAGTTAGCGAGCACGGTGTTAAAAATTGGAGGAACGCTCGGCCACGGGGAGCAAGGGGCAAGCGAGTGGTTCCGAGCCGAGGGACGAGCCCTCTTTGTTTCCCAAGCCCGCGATAAAATTGGAGAAGTTTGGGAAGACTGTGGGAGCGAGCGGCTGGGCTGCGCCGCAAGGGGAACAAGTGTTCGCGGGATCGAATCGATGACGAGGAACCATCCATTCAACGATTCACGGGCAAGCCAGCGGATTGATTGGCCACGAGGCGTTCGATGATGACGGACGAGCCACAGGCGAATGTGATCGCGCGCCCATGAAAAGCGCTGTAAAAATTGCGAGGAACCGGGTGGAACGTATACCTTGATGGTCCAATGTTAGTGCACGAGGTCCCGGTACGTATATCATCGGCCGTGCGCGCCGTCATGCAGTCACCGAGCTTAGAACGACGCTTGCAATTTCGCTAGCAGACAGACTAACGCCGCGCACCAATATCAACCACTTTTATGCTTCGCAATGGTGAGACGAATCGTGCCGAAATATCGGCGAGTAAGGCTTTGCTCCAGAATGCTCGCGCGATATCGAGCGGATCGCCATTCTGCTTGTCGAATAGTAATCCACAGCATTTGCGACTCTTTAAATTCAACGAAAGGCAGTTAACTCGCTTCATACTTTCGAGGCCTCTGCGATCTTAGCTAATTGTATTTTATTCTGAATTTAATATAGAATGTTCCATAGAACTCTGGAATTATTCAATATTAACTTGAACACTACTTCCACGCTTCGAACAACGCGAGCTAATGTTTATTGTTAATCTCGAGACACTGGGGGAAGGTGAATAAAATCACTGAACTATGTTGGTAGCTCGAAGAGGACCTCTGTTTTCAGAAATGAAGGAGTCAACGCCTCAATTTTCCAGGTTAATTAATTCACTACATAGGTGCCCTGCGAATTATACGAAGCCACTGTTCTCTCTCTTGAAACAAGAAATTCAACGAAATCGCGAAACCGCCTTTCTACTCCACCCCTCTAATATTTTCAATCGATCAAGGCCTTAAACGTTCCATTTTGATGGCGAGAATATTGGAAAGTAGAGCTCGTCAGCGACGTTATTAAAGGGCGTATCGAAACAAATCGTTGCAGTGAAAACGCGCATCAATAACTAGCTCTCCCCTCGAATTTAGCGGAGCCCGTATAATCGATGGGATACCGCTTTCGATACGTTCCATCATCCCTCCGTCAATACCGTGCGAATACGCCTCGTTACTCCGTACAACATCGAGCTGTCGTCCATTTTATTTGCGCCTGCCGTCACTTCGGCTCGCATTCTGCCCGTCCATTTTACGCGCGTCTATTGTACTCGTGCATCGAATGTTTGCCAACAATGAGGCATCATTGCTTGCTTATTTACTTTATAATGCCAGAATGAAATCAATCGCCCCATTTTGGTCGAGCGAAACTTGAAAAACGCAGACTTAATGTGGCCATTCGAAAAGCACACATACTTGAAATAACGGATTGCCTTTTCAGGTAATTGAAGAGAATGGCTCGTGTGTGCGTGGTGAAAGAATTCGGAATATTTGTATTTCATGTATTAATATTCAAAGGACCAGATGCCGCGATTATTTTTAGCGATGATAACACGCAAAGTATAAGAATTCGGCGGAGTTTCTACTTTTAAGCGGTGGGAAGTTTCGTATTCGATCCAGCAAGTATACGATCAAGTTAAGACACGGCGATTCTCCAGTTCCGTTGATACGCTGTTTTTATAACGTCGTTTCTGTAATAAGAGCGCGTACCCAGCGACGAGCATTCCTCGTATCACGATGAAACGGAAAGACGTCCCTTTTACGTCAACTATTCCTCAAATTTCACGCCCCGAGATAGGTACTTTATTATTTTATTTCACCGCTGATGTCACGCTTCAAGTAATTTAATAACTATCCATACGGCATTGACGTATATCCTGGATATTTTAAACAATTTCGAAACGGAGGATGTTTTCTTAGGTTTGAAAAATCTGCGTTTCATCCCCAAAATGGTAACATTACACATTCCAAACTTCAAATTATCTTGCATTCGGTATTACAGACGAACATTCCCATCCAATTCCGACCCTCGTCATCCGTCATCACTATCGCGTAAAAAAACCTCGAAATGTCATAAATCAATGCGGTAGAATGAAGCGCGTCCGTATTTAGACTAACCCCAACAGAGTTACAAGGAAGCGACCAGCAAAAAATCCGTTCCCAGATTGCGTTATCATCGCTTAAGTCGAACTTTTTAACGCGTTCGGCAGAGGGGCCATTGACATAGCACTGCTCCAATTTCGCTGGTAATCGGCGATCTCGCGTTTCGCCGCGTCGTATCAATCGCATGAGCGATTGTTTCGCGCACACACGAGCCTCCGGCTTCCGACACGCGCAACCGGCCAATGATCTATTCGCCTATTGATAAACGGAATGAATTTCAGCCGATTTCTTGAGGGCGCCACCGCGATAAGCAGCGGATTCAACGGGATTCGCTCCGAGCGACATAGGCATTCGCGATTCCTCTCCCCAATCGCGACGGGCATACTTTCTAATCTGTCCGGAAAGTATCACGAGCGTAAATATCCCGGATGTAAACGGAATCGTTCTCGTTTCGCCAATCGAAATTCGCTGTACTCGCGTAGGAAAACTAGCGAACGCGAAATTCAGCCACTGGCTGTTTCCTTATCGTGTTCGTTGGAATTCGGAGCTCGTCTTGCACCTATACGTCCGCGGGAATGGTAGAACTCATTTCCGCCGGAGATACGCGTTGCAGAGTGAGAGATACACTGAATAAACGATGGACTCTTTTCATTATCCTTATGTAAGTATGGTAGCATTTTCTTCGCTCCCTTTACGGTGTCGAAACTTCACTGTTCCTTCGATAAAATTCAGCTGCACGAACGGCCACGGATCCGCGGAACGCGAAGCGAACGGCAAGCATCTGGACAGTTCATCGAGTTTCCGAGTTGCGTCGGAGTAGAATGCGATTACCGAGTGCAACTGTATAAATTCGGCATTATCTTATCCGTGAGCGGCTTACAATGCGTGTATTATCGTCGCTCGCTCTCTCTCTCGTCTTTTGTAAACAGATGCAGATGATACACAATCCCCTAGCCCGATTGTGGTATCGTAAAGTTGCCTTGGCGCTTTTAAGATATAACGCCCGCCCGCGAAGAGGAAGCCGTTGTTCCATAGGTACATCGGATCAATTCGAAGCAGTATCGCAGCTACGATTAATTCGAGCTTCCTTCGCGGGGAAACATGTTTGTCGTTGCGATTCGCGGGCGACCACGCCTCGCGACGATAAAACGATTCGATAATCTTCGCTCGATCGCATTACGTTCCCTCGAAATTGTAATCTCGATTCACGGCGGGCTTGGTGTCCGAGTGAGCTACGCTGTTTCGATCGTGGCCATCTTCCTGGGGCCATTGCAATTAGACAGAGCATGGAGCAATCTTGAAGGAGGGATTAAGAGGCTTGTCCCTGCGAACATCCCTGGTGGATTTACATTCCGGAGGGGTGTCTTCGTCGATCATCCGATCGATTCGCAAGCGAAGACCGAGACTCACACACTCCACTGCAACGAGTCGTTATAATTTTCTGTAAACGGAGTCATTCGATTATCGAGGCTGGCGATTGCAGACGGAGATAGCATTCCGTTCTTCCTTTTTATGTAATATAAATGCACCACCGCCAGACGGGGTATAAAATATTACGTAGGTACAATGTTAATGAAGATTAACGAGACGAATTAATTCGAGAGACACGATCGCGGGACGCGATGGCAGGTGTGTCTGGTATCGTAGAGACTCCGATAATTTCGATGTGCGCTACGAAAAGTAGTCCGTTCCAATTTTCTTACGAAAAACAGCACGTTTGTCACGAAAAATATCACGTTTCGGTTTTCGCTGGGGAAACTAGCACTTTTGATCGGATTGCCACAAAAAGTAGCATGTTTTTATTTAGTCCTAGGTCAATAATTTATTAAACATTAAAATACCGTACTTAAGTTACGTAGATTAAATTTTTCATATGTGTTTTGGAGATTAGACGGAGTTATTAGTAATTAAAGTAGTTTTTGCAGTATAATCCAAAACATTCTAATCTTCGTGGGGAAATAGTCAAATATGTTAGTTTTCGCGGCAGAAGACCAAACGTACTAATATTCATCAAAAACGATGGAATGTGCTTCTTTACGTGGCAAACTGAAACGTGTTGTTTTTTGCAAGAAAAATGAAACGTGCTACTTTTCGTAACGCACGTCGATTGCACGTCGTCTGAATTTCTCGGGATGCATTGAGTCGATACTGATGGTAACAATGAAACTGTAGGTATAAAAATCGTCAGTTTTAAATCATAGTCGTCAATGAATACAGAATCGACCTTTATGAATGTCGAGCAAAGTCGAGTATGGGGGACCGTGGAGTGGGCAGCTAATGAATTAAAGAGACACCCGCTAAATCCAGACGAATCGGGCGGCAGATTTGCGAAAGACAGAGTTATCGCGATGTAAACAGAACGTATTATCGGGTTATGCAACGGAACAGCGGCCTCGTACAATAGCAGTGCAAAATATCGAATTTCAGCTGCTGGATGTGCCGTGATACGTGACAACGGAACGAGGGTAACGAATCACGTCATACTGACGTATTATGTCAGCTCGGTATAAGCTAAACACGCACGATGGAACAAAGACCACATGTGCACAAAGGAGAGAAGATCGACAAACATGTGTGACAGATGATCTAGCCCAGACGATTCACAAAAAGCATCGAAAATCGATGATTAAAAGCCCGATTCCGATTTCTTTTTCCTTCGGTTTCTTCTTTTTTCTTACTCTTATCGCGCGAGTCTTTCCAAGGTCGTCGTTGCGAACATTTCTGTACTTTACGTAACACGGAGATTACGTTTTTATATAATCCTTCTGGAGCCAATTAGTAAAATTTAAACAAGAACGGGGAGACGCGAAGTATTTCGTTCATTTTTTCCCCCTTCGTGGAATTTTCGCGTGCATGGATTGCCATCCACGAATGTGCGCACAGGTCGGTTAATACGGATTGGTTCGTTTCGATTTTTCCTCGCTTCGATGTCGAAAGCAGGTTTCCGTTTACAATTTCGATGATTCGATAATTAAAAAGGTGCAGCGTAATGTTGAATTAACTCATTCCTGCATTGCGTGCCATCTACTGTATAAATCAGTTTCTGTAGTTTAGTTTTTAAACTTTTATTTTATTCCCTTCGTTTATACCTACTACAAGAAATCAATATTCCTTTCCTTTCGTCTTTGCATTCAATTACGAGTATGTACCTAATACGATCGTTCTTCGTTATACATATTTAATGCGAGGAGATGCGATCATTGCCTTCAATCGCGAAAAGTTCGACGAAATATTAACTGTGTGTCGACAAATACTTTCTGACAAACTCGGTAAATAATTAACGCGATGCTGAAACACATTTTCCATCGATACCGGACTTGGCTCAACGCTTTAGACTATTGCAAGTTATTTCACTCGCCACCGGCGTTCGACTCAGAATAGCGCGATAAATCGCTGCACCATCGATAAACAGTATTCTAATCAAGCTTAACGCATCGTGTTCGACGTATGTATCTCGACGTTTAGCAAACCAAACGCCATGATCGGATCGAGGGTTATCTATTCTACATTCTCTGATATCACTTACCGAGCGCCTGCTGAATTTGAATTAATTTAAATGATTTGATGATAAAATCTAAAACATCACGATTGAAGTGAGCTTTTACTTCGAATAAGCCTCACATACAGCTGAATTTGCATGGAACAGAGATTCAAGCAAAGAATCTTCGATTCCCACGTAATAAATTTAAATAATGTTGAAATTTATCCTGCAAAAAGAACAGTTTCTTTTCTCGTAACACCAGAGACAACTAAAAATCTGTTAGATCCCAACACTAAATAATACCCACTCGTTTTCAATCCTAAACCACCGAGAATGCGTTAAACTTGTACATCGAATCATATCAAATTGAAACGGAATCCACTATCGCAGTGTTCAGTTCACAACGAAGCACGGTTTAGAGCTTCCTTCTAACCAAAAAGATTGACCCGCAGCATTGGAGAATTGACCCGAAAGCCATTCCCAATTCTTCCACATAAACCAACGCCGATCGCCGAGATGATATCAGATGGGACTAATAAGCGGTTACACAAGTGTCCCCGCGATAAACCGTGGTCCGTTAGCGAACCGTTAGGCCACCGCGAAGTGTCCATCGACATCGTATCGAGGTGACATTACTCTCGAGTGAATTCCAGGCTTGAGCCTCCGGTTGCTCGAAATCTCGCCATGTTCCCCAGCGAACGGGGTCGACCTTGGAAGGAAACGGACCGAGGACGGAAGCTGTACCTCGTCCGAGGTAATCGGCGGCTCGAGAGTAGGGCCCACCTCTGGACTCGCGAGGGGGGAAAGAGGGCCTTAGGTCGCGATTGCAGTAGTCGGCGTGGTCGCAGCAGGCGACCACGTATTCCACGTCGCCTTGACCGCGTAGCGTGTTATTCGGACTGCACCAGACCGAGTAATCGGGCGCCGGGAAGAAGTGCCCCTTATCGTAACACCTGAGAACAATTCGCAATGACGAGTACCTACCACCATACGTGGGGCTGGTGTCTATGGGAGTTCCTTGGGCCTGCGGCCCCCGCGGGGCCCTTCGTTCCCCTTCCAGCTGACTCGCGGCGACCGACCACAGAAATCCGTGGAAAACGCTTGCGGGTGCCTTAACGGTATCTTGTCGACGCGCGGGATTCGTTCGCCGTTCCCTCGCTATCGATTACGGTTTAATCGAGCAGCAGCCCCCGTCATCGTGCCGATCTCTCGTGTATTGTAAATAAATTACGGCCCTCGCAGCTGGTCCGCTGTGTTCCTTTCTTTCCCGTCGTTTTTTCACTTTGTCGCGAGCCGTGATAAATTACTCTTATTACCAGGTTATAAATTCGCGGAGGCACCGGCGGCGGAATAACAGCCGCGCGGCGGGATAAGCCGGCGAATTAATCATTAATAACTCTGTCGCGATGGGGCCCGAGTTTCGGCGGCCTTTTTCTCCCATCTGGGTAATTTGCCGCTCGCGGGGCCGTATTATAACGTCGTTATCTCCAGCCCTTCGGGGACGGGTTATTGTATTAAATTGCTTTGTTTTTCAGCCGCAGCGGCGACTGGGAATCTCGACCACGGGAGATCGAAATCATTGGGACTGCGGTTTTCTCTTCGGAACAACGCGTGACGCTAAGTATCAGCGAAATAGTTCGATCCGATGACGATTGCTGACGGATTGACAGCGACGCTTTCATGCTCCGAGCTTATAAAATTGTGGGATCATCGCCGAATTCGTCGATAGTCGGCAATCTCAAAAACAACCGTGCAACAAGATACCATTAAGCGCACAATATTTACAAGGTTGTTTAAAAGTATTACATAGATGTTGGAGCGGTTAGGATATGGGTTGTATCAACTACTGAAAATAAGGCTTTTAGTCCCAGAGGAATAATTGTACGAGTATATACAGGGTTCCATAAGCTGTGGCGGGCAGGTCGTTAAGGCAAATTCTCCGCTAAATCAAGGATAACAATTAACTCGGTTGTACACCGAGCTGATTGCTCTCCTTTGCTTTCACGAGTCTACTTAAACGAGGAAGAATTCACGACAACAAAGGAACCAGAGAGATTTATCGGATGGGCGTGCAGAAATGAGAATAACAATAGCTGCAGTGGTCGATGCGAAGTGTGGGTGCAAGATTCTTGAATACTATTCCTAAATTCTTAACGTGACATTATTTGATTTTAAGATTTAATACGATACAGAGGCATGAGTGAAAAATCCGAGTGCAGAAGATTTAAGCTGCTTTTTTTTGTTTTTCAAGTTCGTCTTGTGTATCTTGCACCGATCCTTCGAATAATACGAAACTATCGGCAACTAAAAGGATAGGTTAATATGTGTAATCTACCAGATTTATGTACAAAAGGATTAGAAAGGAGGAGGAGAGGCTGAAAGGCTAACGGAGCGCATCTAAGACTTCCTTTCTACGAGAAATTGAAAGAAAATATTTACAAAAGCTGCCCTTTTCGCAAGGATCTGTTTACCAATGTCGCTACTGTGTGTCTACTTTCGTTAGAGAGTGCAGAGAGGAGAGATACGGCAACATGCTACCGGTGCTTTCCAAGTTCACTGGGGAGGACTTCCGGTCCCCAAGTACTTGTAAGCAGAAAAAGAAAAATACAGGAGGAGAGTACCTCGAAGTAACTAGAATCTCTATAGGTGGCAAACCGCTTCACTGTTATCCATTATAAAAACGGGGGGTAAAAACTCCTCTGAATTTTTAATTATTCAAAAGAAAAACACCGGACATCGATCTTAGTTCTCCATACGCTTCTACTAAATATCGATTCTCACAATCTCTATCGTTCATTCAAAAGTATATTTCAATTCAAAACTGATGCATTGACTCGAAGTTGAATTGAAATCGTGACGTGTAACCGGGCTATACTGGGGGAAGAAAGCAGAAGGAAATCGATGAATTTATTGGGGGTTCGAAATTATACGCCGAGAATAGAAAACAGAAATACACTATCGATCAGTATAGATAGAGTGTAACGGATGTACAAGCCACTATCAAACAGATTATACAGAACCATTAAATATTACATTGAGAAGACAAGCTACCCCCAGTACGATAGTGTATTTCTATCCGCAACGCCGCGTGGAGTTTAATATCTAAGCGAGCCTTAAAACCCTCCGAGAACTTCTGTCGCTCAAGCCGTAAGCCACCGTCCTCTGAATGGATCCAATTTTCCCGCAACGGCAACGAAAATGCTCGTGGTAACCGCGTTGTGGATCAGGCGCGATAACGCGAACGGGAAGTAGAAGTGACACGGCCCGGTATACCGCGTACTATCGAGCAACGGGGAGCGCGGACGGCGAAACGAGAGAAACGTGGATAGGGCAGCGTGGTGAGAGCGAGGGAGCGCGCGAGTAGTGCATTTAATGCATCGTGTGC
This sequence comes from Andrena chrysosceles, assembly GCA_963855975.1. Taxonomy (NCBI): domain Eukaryota; kingdom Metazoa; phylum Arthropoda; class Insecta; order Hymenoptera; family Andrenidae; genus Andrena; species Andrena chrysosceles. The sequence goes on along the minus strand of OY979766.1, from coordinate 6,823,449 downwards.
ACGCGCGCCGATGCAGCATCGCGGGGCCACCGTTGGGCTTTCTCTGCTCTCGGAAGTATATCGATTTGTATGCACGTCGATGTGCACCGTGCAACATTCCATAAAATATATATGTATATACAGCGTGTGTAGGAAAGTGTGCGTTGCGTGTGCGTAGACACAGACGGACAGATTTGATGCGCGACAGAAAGAGAGAGACGACAGCCATGAGCGTGTCAGCAGGTAGTGTGCGAGGATAGAGAGGCACAGCGATACATTACTGGAAAGGCCGCGGCACAATGCACAAATCCGTATAGAGAGGGAAATAAGAAGAGAACGTTCGCGATCAGCGTGGGGCATCGACATAATAAATATGCAACAAAGTATACGGGGGAGGGTTTACGTTTTACGTCGTTAACGATCTTCATTTTCCTCTCTTCTCCTTTTCTCCTTTTCCTGCTTGCGCGAGCACACAGAGCGCTCGCCAGCGGCGAGAAGATTGTGAACGGCACGGCGCGCGTGTGTATGATGTGTGTGGTACACGCGGGAAGGCTGAGTGTTGGCGGGAAATAAAGAAGTTTCGCGTCGGATTGAATCGGTAACGACGGGATAATTATCATCAAAGGGAAGCATCGGCGGAAAAACCGCGGCGTAGAGTCAACAGCATGAAAATTTAATTGCTACTTCAATTAACGTAAGATGCACTCCCGGCAATGTTGCAGAGAGTGGTGTTTCTTGTTCGTTCTAATGAAGATCAGTGTCTACAGAGCAGAGATACTGAAATATATAGAGGGACAGGAGGAGTAAAAAAGATAATGAAAGAGATAGGCAGAGGTTAAAAAGAAGTGTAGAGACAGATAGAGTGTGCTGCAGCAAAAGCCTGAGCCACCTGCAGAGTTTTCGCTACTTCCAGGTCGATGGACTGTACCTTCTTTGTTGCTAGGGTGCAGCTGGGGTTTCAGATCCCGATTGCAAAAATCCTCTTTGCAGCACTCGATGACAAAGGTCGTGTTTCGCGAGTCGCTCGTCATGCAGAAGATGAGCGGTTCGGGCTGCGACGACGACAGCTGTTTATTCACGCACCTTCAAGCCGAGTTTGCACCAGTTTCAGATAAAAAATACAATGTGACAGACAAACCAGCGGCAACGTCGGGGGATAATCGTGCTTTGGACCGCGAATGAGGACACACGGGGTTCCCCGAAATCAACTATCAACGGCGAAGGAGGACAGCGCATTGTAGGTACATTCTAGAGAGCTTAAAGTGCTTATCGGTCTCGTTCCACGGATAAAGTAACACCTTCTCGTTAATTGCTATTGCTGTTCAAATGTGCACCGAAAAATATACGATCCTGCACGGTTAAGACACAGCAGAAGCCACGGTTATTAGAAGTAATTGGTGGACTTGAATTTCAACACCTTAAGGATTAACGCCTTCTCGCGCGTAAAATGCCTCTTGGTTCCGGTAGGTTTTGCCGTACAAGTGAAAATACTTAGATCTTCGTTGATACGAATATGAATTATACATGTAGTATTAAATAAACTATGAGCGTAAGTGTTTTGACAAAAATAAATTACTCCGGATTGCGCGGTAATTCCCTTTCTTAGACAGAAACATTGATTTATGATTGCTAGTAATTCCTTAACGCGAGGAGCGAGCATATATTAGATAATATTACATTCATAAACCAGTTATGTACATTAAGCATTAATGATTTCCGTTTAACCGGATTGCTGTTCTTTTAACTGATTACGTTTTAAAATCTATGGGATTATTATTTTCTGAAATGTAATCCTCTTCATAAATGATCTATTACTGTGCTTCTTGTTCCTGCTATTAAGCTAAGTAGTACATTTCGAGATAGTTCCTAAGCTTGCTTTCATTTCGCGGCACTATCAAAATAATCGATTGTTCATATAATCGAGGCTCTGCTGTGTCCTAAAGTCACCGCACAAAATTTATGACCATTTTAATTTGTAGCGATTAACCCCTCGACGTCGACATCCGTAATTTCACGCGCGGACGTCGTCGCTAAAAAATGCGGACAGGTGTAAATATGCATTGCGTCTTGCTTACGTATCAAATATTAAATAGTTCCACAGTGAACCTGATGACATTTCATGCAATATTCGGGAAAACAGTGACGCACATTATTTTATCGTGGGACCATCATCGCCCTACCAAAATAGTCCTCATTTTTCGTAATAACACGGTGAGCAGCTGTCGCGGAGCGCATAAACAAGCGTGCTTACGAAAGAAAGAATGCATAATACGTAGCTGGCTTGACATGTCAAATATGCACCTACATAAACCTGCTCGCGAGTGGGCGATACCGCGGAAAATCGGCAAATAGAAACGCAGCCACGATTATGGCGCGAATGGGATCGCTGAACAAACTCCAACAAACGCAAAAAAAAAAGAAAAATTAAGTGATAAAAACCAAGAGGCTCAAAACGGTGAAGAGCTGTTAAAATTAAAAAAACAAGGAGAGAGAAAAACAATAGATGGGAGAAGGTAAAAAAATCTTCGAACACCGTGCAATTCAACACTCGTTTGCGATACCTGACAGTGGGGGTAGCCAGTGGTAGTAGATCGTCGGTCCCTGAGATCCCTTTACCTCTCTCGCGCAGAGGGGAAAATCGAAAAACTTAAGACGATGAATAAAAACAAAAAACAGACGTTGCGTTAAAAAGTGCGGGATGCCTTTGGCATCGAGCTTCATCCATCTGCCCGTGTCCCTGATTTACTCGTCTGTTAATCGATTTCGAAAATGACGAAGAGGTGTTCGCCGAGGAGACGGCTCGCTCAGCCCTCGAGCGAAGCGTCCGGCTGAATTAAAGCAGGCACAATGTAACAAACCAATTGTCACATCAAAGTGAAACTAAAAAAAAACAAAAACTGAAAACCAAAAACAGAGGGGAGCAGGGAAAAACAAGTGTAGTTAGGAGCACACGATCATCGTTGCGGATGCAGTGAGATGTTAGTTTTAGGTGGTTCAAACGGGCGGCGATCGATCTTGTGGAGGTACGAAATCCAATTTTCACTAAAAATAAAAAAAACTGGTTGGAGGGAATTGGAGAATGGATATTTGCAAGTGTGAGGAGATCGCGATTCATCGCGGGACGCTCGTCAAGGTGATCCACAGCGAGAGGTAATTCGAACGCACCCGCGATCGTGATCGCGATCACGTACACGCGAAACATCGATGAAACGCCACGCTAAATCTCTGACGATCGCCTCTGTTCGTTCTGGGTTACCGTAAACCGTGTAAAACACTGCTGCAAAAGATTCACGACAAAAACGAGGCTTCGCAACGTGAGAAAATGGGGTTTCTGGATACGAGACTGTACAATTTCGACGATGCACTATGTGCATACTCATTGAGCCCCAGAGGATCTGCGTCCGATCGATGATTGATACCGCGCTAAATGCGCAACGACTGAAGGAGTGTGGAAACGCGAAAGAAAAAATGTGAATTAAAGAAGAGGAATAACGGCCGGTAATTGGCCACATTTTTATAATCGATCTCCGGCTCCCGGGCGTAAATAAATTTACGCGTGTGCACGTTACGAAGTGGGATAATGACCAACAGTAATCGGTTGATTAATCCGTTCGACAAACGAGAACATTTTTCCCCGTTCCTCCACTGGACGGGCTCTCAGATCTTAGAAGAATTCAGTTTATATATTTTAATCATACAAGGTCCTATCAGCATCCACGTTTGTAAACACGCGTCATGAGCCCCAACATGACAAGCTTAATTAATAAATAAAGGTACTTTTACCGAAAAAGAAGTCACGTATTGCAGATGCTTGCTGCAAAAGGAGAATCAAATTACTGGAATAATATGACTGTTTGATAATAAGAAAGAAGGGAAGAAATAAGTATCGGAGGAAGACGTAAGAACACCCAAGGCCACAGGAGGAACAACCCATCCTCGAACAACGTTACGTTTGCTCCGGATGCGCGCAACACTTCGTTACGTACGGTTTATTTCCGCTACACCTTCGCGCGTTCTCACCTATCTCAGAGTACAAATTTCGCAGCCGTGTAATCGTAAGCTTCAGGGAACACTCGCGCCATTGTCCAAACATCGTGCCCAATTCCTTCTCGCGCTATTCGAAACAATTTCGCAAGTGCTTCCAAGCGTCCCGGAATTTCGCGCGCGAAAAGTTTACACTTTACGGTCGATCGAGCGCAATTCCGAAGCTAAGCATAGACGCCTAGGCCCGGGATTCTTGCAAAATTATCAGACTTGTCGCGCTTCTTCGCGTTGCTCGGCCGGCAAAAGCTAACACGTTCACTGCCAAAATCAACTTTGATCGATTCAGTAACTTGCGCGTTGAATCATCGAGGTTCGCATAAATTGATCTAAATTCACTATGTATGATCTAATTTTAAATGAGAAATCTCTGATCTGAATACAGAAAATTCTATCTGCTCGCGTGTGTACTTGGGGGTATTTAAATCGGCGGCAGTGGAACGTGTTAGCAAACATAAAGCACGAGGTAGGATATTCGAGTGGCTCGAGAGGAAGAGGATATTTTTGCAGGCCGAACTTTTAATCGGGCGCAGACCCCATGCGGCTCGGCTGGCCGAATCGAATCGAACGCGTGGCCGAATGGCGCACGCCTCCTGGAAATTAGAAGAGGCGAACAGCCAGAGGGAAAAGAAACAACAAACACGAGCACCTACGATACTCGACTACCGCAAGGAATGCAGTTAATGACCTCGTTAGGAAGTTCGTTATTACGCCTGTTTTCGCGGTTAGTCGTAAAGAGAGAGTGAGAGAGAGAGATGTGTGCGCTCGACTTGGCGCCATCGTGTGCAGTTTCGTGGCGAGTGTAAGCGTGCGTATGCCGATTAGCGAACGAGTGGAAATATCCCCGTGATTGTGGCAAAAATAAATGAGTTTATGAAATCCCCGACCCAAAGATTCCCGTGCACGAGACCGACCAGAAAAATCAGAATCGATTAAGGCTTAAAGCTGCGAGTCGCAGTGAAAGTCATCCGAGTTCCGGCTGTTCTGTTCGCTTTTCTTTGTTTTCAAGACCCCTTCATTTTCAAGAACCCTTCAGAACAATTCCTTTACTTCCGTTCCATAACAGCAACGGGATATTAACATACTTTATTCTCGAATTTGTAAAACGTCACAAGAGAAACTCCCAGTCCCACACTTGATGCGAAAGAATTATAATAACCTACTCGAATTTCTTGAAATCTCTATGCTGGATCTAAGTCTATGTTTAAAGCGAACAGAACTCCTCGTTAACCCAATAAAAAAATCATTAAACGGCGTGCAGAATTTCGTATCTAAACGTCGTGAATTGAAGCGCCCCACCAATGTATGGTTGCGTCGAGGAGCCTGTTGGTCCTAGCAATTTGTTATTTCCAATCCCTCCTGGTCCCGGCTCGTTCTCGTTCACGAGCGAAATGGCACGGCACATCCTCGCCGGCCCGGTAAACCACACCCAAAACGAACATTACGCGAATCATTTTGCAATTTCGCCCGCATCGATTCATAAAACTCGCACCGCGGGGAATTCTGCGCATGCCTTCCTTCCGACCGAGCTACCCCCGCGGATTAGTGTGCTTGTTCGCGTTACAACCCCGCGTCCGCTCCGAGCAGTGTATTACGATCTCTCTGGGAATCTCTCTCGCGCAGCACGTCGAAACGGGAAGGATGAAACGAAGGTGGGACGGGGAGCGGGACAGATTAGAAAACGAAACACGCAAGTGGAAGGCCTTGCGGGGCCCGCCTCGCTGGCCCAACCAGAGGACGAATACCTGCTGAGGATAATTGAGGCGGGTCGGTGGACTGTAAGGCCGGATATAAATTCAGGTTGCAGAAGTCTTTATCGCAGCAGATCCTGGACCGATAGAAACTCGGCTTGCTCTTGCAGAACAGGGGATCTTCCGGCGGTAGCCAACGGTCTCGGTGGAAGCACCTTTCGCAACATCACAATGCCATGTTTAATTCCGATGCTAACGACCAATGGTCGGTCATCCACCGAGAAACTAATCTGATCGTTTGCACGCGATCAAATTCAACTATTGCTTCAACTATCGCCGCGTCGCGCGGGGCTATGAGATTTAGGTACTTGATAAATGGCTGCAGGAAGTAGTCTCTAGTTCCTTAGGGATAGGTATAGACGTTAATAAGAACTCCAATGCTCTTTCAAATATTGCTCACTTGATAGTTTGGGTAGTATTAGAATTTTGAGAGTAAAAGGGACGAAAATGATATTTCAACAGATCTCTGGAAAGTGTTGCATTGAATGCATGAATTATCCAAATGGTGAGATTGAATAAAGTGAAAGAAAATGAATTACTACTGATTCGAGTTACGAAACAGAAGCAGAGTAGGGAAGGAAAATTTAATTCGACTGGCGGGTTAACCGCGTCACTTTGTAATCACTCGATAGCAGGAAATTGTCTCATGCCCGCTTTCGCGTCTCGACCAATCAAATAATCTCGGTCGTGCTATTTTCGATACGATCTCCGGCTGAATTATCCGAATTATCCGTCTGGCGCATTAAACATTTAGGCCCAGTCCGCACGTCTGCGACCTCGGGCTGACGCATATCGCCTCGGTCGATTTCGTTCGATTTCGAAACCGTATATCGCAACCGCGCTCCTCAATTTCTGCGACCGACCATTCATTTTTCACAGTTTCCACCGCCTTTCTTATCGACCCCTCGACGAGAACGGAATCAATTAACGATGTCCACTGGCGAGAGAATACAATACAAAAAGTCTGCCAACCAGCCGAAGTGTTGGGATAAAATAAGTGGGAAAGAGAGAGATTCTGCCCTGAGCTAGCATGAAACTTCTTAGACTGAATTAATTATTCCTCGGCGAAATTTTGTGGCTACCCCCACGCGTTTATTGAAAACAGAAAAGAGAGGAGCAGGGAACGCTAGTGGTTGTACAATGGGGATCGAGGGTGGTGCTCGAGTTCTCGCAAAGTTTTCTCGATGCCTGTTTCGGTTCGTAACAGTGCCGAGGAATCTGAAAACGGCCTCGCGAATCGTTACCAACGCGACCACCGGCCCCGACAACAATCATTCGTTTCCGTCGAAACTCCCGAAACAGGCGCTAATCATGCCTCGAAGGGCCAAACTGGAAAAAAAACGGCTAAACGTTCCTGGAAACTACAACGAGGGGAATCGATCGGTTACGGAACGGGACTGTTGAACTTCCTTTTGCGGTGAACGCGATCGAAGCGGCGAGAATCAGAGCTTTCCCAGTAGTCCAAGTATTCCAGTGAAACGCGCTTAATGACTTGAAAATGTCTGATCTAATTGAATTGTATGAGTTGACGGGCAAAGTTTGACCTGTTCGAGGATGCACTTTGAATATCTTAAAAATTTCAATCTATTGAACGAAATGGACTGTGATTCGTTTGTGTCTGCACTGTTAAAATATTTTTAATGCCACTTTCAATTCTGCGAACTAATTGAATTCTTTCCAGTCACTCGGAAGAATACGATTCCTTTCGGGTACTCGAGCAACTCTACTCACGAGTCTTCATTGCTCTACCTATTATGAATTCTCAGCTCTAACAATCGATTAAGACGGAAGTTGGATCGAAATATCACTCATACGAGATTCTGGAAACTAGAATGTATTACTCGCGTCAGTGCACGATATTTGTGCGTGATAACGCGATCGCGTTAAATAAAAATGACTTTATCTTCGCGACCGTGTCTATTAAAATCATATATTTATTGCTATTCGTTGATGATTCTGCAACGCGGTGATTCAACGTCGTTACGAAATATATTGTATCATTTATTACGAAGTAGTTAATCGAGGCAAGTTTAACTGTGGACGTATAAATTCTACTTCCTGCGATTGTCGTAATATATCACGCGTATCTAATATTTCATGGTTGTTGTAATAGCTATATAGGTATCTACGGGAAATAGTCGCGGTGTAGAGCATCGATTTCTACGCTTCGTAGACGATCGATCAAACGTTCGAAGATTACAATCGTAATGCGGTAGATCGGCGATGAAGAGAATTTTTGGTCAGTGAAACTACTATCTCACAGCAAAATGACGCATGCACGGACGTTACCTTCTAGCGTATGTGATGGCATCGTTCTCCAAGCTGGTGCTGGCAAAACAATAGCCGTCGGTTTCGCACGTGTGGTTGGTTTCCGTGCAAATATCGCAATGACACTTCAACAATCCTGCAACATAAAGAACAGAAAAATTAATCGACGGCGAAAAACATGGATCGTAATTCGGTACAACGAAACGCGTTCGTAATAGCCTTCACGAACGATTGGGTAATTATCTATCTATTGGGATAAGAAGCGTGCTAGATAACAAGGTATTCCACGATCTCGGTAGCCTACTTCAGGGTTGGCGAACCTGTGGCACGTATGAAAATTTTGCTGGTACGTCAATGATTTATAGGTGCTATCATTAATATCTGTATATTAATCTAAAACAATTAGATATTATATGGTTAGATACGCCAATGAAAATATTTTTGGTCAGCTTTTACTATACGACAATGTGAATGTCAAGTTATGAGTTAATTTCAGAGATGGGCAAAAAATCATTCATCATGTGTCGAATAAATTTGCCCCGGGTTAACTTTATAAACCCGTCGAATAAAAAAAAATAATTGTATTCGTAAAAAAATCTAAAGTTGAAGTAACTTTTATTGGATCCGTTATTTAAATAATTTTTTATTTAGTTAATGCCGAACTATGATGAATTCTTATGAAATTCTATGATAATTTTTAAACTCGTCTGAATAAAATTTTGCAATGATTAATTTTCTACTAATTTTTTCCCTATTAAAAATTGCCCAGCATGTCAGTAATTCTATAAATGTTATTTATAAATCTTTAGCCCGCGCAGATAAAAAGGTTAGCCAGCTCTGGCCTACTCTTTCGAGTTCGCATTTACCATTGTTTTAAACCGGCCATTTCGCGATTTAGCCCAACCCTCCTTCGCTTACAATTTAAATATAAAACGGTAACAATTCCATTTATGTCCAGAGTGACCTGTTTTCGTCTGTAAATCGAAGCGTCTCGCAAAGTAGGTTGAATCGGAATAAAAATGGAACTCCGAACGTTGAAAGGTAAAAGGTGAACTTATATTCAACAGGAATGAAGAATATTCCTCACCGAACGATTGTAGGAGAAAGTGCCTATATTAAAAAAAAAATCTGAACAGCCGTTTAGCATGTTAAGAAATCCATGGTCCGAACCGATTTCAATTTGTTCGACGATTAGCTCGCGGTTATCATGCAGGTCTTACATAATAACTTTGTCAGGAATGCGCGCATAACATAACGCAACAGGAGATAGCATTTTGGACAGACTCGACCGCGATAACATGCGGATCGAAAGTCCAACGCGGTCCCGGGGATCTCGTGCACCGGCAGAGGGGCTGAAATAACGCGAGCGAGCACGCAGGAAGGCCGATTCACAGAAGAATTCCGAGCGTAATACTTCTCATCCGTCGGCGGCCAGGATACGCGGTTTCGGGCCGTGGTACGACTTGACGAAACGAGTTTAATTCACGTCATTAGCGCACGCCCACAACGAGTGCTCCCTCTTTCTCTCCGCCGAGGACTGAACATGCTGCATCGCCGCGCGGACTGCCCGTAGGGCCCCGAGACCCAAGGAAATACCTGCATGGGATTCGCCGCATGCTAAGCCCCATAAAGCGTTTTTTTGCGCGCCCACGGAACCCGCCGTAGGCCCTTTCTGTGCCTTGGCTCATCCGGAATAAGATGGAGCCTTCTATTCGAGAATGGAGGAATGCATTCTGAGACGTTTAGTCAATGGTTCTTCATAGGTACTGGAAAATGTGTTGTGTACCATCTTTGTGGACACAAGTTGAAGTATATTTGTAGTAAATTAATATTCTGGATGAACGTTTCTTGTCATGAGGTTCAATTAGAATGAGATGGAATCTTGATCTGGAAAATGTGCTATGTATCACTTTGGGTGGACACAAGATTATGAAACTGAAATTTAGCTCTGGTAACCAAAGAGTAATTAGATTACTATTCTTTGGGTACCATTCTTTGTACCGGCCCTTTCTATAAAGGGGCCCGAGTGCGAGAAATATTTTGGAGCCTCAAACAATTCCCCAGCGACAATAAGGCATATTTTTTCACAGAACGAAATCACGAAAGAGAGGGGTAATAATAAAAATAATAAAGAGAATAAAATAAACAAATAATATCACTAATAATATATCATATCATTAATAATATTAGATTATTATATAATATTATGATATTAGAAATTATGTCCTAATTTCTTGGTTTGTTAATTTTATTCATATAAAAAAATTTCGTTCTCATTGTTTTTAATTTCTTTATTTTTCCTTTTTACCGTGCACCCTCTGCACCCCCTCCGTGGCCGACCCTGTTTGGATATATTAAGTCAATATACTGTTTTCCCATTTTTAAGCAAACAAAATCATTCAAAATGTTTTACATGCCGCTCTTGCATTCCATTACTAAAATATACAATCTACCAAAAAATCATTTCCAGTATTCAGATTTCTGTGTCCCACATTCCTCCTTTAGATCAAATTCATTCTCCCACGCTATAAGACACCACCAATTATCATTTCATTAACCACAGACATTGTCTAAACCAATGCATCATCGGGTTAATCCTACTTGCTCCTGAATAAATGAATAAATCACATCGCATCGCTCGCGTAGAACTGCGAGTTCCCACGGATGAAGGTGACACCGTTTTACACTATTGTCCGACGTGGAGCAGCTGCAGATAAAAGTTACTGCACTGACAGTAAACTTTCCTTGGAAACAGCTTTTGTGGAGCAGAGCTACGGGCGCGCGAGCATTCAGCGGTAACTATAATCGAGTTGAACAGCAAACGGGCAACGAAACGAGACTTCCCTCGTACGTTGCGATATTAAACGCTCAATAAACGTTCTTGCTTAACGTCGTTCAACGTCGTTCCCCGTTATTTCATCTAGCATCGAACGATTGTACAGGCAGCTCCGAAATCGTGGGAGCATTCGAGGCGAGGAAAATTCTAGGTGGAACAGAACGCCAAATGGAGGACAATGGAGGATTATAGGGTACGAATAAGGGGAACAGTTAGAACTAATTGTAAGTTCAGAGGTAGTAAAGTAGGAGTTACTGTTAAGTGTGCAAGACATCGTTCGAGTGTATGAGCGTAAATGAAATACGTGAATGAAACATAATTAACAATACAATGTAAATAGCAAACACAAAGAGACGAAGCACGCAACAGAAAAGAAAATAACATTATTCTTAATGATATGGAAAAAGCTGCAGCTGCTAAATATGCACTTGAGTAATGCAAAGTAGCAACATATAATTATATAAGAATCTTATAAGATACACGAGGAAGATCTAAATCAAAAAGTACAATCAAGAATCGTCGAGCCTTGACGATATTCTCTATCAATCGCCCTCCCTGAAGAGCGAGCCTTTCGAGGAGCTATTTGACGAGCGATGACGGTGAAACGCGACCCGTGTAATTTATTCTGATACCGGAGACTCGTGATTGGTCGCATAACTAGCGACGAATGCTCGAATCTCTGGCTCAAAGATTGTCAAACAATTCTATAATACAAAGTTTCGATTTATTTATTTTAAACGTTACTCTCTATCAAACGTTCCTGAAACTCCCTATAAACAATGAAGAACTTCAAGGAGTTCTAGTGCTGAATAATATTCGAGACAAGTGGGTACTGGCATTACTCGTTCGGACTTCGGAGTGGTTCGATGCGACTTGTGCCCATCACTGAGCACAGCCATCGCGCGATTTGTATTTAGGCCTAATTCACGATTCAACAGTCAGAGGACTGGACTGATCTGGAATTCTGTATTCATGAGCCGGATACGTGCGCGAATATGTGCAGAGAGCGTGCACGAGGATCCGAGCACCTTTGACGCACGTTATTGAGCGGCACACCGAAGAAGAAAAATAAAAGGAGAGAGAGAGATAGGCAACACCATCAATTCGGATGACGTTCATGCGGATCAACCGACACGGTTTTTACCTATCGTTTTTTCTCCCTAGGCACGATCGTTCGATGCTTTAAAGGCATGTTGTCATCGTGTAAAGTAATTAAAACCATCGTCGCGCGTCCGTTGTAAAGCAGAGCACGATAAATAGCAACGTTATATGGAAATCAATAACGAGGGGTCTCCCGCTTGATTTTCTTATCGCTAGTCGGTGGAAATGTTCATTTTTTTTTGCGCAGCCGAGGATTGCAACTTGTTTCCCTAACGAATATTGGATTGATCTCTATATACGTTGCTTTAACTAAGGTTAATTCTTCAAACGAATTAATTAATATATATTTCTAAATATTTAAATGTACAGAATAAATATTTTTAAAAAAAATCGATGGCTAATAAATGCATTGCAGTGATTTTATATCTGACGTTTAACCGTTTCTCTTTAAAAAGAAATCCAAATTGATTGGCAAGTGAAAACTGCTTGCTATATGTTTAAAAGTTGTGGTGTGAAGATGAACACTTCGGTTATTCAACTTTCTAATCATTGTGAAATTCTCATAATATTCATCAATGCTCTACATAACTTTATAGAAACTTTTATAGAAAATAAAAGAGGGGCGGAGAATATTCCAATCTTTCTTCGCTACTCTAAAGCATGAAAAATCTATTCTAAAAGAAAAGGAGTACATCCTCGATTTTGATTAATATCTAAGCTGCAAATTTGAGGGCACTTTGCATGTTTAATCTATTCGTTACGTTAATCGCGGTGAATAATGGCCGATATAAATTATTGATTCATCGACTTTTTGCGCCCATACATAACATGATTATGTCACAACAAGCCATCGCGCGTTTCCTTAAATTCCCGCAATCGGTTCTCGTACTGGCAGAACGCAATGTGCGCAGATACGTGGATCAGTGACGAGCAACCTTCTTTGTACATGATTTATGCGATTGCTAAGTGCTCCAAAGACTGCGCTCTATTACAATCTTTTTTCCCCCCAATATACCAAGATGCATAGATGAAGAACAAGAAAAGGCATCGAAGAACGACTTTCATTTGAAAAACGGCAACGAGTTTCTTATCCATCGAGCAAAACCTGTGATACTGCTAAGCCAAGATTAAGTACACACGTGTTTCCGTGGTGGCTTAAGTAAAAGGAAAAGACATGTACCAATAATGGAAGGAGTTCAGTATCCATCATGTCTTAAGATGAATAAGCTCGTGGTCGCTCTAAAAAATTTATTGGTTAGAAGATTACACGAGTATTTTTTTTATTATTAATCGTCTTTATTAAGTACTCTAATGGAAGAAACCTGAATAATTACAAGAGGCGAAGAAGAATAAAGGCGAGGCTGCAGTGGTGACACTGTTGGCAAGCTTAACAACGAACTATAAACTAAAATAGACATTACAAAAGTAAAGTAATCTTAACTAACTTAAAATATTGACTGAGAAATTTCACTCAATACGAAAAGAAGAAATCGTTCCACAAGCAAAGCTGCACTTTTCCAACCATTCCAGAACCATGAATTTTCAAACATTCGGAAACTAGCTGTCCTCTTTACGAATATCGTCCAACTAACCGATCACATTTCCCGTTTAGACGAGTGTCCGAGGCAGTATCTTTTTCAAAACCGAGCGGATCACTGTGCCCAGCAACGAGGCGCTTCAGATATCAGATCAACCACGGCCGACTAATTCCAACGAAACTTTGGTAGATCGTTTATCCGAGGAAAGCACGGGCCGCTCGGCGCTGATGTACAGAGTCGTTTACGGTCGTTGCCGCGGTGCCAGCCAGCCTTTTTTCCCGACCTACGACCGTTTTATCTGCACTCTGCGAACGCTAATAGTCCGAAGAATCCGCGGAATAACAATGTGCCCCGGTGGAATGAGCGTCGCAGATTCGATCTCCTGGGTCTTTCGTCTCGTCCTTCGAACGTAAACCTGGACGAGATTTACATTTACGAACCAATTACGCCGAAGGGATCGTTGCTGCGCGAACGTCGGCGCATCCCGCCCCGATAAAACCCGAAGGCAATGTCCCGCGAAGGGAAACTCGCGGTCGCGGGAAAATTTTCGCGCCCGAACCGAGAAGATGAAAGTCATTGTTTATCGCGGCGCCGCCACTTGCCCCAGAACTGCTGATAAGTTTCGAGGGCGATATCGATAGCGCGAACACGCAATATAACGGTGCACAGATATTCGAAGGTGCTCGGTAACAAGATGATTTTCCACTATCGTCGGTTCGAGTAGTTGTTCCAACAGTAATGGAAGGGTTGTGTGAATCACCAAGATTGTTTAAAAGTATTCACTGTATATTTAGATCTTTGGCTAAACATTTTCCAGCGACCTATTATTCAAATCGCGGCAGTTGCTTCTAAACCCGTATCAAAGAAATGTCAGCGGGACCCCGAAAGTGACAAAAAAGGGATAGAGACGACTGGAGAGTGTTTTAATTAACTATTGACACGTGGCAAAAATAAGAGAGTACCTGACGAGAGTATATTATTTGTAATAAGAGATTTCGTGTAAGGTGTTTTGTTGAGGGTACCCATTGCATATACATATGCAACGTATTTACGCGATAGATTGCGTATCAGTTGAAAATGATTGGATTTCAAAGTCGCTAGATAACGCTTATCTTTTGCTTCGTTATGAAAATAAGTGCGATATTTGCGATCGCGCGAAAGTAATTATAGCGGTACACGGAAACCATATTTCTATCTCAACAGCATTTGCAATGTTAAGTACATGCGAATTGCTCCATTATTTATCGACAATGCTATCAGACACTTTGTTCATACCTTTAGTTTTCTCATAAATACTGGATAATGTATAATTCAAAATAATACATAAGAATAGTTTGAAAGATGTTAATGTTATTATATAAACAAGTGCATTATTCTCAATAAAATGTAACGTAAACTTCGTCACTTGTCTCTGCTGGCTTGTAACTGTCCCACTTTGTACTATTTAAAATGTGACAACCCCACATATGCTCGAAATGATTCGAAGCGTCTTGGAGCCCATCGCTATGTCAGAGTCCCATACGGTTTGCGCCGATTAAACGTACCCTTCCGCATACTCGACGAACCACGGCTACAAGATTAATCGGCCCTTCTGCACGCAGTGCCGCGCTGCTTACGCAACGTTACGCGGTTTGCAAAAGCGAAAGAAAGAGAGAAAGAGCGGGAACAGAACCAACTGACGGCCGAACAGAAGGCAGAAAGAATGACAGGTAAGACGGACAGACACACGGCTGGAAAAAGAGAGATGAACGAGAGGAGCATGAGAATGAGAGTGGGAGAGGGAAAGAGAGAGAGAGGGAAAGAGAGAGAGAAAGAAGTCGCGTACATACACACATACACATTACACAGTCGCGCCATGCATGTGAACAGTAAAAAGCATTACGTACCGTCCACAAGGCATGACGTGAGGAATAAACAGAGGAGCGCCAGAGCGAGAAAGCTCGCTATGCCGCCGCCGCACGCGCCTCTCATCTTCTTCCCTCAGCTTTTCTTCGTCGTCGTCGTTGTGCACGGCCTCTCTCTTCTCTCGCGAAAAAGAATGCTTTTCGCGAAAGCGGCCGTAGCTCAATGGCGACGACAGCAAACGGCGGCACGAGGATCTCGATCGACGTACGCACGGCGGTGCTTCAATGCCCGTAATATCATCTTCTTGTCGACGCGGGGATAAGGCCAAGTTTTCCCCGTCGACGGAACACTTGTCACCGTTGCTCGCCGCTCGCTCTCATACGAGCGCACGGGCACGCGTGCACAAACGGAACGCGCACAGTGGTTATTCGTTTCGTTACTCGTCGTCTCTCGCGTTGCTTTTCCGTCTCCCCTCGCGTCCCGCTCTCATATCGCAAACTCGACGCGGCAAAATAATGATGCGTACACGTCCCGGCGAGTGTACCTCTCTGTTTTCTCACCACGCTGGACCGCGCGATCGAACCAGAACCGACGTACCGTACACTTTGACAAGTAGAGGGGTTGCTTCTCTTCTCCTTCCTCTCTCTTCCTCTTCTCCACCGTTTTTTTTTTGCTTTCTTTTTTGTTGCCTCGTCCGCGTTTCACACGACGAGCCTCGTTGCCCCTCGTCGTCTACGCCGCGCAAGGCGAGCCGCCATTTTCCTACTGCGCTGATAGGCCCGGCCTATTATCCCTCTCGGCCAACAGAAAGAGAGAGGAGCGGCGCGCGAGACAAGGAAAAAAAATAACGACGAACGGAGCACACGATTCACTGGCACTTGAGCGAACTGTTCGATCCCGCGTGTGTCACGCGACGACGATCGTTCGACATTGTCGCGTTTTCTACTCGCTCGCGAATACTAACCACCGAGTGGCACTGTCACGCGGATCAGTCACGAGTTTTCACGGCGAACGCGGAGCGACTCGTCCCGTTGCTACTACTGCCGCTACTGCCGTCACTGCTGTCGCTGCTGCTGCCAGTTGTTCCTTTCGCGGCGCCATCTCTCTTCTTTGGCAGGGCCGTATGTAATTGCAATCGCAACCTGTACGCACGCATCTGAGTGCAGCAAGAAACGCGCTCTTAGAACCCGAAGTAATTCAAAGGGTAAGTATATCTTTTTTTCATGAACCAACGAAGTTTCAATGTACGTGTTCTTCTATATTCTTCAATTAATGCATTTCGGTTTAACGCTTTCAAAAGACATATTAGCTTAAATATCTTGTGGGGCTTTAAATCACGCTAACCTTAGGGACCTCTAACTGCATAGTCCGGCACTGGCCTCGACGAATCAGAACTGTTATTAATGAACTCCCCACTCTTGTTTAAACTTTTGATTTTTTTTAACTGGAACGTTTAGGGAATGTAGAAGTATATTTACATTAATATGTTCAAACGGACAGTGGACTGGAAATAAAGTTGGTGTTTTTAGAAAATTTTTTATCAACATTTATTTATAAATTTTAGGTGTGTATAACGAGGAAAGTAAATATATATCATATTATTAGTTAAGATTATGTTTTTAAATGGTATACTTTTCCTGAATATACCAAATATAACACAATTTTATTGTTCTTGCGCTTTTTCCATTCATTCGTAATATTATCTCTACGAAAATAATATTTAAAATACTATTAAGATTCAAATGTTTCCCGGTATGAAATAAGGAATCGTTTCTGTACTTATTTCGTCACATGTTTCCAAATCATGGAACCACTGGGAAACAATTATTAAAACATGTAAAATATATACTATCTGGGAGAATCCACACTTTACAGTAGAGTTCGAAACTATTGGAGGGAGTTCTTTCAAAAATGCAAAAAGGGATTATAAAAATATCATGTAATACTTAACTACAATAATGATGGGTGTAATACATAAAAGTACCTATTAACCTATTTCCTTAATAAAATGCAAACATTGATATGCAAGTACATTTTGCAGGAATGTACTATATACTAAGAAATTTATGCTCGTCAAATGTTTGGCATATACACAATATTGTACAAAAAAAGTCATATAAGACTTTGATCGTTTTTTTTTTGAGTATCATCTCGTCTGATCATGTAAATGCCCCTTATCGTTAATTTGCAATAGAACTTGCAACTTCTTTCAACGAAAACATGCAGATATATTACAATTTCTGTCATTGTAATTAAAACAATTGCAGATGCTTTCACAGCATATTATCAAATTACGTAAAAAAATTTGTACAAATATTTTACGTAACTTACATTGTTCGTCATTGCAAAAATCTATGAATACTAGCCGCACTTCGCATGCGTACTTATCCCCCAAGGATGCCTTACAACTCGTACGTAATATTTCAATAATAGTGTCAACGTTTTACGTTTAAAACCTTGTAAATCCAAATATCTATACGAATGAAGTTGGAATTATTAGGAAATGATTTACCACATTCAACGAACTTGTAAAACAGGAAAATTCTTTACATATTTTCTTACAAAATGAAATCTCTTATAGCAAGAACACAGATCAAACGAGTACCTAATACCTCGGGAATTAAACATTTACGAGATTTTAAAAGTAAGGCAGTTTTGTGATAATTAAACGAAATTATCAAAGTGAAGGCTCTGAATTTTCATAATCAGCCTCGTCACTTTAGCTAAATCTGCGTTTGGCTTCCCCATGCTCTTGAAATAGCAGTTCTCGCAATCTTCTTACCAATAGTTTGAACAATAAAACCAATTTTCTGTAACCTGTCATGGTCTAATATTTTCCGACCATCGAAGATGTATGCTGGTTTCATCATATTGAAGTAAATTTGTTTGTAATCCAGTTCCTGAAATAACGAGGAAGAATGTCGATTAATTGTGAAAATGTTTCTGAAAACATTCATCCATAATTACTACTTACTATGAATTCATCCCATTCGGTACACAATACAATAGCGTGTGTATTTTGTGTGGCACTATAAGCGTCTTTGTAAATACTGATTCTAGTTTTTACATATTCGGGATTGTTCGTCACACTTGGATGCGTCAAATCTTCGATAATTTGGCTCTCTTCAACCTGTATGAAAAAATACGAATTTCCTGGTAATGAATCAAACATTAAAAGGTATACATTGTGATTATTATTACTTCACCAATACGATTATTTCTACAGTTTGGGGGCAATATTTAAAAAAATGTTGCTTATATGAAAAATATTAAATTTCTAAGCATTATCTTTAGTTAACTGTATTAGGACTTTGTGAAGATTACTTAAATTCTTATAGAGCCAACTATACGCGGTCCCATTTTAAACTTCAAAGATGATCGAATCGTTCACATTATCAGAATCAAGTATCGATGCTTTTCCATAGAAGAGAATCACCTTAGGATCGTATATATGAAGCATAGCGCCCTCGTCAAGTAGAGTCTTGGCAACGTGAATGGCCGGTGACTCACGCGTGTCGCCGGTGTTTTTCTTGAAGGCGAAGCCCAGCATAGAAATCCGTTTGTCCGTAACGGTGTTAAACAGGGACTCTATCACTTTAGCCGAGAACCTCGATTTCTGGTATTCATTCATATCTATGACCTGCTGCCAGTAGGCCGCTACCTCAGGTAAATTCAAGCATTCGCAAATGTACACCAAATTGAGAATGTCTTTCTGGAAGCATGAGCCACCGAACCCAACGGACGCGTGAAGGAACTTCGATCCTATTCGAGAGTCAAGGCCAACCGCTCTAGCCACCTCGGACACGTCCGCGCCGGTGGCTTCGCACACCGCCGACAGAGAATTTATGCTCGATATACGCTGCGCCAAAAACGCATTGGCAGCCTAAAATCGAAATTAATTAGTCGTGCAACTGTTTGTTCTCGTTATCTTAAAATTCAGCAAACACCCGTACAAAGATAAGGACACGGAAGAATTAACTAATTAACTGCACATCCGTTGCGAAACGTATTTAAAATACGGAACGTGACAGAAACCAGCTACGTATTTGATAAATAACGAATTATCATACAGGCGTATTAATCGTTAAATACACTTTATCGTTAAATCCACTTTCTCACCAGTTTCGAGAGCTCCGAACTCCAAGTGTTGGTGGTTAAAATATTCTTCCTTGGTATCCAATGCTCGTACACCTTGCACAATTCCTCGATAGCGGCTTGCCCTTCAGGAGAGTCTTCGCCTCCGATTAGAACCCGATCGGCATGCACCAAGTCCTCGACAGCAGTTCCCTCCGCTAGGAATTCCGGGTTCGAAAGAATCTAAAAAAGTGGCCGTTATTCTTGTTACGCTGCCATCGTATCGTTGCCGTTTATGATATTAAACCATGCGCAATAAATATAAAAAAAAAGCTGGCTAGACGAGAAAGAAAGAGGTCGTGAACGCAAACGATGAGCAACAGCGCAGAGGAACGTTTTAAACGATCGGCATAAACTGAACAGGTATTAACTCAGGTAATTGCTGACCGTGCTTGAATTCATCGTCTAACGGCAAGCACGAGTAAGTGGAACGAGCTATATTGCTTTCGGCAAACTATTGTGTAATCACCGTCGAATAATCTTATAGCCGTTAAATTAAAATACTTAAATACCATAGCAACGAAATAGATCCCTGTACAAGCACCAATGAACGTTAGAGTGTAAAAACAACACTACTGAATGTTATTAAAACATCGTTTATACCCACGTCTTTATCGCTCATTAAGATATCCAACAAGTTAAAAATATCAACATTCTCAACAGCGGTAGTATTAATTCTTACTACGCCATATACTTTTATTTAATTACAAGACACCCTACATAGTACAGTCTTCCCCGGATTATCGAGAAAGATTTGGGACCGGGGAATTCTCCATAAACCGAGGCAGGGCAAATAGTTAGCAGCTAATAAACTGACCCTTGTCAAGGCCCTCACCCGAACTGTCTGACATGGAGACTGAACGACGTATACCAAGAGTGAGTGAAATAGCGCACCAGCGGGAGACCCGCGGCCGACGGCGAATTGAGTCATTCAGTATTGAATATGAAAATTTTCATATTACTGATTACACCTTGATGAGAGTATTACCGATGGATTGGTGTGTTTACGTCGACGAAAATGAGTCCAAACACGAAGCAATTCAGTCTATTTTTTATTATGAAAACGCTTCTGTACTGGGCATTTTACCTGACCCAGTGGTTTTATTGCTCTCAGGAGTTAACGCAGCGAGGAAGCAAACTTGTGGGGTGGGTAGGTCTTTCCCGATAATCCGGCGAAAAAAGCATTCCAATAATCCGAGGAAGACTGTACGTATAAACTGAAGTAGTTGAAAGTTCTTCGACACTATTGAACCATTTATAAATTTTCTTTCGGATATAAATAACATTACCTGGTACGAAACTCCTGGCTTGTGATTGGCACGCAAAATGTTCATGATACTTTCGGCCGCCCTAACTGGCACTGTGCTCTTTTCGACAACGATCTTATCTCCGCTCGCGATGTTCGCAATCAATCTGGCAGCGCTCTCGACGTATTTCAAATCTGCCGCCCTTCCTTTACCGTTACCGAACGTTTTCGTCGGCGTGTTCACGGAGATGAATATCAAGTCCGCCTCCTTGATCGCGGTTTCCAAATCGGTGGAAAAGAACAAATTCTTGCCGCGGCATTTTCGCACCACCTCGTATAGGCCAGGCTCGTAAATGGGCAATTTGTCGGAATTCCATTGGGCGATCCTCTCTTTGCTTTTGTCGACCACGGTCACTTGAATTTCGGGACACTTGAGTGCAATAACGCTGCAGGTAGGGCCGCCCACGTATCCGGCACCGATGCCGCAAATTTTTCTGATCGTCATTTTTTCCGAATGATCCTCTACCTAGCGAATAACGTCATTGTTCGTTATTGATTAATAACGATACTTTCCGTCTGTATTAAGTAAAACATTTCTTTTCATTTTCGGGCATCAATTGCAAAGTATTTCGTAACCTCTTGTGAAATGATACTGACGCGATTATTGCAATCTTGAGTACTTTCAGCTTAATTATTATTGTATCCTGTACGAGGAATTGTAATCATGAAAAGTTTCACTGGTGATTTATTACCGGTCATTATCTGCACAACATCCCACGTGTTCCGTGTTCTTCTAAATTAAGAACTACTCGAGATACTATTAATCACTGTACAAACAATCGTTGCCCAGCAAACGGAGCATTCTACACTTCTCTCTCTTTTATTGCAAGTAAAAATATAATTTAGGACATAGT
The DNA here is from genome assembly GCA_963855975.1 of Andrena chrysosceles. Lineage (NCBI taxonomy): Eukaryota > Metazoa > Arthropoda > Insecta > Hymenoptera > Andrenidae > Andrena > Andrena chrysosceles. The sequence continues at coordinate 6,801,796 of OY979766.1, read as the reverse complement.
ATTATAGTAAAAATCATAGTTCCGTTCATATCTTGATTTACTTATTATTGAAAAAACGTGCACAGATTACTATCGCTTCGTAACAAAGAATGAGTATCACGCGATGAATTAGAACAATTTTAAGCGCTTTATTGTATCACATCCATTAGAATCATTAGATTAAACTTCTCGTACTTGCTCACATTCTCGTGAATATGTGACTAGAATTATTAACACAGCGAATTTTTAACTACAAATTTTACTCTCTCAACAGAGAGAGAACGTTGTTTATGCAAACCACGGAGGCGATTTATTCATTAACTTTTTCTCAGTAATCGTTACTGAAACACCGGATGACTGCTACAAAGTGCAGTACAAGCACCGATCGTTCCAATCATCTATCAATACCTTCGATAACTCTGAATGATGAGATTTCTCGTGCAACGAGCATTTGAAATAATGTAATAGAGGCATCCTTGACCTGCTATTGTTACCTGTAGCTAATGCTTCTAAATGTACGCTGTGATTGAAAATGTGACGCTTCTCGGAAATCGACGGATGGACGGAAGGAAATGTCACGATAAGTCGAGGAACGCCAGCCACGCAGTTCACGCGTACCAAGCCGAGCACACAAACGAACGACAGTTTCTCGAGCACCAGAGAACACCATTCATGACAAAAATGTATCGCAGACGAATCGTCGAAGCGTCACGAACACTGACGCAGCCCGAGACCTCGCGTCCCTCGTCAGAAAATAAACTGGAGGCGGCTAGGTCGCACGCGCGGTCCCTCCTGTTACCACATTCTGGTCAGTGCTGTATTCGCGCATGCGCATTTAAAAAAAATTGGTAACGCAGATGACCCCAGATGACCATTAAAATCCGTAAAACTTCTTTGGTAAGCAAAATAAAATTCTAAATAACAGTAAACCGCTAGTGCATTTTCTTGTCTATTTACAACGTCTGACTTTAAATTAATATTAAATTTATGCCACAAGATGGGTTTTTATATTCTAAGGACGTATTTATAATCGAAACCGAAATAGACTATTGGGATTTTGAACTGATCGTATCTAAAAGTTAAATAACTATTTGAACATTATTGTTAAAGAATGCTCCGCTTGATGGCTTCAAGAAGAAGAAATACTCGTTGCGTTTCTTCTCTAGAGATTATTATATCAAGACGTTAGTTGTCAAGTGGCGCTGTTGTTGCTTGTGGTGGCGCTGCTCGATGAATCTTCCTTTACGTTCTCGGCAACCGTACTTCGCGTCGTGTTGAGCGAAGTATTAACTTTTATATCCATTGCGATATAAAGGATCCGTTGAATTTCCAATTAAAACAATGGTCCAAAAGAAGGTAAAGCTACTGAACTGCCGAATACAAATAATATTTCTAAAAACACAGCATATTCCTATGAATTGTAACGGTTAGAATTCGGCATGTTTTGGATGCATCTTGGAATATTAAAATGCTCCTCGTGTAGCATACATATTTATTCGTTTATCAACATTTTATGCAATTACGAATGAACTTATTGATCTGAGTATTGAAACATGAATCCTCCGTAGCTATTAAACCAAGAATATTTTATTCAGTATAATTATCCACACATCTTCAACTTCCATTATATTTTCACATTAAGCTATGAATTTCTGCCTTTATAGAAAACGTATTAAATACAACATTTTTCTTATGAATACAGCCGAAGAAGAAGGTAGGGAAGAAGGTGGCAGCTGCCCCTCTGGCAGTCAAAAAGGTTGAACCGAAGAAACGAACCAACCCCTTGTTTGAGAAGCGTGTTCGTAACTTTGGAATTGGTAAGTAAAGCAATCTTTCAAGTACTCGATTAGATTATTATATGGTATTTAGCTGCTAAATTATTAAAAGAAACTTTGCTATTCAGGTCAGGATATCCAACCTGCCCGTGACCTGAGTCGCTTCGTAAAATGGCCCAAATACATCCGCATCCAGCGTCAAAGGGCTGTACTGCAAAAGAGACTGAAAGTACCACCACCAATCAATCAGTTCACACAAGCATTGGACAAACAAACAGGTATATTACACATCCATCGTTTGAATCGAATAAGACTCACAGAAATTTGCCTGGTAAAATTATGGGCTACAATCAATTCTTTCAATCTATTACAGCAACACAATTGTTTAAAATGTTGGAGAAATACAGGCCTGAGTCTGCGGCGATGAAGAAAATGAGGTTGAAGGCAAAGGCTGAACAGAAACTCGCTAAACAGAAAGCTCCAGTTACAGCGGCACCCAATGTATTGCGCTGTGGGACAAACAGAGTGACTGTACTCGTCGAACAGAAGAAGCCCAAACTTGTGGTGATTGCGCATGATGTGGACCCCATTGAGGTATATTCTATTTTTTATGTATACTCTAGTTTATCAGAATATTAAGTCACGATACTTAATTTATAACAATGATGTATTTGAATTTCTTCGTCTGATTATAAATTTGATACAATCAATTTTATACAAAGGATGTAAAATGTTCCTGAGTGAAACATATGAATAATTAATGACATTACTCTGTTCGAATTTATTGTTATTTATCATCTATGCTTATTTGCAGATTGTTCTTTTCCTGCCAGCACTTTGTCGTAAAATGGGTATACCTTACTGTATTGTAAAAGGTAAAGCACGTTTGGGACGCCTCGTCAGGCGTAAGACTTGCAGCGCAGTTGCCCTCACTCAGGTAAGAATATTAATAAATTGCGCATTTTCAGCTAAAACCATTTTCTAGTTGTGTTTTAAGTAAAAAATAATTAATGATGAACTTTATGAGCCAATCCAATGATAATATTCATGATATAATCATAAAACATGTAACTGATACATTTTAATTCGTATTTCTATTTCCTTAAGTTCTTAGCTATTTTTCTATAACGTGTAACTGTTATTTTAGGTGGATTCCGGTGACAGAGCCAACTTCTCAAAGCTTGTTGAAGCTATTAAGACGAACTTCAATGATAGATACGATGAAATCCGCCGTCATTGGGGTGGCGGTCTCCTGGGCAGTAAATCTGCTGCCAGGATAGCTAAGTTAGAGAAAGCTAAAGCAAAAGAACTTGCGCAGAAACAGGGTTAATATCATCCTGTTAATTGGGTACCGTTTACAATGTACAACAATAAAATATAAAAATCGAACATTCGGCGTTCTAAATACATGAAGCACACCACCTCTCATTGATTACACAGGAATCTGCATATTCTTTACGGAAGGTAATAAGAATGGGCAAGTTTAACCATGGAAAGATTTTAACTGTACCGAGGTAATGAGAGTACATAATTCTAATATTTAAGTTTTGTATAGATATATTTCAATTGAGTATGTACATTACAATATAAGTTTTACTATGAAATACGTTCATATTCTTTTCTTGATTAATTTCTCCAATCGTTTTATTCGTCCAGCTTCGTGTTCTGGACTATCTTGAACAATATGACTGCGAATATCGTGCGAGGCAACTGTGTTTTCAGGTTGTTTGAATTGGTCTAACAGTAAAACTTGTTCCGTCTTTTTCAAACCCTATAAATTATTGAATCTTGATAGATCTGATGAAAGTTCTAAACGTTTGCAATGAAGAGTATAGACTTTACCTTCATATCTAGAATCTTTTGAAATTCTGGCGCCTGTAAATCTGGCAAACGCATTCTACATTGTTTTACAAAATCTTTTGGAGATTCAATTGGCGACATCACAATTTTGAGTATCATTTCAGCACTTGCCATGCCTTTCACTACCACCTATTCACGGTAGAAAAGTCGAGTTAACGCGCGTATAATTATATGCACAATTAAACAAGTTACCTTGGTGTAAGTTGCTGGTGCTTTCCTTTGAACTTGATACCCCGTTGATGGGAGATCTAGAAGAGCAGTTTTCAACATGTGTACGTCTAACAATAATTGTTCAGCACCCACAGTATTTAAAGGTTTGCATTTGTACAATTGCTGTACCAATTTCACTATGAAAGAGCTATAAAACAAAGAAATATTTTGTTAACATATCTTTCTGTTACTATGCAAAATAGATATACATGAAATGTACACTACCTTGCAAATTTCACACATAGTTGAGTAAAATACTTTCTACACGAGGACAATCTGTCCCTAATAGTAGGTATCGTTTGTCGAAGGTGTACCACAATAGTGTTGACATAATTACTTTGATCGCCAACCACTTCTATGGCACTCCACTGAACCTAGAATAACCATTCGTATATTATTATAGCTAAGTACTATATTGTATACAGGGTGCTCTAAAATTGTGGAATAAGCTGGATAAGTTTTTCATATTAAAACAAATCGAGATTGTAAAATTTTTCATGTTTCGATTTATAGCATAATTTTAGAACGCCCTATATAACGAAAGGGGCAGAATAAATATTAAATATGCCAAATACTTTTGTCATCGCTGTTAATGCAGATTCACACGCTGATTCGAGATCTTGAACAAGCAGTTGAATACAATTCGATATAACACTGAAAATAGTAAATTCAATTATTATCAGCGAATGTTATTGTTTAAGCGAAATTTATCGATAGTTTTCTATAGAATACAGAATACATACTTGTGAAAAATGTCTTGTTCTTGGGACAAGTTAATTTTTTCGGCATAGCATTTATCCGTCTTCTCTCGAAGTTTTTCTTCCAACTGCTGCGTTGTTTCCAAACAATATTCGGCGGTTGTTAGTATGCTGAAAATATGTTTTTAGATAATTCATTCCTTTGAAACGGCATATTAAGAAAAACTGCGGTTAATTAGCAAACCTTTACCAGCATATACGGGATTGTTCTTCTTTGCTAAATCTAGTGCTTTCGCCTTCTTTCAGAAAACTTTGAAAATTCTGTATAAAACCTGAAGTAGAGAGGTCGCGGAAATCACGCGTGATGCTACTCATACTCGTAGCAATTCCTACACTACCTCCAATTCTGTAATAGATTTAAAATTACTAGGAATCAAAATAGTAATTTAAAAAGCCACTTGTAAGAACAATTTCAGATATTTTACATACTTAGGTAAATTATTTTGTAATATTTTGAGAGCATACTCTCGTAAATATTTCTGAAATGTTTCTGCTAGGCACAGCATAATCGAGCCCGTACTAAGTTGCGTGCATTGCAACATGCACTTTTTATAAAATACAAACAAATCTGCGCAAGACGATAAAACGCTACTAGGGCCCTCGATACCATCGAAGTCTTTAGCACCAGGTGGTTGCGTTTTGGAATCTAATACGAATTTGTCCATTAGATCTGCCAAATTGCGATCTAAACTTTCTATATAAATATTTAAGTATGGTTCAAAACATCTTCCTATAAGATTGGAAAATGGCGATGGTTTTGGTTTCTCGTGCTGTACCTGGTACACAGCGTAATATTTTAACATATTGGTTATCAAATTTTCATGTAACACGCAAAGAAACAATCTGTTACCTGTTCATTTTCTTCAAATGGATTTCCCGGAGCTTTATCAGTGATGTCCGTGTTGGCAATATTTTTCTTATGCGCTGTCTCTAAATTTTCTAAAGTAATACCACTGAATCTTTTAGTCAGCAACGATTCGAAATTACTAGTTCTTTGAATTGCATACAGCAACAGTTTCACATCTATTTCGGACCGTCTTTTATGCATTAATTTCGTAAGGTCTTCTCTCGTGACGTTGCAAAATTGTACAGCAATTCGTTCTGAGATCTCCCAATCTTGTGGGAAGATTGTTCCGAATTTTGATTCAAAATCAAGCAAGTGCTTCTTTATCCACGCATAACGTCGGTCTATTTTATCCAACCATGCGAAATCTTGATTTTCATCAAACAAATGTGCGTATTCTTGCAATTGGACACCTACGAACCAGGTGAGCAGATCTTTCCTTGCAAAGAAGATGAGTCGTTAGTCATTTTAATATCAATGAAAATAGTAGAGAATATGTATATGCTTACTTGACTTTAGGATCTAACACAGACAGTACTAAACAGCCTTCTGTAAGTTGATTGAAATACTTTGGATTCTGGCCAGAAAACGCTTGCTTAAAGTCTGCTGTAATTTGCTGGGCCAATTCGACGTGTATCTGACGCACCTTTAAGTGAAAATATTAAAGAAAAGAACATCCATTGATCATCTTATCGAACAACTAAAACATTACATACTTCGTCGGACAACTGTTTCACTTGAGGTATATCCATGTAACTATTAAAGTGTTGCATTACTTCCATTACTGCTTGCAACGGTAAAATAATTTCGCCGTACTGTTTTTTCTGCGTCAGCGCCCTAAAAAGAAATTAGAATGTTTCATTTCTTGAACTACGGTACACACACTTTCGATATTATAAATATTATAAATCAAGATGTTACTTTAAAGTATCTACGCCTTCCACAAGCATATGCAAGTGGTTCAGCGCTGTTATCGAGGCAGTGAGATTCCTTTTAGCAAAATCCAATTGTTTAATATCCCCAGTTATTTCTTTAACTACTTCTTCAGACTGCTCCGCTTTGTCTTTTATGTCTTTGATGTGCACAAACAATTGTTTTATTACTTTCTGCGCATCCTCTAGCGCCGCTCTTCCATCCTGCCCTACGTTTGTTTGACCACGCACCACAGACCGAATCTCTTTGTCTATGGTGCGTATTTTAAATTCCATTTTATTTACTACATCGTCTATGTTCGACAAAGACTGCTCCGTCGGGAACAGTGAATTTATATAGTCCACTACATTAAAGTTTGGCTGATCCAGTGGATCTGTGCTAGGTAAAACCTATAAATTAAGAGATTTATGTGAGTAAATTGTTATGTATGGAATTTTATTTTATCATTAAAGTACGTATGAACACTAACGAAAAATACATCGAAGCTGATAAGAAACGTTTAACTGTTTGCGAAGTAGGGATGACAGCTGTAAATAGTTTGACAGTTTCAGTATGATCCTAACCTGTTCGATTACATGCTGCACATTCGGCGGAAGTGTACAAATAGTTGAATTTAAATCTTCTAAATCATCCTCGTCGTGCCCGTCCATGCCTCTTTTTGCTTCAATTTCGTCAACCATATAATTCATACGTACATCGTTCTAAATGTATTCTCGTTGACATACGATGAAAAAAATGCACGGTATATTTATGTATGTACACTGATGTACACTAATACTGTATCAAACGCAGGTGTGTGAAAAGAACAGCTTTTTACACACTTGTCGCTGATGTAGAACACTTGCAAATCATGTTAAATGATTTTAGCATTCAAAGTGCATTTGTATTTAATAATAATTGATGGCTAGTATTAATGCATGCGTATCGATAAGGAATTTTAATTTCCTACATGTGAATGCTATGATAATATGTTGCGAATATTATCTACTTTATTACCAAATGCATTCTTTGCTTCCGTTTTTGAACGTAAATATTCAACAATTTCTATAATATAGTGTATACATTAATTTTATCCATAATTTTGTGATTGAAATGTAACAAATCTCCAATTATATTAATATAAATTTACGTAAAAGATTGCATCGATGGAATTACATGAAATACTACGCTAACTTCTTTGAAATGCTAATATTTGCTTGGCCCGCTTATCGCAAAGATATGAATTCGATGTACTCTCGGTTTACCGACCCGTCTTGCTTGTTTCATGCTAGACCCGTCAGCAAATCCGATTTTGAAGATCGCTCGATAAACTGTAAGACAGTGGAGCCTCCACTCTATGTTTCATATTCTATGGGAGTTGGTCGAACGATCGACAAGCTTGGTCAGTTGTAGCGCCGACTCGGCACGAAGTTGAGTAGTTTAAAGGCACACCACTGTACAAAATAGAAGCACGTTTTTTTCGTATTAAATAACGTAGAGGCGGGTAACGGTTACGTAGAAACGACACGAAGAAATCCTCGCGACAATGCCGCGTAAACCAGCACACTGGGGAAAAGTCGTATTCGTATATATTTTCCAATTATTTTCATGTAAGTCGCACGCGATACGTAAACACCCACCCGGCCAGTTCATTCTGTACTCAGACAGTAGCAATAACCGATTGTTTTTCCAACTTATTGTCTGTGTCATCAGTTGTGAAACAAAGACGAGTTCCAATCGCGTAAAATCCCTCCCATCCTGATTCATGGCATCGTTCTTGTCGCGATCCCTTTTCAAAAGTGCTTCGTGCGAAATTCTGTGTTCCATAATTTGAATGAAAGCCATCGCCCGTCGTTTCATTCACTGCATTAGGACGAAGGCGGTTTTCAGTGAAATGTATGGTGCCGTGTGATGACACTTGTACGAATCGCTTCTCGAACTTTTATTTCTAAATAAGTATGAAAGTAATTTGGAACGCGTTTACCAATGGCGTTTCACAAATTTTCATTCAAAATCTTGCTGTTTATCTGTAGACTGTTACCGATTAGACGATTTGTGCAGGCAATTAGCATTCGCGTTTTTTTTTAAAACATACCTTCGGTTTTGGGCGTTCTATGCATGTCACATTTTATTTACACATACTCGAGGTGAAAGTTTTTTTAAACAAATTTTCAGTTACTATACATAAAGTATAATTTAAACTTAATTCAACTGTCCCTTATCTGATCTTCCTTTTAATTATAGTGATGTGTGTTAATTAAGTGACATTGTAGTGACCATAAAGTACTAAAGTTCCTTAACCTTTGCAAACATTAACTGACACACTTTTACGAGTCGTTGCCGTTTAATTGATACTCTAATACTATCGTAGCATAGTCTAAACTTATACCTACTGTGTTTTCTCAAAAATCATATACCGAGACAAACATTTTTCTCAGATAATACACGGAAGACTTAAAGTGATAATGCGAAATACTTTTACCATTTCCTTAGTTCATGTTTTCTGTTGGGCTTTCATAAGGTTCACGAGCGTGAAATTTTATGCGGGGCGTTCTGACGCGAATGAATTACACCTAATAGTCCATACAGGGTATCAGCTCTACGATTCGGTTGTCCTTAAATATGGTGCTTTTGGAACGTCTTGAAAGTCTCGAATACTACGTGTGCGCGCGTGTTGGTAACACGCGCTTTCAGTGATCGATACAGTAACACCTCCCAGCAACAGGGTACTGCCACAAGTAGTTATAGTCAACCGAAACCTCTCCATTCTTTCGTACAGTTTCATTAGCTCTACCGTACTTTTGACGGCGTCGTTTAACACAAACCGTTCCCATCGTCGGGACTGTATGCAATCCGATTAGACCGCATACAGTATGGCATTCGATTAACATCGAAAGATTAACGCGAGAATCTTGATCGTCCTAGACGACCTACATTCCGGCCTCGAAATGGTCGAATTAATTGATGCTTCCTCCCATACATTCAACTACGTGGACATTCAATCTGTAATAACTAAAGTTAAATTAGTCGGGAATGTTTAGTTAATAGGTAACACTTATGTAAATCAGAATACAACACGGTAATTTTCACGAAGCTTTCAAATTAAAAATCGAATTTTGAGATCGTAGAGTTTTTAATTTTTTTTTGCAGTGAAGTAGGGTTGGAAAATTTTATTTTGAAGCTAAAGTAGTAATATAGTAATAACTGCCCGGAATGTATAAAACGTTTTGTCCCGGTATCTTCATTTTCCCACATGCAAATGCGACATATGCAATAAAACTCTTCTTTTTTTCAACATTATAGATGTCGTAGTAACCAAAATGTAAATTTAGTCTGCCTCCATTTTAGCTTCGCTTATTATTTGCACCTCATTTCAGTCCCCTTCTGCTTATCTGTCTAGGAAGTGTCTTATTCCAGGTGCTCGGAACAGTGTATTATGCCTGTCTGACCATGCATGGCTATGTTCTACTTGTTGGTCCTAGTTAAGTTACGCACTACTGTATTGCAGTAAATTTCTTCGATCAGTTTTCTTCCAAACAGTCCCGAATTCTTGCTTCAACGAAAGCTCAATAGTTTTTCCTCTTTTTTAAAAGCTTCGCGAAAATGTTTATTTATTTTCATAAATCACACGGGAATGTTGATCGCCAGACAAGTCATAGAGTTAGTAGATGGTCCATGCAATACATTAAATCACGCTGACATTAAATATTCAATGGTGCTACATATATAGTAGCAATTAAATTAACGGATGAATGAAAGTTTATGCAGTTATGTAAATTTTTGTACAATTTATTATCATATAAATTTGTATGGTCATAATTTAATCTGTCCGCATTTTCATACTGCATTTTAATTATGTGATTTAATGCATGCACAAATTAAAACCAACAAAGGGAGTTCTACGGATATATATGATAATGTTTAAACTGTCGTGACGCCAGCCGACGGAGTTTCAAGTTTGCTACGAGCATAAATTAATTAACAATTTTATGATCGGCGAAGTTGCACGAATCGCAAAGTATTTTGTTCGTATGTCGAAACAAAGTAGCTACTCATATTTCACCGTTTTAATCGTTATTGTTGGACAACATAATGCCTCTTTTTCGATTCCATATAACGAGACATCGGATATGTGTTACATATTTCGGACACGAATTAATGATTGTTTTCGCTTCTACAGCATCGTGCGACCAAACAATTCATTGGACAGATCATCCCTATGTTATTTTTTGAAAACGTTACACCGCGGTTTCGATGTCTCATTTTCATTTTAAATCCAGCGATTCAGTTTCCATACTGTGCAGGGATTTCTCACCACACCGTATTTATTTCGACCAGCGTGGCCTTCTTTAGAACATTTTGTATTTTTATCCTCCCGTTTCCACAAAAGAGAAATCGGCCTAAAATCAGAGGAAAAAAATTTCTGCACAGGTGTGTGACCAAAATCTGAGTTAATAATTCATGAGCGCGTATGAAAGCCATTAATGCGTTAAAATGTTCAATGAACTCCAGTGCGCAGATATGCGCGATAAGCCAAAAATTGTTAAACTACGATCGCCGAGCATCCATATGGAAATACAACGTATTTAATGTGTTGTCGTTACTGTATTGACTTCCAGATGCAACTTCCGAGGTGCGTGTGCAATTGATAGCACCACACTACGTAACATACGGCAGCACAGCTACTCTGCATTGTAACCATAGTGTCCTAGATACTTTACTGCATAAGTTCGAATTCATGAAAGACGACAAGAAGATATTACAGTACATAAAGGATAGGAAACCGCCGTTCGTCGAATGGCGGGTAGACGGAGCAAATATGGAGGTGAGCTTGACGTAATTAACGCACTACCTCGGTGCATTTCAATTATGCACCCCTTAAGCAATTTTGCAGTCACATTTGTCGCCTCTATCCATCACCGACAAATGACCTTTTTCTTTTTCAAATAAATCTTATTATAATTAAATATCTATCGTTCTAATTTTACGATGACCAGCAGCCAGTTCAAATTATTCGAAAATAATTAATCAAGATAAGTGTTGCCATTATTCACTATCTTCAATTTGTTTGTTTGTCTATCTTTCATATTCTGATCTAATTTTACATTCTAATCATATCGAGCAAGTATGACTGCTTCCGCTAAGATGCTCATAAACTGCAGGGTTATTAATACATGCGTGCATACGAATACGGCACTTATCGATCTGATGCACTCAACGATTCTGCGATACCCTGGCAGATAGTTACGGGCTCGTGTTACACGCTTTTTTCCCTACATCCGTGTTTTGCATTGTACGGAAAGCTTTCGCGACGTGTTGAAATGTGTAATGCGGGTGTTCGTTCCTGTCGAGATATTTCATCGCGTACACACGCACATCCATTATATCGTTCTATATTGTCACAGTACAATCGATTTTAGTTTTGTTCTTTCCGTGGCAAAGAATATCCTTTCTGGGCGACACAAAGCTTTGACACGAATGTCGACGTAGTATTAAAAGTCGCAGCGCTGTCGACTAAAAGTCCAGCAATATTGTATTAAAATTTTTCAGTAATTGTAAAGCCAGCTACGAATTCTAACTAAAAGGGATTTGCGGATATTAATAATATGTAGATGTTCATAGTTCCGCGGTGACCCGTTGGATGTTCTCGTGTAATCGATTTCAGAAAATAATTCATCGAAACTTGTCTGGGCTGCTGAATTTTATAAGCTAAATAAATTGTAAAAGTTCCAGTCCGCTTTTGAAATTAATGTTTCATAAACGCATCACGTTTCTAGAGCATCGAATTAAACGATTCCGTCAGCTCGCAGTATAACCCATTTAAAGTTCGATCTGTTTGAGTAATACCGGTTGATTAATCGTTTAATTTCAGTCGCTCTTGCTTTTGACGCGCTATTGCAGCGACAAAAGCGCACTCGCTTTAGATAGATAAAACGTTTAATGATATCCTCGATAAGAGCCAACGATAATTCCAAAACCAGACCGGATACCCATATCCGTTAAAAAAAATTTCAGCTTGTCTCAATTGCTTTAGAACTCGCAACATCGTAATTTCGCACGTTTCAATTCGCCAATGGCGGTTATTTATTCTCGTTCGCGTGCATTATGCGAGTAAAATCAATGTTTACTTAAAGCTTAACAAACCAATGCTTGTAATATCAACGAGCTGTATATGCGAGTAATCACTTTAATGTAACGAACGATTTTGCAGAAACGCCGTCTACTTTAAATCATGAAATTGCCACAAGCTATTGTAGCTTTGAACATGACTGTTTACTGTTTGCTAAAATATAGATTTCGAATTACAGGTGCGGAATTCATTTTCAGTTTTATACCTAAACGTTTTCAACGCGACAGCTTTTAAATTCTTTTGAAAACCTTTTCACGATAGAAACCTCCGAAATATTCACATTCTGGGCTAGAGTGATAAAGCAATAAACGTTTAAAATACAAGGAAAAACTCACAGCTCTATTTCTGTTTCATTAACCATACAAAGGATTTATATACGAGATTTGAAACGTGATCCTTATTTTTCATGCAGCATCAGATGCCATGCAAATTAAAATACAAGTTATGTTTGCGTTTATTTTAGCTGCATAGCTTATCTTTTTATTAGCTTCTGCCCGGACGCAGTTTCATTCTACTCGCCCAACCACGCACGAATTCATTACGCTTTATACTACTTGTTGTGGCAACTCCAGTTACAGATTCCGAGCTCGTTTGACTGTCTTTTTCGTAAATGGTTTTCGCTTCCGACTCGAACCTATTTTAGTACCTTGGCTCTGGAAATTATTCATCCATTTTTTGATTAACTGGTCGAGAGCGTTCCGCGAACAAAACCCAAACTCGTGCCAGCGATCGTGAAACAGTTTACGTTGCCTGTTATCGTTTTCACACGGATTAATTCTTTGTAAATAACTGGTATCGGCACCCCCAAGCGTATCGCGTTGAATATTCATGCCGGAAACATTAGACGAGATGTAATAAGAAATTAATAACGGCGTGCTCGCGCGTATGCAAATGAAACGTTGTAGTATCTGATGCTTCCCGATACGCGTATAAACTGCTCCTGTCGAAAGAAAGATGAACGAGCTTTTGCGCGCGTGTCGATCTTTATGAAACAGGGTTGAAACCAAATTTAATTATACCCGAGCGTGATTGCAATGATATGAACGTTGTGTCAGTATATTAAAAAGTCAACGTGTTTCTGTTACTGGTAAATAGCTGGGAAATGTTTATTATACATTTTGACGTATTCATAAATTTTCAGTCGTAACGGATATCTCCGATGAGACCACTGTTAATTACTTGCATTCAATAATATAGTATAATCGCGTGGTCTTTAAATTATGGGCTGACTTTGTGGCACAATTATTTCCTAACTCCCTCCTGGATAAATAATAGAAACTAATAATCGAGGTGGTGGAGGGGCGTAATGAATATAATGGTGGTTGAACAATAGGAAATGCGATGGTAGTGATAAACAGAAAAGAAAGGGGGAGGGAATAACGTTAAGTGTACAATGCAGCTGCCATTCTTCCAACTCTACCACCGTTGCAACGGGGAGTTCGTGCATTGCACGATTTACTTTCCGTTACGAGGCAGCATTGTACCCGAAACGTCAAGAGTAACCCAGAAAAAGTAACTCATCCTCTTCATGGTATAGTGAACGCGTGTGTTCTGTTTACCGTGTTCCGTCTGACGCACATGTCCGCCTACGATAATATCGGCCAGCAGACGTTACATTTTCGTAGTGGACAACGCGAAGCGTTGTAACGATAAAAGAATCGACCCTCGAGCAAATAAAATTATCCTACTTTATCTGGGAAAAGATATTCATTCGATAGTTGTTTCATGGCTAATACAATCGTTTAATACCTACACGATCGGTTTGCTTTCCGGTCTTTCTCGTTTTAAACAGTAAACGAATTATCGACAAATTCCATCAACTTTTGCTCCACTTTCACTCCTTTCTGTTTTATTTCACTTGTCTGCCCAGTGATCGACATACACCACTTACTATTACAAAAGTCCATCATAGAATCATCTTCCTTTTTACTCGCATAGTATTTAACCACTGCATTTCAATATAATAGCAAACTGGGGCAATGCATCTGATGGATATTAAACCGAAATGCGCAGTATTCATCACGCGAAACTCTGCAGTATGCAAGAAAAAGCACTGCGGTCAAAACGAAAATATCTAACAAGAATCACACGGGAGATTTAATTATCTGAAGTTAAATTACCTGAAGTTTGAATAATATTCAACGTTCGAGAATTCGTATCGTTTCTTCATATTCTCTCCCATTACTCTCGTCTGCAATATTCCCCTGAAAAAGATAGTTATCTTGTATCAAATAGCTCCCAGCAAACTGCAGAGGGGACGCTACAAAATAAAGTTTCCTTTGGATTACAATTCCGCGTAGGCACGATTCATATCCTGCATCGGGACATCGGTGTTTCTATTTAAAGAGAACAAGCGAGCAGCAGTCCTGTGGCGGAACTGTTTTAAAACGTACCACTGGAACGACATCGGGGCCGGTTTACCCGGAGGAAATTGAAACTGTGTACAGTATTAACGTAGCCCGTGAAGGCTGCGCATTATATCAGGATACAATATCGGGGCAGACTCGTCCAGACTGGCCAGTGTACCACGGACACGTGTATCGAAACATGCAACTTTAATAAAAACCAATGACACCGCCTGCGGTTCGTGACACGTCCTATATCGCGCCAAAGGATACGTCTATCTTTGGGAATACCACCCTTTCTCCTTCGTCTCTCTATCTCGCCCCATCTCCCTCTCCTCTCCAGACACCTACGCGATCAGCCCGGTCGTTTGATCCATTTTTCAGGGATCGATATATCCCGTTCGAGCTCGCCCGCACGCAATAGGCAATAACAATGGGGGGAGGCGGGCGAAACGCTTGAAGCGTCTGGAACGAGTACGTGGAAACAGTCGCGTGTTATTTAAAGGGTCTTAGGTAACCGCCGCTAACACGCTCGTGCTCTAGAACAATACACCGCCTGTTTACAGTACTTCGAGAATGGCACGACAATCAAATTAAAGGACGTTCGTTTCGAGGCGGCCGGCTCGTATTCCTGTCAGGTGTCGACGACCACCCCCATTTTTACAGCGGCTTCCGATAGCGTCGCAATGAAAGTTATAGGTAAGCGAAAGTCTCTCCTAAAAAATGTGTATCCCGCGTAATTTCTGTCGGTGGCGAGAAGTTTCGTTTAATTTGTTTTCCTTTCGATTTCTGTAATTATGTGGTTTAGGAGGTCTTCCTAGTGCGACGGTTGAAAAAAACTTAAATTTCAGGAATTAGAAAAGGAAACAAGTATTGGACGTATCATTTTGTACGTTTGTAGCTTTATTCTATCACCTTTTGAGACTATAAAGAAAAATTTGTAAGTAAAAATATCCATTTATAGCGGAATAGGAGCATCGTGAAGGGAACAATATCCTTTCGGATGCTAGACCTGATAACTGTAATTATCTCAAACATAAAATTCAAAAAGATTCTTTTAAAAAATTGAGAAATAAAGTAATGGCAACGTCTTAAAAAGATTTTATCAATTTTAGCAGAAAGGAATTATGGTTCTGTTGACCGTAGTAATTCTATTTTGCAAATATTTACAAAATTCTAGTTCGAACGATAAAGTAACGCCTACTTAGTATACGTAGTACACTTGTATATACATACACTTTTGTCTCGTTTCGTGGAAAATGTTCGAATGGTCGTATTAGAATGCACTCTTCTGAGCACGTTTCCAATTCAAATTCAAGAGAAATGGGTTTGCATTCGTTTTAATCGATTTCTGGGTTACGGCAGTATTAAAACCTGTCTCCCGTTCCTTTGTTCGCCGATCGATTAATTATGCAATCTTCTATACCGTTGAAATAAAATGACGATAAAACACGACGTCTTTGCAATTATAATGCGCCGTTCAGGCGTGAAACGTTATGCGACTGTGCGTTTAGCATAAATTGCAAGGACCGCGTACAATATCCGGGTTACGCGTACCCGCGAGCACGGAAAGAATACATTTGCAATCGCAATTCGCAGAAGGGAGAGTAGTTATAAAAACGAGCTTTGCTTTCCCTTCCCCGATCGAAGAATATGAAACTAGGTACACTATAATCAGGTTAAGAAATATATACTGAACTCCTCTTATCTGCTTCCCCGACCGTACAATTCTGTTCTAATTAGCGTTATGAAATTACACAGTACCGCAGACCGAAAACCCGAAAATCACGTTCAAGAAAAGCATGTACGTGGTCGGTGAAAGTTTAGAGGCGAATTGCACGTCATCGGCTGCGCATCCAGTTCCTCACTTGACATGGTTCATAAACGGGAAGGAGGTAATTAGCAAAAGTTATGTACAAGTTGTAATTAGTAACGATCAATTAAGGATTTCACAGCCTCGTGTTCTTACAAATCAAAATTGTTAGAATAATAGCTTTAGCTTCCAATTGAAATTCATGGCCGGCATTGCAGTTGTATCCAATGTCTGACCATATACTGACACTGACTCCTAGGCTGCAATGCTGGTCACTGTTTCAATAGTACTGATTAATTTGTTACATAATTCCAAAGGAGATATATCGAATATTTAAATATTGTAGACAGTTTTACAACAACTTCGCTATGTATAAAAAATATCAAACTTCATAATGTTTACAAACACTTGTCTCGAAACTAAGTTTTGGCACTGAGGTCTTTCTTGCATCCAACAGTACAGTTTCGAATTCTGAACGACTTTAACTACATCCGTGTGTTGCCATTTACTTTCCTCCTCGAAAACAATTCAGCGCAACGAAGGTGATTGAATCTTTATTCAGCGCCTTGAGTTTCACGTATGTTTCATTAGGTGGACATCACTCTGGTAAACCACTATCCCCACACACGTCACAAGGGCCAACTGATGTCTGCCACTGCGAAATTAACGATAGAGGTGTCGGCGTTACATGCAGGGGAGAGCGGATATTTGGAAATCAGTTGTTACTCCACCATCCCTGACTATCCTATGCACGAGCGGTACGCTGACGTCAGGAAGGAAACGGTTTCGGGTAACTATCGATCTCTTTATAAAATTTCAAAAGAAGCTGTAGAGCCTAAAGTACCTAAGTTTCTAACTCCAGCATATCATACTTCAATGAACGAAAGCTGCGCCCCCAAAAATAGATGTTCCAGTTAACTCGTTTCAAGAGCTAATTGCATTACGGGGGGGAAAAAAAGCTTCCCCAGTTACGAGCCGCGAAATCGCGTGATCCACGCCCACATTAATCTCCTACGCATATAGCTTCGTTAAATATGATTTTTACGAACAGACAATCTCTCTGCAGCAATCGCGGTCCATAAACTTTCGACCCCGTAATCGTGGCACGCTTAAATACCGGCTGCCCTTTATTTCCGACGTATCGAAGTAACATATCGATCCCGCGTTTTCGTATTCAACAAGGGTTTTCCCAGATTTTTAATAAAAGAAACTGTCGGCTGTTGCAGTGCAAATTATACCCGCACCGATCGCCGTGTCCTCAGCAATGAATGTCGCGCTGGGGTGGGCGCTACCTACGTTATTGTGCATACTATGCGCGATACACCAAATCATTCCTTAATAAAAGTCAATTGCTTTAGGATAATTAAAGGGAAGTTGAGGAAGAAGAAGAGGGAAGAGAAATGAAAGAATATGTAATATACGTAACGAAAAGAAACAAGCGGCGGGGGATGGTGAAGTTGGGGAGGGGGGATCTATATATATATATATATTAAAGAACGAACAATCACAATGTCTTCCTTGATTATACCGAAATAACACGGGGGCAGCGATTTTATTGTCTTGCAGAAGGAAAAAATTTTATAACTCATAGACGCGGCTTCTTCGTGCAAACTATTTTCGATTGTCGCTTGTATCGATCGTTACTCTATTTCGCGGAATATATTGGTCACCGTGGCGCTGGTGGAGGAAGTTCGTTCTGGGCCGATCCGCGTATGGAACACGACTAGAACCGGCGTGAAAGAAAAATGAAAAATAGGAGGGAAAAAAGAATAACAATCGCCGGTGAAATACAGTGACATTTTACTGTTCTTTCTTCTTTTTTTTTCTTTCGTTTTCCTAAAGTCACACGGGCGCATTTTCTTCTCGACTGCATATCTTCTTCGTGTCTACATAAAGATCGCGGTTCGTTTCGAGCTGATCGTCTACGATCGCTTTCGTCGAGGCCCTTCGACGACATTACCGCTGTTGAATAGAGTAATTATGTTCGTAATCGATCGGTGATAAGGACTTATCGTATTTCTAAGGATATATGAATTACTGTTTCATCCACTTTAGGAGATTACATATCGTGTTATACGTGATTGTTGCGCGCGGGATACGATCTCGATGATATGTTGGATAGGTTTATTCGTTTATCGGTGTGTTATATTGATGAGGGGAGACCGCGACTTTGGGGAGGGTTTTGTGAATGAGACTGAATTGAATTTCGGATTTTAGATAGTAAAATTTGTATGATAATAGATCGATTTCATTTCTCGGTTTACCCTGCTTTACTGTAGACTTTGGGGAAACAAATAAGGGACATAGTTTAATTCGAAAATTTAATTCATATGTGGTATATGTCTCTTCAACTATACTGAAATTTCAATGCTTTAGCTTCGAAGTAGTTGATGCTCGATCGCCAAATAGTACGATACGGCAAATCGGAGTGGAAACCTTTTAAAGAACTTCTTTTCGTTACATCGTTACTTCTCTTTCCTTAATGATCATAGCACTTTGCAGTTAAAATATACGATCGCTGAGAAGCGATCCACAATCCCACGCTCCAATACCAGAAACTTCTCTTTCCCACTCGATTCCTTCTCCAAAATTTCTCGCAACCTCCCCTTGTACACTAAAGAAACTGTAATAAATGTCAATTCGTAGATCGAATTTCATGCTTACGATTAAGAAACGCAGTTCCGCAATGGATGGAAGCGAACGGTCTGAGACGTGCCGTCTGATTTTCTTTAAAGCTGCTGCGAATTCCAGTGTACCGAGTAATTACTGTATCGTTACTTTCTAGTCCTCCATTTCCCATTTACATCCACACCCAAATACAAGCATTGTGATCGATCATTTTACCATTGTCACATGTCTAGCTCGTACAGGTGAAAATACAATCGAAGTACTTACCGTTAAGTTTATCCTAATAAGAACGAAGATTACGATACATGTATATTTCATACACACGTATAAATATTACGGATAAGTTATTGAGAGCTTCGTACGTGTGCACAAATTGTTTAATTTCGAATTTCATATATCTATTGTCGAATATTTATATACATATATACAAACATATATACATATATTTAATAGCGTATGCAAAGTATAGTCCAAAGCTGACATCGTATCGACAAATCACAAATTAAGACTGTTGTACCTTGTTACTCGCGGGATAACATAACTCATTACCACGTAAGCCTCGTTATTTATTTCGCACTTATATTCGTTGTCATGTAACACTATACTTCACGCGAGAGGCGAGACCATCGAGCGTTCATATTCTATTAGCCCGGAATTCCCCTGAAATCCTTACTTTCCAAGTATCTTCCTGAATACGGCGGGAGCGTCTAAGAGTGTGTTTGTGTTAAAAAATATTATTATTATTATTATGAACGGGAAAATCCCATAGTAATATGTACGTTGACGGATGTGATAGAAAGTTTGTTAAACGCGCGCGCGTAGCTCGCCCCGAATTGTCTGCCGTGCAGCTTCATCGCTTCTCCCGCAACAACAAACACTATTTTTAACGTAAAGAAGAGAAAAAAGAGCACAAAGAGATAAAATCGCGAGCTTCGCTGCGTGACCAACGAGGCGAGTTGTTTTGTCGTGGCCGGAAGGGCTGCGAGACATATCCTGCGAGCAGAGAAAAACAACAACGTGTAATTATAGAATTTCCTTGCCTACACAGCCCTGCACGTCGATCAATAAAATTGTGAGCTCGACAGACCTTTCGGGCCGTCCTGCGTGTGCACGATCCTAAAGCGCGTGTTCCGTGTATTTTAATTTAGTCGCGTTATTGACGGATCTATTAAACGATGCTGTGTATATTAAAAGATATAACGGAAGGGTTGTTAAATCGAATAACAGCTTCCTTTGGACTCGAAGAACGTACACGTGTCCTGGTAGCTTTGTATCCCATTTTCCAAGAACCTCGCAACGGATCGAACCATGGCCCTTGAATGTTTGTCAATCCACTTCGCACGTGGTAGTAATCAATTTTAATTTACCGTTCTAATTTCTACGCACATATCGAATCACGTAGGCCCGTAGATATTCAGGGGCTACCACGCTCGCGATAGTTCTGTTACATATTCTGATTACGATAGGTATTTCAAGAAACCACATACAGAATCGTTTTTAAACCTGCTGGAATAGTTCAAATCTCTGACCATCCCCGCTAATTTGACAAAAGCCACCTCGGCACGTAGCCCTGACTGGACAATATTCAAGTCGCTTCGCGAAACAACGAAGTAAACGTGACAAAAGATCCAAAGGAATTTGCTACTCGATCCGATACACCCCACATATCGTTGTGGCATATCGCAAGCGTTGAATTAGACGCGAGGAGTTAATCTTCTCGATCCTCGGCTGCTCCTCGATCGCCCGTGCTCTCGAGAGGCTCGCGATAATAGCCACGGCACAATGGAGACGCTGACGAACGTGTCAGAGCGCGACCTAGTATCGCGCCAGCGATACACGAAACGGAAAACAAAGGACGGCCGAGCGGCGGAAAAATACGGACGAGATTCACGCCGGCGGCGTTTCCTCCCGCGGGAAGGGTCAAGATGCTGTTGTTGTTGCTGTTAGTCGCGCTGACGAGTCCCTTTCAAGAGCTGGTCCTGGCTATCGACGGAGATGGCGTTCCATCCAGCGGGAATGAGAGGGCGCGGGCGATGGGAGGGGTAACCATGAAGATAGTCGGCGGAACGATCACCAACATAAAGAACTATCCGTTTCTAGTAAGCGAAATGCGCCCGTGACGTTTCCTACACGCTATTATCTACGGATACGCGGATCACTCTGATTATGTTTGAGGGGCGGAGGCGGCACTATGTCAATTCACGATACCTTTCCTAAACGTCACGCACGACGGCGATTGCTCGCGGCAATTAACTTTAGTAGTACTCGGTAGAGAATAGGGGAACGCGGTGTAATGTGTCCTATGAAAGGAATTGATCGAGCCAGTCGCGCGAACCGCAGACACTACGGCGAATGCTTTTAACATTCTGCCTGTGCGACAGCGTTTTGTATATCTAAGCAGGCCGCGTGCAGCGGCGCGCTTCGAGGGGCGGGGTTCAATCTCAAAATACTGAGAGTGATCATCGTATGTACTAAATGTATCCACTTTATCTGTAAGGTATAGAGGGTTCGCGGACGACGAAACCGAATTTTCAATGTCAATTTCTCGTAGGTCTCGATCCAATTGCGACACTATAGTCATAACTGCGGAGGTACTTACATAGCGCCGAGATTCATTTTGTCAGCCGCTCACTGCATGGTCAGGTGCGTTTCAAGACTGCGACATTTAGAGTTTCCCGCTCGTCACCTTAAAATGGTACCTGTAGTGCGTCGCGTTCGCCTGTCGGATCGTGTTCGGGGTTTCTGCGAGATAATGATTTTGAGTGCTTGGCCGGCTTGAGTTCTCGCCTCGAGTGAAAGATACAAATTTGGAAGGAGCTTAGTGAATACTTTATATTAATCTATTCAGTCTGGAATGAGAGCGAAGAAAGGAAACACGGAGATTGTGATTACTCAACGATGCGAATTACTTTTAATTGTATCATCCCCTAGCCGAGAATAGCTCGGTATCTGATGTTCCAATGCAGGGATATACGTAATGCGTCGGGTGTCACATTAAGTTCGAGTCAATAATTTCATCATTTCCAATCACGAGGAGGAACTTTCAGTATTGGCAGAATTTATAGATACTCTGTGGAACGTAATTCCTTTCCACATTACACGGTATCATAAAACAATGAAATGTCAGTGTAACGACAAGGTTTCCTTTTATTCGCTGCTCGCTCTAATAACGATTTTGCAGAGAGAAATATTAATACGAACGTTGAACCATAAATTCACTACGCTACCATTTTACGGTTACAGAGCAGCCTTTGCTCGTAGCGCTTTCATTGCTATCATAGACACACGTATGCTGCTTTGAGGTCTTCGACCATGACGAGTGTATGCTCCGCGATATTTGCGATCTACTATACACGTAGCAAAGTCGACTTTACCTAGAGAGCAAACGCGCGCGATTCGGCTCCCGATCCCGAGCCGACTAATTAACGAAGTCGTCGACGCGTAGATTGCTGATCGTGTGCAATCTAGAATAGAACGTCTGTGTTGAGCAAACGTAGAAAACGATGTTGTAGTTGAGTATAGCCGTTCGATACAGAACGTGACAAAGTGACGACTAGATACCACTTGTCGCGCGTACGAAAGAAGAGGAGCACGATTAATCGTTCCAACGTTTCCCAAGGGTAGTAGGCGGTGGGAGAAAATTTGCATCCCCGTTACACTTCGCGTGGCGAGTCGGCATACGTAGCAGCGTACAAAGGAACACCATTAGCAGTGAAAGGGTTAGCGGCGTGGAAATTGTAACAGAAACGTGAACGCGCATCGCTGTCTTTGTATCAGTTGCCCGCGTCTGCTTCAAGGCACGCATTAATGTCTCGCGATCCTTTAATACTTTAGCACTGTTTCCGTACTGAAGTGCTCCGAAGCTGTCGGGTACCTCGAGCACTCTCCTTTGATGCTTCTCTTACTTTTCTCTTTAATTACACGTTATCACTATCGCGGTATATTTCTTATCACGTATTGTAATAAAACGGAAAAGCAGGAAAAAAATAAGAAGGCGGAGGTGCGCTGTCGGTATGATTCTATCGGTTGTTCGCATCGACCTCGAGACGTGCGATCGTTTTCGCTATCAGTTTCTCTGCGCTCTCGGAAACAAGGAATCCAGCGGGCCGCCCGTGGTCTTACGTACTGCTCTCATGTTTTAGACGGAAGCTAGTCGAGCGCGTGGCACGTGCGTGAATCGTGAAAACAGAGAAAGGTAAAACTGATCGAGTTGTCTGTCGTTGCTTAGACCGTTGGCCGGTGGCAATTGGGTGGCAGATAATCCACGTCGATACTACGCGATCGCCGGTGCCACTTACGTGTACTATCCGAGCTGGAGTTCCATGCAGATGGAATTGATAGACAGGATATTACCGCACACGAACTTTAGATTCACGAGCCTGCGTAACGATATTGGATTGTTCAGGGTGATTATTATGTGTATATATATATATAAATATATATATAAACTCTATGTGGAAAATACAAATAAAGAAGGTGAAACGTGGAGGCGAAACCCAGCGGGTTTGTTGGTTTGTGGTATCGATCCCTCATTCGAACACGCTTCTTCCCCTTCAGCTACAGAATCCTTTTTACATTGACTCGTACGTGAAATACGCCACCCTTCCTCCAGCGCCCGACGCGAACATTTTTCAACGGTACACCGACCTCTGCACCGTGGTTGGCTGGGGACGGCACATTCCTGGATCCAATGTACGTAATTAATGTCATCTGTTTGCTCGCAAATGGTTATTCCAACGGTCGGCGAAAGAGAAACAGAGGCTTTCATGTCAGTGATAATATGGATTGCATAAAAAATGCATGGCTATATGTAGCGTTGCGCGAATGTAGGCCGTGCATATTACAGCTTCTGGCTCGCATTTGGCGTTAAAATTATGTATCGAGTACACGCGGTATATTGTTAAAACTCTTAGAGGTATTGCAACTTGGAATATCACTTGTCACTTAGGAGCTTTGTAGCTGGGAAGGATCAATATCTGAGATCGTTGCGATGTACGCTAAGATTTCAGACAGCTGAATTTTTTTATAGACTTCGCTCGCTACGCGTAAGAGCGCGTGAGTTGATTTTTATAACGGTGTAACGACAAGCAGAATAGAGTTTAACTTTGCAGAGGGAGTTAATAGAGGAAGGATGGTTGCAAGTGCAATATCGAGGAACTAGCTTGATCCTTTAAGTGTTCATTCGTTGCGCTATAAGCTGAGAAATATGATACGATTACGTTCGCGCGATACGTTTTCTTTATATCGCAATCTAGAGCCACCTCTCGAAATATTTCCTACGTTGCTTTTTTCTAACGTACAGTACGATAAGAAAATAGTTAGGGAAACTGAAAAATTTTGGTTGATAGAGTGCTTTTCACTTGACTGCATTTTATTAGAAAATGTCCAGAGGCGGTTTAAAAATTATGGAAATAGGGGATAAAATCATTACAGTCCGGTCATCTGTTATATAATATATTATGGAGAGTTATTCTTTATACAAAAACCGACTTTGGAAAAACCCGGTTTTCGAATTCCACTATACCCAGAAAACTGGTTAAACCGGTTTTCGAATTCCACTATTTCCAAGAAACCGGTTAGACCGGTTTTCGAATTTTACAAATTTATAAATAAAAACCGGTTTTTAAAAAC
Source organism: Andrena chrysosceles (assembly GCA_963855975.1). Taxonomy (NCBI): domain Eukaryota; kingdom Metazoa; phylum Arthropoda; class Insecta; order Hymenoptera; family Andrenidae; genus Andrena; species Andrena chrysosceles. Next base: position 6,776,911 of record OY979766.1, on the reverse strand, counting down.
CGGCAAACCGTATCTGGTGTTATACAATCTACTATATTAAATCGTAATCCGAAAAAGACCCAGCAAAATATCTCTCCATTTAGAAAGGAAGTGGCACCTATCTTCGTCACGTTCACATTCCATTAATTTCACCGGATAAATGTCCAGTAGAAGGAGTGCAACCGGATGTACATATATGTGCAGGTGTACCAGATGGCGGTCTAGATGCCTGCCAAGTTCGTATTAATTCACCTTTAAGTTTAACTTTGAGATTTAACGTTAACCTTACGAAGAGAAGGCGTTGGAAGGAACAAACTTAATGACGTTTCAGGGTGACAGTGGTGGGCCATTGTTGTGCAACGGTACGCAAGTGGGAATCGTGTCGTGGGGAATTGGATGTGCTCGTCCCAATTCTCCTGGAGTGTATGCTCGCGTGGATGTATACGTAGACTGGTTAAATGAAACAATATACGCAAATTATGCGCTGCGAAATGTTCTTAATTTTATGGCTGTGCTTGTTGCAGTGCTTCCCTTTGTGGTGTAAAAGAATATAAAGCGTGAAGTAAATGGCTCACTGAAAATATATAAATGCCTCGTTTATTCATTCGATGAAATCCTATATCATCTTGAGGGATATTTATTTATACGAATACATATTATAGTAATCCAGACCTTATGTTTTGCCTTACGACCATTAGTCCAACGTTGAACGCAATATATGCCTTCTATCGTTATTGGGGAAAATTAGTATTCAAAACTACGCGTACAATAATATTTATTATAAGGCCAGAAATAATTTTTTTTTAGAAAATAAGACCTATCATCCAATGTAATTTTGTGTCCGTCGTCCGACGCTCGGCTGGACTCGCGAACCCCCTTACCATTTTCGTGTCGCACGCAACGTTATCAATTTAGAGCGAAACTCGAACGCAATTCTACTACTTAGCGGGTAGAATTGAAACTAAATACGATGCAAATTGCTAAGAACAACACAAATGTGAATCGATTTAGATTTTTTTTCATTGAAAAAAGACAAGTTTATAGTAATATTTATATGTTTTCCTGTTCAATTATAATTATAATTATGTATTACATTATGTGCTTATTTCTGTCCATGTATATCTAGAACGGCGGAAGATTATTCGTACGTCAGCCAGATACAACGATTTTTGGTAACGCGAATTGCATCAGTAACAAACAAATAAAACTTTAAAAATGCTTTGCAAATTTTCAAGGTTTTATTCTACTGAGAAGTTAGAATGTGAAATTAGAAAATAATTAAAAAAAAGGTAAAACCACCGCATTGGGATTTGAACTCCCGACCTCTTGATTGCGACTCATACGCTACGGTTTTGGAAATGAGGATGTAGTGAAAAGAGCCGAACGGGCAACGCACACAGCCCAGTGGTGGGTCGTGTATTTTACACCGCGTCGTAAATGCATTTACGACGTGTCGCAAATGTATGTATAATATGTCGTTTTTAAGCCCATTTTATACGTGTCATTTGTCGCAAATGTCGTAAATAGAAATATTCATTATTTTAAGGTTTCAACAATTAAAGTGTTGGAAAAATATAGTTCTTTCTGACTCGCTTGTTGTTTGCATGCGAATACTATAGAATACTGTAGAATACGTCGATAATGTCGAAAACTACGTATAATCGCCGCGTTCATAACCCCAAAAAAGTATTCCAAAGCATGGTCTTGGTCTTAAGGGGGTTGACACGTCACGTGGTCTGGCCGATTCGGCAGGTCGGTATTAGAGCAGGTTTTTTCTGCACTGAAATGGTATTACCCATAGATACGCCGTTGCCTCATGCACGCGAGAGGGAGCTGTTTGCTACTTCCCTATTCTATTTTGATTTCTGAATAAGGAAAGAAATTCTCAACTGTTGCGTTTACTACTTATAAAAATTTATAAATTGGAAAACTGAATTAGAAACGCAGTCACAACTAAATAGCAACAGCTATTTTAAACTAATAGATGAAAATACAAAATTAAACACACCCTGGTTCACCTTATATAAGAATAAGCCAAATAGGAAAACGATATCAATAATAAATAGGATTAGAAGCAACCATCACAGATCAAATGCACACCTATATAAACTCTCTACTATACCAGAACCCAAATGCAAATGCGGATATGAAGAGGAAGATTTAAACCACATGATATTCACATGTTCAATAAATAAAGACATTACAGACAATTTCACTAAATACATTCAGGAAAAAGGAATACAAGCCCCATATGATAGAAATTATAACCTACATAGCTCAGGCTTTTGCTAACATGAATACTCAAGTATAAGTTACCTAACAGAACAAAACAAATAACAATTTCAGATGACAATACAAGATTCAAATTTAAACACTGATAATCATATGGACTTCGACGGATTTCGACCTATTCTCAGTAATTCAATTTTCTGTCACTAATTTACGATAATATTGTCACACATTTACGACATTTACGACATTTATTACATTTATGACACGTGTCGTGTATAAAATCGAAAATTCGTGTTTTTACCCACCACTGACACAGACAGACGGGAGCAGGGATAAACCTGTGCTGCCTGTGTGCAGTGCGATAAGAGTAGAGTGGGGAACGACGGTAGATCATGGCGGGGATAAGCAATTGTCCCACGTCCCACGATTCTGGCATCACTGATTTACCCACAATTTTGACACGTGTTGAAGCACGTGTGGACCGGCGTAGCCTGTCGAATGCAGCGACTGCCAGCGACACATTCGCAGCTTTCATGATTCACGCATTGTTTTGGATTTATTCGAACGTAGCAATATATCTCATGATTCCCATAAAAGACGCTTACACAATCATATATAATATCCTCTAAAAGGAACAACTGGTTTAGCAAGAAGGTAAAAGTATTCCACTTAGACAAAATGACGGAGAAATTGCGAAGATACGAGAAAATTGATTTCCTAGGAGAAGGACAGGTTAGTCAATGATCACAGCAGCGCATTTTAATTTTACCGATATACTTATTCACTTAATTTTAGTTCGCCACTGTTTACAAAGCCAAAGATGTCGAAACGTCGAAGATTGTCGCCGTAAAAAAGGTTCGTGTATATATTCTCCTTTCAGCCGCGAAACAGTGGTACCTAATATCAAGTGTCATTCGATTGCTATGATTTTAGATAAAAGTAGGAAGTCGTGTAGAAGCTAGAGATGGAATAAATCGAACAGCACTGCGGGAAATCAAATTATTACAAGAACTGAAACACGACAACGTGATTGGTTTGCTAGGTACACAGTTTTATATGTAGTCTGCAAGAATTAAGGCTGTTCCTCCATACGATACTTATCTTGTAATATTTTCATTTCAGATGTTTTCGGCCACAAGTCAAACGTGTCTCTAGTGTTCGACTTCATGGATACTGACTTAGAAGTGATAATAAAGGACAGCAATATAGTTTTGACGGCTGCGAACATTAAAGCATACATGGTTCAAACTTTACAGGGTTTAGATTATCTCCACTACAATTGGATACTTCATAGGGATTTGAAACCAAATAATTTACTGGTTAACGCCGAAGGTGTCTTAAAGATAGGCGATTTCGGTTTGGCCAAATTCTTCGGTTCTCCAAATAGAATAAACACGCATCAGGTGGTGACAAGATGGTACAGAGCGCCTGAATTATTATACGGAGCGAGGCTCTATGGAACTGGGATAGACATGTGGGCAGTCGGTTGTATATTAGCAGAACTTTTATTGCGAGTACCATTTTTACCCGGGGAGTCCGATCTGGATCAGCTTACCAGAATATTTCAGGTATTACTTTCGGTGGAGTATAAGTAGTAGGGAATTGTTAGTAAAAATGCATATCGCTTTCAGTTGATTTATATGCAACGATTTTCAGACATTAGGTACACCCACGGAAGAGACATGGCCAGGAATGACAGAGCTTCCAGATTTCATTCAGTTCAAACCGTTTCCTGGGACTCCATTAAAACATATATTCACTGCCGCTGGCGATGATCTGTTAGACTTAATTGCTAGTTTTCTGAATGTGAACCCTTTGGAGAGGTGCACGTGCGATCAGGCTCTTCAGATGCCGTATTTCAGCAACAAACCAGCCCCGACCCCGGGACCAAGATTACCCCTTCCGACGTCCGTGAAACGTCAACCGGAGGAGAAGCCTAATCTGAAAAGAAAGCTGTTGGAATCGATGGATGGCGCTTCGCTTGCGAAAAGATTACAGTTTTAACTATAATCGTAATTAGAAACGAATCATTAGAGAAAGCAATATGTCATTGCTATTTTTCTTATTAATCCCGCGATAGGTTTCCAAATGTAACATACAATAGAAAAAGGCGCAGAAATATGTAGCACGATTTAATTTATACAAATGCATAGTATGCAAATGATTTGAGATCATGAGATATATCCATTTGCAGCAAAATAGTGCGACCGTGTACAAATTAATAATGTATTTTTCTTACAAGACTGTTATATAAATAATCAAAATTGCATATAATGATATATATGTACATACAGTTCTCGCGTATCGCACATGGTACGTTTCCTAAAAACCTATTTAATTTATAGTGACTATCAAGACTTGAAACCGAACGGGAATGGAATAGGTTGAAAGAATAATACGTTTCTGAAAAATACAACATTATGCTGCAGTACTTTTATTAACTTAAAAACTAGTAAGAAACGTTTGATACGTGAACAATTTCGTAACTTTCCAGATATTGAATTACGATAGCGTAAGAGAGGCGACTCGCCGATAACAAATTATTAAAACTGTAATCGCATCTCGCAGAGTTTCTCTTTTGCAGCAGCAATTAAATCATTCGATTTCCATAATAAGTACAAACGTTACCAAATATCCCTCGCCTCTTTTCGAAGATGCTCCGAGGACACTTTCTTTTCTCTTTGTGGAAAAGCTATAGATTACAAACGATCTTTTTTCCCCCGACACATCCATCTTTCTAAATCAAAAGAATATATCGCCTCATTATTTCTTCTTAATCTCGCGATGATTTTGTGTCGTTCATCTCTGTAACAGGCCGACAAACGGTATTTTACGAGTACTGCTCACGACTGATTGTACCTTCTCAATCAGTTTCTATCTAATATCCGTGCATGGCTTTTAATATACATGGAATTCTATTACACATACGCATAAACCTAATCAATACTGATGGGTAACGAAAACGTAAATACACAATTTAGTTGATACAAATTATATAGAATGCACATATCAGCATGAGTTGGCTATCAGTTGATCTCGGCGCAAATGTGGTTTGCTTTTAGAATAAGTTATAAGAATAGAGTAGATCTCGTATTATATTACACGAAGCTGTAACAAAATTTGTTACACTGTACAGATAGTTACATTAAAAGCACAACTTAAGGCGACATGTGCATTTTAAATACTGAAGCGACATTTACTATTCCGTTCGTATAATTTTGTTTAATCTGGGCATACAGGTGCGAAGCGAGGGTGGGGGTGGGGATCTACGTAACTAAACCGTGACAATTTTAAGGTAAGATGTATTAGAAGATTACCACATACGCGTACAATAAATTTCGTTCGCATAGATATGTTAAATGATAAAATTAAAATCCTGATATTACGACCGACTGAAGTATGAATCTGATGGCGTTTCTATTTTAATACGAAGAAGTAACTATAAGACTATGTAAATGATTAAAATTAAATTATATTTTTTTCGAAACGTAAGTAATCTCCTAAAACATCTCAGAATGTATAAATGACAAGTTCATTCTAACATATTGTACTGTGGTCCCTCTTATTCAGACTGAACTATAATAAGTAATAACTACGTGACACCTTTTTTTAATACGTTAATCAACGATGATCTTTCCTAAAAGTGTATACCAATGCTTGCCAGAGTGAAATTAATGAGAAAGCACAATCATTACCATTATCATTTCTAACTTAACTGATAATGTACAAATGTGAATAAAATTTTGGGAGGAAATGAACAAGAAGTGTATAGAATTTTCATAATCATATTCAAAGGAAATTCTACGAAAAAAAGAAGAAGAGAAGAGACAAAAAGAAAAACAGATTGTACAGTATTTGATTTAAAATCATTTCTATGGTACTAATACTTTACTATGTTCTTTTTGTTTACAACATAAATCTGTCCTTTTCTGCAAGTTATTTACACATAAAAAATAATACACTTAAGAAGTAGAGATTTTACTGTACACCATACAATTATACGTAAAGCAATGTTTAGATTTACAAAAATTGATATTACACAGAGTGTAGTATAAAACCAGAAATCATTATCTATAACGATTTACAAAAAAGTAAATCGCCTTCTCTATATCGACGTGTTCGTCGGATATACAGACGAGAACTTTGCTTCTATCATTTGTGACATTGTGTCAATACGTAACCGAACATATTTGAGCGTGACAACTGTAGAAATTGCAAAAGAACAAATGATTTTAATTGATTCGATTAATACGTTGCTCAACAACATAATCCATTTAAAGTCACCACCGCTTTAAATGTAATACAATAATGCGATAGATTTAATGGTTTTTGCGTTTGTACACACTATCCTCTTATCCTGCGTGCACATTGCAAGGAACATTTGTATTCGATAACATTAGCATTTTTTATTATGCCCTTCTGCATGGCCCTACACGTGTAACATGCTCATAAAACTTTATTAATCCAGTAGGGCTCAGATTTTCGATAGGATGCATCATCGATCGATACGTAAAAGTAGGATACATTATAAACAGTACGTAGGACATAGTATTATAGAAACGAAACAATTCTTTTCCTTTAAACACGGATAGAAATATTAGAGAAATGAAAATGACACATAATCGGTGTAATATATTTTAAATGAAAATTTAAAAATAAAACAATGACGCCATCAAGCACACGTACTATCTTTAGTACTTTTTAATTGTTGAGATATTATTGTCTTATATTAGCATCCCATGGAGAACACGCACTTGAAACAGCTTTAAAGGATTATTTTACTGGACATGAAATGCAATGAAGATTTGACCATTGTACGCACCTATGCAGAACAATCGTTTTGTCCTTTAAATTATACTATGTCCTAAGCAAATATTTCTTTTTTTAAGCGGTAATTGATGCGCAGTCTATAGAGCACATGCAGCAGACAATTTGCTCTCGCATTTTCTTTCTAGACATTTGATTCAGTATTTAAATTAACATATGTAACAACTTATGCAACCAACAACGTGTTATGACTACCTTATAATGCTTATCCTCCTTAATTTCTTATGTTTTTTTTTTACATTAAGTCAATATTTGCCAAGATCTTTAAACAATATTAGTACATTCTCTTGGAGACCGATGGATTCTTTAAATGTCTCGAGAAAATCTTGGAAAATTAAAAACAACAAGTGTTGTTAGAAGCATTTGGCAAAATATCGCAATTTCAAATGCACCGTACGCGAATCTATTCATAACGTAAATGTTTTAACACTTCGTGGATAATGTCACTTCATATTATTTAAAAATCATGGTACCCCGTTTCCAGAACAAATATCCATTTGCAAATGAGAATGAAACTACATACCATTTAGGGATTTAAAAATAAGTAATACATACATTATGATATAACTGTTCGTAATAATAATATCACATCTCCGAATACTACTTAGCAAGAAGTGTTACAAAATAAATGTATATATAAACGAGTTTACACGAAAAATATAGGCGGTGCATTTTCTAGGTAACTATGATCTTTCTCTCCAGCGCAAAGAAGAATGTGTTCACGGTTTCTCGAATATGAACAGTTTAGTATGCTATATTTCGTTTTCAATATGCAGGGATGACTCCACAGTTTCGTTTTGTAAATATTTGTAAAATTATTCTTCAGTCCATTCGTATCACTATTGAAAGTCCAACTTTTATTATACAAAATTCAGTTAATATCTCAATTCTTGATTGATAAGTCTCGCTTTGGAAACGGACAAGTTTTATCCTCAACGAAAAATAGAAACCGAAAGTATCGCGAAGAATTCATCGAAATCATAGACATCGCTACCATTTCCGTTTTATCGATATTCCTGCGTTAGATATATGTAATATGTATTTCAAAAAGGAGAAGATAAAAACGCAGCAGTCTCATTGTTCGAATATTTCTCTCTGCATTAATGACTTTGGATCGGTACATATTACGATATAAACAGAGTTTATACACAAATGTTTCTATTGGAAAGAAACGAGGAAAGAAATGTTCACAGACGAACGATAGTAATTTCGTAATTTGGGTCAATTGACGATAATAATTAAATAATTCGAGTCAACGTACGAGATCGCATAAACATAAACGAACAAAATGCTGTCGCAACGTGAAACACTCTGTGTAGCTTCTTGATTAGGCACAATGTTCGAAAGCAATAAATTCCTATGTCTCTGTTTAAATAAAAAAAGTTCTTTGCGGAACACACTTTCCCAATACAGACTATGCCTCCCTAGAATTCATTGTAATATTAAAAGTAGAAATACATATTTCATCGTTACTACTGTTCTTCACTTTATTATATTGTGTGTATTTGTGTGTATGTGTATATATATATATGTATGTATATATATATATTTTGTGTGTTCATACATAATATTCATATATATACATATATATATTCAGTAGTCAGTCCAAGGCAAACATTATCCGCAGTAGTACAATATAATATAGCTATCATTTTTCGCATCTTTTTAAATTGTTCTACCTATATATTACTTTCTTTTAAAAAATGTATACTTAACATTTAATATAATATAATATATATATATATATATATATACTATATATACTGTATATACTATATATATATATATCTCTTTAAAATATTTACAGTCCATGCTATGATACAGTAATTTTAATTGTTTCTTGTATTCATATTTTATAAAGGCAATTATTATCGTAACTATAAATCTTATTTATACAAGTATATGTATACCGTGTAAACATGTTTTTTTACAGCAACCGTGTTCATATTAGGACAGTATATGATACAAGGAGGGATGTTACACGATTCTTGACACCTCTACACATATGTACACAGGTAGTGTCATGATCATACAAATCATATTCTGCCTCGTTATTGCGTTATAGCTTGGTGCCAATCGAATTATTCCGCAAGTCTAAATATTCGAAATGGTAATCACCTACAATTCAGGCAGACTAACAACTCCAAGGGCAACTCTACTTCTTCTGAGAACTGGAGAAAACGTAACAGTAATACCTACCCAACAGAATTGTTCACAATATCCTTTTTATGTAATAATATTAACGATTTACAAACAGCTATTTATGAGTTTAGTTGCGAGGCTATCAAATGCAACAGGATAATACTAAGAAATTTAGGGCCTTTGTGATTTTACTCAATGACAGCTAAATTCAATAGAATTACAAGTTCGACAGAAAGCTATAACGTTTTGTAAACTTGCTTATTTCAATTAATGACCCAAAGATTAGTTACAAGTGGTAACTATTTAGATAACAGAGCTTTTGTTTTGCTAGCCTTGAATTATTATATAGGCGAAGTAAAAATGTATAATCATAAATCAACCTGTGCATTTTTATTTGTGTACAGTATTTGAGAGGTCGTCGGAGGTGATTATTGATAGTTGAATGAGTCATTAGAACATGAGATCTTCTTGATTCTAGACTCTTATTAGATAAGAGAAAATTAGAATAATTTATACACTATATATTTCATTAATTGAATACTCTTTTTTTATACATAACGAAATATAAGCAGTTACTTAAAAAGGGCTGATTTTAAGTTCTGCAATTGAGCAAGTATTATAAAATTCATATAAACTTAAAAACCAATCGGAACATAGTCCTTGTTGGAGTAACAAATATTCCGGTAAGAGTCTAGAACAACGATTGATCTTGTAAAAAATACATCTTATTAAAGTGATCGTTAACTAACAATAATTTTTGGTGAAAAAAAAAACAGAAAAGAAATGTACTCTTTAGTGGTAACCAATGTGTAGAATTTTTCACGCAAACCATCAATACTTTATTGTCTTATGAAATTCGATTACTTAAAATTTTCTAAGCAACAAATACAGAATGGAGAAACCAACAAGCTGTTAAACATTTTTATACACCGCGATGCACACGGTGCAATATTTCTCTGTGCCATGTGCGATGGAACTAGATCGTAAAGAGCACAAAACTTGATGTTTGATCGTATTTGGAAAGTCCGCTTGTGATTAACAGAAAAGTTTGTTTGCGACGGTTTTTCGTAATTCTGTTGAATAATGCTGCTACTATAGCTTAGCAAACTATTCATCCGAAATTTGATAGATAGTGGAAAGACTTACAATAATAAATGTCCAGATTATAGATCAATGGTATCCAGTGTGTGCGAATTTTTTGATGCATTGTCCTTTGGTGACGTGGTGGCAACACTAACTTGTTTGTTGGTATTGTTCGTGAATGGCATTGAAAACTTAAAATCTCCACCATTCGGTAGCTTGCGCATAATCTTCCCGGACGTGATCAGCCTTCCGAAGCCTTCCTGATGCGCGAAAGCGTATCCGGAACGTAGGGATCGTCGCGTACGTCTCGTAGAAGGCGTACGAAGTATGTCTTGACTTTGGCGCGAACGTAGTTGTGCCAGTCTCTGCTTAAGCCTGACTCTGTCGGATAAAGTTGGCCTAACATCTATGAAGAAGAATCTCCACGACAGTACGGGTATTACCAATATGATACACGAGATGACTGCCGTAAACCAGAACGTTGCCTCGGACATCGCCTAAAATTGTACGTAGAAGTAGTTTAATGTCGCGTCTACTTACGATGAATATTATTTCACGAGATATACATACCATAGTAAGACTGCCAACGTAACTACCACCTATGACGAAATTATAGAAATAATCTAAAATGAAATACCAAACAAGTGAGCCCCAAACCATAATATGATTAACGATCGTCCAATATGATGTGTCAAGGGCTATTTGAACAGTCACCACTATGACTAATATGGTGGCTACAACACTTCCCAGTAGCATATGATCAGAAAGTACATAGCCCTTTGGCGATACTCCATCCTTATACGTTCCTATAAAATATCATTTTTCAATGCTTTGCATACGTATCTCGAGACAGAATGAATATATATATATATTGTCGAAGCTTACCGTACGGAACTAAGAATAATACGCAACTAGCGAAGAAACCATGTATGGCACTCCAGCAGAATTCCTTTTTATTAAAAAGTAAATTCTGCAATCCAGGTGCGTAAAGTTTTGGGTACAATAAACTATTCTTATCGTTAACATCTTGATCGAATATACCAACTGCCATTACGGGCAACGATGTATAAAAGAGATTGTAGACAGAAATGTACATAGGATCGAATACAGTCTGCAGAGGAATAGACATTTATTAGAATACGATAGAATCTTCCTGTTCTACAAGAATCTAATCGGATTGCTGGGAAATCAGAAATTTATGTTAAGTTCATATTCCAGTACTCAACTTTGGAACTAGCTGCTCTACAAAGGAAATTTGTAAATCACATTCGCCTTAAAACTCATCACTTTGTAATATTATACGACTACGATATGTAGAGACGTTAGTAATCAATGCTGTTGGTAATAAGATGATAATCGTACCTGTGCGCTGAATCCGCAGAAAAAGGCAAACCAGATGTGGCATAGCGTAAACGCAAAATTCTTGTAAAAAAAATACCTAAGAAACTTGCTCATTCTATAGTACGACCATCTACCATGAACAAGGAGCAGTCTTTCCAGAAACCTAAACTGTCCTATCGAATAATCGGACGCTAACACAGCTTGCAATCCTTCCTGACCGCTGATGCCGACACCGATGTGAGCTGTCTTTATCATCGAGACATCATTAGCTCCATCGCCGATTGCCAAAGTCACTGCGTTCTTATTTTTCTTAATTAATTCGACAACCATTGCTTTTTGTAAGGGTGTCACGCGACAACATATCACAGCTTTACCTGCAATTTTTCACATACAAAGTCACAGTGCCACACTGGCAAGTGAAAGAAGGGAGAAGGAACAAGCAATTTGTCAGAGACGACTTACATTGGCTTGATACATCGAGAAAAAGTTGCTCAAGTTGTGGATGTAATGCATGAACTAAAGAATGTCCGTTAATAACTACCGCGAATCCAGTTGCTTGTTCCATTTCATGTTCATCTTGTTCATCTCTGCTGGGATTGTATTCTGTATCACTGCTGCATATAGAAAATACAATGTTCAGATGATTTATGTGGAAGATGCAAATTACTTTACAAATGCTTCAATTTCTTGGAGTCAAACGTGTCATTTCTTTGAAATTTACATAACAAGTTGAATATACAAGATTCTTATCCAACGTAACGAGTGACAAAATACGGTATTTAATTGCTTGCATAATAAAAAGGGAGACTTGAATCGTTTCTTTGGATATATAATATATATATATATATATATATAAAAATGATGCGCATTAATCGTAAACAATACACACAGTGCTCTGTATATCATAGGCTACTGATATAATGACGTAACATAAGCACTATAATCTTCGTGTCGTCATTATTATCGTCATTAAGATTAATTTTAAGCATACAGAAAGAGAAGGAGTGAGTATCAAGCACATGGTAATTATCATTATTCGTTTGGACTAATTAATTTTAATATAGATCATAGAATACGGAAAAAGTACAAAATCAAATAAACTGTAATGTTCGAAACAAAAGACTAGTGGCTAAACTACTATATTGGAATGTCTACATTATAAACAGAATTATCGACAGGCATGAGGTAAACGATCTTAAATGTCCGAATAATAAATGAAAGGGAAGGAATGGAAAGATATCTTATGAAACTTTAGCATTTCCATATGTGTGAATATTTTCAAATCTGCATGCAAATATATAATTCACTGTAGACTTGAATATTCCGAGAAGAAACATCGTTCAATTTAAGTCTGAGAAAACTGGTGTTATCATATGCATAACAAATTGGGATACAGTGAGGTAGCAATACGATATTTATCATCGATACCTGTACAACCTTCATGAAAATGCATGCCACATTATAATTAAATTACTCGACGATTTTGAATAAAAATACCATTGAAAACTGCATCGTTCGTGGGAACGACTTCGATAAGGTAGTACATTGCAATATTTTCAATTTTGTGTTTTGCCATCTTGATGTAATATCGAAGAGAATAGAATTGGATCTGAAGTGTTTATAAATTCTTAGGCATAGCCAGACAAAGAAAGCGTTACACAGAACATGATGCCACATTCAGTATGAACGAGAAACTTTTAAAATGAATGCGTCAATTAGTCAGAAATAGGTATGGAAAAGGTTAATGGTTGTACTCCGTCTCTTTCATGTGCCTGACCTTTCCTTGTCCCACCTGAATGTGACAACGGAGAGTGTTGGCCGATGTGGCTGGTTGGAGGTCGTTTTGATAGTTTCCAAATACCGCGTTAACTGATTCTCCACGCCATCGTAAGTAGTAGCATCCACGATAAAGACATCTGTAAGATCGTCTGTCAACAACTGGCAGGAGTAGCCAATATTGATAGCAGTTTCTGTACAGGGATAAAGTAATATAAATATCCTCTAAACTATTATATCCATCCGCGTATACATAAACATGCCCGTTACTGTCCACAGCTTCTAAATATTTACACGTGCTTTTACCTTGTTTATCACCAGTTAATACCCAGATCTTGATACCAGCAAGAGCTAAATTAGCGATAGTTTGGGGTACACCGTCCTGTAACTTATCTTCGATGGCAGTCGCGCCCAATAGAGTCATATCCTTCTCTATTTCTTCGTAAATGGCATCCAATTTGTCGTCCCTGTTCTCCTGGCTCAACGCAGCTTCTTGGTGGCGTTGTTTCCAATCATTGAAAAACTGCTCGTCCAGATCTCTGACCGAAAGGCACAATGTTCTCAGACCCTCGCCCGCGAATTTATTAAGGTGATCCAATGTTTTCGCCATAATCTCCTCACTGCCTTTTTTCACCCGATCGTAAATAACATTGTCCGCCCCTTTACAATAAAGCCTGAGATGACCGTCCTTCCTCAGGATCACGGACATTCTTTTCCTAACGTTATTGAAGTCCAGGATGCAAAGCAGCTCGTATATCTCGCGGTTCCCCATTACCTCGATCGTTATGCTGTTTGGGGATCTTTCTTTGAATACGAAACCGAAGTTCCTGGCGGCGGACACGAGGGCAGCTTCGTCCGGCGACTGTGCTTGATATTCTAGTTTCCCATTCTTTTCCTCCGGCATAACGGTGTGACAAAGTGCCAGCAACCGAAAGAAACTATGAACGTCTTCATTGTTCCGTTTCACAGCTTCGAGGAGCGCGCCGTCGTAGAACTTGAATTCTGGCTCGTAATCCTTGTTGAACGAGAAATCCAATGGCGGCATTGACTGTAAACGTAGACATGGGTGTATTAATTTAGAGGCCGATCCTTTGCTCCCCGCTGATAGTAATGTTAATGACACACAAGAGAAGACAGTATGTGGAAATGAAAGTACTAGTAAAGAATTCAAAGTAAATACCTTTGCTTCCATATAAATAGATTTGTTGCAAGTCAGCAGGCATTGAGACGTTATAATTTTATAATTCCTTAAAGCATTGTGAAAATTAATTTCTTGCATCTAAGCAGTTTGGAAATGCTTGAGTCCATTTAACATAGTGGGGGACGTGAGAAAGAGGTTGTGAAGCAAAAGTATGGTCAGTGCATGCAGAATTAACGCATCGAACATTGCGAAGGTTCGTGATACCCCGTGCGGAGTGTAACGATCTAACCACCTATGATAGCGAAGCATGCAGGACAGGACCAATGAAGATGCAAGCAGAGCATTGCGTAAAAGTATCTTCGTTTGTGGAAGAAGTGTGTGTTAATTATTAACATGCGTACTGAAAGTTTGTGTGGAATCATCGGACTGCCATTGATGCCCCGTCCTGGAATTATATTGGCTATCCTGTCCACCTGTTCCAGTAGACGTACGTTCGGACCACTTAATGGTGTATAAACTTGAACAAATTCCTGTCCATTTTTCCATCGCATCGTAGGTGTTCGGGCAGCTTTGTCCGTCTACATGCAGCACACACATGCTAAGTGATGTACATGAAAACTTATGCAAAATATGGCCAAACTGTGAAATGATTCTATAGTTTTTATTTTGCTATCAAGAAACAATCATAAAACTTGCGACCATAGCTTTCAGCCACGATAACACTGTCGCGCAAAGTAAATGAGATTAACAGAGAAGAACATATTCTTTCTTGATAACAATTGTGGAATGAATGACATCGATGTATCGAATACTAACGATTTAATTCTATACAACGTAAATGTTCGTGACATAAAAGTGAAACAGAGAATACACTTTTACGTGATAACTCCTTTACAGGGCATAAAACTTGGCTATCGAGATGAATCGAAACTATCTGTATTCCCTTACGTAACTGGTGTACATGATAGAAGAAATCAAATAGTATCGATGTAGTGCAGATTGTGCCCGCAATAAATTTCGTTGCAGTAATAACCGAGACTTGGACTTAAAAACAAGTTTTTACGCTTACAAGACATTAAAAGCTAGAGTGTAAAAAAAGGAATAACGGACGTTATTGTACAGCAAACGATCTATAGTGGCAACGTACCCCATCGGTCAGCATCGAGTCTGGCTACGGATAGAGGGATGAACAGACTCACCTCGCTCAAATCGACGACTTCCCCGGTAACTTCGTCGATAACGTCCCCGTAACTTTTCCCCGCCACAGAACACTTGTTAAAAGTCATAATATTCTGCGTGAGCGTTCCGGTCTTATCGGAAAATATATATTCTATCTGTCCCAACTCTTCGTTTAACGTAGTAGTCCTTGCCTTAGCGTGTGTGTTCGTAGGTGCGTGGTACATCTCCTCGTCCCAATTAATCAGGAACGACTGAACGAACCTGATAACTTCGACACTCACGTACAAACTGATTGGCACCACCGTATTCAACACGATCGCGTAGGAAAAGAACACAAGCAGAGCGATCACTGTGGCACCGCTCATGGGCTCGGTAGGCACCAGCGAGTCCCATGGTAGATACACTTGGAAATAACGGCCGACGAGGCTCTCCCAAATACCACAACCGATCATACAGAACAAACACATGGAAAGTAAAAAGAACACTATCCCGATTATGAGAAGATTCAACAGCCTATCTATAGAGGTCCTCTTAAATTTCGTCTTCCCTGAGTTTTGCATTAATTTGGTATCCTTGCCTGCAAAGATGACCACACCGTAGCACCACTGCGTGTTCCTGAGCACGCAGCCTCGTAATATTACTTTGTCGTTGTCCAATGCGTACCTGCAAACCATGCGAATAAATTAGGGCCATGAAACGTGGTTACCGCCATGATTATCGTGGTGGGCCGTGGAAAAGCGACATAAGCTAGGGAAACCGTTTACTTACTTCCGTCCCCTCCATGTAAGGGTACCATCGAATTTATTTAGCAAATTATTAGGAGTTTCGCAAACAATTTCTCCATCGAACTGACCGATCATTTCATGGTTGTCCGTCATCTCGGCAGTCTCGGCTAAGCACTGCCGACACTTCAAATTCGTCTCCCTGGAACAGGCAATCTTATTATTAGTCCATCACTTCCTACGTTCAATTATTTACTAAGGTAAACTTAAGTCGACTGACTCTTCAATTGCTCGAAGATCTGCGGCAATTAAAACGTAATAGAAGCTGCACGAAGATGTACTAACCCATCTAATTCCGCGGTTTCAATGTAACAAAGACCGTTTGGCTCACTAGTTGATAAAAGAAGGACGTCGGCAGCAACGAACTGATCGTTTTCCATTCTGATTACGTCGCCCACTTGGACCTGCGACCATTTCTCCTCACGGAGGCTAGTACCCCGCAGTGTTTGAGATTTCCGATTGTTCACCTGCGAATCGCTGCTGTGCCGTTGCTGAAATCCATTTAATTACGACGATAAATAGTGCTGCACGGTGGAAGGTAATTTGAAGGAAGAATACACCACGCGCTTCACATACTAGGGTGTCCTGTAATTCGTAACACAGCTGGGCAGGGGTGTGACTCATCCAGAATGTAATACAGAATCACAGGACACCTTTTGCGCTAGGGGTGTTGCGTAATTTTCTGTGGACTTACAAAATCGTCGTAAGCATCTTTGATGGCAGTGAGCATGAGCACCCCTATGAGGGGTATGGCTGTAGTGATGGGGGTCAAGGAGGAGATAGCTGGGATTATCTGAAGCACCAGCAGGCATAGGAAGTAAAAGTTAGCGAGCCGCTGAAATTGCTCGAATAAATTTAACGGTAGGAACGTCACAACTCTATACTTGGACGTCTTGATGTAATTGTTCTGAAATAGAAAGAAAAACGAATCAGACTAATTATCAGGAGCGTTTCCCCATTGTTATCGAGAACATTTCGTTCGCTTTTAATTAACGCACGGGGCAAAGATTATGAAAATGCATTTTCAACCTTACCGCGTAATTAAACTGCGAGTTGAACTCGCGATTATTTGCGCGAATTCGCCTCTCCGTTTCTGGAACAGAAAAAAGAAACAGGGTAGTATTGCATCGTGATAATAATGAGATTGAAAGATGAAATGCACGTAATCAATGATTCTCATTACACAGTACTCTCAATTATAATTAAGTCCTGTTACGTTTTACAGCCATTTATTTGCGCTTCTCCCTTTTCGTCCGGCGAATTGATAATACTTGATGTTATGCGTAACAATGTAATGGAACAATTATCCGACACTACTA
The DNA here is from genome assembly GCA_963855975.1 of Andrena chrysosceles. NCBI lineage: Eukaryota > Metazoa > Arthropoda > Insecta > Hymenoptera > Andrenidae > Andrena > Andrena chrysosceles. The sequence continues at coordinate 6,759,110 of OY979766.1, read as the reverse complement.
TCTGCTGAGCAGCCCCTCTGTAAACTAAATAATAGAGTGAGTCCATTATTACGATGTGATAATGAACGGAGAATTATTTAATAACAATTGATTATTAGTACAAACTCAATACAACGTGGTGAACCTTTTTTTGCCTATTTAAACTAATCCAAATTTTCACCCCTGTAGAGGATTACACTTCTGCGATAAGAAATATCAAAGCCGAGGCCGTGATCCATACAATGAGACTCCAACATAATTTCAACCATCCAATTAATTGTAGAATTGCAGCTTGTCCTCGCGAGTTCACCTCAAGACGTGAACTTGCACCGTTTTACAACGCAATCCTTTGGCATCGCGTGTACACGCTCAATTAAAATCGGACAAACAAAACGTCCAGTGCGAAACAAAAGTGCAAGTATCACGTATGTACAGATTAGGGCCAACTCGGTTAGGGTAGAGTGGGGCTAAAAGTCCAACGGGTAAAAGGCCCGAATGCAAAATCTCCATTCGTAAACAATCGATTGAATATTGCAGTATAACTATGTTGATGGCAAGGGTAATGGGGAGGGTTTTGGGTTTTCTTGCGTGTCATATGACGCCTTTGTTATTATGTATATAAAGAAGCGAAAGAAGTACGTCATTTTTGTTGTGTTTTTCGAAGTAAACCAATTAGTAAAGTCATAAATTATCTTTTTTCCTGTATTTTTTATATTAACATATTTTGAGTTTAAGAAATAAGGCCAAAATGCTTAAAAGTGTTATATCTTAATGTTGAGTCAAGATTATTGTGCATTTTTTTGTTCAAGCTAACTCTGTGTCCTGCATTTTTATTCTTTTGTTTAAAAAAAGATTGATGTAGTATTTCCTTTCAATATTGTATACCAAAAAATTGGTTTAATAAATATTTGTTGATTTCAAAAGAGTTTTTTTACTTATTTTGTTTTATGTTATACGAAAAGCTGGTTAGATGATAATAAGGACTTTTTACCCTAAGCAATGGGTAAAACATTTGAATTGACACACATTTTGTGATATAACTCAACAAAAATAACACTATTAACCAACAACTTTGTAAAAGTAAAGCTGAATAGTTGTAGCTTATACAAAATAACGCCATATATGTCTAGATTGTTATTACTAAATTTGACATAGGTTTATATGAAGAACGGGTCTTTCAACCCCACCCTACCCTGTCATAACGAAGGGTGGATTTTGCAAATAAAACGGATTACAAGATTACGCATGGACAACTTCGCTGACTAACGCGCCACAATGTATCCCCGACACTAATACAGTATCGTAACCGCTTCATCTAAATCTAAATGGACGTTAAAATTTTCAAACGTTCAACCCTGTGTTTGCCAGATGGCACAATCCGATTACAACGGTGACGCAAATTTCCGACACGATCAACCATTACGCAAGCAACAATCATCCTCCGAATGCATCACAAACAATGACTTCCTCGACGCTTTTATAGCGTCACATAACTATCAAAGATTCCACAACGATACTCATTTTCTTTTTGCAAACTGCTGCTGTGTCCCAGCCAGTTTCGTCAAGGCTCCAAAGGCCGACTAACCGAGGACCGTGCGAAAACGTTCAAAGTAGATACTTCCAAAGCAGTAACGAGCCTGTGCCTCGCGTAATTAATTCAGTGACCTTAAGCGTCCAATTCTTCTCACAGCTTACTGAAACTGTACAGGATGACCGATTCGAGGCGAAGAAAGAATCAACTTCGATAATAAGAGTGCCAAGAACGGTCGCACCCTCTTCTCCCACCTCGACCGTTCTGTATACTTCTCGCACGAATCAAGGAGATTAAACGAAGAAAAAGTTGCCGGCGCTGGAGCAATTAGTCGAGCGTCGATTCTTTCTTCGACCCTGCGACAAAAACCACCCCTAATTGGGTTGACCTTGCGTCGTCGAAGGCTCCCGGACCGTAAAGGAAAGAATCGCGAGGGGACTCACCGCTGGAGAAGAAGGACGTGCTGCGGCCTATGCACTCGGTGGCGGGCGGTGAGTTGGGTGGCGCCGAGGACGAGCAGGACGCAGCAGTTGCGGAACGATACCTGGTGCCCTTCCAGATCACCAGTTTGCCCAGCACCGTGAGCAACGATTCGCGGAGGGTGTTGTGCCTGCTGGTGCCACCCAGGCTGCTGGACGAGTCCCTTTTCGAGCATTCGCCGACCGCCTCGACCTCGTCCGAGGAGGACGGCAGATTCACCGCCGTGTGCGCCCGCCGACCGTCGCCCGACGGCGGCGCTTCCAACGGTATCGGTTGCAGCTGCAGCTGCTGCTTGTTCCGTACTTTCCGCCGTTTCTTCTTCTTCTTCCGCGTGCCGGCGGTCTCCTCGTCGTTGCACACCGACGTCACGGTGGTCGATCCCTTCTTGCTGCCCTCGGCGCCCGATTTCGTCGTCGTGCACGCCGTCGGGGAGACTCTGTCAGCCTCGTCGCAGTCCTTCGCCTTTGTTTTTTTCGCCAGGTCACGGGACAGCAAAACGCGTTACAGATCGTCGCGGTGGAGAGGTACTAACGATTGGTCGAGGACACGCCGTTTGGCACGAGCAACGCGCCCCTTTACGTGGCCTCCTGCGCAACCGTTTTCTTCTCGCCAATGCTTCTAACGATCTAGCCGTCATCGACGCTACGTAGGTGGATCACGGGAAGTGTATTATCCGAGTATATTTTTGGAAGGGCCTTTTGGTTTCATTTAGCTTGCAGGGTGTTGAGATGTGTTTCAGATAAGATCAGAGGAGCGCTGAAGAAGACGATGCGGAGGATGTAGCTGCTATGTGATTGGATATGTTTGGAACATATGAATGGTACTATTCTACGCGAAGCTGTGTGCAGAATGTAGGGAAAGGTCATAGGTTTCACTGATGAAGCTACGCACCTGCGTTAGTAAGGATTTGTTGAAAATCTAGCAAAAGAAAGTTGGCGACGGATATCTATCGTTCTCTAAATATTGTCTCTTCACTGCGAGCTTCATATAACGTTACTTTAAAGATAAAGGGTTACATAAATCGCAATTCGAACCTCTGGTGTGGAAGACCACCGATGCGCATTAAACTCAATCGCATCGCAGAGCACATAGAAGCCGCGTGTGTTGATGAAGATGTGTAAAAAAATCGATCCACGAATTAACACAATTCAGTGGCTATCTGAACAGTAGAAGAGTTCGCTCGTTTTCGAATGAAAGCATATACACGAGGAGCTTGTACATCGCGTTTCCAATCGAGCGGGCCACTGATTGCGGAGTGTGTCTGTTCTACGTGTATGAAACTATCGATTGCCTTCTACATTCTATATATCGCGGCGATGTGCACGTTATAGCTCCCGTGAACGCTAGCGGCTATAGAAAAATGATTAAATACCATCGATGCTCCAGAAAGTGTACGCGTGGAAACTGGTTGAAAAGTACGGATGGTAGAATGGTTGGCTCGCGTGGCGAATATGTGTCACGGACACTGTGCGAACCCAGCCGGCTGACTTTTCCGGCGTCTCCAATAAAGCTGCGATACGCAGATGACCGTAAAGTCGAATGCCTATAACGGATCTTTATTGTGTCGGATAGGTTCGCTCGCGTGCACGTTTAACACCGTTTATCGAGAATTGTACACGCGTGGCGTAAGTATTATTCTCACCTTCCTAACATAGTGGCTCGCAGTTAAAGTCGTCATCCACCACGCTAGCTTTTTCCATACTTCCTTATGAAGTACATAGCGCAGATAAAATAGCTATGAATATTAATGTAAAGATACGCTATCTGCATTGTTTCTGTCTGAGCGTAAAGGCAACGCAGACTTCGCGAAGTATCGACGAAGATGGAGCTGGCTGGTGGTCAGGTGCACGTGCACTCGCTGCAATGGAAATTGATTTTCTCGAAAGCGAAGACCAGTTGGGGAAAAAAGTTATTTCAGAATTTTAAAGTTGTTTTTGTGGAGTGATTCGTTTCATCTGCAGTAGTGCCATATTTGCTACTGCATTCCGACAGTTCGTGGTCAGGTGCGCGTGCACCCGACGGGCTTTCGAAACCTATTTTCTTGAAAATCACGAAGGATTTTCAGTGACAGACCGTGTCCTGTGCATTGCTGGTTTTTAATCATTTCGAGGGATCGGGTGCTCACGTATTCATCGAAAACGAACGAAATCAGGCATATGGTGTAGATAATTTAGACAATGCATGCAATTAGCTGAATTACGATTAGTTCTTAATTTATTCAATTTATGTACATAGATTTCAAGCTATTTGTACTGAACTGGCCGGGCGCGAAATTATTCGCTGAAAATTCACAGTTAAAGCAGACTTTCACAGTGATTCCCTTTGTGGAGATAATTAATGTTAATCGTGGTGCATCCTCGGCGACAGAACGAATTAACTTTTATGCAGGCACCAAAGGATGTAAAAATGATATGCCACCCGCTGTGGATTAATAAACGGGATATCACCTTGACATTTTCAGGATAGCCTGGCAGTTATAATCCGCATGTCTTATGAAGGTCCCTCAGTGGGCCCTTAGATGTGAAGCAAGGACTTGTCCTTAATAAACTCGAAGGAAACGCCCAGGAGACGCCCTGTACATATTTCTCCATAAACATACGATTTCTGAGCTTATCCACTGTTCTATTAAAAGGACAACAACAAACAGAATTCTGTTTATTCTTATTCCAAGCCCAAATGCACCGCATAGACTATGAACTATTATAGCAAGCATCCTTCTCGTAGTAAATAGCTGTGGCTAATTTGCTCAGTGAGTATTTACGGTAAGGAACATTAAATATTAAATTGTTATAAAAATACCAAATAGGAAATATTTCATTGAAAATTCAAAGCCCTGGCGATGCATTAAAAAAAAATGTTTGGAGTATTGCTTGACCACTCTTCAATCGTCTGTAAAGAGTGGCTCATTAATCCCAAATTGTTTTATTCTTGCAAATTGGTTCATGCTACACGCAACAGTAAATATTCACGTGCAACCAGATATAAATTTGCGTAAAAATCGGAGAAAATCGATTTACATATGAAAATCTGCTGTAACGGGGATTCGAACTCGGGACCTGGAGATTACTAAACTGACACCCTACCAACTGAGCTACTCAGTGGTCCTATGACACATCTTCAAAAAAGGTACAAACGGAGTACCTACACAAAATTGAAACGTTAATATATCATTGCGGTGGAGTTTCCATAATCCGGGATCAATAATTGAAAATTCAAATTATCGAAGTTTCATTGTGCCGCTCTATCTTTACTTTAAATATTCACAAATCAAGTTACGTAGCAACAGATGCGTTATTTATTTATCTAACTCTAGCTCTTTACGAATTCTGAAAACACCCAATGCCACGTAAGGATTCCACCAGCACAGCAATTTGTATCTTCATTAATTGGATTCCAACGATTACCTTGAACGTTGCTCTATATATGACGCAAATAGCTGCACTGGCGCATATTTGTTAGTTCGTTTACCGAAATCGCGTTAAATAAACACGATCGTTGTTTCCATAATTATTCGCTTTCTCTGCCTAATGCATTAGTCGAGGAAGAAAACATGAATATATATGCCACTATGTAAAATCGGGATAGCTTCTTCAGAGTAAAGTCTGACTTCGATATTCGAAACTACGTACATCTAGAAAAATCGTACGAGCGTCACAATTACTAAGTGTACGTATGTGAAGTGGCAAGAGAGAGGTGATTATTTGAAGAGCCAGTAGTGTGTAACAAGAGTCAGTAATTATACAGCGTTTGAGAGTCAACGAGTTTACAGCGAGGGCTGAAAGAGAGCCTGCAACCAGCAGAGCGAAAACTTATGTTTATATATTGTAATTGGCCATTGCGAAGGAGTAGTAGCATGTTGCAGGTAAACGATAATAAAGAATAAACGAATGGTAATAAAACGAGATAGAATAATCAATGAAATAAAAAGAATCAGCGTGGGTAGGTAAATGAATCAAATGAATATAGAGGAACGATAACAGAAACATCTCGACCTCGCAAACAATTGCTTTCCAAACTCCCCTGTACCAATATTTCTGTTTACTCTGATCAGTACTAACCACGTGGAAATTTGCGCGATGAATTTACCAACACCCTACATGCCCATAACATTTTTTGATCTTCACAGATTAACTGCCACGTTATATACTCCGATATTGAATTTTATACCCATGCACCGAGAGTCTCTAAAGAGTCAAAAGCATTTTGTTAAGTCGCGCAGCAAACATGATTCTTATCCGCGTCAAAGAAATCACAAAAACCCAGGGACTTTACAAATCCTACTGCCCCGCGCCGTCGAGCATTTCTTCCTTTACAAGTATCCCTTTGTGTACCGTGACACGCATACGCGTCGGGAGTATTTTTTATTCGATAGTTTTCATCCGAGCATGTAGAACCAGGCGAATGTGTGCCCGCACCCCGTGGCGGGTACGTAAATACAGTTAATGCGGCGGAAATTTATGGATGTTTGGTAGTGACGCACGTAAACACTTGCTTCTGTAGAGAAAACCGCACGAAGATACCGTCTAACGTTTACACTTCAAAGACTCCTATCGAGTTTACGACATATACCACGGAATATTGTCCCACCGGAACGAGACGTATGTAAAAATGTTTGTACATCGGAGTGTAAAGGTCCCGTATAATGGAGGAATTAAATACGTTACAAATGGTTGCTTTCCAAAGGGTAAATAGCGAGTATCCGATCGTATCTAATGTTTCTAATTTGATTCGATACCTTAATGCGCACAGAGGACCACGCGAGAGGTGCATTGATCGTCAAACGGCACACGAGAGCCAGCGAACGGAAATCCAATGAAGATATTGAAAAACGTGTAAAGCTTTCAGTGCTCCGGGGAATACGTTCCAACTGCTCTTAAAAGTGATATTAAATTCTTCGATAGGTAACATCATACTCGAGTTTCAGAAATTTTATGTTTAGGTACAGGGTGGAACATGATTCGTGACGTGACCGATTAGACAATTTATTCCTTGTAAGTAGAATAAGTCAGAAGCACGTTGACGAAATTTCTTTCAGTACAATTCCTTTTTCGAGAAACCGGAGGACGTACTTGACAAATTTTGGCTAAGGCGCGACAATCAACTGGTCACTTTGGGCTACTTCCCCTGCTGCAAATCAGATCTAAAACATCAATTTTCTTCTTTCTAGTTATTGCATCACAAGGAAGCATCCTGTGCAATCGATCTTATCGCGAACTACGCAGCACCCTGTAATTAGTAATACGAACTATAGGTTGTGCGAAACACCCCGTAGGAAGCTCGTAGGTTAATGCATTCTCGATATCATATAACATCATAAAAGCCAGTAGTGATTTTCACCGTGTTCCCAATGGCATTATAGCCACCCCCATACTAAACAATTTGAGACTTCCGGAAGTGTCTCGCTACACCTTGCCCAAGCCGTTGCGCGACTTCCGTTCGTCGTGTCCTCGAGAGGATTGGAGGACTCACCTCGAAGACCTCGAGTTCCAGCGTGTCAACCTCGACGCTCATCGTCTATCCTACGCAAACTATAAACCTTCTATAAGGCCAACCTCTTCTTCCTCGTGGCACTTTGCCCATGCCGACGAGACGATCTCTGCCTCGCCTCTTACATATTTCCACCTGGATCCCTCCTCTTCTTCGTCCTCGCGAATCATTGCAGGTGCAGGACGGCATTAGCCCGTTATCTCTGTCTTCGTTGGACGACGATGCTTCTCTACCACCGTGTTCCCACTAATCCTGGACCGACTGCGTCCCTCAACTGGCATTTTCCTTTCAACGATACTATGTACCGACTATCTCCGCCCACGTAAATCTCAGTGTCCACCGAGCAACTTGCAGCGGGGGCAACGCCAAACGCCTGGGTCGTCCTAGTTCCACGTGTCTCCACGAATTGCATTCAACCGTCGACGAATCAGCCAGGCAGTCATCCGCGCCTCGTAAGACTGACGCTCATGGAGCCGCGGTGTGATCCCACGATTCCGAGTCCTTCTATCGAAGCGACGGCCAACAGATTCGGGTATCGCAACCGTGCCACGCGGTGGTACCGAGACAACGCTCCCGAAACGAAATCTCGGAGCATTTCAAATCGTTGAAGGGGAGCACCGTGGGAAGGCGTGATTTTTAAAAAGCTGCACAGTGGTCGAAGCGACGATGGACGCTGCTTCAAGGGGGTTTCTGTAAAGAAATCGTCGCGTTCACGTAAATCTACTTTTCCACGCGCCGACGTCCGTTTACCATAACCGCCCCCAGAGATACTGGAAATTAGGAAATACGTTTTGGCGGACGGACTGCCGCGTTGCATTTGCGAGACATCGGTGAAAAATACTGTTTTATTCTCGCCTTCAAAAACACGCGCGTTATTCCTACATTGACCCCTGTGGGCGATTTTACTTTCATTCGGGATAAAAATAAGAGCCCCGCGATTTTTTCACTGTCATTCGGTCACGCGAGAGAAAGCCTCGGCAAGCTCAGACGAGAACAATCGCATGTTAGTTTTTTCAACTTGGGAGGAAGCTTAACGTTCGCACTTAACGGGGTTTAGAACGTTCTTGCGTAAAGCGATTAATTATTTTGCAAGTGGCTGATTAACTTTCGCGGCGGATTGTGAATTAAACAGCTGCGTAACAGTTAAATGAATACGGGTGCGGGCTTTGCGAATATGTACACGGAGGCGATGCTCGTGTCCGGTTGCATATAAATTTTGTACTTGTTGCACTACGCGCGACGACATCGTTCATTTACAACGGATCGATATGCTTCATTTATTATCGGATCCTTTCACAAATCCTCGTTAATCGTGGCAGCCCACTTCAATATTTCCTTGCAATATATTCAGCCATCAAGATAGATAATTTAGCCGTAGAACTTCTCATTAATTATCAAAGCGGCGCGAAATTCCACGTCACTCTTAACTTCTGTACACATTCTCCAACCGCTTTGAACGTTACCGCGCGTACCTGTCGCCGCGTCAGAATTCCAAAACGTTCGTGCGCTACACAAACGTTCACAATTTACGAAATTCAGTTGTTATTCTCGAGCAAGTGAGGATCCAAATTAATCAGGAAATTACACTCCGACACTTCGAAATCGTAACTCCAACGTGCGCCTCAAGATCGACGAGAGGCAATAACAAACATCATTGCCCGTAAAGGAAACCCATTTTCTAGTGGCGCGAGAAATAAGAACGATGGAGGCGTACCTCGGGAAATGAATTTCCATAGAGGAAACTAGTTCTACGTGTACGTCTACTTAGATAGCAGAATCATTCTGACGACATGAAAGGTGCGGCGTTCCACTACACGGTAAATAATGAAACGCGCGCGTGCATTTCCGTTCAGCGGATAAGAATTCAGAGGCGGAAAAATGCGGGGGGGTTGGGGGTGGAGTAAGGTAGATCCAGAAGCTAACAATGCCACAATGGCAGCCATTGACGGAGGATGGCACGGGTGTGAAATCCTGCGCGAGCGATTTCTTCGGCGTCCTTGATTCCGCATGCACGAATGATGTCAGCGTTTGACCAAGCCGCTTTGGGCGTCTACGAACGAAAATACCCAGCCGTGTGGCTGTGTGCGCCTGAAAATATTAGCCGGTCCCTCTCCGATCTATACCGAGGCCGAGATTTCCAGGGAATCCATAGCCGGAGACGAGTGAGACCTGGTGTGCCGCCGCAGCCAGCCGATCTCCTAAGGCGCGAGCTACGATAATGGCTCTTACGTAACAGACAGTGGCTTTCAATCGGGCAATCGTGTCCACGTTTACGTGGAAATCGCTTCTGCGGCAATAGCGGCGGCTGCATCGCGAAATCCATTCTATGTATGCACCAGGAAACTATTTTTACGCGACGCAATTTCAACCAACTAGAAATCGGGGGTATCCGCGCGTGCTCTCGCTCGGAGAGCGCGGTCGTCGCGGAAGTTCGACTGGATCAATCATAAGATTCGTTGGTACGATTGTATATCAAATGATAACTTCGTGTAAACCAACGGTGATTGCCCAGGAGATGGGCCCTGAATTTTAAAAGATGTTCGCGAGAATGTCACTAATCGTCCGGCGATTTAGCGACGTAATCCATCACGATCTTACTCGCCGATGCGATGAAGACTCCGCGCAACCGGGTTCTTTTCTCGTTAAGGTAAAACTGATCGGTTCAGAAACTTTTATCGTCCCTTTTTCCCCCTATTCACGCGTGTACCAGGACGGGTCGAACTATCCGCGCATTTTTTTTTCTTCTCTCACTTGTCGCACGGTGACTACAGGCTAGCGAACATTTTTAAAACGCCAGTCTATTATTATCGCCGCGTAGAATAAAGTCTCCTGTTTTTAATTTAAAAACTGACGCGATACTTGTGATAAAATATATGCGCCGGTAACATACTTTCCTCTTCGTCGAATGTCGAGAAAGGTTCTCTGATAACTCTGCAGGAATAAGGAATGATTTCAGACTTAAGTTGACGTTAACGTTAAAGGACTTACGGTGAGATTCCCCGAGACCTACTTCATCAGGGTTTGCTAGAAATCTGCCTGGAAATAAACCCGGCGGTTTCAATGATAATGAACGAGCCTGGATTTCATATTTTACGCTGCTCTTCCACCGCGAAATAAACCGTTCGAGAAAACTCCCGGGGTAGATTGTACATTTGCCCGTGAGAAACAAGAAATCGCGTCTGGCGTAAATCTATTACATAAAGAAGATGAAAAAAAAGGCCGACCCGAATAACGATCCAATCTCTCAACCACTATATTTTCCGCTGGTATAATAAAAAAATTGAATTTACCGTTGTGGTCATCGTATAAAGAAGAATCAATAACGTGTCTCATTCGCCGGCTCGATCGAGAGTGCCCGGTGAACATAAGACTGTTTGCAGTATATACAATTGTTACATAATTCACATTCCAAGCTGTAAGGAAGATAACTGTGTTAAAGCACAGGCCTCTAAGACACGGCATATACCATTCGCGAGCTTTTTGCGTTTACCTTAGCAGCTGTCTTAAATCCTACGCTTGGCACTAATCCAGTCAGTCGAGTTATCAGTACTAATGAGAAATCCCCATTTAATTGCATCCTTGCGATTATTGCGAATGAAAATTCTAACAATTGATTCTTTTTTTTTACGTTAAGGGAAATGGTCCCTTAGATTAAGGGGACATGCTCGGTGACAGCAGCGTTTAAATTAATTAAAAGCACCTCCTTCGCGAGAAAGAAACGTCCAACTTTAATAAAAATGGGAACCAGTAAAAGTTGCGTTTTGTTTGGAAAGTATCAAAGAGGCGGACAACTGAGAAGCAAGACGGGTTGCAAATAACAAACGCGAGGAGTTGCTAGCGCACGTTTCCTTTGCTGATAAGTGAGAAATTTTAAGGGACTTCCAGGCGCATGGTGTGTAACGGTGCGTCTTGAAAGAAGAAACGGCAAGGAAGACATAGAAAGTACGAATGAGTTTTTCCAGTAAGAGTCCCTTGAAATTATTTCACAGCGACGTCGCAATAACGATCACAACTTCAGCCAATTTCTTTCCATTGTGTTGGGTTGAAAATAAAGGGAATTCAGGGGGTGTTTGCGTCAGTGTACAGATTTTACGGAAATATTCATCTTGATTTTGCGAGGGCCCAAGCGCGCGCTTTTTGCGCTTGCGCCATAATCTTTCTCTGCTAACCAAATTAATCACATAAACGTGGTAACATTTTACAAGTCTCATTCGCTGTGTACTAAATCTATGTTGAGGGATTAATGACTTGCTATTAATTTTGAGTCTGGAACAGGGGAAAAAATGAGATAACGGAATTCAAACATTCGCGGGCCGCAATCTGAGCGATTAAAGTGTGTTTACAGTTGTGAAATTGTTAACGTTAAATATCTGTGCAACTAATAAGTATTCTTTCGTTTCATTACGAATTTACAAAAAAGAGTCCCTTACAAGGTTAAAAAACATTCTAATAATTCTACTTTTTTTGTGATATCTTTTATAGATCGTAGGCATCGTCTATCGTAGTGTAGATCGTACGGGGCCACGTTGCGGTGGTTTATTTATTTTGCACCTATTGGTTTATGTAAACGATGGTGCGCAAGATAAATTAATAACACCGCGCGAAATATTTATTTCCTATGACGCCTCGAACGCTCAGTGTTCCACTTCGATATTTCCAGAGCAATAACTATGTCAGTATCCCAAGGCTGAGCGCCTAACAACTCAATTTCTGGAAATCCGCGAAGGAAAAAGCGATTATCAAATAATTAGGAGAATGCCTAACGGGTGTTCCACGAAGAGCGGAATTAATATTAAGCTAGGCAACGTGCGCCGACAGCGATTACGTCAGAAATTTTTAACCAAGCGCCACTAGGTGATTAAATATTTGCGGGTCCATTGTTGACAGGTTCATAAACATCTCCATTAGTTGAAAGGAAACGATAATTCGTCAGTCGATAAAATGTTTTCAAAATATTTATCGAACGCTAGATGTCTAAGAGAAATACCCTTTGATGATGAAAGGGAAATTAAAAATACCGTTTAGCAGCATCCGACACCAGCCACGAGCAAGTCTTTTACGACCAGGCTTACAGTTGCTTAGGAAATTGCTAAATGGGCGACGTCTCTGGGACGTCAAAGGTGCTCCAACGATCGTGAACGTTCGTTACACCCAATCTAATTCTTCTACTACACCATCGATAAGATGCTAAAGTACATAAATGGAAAGCCACCTTTCAGATGAATTTACTTTCACGACGAGACTGGCCGCGTTCTAAATACGCGACTGTACACAATGAATAGATAAAGATTCGAACAAACATTATTTCCCAGAAAGCTAAACTATCGACAAATATACGTGTGTAAAAAAAGTAAAAAAATGTCATATAAGAACAATGTGCAAGCAACCATCCCCCGTGATCGAGCTTGCTGTAATAACAGGTAGGCAAACGATGATGCAGTTCGGTGTCCACGGAGTGACATCTCGACAACGTGTGTACGAGACTCTGTATTTATCAAACGTTCTCGTATCATTGATCCTTTTGACCGATTACCGGCATCGCCTCCGATAACGAAATGTCATCGACATATAACGTTTGATCGTATCGATTGTTCGCCGTCTGGCTGATTCCGTGGTATAAACGGTCAGGCCCTAAAAGCCGCGAGAGAAAAAGCAACGTTCCCCTAATTTCCCCTCCGGGCGTACGCGTACGCGGTCACATATCGCCTCTGCGGCAGAGCAGTGTGCCGCCTTCGTTCCGCGTTCGAGCAGAATCAGGTTACCTCGTTGTTTTCGTAGTCGATGCAAGGGTACAGAGAGACGGTCGAAGCGCCCGCGTCGGCGAGGGCGACGTCGTTATAACGATCGTCGTCGATGAGAGAGCATATCGAGGCCGTTTGTAACGCGAAATTCGATGAAGACCAGAAAGCGTACGCTGGTTGGGCGCACGGTAAAAAGCATTCGAAACGCTTCGACGGCGATCGATCGTTCGATGAAGATGCTCCGTCCGTGGCGAGGGGAACCCGAACCAGCCCGCGGACCAGAAACCCGACCGAGAGTGCCGCACACAATGTCGTCGATGACAGGCAATGGGATAGTGCGGGCAAGAGAGAGAAAGAGAAAGGTGAGGGGGAGGCGGGGGAGGGACGGGACGGACAAAAGGAGAGACGACACGACACACTGCCGCTTCCGGTCCTTTTACGATTTCCACGGGAAACTGATCAGCCGGCGCAGGTTGGGCGGCCACCATCCGTCGTTTCCACGATCGTGAAACATCGTAACCGGCATTCCCCAGCGTTTCCAGGCACTGTCAGCACTGTCGTCTCACCATAACCATTCCCTCTGACAACACCTCGACGTACGCGGAACCGACGTGCTTCTCCCTCCGAAAGGGGGGGATCTCGCTGGCCACGGGAGGCCAGCAGCGAAATATCACGCGTCGCGGACACCGTTATGTATCGCACACGTATGTCTCTCACGCACTGCACGAGGGGTGGCCCTCGCAGCCGTCGACGTTCCGTTCCACGACGGCGTGATTCACGCTTCGAACAGCACGACGAAGAGCCGAGTCGTCGTACGAGCTATTGCTAGACGATCGTCGAGAAACTTCGAGGCGTCGTCCCCGCGCGGCGCCACGAGTCGTCGCGGCGCGCCGCCGGTGGTGCCGCGGAAATCTCATCGCGACGACCGCCGTCGTGGATCGCTCCCCGGGAAACCACCCACCGTTCGGGGGTAAAGAGGGTTGCTATGTTAGCGATCACCAAGCACAAGAGAGAAATCGATCAGGACCGAGGAGTTGAACGGGAAGCTTGAAATTTCCGTTACGGTGTTTCTACGAGCGCAAGGCGATTCGAAAATCAAACTTGATCCGCGGTGGATTTAACACGCTGTTCCGTTTCTTGACCGGTATGCGGATCAGGGGTGTCGCGAGTTAGAGCCTACCTGATCTAGATATGGATCAGGATTGTTTAAGTCACACGTCCACTGATTTTACGTATGGGTCAGGCAAGTGTCAATTGATAATTTTTCCTGAACCGTATACGGGTCAGAACGATCGGTATGTTTAATTATCAATATTATTTGAACTTATATATCACCATCCAAGTCTAAAAATTCTGGTGCACATAGCTAGCTAAGTTCTACTCAATTCCAAAAGGAGAAGAATTTTTATGTTCCACCCCTTCCAACCCTTTCGGTTGTACCAAGAACTTAGCCAGACCCGGTGTAAGGTATTCCATAATCGTGCGCGCGACGATGCACATTCCTCGGAAAAGAAAGCAGTAAGTTTATTGCTGCGAGGAACTTCTCGCCTCTCTGGACATGAGAGTGGATTCACGCTTAAAGGTCCGTGTATGAAAGTGCTAATTATAGTTCGATGTACTTTAAACGGCCATGAACGCACGTCGGGGTATCTTGTCTAGCTGCAGGTAGCAATTTGTATAGTAGAGCCATTTCGCTGCATTCCTTCTTTCCCGATTAAAGGCCAGGCACGCTTACACGTATTTAAATGCCGTTTAGAATAAGAATCATTGATCGAACGTAAAATGCGCCAGCGACGCATATCAGGTTACTCGAGCTCTACCTTTAGTGGATGCATAATAATTAATTTACCGAAGCACTCACCTTGCATAGGACGCGTGGCAGCGCTGCGCGACATTGTTTGCGTGGTCGTCTTTTAGGCTGCGGCTTTGATTTAGGCGTTTCTGGACGGAGTCTGTAGATATGTTTCGCCCGAAAGCTGACGACGCCTGTTAGAGGTAGTACCTCTTCCTCAGCACGACGGCTACCTCGCTCCTCGCTGGCGACCGGTGTCGTAGAAAATGCATCAAACGTACGGCTCGGCGGCCGTGGTGTAAAAACTGGAGTAAAAAACGGTCTCCTGACTCTGGATGATAAGAGTAATGATGATATCGTCGGGATCCTCGCTGAATCGCGTTTGGTCCTAGGTGCCGTCGTTCCAACGGTAGTTCTTGCCGACGAACACCAGCAACGACTTCTTTCCTCGGCGGTCGGTGGCCCGTGCAGAGTCACGGTGGTAAAGCTCCGTGCCTGGACAGGTTGGCTGCTGGCCACGCGGCGGAGATAGAGAATCGGCAATTGTTTCAATTTACGGCGAAAAAGACGAGAGAAATTGAGGCACGTGAAGGATGGCGATGACGCGTGGGCGGCCGCTTCCGTCTTGCGACGAGCATCAAGCGACGGATGCCTCGATATTCGACGGCGACGGTGCTGGCCACGGAACGACGCCCTTACGTTCAGGTCGGATATTCCGCGGCTAAATAATGATGGCAGGATATCCGGTGTGGGGGGTACGGGGGGTCCTTTGGGGGTGGCGTCCATGTGGGGTGGATGGTCACCTCCTTTCTTTCCTCTCTCCTGCGAGCCACCTCCTCCTCCAGGACCTCCTCGTCAGGGTGCCCCAGCTTTCGGTGTCCGTGAACACCTCTCCTGTTCGTCGCCAACTTTCACCTACCCCCTCCCGCGCTGATCTTTGCGAGCACACGCTGCAACAGAGAACAGAGAGGTCTTTCGGTTAGTACGAGAAGACGTGGTTAATCTTCTGTGTTCGATAGGGGATGGATGCTGAAAGAGCAAGGGATGATGAATGCACGGGATGATGAAGGGATGTGATGAGAAAGGCGTGAAAAGTGCGACGCCAGTGGTCGGTGATACAGTGGATAAAGCTATGAAGTCGAAGGCGCAGTTTTTGCAAATGAATCTTTGTTTTGGGGAAACTACAGTATTCCCACGACGACCGCAACGCGAGTCACGTGTTTCTCTTGTCATTACCACGTGACATTGGACTTTAGTTGTGTTTGAACAAATCGATCTGAAAACGGTGTTCCATTACGCGCCTATATATGTAGCAGGTGGAAATAGTTGTTGCACTACATAATTCCAGTTTCTTATCGAAAAAAGCATTACTGTTTCGTACGGTAATTTACAATCTATTGCATCACCGGGAATTGTAGAGTACTTCGAAACTTCCGTGTGTTTGCGCTTAATGGAATCCTCAGTTTATCGAACGAAAAGCGCCTGGCATATTCATCAATTGCTGAAATGCATGGCCATATAGAATACCAAATCTACCGTTTAAAGGAGTGATAGCGCGTGCGAAGGACAACGAGGCACAATTATATCCACTTATCTATACCGACAGACAAGCTTAGCCGGCCAATCGAAGCAAAGTCACATTGTCTGCATTCTTATTGTTTATGCAAGTATCCTTGAGTCAAGCAAAAGTTTTCACAGGCCTGACGTGTCCACGGCTAAGGAAGACAATCTAGCAGCATTGATAAACAAACTTGCTTACCCTTATAACGTGTTAACAATTTATCTATAAAAATTTCGAAAACAATATTTTCGTTCATTTCTTTTACTTCAAAGTGGGATACAGTCTAGTGACTTGAGATGGGATACCAATAGATTTTACACTTTTATTAAACATTGCACGAGAACATACATATGAGTAAAATGCACCTCGTGTGACTCGGACTTCAAGTACCTCTGCTCAATATCTCGATCGCACAAACATCCTTGCAGATCTGTTCGAGGTCCAACGAGTTGAGATTTTATACCCCCTCAACTGTCGCGGTTCATTATGACATTGTTTACTTGGCTATTTTGCAACAATTGTTTTATAATATTGAAATATAAATCAAGATAACAAGAAATAAGTGAGATCTCAATTTTAAGTTTTTTGACTTACACCACTTTCATAATCACCGGCACAAATAATATTCAATAATATTGAACTTTAGAATGCGCCGAATAGTAGTAACTATCACAACACGCAATGCTGCGACATTAATTCTAACAGCTATCTCCTAAACATTAGGAGACAGTTGTGTGGAAAGATAAAAATGGGACATCCTGTACATGGCAGGGTCCGGTTGGAACAATTTGCTGGAACCAAGCGGTGGCCTCAGAGGGTTTCAGAAACACTGATATAAACTCCAGTTTCACGGGACAATGGGTTAGAAATGACCGGCGTAAGAAGAGCGTTGGGTACTTTGAGTACAGAGTTCGGGTAATTTGACCATTAAAGCTTCACATTGTCATGGACGACACGGGGAATATAACGTTGACGAATCACACCTGTCGCGATTAACAAAAGAGAAACGTCCAGCTAACAACACTGGCCGCGCTATTGACGGGCATTTTTCATTCCCGCCTGTATTTGTGACCCCGTTAAACGGTACGGCAGGAACAGCCCTAACAGGCTAGCAACCCTATCGACGCTCCGCGAGAACGGTGTTAATCGATCTTTGACTGCGGCTTTTGTCGCAGCCACTTCCAAAATCCCACACAACGCCTGCCAGCCGAGTATTAGCGCGGGGAAAGACGCGAACACGCGCGTAACAGATGCACTTTTGAAATTTTTTTATTTTCAGCACTCGATGATTCAGATTGCAGAAATACACCTCTAATCGCGTGATTTTTCACGCGAGAATATTCGCGTCATTTCACGTGAGCGCTGCTTAACACTTTGAACGGCCGCGCATCGCGAAGTAAACGGTTCCACACGGCTAGAATACTCTGGAATTGCGAATTTTTACGAGTGCAACTTGTGCGAATGAATTTGGAGCTGTTTAAAAAAGTACTGGTAGTTTTCTAAATTGCCTGGTTCATAGAGACTCTTTTCAGAAATTCTTTGAAGTAAGATTTGGATATGCAGGACCGTGAGATAATCTGTAACAACGAACAGTGAATGGACTGAATTACTATCTGTATCAGGCTGCAAAAATATTTACTTCCTTCCTCGTATGGACGATCTTTTCGATCGATCGAAGATCTACATATATAGCTCACGCAATCGGCGAGAACTTTGCTCGTGGTAAATCGTTGATTAATTTGTCAGCGACATAAAAGAGGATTTCGTGAATTTGCTTGATTTGCTCGAGTCGCGGGGTGTTCGCGATGACGTTCGAAGGTTTCAGCTATCGACATGAATGAGACTTTAACGTGTGCTTTATCCTCCCTGCGATGCTAATTGAGTTAACGCCGCGGAGTGCCGTGTGCGGAATGAAATCTGCAACTTGAGGCATTGCGAGCCTCGCGGTAGATTTTAGCGTGATCATATAACATTTTCCACGCGCGGTATCGCTTGTTCTAAAGGGTTTGGCAGCCGTACGCTTGATGCATCGCGTATCTAAATTATGCACTTTCCAAGCGTCGAATCTTCTAAGGTTTCTGCGCATAAAAATGTCGATGCAGGGTGGTCGAAAAATCAATACTTCGCGAGGTATTTGAAATTCCTTAATTAGGTGAAGTAGGTATATGAAGTAGGTTGTCATTCGACGTATCGAATATTATAATTTCGATAACCATTTTCTACGAACAGTCTCACGTTCCATGGTAATAGGATACCTGAAAGGTTTTCAACAAAATTAATACACGAAATTGATATAATAAACAAGACTATCTAATCGAAAAACGGAACTCATGCTCCTTTTCAAACTGGAATTAAAAAGCTGATGGATTGCTGTAAGAAATCGCTGGCAGCAGTTACGATTAAACCTACGAAGTTTCGAGCGACTTACGTGCCCCTGAAGTCTGATCGAAAAGAGCGACATTCCATATGTATTGCCCTGCTGTTATTTCTTTCACCTTTAAACTTGTGAGCTTTTTGCAAAGAATAATAGCGGTGTAGAGCCTAAGGTAGCGGCGTATTATTAGCAGCGGTCAGGCAAGAAAACGCGATGATGGATCGATAGTGTCACTCTTTCTTCCACTAATCAAACAGTTAAGATTACACGCGATACAATATATTTCGAGGGATGAGTACTGGATAGCGTTTCGACGTGAGGACACTCTAGATTTCATCGATATATACTCCAAGAAGCACCAACATATCGCATGTGCGTGTAAACAGAAATACCGGATACAGTATATACTATAATGTGATTATCGATAAATGCCAAGCAAGCAGAAGGAGAATCAACGAGATTGTTAATAATGATCGAAAGGCTGGAATTGAGCACGACTGCTGTCCGAGGCGGAGCAAGTTAATTTCTGATCCACATAAAATGACACTCAAGGCGACCCAGTTCATTAATATTTGAACAGAAAATAAACCGGAGTCGCTTAGCTGTTGGCGAGAGCAAAAAGGAGCTAAATTAACAACGCAACTTCTTTTTTCCTCTTTCATCACAGCAGTGCAATCTTAACGCTCGCCATTTAAATTGCATTAGTTATCGTCAGTCGAGCAATATACATGTACTCAAAGATGGCACGTGGTACGTGTGTAATTATCGGTTTATCAACAGGTCCAGTGTGTTATTAATCCATTGGCGATTAAAAGGACCGAGAAGAAACAATTGTATGAATGAAACCAGAACTTGCTTCCAAGTTTACTGGTTTGCATGCGAGTACCTAATGGTAATAAGGAGCACTGATTGCCTCCACGCAATCTGGCTAATTATCGATCGCGTACAAAGGAACTGGCACTGTAATACCGCAACCACAAATACAAACAACATTTACAAAGTACAAGCTTCCGCCAGGATACGACGATTTCAGGAATTCGGGGGAAAAAGTACAAGTGATAGGCTGCGGTATAAATATCTGCTTTCTGATATGTTATCTTAGTCTCGATTTCACGCGAACTCATAAATAAGTGGAGCACAGAATCCACTAAGGTTCCATAATTTTTTTCACCTCGTGGTTGACAGAAACTTGTATATACAATCCTTATTACGTCTCTGTTAACCATTGACGGTAAAATCGTTGGAGAAAAGATGCCCGAGGAATTATTTCTGTACACCTCATCGCCGCGGCAAATGTTTGACGACGATAAGGAGCAAACGTGTATCGCGAACCTTGCATATATCACAACGCCAAACATCGTCGGCTGTAAAGCAGTCGAGATAAAGAGACGCAAGGGGTATTAGTTGGCAAACGCCAGTCATCGTTTATCGTTTCAAGAGGTGACCATACCATTCCCATCCGTCTCGTGAACACGTTTTCCACGCCCTGACGAATTCACCTTCTTCTCACCCGTGGACAGAGGCGGAAACACATCGCACAAACGACTCTATTCACGACCCAGTCTAGGTTCACACCCTTTCAGGGGGACTAGGATTAGACTAGTTTTGTGATAGCGCAAGCCTCGGCCATACCGCAAAGAATACGCAGCTCGGTCTCAGCATTTTCAATTATATGGAAACTTGCTTTCAGCTTTATTCGATAAATGAACTGTGTGGAATGCGGTATTAAACTGAATGACTTTTATGAGGGAAGAGAACATTGTCCAAAGGTCTGCGGTATAAATTATGCGTAGACTGATTCATGTAAATGTTAGGTAAAGCTGTGATACCGCATCAAATGATCGATGCAATTCACTCTGTGTTGTTATATGATGTAATGATTTTTTGTTGATTGAAATGAAGTAGGTATACAAGATGGTCCAGTACAAAAGTGACAATAAATTAATTAAGTAAATGAATCTCTAAAAAGAGGCGTGAGAGTGGGATAATATAAAGTGAGTATAAAGATACTGGACATAGTTAAGTATCAAGGCTCATCTAGAAACCTTCCTAAAGTCCACCAAATTTTCCAATAATCATTCTGATAATCCAACATTCCCTCTTTCTTCGATAATTAATATTCATACCTACTTTGAAATTTTGAAACAATCATATCGACCACCTCACGTGGAAAGATTCTCTTACATTTCCAAAGTGAGTAACCAAACGATCCAGCGTACCGTAACCGATTCAGATTGCACAATCTGAAAGCAAGGCACCATAATCGCCGAGAGAATGGCAGAAGCACAATCGCAGAGGAGAGGATCTAGGATGGATCATCGGAGTGTACACAACACCTGTTTGCTCGCGCGCAGATTCGACGCCGCGCATGTGATCCGGGCCTAATTTCACTGATTTCTACGTGATCGCGTACAAACTGCAAAGAAGCCAGTATAACGTGAAACCGGGGAAGGGGGGAGTCGTGAACAGATTTACAACGAACGGAACGCATCGTGAAAGAGCAAACATTGCGTAACGCTCTCGTCTGCCTCCACGTTTTCTTTCCATGGGCTGGCCAGCAGCCGTTACAAACGGCTAATATAACTGAAACGACCATGATCCCGAGTTAATATTGCCCGATTGTGCAACTATTGACCCAGAAATAATTCGTAGTTGGGAGACGAAGGAGGCCAATCTTCGAGCTCACCAGCGCGCATCCAGTGCGAGCTTTCGTTTACGCCGGATCCCCGAGGATCGTGTAGGCACTTTCTTGGAAGGAAGAAAAAGTGGACAATAAGGAGGAGCAACTCTTGGGGATTTTTATATCCCTTTCCCGACCGTTCCGCAGCCTCGGAGAAAGGTGACATCCAGGAAAAACGGGCCGGAGATAATGGAAGAACCGAGTTTAACGAGTGCGGAGGGGAAAGCATCGATGGCCAACAGAAAAACAAGATTTCAAGGGACGCTTCTCGATTGCACGCGTTAAACCTGGTGAATCACGTACCTCTGTATGATATATGAATAACCATTCTAAAATTATCGGCTAATAAAAGTCTGCTTTACGACGTGGTCAGAGCTTCGGCGTTTATAGTACACCGCTGAGAATAATTAGAGGATCCGGTAGAGCTGCAATGACTATTGCTTTGAAAGGTATCATAATCGGCTTTTCAAGGCATGCAAGAGTAATAAAAAGAATAATGTCTTTATTACGCCGTCTATATGGCATATAAAAATATAAAGGTATGGTTACTGAAAGATAGAGCACTAAACAGTGCAATATTCCCTTCAAACCCATATCTTCTATCTTCGCGTGCAAAAGAGTTACGTATATCCCAGCACGTATTCATAATTATAATTGTCGAAAACGTATGTATTTGGATGAAAGTATTGGAAATTAGGCCATGGATACTTAAAACACATTTGTACTTTTAACTCTTAATTTGTTTAAGACACACAGAAGGCAACGCCTTTATGCTTTGAAACGATCTGGCAGAATGAATTCTCGAGAAGAGATTTGTCAAGCACACGGACTTTATGGGTTGGTCACGCTATCGATATAAACATCCTGACATAAACATTTCAGCCCTGTTCTCGTATGCATTCCACGAAGTAATATAAAAGGTAATTTTTGTATTAATCAACCAACAGGACTTAAATAAAACTAACAGAAAGATCGGAAAGAATGATTTCAACGGCGGCTTGATCAGAAATGTGTCATCCATTCTCACAAACTGTGCCGCGTGTTGGTGCTCCAATCGTTATGTGCCACTTTCATCAAACGCTACCTCATGATACACGATTATGAAAATAATAGGAAATAGTAGGTTCGATAATCCCACTGCTACGATAGAATCATACGGTGCTTGATGCAATCATTGATCCGATAAGAAACTTCCCCGGACAGGTGGTTGCACAAGGGAAACGCGAGTGTGTGTCGGCCATACACGTAATGTTTTCATCTGATCCGACTAGAAAGTGTTCCCTGCCAATGACGGAAGTCCGTTTAGAAAACAACTGGCACGCATGCACTCGTGATATCGCGATTGGGCAACTGCCCAGCCCTGTATCGGTTCAGTGTTTACTTTTACTCGAGTCTATCGCATCCGTGAAACGTTCCTGACGATGAGCCTAATCGCTATTTAATTAACCTTTCGTCTAATCGTAACCAGCGATGTCAAGGTGCTCCTAGAACTTTTAACGGGTTGGAGAACTGTGCTTTCTTCTCTATCTATAAATTTGTTAGACAACGATATTAGATGACAGTGGATGTTCGAAACTGCTTGTTACTTGGTGGTACGATTGGGCGATGGATGGTTCTTTGTGAAAGGATAAACCGAAATTGCTGAATAGAGTTATTGTAAAGGAGCCTCGGTTGCTTTAGGAGCTACTGTTAACTGGACTCGAAGTTTCTGTTGCAAATGTTATTACGGATAGATCTGAGGCGTTTCTATTTTCAAGTAGTATTAGTAAAAATATTCTAGACAGAAGGTATCAGAACATTGTTCCGTGTATGCGGTAGATATAGAATTTAACGATTTTGATTTTATTAAGGTTTAACAAAATTTACACGTCTTAGCTTCGTGTTCAACTGATTCTAAGTGGGCTTGTACTAATCTAACATAGAAATCATTTGTAATTAGAAAGAAAGGCATTACGTGTTTAGGGGTTGGATAGATCTGTTAATCCGATTTACGAAAATTTCGTTGTCCACTTAAAATTTATTGTACTAAATAAGAACAATCCTTTCCTATTCGCCTCCCCGATAATGAACCGTTCTGTATATTACCCGAGGAATTGATACAATAACCATTCGACGAGAATACAAATGAATGACACGATCATATAATCGCGCAGATATCGCCTGGAAACGAGCAAGGGAGTGAGTGCGACGTTAACGTTTCTATCATCGATCGTTCGTTACAATGAACTCTTTTCAGTGCTCCTGCCGTGTGCTCCTGGTAAAAATCTGCTTAATGACGAGGGAAGCCGACAGAGGTGTGGCAGTGGAGGGACCGCAATTTAATTAAAGGAAGAACTATGCAGAACGTAATAGGACTAACGACTTAACGATTAAATCATTTTAACACTCGAGTGATGTTGAAAGGGGCCATTTAGATTTGTGCTGGAAAAATATACAGTGTGTTCCAAAAAAAGGGTTAGCAACTTTGGAGCTCTCTCTATTTGTATTAAACGATCAAAAGAAAAGTCTTAACTCCTATGCTATTAGAAAAGATCGCTAAAACCCTTCTACTAATACTATCCTGAAGACTATCTTGTCTGTAGTCTGACATACCGTGACAGGTTTCCACGTGCCCCGGGAAAAAGTAATTCATTCACAACTCGATTCACCCTCGCCCCGATACCCACGTAAATATCCTAAGTTGTGGAGATGATCGTACGCACAATCAATGAGTCACGAGCAACGGTACTAGCTGTTGAATGGCAAGATGACACAAAGGAGCAACGATACTGGAGAAACTACTATCTAATGGGCGAAAAGGCTGACGCATGCTTGCAGGAAGGTGTAAAATGACGTATGAGAAGGTAGAAAGTAATACACGTGAGAAAAGATCAGGTACTGTTACAGAAAGTGACAACTACACGTGTGAAGGAAGTTGAAGGTAGATACCTTGAGCACCACCAGGAGTCATCTCTTCGCATAGTAGAAGTTTCATCGGGTGTTTCCACGTGTCGTCACCAAAAAACATACACGCCCTGGCCCTGTTTGAGGGCCAGATCTTACTCGCCGAGAATCACCAAGATCGCGTTCGACGATCGCAAGAACATCGCGTCAACCGAGAGATTATATATAAGTGACACTCGAAAAGCGCATTAACTCATCCACTGTTCACTGCCCGTCCAGATAAAGAAAACGGTCTTTGTTCATTGACCAGAGGTACCTAAGGGGCTTCCATTCGGAGTGCTTGGTAATCGTGACAACGAGTTGATCCCAGTGGGTCAAGGCCGCGAGAAATCCTTCGGAGCGATCGACCACCTTCGCTTAAGCGAGATTCAAGGTGTGGAGGGCACACGAAATCCCGGCTTTCGAAACGACCACCTTCGAAATCACGCTCCCGGTTCCCTGGACGACTTTCGACACCTTCCACTCCACCGTGATTTAGATCCTCGCCGCACCGATACTTCCGCGAGGAATCGGTCTTGCGATCTACGCAACTTCAGAGGTCAACGACCGGTCGGTGTTTAAAAACTGAGTCCCAAAGCGACAAACTGTAACTCACGGGTCACTCGTGAATCCACATAAAGACTGGCACGATCTCTGCATGGTATTTATATTTAAACGTCCGCCAGCGTTCGTTTTTGAGATTAGAGGAGCTACAGACACTTTGTACGTGACGAAGTATTTGAATTCCCGTGGTTATTCACGTAGCAAGAATAGGCACTTGGTAAACTCGACATTGGTCATTCGCGGGTTGGCGCGTGATCGATGGAGCACGGGATATTGTGGCTAGATCGCGCGGACTGTCGGAGCGCGTGTGATCCTCGTGTGCTCGGCGAACGTGGGGAACCGTTTCAGCGTGGGCACGGATCAGAAAGGCCGTCCGATCGGAAGCTTACGCCATGCACGACTGACGGGCAAAACCGCGAGGTGGCATTTCTCCATCGGTGCGCGCCTCCCAATCGAGGAAAAGCTTTGAGGGCCGAGAAATCGGAGTGGGGAGAAGTATTACCGCCAGCAACACACACCGAACGTTTGTACAGCACGCAACACTTTTAATTAGGACAAATTTATGTGTTCAAGAAATTTTTCCCCTATTTATTTTTCACCATATCATGTATTTTGCATATCGTTTCTTCTCCGTTCGCCTGAGCTCCTCGATAAAATAAATAAAGGAAATGCAGAATCGACAGCTTTTGAGTTATAACGTGTAATATACGTAAAAAAATCTAATATTACTATTAATGTTTTTATTATAGAATATTCGTTCACCACAAATAAAAACTTTTCAACTCAATAACTACTTTATAAACAGTTTTTTCTAATTTACTCGAAGTTGGTAAATATGGAGCTACCTCTTGGTGCAGGTCCTGAGTTATAGAACTAAATAAATTTTATAGGAATCCGATGCTTCGGAAGAGCTGATTATTTGTTAAGGGGCGAAGAATTCAGGAATATTGTAAAATTTATTGTGCTTCATCTTAACCAGTTTAACGAAAATATTGGAGGGTCTAAGAAGCATTATCTGTTATATTCAATTCATAACCTGTTTGTAAGCTTTCATAATTACTGTATTCACGACGAGAAGAAAACCCTAATGGGCAAATCAATTGACGTCATTGTTTAATTGTAATTGGATTCAAACGGACCAAACAGTCGAGCACGACCGCAATATCCGTAGAACAGTAGTATTTTGATTATGCTCTCCATGGGACTCCAAAAGCGTAATCGTAGCTACTTTCAGTCCAGAGCACAGTCGGCGAACTAATGAGGATGTGCTTCCGCAAAGAAATTGTATTATTCCTGAACATAATGCACGTTATGTTACGTAGATTGGGTTGCGAAAATCGTCCTTCTATAATTGCACGCTTGTTGCGTACGAAAAATTGAAATTAACATTAAAAAAAAGTTGGCCGATCATTTTTAAACAATCCCTTCAGACGATAAAGAAATGATTACTAACTAACCGCTACGATGTACTTTTCAACGATACCCGATACATAAGAATTATTATTCTGGTAGTGGTGCTATGAATAAACGAATTAAAAATCAGGACACGTATAATGACAAACGCTGTTTTCAAGTGACAACGGTTCGTGATGCTCACGGGACGAGTCCTACCCAGGGATGTTAATGGCGTCACTGACATTTTGCAAATGCCACGTTACGACATTTTCGTGCGCTTTTGGCCTAAATTGTTATGATATGTCAGTGTTACATCGATAAATATTGCCG
Organism: Andrena chrysosceles; assembly: GCA_963855975.1. Classification (NCBI taxonomy): domain Eukaryota; kingdom Metazoa; phylum Arthropoda; class Insecta; order Hymenoptera; family Andrenidae; genus Andrena; species Andrena chrysosceles. The sequence continues at coordinate 6,732,274 of OY979766.1, read as the reverse complement.
GCCTAAAGTTTCTTTTCGGTGAAGGTATAATAATAGGCACGTGTCGTGGATCGAGTGGACAGAGGAAATACGAAATGTCATGCCGTGAAACTTCTCAACCGACGCGAAACATTTTCACGACGAGTCGTTTCACGGTGGCGTTCGAAATTCCCTCGGTTAGGTTCCTCTGGACGCGTTTTACGGCCACCTAGCATTGCACAACGTTTCGGTTAGTCCAGGAAACACGATGTGTTAATAACACTATCGCAGTAAACAGACACGATTTATCCACGAATGGGCTGAGTGACACTAACGTCGGTTATCTATGCAGCATATGTGTTTTCACAAAAGATTTCATTGTCGTCAATTAGCTCTCCAAGGAAACCCCTTAAAAATGATGAAACGTATGTTTACTCTGAGTTACAACAGTTAAACGGAGACCCCTTTTGTGTAACTCTCTCGATATATTCCTCTGTTTGACACGAATGTGTTTCTTTTGATTTTATTCCTTTATTTCTCGACGTTCCACGACTATGTATATACTTCTGCTTTCAAAGACTTTTCCGCGTTTTGCGTTTCTGCATCTGTAAGTAAGCGCGGGGTATTGAAGTTAGAATAGACCTGAACAGAATAGCAGTGTTATATACATTACAGTGTTTCCTTTATTCCTGATACATATGTATATGGTTCCCCCCTCTTTAGCAAGGTAATACTCTTAAAAAAGACCCAAGTTGTACGTAGTATCTGAGTTTTCGTGAACTGGATACCTTATTAAACGATACAGTTATTTAATTGAAAGTAAGAGTTATGTGGTTGCAAAGGAATGAGACTAATTCGGATTTAGGACAAAGTAGTCGAGAATAAGTCGTGAAAAAAGGATATAATAAAAAAAATATAAGAAATGAAAATTTTAAGTTAAACGATTTTATTTAATTTGATTCAGAATGCAGTAAAAACTAAAAAATATTTCTTTTCGTGCCGTACAATTACGATGGTGGTATGTCACTATAAATAAACTCGTGGAGCACGATATTTCGTCGCTTTTTATTCCTCATTTCAACGCTTGATTCTGCATTAAATTGATTCATACCCTGTTATGACACATTCTGCCCTCGATTTTATTTAAATTGAGATATTACAAGTGCAAGAAAATAATTATTTTTTACTTTTTAGTGGATTTTTTATCAAATTAAATAAAATCATTTAACTTAAATTTTTTTTATATATTTTTTTATTATTTACTTTTTAGTGTCTGAGTTATGAAACTAAAAGAAACTTGTAAAATTGAATTATTTGTACGTGACGAATATATTTCTCGACAAATTGTGTAATCACGGAAATCGGCTGATTCGAAGTCGATTGGGTTTGTAGTTATGAGTTGAAATTGTTTTTTTTTAACTTTGTATTGTCATCATAACTTATATCTGCAAAGTGTCAAGTCTACTGGATTGGTGAAAGTGGGTTAAAATTGAGTTACAGTGTAGCTGAATAAAATCGTTAATAAAAGGAATTTTGAAAAAAGTAGATCGATAGAGTGCGATTCTATCAATGATTACCCCATTACCCATTATTTAAATGATATGCTAATCATTTCAAACCGTAAACACCGTCATACATCTAATCATCGCCAATCATTCCACCGCCTTCCAACATTTCCTGTATCCCACGACACTAATAATGAAGTAGACCACTGTTAATTAACCTTGTATCGACAGTTGACGTGGAACACGTCTCGATGAATGAAGCTAGACCTATTAGGCTATTAACTACTTCCGAGTATACACCAACATTTCCCTCAGAATGTCCCTGCCAGTTTCGCGTTGTTGATTAAATCGCAGTATGAACCGGGACTATTGTGGTCGTGGCCAATATTAAGTAATATTTATGAATAATACGAAGCAACGGTGTAACGAGACCATTGTAGATCGCGTGTCGAGCGAACTAATGAAAACTTGGACGAAACGTGCTATCGTTGACGTGGCCCTCACTCCTGACTTTACGCTTCTCGAGCTTACGTCAGGCGTGGACACGGCAAACCCAGTAATACATCATCGTAAGACCACACGATTCCATTTTGTCTGTCCGTCAGCATGAAATTATCTCATTGAATCGCTAGACGAAAATACACGCGGTGTATTTCCATGCCAGCAACGTGTTTGAGGAAACGTTTGGTACTCCGTCGCGGAACAACGTGGTCGGCAAAAAGGCGCGAAGTCCGCGGCCCCCCTCTACTTGAAACCCGATAGACGTCAAAAGAATGGTTTCATTGATGAATCAGTTACCAATCGCAGAGAGCAAAGTGTTATCGATATGTTTGTGTAACGAGAAGTTAAGGTACCATTTTGTGTTTGACATTTGATATTTTTTCAGGGTCAATATTGCAGCACCTAACTGAAACACGTATAGAAGAGCAACCAGTCTATCCTGCAGCAATTCATAAAAAATCCTGATGCACAGAATCTTCACTGTTAAAAAAACCAAAACTTTTGATTCTTGTAACATGTACTTACGCCTAAATTATTTGTAACTCAAGTAAAATAATAAAAGATCATTCGACATAAGAACTATTTTCATTAGGTACATTAGCCCACAAAATCGATCCTCGGAAATAAATCCCACGTTTCCTAAACAGACCCTATACTTGCGAGGTTTCATTTTTCTCCAGGTTCTACCCTCGTCAAATACGAGAGAAACGAGAATCTTGGTAGTTGAGGCATCAACAGCTGACGGGTTGCTGTTTCTGTTTACGTCACTTTTGTACGATAAGAGACGGCTGGGGCTGTCAAACGGTTAATAAAACCGGTGCAGGCCTAGATATGTATCCATTGTGCGAGCGCATAATGGAGGCCTGTCTCTACCCCTTTAGACATTCATAATACATATATACATACACCGTGGCCTTGCGAAACAACACTATCTCTGTGACCACTGTGTCGCGTAGATAACGTAATCGTCGCCTTTTCGTAGCATTCGCGGAAAGACGAGCCGTACACGAGCACGTATCCGCACCGGTGCGATTCACCAGACAGCTTTTGCATTAATTCGCGAACTAATAACCCCGAGGTAACCGATTCTCCGGCGTAGTTCGCTCGATCACGACTAATCGTTGGCCAGATTTTCCATGGCTTCGATCGGCTATACCAGGTGCAGCTGCACAGAGATTGACGATGATCGGCTGGATAACGTTTCAAGGGTTGTAGATCGAGGACTAGCGAGCTGTTGAATCGTGAATTCAGTACGCGGTCCTAGTTGTCCGCCTGCAAGCACCTATTAACCCCGATCGAATGCTTTCGACTGGGAAATTGGGATGCAATAACAGAACCGTGCACGTTATTGGGTAATACGACCGCCTTATTGGAACGGACATTGTATCCCGTGTGAGCGAATTCGAGGTGTGCAACTTGCTGCTGATTTCGGTGGATCTTATGGTATCGAGATGCTTGTCGTTTAGAAGTAGCTGGAGTAGATTCAATGACCGAGGATGACGTTGGGTTTGATTGCCAAGGGGGCAATGTGGAAATTATTCGGCGATGATCGAGACTCGGGGGATAAGTGCAAAAGAAATCACTTACATACATCGTTGGAAGAGCATTTTCACTCTCCTAAGAAGAAGATATTTAAATACTTGATTTCTTTAATTTTATAAGCGCTGAAGCTATCGATGACAGTTTTAACGATAGAGTAGACGAACTAGATGACAACGACAGATAAAAGTAGTAGAAGGGGTAAATAATAGAGGGACTAGTGCGCAGTTGAGTCCAGTTCGATAGAAGATTGCAAGAAGGGTTGAGTGACAACGTCGAAGACGCGACGGGCATCGGTTGTAACCGGGGCAACCCCCTATGGTGACCAAAAGGGTAGGGCCGGAGATAGAAAGGGGCGCGGCAAGCAATCATAGATACTGTTCCATTTAGCTTGGTCTGTGTTTATTCGATCTAAGCGTGACCTAATCTTGAGGTTCTTTATTAGACCTGCACCCGTAAAAGATTATCAAACGCAGCGATAAGACAGCCACAAAAATTCACTGGCCAGTGGTCGAGGAATCTCTTCTTGCAGGGAATGCGAGTCCCTATCGATTTCCCTATCGTCAACTATTCCCAACACACCTCAACGTTCTCACTAGTAAGTAATTAATCGTGTCACTAATATCTTAGTAAATATAAGATAGTGGATAATGAAAACGTGTACCGGCGAAGATTTATGCAACGCGAGACATTAAAAGTAGGACTGACATAGGCGTCTTTTCGATATCTTAATTGGAGCTTACTTTAAGTTTCTTATTCAACGCGTGCGTCAGAGGCAAATAAGAATTTTTACTCGATATCAGGCGCCATGATTACTAGACAGCAGCAGGTATTTTGGCAAGCTGAGGCGTAAAGGATTAATGGGGATCGCATAAACCGCGAAACGAGCGTGTGCCCGTCTGATTTAAATCGACGTTCACTACTGCGCGAAATCAAAGAATGCCTCGCGCTTCTGTTCCACTGCCTCGAGTAGAATTCACCGGCTTCCTGTAAAATTCCATATTTTTTCACCAGCGACGCTTACCTGACCACGCTAGATTGACACCCACAAGGCTACAAATCACAGTATTAACAAATTTATGATCCCTAAATGGAAAAGCTGGCGCCGTGTTCGCGAAACCGATATTTCTGCAAGTTAAATATTTGAAATATCAACGTTCTTCGTGTACATAGAAACTGCAATGTAACGCATTGAAATCCGTCAGAAAAAGATTACAGGATACACCGAAATATTGATAAGAATAACCAATGATGACTCAATAGGAAGTGGAAGGAGATTACGAGGTTTACCCGTAACGCGGATACACATCCGTTATAACTGTGGGAAATCGTGTGGAAATTGGCAATAATAGAACAACTAAAAAATAAGAAAATAATTCCAGCTAGATTTATCAATTTCGAAATAACGTTATTGGGAACAACACTTGAAATAATACGCTGTATTGCTTCACAGTTCTATCAAAGAATCTCTATTTCTCGTTCAATCTGTGACAAGTTGACAACAGCGAAGTGAACGAATATATGAGATTAAAATTACAATTGTAAGAATACTTATAATATATGTGCCATCAACTTGTACATCGAACGAGAAAGAAAAGATTCAAGACAGACCAAGACTCTCAAGATTTGTCAAGATTTAAAATTTTTCAGATTGAAATGTTATTTAAAATGATTAAGAGCGGAACAATATGATTGGATAATTTCCAAGAGAAAAACATTGACCGTTCATCATTATTTTACTAGGTCATTTGGAAATCAAAATAGCCTAATTGCTTTTAATTAAAGCGGCCCATTGTTTGCACGTAATAATACAGAGACTACACTCATTTTACTCGAAACGTAAAAATTACTAGGCTTCCAGTAGACACACTATATTTCGAGTACTCCGTAATTAAGACGCCATTCTTCTGCCTCTAAAGGCAAGGAACATATTTGGTTGTCAAAAATCCTCGTTTCAAAATGAGCGTGTACATCGAACGTCTAATCACTGTTTGCATTGAGACAGAGCTAAGGAAAACAGTATCCTGTAACACGTATTTAGGAATACACTTACGTAACGATTCGCCAAATGCTCGATGATTTCAGCCGCGGAGGCACAGCCATCCAATTTGATATCTGAATGATAGAGCATATTTCTCTTCAGCCAGACATTCCTCGCGATATTTACGAAGGGAATCATCGAATGCGCGACGCCTACCCGATAAGATAAGTTTCTGAAAGGAGAATAGAACGATAAGAATCCTCGCGTCGAGGCCGTTGCTAGCGGGTTTATAAGTGTAATCACAATGACGATGCATACGAGGAAGGTATGTGCATGCGGAACGAGACGTTCGCCGATACATCAACGCGGCTATCGAGTCGTCATCGTGATCACTGACTTATACAACGAATGCGGAATTTTCATTAAAAATAGAAGGAACGTAAATACACTTCTGAAACACAATAGTAAAACGGAAATCGGAGAAAGTGAGTTATGGGTGAACGGACTGTAGAACTAACAAATTCCCGTCGATAATATATTGAGCGTAATTGTTGCGTACTGATAAACGTTAGTCAACTGAATGTTTAACCAACTGACGATATTCCGCTAATGCGCCGCGACGTTAATGTTACAATGGGATGTAAATGTGATGAGAAGCAGCCAATAAATTTTAATGCCTACTAAAATGTAAACGCCGAGCATAGATAGCCCGATAAGCGTATTATTCCGGAATTAAAAAGTCTAATGCTCGGTTGGTTTGCTTGAAATGCTATCTGCACGGCGGAACCGTGCAGCGGCAGTCGTTTCGACTTATCGAATTTCGCTTGTATAAACGTGCTCGCCGAATGGGAAATTAATAAAGGTGTAATACCGAGTTTTAGTACTTTTATCTGTTTTAGTAGCGTATACAGGGTGTTTCATGTAGTTTCGAGTATAATTTTAGAGACGAATGGACCACACAGAAGTAAGAGAGAAAGCTTAGGTAAACACTTGTCCTGTTCTACTTTGTTCCTCAGTCACAGGTGTTTTTGTGTATGAATGTTAGTGTTTGGACCGATTTTCGCGAAATATATTGCATTTAGTTTAGTTTCAATCCACTTAGGTCATGGAGAAAGAATTATCAAAATCGGTTAAGTAGTTTCGAAGTTACACCAAAAATAAGAAATCTGATTCATTAACTGACTTTATTATTATTATTACGAGCAGCTTTTTTTGTAGGCATACTTTTTAAATAAACGTAATGTAACTTAGACACCTACAAAGTAAAAACTAAAAAATTTAAGAAAAATCAAAACCGACTTCACAAAAAAAAAAGGAAAACGCACCAAAAAGTAAAAAAATAATTGTTTTCCTTATTTAGTCTACCTACGACTCTCAATATTTTTATGTCGGAGCCTCATCATTTGCAATGTGTAAATCTGGCACCGATTCAAAAACATTGAGTCGTAGATTAAATAAAGAAAACAATTATTTTTTACTTTCTGGTGCATTTTTATTCTTTTGAAGTCGGTTTTAATTTTTCTTAAAGTTTTCTAATTTTTATTCCGTGTCCAATTCGTCCCTGAAGTTATGTCCACGTGATATGAAACATCTTATACATCGCCGAAGAGACACGCAATCGCGACTTTTTTTCTCAGATCGCGCGATTCCTCTTCGAATAAATAACTGACCTCGTGCGAATGAGCGCCAAGCTGTGCCATGGAACAATACGCTGCTGCGTTTACAGTATGAAGTAAACAAATATTTGAAGTATTACGCTGATAATGATTAAGTATCAACTGACTTATAGACGGAACAATATATCGTGTTTCGACTTTCGAAGCGGCTTAATTGTTTGTTTCGAGCAGTTTTATAATTAGAATTATCGTGAGCAAGATTGTGTTAGGCGTGTACGAGAACTTAATCGTTCGAGAAGCGAGGATTTAAATAACGCGTATGAAAAAATCTTCACAGGGAACGAGAATATAGGAACACAGTAACACGAAATTACCCAACACATAGTAGTATATAAGAATGATTCCTTTTCGAAGAATTAAAAACGAACATTCATGCAATATCAGCGGTCTGCTGTGAAAAAGAGAATTAGCATCTGACTGAGCTTGCAGTTTTTATGGCATTCCCATTTGAATTTAGATTACGTGGCGGTTTGGCCCAACAGTGCCAGTATTAGTGGCAAAATCAAATCACACTCTGAAACTGAAAATCGCTCCTCAAACTTCCGCTCATTTCTGCTGGAAAACTGACGAGAGACAAAACCTATTCCACGATCTATCCTCAGTAGCAACGCTCGTACGAGGCCCATGCATATCAAGTACCAATCCAACATTCCTACGTCGGCTACGAGCATGTTTTCATTCATATATAGCGCGCCCCGCGAGGGCCGAATATGTGGGAAAAAGATGGATGATTTTCAGCGTAAGCAGCCGTACGATCTAGCTGATTGCGATGAACACGAGTGCACGAGCACTGAAAAGTAACGGGATAAGTTGGCGATAGAGTGTCGCCGAGTGAAACGGCCGGCCACGCGATTACGCAATCCGTTATCTGTATTCGTGAGCGGTTATCGTAAGGCTCGGCCAGGCTGATTAATTAATTCCACGGTGGCTAATAACGCCAGTTGGATTTCTGCAAACAAACCACGAGGGACGAGTGCGGGTGCACCCGGTGCGCGCGATCCGCCCACGTAGGAGCGGCGATCGAGTCGCTCGTTTCGTATGGATTCTGCCATCGGTTCTCATTATCATAAACAGAGTGTTTATCGATGGAACACGTTGTGCAATTTAAATGAATACGCCTGTCAGCCCGCCGAGCGGAACCGTTAATACGCCGGTTTTCCTCGATGCTCGCCAGGGCGGTGGTCGGTTAATGGAGAAAGAGGAAGTAAACCTGATCGATTCCCGGTAGGTGTACATTTTCCTCGACGTGAAAGCGTAAAAATACCCTAGAAGAATAACAGTGTCTGGTTCTTCCTTCGTGATTCAACTGGATGACGTGGGATCCCGGCATTTGCGTCAGTCCTCTCTTTGCTTTTATCCTTCTTTCTCTCCGCTGCTCTTTCTTTAACCCTTCCTTCATTATCCCGCCACCAAATCAACGTTAACACTTTCCTTTGGCCAGTCGTTTCAAATCGTAGATGACACTTCTGGTTATGTCGAGGGAGCTTATCAATTATTCACGTTGTAGATCGTACTTTGTCTGATTGCGACACATGACTCTGCGTGCAAAGCGAAGGAGTACAAATCTTGTTGTATGAAGAAAGGAAATGCTGTTAATGCTCCTGTAATGTTCGCGTGTGATTTTCTGAAGTTTTCAACAGCAATTTTTCTATATTCTGCTTTCTCCTTCTCGGTTTACCTATGAGACTTTGTTTCTGCTTGAAATAAAATATTCATAAATGGGTTTTGCAACGATTGGAGAGTGACTGTCCCGCCAGATGGGTCCTCGATAACTTACGACATGCTTAACGGCATTCGAGATAATAATTATGCACCAGTTGGGGAGATGAAATTAAAATAATCGTGGAAATGTTGACTGGTTTGGGAGAATATATCTTCCATGGTTTGAAAAGTTTCACATCGTTCATTTGGTAACTATCTTTTATACTTTTAATAAATAGGGAAGTAGATCTATATGTTTATATTAGTAACCTTTACGATTTTTATTTCCCACACAAAAACGTAACCAGCTCGTTGCCACGTTTCAAAGGGTAACAAGAAGGTCGGGTGACTAACGATTTCGCGACATGCAGCTGACAAGAATCAAGAATTAAGAGTGTCAGATCGCTCCTGCGAATCAATTCTCGTCCCTTGTCTTCCAGATTTATACGCTGATAACTGTAACATTTCATTTAGCTACCAATCACTGGCAGCGCGTCTAATAAAACAGGCAATTGTATCGAATCAAGAGCATCCAACCTTCTGAAGAAACTAACAGATGAACGATATCGTTCTACCTCGAACTGTTTTCTAACATTACGTTTCCTGATAGCGGCAGATTAACTGACAAAAATATCCCCTATCGCGTATTGTCTTTGAAAGACACTTCTAACGATAAAGCCATCAATAAACATCAGCGATATAAGCTGTCGACATTAATTTCTTTCTACTTAAATCGACTTCGAAGTGATGTACTGATATGAGACACTCAAACTGTGATTCTCAGAACGAATACAAATTATTAATAGCATCCCAGACACAAAAGACAAATGTTTCGATTTTTCTGGAAATTCCACTTTGCGGCACACAGATGTGTTTCTAATCGTGTAAACTTAGAGCGACGAAAATATCGAATTTGCTTTTGGGAGATTGACAATTCAAATAGTTTCAGATACTAATTCAAATTTCAGATACTTTCTAGGTTTTACCTTACGAAGATCCTTCTAGGCGGTTCGTTTGTTTCATACAACTCAATGCCCTGTTACTTTATTCAACCTTGCTTTATGCGAAACCATTTCGTCGCACCTGTAACGTTCCGATCCCGATACGCGACGAACGTTAATGTTTCAGGAGGATTGGTGGCTCCCAGTTTTAGAACCACCATTTTAAAACTGCATCGGCTATTAGTACAATATGAAACGTGCCTTTCTGAGTTTGCCCTTTCATTCTTACGGTCAAGGTAAATAGTCACCGACAAGTTCCAGCGATAATATTATACATAATAAGCTCAATTATCTTCCGCTTCTGCGATTTAGCGATCGTTATTACGGAAGAATAAGAAAAATCGTTGGGTTTGTTGGTTTTTAAAAACTGGGTTTAATAACAAGTTTTTTTTTAATAAATTTGCGAAATTCGAAAACCGGGTTTTAAATTTAAAAAACCGGGTTTATATACTAAAATTAATGCAGAAATGAATTAATTATTTAATTGGAAACGTTAACATTTTGACTTGAAATCACCTCAGACCCAAGCATATTGTAGTAGAATAAAATTACTAAATGAAATAAACATTTATAATTTTTATTTTGTACGGATTTTAATTATTTTTTTTCATTTGGTTTTATATGCCGTGTATTTTATTGTGTTATATTTTTGTAATTCCATAAATATTAAAAAAAAACCTGAAAATTTTTAAAATAAGTAGAAATATGTATTTACTAATGTAATTATATTTTTATGGGTGAATAGTGGATTTTGAAAACTGTTTTTTTTTTCAAAAATCGGTCTCTGTATAAAACCTAAACTCGTTACCATTCGCAGACAATAATTAAGGAATAGAAGTAATTGACTTTCGTACTTCCATCGCGCTTCTAGACTTTCCTCGATAGGATAATTAATTTTAATGTGTTTCATTAAGTACCATTTTTTAGGCGTCTAATATAAAATCTCATGTTCTAAATAAAACCCTGAATTCCCTTGCAATGACTCACTGTGTCAAATTTCTTCATTTATATGTACTTTCATCGCACTTTATTTCAATGTCGAGTATACCTATGTATGTCAAGAATATACTTATATTCTTACGAAAAAATTCAGCTCGTAGTTACATCATTTCCCCAGTTACTTCACTCCATAGCTGAATGGAACAATACGATATCTCTTTCACAAAATTACTCTTCCGATAAACATTGCGAATTGCCATTACCCATGTGGCATGCAACGTGTGAAATAGTGTCGTGCATAGATAAGTGGTCACTTAAAACGTAAAAACTAGATACATATAATAATGGAATGCTTCGCCCAATGAAGCAAACACTTCTCACAGGTTCAAGTTGAAATGGGATTTGTTGGGAACGAGAGGATTTCGAAACGTGAAGTTGCACGATTGCTTCTCGCGTAACGAGTCCGCGGACAATGTAAAGACGGCGAACGGGGGAGTCGGAGTAACAATGATATACTGTCATTAGATTACGTACAAGGTATTTCAAGGTGAGCAACGAAGACCAATGGTTGATGCCATTAGGAACCGGTAGCCGAATGAAAAATTTACCGACTTGAACTACGATGAGGGATATAACGTACTACTCTTCCTCGGCTGGCCTTTTGACGATGGTCAAGGCCACTTGACCAGCTAATCATAAGAAACTGAATAAACCCACGTCATACATTTACTACACCAATATACAGTAACTGTGGATCATGCCTGTGTACAACGATCGTCTGTGTAACACATGTACAACGATCGCCGATATAAAGCGTGGGAAAAATTGATTTGGTGATTCAACGACGGCGACGTTCAACGATTGATAAAGATTTGCACATACCGGAATTGGTTTATAAATGATAATAAGAAATTTAGATACATCCAAAGACGGTTTACATAAAAGATAAAGTTCTTTAATCTTTTGTGGTCAGGCGGGGTATATCGCATCCCGGACTAGTTTTTTTATTTGCCAATATTTCTATGAATTTTTAAACCTCAATATTAAAATTTAAAAATTTGGAGAATTTTAACAAAAAAATCGCTTTTTCTACAATTATTTTCTCTACTACAAATTTCATCATATCATAATTTACATTTCTAGAAAATTACTAGATTACGCATGCATAATTATCACTCAAAAGTTAAAAGATTCAAAATATAAAAATGGTAACTCAGAAATGACGCTAGGGTGGAGTGCATCCTATGTGATGAATTTGTGATTATAGGGTGTGACCACGAAGGATTAAAATCGCTGTAACACGTTGGGGGAAGTTTTCTGTATACCTAAGTGTAACAGAAGGATCTTTAAAAGCTGTCGCTAGAATTTCAATTAGGATTGTGGTCACTGCCCTCTTTTTCTATAATACATAATATGTGAAAGAATTCAACCTCAAATAAAGTGGTAATATTGAATCACGTAATTAGCTCGACTATACAGATAAATAGAGGGCTTATCTGCGTTTCAGTTGCGAATGATTTCGTATTTCACGCCCTTCACAGACGAGTGTTTAATCTGGTTTTTGATAAGCATGTAGGGAAATAAGGCACAGTTCTGGTTTCATTGGGTGGGGTCAGTGTAGTGGGTTTCGATTCATTGTCAAGATTACGAGTTAATTACTTAAAATCCCCTTATGTCGTGAGGTCGTAATCTTTTTTATCGCTGATCACGTGCAAATAGTGTGATGTCCACCTACGTACTATTTAGCGTCTGGACGGGTTGCATGCGAATTTTTAAAGCAATTAACCTAAAACGATTTCACTCGAATAATTTAGATCAAAGGTCTGCGCGCGTGGCAGTGATTTAAATGTTTTACAGCGCACGTTGTTATATAATTGCTGTAACTATTTGCATTCAACCTCGCGCTTGACCTCTTGCTCGTGGATTCGCGAACCGACACAGTATTCGATGAGAATACAAAGTCAACTGGGGATTGAATGTTATAAGAAACTTTTAAAGAATATTTCTCGCGAATGTGCCGCAGGACCGATAACATTCATGCATGTAACCTTTGTTCTTTCATAAAGTCACCATCTGCCGATAGAATCGTGTCGAAATGACTGTCTGTCACGATCTGCGGGTACGATTTATGCAGCGTTCATTGGTAATGGGGTGCATGGCAAACGAGCAGGGCTGTGCGGACAACGTCGGACGGAACCGAACTGGAAGAGCAGCCGATTTCGCCTGTAGAAATTGCTGACAGACCGTGTAAATCGACTGCGGCGGCTTTACGACTATACTCTAGTGAATAAGTCACGTGAATATGTCCATTATTTACAACCGCCGCGTGGGAGGATCGATGTGTGTGACCTGAGGTTACCATGCGATCGTTAACACAATGTTTTACCATTTCTACGCGATAAATGAAAGAAACGCTGATAATTGAGCATGCATAAAGGATATTAATGTATCGTACGACAATCACACGAAGATTACCCATGAATTTTTCATTAATTATAGTAGGCTCACCTATCCACAAAAAAGAGATACATACTATCGTACTAATCTTCCAGCATGAAATGGTAAGTTGAGGAAAATTGTTCGAAGCGAGGAAAATTCTACGGTGCAATTTAAAAGAAAAATCGAGTGAATGTTCGATTTATATTGAGGCGGCTAGAGATGAATGTTTTTGCCATTAAGACCCGCAATCTAAATCAAATATTAACGGCTACCTCCTCACGCATCTCTTTATCGGTCATAACGAGGAGTATCAAATAGGATCGCCAGCAACATTGCTGATAACAAAGATAGGGTTCGATGTAAGAAGTAGCCGAATTTTTCACTGACAGGGAAAACTACAGGTAATACATAACTGTCAGTAGTCCGAAGCGACGAGGAACGCGAGATTTACATAACATCAGCATACATTCGAGCAAGTGAAAACGCACGTGACGTTCCTGAGTACAAGGTCGTTCGACACGGACTTGGACGGAGAAAGGATCAGGTTTGCGAGTTCCCGAAGTGGTAGAGAATGCTCGAATTTCGAATGTCAATTAAATTGTGTTTTTTGAACGTACGACTAGGAGAGCTGGATCACGTTCACAGCTGTCCACACTGTATATCATCTTTTTCAATAAAGTTTCATTGGAGGTGTTAGAATAATTGAATTAAAATTTGATATTTTCTTGAAACGTGGATTTCAATTCCAAGGGATTACATTACAGTATTCATCTGTGACTGTGTGGGCGCACGTTTGCGGACGACGCTGCTAGAATGTTAAATAATATTAAGTGCATTCAAAGAGAGGAATACCTACGTGGTCTGTGTTTACGGGCACGTGCGATGCGCGGTTACTCGTGACTTGCGAAAGGAGCTTTACCTAACCGATACAGTTCTTTACATTTTGCAGTACTTTTTCCATTTATTCATCAAAAATTAAATTCATGAATACTCATGAGGTTATTCTACTCCCGTAACAGCTGGTAGCGCAGCAACGTTGCACACTCTACGCGCAAAAATGACCAATTTCTGATTTAAGTGGAAAGGGTAGAGAAATATTTGTTCTCGACTCGTATCAATCGATCGTTGCAGAACAGCATCGTCACCGAATCAGGAGCGTATGACCCATCATCGAACTGAGCTACAACATTCGCGAATGGAACGTGAAGCAATTGGATATTGCAACGGGGCGCAGCGGCCACGCCGCGAAACACTGCATAGGTGGCCAATTAAACGTGCGTGCAAACCAATTGGTTCGTTCGCGATTTATCGGTTCGTTTGATCTGACATTCGTGTAAGTCTCGAAGGTCGTTAGATGGCGATCTTTTCCTTGGGCCTATGTTAACTTAAAGTGACTGCGTTAGGCTTATACAAAACGAAGCATATGGAATATTTATTTTGGCTGTGAATATGTAAACGACACCATGAGCTTGACTCGGTTGTGTTACGAAGATTAGAGAAAAACGAACTATTCAAATGAACGCTGAAAGAAAATTGAACATCTTAAGAACGGCTAGTTTACTGACCTACATCTATGAAGACTTCCTTTTCTTTATATCTCCTATTATTCAACAGTTTGTATCTAAGTTAACTTATGATTCTGAAACACCCTGTATATTTGACAAGAGAATCGAAGTATTTTGATAACTTACGTAATTCGCAAACGCACAGCAATCGATATGTAACCCGATACTGCACGCATGCAGACAGAGCACGTGCATTTATTTTTTATCAACATTTGGGGTACTGATGGCACAAGTGGGAGAGATAGGGCATATTTTTACTCTTACTAGGAGAAATCGGTTCTATAATTATTTTGAATATCATGCCGATGCTTAGTCCGGTGTACGTGTACTCGACGGATTTTCAAATTTAATTTTTTCGAAAACGAACCACGTTCAAAGAGACGCTAGTTTACGATCTCGATTTATCTTTGAACAAAGAGTTGATTTCATCTGCAACATTGCCTGATTTATTAGTATATTCCGCTAACTCGTACATAGTCAGTGCACGTGTACCTAACCGGTTTTCGAAATCGATATTCTCGGAAACGAAGCCTCGCGGGAATAAATTTGTATACCACATTAAGAATTTATTTTTATACGAAGAATCGCCTTCTGCCAGATTATTTAATTATTTAAATTTAGACACCAATTGCGAATGTTATTATAAATATACACAGGACATATGAGGTTTGATTTCAATCTTCGTTATTGACATCAGAGGATCATTGAGATCATTCTATTTACATCTGTCGATATGTTTGCTTATCCTGATATATTAGCGTGAGATTATAATGTACGTACTGGAGCAACAAGATGGATTTGAATACGTGGAATTTACTTCATACATTACTTTTCAAATTTGTCTCGCCTCTGACTAAATTTCTCAAAACTTTATGCATAATACTCCTAGCGGTACGAAAATGGAATTTTTCCCCCGCCCACTCGGCATTATATATTTAAATTTATGTATTTTTAGAAATATTTCAGCGTTCCTCCAGAAATCACGCAATTCAGAAAAAAGCGAAATTAATTTACATTTTCAATCACTGTCACGCTTCAGAACTGCAGGGCAAACGTGTCCGAAAGGTTATGAATGATTTGAAATAACCTATACGAATTCAATTAATCACGCACAAGTAAAAACGTTACTCCGATGACTGCACGCCGCTACTATGGAAAACACAATGTTCTCTACTTTAATTATTCGTTGAGGATCCGACGTGCATTAGCGACTGACCGTTTGAGGGGACAATTAAATTTCCCAACGAAATGCCCGCGTCTGGTTTCCCTGTTTCGCGTGAACAAGCCAACGAGAAGCGTACGCAACAATTACACACGAGATCATGACCGCACTGGCGAGCATTACAACGGCCAGGTCATCGGCAGTTTCCCCACAAAAAACCTGTTGCTTCGGTTACGTTCTCCCACGAACTTTAATTTTCAACGGTACGATCACGCAGGAAGAGTGCCAATCGAAAACTGGAAGCTTAGCCAAGCTCGCGAATGACGCGGGACCAATTTATATTACACATTCCCTAAGCGAAGGTGAAAGAAAATCCTGACACAGTCCCCTACGCACGGCGGAGCACACGATCGAGACCGCCGCTCAAATTCAACACTGAAATCTCTACGCACGATATTCTAATCGACGCGTGACGTTCCCTTAAGCTACGGATTCTGCACGATACGTGGGATTGCAAAAGAAATTCGCGAGGCACGAGCCAAAAGTCTCTGTCAAGATTTCACCGAGATAAGATCGAACGCGGTCAAACGGTAATTGACGGAAAGGCACAACTCGTAATCGTCAATCACCGTGTGCAATCACCCTTGCCGCGAACCATGCACATTCGACTTTTCTGTACAATGTTTCCTACTGTTCGAGGGATGTACACTTACCGATAACGATTAATTCTGGCTGCAGCACAATAAACACTTAGAAGATACGATACGAACGACATAACCCGCGCACCGAACTAAACCGGCCATATTGTTTACTGGAACAGCATTTGGCCGTGTGCCTGCTTTCACTGTTTTGCGGATCTCTTGTGAAAACGACGAGAGCGCCCTCTGTCACTAATCTCACACAACATTCGTAATATCGTGATTTCGTTTTACGACAGCAGGTGAAACAGGACTCGACTCGTATCGATAGAAATTTAGCGCAACTTTACTCGTCCAAGCAAAGTAGGGGGAGTTAACGATTGAAAGCGGCGTAAATATTTTTCGTCCGTGTTTATCATGGATCGTTTTTTCAGGTGTGTTGCGTTTTGATTAAAATTAAGAAGCAGAAAGTTTCACGGATGCTCCAATACCTGCCGCTATCAGTGCATCGATAGTTATTACCGTACGGTATAAGTTCGTAAAAAGATTCATGTATTTTGAGAAGGTCATCTGAATCATGTGAGTTTAAATGTTTGTGTTTACCAAAGCCTGTATTCTGAAATCGTTGTGTCACTCCACAATTTAATTTATTTTACGTTCGATATTGTATGTAAAATATATTCTTTAATAAAGTGTATTCTTTGTTTTATGTACTCTTAGAATTGTGAATTTTCAAAGGGCATGCATCAGATTTATCAAGGTCATTGCAGGTCTCAAGTACATATAGTTCATTGCTTTGTATACATATTAGAAATGTGGATAAATGTTTTTATTGATAAATTTGAAATTTATATTTTGTGGTTTGATAGTTAGAAGAAGTTGCAACAGTTGGGTTTTATTTATATGTATATTGTATTTTAGAAATAACCATTCATAATGTCACGTCGGAATCGTCATAAGAAACGTGCTCTCATCGGAGAGGACACTAGAATTGCGGTAAATTTAACTCTAAAGAAGTTCTTGGAAACTATAGACCAGAAGGAATTGGACTTTCCATCTTCGTATACGGCGGAAGAGCGGAGCTATATTCATGAACTCGCACACGAATTAGGATTGAAATCCAAAAGTAGAGGGTAAGTCGAGAAGTAATATATGCTTTCATTTTATCCTAATGGTTGTAACATACTTTTTTCCCGAATAGGAAAGGTAAAAATCGTTTTCTGACAGTATATAAGAGAGAGAGATCAACTATAGTTCAAGCTGATGCTGTACTAAAATTACAGAAAGCTTCGAGACAGAGTATTTATAATTTACTACAAAGTTTTCCACTGAATCATAAAGAATGTCAGGATTTACTGCCACCGATCGAACGAGAAAGACCTCTTAGTACAGATGGTATTAAAATTTATATCACTATCTTGTGAATTGTTTTTGTGCAACTGTGGGACTGGGCCTTATTAATAAATTGCCTAATTAATAGTATTAAGTATTACTTAACACATAAAAATATGAGGATTTTCAGTCAACAAAGAAATACATAAATATATTTTCTGGTTGCACATTACAGTTCACAAGATGTTAATATATTTTTCTCGAATACAGATCTTATTTAATTTTGAAAGTACCCGCATAATTTATTATTTTTAGTTTCAGTGAATACAAATACTAAAGCCATGGGTCGATTAAATAATAGCGTGCCACAAATACCACAACTGAAGACCAACTTCGATGTATTAAATTTTCGTAAATCTCTACCTGTTTTTAGTGTTAAAGAAGATATTCTTAACGCTTTAGACGCTAATCAAGTGGTTATAATAGTGGGTGAAACGGGCAGCGGTAAAACTACCCAAGTCCCTCAGTTTATTCTTGAGCACTGTCAACAATGGTATCAACCGTGCAGAATTATTTGCACCCAACCAAGAAGACTGTCGGCTGTTTCGGTGGCCGAAAGAGTAGCATTTGAAAGGGACGAAAAAATTGGACAGACATATGGCTATCAAATAAGACTCGAGAGTAGAGTTGCTCCGAAAACTCTTTTAACGTACTGCACGAATGGCGTGTTGCTTAGAACCCTTATGGCGGGTGATTCTGCTTTAAGCACCGTGACGCATGTTATTGTAGATGAAGTTCACGAACGTGATAGATTCTGTGACTTTCTCCTGATAGCATTGAAAGAGGCCTTGTTGAAGCATCGATCTCTAAAGCTTGTGCTTATGAGCGCTACATTGGACGTGAACATTTTTGTAAAATATTTCAACAAATGTGCAGTAATTAATGTTTTAAGTAGAGCGTTCGACGTGGATGTATATTATCTTGAAGATATTTTAAAAATAACTGGTTATACGACCAAAGAAATGGTGTTGAAGCGGAATGAGTTGGCGAATAAGAAAGATCAACGTAAAGTTTTAGAAGGTTGGACTCAATATAAGCCCCAGCAATCGGGATCGCATACTGTGAATGATAGATGTCGATTGCCTGCTCCAATTTTAGCGCAGCAAAGCGAGCCTATTCCAGAGAAAGTTAAGTTAGAGCCATGGTTAATAGAAGAAATGGATAAAAGTATTTCTGATACGTGGTTGCTCGGCGGTGAAGACAATTTTGCACAGCTCCTGTACTTCATACTGTCCGAAAATGTTTCTGTAGATTACCAACATTCCACAACATCTGTAACTCCACTTATGGTGGCTGCAGGTAGAGGATGTATAAATACTACAGAGCAACTTTTAAATCTGGGCGCAAATTTGAATTTACGAGCAGCCAATGAATGGACGGCATTAGATTGGGCAAGAAATATGAATCAAACGGAATGTGCAGAGTTGATAGAGGCGTATATGAAAACATACGATTGTACATTGCAAGACGATACACTAACGCATGGTAAAGATGCTTCACTTTCGGAAGAAGACAAGCTTCAGTTGGATGCATATCATCATACATTTAATGACGACAATGTTAATTACGATCTTCTTTTACAATTAATTTTATATATACATTTGAAAATGCCTCCCGGCTCTGTTTTAATATTCTTGCCAGGATACGACGATATTGTGACTATGAGAGAAAGAATAAATAGCGAGGAAAAAGAAATGAATCGGGGTTTACGATACAGTTTATATCTTCTGCATTCGAACATGCAAACGTCCGATCAAAAGAAAGTATTTAAACCTAGCCCTCAGGGGACTCGAAAAATTATTCTCTCAACAAATATAGCTGAAACGAGTATTACAATCGACGACGTTGTCTACGTCATTGACTCGGGGAAAGTTAAAGAAAAATCGTTTGACGCTATATCAGGGGTATGCACGCTCAAGTCGAATTGGATTTCTCAAGCTTGTGCAAAACAACGCCAGGGTAGAGCAGGAAGGTGTAGAAATGGCATTTGTTATCGTTTATTCTCTTCAATTCGATACAACAGTATGCAGCCGTATCAGACCCCAGAAATCTTGAGATCGCCACTGCAAGAATTATGCTTGTTTACAAAACATCTAGCCGCAGGAAATACGCCCATTGCTGAGTTTTTAGACAGGGCATTGGAGCCGCCCTCGAATGTAGTAACAAGAAACGCGGTTCAGTTGCTGAAAACTATCGACGCCCTAGATCCGTGGGAAGATCTCACTGAATTAGGAAGTCATCTGCTTGACTTACCGATTGAACCGCGACTTGGAAAGATGTTGCTATACGCTGTTGTTCTGAAATGCTTAGATCCCGTCTTAACGATCGTGTGCAGTTTATCGTATAAGTAAGTGAAATGTTATCATTCTAAAAATTCTATCGTCTAAATGAAACTAATGTCGAACGTTTAATTTCAGAGACCCTTTTGTCTTGCCTATGCAACCGTCAGAGAAAAGAGCCGTGACTGTAGCTCGTAAAAGATTCGCGACTAACACGTACTCTGATCATATGGCTGTGTTGCGTGCATTTCAGGGATGGCAGAATGCTCGCGCAAGTGGCAAAGAACGTACGTTTTGCGAGCAAAATTTCATTTCCGCTGCTGTAATGGAGATGGTAGTCGGAATGCGGACACAGCTTCTTGGTCAACTTCGCGCG
This sequence comes from Andrena chrysosceles, assembly GCA_963855975.1. Taxonomy (NCBI): domain Eukaryota; kingdom Metazoa; phylum Arthropoda; class Insecta; order Hymenoptera; family Andrenidae; genus Andrena; species Andrena chrysosceles. Next base: position 6,711,622 of record OY979766.1, on the reverse strand, counting down.
TCGGGATTTGTTAGGGCAAGGTGGCCAGGAGATATCAGAGATTTAAATTCTAATTCTGAAAATTGGGCAGTAGTGAAAGCAGCTTTGACCGCTGGATCGTATCCAAATTTAATGAGGGTAGACAGAGAACACATGCAGTTAAGGACGCAGTACGTCCTCTTGCTTAATTACTCTCAAGAAATCTTTGTATTCTGTGATACCATTCTTTGTTATTATTTATTAATCATTACTACAGGAAAGAGGTGAAGGTATTCTTCCATCCATCGTCAACGTTAAGAGATTATCCAAAATCTCCAAGAACGACATCTGCACAAACGCACGCAGCTAATGTAGAAACTTTACCCTGCGATTGGTTACTTTATGAAGAAATGAATCGTACAGGACGGTTTTGCCACGTTAAAATGGTTACTTTAGTTAATCCATTGACAGTGGCATTGTTCTGCGGGCCAGCAAGATTATCCGTAGATATAATTTACGAAGCTGAATGTGAGTACTAATTTCAATACTGTCCGAATATCTCGATATTCTAGATAGTCCATATAATTGTTATTGATTTACAGCTATACCAGAAAGTGAGTCGGATTCTGAAGTTGATGAACATAATGACGGAACGATTTTTAAACTCGATGATTGGGTGGTATTTAAACTCGATCCCGAGACTGCCAGGTTCTTCTTACATTTAAGACAAAAATGGAATGCTTTATTCTTAAGACGCATGAAAACGCCAAACAAAGCTATGTCACAGTTAGACGAGAAGGTTGTGAATACCCTAGTGAACGTAATTACAAACGAAGAGCAAGCATGTGGATTGCAACAACCCTCTGGTATTGGTCAACGGCCACGTCCATTAATTGTCGATTACTATCCTGCCAATGCTAGAAGAACGGACGACTTTGTAGAGGTAAATATTTCAGCGTTTATTTATTTGCAGCGGTACGTGTATTATTTTCTTTAACCATTCATATGTTAATACAAAATTTTTTCTCTGTTTTCTTTTAGAGGAATTTTTAAATTCGGATAGAAGAAGGATATTTCGTTATGTACAATTAATAAGAAGTATTTGATTTTCTTGGTTCCTATATGTGACTCATTGCAAAATCGCAATGGTATTCCTGTACTTACATTTTGTGAAAGTGGAATAGATTACGTTTGAAATAGGCAAGCTAAAAGAAACGAATTGTCGCTGACTGTGAGATATTTATAGTTGCATTCTAACGTTTACTCAGTATTAACGAAAGCTTCGAAGTCAATAAATTATCTCCTTGCTCGAGAAATTTAAGAGATAAAGATATTATGTTAAATCACGCTACGTATCTCTTATAGATATTTCTTAATTATTATGTACCAACCGAATAATTCCGACCATTTTAAACTAGTATCAAGCGTGTAACATTTTTCATTTTAAGACTTTACAGAAACATTCACACGTACAAATTAAGTATTGTATACAGTGACTGTAAGTAATGTCGAGTTAAAGATAACCAAATGTGTCACTCCATGGCTTATCATGAGATCTAGTTTATTGTAACTGCTCTTTTCTAAGGTTACTCCACATTTCCAATTTTCTGCCTAAATAGTATAGAATGAACATGTAGGAATCAAAGTAGATTTGTGTACCTTTTAAAACACTGCGATGTACTGTATCGATAATAATCTTAAGTAATTTATCTACATTGTATAGTGTGGATAAAGTGCTTAATGTTATAATTTACTATACAGGATTATTGCATTTAAGTGAAAGAGTAAGTCGCAACTACGTGGAGTATGTACCTAGTTAAGCAATACAGCAATGTGCTGATTATTAGCTATAATGTAATTCTTATAAAAGCGATTTATTAAGAATTTAAAGCTTAATATTTCAGTCTACTAATACGTTATGTGATATAAACGTACCTTTATTTTGAATTTAATTGCGGGCAAATTTTTATTATCAAGTATAAAGTTGATTCATATTTTAAAAAAATTCTGGAAGGAATAAGCTGCAGAAAAACTGTTTTTTTTTTTAATATAATGATTTAATTTATGAAGCTACTAGTAAAACCTTTAGGTGGCAATGAAATGTATGTTGATGTTAACATAGCGTTTAAAACTGTAATAATTTTCAGTGTGATAATAAAAGAATTTTGTCATAATTTATGAATGATAATTTTTTAATTACTAAACACAATCTTCAAGTGACCTTTGAATTGTCTAGAGTACTAGAAATGGTGAAACTATGTACAATGTAAAGAATTTGAGTTCTGTTAATATTTGCTGGTATATTGTACTTGAATTATTGTTTATTCCTTAAAAATTGAATTAAGGTAAAAGTAGATTTTATCTTCTAAACAAATTGACAATAAATATGTGACAATTATAATGTGTGTCATTAAGTAGTTGCAGATGAAACAAGTTTTCTTAATTATTTTTATTACAGTAAAATAACTTTCGCTTACGTTTAAAAGTTTCTCTATTTATCTAACATAATTGTTTTTGCTGTAGTTCGAAAAACGCATTTAACCTCAATTTGGCACTGTATTAAAATTTAGGTTATTTCTTAATCGCTTGAAATATTTATAATAATAATACTAATAACATAATACCATGAAACTCAAATGACAACATTTACTACAATTACTATCCCTGTAAAACTATTTAACGTTTAGATATATCTTCTTTTTATAGAAAGTTTTACGTTTATATACTTTATGTTTTACGAACAAAATTAAAGTAGACAATGTCGTTCGTTTCTTGTAATCTTCGTCGAATGTCAACTGTTTCTAAGGTTTTAGAAAAGTCTAAAGTCTTTTACCCTAACCTTTCATTGTTTATACGCTGTAAATCAGGTAAGTCTGATGAGAGTCAATTAATTATTTTATAACATTCCGATGTTATTGCTTCTCGATTACCATACTTTCATTACAGATGATGTAGTCGTTACCATTGGTGATGTTTCGAAACGAATGAAGCCACCAAAAACTCCTGATTATGTACCAAGAAAGTATTGTAAGTCGGATAAGCTGCTTTCAATGTGATACATATAATTCCTTTTGCTTTTATAAGATAAGCATAATGATTGATCATCATTGGAATAGTATTAAAAACATCTACTCAAGAGGCGCTGAGACATTTGAAATGGATGCTCCAAAAGGATATTCTCGCTCAAGACATCTTTTTAATGGGTGCACCAGGAACTAGGCGGAGAGAATTAGCTCTAGCCTTTCTGGAACTCACAGGACGTGAATTAGAATTTATTGCACTTTCACGAGACACAACTGAAGCTGATTTAAAACAAAGAAGAGAAATTAAGAGAGGAACTGCCTATTATCACGATCAAAGTGCAGTGAGGGCTGCGGTAAATGGAAGAGTTCTCATTATCGAAGGTGTTGAAAAAGCCGAACGAAATGTGCTTCCTGTATTGAATAATCTGTTGGAGAATCGTGAGATGCATTTAGAAGATGGTAGATTTCTCATACCAGCTGCACGTTACGACAAGCTACTCGAGGTATAGATACATACTCGATTCTCTAATATTACCAATTGACTGGTTGACTAGACAGTTTGTAAATTTATTTATTATTTCTTTTAGGTGCATAGTCAAGAAGAATTAGATGCGTGGCGGCTTGTTAGGGTTAGCGAGGACTTCAGAGTTATTGCATTGGGTTTGCCAGCACCACGTTACCCAGGTCACCCACTCGATCCTCCACTCAGATCTAGGTTTCAAGCTAGGCATATCCCACCACCCAGTTTTGAAGTAAGTGTATTTATATAATAAATTTAGTAAACTTTGAAATATTTATTTTAGTTCTTCCTAGAGTGGTACTAAATTATTTACGTAGTATTTAATTACTATATGTAATAATAAATAGACTCCGGATTTTTAATGATAAATTCAAAATATATCGAAAAATTTTAATATGTTTGTTTCATGTTTAACGATACTTTATGAACTGTACTTGGATACTGTTATACGTCACTTTAGCCATAGGCTGATTAGTGTTAATGAGCTTTTAATTTCGAAGTCACACAAGTTTATTATGATACCCGTGATATATTACATAATTTAGAATCTGCCTTATTCAAGATTTATGTAGTCATTTACTTTTCTACGGGCCTACATGTGTTACGAAAATTTTTATCATGTGTAGAATGTGTTACGATTTTTTGGTGGTATCGTATTTGCTAAGCAGGCTCTATTAGCTATGGAGACTTGCAGAGTCTCGTGTGACAATGCATCATAATTACGTGGGTGGCCCTACGGAGATACTGGCGCGTGTAATTTGCTAAAGTTTTACCTGATTTATGGAAACGTCGCGGCGTACCATTAGACATGGGGTGCGGAGGTCGCACCAACCCCTCCATCTAACCACCCCTTCCGGTGCTCGTTTCCTTCCTATATAAACTGCTCGTCGCTGCGCTATGGTCACAGTCATCGTGGATTGGATCGCGTGTCCCGAGCACCAGCAGAAGACTGTTTGTCCTCTAGTTCAGTCGAGAGTCGATACGTCGGAATTCGGTCGAACGCGAGGTCTGACGCGTCGTGTTGCTGAATCTGCAAAGGAAATACGAATAATCAGGCTACATCCTTCAGCGAGCGCGTTAACGCAAACATGAGAGGCAAAGAAGATCCTTTAAAAAATTAACGCTCAAAGTAATTTGATACTGGGTGTATCTGGGTCCATATTACATTCCTTAAGAATAATCGAGATTTGTAGTCGCACACATTAATACACATTTATGCGTTAAGTTAAACTCTTCACTGGATCGAGCAATGCCAGCTATATGGTCCTCCTCAGAAAGACCGATATCTGTTCGCACTGTATGGGTAGACGGTATTCGACACGCGATTTTATCACCCGACGATCCTCTGATAAATTCCAAATCGTGTCGACGTTCCCGAGTATCGAAGGATAAAAATTATTCGACGGGGTATCAACAGCCTGATCCAAGGCTGGATCGTTTGAACAGTTGCTTCGCGAACCTGCACGTGGTCGCGGGCAGCAATCTCTCAAAGAATACGACATCCTCGCGGATGTATCGCAAGCTTTCTGCACCCCCTTGCCCTAGAATGTCAACCAGCGCATCCAACACCGCCAAAGTAGATTCTTCATCGGATGATAGCAGAGAAGATAAAAAGGACCATTGTGACGAAACGGAGGAACAAGTCGCAGACATCCTTATCGATCAACCGATTGACAAGGACGATGTTCCTGGGAACAGGACCCTAGAAGCGGAGTCTAATTCTGGTTGGAATCCAATCGAATGCAGACAGGCAGAGGGGACATTCGACACATTCTGGAATCCATTGTTCGAAAGGGTTCTTCAGTGGTTGGACTTATCTGGGAGAGCGCAAAGTTACGATTTCGAGGAGGACTTTGTAGAAACGTCGCCGCGCGAAGGGGAACGGAAGTGGAGCCCCGTTAAAAGAAGGCAATCGCGTTCCAAGCGTGAACCTTTTGTGGAAAAGGATCGAGTAATTGCGTCTAATTATAAACTGCACAAGGATCGTTATCCTGAACGCGTTGGAAGGGATGAAAGCAAGGTGTCGCAAAGGAGCCTGCCTAAGATAAGGACTACGAGAGAAGAGTTTCGAGATAAGGATGAAATGTCCTGGAGTAACGCAAAAGCTCCTTCAAAATCAGACGAACACGTGTCGAGGAACGAAGTTAAGAGGCATGAGAAAGTATCATCGTTATGGTCTCCTCCAGGACGCATTCAGCTGCACATAGTGATGCCGAATCTGATTTCCAAGGAGAATCACGCGTCTTCGCAAGAATCATTGATTAACGACTAAGAGTATTTGACTGTATTGGTTGCATGTAACATCGTAGTTGTTCTGTAATTAAGTATTAGTAATGCGAGATACTGATGAAAATTATTTTCCGCAACGAGACGTAAGGACGTTTTACAGGATTCGGATTTTAGTCGAATATTTGGATCCTGCAATGAGCGCGTTTCTAGTCATAGAAAAATTAATATACGTGCTCCTAACGTTAACGTTATATAAAGGTAATTACACATTTAACAGGAAGAATTGAATTCTCAATTTATAAGATTTTTTTACATACTTCAAATTTGCATTTCCATTGCTTTTGTTAGGCTGAAGTATTTTATTTTGCGCTCACGCGGAGCTGACTCAATTTACTTTGGCAGCACGTATCTCTGTATTTTCACGGTAACATTTCGGTAGTATGTATATAGACTGGCTTCATTTGCGCACGCTACTTTTCCACCCACACTCAAGACGTAATAAATCCCATTTTATCGAGAGCCAATTCGATACCCATTATTCGCCGCGTGAAAGAAATAACGGCGAACGGTGCCGGCGCGAGACGTCGCGACGAACAGTTTTACGCGTTCGGTGTTGAGGGTATTTGTAAATTAAAGGAACGAAATAAACCCCAGGAATGGTCACTTAAAAAAGTCAAATATAATTAGCAGTTTAAAGGCATTTAAACTTTAAACTGCTTTAGAACGGTTTCCCGTGACGGAACGAAAGCTTCAATATTATTTTGTGGAATTTCGTGTCACGCGCTGCCATTCGCAGGCTATATATACTCTACACAATTTTGGAATAAAAGTAGCATTGCAAACGTGTAAAAAATATTGTATACGTAAATAAGAATTACGTATGGAATTTATATTACTTACATAGGAGTTCGAATAGTGGGAGTGTTAAATATAATATCAAGGAGTTTCAAAGTAATTTAGCAACTTTTTTCGTACGATACTGTTGGCTTCGTAATCTCAGGTACATTGAACTTCGATAATTTATCGGAATTCGTGAATCGCGTGTTTCCACTGCTAAACGAAGCCTTAATGTCGCAATTGTTCGGCGACGTGTTTTTAAAAGTTCGTAAAAGTTTGTCGCTTGGCGATATTTATCGCTGTGCACAGGGAACATAGTGTTGATCTTATCTTGATGCGCGATTACTACAAGAAACTTTGCAGTTAATCAACATTGCAGTAGTCTGCTTAAATTATATCTGCTTTGAGAAACTAATTAGGGGCGACATTAAACGCGAAATGAAATTTGTGTCTTGCAGAATCTTGCAGTCAAGTTTTATAGTTTTACAACTTCGTACGACTATTCATTTCCTAGATTTATTCAAACTTTTCGAACTGAATGCAAATTAGGGACACTTCCACACGAGATTTCGATTTGAAATCAGAAAATTCCGTACGATTTTGGAAGATTTTCAAGAAATTTCTGTAGGATGTGTGCTTTAAAAGAAACTATTCTCGTGGACACTAGCACTATGTACGTGTCTATGTCCTGCTGAACAGCAGGAGCATTAAAATTACATTCGTCTACAGCCACAAGTTCCTTTCATTCGCGAACAACGTATAGTGGGGTGGTGGGCATAAGATGTGGTCGAATCGAATCGAATCGAATTGATTCCACTGGAACTCCTCTATTTTTGCGGAAGTGTTTCGCAGATCGTTAAGGGAATCGTATTTTCACTAGAACCGCGATTACCGCGTTGATAGGTCCGAGAATGTAGCTCAATTGAAACTTTTCGATGGAAATCTGTAAGCTATCTCGAGGATTCCGTGCCGAGTAGTAGTTATTCTCGGGTGGTTGGCGCACGTTGGAAAGCTCTCCTGGCGCTAATCACTCGGTGCGGACTGTTTGAAACAGATCGTGGGTGTAACATTCCGCATGCTCTGTTGTTCACGATTATGCGGTTTTCGGGCAAACGGAAACAATGCGGATACCTTACGGAGGTAATGCAATCATAACTTTGCTCGTTGAGGGAAAGCGACCAGTGCGAGTTATTAACTGCCACTCGAAACTTAAGGGACCTGCAGGAAATCGCGTATCCGACGTGTTTAACGTCAGAACACTAACAACGCCATAAAGATGATAAATAATAATATGACTATATATAGTACAGTAACGAAAGGTTAGCAAAGGGTTTTTTGTTTTAAAAATATTTAAATTCACAACATTTTTAACGATAAAAGGAAAACGGGATATTTTTCCTTCAACGGGATCTAGGTGCGGGCACTAAAGGGTTAAAGAAACGTTCATATTAGAAGCTCGAGAATTACATCCGAATTTCGACAGAAAAATGTATTTTTTGGACATTGTTACAATTGTAGGATCAGTTGCAAACTTCGAGGAAGTTAGCCCCGAACGTTGACAGTGGCAAATTATCGCAGCTATTATCATGCGCGCACGCTTTGGTTACGCAAGAGGCTATATCCTTAGGTCTTCCGGATTTCCCCTTGGATAATCTGTCCTCAGCTGCTATTATAATGGTAAATCTCCTGTTATCTCGAGCATCGACCTGTCTGTCGAATTTTCTGTTAATTTGAGCCTTACCGCAGGATAAATGCCCACACCTGCCGGTATTTGATATATTTTACAGATTCTATCCGTATAAACTGTTCTTGGGGAAAGAGGGCCGGACCGCGGTTGAAGGTGTGCTTAAAACTTTCAATATTCTCGATACGGAAACGAATGACGAAAAAGTCACAAGTCGGGTAAAAGTGAACGAGAGAACAAATGATTCGTTGAACGTCACGATAGAGCATAATGGTGTTAAGACGACGTTGGACGTAAGTGGGAATATCTGAAGATGAAAGGGTTGAAATGCCGATTATCCTATTCTATATGTTTTATTGTTAGGTTCCTTGCGGTACCAAACAAATAAATGAAAGTGTAAAACCAAATAAGTACATAGAAACGAATTATCAGAATAATTTATTGACGAGCATGCTGGAGACGCACTTAGTCTCTGACCTGTGTTTAATTGGTCCAAAGGGTTGTGGGAAATCCACAACCGTGCAGACGTTAGCTGATTTAACGGGCTACCAGATAGAACCCGTGACGCTTTATCAGGCAAGTGTTACCTTTAATTTGCTTTCCTGTTGGCTTTGCGAAGAAAACTAATCTGCACAGTCTCTGTTTCCCAAATACGTTTCAAACAGTTGAAATGTCCCCATAGGACATGACATCCAGGGATTTGATACAGCAGCGAACCACGTTGTCCAACGGCGATACCGTTTGGAGGGATTCACCGCTAGTCGATGCGGCTTTGAATGGGAAATTGGCTGTATTGGACGGAATTAATAGGATCCACCACAGTACCCTGGCTATATTGCATCGGTACATTGCCCGGCGAAAATCCAACAAAATCTTAGAATTAAATTCAAACCGGACATATCATTCCTTTATAGATTGGTCCACGATCGAGAGTTACAGTTGCACGATGGCAAGAGGCTGATCAGGGCCGATCGATACGACGAGATAAAGAAGCAACACAATAAATCGGACGAGGATATGAGAAGCTCGGGCGTGCTACGTATAGATCCGTCGTTCAGGATCATAGCTTTAGCAGAGTCGCCGATAATTAATAATCCCTCGGGGCAATGGTTAAATTCAGAGCTGCTCAGTTTATTCCTGTTCCACGAGATGAGGCCGCTGGCGAAATCGGAGGAGCTCCATATCATCCGATCGAAGGTGTCTGCTCTTATCGTCGAACCTTCCTTTCGAACCTTCAAAGGGCCGTTTCGTTTGCATTCTAAGCGCCTGTTACGCTGTGTTTTAGTACGGAGAGCCTTCGGAGGCGTTGTCGAAGATTCTAGAACTGGCGCACGTATTGCGATCTTCCAACGATCCGACTTTACAGTCTCTGGCCGGGTCTTTGAGCACGAGGCAGCTTCTGAGGATAGCAGAGAGGATGCACAAATATGAAACGGACGACGCCTACGTCGCGGTGCAACGTGCATGCCTGGCTCGTTTCTTACCAGCCCTGGCGAAACAGGCACTCGAGGATTGTTGCAAACGAATGGGCATTGTTCCCATGAGCACCGCCCCGAACAAGGACATCAAGTGCGAAGTCACGGAGGATAGTGTGCGAATCGGAAGCACGGTCGTCGATCGATACCACACGACAGCTCCCACGAAGGTGCCCGATATCTTGTTTTACGACGTGCCCCAGCATGTCGCCCTCTTGGAGCGTCTGCTGCAGGACTTCACCCTGGGGCAGCATCTCCTGCTAGTCGGGAATCAGGGAGTAGGCAAGAACAAAATTGTCGACAGGTTGCTGCAACTTTTGAACAAGCCACGCGAGTATATACAGCTTCACAGAGATACCACTGTTCAAACTTTGACCCTTCAGCCGATGGTGAGGGATGGCAAAGTGGTGTACGAAGACTCGCCGCTGGTACAAGCTGTTAAATTGGGCCACGTGCTTGTCGTCGACGAAGCAGACAAAGCGCCCACTCATGTTACTTGCATTTTAAAGGTATTCAGAGCTACGTAGTTGAAATTATATTGGACGATAAACGTGATTCGAGTAACCTTCTTTCCAGACTTTAGTCGAATCTGGGGAGATGATACTGTCCGATGGCAGACGCATCGGTCCTTTCACAAGCTCTGCCGCGCAGAGTCCAAACGCGATACCACTTCACCCAGATTTTAGGATGATGGTGCTGGCTAACAGACCAGGCTTCCCTTTCTTGGGAAACGACTTCTTTGGGGCTTTGGGCGATCTGTTCAGCACGCACGCCGTCGACAATCCGAGTGTTGAGAACGAGATTCAATTGCTGAAACAGTATGGCCCGAACGTGGACGAGAAAGTGATATTCAAGCTGGTGAAAGCTTTCGGAGAGCTGAGGAGCATGGCTGATCAAGGCTTGGTCTCGTACCCGTATTCCACTCGGGAGGTCGTTAATATCGTGAAGCATTTAGAGGTGAGTTGTGGATTTTGTTGGCGATCTTGTGTTTTATACCCTCATAAATATACTTCCCTGTGTCCTCAGAAATTCCCTCAGGAATCGTTAGCTATCGTAGTACGGAACGTGTTCGATTTCGATCGATACAGTCAAGAGGTATTCGATACTTTAGTCTCCCTTCTGCACAAGCATGGGATTCCTATTGGAACCAGTCCCGCTAATGTCGCGTTGGCGAAAGAGTAAGCGATTTAATGTAAAGAGCCTTTGTTAAAGCAACTTTCGTTTCGTATAAATAAAATTTATAGCTAATTTTTTATGCGTGTTCTTCTTTTTTAAGCGACACTTCTTTTCCATTTCCATTGCAGAATATCTTTACCAGGCAAAAAGATTTCCGTTACATGGAATTTTTCGAATAAGCAACAAGTGTTGCCTGTTCAAGAAAGATACGTTAAGTTAAAGTCGCCCATAAGTTTGAAGCAAAGTGTTCTACCTTTAGACCGTGTTGAAGCTAGATCAGCTTTATTCACAGAATTACAAAGCTACTGGACTATACCAATTAACGAAACTGGCGTGGTTGCTGCTTTGTCGGTCTTTAAGGGCGCCAGAGACGATGGCACGGATGATAAAATTCATATTCTTACGACAAATCCCTTGAAGATCTTTAGCATGAGCCAGGAATCGGATCAAATTCAAGAAACCGTGATACACGGATTAATAAGCCCTGAGAGGGGCAACAAACCCTTGTACACGATGGTGACTGATAAGGATGGAAATGTTTTAGTGCACGAAGAAAGTGTAAGTAGTTCTGATATGTAATTAATGTTTCTTCCCCAGTCGTGATTGTTACGTGAGAATATGTATTTTCAGAGTAACATTCTGCTACTGGTCAATTTAAATAACAAGTCTGCTCGGCAAATACAGTTGTCGTCCTTTCTCGACATAGCTTCGGATAAAATATCAAACGCATTTAGACCTAAGGTTCTTTACTGGAAGATGAAGGGCGATTTAATCTTGTCCCATAATCAAGTCGTTTTCCACACATTCAATTCCAATAGAATAGAGGTGATCGATCTAGGTTCCATGTGTGCCTACACGATTAATTTACCGTTCGACGTGGAATCGGTCTTGATTCCGTCGGAGAATAAGTGGTTGATCCAAGGTAGATCAAGGAACAAGTATATTCTCACGAAATCTTCCAACTCGTCACCGTGCCCGAACGTTTTGCGAGAATTGGATGAACCTAATGGGAACCATTTAAAAGTCGGCTCGTTACTGAGCTGCGGTAGCAATGACTTGCCCAGTAGCGTGCTTAGCGTGGCGTTGGGACAAAAGATAGATTCCCCAAACAGACTGTTGGTGACCGATAACACCTATGCCAGTATCGCTGTCGGATTTCCTGATTTAGATAGCTCCAACGAAGTTCACTATTGGCCAAGGCGACGGCCAAGCAGAAGCTTCACGCCACCCATTACGATGGAAAGTGGGCAAATTATCAGAACAGTTGTACCTGAAGAATTGCCCGATGATATTCTTCCCACGAGTGGAAGACAGCCGGGAGTGACTGGTTATTTAGAAATTGTTGACACTTTCAGCCACAAGTTGCGTTATATACCTGTACCAGAGTGAGTAGATACATATGAAGCACCAACACGTAGATACGAGTAGACTTTAATACTTTCCAAGCTCTCTAACACTGATGCTTTCTAAGGAGTCTCTGTTTACGTTTCTGGGGGGACTTTTTAGACCAGTCAATGTATCACCTGTGGTTCAGTGGTTATACTCAAACAATTATCCTCTATATGCTTCTCCAAAATCGAATGAAGATCTGGTGACCGTAGACGCGGGCGGGTGTGTTCGCCTCTGGGAGACATCTTTGGTGAAGATCGAGAGGTCTTTGGGTGATTGGCGAAGGATGGTGGGAAGTGACAGCGATAGACTACAGATCACGAAGGAGAGGTACTCTGGCTTGGACGTCAGCAAACCGAAACATGGAAAGATCGATGAGAAGAACGAGCCGCATGTTGGAGGCAACACTTGGGCAGGAGGAACCGGAGGTACAGCGCATAGTGCTTAAATTACAGATTTCCTTCAACTGGTGAACTATTTAATGAAAATTTCAGGAAGGGATACAGCAGGTCTCGGTGGAAAGGGTGGACCGTATCGTTTGGACGCTGGCCATACGGTGCACCAACTCAGCGACGAGGAAAAGAATGCTGTACCGGAACACATAAAAAAGGCGGCGAGGGAAATGGGTCTAAAAGCGTTTCAGCAACGTTTAAAGGATATTAGGATGAGCGAGTATGATAATAAAGTGTATTCTCAATTCAGTGACGCTGTTCAGAAGCAGGTTCAAGCGTTGAGGACCATAATAGGTGAATACTCGATCATCTTCTACTCTATATTTTTATACTGTTACAAGGTGGACTACCCAATGCTGAAATAGTCATAACTTTATGGTACTAATTTCCTGCAATTGCGCTCTAATTCCTCCGTGTAATGTATAAAACTATAGCTCCACAGAAGTATCTATTACAAAATTGAGCAGTACTCAGAGTGCCAATAAATATGCAAACGTTTCCATTACTTTACCAGACAGCCTACAGGCTAAAAGTAACGAGCGCCAGTGGTGTAGACATCAAACATCCGGCGAGTTGGACGACACGAAACTAATCGAAGGTTTAACAGGGGAGAGAACGATTTACCGGAGGAGAACAGAGAAAGAACCGGAGCTAGGTACACCACCCACGAAACCGAAGCGTTTAAAATTGGTGGTGGACGTATCTGGTAGCATGTACAGGTTTAATGGATACGATGGACGCCTCGATCGGGAGATGGAGGCTTGCGTTATGGTAATGGAAGCGTTCAGTGGTTACGAGGGAAAGTTTCAGTACGATATCGTTGGTCATTCTGGCGACGATTGTCATATTCCTTTCGTCAACCATACTCAACCACCGACGGATAACAAGCGAAGATTGGAAGTAATAAAGGTAACGAGGACTAAGAAACTGCCTCGATTAAACACGAGACCCGCTGTTCTGATGGGAGCGATTTCTTTTAGACGATGCACGCGCATTCGCAATATTGCATGTCCGGCGATAATACACTGCAGGCGACCCGGCATGCGATCACCAGCCTTGCAAGAGAAGATTCTGACGAGTCTATTGTCGTCGTACTGTCTGACGCGAATTTAGAACGCTACGGTATTCCTCCCGAGCGATTCGCCAACATTCTCACGTCGAATTCAGACGTAAACGCTTTTGCCATATTCATTGGGTCTCTGGGCGATCAAGCAGCTAGGTAAGTATGATTTGATAAATGTTGTTAAGGTACTGTTTCTGAAGACGAGGGGCGTAAGAATGTGTACATGTAATTTCAAGATTGATCAAGAAGATGCCCTCGGGACGAGCATTCGTTTGCATGGACCTCAAGGATATACCTCGGATCTTGCAGCAAATATTTGCAGCTTCCTTGCTAAGTACTACACGATCCAATTGATATTTCAAGCTAGTAAATTTGTCTAATCTTTGGAAATATTTGTAACAACGAACGAACGAGAGATGTATAATAATGTATGATTAATTTATATTTACTCGAATGTACAGCTTGTAAATGATGTAAATATAAATTTTTAATTTTACCTATACCTGTGAATTCTGTTCTGATCTAGTACCCTATGCCTTTATATTAATAATTTCAAGTACTCGATAAAGCAATGCCATATGTAAGTTTCAAAGTAACACCAATTTTTCAAAGGTTGGCATTACTGCATTCGGATATAAGTTCAGTCGACATATTTTGAAAGTATGCCTGCACAGCTGATGCTTCAAATACTCAACATAAACCTCAATTTCATACGTGCTATTATAAAAATTGCGCGGCAAATAAAGTTGGTCTACCGTTAATTATCAAAAATACCTTCTGCATACAAAGTGACGTTCACACGTTCGGAGAAGAGACGTAATAATTTCGCGAAAGATTGAATTTGATACATAACCAGCGCGTAAGGAAATAGACACAAAGCCGAAGTGTACCGAAGTTAGCCGAAGACGCACGAAACAATTCAAACTCGCCTATAATATCCCTCGTCTATAACCTACGGTCTTACAACGACGCTATCAATGCTATACGACTTCTGCTAACCCCAAAGATGTACAGAATGAGTAAACCTACTTCCAATGCATAAAAAGAGAAGAAGAAGCACCTTTACGAAAGGAATCGAGATGTTGATCGCAGAAAGTCAATCGCTTTACGTGAATAGATGCATGAGAAATCAGTCACGATCAGTCAGATGCAACTTCAACGCGAGGTTACCGCAATACATAATTGGCGAAAAAGAAAGCCGTACATACCACGCGCAGCATCCCCCCACGTGTTCCACGTTCCATGAAAGGGGTTGAAGGTATGCACAACACAAACTCGCGGCGGAAGTGGTTATACAGTTGGGGCATTTCGAGAATACCCCGCGAACCCGTCCGACCGTGTCGGTGGTGTCCCGAGGAAATCTGGGGGGGGGGGGTGACGGTGTGAGCCGAAGTTGGCCGAGGATCCCCGAGAGGAGTCGAGAGCGTCGAGTGGTGTGGGGCGTACATCCGTTAGTCGCACGCCGGTCGTTGAATGGAGCGGGTGTGGAGACGTGTACAAAGTGCCGGGCGTCGTGGTGGCACAGCTCGATGTGGCTGCCCTGTGCAGCCGTGTCAGCTGCACGTGGATCAACGCGCGAAACGCGGCGGCGGCGGCCGCAAGTCCCGCGGTGGTCCGCAAACGATCGTGTGCGGTTGTCAGGTGCAGCCGTGCCCCGTGCATCCAGTGCTGATTAGGGTTCGTCGCGCTCGGCCCGCGGTTGGCAACTGCGACTGCCCGCTCGAATCCCAGCCCTGCCCCCACGTATCGCGCTCGTCCGCTGTCAGAAGAGTTCGAAGGTAAGTGGACGGCCTCGCTGCTCGCTCCGTTTCCATCCCCGTCCCGACGTCTCCGCCAGCTCGTGCGCTGCTCTTTTCGTCGCTGCTCCGCGGGAGAGCGTAACGCACCTACACGATGCGAACCGTTTCGCGTCGGAAGAACGAAGGTCAACGTAACGACGCGCTGATCGTGCTTGCGAGGTCATGAGCACAGCTTTGTCACCTGTCACTCTTGTCCATACGCGGCGTGTGTACTTAACGACGGGAAGACGCAGGTGGGGGATTTATTGCATGCCTCGCGAGGGAGGGTTCGAATGGTCGAAACACTTTCGCGTGATTTCATTGTCGCGGATAAGTAGCGGGTTTATTGACTGAGGAACAGGCTCGTTGATAGGGGAATGGAATTGAGGTTCGCTCGTATTGCATGGTTGTATTCTACAGGTAGCTTATTGGGGAAATGCGTGGGGCGCGCAAGTAGCGAAGTAGAATCGTCGGTCAGACGATGCTGCGTTTGAATATGGGCGCGTAAATTTTCGTTTGAAATCCATTAAGGTGGGAGGAGTACCTTGCGTAGTTAGCTATAATAAGGGATTTGAGGGTGAAGTGTTGAATTCTTTGGGTGAATGTGTGAGACCAGGTAAATGTATTACTGGTCGTATAAGGGTATAGTGGCGTGCAAAAGTATTCGGGCACCCTTTAAAACAGAATAACTTGTTTAAAAGTGGTCCAAACGACTTGAGTTTTTTTAGAAGCTAGAAGGATTAGTTTGTTAAGTGACACGTTTCGTCGTTTTTAAAAAATATTGCAATTGGTCGGAATAGCGAAAAAAATAGTAAATGTCGTTTTTTCAAATTTTTTGCCTATGTAATGAAAATTTCAAAAATGCCTTTTGTAGATTTAAGTAAATTGTATACGTGCTGAAATTTTCAACAAAATCTGTCAATGTAGCTATGAGCTACAAACAGTTAAAGTTGGTGAAAATCACACATTCCGGTAGTTTTCGGCCGAAAACTATGACAACATTTACTATTTATTTCGCTAAACCAATTGCAATTTTCTATTCTAGCTTCTCGAAAAATCTCAAGTCGGTTGGATGAATTTTAAACAAGTTATTCTGTATTAAAGGGTGGCCGAATACTTTTGCACGGCACTGTATGTTGTGTGAAAACAAGAAGTGTTTAGTGATGAGTTATCAAGAGCTTTTGTCTTTTTAACTTTTAGATTGAAAGGGTACTAAAGGGTGACGTGAATTCTTATAACAGAGTTATACTTCCAAGTGCTCTTTATAGATGTACATGTAACTATTACCAATTATTTAACGTCCCTATTAATTTAGCTCTTAATTGCATTCCTCTTATTCATCTTCAGAATTTGTTTTAGCCCTTGATAGATTTTGCACGTCAACGATTCGAATTGCATACCATTCTTTATTAAAATGTAGTAATGAAGATTGCCAGATTTTCGTTTATTAAATCGCTTTCCATAGATTCAAATTTTGAAAAGGTATAATAAACACGCTTGGAAAACAATCGCTAACAATGTGTGCTAACCTGTACAGCAAAATTAAAATTTGATATTTATAATGACACTTGAAAATGTGATATACATTATTCGTAACAAGTTCGAACATGCATATTATTTAGATATATCGCTTAATAAACAAAAAGAAAAATTCTCTCTGCAATTTACGTTCGTATAAATTTCCGGCACCAGGATAATCCATTTGAAGTTTCATTAAATACTTCTGTATAAATATTGACTGTTTCGTGATATTTAATGTGTATGTTTAAGTACCGGAATGTAATTAGTTTTGTACGTATAAAGCCAATCAACTTCGTCTCGCATTTTTGGTTTCTTGTAGAAGAACATGTATCGGTGAATGGGTATTTTTTGCTTAACTGGAGCACGTTCGTGTGATATATCCTGTTCGATTTTTGGATTAAGCATCGCAGAGGTCTACGTCACAAGCTTCTAAAATTAATTTTTGCCCGTACGGCGCCACAGTTCTTCGGAGCTGTGGGATCTCTTAATGACTTTTCTGGTAGCAAGTATTAATTTAACTTGTGTCCGTTGAAAAAATAATTTCTAGCAGCAAATACTCGACACCAATTTACAGCGTGCCATTTAGAAAGTCTGAATGCACCAAAGGGAAATTGTGCTCCGCTACTGTTTTATCCTTTCATGCATAATTTTATAATTATCTGAACTTTTTACATCGTGTATAACAATTTTGCTTATGGTCAGGCGATGGTAAATACATATTAAGTTTCATTGTTTCGCATTTGAAGCTTTATTACGTTGTCCGCTGGATGCAACGAGAAATTTCTAGCTAGAAGCCATTTTTTCCCCTCGTTTTACGTGGCACTTTATCGATAATGTTTTAAACGCCATGGATACTTGAATGCACGTCATGAGAATGAGAATGTAACTTATTGCAGTCTACATTTTACTCTTATAGCTCAAACTCCACCCTTATTTAAAGGTCCGCTATTAAATCACGTGGCAGAGCAGAGAAATAATTTGACGTGCATAGCGATCTTTCATAGAACCGATGCTTTTACCTTCCGTCATATTTTGGTATGCTAATAAAGTCGTTTGAAAATAATGGCCGTCATTACAGTGGAATCTGACACGGTGTTGTTACATTTAATATTTTCCTTGGAAATTGAGAGTATATAAGTTGATGAAGGTACGTGATACGAACCTATTATGATTTTGAGTTGGATTACATTTTATTAACAATTAAATGAGGTTCATATTTCCTTGTAATGATTTCGTTAGAACTGTATGTTACGGATTATTCTGGGCTTTATAGATATTTTATCTCTATTTTTCTGTAATAAAATTAAGATAAATTATTATACAATACGACAGAACCAAATGACTCAGCTAAATAATCTAGCTAGACTACAATAGACGTGAATTGAATCTGATGAATACGACACATTTCTGATCAGGGGATAGCTCGATATTATTTGGTAGGATTTATCTAGACCAAGATGGAGCAACTTAGGAACTCCTGGCCTCGACAGAAAGCATTGGGATCCAACGAGATTCAGCGGGATATAATACATCGGGATACAATATGATCTCAACATTGGTGGAGTGGTCAGAGCTCAGCAGGATTCGGCTAAAGTTGGATAAGACAAATTAGAACCCGTTGATCCCAAAGGAACTCGACCACATTACTGTATCTGTGTGTGTAGCTTCATCGTGGACGTCTTAAACAGATAACATCAGTTTCACATTCTAGGGATCAAGATGCTGATGATCTACATTTAATCAAATCTAAGTAGTTATGATGATAAGCAGATGGGGTATAAATATGATTTTGTGCGTGCGACAACTAAAATAACTAAAGAACAGTGGGTAGAAAAGGAGAAAAAATTCTTTCCCGATATTCTTTGTCAACTTTTCTCGTCAATTTGTGAACTTTCTTCATCAAACAAGAGGGACAAGTAGAAACGCCCAGTATATGGTCAGACACACAGTACAATTCACGCGGTCGGCACTTCGAACGTTATACATATCTGAAATAATGTTACAAATATACCACCAGTAAATAGATTATTTTAATATTAAACACGTGATGGTTATTAGACGTTAATAATTTCCCACAATAATATTTTTTTACATTCACATTTCTGTATTTTGAAATCTCAATGAACCTCAACGGTTCGCCGAAATGAAACTGTTCCTCCTCCCTGTTCCCACTCAAAATAAGTACTCGCAAATTTCTAAAACCCTCATTCCTCTGATATCTGACATTTCTCCGAAACCGATGCCTGCAGATGCGAGTGTCCAGAACGACCTTGTCGCCACACGGCCCCCAGCAGTGGTACGCGTCGTCGAGTGCAGATGCAGTCCTCCTCACCCACTTTACCACCGTCAAGTCAGCCGAACCAACAACAGCAACCGTGCGACTGCACCGAGAGGGTGGACTGCACCCACACAGGGGGCGGCGAGGGGACGTGCGACTGCGAGTGCGAGGAGGAGGCGAAACCGTGCTCGCACACCGTCAAGCAATGCAGGTCTCGTCGCACCTGCGACTGCAGCGGTAGCAGCTCCCAGCCGTGTAGCCACAAACCTCAGCATGAGGGACGGATAAAGCGCGTCAAGTGTCGTGTGAGGCGAGCCGGTTGCGCGATGGCCAGATGCACCGCGGAACTCGCGATGCTGCACCTGCACTGGGGCCTGGCCACCGAGTGCGCGCCCTGCAGGCCTCGGGCGCTCACGAGGCGGCTCTGCAGGAGGCAGCAAAGCGACAACGAGCTTTATAGGAGCAACAGCTTCAAGTTCGAGCGGTTCGAGAGGACCAAGGACGAATGCGCCACCCCGCTGCGGAAACAGGTGAGTGCACTTCCATGGGTCTATATCTTTATAGGAGGTCATCTTTTGAAGCCTCTGTGTAGGCAGTTGGTGGTATTTAGAGATTCGTAGCGTTGTGATGTTCAAGTGGCGCTACGTTGGCGTGAATCTTGCACCACTGCTCATAAGCATTTGTAGTTTTCTGTGAGTCGAGCTCTTTGTTATACTTGTTGTCTCTTGTATTATTTTCATGCAATGTCTGAATGTGTTTTGCAAACGTAGGGAGTAATAGATTCAAGTATAGTTCCTTGTAAATGGAAAGAACTACTACTGTAACGGATATGAAAATGTATTTTTGAAAAATGTGACACACGTTTGGGAGGAATACAAATACTTGTGCAGTGAAATGTTTATGCATTGAATGCAATGTATGCATTGAATGGATATTCTCACTTCGATCTTGAATTTAAAACGGTATAATATTTGTCAAAAACAGTTTGATAGTTATCGAAAACAGTAGAGGCTCTTTTAGATGATGATTTTAAATGCTTATAGATGGAACATATACAAATGCAATGACGAAACTCTCCCAATCCTCACTCCAAACACGCTGAACTCACTTAAAAACTCTGAAATCGCTGACCCTCTAAAAGTGACTCTCGTTATACTTTAACCACCCTTAAGAACTCTCATCCCCTTCACACGTACAAACGTTCACACTCGTGGGTGCCACTTAGCTGCTATGACGTACGCACGCGTTTACCAAATACGTTTCCAAACATCTCAGTTAGCTCTCGAAAAAGTTTCTTACCCCCTACCGTCGTATCACCCTTATTGCTCCTGGCGGAACTTTTGTCGGTCTGCGATGTGGAAGAGCTAACTGGGAACCAACGGTTATATAAATCATCTAAACTACTTAGTGGAATAGGATAAAAATCCGACCCGTTTTCCTTCGAGCGTTTAAAGTACTTAATTAATCACTTTATTATTTAGAATTAATGATAGTGGAGTCACGTTTTCAATTAGATAGGCGTGCATCTGTTTTTCTTCATTTAGGTTGCATCGAGCACATCATTTATGTAAGTGTTTTAATTGCAGCATAGTTCCGTCTTCTTCATCAAGAATACTCGTTTTTAGAGTTATTCCACGTAATGGTATCTCGTTATAATGGAAAAGTATCTCGTTTAGAATGATATAAATATTGGAACAAATGTTTGGAGTTTCCAATAACGATCGCGTACAGGGTACAGATGTAGCAGTACGCATTTCACGAAAGGACCGCGTTTAATTCTATCGTCGCAACATCTGCACCATTCCGCGGAACTTTCGTACTTTCTTAGGATGCGCTCGAACACGCGTGCAATGAGACTGTTGTTACTTTTAAACGGTTGCTTCCGTTTGGAGTATTTTTAACGAGAGGAGGCTGCGTTGATTCGTGCTAATTATTTGTTAACTTCATTCTTGTACTGGTAAACGTTCCTCTGCATATACAGTGCCCGTAATAGGGGTAGTCTTTCGTTTCAGTGTTTTAAACGTTCCTAATTATAAACTCCTCGCTGCACCACGCACACACAGTTTTGTTCATAAAGCAGAACGATGTTTGTATTCTCGATCTAACCGTTTGCAATTTTACTTCTACAGTTTAAATGTAATTGCATGATTAAAAATTATGTGACCGCTGCTTTGACGTATCTACCGTTACTGGTCAGACGTCGCGGATCTTTGCCGAGCAAAATAGCTTTATTAAATGAAGACTGGGGCCATTTCACGTGCGTGAGGGCTCTACAGAAGGCAGTAAAGCGACAACGAGTTCTACTTTGGGAACGGCTTTAAGTTTGAGCTCTTTCAGAGGAGCAGAGTCGAGTATGGTATTCCACTCAGCGTGTAGACGAGTGCATCCTTGCGGCGTGCACGCTTCACTGCCACTGGCGTATATCGTTTTTTACTCGCGTATCGCAGCAATTTGTTCAGGTTACGGAAGGTAAAGTGAAGGATAGAAGCTCATACGTAATTAAAATTACGAGCGAACCATACATGTAGAAATTTATGTAACATCTTCTCCAAGTTATTGTCTTCTATGTCGGCAAAGAGGAATATTAATACGAAACCTGGATTACGTTCTTTTCTAAACACGATGCCTTCGTGTCTGGTTAAATTGTCATTGCCTAGAGTCTAGACTGAATAAAAGTATTACATATTAAAGAAACTGATTCGCTTTCCTGTATTAGTGAAAACGTGTCTCCAGGCGTGCACGATGAAGATTGCACCTGCGATGCTATGGCAGATAAGGCGCTTCCAGGGATTCGTCCTGGAAAGAGAATTTAAATTGAAGCAAGATGGAGTTACACCAAGTTCGTGAATACGGAACAGTCGAAGCATGCCGCTTTTGTGATATCCATCCGTCGCGCAACTTTCTTAAATGGATTTCACGCGCTAGTGATATGGCGATGAAAATTTTCAGCGAGCTACGAATGTAGGTTACGCAGTGCTAGGTAGGGGAGAAAAATCTTCCATGTTACCTTCTTCTCTTGTGAAATGGCGAAGAAAATTGAAAGGATTAAAATATTCTGTTTGGAACGATGAAAATAGATGAACAGTAGAGTCAATTGAAAAATGTTTATGTAGGCTGTAACCAACTTTTAATCGAGTTATGTTATATGTCATAAAAATATGAAATTCGAAGTTGGTTTAATATATTCGTTTCACCATCATAGGGTTGGCAATTAGGAAGGCTGTTTGCTAGCCACAGGTCTGCCCCTACACAGATGGTATTTCAGTAGTATAATCGAGTATAGTCAGACAATAGGTGTAACCACTAAACAGAGCACTCAATCGAGGTACTGTTTGTATTAAATTCTGCAAACAATCGTTTTAGACACTGTTCTCCTTCATATTTTGTTCACATCTCACTTTTACAATGTACCTGTAAATTCAAATCAAAACGGAACCGATCATATTGCCTACTTTGCGAGCTAGGATACTTTCGCGGTTTTGCATTGCCATCTGTATTCATTCAATGGTACACTTATCCCTTAGCGTTCTTTCTTCTAATATTGATCCAGTTCAGGAGTTCTCAACTATTAAGATTTGTTTACTGCGGGCGTTGCAACATGTGCAGCATCAGTTGCCAGTGATGAGTAAAATATCGTTGCCATCGATTATTCGAATATTTTGAAAAGTTCCTTGCAAAATATATTATACATGGTGCACTTCATTTAGCTGAAGTATATATAGAGTGTCTTGTTTGATATACGAAAATATGCAAACTCTTTTTCCCACGGATGAGGGTATCGATGTTTGAAAAATTGCTTAACAGCCATGAAACATAGCATGCGCAGTAAATGCGATTGGCGTTTACGATAGCGGATGATGGTGGGTGAAAAAGGCAACAGACGGGTTGAACGATTATTGGAGAGCTTCTTTCTTTTTGTTTCTTTATGCATTATATGCCCTTCGATTCCAATAGTTACCATTTCACGGATGCATATTGCGCTTTCAAAGCAGACTTGGTAACGATTATTCCTAAAGCTGACACTCGTTTATTGGATTAAGCGTTGTCACCTACTCGTGTTTTGGTAGAGGGTGCCTCTACAATTCTACCAGGAGTCTAGAAAACGCTTAAACAAGAGTAGAAGTTACCTAATATGTTTTCAAAGTCAGAGACAGGTGTTCGACTATATAAAAAAATTTACCATTCATTTGGAAAGTGTTGTGCCGTTTAAGGGTTGGAGCAAAATTGTATCGTATATTTCTTTGTGATCTCCGTGCAAAGGGTAGGGATGTTTGAACTCATCGAGTGATCGCCTCACAGAGCACACCGAGGACACTTGTTTCTTTACGGGGCATTTGCATTTGACTCGGACTGTGCGAGGATGGGCGTACCTGTATACAATATCACCAGGTCGCCTTTCAGCCAATTTCAGTGTACGTGTACAGATAACTATATGCATTAATACACCCACAATGAAATGTTTACTCCTTCTGGATAGATACTCGAGAATGAAGAACGTTTAACGAGAGGATACAGTGGCAACTCACGGTGCTAATTATCCGTGTTCTTTCTATTTCTGAGTGCTCTTTTGACGCGCCTTTTCACTCCATGCATATAGGATGCCTACATGAAGTTTTTGAGATACTTCATCATATTGCAGGGATCCCTCGCGCAGAGTCAGCTCTTATTACCTTGCATATTAAAATTCTGCTGCTGAAAACTTGATAACCGCAAGAGATGTACTGGAAATTTGGATGCTAGGAACCTCACCGCGCGGAATTTTCTAGCAGGCTTTTTAATACCGCGTTATTAATCATTCTAATGCATAAATGAAATTAAATGCCTCCGATCGTTTAAGTGAATTTGATGCATAGTCCTGCAGGTGGAATACATAATGTAATAAAGAAAACTGGGCATCTCCGACAAAGAGAATAATTCTCCCTGCACTTGTTACGAGCCGCTGGCATTAAGTGCATTAGATATTCCATGAGATTCATCTGCCCCTACACTTAGGTGTATTGATAGGAGAATAGGTGGGTTACCATATGCGTGGAACGCTATTAATAATCGATCATTGATATCTGTATACAAATATATCTGTGCTATAAGTCAGGGTATTCTCCAGCACGATTAAAGTAAATAATTTCTGAAAGAATCGTGTAATCTCCCACTATGTCGACTGGTATCCTTTTAAACCATTTGCAACGTATCCACTGACATTCAAATTACAAATTTCACCCAATAGAATGGGTTCGCTGAAAGAAAGTACATGGGTAGCGTAAACTGCCGGTGCTTTGTTCCTCGGAAAAGTTCAGTTTCACGAGTGAACGAGTCCTTTCAGCGTGGCATCGTAATGGAGCCGCGCGTGTTGTCGGCTGAAAAGGAACGAGCGAAACCCCGAGAAATCGGCCGCACCGAATTTGTGGTCTACGCGCTTGCTCGTTTAGGAAACTTAATTATTCTTGGCCACATTAGTGTGGATGTGGTATATGGACTGCGGTGAAGAGAATGCCCTCTCTTACTCGTCCGACCGCTAGCATAACGCCATAACATCGTTTGAATTCGTTTCCCACCGCGCGGAGATTGGAATGAATCCCGTGGCTCTAGTGTAATTATCGTATATTAAATCGTCACGAATAATGGGGGTTTCATCCAGTTGATCTTCGCGATAAAGGCGTTCAGTTTTACTATTCACGCGCGTTTATCCCTTTGATTTAAGGGATGCAATTTTACACAATTATGGGTAACGAACTCCTTTACGTCGAGGAGATATACCATTCAACTGAATATTGAGAATTTCGTAGTGATTGCAATGGATAGTACAAAGACTAAGCCGAAAGGTGAACGTCCCTGTTCCACTTTTTCGAAGGGGCAAACAGTGGATTTTCTTTTTCTCCTTCGTGCCTTGTAATGTAATTGTATTCTTTCGTCTTTCGGGCAAGGCCCAATTGGAGCTGTCCTGCCTTTGTGTTGAAACTTTCCTCTTGAAACTTGACACCGAACTTTCCCGCCAATTAAGCCGTGCAAGGGCCACACATCAACGATCGTTGTCCCGCGGAAATTCGGATTGTTAACAGTTTTGGGAAAGGTTCTGCAAACGTTTCTCGAAATATAGTTTATTCGTCTCAGTTCTCAGTCATGTCAACAAAACAATGAATTATCCTCCATTGCCAAAGGAATTAATTTTCTTTTATCTTTTTTATTATTCACCACTGACATATCTTCAAATGTTTTGTGAATATGTCAAACGTAAACTACATTTCAGTAGCCAATGACGTTATGTCAAAGAAAACAGAAAATTTCTTTTAATTATTCATTGAGGTATCACGTGTGAATACTTAACACGATTCGCTACAGAACCGAACGTTTCCAAAGCACGCTGCCCAATGACATAAGGTGCATCGCGTCCAACGAATGCCTATCCAATTTATTTTGCAAACTGGCGCGCGGTACTTTCGCTGCAACGTCATAACTGGATCAAGCTAGAACACGTCTGGTTTGCTGTCTGTCGGTTCAACTAACGACGCGGACGCCCTATCTTAATTAATTACTGCGTGCAGGGAAGAATTTAATGAATTTTCGTACAATGCAATGCCACGGTAACGAACCTGCCGCATACATGAATTGTGTCCTGTGTTGAGAAACGAAGTCTAATGAGGCAAGTAATTAACTCCAAAGGGACATGGAGTGAATGAACCCATTGCTGGACACGTAAGAATGTAATCGTTTAAAACTAATGTTATTTCACTGATTATTTCGTGGCTCGACATATTTCTGTTATTAAATATACTCACTCAAAGAAGCTTATCTATTAATTATATCGATTGCAAAGGACAACAATTTTCGATCTTAGCATCTCAACACTTTGCTCGATATATCAATACATAGGTGTGTATGTGTATTTCAACGGAAAAATGGAAACAATTGCTGAACAAATTAATATTACAAATTTCTAATATCGATTTCCCTGGATCACTGTTTCCACGCGTTCAATCATATTCGACCACTTGACTGGCAATTACCTTGCCGCGAAACTTCTGATTCTGAAACAGCAGACCGCCCGCGATCACCTAGTATTCAGCAACGTTTAATCTTTCAGGAGCGGGCTCTTAAATTAATGAAAGCTCAATTGCTGGGAAATGAAGAAATTCGGTTAGGGCGTAGGGAAAAACTTGTGGAAATGGTCCTGCGTTTCGCGGGAAATCGATTCCACGACGGTGGCCCAGTTTCTGGCAATTATCGTTGTGTTCCTTCCTTTTTCTCAGCGCCAGGCAACTTTTTACGTGTTAAGTAAGTGGTTGACCGACGATGGAACAAAACGAAAATGGCGCCGGGGTCAGAAGAGCCTTCCGCATTGCCACTTCGAGGAACAGGAGGCTGAAATGAAATTTCATTAGCAATGTAAATACGGGCGGTTGCGCATTGTGACGGTGGAATTTTCAACATCCGCGGGCAGACGTTGCCATGCTCTGAACGGGTAGCTTTCCCTCCGAGTAGTCATCGTTTTGTTCTTCATCGACTCCGACCGTTTGTAAGACACTAGTAGTTACTAGACACATTTGTTTGTAAAGAATAGAAATTACTGTGCCTGCATGCTTTCCGATATTCTAGTCCTGTATCCTTTTACAAATACCCTGCGACGGTTATTACGCCAGTGTTTTTATCTTCTTTACGTTCCTGTTTCACAGAAAGGTCGACTGTTTTATTTGTGGAGTGATCGCGTTGGTCTTCAGATGTCGCATACCTCGTTTAATCTAGTCGCTAAATCTTGCAGCTTCCTTTTGAACACTCTCGTCGTTGTGATCCCTTCGCTTGAGATAGAAAGGGCGAGCTTGTCGTAAATTCTGTTTCCAAATTGCATTACGAGACGGTCTGTGTATCTTTTAAGCTTTTCGACCAGATCTTTATTCCCTGTTTTCGTTGATACTGTCTCGTGGAGAAAACAGCTTTATTCTTTATCTTCATAAAGCAGTACCAGCTACTTTACATTTGGCTTATTGTTGTGTGGTGTGCTTGCTCTCGTAAGTCTAAGTAGTCTGTTGATCACCTACACTACCGTAAAGTACAACCTTTGCCTTTGTACTGTAATGTTTAAGCTTTCTGTGCCATCTGTGCCATGCTCTTTCGATTATGAAAAACGCTTTTTTTCGCGAGAAACGAAAGGGTTTGCTTTCACGCGTCCCTTGTTCTATTGTTTTCTAATTCCTACTGTTCTCTCGAAACGTGCAAATTCACGGACCTCTGCCAGTGTGGAATGCATAGCGACGTCGACGTTATTCGCGATACAATTCCTTGCGGGAATACTTTCTTGTGCAATCACATTCAGCTTTGTTTGCTGTAAATTCTTTCAACAGCCATACGTGCCTCGAAAGCTTGCCTCGTTGCATAAACGAATTTTTAGTTATTTGCTTGGTCCCATAAACGAGAATTTCGCTGCTCGACTGAAAGTGAATAATCCTTGCGCATGTCCAAGGAAGAAGAATTTCCACGCAATTTTGCTTTTAATTTGCCATCAAAGTAACGCGATAATATGAGAGACGAAGCACTAGCAAGCTTGTTCTCATTGTCGAACTCATTTTCAGTTTATTAAGAGTTATTAAATGGCTCGGGGATATTGCGAAAGGAAAGGATTTTGCAGAAAATTAAACTTCCTTGCTCGCTTAATCCAACTTACTCTTCGAAGGCAGGAATCCTAGTTTTATAAACTTTTCATCGACGCATGTAAGGTTTCATTGCAGAAACTTTGAGGCTTTAACTATCCCGCGAAAGTCACTGTTACATGGAAAATATTGTTTACATTTACTTCAGGCACGATGGAAACGTATCCGTTAATCGCGTTCGAGTGTCAATCGGAAACTAGAGCAATATGTGAACGTCATGGTGTTATGGATTTTGCTTCGCCGACTGACCCGACATTTCGTCCTCTTTACCACTTTTCTCGTGAAATTCGACTGAACGTCAGAAATTGAGTTCAAAGTATAATTCATTCTTTATGCGTCGGTCTGATTCTTACCAGGACTTCGATGTGCAAGGGCGTCAATATTCTGTCGAGAAAGTTACTGTGCAATTGAATGTATTCATTCATTCACTTGAATTAATAGAGAGGATTCGTCATATCCCCTGTTGAATATGGCTTTTGTTCATTTTGAAATATTGTTAACGATAACGTTACTAGGCTATGTAACTTGAATCATTGAATTGTTTTACCTGTCAGGTTTCTATCAATGTTTTCAAAAGTATCTATTTTATATCGTTGCACTTAAATAATATAATAGTATAGTAACGCTCTTTGAAGATTAATGGTGGACATTTGGTATGAAATGGAACATAGCTTCATTGAAATATCTGTTGATCGCTGGCATCAAAATGAAACTTCGGGGCGAGCCAAAAAGGAGAGAACGAGAGGATTTACTTCTTCAGGGGGATTTTCCCTTTTCTGAAGAGGTCATTACTTGAAGTGGCCTCAAGCAGTTCTGCGTTATACATCGCTGGCACGATGGCGACCAGACCTCGT
Organism: Andrena chrysosceles; assembly: GCA_963855975.1. Taxonomy (NCBI): domain Eukaryota; kingdom Metazoa; phylum Arthropoda; class Insecta; order Hymenoptera; family Andrenidae; genus Andrena; species Andrena chrysosceles. The sequence goes on along the minus strand of OY979766.1, from coordinate 6,682,746 downwards.
AACATTATTTATTAACAATCGTTGCAAATCTTGTTACCTCCGCAAAAATGAAAAAACTGTGCATTGGCTATGGTTTTCTGGAGTGTAAACGAGAACGCTTTGAACAGTAATTATAAATCTTTTTGATATCCGAATCCGACTGTTCTGCGTAATAACATTTCTGTCACTTGCCAGCTTCCAACTCTGTACCGTGGATAAGATCAATTGGTCACCCGTTCCTTTTGTCCTGCGTAAAGAGTTACTCGATTACATTTCCATTTGACATTGCGGAAAGTCGTAGAAAACTGCGTTCTTAGAAAAATTCTCTTAACACTATCTGTAGAATACACGGAACATGTAATATAAAAAAAACTCGAATGGAAACGAGACAAGAGGTTATCCACAGTGATACCAGATACATATTTGCAATAACTTTGACGTAATTGGAGTCACGTTTCATTCAATCTTACCTGGTACATATTGCTAGGATCTACAAGGTTTCCGTTCATTATCACGCGTGCTCAAACATTTGGACAGTCTCGTAAGTGAAAACGATGTTAACCGTACAGTTTCGTGTGCCCGCTACGTCCAGGGTTAACAACTCTGTCTACTTCACTGCGGTCTCGCGATTATATCGCGTTTCATGACACTGGCAATACAGAGGCACAGAGACGTGGATGCCTGGTTCCTTGTGACACGTACGCGTTCGCAGGAATAATCCTGAACGCATTGCGAGCTGGTGAATTATGGCGCTATTGGATTTCAGTGTTCTCGCGTAAACACAAAAGCGAAATCAAAATGCAATCGGGGCTGGCTCAGCTGCCAATTCTGCCAACATTTTCGATCCTATGACTGCAGCTGTGTACTTACACGTCGATGCGCGACGTGCAAATATAACAAATACATCGTGCCATTAATTATCATTGACCGACGGTAAGGTTAATTACGACTTGATGCTGCCAATAATGCTCGAACCACTAAGCCAGAGGAGGCAATCGAATTTTTTGAATAGCCTCATTTATTTTAGAGCTTGAGCAATATGGTCCCTTTAAAGCTATCCTAAGTTTTCTAAGTCTTCGTTAGTTAAATGCACAGTACTGCATCATTTATAAAAAGGTAATTTATTGAAGTGTCAATTTTGAGGTATTAGAGTGAGTATCTTAACTACATATAGGTATTGTAGAATCAGAATTGATCTAGTTTCATCATCACAGAATTCAAGTAGAAATCAGTATTCAATCGAATGAAATATTTATCATCCGGTCTCTATCAGCATTCTCAATTTATAATTCTACCGAGTATCCTTCCGAGACTGTAGCACTCTTACAGCTCGTGCAATATTCATTCAGGCCCCAAACAGTAGTTATTCCTGAATTTCGGCGTTCAAGTGTTCGTTTAAAACTGGAATTAAGTTACCGTGTTCTACGTAAACCGTGTTTCTACGATTTGTAGCCGTACTGTAATTAAGGAGGCCGTTTGTGTATTAAAATTAATTCACGAAAAAATGTGTTTGGAAACTTATCGCTGATTGATCGTAATCATTCAGTGTGAAGCAATAGTGAAAAGAATTCAATAAAATCCTACATTATTCAGGTTATTGGTTCAATGTTTGATAATATTGGAATTTTGATAGGTTACGAGAAAAAAATTTCGATAAAAATCACGGTTTCCCGTATTCACGGACGGTCACATCGAAATGTATTCGTTTTCGCCAGCTGTAGCGTAAATTTAAATTCGACCTTTGTTCAATGTGCGCCGATGAAAAAATATTTTTTTAGAGAAACCTTGCGTGTCGTTCTTTTCGCCATGAAGTTCCGTTTTTCACTGCGCACTGAAAATACCACAAAAGAATGTTGCATTCAAATTTTATGCGAAGTTGGGCCGTGCACCCGAATTGAATGGTAACGAATGTTTGTGACAATACACGTTGCTCTATGCGGAAACGTACAATGTTGTGTTCGCAAAGTACGTACTTCAAACATTCGCGAGAGTTCAGTTGCTGGAATAAATTGAATCAGGCATTCCTTTCTTTCATTTAATTGAAATAGAATCGTGTATTCATTCAATGGAAGTGGATTATTAAGCGAAAGTCTCTAATTAGTCATATAAAATCATTTCCATCGCATTTAAAATATTCCATTAGGAGTGTATGAATTTTGAAAGCCGAAGTATTGATTAAAATAATCATTTATTCCTTAATTACCATGTCCCACGAAAAATTACCAAATACGATTACACTGACAGATTGTAATTAGCTATTGTATAGACATATCGATTTAAACCTCTGAAATACATATAGAATTGCAATGAGTGGAGAATCTTCATAAATTAAATTTTATTTAATTAATTTCATATGCTGAACAATTAATTTCATATGCTGCAAGTCATAGTTTTGCGTAAATTGCCATGATTTAAACTGCATTTCGTTTAATCCAGTCCAAGTAAGAGGTGACTCGGGCATATACAGAGGGGTACTGAGGGAGTCCACATCCACTCGACCAAGATACTATTCCAACGAGCTTTCCATTTACAGTAAGGGGGCCACCAGAGTCGCCCTAGTAAAATGAGGTTTTGTTAATACAACAGCAAAATACAGCAAATGCATGTAACTTACGGTGCACGCTCCTCTCTCAGTGGCAGGATCGTAAGCACAGATCTGTGAGTCAAATATGAGCATGGACAGGCGATTGTAAGCATTCTTGCAGAAGGTTTGGTCAGCTATGTAGATGTGTGCCTTTTTCAACTTAATCGGCCCTTCTCCACTCGTCTGCGCAGTTCAAAAGTACGATTGGTGTATGAGTATCACGTTATTCTAGATTAAATATAAGTTGGTTCAACGTAAATTAAAACTTACTTCGAGGGCGCCCCATCCTGATACTACAGCCAGTGATTTCGCTCCGACCACTTCGTTTGCTTTTGGTAGAGGAACGAAGGCTATCTGTTTGCTTTCCACGAATGGCGTTTCCACCTGCGAAATTCGAAATATTTATGTGATAGTCTAGAACTTTGCATTGTGTAGTCGACGAACTTTTAAAATTGTCATTCGCAAAAGGTGCGCCACGTTCGAGGGAAGTTCTGTAATTTCGATTTATTTTTGCAGGAGGCATTATCCTATTTACGATTCTATCGTCATCGCTATTCCATTATATAAATGTCCCCTTCTTCACGTCTCTTTTCTGAGGTTCGGATACTGCTTTCAAACGTTTAATAGGTATGGTTAGTAACAAAGTTACTCACCTTAAGCAGAGCTATATCATTTATCCACGACCTAGCAGGGTCGTACTGCTCGTGCATAATAATTTTGACAACTTGGTGCACTGACGGCCGAATGGTCACGTCCACAGTCCCAGCTACCACTTCTATCGTGCTGGGGCTTCGTCTGTTAACAGTATCACAAGCTGTACAATATTGATCGCGTTACGCGATGATAATCGAGGATTCTCCTTGACGGGAAGGTACGAAACTCACGCAATTACGCAGTGTGATGCCGTGATGACGTAGTTTGCATTAAGCACCGCTCCGCCACAGAAATGACGATTCGAGCCTTTTAATTGAAGCGATACCTGGAGAAAAGTTGGAAGTGACAATTTCCAATAAGTTATCGTTCCACGGTACTTATATCTCTCACCAGAAACACCCTCTTTAGTTCTATTCATCAAAATGCGTACATAAACGCAAGGCCCTACGATTTCATTTTGTCCCCTCTATTTTCGTCGGTCAAAAAATAATTTTAATTTACCTGAAATGGAATTTCACCTGGTTTTGCGTCCTCGCCATTTACGATTCTGGGGTCCAAATTGAATGGTACAGCGGCTGTAAATATGACAATAATAACGCTATTCTGATTAATGTAACCGAAGCTTGAAATTAATCACAATTGTAATTCGAGTTTCGATTCTGTTGGAGGGTATAATACTATACGGTTTTCCTTCTGCATGATAAATTATTAGTGGAATTATTTTTCCATTGTTGAATTAAAATTTTTGGTTGGTTCTGTCTTTTTAGAGAGTTCATTAACAGCGGTTGTTTATTATTTAGCAGGTTTAGTAGAATCTACTATCACGTACCATTAGAGACTGCCAAAATAGCGAAAAGCGGGAGCCACACTAATGCGATGGTTTCCATATTGAAGTGTGCAGGTAGCAGTATGAACAGAATATGTAGTGAGTAAGTAATGTGGGACGTTATATAGTAATAGATTATGATCTTTAAAAAATTACGGCGAGTAGTAGATTCGTTTTATCTCGGTCACGATCGACAATTCATGTTCTTCTGATAAGCATAGAAGTCTACATTATTTGAGCGAACTGATTTTTTCAGATAAGCCACGTTGATACGCATTTCGTCACTAATGCTTGTTTGCTTTAGGTGAATAGCATATAAATAAAAATTGAATAGTGAACGTAAGTGAAGATTACAATTTTATTGGTTTGCAGAATATCAGGCGACGTTTATCATTTATTCATTTATTTCTTGTAGAAGCAGGGTACGTTTAAGATATTTTCTTTCTCGTATACTTTGATAATAATTGTAACATAGGAATTGTTTCAAAGAAGGAGATCGATAAGATAAACATATGTATTCTATCGTTGTTTGCTATTTCAAAGTAACACAATTCTTTTTCGTTTATTAGGGGAATATAATAAAATGTAACGGTTTCTGAATCACTTCAATCTTGCTTATCATTCCTCCTTCTATCAATCTGTTATTAAAACGCGGAGAAGTACATAATGCTTAATTGAGCATCCATTGTTATCGCTTACTATCTTATACTCATCTGTTAAATTAACATTGTGAACGTCTTCGAACGGATTTTTAATATTTATAACACAAAGAGAAGCTTTGTTCAACGAGACAAAGGGACGAAGTTTAGGAAATAATAGAAATGAGTTGTAGCGTTACAAATGGTTTATTACTTCACACAATAAATATATACATAGTTTTTACTTTACAAGTACAAACGTTAGTTTCAGTACATAGCAAAGTATTACAATAATGCAGTCCGTATTACAAATTTCGTCAAGTCTTGTACTCTTATCTCTTCTTATTTATTACTTGCAATTCACGGTTCATTTGTTCGATTCACACCGCGTGCGTCTTTATCCAGTCGAGATGAGACGATACTCGGGTGTAGACAGTGGGGTAGTCTGTGAGGGCGCAACCCATGGCCCAAGATACCAGACCGGTGAGCTTTCCATTGACGGTCAAGGGGCCACCAGAGTCTCCCTGCAATAGTAGAAGGTCCCATTGTTAAAGGATAATACCAGTGAAGTCGCAGATAAATACTTAATTACACATTATTGCCCGAACAAAGTCGACTGGTTCCCTCGGTTGTGCTTAAGCTTCATCTGACCAACTTAATTGCGCTCTTAACTCCCCACCCTTGCATTTAAACGACTAAAACTTTATAAACAAGTGCAGTTTTCTTGCATGCTTCTTCCCAAAACAACTATTCAAGAACCTAGTAGCGTTTATACCTTGAATTCAAGTTGGTCAAGTCATATCTCATTCAAAGTAGAACTTTCACTCAGAAAAAAAGAGTCCTCGGTGACCAGTGAATTTTGCCTCAACACTACGTCCCTATCACGTGCACTGTTGCCATTCAACCACTTTGCACACGCGAGCATGCAAGACCAAATAACCACAGTGAACCGTAATCTCAAAATATGCAACTTACGTGGCACGATCCCTTCTCAACAGTCGGGTCATAAGCGCAAACGTGAGACTCGTAGATGTTGTAGTGCTGCTTGCCGTAAATCAGTCGGCAGTATTCTTGGTCAGCGATCAAAATGTTGACGCGTTGCAGGTGAACGGTTGTAGGCCCGCCTTGCTACAATTGCACGCAGAATGGTAAATTAACAAACGAACGCGAACAATTCTTGTAGCAAGCAAGAAACTCTTATAGGAAAAGTACTTGAACACGAAGTACGTGTATTTAACACAAAAAACCGACGCAGCATTAGAAACCAGGTTTGTATTTACCCAAAGTCTGCCCCATCCAGAGACTGTTGCCAGCTGGTTGGCATGAACAGTGTCCGTGGCCGATGGGAGTTGCACGAAGGCAATCTGTTTCGATTTCACGAATGGTTTCTCCACCTGTAACACGGATAGGCTTATGCAAAAAACCTTTCTCCACTACGATTCCTTGAATTTTGGTAAATTTCTACGCGATTACCTTGAGCAATGCAATGTCGTTCTTCCAAGAGTCGGCTGAGTTATACTTTTCGTGCATGATGATGGTCTGGACATTGTGCTGAGAGGCAGCCTGCGTGAGGTCCACCGTACCTGCGACGACTTTGATTTGCTTCGCTGTTTTGCTGCGGGAAAATTAATATTATCGCGGTTACACAGTTTTGGTAAGATCGTTGGAAAGGTGTCGATGGTCATTCTTTGAATATTTACCCAGAGACACAGTGAGAGGCGGTAATAACGTAGTTTTCGTTGAGGACCGATCCACCGCAGAAGTGGAAAGAGCTGTCTCTGTTTTGCAAGGATACCTGATAACACGGAGAGGCATGTTAGTGATTTAATGAAATTCAAGAAGCTAGGGATTCTATGGAGGCAATTGGGAGCAGAGATACCCGGGAGGCCATAATGTACTCATGGAGTATGATTGCATACTTTCCCAGAAATTTCTTGTATCAGATAGCTCTCGATTAGAATTTGCCTGCCGGCTAGGGTCATTCTTCTGTTATTAAAATAACTCACCTGATACGGAATTTCTCCATCCTTCACGTCCTCTCCGTTCACGATCCTTGGATCGTATCTGGGTATTAGCCCAGCTATGCAAATGGTAACAGTACACAATAATTAGTGCGCGATAATTGTGGACGAACTGATCCTGATTATGCAACTGATTGATTTGCTTATTAGCTGAATTTAATGGCGCATAGTGCCGATAGACAGTAAATTTTGAATAGCAAATGTTAGGATGGGATTCTTCAATATCTTGAGCGTTTTAGTTAATATATTATATATTAAAAAACTAGAGCATAATTCTGTGTTAAAATGTAATCACTCGGTTATTAAAAAAAATCAGTGACGAATTTACTGTAAGTAATAATACTTCGTCTGCTGAATCTTATTATGGTCGTTTTAGAATGGTACAAGTGTATGCTCGATGAAGTGATCAAATGAAAATTGGCATAGATATTCACCATCGGAGAGGGCCAAGAGAGCGAAAATGGACAACGTTGCTAGCAGCATGTTTCCGTGTACACCGTCGTTACAGACTGTATTGAAATCTCACGTCCGGTACATATTTTATATACCCCCCCCGGGGCCGTCTTTCAAAATTGCAACAGGGTCCAATCATGATCTTTCCATCTCTCGAGATTAGATAGATCTCCAATCCGTGTCATATCAACAAGTTGCCGTCAGTCTTCATGATTGAGCTAGATCGCCGTGATTAATTATTTTGATAACACTTCCGTCATTCGTCGATAGCTCGAGTGGCGTAGGCTTGTGTTTCTGTATTGGCAGTGTCTACACGGAAAGAAAACATTTGGGACGGAATAGAGGTTATTTTGATACTGTACGTAACTTGGATCTTTTTGAGTGGTCTTTCGAAATTCGTAACAGTTAAGTGTGCATAGACGCAAGTGACCGATTTCCAATAATCTGTGCTTCTGTTTGATACGAGTACGATTTTTGTGAATTCTTAAGTCGTTACTTACACTATTGGTAGAGTGATTTTTTATTCATTTGGTTTGAGATTTCGTCCGTGGTAAACTATTAAAACTGAATTGGTTTTTAAAATACAATTTTTGTAAAAGACTTGAGGTGGAGTGATATTTGAGGCAGTGATAACGGACAAAACCACATTGAAAATTTTTTCCCTAGTTTATATGATTTGTAGAGCCTATTGGAATACATTATTTCTACTAACTCAATTTCGAAAAAAATATGGGTTAGTTGGTTGTTGCTCTGACTGCCATTTTATGTTAAGAAATATGTTATTAGGTACTTATGCATTTATGGTGGTGTGTGGTATTAAACGTTACATTTCAGTGTTTATTTGTGTCGCTAGTTTGTATGAGGAAGAGATTTTGAAACGCATTCGATTTGTTTATACTGTATTATCGTGAAGTACTTACAGCTTTGGATTTCCCGTTCCGTGAGTTTTTAATCTTATTTGATAGATATTTGTTGCGTATGTACTGACACGATAAGAGAGTACTGTTTGGAAAAGTGATTGCGATCGTGCGAAGAAATGGTTTATCCCGCTATAACTAACCGCTATAATTCATAGAAAGTTCGAATTATAATCTTACCTATACCTGATAATTTATTACTTTTATATCCTATGTAAAAAACATCATTTTCTATTATATCGTACATTTATTATAGTATAATAAATCATAGGTGAAATTTTTAAAATGTGGCATAGAAACATTCTCAAAAACTCTTTCACCTGTTAACGCGTGCGTATGTCCTGAAATAATTTCATTTCTGATTGCAGAAAGTGAAGAAAAGTGACGTAGAATCTTATTTCGAGCATTATCTGAGTATTCTCAAATCAGTGCTGATTTCTGATACGATTGTCTGGGCGTGTGCTATTTATTATACCAAATGATTATTCATCGTGTTTGACAATAAGAATTATACTTTGTTTTCTTTCTTTCCATTTTCAAGTAGTGTACTTTTGGCATTCTTCCCACACAAACTTTCTTCAATTTTAAAACATGTTGATACTAGATCGTCGATTCTAATTATTACCCTCGTGTTTCACTGAGGTGACTAAGTAGAAGACGAAAAAATTAGAAATCAGATTTTAATACGTTCATTAGAAATTATATCGCAATTATAAATCATCGGTGTTTCTCAAACGTAGTTTGGAAATGGCGAGATAAAGTCTCATTAGCACGTAGTTTATGATACATTGATTGATCACTTCGATAAGACGTTTGTGTACCTATCTCTTTCCCGGTATTTTGTGGATCTAGATATAAAGAGCACAGATTTCACAAGTGTTTAAAATAAATTTCGATGCAGGATGTAGATTAACATTATCTCTCAGATATACTGCTGTGCGCAGCAGACGGTTACAATAGATCAATGACTGTGTAAGTTTGCCGATAAAGCGTTGCACTTTGATAAGTACGGTATTGCGTATTTTCATACTCTATCGGTGTGATCTACATTTTCAGAATAAGGCCAGATTTAGCACCTCTCTGAAATGAGCACTGACGAAATATCAATATTAAATTCTTATCACTTATTTTGATTTCGAATTTATCCGTGGATTTTCAGTAATTCCATAGAATGCTGCATTCATATTTTACTCTTCTACGTTCGATATCTAGTATCATGTTAAACGTATAATTGCGTTGCTCGTTATTAATCCATTCCTCCGCCCAACGTTTCCTTTTTCTCCCACCTTTTCATCGCGACCTTTGAGTCGTTCGAAGTATCTGCTCTTAAAATATCGATTTCTACAAAAGCGCAGACGGAATGAACGATTCAAAGGTTGTCCGAGGAAAACGAGGACTCTCAAGTGGAGTGTTCGTGTGAATTATTCGTGAGTGCAGTTTTCTTCCCTTGGCAGAAAGCTTGGATTTTCATGGAAACCAGGACGAGGAGGAGTGTCGTTTCAAGGGGACGTGGTTTCTTCGGGGTAGGGCCTGTGAATTCCTCGGCTGTGTTATAATGCGATACAGTCGGGAGAGGAGTGGAACGTGTACCGTGTTAAATGGGGACAGCCATTATTCCAATTACTTTACTCGCTGCTCAATCGTAGGAAACGGAAGTTACGTCTATTACCAGTCGGCGCACCAAGGGGGCGTCTTGTTATCCTCATTACTTTGAGAGCATTTGTAAATACGAACGATGCAGTTCGAACTGTGCGCGATAAATGACAGGTTCTCCGATTTACTTCGACTAGCTGGTCGTATCGAGTTTCTACTGAGATCCCTTGACTTGGCACCCTTACACAGTTTCTTCTGGGGTGACGTAGGAAACTATCGAACCTTTGAAATTGCTGGTTTTAGTTGCCTCCACCATTACAGAAGAAATCTTAATATGTAATTTCGTTAATATTCACGTAGACTGATTAAAATGGGTCACCTTACATATTTAAAGCATAATCAAATTTAAATCAGTCTTCTGTCCAACCAACCATCTTCCATAAATACTACTGACCCGCTCTCTTAAGTGACAGACTATTTTCCCAACTTATTAAATCTGTGCCCATAGAAGTTAGCTTGAAAATAGCCTCTGTCTATTATCCATAGTTAATTCTAAGCTACAAACTTCTCCCATCTACTCCATCTAAGTATCCACTTGTTGTTACCGTATAAATACCCCCTGCTACTGTATCATCATTAACGTTATAAATACCCACCAGTGTCCTTACCGCAATGATCCCGCCGATCGATGATCACCTATGATCGCAGAAACGGCTCGTCGATAGCTTCTGGTTCGCCGGGTGGCACCGGAAACGGGAGCAACACGTGAAGCCCTCGAGAGGATGGCGTATTGATCCTTACACCGCCACCTGACCTCCTATCCTTTTCCACCGTCGGGCATTATCCTTCCTAAATCTAGCGTCGCCAGGGTCGTAATTGCATTTAAATTGATCCCATTAAGTGTTCGTTTACCTTCAAGTTCAACGCTGCCCTCGGATCACGGTGGAAAAAGCGACAATCGTACCTACGCCACGAGCGGCGCCGAATCCGCGGCGAGGGTCTCTCGCTTGCACTCGGACACGCGAAATAACGATTCGGTGTAAGGTAGAAAAATTTAGCGGCGCTATCGGGAACAACTCCGAATCCACCGAAACTCTTTTATAGGTGGCCAGAGCGGGCACGTCCATATATGGACTCTGCGAAGATATCGAAAGTAATCTTCTCCCGTTATTAAGGTCGAGACCACGATTTACGATCTCTTGACGTGGATATACGTCTTAAGTTCTTTATGGATCAATAATTCACCTTGGATGTAGGATCCTGTGTGTCTTTTCCCCCTTTCCCTCTGCGAACGTCACAAGGCTTGGCTAGATTGTATTGTAATGCAACAAAAGATTCTTTTTCTGAAGCACGTGTAGGTATGCTTTTAAGAATGTATTGCTTCCGACGGATTCGTGCCTGAAGGTTCTAGTTCTGACACGTAATTCGCAGGTATTATTATTACCGTATTAATAGTGGTAATAGAGGAGACGACTGGGTTTCATGAATTATTTCATTCAGTGGCGGAGCGCTCAAATTTTATTCGATTGCGGTGTGTATTTTTATAATCTTCTTGCTCGCTGCTCGTTCGTCGCGAGGGACATCTGTAACGGATCTGAAAAGCTTCATCGATTATTCAGATTCGAAGCAGAGACGCGGGAGGAGCAAAATAGACGCCGTACGTTAATCAGAATTGTAAACTACCATCGAGTTGCCTTCTCTGGTGAAACGATTACCGCGCGCAAAGTAGTATTTAACTATGCGGCGTTGTTTCGCTTCGATCGTTGTTGTACATGATGCAAACGATGCCGCCCGCGACAAACGTTGTAAATTTTCTCTGTCTTTTTCCATTTGTACGCGCAACTTGCCCTGTTGGGAAAGTTCAGCGGGCGTGAATAACGATCGCTCCGCTTCTCTTTGATACAACTTCTCTAAATGAAATTTACTTCCGTCAAAGTTACAGTCCAGTTGCTTGATTTGCATCGCGTAAATAAGCTTTTGCGCCTGTAGAACGAGTAGTTATCACTCTTCCATCCTTTATTCGCGTTTACCAACCTTCTATCGTGTTATTTGCAGTGAACCCGCTTTCGTAGGATCCTATTGTAAAACATAATTTTCAAGATTACAACGAAGTTATTTCATTCTGTTGTAAAATTTATCCCCCCATGTTTCCCATGCTCGGGCAATATCAGATCCGTGTTTATTTCTGGGGAGATTTGGAATTTCTCACGGAGCCTGACTATGCGCTGAGTTACTTCACTTGCGCGATGATTTCGCCGACGTTGTGACCGATGTTTCACCCTTCAATAATTCAATTAATTTAAATATTTTTAATAAATCATCAAAATTATAAAATTCGAACATAAATTTTCCATTTGTTATTATAATTTATATATTTTACAACTAGTTAATATATATTTTCAATGTGGATTTCGACAATCGGGCTAGGCATTTCGAATCATTTAACTCAATCTGCTTGAGGGTCTAATTTCTCTTTATTATTGATATGAATATTACCATTAACAGTCTTCTTTGTATTATAAAATCAAATGGAAATATTGTACAAGTTACAGATACAATAAAATCGTAATTTCTACTTTGCCTAGGCACCATATCAGATATCTCGCGTTACTTCAAGTTTTCGACTAAAAATGATTGAAAAGTGATTCCCACGTGCATTCTGTCGCGGGACACCCTGTGTATTCCGTGTCTATACCGTGCCAGCACGATCTGCAAACCGATGAAACGAATCTGAAGTGGCAACGCCATTACAGGTTCAATCTCCTGACACATTGAATGATAAATACGTAGACGAGAGTATCGGAGCCTTGTCGAAAGAGCTGTCACGAATGTACGTTCGACGGTGGTTAACCGATTGTGCAAAGCGTGACGGGTGTCTGTATAACGATGGATTTCGACTGGTTCGTCAAACAACAAAGGTAAAATCAAAGGACTATTCGCGATGGTGTGTACTCAATTCTTCTGTAGTGCGTGGTTTCCGACGAGCGAGTAAAATTGAATTTCGCGGAAATCGAAAGGAGAGTAAATATGACGCTTGAATTTTTGCTCAAAGCAATAAATTAATCGAGTTGTGGTTAATATATCTAACGCTGTAAAAGAGTGATTTATTTTCAAAATTCATGTTGCTTTCCACAGTCCGCGATGCAGAGGAGATTTTTAATTTATCTCAGGCACTGTTTCACAACTGTGACGAAACAGCTTGTTCGTCGAACAGTTTGTCAAGTAAAGCACAGGTTAACCATAGACCAGCGGAATGCGCGAACTGAATATTTTATGAGGCGCGGAAAATCGTAGGACTTAATTTTTTCTCTTTTACAACGAGCCAAAAGCACGAGACGGTACCGGGTTCGTTAAGCGCGTCCTAGCACAAGCGAGGATCCATTAGAGGAGGCAATTTGTATTAAACGTTGCATGTAAAAATTTCATGGTAACGCAGCGATATCCAGCCAGATACTCTGAACTGTCACTTTAAAGTGAAATATACTAATGGCTCCCAGTGCTTCGTGTACATTCGCGTGGAAATATTTATTCATCCCCGAACGTGTAACGTGCACGTGGCGAAACGTATTGCGCGTTACGCTTACGTTTGTTCGTGCGATTAATCGTTGCGGTGCGTACCAAAAATGCGGAGCAAGTATTAATGAAAATATAGCTGCGCAATTGTACAGTCACAGTCAAATAACTTATGGACTGTCCAGTCAACAATTCTCACGATTCAGACTCTCAAATTATGACATTCGTTACATGTACAAGTATTCAGGCGATACGCATAAATTTGCGTCTGTATGTAGTAATAATCGCATTTCCAAATCTTTCCGCGAAAGTTGTTTTACAGTGTCTGAATTTTACAAGCCATCCTGTCTTTGGACTACAGGTAACGATGACAGGGTATTTTAAAGCGTGTGTTGGTTTTATCGAAGATGCAGGGAAATGTACTCGAGGGCTTATGACTTCCTGGAAGTTTACGTAGCAATATGCCTTGCACACTGCAGTCTGAAGTTTCATAAACATTTTATGGTTCCTGCAGGATTGCAGAATAGATTTCCATTCCGTTTACCGTGACGTCTGAAATTGACGTTACGTTTGCTGTATAAAATTTCGGGCTCTTAGTTCTCGTTTGCTTTGCCTCTGTCAGCCATTTTTGTACTGCTGGTGTTACTTTTCTAAATAGCATTTGGATAAGAGAGACGAAAAGGGTCACGCACGCGTAAGGCAATTTCTGTAACACCCGTGCCTAATGGATTGGATTGGATTCGAGTGATAGGATGACAAATCGCAAAGGACAGTCCGCGGAGTGCATTTGTGGTAGAATTGGCGGTGATCCAGGTACTTTGAGGCCCTCATACGTGCTGATAATGGCGTAGGCAACCGTTTCTCTTATGGCGCGAGCCAACCAACCAATCGTCGACGAACGGTCCTATTCCTTTTCTGTGCTTTCGTGAATCATTTGCCGTCAATTCTGTTCCGATGGCTGGGATTCAGAGACCATCCCGCACACGCCACCCTTCGGCTTTAACTTTCCATTACAGCTTTAACGCTCGTTCGGTTGACCTAACGAATATAAAAAGCACGGAATGGCTCCGAACTTTCCCGATATCCTTGCCTTGTTAGAAAATTCTTCAGAGGCAAGTTTGGGCGAGACACAGGATATACGGGACACAAAACATCCTTCGCCACTTTTGTATGCGCTGTACGACGCTTTCGTAAGTCCAGAGAGAGTGCTCCCGGGCTCGGTAAAGTTTTGTAGCCTGCAGGTCCCTGCGAACTATTTCAAAATGCGATAGGTAGTTGTAGTGTTGTACGACACGAGAGAAACATGGCGGTTGATCCACGGTGAAAAATGTGGTGTATGCAAACAATCATAGGCGATCTTGATCATTTTTCTGGTTTTTATTCGAGTAATAGCGTGTAAGCTGCATTACTCCAACTAATCGAGAGTTATTCTGAGTTGTGAGATATGAGAGCAGGAATTGAGGAAATATAAAGACACGATTTTCTTGAAAATCTACAGCTTCCATTTCTTCCTGGCTGTTTGCACTGCATTTGGATTTTTAACAACTCACCAAATAAGTCAGAAAAATTCCTCAGTTTGCAACTTTTAGAAGCAGAAAATTATTTTCTGTACATACCTACACACGTTGTTTGGAATTCCATCACACTTTCTGTAACACTTTCATGTGTCATTTGGTTCCTTATTTTCTATCAAGCTTTAAATACATTAAGGAGGAAAATTGGGACGAAAATAGCGGTTAGATTGCCAAGTAATTGAAAGGTGAAAGTTCGATAAAATGCTTGCAAGCAATAGACCATTAGCATCACCTTGGAGGGTTCACTGATGGGATGACCAACCGATCGATATGCTGGGACAGATGCGAAAGTGCATCGGCCCTGATGTTGGCGTAGGTCCAACAACTTCTAAGCTCTCACGGATGCTGACGACGGTGCAAAGATTTTTCGCGAAACAGGGCAATTCTTGCACGTCGTGAATACTAGAAATCCATTAACGAGGGAAACTTGTGCCTTCGCACTTAAAATTACTCCCTCGACACTACCATAACATATCATTTGAATTACGACCAACGGCCAGACACGTTCAGGCAGAAACGTTAAACTACGTATTCCTAATGAAAAAAGTTCTACGACGAAAATAACCTTCCATATTCATCGTTCCACAGTGTGTGGAAAATGAAAAATTCTTTGATAAGTATACACACGGGAATAGTTTTTATAAGTCAATAGAGAACCTCCATACTGTGTCGAGCTCGCAGCCCTTTGGAACTTCATACACTTTCACGTATTGGAAGTCTGGAAAGCTTTGGGAATGTCGCTGTGAAGAGGTGCGTGATATTTCCATTACATGCGAGACGCAATCTCAGGTCAAAAGCTTCTGCTCGATTGATGATTAAAGGTACATTTGATTGGGAATGTTTGGTTCTGTAGATTCGAGTCACATCTTCTGTGTTTTCTGTGTAAACTGCGCTGTTGCAGTACTTATTGCACAAAGTGAAATTACGTCAGCTCTTAGAATTTATTCATAGGTTTCACTTTGTGGCTGGAGGAAGAGGATTTTTTTTAATCATCGTTTGCTTTTGCCAAGTGAACGTACCTAAAATGCTAGTCGCGAACAATAGAAGTGTTCGCGTGAAAAGGATTTTAATTTCTGGCCGTACCAATCGTTTATTTAACCCTTTGAATAGCAAGAGGAATTTTGTCAAATATTTGACACTAATTCACCATGTATAATTTATTTTGGAAAGCCATATTTGATCATTTTACACAGTTTTTCCCTTACGAGCGTGTCTTGTTGTATTCTTGTAGGTACTTATAATTTTCTTTTGTATACCACATGTAGAAGCAGGTAGCAATGAAAGGGATATTTGATAGGTACGTTTGACACTTATAAATTGTATCTTTTCTATCTTTCTATCTCTTCTCACAGCTATTATTTTAGTTTCTATTATGTATTTCTATCACAGAATTATTAATTATTCCTATAGTATTATACTTCTCGTTTAAACGTTAAAATCAGTCATAACTAAAAATTCCATTTACTCTAATTCACCACAGAAGTAAAATTTACTCATAATGCACTATGTGATGCTTGCATACAGCTGTTTGTTCAGGATTAATACAAATGGAATATCAGTTCAGCGTATCATTAGAAAGAATATTTCTTTATTAGGGGCAAAATTGCGATTTACCTTAAGTTGGAAATAAAGTGAAAGTTAGTGTGCTCTTTTGCGTTGGTTGAACGTTCCCTGGTGGTCGAAGAAACAGATGGAGGCAAGTTTCTTGTGGCTAATGTAGTTACAATTAAATCGAGAGTTTATAAATACAGAGGGAAGTAAGTAAGTCTCTCGTGCGTGCTACGAGTTAACAATTACGCATCGCTCTCTAGGGGGCATTGTCGTGTCAGGGGGAGTCTACAGTCGAAAGTTAACTCGGGTGAAATCACGGAATTGCTTATCTTAGGGTTACCAACGCGCCGCGTTTCAAATGAATTGCTCGAATTTGTGAGAGAAAAACGTTGGAACTAGTTGCAGCCAGTTGCCTGTTGCACTCCACAGTATTCTTGTCTCTTTTCTTTCGACCCCCTTTTTTCTCTTAGCAAATAAACGATATCTGAAGTGGCTATTTTGTGGAGAAACTTCCTCAATTAGTATATCGAAGAAGTTTGTAGCTCGTTTGTGTGGAGGCAACAACGAATGTTCTCGTTGTGTCTTTTCACTCATTCGACTTTTATTAACCACAGATTTCTATAAATTCATGAGTCATCAGATTGATAGAATGAGGGGAAAGTGGAACTGAGTTGTAAGTAAATGGAACTATAAGTATGATGAATTGTCTTCTATATATACAAACTTCTTACCCTGAGCTGGGAAATTCAGAAATTGATGAAACTGTGGAAATACATAGAGAGTACCTTTTCCTAATAACAGACGATTTTCTTCATTATCTGAATTCTTTCAAAGAAGGTAACATTTATCCTCAAATATAAAACTGCTTTTCGTTTCCCATTTCATTCATTCCTTCTACTCAACAAGTTCCATAATTTATCGCATTTCCAATTATGGAATCCCCCCTTGTGATTTGGAATTAAGAAACGGGTTACCACAGCATTCATTTAAATCCAGCATACTTAACTCGACTTCTGTGCTTCCTGTTCGAGGTGCCTTCATTTCTACATAAAAAATGACAGTGATTAATGTTACACACAGTCCAGCAGTAGGTCCCCTTCCCACATTTCGAATACTTTCTGCGATCGACTAGAAATTCTTTCGGCGTTCGCTCGGCGGGTTGTATTCACTTACACTCGACCCTCACAATGCACTGACCTGACCGTCCTTAAGAATGCATTCACCCTCCACACACGTACAAGTCCGGTCGCCCTGGATCACACATTCCGCGAATTCTTATTTCCTAAACGTCTGGGTGGTGCACAGACCCCGGACAACTCTTTCGTATTCGTGTTACGAATGCCACGCTGAACGTCGCACCTCTCCCCTACACCCTTTTCGTTATTCATCTAGTGTAATTCATTTTTCCCGCCGAGAATCCATTCAATTCGTTTTGTTATAAACGAGTTTCTGCGAGGGAGGGCAATTTTCCCTCCCCTTTAGAGCGTTTTAATGACATCGTAAAATGAGAATACTCCACGCCCCACCCATCCTAATGTTGCCTACCATAAAACTCTTCCGGGCTCGATTTCGAGGTCCTTTTCATTTTCGACGCAACACATTCGTGAATTTATCGATACGACCCGTAGAGTCTCGTTTCTCGAGCCCACGCCACGTCGCTCTAATAACGAACGTCTTTGAGCAGTTTATGGTCGCACGAAATTGAATTTCGAATTTCGCCAGTGCGAGTGGCATCATCGATCTACCGAGGCGTGCGCTTGATTTAGACACTTACAAGCGAAGCATCGTAACACGCGAACTAAAGGGATGATACGCGATTTTATTGCACTCCCTGAACTATCGTAAACTGCGGGAATATGCGAGCCGCGCCATAATCTTTTTACGCGTTCTCACGAACGAGCGGTTCCTTTTTGCGAACTTATGGCAGCGCGTTAACCTTATTCATACGTAACAAAGTCAGCCTTTTACTTCGGTTTATTAGTACGGCATCGTTTAGCAGGAGTAGTGGTATTGGGGAAACTTAGTGTGTTTTTTTTGGATTGAGAAAGGCTTTCATCACTGTTTGCAATGTATACCTAACTTTATTTCCTGTAACTCGTGTCTTTTTCTCCTTTCTCAATTTTTCTGTATTATTCTTGTGCTTCCATTTTCTATCCATTAGATTAATGAGGTTGCATTTTCCATTCACAGAAATATTCCCTTTTCGAATATAATCAACGAAATTCTCGTTAAAACATACCAGCTCGTTCTACATTTCTGCATCCCTTCCTCCATACCTACCTTGATTCCTTTTTATGTAGGTTCTATTTTAAATTTATGGCCAGAGGTTGCCCAATCCATCTTCGTGTAATTCAAGTACTATTTGTACCTACTGCACAAATACAAATATATAATTAGCAGTTTTCCTCCTTCTGTAGCTTCCTTTAAGAATGCATTTCGTATCGGTTAAGTCTGTTAGAGCAGCGTCTGTGAAAGCATCCATTACATTCCATAATCTCTCGATAGTGCAGGAATATTCGCCCGAAAGTCTTCGCGTACAGATTTCCAGTTGAGTGGCTCCATCGCATTGCTTCGAAGCTTTGCGCCAGGTCGCATTTCGATTTTCAATCGAAACACAATCGGCTAGTTCGATTTGTCTACAACTCCAATCGCGCACAATATCCTTTTACCGATAGCTTACAGATAGACCAACCCGAGGCATAAACCTTTCTACTGGGAGCTATAATAATTTCTATTCCACGATGAAACAACTCGCCTATTATTCGAAACTCTCCAAATTTCACTGAATCAGGAATACTATATTTCATAAATATACACGTGAAGAATTTTTCCCGGCTCTTAATGCACAAGTGATTAGGGTGAACTGAGTTGATCGATGACCACAATGTAACGTACCGTTCAATTAACTACAAATTGATTACAGTGCATGCTTCTTAATCCAATCGATATACGAACTGACGCGCGTGTACACAGATGGATACACAGTGTTGGCGCATTGTCTCGACCACGATACAAGTCCAGCCAGTTTTCCATTCACCATTAAAGGACCACCAGAATCACCCTATAGAAAATGACTCCGCTTTCATTTAGAAACTCCGTGTCTGATATATCGATGGAAAATAGATGGCACAATAGGCAATTTGAATGGAAGGGCTTACCTTGCAATGCCCTCTCACAGCAGTGGGATCGTATGCACACAGATGTGTGTCGTAGATATTTTTCGCCCCCTTGTAAACATTTTTGCAGTAGTCTTGACTCGCGATTCTGATGTCCACCCAGTGTAGAAGGTTCGATGTGTCGCCCTCAAACTGTAACATTCGGATACGGTGTCCAGTCTCGTTTTAGAGCAAGTTGATTAAGTTATGGATAGTGTACAGATTCGATGTTAATTAACTGTTTTAGTTTGCTGCTACTAGGTGGGGTTGGTTTGGCGTAATATTTACCGCAAGTCTACCAAATCCAGAGACTATGGCCGAGTCATTAGTTTTAACGAGTTCTCCTGGAGCGGGCATGGGAACGAAAGATATCAGAGCAGATTTTACGAAACGAGTTTTCACCTGTGGAGAATTTTGCATCGTTAATTGCGATATCTGGTGTACAAAGTCGTTAGAAGTTAGTGGTTCGAGCGATCCCTACGTCTTTGATCTTACGAAAGAAACTGTCGCAGAAAACGCATCTTAAGTGGGGAAAATTTGAAGCACCGCGCATCGTGTGGCTGAAATTAGCTTTTTAAAAGTTTCGTATCATCCTTTTGAAATTTAAAGCAGTCTTGATTCCTTTTTCCACGAAATAGTATATCATTTACTTTGGTGTTTGTCGTAAATGATCAGGGTCTAATAATATTTCGTGTAGAATGATATTATCTAAGCAGAGAATACTTTTTTCTCAGTTTCGAGTTCCACTTTAAAATACCAGAATGATCTTAAAATTTATGAAAAATAAGTAATTGTAGAAATTAGTTGCAACTATTTAATGAGCTTGGTGCTTCTTCTGAAATGTTTTTTTGAAATATTCAGCACAAGGGAAGAAATAAGAAACTAAATGTTTTTTGGCATTTAGAGTTAAAATTTCCTGTACCTTGATCAGGGCTATGTCGTTTATCCATGAGTCTTCCTTATTGTATTTTTCATGAATATAAATCTCCTTAACAAAATGTTCTGATAGTTCTGACACCTTTGATAAATCCACTGTGCCAGCAATGACCTTAAATGACGTTGGTGATTTCCTACAAAATACATTATGCTCTAATTAAAAACTGTCTTCTTCCCTTAGTTTACTAAATCGACAGGATGTAAAACATTTAATATTAAACAAAAGAACACGGTATTAATGTAAGATCCCATTTATTTCACTTGCCCTTTCACGCAATGAGCAGCAGTTATGACATAATCCTCGTTATGGATCGATCCACCACAAAAATGTCTCCCCGATTTTAAATCTACCAGAGCGACCTATGAATAGTTGTAGTAATTTAAGAAGTATCGTTCTCCATCGATAGATAGCACGAGTAAACGTGAAAATGTCTCGAACCTACTTGATAAGGAATTTCACCTGGCTTCGCCACTGTCCCACCTATAATCTTTGGCACGAGTCCCGCTGTGATAACAGCAATAACAAAAATTATTCGCCAGCACCACATTCGTCTTACACATTTAAACGTAGAATAGAAAAGCTCTTATCGTTTCAAATAAATATCAATTGCAAACAATTACACATGACATTTTGAAATAGCGTTACGTACCGTTTGCTAGGACAAGAATACTCGAAAGTATGAAAGCAATTAGTGCCGCCATCTTATCGAGATGTTGTCACTAGAAACGTGTGAAAATATATCCGCAGAAATTCTCTTGACTCGCCCTATTTATATGTATATTTAATCTGATAGCAATGTTTCAGAGATTAGATAAATTGGCTAATATCTGAGATGAGTTCTCCGTTTTCCCCAGATTAGATACAGTAATCGATAATTTAAAATGGTTAATTAAAATTATAATGTTGTTGAAGCGTGACGCCTTTAGGGAACACATATCTTCATTGACAATTGTCCAACAACGAGTTAAACTTGGATTAATTCTTATGCAATATATTGAAGAAGAATATACCACAGAGTCCTCGATATTTATATCAAGATTGAACAAGTAATTGCGAAAGTGATGCTTCCTTCGCACGAGCTTGATTTACGTAAAATTTCGTTGACTCGATAGCCCCGTGGTAAAGTGAAAATGTACCAAAGGGCACGGGAAACGCGACAAGTTTGTTTTGTAATTGCGAAAACGTTATCAGTGGGCAAAGCGCCAAACGAGAGGACAACGCAACACGGGGAAGATTTCATTGGGCAAATATACCGTTATCAGATGGACAACGCCCTTCTTGCCAGTTTATCTTGCTGGGACCACGTTAAATTGTCTAATAGGTGTAAAAATAAAATCACGGTGTAACCAGGGTTTTTTCCACCGAAAGAAGAGTATGCTTATCATTAGGTTCGCCAAAGGGGGATTCAGTGTATCAACATTCAGCAGCAAGTTGGATGTTTACCTGGAGAAACTTTAGTGCATGCAACGTTTCTCTGAATATTCGGCTGGTAGCGAAATATCTCCGCGATTAATAGACCATATTTCATTCCTTCTCGATAAATTTATTACAGGTGTTATTAGCACAATCGAGGGTATCGGGGTACTTGCTACGTAGGAGTTAGCTTCACGTGTTCTTTACGAGTTCTGGGTTTTTGCACCCGAGCACGTACCACCATCTTTTTCCTTCGTTTTTACTCGAGGCTTGGAGTCGTTAAAAAAAGGAGGAATGAAGAAATGAAGGAAGGAAATAAATTACTTGCGCGTGTACGACAGCTTTAGCTTAGTTTAATCGATTACGTGCTCCGACGGGGAATCATTATATATCGCCGATTACTTACGTCCTTTGATCGTGAAAGAGAAAGTGAGAGGTCGACGCCGTAATAAAGCAATTACATTCAGGGGGTGAAATTTTCGTAGGAACGATCTACTGTCACTAGTAAATATATAGAGTATTGTATATTTCTAACGGAATAATTAATTGTGCATCGTTGAATCGATGTAAGATTAAAATTAAAATACAACACCACGAGAGTTCCACCAACTGTACCCATAAAATTTTGAGAAAATCATTCCTTTGGGTCATTTCATCTAAAATGTGAATACCAGACAAACGTCACTCTGTTCTATCGTCGGGAATTCACCTGTCCGTACAGTTACGTGCTTCTACTACTTCGGATAGTACAGGTATCACTGAAATATCAAACGACATCGACGTATATTGCCCCGCTGTGTTACCGAAAGAAAACAAAGCTCTCGGTCGGGACCATTCGCCCAGGTGAAACTCGGAAATGTCAAAGTTCTCATGAAAGCGGCAATAAAAACGGAACAAAGCTGGCGGATAAAGCCGTGAAACGGTGTAAAATTGCGTGGAGCTCAGTGGATCGAAATCGAGCAAGCAATGTCGAGGACTGCGAGCTTCGATAACGATTGAACGATTTATGGCACCCAAGGCGATCTGGGGCTGCGCAGTGAACCGTCAAAAAGGGATGAAATTGGTCGTCTTGTGGTAGCTGGTCTTGTTTACTTGGAAGTTTTAAGTTTTAAGTTTTAAATTTTAAGTCTTAAAGGAGCCACCTGCCATGATGTGTATGAAATATCACCGAAGAGAGTAGAGGGTATTTAATCTGACTTTGAAAGGACTGTGATATCAGTTGATGCTTAATTTGTGTCACAATAAATGAAGTGTTCTTCTCTATGTAAACCTGAAGGTGTAAACTAGAATTTTTAACAAGAGGATTCGTTTTTTAAAAAACTTGAGTCGGACTAATTCTCAAGTATACACAATCTGGAGAAATTCATGTCGCCACAATTAATTATCTCGAATAGCATTCTTGTTTGCAAGTATTCTTTTATACGCTCACCTCTTGCAAACGAGGGACAGTAAATTCAGAGGTAGGTTTGCATTTGGGGACGCGAAAAAACGCTGCAGCCTTAAAGCAAAACATTTCACCGGGTTGCAACGGCGGGCAGCGCAGCGGAGGGAAAAGAGATAGCTTTGGCAACAGAACGATTCCATTTCTCTACAACCGAGGCACGAGCTCGTAGTGTTTCTATGTTCCTTCATCACGCTGTCTTGACAGGCTGATACCTCGCGTGAAAACTGGATGTTTAGATATACAGTCGCCCAGCTTATCGATTCCCCATCTCGTTTTTCCATTTGATGCTTCAGTTTCGAAGGATTGATAGATAAAGTGCGCAGCAGCTGCACTCGGGATTTCTCGCTTAAACCAGTCGCGAGTGATATGGCGACGTCCCGCCCGCTTTAAAAACAGGTCGCTGGAATTCGAATACATCGATTCTCGTTCTACGATTTTTAACCTTTGCAGAGTGGTTAACCGTAAATGTATCGAGAAGTCACCGAGCTTCCGATCAATTATCTCCATCCCTTTGGTCTTCGATTGACGCCAGTTCACGGAGTCATTCAAGCTTCACATTCCACGCGAATGGATCTCCCTTATCGCGTTCTTCTTATTGCTCTGCTAAATGTGACGTTCCTCCTCCTCATACAGGGTAAAGGGATTTATAGTCAGTCCTCGATAACACGATTTCTTCTCTGCCATCGTTACCGGTGATAACGACGCGCGCTTAAAAGCTTGAGCATTCAAGGTTTAAAACTTCGCCTCGCGTGTTCCGCTTCGCGAACCGAGACGGACATAGCGAAAGAGCTTCAGAAGGTGAGAAAACGAATTCCCGCGATTTCCATATCGTTATAAGAAACTGTACAAACTTGACGCGCGAATAAATGAAGTCTGAAATGAGCAGTGGAAAAATGCTAGTCGATCCTGTCTGCTGCTCGACCATATAAACTTTCTCCTCTGCTTCTTCGTTATCTGCGAAGCACTTTTCAGGCTCTACCCTCTAGAGTCTAGCCTTTCGCCTCACGTTTTCATCCGAATGTCGATTGGAAAATTGAATCAGCTAATGTGGTCGTGGACTCTGTTTTCTCATAGTTCTTAATTCCCTGATTTTCCTTCTCCAACGGGTAATTCCTGTTATATTATTACTTCGCTTGCAAGGGCAGAATTTTATATTTCATCCGTAAATCGTAATAGCTCCCTTTTGCACGATGGCGTTCATTCAAATTTAACGAGACTACAGAAAGTCAGATATTGAATATAATGTTATTAGGTACAGAATCGAGATTACCAAGCTTCTCCTTCCATTAACCAATCACTTTCGTAATTAGATGGCCGCGTCGATAGGAATTTAGCTAATCAATTAACATCCAGTGTTCTATTAACAGAATACTATCGTACCCTAGAAAATAATTTACTCAATAGACAAACAAAATCTCCGAGATGCAAGTGCCACAAAATCTTCAAAATGATGAAATTCAAAAGAACACGTTAGAAGACGGACTTCTTAGAGAACGCATTTCTAATTTCATTTAGAAATCGTCTTGAGGTCACCGAACGTGACCACGATAGGTCGCTCCAGGGGAGTCTGTCTCCCATTATCGCGAATTCCTGACAGACAGCCGTGTGGGAGCGATGTTTATTCGTGTTGGTAAAAGGCCCGATCGATTCCAGCGCGGCAAGGACCCGCGTTGAGAACCGCTGGCACAGGATTCACCTGCGATCGACGACCCCGTGTCCTGACCCTATCAATGATCCCACGCAGCCCTGAATATTACCGTGAAATCGCGCCCTTGCGTAGGAACGTTTTCGAAGCTGGGAAAGCCGAGAAAAATTATCTACCGCGAATCTAAACGCCCTCTTAAGGCGAACGTATCCCCAACAATCACCAAAAGTGGCATTCACGTGGCTGGATATCGTGTCAATAAGATGCTATCTCGACACCCTCGAACAAGATTTCTGCATTGGCAGGGGCAAGCGTACCGCGACACCGATAACGTTTCTTTAGCTCGCGCATCTCGCTGGCAATGGTCGCATCCCGGTTTCTTACGCGTGCCGTTCCTTAAACGAAGCTGTTGTCGCGGCGCTTGAAAGGCGCGACTCCTTTCCACGCCCTCGTACAGCGACATATTCATTAATACCCCGGTTGTAGGATAAGCCAGACAGAGTCAACTCTCGACGGTTGCTCGGGAAGAATGAGCGCTCTTGACGGAAGTGTACAAGCGAATTATGCGAGAGACACGCTTTCTTCTTGCTCAGCGTACACGGGCAACATTCCGCGGGCTTTCGCGTTTCCGGTGCGCTTCATGCTTCTTCACGAGAGACGGCAGCAAGCCGCGGCTGATAATTAAGGGGTATTAAGATTGGACGCTTGTAATTGTTCCCGCGTTCCGCGCGGAATTACACTGCTGTAGCGTCTTCGACGGAAGAATGGTCGGGGACAAAGACGAGCGAAGAAGATGTCGAATAGAAATGGTAGAGCCGAACAAGTCAGATGTTACGCGTGTATTTTATTGGGTGATTTGTTACAAGCAATATATCTGTAAAGGAGGTGATCTTCTTACGAGAAATCGGACGAAACGTAGAATAAACCTTCCGCAAATGAGCCTTCGCTTTCCAAGAAAACAGCTTTGAACGTTCGGTCTTCTCAAGGAGGTCTGATTTACAGTAGAAAATTGAAGCGAAGAGAAATCACACCCAACTGCTATCAAAACACTCGTCAAATTGAATGAGAGAGGCAGGTACACGATTCAGCCTCTTCACCCTCCTCACGAACCTTCGTTCACTATTGCCGGGCCTATAGAGGATCGATGTAAACGGTAGCGAAATTCGATTAATGGTCAATTGAATTAAAGACACTATGTGTAACCAGTGAATCGCGGTCCTCTAACGGCCTCGCTCGTTTCGCTCGCGAAATCTTCGTCGCTGTGGGAACGGCGGAAATAAAATGCCCGGAGAGCGTGCTTCCGGTGAGGAGAGCTCTCTGTTGTCTGCCGTATCGTCAGCGGGTGGCCTGTGTTTTCACTAAACCGTGCAACGAGATTGCGTGACGACAGAGCCGCCGCACTTTGTATCGAAACAACAGGGTGGAGTGTTTCGAATTGCTGATTCGGCCTCTTCGTTGGTCTTTTAACACTTTGACTCGGCGTGTCTCGTCGCCGCGGCTCTAAGCGACATTTGCGAAACAGCGAGGCCGAAAAACGAGGCGCCATGGGGATTGCTCGCGACACACTTTCATTATCGCAAATAGGATTTTTCGAATTTGCATCGGGGATGGCCGGTAACGAACGTTCGCCCCTCGCAGCCGCGCCGCCCGCGGACGCTTGCCTCGCGGTGGTAGCGAAAATGGGTTTGCGAGCATTTCTGTAACGATTCGGTTATCGTTCTGTCGAAGGGGGAGCTTGGAAGTGAACGATTTTTGTCTTCGATATTTGATAGATGGGAATTGAGAGATTAACTGACCTTCGAATTTTTATTTGGGCTTGGCGAAACGTTTCTGTACGATGATTGAGCGGTCGATTGTAAACATGTATTGCGTTACCGGGTAATGATGAAAATAACGTCGGGCATGAAATATAGAAATATATATTAGAGCTGCTATTTATTCTGTAATGACTAAAGTAATACGTAAACAGAGTTAGGTACATATCGAGTCAGAAATTTTCATTGCTGAAAGCTCAATGCAAATATATGTCACAGTCAATGAATATTTGAAATCGAGATGATTTCACGCCCTGCTGCAGCTATTTTTACGCTCGCGTACGACGGGGAAATGCGCCCAAGTCTGCGGGGTTGAAGAAACACATTTCGGTTTGCTCGCTTTAAATCGCATTCCCAGGGCACGTACGTGCATATCATAACAGAGCATATTCTCGTGACGTAGCGTATGATCTGCTTTTAGAATTTCATACCTCCGGAATGAAATTTTCACGCTAATTTCACGCCCGCGGTAATTCGTTTTTACTATACAAGAAACATAAATGCCGCGCAAAGACAATGGACAAGTATTTCAATTATAATAAAATTACGCAACTTTATCTACATCTTTAATACCAGGTACAACTCTATTCATCGTTAGTTAAGTGGATTCACCGAACTTATATACTTGCATATTCATAACTTTCTTCATCTTTCCTTCACTTAAAATTTCGTTCCTACAGAGTATTCCAAACTGCTCTGTACAGTCCGAAACTTGCCGATTCCCCTGGAAGAAATAAATGGAAGTTGTGGAATAAAATTCTTTCCCGCGGGCTTCCGTTTTCAAGAGAATTAGTTTCAGCACTTCAATGTACAATGGAACAGTCCACAAAGTGAAGAACTTTGAAGTCCGTCAACCGAGCGCGTGCGTGCCCAGTGCACTCTTCAAAATCGATTATCTCGAAAACAGAGCCCAATACGAAACACTCATAGCCCCACGATTTCGTTTCGCGTTTTCTCGAATTCCCTTCCGCGCGCCATGTTTTCAACACGACCGCCCACACGTGGACAGGAAATCGAGTCTCTGACCATCGATGAGTGGAAGTAAAAACGTTGGTCGGAGTTTACAGGCTAGAAGTTTCGAATCTCTCGCTGGCCTGGTAGTTCGTAAATCAGCGAAATCGTGTTCCGCGGATCAGCGTCCGCGTTCCTTCCCAGAATTCTCGGGGCTTGATGAAAAACGAGGAAACTCGTTTCAATGATGAAAGAAGTAACGAGGTCTTGACAGGCGTTCTGCATGATTGAATTTTCGCGAGCAGACTCGTTGGTATGAAAGGAGACGCTTCATCTTCCGAGAGCAGGGAGGGGGAGATATTTAAGGATTGTTCATCCTTTAATACTGAAACGATTCTCTCAGCATACCACAATATGTGGCCAACTACGCCGTCCAAGAAGAAAAACGCGCAGGCACGTACGCAAGTACGCATGCTCAAAGATTTGAGCGACGACTGCAGTTGGGCGAGTACTGTTTAAATTACTCGCTTTTCCCCAGTTCCGCCGAGCTGGAATGTAATACAATATGGAGCTAATTGGGCCGGGAAATTTAATTTTTTCAATTAACGCTGACTCGCTGCTAAAGTCGAAACGGAATTCTATCTTAGATCTGGTAGTTCTCTACGATATTTCGATGAAATATTCGATCACGAGGTATCGTCGTTGGTGGAGAATTATCTATTTATTCGGAACGTGAAACTCCGAGTTCCTCGATATTTGCGCGTGGAAACATTTTATTTTGCTAAATGATTATGTTACTGGGAAGCTACAGTCATAGGGTTTCTGAGATATTTCGAAAGCAGGAAGTTTCCGATTCTTTAAATGCTTCGAACAAAGTGGATCCCCGGACCTGATTGAATTTTTCGCATCGACACATCGTGGCAATCCAAACACACGAGCGTGGATTACGTGCCTATAGGGAACGAGCTTGACATTCTCCGTTCAATCCAATATGTCTACGCGATGGATTCTCTCGTTCGTGCCACGAAACTGATCGGAAGCCTAGCCTAGGCTACACGGCCAACTAATCACGTAGCTCTGTCGTGCCCACTGTTATTCCTCGAAGCGTTCTTCCCTTTATCGCCAATCGATAAATCCACCGTCACGATGGCAGGTCTGAATTCGTGGATTCTTCCCGTGCCCCATTGGCTCGCCGTCCGTCGCGGTTAATCAACGCCGAAACTGCGAGAAAAGTTACAATATCCAATCGAGACGTGTCGCCAGACGTGGCTAACGATAATTAAAAGTGGATCATCGGCGGATGATTTTCATTTGATGGGGACGCGCCAGATCGATCCCACTGTTCGGAGACGGATTATTCTTTTGATGTGCTCGACTTCTGACGGCTGAAGGGCGCACGGTGCTTGAGTCAGGATTTCCTTTAATCGACGTCGCTCGAATTCGCGTCTCGTTCCCCTTTGTACGCCATTGTATCGTCTCCACGGTAAAATCACGGGTAAACGATGACCCTCGACAGGATTTTTTTCGTTCGTCTACCTTTCGAGTTTCGTGTGGAGGGAATATTGGAATAAAATACTTGCTGCTAGCTGACGTTTCCAGTGGGAGAAATTTTATTTCGTACTACTAGCTGGTACCGTGTATTCATTTCCGTGTTAGCTTTCCTCGATTTCTGTGGTATATTATACTCCAATATAGTTACCTGATATTAACACCATTCTGTGCAAATTTATGTATCTCTGTGTATAGTTCGGCAACAGTGTTTGCACGGCGAAGGCAGAAATTCATTAGCATATTCCCGATTGAAGTAATGCGTTACGCGCGTTTCCGGCGGGCGGACGTTATGGAAAATCAATAATCTTTAGCGTGTTATGATTATTAGGAGGACAGTAGGTACTCGAGGCAGGCATCGAGCACCGACACCAATTTGTTGATGGAATATGTGGAAGTGTAAATTAAAATCGCTGCCTCGCGTCAATATTGTTTAATTCCATTATCGTGTTACTTTACGTGTTCCCATGTCCTCTGCGATACTTTAATAAATATTATCACGTGGAGTTATGTTATTTAATTTATTGACAGCTGGAGGAGAAATTTCAATTTCACGTATTTTCACTGTACGTTATTCAATCACTTGAAATTTGCAATTATTTCTTTCATTGAATGAAAAGAATCGTTTCACACTGGTATTTATATTTGCCTTTGGAGTATTTATCTATTCGATCACTATGGACCTACATTTTATCATCACTTTATCATTTCGAAAGGCAATCGAGTTCCTTATCTTCTAAATCGATTTAAATCTAGGACACGGTCGGATCGGGTCATATCTAAGTGTGCTCAATGACAACTGAGTTGTTGCTTCACTTCCTATGTGCACGATTTTGATTACGGTCTATTGTACAAGGGAAATTGGAATATAGATGCATATATATGCTTAGTAGTAAAACCGTCGTAAGGAAGAAATATATCTTGATTCTATAGAAACTACGGACCATGACAGTTTACCTATACACGGGAACAGTAAAGGCTTTAGAATAAATAATATTTTTATTCAAGTATTGCAAATATCTCTGTTCAAATTTTCCCAATACATAGCTCTTCCAAAATGCATCGCAGAAGAAAAATGGGATTGCGTTCCGTGACTACCCCTATTTATTCAATCGAGTAATTTCAATTTATCAATGAATAGAACCAAGTCAATCCTTCAAATTAAATATCTCAGGTGGAGCTTTGTCAGGATCGGGAAGATTTTATTCAAAAACCTAAATTTGCAAAACCGCACATTGCAAAAACGAGTTGAAATCTCGTTAAACGATGGCACTAGGGCGTATTATTGTAATAGTTTCAACATTTCCAAGTGCTCATAATGACGATCCGTGAAATGCAATATTACAGTGTACAGTAACCAGGACGCAATAGGTAGTGTGTTCCATGACTAAACGTCGAGGAAGACGGAAACGAACCGCCGGAAATTCACCATTGGATCGTTTCCTTCCCGCCTGGAGACGCAACGCAATTCAATCCGGAGATTGAGAATCGTTAAAACGACTTATCTTTTCCATGGCGATTAACTTCCGCAGCGTTTACAATTTCTGTCAACATTATTATGCTGGTTTCGCGCTGCACGAGAGAACCATGCACAGGTACGAAGTCAAATGCACAGAGATGAACAGAAGTAATGAAAAGTGATTAAATTTTTGAATTGTACTTGTTAAAAAGAATTGAATAGAAATAAGAAGAAGTAAGGTATTAGAGGCAAGGCCGAAGACGGAAGTGTGATTTATATATATTTTTCTCACTTTGTAAATCCTCTGGAATTAGTTATTGAATTGGGGATTGTGATATGGTCGTCACGGAGAAGTGCAAAATAGCTGCGAAATTTTTTTGTAAATTTTTACACATACACGTTCGTTGCTAAAAGAGACGAAGATCAAAGAGGGTCGAGCGAATATTCGCGATATAAGAATTTTTTCCGATAATATGGTGTATCAAGCTTTTCGCAATCTTTCGCGCGGAACATGTCAAGCTCTCGACG
This sequence comes from Andrena chrysosceles, assembly GCA_963855975.1. Lineage (NCBI taxonomy): Eukaryota > Metazoa > Arthropoda > Insecta > Hymenoptera > Andrenidae > Andrena > Andrena chrysosceles. The sequence continues at coordinate 6,651,549 of OY979766.1, read as the reverse complement.
GTCCTGTCCAACGATTTTTATATTTTGTTGCTTCCCCTATTCGCGTTACACCGTGCAATTAATGAGAAATTCGATAGCTGTCGCTGAGAAGCGATGAATCAGTATTCCCCCTTTTTCCAAGCACAATATTCGACGTGATGGTAAATACTTTCTAATCTAATAATTGGAATTGACCACCGATGGGAAATAATAGGAAGGAAAATGAAGAGTAGCAGGAGCGGGTCTGAGGACGGTTTAATTAATACCTCTTTTTCACCGTTCTCGCATTCTGCCCGAACACACACGGATTTTAATTTTTATTAATATCAGTGATATTCGGCGCAGATAGTTATAAAAAAACTGACCGACGTCATTTAAAAATCGTCTCGCATACACATTCTACGTATTTCTCATTTTTATTCTTAAATTTAATTAATTTAATAATTTATTCTTAAAAGTTCTATCACAAACTGCAACATGTATTATTGAAAACTTCCTGTTGACCCATTTTATCCGAATCAGTATTACGTTCACAGGAAGTGAATATTTTTGGGCTTCCTCGAATGCCTTCCAATAGCATATTATACGAGAACTTTTATTCTTTTCGTTGCCTCCATAACTAGATAATAATCATGGCTTTCATTATTTGTTTGGGTTTAAAATCCTTTATCCGGCTTAAGAATTTTGCGTCAAGCTTTCATTTGCATTCATCTGTTGCAAACTTTTATTAAAAGAGTGGAGGCTTGTCGCATACATATTTCTATCAATTACATCCATTTTGCACTACGAAACGTGCCTTTGTTACTTTTCAATTGCTGTGTTTTCCGTTCAACACCTTCATCTTTATTTTTGTATGCCGTACAGTAGTCGATATTGCCCTGCATTCGGATAAATACAGAGGACTCTTGCCAGCGTTGCCTCTACTGTTGATAATTCTGCGCAAGCTCTCGAGCTTTCAACTGCATTATCGGCTGAAACTCTTCTTTATCTACTTGTGGACAGTGGAAAGCTCCTGCTCGTATCAGCCGTAAGTGAGTCGAGCATTCGATCAATATCTTACCCTTCAAATTCGCAAAGTATGTAATCGAGACGATAGTGCAAGCTTAGAAAATACAAAAACTGGATGTTTATACAAAATATAGTCCAGAACAACTTATTTTTATAATGTGGATATCCAGTGATTTCTGTATCCGTGGAGCAAGCTTAATTCACGAAGCTTTTCTGCAGAGGACGCTGGGGAAAACTGTTTCACAACTCCCTGGTTTTTCCGTCTTTACCCGAGGGTTTCTTCCACAGATTTACCATGTAAACACTTGTTTATGACAAGATCTGTTTAAAAATTTACATCACTTGAAAATATTTTGAAAGGTCAACCTTTTAATATAAAGCTCACAACATCTTAATAACGTTTCAAAATTCTCCCATTCAGTCTACATCTTCCTCCTCAATACTTGCCCCCACACACGATTGCCATTTCTCATTAACCCTTTAGCGCCAAACGTATCATATATGATACATTACTTTTTTTTGCCGTTTCGCCGTTTGCATTCGCGTTTCGCTGTTTGCAACAGTTTAAGTGATACATGTTTAGTGTAGTTTTATTCACTGAAGAAAGTTGGACCTATCTGAACCCTGTATTCTTTGGTTTTATGCATTTTGACCTCTGAAAAAAATAAATTTAAAAAAAAAATAAATTTTTTTTTTGTTTGGAAATATATAAATTCAGACCATTTTTAACGATAAAAACAAAACGGGATATTTTTCCTTCAACGGGATCTAGGTGCGGGCGCTAAAGGGTTAAGTATAAACTTATACTTCTCCTAAAACGTCATATTAAAACTTCACTATACTCCTCTAATGATTAGGTCATAGACAACTCTCTATCATAATTCTTTCGATCAAAGGTTCACCCGAGTCATCATACTGTCTTCAATGGTTCTTCGAAACCCAGAATCCTCGCGATCGTTTACGTTGCACAGTTCCCATGTGATTATCGTTACGCGTTTCGCCTTTCAACCCCCTTCTATTTAAGTTGAATTTTCATGAGAACTTCTCGATGGAATTCACCAATCCTCTCGATCCCGACTCTCCCTATACAAGGTCTTTTTTCGCGTGGCAGCCACGTATCCCCGTGGTGAACGATAATCGGTAAGCCAGCAGATCCACAGGGCTGGCGTCCCCTTGAAAGGGATCCTTCTTCGTTTCCTGAACGGAATTGAGGTTTCGCCGGTGAATGGACCGCAGCGTATACGTAAATTGCATTGTCGCAATGCCCGAGACCTAACTGGCAGCAGCCCTGGCGAAGGGCTGACCGGCCAATTAGCTTCTGTAGGCCCCTCGATAGAATTGCACAGCAACTTGACTCGGCGATCCGCGCGCAGTTAGGGGCGAGGGGGCACCCTTGGCAAGTACCACTCCAAGTCCAGGACCGGCTAGACTCAATTTAACCGTTCTCGCTCGAATATCGAATCGTTCTGCTGGCCCGAGCTCGCCCGTCCGTCGCGTCCCTTTGCGGCCGCTCTGAATCCAATTTCCGCGCTGCGAACTTTCTCCGCGTCCTCCTGCCGCTTAACGCGTCTTCTTTTAGCGCGCGAGCACGCCGATTCGACACTAACGAATCGATCTGCCAGATGATGAGAAATTCTTTTGGTCGTTTCTGCGTTTGGTATTGATAAATGTGCGTAAAGATAGGTATACAGGAAAGTAGGAAATCACACATTAACCTTTGAGGGATGTTATCACCCAGAAGAAACAAAAACGGTCGGAAACGAAAAATTGCCTGATACTTTTATTGAGGTCCTCAAGAAACCTGCACAGTTTCAGAAAAATCGGAGTGATCGGGCAACCGAACCTCCCTTGTCAATATTAAATACATAAACAAAACAAATATCTAAAGATATGCCAGCTACGTTTGTTATAAAAATACCCTAAAGCATCATCAAGCTGCCAGTCCTCAGGAGGACTGTAAACAAGCTCGAATATCCCATCGAGAAGTATATACGAAGAGAAATCATGTGGAGCGCTAAATCTTTCTGAATTATTGTTTCTGTGATCCGGCGGACCACATAAAACACACTCTGACAGGCGGAGACGAGCATCCAAACGAACGGTTTGATATATTTCCAGTCAACAGTTCCTCTTAGCCCCTCGACCACCCTTCCTAGGGATGTTATTTATTTTCTCCAGAGTTCGAGGAAAAATTCCATCGCTTCTTGTTTCCTTTTCCACTCGCTAGCGCCAGGCCAGTGGGTTTCTTACAAAGGCGAGCAAACCGGTGAGTCCGTGAACGTAGCTGTCGACTGTACTTTGTAGGTATTTCGTCTTGCTGTCGTAAAAACGCGAGCGTATCGGGCTAATGCTCGCTCCTCGACGCGAAGGGAGCAGCCACGTCTTACGGAGGGTCCCCATCAATGGACTTTACGTATTCGTTGGAATCGTTAAGCGTGTTTTCACGACCGAAGCTTGCTGATTTTTAACGAGCACGCTCCACTGCTTTTGTATTCATCCGTAAACGTTTCCTGTCGCGGCTGGGGGGATTGATAGGCTGGCGTATTTGGTTCCCGATAATGTAGCCACCTCTTTATGGTGATCGTTGGAGCTGAATTTACGATAATACTCTCTTACAGTTTCGTGGCTTATTAAAACGGAGTACCAGCCGCGCGTGTCCTTAAAAGGGGACCACGCCAAGTGGTACGCACCGATTTTAGAATCGTTAGCGATACTTCCTTGCTAGTTGAAGAAATGGAAAATATTTGATCCGTGTTCGAATGATTGCGTAGAGTACTGATATATTTATGATGTTTAGCGATGAAAATCGACGTGCGATACTTGCTGCAGTCCCCTTGTAAGTGGTACAGGTACGGCTATAGTCAGACGTCCCATCAAACACATTTTATTTCTCGTTGCACCGATGCAAATTTGATTATAGTGTTCTAATGTGAATTAGATTTTATTATACTGCTGGAAAGCTCACGAATAACACTAGCAGAGAAATTTCATTAAACTCATCACCTTGAGCAAGCCCACGCGGAGGCTCGTGCGCGTTCAGGAATAAAAGAAGCTTCAATCTCACTCTGTGTCGAGGGTCGAAACGGTTATTGCCACGGTTATCCCGAATATCCTACCTGGAAGGTTTCCTCCTTCATTCGCGATTGCAAGGGCAAGAAGAATGGGTCTCTGGAGGCAGAGGTTTTCCTGTCTCTATGTTTTGATATCGTTACGCCTCATCACTTATTAAAGGAGCTCACGCGCGCGTTTCTAGCCGCTTATACGTACAGAACTCCATGATACATTATTGAAGGGTTTTCAGCTGCTGGAAAATGCGAGCATTAGTTACCACAGATACATTTCACATATGCGTAACATTACACGTTCATATTTTTACATAAGAAGATCCAGAGTCGATCCCTCTGAAACTATTTAATCTTCCATCTAACTACTCATTTTATTCAATCTTTGCTTTTCCCTCAAAAAGCTTACATCACATTAAAAACTAGCGAAACAAAAAACTTAAATACTGTAACATAGCACACTAGTTATCTCCGATTAATCAATTAACAAATATTACGATTCTCTCTGCATCGTATTTGTCAGTCTGAAGACACTTCGGAAATAAGCTGTTAAATTTGGAGCGTCCTTCTTTGTGGTTTTGCAAGGCGTCGTTATAATTTACAGGCCTGTTCAAAGCGTGCCTAACCTCCCCTCTCCCCCGCTGTTCCCCGTTCCGCAAGCGTTACACTTTATCCATATTTTAAAAAACCACTTTTGCGATGTATTCGTCGTGGTCACACTCCCTCTCGCGCCGCGGCCCCGAGAGCACCGCCGTTCCCTTGGGAATCTGTGGTATAATAACGTTGACATAGCCGACGTGGAAGCACTAAATAGGAACCGCCTGTTTCCTTTGCTCCGCGCCCCCGTCCGTGTACTTTCGCTTCGTATTTCGCATCCGAGCTTTCATACGTTTCTCCGCGGCCTCTCGAGAGATAGCACACCTAAATCCATCTGACGAGAGAAGGGTATGTGTATAACGTTGCTTGGCGATGCAGGTGCATTATTACAATTCAACCCAGCATCCATTGCTCCGTAGCCGTGGCATACTGGCCGAGGCCACTCGATCAAAAAGAGGAAAGGATCTCACAGGGAACATATTTTTACCCAAAGGAATGTTCTCAGCTCTGTTCACCCTTTTCGAGGGAAACGTTAGGGTTCACGGTGTTGCCCTGCCGAGAAGTTTGCTTCGATTTTGAAGGGATAGTAAAAATTTTCCCCCGTTGTGGGAACTACACTAATTGTGACTTACGATTTAAACACAATATTCTATGGACAGATTGGCAAATATGTCTCCGCCGAGGGTAAATGTTTCAAACAGCACCGGAGGATGTATATCTTGGCAGTGATAAGAAGGGCGCGGAATTTCAAAGACGTGTTTCGCCCCGTGAGTCTATGGGGTAGATTGAGGAAGCAGGGAGATCAATCTTACGGGAGGAACAATGGGGGCGTCGTATGCATTGATGAAAGTCTTCTCTCAACCCTTTGTGGATTCAATGTAATTCCAGTAACGCCGCCGATGACAACGACGGCGACGAGGCGTCGAAAGAGGACGAGCAAGGGCTGAGAGTGGCCCCGATGTTGCTTTGCAAGATGGGGGGCGGTCCTTAATGGAAGAAACGTCGAGGCGTCGTGGATGGAGGCGCCTCGACGCTGCCCTGCCGTCGGGTGTACAATTCACCACCATTTATTTAATTGGTTCGTCAAAGTCCCTGCAACTAATGCGTCGCGAAGAAAAGGCATCGGTCCTCTGGACACCTTCCACGTGGCCACGTTGCGTACGACATCGTGAGACGATAACAAAAAATAAAGCTGCTAAGACGAAGCTTGCAAACTCGCTTTTATGTATGAAACAAAAATTCAAGACAGGAGTCACGCGAACCGTGGCGCACGGGTCCCCGAACCTGAGAAAGCTCGTATTCTATGATACTCGGAGCTTTCAGCTCGATGCAACAGTCAGTGTCTAAACTTAGACTCTCCAAGGCACGAGGCTTGTCTTTCAGCAGAATTTTTCCCTAATATCCTGGTGAAAATTTCAGTGTATCACGGTGTGAACTTTACAATCTTATCTCCGAGAGGGATATATTCTCTAGTGAATACAAACGTAAATAGAACATAGAGGGGTGCTAGTAACGGTGCCAAGGATAGAATAGAAAGACTTTCCGCAGGCGATTATCGGCGATAATGTCCTGCTCCGTAATTACGCTTTTTGCGGGGCGTCGCAGCGAAAGGGAATATTCAACGGCGCAGCTCAGGCCTCTTACCGCGAAAGTGGAGTGCGCGATACTTTGGTAGCACGCGTATAACGTCGAAAGACGAGGCATTATGGATAGCTCATTTTCCACAGGGATTCCGACACCTGTGTGTGCCATTAAAAAGGCGCCCCCTCTTTTTCTGCCCCGTCCTTAGAGCTTTCCGCGCAACGTCTCTCGATAGTCTCCTGAAACACGCCCAGAAGGGCTTCCAGGTACTCGTGTGTTTACCCTAAAAGTGTATTTTGAGAGTTCTGAGAGTCGTTCTGCGAGAAGCACAATAACGAGTACGCGAAAACGATAATAGGCAACGTTTTTGTTTTATTACGGTACATCCACGCCTGATTGTTCCACCTACTAAACGTTTTTAGCGCAAGGTACCTAATTGGTGGCTGGGTATAAACATGCGGCACGTTCGTATTCGAATAAATGGAAATCGAGGGTATTAATCGGAACGTACGAATGCCATGATTAATGTCCCGTTTAATTTTCTTTTTACTGGCGCGGCCAATTACCGCGCATATTGGTGTCGATGGGTAATTTGCATAAAATCACGGGCCTGGTTACGTGTGTACATGGTCGACGACGTATTTATTTAACGCCGGAAATGGCTGCTGAATCGAGGTCCCTGGGTGGCTATTAAAAGGTACTATTAATACGAGCCTCACGCAGTGGCCATTGGTCATCGACACGCAGCCGGTGGTGACGTTCGGCTCTTTAATTATCATCGATAAATCACCGGAAGAACAAGCGCCCCTGGCCTTTCGGCGGCGTCGCTTTTCCTCTCGATTTCCTGGGACCGTGCACGGAATTTTTGGTATTTATTCGTCTCACCTAACGAGTTTATATCACAAACCTGTTTGTAACTATTTTTTAGGGAAATTTCAAGAGTCATAATGTTTCGAAGCTTCCACAAATTAATAAATATTTTGGTCTACTTTGTCAAAGGAGGTTCACGTGGGTAACGAAACAATGAAATAAATAAAGGCTTCCCCAATAGTTTTCGTTTCCAATCGGATCAGATTACGAGTACGAGATCTATGATATCCAATTTAACTTTCGGTGTAGAATCAATAAGATTAATTGGGGAGAACCAGGCGGAGCCGTGATATCCGATGATCGAAGGGAATTGTGATTACATTCGGGTGATAGTCGATAAAGGGGCGGAATGGACGCGGAGCTTGATCCCCGTGGCAATAGGGATTTTTCGCGACGGGGTTGCGTATTTATTCGTGCGTAGGTCGACGCCGGGCAGACACGCATTGTTACGAAATCATCGACATTGTATAGGTGGGGGGAGGGGGCCTCGATTTATTTTGTCTATTCGGCGGAAAAGTGCTTTCATTTGGGAGGCAACTGTCAAAGCGATCCGCGCGGAGGGTAGGGCCAAGTGTACGGAGATAGAGAAAGAGGGAAAGTGTGTACGATCCACCGGGAGGGAAAGAGGGAAAGCAGTGGAAGGAGTGAAAGAGAGTCGAACGCATTGTGCGCCTCAGCCATTCGCTGTCACAAAAGCCCTTAATTCGACAATGCATCCGTCGAAGAGGACAATAGCCAGCTCTCGGTAAATAATGATTCCTTCGATTCTCGACACTCGCCGTGTACTCTTTCCTCCCTTTCCCTGCGTGAACATCTTCGCCGAGGAAGTTCCAATAATATTTGTCTGATGGGTTTGCACGTTTAAGACGGCGCGAGGGGGGAATATTATTCGCCGGGGAAAAGATGTTTATCGGGATCCAATACCGTATTACAGTGGCTCTTCGTGATAGTGGGGTTTTAAAAAAAATTGCTGTTTTCTATAATTTGGGATAAGTGTTATTGCAATACTCGAAGTTGGGGCAGATAGAAGACTGAAATCAAACCTAACTATTACGCTTGTTGGAATTCCGCAGAATGAACACAGACAAATAAAATAGTTATCACTTTCTTCCTCACTTTTATTCTAAACACACCACCTCCAGATTGTCCAATCGTAAAAAGTGACTTTAAAGTTGAAAAGTGCTTGTAGAAAACATTGTAAGTGACAAAAATCAAATTCCATACTATAGTATTGGCATTAGCAATTTTTTTTTTAATTGTGGCACTTACAGTATTTGTTTTCCATAAGGACTCTTGAGTTAACAATGCTGCGAGTTTCAACTTCCACTCAACATCTTAATCATTTTCATCCCCATATAGCCTCCCAATAAAGCTCGAACAATACAGAATAAACCTAAGTTAGGGTATAGCTTGAACGCTGCTACCCCTGCGGATTCAGAGTTCGTTTAATAAAAGATTCCAGTCGTGCTCTTGGTTTGACGATCGGTCGAGTCCCCGAGGTAATTAAAAGAAAGGAATCAGGATTTTTTAGGCAAGATTGCAGGCCATGGGAGGCGACGGGGGCGTGATTTGGAGACGTCGAAGAATCTGAAATCGGATTAACCGAGAGTGATGGGACGGTCGATTTCGTTCCCAGTCTGTTTCGGTCTTTTCATTTTTCGGCCCTCGGAGACTGCTCCGTAGACGTATTTGCATTACAAATACACTTTTATTCCGGCTTTCTCGCGTTTCATTAAATTCGCTCCTACCCGCGTGCTTCGTCTCCCTCGGTTGCTCTTCCTCTCGCGTTGCGTTTCTATCGACAACAGAGCGTCTTCTCCACTCAAAGAGTTATATTAAAAATTTTAATCTCGTGCCAGGGGACTTTCCCTCTTGATAAACTTTGGGCGCGGAAGTCGTTTGTCAGGTACGTGCACGGAAACAAGTATCGGCATTGTTAATGTAATAGCCGAGAACCGGTTGAAACATCGGGTTCAGGACCAAGGGGATTGTTTTGTATCAAATAAACGTATTTAAAGGCAGGGGTTGCAGACGAAGTTGTAGCGAATACCACTGTAGTTAATTAGCAATAAATTCAAACATCTTAGGGGTAGAATAACTGTGCTTTACTTCTCACTGGTACATAAAACATTTTTATTATCGCCAAACTTGAGAAGTTGATTCACATTTGTCTATAAAAAGACTTTATGTAAATTAGCTGTCACGTAAGAATCATTTTTCTCCATATCTCTTAGATTTTAGAATAACTAGTAAAAATACCATCTTCTATACTTTTCATATACCTACTTTTACATTTTCTACTTCTTTCAGTGTTCAGATTCTCCCCTTAAACAATCGACACACTCTCAATCACCCATTATATTTAGATTATCACAATTTCCCCTGCTCTAGCTATTTTTTTTCGGGGATATCGTGGCCACGTTCGTCTGTAACAGGCTCTACGTCTCGATTTCAAGCAGGCTCAATTGTAGTCACCGCGATCCGTCGATGGCTGGTATATAATCGCGCACGTGCCACGGGATCCGAGGTTCCGATGGTATCCAATCATCGTGCTGTTCCCCCGTTCACCGAATCACCGCCATCCTGGATTTTCTCGTTACCGGGACGTTGATAGTTATGTCCTGACAAAATTGAGATACGACTGTTTTCCCTCCTGAGCAGCGAGAGTAACGCCTCGGTGAATTATGGGGTTCGCGTGTAGCAGACCTTGGACTGACCCGAGATACTCGGTTTTACCTAGGCGAGATGTATTTATGTGAGAAAATTATGGTCCAGAACCCGTGGCCACCACATGAGCTCGGTTCTGATAGTTTATAGACGGTCTCGTGGGCCTTTCTATGATCCACGGTCGATGATCGACGGTTAGTTGCAGAACATAGATAACGTTAATGTCCTTCGTGGCTGGGTATTACGCAACAGGCGGTTAGTTGAAGGGATCGAAATGTAATCGAGTTATTAATACCGATTGCTGCGGCGCAAATTAAGCACGCGAGGGCAACGAGTGCCTCTTTATTGCCGAACCACCTCATAAATTCGAACACTTCGAAGGGCTGAGCTTTTCTAAACCTATAAGGGAATCTCTCAATTTCCTAGGTCGATTTCTCAGAGTCTCAATTGCTCTAATTGTTAATGGTATACAATACCTTCTCCTTCGAACAGTCTTCTGGGAGATAAATCCTTGTAGCAGAGGGGGTTCTCGACGTTCATTTATTAGCGATTCTGTACCCTAGCATCAATATGCATAAAGTGCCGGGGGAAACTAATTGACTTTCACTGGAGTTTAATTTTTAGGAATTCAGACTTTTTGGAGCATCGTGTAATTTGAGGTTCCTTGTGTAACAAGGTAATACGACTTTCAAATATTTGACGCTTGCTGGCGGAGAGGAGTCCCCAAACAGCCTTTATGAAAGATATAACAAAGACACTGTTGGGTGTCATGGTTTGCCAGCGAGGATTTAGTTATTTGGACGGCGTTCGAATGAAAGAACCGCAAGATATCCGACGAGACGGAGTTGCTTTGTCAAAGAGGGTGGCGTACAGTGTCAAAATCCTCGTAGCACCTATCCTACCTATGCTTCTGATTCAAAACGCGAGCTTACTGTATGAATACATGCATTAAGGCGATTCTCGGGTTAGGAAACCAGTCGGCATTGTGACTGAGATATTGTATCTGGATTTCCGGCAAGGCGTCCCCGTCTGCCATTAAATTCACTTCAGACCTGAAATCGTTAGCATTTTCGGAGTTGGGGGATGCATCCTTTTGGCATCAGACATCGATCTTGACCTTGCGAGAATAGTTCTTCAACCACCAAGCTACGATCAGAGTTACAGGAATTTTAGTATTAGTATTTCGTCGATAAAATGAAAGTAAGATTAATGGATACACATAATCATTGGTGCCAAAGTATTGTCAATGAAAGTTTCAAAGGTAAACGATGGCAAAAGTATTATAAAACATATACGTATACTATATACGTATATAAAAGTACCACTTTTAAATTGTGTTTCTACCAGCACTATATACCCTTAACTTGCCTTTTTAGACATTTTGCCGGCAGTGATAAAGAAATTGCAGTGTCGTGTGTTCTTCCTTGAGAAGCTCTGTATCTATAGGCAGGAGACACCTGTGTCTTAATTAAAGTTGCCTGACTTCTGGCTTGCCGTAGCCCTTCGTGCCACTCGTCAGACCTGTTCCCCAGGGGTGCAATTTACTCGCACCCCTTTCGCCACCCTTTTTCACCCGTACCACCGCGACTAACTCGCGTCTACCTTAGCATAGACTGTTGAATACAGCTACTGATTTCCTTGCCTTTCATCGACCAACTTTGATTTATTTATACCAGCGACGTAATGTCGCTTTAGATGAAAATTTTGGCCTCGAGGAAATACGTCAAGGTCGATTCTTAATTACTCTCGTGCCTCGTCTTTTATTAATATTCATCGCGTAGATGGAATCTGAAATTTCTGCTCGCTCAAGATCTCTGAAGACTGAAATTCCAGTTCTCGATTAGTTGGCTAATTAGTCAATTGAGTGGTACAAGTCAAGGAAAAGTGAGCACATTTTACAAAGCGTTCTTACAAATGAATTTTCCCATCCGAGCTTTGATCCGACAGTTATTACCTAAACGCTCCACTTTTTTCTAGGGATGTTGGAAAAAGTGCATAAAAATTTGGAATGCCTGACTGGATCTTGCGTCAGCAGCGAATTATTAAAGTAATATGAGAGGAAATGAAAGTGGAACGCCTCACTCGTTCTTCACGGCTTTGCGTCTTCGTATTTCGGGAGCGAATATCGTCTTTAAGAATCCAGTTGGGTGGCATTGGTAGGCCTCCTTGGTCTTTACTATGTAAAACAGCCTCTATTCCCTTTTGTCCAGCGGCTGGGTCACCCTTGACCGTTAAAGTTCTGACAGACTCCGCGACGGTTTCCCTGGACCGTGAACGGACAAGAGTTTATCCGTTTTCCGGTTCGTTCGATATTTATGTAGTAGGTATCTAGAAAGGTGTATCTCCGAGACCCCGGAATCTTTTGAGATTTTCATGTTCCGTCGAATCTTTTTTCCCCTGGACTCGTACTTTTCGTTTCGTTCGCGATATTCAACAAACATAGCTTCACAGAGGTTTCCTTTATATTTGTAAAAGGAAATACGGCGTTTACACTTATAGTACAAAAATGAGTAATCTCAAAATCGAATGATTTCCTTTTCGTTTTGCCAATAGTTGCTTCTCTCATTTGCACCGCACTTTTGTACCATAATCATCAACATCAATCAATCACTCCACTCCGATTCACTTTTCATATACCTCTTCATCTCATCCTTCATCCGACCACCTCAGTCTCGAAGAACATACCATCGTCATCCTGTTGCCAACCCAAAGGTACAAAAACCTCGTTCAGAGATTCATCAGCATGCTGGCACTACAACGACTAGCATGGTCCCTGGAAATCTAAAGGAACACGGACAGAAACGCGTCCAACAGGATTTATCGTTCGAGTAAAAGACCTCAGAGGATCCAACCGTCTCTCGACGAAAGCGTGAACGCAGTCACGTTTAAGACAGCTCGCCCTGCCAAGCTTTTTCTCGCCGCCCTTATAAATGGCCGCTATAAATGCCCAGTGTGGCGTTGCGATGCCACGAAACTGCGCGATGATTGGCGGCTGGGGAGGCTGCACCATTAGCTTGCAGGTGTTCGATATCCCAGCCACGCCGTCATTCCCATCATTCCGGGCGATCGTGGCACGGATCATCCCCCGAATGGCAGTGTAAGTTTCGCCGTCTCGTCGGCGATACGGTGTACGGGGGAGAGACTCAGATGGATAAGCGCGTTTTAGGAAGTGTTCCCTGCCTACTGGTAAGAGAATAATCCCCGCTGGTATAATCCCCCGGAGTTCTTGGAAATCGCGGTTAATGGGGTTTCTAAACTTCCTTACGAATGCAACGCGCGACAGGCGTGGAAGCGCGCTTTATTCCCGTCCGAGGCGTACCGAGTCGTTTGTCTAATTCGGGGCGGGGGCCTGGCGGGAATTAATTAGATCGTTGGATTACATTCCTTCGTTGGCGAGCTGCGTCGATATTTCCGTTTTAAACGAGGCCACCTGTTAACCCAGGAGTCGCGGAATCCGTTTCCCTTCGGATGCGATTACTGTTTCATTGTCTGCATTTCATCGATATCTTCGCGCGTATTAATTTTGTGTCTTAAGCCCTTGGTGTATCGGGTGGCTACGCGAATTCGGCATCCCTTGTTTTGGTTGCAGTTATTGGATATGTCACCTGAGGGTTGTTATTGATTTAGGCAGTAGACTTGTTCTTTGATGGGGTGAATCTTCGACTGTGATAAGAATTTAAACAGAATGGATTTTTAAATGAATGGAATCTATTTCCTTGGAAAATTTCTATTTTAATTAGACTTGGGATTATTTGAATGGAAGTATGTTGATTAATGTTTCCAATGTAACATCACTTTCAGAAATAATTTTGTACGGCGCTAGAAGGGCTACTGCCATGGATCAGACAAACTTCCCCCATGGTAACCTAATTAATGGTAACGTAATTAATATTGCGGTATGCGATGTGCGAGCTCTGTCTTCTCGAGCAATGTGTGCCTGAATCGATATTTCGAAGTACCAAGGTAGCTTGTACGTCTTCCCGTTATGCGCCAGGAAGATTAAGAACGCTTCGTCGTCGCGTATTACGAAACGTCCGGCATAAATAAAGCTTCGATTATGAGGAGTAAAAAAGGTGACGGAGCGTTTGTGCCAGTAGAATACTTTCGCTAAACTAAGAGACCCTCCTCTACTCAGAATTTTATTAACTACTCTTCAAAAAGTACTCCATACCATTTAACGAAACATATCCCATTTATTTTGTACAAATTATTACTTTCATACATTCGTAAACAATTTTCTAAGCATTATGAATGCCACACTAAAAGCAACTTCTCAAACTTCTCGTACACTACTTTTTTCAGATATTTCCCTGATAAATATTTAGAATCCTAAGAGTAAAGTATCAGATTCATTTCTACCATTTAATGACATTCTCCCTAAAATTTAAATCCCAAATTCCACCTACGAATATCAATGAGCCATTCTATGCAATAATTCGCTTTGCTACCAACATATCCAATTCAGCGAAAACTAATCGGCGAACGAGCACGATCTCTCGTGAGCGTACTTTCTAGATGGCTGGAAGAGGGCGTCGCACCCATTGTCTTTGTAGGCGCATTCTTCCATTTTGTAATTGCACTTTTCTTCGTGCCTCTCTACTCGACTACGTTTCGGTTTTACCCTACAGCCGTACTCGCTCCACCTGCACGGGACTTGTTCGTCAGGATCGTATTCGCCCTCCGACGATGTCGAGTGACAGTCTCCCTCGTCGTATTGCCCGTAGTTGCATTTCTGTTGGTGCATCAGTTTCCGTCTTCGCGGCATGTTGACCTTACAGCCGTATTTCCTATATTTGCACTCCACCAATTCCTCTGGGTCGCCGTCCTCGTCGTCCGTGATCGTTACCCCATCTAACACCTCGTTGATATCGCCCAGTTCTTCGAAGCGTTCCTTATAGTTGCAATGATCCTCGTGGATCGAGATCCTCCAGGTGGGTGCGCGTACCTTACAGCCCACGATTCGGTGCTTGCACTCGACCAAGTCGTCGTGTTGGTGTGTCAGATCCGTGGGAAGTTGCTCCTCCTCTAGGTGAGGCCGAAATTGGCATCTGAAAGACAGTGGAATTTATTTCGAAACGCATTCTTTATTGGAATCCCTCAAGATTCCCCAGATTTTCTTCATTGAACTACTTGGAGCCAGCAGAACGTTGAAATCAAGTTTCAAGAGATCAGAGATCATACCAGACAGCCTCTGAAAGTTCTAACACGAAAAAGCTGATCAGCCAGTAATTTGATCCTGCTTACCGAGATTCGTGTATGTGTGCCAAGTATTCTGGTACGTTCACGCAACATCCAAGATGAGCGTACGAGCAGGATCTCAGATGCTGGCTTTCAGCAGGTGGAATCCAGTTCCTCTCGTGGTGGTGAAATTCATCCATCGGTGGTGCGCACGGCTCGTTCACATGGATATTCTGTGGCAGGTGATGGGGTAAGAAATGAGTGGGTGGTGGTGAGTAAGATGGACCGGCGTTTGAGGCAGGCATCTCCATCTCCAACGCCGAATGACACGTAGGACAGCCGTAATAATAAGGTTTGCAACGATAACATATCGTGTGTCCATTGGTGCAGGTGTATCTGGGCGCCAGCTCCATTTCCATCAGGCAAACGGGGCAGAGGCCCTCGCTTTTGAATCTCTCGTACAGATTCGGGTAAAGGGTGTCCATGATCTGAGAACGATAATTACGTATTACAGTAATACAGTTTACTAGTTAATACAGTATACAGTTCCCGTCAATGTTTGGAGACTTTTGTAGCAATTGATAATAATATTACCTGCTTCAAGGTTGAACACTTTCTGATATAAATTACGAATTATTCGAATATAAGTATGGCGATAAAGGCCGGCATTAAAGGCATTAGTAACAATGACAGATAGACGTCTCGCTCGCGGTAGATAAGAATAGTATTTAATCAGTTGGTCGGTTATCAAAGCTGGTGAATCAGACAATCTCTACGTAAATTCACCCATAAGATATTAGTCGTATTTCAGACGCAAATTTAGACTTTACACTAAATTACACCACAGATGACACTAATATCAACTCATCAGCCAGTGCCAGTCCATGCAACCCTATTTCGCGAGCAATCCACCCAGCTTTCTCTTCACTGGATCGGAAATGAATGTCCGTTTTCGTTCGCCCAAAATCTTACGCCTGGCTCCTGACATTTACATTATTCCTCTTCATCCGACGCTCACACCTACAGAGGTGCACGCGAGCGAACATATTACAATCGATCGTGCTGAATTTACTCACCCGACTCGTTGTTCTCGTCCTTGCAACGCGCGGGGGCGGAACTGAAATTACGGGCGCGCGGAGCGAAGGGAGAGAAAAAATATAACTGTCGCGGCACGTACGTCGTCGTAACTATGGGCGGTGTGTGTCATTGCCGAACTGTCAGCGGTTCCCTTATTTGCGCAAGACCGATAGCGCGACTTTATCTGATAAAGCTTGCTCGTTGCTGATAGGGAAGCATTCCCGCGCCCGCTGCGAGACAGAAATTGTCTGCTCGCCGCGGAAAATGAAATCGGCGGATGGGGATCGTCGCCGACCTCGTTACTATGCGCACCGCGTCCACGAAAAGGTAACCGACGCATTTATTACGGTGTCGTGTTCCCCCACGAACAGGAAAAATTGCAAAGTCTATGCAATTTTTTTCTTACCACCTCTTCGCGCCTCGATGTTTCGCGGAGAAATTAATTAAGGGTGACTAAGGGCGCTGGGCGGGTTATATGAATTCCGTATGGAGATTTTGATTGTCCATGATGTGTGAATTATTAACATATACCTATGTAAGCTGCAACTGTATTTTTTTGTTGGAATGAATGTGCTTCGTTTTCAAGAATGAGTATGATAAAATCTCCGCACTCATGTATGGAGATTTCCTAAGTATCCAGGGATTCAGGTATTTTTTAGGTATATAATGTGATTATTTATGATACTTCATGAGATGATTGTTATCTCTCAGCGCCTTCAATTTCACGTTGATGACGTAGAACAGTTGCGGTATGCGTCGAACGTCGTAACGTGTGATGGATTTCTGTTTCCAGTATGATTACTTGACCGTTGACCAGTGACAGTTAATTATGAGTGAAAAATTGTTACTGCCTGGTGTGCCACCCTTCAACTACGGAGGGTTGTTACGCAGCTTCCATTTTGATCCCTCCCATGGCCACTACTGATAATCTTCACATGAAATCTGGGATTATGTTTCACGGTTGCGTTTCTTGGTCCCCTGTTGCTTCCAATATTTCAACGACCCGTGGACCGCAGTTTCGCAGCGTCACGCACTGTCGGGTGTTACTTCTCTTGTAACTGAAACCTTTCGCTTTCAGCTTTTGTACTTTAAAGCGCAACTACATCTGATTTATATTCAACCCTTTAAATGTGTTTCCATATTTAACTTATGAATTCGTGTGTCATCTGAAAACGCTATTGTAAGATCAGCCAACTCATCGTTAAAGTTTTTAGTCACTAGATTTGTGCAAAACTATGACATCATGTCGTATGTAGCAATGCGAATGTGGGCATTCAGTTAGCAAGTTTAGTTTTCATCTGCCAAAGTCGCTTAGAAGGTCTTTCTCAAGAAGGCTGTCACAGTCATCAAGTTCATCTTGTAAAGAAATCGAGAGTGAAGGATCAATATCGAAAACCAACGCTCCAAGGTTGCAGAGTAATTTTAAAAAAATAATACGGTAATATCTATGCAGTCTTGAACTCTGGCCGCTAATTCGAGGCGGCCATGAAAGCAACCCAGCACGCCTGCTATGAAACGAAATACGTGCGTATGATATTCTACACCGGTCCTCATAACGACCATTCCGCGTTTGGATGGCTTACCTTTACCTCACCGACAATCATTTCACCGACTGTTATTCCACCGACAATGTTTATTTAGCGATGTCAACTTCTGGTACGTATCATGATTAATGATTGTTGTTATGCAACCACTGACATCACTGTGTTGATAAAAACATTGTCGGTGAGATAAAGGTAACCCGGTGTGAGTTAGGTCCAAAAAATATTCAGGACTTCTATTGGTCAGAATACGAATATTCTTTCTCGATAGCTTCATCTCGTATTGGTCTCTGCATAGCTTAGTAACGCACACAACTATTACGCTAAGAATAAATAACAGCCAGACGGTTACGTCAGGCGGAATCAAGCAGCGTTCCCGGTACCCCGCCATACCCTTCGCGAGCCACGCAATACAAACGGACAAATCCACGATCCTTGGTGGTGGTGGTTCCACGATGGTGGTGGCTGATTTCTCCTCGATCGCTGTTCGCGAAAATGAACTGTGACCGGCCAATATGTCTAATGCCGACCTTAGTTTTATCAGAGCCACCGGATTATATAGTACATTTTGTTCGACACAAGGATGCTATATAAGTTGGGTACGCCACTATAGATACTGCATTTCATCACGAGTCCTGAAAGAAAAATAAGGTAAAAGAACTAGTTTCGTTATAGACACTGGCTATTAGGAATACGTAATGTTTTCTTTACTTGTTCAAGTTCTGTCTCAGTTTTCATGAGGTCAAAATAACGCGATAATTTGCAATAGTAATGGAAGAGTCCTTGTAGAAAACACTCTGTGTGCCAGAAATCAAATTCTGTACTATCGTATTACCATTGAAAGTAGAACATTTCCCGACAAATTCTTTTTTTCAATTTTGGCACTTACTATTTTGTACAAGGACTCTTCAATTATCTTCGATATATTACGATGCAACATACTACTGGATTATTGTTTAATATGATTTTGTCTGTTCTTTACACGAAATTCCTGTTAGACTGTTGTTTTTAATGTTGGATAGAGTTTGAGCACAGGGTATAAAAATGTGTTAATGTATTGGAATGAAACAATAGGATTCTTCAGTAATTAATTAAATAATTCGAAAATAATTCGCGAAAAATATTTGATTTTCGAGCTGTTTCACTGCCTAGTCTTCTTTGAAACACATTTTGAAAATTGATCAAACTACTTTGACCTCAAACCTGTTAGTCACTGTATGAATTTCAATGATAATAATGTTTTGCAGTGAATATAATTTATTGAATCTGATTGTCAACCAGATTAAGAGCAAAGACAAACAATGGCGAGTTTCGTAGACATTTTCTTTGGAATCGCAGCCATATTAATTGCGCTCTACTACTATTTCACCTCGACCTTCGATTTTTGGAAAATTCGTGGGGTTAATGGACCACGACCTATTCCTGTGTTCGGTAACATGAAAGATGTTCTATGTACAAAGATTTTTATGGGCGATTATTTAAGGATGCTTTACGAGGAGTACAGAAATGAGCAAATGATAGGAATGTTCGCGAGAAGAACGCCATTCCTTCTTCTACGCGATGCAGATCTTATAAAGGATGTTCTGATTCGAGATTTTTCGAAATTTACTGATCGAGGTACTCCAGTTCCCGAGAAGGTACGTAAACATGTACCTAATTATCTCTCGTTTTATTCATTTCTCGTTCTATATTATATATCTACACTCAAGATAAATACTGATTGTTTGTGTATCCCAGGAAGAATGTTCCGTACACCGTTAACGATCAATTTTATATACCTTTTATATACCGTAAATAATCGTAGGCGGAACCACTATCTCCACATTTGTTCAATCTGGAAGTAGAAAGATGGCGGTCACTGAGAACGAAACTAACGCCAGTATTTACGTCTGGCAAACTCAAGGAAATGTTCCGTCTTATATTGGAATGTGCAGATAATATGGAAGAATATTTAGAGAAGATCGTGGCAAAGGGAGAGCCCGTGGAATGTCGCGAATTGACGGGGAAATATACAACAGACGTGATCGGTAGCTGCGCTTTTGGGATCGAAACGAACGCGCTGGCTGACAACGAAAGCGAGTTTCGTCGGATGGGCAAAAAGGTGTTCACTGCTAGCTTTTCCAAACTATTTAGATTAAGAGTTAGTGAAGCCATGCCATGGCTCTACAATTTGCTTGGTTACGTGCTGCCGCCAACAGATATTACAACGTTCTTTACAAAAGTCCTCATGGGTACAATGCACTATAGGACCAAGAATAACGTCGTCAGGCCTGACTTCGTTAATACGCTTCTCGAGCTTAAGAAATGCCCGGATAAATTGGAGAATATTAGTAAGTGCATCAGATTTGAAGGGATAATGTAATGGAAGATAGAGTTTCGAGGATTTTACTTCAACTGATTAGACTGGCAGAGTTTTGGTCTGATGGAACATTTAAAGTGGAAATGAAGTAGGGAAAGATGGAACTAGATTAGAATGAAATTGAGACTGAATTACTGTACCTAAAATTGAGATTAGACTGGTGTCAGATTACAAATCGGCTGACACTGACACTGACTGAGGAATATCTAGGGCATTCGTTTTTAGGGGATTCTTGAGGTAGATGTGTTGGGTAACTCGTTAGGGCAACGATTTAGGAAATTACGTATGTGTAGCATGGAGGATATTTAATCGTATTTTACAGAAGTGACGGACACTTTCCTCACTGCGCAAGCTTATATTTTCTTCATTGCTGGTTTTGAGACGTCTTCGATAACCATGAGTAACGCTCTTTACGAGTTAGCCCTAAATACTGATGTACAGGATAAATTGCGAAAAGAAATCGCGGAACAGTACGTGAAGAATAATGGTGAATTAACGTATGAACAAGTAAAGGATATGACGTATTTGCATCTAGTAATTCAAGGTGCGTATGAAATTTTTGAGCGACAAATAAAACTGCAATTAACTTAAAATAAATTATCATGAGCTTGAATGTGTTTCTGAATGAAAGCTGCATCTGTTTAATTTTAAAAAAGTAAAGGCGACATTTCTGGTCAACATTTAATTACAAGCATTTGGTCTAAGAATAACATACACATATATTAACTGCAGATACTTATGCTACTGTTAAAATAAATTAATTAGCTTACATAGTTTAATGATACGTCGCCAAATTAAATCATCAGCAAAAATCAGTCATACTTCAGAAGTTCCCTTTATTATACCTTTCAACATATAAAGCCGCAGGATTTGTTTCATTAAAAATACTGAATTATATCTAAATTAGCATTTTTCCTGATAAAGATGGATCAAGTGCAATATTTACTTATACAGAAACATTAAGGAAATATCCTGCTGTACCATCCTTACAGCGAATATCAACATGCGACTACACTTTCCATGGTACAAAGGTTACGATACCAAAGAAAACGTTTCTGGTAATACCAGTATACGCAATTCATAGGGATGCTAATGTTTATCCAGATCCAGATGCTTTTATCCCAGAAAGATTCAACGATGATGCTGTAGCAGCTCGAAATCCAATGCATTACATACCTTTCGGCGATGGGCCAAGGAATTGTATTGGTAAGAAAAACTTCCCTTTATCAACATCTCCCATCAAGTTTTTATAAAATGTCAAACCTTGGAATAATTCGAAAGATTCTTTCGATCACTTTTACTGGTGTAATATTATTTATATTACATATGCTTTCTAGCCACGCGATTTGCAATTTATCAGTTGAAAGTCGGACTGATAAAAATACTTCGTAACCACAAAGTCGAAGCCTGTGAAAAGACTATGATTCCGTATGTCATGCATCCAGCTCTTTTTTTATTGACACCAAAAGAGGGAATACAGTTAAAGATAATAAAAGTGGAAAATTGAAACGAGCATCAGAGGAAGGACCTTACTTTACGATTATTCATGGACGAGCATAGTGTATAATTTTGTTAGTGTTTTATTCTAAACTTAGCGATAACCACAACAAAAAAATAAATCTTAGTTTCTCCATTTTGGATGACTATAACAGTCCTCACACCATCGCCCGTCGGAAAAGAATTTTTTTGAAGAAGCTTGCGCCACGGACTATACCTATCTATGTGTATATACCTATAAGATAAAAAACTCAAAAAATTCTGAGTATTCAAACATACCTTAATATGTAGACAAAACGTCAGGGAGTATAACCTCATAGTTTTTGTTAAATAAATTCTCGAAGATGACGTTGAAAAGCGGGCTGGTACACTAGAATACCGCCTTAACCCTTACATTAGCGCCTAAAAGCGCTTTGAAGTTGGTGAAATGATTGTCGGTGAAATGAGTGTCGGTGAGGTAAAGGTAACCCCGTTTGAATCCCTACGCGAACGTCACATCAAAGATATCCGAGCGTGGCACCCTCGCCATCGAGGGTAATACCCACTGACCATAAGTCACTTATGTAAATCCGCGAGATGGAAACACACATCGCTTCGCGGCGTTGCTGGGACGTCTACGACTAAACAAATTGAATTTAATATTCAACGTTTGCTGGACCACGGTCATCGTCTGGCCCTGGCTGTCTGCGTCGCGGTTGTTTCGCGTTGAAGTTTTATTACGCCACTTTCACCGGATTACCAGTGCAGACAGGCTGAACCAAAGCAGTATTTGGTGAAGGTGAATTGAAAATTTCTTTGCTTCGTCGTTAGCTCTAGGGTGGTCTGTGAATGTTTCTAATTCCACTGGAAGTCTTCTCCTTTTTCATCGACTGCTCTTTAATTAGTTGGAACAGGAATGATAGGTGTACTTATGGCTACAATTTCGAATTCTTTCTTTGAAGAGTGCCATTTTTAAACCACTGTAATATTTTACCTATATGCTGATTGGAATTAAAGTCAATAGACTCGTTCGGAGAAGCTTAATTACTAAAAAGTCGAATTTACTATCCATTCACGATATTCTACCGGCACAGTAATGTCACCAGAAATGTCAGACAATTTGTAGGTAGATCACGCGAATTTCAGTACCCACCACTATCGCCTCTTTTTTTGACGGCATCAAGTGTCTTCCGATACGTCTTGCGATCGTGACGTATCCTCGTTGTCAGAGAGTGAAAAACGAACAAGGCTATTATATTCTCGATATTTCACAAGCTTTATCTAAATCGTTTAGCCGCGAGTTAAAAATCAACCCCCTTTTCCTACGCGCGGCACACCTAGCCTCAATAGTTTGCCGCGCCTTATTTTCGAGACTCAATGTCTCTCGTTTGTTAATAGGTCAATGAAAGGAATGCCAGGGCTGCCGTTGGAGAAGCTTCACGCGAAAACAGCTTAATGAGATGCTTCTTCCTTGCCATTGAATTCGACACGAAACGTTAGACCGACCGAGGGAAAACAACGTCGACGACGCGTAGGCACGTAGCCACGGAGAGAAACTAACGAAATAAGCCCGTGATTCCGGCTCGATAGTCGAATTGTCGGGAAAGATGTCAATTTATTCGAGACCGACGTTTCCTTTACCGTGTTCTAATATTTTCTCAAGAAATTTCGCACATGGCGAAGGTAAAATTCCCTTGCTGAATGGATGTAGATGACAGAGTTTGCTACTCACGAGGGCGTATGTAAATGCTTATATTCGAAATATACGTGACTTTGCAGCGGACGCATAATAAATGTTGAAGATATTTTGGGATGAAGATTAAAACAGGAGGTCGTGACGGATCGAGGGAGATTTTGATTATTTTGATGAAAGGTTTCTGTGCCATTCTCTTCTTATGTTGGGAAAGCAGTAGTACATTCAACGATTTTGTATAAATTTCTTAAGATAGTTCTGAGTGTGAAGATGGAGTAAGTTAATTTTACTCTGTATTGAGAAGTTAGTACCATTTATAAGTAGTGTAGTAATATAAGACGGGCATATGGAGGTAACGAGATTTGCTTTCTGTTTGAATCTATATACTTGGGAGTACTCAAAATGTTCACCTTTAACGGGGATATGGAACTGCACAGCTCGTGATCATGGACGGCCAGATAACATCGAACGTGACCATCTTTGAAGATCGCAGATACCAGATTAAGCTTAATTCTGCTTCGTAAGCTTGTTGGATAAATCGTTATTGAAATCAAAATTTGTACACGACGGAGGTAGCTACGTGTACACGAGTCTGTTCTGTAACACTGCATCATTTTAACTACTTTTCTATCTTGCACACATCGTTATCTTTCATTTTTCATGGACGAGAGTGTCTTGGCAAAAGAGGTGCCTGCTATTCGTTGGCACGTAATCTCAGTTATCCGACACTGGTTATTCGAATGGGGGGTGCAGGGAATTTCGTTTGCAACGTAACTCCCTGCTGATCGATACAGGTGATAGAGGAGCATTGTGAAGCTTAATCCGCCAACTAGCTCGGTGATTGATTCGTACGTATTCTCGGGTTCTCCTTACCTAGCGTAATCGATCTTCTCCTTCCGACTGGTTTTATTGTAAAGAAGTAATCAGTTATCGCGTTTGCTTTCAATCCAGCTGAACTGTCCCGCTTTGTTCGATTGTCGAGCGACTGGAGTAAGGCTCCCATTGTGAAGTGCAACTTTTGATCCAGGATTTCTGTAAATTATTACCTGTGGCAGTACAATACCACTCACGGTATCCACTAAAACATGTTATCACAAAGAATCGTACTCGTGAATAGCGTGCCCTGAATTAACCCTCTCGGTTCTATGAATGATTACTTCTAATTATACTGGATCGAATGAAATTCAAAATAATCTATCCACCCTTTCTACTTCTATAACCAAATAACTTCTATCTTCCACAACTATTTCTCAGGTGTACCTTTAGGTACACCGAATCGTGTAATTACGCTAATTTCTGACAACGCGAGTCTTCTCCCCGTTTGTTGCATAGAAAGAAGCTCGCGTACGTCGCTCATAGTCGAAACAATCCCTCCATCCCTCTCCCAGTTGTCAATGGAAAGAGCTTTTCCGGTGCGCGAGCATGTGGGCGCTCGAGGGAGCATGGGCCCCGCAATATGTCGCATAATTCAACCATTCCTCATACCACGTTTCTCCGCGAACGCTTCGGAGGGAACAAACTTCGAGGACATGTGTACGCGTGCATGCACGCTTTGCTGTTTCATAAATACGCGAAAGAGCGGGGCGGAGGGGCGACCAGGGGGATTTGTCGTTCGCTTTCAAAGACAAAGTCGCGAAAGGCAAACCGATCCAGGAAATATCGGGATTGTATAGGATTTTGTTCCACGGCGAGGGGGATTGTCGAGATCGAAGGAACGAACTCCGGAACGGTACACGGTGTCCCCCTTTGTGGCGTATCGGAAGAAATATCCACGGAGCCCTGTTGATACTCCCCTTCCGCTCTGGAACCATCATCGTTTTCGCTCCGAGCAGAATTTTCGATCGAATCGCAGGTCTGGACTTACTTCATAGGCAACGTTGGGTGAGTGCAACAACGCTGGTGGTTGAATACTCGATGCGTCATTGTAGATTAGTATTAATAGATATTCACGTTTAATTTGATATGCGTGATCATCGCGATTCATCGAATAACCGTAGAAATAATCGCGAGACTTCATACCGGAGATCTATACTTTCCATCGAGACTTTTCGCCTCATTCCTCTTATTCATGATTGCTCGATAAGTTCTTCACCAGACGATGGAAATATTCAGACACCCGATTCCTTGTGTTTCTTCTGATCTGCTACCCTGCGAGACATCGCGTAAGCCTCTTTTCTCGCCCGTGGCCGGGAAAATATGTAAAATTATTCCCGCAGATGCCGTGCGTAACGCGGTTTCGTCTTTCGCCCAGTCCCTTCGAACCTTCGTCAAATATTTGTGACGATCACGCCCGCGCGTGAACGGGATTCGTGCACATGCACGGGACACAGGCGCAGCGAGACGTTTGCATGGGAGACAACATTATCATGCACCCGAATACAAAAGGCTCCTTTGTAACGGCAAGGTGAAATTGCCGTTGAAAAAGCGTGTCGAGTGCTTCTGAACTACGGGGCATAGAATGCGGAGAAAGGAACCGTGGAAAGGCGGTAATTCTCCGGGAAAGTTTCCGTCTTTCCAGGTCGAGCCGCGGTAATTTGGAAGGGACGAAACTGTTGACCCCGTGGATCGCCACGAAGACGAACGCTGTGCCCCTCGCACCGTTCTTTGCCCTTTCACCAAGGAAAAGAATATTCACGCGTGTCCCGCGATACTTTCTCAATAGCACGGTACGCGGAAGTTTTCTGTCCCTTCATAAATTCAAAGTTGCTCGTATCACCCCTTTAAGCGTGGAGGGTAGGAATACGCATCGAAACGTTTTATTTGTACTGTTTATAGCAGGGAAATATTGAAACGTGTACTAGTATTACGGGTTCAGTCTTGGATGGATTCTGCAAGGGTTGTTGAATTAAGTGAATACAGACGTTTGAATCTAAATACGCAATTTTACTGTCAGATCTTCAAAGTAGAATCCCTGAAAGTACGCGTAATCTTTGACTAGGAAATTTTCATAAAATAGGGATAATACGCTGGTGGTTTTCTAATAAACTGTATGGATGTACGTCAAAATTCGTGTTTCATCCTGCTAACGACCAGCGAGAAGCCAGTGCCCGTTTAAGGGGCTAAAATTTGTCACGACGATTTCTGAAGCTACCATTAGCGCAGATGGAAAATCGTTTTCTCCTAAAACGCGCGTCGCTTCCTTCTTATTCACCGCGTTTACCCAACGAGGGATATTCGTGGCATCAGTCTCCACGGGGTAACGACCAACGCGAAAGGTGGTTTACGTCAAACGCGCGCACCACTAGAAATTGCTATTCGCGGCAATTAACTTCGTCCACCTAGTGGAACGACAACCTATCCAATCTCGTGCACGGTGACATTTTCTGATTCGAAGCTCGGCATTTCGCGCTATCGGCGTGTAACGGGTTGCACTAACACGATGCCCGCCGCTGCACCCAGTGCAAGAATTGCGAGGTATCGTTATGCATGGCGGCATCGAATCTATTTTGAATAGAAACTACCAAAATAGTAAAACGCACGGCATTAAAAAACTGGTAAAAGATACGAGGGTATAAATCGTGAAGGTATTCCTGGCAGGTCCACTTAGAACAAGAAACGAAAATTGCAATGCGAATTAATAATGCAAAACGTAAGTAAGGTAATTAGGAAGACAATGCCTTTTATCTTCTAACAGTACAATTAAGCAAAAATATTTATAAAATAAACTTGACTACATATGGTTGACTTACCACCACGTTTAAAAGGAATACTAATGCCTTTGAAAAGTGCCGTCACTCATAAAAATTATTCTTTTTTTTTAAAAACAACAGAGACATTAAAATACATATCAATGCACTCCTCCGTAAATTTCTCTACAACTATCCACAGAATCCACTCCTGCAATGCACTCTACAACGTCCGAAAAATTACCCGCAGCCCTGTGACACGTTCAATAGGACCACGTCACAAAGTACGAATAAAATCTACGCGTTCGTTTCCGTTGCGGGGGTGGACGAGTTCCCGCGTCACTTCGAACTGCGTCGCGCGTCGCCGTCAGCAGACGGCGTGTCGGTAGCTGGGGGCGCGAAGTTGAGCAATCGATTGCGATATATCGCGGGTGGCCCGGCGGCTAGGGGTGAGGCGCGTGCGCAGAGCCGGCACAGTCGCGATTGGCCGGCGATGATGTCATGCAGTCACCCCAAAGTCTCTGATATCATCTGCGGGCTTTTCTGCAGTCCACACCGATCACTCGAGCGGCGTAGCCGCGTCTTCGGAGATTCGTACAGCTTGTGCCCCCTTATCACAGCCTACCAGCCGAGGCCCAGGCTAAAGTGTTGACCGTCTGCCCGGCGCCAGCCCCGCACCTGCCATCCGGTACCGTCCTGCGCGCGAAAGGTGAGTCCATTTCTCTCAAGACACATCGTCATCGTCCACCGTGCTACGTCGCGCACCAGAGCTAACGACCCCGCGAGACGTTTCGCCTCCCTCACGTACGCACGTCCCCTGTGCGCGCGAGCCTGTCAGTGTAAACACACGTCCACGTCCCCCGCTGTCATCGGCAGGTTTCTCGGCCCGGGTAGTCATTTCGATCTCGTCGTCGGTCAGCTTCCTTCGGAGGTTAGCTCGCGCTCGCTTGGTATTATTGTTTCGTTGTTAACATAGGGAGCGGGTCTGCGGGCAAGTGTCACGTAGGGGGTGGTTGGTACGCAGGTCGACCGTCGCGGGACGTGTTTTGATCGCCAAGCGTGGGAGAGAGACGATAGGGAATGACGCAGGAGGGAGTCATTGAAACGGTTGTGATTCTGCGTGATCTCGATCCATCTCGATCGTACTCGGCACCGACGCTGGAACACGTGGCCTGTGTGTCTGTTGGTCCTGTCGCGATACCGGTTCCTTCCGTGTCGGGCTTTTGGAACGCGGTAGGCTTTACTTCCATTATTGTAACGATTTGTGGTGCACGTGATTTGGATGCTTTGGTTACTGGTGGGGTGGTAAAAAATTGTGAGATACATTCTTTCATGGTTGCAGGTGTATGTTTTTCTTTACTTCAGGGAGTATGTTGCTTTGGCGACTAGATTCGTGGATGCTTTGATTATTTTTGGGTATTATAAGTCAGGGTATAGTACAGGGGGTTCGAAAACGTTACGATGGTATTTCAGTGTGACAGTGATTTGTTTCGAATTTAATAGTTAGCTCTTTGTGCACGAGAGGATTGCAGATTATATTATTAATCGTGTGTGGTTTTATTTATAGCGAAGATGTATGGGATTTTGAATCAACATTCGTCTAGAAAGTATTTGTAATCTCCTGTTACACTATTTTTGTTTGATAAACACCTTCGCAAATTTCTCTTAATTAATTCTTTCATTTCTACAAGTTTATGTTTGTTTACTTGTACTGAAACTTTTACTATTTAATTTCATTTCTTTCATCATTTCATTCACGAAACAGATATCTGCATTCTTATGCACTTTAGGTAATAAATGTACGCGATGGTTATTACTTTTAAACGAAAAAGATATTCATCTCCACCGCAGCAACAGTTTAATGATACCAAATGCCATCAGCGTCGACAGACGTGTTCACGACGGAAAAATCCGTACCTTCCGATTGGAGTGTCATCGTCTCTATTTACCACAATTTCCTCTCATTAACGCGGCCTAAAATCTCACGAGGACACTTGTGTCTCTCGTTAACGAACGCACCGGTTTCCTCACTTTCCTTTGAGTTCTCTCATTCTCACTTCATCGACCGCTAAAAATCGAAACGTGCGTGAATTCACGCCTGGGAAAAACGTCGAGCGCATCGTTTCATCTCCCACGTGCAAACGTGGCACGAGCTCGCAAATAACTAGGACAACGATCTCGTTCTTCGATTCTTGTCCATCGAGGATCGCTGTTCTCTTCCGTATCAGCGACCCTAAAGCCGTACACTCAACTGCATTACACGCTGCCTCTCAACGGCGATGTCGCGGTTATGCCTCTGTTTCCATGTACATACTCTGCGATCGGGTGAACAGGCTCCTCGATAGCACATATGTATCTCGGAATCGTACGAGACGATTGTGTGCCGGGGAAACTTTCTGCATCTGTAATAGAGTCGAGGGGCTGGGGCAAAGTTCGAACGCCAGCTAAAACTCATATAACATTGCTGCGTTTATTGAAAATACGAAAGTTTTCGTCGTAGAAATTGAATGGGGATAGAGGAGGTAATTAGGAAGCATAGTGGTTCAACAAAAGTGCATCTGTATGAAGGTATTCAGGAAATAGTGATACAAAGTATTGGTTATTTATAGAGAAGCTAAGACAATAATATTGTAACATAAAACTACTTGGCCTTTGCTCGACTGTGTGTAAAACACTTCTTACCTGCGGCCCTGTTATTCGTTTACCTGTTCATTTTCATCTACCTCTGTTTTCCCTCGTTAACAGTCCAGGAACTTCATTCGTCCGCATTTCATAACTCTTTTCCCCTCTGTTACTAAGCTTTGTCGTTTCATTTATGATCTCCAGATCTGCTCTCTAAATCCAGGCTACTTTTATACCTCGTGAAAACCAGACGAGCCGTGTTTTTCATATTACTTTTACTCGATTGCAGAAGTTCGCGGAAGCGGTGAAGCTGCCATTGATAAATTAAACATTGGAACTTTGGAACTAATTTTGTTTTCAGCTCGTAGGATGTAATTTGTGAACAGGTGGGTGCAAGGAGAGTAGAGTTTCTGATGCTTTGACAGGAATTTGCTTAATAAGTCAGGAGAGTGCACCACGGTTTCATTTTCTTAAACGGCCCAGTGAAATGATATCGCGAACGTTTCCTTAAATTATGTCCGCAGAATGACGATTCTTTCCATTTCGTCTCTTCCGAGGATCAAGGAGCTGCATGGGGCAGTAAGATTGGATAGCATACCGTTAAGTTTTATGAGATTAATAACGTTTCTAATGGAACCAGCTTTCGCCTCTACCTCCTCACTGTACTTTGCTTTCGAGACTATCGTCGTTTAAACGAGAGCCACGACGAAAAGGGCCATCAGCGTAAACACAGTTCCAAAGACCAGTGTTTCGAAATTGTTCATAAAATTATTCTCCAAGAGCCATTGACACATTATTTTTCATACCGTGAACGTAAAATTTTATATTCTTTGTCGACGGATGATCAACTATTCACTGTCGAAAGTGTAAACGTTGGGTTTAGTACAAAGCGAACGAAATTGTTCTCCCATAACAGCTTTTCTAAATAGAAGTGTACTTTTTACGATAACGGACCGTTTATAACGTTTTTACGAGGGATTTTGAAGTACAAGTTTCCTTTCTTCACACGAGTTAAGAATGTTCTGCTAAGAATCTGGCTTGGTTAATAAAATTATTATACACTTCAATTTATAAGCATTATCGTGAAAGTAACTGAAACTTACGTAGATACATAAAATCTCGCATTTTTATACCATTTGATCGTATAACCTATTTAAACATAACTTCCTCGTCATTTTTCTATAAATATCATAGCAGTGTTTGCATAAATGCATTCAGAATTGTTTTCGATCAGGTAAGGAAGGGTCTCGTTTTTACAAAATATCAGTTTCCTTTAATCTTCGCAGGTTCAATAATTAACGAATGCAGTGGGAATGTTTGCTGTGAATAATAGACACTTCGTGTTTCGACGGTCGGGTCATCGATGCAGAACGGCATCGAAACTAACGCGACCGAGCGATGCCGGTCCGTCGGGGTTTACAACACAGAAGTTATTCCAATAAAAATGTATCGTTCAAAAAATATTTCTCCTCGTTCGTTTGCATTCGCGCGCGACAAGGATGGGCGTCTTCATTATCACTGCTCCGCTCTCGATTTCCATTGGTATCTGTGATACTTTCAATCTTTGCGCAGGGAGCGCATTGTAAACAAAAAAAAATATATATATAATTCGTACAAGTAGTGTAAATGTCAAAGCAGCCACAAGAATGCAAGTTTCATAAAATTCTGCACGTTATTTAGATACACAATATTTCGTGCTACTGGTGCAAAACTGATAAGACATTGGATTGATAAAATATTTTATTTTATTTAATATAATTTCCACGATAGTCTGTTATTTAACTGTATCAAGATTTATCTACAGGTTACGCAAAAGCTCCTAGTATATTGAGAACAAATCTTTTTCGTCCGAAACTTTATTTTCCAGTAGATGAAGATCTCACATTGCATATAGTAATCGTACTACATAATGTGTTTTGTCTTTCTACGAGCCGCTATTTCTATTCGACGAATTGAGATTCCATTTTTCTTTCACCTTTCATTTCTTCCGTTGAACTGGTGACTGGGAGTCAAAGAGACTCTGTTGCCAACGCTGAATGCTTAATCCTAAAATGCCTGGAAATTTACCCATTTTATGGTGCATGTAAACCGCCGCAATCGACGAGTTTACCTGTTTGAAAGTGAAGCGGCGGTAGTGTGTGCGCTGAATAATATATGGTCTGCTCGTAATCGTTGTGTTTTGGCGGTAGGACAGAGCCCAACGTGCTGTGGGAATAGCATAGGTTTACTGGCCGTCGCTTAGAGCGGGGCATGTTTATGGCATTACGCGGCCCTTTGGGGTGGAAAGTGCTGCGAGAAAAACGCAGAGAAAATATATACGTAACATCGCTGGAATATACCCGCTGAGAGGATCAAGGAGCCCTGTTCCAATGGGTCCCCTGTGTTTCGGCAGTGTCAGTTCGAACTGCTTCGACGGTGACTGCAACTTATGAGACAGGCATAGGATATGGTTTAAAAAAAAGCACCCTTCTAACGCGCTTTACGTGCTTTAGTTCCTAGATGAAGCTGCTAAAAAAGCAAAACAGTTGGAAGATAGTATTCACCTCTTTTTACTATCTCTTTGGACGATGCTACTATAGTGTTTCTTAAACATTTTCTGAGTACTGAACGAAGAAAGAATCCGACGATGTTTATTAGGTATACTACGTAAAGGTAGCTGAGTTAATGGAAAGTCAAATGATAAGAAAAGTTGTTATCTACTGTTCGCGTACCAAATCTTGGAACCAAGCAATCCCGCGATGGGTTAGAAGATTCATTACAGAGATTCCCTATTGTCGAGAATGAAATATTAGCCCCGCGAGGCGATCATATGAAAAAAGTTATGTAGCAAATATCAGACGAATATTTTCGATGGGGGAGAGGCTCACCCTCGACAGTAGTGGGCCCTTTGCATTTCAAGAATACCAGTTTCTGTGCTCCCGCCTCACCATCCTCAGCTTTTACGCGCTTTCCCTTTGCACGCTGCTCGCCCCTTCGCCCCAGCCTCCGCCCTTTTCCCTTTAATTTCGTTTGCCGTGAAACTTTTGAGCGGTCGAGCTTTTGAAACTTCCTGATAGGAGAACGTAAACACATTGTTCAAAGGCGGCGGTGGTCACGATGCTGTGGCCAGATTATTAAAATATCATTATAGTGCCTGCAGAAGCTGATTAATTATGATTACCCTCGGGCTCGTTTTAGCAACATTCACAGGTGGCTTCTAAATTAAAGAGAAGTAGGCATGGCATTCGGGGATGCACTTGCAATTGATATGGGACTTGTCCTAATTACTATCCAGTGTCATTAGTAAATTGGCTGTGTCATTACCCCACATGAAGCATAACCATAGAAATCTAGCTGTATATCTTCTTCAGCCTAAATAACAGTAGCATTATTTTACTACTCCTAACTCCTAACTCTAAAATATAACTTCGTCAAATTAATTGGCGCACGTATAACAATTAGAATGAAGTACAGTGAAGAAGTGCACTGTCCGTCTAGACAGGAATTCGATTTCGCCTGTCTCTTCCGCGACAAGACTGACACCCGTAACTCGTGTAATAATCCGACGCATGCAGAGTAGTTTAGTTATCGGTATCCAGTGTTCGTTAAATCGGCAGCTTCCCAACGTGCCGCGTAATTTATCTGTAATCGTGCTCGTCTCGTTGCACTGTGGATACGCACGCTTGGGGAAATAATTACGCCGCCAGAGGGGAATAAACGAGAGAGTAGGAGGGACTGCTGCGCGTAGAGCGGGGGCAAAACGCGTATTAAGCATCACTATGGTCATTTAAGTGTAGGATCTTCTAATCATTCCGATCAATTTGCTTAACCCTCCACAGATAGCACAGAACACAAGTGACCCATATGATTGGTCCATCACGTTGTGTCTGACTACATACAGCAGTCATCTACTTGAAACTTTGAGTCTCCTTGATTCCAACCTGATGTTGAATTTTCACTATAGCACACATAACGTGAATTTTAGATGAAACAAGAATCATTTTTCTATCGAATCCCTTTTATCTCGGCAATTTACTTCGGCAATACCACGTAACCGTGGTCACGTGTTTAGTCAAAGAAGCTTTACGTTCAGCACCTCCCCTGTCGATCAAAGTCACATCGACTCCACCGTTTCAGTTACGTAACAGGCATTCGGTCCAGTTGACGGCGAAAATAGCTTGGCAATTACTTTCCTGGTAGAAGTAATGAAAGTCCAGTAAAAAGCGTAGTGCGATCTTGATGGGTGGAAGGTACACACGATTGGGGGACTAATTGCGGCATTAGTGGGACTAAACGAGAGTGGCAAAGGAACTCGCGGGTGTAAGGCGAGGGGAGTGTTCGCGTTGAACGTTATCCTTGTGTCGTGATCGGTTGATCCTATCAGGATTCCGCTGGCGCGACAAAAAGAGGCGGAAAGGAGAGCGAAGACGTGTCAGGGCAATCAGCAAACGCAAACAACGGGGCGCCGCGAGTACGTTTTTCTTCGTCGGCCGGTTATCGGCATCATCGTCTCGGTGCCCCCGCTGGGAATCCGTTTCCCTCACTCCCCCACCCGCCACTCCGCACTGCGGAAACTTCGAAGATTCGTCAAACCTCCGGTTACAAGCGGCACGGAGAAGTCCGACTTGGAAACGTTCCAGCGTCTTCTCCATAGATTGTTGCGCGCCTCTTCTCGCTCCGCGCTGATACAGGCCCCGCGTGGAACAGAGGCGAGCTTCTTGAGACGATAGCGAGAGATGTGATCGATGAGCTGCTGAGACCCGCGTTTTGATAAGATTCGGCCTGCTGTCGATAGTCGAATCAACGTTCTTATGATTGAAGTGGATGAGGAACCTCGGCGATGGCGAAGTTTACGGAATTTTCGCTTGTGCATTTGATTAACTAATTGTTCGGCGCGGTAAGGGTGAGTTTGAATGCTTTTAATGTATCGATCCGACGGAGTTGCCGCTGATGGAATTGCGCTTGAAGCGCTCGTTCTTTTGATGTGGTTACTTTGGATTGGCGAACGATGGGGAATCGCCGTCCGACTCCTCGTCGGGAGCGTTGAAGTTGCTTCAAAATGGACGGTATGGTTTAATGAAATTTTACAGAGTTTGGGGGATCTATTTATGATGCAACATACAAAAGTTTGAATATTGTATTTGAAACATATTCAACTGTTATTGTTCCCGAAAGAATATTTAACATCAGTCATAGTTTACAAGCGGAGAACGATGTATTTAAAAAAATCAATTAATTCGGCTTTAAGCAAGGGGGCTTGACTGATTCTATCATATATTTTAAATATAATAATTCGTATGCAAATAGCGAAAAAACTTGCATGGTAAAGAGTTTGGAGTTCGACAAGTTTCTGCAGTAGTCGTGGTCAGTGTATGGTCAGACGGTCCACGTTTCGCAGTCATATCATCTCGCGTCAACTCTATCGTTTCCACTCTCTCTCAAAATATTTACTAATTTATTTACAAGTCTGTCCCAACGAAATTATAATTTAATAAATTTATTTTCTCGTTCAAGTCTGTCGCTGTATTAATATCCAGAAATGCTGGCACAGAACGGTCTATTGATTTCCACGTAGATTGGAATGAGTCATAGGGTCTCCTGGATGCAGTTGCATAAAATTGCTACTGGCGTGTTAGATCGAGGTCTTAGAGGGGTGCCCCTGATCCAGATTGATGTTCCGCCAGGACGTCCTTAACGTACCGTGTAATTCGGTCCTTTTTCATTGGGAAACTGTTTGAATCGATCATTCGATGATACTGAGTCCGTTCGACACTAGCCATTTATTTTCCATTTTGATTACCATTTATCTTGTCACGCCTACGCAACACTCGACCACGACCGTCTTTTACCATCCATTCTATTAAACGTTCTCCACTCTCTAAAGGTCCCTTAAGCGAAACATTAATTCCTCGACACGAAGTCTCAAGTCCATTTTTCCATGCAAATCCCAATAATGACATTCTTACGAATTTCCTTAAATCCTCGTTCTTGCTCATCGACTTCTCCGCCGGTTAATATCAACGACGCCGGCGTGAAAGTATGAATATTCACCCTGCAACGTTTTTCTTCCCTCCGCTCGTAATCAAGTTTTCGGCCGTTTCTTTGCCACCGCGTCGCCCTATAATTAGCAAGCAACGTGTCCCGCGAATTCTGCGCTTGGTCGCTCCTCGAGAGCGCGGCGATTTACGCGCCCGTAAACGTGTACCTGACGTTTCCGCCGCGCTGTCCCGCTCTCTGTCTCGTCGTTTTTCCTAATGAAACGTGAACGCGGTCGTCCACCCGACTGTGTTTGCTCCGTAAAATTGTAATTTTAGTCCGTCCCTTTTGTTCTTCCGCCCGTGTCTACGCTTTCACTCGTCTTTTCACGGTTACGTTCCTCCCCGCCTCTCTCCCTTTCCCTTTCATTTCGCGTGCCTGCACCTTCCGTCGTTCGCCTGATATCCTTTCGCGGCCACTGGTTTCGCGCCACGCGCGTGCTCGCTCGCGCACGATTCGATACGCGAAAACGCATAGCAAACACTTTTATCCCGATGGCGCGGAGGATAGTGGCCGTGAAATTGATGGCACCGTTGCAATTTATCTCGGCGATCTACGCTTCGAAAAGTTTCGAGCCGGCGCGCTTCCTATTCCGCGGATTTTTATCGCGGACGCTTCCGCACCGCGGGAACTTTTAATTAAAGTAATTTTACACCCACATTGCCGGTGTTTCTGCCCATATAAGGTTTCATTGGCTTCGCCCTCTCTGTCCCTCTGGCTGACATTAACGTTCCCTTGCTCGTGGTATTTAAAACTTCGTCCCTGACGTTGTTAGGTGTGCGTGGATTCAGGACTTTGATTTATTATGGCTTGTTGGCATAGAAATTCAATCTTATTCAGTCTCCAGGGGATCTTGGTGGAATGAGGGAATCAAGGAATGTTTGGGAAATTTGAAGGAGTAGTCTGACTAGTAGTCCGACTCGTTACAGGAGTCATCTACTTAAAGATTCCTTTACATTCAATCTCATTAAATTTCCTTCACATTTTCAAAGCAATTAAATTACCAAAGTTGATATCAACTACTATTTCCATCTGTGGACTCGGAAGTTTAGAGACGGGCTTCGTTCTCTGGTTGTTTCACTTTTTGAAATCAGTTTTACGAACCGTATTACATTCACCAAGGGGCGGCAAGGGTAATGTGCGATGGCTGGGGGTCTCCTCGCGGGAATAAACGCTACGAACGCCGTAGGCGGCGGTGAGATACCACACTGCGGTGTAAAAGGGCTCCGTCGTCGGGGTAGCAAAAAGGCACGGAGGAAGGTGAGCACGGCACGCAGCATGCTGCACTTATAAATCGCTTAATCGCTGCTTTTCACGGATCAGGGACTTTAGGAAAAGTTTCCCGTTCTGTCCCCAGCTGCGGGTTCCTTCGTTCCTCCTTCCAGCGGCCACTCGGCAGCGCTCGCGTCAAGAATGCTTGATGCGAACGAAAAGCGATCCAAGCTTTCGGTGACGTTTCGCCAATTCATGCGGCCTTGGCGTGGCGGTGCTGCTGCTGGTGGCGGTTCCTCTTAACGCTCGAGAAACCGTGACACCGCTAACCACCCTAACCTTGCGAATTTTCGACCGAGAATTTACTTAGCGCGACGAGGGATATCGCTGGAAAGGAAATTATAGAAATGCTCGCGATATGATTGTAAGTTTTATATTTTAAAATTTGAGATAGTAATAATATTCGATTGGGAGTTTAAAATGTAATTTATGAATATCAATTGTTCATATTATGTGTTTTTATGGAAAAAGCGGGTTCTCATATAATTGGTGGAAAATCCATATCATTCGGAATCCTTTTCAGTAAAAAATTTAACATTTAAAGTTTTGAACTGTGCACAGTAGACACAGGGTTCGATCTTTTATGATTATTATTTGCGTTTCTTTATTTAAGGCCAGCGTGCTATTTGGGAACCGCTTAAATTCTAACGAAATCCATCAGACCACTTAAGAACTTAATGTTTGAAGTCGCTATCCACAAAAGTGGTTAACGATTATCGTATAATATCCTAGGCTTTATGGATGCTCATCGACTCCTAGATTCTATGCACCCCTTTCACAAAAAGGAACTCTCATCCAGGCTCTGACCTTTCCTCACAAACCACGATAATTTTAGCGGATCTCTCAATCGTGCCACACTTATCCAGCAAACTCAAATAATCATTTTAAAAGTTCCCACCGCGTCTCATTTGCATTTCAATTCCAGTGAAATCGTGCCTCTGCTGCAAGCTTTTCTATTCCAGTAAATTCGAATCCCTCTTCGATTTCCTTTCATCGAATCCTTCGCAGTTTCGACTCGAACCCCGTCTATTACCATCTTCAGCAATCCTAGAATTATTTTCTCGATAACTCGGAGCCGATCAGTTTCGTTTCCCTCTGTCTCGAGCACCAAGTGACGCCCCCTAGTTCAAAAAGCGCGAAAAGCTGCATGTGTCGCGGAAGAAAGTAATCGAAGCCTGTCGCCCGCGTTGCCTCGAGCAAGCGTGCCAACATCCAGCAGCTTTCCATCGATTCCCAGCACCACCCTCGCGTTTCCTGCTCGCCTACGTTTGATGACGGCGGCTGGCTTTGGTTTCACTGCACAGCGTAATGATCGCGCGATGACGGCTGTCAATATGTTACCTCTCGCCATCTGACGTTCGCATCCCAGCTGTTTGATTACGTGCCACATTCGCGTTGGCAAGTAGACGATTGGAACGGGAAGAGAGCGTTCTAAGGGGGTGGGCGCACTTGCTTGCACTCGTTGGCATGGGAATGCGTGGGAGTACTTGAAAAGTGGGGTAGTTTGCGTCAGAGTAACACACAAATTGAATTTCGGCCGTATATTTATTACAAATGGCTTTCGATAGTAAGTTTCTCGAACTTATGGTGAATGAAAGATGAACTGTTATGGCTGTTAAACTGGGTCCCAAGAGCTAGTAAATTTTACAAAACGTGTTTGAGAATATTGTGGATACGAACTTGATGGATAGACAGAAACTTTTATCTGTTCTCGTTTATAGTACCAACTTTTTGGCTCGAGAAATGTATTTGCTGGTCTTTTGGAGCGGATACTGAATAGACATCTCTCTTTATTCCATTTAGGTAGAGCGAATTAATCATTCAAGCAACGAAGGAATTTACGGGAAGCGTGAAGATACATCTAATGGCCTCGGTCAGACATAGATCGTAACTGTAATTAATGTAAACTAGCATTACACCGATGACGCTTGATGAATATAGATCGCAACGTGGCACGTGCAATGTACGTCGGATGCACGTTAAAGACGTCGGAATTCTGTAATGCATTCTGTCGCCTCTGACAGACGTTCAGTCATTCAAGAGATATCACACACATATTTTCATCATTCAAACGCGCTTCTCCTATCATAGTATTAACACTCCCGCGCGCTTTACTCGCGTCTCATCTACCCGAACGTTCGAAAGCCGCTCGACGCTGTAAAATAACTGGAACTGGGAAATTCTGGTGAAATAGGTGAACGAAAGAATAGGTAATAAAAGGTAAACCCAGCTTCGCTGGTCCTAGAAAATCCCACTCTGCATAATCTCGCAGTTACGTGGGCCAGAGACAGTCGAAAAAAGAGTTCCACTATTTGAAGCCCTCGATCTTTAACTTTAATTGACCTACTTTTATATCCATTCCACCGCGTGGAAGTAACTCTGATTACCTATCTGCGGTGTGTCAGCTCGAAATCTCTGGGATATTTTTCAACCCACCGCCACGGAATGGCTCTCGGTTAAACTTTGCATAATTTCACGATGATTCACGCGTGGAATGGCACGTAGAAACGTGACGCAGGGGGAAATTCATTCATCACAATTTCTAATCGTGAATATTTTACTTTTGACGTGTACTATGCTTGGTTCTTCGTTATGTCAACGTTGGCCGTTAACTGATCAAGACTCTTGCCGTAAGTTTCGACGTTTGACTAACGCAAAACAAGGACGACAAAGGTGGATTAAAACAATCGCCAGATGCCGATTTCGACCTCGATTATCTCTGGTCTGTTTCTACTCAGCCTCCTGTCTACTCCCGCGGGACAATGGCGATCCGATGACGCCTGTCGGAACGTCATTCGTGCGCCGCGCATAGGCCGCTCGAGGTTTTAATTACGCGCCACATTTGCATTAGTACACCCGTCTCCTTGACGGTTCGCGCGAAACACTGTCCATCTGTCAATCACGAACTTCCAGAATCATTGGTTGCTTCTGCGGCACAGAAGTGTAGCAACGTGTATTCAGGCCTGGATATGGAGCCCTTGAAATGCGAACTAGAAAATAATATTTCTCATTGTGCACCCTTCTGCATATCTGGAACACGAATGAAACTACCTTGGTAATGGAAAAACTATTTACTTTCTTTGAGACCTTTCTCTTCTTCATTGAATTTCAGGTACATATACTTCTCCTTTTTTTTAATGCACCTCAGTACCTCTGGCTGGTTTGTTTATTTAATTGCTCGGGTATTAAAAAAACTCAATACCATTACTAGTTATGGGTGAACGAATATATGCGTATAAATCGAGTATCAGAATCAGCCAGCGCGAGCACACTATACGCACACCGCATCGGGGAAAATGTGGAAAGATTAAAGCGATCACCGACATTGATTGCGCTCGCGATTAATGCTTGACCGTTTTTACTCGTCGTTTTCCATGTTTGCTCGCGCCTCTGTGAACCTCTGGATATGCTTTTGCATTATCGACGCGCGCGCGTCAGAAACTACTTGTTTTTTTCATTAGTCTCTACGGAAATCCTGGAACGATATACGTCTGTGTGTATTTTTTACGCTGTCTGCTGGGTTTGCACGAGCCTCCTTTTTCGATACTCATCGTGCCTTCATTTTCGAGCCTTTCAAATAACGGCTCTATAGGTGAGCCCTTGTTTTCTCGATTAGACGGACACAGATGCATTGTCCTCTTTCGCTTCGCCGTCTTTTGCATGTCTTTCCTCGTTTCGACGTAGGTATCGATTATTTTACTGAAATACAGGATGGATCAGAAATCGTTCAGCTGAATATTCGTAAAAGGTTTTGGCTGCACTTTGGACTAACGATTTAATTTAAGTTATTAACGAAGATCACGTTGCAAAATGAGTTTAAAGAAGTTACACGAAGCCTGAGACAATAAAGGCGTGACTAGCGTTATCATCTCTGGGAAGAAGGGACTCAGGACTTTTAGAACTGCGTTCTATCATAAAGTAGATGGACGACAACCCTTAAATATTTCTGAAATAATGATGTAAAAGGATAATAGGGTCTGGCAGTAAGCTCCAATGAAGTTGAAACTGATCTCACCTCATTGCTTAAAAGGTAGTAACACGAAACTCAACAGAGTGCCACGTTACACACCATTTTTCCTCAATATCTGCGAGGTATCATCCCACTTGCTTCAACGTGCAAATGATTTCGCGACGAATTAACCTCTCATTGTACGAGTCCAGAAAGCCCAGCCGTAATTCTGGCGAATCGTTGCTCGTGTTTCTGTAATTAAGGTGCATTCACATACGGATCAGACTGGGGTGGCGTTAATTTAATGACCCTTGATTGCTCAGCGCTGTAATTGCTGCGCGGACACGCACGCTAGCCCTTTTTATCGTTCTGAATGATCATGCTGCTCGAACACATTGCACTCCACTGTCATACGCATTTATATCTAAATAATTTATTTATTTACTCGTCATCGATTCATTTAAACGAACCAAACCCAGACTACACTTTCTTCCTCATTCATACCTTGGAATTTTCATGAACGCGCCAAGACAAAACCAGGTTAATTTACAAAAATGATGTAGCAAACCACGTGCATCAATTGAAGCTGTCAACGATGGCATTGGCAAACCAGAAAGCTTAAACGCAAAGCAGTTTGCGACGGACTATGAGGTTTCAAAGGAAGAATGGTGGCATAAATGATAACTACGTATCCGCAACAAGTAAAAGAATCTCTTTACGCGTCACTTTTGTTCGCAAACTTTTCCCCTGATTTACACGTTTTATACAATCGCTTCGTGGATCGTGTACCCAGTGGATTTGTGGCGGTAATTGAGATTTGTAAACGGCAGCGAAGCAGAGCCGGCAAGTTCTATTTCCGTGGCAAATGGGAGGAAAGGCATTCGCAACGAAAATCGCAACGATTCCCGAGGAAGCTGACGTTTTTCCAACTCGGACCATCCATCACGGTGGTCGAGCACTTTCCTTAACAATCCGTTATCAATCTTACTAATGTCGTTGCCTCTCGGCCCCCTTATTATCATAACGCGCGGGCTGCACGGCATCACAATGAATCGGGAAGCTTGAGCAACGCCCAGGTATTTGTTTCTTCGTCGATGAGAAGAAACGCGCGCTTTTTTCCTCGTCGATCCGCGCACCTACCCTCGCCGTTCCCTTCGCCTCTTTGTTCGTTCGGTCCATTGTCGAAGGCGATCGATCGAGTATCCAACAACTTGGGTAATCTACTCGAACGTTTTGCAAGCGTGGCGAAAATATGCTGGTAAAACAATACCAATGGCTATTTACTGCTCTCCTTTACGATTCTTCGCGTCAACTACGAGGTTGTTCAGTCATGAGCAACTTGTTACTTCTGTGACAGAAGCTTTCTCTTCTTACTTTTGATTTATACTTTTATGGAAATTGCTATGCTATATATTGCATTTGATTTCAAACTTTCAAATGGTGACGAAGTATTGAAAAAAGTGATGTTCTTAATTGAAGTAGAAGTGAAAGATGATGTCGCGTAGGTAGTCCCTCGTACAGAAGCCTGTGTTGTGTTACGGCTAAATTAGAAGAATATTCATTAGATAACAAGGTGGCACGCGAAAGAATGACACAAAATGCCTCCTAATGTGAACTGACGTGCCACCAGCATGTCTGTCCCTATTCTAATGAAGTAGCGTCATAAACATACGTCCTCCGTCATTCCAACTGGAACCCTCCTTTCATTCCTTCTCCATGGGGTGCTCGTGCATAGGAGAAGTGACTGGCAGATCCCTGAGAGCTATTTTCCAATTGGCCAGTGTCCATAATTGAAGTCGGGGGGTTCTGGTCGGCTCGAGTAGAAGAGTAAACGATGATCGTAAAGCAAGGGATAACGGAGTAATGGGATCAGCAATGTGTGGGTCACGACTCGAGTGTATCCCCCCTGAAGTCGAAACAATAGATTCTAAGGTGTCTGCAGTCGATACCATGAATCTTGCGCACGTGACGCGGATCTGCTTGGTGGTCAATCGTTCTGAAACACCTTGGCCGCGTTAAAAGCTCCTAACTTTTCGCACCCCCGATCTATTATCTCCTCGAGCGCCTCTTGCATTTAAATTAATTCTCCGTTCAGATCATTCTCCACCTCTAACAAGAGAGGATAGAATTCAGGGCTATAAAGTTGAATGGGGAAAACTCGTGAGAGAAGCGACGAAATTATAATTGTAGAGTGCAGAAATATTTAAATGTTCGAGAAAAAGTTACATCCACTGTGCAACGTTCATTCAAGGGCTCTGTATCTTTTACCCAGGATATCTTTCGTTATTCTTAATAATTTCGAAGGTGTTTGTTGACGCGAGTGTATTAAAACGTGACACAGCCTGCGCAGTTTCATTGTAAATATACATTGAGATCGTAAGGGTAAACTGAAAGGGTCCGCGGGTAATCTTATGAATCTTGGTTGCGTGACACCTTGCAACTGGCAGTGGTCAATAGCTCTGGAGCACTTGTGTCCTCCCCTGGGAGGAAATCATCTGTCTCCTTCACCCTTCCCGAGTGTATTCTGAGGATTTAACGGAGCTTCTCGAAGTGTTTACTTACGTTGAGCCTCGGCGAGCAAATTTGCTCGAGCGAATTCTCTGATTATCCGTTCGCGAGGGTCGTGGAAAAGATTGCTGGAGAAATAGGATTCATATAAATTGGAGGTTAAGAGAGCGAGTCATCTATTCTCGTCAACGTAATTACTTGCTACTTTGTTGTTTACTGTAGTGTTAATTACGACACTGGTTGACTGTCCCCCGAATCGTTTCCTCGCGAGGTCGTAGTGTAAAATATCAAGGAACTTTTAACCATAATTCACACTTTTAAATTCATCTTTGTAACTCTGCAATTACACTTATTACTTTTAATTTTCATTTCCATTTGTATGCTTTGATCGATCACCGCGGTTTGTAACGATAAATGTGATGCAAGGCACGCGTGTGATTAAAAATAAATTTTTGTAACACCGTGACAGGAATATAGAATGATTGCTTAGTGATCGAGGTTCGTTTCGCGAATTCAATTTCAACGGCATTATTCATATTTGCCGACGATGGGGATATAATTGCACCGACAGCTTGATGAAATTTCATCGACTGGCTGGTCACAGCAGGACAAAGACCTCGTTTATTTTTACAAATGTGTCTGCGAAGTCCTCTTTCCTTCTCGACGAGTTCCCGCTCTCGGCGATTAATGCACGCACCGGTTCATCCGCGCGTTTATCAGCGTTCCATCTGTGTATCGATCGAGCGGAGTTGTGGAGAGACGGGAAACTTTTTCCATCAAGCGGAGAATAATGAAATTTTCCACGAAGATACCAACCAACCCCCGGCTTCCGCGGGTTTACGTCGAATTGCTGGTTGATTTTTGCGCGATATATTATCCTGATTTCGTCTGAAGTTTTCC
Organism: Andrena chrysosceles; assembly: GCA_963855975.1. Classification (NCBI taxonomy): domain Eukaryota; kingdom Metazoa; phylum Arthropoda; class Insecta; order Hymenoptera; family Andrenidae; genus Andrena; species Andrena chrysosceles. The sequence goes on along the minus strand of OY979766.1, from coordinate 6,607,569 downwards.
AACGAGCGTGCTTCCTTCTGCTTGACTTCTTTCGGGCACAAAAATATTGACTCTACAAGTTCCTCCATGCTAAACAGGTTTAAAGATCTCTACTCTTAAAGTATTAATTTTATTCTTAGAAGGATTCAATTAATTCTTTACGAAACTGAAACCTGATGGCCGACGTTTATATTTTGTAGTACTTTACGAAGAATATTTGGTAAGTGGCGCAGGAAATTGTTTTATAGCAATGCTAAAGCGACGAAATTTCAGCAGCAGAAATATTTCCCAAAAAAAGTGTTGCTCCATGTCCCACTTGTCACCAAGAAACGAGGTGTCGAGATATTTCTTTTTCTTTGAACGGGAAGTTCTGATGGGGTCATGCTAGGGAGAAAGTTATTACAAATGTGTCGAAAGATTGCGCGTGGGGTGCGACACCGCCCATCGTCCTTTCCTCAATTTTTACATGGAAATCGAAGGGCAAAACAGCAGCATGGCAAATTCCACTCTCACCGTTCTGACGTAGAACCATTCGCCTAGAAAATTTTAGCGACACGTTTCTGCTTATTTGCTTTCGACACAGCAAGCTCCAGACAATCTCTAAAAGTACAACGTTTTATTATTCCAACTACACCAATCATCTATATGCATCAACCACTGACGCGCAAGTAGAATTAACGAGCAATGGTCAGGCTTAGCTGAGCTATACTCGGTCACGCGCTTCTTCTACTTAGGTATGTTCATCTAATTCAATCGGAAAGCTCCTGATTACGATTCTCGCGTGTCCCAGACATTCTCCTCCACGCAAGAGAAGTCATCAGCGTGCATCGACTAGCGCAGGAATGTACGTTCGTCTCCCGCTTGCAGGGCGTTTCAATTATGAACTAATTACCGCATGTGTACACGAACGGTGCAATTTACCGCGAACCTGGCAACATCTGCCAGCCCTGTTTCGTCTACTCCGATCGCCATTCCGGCTGGTGCGTCGTTAACGTCGGTGTGCCATGTGGCATTACACGTGTCCGTGGAGGGGGGTGTGGGCACCGTTCAAAGGGGGCGAAAGGGTGCACCCTTTGCACGGTGTCTCGAGGATGCAGCGCTCGCATCTCTGCGCGTAACGCGTCTCGATCTCATGCCCCGATAATTTGCACGCCGCGTTTGCGGTCGCGGCATCTGGAAAATGAAATTCTCGCGAGTCAACCGACTGGCAGGGAGGTAGAGGGGGCACGGTGCCCGTCTAACCGTGCGTCCCGTCCTCCACGGTGATCTTAATTAGCCATCGTCTCGCGAGAAGGGAAGCCCCGAGATCAGGATCGTGCCGGAACGGTGTCGTAAAATGCTTTAAAAGCTTCCTGCTCCGGGTCGAAAGGGGCTAAATTCAGGGGACGAAATTATTTTCAGGCTCGTAAAAGCTTCACACGTAGCCTGGATGCGTGGAGGATAGCTACTACTGATGGTTACGGCCCTTAACCGCTCGTTCTGTGGACAATTTCGCGATCGTAACCTGTGGGAATTGTTGAATGAGAGGCACCACGCCGCACTAACGTGGCGGAAGTGGACCGATCTCGGTTGAGAGAACTCTGATAGCTTAACAGATAGTTAATGCGACCACCGAAGCTTATATGGTTTTCACCATCTTTCATAATTGCATACCTAATTAGACCGAGTTATTCACTGACTCATAGTAGATACATCGAAATGTACAACAATTTGAGAGCACAGTGTTTCGGTTGTACCAAAATGAACCATCGTGTAACCAGCAAATTTCGTTCGAATTCTGACAAGCAGAAGCCGACACGCGATACGATGTTGAATGCGAGGGTGGCTTTCCGAGTATGATGTTGTTCGTAGCTCGTTTTACAGATCTTCCGTTCCCCTTGACACACGATACTTTCGGTTCCTTCCTCCGTGTACGTTCCTATTCCCGCATGCACGCGGGAGACCCTTCAAGTTTTAAAATTCTGCAGTTGAACGCGATACGAAATCAATGCGGGTCCTCGAATACCTGCGATGTGGAACCTACAACCTTCGCGGCCGATGGCGTACAAACAAATACACGCTCGTCCACAGACAGTGAAACTTCGTGTCTGTGTTCTAGTCAAGAGATCTCGTGTTCTTCGGTGTACCTTCCGGATATGACGTCACGCTCGGCGAGCTTCAAATCCTCGTAGCCGCGTGACTGAAATCGAGATGAGATCAGATGCCGAAACGTCGGGGACAGAATCTTCCGCGACAAATACGGATCGTAGGATTCCGAGATCATAGCGCGAACGTGAAGTTGGCGGTGGAAATGTTGCCACAGGATGCCACGAGCAATGTATCACCTCTGGAAATTCGATAGGGTAAATTCGGAGCTGTCATTATTTCTTTTAATAACTGCCCCAAGTCAGGAGTCTACGCACCCGATTCTAAGAATCTGTGAAAATTCAGCATGTTAGTTTACTTAGGTCGAATCTAGATGAAATTCGATTTGATAGGACAAGGAACACGACGTAGATCGCACACGAATCTAAAATTGAATCTCTTACGTGATACGACTGTCAAACCGTACAGCTTATGATTAAGACGGTTGTAATATCGAGTGCGTTACAATTTGATTCTACTACGCATCTGAATTAGAAACTACATTATACCATCACTCTGTACAAACAACACGCATGCAAAGTACGACCGGAGAATCATGATCAGTTAAATATTCCACACAAGTTCCACCACAGTGTACACTCTCTTTCCATTCGCCTGTTTATTCGGAAGCCAATTGCCTAAAACGAAGTTAAGCTTCGCCCTTCAGTCTGTCTCTCAGCAAGTCCCTTTGTTTCTTTGATTATGCTGCTTCTTAATTTTAACCCTTTTAGAATCAGAGCGCCCCAGGTAATCGGGTTACGTCAATTGGCGCTAAATCCAGTCGATCTCCCTAATATATTTCAGCTGTTCGGGGCACGTGATAAATCGGGTTAACAGCGGTACACGTTTCAATATCTGTTACTTTGATTAAACGTGGATAAAGTGTCTCGTATAGCTTTCACTCCCTACTTCGTTCTTCGCACCAGAGACTATACTTCTTTCCACCCCTCTATCACAGATTCGTAATCTTGCGGATGTCAAAGGCCACCCCTTTTAGAATCGACGTAAGGCGTGTCGACTCGGGCCGCGTAATGATAATTCATGACAAACGTTATTCATACCAGAAGTTCGTCCGAGGTTATCGCGGCGTTTCGACTCGAGGGCGGTCAGGGTAACGCACCCCTTGCGGGCAGCTCACTCTGGGAGACCGGGCCCGTCCCTGGCCATGCAAAGTGAACCAGGGGTTGTTAGATTAAACTCCAGCCCCTCGCGACGCCCCGGATGCCTCCGACGCCACGACGGGTTAAAAACAGACAGGAAGAGCATGAGTCATCCCCCGAGCGAGGACTCGAATCCCTCGTGAGAGCAAACAAAATCGCGCACTAGATTTTGTCAGTCGATGTCAGGGTGGAATGTGAAACATAATTTGTATCTTTTTTGGAGGGGCTTCTGTCGTTGATCGATGCTTAGTCTTCTGATCACGTTATCAAATGGTTGACTCCCTCGAACTCTACCTTTGTTTAGCGTGGAGAATGTTATACGAAATATCTGTGAAATATGAAACTTGAAATTTCCTTCTTACGTGGCTCTCGATCTGTGACGATTTTTATATGCGGGTTACTTGCTTGAACCTTGGGACTGGTCAGTGCGCTTGCTAACTTCCGGCTGACAAATTTTGTGTATCAGTGAACAAAGGGGTGTCCGCGTCGAATAGTAAAGGGGTTCTAAACAAGTGAGTCCACAGGGGTCGATTTATTCCTCAAGCTGTTCTCGACATTCCGCTCGTGAAGTAGACTGTGTGTATCTATTATTACAAGAGGACACTACAGGGTTTCAGCCGGTCTTGTTTTACTACGGCGATTCCACTTTGAAATTCTCTGCGGTTTCTTTCTATCGGTCCATCGATTCCGATCGCCGTAAAATTTTTATGTCCGAGCAGCCTGTCTCTACGTTCACGCTGTACGTGACTAAACGTATTACACGTAACAGCCACGCTTGGAATTTCAAATCTTCCCTCTTGGAAAACGTTTCAGATTCAGAGAGTAGAGTTACTTAGGTTTACTGGATGTAAAAAGTGTTTCAAGTATCTTTTAATAATATTGATACACACGTTTGGCTACCCTTCCGCATAGTTAGGTACTATATAAATAAAAACACGTTTATCATGGGGAGACATTCGTTTAGTTCTTCAAATAATTATCACCATCTACCCTTTGCTGGACAGTAAAATGTTATTCTCACCTCCAACCACTAACAACCAGCAAGTTAACAAAATCCTATAAACTAATCGCAACCATATATTTTTTCTGTTACAGGTGAGCGATCAAAGCAGCAAGTCGTAGGGTTAATTTCGCAGTCGTAAGTAACCGAATCATTCAGTATTCCATCGATGGCCCGTATACAGCCCCCTTACTCATAAAGAATCGATAGATTCCCGATATCGGTCGTTGAATATGTGACACCAACGTGATCCAATCTCGTAAAACCTCTGGGAATCGGCCTGGTCGTACACGGCACCGACGCTCGTCCCCAAGAAAGTGTTTTAAATCTCCCTAGTAGCTGCCCCTCCCCCTCTGTCTCACCCTTCTCGAGCCCTCAATTATTCCCATGGAAACGATTCTGGCCGAAACCTTTCAACGCATCAATCTCGTTCGGGCTCTTACCTAATACACCGCGCGGTTAATTATTCCGTCGACAAAGAAGCTGCCGCGAAAACTTTCCGGATGATCGATAATCTCGAAATTCGAGTGGCACGAGGGGTCAGCGGCTCTCTATCCCTGATAACCGTGGCAGCAACGGAGCTAAGGAGCATACGAAAGCACTTATCCTTTCAATCTTTTAATTACACGCTATACCGAGCTTCTCAGCTAATTTTCGACGGCGAAAATACGGTATCCCTGTTCCATTCTATTGTCCCGATTCCCGCCTTACTCGCCGGCAATTTTTTTTTCGTTAACGACCTCGAGTTAGGGCTGTCCGATGTAAAAGAAGGATCGTTCCATTGCTTCTCGCCTTTACATCGATCGTTAATACGGACACGTAATCCAGAAGCTCGTTGTGGATATCATTATTTACAGGAACGAATGTAGAACACGCAGGGTAAAGTTTCCAGAGGATCGAGACTTTTTTACGGCCTTGCCTCCTTTATTCTCCTACTTTCGTTTTGTTCTGCAGGCAACTTTTCTTCCTTTCGTAATCCAATTCTCGGGCAGTGTAAAAGGAGCGAGGAAATTGCTCGCGAAGTAAAGAAACATAGCTCGGAAAAGAAAGAGTTCCGTGGATGTGAGGATTGTTTATATGGCCCCGTGGCGTGTCCGAGGTCCACTTCGCGGCTTTGCCCGGATACCTAGCTGGATCCTCGTCGCGTGGAGATGATGAGGCTGCCACTAAGTTTTTCTTAAACGATGCGCTTCGCTCTCCTTCGTGAGAGCTTCTTACGAGAAACTGAGGGCGGAGAGGATGAGGGGTTTTAATAAATAGATCGACGTATTGTCGCGTGACACGAACCGAAACGATTAAGGTTCATCCAATTTCATGTTCACAGATTTCTTTGTGTGTGAAGATGAAAATACACCTTGGATACCTAAACTTTCATACAGTAGCCTACATCGTTGTCACATAAATAATTTTAAAGGTCCATTTTGTGAAGCAAAAGTCTTCACAAAGAGCATAAACGAAAGAGAACAGACTAATTGCCCCGTTTAGATCAGTTCAAAGGAACCATTTGTCAGAATCGTACAGCAATTGATCGCCCCATTCTTCTCGCGAGATTGCCTTTTCCTCCCTGCAGAAGTAAACGCCGTCAGGAATGTGGCGGAAATTTAATAAATAAGCGGATACATCTGTCACGTTGGCAATAATGGCCGATCCTGGCGAGTAGAGTCGCTCCGTGTCTGGTCAGGCGTGGTACAATGACTGTTCAAAAAAACAGAAGAATGAGAAAGGCGGAATTCGCGTCGCCTGGAAGAAAGGACATTCGCGGAGGATTCATTTCGGGCCAGGACTTTCATTCACGCAGAAAGCACGGCTGAGAATCGCGAAAGACGAGACGGCAGGTTGCCGTTGCCAGTGAAACGGGGAACGAAAGTGGGAAAAGGTAGCTCGTCTTACGAGACCCCTGCTCGCGTCACCCTCCCATTTACATTATATCTTTCCCCGCGCCTTCCCCTTTTCTTTATTTCGTAATGCCTATCTACGGTTTCCGTGTGGCGCCTGCCTTTATGTGGCTCACGTAAAAAAGAAGGGAAACGGCGGTTCCTCTCATTATAATTTCTCAGACGGTGTCTACGATGCTTTGAGACTGGAGAAATGGGAAAAAGCTACGTTCGAACGATCGCGATCTCTGGTATAAATGGGAGCTGACATTTCTGATATTAACACCGGTTCTTTGTGTTAGCATCGCTTGCAGTTTACGATTACGCATTAGTGGGGGCTGTCATCAATTGCGCAAAGACTTGAGGTTCACGGAAATACACTTTCTTCCACGCGAAACCGTGCACATTGCGCGAGGAGTTCATTTAGTCAAGAAGCCATTTACATTTCCAAGGAGGAAAGCTACTTACGGTTCCTCGCCTTAGTCCGAGTCGAGGCTTCATACTAATGATAAAAAGAAGCTTTTCAGTCGAGCAAGGCAAATAGCATCGAGTTCTAAATAGAACGCGACAAACTTCCAAGTGCGCGGTGTGTCAGGGAAGTGCTAATAAGGAAGCTCTTTTATAATATTCTTCTAATACGATTAGTTGCGTTAGCTCTGTGTTCAGGGTGATAGGAAGGATTTTGCATCGCACTCTTCTCTTGTAATTCATTTCCTATCGATTACCACTTATCCAGGCAAATTAATCAAACCGATTAATCTTCCATATCTCTTCCACCATACCACTGCCTATGCAAAAAATATTTGCAGAAATAATGGAGTTACAGGAAGAATAACCTCAGTCAGGTTTAACTCCAGAGAATTTCCGAGACGAAGTATTTTATCACACAGAAACATTCAGTTTCCCATGTACATATCCACAAAATACAAGTCGAAACAGGAGAGGATAATACGTGGCGGTGTGAAGCATACGAAAGGAGTCGTAGGTCACGCACCAACGGCGTGGCTGTTTCCAAGGGGTTGGTCCAGGCGAATTCTGGATCTCGCTATCGACTGAACGCAGGGGGGTCTGAGCATCCCTTTCACGTGTGCGTGCTCGAACCGAGGTCTTTTCGCGGGCGTCGAGGCCGAGGGGGACGGGAATTCTCATTTGAGGAATGAACCTGACTCGGTGCTGACGTTGCTGACACTATGCGTACCGGCCCTTTTGTCACGTCGTAGCGAAAGTGTATTTCCTCATTAGGCCCCGGCTGCAATCCTAGAGCGAAAGTAAGCACTCGTCTCCCGCCGAGGAGCGGCTATAGGGCTGGTTGGCTGGTCTGGTCTGGCATCATCCTCCTTCCGATCCTTTTCTGCCAAGAGACAAAGGACTTGCCTAAGACTTTCCCCAGGATTGGATGAATACTGCTCCGCATTTCGAGGATGCATTTAATTCCGTACCATCCGAGGAGACGACGCTCGGTCGACGTAACCGCTTATAAGCTCGCCTCCTTCGGCCTCGGCCATTCCGGACAACGCGACCATTGTCGGACACTTCTTTTGATTAACTGCAAAATTACTTACTCCACCGCCGCCTCGTTTAATTCGCGAAATGGCAACAATCTCTGAATGCACGCGGACCGACGTGTTCTACTACGTGCATAGGGTGTCTTTGAAATTAGTGGGCATGGTTTACCAGCTTGTGGAAGTCGCTTTGGGGATGAATAAGGTTACAGTAGGTACTATATGTAGAGTAACATGTAACATGGCATAGTTTTGTGAGGTAAGACTTGATAAGACGAGATTTCTTTGTTTTCATTGCATTCCCCACCGAGAAGCAGAGATACAAACTCCTCTTTTATTTCCTCTCGGGTTTCTTGCGTACATTTCCGCCAAACATCTCGCCAGGACGGAATATAGTAGAGAGGATACCTTCGGCGTGCTCGTGCAGCGTTGCCGGAAGGAAGTTTTTCCCCGAGACGATCGTGGGCTCACGTGTGTTCGTGCGTGCGTGAATGTGTTCTCAGGCATAGTTTCTGGGCTTTTGTGGAAAGTTGAACGGATTTTGACAGTTGGCGAGGAGTTCCGCTCGCTTCGGAGTTGAAGCAACCCGTGGTTCTGGCGAGACGGACGAGCAAAGTTCGCGTGAAGTTTTGAACGCAGGCGACAAATCAGAAATTTCATGCATGAATCTTTTCAAAATTAGAATTTCAATGCTCCGTTTAGTATTATATAAATGCTATATTTGGGTTTACGTTTAACCACTGGCAGGCAAACTTAACGTCTCTCAAGCGGTTTTCAGGAAATAATTTTCTGGGAAGAAATGGATCTCGTGAAGGGCCCTCTGTTTATTATATTTTTCATTTATTCCATCGTGAATAAATGCCGGGTTTTTCCCTCTGTTGTGCCACCTGTTACAAGACGGCTTGCGTAACGCTGCACTTAATAATTCATTTTTAATTATGCGGCATAGCCGATTACGTCCGGTGATGGGTCCACAGGCTGTAAATGACGGCCGAGCAAAATGAAACGGTCGAGAGATCTTGGCGAGAAGAAAGTTTTAATTGCATTAGACAGCGGCTAACTTGTTACTTAGAAGTCGAGGTAATATTTGAATGCAATTACGAGTCCTTTGAAGCAGCCTCTTCGGCATCGGATATTCAGCAAGAATCCCAGATTCCTCTTTGAGAGCTGTTACATTTTCTTGTCGCGTCGATGATATTTTTCTTCTCTGACCCCACCTTCACTAAAATAAATTCTTGAACTGCTACTCAAATATCAATTTCACCACTCAAATACAGAAACGAATATCTCACCGTCTTTACTTCAAACCAACTTAATCCAAGCAGAAGAAAGTAAATTCCAAACACACTTAAATAATATCCCTCGAAAGTCATTTCTATTTCTCTTCATCAATTTTGCCATTCACTTAACTTTCCACTCATCGTTCTCTCCGACTCCGTACGTACACACCTCTCACTTTTATCCCACGCAAAATATCCCGCAGCTTCCCTGACAGAGTGACTCAAAGGTCTCCCGAGACAAATTCTCTAGCCTGGCGGTCCCACGAACCACGAACGCCTTTCATCATCCACGGTATTCCCGTTTTTCTTATTCCTTCGCGATCGGTCAGCCCCCTCTGTTCGATCCACATACCAGAGTTCGATAATAGAATTTGGCCGCCCTTTGCGGAACGCGCGCATACGTTCGACCGGCAGATATGCAAATGATTGCCGTTCGCAGGGGCCACCGAGGGGTGCATAGAGAGGGATGCCACCGAGAGGGTGACGACCGACGAGAATCTGTGGTCGTGCACGGCCGTACTAGGGTGGAGATCGGTCGTGGTCCTCCGCAGACACCTGAGGATGGGAACGCTTCCGTCCATGGCGTGCCTGGCTTTTGCGCCCGATGTTTGCTCGTGCTGTGAAAAAAACGCTGAAAAAGCAACAGCACCAGCAAACAGTGGCTTTTCCTTTCGCACCCGACCGAGACTTAACCTAGTCTAACGACGGGAACACGTGTCACGGGAGTTTCCATGAATACTAAAAGGAGGGCTCTCGGAATAACGTCGTAGGGTGAAAGGGTTTTGCAAGAAACAGTTATGGCTTTTACGTGTCTCTTTCTTTTTATTTAGAGATTCCATCGTTCATCGAAGGAATGAATATTTATTACGAAATTACCTCACTGACGCAGTGTGACTTTGATCCAAGTATCTGTTATCTGTTACTTCACAGTGAGGCCTTATCTCGTCCGGCAAAAGGAACAATCTTCCACACAGCAACACATCTCTATGTACTTTTACACGTAATACAGTCACTCCCAGAATTTAGATGTACAAAGTTCACGCACGCGTTATCAAGGCCATCGCACGTGATTCATATTCCTCGCTCCCTCCCCTCCGTTCTCCGTGCACCGAGGCAAACAATTTCAATTTACAATTCTCGTCCTTTTCGCGCCATGGAAACGGAATATAAAGTGTCTCCCCGCGGCCCTGCATTTTTGTCACAGTTACTAATTCGAGATTTACTTTGCGCCGCCCAGGAACTCGAATAACGGAGCTCAGGCTGATCCTCTGACAGGGGCGGGAGGGGCGGTGGATTCATTAGCGATCCTCCTGTCCTCTGCGCGGAAGAGGCACCCTCTCGTTATAGCGTATCGTGGAACGCGGTTTAGCAGACCGGGTTGATTCCTGTGTTTGGTCAAACAGACGGCAATGACAGAGTCGACTCTCGGGGCTCGATACGCCGCAGCACGGCACACACCCGTGGTTACCAAGTTATTTCATTAAGGTCCCTGTAGGTCGGTATTAATTGTTACGCGGTTTGCCAACGGCGTGCTTTTTTTCGCGAGATTTCGTTGCATTTGGGAAAGGGTTTATGCTTCCGTTTCCATTTGCACGACAGAGGAGCAACTCACTTGGAAGTCGAAATGATAGGAAGAATCCAGCGGTTTCGTATTTATTCGCTTGGTTGTCGTAGTTCGTTTCCACTGCGAGTATTTCGCGAGTAATTTGAGGTATTCTGGGATTTCTGTGAAAGAATGGGCTTGAATGTTTTCAGTGGAATTTGGAAGCTCGAAATGAATGATGTCTGCTCGTTTTGACAACGGTTGACTTGCATCCGTGTATTTATTTGTGGTTTTCTTATTGGAACATTAGATTTTGTATTAAGAAGTAATGCCATTGTTTACGCGAAGTTACTTTTATGCGAGTAGTGAATAGTGAAATCGAAGTTTGGGAATTGTATTCTTATGGATTACTGTCCATTTTAGAAGAATGAACCAAATAGTTGAGATAATAGAAATAGACTCAAATCCATTTATTCTGAAGACTACTAATTTATAATGAATATCGAAGGTGTTAAAATATTGACTAGCTCGCGCCTAGGGATAAATGTTCATTCGAGTAGGTTATCCTTTAATTATTTTGAGCGGTACATGCCTACTTCGATATTTATTGCGGCTGAGATACGTGCCTCGATTATTAACGGCGCCCGAAGATATGGTTTTACGTTCTGTAAGGTGAAACGAGAAAGCTCGGCGGGGAAAATAATGTTTACACGTGAGAAATCGAAAGGTATTACAGTAGTCGAGACCCTTCGATACTTTCGCCGTTTCTATTTCGTTCTACCCCCTGCGGATAACCACCCCTGTGCGAAAATCCACCTGAAGATCCGATACAGGAGATATTTGCACGCAATTTAAGGATATTTGCCGCGACACCATTCTCCCTGGATCCCATCTTACGGATGGCAGGCTGATTTGTCCCGAATCTCAGAAGTTAGAAGAAATTCTCGTTTCCTTCTGATATTTACACACACATTACAACACAATATTAAAGCCCAAATAAAAGTTGCTTGAGGGTACTAAGTAGGCAGTATTCAAGCTGAGACTTGTTCTTTGACACAATAAGTTTTACAAAAAAATGTTTGTTTCGCCAAAAATATGGATTAAAGATTACTGACCGAATTTCTCAGCTGCAATTTATTGCTTTGTAATTAATTGAAAAAGAAATGCATCATTTTCGACAAAAACAACTGCCTAAGTAGTACCCTTAAATCGAACACCTTCAAAATCTAGAAGGTTATCGTAGGAATTGTAATTGAAGGGGACCACATGTGTCAATTTCAAATATAAAGGCGCTAAGGAAACCCCTATTCAGCATCTATGTGCTCGAAAGCAATTAAAATCAGTGAACAAGGATCACTCGATGAAATGAATCACCTAATCCCATCAACCTGGGTACAATATAAACGAGTCCTTCTTTCGCGTTGCCTTCGTCGCGTGATCCTCGCTCACCCGCGATACCCGTTTCACCCGAGGTCACCAGGGGCGGAGGACATTTTGGCAAATTGGCTAAGCTCGAAAGTCGAAAACTCTTTTTTCCCTCCCTGTTCAGTCGCCCCCCCCCCTTGCCACGTGGACCGCCAGTTACGTGTGCCATCTCGTCTGCAAAGCCACGAAAGTCAAATCCAATCTCGGCCTTGGTGTAATTCGCTAAACCATTTAGACCTGGCTGGTGGCTGCGTGTCCATTTCCATTCTCTTCGTTTTCGAAATTTCCGTGCTTCTCAGGCGGAAGCATCCGGGGGATGGGGACATCGGCGGGGGGTGGAACGACGGTGGAAGTCGGTCCTTTCGGTGGTCCACCGCACGCAAGACGGGGAACAACGAGACCCCTTTGCTAATTCTACGGCCAATTATGTCCCAACGTCGCGTGGTTTTACTCTTGTCGGGATATGCTCTCGGGGATTTCCTCTCACCCCTTTAGGGCTGCTCCAGAGACGTCGTTTTGGATTGTTCTCTCGTTTCCTCCGCCTTCTTGGCCGTTGCAGGGCTTTTTTTCTCGTCGCTTCAATGGCTGGACTGTTGTTCGCGGGCATCCTAGGTTCGTGGCTCATTCCTCCTTTTAAGGGGGGCGGAAATAATCGGAATTGTTCAGTTGCAACGGAAACAATTGTTGTCACTGACTGCCACGCAGAATTCGTGAGCCCGCAGACGGTTGTTAAACTTGTGTGCGCGTACCTAATGTTTGCAAGTAATGGTGTTGGGATAGAGTAGCGAAAGATTTTCTTTATTCGAGTTGCAGTACATCAGTGATAACGTAATTGCAAGCTTAACAATTTCTCTCCATAAATTCACTAATTCTTATTTAAAAAGTAGATTATATCGATTATCTTCGAATTTCCAGCGTTCGAAGTATTGGCGTATATTTCAAATATCAAATAACATCAGAAAGAAGGTCGTGGTGTAAAAAATTACTATAATTATATTTCCTTGCACAGCGCACAAGCGTTTCGTTTCATTTTAACTGACTATTTTGGAGTCTCCCGATTAAGAAGGCTAGAGGCGAATCGTGTCCAACGATAATAGCCGTTCGTGAGGATTCTCTTCAGTATCATTAACAGTAGACTTTCTTCCAGCTTTTTCGTTTCCTTTAAATCCTTTAATCTTTAATCCGACTGTCCTGCGTACGTGCCTCTGTGATTTCATTTTCCACCTCCCCGTCCACGAGCGCTCGTCTACAGGGTGTGTCTTGAACCAGCCTGTCACGCAATTTAACTGTTTCGTTGAATTTGATATTTATTTACCGCCCGGTAATATGCAACAGCGTGAACACGAAAAATATTCTAAAAATATCATTCGATTTCGGGGTATCGATAAAGAGTCCCATTCCCTACGGCTTGTACGTATAATGTCTGCGTTAGTTTGAAATTAAGCTTCATGGGCACAGTGCACGCGAGGCTTCGAAACATGGAGCGTGATGAAAATTCTACATTTAGAATTTTTAACTTCTGTCTTTCATTCGAAGGAATGCAAATGTTTCGTAGAGAACGCTGACAACGATTCAATCCCTGCAGACTGATTTTTGATACACCCTGTAGAGGAGTGTGCATCCACACAGGCGACGTCTGGCTCGTGGGCGGTTCAAGGGTGGTTTAGGGGCTGAATGCACGAGGGGTTGGCCGTTCCACGGATGCTCACAAACTGGCCGGAACTAAATACTGGAACAAAAGGCACGCCAGCGGCGGTGCGAATTAAAAATGTCTTCGAGTGATTGCTTCCTTGCTTGGTGGCCTGAATTTAGGGGCCTCGACGAATTCGATCCAAAAATCCTTTCTTCGGTCTAAAGTTTTCACACTAATTTTTTATTATTTTTATTATCTTTTTTAATTACATTAAAGTATGCTGGCGATGCCGATGAATAAGTGATCTTTAGGACATATGCGTCAAAATAGAGACCTCCTTTGATTTTGGCAAAGAGGTAATGTAAACTCGTATTTTTTTTATTGATTCTTCTATCGTGTAGCAGACACCGTGTGAACGGGGCTAAACCGGGCTCGAGAAATTTCATTACATTTTACGGTCTACATTCCTCTTCCCGTGTCCCAAGCTGCGAAACGAGGATAGAAGAAACCAGAGGCGGGGGTGACTTTATACGACGCTACACGCACAACCCCCGTTCTTCCGGCGCGGGTGAAATACTGCACACTCGCATGGGATATTTTTAATGCTCGACTGTACAGTGTGTAACATTTTATTAATGGAATTGCGATCTCTCGCAAAATCCGAAAATAATTAATGTTGTATTTCGATAAAATTTCAGGATTGTTTTGTTTTGATTGCTATTTTAATATAATTGGAGAATCCTTGTAGAAAACACTGGAAGGGCCAAAATTAAAAAACAATTTATCGCAAAATGGTCTACGTGTTAATGGTAATACTATAGTATAGAATTTGATTTTTTGCACTCACAGTGTTTTCTGCAAGGACTCTTCAATTCTTTAAAGCAGTGAATAGCTTCCTTGTTGTCAAAAAGTGCAGTCGTATAATTATTCTCTGTAAATGAATTCTCAGTAAATATTCTTATCAAGTAAGAATATCCGGCGATCTTAGCATGTATTAATCTTTCATTGTGTTTTATAAAAAAAAGCAGCATGGTAGTTGTTTTCCTTCCTTTCGTGGGCGTTCAGCTTTGTCCGATTATCGTGGACATTTTTATTAAATTCCACCCTTCTGGGGGCTCCTGTGGGGTCACCGAGGGTCGAGTACGGTCGATCGAAGTCACGAATGGAAGGTAAATAGACTTCCTGAAAAATCGAGCAATTCAGGCTGACCAGCTGGCTAGAAAAAGAATGTCCGAAAAGACGTGGCATCCGTTACAGTCGCTCAGCAGAAGGCACAAAGTGCTTTCAATTTGTATCCGGACGTTTTGTAGACTTACCCAGCGATCTTTCGGCAACGAGTTCATTCTCGTACCCCACTTACTGCTCAAATATTTGTCCTTCCGTGACGGGGACCATTCCGATAAACTGTGACACGGTATAAAAAGTTATTAATCATTTCCTATCACGAATATTTTGACTTTTGAAGAGTACATCCATATTCTCGAACAAAAATTTCACCACAGTTCAGTAATGCAACTTCCCTCTAAATTTCTGAATATAAGATCAGTTTGATAAAAATCAACATCCTTTCACACATTCCTCTGACACACACAGTACCAAAAATTCCTTTGAAACAATCCAAACGAATCGATGAAACGCTCGTTACAAGATTTAGAATAGTATCCTCGGAGTGAATCTAAATCCTCGAGAAGATGGTCTCGTTTGTTTCGAGTGGGGGCTTCTAAACAGCCGAAAGCTTCCTGCGTCGTATGACATTCCGTTTCAGCGAGTAGGCACCGAATCGATATACTTTGTCCAGTTCGTTAGTCTCCGAGATCTGAAGACGGTCGTTCAGACCAGGCTTCCTGCGTCTTCCCAGCTCGAGAGTCTTCCACTGGAGGAACAAGCGAGCTCGTGAGATGGGTTTTATTTCGCGGCTTAGAAGAGCCGCCACGAGCATCGGGGAAAAGAGGCGGCTCCGATCTGAGGTTGGCTTTATCCGAACGATAGGCAATTTCTCTTTTTTTCTTACCCTCCTTTTAGCAGACGAGCGTTAGCACGCGGGCGAATTTGCATGAGGCTGCTCGCGAGGTCACGAATGCTTGCGTGCCGCGACTGATAAGTTTGGCTTAAGCGAACAACGCCTCGCTTAGAGGGCGTTTTTATTTACTGACAGGGTGCGTGGACGAGCAGAAGAGAGGTGTCGCGAGTTTTTAAATTACGTGTCCGCTGCATTTAATCCGATAAGATACTTGTGAACTAGCTAGCAGTTGAATTTGGTGGTATTTGCTCATGTAATGGATCCTTAAGTGTCTACTTTCGGATTTTGGCGAATCAAGGTCCATTTTCGTCGTAGCATTAGTAAGACGAGGGGTGTTGGAAAATGTTTTTTTATAGATATGAGCTTGGTTAGGTTATAGTTGGAATAAGTTGAATGGATCGCGCAAGAGGGTAGCTTAATTATTAATGCCACGATGCGTGACACGAAATTGTTTCCGGTGAAGTTGTAACG
Source organism: Andrena chrysosceles (assembly GCA_963855975.1). Lineage (NCBI taxonomy): Eukaryota > Metazoa > Arthropoda > Insecta > Hymenoptera > Andrenidae > Andrena > Andrena chrysosceles. The sequence continues at coordinate 6,591,558 of OY979766.1, read as the reverse complement.
CGTGTTCCGAACTGCTATTTGTCAGGGACAAAGCGCGTGGAAGAATAAGTAGGGGATATTTATTTAGGGTAAGTTTCCAGTGGTGGTCGTATTTTAGTATACGTACTTGACACCCCCTTAGCGCTATTTTTCTTCCTACCAACCTTCGTTTTTTTATTCCGTGTTCCCTCTTTTGGCTCTGTCTTACTTTCGCCGTCTTCTCGGTTACTGTTTCACTCTTGCTTTCGTCCCCCTCCCTTTACCCTTCTTTCCTCTGCTACTCTCAGCTACTCGTTCTCTGCTCTCACTATGGTTTAAACTTCGTCGCTCGTTCTCTCTCAGTCGACACGAGCTGTTATTTCAACAACGGCCAACAACACCTTCAGCTTTCTTTTATTTCCATTAGGGTGGTTCGAGCCATTTGTTATGATCCCACAGATTCTGGAGAGGAGCGATGTACCTACCGTAGGAATAATCTCTCACTCACTTAAATTATTCCTTCGATGGCTTTTAAGACCCGCTACTCTTAATCTTACTTAAGCGTGTAGCTTACTATTCTTCTTTCCCTGAGTTTATACCAAAAGATACTACTTAAGAGAGATACTTCAAAGATAAATACAAAGGAAATAGCTTTCAATATTTCTAGTAAAATATGTTTAATTCTTTCGTGTCGGATAGTGAAAATTAAATTATTTTTACACTCCCCATTTCACTTCTTCCACTTCATTTGTTATGATTTGAATCTGCGACGCAGTAAGAAAGATGCTCGCGCGTTGATACGAGCAGTAAGGAACTGACAGTCAAATTAAAATCAACTGGTTCCCTTGACGAGCTAAAATTGGTCCCTGACAGAACCCTAATACGGTTTCGAGGTATCGACGTATCATCTCCGTGGCTCCAGTCGATGGATTTTTATTGTTTCCTTTTTGCTCCGGTTCGTTCACCTGTCAGCTTCCCACTGGATAACTGGGGTATTGCTCTGAAAAAGAATGGGGGCGAAATTTTAATTAGAAAACTGTCACTAGGGAAATGAAACGAGTTTGAATCGGTAGTATATGGGAAACCAATATGAACAACCTAGGTCTTGGTATTCTCCTATTTGTTTCCTTTTTCTATTTCAATTCTGTTCCAACTTCTGCTGTGATACTTCTTTTCACGTATCTCACGCAGACTGCAATTTCTATTAGTGATATACAGATATGCAACACAGATTCGTATCTCCACAGTGTTCCTTTTACCTGTGAAGTTAATCAGTCGTTGCCTCATCAGCAAACATACATTTTTAAGGAACCATCTCCTTACGAAATGTATACATCTTCCACTCTCGTCCTCGGTCTTGGGTCCATGATCTCGGACTATCAGGCTTAGAACCTTGAGACAATGGACGGGTGCTCGTCTTTTATTGAATTCTTTCCTTTTACCAGGCGGTAGTTGGAGCAGCACTCTGGCTGTATATGTAAATGTAGCTTAGGGGGACGTAATCCCATGGGAAGTCGGGCAAGGGGCGCGATGGAGGACTATAGTAAGCGATATTCTGTCATTGGCGGGCGCACCCTTATCTCCCCTGTACACGCTTCTATATCACCCTTCAATCGTGAAAATAGAATCCCAAAATCACGAAATTAATGATGCCAGCGTACAAGTCCTAAAGACCTATCAAAAGAGTCCTGTTGAATTGGACTTAAGGGTATTACGAAGTATCCGGAGCCATTAACCGTAGATCCTTTATTTGGTACATAATTGAAGCCATTTAGATAAGTCTGTAAATATTGAGTTTAATCATGGTTGGTTTTCATAAACACTGCGTAGCTCAGGGATCATGTAATGAATTATCTGATAAATATTTTATTATTTGCAGTTTATAAGTTTTTACCCTCAGCGTTTTATATTCCATCGTTAATTCCTATCGCGGCTTTCATTTTGTGGTGTTAGGATATTGTATTTAATGAGGAAGCGGTCGATATTCTCAGAGAATACTTAATGACTGCAAAAGTAATTAAAGACTTAGGAGAATCTTTTAGACAATGTCTATTGCTCGCTTAAATACGATCTTTACGAGCCAATACGATCCCTTCGCAGAAACGAAAGAATGAACGTCAATTCGGTGCTAATCCGCGAAAGCCTTTCAAGATTTGGACACCGGTGATTCAGTGAGCCTTTTGGAGGGCCAGTAAATAGTATATACAATACAACTATGTGCTACATAGAATCTGTTACATTCAAGGACCTCCTTGCTTTGGCCAGATTATTGGCGGACGTCAAAGAAGGGACGACATTGAAGAAAATAATTCACGTGGCTCTGCGCGACTGTTCTAGAATATTCGAAGCTCTTTTGAGAATTAATACAATCTTTTTCCATCGACCTAATCAATTTTCCACACACTTTCATCCAGTTAGGGAAATTTCTCTGGTAATTCGAGTCTGGTCGAACATTGGCCAATAATGAAATTGAAATGAAAGAGGGTGATGTACTGTACAGAAAGAAGGATGGCTTGTTACGTGTTTCATTATATATATCGAGGACAAGCATGTGAGCATACCAAGTAATGATTAAAATTAAACTTTCTAATATCGTGATATGCTCCAGGGGAGCTCGATTTATCTCGTACGTCGGGTGTAGTAAGTTGCAGTAAGTTTAGACTCGTTACCTCTGACATTTAACAGGCAGTTTATAATTATGACTTTAGAATTTTCATCAATACTGTACCTACACATTGCAGAAGGCTATTGTTAAAGTAGAACAGAACATAGAAACACGCTCACTGATTCGTGCTTATAATCACTGATTCGTGCTTATAATCGGTATCAGTTTTATATGAGAAACAGTAGAACGAACAGATTTGTCAAGCACAGGAGAATCTCCCTGCGTTGTTTACAATGTTTTTACGCAGCAGTGCGCCGAAGTGGAGAATGTTTTTTGGCGCGATTCGACCCGACCTCGACACGCTTAGGCATCCATTGCTTTTTGTTTCGCGGTGCTGCGGGTGTGAGCGAACGTGTAAAAAGCGTTGAAATTGACGTGTGGTATCTATATAGTATCTCTTACTAAATATATGCTGCGATGTTGCTTCTGTTTTACATATTTTTGCATACATACGTTGCAACCCTGGCGTTGGTCATTACAACAGTCCTATATTATCTAATTTCATTTGAGTAATCGAAATAGTGAATGTTTTGATGGTATTTTCACTGAGTTAAGGTAGTAGTAGCGCTGCTTGAACCACCCCTGATCGCCTGCACCTGTGTCTCTTTTGTGAACCTGACAATCCCGTAGGCCCAGTGATGCCAGAATCGTGGGACGTGGGTGTGATGGGAGAAAAGTGGGGGACGACGGTAGGTCATGGTGGGGGTAAGCATTTGTCCCACGTCCCACGATTTTGGCATCACTGCGTAGGCCTCAAGTGATGTTCATGGGACATCATGATCCGTGGGGTCGGTTTAATGGGTGTCCCCGTGGAACGGTCACGTGGCATATATATACAACATATATCTCTGTGGCGTACAGAAGTGTGATAGCCTACACCGTATGGGGTGATATGCCATTAATAGCATAGTGAATGGTCGAATGACGACACATCCAATGCTTCAAAGGAAGGTCTTAGAATCGACTTAATTATAAAGCGTCGTCTTGTTAGGGTGAAGAAGTATTCTTCGAACAATGGGAGAAGGAGAGCCTTTTATCTAAAAGGACTCTCCTTACATGACAGGCTACAACATATATATGAATGACGCTCATATGTACAGAGTGACCACCATAAAGCGATACATAGGATTAAAAATGATTTCTGCTCAGAAGGATTTTTTATTTTGTTTTAAAACAGAGTTGGATTGTGAAAGAAGGATTTTTTATGGGGAGGGATATGGAGATAGTCATGGTCACTTACATAGTTTTCTCAAGTGGAATGTTATCGTTTTTATTATCCAGAATAATAGTCAATTTGAAGACATCTTCAATGTGATTAGAAATAAATTTTTAGTGATATGGAACTAGTTATAAAACCGAATGCTCTCATTTACAATTAAAATTCCATTTTTTTATTCGGGAAACTCAGGTACTGGCATGAAGATCCAGAGATTCCACTGCAGCTAATTTGAAAAGTCAGAGTTTGCTTCCGCAGGCAATACCCAATTCCAAACAGACAGAAATGTAAAACTGACACGTCTAATTATTAACGAGACCAAAGATGTACACACCTTTGAAGATGCCCATTATGTAATTGAAAGCAGCGGGTACGTAATTATTTTGTAAAACCAGAATGGGGGCTCGAAAAGGGGGATACGCGGTATAAAACAGCAGAAATAGAGACGAAAGACCGTGTGGTAGGTGTCCCTGTGGGATGGTCACGTGGCCTATATACCATGGCAAGCCGGAGGGGTTAGTCCTGCACGGCAATGGGTACCACATGACGGTACCCCATAAATAGTCGGCCGGACGCCGGAATTTCCATTATATCGTGGTCCCATACCTAGTCTCCATAAACAATATCATCGAACTCCGCGCCGAAATGGCGTTCCCCATTAGGTGTTTGCGTGCGATATTTATTACGGGAGACGGTCATTGTGATACGTTAGATTTATGGAGGCTTTGTGCTGAAAATCTGTATTTCCCTTCAGAGAGAGCGAGAGAGAGGGAGAGAGAGGGAGAGACAGAATGTGCATGAGAAATAGGAAGGTAGACGTGAAAGTTGATGGGACTGAAAGTTGGAAATTGTTTATCAATTCTAGCTGTGCCTAGGTTCAACTTTAAAGCATTCTGGAACACTGTATCTCCACAAGTTTGCCCCCTGCATTCCAGCGGACTTGCACTCGATATTTTACGTCGAGTTGGTACGTCGATGCTCGTAGCTGCTGCGAATAGTAGTTGTGGCGATAGTTGTAATCAGGCTCAATTAACAGCCTGTGCAGAGTGCACGTAACAGGGCAATATATTTCAATGTTGCTGCAGAAACGGGTAAACCTGCCGTTCAGATTAAATACGTGATATTGCACTCATTTTTCTTCTGTGTACAGGGTAGTACACGTGTCGCGATTATCTACACTGTTAAATTGAATATATGATTTAATGGAGAGAAATTTAAGCGTAAATTAAGGAATTTTAAGAACAGAATTTTGATATTTCAAAAATCTCAGGCACTCATGGTAAAATAATTATTATTTAATTCTTTATTTAATTGTTGTTTCCTCAAATTAATTCAATACAGTATGATAGCTCGTTTAATTTAGATTTCGTGACTACTTTGAGAAGTGGTTTATAGCAGTTTTGTTGGTGATTCATATCTTGAAAGAAATTCTGCGTGGTCTGGTATAGCGGGGTGTTTGAAGAGACCATTTCAACCGCAGGTGTTGATGGTTTCGCCTCAGTTGGCTGTTCCTCAAATATTTCATGAGCTGAACAAGTAAGTTCAGAGTCACCCTTCCTGAATGATTCATTCTACGAGGGTGGTCTATACAGATACACTGCACAATTATGGTTTCAAAATTATTACCAAGCTATTGTGTTTTCCATTATATTCTTCTACTGTTCAATATTTCTCACGTTTAATGCTCCAATTTTACCCCCAAGTTCTGCATATAAAAGGAACTCAAGGCGTGGTGGAAAGTTGAAGCTTGAATAATTATAAGATTGTAGGATATCCGTTGTTAATTACTCATTGTTATACATTATACATTTATGCACAAATTTCAACATGCTTTTATAGTGTCAGCTACATTATATGTAGAAAATTACATTCTTCTCTCAGCTTAATGTGATTAATACTCCTGCATTTCAAATTACTCTCTCATACATACATTATTCTTTACGCAAGGATTTGGTATGAAAAGTATAACGTAATTTACTCTATCCTTTATGCTAATGGAATAGAAGCAAATCATAGGCTAGCGTCGCATAAGAAGGGTGCGCTCTACCATGGAAGTTTATGGTTTGTTTAACAGTTCCCATGATCCACCATCCGAATTTCCCCTTGATTAATGTATGCCCCGAGTTTCGACTTAAGCTCCTTCAAGATCGGCGAGGGCAGACTCCTCTCACGGGACCAAATCATAGAGAACTTGTATCCTTGATGGTGAGGCGCGGTACCCTCTGAACAAACTACCATGGCGAGGACAGTGTTATAGTTTACGAACACTATAACGTGGCGGAATGGCCCTGGGAATATAAAATTTCAAAGTTAGTAAACTTGGTGATTGGCTCGTTGAACCGTTCTTGTATCGAATCTGTATCTTCCTTCAAGAGGAGCAAGGAACATCGATCGCCACGACGTGATAGATTGTTGAGGTGAACTTTGATCGATCAAACACTTTTCACTTTGTACAGAATAACATCGATAACGTGGCAGAGGGAATATTAGTTTTATTGATCCTCGTGTTCTCGGAGGTCTATATTTATGGGGCATCAATTATTTAGAAACTCCTTTGCTCGTGTGTAAAGTACTGGAATGAAACTTACAAGAGGTTAAGCTAAGGTTTTCTCTTAAGTTTGCTTTCTTGAAACCCTATAATTTGATATCCGAGCAAATTAAAGAGATCAGGATTGAGTTTATTAACGTTTACAAAAGAAGTCAGGAAGAACACTTGCCAAGTTTCCTTTTCGATCCCTGCAGTTGCCATGTTCCAATGATTTTGCTTTCCCTGACGCTTCCATCCACGTTGAAAGTGATTGGAATATTATTCCTGTGACTGAGAGCCGTGTATTTTACCCCGAACGTGCTCTCAGATTCTTGTCTGACTAAGAAGCGACCGCATCTACTTAAACTCACGTTTATGGGTGTGCCAGCCACGAAGAACCACTCTCCTGAAAACTGACAAGGGGTTTGACGGTTTTTCCGCTTTTGTAATCACTCGATAACGTTTCGTATTGTCCTATTAAACACAGTAATTGGATATTACTCTATGTTATCAGGCGATATCTAGTTCTCTCTGCCCCAGACGCGTATAAATTCGAATTAGAATCGTGCGTATGCAGGCAAGTTCGAAAATTAATGTCCTCGATCGCGCATAACGATCCAATATTGACAGCTTTCAGTGCAAGCGTGCAAACTCGCGATTCGTTGGGCCAACACCTCCGAATTTACGCGCGTCAACGAATCTGCATCAGGCTGCTAGATATCGCGTAATATTGCGCGCCGCGTTACCATTTGGTACGATTCAAATCAACGAGTCTTCGAGATGATTATGGGAATGAGATCCTGCGGCTGTTTGCGAACGTCGACGAATATACATCGTTCGAAATGATTACTTAGTAGATTCACCTATCTCACTGAAATAACTAATACACTCGTAGCTGGCCATGTAGTACGAACCAAAGAATCAATCAAATTATTTTCAAATTAATTTGTTCTCAGAGGTCGGGAAGCATTAATTTAAATATCAAAATTTGCACGAAGGCAGTGTAACTTCTAATTCTAGCATTGGCTTTGTATTCTAATAACAAATCTAACACAAATCACTCAATGTTTAATAACTCTGTATGTCCCTCCTCCGTCTGCATTAAATATCGAGCGAGGAAAAACGGTACACGGCTACCTGATCCAAGTCCAGCGGCTGTCCAATATCCGGGGAACACGCTGTGCAGCAGAATATCAAACACGTCGTGCAAATCGCCGCCGGAAGTATCTCGCACGAGCGCAACATTTTCTCTCTTTCGCTCGAAACTGGCTCGTTGGACAGGCGACCGCTCGTGCTCTCGTTCGTCGTTGTTGCGCACTGCGTGGAATATTGAAACCGTAAACGAGGATTCTGATGGGATTTCGGTTCGTTATCTACGATGCATTACTCACGGAGGGTTCGTCGGCGTGGACGATGGCCGCCGAGCCTGTATCCACTGTCTGTAAACGCACGGTCGTGCTTAAACACCCATGACTCGTTCTGTTTACCGGCTGCTACTTTATGTACTACACGAACGCATGCAACTCTACGAGCCACATTCATCTCCATTTGCTCGTGGCTTCTTGAGAATTACGACGTGAAATTGAGCTGCGAGTACCGACGTAATTTACGCTGGTAATTGTTGGGGGCTAGGGTAGTGTCGGATGGTATCGCTGTGATGAGGAATTGGCAGGGATATCGATTAAATGGCAACCATGGAGTACCATCCAATTGGTTAAGCAAGTGACTTTGCATTTGTGTTATTCGTTTTACAGCGATACCGATGGAATGTTGGTAGATGTTTAATTTAGCTGACAGTGTGGAGATGAATAACGGAAGGAAGAAGGTGTAGGATATTTCTTAAGGGTACTAGGTAGTCGTTTTTGTCGAAAATGAAGCATTTCTTTTTCAATTCATTACAAAGAAATAAATTAAAACTAAGGTGTGTTCTTTGACACAAAGTGTATTAACATTGTAAGCTTGAAAAAACATTTTTGTTTAGTCGAAAATATGTATTATATAGGTATGACGCCACAAATGGATCATTGAAAGGGCTTTAAAAAAGTTTCTTTGGTTTTGTAGTGATAACTCCAATGTCGAAGCAGAGGTATTCTGCAGAAGAATTTAAAGCAGGTCACTGAATTTCGTTTCGCTTCATCAAAACTTCTACAAATCAAAAGAAATCTTTTCACAAAGGCTCTTTAATGATCCATCTGTAGCGTCATCTATAATTCATATTTTTGGCGAAATAAACATATTTTTTTTAAACATATGATGTCAATAAACATTGTGTCAAAGAACAAGTCTCAGTATCAATTTATTTCTTTGTAATTATTTGAAAAAGAAACCCTAGTATCCTTAAAGTCTCCTTTTTCGAAATGGAAAAACCTTGTAGGTTTAATGTTCAAGCTCTATACTACCATTATTCATTGTTAACCACAGTCTTTTCTTAAACAGGAATTGCCTCTTACATTCGTGTATATCTAGAGATCTTAGAAGCAATGATACGAATTATATCCAAATTACATCATTGCTTGTTGGAGTGACACTACAGTACAGATTAATTAAATTTCAGCAATTAAATGTTTCCTCCCCCTTTAAGACAGTATCCTCACAGAGAACTCGCGGCGTTATAACTCAGGACGCGTGGAACTTGTTAACTTAATCCCTTACTCATCGTTTGCAAAATGATTCCAGCAAGATCTCCTATCTCTCCCGCTCTCTCTCTGTTTACCCAGAAATGCATAAAGCGCGTTTACCTTCGCTCGAATAGCTGTTTACATTCAGGCGAAAGTTATAACGGAAACTGCACCGGTTTACGGTCGATAATAGGGATTTACGAGCTGCACACACCACACGATCGTCTATGGCGTTGGAGAATCGTCATTTCCGTGCCGATAAGTGTTTATCTAGCCTGTCAGCCGGGTGATCGTAGCGAAACTATCGGATGGAACTTTCCGAAGAATAATAGTCGCTTGGGACCTCGCGGTATTTGAGATAGTCGCTGTATTAGTTGATCGTTTAACTGTTAAATTTTTAATGGCGACTCATTTCATCCCGTGCGATGGATAAATTTCTTTAGACTAATACTTTCGAGAAATAAAAGGTTCGGTGTAGTTTCGGAGGATTTGCTGAAACTGCGAATAAAATTGGTAAGTGAACCGTTTGAATCGATCGATTTCGAGATTTTTGCTAGCTCAATCTCGTCGTCGGGGGATACTCGTGTCCCTGAAATTTATTGAATCGTTTCGTCGGCCTTTTGTTTCCGGCGCGCGATCTTTCTTCGAGGGTCCGTTCGAGCGGATAACGTTACGGTCCAGTTTAATTTATCCGCCGTCATTATTACGCCGTGATTAAACCGGCCGTCCCGATTGTCCGGGGCGATTCTGCTCTACGGGGGTCTAACTTTCGGTTTAATTAAAAAAACGTGATCACTGTTTTCAGGAGTCCCTTGGTTATTCCCTTTCTCTTGCCCCTCTTTCGCGTGGTCCAACCCCTTTCAGCGGTTTCCAGATATTTCTAGCAATCAGTCGGAAATGTTTTCCTATTCTCGCCAATTTGTTTTCGCCGGTCGAACGGTCTTAAATTAAGGAAGGGGAAAAGAATGTTTGTGAAACCCTTGAACACAGCCCTGAAATAGGAACTTCATGGGTGAAAATGTGCAGCTATCACATTCTCTGTCAGTATTATACAATCGTACCATGTGGCTTAACTTAAAATCGAATTTGATATAATTCCGAATCGCAAGTAATTTTCAATTTAGAATATCGAATTTTAAATAATTTTTAGTTTTAAATGATTATTTAAAGTCAGAATACTTTTGAAGTAGAGATATGATTAGAATCTGAGCGATTTCGTGTTGGAGATATTATTGAATTCTAAGTCATTTTGGAAAATTAACTCTTAACTTGAAGTCAAGAGTTGGCTGGTATCGCGTTGGTATATTGCTCTGTTACCGCACTCATCACAATACGTTTCTCCACACATAGACATGCATACCGAGGGAGCGATACACGTGTATAAAGGAGGAAGCTTCGTTCTCCAAGTCGGAAGATACATTTTCACAGAGAAGTCGACGAGGTCTCTAACAAGGTGACCGCAATCTAGCCAGTACAGCACCCAATTAGCGATGACCCGAACCAGCTCAATTCCAGTGGCCCTTAAAACTATGAAATTAGTTCTCTCGGACAGAGCACGGTCTTTCCCTTAGAATCACCCTTTTCTCCGTGTTCGCCCGGAATTGTCGTGGAAGTACGAACAACGCTCACGAAGACGCGTTGAAGTGAGTTTATCTCTTGGAAAGTAACTTCACACTTCGTAACAGCTGCAATTGGAAATTACTATACAAACTACCACACAGATATTCATAAGATTAATTTTAATTCCAGAATCTCTGTATTCAACATCTACCTACAGAATCCCACACCCCAAAATCTCCAAAATAGTAATTATAACTAAAACTCAGTCACAAACTCAAGCAAACTTCCTCCGTTACTTGCAAATATCCATATAGCAATTCCACGATTTTGAAACGAGATAATTAACAAGCATTAAAGGACGAATATACACGTACATCCCCACTGCTGAAACTGCAGAACGTTTTTTGCCCTCGGCCACCGTACAAAGGGATCCAGAATGAAAAGAGTCGTTGTTAAAACGATCGCCTCTAAGGGGTGGGTAGTCTGAAACACGAAACTTTCGCGAGCACAGAGCACAGTCTGGAGATTTTGTGGTACAATGAAATCGGGGAAAGCCGGAGAAGGCGCAGGGGTGGCAGCCGCGCGGGGAGTGACCGACACGATGATTAATGTACGAGGCGTTTTCTGTATAATTACTTAATTAAATTCATACATCATACGATATTGCCCGATGCACGCCGTGATTCGACCATTTGTAACGACCCCTTTGATGAGAAGCGTCCCATCTCGATAAAACCCCCTTCGGAACCGTTAGTAAGTACGGTCTGACTTCTGACTCATTGATAATGTTCCAAGTTTCCACCAAACGGACATGTCAATAACTGATATCGTGGCTTCAAGTTGTCTATGATTACTTCCTCCACTATGAATCTTTCCAAGAATCGCTACACTTCAACTACACAGTCCATGTGTCTATAGACTTGCATCTCCTCTTCCACAAGCTCAACTGATGGATTGAAGCAAACGAGCTGCAGAAATTAGGAATAGTAATTGGGCACAGTAGTAATATATCTTGCCAGTAATTTCTAGCCAATATTTCTCATTCCGAGCACATTTGCTCGACCGTTCCAGGTGCGCCCCGTACGTCACGGGCAAGTCATTCTTAACACCAGCGGTTTCGCTAGACTGGTAAACCGAGCAATATCGGGTGCAACGCACACTGTGTCTTCTACGCCCTGTAATACCCTTGAAGCATTTGAATCAATTACTGCCTGGAGGTTCTTAGGCGCCCCTATCCCGCATTACAAACGGGGTGTCCGGTGTAAAGTGAATTAATTAAGTGTCCGTAGATAGCAGGCCAGGCCCGTGTTCAGAGGCATATTCCTGAACGTATTGCGATCCGTGTCGAGTCGCAGGGTCATGGGACGTACCTCGAGGATCCCGACCGCCAGCCACGGCGATCGCTCGATTGTGCCGCTTAATCGTTACCGTCGACCCTATACCGCGGACTCAAATTGCTTCGCCGATAACGTTGTTATCGTCGAGGACGCGATTATCCCGGGCACGGTCTCGCGAACCCGCAGAACATGCCCGCAGGGATGCTACTGGGGATCAAATCCAATCGTTCTCTGGGTTCTATGGCTATCGGTATCTTTCGTTGCTTCGTTACGTATACAGAGTAAGAAATATGCGACGCTGGCAAGACGCTGGGCGACTTAGGGTCCCTTCACGCGGGACACTTTTCTGGCTCGCCACTGGTATTTCTTTCTCAAGATTTTTCTGTTTTTTTTTCAATGTGGACATTTTTCAAAGGTTAAGGAAAGGTTCTAATATTTCAAACATCATATTTTCTTGTTGATGAAGGTCAATCAAGTGTAATTCACGTAATCAAATTCACGAGAGAAAGGTGTTCTGAGCTACTCTAGTTCTGAATGACATTCGAATTTGGGTGTATTTAATGTACATACATTCTTTGGATTTCGTAATTGTAAAGGTGAACTTTAAATTACTTTTCTGGAAATGACAAATGTGTTAAGCATGGTCGTTTATAGAAGGCATTTCTCCTGTATGCCTTCTGCAACATAGTGAAAGACACAACAGGATTTTTCAATAAGCAAAGGAACAAAGCGGAAGAAGCTTTCCCAAACAGAGAGGGCAAACAGGGAAGTAATATCGTGAAAGTCGGACGTTCGATACAACGAGGAAATATCCTCCCTGAGTTGTTCTCATACGAGACAAACATGAGGCGTTTACGAGAATCTCCAGTTTGGATTCTCCTCGTGCTTCTTATCTCTGTCGTCGCACTCTGTCGCAACGATGAAACTTTTCCTCGACTTCCAGCCAGTCAACGATACTTTCTTCCGACTGGACAATACCCTGGTTACTGAGGGGGCGCTCGACAATGCTCTATTTACATTTTCACCTGGAAATTTCAGGTCCCAGACGTCTCTTTCCTTCAGTCGAAGCAGACAAGCCAGTTGCCCGAGTGAAATTTCTTGAAACCTTGAACAAAACCAACTCGAGAGAAGGAAAATAATATTTACTGTGTTACATGTGATAAATGGGTTTCCTCAATAAATAGATTTATTAAGCAGTCTTGAAGCACAGCCAAATTGCTTTGTAAAGTACAACGTCATCAGTTTAAAGTTTCTTATAACGCAATTTATTTTATAGCTACTTGCGTGTTTTATATTTCTCAATAGTGACTGCAAGGTAGGGTGACTGTCTCTTTTATGGAGATTTTATGTATGAATATTAAATACGAGAAGAGGAGCACATGTTTCAACGTGTGTTTTACATTCCATTCATTGTATTTTCTAAAGCGTAAATCAAAATTCTAGTTTATTCTGAATTTCAATGTTTAACCGCCTCGTTGAATAAATTTACATGCCACAGTCGATAGAAAATCAAAGCACACTGATTAGTAAATTAGATGTACTCGTTAACAGGGACATCTACCTTATTCATTAAACCTTTTTCGTATTCAATTTCTTCCCAAAGTTCTAATAACTACCCAATTTTGCACACAATCATTTCTCCAGTTTCATCTAGGTCTATCGCAATTCCCACACTGCAACGATGATCCCGCACCCGTTAGTACCCTCTCATGCGGACCATCATCCTCTTCCGCCCATAAAACTCGCGTCATCAGCCCCCAGCTGAAACAGGCAGCGTGGGCGGTAGTAGGAAGTTGCCTTTCACCGAAATCGGCTTTGCACAGTTTAATCTGCTCACAGCCGTCGTCACAACCTTCTGCAATAATTCAACCATCGCAGGGGACCGAGCACATTAAGGCCTTTTCCCACGAGACACTTGTACGCCTCCCAACAAGTAATCCAAACACATCCGCCTACTTTGCATCTCTCTCTACCTTTATTAAACAAGAACCAATTGCGAGCTGAACACACTCGCTGGGTTCATACCTACAAGTACGTTATATGAATCCAATGAAGGCAGAGGATCGGGGAAGGGTTCGATCGAGGATCGTATTTCACGGCAGGAGGGAAAGGCCTAGGCTGGTAACTCCGAACCGCCCTGTCAAAGAGGGAAACCGTCGAAACCTATGCCGATGCGGTTCACCGCAGCCACGGTGTTAGGCAGTTCATGTTGCGGCCGCGTTTCGAAAAGTTGGACGCGCGGGGGGACACGTCGTTAGCCGTGTGATCCGTGTCGCTGCGGGTTCGTACGTCAAAATTTATCGTCGGCGCCGCGTGGCACGTCTCGTTAATTATGCACGTATGCGCGCGTGATGCCGGTCGATCCTGGAAAAGCCCTGGTAACAAGCTCCGTGGCGGAGGAAGAGTTTGGGGGCGCGGGAATCAATGCCCAGGCGCATTCACGTCCATTTTGATGAGATTCCGTTTCATCGGGGCAGACTCTCGTCGAGAGTCGAACCCTCTGCCTCCCTCCCCCCAAACCTCGTTGCTATCCGTTCGCGGTCTGCACCCAACGAGCGTGTATATGAAAGTTAATGAGTCAAGAGAGGAACGGAGGTTTGATGGGTCCATTAGTATCGTCGCGGTGTAAAGTCGTTGATTAATTTTAGGACGTACCGTGTAATGGACGGGCATTCCACTAAGGTTACTATCGAAGATCAATTCGGGAAGGAAACTTTGTCGCGACTGCGCGATGGTCGCGAATGTGAATGTAACAATTGGTTTTGCACTGCAAGTGAAGCTGGACTAGGATGAGTGAGAGTGCTGTGGATGATTTAGCAGGGTGATGGTGTTGAGAGGCATTAAGTATCGCGTTACCACCAGAAAGGTAAATTGACGGCGTATGTAGGTTATAGCAATTTTCACAGCGACGATAATGTTCGTAGCTTTTTAAGACAGATGTTGCGCCGCGGAATGCGACGAGAACGAGAAAGATCGTTTCACGAGGGAAGCAATAACGCGTCACTCGCAGCTGCTTCGAGAATTCTTTCCTTCCACGGCTTAAAAAATACCACTCGTTTGCAAATAATCCTTACGAAAGCACCGTAATTTCGTAGCTCCGAGCTTCTCGTTGGCCGCGATCATTCATCATACTTACCGATCCCAAATTGGCCTCCTACAACAGGCTGGATAAAAAATATCACCATAATCCTACGGATTCACCAACATTTCCTGGTCGAATAAGGGCGAGCTTCAGAAATAATCTTACCATGTATTTGGGCTAATTATTTACTGCTCGGTAGGTATATAACTGTGCAGAAGAAATACGCAATTAAAGAATCACACGTTACAAGAATCTTCTTCATTCTGAGATTAGATGAATCTTCAAAATTCGTGGAATGATTTACTCGTTTCCAATTCACAGCTGATTTCATTCATAAAGCAACTCTCACACCCCACTATAGAAAATAGTTGTACTTCGATTTCCTGCTTCTATACGATGAATTTAGTTTTGCTAACTCAGTTTGAAACGTGAATTATCTGCACGCTAAAGGAATTCCTTTATCTCGAAAGCCAGGGCAGTTTTACTGTATTTACAATTGATACACTCGTGAATTCGCGAGGTATCAATCAGTCACACTCATAGGGGATTGAAAATATCGTAGAAGGAAGATAGTCGCGGGTCCAGAGGGCCTATTCCATTTCACAGATCGCATTGTGGCGGAGGTTTGCGTTAGTTTCCAGCACGGCTGGTCGACGGAATCGATACAGGCGGGAAAGTATCGGTGAGACGTATCGAAAATTCAATCGTCGTGCTTCCCTTGCTCCCCCCTCGATGCGCACATATTGCAAGTGGCAGGGCATGTCGAATGATTTTCGGTAAACCGACGCGTGGGATTCTGGACGTGTCATTCTAGTAATTAGATCGTATCGGCGTAGTAAATACACGCGTGTCGCTACGCAAAGCAAATCGTTGGGCCTCTTTAGCCACCCCACGCACGACGTATCGAGCCACGCCACAACACTAGCGAATTAATTAACGAGCCAGCCGCATTAATGATGTAACGTCAGGATTTACGACGTATCCGCTGCTGGGGGTGGATCTCCCTCTTTCCGACTTTCGTCCACTCTTTCTCTTTTTCCGCCCTTCTCATTTTTCCCTTCCGCGCTGAAATTGCCGTAGAACTTGATCTCAAATCGCGTTGTATTGTCTGCACTGTGGTTCCATTACGTAATCCTCGGCGAGTTAAATGTGTACAATAACGCGGTAATGGCGTTGAATAAGTCTTGGGCAACTCGACACTAATGCTGGAAAATGTATAGCCGCGTCTCTGCTGCTAATAATCCTGGCACTGAAATGTATAATTATTGTACCTACTTTGGAAGAATTGGACGTCATGGTGTTTAGGAAGCAATCTCATTTGTCCTAGAATAATGACATTAATTCTTCATAGTTTTGTTCAACTCTGGTAGAATACATATTCACATACTCCCCTTCTTCTTATTTTTATATACTGCTCCCCTCTTCTCTTTCTATCTTTCATATTCAATAGCTTTTGACAAAGCGTGCTTCATAAACATCCAGAGAAATCACAAATCAGGCTTTATTCCTACTTATCCTTCCAGAAATGTCTGTGCTCGCTCGAAGAAAGTATCCAGTGGTAATTAGCAATCGCCTGACACCCTCCCCCAGGTCCCAGCCTCGCGCAGCATCACTCAAAACGGAGGGGCATTAAATGTACCGCGAGTTATTAACGACGTTTGGCTTCCTCGGGCGCGATTTCGTGTTTCCGCCGAGAGCGGATTCCGCGCGTGGGCGAAGAGAGGAAGGGTTGGCCGTGTTCGACGAACTGCGAACGAACGATAACGCGAGTGGGCCACCTGCGTCTCGCACGACTTCGCAGAAGTCGCCGACGCCGTTTCACGACGTTTTGGGGGGACGACCCTTTTTAAGTGGCGACAAAGGTACTGCGCCCTGCTGTTCCACCCCTCGCCCATTCACCCTCGCGTAATATCTTGCCGGTAGTCGGATCGCGGGCGAGCGACCCCCCTTTTTTCTCTGTCTTTTCTCTCTTTCCCTCCCTCGTCTTGTTTCCCCGCCAAAGGATATTTTCAAGGGTTCAGTGCGCGTTAATGGACGATTTAGCGTCGCGAGCTTGTCTAACCGAGAAGCTTGAAGATAAGCGTACCCTTTTCATCCTGCAGATTCTTGCCACTCGCTCGCAGACGTGGGATGCCGCGGTTGCCGTTGATACATACTACGTTACGGGTGGAATCTCTATCAAGAGACGAAGGCCGAAGTGTGGGATGGTAGTGTGGGAAGAAAACGCCTGTGGCCTGTTGGCAAAGCACATTAAGCTATTTAGCAGGTGTGTGCCTTTAGATGTTGGGATATTCGATGATAGGAAAGACGATCCGTTTGACTGGATCGGCGGTTAGATATGGAAACTGTGGAATAAAGGGAATTCGAGAAAGGGGCTCTGAAGGTTCTCCATATCTTTCTCAGGTAACACTGTTCGGATGAAAAACGATCTAAATTCCCTGTACCACTTTAAAGAACAAAGCGAATACACTATATTCTTTCACGAAACATAGCAGCTAACCAGAAAAGGGTCACATACATCCTGGGAACACCGCCAGCGATAAAGTAATTGAATTGGACAGCTTCCATTCGATCGAGCAATATTAATTTCGAGGGAGCTTCGACCTGTTGGAAAACCAATCAATTTTTTACACCAGTTCGACAGTTCCCTCCGAAACCAAATTGATATGCGCCCTTCTTCGTTTTGGTTCCTCCACTCGTACAGCACAGAGATATACCGTTGTCGTCAGTGTCTGACGTAGAATTTCCCGAAACTCTGACCAATGTTCCCGGTTCGTCTCGTATCGCGGCTGGTAACGCCGTTCACTGAGAGCTGGCTAAAACCCCAACGCGGTTCGAGTACGTGCGAGCACTCGGGGTGGCTCGCAGCTGATCGTGACGAGCGGGTGGCAAGCCCCGAGAGGGTGGATTTTAATAAACCGGAAGCTTATTGTGCACGGTCCGTTCGGTTGTTCGGTAGTCGCGGGTACATGCAGACGCTATCAGAAAGGAAGGGAATGAATGCTGGGCCTCTCTGCTCGCCGCGACAGCGAAGAAGACAGCGAAACGACAGCCCAGGGTGTCGGGGGGAGGGGGAGATGTGGAGGGAATGGGGGTAGAAAGAACTCGAGCCCCGGGGGTTGCATTGTTGCAGTGGCGGTGATTACGACTGGCAAGCGAACTCTGCTTCCACTTTTTGCTGCAAGTTCACCGAGTGGTTCCGCCCAGTCGAGATGCCCTCAAGGTCCCGTGTCTTGTTATCACCGTGAGCAGCCCGTGTCCGCCTTTTAAGTATCGTGCCTTTCCTACGATCTGCTTGATTGCGTCGTTAAAACCAAGACTGTAGTAGCCGTTGCTCCTCGCCGCCGTCTTCTTTCTGATCCCACCCTCTTCTGTACGATTTCTTCGGCTCGGAACAAGTATGGCAATGACTGTCCCTCGACGAGCACTTTGCAGTGGAAGCTACCCGTTACTCCAACATTCGTTATCCGAATGGAGCACACCCTTGGAGACTACCTTCTTCTCCCATTGAAACTCCTTCTTTAAGTATGCAATCACAAATGCTAATCGTAGCTATTTAACGTAGAACTAACAGTGCAGGCGTCCACGATTTATCCTCCGATAGTCAAGAACAAAAAGTTAAGAATATGATCCATACTGAAAATTTGTCTGCGACCGCGCACTGTAACCTACTTCTGCGATCCACTCCGAAGAATTAAAACGTCTCTTAAACGTGACTTCTGGCTTCAGAGTTTATTCCTGGTCGTTCCCCGGGTCTGTTATGGAAATATTTTAGAATGCAGCTGGTAATCCTTGGATAACGATGCCCTCGACAAATTTCCTCCCTTAATTGTCGATCGACCTGCAACGAACATCGATCGCGTCACCGGGCATCCGTGGCATACGGAGGTGATGTTTCGCGTGGAGAATGGCGACGTCTCGTTATCGGGACGGGAGAACTTCGATTCACTCGGATAAAGAGAGGGTGCCCGTTGAGCTCCGTTTAACGAGAAACAAGGGGGTGGTCGAGGAGGATGCTGTCGGTTCTCAGGGAACCTGTAAGACGACTTGGGAACAGGACTCTTATGGCGCGACGGTAGGAAGCGTAGCTGTCTTTCCCGAAAACTCTGCCCCGGCTGAGACGGTACGGGGGATGGCCCGGGGCAGGAACTTCTAAAATCAATTAGCAGCCCCTTAGGCGATGGGGTTCCGTTCCCGCGACTGTGCAAGGACCCTCTCCATCATAGGATAAGGGGTGATAAGGAGGGGTCGACGTTTATCCCAATAGAGAAACCGGCGGAACAATCACGGCGTCTCTGCGCGTATCTATGTGCACGAGGGGCGATGGTGTTCCCTGTGTGGCACGTGTACGTGTACGGGGTACCTGCGGGGGTTACAGCCGCACGGTTCAACCCTTCCGTGCGACCAGCAGCGTCCCGTTGCTGCGGGCTGCACAGATTATCGCGAGATGACTTGGCCATCGAGGGTAATGGACACTTCGCGTCATTGCTTGCAACCATTCTGAAATTCGGAAACTGAAGTCCCGAAATCCTGCTACTCTAGATTTAACATAGATTATAAGTATTCTTCATCTGCTGTGAGATATTCGTCACTGTCAGTAGAGTAAGGGCTTACGTCCATAGGATCAGTTTTGAATTCATCATCATTATATAACTTTCCACATGTTAAAAAAACTTTAGCTATGGCTTGCTTATTTTTATCTGTTGTGAAACTAATATCTACTTTCTTAACACCCTTTTAAAATAGGCTTCTTTCGCATTCCACGCGTTTTCACGCTAACACCCACGTTTGTGGGACAAACAATTTATAGCAATGTTTGCAAAGCGAGTTGTACAGTTTCATCAGAAAGTTCCACAGTTAAAATTGTTACGGATTCGCGGTGCAGTTCACGGTAACTTCGCGCGTTCTCCCTCCACGCTCGACGTGGCTTTCCGAAATTCATATCCGCGCACTTTTCTAACTTCAACGCGGGAGAAAGTTAATTATCCCTCCTCCCAACTCTCCCTGCGAGGCACCAAGAGCCATCTGCAGCGCTCGTACGCATTCATAGTCGAGAATTCACGCGTTTCATTCGTTGGAGCGTTTAAACTTTTACCTGGGGGCCGTTTCAAAGGGTGGACTCCGTTCCTGAGACGGTCTAGCGTTCCTCAGGAGCCCCGCGTTCCTATTTGAACTTTAACGACCGTTCGCAATTCGTCCACCTGAAGTTGGATGACCGAGAAAGTCTTCGCGTCTGCTGGCTGACGCGCGTGGGATCTCGCTCAGAGTCGAAGTTTCGAGATCTTAGGGCTGCTCCTTGTCCTGACGTTCCGTATAATTGAGCATCGCGGCGAAGGTCCTCTCGACACGGGGGTGGCTGTTCGTCCCTTTGGAGACGTAGAGGTCGACGATGGTCCGAGCGGCTTTCTCGAGCGAAAGTTTTGCTGCTGAAGGGCGAAGGTGTGAAGCACGAGAAAGGGAGGGCATGGACGGACACGTGAAACACAGGAAGAATACATGACACGTGCATTAAGAGAGAAATCTTGTTTAGGGACGGACGCAATGCGAGGCGATGATGATCCCTCGTGGTGGGTTCGGTATCAAATTATACATTTAAATGTTGAACTATTAAATACTCTAAATTTAAACGTGGACGACCTGTATCTTTAAAATAAATTATCGTCCAGTGAAGTGATGAATAAAACTCCTCCTAATTTCACGTGAATTATTTCATATCTCAGTACCATCAAAATCCTCGACATGAAGTGCAAAAAGTAATCGATTTAACGTGGAACATCCCCATCACAAGTCTCCTAGATTCCAAGTACTATTATCTCGTAGTCTACCAACAGATATTATAAAAAAATCATTAACGGAGTATAAAATTGCCATTGAGCAAGTATCCGGCGAAATATCCCTTTGCACAGAGGCACCCCGGCATGACGAGAACAACATTCTCTGTAATCTGAAGCAGCAACTCGCGATATTTCACCCCCCAAAGCGTTTTATTGAAAGAATTTATTAAAACAATGAAAACGATGGGAGGTACGCGCGATATTTCACCCTGGAAACCCTATTTGCCAGCTGACAATGGGTGAAATCGCGGGTGATTAAATAGGAACGTAATATTCAAGAGCGCTCTTTCATCTCGGCGAGGGCAGAGGGGCTCGTTAAAGAACCTTTGTAAGGGAGTCGTGGATGGGCAGACGCGGTGAAGGAGAGATCGGCAAGGAAGGCAAGAAAGGCTGGGCTAAGTCTAAAGATACCGGGCCGATTAGAGACCGTTGTGACAACCCCTAGTCCATCTTCTTATTGCATGGACCCGTTTCCACTTATTCTACACAGGGAGGAGGCTGGAGTCTCTCTGGTCGCCGACTTTGAGGCGAGTTTCGCTCTCTTTGAAGAGGCCTGCCGCGACCCTTCGTGACCCTACGAGGGGCCGGGGATGCGACAAAAAGGCCTGTGGTCCTTCGGTGGCACATTTCTCTCCGATTGGAAGGACCAAAGGACACGGGCCAGGGCCGAGGGACCCGCGGATTCGTTTAAATGAAGACGAAGGGACAGAATGTGTCCTCTAAATCGTGAAATCACGGTATTTCTTAGCTCTGCTCTTTCCTGCTATCCCTTTTCTCCTATTGACGTACGACAGTGTCTGTTTCTAGGTGATGCTAGATTGACTCTTCTATGTCGACTAACTTGGGACTGTGCCCGTGTGCTTAGGACTATTAAATCAGTGGCTGAAGAAATTCTTGAGAGATTTATGAGATTTGGAAGTATAGAGTCAGAATGGTGGTTTGTAGCTGTGTTGTGCTTTATTACACGGATTGGATTCCTCCTCACGAGACCGCGATTTGTGTCTGCAGTCTTGTGGCGGGAAAGCATTTCGATCGACGAGAATTTTATTACATTCCTTGCATACTTCTGCACACCCGTGAGATTTATAAATTTGAGGGCTGTGTAAGAATTCGTTTGGAATTTTAGCGTGGAGTTTTATTATCGTGTCCCACGAAGGATCGAGTTTCTCATCTGGGACTGCGTTATGAGAGGAGTGGAGTTATGTTTTTTAGCGAGACGAATGCTTCTCGTCGACTAAATATAATAATAGCATTACCTGATGAGTCATAATACTTTACATTTACACACTCACGCGTGTTCGGACAGACTCAGATATTTTACTTTCAACATTCACACATCTCAACAAGAGTCTTCTGTACAATATATTACTATTTTGCTGTCGTTGTGGAATATTTTGCTTGTGATTAAAAGCTAACGTGCATATTAATTCATGGTAAGTCAGTACTATAATGTGTAGAGGATCAACACTTTATATCTCACCAGGTACAGTTCCATTTAACAGTATTACTTTTATTTTCTTTTTTTATTCTACTCTATGAAATGAATGACCACGAAGAAACGATTTGCTAGGACCATAAATTTTCATATCGCGCTAGTTGTTACTTCCTTTTCGATCTTCCTCGCTGACGTTCCTCTGAACGAACTCTATACCTCGCACTTCGTCATCTCGACAGTAGGGTTACATAATTTCTCAACTTGTCAGGCGTCGCCAGAACGTTACCCGCGGGGCCGACTAATATAATGTAACGAACGAAGAAAAACGAGGGAAAGAACGAAGGTTTGGCTGAGGGACTCTTTGTAAAAGATGGAACCAATCCGAGGGTCCGTTTCGTGCGTGCTTCTTCGAAAACGATGTTGAATAGCTTCGGGTAAGATCGCTCTCGTGTCCAGTTCCGGCCTTTCGTCCTGTGAAACTTTAACGCGTTTACCCTGTTACTCGAATGAGGACCATATATCTGCGTGCGGAAGATGAAGATCCTTGCGCAGGATCTCGAATTCGAGACCTTTCACTTGTCGTCGATCATGATTAGTAGCGGTAGTAGCTTTTCGTTCCTTTCCTCTATATTTCTTGGTTTGTTCGCCCCAGGGTCTCTTAAAGAATTTTGTGAGAGGAGAACAGTGTCTGATCTTTGACACCACTAATTGGTGATTTAAATTGGACATTAGAAACAGGAACAGTTGATCTGATTCTGGGATTAGTTTGAAAACATGCAGAGTGTGGAAAATAACTTGTAACAAAGATATATGTACATAGTCAACGTATCAAGTGAGTCACAGTTCTTAGAAGATAACCGGGGTATAAGATCGTTCGTCAATTCGAGTTTTCTTTCTGGATTATCCGTTGAATCACTTCGCGCCAGGCTGTGCAAATATTTTTGAAGGAGTCCTTGGGTGTTTATTTTCTGGTGGCTCGAGCTAATGGTACGAGAAATTTCGTGAAATTTGTAATCCTCCAATTTTTTGTTCCTCCACAATTTGTTCTTGATATTTTTTTCCTGTTTTCTCGAATAACGAATATTTTTAAGCAGCAAAGAGGTAGCTTTGAAATTACAATTTCATTGTTATCGATTAAATTGTCACTGATGATTGTTGAAACGAGTCTAATCCTGTGAAGGGAATTTTAGATTCTGATTAGACTCTTTTGTGCACAGTAGTTTACGCATCTTGATTCAGATGCAAATTAGCCCGTGAGATGGTAGATTCACAGTTTACTAACGAGCGTTTAGGGATTCCGTGCAGGCATCAGCACCAGGACCCTTCAAGTTTCAACCCTTCCAAGTTAGGGGTTAATTGTGTCATCGTGATCGATCTGTTTGCATGATTCAGCTACATCTCCAACTCAGCTCACAAATGTGCTACAAAAACCTATTCATTAGGTTACTGCATAGTGGATGCACGTAAAAGAATAATTCGGCTCAGCATGCTCATTCTATCTCAGTACTTTGATTGTAATGAAATTTTTAAACATATCACAATTTGTTTTTATGAAAAGTGTTAATGTACCATAGCTAGGTAATTTCAAAAATGATTGTGTTGCATTTGTTCTCGTATTAACGCAGCTTCCTTTTAATAAAGGAAGCTGTGTTAATACCACAGATAAGACACACTAAGCGGTAAGTTATTCTCATTCAAGTAAATGAATGAGATAAAATTACGAGTTACTGTAGATTTCTTCTGGTTCTGTTAAATTAAAAAATTATGCTCTGCACGAAAATTCCGGAGCGTTTAGCAGGGTATTTTATCGCTTCTGCCTAGCGTAATATTCCACTTCGGTAAATAGCTCCGAGCATTTCATGCAGCATATTCTCTGCGTAGTTAGACAGAGGAATGGATTCATCCATTGTGCTGCTCTGTCACAATTTTATGAAACTCTCGCCGCGAACTGGCAGATTGTTTCCCGTGATTTATGTTAAAATATCAATATTACGCTGTTACCGTTCCATGTACCAACTATGCTTGATATTCCGACAATTTTAGCAGCACTCTGTATCAAACTACGTAGTTGACTATGATGCTAGCTAAATTTAATATACGCAGGAATGCTCCAGCGCTTAAAATATTAGAACTAGGTCGGAAGGCAGAGTTTCCTTGTCGTCGCGGCTGACTAACGACGAGTTACACTACTAGCTCCGCCTGTCCTGGCAATTACGCTCCTATTTGAAGAAGCATTAAGTTACATACACTCCTCTTGTTACTGAGTTAAGAGAAATTCCGAATCTGTCTGTAGGTAGACCAAAATCGATGTACCGACACCTTCTTTACCATTAGTACCACACGTTCATAACCTCGTTACTTAGATATCGAACAGAATGATAAGTCGCAGGAAGGCAAGGGTGGCAAACGCGAATGACCAGTTCGAAAGTCGTAGGTAAATCGCGGGAAGGGGGCCGCGGCCCGTTTCCCCGGGGCAAATTTCCGATTTATTCAAGCCCGCTCCCGAATACTTGGGAGCCCATAAAGAGAATGAATGGGATTGTGGCGGTTGCAGCAATGCTTAGGGCTGCTTTAGGGGGTTCATGAAATACGCGCTCGCTACCCTCTTTGGGCTTTGCTTACTCTCTCTGTCACACTCTGTCCACCCTCCTCGCCTTCTTTCTCTATCGCTGGCTCTTTCTAATGCTGTCTCCTTTTCATTAATCCTTTTTCTCTTTTATCAATCCCACCTTCGGCCAATAGGATCCTCTAGTCTTGGACCATCTCTCGTTCATCTCCTCGATCATTTGCCATCTATTCGTTCATAATTGCGTACCCCTTCGTACAATCGTCTCTGTCTAACTTCCGTTCATTTAACTCCCCTACGTGCTCCCCTCCGCCGCGAATCGAAACTGTTCTCCCTCTCCGCGGGGCGGCCAGCGATATTACCATGAATTTACATAGCCTCCGCTCCGAACTCGGAACATATTGCGCAGCTTTGATTTATGTGAAACATTTGCTAAATATTCCCGCTTAATCTCGGCCGTGCGGAATGCCTTTCCGTAACGAGAATGCGCGTCGTTTCGTCTCCTTCGTCGAGATCGGGGAGGGTTCGACGGGTGACTCCAGGGGGGATCACGGTTTTACCCTCCTGCGCGAGAGCCTCTCACCTTTTTTCTTTCTTTTACGAGAGTCCATGCGAACGGAATTAGCAGTCGTATATTGGCCAGATCGCTGAGGGAATAACGGTTGTAGCGAACTTCGCGGATTTTCCTCCTATCCTTGGACGTTTTTCTTCATACAGGGTGGCTTAGTGTGAATTAGGATCATAGGCAACTGTATTTCTTGATGATACAAAAGAATATTATTCGTACGTCGGGATGGGAAACGATTTCTAAATTTTGTAACTTTTATTATCTTCATTTGAGTGGACCAAGTATTTGCGATAAATTTTTGAATTTATAACAGAGTGGCTGGAATAAAGTTTGCTCAGTTTATACAGAGAAAATGTGATGACAAAGTGATTATTTTGAATGAAATTAACCCTCCGTGGCATATTAACGACATTTCCGCGTTGCTTTGCGCTTGAATAATTTCTAATGTAGGAGTTGGTAGTTCCAGTATGTATTTCCGTGGAAAAGCACCGAGTAACATAGCCACTTCATAAATGTCGACGCTCGAAAACTCGTTGGGGCCTCCGACCTTAGTAGGACGCGAGGTGGCTGGAAAATGTATGCTGCTCCTGAAGATTTATGAGAAAGCAAATCACTTTGGTGCACGTCAGATCGGCGTGAAAGGGATCTATTAAGTGCGGTTGAACCATCTAAGAGGCGATGATTTATCATCGGGCTCGATAATATTCGAACTCATCCGCGTGAATAGTGAAAGCATGGACTGAGATGGGTGAAAACCAAAACGTATTAGATTCGAGTTTTGAAAAGTCCGGCGCAATAAAACGCGAGAATAGAATACGTGACCGGGGAGGGTGAACTCGATGTTCGTCGCGAATAGGGGTAGATAGCACGATGTATCTTACGACACTGCCTCCCCAAACGGCTATAATTTGAAACGGTGAAACGCTATCCTCAGCTGCAGGCTATTTGGCGGTTTCTCCAGATTCCATTGGCCGTCCTGGTGCGATGGCCAGTCGGCCTAGTTCACATTTGGCTTCCTCCACCTCCTCGCGGACAGGGAAGTATTTCTACTCCCTTCAGGGGTGGACGCTCACCCCGAAGCCAGCCAAGTCTGGGAAACACTATGCCACTTAGCATCAGTTTCGTGATTTAAAGAAGTCGGGCAGAGGGCTGGATGAATTTTATTTGGACTCAGAGCAGTGAATCATAATGTGACGCAACATTTCAATCTTTCGTTTCGGAGTTTGCAGTTAGATAAAAATTCATCTCTGTTCCACGCAGTGATATTTTATTCCTTCGCTTGAGTTTATAGCATTGCGCCTTAACTTAATACTTGGCTCTTTAAGAAATATACAGAAATGGAAAATATTCATCACAGAATTTCGTCGTACCGTTGCAGCTGTTCGTGAAGTTTTTAATTTAGAAACATTACCGTGCGTAATTAATTTTCGGTGTTGTAGAAACAGTTCTGCTTCAGTTCATGCCGCTTATATAATGTAATTTCACTCCTTGCAATTTCACGAGAAGGCGAGATTTTCCATTAAACCGTAATCTACGAGTGGTTAGTAATTTAGTGAAAGTTCTGGACTAGTAGCATTCCCTTTGGGTGATTTTCGCTCACACAACGTGAAAATTCAGACATCCTTTTGAAAACATTGTTGAATTTAGAACCACCGAGACTCATAATTTTACGAATCTTAATTTATTTATGCACCCTTATGTTCCTCTTCTTAAAACTAAAGTAAAATAAAAGAACACGAGATATCTCACTTCCCAAATTGAACATCTAAAACATCTGAAATCACTTTTGCAATCACCCGTAAACAGTTTACACAAAATAAAAATTTGTACATACCCACGCATAGAAAGTTACACAAAGAAAGCGGACCAACATTTAGCATAAATTTCAATCAAGCAGACGCTTATCCCACCCCCTTCTACGTTATTCACATCTCTCACAGCGTCGATCATTAAAAAGCTCCTCTTGTCTTTTCCCGTTCGCAACGTGCGCATCCCCCTCCCCCCATTATACAGCGGTGTTGCGCGAAAAACGCGTGGATATATCGGCTTGTCCCGGCCATTTCCGTTTTCGTTCAATCTCCACCCGGTCTTACGCCTCTCTCGGTCCAGCTCACCCCCGAGCCTCGCTTGGCGGCTCCGCTTTTTCCTTCTCCCTCTCTCCCCCTCTCCCTTTTTGTTTTGTTTCATTTCCCACTTCACATATTCATACGGCACTCTTTTGCTTACAATAAATGCGGACCATTTGCATGTAGGGGTCTCTGGCAGGGAATCCACCCCCGTCCCCCTCGATAGGCTGGGTGGCCTGGCCTCCCTGGGGCGTTCGCTTCGACCACCCCTCCGCGGCTCAACTCCAGCGCGATAAGCCGCCCCCGGGGAGCCGCGATTGTCTCGATTTATATGCATGCACAGACGTAGGTGGTGGGCCGCCGCTGCTCTCTGGCTGCTGGTACACCGTCGTCGTCGGGGGTGCGTGGGTGGGGGTTGGCTTGGGAAGACAAGGGCGGTAGAACGGTGGTAGATGCGACCATCGATAGATCGATCCTCCAGGCAGACAGTAAATATCGCTGATGAGCCGGTCCAGTCGTCGACGATTGGGACTTAGGGGCCGGGGGTCGAGGGGCTGGGGTGCTTACCCTGCGATTTGTCGAGTGGCAGGAACCCTGGCGCTACTCAGCACTGTCGTTGCCTCCATGCAGGCTCACTCCCCCCTCCCCCACGCACCCATACCCCCTCGTCCTCTTCCCTCAGTTTTGCCAGCTTTTATCCGCCGTTCGACCATTCTTTATGCGAGCGATTTCTGTTTTTTACGCTCTCGTTCGGAGATTTTGCGAGTCGAGGCACAACCTTGGGGTGCCTTGGGAGGCCCGCCGCGGCTCGGGGATTAACGTTGGGAAATTTTTTTTCCTCGTTGAGGGAAGCCGTTGCGAGCGCGTGGATCGCATTCCATGTGCGTGGAAATACGATGGAACGATTATCCGATTTAATTCAGGCACGGGCTTTTAATGACTCGCCGAGCAACGTTTTCGCTTTACCGCGGGGAAACTAATTGCGAATAAGCGTGTGCGATGCTTTTGGGAATAATTGCTGTAGATTCGTTTGAGTTTTTTACTGTTTAAGGTGAAACAATTCTGTACGTACCCGTCATACAGTTTTTAAGAATTTGAGACACGTGTATTATCTTGTCGAATTCTGGGACTACGTTAATGGAATTGGATACAGGGATACGATCTAATCTATTGTTGTTCTGCTTGCAGGTTTCCCTGTGCGACGACTATAGTCTACCAGTTGATTTCGTGAACAAAAGACGTCCTGTGAGCGCTGCTACTGCAACATCTACGGTGCAGTGGGCACTACCGAGTCCTACAGTTGAAAGCGTGAGTACCACTTGCGTCGATGCTTGCCTGATGAAGTGTAAATTACGCGAGATTTGGACTATTGGAACATTCAACGGAGATTGTAACGAATAGAGTGGACCGTAGTGAGAAGTTATTGAATGACCATAACAGATAATATAGATGTAACGGAAGTGTTAGAATATTTTACATACAAGTTTATGAAGATCGACGACTGTTTAATGACATTTCACTCAGAAATCACACTATGTTGAGAACTTCTTTTATTCTATGAATTGAAAGGAACAGAAAGCTACAATCGTGTCGAATAAAAGGAGATTGATACGACGAAAGAATTATTATACGAATTTAGCTTTATTTCCCAAGCTAAATTAAACTATAAAATTCCATTGGGTAGGTACCTTTGCTCGCAGATTTTCCATAAAAATTTCAACGTGACCTTTCCCCGCGCCTCTCTGTGACACCCCCTAATCTTAATCCGATCGTGATTAGTCTAACCCTCTATCTTCGGCCTCGTTGGCCACAGTACTGGCTCAGGATTCGTCCCGCTGGTTAACGGCAGTATTGATATTTTCTCCTGGCTGGCGCGCCGAAGAATCGGTTGAAGGGAGAAATATAATTACGGTGGTGACAAAATACCCCCTGGGCATGATGGTATAGGGACGGTGTACAGAGATGGGGCGCACAGGGGGAGGGGGGTGGCGGAGCGTGTTCCACCGGGCGAGAGAGAACGAGGAGCGAACGGAAGGAAGAGGGGAAACGTGCGAGCAGGGCGAAAACGGGGCAAGGAGGCGGGGGTGACATCCGGCGGTGCTTATAATTGTTCCAGCACTCAGTTTCTGGTGCTGCGGATTGCCCCGAGCGTAACGCCTAAATGCTTCTGCAGTTGAAATATAGTTCACCTTGACTATGCTCTCTGGTGTCCTCGAAAACGCGGTCGCAACGTCACGTCTCGCACTGCCTCGAGATCTGGGTTTGCTTTGCCACCGGATGTAACTCTTAGCTGGTGTTAAATCGCGCCTTGTTAACGCGGAGGTCCGTGCAGAGGCCTTAATACAGAAAACGAACCCGAAATAAATAAGAACACGATCAGCGCACTTGGGTCAAGTCTAACCAATTTCTTTTCTACCCCTGATTGCACCTTTCTACACAAATTATACAATTTCCGAGTGTCCATCAGCATCAGAGTATCAATTACTGTAGCAATCCAGCTAAATCGAACTAGTTCGTCTCACGATTCGTTTAAAATTATATAAAGAGCCTAACGCTGCAGTCCAGTGTATTACTTGTAATTCATCCTCGTCATCATCGACAAATTGTTAATCTCGTTTGCTCGAGAAAAGGTGAAGACTCGGAAAAAAGAGTATGATGGTTGCGAGGAGGCTCGTAAATGGGGAGGGGCAGAGGGACATGGGGGTGGTGGGACACCTGGGAGCGCGGAACAAAAGTTTCCTTCGCCTCGTTGTCACCGAGGCGGCCCCTGACGAAAGTGCTCCTTGCGGAGGGGGCGAGATAGAGCGACGAGGAGAGGAAACGGGTAGCACTTGATTCAAGAGGGTGAATCGTTATGACTCTCGCTCGTAAGCCCTACTTAATACTTTAGCGCTTTATTTTATGCGTGAGGTCGGGCACGGCTGTAGGTCGCATTTATCACTCCAACAAAGAGCCACGCCGCGGGAAAGTTGGAGCAGACAAGCGCGTGCGAGGACACCTCGCGCCCTGCAAGTTCGCGGTCGCGGCTCTTGCGAAAGTGAAACGGGGATTTATAGTTTCCTAAGCACCGTAGGGCTCCGAGGAACATTCGGTAATGGGGAGGTGGGAATGAAACACGCTTTGGTAAATTATGAAACGAGAAATGGTGCTTTCTTGAGATTTTATCAGGGAAATGGGAATCCGTTCTGCGATTGATAGTCGGTTTGTTATAAAAGATTTCTTTGGGTAGAATGTTTAAAACTTTCTTGTAGAGAACGTTTACAGGTTCAGGGATTTTTATTTGTATCATGACGATTGTTACTATATTTAATATACTCATTTAATAAACTAATTTAATAGTAGTGTGTAGCTGTCATAGATTATACCTTTCTACATTCTAAAAAAGTTTTAAGCAACTACTATCCTCAAGTAGATCACACATATCGCGACAAATCTATCATCAATCTAATTACCACATATATCACTTCTATTTCAAGTTAAAAACAGATACTCCTCCGGACAGAAACTGCTCAATCCTACTCCAGACGTCATTTCAATATTTCCCTCTCCACGTATCGTGTTCAGAGTGTATCAAGCATATTCCAAGCTTCCAAACTTCGCTAAGCATTCTTAGTGGCGAAATTCGCGTGTACTTAGCAGGAGTAGGACATTATGCAGGAACACGAAATCTCTGAAGGTTGCGAGCGGTTCCTCGCTTCTGACTCAGCTCGTGAAATGTATTACAAGAGTGGTCGCGCAGCAGACTAGCCCATTTATTGATTTATGGATTCTATATGTATACGAAAAATACGAGAAAAGATATGGGTAGACTTCAATCAATTCGGACGACTCGATAATTTACAGAATGGTAGGTACAGTAACACTGTCTTGTTTATGAGATTGGTGTATTTCTGTAGAGTGTAGTGCAATGCAAAATCATGGGTGTAATACAGTGCAAAGTCGCGAATACCATAATGTAGCGAGATTATGTGCAGGCTAATAATCGCGGCCAATAATAACACAGCGGGCGTTGAATCGGATTAAAGTCCGATAAACCAATGGGATTATTGGTTGAGCGTTAATATAGTTGTTCTTGCTGTCTGTGGGCGAATGTGTGCCCAGAGAGTACCGCTTAAAATTCATTGGGGGAAGTAGATTACTATGTCACCCGATGGACTTTCTACCTTTATTTATCTTGTATCGATTCGGCGAACTCTGACATCGATCCTTAAGGCTATTTTAACGTAACAGCACCACAAACTGTATAACCAGTTTTCGCTAATATAAGAACATTTTCGTGAAAAATGATAATTGAACACCTTGTTAGCATTGATCGGAGCAACTGCCGCTTTATATTCATCGACGGAGAATTTTGATATTCATCGTCCGATAACCGAGCGATCATTCTTCTCGGAAGTCGAGGAGATTACTTGGCCGCAACCCTCCATTTTCCTATTTTTCACCACTTGCGAAGGAACATCGCTTGGACTAAATATAAATTATGAATTTAATTATCGAAATCTAATTAATTCTACTGCAGAACTGAAAAGAGAATTTCGAGCAC
The DNA here is from genome assembly GCA_963855975.1 of Andrena chrysosceles. Classification (NCBI taxonomy): domain Eukaryota; kingdom Metazoa; phylum Arthropoda; class Insecta; order Hymenoptera; family Andrenidae; genus Andrena; species Andrena chrysosceles. Next base: position 6,559,583 of record OY979766.1, on the reverse strand, counting down.
TCTAATAAATAAGCTGATCCCCGCAGCTGTTCCTGTTTCATTATTACAGATCATTAGTTTTCAATCCTGACACACTAGGTGTAGTATCGAAAAATGTTTCACGATCACATTCTTATACCACCATTTATCTTAACGATTCTAGGTGCTCCTATCTATTTTTTAAACAACCCTGTCTGCAATCCTCGGATAAAGCAAACCACCATTAATTTCGTTTCCATCGATCGCGTGGCCGAAACACGCCCTGTCAGCTAAGATGCTCGATACAGCCCGTCTCTGGCTGAGATCTACCCTACTCTTCTCTCGCGCATCGCGAAGCATCAGTCAACACGCCGGTCCACGACATCCACGGATCAGGCAATACGGGTATGTTTGCGCTCGCCTAAGTCGAGCCTGTCGCCGCAGTCATCGGATTTTCGACAGTCGATCGAGCCGCTTCCTCCTTGCAGACTCCTCCGCCCGAAACTCGTCCCTGTAATTTCCGTATAAACATCCACGAATTTATCTGTTCCAGCTAGACGGCCGGGGGCGACGGGGCGGGGGCGTGAGCCAGAAGGCAATCGCCTCCGTGCTCGAAACAGCCCCCGGAGGGCACGACGCTCAACTTTGGCAGGAGAATTCCAATTTTGGCCTCTTTCAATTTAAGGCTACTTGTCTTCCTCGTCGTCTTCCCGTTCGTCTTGTACCGGCAGACGTTGTGCCTCCGTCCGCCGTCATTTCAATCCGTCTTTCCTTTTCTTTACCTTCCAGCCAACTCCTCGATTCGTGATACAACCACCCCACCGAGCCTCTTCGAGGGTGGTAGCAGGAGCTTCCGTGGCCATTGATCAGACGTCTCCTCCGAGAAGTCGAGCGTCCTCCTCTGTTCCGTTCCCTCGTTGCGTGCGTCGTCCCTCGTTTAGGCCCGCGGCCATCGTTATTGCTCCTATTACCGTTATTATCATTAATATCGAGGGCTACCAGAATCGCGAACGCGAGTCTTCCTTGGGGGAAAGTAAAGCTTTCTTTCTGCGGCGGGTCAATTGAAATACGTCCCACTCTGCGCGCACTTATTCCGTTTAATGAGAAGGTGTACCGTTTCTGAGCACTTAATATTCTCGTATTTTGTCGGACTGTAATTTGAACCGAGGTGTTGAACGCATTTGAAAATGTAATTTCAAGTAACTCATTCCACCATAATCGTTACTTGAATGCTGTAATTATCACAAAACATTGCCCCCCGCTGGTGGAGCAGGTTTTAAGCGTTCTCTCGGTATTCTGCTAGCGGTCCAGGGCATCCAGTTAAATTACTGGAATGTCTAGTACCTTTATTAAGCACGGAGATTAGAGGAAAATTTAGCCGACGTATCGGACAATATTTCCTTCGAGCGCAGCCGTGGAATTCCAATTGCTCAAAGCTCTTGTCCCGACCAAGCCGGCGGATAAACCACCGGGAAGAGGAAACGCGAGACAGGGTTGTTTTCTCTGGAAATAACGATCATCCGTGGGGAGGGGGAGCTAAAAATGTTTATCCGCCGGCCTTGGCCAAGGCATTACCGCAATTGGCTGCGTTCAGGGGCTGGGAATTGCGTCGGACTAACGTGTCGCGTGCTTAGTCGAAGAAACTCCCGCAATAACCCTTGCTGATGGCATCCCCCGAAGGGACGAAGCTGGACGTTGTTAAGCGTGCACGAGCGCCAAGCAGCCTCCTCGCTGCCAAATTAGTATTGTTACCGAGTCAATAATTTCTATTGTTCTCCTGTTTGTTTTCCACCCTCGCGAATCTAGTCCCCTGGCTCTGCCCGTCCAATCCAGTTCGCGCTTCGGTTGTTTACGAAAACACGCTCCTGGAAAACTATGTGTCCCTTTCGGATCGTTTCACCTTGCAGAGAATTTTTCTGGCGACGGAACAACGAGGAGATCCCCTTATTGGCTCTAACAGTTCACGTTTCACCCACTCGTCGCGGGTGTTCTTCAACGAGTCCGCTTGTAAAGGAATTTGCGACAGGGAAACGCGAGTGCACGCACTTGACTAGGAGCTTTTGCTCGTACGTGCTTTCTTTACTGAAAGTTTTTACGGCGCGGTGGATTATGACGCGCGAGCCGTTTGGGAGAAAAACCGGGAAATTGTTCTACGCGCTTTTAACCGTCGTTTAATTACGTTTGCCCGCCAGTTCTCGCCCCATTTAGGCACTCCCGTTTGCTTCGACTCGCGCTCTTCCTTTCGCCGCTCTGGGCGAACCACGTCGGCTGGAATGTTTGCCCAGTTTCTCGTGTAAATAATACACGACTGACCGGGGGAGCTTTCAGCGTATAGTTGGCGTTGGATCGTAACGGAAGGAAACAATTTCTGCTCTGTTTTCAGGCGGAAGTCGAGGTCGTGGAGCAATATAGCGACCCCAGGGATAGTAAGAACAAGACGTACGTCGAGCCGGGAGCGGAGTCGTCTCTGCCGACGTTGTACAGCAAAGTAAATCGCAACTATTGCCGACCTTATACGGGTAAGTGGTGCATATTTCGTCCCGTCACTCGAGACGAGTTCGTTTTACTCGCCAACGTTCGGAATACCTCGCTATGCGCCTAGATTCCGTAAAAGTTATACCTATTGAAATCTGTGCAGTCTCGAAGACGACTGAATTGATTGTTTAATGTTTGATATTTGAATTTTTGTATCTCGATGATATAAATTAAAATCAAGGGCTTGGAAGTTATAAGGAATTATAAGGAGAAGTTAGGGATCAATGATTGTTGAAAGAACTCAAGTATCTTAGAGGTTCAATTACAATTTTAACATCACCGCATATAGTTCAATTTCAAACACAAAGCTGGACCCAAGGTCTGTTCTAAGTGAGGGCAAAAATAAATAGTGCAGAAAGGTTCGGTGTGATCCTTTATTCAATCGATCATTCTAAATTCACAATACTTTTCATTCAACTGTCAATGCACCAGCAACTGCAGCACGGTGCAGTATCTGCATACAGGTACATTGACCATCCATAAATCGTAATAAATACATGCAAATCCAGAAATACAGAGGAGGGCAGTGACTCGTAAATTCCAGGAACCACCGACCTAATGAACTGTTCGGATTAAACATATATCGGGCGATCAAGCCGCGCCGCGCATTATAATAAATAAACGTAAACCGTTGCTCGTAAATCAGAGATTTAGCCTGGCGTCTGGATGATAGCCACCGCACTCTTCCGCCTCCGCTTATCGATTGGCCTCGCGTCCTTCGTCCAACTGTCTGCCAACCGACTCATCCAGCTTCTTTTCTCTCTGTTTTGAATCCTTTCTCACCGAAGATAGTGGATCGTACATAATATGATGTCTGAGTAAACATCAGGGTTGTAGATGATCGCGAAAATGTAATGCTGCCAAAGATTCCATTGGAAGTATCGATCCTCGCGTCCCGAGTGCTGTCGCGTGCATTGTTGCTATGGCAACGGACTTTTGAGCCTGAATTATGTATTAAATATTTTGGCATTTCTTGCGTTTCATCGTTACACTGCGCGCAGGAATTCTGACCAGTTTCATTATCACCTGTCATTTATTCCTGAGGTAGTAATTTCTCGTGACAGATGAACGTCACGTGCAGGCGACATCGATAATTTAGCATTTCACGTTAATAAAAGGCACTATTAGGTTCACCTTTTCGAAATGTTAAAATTAAATAGCCTAGGGGGTGTTTAATATAGAGGTTGGCCCTGTTTGTTATATTTTTGGTGTACCTAATTAGGAATGGAAACTGGGTTGATTAAGGGTAGTGAAAATGTACCGTGTCTTGTGGTACGTAGTTTTCCAAATGTAAATGTATTCCAAATGTATATTCGGCTGTAGCGAACACGATAAATGGGAATTTTCGTCCACGGGTTCGCAGCGACTCGAACGTCAATCTGGATGCGAAACGGCAATCCGGATTTGGACCTTGGACGCGAATGAAATCTATTTCTGATACCGTGCGGGACATAGCCGTATAAATCACGTAGCCAGTTCCGTTTCAAAGCAGGATATTACGAATATTCCTACAGATGAAGTTAGTTTTCAATTTTCATTCAGCCCTTTGCGGTGATTTGGAATGAAAATTCAGTGTAATAATATTGTAAATGGAATTACCAAGCTTCTCATTGTTAATTGTGTATATTTACCAGGAATTTACAGTAGCAGCTGTGGGTAAAATTTAATTCGCATGATGAATCTTAGGAAAATTACGAACCAGTAGTTCTCTAAAGAATCTAAGATGACAGCTAGAGAATGTGTCGAAACGGCTGTAAGGAGAATTTCCGTGTGAATCGAAGCGTTCTTTCGATTTGAATGTTACGAACTTGAAATTAACTTGTCGACCGAAGTATTTGGACCGGGAGACCGTAAGTTTCGGATTATGGAGTTAACAGAAATTCCCGCGCCAAGCCGCAAATTAATGCGGCGACCCCTCGGCGGTACGGCTGATACTCCGATGTACGAATTATCGAGGCAACAACTCAGTTAACGCAGAGTAAGAGAGGCGGAAGAGCCCCTCGATAATTGAACGGTGCACACAGGTTGGTCGGGAATGGTCGCGGATTAATCGAACGTTTTCGAATCGCAGGGGATACGTTTCTTGTCGGACAGAATGTTACCAAAAAGCGTGCCCGTGTAGAGTGAACTTATTGGGCAAGCAGGTATATCAACAGTAGCAACGAATTGAAATCTCAATTCTTTATAGAGATTTAAATGCAATGGAAACTTGTTACGTAGAATGTTGACCAAAATGTGGTTCAAGGTGTGAGAAGGTGAATTAGTAAAACACTTGTTAGATACCACCGTCGTATTTCTTCAAACTTGTATCTCCCGAAAGTTACCATAAGCGAAACAAATGAATCATTGAATAATAAAATATTCCATTCGTGAACAGATATTCTAAAAAATTGCATACAATTATTCATAACGAACGTTCGTAGCAATTCCAGCACCAAGATCCCAGTACCAGCAGGTATCATTTATCTCCATCAACCTCAATCCCTGTACACTTCGAGTCTCTCACAATTAAAAGATTCCACCTTGCTGGTGGGTCCACCCCCGCGTTCCAGCCGCAGATTTTCGGATCCCCGGATCTGCAATCGGGCCGCCTCGTAAACTTTGGCCACTCGTTAGCCCGTTTCACGGTAACAAGGGTCCCGGGTGAACCGGATCGTCGCGTCGGAATGCCCGTAGTTCCGGTTTGTAATTAACCCCATGTAGTTATCCGACGCGCGGGACGCAGCCGAACGCGAACCGGGGAATCCAGCGTTCTCCAGCGCTGCGTCTCCTAGTGTTTTAACACTCGGCGATGCAGATTGCCGAGTAACACTGATCCCAGGGTAAACACCGGCGGGGAATCCGCGTCCTTACCATATTCATGGGCTTTTAATTCGCGTGGCACACGGTGAACGTGGCGGGGGATCGACCCGACGAACGGACCTGAGCAAACTTACTCTGAGGGTGGGTAAGCGTTTCGGCATCCTACTGGAGGACAGCATGGCGAACGGCTGGCCTCACTTTGATACGACTTCTTGCCTTGATCCACGAGGCATTCTAATGTAGGCGAACGATGTTTGCTCTAGACGGAGGTGGCTTCCGTTCGCGGTGCTATAAATAATGCATGACCAGTGGAGAGCGATCGGTTAGCTGAGAAAGCAACGTAATGACGGGCCAGACGAACTTCTGCTGTTTTGGAGCAAGTGTAAAGTGTCTTGCTTCGGGATCAGCAAATATTTTGCGAGGCGACTCTTAAGTCGATCTTGGGTTCAGAGTGCTACGTGTGTACAGTGTAGTCTGTATAGCCAAGTTTCTTTGGAACTTTAGTTCTTCCCAAGTTTTCTGTTCTCGTAGGTGAAGTGACTTTTTTGCTTATAGTACTTTTTAACTTATGGGGCAGTCGATGGTGCCAGTATCACATTTATTTTTAAAGAAAGCGAGATCCTTTTCTGTATCGTACTCTAAGGGGTATTCATTTATTATTTGTGTAATGAAACTTACACTACTTTTGCTATAGCTGAATAAATGTGAATTACATTTATACCAGTCAAACAAGAGTGGAACAGTTTCATAGTTCTTTTCATTCAGCCACAAGAACACAATACATGAAAGTTGTACAAATATAGTTCTTCAACGCGACGCCCTAAGTAGTACGACAGTTCGTAGACTCCGACAAGGAGAACGACTCCGCGTTTACAGCCTGTCTCGTAATAATTTTACTGACGCATCTCTAAAGAAAGCCACAGGAATGCTGAAATTAAATTTCTTAAACTTCAGTACACTATCAATGCCGACTTTGGGAAGCTTCTAGTGACCGTATCTGCAGACAGATGACCCTACCGCTGTCCATAACAGGATAAATGTTTCCAATTAGAATCGTGATCCCGAGTCCTCCTTCGTGCAAAATACACGGGGTCGTGCGTATCTTGGAAGTATTGGCTGTTCGACAGAAATATTGCGAAGTTAAGAGCGGATTTTCATGGGTATCTGTTCCATTGGGACGTCGTCTCTTTCACCATGAATTGAATTGCCAGTTACGCCGCCGTTAGGGAGAAAATAAGGGGTGGGAGAAAAGGAGCAGCGTGTCTAAAGCGAAATAACCTTTCAAGAGACGATTTATAAAGGAGTGTCCAGCAAATTGTGGCGCAACTAGTGAAAATATAAAACCACGCGAAAAAACAAGCAAGATACGTAAACTAAATTCTTTTATAGGTAATCTTTCTTCATTCACTTCCAACAGAATTACATTCGTCATGTCAAATTTCATTTTACCCTTCAAAATTTAAGCAAAGGAATACCAATAAGTGTTACTTCGGTTTCATAACAAATAGGGAATGACTCTTCAATCATTTTATATATACTTCACTTGATTTCGCAGAAGGAATCTTTTGCTGACCACTTCTAACCGCGATTTATCACGCACCCTTGAAAGCTGTACCCTGTGGAAGGTACAGAACCTTCCACTGGTCCTTCTTCCGTCTATCTACGGCTAGAACCACGTTCTCCATTATCCTGATCATGGCGATCGTTTCGTTCGGTTTTGTTACCTCGAACTTTTCGGTCTCCATGGTGTGTGGCTGACGTTACTTGCTACTGACACCGCGCGCCGACCTCGTCCCATAATATGTCGTGTGATATTTAATTAAAGCATCCCCCGTTACCCTCCCCTGCTCATCCAGGTTGCCCTCGCGCGGCACTCGCAGTCTGTAAAGTTTCAAGGGGTTCTCCGCCTGGTTTCGTGCCCCTCTGTCCTCACCCATACTTATTAACCGTTTCGACAAGGCCCCTTGACACGGGGGATTTTTCTTGCCCTCTCTTTCGAGGGCTGCTCGAGAGCGTCCGAAGTAATTAAAAATCGGCCGATTAAACCTAATGAAGTAGAACGGAATGGACCAGGCATCGACGAGATTTCTCGTTAAGCTTCGTCCAGTTGCCAGAATTTTGGGGGATGATTTTGTTCGGATTTTACATTCCATTCTTCTTAGCGTGGAGGCTGCGATTCCCGTTTCATGAGGGTCTTTTTTGTATACCAGCCTTTTTGCGTTTGCTCTGGTTTATACTGAAGATCGAGGATGCTGCGGTTGGATTCTACTTGCCAGAAAAGATTGGAGCTTGCAGGGTTAGTGAAAGGGTTTGATTAGTTTCTATTTGTGCTGTTATTAATACTAGGAGTGGTGGAGGTAAAGGTGAGGGGTTAATAACGCTCATTTCTCTCATAATACATTTCCTATGGAAACGGAATTGTGTTTTCTCTGTACATACTTTCTTTTATCGTCGACCGTAAAAATGATTGGGGCAGATGAGACTTCAACTCGTCTTGTGTATCGTGTGTAACCTGTACATTGGGGAATTTGTCTTTAACGAAAGGCGCATTGGTATACCACAGAGTGAATCCTGTCACGTTGCAACATGATGGGGAGTACCTACTTATGTAACGCGGCCGCGGGTGAACGAAGCCTAAAGTTTAAATGAATTTTCTGCAACTTCGATCTTTCGAAAGCTCTTGAAATTACCGCGACACGGAAACTGGGGTGGGATTTGAAGAGCCACTTTCCGTAACTTTCTCATGCCCCATTCTAGACAGAATCGTTTCAACTTTCGGACGGGAGATGTAAGCAAATAGTCCACTGAACATTGTAGGCAAATACTTCCTACTACAACAGTTCCATAAATAACTAAAATACATCTATTTGTATCCTTCAAATAACCAAAACCCATATCGAAGCTTTTAAATCCCATCAACATTTAAAATTTTTTTTACATTTTGAGTCTTGAAACTCCTCGCTACTTGGGGAGCATTCAGATCACAAAAGTAATTGTGTAAAATAGACAGAGGCGGGAATTGCAGTAGTGTTAATCAGTGCCTTCGTCCCTTCTGGGCGAGAGTACCAGCGTCGTCATTACTCGAGCGATGAAAGAACTTTCTCCTATACTGATTGTCTCCTGGACCGACCCTCGCGGAAGAGCTACCCTCGTTTCAATTACCGGTACCAGGTGACTTGTAGCTCGTTCCGCGTCCCCGAGCAGTTAACGCTGCTGCGGGTTCATCGTATGCAAATGACAAGCCGTCCGTTTGTCCGTTCGTTGGTTGCTAGAGCGACCAGGGGTTGCTTGATTCGCATCAAACGCTGGCTAAACGCTCATCTATTGTCTCAGCTGCCTATGCCTGTGCATATGAAATAATTGTGACCAAGCGAAAATGATTATCGGCGAGGGTGTCGACAACTGACTACGAAATATCCACACGAGACATCTAATATTGCGAAAACACTTGAGGTGCACATCCACGACGAAACAAAAATATCGTGTCTCATTATTTTATTACATTTTAATTATTTTGTAATTAATTTCTTGTAATTAGACTCTCACGAGACAAGTTTCATGATATATTTTCAAAAATCTCACCTCTCGCGACTATTTCCATTATTTATATTTAGTTGTTGCTGAGATTTTTATCTCGTGATGGAAGTCTCATGTAAAATCTCACCGCGGATTCGCATTTTTAGGTTATTTCGTCGCACCTTAAATTGGGGATTCTATTTTCACAATTATCTTTTCATTGACAGCTAAAAACGTCCATTTTTTTCAGTTTTTAGTAACACTGCTAAAATTTCCAAAATCCTTTTAGTTCGCTGCTTCACGAGTATGTAGCACACGCCACGTCATCTCGATTCCTCCACCCTAAGATACTCGCATTGAAAACCGTTTTACACCGTGTACTCGAAAGTCTCCCACACGGCTGCTCGCGCCTCATTTTCCACGCTATTACCTACGATCCCGCAGATGACTATATTCCGACTCGGCATTGAGCCTGATAGAATGAGCCGTTGTATCATTTGCAGAGCCCTCTTTGGGAGACGTTAAGGGCTCGCCAGGGAGTTATGTTTACGACGGCGCGATTTACCGTGCGACAATTTTAGTATTACAACGTGAAGAGCTTGGGGGTTGGGGGTGGGTGGAGGCGCAGTAAAGTTTGTTGGATTTCCGCGAAGATGAATAGTTAACCGAGAGCCTTCCACCCCTTTCCTCGCTCTCTTCACGGTATCCCAAATTTCCGCCTTTCGTCGTGCCCCTCTTTTCCGCCCCCTTCTCATTTCCCTTTCTGTTCCGCGTTCGAGAGCCGACCCACCCCTTCCGCCCACCGTTTCCCGCGCGGTAAACTAGATCATTTACAAACTGTCAACGGCATGGTTCCGCCTCCGCTCGTTGGACGGGACCGAGTACGTGTCGGATCTCACGGCGAGATCTTAATCCGCTCGCAATCTCTCGCGAGTTAAATTCGTGTGTCTTCTGTGACGAGCAGTTTTCCCGCTGGCGACTGGCGTCTCGATCATCCGGATCTCTATGCAGAAGCAGCGATCTCAAGTGTTCGAGCGACAGGAAGGATTGAAGAGCGTACGTCGAAATTCGTGAGATCGACATATCGATTCAGGGGTTGAAAATTGAGAGAGTTAGACGGGTATTTGTTGAGGCTTGTATATTTCATCATTCGGATGGATTTTTCTGTGAGAATGGTCAGATTTTGAAAATTGGGATGTTTCAATTGTTTCCAAAAACTTTTGGTTAAAAAGGAACGAAGTCCAATGAAACGCTTTTGTTGTAACTTTCACCATTCTGCGGTTTCCCCTGAAATTTCGCCCTCGCTATATTCCGCCCAGTGGGCCCGCAGTAAAACAAAAGATTGCAATTTAGCATGAAAGCAATTCCATTATCGAGTCCCATTCTAATATATTAACGAAGCGTCGCTACGTGACCACTATTGGCATTCGCAGTGCCCATTGGCGAACAAATCAGCGTCGTAACCCTATCATTTCGTTTCGCGTACCGTGAAATCGAGCTCTGTGCGCCCACCAGTGATTTAATATCCTCCACGGTGGTCCATTGCACGCATCATTTTGAAATCACGTTTCGTGGACCAACGACTACGAACGATTTGCACTTTAATGAACTTTTGCAGGCGATAGTATCCCCCCGAAGACCTTCGAAAGAGTTTCAAGCGTCGAACGAGGGGACAATAGGAATTCGGTAAAAGTCCCGGGGATGCGAGCTATATCACTGTTTGATCTTTTGTTCCAAAATAGGCGAGACAATGATCGTTTGATAAACGAGGTAATGAACTTTTTCCTTACCGTTTGTAGTTAACTTCCACCCCCCGTGGTTCGTTGAACAAGTTGGATTCTTTGTCGCGCAATACTTTCGCTAATCGTGGGGCGAGAGCTTTGTCCCCGTTTTATCGCACGGCGGAACGACATTTGCTTTCGTGGGGCCTCCAAACGAGGTGGAAAGAAAATTTTCAAACAGGCCGCGGCCATTTTACCGCGGCTAAACGAGGAGGCATAGAGCCAGAGGCTGTAAGGACGTCGCGTCCCTACGCAGTTCCACCGAAAGGGTCCCTGAATTCATTTCATGGGCAATTACAATTAGCATTTATGCCGCGATTTGCATATCGTTGGGAGATAATTTCACGAACGCTTAGCCTAATCTACGTGTCAGGTGTTCCACCTGCCTGCGAAGAGTTGTCGTTGCTAGAGATCGCATATCTCGACGTGAAAACTTTTCGGGACTCGAGTGAAACTAATTTAGAGACTAGTGTCTCAAGATGTTCCATCGTCTGCTCCCAAAAATTGCCTCCCCTCGATGCTACGGGAGATAGATTCGCGATATGACTGCGTTCGAACTCCTGTTGCACCTGTCAGTAAGGTACACGATTATTGGCTGTTTGCCTTTATTCCCCGTATTTAGTTTTAAACCTTCTAACACGCGCAATGATTCTACAAGCTCCTCTAAAAACCTATGTACAACTTTCAAGCTCCAAACAATACCTACTTCCTCCGCACCAGCTTAGTCAATATTAAATCCCACGTCCAGCAGGGAGTTCCGCAATGTCTATGGATAAAAATTTCACCACGTTTGCGCTAGGCTAACACGTGGATGCCGCGGGTACACATGGCGAGCGTAAGATTAAATTCGGAAGCTAAAGTAAACCGAACGTTGGATTAATAAAAACGAAGAAGAGAATGAACGAGAGACAGAGAAAATCAGGAGCAACAAACAGTAGGTTGGAACTGTTGGCGAGCCTCTGAACACGATTGATCAGGTCCGCGCCCTTGATGAACGAACGCCCTCGGCCGCAAAACCATCGTTCTCACGTGTGACCACCGATGTAGATTTCAATTGAGCAATGTCTACCGACAGGGAAAGCGGATAATCCGAGCGGGCCGCTATCACTGCCAGCGACAGCTCCGACACCCTCCTCGGACACCTCCCTGCGTCCTGTCGCGAAAACCCTTTGCAACGGGCGAAACATTGATTTTATTCCCTCGCAGAAACAGTCGGACTAAACGCCGCCCCGCCATCGTTCGCCGGAGGCGAAATCATTCTGCGAACGAGGTGTAATTGAGTTTAGGATGTCGCCCCTCTCCACTTATTTTTTCTCGTGGAATCCTCAGGTGTCGGTGCAGGAAGACGCGCACGAGGCGATAGGGGTGTTTCGGGGCCGAGTTAAATTAGATCAAGGGTTCAATTTGGCCGCGGCGTACAACCGCGATATTGGATTTGGACATTTGGGAACGCTTCGGGGAGAGTTTGCTATGGAACCAGCTCTATGGTGTTCTGTTCGTAGAAAAAGTGGTGGCTTATAGGAGTACAGGTGGTTGTATCATGTGTTGATGATATGTTTGTTAGAAATGGTGGAGAAGTCAGGAGGAATGTACTGTATTGTAGTGGTTTGATAGAAACATGAAGACTTTTGGATTTGAAGATGGCAGAATTATATGTATAACCATTTATATGAATACCACTGGTGGTGATTGTAGAGCAGAGATCAGACATTTATCGGAACAAATAAGATGAATATATTTAATAAGAATTGCACTGCTTTCCCGTTTAGACTGATTTGGTATTCTGTGTCGACTTTTTGAGGCTTTTCTCTCAACTGCCCCGGAGCTTCTTTCTCCGAGTGTCATCCCTCATGTCGCGGTCACTCACACATTCGTACACGCATTCACACGCTCTTGCCACGTGTCGATTTGGGGTCTTATCGCACATCCATTCGTCGAAACTCACTCAAGCCAAACAGCTCGTCACTTTACCCAAACAAATGTCATTCACACCGTACACATGGGTATTTTATATAACAGTAGTAGATCTTCAATGGTGCACCTACATCCCACAAATTCTCTTAAAAAGATCCAGACAACATCATCAAATTATCAAAGAACAGTGTTGGTACCTACATCCAGAGAATATTCACCGAGGAGTCCAACTACCAGGTCCAAGATGAAACGTAACTTTCATTCTTTACATCCTTCCTCGCCACGAGCCATTCTTTTCTTCGCCTTCCTCCAGCCGTTAAACTCGCCCTGATGTACTTGCCAGGCCGAACGCGAGAAATGTGTCCTTTAAACCTCTTACGTGTCGCCGTGTAACAGTCTCTTCCTTGAAATTCCTCTTGCTGGGAGGGAAGGCGAGCACAAAGGGCAGAAGTTTGTCTGTTCTTTACAGAATATCCCTTTTTTCTGCGCGAACTTCGGGCGCCGTAGCTTTTCTCCGCGTATTGATGTGTCCTCGACTGAAAACTGCGTAAGATGCCCTTCTTTTGAGGAGCGAGCCGGTATGGCGTTTTAAGATAATTTCCGGCAGCGTGAGCCTCTGAAGGATAAGCTGGCGAGGGGCTGGCGACGGCGCAGGGGCGGACGGCGGTAGAATAAAATTACTGGAGTAAGTAATTCGAGGACAGACCGAGTAATTGCCACTCAAAACGCTCAAAGGCGTTGCCCCTTTTTGCGCCTTTTAAATTCACCGCTCGCCACCGTCTGGAATCATCGCGCGTACAGCTTCTTTTCCTCTCGCGTAGATGGACGTCTCGAGAAAACAATCAAAGCCGGGGATCTGGGAAGACGTGGAATGGAAGAAAGAGAATTTTTTATATAATCGTATGTTTTACCAACCACTTCAAGTTATGAGGCTGAAAATTAAGAATATTTTTAGTACATTGATGTTTATAGATTTATATTTGTTGAGTAATCAAGTTCTTCGTATCTCCCGCGCACCTTTACACCTTGTTTAATCTTCTTCGCGTTCATTTGCCCGCTCCAGACTCTTGACTGACAAATTAATAAGTAAGTGAAGGCGCGTCCCTCTATTTAGCCTCATGGTGATGTAATATTTCCTTCGATCGAGACACTAATCAAGAAAGATTGCGTCAGGGGCGTCACTGTCAAAGATCCACGTATCTCTGTAATCAGGGGATGCTTCAATCACATCGCGATGGAACATCCGCTCGTAAACTCGCGTCTGTGTTCGTTCGCGTAATATCGAGATGAGAGGCGACATGCTTTCCAAGCAAACATCTTACCTCGTTTCTTAATCCACTTTTTCTTTGTACCAGCCTCGTATTTGTCTTTGTAACCTTGACTCGTTAGTAGCTACCTACCTTTCGCTCGAGGAGAGCGTGCTCCGAAGGAGGCCGAGATTTGAATCTTCAAAGGAGACCTGATGGGATCGATGTCCCTGATATTAGGATCTGCTAAGCTTTAATCAAATTTCCTCAACGGCTATCGACATTTTATTCTTTGTAGAAAATGTGTCTTCACATTTAAGTACATTAAGTTTCTTTTAATCCACCCTCCTTTCACTGCTCAGATCTCTTTCCTCCGCATCCACTATATATTACTCTATTTCTTGAATCACATATTCATGCTGTAAATACCAGATAGAAACCGACAGTGGCAAGGGTGGAGGGAATAATTAGAAGAACGAACGGTGCCGTATCGAGGAAGCCTTACGTTTCCAGACCTATTAGACACCCCGTCGTTCGACGACCCTTGGCACGGCTGACACATTTCAGTCGCGAGATCTTCCAATTTCGTGGCTGTAGCCATGAATTCTGGTATACACCGGAACCAATAACCGAGATTGGCTTTGGTTTCATCGTCGCGTGGCCCGAGTAACCTTTAGCCGCCACCTAAAAAGCCTCAAGATGATCCTGTGGCTCCTGATTTCGTTTAAGGCCTTCCTTATACTATCTTCGCCCTTCGTCGACCCCCTCCTTTCCCCTTTTACAGACGATACAATCCCACGATCCACATGTGCTCCATAGAAACCGAGCCCACCACGGTTATGTTACGGGGACAATATCTAATAAAAAGCAGAGCGAAGTGGCTACGGGGACGCGGAGGTCTGTTCTTTTATAAAGCCTTGGCTGGAATTTTTCTCGTCATTGGCTTCTCTACCCCCTCGAACGGCCTAGGGAAGGGAAGATTGTATAAGTGACAGTTCAGAGGTTTTTACGGGACTGATGAAATCCCGGGCATTTTATTCCGGGGATTATCGCATCTTTTCGAACGAGTAGCTGCTCACCTCTCTACTACACCACGAGGTAAGCCTTTCTATCGTGGCATATCATGAACATTCTTACATAGGCACGGTTACGTGCAAGGGACGTTGAAATTTCAGACCAAGTTCGTGTAGAAAGGAGGCTCAATATGAAAATGAATGTAAAGTGAATTCAGCACGTGGTGATTCTGATAAGCTGCCGCGCTCTGCCTCGGTATTATAGTTACATCTCCGCAACTGAAGCATAATATTCCGAATTGAATGCTCTTTGGAGGTGTGGAAAAACGAGAATCTCCTGCGCGCTATCTTTCTCCACAGGCAATTGGCTCGATTGCCCATTGTACACTAAACGGACGAGCGCTTTACAAGTTCGATAAGCGAATTCCGATAACCTATTACGTGCAAGTACGAAGTGTTAATCTCCAGTGACCTTGACTCCCGCTCGCAGCTCGTCAGAAATTGCAATCTCTAACGTGGTTATCCCCTCGAGCTTAATCGATTCGTCGGGCCACTTCCAGATGCAAATTCTACGTTGCCACGATATACGTGTCGGACAGGGTTGCCCCGAGACTGGTTTTTCGCGAATAATTCGCCGAGCATTCACAGTTATCTGCTGGTCTGCACGGTCAGGCGGTGCACGCGTTGCGTAACAGCGCCGCTGTGTTATCTGTAGTGATTGCCAGCCGGGGGTTCGTCGCTCGACGACCCTAATAGATTCATTAGGGGTAGACAGTATACCCCTCGAGTGCATCACGAACCCTAACTGTACGCGTGTACACTCTATTTCTACGGTACACGTCCCTTCGATCACTCGCTTCGTCACTCGCTCGCTTCATATACGAGTATTCATATTCTATTCATAGTAGCGAACGCCTATCCGTCGTCTCATTCACGAACGCTCGGCTTCTCTCGGCTGTTATCAGCCATTTCACCTTCCCACCCCGTTCAGCTTACTTGGGGTTCGTAGAATTTTGGCATACAGGGTGTTGCGTGTTAATCAGTACATACAAATATCGCCCGAAATAATTAGCGATATGAAGAAAAGTCTCCGTCCAAGATATAAGGCTTCTCAACCCTTGCACATTTAATTCACAAAACACTAGAAATATTCTATTAATTATGAAAATCTCCTTCAGATAAATCCTCCACCTTCCGCTTAACACAAAGCTGTACATGTTTACCTCAGTTATCTACAAACCATACAAGTAAAGCAACGAAGGTGCATTCGAGGCTGCACGTCGCAAACTCCAACACCAACGTATGAACAATGAGGAGCTGCCCCTTCCCTTTATGAACCCACTGTTTCGACGTAACGCATAGTTTCCCATACACTCGCTCCCTTACCAACTCAATAAGCTGCCCTCTGTCTCGACCACCTTGGTCACGCGCGCGTCTCCATGCTCCATGGTCGCGCGCTAAGCAATATATCTCTCGCTAAGCACTCACGCGACCGCTCGCCTACTCGCCGCGTTATCTGCAGCTTTTCGTTGGCGGTTCGCACGTGCACAGAGTTTCGCGCGATATATCAGCAGCCTGGACAGCCCCCGCTGGCCACTCGTTTACTTCATAACTCATTCGGTCATTCAGTGAGTCTCCAACCCCCGTTCGCATCCCCCGCGGTCCCCTCATCGCAACGTCCACTGGTTTGCGGATACCTAGCAAATCTGATTATCGATCGGTAATCAATATCGGTGCAATTTGGCCCCACGCCAGGGCATGGTGTGTTCGCCTGCATGGCCGTGTGGGTGCGCGCCCTTGGATGTGGTCGAAAGGGTTCCGCTGATCTGACTGAGGGATGTTTGGAAATGGTACACGCGCGACGCTGCTAATCGCGTCACGAGCGACTTCAAACGAGCCCCCGATGGCGTTTTTGCCGTTTAGATAAGAAATTTTACTGGTAATACAACGGTGACGATGGAAACTGTTTCCTTTGTCTAATTAATTTCCGTGAAACAGGGTTTATTCTCATATCATTGTATGCGAAACAGGAGAAATGGCTATTAAGAGATAATACGTCTGCGGCTACTCAAAATGTTACGAGATCAAGCTTAATGTTCCTCCTATCGCTTGATGCAGCCCGAATATATTCGACGGCAGACCGTTTCCATTTAAATATTTATTTCTCTGCAGAATTCGACGACATCTTCTGTGGCAAATCGAGCGAACGGGGCACCAGCGGGTGCATATTCATGTTGCCTCCGACTTATTGTTAGTCGGCTTTTATTTCTGTTGTTCGTTCATCCGCTGCCGTCTAACCCCTTGGAGCTCCGTCTGTTCTATCCTTTCAATATAACGTTTCAGGCACGTTGCTCTATCTGCAGGCCGTGGCTCGATATTGCGTTTTTTATTCATATTGCTATGTCGTTGGACGCTGCCGCCTAATAATTGAGGTGCTACGTGACCATTTCCTTTAGATATTAAAATCCACTTCTCACCGGGTGGTCTGGGTTTTTCGATGCAGCGTTTCCGGACGGCATCGTCGAAAATTCCCACAGCGATATCATCCTTTTTTCCTGTGTACGATGCATGCGAAGCGAACGTTAACGTCGTTGACACGGAAACATGATGGATGTTTTGGGCGTGCGCCATTTCAACAATGCATCAATTGGCCGTACATATCGAACGGTCAGGGTTTGCAGAGCGGATCAGCGATACGAACGTTGAACAATGTACTTTCTAAACAACGCTTTCCTATAGTATAGATTGACGATTAAATTACGCATGCGTCAATAAATAATTAATGCAATAGGTCACACGCTCTCCGTACTTTCCTACCCACTAGTAAAGAAAGACAGTGTATCGAATCAGTGCTGCTCAGCGATTCAGGGAAATGGCTGCACGAGAGATCAGACGGGATTTCGATATAATGATTTTTTGCTTCCATTGGAGAAGTTTTTCGGTAGATCCAGGAAGGCGGTCCCTGTCAGAAGCAGCTTCTGGCGTGGTTTATGGTGTGCCTCTTGCACTTACCGCCCCAGCAAGGAGGAGCGAGGAAGGATTTCGGTAGAGCCCTCCGGCCGAGCATAATGCTCCCATTATCTCCACTCCTTTCCTCTGTACTGCGTGTCGACGTTGGCTAACGTACCGGGTGTTCGTGTTGCTAAGGACATGTGGCTGGATTTACGCTGTGATCGAAAGGGTCGAAAGAATTCTAGGGAAACAACTGCACGTAGTAATCCCTGTTCTCATCGGGGTATCTTTCCAATCTTGACAAGCTACTGTATATACTAAACACTTTCATTTCAACCAAGTAGTTAAAAATATCTTCGAAAGGGGCATTACAAATCACACTTCGGTATCGATGCGTCTATCTTCCGTGGTTGCTTTTGTGTTACACTTATAAATCGCGCATCTAACACGCGTAATTTCATGCTTCCTCCCGGTCTAACCGAAGGTGCAGGCTTGGATGCTCATGGCAGGATCGTAAACCCGAGAGGGGATGATGCTAGATGACGCCTGAAACGAGTCAAAGCGCGCGTAAGAAGCGTGGCAGGGAAAGGGGGACGCTGAGAGATCGTGTCAGCCGGGCAGGCCAGAAACCATTACGGTAATATCGCGCGGACCGAGGAAGTGATTTTTAAGGAGTGGAGGCTGCCATTTCACGGCAATTTCGTTCTCCCCATAAGCATTTTTGCTCTCGTCCTTCGGCGCCTGAGTAGCCGAACCTACCGTCGTTACGGCGGGACGATTATGAAAATTTCCCGTCGTTTTGGCGCTTTCATTTCCGCGCGCTAGTGGTATCCAACCGCGCGGGTTCTTTTTATATATTCCAGGCACGAATTCAAACACCACCTTCTCTGTCTTAACCTACGCATACTTTATGAACATCGTGAGTGACGCTTATTATCGTAGCAAGGGATTAATTGGAATTTGTAACATGTTAGCCCGAAGATAAGTAAGTTAAAGAGGTACGAAAGGAAGACTTCGAGAACATTTGAAATACATAACAAAAAGGTAGAGGCTTTTATCGATTCAAACAGGATATTTCGTTTATCTAACACGAGTATTCGATTGTTGCAGACCCATCAGCTTCGGGCTCGTCCTGCGAGGATGACGAGGAGGGTCGCCGAGTGGACATCAGAAAGCGCAAGAACAGCCTCTACGCGTCTTCCTCGATCCGTGCCCTCTCAGTAGACAGGGACAAGGAGTTGGCAGTCATCGACAGTGCAGTCGTCGATTGCGTGGCCCTGGTGCATCTGACCGATCAATCGCCTACCGAGGCCAACCAACCAGTCCGTCATCCGTCACCCTATTACTACGGCGACCTGTTCAAGGTGCCGGAACAGCTAAGCAAATCCCAGCCCAACAGGTACAGGAAGAGTGTGAGCCTCGACGTGCCAGGTGAACGATCAAGGACGCCGGGTATACCGAAGAGGAACTCGGTGGCGGGTGATGGGGGGACCTATTCGTCCCAGCAGCAGCAGCAGCAGCCGCTACAGCAGCAACATTATCAGAGCCAGGATCTAGTGAGCCCCACGTCGGGGAGCGAGCATGCTGTCCCAGCCAGAAACGAGATCCTCTCGTCGTGCATCATCACCGAGTGGGATCACACCCTCATGCCTCCACATAGGCTGTTGAGCCATGACCTGCCCACCACTGTCTGCACTTGCGTCGCATCGCCAGAAGAGGAGGAGGATGAGCTAGATCACCGGCAGCCGCAGTTAACGCGGCACCAAGTGCGCAAGCTACGACGTACACGGAGGATAGACCCGCAGCCGATACTCGTCGAGGACGAGGACGACGTGGAGGGAGAGGACGAGGGCGAGGAAGAGGAGGAGGAGGACGCGGAGGGGGAGGAAGACGAGGAAGAGATGGCTAGGCAACGTCACCTCTACGAGACGGCCTTCGACTGCAAGGTCAATCGCTCCGACGACGACCTCGATGACCTTGATCGGGTCACGAATCATCCAGTGCTGCACTCGCAGGTTTGTGGGTCGTGTTCTTTTAAGTAGCAAAGATTCATTAAAAACTTCACTTTGAATTTTCGATGGAATTTTTCATAAATGATCGCTGCCTTCCTGCTTCTGCCAGTGATAAAAGAGGATCGTATATACAATACGCATTTATTGTTGTTAGTATCAGTAATATTACCATGGTGGTCATTTCTAAGGTAAACATTTTTTGTAACTGTTTCCCGAGGGTAGTCTCGTGATACCTCATTTTATCATATTACGGAAGCAGGTTTTAATGAAGAGCAATTAAAGTCTAATACAGCTCGAAACGTTGCGGAATTTCGGTACACAAATTACGTATTTCCCTGTACCGAGCGCAAATTGGACTTTAATTACGGTTAAACCATATAATTCAGCCGTTACGTGCTAGTCTAATTGCATCTTCCCTACGTATAAGCAACTTCTGATGTAGCGAAAACGTTATAATTCACTTTCGCGGTGGCGGCATTTAATATTGTTTGTCGATGCAGATGAGAAGCAACAGTGCAATACCAGTAAGCAGAACGAGTTCATCGACGGACACGTCGAAGCAGCAGCAACCAGCCCCTTACGCTGGTCAGTCCCACTGTAGCAAAGATCGACGCAAAGTCGTACTTCTCCGCCCAAAACCGATTCCGAGCCGTCTTCAGCAGCAGCAGCAGCAGCAACAGCAGCAGCAACAATCAGACAATATTTCTACTCTGTCCCAGGACATCGAATCCCTCCAAATTAATTCCAGCGACGAGAAAGCCGCGTCGCCGAGGCTACCAGCCAGAGGTTACACTCCGTCGCCTCCATCCACGGCACCGTTGCCAGCCAAGTTCCACGGTAACCGAGACCATTTGCTGCTGAATATTCGCAGCACGCCGAACCTACCATCCCAGCCAGACCATCCGCGCCTCAAGGACCTGAGACTTCCAGTCAAGTCCACGCTGAGGGCAAAGGACACCCCGCAGAGCAGCGAGGGCAGCATACTGGAGATCAAAAGCAGACCAAAGAACTTTGCTCAGGACACAGTGGAGTCCTCTCAGGGACGACGTTTCGACAAGGAGTTGATCCTGGAGTTCAAGGGTAGGCCGAGGGAGGACCGGCAACGACCTCGCAGCCTGATCCGCGAGAGCAAGCCCATCATGGAGTTCAAGGGCAGGCCCCACGAGGCCGAGAGCGATATCCTGCGACCGCGTCGGGAAGTAGGCCTCCTCGAGTTCAAGTTACGAACCAGCAGGCGCAGAGCGGGATACTCGAGCACAGAGAGCATGGCGACCAGTAGCAGCGGAGGTAGCATGGAGTCCCTTCGCAGCAGCACCAGCGAAGGGAATAGATCCACCAGTAGCTCCGAGAGCCGACACAGCACGAGCCTCAGCTCTCACAGCTCCGACAGCGGCAGCACCAATTGCTACCACCATCATCATCAGCAGCCTTCCATGACTGGCTTCCTGACCCACCACGCGAACAAGCTGCACATACTCTCTCCCATCTCGGATAAATCGTCGCAGGAGCCCGCGTCCGAGACCTCGGACAATAATCGTAACAACAACTCGCAGAAGGCCTCGCCGGAGGAGAACCTCACCACGGAGAACAACGTCATTGCGCCAAACAACACAAACACTAACACGGCTAACACCAACTCCGTCACCTCGCCCATGGACACTTCGTTCAAGAAGCGACGGGTACCGCAGAATAAGAACCTCATCAACCTGGCCCTGCAATCTTCCTCATCAGGGGACGCCGAGATTCAAGGGTCAGACAGCGGGATCTCGATCGAGTCTCGTGCTGGGATAAAGTGCAAGCCGTTCGGCTTCCATTTGTTGAAGCCGCAGCTGGACAACATAAATCTGGTCGACAACGAGCCCGAGCTGTCCGATCTGCCCTTCGACATGCCGAAACTGCGGAGGAGGCGACTACTCATGCAACAGGATGCGACCACATCCGGTAGCGCGACCAGCGTTGATCTGAGAGATCTTCCTTTCGACATGCCGAAGCTCAGGAGGCGACTCAGATGCATGCAGAGCACGGAATCCAGCGGCTCACAGGCTTCTTCCAGTCTTTCGGTGCGAGACGTCGAACCACCTGCGTTGTTCGGTGAGTCTGAGGGATTTGTGTTCGTTTATAACTTTATATTGTAAGTGTAGAGTTCTGAAGGTGGTGAAGTCTGTGAAGGGGATTGATCTGAAGTATTTAAACGAAATTATGGTGTGCAGTTATTCTAATAGGATACTTGGGTTCTCTGTAGTAAACTTAAAGCTATCTGCTTTAAGGAAAATATGAGATCCTCTAAAAATAGGTCGGCGACCATGAAATCACTGAAGCGTCGCATAACTATCCTATATATTTTCATTTTTATTAATAGCACGTAGTTTCCGAACTACGTCTACTTATAGCACATCTACATATTAGTTTTCAAGGTATTCATGTCGTTTCAAGACCTGCAATTCCTCAGGAAGAAAATATCGTGATAGTTAAGAACTCGAGAATTCACTTTTGGCATAGACAACACGTATGAATTTCAAACGTAAGATAAATGGCTCTACAAGTTTGCTATCCAATATAACAGTTGCCAAAGCGAAGTCGTCTTTCCTTAATCTGGCGTCTAGCCATTAAAACGCTGAAAACCGTACTTTCGGCATCTCGAGGTAAACTGAGTACTTATCAACGCTAGGGGACACCGTAATTTGATGCTGATCGTTATGAACCTTCCAGACAGCGGCTAATATCGTTAAGCCTCACTTAGCGCCTGCGCCCCTCTCAACGACTAAATATTTAACGTTACCAACACATGTTCCGTCTCTCCTAACGTGGCTACAAACTTTTCACGTGTTTCTTTGGAGTGTGGCCAGAATTCAGCAGGAATTTTAAAAGATCGCAACTCGTCGGAATTCATTTTCAATTGTTCCAATGCATTTCGAGCAATTCCTAACGCTTCGATAATTACTTCTAGCAAAATCATCTCGTTTGTACTTAAGAGAGTACAAAGACATCCGAAACTCCTCCCGGTGAGAACGATACCACTAACTAATCCTTATCGCAAAAGGCAAATTCATCAAGGATTAACTAAATTTACACAGACACAACGACGCACTCGTGCGCAGCTGGCTACTGTGTAAACACAGATTACTATAACGCGTTTCGTAACTCCGCGATGCATGCATAACGCGATGAACACGAATCCATTATCGGCACTCGCGCTTGAATCACGCCTGTTGGATCGAAGATCCGATAAAACGGATTCAATGACATCCGCGTCGAAACGGCCATCCCGAAATCAATCTGTCTCAGAAAAACAGACTAAGCACCTTCGTCTTGCGCGAGTAGGAAAATAGGAAAAGAAGCTTAATGTCCCCTAAATGACTTGGGCTAAAGAAACAGTTCGAGAGTCTGGGATTTATCGCGCGTCAGGCAAAGATGTATGCGTCATCGATCACCGATTGCCCCTAATACTTGAATCTGGCCGCGATTTACGGACTACGTCACGAGGCGTTCGGAATTAGTCGAACGATTAAGCTCGCTATCCCTTGATTCAGCGACCGCACCACCCCGGGCTTCATCCTGCGAACTGATGGGAGTTTGAACGCGCACCGTCTACCCTTCGGGCCCCGATATTGCGAAAGCTCTAATGCGAAAGCTTCGGGAGAGCATCGCGGCCGCGTCACGTTGCCCCGAGGGCGAAATCTGCAACGCGTCCCGTCGATCAAGGGGACGACAAATACCGGTACAGTGGGCTCAGATTACACGAACGTATTGATGCGCCGGGATGTCCTGCAATCAGATGCGCGTAGCTTAACACGTTCATTGCTGGGAATTTAAATATCCTCAGGCGAATAGAATTTTTGCTCCCCGGTTTTGTTGGCTGGGGCTTAATAAAGCTTTTACTGTGTTAATATGCTTTCTCTTCACTTAGTAAATGAATTTATTGAGGCTAATGTCGTGCAAGAAACGACGTGCCTGACTCTGCATTGAGTTACTCCACTTGCATAAAGAGTTTAAGTGTGTATGGGCAATAAGGGTAGACATTTGGAATTATATTTATGTTGGTAGTAGTATTGATGCTACCATGATGTATATAGAAATATATCGAAGTCTGAATAGTTGGAATTTTCGTTGAATTTCTTGCATTTATGTATGGCCAGGCGTTCGATCCCTCACGTTTGCGTATGTATAGATCCTCAGACGTTACCTCGATTCGTATGATATCGCAGTCAGCTGGGAAGAAATCGAGGAGCCGTCACTTTTTCCCAGGTTGATGGATGTCGGTCGATTTGGACCCGTAAATTACGTTTCGAGGGGCAAAGGGCGAAGGGAACTGGCGCGTTAGCACGTGATCGGGAACAGATTCCCGAAAATCTTCGTACTTTTTTCCACGCCAAGGTGTCGACAATTACTTCCCTCTCGGCCAGGGAAGGCCTAAGCCAAGGTTGATCGATCGGTGTATATTTGTTTCTTACCCTTACTGAATTTGATGAGTTTGCTGACGGATCGCCGATTACGTAAGAACAGCCACTTCGAGGGGAATTAACGGATAAATTGGTAGAAGAACAGTATGGGAAACAGACTAGGGAACATAATGGAAAAGGCAACAGTGTCCAAGAATACCATCATTTCGAAATATATTTATCCATGACTATGACACTAACAGCCCTTTAATCACGCAGTGTCGCTTTAACAAGGCAGATATTCCATTGATAAAATCAGTAATCTTCAGAAAATTCATCCGCCACCTTCACAGAGTAACGGAAAACTATTCATCCTTTAAACTCTTTGTAATGTATCAAAGAACCAATAAAATGATGAATCCAGTAAAAAAAGAAGACACCGTCGTTCCACTAGCTCAGATCAGCGAATGCATAAACGAATTCTCTGGAAATTAAACGAAGCAAGGGGGCACTTTCCGAGTGAATGGTTTTCGATTCTGGGTTTCTCTTTATTCCCGATTTTTTTCTTTGCCGCGGCGGCAACGGACGACTAACCCGGAAGAAGCTGGGGTTCCGCATTGTGCCTCCAAACAAAACGTCCGAGCTTGCGCGTGTCCACAATGCACGCGGGGGGCCAGTGACGCGAATATAGAACGGAGCTTTAAGCTCGAACCGCGATATCATTGTTCGCGTGCACCATGCACATGCTGTATTCTAAGGCGTGTGCATCTCTCTGTGCTAGCGGAAGTGAAAACGCGAGTGTACGGGGTGTTCAGAAAGGTTCAGGCTTGATATGTATAGAAGTAGACTTCTGGTAGACCTTTCACTTATACATGTAACTGTTATCGTTTCCTTCATCGACAAGCTTTGACACTGCAAAGTTCAGATCGATCTTGAAGGATGTTCTCATCCGATTTTTCAGAATAGGATAATGACACTCGTTAAGCCCTCCCGTGGGGACCTTTCCTAAGGTATGCAGCTATGTCGACATGATTTTCGATGAAAAATCCTTCCGTGCTCTTAAACTTCATTATCCTCTACCCAAAATCTGCCCCGACACTGCGTATAAACAGGCAAGCGTACACGATCCGTGTGTTTCGTATTCCAGTGGCTGTACTCTGTCACCCGGGAAGATACCAGGAACATATTGGAAATATCGGAAATATTACGCCCTACTTGCGATCCCCCCACTGGTTCGGCTCTTGTGAACGTCAATGGCGACCCTTTCGTTAAGCGGCTCCTGTCAAAGATGCGCTTTTTGCCCGGCGCAAAAATAGCCCGTAGTGAATCAATGAACGATCTTCGCGTTGCATCGTCGGCTGTTGAGTAACTCCTTACGATTTGCAATCGCCTGTGACGTAACCGAGACAGAAAATTCTATGTAGCAGTTGCATCATGGTCGTAGTTAAATCCGAGAGAAATGGTACGTAGGAAATCTGGCACACGATGGGAGTGAAATTCTAAAACCTTGGACTTCAGTTGATTATATTATACACAATCAGTACTATCATGTGGTTTTGGTTGTTTTGAATATTCTACAAAGAGATACTTTCTAAACCCTTGAAGGATTAATGGAATATTAGGATCAAGGGTAAAAGTAATAAGTGACGTCCTCCAACAAGTGACTGTGTGTCAACAGCTGCCTGCACTGATTTCACGAGTGATTCTGTAAGCTTAAATTCCTCCTGCCTACCTCGGAGCTTGATTGTTGCAGTGTGTCTTGACTAGTAGTTGGAATTGGTTGATGAACTAGTTAAGAGCCTAATTGTTGTGGTAAGCTCAATGAATCGATGCTGACTACAGCCTAGTTCCTCTGTTCTAATTGGCTCAGGACTTTGACTGCTTGTGACTTCAATTTTTGAAGGCAATGATTTGGAGATTGTTAGGATTTTCATGATAAAGCGTTTAATTAAATACCTTCGTCTGACACTCTCTGCACTCAAAGACTCCAATAAAACGAAGTGTCAGTTTTAATTAATGATGCCTCTGATGTTCGCACATCCTGCAAGTTCTGTGTACACGGTGCGCGGATAAACGCGACGTTTGTGAAGCCGCGTTTACAAGGCGGCGGTATGTTGTGATTGCACACTGGATCCGTTTGCGTTTTAGCACCAACAGCGTGCCATCAAACGTTGCAGTTTCGTGCTTTGATATCGCGGGCGTGATACGCGACAAAACTGAACGTTTCAGCGTTTCGTCCGACTGACTTTCCTCCAAACGCTTCGTGTAACGTGCATTCCACTTGATAATAATTAATTATTAACCCCCGTTTTTATTGGAATTGCTTTACTCATATTAGATGATTAAAAGATTAATTAAAATCGAAAGTTGTCGATAGAAACTTTTCAGAAATATTTATATATTTTTAAAGAGACTTGGATAGGATAAGAAACAATAATTTTTTCCATAATTTAACGTAATTTTAGTTCACCATAGGTTCGATGAAATCAGTGATTTGATGGCTTGAGGGATGGAGATTATGTACGCCTATGAAGTTACTTAATCACCCTATAAGGTAGAACGCTACGTGAGGTGTAGTCTTCATTTATCAGACCGTGTCTCATTACGCTGAAGGCACGAAAGGTCAAGTCCAGCTCTTAAACGCCCGAATGAAGCCTGAATTAAACCGAAAACTCTACAACCCCTGTAACTTAATATCTGCTTCCGTATTTGGAATCTGGCTTCAAGGCTGACGAATCTGACCGTCTCGCATAGCTGAATAGACGGGGCATCTGAATTATGCGGCTGGCGAAATAATTAGGATACCGAGTTGTCTGAGGGGATGTTTTCCCTCTTGTACGTGGCCTGCCTCTTCTTGACATGTTTCCATGACGCCCTGACTACGCGAGTGTAACACTGTTTCTCATTTTTCGACTTGTAAACTGAATTTCCTTCTCCATTGTGCACCCGTTCCTCCAAAAAGGGAGGTCTCTTGTTTTTACGAAAACACGCTGGATAGAAATCTATACCATTACCTATACATAAAAATATTCGTGCCAAAAACTTCTGAACCGATTTCGATGCCCCATATACCAAAAGAATCTTTGTTTTAATGGGACTTCTATAAACTATATAACAGTTCCAAAATCCACGTACAGAGGGCGCTACACATTCTTTTAAAGTTAAATGTTAAATTAAATGAAAACGGAAAGTATAATTTATACCGTTGCGAAGCAGGTGTATTTTGCCAGTTTTATTATAATTCTCTAATGACAGATTGGGCTCGATACCACTTCCCATATCGCATCTAATATTAACAAAGATCCTAAATCGTGTCAATCTCTCAGCATCGAAAGCTCTCCTTCGCACATAAAGAATATCCAGCAAACGTCCCAGTGAGATTCCCTTTTCACTGTCGCGAAACGTTAATCGAATCGATAAATACGCGTCTAGGAAGAGGGTTGTACGCCTCCCACGGTGCTCGCGGTACGGTGTCTCGCTCTCCGAACTATTACAGTCGTACATAACTGTTACGGCATTGTAAATCTCGCCGGTGAGCGCTGTAATCCGTGATTTTAGCATCGACGCCTGGGCAAAATTGATATTCGCAATCTCCGCAGGACCTATCTATCTCTCGCGTCTGGGCCATTTAACGGGCACGGGGGCCGACGGTGGTCGTTAACCGGTCGAACAGAGGAAAGAAAAACGCCCACTGCTCGGTATCTCTCCTCTCTCGCTTCGCTAGCCACGGAAGAAAAAATTCTGGAGCCAGCGAAACGGGCCATGGAAGACTCTCGCTACTCGTATTTGAATTACTCCCGCTTTTCGGCCGTTCCTTTTGTGTCTCGGTGACGTTCGCCCCCGAGGATCCCCAGATGAGGGAGGCGTCTGTCTTTCCTCCATTTTCACCGGGGAATTATAGCGCTGGCACACCGACTGTGTGCAGCCGTATTGTGTGTCAAGGCAGGCAAAATAATTGCGCAGAGACTGTGGGGGTTCTGTGCGCGCCATTCGCAACGTGCACTGATTCCGCAACGGACGAGGATCTAATTCGAAAGGCCTGCAAAGCGGACGATTAGCAAGTGCTGTGGAAAGTTGCATTGATAGGCAAGCTTTTGGTATGTTGGACTGACCAATGTTTTTCTGCATCTGCTGCTCTGGACAAAACACGTTCGATTCACATGTCGTTTTTATTTCGACGGACGGTCTCCATGTGTGCTGGTTAATCGTTTGGTACACGTCCAAGGCGCCATTACAGGGGCAGCGTTCGTTAATCGTGATTACAGAAGTTGTTCAGTTCTCGTTGGAAATGGCTGGAACGGTGGTTCGAAATTCTTTCGGAGAAAATGGCCTTTTTTAACGTCGATATTATTTGGTGAAACGAGGAAAACAGTCTGTAATCATTCGTCTTGTTTTCAGCTTTCTGATAACAGCGTATCTTCATTTCTGTTATTATAGAAATTCTTTGCTTATTTATTTGGCGAATCTGTCGACTAAGAAATTCATTCTTCTCCACTGAAGCACTCGAAACATATTGAAGATCGTTTTACTTAAACGGTCCAATTTGATAGAGCTTTGCCAACGAATAGATGAAACATAATACACCACAATGTTTGTCCTACTCGTAAATGCAAATTGTTCGTACGCCCTAATACGATCTTCTAGATAATAAAGCTGAAGGTAGCTATCGTGCCCGACTATCTGTTACCATTTTATGGTATTATCGAAAAAATGCAATTTACGTCTGATCGAAGTCTGCTCGTATGCCTCACCAACGTTTTCTGGCAATTCCCTTATCGGACAGCGGCATTTTGGTATGCGTCCAAAGTGCCTCGTGGAATTTTACAAGCTGTGACCACATAACATGTTCCTGGTCAGGGATTATGTAAGACAAGAAGGTGATTGTCTCAAGTTTCCTTCTTTAATCGAAGGTTTTCGCAGACATAATTAAATTCCCTTACAACTGAACACATAAAAATACGCCTGCTTCAAAATTTATCATATTACTTTAAATCCTTTTTATTTCTTTATTTGACAATAACAATTCTTCTCTCCTCTTGTGGCATTGATTACATATGCCCCACGTTTTCAAACTCATAGCAAAGTATATTGAAGCAAAAAAGAAAGTCACAAGGGAAGTCCGTCATGTCCCATCATATTTAGTGATTCCCAGGAAACTTTCGCGAGTAACAGACCGATGACGAGTCGAATGAAATTTAGCGAATCCTCGCCGTGACATATTCCCGTCTAAGGAAAAGCACAATTTTTGTCTGGTCATGGAAACCGGTCACGTACGGTTTATTCGCTGCCACCAATTGCGACATGTTCCACGTGTTTGCTCGGCTTGTCGTTCAACTGTTTTGGTAGCGGTCCAAAGAGGCGGCCGTCACGAGCGAACGGAGTCCAGCGAAGGCTCTAATTCCCCGCGGTTCGCCTGACGACGGATTTTAACGAATGGTAACGTTTTCCCACTAATTGTCACGGTCGGCGAAACCTCTAAGTGGCGCGGATCCTTGCGTAAAAACGCGGCCCAATGCTCGTTCCGCAGGGTACCTGTCGTCTCGTAACCCAGTTTCCCTTTCTCGACCCGCCGATGCTCCGTTTCCCGCGATTTCACGCCGCCACTTCTCCGTTCCCTACTTCTTTTTTTATCACATATACTTGGCTCGTCCAATTAATCCGCGACGGCAATTTCAATCGCGCTTTTCCCGAGCACGCTGCGCCATTAATTTCGAGCGGCGTGTCTTTAAGGTCGCACCTTCCACGGGTCTGCGGGATCCCGACCAGAGGGCTCGTTAGATGCCTCTCGACGCGTGGCTGGATACGGGAAGCCAACTTGTAACTGTGTCGAACGGTCGGTCTCTGGACGACTTGATGCTCCGTGGGAACTGTTTACGATTATAACTTCATCTTAATCAGTAGGGGATGGAGACTAACGCGCGCGTCACTGGTGGAATGGCGTTCAACATTGAGGGGCTCGGTTTGTGGGTGAACTTTTAACCCAAAAGGATGTGTATCTTGCATCGTGTTGCAGAGAATATTCGCCGATGAGTGGGGTAATTGAATGGAAAAGCAAAGAGAACCTGGAGCTTGAGTTGTCTAAAAGGCCTTTACCTTAGGGACAAGGATGGTCCATTTACTAAATAGATCAATGGCTTTTCTTTCCTTTCGCGTCTCAATGCACCTCGTGATCAACATCATTTCAATGCCTCCTTCGTTTTGTTCATCAGATTTTTAAATACTTCTTTAACAACCACTCTACTCACAGAAAAAAGGGGGAAGAGAGAAGGGAGGCACATTTCGTGGAGATCCACGCGTACGATGAGCTGTCACTTGGTAAATAACGATCGTTGATCGTTGGGTATCGGTACGCCTATCCTCCTGCGAAACCCGTGATCCTCGAGCAAATTGCACGGCCGATCCGTCGATGAGATCGACGTGTACGCCTCTCGTAGTTCATATTTCATGAGGTTCGAGCCGTATCAAGCATTCCAAGCAGGCTCCAAGTGTTTGTTACCGCGTCGATAAGGGCTGCCGCGACTTGGGGGAGCGGCCATGGTGGCTGGGGGTTGTGTAACTGCAACATCTGTTGGCGAAGATCTTAAGGTCTATCCCGCATCTGTTGTTCGGACATTTCGACGCGTCTCGCGAGCTTTCCCGTTTCTTGGGGGACGGGAGTGCCGCGCGCTGAAAAGATTCGGAATTGTAAAGAGGCGCGGATGATGGGCAAAGTTGCGATCTCACCGTGACTCGCAACATCCGAGGGGATTCGCCAGTTATTTATCAGTCTCGAGATTCTACGGGTTTCGTTGAAGGATTGGAAAATAAATTTTTCTTGGACACGACAGTTATAGCACAGACTTGTCATCGATTGTTCAGCTGAGCCTTCGTGATTGAAGGATGATCGAAGGTAAGGGAGACCGGGGCTGGTAGGCCAATTTTTCAGTTTTTGATTTTTAATAAATTATGTGGGCGAAATATCATTAAATCGATTACTATATTTGATAGGGCATACATTTGGCTATCTGATTAAATTATTAATGTTGACTCAATGTGACAACATTTAAGGCATTTTAATGATTTTCTAACACCTTACATGCTGGTCAACCAGCCCCGTGGTCGGGGTTGGTAGACTAACAGTATGGGGTAGGTTGACTATAGGTGCAATCAGTTAAGAAAATGTTGTTAACAACTTATCTGAGTGGTAATAAAATAGCACAATGTCACAAGAGTTGTTTCATTATAAAATATTTATTACTTTTTAATAATAAATAACAATTTAAACCTTTATAGTAGCAATAAATCTTATATCTGGTACTATAAAAACATTCGCCATCTTCTATCAACTAATTACTATCTTAGCAATCTGATGTGCAATTTTTGCACTCGTAGAAAAGTACATATCTATACAGAATTTTATACGGTATATTATGTTCCACAGCATGAATGCTTTTCTTTTCAAGAAATACTTCACGACATGCTTGTTCTATAAGATCTTTGAAGATCTTTGAGGTTGAACCTCTATTTGACTTTCTTTGATATGTCCTCATTGTTCTGTGAAATAAGTTATTAACTAACCTTTAGTAACGAAAAGTTCGTAATAAACTAATATAACTGGGGTTGGTTAACCAGCTTAGCCATGTAACCCCGGACGTTATTAGTCAACCAGCCCCGAACGATCATTTTGACTTCAATTCTCTATATAACCATTAATTATTTATGTAAAATCAAAAACGCAGTCTCAATAGGTCGTTTAATAAACAAACTTTAAAATAGTCCCTTCACATTTATTCTACTCTAACTATATAGAGCGTGAAAACATAAAATCTTTAAGAAAACATATTTACTTACATAGTCAATTTTTCGATAAACGCTGGTAACTTTTAAAAAACGTGTGATTGCGGGGTCGGACATAAATGCATGCCATAGTAGAAGTGACTTATTTCTACAGAAAATCGCTCCGCGGTAGAGCATACGTCAGTGGAAAGTTATTAACAATTAGTCAACCTACCCCTGGTGCCAACCAGCCCCGGCCTCCCCTACCTATTTACTTTACAGTGGAATGGTAGAATTGTAGCGGAATATTACATTTTCTGTCCAGTTTAGTTTGCAATCGGTATGCAGCAAGCAAGTTTGTGACATATGCGAATTATTTGCTCGTGAGATTCAGTCAATATGGTTCCGCCGTTCCTTTACTCGGAGTTCGAGCTGCTGAGAGCTGCTTAATGACCAAAGCAAATAGGAGCATGGTATATTCTGTTAGCAGAGAACTTACCATTCCATCGAAGGCATGGAGCTTCGATCGTACGAGCACTCGCGCATCGTTCTGAGATTTTGCAAAGTCTGGTATTGGTTAAGAAAGTCTACAGTCGTGAAAGAATAGTTCAAAGTTTCCATTCTACATATTTATAGGGAACTTGTACGAATTTGTGTAATTCATGGAAGAGCTTCGAAGAGAAAGATCTTCGGAAGAAGTACAACAGTTTGCAGTTTAAACACGAAGGGGAGGAACAGATTTCTTCAGTGTGACGATAGAGAGATAAGAACTTTCTTACGTCTCCGCTTTGAGGGTGACAATTTGCAGTGTGCTACCGGGTGCAATTTTCGATCACAACTCTCGCGTAAAGCTCTTCGACGTCTGCTCGGAACTCTGATTTCTTACATTGGGGGAGATCCTTCTAGGGCGCGACTGACTCATGAAATATTTTCACGAAGTACCTCTACGCGAAACTTCGTATTCTTTCCTTCCCTTGGATGGGCGAATATTTCTCCCTCTACATTTACATATTCGAGCGAACGTATTACTTTAACTTGATCTTTACTTTCAATTTATTTTCTAAGTATCTCATTAGTAAATGTTTGAAATTTGCAAAGCGTTCAAGCCAACAATCCACGATTAAACAGTGTGAAAATTCAAATTCAGAGTACAAGCGTTTACAGTCCCATATTTAAATGAATTCTGATTTAACATGTCAGTTTGATTTAAAAAGAAAACACTAATTTCTCCCATCACATCCATATTAAAACTAAAATCTTTTCATACTTTACATCTTTCCTATCTTTTCCAAGTTACCTCTGCCTAACAAAACACTACTACTTGGGGTAGTACAAAATACTACCCCAATCCACAAAAGTGTCTCCAGTGAAAACTCAACAATTTTCACACTCACGTTAAACAATTCTGTCCTTCTCCATTTGCTTTCGTTACCCATAATTGCAGCAGAAACACCATCATATCCATCGAAACCGATGGAATCGGTGAAAGGGTCTAGCAGGGTAAGTATGGGCAAACGGCCCCCACGCCGATTCCTGGAGGTGTTATTTTTTAAACAATGCTCCTGGCCTGAAACACCATTGTGTAAAGTTTTAGATCGCTACCCCCCCGTTTAAGGGTAATACGGGGGTAAACGCCCGTAACGTTATTATTTTTTATCTCGGTTACTACTTAAAATATTTGAATGAGAAAAATATGAAAAAAAGCTACATACTAACTGTACTTCGTGTATTTTTCTCGAAATTGTAAATCAATTATTAAGGGTAGAAAAAAAATAATTAATTTTTTGAGGGTGGTTTTTCGAAACAACCCTTTGAGTGACAACCTCCAAAAAAATAAAAAATAATGCTCTATTACGGTGGTATTATATAAAAAATCCTGAAGATGATCGAGTTGGTGGAACATAGTTAAATAATTTAAAGAAGATCATTATATTATAAAGGGTCTAGCAGGGTAAGTATGGGCAAACGGCCCCAACGTCGATTCCTGGAGGTGTTATTTTTTAAACAATGCTCCTGGCCTGAAACACCATTATGTAAAGTTTTAGATCGCTACCCCCCGTTTAATACGGTAATACGGGGGTAAACGCTCTTATATTTATAATTTTTTTTCTTGGTTAAAGATATTTAAATGAAACAAAAGCGACAATATTTTTCCGGATTGGAAATGAATTATTACGGGTAGAAAAATATAATTTATATTTGGGGGTAGTTTTTGCACCCAACCCTATGAATGACAACCCCTTGTCGTGATAATCGCTTATATTTGTTTGCACATATCGAAGGGATAATCCGTACTTAGCCAGGCGTATTTTGCTGTCTTTCTGATTATATAAACGCTGATAACTTATAATCGATTAAAGAAAAATTACAAATAATGCAGTTATCACTACTGCTTTCAGGCATTTTTCTAAATAATACTGGTGCTAAATAAAGCACTCAAACAATTTTTATCGTAATATTCATGATTTTCTCTATTAGTAAACTCGCAAGCAAAATGTCGATAAAACAGCGACGGTTCCGTGCTGTCGGCGGACCGCGACGTCGATACGTCGTCGTATGGTGAATAGAGGGACGCGGCCGCCTCACCGCGCCGCGCCGTCCGCGTAAAAATAATATTGGGACGCAGTCGCCGTCGTTGAGGGGTTATTTAAGTATGTTTCCACCAACGCGACTATTCTACATTTTTATACATGATAGTTATATAATAGAGTATTATTCTTAATTTTTTGGTGGTTGTCACTCATAGGGTTGTGTGCAAAAACTACCCCCAAATATAAATTATATTTTTCTACCCGTAATAATTCATTTCCAATCCGGAAAAATATTGTCGCTTTTGTTTCATTTAAATATCTTTAACCAAGAAAAAAAATTATAAATATAAGAGCGTTTACCCCCGTATTACCGTATTCAACTGGGGGTAGCGATCTAAAACTTTACATAATGGTGTTTCAGGCCAGGAGCATTGTTTAAAAAAATAACACCTCCAGGAATCGACGTTGGGGCCGTTTGCCCATACTTACCCTGCTAGACCCTTTATAATATAATGATCTTCTTTAAATTATTTAACTATGTTCCACCAACTCGATCATCTTCAGGATTTTTTATATAATACCACCATAATAGAGCATTATTTTTTATTTTTTTGGAGGTTGTCACTCAAAGGGTTGTTTCGAAAAACCACCCTCAAAAAATTAATTATTTTTTTTCTACCCTTAATAATTGATTTACAATTTCGAGAAAAATACACGAAGTACAGTTAGTATGTAGCTTTTTTTCATATTTTTCTCATTCAAATATTTTAAGTAGTAACCGAGATAAAAAATAATAACGTTAAGGGCGTTCACCCCCGTATTACCCTTAAACGGGGGGGTAGCGATCTAAAACTTTACACAATGGTGTTTCAGGCCAGGAGCATTGTTTAAAAAATAACACCTCCAGGAATCGGCGTGGGGGCCGTTTGCCCATACTTACCCTGCTAGACCCTTTCTCGAGGAAGGAAGGGTGCATCTCCCCTTTCGCGCCACTCGACGACTTCCCTGACGCCGCCGTTCAGACCCACTTCCGCTTTAATGGCGCACCGAGACTTGATGGAATCGCCACACCGTTCGTTTCCAGGGCTAGTGTGACACACCACGTTCATCCCTCCCAGCCGCACTAAATTCTTCGTCCTCGTAAATCTCCGCGGCGAGCCTCACCCTCAATGTCTCGTTGCCGCAATAAATACGAATCGTCGACGCGGGTTGTTTGACTTTCACGCCCACGAGGAGCACTCCAGTCGACGACTTTCTACAGGCAGATGGGCCGTACGTCCTGATTTTCACGGAGAATTAAAAGTCCTCTCCACTCCCGTCCTGCACGCGCTGTACACGCCATCGGTGCCCGTCCAGATTCCCACTGGCTCCTTCGTGACGAGGAATTTCCCCCGAGACTTCCACGGCTGGCTTCTCCTAAGTTTCTACGCCCGGGACTTGCTTCTGCTTTCTCCTCCTTTCGTTTCCAGACAAACGTTTCGCCACGGAAAAATTGTCTGCCGAGACAACAAGATGGAAATATTGCTGGTTTCTTTCGTGTAGAATGTAGATGAATGGGCATGCTGTTAAATATGGATGTAACGAAAGGATAGAACCTGTGCCATTTCAGAATGGGGAACGTTAGGGCTGATGTATTCTTATGCCAAGGATTGTTGGAAATGAAAATTTTAGGAGGTCTTTGGTATTTGAAAGGAAAAGGAGGAGAAAGAATCTGTTTCCCATAGACGATTACTGGTAAGAAATACTAACACCGTAATATCTATCTGATCTTATTCCAAAACCACTTACCTACCAACACTTGATAGAAATCTTATTTTAGTATAACTGTACCTCCTGGTACAGCTACGCTGAATTTTAACAATAACTGCATACTTGCTCACACACAAGTGCCTTCAAAGGGTACTCCTTCTCCATTACGCGTACCCCAAAGAACATCCACAAAGATTTCACAGAAGAGGTTCCCCATTCCTACCGTTCCAGCTCAAAATACGCGACACCCCGTCCAAACGATAACAAGTTTCCAAAGTCGGTTGTTCCATGCCGCAGATTCGCGACACTCCCCGTGTACAAATACCGCAGGCAGCGTAGATATTTATTCGCGTACTGGAGTCGCCTGAGCGTGCTTTGCTCGAACGCACTCGCCTCCTCTGCTCGCATTTCCCGCGGGACGGCTGGGCTTAGATGGAGAGGAGGCAGAAGAAATTGATTGAGACGTATCTCCGTCTGAGACGGATATTAAAACAGCCCGCGAAGGAAACGAGAAAATAAGCGTGCTGGTGTCAAGTGGAAAATCTCCTGCGTCGGTAGAATGTTGCCGCAGGAAGAAGAGCGCTCACGCGCACCCCCAGTTCGAAGGAAACAGAAGGAAACTTTCCCTCCCTTTGTCATTGAGGGAAAGAGGAAAGGTGAAATTCGGGCAGATAAATCGAGCCGACCGTACAGCTGGATTAAATTTAATAATACAGACACAGGCAATCTCGGAGAGTAGTGGGCAGTTGCCTTCTCGTCGTTAATGTTTAACTATGCTTGAAACGCGTGCCCTGTCAGGCGAGCCGGAAGAGAGCGTGGATACGACCTTTCGAGAGTTTCCTTCAGTGCCGCACGCACCGGAGCGATTTATATCGTCGACATTCTTAATGGAGTGCTACCTGACGATCGTTCGCGAACAAACAGTCCGGTGTGAAATTCAAATGAAGCTAGTGCTGCTGATCTTCATTGTCGTTCTTACCAATTCCATGCCACGTCGAGGCGTCAGGAAATATTTATCACTTTTAAATTATGAAACGTTTTCCGTTAACGAGAAGAAGCTCTAAAATTCTCACTTCATAAATGTCGCTCCTTCTTTCCAGAGGGGTATTAAGTGTCGCTAGAAGAGATACCAGAGAATTATATTAAAAGCGAGCGTCCTCGGTGTTTTCAGCTGAAACATTTATTGCGTTGGGCCCGGCGGAAGTCGGCGATCTTAAATCCCAAAGTACACGGTCTCATCCATAATGTATAAAGCACATCCTTTCGGGCGGCCGCAGAAAACGCTCTAAACGCGTTAGCCCCGAAGAAAGCTAACACAGTGTTACACCTGTCAGAGCAATTCTGTCGTACCTGGATCATGCGACCTTCCAAAAGTCGGCCGCTAAGAGATTGCGCCCAACAAATGAAATTACCTCGCGGCCGCAGAGGCACTTTCTTGAACGGCGGTCCCTTCCGTCGATTATCATCCACGAACTTTCGCGAGGGTGTAATAATATTGACGCTAACGCTTGATGGGCGCCACCAAGTATTTACTTAGTGAAATTTATAAATTCTCGGTGGACTACTAAACGAAGGGAGGTACTTTCCTACCCCTTCAAAGATAAAATTCATCGTTGATGTAAGAAATGCGGTGGAAAATGCTTTGAAGTACATTTCATACAGTCAGTTATTTGATAGAATTTGATGATGACACAGGAATTGTGGGTAGGTATCCATAATATTTTCTGGACCTTCCAGTCACACTTATCGTCACTGCTCAAGAAGTTTACAGAGCTACAGCACTTTTTTAAATTTTTACTACTTCAAAGTTTTCTTATCAAGAAAGGAATGTTTCCACTTTGCTTCACAAATTTCTGGTTATCATTTAAAATTTTATCAAAGAAATTATAATTTCTTTCTCGTAGAATTTCCATCGGAGTCCTCTTAAATGTAATGCCTTGTATTGTTGGTAGAGATTTCTCTTTCATTGATCCAGAAGGAGGGAAATAGTCGTAGCTTGTTGTTTACTGCTCCTAGAGCCACATTGTGCACAAGGAAACAATGCTCGTAATTTCCGCACGAATCTTAAGTGGCGGCGGGGCGAAAACTTTCAAGAGTCGATAGGACTCGGTCCTGGCTGCTGTGTTCTGTGTGGAGGGGGAAAAATTCGTGGCAGGAGTTTCGATTGTATTGTTTCTGCCGAGTGAAAGCACTCGGGCTATCCATCGACGAGCACGAGACGTTCCATTATCATACCGCGACAAAGCTGCGTTCAAAGTCACGGTCGATTGTCTCCTCGCTGAAGGAAGTACTATTCCCCGCCAATTACTGTCCAGTCCTCGCATCGAGGACACAATTATTGGTAACACGATCACCTAGCATCGAAAAGTCAATTGTCTTCGTGTTCTGTTATGCCTCTTGGCAAACAAACTTCCTCTTACTTTCAATTTTATTAATACTACTCACTTAAAAATTCTACAAACTTTTATATAAATTGTAAAGAGAATAGCTATCAACCTCCACCTTCTCCAAAGCACACAGTACCATCTCATCGAAAGCGTTAATTCCAATTGCCAAGAAAACAAATAGCGCTGCATTAATTCCAAAATCTTTTGCATAAATCGTTCCTGGAGCAATTCCCTCAACGCGATTGTCGTCTGCACCTTCGTCACTCGAATGCTGTCATCGTGTATCGACAGAGATACGATTGCTGTCGCCGTGAATCTTAGCGGTACGCAGGCCCGATTTGTTCCAATTACGCGAGGGGGTTGCCATAAAATGTGCGACAGGGGGACGTTTCTCGCGTCTACGCGTATACCAGTATAATCGATGTTTACCCCGGGGAATATCGCGGCGTCTAACCGTCGCATGACTCATTTCAGGCGGCGGTCTGGCGCGTCCGAAGATGACGCTGAATCTGGACGCTGGCAACGGGACGAACGGCATCGGGAACGCTGGTCAGCTTGGACCGAAGAAGCCAGGAGGCCTGAGTCTTGGATTGCCACTGGAGATTAACACCGCCCGTGGATCTGCCGATCTGGTTGACGTGGACCTCCCTCTCGAGAGACAAGGGTGCGTTCTTGGTATTTATTGGCTTGCCAAGCATTCCAAGTTCGTCTACTACCCTTGCTTAGAGGAAGCAGGGTTCATATAGATTCTAATTCTAAACCACAGGCACTGCGGGTAAAATTAAAGGAGTTGAGAAAATCAGCAGAAACATGAGATTACAGGATGTTTAGAGTCCGTTAGATTCTAAAAGCTTTTTCACTTCTGTAATGCACAGACCAACTTCTGTTTCACATGCAATGTTGGTTCTATGAAACCAAAATTTTATTTTGTGTTTGTGCATTTATTTGTGCTCCAAGGAAATTGAATTCCCGTTTCGTGCTTTGGTTGCAGATGGTACCACGGCTCCATCACGAGAATCGAGGCGGAAGCTGTCCTACGACTTCTGAGGGAGGGAAGTTATTTGGTGAGGAACAGCGAATCGACCAAACAAGATTATTCTTTGTCGTTGAAGTGAGTTATGCCCTTAGTTCGCAACCTTGATACGGAGCAATATCTCTTTCACTTCCTTTTTTCGCAAAGCTTTCAAGCTAATGAATTTAAATGACAAACACGGAAGCTTATACTATAGTTGTTTCTTTAAAAAGTTTCTTGAAGGACATTTATACTGTTCAAAACGATTTAAACATAACATTATCTCCTTTTTCCTAAAAGTTTCCCCCTACTATATCATTTTATCTATACAAATATGCAAACGTGTACATTATCCAACGTATTTTGCACAAATAATTTGGTTGCTAGAGATATGATCGATTGATTCAATTGTACTTCGAAGTGCATCTTTCATCGGCTAAACACATTTCTGTACTGAATTTGCAGAAGCGCCCGTGGCTTTATGCACATGCGTATTCAGAAGAACGAGGAGCTGAACGCGTACATCCTGGGCCAGTTCAGCAAGCCGTTCGACAGTATACCGGAAATGGTCCGTCACTTCAGCGTGAACCGTCTTCCGATACGCGGTGCCGAGCACATGTGTCTTCTGCATCCAGTAATAGCCCAGCTTTTGTAGCGCATCTATCGTAGCGCTGTTTAAGGCGCTCCTACTTTTTGATATCCCGTTTATTCAGAGAACAATGGTTGTATGGCTGGAACATTATCGATAGGACGCGACGCTTGGGCGAGAAAACCTTTTAACACCGGCACTTCCATAGAATTTCCATTTTTCGTCTGGTCATTTCACGCGATCGTTACGAGAAGCTTTCCGATCTTCCGAGGACAGTCGAATAAAAGATAAAGGTGTGAGAAACGAGCCGGCAATCGGGATGATACAGTACAAAGCGTAACCAGTGAAAGGTTTCTGTAGGCTTAACGAGCGACCTCGAATATAATCTTGTCCGTTCGCGTGATCCCTTAACGATTACATCGATAAGCAGAGCTTTATTAGCCCGAGCTTGAACGTTATCGGTTGGTCTAAAGCGGCGAAGCTGCAAAGGATTTTGCATAGTCACTAACGTTTAGGGATCTGTCTCGTCTTCCCCAGAAACTATCGCGCGAATCTTGTCCTTCGGTCGAGGCGCGCGTACTTTATTTTCGCCAAGTGGATTCAACATTCTGTTCCTTGCACCCGATCGAGCTGTAAAGTGGATTTTATAAAAGTATGATTGCCAGGAAGCGAAGTGTTCGTGGAGATAGAGGAGGCAAGTACGAGGTACATAGAAAAGAGGAACTAAAAGTTTCCAGGGAAGATTCCAATGGATGTGAAGAAGTGTGACGCGAGAGGTGGAATGTAAGGGTGTTTGTTGGTCGAGAGACGGGTCCTCGTCTTTTAAACGAATGGATTCGTGGAAAATGGTTGTTCCTTGTGCCCGTGGTCGCCGCGGGTTCCATGTAAGAAACTATCGATGGGATCAGAGTCGCTGTCTTACAAGCTGATAATCCAGCAGCGTGTGAGGTGTAATGCGTACTTAGATTTAAATACGCGCGTAGCTGGCCAGCGTGGCCTCTACGACAGAGCTGGAAGCCAAAGAACAGCTAAGTCGTGTGTTTTCGTTCCGTGCGAGGAAGAACATGAGGAGAATGAGTGTAGACGAAGAGGGTCGAAGGTGGAACGCGATGCATTGCCGTGGTCGCAATGCCAAACTTCGCTGCTAAAATGCTCGTGTAATCGTTTTAGTGAGGGTTTAAGTTGCTCGTCGTCGTTGATAAGCGATTAGGCTCAGACCGGCAAGTTGATCGACAGTTACTTTACGTTGGTAAATCGAATGGGAATGGAAGAGGTGGTGAATTGGACAGGGTGACGTTGTTGCTTGGTCCCTGGGGCTGACCAATCGAGAGCAGAAGGGGGTGGTAATAAAGAGAGCTTGTTGGTGAACGATGGACGATCGAGGTCAGCCAATCCGAATCATCGATGGCTCGTCAGCCGAGTCATCCGTCCGACAGTCTCTTATTTTTTGGGAGATTTTTGCGAGTGGAGGCAACCGATACATATTTTTTCATGTGATATGAATTTGTTACAGAGATAGCCTAGTTTTACCTGTGATCTGTTACTTAGTTCCCTTTAACCGTGCTGTTGGTCGCCGTGTGCAATATTCTCGTACGTAACGATTATGGTAACGATAATAATACTAATAATATTGATACTACTAATTAATAATAGTAATAGTAATTAACGATAACGGTAACGATAATTATTAAGCGGCTATTATATTATTATCGGGTAGTCAGCAACGACGCGCTATCAGTCGCGACACGAGAGACGTCCGTGGTGTTACAATAATTATTTCGAGGTACCGAATTGCAGTTCCGGTGTGCGTGTAACCGAGCATTCCCATTAGTTATAGGGCGATATGCTCTGTCGGTGAACGTTGGAGGAACCACGAGACGCGTAGCGAGTGCCACGGTATCGAGGTAGGATCACTTAATTTGGCTGTCATGGATTCGTACTATTCGTTGGTCCGGTTTCAATTGAGATCATACGCGAACGTGATACTAGTCGTAACGTATATTTTTATTTTATTACGTCGATTTCATGCGAGTTCCCAACGTTACGTTCGGCATTCTCTACCGTTCTCCCGCGTTTTAGGTTGAGCGTAATATACATATACGTACACACTGATACACACGTGCATACAAACAAGAACATACACACACACACAAACATACACGTTGTACTTTAAGCTGCCAGTATTATTAACTGTAATCGATAATGCATATCCATGTTAATGTTTAAGACATTATATTGTCCCCCTCCTAACGAATGATTACGAAAAGGTATAATCTATATACTATATATACATATTATATATAAATATATATTTATTTGACATTCTATTTATTGCATTGTGTCGTTAAGATCTTACGTGATGGTTCCGTGTAATACCGTTGATTTTAACCCGTAAGATCGTTTAGCGTGGTAAATTCATGGTAATCTCTATCTCTATAGTGATTAGCGAAACGTAGATTAAACGCCCCATTTACCAAACGAAAACAAGTCAGTCGTAAATTATGTGGTAGACACTAAACTTGTAGATACTTCCTGTACCTTGAAATTTCTATGACGGTAGACATTTAGCTCTGACGTATACAATAATATACGTACTATACATATATAAATATACATAAATATATATTATTACCAGATACTAATAGCGCGTAGTACTTTATATATAATATATAGAAGGTACAACAATATACCGGTGAGATCGGAAGTGGATCGAGATACGAGCAAGTCCGATATATACATACATACATGCATACATACATACATACATTATCGAGCGCGCTGCGTACACTCTGTTTATGTAAACGGATCTCGAACGGTGTGATGTGCAATAAACGAGGAGCGATCTAGTGTGGTCGCAATCACGTGGTGCGATCCAGTATTTTTGTTTTAGCATGACAGACCACCGATGTTCCAAATCGACTTCACTAGATAGTCTTGTGTACTCCGAAACTCCCTCTTAA
Source organism: Andrena chrysosceles (assembly GCA_963855975.1). NCBI lineage: Eukaryota > Metazoa > Arthropoda > Insecta > Hymenoptera > Andrenidae > Andrena > Andrena chrysosceles. The sequence continues at coordinate 6,516,491 of OY979766.1, read as the reverse complement.
TAATAAAACATTTAACAAAACAAGAACCTCGTGAATTGATTCCATAGAATTGTGTGACTCTTCGGCGACTATAATTCATTAACCACGTCAGAGTGGGGAGTGATACAACTCAATTTCACTACTTCTTGGGATAAATTAATGCTTTTAGTATAATGTGAGAAATAAGGTGTTAGGCAACATTGAAAAAGATGAAAGTAATGATTGATCGCGGATCTTTTTAATATTCTATACGTTACATCGTGTACTTTCTTATAATTCATCTTATGAAATATAAGTCTTTAGGATAATCTTGAGAAAAATAGTTTCACAAATCTTGTGATCGGCGATCACAGGTTTGTTAATCGCCTTCTCCCATTTCCTCCTCATCGCGGTATGGAACGACACGATCCTCGTCCACGAGTGGGTCGAGCGGTATCGCGTCTGACATATGATCCTCTGTATCTACTGCAGCTGTTTCCGTGATCTGTAAACTCTGTGAACTCTAAGCTCCGTTTCACACATACACGGAATTCGTATATACGACACTGTTTTCACAGTAAAAAATGCGACGATCATATATGTAGAAGTTTTCTCTCTATGCGACGAGAAGTGTGCTGAGATCTCATATAATCTTCGTTCTTTTTACCGTATAAACGGACGTCGTGAATGTGGAAACAGACTGTTATCATGTGACGTGACGTGCGTTTATGTGACAGCACGTGAGTTCACGTGACGTTATAACAGTCCGTTTCTGCCTTAAGTCTCAGCAAGTATTATATAAATTTACATGGAACTGAAATACTCTATCTTTTACCTTCTCTATTGTTTCTTTACTGGCCTCTTTGAAAAACTTCCTCATGCTTCTTTTTTCTGTAAAATCGATTAACACAACATTGGACCGTTTATCGTGAAATTTATAAACCCTTAATTGCCATTCAAATAAATAGGCTCTCGCTTTCAATTATTACACACATACAGAGTAAAATAAGGTAACGTAAACATAATTAATATTTATCAATGTAAAAGATGTCTTAAACTGTAACAATAAGTATTCTAAACTTACTTAAAACATTGGAATTCAGCGTTTCAGCACTTTTCCGTCGTGGGGTGGCCTGCGACTGTCGTTCCAGAATTACAGTTACTTCAATTAGTTCCCAGACTACAAAATACACTGGGAATAAACAAATTACCGAAGATGGAGCTTCTTCAGTAGGTCCTTCGCAATACGCAGGTCCGCAGACATCGAATTTGCCAAGCATTTGTCGGCTCCTGTACATCCTACCGTCTGTTCCTTTCACCATTCCTTCCGTCAGTTGCACCACTTCCGGTCCCCATTGACTGAGGTAGTGGCCCATTCGCATTACTCTTTGCTGAGGCGTCGTAACCGTGTGACTTCCGCCGCAGTAACGATTGACCTGGTGATCTCTATCAATTGAACGTGTGTTCACAGGGAAATAAATTTTTTGTAAACGTGGAGCACCTTCTAGTGCAATCAAATTGCAGAGAATCATTCATAAAATTAATTGTAATCAACTAGAATTTTATGAATCAGGTTCGAGTAATGTGAAATTAAAAGATTCTCGATGTAACTGTGCCGCTGAAGATTTCTGTGCGCGTCCTCGGTGTTATCATAACGTGGAACATTATTGAATAAGTACTAACAATATGTAGTAGTGCTAAGTAAATATCGCACGACAAGTAATCTACTTTGCCCACGGACTTACCTAGGAGTCTTTACAAGTGTGTCTGATCTCGCGCTCTTCTGCCTCTTCGACTCCTCCTGCATGGCTGCCTCAAATTGAATCATATTTCTGCTGTGAGGCAATCTTCTGTGTTGCTTCCTAACTTGATCCAATTCGTAGGTCAGATACGGCTTCATGCTCATGCTACAGGGCAACGGCTCCACTCTGAACTTATTTGTATCCTCCATCTTCATCACGACGTTCTTATCGCAAGAGATGCACTGGACGTCCCTAATCGCGCATAACATTAGCAACACAGTCTTAGGAGGTAAATCCTCTGCTCGATCGAAGTACAGTTCTACCTGAGCATCTTCTTCGATCCAGCCGCTTCAGCCTCCTGTCTCATTTCCGCCACGTTCTTCAGCTTCTCCTGAAGCGTCTTCAGCCGAGTGTGAACGAAATCCTTCAACGGCGTGATTTCTATCTTGTCCACTTTACCTTCGATCTCCCTCTGCACCTCGTCCAGCGACTGCTGCCAAATCGACTCCTGCTTTCCCAATTTGCCAATTGCATCCTCCAGGCCTTGAGCAAGGTCGTCGCAAGCGGCGTCGAATTGGTCATAAGACACCTGAAGAAAACACCCTCCACTGTAAATCATTATCCCATTCACCGTTATTCTTAATTCTATCAGAGTCTGAGATGGTTTAACCTTTCTGTTTATAGCCTGGGCATCAGCTTTGTCGGCCAGAGCATCCTCAAGATCCTCCCTGTCTGCTTTTATCGTCTTCAGAAGCTCCACTTGCTCCAGCAGAGCCTGTCGAGGAGTAACGGAAAATTGTTCGTTAAATGTGGCGTCAAAAGCGAATGAAAGCTGATTTGTCTTGCGTGAGACACTTTTGTGCATTGTGACTGATATTTCAGAGATACTCACTCGGTTGAGACAGTATTGATTTGAGAAAGATTGAGAGGGATAGAAAATTTGTTCATATCCAAAGTCCATTTCAAATATCAGCCGACTATCACTCAAATATCAGCTACTCAAGTATCTTTCGTAAGAAGCCTGCTACTCACGTTAAGATGAACCTCGCGATTTTCTCGATCGTCGATCAGATGATCCGCGGTTTGGTTCAGTTTCTCCATGTCAGCCTGGATTCCATGAATCTTGGAGACTAAATCGTCCAGTTCGGCGCTTCCAGTAGTCCCAGCCGGGGGTGCAGTGTCTACTTTCTCGTTTAGACACGCTACATTTTTCTCCAATTTTGTCAGGCGTTCGTTGATGTATGTCAGCGTGTCTGAGCCTATTTCGTCGGCTTCCACAGCGGCTCTCTTTTCTTGTGTTGCATTCTCGGGTGTCGAAACTTCCGCAGGATTTTGTGGTGTTGCTTTAGGAGTTGCGGCCACTGTTTCTTTAGGGGTTGCGGCCACTGTTTCATTAGGAGTTGCTGTTTCTGTATCCTCTGCCTTCTTCGTGTCTTCTGGTACCTCAGCTTGTTGTGTTTCCTGTTTCGCTGGCTCAGTTTGCTCCTCTTGCCGCACTGCTGATCTCTGTGTCGCTGGAGTCTCTGTGCGAATTTTTGTGTCCAATTTTCAAGTTTCTTATGCAATATCAGTGAATGCGTATATAAACGCGTACTCAATGAATCTGAATTCATTAAGGTGCATGCGGTATAGATACCCTTTAAAAAGTGTAATCAAGTTCCAACGATAAAAAAACATGACAAAATATTTCTACATATTCATTGCATGTCCCAAAAAGTGACGTATTAGCTGTCAGTCCATAGACACTTTCTCTTGATAAGAAAGAAAGTTTTCAAAAATCGACGCAGTGCTTCGTCTGCTTTCAATAGTTCATTGAAAAATGAATTTTACAGGATAATAAATTATGTATGACAACTATTTAACTTATAAGACGAATTACCAGTGCCAGTTTGTCTTTTTAGATTGTCCAATTCACCACGTATTTGCGAGACTTCCGCTTGCAAAGTTTCCACGTCTTTATGCATTTCCGCTACATTTATCCCTCCTAGAAGCTGGGTCAATGAAATTCGTTGCGACGGCTGTTGCGTCTCCCCGAAAGCAACCATTTCCTCCTCTTCTCCGTCTACGCTGGCAATCACTTGCAAATTCTTGACCGTCTGGTCCAAATTGTTGAGAGCAGTTTCTAAATTTGTTAGCCTGTCTTCAAACTGCGAAGAGTCTTCCGCCGGGACATCTGTGCCACCTTTGATCGCATCTTGCACCATTGTTGTCAACTGCAAGGATTATTTTCGTAGTGCTATATCGGTATCGTTCGATATAAAGCTCTTTCGTGGACGTCAAATATATCCGACGCTGGGCATTTTAAATCGATCCATGGACGCCGGACACATCCGACGCTATGCGCGTATGGGTTAAAATGTGAATGATAACAGGAATAACATGATTTAAGAATAAAAAATTTGATGGAGCTCCACGTAAAGTGAAATATGCTTCAGATTTACGCAGATTAAAGGACAATCGAAACAATGCAGCTATACCTTATCAATACCTTGTTCACTAGCGTCCAATCTTTTCGTAATATTAATTATCTGCCAAACGTCGGTCAAAGGATCGGTCATTTTACCCTTGAGGCGTTCGATAAGCTCTGGGTTCGTTGTTAACTCCGTCAGTGCTTGGAAACGCTGTTGAAGCTCATTCACCTGTATGAATGTACGTGTTATGAGTTCAGAAACCGTTCGAAGCAACGTTTAGATATCGTATCAAATAAGAATGATCAATAGTAAAGGGGTATGGCAAGCATTGTTAACATTTAAAATGTAATATTGCTAACAGTTTGCTCTAAACGTTTAAATCCCAATGCAGTAGGAGCAACACCATCGATGACCGGTTCTATGTAGATAACAGTTTCCTGTGCACCTTCTGCTCCAGGCCCAATTTGCTGTTTCGTACCTTTTGTCTTTTTCACTTCTACAGCTGTCTGACTGCGTTCACTGGCAACACCTTCTGCATCTAATTATCCGGAAAACATTACCTCGGTTTATCCCTCTTTCGTAATTATGGCAAAGATTTTACTATCCATTTTGGCATAAGACAAATAGAGAAAGTTCATTTGGAGATCTTCCAAGTTACAAAGTTAATAATTTTATTCGTATGAAATTTTTACTACACCTACTCAACATTATTCTTAGCACTGTATGTTTCATTACCATCTGTTACTACGTCGACATTTATGGCGTTGGTAGTGTCAACACGATGCTTCACATCGCCGGAACCATCGATGATACTATATTCCTGGAGATACAGCGATGGTCCTGGCTTCAGAGAGGTTACCATCGTCTGCAAACGTAGAACAATGACATCGCACTGATATACGCCAAACATTTCAATTTTCTTCTCTATGAGCTTTAAAATCAATCCCAATCATGGATAATATAATTGCGCAAGACCCCTAGAAGGTACTCGATATCGATTAGCCGTCTTACTTTGATTCGGTTCGCGTCGTCGCCGCGGTACTCGACCTTCGTCGTTCGCAAATTTATCTGATGGAGCACAATGTGAAGGAAATTGTGCAGGATGTTCAAGTTCACCGCTCCAATCTAGACACGAACGAGAAACGACGTCCTTAAAAACGTCTGTTATTTCGTACCACTGAAGAAATCTCTTTACCTCCGGAGTTCCCAGCGCGAGGTCCAACATCTGAGGTAAGGAAACCTGCAGACTGGCCACGTCCTTGGCCGCAGGAGTCGAAGTCGAGGATTGCGCCGCCGGTTTAGCGGCTTTCGCCGACATCCTGTTTTACTGAGTAATTTTTCAGAGCTTGCATTTAAAAAAAAAAGAAAGGAATGAGAATTCTATCGGTATGCCTACAGCTGCTCCGTATTTCTACTAGTGTTAGACGTCATTCGTACATGTCATTTTGAACATGCAGCGTTTTACTTTTGTCCCATTGCAGCGCTATCTTTCACAATAGTTTGGAGTTATAATTTAATCATTTGCTACACATATTTGTGTAATTCTTCGATAAATTGAATTGATAATTGCTTCGATAAATGTATCTAGAGTCAGTATTTTTAAACATATGCTGCACAGAAAGATTGATTTTTCACGAAGTCGGTATTTTAACTCGTGTAATACAAATTTCCATAGGTCTGACCACAGACCAGGTATAGGATAGACCCAACGTTATCGACTCAATCTAAAATAAGATTACAATGCTACGAGTGGTAGGAATTAAAATTAAAATTTATAGTGTTACGACTAATTTCAAGAAACACGTTGCACAATTCCATTCACTAATAGATTATCGTACATGAAATAATTATGTTGTAACAATTGTCCTATTTTGTATAATAGACAAGTCAGGTTACTAATAACCAATAACCAAAGTACTAATAACCAATGTCATGTTGCAATTTATAGCTTATACGGGTTTTGAAGAAATACCATTTTTGAGCGCTATAGTGTCTTGATCTTCGAAATGGATTTTCGGAAAAAAATCCGCGTGAGTCGTTGACAAGCCGAGCCAAAGCATAGCGTAGCAAAAGCCTGTTCTCTATGTCAAGCACTCATTCTGAACAAGTCACACGTATTCAAGTACACACACACACACACCTTTCAAATCTTCTCTCTTAACAGTAATTATTACATTCGAGTCATTAGAAATTGAGAAATTTCAACTTGCATGGGAAACAGTTGAGGTCTCGATTTCTCGATTCCTACACCAATTAGTTCGACTACTGGACTAAATAGAAAACCGTTTAACATTTCACTGGAATATATTATCATCTAGAAGATTTTTTGACGAAGCGTTGCCTAGTGTTTGATCATATATCGCAGTGATAAAAATACGTGTAGAATGTACGGGGTGCACGACTGTAGTTGTGAAAAGTGAATATTTTGCAATGGACATTGCTATATAATATTATTTCTGGCCTTGATGAATTTCAAGTTAGCTGGGAGTCGGCCGAGCGCGACAAAACACCGACACGGCCGAGCGCGACAAAAAACATCAACAACCTCTACCAAAGTCACTACGTCACCGAACGGTGTGCCCTAACAGTTCGACTTTGTCCGCGGCGGGGATCGGATCATTGAATATCTGTGCATTCACAGTCGATATTATTTCGTGATTTCACGATTCCTGCATCAATTCCATTGATTACTGGACTTGACTGGACTACTGCATTAGACTCAGTATCTAGAGGACTATTTCCGAAAGACTTTACTCGAGTCCGAACACATCTCCCCACTGTTGAGAGATATTTAAAAGCGTGAAGAGCTTTTGTAATCGCGTGCAATGCGATTGTAGAGTCAATACTTATTTCGCGATAAAGTATTTCATAGTGGACAATGATGGACCTGCGTGTTAGTAATGTTAACACGAACGTAGAGTCAGTGATTTTAACGCATCTATGTAGAACTATTTCCGAGCACTGGTGCTCTTATTGTTTCTTCATCGCGAAATTAATGCGAAATTTTTGACACGTTCTATTCGATACTGAAGCTGCAGCTGCGGGACATTGGCCTCCAGATCGAATAGCTACTGCTCAAGGAAGATGCTTGTCTGCATGGATAGCAGTGAGACTGTTTTCAACGAACGGTGAGTGATACTTTATCAATTTTTCAATCTTTCTGCATGCTATCGAACAAAATGATTGTTGTAGCGAGCATAGTGACCACGAATATATACTTAGTACTCGCGAATAGTAACGTTAATACGTGTGCTAATAAATATATTTTAAATTCGCGATAGAAGTTTTAATTTATTTCGTTTCAAACATTCTAAACTACTTTTCTGTAATTTCTCAATCATTCGGGATGCTTAATGTATCGAATGCAAGTTACATTTCTGAAGTTGAACCCTTTCGTTTGAGATCCTTCAAATTTTCTCTAAATTTCTGAAACTTGGTTTCCAGCGCTTCATCTTAATAAAACAGTATCATAATGAATGAACAAAAAATTGAGTCCTTGAGTCAAATTCTAGAAACTCGAAGCGTTCAAAATCCGTTTTTTAAATATTTTGTGAACCATTTATCGCAGAGATACAGCCGTTTGAAAATGTCGAAAATTTTTGGGAAAATATAGCGTTGCTTTAATTTTGATGCAGAGTGTAGTTGGCCATGAATTTTCATTAATAACAAATAAAGGCACGAAAGAGAGAGAGAGAGAGAGAGGGGGGGAAAGAGAGAGAGAGAGAGAGAGTGGCAGGTGTACCTTAAGGGTTCGTACTTCAGGGTTTCTTCAGATCTACTTCAGATTAATTAATCAATTAATTTCAAAGGTCGCGAATCGTTTGAAATCTCTGCAAAATCGACAGTTGCGAATTGTTTAAAATCTCTCTAATTTCGATAGTCGCTACGCGTTTTCAATCACTACAATTTCAACAGTCGCGAATCGTTTAAAATCTCTGTAACTTCGAGAGTCGCGATTCGTTTACAATCTCTACAGTTTCTTTATTCGCGATTCGTTTAAAATTTCCGTAATTTCAATAGTCGCTAATCGTTTACAAACTCTCCAGTGTTCTTAGTGGCTACACATTGTTTGGATGTAGAAATTTTCCACTTTCGTTGTTCCACTACTTACTATTGTGATTGAACAAAAGTAATTTTGCAATTAGAATTTGTTTGGAAGCAGTTATATCGACTTTCTTCATTGTGTTTGAATTTGAACTATCACAATTATTGCAAGGATCTTTCAGAATTTTTCCATCCTGTGAAATCGTGTTTTACTGTACCTTGAAATGCAAATGATTTTTTATTAATCTCGGTCAGTGCCAGATGGGCCACACAATTTGTACCGATATTAGTACTTGTGTAATTTCACGTTAAAAATCTTAATACCGTTGTTATTTCGGATTGTACCGGATTCTTTTCATTATCACAGAGAGAGGTAATAAACTCAGTTGCATCATTATACCTTCTCTATTTGGCTGATAATAATTTTTTCGCCACATTTTAGTCACATGTTAACGTAGAACTCGTAGAAATAGGGTGGCCTTTGGCGATAGTAAGCGTAGAGACTACATAACGTGTTCGAAGGAGGTAAGAGCGTATGGCGGAAAGTCTTCGGAAAGGCACGAAATTTAAATGTTAATGGTAGTTTAGGGAAAAGGAATGAAGAGATGCAATATTTTTAACGCACAATTTATCGGCGTTGGAATAAAATTATTCGAGTATGTTTATGGGTGAATCGAAATATTGTTAATGGGAAGCTAATAAAATTAACGAATAGTGTGGGAACTATCGTGGGTTATAATATATTACGAATATCTTTCCCAAAAGATTGCCAGTGACTAATGTGACTTGCTCTACACTGCAAGTAGTTGACCATAATTTTTATAATTCTTAGTGCTATGTATTTTCACAAATTTTGTCGAATTACATTAGTTGACAAATTTGCAGAAATTTGTGCAAAAGAAGATGCTTCATTTTTATCGAAACCTGTGCGTCCCCTTCATTTCTATAAACTCTATATAAAAAATTTCACTATTCACAATTACGACTGTAGTGGTGAAAAGTGAATTGATATATAATATTATTTCTGGCCTCGACGAATTTCATGTTCATATTCCCGCGCTCGGCCAACTCCCGGTTCCCGCGCTTGGCGCGACAATAACGTTTGTCAAATTCAAAACATTGAAATACGTCACGAGTCGCGAGTCGCGACTTCGCCAGTCTGTTCCCAAACGCGATCGTGGTCGGACGTGAACTAGTTTAACGTGTCATGATGAATCTTAATTCGTAATATCTTGCTTCGTGCATTAATTCCATCGGTTACTGGACTATATGGGAGGCCTTTAAACATGATATCACTGTGATTTTGATTTCACATGTGCTTTTATATTGAAATTGTTATTATCTTCTATTCTTTTGTGACTTACAATGGGTAAAAAAAGTATTGGCACACTTTTTAAAATCGCATAACTTTTTTAGTATTGGCCCAAACGACATGAGTTTTTTTGGAAGCTAGGAGGATTAGTGTTCTAAGTGACGTGTTTCGTAGTTTTGAAAAAAATGCAATTTGTTGGACTAGCAAAAAAAAATAGTAAAGGCAGTTTTTTCAACTATTTTTTCTGAGCCTGTAATGAAAATTTAAAAAACCCGTTTGTAGACTTAAGTAAGCTGTACACATGCTGACAATTTCATCAAAATCGGTTAACGGTGCCCTGAGCTATAAATGCTTACATATCGTAGAATAAGGTCGAGAATCGCGAAAATTCCCGAAATCAGCCTCCTAGCTTCTAAAAAAATCATGTCGTTTGGACCAATGCTAAAAAAGTTATGCGATTTTAAAAAGTGTGCCAATACTTTTTTTACCCACTGTATTTGATAATAGATATTCTTAGACATTATTAAAATGTCTGTGTATATGTATTTTTGTCATTTTGATTTCACATGTGCTTTTATATTGAAATTGTTATTATCTTCTATTCTTTTGTGACTTATTTGATAATAGGTATTCTTAGACATTATTAAAATGTCTGTGTATATGTATTTTTGTCATTTTGATTTCACATGTGCTTTTATACTGAAATTGTTATTATCTTCTATTTTTTTGTGACTTATTTGATAATAGGTATTCTTTTCCATGCTCGACTTTTTCACGTACTTGACGTAATTTTTTTACTATTTGAAGATTTTTATGAGTTTGTTATTAGTGAAAATTCATGGCAACTTGATTGCCATCCAGAAGTACTTAACGTATTTGTAATTTCAAAATTTTAATTAAATAATTGGTCAGAAACTTTAAAAATAAGTCTCGGTCCGACCGACTCAGGAGACCGTGGAATGTGTCTCGGGCCGAAGCTTATTTTCAAAGTTTCTGACAAATTATTTACGTTATTAAAAGTTTGAAATCCCAAATACGTAGGTGTACCTCTGAATTGTAGCGTTATACAAGTTGCTAAGATTGGGACCTACTGGACTTCCTGGGGACCTGGTCAGGGTTCGAAGTCCTGATCCTTCGTGCACTCCCTCGGCCCCCTGACCTACTTAGGTTAACTTATTCGGTTGGTGCCGATGAAATTTTCGGGTTCGTTAAAGCAATTCAAAATGTTATTATTCTGCCAAGGCCAAAACCGATTTCTCTTCCTTTTTAACTGATTTCTTCGATTGATTTTCATCATCTGTCCTATTTCATACATTCCTTCGTGGATTTTTGCACGTGTCGTTTTATTTCGTGTATTTCTTCGATGAGTTTACATCATTTATTTTATTTCATGTATTTCTCCGATGGGTTTATTATTTATTTTAAATGATGCATTTGTTCGATGGGTTTACATGATATATTTTATTTGATGCATTTCTTTAATGGAATTACATGATTTATTTTACATGAAGTTAATAAGATAACATATTTGAAAGAAAATAGTGAAAAGTGATAGTGAACAGTGGTAGTGAGAGAAGACATCTAAGGAAGCCTTAGGTTAATTTATTATAGCATCAAGTATTTAAGGCCCCATGTAAAATTGCCAAGTAGTCACAGAATTTTATTAGCTTTGTTGCTCTTTCATTGGCTCTTCATTTCCGATGAGGAAGTAGCAGCTGCTTCTGTTTCCGGGAGCAAGCGACTGAGCATGGAATGGGTATGGGTGGACCAGTTTCACCCCCTGGTGTACTTGTCGAAAGGGAAACGTTTCGGGCGTAGGGGGTGTATCTTTTGGTACACTGCCCGCGTAAGTCACCCGGTCCGATTTCCCAGTCTCCGTGATAGACGGTTCGAATTGCATCCGAGCCAGAGGAATCGTCTCGGAGACGCCGAGCGCTTTTTAAACCGAAAGGATCGATTCTTGTTTTGTTGCGATCCTTTTTTCTCTGTCATTGCACGGAATACGTTTATAAAACGATCTTTATAGTGTTACTCCAACAGAATCATTTGTAAATCGCGGGTTTCAAATGATCTAAGTTTTACCCGTGTTGAATTTTAATTCCTGCCACGCGTAGCGTTACAATCTTATTTTAGACTCAATCGATAACGTTGGGTGTGACATGAAAATGGTAAGGGGGCTTGCGAGCCCCTCGAGCGTGTGACACAAAATTACATTGCGTGATAGGTCTATCCTATACTTCGTCGATGGTGATAGGTCTATCTTATACCTCGTCTGTACTATCTGGGTAAAATCTGAGACCATGCCTCCTAGAGTTACCACCAGTTAGGTCTTACTCTCCCCAAAATCGATTTTCTCACCCCGGTTTGGTTTCCACGAGCCATCGGAAGGTGGCTCCAAGAGTATTGTTGGTAACTAAGTTCACTTCGTGAAACGAAATATGAAATCTGCTCTTCAATTTCGATACTTAATGACAGCAAAATAATTTTCTGCCAATGAGCTTACACAAGGCTTACACAGATGCATTATACAAAAAAGTAGTTTCAGTCTTAAATATTCTTACGACCTGCTTACAGGAAATTTCTTCGAAATCCACATTCAGAAAGTATTACACAGTATTTTTATACGAACTTTAGGACCAATAAAGTATTAGAAGTGATTTTTATTTAGAAAGATGGAAATCATATCACACCATTACATTGAATCGTAATTGATAAACGGTGGAACGATTATTGTGGAAAGAATACTTTTCCATGTGAACAATATAGCGATCGTTGAGTTTAATGTAAACGCATGCGTTCTCAATAACGTATGTCGCATATTGCGTTACCGGCGTGTCATGTTTAATGAAACGATAATTCATCGTGTTCCGTTCTTTGCATGGTAGAACCGTTTGTCTGACTGCACGTGACAGGTGGTTCCTATCGCGGAGTAGAAACAAATTCCCGATCAAAACGTAGATTATCCCGCGACGATACATATTTTACCAGACGACCACTGCATGACGCTGTCGATCGTTGGTGGCGTCTACGTGATACGGTCAACGCGCTCATCGATCGCTAGTATTTACATCGGCGATACGGAAAACGACTAATTCAAGTTTAGTTTCTATCAACTCTGGCATTAAAGTCCGCCTAACTTTTCTTTTACTTTTAATATTCTGTTATTTTATCGCTGTTTTCGTTAAACATATCTGATATACATAGGTACCTATATGTATAACAGAATATTTCGAACGATGTGAGTGAAATAGCATGAATTAATTAAAAATTCATAAAATAAGTGATACTTTTAATTTTCTTCAAGGTTTTAATACCATGAAAGTGCAAACACACGAATCATTAAATCCATGTTATCTCCTGTACTTAAGCATAGTTGTTACCGGTTTCAAAACTTACTGGCCTTTAGTAGATTTGTGAGATGAACTTTAAACTTATCTTGGAAACGCAACACGTATTAAATAGCAAATAATCTCGATAAAAACACAACTATGATTTTCCGATTATAAAATATCCGAATAGCAATGAAGTAACGAAGGAGCTTCCCTATTTCGTTCTTCGCAGAAAACATTTTAATGAAAAACAGTATATATCATCAGAAATAACTCCCGTCACCGTCAGTACGGGAACTATATTCCCACAATTTTTCAAACGCATCTTGCACATCACGTTCTAGAATTACGTACGATAAAACCGATCTGGCCAGTGTTTGAGTTACGCTGTTTGATCCCTGGCCGAATGTTTAGCCGTGAGTAATGTCAGCATTCTTGACGGTATCCCGATATCTGTGCTAGGATCTCTAGCCGTTGCCCGTTCGATACCAGGAGTTGCTCATCTTTTGCATGATTCAGTCGTCCGTCAGGTGCGGGACGTATTGGACCGACCTCTACTCGCTACCAACTCCCTTTCATTCCTTTTCTGTCGGATTCCTTGTCAATGTCAGTGCGATTAAAGGGAGGGAAGCATGAATCCGTCACAGTGGAATCTTGTTTCGATGGTGATGGTGAGTAGAAACTGATTCTACGATTAATAGGGGAGTTCCTCTAGTGTCGAACACTTAAAATTTCTCTCAAGTAAGAAGAAAGAAATAATATTAAATCTCCTTAATTGTGCACACGCGACAGGACCGTGTCGAAACCTAATTGTTGCTTTGTCTTTCCCCTCTACGGTTTACGCGGAATGGCGGCTCGGTAGCATTTCAAATTTCACAGATATAGGTGGCTAATATCCGGTAAGATATCTCTCCCTACTTCCTTCTTCGTAACGTGATTCTTCATTTCTGTGACTATAGAAGCTATTAGATGGTATATAGTAATTATTAATAGATACCAAAAGACACGTAAATCTCTAAACTCGATTTTGTTCCCCTGTAAATCTGTCGTGAGGCTTAAATAGTTTCCAAGGATCATTCCCCACCCCCTACGAAGCTGCGTACTCCCCGACGCCACAAATTCATCCATTTTCCCAGGACACATAGAGCTTTTACCTGTCAACCTCTCACCTAGCATGGTGTCTACCATCGAATTTCTTGTCGTAGTTGTTAATCTGCACGGGCTGCCTGGCCAGCTACAGACAGCAGAAACGTCACGTCCCGATGGCGCGGGCGAGCCAATCATCTAAGTTGCCACCCTATTGGGAGCACATACTCCGGGAGTTCGTGTTCAAGACGATCTCGTCACCGCCGCCGGGCAACAACGACCTGTACAGACGTCTGCTGGAGGCGCCGTTTTACGGTGGCCCGTTCCCGACGGTCACGAACTACATGGCCAGCGTTGTGCTGTCGCGTGGCGACGTTTATTATCTGCCCAACGGCAACTGGCTGCTGTGCCAGGAGGGGTGTATCGACTGCGACGCGTGCACGGGGCACACGCAGCCCACCCTCAAGTGGATCCTACGGAGGATCAAGAGGCTCCCGTCACACGGGCCGCAGCGACACGATCTTCAGCTGACGATAATCCCTCAGATCGACGGCAGCTACCACATGAACGCTCTCTGGCCGAGATCGTACGTCTACGTGACCACTCAGAGCGACCTGGACGCGTACTTGAGCGACAAACCTGGCTACGGGGGTAGCGGGAGCGCTTACGGGAATCTCGAGGACAGTTTCTCGGGGCAAGGGCGCAAGTCCACTAATTTCTGGAGGTTCGTCGAGAGGAACTCGCTGCCCGAACGACGCGCGTCTGAAGGACGAAGCAACGGGACTGATCCTGCTCAGCCTTCTGGAAGCGATCCACCGGCAAATGTTACTACAACCGCGGCACCCATCACCACAACCACCGTGACGCAGGACAGTTTAAGGAATTCCAGCGGAGAACATGCTCAAGTGACGTCCGTGGACAGGCAGAACGATTCGACGCCTGTGGTCTTCAGCGAGGACGAGATAAGTAGGATGAACCAGATGATGCCAAAGTTGATCCTCGGGACCGATCAATTCGGACAGAAGCACTTGGTGCACGTGGTACCTGCTGACAGCTCGAGCAACGCGAATTTCACTGACCTTGTGTTGTCCGGTCCCGTGAATCTACCCGGGCAGTATCAGAGCAAGAGCGCCTATCAGAAACTCTTGGGCAGGATCTACGATTCGTTGAGCAGCAACAAGAGGTCTATCGAGAACTTTCTCGAGCCGCTGATCAGGGCAGGTAATTCGTTGAGTTGGCGTTTGTTGGACGTGGTTGAGAAATACATTCGTTCATTCGGTCGTTTGGTTTTAGAGATGGCAACTCAACGAGCCGAGGATTATCAGCAGCAAGAAACGAGGTACAGCTTTACAGGATTAGGGCAAGCGGGTGGTTTCCGTGGAGGCTCTAATGGGGGGATCCGTAATGCGTTCACGATGCACAAGCGGTGGCCACTAACTTTAAATTGGAACAGACAGCGAAGGAAATCCAGTGACGACACGGGTGCTGGTGGCTTCATAAGTAATTCAATCGGTGCGAATCGTGCCTCAACCAGCAGTCACGATTTCTACACGAAAATACGAAATATCAATATCAATTCGACGTTCAGTCCATATCGCAAGAACGGAAATGTCTCGGGCCGGTTCAATTTCAAACCGATCGATCGCAATTATTACAACGGAAACGCGTTTAATAGCAACGCAGGGGCCAGTAACGCGAGACGCCGCGGTCGGCGGCAGAAATTTGGACCTCGTAAGTTTAAAATAGTTGTTACCACCGAGTCAACGGTGAAACGGTCCAACAATTCAGGTGGAATTAGGAATCGCAAGTTACGTACTGTAAACGGGAGCAATTTATAATCCTCTGCAAATCCTAGTTCGCAGGGAAAGGTTCGTTTTATCTGAATTTAAGTAGTACAGCTCAATGATTGCGTAGACTTTTGCATAAAGCTGTGGGAAGTTTGATGTCATTAATGTGCTATAGAATTTAGAGTCAGTAATGAAAAGTTTGTATGAAATTAGAAGTAGTTTACTCTCACTTTATTTTCTCATTATACAGAGTCCTGCGGTATAAATTGTATGTAAATAATGTAGTGTAATTTAGTAGGTAAATTCCATGAATCTCTGAAGCTTCACATTAATATGGCAGGTTGAGATTTTTCATCCCTGTTTGTCCTTTTTCTTTTATTAATCTACTCATAAAATTCCAAAGTTGTATTTGTACAAATATTCTAATAAGGCAAACTAACAACGCATCCACTCCACTAATGCCACCTAACCCAGATCTTCCCAATCAGAAAATTCCACAGCTTTGAGTGCCCACTTTGATTTCTCTCCAACTGTAATACGAACGCACAAATTGACAAAACAAATTTCCAAATCCTCGTTCATCCTTCCTGCACACGACATTTAAATCAACCCTTCCTCCTCGCACCACAAACATCTCCCAATAAACCAAACAAATATCCTCCGCCCTCAGCGACGTTACCCGACTTCACAGTCGAACAAACAGCCGTTCCTACAAACTGCCATCAATGTAACCGTAGCATCGCACCGCAGCATTTGCAAAATAAATTTGCAAATCGCCTTTCCCGCGCGGAACCACACGTCACAGAATTTTCAACTGAAACCATCCCCCTCCCGTCGTAAAATATCTCTTAATAAAACAAACTAATAGCATCCAGTGCCCCTGGCGATGTCACTTAACACCGTAAAGCCTACGGGGTTGTTCCATCGGTGGCACCGCTAAGAGGATCCACGATCCTTAATCAGGCCTGGCGCGATCGTTTAAAACGATTACAGCCCTTCCTTGTTCCACTCTGCCGTTGTATGATCGGGCGTCGCATCAGTCTTCTCGCGCGTTACCAGCGAGGCGAGAGGGTGGCTGGGCTCTCTGTCCCGCGTGTGACCTCCGTAACCGTACTCCGACCCCCCACGCTGTAATTGCGTGACGATGGAAGCGACGCGACGCGTGTTGCACGCGTACGTGTACCATGCGTCTGTGGTGCTTCCCTCGCGTTTGCAGAAGTGTACGCGACCATGTTCGTGCGCCTCCGCTGAATTTGTGCAAGCATGGAGTACCTTGTACCGCGAGAACGGGGGTACAGGGGCTGGGAAGGGGGCTGGGGCTGAGACGACTGGCTCGGGCGGTAAGGTTTGAGGGGCAGAGGTAAGCCGGCGCTTATATTTAATTAAGGAGGATACGGGCCCTAGCCGAACAGAGAAAGTCGAGCGGTGCAAAGAGAGACGGGGGATAAAGGCAGTGTGTGCGTGTCTGTGTTTCTTGTCTAATTATCTACCCTCCTTCGCGTCCCGCCAGCCACCTTCACTTTCTACGTCTGATATCTCGCCGGCGTTCCGCTCTTTCCACCTTTTCACCGATTTCCGGCTAACTTCCCCTCGCCCTTTTACTGTTCCCAACGTCTGATTCCGTTCTTGCTACTTATTCGTTTATACCTCCTTTGTCTCTTCGGTGATTCTCTTCCGTGTCCTTTTCTTCCCGTTGGCGCGTTCTTTGCGGATGTCGAGACGATCTGCATCGCTGTGGAGGTAGAAGCGGGGTGGTTTTTCCACCTTTCGCTCTCGATTTCATCATCTGGATGGGTCGACTCGCGATAGAGAATACTTTTGACGCGAGTTTGGAAGATGTTAATTGGATCGACGAGTCTGGGATGCTTGATGAATAAAGTCGGTAATAATATTGAAAGGAAGAGGGTGGAGTGCTGGGTCCACTGTGCTGTCAACGTTCACCATGACCTTGATACACGAAAGAACCATGTGGTTGTGTCTAATACATTTTAAATAATAGTATGACAATAGGTAATAACAAGTTGAATCGTGCGTTGGCTTAGTTCCAATGGCGATTATGAGTCCCATTCCTCCGACAACTGACTTAATGTGTTAAACCACAAATAACCTAATTACTTCTATGAACGCTAACAGACATTTATTAAAAACTTCAGCAATGTCAGACTGTTTCTTCGTGGCTGACAACTAATAGACCAGAAGTTTAATCCCGCGGAGTCTGGAGCTTTCCTCTGTGAGTGTTTTAATTCAGAAAAACAAATCTTTCCACTCAAAAATAGCAATGTCCCATGCCTCTATCATCAATTCTACCAGTAGCAAGACGTAACGCACGGTTTACACCTTTTCTATTTCCCTCTGTCTCCTTTCTGGCCGTCTTCTTTCCACTCCCCGCGTCTTCACTCCTCCCTTCAAACCTCCAGACGTTTCTTTTTTCCGTGGCCTTTCTAACCGCGCAATCGGACGGTGCAAAACGATCGACTGGATCGCTGGTAGATTGGTTTTAACGAGTTTCCTTTCAGCACGGTTTATCGAGAATTGCGGCCGCCTCCGTCGAGCCCCAGGAACCGAATACGCCGGGGAAATTTCGACGGAGGAACTTAATTAAAGGCGCCCCCGCCAAAAAATGAGAGCAGGGGATCCTGGCCGATCAGGATCGTTGTTATTACTGCGTTCGTCGCCGAGGGCCCCCATTGTCAGCCCGTCGTCCATTCCACTAATGACTGTGTGTATATAATTTGGTAAACGTCGAGGAACTCGTGGAATCGAGAGACGTCGCTTTTAATAGGATCGCTGACGGGCTTCGATCGAGGAAAAGTGGCGTTGATTGGTTTCGAAGGAACGGGCAGGTTTGCCTGGGAATAAGAAATTAATTAGAAGCCATTCCGCGGGAAATCGGTTTCGAACGCAACGGTCTCTGGTGCGATACAAGCGAGGAAATTTATATAGAATTTTTAAAAGAATGCATCATCCTTTTTTCCCAGCTCCATTTCACTCGGAGTAATTATGATTCACGTTCACGGTGTAACGCAAGGAAAGGCAACGATGAATTGCGTGCGCGCTAATAGATTAATGTTTAATTTAGCTCTTTCGTAATTAAAATATGTTTGGCCGGGATATAATGAGACGTCCAGGCTCGTATAAAATTAACGAGATGAATTATTTTAAACCGACACGTAGTTCTCGGGCAAACTGAACAGCAGGGAAGTTAAAAATGACGCTCTTCCGAGATTCGAACGGTCTATCTGCAGAGTTTGTCTATTTACATTTGCGTGCACGTGGAGGCATTCATAGTTAATATTGACGAGGTATAGTTTGCACAGTGATATCCGCATACATTGAAATTTTCCTTAATTAAGCTAAATATTGTTGTTTCGATGATACGGTGATATTTTTCTGCTCTATTTTCATTCTTTCTCGTTGACAGTTGCCGCTTGCGGAATGCTGACGCGACAAATTATAAATTTCAAATTTCAGTGCTTGAAAAGTCACGAGTCGCCCGCGGCCGGCGGATATACACGATTTATACAATGTTTATTTCAATGAACGCCCACGCAATTTAAATATTTCCCGTTGTTATCCCGAATCGGCATTAACGGATCGCATTTGCACTAGGTATCCCTCGCCGATGGAGGAGCAATTTAATAAACGTTTTATGAAAGTGTACGTTCATGTTAATAAAAAGAGGAACAGCCCTCCTCGTGTTCCCCGGAACGAAATTACAAAAACGGCACTTTGTTCGTTTAAAAATAATGAAAATATTATTTTCCCGAATAACTCGGATTCCGCTTGGCTATTTTCACCGCCGGAATTCCGTGAAAATTTCTCGCGCAAATATTGTTGCGCCGCGAATTTGAAATTCATATCGGATAACGATCCCCCGCTCGTGCGTGCACAAATCCTCGACCGAAATTCCACATTAACGTGGTTGTTGCATTTTTCTTCCCTATCCCCAGAAACAGCAATATTTCAGAATAAACTTATCCAGAAGCTGCAATAATTTCCAAGACAACCCCAAACGAAATAGTGAGACACTGAAGTATAATTTCATCCCTTACATTCAAATCGCTATATCCAAAACAAATACGTGCCGCTTCTGTTCTACTGCACCGACAGAACCGCAGGCCCTCAGAAAAATGGACGACGAGCAGTCGGTGGAGTGTTCCCAGCTAGTTGAACTCAACACCGACAACCAATTACACCCTATCCCCGATAAACACCCTCCGTCTTCGGTCTTGAGTTCTCCACGGTGTCTTCCGCGAGTACCGACGTGTACACGGTGAAACGTCGGCCGAGTAAACGGTCGCGAAGGTGTTCCAGCGGAAATGAGGGGAACGAGAGACCGAGAAGAAATCGGTCGGAAAAGAGGAGCGAAGGAGCCGGGGCTTTTAACGGTAAGACCGTGAACGCTCGGAGCCTGTCTGACGGGGAGATCGACGCTCCTACGTCAGAGGGGCTCGACGTGGCGCACGCGGCCGAGCCTTGGAGAGGGACGGGCCCGGCTAAACGCGGCGGAAAAGGCCGCCTTCGCCGTTCTCAGATATTTAAATCCGAACACCACCCTCGAACCGAAATCTCGAAGACAAGGCGGGCGGCTGCCGCGGCGGAAGGAGGGAGTGTTCGTCTGGAACGGTGTACGTTGAGCGGTCCATTGAGAGCAAGCCTTGAAAGCGAGCACGAGGGGAAAAAAAGAGAGGAAAAGACTTGAGGAAAGCAAGGCAAGAGGGCGGAGGGAAGGGAAGAGCCAGTTGTTGGAGCGTAACGTGTATTCTTGTCAGGGCGAGGCCGAAAGACGTAGTGCGCGGCAGACTTTTGCGGGCCTCTCGCAAGGAAGGAAGGAGAGGAGAGAAAAAAAGGAGGACCATCGGGAAGATTCAGAAGCTTGCTTCTTAATGGTGTGGGTGTGCCGACTAGCGGAGGAGCAAGTTTTAAAAACATCCCGCCCAATACGCCTCTGCTGCAGCTGGGTTTTATCGTCGCCCCCTTGCCCCGCGCGCAGTCAGACTCCTCTCCGCGAACCCGTATCTGGGCGAAGGCTTTTCCGGCTTGGGTAGCGCAGGTACTCGCGCTTCACGTGCCGTTGCCTGTAAATCCCACCGAAGAACGTCTGCTGGTATCAAGGAGCACGTCCAGGAGTGACACATGAGCGAACTCTTAGACCCGCGCCGCGAGTGGGGTATGCAATTTCATTTCGGTTCTGGTGGCAGAACTGGGACGGGCCGGGTGACGTCGCGGCGGTGTTTTGTGAGGGAAACGGGGCGTCGTTAATGCTCGAGAGGTTTTAACTTGCGTAACCGTGGAACCGAGTGGGAGGTCTCCACAAAGGGAAATGATTGTTTCTGCAATTGGTGGCGTTAGAATGATTTTTGGGTCATCTTAGAATGTTTAAATTTTTTTATACGAAGACGGCAAGCTTCTTGAACTCTTTTAAATGTCCACCTACAGTCTACATATACTTTCATCCACCTTCTTACCAATAATGAGCTGTTCCATTGCTTCCTGATACTTTCGAGGCAATCTTGCCGGTTTTTAACTTAAATCATCCCCTCATCTTCAAACACGCACGCATTCCATCAGCAGACCGCGATAGAACATTTTCGACGTTGATCTGACGTCACTGTAAAGACGTTTCGGCTTGCAGCGGCGCGGCGCAGCGCCTCCCTTCATTCTTCGGCCCTTTTTGCGGCGCTCTTTGACCGACAGGGGAAGATTGGATATTTCTTCCCGGAAAGGTGTGCACCTGGTTTTTCCTTCGACAGTCAGTCGAACGAGACGCGCGTACATCAGAGGCACTGTACGTTCGTTCTTTCGCGAACGTAACAGAAAATGCTTGCACTCTGTTGCACGGCGGCGGCAACGACGACGGGGAAACAGCCTGAAACATTCCGTCGAAGCGAAAGGGGAAGTAAAAAAAGGGATCCAGGTCTCGGAGAGACGGAGGCCTGGCAGTAGGGGTGGAACAACTAAAAACAAATCGATCTATCGACATCCTATTTCGTTTCCTATTACGCGAACGTCTGAAACACACGGTTTATTTGGTTTATTTTCATATGGAATGTTCTTTGGCACGATCTCAAAGGCGGAGTCCCGAGCCCTCTGTGCCCTCACCTATGCCTCCCTCCCGCGGCTCCCACCCTCCCGTACCCTCGCCCTCGCGGATCGACGATTTCCCCCTTCGCACACGATTACGATCAACGTGCACCGAACTAATATCTGAATTTTTGTAATTCCTTTTGCCGGATATTGAAGGCGTCTTTTTGTCGAGCAACGAGATGTATGTACGCACGCCCCCACGTCCCTAATCCCGGTGTCTGCTCCCTTGCGATTTGCGATGGGTAACGTGGGAACGGCGGTGGATCGAGCAGGCAGGAAGGAGGCTTTTATCTTCCCAGCGGAGTGTTTTGAAAGTGTTGGTTTAAGGTGTCGGTGTGACTTCGGTGCATCGAAGTGGAAGGAATAGTGTGAGCGGTTGGGGCAATTAATAGGTCTTCTGGGGCTTTGTCTCATAATGTGGTAAATTTAATTTTATTTCGTATCAAAAGGGTTCGTTTCTTAATGGTGATTCTTGTGAAGGAATGAAATGATTCTATCAGGAAATCATATATTTATTAGTGTACGAAACGAGACTCATATTTTTATGTGAATCTTGAGCTTCGTCCTGATTAATGCCGTTCCTATTTATCTTTCCAATTTAATTGTAGAGTAAGTGTGGTATTTGCTCACGAATCACTACTGCATGATACTCTACTCTTACCGTTTTGCACGTCAGAGTAATTGGTGCACGAGCTTATTCAGTGACGAGCAGTTTGTTCGGTACGCAGCGCTTTTAATTCGCGTCAAACAGATTCGAGGAAGTTGTCCCCCGCAAAATTAGATATAAAACGGGCGTGGTTGTTTTGGTAATTAGAGCCGCGAAAGTTTTATTGGCGAGAATAAGTTCTGCTAACTCGTAGTATTCCACTAGCTCGCGACGGGACAGGCTGGAGGAAATATTTCATTATTTGCAATTATAACTCCTGTACTATGAACTTCTGTTCTTGCCAACTACCCCGCTGAAATCTCCCGTGTCCCGCGTAAAACGCCTGCTTCCTGTTTTCTCTTGTAACGTTTACACGCGCTTTCGTGCCTCTTCTGTATGCAACAGCCATAATTTGTAGTTACTTTGGTAGACAGTAACAAAAGGATGTTGACAGAAGCATCACATTCTGCCTGGAACAATAAAACTTTACTTTTTCTTCTCACGCCTTTCTCTTCAGAGAGATGAATTAACAAGCTTGTATTTTTAACCCACATACATGGAAAAGTTAGCGCCACGAATAAAAAAAATCAGCGAACGCCAGTAAAAATTGTTTCGAAACGCATGGACGAAGCGAAAGGTTTCTAGGCTGGAATCGTTCGAGCGATTTACCCTCGTGATTCTTTCATGGGAGCGCAAAGTTCGATGATCGAGTTGCCAGCTTTTATAGAATTGTCGGTAGGAATCGACGTCGGTGAATTTTATTTTGACATTTATGCGCGTTCCGAAGCGTGTAATCAGCAAAGTGGCTGGCGATACGGTCCGCCATAGATTGGCAGGTGGCCACCCGACGCCTATTTAATCGTCCCCGGCGAAATAGAAGTCGCGAAATTAAATGGGCGCCAGGGTGATGATAATAATAGCGATAATGACAACGGTAAATTTAACCAGGAATGGAGACAAAGCGTCACGCTTCCGTGTCCTGTAAATGCAGCATCATTAACGTCAGGTGGTTCTTGCGAACCAAGTCTAAACGCGCCTGGCGAGTGTCATTGCTGTTGTCACGCCCGTTGCATCATGCATTCATAGGTTCGCGCGCTTTTAATGAGCATTCGCTTCGTTGGAATACAAAGTCGTCTTGCTTCTGCAAATTCGAATTCACTTACTGCAACTGATAGTCTCTGCAATATTCAATAATAATTATTGACAGTTCTTTGAAATGCAAATGTCAGATTAAATTCACAGTACCTGGGTAAAATTTAATTAAATTGAGATTCCTCGATGTGCAGCAAATTCGTAGATAATTAATTATGCGACATCGTACAATTTCGTGAGTACTCTCTGCGTCTATGTAAAGGAGAACGACTAATAATTCCTTTGTAACTGATACAGGGAAGCAATCGAAGTTGTTTCTATCCTTCCGCATTACGAAGATACACTTCTGTCGAGGAAAGTCACGTGGTTAATGTTCCTTTTCGTAGAGCGACGCACGTTATCGGGAAATGGGTTAATAGAATTCTAATTTGAGAACACCGTGGAACGAGGTCGATCGCTCTGTTTCCTTTTCAAACAGAGAGGAAACGAGAGGGAGCCCCTATTGCGAAGAGGAGGACGCATTTAGCCCCTTCGTTTCACAAGTTCGAACTTAACAATCTCACGAAACTTCCCATCGCGTGCTTCGATCCTCTGTAAAATCTCTGGAAACGTAGAAGAAAGGAGGGAAAATGCAGGTGAGTGAGCATCCGGAACGAAGGTAAGCGATTAGACAGTTCAAGATACAAGTCTGTAACACTCCATGCTCGAATTCTACCGAAGGCGAGCTGAAGCTGTATTAAAATCCAAGTCATTAAATCTCAATTACTTACCAGTCTTCAAAAACCCGTCTGAGAGAATTCTTTCCCCTCGGGTCAGGACGCCAATTAGTTATTCGTATTTTCACGCCACCGATCGCGCGCTTCGTTTAGCATCGAGCAAGCGTCGCTCTTGGAGGCGTGAACAGTCGTCCACAGGAAATACCGCAATTTCTAGGATGATCCCAGGCTCCAATATCAAAGCCAGTGGTATTCTAAGGCGTTTAAAGACGATTGCATAACCCATAAAGGCGGGCTGCGCGAGCGAGAAGCAGATAGGCCCGACAAAGGGGACAGGGAGATTGAAATAGGAACTAAGGCAGGAACAAGTGGAGAAAAAGAGGTGGATCGAGGGCGAGGGTGTGGGGCGAGGGTGGAATGAAGAAGAGAAAAGGAGGGTCCTCTGGAAGCTCACCGTCTGCGAAGCCAGACACCAGGACCGCGTTACTTCCAGGCCGCCGATGCCTTTTGATCTTTCAAAGTCTAGACTTCCTCCAGTCTTCTATCCTATCCGAGGCAGTCGTGCTCGCCAGGAAGTAAACGCTCCGAGACCGACTTATCGAAACTTTACCGAACTACGCCGATATCCGTTCGCTGTCTTCTCTACCAGCTAGTTTCTCTTCACAGCATGCGTTCCACCCTTTCTGGCGTTCAACCCTCGTCACGATCCATCGTACAGCCTTTCCTTTTTTTCGGCTCCGGTTAAATCGGGCCTTGCGAAAAGCATCTGTTATTTAGCATCCACCCTTTTCAATGTATATTTCGGTGCACCATTCGCTTGTTGCGAACTGATTGTTTCTGATGTTCGATAGGAGATGGATAGCGGGTATGAATTCTGCGATATTAAATAATCGAGTTCGAGGGGAAGCAAGGGTTCCTGGATCCTCAGATGCGGTATAGAGATGTGGGATGGTTCAAGTGGAAACGGGCCTCTCAACATAGGTCTCGGAGATATGTGCCACTGTACATGATTGACGCAATTCGTGACAGCACAATTGTGTCTCCAAACAATGGTAACCCAGTTTGCATTGGCCACGATAGCGGTGACCACCAGTATATACAATTCTATTGGTGATAACGTAACATCAGGTTGAAATCGTGGGTATCATCATGTTGTGACCGGTACGATTAAGATATGTAGGTATAGATTGACGATTCAAAGGACTAATTATCAAATAAAGTACTGATTATGCTATTCAGAAATTCACAGGTTCCGTGGTTGTACACTCTCCACAAACGTAGGACTTTATTTAAATGATCGTCACACACGTCACAAGTGTTCTTTATGTATGACGCGTTGCAAGCACTCACAGAACACGCGTTACCTTTGTTATTTCTCCATTAAAAAGAATGTATACTTAAGTAGACGCGACATCGTTTGAATTTCAAAGGCGGAGTATTAATGGCCCCTCGTTTTAAAACTCCGTGTGCCTCTGCAGGGGAACGAAGTGGCAGTATGAAGCTCGTTTTAATTGAACCTCCCATCTCAGTCACGTGATGACATTCCGAGGGAAGTCGTTTGTTCGCGTCCCGTTGCCTGAAGAGTGGAACACAATTTCAATAACTTGGCTGGTCGTAGAACGGAAAAACTTGCCGTGCCCCAATCAAGCGATTCGTTTAATATGTCGACTAGGTGTGTGAAACTGCTTTTCACCCAGGGCAACGAGGGAGCTTTCACCAGCGACATACTCTAATTGCTACGGACTCTGAATAACGCGCATACAATCCTCCATGTTGTAAATGATCATTACCGAAACCGTTTACAACATGTATATACGACGAGGGATAATATTTATGCTTTCCAGAATCACTTGCCCAAACACGACTGATATGATTCACCTAAAACAGCTTTCAATTTTTCACCGCATCCCCAAATGAAGGGAGAAAGAGACAAAAGCATCCCCGAAACCTCTACACCTTTATATTGAAGAATCCACTCGTTATTAGCCCGAATTTTAAAAACAGAATGCCCCCATTAAAATAGCAAAGGGGCCAATTTGTAACAGTAGAGCCAAAGTCCGCGATCGAGCGGTTTGAAAGGTCACAACGCCCCGTGAAGAAGCCTTGATTGATCCTCTCCTCTAGAGCAACTGTGGCTGCCAGTCAACCACCCTTTATACTTTCACCCCGATCTTCTCCCCTCCCGTGGACCGGATCCTCGACGACTAACCTTCCGTCCACGAACCCGCCTCGCTACTTACGTTCGGCCCCAGTGAATTAAGCCAAGGGAAGTCAATTGGAAAAGTTTTTATTGGGTCTGCGTTTAGGAATTCCACGACGCCAGCCCATATCGTTCCGATTCTAGACGACGCTACCACCACGCGACCCGCCCCCTTGTCCCTATGTTCGGAATATCATTCGTGCTTGGCCGAGTGCTTTTCCTCGAACGACGATCCTTCGCGTGCTATTGCGTCCCAGTCTCTCCAATTCTCTTGATTACGTTTTATTTTGTTCCATTTGCTGGCCGTATGCTTTACGAGCCGGCACGTAAATGGCCCTGCTCTCTCGGATTACGCTTCTGTTCAATCGCGAATGAGCTAACTCGGTGGAACGCGATGAATCAACGGCCACGCGCTGCTCGATTCTTAATAATATAAATCTCGATTCCCACGGTCGAGTGGCTTCCTTCTGCTTTCTTTCTGAGGGGGAAAATAGAAGTTTCGTTGGCAGTTGGTCCTTGAAAATTTGTTTTCTCTGATTCGAGGGAGAAAGAGAGATGTGACGTGTAAAAATTTGACAGCCGCAGATGTAGGATATTAATTCTGCCATTAGAAGAGATTAACTTGCTATAGGCGAGAATTTAGGTGTACACTTGCTTCTATTGACTATTTGAAGAATTTGGGAGAATCAGAAAATTCTACTGTTTGTGCTCATAATTCGCGTACATCTCCACGATCCTCTTAGGCGTCGGTATTCAGTCGCACATCGAGTACTAGTCACTGAAACATGAAATCCACCATGGAAAATAAATTAAACAGAAATCCGGCGAGAAATTTTCACCGTTCCTCGCGACGCTGCATCCTCGACGCGCTGGAATTTACAAGGGTAGAAAATTTTCGCGTGCGATAACGTGGGGGCGGGGGCGACGAAGTATTTTTAGGATCCACCGAGTTGTTGAACAAACAACGAAAATTTTTCGCCCTGCCATTGTTTCGAGGGGAGATAATGGACACAGGAAGAGGGGAACTGGCATATGGAAGGAGGCTCTTGACAACCAGACAGTTTGACATATTTTACCCTCCCCCGCCGTATCAGATCAATAGATGTTTTATTGGATTTTTCGAAAAAACCATTGCAGCCGTTTCGGTATCATTCGTTCTAATTTCATTGCTGGTGCTCGCATGAAAAGTACCGAGGATGGCTGGTCACCTGTTAAATTCGGCGCGGGAGCATAGCCGGCGGCATTATTAAATTATTCTGCTTCTCCCTCCCGATTATATGGCATATTTGTATCAGCCGTTGAAAAATCGATGCCCACCATCGTCCTGATCGATTATAAACCATGCTTTGGTCTCGTTGATTTCACTACCTTTTGCTTTCTCTAGTCAATTACATTGACAGGGAGTGAATAGCGGGCGTAAATGAATTTTCAAAGGACGGGGCTTCATATTGGGCAATGAATCGAGCAATGTAGAATTCGTCGGGATAAAAAAGGCGAAAACACAGTTTGTGCAGTTAGTCGGACAGAATTAACACGTTCACAGTTTGGGCCAACGGACGTGAATCTATCCGCACGTTCAGAGAGACGATAAACGTTACGCAGCGATAAATGTACCTACTGGCTTCTATTCTAAATGTTGTATGCAGTTATAAAATCCATTAGACGGGACAGAAAATTGAGGGTGTTGTAGGAATCTATATTTGAAATTGTGGGGAATATAAAATATTTGTATATAAGTTATTATATACCAGTACGCTAAAGACTAAGAGTATTTTGATTCTATTAAATACACAGTCGAGGTAATACTATTATCCTAATGAAAAGGTAGTGAGTAAAGATGGAGAAAGGTTTCTATGTCGGTGAGCAAAGTGAAACGCTTACGTATATGGTCAGACGTATCTCAATCCTTCAGACCGCGGACAGGTCTACCGTTACTCTCCAAATTCGATCATATTACAAGTGTCCCATCAGCAAATAGACTAGTATGGTATTGAACATAATAATACAACAAAATAATGCAATAGGTATTTTTGTCAAGTTTGTTAGCATCAGCATTACAAGCTAAATAGAACGAAGAAACTTCATGAATGACATGGAGTAACTGAACGCTTCCAATAACACACTCACAATCAGTCTTCACGCTCAAGTACAAATTGAAGAACATGTAAATGAAAACCGTTTCGTTTCACATAAGAAGTCAGAATACTATGGCTTTATTAGAAGTCAATCAATTGATTCGTGAAAGCATGCGATTAAACGACGAACCAAGTATGTTAATAGGAAAATCGTGTTTCTCTTTAACCGATTTTCTCTTTCCAACGTACACAAGTGTCTTTCAAAAGCAACGTAGGAATACCTACGCACAGCCATTGTGAAGTCACCCTCGGAGTACGTCATCGCGACAACGACAGGGTTATACGCGTCTCGTGAAGCGGCGCAACGCAGGGATAAATTTTCCAAAACGCCCGGCCCGTCGGTGGTTTAAACGGGTCAGAATTTCGGGGAACGCTTTACGACCCGTAAGCGATTCGATATTTGTGAAATACGAGCGACGTGGGACGTGTGTGAGCGCGGACGAGAAAAAATGAGCGACAGAACGCAGCGTGGCTATTTATTAAAACCACCAGGCGGAAGAAAAACCGCGGCGGATTTTTATGAAAATTTCCGGCATGTGGAAACGGAGTGTATTTGTGGACGGGACGTCGAGGGGGCCAGACGTGCTGGCGTCATCGCGGCTAGGGGGTTTATTCGTGGACAAACACGCGTCGGAGCATTTATCAAAGATCAAATGATCACGTCTAAATATCCGAGCGAGTGTATTCTTGAGCCTGTTACTTTTATAACGTCATCTAGAGTAAAAAATAGTTACTGATATTGGAAGTATTTAGTATATTCGGCGAAAGTATTTACTATATTCTGCTGGGTTAAATGTACTGTCGTTGAAAGTGTTTACAATTTAATGCGAACTTGAAGTCACGTTTTTTGTGAAGTAAAAAAGAACTCGATTTATTAAGCTACAGATATTACTTGCCGTAGTTGTTCATGTAGTTGGCATGTAAATTCAATATTAACACGTTCCGTGCCAAGCCATTTTTGCCTGACTTGTCGTTCAGGCCATTTGATATTTTGACTAAAGATCGATATATTATCACACAATATTTCATTATATCATCAGTAGATAAGTAGTTCTCTTGTTTAGAGCAGTTATCACATCGTGTACCACCGGTGGTACACGTGGCCTGACGATCAAGTTTACCGTGTATCACCGGTGGTACACGTGGCACGGAACGTGTTAAACAGAGATTCATCGGTCGTTTACAAATCATGTTAGTGTCACTCTATGCGATATCAGTTTATCCTTCATCTCTTTACCAAATAATTCTGCAAGTCTCAGTAATCATTGAAGAGCTACTTTACGATACAATTGTCGTACGTCACAACATTGTCGCGCGATGAATAATCGTAAATCACCACTGTGCACCAAATTTATCCAGGGATAATATCCAAACATAACTGAACTAGCGTTCACGAGCGTTTAACCGGCGTCAATGGTGAGCGTGTGTTTGTCGCGCGGTAGGTACGCGCGCTGATTTATATACCAGCGCGAAAGTTGCAGCGAAAAAGCATCGTCCGCGTGAGCTCGACCATTCATAAAGTTGATCAGGCGCGGGCGAAGAGTGCCGCGCCGGCCGCGCTGGCTGATTGTAAATTGTAAGCAATTTCGTAATTGCGTGGACAAAGCAATTAAGCCATTTGACTGGGTACGCGCGGCAAAGCGCTCCATGGCAAATACACCCGGCTGACGATATAACCGAGCAAACACCGGACGATAATGCAATTTGGATAATACACGGCGACTGAATCGAAACGGACTGCACTTGTGCAGGTGCGCAGAAACAGTCGCGATCCGCGTCTGACACACAATCGAGTCGTTTTATGAAATCCGACGAATTCAAAAAGTCGAACGTTTCCTCGCACTGCTCTGCCTAGGTGAGAGTTTTTGTTTCAACATCTGGTGACGATTTTTTTAATTATGCACAGATCTTACCAATAAAATATTCCTTACTTCCAATTACATGCAAAATGCAGATTGTGATTGACATACGAGGAAGTAAACGAAATATGAAAGTTTAGTTTTTTAGGAATTTCTTGGTTTTGCTCGGTACAATGTGGGTACAAATATATTATCTTCTATCAGGAAATATGTATGTCATAGTGTTGGTATTTTCAATTTTTAAATTTGGTATGTATGTATTTCAATACCTAGTACTTCAGCTTAGTCCTTGAACATTAAAGAGATCGTATACAGTCGAGGTTCTAATTTAAAGTTCTGAGGAAAAAATGTATTTTCAAAATAATAAGTTCCTAACTCCCCGTGCAATATTAATATACTCAATTTGCTAATAGTACATACATTTATGTGCAATTTGAGGTGAATGTTAGATAGCGTAAACGATAGCGCTATGTCTGACCACGAACTGGGCGTTTCTACTTGTGACCTCGCGATTCGGTCTGGTCGTAATACTTACTAAGAACTCGTCAATAAACGTACGTATTTGAAGATATACGATGTTATTAAAAGAATCAAGATAACCTTAACATGACCTACATACCTATATACATTCATAAAGGACAGAATTAAAATGATCGTGTAACGTCCCTCACGCGATCAAGATACCCCTAGACATCAGGATTTAGAATCACCCTTATAGTTATAAATAGAATAGTCTTTATACTTACACAGAAGCTTTCAACAGTTTCCCGCAAATACGATGCACTGGCCACTTACTTCGTGACGAAGAGAATCATTTTATCGCTATCAATCTTAATGCGGATTAAAAGTGAATCGCTGTCGTCTAATTTCCCGCATCGTTTGCGCGTCGGTTTCAAACTATTTTCAACTTGACGAACAGAGCACACCGTTAATGGAGAGCAAAGAAGAACGCAAATTGAATGGAAACACCTGCCTATTCGAGGGAGTGACATTTCCCATTTGGAGCTCGGTTTATTATTTCTCTACTGCACTGGCCCGATGATTCATTTAATTGATCGAGTCCCGAAACGTCACGCCTCCCTTCAATTTCGCGGGAGAATGGCGATCAGACATCGCCGCCAAGATGCCCGTCAGAATTTTTTCGCCGGATCCGCATCGCCACGGCTTCGAACGGCATAAAGCCACGCGAAATGACCCATAAAATTGAACATTTTCCCCGATATAAGTAGGCACATTCAGGTGCGGTCGCATCCGGTCGGGTGCACGCGTTTCCATCCGCTCGGCGGACTACGGGAGGGAGAGAAAGGGGGAGGGATCTTATACAGGGTGGCCCTCCTAACTGTCGACACAATTCTAAAACTACTTCTCACAGCTTGACAGAACAAATTTCCAACGAAAACAATTACGATTTCAATGAAATGCAATTTCAAGTAACAGAAGAATACCTAGTGTACTAAAAAATATAGCCATGCCATTAGAATTCAGAAAGATGTGCCGTTGGCTTTTCATCGTGAAGATGAAATTCGCAATTCATTTTTACATTTCGAACAAACGATTATCTTACATTAGTAAAATGAGGTTGTCATCGCGCCTCTAGAAGCAGCTAGAAAATCATCGACTGTTGTGAGGGCCACCCTGTATAGGGCGCCCGTGGACAATTTTAACGCAAATGAGAAATTCTCTCTCTCACCGTACGATAAACAATCCAGATAAAGGATTTATGGTCGCACGGGAAACAGCTGCCATAAAAGTCTCGGGCTGTTTCCAATCTGTCAACTCGGTTCCACGTGGGGAGTGAGCGAGCCGAAGAATCGCACTGCTCCAACTCGACCCCTTTTCACCCGTCCTACTATCTTTCTTTCGATAGTGTGGGGTTCGTGCCTATGGCTGCCATACGTACGCGTCGACTGGGGTTGTAGTCGCCAGGAATCATAATATTGGCCGTCGTCCATAAGTCAGGTCTGCGGGAGAAGTAGGCGGCTACTTTCACATTGCTCACGTTCCGGTTATTGAAAAGATGATTCCCCTTTTGCTTTTGTGTTTTCTCCTTTCAGCGGCTTCTCGTTAATTAACCCCCTCTTCGCTCCCGCGGCTAATTTCGTCCACGTCGGTTCGAGAAGCTTGTTGACCTGGATGCATTTGATAGGCACCACAGGAACGTACCGCCAGAAAGTATGCTCCTCGCTCCCGAAGTTCGTAATACTTTTACGTTCCTTCTTCTCGATGAACCTATGAATCGGAGATTCTGGAAAGATTTGCAAGGATGGCTCACGATTCAGAGGGGCCAAACAACGCAATTTTAGATCCCTGATGACACGTACAAGTTGGTGATTTCAATGGAGCCTATGCCCAGCCACGTGTCTTCAACAATTCGCTACATCGATATGGCAATCGGCAGCCCCTTTTAATGGAGCAGTTTTCCCAAGTCGATGGTAACTCAGCGACGCCAACCCCGCGAAAGTAAGATTCGAGGGAACTCGAGTTCCCACGGGACAAATTAAAGCGCGCGGTTCCTGGCGCGTATTAGCGAAGAACTATGGCGTGTACGGTAATGGACGTTTAAATTATGCATTCCCCTCGCTTTGCCCCCCATCCCGTGTCACGGAGCTAATTAGTTATTTATACATTCCAAGTGGGTGTGAGTTAGTATCAATGATTAAAGGAGACGGTATGGGGGGCGGGCGGGGTATAGAGGGTTTGGAAGTTTCGCGTCGAGTATTTAACTTTGAATGAAAGTGAACTCCATTGCTCCGCAGTGAAGAAGAGTAGGGGAGAGAAGTTGGGAGATCATGTCAAGATGTCGCGTTTATACGAATCCAACAGACTTCCCCCGGAGAACACTGACGCTGTGATAACGAAACTGTACGGGGTAAGTTCTGCCGGTTTGTCTTGTGCCTCTGCTGTAAGTATGCATCGAAAACAGCAGACTGCGCGTTATATAGTAAGGTGCTAACAATGGCAGTGTTTAAATACATATTAAAAAAATTATTTGAAATAGTAGCTAGAAGTTTCTCATATTTAAGTAAAAATAACACATTTCGAGAAATGACAGAGCATCATCCAGAAACGCGTCTGTTTCATCAAAAACTCCCTTTCGGAAAAACAATTCTGCTGTTACACGACCCGAAATTTGCATCGACTAAACACCGTGGCACGTTCTGTCGAATGCACGCGCAAAGTAATATGGCTCGCAAAAAAAAAAAAGAAAATTAAATTAAACGCGTGAAACGAGCAACCGCGGGCGATCGTAAATTTTGAGTTACCTCTGACAATTTGCAGGATGGAAGACGACCGCTTCTTTTTTATATACACGCGTTTTAGACCGTGTGAAATGCAGGACCAGCGAAGTTTCATCGGTAATGGCAGGCAGTCCATTTCATTTGCAAAGGTGGCTCTCATCCGGTACCACAAAAAACTGGCACACATGCCGCATGGGTTACATTTGCGCCACGGATCGTGGAAAGCGCGGATAGGTCAGCCTCATCATTAAAAGTAAGGGGTAGAAAGGAGGGCAAAGAAAAATAAAAGAGCTCGGCTCGCTTTGAGCAACTGCTTGGCATGCTGTTTCCACTTCCTTCCTATCGTTATCTCTCCTATTTCTCGACTTCTCAACCAAGTTTTCTTCCCCCGCCCCAGCGTTTTCCTACGCTTCGCCCTCTATTTTTTGAATGCCGATGAAACCGAGAATACTGAGACGTCTGAAGAAATACGTTAATAAGGAGTTAACAACGCGCAGTACTATTTCAGAAATATTTCTCTGCGAAGGATTCGTGATACCTATATTCCTTTTTAACTAGGAAGGTTCAAAGAATCTTTTTTTTGCTAAAATTTTAAGCCATCAGTTGATTATCCGTGTGCACGATGAAGCTTCTGAAAAAATTCTTTTAGAGGCGGATCCTCATATCGAAGAATTTTATTCCACTCTACTAACTTCTCTTTTACTGCGGAACCATTCTTCTTTTCACCAAGTTACGAATTGTGAAAAATTTTCTATATTTCTAACGCTGATCGATGAAATCCCGATGTACACTGTACAGGCGAGAAATAAAGAAGTTACTCTTCATTGTTTGTCAGAAAATATGGTCCACGTGTCGCATTCCTCGAGGTTCCCTAAACAAATAGAATTCCGATCCTGCCTATTTTCATTTTCTTTCTCCTTCTTCAATTCGTGAAATCCTAGGACCAAAGCTTTCAGCGACACTCTGCTCGCTCCATCGAGGAGGGAAAGTGAAAAATTAAGAAACCGAGTCACGCACGCTTGCCCATTACCGCGAGGTAAACACACGGCTTGCGCACACGACCAGAATATCGGACAGTTTGCTCTAAAAAACAGAAGAAGAAGAAAAAAGGGAGAAAAAATAGCAACCTTCGATATCCCTTCTGGGTCGTGAGAGAACGACGTTGATCCTCTGATCAGATTCCCCGCTAATCGCGTTCAGCCACTCTCTTGTTTCAGACCCTCCTGCTTCGGCGATAGGATTCTTGGAAAACTCGAATTTCCCTCGTCCTTTGTCCCCGGAATAGAAAATCCAATCGTAGAGGAGAAAGAAAGTTAACGCAAAACGAGAGTCAAATGGCTGCCGTCATTGGAGTAACGATAACGATATTTTTAGTATCCCTTAACAAATTTAATGTTTCAGTCGTGGCTATAAGAGCGCTTATTTTTCAAAACGGAATAGAATTTTCGTATGTGCAGGGAAATTCAAGCTCTTAAGTACTGTCGCGGAAATTACGTTTAGTAATAAGTGTGATGGGATGATCGTCGCTATAATAACACCAAGAATATCGTGATATTATGGTTCCATTTGGGAAAGACGAGTGGCTTGGTTTCAGCTTCGGAAATTTGAGGTTTTACGATCAAATTTTATGATCACCTGGTTATAAATTTCAGTATTGACGCGAAGGTTATGTTTAGGAATAATAGCAATGAGATATCATAGTCGTAACAGTAATAAGGATCTTGAGACTCTAGTGGACGAAGTAGCTTGAATTTTAGCTTCGAAAATTTCTGGTTCCATACTCCCTGACGTTACTCTCTAGTAATATGACGTAAACCTCGCGTTTATTTGCTCCATACTTTACGGCGCCGTTACATTTTGCAAAATATTTAAAATTTTACCAAACTGCAAAGCCCGAGGGGAAAACTGCAGAGGAAGCTGAGTGCGACGGGTGGATGCACATTTTCTAACTTTCAAAAGAAAGGATATACTGCCTCATAAACTTGACCGCATTCAGTTTCACGCAAAAGAAGGCGTAAAATATAAAGTATTCACGTTGTATCTTCATAGACGCCATATTCGCAACACAGCCGTACGAATAATTATTCAATAACTATGTAATTAGGTAATACCTCGCAAGATCATTCGCTGTCACTGCGGTTACATAATTGAACCAGTTTGAAAGGGAAGCGTATTCATCGCCGGTCGAGTATGCGTTCCCATTCTCTCAAATCTCTAACAGTAATTCCGCGCGTTTTTCGAGCCCTCCCCGCGGCCGAAACCCGTGATCCGGCTGTTACCAAAGTATCATCTGTTAGCCAGTTTGATGGCGTCACAGTTTCTCTCTCGGCGCCATCAAATCTGAGAACGGTTGCATTAGATTCACAAACATTTGCCGGTTGCGCCGCTTCCCCAAGAGGGTTGAGGAAGAGCACGGTAGGGTGGACACGAGAAAGTGCAATATTGAATTCCCGCAAGGCCTCTGGGGTCGGCTCGCTCTCCTTTCGCCCCCTCCCCAGCAGCCGCCCTGACAAATCTACGTCGTGGGGATCAGAGGTCCGTGCCATCTATATAAATTTAATAACACGAAATGACGTGACCTCCGCCCCCGAGACTGTTTTCCTCCCGCGCCTGTCTCCCCCTTTCGCGGGCCCAGCGATACTGCAGACTCTTGGCATTCTTACCCCCCGCCCACCGACCTGTTTCCCCTCGCCGGGCCATGTACACCGCTCGTAAAACTGATTTAAGATATATGATCGGCAGTAAGAAATTGCTTTCCCGTCCGCAAAGTTGGCTGTTCGATGGAACGACGTGGCTTTCAGAGAGAGAGAGACAGAAATAGAGGTTTAACTACCTTGCTCGGCTCACGTATCCTCGTAGATGCAACAACTATCGCGAGATCTCGAGGTGAATGAATTTGAGATTTTCGGGAGGAAGTGGAAGATCAAGGAGGCTCTTTTTTGTTTCTTTTTTTGCTAGGACTTGGGAAGGAAATCTTTGTAGAATGTAATTGAGGATGAAATTGAATCAGTTTTGGAGATAATTCTGGCACACAGTGAAGTGGCGAAGGGATTCTATATTATAAATATCAGTTTTAAAGTGAGAATGTTGAAATTTTGCATTCTTACTAGAATATGTCTAGAAATAGTAGCTGCAAATACTGACGCTTCTAATGAGGCGTGCTTCAACGATTTCACTATCGAAACTGGCGAGCAGGCACTCATTGTTCTTCGGCGTTTAGATTTCACTTAGCGCGGGTGGCGTTTCCACGGCTGGGAAATCGATTTTCTATAATAAATACTTGAACCAGGCGGACGTTCGGTGCAGGTATTGGAGTTAGTGGAGGGCAGGGTGTAATTTCTCGCCACGACCACGCGCTATAGATTATTTTATGTAAATACGGAATCGAAAGTGGTACTTGTCCATGCGCCGTCCTGCTCGCTGCCTGGCCGCGACCGCTCTCCTCTTTCTCTTCTATCTCTGCCTTCTCTACTCTTCCGTCTAGCCTTTATTAATTCTACAGATAACGCACCCGGTCGAAGGAGAGGGGAATTGATGAGTGGGTAGTAATCTAATTTGCCGGGGAATGTCTCAGGGCGGCGGTATTCCAGCTGGCGTATTTTTAATAAATTTACATGAAAACAACCGGCGAAGTGAAAACGCTCCACTATACTTTATGCTTCATTGGTATAATTATTATAATCGAGACACTTACTAGAATGACTGTTAAATAATTGTAAAAAAAATTCCGCCGCGGAATACTTATTGTGTAATTAAATCGAATAACTTCTCCATCTGTATCTCATATGTTGATGTGATAGTTGCCCTTGTGAGTGTCAATGTGTGTGTGTGTGTGTGTGTGTAGCTGAACACTTAGTCTAATTCTGACTTCAATTAGACAATGTACACGGTGGCAGGACGTAAAACAAGACATCGTGGTCGTGCGAGTAGTATAGGTCAGCGCGTGGCCAGCTAATAGGAACTGGACAATATTTGGTCAGACCAGTAGAATTGAATGTGAGCCGGCCGACGAGAAGACCTGGAGTATGTACATACTTGGTTTTGTGTATTTAGTCATTCACCATTCATGAAATGACAATTTTCAATCTGAGAAAAGCTGCTGTTTCGCTTCTCAATGTAAGTGGCCTGCAATGTATTGCAAGAAGAACAGATTTAATTTTTATCACTGCATCGAATTCCATAAGGAGCAAATGTGATCGACGAAGGCACAGACGATTTACAACATTCAACATTACCATCAAACTGCTGTAAAATGATAACACTTTCGAAACTCTTGCACAAGGAAACGTACACGTACACCTATCGAGAGTCACGAATACTGGGAAGCAGATGTAAAGTGCAGGCGCGATACATTCGTTATCGCGACGCATTATGCTTGCGTATGGAAATTGCGCGAAACTGGCACGCGTGGCGCCGCCCCGTTTCGCGAATTCAATGACTCAGACTCCGGCCCGCTCCAAGTCAGGCACAAGTGCACTTTGGACACTTGATCTGGTTGTCAGGTGCATTAAGCGGGCGAATCAAGCCAAGCAATAATTTCCCCAGGATTAATTGGCGAATGATTGACGCGGTGATTCGAGAGGTCCTGTCGTGTTCCGTGGCACAGCTTCAAAGCCGAGTGCAGTAGGATAATTGGTTTCGGCGCTGCTGCAGAAAGTTCGCGCGAAGTCACTAACTCCGAATTTCCTGGCAGGGAAAGGATTATACATGGACGTGCTCGCGTATGTAGATGAGGCGCCAGTTCATCAATTGTGGCAGAACAATATTCCTGTTTGCTCAATTGAAGAGGAGATTTCGAGTACAGAGTGACAAAAATCGGTTCTTAATTTTCGAAGTGATCGAACTTATTTTGAATGAGTACCTACATCTCGATTTTAGTTCCTCTTGGTCAAACTGCGAGAAGGATGTTTAACAGTGTCAGATAGTACCTGCTTTTGAAAGACAGAAGTTAACTTTGAAATGTCATTTGAATTATTTAAAACCTCTGGAGTTATTGAAGAGCGATGCTCTTGGTGCAAACGGGAGGGCATTTGGAATGAAAATTTGGAGTGAAAAGTTGATAGAAAGTAAACCGTGTGTAAAAGTTCAACTCCGAATATAAACCGACCTACCTGATTAATTTTGTCCGCGTGTTTTCGATTTCGAACGAAAAGGCTTTGTATACTTTTGCCCGGTCGAATGTCCGTAATTAAAAACCCTCAAGATTTCAAGTACAAACTGAAAAGTTTTTGCTTTAACGCTTCAAACCCTTTCTGCGTTAAGCCCTTTGACGTAGTTTCGGTGGAACACTGCATCTTTTGAACGAGTTTCCAACTGTGTTTTTATTAACAACATTCGGTCAATTCATCTAAAAAACATATTTCCTTTCAACTTTAAAGGAAAAATCGAAATAGTTTGTTAAACATTCACCGAGTCACTCAAACGTTACATCAAATTCCTCTGGCAGCAAACAAAATTATTCACATTCATAGGAAATCTTCAAGAAGAGGAGAATTAACTGAAAATATGAAATTGAATCTCAAGTAAATTGAACGAATGAATGGAGTTTGTAAACGTTCCATGCACGTTGGAAGCAAACGCTAAATAAGTAGGGGGAGATGCGGAGTCTTTCAGAAAATTCCTAACGATCTCTGTAAAATGATCACAAATCGCGTGATGTGTACATAATGCTTTCGCGAAAGAACGGATTTCGAGTGGGATCCTATTACCTCGGTGGAATTGTTAAACGGAAGGTTCGTTGGGAATCCGATATCAGGTTCACGGTAATTCCGTGAGAATTATTTACATGCACTTGTTCGGAGAAGATGTTCGTGTAGATGACTCCACGGTACATTCTACTTGTGTCTTTGTTGTAATTAGTAGGTAATGGGATGCACTCTGCTTGGAGTTAAATGGTAATTTTCTTTTGCATAAGTCCCTCGGGGTTAATTGTGAAACAGGGTTCAACAACATCGTAACATTTAGTTCGGGTATAGTTACGTAAATCCTCGAGTCAACCTATTTATTAATTGCAGATCTAGAGTTTTCGTATTTTTACGCTTTAGTATATTTTCAAAACGAACTCTTCGCGAAGGACACACTGGATTACATGTTTTACTTATTCCAATGTGACGTAATTCATTAGGATATCTGTTGAGAGCAATGCCTTAATTTCGATATGAAATAAAATACATAAATATCTTCCAAACGCGGATAGATGAAAGGCAGAGCACCTTTCAAATCGTCCACTTAGATCGGAGTACTATTACTTTATCAGAATTATACGTGTCTGTAAATATCTGCGTAGTTACAGAGATAGTAACGACTCAAAGGGAATTTCATATCTTTAATTAAGAAAGTTGTACTGGCCAGATCGAAAGAGCTGGGTCCAGTTAATGAATTAATTTTGATAAAATATATAAAGAATTTTATGTCTGAGGTACTGAAATACCATTACCCGTTAGACTATTATTCTTAATGTTCTACCACGTATACGCACTCAACTTGCATTTATTCTTTTGTTAAATTGAAATTGAAAGTTCGCAGATTGCAAGAAGTTCTTTCGTATCTTCAATTAAACCGAAGGAAACATTCTGCGAATGTATAACGAGCATTCTTGCGACTTGAAATATACGTTTGCAGGGATCCTTCGAAAAAGGTACGCACTCGAAGTGCGCGAGTCGAGCAACTGTGCCGCTCTCTCTTTGTAGAGATCTCATCAATCATTAGCTATCTTCGACCCAGGCCCATCTGTTTTGCTATTCATTTTCATTTTTCGTAATTACCTCGTTGTGGGTTCTTCCTTTAGACAGCGCTTTATTTATTCGAGAGGGAATACTGTCGACTTCGCTGCACGCCAAGAGAGATCATTTGCCCCAGTTTAGGAGAGCACTGCGTAGACGTACCATTTAATTGCAAGGGATTTCATTTGAAATCACATGTTGCACGGTTGAGGTAAATTTATACATGTCATGCAGCCTTAGAATCCGTACGTTCATCTCATGTAACTCGAGTTATCCCACCGGAAAATATTACCCAGTAATTTTGAACATCTTTAATGAAATGACGCGTTACTTTTACTATTACATGTGGACCACACGTCTCTTTTCATCTACCAGGTCGCATTAGCATATTCTATCCTGATTGTTATCATAAATCAATACAATGCCGTTGTATAGTAATTTAGCATTTTTACACAGTTGAAATTATCCAAGAGTTAAACCTAAGAATTATCGTCTTTTTATTATCGACAGCATTCATTGACGCAAGCAAACATACGCGACACGCTTACGAAATTAAGCGGAACTGGGGTGAAACATTAACTTTCTTTCCCTGACAGATTCGAGGGTGCTGGAAATTTCGAGCTGGTCCCGTAGCCGGGCAACCCTCCAGTTTACCCAAACCGTTGTCCATCAAAACTCGAAAAACGTCGACTAATTCCCGGCTGCAAACCGACTTCGGTTTGCCCGATGAGCATTTTTCTCCGCGGGTTGTCCACGGCCGACTTCTTCCCTCGTTTATCACACGCCCCGCTTTTATTTCGTTCCCGACAAGGCGGCAAGGAATTTTTCAATTAGTTTTGCAAACAGCGGGCCGCGCGACGCGGCAACGTGACCAGCCGAGAGGATGGTGAAAAATGAGCTCCTTGGACTTTGCGTTATTGTAACGTAGTCGCTTCCAACGCGGTGGATAATGTTTAGCGAAATGTAAGCAACACGAAGATAATTGGGCGAGCTTAAACGAAGTTCCCGGCGAGAATGAATTCTGTTCTCAGCGGGAATTTGTTCAGCGTTTCGCTAGATTTAAGCGAGGAACGATAATAATCGCGTGACGGCTCCAGGGGTAGGTACTCGAGCTCTTTTCTCGAGTTATGAAAGCTGATTCTTCGAAAGAAATGTTTCTTTACTGCCACGCGATTTTGTTGAGTGTTGAACTAATATTAGGAGGAATTCTGGGGGTTAGATCGAATTCTTGAGGCTCTCAATTATTATTAAAAATGTTGAATTATGTTTTATTGTACCCACTTCCAGTTATTATGAACAAAAATAACTAAAGTATCTTCCGCTTGTGGGTATTGCGAAGTATACTCCTTTGGAGCCGAACAAAATTGAAGTTCTTTAGGAAATTTGCTAAATGAAAAGTTCACCATCGGCTTTTGTCCAAGATGTTCATCTAATCCAAGAGGCCCGCGAGATTACATCCAGGACGTAAAAATTTCCAATTTAAATTCCGGTCGTCTCGTTTAAAAATTATTAAGACAGCAAGGATGCCTGCGCCGACAGGTAGTTTGCATTCGCCGGGGCAAGCAGTGTAAGATTCTACGTGGCTTCAACGAGGCAGTAATAGACTCCGTGAGCGAGTCTCGGCGGGTGCTTCAAAGTTTTTCCTTCCTCTGAAAGGTGGAAGTGAAAGTTCCTCAAATCCGGAGCGTCCTCGAGTCTCAGGAGCGCGACGATAATATAGTACAGATACATGGAACCACGAAGGGAACGTCAGAATCCTCTCTACCCTATAGAATCCCGCGCCCCTACGAGACGATCGTGCTTTCTGTTCCTCTCAAACCACATCCGACTACTCGATTCACCCGCAAGTAATTCTGACAATCGAATCCTTACAGTATCTATTAAAATTCTGCAAGCATTATTTTTACTGGCGCTATATTACCTACAACAGAATATTCCGAAGGGATAACTAATTTACTTTTAATGAGTTTGAGAGAAAAACTCGCGCAGTAGTAACGGCGCAATTTTAACTTGAGATTAAAACATTAAACTCGCGAGGGAAATTGATATTTGGCGAGGAGATTGCGACAAGTTCTGTTGCAGTGCGCCGTGTAGCAGAGAGCTTGGCATAAAATCTCCAGTCGGAAATCCAAGTATAAACAACGCGCGAACTTCGCGAGTGTCCCATCACCCACTTCCTGGTATTCTTTCTGTTTCGTGCCACTTAACCCCTTGGATAAAAGCAGCGCGGGACGTTCCGTCCCAGGGAACCGGCGAGACATTTTGCGGGAGACGTAGCTTTCCCAGGGAAACCTTGCTCCACAGGGCTTATCGCCATGCAAGCACTGTAGAGAAATACGTTTTGAGTGGTATAATACAAAGATTACGCGAAGGACGTGACTTAACATAGCTCAATGAAGCTCAGACCGAGTTAATTAAATCCGCGAGACGGGGCTAAGAGAAAGACCTTAAGGGGCCGTGGTGGCAACGGGGATGAGGGTGACTGGTAGTCAGGGTGGGAGGAAGGAGAGACGAAGAGGAACGCGGGGAGGAAGTGAAGCGAAGAGAAGAACAAAGAGAATGCGATACATAGTGTGATGGAGGAGCTGGAAGGGAATGTGGAAGAAGAGAAGGTTAGCGTGTGAATAAAAGAAAGTTAAAGGAAATCAGAGAAAACCAGGGTCGAAGAGAAACAAGGGAGAAGTTATGAAGAAGAAAACCAAAGGTGGGGGATAGTCTAGCGGATATTACGAAGGTGATGCCACCCCTATAAACTCCCCCTTGTGCACAGTTCACTCGGCAAGTACACGTGTCAAGCTCTGAAAGCGCATGGAAAGTTCGCGTGTAGTATACTCAGAAAGGTGCATACTGTCGTTGCGTCTGCACGCAATTTATACCTACAAGGTGTTCCAATTTAATCGATCCAAGCGAATATCGTCGAAGGTATCACTGGATATAACAGAGTGTCTCACATGAACGGAATCAATCTACCTCCTGACTCTATCCTTTCTCCTTTTACAATTCTTCTCCCTTCTTCCTATCCTCTCCTCCTTCTCCTCCCCTAATTTCACACCGCTGCATTATTCTCGTCCCCTTTACTCTCCCACCCCCGTAAACCTCATGCAACTTGTCCCTCGCTCTGCTCTGACTTCAAGCTTCTTTCTCCCATCCTCTCGTGCTTTCCTTTTTTCTCACCTCCCTTTACTGCCTCGTGCCGCTAATAGTTCCGACGGTATTCACATGAATTGACAAAAACAGGACACCCTGTATAAATGTGCACGCGTTTGTACAGGTTCGCCAGCTTTCACGAGCTTCGAAGCGTCGAACGAAGTGCTCTCTCCCCCTCCCACACCGACCGTCGCGTATATCAAAGCGGGTTAAAGCCACCCCCTCCCCAACCCACCCCGACGTCCCCACCCCCGCTGTTCCCTCAGCTGAACGGGCGCTCCTCAGTCATCCGTGCACAACGTGCCACCCACTTCACCGGCAAAATAATATTCCATGTAATCTCCAACGCTCAAACGAAACTCGAGTGGATGCAAAATGTGCGTAAATGAGGTGCCCGCGGCGTCGACGTCCTCTCGCCGTTCAGGCGGATAGACTCTCGCCGAGCCACGGTTTGTCGCGCGTTCCACACGTTTTTTGGTGGATCAATTTTTTGTTTTGCTGTATCTCTCGTTTTTTGCGCTAACTTCGGTGCCCCGTCCGAAGCGACGCCGTTCAAAGCATCGGCGAGCGCCGTTCGATGTTGCTGTCAAATCCTGTTGGACAGAGGTGTCGATCTTCCGTTCCGCGATTCGGGGGTTGTTTGCCTCTACTCTTACTAATTAGCGATGGGATTGGATTTTCTGCTGGTACCATCGGCAACTTCACTTTTCAAACTGTTATCTTTATATCAATTCGCTTTGGGAGTATCTTGATGAATGGTCGGAGGCTTATTGATACGTTTTGATAAAAGGGATGGAGCAGTTTCGTTTCGTGGTTATATGCAGAGAGTTTTATCGTGGTACTGTTTTAGGTCTACTTTTTCATTTTTTTACATTATAGTGAGAGGTTGCAGGTAATTTGTAATCATAAATCAAATGAAGTCATAGGATTTTAAATTTTATTTAGAAAAGGGAAGGTAGGGTAAACCAACCAGTGAATGACCGAATTGTCGAATGAGAAGCCCAGTAAATGACCGCATACTTTTATTAAGAATTGTACTTATTAATGTTTGTTTAATACGCATAACTAAAAATATGGGATATTAAAAGCGCAACTACACTCCATTTATAAACATATAGTATTTTTTAAATTTATAATTGACATTTCTTTGCCTAATGGTCATTCACTGGTATGCGGTCAATTACTGGTTGGTTTACCCTATAAGAAATCATAGATATTATACGAATTTCAAGAATTATCTGAAAGTGAGGATGTAGCTAATAGGAAAATATATAGATAACACATCATGTTCACACATTTATAAAAACGCACGCAAGGATACGTTAGTCCGCCCGAAAAAATACTGATAGTGCTTGACCCCTATGGAATTCGTTCTCTGTTTTCCATGTTTGAGTGTGCTCTGTTTCATTTCGATGCTGAACATAATTTTCGTCCGAA
Source organism: Andrena chrysosceles (assembly GCA_963855975.1). Taxonomy (NCBI): domain Eukaryota; kingdom Metazoa; phylum Arthropoda; class Insecta; order Hymenoptera; family Andrenidae; genus Andrena; species Andrena chrysosceles. The sequence goes on along the minus strand of OY979766.1, from coordinate 6,471,542 downwards.
TGAACTTAAACATGCTAATCAAGGGTTCACGGGGAGAAGTTGTTGCACGCTGGCCTGAATAAAACTGGCCGAGGCTCCCTTCACGGGACAAGTAACTTACGATGGCCCGTTGTAAAATTTCACTTCTTTCTAGTTTCGTAACGTAAACTATGCCAAATTAACTCGAACACGGTATCCTTTGTGGCCGGACCACGAGGATACTGCTCCACTTCGGGGACGGAATAAAACTTTTGCGATCTTTCTTGCGTCCGTTTCCCCTTTCCCGTTTCTTGCACTGCCGTGAAGTAAAGACCTGGTTGTAAATTCATTTGAAACTCCCGCGAATAAAATTGCAACCGAATTAGTTCAAAGTAAGTTCCTCGAAACAAACAAAAAGGCAGTAATTATTGGAAGCATCCTTTCATTCTCTTTTCTCCGAATTTTTTATTACCAGCGTAAAATAGTTGGATTGCGTTATCGGTTATCGAATGGTAATTACAATGGAGAAGAAACGAGAGTTGGAAAAAATTCGGAAGATAGCGTGAACGAAAATGCATTATTTATTCCATCGATTATCGTTTATTTACCGGGTCAATCGCCCTTTTATTCCAAACGCGAGGAAACATTCTGGATTGCCAAAAATACCAGCGATTTCAAGCAACCCAATGCCACTTGATTTGCTATTTTTTGCAAAAATCGGTAGGGCGTCGCGCTGTTGATTTTAAATTCAGACCCGAATGGCACTTGGCGGTGACGTTTGTGGAGCTAACCAAAAGTAATTTTATCGATCGGTTTGGTTTGGCGTTTAAATGGATACGTTTTGTTGTTCCTCTACTGTGTACGAGATCAGTCAATGTTCTTATTGATAATTCTGTGTTATTCGTAAAATATGGATGTCGACTTGATTCGAATCACTGGTTAAGAGTGCTCGCTAATGATTCTCTTTCGTTGATACTTGTCGCCCCTGACAAGCAAGTGATACCTAACTAGGCGAGAGATGGATGAAACAAGGATGTAAACAATCCCTTTGGAATAAATAATTACAACGCGATCCACACGGCATGAATCGATTTCCTGCATTATTCTCTTCTTTCTCGTCGGAGGCTGCACCGACATGGAAGATCAGCACGATTCGAATCTTCTCTAGCAGTCCTGGCACATCCTGGAATTCTCTCCAGCGATCGGCCCCTAATAAATCTACAAACTGGCGAGCGAAGTAAACAAGGCGATCCACAAACGGCCGTGTGCTAAACGTTATTCTAAATTGCATTCCCTAGGAACGCTGGCCGTAATTGCTTCTCGTTAACACGGCACACTTTAACCGGCACAAATTAAACGGACTTAAAGCAGGAATCGTCAGAGGATCTTCAAATCTTCGAAGTATGGAGTTCCATAGTTACTTTTTTTACTATTCCACTCGTTTGTCGAGATTAGAACACGTAAACCTTCTCCCACGCGAAATATAATCCTAAAACGAGGAGGTGAAGAAGGCTCCGGACTTAAGTCCATCTTGAACTAATTCCAGTGACCCTTAAAAGTTCGTTTACTTTTATTAAAAATTTGTGTTAACGTCTATTCAGCATTCATCTTTAACGACATCATTGGGAGTATTCAACTCCTTCTTCTCCTGAAATCTAGGATTTTAAATGTTCAAAGTAGTTCGTGAAGGATTTGATCTCTTATTTGCAATTTCTAGGTGACTGACTTCGTTTATTTTTATACTTCTATAATTTTGTAATTGGTACAGGTTTAATCCCGGATTAATCAGTCACCTGGCCACTCTTTCACGACAAGGACAAGAATGACAAAAAAACACAAAATTCTATAGAGATTTTAAAAGAATGTTATACCAAATAATGGTATACCAAAATAACCTGAATATCCAAAGGAATCTATATTCAACAGCGTATCAGAGTATTTTCCTTCCAGGGTTACACAAAACTATCCACCTCCGTCGATTACTTATGTCCCTCGACTAATTACGTTTCGATTAATCAACGACCCAGACGAATTCCCCCCAGAAATAAGCAGTGACCTTTCGCACGAGTGGTGTCGCGACTCGACGGGTTCACGTGCCCGCGATTACGGCTAATTATCGTCGGGTTAATAAGCCACGACGACAGCGGGCGGGGCGGGGGTGTGTAGTGGCGCTCGTCGTCGCGAGGGGGTGAATTTTATGCAAGCCTGCGCGAGAAAAGGTCGCAAGCGGAGCGGGACAATCGTCGTCTGCTCAGGGAGAAACAGCCAGTTACAGCGTTCTAACTGGAACGGGTCAGAAGTTGAAGCAATTAGCCCAGTTTGTCGGTAGCACGGAAAACAATGCCAGAAAGTTGTTAATGATGTCACACCCAGTGGCCCAACGTTCCACGCTTTAAAAGCTAGTCCCAGCCAAATCCACCCCCACTCCGCGCCCGTTTCCAAGCGCTAATTATAAACAAATAACGATACGCCGCGAGCCGTGATATAATTTCGACAAGGGTAGCGGGGGAGCGACGGGGGATGGGACCGGGTCGAAGGAACCTCGGGAGCGAGCCTGGGAGAGATAAGAACGGGAATTCCTCTTGCCGGTTTAATCGCCTTGCAAAACGTTACGCGCGCTTAATTAGCCTGCCGCCGTGTCAGTTAAGAGGCTTCCTTCTTTGTTCGTCGTAGAAGGCGCTCGGAGGCGCGACGTTTTTGCGCGTCTCCCCAGGTACCGCCGAACAACTTCAGAAACTGATTTCACAGACTTTGTTTATTACAAACGAAATTATTCGACGAGACGCGAACGAAAGTAGCGCCGTAGAAACTGTCTTGGCTGTGAAGTTCAAAGTTTGCCCGCAATAATAGAGATAGAAACGGGCAAAGAAGGAGACGCGGGCAGCGCGCTGTCAAATCTAATCTGGAGCCCGAGATGTGTGTAACGGAATAGGAAATGACAGTTGCAGTTGCGAAGATTGCTCCTTCGAAATGCATTTCTTGATTCCGGAATATCGTAGAAATAATAACGCGAGGCGGATGGATTGCGACGGGAAATGGGAGCAAAGGGACAAGATTAAAAGTGTCAGGATTCGAGTTAGAGGGCTCGGGTGACGCTACTTTTACGCGAAACGGGGAGGGCCTTTCTCCTCTGGAAAGGAACGTGACGATAAAGGATGAAGTGCACTATAAATTTATCGATTCTCTCAGGGTAACCGAGTTTGTCAGGGCGAAGTGGAAGCCTTCTCGAACGTAGCGCCCGAAGAAGTGTAATGACACCCGTGAGCACATGCACAGCATCTGGGTCCCTCGGGGTTCTAAATCTGCTCGCGACAGCGCGCTGTATTAACATTTTTTGCAAGAGTCCCGCTGCAAGTACAAAAAGTCTGGCCATTATGCTAATCGGCGAAGGACACGTGTTTGTAATGGGTTATTTTTACGTAGCCGAAATACGGTTACGTCGCTGCCGCGCGCCTCCCCTTTCCGTCCCCTTTAAGGGCTTCGGCAAGATTATGGTCCTTCAGAATCGAGATATTCGATTGCGCAATATTCGATACGGGTCCCGTAACATTTTAATACTCGATCGTGTAATTGATTTAAAGCACGCTATTGGCAGTTTGGTGTCCCCTGTATTGCACGTTACGGATGTCGTAAAGAAATCTCATCTTTTCCCTTTCATAGTAGGTACACAGTGTTCTACAAGCCAAGGCGTTCTTCTTGATAAGATGCAGAAGGTGACAACGATGATAAGCAAATCTAGCTTATCTTTAACCCTTTAATTCTGATTTTTAAATGGCAGAATAATCAGAAGCATCATTCCCCTCCGATACATAGGGTACACTTGCCTAATTCGTACCTGCGCCTAAATCGTATCCCCGCTGTTTCTTTTAATCTAAGACAGTCAAATTCGCCTCGAGCGGTATTTTTCATATAATAAGCATTTGTTCTTAAGGAGTACGATTAAGGCAAGTTTACCCTTTTAAATTAGAACGCAAAGAAAAGTAGCGTCACAAGAAACTAGACCCTTCCAAACCGTTCAGATGTTCCTCTTAATTCCTCTTTTTTACCTTGAAATTCCACGAGTCACTCTGTACATTCGATAATCTCGAGATAAAGTGAATCAGACGGCGCGAATTTCGTCGCCGCTGTCACGAAAAAATTATATATGCCCTCTAGAGGATGCGACGATTTGCCGCGAACGATAGCGTTAATTACGCCGGCAACTTCTTTCCGAGGGGAGGCAATTAAGCGAAAAGTCGTATAAATATCAGGGTAGATCCCCGGGCGCACGGGGCAGCGTGGAGGGTTAAGTTTTCAACGACCCCCGGAGGACCGGGATGGCCGCATCAGATATCACGGAACGTACGACGAAAGCTTATTTCCTCTTACATATTACTTTTCCAGCCAGGGCGTTCTTCGTTATTACGCCGGTTCTAGGCGGTCGCAAATCTTGAAACTCCGGAGACACCGGATGTCGGGGGATCGGGGAGGGGTGGTACTGCTGGCGCGAAAGCCGTGCCCGTCGAATGGAAAATCTCGTCACGAAACGAAACGAATAAATTGACCGAGCTTCGTTCATTTCTTCGGATCGGCGGATATTTATGTGAATTGATAATTAAATTTAATATCGCCGCTGATCCAGGGCACGTCCGCTTCTGCTTAATTATGAAACGTCGTGGGAAACTGGGGGCGATTAAGCCAGCCGTGCGCTTTAATGCATATTAAATGGGTCCAGACGTAATCCCCATTTACGAAATTCACTTCCTTCCACGGATGGACGCGGTGGCCGCTTCGTGCTGAGGCCCCTCGCCTTCGGCTTCTGCATAAATCGAATATTCCGCGTTGCTTTCCCGCGGCATGACCGGCAAATATAAAAGCCCGTGGATAAAGGTTTCCAGGACGGCTCGTTACCGAGCACAGGCAATGTACCCTTACGAGACTTGCGATTCAGATTTATGGTTATTGGAACTTTCTTCCATATACACATATTGTCTATTCAATTTTCCATATAAAATATGACGATTATTACCGCAAACCAGTGTCTTAAGTACCAGATTCTCGACCGGAATTATAAACTACAATTCTTCTTGAATCGCTAATAAACATCCGTCGAGGAAGCAATTGAAACAGAAACGGTCCAGCCGTAACTCGACGTCCTTAAAGCGTCCCATTCGCGGAGCCCTCCGCGACAAGCCATTCCACGAACGTGTCCGCAGCCCAACGACCGCAGCTTCCCCGTCGGTTCACGCGTCGATCGTCACCGGTTTACCCCGTCCTCCGGCGTGCAAAAATTTGCGCACCGTACTGTGAGAAACGTTACTCAGCTCCCCCTCCCTGCCGAAACTTGGACCGAGTTTACAACGGTCGTTTAGCCCCGCGGTGACGAGGTGAATCTAAAACTTTCCCCGCCGAACGTTCGTAAACCGTCCGTGGAATGATAGCTGTGCCCCTTACCTAAGTCTAAATTTTACTACCGTCAGGGTTACGCCCGTCGAAGTGGGTACCCTTCCCGGACTTACTTACCACCCCCTTCCTCCTAGCGCTCGAGACGAGATCCTCACCTTACCCGACGAACTGTTACTCAAGAGCACGAAGCGCGCGGCGGCGCGAGAAACAGGCTGCCCGTCCAAGAGAACAGAAGGATCCTATCCTTACAATTCATGCATAAGCTTCCATCTCCATAAAGGAGCTAGCAGTGTCATCCCAGCGGGTACTCATGTTTCATGAGGCTTACCCGCGCCACTAAGCCGCCAGCGACCCACATACTACGCGAGCCAGAACAACGCCTCGTCTAAATAACACCGTCGAACCAACCCTTTCCCGCCCTTCATGCCACCGGCTGAGGGAGGATACCGTTTCTTGGCACACTCTCCCCTCTGCTCGACCACGATGGCCCACTCCTCCATCCTGCGCGACGCTAACGCTCGCGGTTCCACGCAATCTCCGCCGCTACTTACGAGACACGCCGAATAGTGTCGGCTGACCCACAAAGCTACTTTACTACTGGCCCGTAGGGCTCAGATTGTAATTACATGCGTGGAGGTTGGGGTAAACGTTGTGACGCTATTTGTGGATGGTTTGTTGGTGCCAGTGGCAGGTGGTAATGCGGGGACGCAGGTAATTATTTCGTACATGGCGTCGGAAGGATATTTTGGGGGTTTCTATGAGGAAGTGATATAGGGTTATAGAGATATAATGTTTAGATTCTTTGGAATTACTTTTAAGTGGGATTTAAAGGGGGTAGCACTTCTTTCATGAATTTATTTTCGGTTAGACTGAGTGTTCGATTAATAGCAGGCTAAGCGGTAATAAAAATGCAGGGGAGTCACGTTTATCGTGTTCCACCCCTTACATCTCGCGTCGCAGAGCTCCTCCTCAGTCATATCGGAGCCAAGTCTGGCCTCGAGAGTAATCAGATCGTTTCTTGTCGCATTCCGCTGTTCCGTATACGGTCGATGCTTTTTGCATGGCGCATCTTTTTGGCTCGGTACCACTCGAAACGGAATCTCGAGCCGGCGAACGCCGCTTGAAACGAGGTCGTAGCTGGGCGAAAAAGACAAAGAGCGGAGGGAGAGGAACGAAAGCGGAAGAGGACGCACCGTTTCACTGTGTATTTCGTAAAATGAACACTATTTAGGGTATGGAATATAGAGTAGCGGAAGCAGGAATATAGAATAGGGAGGCTAGAATATGGAACGAAGTGTTCTCCCGCGCTGACGCGAGGTCTCGGTTACTTGAAAATAGAAATTCAAAAAATACTGGCAACGAGGAACTCCTACGAGCGCAACTGAATCGCGCGCTGGAAATGCGTGGCCCGAAGCAACCAAGGAACTTTCGAATGGATAGAAGTGGAGATTAAAATGCACCTACATAGTGGCACGCGTTGGGGGGCGTACTTTTCATAACTAGATAATTGCAGTAATCGGTGAACATTGTTTTATGTTTAAGAATAGTTTGAAACATTCTTTTCCACCGGGAAATACATTTCGATTGTACGAAGAGAAATTTAATAGCGTTCTGAAATATGTAAATAAGTGAGCAATGTGGCATCGCGATTTTAGTAAATGAAACGAGTTTATGGGAGTTCTTTGTTTGAATAAGTATTCTTCTATTCAGAGCAACAGATTCGTGGAATAATAAATTGTCGATGTGGATAGTAAGATTTAGATATTATGCAGTTCTAAGTAGGAATGCTTAAGAAACTCATGAGCAAAGAGATTCTCCAATAGAAATTGAATCGCAAATTTCTCCAACATTTCAGATGTTACATTAATTGTAAGATGAAATTTAAAACGATAAGTTTTACCAAGTGGTAGTTCTTCTTTCGGCAAGAATGTTTTCCAGTATTCTGCCGTTGTGAACAGCAACTATTCTCCTTCTATTTACGAGCTCTGCTTCTGGCAACGGGGATAGCTCTGTACAAGTATTTCCATGCTTTCTATGTAATTACTTAGTTCCTACTTTACTTGAAATTTATTTAATTCCTTGCATAAACATACTGTAGTCTTAGATGCAATTCACTCGCTTTTAATTGCAAAAGAGTATAAGAGGCACTGCGCGGTTGCACGATAGCTCAGTGTCTAGTACCCACCTTTTGTATGAACATAAAACGGTGCTACTTTCAACTCGTAAAAGTTTACAAATTCATCGTTCCTCTCTTTGCTTTTCTATAACAAGTATCTAAAAATATAACGCTAACGCAAATTTAACTCTACCACAGTAATATCTGAAGAACAGCCTAGCAATTGCATAAAAGATAAGAAATACATATCCATCTGCGAACTAAACTTCACAGATCACAGTTCGTCGAACCTGCTCAAAATACGAGTGCTCTCGTTACAAGCTTGGAACGATCTTCGAGTACCTACATGAAATTTCACGCGGAATCTCCAGTTTCCACTGGAGTCGATGCCCGTGCCATGCAGGATACTTGCTCCACGAAATACTTATAGGCAGATTCTCGTCGCAGGGCTCCCGTTTCGAAAGCTGCGAGATATCGTGCAACGAGAAGTGAGCGTGTGCAGAGCGCCCGGTATGCGAGCGACGCGCTCCTTGCAAATTCTTTTTCGAACCTCCTCGTTGCCCCTCTCCCTTTCACGCGTCCTCATACCTTCGTCATTCTCTGTTTGCCCTCCGTCGTTCGTCTGACGAGGACGAGAGGATGGCTGCAATCCGACGCTGGCGAACAGAACCCTCGCTCGGCTTCTCTTTTGGCGCGACGTCAACGTCTACGCTGTCTTCGAGGCTGAAATACCACTCCACGGCTCGCCCTTGTCGCGAACGCGACACCGCAACTGCATGTTTCGTTCACTTTTCGCCGATCTTTCGAAGAACGCCGCCCCGGGGCTGCGTTTGCGCGCTACTCCACGAGATTCTGTCCCTCGCAGGCGCAGATTTTTAAATAGTATCCTAGTGTATGTACAGATCACCTTCGCGAGACTGCCAGGTTATCAAAACGGCAGGCAAAGTAGCTCGATCAAATTATCGCGCACAATTAGTGATCGCGATGAACGAATAGAAACCTGTTCAGAACTTTAATTGAAAAGTTGATCTGTGGGGGAGGGCGGACGAAGCGCGCTACGTTAACCACGGAGGGAAGCATGGAGCATGAGTTCGCAGAGGCGAACGTTGCGCGAATTATTTTTATCTTCGGCATTCAGAAGTTTCGCAAGAATCCGGGACAGCAGAAGTATTGGACTCGCGGGAGGAGGGAGTTTAAAAGCTCTATTGGAAACTCTCCTTTTCAGCCATTGTAGGTAAGGCTTCAATTTTATTTCGCATTCCATAGCCAATATTTACGATATACCTGCTTACTATCATAATATATATCATTTGCAGGAAAAGAAAAGTTTGAAACCAACTGTTCAGCAAAATTACCAGTGGTCAAAGTAGCAGTCTCAGCAACATCGGAAGAAAATTGAAGCGAAACTAGGTATAAAACCAGGGGAAGTTTGGGCGAAAGTTTCCGAAACTCGGTGGATCTGTAACTACGTAGCCTGATTCTCCCAGTGTCCGCAAACAGTTGTCAATTTCTTCGCTCAGAATACCGCGGCGGGTGCTTTAAATTTAAACTTACAATTAGTTGGCAAGTTTTAATTCGGATTAAGCGTTTCGGGTTTACATTTCCAGCGAATGTCTAGATTAAATTTAAATAACAGCAGGCTGGTATATATATATCCTTTGAATTATGACAGTGAAATGATCACGGAACTGAGTGAACTTTCGAGCAAGTGCGCGCGGAACTTCGTTTATATTTCTCTTCCCGTGTAGCAATGGTAATTCCCATTCCTCCAAGTTGCCCAAGTGGACTCCTTAATGTTCTTAAATATTAACGACACGCCGGTACGAGATACTGCTTAATGCCTGGCATCGATCACGAGCAACATTACCGAAAAGTTTACTTAAAGCATCGCCATAAGATGCTTGATTAAACACCGAAGCGGGTACTATTAGCCGCGCTGGTTTTTCCCCTAACCGGGGCTAATTATCAACTATAAACAATTTTAATTTCCTGCGGGTGATCTTAGAGGTTGATTAAAAACGAGCAACAACCCCGCCTCGTTTGTATCAAGTTTTATTTTTATCGCGGCCGGGTGAAAACGCGTTGCGCGGCAGGAAAGTTTGTTTATTAATATGAATTGTTTCTGGGAAAGTGCCGGGCCAGGAGCGGAACACTCTTTTCCTCATGGACACGAGGAACTTGTGCAATTAAAAAGTGCCCTTAACACGATGAAACTGTCGACTTTATGGCGTGTGTCATGCTTTCAGGACTAAACGTGGTGCATAGATAGTTGTAATTATCGCACGAGGATAGATATAGTTTAGACGGACGATAGCTTGTATTATTAACGCATCAGCACCGGGAATGTTTATTACCATATCTTAATCAGAGTAATTCGCGACGGAAAGATGGAAGTGTGAAAGTAGTGGCTGAATTATACTATTTTAAGGATATTTCTATTTTTTTTAAGATTGTATTTTTAAACGATTTTATTCAACTTCGATCCTCTGTTTGTTTCTTCTATGTTTGTATGTTTGGTTCAAATCTGGAAACTCAATTTTAACCCACTTCCACACATTCAATTGTATTGTAACATTGCAGGTGTGTGTAGTTTAGGTCAATAGAAGATTATGGAAAAAAACGAGGGAGTGAAAAAATTACCCAGTCATCAATAAATATCACAAATCCAATCGACTTGAAATCAGCCACTCGCATTCTTTACGAAAACGACCAAAAGCTAAAAAATAATTATTTTCTTGTACTAAAATGTCGATGGGGTTTATTCACTTTAAATAAAATCGTGGAGCAGGATATGTCATAACAGAATATGAATCAATTTAATACAGCATCAAGCTTCGAAATGAATTTATTGTGAGATATCCCGCTCCACGATTTTATTTAAAGTGAAAAAATACAATCGAAATTGTAGTACAAGAAAAGAACTATTTTTTAGTTTTTATTGCATTTTTAATAAAATCGTTTAACATAATTTTTTTTATATATTTTTTCAACTGCACTATCATCGTACCACGGGTTTGTAGTTTGTCACTGACCTTGTCCGCGGTCGTATCCGTCTTAATATTCTTTGCGAGTTTGTACTCGAACAGCAAACGAGAGCCTTCAATCAAGAGAAGACGTAATCAAGAGAGGGACGTTCAAGCGAAGCACTAATTCCAAGCGCCCACAAATGAACATCCATCTGGCCGGGGAATCAGGGCAGCGTCTCACATAAATTTAAAAGGAATCAATCGGATCTAAATGAAAGAGCCTCGGGGGGATGGAGGAAAAGAAAAAAAAGGGAGCAACTGCGCTCCCGTCGCGGAACACTGAAACAGGAAATGTTGTAGTATTCCATTCGAGAAATGGAGAGATCCGATGATATCTGTGTTTGAAGTTGCCCTGGAAAACTGGAAGCCAATTTTCAAACTTCGATCCCCCGCCCCTCGCCACCCGCCTCTTCTCTTCCGCCGTTCTTCCCTTTCGCAAGCAGCCGTTTCTCCACTTTCGTTCTCGTTCCCCTCGACGGCGACGAATCGGAGCCTTTTCAAACAAGCAGTCAGGCTTACGCCTTCTTCGGTCGTCAGTTCGGTTGGAAGCTGCAGTTTCCGGCCTGGAATTTACCGGAAATAATATCGTTGCGAGACGTTAGCCGAGGAGCGAGTGTACGTGCCACGATAAGGTTTCCCAGCGTTGCGACGCCACCGAGCAACTTTTAAACTGCCAAAGCCAGTTCGAAGTTTGCAGGATTCGTCGTGACTTCCCCACTCCCACCTCCTCTCACATTTCTCACATTTACTCGTTCCATTTTCTTTTGCTAAGCTTCTGTTCTTTACTTCTTTGTTTCTGCGCGCCTCTGCCCTCTGTACTAGCTGTGCCCTGTCTCTTACCAAACAAATATTTCATTTCAAACTCTCCCCTTGTATTTTGGCGAGCAATTGTCCCCCTTCCAGTTGCATTATCTTCGCTTTATCATGTCTCTACACGTTACCTCGTTTGTATCACCGTTTCACTCTCTCCTTCGTCCCTTCTGAAAAAGAGACAGACACTCTTTTTCTGTATATTAAGCTGTGCTTTTCTTCGCCTTCCGGCCCTCGCTGTTTCACGGGACGTCGCGTAGGCGTTGTCTGATGCAAGCGATTGGAAGTGCCGCTGCCACGGCTCATACGGTACCCGAGGAAATTCCTGTTAACTTCCATTCGGATGTAACGAGAGCATATGTGCTCGCCGACTAAGACACGTGGAAGCGGCTTGTGGCGTTCGCGTTCGGAGGAACAATGGGAACTCTCTGCTGAGCGGAGTGTGCTAGATGTTGGAGCATTTTGTTCGCAGTTCTGAAACTATGCAGGGTATAGAATTAAGTGTTATAGTTAATATTTGTCAGTCAGCCGTATTCGATTCACAAAGGAAACATTCAGTTTTCCTAAAATTACATCGCTCCAAGATTTAAGGTAAGGTTAAAGATAAACGCGTGGATACTTGTCGGCGCGTTCGTCTTCCCGCTACGTCTCCTCGAGACGAGCGACCGCGGCTGGGAAATTAGCGTGAAATTGTGTCCCGACTAATGCGAGTTTCATTCGGCAAGAGGATTAAATTCCGACGCACAGCTCGCGTTTTATTGCCTCGTTGGTTTAACGAAAGTTCGCAGAGTTGCGAATTGGTAGAGGGAGACCTATATCGCGAGATGTACTACGGCCATTCGACTTTTCATTTTTACTAAGTTCGCACAGGTTTTTGTATACAAGGAGAAGTTTGCGAGCGGGGTTCCATACTATTTAGTTGTTACTGCGTTGTTTAGAATTTAGTTGCTTACTTCTTACGTCGGTGGAGCGATCAGAAATCCAACAAGATAAAAATATTTTATATATTATTATTTCATATTTTTAAAATGTTTATCTAGTGCATAATATAGTGAAGGCTGTAAGAGGTTCATTGCACAATCTGTACTGTGATTGCGAATAGAGATAACGTGCCTCCTGCTTTATTATTACCTCGGACGTATTCGTTATGGGTAATACACAAAATCCTGGAATAATGGGAACGAGATCCTGGATCTCACTGCACACGAGATTTGTGTCTTCCTCAACAGCCGAATAACGACGACTTTCGATTCCTCTCCGCTCCGCGATTCGCATCGCACAGTCCTGTCGATAACCTCCGATATTTCCCGAGCAATGAATATAGTCGTTCATTTTACAATAATCTTAAAATTCTTTATTCCTTCTACATTGCATTTCGGGGCACAAATACGTTTCTAATTTACTGGTGTCGTTTCATGTTTCGTACAAGACACTACGATTTAAGCGACGTGCACTTTCGTAGGCATTCCAAAATTGGTAAATAGAAGTGTTCCTTTCGGGAAAATTTTCTGCATTGATATTCCGGTACTTAAATTGATTTGGAAGGTACGTTTGTCTGTCACGAATTGCAGCTCAACGTAACGAACATTTCATTTTATTAAATTGCGTAGGTTACAAGTGCTTTCGTCGCGATTTATTTCCCCCTTGGCACGATTATTATTTTAATATATTGCTACTGACGATCGCGCGAATCGGAACTGCGAGAGCAATATTAATTATCATATTTTTATCCGTCCCTGATTTAATTCAAGCACTTCCGTCATCGCGTGTTGCTCGCAGCCGGTTCGTACCGATCGTATCGCCTTTATTCTATCGTTTCATCAAACAGTTCTACCTGTGATAATCGTCTAAAAGTATTGTGAATTCCGTACGACTCCTTTTTGCAGATTTACATTTTTCATATTAAAAATATTGGCAATCCTCCAGCATGTTTCCTACTCTCTTCCCTCTTCATATTAATTTCGAATTGACAACGTGCACGATAATCCAGTAACTATTAGTAGCTTCCATCATGCGATATACGAAAGAACGGCATGTGATTCCGCTTTAAAAATTTTTTTGATAACGTAATGGCTGTCACGAATAATAAAGACGGAGAGGGACCGACCCCCTTTGTTCCAACGGAATTTTTTCATTTATTTCGTGAACAAAGCGATCCCTGATAGGGGATAGGGGTAGGTTCTCCGCGTGGCTCAGTCGTGCGGCATAATTTTCAATTACAATAGATTTATATCGCGCTGAATTTAAACTCGGATTGGTATCACGGAGTGGCGGGTCTTGCTTTGACAGCATCGCTACGTTGAAATTATCGTCCCACGAATGCTAATACGGAAAAGAACTGTCAAAAACAGTCGCATTCTGCAAAATTCATGACACCCCCTCATCCTAAAGAAACAACTGTTTCACAATAAAATATGTTTCACTACGGAAAACATATTGAAACAAGAAGAACTATAGCTTCCTAGAAACTATTCCTTCGAATCTTACAGTTCAGAGTTCATTAAATTCTCCTTACACCACATTATTCCTCAGAACATCACGCCTCCATTTCAAATCTCCGACAACCATCGCCCCTTCGATTCATCAGTAGTCAGTTCCCGTTCCTGTAAACACGGCTTTCCGTTTCTCCAATAAATCAGAACAACAGACACGCCACCCACGGATTACAAAAATCACTAGAACCATTAAAATTACACACCACCCCGAAGAAAGTAACCCCCATTACTCTATCGCTATTATTCTGTGTTCCTTATCAATTCTTTCGCTCTGTTCTCTTTTTACGACCCGCCATTTTTCCAAGCCCCCTAGCTGCCCGACGTCGACCAAGATCGTGACCAGGCTATAAACGGTCGGTTTGCGTAAACGCACAAAAATCACCGAAACTGCATGGGTGGCCCGCTGCACGCGGAATATTAATTAAGGGTCGGCAACGGGCGCAAAGCCGCGTGTCGCGGAACGGCGACGCTCATAACGCCGCTTGTACCCGTTGAATCTCCATTACGAACGGTCGCACGTTTCCCGCGTCCGTTTTGAATTACGAGCGGAAAGTATGGAGCGATCGTAAAGCTCGTCTCCGCGGCAGCTACAGGGGAACGCCCTTCAAAGGAGTCGAGCCGACGGTGTTGGGGCTACGCACGCGAGGACAATGTTAATAAGCAGGGAAATTATTAGTACAGAATTTTTATGACACCTGTCTGCCGTTCGTTTTCACGGTGGATACTGAGTAAGGTTTTGTGGGCTTAAGGGGAACCGTATTTATCGGGATAAAAACATAGCAAAATTTGGGATTATTTTTTTAAGACCTTCGAAGAGAGTATGCGTTATCCTCGCGGAATGTAATTTCCTGAAGTAAGAATGAAAAGTCCGCGAATATGGCATTTACCGATGTGGCAATCAACAGTCATGAATGGTTAGGTTACGTAATTTCAATGCTTTTCAACGTAACTCGACGCTTTTTCCCCCCCCGACTTCCCTTCCTCCCAGTCGCCGTCATATGCGCGCGTAATATTAATTTTCCTCTTGCCGGCGGTCTTAATTTCGGATTCAAACGGGAACCGTGCGAACGTCAGAAGCGGAATCAGGAGACGGTTAGACACACCACCCCAGTGGATACCCCTCACAGAGGCAACGCGATAATGTCATGCTAAGATCAATTTTGTATTCCGGGCGTCACTTCGCAGACTCAAGTTAAGTACGAGCTTTTCGAAATTCCAGCCATTAACGGGCCGAGCTTCCTGCTCCTGTCTACATTTACGAGTGTCTGTTACGCGGCGTTTATTTACCCATCGAACTGTTCCATTCTTTTCCAAACGTTTTCCTCCTGTTCTGGAATATTCTTTCTTACGAGACAAATACAACAGTGGAGTTGTTGCTTCGAAGATAAATTGTATCATTCGTACGTAACTTTTACAGTTGGAAGAAAGTAGGTTGAGTGTTCTGCTGTTTTGCTTCCTCCCTTTGGGATCATGTACCGAAGCCACAAGTAAAGTTTTACCTGAATATTGCACAGAAAATTAAAAGCGTTAACGTGTATACATAATATTTTGGAGCTTCTATCGAATGCTATAGAAAATTATCTGAGGATGTTGTACACGGGCAACGTGTTAGGTGGACGCTACGACGAGCTGGCGCACATAAATTCCCGTGATTCGTGGTTTGATAGCAAAATCAGACTTACCTGTAAATTAGATACGGGTCAGATCACTGGGTTAAACCTACGTCGATATCTGGTTTAACCGGGCGGAATTAGTGGCATTTGCATTAGGTCGAATTTGCGGTATTGGTTTACGGCTGTGGAAAAAAGTACACCAAAATTCTACGTGCTAATTGGCTGGTTCGTGTTATGTTATGAGCGTGTCGGTGAATTTGCACGCGTAACAGTCAGCGTTTATTGCAGCCCCACGTCAGTAAGTGGCTTTTCATTGTGAAGTGCAGATTCGCAAGTCACAGATCTCCGAATACGTGAAACGAACGGGGCCTTGAACGCATTTTCGTCAAATAACCACGATGTACATTTGTCAGTTCTCGCATTAAATTATTCACGAACAGATTTCCCTAATTAATGGTAATTGTCATGTCGTTTCGAATCAACTCGTAATCGACTGCTACTTCAGTTTTCATGTCTGTATGCATGTGTGTCTTCCATGGTGTATATTATAAAGTGTAAACTTGAAAACGTTATTACTAATATTTTTAACACTAAGAAAGACGTGATTTTTTTATTTTTGGACATTGTTTAATCTCTAGACTCTAGAGGAACGTCGCATGGTAGAGTTAATTTTCTTTTAAGTGGGGGCATACAGATTATATTAAAAATGTGACCGTATATAGTTGGCATCATTCCAGAAATACAATGAATTTTTAATGGTTGAAAGGTTAAAAAGAAACTCTCAGGGAGGCTTGTTTCTTTGACACGTAAGGCGTGCAAGTAGTGACGAACAATGCTCGGTCGGACAAGTGTCTATAATTCACGCCATCGACGAGTTCGAAGTTTCGCTACAAACTGAACTACCGAAATATGTACCATGAGTTATTATTAAACGTATTATTGGAAATCTATTATTTTGAAAATCAAAAGCTTGCAGTTCGAAACAAGTAATTGACAGTTCCTGTTTTAGCTCTGCTACTCTTCTAATATAGGCAATTTTAACTATAGCAGGCCATGTCAATAATGAAATAATGAAATCCTAGACTACAAGCGTTGGAATTTGAAAATACATTGCTATAATTGTACAAAGGTGACATTAAAAATGTATGGAATTTGTTAAAAGAACCCATTCCAAGTATAGCATTCCTAAAAATGCGTTCACTCAAATGTACTCAATACAATTTCAAATCACTCAATACAACAAAATAATAATAGCTAAGCTAAAGCCAAATTGACCCCAGTACGACCTAAGCGTTTCCACCGAGAGAAACTGAAACTGACCCAAAGCAGCAAAAGCTTCATATTTCTTAGAGTTTTACTAACACTAGTCTATAACTCCCCCAACTTTACATCCCTCATAAAAAAGGCAGCCCAGTTTCAAGCCGAAAAGGATACTTGAAGGATGCAAGCGGGCGCCGTTCGTCCATGGGCAGCGTAACGAAAGAACGGCCCCCAACTGAACACGAAGACCAAGCGGCGGCAGTGAAACCTAGTCACTAGAAAGATACAAACTCGATACAGCCGTGCTCGTTCCATCTTCCCTGGTGAACCGACGTCGTTGTTGCGCACAGCGTCAGCCATCCGCCCCCGCAAAAGGTAAGCTGCGTTACTGCCGGTCGTCTCTAAGTTACGGCCGCGATCTGTTGCTCTATGGCCCGTGAAGCTCGAAACGCGGCAATAACGTAACCTTCTTACCAATCCCGGCCGCCCTCCCATCGTCGTCCATACAAGAATCACGGACTTGGCCGGCACGACACGTAAATCTGGGGGCGGCTTTGCCAACGGCGACACGTCGGTGTCGATGGCGTCGCTGGTGGTGGTAGGAACCAGCGGGCGGTTGCAACGATCACGGCCACGGTTGAGAAAGGGCCTCGTCTGGTTAGCCTCGGTTCTTCTCCTCGGGTAGTTTAATTGCTAAATTGGCCTTGGTAAATTCAGTGGACCCGGTGCAGCGTGCCCCTCGGTACCGCCACGCTCGATATCGTATCAGAAATTGAGATCGTTAGAGGAATAAGCAGTGAAAACTGTTATATGTACGTAGAGGGAATTGGGACGAGGTAGATGTGGAGATGTAATCACGCTTATTACAGTGGCTTCACAGTTTTGTTGACAAGATGTTATATCTGTCGCGCCCTAAACGTTTGACGGTTATCAGGCAGGTACACTCGGTCTGTGAACAAGGCGTGTATAATATTTGATGCCCCCTACGATAATGGATGATACACGGACATATGCGGAAGTGTAGGAACTCGAGAATAAAAATGGTCCGTGTAGTAATTTTCACGATACATGTTGCACTGTTGCGATAACTTTAGACTTTCATAGAGTGCCGAATATAGGATTCATTGAAAAATTTATAACTATAATACGTTGCGACAGAGGATGTCTAAGCACCAGCTTAACCGATTCTTTTATTACATTTCTCAATCCGGAAGGAATGAGTTCCATCTACTCAGATTTCTACTCCATCCCGAACAAGCCTTTGTCGTCCAACGAGTTCGTCTTTTTCCACAGGCACGCCCGTTGGCAATTAATTTCTGAAAATTTAATACGCAACTTCTCCGTCGGCGACCACGATGGACGTACAAAGCGTCCCCTGTTACGAGACTCGTCGAACAGAATTTCAGGCGCAATTATCAGCGTGCGCGTAATAGGGGATCGCGCGAGGTCGTGCGCGGCTAATTAACTAAAAATTAGTTGAAATCCCTCCGTGGAGGTGATGGATCCGCGGTAAGGTGGCGCGCTTCTACGGTGTGCATACGTATATAAACGTGGATGCCTCGCATACCAGGAATTAATAATAAAATTGTTGGCAGCCGTTGGCGGCGCGTCGTACGCGATACACTCGCGAAATTCTTCAGGTGTTTCGACGACCGCCTGGCATGCTCGGGGCTAGCCCCATCTCTAAATGACCTCTCACCCCTCTTCCCAGACCTCCGTCCGCGAGGGGAGCTGAATTAGTAACCGCATTTCTGACGATAGTTCATTATGCTAATTAAAGTTGGCCAGATACCCTGCGAACGGGCGGTCCCGTATTTTCGGGGATACCACCCCTCTGTGTTTCTCTGCCACGCTTCCACCACCCTGCGCAGACCCCCTTTTCCTGGCCAGTTGCCGCCGTTCGGCGATCTTAGGCGCGGCTACAACGTCCATTCGCACATTTTTCTTCGGACCGTATCCGACCGTTGCGGTCGAGGGTTGCGCTTTTATGCGCAGCCCCGATACCCCCTCGTTCGATCCTGCCTCGGGGGACTCGGTAAAAATTCGGACGCCAGCGGCCATTAATTTTAGGGCGCCTGTGTGCGAGCGCATTAGCAAATATTCTTGCGCTCCCGTGTGTTTTCGTTACAGTTATAAGAAGAGCTAATGGAATGGGATAGTATTTCTATGCCGTGGTAAGGGACGTTTTTGGAATTACGCCTCGTGTTCCAAGGTTTCTCTTTTAGATATATGAAATTGTTTTAGATTTATATACTTGAATATTTGATAGAGGAAGTTGGGAAGTTGTACTTGGGGAATAGTAGAGGATATTCAAAATACTTTTGCGAGGGTTACGGTGTGAAATGGAAGTTTTAACGATTTCGAAGGAACACGGACGACCCGCGGTGTAATGCAATTGAAATGTAGATATGTCGCGCGACAATGTAATTGCGTTTCAATGCAAAATCCGGAAACTAGGGAGAAAAGTGGGCCGCGCAACGGTCCCCACTGTTTGCACGACGGAAGCGCGAGCGACGGCCCCGCGGCGGAAATAAAATTTTTGGCAACATTTCAATGACAACGGCCCCTCGGTGGTTCGTTTACCACGTTTTTTAATTAACCGGCTACAAGTATTCCCGGACGAAGATAATTTCCAACCGTGGCCAGAGAAACGAGTCTCCCTGTGAACGAACCGCGCCACATCCGCTTGGTACGTGTCGATTTACAACTTCCTTTTAGAAGTGGAAGGACGGCCATTCTTCACGGCTGAAAATTATCGGTTTCACGCGCATTAGACCGCGTGCATTTTGAGAACATAATTTTCCTTGAAATTGATGGAAAGTGTTTTAGCAACGATTGGTCGCGATATACGATTGAATCATTATTTAGTAACGGAGCATTAAATGTGAAATATTATCTTCCATAATTTGATAAATAGTTTAATGTACTAGTGTATTATGATTCCGAATTTTTTTTATTGAGGGACTGATTAGTCCTAAGTGAGGAGCTTGAAGCTTAAATTTTTTGTGGATTCTTGCACGTTTGTGGAAACGTCAGGAAATTGGGGAAAAGCAGAGATTCAATGCTTGTGAATGTATTATACGCGAGACTGTAAAAATGTCACGTCACGTGAAAACGTAATAAAGTTCACTTGTTACGCAGTGCATCGTTTCTGGTTCTAGTGCAACGCTAAGCGATTCCATTAGCAGCCTAATTTTCTGTGATAAATTATGCGCGCCAATAGCCAGTCGAAACAACGTATGTATCTAATTATCAATTTATTCTCGAGCCATTACCTCGATCATTAACGGCAGTAATCGACAGTGATATACGGGTGTCGGTTAAGCTGGTCTGAATAATCTACATACCTATAAAATTGTCATTCGATATCAACGGAGCGCGAAAATCCACGGAGGACTGAAATTGTTCTAAAACAGTTGTAACAGGGCTCGTATCGAATCAGAACGTGTATAAATTACAAGCAACGGGCTGGCGACTAAAATAAACAGAAAACAACAAGAAGATTAATTAACCGAAGTAAAACCCATTCAGTTTCTCATAAATCCCCGTCACTCATCGTCGCGCAACGTTTATCGCGGGCAGGTAAAACTTGCGAACATTAATTTCCAGCCATAAGCACCGTGCATCGCGATCGGCGAACTTAACGAGCGGAATTGCAAGGTATACCGGTGTTTACCGAGAGCAGAGCACGGAGCTGCGACCCAGAACAGCAAAGACGGCAGTGTCACGCCGCGGTCCAACGAACTCTGGCCACGCGACTTTGCGTAAAGGCCGATGGAAATCGACAGTTGGCCCGGCGAACGGTATCAAGCCCCCATAAATAATGCGACGATCAGCGGGAATTACCAGCACGCCAGGTCGGCATAGCCGCTAATCGTGACACGACACACACGTCCCCAGACTGGATTTTACGGTTGAAATCGACACGGTGGCCGGGCTTTGCACGTCAACGCGCGTACAGCTAATTCTACGGGCTGCCTTTCCACGGGGAAAGTCGTTCGTCTCCCGTCCCGATCGCTTTCCACGCCGGCACTAGTCGCGATAGTCGGGATAGGAATTCACGGGCGGAATCAATCGATGTTCGTAGATCGAGCTTTCCGCAGCCTGGATCGGGATTTCCTGGGACGGTTCACACGTAACCCCGCTGCCGGGAACACGGTCGAAATGTTAACACAGAGGTCGACCAGTAGCTTGCACTCGCGCGTGAGGGTAGTGGTACATAAAGACAGCTTTCGCCCGTTATCGAGCCTGGTTCCAGCCTCGTCGTTGGCCCACCCCTCTATCGCCCACACCTTCCACCCCCCGGCCCACCCCTCGAGCCTCTACCCGCTGCCCTTATCGGCTCAACAAATTTAACTTGATTTCCTATACGGACTTTGCGGAGCTCCGGGGAAATACAGAGCCGGCTTCGGCCCCGTCTACGTCTAAACTCGCTTTACGATAAGGGATAAGCCTCACCCCATATCCAGGGGCCACCTTTCCTGCTACCGCACCGATTCTCCCTCCCCCTGGCCGCGTTCTTGGCCACCATCGCCGCCAACAGCATCCACCCCCAACCTCTCCATTCACCACTGTCGAATCCTCTTGACCCGGCCACCAAACTTTCCGCACGCAGAAATGTCTGGCGAGAAGTTCCCGATGTGGCGCAGCATCTCAGAGCCGAGAAAGATTTCGGTAGTTAACGAGATTCCTGGGGGATTAAAGGAACGCGGCGCCTGGGACGATATTGCATGTAAGAAGATACTGGATGGGTATTTCCACCGTGATGGAAAAGAGATCTGAATTGGGTGGATTGAAAGGGGAATTGGGGGAGGTTGACAGTGGGGAGTTATTGCTCCCTAACATTAGCAATGAAGATCGTTGGTTTGGAGTAGAGTAGCGTCAGTAAGCAAATGTTGTCTCTTTTAAGCAGATATCGCGAAACGTGAGAGAACTCGTTCGTTGTAGTGACAAAACATTTTAAGATCGTAAAGGAAAATATGTCCCACCTCGTGTAACATTGAAAAGATGAAACGAAGCGATGAGCTTTAATGGCGGCGGGTAAATTCAATCAGTAGTAGCCCGCGCCGTTTCCTTGCGCGGTTGGAAAGCTTGCCACATTACTGGCGTATTAAACATCGTACAGGCAGTTTGGAATGACGGCTCTCTGGAGAGGAACGAACGCACGCAGTCAGAAAGACAACGCCAGAGGGGTAGAGGACGAATGAGAGAGTGGCGTATGGTTCACGCAGTCTGCCGCATAGTCTCTGTATAATTCAGTCATATCCATGCTAATCCCACCGGCCGGCTTGCGTTATTCTCCATGATGGATGCACAGCCACTAGAGAATTGCCCTTTTCATTGAAATACAACTAAAATTAAACTCATTTGCTGCTCTCGTGGATTTACGGCAAGAGTGGCGACACCGCTCTTTATCTAAATGCCCCCTGCGCATTCGATGACGGTGATCAGTGGCTACCTTCAATTGACGAATACACTTCTAAACTGATAATACTTTATGGAAATTACCGACTGTAAGTAGTTACCTTCTCAAATGATATTGAGAAATACTCGCTTTGGTCGTTCAATCTTATTTTGTTGTCATGAATTGTAATTGTCGAGCATTTGCACGAGATGCAATGCAATTGACGAATTTCTGTTTGGGAAAGATAATCTTGGTTTACTTTGTAAGAATATGTAACTAGATAGCAGCTTAATAAGACGTTTTAGTAAGACATTTTAGCCGGAAATTGTAAGGAGATTCGTCAAATCTATCATTCAATAGATAGAGACGTTACAACAGATGTGCTGGATACTTATTCGACAGATGTGTCGATACTTTCCTGTTGAAAAAAGCACAGTGTAGAGACATGCCTGGCAATATTGGCAGGAAATGTTGCGCCCCGCGCGAAAGGTTTCCGCTGGGTTTAGGGAGGAAAACGGTGACTATCTTATACGCATAAAATGATAATCGACCCTCGCGGAGGGTACATTTATATATAGAGAAAAAAAGGAAGGGTACGAGTTCAAATATCGATAAGAATTTAATATTGCGTCTACAGACCTGCATAACGTTAACGCGTGGGGAAAATAGAAGTGTCTACTAATGTTTCTTCTAAATTGATTTCCTGGGTTCAACTAGTGACTCGTATTTAGACTAACGCGTGTCATACCACCATTAATTTCTCGAGATATTAGCCCGTAACGCCCATAATTTTACAGCCTGTACATATCGGGCTGAACAAAGTGGAAAATGGCCAGAGAGCTTTTCAGAAAGTGGGCCAGTTTTCCCTTTCAGGCGTCGACGAACCGTACCAGAAGCTGATCGGCCGGCTTTGTGTCGATTATCGAAGATATTCCGCCCCTTTAGAACGGGATCGTCGATAGAAAGAAGAGCAAGGAAAAAAGGGAAACTGCCTTGCAAAAAGGTGGAAAAAAGGACCGCACCGCCTCTATCGGTTTCGATTCGGGCCGATACCTCCATTCCCCCAGTTTTCATCTCGATTTACTACGAAAGAGATCGTACGCTCCCAATTTCCTACATTTCTTTTTCGTTCCCCGTTTAATATTTCTTCCCCGTGGTTCCGTGCTACGGCCTGGCTGTTCGCAAAGACGCCCTCCTCCTCACCTAGCTTCTCGACTCGTAATTTTACTGGAATTATTTAACACCGAATGCACCGCGGCGCTTGATACGTGTGCTTATACGAGCAATGTCCTCTCGTGATTTAATTTGCTAAATGAAAAGGGGCGGGTGAAGAATATCTAATTACATTGTCGACATGAAAAATCAATAGAGAAGAATACCAGGAAAATTTCATGGGAAGGACACTTTGCAGTCCCGTCTAAAGAATTCGTTAAAGAATCCCGTTAAAGACCTGTCTGTTTGTACTGTATATTCGTGCATGAGCTTGACTTCATACACCACCAATTTCCTTTAGAATGGCTACCCAACCATGGCGTTTTAAACAGCGCCGAAAGTGGAAGACACACGCGTGGATCCCACGCAGACGCGTACAAAGTTGCAAAGATTGAACAACGCCTCTTCCGATTACCCAGAGGGCTCTGAAACACATCGAGCAGCTGAATACCTACCTGCAGACATTCAGATGCATTTCCCACGAGGAGACTGTATCTGGTTTACAAGCCAACAGCCACTCTTCTATCGTCCATGGTACTTGGTTTGCGTCGTTTCGGAGCAGATGCTTTCGTGAAATTTCCTGCGCATGCAGTATTCTCGAAGTTTCAAACCAATCGATGTTAAATGGTAGATGATTCCCAACGAAATGCCTCGAAATCGTTTTAAAGAGGATAGAACTTTTGTAACAAGAGTTTAATCGTTCTTATTCATTCTTGTACGGATACAAGTAACTACTTGTTTCGATGAGAAATGAGAAAAGTGCGCTGAAGTTAGCTCCACAACGACTATACAGTAAAAAATAAACGAATGATGACAGAGTGATTTTATTTCACTCGTGGTTCCTCTACTGGTTGAATAAGATACCCTACGCGAGTCACTGAATGGACGTTTGCGTGTCAAGCAATTTACAATCGTAAAGTACCTTCTCATTAAAAATAACGAAACGTGTCAAGTGTGGATATAAGATTCCAAGTAAGAACGGGAAGATGAGACGACTCGTATGCATTTGCACGGTGTCGAACGAGATAAAGGTGGGAAAATACGAGAACGAGAAGATTTGCTCGTCTGGAATTTTAAGTTCGAAAAGGGAACAGAAGCTTAAGGCATACATGTGATGCATATCAGACATTCATGCGTGTGTTCGTACGCCACAGGAATATAGCCTGAAATTCAGTGGAAACTGCATATATGACCGCGGGTGTTGCTTGGCAAATAAGCGTATTTCAATTCCTGCTGCGAAAGCACATTTGAAAACTATGCTGCAAATAACTTGTCTGTGAAATTAACTGCGTGCGAGAGCGTGGCGCAGCTAAGAAAATTACGGCCGACGTTATCTGATTCAGCTCGGCTGTAAGCGTGCTCTGATAATTTGTTCGGTACCATTTTGCTTCTAATTGTTGACAGAAACGGTACAAATTACATTTCTTTAATTACGTGTGTACCGTGATCGTCGAATGATATTTAAAAAGTAAACGATTTTTTAGAATCCAGTAGTACGAACATTATATGTCTGATCTGGTATTAATTATTTCTTTCGAAATGAAAATGTTTCAGATATTCGAAGATCGCTCTACTATTAAGAACTATTTTCTAAATATCATATTCACAGAGAAATTTAAAAACAATTCTCAATCCTAAAACAATACAACGAGCATCTATCGTTGCTAAAAGAAAGTGCAAGGAATGATCTCCTGAAAACATAAAAAGGATGTAGCAAGTTATCCAATTCATCAGAAGAAGTTGATGTTTATTCGCCTTCCTCTCGCGAGACATCCCCCGCAAGACAAAAGGTGCAGCACACAATGCTTGCCAGCCGGCTGGAACTTTGCTTTCGCGGAATAACGCGGCATCGTTCTTTCGAAAGTTTTCAAGGTGTCCCAGGAAGCTAGTGACAAGAAGAGCGGTACATGAGACCCGCTGTCGCGTCGCTTGCGTGAATTATCAGTTACGACTGGACAGAAGGCAGGGATGGCAGGGAAAGGTTAAGCTGTCGCTTGGCAGACGAGGCTAATGAAAGCTTAGCCCTGTAATGCAATCTGACGGAAAGCAAGCTGCCCGTCTGACGTGATAGGTCAGTTCAGGCTAGCCCCCCCGAGTTTGCCAGGAAGACAAGTGGATTAGCCGAGGCCTCGAGGATGGCGGCCATATAACCGACGATCTTCGACTTCCCTTTTAGTTTTGTTGGCCTTCTTCGGTCGCTGAGTGTCGACCTATCGTACTATATATTCGACGCTGTCCATGTCCGCCACTTCCACCCACCCTCCCCGTCCCACCACCATGTGTAATCTACGGTGACTGTTATTGCCATATACGATTTGTGTCGCCCCCTTTCGAACTGTAATTCCGACGTAGAAACGCTCGAATCAAAGTGACAGCTACCCGACAACCACAGAGGTAGATCGCTTGGTAATTCGCGCGATTGCTGTCAATCATTGAATCTCCTTCGATACATCGCCGTACGATAGAGTTACCTACACCCTTCAAATGATTCTGTGAAAAAGTACTGAAGTTTAAGAACCGTGTGTCATACTTTCTTCGTTTCAAAAGTTGCTGCTATTAAATTGATTGCGGGGGTCGACGCTTTTTCTCGTCTCAGGAGAATTCAATTTCAATCTTCTTACAAACAGTTTCGCAATCTGTATTTTACTCGATCGAAATCGCTGTCTGTTGGAACACATTAAAAGTAGAGGTTGTAAACGAAAGCTATTATTTCTGAATACCAAAAAACTTCGTGCACTTCAATTCACTGTTGTGACGCAATGGCAACTGCCAAGGGTGAACGCCATGGACGAAAGGGAATGGACAATTTCGTGATGGAATGTGGAGTTCTCATCCTCGTCGCGACGCAGAACGGCGCCAGCGTGTTTTTCGAGCGTCGAGCACGCATTGTAATTTCTGCTGCCTGGCCGGATGCCGCCTTTTCTCGTGACGACACGCGGCATGCGTAGCCTCGTACGCTGGCGATACGAGCTCTCGATACGCGGTTACTTAATTCCGCCCGACACGGCACCTCGTTTTTCCCAGAAGCGTTTACACGTCGCGATCAATGCGCCCCGTGCAACGCGGAGCCAGGGATTCCGTGCTCGTTTGTCGTGTTTCTTCGTACGACAGTCAACGCGTTTCCACTTACGTGTACCGGGTGCGCGAATTGCTTCCTTCTTTCAAACGAAGAGCCACATGCGATTGCACGCTGCCAACAGATTTATCGATCCTACAAATTTCTGGCCAGCACCGCTACTTTAAACCCAGCCAGTGTATTCCCATTTGCCATACTCTGTTGGGCTAGACATCGTCGAAATTTTTCGACCGCATACGTGGAGCACGATACGAGGTTAAATCGCAGTTATTCCCTCGCAGGGTTATTAGGAGAAGGGACGGCGAGACTGAGGGGTGGCCGTAAGTAGGGGGCCAAAGTGATTTCTCAAATTCTCGAGAGGATGATCGGTCGCGCCACGTAAGCGAGCCACCGCCGATGCGGCCTGATATTTACGAGGGCGAAATGGCTGGTTTGCAAGTAAAATCGTCTCCTCGAGCGGCCGGGCTCGCGGTCGCTGACAACGTTTGGCTTGATGTCGGCCGAGGGTGGATAGCTTATAATTGGTTTTATCTGGCTGTAACGGCGAAGGTGGCCGTAATGGAAACGATAGGCTGGCACGCGAGCTCGCGCACTACTTTGCGTCGAAAGGAAAGGTGCTCGCAGCTCGATGCAGCCGCCGCAGCAGCAGCAACAGCAACCTTTGGCTGCCAGTTGGTCTGCACGATATTACTATTTGCACAAAATTACCACCCCAAGATTGCCGTACTTACGAACACCCCCCTCCACGCCCCACGATTGGCCGACCGCTGCTGTTGCGAATAATCGCGTGCGTGATTCCGCGAACACGGACCGCGCTCGCCCCTCGAGGTTCGCTCCATTTTCTGCTTTACTTCGTCTCCTTCTGAACTCCATGCGGCATTATGCGAACGATTTTGCGGGTGTACAGGTTGATGCAAGAGAAGGATCGAAGGATTTGGAGGTACAGAGTATTCGTAAGAGAGAAATGAAATGTGCAGAGATTACATAATATAGTTCCGAGGGAAGTTTTCAGAGGAATGAGAGATTTTATGCTCTTGTGATACGAGGAACCTTCTTCCCTTTATTCCGTAAGTACTATGTATAAGTAAAGATCATGAGTGTTTATATATGAGGTATAAAATAAAGAATGGTACGGGTTAATATCGTTGAAGCTTTGTGGGATGTGAAATGTGTGCTTTCGAGGGCTGTTAAACTAATTAATTTTTTCCTGGATTATACGTCGTGCGAAGATTACTGGGCTGGTAGTGGTCGAAGAACGAGGCAACTATCTCTGTTGGTCCTTTAGACCAGCGTTTTCTTAATCAGGAGAGTGGGCAAGTAGAAATGGTCAGTGTGTATTCAGACGTACATCACTAACCAGGGACATTTCGCGACTGTTACAGGACATTTTTTTATGGGCAATGATCCATATCAAGGGTATTTCTTATAACAAATTCAGCCACGCAATCAGATATTTAATACGTCAATTTGTTTAAACAATATATTAAAAAGTAAACATTTTTCACTCGTTTTTCTTATAGATTGTTGATTCATTTTCGCATAAATTTGTCAACGTAAACTACAGATCAAACTGTGAAATACGGATACTTTGAATATATCGTAATACTGTAATCTACGTAAACCTCATCATAATCGACGTGTAACAGTTGCGAGATGTCTCTTAGAAGTCACAAATTGAGTTACAAATTCCTGCTACCACTAATAAGTGGAAATGTAGTATTTTGAAAATGCGTGAACTGAAATTCCGATATGGCATCATATCAGGAGAATAGAGAGCTGTAAAAGATTGAGACAAAGTTACCCTTCTTGCCTGATATGCGTACGCGGTATAACGAGGGACTAAACGTTTCGAGCTCGATGCGTTTCACGAATGGTGTGACTTGATATATTCCCCGAAACATCCGAACTAATCTACATATTATCAAACTCTGCGCCGCGGCAAGGTACAAATTGAATGATCCACGGCCCGTGGAACTTGCTATGGGACATATCTCGAGGTTTCGCCAGTGCCTAAAATTCACTTATCACGCTGAACCGCCGAAAGACAATTTCTGCCGGCGAAGGATTCGCTTATAATATCATTTTAATAGAATGCACGTGCTAACGATTTTGTCATGATAACAGAAAATTTATACACGTTGAAGAGCTCGTTACTCCATGTCACATTTCTCTGATAATTTTCGTACTACTGCAGACTTAATAGACATTTTCATCGCATTTCCTTTATTACGACTTAAATATACATATTTCACATTAACTCTTGAAATGTCGGAAGCCTATATTTGTCAAGTATATACGAGTTTCGTGAAATACCTTTGTAGAATCACTTTTCGTCGTCAGCCTTTGTGAATTAGCATGCAAGCTTCCTCGAAACAAGGGTTACGTATCGGATGAAAATTAGGGTGGAGAAGATAATGCTCAGCTGACTAGAAAACGTGATGGATGGCGCCTTTGTCCATCCAACCATTCAAGTAGGTCTCTTTGGCTTCCTTCTACTTCCCTGGTCCCATCCATCATGGAATAAGAAAGCACCAAGACGCTCTCCTCGTATGAATATTCAGGGGACTACAAAACAATGGAAAAGAAGTCGATAAAGTGCAGAAACTGCATCAAAGCCTGGAATCCTTTGTCGTGCAATGTTTCTCTGATCACTGAACCTGAATCTAACTTACATTTTATTCAGATCGGTCACCCTACTTGAAAGTGGGGAATTTCAAGACAAGAAGCAGGGTTCAGGGAAATCGAACAAACCACCAATACTTTCTACTTTTAATATGCCTGTATATGTACGAAAAATACCTTCCAATTTACAACAGAATCTCCGTCCTTTGTCGCTCGTGAATTATCTCCATTACCCATTTCATAAACAAGAGGCCAGTGACCTCTAAATGACTGTCTTTTGTCAAATTCTTCAAAGCACTTAATTTGATCTGCAATTCCTTTAAAAAAAAGGGGGAACGACGCTTCTTTTTCCAGTTCTCTTTAAAAGCAGATAATACAGTTCGGCAGATAGTGCAGTGGTCGCAAATGAATCAAGCTTCCGTGGATAATGTTAACCCCTTAATATCGATTATTCAGGCGTAAAGTCAGTCCTCGTTGTACCTCGTTAGTTTTGGTTGGACCCAGTCGAAATTCGAGTAATCGCCCGCAGCCGCATTGAGCTAGATAATTTCGTGCTAATAAACGTTTATAATACCGTGGCTATCGTTTCGCCTGCTGGCTCGTACGATATGCTGCATTATGCCGGTTAATGACGAGAGAAATACGGTTATTTTCGGTCCACTGTTGAGCGTGCTTCCATAGTTTACTACGTTTTCTATCTGAAGTATGCCATCTTTATTACGTTATCGTGGTCCCTGCGTGACGTACGCCAGTTTACGCCCAACAGATTCAGCCGTTGATACCGCTCGTAACAGTAATAATTAGCGGTTTCTTTTTCAATTTTAATAAGCCGCTAATCAGCCATGTGTAAAGGCTGATTGCGCTCACGGTACATCATCCTCTGGGAATTCTTGCTACATCCATTACTTGGCATTAGTAATGCCACTTACTTTTGATCATGTATGCGCTTCGTACACAGCAAGGGTACGCGTATACGGAACAGTTCTTGACTAAATATCGCGCAACTTTCAATTAATACGGCGGTCGATGAATGGACGTCGCTTTAATCAACATCACTGGATGATATTGGCAAGTCGTGGAAATATATTATGGAATATTGGGAAATTAGTCCAACGATTCCTCGTCACATTTCTGTATAGATATTATCCGCGAATGAACTTTTTCATACGATGCAGGAATAGCTAAATTATTCCTGGCTGAAGTAAGGCGGACAGAACCCACTGGCCTTCGTATAAATTCACATTTACCTTTGCTAAATAATTAATTATTAGTATACTTCTAAATTTGCACTTTAATTTGAAAAGTAACGATGGATAAAAATTGTGATCCCTGGCTGAAGATATCGATGGAAATTTAACGTGCTAGTTCATCATTCATGCATCCAGCGTTATCCGCTACGTTCTTGGATCGAATGCACTAGCTCGAAGTAAGATTATCATCGACTAAGCACAAAGGTGAACGATAAAGGGAATACCGTCTTATACAGACGTGGCTGATCAACCGGAAGATGTAAAGGAGGGAGGGTCATCGATATTCCCGGAGTACAACGTCGACGGATACCATAAGTCTCGGTTATGGCGTGGAACCGGGGACACCGTCAGTCGACTCTCTTGCTTCTTATCTATTTCGAGAAGTCGATCGGCTCGAGGCACACGTCGTAAATCTGCGCATTGCTTGCCTGGTGCACATCCACGTTACGCGACGTACCTTCACCTCCGTGTGCGTGCATTTTTACACTCGCCGTGGTATTAATATTCAAGGCAGGTCTAACGGTTATTTTGTGTCTCGTTTTTATATTCCGTGGAATCCGACGGGGAATATTCAATATATTATTGCCAGGCGCCGTGCCGCCGCCACCGCCTGCCTGTCTCAATATTTTATTGAAATATATATCGTAATATCGCCGAACGGTGCACGAGGATAAGGTCGGAATTCGGATGCGTTTCGCGGGAATCATTTGAATCCTCCATGGTTTTCGAAGTTAACGTTCGAACGTCTCAAAAATCTGGATGGGAGATTCTGATGATTTAATTACTCGAAAAGTCTTCATCGATATCATGCTTTCTTGGAAAACTCAACAGCGACGCGTTGCCATGAAAGACGATTTTTCCTCCCAGACTCTCTGTGCACTTTAATGAGTTTAATCAATGCTTCGCGTTTAGATAAGGAAAGCTAAATACGCAAGTTGCACGACAAATTCGCGTTGAATAAATTATTTGCAAAAAATTGCGGCCCGGTGTTTCATGAGCGTACGATATAGTCAACGCGGGATACTTATTTTTACGGTAGAAGAATTAGTAGATAGTGGCGGCGATTACGTGTTACGTGTGCATAAAATCCAGGGCGAAATTTATGACGGGGTCTGCGCCGTGCCATCGTGGTACAGCCCATTTTCCATGAATTTCCCCGGCCTTGCACGCACACGACTTTGCACGCGCACGCAGCACGGGAAACGCCGAAATGGCAGTATGCTAAAAAACGCTGACACTGGCAACTAAAATCCGAGCACGCCGCGATGTCTCTCTGCCTCTCCCACCTCTATCTTTCCCTCATTTCGCGCAACTACGCGTCTCGCCTTTTACAAAACTGCCTACCCATATTCTTCTTCCACCCTCCTTTTAGGGTGACATCTAGCCCTCTATTGCGGAACGCTTGCCTTTCGTACGCTTCTCTTTGCCAGCTCTTTCCAACAATTTCGTGACGCGAATTCTTGGATCTCTTACTCTTGCACGGGGTACGTGATTAAGAGGGATTACTGGCAATGATTGTTGGCTGAGAAAGGTGAGATATGTCAGCGATCGAGCGAGTAATAGAGTAATTCCGCGTATCTAAATAAAGATCACTGCACCATGCGCGGACTAAAGCCAAATAACGTCACTATCGTTGCTCACGGAGCATTAATCACACGGCGAAATCTGAACGCAACACGTCCTACGGTCCCCGCCTGTAGGGTAAAGCTGTCCATGGCGAAATTTATTTTATGTATTTTTATGACTTCCGCGAAAAATATGGATATTTGTAGTCGGACGGTGTTCCCCAGGGGAAGAAGCGCGCGCCAGTGAAATTCAACAGTAGATTTAAAGAATTGTTGTACTGCAACAATTTTTCCGGAACCCTCTGCAAATATTTGGCACTAACGTAGGTGGCCCTTTGCATATTACCAAGGACAGAAGTCTGGGAGTTCTATCAGAATCCCGAAAGTTGTATAATTTCAAGAATCCCAAGAATTTCAACGATGTCAAGAACCCCGAGAACTCGAAACATCTTAAGGATCCTAAGAACTCCAGATATTTTAAGACTCCTAAGAACTCCGAACACTCCGAAGGCTACAAAGATCCAAAGTACCTCAAGAATTCCAATAACCTCAACAACTCCACTTTCTCAAGCTAACTCTGAAACTGTCGAGTTCGAAAAATCAACCACAGCGGTCAGCAGCAATTCGTCCATACTTATCATTTCACTGTACAGTCGAGGCCTGTACCTTCGATTTTCCAAACGTCAAGCCACTTTTCATCGCGCAACGGATACGGGAACGCGAAACGGCGAAAAAGGGATGGGAAAACGGGCGAAACGAAGGAATTAATGACGGGACATTACGTTCATCTGTCTAACAGCGAATTCCGCTTGCATAAGATCGCGTTGCCGCGCGCGCGGGCGCGAGCGCGGATAATTTATACGTCGGTGGCATGTTTGCGCGGTACGATTAATACTTGCACGTCCGAAATTGTTACCAGACGTAACGACGCGTCGCGCTGCGATGTGCAAGCACGGCAATACATTTGCGGCAATGTACATAATTCGCCGCTCATTAGTGTAATGTGCTTCGCACTAAACGCTTCTACAAATTCGGAGCTTTATGTTTGCGAGCAATTGTATCGCGGCGGCAATCGATATTGTCTGCCCGAAAGCTCGGCACCGTTTAAGAGCGTATAAATTAACGTCGAACGTACGGGGTGTCCCGCGAGATAACCGATCAACTTTTCCGGAACATCTGCCGGAGAAGCCAGTCGATTGCATCGCGCTACATCCTGTTGTACACCCTGACTAGTTGCATGTGTGCAGGTGTCTACCGACACGTGTAAAGATAACAACGTGGCACGTTTAACAGTGCGGTTTATGAAATATTCGAACTGAATCCATCGTGATTATCGTTTGTTCGTATTTTCGAGAATTTCTCGTCTTTTCTTCCTCTTTCTCATTACAGTTTAACGTTTTTAATTTTCGATACAATGATGTAATGGGTAGCTTAAGTTCTCTTACCGATGCGGAACTATATAGGCGACTACTTAGATGATCTCTATATCTAAATTTTTTAGTTTTTTTTCTGTATTGGTTATGCATCGTTTCATGCTAATGGATATTGACTGTTGTTGGTTAATGTAAAGATTAATATAGTGAGCCTTGAGAATGTGTGATACTCTAATTTTACTCTTAACAGTGTACATACATCGCGCGTGTACTGGGGCAATGTGCAAGTTCTCAGCGTACGTGTACGCACGACACAGAAACCGCGATACGCGATGTTGTAATTTATAAATTAACGATATACAAATCAGGTGACGGTTAGGTTAATTTAAGCGCTCTGGCGATAAATCTGGGCTAGAGGGTTGAAATCGATAGTTCCTTACGGCTCGCGTGACGTGCTGAAATAAAATACTTACGTAAGTACGTTCGCGTGTGTTTAAAAATTCGCGAAAGAAGATTGTTTGCTGAAGCGATCGGCTGAACGAAATTTTCCACAAATTTCAATTGAATGAAAAGGGGCGGACGTTGGCAAACAGGAAACGCAGCCTTTAATTCTCAGTCAGCTTTACAATGTAACGCAGTTTGCATTCATACAGTCGAATCTATGAATATAGGTACACTTCATAAAGAATGCTTCTGCATGCTCCAGTATTTTACATACCTTTGGTTGCGACGGCGCACAGGAAGCCATTCTCCATTTTAGTGCATTTTTTCTCGTTCATACAATACCTTGGCTTTGTGCAGTTGCATAATGATTCTTGTTTCCTTCACATATCGAGGCAAAAGTATCGTTCGTTTTGTGTTATATCTTGTAGTATAGTTGCAAATCTGTCTGCATCGAATATTATGTATAAAATACGAATAAAGATCAGTTAAACCATCATAGATATTTTTGAGTTTACAACAGTTAAGTAATCTTTTGTACACAGTAATTCTCTTCCCTTTTACACTTTTCACTTCGTCATGCACTTCTATACTGGTATTTACTTTATTAAACCTCCCTGAACAAGAGAGTGATTGAAGAAAAATATACTTTTCCCCCGAGATTAAGGAAACTGTACGTTACAGCGTATTCCTCGGGAATTCGCTGCAGTGCACGCCGCATAGCACCGAGTTAAACATTTCCCACGCTCTATGGTCGCTCGACGAGGAATTTATAATACATTTTTAGTCGAATTCTCACGTAGCGAGACGGTGGATAAGTCTACGCACTGTTTGGCACGTGAGTGGCATTCGAGAAGTCGTTGTTCGACGGTCTATCGGTTCCAAATCACTTCGACTTATTCCGCGATCGTAAGCCTCTCGAGCGATCCAACGACGTCGGTATATTCCTATATTTCGTCGCCGTGAGAACTTCGACAGTCAGTCGCGATTCTCGCGGCTCCATCGAGGCGAGATATTAAAGTTGGGAGCGGCGTTTGCCTACCCTCGTCGACAAAAGGTGGGAAATTGGAACGAAAAATGTGAGAGAAGCTTGAGAATGTAAGAAGGGAGATGAATGCAAGGTAGGCGAAAGGAGACGTAACTCGAATGAAGGAGATTGAAGAAGGAAGGTTATCTAGGTTAGATATACAGTAAAGTTCGTTTAGTGGTAGCTGTCATAATTTAACTCCGAGATCCTCACGGAAATCAGTACACCACGACATGTTCATAATTGCTCCTCACATAAATCCCATAAGATCTCTAAATAGACACCTGCCAGAGCCACGCATGCCGCTCATTCGATTTCATCGAACGAACAAGAAAAGGTGCGCGCGAAAAATGAGAAACACCCACTCAGAGTAGATATAGAGAGACAGAAAACAAAACTCTGCGCTGTATACTGCGAAGTTTAGCGAGGAAGTTGCAGGTGGAGCAGCGAGAATCGTTAGAAACGCAGGGCTGTGAAAATAAGGCGGAAGGAAGAGCAAGTCAGAGGGTACATCGAAACCGTGCCAGGTTTCAGAGGATGGTGGTCCTGGAGGTTGGTCTCGATCGAAGGGCGAACACAGCTGGAAACGGGACAGAAAGTCGTGTCGGCGTCGTACGTGGGGCAATAAGAAGCCGTTATACGAGAAGACGTTTACGAAACGGCGTTCTCGTCCGTACAAACGAGTTCGAACAAGGAGGAACCGACACGGCTACAAACAGACGTATCCTCGACACGCTACCATTCCCACGTGAGACCTCTTCGAGCAATTGCATTGCCTCGTCCTCGGGAAAAAGCGATCACGACGAGGACCCGTGGCCACCAGCCTCTCTGTCTCTCCTACCTTGCGTCCCGGGTATGTGTCCGTGCACCTCTGCAAACGACTCAAAAATGAAGCAGTAAAGGCCTCGTGTACGCACCAGGCGACGCTCATCCCTTACGAGCGGCTCGAAAAATTCCAGCCCGTGTGCACATCTGCTCGCCGTGTTTACGAGTAAACAACGTTAAACGATGTTCCCCGCGGTGATTCGCCGTGACGTCTGCTTTTATTTGGGGGACGGAGAAGCAGGGATAGCTGGCTCTACTCGCCACCGATTAGACCTGCGTCCCCGATGAACTGTTGCGGTGAGTCATTCTTGATTCCCTGGTCTCTTTGTAGCTGAATTGCCTTTTGCATTCTACTCCGAGGAGGTGGCCAAGGGATTTTGCTATTTGTGCGTTCAATCTGTAGCACTCTTATTTTGGGCCATTTTCTGAAGTCTCTTTTTTATTCGAACCCTGAGGAATCAATGTTAATTAATAGTGGCGCAGTTTACGAAGGGTACGATTGCGATTGGGTAAAATTCCTTGGCGCTCATAGGCAGAAGGGTATCTGTGTGTACGCGATTTCACTCTGGTTGCAATACCTGTAATAAAACTGCACGCGTGGCGCGTGCATCTGCGCGATACGCGCGAAGGGCAGGGCCACCGTTCTCGTTAAATATTTTACGCCCCATTTTACGGGGCTTCGGCACCACTGTTTTCCTTTTTTTATGAGCGGTCACTGTATACCTCGCACGAAGGACATGAAAGTGGCCGTCACGACACGGCGGAATCAAACGCGAAAAAAGGGGTCGTACGGTTTGCGCTGCGATACGGGAAAAACGTGGTTCCCTTTCACGAACGCCAGGGAACCCATGAAATATCCCGGAATTGCGGCTACGATATGCATCTTCCTCCGTTGAACGAAATGTGCCCTCACTATTTCCGCTGCAATTACGCCAGCGTTCTGTTCTTTATTAGACGAATTACACTTTGACGCGCAATCGTTCCGCACGGCGCGCCGTCTGCGAATTATTTTTATTTAATTGCGCTGAACGTGTAACTTCACATTCATCTACACGATCTTCTTTCGCATTCACCAATTATACTGAATTATTTAATGACTATTCCACCACGAATACCGTGGACGAAAAAATCGAATTTGAAACTAAACTACTTAGGGAACAGTCGTTGAAATCGATTTTTCTTTAGCTCTTCCTATACCTAGATCAACGACATTTACTCGTTGTCGTGTGTAAATGTGATGCAAAGAAATGTCCTAGTTCAGGAGGACATATTTATTCTCTTCCGTGTCGTCTTTCCATGTCTGACTATTAAGTCCCCCAGGTATCTGACCAAATTCGCTGGATCATTCGTGCGTTGGGGGCCGGCCCCCTTTCGCGATCATTCCAAGCATAACCATGGCCCATCGCACGCAACGGCAGTTCAGTTTTATGGGGAACACAGGATACCGTGGCGAGGGTTCGCGCAAAGGTCGGCGTTACCCCGTCCCATGGGAGGGCAGGTTCGCCCGCTCTTTTCCTTGCGGCTGGAACGCGAACCGTCTGAAATATCCACGAGCCAGGAACCGGCATCGTTTTTTCATCCGATGAATGAGTAATGACGCACGCCAACGGTCATCCATCGACGGGAGACAGATACGGCCCTCGCACCATCCAGATACATCCTCGTTCCCATTTCGAAATGGGAGGACGTTACTCGAGAAAGTTTGGTTGCCGCGCTAGGCGACGGTATTATCGTGAACTTTTTAACGCGACGTTATGAATGGATGGGAACGACCGCGGCTCCTCGTCTTTACGCGACTCTAAAGTCGGATAATAGAATATCGGGAACGGAATCTCTTCTGCTGCCCGGAGCTCCTCGAAAGTCGAATAGCGCGCTTTTACTGCGCAAATTGGGCGTACGAGGCGACGATGTCCGACGGAAGTTGTAAAGTGCTTGGGTATGCAACGTCGTAAACCTGGATACCGGCGCAGTTGCACGAAATGCTCCACCGCCGTCGACTAAACCTATGATTTTCGAGAATTCCGGGGTAGGTACATGGAAATATCAATCTTGCTTGAAATCCGTTTGGTGGTCAGTGTATGGAGAGACCTTCCATGATCCGCTTCGTTTGTAAACACGGCGGGTAGGTTGCGAAGACGGCGTTTATCTATTTTCCCGCGAAGATGGCAAAATATAAGAGGATAACGTGAAACTTAAATAAGGGTTGCTGTACAGCCGAGTGGAATTGAACTACGAATTGAAACTGAACTGATACCGAATTCTCTAGGGAAATGCACAGAGTTTTAAGAGTTCCTAATCTTCAGCTTTGTCTTCAGACCCCGTTAGAGCTTTTACCGAAAACGGATGGTACAGAGTCTTTAGCCGACTTGGAGAAAAAGTATTCACGGTGTTCCTAAATTCAGAAAGTCTAGAAAATAATATTTCCATTCATACAGAAACCACCACCGTCGTCGTCGTTATATTTAACACACATTTTACGTTAAATTGCACTCCGTCCTGCCATCAATTCTGATCGAAGACCGCGCATCCAGATATTACGAACAATGTCGCTTATCATAACAATTCACGATTCATCGAATTTCGCCGGAATATTTCACAAATTAATCAATTCGAACCAGCTTCCTGGCCCGTTGACCGAAGGATCAGCGATACGGATGATCTGAAAGTGATACTCGCGGCCGATGCTGACGTTAAACGATATCGCGTTTTCGCGTGCTTACCCGCGGCGGGTTGGATCAGACCGCTTCGCGTCGAGTCGCGCGCGCATAAATTGCATTTCGACAATACCGAATTAACTCTATCTCATCGACGGGTTTATCACTGTGCCCAGCTGATAGAGCGGGTCAATCCGGCGGGATCGTGGATAATGAACGCGTCATATCGCTATCATCGACGTCATTGTCGGCAGTTTTATACACTCTGACTCTTAATAACACGCAGGCTGTTTGCACTGGTCTGAGCCCCATTGTCGATGTACACGCACGAAACATTGACACGTGCGGGCAGCCACATTCACGTGTCCGGCCGAATAATGAGGGGTATCGCATTCGCCTAACGACAATTTCATTTGAAAGCTCTCCGATTAATGCTCCCCCGCTGCCCTTCGCCCTTCTCGACGACTACATCAGAATATACGAAGTGAATGAATTCCAATTGGACTATAAGGTCCACTCGAGCCGGACGTTTTGGTAGTTTCAATTCCCAAGTCTCTCGTTTCAGGATTCTTTATCATGGAGAGTGGGTTACTTGTAATTTCAGATTGATTGGGAAATGGAGACAGGTTTTGGAAGTGAAGTATGTAATGCGAGTTCATTGAAGTTCGTTTAGTCTCATGGCAACCCTTTTCGTAATATAGTTACAACCAAAGCTCAGTCAATTGAGGCATTGACAGCAAACACGAACTAACCCACATTGAATAAAAATTAATTTTTTCTATTTTATATGACTAGTAGGTACAGCCTATTGGAATACATTATTGCTGCTAACTCAATTTCGCAAAATACGTGGGTTAGTTCGCAATTCACCCTCAGTTACGTTTAACCACAGAGGATTTCTGGTGGAGAAGTAACTCATCGAATAGGTTAAACACCTTCAGCAATATGATTCTACGAGAAACACTGTCATCCTCATCCCAGGACCATTTTTCACCGATATCCAACGGCACCCTTTCGCGAGCCAGATCTCTCTTTGTACCTAATAGCGCTTAAGAGGCGCTTAAGCGCTCAGCCCCGTCCTGCAGCTGTGTAATTCAAAGTTGCACGAGACATTAGGTTGTACCGGAGTAATAAAATCTCCATTTCCCGCAGGACGCAGTCAAGTCGGGCATGCATATTTAATGCGGAGACAGCACGTCGAAGGAAGGAAAGGCTTCTACGTTTGCTGCGACTCGCCTCTATCCGTGCCGTCTCTGCTT
This sequence comes from Andrena chrysosceles, assembly GCA_963855975.1. NCBI lineage: Eukaryota > Metazoa > Arthropoda > Insecta > Hymenoptera > Andrenidae > Andrena > Andrena chrysosceles. Next base: position 6,432,171 of record OY979766.1, on the reverse strand, counting down.
GCGTTGTCTTTTCGCTTCCCGTCTCGCTTTCATCCCCCTTCCCCCGTCCCCCTTCTATACACCCGGCCGCCGCCGCTCCAACCAGTGTCCCGTCGGGGCGAGTCTCCTTGGATTAAAGACACGTTCGCAGTACTCGACGTCGCAAGCCCCACGACGACGGTAATTCCCCGTGTAACCGGGCGATTATGAAATAAAGCGACTTTCAGCTGGAGGAAAACGCTCACGCCCGGCGCGCGGGGAGAGTCGGTCGCTGGAATCCCTCTCGATTATCTGACGGCGCTCCGGTTAACACGCGTTTGCCGAACTAAAAGGGTCCCGTAGATATTTACCGTGCACTCTCCGAAATACCTTTCGACCACGTTTGAAGAAACCCGCCAGATTCTGTTATTTAGTTCATGAATTTTCATTCGAACGACACGCGGAGAGCCCGAACCCTACCCCTTTTGGGGCGGAATTCTGAGCGACGAGCGAGTGGCCCTTGTTGCATTAAGCATACGAGTGATGACGTAGTCTTTCCCAGGATCAGCACAGAAGCTCTATGCAATAGTGAAAGTAATTACTGCCTTCGGATTGGAATACATTCTATACGTATTAATTATTTCGTACACAAGTATGAAGTACCTATATTCTCTGCCAATCAAAGCGCAAGAAATGCAGCATCCCTAGTTGCAAGCGCGCAGATGCGAGGAAACAATGTTTATCCGCCCACGTAAAAAGTACCGCAGCAAAATCAGCAGCGACTCTCTACTGGCGTAAACTTTCACGTCGCACGGTGGCCACGTAAATTTCCCCGTGTCACCAAGGCCCGTCGGTGAAACGCGGGCGACACCCGCGTACGCGGGCGCATAATTCCAAAATTTCGCGATAAACCAGCAAAAGGATTACGACAGCGAGTGTCTAGTTCGCGAACTAGGCTAAAGGTATAACGTACCCGCGACGAGCCACCCCAGCGGGTGTCACTCGGTGGGGTGTCGGTGATTTCCCGCGGACGTGTAAATCCGCGGGTCTGTCGCAAGTTCTCCAGCGAAAGTTGCCGCGGCGTTATGTGTACACGTAACGAGAGCTCCGCCGCGGATGCACGTTTCACTTATGGTCAGACATAAAATCCGGCATAAGCCTTTTCTTTTTACGGCCGCCAACTGTGCGGGGCGCGTGTTTTTCCGCCGCGTTGCCGTCGAGCACGCGTGCAATTCCGGGGAAGCAGCGAAGGGGTCGTTCCGCGTTACTTTTATTCGACGAAACGACCCTTTGTCGTTCCCGCGCGTGCAGCCGCGAAAGATCGAAGACGATACCGGCGAAACGAACCGCATTTCACGCCGCGCCAGCATAATTGCCTTGCTTTTCCGCGCGGCTGTGTGCGCCGTTGCAGCGTGTCCGACTTTGTATGACACTTGGACTACAGCGTGCTCTATTCGCTCGCCCCGAGGATAACACGCTTCGTTCACCGCCGCGCGGATTTCGGAGCTGCGAGTCTCGGGATTAACGCGTTCGCTGACGCTTCGTGTTTCGAGGCTTGTCCGAGTCGCGGCGGCAACGAATGAGAGCGCGTTCTCGTGGCATGTTTGGCATTTTGTGTAGGCGCTGTGAGTGTGTGGCCCTGTTTCGGGAACGAGAGTGAATATGGTGATTAGCTGGTAACACAGTGGAACCCCGATTATGTGAACACTGCGTGATTGAATGTTCGTACGTTCGAACATCGCTTAACTGATCGCCTGAATAATTATGTAAATGGTGTTGCAATTCGGAGTTGCAATCATCGCCCTCTTGATAACTTCGTATCGACAAGGCTGGTTTAGGCAATTGGAAGATAGTGTTGATTAATTCATTTCAACGAACCAAGGATACACTGTGATATTTTACAGCCGCGCAATTGTTAGCAGATAAGACGAAGCGGATTTCGTTAGATCGAGGGGAGCAAACGGCGAGCACTGCTTGCTCACGTCTTGGAATCAATCTTTCTCGACGTAAAACTTCTTTCTACCGTGAGCCCTCATTTGCCTTCTTCTTACCGATGCTCGCCCAGGAGGAAATCGATGCACTTTTACGAGCCCTCATCGATTCTAGGTCGCGGTGGTTCGGCCGCGTGATTCGCTCGTAAACCGACTTTTATATACCGATGGGTACACCTCCAGGACTACCAATGCCTCCAGGAAATCGAGGACAAGCAATACGCTGGATCGACTCGGTCCCTTTCATCTTTCTACTCCTTTCCCGGATCTTTTATATCCTTTCTTGTTCCCTTGCAAATTTTCCACAGTTCTGCCTTTTCCTGTAGTTAATTCTCGTAGTCTTCTAATTCCTTCGTACGTTTTCTCTCTGTGTTATCATTTCCTCTTTCAATATCTTCCCACTCTTCGTTGACCTAGTTCTTTGGTTTCCAAGCTTCTATGGAAATAGACTCTCTTTCTTGTTCGCAGACTGTGTGCTGAAGCATATTGTCAGGCATAAAGTATATTTAGGTGAGTACACAGGTTCCAGCGAGCAGCACAGGGAAAAAAGATGCCGTCGATGGAATTGTAGAAAAGTTATGTAGTATCATGAAACGCGGTTTCAGGCGGGAAAATACTCCTACTGTTATTTTCCTCGGCTGAGTCCTGCGGGTACGCGTGTTTTCTATGTATATACATGCAAGTGGAATAGAAATCTAACCGTACGATATTGGGGACATGACTTCTCGTGATCCTTCGTGACTTCTCGAGAGTTTTTCTGTTCTAAGGTATCGGAAGGAGGATAAAAGTGTGTCACTGGTATCTGAATTTTTCTACTTACAGAGACGAGATTCTGAAACAGGAAACCTTAAGGGGGAACACCAGTGTGACTGCCGGAAAAGTAAGTGATTATTAAGAATTTTTTTCAAGAATAAGTTACAGTTTCCATATAAAATTTGTATTACCTACCTCTAGTACAATGTCTTAATTTAAGAGATTGTGAAAAGAATGAGTAGAAAAACAAATTTTAATATATTAATTAATCTTCTAGACCCCTCACCCCTATAGTAGTCTCCCACTACTCTGATTTAATCTCGATTTCTATCACAATTAAATACGAGTTTGAATAATCGTGCAACATTCCAGATTATCTCCCTTCCTCAGTAATAATCATTCATACCGCCGAATGCGGAATGGGAGGCAGGTATTTCGCAGGATGTGTTTCAAAAAAGGAATCACTGCGGTGGTGCAAGCTGAAGAAACAGCCGTGACCCAGTAGCGAGCGATCGTACACCAAACATTAATGCTTATGTTGCGCTAGGACAGTTTTGGTCGCCAGAATGGATCGTAAATTCACCGTAACGACCCCGTTCTTGGTGCTCAGTCAAGGTAAACTGATATTTACAGTGTGCCCCTCTAGCAGAAAGCATCCGTTTACCGTGCAATTGCAGCGAAAAGAACAACCGTTTACTCGCGACGATAACGGCACCGAAGGGACCCGATGCTCCGCCTCTGGCGAGATTTTTATTTAAAGAATGCTCCAGCACGAGAGTAGGTTCGACCAGATGTCGCGCAAACGTTTATCCAATTCGTGGAGCGGAAATTTTCATTGGTAGCTCGTGAAACACGGCGTGTTTCATCCACTGCAATTCTTACTGATCTTGTTATCAGATAAAGGTTATGGCTTGGACCAAGGAAAGGTTAACGCCGTGGCGGGTCGTTTGACCTCCGACAGCACCACAATAGCGTTTAAGGCAATTTACCCGAACGAACTTTAAGCTACAAAGTGCAGAATGCTTGCACGAGATTCGACCAGGTACGGAATGCTTGCTTCCTGTTAGTGGTGAATTACAGCGCCTCTTACGCGCTGGGTCTCATCTCTTAATTTATCCTACTTGAAGTTAGAGGGATGCACCGTTGAGAATGTTTATTATATGTTAATTGATGGTTTAAAGGAGAAATAACGATGAACCTTGAGTCTTCAGATTTTGGAGTTACAACATTGTTGTGCCCGGGCCGACACCCAAGCGTGTCGACACCGCGTACATTCCGATTGCCCCAATCGAGCGGCCGGAATTCGGCACAACAGCGTAAGGGATCTCGGAAACGCACCGAGACCCGTCAGCACATGGCGAAACCTCTAAAAAGCAGGCAAAGGCGGAGACCCCGATGGTCCCCGCTTCGCCCCGATTACATTATAAGAACGACGTATGAACAACGGGAGCTCAGACTTGATAAAGCTTTGTTACGGGATCCATACCCGAACCTTACGAGACTCATGCCAAAGTAGGCATAGTGTCCTTGTCACCCAGATCGGGACAGAATAAACTTGTTAACCTTACGGTGAGTTCCAACTCTTTAACCTGCAACGATCCCCTACCTTCGGGTTCCCAACCGAACCCTTCCGTCCCGGCATCATCACCCGAACTTCCGGAGCCCGTGGACGACGATCGCGAAGGACGCCCAGGAGCACCCCGAGATTCGCACCTAGAATCTCGACCCCCAGGCGCCTTGGCACAACAACATCTCATTTCGTATAATGTTGATGAGTTTTTTGGGGGATTTCAGATTTATCTTGAAATCAGAAAAGTTATTGAACTGATACAGCATGATGCGAGAAATGCAAGAAATCTTGAAATATTAAACGATTTATATTATATCAGGTTCGATTCTCTGTATGTGCAGTGTATGGTTCCAATCTCGCAACTCAATTTTCACTCATTTCCACCAGTCCTGAAACATTGTAGGCGTGCGTGGGTGTGATGACAATACAATTCTTTATATAAAAAAATGTCAAAATGAAAATAACAAAAAATGAAAATATAATCAAAAATGAAATATTTATAATTTCGTGTTGAACATGCTGGCGGAAAAACCTGGAGAGGTTTAAAAAATTATCCAGTCATCAATAAATATAACCCATAAAATCAAACGACTTGAAATCAGTCTATAACTACAAATAAAACTTGGACACTATAAAGTAAAAAATAAAAAATATATATAAAAAAACATTTAAGTTAAACGATTTATAAAATGCACAAAAAAACTAACTGTTATGAAATATCCCGCGCCACGATTTTATTTAAAGTGAGAAAACACCATCGAAATTGTAGTGCAAGAAAATAATTATTTTTTAGTTTTTGGTGAATTTTATAAATAGTTTAATTTAAAAAGTATTTTATATACATTTTTTATTTTCCACTTAAATTTCCTTTCACTCAAATGTCTATGATTCCTCCAATTCAACATACATACATACGTATAATTCTACATAAAGTATTAATATGTCAGAGCGTCGAGGAAGCCACTTAAACGATTTTTGTCGTCTCCTCGATTTTAATTCAAAATCCTGGACTCTGGAAGGAAACACGACGTTTCTTACGCGTCCCAGATCAGCATTTATGGAAATATGATCTCCTCTTTCTGCATCCTTTATTCAGAAGTCGCAGTGCGAAGGGATGTAGCTCGTGGATCGAGGCTGTGCCAGCGCCTGAACGATATGAACCACGTTCCCTCGACAACGAGGACGCGAAATATTCGTCGAAAAGTGCTAAAAGAGCATTTCAGTTGGCTAATTATGTGCTATCTGCGTGTACAAAGCGCGTGTTCAGTCAGGCATACACGCAAAGGATTCGCTAAGTGCATTCAGGAAGCATTTGGGTTAAGTGAGATCTCGGTAACATTCATCACAGCGCAAAGTAGAGATTAACCTGCTAACTGGGCCATTTCTGAACCAGAAACGCTCCTCGTCCATTTAGAAATAATTAAAGTCGAGTTAATTAATTTTCTCTTCGTCATATCCTCTTAAATCGCGATTAATCAACTTGTCTTGCCCAGTACAGATGAATTTTGACAGATTGAAATACGATCCTCCCATGTACCATCTTTATAAACGAAGATAATTTCAGCAAACAACGATACCAATAATCGCCAAAATTTTTCATTAGTAGAAGAAATGAAAATCCACAGGAAACAATATCATACAGTTTTCAATTCCGTTCTTTAAAAAAGGGCTTGCTAAACCTGCAAAAAAATTCTGTCTTTCACCATTCTGGATGCCCTACAGAGTTCTCCGTCGCGCCACAATGCTCTGGTTAACGCCGATCGTTCGATCGTTCGAACCGTGGTTCAACGCAATTACCATTTATAAAGCGCGGGAACGGTGGCGAGCCGTTCCCAGTGACGTTTACTTCCGTTATTTGTGCCATTCTCCTTGGGAGCGGATACCTGCCGCGGCCATTCCACAGGAGGGGGCGAGTGTCGGTTGGACGGGAGGAATGGTGTCCAACGGGAAGGGAACTTATGGTGAACCGCGAGCAGCGTGTTATCGCCTTTATCGCCTTTTGGAGAGGAATTTTTCAAGCAGTTACAAAACACCCGGCGCACCGGCTAGTCGTGGCTCCTCGCTTTAATGACACGGCTTGTGGTTACCGGTGCGAATGTCTGAGAGAAAAACGAAGAAGAAAAGCTCGAGGGCGAACAATAGGGAAAGCAAGGTCACGGGGTGAAAAGGAAGACAATGCGAGGGACGCTGGCAGGTGGTGTACAGAGAGGAATACTGTTATAATACTGTTACAATAGTGGCTGGCCTGGTGAAGCGGGGGAAAACGAGGCGAAGTAACCAGGGAAAGTGGGCCTCGGTAAGTAAGGTACTCTCATTTGAAGAACGAACCCACGCCGAGATGAGGTTTCACCGTTCCCTCGTAACCGTTTAATTATCCGGCAGATACTCTTTCTGACCTACACTTAACAACCCTCTCGGCAAACTTTTTAATTACTCGACCTAGCTGGCCCCTCTGCCCCCACACCTCCCCCCGTACCCCCGCGGCTGGGCGTCCAACGTCTGACTACCCCAGGAATATTTCCTCGAAATTTGAAACCTGATGCCCGCGGTTTCCGTTCGCTTTTCGCCCCCATTTTTTCACCCCCTCGTGTTTTCTAACGGCAGGTTCGCGAGCTCGAGATGAAATCAGGATCGAACAGCGAGCGTCCGTTTCCTCGGAATTTCGTGCGGTTCCGCGGATGCGAATTCTCGTTTTAACGACTTTCGTTACGCCCTTCTCGGATTAAATGTTCGCGCTTAACAGCGTCATTCGGAGGTAATTACAGCCTCCACTGGGGCAGGATACAATTTCGTTCAAATAAAGGGTTGTTAGATATCCCTTTGAGGATCGCGCATTCGTTTCGCGCGGTACGCGTATTCCGATGCTCATCTTATTATTCCAGACCCGTGTTCGTTAACCGAGGAACGTTTCAGTCGCTGTAAGTCCAGGCAAATCGATCTTGCCTCAAATCCGGATGTCTAAAAGTACTTACTACGAGTAGAATAAACCTTTAATACGTATGAATCGAAATAAGGATGTTCCGATGCTGAAAACGAGTCGTGAATCTCTTCGAGAACGAAAGGAAACTTTTCCTATCTGTTTGGGATCGATTCTAATTCCAACACACTCTATAGGGTATTCGACACGAAAACTGGCCCCTCTTTTCGTTCGGTATTCGCGCGATATCGCGGGGAATCGCCGAAAACTTTCAACCGATGGTAAACAGTGGTAGGAACGGCGGGCTCGATCCCTTTGCTGGAAATACCATTACGGTTCCCGACCGACCCGAGCTCCATCCCCGTCGTCTCCGTCCCACCTTTTACACGAGATCTTTCGTCTCTATCCGACAAGAAGGCGCGGGTTATATTACAAGCCATAGTGGTAACCCTAGCTGGCATGCACTTAGACCCAACCGGTATCCCCTTTGCTCCTTAAATGCCTGGGATCCCTTTAGGAAAGTATTCCTGATGGCATTACTTCTCGCTGGACTTCGAAAAAAAATCTACCCTCCGACGCCCCTCCTCTTCCCGTGCGCGACTAGATACGTCGTGAGTAAGTAGATTTGCCGCGTTGCCGGTGAAAACGCCCCCGCACGCAAGACGATTCATTCGATTACCGGCGGGAAAAGTTGCGTGTCCTAATGCGTGGTGTCTTGAGAGGCGGTGTCGGGTACGATATTTCCCTTGCGCGCTAAAGGGATTGCTACATGCTGGGGCTGGGGCTCGGGAAGAAAGAATTCGAATACATGGTGCGCGAACATGCTGTTTCGGAGGAGGTTGAACTGAAAGGAATGATGTTAATTGGAACAAGAATTACCCAAAGTGTCACCTTAATGGGATTACTTAGATTTAGGCAGTCGAAAAATCTATTTTTTCTGTTGTATTTTCCTAAAGTGAGTAAACTGCCGAGTGGTTTATATTAAAATTCGAAAAATTGTTGATTTGGTAGCTAAAAAGTTCAAGCGGCAACCTGCAGCGTGGCCTTTGCCTAGAAACTTTAAACGCGTTTTTCTCGAACTCTTTTTTCTCTTGGTTTTCGACTATTTGCGAATGAATGGAGGTTCAGATCAAGTTGAAAAAATGACAGGATGTGTAAATCATGTGCCATTCTCCGCGAAACTTCTGATATGGTTCGTAAAAATTCGAGATTTTTATCAAAAAATTAAAAAGTCACGGATTTTTAGTAACGCACAAATAATTCTGTTTTAATTTTAGTTTTTAATGGTTCCGTGGGAAACTCCGGCTGTAACCCCCATTTTTAAAGCACATGTATATTTCATACCAACTTTTTTTCAATCTCTATAATAATAATAAACATTGGGTAAAAGGATATAACTAGATTTACTTTCATTCTTTTACAAATACCTTAAAAAGAAAGTGTTTCTTTCACGGAAAACGACTGCCTAGTCCACTTAAACGCAAGCTTTAATTTCTTAAATAAAATAAATGATGTCATTCCCTGTGTAATAGCGCGAAGTTACTCCCCCCTAAGAAGTATCACATTGAAATATTCGTCCTCTTAACACCAAACAGATTCAGATCACAGCGATCGCGTTTCCATCCCGCTTTCACACTTTCTCAGGCACTCGACTCGTTGTACCTGGATTCCAGCGCGATATCGAGACCCGCGACGGCGTAAAACGATTCGTCAAAAATAGAAGAGCGAGTCTGGGCGCGCCACTCGAGACGCCGCGAAGGAACGTCACAAAACCTTGGCGGCTCGACCCCGGGTCGTACCTTTTCGAGTTGTCGAGTGCGCGAGGGGTATATCCTGGGGGAGAAGTGGTTCTCGCCGACGATGGAGGACAGGGACACGGGAAGGAGGATCGGGCCGGGATATCCAGACAAAGCTCTGTCTCGAGCGAGAGAGAGACGCTGGTAAATTGGATTACGGTGTTCTCTCTGTTCTTGCTTGCTCCTCTCTCTTCGAATCGGCCCTCACTCCGCCTGCCCCTCCTTCCACCGTGAAATTAATATCCGAAGATGAAAGAAGCTGCGGCTCCGGTCCACACCGGCTCGTCCGTTGATTCTCGGACCACCCTTTCTACCTTCGCTGTCTTCCCCTCTCTTTTCCCTTTTTTCTTTTTTCACTGTCTTTCTCGCCGTCCCTCGTACCGCCATTTACATAATATGGAATAAATCGTTGGAATCTGTCGGCCACCATCCCCGACATTCGGCAACGGCGTCGTGGCGGGGAGAATAATCGAAGGGTGGAAACAGGGTAGTGTTGGGGGTGCGAAGAACGCGGCCCAGAGACCATCTTACGAGCTAATAAGTAATTACGACACGGCCGTTGGGGCCAAGAAAAATACGACTTCGGCGACTCGACGATTTATTTTCGCCAGAAAGTTCCCGAGCCGCGTATTTGCTAACCCCGCTACGTTATCGCTCGGTCACAAATTCTGTAATTTGCCTGGCGAGCCCGCCGTGCTGACCCCCTTCGGTTATTTATTGCGGTTATCGATTCCACACGCTGTTTCCGTGGATTTTTTTCCCGTTTTTATTTCTTCTTCATTTTTTATTTTTCGCTCGATGCCACCGGCGGAGCAAACAACGCTCTCCGCGAGACGGCTGGAAAGAAGCGTTTCCTGGTGTTAACTGGGGAACGTTCCCTATATTCCTTGTTTCTCTATTTCGTACGCTGCTTGGGGAAAGCTACACTTCGGCACGGTCGAGGGCAGTAAAATTGGCGGAGATATTGAAGTGTCCCTGCGCTTACTGCAGTGGGGGATAAACGTTACTTTAAACCTTCGTATATATCTGGGAACTTAGAAGACACAGTCTACCCTTAAATTATTAGTAGGATCCCTCTGTAAAGTTAAAGTGAAATGAATTTGAAACCTTTTCCTCTATCGCGCCCAACGAATTGTCGTTCTATTTAGTGTTTCACATATTATAAACGGTAATGAACAGAAATGCCTCGTACCAATCGATTCAAACATTTCGCAAGTCAATCAACGTTACACCCCAAAAAATGGTGTAAACCCCACCGAAACAGGTGTTGGGTGTTAATACACGCTTCAGTCAGCGTGCACTTGTGATGCATTTATCCGTGGATCACAACGTCCATCGAGATCGCACCTTTCGAATAAACTTCTATTTGCCGAGCACCGTCCCGGAGAATTGAGGATTATTGGATTCTCGTTAGAGCGGCCAGCTAGCGTCACACCAAAATCCGAGGTCGGCTTTGGTCGTGCCAACGACGAGCTGCAACCATCGTGGAAGATTATCGATGGGGTGATGGCTGAAGGGAGGGCGAATGGTGGCTCCGTAAGGCACATCTTCTCTAACTTTATCTCATGAACGATCCAGCGGTCGCTTTCATCGATCCTCTGTCGGCCCGATAATGGCTAGAATAATTACCAGAATAATTAGGACGTGGCGATGGCAGGCATTGAAGGGCATTGAAGCGCGCAGAATCGACCAAGACAAAGTCGTTCAGATTACTTCAGACGCGAGGATCTTTCGATCCCTGAAATTCGCTGAGTTCTTAGTCCCTGGATCACTCGAGTCAGTTCCTGTTCGCTTGTCCTACCTTATGGGTCATTTGTTTTCCAATTTGGCTCGATCCAGGTAATTATTTCACTGTAGTCGAAATAATGGAACTTTTGTGACTTAACATTTCTGATAGCCACTCACGAAATACGGTGGTAATAATTTGTAAAATAGGAGCGTTTAAATTTGCTGCTAAAATTCTTTTTATTTAGATTTGACGTAGGAGATACAGTTTCATATTATCCGCTAGTAATTAGGTATCACTTCTTTTTTATACATGGCTACTGGAAAATGTTAATGTCAAGCTATTAAACATTGACGTTAGTTGATGAGATAAATTGGTACCCGAATGTTTGCGTACGTTGTGAATGTGTTTTTCTGTTATTAATTAGCAAATTGCTGCAGCATCCATGGTCTCACAGTTTCTAGATGTAACGCCACGTCACGGCTTCCCTTTTGCAAAAAATGGTTGCACGAGTCGTGACCAATAATATCAGCGGGCTGATCCATCAACGGATCCGTCTATTTCGTTAATAATAAAAGTGCATGGCGATTGGCTACGAGCTCGTCCCATCTATAAACACGATGTCATGGAGGACAAAATATATATGCATATATTGAAAAATTGTCGAGTGAGTGTGCGTTTGTAACAGGCTCTTTTCAATTAGTAGAACCACGATTCGACGGTAGAAATATACGCTCCTCGACAAATCAAAATTTGTATTTGCGTATTAAAAGGTATCACGGGGGAATATTAAAACGGAAAAGCAATTAGTTAACAGCGGAAATAACCCCATCGTTGAACAAATGTTTACTCCAGCACATAAAAACTGCATCAAAACTCAATAGTACCCGAAACTTTTATTTTTCCATTTGCTAAAGCCAGCTTCAATTCAATTTCATTCTTTTTAACTATTCAATTTCCACGCGGCGGCTCCTTGGAAAAATAATCAACAGCTGGAAATTTTCGACGAGCTCTGTCTCGCAACGTTTTCTGTGAAAATTCTGGAATGGTCTTAAACGCGGAAGTTACCCAAATGCGCCAAACATGCGCTTGGTGTCTTGTTACCAGTAACGTTTCGTTTTTTCAAATAAGTGAACACCGGGATTGTTTAACAACCACCTCTCCTTTCTCCATTATTATTATAGATGAACTCGCGTAGGTACACACACTTCTGGATCCGGATAGTCGGCGCCCTCGCGAACTTTCGAAACGAATTAATCACTTCTCGCGCCTCGAATTTCTGTTCGGCTGCTGGATGAGACATGGGGGCAGGTTTTGAAAGGGGGATGAAAGAGGGGAGGCAGGGTCCTTCCTCCTACGGTCCATAAATGGCGCAGTGATCCGAGAATGCATTAACAACTTTGGCATTATCAATTCTCGTATAATACCGCGGGAGAGAAGTTGGCCTGCAACTTCGCCAGCCGCTTTGCTTCCCAAACATGGCTACGCGCTGCTTCGAATGCGACTTTGTCCGCGCGGAATATGTATTGCGAATTTTAGCTACGCGACTTCTCGGTGCGAAGAGCAAGAAATTCGTACGGTTTATGATGGAGGAATAATTTATTTAATGGAATAAATTGTGGAGGGAATTTTATAGAATTCATACAGCCATCGCTAAGAAATTTTCTTGAACCTAGCATAACCACTCGACTAGATTGATCCCAGTATTTTCCAAAATAACATGTTGCTTCAGGGTAATCACAATTACCAATATTCTTACAACGATTTAGTGATATTGTTGCCGAAGTTTAGTGTTATCATCACAAACTTGCGTGTCACTGTATCAAATGCTGGATGTACATGATCAAATATTGATGGTTAAAGAAGTGATCAATAGTATTTCGAGTAAAGACTCGTTTAATGTCTCCTATACTAAAGCACAGTAACCATAAAAGTTTATAGTCACGTTGGCGATACGTGGCTCGACTATAATATATAGTTTCATGTTGATCACAATGTTTAATTATTTTCGTCGTCAGAAATTTCCGTTGGCAGAAGCAACTTTCGCCTGTCGCCAACCATTCACAATTTTCTATTGCCTTTAAGAGTCAGTTTCACCTGCTAATGACGAAACACCCTGTATACAGCATCCACGTGTGTCTATGTCGTGTGACGTGCACACTTGAACAGAGAACGGCGCGTTCAAGGGGGTGCTCCAACCTATTTGGGGTGGCGCATTCGCGCGCGACTAGCTACGTGACACATAATTCAACCAACTCCATAACCAAGTTCGAAGTTATACCATCCCGGCCCCCTCTACGTCCCTGCGCTGCGTTTTCTCCATCCATACGATAAGTTGCTGGCACAGTACTTACCTGGAAGCCACGGCACTGCAAGCGAGGCACTACTCCGTTCCGCTTGATAGGGTGGCGAGTCGAGATTCTGGAGTTTGCTGGATACGTGATTTTTTCTGCGCTCACACATCGTATGACGAAAGTTGCGACCAGCTCTATCGGAGGAACGAACCTCGGTAAAAACCTCAACAACTGTCTCAACGTGGCACGCAGTTCAAACGAGGATATATTTTCTTTGATCCTCGTTTAATGTTTAAAACTTTTAGAGTAGATGGGTAAAGAATTTAATATTGTCTGGTTAAATTAAATTCTACCTTTCTACGGAGCTTTGATTAATAAGGACCCGTCAAAGTGACTGTCTCTACTGTCAGTTTCCACTGTTTCAAAGTGTACATTCGCGAATGTAGGTCGCGTGACTCGCTAAACGAGTCGGTTGAATTATTCGCGGCTGAGCGGTAATAATTCCACTCGAATCTATATTTTCTTCTCTCTCTTCCGTTCTCTCCGCGGATAATGTATACACAACTCGTCTATATACAGCCACGGATAGTCGCGCGAGATTAGGATGTTTCAGCTTGCGGTGGCAATCGTGAACGGGTCGCCTGGTATTCGATGACGGAACGAATTGCTCGGTGATATTTACCCGGCGGAATCTACTTGCAGTCCCGTCACGACTCGAATCCGAGTCACGAGGAAAGTGATACACGTACCGTGCCTTAAATGGCGCGGCTTTGAACGCGAGCCGACGGTAGATTTCCGCTGGCTCGAGTTATAGCAACCGATAAGTGGATACGAGGAGCAATCGATTGCCGGCGGTATTAAAGACCAGACGGACACGCTCGGAGAGCTTTCGATAAATTTGCTCGGGTAAAAGGCCCGCGACTACAAATCGGCGATAATAGTCGGCCGCGCGGTAGAATGAAACCAGGAACATAATACTCGGCCGGGCGAAGAGAAATGGAAACCAGCAATCGAGACCTTTCCCCATTTTTCAAGGATCGGCGGGAGATCGCGAAAGGGTTTCCCCCTCAAGTGGAAACGCCTTCGAGGCCGCCGCGATTTTGCTTGATTCACTGATCGCATTCCATGGATGGTGAATTTGATCTGCGGTGATTGAATAAAATATCTGTTGCGTGAAGGAAATTGCTTTCTTTGGTTCGTAGAATACGCTCCGAACACTGAAACTGGGGCTAATTATTCAGCTAATTACATAGTATGTATTCGGTGAACTTTGAATTAGATATACAGTTTCAAGCGCCTCTATGTAAAAATATATTGAGACCTTCTCCCTTTTATTTTCTTGGATGCTTGTAGATACAGACTTTTATCTTCCAAGCAGACAAACAGCCTTGAGGCATTTTTCGAACATGCCGTGAGCGGGAGTCGTTTCTGGCGTGATTTAGACTCGAGGGAATGTCTTTGGACAACCATTTGACATTGTTTCGGCTGTGTTATCGCGTCGAAGGGGTTCATTACGATTGGCAACGGGCTGTATTGGATAGATGAGGGTGGAAATCCTTTACACCAATAGTCCCTTTGTCCCATGTAAGATAAAAACTCCTCCTGCAGGATCCGCGATTTATGTTTCGATATATTCGAACGAACGCAAACAGTCTAGCAATAACTTTATACGTAAAATTGATATCCACCATCAATCTGACCTCCCTCCGCGACAGATACATACGAATAGATAAAGAGATCGGGAGACAGCGAGAGCAGGAGGGCGGTTCATCGGGCAACGTCTATGACCGGGGTTGTTTGTGTTCGTTCTCATACGTGCCAGCGAAATCTATGAAAACGGCGGTCCGTGAAATCGTCGAGATCGTTCGACGTTAGCGCGAACGCTGTTATTCTTTATCCTTTTCTCTGCTGTGCCAGGGAAAGAATCTCGGAGGGTGTTTTTATCGTGAGAGGATCGTTGAAAAGATGGTCGTTGAGTCAAGGGGGATAGTCGATACCTTGTCTCTCAAGTTCTTGAGATAGAGTCCTTGGAAAGTAAAGTATACCTACTGACTGCGCCAGAGACTTCAAGTTCTCGGTAAGTTACAGAGGATGGTACTTCATTTCTCGATAAGTGAGATGATCATCTACAGTCAAAAACTCTGAAGAATCTTCTATGTTACGTTGGTTATATTTTTGTAACTCGAGACGAATTGACGAATTGTAACTTTAGATGTATGCACAGTAGGGTGGCTCTTATTTTCGACTTTTGAATTTTCTTCACGGTATCCTTCAGAATAGTTCCAGATAATAATAAAAAAAATCTCAAGGTAAAGTTTGAGCCCGATTGGATAACGCGGAAAAGGTACACCTGGGCCCTTGAACATTTAAATTATTATTTAACAGCTCACAAAGTTGATTTTATATAATATCCTCCAAGTTATTGATTACAGCATAAAATATGTCAAACAAAAGTTGTAGATCCAGACAAGGATTTCTTTTATGTTGTATTACTTTTTCTCGTGCGGCAAATGGTTTTCGAAAAAAGTTCGAAAAAGTAAAAAAAAATTTCAAGATAGCCTCGGTGTGATATCGATCCATCCACCTAGAAAAGATTGCGCTTCTTTTGTGATTAAAAGATCCCTACAGAAACAAAAATATCTTCAATTTCACAGCTGAGAAACTTGGAAACTTCGGAAATAATGAAACCTGAAATCTGACTGGCAAATGCGATGAAAGGTTGAACGGTTTCTCTGCTAATGAGTTTTCATTCAGAATTATAAAAATTAAATTGCAAAGAGTGGTCCGGGGGATGCTTCTAGGGTATAGGGCAGAGTGCAGTACGCAATTTCGCGCGAAGTTTTCCGCGAAAACGGCGCGCGCGCATCACGAATCGCGCGTCCAGCGGGACGTGAACGCGAGGATGAAATTCTCTGGGAATTCTCAAGTTCCGTAATCATCGCAATTTCGTCGTACGTGACGTAATTTTGAATGGCGATTATTCAAATTCCGCGTGTACTCGCGAAGTCGCCGCAGCTCGCCCGCCGACGACGCCCCTAACCACTGTACCGGGTAGCTGGCTGTGTTTGGTGGTGAGCAGTGTGTCAGCCCAGGCGACTACCTGTCAAACTAAACTCTGGCGATGTTGAACGTGGATTCGTACACGCGGAGAGATCCGAGTTGCAGCTGTAGACGGAAACGGAAGACGAAGGTGCAAGGATCTCAAAAGGAAAACCGTAGAACATTTACGGGGGGTAAGATATAGCAAGATATGGATAACGGAACTTCATATTGTAAATAAAGTAATAACCAACGAAGCTACAAAGATACCTGAAGAAAATGGATTCCCGGTCTCGCCCCCCCCCCTTATGTTTGTCCAAAAAGAAGAAACGTTTCATCTCTCGAGCTTTCCTGTGTCAAGCAGTTTTGGCGAAGCAATATGAACCTCTCCTAAACGAAGCAATCGTAAAAACTTTTCCAATAGGATTCTTTAACCAAAGTACGCTCGACGGCAGTCGAAAAGGGAGGCTGCTACAGTAGAGTCGTTCAGGGTCGAGAAGAAGGTGGACGTAGAATCGTCTGTAAGCTTTGTCGGGTATGGCTCGTAAAACGGCAGTGCGCTCCTAGACTCCGCGGGGTCTGAGAATTTCATTGGCACCCAGCGTTCTTGGGCGGTCTCAGGATCTACGGAACTTTAAGTGATTTCCTATTTCAGCCTTTTTATTCTCCTGCCCTTTGCCGCGCGTTACACGATGATGTCCTCGGCGAAATAACTTTATCGGCGGGCTGCAGGAGCACTGGGGCATTCCTCGGGATTTCATGTTTTATAACACGTGCGAGAATTCTGTGTCATTGGATACACGCGTTAAGACGTGATAAAACGGGCAATCGTAAAATCGAACGATTTGATTTTCCACTGAACATTCTGCGCGATTGAAACGTGCAAATCCTGGGTACGATATTTCAGCAAAAAGTGATGGACAAGCGTGATATCCAAATTCAGGAGCGTGCTCTGGTCTCACTTGCGATAAAAGACGTGGGTGTTAAGTATCAAAGCTCCTCAATCCAATCAATTTCTTTACTGGGAATCACTTTGAGTACCTTGTTTCACACTAGAATTCTTACTGTGCAGTGGAAACGTCCATGTGTATGCTTGTATATGTTAAATATAACCCTGGTCATGATTCGAGCTAAAGGAATGAATGGAATATGTTTCCAAAACCGATTTTTTAATTTTACAAACATTCTATGATTTTCGTTATCGTTTCGTTTTGCGTTCAATAGCCGCTGTTGCGGAATTTGGCAGTGCTATGCGAATGGCGGCCGAAAATATTCGGAGCCTGTATAGGGGATGGATTTTCTCGCAGTTAGCCGACAGAGTTCCGTAATTCCCTCGCGGGAGAACGCACTTTGAGCACGCCGTTTTCAAGTACAACGGTTCTAATTAAGTGTCAGACACACCAGGCGGAAGCGACGCGTACCAAGCGCATTAAAGCGGTTAAGGGGTTAAGGCTGCGGGAAGTGTCGAAAAAAGACCGCGAGAGAAAAGAAGGTGCGGCGTCTGCGGGGGAATTAAAAGCCCGGAGGCCAAACTCTTATCCACCCGACGAAACGCGATAGTGGTTGAGCCGAGCTGTAAATCTTTCGAATTAATCCTTTCGCCCCCTTCCCCTTGTATTCCTTTCTTTCCACTGTCCCTTCATCAGCTTTTTCCATGTTCTACCTTCCCGTTGCTGTTGTCTCCTTTCTCCCTCGAACGTGCTCACTATGTTTCTTCCTGCTCCAGCAACAACTACCTACTTGTCGACTTTCGAATTCGCTGTATTTCGTTATTCCTTTGTTAAAACATTAGGTATTTTAAAATAGCTTAGAACAGTTTCTGTATCGTTCAGTATAGCAAGAGCTTTGTCGCGCAGAAGCCTCTACAAGTGGCGGCAGTAGTACAACCGTGGGAATGGTCAGACAATCGCTTCCCAATTATCGCGAAGAATACTCATGATCACGTACCCGCGTTCCCAATTATTTACCCGTAACAACGAATTGCATTGCGAACAGGGAAACTGGAATTGCCTTTTTCAACTTCCCATTCAATTACCTCACCTTTCGCTCGGCGCACTCGAAATAGAATAGAGCGAGTTGACGCAGCCCGGCAATTATCGCTAATGCGCTTTCTCGTTGCCGTTTAAAGCCCGCCTAAGAAGTTCCTCCTATGGATTCGCGTTGACTCGTGGAACCGGAGGGACTACTCAGGAGGATTGCCACCTCGAATGTCACGGACGCTGGCAGACACGTTTGCAGGTGTAAGTGCGCAACGACGCCGGAAAGGAGCACGCCTCCTGGGTAAAACGAGTGTACGCCCGAGGATGGCTAAATGCTGCCACTCAAATCGCCGCTATTGTTTCCCGAGTTTCCTTCTATTATTTACCGTTGGAAAGGAGAGTTTTATAGCGTTCAATCTTTTCGCTTGATTCGATCTATTGGCAAGTACAAAATATCTCGATGAACAGGGTGGTTCGGGAATGTAGACACTTAAATTTACTAGATAACGAAATCGGAATATAATATAACAATAATTAAATGAATTCACAGACTTGATGAAACAAACCTGAGTATCGTTATATTAAGCACCTGTCTATCGAAGTCTCCTCTAAACACATCATTCGGGGAGCGTTGGGATCGACCACTCGCAGCGGTGTTCAGACAACCGTAAGCACCTCGTATCAATTTAACAGGCGCAAAGAAAACCGTCGAGGCTGAGGAGCGGGCTTTCGGTTCTGAAGCAGGCTGCGAGGATGGGGTGGGGCCGCTGGGAAACGGCCAGTCAATAATGGCGCTTTAAAATGGCTTAAGAGTTGCGAAACAATTCGCGAAGCCCCGGGAAAACTGACAAATGCCATCAAAGTTTTAATACCGAAGTCATTTAAAACTTCGGCCCATCCGTCGCGTGGCCCGCGAATGGAACTTGCCTCTTTACCATCGTCCCCCGCCCCTCGCACATTTCTGCCCCCACCGCCGACCCCTCCTCGTTCGTTCGTCTTCTTCGAGTGTTCCTTGCCCGTCAACTTCCTCCCGCTTCTCACTCTCGTACGGACAACTACGCTCTAATCCCGCGTCTACCCTTACCCGGCCATTTCGCCCCCGCGCATCCCTCTGCTCGTTGGAACGCAATCTCGCAAATTTGCTTTGTCCCGGCGAGGGGGTGCAGCGGGGGACAGCGTAGCGAGACGGGAAGCTGCGACGCGCGAAAATCGTCGACACTGGATCCAGTTACATTATTATTTAAATCCCTCGGCCTAGATTATTCTGATCCCCTGGCAGAATGGATTTCTAACGCCCTCCTTCTTACGGCTCGCGTTCGGTGGTTTTCGTTTGTCGCGTCGATTCGACTCGCCTAGGGTTCGAACGTGACTGATTTCCAGGGAATACAATCTCGGAATCGCGGGATTCTGGCTGTTTTTTGGATTTCAAAAATCCCGGGATTTGATATAACTAATCCCGACAATTTTGGGACTTCTTAAAAACGTGAATTTCTTTATGAACACCTGACAGATATAAAAATAAACAGAATAAGTAAACATAGTCATTCATAATAATAAGGAGAATAGTAATAATACTAAGGATTTATTTAAATAATAATATTAAGTCGCATATAATTAAATAAACTATATTTATTTTTACAATATTCTCACTGTCCGCTATTTTGAAATTGCGCGAGTTGCAAATTATAATTTTACTGAATACGTAAAGTCGAAACATTGTAAGTACCTACTTCAGGTGCTTCGCTATTTTTTCGTTCGCATTTCCAAAACTCTTCATAATGGTTTACTGATATTATCTACTTATTCAGAGTTTATTATTTTAATTATTCTACTGTTTTTATTGTTACAAATGATTTTAGTTTGTGCTTGAGGCTAATGATAGAAAGTAAGTTTGTTTACTGAGAATAAAGATTTAGAATTTTAGCACATAATAAATCATTTTAATTACTGAAATTTTCTATTACTTAATCCCTGGATAAATAGACTTGAAAAAATCCCGCAATTCCGGGATAGTAAATAATGGACCGAAATTGTATTCCCTACTGATTTCGCACTGGGCGGTTAATGGGAGGAAGTTACGCTGGTTCGTTCATTAAACTTTTCTGTACTCGCTATATTTAATGCTGTGACTGTACACCATTTAATGAATCTATTCGCTGGAAGCCCAGTGTCTGAGATATTCGAGAATTTCTACTGAATTTGTCAAATTGACTGCGAGTAAGAGGTACGTACGCCTAGCCACCATTCAGTATCGATTGGTTTCGATTAATTAAAAGAGGTTAATTGTCACTGAAGAAATAATTGTTTGGCGCGACACGTTTTCAAAAGGCGAAGCTTGAACACGGATTACGCAGCGGGAAACAAACACCGAAAGACGACTCGCTTGCATCTACGTTCTCCTCATTTACATTTAACCACGGCGAACATTAATTCCGCTCCAATTAAACCGCGATACAACGTCCTGTTAGTCGGTACTTGCATTTTGTTGCGACGCGAGAGCCGTATCCTCTTTCACCGGGGAAAAAGTGCTTCTACCGTTTCGAATTCTCTAATTAAGTTCTATTTAAGCTTCCATGCGTTCCACGGACGGCCTTCCAGCTTCTCTTATTCAAGTAGGAGGCGTCCTAGTTTCTCGTAACATGGTTTTCCATGCGAATCGAATCGCAGCCATCGCTTTTGCGCACCAATTTTTCAAGAAAAAAAGGATGTGGGTACTTCGTAATGATGTTTCATTACGGTGTACTGTAATTATTCGACGTAACATTTCTTTAGGTAGAAGTGTGATACTACGAACAGAACATAATTGAATATCGTGTGAAGTACAAGTGACATGTTCATCGATCATCAACACTATATTCCAGAGTCCATTTTCTGGTGATCAATAATAGCTGAGTGATGAAAATTCTACGTCTGCAAGTTACCACAATTTCAAAAAATTTAATCGCACAAAAAGAGAAAGATATATTTAGATCTCATTCCTCATATTTGACTGGTATGATATAATATCAGCAGGAATCCAATCTGAAATGTCGAATAAATTTCTTCTAATGTGGCTTCGTCCAAAAGGGGATCAGAATTTCTATTATACTGCTTCGAGTACGCATCCTCGAATGGAAATTCCATTTTTAGCTGCGTTTAAAGGGTGCCTTAAAGGATTTCAAGAATAAGGCGATCTCTACAAGGAAAATTTCTTGCAGAGTGCCGAATGAAATATTAATGCCCGACATTGAGAGCAACAACGATTGGGATTGTTCTCCCCGTCGTATACAGCTGTCAGGTTACGTCCGTCATTATTCGTAGTTCGTGCATCAACCTTGGAGACGCCAAACGATCCCTGTTTTATTCATAAACTGTTTACCCGTCTCTACGGTGAACGAACTCGCGGCGAATATCGACGGATCGATCCAGAAGGATGCGACGGGCCGTATGCTGTCTTATCCGGCGAAACCGAATCGAACGTTAGCCGGGGGGCGAGCCTCAAGTCAAATTACGAAAGTTTTAATTGGCGAAGCAATTAATTTTCCCTTAAATTAATTAAAATAATATCAGCCTCCTTTGACCACGTCGGCGAGGTAGCCGGGGCTCCACGAACCGATTGCTTTCCTTCCCAGACGCTAAGAAGTATTTGCTTTTTTCCTATTTAACCCGCGACTTAAATGGAACTTTATATTTCCTTTTGTTATCGCAGAGATCTACTTAGAGTGGCCAATTCTGGCTGCAGAATTTTCTACATGAACTTGAACTTGCACTTTAATGGATATCCCGAGTCAATACTCTGTGTGCCATAAATTTCCTAAGCATCTCAAAAGTGGCAGTCACAAATGCACAGCGATCCAAAGTTGACAAGAGTGTAACCCCCTTTCATTACAAACGAATAATCCACATCGAACGCACCGTAAATTCCGTGCATTAGAAAAGGATCGCGTGTTTATTCGCGGCTACTCGCTGCGGACCGTTTGTCCCACACTTTTTCCCTCTTACCGCGTTTCAACGGGGAACCGTCGATCGGGAAAGTTACGAGCACGTGGAAACTACGTTCTCATCGACGATGGTCATTATTTGCCCCCGAAACATAGCGCGCGCCGCGAATATAGAGGTGCTGTATAACCAAAGGGAAGCAAAATAAATCCCATCGATAAACGTGTTCCCCGCTGGGAACTGGATAACCCAGATACATACATACGTTGTTTTCGCGACCGTAAAATGAAAAAAGCGGATGCAGGGAGAAACGGGAACAGAGATGCGAAGGAACAGAGAGGAAGTGTCGCGGTTACGGGCGGATCCCTCGGTCGCACTCATTCGATTTGAAGCTCGATGGCGTATCTTTCGCAAATTAATCCCGCGCGGGGGTGCCCGTGAGCGTTCTGCTCGGTTGTTTTGTTTTCGATAAGTCAGTCCGCAGCGCGGCAGCAGAGGGAAAGAGAGGAGGCTCGGTATACCGCGGGAACAAAGAATGGAAACGCACGAAACGATGCACAAATTGCGGAGGAAGAGATAAAGGACGCGGAATTGCGCTCGCGGTCACGGGGCAATATAATTTCACCGATAATCCTTTTGATAACGAACGTGTTGGCCCAGTTTTGAAGCTAATACAATCGGAAACCCTGTCGTTGATGCTTGATTGTCAAGCACCAGGAAAATTCCACCGGCACATTGTTACAACTGAATTAATAGAATTGTATTTGCCGTATCGCGTGCCCCGTGATGAACAAAGGCGCGAGTTAATGCAGTTTTTCGACGAGCGGAGACGCTTGAAAGCTTGTGCGTAGATTTCGGCAGCTGGTGAAATATTCACTTGCACGTTAGAGTGAATGTGGTATGAAATTTAATGATGAGAGGTGCGCGTATTGTAGGTTCGTTCGAATTTGATTAAATCGATGTCGTAACTATTATACGTCCGCATCGTGATTTAACCTTATGATTAAATTCATTTATCTCTTCATACTTTTACACGCTTTCCACAGAAATGTGATTTCGAACTTGGTCACTTGTACAGAGAACTTTCTCAAAGTGACATATTAATATCCTATCTGCTGGTCAGAAGACCACTGCTGCTTGCGAGCATCATATTTTCCAAACCGTTCGTTCTCCAATAAAAATAGATTTCTCCCTTTATAAGTGACCCTCGAATCGTTTATTATAATCGCCGTTTCCATAAAAGCAGCAACCTACGCGGAATTATTGAAAAGCCTCGCAACAGCAAACGAGAGAAACATACAATAAAACATATCTGGCTCAAAATAATTACAGCGGGCAAACGCGAAATCGTCGCTTTTCCAGCGACGAATATATCGACGTTTAACAAAGCAGATAGAATTCCAATTAGCTCTGCTTCACGGGCACTTTCGTCCCAAAACGCGCTGCGTATGAAATATTATTTCGCGAGCCGAGCTCGTGCAATTTTATTTATAAATTCGTACGCGGTAGACGAGGGAGTCTGACAAGTGGCTCAAGGCAGGAATAGTGGTAATGATCATCGACGAGGCGGTCGATGGAGGTGGGACCGAAAAAGCGGGGAAAATTTCAGCGTCTAATTAATGATTTAATTAGAAGGGAAAGTTTCGCGGGCCAACCGACATTGCCAGCGTTCCTTGGGGAAACGAACCATCCCGTGGATAATTGAGGATGCTAAGGTAAAGTCTTATGGCTAACCACCGGGCAAGCAGGGGTCCGACTAACCATGATCTATGAGCGTGCTGCATATGAGTGACCTTTGTACGGCACTGGCCCCTCTGGGAATCAAAAGGGTCGCCTGGTACTACCCTAATGGAGAAAAACTCTTGGCGCCCCTGTGGCGCGGCAGAAATCGACTTCGCCCTGCGCTCTGGATCGATTACCGGTAACGACGTTCTTAACAACGGTGAGATGAGACCCCGAAACTCACGATTAGTCGAATGCTCGCGTGTAGGATCGCCTGGGAACGAACTCAGGAATTCGAATGGGGTGCTTTTTCTGCTTCCTCGTGGAGATGAAAGTGGGATATGGGGAATATAAGAGGTGTAGGGTGGAGAGAATTTTCTGTTCAACCGCGGCAAGGATATTATATTTTATTAAAATCATTCAGTGTCGATTTCTCTTCCGGATTTCCTATGGGGATTCTAGGATAGACGACAGAGTACTTGTTTACGTGTTTAACACGTGAGACAGCAATTCCGATGGAAGAGGGAAAGAAGGAAGGTAAAGAAAAGATATTAAATTTAAGGGGACAGTAGTATTATACGATTAGATTAGATGTCTTCATTTTTATTTACCGATTTATAGTAAGATACTTCATGGAGGCTGCCACAGATTAGTGAACGCTATTTTTCGCTCGGACGCGTCGTGTATACGGCTGATTAAAGCCCAGCAATTTTTCACCCGCATCAGAATAGATTGAATTTCGCTCTCGAGCGGAGGCCCTTGAGGAACTTTGATTTGCTCGCGCCTTAATTAACGTCACGTAGCCCTTTAAATTTTTTTTAAAAAGAACCCTCGCTGGCGGGACGGAGAGTGAAGGTTTCAATGATTCATCGTCACAATGCGGTATTGGGTGGGCGGGTGTCCCGGAGATAATATCCCTTTAAACGAGAAAGAGGGTCGGAAGAGGCGGTGGTTGACTGACAGGGCAGGCATGCCGGAAAATCTTATTCTTCCGCAATGAAACGAGAAAAGAAAAACGACTGAGGGACGCTGGGGGTTGATTTCACTCCCCCGCCGTGGTAGCGGGGTATTTAAATCATCGTCAGTCTCGCGAAACATCATCCGTCTCGCGTGCTCCGCCCTGTCGTTGCATTTTCGACAATGATAAATCCCCTTCCCCCGTGATAAGCCCCATTCCATGCGATAAGCCCCCTCCTCTGTGATTCTCTGGCCTGGATCGATGTCACCTTGCATTATAGTTTGAACAGCAAGGCGTTCCAGTGGTGGGTGGCACCGTTTCGTTAAAAATTTATTAAAAATGTCTGTCGAACGTGTACTTGCATTTCCCGCTGTCTCGTACAAGAATAAGCATAGTATAATTACGTGAAACAGTCGTCGCTTTTTATCCGTTTGTGTGAACGTCGCTTGAGTGGCTTTTTACCCTGAAACTACATAAAACTTGTGCAATCTAGAGGGACCGTCGCAGAGAGGAATACCTCAATTCAAATACTGCTGGAAATTACTATGGAGTTTGCAGCGAGACAAAGGTAGTGTTTCTAATAATATAACATCTTAAATTATCAGATATAATTATGGAGTTATCGGGTTCAAGGTGCTTAGCGACTTTCATGTCACTGGAATTTAAAATAAAAGTATGAACTGTATTTCTTTCAATTATAATAAGGGGTATTATTTAGACATGATTTATGAAATTCTGAAATTCATTGTGTTGCACTAAAGTTCATGTTTACATTTGTCGTGATGAATTTGTTGAAGTAGACCACAGTGATTTCACTTAATCGGTAAAGTTTCATACAAAGTACTGATCGATCCTTGAACAGAGTAAGGTAGATATCCAGCAAAGTAATCATTTTCTTCGATTCTATCGGAGAGGTGTGTAGAAGTAACACGAGCTGCTCACCTAAGCAGAAGGGAAAATACATAAGGGATAATACTGTGAAATACATAAGTATGCGAAGCTGCCACAAAAATCACGATTATTCTTAATACACCATTGCAATCGAAATGGCTATGGCCTTAGCGAACGTGTTCCTATGCATTATAGCTATGGATTTTATTTCTCTATCTTTATATTTACCTAATACGAGTCGATAGACAATAGTTTTTTCTTTTATCTTTATATACATCGAGACAGCGATTATGAGTGGGATCTAGAGGATTAAATAACGGCACGTTACATTCCCAATGGATTAGACACGTAGCAGATCGTGGTATTGTACAAACTCCATGAATTCAATAGCAAAAGATAAATTTGTACTTCCTTATCGAGTCCCAACGTGGAATTTCTTGATATAATATGGAGAATGGCGAAGATATTGGCTCGTAGCATTGCTATTATAACTCTTGGAACATTGTCAGTAGTGACTAAATGTAAATTGGCCGATCCCTCGGGACAAGGGTAAAACAAAGAATGAATTTGAAGCGTGGCAAGAAGACAAAATACAGAAGATTGGATTCCATTTTATTTTCCATTTCAATTTACACATGTCACCAACAGTAATTACAGCAAATATTATAAAAATGTATCATTAGTGTATATCCTTTCCAAAAAGCAATTACAACGTCCATGCTTGAATAAAACCTGCAAGGAAAATTTTAAGAACATGCTCCCTCCTTGGTGTCGCAAAGAAATTACTTTTGCGATATGGAACCTCGAAAAAGACAAACTCTTTTCGCCGATAAGTCGCTGGAGAAGGGCGTAATATTTTTACGAATCGAATCTATATCGCGTTGGTTTTCGTTATTTCAACCGAATCGCGCCGAAATTCGAAAGAGCTTTACGACAGAAGTGTTCGCCTCATACCACCGTTCCCGATGAAATATCCGCCCTAGAAGGGATAGAATTCGGAGATAACCGTACCCCATAGCATGGAATTCGAAAAAAAATGAAGGACTGCGCCGTGCGTAAATTGATTCTATGCCGCTCGATATCTCACGTTATCAAACGTCCACGCGAAATGGCCAAACTGACCTATGCCCCTATTCCTACTTCGAAATCGTCCTCGCCAGCGAGGAAAAAGCAGTTTCGCGACGAATTTCGAAAGGAATGTCGATCGTCTTCCGTGCTCCGGACAATGCGCAGTTATCGATACTCGTGACAAATAGTAGAAACTACGGTCATACAACCTTTGAGCAGGATACACTGTTACTTACGCGATGGTCACTGAAAGGCAGCCTATAAATTCCTGTCAAAACTCGGCAACAAATCGTACCCCCCTTCCATTTCAATTGCTTCTACCCTATGAAATTACCGATAAATTTCTCTGCGTGTCGATTCGAATGTAGAACATTGGAACTGTATTCGCTTAACCATTTCATTGAAGCAAATTAAGATTTCTCCGAAACAAACACTTTCGTCGTCTGTTCTTGTTGAATTTGGCAGATGCCTTTCCCACAATTGCCTGCGCGAAATTAGTTGTTCGGCGATCTCATTCGCCGCGTTGAATATTCCCCGAGAGCTCAATCGCCAAATTAATTTCAGGGGAGAGGGTACCTTCGCATCAAGCAACCCCCATATCGTGAGCAAGCTCCCGACAGTCCATCAACCCATCAGAAAGAGAAGAAAAGGGATACAGACGTCTCGCCGTCTCCGCCCCACGGTTTCGTAATAAAATTCGTGCGAACCGCCGTGTGAGTGTCGGAACCGCAGACAATCTCGTGATAACATTAACAAATACCGGCTCGAGGATAGGCGGTAAGCCTCGTGTACTCGTCCCGCTCCGTGGCCGGAAATTAATATGAAATTGGCCTGTAATCCGGATAGTCTGCGCACCGTAGACGCAAGAAAATGATCCGGGTACACGTGGCATTGCGTGCTCGAGTCACTAGTTTAAATACGATCACGCAGATTATCCCTCTTGTACTTCATCCCCTCGCGATACACGGCCCGCCGGCAATTATTTATAACACATTACTATGGGATGTCTGAGGTGTTGCAAATGCAACGGAATATTCATGGCGTAGACGCGATTTAACGATCGTTACCGCAAACTAGGGGAACATTTTGTTATTTAATATAAAATTAACCATTTTTACATTTGCTTTAAGTATCCTATCATAACATTGCATCTTTTGTAATTGTACTACAAGTGTCAAAATGCATAAAATTTATATACATTGACACTTACATTTCTTTCTTATTATGATCAATGCACTCTCTTTTATATTTTTTTTACTTTTCCATTTTATTTTTTTTTAAGTAACATTTTTAAATTTGCTGTAGGTATCCTATTATAACATCGTATCTTTTGTGATTGCTACAACCGTGAAAATGCATAAAATTTTCGCTCTTTACCTTCTTTAATACATATTATGTAACTGCCAACGTTCGACCAGTTTACGATATCGCCTACTCTGGAAGATAGTTGCCAATAATACGCATGTCAGATTTACGAAATAAGATTTCTTTAAGTTATTGTCATTTACTTTTTTTTTAGATGGTACCAAACCTCGGGTTACAGCACGCAACATTGAAGATCTCAAGGTAAATGGATTCTGATTAATGAAGATCATTTATTTAAGGTGGCAAATCGGTATAGGTTGTTTAGAATTGTTTAGAACACGACAATGTGGTCTGTGAATATTCTGACTGGAATTGAATGTATCTCGTTCCTACAGGACATCGATTCCCGTTGCAAAATCCCTCTAGCAGTCGATGGGCTGAAGGGTGGGAAGGTCAGACAGGATGGACATCCATGGCATCGATCTGGGTCTACTCATGCCACCGCAAAGAGCAACAGTTGGTTTTTATATAGACTAATATTCGGCGAGCGTGACAGGGGACGATTTCAACTTGGAATTGCTCCCTCGTAACGGCACCGTTGCGCCTCGTGCTACTTCTATTTTCTGCGCCGTCTTTGGAACTTTCTCTCTTTCTTCCTCCCTGTCTCTATCCCTGCTGTTTCGAAGCTGCCGACAACCATGCTCCATTGTTCGCGATCGTCGCGTACTAATGAAGCCATCCTTTCCGACAGAAAGTTCCCGTTGGCAACGTTGAAGTTTGAATCGAAAGATTCGTAGCACACGTATATCTTGTTGAAATCTATGAAACTTTCACGTATTAATTCTGTCTACTCTATCGAAACAATTGATAATTGCATTGTACGGAAGTCTTCATAGCACACGTCTCGCGAATTATTATTTTAGTAGTGGAAAGCAGTGAACAGAAAGATATCATTGCAGTTCGAATACCACAGACTAATCGTGGCACGAGGTCACACCCCCCGATCCCACAATCACGTTCTCCAATTAATGCAACTTAAGTAACTTTGGAACTGTAACGTTCCCTGCATGAGGCTTCCATTCAAAGTCAGGTTGCATAACGCAGGAGGGAGCCAAGTAACAACACCTGAAACTCTGCAACTGAAACGACCGAAACACGGTAATTCTCGTTCCATTGGATTCACATTATACCCTTGACATACTATCCGACAGGTAAATTACACTTTGACGTGACAAAGTTACAAATTCGTAGAAAGACGTAAATAACTTCCCGGGCCATAGAACTTCAATACCCTCAGCTATAAAATAGTAGTAAATACACAATTCTCACAAAATATAAACAAAAGAAGAGTAGAAAACGTTGCCAAAAATCATATCTCTACTTTATTTACTAAATACTATGTGCTTCTAAACTCTTCTACTCTTTTTTCAAATCCTCTTGCAGGCCTTCCATTCATCTCCACTCAGTAGACATGCCAAACGCATCTAAACCATTCATAAGGAATATGAATCTGAATGCAAAGCAGCGAAAGCATCAGATCGGGCAACAATATTTCCCAAGGAAAGTCGTCCGGAACTGGCGTCGAGGGAATCCATTACAATTTCTGCCGTTGACACGAACGCCAGGATGGAGAGTAGGCCGACGAGATAGATTTAGGACGCGAAGAGTAGTTCCACGGGACGTCATGTTACGGTTGCTGTCGATCCCGAGAATTAGGGAATTAAATCGACCCGGTCCCCCGCCCCCTACCCCTCAGCCACTCCCGCTTTCCCCTTTGCACCTGACGTATTTCAAATACGGGCATCGGGAAGGAGGGTCGGACGTCTGACAGCAAGTTCACGAGCACATAGCTCTGGAGTCGGCCGACGCTGGAGGCGCGTAGTTACTTGTCGGGTCGACGGCATTATTGACAGGAGAAGGCCAAGTGTGTATATAACTTTATTGGGCTGAGACTGAGGAGGCAACGAGCCCCGTGAGCTGAATTCGAAATGGGCACCGCAGAATTCCGCGTCGAAACCCGTAGAAAATGAATTTTTAAACTTTCATGACCGTGGGCGATCGCGACCACCGGCCGTTCGACCCAGACCCAGGCGACGAGACGTTTTAATAAATAGATCAGGCACCTCCACCGAGAATGCCCGACTATTTCTGATATTTATCCACGTCAGATTAACGGCAACTAATCCGCTGATATCCCACGGATCGCTGCGTTTCGCTTGAAAATAATCTGATGCCTGTACGTGCGAGGAATCCGCCCCGCCGTTATTTGTTCCCTGGAATGTGGCGTCGCATTTCATGATAGCCAAAGGATCAAGCTCGCTAATCCCTGAAATATTGTCGCGATATTTCTGGAGACGATCTTATGAGTATTATCAATGCCCGCTGGCATTGAACAATTGTGTAAGTAATTATTCTGTTACAATTCAGCTAACCATCTTCGCGATGTTTTTTTACCACGAATTTCCTATGTAGGTAATAAGTATAGAATGTCTTCGTCCCTTTATTACTCTTCGAGGTAAGGGTGCGTTTACTGTAGATGTATACAAGGAAGCGACAATAAATGTCACGTTACTCTGAGTGCACCCTACAAAAGTGTATTTCACTTCACGACCAATTCGTTGACAAGAGCAAGTCATAACGGAGCAATTAGAAAAGCATCCGAACATCGTTTACACTTTACGGGGAGGGCAGTAAAGGGATGGAGAAATGCCGTAGGCTGGAATGGTCTTCAGGATATTAGCACGTTATTGCCGGAGTTTATTGGTTTTATCGATTTCCCCGCTGCTCTATTCGGGTCCCGTTGTCCACTGTAAAAATGAATTAACATCCAGACGAATTGCTAAACCTGACATCGTGGCAATTAGATGCTCGCCAAAGCACAGATATTCGTGTATACTTTAATGCAATCAATTCAACAAACCGTTGATTCGGCGGACATCATTATCGGCATAAATACATAATAAATTTCCAATGCTTATTTTATAATACAAATACGGTGTTTGTGTTTTATATTGCATTTGCATATTAAATATCGGTGATTGATTACATACTGCGAATGCAGGTCGGTAAGTGCAGCAGAGATATAACGTACTACAATAGTAAATACGCAATACATTAATTACCAACAGTAAAATGTAATACGTTAATTACCAACAGTAAAATGTAATACGTGGATATAGTTTCTAATTTTTTAGACAAATTAGAAATATCTTTGTAAGGTCGTTGCGCGGTTAACAAGAACAGTTAATCTTCTCTTCTCGATACTCGAAAGCTGGTTCTAGCTGTAGTGTCTAATGAGCAGCATTGAACAAGCCCCCGAAGAAAAGGGATCGGGGAGCGACTCGCTTAATAGACCCACGCACACTCGAAAACTAGCGCAACGGTAGTTGAAGTAACAACACCGAGAAGCGAAGACAAACACGCGTAAACAAGTATCAAACTCTCGTTGCATGAATTATCACACTCCGCCTCGTTTACATTCGTTTGTCGATGGCGTTGTTTGCAGCCGTGCTTGCCCTTCGTTCCTTTCGTCGACGGGTGCGCGCCGTCGACGGAGAAACTTTTAATCCACCTTCCCCCGAATGTCGTTCGACAATCCCAGATAATTCTCGAGACAATCGGGAAGCATGGCATGGCGTTTCGTCACGCAAACAAGTCGCCAGCGATGCACAACCTTCATTATTTGCTGTGGTTTAAATTAAAGTTCTGATGGAGTCAGGGAAATCGATCAATCACATCGATCAGCGATCGATCCCAGAAATATGAGCTTCTTGCGAAACGGCAAACTGTTTTAATAATTACCACCGACTGATGAATTGTTTACATTTCCAAACCTGGATTTGAATAGAAAAAATAACCAACGGAAGGTTAAATTAATGAATGTTAATATTTGAACGGGCGCGAGCTGGCTTGCGAAATGTGGTAATTGGAATGTCCCAGATTCGGCCATTCGGTTTCCTTCATCCACATGTTGCAGTGGAAAATACAAATAAATTTTTCCTTCTAGTTTGATGCCACTTTAAAAACACTTTATGACTCCCCTTTAAGGGATCATTCCGGTTAGACAGATTGAAAAAATCGCCTTTTTTTAAACATTTTTCAAAAATACATATCCTGAAGAATGTACTGTTAAATTTTCATGGAGAAATTCCGATTATTTTAGTTTCTACAGAGGCATTTTGTAGGGAGCGCAGAGGCTCGGCCTCTGTAGATGAAAACTTTGAACGCGTTTTTCACGAAACATAATTTTTTCACATCGTGAAACTACTTTTATATTTTTTATTTACTGTAGAAATGTAGTTCAATAAATAGAAAAGAGTTTTATTCCATTACTATAATTATTTTCGCCGCAATAAATTCCAAATAATCTCTGAATTTATCGGCGCGCTAACCAGAATGATCCCTTAAATTGATTCTCATATCGACTGTAAGAACTTTTTAAGTATAACAAAAACTCGAATGCTATTCGATGATTCTAATGTCATCGTCTCTACACGAAATCAACGTTCACGAACGCCCGAATAATAAGTAGTTTAGGTAAATTTCTTAAGCATCATGCTTGAGTATCGTAAGCTTTGTAAATAATTCATTGAGCACGACGGCTGTGTTCCCATGTCTGATTGATACGGTTTACTCCTGCTATTACTACATTGCCGCTAGTTCCCATCTCTGCCCTGTCAATCATTCGCCGTTGCGGTCGGCCAACTTACTATACATACGTACAGACTGCGGCGAGGGAGCACGTTAGCTCCCCAGTAGTATTATACCGTATGTGTCGGACCTAAGAGCTACGTGACCTACGTTCCATTATGATGTACCTCCGAGGCTCCCATGTAATGTATGTTGAATCTTTCCCGATACATCGCTCTTGTAGCCACTTTGTAACATATACATTAACTCACGGGTTTATTCGAGTGAATTCAGGGTACTCAGGGTACTTTTCGCACTATACGTCACTTTTCTTCACACATATAAGCTGAATAATGGAACATGATAAGTAAACCAGGGCGTGTCCCATGAGTCAAGAGTTTTATTAATTTCCGAAAATGTACCCTATGGTTACACCGACAATTAAAGTAGTGGAATGATGAAATTGGTTTGAACAAGATAAAATTTACTTACTCGCGCATAGGAGCATTTTTTTATCTAACATCAATAATTCTACTCTATCAGTCTGCACTCTGCAATCTCCTTCCGATGATACGTATAAAATCCACATTTCTATGAGTACACGAGGAGGTCGTGGAAGCACTGCTGACGTCTACATTAATAATGCAGCCCCCTGGTAACGAATTCCTGGACGAATCTATGCGATTCGAGTGTATCAGCCCAGACACAACGTCCGCGGCGCGTAGGCGCGTCTAATTTATTCGGCCGCGCGGGAAGGCCCATAGGTATGCATTGAATTCTGCGGATTCTTTGGGAAATTGCTGGCTGGTTCCGGCTGGGCTACCACGCGCCGTCAAGTTCCGGCGTCCGCATAGAAATGACCACTCGGCTCCGTCCGTTCCTTCGGCGAAATACGAAAAATTCTTATCGCAAATAATATTCATCACTCGGCGCGCGAGCAACGGCGTTGCCTGAAGGGGATGGCCGAGCGAAGGGATGGAATTTCGATGCCGCATTATCGAGCGCGAAAAGTCGAAGGTTATCGAACCTCCCGGCAAAAGGGAAAAGTTACCTTCCTCTCTTTCGTGCCACTCTGCTCTACCCCTGCCCCCCCCCCCCCCGCCCCTCTCTCCGCGCTCCTCCTCTCGTCGTTTGCACGAGTTTCTCTTCCTTTTATTTGTCTTTTCCCCGTCTATTTCACCCCTCTCCCCTGGTAATGTCCGGTTAGTTTCCCTCCTACAGTTTCGCCTTCCACGATCCACGCCCTCCCCTCTGCTTTCCATTCTTGCGGGAATGGATATGTTTTCTTGGACCAATCTCTACCCGGTCGCCCTTTTATTCCGCCCACATCATGGGAAACGCGGACGACCGGTTATTACTATGCCTCCGCTGACCCGTACAAACAATGACGTCGTGGAAAATATTCTCCGACCCCCTGCCCCCGCTCCGCCCACCCCGTAAACAGGATGAAAAATATCTGGGTCCGGGGTGTGTTTTTTTCTCCTTTCATAGCTGGACGTTCTTTCGTTAAGCTGATTGAACCGGCCAGGGAAATTTCAGATTGGACTTCCTCCTAGTTCGTTATACGGTCGAAAGGATCAATCGTAGCGACTGCTATCCGCTGGTTTTGGAAAGGATTCGCCCGGGAAAGTAATCAAAAGTTTGGGATTAACTGGGACATCGCCCCCGGATTTTTGGCCACGGCAACCTTCCTTGGTGGTAACACGTTATTGCGTGTATGGGCGCGGACGTTGACGAACGAGTGCGCGAGATGGTAATGAAATAATTGCTTGTCTGCCGTGACGAAGAACGGCTGCATCCAGGCTCCTCATTGTCCTCGTAGAAATTTGTAATTAGTGATTACCTGAAGAACAGCACTTCTTTGCTGATTCTTCTTTAAATTATCGTCACATTTTCTCTGACTTAAACAATCTTCACTCTCAATGAGAGAATCGTAAGATGATGGAAATTCATTAATACTAAATCCGTATTGTCATCGTCGCTAGGGTATAAAAATCGACAAGCTACCTTTCAATCGTGCCACCCTAAACAAAGTAACCCAATGCATCGACAAACGACACGATGGCCGCTAATCGGGATTAAAGTGGCGTAAATTTCACCGCCCCGTCGCGCGTTCATATCCAGTCGTAAATAATACCAATATTACGAACGTCGGTGGCGAGCAACCCCTCCACACCCCCTTGCCGTCAACGTTATTCCCGAAAGAGCAGACCGTCGAAGAGAATCGGATACGTACGGATCGGGATAGAAGGGGATCTGTTTCGCGGGGTTTCATAACAGCAACCCCTTTTTCGCACGTGCTAAATCCTTCATATTTCCAATCAGTACCTGTCGCGATACGATTGCGCCGTGCGCGGCGGTCGTCGCGATTAATTAGCCACGTAGTGGCACCCCACGGAGACATTCGGAAATTTTTGCATAAATCTGGGCTCGCGTGGCGCGCGTACGCAAGCGGCGGTCGGCCGCGAGGGAGAGGGGTATGAAAGTACTAACTGCTGATTCAAGCCGCATAGTCCGAACGGGACCGACCGGCCATGGGGTGGACACACCGTGAAACATTGTTTTAGGCCTATAAATAATCGTTATTGCCGCGTTAATCATGGATAGTCGAGAGGCTCCATTATTCGTAGTGCTTGAGGGGTGGCGCACGGTATGTTATTGCCCCCTTGAACGAAGGGGTCGGCATAGCGCCAACCCTTACGGTTTTGATGCTCGGCTTGGGGTATTGCTCGACGTCGGCGAGGATGCCGCGAATTGCTGAGAACGAGCCGATCGAATCCTGCCACGGCGTCGGATGCTACGGCCTAGTCTAGAATCCCCCTTTATTGATATCTGCATACCTGATGAGTTTTCCTGGGTCGCCTATCGCCGAGAGCCGCCCTGTTTCGTGGATTCCCATGGAAACCCGGTTCGCGCCGCGATTATTCCTGCCGGCTGTTAACTAGGCGCGGGATCGTTTAGATCGCAGATATTCGAGGAACGAAGATGGATCGAAGAAGTTCCAGGTATTCCAAGGATCGGTACCTATCGGGCAACACTCTGCTGCGGAGTGTTTAAATGATAATCGGTTGGATCGGATCGATAGACGTCCTGGCAAATTTTATATGAATTCTGAAGGGGCAATAAGCTCTCTAGAGGAATAGGAGGAATGACAGAATAAGAGGAAGAGATTATGTAAACAGGGGTGTGTCGTCGTGTTCAGAGTAGAATTCTGGATTTAAATATGCAAAACACAGAATGTTTTTGAAAAATATTCACGTGCCGAAGTGCTCTTAATAGTTCAATCGAATTGGAGTGGCCAGATGTATCGATCTTCGTGTAGACCCTTTATTTCATTTTCTGGTGCGCGGAATGATTAAAATCGATGTCGAACGTATTTACATTAATATTTTATCCGCGTGGCGTTCTATTTGACGAACACTCGGAGAAATTTGCAGAACGTGAATATTACTGCTAAACGTATGGAGAATCCATAATTATTTCCGGCGTAAAATTATTTTAATTACATTGTGTTGCTCCGAAAGTGATTGATTATTTATTAATAGCAGTTTAACGTTCATTACGAGCGCTCTGAGCCGTGCCGTTTATAGGAATTTAATAAACGGCACGTTTTGGAAATCAATCACGAATTTCGTTTCATCGGATGGTGGATTTTTATAATGAGTTTTTGCGTTGTACAATAAATATTATCTTCTCGCAGCAACTTCGGCAATTACAATTTACTTCGCAGGGATTTCTGCTCGCTGATAATTTCGGCACCGCTAATCAATTATTTAAATCGTAGGAACTGTTGGTGAATCGATATTCCCATTGAATCACGAAGATCGTCACATATACTATCTCGCAGTTCCTTTAGGCGCTTCATCTTGAACACGAATGCAACTAACGAATTTTCACGGTCCAAATTCTCATCAAGATTCTACGTTATCGTGGGCGTGCCAGCCTCTAATTAAAGACGACACGTGTGTGCGTTTAATCAATGCGACTAATTCCAATTAACCAAACACTGTCGCGTTCGGAATTCGAGTGCCTCTGTCGTAGGCGTTCGCCAATTTATGGGACGAAAAAAGGAGCCAGCGAACTCGTCCTTCGAGTCTCCAACAATGGATCCTGTCTGCGTCGAGGTGCAATCAATGTAGAGTGTAATCTTTGTCCAGGCTAATATTTTTCTTGGAGCCTCCAGCAGCTTTCGTGGCTGTCACGTCATTCCACAGAAGCTTCATAAAAGGAGCGACAGGCAAACAGACAGGCATTCGAAATTCGATACGGGCCATCGCGCGACGCTGATCGACGTTCTAATAAATCAAAGGCCAGTGTCACGAGCAGCCGGAGGAGCAGACAGGGGGAGATTAACTTATCGAGCCCGGGACCGAAGCCCAATCTGGGATGACTTTCGACCGACCCGAACTTAACTGAGCGCGCAATTTTGCGTGAGCACGCGTAACAAACAGCCGTCCCGAGAGCCCTTTGTTTCAGACGTGATACGGGATATGCGTGTGACGTGCAATCTTGGAGCCAGGAAACTTGAGGAAAGGCAAATGGACCGAACGTCTAGGAATTCAATCCTTTAAAAACGGGTACGTATGTCTCTTGAACTCAAGAAAAATCTGTATAAAATATGATTTTTCAACAACAGTGATGCCCTTAGTGTTTAAATTAAATGCACTTTTTAATTTTACGTTGCAGTTCGCGATAAAATTGCATTTATCGCGCGGTCACCTAATGGTACTTCTTATGTCCGACCAATGACGGGTTGTACTACTAATTTCGCTTATCTGAGAATACCCCTTGGCTCATTTATACAAATAGTTTTAGGGAATGATATTGATAATGCTAATCAAAGTAGTAATAAGGAAACTTGAAATTTAGCGGGTAAATTTATTAATAATAATTAGTGAAAATTTAGTATTTCTGAAGTGAAACGTCGACGAGAGAATTTTAGTTATTTCCGAGCTAGTAGGAGTCTCTCTGTCTGAAAAATCTCAGCAAGACCTGTAAGCACGTCCCTTGTATTCTAGTCTATACGAACCGTCGGCATTTTGGTAGTCAGAGCACGCATCAGTTTCGTTGTTTTAGGACTGCAGTCCATCGCAAGGGACGGGTCCTTCGTGCGGATACCGGCGTTAATTGTGGAAAAGCGAAGCGACGTCAGGTTTACCGGGTCGGTTGGTTCGTGATCGTCGGTGAAGCAGGTACGATCGAGCCCTCGGCCTCACGATCCACGATGGAAGGAGGAAACACATCCACTCCGATCTCTCAGGTTATTAGATTAGTTCGGTCCTGCCGTCCGTACGGAATATCGTTAACTGTTGGTAATCTCATTCCGCTACCTAAACCGTGATGTGACGTCGGCTCACCGAGAAATCCGCATGGCTTCTTTGCAAACTGGAATTAACCTGCGCCTTTGGGCTTCCATCCGGAGGCTTTGATGAATTCTGATTGTAGATTGTGATGCGGGCCAGAAGTGTGTTCGAGTCCATTAAAACGATCCCTTGAAATTGAAAGGTGTGCAAAGAGGAAAGCATCTAGTTACGTCCATGACTTTCACCTATCGCTACAGGGTGTCCAGTATACTGTGGCACAGTAAACAAGAAGGTGATTTTTCTGGAGAATAATTTAGAATAAATTTTTTACTCGTTTGGGTAGTTAACATCCGACATTAAATGACTGTCGAATCGCGATTTAAGTGAGAAAGCAACAGCCACCGTTACTTGTACGTTTTTAACCTGCTCGTCTTTGCTACGGTCACGATCGATTTTGCTCTCAAATATGTGCATATCGGAAAGTCTCGACAAATATGTATGCACGTAGGGCGCCAACGCCACTCAACTTCGTTGGAGCACTGCTCATTCGAGGGGATCGCGGTATCGAAAGTGGAAGATCGACTGTTCGAAGACGAAGAACTTCCAACAATCTATCACGTCTCAAATAAAAAGACAATATTCTTTGTATCACTTCGGGCTACCAAGTAGCAAGAACCGAATCGTTCCTTCAATAATTTACACCCTCTGACGACAATAACATTTAAAAACTTTAAACGTTAATTTACTATCATGATACGTACAACATTCCTCTATTATTCCCCTATACAGGGCCCAAGCAACGCAATTTCGGTAATAACGATAAACTCAGCGTAACTTCAAATAAATCCTGCAATCTCTTTGTGCCAACCGAGTCCACAGCCTCCCT
Source organism: Andrena chrysosceles (assembly GCA_963855975.1). Taxonomy (NCBI): domain Eukaryota; kingdom Metazoa; phylum Arthropoda; class Insecta; order Hymenoptera; family Andrenidae; genus Andrena; species Andrena chrysosceles. The sequence goes on along the minus strand of OY979766.1, from coordinate 6,393,468 downwards.
TCCCGATCACCCGCCATTTCTCTCGAAACGAGTTAACACGCGTGTGTTCTCGATACCACCGACGAGGCCCTCCAGTCCCAGGAAAAGGTAAATCCTCGTTCTATCGCTGATCGATACGCCAATAATTACGCTAATCTGGAAACGGTAACAACATGATCCAAGCTGCAGAAGCTGGCGCCAGGTATTCTAGGTGGTAGAGAGACGATCCCATCATCATCATCATCATCATCATCATCAACACCGGCTGCACGATCGATTCTACACGCCGGATAATATTCGTACACATGTATGTAGCGATGTATTATTACGCGTTATTAGTCGCGCGAGGCGGGCGCATGCGGCTCGCATGACAGCATCGATTTCCCTCTATTATTGTCACTACGAATCCTGGTATATCAGGCATACGAGGCGTCCCTATAAATACCTATGGCTGCAGGGAGACCCGTGATCCTGTTTCCAGACCGGACGCGCCGATAAATGCATTCTCCGTGGCGTGGCATTTGCCGTTAAACGCATGTGTACGCGCTGAAAATGACCGCTGGCTACGATCGAGAACGCGTTTCCTCCACGAGGATGTAATGTCATTTCTTCGTTCGTGGGGCACGAAAGCACGCAATCATAGAGTTATTCGTGGTTCGCAGGGGAAGAATTCAAGTATAAATGTGGAGTCCTGTTTTCGAAGAAGGGATTCTTTGATGGGATGATGTCTTCTAGTTTTCTTGTTCCCCATTTCTGTAACAATGAATCAAAAGTCCCCGACTTTCTGGTGGTCAATTAGGATCCCCTTTTTAGCTGTTATTTGAATATTTCTATTGCTTTGTTGGTTAGTCAATCCGTAATTTATATTCACACGAACAAAACGAGTGAAATTGGAAGTGAACTTCTCGGGGAAATCGGAGATTGAGTTCCTCGTGTCCTCCCCCGAGGCGTATTCGTCCGTAGGGGAAATTTTTCACCCCCAAAATTGTTACGGCCCATAGTGATGGTCAAAGTTGCCACTCACACATGGGATGGCGATAGAGCAAGCAATTATCACGGACACGTCGAGTAATTGTACATTCTTCCGTCGTGCGGTGTAATGCAACTAACAGAGTAACGATCGAGTGAATATTCTATTACACGAGCAATTTCCCTAAAATTATTCCGGGGCGGTGCGTAGGTAATAGAGGCGCGGGTGTGGCAAAGATGATTGCCTTTTAACCGGAAAATTCAATTATCCTGCACAAGTGACCCAATTTATCCGCGGCGTCTAAACTTCATAGTTGAGCGCCCGGTTCGGGACGGATTTCCGAAGGCGAGTAAACAGCTCCACGAAAGAATTCGCCGGGGATAAACAGGGCCGTTCGATCGGTCGACTTTTTTAGGATTAAATTTTGCATGCCGCCTTTGTCGCTTATCGGCGGGTAATATAAACGATAGCCGCCGAATAAAGTTTCCACGTGAACGCGATATTCCAGGCACATAGACGTAAAAATTCGCAACTGAAACTTCGTGGACTTCGCTGGCAACTTTATTCCGATTATGGAAATGTCTTATTATAGAACTTCCTGGAATATTTCCAGGAATGCACGTCGACGGAACTTTAACGAGCTGGTACTGGGTCAAGTGTTGCTGTAATCGCGCAATCTTGGCTCGTAAAGCTACTGCCAATTCGCGTTTCCTTAGATTATGCAACATCGCGAGCCACTCGTGATGATATTACTTCGCGGATAGGCGGGTAAATAAAGTTTGTTGAAATACGAGCATCTTGACGAAAGATAATCCTTTATTTCATCAGCTTCTACATTAACCAATATTTAAAATAATTGCTGCATAAGTTCTAACAATAAGTAACATTACTATTAAACAAGAACCTCAATTACCCAGATTCCACACTAATTAACTACAATTATTCTTTCGGCGCTTTACGATTCATCGAGGAATTGAATCCCTAGGTGTTCTCAGCGGTACTGTTTCAACAGAGCCCTTAAACAAATTCGATAATAATCGCGGGGCAAACATTTAGCATCACGTGCTACGCGAATCCTCGTGGCTTCGCTGACGCCAATTACCCACGAAACTTCCCGCGCTGCCAACCGACCGATATTATCACGAATATTGTTGCAGGCAATTTTTTCGCCGCGGCTGCCCGATGGAAAAAGAAACAGTCTTCCAGGTACACAATTATTTCTTCGTCCGTAGGGCCGCAGAGGCGCGGGTGAATAACCGGTAGGGAAAGTTTCAAACAATCGCGTGCAGCCCAGGAACAATTCAGAACGCGCGTCGCGTTCACCACGTTTCATTCGATTTCCAATTGTACAACTTTATAATTCAAACCCAGCTTTATGGCGGCCTTAAATCTCTTAACGTCTCGATCGCACGGATAAAGTGATTTATCGGCGAGCATAGGACCACTCGTCACTCCCAATAACATTTCATTGCACGTATAAATAATGTCCACGAAAGAAATATCTGTATAAAAAGGAAAAAAAGCACAAAGCCTCTTCATTCATTAAACGTTCCAGTTCGATCGTTTTCGTATAAAATTTTATCATGAAAAACTCATTGACGCGCGTTACAAGCACGTGCGAAGGTTTCCAACCCCCCTCGCCGTCCCCCAACGAGATGTTTTATAGTCGCCATTGTATTATCATTTTCGAAATGGAAAATAAAAATTTCGCGATTTATTCGCGCGGTCGCAGTAATTTTGCAGCGAACGAAACTAAAAAACAAAAAGTGTTGCGGCTAAAGGGTGATTTACGACGGGTGCCGGGCGCTATCAGCGACGCCGCCGCTTCCGAATATACAAATCGGTTTAATTGCACGGAAAATTTTTGACCGCGCCGGCACGCTCGCAATGCGCATTAATAAAGTGACGGAAGGGTGCGAGTAAAGGATTCCTGAGGGGGAGTGGGCCCAAACATTTCTCTCCACGTTCGTCCCGGACCCTCTGAAAATTGAGCTTTTGTTTAATTGCGCCGACGGTCACACTTCGCTGGCTGGTTGTCGGTAATGCGCCCCGTGAGCTCGATCCATAAAAGAGGAAATTTAATTTAGTGTCGGTCGCGGGATGGCACGGTCGTCCATTAGCTGGTTCTCGCCCGGAACAAATATCTTTTTTTCGCCCGATTTTTCGGCCCGCGTTGTTTGAAACGCTGATACCGCAGACAATGCAAGTTACACGGACAATGGAACTTGATCTTTTTCAATTTGCACGTACTTCGTTTCTGACGGACACTCGCAGCTTAACAGGGAGTTTAGTGTAAAACTGTAGAATGACAAGCACCGAACGGTTTGTCGATGCTTCCGTGCACGTTGCAACGGTTTCAGAATTGCGGCTGCTGACAATTCAGAGGGATAAATCAAATATCGTAGATGAAGGGAACACAATGGACACTTTAGGTGTCACATACACCGAGGAAGTCAGTCTACTTCAAAAGCTATTGAAGGGATGTAAAATCTGTTCTTCGACAAGAGAATAGAGTCAACGTTGATATATGTTTTGCTGTGCCTTCTGATTCGGTGATTTGACTGGCCCATTTTCAAAGTTTATTTCTAAATGAAGATGTTGCCCGCTTTTTGACAAAGTATTAACCACGACTACTTGGAGGACGTAATTGGAGCACAGGAAAGTGATGGGAAGGAAGAGGTAGGAAAGGAACGGTTGTTCGCTAGGAACGAAGGTTCACTCTTGAATCGTATATCCCCGCGAGTAGGTATATTTCGGAATTTTTAATCTCGCGGAATTTTACACCGACGAAAGGAACGTCGGCGGCCTCCGTTGTGCCAGGTGTATTTAGACGCGGAACATGCGTAGCGCTGCGCCGAAGGCCATTGTACGTTTATTAAACGCGTACACCGAGCAAGCCCCCTACCCCGCAATATACGATTCGTTCTTATATCGTGCAACCGTGATTCCCACGAAACGTAAAAAACCCTTGTAAACTCATCCTGGCGCACGCCGACCAGGAGTTCGCGACTCGGTTGTACGTTGCAGCATGATTAAAAGTGCTGGCTCGTGTTGAATTCAAAAATGAAATCGACTCGAGCCTCGCGCTGCTTCTAAATAATCCTGACACCCAAGAAAGACAACTAAAATCCTAGTATTAAAAAAACACATTTTAAGAATCGCAAATGCTACGAACAGAATAATGAAGCTTTTCGAAAAATTGATTGGAAGCACGACAGAGTCTCTTTCCCGTTTGCTGTTCGCAATTTTCACCTTGCAGACAGTGGAAATACCTTTGAACGGAGCTGGGAGCGAGCGAAAAATTTACAATGTAATCGTGTGGAACGTTGGTGAACGGAAATTCGGAATCTCGTGGGAGAACGCGCTGTCGTGCCGCGCCTGTACAGTCACCGGGACGGTTATTCAAGGCGAAAGAGTGACAGTTCGATTTTTTCACCGGGAGAGGGTTTCTGCAGGGTGGACGGTCTACCGATGATTGATTCCAACCAATGACGTCACCGGTGTTTTACTGAAAAGGGGACGGTCGAAATAGTCGCTAGCAGGCACCCGCAATGGTCTCGTCGACCCGCTCGCAGGGTTTGCTGTTAACGTTAAGTGCATCCGCTATAGGTAGGTACAGGTGTCAGAACATCGTAGGTAATAGCGTGTCTCGTTCCATTGGCGCTACACACGTTTCCTACGTCAATGGAAACGGATTACGTTGGAATTCGTGGTCGATTCACGTGCCGAGAGATCGACATTAAAAGAGATCCACGGAAGGACTTTCAATCTTGGTATCCACTTTACGAATTCAATGATTATTTGGAGCTGAGTTACGATTGTAGAAAAGAGGACCTTTGGAACAATAAAAAGCTCCGTGCAGGACTTCTAATACCATTAACTGTTTGACATAGATTTCTAAACGATAGATATGGGCAAGTTGCGAAGAACTGATTAAAGCTCCGCGCCAGTAGAGTTTGCAGTAACGAAGCTGCGTTAATCCAATTCGCGAATCCTTGGAAGGCGATGAGTCACGGGTACTTTAAGTGGTCAATAAATTTCAAGGGATTCTGCAATTAGGATTCCGTGAATCTCGACATCGCCGTGATAGTTTTAAGGTCGACAATTCAATCTTAATGGCGGCGGGCATGGTATAATATTGCCCCAGCTACCAGAGACTTGTCGGAAGAAATATTCGTCGCGATCTCTGCCTGAAAAATGGCTGTAATCCGCTGGTGATACATCGTCCGACCGCGTTAAATGGGTCAGCTTCTCCGACGGAGCAGACGGAGAACGTGGAATAAAGGTGGAAATTCCCTTTTACGTCGGCTGGCACGTTAAAAGCAGTCGCAAAATAGTCGCTACCAACGAATAACCGAAGAACTGTCCACCTGTTCGATATTGGAATTCCTGTTTTTATTACGATCATTCAAAGGTATGACAGCTTCCTGGCGATCTCTCGTACGTACTCGACTACCCTCTCACATTTTTCGCCGTCCTCTCCTCGATTTTTAAACACCGCTCCACGTTTAACGTTAACACGTTAACTCGCAGTCATAAATTCAACTTGGACGCTTAATTCTTAGATACAAGGCTACGTCAAGCTAATAGTTGCGCTCACATTTTATGGATACTGTCAGAGATCAGCTTCATTCGATTAAGACACTGTTGATCGTAGCTCAGCCTTAGTAAAAAAAATCTTCGTGCTCCTCACGTGTTTAAACACTGTGCGCAATATAGATGGAAGTTTTACGGTCGTGATCGTCGAATTTGCAAGCAAACAAGACTTTCAGGAACAAAGGAAAGCTGCACGCTCTAGAAGCTTACCGTGGATTGCGCTTTACAACGGCTACAAATTGCAATATTCAAGGCAGGCTGACATGCTGCCTGGTCGATTAACGGTGCAATCGAGCCGCAACGAAAAGCCTCTATTATTGGATTTCGTTTAACCGTACGAATATCCCCGTAAATATTTATCGATACCCGCGGAAGTCAGTCGATTTCGTCTAATCGTGCCCCTGTGAACGATTTTCGGGTGTTGAAACATTCCCGTCCCCGTTCCCCCAAACTCAATCGTATCTACCAGTGGGAACTTCGCTCCAGGAAGTGGAAAACTTGTCGTCGAATCGATTTAACACCGTGGACGATGATCGACTTCCCGCAGCGAAATGTAGAACCCCCGAAACCGGCCATTGCTTCTACTACCTTGTCAACTACTTCGCGCAAGCTTCCCGCGTGATCGATAAATGCATTCATGCAGTAAAAATATGATTTCTTATTATTTTGGTCAGGAAATTTTACGTCACATTTTTTAATGGATTTCCAGAATTCTTTGCTCAAACATTTACTAACACTTTATCGTTTGAACGTTTCGTAGCAACTGAAATCAGACTGTGGTCGAGTTCTCTCACGTGCCTGAATTATACATTAATGTATAAATGGAAGTGAGATATTTCGGTTATACATTTGACCAATGACGGATATAAACTAAGATCGATTCACTGGACTTGTAAGCGATGGTACGAAGGTAAAACTAGAAATTCAAAAGCCACTTTGGATACCTATGATATTTTTTAAAAATAATGTTCTGACTAATTCTAAAATGAGAAGCAGTTTAAATTCAGAAGCAGTTTTAAGATAGAATAAAGGGAGGCAAAAGTCCAGAAAAAAGGTAGCTTCAAACCTGATGTGTCAATTGATATTTCTGAATTGGGTATCTAGGCAGAGAACTGGGATAGGTAGGACAGAGAAAGATACATGTTACGCATTTCATATGATTTCTGATTTATACACAATATCACGTAGCTAAGACATTGCTATTCATCAGACTAACACGTAACTGTTCGCTATACCGAACGATTTGCCCACAAATTAGCTCGGAGTATTAAAGTAGCAATGCATTGCAAAGTATCGAATACCTCTTCTGCTTAGGCAGTAAAGTCCAGCAGCTGCTTGATACCTCCAGCACGTAAAGGTCTCGTAGCGTATGCATGGACTCGTCGAGGAGAAAATGGCCGTCAACGGCCGCGTGCTTCCGCCTGCTCGCACGCGACAACTTTCGATTATCCAGCTAATAAATCGTGAACGCGCGGCCGCGTCGGGGCCACGTCGGCTACGCGCTAAATTTATGAAAACCAAACTATAACATTCTTATATTAAGGTCCCGTATCGGTTTACGGCCTCGTAAACTCGGCATACATCGCGCGCCGGGTGCATTATAATATCGCGGCGAAGGTTCGTTGGTCCCGAGCCTGACGTGACGTTATCTTCAATAAAACCGGGTACCTGAGGGATGAACCGTTGACCCGAGTATTATTAGTCTAAAATATTTGGTTATAATTTTTGCAGATCGAGAGACGAGACCGATAATGCGAATACTCTGTTTCCTGAGATGGTGCCACCGAGCATTTCACGTGGCTGGTAGTGGACAGGATTATTTCTGGTGCAAAGTGACAATGAGTTAGCAGATGTCGAGCACCTGTCACTGAGGACTGAAGGGCAGTTATGAAATCTTGTACTTCCTGCTTTGCCCTCGCATTACAGATATTTTTAACTGCTAGTAATTGAAACTGACATACGACCTTTTATCATTCGTTTTACGATTTAGGTTGATCTTTAAAAGTGAGGTCCCTGAGTGTACACGCGAATCCTGACAGTTCAATTAAACTCTGGACACTCGAGGAGCGCCCATGTAGATATCAAGAACTACGGTTACTGGTGAACGTATTATTTGATAATTATAAATGCATCTAATTAAAACACGTTAGTAATTGAATAGGTGAGACTTGAGTTACGAATGCTCGTGCATTAACGTCGGTGTGGAACTATATAGCAACTTTTATGGTTTTAAATCAACTAACGATACGTTGTCGAGCGCAATTAAATTTATCAGATGAGAGATGAATTATGTCGCTGGGAACTGGTTTAAAATTCGTCCGACATTAATGCATAAAATATATCCTCGTAACACGTTACCAGTGAATCGGTGTTCGTTAATTTCATTAGATTGCGCTGTTATTAATTTCAATTGCTGTTGGAAAACCTAATCATTTACATTAGCGCTTGAAATATTGATATTCCCAGAATTCACTTATTCGAATCTGGCTACCATCCATTATGTCTACAATATTAAAGCACTCATAATAGTTATTCCTCTGTAATACAGTCAGTAGTTTCTGAAGGCTAAGTTTATTATAGAAACACTTCAATTGCTGTCATCTTTAGGAGCCTTCGAAAAAGAGTATCGATGGATCAATGGAATTAAATTGAAATTCAAGCTTAATGAAAAGCTACAAATGATTAATTAGCAATGCATTCAGAATTTTATCAATTACATAGACTTTTAGCCTTCCATCCTTTCATCGCCATCAATCATTCTAATCGATCTGCATATTTCAAGAACTGAATTCAAATAAGCTGTGATCCTCGATTCTATGAGAATCGTAATCGTATCGCGAATGATAACAATGCACGATACAAACGCGCCGTCCATTGTCAGAAAGTTTGCAGTATCCTCTCGTCGCTGTGTCATAAATCTCGTTTATTACTGGGATTCCTAACAACCTCTATTACACAAACTCATAAAATTCAGCAAAGTCACAACTATTTCCGTTTCGTAGCCGCAACAGTGACGTTACAGCCGCGGCGGCGGACAAGTGGAACGCCCGGACCAATTATAATTAGACGTGCGTGCCGTGGAAAAGTTCCCCGGCGGCAAAACCATGTCGAGGGATTATTGGCCGTGCAGTTAAATATTCTCGTACGGCGGAGAACGGATAGATAAGTTTGTTAAGCGGATTTCAGTCGTGCCGTACGGCTCGAAACCGTTGACTTATGCCAGTGGCAACTGTTTACTAGGTAAACTGGACACAGTTTGCTCTTTTCGCGAGCCAATCCGGATTCCTGTTCACCCTGTCACGCGCTCGCCGATAAGTTTAAACCGTGTACACTCACTTATGATAGCAAATATCTCTTCCTAACACGATTGTTTCAAAACGCGCAGCTTATTCGAAAGTTTCATTCTCATCGAGGCGAACATATGTACTTTTTTCATAAGCAGAAATTTATATCAACGATATCAAATGGCTCGAATTGATTGCGCTAATAACACTAAACTTATTCTTTTAAATCGGACAGCGGGGGAGTCAAATATAAATTGAAACGTCATCGGGGGTGAATTTGAAAAGCTCGGAACAGGAACAAGCAATCCCAAGAATAACCGGCACGAAGTGTTACAAATGCCCCCGTAAGAAGCATGAATATTTATTCCATACGAAACAATAAAAGGCCGGTGGAATTAATACTGAAGGTCGAACCGGTGTACGGGCGAAGAATTTGGGAAAGGGCAGGCGGTGCCGCAACGATCCGGCCTAATTAAAGCATTCGCCCGACCCTATGGATTATTTAAATCAATGTCACGCGGCCTCTCCGGAGACTCGTTGAAAATACGGGCCAATTACCATTAAGAGGTCGAGAGCCACCGGCTGAAGGGGAAAAGACGTATTCCCATGCGAAGGCAAACGAGTCTAAAATTGCTTGACGCTCCGGTCTATCCCTTTCGGCAATAAACTCGGGAGTCTTGTAATAAGCCCACCCTTTCAGATGCCGAGACCCGTCGAATTTCGGAGTCTTCGTCTTTACCTACACTGCCCCAAACGTAGAAATTCCGTAAATTTCAACGACATCTCTGTAATTAGTAGAGGGAACGATGTTGAAAATTCCGCTGACAGATGGGGGGCTGTATATTTAATTTCCGATGGGATGTAAAAGAAACGGATTATATCACAATGCTGATGACACTGTCAAAATTCAAACGAACAACGACAAAAAATGCTTGCGCTCGAGAACTTCTGTCTATTAAATATTAAAAGTGTGTGGTATATAGTCAACGTGATTAATTTATGCATTCTGCAACCTCACCCCGTGTAGGACGACACCATTTAATTTCGCGCAAATGCGTTTACCATAGAGGAACGTGTGCACAACTAGCAGGGTAAAATGTCCGTGCACGCGAAGCCACGGAGCATACGTGCATTGCGTATGACGCACGGCGCTAATGGCCCTTTATGTAAGTCCCTCTTACCCTGCAATATCTGGTGGAATTAGTTGTCGCCCAGGTTTCAGGGTTAAAGGGATTCCTAGACAACTGGTTAAAAGGATTATCCCCGCTTACGTTACTCGGGTCGACTAATGCTCTACACATTATTAAATCATTCCTCGAGCTGTTGCTGGAAGCTGCTACCCGCCTCCCCCTACAACCCTCCTGTAAGACGTTATCTCCCTGCCAGGTTGCCCTGCTGGATATCCCCGCTGATGTGACTCGCGGAAAGACGAGGACGAAAACGCAAGAGAAATCTTCGAGACACTCCTCCCTCCACGAGAACCCTTTAAGTTCATCAATATTTAATGCGCGACTCGAGGAAGCCGCGAAAGGGGTAAGGTCAAAAGCAATTTAAATGCCGAAAGGTAACTTCGCTGGGGATCAACTTAATTTCCTTGCTAGGGAGGCAGGCCCGTCATTAGCGTCAATAAATTTTTATAGACGTCCGCATCGAAAATTATATAACGACGTAATTTATATTAATGGATGGCCTTTGATTATCTACTCATCGCGGGGGCTTTTATCGAGGGTCAGATTGGAAATGTACACTGATGTAGTAAAAATTTTTGTCAATGTGGTGTGGGTTTTGGGGGACACGGTAGTAACGATACGTAGATCTATTAACTTTCATCATTCTAATAGTTTCATTAAACTTATAACATCAAAGATTCTTTTTGTTAGTCCCATTCGATTAAAATACTTTAATTATCGAGCAGCTTTTAGTTCTTCTCAGGTACCTATAGAAATATTATTTATATCTCCATTTCTAAAAGTCTGTAACCCTTCTCTTGATACGCTCCGTATAATCGAAACGAGTGGACCAATGAAATGCTTCTTTGCGATTGCAAAATAAATCGCCATCGATACGGAAATCGATGAGAACGGACCACAGCCGCCCCAATGGAAACTCTGGCTACCGTCTGGCGCGGAAATATATTTTTACCGGGCTTAATACGAATATAATTCGGTTTTATGGTGACATTTAGCTGTGGCGGTGCGCGTTCAAGGGAGAGCGGCCTGCCGCGTGTGCGGTTAATTGTTAGACGCGTGTGTTGGAGTCCAATTAAACCATTATGCGGGGCGCAAAGGGCGAGACCCGCGCGGGGCACAAGAGAAATATAAAATCTCAGAGGCGTGCAATAATTCAGTGGCGTTCTCGCGTCAGGCTTTGCACGCCTCGGCGTTTTAACCGGTTTTTCATAGCTGCCCGCGTTTCGCTTGTTACGGGTACTAGGATTTCGCATTTGTCGCGAGCCTTATACAGGCAGGCTGGTTAAGCGACGTACATGCACCTCCATCATCCACTTCTTTATTCTTTATCTTCGCGTACAGCTCGCGGAAGAATGGGATTCACAAAGCGATCGAATGCGATTAGCCACGCGATCGCGCGACACCTTTGACAAAACTCGAGTGTAAAGTAAAAGCGTCAGCTTTCGGGGAGAGAGGCGTTTAAGAGCGGTGTCGATTATTAACAACACACGTTGCAGATCGATGTAGTCCGTTTCATCGCGCGCGTATATCTGCCGCCATTGGTCCGGCTGGATAACGCTTTATCGCTTTCGACCCGCTGAAATTGTTCCTTTGTACGCCCCTCGAGCATTAATTCGTCGAAAATGTTATCACCCGTCGCGCGTAATTGCGTTAGGGAACATTTTCACTTTGACTTTTATTACGGCGAAGGGACGGCACGATCGAGCTCACGGAATTTAAAAAACTGTTGCCTCGCCTCTGCTATGCAAACGACAAGAGACTATAGTCTACGTAGAAGTAGAATTACTGCATAAAAACGGGAGACTTATGCGAACAGTTTATTTACGTCTTTAAAATAACATGACACCTGGTCAATAAAACTAGAATCCTTTACGCTGTTCACATCTGTCAAACAGCACACAGTCGAGTATGTAATCGAAACTCAAGTTCTCGTATCGATTAAAATTGAGAATGTGGGATCGAGGGAGATGAAATTTGATAGCGTTGAAGGTGCTATCGAGTCTCGGCTCGCAAAATTCGATACTGGGAATACGACGCCACGTTCCATCACCGTAAAAACCAAAGGCGAGGCCCCGACAAAGTAGAACGTCGAAATAGAAGTCGCTGTGCGAGACAACGTAAGAGTCACGGGCATGAAAACACGTTGCCCGTGCGGTTTCCTGAGGGATGAGGTGGAGGAAGTAAGGTTGCAATACCTGGCGCGGGGCGCGCCAGTCGTCTGGGAATAAGTTATGAACTCTATGCATTTTAAATGACTAAATCTCTGGACCGAACGTGCTCTCTGGTATATTTTTCCGCGAGAAATGCATTATTGGCTTGACAATCTCTCACCGGTCTCGCGGCGCGTGCTGTACGTGTACTGTTATCGCGCATCATAGTCCCTCGTTTTTGTCCCACGAAAGTGACGCTACGAGCCTTTCTTTCGGATCGTACTTATTCCGTTGCCTCCCTCCGTGGTCGTACCTACGGAATTAGTTTCCCTTCCGGCGTCGTACTCGGCGGAACTTCCCGCGCAAGAAACTTCGGGACCATTCTTCGACAGACATTTAAGAATAATGGAAGCACCGGCGACACATGTACAACGCATTCGCAAAACACGGTAGAACGATGGGGACAAGAAACGCATCTCATACGTTCGAAGTTTCGAAGTCGCATAACATCCGTTCCAATTGAAGAATCAGAAGTTCCCTGCCACGATAAGTTTTCACGTCATCTTCGAACAGCGGAATTACTTTTTGAACAACGGTATGAGAAGCTAAACACAAAATTTGGGTTTTTCAAATGTGGCACTAGAACCTCTTTAAACGCTTCGCATGACAGGTGTAAATGTGTTGGTTCAATAATTGTTGGGTAGGCCATGTGACGTGTTTGTACTACTTATCTGACAATCTATTGACTTGTACTACTTCGTTGAATGAATAAGTATCTCTTAGAGAAACTATTACGTGGCACGCATTGTGCGATTGACCACGTGGATGATGTATACCTCATCATTTATTTGTTCACGCTGCATACTATACTGTTGATTTATATTGCTTTTCTGACCCTATTCTAGTTGGAACTACTGATGCTTTTATATATTAACTCGAGTACCGCTGAATGATTCCAACGTGAAATTCAATTCACTGACTATAATCCTTTTCTGCAACGACCATCTGCGCTCTTTAAACGAGAAGGTGAGATGTGAAAATACCGAAACACAGTTGCGCCCAGGTGTGTACACGCCTCGGGATCAAAGAAGCCAGAGAGGGACCTGAATTCGATGAAGTCCTCGCGATATTTCGATTTGTGCCGTTGGTTGCGAGGTTCGGTCGAAAGATCGAAGGGCGGTCTAACGAACAGGCGATGATGGTGGACGGGAAGGACGAGAGGCTAAAAGTTCCAGTCAGGGAAAGGGGGAAAAAGGACAAGCGGAAGAAAAGGGAGGCGAAGTTGGTCGGTGCACGAACCGAGCGATTTCAACCAGCGGCGGTTCCCTTCGCCAGTTTAAGTCGAATCAATTGGAAAAGTTCGATTTCCCCTCGTTTAGAACCGCCGCGTTCCACGGGACCGCCGCAGCTTTCCCTTTGGTTTAAAGTAGCGATAGATCAGAGAACGTTTCCGCGTGGAGGGCTGCGAAAGCCCGAAACTTCGTCTCTCCGCCGCGGTATCCGGTTCCCGTCCGCTTCCTGCTGGTCTGCTTTCTTTCGCCTGGTATCGCGGCCGCTCGAGAAATTTCCACCAACTCGGACGATTAACCCTTCGTGCACGCTGGCTTGCTGGTTTCCATCGGAGAAAAACTCTGCTTTTCCTTCCCGTCGACAATCTATTTATCTGGGAACGATGAGCGACGCCCATCGATTTCTTACTACTAATACAATTAAGTTGCGAGGGAGATTTTACAAACATCGTCATTGCGAAATAACTTGTGTTTACTTAGAGGTTTCATTTCATGGTACTAGTCGTTCATCGTACAGTACTGTGCCACATTGGAGCGGGAAAGTGTAAGGGAATGTAAAGTGGAATAAAATTTGCGATAAAGTAGACAGTATCGCGGCAATTTTTATTTTGAAACTGGCACAATGTGTCGTAAATATACCTTTATGTTACAGTGCTCTTCAGTAATAAAGATTAAAGTAGATTTCCTGCCGGGAGCCATGTGGGACCGTTAATTTCTGTGTCATTTAGTACATGGCTATCACGTAGGTGTTTTGAACGGGAATCGCACGTCATCCGTCTTTCACCTAGAAATTTAATAATGTCCATCAGCGGTGCGAGCAAGCGTGGGGTCATTGTTTTGCTTCGACCACGGTTAAGCCGAAGTTCGTTTATTCCCTAAATGCGAAATCGGCTTAAAATCGTTTTATTGATCCCTGGGCCCCAGTGCATCCGCGGCACTGCGTTGTAACGAGTTACGGGGTTGCCTTTAATTCTCAATACAATTAGCTTCCAATATCCCATATACATATATATCCTCGAATGTAATCGAAGCCTTACTGTGGAGCACGCCATGGAAAGGTCTACTTGAAAATAGCTCCCTGCACTTATTACAAGGCAAACAGGCAATTTCTCCGATGAAAACGTTCCTCACACCCAGCAAAGGCGTGCAGCTTCTCAGCTAAAGTGCCTGAAACCAGAAATCGCAAGTGTCTCATGACGATACCATAAACCCCACCATCGACTGACAGCCAACGCTACTTCCAAAACTCTTCGGAAGGCCATCGCAGCGATTTCTGCGATAGACCCGCCTGACTCCTCTCTATCTCCACTGTCGCGGCGAGTGATTTGTACCCTTGGAGCCGTCGTCTGACAAAACAAGTCGTTACACCACTAGCAGGGACGGCTGACCCATGCTGGTCGCTATCTACTGTCAGTGCCGGGACTCGTAAACGGGCGACGTTTATCTCGCCGCTCGCTGCTAGCAGTCGTCAAAAAGTTCAACTCGTTTTCCCCGTTATCCCCCAGCTCTCCTCCGTCCGTCGTCGTTAAGCCACCCCTCTCGCCCCGCCGGCGGCGGCGAAGAGGCGAGCACCCACGGTCTCGAGGCGTAGCAAATCGCCGTGCAGCGATCCTTTTGTCCCTCCTTCCTCCCTTTCTCCCCCACCACCCCCTCCGGACTGCAGAGCACGAGCACGGGACTACGCAAACTTTCGAAACGGGGCGAGCTTTTTCCGGGCGCGCGAAACTGGAGCCTCGCCCCGCTGCACGGGAGTGGCAAGTGGCAACTTTCCCCGGCGAAATGCTCGTCCCGGTGGTGTTTCTCAGAGGAATTTTTCGACGGACGCCGTCGCTGTCGCGCGGAACAACCGCTCGTAAACTTCGCGGGCGAACGACCGCGCTGCTCGGCAGTTATCCGCGCGCCAAGTAAAAAGTTCGCGGGGTAATTACATTGTAGCGGTCGCGTTTAAGTTTCCCGCGACGCGCTCGTCCCACCTTTCTCCTACTCCTCCGAGGGTTCGCCGGCCGACGTCGTCGGTTCCAGGGGTGTCCCGTGACGATTCTCGCGACGTGGCCGTCGCGTAAGCGTCAAGGTGCCGGCTGATTTTCACGTAGACGCTCCCATGCCACCACTGAACACGGAATTCGTTCCACGAGGTCTTGGGAACTTTAATGATTTCTGCTTGAAAGAGCTGCGCGGGCCGAAGTTGCCGAGGAATTCCGGGCAATGTAACAAGTTCGTCGAAAAGTTTGTAAATAGAAGATGGGTATTTTCTTGGGGCGAGGATGAAAACTGGATGGGGAGTCAAACTGCAAATGGTGGAGGATTTGCTTGCTATGAATTTCTGGAAGCGTATCTGGATATTCATGATATTTCTGAGGTGTTAGGTGTAATGTTTATAAGTATGAAATATGGCTTCAGACTCACTGCAACTGTCTGATATCATCCTTAAAAAGCAGAGGAATTTTCACAGCACACGGTTCCATTAACTCTGGTCGATTCTCGGGCGAAATTGACGCGAGGCGCTCAGACAACGGGACGCGTCCCTTTTCCCCGCTCTCCTTTGCCGAGCTCCAGCCTATGAAAAATTCCCCGATGTCGATTCACAGTTCGTTTAACAAATTCCACGGTTCTTGGCCGGGCCTCCTCAGTAATTTAGAAATCGGTGCTGGTTAGAGTCAGCCGACAGTGGCCGCCATTCCGTTGGCCGTATAGATAGGATGGGCCGGCCGATCTTCTTTCATTAAATCCCGTACAATTCACGGCCGGCCGCTTTGTTTAAAGTACAATGGCCATCGAGTCGGTGGTGCCGTTGGGTGGGCGTGGATACACGACACGGCCCAAGATCGAGTTGGCTCCGGTCGAAGAGCCTTGAGGACGGCCGGGATTCCTTCGAGGTGCAGGGGACGCTTCCAAAGGGAATTGGAGAACGGTGATAAGGCAGCGGCCTGGAACAATGCAGCCTCGAATTCGCAGCCTCTTCCTCGGATTAGGGAGAGATATGCTCGCGCGACACTTCGCCGCCAGTTTTATACTGCTTCCTCCTCGCGTTCAAACTAAGCTGCGAAATGGAGCGACGTGTACAGGGTGACTGACGCGAATGTACGTACGAATTCGTTTATATAAGTGAAGCGTACGGTGGATTCATAGGGATGGAGGTGGTAGTTTTGAAGGATTATATCTCCCTTTTGTTTTTTGATTTATTTGAAAAGTGGAGAAAAATTTAAAGGCCAATCTTCAAAGACTACCAAGCGAAATATCGCTTATTAGGTTTATTTAAATCACTTAGGGTAACTCGGGGTAATATGCCACCGTAGGTAATATGCCACTTCTCAATAATTTTTTAAATAATGAACAGATGGCGTTTTATTTGCGCTTATTCCGTTCAATTTAGTGTTCCTGCTAAGACGACAACAGATTTTGGCTTTTGATTTCTTTTATTTTCAGTAAATCCTGGTAAGTTATAAAAGTATCGGCTTGATGTAATTTCACACTCCAACTAGAATGCAGATTATACATTTGTGTGAACGGTTCTACATAAAACCAATAGATTATGATACAGTATACTAACAAACGAATTTAAAAACCTCTCAAACATCCGTTAAAACTATGTACTTTGCGGAGAGATTTTCCATCCTTCGTTTTATGGCCGTTTAGAGTAATATGCCACATGTTTGTCGGTATAATAAGCCACATGTTTGTCGGTATAATATGCCACTTGTGGCATATTATACCAACTCTTATCTTTATAACTCTTTCTATTTAATGCCATCGAGTTGTTTTTTTGTGTCAGAACCATGCCTACTGGGTAAAAACTACTTGTTGCAAAAAGTAGGTTCATGAAGACTGCGTAGAGATTGGAGACTGTTTAGTTTGTAAGAAATAGCTATTTTTTCAAATAAATTTTACGTTTCATCGAGTTAAAATATTTGTTTTTATTTATTAATAGGTTAAAAAGTTTAAAATATTGTTGATTCTCCAAAATTTGAGTGATTAGTTCGCACTTCATAGCTTGTGGCATATTACCTCAGACCTTGTGGCATATTCACCCACCACCTGGGTAATATGCCAGTTTCGAGGACTTTTGTATTTGTACGTTTCTCATTGAACTATAAAAGTTACATATCTCTACTTATTAGTCAATACACAGAATTAGTTACACTTTCGTATGGTTTTATCTTTTTTCCTGTATCTACTTATACTTGCGAGATATCGCGTTTCAAAGTTAACTGTGGCATATTACCCCGAGTTACCCTATTAATGTTCAATGTTTCATACTAAAATTGCAATCATGGTATCGTTTTTCCTCCTCGCGACTTAACTTCTCATGCCATTATAAATTACACTATGACATTCGAAAGTTTCTCGTGAATCCCTCACTACCTGACACCCGTGTCGGCGAACAATGTACCGCGATATATCGCAAGCGAGGGACTCGCCGCGCAGCTGAGTCCCTGGCCAGCGTCGTCGCCCGACGGAGCGGATAATACGGTTTTAACGAACTGTTTTCCATAATGCAAGTAAAGCATTATCAGGCTGTTGAGTGCAGTATACCCGTATACGTCGGATATTGGAAGCCGTTAACTTTAACGCCCCGATCCGCGTTGCTCGAGAGCGACATTATAAATTCCTCCTGCCCCTCCGACGAGCAGAATGCTGGAAGATGCACGAGTGGAATGGCTTGAATCGGCTACGTCAACGGACAAGTGGCGCGATATAAAGTATAAACTACGTAGGTACATGGGAGAATGCAACGCGTCAAAATGTATTCTGTGGAATGAATTTTCGTCTGTTCATCTGGAGTACGTGTTTATACAGACATTACAATTGCAATTCTAGTGCTTCGTAATAAATTCTAATGAACGATCGTACCATTATTTAATTAACTCCGTACACTCGAGAGAAACGATTAATTTGCGATTCGTACTAAGTAGTTGTGTAACCGTAGTAAAGTTTATACTGCGCGTCTGACCATATACTGGCCTACACTCCTTGCCTCACTTTAAGAGGGGCCCCGGTCTAAGAATCGCTTTTTTTATTTCATTTTTCGAATGTTCAACCTTTTAGGAATACGTGTTTAAAAGGATACTTTGAAATTCTTAAAATTTTCATCCTTAATACATTGCAAAAAGTCACATTAAATTACATGTAACAGTTTTCCTTTAATTAATTCCAAATGATCACCTATTTTTATGGGCTCTAGACCGGAGCAGTCCCTTAATCTGACCTGTTCTGATTATTTAGCTTTCTCGACTCACTGTATATCACTAGAATAATCTTTTAGCTTAATATGTGACTAATCTCCAACAGCTACAATAACTAATTTCTTTAAAAATCACGCGGCCCCTCTGGACAAATTAAAATACCGATAATTCCACTTCCTATCGTATCTGGAATAAAAATAAGTACAGCGGGACGTACAGTGAACTTATTAATAACGCTAATTAATTTCGCAAGATAAATTAAAGTATGTGGAACAAACGAACACAATACATAATTTTATCGGAATATAGTAGAAAATGTAGGCAATGGAATATTCGCCTCGAATCTCCGTAGGTACACGTCCAATTATTAACGAACTCTCGCTGACACAGGTCTCATTGAAAACCGGTCATTCGGTTACCATGTCCATTGAGGCAACGGTTCTTTATTCCTATTCGGTTTAGCGCGTTCTCAATATCCCATCAATTAGTAAGTAGCACGGCCGCAATGCCGTTACGGAATATGATTCACCCGTTAAAGCTGCGCGTGGCGTTGAAGATGGCTTTTATACGTGCTGCTTTCAACCGAATGATAACAGGCTGCCACAGAATGAACCGAGAAGACAATGAAAATGAGGATGCGTCCGAAGAGTGTGTCCCGCTAATTAAATTTCTGCTTTCTAGTTGCCCGCTCCTCGTCCCGTCCTTACCACAGCGTTTGTTTGCTTTTTCTTTCCTTCTTCTTTTTTCAGTAAACTGTGGGCACTTCCCTTCTCATTTACCGCGTTTTCTCCTTCACCGTATTCTCCCCGCGTTACTTTCTACGTCAACCATTGGAATATTCAACCCTCTTTGTAGCATCGTAGAGAATAGAATCAGCTCCTCTCTCAATGAAATATATTCGAATACTTGTTCGCCGAACTGTCTCACTTATTGACGTCAGCTCTGTGCTGCGACGCCTCGTCGTATAAAAGTCAAACATTCTTTCCCAGAGCACGTATGCTTTCCACCACAGCGGACCGTACAACCATGGTAATGTCCGTCGTATTTTATAGATTAACCGACCCCAGCAATAAGATTTCGCGATTCTCATCGAGCGGAACGACACGCGGTGTTCGTCATACGATAAAGCCTGGCTTGAGCGTATGCCGTGGTTTCGGAATATCTCGCAGAATTGATTGCCCCTACCGTATGCACGCGTTCCTACAGTGAACCGTTTGTCTTACACTGGTCCCGTTACAGCCGGGTGGCAGGCGTATCTTTTTATTGACGGTACTTACCCAAAAACGTTGTCGCAGGGGGATGAACCGCGGCTTTTTTTCTGAGTAATAGCCTCCTCGAACGGGTGGCCCTCTTTACGACTCGGTGGCCCGATTTCCGTCGACGCCGTGACCGCACGACCGCGCAATTTCCCGCAGGGGGGAGGCATGGTTCACGGCCGTTCGTGAATTATGTTATCCCGATTTTATCGTGTTTCGCTGCGAATTTTTCACTCGTGCACTCGCTACGGCCCCGCACGCCTCCGCCGCCGACGTGTATTTCCATCGAATCACTCGCCTCGGTTCATCCCATCAAACGTGCTTTCATATTTGTTTTAGCCCACTGGCTGGTTCGTTGCTGGCGGTGCAGATGGGAAGCAAATGATTCCTTGGTGAAAAAAGGGGTTGACAGTGATGAATCTGTATTATGCGCTTTGAATTTTGCTTCGTTTTTGGTTGAACATACATATACAGGTATATATTTTTCACATTAAAATAGAAAGAACATATCCTCTGGGGGTGTTATCGATAAATGATGTGAGTGAGAACAGATGCGTTTAAGTAACTTGCATGCGGTGCCTGTGAATGCTCTGGGAAT
Organism: Andrena chrysosceles; assembly: GCA_963855975.1. Lineage (NCBI taxonomy): Eukaryota > Metazoa > Arthropoda > Insecta > Hymenoptera > Andrenidae > Andrena > Andrena chrysosceles. Next base: position 6,372,973 of record OY979766.1, on the reverse strand, counting down.
TGAACGCGCGTGTATGCGGTCTGTAATATGTGATCAAGGCGCGCCAATGTACTTTCATAAAAGTTCGAATCGTTCTGGTGATTTTATCGTCGATTTCACGGTTCCAGAGTGCTTGAAATATTCACAAAGGTGCCGGCATGGTGGGAGAGCGATAAAAGCGGCCATAAACGCAACTATTCTCTGTGAATTGCGCTTCGCAGTTTCAACTGCTCTCAGATTACCGCCGATGTATGCATTTAGCTTATAGCGATCCCTCTGCTCGATTAATGCATGAACATCTCTTCTGTTCAGTGAACATAAATACTGAAACAGTGTCGCTTCTACCTTCCTTAACGAAACAGTTTCCTTTCAGCACAAGTACTCAATACATATTTATTTCCACATGATTTCCACACAAAAACATTTGGGGATGGTCACATATGTCGCCGTTGTGTACGTCGAGGAGATGAAAGATTTGCTAAGATTTCATTATGTCGGCCACTTGTGAACTAATTACAAGCTACGATTAATCCTCGACCAAGGAACGCGTGAGCACAATTATTGATAATTTAGTCTGTTCGCTGTTACTACCTTCTTCTTGCAATATCATTTATCCTCAATAATACGCAATTCAAACTCTCTCGAACTCGCATGAACAGCTTACTTCAATACAATATTCAAACGGCAATCAAACGCAGTGCGTCCTGCAAAAACGGTAGAAACAGATAGAATAATAAATCATTTATTACAGCTGACGGTGACAAAGAAATGTGATTACTCCACTTTCCATTCGCTTCCTTTCCAAACAGTGGTTTTATGTTTAATCGTCCTAAGAAAGAGCATCAGCTGTGTGCTTTCCCACGACCTTTGCGTCAGGCGCAGATGTTGACGCGCGCACATCAGTCCGCGGAAGCACGATGGTCGCGATCACGAGTCGTAGCCCTCCCCAAGTCAACGATCCGCGTATGACACATGCAGCGTCAAATGTCTTGGCGATGACGTCATGACGGAAATAGCTCTTGACCCGTCGCAACACCGATGACGTCGGAAGGAATACGTAAAAGTGTATGACGTAAAGTCGGCTCGGAGGGGAAGGGGCGTGCAGTCTATAGATCGGGAGATGCATAACTCACCCCCGGGAGTTAGCAGTTGCACGTAATTATTCAAACTCGGGGGATAGCCTGAAGTTCAGGTCGCTCTATTGATCGGGCAATGGCCGAGCAGAGCCGCGGAGCTAGCTCGGAACGTAAGACTCGAGTACGTCGCTTCTGACCAGCTTTCTCTTATTGTTAGTCCCAACCTTGTTACCGAGAATCGAATCAGCGCCGTGGCTTTCGAGGTAAATTAATTCGCGGTAGTTAGGCCCGAAATTTGTTTCTGTCTGGGTTAGGTCTGGATCCGCGTCCCACCCCCTTCAGGTGGGAATGGAATGATTCTCGTGTACGTGGAACATTGACAGAATTGTTATTTTTGCCGGCTTTTTCCAAGACAAATATTCGAAAGGAATTTATGAAATACACTTACCTTGAGAATATTTTCCAGAGTCACCGTTGTTTAACGTAGCGCAGGCGACGAAACCATTGAATTTTCACGAAGTCGATACTTTAGTTCGTGTGATACGAACTCGCATAAGAAGTTAGGTCTATCGTATACCTCGTCTGTGACAATAATACAAAAACGTCACGTTCGAAGGAATATATCGTGATCGCTCGCATCTTTCTAGCCGTCAGTTTTCTAGAAATTGTTATAAGGATCTTCGTGAAGGGTGCTCGTGAATGAATATCACATACGAATCCATCGTTTATTAAAGCAAAACTTTATTATAGCAATAGTGAACAATGGATAACTATCAAAGATTTTTAACATGTTTTTTTCTTGTTTTGATAAAAATAGCGATTGGATGTTTAGGTTTAGGTATTAGGTGAATAATCTAAAGGGTATCTTACCGTACGAAGTTGTTCGAACTAAAAGAATTCGTGTCCTACGGTCGTTTGTTCGACGATGATAATCGCGCGTACGCGTTAGATACGTGTGAGTCTCACATTGGCAGAACAAGTGCACCGTGAATCCATGGAAAAGGTAGTACAAATATATCGAAGCAATTCCACTTGACGCGTGCCCATGTTGATGGGCCTATTAAAAATCCGCGCAACGCGCTAACGAATCCGATAAATCCTGATTATCGTCGACAGTTCAAAAACAGACAGCAAAACTCGTTGCGTAAACACTCGACGTATGAAATTTCAGTTAGTCCGGCAACAAACGCGTTAATTTTATTATCCATATGTTTCACTGCGATATACGCTAAATAAATTGTAAAGTACATGTTCTTCATCGTAGAATTAGAGGATGGAAAAGAACCTTGGATTCACAGTGTGCTTTCATCCGACCCTAATTTCTACCCTTGATGATCGCTGCAGTCGAGAGGGACGAGCGCAACAGAAATAAAAACGAAGACGGGGAAAAAGTACAAAGGGGCGGAAAAGAAAAAGGGGTGGAATGGATCTCGAGGACAATGACGACAGTGATAATAACGGTGATAATGAGAAATGAATTCCGTGGATACGAAACGATTAATCTCACGCGGGACACTCTCACTCTTATTCTCTCTCAATCTCTCTCTCTCTCTCTCTCACTCTTATTCCCTCTCTCAATCTCACTCATCTCTCTCTCCTCGTTTCTCTCTCTTTCACTCTCTCTCTCTCTTTCTCTCGGAATTTCTCTGTCACGGTCGATGGGGGATTGTCGTCGAAACGATATTAAAAGAGAAACGACGCACGAAGACAAACAGCGGCGCAGAAGAAGAAGTAGAAGAAGCGCGCGAAATTAAAACGAAAGTACCCTGGAACATCCACTATCCGAATTAATAGAGACACATAATCTTGCGCCACGAATCATCAAACACAAACTCTTTCTCCAATGCAGGTATCTTTAATATCGATTACAACTTTTCGATTCCACATGTTCGTGTTAACTTTACAGTATTCACCACTTTCCAATTTTCTCAACTATTACCTGGTCTTTACAATTTACACTACACAATGTTCCTTTGACGGCAGTGTAACAGATGAACACGCACATAAACGATTTCGCAATAAATTCTCATGGTCAGAGTGAGTTTCGAATGTTACAAGGATGTTCGGATAAAGACATACACCGCTCTGATAAATTAGAGCGCTCGGGTAAGAATGGATTCGAATAATGGAGACTCCAGCGCACCCCCGCGCGTGGACAAGCGTGGCCGTGTCGGCATTTCTCTTACAAAAGGTGACAGAGGGTTATACAAGAAGCACGTAAAAAATCGGTTACGGTGGAATCAGCCCGGCCACCCCCACCCTCCCCTAGCCCGCGTTTCCCCAAGAAAATAAAAACCGATCTCGTACCGGAAACTCTAGAGAACCTAAGACAGTCGTTCGGCTAGTCCTAATGATATATTCGAATTAGTCGTTATCGGCTATCCTACCTTGTATTCTCCTCCTCGTATCCGTAGTAATAAGTCATCGTAGTTTAAGTGTTTTTATTTAGGGCATCTCTTTCTCGCCGGCTCCTCCCTCCTCATCCCCCTCTTATTACCTCGAGTTAACTGTCGTCGTAGAGACGTCTTATTTTCTCGTACAGCGTACACTAAATCGAGCTATAACCTATCTCGCTGACACGACCGTCGCAGTGGGAGCCGATCGACGGGAGTCGACGCGAACTCGATGGTCCCACGAGCCGTTTCGAAACGACGATGCGACTTCTCTTCGACCGACCGACGCGGTCGTTCAAAAGTCACCCCTGAAAATCGGCTCGTCTTCTTCACGGCGGCCTCTTCCGCCCCTCGGACCTCCCCCCGCGCGCCCACCACAGACGATCGTGTCCACGCAATATACAGTACTCCGATAATCTTACAAATAATATATCTAACAACGTTAGGTTCATCTTAGATTGCTTTCCGTGATCACGCCGACTCATTCTCGAGAGGCTGGACGTGCATTCGTCGAGGGCGCGAACCAGACACGCGGACAGACAGTACCATCGTCTCGATCAGAAATCACTCGACGATTCCTGTTCGGGTCCGCAGGCTTTCCTCGTCGGCCGTCGACGCGTACACGAGAGACTCCTGGTCAAAGATCATAGGGCTCCTCTGTGCCTTTGCTCCGTATTATCTTTACAATAGATCGCCCCTCGCTCGTCCTCCCTTCTCTCTAATAACTTTCATCAGACGCACGAGAGAGACAGTTTACCGCTATTCTTTACGTATCGTTTCGCCGCGACGCACGCTCTCATTCTCCCATCGTCACTCGCTGCCTAACGCGCCGTCCCGGAATTCACTCGTCGCGCCGATTGCTTTGGAATAACTTCTCGAACGGCGGCCGAGCCGTTTCCTCGGTTACGAGCGGTCCGTCTCGCGGATCGTCGTCGACGGAGCATCGCACGACGGAACCGTCGCGGGATAGTTCTTCGACGAATGGGAAGAAGGCAAACCCCGTAACCGAGAGCGCGCGCTCCAGTATCCTCTCCATACGATTCGAAAATTAAGTCTTAAACCTTACCACGTAATACTATTCAATACTTGTTGAAGCTCATAATAAGTACATATTTTGAGGATTAAGTTACCGATTATTGTGTTAACCTTACGCACCTACGGTCTCTCTTTTATCATATATAAGTACAGGGGGCTTTGGAGCTGTGGGTGCAAACTGTATTCACCGACGGAGGTCATGAAAAGAAGCGAAGAAGCCTCGGTGAACATAAATTCAGGGATTAAGCGTTTCAAGATCTTTTCAAAGGATCGTTCCACGATCAAGGTGCCAATTTCCTGTGCTGTGTGCTTGTAGATTTGAAACTAACACAGGAACTAATGCAAAGTCAACGAGCAAGTGCAAGTAGAAGAATTAAATAGATACACATTTTAAAGCAACTTACTAGTACTTGGCCAAAGAACCACTGTTCGATAATTGAAAAAAAATGCAAACGTTAATAATTCTTCCCTCTTCTTCATGAACTCTGCGAACCACTTAATTTTGCACCTACAGTTCCAGAAACCCTGCATATCTCTTCATTCTTCCTCTCTTCATTGTCCAACACGCACTCTGCCTCTCGTGCTCTCTCACTCACTCTTTCTCTTACTATCTGACAGTGTACCTTTGTATGCCGTCGACGGGAATAGATACAGAACAGAAAATCGTCGTGCACGGCGTCCCAAACCTCTGTACAAGAATAACGAACGGTTCGCGGCCGCGCGCGCGTCGATTCTGACCCCGAGAAGCGATTGGTGGTGTTGAAGAGGGAATCGCCGAAGTGTGGCGGAAAGGGAAAGCTGATGGGCGCGCGTCGCGAACGTCTCAACAATACGAACGTTTATGTACAAACTTAAGGGCAAGAGCGAAACTGTCGCACCGATGCACGCGGCATTGCTCTTCTCTCATCTTTCCCTCGTCCATGATTTCTGAGTTCTGCTTCGCGTGACCTTCGTCTCAGGTGGAACTTGCAAGGAGACAGAGCCACGGGAAGCGTTGCGCGAAGATTTCAAGGAAACTTTGTGAGAAAATTCGCAACTGAAATATGTGTGAGATATGTTTGGTTGTATTGAGCAAGCACTCAGTAGTTTGCGAGATATTTGGCAGTGAATACTGAGTTTCAGTCTTGTTTCAAATAGGGAGATACCTCGTTGTCTATCGTCGAAGATATGGAATTGGATAATTCACGTTCTGATTCCCACTGTAGCACGTTTTTTTTCCTTACACTATGCTTGCATTTCAGAAACAAATAATTTTACGCTAATTTTCTTCTTGGTGTTGCAAATAAGATTGTCGATGTTGTTTTTCTAAGTCTGTGTAGTAAATGATACAGTGGTATTCGTAGTGTCTGTTATAGAAGCGAATCTACTGGCGATCACGCGGATACAGTAGTACGACTCCTCTTTAGTCAGACGAAAGTGGAAGTCAGACAAACGTGCCTACGAGCGACAACGTTGAATTTATCGACCGGTTGCCTTCGTTATTTCATTAAGAGTGTCCAAAAGAAGTTCTCAGTTCTGGATTTGCCCACAAAGTTTCGTTGAAATCAAGAGCAGAACACTTCCCGCGGTTTTCCTGTCAAGTTCAGACGTTGACGCAGTAAAGGTCCCGCGATCACCCTTCCCTCTATCGTTTTATATAGCCTACTCGTATGTATACTAATTGAATGGCGAACTGGGTCCTCAGGAAACAGCGACCGTTCCGCGGATTGTTCGATACAGCACCGGTAAGCATCCATCTCCGTTGGTAGAAGCTATCGCGATCGCCGAAAGTGGCCGGGACCCCCTCAGCGACGCGAGTTCTACGTTAAAAGTAGAGTAAACTAATCGCTACGTGTACGATACGTTCTAAAAGATACTAAACGATTAAAATATCGAGAGGAAAGTAACCGAAAGGGGAAAGAAGAAAAGAACGGGGTGAAGAAAACTCGCGGAGAGCAGGGAACGCTATATTCCTCGCGTCTACGGTTGCGTCGTTGCGGAGAGAATTTTTATAAAAATACCATACGCTATCGCGATCCTATGTACACACGCGCAGACCTTCGCGGAAGAGAAACGATTCGTTCCACGGTTCGACCGAGCACGGGAAATACGCTAACGTGCGTTCGCGTTGACGCGGAAACTCATAGAAATATCGGAACGAGACCGAGCGGTCTACGGGAATCCGATCGAACGAAACAAGAGGCAACTCATGATTCGCCCACGTTCTTCCCTTCGCCCAAGCTGCGCCCTAACCACGAAGGGGACGTATCCTGTGTTCGTAGAGCGATTCGACGATCGTGGATCTTGTAACGCCCAGTTCATTCGTCATTCACGTCGGTTTGCTGCATAATTCCCTCGACTCGGTTGAAAACAAATCGCGCGAACGGGAGGGATATTTTTTTCTATTCTAGGCTCAGAGGTATATGCGAGAAAGTTCGCCTGCACGTTCGTTCCTGCTTGAATGTGTGGTGCGCGCTACACGCGATTCTGCGTCTATCGCGCAATTTTCGAGGAGCATAAAGTAGGTTTAAGGGATTACAGGCCTTACCGGTTTCCAGCACGCGTCGAGAAACGCACCTGCGTAGCACCTTCAGAGTTGTCGAGGATGTGGTAGTGATAACACTCGTACGGTTCACTGTGTTCCCGTACATAACGATGACGATTCGTGGATGGGGGCTCTGTCGTGACGGTAAATGCTGGAACGTCTTCAAAGAAATCGCATTCAAAGTTCTAGGGAGACCAGGAATCGATGGATTGAATAGCTCGATTGGGATTGACGGGCCAATTGGGTTACCTGGATCTCCGATAATTTCCTTAGAAATATTTTTAGAAACTGGACGTAAAGGTACAATGCAAATTATACTTCTGAACATGATAAAGAAAGAAATTAGTCGAATAGATTGCTATATCGAGGTTCCTATAAGCTCCGGTCTCGAAATAGTTGACCAACTAAGCATAGAAGCACAAAACAAGCCCCACTTCTAAATATTACAAAAAATGTAGTTTGAATATATATATATATATCTTTATCAAGTGACTAATTCACCAATAGAGCTGTCGACACAATCCACAAATCCGTTCTCCCTGATTTCAACTTCTCAAACTTCTACCATTTGTAACGCTAAGAAAAGTAAGGACCACCATGAAACTTAATGGAACTCACAGATACTATTATCACCGGGAAGACGTTCCAACGGCACAGCCACGAAAGTCTCACGACACACTAACCTACGATTAAGGAACAGAAGCATCGATGGATGTGTCTACGTACTAATAAAACCGAGACAGGGAAAAAGCTGATCGAGACACGGCGGAATCGGTGATCGAAAACGAACGGTCGTCGAGTCGCGACAAATAGGGAACCGTGCGAGCCGAGGACAGACGGCGGTGTGCATCGCGAAACCGGGCAACCTGATATGAAAACTCTAGCAAGCTAATTGTAAGTCGCGAGGGTCGCGCGACCACGTAGCCGATAATAATCTCATGTGTAACCTGCGTGACGTCCAAGAACTGCACGTTCTCTCTGCTGACCTGTTCCATTCTCCCAATCCACACGCGCACACACGATGTTTCCCAGCTACAAGTCGTTTTCTGGTCGGCTAAAAGCCACAGGTGAAGCTCGACCATACACGTATTCCCTCTCACCGCTTCACTGTTCGCTCCTGTAGCCACGGTGCTCGGCAGAGAGCGGTCGATCGAGCGCGTTCGCTCGGGAGTCTCGGCTCGTCGCTCGTATCACAGATCTGAGGAAACAGGGGGATCGATTTCCGGTTTCTAATGGCGTTGCTTCGCGGACGGACGCCCTCGATTCGAGCCACGCTTCGACGCGTCGCCGAACAGCACGGTGACCACCTAACCCAGACCACGATTCGTCGTCCCTCATCCATAGCTTGGTGTCTCGTTCGGGGAACAGGTCGAGCCGCGAGCACCGGGAGAAACGATACTGTAGGAACCGAATCGCTGAGTCTTCTTGCAGTTGCCCGCCATGCCGAGTCGCGTCCACTCGTTCGACACCCATCAGCCGACGTTCTTCGTAGCGACGCCTCGCCTCGCGTCGCGAGCGTCGCGTGTCTATTTACAGGAGGGGTGAAAAGCGTTCGTGGGTGTCCGGGGACCGGAAACGGAGCCGAGCCCTCCGGGGTCGATCGTACGCGCACTGTCACGCCGGCTGGAACACGTTGATAACGCAACTGACAGTCGTCCGATGGCGATTACGCGATCAACACTGCGCGTCGGTCTCGTTGCACCGATCGAACGGGATCACCGGCGACCACCATCGAGTGGGATGGAGGGTTCGTACGAAAGAAAGGTTCGAAGGTGTGGATCAATCGTGGCGAGGCCCGTTTTTCACCTAGACAGAACGTCGCTGCGATCGAGGTGCTTCCTCCCCGTTCCGAGAGTTCGGTTTGCCGGATTTCTCGGTCGTGGACGCGTCTCGCGTATCGATCTCACTCGGTGGAAAACCCGTCGGCAGTAAGAATGACAAAGGCAGTGGTGTAACCGGTCAGAAGGAGAGTGAGGCTCGTCCAACTGATCGTGGATGGACCGCGATTCTTCGGCAGGACGCTTGTTCGTGGCACTGTGTCTGGGTCTCGGCTCGACGAGGGCTCCAACGATCGGTTCCATCAGACCAGGGGGGTGCCGTACACCTCGTTCATGTGCAGGTTCTGATTGCTGTCGTTCTGCCTCGAGGCGCATTGCTGCAACAGAGCAAACGCACGGGGATCCTCAAGCAGGCGATCGATCGCTCCCACGCTTACGAAATCCCTTCCCCGGGGGTGTTTTACGAATTTAAAATTGTAGGATTTTGAGGAACTTGTCTCATCCTCCGGGACAGAGAAAATCCGCGAATAAATGAATACTGATGAACGCTAGTGTGTTAATGGAGAGCATCCGCGATTTAAGTTCCCCACACGCATTACGTGGTAAAAGAAGAAATCTAGGGAGATATCCTGCGGCCACTCGGGGTGGTGTGTAAAACTGTACACTTGAAGATGAAAATCGTTTAGTTTTTGACACAATCCTTTTCGATGTACATGATATTGTTACAAAGCTCGCGCGATACTTAAAGATAAATATAATCCGTATTGATAGAGAATATCGATTTAAGACGATTGTACTCTTGCGTGGTAATCGGTAAACATTGGCTCACCGCTTGCTTCCTCTCCCAGCTCTTCATGGCGGACTTGTATTTCTCGAATTCGTGGCACCAGTCCGAGTATATCTTCTGATAATCGTTGGACTTGGCGGGGGCGGAACATCTGTGCGCGTCCACGGTGATGTTGTACGAACAGAGAAGGGAACCACCGAGCCAGCAGTCGTATCTTCCAGCGTCTTGCTCGTTCACACCAACGATCACGAGCCCCTTCTCGGACGTCTCGATGAACTTGTCCCCTCCGGCGCCGTACTTGTACGCTATCTGGTACCTGCCCTTCTCCTTGCTGTAGTGGTACCACTTGACTTCCTGGTTCGCCAGCACCTCGGGCATCTTCACGAAACAGCCCAAATGCACCGACTGGCCCCAAGTGACCACCAGCTTCCGCTTACCCACGCTACTGTCGCACACGTCCGCCGTGCTGTTCGACACGTCTTGAAGAAGTCTGCAAAAACCAACACATTCGCGTTGCAAACATGTATTTCGGTTGTCTCTGTGTTTTATTAAACAGTTTCGATGAAAATGATTTCTGGGTGACCTACTTATGCAGAATCGTATGTAGTCTTAATCGATCTTTGTATAAATAAAAGTTAATATATTAGATTGATAAAGGGTAAGATTCTTATAGCTTTCAAGTTAAATATGACCGAGCATATGGTGCTTGGAGGACTCCAAAGGGATTTCAAAAAGACCCGAATCTTTCAAATTACTTTCAAATCTATAAACTAATTTTATCACTTCGTCAACATTAAAAGGAAGTGTTAAAAAGGTATTAACCCTCTACCGAGTTACTAATTACAGTTTGCAATCAACTGCACTCACCCAGGTTCGTAAGGCTTGCACATGTTGGTGTCCTTGTCCCAGCCGCAGTAGGGATCGTGGACGCAGCGCAGACAGTTGTCATACCTGCGCGTGCACATCACCAGGTCGATCTGCTTTATTCGATGATCAGACGCGACGTAAAGAGCTTTATGCTCCTTCGAGATTTCCATCGCCTGGATCGGCTCGCCTGGCGTCACATCAAAAACGTCCAGCAGGATAGACTGCGACTCCTCGCTGTTGTCTATCCATTGGACAACTTTGTGTACACGTCCGTCGCCTGTAACACGAAGGGCAGATGCTATAGCAAACTGGCGTTGCCAACAGCTGACGAGCACTGTTAAGCCGTCAAATTTACATTGAATAGATAACTTTCACGTTGCGCGAGATATTCCTCCTGAATTTCATAGCAGGATGAAAACTTCACAGAAGAGTATACGCAACAAATGAACCATTTTTATACAAAAATAATTCTTAAACTCTCGATGAATAATTAGGGCCACTTTGCAGTACATTTACTAAACACTGAAATATCTTCTATAGTATTCAGTAGATTCACGTTGCGATTAAAGAAGAAAGGCAAATACTACCCCAATGTCTACCCCATATTGTAATATTCGAAATATATCGTGTACTTACTAGAGCCGGCATAGTAGACCGTGTAATCTAAGTCGAGGCCAACGAAGTCGATGCGCAGCTTGTCGACGACCAGTCGTGTGAACATCACGTCGCGTTTGTAGAACACGGGCTTCTCATTCTCGTGCGATATCGCAGAGTCCATCAGAGGGTGGGATCGAATGAAGTTGAGGACGGTGTCTGGGAAAGTCTCTGTATCGTTCACGCACTGACCAGGCCGTGGATCAGGAACTTTGTTGGAGAGCACCGGAAGCCAGGCGCTACTGCTGGTTGCTTGCTCTTTGAATTTCCCACGGAACGCCTCTTGAATCGCATCAATGTGGAACGAGCAGATCGCTGAGCCCATCAATCCATTCGTCGAGGTGGTGAAGGTGCCATAGAAGTGGGTGTCGTCGCCAGGCACCTTGTAGATGCTCTCTGAAAAAATGTACATTCAAGAATGGTCATTTTGAGTGATATTATAAAAGATTCCTCACATCTAGTAACAATGTATTTTTGATTCAATTTTGAGATTTTCTTGCATCCCTTGAAAACTGTGCGCGTAGTATATCGTCTGGTTTGTTATTTATTCATAAAGGTTTCGATGATATAATCTATTGCTTGGATATATTTTACTACTTACGTATTTCGTTGAAGTAGAAGGGAAATTCGCCAGGTATCGAGCAGTTTAATCTAGCTTTCAAGTATGTCGACCAATTTTGCGACAGAATATTCTTGCCCCCGGTGTCCCTTTTGCAAACTCTTGCCACACGGGAGTACACGCTTTTGCCGCAGTTTATGTATTCCACTGCGGTCTCGCGGAAGAAGAAGAACACGTGGCCGCCGATGTCGTAGGATCCCACAAAATTGGGTTCTGTGAACAGATAAAAGAGAACATTCGTGTGTCCCGTAATTCCTAGCGAACATAGTGCTGCGTGAAATTCCAGATTCGAATTCCGTCGAATGCTTTCATTGGAAACGAAAAATCTATACAATTTCTAAAAGTTGAAGTTTCATGTGGCTTCGACGTGTTCTCAACCATACGCTGACCCCGTTATTCAAGTTTAGCAGAAAACGAATGAGACTCCGTGGATTGAGCGGAGTAGCAATTTCGATGGAAACTAGCGCGGTAAAACACTTCGTTAATCAAATTCCACGCGCAGATTTCCGTCGAGCGATTTACTCTTTAAACACAATCACGCAAATTAAGATGCAAATCCTTTCCCGTGCTCCGCTCTGTTTTAACCCTCTTAAAAGTCAACATGTCGACGGAAGTAGGCAAACGTGTTCTCTGAATTGGCTTAAAATATGGAGAAAAGAGATCGGTTGTCGAGTTACCTTGGTAATTATATCACCCTATCATTTCGATTTTCGAGCACGATTTACATTTGTGGCATTGAGAGCAAAAACGAACAAACCCACATTGAAAAATATTAATTGATCCTACTTTATATGATTATAGAGCTTATTGGAGTACATTATAGCTACTAACTCAATTTCGCAAAAAATGTGGGTTATTCCATTTTTGTTCTCAATACCTCATTTCTAAATATCTCTAGAAATTGGAACAAAACCCTTAATCATAGTATCGATTCCCAGACTTTTGCATACCTAACACCACCAAACACGCACATCTCACCCTCCACGTGTCCAAAACACATTATCACATCCTTCTTCCTGTTTCTAATTGTCGTTCGACTGACGAAACGCCTTCGCCCAGCAAAGCATCGAGGCGCAACAGACGGAAGTCAAGTTTTTGTTCCGAGCTGCGATCGCGACGCGAGAAACAGCACGGCCACTGTCGATTTTACATTATGCGGCGGTCGCGAGGAAGGGGCCGCAATCTCTTTCACAGTTCACCGATTAAATCGATTGTCTGACGCTCCGCCGCTGGAAGTTTGATATATTGAGGGCGCGACGGCGAACGAGCAGGGGAGAGGAGGAAACGGTGGGAAAGAGGAAGAGAGGGCCACGGGACAGACATGGGGGGTGGAGCGGGAACAGGCGCAGGAAAAGGAAATGTCTGGACTCGAGTGGAACACGAGGCGACCGACGAGTTTTGATTGGGCGCCTCTCGTCGACGCGGAACGGTATTGCAGAGAGGAAAACGTTCTCGCGGTACTCTCGATTTCGCTCGGCGTGCGCGCGAGAGGAATAATGAAATCACCCTTGGGGCTAGTTTCATAAAGTTTACAAGTTGCGCGCGACGGCGGCCGTCTAGGCTAGCTTGTCGCGCGTACAAATACGGAAATTCTATTTTCCGCGGGTCCCCCGTGCCCGGCCGCGATAGCGCGACACCGCGCTAATAAATACGCCAAATTACTCCCGACCGGTTTAATATTCGCTCCCGAACTTCCCCGCGACGTCTCCGCGGGATCGCTAAATTGATCGTGTCAATCTTTTCCAGCACCCTCGTAGTTCCCCGTGTCGCAAAGTTTTTGGGAGACTTTGTACGCTTTGGTAAGCCCATAGCAGAGAGGGCTGCTAACTGAGGGTGATTAGTATTTCGCAGATTCGATTAGACCTGTCGTCTGGCCTTTGCTTCGAGTATTACTTGTGTCTGGGTAACTAGAAATACTAAAGAAGTTAATCAGAGAAATTTAATAACACGTGATATTGTCGAACAATGAAACTAGGAAGGTAACTCGTCAACGTTACTGAAAGCAAGCGAAACAAGGTATTGATCTGTCTGGAGATATGTATTTAGATTCCTTTTAAACGTTTGCGTTCGATGCTTATTTCTTGGCGAGCAAAACGAGTATTCACAGTTGAAATAATGTCAAGAATATAGGTATAAGGAAAAAGTAGTGAATAAATAATGAGAAACAATGGGGTTTCAACGTCAATTTCAATATTTAAACGGTCTATTATATTAATAACTTAATCCGAAGTGTAACGTATGAGACACCCACGACGTGCAATATTCATCTATGTCTGACTACATACGGACCTCTTCTACTTGGCCGCTTGTAGTGCACAGTTCACGTAGAGAGCCGAAAAAGAAACGTTTCTCCCACTTTTCACGTACTATTTTTCTATTATGAATATGGTATAACCTACATACGCATCTAACTATTTTTCAGAAGCATTATTTCCAAAAAATACACCACCTAAAAGAAATCATTATTCCACGATCTCGGAGTACTATCGTCAGATAAATCGCAACGTCCATTCAAGCTATCCCTTCGAGCAATAACCCAGGGAAATCTTCGGTTTCCCCGTGTTGCTCGAGTCAATGAATCCTGACGAAGCAAGCTCGCAGAAAGCTGGAACATCGAGGCGTCCCGCGCAAGGAAAACAAATGAACGAGGAACGCCTGAGCGTCATTTGACACGCGCAAGGATCCGTGAAAGTGGCCGGTCGTCAGTCGGTTATTCAGAGCTTGTTAAGCTCCATCCACCAGTCGCTCTTTTTCCCCCGTCTTGCCGTCGTGTTCGTCCTCGTGATCCTTTATCTCCCTCCAGCGCCGCAAATCGCATCGATCTTCATTGTGCATACTTTACTCAGGGACGCTGCTCCAGAAAGAGAGACAACGAGCGGGAGGGGTGAACGGAATCGGATAGAAGGGTAGGGACAGCCGGGAGAGTAAGAGCAGCACGTGAGCCTATCCGTCTCTTTGGGGTCTCTCCTGCATTTAATCAACGCCTCTGTTAATAGACAAACTCGGCGCGGGGAATGGTTCTTGATGGTAACGTCCCGACCCCGTAAACGGGCGGGCGGAGGAGCGAAGGGGTGAAAGGGCACCGCCTTCAAATTAAACGACGAAACAAACGGCTAATCATGCATCCCGTGGGATGGGGTATGCATGGAGAGCGAGGGGCACGGGGAAAGTTGGAAAGATACAAAGTGGGGTCGGCGTTGTTCTCCTTCACCTCGGCTTACTCCTTTCGCTCTCGCCACCCTGCGTCTGGCGAACAGAGTCCAAAGAGAGAAGTCGAACTCTGGTACACTTTGGAGGGTGCAAAATAGTAGCACCCTGAGGAGCTCAAAGTACTTCGAAGGGGATGATGAAAACTTTTAGTCTGGACTCGACGGGTCGAAACTATTATAGAAACAAAGTATGTCCTCATTCTTGGATTACAATCAGGAGAATGGATTTACGATAAGTGCTCGAAATCTCCTGTACAGGTAAAGATAAAGATAAGGGAGATGCGAGTCAGACGAGTATAGTTGACATGCAATGGGTCCCCTCTTGTCTGACCAAAGGGAATGATAAAATATCATTTGATACATTTCATATGGCACAATCAAAGTGAATTTATCGATTTTCCATACCGAATTTCTTCATTTACCGTGATCACCGAATACACTACGCTTCAGAGAATCAGGAAATAATGAATCATAATCAGGACCACTCGCGATCCAAACAAACCAAACATCCCCCCGTCGCGTTTCTGTCTGATCACCGCATTCCACGATCCTACATCCAGAACACGTTCTAATCTACATTTTCCAATTTCCCCTCTCAATGGAATTCCACGGAACGCTCGGTAACGAAAAATCGAGCGACTCGCAACGATCCCTCCCGCTGATCGAGACCCAGCTAAAACTGATTAAAGACCGGCTCACGGGGCGCAGGGCGATATATATAAAAGGGCGTTTCTCCGCGAGAAACTTCGACTTCCCCGATCCTTTCCCGTTTCCGGGTGCCCGATACGGGCAGAGAGCATTTAGTCGGAGAAAATCGTGGCTGGGTGTTATTTTATTAGTCTGCGTTCTTGGGAACCAACACCTACTCCAGTGGCCGGCGCTACGCTACACAGACGCGTTACCCTTCGAACCGCCCTCTGTCTTCCACCCCCCGCGCCATCGTCCACCTTCTTTACAGGGTTTTTCCGTGGAAACCCTCGACACGCTCAAAGACGGAACTGTCAGCCCCTTCGCTCCTCGCCAGAGAAACAGCCGGCGCCGTGGTATCGGCTTTATACGCAACTATTTAAGCGGGGCACGTGTTTCTTGCAACGCTCGGGCTTCAAAGAATCTCGCCGTGAAACGAGGAGGCTTTTTTCGTCCTCCCCTCCCGCTCTTTCGCGTATTTCCTCGGGAAATCCGTATTCGGCTCCTAATGAAAATTTCTTTGTCGACGAAGCTCCACGGTAACGAGAACCTCTAAGGGTGTTCCAGGGTGTACCTTGCTTTCGTCGGATTGATGAAGGGACTGTAATGGATTTCTTCGCTTATGGGAGAATGGTGGGAATTGCTGATATTTCATTGGCGAATGTTATCGCGGAAGAAACGTTTTAAGATTTGGTGACTAGTGGAAGTAGTTGGGGGTTGGTTCGTTAGGCTGTCCTTCATGAACGCGGAGTGTCAGGGACTGGGTCACCTTAATTACTAGGAATTCTGTCGGTATTCTAATAGGTGATTTTGAAGGATGCTAGACTACAGCTTTTGAATAAATTTGTGTTGCAAAGTACCACAAGAAACCTGACTCCAATTCTTCTCTGTCTCACATTCTCTACCTGGATCCTAGTAGAAGGTCTAGCCAATGGCATTCTGTGTTAACAACGCCTCTGTTATATTCCCACTTACTCCTTCGTCGTCTCGAAATCGATACCTTTAAATCAGCTAAATAGGCTGCGTGAAAGTATCAAATTCAGTGTGTCATTACAACGATTTCATCTCGTTAGACTTCGCATTCGTTGCTGTAAAAGTTCCTGGTTGGTGGGACACTAATTCAACGGATATTACCTCGTTCGAGACCAAGAAGAAGAAGAAGAAGAAGAAATTACCAGGTAAAAAGGTACTCACTGTCCAGCCATTTGGAGTCGTACTTCAGCGTCCTCTTGAAGCTGAAGGCCTTGCGACCGGTGGTTAAATTGTAGAGATCCGTACGGAAGATTACGGTATCGGCTTTCGTGAATTCGGCGTTGGTGCCGGAATAAAGGGCTGGCAAGTCACCAGGATTGCCCTTTTCCACCCAGACTGCCGTCGAATTGTCCGCAGGGTCGTAAGGACACTTCGCTATGCCCATTCCCACGCCTGGGACGAACTCGTGACGGGGCAAGTGGGTCAGATTGCTCTGTGAGAGAACACAGGAATTTTGTAATGTGTAGAATAAGATGCAATTGATACGTGTTTAATTCAATATATCTACTCCAATATAGCAGTGGTGCAATATTGAATTTTCTTTTCCAATAGCGAAGCTTCAACTTTTTCAGCCATTTGTGTGAAACAAAGGGGTGGAACGACTTGTTGAATATAAAGGTAATAATTTGTATGAATTTACAAATAGTATTTATGCCCCGGACACTATTCACACTAGAAATGTGATCAAGTTAATTTAATGTGCGAGAAGTTAAAAGTGGATTTCAAGCATAGCTAATTGCACAAATTTTGATCATTACTTTGGGAACAGCGTGTAGAAGAGAAACGGCGCGTGTTCACAGCGGAAAATTTGGGGCTAGACCAACGCGTTTCGACGCGAAAGCTGCGCGTTACTGTACCGAACTCTATTACACGCACGGGAGTCGTAATCTTCGACAAAGCGAGACCAATATATTCTTTGACTTCATTACACGGGTACTTGAACCCGCGATTCATTTACCTCGTTGCATAACTCCGAGGCCTAGGTAGCAGTGCGTTCGCGACAGATTCGTCGGAGGAAAGAATTGCTACCTTAACGAGAAAACGCAATACTACAGTCGACGTATAAATTGCAATAATAGAATTCTAGTAAAAATTAATACTATTTAATACCTTCCTATCTCAGCATGTTGAATGTTGAGTTTTTAAGAATATCTGACGTACTTTGTGACGGAAAAAAATTTTATAATCATGATGTTCAAAGTCAACAAAGCCTAATGAATTATGAATAATTTAGTCACGAGTGGTGCGAATTGAGAACCCACGAATACCCTCAGGGCTAATAAGCTCTATCTCTGTTGTTACTACTTCCCCGAACTTGACCCTATTTTTCCAGCAATTCAAAGCTTTCCATCCCTTCGTTTCAACGCTCAAACGTCCATGATTGACGCTCGCGACAGACCAATTGGAATGAACAACAAATATACACAGATACTTACGTAGATCACCCAATCCTTGGGCGAGTGAGCGTTCGTGCCGCACATGTAAAGCCGATTGCCGTCCCCCATTGGCTGGATCACCCTTATGTGATTCCGGCAGTCGAAGTGCTGCGGAAAGAGGGGAAGAAAATTGAATTTTCGACAGATACGTGGGAAGGAACGCGGGGGTTGGCGGGCGGGCGCAGAGGAGTTTGATGCGTGGACACGGATTTTTCAGGGAATTATATAGAACGAGGTCGTAGCAAAGGGTTGCGCCGTGATCGATCACATCGCTCGCGTATTTCGCGCGCGAGTCGCCGCGCGGGGAAAGTAAATTGGTTTTGTCGTCACGTAGGGAATATTTGCGTGGACCTTACACCTCGACAGTCTGCGCGCGACGAATACGAATGAAGCTGTGATAAGCGACGATCTACGAGGAAACGAAATCGTCGGATACGGTATATACGTCTCTTTGCACCTTCAACTATGAATGGCTGAGATATATTTTCCAATACCTTCGCCCCGAAGAGCAGAAATTTCATAAAACCCTGTCAGTATTCTCGCGTGGTGTGTCAGATTAATCGTCTGTGTAAAATGAATACACGTACCACTTCCTTCGAAATGTAATTTGACAGTAATGAGTTGTCTAGCACATTGTCTAAGTTTCTGTCTACTCTTAGTAATATTTGAGTAGTGAAACGAGGTAAGTATGGGATCCTGTAACTGTAACAGCACTGTTATAGGGTGCAGAAGACTTATTTTCATAATTTAACCAAATACAATGGATTGAGAAATTATTGAAATCAGTGATTTGTAAGCGATTGAAACACACCTCAATATACAGTACAATTTCAATATGAATTTTAACGAGTATATAAAAAAAAATATTGTCCACAGGCAAATGTGAACTGTCATCAAACGAGCGACTCTATGAAATAAAGGAACATCAACGGGAGGGACCGATACTCCGCAAAACGAACGCACCGAACGAGAAAACATGTCGGGCGAAAGTTGTTTCCATTATTCCGTTTCAGTAAAGGTTGCTGCCCGTTGACAGGTTTTAACGAATCTGTTCAATATCAAATTTCGTGGAAATGCATTCCGCAGTCATGGGATTGAAAACGAACGGTCCATTAAACGTGATCTCTCTTCTGCACCCCTTTCACCCATCTCTTTTCCCTTTCGATCCATTTGTTTTACATGTAAAAGGAAACACCGCGAAAGTAACAAAGGTATTGTGTTACCAGTGCCTTCAAATGAACTCGAATTACGCTTGATTCACAAAGAAAGAAGAAACGATCCCGTCTGCAAGTCGCTGCGAGCTGCTACTTTATATTGACAATATTGCAAACAGTTTCAGAGAAACGTTTCTTCATTTATCTTTAACCGTGCCTCTACTTTGCTTTCTATGACAAACCATAATGATACCTTTCTCTTTGATTCAAACGATCTGCCATTCTGACAGTTGAAGATCGTAGCCGTGTATTCCCATTTATTTGCACCCTTTTAAAAGGGATACCTAATGAAATCGTTGCTTTACGATTCAATCCACGTACGAAACACCAGCTTTTTCTCGGGCAGCCTTTCAACGCTTCGTTCTACATTTCCATAATTACACCAGCAGGCTTCTATTTCGCGCGACGTTAATTACATTAGCTCGGCATTAAAATCTCGTCGAAAAGCAACAGGAGCGGATTGTTAAATGCGTTAATGAAATAAAAAGGTAATTCACCTCTGATTTCCCTTTGGACACGCAGTTCGCCACGTTGCTGGGCTCCAGGTTCAGGGCGTCCCTCTGCAACAGAAAACGGAAGAAATGGTTAGTTCAACTGTGATAAGATTCATTCGAAGCAACGACAGGTCCAATACATTTCATATCCCTTCACCTAAACATTCAAGGGCACACATTTTTAGGTGTACCATCGTCTATACCTTAATCTATAAAGAAATTAATTCGATCGCAGAATGCCCTCTTGGGATAAAGTTACCCCTAAGAAACAAAACTCTCCTACATTCCTTATTCTCGAACACATTACCCCCAACTGCCCTAATTTCCTACCGAGCGTTCTCTTACAACGCAACAGCGAAACGTTCTCAATTATCCCCGCCGTTAATACGCTCGTCCTGGATAAAGCGATTAAAGGCGTACAACGCGGGAGATTGAATCTCGCTAGCTGCGCTGTCGTAGAAATAGGACGATCATTAAGAACACAAACGTCAAACGAGCCTCAGGAACTCAATTACAACGCACACTCGGCGCAATATACTTTTAAACTTCGTTAGCCCCGTCCATTTTACGGTGCCTTCCTCGAGTGGAGACCAGGTAAGGCGGGTCGATAAGAAATTCAACCGTCGCGAGATGTCGACGGCGGAAAATGAATGTTCCTCCATTGGAACGGCCGCTGAATGACTCGACGTGGAGCGTCGTTGCCCGCGTCGAAAGACGGAGAATTCTATTTCGGCGCTATAATTGCGAGTCTTTCGGCGGACGGAGGAGGGTAGGCAGAGTACTCGGGATCTCGGCTCGCGGGACGTTCTTCCATTCGCGTTGTTTGACGTTCCTCCGACGGTCCCTTCCATCTTTTCTTCGGCGACGACCGCTCGACGGCACGGCCGACCTTACACAGAGGCGCGAAGAGGTGTCACGAGTGCATGCTTCACGTTCTGCAAGCGCGAAGAAGAGGTCTCCGCGCTCTTGTGTCCATTGTGCGGATCGCGACTTCCTCGCAGACGGAGGCTGCGCCGCTCGCTCAGCTTTCGGAACTCGAAAGCTGCTGCGAATGTGCCTCGAAATAAGGTCAACAGACGCAGAGCTACGGAATAGGAAGCTCGAGGATGTATCAAGTCCGAAGACGTGTCTTTGCTCGCGCCTAGCACTGCCTCTTTGAAATCAGACTCTCGATTCGAGGACGGATTCGTCTTTCACTATTAACGCGCCCTTTGTTGCCACTCTTAATTTATAATTATATTGCTTGAATATTTGTTTAATTAAATCGGCGCTTTCTCGATGAGAACGGGGGTTGGAACATGAAATAATGTGTGTTTATTGACGACATCTAAATCTAACGTGAATGCACCTGTGATTGATAATGCACCGAATGTAGACTAAGTAATTCTATGTGTTTACTGTGTTCATGCTTTATACGCTTGATCATTTACGTAATGCCGAAGCTGAAGGTGTGTGTAATGTGTATTCGTGGCGTAAAATGAGAAGAGAAACGGTGCACGAGTGATCTTCAGCTAGAAGAGATTTCTCCAAAATTGCTGGCCACCGTATGTGTCTATAAGCGAACGAATAGATGTCGATAACGCTTGAGACCTGGATGAAATATGATGTGGGAGAATCGTGGTCCAGACGTGTATCCAAATCTGTATCTACCGACCTGAATCCTTTGGAAGGTTCTATTATCGAACCTTATGAACTTCTGAACTCATTTTCAACGGTGCAGGAGTTTCGTGACGTTGATCCTGTTGGTATTATCGACCAATAAACAATCGCGAACATTATCGAGAAAATTTCGATTCCTAACAGAGGAAATTAAGAAACAAGACCAACCAGATACTAATCTACTGTATACTTAACTATAAAAATAAAAATCCTTTATATAGAATTTTTTCTCTCCGACCTCATGCAAGTAGCTCCCCCCAATATACTTTGGAAAACGGAAACCGTGGCCACGCGAGCCCAACGACCATGCGTCTCGACGCCTCCGAAGAGCTGACTTCTCTCTGTCACAGCCGGAGCGTTTCGTGTGCCAGAGGTCGTGGACACGATCCGGAAAAGGAAGTGGTTCGTTTGCACGGTCAATCGTCCGAAACGCGTCGGCCTTAACGATCGATCTCCTGCGGACGTCGCGTGCCGCTCCCCGCCGGTGTCACGGCCAGAAACGGCGTCGATCCTCGAAATTGTCCTAGCCCAGGCCCGGGTGGCCAGAGGGAGAAGCCCGGAACGACCCGAAACAGCACCCGGTGACAGTGATCTACGGCTAATAAATTAAACGAAAGAATCGCTGCTGCTTGTGTGCACGCGACCCGCGCCACCATATTCGTTATTCGACCGATGCGAAAGACAGCGACAGGGACACTTGAAGCGTTGAAATCGCCGACGATGAGTCAGTGCCCTCGGACAGTTTCACAGCCCCTTCTTGCAATATTATACAGGGCCTGGACGATTATTAATATTCTAGAGAAGTAGAAGTCTCCTATAAAAGAATCGCAGTTGCTCCGTGCCAAGACAAATATCGTTTTCCCGCGGTGTTTTATGGGGGGAGGGGGCAATTCTACGGTATTTCATTCTGTAATAGAATTTCGGTGAGCCTGGGAAATTATTTGTTCGAAGAGGCGATAAAGAAAATCGCCTTGAACGGAATCGAATCGAGGGGCCCGCGGTGACTTCAGCCCAAAATGGAATATCACGCGTAGGAATTCTATTCGGCGGGCTTCCGTTGCTTGGAACTTAGCGGATTGCACAGGAATTGGGGGGCAGACTTACGGCGACCGATTTACGCGCGCCAATTCGAACGCTGTCGATGTTCGCTGCAATTGCTATCGTTAAACGTTCCCCGAGTACGCTCGTGGGAAATTTTGGCTGAATCGAACGCGAAATTCATGGTTGCGGCTTCAAGGAGAATTATACGAATTCGTTTCATTCAATAACTCTACTTGGTTGTCTGGTAATTCACAGAGTAACGTTTTCGGTATGTAACGTGTTTTATTCGTGCGGTAATATTCTGTGGGCAAATGTGACCAATGTGGTAATTATGTTTCTTTCATTATAAGTGGTCACCTTAAAGTGGAAATGAAACTTCGTCGATTGCGAATAATGAGTACCTTGTTTTTCCTTGACCTGCGGCTATTAAATGTGCAATTTTTAAATGCGCAGTAAACATGCAACTCACAATGACACACCGTATATCAGTATCAACGTCTGGGGACCTTTATTGCATTCTCTCTTTGCTATAATTAGGTAAAATAACAGTAACCTACTTCTACTAAACTCTCCTACACGCCACTTCGAAAGAAATGAAGGTAGTTAAAATAACTCTGCTAATTGTCGTGAGCAATGCAGTGAAATAGTTACCAATGGCCATGACTGATATGTATCTTTCGCTGTCACGAAATGTGATGAGAAACTGTGATGAATATTTTATAATCATATTCATATGATGCTTGTTATTCGAGAATACCCTCCCAAACATCCTCACAAAAATTTGTTAAACTGGCCCTGAAACAACCCCTCAGGAATTCCACAGCACCAACGTATTTCTGACGACAAAATCAGGTCCATGTCCACATGCGCCCAACACAAACCATTCACACGATCATGCCAACGTTCGATCGCAGCCATACCACGACAGTGGATAATCACACGCGTACGATATCACGCGTCGGCTCGAAACACGTCGTACGTAAACACCCGGAACACGCCAATAGTACCACTGTGTAAGTGGACAGGCACGAATATATAATCATCCCCAAACACTTGCGTAACTGTGCGAATCACGGAGTTTGTAGGCTTGCTAGCCATAGGACAAGGGGTTCACAGGTGGACACCCACGCACACGAATGCGTAATCACTTGCAAACGTACGGTGTCTAAACAGAGTGCACGCGAGCGCGCGCGTCGCGATTGTGCGATTACACAAGTTCGTGCTCCGACGAGCATGGAATCGCGTGTACACATCTTGTTCTCCAAGTAGTCGGTGCATCCTGTCGCCTCGATTTCTCGTCACCCTAATCCGCGCTGTTCACAGCGAGACGCGAACTTTACCACAATTAGGAAACAAAACAAACGAGACTGATGTATGTACTTTTCATTCTCTTTAACTAAGTATCTGCAACGGTCAACTCACGATATATAGGGGTTGCTATGTCCAATGATTCTGAGGGTTACACGATATATGCGTATTTTGGATTCCTGTTAGTTTGATGTCGATACATACACAGAGTATTCCTTTTTGGTGAAGTCTGCTTTAAAGGTGTATATGAGCGTGTGACCTATTTGAATCTAAGTGCAAGTTACATTGGAGAGTGACAAAGCCAGGGGTGGTCGATCTCCACATCCACGGAACTCAACATCCGTGAGATAATTGTTAACCAAGGGAGTACGTTAGCGAGATAATAATTTTCAGAGTAGACCTTCCCGCGCGC
This sequence comes from Andrena chrysosceles, assembly GCA_963855975.1. Classification (NCBI taxonomy): domain Eukaryota; kingdom Metazoa; phylum Arthropoda; class Insecta; order Hymenoptera; family Andrenidae; genus Andrena; species Andrena chrysosceles. Next base: position 6,348,769 of record OY979766.1, on the reverse strand, counting down.
CAGCGGTATAAAGATAATCTACTTAGGAACTACGTTAGCTTTGCCCGCTGCTGCACAATTACTCTCGAAATACAGCACACGTGGCTGGATGAACTACTTGGTCTCGAAGTCGTTGATATACGCCACGCATTTCCTATGCAAAACGACCGCTAAGTAATAACGGAGTACACCTAGTGCCACCTTTTTGCTCTCTCTGCTCCATTCACCTGCGACCCTCCTTCTTAGTTAAAATTTTCAACTTGACATCTCTATTTTATTTCGCCTTATGTCGATTACTTCGCCTTGAGTTTTTGATAACCAGTATTGCTATTACATCGTGATCATTGCGTGCTAACGTGGTCTCTGTAGTGTTTTCGATCTGATCTCCTTAATCTGACAGTATCTTTACTACTATTCCACTTTTCATGGAAATCCTTCATTCTAATATCTAATATTTTATTCCTCCTTCTATAGCAGTCTCGTCCGCAAAACTCAGCTGTCATCTATTAACACCTGTTCCACTACCACATCACGGAAAATAAAACGAACAAGCCTCTGTTTGGCATTCTCACTTACCCCGCCATCGACCTTCTTCCCACATACAATGTCAAAAGAGAACCCAACACCTCAGCGACTGTTTTCCTTCTTTTTGTAATTCCTCTTCCAATATCGCACATCCTTACCAAGGAAATACTAGCTCAGCTTCTCGAGAATACCCGCGATCGTTTACTGCAAATTCCACTCGGTGTCCCGTTAAAATCATTCAACCACCACCGTGCCGCCGAGGTACAGCTGCGCGTAGCCTCTGATAACGACGCATTACTCGTTAAGCAGCCCCGTGCATTGAGGCCGCGATGTACACACCAGCTCGGCGGTAATTAAAAGCGAAGCCATTCCCGGTATCCGCACTTAACCGGTAAGCCGGTGAGGATCTCTTCGTTACACTAATCATTACTATCCGGTGGGTGAGCGTGAGTTAGAAATAGCCTGGCTGCGGATTAACCGAGGAAATGGAGGCGATGCGGCGAGCGCCGGGGGTTGGGGGATATCTTTGAAAGGAAGAATGGGTCGAAGACTGAGGCCGATGCTGGCCCGAGTACTTTCCCTTCGTCTGTTTTTTTATGCGCGTCGAAGGGTCGGGGATGAAATGAAACATGCTGATGGTATTGGCTACACGGAAAGGGTGCGACGGGAACGATGTACTTTGCGAAGGAATGCGCTGTTCAGTCTGTTAATCGGCCAAAGGATTTATTTTATACTCTATTTATCGGCTTTCCCCCGAAGAACCTGTTCTGCTTGGGAAGACAAAGGGAGGAGGGTATCGTGGACGAGGTCGGGAATAATGAAAAAAAGAGAGTAAAAGAATCGAAAGAAAGAAAGGGGAAGTTTGTGGACTAGAAGGTACAAGGGTTTCGCATCGCTGCTTCCGAGTAAGACGAGGATGGTAAAGTATCGCGGTTTAGTGGATACGCGGAGGAGGGGGCTGCGCGGCGTTAATTAAGTGCACTCATTTATGAGGTACGGTAACGCTGAATTGTTTTGGGGGAAATGAGTCGTAGAATCTAATGCTGGATCCGGCGCAGTCTTTTTCCATTACCGGTGGCCGCGGCTGCGCATAAAAGTTTATGTAACTCGTAAAATTTTCCCGCCATTACGCTCGGTTAATATTAGTAACGCGCGCGACGCGCTGTCCTCGCGGACGTAACTGAATAACCATGCCGTGTTGCATAAACCCTGCCCATTGTTTTCCTCTTTCTCATAATGAAACCAGAAACAGGCATGGCTGGACCTAATGAGACCTTAATTCACATATGCAATCTCCATTCTAAACTGTCGTTAACAAGAAATCGATATAGCAATCGCTACTTAATCGTTCGAAATGGGAAACAGGTGAAGCATAATGCTCAATACCTTCGTTCCTAATTGCAACTATAAAAGGTTCCAAATCGTTCGATGGTCTCAGTCACGAAGACCAATGAAATATAATACAGGTGAAGGAAGTACCCCGAAGCAGAGTTAGCTGACGATTTGTCTACCGGTTCAATTTCAGATTCCAACTTCGATATCAGACCTCCCTCCAGCGTCGTTTTTCTAACGAACCGCTCGTATTACCAGGGGCCCGTTAACGAGCTGGCGAAATGGGAACGCACCTTAATCTCGCTCGGTTTCTGATTAAAGGCTATGTTCTTCAGCCCCTAATTCGCTAAAGAGCAACGGGAAGTTGCCGTGCAAGTAGACGGAGACCAAGGGACTCGGCGGAGAATCAGACACGGAAGGGGGAGAAACAGGAGGCAGAGAACAGGTGCGAGTTACCAGGATGGTACACACCATGCTGTGTCTTGCTTCAACGTATTGGTATTCAGTTTAGAAAGAGCGTGATAATAGGGTTGGGTAAATTTTCAACCTTTGCCTGCATTAATTTTAAAGTAAAGAATTGAATGCTGCTACCACCATTATTCGCCCATGCCAGGAAAAAACCTATTGAGATAATAAGGATAATTAAAGAGATAACTCGCCACAATTTCTTTGTCAAACGTCATTCCAGAGTTATGTACACTTTACACCTTACTATACTTGGGCATTCAATGAGTTATTCTCTAAAACCTGTGAAGAACTCGATCCCAGATCCGCGATCCTCCTGGCCCACGTATCAGTCACCAATAACGCACTCGTAAACCGCAAAGATTTACCTGCCTCCACGTCGAATCAGTTTGCCAATCACGCGGGATACGAATGAGCACGCAGTGATGGGAATAATATTGTCGTCCCTGCCACTGTGCATCATTTTACCGTACTTCCTACGACGCCATTAACTTTACGGCGTGCCTGCCGGCATGCAAACGCCCCGACTTCCATTACCAGGGATGGTACGCCGACTATTAAACAGAAATATCTGGCGTCTCTGTGCCTGAGTCCCCAGCCCGAATCCTCTTGAAGCCCAGTTTCCGCGGATCGCGCCGGAGGACGGAAAGTCAACGGATAGAGAGGGGCTACGGGATCTCCGAGACGCGTTTACACGCTCGGCAAGCAGTCTGCGAGGAACGTCTGCCCGTCTTACAGACGACGAAAGTCGTTGACGCTTGCATTTTGAGACAGCACACCCACAGACCCTCCAGCCTACCACCTTTGCCGCCGTATATGCCGAAACGTTGCAGCACGATGCAGCAGGCAACACATGCAAAGGCTCATCTAGAGCATGGAATTACGCGCGGAGGGGGTATTTGGAAGAAGAGGTTGCAGGATGAGGCGGGATTTCATTAAGCAGCGCGTGGATTATTATTTTCCTGTGCTCTTTGGCGGATTCGAAGGCGGCAATCCAGAAAAGATTTCGGGATTGCTGTTGAGAACCTTCGAGGCGAGTTTTTCCGTGGATCGTTCTCGTCGATCTCAGCACGCGCCGAGGAGATTCTCAGGGATGATTCGGCTACGAGAGGGCTTGCACCAGGAGAACCCACGCGCTCCGCCGTCGTGGAAAGTTTTGCCTTCGGATCGATACTCCTCTCCGGCTAAGTACGACTGAGCTGATGTTACACATAAATTGAACGCGTCACCGCGGAAGACGCGAGACGCGCTTCATATTTACATATTCTTTAAGGAGTGCCCGCCCAGCTTCTCCGCTGGTGCTGTGTCTTTGCATTTCATTAGACTGCGCCCGGTTCCTCATTTGCCCGTTAGAAAACAGAGGGGACAAAAAGTGCGACTGGAAGTAGGTCGACGCTTTTGTAGGTTGCTTCGCGGAGACGCGGTATCAAAGACAAAGAGGAATTCCTTGCTTGGGAAGCACGCTTCACCTAAGGCAGCTGCGCATTATGCCACGCTAGTCGCGTTTCGCGTTCTGTGCGCACCGCCCCCGCATTACTAACGTGCACTCGGAAAGTTCGTTTAATCCCGTTTACTTGCTCAAAATCTTGCTTCAAGATTCCGGATCGACCTGTGCGCGGTACTTCTCCACAGCAAACCTCGAATTTCTGGAAACCACCACCACTATGAGACCTCTCCGAATCAGAGAACATTTCCCACTCTCCAATGACACCGCCACGACCACCAAAATTTTTCAATGTACGTCAGTAATTCCAGCCCCACGTCCGACTGTCCAACGATTCATTAGACCACGTGGAGGATCTCGAAAATTGCCTGAATCAGGCCGCGCAATCAGGAAATGGGCCAACGTCCCGCTAGAGGCTAGACCCGTTGTAATCACGGCCAGCGGATGCAGTCGTTTCGATGAGTGGATCGGGGCGAGGCGGTCGCCTCCAGGAGAAGGTGCAGCCAGGTGCAAGAAAGGCGGCCTGATTATGTAGCAAAGGCTTTGAACGCTGTCGTGGCAGGCGACACCGAAAACACCCTGTCCACATGTAATCACTGCTGCAGCAGAGTGTCGTGTCCCAGTTTGGATGGAGCTCGATGCTTTATGCTCCCCGTCTCCAGATCAGTCGCTGGTTCTCTTCTTCCTCTATTCAAGAGGTCCGCAAACCGCCGTTGAGCGCATCAGAGGGCGGCTTTAGACTTTCGGCATCCGGTCCCGGCTTGATTAAGCTCCTGGCGAGGTGGCGATGTCGCGAGCAGAACGCCCAGAGGTTGTCATTCCCATCTCTAAACTCTGGCGAACTCGTTGCTCCTTCGTTCCCTACCGACCCCCGCCTCTTATCTTTCTGATGCTTGTTTCGCCTGGTGCTGGTTTAATCATCGGCGTCGTCGGGGCGCTGTCGCGCGTCCACAAACTCCTCAACGCGTGCCCGATTGCTAGGCAAGAACGTCGTCTCCAAGATTCGGCCGATTCAGAAACGATAGACGCGTAGATTTTTCATTAGGGCTAACTAATCGAAGCACCGGTGCCCTGTTAGTTCATCGAAACTTCTGGTTAGCTCTACTCTTGAAAGTAGGGGCTGACGTTCTTCTGAATCTTCTGGTTGATTGTTTAATCTTCTTGGGCAAGCTTAGATTTTAGAAGAAATTAAAGTGTCTGGTAAAGACGAAGTCCCAATGGAATGAATATCAAGAATACTAAAAATAACTGAGAACGTAGAATAATTCAATCCCATTTACGTGGTGTAACTGCCTGGAACATTGAGTGCTTCTTTCCCGAAGCGAATGAATGATTGAACGGCGAGCCGAGTTCATTTACACCCCGTGGGAAGGCCACGGTTCTATGAAAGTGAAATCGAACCGCATTCCTAGAACACGGACGCCGTGAAATATTCACGGAACCATCGGTTTTTTACGAATAAGCTTTTGAACGGAAGTAAAAGGAAACGGTACATCAGTCTATACGGTGGCCGGTACAATTTACAGTGCTGAATTATTTAACTACCAAGACTACCGGTTTCCCAGGGGTATCGACACCCCCTAACCCTCGAAATTCGTGGCCCGTAATGGTACCTGGGAGGCATGGTTAAAAATTCATCGGGCTGAGCCACCGCGCCGCTTTTTATCTCATCAAATAGTAATGTGCTGGCACTGAACTGCTACAAGATAGAATCGTTCTCCCCACCGACGTGCGCTATATGCTAATAATCCTCCTTGGAAAACTCAAGTTAATGCAAGGGCAATGTCGGAAAATGTTGACACAAGTGCACATAAACGAAGACCTGACAGTTTCACGCGCTTTACAAGCGCGAATGTTTGGAAAACTTCGAGGTTACTTCAATCACACCGGTACTGTCCCATCGTGAGAAGGCTTCATTTAAGAAGAAAGGATTATATATACTGCTTCGTTCTGCTACACTTCTCCCACCGTATTATTCTTTAACAGTGGCGCAAATTCCAAGAGACAAGCTTGTCGAAGGAGCAAATAAAAAGGCGATTCACGGTAACACGGGATGCATTTGGGTTCTCAGAATCTGACAAGCTTGCTTATCGGTGCTCGTTACAGCAAGGGCGGAAAGTGGATCGACGGGAACCCAGTAACAACCCGGTCTAATTTTCTCCAGATCCGCTGTGATCCTGCTCGAACAATCTCATTCCAGTGAGGCTACATTCGCGCGAACCACGTCGCGATTCATTTCGCCTTGTAACCGAAAATACTCCCGCGGATTCAGGGTCGCGTCAGACAACGATCGTACGCGCGGAATTTCCGCGAACAGGTCTGAAGCGGACGCGAAAAGTGCCTTTCGCTGTCGATCGTCGCCGTAAGTCACTTTTTCTTAATGGAACCCGTCATCCTGCTCCCTCGTCCTTCCACGATCCTGCGACGAAGGCAGGGACAGAAAGGAAGTGCAGCGGGAACAGCGGAAAATGGAGAAACAGAGTGGATACGCGGTTGCACGGGCGTCTCTGTGTGTGCGCGCCCGCCGAAGGGAGGAAACAGGATAAGAGAAAAAGTGGGCGGCAGGGTAGAAGGAGCGACAACCCGGGATTCAATCTGCATTCAATATTGATTTCAATCCGATATCGTGAATTTCAATTTTTGTGATTTACTCCTTACGCCACCGGCGCGAAACCTATCTGCACTGCGAAAAAGAGCTTTCCGAGAGTCAACCCTCGATGCATGTCCATGTCAGCGGCGTCATCGATCATACGTTGATCCGTGAATAACATTTGACAAGAGTGTCATTAGATCATGGAGGACAAGAGAGGACTCGTCACGTAGCTGAGCACGGGTGTTTGCTGGAGCGAGAATATTAGGAAATTAAAAAAAAACGAATATGTACCTCTATTTCGTATGGTACTTGGGTCGAAGTACCACTACCAGGCATTTAAGAACTCAATTATATTAATAGAGTGAATAGAATCTATCTACGAAGCGTGACACTTCCGATTTCCACTTGCGTCTGACTAATGACTGGCTGTACTACTGGATCTGTACGTTCTTCAACAGCGTTCGTTCCATAAATAAAACTAAAAGTTTTTGCAGCTTAACTCCCCGTTTGTAATCGGGATTTTCATCTTCCATATCCACCATAGATCTTCAAGGGTCGAAGTTTCGGGGGTGTGCAACACGAGGGATGAGGAAATCTTTCGAGAGATCAGTATCAATTACACGAAGTCAATGAGGTAGAAGAAATGCCTAACGACCAAAGTTCCGGGACATTAGAGTTCGCGAGGGTAGACGACCTCGGAAGATAACAAATTATCGACCAGGTCCCGCGAATGACGAACTACTTTGCGCAATATATCTCGATCAATTACTCGGAACTGCGTTCTCGATGAATCCGAGCAGTGACGTGGATTCTAACGATGAAAGAGAACCGTGATAGAGAGCATTTCTGTCACTTGAAATATAAGCGCTCGAAGCGGCTCCTTATTAAGTACAACTTGAGGCGACGAAGAAGCACGACGTTCTAAGTAAGACTAAGTTAGCAAGCTTAGAATAGAATTTTCTTCTAGAGGCACTAACCAAAAATGAAGGAAATGTTTGTTTCTCACTGTTCGTTGACGACAATGCCCACAGCCCAGGTAGGAACTATAAAGATCGAGTAAAACGGTAACCGCGCGACAATAAATTTAGCACGAAGCCCAATCCTCACCGTGAATGGTCGCAAGACAATTACGGATTACCACGGTTCGGCTGGCGCTCAAGCACAGCACGCTGTCGTGTGCACCACCCCATTTTTTCCCCCCGCTTCGCGGCTTAATACCAGTCTGGGAGCGAAGCATTTTGCGCGACGACAGCCACGACGACGGCAAGGGCGCCGTCGCTGTATGGCTATTTGAACACTTTCGCCGTAAATTCGCGCGAGAGGGTACTCGAGGCTCGTTCGCGCCGCGATCCTTCTCCCTTTCGCATTCTCATTTCGCTCCCCCGACCACTTTGCCTCCTCGCGCCCCGCTGTTTGTAAGCGCTGCGTGTCGCGCCTTTCGGCCGATTCGAGGCTCGTTAGCGCGGCTCAAGTACCGAGAGTGTTTCCAGTCGACCTTCGAAAACGCAGACGGCCCGCAAGGAGAAACAGGATGGAACGAGTCGAGGGAACGGGCTTCGGAAAGGAGGAAAGGAGAGGGCGAAGAGGACGGCGAGGTGAAGGAGGAACAAAGCGACGATAAACAAGAGTCACGGTGGTAATTAAAAAGTTAAGCTGCTAAGTAGCGATAGAATCGCGGAGGCGGCGCGAAACGAAGAGCAAACACAGACAGGGGAAGGGGATGGACTCGAGTGAAACAAGTCGGAGAATGGAAAGAGCAACTTGGACCTGGAACTCCGTAGACGCGCGGGATGATGCTCGAGGGCCCAGACAGAGACAGGCACGGTTGACAGTTACTTCTTCGGATAATAGAACCGTTTTGTAGGCTCCAATTACCGCCATCGTTAAGCACCATCTAGCACGAGCTCCCTAGTCTGCGCTAGCAAGGATTCTCTGTTTACAATTTCGCTATTTACTCGGACGGGGGTGGAGGATTCTACCGCAGCCTCGGTGGTCCTCACGGAAAGGATAACGTTCGATAGTCCCGGGTGATGTCTGGATTCTCTGTGTACCTATATAAACTTTGCTAAATTGTGGAGTGGATGTCGCAGTAGAAACGTAGATACTCTAGCAATGTGTGTGTTTCTAATCCTTGTTTGAGAACGAGTATGTAACAGGAGATTTAAATTGAGAGAAAAAAGATTTGGACCAATTTAGTAATATGCCAAAGCAGAAGAGATTTTATGAACAAATTGAATATTAAGACAAAGTTTGTACGCAGATCAGAAACCGATCCGACTGTAGCCATCCACTACACTTTAATCGCGCCGCGCGTAGACTTACAAGTAATCTTATAAAGGTTTTTCCCCAGACCTCCCTTTCTTCTCTTTTACTTTCCACGTGTTTGAACAGGCGACGGCAGCCTTCCCGCGAACTTGCAAATAAATGGATTACGGATGCTGCACGAGTGCTCTAAGAGTCGGCGGTAACGCAGTTTTAAATCCCTTCCACGGATAATCACGCCGCAGCTGGAAGCAACGGGCTGTACACCGAAAGAGAAAAGACAAACAAAATTCCGCTGGAAGTCGCGATGAAAAATTCTCACGGTTCCTTTCGCGGAATCCTTCCCAGCCCCTCGCCCCTGCGTTTTCACCCAGCGAACTTGTTTACAGTTCCCATTTCCTCGATTTTTCGTATCCACGTCGCGCGATTCTCGCGTTTCGCCGAAATGAATTCGTTCCTACGGTGGGCGGGGAAGTTGCCAGCCGACTTTTCTACCTCTTCTCAGTTATAAATCGAAGGAAAACTTCCGCGTATTGCTCACGGTTCCCAGCGTTCATTACACCTCCGCTGCCCCTTACTTTTAACGCTGCGCCGCCGTCGGCGAAAAATGGAGGAGAAACGAAGACACCCGCGGGGGTTAGTTTGATCGCGAGGGGTTTATCTTCTCGCCTGCGAGGAGAGACCAGGATTCCCCAAAGTTTCTCTTGGCTAGCGTTGCACAGCAGTGAATCGTTTGCACCGAAAGGACCGATACAAACGAGGAAAGAGGAGAGCGTCGCAGAAACAGGCCACGGAAGTGCACGAAGGTGGACAAAGGTGAAGGACGATGTTAAGTCTGTAGGGACATCTAGAAATTCAACGGATATGTTCAGGTGTTCTGTTTCTCTTGACTTATCCTGTACATCTGTTTGACTATTGTTACAGTTTATTCTGTTATCTTTTGTTGGATCTGGAAGCCATGAATTCCATTGGGAATATATATGTGTATACCGCGGTACCGTCTCCTTCTGAGCTCCCACGTTGCGTTACCGGAACGACTCTTATAAATACCTGGTTATTATAATTATATGACAATAATACACTTGCTATATCCACTCATTTTCGAACGACTCGTTCCTTTCATTTCCCCGAGGCTTTTAATCTGCCTTCATAGAAGCAAACAATTTCCCAACCCCTATAATTTTAAGACCGCGGGGTCTTAATAGATCCCTGGGGAGCAGAATGTAACGTCATAAATTCACGATCAAAATGCGGGGGTGGTAGCTTTTTACGAATTCCTCGCCCGGCGTATTCAAGAGACAAGATTGTCACCGCCGCCGACGAAAAGCCTCTGCTCTCGAACCTGGCGGCTGCTGGGCGCAGAAGAGCCTCATCAAACTGAAATTTCGCCGGGGTCTTATCCCAAATTCATCGCCGCAATAAACCGCGCGTTACAGCTTGTACACGACTAGCGCCTACCGCCCCTGGGCGGAGGGTAGCGGGAGCAGGCGAGGCGAGAAAAGGGGAAAGGAGAGAGGCAAGAAGAAGAGGGTGGATGCTAGGGATAGAAATTCCGAAGGCAAAGCAGGCGTCTCGAAGTTATACAGAGTGGCCCCGGCGAGAGATGTATATTTAATGCCATCATTCTAGAAAGCAACAGACCCGCCCGTTTATATTTCAGTGCTTGGCAGAATTGTTTGCTACTTCTTCTTCGCCGTCAGCCCTCTCGATACTTCGCTCGTTCTTCCTGCACATGCTCCAACGTAAAAAAATTCTGGAACGCAAAGTGTACGTACGATTGACAACGCAAACGGTCCCCTGTCATCCCCTCTGTGGAGGTAAACATTTTCAGTCAGAGTATTTCGAAAGGCTTTGATTGGAGACCAGCTTCCTCTACCATTTCTCTTTCCGGACTCATCCTCTCGCACGATGAAAAATATGGAGAATCAAGGGTCCAAGGTTGCCGAGTAGATCTCTTAATTTTGTGCCGAGATAACGCTCGGCCCCACATCGTAATAAGGCCAGGGATGAAATAAAAGACCTCCAACTCGAGGAGTTTTTAATCATCCTCCGTATTCCCAAGCCGTAACTCTTTTTGAAGCGGAACGCGAGCCAGGAAAAACATTATTTCTTCAAATTACCGCTGCGGCTTATAACGTTGTACGATTGAGCTCCTGTCATCGTTATGTCAAGCTTTTTACTTGCCTCTTCCTTCGAATACACGTATCCCCGATTGGCTCGTTATTACAGCCCTTCGTTGGCATAAAACGCGCATACATATCCGCGGACAAGATCACAGTAATTCGCAGAGTCGACTACCTACAGTAAGCGCTCATAGCCGCAGCATCAGCAAACTGAAAGCAGGCACGGTACTATCTCATCCGCGGCTTTACAGCCGTGTAAATCCCACGGAGGGTTTCTTAATACTTTACCGCCGTCATGTAAACGTAAAACCGCCCCCGCGTCCAATCTCCCGGAGTTGCAGTCGTCGGGTGCAAGCTCCAGGCTGATGCGATGCGGTTACTCGAAGGCGCGGAGCTCGCGTATCCAGCCAGTATCGTGGATCTTGATCTCGTTCCCGGATTGGACGTTGTTTTATTGGGCGTACCGGTGTTTTATAGATTCCGATTTTCTCCCGACTCGGCTGAAACCACTTGAGCCTCGACCCTTTCACCCTTTCCCCCGCGGAGCCGTTCCTCTTCCATCAGACTCGCAGTGGCCGAGCACCCAGAGAGCCGGGCTTCGTTTTCGTATCAACGACGAACGACTTTCTTCATCAGAGGATCTGGATCGATGCAAACCGATCGCTCTTCTTTATCGTCAGCTCGGAACCCTTCCTCACTTTTTTCCACCCTCCCACCCGCCGCCTTTGTCTTCGAAAGAGCAACGTCGAATAAGGGTGCAGAGACGGGTCCCGCTGATTTTATCGCCCGATGCATGTCCCTGCAGTCGATGATAAGAGATACAGAGGCTTCGGGCTTCTGGGTCACGACGCTCGCCCGTATCAATACATGAACCCTATCGATTCGGTACGTTTCGAGAGGCAACACGGAATTGAGTTCGATTCTGGTGCCAGCCAAGTTTCATTCTTTTGGCTGAGTATTGTTCGGGTACCTTAGGATTTTCGAAATGTAACCACAGACTTTCCTTCCATTCAGGTAAGAAGACACTTGGGTAATACGTGGTTTAGACCCAAACAGACGAATTTTCTTTCGAATACTTGTAGCTTCAAGGATCACAAATATAGAAGAAAGTACCTGTGTTTTTCAGAGCTTCAAGAAAATACGAACATTTGACCGTATGAAACTCAAGCGAAGCGAAGGAATAGAGGGTACACTTCTAACCCATCTAAACTCACTACTCTTACTCTGTACTCAATTCAGCAATCCGTGCATCGATCCTCCCATCGACGTTCGTCGTCCCCTCGATATTACCTAACAGTCGCAACAATCCTCGGCGCTCTAATTCGATCTGGAATTCACGAAGTTAGAGTTTTCTCGCAGGAAAGCCTCCCCTGCCAGCGGATGTATGATTTGCGCCACGTGTTTTTGCCAGTGTGGCGCCAAAGCTTTTGCAACATGCACGAAGGACCCTCGTGGCCGTCTATTCAAGCCACGTACTATAACTCGCGTGGAACGCACGTGGGGGGGGGGAGGGAGGGGTTATATTCCCCCAGGACGGACGTACGGGCTCGAAACTTTTCTTCCCCTTATGAAATTGTAACGTAGACACGGATTAGCATGGGGCCATTGTCTTTCTGCCGCGAGGGAGAAATGCACACCGTTGCGTGACGGGTCGCAGGACACCGCGATGCTATCGAATCGATACGCGGCGCGAGATGGATGGAACGGGGCCGCGTTTCCCTGAGTCCGTTCTCGCCCTCGGCTTCGATTTAAGTCGGCGAAATTAATGGAACCGTCCAACGTTCCCTTCTACTCACGTCCACGTTCCGAACCTTTCATTATGGAAATAGTCAATGACGAGAGTCTATCCTGACGTTGAAGCAATTTAGCATACGTGGTCGTTGCGGATCGGACTTGATTAAGTGTCTTTTCAATTACTGTAATGCTATTAGAATGTTATAATACTACTTAATGATACTTATGACAAATTGTAGTAAATACAATCATTAATCACTGGAGATTGGACCGTAACTCCAGGTACTGCGTTGTTGATCGTATGATAATACAAAGTAAGTGGTTTTAAGTCGAGCCTACTTGACATCGTTCATCCCGGGAAAATATCCCCGAAGTGGGTCACGTTCTTCAATAAATCGTTGAGAGTCGTGTTCCAGAAACAAGTTCGATAAGCATCACTTAACTTTGTTTTTAATCAGTCCGATTGCTATTCTCGTACTGTTATCGTGAGAGCAGCTTTTCACGAGTGACGAGGGTTCGCGGTCCCTTTGAATTTTCGCGTGTTAAGCGTAGGTTATTGCGATCCACGCGACAAAGTGTCTCCCAGCGTATCGTTTCACCGCCGACCGGAAGACGCTGCCCCTTTGCGGTCCGGTTTCACGTGGCCAATCACTATGCATTTATGTAAAACGCGAAATTGCATCGTGCTGCACCGGGCCCGCCTTCTTACGTTTCCCTGTCCGCGTTTTTTGCTTCGCAGTTCAACGCCACGTAACAGCCCCCTACCCATACTCTAGAACACCCCTGGGGGTTTGTCAGGGGGATGGACGGTTCTGCGGGCTGGCTGAGCCTGCGCTAACGTTTTACGGCTACGTTACCACGCCACCACCGCGAGTAAAATCGAAATCCCATTCCCGTTAATTCTCCATGGAATCGAACTCTGCGGTGGCAGCGCACCGGCGACTCGCAATGGGATTTCGTTGTAACTGCACCAGGCTGGCCAACTTTCACGAATTTTTCATGGTCTCGGCCACTGGCAAAGGGATGACCCGGCTCCCTCAACCCTGTGTTACTTTCTCGCGGCAAGTATGCAAAACTTTCGAACGCGGTCGAGCGAAAGGAACACTTCTTCTCGTTCTTCTACGGGTTAACTCCCATAAAACGACACCAGGGACACGAGGAAATTTCGCGGCGCAGCTGGTCGAAACACCCTCAAAGCACCGTTTGCATTTATTAATGGAGAAATTGAAATTGAATGGGTAATTGCGTGAATATATTAATTATAGGATCGTTCTCTGGCGAAAGGATTTCAGCGACGCTGGTTTTGCTTCGCCTTTATTGGCGAGGGACAGTTAAATTCGGATTGAGACAGTTGTGCAGATGTTTGTGATGAAAAATGAGGATTTTAATCCCATCGTCCTTTACCTGTATTAATAAATGCGGATGATTATTCCACTGGAAAATCAAAATGCTGAATGCCAAAAAAACTAGTGTTTCATTGTGAAACGAACCTACCTCAATTCAGTCACATCTCCCTATTAGTTCAAAGTGTTCCCGTATAATATTCTTCACTTGCTGAATAATGAACTGCGGAAACTTCGCGACAGCCAGCACGTGAGAAACGGGATACGCAATTTTTTTACACGTTTCAATCCACCGTTCACAGGCCGGGCGTGCGATAATAATGAAAGAAAAAAAGGCCCCGACTGGAAACTCGATCCATTTTGCCTCGGAACAGCGGAAAGAACGAAACTCGAGCGTTACCCTTTTTCCAGCACCGGCCCGTCCAGTGATCGCGTTGTTCTCCACTTTTAAATTATTTTTCGTGTAGTCACAATCGTCACATCTGGCCGTCGAGGTAGAGAACGGGGTTGGCTCCATCTCCACCTCTCCCCTTTACTCACCACTCTCCCTTTCTCACCCTTTCTCTCTCTCTCTCGCTATTTTTTCCCTCTATTTGGGGTGGTTTTCGGTTTCGCGACAGGTGGCACGGCGGCCAAAGATACGCTGGCCCGAATAATTGCATTTTCGAATTGTCGTTTCCTACCCTATGGTGGAGCGTCGTTTCACCGTTCTTTGTGTCCCAACCATAGAGCCAGTATCGGAGCAGGACTTTTTTTTCTTCAACGTCGAAACTTCTCCCCCGGGGAATCCGGATGGAATTCAATGGCCGATTTCAATGGACCGTAGAAGGTAAAGATACGTGAAAAGCTACTCCTCGATGTACGTCTGATACCTCGAAAATTGTTTCCCCCTTGCTCTCTCGCCTCTTTTTGCCTACTTTGTCGTTCCACCATTCGTTACACGGAGCGTCCCTCTGTTCGATGGACTATCGACGCGTTCCACTTTACTCTTTTTAGTGTTTTCAAAGTGTTCCCCGTTAGCTCGCGTGTGCCGTCCAGCCTCAAGTGCCCCACGCGCCTTTTCATTTTATTAGCCCCACAATCCACTAGAAATTTAACTACCCGCGCGCGCGCGCTCGTTATCCCCGGTTGTCATCAATAACTAAGGGCTGTTCTTGTGTTCGACGTGTACACAAATACTCTCTCCCCCTCGAACATTTCACGCGAACTCCGCCGGGATTCCGGTTTTACTTGCTAGCACGAGCGATATTCCGCGAGATAGCTTTTTTCCGCTAATTTTTTTTCAATCATCGTTCAATCATACGCGATTGTGAAAAATAAATTGCGGGTTTGTGAAAAAGCGTAGCGTCAAAAAGAATGACGCATTCATTCTTTCGGTTGGAAACCAATAATGTCAAGATGATTAATCTGTTTCAGCGACATTTACCAAGCTCACAAGGTCTCATTTCTGACATTCAGCTGTATCGTCACCGCGACGGGGTGGAGAACAGCAATTTCTTCAATGTCCAAATCGAAAGTCAGCCTCGTTGGCCGTTCGAGATAACCCATTATCGAGCCCGACCGGTTCCTGGACAAAAGGGGTGGCAGAAACGAAGTCGTGGGGAAGGGGCGATGGAATGAAGGTTAATAGCAATTTCGATCGAGGCGGTTCGAGTAACGGGCAAAAGAAGACAAAAGGAGGAGCTGGCGACACTACGGAGATCGGATTTCGGTCTCCGTGAAAACCATTGCGGAGGGGCCAAACGGAAGTGGCGCCCGACCAGCCCGTCTCGAGCCTCTCGGCCGCTGGAGAGGGTTAAAAAGCAATTTTCCTTCCTCGACAGTCCCAACAGTCGGACTGCAGGTGACCACCACGCTAACGTCGCCGTCGTTGACCAACGTCGGCCTCGACAAAGCAATTCCGATTCAATCTGAACGAACGAAACAGTATTCGCTGAATACGAACGCCGTTGGGCCATGCCTTGCGTCGTTCAATGGGAAGCGCACCTGTGCGTGCGAAAAATTTAACGAGATGCAGCTGTAGGTAGCGCCAAACGAGAAAAAATGCGGGAATTGCGATTATTGCAGCGGTAGAACTATTCATCAAGGTGTACGATTTATCTGAACTCTCTAGTTTCATATGTAACATGCAATGTACGGATAAACTGTTAAACGATCCAAGATTATTTATGTTCCAAAGTCTTGTATTCAAAACATGCAAACCATTGAATGAAGGTAATAATAGTAATAAAAGTAATTTGAATTACTGAACACACGATTATTCTGCGCGCCCCAGAGTGACAGACTTACGAATTCATTTAATTCATTCCCCTTCGTCCCCTAAAAAGTGCACGCCAGGAAAGGAACCAATGGCGAAAGCGACAAAGACTGGTATCCCCATTCTAGAAGCTTGCCTCTAAATTAGAACCTGGACCTTCAAACGCCAAAATTCCCTTTCGTCCCAGGGAACGGTGAAAAGCAGCCTGTAAAAAGGCTCAGGGAAATGTCACGGGATTTCAGCGGGCGCGCGGGTCCATTTTCACTGGCGTGCATTAACCTCGACGGTCGATTGTTCGATACGATGGCGCAGAGGCTGTATCTAGCCGCTGTATCCGTGGGGAGTAGTGAAAGAAAAGCCGTGTGAACGAGTGCGTGGAAAAATCATGGCAAGCACCCGTTCCCCTTCACAATGGATCGCTTAGCGGGCAGGGTCGTCAGCTGTCGCGATGATGTAGGCGACGCTTCGACCGGCGTGATTGACAGTTTTATGGGGAACAACGAAGAACGTTTACGGATTTACGGGGAAAGCAGAGCGCCGCGGGTTTCGCCATCGAACGAAGCTGAGAGGGTCAAGCGGCACGCGACGTTTGATGCTAATCGAAGCGTGATGCTGCGACAGAAGGCGCATTCGGAGCATTGCCACTGCTCGTTTGTTTCCTCGGGTCGAGGATCACTGAAGTTACATTTCAGCTGGCGAAATAGCATGCAAAGGTTAGGGGAAAAAGTCCTAAGATTTTGTATGAAGATTTGAGGCCATTCCGTGCGATACACAGTTTGTAGATTGTATCTGGTTGGTGCATATGAAATTGCCGTTTCGCGTGGAGAAGTTTGGATGAAAATATTTGTTACTTCTTAACAATTTTATTTACTTGATTTTGTTGAGCTTCTGTAACATTTCTCCAGTCATAAGATAGCGTTAGCAATTGTTAGTATCCCCACAATGGAACTTTTACGCTGTCGGCGACCCGCAATTTCATATGCACCAATCCAATATGTAGCTACTATAGTTTCTCAAGTTGGCTTGTATGTACATAGTGGATATTTTCCGAGTACCAATCGTGGCAGACACAGAACTGTCTCGTATGAAAAGGTCTTCAATGTTATGATGTTAAGTTCTTCCATAAGGAAAGCACAACTTTCTCAAGAGCTTGGTTAAATGGAAGGTTTAATTAAAGGTGCATCATGAAGGGACTCTTACCTCGCAGTTAGAGTGACTGATGTTGCTCAGATTCAGCCTGAACACCTTGTCCCTGTAACAGAAAGAGAAGAGCGTCACGCGTTAGTGAAACAATTCGCATTAAACGCGGCGATAGCCGAAAGCCCGGGATGTAAATTTTCATTCCGTACGTTCTACGAGATACATTACTCCGGCTGACTCGACCCTGCCTTATCTACCCCACGGTTATGTATGGTTGTGCACGAGAACGTGGCACTTTGCTTACGGCGTCCTGACCCGAGAACTGCTCGCGAACGCCACGGAATTTCTATGAGCATCGAAGGGGAAGCGAACCTTTATCCCATCCCACCCCTTACAGCCGTTCCTGACAGCGCGCTCTCTTTCTTCGCGATAGCCGAACTTTCTCCGTTTCCGTTCTGCCGTTTGCTTTCATTAAGATCTCCTTTGAGGCGTGATCTCTCGAATATTTCGCGAAAAAAGAAATACACACTATGTATCCCAGCAACCACGCTGCGACGAATACACCCTGCAAACATATTTTCATGAGAGCTTTCATCGCGATAAATTAATTCATACGTACGCTCCGTTCATTTTAGGAGCACGTTTCAGAACTATTTTCCGCGAATAATGGGAATCTAGGACGATCGAACTCTGGACAACTGGAATGGCAATGGTATTTTCAAGTATCTTTTATTTTCCGGCACCTTCCTGGGGTTCCTTGCTGCGGATTCCACGGAATTTTCGAGACGAGGAAGCTCCACACAACCGACCCAGAAATTGAAGAGCGGAAAAAGCTCATTGTCAGATTTTCCGAAAATCCGGCTACATTTTCCACGATGTACACGAGCGTGTAACCGTTCCAGTGTTCCAGTACGGATCGCCCGACAGATCCCACCAGCGTTCAACTAATTGGCAACAAGCCCGAGCAACGTTTCGGAGAGGAAAATGATAGTGATTTCTGGATGGTCTTTCCATGTCTGTATTCACCAGTGGAAAACAAACCCGAGAAAACGGGGGGTACGCGGCGAATGGCGCACGCAACGCCAGTCGGGGGTGGCTCGTAAATCGAATTCACCCAGTTTTCAAGCGTCTCGCAACATTAGCGCCGCTGCGGCGCATAACTTTATTCCAATAACCATTCATCATTGGCCTTCAATAGAAGTAAGCAGTCGGGCGGAATGCGGGTGGGGGGAGGTGTTAAGAGAAGGAATGAAAAACAGAAGAGAAGCGAGAAAGGGAAAGAAGTGGGAGGGGGTGGCAGACCCAGTTCCTTCACCCTTCGTGCTTTCCTTCCTCATTCATCCTGTGCACGCCGCCGTGAAAAAGTAAATAGCGACGTGGAAAAAGAAATCCGTACTTCGGAATCCAGCCGCGTCGACTTCTCGCTCGGGAGAACTTTTCGGGGGTTGAACAGGTGGATGGGAGGGTGTCTGAGGACCTGTGTACGTGCAAGATCGTCGCTTCGAGGCACAGCGGGAAAGAAGAAATTTTGTACGAAAGCAATTTGCAGAGGGCTGATCGATGGCGGCAGGGATCACGAGCGTAAAGTCATCGTGTTTTCGATTTAAAAAAAACGCCCAGTCAGCTTCGAAATGCTTGAACGAGGGGGTGTGATCTCTTTGTAGGGTTCACAATGAACTTTCAGCTTTCCCCTTCGACTCTCTCTTTCAATTTTTAATTGCTACTGATGGCAGTTACTCGTGTTGCTGGTGTTTCACAACTCGTTTCAGTGCCAGGGAAAGGGTAATAGAACGTCAGAGTTATTGATCTATTACGGCATAGAATATCGTCTTTATCTTTTGGAAACTTATATTAAACACGCAATTCCCGTTACTGTATCACAAGTTATTAATATCAGGTGGCTAACAGGATGAAAGTGAATGTGGTATATCCAAAGTCCAGACCTTGCACACTAAATGATTGATATATACTACTTAGAATCTCAATAAATCCATGAAAATTAATGTGACGTATACAGACACCCCAGTTTTATATTCCAAGATAACTAAATAGTAAAGAAATACATTCGACTGCTCGACAATTTTTAGAAACGACCACTGAACCACGTACAGAAACATTAAAATAAACAATTCAGAGGCATCCCAGGCCAGACGTCACGCACCGGTTTCAGTGGAGTTGAAAAGCCACCCGACAAAATCCAAAAAACGTCGCTGTCTGACTTGGCGGTTGCACGTGACAGACAACGCCGACCCGCGATGCATTATCCAGGGCGTCGAGATCCACCCCCATTTTACCCCTTAAATTTTAGATGACGGAACGCACGACAGAGGCCAGAAAAAGAGGAACCGCGACGCCGTAGCTATTTACACCAGCACCTCTGGCGACATAATGTATTCACGGCGCGGTTTAACATAACGGAAATGATTTTAATAATTCCCGCTATGAATCGTCGAAGGGAATACGATTAAGTTCAGCTCTCGATGCACCGTGACTTCGCCGCGGTGTTCTTGCCCGCTCGCGCAATCGATCCGGCTGTGGGCGAACGGTTCGGCGAGCCCAGTGAACTGACAAGCAAAACGCGAAATACTGGAATGTGAAATGCGATTATGTTTCACGGTCTAGTTCAAATGCCGCGTGATTATCCTTCTTTTAATTAAAAACAAAACCTTTCGAGTATTTTAATTATGTCGGAGCTGCGTTGTATGGATTTAGAGTGATCATTACGCACTGGCGGGCGTCGGGCTTGACGAAATCGAATCCCCCGTTAATTAATTCATTAACGCTTGGATATTTCTTTCGTTCCGTCAGGTGCAAATGAACGTTTCTTCTCCGGCGGAAGTGAAAATTTCGACGAGGCGAAATTGAAAATGATCTCTCCGTTTAATTCTGATATTTTCAATATCGAATTTGTCTCAGCTTAATACTTCGCCGTCACAATTATCGCGAGGAACAATGTACGCTTATCGATTTGATACGGCCATGATGTATTATGCCGTATCAGTGAGTAAAACTGTCAGGCCCGGTCATGCGTGAAATCTAATCACATCCGTCGGATTCCGATTGATTCGCTAAATGCGTTTACCGTGTTCCCAGCCTGGCGTCATACCGCCTGTTTAATTATGTAAAATACAGCGGCATCGCTTAACGACGATATTTCGACAGTGTGAATTTTATGTCAGCACTGTTTTCCGCTCCAATTACTGTCGGGTTA
This sequence comes from Andrena chrysosceles, assembly GCA_963855975.1. NCBI lineage: Eukaryota > Metazoa > Arthropoda > Insecta > Hymenoptera > Andrenidae > Andrena > Andrena chrysosceles. The sequence continues at coordinate 6,328,361 of OY979766.1, read as the reverse complement.
ACCGCAGACCGATTATCCCTTTGTCCCTGCAGCTTCGTCTTTCAAAATCCAGATAACAAGATATACTGGGTGCGGCCGAGATAATGGTTCAGGTTAAGAAGTACGTCGAAAGTGCAAAATAAAGCTTTTTCATGCAGAGCCTCGTACCAGAAAAACTTTATTCTCCACTTTTGGCTCTCTTCAGTACAAGGAACCATTGTTATTCCTAGCGAATGGAACATTTCACTAGAAATTCTTAATGAAAATCACATCCAAGGGGAACATTAATTATAATATTTGCTTGCTGATTAAACACAGAAATAAAACGATACGGTGAAACTAGACATTTCTTCCACTCAGCTACAATCACGAGAAAAAACAATTTTCCAGTAATAAAGGATTCATTCTGACCCCTTCATGCCACTTACATTATGGTAATTCATAATCTGCGTAAAAATGACTATAAAAAGGGGATCTTAAAGCTGCCGTAACGATAAACTAACCGATAAACAAGAGTGCATTAACACTACAGCAGGGCGTTCGTGTTTATTACCAAGATCGGACTAATCGATGCCATCCTTTCACAGCCTTCTGCTATCAGCAGTAGCCAATGGCACCCTAACACATCCATGCAATACCAAGCACTTTCCGTCTCGCGCCATAAGCGTCCCCCTACGCTTCCATGAATTCTTATCCTGTATCGATCGATATGCAAAAGCGAATGCCCCCAAACGTACCATCTGAAACGCAGTCCGCAAAGAAATGTTAAAACGCAGAAAAAAGCGAGAGGGTCCGCGAGAAAATAAGGAATCGACTCTGAGAGGGATGAAACGCGAGAGACAGAGGGGTGCGCCACTGTCCCGAGCGTAAGATAATTTCCATGAAATCGCTGAAAAAGAGGAGCTTAGACTCGAGGAGGGTTCGCTAGGCAGGAGGGAGGGGTTGAAACGTGCTCGCGAAAGATTTCCGTGTCACGGCGCTATTCCGCGAAGACGAGGGCCGAGTCGGCGCCGATATCCACGAACTAGTTTTTTTCCCCTTCGAGCCCCCGACGACCCGGAGCCTGATAATTGGAAGCGTTCAATTAGCGTGCCTTAATTGTGGAGAGAACCGCAACACGGCCGCCGATTCTCGAACTACAATTAATGGGTATCACCTTTCTAATTAACGAGGAACGATGCTCGCACGTAGTATCGATCCGTGCCATCGATACCGGGTATAAAAAGGGGATCATAAAGGGTGGAGGGGGAGGGGCGAGAAACATGTACAACGCGGCATCGTGTGACCGGAGTGATTCGCGTGAAGCGAAAATCGTGATCGCCACCACTTATCACCATCAACGACAATCTGAAACGTGCGTCGATTACACACCGTTTTGCCTCCATTCTCATCTTTCTCGTCTTCCTTTTGCCTCCCTTTTCTCTCGATTTTTTACCTCGCTACAAGGCGGGCGGTGCATCCACGATACTTACGCGAGCAGGGGAATTTATTATCGCGCGGTCGGGGCAAGAGGTCGAGGCATTATCGAGCAATTTGTTTTGACGTATCGATTTAACTCCATCGCAGCCTGCCACCTTTCTCCATGGTTCCCAGCGGGTAAAGGTATATACCTTTTATTTTTCATTCGATGGACACGGCGTACCATGACGGCCTTTTCAAACTGGGATATTATTTATATTTGCTTTTGGTCGCGAGCTAGATTCCGCGATGATTTCGGGTGACAACGGACGAATGCTGGCTTTGTCCCTTTCCTCGGTGGTATTTGCGCGTGTGAAAAGGCGAATGGGTAGCATTCATTCGCCTATCTTTGACGAGGATCGGATTATCAGTGAGAATGGTAATCAAAGTAGAAATAGCGCGTATTGGTGGCCATCGTTGTGTGCGTTAATTGTTATCAGAATCTACGTTAGTTAACACCGAGGTTACTAACGGCAATCTACGCGTTCTAGAATTGATATTGGATTTCGCCATTCGACGATGCTAATTAACACGTCAGCATTCATCTACGAGAAGGGTGGATTGCTTTCGGCGCGCTTTCAGAGCTCGCATTTCGCGAATATAAAAGGCGAACTGTGCAATTACAGGGGAAAATATCATGAACCGGGAAAAAAAATTCAGCCATTTTAGGTAGTGATCAAAATAATTGCTAACTAGTATCTTTCAAATACCACTTCTATATGCATCTTTCGCACGTAATATCTCAAACATTTTACTTCGGAAACTTTCCATTCCTCTACGGCATCCGTTCTTTCTCCCCATTCGAAAATATCGCAGGAAAATCCAATTAATCGTTCCTTGAATGGTAAAGTACACCACTCGTGGAGGCGTCTCGCGTGATCTACCTTTCACAGGGCAGGATCGGCTCGAATTCTCCAACAGCGTGCAAGCATTTTATATCCAAGCCTTTAATTAAATTACACGCAGGACCCTTCTGTCTGAAATCGAGAGTCACATCATTGAACCCGCTCGCACGGAGATCATAGAGCTTAATCGTTTCACATCATTGGAAAAAGAATGCCCGGGGATCGGTTCACCTTTTGCGCAGAATTCTTATTGGAATCCGATATTGTGGGGGCGTCGGTGGAGGGAATCGCGAGTGCCGCGGAACGGGGCCATGGAACGAAGCCAGAAAACAGGAAACATTAAAATCGAACCGCTCTCTTCTCTCGTTGCGGAAATACAGTTTATCGTAATTCGCCTCTGCCTTTCTCCCACTGCCTGGAAGCTCCATATTGCGTGCCCATCTCATTACACGCGAACAGAGTTACCTCGAAAGCGAAAGCACCTTACGCGCTTGTCATTTCTTACTCCGTCGACGCCGCTCATATCCGATTTATTCCCACCGTAATCTCGTTTTGACCGCGGATCTACCTCAGTCACAGGGAGCTTCGCTTCGTTCCGAGTGAAATCTCGTCTAGCGTGTCTAATTCGTTCATTGTCCCGAGAAATCCACGTTCACTCGGGATCCTACCGATTCTTCGACGCCTTCTACTCTCTCTCCTGGTAAAATCGACTCCACATTACATCGGATTCTTGAATTAAAGAAACGATGATTCGTATTTCCAGAACGAGTACACTGAAGCAGGAAATTTGGATAGGGATATGCTCCAAATGCTTCAATGCTCCGCCGGTGAAAGTAAATTTATCGAGTGGCTGAGTTAACCAGTTTGTTTAGCAGTGCGCTTTGAAATTCAATATCTATCGGTTATCTGGCAATTACCTATTAGATTAGCATAATGCTACTTTATTGAAAGCCGCCGGGATTAAACCTTCATTATCCCGACGATTTAACAAACGAAACGCCCGCGGGTGCCGATATAGTCGATAAACATAAGCGGAATGAATCGTACTTATGACCGTCACATGATTCCCTGATTACGATTATATCGTTCGTAATTCCAGCGAAATGCAACACGGGGTCAATAAAACGGCCTTAATGATCGAATAACCGGGGCTGCGCGTTTGGCAGCCCTTAATGAAGCATCAACTGTATTCTATATTCGCAACTCGTGAAACACGTGAATCCCTACACGTAGGTACTTCGATTGATTAACCGAACTCAATTACCTAAAGATAACCATCTGAATTTCGAATAGCAAGTATCGTCGCAATATATTCCCCGGCAAACTCGCTGACCTTTGCCATCTACTCGCGACCCACGCTATCTTCCGACAAACTGGCGACGATATAATTCCACGACATCATTATTCCTGTCACAATAGATATATATTGCGCGACTGTTGTTCCTGCCTTGGAGGCTCTCTGGCTTGTGTATCGTTCGGCTTTCAGACGTTGCCCTCGCTGCCTCTCCATTACCAGAGCCACGTAGCATTTTGCTGGCATTTACCAAATTAAGAAGGGAGCCCCACAAAAGAAAACGCTAGTGAATGGCCGGTCGGGATAGTAACGCGGGGGGTCGGGGGTGGAGGAAGGTTGGAACCGAATCAAGAAATAATACTCTTGTAGTAATGATGCAAGGTCCCCCCGTCCGAACTTCCATCCACCCCTGAGAAACAGACCCCCTTTGCACTCCCTCGACGTCGACCTTCGTTTTGAAGAAGAAACGATACCCCAACTACTTGAATATTGTGTTACGAGTGCTCGCCCACGTTAGAGATTTTTATTCTGATTGTGCAGGACGAGGATGTATGGAGCAGAGACGTGGAAGTAACGAAGGGTGCGCACGACGTTTGGGTCAGTGATTTTCGACAAATTTGGATGGAGCTAATGCAAATCGTTTGCAATCATTATGCGTGTTCGTGGCTCGTGTTCAATGTCTCATATTATGACAAAAAAACCTGTCCAGGTATATAATGAAGGACACATTCAGGTGTACAACATGTCGATGGCTTAGTACGCAAATATTGTATGTCCATTTCACGCCTAAAGGGCTGAACGGGTTTCAATGAAATTTTGAATATACATTTACATACGTCCTAGATTAGATTATAGGCTATTTTTTTATTTAGACTTTTTTATTTTGGAAACATCATAAACAATTCCCGGGTGAATCTGGGTAACGGGTCAGCTAGTGCTGTATAAAAATTACATTTATATCTACCTCATAAATTTGTCAAAAATAATATTTGTTTTCGTTGTACATTTACCATTGCATGTTTAAACCTGCATTCCCCGAACATGCTTAAAGTGAACATACAATATTTGTGTAGTAAGCCATCGATGTACAAATTTGAATAGGTATCGAATAGTCTGCTATGGATATGATATATTATTCTATACGATGTACAGCACCTACACACGAAACTGGAGCCGAATGTATTAACCCTTATGCAACCTCTAGTATAAATGCACTAAGAAGTCTTTGCCATCTTATTTCTTCGTTCCTGTCTATCAATTCGGTCGAATATCAAGATTTGTAATCCACTGATCCATTCATAACTGTTTCACCAAACTAACATCGTAATCACCACCGTAATAAAAGGGCAGGGACCTGCTAGAAGCTGAACGACAGAATTATGTCGATCGATGGAATTTCTTCGACGAGGGTGTCGAGCGCGCCGTCGGCGAAAACAATTTCGCGTCTCGATTACACGCGACCACGTCAGACAGTGCTTTCATTTACCTGGGCACGAAGATTAATCGGAAACGTTCTTAAAAGTTCGGCTGTTTAATTCGCGGTGATGGTTTCGCTTCCTTTGCCTCGTCTCCGGCGCGCCTCGTGCCCTGAAGGTTTCAGTAAATTACCTTTCTGCAAATTGGAACGTTTAGCAAACGAAACCTGGTCATCTCCCCCTCGTGTATAGAGGAGAACGATCCAGTACATAAACGTGCTGTATATATGTATATATATATATTTCAGTACTTGAGCTAAGAGTGCGTGCAAATACCGCGGAGGGGGCCGATTACGAAAAGGAGTACAAACGCACTCGAGCGTCGTTCAGCTGAGTTTGCGCGGACACGTCTAGACCGGGGAGAGACTAAATAATCCTCTAAAAGCAACTACACAAAGAAAAGGATTATGAATTCATCGACTCAGACTGTGCCATATCTTTATAAAAAAAATGTTCGATAATCAATTGATTGGGAGGGGTGGAGAATACCCATGCTGTTACTTCGAGCATCTCGTGTGAGATTGCTTACGGTGATTGGGTTATTGGCAATTTTTTATCTTTTTATAGTAAATTTGCGATACAATGTAGCATTAATCACACATATCGTTGAACAAAGTGTCCATTCCATTACTTCTTCTTCTTATTGGGTTAATTTGATCCTGGAGAATCTTAATTGTTGTGCAGTAAGCATTTCAGCCTATTAGGCGAGGGTTGAAGTTTATAACGAAACGTCTTTGCGATTATACAACTCCGGCGAGAGTAATTAATTCTTGTACTTTGAATAACTAACAACGACAAAGCTAGATGAGTTAAAATTACTTATTTCTCTCGTACTCAACGTACCCTCGGTTTAACGTAATTCCTATTGTACCCGAACATTTCATGCATCATGAAAATTTCAAATTCCAAAATTCTGATAACAACAGTTCGCACAAAAGGCGTCAGAAACATTCGACTAGCCCTCGGTCGGTGAGGAATATGAAAAAGGTCACCTCGAATATCGAATGCAGGGAACGTTTCACGCGCGACCCAGTTGCTCTGTCAAACGGGACGTTACTTTTCATTTCAATCTGGAACACGGGATAAATAACGACGAAATTGCGCGTCGATTCGGCAGCCACGCACGCCGATATAAAGTCTCGAGGAAAAAGCGATCCATCACAAAATGAAACGAACGGGAACGGAGGAGGGGTTAGCAATTAAGTGAAATCAACGGGTAGATAATTATCATCGAGCCTCGCTGTAACGAAAAGTGTATTTCGAAACGGGGATTATCCGATGTTCGATGTCACCGAGAAATTTAATCAATCGCCGGGTCACCCAGCCGCGCGTGCACTCTGCGCAGAATTTTAATCATGGGGATCAAGAAAGAATCTGTTCCACGGCACGAGCACATTGGACGAACACGCGCTCTGCTGTAGTTCTCGCGGATTGTCGACGAACGAGCCGCAACTTTTACGCGGGGAATTTTCGTCGAGCGACGCTTTATTACGTGACGAGGGTGGAGAAGGTGCGGCGCGCTGAGAATAGAAAGAAAATGAACAGCACTTACATGGCGCCGACGTATAGAACGTCCCTCTTGCTGTCCAGGTACAGTGTCCTGTAATACAGCATGCCGCAGCTGAATTCCCTCACGTGTTCTGAAAGCAAAAGTAAACAAAGGGATTAAATACCAACGTAGCGGAGGACCAACGGAGGAAAATTCATTTCTCGGGGCGGACGTTACGCTCGCCGCCCTTTGGATCGTTAGATTTTCATTGTCACTTATACAATAACGCCCAGTCGTGTTTTGTATCCCTTCGTCTGTTTCCTCTTTTACGCCACCGTAAGCTGAGGGGAAAGTTAACCGAGGACTTACGTCGTTGTCGCGGAACTCGTTAGAATTACACGGCACGTAACGCCGCGGACATCTCTGGTAACATCGATCGTGAGACGCTTTTATTGCGGGATGGGGTGGACGTGGGCCACGTCGGGGCGAGAAGTAGCAAATGAACAACGGTTGATGAGGGTACTAAGTGAGAAGTTATAACGTGGAAATGAGACGTGGAAGCATGTATCGCGGAATGTCGATTGAAACATTCGTATTTATTCTTCAGCCTGAAAGTACCAATGTACGTTCCTCTGGACGCGCTGAAGTTGAAAATATTTAAGGTAGATGAAGGAGGCTACGTTTCATGATATTTAAAAAACATGTAAATACAACTTTTCTTTTAACGTAACAAGTGACGTTAATAATATATCACTTACTTAAGAGAATGGGGGGTCTGAAGAAGTGGTGCCTTTTAAGGAAGCGATCAAAAGTGAGGATTTTAAAACTTGTTAGAGGAAAATGGAAAGAAGAAGCTTCAGCGACTTGTTTGCTGCGAGGTTAACAACAGTTCTCTTATCAGAGGATATGTATTTTTGAGTTATCCACTCCGTGGTGAATTACGTTTGGAACAATGCCCTCATTTTGAAAGCAACATAAAATACGGTAATCCTCCCTCAGGTACTCAATAGCCACCTGAGTTCCAATCACTATCCATCACGACAATAAGTCCTTGCCATAAAGCACTTCGAAAGGCCATAAATAATACGAAAGCCAAGGAGATGTCCTTAAAAATATATCGACAATAGCATCCTCAGACTGAACTTTTAAAAGATGGACGACGTAATTACGTATTAAAATGAGAGTTGAACGCAAAAGTATCTCTGGGCTTGAAATTTAATTCGACTCGCAACGACAACCGAAAGAGACAAAACATTCAAAATATTCTTTCCGTGCTTCCTTCCTGTTACGAGAAGAAAAGAAACTCGGCGCACCTATTCCCCAGATCATAAATTCCAAGTAACTTCATTTACAGCCGGACGAAGATGCACCGCTTAATAAAAATTGAACTACAACGTCGGTGAAAGAGGTCGGTACAGTAGCAAGAATAAAATTATCAACACCCACGCTCCAATTATTAAAACAATTTCTAATCCTAACCGTAGACTTCCTAACACCCCAGAAACTCTAGCTGTAACATAAATGTACGAGCTTCGAGTGCACAAAGGAATGGTACTGAACGCCAGGAATATAAATCGTCTGAATCGCCCCGTGGAGAGGTTCGAATTATACGATGCTAAAAAATTGGATTCATCTCCTTACTCTGTGCTCCTTATAAAGAAAAATATCGCGAGAATGCGGGTCCGCGAGTAGGGAGCACGTGGCTATTTTTCACAACATTAAGTCAAGCCGGCAATCATTTAGGAGCGCACGGTGCAGAGAGTTCTCTAGGGGGTGAAAGTCGAAGGGGTCGTGTTCCTGCACCGGTACAGCCATCCTCGCCTCTTGGCCCCGCTGTCTTCCAACCGCCCTCCCCCCATTTTCCCATTCCTCGCCCCCTAACTCTTCGGCCGACACTGATCTGCTTAACATATGAAAGAAAGCCGCCCTTTCCTAAATATACTCGTTCTCCACTCTAGACTAACAGAGCGCGAACAATACTATATTTTATACGGTATCAGGAGGGGCTGGCGTCGAATGAAAGGGGTTCTCCCGTTGCCTCAACACAGACACGGACCCCACATTTCTCTCTTTCTCTCCCGTTTTTACACCATCACCGCGATTCAAGCCAGATCCACCTCTCCTTTTTCTTCTGTCCACCGCCGCGAACCCCATGAATGAATGCAAAACCTGATCTCTCGCTTTACCTCTCGTCGAAATGGCGTATCTACGCGGCCCCTTTTAATATGGGACTTACCGCGGTCGATTCTCTTTGCCGAGGATGTCAGCGACGCATCGTTGGCGTTGCGGGGACACGGCGAACCGTGACTGATCTAATCGCGCTATTGTTAGCCAGGCTTAATGAGACAGAGGTTCGTTGAGATTGTTGGATTATGCTGAATGATGAGCTCAGGTTTTACGGGGGCATGAGAAACGGCACGACCATTGCAGATCCTTTGATGTGGTATACCCAGGGAAAGGAATCTGCTTGCGTCCTCTCTCAATCCTGATGCATCTTGTATCGCAATTTCATTATATGTTCTGTTATTTCGTAGGATTACGTGCATTAGACCATTGAATTATTTGAGTATCCTTTGGTTCAGGTATCTAGATATTGATATTTAGGGGTATTCGAATATTGGAGTATCTAATCATTGAGATACTGAGACATTGAGGTGTTCAGGTCATTAGGTACTCGAGTTTCTAACTTAATAGGGTACCAATATTTTGAGGATTCTACACAGGGTACAGACAGAGCAATTGACCGAATAGCTTTTACTATTAAATAATCAAAATTAAAAGCCTAATCATTAATGGATAAACTCATATTCTTAAAACATTTAATAAACATAAGAATCCTAAACTCATTGAATACGTATAAATATAAAAAAGGATATATTAATCATACTAATATAGACAAAAATGAATATAAATTATTTTATCAATAAAAAGCTATGTCTACATCTTGCAATTCCATAAACATGGGTAATCTTTCTGCAACATAGCACACGCATATCATTGCCCCATTACCTGCAACCCGTTTTCCAAAAAAACATTCTCGCCAATCTGGCAAGTCTAATCGACTAAACCACGAACTGAGTCCTGCCCCGTCCCACAGAGGCGACTAAAAATTTATATTCCCTGGCAAAAACGGCGGTCCGTTTTTCCGGCTCGTCAGCGCGGGCGTTCGTCGCGCGCGTTACTCTGATTTTATTGCAGCAATAAAATCGTATCGGCTCGCGCGCATGGAAGATGATGCTTGCACCTGCCGCTCGTTCGAACAGTTGATAGAACTGCTGGCCCCGCGTTCCAGCCGCACGCGTGTTTCTATTTTCGAACGCGCCGTAAAATCGCCCGCCTCGATGGTCTTCGCGGTTGTCGCCGAGGTCGATCAACTCTCCCCTCGATGATATCGAAGTTACTGGACGCTCGCGAAAGTTGGGCTGCGCTTGATCATTGAGCCGCCGCTCGGCCGTGGAAATTAATTTTACGTACGAACGAGGGACAAAGCCACACGGCCGCTTGGAATTCTATTTCCGTCGCCCATTCATTGGACACGACAGCCACGTGTTATTTTCGCGAACGTCGCTTACGTGACTCATACCACTTCGAGCTTGAAATCTGTGACAGATTGTGAATTGAAACGAAAAAATGTGATTAAGTAAAATAATTATCGAATTAAGGATTGGTGGTAGAAGTAACTTGAAAACAATGAATTTATCGATAATTACTTTTGCGCAGTTTTATAAATGTAAAAAAGATGCAATTTTTGTTTAAACTTCTTTTCAATGTCTCGCACCGTTCTCGGGATATTCCAAGAAAAAAGAAATTTTGCAATTTTTTCAAGGGGTGATTTCACCCCCTAAAACCACACTATGGCACCAACAGAAAATAGGTTTGTGTTACGGATCAAGTACTCTACTGGCATACAAAGTTGCATAATTTTCTGAATTTCCGGGTTGCTCTCTCTTCGCTTGTGAATTACTTCTGCTCGAAACGCGATCTACAAAATCGAAGCGACTCGGACGATGCGAATCATCATATCCATTACATTTTGTCGAAAACCATCTACACCAGACGATTATTTGCTGCAAATTGCTTTCGAGTAGCCGAAAAAGTTCCTTGGGCATCGTGCTTAGATAAGATCGTTCGGTGGGGTTGTTAGCGCGACCAGATAACGCTTAACGACTCCAGAAGCGGAAGCTATCCATTTGAATTCGGTGGTTCCGGCGGCGGGTTAACTCGTTTAGACAGTATTTCTTAATTAACCCAGCCGATTTCGTTAGGCTCGATGTAAAAGAAGGGCTGCTAAAGGATAAGAGCATTAAGTCGCTATCAGCGATAAACGAAGTGTTATCTTTGAAACGAGCATATTCCGCTTTTCCATCAACCCCGAACTGTTTGCTGCAGCAGTTTCAAGTCACTGAATATTTATCAGCGTTGCGTACACACTTTTTAGTTCCGGAATGATCGATCCTTGAACTTGTAACTAATTGTGTAACATGTAGACAAATAAAAGTCAAATAAAAAACAGATACATACTTAACGAATTACTTCGTTTCGTCCAGAATAGTGTAAAAATGCTGGACATTTAGGGGTTTCAGTGAAATAGAAAAAATACAGGAGCACGTAACAGACAGGTGTTTAATGAAAACCGATTCAATATGCAAAAATCCGTGGCCGAATGGTTTCACGTGCCAAAAATACCGAAACTATCGAGGTCACTGAAAAAAAAAATAAAAAAAGCAGTTTTGTCGCGTCTCCCTGCTCCGCCAATGACGATAGAACGCCACGGAAGCGAATTTAATTGCGAAAGAAGAAAAACTGCAATCTGCCTCGCTCTACTTCCTTCCGAAACTTTCTGGTTACTTCAGAAAAGACCGTCGAAGGGGGCAGAGTAGATCCAAGTACGAACAATCGGTACCCGCGAAAGGAACAGACGAAGAACTTTCCCTCTGCAGTTCCTGGCAACTCTCTTCGCCGTTGTTCTCGTCAATTCATCGGCAATAGCGCGAATTCACGCGACATATTTTACGTTTGCCTTCGTTATCGCGTACTCAATGCGTATAACGTCGAAAATGCGCGACCTGTTCTACATGCGCGTAGCCGGAGCACTTTATATACAGAGACCAGTCACTTGTTAACACAGAGGAGTTGGAGTACTTTCTGCTCTAATTTTATGCTTTCTGTTCGAATGATTTTCTTACCATCAATTCAGGCCATGAATTCTGGTACCTATTTAATTTCTACATCTCACAACGGCAGGTCACGACTTCGACGATCACATTTTGGATATCACCAGGCAGAAAATACTGGAATCAATAAGTATGAAGAACCCTTGGAGTGCTAGCCACTAATGATTAATTATTTGGCTAAAAACTAGCGTCCGATATTAAACTGCGGATCGGTCCGATGGATTTTATGAAAACTTAAGTGATTTTCGAACAATACAATTGGCAGCGGTGAAGTACTTTCGCAGTGACATTGTAGCACATTCATAGAACGGTAATGAAGACTGAAGGCTGTAGGTATAGAATATGCGATTAAGCTTGAAATGGCAGATAATTTCATTTTTATTTTTAGCGCGGAGTAAAAGCGTTTTCAATCTTTGGTGTCATGAAATTGAAGCGACGAATCACCGCTTGGTATGACAATATTATATGACACCATACGTATCCCTTTTCGTCCCAATGGAATTAAATAAACAGTTTTCAAGCACGAAAAGCGCAAAGCGGGGAGAAAAACCATGTTATAGAACACGGCCAATTTAATCCCCGAGATTACACGGTAATCCGAAATCGAGCCACACGAGGAAAAAACGGGGAAATACAGTGTCGATGGCCGAATGTGAGTCGCGAGAAAAAGAAGCCAGAATTATGATTCGTGGAACATTGCGTCGTTGAATTGATTTCGACGGCACGGCAGGCTTAAAGAAACGAGAAAAATAGAATCACGGGGAGTAGGTTTCCGCAAGTTTTGCCTCTCCTTGTCGAAACTGCTTCCGGGAACACCTCATTTCTTCGTGAACAGTTTCTGGGTAACCGTGATGCCCGGGGGAACACTTGAAGGTTAATAAATTGATTCGTGCACGTGCCGACGCGCAATGGGATTACGGTTTACGGTGGTATTAAAATTCCCGAGGAGATACTTTTTTCAAGGGAAACGCAACATACCACGATCTATTTCGATAACAATGCACCTTGTTCCTCCCCTTCGCCATCGATTAACATCCATTTTTTAAACACTCTAATATTGATACATCTCTCCTGTAAAGTTATATCCTTCAACAGAAATTCGACCTTTCGAGATTCTCAATACCCCTTATTGAATCTCCTCGCACGTGTCAAGTCTTAAAGCAAGTTCGCGCATTCGCGACGGTCGATGCTGCCTCCGAGCCAAAGAATAAAGAAAGCCAAGCCCATGAAGCTATAATTGAAAGTAAATCCTGGGATTCGCAACGGTAGACAATTTTATGCATCACGCATCGATCCACCCCTCGCGTGCCCCTTATCAGCGTCATCTTATCGAGGACCCAGCGGATTTCGCGACACGTGCGGCAAGAATAACCCCATTCGGTCGCCTCCTCTACCCCATTCGTCTTCCTTCGAAACGCTGGGCCATAACGAAGCGCAGCCGCGATTGAATAAAGTTGGGCGCCCTAACCCGCGCACACAATGCCAGATTAGGTATGCGATCATTCTTTTTTTTTTTCGACTCTGCTGGCTCCGTTCCAGGCAGAGCCGGCATATGACCACCAAAGATTACGAGGGTACCGCCACGACCGTGTCCAATTTCCAACGTTATTATTATTTTAATCCCTTGAGTCCAGCAAGGTGTCTGCCCTTCGCTGCGCCGTGACACGAAAATACCCCCGAAACGCGCGTGTCTTTCGAAAAGCTTCTTTCCAGCATATTTCGTAGACCTTTGTGAATAAAAAATATCGTACAGACTATGGCACTGTATTGATTCCTTCACGAGTACGGTGAATACAAATACACTGCTAATCTCTAAGCTCCTATTTGAACCATGTCTGACATGGTTTCCTTCATCTCACGGTTTCTTTAGGAAACGACAAGACAGGGAAAAAGAGATGCCCAAGAGTTCGGGCCAAGTTCGAATTAACTGAAATCGAGTGGATCGTGGACGAGCGATAAAAGATAAGGCTCGGAGAAACTTCGGGGCTTTCCGGGTATCTGGATCGTTCGCGTCAGAGTTTGCAAACGTCCACGACTTCTGCGACACTTCCTTCCACGACGTGTGTTCGCGATCCTATCGGTGTGTAAATTATTCCAGCCGGTCGGTTAAAAGGTGTCGATTGAAAGTTTGCTGGCGAATGTGATGGTGGAAAGCGTTTTCATGGAAATTTCGGTAGAATTTCCATCGAAGTTCATTAGCCCTGCATTAGCTAACGTTTAATCAGTTTATCTATCATACTGCTTCAGCAGAGCCTATTATTAACCCTCTGCATTTTTCAAAAATCTCATTTAATATTTCCAATAAATTGTAACAGAAGTGCTGTGCTTGCCACGATTATATTAACATGGCAGCTTATGCACTGATGGAAATAATTTCAGAATCAACAATTAACTTTGTTCTCCACTCCTTCATAATAATTCCTCTATGATTAATTCTTTAAAAAGACCCACAAATGCGTTCCCTTAAGCACATTGAACCATTTCAAACGCCTTCCAACAGCGAACATGCTCTAGCAACTTTACAAATCCTACCATGAAATTAATGTTGTCGTCGCCGTGGATAAGTTGACAAACGATGGTAGAGTCCCTTAATGAACAACATCAGACGGTTCGATATAAGCCGATTTAAATGGAACACGAGATCACTTTTTGATCAGGATAGCCTGGGCTCGTGGGAGTGGGCCTGCTGGCGCGAGTCTAGGAGCTTTTATCCGGTCTGAAATGCGGCTGGCTCTCCTCCTTCGTGTCCATCAGGAGAGTTCACGATCGAGGGGTCGGGGCCAGATGTGAATGCGTACACCCTCGACATCCTAGTTCACGCCTCTTCACGGAATTGACATGTTTCCAACTCGTCCGCGTTGATTGCGGATCGGGCGACCTCGACACGACAATACACTCTTCTCGAAAGTCCGACACGCCCGGCGGGTATCGCGCGAACTTTGAAGTGCCCCCAGGGAATCCATAATGTCGATGGGAGGGCAGTTTTAATTCTCGTTGCGCGTACCTGTGCTCGTCAATACGGTGCAAAAGTTTTAATTGACATCTACGGGCACGTTTCGGCGGCCGGGGAAGAAACGTACCAACCGAAAGACGCTACACGGCAACCCTCGCGCCGTTTTTCCCGTGGGAAGTGCAGCGAATGCACGAGGCACCTCGTTTGGTAACGTTCGAGTGTCTCTAATGAGGGGGAAAGTTATTTGTTACGAACGTCTGAAGCACTTGGAACGGTGAGTGTTCAGGAATTAAGAGGGCGAAATATCGATCCCGAGAGAAATGTGCACGATTGCTCCTTGATTTGGGTTTTTCTGCGATCTCGTTGTATTATTGTAGAGAGGGGGATAATGCGTGTTAAGAGGGCTTGAAGTCTCCCGAATTAATAAACAAAGCTTAAAGACTCTGCACACGTAACGAGGTATCTGGAAATGATAGAAAAGTCCTCTGAATTCTACTTTAAAATATATAAATTCCATTTTCTGTAGGTTATTTCCGAGGGTTCTCGAGCAAGTCGGTCTGGCTAGCTACAGGAGGTCCGAGGGGTGGGAAAGATCACCCCAGGGATCACACCTCGCAGAAATAAATCTAGATAAAAGTAGCCTTCAAGGTATCCCCGACACTGTGAAACACACGAGGGGCAGGCGTTGGAAAAAGGACGCGCGATCACGCACGTAAACGCTTCCGAGAGACGGGAACAGGGGTGAGAACTAGAATCAGCCCCCCTTGAGCTTGCATGGACGGGAATGTCGATAATAGCACGTTGATTTTCAAACTCGTTTGCCTGTATAGAAGCAGGTCTCGACCACACGAGACGCGAAAAAAAGTATTCAAAATAATTTCCACCACGTTTCAACAAATGAAATATATTCACTTCTCGTACTTTGAGAGTGTCCATCGAGTCACGCGAGACCGTCTAGCTCCTCAGCTCTCATCGACAAGTGTATTTGCACGTGGACAAGGATGGTAGCAGGGAAAAAGGCGCTCGCAAACGGAAGAGACAGGCGCCACGGAGCAGACGGCGGCCGTGGGCCGCCTAAACAAAAGGAATCACGAAGTTAGGGAAAGAAGACGGAAACCACGTCAGATAGGACGAAATTAAACAAAGAACAGAGAGGAAAAGTGACTGGTGGGTTGGCGCGCGGGAGAGCGAGCTAGAGAAAGGGAAACGCAGACGGGGGAAAGCAGAGACGAAATGGGGCGAAGCGTGGCTGGTGCGCGGCGTACCACCACGTCACTCCCTACTCATTAATCAACCCCCCTTCAGTCCTTCCGCGGCTGATCTATCCTTCTCCCTTCCGCCGGTATCCATCCCCTTTCTTCGCTCACTTTCCCCCGCGCGCTCTTGTTTTTCCGCCGCTCGGTTACCCCGCCCGTTATCTCACTCGGGCGAATTCGATTATTGGATATTTTAATCAAGGTAATAGGCTAGCAACTGCGGGACACGCTCAGAGTAATAGGGAAGCACCTTCCTCGCGAGCGTGCATCGCGGTGCACGCTCCTTCAAAAGTTCTGGGCGGCAACTTTGCACCACTAACCTACCCTTTTTATTTTTCATTAAACCGGCGTGCAGCGACGTTCATGCTTCTTATTGCATCGATCGATGGGGCAGCTGACGTACAATGGCTCCAGCGATATTACCATTTACTGATTAAAACGATCCGCGTGTTTTCCTTTTTGCTAATGCATCTCTGATCTTTCGAACGGGAGAAAAACGAGCAAAGATGCGGGCCTGGCTTCGATATCTGTTAATCCGACTAAGTAAACTGCATCCCGTTTCGCCCGCTGCACACTCCTACCCTACCCCTACTTGCAGCCGGCTCCTGCCGAACTTTAATTATATTAGGGAGTCGTTAAGCTAATGATGTAGCCGGACGAGATTTCGGCGAAACGCGGTCCTCCGACCGAGTGTCACACTTCCCTGTGCAGAAGAAACGTTGTCCCTTTCTCTGCTGGATCGAAACACGAGCTGCATAATAGTTTTCCACGGATGAATTACGAACTTGCTAGTTGATTCGTTTACGACGAGTGCCTATTATAATTTTCGAGGGACCATGCCCAGCGAAATTCACAATGGGGGGCTCATTCATGGCCGGCTTCGCCTGGGTTCAAAAGGGCTTAATTAGTAATGCGATAGTCCCTACCCAATAATCGGCTGACGTACACACAAAGCGAGGTCTATTACGAGGCACAATGCATACTGTTTTGGAAATGAGGTCAGGGTTGTAACAATTAAAAGCAATGTCTTAGGGTAAGCAAGTTCTAAGAAAGCTCTGGCAGGTGGCTCGGTAGATGCTTTACCACTGGGAGCACCTTCAGCGTGGTGACATTCAGTGGGATGAAGAAAAGACATCAGCTTGATTCTGGCCTGGTATTTTAAGTAGGATGTACCAACAATTAATCGTGCACAGATGGTTACTATTTCCACTCTGTAAACTATGATACTTTTCTGTACCAACTTTTTGGTATGACTTCCTACTCTTTCAACTTTATCCTCAAAGACGCTGACCCCCGAGTACTGCTTTTCATAATGGACACTGGTTGCTCATACAAGCACTTACGTTTCACACACAGCCAGCAGTGAGCTACTCTAAAGCACATGATGTTTACTCATTACCCGTTGAACATGGCTGCTGCTTTGTGCTATCTCCAGCGAAAGGGAATTTAATTTCATACGAACACAGGCTGAAGGCTAGCGTAGACGAAATGTTGTCGCAAGACACCTAACCCGACCCGCGAACACAGATCCGTGTTAGACCCCCCAGGAGGCAGTCAACTCGATGACCCAAATCGCACAGGTTGATGCATGCGCCCGCCGCATCCTGTGTTTGAACAGTTGCACAACTCCGACAGTTGATCCAAATAATGGCGCAAGTTCTGGTATGTTAATCGCATCGCGGCGCCCGCCCTCTCGGAAAACTGAGGAGCATAACGATGAATCGCGTGTCTCGCGACGGCGAAATTCCAGGCAGCCGGAAATGAGAAGCGTGTGAATTTGGATTAAACACGATCGAGTTGGATTAGTCGGGCGGGATTTTACACAGCGCCGGGCAGATTTAGTTTCCAGCGGTGCCCGTGGACAACGGGAATGCTCGTTTCCATCCACCAGGTGGTATCACGTCCCGAAATTCATCTCGGCAGCGAAATAAGATCCCCCGGGGTCTCGCGACAACTATAACCGTAACGCGGAACCTTTTCGCTGCTTATCACGCGAAGTTTGAGCTTACATTTTTAAAAGATAAAGGAGATGGGGTCTGCAAAAACTTTCCGTTACAGTCTCCGTAAAAAGCTTCGGAAGACTTTGAGATTTGATCGCGACGAAAGCAGCTGGCGTAAAGTGGATGCATTTAAATCCGCTACGAATAATAATGGCGAGGAGCGGGTCGCTAATGGCGGAGGATAGGAAGTGTAGGCGAGCAGGTGAGAGAGCTCAGAGAAATGGAAAAAGGAAGGAGGAGAAAGAGAAATTACAAAAAGTGTTGAACGACGCGGCCGGATCGTACACAGACCGTTGTAGGTGGGGAACGGAGAAGAGGACGAATAAAGCCTGAAATAAATTGCGTTATCTTTTCGTTCCACGCGTATGGCTTCCGCCGGTGTAGTATATGGAGCAGCTACGCCGACTACACAGGCCTCTGCCTACCATCGACTCGCTAATACCTTTCCCGCGTGCGCCACCGCGAAAGGTGCAGCACATTTTTAGAGGGCCCTTCAAGTCCTTTTCTATGGGGGAGGCATTCTCGTCGAGACCTGACGATGGTATATATGAAAGCCCTCTCTTTTCCTCCAACCGATCCTTAAGGACCCTTCCCTCTTATTGACCCTTGGCATTTCCTTTTTCCCCCTTTTCTTCCTTCAGCTTTCTCTCCCACCCCCAGCGCTTTTTATTTTTAAACCCACTACACGTCTCCTTTTCTCTCATCGGCCCATTCACCATCATCCACGTCCCCTTTCCCCTGTATCCGTTTTCCTTCGCCGCCAATTTTCGTGCTCCGTATCGAGGCTCTTTCATCGGTGGCTCCTTGAGCGCGTAACGAGCACGAGGGCACCAGTTTTGATCGCACCGAGAAAGAGCTTTCGTTTTCGCGAACTGAACACTGGCCCCACGATGTATCGGCGTGTTTCTCGAACCATGGATGATTCAGTTCAGCATCTCCCCGTCAGGCTGTAATAGAATATGTACTTCCGTGCCCTCTGAGACCCAGTGAAAGCGCCGGCTTCAAGGCCGGCTTCTTATCGAGCCATCACTGAAAGGGACCCCCGCACGGGAAACAAGCGAACGCGTACGAAGGGCCGAAATAACTCGCCACTCTCTTCGAACTTCTCGAAACACAGATCGGTAATCAAGATGCCGTTGCTTCCTTCCGATGAACAGAAAGGGGAAGGCAGCAACAGAGGCAGAAACGTGGAAACACGGCGAAGAAGGGTTCCAGTAGGGGGTGAGAGCACGAGGAAGAGAGGAACGAAGGGCACGGCCCACGATCGGATCTGCGGACTGGCGTTTATCATCGTTGGGGAATCTACTTCGAGGCTGTAATCACCTGCCCCTCCACCGTTCCCGTTCCTCGCTAATAACGAGTTACAACCCTTCCGCCGTCGGTCGAGGCACGACGCAGAGAATGCCAGAGGGATGGAAGGAAGCCTAGCAGAGCTGAGGGTGGGAGTAATTGCCAACGTAATCACACACGTTGCACAAACCACCCCCCTGCTTTCACCCCTTTCCTAGGTCCACGCGTAGCTGACCGAGGGTGCGGACCACGCGTCCACCGTCCCCGCTGCTGGCTCCGTTTTCGGGGATGATCAGATAGACGAGGCTCTGGCAAAATGTCCCGCGTCCTCCTGCGCTTCTCCATCCCTCCCAACCCCCGCGAGCCCCCTCGACCCTCGTCGATGAAGGCCATTCGTCACGGGGGCTAGCAAACGCGGGCGCTGAGTCGTCGCCGAGGTATCAGCAGAGATATTCGCGCTTTGCTGCGCGGCAGTTTTTTAATGGGCCGCGGGAACCGTGGGGCGTTTTTATGCGTGTATCTCGGGGTACGTGGCGACCGTAAATTCCCGATTACTTTCCCTCGCGCGGATTTCGTCATCAGCCCTCCCGAGGCTTCTCGCCTGGGCGAGACTCCTGGGCATAAATTATCGTCCTGCTGTAAATTTCATCGACTATACGAGGCGGTGAAATAGCAGGCTCGACGAGGATATTCCTAAAGCGAGTCAGAAGGGCAGCAAAATTTTTTCGTAGCACAGGTTTGCAAGTGAAACTGCTGTACGATAAGGTAAATGTCCCAATACCTGGACATTTAAGGTACGCCGGACACTCGTTTGAGAATTTTTCGGTTATACAAATCGATTTATATACAAACGATTATGCAATTACATGGGACATGGTGTGTACTTTATCATTAAACAAAGAAAACATATTGTAGGATTGAATAATTTGGTAAAATATTGAAAATTCGTAGTCCTTACAATGGCCCAATACCTGGACAGCTTAACTAGTATGTCCCGGTGTCCCGATTTTACTGTCCCATTACCTGGACACATGATTTTGGATGTTTCCTAGGGAAATTAAATAAAAAAAACAACACAATAGTTTTTTCTTTTAGCATATTCCTCCTGTATAAGAAATTTATTCAAATCAGTAAATAAAGTTAAGTAAAAAGAATCTATTAGTGAATGACTAATTTTAAGGTTATGTGTATTCGTGTGTTACACACGAATTTTACACATGAATGAAATATTATCATTAAAGCAAGATACAAAGAATACAAAGTGTTTGCAGGGTGCAAATTATTTTTAAGGTGTTAAATAATTATTTTATTATTGTGTCAACAATAACATGTACTTATTTCACAGTTAGTACACGTGGTCAGGTTTGGGGACGTTCTGGGATTTCACTGTACCAGAAGATAGACACGCGAATAAAAAACTAATGCGCACTTTAAGTTTAATTTTCCAATCAAAAAATAATACTTCAAGGTACCATTTTTCTAAAACTGTATTAGTTGTACCAATATACTAAACATTATTAATAATATTCGCTTAAGAAAATATAGAGACTGTTTACCAAATCAGACAAGAGCAATATTAAAATGGTGTAAACTGGAGAGTTCAAGAAAATTTACTTTTATTGCGATTGTTACAAGTTTACTAAGAAAAATATGTATATGAATATATTTTATTAAATATTTGAGTAATTGAATAAAATAATTCTTTTATGGATAAAGCAAATATTAAACGTAATAATCAGCATTATTTGCACTAGTGTCCAGGTATTGGGACGTGTCCAGGTATTGGCACATTTACCTTATCGCAGACGGAGTATTTCGAAGACAGAGTCTTTCGCAGTAGCTTTCAAGCTTTTTCTCGGATCACCCAGTACATACGTGCATGGATATCAGCAGGCGTGCGAGTACCCGGGAGCTTACTTGCTACGTAACGATCCAAGATCGACAGCGCGGAAAGACCGTCTCGCGAACCTGGTAATTAAAGATTCCGTGGAAATTACAGGCTACGCTCAGCGACATGACACGATATATACCTGCATCTCTAGCTCACGCAGACGATAGTCGCCTGGTGGCTGGAAGCAGACGAGACTCGGTTTCTACAAAGGATACGACACGTGATAACGCGAGGCCAGCGGCGGACACAATGGAGGCGTCGCGCTCGATCTGCACGCGACAATTGCGGTATTAAATCACGTCGGTACTTGCGGCGAATCTGGCGAAGTTTGTGTAAGCGCGCCGCGCGATTGGCCTATCGACGGTTAATAGCTTTCCCTGGAAATCGTATCGGGATATGATTGGCCATGGCCAGCCCAACGACTGGTCCTGGGACGCAGTTGACATGTTCTGCGCGCGCCTAGGCACCGTCCAACTAACTTCCACACACCCAGCGAAAGGTAATCAAACAGTGGATGATTGTAATCCCCTTATAAAGCGAGTGGCGAAAGCGATTCGGCTCGATTGATGAGTACGTCTCGATGATCGGTTTTGCGGGGAGGGCCTCCGGACAAACATCGTGATTGACTGTGTAATGAAACGTCGGCAGGATAATAAAGTGCGCCGGGCAATCGTACATGTCACTTACGCTGCAGTTGACAAAGCAATCTCGATCGCTATGAAACGCATCGCGCCGCTTTGTGACGTTTTTTTCAGCGAGATCGTTGGGTGTCCGTTGTGACGAGAGGATATTGCTTTCAGTCGTTTAGGGCCCAAAATTTAGGCGATACTTGCGCGGCGTCTAGACAATTTTGATATGATACGATCCTCGGTGGCTCGAGGGAAGGGTATGGCAGTAAAATCCACAAGTATCGTGTATCCGAATATTACTTAATCTGCGATGGATACATGGATCTATGTTCTATACAGATCGCTATTCTCCAAAGCAAATTATTCGGTCGCAGGGGCAACGAACACGAACGGGAATGCGGTGTCGATTCACCCGGCAACGCGGGTAACATACCGAAATAATCGTACGTGTAACCAGCGCGTAATTGCTTGAAACTTATATAATCTGGATCGGGCAAATTAAACGTGTATAACAATCGCGGGGGCGCGCACTACTAACAATCGACCATCGTGCTCGCCACAGTGCGGTTCGAATTCGCGATGCAGTTCATCACCAGGCTGCATAGCAGTATAACTCCGAGCGGAGGGAGTGTAAATTCGAAGGGGGCGATCAGCCGCGGAGATAATTGTGATCCTCTTATAAATTGATTTCGCCCGTTCCCATTTGCCTCGTAGCTCCGCGTCGCGCACACTAACAGAGAAAGCGGGCGAGCAAGACCTTTATTCCAATTTCAAAATACCCGACGAGAATGTGGAGAAGGAAATAGTTCGCCGACGTGCGCGGTTAACGCGAAACGACTGACAATAAACCGGCAAGAACGCGTAATCAAATATCGCCTGGCTTTAACGATCCCGGCGAAACGAAACTCCAGATTGTATCCTAAACGCGTTTGCGTTCTAATGAACCAGGATGTCCTAAACAGCTCTGGCTCTGTCCGGAGAATTGAACAGAAGAGAATTGTCGCGTGTACGTAGTACGTACAGCTCGACGGTACCGTCGCCTCTTGTTCCTCGAGTACTATGTGTCAAGAGCAATAGGGACGCGTGTGTGCAATAAAATTCGTGAAATTACAGCGAGCAACGGGTTTTAGGATGATCATTACATTCCAATCTTATCGTTCCTATTTATTCCACGGCAGGAAGATAGACGCTTCTAGATAAATCATACGGTAATTCCGGTACAGATGGACGAAAATCAACATTTAGCTTTCTGGAAAGGATGATGTTTTTTTGCGTAGTCATAAGAATTAGTAGAACTCTGTTGTTTAAAGAGATATTTACACCGCTCTCATAAAATAAGCTCTAATAACATATAGCTATAATGATAATGTACAACGGTGATTTTGCAGCCAACTTTGTTTGCTAATGAAACCATTTTTTCCGAGAAAAGTAATCGTTACAAGTCAATTTCAAGAAAGAATGTAACTTTTATCAATGTAGTCCAACTCACCCGTACTAGTAAGGGAAAGATGGACAACATCCCAAAATTTTATTTATTTATCTCCGTGGCTATTTATAAAGATATTGCGGTTATGATCATTACATGTCCTAGAAAAGACAGTTCACTACACGAACTAATAAGTCTAATAATCAGTACCTACTTTTAAAATATTTATGTTACAGACGATTTTAAAAACGTGGCCTATCCGTACCGTAATTACCCTACGTTGCGAACAATCCCTCAAAAGGGCATTTGATCGAAAAATTATGGCACCCAAGCCGATCGATCGAGCACTAAAGCCGCGTCCATTCTTTCCACCCGCAGGGGAACAAACGCGGCCATGCCAAGCGACCCCGTCCTAGAGGAATGCAGGCTGGGTACGGGGAAGCTCGTGCGTAAATGCGCCTAAACAGATTGAAACCGCGAGAAGGGGTAATCAAACATCGGATAATTGTAATCCCCTTATAAAGCGATCCTAACAGACCGATATACTGCGGCCTGAATCGGGACCGGATGTCTGGTGAAACTGAGGAGCCAGCCGCAGGCTGGAGGAACTTGATTGACGGAAAGGGAGAAGCATGAACAGTCGGCTAATGAAACATCAGTATGCGCACACAATGCCAGCGGAGGCAGACCGGGGACGACGCTGCTGCTGCTACTGCTGGTCGCTATTACGGTGGCGTGTTTACACGTTGCAGACCGACGGAGTACTCCCGAGGATTCGAGCCGCCGAGGGAAGGGTTGCGCGTTTATGACGAATGTGACGGACGTAGGACCCAGCTCGGACAGGTTGCCGTAGTTGAAGGGAACGCGCTACCAGACCGTCACCGAAAACAACGAAAGGGGCCGTTCACCCCCTTACAATGGGCATCCCGTGGTACACGCCGCGTAAAACGTGGCGGCAGATCGACGGAACGCCACCAAATTATATTACAACGCTGGTGGGGCTTCCACGAATAGCAACCAGGAGAGGGTTGCGTTTCGGCGTGCAGCTTAGAGATTGGCCTTTTGTTGGTTTGGGACTGCAACTGTTCTGGCTTGCCGATGGAATGCTTTGACTCGAACCATTTCATTCGGCGCCCGGTATACAATTATAATTCCGGCAGGAAACTTCGAGTTTTCGGGATGGGAGTAACGGTGCCGTTTGCCCGCGCATCGATACATCGGGCCTGCGCACAGTGGTTCGAGTATACTACATACTAGTTGGACAAAATTATTTTTTCGCGGGTTTGGGTTTATATGGGGTTCAAATTGTTAGAAAACAAACCTGATTCGTATTACAGTTTATTATTTCAATAAAAATATCAATAAAATAAAAATATGACTAATTCAATTAAGGGAAAAGAACAAAACTACAGTATTGTACTTTAAATATAATTAACAGTTATAACATTATGTCTATTCCTGTAATTTCTGAGTTTTTATGTTTAAAACTTGTTTTTGAAATCAGTTTTCTCTGCATCGCTATTAAAATAGTGTTTTACTATATGTTCCACGTCGATCCACGCGACAAGGGTTGAATGTACAGAAAGTAGAGACTTTCTAGTTTATTTTAATCAATCGATCGATCTGCAAAAATTTGCAAAACTATATTTTTCTAATTGTTTTCGAACGCGACACTCGTCATAGTTTTGCAAATTATTGCAGATCGATCGATTGATTAAAATAAACTAGAAAGTCTCTACTTTCCGTACATTCAACCCTTGTCGCGTGGATGGACGTGGAACATATAGTAAAACACTATTTTAATAGCGATGCAGAGAAAACTCATTTCAAAAAGCAGGTTTTAAACTTAGAAACTCAGAAATTACGGGAATATACATAATGTTATAACTGTTAATTATATTTAAAGTACAATACTGTCGTTTTGTTATTTTTCCTTTATTGAATTAGTCATATTTTTATTTTATTGATATTTTTATTGAAATAATAAACTGTAATTCGAAACAGGTTTGTTTTCTAACAATGTGAACCCCATATAAACCCAAACCCGCGAAAAAATAATTTTGTCCAGCTAACATGTAATATACTCGAACCACTGTGCTGCGGCCTGTTTGTAATTGGATTTCAGTCGGACGACGACTACCTAATAAGATACGATCCCCAGGGAGGATGCACAAAACGCAAGCTACTGTGCCGATTTTTGGTGAAACAGGCGAGTGTAAAAGTGCGAAAATTTATTTCTGATATGCTTGAACGTCACTGCGTTTACCTCCACGAAGATGGGAAGCAGCAACGTAGCATATTCAATCATTTACATGTATCCACAAAGAATTTAAAATCCAGAGTCTTCGTTCTTTACTTTCAACTAGAAACTACCCTAAAACTACCTCTCCACCACGGATACTCTCTCCCTCTCTCTCCTTCTCTGGACACCCCCTTTATCATTCGTCACGTGGCGCGAACACAGTGTCTTCCTCGAGACGATGCAAAAACCCGGCCACAAGTTTCGCGACTCGGGCGGGTCCAGGGCCATCTGGTGCGCTTCTGTAAGGTTATTATGTCGGTGCAATCAACCCTATCCACACGTACGCACGCCACCGTGCCACCCTCGCGGGCCCATCCCCTTATCGGGCACAATAATGGAAACTACGTCGTCGATTCTATTTTCTCTCCCTCGGGAACCTGGCAACCGCCCCGGCACACACGGGGGCTCGCCGCTCTGGCTCGTACAATAATGGTTATTTATTAGCGCTAAATCAAATGCGTTAGCACCGCGCGGCTTTGCGCCACCGCCCGAGCGCGCCGCTACGGCCAATATATATGATAATAGTGATAATAATTCCGGAACCGACCACTTCCGGGGACCAATTCCCATCGCGGTGACGGGGAAAATGGACGACGCGAATGAGCGAAACGTCGATCGTTCGTTAGACACCATCTCGTGGTAATCGGATGGTACGTCACACAACTCTTTTCTGCTGTGGAATATATTTGATCTGTCGTTAGGATTGTGCGCACGCCTTTCAGTAGTGTGCTAGTTGTGGAGTTGGAGAGTGCCAGGGAAAAACTACTGTACATTCGACATTGAAGTAAATTACATTTACGGTGGTGATCATTTCAAGAGGCCTTGCGTATACTCAGATGTATACCTACACTTGGAACGGCTTCAAACTGAGAAAAACAATGCAGAGTGTATTGTTTTCGGGTCATTTCGTTGCACCAGGCAGAATGGAGCATTAAATTATTCGTTAGGGGGTGAAATAAAAGGAACAGAACGTACACAGTGGTATTCACGGAAGATTAAATCGAACGAGGAGATGCATGCATAAACCGCAACCATCGATAAATGTATATTTTAATGTATTCCATGTTAATTCGGCTCAATATGCACGCGAACATTGCGGTGTGTTCGTAGGAACGGTCGCAACAAAATATGCGCACTGTATTCGTCTTTATATTATTCTATAACCTACTGAAACCATCCGCAAACACCACTTTCCTTTTCATCCGTTTCCCGAGAGTCACAACAGTTTTATGAATCATACATCAGCACACTTGTGCGCGACGATACCGATTGCTTCTTATGAATAAACTCTGAGTGTGTCATTAAGAAAAGTCAAGCTTCTAAAATCCATCGAAACAAAAGAAGAAAAATCCCATTATCACCTAATACCTCGCAATAATCCCCGACCCCCTATTCCTTATTCGATTGCAACTTCGCCACCAATTCTGTCGCGTTTTATTTCCAAAGCAGGCATTAGTTCATAACAATTTCCACCGCATTTATCACAGAATTTGCGATAAAATCCCACGTGCATCGCGTGCAAGCTTATTTATCAATCAGAAAGTTTGCCGTGGAAATAACAGCTTGGTTATATTTAAACGCTCGCGATACTACGTTGGCGAACTGCAACGGCAGAAGCGGAAGCTGTCTTTCACAGGAGCCGAGGAATTTCCACGGGAAGACGAGTTATCCGACGGAAACACTCCTGATAATTAGGAACTCGGCACGTTTCGCGGTCCCGTCGTCGCCGCAAGATGTGACGCTTAATAATCATTGACCGAGAATCTCGAGGTCGAACGTCAGCCGACCTGTCCCGACCTTGTCAAAACCACGAATGGCCAAGCGGTGCGGCGGTTCGCCTATATACTATCACGCGGTCCGTTAGAGGAGAGTGCGGCTTTCGGCACATCTACGGGACTCCAAAGGGCACCGTCACGACGGAGATTCCTGCACCAACTGCTCGATGCAATATACCACATCTGTCCTCCTGTTCTGTGGAATGTTTGCGGCGGATGAGGATGCTTGCTGCTTGGGCCAACCCTTTGACCTCGTTGCCCGAGGAGGACTATCGCTACCGGTCTACTCTCTATTACATGTCAAAGCAGTCCATCGCTGCGATCCTCGCGCCGCGATTAACTCGAAGAATATCATACATAGTATCCACAATTAACACCCTGAAGTATCACTTTAAATTCCTTCGAACAAATTACCGTAGTTCTTGATAAAACTCCCCTGAAAGTCTTTTGCCTTTGATTTGTACCTGGTTTTTCCCACGGTCTTCGCCAATGATACCGTGATCGATAGGAGTGCCAGCATTCAATCAGCCTCGAGCGAAAACTTTCGCCGAGATCGCTGGCCCGATACGGACCACGGCTAACGAGCGAGCTTTCCATCTTTCCCGCGGAAACGGGGCCAAGATTCGTTGGCCGATCAAACGCGACGTATTAACAGTGACTAACGTCGGAGTCAGTGGCAGCAGTCGAGCAGCATCCTCGAAATATACGCGGTGGACGCGGGGGGTAGAGTACCATCGAGATGATTTAAGGGAACGTTGGCATTCGGTCAACGACCGCCCTCAAGACGGCTGGTTTCCTTTGTTCCAGCAATATCCTGCAGTTCCTAGCCGAGTTTTCCTCCTTGTATCTAGCGAGGGTGTATGATTAGTGGCCACTCGGTTCCCTCTGACTTTCCACTATCGCGATCAGCCGAGGTCAAAACCCCTCCTGATGGCGGATAATTCAATCTGGGGACCTTCCTGTGGCTCCGGAGACCCCACTATGACCAACGACCCTATAATCCAGCTAGTCCTGCCGACATGTCTCGTGTCCGCTCCCTCGAACCTCAAATCCTTTGTCTCTCTTTCCCTAGGCCGTCGAACAAGCTGGCTACACAAGGGCTGAACGAGGTTATCGACGGTAACCATGCAGACTAGAGGCACCAGGGTACCGATCAGGCCAACAGATTTCGCATCAGATGCAATATCGTCCAGGGTTACTAGGTGGACGTACAATGCTGACCAGGTGATGGCGGGGGTCTGCCGACAAGATTGTCCCACGGGACGTTGGACAACGCCTGTCCAGAACACGCACCGCTAGTGGTGATGGCCGAAGATGCTAGATCGGAGTTCAACGGTCACTTGTTCAAACGGCCATCGGACAATCCACCCGGCTGACGTAGGCTAAGGGCTCACCCCTGAAACCGTTTCGGGAGGATCGCCTTTTAGCACAACGATCGTTTCTAACGGGTTCCCATTTACTCTTCTGCCTCAGCTTCCGAACTTTTGCTCTAGTACTATTACCAGCACATATCGAGCGAAGTCTTCTAGAAAGTACCTGCGCTCAAGCGCCATACGATCCGTTCCTATCAGCAAGATCCATGATTGTCCGATTGAAGAATGAAGTGACGAGAGCGGCTGCTTCGTTATGCGAGTCACGATAGAGCTGATTTATTATTCGGCATAAAGCTCGCGACCGTCCAGGTGGGCGCCGTCGATATCACCGGGAAGCCAGGAATTTACGAGCGGCAATTTCCAGTTGCGGGGAGTAAAAACTGCGGCCCGCCGACATTCCGCGTAAAGACGTATATTTTACATGCATCGTCGCATTAACCGCGAAATAAAAGTAAATCTCCCCGATGTACCTACTCGCGGCTGGGCGAAAGCGGCTCTCCGTCGTCTACGTCTACGGCCAGTTTTTCATCGTCCTTTTATCGTCCTCTTGCGCCGCTGCCAAACCCTTGCTCTATCTCGCGCGGGGCAGCGTCCATCTTGGCGCACGCCGCCGTATCGTTGCTGAATTAAACATGACCGATAAGTCCCGAACCGAATTACCGTTAGTGCTATTGGGGATCGCGTAGGTAGCTACCCCTTTAACCGAGGAACGTTGAGCGAGGACGATCGTCGACGGTGGAACGACTCGCGCAGAGCTCGCGTTACGACTGAATTAAACATGACCGACAAGTCGAAATTAGGAGCGTCTCTTAGAATGCTCCCCCGCGTCGTGGCGCGACGTTTCGTCTGATTCGAATCGGCTGCGGTCGAATCGATTACCCCGTATCGGGGGCGACCACTGGAAGCTGTCGATTCCAGACTCCGCCTGGAAATCCATTCGGTGAGAATCGCGACTGTCTGGTACGAGCCGAGCGCGGTCAAACGCACGGAATTACCAGCCAATAACCACGGTTTAGTACGCCTATCTCTGCACCTACGTGCTTCGTGCTCCAAAAAAATGCACGGATAGATTGCCAGTGGAGCTCGGATATATCCGTAGCGTTTTAATACTGTTGCCGTTCAATATGGACAATTACCGTTGAATGATGTCAGCTGCTGTCAGCTGTGCAATAAAAAATCGGGCCACCTGATATTTCCATATATTTTTAATATGTTGACGTACCTTCTATTCTGACCTCTGTGCCATCAAAAGGTCGCTGCATACCGTTTTCAATCCTCCCTGTTACAGCAGTGATTAACTAGTAATTGCACGAAACCCACCGCCGATTGCTCACTGACCCACATATTGATATCCTCCTATTTCGACAATCATTGGAACGCATACCAGTAACAGTCGACGTTGGAAATTAGCTCCGCGATCCACTGGCGGACTGTTTTAAATACCACCCGGTGCGCTTTTCCCCGCGGCGCATGAAAAGGGGAATAGGAACCAGTGAAGAGGCCGCGACGTTTCACTCTGGACTCGGTCGTTTGATGCGCCCGGCCAATCTCCGCACTCGTGCGTGGAAAATAAATTCTAGAATGCAATTGCCGAAACGATAGATCGGTAGAGCCAGCGAGCTGGCGTGCGCGGCACGCCGGCGGGGGGTGTACGCACGGATCGCCCCCGGGAAGAGGGAAAAGAGGCGGACGGGAGTATCGGCGAAAGGGAAACGGGAACATAAAGGTTATTCGCGTCGTTACAGATGTATAGAAAACGTTTGGCCTCGGCGAAAGGTTCCACGCTTCTGCGGATAGGATTTGTGGTAGGCGAGGGTGGTCGGGTGCGCGTCGGTGTGCGTGCGCGCGCGCGTATGCACAGGTGCGTATATGTACGGGGGTTGCCCGAGCGAGCTTTGCAAATAATATATTGCGCCCGCGAATTGAAATAAAAATCCACCGGTTGCTTTCGGCTTCTCAAAAGACTTACGACATCCCCTATATTCCGATTTTCAGGACGGGCGGGGCTGATGGGAGGGGGTGGTGGCGCGCCTAAGCCATACTGCTTCTTCGTTTTCTCTTTGCCCCTTTGCCTACCGTTTCCTGTATTCCCCGATACGACTCGCTGTTCCTTCTGACGCGTGTAATACGGGGAAATGAATGGAAGTCTGGTGTCTATTGATTGGAACGATGAAATTGCCAGTGCAAGCTTGGATCAGTGACGATGTCGTTAGACGAGCGAAATAATCGAATGCGTGAATGCGGGGTGTATATTCCTGTAGAAGTGTTTGTATAGAATTTTTTCCTATTATACTTCACAAACGGGATCGAAGTAGAGTGAGCTCACATAGAT
Source organism: Andrena chrysosceles (assembly GCA_963855975.1). Classification (NCBI taxonomy): domain Eukaryota; kingdom Metazoa; phylum Arthropoda; class Insecta; order Hymenoptera; family Andrenidae; genus Andrena; species Andrena chrysosceles. The sequence goes on along the minus strand of OY979766.1, from coordinate 6,297,420 downwards.
TGGCGTCACCATAATCACCATCGTCCAATTAAATCAGCTGTACCCTTAAACCCGCAATATTCGAATTCAAAGAGGAACTCCAAGTTGTGTGATATATGACGTTCTCCAAGCGTTTATTTCATTTCCCAGCGACTACTTTCCGGCCATTTTGGAGCGCCCTCACCCCCGAAACGAAGGGGCCTCGGCGCTCGCGTTCAAATTCCGCGAATCCAATGCATTTTTATGGGATCAGGGGCACAAATTTATTAGGGTAGCAGCCGCTCTTGCTCGTTGCCCCGCGATGTTATCTGTAACGCGAGCCCGCCCATGTCGCCCGCTTCAACCCCCGCCCAATCCCTAATATATTCGCGACGCGGGTCGTGGAAAGAAGAAATAGAGAAAGAAGAGTGGGCGAGAATATCAAAACACGCATAAATTGCCGTGTCTCACGGCGGCCGTCCAAAGACTATGATGAATGCCAGCGTATATGTTCGTGCACGCGTTCTACGTCCGCGGATCGAGAAACACGTTCCACGGGACAAAACGAAACGGAAACGTAAATCAGTTCCCTTTTCTCGTCGGTTCCTATCGTGGCCTCCTCCTGTCTTTTCGGGGTGGCTATAAACTTTAAACATAAGTGTAAATATCTGTTGAATAAATATACATGTTTACGAGACGAGCGCTGGTCGTTCGCTTCGTGACTTTACGGGGTCCATTTTTTATCACGGGAATGCCTACGTTCGTTAAGACAGAAAAATGGTGAAACAGGTTGAAATAGGATAAAAACGCCTTCTTCCCTTAGCTTACAAGACTCTGAATGTTCTACTACCTAAATAGAAACTTATTATACATCTTCCACTTAATATACAATGGAAAACTAGGAAACTGAATCGTGGAGCATTCTATTAAAAGTATCTCAAGTTCCTCAAACGAAGACTAACTCCGGATGAAGCAGCGTTGTCGTTGGAGCTATCGCATAGATACAGGGTCGTGAAACGAAGGTAAAAAATGGCAAGGGTAGAAGAAGAAGACTACGCCGAATAATATCAGGACTCTGACAGCCGTGAACGAGAATTTCGCTTTCTGACTCCTTCCCTCCTCCACACTGAATGTTCCCTGTACCGGGGTCTCGCAACCTCCATTAAAGGCGATATGCGTTGAAAAGGTCTGTCGCGTATACGGTAGAAGCTGATTCGCCCCTTGCAGCTCATCCCCCTCTATTTCGAGCCCGTTTTGTTCAGCGCGTTTCGTCGGAATTCGCAACGCCTTTCGCCGCTTCACTGGAGTTCTTTCACTGCACGCCAGTCTAATGCGAGTATAATCGTCCCTATATTCTCTTTCTTCGTAAAAAGCAGCTCTCTGCTGCAAACATTGCTGTTGTAAGCGACGTAATATCTGCGAGTTCAAGTACCTACAGTTTGAATATCTTTAATTCGCGAGCAGCTTCCATACGCATCGACAAGCTAAACCTTCCAATTAATCCACGAAACGTGACCTAGAAAGTATCGAAGTGTATGTAATGAAAAATTAATGGTCGAAAGACAGAATGCCTGGTCTTATCTTTCTCGTGGTTAGTCCACATTTAAAGTGTCCTCAAGTGGACCCATAGCTCGCCTCAGTTATTTCCACCCACACGTCGCCCCCACCGAACGATTCCTCAGAAATTACAGCATCCACTAACCCCATAAATACATTCCAACCGCCCACCTTCGTCCACGCTCCCCAGTCATTCGCGCAACTTTTCTAATAATCCCTCGCGAATACATCAGGACCGCCTAAACATCGGCGGGGAGAATTTGGCAACTTCTGATATTGTTTCGCATAATTCACGCAGGATCCCCGCTGCGGTGGCGGGGGCACGACGATCAGGGTACGAGCGTGTCGGTCCAGCGCGTACTCCACCGGCGGAAATGGCTCTCCACTCGGTCTCGAATAAATGGCGTCTTGCTCGGTGGAAAGGTTCGCGAAATCGTAGCCCGGCTTCCGCTGCCGCCCGCCGTAGACGATAATAAATCCCGGGGAACGATTAATTAAGTACAAGAACCGAAGCCCTTGCACGTCGCGCGGCTTTAAAGTGTGCCGTCCCACTTTTCGTAATGCCGGAAATAATTCACGGAAACGGCGGGGGATTTAGCCGTGGAGGAGGTTCCCCGCGTGCATCGACGAACAGCCCCCACGGTAATACCGTGTGCGTCCCCGACCCGCTCGCCCGTCCTTTGCGCGGCCTTCTATTTATTCGCTTTTTAGCCTCGACGGGCGACGCTCGCGGGAGACTGCGGCTTGCAACTGCGGATGCAGCTGCAAAGGGCCACCACCCCCGCCCCTGTCGTATATTTCAGGCTGATTCGCGGCCGGCCGGCAGCCACCGCCATTTTCCCCGAGTACGGAGCACAATGCAGAGCCACCGAGGAGCGGCCTAATATTTCGCTAGAAGAGGATCGAGGCTCGCTGCTCCCTTTTGCCCCGTTTGTTCGCGCGCCTACCCACCTGCCGTCCACCACCCCCTCTGTTCTCATCCGGGAAACGGAGAAACGAGTTTAGGGGCTTTCATAAGGGTAATGGATGCTGCGGCTTCGATCGCTGCTTCAAACCGGCGACGCGCTCTGGTCAGCATGACGGATTACAATGGATGCAGAGTAGCGTTGGCAGGTTACAATGCTGATGTAGACGACTCGGATACGATGGTTGAGAAACTGCGTGTGGAATTATGAAGACAGGGAGGTTTTAAAGTAAATTGTGGAACTCTGTAGCAGTTTGAATGTAATAACTCTTCCAATGCCGGCTAAATGATACTTCGTGTATCATCATCCTTCTAAGTAGGGTAGACTACATTTTCAAACTAATCGAATTTCCATTCGGTACCTTAGAACTGTCTTTTGCAGAGTCTAGTGGTGGTAGCGAGGAGATGCGAGAGGTGTACAAGCTCGAACGAATAAACGGTAATTTAACCCCTTATTAAATTCAAATTAGACCCCACGTCGGTAGTAAAGTGTGACGCCTGCGTGGGGCTGTTCGGTCTTCGCGTAACCTCCTTTCGAGCGGCACCGCAATCCATCAACTTCTGGCAGGTTTACATCGCGCGTCAAGATTCCCTGGCGGCGCCTGCCAACGGCGATCTGATAAAACGTAAGCGGCGCCCTGAATATGCATGCCCTTTTCGGCTTTTAATATCGTTAACCGATATATCACAAGATTGCCTGGTTATCTAACTGGGCTCGAAATTTCCTATCGAGCCCGGATCGTCGAGTGATCATCGATCAACCCGCTAAATCCGATTCCGCGCGGCCGCGTTTCCCACCGGCGACGCGTCCAAATCCATCCTATAAATCTCATTTTTTGGTAATGAAAATACACGGACGTTTCACCCCGGACACGGTCCCCGCGTCACGTCAGTCGGTTTGGGAAAGACGTAACACGGATAAAATCGTTCGACTGGCAGCGTTCAGCGGGACACACCGTTGACAAAATAACGGGCCGCGCTGAAATCGGGCCGCGTGTCCGCGAGTAAATACGGTTGTTTTGAGCCAGGCAGCCCGATTTAATAAAAACACCGACTCTGTACAAATGTGTGCTCGGTTATTGAACGCGTGAAAAACTTGTGTGTTACGACCGCTGCAAATCGTTTTGTTCTTCATTTTGTTCATTTGGTTTCATGTTGTTGCCAGGTAATCGTATTCCTGGTGTTTTTTATTTGGTAGGTATTTTGAAAATTGCACAGAATTTAAATATACCGTTTAATTTGGAAGATATAAAGAAACAGAAGACGATTCGTGATGCGATGGCGGGTGGAGAAAAATGTAGAGCTTAGGAGAATGAGCGAACGATTTGTTACAGTAAGGAGAGTCAGGAAGTACAGAGAAACTTTGAAAAAGAGGGGATATAATGAAAACACCCTATACAAGAAAGCTGATCATTTATAGTGTCCCAAAATCGACTAAATAATTCCTTAATTGATTTATCGTTTACATAAACAGAAGCGAGCTAGTCGACCCATAGAGTTGCCAAGTGAACCGTAAGGTAGTTTGATCGATTGCGCATGACAAAGGGCGATAATTTCCCGGTTAAATCTGAAATTAATCACGGTAACTATCGCGCATGCGAACTTGCTGAACGATAATAATTATGTTCCGAATATGGTAATAGAATTAGCGGCGTGACCCAGCGATACCAGTCGTTCTCTGCAAGAACATACACGGTAACCATCGCGCCATAAATCAACAATTTAATCAATTACAAGTACGAGCCACCGCATTCCCAAACCAGGACGATGGCTAGAACGGTCATTCCATCAGGCATCCATTACAACCGGAACCAGAACCGATCCACTTCACAGAAAGGAAGTCTGAAGTGTCCCAAAACACAAGAGGACGTGAATGTAACTAAACGTCAGCGGTGCACGAGCCAATTTGATAATTGTGTGACAGAGGGCAAAAGCTCGCTCGCGGCTCTCCATCCCGCAGGTGTACCTTCCTCGAGGTATTTCCTTGCAGCGTGAGCAGAATTTACATCTCGTCAAGTCTGTCGTGCCTCCAGCGAACAAAAAATCCCCTCTCAGACCCTCCCACTCCCCGGACATCCCCTGCTCGAATATACACGTTGCCAGAGCCGCCGCACGTACACACGCGTATCCCTCTGCAATCCCATGAGGATCACCCCGTGCGGATGCTCCTGCAACCCTCGGCCATCTTTATTCTAGGACGGACAGGTCGAGAGGGTAGGCATCGGACCGTGGTAACTGGCAGCCCTAGAGGGAGCCGTTAAACCTCGTCCCTGCACGGTGTACCTAGCCACGTTTTCCTTCTGATATACAACCCTGCAGCCCGACTCGACCGCTCCGCTGATTCCGACACGAAGTTCACCGCGGCGCGGGCGCCTGTTTCCCCGGCGAACACCGGCGAAAACTCCAATGAGAAGTAAAGGTCGGCCACCGCAGGGGACGGTGGGGAAGAACTTCAGCCTCACCTGTCTTCGTCGGGTGAAATACGCCTGCAAATCTACTATTTTCCCACCACGATAACCTTACGATCGGGGGGCACGCGTTACTGGAGGCAGGACGGTTCAGTTGCGCGTTAGTCGGCAACATTGGGCATCTATTACATACTTGTTAGGTAGTGAAGGTTGGGATACTTGGCCGAGGGGAGACATTTTGTAGCGAGGATTCGTAACGGGGTCAGTTTAAACGATTGATGTTTAATAGAGCATAAAGATTTCCTCCTAAGGGAAGTCCACGAGGTTACACGATATTTTATAGCAAAAGTTCTATTTATATCAAGTTTTTCAATTTTTTGGTTACTGGTCCTAATACAGTTGAGTGTTCTAATAAACCCAATGGTTGTTCAAGTAGTTCCAGTCAATATTATCAACCGACTGCATGACGTCCTCTGAACTTAAACAAGTACTGATCAATTTCAAAGCAAACTCCAAAGCTTTATAGTTTCTAGAAACTGAATACTTTGAACGATTAAACTGATCGGGGGTAGCTCCGCCCAAGATGCCCACGAGCTTAGAGATTGTAAAGATGTGAAGTGACTAGGAGTGTTCCAAGAACCCAGGTACCATAAGAATACAGGGAGCACGTATATAAACGAGGCGTGGGAGATAAACAGCTATGCATAGGCGAGTGGACAGATAAATGAAGTGACGGCTGGGTAGCGTCTTATCTATCGCGTCGGGATCATCTCCGGGTAGCCTTCCACTCGATGGAAAGGAAGTTCGGCTCTCTTCCTGCCCGGGCCCCGTCCCACAGCTTTCTCCAGCGACTGGGAAGATCAGCTCCCTCTTGCTCGCGATATATCAAGACAGTTATCACTGGAATGAGATCATTTATTGCATTAAGACGACGGAGGCGTCGAGAGCCTGGCGCGAACGGAAAACCGGAGGGGTTCGAGATTCGGTATATTGGAAGTTGCAGATAAGAAGAGAAAGGCCCCGTTCCTCTCCAACGGTCTCTTCCGCTTTCGCGCGGCCATCCTCCTCGCCCTTTGACGTTTTCATCCTCTCCTCTCTCGCGGTCGAGCATCCGTGAGTCCTCTAACGTCTGCGCAACCATCGACGTCCTCCCCTTCTTCTCCATCCTTCATCCCCTTCCTCCGCCCACCCGTTCGCAGTTCCTTTCCCCCGGGCCGTGGCCTTTTCCGTCCTAGCAGCGCTCTCTTTAAGCTTAATTGCCGGTATTTATCAAACGACGAAATAAATAAGCTGCTTACATTTCTTTGACGCCGAAGAGTGCTCGGCGTGCAGGGCGCTTATTTAGCGAGGGCGATAAGTACATTAGACTTTCGTCGTTTATTAAGGATGAAGAGGGCAGCGGGAGACCGTGGCGGGGCAGGAGGATGCTGGTTAATCCGCTCGAACACCTACAGGCGTGTGTGAGACCGCTTCGGAGGGCGCGCGCATCACGGCGGTCGGATTCTTACACTAGCTATCGAGGGCGCCTCAGTCTTTATGGGTAACAGATTATCGGGAAGGGTGGTTGCTGCTTTCTTTGATGTCTTTCTCATCTGCTCTCTCTCTCTCTCTCTCTCTCCCTCTCTCTCTCTCTCTCTCTCTCTCTCTCTCTGTCGTAATGTACGATATATGTATAAGTCAATACCGAAGATAACCGGACCCCATGAATCGAGCTATGCGTCAGTTCAACGTACATTTCGACGATGTTGATCCCTTTTTGCATTCATCTAATGTGTTCGGCGAACGATTGCGTGGTCGGTTACGGAATGTTTAACCGGGGATATAAAGGGTTAGACTCTAATTAAGGTTTTGTCATTTTTGTAGTTAAAAGGGATTTTCCCGTGAAATAAATAAATAAATAAATAAATAACGCGTTTTAAATGAAGACAGGCACGATCAATTGAAATCTAGTAGAAAATTCGGGTTGAACAGCAGTGAGATATAAAATAAAATATCAAAATATCATGGTGCACGGTTCAAGATTTAAATTCAACTCTATTAGCAAAAAAAAATCAACCACGATTTTGAATGGTGGGTACTATAGAATAGTTTGGTTCCTGTACGAATTACGATTCTGGTTGGGTTTCGTTGGTGGTAGAAGGACGCGCTAAATCATGGGAAACGACGGTGCTTGGTTTTCACAGAAGCCAGACATTCACACCGGCGGATCCCGTGATCGAACTTTCAACCTGTTCGCGCGGCGAACGGAACTTCCCCCAACGGTCGCCGGGGTTCGAGGGGGTTCTTGTAGACACTAGTACGCGCCCACACACGCAAGAAAATCGAACATTGTACAGCGTAAGGGCCGAGATCCTGTCCCATCCGACCCCTAGCGAAACGGAGGCCTTCCTCCTTCTCTCTCCCTCGAAGCAAGCGGCCCGTGAAGGAACTGCAAGGGTGTAAATCTGAAAGTTGGCTAAACTGTCTACTCTGCCGGGTCGAGCCGGGTTTTGCACCCTCGTCCGCCTTCTTCCTGGCTCTATTCAGCACCGTTTGCCCCCGAGGCGTCGCCACGATGTTCCTACACCCACTTCTGCCCCCTATTCGTCCCCTATCGGGGCGGGGGGCGAGCAAGCGGCCGAGAAAAGCGGAGCCAGGGAGGAACCGAGTCGAGCGACGACAAAGTAAAAGAAACGACGGGGAAATTGGAGCTTTTTATTACCGCCTCGTTTCCAATTTTACACGGAATCGCGTCTGCCCCGGTGAGACGGGGCCGATCTCCTATTCACTCGTACCCTAACGCGATTCGCGGCCACGCAGACGCGTCGACCGAGCGAAATAAGCTGAGAGTGTCGAGGAGAGATTGCCGGCGAAGAGAGACTGGGGAACGATCACGCGTTTTCGGACTATCGTTTTTGGACCCGCTGTAAAGAAGGGGTCGAATGTTTCGGCGCTCTGAAGACAGGGATTCGATTCGACACTGGGGAAGGTATAATAATTCGCTTTGAGATCGTGTTCCTTTCGAGTGCACCAATAAACTTAAGGTGAAAGGAATAGTAAGCTTTTGATATAGAATTGATTTTGGCACTGGGCTAGTGTTAATCGTCCAAGCAGTTTAATTATTAAAGGCTCGAGTCTGACTATACGCACACATTTCTACTTAAAACGATATTGCGCCTGTTTGATCTTCAAAGTGAATGCTTTCTGTGCCGTTTTAAACGAAAAACGAAATCGAAGGTACATTAATGCCGTTACGCAATATTAATCCGACTGAAAATCGTCATTAGATCGACAGTGGGATTTTACGCAACGTCACGGTAACAGAGTGAACGCGTTTTCTGATGTTTGTAATGTAAACGTGCGAGACGATCAGCACACGGTACTTTTAATTCTCGACCGTGTAATATTACAGATATGATAATAATATTCATGCACCGATCGCAATTTCCATATTTCCTACTGCGTAGTCAAATGAATATTATAATGCACCGTATTATTAAAAATCATGTATGCAAAAGTCAATATTCCCGTTGGGTCCTTATTACGCCGTTCGAAACTGATTCTCGCAAAGTATGCACAGACTTTTTACAATGAGAGATAAATTATATATCTCGATAATTCTCGCGTACCGAGTTCTCAAATTGCATGAATTAATACAACCGAATCACAGTAGTGTATTAATTTTCATGTAAGTCTAGCTCCATTACCTATTAATCCCCGCAATAAAACATTGCTCCACTTCTGAGGAAACTCAGTAACTATACCTCCACCACGAATGAGTTCTATCAACACAATTCCCCTCCGCGCCTTGCACAATCCCCATGTCAGCCTCGGAAAGAAGAAGAACCGAAGACAAGAAGAGGAAACCTCATAGAACCCCTCAGAGATCGAATATCGAAATTTTACGAACTCCCCGCTACCCTCGAACAATTCTTTTTTCTCGCCGCCTCATCGACCAGCCGATCGGGAATCACGACTTTCCAGACGCATCGCGAGCGGACGGGGCTAGAGCGCCACCGCGTCTGCGAAGTTTAATTATCCCGGCCGCAGGTGAGGGTACCATGGATCCACTTACAGCACTGGCCAGCCAGGTTGCGATTGAGCAATTATACTTCCCCGTGCCGTGTACGTGTGTCCACGAACACGAGCACCGCAAGGCGAATATAAAGGGAATCTCCGAGATTCGTGTGCACTCCAGCAACTCAGCGTCGTCGCTCGAGAAGGCGGCCAGCCTCTCCCCAAGGTCTCCGCCCAACTAATTCGCTTGAATTTTGATTTTCAATAAGAGAGAGAGAAAACAGAGAAATAGAGAGAGAAAGAGAGAGACGTGCACGCGTCGCGCGCACACACGCGAGCACGACCACATACGCGGCTGGAGGACGCCTCGCGTCCATGAACAAAGAGGGAAAGAGACGGGATAGAACGATGGGTGTACCGCGGGGGCTGGCGGAGACGCGCGTTGGGATTTAGCTTCCGTGTACAGCTGTACCGTGCCGGGGGTTTGAATATGCATGATGCATGGGCATTAAAGCCTGCCATCCTCCGCCGCCTACGCCATCCCCGTCCCTCCATCCCCCCCACCCGTCGGCCCACGTATGCAAATAGCAGGCCACCGACGGCACCAGTTCCGCCACCTCGAACGCCGCAACCAGCCGCACGATGCCTGCCGATATACGCGCGAAACGCGAAATTGCGAGCGCGTCAATTCTTCCTTTTTGCCCTTTTTCGGCTGTTTTCGATCGCAGCGCTGGCCGAAGTGTTGTCGCCCTGGTGCAGGAACGGGCAGCGTGACGGGCGAGAAAATAGGCTAACTCTATGATAGATGGAAATGCTTCTGATTGCTTTTGACATTCGAAGGACCACGCGTGGGTGGACGGTATGCTGCCTGTTTCTATGAACGAGAATTATTGGATATTTTCCACTGTAGAGTAATGCGATTAAGGAGAACAGTTTCATTATCCATCGCCGTTGGGTATCTACACCGTTTTTCTTGGGATATGAGAGCCGTGACCGCGTGATGTCGGTTTCTTTTCAGGCAGCAACGGATATTCGTGTTATCGCCTGCCTCCAATTTCACGTTAATAGATCTCTGTTAAACCGACGTCCAAGCAGCATTGTTTGCGGTCGGGTTTAGAACACTCGTTCCAGGCGTTACGATATTTCCACTGGATTATCTTTGACACGGCGGAAGTGCTGAACGCTTAAATCGCAGCCCTCAACGGCGCTATACTTCCCCGCCTACTTCTGCCCCGTTTTACGCTACGAAAACGATCACGTGAAAATAGCGCTAAAGGCTGTTATAAAAGGCCAGCATGGTGGACGAAGGTTCGAGGGAATGATATTTTGTTGAGCTTCGTCGTATCATATACTCGTCGCTGTCTGTGATAAATTTTGGAAGATGAGTTTCGATAAGCGACTATACTACGACAAAAAGTTGTATTTTCTGGTTAAATTATTGTTCCTATGATAATAACGCATAAGACTTTTGAATTCCTTTCATCAAGATCTTCTATTTTAAAGAAGAGCGAAGTCGATTCGGCGACTTCATAATTTTAATGTTCAAAGCCATTTTTTATATGAACCGTTGCGTATTCACAGGTAAAATTCTGGAATTTATTTATTCACATCGGCTCCAACACTTTCTGCCCGGTTTCGTTAAAAATTCGCTCATCCCATGCGCGTCTTGCCCTCGTCAGACTCTCGAGAAAATTGCGATGCTGGCAAAACGTCGTGACACTTTTCCAAGAGGACATGACTTGCAGTTGGAAACCACGAACGGAACAAATTGCAGGATTACAAAAGCCTTAGGTACTTCATCCCATCTACTCTCTAGTATATGAACTAGGTACAATTTGTTCGAGACAATACATAAAACGTGTATTATACATATAAATTTTTCTGCGTAAAATCTGAAGGCGCTAGCTCATTCTCAAAGAAAAGAATACTGTTCGAAGCAACTCAGAGAACAATCCAACATCAGCTATAAAAACGAACACGACTTGGGTGGATCACGATGCCAGTTAGATCGAATCCAACGTAGGGGAGCGATTCGTGAGGCGGGTAATTTACGGTTAATTTCGAGAAAAGCAAATAATTGGACTAAAGGGGGTAGGGGCCACGTAAGAAACTGCGTAATTGCTCTCAATCACGCCAACTGGCCTGAGGAATTCGAATCAGCCTCTGATATATTCGACGGCCGGGGAAGTTCCGTCCGTGCGAAGAACAGAAGAAGAACTGTCGGGCTTCCTGTCTTTTTCTCGCGCAATTATCTCATTTGCCAGGCGGTAATTGAACGGAAAGAAAATGGCGATCGTGGCACCGAAACGTGCTTCCTGAAATTAATTGACGGAGCCGCGATCGGAACGATAAAACAACGCGCCGCGATTATAATTGGACGAGAAGACTCGTACAATTATCAATTTTGTATAGGCTCGTACGTCGCGGAGCGGTCAAGGGCGCACTGTTGCTTCAACGAGTTCAACATCGCGGTGCCTTTTTGAACGATTATGCGAGTACTCGATCGATGGGACGCGTTGTATCGTTACTGGGCGACAACACGCTAATTGGCTCGTTATCGATGCACGCCAGTAGGAACGCTCTCTGCACGGGCGCAAATAATTTATCGCGAAACTAGCATGTCCACCGTGATTGGAATATAATGGTGACGACGGTCGATTGGTCATACGTGCAGCGACGTGTTTGTCCATATACCATATTCCTTCGAAAAGACGAATCCAATACCCGCCACGAATGTTGCCATTCTTGCGAGACAATAGTTAAAACATACAGCGAACACGAATATAATCTGTGAACTCATCAACGGTTTATGGTTTCCGCGACTCACTTACAACAGTATTCTCTCTTTGTTCCCGTGAGATCCCCATTTCGATGGAATTCAACGTAATTCTCAACAGTGCGGCGTCTGACGCGGCACAGGCACCATCCACTTAAACCCCAACCACGTCGCCCGCGACTATTCGAAGCAGCCAAAATTTTCCTATTCATAAACCTCCGCCAAAATCACCTCGTCAACGCAACAAACTCCAAGTTCCAGGGCGGTTAAAGCTTCGAGGGATAAAAATTGAACGATACAGAGTGGAACGAGCAGCCCATTAAAGCGCGCTCGAGACGGGTTGTCGCGTAAACAAAGCTGTCAGATTTCGCGCGCCTTTCCGAAAGACAATGCCGAGAACGCTGTGGCTCCGTTATCGTGACACGTAAATCGCCACCAACCGTCGAGTTACATGTATAATTAACCGCGGTGCACGGAGACGCGGAGTCTGCGACGACGAGCGTCATAAAAACGGCAGTTTCAGCCACGCCGGTCCGCCCGATCACGTTGCAAGAAACAAAAGTACGTGCAACGTGACACCCCCCTCTCTCTCTCTCTCTCTCTCTTCTCTCAGCCGAGTGTACGCTGGAATAATCACTGGCCCGTGTACGCTCATTGTTCTTCCCCGTGCTGATACAACGGCCATAAGTGAGTACACGTCCGATACGCGGACCTGGCCGGGGCACGTGCGTGTATAGTTATCAGACGCACGTGTTTGCCGAGCGGCCGTTTGTAATTACATTTCGGTTACACGTACCGCCGCTGATTTCACGCTGACGCCGAACAGGCATGAACATAATTCGACAAAACGGATATTGATATCCGTGGGTCGCCGGCCGGGACAAATGGGGACGAATTCGCGGCGACCGGACGCGAGACAAATTCCGAATTACTCGCGCCCACCATCCCGCGCCGCTTGTTGCGGCCTGATAAATGCCTACAATCAACGTGTCGAAGTCAGAATTGTGCGTTTCCGTGGGGACGTTCAGTGAATTGCCGGAGAAGCACAGGGCACGAGTAGTGAATAACGAAGGTAAGTTGCACACTGAATTACTTGGGGAATGATAAGGATGTTTAATCAAATTTCAAAAAATCAAAAAATCGTGTAGAAATCATACCAACGCTGATCGACTGATATTACGATAGAGACTGCTTAGTGTGTAGTTTGAAACTCCGGCCGATTTGTATCCCTTATGCACGCCCCACGTGTTTTAACCTATGAAATATGAATAAGCAAGGCGTCGATGATCCAAGTATGTACTTTGTCCCAGAGGTCTGAATAATTTCCACTGGAACAAACCCATCAATCACGAATAATAGCGCAAATGCTACCTGGCTGATAAAAGTAATCTATTTCTCGCTGCTGTTATAATTCCGCCCGTTCCACGAAACTCAGGGAATAAACTTGGAGCAAGCCGGAACTTAGTGTCCGACCAACGAGATCACAAAGCGCACGGTAGCGAGCAAATTACAGACGTCGCTCGGCTTAAGACGAGGGTGGATAACCCGGGGATATTGCCGTAATTAAAGACCAACAGTTCGATTTAAAAAGTAATCGATAACGGACCGGCCCCCGTAAGGCAATTACCTAATGCCCCTCGCCTTGATCGCCAAGAAGGTCACGTCACATTTAATGAAACGTAACCCCGTGTAACGTTTCGAAAACAAAGCTTGCTTTATGTGTGCCCCGCGTGCCGTCTGCGACTGTGAGCGCACAAAATATGAGTAATAGGCGGAGGTGGGCGAGGGGGTGGAGGGGGTTGATTTAGTATTAGGATTTATTAGGGCCGCTCGCCCCTCGCGGATACCGGTGTTACAAAGGGCGAGGGTAAGACCTTATGATTTCTCCTGGGGACCCATACACACGACCTCGACTAATGCACCTGCTGTCTGTACATCTTCGCAATTCTTTCTAACCCAGAGTCGTGCACTGGAAAGTACGTATATTTATAGGTCCAGTCGGTCCCAGTACGGAAATTTCGGCGACAGTGATACACAAATGGCAATAAGTACGGGCTACAGTGAAATATCGTGTCCCCGAAGTCTACTCCTCTGGGTTTAATTGAAATGAATATTCATTTCTATTTGTTACGACGGTTCTCACTTGTTCGACTTTTTACGCGCGATTTTAACGCGATCCCAATATAGAATCCCAAGAGCAATTTTCGAGTTCAAATGTTGCGCCTTTACGACTTCCAAAGGGGATTAATCACGAAAAAAATAACTCTTTTCCACGACCATGGAAAATCGCTCTTCTTCAAATACAAATTTCATCATATCAAAATTTATATTTCTAGAAAAAGACTATTAGAGCAAGATTGTATGAATATGTATTAGGAATGTGAAATTATCACTCAAAAGTTGAAAGATTCAACAATACGAAAATGGTAACACAAAAATGACGCTTAATAAATAATATTAATGGGTTACCACCTTGTGTGAATTTGAGATTACTTAAATTAGTGGTGTAGATTCCATACATACAGTACGCTGGAACAGGGGAAGAACGGTATACGAAATTCGGGCTCACCTGTAACAAAAAATTTAAGGATAGAATTATTAGCTGCTTCGGCGCAAGAAAATTCGCGTGGAACGACAGTAGGAGATAAGACTGCTTGTTATCATCCGGGAATATCGTAAACAGGCGTGTTTGCCGAAGGCTCAGCGGAAAGTGATACGTGACACGCATGCCAGTGAGGAGTAAAGGCTGGATTCACGGACGGGCTTAAATTTCCATTAGTTACACGACAATGGCGCCCAGACTACTCGGGCCACATAAATGGGAGGGTCTAATGCGCTCGTTGGGATTACCAAAAATGTGATGCAGACCAGCTTGTGCACGAACATTTTGCGTGGCTGGTATTCCCTACGTGCACAGATATAAAAGGAAGATCCCGATGCATTCTGTCTGAGTTTCACCTTAAATCTAATAAAAAGCAACTGGAAATTTTCTCACGATAATTTTGTTAAAACTAAAATTTAATAATTGAAGATCACAAGAATACTTGAAGTGAGCACTAATAACATTTGATCCCCACCTCTCAATCCTTACTTTCCAAAGTCTCCAGGGTGCCAGTTCAGGGCAACCTGACTGATATTAATTTCACCAACACCTTGTCGCTTGACCTGTATCACAGTTATTAGTTATTATCAGCTCTTTCTGTTCGGCCCGATCGAAGGTACATTTAATCTGCGAGCCTACACACCGCGTCAGCTGCCTACGATTCAATAAAAACTCAATAAAAGCTCGTTAAATTTGTAATTAATCTGACACGAACACCGTGCACGCATGCGTGCACATGGAGAGCGACGTTCTACTCCCTAGTGGTTATTTATTCAAATACACCGATAGATCCAAGTAAAATGGACGATTTCGTTTAAATTTTCATTCGGCGACTCGGAAAAAAGTGTATGCAATCGACAGGATAAAAAAGCACATGCTGCGTGCATTTTATACGATGGTAAAATATTTAAATGGAATTGGTTGTCTGGAGTGACGTTCAGCTGGCAGCTCGATATCGAGGGAAGCGTGTCACGAGTGACGGTACACGGGTTCCCCGGAAGCTCTCGCCACCAGGACAACGCGTCGCGTTACCGTAGGCTTCGAGGATCACTGCCGCGGCAGCAAATGGCATGCACGATTGTTGCCTGAGCGACGGCGTATATCCTCGTGCCTTTTCTCCTCCCTCGAGCCGCCGCCTCGAGAAATCCCATCAACTCCAGTTGTCCCATTTCGAAGCGAAATTCGAACACGTAACCCAGTTTTCCACTTCTTCATGGGTACACGATCAACCAATCGACACACGTGTGGAAATTGGAAGATTCAGATATAAGTAAATGCTTAACACGTCCTCGAGGTTTTGGAACTGTTACTGAAATCTAAGCGTAAATTCAACTGGACAGAAGAACTTTTGCAGAGGAATAAGAAATCATTGTTGAAGCATTCCGTTTATTAGATTCTACACGAGTTCTTGTGATGCAATGCTGCCTCGAGCCTTTCGTCCACATCTTAATACATACTACTGACCGTTCAACGTGCAACTCAAATAAAAAGGAGGAGCATCGATTGACCGAACTCCTCGGCGAAGGACCGTCAAAGTCCGATGGGGCTACTTACCCATCATAACCATCGATTTTCTTCCGGTGAGGTCGAGGGTGGAAAACTTATATAATTCATCGACGACCATGCTCCCTGGACAGGCCGTATAACGTATTGTTCCCCTTTTATTTCCCATAAAACTTCAAACGCCCATCCAAATATTACGACGTCCGAAGAATTCGTTAGCGTCTGCCCGACTGGGGGTGGGTGAGACAGTCTGTAAATGGCAGTCGCGTAATATCGTTCGGGAAATATTGGACGGTGAAATCGTCCGTGATATCGGAGGGCGACAGCACGTGTCGCGGGATATCGTGGATGCAGCCGCACGCATTAACGCGTTTTGGAAGACGCGAGCACACGGGGTCGCGTGTTGCGCACCATTCACACAAATAGAGAGAGAGAGAGAGAGAGAGAGAGCAGAGTCTTTACCCTGGCAAACAGAATATCGGGACAGCACGTGCCGAGGCACGCAACAAATAGCCTCGAAAGCACGCATCCCCTGGTACCGAGGCATGCCTCGAGTGTGTATTCATCCCCGTCCCAGGCCTCCTCCGCGACAGCAACCCCCTGGCTGCCTCTGCACGGGACCAAGCCACGACTCCAAGGAGAAGCTAGTCCCGCCATAAAGAGAATCCAGGCTTTATTTAAACGCGTGTCTATGGTTTATCGTTTGCCGAGTGTATCGATCCATTTGTCCACAAGGAGGAGGAGGAGGAGGAGGGTCTTCAGAAGAGGTTCTTCAACCACCCCATCCATGGTGTACAGAGTTTCTCGTCTTCCTTTTTCCTGCGCCCTCGATGAAACGAAGTCAGCGACCAATCGTCGAGCGCTGTTCATTGATTGTAGGTTTGTTTTCTTTCCCTCTGATTCGATTGAACGTGCACGAAGGCTATTTCTTTGCTGTAGTCCTCTTTGTTTTCCGCTTCGTTTTACTTTTTCGTGGTACTTCTTTTATAACGAACGAAGGTTTGCTTTTAATTTGGGATTATGTGTGTCGTGGGAATGAGAGAGTTTCGTGAAAGGCGAGCGAGAGATTATATATTGCGGGGGTTGTTCCTCATGGGTGGCCAGTGCGCGCCGTTTCGTTAATCTATAGAGAAGCTACAGGGAGGGAAGCAGCGAGGAGCCTTTATCGAATTTTAAGAGAATTTCAGCAAGTCAACACTGTTTGCATATAGGTTACGATATAAAGATTTTCTGTAATATCGCTGGAACGATGTATTCAACGCCAGTGGTTTGTCGAGGGGAAAACTAGGATTGGTTTTAGATAAAACTGACCCAGTTTCGAGAGCCTCGTGGTATCGGGACTTCTCGATACTGCGGTTGAAAAAAAAATTTGAATGAGAAACAACGTCCGCGGCGGTAACTTTATCGCGGGCATTTCATGGCGGCCACTCTGCTTTCGTTGCAAAAAAAAAAGGGGAAAAAGCTCCCGACCAATCGTTGTTTTTCCCACGTTCTATACATTTCCCCGAAGAAACTGTCAACACCTTTCACGCATTAAACCGTAAACTCCGCGCCGGGTAACGCTGCGCCCGTAAATAATCGTCCCTTTGCGGCCGGCTTTGAGTGCGAATTATTGGGAATGCGATTCGCATCGGTTTGAAAATCAAGAGAAACGCGGAAAAATTCATGGTCGGTTCATCAAAGGATACGCCAGAAACGGTGAGCGTTGCGTAAAATCATCGCCCGTTCTGCTCTGACCCATTTTCCCGACAACGAATTATAGACTTTGACGGTGTTGAGAGCGAGAGCGAGAGAGAGAGAGAGAGAAAGAAAAGGTGGTTTCAGGCATTTTTCCCGCGGTAAAAATTGTTTATCGATTCATGGGCGAGCAAACGTGCCCATTAGAAACGTATTACCAGTTGGCGTTGCAATTTAAAGGCAATCATCGCGATACTGTGCCGCAGCTCTGCGGTTCTCCTTTCCCTTTCCTTTATTTCCCCCATTCTTTTTTTCTGTTTCTTCTGTTAAAACAGTATCAGCCACATTTTCGTCGGTAACAAGTCTTGCTGGCGCATTACGTTCGCGTGCACCTCGCGTCTGTTCGCAATAATGTCCGCGAGAATATCGGTCTGCGCGGTTCTGGAACTAATGGGAGTACGATCTCAGTATTTCTGTGCCTGGTTATGCCAGGACTCGACTGGGCAAAGTCGCGTTAACAAGGGTCGAAACCGACCGCGGGGGTTGTTCGCGTGGTGGTGTGTCACCCTTATCTCGGTCGCTGCCCTAATTTTCACGGGTTAAAATAAAGAGAAAGGGCCAGAGCGTGCGAGAGAGAGAGAGAGAGAGAGAGAGAGAAAGAGAAAAAGGGGAGAACGAGGAGGGTGGGTAACGTGTACCTGCATGACATCCACGTGCTCTTTTCAGCCGCTTTCGCTTCGCGTGGCTTGCTAGCACAAAGGCGGCTTTCGAGGAAAAAAGCTATTCCAATATCTGACACAAAAGAAATTTTTTTTTTCTTCTGTTCACGTGGGACGAGGAAATATCGATTCCTGAATATGTATCAGAACCGAATCGAATGAGAATAAATTGGAAGTCGTGTTTGTCCGCGATTGGAAATAATTTCTGTGGAGCCACCGCGACTGTAATTTTACCGTATGGAATTCGAGCGTGTCCGCGCGTTTTCTGGTCAAAAAGTTTGATGCTGTATACTTGAAGCTAGATTTTCAGGGAAATGTACAGTTCATTTCTATATCTCTTATTGTATCGAGGTTAAATTGCATGGAAGTCAAGAGAAAGGTCCTTAGCGTCGAATGGTACCGATTCTCCCACTCGAGAGAAAAGTTGCTCTCGAACCACGGCAAAACAGAACACAAAAACGAAGGCTTAACTTAAGCAGTCGTTTTCCGCGAAAGAAACACTTTCTTTTTAATCTATATATATAAAAATGAATGTTTGTTTGTTTGTCCCGCATGCGTTCCTATACCATTCAACCGATCGTGATGAAACTTTGCAGAGTTGTTGTGCGCACGCCCGCGAAGGTTTCTGAATTAGTAAAACCATTTTATAATAGATGGCGCGCGAGTCGTTTCAACAAATGAGTGTATTCGAATGTTTTGTTCGTTTGTCCGATATGTGTTCCTAAACCATTCATCCGATTGCGATGAAACTTTGATGAGTTGTTGTGTACACGCCCGCGAAGGTTTCTGAATTAGTACAATCACTTTATAATAGGTGGCGCGCGAGTCGTTTCAACAAATGAGTATATTCGAATGTTTTATTCGTTTGTCCGGTATGTGTTCCTAAACCATTCATCCGATTGCGGTGAAATTTTGATGAGTTGTTGCGCGCACGCCTGCGAAAGTTTCTGAATTAGTACAACCATTTTCCAATACGTGACGCGCGAGTCCTTTCAAATACAAACGGCAACATTTCAGTTCGTGCATAATATAATAAGTGGTGTTGATCGGTCGACATTATATAATATATTTTCTTTGCGTTTTCCAAGTGATTATGCCACCCAAACGAAAAGCGATTGGTCGATCTACACCTCAAGCACGAAAGAAAAAGGCATCACGAGCTTCAGAAACAGACGAGCAACAGAATAAAAGCACTTCAATAAACACAATTAAAACATAAACACTTCCTTTCTTTGGAATACTAAATATATTATCGCATTAAATTGAAGACCATGCGAATGTACATACATATAACAAACCCGGGCAACGCCGGGTACTTTAATCTACTGTATTTATAAAAAAATGAAAGCAAATCCAGATGTGTCCTGTTATCCAATGTTTATTAGTATCACAGGGAATGAAAAAAGTTGGTATGAAATTTAATATACACAATTATTTCAAGAAAAATTCGGTCGTGTTTGTAGGTTACTAAAAATTCGCGGCTTTTTAATTTTTTTCCATAAAAAAACTTACCATATCAAAGGTTGCCGGGAAATGGCACATGTTTGATACATCCTGTAATTTTTTTAAGTAGCTCTGAACCTCTGTTCATTCGCAAGTAGGGGAAACCAAGAGAAAAAAAGATTCGAGAAAAACGTGTTTAAAGTTTCTGGGCAAAAGCGACGCTGTAGGTTGCCGCTCCACCTTTTTAGCTGCCAAAACAACAATTTTGTGAATTTTAATATAAACCAAGCGGCATTTTACTCAGAAAAGATAGTACTTTTGGAAAATGCAATAAAAAATCGAGTTTTCAACTGCCTAGTCCCCTTAAATGACGAGTATGGGAGTAACCAGTGGCAAAGTTTAGAGCGGAGTATTTCCTTCAGAAGCGGTAAAGTTTGCTATTAAGATGGAAAAAATTAGGATTTAGATCCTAACTTCAGTTTGCCTAAGTTACGCCACACTCGCGGAACTAATAAAACTCAAGTTATAAGTCCATAATGGAAAAACTTTCTTCCTAAAACCTGAAATCGTCAATATCCCCGGGGCCCCGACAAACGCTGTATTTTTCACTTCCGCCGAGTGAATCGCGCGAATTCACGAATTGTAGCCATACCTTTTCGTACATCAGAGCGTGAATTTTCCGAATTCCCTTCTGTGGGCATAGAACTTGAATTCTCCTTGTTCAAAATTAATCTAAAATAGTTTGAGTACTTGAACGTTCTCCTTTCGCAAATTCCCTCTTAATTCTACTAAAAAATTACCCAATTCCCGGGGCAACTTCCACGGCATTGAATTGCCTTGGGAGCCTAAAACGAAACTAGCACTATCGAGCACACGTTTCTATTCGCGTTTTTCAATATCCCCGAAGATACGCAGCCCGGCAACTTTTAAACCAATATATCGAGCGAGAAGTTTTCGGAATTTCGCGATCGTGTCCGCGACTCTTTCGAGCAGGTGGCCCAATTTCGGAGTGGAACTTTAATGAAAGAAGTTGCACGGGGGAAGGTGAGATCGCCGATGCGCGGTCGATCGCGGCAATAAACCGTCTCGGCTCTGTAGATCATCACGCAACGTGTCACGAACGGCTCGCAGCCCTGCCAACAGCAAGAAGCCCTTCGTGGGGTGGGTTTATCGGAAAGCCGGCACGCAAGGAGTATCGCCCCCGCACCGCGCGCCTTTCTACCAGTTATCACGTTGTAAACCTTATCTATCGTGGAGCACAATAGTCGTACGCCCGAATAGCAGGACGTACGGATGCGTTTTACGCGTTCCACGTGCAGCATAAAGCTATGTACGCACATAGCCAAAGCGAGACGAAGGGTATACTTGAAGTAGTTGGGATGGCATTATTGGATACATGCTATGGAAATTATGGAACTTCCCTTACAGTGTTCCTATTTAGTTAATGTACCAGGAACGCTGACTAAAATCGTATAATCACTATGCGTGAGGCTAGATGGGCACAATTGTGGAAGTGACTTCACTTGTGAATGATATAGTAAAACGTAGAAATGTGTAGGTAGACGAGGTGATAGATTCGTGCAGATATGCTTCTGCCTGAGATTTGTTTGTGACTAACCTGATGATCAATTTGATACAAAACGCATGAATGTTTAAGAATGTAATTTCCAATTTTAGAGCACTTTTGTAGCTATTTCAAATTACTCGTTGTTGAAGAATCATCGAGACCCCACTGTATTGACTTGGAAATTGTTGGACCACGTGTTGGAACGGGGCTTAACTGACATTTCCTAGTAATAATCGGTACCATGAAGTTATTTTGAAGCACAAAAAAGCAATCTGTACGGTACACGCTTCTCTGTTCCTACGTCACATCACAGGCTTTTCCAATACCCTTCGTTCGCAATTACGTCCCCTCCCCATGAACGAGTGATCGTCACTGGAAAATGTAAAAGTTGTACAACGGTCGTCGATGAAACTCAACGCTGACATGTTTGAAAAAACATTTTCCCGTCCCTGCGACATTAATGGCGCGTGGGGACTTTTTTTTACCACAACCAAAGCTATCGAACGTATTTGGCACCATTCTCGGCCAAATTTCATTCTGAGGCGATTAAATAACATCCAACCTTGTTGAACTATGTCTGCCCTATAATTTTCCAAACTATACGATCTGTCGTACATCTCACCATCGTTCTAATGGCGAAAGGTCGCTTGAAAAAAACGGATTATCAAAGTCTGGCCGATAGAAGGACCCCTAATAACAAAGCTTCTTTCGTGAATGGAACATGGCTGCTATCGACTGCTTTTCGATTCGCCATTCTGGACCAGCGATCACGAAAGGGCCGCTGTGACCGAAAAAGATTCAAAGTGACATTTTCGACGTGCCTTTGAAGATATCCTCGGCGATGAAATTACCGGACCTAATACCGAGCCAGCCATCTCTGCTGACCCGGCTTCCAAACGATTTCGTTTCAAGGCGAGGTTTAATTGGGTTCGGTTTTGATCGCGACCAGTTGGAGAGGCGTTCGTATTCGGTCAGTTGGTCGAGCCACGTCGATGGTGGAACGAAAAAGCTTCCCTCTGTGGGTAACAGCTATGTAGAATGTTAGGCTCTGCGACAAGGAACTCATCGACCAGCTGGACGCCACAAGTGATTGAAACGCTCGTTTAACAAATGAAATGATTAGAGTTTAAATTGCAGGCAGAAGGAAAAGCCGGTCATCAGGATTCAAATTGCAAAATCACCATTTTACCAGCTGATCTAACTATAGAACGTCGATTTACTCAGTTCTCTGCGAGTTTAATATTGGAATAGACTAAGCGTTCAAAGAATTTTAATCTTGGGAATCAGTGAATTAAATATAGTCTCCTTTAATTGATATTTCATTGCTATGAAATTACGTATGTTCCACTTTTATAGACGTCGATAAGGACGTTTCGAGAAAGCTGTCGGTGACGTTTAAATGGCAAAGAGTCGCGAGGTTGTGCAGCTGAGGACTTCTATCGGGTTATGGTTATTGCCTGCGTAATTCCCCGTTGTAATTATGGAACGTTTGAACAGCCGTGAGCAATGTAAGCCTCCTTCACGCTGTACGCAGGATAATCGGGGCTCCCGTTAACTGTCAACGTCACACACACAGTTTGGGATAATTAGGATCCGGCTAATTAGTGCCTTTACCACCAGGCAGACGCGTGAGTCTTTCTTGCTGGGAATTTACTGTCGCGAACTTTCTACTCGGAGCGCGTCGAAGGATAATTGATCAAAGATCCTCGATGGAAAAGCTTTTAGTCGCTAAGCTGCCTCGAGGGGTGGACGGTTCTGTTCCGAACTGTTCTACGCGATTAACCGCCGCTCATCACGAGCAAGTTCGTAGTGGTACCTGTTGAGATTTAGAATTACAAGTACGATGCCTTGGGCACCAACGTACATACATATTTCATTTCGTATCTCAGTATGCACGGAGTGTTTCAGAAATGCTTGATTCTTTCTACTGATTTTGGTGATTAGAGAAAATCATATGATTGCGTATAGGAATATTCATCTCGAAGGTAAAATGTTAGTATCGAAACGATGTTTTGATCATTTGACATCCGTGAAATATCGATCAACGAATTAATTAATCAAAAATTCCTTGAGCACGGGAACCCCGAAACTTCAATTTCCCCATTCTTCCCTTAACTTCCGTCGTGCTCGTCGATCATTAACGCACAGATCAATGAGCATGGATTGGCCGTTTACGGGGGCAGGCCCTGGAGGCGTCTTTATGAAGCCTTTAATTAAACGGTTTCATAAATCACGCGACCGCGAGGGGTTCGATGGAACGCGGGGACAAATTAATAAGATTAATTGGTTGACAGTTTGGGAAACAGTTTTGGCCTCTACGTCGCTCGTTCCCGCTTCCATTTCGAAGTGGGTTGAAATGACAAAGGGAGGGGAGAGATCTCAGCGAAGAATATTAATTTTTAGCCCAGGGCCCTTTGGAAAATATGTTTTCTTTGAACCTCGTCCCGTAGGGCTTACAGGAACCCTCGAACCTCTGGGATAAACGTCACGACCAGGAGATATAAGCTTAGATTGATGGATTCGACCGATTTTAACGACCGTAACGACAACTGAGCGGTGCTTTAGAACGTTATTGGATATTTGCATAGAACGAGCAGACACGTTGGGGGACGAGGGTTGGAAAATGATCGTTGCTCCAGGCACTGGACTAATTAAGACCAAGCACATGTAGATCAATATGCCTACGGTTCTATAATAATCTTGGGACTTTGAATCATGGGCATATAACACTGAGTTTAAACAGTGACACGGTTCATGAAAATATTTAACAATAAATCAATAAAGTAATAAATTAAATATGTAATATAATCTGTCGCAACAGTTTTTATGGTAGACGAATTTTTTCATCAAGTAACAAACAACGCATTCTTGTTATAGAATTGTAAAGGTTCATGACTGTGCCAAGAAAAAAGTGAGTCCAATAAATTAGTAAACAGATTTCCAAAATTTCGAGCCAATGGACAATACCATGATTGTGTGAACGCTGCTTTCCATACCCTTCCTACTGCCCACATTATTTGGAGGTTGATAGGGACTCGGGGTGTCGTCTCTCGCAAGGTTAACCATCGTCTTATCGACGATCGACCCCCTACAGCCAACTGGCATCGCTCTGTCACGTTGCTGGCTCCTCAGATAACGTCCGAGTATTACGACGCCTGACATTCTAACCGTTAAACGACTGCGCGACGATTAGTAATGCGAGACAAATGATAGTCATCCCCAATAGGGTGACACGGCAGATACTAATCTAAGGTACACGTTACCCAAAACTTATATTCTTACCCCAACTGCCAGCACGAACATCGTTCATCCCTCTCCATAACTACGAAACTTGTGTTAGATACAAAGCGAAGTTTACAGGAATAATTGCCATACAGGCCCAAACGAGGAACATGTCCCAACGATCAAGTATTTACGATTGGTCAGGCGTCACGTCCATTTCCTCTGTTTGCCGCTCGTTCTATTTTTCTTTTATCGTTGTTCGGGGTCCGCGGACACTTTTGTCGATCGATGTACCTTTTTAACAGGGTCCGCGCAACAATGGGACGCAGCGTTCAGCCCGATAGGTTCCAAACATTCTATTTGCCGAGCATTGTAATCCAAGCCTCATTGTTCCTTGCAAACACTGTTTTTCTGCTCGCGCAAACGCTCGAAGGCGAGGCACAGAGATATCGGGGATTTACAGCGACCATTGCATCCCGGGGCTAAAGTGGACGCGATATTTCCGGTTTATATTTCCGGCCCGGCCCGACACGTCGCGGATCAACCGTGCTCCTCTCTCCCCTTCTCCCCTTTCCCTCACTTTCCCGGACATAAAAGGCCGTCAAAGTCAAAACACAATTACGTGCGGAATTGAATAAAGGTTACTTAAACGAACGATACGATCCACCGTTCTATTTCGCGTAATTGGATCGATAATTGTATATCGAGCACGAAAAACCGGACGCAGCTGGCCGAGCCGTAATTATTCGTTCGGACAGGTTACCTGTGTCGTCTTGTTACGTACGCGACGCGGCTGCATCCCCCGTTCAGCGCGTGTTACGCACCAATGTAACTCGGATCGTCGACGATCCGCGCCAGCGTAATCGAATTTCGCGACGGCTTACGCCGCTGTTATCCCTTAACCGCTTGCATAGAATGTTTTTATTTGAAACAATGGTATTTGATTGTAACTAGATCTTCCTAGACTTCACGTGTGTTAAATATGTTGATTCTGTTAGACGACCAGCTCCTCGTGTTTGGAATTCACCAAAATTCCCGCTTCACCATATAAAAATAATAAGGTAATCTTCTATTATAACAAAAAAAAAATACCATCGTCTTAAAAAAGAGAGAAAGTAATAACCTTCTTTCTGTAGCGATATTAACAATCGCTCCTCCGTCTTTTATTTAGCTAATTGCGATCATGAGCAATGTAGAAGAAGAGAAAAATGTACCCCATTTCTCCAGTCCAGGAGTCCATTTTGTTGATTAATGTTACGCATTTACGTGATTTTTTGGCTCGCACGCGGCGAGGGTCAGCGAAGACACGATTATACGCCGTTGAAGAGGCAAAAAATCGCGAAAATTGCTCGTTTGATCTCGCGGGCGACGAGATTACCGATGGCATAGAGATCAAAGACGTAATGGGATTCGTTGCGTAAATTATCCCGCATAAATGTTCTCGGTACGCTTAGAGCAGGGGGAAATAATCGCGAGCTCTAAATTGCAGGAGTGATACTCGGGCGAAATTTAATTTCGAGTTTGCCGACGTTTTATGCTCCTCCCGCGCAGAAAAAACGCTCCTTTTCTTTCGAGCGTTTAATATAAACGCTGCCCGTTACGCGTTAAACTTTGACGACTTCTTTTGTTCCTGCTCTTATTACGAACGTACTACGATTTAGTGAGAGCCTCGCGTCACTTCGTTCCTCGTTCACATTCCGTAGAATTGACCAAGCAAAATGCACGTGTCCCAAAAGCTTTCCTATTATCCCGTGCTCCACATGCACGATGTATATTTAGTTCGTTAACATTAGCCTCCGGTTATAAACTGTACGTTCTTCGACAACTTGGCGAAGTTTCAATTTGGCAAGCCGTCAAAACCGGACCAATGTAGCACTATGTGTATAACTTTCGATAAATTATTACAATACCGGCGAATAAGTGGTAGGTCCTGGCACTTGAAAGTTGTAAAGTGCAAGTAGGTACTCGATAGCTGGGAAAAAAATATATTGAAACTTCCATACATTTCAAACACTTCATTTTGCCGTTACTAGTACATGAAAGTATTATACAAGTAACCACAGGTAACATCATAATATTCTCTGCGAGTTTCCAGGAAGCTGGGCAGAGAAGCAAAAAGAAAGCTGTTGCTTAAGATTCCTGAGGAAACGGGCAAACTTACATCTAAAAACTTTTTAAAGCACACTTTCCAACTTCTCAGACTCCGTGTAATCGCCTCCTCAATTATTATTGTACAACCGTGGTCGTAGTTTTATCCGGAAAGGGGCCAATACGAGCAAGTTGTTGGTTGTATTCTAAGAATGGCCTATTAAAAATTTTGATAAAAATTTGTATCTAAAAGACGTGCTATTACAATAATTGCTTCATTGTAATCTCGTCAGGGATAATAAGTATTCGAGCTTGCAGGATGTTATTACGGATAATGAAAGAGAAATATTCCTAAGATACCATGAATGCGAAAAAGACGGATCAATACACCTTATACTCGCACGGTGCATCGCGACCCACGAAACGTGCATTGGAACCACAGATGCTTTTCCCCTCATTGATAAGAGGTCTGGGCGTTATCGCGGCCGCGAGGGTGTAAGTAATCCTCGATAGGTCAAAGTACTGGACTTACGTCGTAGGGGGAACGCGCACGAGACACTAGGTACGTAGTGTGCAAGTCGATTAATAATTCAAAGAAGCCGCGGCTAATACCTACATGACGTCACTTGGAAATCGATCCAATGAAACATGCATTACCCCGGGGAGTGACGTCTGTTCGATCTTATGGCAGGGCAGTCGGAGTGCATACGGAACGTTCGTTAAACTGTCATTCGGATCGAAATCGCGACCTAAAATAAAACTTTCACGAACGTAACGGTTCACGGAATTCTGCTGGTAACGAATCGTCGCTCGCGGGAATACAGCCGACGATGCTCTCTGAAATATTCACTCAGCGTTACAAGGGGTAATTACACCCATACTCCTCGACCTGTCTGTCGGGATGTTTAATTTAATTTAGGAAAATCGAGAACGTCTATCGTCGACTGTCGTTGCTGTGAAGGATGGAAGGATTTGTAGCAGTGACGATTGAATCCTCGCGTACTATGTCGTATTAAAGTAAATATTAAATGAATATTAAATGCACATCGGTGATCTAGAAGATCATCAACCTTCCACATACCTATAAAAAGTTGAAACTTTGAAAGAATGTAGGTGAAAACACTCACTTTCTATTCCCCAAGTGTTCTCGAAATATCGCGATAAAGTATCGAACATATCTTTCGAGCGATTTGATGAAAAAGCTTAAAGCTCTCGCGTGCCGTGAACTCCACTCGTCGACCATGTTTCAATAATAGAGGAGACGCTGCGGGGGGCCAGCTTGAAATACCGGCGAAATCGAGCCAACCGACAATGGCATCGTTATCAAGATATAAGGTAGCCCAACAGGTAAGCGCGGAACCTGTGGGCCCATGGCAGAAGCCAGCATAACAGGCGAAACATAAAATTGGCGGCAGCTGTAGGGCGTGCAAAATGCACGCGCGCTCGAGCTCCAGCAAATTTATAGCCCCAAAACGAACGACCTTCGCTCCCGCCCCCACTCTTCCTCTCTCACCCTACCTCTCTGCGGGTTCGTGGCCTATAGAAAATCGTTAATTGTCCACGCGGACGCCGGCGTTAATTTCCTTTGATATATGGGCCAATTTATTCCTTGAGGATGAAATTCACGGATTTTTATGGCGGCCACAGTTCGCGGATACCTGCGACGCGTGTCTCGCGGGAACTGTAACGGGGTCGATTTTACACGTTCTGATAAAAGATTATGACGTGTTTGAAATGATTCGAGACTGACGTCAAGTGTCACCCCCTTCGGTGCATAAAAGCTGAGGGTTGCTGACGTACAGCGTTCGTCAGTTCGATACTACTGACGTAGTTCCACGTTCTCTAGTTTTGTAACAGTTGGGAACTCCGACAGTAGTGTCATATAGGTGAAGTTATAATTTTTTAGTTCAGCAGCATGTGACGTGGTGAAAGATGTAACGCTTCGTCATGTGTGGATGGTAAGAATGTTTGCTAAATAGAAAACTGGCTTTGTAAAGGTGCATTTTCTGTCGTATTTCTTGCTTCTTCAGGTTGAAATACCAAGCGTATTTGTATAGACCAGTATATGCCACGTCGACGTATTCTTCTATAACCCTACCCCCGGATTTCAGAACGAGGTGGAATATAAAAAGTCTTGAATTCAATGCTGGTTGTAAATTCCTCATTCTCAGAATCACTAACATTCTAAATGCAATTAAACCAGAATCCAATTTACTTATAATCGCCAAGAATCTAAGAACATATTTACCCCAGAATCTGTTCGTTTGGCAACGTAAATAAAACCCTCCACGCAACGCGAGAGGGTAAATCCCGAGGAGGGGGCGCAGGTGGGAGGGTACAGCATTTCTCTAATTACTGGCATAAATCCAGCGAAAGAATTTATCCTCTCCTTGCTGCTATCAGGGGGTGAACCTGTGCTCAGGGTATTCCAGCTATCGCGTAGGGGCGATGAGAAAGTCGGTTCGATATTTTCCACGCACGTGCACGAAATATTTGTGCAGGTATGCGAATTTCATCCCCTCGGCGCAACCGGCCTGCTTCTATACCCCGCTCGCTCCTCCCTCTCTTCGTCTCTCTTTACCTCTCAGTCTGTCGCGTTTTCCAGATTAACATCGATGTTCCCGGGAACGAAGTCCCGGTGCGTGGAGTATTATCGTTCGTGCTATCGGGAACAATGCAGGGGAAAAAGGGAAGGAAGAAAAGAGTCCTCGGTGCGTTGCGCGGGGCGAAATGTAATGGCGTGTGACGGGATGGCGACGGCGTCGAAAGCAGGATTACCGGAGTTCGGCAACGAAAAAATAGATATATCGGTGCTGATTGCGCCGCGGATAATCGTTCGGCATCGATAATTTAAGTCTCAGACAGGCGGCTGTTTCAAGTGGCCGGTGAACGCCAGCCAGTCTGGAATTCTTCCTCCCCGGACGAGGGGTAACTGTCCCCCTGTTTAACCAGACAGCCCTCGCGAGTCAGACTCTCTAAATGAAAATAATATTGCCCTTATCTGCTGGATCCCTTTCCCGTCGTCCGGGGGAATATGGCTGAATTAAATCTGTAATATTGCCAATTACAGGCAAATCGTCGGAAGTTTCGTTTATTGCAGCGATGTGGCTTGAACGGCAGAGAGCACGAAATCAGCGGAGTTAAAACATATCTATCAACTCGATGTTCAATAACGTCTGTATCTCTGAAAGATTTATAACTGGCGGGAAAAACTGATGAAAACGAAGTCGATACAACTAGAGACAATTTTTCATTATCAAGTTGCGAGTCGTTTCTGCAGTAGAGGCACTTCGCAAGCATAACTGCGTTTCTGGGAAAACCTCGACCGTAGGAAAGAAATGAGTAATGTGTAAATAATTGTGCACATTACGGATTCATGCTCGTCAGGCTAACCCAAGCGGCTAGGCGCGATTTCTCTTTATTTTCCCTTTTTTTTTGTAATCCATGTTCTGCTGATCCAACCATCGCGATGCTATCGAATCCGCTATAATACGCTTAAATGCGAAAATAATGGCGCACCGTCGAACCGTCGGCGCCGCTGACGTGTTCCGCTTGGACGTGGGGTCCACGGGGGACAGTCCGCGGCGCTAACTACCCCCGTCATACCCCCCTTATACATTATTGATACAACATCTATGCAGGCGGCGTCGGTTCATTTGCAGCCGCTTCGATCGCAAAAAAATCGCCACCACCGCGATCGTTTTTCCCGATGAGGTTTGCATATTTTCGGGATATTCGGTGCACGAGGGAAATAAAGTATCTTAATGTACGGTATTCGTTGGGAAAGGTATTAGCACAGAATGAAACCTCGATTATACAAAATATAATTGATGGATTCAATATTATAATACACCGATAAAATAGACGTTACAGAAACATTTAGTAATTTTGGGAACCTTTAGGTATACCTACTGATTCTATACTTTAGTGATCAAACAGAATATTTCCCTTGTATTACGGCTCGTTAGTTGTTTCGAATATTCGTTCTCTCACCCTGTTGCCTGATCGAATTATTAGCACACAACGACACTACTTTGATACTCAAAATATTTAGCAAGGTTCAACTGCACCAGGGTACATGCACATTGTATAATAAAGTATCTGAACTGATCAGAAATGACAGTGAATTTTGCCTTCCAAATAAATTTTGCTGTTATAATCACAAGCAAGTCATAAGATTGCATTGGCGAAGAAGAACAGTGTCATTGCGCAACATGTACCAATGTTCGCTGCAAACAGTGTCTTTCGTGCACGCATTACCAGCAGCCCTATATTCTGCTGCAAGAACTGCATTTGCACACGAAGAGATTCAACTGTTTCCCCAGATATCCTGGAAACTGGGTTATGGGACAAGCTCGGTTCCGCCCGCATAATTAGACCCGCTACTACCCCGAAATGATCATGAGGCGATTTAGCCAGAAACGGTATGAGCGAGAGAGAAGAGGAAGAGAGAGAGAGAGAGAGCAGAATGTGGAAGTTCACGTTGTGCCTCAAGATAAAATCTACGTGTCGATATCTTGAAATACGAGTGTCCTGGGGAACGTAAATTACTTGCCAACGGGAATTTTTGCGGAGTAGGAGTTCTATAGAGAATCTGGCAACGATCTGGGGAAAATTAATGGGATTCCTTGTCAAAAGAACAAAGAACAGGCACGGATTCACGTCAAAATTTACATACAACACAGGTTGTGTCTGTTTTTGAGGATGAGAATTTATTTTGACTTCGTGTAAACCGTAATTCACTGAAATAGAACACTGGCACTGCTTTTTTTCATGATTCGAAGATGGGTGTGTTAAATATTTTCTTTTATCACGCGCTGAAGTATAATCTTTCGATAATTGCTCCAGTGAAGTGTGTTCATCTGTACTTTCATCATCTTAAAAATCTGAATATAATTTATGCATGAACTATAGCTCTCAAGTCGCTGTCGTTTTAAATAACGCACCGAAGATGATCGTGATTGTAGATTTTTGGGACAATATCGCTTTCTGGAGGCAGTTGATGGATATTTTTAGAACACAGCTACAACAGAATTCGATATTCAATTGATAGGTAGAATGGAAGACTGATTGCTTCTGTAGTTTAATCGATTGCAGTCATTGCAGGAGAGATATGAACTGATGCCTAGATTTTCTGGAAATAGGAATCACTGTTCGAAGCAATGACAATTTTGGAAGAATTCGCCTTCGTTTTGTGTCGAGGTTTCCTGTTCCACGATTACGGAATTGCGATTCAAAGTTCTAGTTTTAGAATATGTATTACCTTTACAATGAAGTTGCGTTACCAAACGAACCGTCAAAGTATCTCTCAGCATATAATGCACAGATAAATAAAATTTTCATAAACTACTCGAAAGTTACTATCCGAGGGAACGTACACGCGCGAATCACTTCGCAGTTCACATTATTGTGTTTGGAAGCAACAGAAGGTGTCGTGCCGGAACGTCTCGCAATTCGCGACTGAATTTCATAAGACGGTGCCATGAATTCTCGGAAAATCTAAAGGACGCACGTCTAACATGCATTCACGACGTTGCTCCAATTTCAAACATCTCTGTGAAAGGAATGAACCCCGCTGACGCGACGATATCAGCACAAGTTACGTTCTATCTGCTAATAATTCGTCCGTCGAACGGCAACGCTGAATGGGAATGAGAAAAAGTATAAGTAAAGTAATGATCGATCGAATGCATTTACACAGTTGCATCGTGTCATCAATCAAGTAGCCTTTTTAGCCGTTGAAACTTTTAATCGTGCCTGGTTTAGGCTTCGATGAGCCAGTGAAACGAAGGATTTTCCAACATTCCTCACCAACCATATATCAATTGAAAAGCATAATAGATTAACTGAATAAATGTAATAGAATAATTAACGAGCAAGATTAATTCCTCTAGTATGAACTCCAACTTTGTTCGACGAACAACCACGAACACGTTTGCCTTTTCAACTCGGATTCTACGTGGATTCAGGTAAAACACGGTGCGAAAGAAAGTAACGTCAACCAGAGAATGAGGTGCAACGTGTAGTGTATACGTCGAGCGATAAATAAAACACTCATAACAATTTATCGTCGAGCACGGTACACGCCGTTTTATCGACGCTCGCGTTCACTGCCGCCTGACGATCTTCGCGCACGGTTATAGGTGTTCGCAGGTGGCAGGAAATATGATACTAATAAAAATAATGGCGAACGGTATCAAGGTGGAGGGGGATGGATGCACCCGCCGAGTCGATGCTCCGCATATAAAACTGCGCTTGGATAATGCGTCGAGATATCCTCTTGTAGAACACAGGCGCATGCAGAGAGAACACTTTCGTACGAAACTAACAGAGCCAGGAGAAGGCGTGAGAAGAAGCGAGTGTTATTTACTAAATTCATATTTATTTAATGGGCCCCGAAGCCCACAACGTGGAGCTTTGGTTCACTTTCCCCATACAATTTTTATTTCTCTGTGCTGGAGGTTTAATTCCACACGCAAGAATATTATGAATTGAAAAGTGGGTGATGGCTTGTCACCTAGCTACATGGACAATGCATCTGCTTCATATAAAATATTTATTGCGGATTGCTCTATATAGATCGTGTGACACGTAGTGATTGAAGCATGGACTTAAATTGTGAGAAATTAGTAAAGTTTCGATTGTCAGTGGACCAAAATTAAAATTCATTGTAGTTGGGAACTGTTACCGTGTCGAAACTGCTGGGAAGTCGGACGGACAGCTCGTATCGCGCGAGTGACGGAAGCGTTATTTTAAAATTGCGATCGAAGCAGTAGCACGGCGCCGTGTTTCCAAACATTAAATTAGCAGCCGCGTTTGTGCGAGGGTTTCATGAAATCGCTTCGTTCGACGCCCGTAAAAGCCAGACTCATTCGTGAACGCGTTAATCACAATCAAACGTAAATCAGGATGATTCAGAGCTCTTTTGCGTACTTTTCACACGGCTTTGTCGTCACTTCATTAATTGCTCGAATGATGTTGAATTCAGCGCGCGGCGTCACGTAAATGAGGCAAAATATTTCGAGGACGTTGATGTGTGCCGTTTCACGTGTTTCCAAACCCTCTGAGTGCAAAAATATCGAGCCGGAATAATCGGATCAAATGTAGACCGAACTCGAAACTTTGCAATCAGCGTTGACTAAACAGTCGAGAACGCGGGATAAATTGCCATTGGTACGAAAAATATCCCTGTTCTATAATACTATAACTAAAACCTAACCTAAAATACTCAAACAGCTAGTGTAAATTCTCGTCATCGAGTTTTTTTATAGGCCCGAAAATCTGCACCCCCACATATATTATTATAAATTTAAAGCGCAACTTGTCGCGAGGGTCCAAACCCAATACATAATCAAAATCGAGTCACGATTAACGATCGCCACTCACAACCGCTAACTCCCAAGTGAAATTCTCAACCCTTCCACACCTCTACGAAGCAGACAAAGGAAAATCCTCTTCCAGAACTCCCATCCCCGACGCCCCAGCTCCCCATTAGGCTCAGGTACCACGAAATCGCAAGTTCCCATCCCGAAGACGTATTTCGGAGGTATAAAACGCTCCATGAAACAAGCCCTAGGCCCTGAGGGAAAGAAGAAGGAACATTCCGTACATTTAAATTAAATATACTCGATTGTACGAAAACACGGAGTCCCTAAAACCCCGTCGCTGCAAACCGCTACAGCCAGCGCAACCGTTCGGCCCCAGCGGCAAGTTAACCGGTTTCACGGATTAACCAGCGATTCGAGAGGAGAGAACGTCGCGGCTCGAACAATGGAGAGGACACGCGTGCACGTGAAGTGCCGTGAAAAATTGCAACGCGCCGGGATCCCGATTTACGGATGCCATTACTCACGGATCGACATCAAAGGGAAATCCGCGCGGTACGCGAAAGGGGTGTCGGGCCAAGATTTCTGCGGATAGCCGCGCGACTCACCCCCGCGGATACGATTATGCAATGCCCTGGCCGGCGGTTGTGCGGATCCATCGGCGCATATATCAGCCATTGTGCATAGCTGCCCTCACCTCAGTTATCTTAATTACATCTGTAATGCGCACCGCAGTAGTGCCGCCGACGCGACCCACCCGCCTGGCAGCGGTGGCTCGCGTGTTCGTGTGCTTATTTACCAACACGCGTTAATTTCGCCCCTTTGCCAGGCTGCACGAGCGCGATTCAGACGTCGAACACGCTCGTATGGAAAGGAACGTCGGCGTCGTCGCCGAAGATGAACAGGAGAGGTGGTTTGGGACTGCGAATTACGGCAACACGAGCGAGAAAAGGGGCGGATTGTGTGGGTGTTAGCGGCGAGTCTTGGAAAGAGGTGATAGACGGGGGCAGTTGTTTTTTATATTGATTAATTGAAGAGCCTTTGTAGAAAACACTGTAACTATCAAATTAACAAAAAGAATTTTTATCGGAAAATGTTCTACGTGCCAATGGTAATACTATAGTATAGAATTTTTACGCAATTTTTCTAAAAGGTGGTACCGCTGGTACGTCCAACACCACTTCTGTAGAAAACAATGTAAGCCAATTAAGCAATAGGTAAACAGGATTGGCACTTACAGTGCTTGCAAATTTTGAAGGGCTTGCTACAAATACAATTCTTTTTTACATGAATTTGGATTATATTAATGCAATGCATAGGAACTTTTGTGACGTATTTGGGTTATTATATACTTAAACATACTTAGCAATCAAAGCAAATCACATTTCGTAAATAATTTAAAGTCAGGGAAGTTTTTTCTCTCTCGTGACAAATTTGATTTTTGCCAAGTAGTGTGTTCTACAAGGAATCTTCAATTATTAAACACGCAGCTGTTTGGTTAGTAGTTTGAGTAATACATTCCATTGATTATTGGAAAAATTGAAAGTGAATGGAAAGATCCTAGCACTCGAATAAAACATCATGTACACCCGTAAATATTATTGGACATTTGCCTATCTCCTTCACTCCTGTATCTACGTTTCTACTGCAGATCATCGTCTCCGTCGCCTGCTATCCTTGTTCCCTTCTTACTATCCGAGGTTTCCGTTTCTAAACCGAAAAACCATGTCGAACGAACAGCACATATGAATCCAGAGGCACAGAGGCGAGATATAGAGCGTCGGAGTGCGGTACAGGCTTGCCAGTGAATGACCTTGAGGGCCCAATTAATGTTTCGCCAAGTATAGGACACCAGGAAATGTTAACAAACGATTTCACGCTGGGGCTGCTGTCGATCGGCGGGCCAGTTTTCCCGCGTGTTTTTTTTCCTCCCGCCGCGGAAAAGCGTCGCGGATAGTGGCGATGTTTCGCGTAACGCGAGATAGAAAAAAAAATGGGGGATGTACCTCGCTCGTTACACGCTACACTTGCTCGTTTTTGTCGAACGTCGCCACGACACGTTGGAGGCGGTAGCAGGGACAGGGAAAAAAAGGATTCAGATGGCCAAAACAAGTCGATGCCATAGTTGAATTGGATTCACCCTCCACCCCTCCCGGTCGCCCCGACCTTTCTCCCGCGAACGCATGAAATAGGAACACGCTCGTGAAAGCTAGTTTCGCCCCGAAATATCGCGTCTCGTTATTCGAGCTACCCCCGATTTTTCTGTTGCTGTTTTTTGTTCACACCCGGCTGCAGAATAAATACGGTTTATTAAATGGAAAAGGAGTAACCGCGGGATGAAATTTCCCTTCTTTCGCCCGCCACTCTTTTCGCCAAACGTCACCACTGCGTAATAAGAAACTGACAGAGCTTGTGCGCTCAAATCGAACAGGATTTATGAGTTATTCCCTGGATGTTCGCGTGGTTACGATATTATGATTGAAACAAAATTAACTAACCAGTCGAGGCTAATGAGAAATCATCTCTGTCCACACTTCAGTTAACTAAACTAAATCTAATATTAATTGCAACACTGGCGAATACCTAATTATGGGTCAGAGGGATGTGTTCGACGACAACGAGGAGGTGATTTGATGTCTTTGGCCAAAGCAGGGGCCGACACATTTTCGCTAATAATTTCGACGATATTTGTGGGTAATAGCTGGAATGGAATATCCTGTATGTTTGACTGCGATCGCACGTTTGAATCAGGTCACTATCCCATTATTACATACGTTTGCATCACGAAACAGCGATAAGCGAGAGAGAGAGAGAGAGAGAGAGAGAGAAAGGGGGCGTCCAATTACGCATACCTATGTTGTCAATATAATTTCTTGCAATACCATTCGTGGCAATTCCGGAAATAGAGTGCATGGCATTCGCTTCCGTGAATGTACGAAACGCGCCGTTTAGTACGAATAGCTGGAGGCTGCCTACTAGTACAGAGACCATTGTTTCCAAAACATAACAATTCAGCATTATAATTAGGGGCCCATGAAACCTCCACGCGGTGCGGCTCCAAAGACACAGACTCGTTAAATGAAACACGCAGCATCCATTTGCTCTCGATTAACGCGCGCTGTAAATTTGAGGATTAATTAGCCGTTTACACGAATCCTCCTCGGACTCGGTCGAAAGAAAAGTTTCCCAGGTTAAACGCAACGATTCTGCTCCCTTTACGTCGAACCGGCGGAATGCACGGCAGAAATTACTGAATTCTTCGTTAAAGCTAACCGAATTGACTTGATCCAATCAAACACCAATTAAAATTGTTCCAACAGTCGATTTCCGCTTCGGTATACATTTTGTGAATAAAGAGTAACCGTGCACACGGCAAACTGTTCCCACATATTCGAAATTACCAATTAACGGCTGGCTTTTCCGAGTTAACGGGATAAGCTGAAGCATGAGTAAAAGTAGAGTGCATTTCAAATTTGTAATATTACGGTAATAATTTGTTAGGGCTTGGTAAATTGTTCAGTGCGAGGTGCCATGTGCTCCCTCAGTTCCGGCGCGATAGAATAATCTATTATTTCGATGTTGGGAATATTTTATACTCGAATCCGCCGAATCAATCATTGAAAACGTAGCGCGATTGGCCACAGCGGGTTTGGACAGAAAACAAAGACGTGAATTATTTTGCTTCCCGATATTTCGAAACCTAAACGGAAAACAGCCGTTCGTTTTTGGGGGAGTAATTCCTCTGGCGATACCGGCTCAATTAGCCGGCGGGTTCATTACGGCGGGAAATTGACGATAAAGAGAAATCGAGCTCATTGAGACAATCGAGTTAAAATTGTAACAGGTACACGCGGGAAGTCGCCGGGCGTTTATTCGACGGAATTACGCGAAAGGCGCGTTTGATTCCAGCCACTTTGTTGATTTTCCATTCTATTCGGATAACAGCTAGGCTTTTAGAGTGAAATCCAACGGGGCGACTCAGTTTACGCCAAGTTTCACGCCGGTGAAATCGCGCGATTTCGTTTTCCACAGTGAAATAGTGTGTTGCAGGTAATTGCGCCAATGGATTAAACGGCGCCCTAACTGATCCGTTAATGACAACCACAGCCACCCCTTTACTCTTTCGCGCGTTCTCCGTGCCGGGCGGTTAATTTCACGGCGTAACGTTAATTCTGCTCAAAAATTGTTAACGCTAAGAACAGTTTTGCGCGGGCGATTACCAGGGCGACTGTTTAACGCGCAAGATAAACGAAATTGCTTCGGTGTTTGTTATTTTTTCACCTGCCCCTGGTGGAATTGCGAAGGAATCAGGAACACGGCCACCACGGCAAATTATATGCAAATAGAGGGAACGAGGGAAAAAGGGCTGTTCTGTAACTCGCAACATTCTACGTTTTTCGTTATCTCGTACTCACTTTACACATTGCTGAAACGGGGCTCTGCTTCGCGCAGGAAAACTTACCTGGAAAGAGAAGAAAAAAAGATTTAATTTTTTCATTCTTACGATAATTCTCGTTTAAAATTCTCGAGAATGTTGTGCACGGAATATTTGTATAAAACGACGCGAAGCATTAAAAAAATCTGAGGCAGGAGGGGAACAATTATGCGGGCAAAAATTTGTTATTTATAGAAGAACGTAATTAAACCATGGCTGCTGTTGCTAGTTTTTCATTAGTGAGACTTATTATGTTTGACGTTACCATACAAAATTCCCACGGAATGCCTCGTGCAGTTTAATGTTATATCAATATTTCCCAAGTACATTAATTGTGTTCACCAAGCAACCCAAGCGCAATGTTGCAATATTGTAAACCGTTCCCTCACAATGGGCCCAGGACCATTACCGTTATTGCCACCGCCAGGTCGTGCACCAGAAAAGATCAATGGCTCGAGAATCGGTCGAGTCGTGTGGCACGATAATTACCGAAATGCGGACAGCGTGTTCCTTGCGCCCACGTGGAAAACAACCCCTCGTGCCTTGCAAGGGACAGCCTATAGTTAAGATATGATTAATTATTTATAGCACGGCTGACACACGTACCGCCGTGTCCCTCAGTTCGTCCACGCAGGGACTTTCCTAATTATTCCGTTTTCATCGCGGCGGAACGCCATTAAAGTGAAACAAACGATAAAATCTATCTATCCGTAATGAACAACGGTGCACCACCCGCGCGCCCATTTCCGTTTCGATTATGCCTGCCGTGACCTGGTATTCAGGATTTCGATTACATCTTCGAATTAATTTTTACGGGCATCACGCGAGCCATCAAATTTTTAATTATCACCCCTCCGCTGCCACATGCAGTTCGACGACGGAAAATTCTGGCCGCTACACGATAGAACGGGAAGATTAAAAAGCCAACGTGACGTTAGCGACGTTATAAATGTTAATCTCGATCCCTCAATTTTCTTCCGCTGATGGAACGGAACGGTAATCGCTGAAACTCGCGGAACTCGGAAACGTTGTTTCGCCGCAATTACGGCCGGGATCGAAACTTGGTTTTGCTTAAATGCCGTTTTCGTTCCGGACCGTCGATGGAAATCCAAATTCTACGTGGTTTTATCATTTAAATCCCGCGCGGGATTATTCTACGATATAACAGAGTATTCGCGGGGTGGAATTGCGATTAATGAAACAAATTATATTGGATTCAATTTGCCAAAGTCTCGAATTGCCTGAAACGGCGGGATGAATTAGGTATACTCTGGGTTTCAATTAATTTCGATTAGTAATTTAAGGGTTCGTTGGAAGTGCAGGCGGCATGTGCTGTGAGAATAACGCCCGCACGTTTCTCAATATTAATATTTTCAGTTGTGCCTCGCGCAGTCGCACATATCTCACACAGCTGCGCATTCATTTCAACTGCAGAGTTCCCGCGCTTTTACTTCCTTTATACCGGCTTCATTGTCTCGCTGTTCACTCGGACAACGCGCAGAGAACACCGAAAAGCCCGTCGGGATGCAAGGTCGATTATAAATATTATCCAGGCCGCGCATTTTGGGCGTGGTCTGCGCCACGCATATGATAAATCAGTGGGGTAACTGAGGGTGAAAGTTCAAGGCGATAAGCAACGAAATCTATCCACGTGCCACATCTTGTGGCACAAAAGTATGTGCACCAAGTCTTGTAAGTATCGCGACATTGAAAATTGGAGTAATTCGCTTTAGAGCTGAAGGAAGAATTTTGAGTTACTTTCAAAATTCCGCGGAACGGAAATGGGTGGACTATCTTGAAAGTGTTGAACTTTTTGGAAGTCTAGAAAGCTTTGATCATCTAATTCTGTTAAATCCTAATTCATTGAAAGAAGAGGGTACCCCATGAAAACAAATTGGACAGACCTCTGCTGGTGACTCAATACCATGGCAGATGGAAAGCAGCTACAGAGAATATTAATAATTTCACCACCAGCTTGGCGACTCGATTAATTAGTGCAGTGGTCCGCGAAAGAAAGAATGAAACGATGGAATTCAAATCCTAAATTGAGAAACGATTGAGCTGATTCTTCGTCGATCGAAGAGCACAAGTTCCCAACTGTGTACTCCACGAAAAGTGGTGCCACTCAGGGATGGCAACGAGCCGTGCCCCCATGGTACAGTCATCGCGATGCAATTACGTGTTCCTGGGCGTGGATATGGTCATTATCGCGCCCCACTTCGTCCTAAAGGAAATGTTTAATTTCGACGCTGGCGTAGGCCACGTGACAACGATGCATCTAATGCACGGGCCACTGCAATACTACTCTCATTAAATTGATACGCCCTGGAAAATAGGGGCGCGGATGGAGATTGGAATCCATTCGTAAATGAAACTGTTTCTGGGAACTATCTCCATAAGCGGCCTACAATGTGGCGCATAATTGACATTTAATGCTGCCGAACGAAACCTAATCCTTTGTGCGTGTCGATGCTCAATTCAGGAATTTTTGAACAACAGTTCTTTAAATATTGATATCTGACGTTCCACAGATCACCA
Organism: Andrena chrysosceles; assembly: GCA_963855975.1. Lineage (NCBI taxonomy): Eukaryota > Metazoa > Arthropoda > Insecta > Hymenoptera > Andrenidae > Andrena > Andrena chrysosceles. The sequence continues at coordinate 6,256,642 of OY979766.1, read as the reverse complement.
ATCAAACCCACTCCTCCTGAGTGTCCATTACAATTACTATCTATTATAATCCTCACTCGAACTAAATACTTAGAAGAGAATATTTTTGCGACGTTCCATTCATCTGCCTTTATAACGCGTGAAGCATAGATGAAAACTGACAACATGAGAAACAGGACTAAATTAAGGTGTACAAATAAAACCCTAATTTATCCCCCGATGGTTTCCCGCGACAGTCCCCAGGTCGACTAGACTTTACCCATTAATTCTTTAGAGGCAAATACCCAATAGCCAGCCCGAACGACATAGCACCTCTTCCCAAGATCGATACACCCAGCGCGAAGGCTTAATTGCAACCCACATCCCTGAAATCTTTGCCGAGGTCCGATCAGGGTCGGCGGGAAAGACTTTCTTAGCCAGCCTGCAAGCGAAAGCCTTTAATCTCGGGGCACATCGGAAACTGTTCCTTGAAATTTTGAACGGTGCACGCGTCGAGTCTTTCCTTAATGCCGGAAGCTCGTGGCGGGCCGCTTCCTTTCACGCTCGGGGAACAATATGTAGGCGAAGTTGGCGCAAACTTTCCCCGTTGGACGGTGGCGCGAGGTCTGGCGTTCCTTGGCGAGAAAGGGGGCAGGGGTGTGCGTTGGCGGAGGTTAAAGGGGTGGGAAAGGGGGTTCGGGAGCACAGGAGGCGTACACGCCGCGGGTTTCAGGTTCTTGCGGCAGTACCGAGCGGTTTAAGCAAGGCGTTAAATAGCTCGCAAGTTTCCCGCGGCAAAACAATGTGGCCCGAGTGTGAACCTGGCAGCCGCTTCGTGGAAAGTTGCCTTTAAACGGAGGCCCACCCACGCGTCTCCTACGCCCGCCGCGACGCTCTATCTCGCGGCTACCAACACGCCACAGTGGCATGTTAAAGTATGCACACGGTACCGGCGCAATCGTTCGAACGTGCGAGCCCGTGTCTGTTCTAGCGGTTGAATCCTCGCGTGCCAGCCGCTCTTTGCCGGAGCAAAACCGTTGATCGAAGCCAAACGCCCTCGTGGACGTCGGAAACCGTGCCCCCTTTGATTCCACTGCCTTTTCATCCTCACCCGCCCGATATGACGGATATATCGGGCCGGCCCCACTCCCCCGATATTTCGTTATCCACTACAAAGTTTTTCCGAGCCACTGACGAGGTAGCTCGGCTGAGTGGGTGCACTCGAGATACCTCGAGAGTGTCTAAAACTGGCAATCGTTTTCAAAGAAACGTGGATGGGTTCCTCTCCTTACTCGAACTCTTTGATGCGGTCTGCGTGGTTCGATCAAATGGTATTTCTACTGTATAACGGTAATCGTGATGCTGTTGCACGGTATAGTCAGTAATAATTCTCGCTGCTTCGTGTCGACTTAATTTTGTATAATTAGTCTACGAGATGTTGTTGTGAGAAACTCTAGGCTTCGAATGGTATATCTCCATAGGCACACGTTTTTTAACACAGTCGTAGAGCTAGGTCACCTGTACCATTCTGGGGACCATCTTCTCTTCAAAGAAATAACGTATTATTATTATTATCATGATTTATGTATCAAGATAACCTTCATACATTCTCGAAGTTTCACTTTCGAGTATCATTTATCAGTTTCCAAGTTCGAGATCCCTTGCAAAACTCTTGTAAGAAACATTCAAATGGAGTGCACCTGTGACGTATCAGCCGTCAGTAGGTCGTTCCGTGAGTGGTCAGCCACGCGCGGTACGCGCTGGAGCACCGGTCGCGTGCGTTCCTCGCAATCACCAGCGACGAATCATTCCCAACAAATGCAAGTGCCCGTAAAAGGCGTGTGTATTAAAGTCGAACGAGCGTTACGTATTAATTTCAAGCGGCGCGCGGTCATCGACGACCTCTGCACATACGTGAAAGGAAACAGGACACTTTGCGCGTCATCGGCGGAGCCTAGGCGGCATTACCGGCTTCTCGACGAAATTATGATCCCGTTCGGTTTGCGCTGCCGGGCAGCCGTGATTGCATAACAATGAGGAGGATTCCGGGAATTGCTTTTACGTGTCTAGAATTACTCAGAGGGCCACAATAGTCCGCGGAGCTGCATACCTGCAGCCGGTCGTTGAAAGGGTGCGCAGGGAGCAGAGCCTGCAACGGGGTGAGTGGAACAGAACGAGGACGTAGATAGAAGGCCTATGTGTACGCGTGTGTGTGTGTGTGTGTGTGCTGCGCCTGTGGACGCAGAGGGCAGCGACGGGTGGGCATTATGCGTCATTGGGTAATCTGGCGAACGATTCAATTGAAGCGGCTGGCATGTCGAGCATGTGGACATAATGGAGCATCCGTCTCTGTACGATAAGCGTGTATCGAGCGTTGCGTCGAGGCCCTCGAGGTTCCAGCATCGCCTGCGAGAGCGTACGTATCGCGGAACCGATGATTTCGAGCCCCTTGCCCGGAGCATTTGCCGTCATCATCGAACCTGCCCCGCCCGACCCGAACCCCCGCCATTTGCTCACTCGCACGCCCGATATCCTTTGAGCTCGTTCATGAACCTAAATAGCTATCGGAGTTACTTGCTTGAGTTACCGGAATTCGGGCTGCTTCGCTAGAATATTCCCGGCCGAATCTGATAGAGGCGACTCTAATCGAGTTCCCGGCAAGAAGTTCCCGGTTTATACTTTGCTGATTACGCGCAGCGACACGGTGTGCCGATTTTATCTGGCTCACGGTTAACCCAGATACGCCAGAAGTGTTTTCGGCCCGATGTGACGCGACGGAGGCGACGGTAATGGTGCAGGTGCGCGCTAGCAGGGAACGCTCTTGTCCGATCCGCCGGCCGTTGCGTAATAGAATTGCACACGGGATGGTAATCAAACCTGAAAACGGTTCTTTAGGGCCAATTGTCCACGTGAATCACATATTGTACTGCACCATCATGGATAATTACTGCACTGTATCATTGAACCCGTCGTACAGTATGATCAGGGTTGCCTATTGTTCAGAGACTTTGTGGCGAGCGATTCTGCTGGCAAATTTACATAAACTTCTTTAGAATTTCGATTTCCTGGATCAATCGGGCGGTTCTAGAAGGAAAGGATCAGTGATTGGTTCATTTTCTTTCGTTTCTTGAGGGACTGATTCAATCAACCAAGCAATTCCCAAGTTCAGCACTCTGAATCGTTGCTGGTTACAAAAGCAATACCTTGTGTATTATTCGGTACGCTTTCTGATTGGTCACGTACGGTAATTCAAATTAACGACCAGCAATTGAAATGCTTGCTTCAACAGAATACCCCCTGACGGCTCCCTGCTACTCATGAATAATTATCTGTACCTACTTTTATAAAAATTTCCATTATCGACGTTACCCAGTTCAAAATTGTATTCATCGAAGGAAATGGTAGAAGTCGAATCGTATACGTAAATGAATAGAAACTAAGGTCCATGGTGATGGATATCTCCTCGCGCGTATCAGAAATGAGTCGAGAACTATGCGCGAGGGTGTGAGAAGTATCGATAGGGCGACTAATTATTGCTTCCCTTAGCGAAACTTAGTCGCGCCGTTAATTACTGTTCTGCGGAATATTTACGCGGACAGTTCCCATTTTCGCAACAACCACCATGGAGGAAATAATACTGGTACTCGTTGCATAGCCTGCCAGAAGTTCGCGCACCATTAACTACGAACCGATGGAATCCACGCGCGTTCGTCATAGCATCGTGAAACGATCGCGCAAGATTCTATGTACTTCGGTATTCGTCGCGATGCATCTCCGCTCGGCATATCAGCCCGCTCGTAGATTTTGTCCTATCGCCCCGTCGAATCCTGTTGGCCGTATTTTTGCACGCGCCACGTAACGAATTTCAATTTTACTTCTCGGCGTTTCACAACATCGCGCGCTAGCCTCGCACTTATCTCGTATATTTTATGTAAACAGCGGCATCAAAATTCGCATAGAGGATAAAGCAAAAATCTTGGCTGAAATTTCGCACTCCAAATAGCAAGACTTTGGGGGTTCAGCGAGTAGCGAAAATCAGCTCGAAATGGTCAACGGGAGGAGTTGGCCGAGTACCAAAAATTCTTTCACGTCTGGGCGGCTTTATGGTACAGGAGGGAAGCAAACGCTTGTAGAAGCTTATATTTGCCAGCGTGAATAATGGAGAACCAAATATTAAGGGATGAGAATGTCAAGAAGAAGAAGTCTGGTTAAAACATATTTCTCCCTTGAACGACTTGTGTATCGTCTAAGCGCTTGGTAGACCCCCCTCCACTATTCTAGCACTCTTTTTCCACTGTAATCTATATCATCCATTAACAAGCGGCTCGAGAACAAGCAGCTAATGAATATCATGAATTTTCTAACCCTTTCAAACCTCTGCGCGCAAGAAATCGCCGACGCTGAAAATCGATCTGCGAAGGAACACGCTGAAGCAGTATTGGCGGGCATCTGTGGAGGTGCAGATTTTAGTCGTCGCGATTTAATGTGTTCATTGATTTTTCGGAACGGCCTGGTCGACCGTGAACTCGCGCTGGACCCAACAGAATTGCGTTTCCGGTCGTCGATATGAGTGGCCCGAAAGCAAACGGGGTTCCAACGTTTTCTACCGCGGCACGCGCGTGTGCGTGCACGTGCCAGTATGCGTGTTCAATTTCCGATAGTTATACCACGGTTGCTCCAAAGGGTCGATGGAAGTTCAATTTCAATGGCGTAACTCAGCGAGCACCTTCGGCTCGAGGGTCTCTTTGTCAGAGTTTTCCAAGTTTTCCAGGCGAACGGCGACGCGATGCGACGAGGATAAAGCGAGAAGGGACCAGAGGAAAGATTCGGTCACCGGCTACGTGACGAACGGGTCGGAGCTGAGGAAATCCTTCTCGGTTTCACTCTCGGCGATGCGCCTTGATTCGATTCCGCTAGACGATGGGTATGAAAGGCTTGAACGATTGTAGTATTTCCAGTGAAACACGGTAAAGACACTTTTCTTTAATCTGGTTGTGTTAATGGGAGATTGTATGGATACCAATGAAGCCCTATCAATGGGTTTGTCTAAATACCCCTATTGTAACCGAAACTTTGACGAAGCTAGCTCTAATAGAAAGATTCCTCCCCTAAAACTACTTCCCAATGATTCAATGGAAACGGTCACGTAGCGTAGTGTCTTCTATTAAATATAAAAGCATCCTCTTCCTTTTCATTTGCTGGCTAAACGGATTGCTCGAATCGCGGAAGATCGAGTAATATCCCCCCGGAACAAAACGGGAAGAGCCGTTCAGCGAAATATGACGAATCAATAATACCGTCCACGGCCCGACTCGTTGCAGGAAGGTCAGGAATCAGCAAGATTTCAATCAAGAGCCATTAGGGCGGCCAGTTATGCCGGTAGTCGGAGGGGTTCGACTTTCTCCGATGGGGTCCATAAAGTACACGACCAGTTCGGTCTGTGACAACGGGACTCGAGGGGCAGAGGGTAGCCGTATTGCCGTTGTTGCTCTCGCCGTTTCGAGAGGCTCTGACAAACACCGCGAAGATATTTCCAGGGATCCTCCCGCAGAGCGGGATCCACAAAGGCGGTCTTCTCAAAACGAAGGTCGGCCATTCCACGGAGTCAGCTAGCGTGCAAACCCTGTGCCTACGAGCACCGGCTCCGATCTCTTGGAATCCGAGTAATTTAGGTGCTGTAAGACTCGTTCCACGCCCGGTCGATTGTCAATGGGAAGAATAGCCCCGGTTCGTAGTAGACGATGAATGCCACGCGGTCTACGACACCACCCAAGTGCTCCACAGAAATTCCTTGTAAAGTCACCGCCGCGAATTCCCCCCACCCCCTCAAGTAAGTCCAGTTATCAAACACGAAGTCCCCGGTCGGCGAACAAAGACACGTTTACGGCGGATCCGCCGCTGAACGTGACATCCAGCCCGCTCGAAACGGGAGCGTTAGTGGTTTTTAGCGCTGGCCGATCTCTTCCCGAGTAATTGCACTCAGAAAATTCGGACAAATTTGTCAGGCATCGTTGAAATGAGTCGGAAAGCAGTTGAATAAATCAAAGCTTCGGGAATGACGTGATAAATATGCGCGGAAAAGAAGGGCTGTTGATCAAAGTTCGGTGTGATAACAGATCTCTGAACTTCGCTAAAGATACCGTCGAAGAATAAAGTGTCTCGCAAGAAAAGTTACTTCTCGGTCCAGTAACTATTGTAATTTCTCGACGCCGTTTAGAAAGTACCTACCCTAGAAGGGGGAGAAATGTCGGAAGAGAGTAGTCCAAGTAATGTGTCCAGAAAAAACAGTTGAACATGATAAACACCTCGCAGGAAACCAAGACCGGCCCATTGCAATGATTTATGGGCCGTTGAAACGTACTGGAAGTGGATCTTGCCGAATGCCACGCGATCTACGGAAACCTCGAGAGACCAGTTTACATTCCACGCAGAAACGTCCCCATTCTGTCAGGGGCGGAGCCGAAGGGTGAAGTTTGACTGTCGTAGCTACGCAGGACATGTGCTGTGACTAATGTATGGAGGACAACGTTATTCGAGACCCTCTCCCTCCAGAATTTACTTTGTACGATTACAAATAACCTGTTAAGATTGCGTAACTTGGAAAGATTTCATGTCAGTCCACGATAAGTAAGTACGCTACTATATAATCACTAACCTATCAATCTCCCTTGACCAGCATCACAGAGAAACAAGTATTTTAGCAACGAAGAGGGCGCGCAATAACTACCGAAACCCGTACCAAAATGATTTTCCCTTTATAGTTATAGTCTATAAAAGCCACACGAAGGGAACACGCACACGTTTACTACAAATGCGTGCTGCCTTTTATAGAATACAGGAGCATTAAATTTTCTGGTTTACGATATCTGCCGCGTACCATGTAACACAAAATCGAAAACAGTAGCGCAGTACACCGCCAAGCGATCCCCGTGTCAGTCGAGCAAATCCCCCCACGATGAAATCCAAGAAATATTCAAACTAACCCTCGCCGATCCAAGGAAAGCGACACCCGTCGCCAACGACAGACCGAGAACCGATTACAACAAGCCGCTGCGCGCCGTTCCTTCGCCAGACGAACAATTCAATATGTCCGAGGTTGTCGTCGCGGGGAATGAAATTACATTTCCATTGTGTGTCTTTCAATTCGCATGCGAGTCACACGCGACTCGGGGGTGGTTGCGTCCCCCAACCCGTGTTCAGAGGTCCGTTTTACTGGTAGCAAGGGGTGCAACACGGACGATACATCCCTTGTCCTGGCGATTGCTGGTCAAAAGGTCCCGGGGAATGTGAAGACATTTACCATAAGTCATCCGCCTTCGATATTAGCGACCTAGCCCCTCGCACGAAAGGGCGTATCCTTTCGAGCCCCGTTGGTCCCCGAAGTCCAGTTTCCTATATTGATATCGGCTGACCTATCTACCTCTACGTGTGCACATACGCTTCCAGAGGCGGAGGGACACGAGCGCGGGAGAATGAGAGTGCGAGGACGGTATTAGTTGGTGCCGTCGAGACCCATGAGGGCCATTTATCTGGCATTTGCGAGAGACAACAGCGCCAGAAGAACGCTCGGCCATCGACTTTTATGGATAGCGCGTTCACCAGGATACACCGTACATGGACACTCGCCGGACGCCTTGCGACTGGCTGACCACGGAAGCACGATGGCAAAATTGCTGGCCACCTCTCTGTTTACCGCCGCGACGCTGCGTCGTTTCCACCGGCCGAGGAGGGAATATGGACGGTGTCCAGGGGTGATTTTTATGCCTCCATGTCGTGTTCACGTTTAAGGGGAGTGGATGGGGATTAGTATACGGTGAGTCACGGAGTTATTCACACTAGCAGAGTTTCTGGATTGAGCTCCTCTTCGACCGGTTCCTTCCAAATCGTGGACGATTTTAATAGATTATAACTAAGTAGATTTATAAGTCATTCTACTTATAATCCGTAAATTGAATCACGAGGTAAACAGATGACAGTGATCTGCTATCAAAATGCTGCAGGAAGAAATTCTCAGCTATTGGCGCTGCGAGAGGATCGTTCAGGTTGCAGGGTAAACGAGGAAGCAGAGGAGCAAATCTTTTCAATTATCGAGCACGGCGATATACATAACCGTAAAAGGTAATGACCAGAAGATTTCGTTCTCGTTCACGATCTGCCTCGGCTATCAAGCAACAAGGATCGCCCCGGGGTTTACGTTCTGGCCGAAAATTCCTTGTTGCACTTGCTCAATAACTTTTACGCTGACTACCGTGCAAGCCCCATCCGTTGGGGGTTTATAGTCGACCACCATCGAGTGTCCAGGCTGCTGCGCGAAGGTGGATCAATCTCATTGACCCCGTGCGCGAAGGCAATCGGGCGGAACGATCGATAAGCCCGGATGGATCGTTCCGATGGAACTTGTAGTTCTTCTCGTAGGAACGCATCAAAGCGGGATTCCGCGAGGAAAACTGGCGCGTGCTGCGACACCGGGGTCAACAAGTCCCTAGAATGCTCGCGTACGGAGTGGCAGGGTGTCGCTTACTCATTCTACCGTAATAAGCTGACGGATTACGAGCAGGTTTCCTTGGCACGATACCGTGCCAGATCTCGATCCCATTAATTTCACTTCGCATTAACTCCTCCGGGGGCAAACGGTCTATCCCTGCCTATCGAGATCTCCGGCGATGGGTGATTAACTTCCGAGATAACGAGCCGCGACGGTTGATCGCGGGTAATCGTTTCAGGTCAAGACGAGAGAGAATCTCAACGAATTCAATCTGCACACGTAAACTGGGGATTCTTTTATGCGTGCTTTGGGAGATTTAGGAATGAAATTCGAAGTTAGATGGTTTAGTTAGCCAAATGATACAGCGAGTAATATATGTATAGCTTTTTGAAAGAATTTGTTTAATTAAAACCTGTTTTTAATTAAAGTGAATCATTTCGAGGGAACATGTAGGTTAAGGGCTCTCCCTACTTTGACGGCCTGAAAAGGACCGCGATATTTGGATTTTTTTTAAGAGGAACCCTCAAATTATATTAATTGAAAACTGTATGTCTATATTTGTACATATATAAGCAACATTTTAAAAAAAAATTTCCAGTGTTTCTCATTTAATCTAGTTCGGGCGATAGCCACACTCATACAGATTACACCAATGATCTATTTCAGATAACTACAACGGCTGATTTTATGCTAACAATCCGCATATGATTTTTGTAAGGCGTTCTATTTGAAGCACTATAACTCCGGATATAACCACTATTTTTGCATACAATGTTTTTCGTATACTCTAAAAATTAGCAAATGAAACCCCAAAGCTGAAAGTAAATATATTTAATGGTTTTATTTTAAAAGATTCTCAAAGTTAGCATCTTTTTTCGTCCGTCAAGGTAGCACGACCCCTTAATGAAAGGGGAAGAAGTTGAGGATTAAGAATACGAGGCTGTGGTTCTTCGACGGGTGAGACTCGCTCCGAAACAACGCCAACCGAAGACGAAGGTAACCGAAAGCTCAATCGGGCTTCCTAAACCGTGCACGACCCAAAGGGACTGGCTGTGCCGCGGTAACAACGTGGCGAACAAATTAGAGTGCAGGCCTGGCAGAGAGCCTATTACGGTGCACGAGTGAAATCGCGCACCACGGGGCGTAATGCGACGTAAATTAATGGTTTCTATATCTCGGTATTAAGAGGGCGTGCTCCATCTTTACGCGTCCGCCGCACACTCTTTCTCGCCCGTTTGCGAGTATCTACCTTAATTATTGCATCCGTTCTCGAGGAGCATGGGAAGGGCACGTTGCCGTTCTACCGTAGCGAGTTCTTTTCCTTTTCACTTCTTCATCCCCGCCGCCCGCGCCGTCGTGGATCCGAGACGAGCGGATGAAAACGGATTGCCTTTCGTCCGACTATACTCCCACTTACTAAAGTGATATTAATGGACCGTAAATGGTAGCCTCCTTCGTCGTGTATATACTGGCTGATTCTAGAGTGGACGGTCGAAATTTTGGAGGAGCCTTTCATTCGCGTTGAAGATTGAAACCAAAGAATATGGAGCTAGATACTTTCTTTCACAAATTCAGAATTATGGAAAGAAAGTTCAAAGAACTATGTAGGGCTTTTGAAGAATCCATCCCGCATTAGTCATTCTCCGGGATAAATTTATCGTGAATAACTGTATTAGTTACTGTATATGTGGAGCAAAATGTCAGAGGATGATTTTTCGAATGCCTTCTTTAAGTGCTGAACAATCTATAGCGCTAATGAATTCTTTCTTCTCAAGCTTACTACTTGAAAATAGGCTCTATCGTAGAAAGTACTGCAATATTTGCAAGCTTCTGTCAGTTAAAAAGAATAAAACATATTTTAGCTAAATATGCATCAAAATTCTTGCCCCAAAGTGAACAGAATGCTATTACAGAGTTTAAGCAGTCACTTGTGAAACATCCTGTACAGCTACATGCACGTGACTGCCAGCGAGTGTCGCGAGTACGTGCAGAAACGGGAACTGCGAAATGACACGAAACTCTACGTAGGTATAACGAACAGGAACCGGCGAGTATTTCATCGTTCGCCCGAGAACTGCCATGATAACGTTCCTATGATTCCTATTTCCTCTCCCTCTGTCCCTCGCCCCTTTCGAAAGACGCGTACACGCTGTTGTGTATGTTATTTGTAGAATAGGACGAATATACTCCGACACGTTCACGCATTACCGACTGCTCTCGATGTTATCGTGCCAGGGACTGCATTTATGAGGCGCATTGAGCCTCGGAGCGCAATATCCGACGAGAGACGTCGAAAGACGTGTCGCGTCGCTTCGCCTGCCCCCTCAATGGTAACCGAACTTTCGTAATCTCGTAACTGCGAGTTCATTGATTCTTTCTCGCGCGAGAAGTTCAGGTGTTGCCGAGCGACTGAAGAGGAAACGATTATATACGGGGCTGTCGAGTGTGTCGCATGCACGATGGAAAGCGTCCGCGAAATTCTCGCGACGTCTTTGATCGTCCCTGCAATCTCATATATGCTGATGAATGTGGGGTACAATTCGAAGAGTCGAGAGTCGAATGGTAATCGAGCGACTTGTTACGTGTTGACATCTAGCAAATCTCCTCAAGTGAAACTTTGAAGGGAGAAGTAATATTTTCAATCATCCCTGTCCCGCGACGAAAGTTGACAATGCAAAGTGCCTGCGACGCGGCAGTCGCGAGACAGAAATGAAATGACGAATTCGAGGAACCTGCTAGCACAAGTACACGATGGTCGTTAAACTTTTACCGCTGCAAAGTCCGCTCTTTTAAACTTATTGCAAGAAGAATCAGGATTCAGACTCTACCTCTAGCTTGGCTCCGCGAAAGTTACACTTGCCGGATTAATAAAGAGAAGACCGTAGCTCGGTATAACGAGAAAAGTTTCTTTCTAAAACCGGGAATCGTCAATTTCGGAACGGAACAAGTTAACTCTATTCCACCGCACGATGAAAAACTAAAATTCCTACATTCACCGGACACGTACGGGCGTTGACTACGCTCTGCTTACACGAAACCCCAACTTCAAACATTATTTTCAATATTTCCGTGGATGTGAATGAATCGAATGCAGTTAGAAACTTACTTTCAAACTACCGAACTGCAGGGCGAAAAAATATACATCTGATTTTATATGCACACCACGTACACGCAGCAACTACCTCGGAGGCACCCACATTTCTTACGAAATTCAAACACAAACTTACAGCGTTACTTTCAATTTCTCCTAACATTTAAACGAATTTAAACTATCTCTTCTCTACCATAATTCAAAAAAGAATTATATACACATACTCATGGGTACTGAACACTGACCATACCTATTTTATTTCCCAATCTAAATCGTCATTTCCGGAAGTGGAAATGATCTAGTTAACCCACCATTCGTCCTTCAAGATCCCTCGATATCGACCACCTAGAAAATTAAAACGAATTCCGACTACACCACCAGTTTCCACACCATCTAAACCCGGAACTAAGAACTGAGTCCCCAAAAAAGTGTCCATACGAATCCATATTCACACCTCTTCCCCTCCAGCGCTGGAGCAGACGGCCTCTATTGTTACGACGGTGGTCGGCGTACAAAAGTCAGCATCGATCGTTGCCGAACCCGTGCACGCACGCACGCACACCAACAGGTCCGCACGAGAGACACAAAAGTGGGACAATATTGGCAAATGAGACGGTACATTTGCCAGGCATTGTCGACAAGCGTCGGGGTGGCCGCCGGCTACGCGCTCCACGCACCGTAATTGCGTGCATTGTTTGATGCACGCTGGACGATTCGTATCGAATCCAGCGTCGTCTTCTTCGCAGCCTCGCGTCCAGCCCTCCGTCATTCGCCAGAGGAAACGCTAGCCCGATGATTTAGCTCGACGCTCCATCATCCGCGACGGATGAGTCACTGGCGGTAATGGGCCGTGAATGATTATTAGTAAGAGGCGATCTCTCCTTCGATCGCAGCTCCCGACGCTTCTGCGCCGTCTTTTTTTCGTCCTTTTTAGGAGCAACGGTGCCCTCCGTTTCCTGGGCGCGAGCACGTACCAGCGATTCAGGCGGTGGAAGGAGGAACAAGGGAATTAATCTTGCTCGAATAAGATTTGCTCCGAGGAGCAGGAAAAGCTCTGCCCGCCACCTCCGCGGACTTCCAAGTAGCGTCATCGCGAAACCCGTACACTTTTCCTCCTTTCTTCCACTAATTTTCGCTTTTTCGTCGAGGATTGATCGATGGGCTGGTATTACGATGATAATTCAAAGGATACTTTCGTTTCGGTGATTTTAATGTCACCCACAGGAATTACAGTTATTATACAATTAACAGGTATTGCAGTTAGAAAAACAATTTTTCAACAGAAGGAAATGATCCCGAGAAAGGAATCCTTTTGTAACATCAACCTCAACGTAGGCGTTTCACATTGCAATGCTAGGTAGCTCGGTTTACATACATGTATATGCTACAATCACGTTCCACTAGGAATAGCCTAAACAGTATGTGTTATCCCGAAATGAGAAACAGTATCAAACTGGCCATCTCGCCAGTAAAAGTTTCGGCTTGTCCGGTGGTTTATAGTTGGACGCAACCAGCCAGGAGAGTCTCTCCGTCTAACCCAGCCGAGCATTGTTCGACTTGAGCCCGTTCCTTTTCAGCATGGAACAGCAGGCCGTGATTAACTCCCGCCGTTCCTACGGACGGCGTGATATAAACGCCGTGACGATATCGCCCCGAGAAATGGAATTCCACGCCGGTAACCCTTTTCGACGTCATACCGGCTGATTTACTCGCCTGGCCCGCGGTTATCAGTTTCGCCTTCTGCCATCGGAGCCCGCATTCGAGAGATTTACACGTTCGGCCAAGATCCGCGGCACACATCGCCCTTGTCTGCGGATCTAGCGCGTTCTAGATATCCCGATCGGCTGGCTAGTCGCGTGACTTGACCATCTAAATTCCCTATAACGAGTGCCCGCGAGCTAAAGATCGAGGATGATGATCGAGTGATATGGCGAAAGGGGTTTCGAGCAGTGAAATTGAAAATCCCCGAGTTCCGTGATTGATTCGTTCACTTTTTCGTTTGTCGTTCACCATCGACACTGGATGAATGCTGGTGATTCGAGAATCCTAGTAGATGTTGAAAGAAAATGCTTCATTCTTTGCGATCTTTTAGTTCATTTATTACTTCAGTTCAACTCTATCAATAAGCAATGTGTAACCGTGAACGTATCTATACATAGACAAATCTCCACGTCGATCGCGAGTTCATAATGCGAGCGGAATTATATTATTCTCAGGCTATAAGCAGAAGTCGGTAGACGGAATTCGATTTGATTCATTTGCGACCTTGTTATGTACGTCTAATTCTGGTGCCTGAACGAATCTTGGATTTTTCGTTTCCGCCGATCCGTTTCGTTGGTACGTATGAATAAATGAAGCACGGCCATCCGGAATACCGACGAAGTGTACGCGCGGCCGCCAAGAACGAAAAGGCAGAGGGACGAGGGTGCGCCAGCCCGAAGTCACGTAGGGCAATAGCGTGAACCCGGACGGTTGCCCTTATCGCGGGGCGAGCCAGGTGCCTTCACGAGCTTGTTTCTGCATTCACGAAAGAAGAGCGTCGTAAACAGGGCCGACAGGCAAAAGCGAAGCCAGCGGTGACGCGGGCTGTATCGTGACGGGACGATACGATACGAAGGAGACATCCGAGGGTCCGTAAAGCAAACGAGTCACCTTATCGGCCGGTCCATCTGTATTCACCACGTTTCTGGCTTATCTTTCGTGTTCACCCCGGTCCTTCTTAAACGGACGCGCGGCTACGCCAAGTCGAGGCGTTCCTCTCTTGCCTGCCCTTTTCCCCCAGGAGATCGCTTGCTGCCTCTCCAGGCCCGGCCATACTGCCACTCCATCACATCAGCATCTCTGTTTTCCACTCTATCGCCCCGTCACATCTCTCCGCTCTCTGGACTCTTTATCCTTCCTCCTCTAGCCTGCCGCGCTTCGCCCTTCTCACCCACCCGCTATCCCGCTGCATCTATCTACACTTTCATCCCTCTTACTCGCCTCTATGGCCCTTGCTCCCGGCCCGGTTACCCGCGTGTACCACGGCTAAAAAGAATGAAGAAAAACGAGCGCGCCTCCGGATGGAAAGTCTTGCCACTCATCCGCGGCTAATCCTGCTTTTCTCTTGAAAGTCATCGTCGCGCTGCGCGCTGAATCTTCTCTGTCTACCCGCGGAATGGTGTTCCCTGGAACGCGACCGGATTAAGCTCGTCCCTCCCCATCCTCGACGAATGATCGGGACGATTTCCTCCTCGAGCTCTGGTTGGAGGCTCCACGGCACGGGGCGCCGAGGAATTTAAGAAGATGAGGCTAATAGAGGCAGATCACGATCTCGAGCAACGAGAATTGGATGAATTCCAGTTTAAAATACGGGCGGACATGTGTACCAATGACTAGTAAGATATTGGTCGCTAATTAGCGCGGTTTTTATCGAGCAACTGGTTTAAGTATTACAGTTACAATTTGTCCGAAGAATGTGAGAATTTGAAGTTAATTCAAGGACGATGGGAAAAGTGTTTCTAGGCTAGTCAGCTGGGCGAGTTGCTGTCTTGGCGAGAGCATCGGGGAATTCCCGCCAGCTTATGTAGGACAGTTTGGAATATTCAGCGGCAGTTCGCGAGGAGTTTATTATATAGATGTACAGCCACCGTGTGCATCCGCGCGGGGATCCTGCTTTATGGAAACCGAGGATTACCGGGGGGATTACTACGAAGATATAATCGCTTATGTTCTTCCTAAAGCCTTAAGTAATGATAAGCCGCTGGTTACGATTAAGCCTCGTGAGCTTTTTATAATTTCCCCGCGGCAACTTGAGGCCGATCTCCCAGCCTTTAGAGTTTAGAGTCCTGTTAATGGCCGATAATGCGGGGCTTCCGATTTACGTAATTTTTAGGAGGTTTTAGAGGGATTACCTTACAATATCTTATTTCCTAATTGCTTTTACGTTAATACATAAGACTATGTTATTCCTTGAATTAATAGAGGATTCCAACAGTGAAGAATTTGAAAGTGATACGTTTAAGCATACTTAAAGCAATAATATTCCGTCAAAATACACCATTCAAATATGTAATAGGTATTAATAAAGACAGAAGATTCGAGATACGAAACGTTCACTCCGACATTTGGAAATTACTCACTCGTAGAGGTCCTGGGTACAGAAATTTAAAATACAATCATACCAACCGCCACCTTATCCCGAAACACTTCACCTACGATTGTTCTACAAAATTGTAAGTGTTTTAGAACGGATACAGATTTAACATCATAGTATAATGAAGTAGAACGGCAGAAGACGAACATTTTATTTGAAGACCGACGACTGATCGCGCCCCAAGAAATAAAACCTCACAATGCGATTCATTGGAAGTGTTTCGAATCGAGTGCGAAGTTCACGCCTGGGTCGCGGTCCCGTCGATTGAGCACTTGGCTGAATCTTCGTCCAGTTTAAAAGCATCGCCCGGAAACGACCGGCACTCAGGGGACCGCGTCCATATCCCAGTAATTCCGGCACCACTTCTCCCATCCGTGGGGAATCTCGCCCGCGACGCTAACGACAGAAGTAGAACACGGTGTGGCCCACTTTCGTGGCTCCACAATCGGCAGCTCTCTTAGGAGATCTCTGCCGGATGAAATTGCCGGTTCTAAGAGGAATTCCGCGATTAGACGTTTACAGGCTCCGTAGGAATCTTCGATCGGATATCGATTTGCCAGCCGATCTTTTTACTGCTGACGACGCGGTGGGCGTGAGCAGAGCTTAAGGGACCGTTGGGCCGATCTCTTTGTTCTGCTTTCACTGCCTCTCTCGCTCTCTCTCTCTTTCTCTCTGCCTGGTGGTGAAGAGCGAGGGAATCGGGCCGAAGGCAACGAAGGGAAATAAAAGACGAACAGGAGGTCCCTCCTCGTACACCGAGACCTCCCGTAAGCGGTTCTTCGAAAGCCGGTCTGACCGGTACCACGGCAACCATTGTCGGACGTAGGTACCTACAAGATGTCGTCTCTTCTCGCGGGGCTCCTTGAGAATCGTAAATTTTTGTCAGAAATACGTGCCTGTTCCAGGTCCCATTTCTGGCGTCACGAGTGACACTTTAGAACCCCGCGCAAATCAGATCGGACGTGATAATTCTTTGATTTTATACTATGATAGTACCTGTCTCCGTGTCAGAGAAATGTAAAATAAATCGAGTTTATCAGAGCTTAGGTGGAGATTTCTAATTCGCCAATTTCTGTTGGGCATGTATCCTACGAGTTTGTATAACCTGAGTTCTGCTCTATTTCTTTACGCGATGTCTGACTATGAACGTAGTGATTCTACTTGTGATATTGACATCAAGTTCTTTTTGATGCAGAGAACGCGTGTTTAAATACAGTTTAATTTCCTCAATTAAGTGACATATTTTATAAAGTATCTATACTTCCACCTGCTAGTATCATTTTTTATGTCATAGAAAAATGCGTTTGAATGTTGCATCGTAGAAAACACTTTTGCTCGCTCAGTTAGTACTTACAGATAAAGGTAAGATCGCAGTGGGCCTTGATCGGTTCTCAACTCACCTGAAACAGAAAGAAATACGTGATTAGAATTGGTAATAACGTTCCATGGTATCTTTGCATATTGCTCAAGACCAAATATAAAAAATGGAGACACTTGTGTCCTTACTTTGTACCCGCTATAACACAACCTCGTAAAATCTATCTACTGCATCGCAAACCTTTACATCTCAATTCCTTGAAATTTGTAAAACCATAAATTTACATTTTTATTATCAAGAATAAATTTCGCTGATCGGCATAATAAAAAAGATGTGTCTCTTAAACAATACCGACTGATTGAGACGTTATTCGAAAATTAGTAGCCTGCGTACGTAGAACAAGGACATCATTACGAAGAGCCAGTGGGATAACCAGTTTTGTCGCTGTGCTAGATAGATGGATGTTGTCACACCGTCGCTCCATTGAAAACACTTTATTCCCAGCAGACCGGTTACTCGGCATCTCGATATCTTTATCTGTGGCGTTTCTCGAGAATATCACAGTTTTTTTCACAATCGCGGTTGATTTTAAAACCCGACTTACAATCCTGCAGTTCAAAACATTGTCACTGGATTGAATTCATTAATAATTAATTACACCGTAAACGTATCACAGTGACATAAATCAAGCCTAAAATATTCATTAAATACTTTCCTCTCACATTAACGTAAAAAACGAAATGAAAACTCTATCTTACATCTTTCAAAACATTGGCTCCTCATTCATCGCACGATCACCGAAGAGAGAAATCAAACACAGTTCAGTCAAAATATCTGCAGAATTATGTGCGCTACCAACGCTTCTCGGTGCAACAACGAACCACGGTATTTGCGTGGATGTTCGAGCAAAAAAAACGCGATCGAGAACACGAGGTCCAGCAACGCCAGCGACCGTTATATCGATTTTTCTGCTGAATAGAGGAGAGATACTACGTATCTCGAACCCGGTTCTTGGAAAATTACGACTCACTCCGATCCACGGTGATAATGCTAGGCTCCTATCGCGGCATCATCATCGATAGTATTTTTCCCTAACGGGTCAATCTTGTGAAAGAGGCTCCATCTCGAAAAGTGCACGTACAGTCGAGCGTCCCTCTCTTTCTCTCGCCCAGCCACGACTACGTGCCGCATATCCTTCTTCATTCTTGTCCAGCTATCTATTCGAGATCGTTTCCCGTCTGATAAATAAACCACCGAGCTGGCGAGATCATCCATCTTGGTTACCGACGGACGTGCTCGCCAGTGGTAGCCGCATTATAAAGAACCGCAGTCACGGCAGTCGGTTGGCTGATTTCCTCTTCGTGCATTATCGAGAACCATCAATTGGTTCCCCGGTTGTTGTTAGCTGGGTGGAGTAATAGAAAGAAGAGAAAGGACGGAACCGTCCAAGAGGCACGGCACTGACGAAGGGAAAGGAAAGCGTAGCCAAAGGAGCTTCACGTGTCCGTTGGGTTAATTATTCACGCGAACCTCGCCATCCAAGGCGGTTTCCAAGCAACCTTTCAGCTATACAACCCGCACGTAGACGTCTGATGCGCGTTCGCGGATCGTTTGTGGGAAAGACACCGAGAGCACCGGCTGTAAGTCGGAAGGGAACGCGTTTCAGAGGAACGAATCCGCGAACGAGAGCTGTCATTCGACGAAGTTGATATCCGCCTACTTGGCTCCGATGCCGTTCGGTCGATAACCAGAGGAACGAGATACCGATTCCCGGTTCTACGGTCAGGTAGGTGCGCGACGGAACGCGTATTTGAAATTCATGGCTCTCCTCGCGGTGAGCGCGGCTCCAACGGAATCGATAGCCACGATCGGGTTAACAGCAATTTCGGGTTACGTTTAACGGCCGTTTGGGCGTTTAAAAACGCTCAGGAGGAGCTCGGTTTTCGGTAACGATGGCTTCTTTGCGCGAAGGAGCCGAGGGACGATTAACTGGGTCGCTTGAATATTCAAGCGGGAGATTTGAATTTACATCGAACCTCGCGTGGAGCACTCGACACCGTTCGGACTCGGGAAGAAAGATGGAGGAAGGACGTGGAAGAGCGGAAGGAAAACTGGGGGGAAAATTTGTCCGTCGATGGGTCGTCCGGTGGCACAAATTGCAATCTGCAGTGCATTAAGCTGCCACGTGAAATGTTCAGCTGTTGCGTTCGAAGTGTCCGCGCTCCTCCCTAAATCCGCACTTTATTCTATCACACACAGCCGAGCACAGTTGCGTGCGCACTCTTCATTCTTTTACAACTCGAATTCTTAACAAAACTCCCAACTATCCCCGCAGAATCATACAACAGATTCCTCCCAGCGAGACTAGCCCAGGTTTCACTTACAATTAGAAGAGAACCTAGGTGGGCCAGCCTAACAAGATCCGCTGAAGGGCCACTCTAAGAACGAGTCGAGGGGGCCCGCGGAATCGTGCAATTAAACATTCGATCAGCAGACGCGATGGTTACCTTTCCGCGAGCAATCATTGGCGATCGATCACCAGAGCGCAAACACGGCGCCGATTAAACGGTCGATTACACCAGTAATCGTTCGGCGGTCGGAAGCTGTCGAGTTGCGAGTCGTAGGGCGCGCGGGAAACGAAAGGGCGCCGCTGCAACGAAAGACGAGAGGTCGGCAATTTCGCCGGCGTAAGAACGCAATTACGGATCGGCCGACGAAACGTGGCAGCAATCGGGATTGCTGGGGTACCGATTGCCGCGCCGCGCCAACGCCATGCCAATTTTAAGCGCGCGTCTCTTTTCGCCAGGTCGCCAGACGCCGAGCAGCGGGAGGATTTAATTAAGGCGTTAATTGGAAAATGGCGAGGCTTAATCGTCCCCCCCTTCTCGCCCTTCCTCGCCATTTCCTCCCCGTGAAAAGCTACGACGATAACGACCAACTTTCCACCCGCAACTTCTGACCTCCTCCCTGCCTCGCGCGCGCCCTTCCGGTCCGCGCGCGCTATCTTCGCGACGCTAAAGCTGCAGACCTCTTCCAGGAAGATTGGTTGCGCGAGCGCGTTCCCAAATTGGATTCCGTGTCTGATGTAACCGTCGAAATAGGGCGCTATCATGCTGTGTAAGCCGCATCGGCCAGCCGGGGTGAGTTTTTCCGAAGAGGAACGCCGGTATAAGTCTCCGCGGAAGCTTTTTGCGGCGTTGGAACGCGTCGCGAGGGAAATACCGCTGTTGGTTGCGATAGCTCGGTTTAATTTAGAAGAAACGAGTTTGCAGATATCTTTTCGGGTACTGTGCTACGGTGTTGAGCTGCTCGTGTAACCCTCAGCAAGCGATTTCGACTTTGAAGTATGTATAGCTTGCTTTCTGCGCGCAGGTATACCTATAAACGCACGTACTTTTCTGCACTAAACCGTGGGAATAAATAAAAGACACTATTAGAAAGTGGCAGCAAGAGGGGCAATTGGTTTAAACTGTCGTTCTTCTATGTGTAGGTACTACGAGGTTTGTATATATGGCGACCCCGACTGTCTGAAGCGATTCAGTAAATCGCGACTTTTTCCCATCCGATACGCAATTCGCCCTTTCAGTGGAAGCATTTTCCACGATCCTCGACGTCTGCGCGCGCCTTTTAATCCTCCTCGACTTCCTCCCCCAAGGTCGTAACCCTTGCGAGCCCTTATCTCAGTCACCCTCGTTTCCTATATCTCTCTCTTCCCTTTCATCGCGACACCCCTGAACGCGAAGGACGGCTGGCTCAGCTCCTGGACTTTTTATCTTATTTCCTGTCGGCGAACGTAACTGATACGCAAAAAATGGTCAACGATCTTTGTTGATTTTTAGTGTATCAACCTTTATCCTATTACTCTATTGAAAAGCGTGAGCTACCAAACATTTTAAGCCTACCTAAACACCAAACACGATTCTTATGAAACAGTAAGTTTGTATGAAGAAAGAAAAGTCAACTCAATCTTCGTTCAGTTTCCCTGGAAACCGTCGCCCTGCTGTGGTACCGCGGGATATTCCCTACACCCTGCTCATCGCAACCCCAGGCGCCTCTAGATATTTACAGGAGATTGCGTCGCCGCAAACAAGATATCATATTTCGTACACGTCGCGTCGCGATCAACGGGAACAGAAGAGTGGGTATTCTATTTTTGTGTTCGACGATCGGCACTCGGGGGTAGCCGGGTTTTTTTCTTATCGCCGATTGATACGGATTTCGTCGACAAAAAGCTCGCGACCCCCCTCCAAATACAGTGGCAGGGGTTGCGCGCGAGCACGGATATCACGAGGCCCCCGATAGCGTCGCTAGGTGATTGATACACGTGTGTTGAACACGCGGCGTGATTGATGCTACCAATCGACGTCAATATGCTGTCGAGTTATCTCTCATTGGCATCGTGCATCAAACGCTGATCTACTTAGCTTGCTACGATGCAGCCACGTAGCTTCGCAGAATCAGCCGACGTAGAGCGGCTGCAGTCGGTCGCCGCTTAACCTACCATGAAAATTACAAACCAGACATCGTTCCCTACCCTCAGGGGCTTCTGAAACTACGATTATGACGCATCGTTTTGCTGAGGAGCTCGGAAAATGAAACATGCATCTGGGAAACTGACATTTTTGGGGGGGGTGCGAGGTAGCTGACGTAACGTCGACGTCTAACAGAGCTGAATTTCATGAAGGTTGTGTATATCTTGAATTTGTAGCTCTATGCTTTCTAATGACTCCATAGAAAACCCAATTTTGAGCAGAGATCCCAAACGCTGGAATTAAGAGGATCATTAATTGATTAAGTCTGTTCCAGTTTCACCTATTCCCATTTCCATCTATCTGATGAAATGGATTATTTGCTAACACAGAGCTGATGAATAAATCCGAGGGTCACTTAACGTTTATCTGTGATCTGTCTAAGTGCCGAGGAAAATTCCATTAACTTACTCGTGAGCCATCAAGCTGAACATCTTAATGCAATACTGAAGTATTCAAATGTCATATTCAGGTCAGAAACTAAAGCAATTGCAGCGGGGATCGAGGAAATCCTCTGGGTGTTCCATCAACCTAAGCTCAGCGTTGCACAACGTGGCGAACTTACCGACTAACTAATTCTTGGTTAATAATCCTCTGCCTTCTACCAGCTTGTAAACGCGTGATCCTCGGAATTGCAAATACAATGCCGGAGAAGCAACTCTTTCGTTTCAATTTGCCATTCAATGATCACGTTCACCGAATGAACCAACAGCAGCTTCGCTAATTATCCTCTTCTGAAAGAGCAATATCCGATGATCCCAAATTGAACGAAGCTTGAATTGTTAATATTTCCCGAAACATAACAAATGATTAACCACGCAGCGAAATATTCCATTCTATCTCGAGTCCTTCGACCGACTCTTCGCCATGCCGGATCTCATCGAGTGTCACGCACCATCCGACGCACTTAATTGCCAATTATAATCCCTATTAATTAGCAGAGAGTCTCGAAATGGAAGTGGTCGCCTATTAACGAGGGGCCCGGTGCCCGGTGCCCGAGGACTTGATCGTTTACGCGGCTGGCTACGCAATAATTCGGCTTCGCCCGCAGCCGGATTATCGCGATACGGCTATTTTCACGATAAAGCTCCTTTCCTTCGTAATTGCTCCGGCGCCGCTGAAACAGCTGCGCTTACGAACAAGAATCGACTTACAACCGGCACCCTTCGAAAGACTTGCCCCCCTCCCCTTCTCGAGGATCGTCTTTGGCAAACACGCTCCTGCGCCCCCTTTATCGCGATGCCCAACCACTTTTTCTGTCGGGGCCAATTAAAACGCTCGTTGATACCCTGACAAAGTGGAACTGTAGTCTAAGTTACCCCTTTGTTCGTCTCTCACTGTGAATATTTTAATATTTCTCTCCGATATTACATCCAGCGCTGTCCACGCGAATGGACACTTCAAACGTCGTAATCCAATATATCCTGCTTTGTGATGTTCGTGTCTGAACACAGACGGACTATTTCACTGCCACCGTCCCGCTTGTCCGCTGAGATAATCACTCGCATATGTATACCTCCTTTAACACAGAGGCTTCGCGATCTCCACGGAACAGAGGATCGGCGATTTCCACGGGAACGGATCGTCGAATTTATTAGCATCACGTTTGCCCAAGTTTACGCCGTGTGTTCCGCGTATTTCATCCTCTGACGGATTATCACGCGACTTTAAATCACCAACTTAGCAGTCGCGGGGATTACGCAACGGAAGGATAATTTAGCCGGCTAATATATATAGAGGGATTAATCACTCGAAACGGTGCGAGATCGTCTTTCCACTCGATCCACCTACGAGCGGAGGATAATGCTCTCGGAAATGCAAGTTTCGTGAAGACTGGCGGATGGATCGAGCCCGCGACAAAGGCGACGCGCTAAGACGGGGACTTAATCATTTGGCTGGCAAATGACTGACTCGCGGGAACGGGTGAATTTTGTGTTTACGCACTCTTTTATGAAAAATAATAAAAAGCGATTCTGCTTGTTCAATTTGCTCCGTCGCGCTTCGAGTGCATTTCTCGAGCTTCTTTCCAACGATTTACCCTCGATAAAAGATAACAACTTTCGTCGGATCGCCCGATAGCTGGATTATCAAAGAAAGGCTGGTATTTTATCGAAGTTTTCAGGCAAAGAATAGAACGGCGATCGCCACCACTGTGCGACGTGGTGGGAGCAAAACCATTCACGAATTTCCACAAACGATTTATAGGAGTCGGAAAAAAGGGAAAGTCGCCTCAACGGGACTCGAACCCGCGATCTCTAGATCCGTAGCGCGCTGGCCGGCCGCCTTAGCCACCTCGGCTACCGCCGACTCCCCCGGTTCCTTAGTCCCCCGAACTCCTATTTAACCCTCCGAGCGCCAAAGCGCCTACAGATTACTCGTTTCTATAATCCGTAATCATGTAGAATGTCGAAGTCCCCGGGTGTCGATGCAGCAGAACAGGGCTCGTCATCGATTCGTTTTGCCTCGTGGCTTGGGATCATTTTTAACACTCCTGGAAATGTTCGTGTGAAATATTACGGATTCCTCTAGTATCACTTAGGAAATACTTTAGTTCGAGTAATGCTTGTAGTTGATATACGGGTGGAATATTGGAGATATGAAGGAGCCATGAAACGTTCAGAAACGTTGCGAAACATTCGTTTAAGAGGGTACTCCAGTGTAACTGCCGGTTTTTCAACGTCATCTTCGGGAATTTATTTAACTATATCTATGTATCTGTACGATAAAAAGCTCAACAAAAATCTGGGTATTACTTCAACCATACATTAATATACAGGCAAAACACTAGACACTATAAAATTATAGTTTTTGTTAATTAAATTCCCGAAGCCGTTGAAAAACGGGCAGTTACTTTAGAGTACCCCCTTATGGAAAGTCTTTTCCCTATCTCCAATATTTTCAAAGTGAAACTTTCAAGATCAATTTTAACCCTCAAAATGGGATGTCTACGACTAGAAACGACAAGGATTAAAAATACCTAAGATTTCGTAAATTCAATGCCATAGTATATAAATTTATTAGAATTTACCAGAATAGCATTGACCCTACTTGCAGTATTCTTTCATACCTTATCCTTTATATAGTCCCAATTGAATGGAAGGACGGAAGACGTCAATCAAACGCAAAGAGGCTTTTCTGCGCTGTTAAATATACATTTGACGCTTAAAACTGACGTGCAGCCGTCGCCTTTTCTGTGGTAAACACGATGGGAAAACGAGCTCTATGGAGCGCCGAAATTACGTCGATTATTCATACCTCCGTATTTGAACAGAGACAAGAATGGACCCCAATATAGAAATCAAAGCACCAGCATTAAATCATCTTCCACCCTTAACGGTCCACGAATCCGTCGAGTACGATGTTTTTAATCTTCTTGTCGAGAAGATCAACTTATATGATCTGTCCTCCAGCAAAAAAGCCAGAAACCAGGAGACGGCAGAGAAAAAAAAGCACAAATCCAGGGTTGTAACGTGGGTGGGTGTTGGAAGGGTAGAGGCTGATCCTGCCATCCGTGTTTATCGACAACGGACAGCGGCTGGGCAGCGTGTAAGCGTTGTATAAAATGGAACACTATCAATTCGGGTATCAAGCGGCGCGATCGACGATGGCAGTGCAAATATTTAATTACACGCTGCGCGGAGCCACACCATCGGCTCACGCCTCCGCTAGGCCCGCTGCAAATAACTGGCCATTCATCTCCACGTTGGCCCGTGCGCCTCGTGTCCAGAGCCTCGTAGATGCATATAATCGCGTCGTATTGAACAGACGAGTTTACTCGTGCGGCTCCTGACTCGAAATCCGATAAATTCCGTGTTGGAACGGGACAGGGCCATCGAGACAGAATCGCGAGCGGTCTGATTACTAGGAACGCGGTCGTTTGCTAGGAATATTGTGGACCGCGTGAAAATTTAACATGCTGATTGTCCTGGATGCGGGGGAGTTCCTCTCAAATGAGAATGATTCAGTAAACGCAATTACGATATAAGTCTAAGCAACTGATTGTGAATGGAGATGACATACAACAGAACGACGACGAACTCGACAGTGTTGCGGACGCTGTCACGTTCGGGAAATACGAACGCGACAGGGGAACGGAGCACACGAGCCGCGTTCCTTGAATGATATGAATATTTATATTTACTCAGGGATGCGTTCGTTGAAACGCCATAAATATTCAAATCCGTCGAACCCATCAAACGCGTGGTCCATATATGTCGAGTTCCTAAAAGCAACAAATGATCGATGGCACCACGAGTCCTAATTAAAAACCAATGTATGTAATGCGTCTCTCCGACTGAACTGTCTGATGATAGTGATAGATGTTATGCGAGGGAACAGTGGAATTACCGAGGCAAAATTTCAAGCTGAAGCTTCAGTTCCATGAACTAACATTCCATAATCCTAAGCCTAACTTTCAAAAATTAATAATCACCTGTAAATATGTATACACCGTAATCGAGGAATCGTTAAATCATTTCCAATAGCAATATTCTAATAAATGGGCTGTTTCTACGCTGTTGCCGTCAAAACTCTGTATTACCGTCGCACAAAGAGCGCGCGATTGGCAATTAGAAACATGAAAAAGCGCTGTCCAGGAACACGATACTGTATCTCGACAGGGCAACATTTGCGAGAGATTATGACGAATTGTCAGAATTTCGTCGTTGGCCCGGCGAGCGATAACTAATAGGTTGTTGCCTGCGCTGCCGAACGGAATTGAAATTAATGATTTAATAATGTCGACCGATGTAATTATTTATATGAATGCACTTTGATGGAGTGCTTGTCAGCCGGAGCTGAATAATTCGCGATTGAAATGTGGTCGGGCCGCACGGTCGCATAAATTGTCGCGGAATCAACAATATATTCATCGGGGCTGGGTGCAGCCGTAGGTACTGTTTGCACTATAGCGTCAATATGTGCTCGGCAGTGAGAACTCGGTGTGTACAGGATTGCGCACAAAAACAAAGCAAAACGAAGATAAAAAACGGAAGAATAGATAACTACCATTTCGTATACAGTGGCTCTTAAAAATATTCGGACACCCTTTAAAATCGCATAACTTTTTTAAAATTATTCCAAACGACTTGAGTTTTTTTGAGAAGCTAGAGGGATTAGTTTGCTAAATGATATGATTCGTCGTTTTGAAAAAAATGCACTTGGTCGGAGTAGCAAAAAAAAATAGTAAAGGGCGTTTTTTAAACTTTTTTTTGTGAACCCTTAATGAAAATTCAAAAAACCCGTTTGTAGATTTAAGTAAGTTATATACGTGTCTAAAATTTCATCAAAATCGGTTAACGTTGCTCTGAGCTACACACGTTTCAAGATCGCAGAATAAGGTCGAAAATCGCTGATTTTCGGGAATTTCGCGATTTTCGACCTTATTCTGCGATCTTGAAACGGCTGTAGCTCAGAGCAACGTTAACCGATTTTGATGAAATTTTAGACACGTATATAACTTACTTAAATCTACAAACGGGTTTTTTGAATTTTCATTAAGGGTTCGCAAAAAAAAAGTTTAAAAAACGCCCTTTACTATTTTTTTTTGCTACTCCGACCAAGTGCATTTTTTTCAAAACGACGAATCATATCATTTAGCAAACTAATCCCTCTAGCTTCTCAAAAAAACTCAAGTCGTTTGGACTAATTTTAAAAAAGTTATGCGATTTTAAAGGGTGTCCGAATATTTTTAAGAGCCACTGTACCTACCCACGCTTCGGGTACCCATTCCTTTTCCCCGTGCACTGGTAAAATGAAAAGTTTCTACGATACTTTGCCCCCATTATCTATTTATCTAATTAGCTAAACAGATTATTGTTATTTATTACCTCGATTTTACTATTGCCAATGTTCGTTGAAAGTTTCCTAGCTACTACATTTCTGCAAGCATAAATCGACTCAAGGAAAAAGAGTAAAGGATTCAATGTTTTTGATAATTCATAGGTGAAGTAGATATTTCCATGCACTTGTTTCTTTAAACGATCACACTTTCTTGCGCCCCGGATAATGAGGTCGTCTACCTTATTCGGTTAATTAGCATCGTTGCAGCCAATAAATTCCACTCAAGGCATGCGACAGCTTCTCCTTGACCGATCTCCCAATAAAACGTTCGTCGAATTTGCAAGCAGCCTGCAGCGCATCGCTGCGAACGGAGGACAGGCTTCCCTTAATTAATGAAATTAATGACCGTAACGCTGCCGGCGCGTATGTACAACGGACGTAGACTAATCTACCGCTCGGTCTTGGGGCCCGTTGATCTAGTAGAGAGACCTAAGGTATATCCGTAAGACGGACAATGAATAGACGCGAGGTTTGATTCACCGGTTCGAGAGTTTGCGTTAACTGAGGACAGTCGAAGTGGTTCGATCCCCGTTAAGTACTGTGGATTTCGACAAACTGACACAATATTCGCTGGAACGTCGTTAAACTGGCACTGCGAGGCCCCTAACTACTGATCAACGGTCTCGATGCCGCGATCGAGTCGTTCCAAGTGTTCCCGATTTTCACTGACCCGTCTGTGGCGCCAATCGAATCGTCTCGCTTTCAATGGCCGCTGAGAGAAGTTACGGACCAGTCTCGGTACAAATAGTGTACAGCCGGACGCAACACTTCTAATTAAGTGAACTATTCGCTTCGTCGATCTATTCGATCCGCCTAAGGCAATATTCCACCAGTTTCGGGCTTGATTTTAAAATTGAATGCAATTGAAGTCAAGCTCGCCCAGAATCTACCACGGGTGTCTGCTTGTAATAAATTGAAACTCTGATTCACCGGAGCGATAGAAAAATCATTCGTATAAAAAGCGCGTAAATAAATAGATGAGAAAATTTACATTAACTTCCCGAAAGAGTTTACAGTAAATTCTCCGTCCGTTCGAAGTTGCGGTTTACAGAATGCTTTACAGAAACCTCGATTTCGAGTGCGATAGAAGCACCAATAACGTTCGAACGTTGCGACTCGAACGTTGCATCGCCGGCCGCAAAAAGAATATCTCCCGGGCGGGTACGATAAAACGTATAAATTCCGAGGCGAGTCGCGCGATGGAAATATTCTCGGCGTTATCCAAATTCATGAATTTTCCCCGGAAATATCTCGTCCCAGCTCACGAACGAAATACTTGTTGACAACGACAGAAGGTTGACCAACCGACCGACAGACAGGGCGAGACCGTAGTTCCGCAGTAACCTGGATTTGCGAAAAAGATTGCACGGTCCAGCGACCCGGAAAGAACAAACGGTGTTCGGCGAACTGTGTTTCATCCACGAATTTTCCCTCCACCGCCCCGTGCCGCCCTCTTCTCTCTCTTCCCCCTCTCTTCCTATCGACTGCATCTCACCCTCGAGTCGGGCCTATATATCGCTAGTTTCCCTCCTCGGCCCATCCTCTGCTCTTACTTCTTTTTGGAGCTCTGATTTTTGCTTCACCTTGTCAGACCGTGCCTTTTTCGCCGGCTGCTTCGCGGGCCAGTAACCCTTGGATTCCACGGCGGAGAGATGTAAGGGGCCTGGAGCAGTCCGTCGAAACGCCGAGAAGCTGGTGCTCCTACCAACGCTCCAGCGCACCGTTTCGTGTCGCAATTGCGCTATCTGTATCATGAATTAGTCTGCCAGAGTCACGATGAAATATCGGCGAGTTACGTGCCAGTGAACAAACTGAATATTTTGTTCGATCAAGTGACTATTGAAATGGAAGTGTAGTGCCTAGCTAGACGATGAGAGCTGCAGCGTAGATGATGTCAGGCTTGACAAATCGAGGGCACTTGACTTCTGTTCACTTTGATGAACTGGAGTTGGCCGAGGTTAATTAACTTTTTGGCCCTGGAAGTTTTGTTTACGCGTTCTCCGCGTGGCTGAGGCAGTTTTATTCAATTCGTTGGGTTGTGCTTGATTAGTTGATCCTTTCTGAAAACAATTGCTAGCACTACTTCGCAGAACTAATAGGTGTTAGTAGATTTAGAGGGGAGCAGAATATTCCTTGCAAAGGAGAAATCCATCGTGACTTCAAGTGCAATGAAATTCCAGGGAATAATAAAACCTATCAGCGTTATGCAGAATTGTAGATAATCCTTTTTACCATTCATCCACTTTACTAGAACGATGGGTATTCACGCGAACGTCTGTGATCTGCGGTGATACAATTATCGCGCGGCACGGACTGTGCTTCCACGTCCTGGCGAATGCGTGCTAATGACGCAATGATAATGCAAATCTCCCGAGATACGTGCGCATGGACAGAGGCCATTGGAATCTGGTTCGTTAATGCGTCGATATGCCCGTTCAAGTTAATGCCGCCAGATAATAGCTCAGAGGAAGTTATACCGTTAAAGCTGTTCACGGCCGTTGATTGAACCCTGGAGATGTTACGCGTATCCTAGTTCCTTACGACTTTGGACATTTGCGTCCAGTTCCCCGCGGGCAACTTTCGTTGTAAAAACGAGGAACCATAATGGTACCTTAACGTCACGATTTTCAAAGTAATATCCCACTCTAGCTCGGTACTTTTTGAATCAACGCTGAACGAGCCGCCCGTAACGATTTGATGAATTAGTTTTGTCTTACGACCTTTTACCCAATGGGAAAGTAATTCGAACTTCCCTGCGGCTTAAAAAATTCTTGACTCTTCCCTAAGTGCGAAGTTTCAATATCAAGAGTGAGAATTTTAAGCATCGCTCTGAAGATTACGAGCGATCAAGTGAACCTTGGATACCTATTAGAAGTTTGAAATCTTAATTAGAAGATACAGAAATTCAAAGACCTTTCAAGGAAATCGCGAGATCAAGGCCGACCGGTGGATGGAATAACGGCGGAAGCGGCGGAAGGAATTGCATCGCCGCCTCAAAGGGTTACAGCGAAATACCGTGTCGAGATCCGTGACGTTCGGTTTTCCACCACGTTCTCCAGAAATAGGTGTATCCGTGGTGCAGCGTCATTGCCGGCCTCCTCTTCCACCGCGGAAGAGAGAGCACACCAGGAGCAGACAGAAAGGCGCAGGTACCCCATAATCGTGGCTAAGCGTACGAACGTTCCCCAAGGAGTCCTTCGTCAGGACTTCGCTCTCGCGCAGCGGGCCAGAGGTGGTCTCCGCTCTATTCCCAGATCGCGTTTCACCGGGGATTCGAGCGGGCTAAGCGTAATCGATCGCCGTGAGAATTCACGTTCTGTTGACCTCGACGAATCCCGGTGAACCGGGAGAGGCACTCGGGACTAGTCGTGTCGTGAAAAAGTTAAAAGCCATCCTAATAGATAGGCCCCGCCAGGGGGTTGCAACTGGAGTGTCCTCGAGTCCTCGGTATTTCGAATGGATGTTTCCTGCTAGTTGACTTTCCTCTGTTTCACGAGCATGGACCTCGTGTCGCGGTACGTGGACGTTGATGCAACTGACATTGCCGATGATGGATTTATATTCAACTGTGTTTCGATAGAAACTTGTGCGAGATATTATTAGCATAAGTCGTTGGTCGTTTCTTTTTCTGGCTTTACGATATTTCCTCCCACAGCGCAATCGTACCCCAGTAATCAACGTTCTTAGTAACCCGTAATTTACCCATAATTCGCAACGATCCCCGAAACGTTTTACGAGCCCAGAAATAGCCTGCTTTCGCGGGGAAAAACTTTCGTGCTTATACATATTTGCAAACTACGCAATCGAAGTGGTAGCGCGGCACGCGAGCTCACCGCTTCCGGTCGATGCTATCGGGAGAAATGTTACAGCGTCGAGACGCGAGTGATTTCCTTCTCCAATCGTGTTGCTTAACGAACACCACCTCGGGGCACAATAAAAGAAAAAGCCACACGATGTTGAGATGAATATAAAGAGAGGAAGCTTCAGTTCCGTGAAACTGTTTCAGTCAGGACTGAAGGAAAGACCAATTCGAGGCCACCACGACTCAGTTTGTAATTTGTAAAATTTATGGGGGAGCTGAACCGGCAGTTTTTTCTTTAATAGCGCAGGCCATTTGGCATAAAATAAAACTTCTGTTTAATGAACGCCATACTCGTGCTTACTGCACGGTTTTTCTATTATTTTTAGTGGCTGTGATCACGCTATGGAATAGAAGGCTCTTTCTTTCACTGTTTCGCACGTTTTTATACCCTGTTCTTGCAAACAGTTCAAGTGTGCGAAGCTCGTTAAAAGTGATAAGCGAGTGGGCCACATGGTGTTTAGAAAACTCCAAACGAAATTAATATTAATTCATCAGCCACGTACATACATAATAGATATCAGGGGATTGAGTAGTCACTGATCAGACAAAGGCCCACGACATGCCTACCACTGACCGAGCCACCGAATTTAAAGAATCCCCAACAATAACTTAATTTGGAAGTGGTGTAAATACTTCTAACTTGTGCAGCAAGAATTTCTCCAACAATTCAACAATTTCTCCTCGATCGTCGCAAACAACATTGCTCGTGGTAGAAAACAGAATCGTTCGCGGCGAACTGTTACCGGCACGACAACGATCGCGTCAAATTCGACTATATATCCCAGGGCTACCGTTTTTTTAGCTCGTGCAGAGGGAACGGGCAGGATAGGCCACACGTTCCATGGCACGTCGATGGGTTGAGCATCGTTCGAATGGCATTTATCGAGATTGACCCCGGGCGTTTGAACAACTAGCTAGCTATGTACCGGAGGCGTGCGGGTAGATGCTGCCCGGATTTTCGGAAATCTCAAAAAGCTTGGCGCCGGGCATACGATCGGCAGCCTGATAAATATACCCACTCGTGCGTATAACGTATGCGCGGATAGCCGATTTTGTATTCTACCCGAGCGATCGCGTCGATCGACCACTTCTCTCACAGTTTCAAGCGTAGTTTCGATTGCATTACCTTTTCCGCACCATTGGCCCACTCTGTTTGCAAGAGAAATTCGTGCACGAGCTGCTTTTATTAATAGAATACTTTTATTTGCCTACGGATCTTCCACTGGTACCGAAGTTCCTTTATTCCTTTCGTTTCTTCCTCTGCGTCGAGTGGCGGCCATTATCAGAATCATTCTCCTCGAGGTTTACGATTCTACCTTAAACGCTCGAGCTCGTTAAATCCAGTTTGCAGACAATTTAAATTTATACAATACAATTTCCGTTTCATAATAAGCTATTTAAGATGGAATAAATATGTCAAATTTTCTAAAATAATTTACTGAGCGCCAGACGATCCGAGGAGATGTTGGTCTCGATTTAACCAGTCCGAACGGGTCGGCCACACAATCGCGAAGTCGCTTCGCATTATTATTGCACTGCGAATTACGAGGCATTATTTTTGGAGTCGCGGTGGACTTTTCACGGCTCCCTTTAGAGGAGGACGCTTCCTGGCGGTGTTCCAAAGTGGTCTCGACTGGTCAGAGACTCGGAGACCGACTTCCTTTCTTCGAGAAACGAGGAAAAGGTAAGAAGACCGATCTTAACACGAGGAGGTCACGGCGGCCTGAACGAGCGTTCATCTTTCCTCAACATTCTTATTCATTTCTATTCATATATAATTAGTGGGGTAGTAAGAGCCGCGAATTTCGCACAAAGCGACGTGGAATAATAAGAAAATTATGCCATGCATAATTTCAGACGTAGCCATCACAGTGCCATTTGAAAACGATGTAATGTTTAACGAGATCCATCAGACCAATGGTAATTCGTTATTTCAAGCAATTTTCCACAAAAATGGGTAGACGTTGCGGGGTCAATATTCTAGTGGTTATGGATATTCATCGCCTGCTGCGTCTCAGAAACCGTTTTTCCGTCCAAGTGCTCGTCCAGGTCGTGACCCGACCCTTCTTTCGCTCATGGCTGGTTTATCTTTTCGTCGTGAAGAAAAATTGTGCCCTGAGCAATGTATCGCTCGGACGGAAGCGAATGGAGGAGAGGAGAAAAGGTTCCACGGACGCTGCTCGATTCAGAGCCACACTCTAATCAGGATTTATTCGCAAATGAGGGCAACACACAATGCGACAACGCCGCTGGAAGACCCATTTTCCCCAGAGCGTGCATTACCATGAATGAAAAAGGAACTCGGCGTTCGCGTTAATGCTGCGAATGGAGCATATTACTCGCAACCATCGACATTCCACCCGATAAAAGAAGAGCGCTTTCATCGTCGAATTAAGTGCAGAGGGCTGGAGGTGGTCTCGTTGTTCTGAGATCGCTCAGTTGGAACAAAAGTGTATGATAACGTCATAGATTCGATTCCTGAATTCGTCAACTTTTGCCTGGACGTTTGAACTAAACACATGTATCTAAAAATATCGAAGGAATATTCACAAAGTAGAATATATTCCTCCCCTGAAATAAGCAGGGCAAAACAGCTCAGCACTCACACCACATCACAAATTCAACATAGATTCCATAAATATAATATATTCTTTCTTCTAGCATCCTATATTTGTATTTCTTGCAACGCAAAATATCTCGTACCAACGCGTTTAAATATCTCCGCAGCATATACTTATCTGATTCTTAAAAATCATTTCCACGACAGACCGCGATCTTTTTCGACCGACAGGAAATCTTTCATTAAAATCGTCGGACCGCTATGAAACGAAACCACGAGATCTGCTTTGATAAAGCATCGCCGGGCCCGTGTAATTTCGCTCCGGATCGGACAGCAAATCCGTACGTGTCAATTACAAAGCGTAGCGGGGCACGATCGATACTCGTCTAGTCCCTTCGAGCTGTAAAAGGAAACGAAAAAAGCACGGGAGGGTATCAAAGAACCAACCGTTCCAGCGGCTCGTTAACGAGTTAAGGAAAATGTATCCGGGGAATTCAATAAATTTCCGCTGGGAAAAGAAAGGGGAGAGCTGTCAGGTGAGCTGTAGGATATATCAATGGTCAGCCACATTCACTTACACTGGATTAACGTATCACCGTTACGACACACAACACTGGCTCCGGTCGACCAGTAGTCGTCAACGATATCTCGTTTCTCTATTGCATAGGGCACGGGTGGCTATATCAGTCCAGGAGAGCGTGACACTGCAGCATGCCACGAAGGTGTCGATAACGCTTTACCAGAGACATGGGGGTAAAAGGACGATCGTAGGGGTGGAAAAGACGTATACTACGACAGGGAGAGAGTCTCCACAGAAACGTACATCCATCCATCAGTGGAGGATAATTTTGGATGTTATTTGACGTCTTCATCGACTGAAAAGTAGCTAGCGAAGGCTGTCAGTACTGGGGCCATTCTACTGCCCGAAAGCTAACCAGAGTTCTCAAAGAAATTAATACAAAGAAGGAATATTTAGGCTTACAGAAAATTGAAGAATAAGCTACCATGGGGAAACAGTAAACCCGCCATGAACTCTTCTAGTATTGCAACCCACAACAAAACATGATGTTTCTATGTAGATGCCTAACGAGTACCCCTCGAGGAACACAGGGGTCCCTTTCTTCCCAAGAAAATGCTTTACTAGAAGAATTGTTATGATTCGCGGGCGTAAAACAACCAAATCGCGAGATCGGTATAATCGCCTAGAGAGGAGCAGTTTCGAAGAAACGAGATTCGTCTTTCTTGCACGGTAATTCGTGCTCGTCCCTTTCATCGCGTTCCGGACTGGCGCAAAGAACGAGGAGAATAGCTTAGAGTCGAAGCTATCGGGTCCGTTGGAGAATTCATAAATTCCTGGCTCTGCGCTCCGCTAGATATCCGAGTCTCTCTTGCATCTTCCTCCGTTTGCTGCTGGCAAAAACGGGCCTTCTTCATCCTCCTCTCTGCGAAGTTCGGGAGAGAAGACGGAGGATGGCGAGCTGGCAAGTCGCGCAAGGGAAGACAGGGAAGACAAAGCGAAACGGAGAGCACCAGCCAGCTTTTTATATAAACGTTCATCCCGTTATTACGTCGCGGAGGTCTCCATCCAACTTTGTTCCTCGGCAATATACAATTATACAATAATTTGAAAGCAAAGGCCGTGGCTCCGGCGTATTTCATTCTTGCCCCCTTCTACAGCCCGTGCTTTGCTCTTGTTTTTCCCGCCCGTTGTTTCCTCTCATTCCTCAAGTGCCGCTGCTTTCCTCGAGCAATCTACCGAGCTGTCTTTCTTCCATCGTGATCCGCGGCGAAGGAAAGGAAAACGCCCGGCTCGAGCGAACTTCGTCGAGAAGAAGAAAAAAAGAAAGAGGACCTAGATGTTCTTTTATTACAACTGCCGTGGTTGTACAGCGTTTTCGTGCCATTTCCTCGCTCCTTGCGTCTCTTAACGGCACTAATTAGCGATATCGCTTCCTGCCCTCGTCCCGCTCACCAGCTACGACGAAACTTCAATGTTGGCGCTGCTTCGTGCTCGTTCCACTGTCCCACGGAAAACTTTCGACCGATTAACGATTTATCGAAAATTCGTCTTGTTTAGAGCACGGCGTTCCTTAGGAATCGAACGGAAGCTGCACAGGAGAATTAGTCATAAACACGGGATTAATACAGAGAGTTTACTGTTCCTGGGAAAACTATCGAGCCCCTCGCGAACTTGGCACGTGGCCCCTTTCGATCGGGCCGCTATCGACATCTCCGCTAGAAGTGTTCAATGGAACCCCAAGCGATGAAGTCCAACCCCCATTTCTGCGCCATAGAAACGCAGATTAAGTGTCGCCTATAAGAGGCAGGGGAGGGTGAAATCCGAGTTGATGCATGGGGGATTGTGTACACAAACGTTATCTACTCTGTCAATATGTAGTTTTAAAAATTCAATGTTACTTTATGTATCTTAGGTGTCGTTTCTTGCAAAGTCAGTTATACACCATTCGTGAATTGTACCAAGGAGTTATTGAGCATGTTGAGAATCTTACGGGAAGAAGTCTAATTTCTGAGGATAGAAATGTAACTTCTGTATGCTGGGAAGCTTGAAGTGTAGGGATGCTGAAGTGAAAGGCCACTTCCTCCATCGTTGAGAATAAATAACCGCGATGCTGCGGAAGACTTCTGAATTATTATTAATTAATTAATAAACATTTCCCTCCTCGCAAGACACCATCATTGATAAACTCATCCCCAACCCCCAAAATAAAACACGACACAGGCTACTGTCGCTTTTCAGCATCAAGGAACTTTCAAACCTAAAACTCTCGCAAACGATGAAAGCCTATATCGACGAAGAAGTAGACCGCTAAACGATACACCGTCCAGGATTGCCCGTCTATCGATCGAGAAAGGGAGCCCGAGAACATGTGCCGAGAGGGCGGAAAGCCGGTGTGCAAAAGGAAAGAAAATAGACAGGAAAGGAGACTTGCACCGAGGGAGGAGGCAAGGAGTATGGACGAAGGCCCGATGGTACAAGGGATCGTTAACTGGCGCGTAATCGTTAGCTTTGAGCCGGCTGAGAAACCTAACAGAGGGTGGGTTGAAAAAGAGATTGCGCCAGTGGTCTCCTTCGAGCTTACAAAGCCTCGAGACACACGATCGAATCGGTTATCCATGGTGTATCGATGCATCCGCCAGGAAAAAATGCAATAAACCGAGCAGCGGTCGCGAAGAACCGCGAGGAACAATGGGAAAGGGGTGACAAGACGACCACGCAACACGATTGAGCGTTCAAAGCAGGCCGCC
Source organism: Andrena chrysosceles (assembly GCA_963855975.1). Taxonomy (NCBI): domain Eukaryota; kingdom Metazoa; phylum Arthropoda; class Insecta; order Hymenoptera; family Andrenidae; genus Andrena; species Andrena chrysosceles. The sequence goes on along the minus strand of OY979766.1, from coordinate 6,219,596 downwards.
TAGCAGCCTTTAATTAGAAGGACAAGTTAATTACTCTGAGAAATGATTTCTTTATCTAACGTCTGACACAGGAACTGGAATTATATATTTCGGAGATAGTTTCTGAATGCAACAAAAATTGCAACGAAAGATATTAAGTGATGGCTAGGTACTTACAGGAAATACACTAATTGTAAGTATTAATTAAGATGTGTAGTTCCAGAAGGTTTATATGTACTTGGTGGGCAGGAAAAGACTGCAGCCTTTAATTGCTGGACAAATGAAACAGACCTACATTAATCCACGTGTTAAGTGGATCACGTTCTGGTAATCTGTGTATTTTCTTCCCTGAAGCTAATGCCAGACCCGGGAGAAGCTCGACCATTAGGGTGTCGCGTGTTCGAGCTGCGTCCACCCCTCAGCGGCGATACAATTGGCAGGGATTGATCAGAAAAACGAGGAACCGCATCAGTGGGGCTCCTTTGGCGTGGGCATATGGTTTTGGGTTTAGGAACAATAGCCTGCCAGCAATTAATGTTATTACGGTTTACTCACACACTGAAACGTGGATTGCCCTTTTTGAGTGGATCCATGACGATTAATATCTAATGCTATTTCATTGTCCCTTTAGCTAGCTTACCCAAGTATTAACACGATTATTGGAGAATAGACGCTGAATCATCGTTTGAAAATAATTTATAGGATCGACAAGACCTGTTCGTGGCGAAAGTTAAATATATCGTGGTTATTTATAAATGGGGTTAACATCAGGTAACCATTACTAGAAAATATCTTTCCTCTCAGTCCCATTGATAGATGTACACTAGGCAATCATCAATGACTTGCACACCCACACCCTTCAATCCTATAATTTCCCTTGTGTAACACCTTCCTCCCACGCTGGCACAGACTTCTAGCTGAAATGTTGCAGAAACGAGCACCATTCTCACCGACGGCCAACGTAAACACACAATGGTGTATATGTGTATGTTCCCGTGTAGTAGTGGCTATCGATACGCGCCACTTTCACGGGCACGAGTAGGAATCAAGAACCGTGTACTCTGCCTCTTCTCCTCGAAATCTGAACAAATTGACGCGAACGCTTATTGAACTCGGCCGTAGAATTGGTCGATCGCCCGGCACAACAACGAAAATATATTTCACGTAACAGCACGCCGCGTTTGAATCGATAAATGCTTTCTACGTGACAAAACAACCGATTCAACCGATGGGACGTAATTCAGAGGCTGTTTCGTAGCCTCTTCACCCCCTCTGTAAAAGTGATTCCTGTCGTGGTCTGGTCGGGCTTTCGGAGCGAGAATCGCTGTCCAGGCTATCAAACATGATTTCGAGCCATTAGGTTGGGTTCACAACGCGTTTACCGAGAGATCGATGAGTCTATCGGTCTCTCATTAATCTTCCCAACTGGGAGAGACTCTCTCTTCACAGCTATTCTTCGATAAAGTCCTTCAACGTCCAATCAACAATTCAATTTTCGATGTTGATGGATTTCGTTCATGTCGAGGAGCGTAACTTCTGTTGATTCTAATGCTAATTAATATTATGGAGCCAAGTTGAAGGTATCAAGATTGAATCGTATAAAGTTCGCGTGCCCAGTATCGAAATTTTTATATTTTTCCGTGAGAGTTAAGGATCGCGGATATTCCTGAAAATACAGATAGATGCTGCGCAAGAGTAACGATAATTTATGATGATATCTAGCGCAATCTAAGCCAGTATGGTAACAGTTACACTACACTTCGTAATTACTTAAAATTTCCTGAAAAATACACGAGTGTATACGGCAATATCTTAAATAGTGACTTCGCTTCCGAATCTATTCAGAAACCATAAATAGTCCCGTCACAGTTTAACGTCCCGTTCAGGAGATCAAAGAACATTCCCCATGTTCCCAACTCAAAACACGTGTTTGCCCAGTTAACGAAGTTTCGCGTATTGCTCGTTATTCTCCCGATTAAAGAAGCGCGGTTAAAAATAACGACTTGAAATACCGCGATGCCGACACGCAGAGCATGGGTCCCAGGACAGCGCGGAATTCGCGAAAATCGATCGTAAGTTTTAATTTCGCGGTGAACGATTTCCGCTTGGCGCGCAGCTCTATAAATTCCCCATGAATGCTTTTCACTTTAATTCGCCGATTTTCGTCGAATTGCAATTCCCCCCTGCCGTGTAATGGAATTTACAGTGCGCGGTACTTACGAGTGTATCGACCGCAGAAATGCGAAACGAAACATGAAATATCGTCGTTATTTAAATTTTTTACCAATGTACTTCCATTCGACGCTCGTTACTGAACACCTATTCCAGCTACCTAAGAAACTTTTACTACTGCGAGCGTACAATTCCATTGAATTATCCTTGAAAATCAGTGAAACGCAATGGGAAACAGTCTTACCCGAAACAAAGATTAAATTCTCCGTATTCCTTCGTCTATCAAAGTGTCGTACGATTACGCCCCACCTTGGATCTGTATTAGAGAGACGACGCGGAACATTGATTCGATTCCATCGCGAGGATCACTCGGGCCAATTCTCGAAGAGGCGCGCGCCTCGACTTTCCGTACAACGAAAGGGCTGCCAATAAATACACGCAGCCTCCGATAAATTAACCACCGTCGGCGAATTGCCTTTCCCCGACGCGGGGCTGTCGTGCAAGCAGCCTTCGACGCGGGAAGGAGAGAATTCCGGGCTGTAACACGCCCTTCTCGCTTTCGCGCCCCTCGGCCCGATTGCACGCAATATTTATAGCACGCGCGTAATCGAGCGTTCCTCGCACTAAAACCGCCGAGCCCCGGGGGCTGCCTTATATGGCCAACCGCTGATTTGTGACAGCCACCTCGTCTTCCGGCCAATCCAGCCGAGGCACTCGCAATATTGTGCCCGGCGACTCTTAAATCACGGAAACATCCAAGATATTTCAAGAGCTCTTGCTAATCATCTCGAGCCGCTCCCATGCGAGCAACCCTTGAGCTCAGGGGGTGTCACTCACGATTTCACCCTCGTAGTCACACGACTCGAAATCCTCATGGCCATACAATTTTCCCACAAGAGGACTGATTTGCCGGGGAATCGATTCTCAACATCCATCGAGTACACCCCCGACTGATTAAACTTGAGTAGCGAGAGCGATACAAAATAAAATGCTTAAACTCTCACGAACTTTTTAGCTGGAAATTACTGGAACACTCGGGTACGCGAGAAAACGAATCGTTAAGTCAACCCCGTTTACGAATTTCCCAGATACCCAAGGGAACCAATGTCGCAAACGAGAAGGTGCTCCCGACGGTAGGATACCCCGCTCGCTACTCCCAGTGTTAATTGCAAGCGTAAATAAACTATATCAGCCGGGCGGAGGCGCACCCTTTTCCCGGTTAACAAAAATGCAAGGCCAGCTGGGCGGCCAGGGGCTAAAAGAACCACCGGCAAACGAGCCCCACACGTGTGTATATGTGTACACCGCGCTCGGTTGCGTGCGAGGGATCCTCGATGTACACCGGGGGGATGAAGGGGTATCCTCGTTACAGAAAAACCCAAGCGCAACCCTTCTCCGTCAGGAATTCGTCGGCCCTTCGAGGGTGGTGTTGGCTACTAATTATGCCTGCGTCGATACGCGCTGTTTACTCACCGAAAACGCGAACGAGCCACGCTCCTGGGCGCGTGTGTGTCATTCACTTTGAAACTGTCTGCGTGAAGGGGCGGGGGTGGGAGAGGGCTTACCTGGAACAAAAGGAGAAGTTTGTTAGTCAAACAGCGTAATTACTAATCGAGTTCGGTGGCAAATAAGGGAGCCATGAATCTTTCAGGACACGCAAATGTTCTTTTCGCGAGGCTGGCCTCCCTTCGAGCAGGCGATTTAATTTAGCGCTGGAGGGGTGGCTCGTGAGTTCGTTAACAGGTGTGGGCGGTGCGTGCCTACTTTTTTCATCAACAGGTTTTATTTAACCCTTTCGCCGCGACGGTTTTTACACGTCCTGCTTTGGCTTTCTGGCTCGCGGGGATCGTACTTTCATCTTACCAGAAGAGGTCGAGGTCTAGTCGAGTGCATTTTAAGTGAGACCGGGGTGAGGTGTAAAGGGTTGCTGAGCATGAACAAGATGTGGAATAGGTTTGTCCTTAAAAAAGTTTCTTCAAACCTGTCTTCCGTTAACGTTCACCAAAATTCGTAAAGTTCTCAAAGACCATATCCTAATCGAATTCACTAACAAAGAAACACATTCGTCCAAGAATCACTACCTAAACTATGCATTAGCGAAACGAATTCATCCTGAACGCTTCGACACCGAAGTCGACGAGTAGTGGCAACGAGAAATCGCGGAGTCTTCGAATCGAAATATGTATATGTGTATGTACATTCGAGGCGGGGAGAAAGTCAATGCATGCTGATTATAATGCGTGCGCCGATTACACGGCTGCACAGCTCAGTTGTCCGGAAACGTTGCCAACCGCCTGGATTCGCGCGGTTTCCGTTCCATCGTTCGTGCACGCGCAATTATCCTCATACAAATTTTAAATCAGACAGCGCGTTACGCCAGCCAGAGGCAAACGGGGATGTTCCGCACCCGTTATTAGGAGTCAATTTTCATGGAGGCGAGCATAAATCCTGTAACGAACGGGCGCTCGCGATAAAACCGAATGGAACCGTCGAATCGATTCCCTTTTTCTCGCCAATCCTCCCCGCGCTCCCTCGTTCCCTTTTACGCCGATCCTTTCTGCCCGGGAAATGTAAAACGCTCCCGCTCGGTCCATTGAGTACGGGAGCGACATTAAATCGCGCTCGGTTATGGTGATTGAAAGGCGGAAATCAGACGATGCACGCGGCGCATAAATTCGGGGGGCGAGTTTAGCATAGAAAAACAATAGAAGAGTGTTCCAGCATGTACGAACGCTGGAAACTCTAAGGTAAATGCCCCCTCACAACTGACCAGGCTCAATTTAACCACCAGTCGCTTTCATTTGTTTATTAAAGTTGATTAACGGAGGTGCATTGTTCTGCTCGCTTCTGGTCCAGAGCATTATCTCAACCCCTTCTATTTTAGATATTTGATTTAGATCATATATTCTGCGATTTATGTCAAAATAAAGTATAGGAACTATGTTCTTTCAAATCTAGATTCTCGTTGAACAATTTTCGCTTTGCTAAATCTATTCGATTAAAATGGATCAGGGTTCGCCGCATCGCAAATGAGCGGCATTCCGCTGTAATGCCTTGCAAATCTCTGACGATAAAACGGAAGCTGGTAGTAGGTTGATGAGATGTCGTATTAGGTCGAACGATCGCGGTTAAATCGGGAGATCTTATTTCCGTTCTCGTCTCCCTGTCGTCGAGCATTAACCACGCTCGCAAAAAAAGGAAGCTGAGGCTCGTCTGCCATCGACAGCAGCCATCCGTTTTAATTTTCTTTCTTAAGTAAGCGAGGAAGAACGACGCCCCTTGTTAGGCGAGCATTTGCCGCGATCGTGCTCTCGAGATTTTAATTATCTGATCAATTTGTCGCCGAGAGTTTTCTTTCTCAAAGCCTGCCCTGTGCGAAACCATTTCCTTGGGAATATCTTTCAAACATCACTTCCTTGATTATTTAACAAAATTACAAATTTCGAGCTTACGGAGCCAGGTTTCTTTAATTAGTAATCAGAATTCTTAGCTGCAAAATGCGCACACAGAGTAATAACAGAAACATCGTATTAAAGTTTGTAAAAAAAGTGACATACCGAGAGGAGAAAATCTGCTCGTGCAAGCAAATCTGACAGTGAACGAGATGGAAGAGCCACGCACGGTAATTAGGTCAATGTGTGCCGTAAAAGAATGCAACCGTATGTATGAAAATAATCCAACGTTGTGATAATTAATTAAACGAATAAACTTAATACAATCTGAGACCTGGTTCAGGAATTGAATCACGGTTCGAGGACATTGCGTCACGCCATGCAGTTCGAGCGAATGCGGAATACCATAAAACGTTGATTTGTCAAGTATCCATTAGCGTTCGTTGGTAGATGCTCGGGTTCCCGCGCGTCAGATAATTAAATTCACGTGCTCGAAGCGTTCGCGCCAAATTATTCGCGAAACTCAGTTCACCGTTCTGGCCAAAACACTAGCGCAACAGTCGACTTCTTCGCGAGGGATGCACTCGGCGAAATCTCGTTTAATTAAAACACCCCGAATAATGGAACAGCTTGTCTGGGAAGGAGCGCACAATCTCTGTCGATCCGTTTCATCCAGGTGGGTGACCCACTTTTGATCTCGAAAGTGCTTGCTCGTAATGCACGTCAGAATTCTATCTTAAACTTTAATTTACCGCGACAGCAATCATGGTATATTAAGAGCTAAATTATCAAGTATCAGATTTGACGATACTCTTAAATTGGCTGTCTAGAATTGTAGATGCTGCTCGAAATGGTTAGAACGAGTCACCGTTACTACACTCCAAGTCATTTTAGAAGGAACTTGTTCGCGCATGTAGAATGAGCTCATTGGCTCCGAGCAAGCGTTTGTTTGGGGTATAGCCATAGTAACTTCTTTCGGCACCAATGAGCGCCGCCAACATGCGCAGATCCGATATAAACTCGTCGGTCGGGAAGTTCCTTCTAAAATGACTTGGAGATTATTTTATGAGACGCCTTGGGTCGTTTCTACTTATAACGTTAACTATCAGAATTGTCTATCGAGCGAGTTGTCTTACCAATTAGACTACTCTTCCATGCAAAGTTTGCTTCCTAAGTCTAAATGTGAAACGAACCTGAAGGGCTACTATCCAAAGCTCCCCCCAACATTTTGGAGCTGCTTGCAGAATGTAGAACAGCGACCAGGATCGAATCCCATGGGGCCGAAACTCGCGATGTGTGTCACCGTTTCAACAAAGGAGAACTAGTTAACAGTAACACGGCGAGTATAAACATAAACCCTAGTTAGTGCTCGTGCATAAGCTCTGGTTAAGCCACGGGTTAATCGTTTGTTTAGCCGTGCCCGGTCTATATTTAACGCTTTGCCCCGGCGTGTGGCTCGTATATACGAAAACAGCTCGACATAATCAAAATGTCGAGCTTCTGACCCTTGCGTTCATGCACTCCGTCAGCATCTCGGGCCGAATCGAAGTCGTAACATAATACTTTTAGCTCATGCATTTTTGATTCGCCGATAGAACTATTTATATTCCAGCGTCGAACGTTTTTGGGTCAACATCTCAACATCAGGGAATCAAGCTCGAGGTTTGCTTTATTCAGTTATCCGAAATTTAGTTAATCGAAATTGCATATTTCATAGAAAATGAATAAATTAAGTGTCTCAACATCCTTTACTATGATTGAAAATCTTTCCAAATTGGAATTTTCAATTGAAATCACTGAAGACTCGGATATTCTTAATAAGTGTCCATTAATTTTCATTCTTTAATCGCACAAGTACTAAACGTCATTCTATAACACTAAACTTGGGAATTTTAATAAACACCTCGAGAAGAGCCTAGATTTCCCGTCATTAAACATTTCCTCTAACGTCTCCGGTTCACACGTGAATCGGTGACGAACTGCAGAGGCAACGACCGATACCAAAAGGCTACACAGGAGGGTTAACGTCACGCTATTTTCGTCCACGAAAGTGACGGACACACGGCCGATCCACCGGTAGATACAGGCGCAGCAACCTAATCGAATACGTCGTTAACCAGATCTCCGTTAACGAACTCCCCTCAACGCGAAAGAAACCGCCTAACTATCCCGAGAAACAGCGGGCGAACGAACCAGCGGCGCAAAACAAACTTCGGAACACGAAGACGACGAGCGCTGCATTTCTTCCGTGCCCGAAACAATCCCGCTGGCAGGATTCGACATCCAGCGCGATTGAAATCCAACGGACCGAAGATCCGTCTCCAGGGGAAGAGATTTACGAGCCTGAGTTCCGTTTCCCCGAGCAAGGGGGTGAGAAATTGCCGATAAAAATAGCGCCGATGAGCGGCGTGGCGATGAAGGGTGCATCGATAACGGGAAGCGCGTTTATGTATGAAATAGATAATATTAAGTCTGGGTTAGGTCCTCGAGGAAGGTTGCTGAAAAGATGAAGTGAAAGTTAATCATTTATATCCTAAAAGAAATTATCCTGGTTATGGAGCAAATCGATAGCTCCGGGTTAGGGTGAAGAAGCTTGAAAAGCAGAAAGTTTCCAGAGGGTATCTGCTTTTGGAGTAACGTAAAAATGGCATTGAGTAGGCTATCAAACATTTTGTCCGCGCGGCTATAAATTCGATGGGGTGTTACCACCGACTTCTCCCGCGCTATAAGTAGCGCCGAATATCTTGAACATTGCTAGATGGCCTGTGAGCCATTGAGATACATACGAGCGTGCAACGTACTATCGGCTCACTCCAGCTCCGTTCGCGAGCCCTCCATAAATATCCTGTTAAACGGCCTCGATTTACTGTCCAATAATGGCCGAATACCAAGCGTCTGTGTGCTCGCCGATAGCCACGCTATTATACAGGTGGGCCAGCCCGAGTCCACGTAAGAAGGATCTCATTGTTGGATGTAGATAGCGAGCCGTTACTTTACCAGCGACATTGGAACGTGGCCGCAGAAGTGCCGACTGGGAATTGACCGTGTATCCGTGGCAGAGGATAGCATCGTGCACCATTTAAAGATAGACAAGAAAGGGAAGCTTCTCTCTATCGCCAGCATGGAGTCTTCTCGCTTGAGTGCATCTCTTTCGAAATGTTTCACACCGCAGGCGTCCCAACTAGTTGACATTTCGTTAAGAACCGAGGGATCTCGATTCACGCGAGCTGTCCGCGTAGACAGCGACGAAAAGTTGAAATTTCTCGTGCACGGTGTTCGATCCCCCTCGAACTACCACCGAAGCTCTGGTACACCCAGCGTCGGACACGTTTCACCGTTGCACGACTCGCCACGGTCAAATATGATTTGTCCAGTCGGGTGGCGGGCTTTCAACGTTTCCGGGAATTTCGCAGAGTCACAGGGATCGTACCTGCCGCGGCCAGGTACTGGGAGCCGAACACGACCGCCTCTGCAATAAATTACAGCTTCCACTCTCCCCGGCCCGTCTCTGTCACCGTCGTTCTCTTTCTCCACGAGCGTACGTCTCTGTGGATCTCTAACGACCGCAAATAAACCCGGAGTGACGCATCCTGTTCGGCGACGGCTCGCGTCCCGGGACCAAGTAAATAAGACATCAAACAATTTAGAGCGGGCCCGACTGTTCGCGGATAGTCGTCAACAACGAGTTCCACGGTCGACCGCAACGAGGTTGACGAGGTTGCGGGCGAAGGTGGACGAGCCGGGGCCGGCTGACAGAAGGAGAGGGGCCGGTGGGTCCAGGGGCGTCAGGGGGGCAGAGGGGAGGGCCTGGTAATCCGGGCAAGGTGGGAAGAGACGATGCAGAGGAAGAGAAACGGCCGCAAACGCCGACGCGACGCTCTCACGGCCCAAAGCAACCGCAGCTCGCCTTGTTTTCCAAGAAGACAACAACTTCATTAGGCCGATCCTCTCCGCCCGTTTCGACTCCATCCCGGCCTTCATGAATATGCATGCCGACTGTCGCGTCTCGATATATCCTGGCGGGATTTCGTTCACGCGAACGGCGAGATCTTCGCGCGATCGACCCATCAAACGCGACACCGTGGAATCTGTATTGTGGATGCAAGCGGATCGGCGGTGTAGGCACTTGAGGCGTGCTTGAGTGGTGCGTTAATCTACTGAGTATAGAACAAATTTTTGCGGGATTATATAATAGAGTACAGGTATAATCTAGGTTCGTATAACTATTTAGAAGATCGTGGTCAATGAAGCACGAGATTAAGTGATGTGCTTGAGAGTATAAGTTGCAAATTGGTGTTTTTTGTTTGTAGTACAGTTGTCGTTTAGTACTAAACATGTTACACATTTACAGGGGTCGATCGAAGCTCAGAAGCAGAGACTTCGACCGAATTCATTTCATCGAAGTGATGTGTGGCACGTAGGAATGGTGTATAGAACTGTACTTATAGGAGAAACGGAAATAGAGTTGCATATTATTCGAACAATATCTGGGATAAATTTCACATCCGGCGATGTTCAACATTTGCCCACACAGTTTCTCGCTCTCTCAATATTAATAGTTCAATATCGATCAATATTCAGCAGTGACGGCCATATTTAACCATTCATTCACGATTCCTTCTGTTTATCGATGAAATCCATTCCCTGTTTTATATAAAGCAAAATAAGCTCGATAAATATTCACCAGGGAATAGAGAAGAGCAATCTGCTCGATAGTACCTCCGATCAATTTAAGTTCGTATTCTTTTATAACGAAATGCGACTGAAAAGAAGAGCAAGCAAAAATCTCGACTGTTCCCCGGGAAACATGTAACGAGGTGAAAGTGGACGGACTATTCGATAAGGACTCGTGCAAGGAAGCCAGGTCTCTGCGAAATCCGTGACCGAACGAATTCGAGAAAACTCTGTTTCGCAGCTGGGCAAACTTCGCACTCCCAATCGGCGAGATACAATGCCGCCGCCATGCTTCTCGAAGAGGAATGCGAAATGTAGCTCGTTTCTCGGCTCCGTCCCACGGGAGGAAACGGTCGGAAGTTTCTGGAAAATCGTTTCGAGATCTCCCAGCTAATCGTACGGCGATCCGTTCGCGTCAGACCTGTCTCTCCCCGATTCGATAAGAAACTCCGATGAAGAGCTTCGAGCGAAATCTATCAGGATCGCTGACAGCTTTCGATTGACCCACATTCCGTGGCGCGCGGGAGAAAAAAGGAACATAAACGCCAGCTGTTGCCGCCGTGTCCCTTCAGGATGCGTGCACGTATTGTACCACCGTTCTGATTTCGTCTAGGACAATCCCTCATCGCGCGAAATGCAACCCCCTGCCATTTTTCAGATGAACAGTTTCTGTTCGATTCAACGTCAGAGACAGAATTCCAGAGAAGAGTAGATTTTTCTAGGTAGCAGTTAATTCGACGTGGACTTGATTTTCATTACAATTAACTTTGCATAGATTCGAGAGATGAACAATCACGATCTGACGAACAACAAGATAAAATTATCTTTTATCTTTGCAAATTCATAAGCTCCAAGAGTATCAGATTATAACGCGACCTACTTGGATACATGAAGACTTCTCGGAAAATATGTTTTATTAATGGAAATTTAGGTCTTGGTGGAGTTCGACAGTGTCTTTAAGTATTTGCAGAGAAAGATCAGAAGATCGTGACTATCTATTCTATACATGTATCCTGTAGCTTAAGGACTTAGTCCCTCTCCGCTGATTCCACGTTCCCAGAATGAATACAATGGTCCAGGGGGTCTTGAGAAAAGTAAAAGATTCATGCAGCAGTCGCGTTCGACGTCTCGGAATTTAGTAGGCGGGTGTACGGTGTCTCCGGATCGCTTCGATCGCGACACGCGTCGAACGAGTAACCTATATTCCGTTGAATATCGGATCCTCATGACTACGTTTAACGGCCGGCGCCGTTGCACGGGCGGCCAGAGGGGTGATAGATCGCGCGCATGTGAAGTCCATTATTCAAGAATGGAGTCTTCGAGGGGGGCATTTTTGTTCCAGCGTGAAGGCAACGAGGTCTTATCGAGTACTCTGGAGAATTATGGCCGGGCTATTATCGAGCAAATTATGTGGGCCGATTAAAGTCACGAATGGAAAGATGTAAGACGCGTTCCTGGAATTTTTCTGCTTCGTGGCGTGAAAGAAAGAGTTAAGTGTCGAGCTACTGGAACCACCGATTTTCTTTCGCCTGAGATAATTCACGACCTAAGAAGTGACATTCCATCTGCGGAATTCCTTGGAAAATACCGGATTCTCTTAGCACATCATTGGCATTAAAAAAAGGACGATTCGCTGCAAAAAGAGGAGTGTCCTGACGGGTTAAACAAATCATCAACGATTCACAGTCGATATTTCTCATCCACGGTAGCCGCCCAGAAAAAGAACAGCACGGTTCCGAGCAAAGATACCAGACAAGTTATTAAAAGGACTCTGTTACTATCTATCCGACGTGTGCTAGGTTATTTCTGGAGGAGGAGGGTATCTGGTCCTCCCCAACAGCGAGCCCCAACACACGCATACGTGTACCTACACACGCGACCGCCATCGGCACATGGCACATGGTATTGCTCTAAAACCAGACGAAGCCCGTGCACGCCAGGTTTAGAAACTGAAACGGGAGGACGAGAAACGAAAGAGTCGCGAATGCTCGCAGGAAAGAAAACGTCGACGTGCTCTACGTGCACCGACATCGTTGTCCGCTCGATCGAGCGTTTTAGCTTCATCTGCTCCTTTTCTACCTCGACCACGGCGCATTAAACTCCGTAAATTGTCGCTCCCTTGTCGAACGACGTCGTCGCTAATTTTCCCTCGCTCCACTGCGATTTCACGCTGCTGATTCGATGGAGACGCGAGAACGAGAAGCCGTTTGCGATCTGACACGACTCATTTGACGTCAGACGCTTTAATTCGATTGGGAACGGCCTCTTTCGTCGACGAGTGTGGACCTGGTGGATGTAAGGATGAAGTTGAAGAAGGATACTTCCGGATTGACATGGGTAAATCAGAAAATTTTATGGGAAGGAAGTAGGTAGCTTTGCAATCCTTTCTAAAATAAATGAATAGTTGTGGAAAGAGGTCCATTTTACGAATAAATATCAATTAAACTCACACTTTACAAAAGTCCTCGTTCCATTTACTTAAGACATCACCAGCAAGCAGAAATTAAACGATTACGGGGAAAGGAATGGCGGTGAAAAGGAGATCAGAGACTCTATCACTAAATCGTTTCCTTTCGCGGTTATTATTAAAGCGAAGACTCGAGCGTCTAGGTCTGTTTTCCACGAAGAAACACGAGGAATTTAATTGCTCAACAAACTCCTCATCCCTCGGTTCGCGAACAATGATGCAGGAATTTGAAAAACCGGCCTACGTGCGCAGGTACATATTATTAAGCAGGCATTACGCTAGCAAGCACGCCGCGGAAAGAAGCTTTTGATCGGGATCCCAAGGTGTATTCATCGGAGCTAAATGCACCGTCATTGAATTCGCGGCTGAAAAGCGGATCTCGTCGAGATTAGCGAGTCGGGCGATTTGTTCAGTGCGAAGGCGAACGAGCGACGTGCGCAACGTTACATCGGCTGATGCACGCGCTGCAACGCGTGGAGCGCGCGAGTCAAGTAATCGAAAAAATGGGTCGCTTTGCAGTGGGTACTCTACACGGGGACCGGCCATTACAAGTGCTTGGGACGCGTTTAACGCTTTTTACCGCGTTGTTACTCGATTCGCTGCCCCTCTCGTCGCGGTGGCCTGTTTTTCCACGGCCGCGGAGCAACTGCGAACAAGAGAAATGGTCCCGCGGCATTAAAGCAATCCCGAAAAAGGGCGAAAAGAAGCGGTTCGGTGGGAGCCCTTGGCCCGCGAACGAGCTGCATGAAATGATGAGCGGCCACGGGAATTTTCTCGTTTTTGTCAAACGCAACGACGATCAACAGAGATGGGAAAGGGCTTGTGTAGAGGCACACTGATACGCCTACGCAAGTGCTCCTATACTTTCTCTCTCCCTCTGGATAGCTGTCTCTTCTTTCTCTGTATGTCCGCCGGGTACAGTGTTAAATACCTCTATTTAATGGAATTTTAATGTCAGCTCCTCTGAAGGATCGCGCTACAGAGGACACCGACCATCTAGAGCTCGCTTAGGTCATGCGAATCGCCATTCAAACTTGAATTTCCTTTGCAATTAAACCTCTATGTCTAAACCCCTCGAAGGTTTAATTTCGAAATGAAGTTTATTTGCTGATTTCCGCGCCACCGTCGCCGTATTCGTTAGCCGGCCTCCTCTTTCAGTTTTATTCGCGCAATATAACTCGACCGCCCGTACGCTTTAATATTACTACGTTTCTTTGTTTTAACTTCCCTCGCGTTTGCTGCTTTGCAGTGTTTTTAATCACGGTACAAAGGTCTCTCCCGCGTTTGTGGCTATTTGTACGCGAATGCCTGGCCCCGTTCTTTCGTTTCTCAGTGTCCCGGTTTGATTTAAATCGAGCATTAATCGAGACAGAGGCGGTAAAATCGGTGTTGACGTCAGCCGCTTATTATTTCATTACATATTTCAGTTGCAACGCTGACTGTACTGTTTTGGGATAACTCGCGGATAAAATCGCATCGGCGAGAAATTAAATATAATCTCTTTTCATCGCGGAGAGACGTCATCTATGTCCGATAGGAAGATCTAGTTTATCAAAAGCCCTATTGGAACCACGAGTGAGATATTATTTCACTGAAAGTACCTATGCTATGTCGATTTTCTCCACTTCTACCGTAACTTAATAAAGTACAGTGATGTCGGGACGTGTGTTCTACTTAACGCTGGCGGATCAAAGTAGAATCTGTACCGAATACAGGAAACTGCATTTACAAAGTAGACGATGTTATAATTTAAGCCACTGGCATAGGAAATCTGCTTTCCTCCGCATTACCCTTCACATCAAGGGCCTCAGCTGGAGTCCCAGTTTACTTCGTTTCCAGGCAGCATATCCCAAGAGCGTGGGATAGAGTGCGGCTTTACTTTCGGGTTGCACACACTTAAGCAAAGCGTAAACTCAAGAATTACATATACAAACCTATCTCCAAAGAAACAGAAAATAGACCCCCGGAGTTTCGAGTGTGTATTTCGAAAGGGGAACCTCGATTATCTTCATCCTTTACTCAACTAATTCACAATGTTAGATCCGTGAATTCCTCTCAAGTTATCGATTCCGGGAATATGATCGCATTTTGATTCACGGGGCAATAAAGATAAATCGCGAAGCAGTGAGAGCTATCCCAGTTAATCATACTCGTAACTCCACCGGTAATGCGCAATAACATCTCCCAAATTGCAAGGGTGTTTCTACTCGACTGAATATCCCGTCAGCAGCATGTTCGCGTCAATCCGAAGCCGTTTCGACTACGAAGCCGCGACATGGAACGTCTCGATCCACGATTATACGTGTCGCTAAATTACAAGCCCCGCTAGCCACCCCTTTTTGCGAAGGTTCTTGGTGTCCGCCGCTCGTAAATCCGAGACCGCAGTGCCCGTCGACGATTTCGCACTTTGCCATGGCAGAGGATAAAACCTTTGTCACTGTGCTCCTGGAACGGCTGACACACCGCTGCCAACACCAATACGCGAGTTTACGCGCAGCTTCGAGGACATTCGTCGCGACGATAATTCGCAGCAGACGACTATAATACAGCTCGTAAATTAAACGGGGGGCCACTAAACGTCGGATTGCTAATTTCGTCCTGTGACGAATGAAAGGGGAACTTGGACATTCCCGGCATTCCTGTGTATAAAAATATTGTTTAGGTGGAAAGCTCGCAGGGAAGAATTAAGGGTTGCTAAACAACATAATGCGAAAAAGAGTAAGCGAAACTTGAAAAAGACTAAACCGTTCTGGCAAAACGAACGTCAGTGAAACCGTAAGAGGGATACCTATTGCGTGCTCCACTCCGTGCATCGACGGCCGACTAATTAATTAAACACAAAGCGAATGAGATTGTCGTGGCAACATTTGGAAATTAAATACATGACTCGCGAGCCCCTAGTATAATTACTTGCGAGGAGCATCGTGCTGATCCAGAATACTTAATATTCTTTTGTGACATAATTATTTACAGAGGAGAGTTTCATCGTCTAAAGTCGATGTCGCTCAAGTAGATCCCAGCACAATAATTCCTCGCGGGGAACAGCGAGCAAGTCGGGAAACGTCACGCATTTACGATGTAACAGAAGATTTTCGAGGCGGAACGAAATTATACCGCGGGGAAATCGATTCAGACGATCTACACAGAGGCCGGAACCCAGGCATCATAGTGAAGATTCGCAGTCAGTCGTTAAAATAATCGAACGGGCCGAGAGAATTCCTCTTCCGCCGAGTTCCGATAATCACCGGCCGTGGAAAGGAAGTTATCCTCGGCGAGAGCAAGACGAAAGTTTAACGAGCCATTGCTCCCTTCGTTTTCGCGCCAGCATCGGGAATTTCACTTTTTATCGGCCTCTCATGCAGCAATTTACGATTCCAGCCAAGCGGTCAGCGCTCATCGGAGTTTTTCACGTCGCGCAAAAACTATTTCGTCATTCCGTTGCTTCCTTCCCTTTTAATTATTACGCCAGCCAGTCCAGTGACGTCCACATTCATTTTACTGTACCACACAGTTATAACGTATATATATACGTTTCGCAACGTGGATGTGCAGGGTGATCTAGCGTTGAAACAAGCCACGCATTTGCCCCTTATGGGTTGCCACATATATAGAGTGCCACGAATAACAATTTATTAAGTCAATGTAACGCAGCAAAGGATATCATGTAAAGAAACATTGGTATCTGTTTACATGAAAGCCCCGCGGTTTTAACGAACAGGACGTGAAGCGATGTGCGGTGAATTCGATCGCATTGTACATCAAATCGTACGATTTTATTTATAAAATCGACGTAACTTTATTATGTTTCAAGCTAAAAAACGGGCGACTCGTATATTACAGGCTCGATAAAAAATGTTGTTTACGAACGGTATTTACCTTTTCTTCGTCGAACGTTTGCGTTCCCCGAAGGAAACGTTTACACCGTGCGGCATTGAGCTTTGGGACGTTATTACAGTTTTCCATCGTCCCAAAGTGTACATAACGAAACGCGCGGTTCATATTTGATTTTACATGGTACACACATACAACGAAACCGGCCGCGCTCTGTTTTACGCACGTTTTTCACCAAGTACGAAAGACATCCCTCTGTTGAACTCTCACAGAAGCGCGCAGCCCGGAGGATGATTTGAAATTTAATTAAAACCGCTATTTACTCGACGGGTCAAGCGTAGACGAGTGGAACAACGCCGGGAGCGGCAAGCGACGCGGTAGGACACTCTTTTCCCTCTTGCCACCGGTGTCCAGGTGAAAATGGTTCCATGATTAATGGTAAACACTTCTGAAAGGCAAGTTCATTATAATGTGCCCATGATTCTTCCCCAATCTTTCGCTCCTCCTCTCGATTCTATCGAGTTACACCGATCGTGCCCTGCGAGCTGTTCAAACAGTATCGGAAGAAGACGCAGATTTCTCGCCCGATATATCGTATCGTATTGCGTGAAATTTGCATCAGGAATTTCGTGTTTAATGCAGCAAGCCGTAACGTTTATACACGCTGATAATCGGTCCGGCTGCATTAATCCATTAACCATCTCGATATACCTTAAATTACATGCAAATGCTAACGGTCGCGCGAACGACGCGCTAAATTATCATAAATAAACGGGCGGATGTTAACACCAGCTTGCTAATTATTTGCCCACGCAGACGATACCGTGAGCATAAATATTTCGGGTGTTTGGCGTGCACGCGATATTCTTTAAATTATTTATTCCAAAGTGACTCGTTGTACGTTTAAAGCGAGGTTCGTGACCCCCCATGACTGTCATTTAATATAAAATAATTTTAAAGCTATATCGTCTCGGTTAGAAGAGCTTCTGAAAATGTTCAGATGCGAAGACTATGTAGGATCGAAATAAATTGTCCAATCGAGACGATTGCGAAGCTACTCTTCTATCATATTATCGGGCTATCAATTTATGCCAAATCTTTTCTCATCAACTTGCACACCCTCATTTTCGGAGCTGCGTTCTGCAAAAGTTCACGGCAAGAGGGACGAAGAGGAGGGAAGAGAATCGGAAGAAAACGAGAGCGGGAGGCAGAGTTGGTCGCGGAGTAGCAGCGCGACGTACAATTAAACGCCAACTTCATGGCTGCTTACGGCCGAAATTTATTTGCATCGCGGCGGTAGCGACGCGCTGGCAGCTTGCTAATTATCCCGTATAGCTCCCGTCGTTCGCCGTTTCGCGCCAGGCGAAACGGAGCACCTTGCAATTGCTTCGAGAAAACTTGGAACCCTCGCGCTCACGATTTTCCTACCCTCAGCGTTGACCCGTTCCCCTTTCCCACGTGGCCGAGCGCTTTTATCGCGTCTCTGGGCAATTCCTTCCGTCCATCAGCAACCTGCATTATCAGAGAACCTGCCATCCTTTACTATTTCCCTCTACTGTTCTAATTTTCGTATTCGGTTATTGGTACCAACCAATCGCCGAGACGTTCGGTATTTAACAGAAGCACGAAGACAAAAGGAGCACTTTTAACAAGTGAGCCGATAAAGCATCTCCTTCCACTGTTCGAATCATTATAATGCTCGATCGAAACGAGAGCACCCTTTCATCCATTATCGGCAGGACGGAGGTCTGCCGAACGTATGGATGCTAAGAATCCATTGCCTTGGAATCAATTACTGAATCCCTCTCATCGCCATAGAATATCAGACACCAGCCCTATTCATCGCGTTCTCTTCGTTCCCTGAACTTACATAATAGTATCCCCTCCTCCTTCAGTTTCATTGGAGCCCCAGTAATTAAGAGATTGCATACATTCCAACGATTGAAAAAAGTGGATTGTTACGAACTGTTCTTTCGAGTAACTATTAACTTTCATTCATCGAATTCGAGTTCATTCAAAATCATTGTACACTAAAGTATTTCCACCTAATATTTCAGAAGCACCTTTTCAAGGCTTTCTAATGTAAGAAGATGGAACGACCTAGAATGCAACTGTTTCAAAGTGTCAAATTCGCAATTCTTCAAATTCGGTGGAATCGCGACATGTGTGATCCCAATGATCGCACATCTCGTTCATAATAATTTCGTTCTTTATATTCCGTCTAGCGGTAATCTGTAAGAGTCTCTGAACCGTACTTCCGGTTACGGAGAGCCGGGTTGCCTGCGAATATCGCCTTAATACTCGGCAGCTCGTTTCACGGTTCCGGAAGCAGCGGTGCCGGTTCCAAGCTTATAATGTCGGTCGATCAAAATAACCGCTTTGCCCTCCCCGCCCCCGAAGAGTGTCAGCTGCAACGGGGGTGGAATTATTCCCACGAGCGTGCCCGGCACGAAGGATATTCGGACGCCTCGTAGGAGGCGTTTATGTAAACTTCTTTCACCCTCCCACTATATGCAATTGCAGCGTCAACTTTCAGGAATTACTGTTGCTTGAAATTATCAATTGCTGCTTCTGTCCCTGACACTACCTTTCTCTCCATCCGTCCTTCGTACACTGTCTTTGAGATTGGTACAGTTGCCGGCATCAACTGGTAGCTTGGAATTCAGATGCACTAAATGTAACCAGAGCGTTTCAGAACTATGCGCCATTATCGGTAACATAACATTGAAACGCCAGAGAAAATTGTATGACGTTGACTTCTTCAGATGTGGATAATGAAATTCATCTTAACTCCACCTCTATCTTGCTAATAATTATTGATTACATTATGCTTTTTACCGGTTGGTCGATAACGATGAAACTGTGGAGCAGGCATTTAAACGATCGAAGCGCAGAAAAATTCGATGCACATTCCAAAACGCGAATATTCCATAGTATACAATATTCGCGCGCGTGCAGAGACGTACATCGAGTGCCGGGGAATTTGTGAGACGTGAATTTTTGGAATCGATGGAGCTTGTTGCACAGAAGTCAAACAGGTAGTAAACATGAGGTAGAGAGCGCGAGCAAGTATCGAAATGTCGCGGAAAATTGTTCGCAAGTCTCGTTTGAGCGTATCGTGGGCCTGGGGCGGCAGGGATGCGTTGTTGCGATGGGGGAAACAAGGAAAAAACGCCGGGTTTTGTGCAAAAATATACTTCGACGTAAACCACGCGGCTGTGGTATCAAATACGAGCGTGGCACGAGACATGAAAAACAGAAGACGAAAATGCAAATTTCAGCTGACATGGGGGGAATGTTTAAAGGAGGAACTACGAGAGCCCTGATGCACATGTGCTCTGGGAGTATGCTGGGCATAGCTCGATACCGTTAAAAAATTAATTCTTCCTGAAGCGAAACGATGCAGCGAGGAGAGAGAATGCGAGGAACGCGGCTCCTGGCTACGAGACTGGATCTCATGGCGAGTGACAGCTGCGTTCGCAGGAAGAACAGGAGGATGGTGTGCATCCGGTAACGCGTATCGACTGTCCCTAAACTTTTACGCTTGAAAATAGTGCGCATGGATTCTATTATGAAAGAGTGCTCGAGATTGGCACGCTGCCGCCACAGCTAGTGTATCGTTGCGTAATTAGAAAGTTCGCTCGTTTCGAGCTGGAACAAGTCAGTGAAAAGAGGGAACTTGGACTGATACCTATCTTTTATTCAGTGGACATGGATTAGTAGAATTTGTTGCTTCGTTATTATTAAGAAAAGAGGTTACCAGCAGATAGAAAGTTTAATGAGATCTATCTACGTCTGACCAGAATTCTTTTTACGCGTATAACAATGCACCTTGGCAGTGAGACTCCAGTTTCTTTATTTCAGTAAAACAATGTAATCTTGTTCACATAAATCAACTCTTGACGTTCTCTATTTAAAATTGTTATAACAAGAACACCGTGGAGTAGGTATGTACCTACTCCTTTCTTTCCATTTTGTCCTTTTTCTCTCGAAGTTGAATCACTCATGAATTCTACTGTCCAACCCCTTCGAGCAAGCAGTACGAACTTACGAAGTTAACGAAATTGCCGTCACCCGCGGCAACAAAGCACTCGGTTAATCTATTTAGGAATTAATTAAGCGGAATCGTGGACTCGAACAATTAATAAGCGTATCGATCATTCGCACCATGTTACATTTGGTCGCCTTGGGTTCGAATCGTTCCGGCGAAACCGTGTATTCGCCACAATGTACTACACGCCGCGTGCGCGTTATATGTTTACATAAATAACGCCCCGAACAGAGAAATAATTTAGTTTAAACAGCACGGGGCCATATTAGGTGCGTATAAACGGGAAGCGTGCACGAAGGGCTTTTATACGCACGGTTAACTCTAATATGAAGCTGTAGCAGCTGCGTCTCGAGGAACGTTCATCAGACAGGACACGACGTAGGTATGTACTCGTAAATTTTTGTTACCATAAGGGAAGACTTCCGTTCATCTGCTTCAACGGTGTTTCTTATGACAAGAGCCTTGATTAAAACAGATATCATTTATAAGATTTGAAGCAACGTGGAAAGCTCAATAGTAATAGATACACAAGATCTTCACAAATAATATCCCACTCTCTCCGACTCTATTACCAAGAATAAAATTACCCACACGATTTGCCCGAAAATCGAACGAGAAGCGGAGTTTCGATTCGAGGACTCGCAATCAGCGACGAAAGTAACCCAAACGCAGCGAGAAATCCTCCGTTAAATCTTCAGGCGCCGAGCGATCGTTCGTACACGGAAGTTACGAAGAAGAAGAACAGGACCGCGAAGTGCAGCTGCAGCAGCAAGTCCGGCGGAACATTAACGACATACCGCAGCCAGGGTGTAGCCGGCAGTATTACTCGACTAATCACTTTGTAACACGTCTGAGGGAGCGGAGGAGAGGGCGAGACAGAGAGAAGGCTGGAGTTCCTTCGAGGTTGGCCAAGGCGAGGAAGAAGAACTGCGAGAGCCCCTGCTGGTGGCTGTGTTTCATGAGAGTGGGTCGAGGGCCCTGGAAAGAGGTGAGACAGGCCAACAAACGGTGCCAAGTGCCAACTCCTCTTGTTAGGGAACAATTAAGAAATGCAGTGTGCTGCAACTAGCGTCTCGCGGCCCGTGAAAGAGAAGCAGCAACTTTTCACGCACGTTCGCGCACGTACCCAACCGTCCAACACCCATTTTCTACGTGTTCCACGGCTCCTTCTATTAAAAGCCGTCGACAATTAGAACTATTACTAGCAGCGCGGATAATGAACCGACCGTCTGCGATGGAGGCGCGATTTTTCGTAGAAATTCTACACCACGTCGCTGGATACAGCTGAGAGATGCTCTAAAGTTCAATCACCCTTTGTAAAAAATTCCTACCACCATCGTAGAAGTTATTTCAAGTGACTTTTAAGAAGACTCAGCGAAATAGACGAGTATCTTTAGAGAATATATAAGGTACAGCAACCTTCAATGGTCAATTTACAATCCTACTCCTCCGATACACCCTCGGACCTCTCACCTGTTCGTGTACTCCGATCGTAATTATTACTCCTAAGCATCTTTATCGTTACGAATGATCGTTGGCCACGGTCATTACGCTCGCTAAACCTTATTAGCTCTCTTGCGATTTTAATTTCGAGTCAAACCGCCAGCACTTTCTCCCGTCCCTTTATTAGCGGCCAGTACAAAGTGTCGATACCGTTTCACCCCTAAACACAGGCGCAACGTGCGACGCCCGTAAAGTTTCGCACGAAGCCCGGTTTCCCGAGTGTACTACACATTTTTTATGAGTATTCAAGCAGGGTTCCGGGGTTCTGTCGGTGGCGACAACATGGTTCTGGTGCGCTGCTACACCGGTATCAGATTTGATGGGGGCATGCGGTCGTGTTACGCCGGTACAGGTCGTTACGAGGGGCGATCGCGGCCCCTTTCGTTCAACCATTACGAGGCATTAACTGGCCCTGTCGACTATTAGCGCCGTGGCAACGGTTATAATACTTCTTTCGGGCGGACGGCGCCGCGGTTTCCAGGGAAGGCCAGTTTCCAATTGCCCTTCGTTGGCCACGATTTCCACGACCCTTCCTCCCGTCGTTTTCTGCGAGGCACCCTCGCCTTCGACCAGCACGAATGCAGGGCCCGCGTAGGCCAGGTAGAATTTCGACCGGTCGTTTCGATCCCTCGAATCGTTACCGTTCGTTACGAAAACGAAGCGAACCCCCAAACCCCTTCGCTGGCTCCGAGACGCATGGATCTTTGTGGCATCGGGTTTATTAAACCGTGACGGCGCTCGTGGAAGCAGGAATGGTGGACTTGCTGCATGCACGCAGCCTGCTTTCGATAAATCAACCCCTCGGTTCAAATTACCTCTTCCGGGGTTGCGTACGTATTTGAAAACTTTGAAGGTATTGATTTATGACGGATTGTATTTTCTTAAGGTATGAAGTATTGAGAGCGTTGCTAAGTAGTGTCACATTGACCAGACCGAGAAGGCAAATTTGATGAATAAAAGTTGACAGTTTGGTAAGATGGGAATTCCATAATCGACCCTTTAAGTGTTCAGGGGTACACAATTCATTAATGGGCAGGATTCAGCGTTCCGTGCACTTTCGCAATCACGAGGGAAGAATTCCCTGTTCCGACGATGAATTCCAGGGAGCAGAAATATCACGTGCAAGCAGCCACGATACGCGAAGCACAGGGGGTCGAGAGACCGCGGATGCACACGCAGGGAAAGACGTACCTGGAACCGGGGTTGCGAAGTAATTAACCCACCAGGACGGCCGTTCGTGCTTAAGAAACAAGGCTGGCTTTCAACGACTTCATTCCTGCTCGCGTTTTCAAGTAATAATAAACTCGAAAGTCGTTAAGTTATATCGAGCCTCAATTACGACGTAATAAAGCGAAATTTCGCCCTGACGCGCTCTTGACGAAAGTCTATCGCTTTCGCCAACCGGGTTTTAATAATACCACACAATAGGGAAGCCGGCAGACCGCGATCCTCCCATTTCGTCTCTCAAGAGTCGCCAGATCGACCGATATGCGTACAATTCTCTGTACAATTCTACGAACGCCGATTTTCCTCTTCGTGATTCGAATAAAACCCTTCCGGAACACTTTCAAGCCACAGCCGTACAATGTTTTCGAGGAAAGGTGCAATTTAAGTTGGATATATAATCTACAGAGGGTGTTTTTCTTTCTCTGTCGTCCGAATCGATTCTTTTTCCGACTCGACAGTGGAAGCAACGCCACGCGAGCCAGCTCTGCGGACGTCCTTTCAATTACCCTTTCTTGTTACTCGATTCCTAGCGATCGACACTCCTAGTCGGAGCAATTTGAAGCGCGCGAGCTCGTCCAGCCGCGTATATAACGAACCACACGGAATCCTAGGGTCCTACGCGGCTGGACGCGCACGCAACTGCTTGATGAACGTGGCACGCGATTACTTACGTCGGTTAATACGCGAATCGACGTATCGTTCCGTCGGCGGGGCTTCGAGGGGACTCCCATCTGCGAAAGCCACTCGAGCGGCTGGCGAGCGCACGCGGATACCTGACCCCCGACGGATGCCGCGGTAATTGCGTGCGAATTCCGCGACGTCGCCGCGTCGGCTGCTTTTTATTGCCGGTCGTTAGCGTAATTAGGTCCCCGCGAGTCACGAACCGTAGGCTTAGCGTAATCACGGACAGATGCATACGCGAAACGGAAGCGCGCCGGCGGAAACGCGCGCGCGCGACGCGCCGCGCCGTTTCGTTACGTAAAGGTAATTTATACCGCGTGTCTGGCTGCGTGCGCTTGAATTTTCCTGATAAGAGGGCCGACCGGCCGCCAGACGCTTTGCTCCATTTTAATTGGTCCTCCGCGCCGCGACGCGCGCGGGATTTCCTTCAACTTCGACGGAGAGCGGGAACCAGCTTTAGATAAGAGTTCTCTGGTTTGAGAGTTGATAGTCTGCGGGGTACAGAGTAAACGGGGGTATACTTATCGAATTGTTGAAAATTCAGAATGCATTGGTGGTGATATTTATTTAAGTCCTCATGGAGTTCCTTTTATATGTAAGTTTGCACTTGAATTTGCGAAAAATATTAAATGAGGAATCTACTAAATGTGCAATCTGCACGAGAAATTGTATAGTTAATGTATGTAAACTATAATGTACCGAGCCCTGTACCCTGGCTGTGGTAGACAAATTTATTTCTAAAATTTAGAGTGACACAAGGAGCACAAGCTACTAGAAGACAATGGAAAAACGTTACAGGAACTCAGTCTTCAGTGACCGAGTCCCACGTCCAGGAGCTCGAGAATGTCGAGATAATATCGCATTCCGTTGGAACCCTGATGTCTTCACAGGGTGACACAGATCGTGTACGAGAGCAGCGAACCGACAACCGCAACGATCCTCCTCCATATAGACCGAAATTCTAGTAGCGTTAGTGGCGAATGGATGGGAGAAAGAGTAGCAAATCGAACGTGTCGGTCCGAGGATACCGAGGCACGGGAGCGAGTAGAATAGCAAGGGTGAGAAACGCTCGTATCGCGGAGCTGTTGATAGCGGTTGTAACAATTTATTCAGCCGAGCGACGCGGGCCACACGAGGGAACTGCCTGATCCCTGCGAGGAGTTGTCCTCCTTCTTTCCAATATAGTCTCCTGAGACAGAGCAAGATTCAATTTCGCCCCTCTCCCTCTCTTGTATTAACGCCGCGCGGGGCTGAATTGAACGGGAAGATCTAACAATAAGATTCCTGCGACCGACTGATACACAGACTTCCGAGGGTAGGTAAGCAGACAGGAGATAACTTCGAGCATGTGAAAAAAGATTCTCTAGGAGTGTGAGGATTTTGGAGTAAATGTGCTACACATGACTGACTTTGTAGTGAGGGATTTTTGCCAAGAATAATGCAGGAATTAAATTTGATAAATTGTTCCATGAGATAGAAATTTAGTAGTCCAGTGGTCAAAATGGTATCTATATCGATCTTCTACTGTAAGTTTGCTTCCAGTGAATTGCTATCCACCATTCAAAGGTTAAATCGATACGTTTCATATACTTTACCAAGGCCTCTGTTCCTCAAAAAATTTTAATCGAAGGAGATCCGTGCACACAGGTGTGTCAGGCGAAAAACCGGAGAAGAATCTCCTTAAGCCACTGCAGAGGAACATCGGTCGCAGTTAAAGCATACTCGAACCGTATGACGCGCGAATGTAATACCAGCTAAGTTTACAACGCGACGCGGCCAACGACTGTCATAAACCTAAGACTTAAGGCAAGAGATTTTTCGTCCACGAAGAATGTAACGCCTCCGGTGTTATTATTTTAGCCGCCACGTCGGTAGAGAGAGAACCTGCGCCGTTTTACACCAGCGTCGGACCTGTATCTTAGGGAAGAAACTAGTTCTACGTTAACCCCGTTTCGCGATGAGAAGATACAGACTTTCGAACACGCTGTACTCCGGTCCCCGGGAGAAAAGTTCCGTGTGCTATCGTCGGTTGATATTTTAGTGCTTCTGACCCGAGGGAATTAAATTTTATTTTATGAATCTGTAGTGTTTAACTGAATGGCAGGGGCTGAAGGATAGAGGCATACAGAAATTTTAAATTCAGTGCACTACGAAGACCTCATTTCATACGAATTATTCAAGATCGGGCAGGCAGAGGTTGAATTAAACGCTGGCTAGCGTGAAACGCTCAGAGTTCCGTGCCAATCGTATCAAAAAGCTGACCGAATTTCGAGCTGGTCAGCAGCGCACGAGCAAACAATCGAAATAACGCTTCATTATTTGGCAACCGGTGGAAGTCCCTCCTCCGCGCCACTCAGCCACGCTTCACGGAACAATAAACAGATGTGATTTACATTGCGAAAATTTTGAAGATATACTCGTCGCAAATATCTACGTATATTCTCTGTTATATACGCTTTAACGAAGGTAGAGGCACTATATAGTTACGATAACGTTGGTAATATATAAATGGATAACCTACATTACCAATATTTGCACGGTTATGTTTATGTTTTCTCGATAATTTGAATTTAGCTTGAAGAACTGATATAAACGACACCAAATTTGTCGCCGTAATTTGTAACATTTTAAAACGCATCAAAATGCAGACTGTTGATAATCTCATCTACCTCTCGCAATAAATTTATTATCACCGGTATTCCTACTCCAAAACATTTACCAACTCGAAAAATCCACGCAGACATACGGATCGGGTTTCAGTTGTCACTTGCTCGTACTACTAGACGCGGCAGAATTTGTTTCGAGACTACTTACTGTAATTGTCTTATTACAAGGAAGAAATTGATTCATATTCAGAACATCCGAAGACAGCTTCGAGCCTTTGAAAAGTATCACTGATAAAACGATCATAAAGTAACGTATTATCTCCCATATCTACGAAGCATACAACGTTCGCTCTCTGCAATTTTAATTACGATTAATATTCATGGAGTTACCGAAGCGGTTCCAGTTAAGCGCGCCACGCTTAATTTTAGTTGCATCGATATCTTAACGACGTTATCGAGAGGATCTAAACTTATCATTATCTCGTTGACGACCGTCAGCGGCACGTCTTATCGAGCCGCGCGGTACTGGCGAATCGTGAAGCGTCGAAAGGTTTTCGGAGCGAGAAAGGGGCGTTTTGGTGCCGCCCGATGGCGCAGGTGAAATTTCATTAAAATTCCCGTCGGCCCTGAGCCCGGCTCGTCCGACTATAACACGCTCGCTTCTGGTAAAAGGCCCCCGGGCTACGGTTACGCAATTCGAGGCATGTATTTTTTTTATGCACGCTCATTACGCGAGCACCTTAACCAGCTGGACGCGATAACGCGCGTTTCGCCTAAACATCCGGAACACCGCGTGCCACATTATATCCTCATTATCCTTTTTATCGCCAACCGGAGTACCCAGACGCTCCCGCCACCTCTCGGAATCGTTTCCTCTCGTCGCGGCACTTTCGCGCGTTTACACGCCGGCTACAAAGTGTTTTCCAGTGGGATAAAGTGAAACAGGAGGAAAGGAGAAGAAGGAGACGCCACCGCGGGAGGGAGGGGATGGTAAAGAAAAGGAAGGCTCCACTCTCTTTTCCCCCGAGGGTGACTGTAATCCTGTCGTTGGAATATCCCGACAAGCCCCGCACGCTGTTCCCTCCACCCCCACTTCGTACCTCCATCGTCGTCGAGAGCTTTCGCTATTTCCAGAGTTTTTCTACGGTGTTTCGTCCACCGACAGCGGGGCAAGCTTACATCGCGAGCGGATTTCGCTTGAAATAAAGGAAAGATGCGAGCTAATGCAAGTAAAGCCGTTCTCTCTTTCTGGGTCTCGCCGACTAAGCTGTCGCTTGTACACGCGTCAGACGTCTGCCACAGAAACACGATAGAACTGTGCTTTATTTAACGCCCAAGCCTCGCCCGCTCCTCTTCCTCGGGTTAATTAATACTTATACTTTTTGTTCTTCGACCTGGCTTCACAGTGCTAATTAGGGGAAGTCATTTTTCCATTCATTCATTCAGCCACTTCGACGTCAATTCCAACTGGGAGAGATTGCTTTGAAGAATCGTTTGTGTGTACACGGAAATACGAACGGATCTATGGCGCTGTGGTTCACAGGGGTTGTTTGCAGAATAATAAGTGGATC
Organism: Andrena chrysosceles; assembly: GCA_963855975.1. Lineage (NCBI taxonomy): Eukaryota > Metazoa > Arthropoda > Insecta > Hymenoptera > Andrenidae > Andrena > Andrena chrysosceles. The sequence continues at coordinate 6,191,442 of OY979766.1, read as the reverse complement.
GTCGAGAAAATTAACATTTCTGAAGTGACAAATTATTTCCTGTTCATATAAGAAACTATCTCTTTTAAAATTCCATCACTATTGTTATCGCAATGTAAGCAAGTGTTCCACAGGTTCGTGATAAAACGGTCTCTATATCCCCCAGCTATATGAATCACGGAAGAAAAATTCCTCGGGGAAGCCTGTTTACTCGGAACTTCCATCGTTTGCCAACCTAAGAATCAAGTGACTATTAATCCCCAAGTTTTATCGCGTTGTTGCTCTCCCATCGACGCAATAATCTCGGCAGACTGGCGTCGCCATCTTCGAGCGGGCTTACGGCTCTCTCCGTCGGGATCTATGGTTTCCAGGCCGGAGGAAAGACGTTTTGTTGCGTCTTCCGCTTTTCCTCTCGGACTTCATTCACCCTCCTGGCGCCCTACTCCCCCGCCTCTGCCGGTTCTTGCAGTTCGCAAGCTTCTTTCCCCCCGGCTTCCCCCTTTTCAGCTCGAGATTCGAGGACTTCCAAAAGGGACTTCCAATACAAAAACGCGGGCTCGAGACGCGGCACGCGACGAACACGTGAAAGAAACGCTTTCGATCTAGCCGACGGCCCTTTTCACCCCCCGCCCATCGAAAATCTCCTTCTACTCGGGTAAATTACCAAGAAAAGTTGGCTAATGATTTCTGAGATGAATGCGTGGCAAGTTAACGAGTAACTCTTTCACGGGCATGTCTTGAAGGAGGTAGCGAGGGGACTTCAAAGGGGATAATTCGACCGCGGGTCAGCCAGCCAGCCAACGGCCAAAAGCTTCGAGGAGCTGAGCACCAAGTTCGGAGGCTTGCCGAGCAAAGTCAATGTCTCGACATTCATGGGAGGGGAGTTGGTCGAGACCGCAGGAATGCGCGGCTTCGAATACCGCATGGCGGATGAGTCCCTGCTATCATCCTTCATTAGCCAGTCAGTCTTGGCTGCAAGTGTTCGAGGGGGCAGGCGGCTGGAGCCAGAGAGAAAGGACAGTCGGTGTGCTAGCTTTTAATCTTGGGAATCTTTAGGACGTTTGGCGACCAAAGGGAAACTCGTCGAGGCTGTCGGCCGGCCCTCCTTTCCCCAAGACTTCTCACCACCCCGCTCCCCTTTTCTCTTTCTCTCTTTACCTGGCTACTTACGCAAACATCATTCGTAGATTTCTAGCCAGTGCAAAGAAAGTATCCCCGGCGAGCTCCTCGAGTTTACGGTCGAATTAAGGATTTACGCGGGGTAATTCAGCAGTCGGGGCAAATCTTGCGCGGGGGCGAATAGTAGGGGTGGCTGAAGATTGAAGAACCACCTCCCGGTACCGACCAGTAGGAGGCTCAGTCCCTTGTTCCGAACAATTATCGAACTCGAGTCCAGTTTTCGTTTGTAAAATTCGGGGACGGGGAAAATTGGCGACACGGTTCGTTGAAGGGAATGACTTCAGAATTGACATTATTTTCGGCTGACGGGGCTACGAAATTTGAAGATTCTTGCGAAGTCACTGTTTGATTTCTTTGTAGTAAGCTCATATGAGCTTTGTGATTAAATTATGAATGTTCGTAGTTCCTTCACCATCAATATCTGAGTTACGTTTTCAGTTGCCTGAATCGTGTAGATTTCAAATTTGGCACAGGTTTGTCAAAATCATCCACTAATGAATTTCTAAATTCGTTAGTGGAAAACAGCTCGAGCTTTTCCGCGTTACGGGCAATTAGATAGGTAGCAGACACGTGTGGCGCTTCACGTAAATTTCATTACACTTAGACGTGTAACGCGGGTAGAACGCGATACACGTCAAATGTGCGTGCAAATTGGATTAATGGATCAGTTTGAGAAGCTCGTCGAAATTAATATCCGTTCTGTTAGTTACCAGAGATTCGATAGCAGCGGCTTACGATTCATGATCGTATCCCGGCTGTACAGTCACAGCCGCAAGTGTAGAGTAAATTAACGTAGTGCTCCGCAGCTGGATAACGGAAAACCACGTACCGCGATTCTAGAATATGTTCGAATTTTTTGTTTGGGGTTTCACGTTGCATAGGTACATATTCTGCCACATACGTATATTCCTATCCTGCTGCTTTTAAATACCTTTTAAGGCAATGTTATACTATTTCAATATAGAATATGTAGCTATCAACTTCTGTATTATCAAAAAAAAAAAATGGAGTTGCAAATTTATGAAAGTAGAAGACGATTCCTTCTTCATTTTGAAGAAGACCTACATTTCTCAGGACAAACAATCATGTCCAGGAGCCACTGGAAATTGTACAAAATGGTAATAAAGTCTAACCATTATTTTTGTATTTGTCCGCTTTACAATTCCTAACACACGCGAAATCGAACTATCGTCCATCTAGCAAACGTCGGTAACACTACAATCTCCCCCAGCGTTATCAATATCGATTTCATCAGGAAAATCGGCATGCGGCAGCCCGTTATCGCCCTGTCTCGCGTTACAACGCGTGTGCAATACGCTTCCCCGGTATTTACATATGCCCGACCTGACAGCTCACAGACGCGCAGGATGTAACGTCATACTCCAAATACAGGTTTGTTCAACAAGAGATTAGACGCATTGGTTAAAGCGAAGGTAAACGAAACCTAGAATCAGCGTCAATGTTACCGAGAAATCTGACGTGTATTTCCCTCGACCGCTGACGAAACAACGCGCGAGAAACAACCGACGGCGATATCCAGCTCCGAAACGAAAGGGAACGGCGAAATATTCCTCTGCTTCGGGCCAAAAGGGGGACGGCGGACGGGAAACGACGAAAAGCGGGGAAACTCGTGGTAAATTCCCGCCGGTAATTTCGAACGTAACGCGGAACGAAAGGAAAAAGTGGCGCGCAAATTCGCATAACAAGGCGGACAACCGAGCAATTAAAATTACGTTCACGCGACCGAAAGAAGGAAAGCGAAACAAAGCAAAAAGAAAGAAAGGGGAGAATAAAACGAGAATTTCACACCAGCAGATGTGTAGGTGTACGCGTGTGGGGACCCCTGGCTGTGAAAAATTTCTCGTGAAAAGCCACGTGCAAACACGTATGGCAGTCGCTATCTACGCAAGAACATGTGTGGCCATTTTCAAGCGAGTTACTCGCAAGAAGATCACACCAGGAGTCACCCGTAGACGGACGTTGTTTGATCTGTGTTTGGTATCTGCGAATTTCTTTTACGTAGGAGAATAAGACACGGCGAAATAACCATTTAATAACACAAGATGGAAACAGGGGAATATGTGCCTGATGCCAAGTACCAGCCACAAAGTGTCTCCTCTGGAAATGGGCAAACCCTGCGATGAACGCCTTGAACGTGCATCACCCTCCTGACCGTAGTTTTTGGAGCGGCCTACCGAAACACACGCGACTCTAAACACGCACTTTCCACACTCGGCTTGCACACAGAGGCCTTGCTGGCTGGTTGGCAGAGAGGCAGTCGAGCAACCAGCCAGCCAGCCGGCTGGTCGACCAACCAACCATTCCACATTCCATTCGACGGTTCTCTCTCCCCCGGCACATAATGAAGTCAGTCCCGGCGTTCTAAGCCCCGGTAATATCGTGTGGCAGGGCCCTCCCCGAGAGAGATAATATTGGTGATGTATGCTAACGGGCTTTTCGGTACCGGGCTACGTCGTTTTTACGTCCCCTTCGTACCCGCGCCCGCGTCCTCCTAAATGATTTACCGCGAAAAAGAGAACGCACGGGGGTCGGTCACTATCTCCCCGCCGTATCCCTTCGGCCCACCCTCTCCATCCTTCCTCCATACACCGGCGCAGAAAGAAAAAGAAAAAAAACACGTCCGCCCTTTTAATCCAACCCCCGCGCAACCCCTCCGGTGTATACAGCGTGGCGAAAAGTGTTTTTTCGCGCGTACGCCGAAAATTCCGACGGTAAACCACCGGAGACTTCGTTAACCTTTATCCGCCGTTGCGCCCGGGGGGTGTCTAGGGGTTTCTCCCCCTCCCGGGTTCGCCGGCGAGAGAAGGGTGGCGACGGTGGCTGGACGACGGCGGAATGTTTGAAAGTTGGCGATTTATGCGACGTGCAGGGCATTATTGTTTCGCCGACGCCGGCGCTGGCTGGTATTTAGAACCGTCGTGTATATAAGTGAAACTCATAATATTAATTAATGAAAGGGTATTTACGTGGCATTAACGACACATTGTTTCGCGAAATTCTGCCGGAGGAAAGTGCACGAGGGGCTGAGCCGCCACGCGAAATTGTTATTGCGGGGTAATTAATGAAAAGTGCATCGCCGGATCGAGTTTAGCGCAACGCCAGACGCGCTAGATCATTATTAGCTTCGTTCCCCGTAAGCTGCTTTCAATTTTCATTCGCGGGCTTTCGTTCAGGGGAATTGGTCAACAGTGCATTCACGCGAGGGAATTTACGACGAAGTTAACAAATTGTGTAGCTTTCTGATGGATTCTGAACGCGAGTCTGTAAACGCAGGTGTGTCGGTTCTGAGATTTTAGGTCGACGGGAAAACTGAAGGATTTTTTAAAGTCGGAGAGCACGGGCACGTGTTCAATTGGAGTTTATAGACTCGTCGATCGAATTTCTCGTTCGACTCTTTTTTAATTCGATTCTAGCATTTATAATATTCTGTGTCGCAAAGTTCTACAATCTCTGGTTTCCACGCAATTTTGCTGTAAGGAATTCCCTCGACAGGATTTCTTCTTGACATTCTTTATTGAAGCGGCGTGAAGTTAATCCCCTGTTTAAGATCTGAATTACTCATAGGAAATCAAAAATTCACTATTCTCGAAGGAGAAAGACCTGATTTAGGTCAAACTAGAGATCATTAAGTATTCTGAGTAACGATGTTTACACAGAAAGAGTGATGTAGCCATATGGTAGATGATTTCCAGACACTTGATATAGAAAATTACAGCTTAAAATTAAATCAATTAATGGTGGCAGTAGAAGCAACACGATCGTCACTTATAACCAGAAACACAAGTTTCACCATAGCACCAGACCACGTGTTCCTTTGATGTCAGGAACAAGTTTCGATATTTTAGCAGAAGATATGAACTCACCCATTATGCACACGGAACCTTAATTCGGGAAAACAAAAACTTCTGTTTCTATTCAGTGTAGAAGTTATTTACAGTGTGATGAAACGTAGCAGAGCAGGATTATATACACGACTATATAAATTAACATTCTGCTCAGAAATTGGAGCAGGTTTCCTGCTCCATTTGAAATAAACACGCCTGGATAATATCGTAATAAAAACCTGATCTAGTTAAGAAGAAACTTAACAGAAAGTCACCACATTTGAACCTGAATTTCTCCTTGTCGAATACTTTATCGTTCCACCAACACAGACCATTAAGTACACAGCGGATGTAAATATACGATTACACCGTGTTACATTGAACACGTTTCTTGTTATCTACGTTACACAAAAACCTATCACCCTCATAACATTATCTACCGATCCTATACCATAAGTTCGCGTTTTCAATTTCATTTATAACATGCAGCTGCATATGTTTCTAAGCATCTCTGAATAATTCGAAAATATGGAAGAAGTAAACAGTAATACTCCTTTTTGGAGCAACGATCGGATTACAAGAATTTAACTTCACTAACTTCAAATTAATATTCGTGTCAACTTAAAACATCAGCTGGAACTTTAATGTAAGACTCAAAATGTACATTCAGAATGCTGGGACTTTATCACAGCTTCCTCTGCTCCATTTTAAAAGACACAAGCATACGCTCACATTTCGTCAAAGCCAGAGTCAACATTAATAATTTCCAATTACGGAGCGTGTCAGTGAAACGAACATAGGACGGTCGGACAGTGAGAGGGTTTAGCCGAAATATCGAGCGATGGACAAAACACGAGAGCAAACGAAGAAAATCCTTTGACTCGAACCTTTGTGGTGTCTAAGGTGAGAGCGTCCGCAGCAGGGTTGTTCGAAGTAAGCGTGTCCGGGGTGGGCACCAGCCGGTCGGTTGGCTAAACTGGGCCCCAGGAACTGTCCCAGAACAGCTGCGAGCACAGCTGCCCTGACCAACGGCAGCAGGACATCCGGTAATCTTCGTCGCTGCATCCTCACTTGCGCACGGATAACTCACGGATCGAATTGTAGCACAACACGCGCTTACTTTGCCGCGAAATTTACACGGACGTCGATGTATCCAGTGAATCCGTGACGCTAATCGCGGAGCATGGCGATCGTACACGGCTATGTTGGGCCCCGAATCGCGAACAGGTGAGAAACGTGGTCGATTCGTGACGGTCGACCTGGCCTTGGTTCAACAACGCGCCGCACGCTGCTCCCTCGCCGCGTGGCTGTTGCCCTTTGCCGTTGGCAACGAGCTGACGGAGGTTCACCGATCCTACGAGCCTCCGTTTCCTATCTCTGTCCGTCTCGCTCCCACTCTGTCCTGCTCCAACAGGTATGCACAGTGGGGCCCGAGCACCAGGTAGAAGCTCGACGGCGTGCTGCGATCTTCCTCCTCTCGCCGCTCCTCCCCTCATCCGCCGCCGAGCGTTCGAGGACAAAGGAATTCTTCCAGCGACTCTCTTTACCGCCCCAAGACCGCGAGCGAGCCAGTACCTGGGTGTCCTCGCAGTCCTTCGTTGCCAGGTAGGGAGAAGCCTCGACGAAGGACCGGATACAGGGCTCAACGACGACGACAAATACGCGAACCCTTCGATTCTTTGCTCTCCTTCTCACTCAACTCCGTTTGCACAGCGCGGCGTCCATGGTTCAGTGATCGGCGCGTAGCTTGGCTCGCGGTTCAGGCCTGGCGCGTAGCAGAACAGTGCCAGACCGCTGCTCAAAGGTCTTATTTGCGGAGAAACGTGTGCAGCACTTAGTGGTGTCTAGCGCGGCTCTGTGTCACTGGCGTGCATGATGCACTTTTGTTCGCGTCACATTACGTCACCGGCGTGTATCGATGTACATAGAATGGCGATCGTTGAACCGACGCGGCGCGAATGAACGCCCGAGAAGACCGAGTGTAGGCGAGTAAATACGAAGACGGCGACGTCACATCTGTTGCTCCGACTCCCGCGGTCTTGGTCCTCGTGCTCCAAGTGCTTTCGCTTCTCAATCCCGCGACATGACGATCGTTCGGATGTCCGTTAACGCGAGTGTCACAACATGGTCTTGATTCACTGCCGTGTCGAGAGGAGAACACGCGGCGATACGAAAACGTTGCGAGGAAAACGGTCTATATGAACCTCCCTCTGTGGAGGCCGCGGCACGACTGTACCCTCGTTCGCAAGTTGCCGCGTGCAGCGGCGCTCGGTCGCGCTCGGCCAGCTTCGGAGCCGCTCGGCCGGCGCTGCTCGTGACCCGCGAGTCTATGATTCGCGCCAGTTCCTTCCAATCCGAATCACTCGTCGACCATCGGTTCGTACTCGCCACCAAAGAAGCTTCACCCCTCTGATATTTCTCTTAACCCTCATCCCCCGGGGGATGCTTTTTATGGGTCGTATGAAAAATTTTCGACCGCCTGCAACCAATACGGCCACCGCCGGAACGGCTGTTCGAAGTTCGGATTCCGCGCGGCAGTCTCGCGACAAAGGCTTGAATTATGGAGTGCTCCAACGACTTACAACGAAACCCCCTTATCCTGCCCCTATTAAGGAGATTTTCTTTCCATCGAATACGAAATTCCTTTATCCCTTTTACTTTGCTTCTTCTTTTTTTTCTAGATAGCCGGTGTAATTTGAATTCGTTTAAAAATCATTTTGGAGTAGTGCGTGGATATTATGTGGGATGATCAGAAATCTCTGTGGCTTTTGAGATACATAGATCAAAGAGACATCTTCGGTGGAATTGTGTTGATAGATCTTTTTATCCTTTGAACACTGAAGTTTGTTAATCACTTAAATGGCTGATATTTGCTAGCGGAATTCAATTTTTGAGAACACACTGCTGTATTCTATTGTTGGAATCATGGTTTCTGAGAAATTAGTTTCAGTGATCACAGGTATCAAGGAAAATCATTTCATACCAGGCGTGTTTATCTCTCAGTGACACGAAAAACAAAGTTTCGATCTCCTATGTTAATATGATACTTTCTGCTCTAGATACACCGTTTCAAGCAGCTTGCACATGACGGAACAAACACTCGGAGTTCTCAAACGAAATCAAATATCTCTGCAGCGAGAGAAGTTCCACGGGGATAATTGGGATTCGCTTAATTATCGACAACATTACAATTAGCCGTCGGAAGTATACACTCTGGCATATACTACTTAGTCAGACGAAGTTGAATAATACGTCGAGAACTTTGAGGCTCGTTTAACTAAGCTAACTTACATCCGCTGTATTAATAAATTAACGAATTACTGCTCACTACGATAGCATAAATTTTAAAGCAGACAAGTGAATGTCTGACAAGTTCACGTGCGATAGGTAATACAGATCACGTTTCCATAAAAATCAATAACTTAGACCAGTTTATTCGATTCGTAAATATTTCTCCTATTCAATTTCTCCGAGCTGTTATGTACCTACTGGGTGAGTCACTTAAGTCCAACTACCTGAGCAACTCCAACAGTTTCGAGTACACGATGAAACGTTTCAAATAAAATCGAGTACACGATGAAACGTTTTAAATAAAATCTCTTGCCTCCAAGTAGAAGCGTCAAGGTGATTTCAAAATCCTTCAATTTTTCCTAAATGAGAAATGACATTTGTATAGACAATATCTTCCTTCTCCCCCGAAACGTTTCACCCCACCGCGAAAAGCATCGAAGCCATCCGGTTGGCCGGCGTTAAGTGACTCACCCAGTAAATTCCGCGTCGGGGAGAGCGTTACGGCGTTATCGAATGCCGTTTCGAGGACGCAGCAGCCAGTACTCGAGTGTAACGAAATCAATGTATCGAAACACGACGTAACGTATTCCCCGGAGGGTCGAGGAGCCGAAGTTCAAAGCCCCTCAAAAAGCGCGGCACGCCATCATCATCGACGGCTTCGTATAGCCTGGAGGAGCAGGGCCGTTCGTCCGCGGAACACCGACTCAAGCGGATTGTATGAATAAGTCGATATGCTAATGCAAAAACCCTCCAAGTTAGCTGAGCCAAGGCTGAGCCGACGGGCAAGGAAAGTTGCGAGACATATCCGGCCCCGCTTCACCACCTACAAAGTATCCTCCCCCGCGACCTAACGCGAAAAGAAGAGACAATTTTGTATCATCCCGCAGACGCGGTACCACCAACCGCCATTACCACCGCAGTACCTCCCCTTTGTTGCACACAGAGAGGAACGGGAACTAGCAAGACGTAAGGGAAGTCGTAAGAATTTTAGAACAAAGGAAGAGCGAGCCAGACGAGTCCTTACAGAAGTGGTAGCTTTTCTTAACTCTGTCCTCTGTGAACGAGCAGGCAGCCGGTTGCAACGACCAACAAATCCACCGGTCGGCCTGTCCCGTTTCATTGAAATAGTTTAGAATTGCATGAGCTCCTTTCCTACCGGCACTCTTCTTCCTTTGTCGCTTTTTGCGGCCCAAACTTGCCCCTATGCGCGAGGTCTAAGCGCCATTCAGCTCCCGTTCTTCTTCGGAGGTGCCGTGCAAATTGCTGGAAAAACCGTAAACTCCTCGTTCACGAGGTCCGAGATGGATTTAGGTTCTGAAGTATAAACTGTCAGCGCGTGACAGGCGCAGACCTGGATGTCACGTGCAAATCGCACCCCCGCGTGGGAAATGGGATGGCTGAAATGCGAGAACCTTCCTCGCAAAGATGCGCGGAAGAAACTGTCGAGCAACTTTCGCTCGTTATTTTTAAAGCTGTGACTGTAGGAGTAGGTGCCTGGATCGCGGTCCAATTCTGTGCACTCGATGCAGGCAGGATTGAATATGCATTTCAAAGATAGCAATTTGTTATTAAAGATCCACTCTTCTGTAAGAACTGTTTGTGCTGTTGTATAAATAGTAGATGATGTGAAGCGAAAAAGAAGAAAATGCCCTGAAGTCGTTGTAAGCGACAGAAACAATTTCCTAAAATAACAAAGGAACAAATGTCTATTTTCAAAACAAACGCAAAAGGCAAACGGACAGCTGCATCAGTGCTTAAAACCACATACTATGTTTGCAGAAACTGGAAACGAAAAATATTTCAATAATCAATTACAAAACGTTTGTCCCCACTAATTGGAGATGAAGAAAACACTGAGATGGAAGAAAATTTGCGCGTTCCTGACGACGACCCCATCCTCAAAATTAATACTCGAAACTGTATTCATATGCATCCTTCGTTGACGCGTCAGTGAAAATAAGACTCCATCACTTGTATTCAAGATTACAACGCGATTGCAGCGAGAATTCGACGGGAGCGTGTAACTGCCGACAGTCGTTTTGGCAAGGCGATGTAATCGAATGTCTGAAAGCGGCGTTTCAAGCACAGCAGCAGTGCACCGTTCCGCTCGCTAAGAGCACGTATAATACACCCTGTCACGTTTACGTGAATGACACATCCGCGAGAAACGGCATTCTAACTTGGGAACTCCTTACGACCGTTCGGCATGAATAAGAAAGAAGGTATTATTATGTCGGCTGGCTGTCTGGCGGCATTCATTGCCGGACAGTGTTTCGTGACGTGCGCCAACATGCCGTAGGACGAAAGAGAGGGCTCCGCGAATTTCTCCGCGGCTGGCGAAATTTCACCAAGTTCCCATAGAAGCTCTCTGACTTACGGGGACGACGGAGGCCTGAATGGATCTTCGTGCAAGCCAGAAACACGCAATTACAGGGAGGGTCGATAAGTTTCGGATAAGTTAAGTCGCTATTAAACGTCCCGTGTTTGATTTATAGAGGCGCGAAGTAAGGTTAATAGGGTTTCGTTTTTGAAGGTAAAACGGCGTTTCCTTCGGTCTCCCACGAGCACTCGCCGATAGCTGGGGAACGAAAGACTCGCGGCAAGTGAATTCCAGGGAAATTGCTAATACCGATTTGCGATAATATCAGGCCGGGCGGTGTCACTCGAGCGAATTTGACTCGCAAATGCGCTCTAATCGATTCAATTTAAAACAAGTCCGAGCAAGAGGAATCACAGTTTTTATTTCTATTTCCATTCGGCTCGGGGGAAGATTAAATGTCAAGTTTCAGGGGAGCATGACTGAAAAGTTAACCCGCGTATTCGTATAATCGGGCTCGAATAAAACGTCCTCGCTCCGTTCGGATCCGTATTTTCTATGGAAATATTTTTACGTTATTTCCATATCCCCTTTCCTCCTACTCCTGCTACTCCCTCCCTCCCTGCACCTCTTCCCACGCGTTTTACAATTCTTTGAGAGCCGCGAGACCATAAAATCTGGAGCGGTATTAAACGATTTCCTTGCGCACGGCGACGGGATCAATCAGGGACGATCAGTCATGCGTCCTCGATGTTACTTCAGACACAACCTGATCCTTCGTTAGTTCCGCTTCAATTGGGGCAAATGTCTGGCCCTCTGTTGGTTGGAAAAAGCCTGCCACAGTGAGATGGCTTTCACGTGATATTAAATATTCGGGGACGTCAAATCGAGTCCACATTATCCTCTTATTCCGCGGAGCTACTCCTGGCGCCTTTGAAGCATCCCATGCTTCGTCGCGCCCGAGGCGCGAATCGACGGATCCCTTTTTAGCACGTACCATTCGAAAATATTTGTCACCGTGAAGATCAACAAAATCCGCAAAGATGGAGATAGGGTGGTACCCGAAACTGGGCCGGGTTATACAGCTTTTCAAGTATTTGTAGATCAAGCAAAGTCGTTCAGGAAAATGTTGACACATGAAATGCTAAAATGCTACATACATATTCCGTTGTTCTCGTTGTAACTCAAACTATTAATAATCCTTCTCACTATTCTGTATACCATTTCTCAAGAGAAGTGCCAGATTCTTCATATCTGAGATAAGAAGAATCATCATCCAAAAATGGCCACTCATTTCTAGGATAGCCTGTGTACAGACAGAGACTTCTCTCTCTAGTTTCGTGCGCTTACGAGCGACAGAAAATTTCGCTTCTTTCGGGCCCCTCCCCGCGCGTCGCGGCGTCCCTTCATGACGCTTTAATTTCACTCGCCGCCGCTCCTTCGTCCCAGGCGTAATATTTTTCAACTGAAAATGAAAATGATTTAGCGGCGACGCGCGAAACAGACCCCGCGGCGTAATTGAACGAACGGGGCGAAACTCGAGCATCGGGCAGAAGAGGGGTAGAAAAAAAAGGCGTCTACTTAAAAATTCGACAATTACGCCGACCCAATTTCTTCCCTTTTTTAATCGGCTGAACGTTCTAGCGCGTCTCGCGAATGAAATATTAACCGCAATTTCGCGCTGCTCTTTCGACGCCCTCGTTGTTAAGTTACGCGATCCATGGCGGAACATTAGATCGCCGTTATGGGCTCTAATTGCGACAACGTAACCGTCCCAATTGCTTCTTAACATCGATCCACGCCCTGAAGAGTCCTACGCTCGTTCAACCCTGTGCACGCAAGCCTACGAGCGGCTAGTTGGTCCTAATGGGTTCTTGCTGTTCATTATGTCAAGCGAGATTGAACGATTTTAATAATATAATATCGTAGATGTAACATTAACCTGTAAGGGTTTATGAAATTATGAATCTGTATTTGATTATAATATTTCTGCGTAGCAGGGTGAGTTCAGACTCGTTTCTTCTTTACCAAATCTCGAAACCCATTCTCTATTGAGAAACACTGGATTCGCATTTATCCTGGAATAATCGAGACTCGTACCCCGCAGGATACCCTTCATCTTCGAAGCTTTCTTTCCGCTCGGTTGTCTGCCCTCTCCTTTCTTCCGCCTCGAAACATCGCCGACGCTCCGGCCCACTAAATTATACCCAATATCCACGCGGCGTAACCCTCACTTATCTTTCCTCCGAAACACATGGTGCACGACAGCATCGAGATCTCATCATCTCGTTCGAGCGGCCGACGCGTAGGACTACGGATTTAATGTCTTACTCCGCCACGCGAACACCAACCCTGGCGTTCTTTTATTCGACGAAATCCACTTAGGCCCGCTTCCTTCTACGCCGGCGCGGATCAAATTAGAACATCAAAGAGACGGTCGCAATTTCGAAAAGGTACACCGAACGGATGATCTCGTTTAATTCCCCTTCGTATACTTAGAGTACCGAGCCTACAAACAACCTCGAAGCGGATCCTGCAGATCTTCTTTGGTATTACCTACGAACTGCGAGTTCGCGATTAGTTGAAACGAGGGAACTGGGTTTGAATTTTCATTCGAAGAAGTAGAAGCCTCAACAGGTAGAACAAAGCCGACTCTATAGGCGAAAGAAAGCTATTGTCCAATTACTATCTACTACAATCTACTATATATTTACCGTTTGAAATAAAGAAAAGGCTCCATTAACACCCACCCAAGTATGTATAAATTTTTTCCTACAAAGTGATTCGAACACGATTTGAATTTGACGTTGCATCTCGTGCGCCTCACTTGAGCGAGCAGAACGGTAGGAAAGCCGGGAAAGCTTTCGTGCCGATATTTAAAATCCGGGAACAATCGATGCGGAGAGCCGGTCGATTCGCCGCGGGAAGGAAATTACTTTCCAATACTGAGGAACGCAGCCCGCCGTTTCATGGGGAACTCGCTAAACGAATCACGATCAAAGGGAACCAGTCAATAGTGGCTGGCGCGAAATTGTGCCAAGGTTCGCAGACTCGGTCGGCAGGCAGAGTAGGTCGTCGTTCAATAACGACAGAAGGATCCTGTATCCTTCTTGTAGGGCTCTCAGCAGTCGTATCGCGTTGCGGCCTAATCGGCGGAGAGCGACTTTGATAGTTAAGACGTCTTCGAGAGCAGCGTGAGACAGAGGCTTGGAGCATGGTCTAGGAACGGATCGGTGGGTACGAGGAAGGTGGTGCTGGCAAAGGGAAGGGACGGGAAGGGTAGGGAAGGGAGCGGTCTGTACGGGGGTGTAATCATCAAAGTGACCCACACCCCCGTTAAACGGCTCACGCCTCGATCACAGACAAGCCACGCCGCCGCGAGTGATACCAAGGCTGCCGGCCTAGGGTGTCACGGTGGATTTAATTAATGCAATTTAGCATCCATCCATCATCTCTCGCGTTTTTGCGTTAACGAGGACCGCCCTGGCGTCGGCGCTGTCGCCGCCGCTGCGCAACGGGAACCACGGGGGCACTTTGATGACAAGCAAGCCTCTCGATTATATCGACACCTGGACCGCCCCTCCCGATCCTCCTACCCCTTACCTCTCCGCTTACCGCGCTCCCTCTCGTCTGGCGAAACCGGGGCTTTACGGTCACCCGCCCGTATTAAACTCTCTCTGTCATGGAAGGCGTAACGTACGTTAACCCAGTCCTCTCGTGTGTCCGTGCCGCTGCATGTGCGCCTCCCAGTGCGTGTGTGTACCGTCGACAGCTGCCGATACATTCTCCATATCCGCGCGATAGACGTTCAGGGATAATAATAAAGATATTAGACGCCGGCGAAAGGAGAGCGCGAGGGAGCGAGGAGGTCCACCGCTTGACGCATCTCCGGGCAGATTGCAGACGCGCGTGGTCAGCGGGGCTGTTTGCAGGGAACGCAAGGTGGGCCGAGTCTAAAAGAGATGGATCACGCGCCAGCCCTCGATAAAGTGAAGCTTGTATAACGGCGACGATCGATTCTCTTCTTTTTGTAATCGACCGCGCCGTTGTCGCCTCTCGTATAGTGGTTTCATAAAGCTGACCAGAGAGGCTCGCGCTAAAGTTCGTCGGTGAATTTGCGCCGACCATCTCGGGCGCGAAATCTGATTTATGGAACGGCTTTATTGGGGAATATAATCGACGTTTTCCACGAGCAATCGTTTGATGCCTGTTTTTGTTCCTGGCCCTTTGTAAGTGAATCGTGGGGGCTTGTTTGAGATTGTTTGCTGGGGCAAGCTTACGTTAAACTCTTGGCTATAACAGGGAAAGGGACAATAATTGTAGTCCTCTGGCAATAATGTAAATTTGGAATGTAAATTTGTGAATTCTTGATCTTGGTCAATACTGGTCACACACATTCTCTAAGTTACTAACGTTTCCATTTCAACCAAATTCTCTGCTGACGCCAATAACAATCTCAGTGGTATTTTTAATGTGAATATATCAAGATACAAGACACCATGTATGCTAAAAATTCCACGTGGCAAACGGTATGTAGCTATGTACGCCTATGTCGAACATACAGTTCGTCTATTGTTCGGAATATACTTCTACTTTCTCTTTCCCAAGCGGCAACCGGGGTAAGACGAAGCCTGACGATCGTTCAGCGAGATCGCGGTCGTTTTGCAATACCGTCAATTCAAGAAGGAATCCAAACGTCTGCGCGAGGCATAGATCGATTGCAACGAAATTGGGGCAGAGGCTCGAATCCCGATCCCGCGACGCGTGTTTGTTCTTTACAGAACCGAGTGGCAAGAGAAATAGGAATCGGGGCGGTGTAGACTGTAGGTAATCGTGCGAGGCGGGGCTCACCCGTCCACGAGAATCATTCTCGACAAGGCGAACGCGAGAGAATCTTCTCCTCGACACGGCTACCGTGGAAATGACCGCGATTTCGGGCAACCAAGCGCACAGGCGAGCCTTCGAGCTCGTGAACAGGATTACCGGACGAGCTGCGGTTACGGAAGTCCGAAATAACGCCGGCTGAGGTTAGGTATCCACTAATGTCGTAGATTTCAGCCACGGAAACGCGTGTTTGCTCCATTTTTAGAGCAGTAAGGAGCGAAGCGTTTCCTCCGTTTCGATCTGTTTCATTGTTTACATTCTGATGGTACCTAGGTATGTATCGAACCCTCGTTAATCTCAATATTCGACACGAACCGGTGAAGTAACCGAGTTTGCAGGAATCGTTGAAAGGAATTTCAATCGTATCGTTTTATTATTCCGTGTTTCTTTTGTGGCAATTACGTTTCAATTTACGCGATATGACTTTGTCAAAGGAGAAGGTATCAAACTCGGCCGCTTTGACCTTTTAGCTTTTAGCTTTTACTGGCGCAGAGATTAAAGGACGAAGATAATAGAACATGGCTCGGCTGAAACGAAATAAATGGAATAAAAAGGCTTTGAGGGTGATAAAAAAGTGTATTGATGTTTCTATCGCAAAGCTCTATCAAATTTCTGAGAATAATAAGGCTATGAAAAAGCTTCAATATCCTTTCTGTGTTAACACTTGAACCATATTACTTGAACAATGGTACTATCCTTCTACGTATTAGGTTCAGGTTTTTATTACTTGAAAAACCGGCTATGTTTTCAGTCGGAGCCTATTTCCTGAGATTTGTCAGCTTTTTACAGACTCTTGCAGTTTATGTTCTTCGAGTCTTCTGGATTTATAACACGTCTCCTTGGAAACGTGTTTCCTCGTTGCCCTATCATTTTCCTTTATCACGGATTTCAAACGGATTTTAATCGATTCTCAAAACGGACGAAATTACGTTTCAATTACTCAACGATGAGTGATTCCCGTTACCGACGAGGAAAGCAGAAGTCAATGCCGTGAAAAGCTGACGGACACTTGTTCCGAGATCTGCAATCCAAACTGATGGTTCCTAAGTCGCGATAACACGGGAATCGATAATATCGGCATCGGCTGACAATTGAAATCGATGGACAAAGGGGTACGTATATCGCGGAATTGTCAGTGATTTCCTCCTAACAAAATTAAAGCATCCCCGCTAAACAAAGCGTAATTATTATTGGAATGATGACGGGACCGTGGAACTGTCGAGTTTCACGAGCATCAGCCACTATTACCGTTCCTTTTTCGTTTAACGCGACACGATAATGATCGCATCGGTGCAGTTCGGGCCTCGACACCTCGTCATTTTTCACTGGACCGGCTGGATCGATAATCGCGTCAACGACCGTGTTAAGCAACGTTTAGCGGCGGCCTGTACATTTTTCACGGCAATATGCTTACCCCGTGCGGGGTAACGATCCCGTCCAATGAATGCGGCTTAATTGGTGGTCGAGGCCTCTAATTATATAGTTGATTGTCGATGCGCCCATCGACGGGCACGGCCGCCATCTGCATTACCAGTGATTACAGTGATGCTCCGCTCGAAACGATCCGAGCCATGTCCCCGACGCATATTCCTGCCTCCGATCGCCCATCCGGCCTGATTATGCATTCCGTTTCGGAGGGATTCGGCCAGTAGTGCATTTTTCACGAGCAGTTAACCGAAGTAATTAGTCGACGGCCGGCAAGCAACCGGAATAAACGGCCTATACCGAAAAGCATTCTGCGGCGTCCACCAACGATCGATGCCGTCCGGCCTGCACGCGAGACACCGAGACATTTCGATCCTCGAGATGTCAATTACCGGCGTCAAACGGAAGGGGAAACGAAAAATCTCGCCGTGAAATAATGAAGCTGGAAGAAACGGAGCTGCCGTCTAGTTTTAGACAGACCGGAAGAGGGGACAGAGAATTGGACACAAGATTGAGTTGGACAAATATTCTTTCTAGGAGGCGGTTGTTGGAAAAGCGATAGGCGATCGAAAGATTATTTTTGTAATTTGAGAATAGATGGGGAAGCTGTGAAAGATGTTCAGTTTGAAGGTGGGAAGAATTGTGTTGGATCTGAATTAGTGAAATTCGATAAACTATTAATTTATTCCATGTTTGATGGGCTACTGGTGAACAAAATGAATGTTCGTGGATAAAGTGATTATTGAAATCCATGGTTTGGCGAACGATCCGTTTGTTCTAATGCAGAAACATTAATTCCCAGTCGCGCTGACGCCCGCGCATACGCACACTCGTAACAATTGCTTTTAATTGCATCGACCGTCCGGTTAATTGTCTAGACAACGGAGCTTGATTGAAGGCGGTGCAGCGAAACGAACAGAGACGGTAATGATTGCCAAACTTTTCGACGCCCCCGTCCGCGTTGGTAATATTATTAAAGGCACCGATATTGAATAATTTATAACGAAATATGCATGGGAAAAAATGCCTTTCTTTCGTTTCAATTAACGCTCCGCCGAGGCAGTTTCCTCTCGTAATTTCATTAAATACGTGTCCAGAAAATGAAAGAAAAAAGAAGACTCGGCCGGTGTGCATCTAGTGAATATTCAGAGTTCAAAATTTGCACAGAAGGAAAGTGGCTTCCACGCCGTGGAAACGCGACAGCAATAATCACTTTTTATATAATTTTCTTTAAATCTCAATTATTCCAGCGACGCTTTGTTGAAGCCGGTTTAACCAAGGCATTCGATTCGATTCAATTCCGGAACAATAACTCGACATTATACAAATCAAACGAACGTTGATATTCATGAGCCGAAAGTCAGAGGGTGGAAATATAATTGCGTTAGCCGTACATCCCGAGCTACGCCGTGGCTGTCTCCGACGAATCCCTTCGTCGTTTCGATCCCTGCCGAATAATCAGTCGCGTTTTACGCGCTTCCACCCCGGTAGCTGGCGAAATTGTGTTGAGCCGCGCTGAAAACTTAGCTGCTTGACGCTTCCTATCCACGTTAAAAATCGTCAGTAATGAGAGAGAAATTCCTTAGATCAACGAAATGCACTGTAACAAAGCAGCTTTCAAACTTCGCATCAACTAATCTCCCTTCGGATTTGAAGACACGAAAAGGAGTATAGCTCTAAAGGGTAAATCGACTTCCTGCGTTGACTCACAAATTTCCTTTTCCTTTTGAAATACCAAGCTGCACAGTGGTCAAGTTGAGCAAGCTCGTCAAACGGATCACCGATCGCCCCGAAAGTTCCTTTGCCCCGATATCGAATCAACTGCGAAACAATTTTTAAACGAAGCCGAACGCAGGAAATTATCAAGAGGGCCGAAGCGTTGGCGGCGAGTTCCACCCTATCGAGAGGCCATTACCCCCGCGGCCAGACGATCGCTCACGTTTTACAAGCTTCCGTGCCGAATTGCCCCCGAGCATGAACTGATAAACGGAACAGAAGGAATCGAATAGTACGGCAGTTCCAGGAGAAACGTCGCCGACCGTCGAACGGTTCGCGGATAAGCGCGCGCGTAGTCGCCTCGCGACACGCCAACGTCGACTGCTTGGACACGGGAGCATCAACGGGGATTATAATAATATCCAGTAGGACAGACATCGCGTCTCGACAGGAACGGGGGATGGACGAAAATAGAAGCGACAGATGACGGGCACGCCTTTCAGTTTTGTGCGGCCAGGGGAAATTGAAACAGCTAACCGCGCTGGTGTCGACGAGGGTGGCAACAAGGGGCACGAAGGGAGCCCGACGAAGGGGGTGGGAAGGAGAGAGAAAGGGGGCACGGTGCCTGGGAGAGGGTGTGCGGGAGAGAGAAAGGCGTAAAGTGTGCGATAGGGTAGAAGAGGTCCACGAGGGGGTGGAAATCTGTCGGGAGAAAGCGAGACCAGAGGGAGGAACGAGAAAGAGAAAGCAAACGCCGAGAGGGAGCCAGGGATACGCGGGAGAGATTCAATCAAACGAACGCATATAAATGAGTCGTTTCAGGGTAAAACTGAATTATACGCCGGCGCTGGTATGTCCGTGCACACAAGCGACAGAGCGTGCACGTGTAACCATGGTTAGAGGATCGCAGTTGCGTGCCTGGCACCCTGGTGTCCCGCGACAGGATGCACGTAGATTAACTGCGTGCTCTTGGGATGATTTCAAGTTAAAAAAAATTGAAACAACCATGAGCATGTGCGCAATAACTTGTAGAGAAAATGCGAACCACCGTGGTATCGCATTTGTTGTTTGTGTAGAATTTTCCTAGAGCGTGAAGTAAGTGTGTGAGGATGAACGCTACGATACGTTGCGAGGGAAGAGGGAAAACTTTGCCACGAGTAACATTGGTTGACGGCGCAGTATTCGAGTTCCCATTGATTCTACCATGGGATGCCGTATAGAAACGAATATTCGGCAGAACATTCTACCCCACGAACCCTTACGCGGAAAGATTCGTTCGGATAGCGCGTGACTATCGAATGGCGCGGCAGGAAAGCCTGAAACGACCAGTCGGCTTTATAAAGTGGGCAAAGAGAGATCTTCATCCCCTGCGAACCTCGGAGAAGCTGCTCACAGCTGGTTTGCGCGCTGCTCGAAATTCACGCGCCTCCCCCTTTTTCCGGGGGACGTTTTTGCCAGTATCGTTTCGCGACGCAGTTTGCATGATAACGAGCGTTCGAAACAGCCGATGAGAGAAGGGGAGTTCTGGGAAATCGTCGCTGGGGAACGTCGCGTGCATGTCGGCGTAATCGCGAGAAACCGTGCGTGACGACACGTTAGCTTTCTTGCGACGTATTTGTTCCTATGATGCGGCTGTCCCTTCGACATCGACGCGCAATTTTTCATGCGCTCTACATATTCCGTACTTGGCGGAATGTCTGTTATAAAATGTCGAGACGGTGATTTCACCCTCCCTCGGTGGCTTACCCTTCCCCAACGTCCTTAAAAGGGATCTCAAAGAGGCCCTCGATAAACCCTTTGAATTCCAGGTACGTCCCCGCACTCCACTCTTATTTTCAAGTAAAAATAATTTCAAGTTGCTGCAGACTGACAAATTTAAGTCTCGACATAAAAATCCCAGTGCTTCCCTAATTTCGAGTACTCTTCCCAATCGTCAAAAATCAAACGGGGGGAATCCACAGGGGACAATTTCAGGGAACGACCAGCCCTGCAGTTGTAACGCGAAATTCGCCGTTAATCTGTTTGTAAGCCACGAAACTCAGTGACCATCTGCAGCGCGCGATAAGAGGGTTGACAAGGAAAAACGTTTGTCCGGCAGAGAGCGAAATGGCGGTGCCCTTAACGCGGACAGGAAAGAGGCGAGAAGAAACGGAAGGGGCCGAAACAAAGATAGTTTCTGGCCCGGCAGACCGCGGCTAGGAAATTAAATAACCAAACTTTTCTCAGAAAGATTCCGGGGGTTACTTTGGCGGGGGTTGGCGGGCGACGGTGGCGGTGAAGTGACTGGAAAGAATCAAAAGAACAAACGGTAGCAACGGGGGCGAGCAGTGGCAAGCTCTGCAAGAAACTGTAAGACAAACGTGACTCTGCCCGCCATTTTCTGCCCTCTGTATACTACGTCGGACTTGGCGTCGCTTCAACGAATTTTCGAACTTTCCGCCGTCTTTCTGTTCAACGCTCTCTATTCTTCAACGTCCCGGAGGTCTCCGTTACGAGCCACGAAAAAAGTTTACAGGAATCTTTTTTCCATTCGTTTTACTCCCCCTCGGGTGCTTGTCTTTCGTTTCAGCCAAGTTTCTTCTCGTTACGCCATTGGCTGGCTATCGTACGGAGAAATTTCAGATTTGGTTGCTTGACCTGCTAACCCGATGGGCGATTTAATAATAGTAATTGTATCACAATATTTAAAGGCCCCAAGTATCGCAAGCTGGTAGGACCATGCAAAACTCTGTTATTAATAGAGGCCAATGCTCGTCTCGTTAAATCAGCAGCAAACATTTGCCAGGATTTAGGTATACGTGCGGCCGCAATTGTTCTGTCATCGCTTAGAAGCTATTGAATTAGTCCTCCGCTATCGTCAATATGCCGACGAGTCAGGCGGGATCTTCGTTGAGAATTAATAGAAGCAGAAGCTCGGTTTCTCGACAAGGGGGTATGAAAATTCGGGTGCTTGAATATTGGGTGCATCGGCGCCAGCGAAGCTACCTTCGGGAGCGTCGTCAGCAATCAGTAAACACAATAAAGGAGCGGCTGCTTTGAGCCCTGTAGACGCTGATAATTGGACGAGGCCTTCGCAATACAGGCGTTAACCGAGCCCTTCTCGTTCGTTCCCGCGTCCCGGGTCCAGAGGTGTCCAGGATTGCTCGAGGTAACGAGGCAATGCGATTTGGCTTAACGACAAAAGCGATTTCCAATCACCAGGAACAACAGGGACCGGGAACTTGCATAATCCCGGCTGCCACGTTCTAACGAATGAGGAGGGATCCCGAGACTTCTAATTCGTTGCAATTGAAACTCGAGTAAATTGGTTTCTTTCTGCGGCGGACGAAAGCTTCGTTTCGTCTGGGACCGGTTAATCGCGTGCAATCCTCGATAGACTGTAGCGATCGAGGAGGAGCACGCTTCTGTTCCTCACAATTCACAAACGTCTGCGTAGAGAAACGCGTTGCCATGATGATTCGTTGCTCCCCTTTCGCTACGTACTACTATCAACAACGAATGCATTTTACGAGCGTGCGATAAGAAGTGAAAGACAGCGTTGGCAAGAGCCAGCTCGTTGGCTCGCTACGCGGATGCTCGCAAAAAAGACTGCAACGACATGCACCTTACATGTGCGCATACAATCTGCAGTTGCTTTCGTGGCGCAGCGTGTTTAATCAAATTTCTACGATCCACCGAGTCTCGTTGCGGAACTTCCGCTCCCACTTCGTCCCGGCAGCGAATCGATCTCCTTATTCTTGTAAATGTTTAATTTCCAATTAAATTTTAATTCTCCGGAAACGTCAAACTCCACCGCAATGCTGTTATTCTACTGAAAACTCCATTTAAAGTTTAATTATCGTTAAACTTCCGGCACACCGTTTACCTCTATCTGCGACGATCACGGGGAGAATCGCCGATTCTGCTCGAGACAGGCGGTCACAGAGAAAGGACATTGCTGCAAACGCTGAGATTTGGCTTTCTGGGATGATGAATGTCGACGTTTCCTTGGGAAGGACGCTGACGTTTCCTTGCGCGGGAAACAGAGGGGTTCTAAAAAGACGAGCGCAGTGACGAAGACGAAGATGCGGCCGATGAAGATACAGGAAACTGGGATCATGAAGGTATCGGGTAAGTGGAAAAGTTCTGTCCGTTTTCGCATTGGTCAGTTAAAAATCTAAATGAAGAAAATACACAATTTCACCAGTGTATAGTTACAAAATTGATGAGTACGTAGAGTATGTGAAAGTTATATTCATCCATATTGCTCAATTACTAACGCGCAGTGATTTCCATGTATCGCCACGAATCATAGGCGTACGTAATACATTTAACAGGACAGAAGTTTTGCGCTCACCTAACTAAATATCGCGAGGTTGAAGGAAACCGGAGCACGGGGCAAGCAAGAATCGCGATTCCATCGTGGCTTGCGTCATCGGCCGCTGTAACGCTTCAGCGGGCAAGCAGCGACGGACGAACGCAATTTTTCACGGACACCGTCGAGGCGGAAGTCTGCCGGAAACCGGAAGCGGGATCGGTGAACGCGTGGAACGGTCGCGAAAGAGAAACAAAGCAACGCAACGGCGCGGCCGGACGCGCGTCTAGCGCCGACGCGCGACTACACTGGCGAAAAAAGCTCGAGCCTTATCTAGCCAGCGACAGAGAGAGATTAACGTCGTTTGATGCATCGCGATGTTTCTCGTTATTCCGCATAATTGTGGCCATTTCTCATCTCTGATACGGTGTAATGCCGCGTGGCTGTGACGCGACACAATAGGGGGGACGCTCGTAGAATTTTTAATGAACTCGCTCGTTCTGAGTAACAACGCTGTCACCAGTTAAATCGGGCATATCTGACTGTAATCCTGCCAACCGATTTAAACGATCCCAGCCGCGACTCGTGTTTCATTATTTCGCGGCGGCACGAAACGAATTGCCACTGATTCGATCTCGCGCGCGAGAACGGACGTGCCTAAGTTCGCGACGGGGGTATCGAGGGCGGAGAGGAGATTCAATTCTGAGTCGCGGAAAGTTTTAATAACGCGACAGACACCGGTCCTCCGCGACAAGTTTCTTCCTTGACGAAGCAGGAATTATGCATTGTCTGTAAGTATGCGAGTAATGGTTTATCTTAACACGCGGAGTTGGTGTTTTCCAGTTCAGAACTGAAATAGGAATGTCCGTTGGTGTACAATTATATACGTCAACGGAACTACCGGTGATCCACCAGAGACATCGAGAAGGCCACGAAATATAAATTGAGATACCGAACCACACGAGTGAATTATTCTTTCGCAATTGTCACTGCAAAGTGAAAGATGTTACTTAAACCGAGCAACGGGTGATGAAGTTCAATCAGAAGCATTAAAACTGGAAGACTTGGTAGCGGTAGCGTTACGTAGAATACATTTGTGGACTCACAGAGGAATGCAGAAGAGACAGGAAGAGAAAGGGAAGTATCAAAGAGGAAGTAGATACGTACAGAAGCCGGCCAGAATGACAGACAGAAAGATAGATAGAATAGAAGCACAGGGCGAGAGAACGAGAGAGAGAGAGAGAGAGAGGGAGCGGCTTACGTATTACGTCAAAGGCTACATCGTCGGAAACGGAAGTGAGGTGATGCTTATTCAGTCGGAAGTTGCAACGGAGCTTGCTGGCTTTCACAGAGAGTGAGAGAGGAGTTGGCGCGCTCCTCTCCCGCAGAGAAGACGAGGGAAGAGACACCGGAAGGAAGAGAGAGACGGAGATAGCAGAGGACCTATCGGCCGGAAGGCGAAGATACTCTATCTACCGCGACCGTGATAGATAATACTCTGGAAAATTCGATAAAACCGTTTCGCTCTCACCAAGTCAATCGGTTACACTACGGGAACCAACGTTCCTATCCACACGATCTATTTCATCGAATGCCTCTAATTACGATCGGTACATCTGATACACTGGCGGTTCTAAAAGCTGCCAGAGATTACTTTGCTGGCGGTTTCACAGCGTGGCGAAGGCTATTCGATCGTATCTAGAATCGTACGTGCGATCGTGCCAGCGCACGTGCAGGAATAATCCTTAGCGCGGTTTTCGGGCCGCGAAGTTGGTTTGATAAGTTGATTAGGATTGAAGAGAAGTAGCGCGGAGATGGTGCGTCGGATTTGTAGACGGTTCTAGGGAGAGTCAGTTTTGTCGGAAATATCCCAGTTCTGCTATTTTCGTCAAGCAAATTGCGAATGGTGTAATGTAATGTTAGTGATTAAAAGGCGAGGATGAGGCTTGAATAATAGCGTTTGAAGTTTGTAGACAGCGTGGCATGGAGCGCGTTACACCAAGAAGCAGGCCCTGGGTTGATTGTAAGCGATGCAATAACGACCAGTTTCTCGTTTAAACTTTTGTCAAACTTTGTTGATATAGTTAGGCTAGGTTAGGTTTTATTCAGGCTGAGATACCTAAGCGCGTATCTATGGGCTAGTGAGGATTCGCTGGAATTTGCGAAGAGCGCGAAACAAGTGGAATAAGCCGCGCGAAGCGGACGCGTCAGACAGGCCTGACAGACTCGCGTGAAATAGGGAGCGCCCGAACAGCGGAGGAAAACAGGACCTGTACCCTATACAGGCGAAAGGGAGAGCACACCTAAACTCTCGCGGTTCTGGATGGTGTGGCGAGGCGTGATTAATATCGAAATAGGAATGACTTTATTCATGAGGGGCCGCCGCCTTGTTATGCAGATCGAATTTATGGTTAAATCATATGGTGCTGTCCTCGCTATTCCGCGCCGTTGTTAACGCTTTCCCGCTCGCGTTTCGCTCGAGGCGCTGCGGTGTCGGGATAACTAGAACGCGGAGCCAAAAGAAGCGAGCACCCAGGAAGGACAAGCAGGGTCGTACTACGAACGCGCCTTAAAGTGGCTCGACGCCTCGGTAACGCTTGCTCGCGCTTCTTTTACGATTATCTCCGCTCGTTCCGCCAGCTGTACATTTCCCTTTTTGTCCCGCGGATCCTTCTTCCATCCACGAGCTCTGTCCGCGTTTCAGAGGTTGCAAAGCTGGCTTCTTGTGCTCCGAGAGCCCCGCGAATCTCCACGCAACGAATTGCGGCAAGGCTTTTTCCCGTCGTTGGAGTTTTGCATGGCGTTACGTGCCGGGGATCTCGACGACACGTTACCGGTCACTGGGCCCCCGATTTTCCGCCATTGTAGAGGTAATAAATCGCGCGTGGCGATCAATATATTAAACAGAAATTTATCATCGTCACTCGAATGCTGTCACTGACGCCGCTTAATGGAACGTCAGGGACAGGAATGATAATGACTTTTCGTTCTATATTTTTCACCTTCGAGCCCAGGGAGGGAGAGGGGAACGTTATCTGGTGCTATTACATCGTATCACAGGCTTCGATGAGATGCAGTTGAGTTTTTATTACGTTTGATATGATTGATTTGTTACGAAAGAGTAAGGACAAATAGATTGGTGAAGTCCTTTCCAGCGTATTATTTTAGTTATATACGATGAAAAACGTTTGACTAATGATGAAAATGACTCACCTTCGTGTAGTTTCTCCAGAGTTCCGGCGGAAACACCGACGAATAGGAAGACGAGCCAGAGCAGACGAGCCATTCTTCTCAGCCACGTTCGATTCCTTGACCTATCCATCGCGCTGACGGTTAAACACTGTAACAGAATTGGATTTTTCCGTGTAGGATTCGAAATGGATTCTCAGGCTGCTTTAACATTAATGCGTACGCTGATTCATCTACAAACTATTGTATTTTCTTAAACTTCTAATAGGTATCGATGTAATTATGAAAAGTCTGTGTGCTTTCTATTTCGCACCGATGACTTTTCATAAAATGAAATAGGTATTAGACGACTAGCGCAACCGATCGTCCCCTAGCCTCCGATGTCTAATAAAATTCTGACTACGTAGCCAGCCAGAATGAAAGAGATCAAAGGTCGGCAGTCGGCCAAGATTTCCTCGACTACGGTTCGGGCCAGTTAAGACACTATCTGGAAAATCACGATTCATCGGTTCGACCGTCTGTGGCAGCGTCAAACTTCTCGTCGGGGAAAGTTTCCACTTTTAGAAGATTGTTCGACTCATACTGGCCAGCCAGCAATAATAACAAACGATATGGGCACAAAGTTTGCTAACATTGATGCTGAGCAAACACGAGCTGATCTACAAGGTAATCTTTGTTCCAAAGTTATGACATAAGAAATAACATCTTAAGCACAAAGCTGAAATGGAAGTCTACCATAGTGTCTCATCTCCATCACGATTGATACACAGATCTGCGTCGAGTGGACAAATTCCGTCTACTTTAGTAAGTGCTATATGCCCCACAAATTTGTCGGTGTCTTCCTCAGATCACCCAGTATGTTTTTATCAGTGGAAGTCAGCGAGGCCGGAAGCGACGCTCCACAGGGCTACGTAGAAACTTTCCAGCGAGTTGCCTGCTGCAGTATCAATAACCAGTTTTCCATGACGAAAAACCATCCGAGTCACTTGAACCGCGAACGGATATCCTTGGGGGGATCCGGCCTCTTTCTTGCGAGCCAACTTGCGGATGTTTCTTCGAGGTTCTTGCAACGGCCGCGCGGCACGAAGGAAAGAAAATAACGAATGGTACTAATAGAGCGTTCTCGGTCGCCGAGAAACTTTTCCAGTGTACCCGGTGCAGTAGCCGCGCTTGGTATCGGGCGAGACCCAACCCTCGTAAATCAAAACTTTCTCACCTAAGTGCGCACCAGGGCAGAGCCGATTATTCGTGCTCGTCGAACGCAGGAAGGTGTGCCTGCGTTACGAGCGTTTTTCCTATCGTTCCTTCCAACGAGGCGTCGTGAATTAATGAAACCAGTGGCGGGTGGTCTTTCGCCGAATGCGCTGAATCTCGCGAGCAGAGAAGAATATCAAGTGCTGCCTGGACCTGGGCCATAAATTCTATTATAATTGTAATAAACGATTTCTTGCCGGTACACTATTTTTCGTCAAGTACGCTCTTCTTTCTGCCCGAGCTTCAGCACTCGGAGGATGCGAGTATCACGGAATTACAGGGCTTGAACTTCGAGCGACAATGTAGCTCGTTTTTAGTAGTTCATCAGGTCTGATTCACGGGAATCAGAAGGCCGTTTTTCCGGCAAGTGGCATTTACCTCGGCTTGAAAACGCGCGAGTCCTCGTCCCGCGGATTAGAAACGTCTGACGACAATTTTCGCAGGTAAAGCGCACTCCGATGGTGATTCAACGCGACACTTGCCAGCGTGTCATTGCGTCCCGACGCTTCTTCCTGGATGAAAATACGAGGGGGATATCTGTAGAAGCTTTAAAACGTTCGGTGCAAGAAATTTGAGCGAACGCAAAGGAGCCAGTGATTTAGGGAGCATCGCACGGCGAGGTAATGAAGGTAACAAAGACCGAGCGGTTGCGCGTCGAATTCATCGTTATTAATTATAGCTAGACCAGAGATGGTAATTACTCGTTTCAGAAGGTGAAATCAGAGTAATTGTACGAGGGAAGGGAAGAGGCGAGTAGAGGGAAGAGGGGGTTGGTGGGATAGAAGCGAAGGGAACGCCTGCAGCGTCTCTGAATAGCGCAGTAACGCTGTGCACTCACGGAATCGGCGAAGTCGATTGCACTTTGGAGGCCTGATGCAGCAGACTCAGCGTGCTACGAGAGATCCACTCGATCGATCCGACTTAGCGCCACCCGGAATTTCTAGGACACTTATCCTCGGAACTGTGATTTTCGCGGGCCTCTCAAAGGCACGAAATCCAAATAAGTCGCTTTGCCACGGGATTCCCTTGTGCGCGAAACTGGACACGCCCGTTCAACGTAAACTGACGCCGTTCGTTGGGTCGAGTAATCGTGCTGCGAGATACTGTGCGCACCTCTCCGCGATTTACAAGTTCGTCGAGATGCTCAACTCGCCTGAACAACATTCGAGAACGCGTTTGTGGATCGCTTATCGCAACAAGATGTTTAGTTACGGAAAAAGTGTAACGGGACACCTAAGAAATTAGTTCTGAGTCTACCTAATACAGAGGATACGATTATTTATGTTAGAAATTGGGAAAGTAAATTGTAACATAACGTTCGAATTACAAAACGACACATAATTATAAATAGCGAAGAGTGCCTAAGTCCTATTATGATAATCCTTTGCGTTAATAAAAGTTCTCTGTGTGAAAAGTGAACATCTTCGTGAATTCTTTACGAGACTGTAATATTCCAACGGAGATGAATGTAAAAACACACGATCTCGAAGGTTGGAAATATAAGACGGACATGCATGAAACAGCAAAATTGATGGATCTCTTAGGCAGAGCCGTGGAAATGATATTCTGCAACTTTTCGAGGAAAATCAGGGCCGTAGTCGCTGCGTAACGTCGCCCAGACTGGACAGATCGAAGGCACGTCGCCTTCCAAATTAACTTACGTTAATTGATTAATCGAATCAGGACTTCGCCGGTAGTAAAGTAATTGGCAAAGGATGCGCTGCTCGAGGGCCAGTGCAGCTCGAGGCAGCAACAGCCACTTAGCTACATTGCAACGAGCATTAGCGATAACGAAGTTAACGAGAGCTCGGTTAAACCGATTTAGAGGGTAAGACAAGATGGAGGGACCAACGGCCTAACACTCTTGCCTGATTTTCGACTCAAGTCTGGCACCTTCCGGCTACGCCGGACTACTGCTTCTTTCTAACTTTTAATGTATTTATCTACTTCTGTCTGTAATAAAAATAATGAAGAATGCAATTTGCTTTCGCTCCTACGCTTTCATTCGCAATGTTTCCAATTCCTACACTTTCCGTCGACCATTAAAGGAGATTGACGGGATTTTCCAGGCATTTAACATTTAACGCAATCTCGTGAATGCTATAAAGGAATACCAACCCCGTCCAGCGTCGCCCTTTCTTATTCCGAAAACTAGATGATCCGTGACGGTTGGCGCGGCCATCAAAGGGCAGTTGTCCGTGGCCGTGCCCTACAATTTTAATTTGCTCGGGCGACTTTGACTCTCTTTCTACCGGAACGAGCAGGAGGAACCTCTCGGATTTCAATTTCGCCACGAAGAATCCCCCTCGACTCGGTCGGGTATAGAAATGCGGGACAAGAGGGACTCCTCGAGTGCACTCAAAGTTGAAGGACGCTCAGGATCAATATTTATAATCTCGATTCTAGACGACCAAGGGTCCGCAGGATCCGTGTCTGAGACTGCCAAACGAGATTCACCGTTTTCTTCTTCCCCAGCTTGAACCACTGTGTATCGGGCGCTAGGCAAATATTATTTTCAAAAACTGCTCGATCGATCGTCAGACCACTCGCGGCTAATGAACGTCTGGATGTTTTAAATAACTGAATAAAATCGTTTAACAAAACAGTTAAAATCAATATTAGAACAGCGCCAGTGTTACAAATATTAAAAATATAAATACAGATGACTATTGATATTTCCACCGGAATACAATTGGCGATAAATTCATTATCCTTCAATTCTAAATTCCTCTAGGCACGATATAGCAAGCTATTACAAATTTTCGATATCTTGATAACAAAAACAAAGATAATCAAAGTCTTTTAGCAGTTCATCTTTCGACGTCACTCGATTATACAAGCTAGAGTTACTTCAAAATTCGTTCCAATTTTCAGGAATCAGTGCCCTCTCGTTCTTTCAATTGCCTTCATCGGCGTGACTAGATCACATCAGGAATCAGCATCCAGCGGCGAGTTCGTCCTTTGTGCGATTCACCCGGTGACCGATTGTTGACTAAGACGGCCCAGCCACCGGTGGATCGCAATCAGTATGTTGGATGGCTTGAGGTCGCCTCTACGACGATGTACCCCCGTGTATGTGTGTGAGCCAGGTTGAAAGGAACGTAAAAGGACAAGGCTGGCGGTTGAGTGACTCTTTGAAGTTTCTGAAAGCTGTGCGGTTACGCTCGACATACCCGGACTTTCATGGGGCGTGAGGTGAAAGGTGCATAAAAAGCAAAGTGGAAAAGCGTCTCCTTAGAAACGACAATTTGCTGCTGTCTTGTTAGAATCTTCCAGAGCGTTACAAGTTGAGAAAAAAAGGTTGATTTTAACGTGGCTGAATAATCCTTCCCTCTCCAATAATTACTTTCGCCCTCTTGCATTCTAGTCGATTCTAAATTACATGCAGCTCCCGACAGTGGATCAGTGCTTCGCGACACCTTTGCTACGAAACAATTCTGCGTCTCGTACAATTACAAAAATGTTCTCCTGGTGAACCAGTGAAACGAAGAACGAATACATAATTAATGAGTAAAAGGGCGAATGTTGTAAATGGAGGGAAATTCTGTTCTCGTGTAACGTAGTGACTCGAACATTCTTCTGCGAGGCGGATGTTGTATATCCGTTTTTTGCACCATGGTTGGAGATGGTATATTTATCGCCTGATGCATGAATAATATATCAAGAGTGAATGGGGTGACCACAAAGCGAAACGAAGTAAAAGAAATGGTAAGCACTTTCATCGAACGAGTCAGAAGACGAGGGAAATGGAGAACATCCTACCAACATTTTTTCCATGCACAGTTTCGAGCTTCTTCCCCTTAAATGCGCCAGAACGGAGACAATTAAAGCCTTTTGGGAATGAAGCGAGGTTCAGGCACAATGCCGTGACTTTACCTCGAGCCGGAGAGCTGCGTCGCGTCATTATCGAGTCGCTTTACAAGGGATTCCTTGCCCAGTAATACCACCCACGACAGGTCTCGGATTTCGGGCAAACAAAAACTTTGTTGTAAGGATTTTGAAGCGCATGATGTTAAGCGGCGTCGTCCCGATGCTTCCGTACGGCAAGGGTCGTCTTTTCCTGGCATCACAACAGCGCAGCTTTTCTACTAATGATTCGAGGGTGTGGTCGAATCTCGACGAACGAGGGTCCCTTTCTTAACTTGCCGTTCAGCAAGCGAGCGTACACCGCCTTAAGGATTTCGCTGACGCGTTCAAATGCAAATGATCGCCGAGATACGCTTCGGCACGCGGTTTTTCGCCGTGTGGAGGAGTACGCTAAGGCGAAAATGAATTTCGAATCGATTTTTAAAGGAGCACATCGTGTGGAAAGCATTCCCATTAGAAACCAGAATGTAATTAAGGAACAATTATTACTTGACGTACGACGGAAGTTATTTAGTTTTCTAAAAGGAACATCCTTATCCACTCCACTATTCTCCGCAAATTGTTGCTATAAATAAGGAACGGTGTATACTTGCTTCGACAGGGACTCTCAAAATATCCTATAATCGATGGCAAAGGAGGATGGAAGCCTCGTCATCGGCCAGGCGATAAATCGTTACCAAAGTTGACGCAACCGCAGAGAAATGGCGAGGACCTATTTCTGCTCGCGATTCAGAGCCGGAAGCGAGCCTCGGCGTGAATCGATCAGGGCACGCAACGGCGGGGACCGTTTCGGCAAGTTCGCGGTAAGGCTGTTAACAGGAATTTTCACAGAGTGGCTAATGCCATCGTCGTCGCCGCCGTTCACGGCCGGGCTGGTGGCTCTTACACTGTCAAAGGCCCACGGCATTTTCAGTTTTCAGCCACGCGCGACGACGTGATAATCGAGTGTGCTACGCTTTTAGCCGTAATGGGCAGGTACACGCGCCGCCAGGAGCGTTGCAAAGAGAGCGGTTCGCCCCGAGGAAAGGGTGTAGCCTCGTGAGGAGCGAAGATAGCACGTTCAACAGAGAGTCCCGGGGAGAGAGAGGGACACAGCCACGTTGATAAACAAGTGAACGGGGTAACCGAGTTAGTTAGTTAGTAGATTAGGTTCACTGGTATGGCGGCGGTGATTTTATGACGAGCCAACGTGACGGAACGTTGTCGACGACAGGGACGCTGAAGCTGAATCGCGTGAAACGAAGTACCCTTCGATTTTGTGCTGATAAACTTGTGCACAAAATAGGGTATTTGATGAGAGCGTGGAGGAAAATCGATTGGCCAGTGTTACATCCTAAACTTTGGTTCTTACTTTCATTTCCCATTAGCTAATTAAGGGCTTAATGAAGATTGAAGAAACAATGCTGTAAAGATAGAAAATTTTAAAAGAGAGTACACAAACCTATCATGCGAAAGAACAAGTTAAACCCTCCATGTTTCAGCGTTCGCTATAAACATTTACGATTATGCGATAGCACGCGAGTGGATATCAAAAAGTAATTGTTACCAACTTCCCGTTAACTGACCGTGATAATCCAGAAAATTGCGAGATACGAGGCTGTTCTAAACAGCAAGCAATACATATTTATCAAAGTTTATGTCGTGGGGAACTTTACAATCCATTTATATAATGAACATTCTCGATTTAATGGTTCGTGCTTCTCTATTAAAAGCCTGGACGCTGATAAACCATTAATTTCAATTACAGAAAGTTCCGCGGTCATTTGTTTGGAAACATCTGTCGTTGCCTCCGCTCTCGAAAAGACTAATTCGCGGTCAAACATTTCTCAACAGCTGCTACGGACGCGAGATGGACTTCCCGACTATTGAAAACAGTGTCCCGAAGTTGCAATCGTTAATTTCCACTCTATCATCCGGCCAATTACGACCGCTATAAACTCTGGTTACCCGGTTGGTAGAACTACGTTAACAACAGTTTCCAAATTGGTTGTTTTAAAACCCACGGTAATGGAAAAACTCCTAATTGATTTCGTTTCAATACATATCATTTCAATTTATTTAGCGCTTTGCCTTCGGCGTATAAAAATGTGCTGAACGAAGATACAGAATTGAGGAAAGGCAGGTGGATTTTTCAAAATTACGAGGCCGATGGAGTCGTAGAAAGTTCGCTAGCTCCGCGCTTTATTCGCCTTTATCCGTCTTTATATGTACTAAATGGACAACGGGATAAAAAGTGACTCGAAGTAAAGATAAATCGTTGCGCGTCCTTTTCGCTGGATTCACCAGAGAAACTCTAGAGGGTAGTAGGAAGGAAAATAATTAGTTCCAATCTCTACCTTTCCCTGATGGATTCCCGTACGGTCGATCGGAGCAACGTGCCTTATTAATGAATAATTAAAGAGTTTAATGCCAAGAATCGCTGGTGACTGATAAAAGATCGTAAATGAGTTCCCATCCTTCCGCTGCGTCTTATTGCCAGGGAAATGAGCAACAGCATTACACGTATTTGCCGATACTTCACAAACTGTCTCACGAATGAGAAAAATATTTCAATAGCCTTTCGATAATAATTGAATCGCCTGACGTTTGCATTTTAACAAGCATAGGACAATGGAATTTTTAACTCGCTGAAAACTCAAATTATTCTCATCGAGGCTCCCCCAGCTTATTGCCTTCATTCCCTAACTTTATGAAATAATTGTCGAGTCGCGGACTTCGATGGCTTCATCAATTTAGAAACGCACTTCCTCTCTGCATTCCTAATAATATTTTGTCTCCATGGACAATCTATCCTATACACTTTTCCAAAGCAAATCGCACTGGAACGTGTTATTGATTATTCTTCTTCAAAAGCACACGGTAATCCCATCGTGTACGAAATACCTCGTCTACGTTTCAGGTTTTACACACAATTTGAGCCTTCCCTGAAATTATAAACAAGGATAATGTTTCCAAATTGCGCGACCTCATCATGTCGTCGCCTGTAAACAAATGTCTCAAAACAGTTGCACCCCCGGTGGATCCGCACGTGCAACAAGGGGAAACTTCAGCCCGATAATTCGCTCGGGGAAACGGACAGCGACGTTATTAAAACTTCGAACGAGTTGGCGAATGCCGCAAACGAACGCGGTCGCCTCTACTGAATCTAGATATGCAGAAGCTAGACCTACAGTGATAACGTGGGTGAAATAACGCGGAGGATTGAAGGGACAGGTTGCCACAGAGGTGGCCCCTTGTTACGAGTATTCAGCAATCTTTATCGAAGAAGTAGTGGACTGGAGCGATGGACAAAGGGTCTAAACGAGTCCTTTAGCCAGCTACGAACCGTCTCTGAGCGCGTTCTTTCTCAAAGCGCCAGTATACGCTGAGGCAAAGACGTTGAAGGGTTGGTTCAAACCTATAACGCATTCACGGCAGCTAACTCTAACAGCAGATGGTGCATTAACGCGATTAATTTGCGCGGTTACGATGCGCCAGCCTTTGTTTGCATCTTCGAGCTCGATAACTTTGCTCCCGATTCCATTCCACCACCCTCGCCGACGCCTTTTTCCGA
The DNA here is from genome assembly GCA_963855975.1 of Andrena chrysosceles. Taxonomy (NCBI): domain Eukaryota; kingdom Metazoa; phylum Arthropoda; class Insecta; order Hymenoptera; family Andrenidae; genus Andrena; species Andrena chrysosceles. The sequence continues at coordinate 6,156,649 of OY979766.1, read as the reverse complement.
CGGCATACCGCGATCCACCCCGAAGACTTTCTCCTTTCCAACTACGTCGTCTACTTCCCCCCTCGAGCCGCCTGTTCTTTGCAACCCCTTCCATTTTCCGGCTCGTCGCTTCGATTCTGCTTCGTTAGCGGAAGACCCTTCATAGAGGATAGGACGTACTTTAAAAATATTAAAGTGTACGCTCGCTACTCGAACGGCGCGACGGCTGTCCTTTGTTACGCGCTGGTAAGCGGCTCTTCGTCTTTTCCTTCCTCGGTTGCTCACCCCGCGACATCGCCAGCTTCCAGATGGAATCGTCCTTACGTGGCCCAGAGAGACGGCTATCGTCCCGCGAGGCGAGTGAAAATTTACGTATTGTCGAGGGCGATGGAGGGCACCAGGGCCTGTGTGGCTGATTATCACGGACAATCGAGCACGGCGGCGGCTGAATTAGCTTCTCCGGTCTCGCTGGGATTTGGGGGAAGCGTTTTATCCCCGGCTGATAGAGGGTTTTCATTTATCATTCATGGGAGGTCTTCCGACCCGTGTACATATTTGATCGGGGCGAAGAACGGGAGTCAAAATTGGCGTCTAATTTCGGCCGCTTAGCTAATAGATGTTTAAACATTCATGGAGGAATTCTGATGCACCGACCAGTCATCAGGAAACGAATCTTTACAGACCCTCCTTTCCGTGTTATCGACGGTGCGCGTTATGTTGGAAATTGAGCTTAGTATTTCATGAAACCAGTGAGAACTGAATAACACCAAGAATGTTTATTGGGTACTCGATTAGCGAGCATCGATTTTCGAAATTTCCATCGCGGCACAGTAATAATTTTGACGGGCGTAACTAGGTAGTTCCTGTTTCATTTGCAGCTGCGGCTTTAACCGTCCGCTGAATGGTCGCGAAATTTCATTGCGAGGCGAAGGATGTTCTTGATTTATATTTAGCGGAGTGTTAAAAACCGACTCGTTGCTTTAGTGGATCGTATTCGGTGGAAAAACCATCGCTGGGATCGCGGAAAATGCTCGAGTGTCATGGAGCACGACAAACCAGTAGCGAGCAAACAAAAACGTAAACGCGCCCCGTTGCCGCCGAATCCCATTGTGTCATATCCATTATTCGTTTCCCGCGGAAAAATAATTCCACGGTAATTTATGGAAACGACGGGACACGAGCCGCCCCCTCGCGACAACCGATACTCCGTGCGAAGCATCCTTCAATTTTATCCCCAATTTCATTTCCGAACGACTATCGGCGTTCCCACTTCAGGAAGGAAGAGCAGCGTGCAACGATTCTCATAAGCGGATCGCTACGGGGTATTTCCGATTTACGTCGTGTCGCGTTTAAACTTCATGTTGACGTTTACGCTTCTACATAATGCACTTGCAAATAACTTTTTCACTTCTCATCGCAAACAATATTATTAAAAGTGAAAACGTGTTTATATGGAAGGATGTTCTATTCAGTAGTATGCATTGGATAACTGAAATTACAACGCCAGACGAGTAAACCAGATCTACCTTTCTTTGCTGCGTATCCAGCAAACGAGGCGACGCGTCACGATAGAAGTAAATGATGAATCGATTGATTAAAGCGCAGCGGAGTGTCAGGAAAAAATTTCGGGGGAAATAATTTCCGGCCTCGCGGTTATCTATCACGGCGTTCGTTTTATGAGAAAAACGCGGGAGGCTTGCACGGGGCAAAAATCCTGAAAGTGCTCCGTCAAATTAAGCCTCTGCTCGGGCGTAAATTGATAGATGCTCGCCAATAGTTGCCTCCACATTCATAAACAAGACATTATCGCGGTAACGCGTTCCATCTATTCCCAGTATCCACGGAGTCGAAAAGGAATCCCTCGGCGGGAGGACGGGACGATGAAGTTGGGTAATGCGAAAATAACAAGTCGGGGGATGAATCATACTCGATCTGACTGCCGGCGGGCACGTGAGGGGTTGGGCTATTGAGGGAGGCGACTACCCCCGGCCGATCACCACCAAATGGACGCTGGATATTTTATAAAAGCCGGCTTCAACCTCGATCAACCATGGCCCCTGTAGTTACAAACCGCTGGCATTTCCTTTTTTCAAGCAGAGAATATTGGAACACCGATTCGTATTCGAATTTAGATATTTGACAAATTCTCCGTAGCTGCCACAGAATACCTATATCGGAAATCCTATTCGGCGAACAGAGATTCCCATTTTTGCGGGTCACATCTCTCACTGATGATCACACAGGTAACATTGTTTGCCCCGCTTCCATCCCCCGTTCCCATTATCAGTAAACACATTTCCAAATCGATCGTGTACCGTAAATGATCCGTTCTCTCGGTATATACTCCCACCGCAATGGCATATTCTCTCGAGCAACAAACCAAGAGGACGTATAACACGTGCGAGCAATCGACATATCGAAGCACACTCGAGCGTCGAACAACAGCCGGGAAAACGAGTGGTTGACTGTTATTCCGTGCACGTTTACTGCATCATTAACGAATTATACGAGGCAGTGATAAACGCGAGATAAAGCCGACGGCATAAAGAGATTTACGATGTTTCGCGTATACGAGGCGTGGAAGTGGAGAGAATCGTGCAGGAGGGCCGAAGGGAAAGAAGATATAGAGACCAGGGCGCATAAGTTGACCGGCTTTCTCGTACTTCGACGCGTCGCCGATAAGTTTACAGCCCTGTTGACTACACGCTCCTTCCGGAATGGAAACGTCTACGCTGCTACTCCGCCACGTAAACGCTATACGGATCTTCGCCCCCTGTATTCCGTTCCGTTATCGAGCCGTTTAAAGTCCATAGGATCCCTTTGTTCCTCGCGGACGATCGCGCTGTCATCGTTGCGGTATTACCCGACCATTCACGATAATAGTCACTCGAATGGCGCGATCAACTAAACAGGGTGTTCCACTTTCATCGATTCATGCAAATGACGCTTAAGTTATTGGGAATCTCATATAGGCAGTATATGATCATTCAATATTCGCTCTTGGATGTTTCTGAGGATCGAATTGAAATATTTGTTCCTCGGAGGTGGAAATTATATTTTCAATACATGTACCTACAGTGCCAGGGAAAAGAGTTGGGACACTTTTCAGACACTCAAAAAAACTCAAGTCGTTTGGGCCAATTTTAAAAAAATTATTATGATTTAAAAGTGTCTCAATACTTTTGTGCGGCTCTGTAATTTGAATTGAAACGTCATATACACGGTCTGGATTACTGGATCGTGTCTGACCGCAGGCAGAGCGTTACTACTTGTCAGTCTTATACGCGAATGGCTATGTAAAAAACATTTCATTGTCACGAGCTATGAATTGTTTCCACTAGAACTCGAGCCAAGTTATCATGCAACGTATAACTTGCCTTTATAAAATGTACATTTTCCATCATTCAATCCGTAATAGTTGCAAAGTTCTATTTCATTCATAATTCCTCGAGAGACGATTAAGATAAATCCTCCAGTTTCATCCATCCGCGCAGTTAAGAATTCTATACCCAAGAGCATAATACTCACCGGAGGATCGAAACGAAAGTAACTTTTATATGGACGCGTAAAACCGTAAAGACGGCTCCGAGTACATCAAAACCATGAAACCATCCTCTTGCGCGGCGTGTATAATGGATGCGCGGAAAATTGTTTCCGGGCGAGGTGAAGGTAAAAACGGCGGCGGCTTTTTGTAAGTCGGGATCACGGTTTCCCACGAGAAATTGAAACGATTAAAAGAGGAAGGACGGGCAAAAGATACACGGGGCCATGGTCCTGTTTACCTCGAGTAACCATCAAACGGAAAGTAAGTCAAACGGGGGCTTCCTTTCCGAGGAGCTTTCCTTTCACACGTCTCATTTTCCTCCTCGCCGCTTTAGAAAACTTGTACACGCGTCCCGCTAATTGCACTGTGTACTCGTTAAAATTATCTTCCGCTAAATCCGGTAGACGGTGAATAGAAGGAGGAAGCAGGAGAGGGGTATGGGTTGGTGGGAAAAGTGAATACATTTTTAATTAGCTGATGCTCGTTCCTTCTCCGACGTTGGAGGAGCCGTTAATTCCCGTCCGTCACGTCGGGAGAATAATTCGTTAAAGCACGGCGTGCGTCCAGTGAATCAGGAGCACTCCTTCGCCGAAAGTTCGTGCTCAGGACAGACGAGGGAGCTACGGAAAACGGTTCTTTCGCGGCTAAAGTGAAGTTCAAAGGCTTTAACGCGACCGGAGCGTGGAACGAGGACTTCTTCTTTCCGAGAGTTTTCGTTTTGTCTTCAGGATACTTCCTCCTCTCGCTCGTTTCCCGTCGCGAAACTTTTGTACGCGCCTCGTTACGGCCTGGTCCCTTCCGAAGTTGCCCGACTCTCCGTGCGTAAAATCGCGTTTAACGCGTCACAATCTTTTTCAAAAAAACAACGGCCCAGCTTGTATGCCCGTGAAAGGAAACGTTAACGCTAACTTTCGTCCAAGTAAACATTCGTAAACAAGTATCACAGCCTTTCGAATCGAAAGTAGCATCCTTTCTTCCCAATTGTACACAAACAATATCGATTTCCCTTCTCGACAACCTCCGCGGACCATTCGTTCAAATCGAATTCGCAAACGTCCCAGTAACGGCATCCTATTCCACTCGACCGGGAGAACCGTAGCGATGAGGCTGCTCCACCAAATGGACATTCGAGGAGACAAGTGAAGATAGCATCGGCAGCGACGGTAAGTGCTCTAGCTTGTAACGAAGATCGCGACGGAGCACGCATTATCGATTCCAGCGCCGAAGGGTTTCATACTCTTATTGTCAGTCATACGACTATATAGGATTTCCGGGATGGCAATCTCGTCTTATTTCCACGGTGGAAGGGGCGGTGGGGAGGTAGGGGTGTCGTGGCAGATGGAGGAACGTAAGTCGGATCGCCTTCTCCGTCGCCGTCGTCGACGGCTCGCAGTTACTCGCTCAAGGGGCCAATAAAAGCGAACGTTCGCCGTGCAACGCCGCGTAATTCAGAATAATTGAAATACGCGCACACGCGAGAGAGAGGCTGATCGCAGGGCAAGGCTGCAGAGCGGATTCGAGCCGATCGTTCCCGAGGGCAATCGGCCTGGGCGCGAGTTCGCCGAGTCCTCATTTCCGCTTTATTGGCATACAATAAGGGAGCCAGCCAACTGGCCGGCCTATCCTGCCGATCGAGTAATGGATTTTGATTCCATCCCCCGGCTACGTAATCGCAGCTACAAATACCATTTCTCCTCGCGGGCGCAGATAATGCGTCACTCGTCCGTTTCGTGATTACGATTCATGAGGCAGGCGCCCATATTGCGCCTACGTAAACAAGAGAGGAGCGAGGAGGAATGTGTGATCTTCGGTGAGGATTCGGGAGAGGCTTGTTTTCAGATGAACGTGGCTGCTGGTTCGCATGCAGTTTCCGTGATATCGTTACTTTTCAATGGAGATGCACAATCGGTATGGTCTGTGGACTGGCTTCGAGTTTTTAAGGGGAAAGATTCGTGGAATCAGTTTACACTGCGGATTTATAGAATGATAGGCTTTTGGATTTTTAGAGGAATGTGATCTGAAATAATCTTCACTTAAGCCTGGTCACTCGATACGATCCTTCAGGTTTAATGAAACAGTAGGTGTTAAGAAAAGTCTGTGGAAAGTGGCGAGGACAAAGAGGATCGCGTTAAAATAATAAATCGACATTGCCCCGTGGCCATTCTTCAGCAGCGTTATCCTCTGGTAGGAAAGATTCCTGGTTTCTGGCGACAGAAATTTATGTCACTCATCCGACGCGGCAGCTTCCCTTGATAACGGCCGGGTAATACACGGTAATATTCAGTTACCGGATAAGGTTTAACTGCGCCTCGCGTAATTTCCGTTTCCTCTCCTCGGCCAAGATGGCAATCGCATCATTACGCGAACACCGTCCGTTTCGTGGCCACAGAAAAAACCGTCCCCGGGACCGTTGCGGTGCTAATCAGGAAACAGAAGGGTGGGCGGATGGTTTCTCTCTTAGATACGACCCTGAAATCCCAGCGGAGCGTAAAGCAAGCCAGAACCTTATGCAGCTTCCGGAGATCTCACCTGGAATCGTTTCTACGACGCTGAGCCCGCTGGTTATTAATTGTAATTAAATCCAGAGAGTCGAGTAAGAGACCGTTGCGGTTCGAGTTAATTCGCCTCCCTTTTCTGCGTTCTTCGCCGTGCTCGAATAAAAAAACATTCTCACTTGCACCTTCAAGGAGCGAGGAACGAGAGCTCTGAGAACGGAACGCCTACTTGTTCCACAAAGAGTACCAAATCGTCATTTTAGATTAAAATTAACTAGCGTGTTTAGGGGTTTAATAAAATTTTATACTGTTGACGAAGAAACAAGATTATAATTATACTTAATTATTCAGATCATCGAACGATTCTGCAGATATTTAAGAATTACTTATTTGTATGGTAATAGAAAGATCTACGAGGTATAACACGTAGGAATTGCATAGATTACTAATTTCATAGAAATGCTGCTCGATGATTTTTCACCCGTCGATCTCGCTTTAGACATGGTAATTTCAATGCAACCGCCGGCACGTCGGTGGCCTAAACCCATCCGAAACAAACGGCAATCGCGATTGTGGTTAATAATTCGATACCGCGAAACCGTGCGCGTGAGAGCGACGGACGAAACAGCGAGGCGAGCGTGGTCGCGACGTAAAGCCGCGAACCCGACAAAATCCGACGGTGTAACGCCCGAAATATTGCTCGGTCTTCCTGCGCTGACATGAAAATAAGTTTCGACGAATTAATCGCTCGCGGAGCGACGGGCCACGCTCTGTACGCGCGTTTTAACGCGTTGCTTGTGCATTGTGGTCGGTCGGGCGCAGCGTATAATAACACCGCACATGAATCATGCGGATTGACGCCCCTCATTATTTATTGCACATGTTCTGACGCATATCAGATTTAATTCTGTCGAGAGAAAATCCTGGATAGCAACAACGCGTAACCTTTTACCAATCCTTATTATAAAAAGAAAGTACTGAACTTTTTAAATAATATGTAGGTATCTAATATTATGTTCGATATTTGAATTAACTATGCACTAGTGGTAGTTAACTTAATTCGAAGTATAATGACATCCACGCCTTCAAATACATAGGTATGTACTGTAGTATGTCTGACTGTTCACGGACTTATTCTACTTACCCGTCTTACCTAGGAACCAGTGGATGGTATATACCCTCACAATTTATGTAATATTTTTTTATTACAAATGTTTTAATATTTTTTTATTAACTGTGTGGGGTCATTTCACTCGTCAAGAAATGGAATACCAGTGTAGGTATGCATTATAATTGAACAAGACGTACTTTGCTGTATAATGTCCCACATGAGGCAAAGGAATTCTGGTACCGAAAACTTCTAATCCTACCTAATTCTAATAGCACCAGGCATGTAATATAAATCTTAACGAAAATTCATTTCAAAATCTTCATGCCAACGGACGCACCTTTTGCTCGAATAATGCGTTCGAACGCGTCGATTACAGAGCGTCGCCCCGTCTCTCCTTCCTCAAATATCTCGCTAGCTGCTGAGCGTTCCGTCAATAATCGATAATTCATTTTCACTCCGCACTGAGGCGCATGCCATATTCGGGAATGCATCGGATGCTGTGAAGTTCTCGGGAATATTTTATTTTCAGGCACGTCGACCCTGCATATCCGGAGCCTAGAGGATAAAATTTCGAGCCTTCGCACAATGCAGAGTTTAATGACTTAATCGTGCCCAGGGAGCTATATAATAAAAGTAAGAAACTCGATAACCTGCTATGGAATTTTAAATTTAAGTTCTCAGCATTGCATTCCCCTGCGAGGACTCTGCCAACGACGAAACAATTTCCCACGCACCAGTATAATTGCAAGGAAAATACAGAAACACACCCTTCGCGCACCCGGCTCAATACGGCGTTATCATTAAAGCAATCAACAACCCCTTTCCGCATTCAATTTCCCAGGGCGTGGGCCCCCGACAAGAAAGCTCCAACTCTCCAACTTCCCAGGGCGCAAAACCCACGGCGGAAGGACAATCTCGAATTTTCATAAAGCGTCCGTGTGTCTGGTACATTACTCACGATAATCCCAGCAGCGGTTGCTCGGTTTCAGACTATGGAACCACAAACCAAAACCAGGAGGCGAGGGTGCTGGCTGAGCAGACTCGCGTGGCTTATGTTCACGCGCCAACTTACGGTCCAAGTTTTAATTCAAACTTTTATTTATACGAGCCGTGCATTATCGTAAGCCCGTCGAAAGAGACGCTAGCTAGTGTTCCCTGAATTCTGCTCCGACCAGCTGGTCGAGGTTACTAATATTACTGACTTCTGAGGTTACTGTAAATACTGTTCTCAGAGGTGTCTTTCGATTTTAAATTTCATTTTTTGGATCGTCAAGGCGAAGTTAACAGTAAACACAGTAATTGATATTTGAGGACCAAGATGAGTTACCTGGGAAAAACGAAGACTCTCCATTCACCACCAAAGAGTTTCCTATCAGTCGCGAATCCCAAGTTCTAGACGTCTGGCTATCAATTCCTTCAAACAAATCCTTTCACCAAACATTCAAGGTCCTCGTGCTTAAAGCACAGGCCTGCTGTATAAGCAGCTTTGCCGAGTCGACCAGCAGGTCCAGGAAACTCCTCTTACTTTTCCTTTTCCATCCCTTCTTCAAACACTCTGCAGTCTCCAAAATTGGTGACCCTCACACAGTAGTAATACGTAGCAATCATAAAAGGTGAATCTTCCTTTAAAGCATGGACAATACCACCTTACTCGCTGCTACCTGCAACTACTTGCTTCAATCCTATCCTTTAATATGAGTATTTCGTCGATTCATTCAACTGATCGATCAAAAAATAACATCGATATATAACACCTTATATCTCCAAGAAAATTCCGTAGGTACCTATAATCCTAACGAAACGTGGAAAGATCCTTCCAGTAGGATACGTTTTGTGTACTATTAATTTTAACTCGTTAGAAACGGCTTGAACCAATCTCTAGAGAAGACAGGTCGACGTACCGTTAAGTGCAAACAACATAACGAATGGAGCTAAAGCGTCGAAGATACTCCATTATCGTGGATGTCGCCGCGTTGGAAGCGCGGCTTAAAAACACGGCCCGATAAGGGGCCAGCGGCGAGTGGCGCGTCAAATGCCGAGCAGGCAAATCGGATTTGGGATTCGCTTAGTGCCGGTGTTCAAAATCATTGAACATAATTAACCGGCGGCCAGAGAGGAGCGTCTGCACCCTGAGTGGTACAGGATTCTCCACGCTCTCCGAGCCGCTCCGTTGCTCTGTCTGCTCCTCTCAATGGGGTGGCAGAAAGGTTAATGCAGTTAGCCAGGCCCCCCTTCCCCTTTCGGTGGCCCTTGGTTTCGCACGGGGAGGACATTAGCGCTCTTCTCGACGAGACAGGCGCTAGGGCCGGGCGTTTTAGTAAAATGGCCTGAAAATGCAATTATCGGCTATAGGTGCGAGCGCTAATGAATTGCCGACGTTATCCGTGTAGGCGCCTGCGAGCGTCGCCTGAAAACGCGGCGCCTTATCACGAGAGTATAGAGAGTTTGCACCTGGAGGAACTGTACCTACGTGTTATTGTAAAATTGGCGACACATACGCCGGGGATACAGGGCCTTTTGTTGTTTGTACTGTAACGGAGATATGATCATTATGCCAAGATTTATAGGCTCGCTCAGAAACGGTACGAGCTTAATAAGCGAAAGCATGAGATCGAAGGAGGGTAGCAGGAGCGACGTGCAAGTGGCCAAGATGCTGTAGTTTCGGGGAATTAATTTACGGATTAATAAGGGACTCCGGGGACCTAAGGCATTTACGTTGATAATTTGGGTAGCATCTGGCTCCAACATCTTCAAGAATTCTGGACTTCTCCCTCGGAGGCACCGATACTTTCGGATTAAGGCGGAACCTCTTCTCCCTTTCCCTTTGCTGGTAATCGGGCTGCCTGAATTATTTCACCCGCGTGAAGCGTTCGCAATTAACTTTCCTTGATCTGCCCGGGCGGCGCGACTACGCGCGGACGGTCAAACAGAATTTTATTACAGAGAGCTCGAGGTTACTAGGAATATTTTAGAATGTTTCACAACGAACCTTCGTTAACAATGTGTACCAGCGAATTCATACGATACCAGCCTTGCTTTCAAGCTGTCATTGGTCGCGCGTACTCGTCATACGCCAGTAAATACATCGCAGAGCTCCATACTCCACATTGTATCCAGCACGTTTCTCGAATGTACAAAAGAACGGCGGAAGAAAGCTCGACAAGTGAATCACGATCAATCCGTACAACTTTCCGCGCTCTGCATTTGCAAAAGAAAGCCCGATTCTCGCACGCTCTGCATTGAGAATGCACAAAGGGCTGGTTCTTGGAAGTTCGATTCACGATTAGCGTCACCTCCGTGGCCGGCGCAAACACGGTCGCGACGAGGGCTTTCGTTGCCTGCGAAGGAACAGCGCGTTGAAAACGAGCACTCGGCGAACGGGAAGTCGGGACGCAAGTAAGTCACGCCGGAGGTAACGAAATCGGGTCAACGGTGCTTGGTACGCTCTGATCTTCAATGGCGGAGGATGAAAGAAGCAGCCAGCAGAAGCAGCGTGACGAGGAACGAATCTGGAAACGGAATCGCGTTCGGTACTTCGCCCCCGAGCAGAGCAGATCTCCGCCAAGTTCGTTGAATGCGTATCCAGCCCTCTAGGCAGCTTCCGTCCGTGTAAATGGAGAGCTCTGTTTACGTTTCGACGTTTCATAGTCATCCATCATGCAACGCCTTAACGAACTAACGAGGGAACAAAAGCGCGGTTATCCGACCTCGTTTCCCCCAGATCTGTTGCTTGATTCTCCTGTCTCTGCGTTACTCGCCTGGCATCGCAGCGTGAAATCTTTGCGGATAGCTAGAGGAGATAGGAGGTGAAAAGTCGTGGGCAAAGTTCGAACGTCGATGACGAAGCTACTAAACTGGAAGATTGAGAATTCCACTTCATATGTAAGCTGTCTTATTTGATGGCAGAAAGTGATATAGATATGATTTAGTTCGAGGTAAAACTGTGTGGATCGCAGTTAGAAAAACATCATCTTGCGGTTAGGAAATCTTATTCGTAATAAGGACACCGTCGTTACGTGAGAAGAAACCTGAAGATGTGCCTGCTAAGAATTTTGATCGACCTAAATGTGTGGTGACACGCAACATTCATTAGTATCGCGACGAAGCTCAGGAAGAAGCCAAGGATAGGGGATAAGAAAATATCGCCAGCGTCTCTAGTCATTATACTTTCCGAATGATCGTGCTAATCCAACCCCTCGTCGTTCAATTTACGTGGAAATTTGGAGGCCGAGCCACGTCTCCGGTGGCTGCGTATGACCGAACTGCCATATTATCTCTCATTTGGCCTTATTACCCGGGACGCAACGCGCCATTGGCCCTCGAAGCATTTCGACGTTCCCCTGACTCATAACCTGTCCGTAGGAAGACGGCGCCCTTAATTAAGCCGGCTCGAAGGCTTCGCGTTTATACTTTGCACGAGCTTAGACGTCGACGTACGGAGAATCCGGCGTTCCGCGTAATAGTTCTTTCGTTCCTCGATTAAGCTCTTTGCTAACTTTCATCCTCTTCGCGAAGGTGCTCAGAGAAATATTGTCGACGATACAGTCGTGAAAAATAAATTTCTTTGGGACTGATAACATAGATTTACTTAAGTAGACGCTTTTTACTCTTCGTTGAAGTTTCACATCCCTGGAATAAATTCGCACGTGCTCGAGATTCAAGATAATGTTTGTACTAATTAGTAAAATATTATTGATTCGTGGCGTATGAACTGTTCCAGACACGCATCGCCTTCTTAGTAAGATGAATCTTCTTTAGTATTCTACGCATGTGGGTTTTTCACCCATAGAGTCTTTGAGTGCTGGATTTAAGAAGGACGTCTCAAAGCACCGATCTCTCATTTCTGATACCGTGACCCGAATTATGATCGCGATCCCACGTTGTCTGCATCGTATTCATGGACCTTGCATACAGTATTCATACGTATAGACGGTAAACACTGCCACGCCAGCTCTCGAGTGCGATCGATTCTTCTGTCAAGAAATACGCCCTCCTTCCAGCGTGGCTGAAGAAGCGCAAGTTTTAAAGGTGATCTGACGCGGGGCAAGATAACAGACTTAAATCGAGCTACAAGTAGTTTAAGCTAATCTGTACAATGAGTCTTTGAACGTACAAGTCACAGCACATGTGATGCGATAAAAATCGGTTTGATTGGAAGTAGCAATATTGAAAGTCTTTCCAGAAAATTGCAGACCAATTATATTTCAGAGATATAATATATTTTGCCAACAGGTTCTTGATAGACGTAGTGTTGCTCCCTTCCAAATAGGATTACAGTCTTCTGGAAATCTTAAACTTTCTAAAAGGCCCGGAAGACGTGTACACGGCGAGCTGGGGTTCATCCACTACCCCTGAAAGATCAAACCCAATTATCAATCATGATTGAAGAAGGAACGGAAAATAATCAACCCTGGGAAGCCTCCATCCTCTATGAGAGACTGAGAAGTACCCTGTAAATCCTACATTCTGCTAGCTTCAATACAATTGAAGATAGGGTCTCCCAACCATAAAAGAATTTCTCGCAGTCAAAACTCTCCCTACGTCGCCGGTCATTAAACCCGACTAATGACTCGTCCTTAGGCCTTGAATAATACCAAAAACAATTTTTCAGCGGAGGGAATGCAAAATCATCTATGAGATAGGTAAAGATTCTAACTAGACGTGTATTAATAGAACTTTCCACTGGTACGTTAACCGTGCTCGCAGACCTCTGCATTCGGCCAATATATTCGGCGAACGAGCGTGACTCGGCGTCGATCGATGTCCCGGAAGCAACATCGCGTCCTAATGACGCGCGATTCACGCAACGTTAAATCGGTTAGCGACAGTTTTACATCATAATGCCGGAATAACTGGCGCGGCACGGTTGCGCGACAACCGGCCGCGGATTAAAACGCCGCGACATTCGCGGGTATCAACAAGCTGTCAGGTACAGGTGGCAATACGAGTGGCTCGTTCACTGTTGGCCGAGCAGGGTAAAAATGTGCCGGTGAAAATATGCGGTGAACACGACCGTGGCGAGACAATGGCGCAAAAGTCCAGCTTGTCCCGTGTAATAAACCTGGTTACAATCCCACTTTTTTCCCGCCAGCGGCTCCTCGCCACGAGCATCACGCGATCATTTCTATACGAGTCGAAAACACATTTTTTATCTGGTCGTAAAAGGGCACGCGGCCTGGACTGCCATGTTTTATAACACGAACGGGGATATGGCTACTTTGCCAACCGAAACTTGCAATTGTTGCGCGGAACAGAGTATTAAACTCTCGGGGATAACGGGAACCGTGTGATCTGTGATTCATGAGGGTTTTGTATAATACGTTGACACCGTGTGTGTTTCGTGAGGTGTGAGAGCGTTTGGATTATGATAGCTGTAGGTAGTAGGTAGTGCGATGAAATGGACAGAGGGACTTGTGGGTGGTGAAGCTTGAAGGATATAGTGTGATGGAGAAGTGAAAGATTTTTAACAGATTCAAGAGGTTACGTTATAATCTTGGGTGTGATAGAAAATAAAATAGTAAGTTTATACCAGAACATTATTCAATTTACTAACAACATTATTTAATTAAGAATACGGCTTTGTAATGTATATATCACAATACACACTTGCCTTTTCATTTCAAGCGATTCTTCCCTTGACGTTGAATTATAGAGTTACGTCTATATGTATTTCGTCCAAAGTAATTCAAAGGGAAAAGCATATTGCTCATTGTTTTCTGCAGTGTGCTTTAGCATAACGTGGGTGAACAATGCTCGGGATGAAAAGCCTCATAACGACTCACAAAATTACAAATATACTTTCGTTCGTGCCGAATTAAACGAGCTGGGTTTCGTTCAATAGAATATGTACGTTGCTGTTCGCTCGTTTACGAAACGAGAGATTGGCGTCGAATTCATCTTTCCATCGTGTGGCACCTCGTTATGTCCGAATGAAAGGGCCGCAAAATAAAAAGCAGTTATTCCGAAAATGCGCGGGCCGGGGCGCTGTTATTTCGCTGCGAGCGTATCTGCATAAATGCATAATGATTCTATTATTTTATAATTTGCTCGGGTCGGCCCGCCGCGCCGCGAGAAACTCAATTTGTAGAATTATATGTAAATTGCGTATGAAGTTATATTGTTCGCGCATTCGCAAGTCAAAGCGCGATTACTTTTAGCCGCGGTGTGCCTTGGAGCGATCTCGAAAACGCGACCGTTAACTACGAACTATTATGTTTGCCTGTCTTTAATATTTTCCATCGGATCAAGTCGTTCAACAGCGTCCCCAAACGAGAATCGGGGAGAAGAGAAAATTCACTTCGAAAAATGGACATTTCCGGTTTTCCCCTTATCCTTCATTCAAATACGTCTATGCAGTAGAAAACTTCCATTATGGACAGACAATTCGGTTAATTTAAATTAATTAATTTTCGTGCAGAACAATCGACGTCAAAAATACAGAGGATCACATCGAAGAGTGAAGCACAACCAGTCGAATCCATGCACCTTGTTCTACATTCCTCACCTGCGTAAAACACCTATTCTTCCTGTGTCACCATTCATACGAATCGGCTCCCGGCTCCTATAGAGCAAACACACACGGCCTATTCAACGCGTCTCAGTATTGTCGACCCACGTGAATCCCGGGGAGGAGAAAATGGCAGGACTGGTTGTACATTCTGCTGCGGTCAAGTCAGTCATTCATTCATTTGCACCCTCCAGTATTCACCCCTTCCCGTTCCCCGCCCTATCTATCTTTCGGAAGCACGCGTCTATGCACATTGCCCTCCCATCCTTCTTCTATCTTGAATAATTTACTCCCATATTTTTTATTGCGTGGCTACTGAACATCCCAGAGCTTTACAATCAAGTATGCTGATTCTCTATGTACATAATATGTCTCATATCATAACTTCGTGAAAGGTACACATATCCTCGTTACACTGAAAAGGTGCACACGATAATTCCTTGCAACGAGAGCGCTGCTACGAGACCAGAAAGCTACTTAAATCGATCGAAAGAAGAGAATCATCGACGCGTTTCGCTTCCATTAACTCGAACAGCCGGGATTCCGTCGCAGCAGTAAATTCACCGAGCCATCAGAGTGCAAAATACATTCCCCAGGCGGGCCGTATATCATTTAACGTTTCGGTGTCGCAACCTTCCTTTCCCACGTGCGCGATTTGCACGATCCGCACGATTTGCACTCGACCGGCCAGCGAGTCCCCCTTTGGACACTTATTCCGCCGCGATGCATCGGGATCCGCGGTGAACGAACGCGTTTCCCCATTCCGAGCGATCGAGTTGGCCCGGCGGGTTGCTGCAATGCAGATTTCATCGAGATCCTTATGGTTCCCTTTGTCTCCGGCTTGTAGCGAAAGGCAGGTCGCGTCGTAGGTGTGCGTTGCTCCTCTCTTCGTAAATTCCACACTAATGGCCGAACGTTTCCTGTTTCTGCAACTGTTCACAGGGAACGCGAGGCGCGGCCGCGCTTTAAGGGAGCACAAAAGCTTGCTCATTAGAGTTCTAAAATTGTCAAAGTGCAAGCTAACAAGATTCCTTAACACGCGCCGCCTAATTCCGTAGCTGCGGCTAAATGGGGCAGCGATCATAGAAGTCGTTCAGAGAGCTTTGCCGAGGGACTTCTGTGTACAAAAGAGGTTACCATCCCCGTGAAAGAGAAAAGACCTGGCAAGTTATTTGCCACGAATCGGCCTGTAATCCACTACGAACGAAAATACCGAGTGCCTTCTGTCTGTTAGCTGCAGAATTTCGGTTCCCAGAAGTGTCTCGAACTTCTCTGATCGCCCTAATAATTCAATTACCGTCGGTGCTTGGCAAGTAGCAGACCCGGACCTCCCCTTCTACGCGCGGCATGTTTAAAAGCTTTTGCACCTGTTTCGAGGCTCCTAAATCCTCTTGGACCGGTTCCAATCCTCTTCGACCTCCCCGAACTAGCTTCAATCCGCGTGGCTGCTCTCCAATTCGCGCGAAATTAATAAAACATTGACAAACGTACGCTCTCGCCCCCGGAAATCCGCTGTGTCCCGAGCGGGACTGGGAACTTTATGGTTTATTGAGTTGACAAGACGGAAGGCGTACGGCAGCGGAGCGGAAACAAAATTGCGTTAAGGAACGGCGAACGCAGGGAAACGTTTAATTGGGACTGTAAAACTCCCACGGCTTTGCTACGGCCCTCTAGTTGCACGTGGCGAACGAGACTCTTCTCTGTTACCGGGTAGTTGGTGATTTAATTCGAAACCATCTGTTCTCGCTATTTCAATAAAACCAATGCCACTCGATAATAATTGATAACTAGGAGTATCTCGGAGAAGTATCCTTCAATTTACTTGCATTACTTCGCTTCTATTCCTTTGCGAGGGTTTGCTTAAGAGCTTTCGGACATTTTTATCCTTGTAACTTAATTGTTCGACCAAGGAGCTCGTCCGTTGGATTCTTTCCATCGGCGGAAACCGATCGATCGGGAACGAATCCGCAGATATTCTTGCACAATTAATAAACTAAAAGGCCACGGCATTTAGAGGCAATATTGTGCTCAGCATTTCCACCCCTCTAAATGATATTTATTAATCCTCCACATTTTTCTCCATTTTCCAAAATCTACCCGTTCCATTCTTTATTAATTCTAAATCCAAGAATACACTCTATGCTGTCGCTCTGACTGGATCGGATCGGAAATATTCATTCAGATTCGACGATTGGCTAATAACAGACAGAAGTCAATTAACCAAACTCGTATCACTTTCAATGTAGGCGCGACAGAAACGTACATCAGGCGACTATTTAAGACAATCCGCAGGCAGTGCGAAGTTCATCACGTCTGGCGCTAATTGGGATAATTCAGCAGCGCGGTGTTCGACGTCGATGAATTATGCCGCGTCGGCGCCGACGAGAACCATGATGACATTCGGAGACGGTAATGCACCAATTTCTGTTTCGATATAGCAGACGACTATATTTCACGGTTCGATTGTTTGCCGCACTCTTCGTGGTAATCTGCAAGTCACCATTAAACTGCATGACGCATTTACTTGTTTTGTGTGTTTAGATTTATGCACCGACGAGCACTGTTATTAATTATTGCCCATGTATCTATTTTTCAGAAGCAGACTAAGAGTGATTGACTATGCTGACGTGGTCAAGAGTCCTACGATTTTTCTCTCGCATTTCGAGGAGGAGAAGCATTAAAGTAGTTCCTTCGATTTGAAGTTGAGTTAGAGAATTATTAATACAATATTCCATAAACGGAAAATTCAAATGGCATAAACCCCAGAAAATAAGCTGCAAAAAATCGAACGTCCCTGCATGTGCTTTACCGAGAACGTAAGTTTATCGTGAAAATGTGCTACGTGCTTCAGACTCTGGATGGAGGACGAAAGGTTGCTTTGGAAGAATACATCTTTCAAAGAAGTAGCAGATTGAAGAAGCATCACAAGGACTAATACTATATATGCCCCAATAAATACCCCAAATCGTAGTTTCAATATCGCAATCAAGAATTTTTGTTATCAGTACTTTCGCTTCAGGTTCACTCGCGTTTGAAGCAGACACTGCGTACTACCTGTGTTGCGATGCCAGTATTTTTCCCATAAGCTGACGCAGGTGCTATGTCACCCTGTCTGCGACAGCATAACCAAGTTATGGTTCGCATTAAAATAACGTATCCCGTGAACTTAATAATACCGGATACGACAGAGATTGTTTCGAGAGGCGTGCGTACAGTGAAGCACGACAGTGTAATAGCTGGCACGTGGGAAATGCCGTTGTATCGTACTACTAAGTGCCGTAACACCTAACGCGCGACAAAGGGAAATTCTAATGAGATTTTGCAACACCGTTGCACCGAACGCAATAACAGTGTACAAAAGACCGGCGTAGCGAACATTTCTCGTACACGGTTCAGGAGGAGGACCCGGCGACAATTATCCGAGGGCAATGTTCGTTTCGAAAATGCTTGATCAGCTCTCTTGCGAGCTTGAGATTACAAAGCTTCGAAGTTATTCTCGAAGGAATTCATATCTGATATCCAAGATAAAAATGCTATCCCTCGATTCCTCTCGACGTAAACTTGCCAAAGATCCATAGCAATCTCTACATACACGTTGGTTACGCTATCTAGACTCAGCACTGTCCTTGGTACATATTATTCATTGTTCGTTTCAAATATTCGAATTCGGGCAAACAGACTGTAATACATTTCAATCTCGCAAGTAGAGGATAGTTGGTCGCGCAGCGAATGGCTCGATCTGGCGACAGCCGAGAATGTGGAAGTAGGTGATCCTATACATACTCGTTCGATATCGGAACACAGCCCCCAGGGGGTGAAGAAACGACTTCACCTACGACGTGTTTGCACTCCCACGGAGTTTGAGACTCTCCTGTTCGCCTCGGTGCAAAACTGGGCCAATAACCAGTGATTGGTAAGTTTTAAAATAGAAATCCGCACGGGCACCGCCGACGGTGAAGGAGTGTAGACAAATGTCGAAGAACGAACGGGAGAAGTCAACTGTACGTATTGAATGGCAATCCGTCGATGCACAATTCGTGTGCCGCGCCTGTCTATTTCGGTAAGAAAATGGCATATCGGCAGGTAGAATGCCGGCTTTTTTATATGTAGTTCTGATTTGGAGTGGTTTAATAATGCATGAGCTTCACCGTGCTGAATAACGATGAGAGAAATTTTATTCTTGAATGCTTTTAGGTCAACTATCAAGAAGTGTTTGTAAGTAAAATATAAGATAACGTATAAGTAGAATAAGTAGAATAGACTTATCTATAGACTAAGGAGTAGAATAGACTTATCTATTCTCATATTTTGCTTATACGTTATCTACTTACAGAATAGAATACGATAAGTAGAATATTCTTGATTTAAAGTCGAAATTCTGACAGATTGAAGCATCCAGAAATACTTCCTTAGTTTTTGGAAGGCGGATATCTTGTCAGTCGACGGCTTCAGTGGGGTCCATTTTGACCCAGAATAGAATTTTCTCCGCCCAATACTCAGAATCAGGTTTTACGATAGATTTAGATGTTATCATGACATGAAGCCTTGGTTTTCTCGAAGTAGTGAAGCTTATAGATGATGGCTGACGTAAGTAGTGCTGTGTGGGTCAAATTCGCCGGGATTTTCTAATCCCGTTACACAAACAGCAAACACGTACCAAGTCTCGATTAATTGAATATTTACCGTTAACATCAGGCGCGAACAGAAAGCTCTCGCATTCGAGTCGAGCAAGATTACGCCGTAGCGCGAAGCCAATTTAAAATTAAATGTCGCGAATTTATGGACTCGTAAACGAGACGGCGGGAGCCCCCTTCGGATTTCTACAGCTCAAGCAAGGGCGAGGGAAGACCTCCCACTGTTGGGCGTACGGAAACGTCGAAATTCACTTCGGTAGGAGGGGCATAATACCCGGAATTTCGGAATTAGCACTGCCGCCGCCGCTACCGCACAATGGAATACATTAAACGCTATGCCCATCCCGAAAGCTAATAAAGTCTGTTACCGCTTATTACACCTCCGAATACTGCTTGAAACGGATACCCACACGCGTGCGCCACGCGTTACTCCCAATTCCAAATCCTTCGATATACCTCGCCAGTTTTCCAAACACCGTTAATTGGCTCCGATGTGATCCACACCCCCGTAAATGATTTCAATACATTGGAAATCCTATAAAACCCGATTCAACGTGATCGGATATCTACGGCAACGTTCAGGGAAAAACAGGAGTTTGTCGATTCGAAAGCTTCCTCGTTTCTTCCGAAGCTATCGAATCATGCATATCATTTCTGAAATACGATCGTTTCCGTTGCTCTTCATTGGTACAGAAAGAAAACTCGGGTACATTGTGTCGGGGACACAAACCGCAGTTTTTTGGCGTGAATACTCGGCCCTGTTGTTGGATTGTGGAATGAATGAAGTATACAGAATAAGTTTGAACGATCATATTGAAGTTTGATATTGATATTGAAGAAGTAATTTTGATATTAATATTGAAGGATTATTTTATTGATTATTGAAATTCACTTTCCAATGGGACCACTTTTCCAGTTTTCACTTGACGCAAACCGAAGTTATACTAGCCCAAAGCCCGCCAGACACATTAAAATTCTGCTATTATTTATGTACTACGGACCCCCCACCTACGCTACTCGACGCTATATTTATTTTCTGGATGTTGCTTATAGTTTTGAAATTATAAGATGAAACAATATTGTCCATTTTTCTCACGTCCGAAATATAATAGTAGAATCCCTACTCAAACTGCACCCCCTCCCCCTCCCTGTAACGTCATCTCCCTCTCCAACGAACTCGGTACCCCCTATCACCCCGCATCCACAAACTGCGGTCCCCCTCCCAACCTCACTGACGAGCGCGGTACCCGCCTCACCCCATCGCCCACTGGTCCAGAACTCCTACTACCTACTTATTTACTTACTTAGAGCACATTCCAAAGTCAAATTTGAGTCAAATATTTTGTAAGTACAAGCAACCGACAGTACGTACTAGACCTCAAATTATCACAGACCACCTTTAATCACAATAATTGCAAAAGACTCTACGAATATCAAACTGATCACTCAGAAACATCATTTCCTAAGTACTAACGGCACATCCCACAGATTCTACTGTCTCTCAGTCAACCTAATAGCGTTCAATTGAATAAAAAAGCAGCGACGTCCCTTCGTGGGGCGTCGAGTCGCGATTTATCGTAACAATTTGCCGATAATCAGCGTCGCTCTAGCGTGATATCGAAAATCCCATCGCGCTCCCGCGTCGCCCTGTTCTTCACCCATAAGAAGGTATTTCCGATAAAGCCACCCCAAACCCTTGTCCTCTTGCCAGTGTTCCTCATCGTTAGCTGGTCGCGCCCACGTACACATGTCCTGGCTGCGAAAGGAAAAGACAGATACCCGGGGGGGATGAGGGAGGAAAGGACGAGGGGAATCCCCGTTGGCCTGGCGGACGAGGAAGGAAAAGCAACTGGAAGGCGAAGGGTGGATTCTTCTGAGAGCAAATCTTTGTCGTAGGAAATCGACCGTCATGCTCGACCGAAGGCTTTCGAGGCCCGAGCACGTCGCTACCTGCTGATTTGGCTCGATCGTGTCAAACACTAAGTGCGGTTTCTGTTGGAAACGATTCAAGGTTATCGTCCCTCCACGACGCGTCCCCTTTGGAAAACAAATCACCTCACGCTTCCACTAGGCCAGCCCCAACGCTGCATAGTAATAAACTTTGCAAACATTGCGCCACTGAACAGGAAATATCGATTGCCACGGAATCGAAACAGTTTGCACACGATGTAACCCTAAGTTTGCTTCGTTAGCTGAACCTGTTCCCGAAACCTGTCGCCCGAAACCTGTCGCTTAATCGATTCTATTCCCGGACTTACATCAGTGTGCAAACGGGACGTCAATATAATATGGTCGGTGTCTGGCTGCAAGTTTGCGTGCTAAAAAAGAACAGTGGTTGTTAAATATCAACAACGGTTTGTGGAAACAATCTGAATTAACGGTAAAGGGTCTAGACAGGATGCAGTTCGGCGGTCGATCGCCTTGTTTTTCTGGCGCTTTGTAACTTTAGATGCTTTTGGAAACGTGTAGGAAAAATAGATTACGCGGGCAAACAAATTCTGTGTATCAGGATCTCGCGTTCGAGCGTCAGCAGTCGACGTGCCACATCCAGCGTCCCGGAATTAACGCACCGAGTGCTTTTACAAATCCCGACAAAGAGGGCTGCGGTAACAATAAGCCGCGGGGTAAGTGCTTACAAACACCCGAAGGGAGTCGAGCTTCCTACCTCTCCTATCCTCCTCTCCCCCCTGTCCTTCCCTCGGCCTCTTTCTCCCGCTCCCCGTTTTCCTTTGCTCGACCTTCCTCCTGCTGTATCTCTGCCCTCACCTGACACGCAACGGAAACTTTGTACCTTACGAGTCCCCGTTTCCCATTCACCTTCCACCGTCAAGTGCACACGCACTTTTCTGCACCTGCTTCTTGTTCCAACAAACATTTGCTACATACGCGATCCCATTTAACTACTCTGCGAACGCTGCTTCAAAGTGCTCTATGTATTCTCCAGATTCTACTGACAAAAGCACTACCCTTCGAAGCTTTGTAATTTTCGAAATTCCTTCCCCTATAAATGATATAGTCGAGCTGCCAGCATGACTATAAGTTTAGAGATGGTAAACGGTCCCCGTTGATTTTCATCGTGGAATTTAAGACAAAATTGGGCTCACCCATGGAGAGACATTCTGTGTATTTGATGAACACAGTGTCGCGTTCGCGTTCACGCATGTATGCGACACCTAAACGCCACCGTGCACGCTCAGTGCCATATTATCTCGTACGGCAAACAGGCAATCGACGTGCCAGCGTTATGTAGCGAAAGGAAGTACGGTGTACTTGAGGCGGCACGGGACACCGATATTATTTGAACGCACTCACGCGCTCGCTAGACAATATATGGGACGGAAACAAAGGCAGCCGCGCGTCAGTCCGCGAGTGCGCCCCCGCCAGATAAGTAGTATCCACCGCGGGAGCATTTAGGGATGGAAGTGGCGACAGTCGAGGTCGACTCAAAGGAAATTTATGCTTCGCCACGTAGGTATCAGCAGGATTTACAGGAATCGTCCCTTCCTTCATCGTCTGGCTGTCTTCCTATACATAACGCTGCGTTCGCCCGTCCCATTTCCGTTTTGCCTTTTATCGTCCTTCCAGCACTGCGCCACGGTCGCGATCCGTACCGACGATTGCGCGACTTCGAGCCACGCCGCCGCACAATGGTTCCGTCGAGTCGACGGAACGAGACTGAGATGGGCGCGACAAGTGTTGGTACATTTCATTATATCGCGGAAATGAGGCGACCAACTTCTTGCCGCGCGCTTAAAAACCGTCGCCTCGTGGCATTGCTCGAGAATTCGATGCTGTAGCGCAGGGATCGGAAATTCAGAGTCGATCGACTTCAATCTGGTGATCTGTAATGCTCCAATTGGTACTGAGTCGTTATTTTCGTTTGGAGAAGGCACTTTGTGAAACTTCATTCAGGAATTCGTCATTTTAGCGCCTTGTCATGATACTATTGTTATCTACTTATGGAGGTACAATGTGAACTTCTTAAAAACCTTCAACGACATTGATGGAACATTTCCTTCCCAGCTCGGCAGGTGAATATGTATCAGAGTTTGCATTAATCCAGAAATCACACCTGCCAGAAGTGACACCGAGTATTTTTCTTTTATGCATCGAGAGACGGTGGTCCAGATCAATTATGCGTTTTCTCTGGCGCGTCTAGCCCCCATCGAGTCACGTCGACGCGGTAATTATTCCCTCGACGGTGATCTGACCGCGTCAGGAGTAGTTCCTCTTCGCCCTTCCCTCGCGCGATCCTTGCCCTCCCTTAAGTACCAGCCGGCGAAGAATTAATTTAGAGCACATTAGCGGGTGTAAAAAGGCGAGAGCCAACGCGAGCCAACTGCACCAGGGGAGACAGGAATATGCACTCTGGGCTGACGCTATGCAGGCGCTCGCCAGCGCCGCATTATGAATCCACCGTATGCATTAAAGGGTAACCTAATTTTGCGGAATTATCGCGATGTAACGTTTCTCTGCGTGCCACCGACGCTGCGATATCCGAGGTCCGCCGGAACCATAGGGGAACCCGCCCCAGGAAAATAACTCGTCGATCCACCTTTTTACACGGCCCCTCTTGTGCGCGCACGCGAGCAGTGCGTTCTTCAGCCCTCTGTTCGCGGGACATCTGTTCCGCGATAAATTCCCCTCCCCGCTTTCGCCCCGAACGTACGACCTACTTATTCACGGGGCCGAATGTAAAATAGGAATTCATATGCGCATCTCGTAGCGCTTCGCAGCGCGGACGCGCGCAAGAAATTGTTTCTGCGAAGTTCTCTTCGGTGGGAGTGATCGACGACGCGGGTTAAACGCTTCTGCAAACGCACAGCGGAAGCTGCTTCGAGTGTCGATTCATTCGAGTACGCAAGTAAGGTTTACTAAGTAGTAGCTGTGGCGGAAAATCTTTGGATGAATTCTGGCAGTAGAGGCAATCTTATCAGGCTTGTAATACATTCTGGAAACTGAGGTTGTTGGACGTGATTTTTCTCGAAACTAATGCCACCTATTTGTCATTCCCATCAGCGTGACGTTCGTGCTTCATAAGATTAACCTAGGAACTGCGATGAAAACATTCTTCTCCGATAGGCAATTAGGAAGAGTATCCCGATGCTTTCGAGCGGAACGTTGTAACGATACTCGGATGCAGTCTGGACGGGTGTCATTAATCCCCGTGGTGGCTCGTCTGTCTTAATTAGCACACCGACCATCGCGGCAACGCACACACAAATTCAAACGACACGCGAACGCCGCTTTCCCGGCCGCGTTGCACCCTGCCGTGTAGTTACCACGTGCATCCACTACAATTTTCGCATTCTCGGCCACCAGGAAAACTAAAAGTGCTTTTTTTCGAGCACGCGCGAACGAGTATTACCTACGGCGTCCTTCTGACTAATGACTGGTCTTGTTATCGCGACATGGTCGACTCGGTTTCAGGCCAACCACTTTCCGGGATAGGAAAATTCCAAGGTGAGCCTTGTTGCTGTACAGGTTAAACCTAGGAAATTATCTCGGTGATCTGTGATTAAGCCTTGAGGGGAAAAATGTGTCGATTTCATGAGAGTTCAATTTACAGAGGGGTGTTATGAAAGTGAAAAATTCGTGTTTGCATCTTGGACGCCGCAAGATATGATTAGGTTAGCTTACGAGCAGCAACCGTCTCTGCAATTTTCAGTATTCTTATATTAAAGTACGTTTCACCCCGTACAATCCGATATCGAGAAACCTACAAAAGTGAATTATTAATTACAAGACTCCCAAAGGGAATATCTGCAAACATACTAATGCGGCACGTACTGCGTTCATTTATCCAACGGTATAATACTTAATACATTGCGTTACAAGGGAGAGAAGTAAGCGATTCCGACGAGCGTGAAATTCACGCGAGGCGAAATCGCTTCTCTCCCTTGTCACGCACTATATTTTTTTCAACACCTGGATGAAAATGTATGTTTTTTGTAAGCCTGCTGAGCGATTCGCAAAAAAATATGCAGTTTCAATTGCTCATTTATTTTTCGTTATCTCGCCACTCCATACATTTTTTATATACCATCTCGTACTTTGTTTTCGATGACAGTTGTAATATACGATAAAACACACATAATCGATAACGATTAGTCGCACAACTGCATCTTCATACCACAGTGTAACGTCAAACTCCAGTTTCCTTGGGAGGAAAGAAAGAAATTGCGAATACGCATGCCCGTAAGGTCTTTTTCCCTTGGGAGAAAGAGTTTCCGCGAATACGTCTGAAATTGGTCATTTTGCTCCCGCTCAGCAGGCGTGAAAAAGCACACATTTTCATGCAGGTTTTGAAAAAAATTAATTATTCAATTAGAATATGATTTATTAAAGCAATTTGTCCAGCAATAAAGCCGCGCGCGGTATTCTATCCGCGAATCCACGGCCGAGCTTCTTGGAGCGTGAAACCGCTCCGATTTACTTGCGGCGCGGCGGGCTGGCGGCGTCGACTGGAAACCGGCTGGGCCTTCCAAATTGCACGCACCCCCGTCCCCCATCCTTGCCAAAGAATATTCGCGTGCGAGTGCGCGCGTGTGCCGAAAAGCTGTCGCGCGAACTAGGTCGGGTCAACGAATTAAGCGGTTTGTAGCGGTTGTGGGCGTAGTCGTGCGTGAAAACGTAGCCTGGAGTCCCGATTTTCCGAGCGCCAATTAGGCCGCGTTTTCAATCGTGTGTGCACGTTTATTAAATGCCCATTCAATTAGATCCATGCAGCTCTCGTTAGGCGAAACGGAGTGGGCGCGGGTATTACCAAAGATGAAAGTTATTAAATGTATAAAACTGTTTGTTTCGCTCGTTTCGTGCGCCGTCCATGCCGTGGTGTGTTGTAAAATGTTCTTTAAAGCGAAAAACGGGCCACTCGGTAATTACTACGTTCCCTGACGAGCAGTTGCGCTTTGAGGTCTCTGTAATGCGTAGCACACTGTCTGAAATTCCAACACCTGTTAAAATGGACACGTTCTTTGTAATAATAACCAGCCTTCGTTATGGGGATCCGTTCGTTAGTGACGAGAGAGCCATTCTGTTATTCACAAATATTATAGGATTTAAGAACGAATTTTTTTTACTGGAGAAATTTTTGGTAATTTTGTGTCTGAAAAAGATTGAAGAGTTCTCTGCGAGTACAAAAAAATTCATGATTTTTGTACCAATTGATAGACGTAGGAGAATAAAATAAAAATTTAGATTTTGGAAAGTATGTAATCAAGACTTTATTTGGAGTCCAGGTAATAGCGATACTAATGGGCAATGGTTGGGGGGATTGTGTTTGTACTTGCAGAATATAAACATAAATAAGTAATGGAGATTGATAGATTAGACGTTTAGCAATAAAAGCGAATATAATGACCGCAATGTGTTGCACGCACTCTGGTCTGACAAATCACGCCTTATACTACTTACTCCCACGTCCAATACGGATTACGACTGTCATTTGCATTCATTCCCAAAAATCGATATTCCCAAGTCATTAGGAGGTCTACATAGAGCACGCAGCAAAGAAATAAAATGAAATAATAAAAAAATCAACGACTATTAGAAGATCTATACATGTTTAAAGATTAAAGTGAATATGAAACTTGAAAGGATCTGAAAGTTACGACAGACACTCCCATCAGAACGAATAACACCTTCAACCAGGTAGCTGCGACGTAAGGGGCAACATTCGAAACACTTCCATAGACCAAGTTTCGTGTTCTACAATCGCAACTATGCGAGTATCCAACTTGTGCTATTACGCTAAGTGTCAACCTACACCGTCGTGTTTGTCAAGGTCCGTTTCCGTCTGTCTTGCTTTACAAAATACAGCATCTGTAGCGATGTTAGAGTAAACATTTTACCTCTCTGTATCA
The DNA here is from genome assembly GCA_963855975.1 of Andrena chrysosceles. NCBI lineage: Eukaryota > Metazoa > Arthropoda > Insecta > Hymenoptera > Andrenidae > Andrena > Andrena chrysosceles. The sequence continues at coordinate 6,129,514 of OY979766.1, read as the reverse complement.
GCAACAAACAGTGCGAGCATCGGGGAACAGCAGTGGTGTCTGCAAAAGTTTGCAAGTTGACAAGACCGTCCACTTCACGCGACGACTCGGAAGTCGAGGAAACAATACAGACGTAGATGACAAAGATGCCCTTCCGTATCACACTTAAGTAACGCACCATTCTTGCCGATATCGCAGTGAGAAAAGATTCATGCTCGTGCAAATGTCTCGTTAAAGCTTATTGATAACACGATTTTATCATCCACGCGAATTTTATGGGGTGTATTCACGTAGCTATTGGATCGTTCTTCGATAGTGAACTGCCTCCTTTAACTTCACACCCGGTTGAGTCATATTGCACAACACTTTACTCTGAAAACGGGGGATGAAATAAATTGAATTTCATTCATCGATTCGCATCGTCTTAATTTGAAACTGTATGTATCCTCAATTGCGCGTTACACGACGCTTTTATTCCGAGGTTGTGAGAAAACAGGGACTTCTGATAGTGATTTTTATCTGTCGTTCGCTTAATTAGACGAGCAGACAGGAAGGCCGACGGCGTCGATTCCGAAAGATGGATCGATTTCCAAGAAGCGGTGCATTCGCACGCGAGCGCACGGTGTACACGCAGACGATGGCGTGACAAGAGATGCCCGACAAACAGACTGGAGCCAAAGTCACGCGGACAGAAACCAGCACTCTCCCCCGTCATTTGGTCGAGGACTTGGATCAAAAATTCCAGACCCCCAACAATCTTTATGGGCGAAATAAAAACTGAACGCCAGGCGGGCAGAGTCACGCAACTGTCTGATCGCACCACGTCGATGCTGCTCGTGCAAACAGAGACGACGGGCGAATCGAACGGCTGGAAAAAGAGGGCGAAACGCCCAACGTGCTTCAAGTTTTACCGTACACCCGCGTGGCACGCAGAAATTCCCAGAAAACTCGCGGCAGCTGCGCGGTTTTCCGGTAACGTGGTGTTTTTTGCGCTTCGCACGCCTGTCGAAGGGAGGGGTGCACGGGCTGACGCGAGGATTGAAACGAGAAGTCGGCAAAGATTAGGTTTTTGCTGGTCGGCTGGTAACTTAACGGAACGAGAGTTGCTCGGTACGAGCAATTAACGCGCGGCAATGTTCGGTGCGCGTTTAACTTTATTAGGGAATCCAGCCTCGATTCGCAGTGTTCCGAACACCGCTGAACTTTCGCCGGTTGGCTGAACTTCTGCGGCGAACGCAACGCGACGAGCCTGATGAATGGACGATGCGTCCAAGCATTGATTTATCGATTGCTTGTATTATTAGCAACACTTGATTTTCGGTAAAACAGGGGAGGAGAATGTTGGCGAGTTGAGGTGGACGCTCGAGCTATTAGTAGGAGTGAATTTAGCGGAAAATTCATCGTAGATACAGGTGTTCTCGTCAGGGAGGTGGTAAAAAGGTACATACTAATATAAATAAAAATTAAAATTGTTGTCAAATCGCCTTTACTGTTTTAAACGCTACTCTCATTTATATTACTGTTGTAGATCGAGGAGAAGTTAAAGCGAAAATAACTAAGAAACTTAGACTGAATATGCTAGAAAAGGAATCTAATTCGGAATCCACATCTAAACTCGGAAAATATCTCTGCTCGTCGAAAGTTCGCAGGCTGCCCATGGCAGATCCGTGGATTCTATTAGGCGACCCCGCCACGACGAAACTAATAACGCGGCGCCAAGATATATCGTAATTATTTGAAAGGCCGGATAAGGGGTCCGGTATTCTGGATCGATAACAATCGGAGGCATGCCAGGGTACGTAAGTACGTCGGCGTTTAATTTCCGAGGGCGAGCATGCACACCGAGGACGAGAATTAATATAGATGGATATGAGTTATCTGCGAAACGGACCGGGCGGGGGCCAGGGCATGCCGTTGACGTGTATGACTCTCGTGATGGGGGATCACAAAGTCCTGACAGGACATTCGGTTGTGCAGGACGATAGATATCAACCCGTTTTAACGTAACTGTCGAGTGGACGCTTTCGAATCTCTGAAACTGACACTGATGGCTTATCTGTCCTCGTCTAACCGTCGCTGATACGGATCGTCGACGGTCGCCGTGCTCGACGGCTTCTGAAGAAAAGGAGGAACGTATCGGGAGGAACGGTGAACTGGATATGTTTTCAATTAGCCATATCACGATTCCGAAAAAACGAATGCTCCTCGGGTCTTTGGAAACCGAATTAACCTTTTGCCTTTCAGCTAGCAACGCTGCTGGCTTCACGCCCAAAGCTGTTTGTTTAAGTGAATTTAATTTAGAAGCTACCAAGATTTCGGGGGTATTTATCTTTGTACAGTTGCCTCGATACATACGCCAGTTAACAGTGGCGCACTGAGTGGGAAAGGAGCATGGGGCCCTAGCACTGCCCAAAGAAAAAGGAAAAAGGAGATTAATGTAACCACGACTGAAGTAATTCAAGAGTTTTGTAATAAAAAAAGAAAACTATATTTTATTCTTTAAATAAATTTTTACCATCACCTAATGAATTTTATTCAATTTGCATTAAAACTATTTTTATCCCTTCAACTCGGCTCCCCCTAAAATTAAATCTTGAATGCGCCACTGCGTGAGTATCTGTAGAATTGAGAGGGAGCTTTTGTAATTTCGAAATCCTCTTTCCCTTAACGTCAGCGCGAAGTTTAGAAACAGTTATTGTTTGACCAAAGGCTTCGCTAGACTTCTTACCCTTTACGTCCCCGAAACCTTACACCATTTGTAAGAGGATTCGTCAGTGTGTGTATTTATGTAGGTACATAACAAAACCAGCCGCGATACTGCGATATGGCTAAGAGGATACCATGTTTCCTCGAAAGAAACTTGCTACTAAGTAGTCACTGGGCTGGATACGTCCAACGTATCGCGTAAGTCGAAGTTATCCCCTATATTCGCTAATTGTTTACGAGTACGAGATACTGGGCGGGGAGTTCGGCTGAAGTTTGAAATTGATATTTCGCAAAGAAACTTGAGATACTCAAATATCTGTGTAGAGTAAACTCGTAATTAGTAACGTTAGAATAGAAACTTTGTTAGTGGAGCAGCGAACGTTCCTACTTTCAATACTAGACGCTGTTGTTGCTTGGTAAGCGTGCCTCGAATAAACCACGGTATTTCCTGCTTTCGTATTCGTCATTTATGGATTAGTTTAATGAGTCGATCTTACTGCTTAGCCGTAAAACGTGACTTCGAGTCGCGAGTCGCGTGTACATTGGAATTCACATAGAATTAGGAAATGCAGAACGTTGAATCGAGGTTGTAAGCTTCATCCCTCAAGTTCTACCGTATATAGGTACCTACTGTCACAGTAACGATCTATGAAAGAGGACGGCTTTTAAATATTCTACTCTTGGGCCATATAAAAACTCCAGTTTATCGGTTCTCTAAGTGGAAAGTCTGGAAAACCGATAAAAAGAGCGCTATAAACTCGCAGAATCTGAAAATATGTATTTAGCCAACACAGGGGCCATATGCTTTATAAATCTACCATCAAATTAAATTGAACAACGGCCTTTCGATCCCAGTTCTCGAGTTCCCTCGCCGGGTCGACTCATCAAGAAACACGGTAGTGTTTCGCGCTCCGAATATTGTCTCGCGCTCCGAATTGGTGTTGCTAAACTGAATAAATATGTATAAATTGCAATAAAATCTTTTTCTTTCTTTTTTGCCTGAGTGGTGTCTTGTCTTGTTTTATTTATTGACCAAAACAATTAACATTTTTTTGGTTTCGCAGCACCAAGTATTTTGAATAAAATATTTATAAACTTCGTTTGTAATTTAAAACACACTGGCCAATGCAAAGTGTACAAAACGACTTTTATATTATGTGGGGACCTTATCGTCGAATGATGGAATATTTGATCATATCTGGCTGTTTTATTTCTGCACACGACTTTCATGAAGTGACTTCATTGTGACTTTAATATTTTAATGTTATCTTGATACGCCAATGATACATGGTTCAAATTTCGGATTGAGAACGACGATAGCTTACTAAAATAATTCACTTCTAAGCCGAAATTCATGACCTAACAATACAAGATTGGTAGATACTAAGTGCTCACATGTTAGAAAATTAACAGCGAGATACATCCGATTAGTTATTCCATCCTAAAACACTTTGGCGTGTTAAGGCAGAGCTTTACTTAAATGTATGTCGTTGAATCTGATTCGAGTATGATTTATTTCTGATAAGAAATGGAGATTAAGTAATTTTGTGGAGATACAATATAGGCGGTTGCTCTGCCGCTAGGTACGATACGAAGCGTTACATCACAGGCGCGGCAGTGATCGTCGATAGAAACAACGTTCGCCCCCCAGATACGCGTTTTCGATCAGTAAATAGAAACAGGCGAATGTGGATGTTCACCGTTTTCGTGTTTGCGCGCCGATAATTCCGAGGGAAGCTAAGATTAACCGCGACCTAAACTTGACTCGCGAGTAATCTGCTCCCCAACTTCCAATAAACTTCCGCCTCGCTGTTAGTATTCATATATGCACCCTACGTGAGCGCACAGAGCTCAGATTGCCTCGCGTCTTCTCTGATCCGGCATGAGTACACGGATCGCAATATCGTCAGGGTCAATCTGCGGACCTCCGTCAAACGGAAAGCAAATCAAATTCCTCGGCGAAGCATGCGCACGCCAATTAGAGTATTTCGACGGGAATCCCGCTTTGATCAACGCACTGGCCACCTGAGTAATCTTGTCTACAACCGATGAATGCGCCCACCGACCTCGTGATTATTATCAATCGCTATCGCCCACGAAAATCGTGATTTGCTGCTACTCGTGAGGATTACGCCATCTCGTCCGTAGCTGGAAATGTCTATCAGTAGAGGCTTTGTAGTTGACATGGATTAAATATACCGCGAATATCTGTGACGCAAAATGAAAGTACAATTGGAAACTGAAGTAGTGTGTATTTACTTCTAAAGGATAATAATTTCCTTGATGATATTGGAAGAGAAAAATTAAGATAGCCTAGTAAATATTTCATCTGAAATATTTATTCTTTGCTTAAAGATAAAACCTTTTCTATATTAACCGAAGTCTGTATCACCGAATCTGATTAATTTGATAGAAACTATGTACTTCCCTAATCCTTCGGCCTATAATATGAGACTCATCATTACTGTAGATTCTAGATTCTAGAATTATTTCTGAATCATGGTACATTTAGAATCTAGAATTTATAATCTAGAATGTAGAATCTAGAAATAACTTAAACCACCGCGCAATTGCGGCCGCATGGTTTATGCATTCCGTAAATTTTGAAGGACTTACATATGTACCATGATACAGAAATAACACAGTAGAATACGATTGCACATCAAGCCCCTTATTACGATCCGTTCGCTAACTTTCACGTAATCATTCAATAGTCTTTATTTAAAGCGATCGACGTTCCATAATTACCAAAGGTTGTAACCGCTACGGACGCGTGCATTATTCTGGTCAGAGTGTCGTGTTACGGTGGTCATCGGCCGCATTAAGTTATGTTGATCGGATAACAGAGGGGAACGTAATACCATTTGTTGGGGTATACCGTATTCCTCGTAAAATTAATTTCCCCACCCGATGTTCGAGAAATTAATCTTCGAATACTTCGATCAGCCTCTACTAAATATAATGTAACTCACATAATATGCTGGATAACGCTCGCCTGAAAGTAGGATATACCGTGTAGCGAGTACTCACCATCTGAAACAGGAAAATAAATATCCCGTCAGAGTTATGACAGAATACAGTAACTCCATAAGAATACTAACATAAAAATGTATATTCTCCTAAACATTACTCTACCAAAATCCATTTAATTCGAATAACGTTTCAATGCGTAACAACGCTTACAATTAACCTTTCAATCGCTTCGTTGCATTAAGATTCAAACAAAAGCAGATTTAACTAGCATACACTGGCTAGCCTGCCACAATGACTAAAACCGGAACTTCGCCATCCGGCAGCACTCGTCCCACCGAATGTATAATAATTGATTCAAGCACCGGTAAATTCCGCAGATTCTAAAGTCAGTGGACGAAACGAGCAGCCATCAATTACCGCATCGTGGCACGATTTCCAGACGGCACGGAAATAAAAGCAGAGCCTTCCAGTCTCAGAGTTAATATCACGATGCCAGAAAAGGCCAGGGTGGCCAGCAGCGCTAAACAGACGGTGGAAGTGGGGATCACTGGGAACGACGAGGGGTAGGTGGGTGGGTGGCAGGAGGAGCCGAGATGCGCTCTAATAGAGACAGAAAGCCAATCTACCCTTCCGGGGCCGAAATACATGTACCGCGGCCTCTCTAATCTACAGGAGAACCCTTTCAGGTTTTTGGGGTAGAAGTAAGCGCAAACACCGCCACCCTCCCCTGGACGTCGTCGCCAGCCCCGTCGACGTCTCTGAGCCGATGGTTTTCGCTCGATCTCGCGCGCCACGGAAACTTTCTCCTCGCAGCCGAAATTAAACCACGACGATGGAGGTCCCGCCGAGACTTTAACGACGGGTGAAAGCGGTGCACTCGCGCGAACGGAATTTTCACGCTGACGACGAGGGTTGCCCTGCTAGACCGCGGCGAACGCCCTCCCCACTCGCCTGATCGCGCTGTTTTGCGATGCTTATGAGCCTCTCGGTTCCCCGAGTGTCAGAGCCTGCGTGAAATTCATTGTTAAAGACACTGAATTGAGCAGGGTTGACGGGGTACAGGGAAGGGGAGCTGTGGTATTTTTGACTACAGGGGTGAATCACCTAATCATACGTCTCTGTTGCGTTCGAATTCAAGAAAAAAGTGACAAGGATCTCAGTTCACGGTGCTTGCGAGCTACGTGTACACACTACGCAGTTCGCGCTGGATAGTTGAAGGGTAAGTAAGTAGCTTCATAGACGCTCCACGAGATCGAGCAATCCTCGAGGCACCTAGGGTAAGTGTGGGTATTACTGCGGACTTTTAAGGTAGGTTAACTTTAGAACCCTCGATACGGCGTTCAAATGAATGAAAGTTCCTCCTTCTTTTTTTAAAAGAAAGGTGGGACCTTAATAATTCCATAAAAAAATATGAGGGCGGGGTAATAAGTACAGTTAATTAAAAACACAGAGATTTGTCGATCAATGTCATTGCATGAGTTACTGCGGACATGCATGTATTACTGCGTGCCAGTTACTAACGAAACACCAGTTACTGCGCATGTATTACTGCGGCCTGATGACAGGCGAAACATAACCTTAGTACAAATATCACTTGTTATTTCTTGATTCCTTATTATCACTTGAATTTTTTCTCGGCATGCTTACAGAGTTACACGTGATTGCACGCACCGTTGCGTACTTTGCAGGTTATATAGACGTCAGTGAATACAGTCATAGGTCCGCAGTAATACATGCACATGGTGTCAAGCAGTGCACCTAATAGTGCGGTGAGAAATAAAAATTAAAACTAAAATGTAGACGACTGATTTACTGTTTTTCTGAAAAAATAACTCTTATTCTATCGAGCAATACCGCTACAGTACATGTATTACTGTTAATAACAAAAATATAAATGTTTTTGAAGTAGGTGTTCATGACCGCCATATCGGAAATCGACCGAAGTTTCACCTTGACGAATTTCAAACTACGATAAGAGAATTAATAATAACTTTGCGGTACATACTTATTAATAATTATCTGTAATAGAGTTTAAAATAATTTTATCAAAAATTTTCAAGAGATTATGTACTTTCCAACACTAAATAGGATCTGTTGTAGAATATCCGCAGTAATCGGGACATCCGCAGTAATACCCACACCTACCCTATTGTTACTTCTTTCACGTTTCATCAAACATTTCCATCAGCAGGCTGGGTAAGGAAGTTCGACACAGCTGCCACTCGGTCTCTCTTCCTCTCCGGTTATCCCCGTCGCGTTGACAATCGGCAGGACAGAATAGCGCGGCAACCGAGCGTTTCCATCTGAACAGGAATCGATGGGAGTTCGCTCGATGGTAACGAAAGAGCAATATGCTCGCCCCGCCGTTCGCTGGTTCCGACCTCGCGACAACAAGCGCAAGAGAGCCGTCGACTGGAGTCGCAACAAGCGGCAAGAAATTTTTTTCTTCTCTCGCTCGGGAACGCTCTTATCGTTATTACGTCGTTTGACGGCCACAATGCCGCCGGGGAGCGCATTGGCTGTCGAGCTGGAGAAAAAGAGCGACGCGGAGGAAAGACTGCTCGTCGAGGAGAGCTTGGAAAGGGGTGAACCGGAGGGATGGAGGGGAGGAGAGAAACGATTGCATTCGGCCTGAATGCGGGACATAACGGGGAGTAAGTGCACGAGAGAACGGGTCCTTTTCGCAGTTTATTCTTCCTGAAGTCGTACGGGGTAGGCGAGAGGGGGGCTGGCGAGAAGGGGGCCCCTCGCGAGTACCATCGTCAATAGAGAGGACCTCGTCGTTACTCGGCGGCGTGCACGCTCTCGAAAGGGTGAGGCGTGGCATAAAGGCAACGATGAATAATTATCGCGAGTGCTTAAAGGAAAACAAACAAGTAACCGCGCTCGACTTGACGGCTAAGTGGCGTATTTAACAAACAACCGACCGAATGGGAACAGTGGCTGCACGCGGACCAACGAAACGCGGGGGCTCCCTCATCAGTCGTGTACCCGCCTGATTAAGGACACTCCACGGGGACCGAAATAAAGGAGCGCTCTGATTTCGTTATCCACGCATTGTTCTCGATTTTCAGTGAAACCAGCGCGACGGTGATGCTTTTGACTGTCGGTTTATATTGCCTTCGTCGCAGAACGTGCGTCGGATGCGATAAAAAACAGCAGAGCAACGGTGTTCATAATTTAGTGTTTTGAGTGGGGCAGGGACGACGGCGACTTATTAGCTTTTTATTCGTGAAGATTGATTTGCCGAGCTTGATTAGGGAGAGGACATTACCAAGACTGTGTTTGGTATTTGAAACGCATGTGTGGAATCAATGATTTCAATGTTTAGAATAATTTTCACTGTAAATTCCGTGTCGTTGCACAGCTGATTCCTTTTCGAGATTTGCCAATGTCAAGCGACAGCTTTGTGAAACGGAACGAATCCGCGACTCCAACTATCCGAGAGGCCGAATTTGACCTCGTTCGGAAAACACTCCCCAGCATTACAAATGTAAATGACCAGGAATAAATCGAACGGCCGCTTCAACTATCAGCTCATGCAAATAGCCAGAAGTTACATAAAATATCGTACTTCAATATAACTCGGCCGATTTCCCGGCGCCGGCGAAAATTTGAAGAACCATCTCCATTGAATATAAATCACGCGTTGCCCCACCTCCATTGCTCCACATCCCTCAATTTTCGTATTCTACGCTCGGATATTCCAATTTCTACCAGGAATATACTCTGGCCGGGGCGGTCTCTATCTAGTCGAAGCGATTCTACGGGCCATTTACATCTCGGCCTACATGCATAGTTAATCGGCGGCCAACCAACCAACCAACCAACCGCCAACACAGTTCGATAAGGGCTGCAAACCGAACGTCGATCGCTGAAAAGAAAAAGAAGCGAGTGCTGCGTGTCGTCATTTAAAATGAATCAAGCGCAACTGAGTGGAGTTGAAACGTTGGTTTTAATCGAGACTCGATAAAATAGAACATTCGGTGGAATGACAGAGTATGAATAATACGTTTTTTGGAACGAATTGCAGACTCCAGAGATTTCAGAATGCTGAGCAAGGATACAGGCGATAGGCTCGCTACGTTTGCATCGCAAAGTCGAGCACTGTCGGTCTGGTTATGGCTATCAAACTTTACGACCCGCCTACATTGCATCTCCATTAGCGAGGGCTCGCACCTTGCCCCCGTAACACCAACCGAGTCTTTTCCGCGACACGCTTCCACCTGTCCCCGCAGCGGGAATCGCGGACCGAAACGCGGGTAAAGAGCGAACGCAGCGGGGCGAAGAGTAAAGGAGGAGACGCTATTTTTACCCTTAAATGTAAGGGCATACCGTGGTTCCGCATTACGCGGTGGAACAGCGGGGGCGCGGGATAATATACCCGAGGGAGGGAGTCCTCGCTTCCACAAGCTTTAAAGCGCACCCCCGCCGTTCCCTGGCGAGAGGAACGGAGAAGAAAGGAGATTCGAGAGAGCAGGCGCCGCGCGGACACAGAGAAGATGGGAACGAAAGAAAGAGTGAGGAGATAGAATGAGGACGGATGCTAAGGGCGCGACCCGACCCAAACGTTAGCTACCCTTTGACGTTATTTAGATAAAATACGCACGCTGGAATCCTTGATGCGCGTCGTTGGATTCCCACTGCTTCCCGACGGATTTGCGAGCCCTCAAGTCTGCTCGACCTCTCGCCAGACGGCGAGAGATGAATTTTGCTGGGGGTGGTCAAGAGACTAGCTGAGGAACTGCTACCTATATCATCATGACGGATTCACGCGTGAAAGTTAACACTCGTGAAGCTCTTGTTACCGACTTTGTAGCAAGAAGTATATAGACGTCCATGGACGTCGATGGAAGTTAGAAAACGTCCCCGGAAGTCGCAAGACGCCAGAATCGGCATACGATAATTACTGCAATCGAACATCCTGAGACTTTCCCTGAACCGAGAAGATTTCGCCAGATTGCGTCTTCGTGTTGCCGTAGTGTCCAAAAAGTGGCTTGAACCGAGATTACTGACAGAATGGGAGGGCGAAGTCGCGGGAGGGTGAGTTTCGAGCGAGGCAAAGTTAGCGACACGTCCAAACTTATCTGCCCCCCTGTTTAATTTAACGTAGCTTCGAGTTAGCCGTTAACGCGGTGCCGACGAAACTCGGCCGACAAGTGTAGCCCCCGCGATCCTGGACCGTCTCCGTCTACCTCGACCACCTCTCCTTTCTTCTTCGGCTCGTCCACGTCCACCCCTTCTTCTTCCTTCTTCTTCGCCGTCGTCGTTGCCGTTGCCAACGATACGACAACGAGTCCTGGCTGGCCCCGCGTTACGGTAATGCGATACATCGCTGCAATATCCCCTTGAATACTGCGACAAGCCGTTTCGCGCCATTTACCGCCTAATTTGTAGCTGGAAAAGTTCGCGCGAGCTCGCTGCCCCGGCCAGAAACTTCAGCCGAAGGAGAATCGTGTTTCGTGAGCGCGAAACACGACAGGCAGAGGGTCGGGCAGACCTCCGTCCTTGTAACTGACAATGAAATTTTAACGACGCACAATGGGAGAGCTAAGAAATTGAATAAGAAGGGGTGGTCGAGGGAATTGACTGGAAGCTTGACGTTCGCTGCGTTTAAGGTGCAACTGGGTTCATCCTGGTGTTCCATCGTTTCCACGGTAGAACAAGGGGCTACCGTTTTTGAGACGGAACATGCAAAAGGCGTAGGAAAAATTAGGTATCCCGCGGAAGCGTGATTCCGACGCGGCGCAGGAATTTTGATTCTACTTTAAATTTCTCGAAAGATGTTTCCATACGCGGTGCGTCCGCACCGATGTGATATGCAAATTTCCCTCCTCATGCGCGGGAGCCTGCATTTCGCTGCGAATAAATATGCTTCGAGGAAGAATGGGAGAATGCTCTGTCTGATGTGTGTAGCCTCGCAACGGTGGCTCATCTCATTATACGACATTCTTGGAAGAAAATGGAGTTGGCGGATAGAAGCTGCACGAATCGCATAAGCTCATTGTCTGCTCTTCATCTCTACACATTTTTGTGAGCTTCGTTCCGTACATCTTTAACGCGGGTCAATGAAACGATCTTCAAGTTTCAGTTTAGTTGTTCAAGTTTCACGCATCGAAACTTTTATGCCTGCGAGCACAGTATCCATTTCCGTGCAAACACGCACGCGAATAAACAAATGCGCGACGATGTACACACGACGCGAGGCGATCGAAAAAAAAATATGCAAAATTTCCCCGTTTCCGCGGAAAAACTGTAAAATGGCTCTTTGAAGGCGCGCGTGCACGCGAACGCGAATCGATGTTTCGCTGGTTTCCACATGGAGTACGAAAACACGGGCTCCTCGGCCTGCTACAACCGATTCCACTTGAGTGAATGTCGAAACACTGTGTCTGTGCATCGTTTCGTTCGTGATTTTACAAACGTGTAAACCGGGATCGATGAAACGAAACCTGGTTTGATGAATAAAAAAAAAGGGGCGAAAAAGAATGAAAAAGACCGGCCACATTGCCAACGTCAAACAATTCATGTGTCTGTGGAATATCGCCCGCTGATCGCCTCAATATCCGTTTCTCTTTTTTGGCAGACGGCTTTGCGCGGGATTTAACTTAGAGAGGAATCATGCTGCTGAACGAGCGATGGGTCTTCATAGCTGGTACGTGTTCATAACGACGCATGTAGTTCTTCAATTAAATTACCAGACCGTTTCATTCCGCGGAATCGAATGGTGTATTGCGCAGATCGTTCTTGCAAGATTTAATTGCACTCCAATGTTACGCTGCGTTGTTGTACCTCGACTACTCTCCGACGTATTGGACGGTTATTTTGATAAATGTCACTATAACTGTTGATATCTAGGATGCCCTGCTCTTGATTATGTGATATTACTTACTATTATAAGTTTAAAGAAAAGATCTCAAAAGATATTAATTTCATTAATTAAGGACATTGCAGCAAGAGGTGTACAGCTCCATCGTTACCAACTTGGAGTAAATTAGAAAAAATTATCGCTTTGACTTAACATTAAAACGAGAACACCAATTTAAAAATATATATTTTCGCAAAATAAGTAGTAGTTATTGAGCTGATAAGTTTTTAGTTCTTTTTTTGGCGAATTTTTCAAATCTGGAACTGCCCAAAACTAAAATATGCATACACAATTTGTAATAAATCACTCATTTGTTACTGGATTTGTATCAAACGTGCACCAAACGATGCAGAATTTTTGTTTACGTATGTTACAAGTCATGACTCAAAAACTGCAAAAAATAGAGTTGCACTCTCAAATTTAGTAAATTTCAGCTTTGCCATTATCCGTCGTAAATTTCAAAGTCGATGAAAGTGTTCATGGTTTGTAGATTTTGAATCGTATGCGATAAGTGGCTTGCAACCCACATTCACGTATAATTTCCAGAAACTAGATACAACCCCAAATACGATTAAGTAGAAATCCTTTATTGTTATTCCTCCCCTCACGTTTTCAACGATAAATTTTGAATGGTGCTAGGAGACTGCTAGTGTTGTCCAGGCTATTGTAGAAACTGGTATATTTAGAATCCCATTAAGGATAGAAGCGGAATATGTATTCAAAATCAAAGAGGTGCACTTTCGTCCTAATGATGGCTCACAACTGCATTCTACGTTTAATTCTATACTGTAAGCCACTCCAATGGAACAAGATACCCTTCGCTAAATTCAGTACGCCAATTCCAATTGCACAACTGTATTCGGTGTTTGGATACCAAAGATTACTAACAACCGCGTGGCCAATACCATAGATGCGGCAGCAAGAGAAATGATTCCCCAAATAACCGAAAAACGAAGAAAAGGAGCTCGGGGAACATTGCAAACGCTCGTGTGTAAACTCGAAAACGTCTTGGAGCCCGGATCCAACCGAACTTACACGAGGGAGGGCGAAAAGTCGACAGGGAGACAGAACGATCCGGCGAGTTGGTTGGGGAAAGTAGAAGTACGGTCTTAAGAAAACTCGCAATATTTACGGAACGGAAATCAGGCACGACGTAAAAATACAAATCGCCCTAATCATTATTTACTTTGCTTTACCGAGCGTCGCGACGGCGTCCCCTCTTCGCAACGGCTCCCCTAGCGCGAACCGTTCAAGAGAAGTTTTCGACCTACGCTGCACTCGAAAACGTCGATTCACGGTAAAATCCAGCCGTCGGGGTCCAAGTGTCTGATTAAAGAGGATCCCTGTATCGATCTCGGTGGGGCTGAAACGTTGATTTCATCAGTCTCGTGGGCTGGAGTCGGCGAACAGGTCTCAATTAAGTAGTATATCCGCTTACTACGAACGGCGCGTTGTGCAAACGAACGCTTACAAAATTGAACTCATCTGACACGTTTCCTATATTATACTTTCCATGTACAGGGTGTAAAAGTGAAAGCCCACCTGTAGTCATTAAGAATACCTTTGTATTGAATACGTGTTATTATTGTTAGGAAATTTTAATTGAAGAGTGATCAACCTATGCAGATTTCATTCGCATTTTCTTATAATATTTCCATACTCCAGTTTTATAAATACAGGAAAGAATCTGTATTTTGTAAGTCGAAACGTAGCTAATCAGTACATTTTTCTCGGCCATTATTTCAGGAAAATTGCTCGAGTTTTAATTCCGCAGGAGTATGAACTTGGATTTAAGCGACATTAGTCACAGGGGGAAGTTAATTATTCCAGCAGATATTTACTGGTTATCAGCGAACGATCGCAACGATGAAATTCCCTTCCGATATCGGCGGTTAATAAATTAAACTTCCATAGAAAATACTTATCTCCACCAAGGGAAATTCCCTCTGATAAGTGGGGCCGTCTGCAACGCGGTAAAAGAAATTCAATTAGGTTCGCAGCCGATATATCTCGACGCGTCTTTTTCTCTTCCCGGGAATCTTGAGTCTTGAATCGAGGCCCCCGTTTAATCTGAGATCATCGGAAAAATGGAAAAATCTGGTTGGTAATCGACCTCGAGCGCAGAGAGAGAGCAAGTTTCGTGCTTGAGATAAAGTAGATAAGTAACGAGAGAAGGCGACTGAATGATTGAAAATGTCAGTCGATCAGGGACAACTAGTTTGTTCTACAAGTTCATTAAACCTATACAACATTATCAAAAATTTGGTGTGTATTCGGAAATTTGGTGTTATACATACATGAATCAGAAAATACACGAAGATGTCGTTAAGCATAACCTAACACATAATTGAAAGAGCGAACATACCATCACATTGCACATATCATTTCCTACAGACAGAGTGACTCAATTCGTCTTTAACCATCTGAGTAACTAATCGATCACCACTATCGCGTCAGAGTCTATCGTTCCAGGAAACGGGCACCGTTCCGCAGGAAAGAAAGGAAAGCTACGGAAAAGAAAGGCAGCCCGTAGCTCGTGGTCCGCAGTAGGGAATGAAAAATAAGCTCAGAGGGGTCGGGGACAAAATGGCTCATTGGCCACGCGTTCGCCTAACTACGTTACTCGTGGCGGAGCTATTTCTTCTCGCTTCGAGTCGACCGAGCCCTCGAACAGTGGAGAGCGAAATTGCGAGCGGCAATCACTGCCGCCCGTCAGGAGCCAGGGTGAACGGAGCGGAAAAAGAATTTCGGAAAAAAGGGCGGCGCGGCGAAGAGCGTAGGGGAGGGAAGAAATATCCGAACGTACCTTAGCCGCGGGCCTGGGAAATTGAATAGTGCCCGCGAAATTGAAAGCGGAAATTCGACGCGTTTCGTAGCTGCTTTGTTGCTTGCCCGGTGGGTCCGAATTTTATTTCGTCCCCGACGTTGATTTCGTTGCCCGCGATACCGTGGGTCGTTATGGAAACAATGCGCGAAAAGAATTGTCCCGGGGCTGGAAGCCAATGCACTCTGCCAGGACCAACGTATCGATGGGCTTCTAGCGTGTGGCAAGCCCCTCGGTCACATTTCAATCCGTCACACGCGCTCGCCTATCTTAAATCGATCGATAATCATCTCGTTCCGTAAGACATTGCCCTAGAGGTATGAAGGAAATGGGTTCGTACACAGGGCTTTATGTATGGGACGCTCAAAGTTGTGAGCTGCATTTTCATGAGTCTAAGTATGTTTCCAACGGTGCATTAATGGGCAATGAAGGGAATCAGGATATCATTGGAAGCTTTCAACGTATGAACCTTTTGGAAGAATATTTCATTAATATAAGTAGGTATCAAGTATGAAGATGAAGAAAAAGCGCGCGAGTTTAGACACACCCTGTAAAGTAGAATTTTGAAGTGTCTAGGTGGCACAACTAGTCCATTGCATGTACCACAAATTTGCCCCCAGGTTAAGAGGACGCACCTCCTTATTTTACACAAACGAGAAACCACCAAACCCCGACCACTTCCTTCAGCATTCTACCCCGCACTGCGTATTAACAGTGAAACGAGTTACTGCAAACACCAATAACTATCAGATAACACGCTTAATTGTCAGCAAACGTCCGAAGCGTAAACGTGAAGTGGAGATAACGTATACATATATGAGTGCTCGCCCAACTCATCTACGTGGATAGAAAGTTGCAATGCACGCGCGATCAACCGTAGTGAATTGTCATCGGTCGTCTCTAGTGACCACAGAGTGCAGTGCACAAACGTGCGTTGTTCGGAATAGCTGGAGATAATTTAACGAAGAGGCCACTCGACTTCCACTCGGGCTTCCTTTATCAGGCATTTAACCAGGAATCCGTGAAACGAATAGACATTCCAGAAATAAGCGGAATGCTTCGCCGTGGTCGTTCGATTGCGTCGCCGCGGTGAAAGAATAAAAAGGATGTATCGTTCGAATGATCGTAACGAACGAGGGTAATTAACCGCGGGGACTGCTGAGGCAGCGGATGATTCGAGACTGGCGGAAACGCGGCCGACCGCCGTCGTCGAAGGAAACTGCAGCGCAGTTATCGGGAACAGGATTATTCAGGACCTCTGATTACGTAGCCTCCAAGTCTTCCGTCCGTTCCTGGTCTAAATGTAATTAGCTGTCGACCACGGGAATTATCTCGGAGCCGGGATCGCGACGTGTAAGTTTCTCTGGCTCGATACGTACAGCACGAGTCAAAAGTATTGGATCATGTGTCTCCCTCGTAATCGTGATAGAATATCGAACAGAGGGTGGGTTCGTTTTGACATGCTTTTAATTTCGGTGCATTTATTAAGCTTCTCCCATTTCATACCTTCTCAAGATATTGGAGAAGTATTAGAGATAACGTCTTAAAAAGAGAATAATTCTCCCTGCAAACTATGTATTTCTAAATCATTAAACAATCTCAAAAAATTCCAATTCCGTTGTCACTACTTAATAAATTGAAATCGATGATATCGTCGAGCATTATACATCAATGCGAATGCACCAGTGACCGATGGTGTCCTCGTGTTCGTTTACCGCGAAACGGTAGTCCGTTGAAATATAGTTTATTAATGAGGGATTACAATTCAATTACACGCGCCTGGAACGTGACAGAACTGGAGAAAAACTGCCGACGATCCTTGCGTATCGGCCGATGAAGCCGCACGGAACGAGCATCCGACACGGGTGCCTCGTATTTTATCTGAATGGGAGTATAATTAGTTGGAATAACCGAAGATATAGCGGGACCATTACGCAAGCAGCGCAATAAATGTAAATCAGGCGGCCGCGGAACCGGCAATAATTCCCGCTCCAAAAACAGTGGCGCGTCAAGCGGCTCTCTATTATCATCCCGTTGGCTCGGGGAAAGGATGTAAAGCTCCAAGGGCCCGGAAATAATCGCCAGACGCGCCTCTGTGGCTGAACGCAACAACGTTATCGGATGCTTGGAAAAATCGAGTGGGTGTTCAACCGGCGACCGCGAAATTTAAAACGCGTAGGCGTGGCGGAGGCGGGGAAAGGTCGTTTGTGCGCCCGTTACAAAGGAAAGGAACACATCTCGTCTGTCGTCTCGGGTCCACCTAATTCGCTTTCTGCGGTAATTCCGCGAGCTCATCAAGAACGACGTCTAATATCATAAAGAGGCCGACTGTCGTCTCTCGGAAATGCTCGGAGCAACAGACGCGTCTTCCCAGCGTGTTTCAAACGGTCCGCGAAAGCTCGTAGTCTCTCCGCAGAGAGAAACGTTTTAAATCAAACTACGTTGCGTTTTAATTAGGTCTCGCTAAACAAGCTGCTTATTCCCGTTGCATCGCGAAATCTGTTCGTCTCTCGTGGTCTCCCTTTTCGTAAAGAAAATATTAGCTTATGAGTGTATAACATGACATGCACCGATACCGAAGAATTTAATAAAAAGTCCCATAAATTCTTTAATCACGGTCTGCTATTAAAAACTTACATAAATGCATGATGATTTCGGAAACTATGTTGAACTATTTTATCCATAACGAGGATGTAAACGTTCTTCCAAATGAGCCAGCAGATTGTCCCAGAACGCGACGCGTCGTCGATGATAACGAAGCTCATTCGCCGTGGCGACTCCAGCACCGTTACCCTGCTTGAGCATCGGGATTTTTGGCTGAAAGGCAGGCTGGAACGATCGTCGCGATTTCCTGCGCAGACGTGTCCCGGATTTCCCTCGTCTTCGGTCGCGAGGCGGTATCATTTGCCGCGGCGATCGAGGAGAGCTAGCGGAGAAGGGCCGCGTCGTCGGTGACATTCGTTTCTTTTGTCGTCTGGCGCATTAAGAGGGAAACGGGCCGGGCCGGGTTGACACGAGGGAAAGAGGGAATGCCTCCGCGTAGCATCCTAGCCACGGTGCCAGGGTCGAGGTTCAGTCGACTGCTTTATATGGAGCACAATGCAATGGGCGTCGTTATGGCCGAGCATCGCCATAAAGACTAGCGCCACTCGCGGCACAAAGCGCGCTATTTTGCCACCCTCGTCGCCGCAACTCGCGGGCTGTGCCTACTTTTTCCCGCAACCGTACACCCCCGCGTGCCCTCTAGCCCGACAGTAACGGCGCCTCTCTCACGTACTTACTTACTCTCCCTCCTTCTCGCCCTCAACGGAGAAGGGCGGACGGCCTCCGAGTGTCTCTCGCCCTCTGCCAACTTACTTCCCTCCACGTCGACCTCGAATCTTCCTCCTACCCACGCTTTTTTCTTTCTCCATTCTTCCTCCTTTCGTCCAGCGCTCCCTGTTATCGGTGCTATCCAGCTTCTCGCCCTGACCAGTATTCCCTCTCCATTCTCACTCAACAGGACAAAGGCCCGAGGTGTATTTAAACCTAGCCTCAACTTTATTGCTCGAGTCGAATGTCGATTTGTGGCCTTCATACAGAGAAACGTCACTTTGCTCTGGTTCATTGCGATCCATTCGCCATGGCTGTTCTAATTGAGACATTCGGGTCAATTAATTTTTCGTGCTACCTATCAATTTTTCCGTCTCGATCGAGATTTTATGAATCAAAACTATTTCAGGAGCCTACTTTTTGGGTGTAGATAAGCGAGCAGACCAAAATTGTTTTATTCAAGGAAGGTCTGCAAATTGCAGTTTAAAAACTATCAGAAAGTTTTGGGTGAGTGACTAGCCTCGTCCTGGCTAGTGTCGGTAG
This sequence comes from Andrena chrysosceles, assembly GCA_963855975.1. Classification (NCBI taxonomy): domain Eukaryota; kingdom Metazoa; phylum Arthropoda; class Insecta; order Hymenoptera; family Andrenidae; genus Andrena; species Andrena chrysosceles. The sequence continues at coordinate 6,110,309 of OY979766.1, read as the reverse complement.
AAGCTACGCCAAACCGAGCATAGTGGCGAGCGAGAATCAAACAGGATAAGGGGTATAGCAATCGTTGACGTATAAACTCCCTGGCTCAGTGCTTTTATGGGCCTAATATAAAGGAACGACCGCGGGCAACTATCTGCCAACAGCTATGCGATGTTTCATGAACTTTCCTCACGGAATCACAACATAATCCCTCACCTACGCGAATCCTCTGCTACTTACGCTTACCACACTTGCTCGCGTCCTGCCGTTCACGCTTAATCCATCCCTAGTTTGGTCCACAATCTAATAGAATCTCTCACATATAAGTAACTCCAAAAACGATGACCCAATGAACCACTCAAACGAAGATGACGCCGCAAACCGAACTTCTCTTCAATCACGGCACAGCGCAAAGCAAAAACTGAATCTGCTCTTCTTGTTAATCGCAGATCTCAGACTAACTTCGGTCTGCTTGACTCGTCAACTTCTCGAAAGGTTTCCTGGACTGTTAGCCCCTTTTCTACAGCCTGCCGCGACAAGTATTTAGAGAACTTCGCGCAGAAGTATGCAACTTCAAATTCTACAAGATTTGTCTATTCAAGAGCTTTTCCTGCAATTTGTCTTTCCAAGTACTTAAACTTTATGGGAATGACGCACTTCGCAGGGTCGTTCGCAGAAATTCGAAAGAATAATTAATCCTGAAGACTACCCTGTCGCTTTTGTTTCCGCGCAAGGCACGGCTAGAGATTCGGCGAAAATAGAAAACCAGGGAAATTTCGAGGCAGGTGCCGCTGCAGCTGGCCTGCATTCCAATCAGCGTCCCGCCACAGTTGAGATAGGGAATGCAATACGCGCATGAAATACGATATTCTGGTAGTTTCGGGCGCGAACCTATTCGACTGCACGGGATCTCGGGTAAGCCGTGTGTCGCGGCGAGATTCCGCGTAACAGCGCGGAAATATAACACCTTCATGGCCGGTGACGCGGTAATACTTGCAGTGTAAGGTTTACCCATATTTCAGGCTCGAGCGCATTGAATGCAGCTACAGGGGCCGCGGAACAGCAGCGCGGCTTTATTCGACGGTGTAAATCTTGGGGGGAATCCTCGAAGAATATGGAGGGGTCTCTGCTCGATTCATTTCGAGGGTTAAAGGAAGTAACGGGGTGCCCTCGACTTTGACACACTGTTCTACGAATCGAGCAAGGAAGTCCGAGAAGTTTGATAACCCAGGGTCCACGTCGTAGAAGAATCTGTGGAAAATTTGTTCTCGTAAATAATATTCACTGGGTGTAGGTAGAAGTTACAATAAACCTTGAATAAACTTTGTGGCTTCAGGGTTACATCCACCGAGAGGTCCGGGAAAAGCATACCTCTAAGTGGCTGTAACCCCTTAAGATAAGGTTGTTTCGTCACGCGCTGTCTGTGCAGTGTCGAGTACAATCTACTTACTCCCACTATCCAACCTATTACCACGCTCGTGTCAATATTAACCTTTCTCAACCGCGTGCACCATTTCTTTTTACACTCAAAGTTACCCTGAAACACCAAAAACGTGGAAATATTAGCCAGTCTGAATAAAAGTATGCCGCAATACAAGTTACGATGTTAATCTCTTTTCAGAAGCACAAGTAACACTTCCGAAAGTCAACAGTGTGTTCTGTGAAATTGGAAGTGCTTCGTCGATACGAAATTTCTGAAACGGGAAGAGGAATGAAAGAGATATTATCTGGCCGTGAACGAAGTTTCGCTTGGCGTGATAATGGCGTCGTTTTATCACGATCATCGAGCCGCGATTCTGCATGCGACAAACCGTCGTTACTTCCCCTTATCCTCCCAGCTAAGCTACCCCTCCGCAGGGCTCGCCCATCCCTTTCACGGACAATCATCGGCTTCCCCTTCTTCCGTGGCATCGAGAATCCCTCGGTTCCGCGCGCTGCCACTTGACACTAGACGGTCTCTTCTGTCTAGTGGGGTGGCTGCATCCGCAACGTTCAAAAACCTCTGGCTGCTCTGACTGCAACGACGTGTACAGTCGCACACATACACACACAAGGATGAACCAATGCGTGTACACGTTGTGTATTCCGGATGCGGTGGCGTCGCGACGCCAGACGACGCTTCAGACACCTTTGACCCTGGCTTCTCTGACGTCCGATCGCTTTGTTCGCTCGACACTGGACTTTAGTTCCTTTGAGACACAGTGCACGTTAAAACGTATGTTAATCTCTGTTTATTTGAACAAACTGATCGGAGAATTTAATTACATTACCGGTGAATTTAATCGATATTGATTGAGGTTAAACAAACGGACCATAAATTTTTAACAAACGTTAATCCATTGTGAGGTATAATAATCCGAGGTTAAATAATCCCTGGTTAAAAAATACAAATTACAGTGCAAAGAATTTCGTGTTTAAAAAAGCTTCATTGCTGTAAGAATTACTTAGTACACTCAGCCCCTCACGATTGACGTGGGAAGAAAAAACATCTCCATCTTCCATTTTCGGTTTTAAATAACCCTCTTCCCCGTAATCCCGCGGAAACGTCCATTCCAGTCACTGACGAGTCGCGCGTCGCGGGAAATAAAAGCGTCTGCGAACTCCTCGGGAAAACTTCGTATCTTCCGCGGCGCGATTTAATGGCAGCTTGCCCGCGAAGGAATATCGGAGAGTGGAAACGTGGAATATCCTAGCATGCACGCATAGCTCGCAGGAGAACGTTCGAGCTCTTACCTTCGATTTTTCTCCGACAAGGACGCAGACGAACCTGGCTCGTGAATATCGAGATCGGGACCGTGGAACTCCCCTGTCCCTGGCGTACTCGAGCTAAGGCGAGAGGTGGATATACGATTCGAGACGTAAAAGCGTCACCCCCTCCCCGCCGCTGCCATTAATAGTATGCATTTATTCGGAGACGCGGAATTAGACCAGGGATTGCGGCCGCAAGCAGAAGTGGGCGCTCGCCGTTTGAAAATCGCTGGGCAAGACGCTTTTGAATTATTCAATCTTCCATCGATGGAAAAGCGTTGCCTTCTACTTTGCTCTCTTCCCCCTTTTCTTCCTTTCCTCTCTTCCCGTCACCACCCACGACTTCTGTCCCACCCTTCCGCCACCCCGTTGCCACTCCACGCTCGGTTGCTCGGCTCAAGGAAACGATGAACCTAATATTCGCCAACTGCCCCCTTTATTCTCGAGCTTCCTCTATGCTCGCCACCCATAATGACGGGACTCCGTTCGTACCATTTCTGTTTCTTCTTCTTCGCCAGGGGTCGAGGAACTAATGGCTGGATTTCACGGGGATTCGGGACGAGTGTATAGAATGATAGAAGATCTGGAGGGATATCCCTTTTGGGGCTCTGCCATGTATCTTCAGACACGTCGTGTTTGTACGTTGAGCTTGGAATTTATTTAAACTGGGAAACAGTAATTTTATCCGAAATTATCGTCCGTGTTATAGTATCTTGTACCTACTGTTCGACATCGAGCAACCTATGTACGTGCAGTTTCGTCGCCGGAAAAGCAACAGAGGCGGTGCACGACTGACTGCAGCCCCGAATATGCATCTACGTGGTCAAAAGCCGGTCAGATTCAATTACGAGCCAGTTTAATAATTCCTCGCCAGCCAAGTCACGTACCGTGCCCAGACAGGAGTTGCCTCCGTCCATTCCGCCGAAGTTAGGAACATGTTTTTGAGCTTGTCGTCCGCATCGTTGCCGCGAACCGAACCTCTCTGCACTGCAAAGTGCCCACGAAAGAGCCAGCTGTATTCTTGAGCGGTGAACAGAGAGTGTTTGCGCGTTAAGCGAGACCGTGACGTGCAAGAGAGAAGTGTGACAGAGATCTCTGCTACCCCAAAACTTTGCTGTCCCTTAAATTATAGTTTAATATCTATCTAGGGTCCATTCCACTTAAAATGATCGAGCGTATTTGCACTTCTCCTCCTCGCCAGACGCCACACGCCTATAGAAGAACCACAAAGAGCAAAGCGAGGAGGTCCGATTCCATCGATTCTCGCGTGCAGACGCGTCACAGGAATATACGCGTCGCCGAGTAAATTATTGGACGACACGCTGCATACGCGAGATTACGCCGCTTCGCCGAGAAGGACATGCCAGTAACATTTTTTACAGTGACTGGCGCGATAAGTGCTCCTCCCGCGAACCGGTCGCCTCCGTTGCTTATAGCCGCGTGTATAAATCACAAGCATTGTGCAGAAGCTGATGAAAAGTCACGCCGATAATATTGGCACGGCAGCGCGGCTCCCAGCGTGAATTTTTTTTTCTCGCGACTCATAAAGCTCGCCCGTGTAGAACCAGCTCGTACGCTCCGTCTCCGCGACCCTTTCGTGCCTCTCCGCGTTTCTCGCATTCCCGTCCCGCAGCTCCACCCTCCTGCGGCCCCCTCTGCTTCTACAATAATGAAGTTGTCAGTTTTTGCGACCCGTCCTCCTGGTAAATGCGCATCGCACGCCTATATGAAACGGCGACGATGTGCGTGCGCGCTGGCGAGCCAAAGGGAATATCAACGGCTCCCATCTATGCGTGAAAAATGATGGTGATATATCAGGCAGGCGTCATTAATCATCGCTCGTGCCCGTGAGCAAGCGTCGTGCCGCGAAAATCCTCGGAGCGTAACCAGCGACGGCGACGCTCGCCTGGGAAAAATCATCCCCGACGCGCACCAGTCGCGAAAAACTGCTCGCCGGCTCCCCCTCCCCGTGTAATCGTTCAGACCCTACAGGAACAGACGCCCAACTACAACTCTCCGCGGGATTCTCGGCGAATTGACAAAGCCCCGACCAGGCTAATCGAGTTGCGGGCCCCGAGCGGCAACTTTCGCGCCAGGGGGAATGGTGCGGCAGACGAGATTTTAGGGCTGGCGAAATGGTGGGCAATTTTTTAGAGAATCGCTGGAATTTTTAGGCGCGAAGTTAGTTTTGTTTCTCTCTGTGGGAGATAATGAAGCCTTCAGGCTTGAGATATCTCGAAAATCCTTGAGCATTGTGCGAGATCTTTCAGATACAGGGACATGGTTTGGTCTTGACGAAATCGATAGTATTGTAGAAACGAGCGAATTGAAAATTTTGTAGACATTACCATAGAATTGTGGCACGTTTGGAAGTTTTCAAGAGAAAACATTTTAATGGCTATTAGCGCCATTCCGAGTTTCTATTTTCAATTTTATAAACTGTACAGCGTGAAACGCACTGCAGAGAGATCCAGTGAATATTTTTCGCAGTATTGTGTTCAGTTTGCAACACGTGAAATTAATTCAGGGAGATTATTTTCGGATTTTATTAATGTACGGGGCACATAGTCAGGGAGGGATGCAAATATTAGCGGGCACATAATGGAGAAATACTCTATTAATTTTTATACCGACCGAAACAATTTCGTTTCCAATTCGTGCGCCATTTGGAAAAGTGGATTTCATTCCCGAGGGGGAGGGGGCAGGGAGCGGTCGATATGGAAACATGTTTGCCTCTCTGCAATTTATAAATATTTAGCGAACGCCAAAGACATTTATACAAATCGATTTAATGAATATATGATATTTCCAAGTACTATAATGTGCCATATAATACATTTGTACGCTGTTGTCTACATATAATAATAAACAATTACTGCGAACATACATAATGCTTTCAGACCTCAAATGCGCACAATTCATCGAAATTTCGCAGAGTTATGAATTTCTATTAAGCACTACCTACAGGACCGGACATTTCATCGTTAAAGGACAACGGACACGGCCAACGGAATTGTCAAACAACAATCGTGCTGCATTCTAGGTTAGATTAACGGCAATGCATTGCAATTAACGGTGAACGCTTAACTATTAACGAGGCTCTTTCGCGTATTAATACAAATTATGCCAGACAATTTTCCCATCGACGAATCGTCGCTGAATCGACCTGCGTGAATCCAACAAGTCATCAACTCGACGAGATAATTTGTCTCCGAAGCTCGTTAAAATTTCTATCTACGTGGCCCGTCGGATTCCACGGATCTTGAACGTTCCAGCTGGAAACGCGTCCTCGCGTCACAACTTGGACGCGGTTCGTGGGATTTGCAAATCGGTACGATGATGAGGGGAAATCGCGCGAAGACGAATGCCTTGAACGCGAGAAAAAGGACAGCGCGGGGAAACGCGTCGACATTTCGCGTTCAATTGTTCAAAGGTGTGGGTAACGACATCATTTTTCGCGTGCAGCGCCAATATTCGCGTTGACGCGCCAGCGCGCGCGAAAATGCGTGCAAAGTGCGTCGTATTGTCGATCGTTTGTATACACAGGCCGCGGGGCGGACGAAAGAGAGGCGGGCGGAGTGAAAATCGGGGAAAAAAGAATAACGCGGAGGTGCGAAACCGAAGCGGAACAGAGACCGAGGGTGAACAGGAGGGGCAAACAAAGAGGCATTGAGAGGGATGCACCGGGAAAATCGGAGTACGTGGAGAGGAACAGAGGGGGAGAGAGAAGAGGCGAGAGGGTAGACAGAAGCGTTGATATCATTATAAACGAGCTGGCGACCGGATCTCCACTCAATTTGTTTGATATCCCTACCACGTAGCGTCGACAAACTCCCCCGAAAAGCAACTCTCCACGTCCCATCTTCCGACGCGCCATTTTGCCGTGGTAATACGTCCTCCGAAATCCTCCCGATTACTCCGCAGGAGACCCAATAAAAAAAGGGAAGGTTGCGCCTCCTCCACGGGAGATCGTCGTCTACGACCTTCCCGCCCTACGGTTAGATTCGATGGTCTGGCCGTGAATGAGGCTTAAGTGCCATCCAGAGTAACGATTGCCACTTAAAAATCGTGATTTGCACGTTCGACCCCCGGTACCGTGCGATCTCATCCTTCCTACTGTCACAGTTACAGGATGTTTAAGGGTGACGCGTAACCCACGGTCCCCGTCGTGCGTGGGATTTTCGATAGATAAACTGGCCGATCCAGCACGTTAACGAGTAATCGTTTCTCCAGAGAAATGTGTGTTAATGACAACTCTTCGAGTCTACGATATTAACATTCAATTATCCTAGGGCAAGTGCAGGTCTGATGAAAAAGGAAGGAATCGAAACGGCACCCTGCCTCCGTCCCCGGGGCCGAGCAATAACATCGAATGCCTCGCAGTCTGCATATCTGGAATTGGATCGGACTTTTCATCCCTAATCCCTCCAACCTCCAGCGTTCAAGTGCCACGTTTCAAAGGAACCAGCAGCACGCGGGGCTCATTTCCAAACAATAACGGGCACGGTTCTCCTGAATTCCATCAGCAGGACGAGGGAACTGGGCTATTTCGAAGACAACTGGCGGCGATAACGATCGCCAGCGTAGCTTCCCCGCGCGGTTACGCCTCGGCGTACACTTGACGGGGGTGTGGAACGAGCGCAGAGGGGTCGGTGGAGTTGGAGAGAGGCAGAAGTCAGGGTGGAAGAGGGAACGGTGGAACGATGGGCGGTGTAAAAACGGAGTAAATAAGGGGTATCCCACTGTGTTCGCCGCGGCCTTATCAGATGCCGGTCATGTAAACCGATTCTGCAGATAAAAGTCCGGCGTCCACCAGCCCGGCGTCGTTGGGGTTTGCGCACGGATACAACGTGGCACACGGCTAGCCACCTGCAGGTGCACAACACCGACACGTACGTCAGCTCGCGTAACACGAAATGAATGATGATTCATGCGGCACGCGAGCGATTTCACGTCGTGTTCTCGTATTCTTTACCGACGTAACGGTCGAACGGGAGGGCAGGGGGTAAGTGGGGAATAATACGCCGTCATTTGGCCTACGTGCAACAGGGATCCAACCCCGTGGCCCAATCGATACGCTCTCGCGAGTAGCGTGTCTCGTCGACTCACCCCACCGACTGGTCCCTATCGTTTCTTTTCCTTATCCCCCTGCTTCCGATCCCCTTCCCCCTCCCAAGGATCGACCGTTTCCTTTCAACGGGACCGCCGTTTCCGCCGTTTGGCAGCCGTTTCAGCTTTCCGCGAAACGATCGCGCCAACTACTGTCAGCCGAGGAGATTGTCGTTCGTGTCGCGTCACGTGAAACCGCGACGCAGGAACGCCGATCGTAATTATTGCGTTTAATTCACGTGACTACTGACTCGACACGGAAGCTGCTGCTGGCCACGTTCATCACGAAGGGACGTGCATGACTGACGTCCCGACGGCGCGGCGTTCCCGGGTCGCGTTACACGTTACGCCTGCGGCTCGAGAGTTTCGTTACATCTTCGTGGGATTTGCGGCTTGCCGGCGAGTAATCTGTCAGTCAAAGTATTTGGGGAGCCGCTCCTATGCGCGTGCCTCTCGTCGCTATTGTCCGCCACGGGGTGTGCGTGGTGTGGACCGTTTACCATGGAGATCTCAAATATTTCTGCACGTACTCGGGCACTCCAGTAATGGCACTCGTAACGCGAATTACTTGAATCGAATTCTACTTGGAACTCTGTATCGATACAGTCCTGCTTACTGCCGATTATCTTACAACCCCATTAATCAACTCCTCCATGGATTTAGTACTATTAATCCCAATAATGTACAAGTGACAGAGTTACGATATTTCGTACGAGCTGAGCTATCATGCATTTTACACTGCAACGTGACATAATTCATCGCCATGGAAACGTGGGAAAAAATAACGTATGACGTTCTAGCCAGCGATCAGACACGTTACTGTAAAATTAATAACATGAATAATTACATTTAGCGGGATCCCAGTTTCGAATAAAGACTCGTAATGTCAGATGGTGATATTAATATAACAAAGCGCATCTCCAATTTAGCATTTCAGTTGTAGACCATTGCAGCGACCCAGTTTCACGATTGCTTGCGCACGTTGCTCGTGAATAAACTGTGCACCTTTATCGGCATATTATTGTTTTATAGTCGAAGTGTCACTTGAGGCGAGAAACGAGGAGTCTCATCAGAGGTGGCGTCGAAAAGAAAGAGCATCGCGTGTGCCCGGATATGAATCCTTGAATAACGAGTCCCTGTTCAAAAAAGCTCGCGAGTTACCAACTACCTACATTCACGTTTGATGGTTAAGTAATGGTGGCTCGGCGCTGGTGCCCCAGCACCCTGTCGCGACAAATGAGAAATTAAATGCGAGCGAACGCGCGAAATCGTTGAATTATCGCGACAGGAGTGTAACCCCGCGATATTAGCGGGCATGTTCGGAACAATTTCGAGCGCTAACGCGTGTCAAGTATCGCGCGCGGTTTGAAACGAGGAAAAATTACGAGTTTAATAGCACTTTTACCAAAACGTTGGAGCCGTGGTGCACTGTCGGTACACAGGAACTGAGGACCACCGGGACAATGCATCGCAAGCTATTCAGGGGTTTAGTAGACTTGAGGTAGCACGGAATCCAAAGCCTAAAGCCAACGTTCAAGCTCTACTTTATAATGCGACGCTTTTGGGAGAGCATACACTTTGCTCGAGTTCGTACCAGCAATTACGATGCAATTTATTAACGTCTGACTGTGTTAATCAATTACGGTCGTTTGTTGCGCCTTTATCTTTCGCGGGAGAGCACCTTCGGGCGGTTGAAACGCTAATTCGTTTTGAAATGAAAAATTGCTCGGTCAATTTCACTTTACATTTACGTAAATTTCCACAGTTTGTATAAAACGTGCAGAGCGGGCGATAATATTAGTTTGAAGAGGATGAAATATCGTTTCCCTGGGATAGAAGAAAGAACGTCCCGTGTACTTAACGAAATAACGCTGAGCCAAAATATTTAGCGCGTAAGGTATTTTTGTAACGAGACATTAACTGACTTGCTTTGATCGAGGTAAATGATTTTCATTAGATAGTTATTTGAATGGGAAACTAGGAGGGCGTGGAGGTTATTAATTGTGATTCAATTTGGTTAGGCGAGCCTCATTTCGCCGATTGTATTACCAGACATTAGATAGCCGAACGATTTCACGGACTCGTAACGCGGAATGTGCGATAACCTGGTTTTACCGATAATCTTTTGCCATCTCCGTGTACATGCCGTCGCATAATGTCATCACGGTATATAGTCGACACCAGGGTAATTAATTACGAGACCGTTGCCCGACACCGCAAGCCAATTAACGGTGGGCACAGCACGGCTGTACTTGAGTCCCGTTGCTGTCGATGCGACTTGGAAAAACGTCTACACGGTAGAAAATTCCTAATGAATGGATACGAGACGAGTGACACGACGAATTGCGACCGACTGCCGTTGTGTATTGATTAACGCTGGCAAAGCATCCAACCAGAAAGCGGAACAGAGGATCAATGACAACGGTCTCTCGGATGAACGCTCTTTGACCCCTTCAGTGGCAGGTGCTTCTGATTTACTAGCCCTGTTTCATCTGAAAAACCGTCGGTCGTGAAAGAGTTCTAAAGTGTTGGTACGATTGGATTTCACTAGGCGCCAGGAAATAAAAATGCCTGTGAACGTATGGAAGAGCTATGATATGTTTAGGTTTTCGTGACATGGGCAATGAAGATATTAAAAATCATGTAAGAAATTAATATATAGTATCTGTGATATTATTATGATTTTCCTCTAAAAAAAATAGACCATATTCGAAGTAAAATACAGGAAATTCCTTTCTATTCTGAGTTGCAACTCACGTGTCCTTAACTCTCGGTATTAAATATACCTAACAGATGTGCCATTATTATCAAAGCCTTTTCCATTGGAAACGATTGTTTCTCTTTGTCAAACACTCGACTCCACTCCTGGCTCGAGCGATGCTAACTTAGAAACTTCACAGAACGTTCTCGATTAGGAGTAAGAAACGAATCATAGGTCAATAGAAAGGGGGCGCGTTCTTATTGCTATTAGCGGGCGGAGAAGGATCAAACGGGATACGTATCTTTTGATGTTGCTATCGGATAAGGGATCAAAAAGACATTCTTTTGATACTGCAGCGGCGCTTAATTACCTTTGGAAATAATAACAGCTGCAATTACGGCAGCAATCAGGAGCGTTCCTTCAGGAATGTAGCCGTGATAATGTCAGGCTGTTCCCATCGCGAAATTAAATTGCGCCGGTAATCGCATCGACCTCGATACTCGCTGTAATGTGCAGAAGTCGCACGAAGGAATAGAGACAGGACGATTCCAGCTCGACAGGCATAAATCGGTGACGTTACCCCGGACTGGAGGCAGTTTCTTTCGCGGCACGTAGGTAGCAGAAAGTTCTCGCGAATACCCAAAGTGTCCTTTTCTCCACGAATCGTTCAACTCGACGGAGAGGAACGGTTTGCGCCGGTTAAATAATAATTGGCCCGCTGTCAGTCGGCTCACGTGCTAAACTTTATTGGAATTGGATCCGTAATCTCGGCACATTTCCCCAGATGCAGACGGAGTGAGTCTTTCTCCCTCGCCTCCCTCCCCTCAGGACCACTCTCCTTTGGCCCTCGTGGACCTTCTTCGCGCCGTAACGCAAGCTATAGTCGACGAACGAATGCCAGTTAGGGATGGATCCTAATCTGACGGCCTACCTAGCCGTGATACCTTCACGGTCTAAGGAACGGTTACTGTACAAGTGTACCAGGGGGATGCCAGTTGCCCGATTTCGGATCAACGTCGCGTTACCTGTCGCATTAGCCTGCCTCTCGGAACAGAGTTGCCCAGGCATCGATTGTTTCGAGTCGCTTTCTCCTTATGGTTACGTCCTACGGTGACTTAAATGCTTAGGAGACGTGCAGACTGTATGGGTGTTGGTAAACTGTTGGGATTTTCTGAAGATGTGTCCACTTTTTACTGTGGGAACAGATAGGAGATGTAGCCCGACGATTTAGATACATGGGGATGTTTATGCAGGGTAGCATGTACCTGGTGTGCTAGTTATAAATGATGATTCTAACGTATATCAGTTCGCTGCAATTAAAGCAATTAGGTAAAGCTACCTATACTCCAAGCCTTACAACTGAAGCAACTTCGCTCTATTAACTGACTGAGCTATTGAAATGTAATTCCTACGTATTCAAATCGAATCAATGTTGAAGACCCAATTACAGCGTAACACAATAGAAGCATTCGGTTCGTATGTATTCCGTTAATTAACGCGACCAAGTACCTACTTATTGAGCCACGGTTACACAGCTCGTATCGATGTTAAAATTGTAAGGCTTCTAAACTTAAAGAGTAACGAAGTACATATACTTTGGCTTATGCAATTGTATAAAAATCAATAATTATAGATATGCTATCACGCAATGAGTATAGTCTACTGTGACTAATGTACTCCAATGATAACAGAACTATCGTGAAACTGTTCAACTCCGGTCTATAGAAGAAATTATATTGAAGATTAGGGAAAGCTAAAGGAACTCGAGAAGATTAAAAATATATGCAGATGTTATTATTATTATTATTATTTATTTATTAACGGGAAGGCCCTTTAGTATAAAAAGATTATAACAACAAAGATAATAAAACAAAGAAAGAAAACAACAAAAAGAAAATAAATACTACAATAAGTAATAACAAGAAAATAAAACAAAATAAACATAATAAAGAAACAATAGAACACATTTTACTTTGACAAAAATCGTTTAAATAAGTGACATCTGAACAACGCAAATGAGACCGCAAAAAAGTCAATTTCTAACGGGCAATGATTCATTGCATCCATGGCCCGATTAATGGGATCAACAGCATAATGAAAGTAATCAGGGACAGACGTTACAAAAAGAGGTCTCGGACGTAACGACCGTTGTGGGGCATGAAATGAAATCAATGCAACGAGTTCCCGACAGTTAATCAGACCATGGATTACTTTATAGAGAAATAACAAGTCGGTACAGACACGGCGATCGCTAAGACTTGCAAGTCCAGTCTTACGCAAGGCAGGCACATAATCATGATCGTCAAACCTCATAGGGCTACCAGAAAGTCTCATGGCAAGTCTAAGAAACTTATGCTGCACCCTTTCTATTAAGTTAACATATTGCTTATACTTAGGGGACCAGATAACTGACGCATATTCAAATTTGTTATGTTTTCTTTCTCAATCTTAATATCATTCGCAACCGTCTCGTGTGCCTCGCAAGCTTCCACCTGCTATCGATTTCCCGACCTATTTCCTTTTAATCGGTCGGTGTCACAGCCAGATTCCCTCTTGATTATGACTCAGAATCAAAGGAACGCGAACAGCCGTGTCGCTTTGAACGCGTATCGTTTCGCCTGTCCCGCTCAGCTTTCGTTCGAGCAGATTCATCGTCGGTTGAAAGTGGCCGGTGGCACGCGTTCGCGCGAACGCACGCAGGGACTATCGTTGCGTGAAGGAACACGTCCGACAGGTTCGTCGGCTCGGTTAATGGGGATTTGCCCGAGTAAATTGCTAGCAGCAATTACCGAATAGCGACTCGGATAATCCCTTCCTAGTGCGCCTTGGGCTGACCCCTCACTCGATACGCCGCTCTCCCTTCCGCTGCTTAGTTTACAGGGAAAACCACCCTCCTTGATCCTGTCCCTCGCGTGTCACGTGCACGCAGTCGCATGACGCACGTGTGAGTCCGTGCGCGATTCCGTTACCAGAAGAACGCTTCTCGACTGGTCGAAAACAAGAAAGCAGCACCCGTGGAACCGTCGCTGTCGATTGACAGTTTAAAACTCTCGAAGGTGAAGGATGCCTTGCAATAGTCGAGGCAGTTTCGTGTTAAATAGCTAGTAGAGAAATAGGTAGGTATTACGTGCAACAGCAATTGCAGGTGATCGTAAAACAAATGGCGGATCCGTGGATACTTGACTACTGACGAGAGTAAAAGATATTTGGTGCTAAGGATGACCTAATCGTCGATGCGTTTCTACTAACTAATAGGAACTAGTTCAGTGATTCCAAACCTGTGGGTCGCGAAGTGTTTTCTATGGGGTCGTCACAGTTTTTGGGGGTTAATTTTTTAATATTATTAAGTTAGAATTATATTCTGAAATACCTATTTTTAATGTGTTTTCTTTACCTTATTAAATTTACCTTACCTTATTACGGGGGGCGGTCGCAGGTTATTTGAATATATTAGAATATATTAAAAATGATCGCGACTCAAAAATGGTTGGGAAACACTGATCTAAGTAGTTATTTCAGTAACTTACACGGCTTGATCGAGAAGTGTATCTCAGAATGAGTATAAAGATGATCCTTTTTGATCTGCACTCACCTGGAACAAAATAAAAAATACTCGGTTGTTATACAGTTTTTTCAGCATTGCTATGGAAATAGTTAAGAAGTTAAGATTAAAATTCGTTATCAGCGATTTTACTGTATACTGTAATTTCTTCAAGGTTCTTCTACCTTTCGTGCAACATTGCAAAGTCATAGAGTGCACGTAGACTTTCGTGACCAGCTGTACGTGTCTAAATACATACACAATGATGTAGCTGAGAGAAAAAAACTCGCAAAATATCCGGCGTAGTCCCCTTGTATGCTCTTTAACTGGCACGAACTGGGTGGAAGCAACAAATAATATTTCCTGTGCCACGGGACGCGCCCGTGAAACTTTCTTTCCGCGCCTGTGAAGGGTGTTCCCTTCAAAGGGATCACGCAAGGATAAGAAGAACATGACGGACGACAACGGGGAAGCTGGATGAAGTTTGGATAGCTTGATATTTTCACTGTAGAGGGGAATGCATATATTTAGGCCACCAATGTAGTCCAATATTCGCGTATAGCACACTCTATGTATAATAATATCTCAACCACGCACGGTGCACTACTGAAAATTTCGCAAGAAAATCGATTTCAAACTTTCGCCCTTTCTACAGGTTCGGCGTAATCAATATTCTTCGCCCCAGATCTACATACGGGCTTTGGAAAAGGTAAAACTTGAAACTCGATTTTCACGCGAAATATTACTAGCTACAGGCAGAATTTTATTCTAATCGATGATACGCATCTCGCGCAAACCCCTTGCAAGGCATGACAGAGGCGACGTCGTGTTGGTCCCTCGATATCTCCGGAAACGAGGGTTTGAAGTCTGGTCTGAAATGTTTTACCAGTTGCCGCCGCCGTCTGCTAAACTACACAGCCCTCCACAGTTTGCTGAATGCACGCGGACCCGCCGTTCTCCGTTCAAATTACCAGGGCGACTTTCAATTTTCGCAAAGGCGACCGACGTTATGATCAGGCCAACCCTGATACGTAATAACGGGTCCCGTAGAAGGAGTACCAGTGTATTTCCTGGTTGCGCAAAGCCTCCGCTGGAGAGAAACGGGTAATAAACGATGCACTGTGCACAGCTTAAACGGAGCTTTATGAAATCCCAGCCATGATTAATAATTTTCCCCGCGCCCCCGCCTCCCGCCCCCGTCCCCCAACTCCACGCTCCGTACCTCGTTAGGCACATATCTCTCATCCTTAAACCTTCGCGTTGGCTTATGCATCGAGGTCCCCTCGGTGGCCAGCTACCTTTCTCCTTTCGTCATTCATCTTTGTCTCTATCTTGTTGCACCTCCCCCTTGCCCTCCACATCCCCCTTCTCTCGTTCTCGTTGCTGGAGCACCTTGGATTATTAATTCCCACCTAGCGGCACTCTTTTTGCCATGACACCTTTTTATGGCCTGAAACCACGGCCACGTGCGACAACGGGAGATTCTCGAGTACAATGACGAACCATAGGAACGAGCTTTTGGAGAATTAAATCGGATACTGTTACAAAAAGGAGCAATTCAATGTTACGACTAAGATGAAGCGCGTTATTACAAGTTTAATTAAATTACGAGGCAATTTCCCGTAGTAAAGGGGATGGTGATCGCTTGCTATGTTGGATAAGAGAAAATCCTTCCGTAGAGGAGACTTTGAAATAAAATCTGAGAGCGTCGCTGGCGCGCAGAATTACGTTACACCGTATTATCCGTGTTCGGTGTTCGGGAGCCTGAATAAAGTGTAATAAATCATGTTATGGGTTGTGGAACAATAATCTTTGAGACTTGGAAGATCGATAAACGGCAGTCTCGTCGGCGAACGATTACGAATGAATATCCTGGCACGGAGTTACGTGGCGAGGACGTCGATAAGGAGAAGACAAATGCGGCGAAGAATAGCTAACATCATTACTACAGCCGTTCGCGCGTAAAACAGGATTATTCTCGTTTGTGAGCCCATTAGGGCGGCGTTCCATAGCCGCCACGCATTAAACGGATGATACGACCCCGTTCGTTTGCACACGCCTCTCCCTCTCTAATAAATGTAATAATAATATAACGGGCCGCCGCGCCGACATGTGACCTCGCGAATGATTCCCGTCGAGCTGTCGCGTTCTCGCAAACTTTTATGCTCGCCACCGCGAACGGCCGTGCCTCTTTCTTCTCGTTCCCCCGTTTACGGCCCGAATCGATAGCGCTAACTGTTTTAAACGCGGGCACGTACACGCGGCTGACTTCACGCTGCTGTTTTCTGTGTCAACACGGGAATATTGAAGCAGGTCGTTCAGGCTGTTGCCGCGCACGTCAGTCATACCTCCACTAGCAGATAATTAACCCGGCCGTTTACATAACGACGTTACTCTACCGCCTCCAGTCGCTCCGCGTTCCCCTGGTGCCTTATTTTTTTACAACCTCAGGGTATTCCCCGGGGCGTCTCCTTTTCAACGAAAATTAGAAACAGACGTAACTGATAAGGGTGGTTTCCTAAGTTCGCGTGGAGCATGTAACGGAAAGTTGTACTGCCGTGTAAGATGAACTTGCGATTCAAAAAATTCAGTCTAGTCTTAAACACAGTGAAAACACAAGTAGATATTTTCGGTTTTTTTTAAACTTGAAGACTTTTTTAAATAAACGGTTGTATATTCGAAAGTACATATTTTAAAGTTCTTGTAGTTTTTTGCAATGCGATATCTAAATATATAATGGAATTATAGGCGGTCTCCCGGCAGCGTTTTTTTAGTACAGTGGCCACTGTACCTTTGACCTAGTTCATCAGAAATAAAAAAATCCACCAAAATTTAATTAGTATATTAGATTATGTAGTCCTTAATCATGACTTTTCCATTTCCGTTGCGTAGTTTTAATTTTACAGATGAAAAATTATGAAAAATGAGAGATTCTGCGGTTAAAATCAATATTTTTGCTATGGGAAGTCGCCATTATGTGATAAATACATTTTTGGGATAATGAAGATTAAGGACTAGATAATCTAATCTTCATACTAAATTTCCGCGAATTTTTTTATATCAGATGAACCAGGTCAAAATGAGAGTGGTCACCGCAAAGTACTGAAAAAAAATCGCTACCGGGAGAGATCGCTGATATTTTTGTTATTAATTTACATTCTCCAGCGCAAAAATTACTACAAGTAGTTTAACATGTACACTCTCGAATGCATAAAGGTTTCATTAAAAAAGCCTTCAATGGTTTTCCTCAAAAATTCCCGAATATACATGTTTTTTCAGACCTCACAGGTAGCCATAACCCCTTAAGAGGGTTTATGAAGGTTAATTGAAGACTGCGCAACCTACCCTTCAAAATCCTCACGGCTATAAGCCATAAATCAATCCCGACACACCAATGGAAGATAACGACGCGTATTCGTGAATCCAATTGCGTTTCAATCTAAATTCCGTTAAACTCCACTCGTTCATCGCCGCGCAGCGATTTAATCCCGCGCGGACAGGACTCGTGGGTACCAAAAACCCCGACAGCTCTCAACTTTCTCTAAATCCCTTCTACCGCTGCCTACTAATTTCCAACTCGTTCGAACACGTGCCGAACAGACGAACTGTCGCCGGCCGTTAGTATCGGGAGGGTCATCTGCATCTGCATCTGACTGCTGTGAAAAAAAAGTAGAGAGAGCGCGCCACTCGGCGGTTGCAGCGTACATACCAACGAAGTTTCCCGCTCTCACTCTGTCCGCCCCCTCTGCTCCCCCTGCCCCTATCGTTCTATTTCGCTCTCGCCAGTTTGAAGTTAGCGTTTTCGCCCGAGGGGTGAATGTCTGCCAATGGCAGACGACACTGGTGGCAGCGGTAGCAGCAACAGCTCTTGCTGATGGATTGTCTCTCCTCCACGCCCCCTTATTACCCCCGAATCCCTGTCTGCTCCCCCCTCATCCCGCCTGGTCTGCGTCACCCGATCACCTCTCACCCCCTTCGCGCAGGGAAAAAGACCAAAGAGCGCGCGAAGGGGTGGGAAGGCAGAATTCCCTGGCGGAGATCCGCTCCAGGAACGAGAGATTCCAGGTTCGTAAGGTGCTCGTTCGATAGGGGGATTGAGGCACGAATCCACCGGCTTCGATCTCCTCGCGATCCGCTTCTCGTTTTTCGGCGGTTCCCGTGTGCTGCCGCTCTCACACGGCAGACGCGGATCGAAAGGGGGACCGCGCGGGCGGAGGGGTTAGCGCTGGAAGGTAGAGACCGAGGCGAACCTCGAAAATTGAAACAGAATTCGCGGCGCGAGGATGAAATACGCGGAGGATTCGCGGGTCCCTGCTAAATGGAACCTCGTAACTTTCGCGAGGGGCTTTGGATCCGGAGCTGGGATACGCGGTGGCAGGCAATAAGGGACTGGTCCCTGGAATCGGTGACATTATAAGCGCCATTTCTCTCGTCCCCTTTTTTTCTTTTTATTCGAACGCGGCGAGAATGAAAAGCTGAGGCTTGAAATAATCGAAATGAACATTGGCAAATCTGTAGGGCGGGAGGGTTGTAACGCGTTGTGTTTAATCAAACTCCTGCCAATACTGTGATATCCATAGCAATGATTTCAAAAATAAGACAGCTATTTATTTGTGCACCAGTTTTCAAAGCCCTTCCGAAATAAATGCATGTACCGATCTAGCCGGGTAAAGGGTTGAAAGCAACAGAAGTAATTAACCACGGGATAATCGCGGTATTCAAAATGGTAGATGTGAAAAGAGCCGAGCGGTTGAAAAAGGCGGTCGATAAATTATCCCACGCGCAAATTGGATCGCTGGGAATCTTTTCAACAGTATCAAACGATGGATCAACTTTTAATTAAAGCCTGGATCAAGGCGGATTTAAGATATTTATTTTATATTTCAACATCCCCCTTGGTCGAGCCCGACTCCATGAAACCTGTCGACAGAGGCCCCGCTCGTAGCCCAATTTCGGCCATCCCCCGTGTTTCTCTTTTCCCTGTGCCACAGAGATGTCTCTTTCCCGCTCCCCCGTTCTCCCGTCCACCCTTTCGTCCCGACGCTTCAGCTGCCCACCCCTCTTGGCGTGCTTTATCCGCGCGGATTCAGCCCTTTACAACCTGATTCTTCAATCTCGCAAGGCAGTAAAAGCTACAGATTTTACGAGCCGCCGAGACGCGCATGCACACGTTCCACACACGAGCTGCACTCGCACGCACGATTTCACACACGATTCTCTTCCGGTCCCGAACGAGAGGACGTCGCCGGTCGCTACGAGTCTGGCAATGCTCAACAACTCTGGCAAACTTTTCGCCCCAATCTTACGGTGCACGTACCGAGCCTGTCGCGAATATAAAGCGTCGAGAAATTGGTCACTCGCCCCTGGCGATGTCCGCTCAACTGCTTTCGATCGCTCTTTTTCACGATCTTCAATCCCCGAGAAACTATGTCACCACTTAAACTCGAGGCTGGCTCCAAAGAATAGATGCTTCAGTATGATTCTCGCGGTTACTCTGTAAAGAGTGCAGCAACACTAAAATGGATGCAAGTATAAATTGGCTTAAAATGTTGCGATAATATTTTTATGAAGAAGGGTTCTGAGCACAATTAAGTGTCAGAGTGTAGTATCATTTTATGAGAAACAAATTAAAGAGGAGATAATCGACCAATGAATTTATAAAATTTCCATCGGATTCAACAATTTCTATGTCGATTTTCCGCAACGAACAGGAGCATCGGATATTGTGCCGGGCGAGACAACCGAGGGACTTCCTTCAACAGGTATCCACATTCTCGCCGAGTCTCGAGAGTTGGCCGACCAGAAGTAAAGGCGACTGCGTCCCAAACTCTCGTCCTCCTCGTGAATTCTCGGCGGAACACACTTTCCAATCTGACTTGACGCGAACTAGGAGGGAAAGAGTTAGGAAGGGGTGGACGGGAGACGCTGGAGAGGAAAGGAGTCCTTATATAACGCGGCCAGATTGAAGGAATGGAACAGCCGGGACGAACGTAATGGCGGAACGGGGAATACGATTGTCGGGCCAGCGTTCCGGAAGAAAAGTGCCTTACAAAAGTAGGAAGAGGGCGGATGAGCTTCCAGGTCGTCAGTTCTAGCAAGGCGATCGCGCCTCAGGAGAGACCGAGGGAAGAGACCTAACTCAGAACGGGTATTGCTAAGGGGAGGGAATTCTTGCCGTATGACTGTCAGTGTCAACAGATGACAGGGTTCGAAATACTATTTTCAAATCAAAGAATTCCCTTACACCACCATTATGCACTGTTCTTTGCAAGGTATCTGAATAATTCGCACATCACGTGTGTACAAATTCCTCCCATTTCGATCTGTGTGGAAATCAACTGCGAGTAGTAACAATGACAAGGAACGAAGAAAGGAAAGGCCGTATGCCTGTCTTTCTCCTCGAACCTTCCTCACGATTCTTCCCCTCTGCGCGGAATTCGCCTTTCTTTCCTTCCACGTATCGAGAGGATCGCAAACGAATGGAAAATACATGTAGATGTCTGGACGCGATCAGCCCTCGGTGGATTCCTTTTTTCGTCGGGCAAACACGTTCCTCTCCTGTTCCCTATTCGTGGATCCCCGGCCGTCCGTCGGCCTGCCCTCTTTCGCCCTACCCTCGGCCAGACCCTTTTGTATTCCTGGCGCATATCACTTAAGGGTCAGGCACCCTCAAAATAGATCCGTTTCACGAAATAACACGCGTTGCCACGGACACCCTTCAACGGCTGCGCATACCAATGGGAACGGTCACGTTTGCCCCGATCAGAGACCACCGGCCGGTGCGCGGCGATGCCTCGATAACGCTCCCGCTTTCGAGATATCCGATCAGGGGATCGGTGAAGCGAGGAAAGGCAAAGTGGTCGCCCGATTCCTTCCGCGTGCCGAAAGGCCAGGCACAGGTCGTGGACCGTAAACCGTGGCTCTGGCTGGCCGAAGCTTTTCCATTAGACGGCTATCGGTATAACGTTTCAGCCGTACGAGCTACTTTCCACGGCAGAGACGGCTCCGCGCTCCTTCCGGTCAGCGGGGGAATTTTATGCGCCCAGTAAAGGATCTCGTACGCGGGATGGTCTCGTAAAGAGCTACCCTGGGATTGCACGAGCTTTCTGCTTCCCGTGGTGGATTTCAATTGTCAGGTAAGAAATCGGGGCGGGCGTGTCGTTTCGATATTCATCGTAGCCATTGAATATGGAGATTATAATGCTCGCGGAGATAGAGGAAAAATGGGATGACGAGGTAAGTCTGTGAATCAATCTCGATGGGGATGAAGGAAAAGGAAATCTTACACACTTTTGTATTGAAGAATTCCTAATTTTTGCTGAATTGTTGACAGTAAATTTAGGATCAATATAGGTACGTCGGATAGACGAGTTTTTGTAATTTGGAGTTAAATGTATACCTATACAGTGCATCGATCACTTTGTGTCGTTAATTTAACGATGTTAACAGCTACCGACCTAGATGCCTTTGTTCCATAAATTCGATAGAGAGCAGCAGCTTGGAGCTGTCGTTGAGCGGAGCGTCACGAAGTCGAATACCGCAATATGAGCCTAGCCGACAGTGGCAGCGGGTGGTTCGTGGCCAGCCGCAGTAGATACGGTCGGCCACGAGTCAGACCAGCGGGCGAGCGGAAGCGTTAATCCGTCGTGAAGACCGAAAGAGGGAATGAAAAAAGGCAGACAGCCGCTCATGACAAATAAGCTCTGATTTAATTTTCACTCGACCGGGTTTCGTTAGTGCGGCGGTCGCCTCCCCTCGAACCCGTTGCTGCGGATTAGCCTTAATGTCGCTGTGGGAAGCAAAAAAACAGAAAGGAAAGAAGAGTGAAACAGGGGGAGGAATAAAGAGAGCGAGAAAGAAGGCGGGAAAGCGGGTGTGTGTGTGAGAGAGAGAGGGATAGAGAGAGAGAGAGAGAGAGAGAGAGAGAGAGAGAAATAGAGCGGAAATAAGAGGAAAGAGACAAGAAGTGGAGGAAAGGAGTGGACGGGGGCATAGTTATTAATTAATCCCGGCCCTCCTCTGGATGCCCGGCACGGCGGCCGCAAAATAAAGCTCCCAGCATAAAGAGCTTTACTTCCTGCGGGCATGAAACAATTATCGCCATCCGCCGTGAGCACAAAGAAGAAGCAAAAGAAGAAGGGACCGAGGAAGGGTGGGGAAGCAGCGTGATTATACGCCGAGTCCGGCTTCGCGACGATCAAAGGGATCCGCATCGGTGTGGTCGCCGCTAATCGTAAGCCTTTACGTAATAGCCACCCCCATCCTTGCCAGCGTGTCGAAACCACCGTCGATCGGTCCCGTCCAGTTTTTGCTAGGGTGGCAAGGGACCACCGGCGAGAAGATAAATTTCAGACTCTTTTGTGAAACACCTTTCTGCCCGTGGCCACCAACACCCCCGGCGGTGATTGAGCATTTTAAAATTGCGACGCAAATGACAGGTATTATGCAGCTCTTTCGATCAAGCGAGTAGTCCCTACTTTGGATTAATTTCTTTGATTAATGACGCCCTCGGTCAATTTTTCGCTTGAAGTTCATTGGGTGGAGTTTCGGGGACTTGGCGTGATTTAGTGACGCATTTCTCAGGATGGAAATGTAAGTAGACTCCTGTTATATCGTACTGCTCAACGACTGTATTACAGTCTTTTGATGTTAAGAGCTTAGTAAAGTTTATCTCTGATACTAAGAGAGATATAAAATTTCTGTTCCTTGATTTCTGCTTACAAGCGAGTAAGATAATCCTGGTATATAGAGAAGAATGAAATTAATCGTATGAAATATAATTAACTCTGCAATCTGTGTTTATCTATATGAATCACGAATATTTATTACTCTTATTCGAATAATTTTTCTGTAATTCAGCAGCTGTTTGATAAGTTTATTAACATCTGTAGAGGGCGCAGATCTTTGCATTGGTTGCAAGCGGGATATTTGAAATACGAAGCGTAATAGCACGAGGGTGCCACCCCCATATGTCTTGGCGCCATCTGAACTAGCAGAGCTGTATTTTTCCGTACTACCCCTGGATCGATTAATCTTCCTTGCCAGCAGATGGCGCTGTTAAAAGCGAGTCGGAGGGTGCCGGTACAAGGGGTGAGTTTGTGAAAACTAACCGACGGAAAGCGATTTTACCGACGCTCAACCCCTCGCTTCCACCGACGGATTAACCAACCCCAACTGTGTCTGGTCTGTCGTAATCTCTTTCTACTAGTCGCACCGCAATAAGAATGCTGTCATTTATAATAAGTGAACAGGTATTTTAAACCACAGTTTTGTGAGACACAAATTATATTTAACATTCCATTATGTTTTTAACACATATTTAAAATATAATACTGTCGGTACAAATGCCAGATACATAACAGGGCACGAAGAAACTCTTTTGAAAATATTCTACTGGATACGAATGAAGAAGTAATGAGGTTTCTTGAAAATAAGGAACTTACCGAAATAAAGGTACGTTTCGATATTCAACGATTAACTACATCTACCTAAAATATTACGAAGTTACCCCATGATCAGAATTTCGATGTCTGAGGTCAATTTCAAATAGGGGAAACAGAGGGCCGTATCTTTCGAACTCGAAATAGGACACGTGTCCACCAAACCATCCCCCGAGACAGCTACCACTGCAATCTGCGACGTGACCCTCTAAAAACGACATTTCCCTGGTACACTTTAATACACCCATTTCCTATTTCACTCTCAAGATCTGAAATATCCGTGGAACTTATTTCCCGTGTTCCCACGAAGGATACCATTAGAGATCTGTATTCCCATATTCGAAACTCCCTCATTGCACGGTAATGTGTATTTTAAATGTATCGAACGTACGATATCAAGGGAATCCGATTTATAGAACGTGAGACATTTTACGGGCCACGTTGTTCCAGCTTCAAAACTCGCTCCCCAAATGTTTACTCAGCTCGCCGCTGAACTCGCCGCCTTTCAAAAATGAATTCCACGGAAAATTCGATTGCACGTTACGCGATTTCGTAATTAAAACACCGATAAAATCGGTTTCCAATAAACGTTACGCACCCCCAGAAGAACAGCGGTCCGCCTGCACGGCGAAAGAACGCGAATAATCGTTATTTAATCCCCTCGTGGAATTTCAGTTTCCATAATTACTTGCGCGGCCCGCGAGAGCTGGAAACAATTAGGGCCATTTATATTCGCGAAACGCGAGCGACGCGGGCAAAGAATGACAGCTAAATTCAGACTGTGAGAGCCGCGGCGGCCGTTCTAGTAGATATACCCCGTGCATTGTCAGCCGCGGGTTACAGCTGGGGGTAGTGGTGGAGGAGCAACGTTAATCAGGCCGAGTAAACACCTGCCACTGATTGTGCTACGTATATGGGAAATACGCGGCGGCACACAAAGCGTCAGGAATCTACCAGGGGTGAGGCATCGATCGTCCGAAAGCTGGCATTATTCGGCCAGGAGGAAAGCCTTGCACGAAGACCGCAACCCAAGGCCCTTTTGCGGACGGCGAATCACGCGCGTGGACGGTACGAGTTAGGTGAATCTGCCTCACCTCGGCTAAAATCAATATTATGCTGTCTTAATCCTCCATGCTTCGGATTGTATAGCTTAATCGTCAAAATAGAGGAACAATTGTCTTGCCAGTTATAGTGCGATGAATGGGATCGCTTCGTGTAAAATCATCAAGCTCCTCGACTCTGCCACATCGAGAGTTAATTTTGTTTCACGAAATTCAGTTCTAAGTATCGCGACGTTACCTGTAGTAATATTTTAAAGTATCAATGCTTTTGTAAAAAGAGATTTGGACGCAATCAATGTGAAATTTTTTAAACCTAGTGCTTGGGAAAAGGTTTAGAGGAATCTGCGTGTTTCCGTAGTCTCAGTAAATCGTGAAGCCTTCCTCAGTGGTATTTACATCCTTGCTAATCCCCCCAGGGTTGTCACTTCTTAAAGGATCGGAGGGGGTCTCTTAAACGCTTTAAACGACTGCAAAGAGCGCTAGAATAAGGAAGTTATCGGCTTAAGACGAAACTGAAGTGAACGGTAACCATCGGATGAATAAAGCCAATAGTATTAGCCACTCTGCTCTCTCATTCTTTTTTCCTCTGTGACATCAAAGAGGAGTTTGCTCGCTCTCACAACTTCCAAAGTTATCGTTCTATCTGGAACTTGCAAGGCTCACAGACTTCAGAGCTCGCAAATATCATTGTACGGGTGGTAACACTACGCTAAAAGTATTTTCTCATTTTCAATACAGGGAATACTTAAGGGGATACACGGGTGTTTCGTGCATTGCGCAGCGCCTAATTTGACGCTTTGTAATTCCTTTATTTTTCAATATTTCTCAGGTTTCCTGCTCCTAAAATGCGTGTTAATATCCACAATAAAGTATCGTAACACGTGCAAATGGTATGAATTATTAGTCGTCCTTCAATCCAATCCAAGAGGACCCGTTCATTTTATCCTTCTAACACCCGTGTACCCACCTAATGTCTCGTGGATCGGTCCTGACTAAACTCATAGAACAGACACTAAACCCTCCAATAAACGACATATGTGTGATCCAACTACTTTTCATTCCACATCCCGACAAAATTGTTTCTGCGCAGTTGAATTTTCACCGAACAAGAACTCCCTCGTCAAATAATGCGGTCGCGGGAGGTTTGAGTTCCAAGAGACTCGTTCGCGCCCGACAAGAGAAAGAGAAAGACACAAGGCTAGGTACATTCGGGGCGGTTTCCAGTTGTTTTTCAGTTTCGCATTTCCATACTGTCTGCAGGAGCCTGTATGGAAATTCGACGCGACGGGCACGCCTCCCGCGTACCAATATTGAGTTCGAACGAATACTGATGGGCGCATGCATTATCCTTCGCGTATAGACAAACGTGATACAAGGAACAACGCTCTTCGGAGGCAACTACCCTATCTATCGAGATCCGTCTCGGGAACACGAGAACTCAAAAATATTATTAAACATCCGCAGACTTGTCAGGATTCCCAATGTTAGGCACGTGGTTATTCTTTCATTTTGAAATAAGAAACGTATTCGATGCGGATAAAGTACGACCTGCTCGATGGATTGTATAATTAGAAGCTACAACGAAGTATGAATTCTCATTCACGACAAAACCGTTACGTTCGCTATTTACATACATCTACGGTGCGTCCGCGGGGGTCGACGATCGACCGTGAGCAAATAACTAAACGCTGGATTTCAATTAGTATTCTGACTGCCTATGTTGTTTAATGGATATTTCCAGTAGCGGGAGCAACGGGCAGCCGACTTTCACGAGCAACACGCCAGGATAAACTGTAGCCTCGTTGTTAATTAAAATCATAATTGTGCTCGCAACAGAGTGCCCCCGAGAAAGTCACATTTACCAGTTCGCCGCCGTACGCGACTGCGTATTATGTGGCGAGCACAATTTTGTTGATGTGAATTTGTTCAATGTTTTTCATCATTTTGCCGTGCAAGACGCTCGCGTTTTACATTATGCATTTATAACGAGTCTGTATCGCCTCCTGCCAACGAGTGTTGTTTCTATCGAAAACAAACTATCGCCGCAATTACACCCCGTTTTCTGTGGAAGGCAAATCCATCGGCACACCCGTGTATTGCATTTACCTCGTTTTCTCTGGCGAAACGGGGGCACGCAGTGCACAGATTATTTTTAAGTAAATCTCGATCGACCGCTGCCACACCGCTGTTTCGTGCTGCTCATGTTTCCTTCTGTGTTTTTATTTTTCAAATTGAAAGCCGCACCACGGTAAACTCCAAACGACCAGGGAATTAATTTCTCGTCCGTGGGAGGGAAACAAATGAAAAACTGCCACGGTAGTCGGCGAAAGAGTAATCATCGCTGAATATTAATTGTATCGCGCGAAACAAGCTGCTGCATTCTGTTTCTGTTACACGTGGTTCTGCTAATTGGTTACAGTGGAGCCTACCGTCATGTAATTTAATTAGTAACTCGGATACTTTGTCCCGAGCGGCAAGCGTGGTCGTTGCCAGCAACCAAAATAGAGCTTCTCAACATGTTCAGATATTTTCTGATAAGTACTCGTCCCTGACTTGGATTCATAGGTATCATAGTACGCGTCGCGATTGAAGATGATTTAGAACGAAGCTATCCAATTAACGATCACAATCCTGAAAGTTTACGGTAACTTTCAACGCGTAGATTGTCATATTCTAAAGTGCTTCCAGGAAGTACGTTCCCCAAGAAACTCGTTGTCCCCAGCGGAACATCCGCGGTTCGCGAAATTACAGCGATACGGTTAGGGGAAAGATGCGCATACGTTGTCGCGACGAAAGGAGCTGGCCCGCACAATGGCCGACGAATGTCTAAAAAGCGGACTGTTAATGGTCAAAGGAACTTGAGTCGGCGGAAAGGGTTGGTCTCGAGGACGCTTTCACCGTTCCCGAGGACGCACGAGCGCACCAACAAAAGTCAAAAAGGTGAGCGGAAGATTGCACCCCCGTCTCTCCGTTCGTTCAGCTCCACCCCCCTCTATCCGCCATCCTTCCGGCTCCTCCGTTGCTCTCTTTCCCGGGATTTCCCTCGTCCGAGCCGACACTGCGCGAGGAATCTCGCTCAGCCGAACTGCAATGGAATTTACTTAAGCGCTGAAGAGGAGCCGGCGAGTGGAGGGTCCGCGGGGGTGAAGATGGGGGTAGCGAGGGCAAGTGGGTAGGTGGAGTCTCGAGCAGTACGAAACGGGGTACGAGAGAGGCAGGCGTGAAAGAGACGAGTGGCGCAAGCGGCAGGAGCGAGGAATAATGGGAGATTAAGTGAGAGAATTAGGTGGAAAGCCGCTGCGATTGCGGAATAGAAGAAATCCAATAAGAGGCAACTAATGCCGAAGAGGAAGCCCGACGAAAGAGGGTGGAACGTCGCACGCGTCTGTCCGCGGGGGTAAAAATCGAAAAGGGACAGCGAGAATAATAAGCGCTGGGAGCTAGTGACAAAGGTAGCAAGATTAATGGGGGAGAGTAAATGGACGTGCGAGAGAGGACACACGCGCGGGAGGAGTAATGGAAAAGACAGGGCGGAGGAGTAGCCGATACAGAAGACTGGAGAGAGGCGTGTTGCGTTACGAGTCCCCGATCCGAGCTGCTCTTCGCGGTGAGATGAAAGTAAACGGAAGGGCGTAAATGTAAATTGCTACATTCCTACGGTGTTCTTAATTAACTTTTTTGCAATTATCGCCGCGCGAACGTCTGCAGCTCGCTCGTATCTCTCGCGGAAAGGAGGAGAATGGGGAGAATGGGGAGCATAGAGGGAAAAGAAGGAAAAAGTTGAGTCTTCCTTGTTCGGGCGAGGCAGCTCGTGCAGAGAGAATTCCCTCAAAGGCGTGCCTTTCGCTTTCTGTACCTCTCTCTCTCTTTCTCTTGTGGGTCGCGAGCGCCCTTTACGGGGGTGTTTAAAAACCGCGTGTACTTTGTACGCAAGAATTGCATTCATTCGGCACTTCTCAAACGCTACCTGACTACGCTGGATACGCGGTGAAGTGGGAACCACGCCTCTTGACGCAATTTTTGAACGCGTTTGTTGCCGCGACTTTCAACGGTTCACGCACGGGTGCGTGCGCCACGTTTTTTCCGGGCCACCCCCGTTAACGGGCAATGTGATTTCCTTGGCACGCGAAACTGCGTAAAGGAAACCGGCAATTCACCGGATCAAGTGGATTTTACGCTCAGCTGTCTTCGGCGAGTCATTGTCTTTCTTTCAACTATTCCGGTTGATTTGGACGTAGTCTGACACTGTGTTAACACTCAATAGGTATCGTGGTGTTTTGTAAGGTCCAGAGTAGACGCTGTAATCATTGGATCTCAGAGTTCAACATACGCATCCCTTGTGTATATCATAATAGGGTGGCCCTTATTTATACGTGACGAATTTTTTTGTATTTCTTTGCTCTCACCCCCTAAAACGGTGCCATTTGATAAAAAATAGTCCCTGAAAACGTTTATTGAAAATAAATTATATAATATTAAAAGAGCATTCAATTTTCTACAATTACTATATATATATAATTTTCTCGTGATTCCAACCGTTTTTGAGATAATATCGTTTGAATATAGAGGTTCGCACTACGCGTGTCCAATCTGTGCGGCGTGACGTATTGTCTACACGAGCGAAGTGCGGACCACTCTATACTTAAACGCTATTATCTAAAAAATGGTTGGAAGCACGAAAAAATTATATATACACTAATTGTAGAAAATTGAATGCTCTTTTAATATTATTTGAACAAAATGTCGATAGGGCTTACTATTTTTGAGAAATTCTTCAAATTCAAACCATTGACGAATTTTAAACTTTAAGGCCCGATCGGCACCCTTTCCTGTTGTCCGATTGCAATAATCTCTTTCGGGGACTATTTTTTTTATGAAATGGAATCATATTATGGTTGAGGGCAAAAGAAATCGCAGGTTGAAAATAAAAACCACCCAATTATCATAAATTAGTATGATCATAAACCGGATATTCTCTACCTCGATCCAGAGGCCATTTCAGCTTTCCCTTTTAAATGCAGACGAGTGCAGACATTGTAGTTCTTACGTTGAACCAATCACCGTTACTCAAGCTAACGTCAAAATTACGGCAATGTTCCACGCGCACACACTTCTCAATACTAACACGCAATGTGCATTAGTACAAGTGCGTTATGCTCTTGACATGTTCATTTGCCCGTTGTCTGCATTTATGCATGTGTGGCTGTGCACATGTATGTGTGTGTGGGGAGTATTCAACCCTCAGCGACGGTAATGGCGAATGCATAAACAAGAGGAAATTTAGGATATTATTTGCTGTGCAAAGCAGTACACGGCCTCCAGCGCGTCGCATTTAGGCGACTGTAACGATAATCGTGATTACGTGCATCATTGCTATCAATTAAAATCATCCTCTCGGCGCTGCAAAGCGAACATCAAACTGTACATCGTTGACGCTAAAACGTAATTCCGTTTAAACGAGAATGTGACAATTGTATGAATATTCGTAGTCGCATTTACAAAACTCCCATCGGCCATTAATGAAACATTCACTCGGCGCCGTTCGGTAACAAAATATTTACGCTTGACATCGTTGCTGCCATTGGCGAGCGCACTCGATCATTTTTTCTCCACTGGTCATCGATTATTCGAGCCGTGGAATAACAACGAAACAAACTTACGACAATTTGCAATTAAAATGCGCAGACGGGCATAATTAACGTGCTTGTAAACACGTCATGTTTCAGCGTGACTTCATCGTAAAGGATTCTCACAGGGGCGAGCTTTATTCGCGCGACAGATACCGCTATCAGAACATATTTGTGCAAAAATTAATTGCGAGGCAGCTGTACGGGTGCGAATATTTCGCCAAGCTTTCAGCGCAGGACGCGCTGGTAGAAAAGCCATTATCGTCGACTCTGTTGCACGAGTTAATGAACGAACCGGCGACGAGAGTGCGAAAATTCAAAGGTTCCCCGCAACAAAATCCAATATACCGTAACGCGTTTCCATGCGCCAGCTACGCTTACATCCCCCAAACAATCGACTGCCTAATGTTTCAAAAGAACGAACACAACGATTGGACGAAATATCGCGAACGTATCGATTTTCAAACGATCCTATCTTTATAGGTACGTATACCACAAACGGTATGAAATTTAGTCAGAAAAATCGTAAAAACTATGAAATTTTTATATTTCTTTTACTCCTGGCATTCACAAAAACCAGAGGAAATCTGGTGGCCCCCAGAGTTGTAGATTGGAGTCGTTTTTGCATAGGCTGTATGTTCCAACCCGTACAATTGCTGACAAGGAAAAGTGAGGCAATTCGGAAACTCAGAAAATTATGCAACTTCGTGACGCAAGTAGAGTAGTTGATCCGTAACACAAACCTATTTTTTGTGTGTGACATATAGTGCGCTTTTACGGGATGTAATTACCCGTTGAAAAAATACAGAATTTCCGTTTACGTGGAATATCTCGTGAACCGTGCGAGATATCGAAAAATAGTTTAAACAAAAATTGCATTTTTTTATATCTACAAAAGTGTGTAAAAATAATTATCGAAAAATTCGATAATTATTCAATCCTTAATTCCATAATTAAATGCATACAGTTATGTAGATTTAAAACAGAAATGCAACTTTTGTTTAAACTTCTTTTCAATATCCCTCACCGCTCTCGAGATATTTCACGAAAAAGAAAATTCTGCATTTTTTCAAGGGGCTCCCTAAAACCGCACTATGGCAGTAACACAAAATAGGTTCATGTTATAGTTCATGTTATACCGTAAAATGGGGGAACATTGGCAGGTTTTTGAAACATTTTGTTATATAATGTAAAAATTAACATGTTTACATTTGATTTAAGTATCTTATCATAAAATTGCATCTTTTGTGATTGTACTACAAGTGTCAAAATGCATAAAATTTGTGTCCTTTCCTTCTTTAATAAATGTTAAAAGCGTTACTGTATCGGGGTAACATTAGCACATCATGTAGATAGCATTAACGGGATAAGTTTTATTAATCTGAGGTCAGTAAACTTAAATTTCTTTATTTTATTTTATTTTTTGCATCTTAACTAAAATCAACTCGTAACATTGCCACATCATATAAATAGCATTAACAGGTTAAGTTTTACTAATCTGACGTAAAACAACGTAATTTCGGCGTATGCCAATGTTACCCTATGCTGCCAATGTTCCCCCATTTTACGGTATCCACTACTTTACTTGCACACGAAGTTGCATAATTTTCTGAATTTCCGGGTTGCCTAACTTCCCTTTTGAGTGAAAGGATGATTTTGGATTCTCAAGTAGAAACATTGAGTTCTAATCGAACCCAAGCAAACAAGAAATTTTCTGCAATCTTGCAGTCTGTTCTGCATGTATGAGCCAGGCATATAATTCGTTAAGAGCATCAACCTCTCATCAACTTGCAATTCAATATGCGACGGGATCTCGTTCATCTGTACGTTCGTCCACATACGATATAGGGCACGGAGAAGCTCTACTGTTACACACGAACACAATGATTACAACTGAGATAGGATTGAGCCACTTTCGCATGCGACTTTCAAGTGAAAGGTTAGGATAATTCCTAGATCAATCTCGTAAATTTCTCGCAATATTTCCTACAAAATAGAGGCATAATTTGTAAAGGTCCAAAAGAATTCCAAAATAATTTTCAGCTACAGAAACTTGATGCGATTCATGAAGTATTCGGTACGGAAATGATGTGTACAAGATTGCGGCGAAATGAGGTAACGTTCCATTAAGCTTCCATGCGTTTCGCAGATATAGTGAAACCGCGAAGGGCTAATTTACCGCATAGAGCGAGAGAGAGAGAGAGGGGGACATAAAGTTAGACGGAGACAGAGGAATAGTTACCGCATTCACGTACACTCGACGAAGCGTCGTGTCATCCGCGAATCCGTATCAAGCATCTCGGGTCGCTCGTTATCTCTGAGAAAATATTGATGTATAACCGAAGCGTTCGCGTTGCAACGCGATTGTAACTCAGCCCGTGTGTTATCGAGCCTCTTTAACATATTACGATTCGATAATATTGTCAAGCGGCGCGATGAATTGCGTGCCATAAACCGGGCACGCGGGTATCTCGCATACTCGCGGCTCACAGGGCGGGTCAGGCAATGGGCGCCGGCAAAATTCGCAATTCCCCGCACGCCGCGCAATGTTAATTGAGGCAAAAGCAAAACGCCAATCCGTCGATATTATGTTACGCGTCGTTGTTCTCTCGTAGAGGACACAAGCCGATCGACGTGCATTGTAACCAATCCCGCGCCCCTACAACGCTATCCATTAATCTACGGGCCCGATCACCTCCACGTATGCAGCACGCGCGTACATTTGGCCGGACGGACCTACACGCCCAGCCCCTGACACACCTGTGCACGCATGCCACTTCGACATTGGTCAATATACGGCCCGGACCGTACAACTTGATTAGATTGATTGTTTTCGTTGTTTGCACGCTAAACGATTTCTTCGGATTGAATAGTGGCCACGGCCATTCAATTCCGGTCTCTCGGAAATATTCAATTAAGTTCCCTCATTGTTTCGCTACTGGCCGCCTTATTATTATTCGAATAAAATTTGCGGCTTTGGCGGGTCGTGGATGAAAGTCCTGTCGAAACGTTTAATTGCCATTCGATTCGTGACGAGTTCACGATAGAACATACTTTTAAAACATCCTTTAAGGGGATGAAAAATTAAGCTATTTTTAAAGATTTTTTTCTCCGTAGATACAACATATAATGCAATAAATCTTTTTGGTATTTATTAAGCTACTCTTATATTATACCAACAAATTTAAAAGAATTTTTTTAATTTGTTTTAAAACTTTAAACGCGATTATCTCGATACAACATTTTTTCAACTGGTGCAGGTGATTGCAAAAAAACTATTTGAGTAATCAGTCTGAAATTTTTACACGTTATTCAGCACAGCAGTGGCTATGGTCGGGACCATGGAAACCTTTTTTGATTAACCATTTCATAGTTTTTACAAGGCAAAATGATTGAAAAATTCCCCGCATTTCGGTACTTAAACTTCAAACCTTCACAGTTTTGTTAATTTTTTATCAGTAAAAATAATCCAGGTTCCGGTGATTTTCTATCCGATAAATATTACTCCAGCATCGATATGGGACACAAATGAATTAATTCTACCAGCTTCCAGGCGATTTTCATTTGCCAGGGCTGAACCAAAGCGAGCGAATTCAAAGGAAGCTTAACACAGCACAGAAGATAGCGGCGTTTTCCTCAGTAATTTATTTTAACACAACTGAAGCACGTCGATAGGAATTCTTATAATATAGTCTCAGAGCGCCCTTCACGAGACTCAATAAGGGCGTGCCTTTTCGCGTTACAAGGGACTAGGGCGCGGGATGAAATTCGTAAACCCAATTTTGCGTACGACCCCGGCCAAATACTTTCCCCCATCAGTGGAACCTGTAATCCTCCGACTAATATAATACAAGGGAGGGAATGCGCTTGCGTGCGTTTCCGCGCCGCGCGGCTCACGGCTTTGCGCCTTATCGAAACTTTTGTAATTAAACGTTTCATCGAGAGGCTCGTTAGCAGTTGCCATGGAAATTTGAATATTACTCGGCGCAAGTTTGTGAGCGTGGTCCGTGTTCTTTGTGACCCGTTTACCTGGAATACCGTTGCCGTGCGTCGATTCTACAGGGTGTTTCGTTGTTACCAGTCATAATACTTAGCGGGTGAATTCGACACACGGCGACCACGCCGACGATCAATTCGGTAGATAATCGCGTGCAAACGCGGCTGCCTTTGCGTGGTCCCTTGTGCAAGCGAAATGGTTGAGCGTGCAATTATGGTGAACGCTGACTGACGTTCAATGAGATAACTTTCCTCTCCACGTTAAATAACTGATGCCCTCCTTGCATATTTTACACGTTCCTCGAGCCACGATGAAGCTGCTGCCTGTATCCGATCGCTTCTCGATAAACGCGCCCGGCGCTAATGCTATTACGAACGTCGATACGTCAGGAGCTGTTCAGCGAGCGATTTAATTTTCGTTCGACTGGGGAACGCTCGGACGACCATTTCCCGACTTTCGTGCGCTGGGAATCGTCGTCGTTGCTTTGGCCCCGACGTTATTTTTAATTTGCTATCAGAAGCACGCAAGTTTTAATCCGCGTGCTGTAACGGGGAGCGAAGCTGGTAGATATACGTTAGATAAAAGTGGAGTTATGTTGCAGAGGGAAGAAATTTCCCGTTCGATGAACGCTGAATTATTTTACAATTTAAACATTGAGAATGTCGTCGAGTGATTTCTTTTCCGAGAGAAAGCCTTCAACTGTTGAAATTTCGGAAACGATCGGCGCTATTGAACGCGAGTGGAATTGAAATTCAAATTAGACTCGTGGAGGCGAACTGAAGAGACTGGGGGGCGAAATTCATGATGCTACGCCTCGGCTGTTTTTTTTATTCCGTTCTTTTATATTAGACCGGCCAACCGTGATAATAATTCAGGTCGAAAGCCAAGTTCTCACGTGAAAATTCGATATTCGCGTCACGATTCGGCGACAAGTTTCGAAAACTTTACCAAAGGTATTTTCCACGAGGGTCTTTTCCCAAGATACATGTTCATGACCCGCGTCGAGTTCGAATAATGATCCCAACGATGTCTTCGAATAAGAAATATCATCAAGCTCCTACTTGGGAAAACGATTTACTATAAACCTGCCATTGACATTTCTCAAAGCTTGTCGCTATTACGACATTGGTTTCAACAGTGCTTGCACAATAACTGCTGCTTTCATGACAATTTAACAGGAACAAAATATTGAAAAGCGATATTGTGACGCCTGTACTGAATTGATGGAAATTTCAATAATAGGTACTCTGTAACGATATACAGCTTCCTGGAGCCGAAATTTTTGTCAGTACTGGAATTTACGGAATAACGATTACGCTGAAAACTGTGAAGCACAGTGATAGAACATGAACCCTGGATAAAATGTTGCACAATCCGTGGCGGTTCGTAATTTACGAAAAAAAGGTAAGCGTGCAATTAGAGAAATGAAAATGGCAATTGCTATCGACAGTCACGAATGAAACACACATACATCCGTATCGACAGTCAATAATTTTCAATCACAGCTCGAGCGGAGGAAGAGCGGTCGCGCCAAGAGCGAGCACGGCAAACTCAATTATTATTCGCAGAACGCATTAAAGATAAATAATTCGTGCCGACGGATTACAAATAAAATTCATTTCGCCGTTAAATCTACTGTACTAACTCGGTTATATCAATTATGCCGGTGGACGAGAGAGCAACCCGCGATCAGTTTACGGCTACGCATTAACCGAATGGAAATTCAAAGCGCAGGCCATGCGGGGTAGGATTGAATTCTTCCCGTTCTTTATCTCACCGGCGTGCCGCGATACGAATAAACGAGCTCCATATCGCAGGGCCCAAGTGCGAAAACTCGTAAATCGCCAAACAATTGGTAATTCGCGTTTTATTAGCGGCGTAATTTAACGGTCACCGAATATTCAACGTATAGGTACTTTATCACGTTCCCGAGTAACGAGTAAATAAAACTACATATTACCGAGCGTGGACGGCTAGTTGAATTTTCTGCCGCGGTATTTAATCCATTGCTGCTGTGGAAATCGCGCGACGCGATACGAAGTGGCCCCGAAAAAGAAGGGAGAAGTTGATTCGGAAAGTACGGAAATATAGCTTTATTCGTTTCGGAGCTAGTCTAATAAAGATTTGTTTGCTTTTCTTCCGGCATATGCGCAGGGACGTTGGCTCTTCCGTGTATCGATCGCGTCCCTCGGAACTAAGTAATTTATATTAAGGTATTTGCTCCAACGTATTCGTGAATGTTGAAATCACACAAAAATTGAATTAACCGGAGAGAAACCTTCAGTTTTAGTGATAACCGAAGTTAAAAGGAATGGATAAACGAGAACCAGAACTAGAACTGAATAATGAAACTGAAGTTTGTCTAACGGACAGAAACAAAGGAAATTCAGTATTTGAAAAGTTTAGAAAATACAGTAAACGTTACTGCTTCCTTGAATTACTTGTGATCCGTGAAATTCTTGTAAGTATGTCCTTCGAAAGACAAAGAGGAACCTTCGTTTTCGTGTCACCAAAGATTTCGTTAGGGCGAGAAATTCTTTCCCTTTGCGACAGATTTCTCGTGCGTCTCCCCGCAGGCTTAAAACGCGCGGGGAACAGACAGAGAGAGAGAGAGGGCGACGCGAAGAATTAAACCAGACAACGTCAAATATTTGAATTAATTTGTATGACAATCTCCGCCATGCCAGACCCCCGGGAAACCTTACGCGCCCATCAACTTGCATTCAGTCACGTAGGAAGTTTATCGAGGAGAACTCCATCGTGCATGCAGAATTCATCAGGGAAAATGAATAAACCTGGCCCTCCTAATCCGCCATTTACGTCCTGGAGGAGCATATTGCCGAGGATTTCGGTTTTTAGAGCGACGATCGCGCCAGACGTCTCGTCGCAACTTTTCAACGAGTTTAATTGCGAGTCACACACCCAAAATGCCCATTTTAATTGCTTAAATATATTTTTCAACCAGTAGATGTTTATTTCGTGGAAAGATTAAAAAATACATTATTATATTACTCGTACCTACGAAGACCCAAATTCTCGGCAGAATAATGCTCGAATACTACTTGCAACAATTTCCGTGAAAAGAGGTGTGATATTCTTGCCGCTAGAGAGGATTTGTAGATTCGTAGACAGGGCATAACGAAATGGAGAGATACGCAAGACGCTTGGCCGCAAATGTACGACGCAGGGTCTCCGCTAAGAGACCAGCCTCGCGAAATACGACGGGATATTCCGGGAATTCTCGAATTTCGTTACCTCTGGGCGGTATACGCGTGGGAGAGACTGCGATGGACGACGATGCATTTCAACGATGCAGCCAATTCGCGCTGTTCGAACCGAGGCGAGTGAAAAAAAGGGTCCGCGGATGCCACGGCGCGACGGGAGAAAAAAGAGGAGATAATAGACGGCCAGGCACGAAGCGTCCCGTTCCGTTCCTGCTCAGATTTTCATACCACGAACCACTTTCGCCCCTTGCAGAAAGAGGAACGCCCCGCTGTCCCTCCTTCCCCATTCAAACCGAAGTCGGATCTCACTTATTAAAAGATAATATTCCAGAGACTTAATTCAGGAAAGGAAGTCTGCCATTTGGAGGGGCGCTTGTAAAGCGCGTACAAAGAATTCGGTAATTAACGTCGCAGCGACGCGAACTGTCTGGCGCTCTCGGCGAAGTAAACCTTTGCAGCAGAGAGATTCCCACGACTGGAATCACGACTTGAAAAGACGACCACCGATTGCTGATGGTGCCGACCGTAGATGAAAAAGCTGGTTTTGCACAGAATGAACCATGGAGCTACGTCACTTTGATTTATTTTTGTTAGTGAATCGAGTGCAATCCTCCTTGGATATGTTACAGAACACTCTACAAACCTATGATGTATTTATATAAACTGTTTTGTTTGGAACTGTTAATAGAGGGAGATTATTAATTACATACGCTATTAATTTGATACTCTATATATATACTCTATATATTTGAAATTTCATATGCCGTTACGCGTACGTAACTGCATTGTTACATTTATCATGAAGCGAGGTAGAAACATATGAAACCTCGTTATTCGACCAATCCGAAATAAGAATTTGCTTTCGTTACACTAATCACGCTTGATATATCCACTCGATATCAAATATCTGCTCTAATATATGATGATAATAATACAGACCACTTGATACGACGAGGGAAATGACTGAAACCACTAGACCCGAAAAGCGACAGCGAAAAACCTGGAACCCGTCGCGCGCAAGTAGTATAGCCGTGCGTTTAGTCAGCCGTCTGGCTGGCACCCATTGTCGCCGAACTTCCATTCACTCGCAATAGCTTCTCTCATCGAGTCTCTATTAGTATCGTTCACCGCAACCGTTTCACGACCATCTCTGAAATGATTTCCGCGCGTGTCAACGAAAACCCAGACGCCGTTATTCCGTCGAGAAAAGAAGAATACGCCTATTGGGGGGCATCGTCGCCGCGGAGAATGGACGGCGAAGAACGAAACGGTGGACTTGCACGAACCGTGCTGTTTCACGTGCACTCGCTGGATGAGCAACGTTGATAGGTTGATGGAATTCCACGATGATTTGAAATGCCGATAAAAGGTAGAGCGAATGCGCGTCAGACAGACGAAACGCGCGAGGAAGAGAGTGAGGGAGAGAGGGAAAGAGTGGAACGAAGCAGAATGCAAGCAGGA
The DNA here is from genome assembly GCA_963855975.1 of Andrena chrysosceles. Lineage (NCBI taxonomy): Eukaryota > Metazoa > Arthropoda > Insecta > Hymenoptera > Andrenidae > Andrena > Andrena chrysosceles. The sequence goes on along the minus strand of OY979766.1, from coordinate 6,071,421 downwards.
GGAATAAAGAGCGGAGGAGAGCGCGGAAATTCCTCCGCTGGCAATTTTACCAAGCGATGCAGTTACGTATGCACACAAGCGCCCGCCTGCGCAACACAACAATGAACGTCGGGATAGCGAAAGTCGTACACCGAAGCCGCTATTTTAAAATAGCCAAAGTATGCGCCCGTCGCGCGTATGCATAAAACCGTATCCCCAGGCAAATCGGCATTTTAGTCGACTAAAAGGTGCAGCCGGCTAGAACGCTTTCACGGATAGATCGCTCTTCGCCGTTTCTCGTCGGAATACTCGATTTTCAGGAAACGTACGGAACCGATGAAAACGTTTGGAGGTAAACATGCGGCACGATCTGGAGAAGGATCGGCAATTTTTCGAATACCGTGGACTACGGCTCAACGAGCTTTAGCACCGTGAATATTTATTTATTTATTTATTTCACTTGTACGGGATATTAAAACGAGCTGGCAAAATTTGAAAATAAATAATGGAATCCATTATGAATTTTAATAAAATCGGCTGTTGGGCATTAAAAAGGAAGCCACGCTCAACAGCGCCACACTGAACTCAGAAGGTCCGGATTGGTCGGTGGAGCTGGAAAAGCCGGAGGAAAAATTGCGATGAAATTGTGTAATTTCGCAGCAATTTCGTGGCACGATAACTGCAAATGCATCGCGGCGCTGGCACGATCCTTGTGTTAATGGCAGTGGAGAGGCGATAAATCGTACAACGTTCTCGTGGCATTAAAACACTGCGAGTTGCAAAAATGACGCATGATTTTCTGTAATACCGCTATAGAGTGTCCAGAGTCGCAGAACGTGTTTTTGGTGCCTGAAAATCGCCGCGATAAGTGAAAATATTTGATTCCACATTTTCCACTTGTTTCCTCGCGAGCAACCATCCCTCTCTCGGGTGTATCGCATTCCGACGGTCAGGCTGCATTATTTAAATCAGTGATCTCGCGAGGAACGGACACACCGAATTAACCAGTACATAAATACGCGTGTGCGCTACGCAAACACGCGTCAAAGGGGTCAACTGGAACAACGGTGCTGAAATGACATCGTAAAAAGCAGAGAAAAAGAACGTCACCTGATGTGCGCGGAGAAGAGAAATGGAGGAGGGACGCGAGAAAAATTCCGTGCACGCGCTGACACACGGAGGAAATATTTGCCATGGCGATGGCGCTAATAAGTCCAAAGCCTTCATAAAGAGGACCCTACTTAAATACTTAGCAGCACGTAGCTCGCGCCGTACTTCTTCCTACCCCGCCGCTAGATCTACACGCCAGAAAAGTTTAATCATTTCGGCTCGCTTAACGAGGATTCAGTATCACGGAGCGCCGGAATGTTCATTCGACAGAGCGTCCGCTGGAATATTACACGCTTAAATGAACGCAGCAGTATTATCCCTCCCGCCAACGAAGGGACTTCTTTATCCTTCGTAGTAAATATGAAACAAGGGGAGATTCTTTGAAGACTCCTCTAAATCTTATTCCCTTGGTAAATAACATTTCAAATATCCTCTCAAAGATGGCTCAATGTACTGCAAAGTTTGATCGAATAGAAGATCCATTTGTGTATGGTATTTCTTTCTAAAAAAAAACAATAGAGCTAATCAATTCCTACTGCTTTAGCGTATATACGGCTAATCTAGACGCCCAGATAATCATTGTGCTTTAATTAATCCACGAAACGGCGTCGAAATCGACTGCAGACGAGGGACGGCCCTTCACGAGTCATTGAAATTCCCAATTTCCGAAGGGTAACGCATCGCCGCACTCCCCTCGGTCCCCGTTTCGTGTTACGTGCTCGTCAAATATAAAACTCCCCCGAATCCATCGCCTTTTCGCACGGCTATAGCCCACGATGAATCGCAGAAACGAGACCGTGCTAGAGTCTTGACTATCGACAGATTATGCGGATAAACGACAACTCGACGAAACCTTCAGCAACGAGTATTTAAGACGTGGTGTCGCTCGTAAAAGATTAGCTCGTTAAAGCTTTACGGCGCCTCTGGAAACGAACAAGGTTCATTGTCCTCGCGAAATGCTCGCCGGAGGATTCTTTACCCCGGGTCTCGCCTCAAACCGACCCCTTATACAATTTACAGGGAAGGCCATCCACGAGGGTTTGCAGGTTCCCTTGCGAAACGACTTTCGGTGAAGAAGAAGAAGGCGAGGAAGAAGTGGAAGAAACTGAAAGGAGACGGTAGTAAATAGAGAAAGAGAAGGGGGAAATCGGCAAACACGAGGACCTATACTTGGACGAGTGTTAGCGTGTTGATTTTGACAGGAAAGCGCTCCGCGGGAGCAGGATGGCTTTAATTGGTGACTTGGGATCTCAGTGTGCTCTGCTGCTTGGAAATATTGTCCTACAGTTTCTTTCCGTTTGTTTAAATTAGCCACACCTTTTAGAGTCTATTAAAAGGGGTGCGATATTTTTCTGTGTGGGTATACAATGTGATCTAGGAGGTCATCTGCTATATGTTGCAGTGTCTTAGAGGCCAAACTAAGAGGAGGCGTAAGAAGGTCCTCCTACAACGTTCTACGATGCAGCAAGTATATAAATGTATTTGCAAGTTAATCAATCTTCTAAAGGAAGACCAACTTCCACGTGATTATACTGGCCAGTATATTCTCTCGAAGGCGTGGCAGCTTTATTCGTTTTTCACGTGCTCGTTAACATTCACAACGGGGAGCTTCTCTTTTTTCGGTGCTCGGAGGCGGTACCCGCGGCAAGTGGCATTATTCCGAACAATTCATCGGAACGATATTTCAACTTCACGATGTAACGCGGGTCGCACACTTTGTCACCCTTTGAAACGTGGCTGGCCGGGGAGAACCGGCAGGGATCGCGGAAAAAAGTTATCGGAGACCCCACCGAATTGCCAATGATCCTCGAAACTCTTTTCCTTGATGCTATTCATCATTCGGGGGACAGATTCGAAAACGTTTCCGCAGAGGGAGGCGTAAACCGTTTTGATTATTTTAAACAGCGACGGGCGAGGAAAAGCAAAATTCGCCGACCACGCATTCGGAACGCTGATTTATCGATACATTTACCTATTCGCGGCAACCTGCGTGCAAATAAATCCCGACCGCATATTATTTTCCAAAGTCGATCGAATGAAACTCAACCGCGCCGAACAGCCGGAGGATCGAAACCGCAAAACCATTTTATTCAGAATTTCCAGAGGACGCGGACAACGGTAAACATTAACCATCGAGCGTAAATTTCTGCGAGTACTTGGATAAAAAATAGGTATGAAGACCAATTCTAGAGTCCTGAGATTCCATCCTGGAGTTCGCGAAATATTGGATCTCGGAATTCGGCTGGAAGAGCGTACGAAACCTATTCCTACACGAAACGAGTGTACTCAGGCTAATGGATAACTGTTTCAGTTATGAAAAGCCACTTCGAACCTGTACAATTTCAGTTTCAACCATCGTTAATATTTCTCTATATTATATGTCAGTGTGTAATTGTTGCAAATCCTTTTCCCCTTTGAATATTGAAAGATATTAATAATAATTAAAGTCAGGGTGGATGCACGTGACCGTCTGCGTTTCCGTGGATGGGAATCCGTATTCGGAGATTATTTTTCCAAGCCGATAATAAGGGGTGGGCGAAAAGAGACGGCTGGAAAGGGATTCGAGCGGAGACGGCAGTGAGGCGTGATATTGATACTCCTCCATCTCTTGAGGGGTGACGTCTCCTCCCTTTTCTCCATCACGCTCTCTCCCCTTTTCTCCCGAAAACCCGGACTCCCGACTCGTGTCTCATACAGCACGTTCCTCTCCGCCTTTAAAGCCAGTGGCGCAGCAGTGAGCGAGCAGGATTTTTACGATAACAGATTACAGGATCTGGACTGACTGGCGTGAGTGAAAGGGATCTAGGAGCCATCGTTTCAAAGTCAGTGGAGCTCGACCCCTATTTAAGGAGTACTGGCGGGAGGATCGATCCTGGAATCGATACCAAATAAACTGCTTTTGCGCTGACTCTCGAGATGGTCTTAGGTGGAACGTATGGAATTTAATAATCACTTTTCGACCATACTTTGGAAGAAAGACAGAAAACACATTGAAGAAGGCAATCACGAATCAATCGAGTTGAATAGCCGTCCCAGTGATCCAAGACCTGGAGTTTAATTTATTATAAAAAGAAAGCAGAGCCAAATCTGATACTTTACAGTGGCAAGGAGTCGGAGGATACTGACTAACACAGAGCTCACTGAATCCCGATAAAGGGGAACAAATTTCCATTAAACCGGAGATCCAATTGCTGCTGCGTTTTACAGGATAAGCTTTTAACCGTTACAGAAAAAACAGATTTCTGAACAGATGGAAACAGCCAATAGTGGAATGTCTAGTGTAATTAACTTTCTCGTCATCCCGTGATCGCGAAACACGATTCACCGCCGGCTCGCGTTCGAATCTCATCGTTTCACCTTTCAGCTGCAGCTGTACGAGGGTGAAAAAAGAAATAAACGAAAGCCAAACAAAAGCCGTTATGGATTTAATTTTGAGCGTACAGCGCGAAACGTTGGACAGTCGAACGAGACCGGTGAAGAAGAGAGAACTTTCGTAATCGCGGTCCGCGCTTTATCGAACCACGAAACTTTCGAGGGGAGGAGGGGGGACGTCTGGATTACAGAAGCCGGATAAAGAGTCGAAGAGTGGGAAACGGATCATCTTTGCCCCTCGCAGAATTCAGATTTTTCGCGAACCTGTGCTCGCGGGTTAACGACCCTGAAGAAGCATTGCGCGACGAACGTTGGAAAACGGCGCACACATTTTCTCCATTTTTTCCCGAATCAAATTACGCTTCGACACCCAGTAAATCGAGATGCAATCCTATCTCACAGGAGGATACACAGCGTGCACGTTCTGGTGTGTGTCCTTGCTTTATCCACACGTACCAGTATGATATTTTTCCGAAGGGTGTAGCTCTCTAAACAATCCTGTAAAATTTTAAATCCCGTCTATGCGAATATTGCGACCATAGTCTGGTTAATATGTAAGTTTGGTACTTCATTTGAAAAAGTAGGAGCGGTTGTACCTATTACGATGGAGTCATATTCGTCGAATGAATGACTTGGATCAGGGCAGCCCTTGCTTTCAGACAAAGTAATCAGGACACAGTGAAATAGATATGCAACTGAAAAACGCTGCCCCCGAACATTATTTACGACTTTCCGCGCGTGTTACCAGCCGTGCACGCCATCGCGCTCGCGTTTAATAAGTTCATTTCTAAGGTTCTCGTATGAATTCAGGGGGAACACTATAGTGACGACCGGAAAAGTAAGCGATTTTTAAAAATGATTTTCATGAATAATTTACAGTTTTCATATAAAATGTTTATTACCTACCTTTAGTACAATGTCTTAAGAGACTATACAAAAAAAATGAATAGATAAACATGCATAAATTTTAATATATTAATTAATCTTCTAGCTCCCTCACGCGCGCTGGTAGAATGTGTAACAATGGAACAACAGGTCCGAAATCAAATTTCATGTTTTTTTATAAACTATATGTGTGTAGTTTCCGTTGCACGGACGGATTTTTGGAAAGAAAACAAATTTTTTTATATACGCTCGAAAAACTGTTCATCGTATTCGCGGATTTTCGAAACTTTTTCTTCTAAAGCGCACCATTGTTACATAAATAATTTATTTAAAAAATAGTTGCGTGCAATGGAAACTACACTCATATAGTTTATAAAAAAAAATGAAATTTTATTTCAGACCTGCTATTCCATAGTTACGCATCGTACCAGCGCAAGTGGGGTGTCTACAAGATTAATTAATATATTGAAATTTATACATGTTTTTCTACTCATTTTTTATAGTCTCTAAAGACACCGTACTAAAGCTAGGTAATACAAATTTTAAATGAAAACTGTAAATTATTCCTGAAAAAAATTCTTAAAATTGGCTTACTTTTCCAATTGTCACAGTAGTGTTCCCCCTTAATGGCACGCACGTTTGAAGAACAGCTGGATATACCCCGATCACCATTTTACAGAAAAGGACTGCCCAAATCGAGGTTCCCGTTTCCAAGAGATACGGGCCCGAATGCACGACGAGGATTGCTCGCGAACACATGGAATTGCGATTGCACGATAGAGTTTCGGGCGTTTTCGTCGACCGGTTGGCAAACTGGGTTCGGAAATACGCGAACCGAGGTTTGGGGTTGTATTGATCGCAGCCGGCTGCGCGGGGTAGTGACTGAAACAGTGGGTACACCTCTAGTCACCCAAGTAACAAACGAAATTCGGACAGTCTCGGTCTTGGGCGATCCGGTTTCTACAACTAATGGCCCCTTTCCCACCCGGTGGTGCCGAAAAATAGTTCCGGGAGCACGAATCCCGTGGCCCTGCAATACAGGGAATTCCAGGCACGTACGTGTTATTACCGCTGGCCGATAGCATCGCCGGAGATAGGACGAGATGCAGCGAAGTATAAAAACGAAAGCACCGCGGTGTGCTTCGGAGGGGAATAATAAAGGGGGGAGAAACGAACGACAGCCACGTAAGCGTGCAGCGTCTATCGCGCAGCGATCAGACCGCAACCGCGAAGTAATCTGAAATGCTTCGGCTTACCTCTGATCGAATTAATACGCGGCCAGGATGCACGCGGAAACGGAGAGGAAAGGAACGCATGCCGCGTGGAGGAAAACGGAGCTGGTGAAACATTACGCATTCCGCGATACCGTGGCGAAGGGCGGGAATGGGGTAGTTCGGGTGGCGCGATAACCTGCGATTAGCAGAAACGCAGGGGTAGGAAAGAATTGGATCGATGTTCATCGGTTAAGCCAATTAATCCGTGAGCTTCGCGGGGAAATGGCTCGTTGGGGTTACGTCTGTGCGAAACCAGTCTGATGTTAGAACATTAGAAGGAAACCTTCTAATAGACGCAGTTCTATTAAGTATTGTTGCGCTGTGGGATTATTTCGAAGCATTCGGAGAAATAAGCGTGTCATTAAGATTCTTCTAGCTTATCCCTTTGAGTGCTTCGTTGGATCGACTGCAGTGCGTTTGTAAATGGTTATGTGAACCTAAGTTGATAAATGGTAATTAGTAAGGTCCCCAAAAGTTGGGGTCGAAAACATATTTTCTGAAATTTTTTAAAAACTGAGCAGGGGACTGGATTCGTGTTCAAACACTCATACTTTAAAAAAATTCTCCTACGCTTAATATTTCTCAAGATATTCCAGAAAATATGTTTTCGACCCACACTTTTTGGGCTGTTTTCACTCCTTCAACATGGACGATTTTTCACTATTCTGCAAATCACTAGAGTCTCATCAAAATCGACGTGTGCGGTTTCGATATGTTTCCTTGTCAGCTAACGTATTGTGTATGGTACCTATCTTAAATCTTGCAAGGGTAATGCATGTTTAAATTCAGCCTATGATTCACGGTCATTGATTCACTTTGATATGCAATGATCTCCTATGATCGATCAACACGGAAAAGAAACATGGAAATTCGAACGAGAGGAGAAGTGAGACTGAGAGAAGGAGAGGGAGGTTGAATCGGCAGGATTGCAGTTCGGTGCATTGCCTGCAGTGCAGATAAGGGCCTTCGGTCCCTCGAGTATCACGATGTCTCTGCATGTATCTGTACTTTCGTACGCGACCGATAGAACAATAATGCATCCCAATTCTCCTGCACATTGTTACATCTGATTCACGTACTGTGTTCAACGAAAGTTTCTACGAGAAGCTGACGTGTAAAATAGCTCGCAAATATTCGCATGCGATGTAAAATGCATTTTAGCCCCTGCTATTCCTTCTATCACTCTTCTGTTGCATATCCCGAAACTACTTTGCTGTCAGAATTTACTAATAAGTGTTTCATTCACATATTTTTCAATGCTCTGACTACGTACGAGTATTTTCAGTTGAAACGACCAATGATATTTCAAAGCTCGTTAGGGATCGTATTTCAATAACAATTAACTTTTGGTACAAACACAAGCACAATATTAATACTGTATTTATCGATTATAGCGTAATAACAAGAGTAAAAAGAATTTCCGGAGAATCACACGAACCATCCCCATAACCTGCACTATATGTGGCATTTTCAACAGAATTATAATAATTCAGCCGATCAGCCACTGGCTACCAATTAATCGATAACAGATGAATGGTTAATAATTAAAAATAATTCCACAGTGGCGCTCGATTTACTCCAGCAAATGAGCATTTCGTCGGTTAAAATTTTCAAAATGTATTCTAATGAATTCTTCATTACGCCGATTGTTCTGAATCCCTCGAATTTCATACTCGATCCACGATCTCATTACTAAAAGATATTTTACAACACAACACACAATTGTGACGCTTAAAAAACACATTTTCAATTATTCGTTAATCAATTCAGTTGGACGTCCCGATAAAAGCGCTACATTTTCAAAAAGTCATATTTATCAATCCCCCGCGCTGCTTTTCCCATTCAGACGTCACCCCCATAAATTGTCCACGCGTCAGACGCACCGCGGGTGCGCGCTAATTAATAATATCGCCCAACGACGACGACGACAATGACGAGATCAAATTGCCACGTTTTTCCTGGCAGCTTATCCGATCGCGGGGACGCAGAAGCGGTGAAACGTCCTTCTAACGCGACCGACGACTAAAACGCTCGAGTACCGCTAAGGACCTTTAATCCAGCTTTTATCGCGATCGTGCGCGGATACGTGATCGCGGACAAGGATTTACCACAACGGCTCACCTCCTCCCAACCAGGCGGAAGGTGTAGCCTTAACCGACGTACAAGTAATCGGTAAGCTTTACAACGACGGAGCGGTTACTTTTACTGCCACGGTCAACGCACGGTTGATTGCGGCATTAGAAGAGGTGAAGGTGGTTTAAACGAGCGGCACGTCGCCGTGGCGGTTCGATGGAGGAGAGGAAGCAATGAAACCGGCGCAGTCTTGTTACCCGCGTGGCCACGACGCCGAAATAATGGCTCCTTCCGAACACGATTGCCTTTTCCCTTCAACGACGTCTACGTGTCGATGGATCGGTCACGCTGCACCTGAGCCCGCGCGATCACGAGACGCCGCGCGTGCATCTGTATGCCTCGCGACGACGGACACGGCCCCTCCGGTCGGCACATGGCAATCCGCGAACACGTACACGATAGCATCGATTCGTTGGGAGGTCAAAGAGAAACGAGGTGGTTTCATGACTCGAAACACCGGTGGTGAAAGAAACTGTGGATTGTCACGCGGAAATTCACCCTCGCGGGGGGGTTGCGACAGTAACGATCGAGGAATTATTGATACTGCTGCGAACATCTGTGTTCATATTTTTACTTTGACATGCGTGTCGACAAAATTATTATTATTATTATTATTAAAACCCTTTAGTAAACTCTAAAGTAAAACCCTTTAGAACACAGAATACATTGCGGTAATATTACGTTGAATAACACACTACAGTAATATGTAAATTAGTACTATATGCGGAGATGGCCACCTAATTATCTGTAAAGACAATTTCGGAATGAATTAACGGATCCAGAAACATACCTACATCGGTTGATCGGATTCGTAACGCTACATTTGTGGATGTGTAATATGGAAAATGTTCTTAGTGGTCTTACTGGCGCATTGAATTCTAGCGATCCAAGCAAATTCAGATAGTCAATTAGACTATTAACGACTTTGTAATGAAATAACGAATTCGAGACTAAGTAGCAGACGATATGACAGATTTGTGAGGTTGATAGTCTGAAGGATAGGCCGATAATCGTGATCGGTAATATTCACAGGACGCCCTAAAATACGCGCTGCAAATCGCTTTCGAGAAGTTTGATATAGTGACTTCTTATAGTATACCCAGGATTCCAAATTAGCGAGGCCTACTCAACGTGCGGTCTAACGAGCGAAGTGTACAGAAGTCTTAGAGTTTCCTTATTCTTGAAATGGGCCGAAAATATTTTCACAAAGCCCAATGTTCTAAGTGCTTTGCTGGCTAATTTGCTGGCGCCCACGGTGCTAATTCTCATTGAAAAAGATTTCAACTTGCAATCTCCACCTACCACCTGCATTAATCGTGGAAAGTCCCTTCACTTCCTATCCTTTCTACCCTTCAAACAGAAGTCGCGCGATTCGGAGCGAAACCGCGGAACAAACCGGTGCAACAACGGCTGCAACGACGCAGCCATCCTCGCGGTAGATAAAGAAGAAACGCCGAGTGGGACTGCAGCGAACGCAGCCAAACTCAACTCGTAGACTCGCGCCTGGCGTATAATGGCGAACAGAAGTTTCGTTGGAGGCCGTTCGGTTGGCGCGTCCTCTCACAGGAATAAATATTAAATCTGTACCTGGGGGGGTATTCGCGTCTGCCGTCCCCTTCCCCGTCGCTTCTTTCTCCTGCTCCTCCCGGCGTCGTTAGAAAAGAGAGGGAAAAAAGCCCACCAACGCTCATATGCAAAAAGCAGAACAGTGTCTGGGATAACGGGAGAACATTAAAGTGGGCAGGGCAGGGCCGCTACACGGAATGAATATTTAAAGGAAACCTCGGCTCTCCACCCAGCGCCCTGCAAAGACCGTGGGACGTCGCGGCCTGCACGTGAGGTGGATGGCGCAGGTAGAGAAGGAGCTGGGAGAAGCCGGTCGCGCATTTTGTGGCTGAGTACAATTTTCATGCCCGCTGGACGACGAACTTCTTAGCTGTGCCACCCCCACTACTCTCAGCATTCCCCAGGAACACGTACACGCGGCTTCTTCCGCTAATCGACTAAGTTCCTGGGGATGCGGCCTGCAAAAGTTCCAAGTCGTCCCAGCCAGGCTTCCGCGCACCCCGCGATCGGCAACCTTCCACCCTTATCGAATTTCAACCGCGTGATATATGTAAAACCATTTCTACCGGTCGACGCACGCGCCTATAAAGAACGAAGGGTGCGTAAAAGTTATCGCGGCTAGTCACGAATTATTTCCAAGTTGCCCCGGTTTCGGTATGTTCCTCGGAGGATCGTGACAGAGCGTAACGTATTGCTGGGGAGACGAAATGTATTGCCGAATTCAGAGGAACGCGCCCGTCTTGTGTCGATTCTCTGCCTTTTGGGGGCAGTCGGGAGAGCGCTCTTTCGTTCTCGAGCGATGGGAAACGTTTCCAGTCGCTCGATACTTAGAAACGGGTGGAAGCGGATTGAAATGGATCCATAGACGAATGGTCACATTTACAGTCAGATATCAAACAGATCAAGAGCACGCACGTTGCAGATTACGCAATAGCAACTGTAGCACGTGATGTCTACGTAAGCGACAATTGGTATTAGAATTCCCAGTAATAATGTATTCCTTAAACATACCTCGATGAAAGATTTCCCCGTGGCAGTTTATTAAATTACAACCAAAAGCTTCGAAATTATCGTGTGTTCATATTTATGCATATTTGCCGTGGGTACCCAACGGGGCACCTTACGTAATTCAATTAACAGGACAAGAACGGACGCACACGTTTGCGGACGTAGCTAATTAAAAGCTGCGTTGACGTTCCCTAAAAGCACGCTCGCCGTGATTTCACCCTAAAATTCGAGGGTCCTCGGCGTCGTTTCCAGGTGGGCGACAACGTCCTTTTTACCCTTCGGAATCCACTACCCGCGAGGAACGTTTTAACTTTCAGGGAGAATTCGCGCTCGCGCTACCCCCGCACTGGTCCCTGCGTGTCGCGCACTGTGCTATCTTTCGATATTGCCGATCATTTCGCGGGAATTAATGCAACGTTATCGCCGCGTAATAATGGTAATGAGGGGGGCTTTATATCTGCGCGCGTACTCGCAAACGCGAGGAAAAGCTAGACGGGCAATTGCACTTCGCCGGCGCGAAATGGGTCGGCCGATTACGCTGGAAATACGAAGTACTTTCTGAACGCGTACACGATGCCAACCCAGGCGTCGTAACGCAGCGCACGTGCGTTCGTTGCACCGCGTCGCGGAAAATTGCACATGTAAATCGCGATCTTTCCCCGACGCCGCGAACGCTGCGGCCGGTGTTTCCAGTAGCGACGTCCTTTCAATTGGGCGATGCAATCTCCTGCTCCACGGACGAGCGCGGTTAGGAGGAAAAGTGTTCGATGATGATACGGAACAACGGCAGTTTGCGAGTCGCCTTACTGCTGGATGCTTGCAGGCCGAGCATCCTGGAAGATGCGGGGATAATTTCGACGCCGGCAGCGTCGAGCGATTACGATTCAGTGAGTACGACGGTTGCTTTCAGAAATAAGAAGGTCGATACAGATCGGATCATCGAAATTACATCCGTCATATCTTTCCTGTATTATTGTTTCAAGATCGAACGCCTTATGTTGGTCGATGCAAGCTAGGAGACAGTTTAGAAAGGAGAGAAATTTCTCGTTTTAGGGGTTCAAGATTCTTTCCCGTTTGTTCAATTTTGTTTTTTCTTTTCGTTATTATTGCAAACACACGAGTCTGCTGTTTTTTTTTAATTTTAATTAGAATAGACGGGTTAGACAAACGTTTGGTACAATTAATTACAAAATCAGGTAGAAAAACGGACGCACATTAAGAAAGAAAGAAAGACAGAGAGAAAAAGAAAAGCAAAAAAGAAAAGAATGAATATACAATATTAGACATTTAACGGAACAGACTTAAAAGCTTTGTACGAATCTTATCTATTGAATCGGAGAAAAAGTCAAGTTGGTCGTGATAAGAATTAGCACTGCCATCGATGGAATAATGATTGCCATACAGGGTTCGATGAGTTTTTACGTTAAAAAGATTACGATGCCTTAGGCTCTTAGTGATTGCATTGAAATTGAGCTGTTTTAGTATGGGTTGACATTTTATTCGGCTATTTATGATTAAGTAAAAAAGGTCAGGTCTGGTATAATTCTTCTGTTTTCAAGAGTTAACAAGTTTAGCCTGGACAGCTATGGCTTCTAATTGTGGGAATGTATAGGAATACTAGCACCGGTTTTATAAGCTATTAATCTCAGATATTTGTGTCGATCGTTCTACATTCTACTGCAGTGTATTTTGCAATAAGGATACAAAAATATAGAGCCATATTCGAGATAAGGCCGTACTATGGTATTATATAAAAGTGAGATTGACTTGGAAGTATTATCGGCGTAATGGATTTAAATATCGAGCATCACATTTGTTCTACTTTGATGCAGAGAACGAATATGCGCCGCAAAATGTGGAGGCTTTCGTACTGATAATATGTGCAAGAATGAATATACATGGAGTACATGATCAAAAAGATTCGTTCAAGAGGAGAAAAGTTGGAGGAGAAGCAGTTTTCATCCTGTGAAAAGCCAGTAAGATTAAAAGAGCCAAAAGTTGAGAAAGCCGCAGAAACGAATAAGGAGAACGAAGAAGAGAAAGGCCAAGAAGGAAAAAGAAGTGGACGGAGGCCCATACACGGTAGCAAATGAGGGCACAGATGCTCCGAGTGATAAGAGATGATGGAAAGTAGTTCCTGAAAAGAGCCATCGCGGTAGCTATTCACAATAGCGAAGGTCGTTGTGGTTCAGGCTGCAAGACGCCGCTACTTATAGCGAATAAATATTTCCCAGGTGGTTGAAAGTACACGTGCATGCCAGATAATGTTAGCTGATACCCTACATTACACGATGTTGAATTTTTATAATCAATCTTGAAATAACAAAGACATAGAACATGCTAAACCCGAAAGAAACGAAACGTAAGCCAGTTAAACTATCGCATAACATTCTGAGCGACAGTATCCAATCAGAATAAAAGGAATTGAATAAAAAAATATTGATGGTATCTAGGAAGCGGTGGGATTACGTAAATAGAAGCTGCATTGCCGTGGCACAATATGATTAGAACTTGATGAGGATATTCAGAGTCAGGCTACCCGATGTCAAGGACTCCAGGTGTAACCTATACCCAAGACCCTTCAAATCCCTTGAAACCTCTGGAACCCACACAATGCCTCATCTCCAGGATCACTACAGTCCCCAGATTATCACTATCCACTGTCCATTCCTCTGATTTCCTGTATTTTGAAAACTCCTTTCAATGCAGTGTCTGGTTTACGACCATTCGCCCATTATCATAAGGTGTGACGAAACTTCGACATGCTTTGCCGTGTTCCCAGAATGTCCAACCAGTATCAGTCGTCCATGGATTAGCAATGAGGGTGAGAGGGTGAACCCCGAGGATTTGCTGTTCGAGTAATTGAAAGCTGGCGTGAGCCTCAAGGCGCAGAACGCTTAATAGCCAAAGTTAGTCGTGTTTCTATGCAAATTAAATGCTTATAGCCATTGAGAGGTAGGCCCTGTAGAAGGGCGACGATAGTGGTAGTGGTCGTTCCCCCCTTGTTGTTTATCTACGGGAAAGGAGGGGGGCGGGGGGAGGTTCTTGGTGGACTCGTAACGCAAGTAGTTAGTGCCTGTGGGCTGCGACGAACGGCCAACGTGTGCGGAATAACGATAAGCTCCTAATGCCACCGAACAGGGGCCATATTTATGTGTCTCGCATGCCCCGCGTTTTTCTTCGTCCGTTATTGCCACTGAAAGCGATCTACAGTTTCGGGGCTACGCCGTCGTTTTAGCATGCACGTCGCAGCCTCGGAAATATCGAATGGAATCTAACAAACTGGGATAAGCCCGCGTCAGATAGTGGGGCTACGTACGCGCGGGCTTTGTATTTTATTATCACGCGCAGATGGATTCGGGCTCCCCGAATATAGCTCAAAAAATTCCATGGGTCATCTCGTCGACAAAGGAAAAGCCGAAAGTGAGTACCTACTTCTAAGAAATCACGGTTATTATTCCCACTGCTAATTTCTTCCGAGTTTACGTAATGAAACGCTTAATAAAACTCGCTTTCAAATTCCCTTTCAATAATCCGAATATCACGCGACTTACAGAAGTTTACATCCTCAATCCGACGTCGGGTCGAGCATAAGTCGGGCGGGCGCGCGAGCGTTAAGCAACAAGGATTTATATTGTCCCCCTACGGAAGAAAGGATTTTAAAATCCCGTGGCGCGGACTCGCCGTATCTCTGGATCCAAGGAGACCCCACCTTAGTCACGATTAACGCATGAACACCCCCGACGCGCGTGTCACACAACACCAGAACGGACGACAGACTACCGACGACGAAGAAGACACGAGAGAAAGGCGTAACCCCATCCAACGGAGGGGACGTCTCGCAGAGACTGCTGTTTACACTTAACTTTATTGCTTTCCGGGCAAATGCGTGCGGCTGAGTCAGCTCGGAATTAAAACCCCTTTCGTGAGGCGCGGCTATCAGTTGTCGCTGATCAGCTCGGATGCGGATGAGGAAAGGAAGAAGTCCTGGCGGCACCCGGGGCGAGCTCCCGCGAGAAAGGGGTGGCGACTAGCCCGCAGACGCTTCCGTTCCCGGGAACCAGCCCCTCGTTCAGCCTTAGTGGACAGAGAGCCGCGCTGTGAGTTGTTTAAGGACCCGTGCCCCGATATCGGTGGCCCTTCGAACACGTGCGGACGAGTAATATTCGTTTCTCCGCGGGCGGTAGCAGGGATGACGATAAGAATCTCCGTCGGTCGAGTGGCCATTCTCACCGTTTCGATCGATATACGACTCGACCTCCGTCGACCACACGACCAGGGTAATAACGAATTTACACCCAGCGTTGCGGCGCACGCTACCGGTGGATGTTGCAGCGATCACTGGGCACCCAGAGTCCCTCCATCTCGAATAATCCACATAGTGGAGATGGTTCCACGATGATGTACGTCGCCCGGACGCGTCCAAGGTAAAATTCAATCTACCGTCTGCTAGAATGAGTGGACCTTTGGTACTGTTCGTCAAACTTGTTGAAATGAATCGAAGCGTTAATATAGCTATTGTTACTGAACGCTAGGTAGTAAACGAGATTTCTATTTTCCAAAGAGTGGCCAGGTATATCCGTTGGCTTTGTGAATCTATGTATCTACTATCTAAGCGTCAGGTTAGCCTGTGTCGGTTGAAGCCAGAAACTTGGAGAATTGTTAGAATACAGACACGAGCGCGGCCTTGGGAATGGACGTGGACGGTAAACCTGCGTTTTATATGCCCAATTTGCAGGCCATTACGGGCGCTTTGCTGAAATTTCTGTTTGATGCACGGGAAATTCGTTAAGTTGAGAGGGGACCTTCATGAACTGCGAATTTAACGTCGTTAGACGCGAAAAGATGCGCCATTCGCTCGACGATATGAAACGGAGAGAAATGTATAAACGCAGGTAATTGGATTTATGACGGAGACGAGTATATTCAATGACATCTTCAGGGATTAATAAATCTCTAGCTTCGAGTCGAACGAGATTTACGGTACATCAACCCTCATCCAGTGTAAAACGTTTCCTTTAGACCTAGTACCTAAAGAAAACCGTTTGCAGAACCAGTCCTGTGATATAATTTCATGAAATCTGCATTGTGTTACAGCGTCAAAGGAATTGATAACATTGACACAGTAGTCAGTCTAAGCCAACGAACAGAAAGCCTGGACAATAATCTGGAGGTTCACGTGTGCACGATTGCCCGTTTCGTCGCTACGATGATTTGAATGTGCAAGACGGTCCATCTATTATTGATAGCTCGTGGATGATAACGCACACATCTGTGGCCCTCTGCTGTAACTGACTGTGATAACCGCAGATGCAACCTGCAAATCCCTTGAAACGATCGTGGTTCTATTCCTGACAATTACGTCACGACAGGGAATTGTAGAACACGAGCAGAGAGAGAGAGAGAGAGCGATACAGTTTCGACGCGCAGCTTCCTGTTTCCAATTCTCTGGTTCAGTTAAATATTATACAATTCACGTATCGCGAAGGGAGATGTTCCTCGAAACAATAACTCGACTACGTATTTGACAGAATTTATATGTAATGCGACGCGCTATATCTCGCAGTGCGCGCGCTCTTTGTACAATCATCCAGGAAGTTTAACTTTCTTCACCGGAAAAAGTAATATCGCGGTCCATTGTACCTTTTGTGCTTGAATTGTAAATTCTCCGCGGAATAAAAATATGCATTTTTCTCTCTCGGTTTCCGTCTTCCATCCGTCCCCCATCTTTTGTCCTCCCCCTTTATAATTCTTCACGTCGGTTTTTGTAATTCAGTCACAGTTCTTTACTTTTGCTCTTGTTTTCCCCCTGAACTTTCTTCCCTCCGCCTTTCCGCGATAACTAACTCCCTCGTGACTTCGCCTTTATTCGTCGGCTACGTTCGTAAACTTTGTTTAATCTGCCGGTATCGATCGGGCGTACCTTATTGTCGTTCAATTTAACGTTAGCCACCTAAATAAAGAAAATCTCTATTCTCCCTGGTTTCTAATGAAATATGTACAAAAGACCATGATCGACGTTTATGAGACGCGAAAGAAAAAGCGACCCCCAGCAAATACTTTACACGCGGCATTTTATCCTATCCGCGATTTAATTCCAGGGGAGCAACAAGGATTAAACGCGTCGGACAATTTAGTGAAAAATAAATTACAGTTATTGGCCACTAATACGTTAATCCCGGCAACACCGGCGGCACACATAAAACGCCCGGTTGCTTTATTTTTTAACGCGAGCCTGGGGCGGTCTCTTCTCCTTTCTTCGTGAAATATGTTCTTAATAAATATCACTCTCCATAAATGCGGGAAATATGTTCCTAAGGCCCTTTAACGGCAGGGAAGGGGGCGCACGATGGTCGCGTAAATTCGCACAGAATGAAATTTCCCAGCCCCCCTTCTTCTTCCTCCTTCTTTTCTCTTTAGAAAGAAAAAAGAATGTGTGGGAAGAGTATCAACGATTGAACGGGGAGGCAAGGGATGTGCAATAATGAAGAAATAAATTGGCAAAAATGTGTAGTCGAAGCAAAAAGACAGTAGCAACTAGAGGCAGGTACAAAGAGCAGGGGTAAATAGGGATGGAAGAGAGCGGTGGAGAGAGACAGAGGATACGCGAACCACCTGAAACCGGAAGTGCTCGTGTACGCTTAGAGCAAGGCCGGGGAAAGCGGCTGAATCTCATTTAGGCTTTTTATTGGGCGATCGGTTAAATAGCGTGGTCGTTCGAGACCGTTCAATCGAACGGAATCGGGCATTTCGCTGGAACTTTCAGCGGCGGGCACGCGAAATACTTTCACCCGCGTCTGGTCTTTTTAAATTCCCCCCGACATGATTGTTTCCAGATCAGTTTTACCGTAAATCGTGATGCAAGGGAGGATTCGCGCCAGAGCGCTACCCGGAACCGTATTTTTCCGCGGTCAGCCTATCTAAATTGAAATCGTTATCCAAGTTATTATTCGTCGGAAATTTCATTCTGCCCGCCAATCGACCGTCCTTAGTCGCAACAACGCTTTCATGAATGCATCGACGGCTGCAGTCAATCAACGCTGAAGGTGAATTAAGCTAGTTCCTGAATAATCTACTAAATTCAAGAATTCGTTCAAATTTCGTCCAAAACTAATTTAGAATACAAGAAACCCTTGTGCAAAGTTTAAAATCGATTTACCACATAGTTATCGAGAAATTGTTAATTAAAGTTGATGCATTTTAACACAGTGGCATATGGCAGAGTTAAAAAAGAGGGTTACAACTTCAGTTTTTCTTTTGAAACTGTAAAATGGAAATGCGAATGTAATTGGTGTTACTTTTTTTCAGAGTATCGAATGTCTACGGGAGGTATAAAAAACCTTCAGTACCAAGATTTGTGCAAATTTATTTTCTAATGGTTGTTTCTGGGCCGCTTCTCGAAAAATCTGCTCTCTCGGCAAACATCTAGCATATAGTTTCACCGGGAAACTGGGATTGTTAGCAGAGCGAGGATACCCGAGATGGTACACATATAAAAGGAGCACGCATAAAGAATTACTTGATTCTCACGGTATACGACTTTTTCCCTGCTTCTTTTCGCCCATATCCGGCATGCCGCCGAGGCCGGGGCTGGATGCCTTCAAAAGGCAGAGCAAACAACGTCAGTGTAGCGGTAAATAAAATGAAAAATCCTGACAGGTTTTTACTTTCCCCACGGCGAAATAAAATTCTCCGAAATTACATTCTTAAGTGATGAATAAGGAATAGAACGTGGCGCGTTGAAGGCACATAATTTCACAAAACGGTGCAATATGTTCAACGTGGCGATATTAAAAGCATGGTACATCAAGAATTATATAAAAAAGAACTGAAAGTTGGAACGAAATTCAATCGACGAGCGCGACAAAATCTGATTATTTCCTCTTGTGTATCAGACGTGACTTACGAGCACCTCTATGCAGACACCAGAGGCAGGAAAAAGAACAAGTAATTGATTAAATTAGCCGCGACTGTAGCTGATTAATGAACATCGTTAATGAGATTATGTAAATGAAAATACAGCGCTACCAGATCTGCGAGGATTTCGAAAATAATATTGTATTTGTCGAATGCTGATCAAGAGAAAGTCTGCTTCTCATTTAGAATTCAATATCAGTATAATTTAATAATAAAACGCCACAGGGCTATACTCTACGTTAAGCTATGAAAGTAAATATATTATTGAACTGGCTAATAAGGGAATCGATCAACGTTGCTATTGTATTTGTTCTCGCAATAGTACATATTAATTGAAAAACTCTAATCTCCGTTGGAATAATAAGCTACGTATTAGAAAGAAATTTATAAAACTCTTCAATCCCTCTCGATCCATAGAACCGAGCAAACGGAACGTTATTTCCTTGCTGCCTTGCGCGTACTAAAGGAGGCCTCTCAAGTCGATTGGGAAATATTTAATAACGGTAATGCTACGGACTCGCGGAAGAGTTCCTTTTGCATGTAAATACGCGCCACTACTAACTTGTAACCAGGGATGTGCAACTGCGCATATGCGTCTGTTCTGCTCGCTTCCTTTACCCCGTGCAATTTCCTCCGCCCTCTCGATCTCCTCGTCCAATGGCTGAATTCAATTTACCTCGCGATAAAATCGTCCGTTTTTCTAAACGTCCGATTCACCGTAACCTTCGCGAGCGACCCCAGATTTCCAGCCATTTCTGATCTTCGTGTAAAAAAGGGTCCCAGTGTTTCGTGATTGGGGTGTTTGACGGCTTCCAAGATCTTTCAACTATGGCTTCTTTAACCGAATCTAGCGGTAGAATCAATCATAGATAACGAGGAATTTCCTTCATGAACAGTACGATACACTTATGCCACGATTATAAATCCTTGACGACCATGAAATAATGAAATAGGTATTCTATTGAGAGTATTTGTAAGTAACATTACGAGGAACAATTTAGTAAACTTGCGAGGTGATTAGAAACATTTATTTTCGTTAAGTATGAGACGGAAGCTGTGCTTACATAATTCATGAAGATTGCAGGATATTAGATGCTGATAATATGCAGCCTCACACCTTCCTACACGCTCATCGTCACGAAAAATGGCGGTATAGATAAATGGCGTCGTTGAAAAGTGTGTCAGCAAACAGCCGAGGAAAAATGTACACAGAAAACGAAAGAAAAATGTTTGAACAAACCCAGCCTATAAACCGCCCCTTTTCAGAGACAGCCCCTTTTTAATCCGTATAAAAACGCGGCATTGTTCGCCCGAAACGCTGACCACTATACGAGCCAGGCGAATACTCTAGTAAAATTGCGGCATCGAATTGAACCTGCTTTAAAAAAATATAACAACTGGGAAGCTCTCAAAGTAGAAGCCCGAGTGTGCGAATAATTATAATTAACAGCGTGATTGTGCTACGGAGCAATTTGTTAATTGGGACGTTTTCTTTGTCACGAGTTACACAAATAATTAAAAGGCTTGAAAAGCCTTTTTACAAAATCACACACAATTATACTGTAACTGGTTTCATTTTCCAAAATTAAACTAAGAAAGGTACTTATTACATGTACAGGGTAATATTCTACGTATGTCTGACTAATGCTGAACATTTCTACTTAACGCGCGGACGTGGAATACAGGTGTTCACTCGAAACACGAGGATTTCTGTTATCGAGTTATAGAAATGATTGATACGCGACAATAAGTCAGAAGTGTCCATTTTGTCTACATCTCGGCTGTGTATCGATCATGATCCAGTAGCTACGGAAAATCGAATGAATGTTTCCCTGGTTTCATAACCGAGATGGAAGCCTAATCGATAACAAATAAATTGGAATCTCGACCAAAATTATCTGAATTATTTTGAGATACATTGTAATTTTTTTATATTTGAAACTCCGTTTGGTTCACTATCAAAAGTTTCATTCATTCCATTTCACGCGCCAGGAATTTCATATCCGGGCACGAGATAATTATCAGCTGGAATGAAAAAGTGGAAAAAATTACACACGCGTATATTCAATGTTCGTCAATCCGTAAAAATAAATCATCAAAGTTAACGTAACTACAGAAACAATGCGCCAACTACTCTGCCAGCTGGCGGAAATGAAATTTTACAGAATTTAGAACAACGGAAAGTTTAGAACCACTGGTTGGTTCCATCTTTTTGGGGCGTTCTGTCGCCAGATTTCCGAGCGAACGCTCAACTGTCGTGTAAATCTCGGAACAACTCGAACACTTTCCGAAACTTACCATCCAACTCCGAAATTCAAACACGAAACTTGATTAAAACTCGCCTCCGCGAATCCACCGATTTGAAACGCAAAAATAGTCAGATATCATATTACCTATAAACACCGTAGGTATTAAACGAAATCAGACAGCGATTAAGCGATCGCTACAATTCTGATGAAACGTTCGACACCGCCATTGGTCGCTACTGCTAGATACTTCCACCACAAGCGAAGTGAAGTTCAAGCAGACATAAGTCACCTAGGAGACAGTCAAAATCAGTCCATCGGCCTGTCATCCTTTTAAACGGCGCTGATAAATCAATATCTCGCGGGCAAGAGGGCGAAATGAATTCAACAACGACATATGCTCGACAACCGCGATGGTCCGCGAACGGGAGAGAAATGTAAATTGAAACGATAAAAGGACCCTCATCGAACTCCTGCCCGTTTTACGATTTATAGCTTACTGGCTGACGCATCAAAGGAATCCAGTCGAATCTACTTGGCCCCATGGTTTAGGGGTGGATCTGTGGAGGTCGTATCAATTAAAATTGGTTACGGTACATCCGAGAAATCTCGCAGCGAGCAGCCTGTCATCGAGAGGGTCCATCGATCCCGCGGATCGGTCGTAAAATAAAGATTTGGCCAAGAGGGTGGCTCGTGGTCTCTTTCACGAGGGTTACTTTGCCCCACGGTATCCATGCTGCTGCACACACAAACATTCACACACACACACATAGAGGTTTCGATACTATAGGGGCGGATCTGCTGTGTTCGGCCTGAATACTGATTCTCCACGGACGCATATATTACCCACGCGGATAAAAGATATTTGCATTTTGATGGACCGTGCTGAGTGCATTTGACGTTTCATATGCATTCCTCCAGCACGTCTGCGCGCGTACGTACGTGGCAAAGCGCGAAAAAAAATCACCCTTGCCCTCCTCTGTCGGCCGGGGTATATGTATTTATTTCGAGCGCCTCGAGGAGCCTTTTGAATATCTACGCGGGGGGCGAACGACGAGCCTCGAATCGAGAGGAATCTTCCCCGTCCGAGGGAGGACCAGTAGCTTCTCAGGTCTTCTTAAGTCCTCGCCGCGGGACCGTAAGCTGCGGATTCGCGACGGAGCCAAAGCAGTTTTAAAAATGCAAGCCGGCTAGTGTAAACCGGGAAACGAAGTTGGAAAGATATACACAGCGGGGCAGAGGTTCAACGTCGCAGCGGGGTAAGACTCCGTGAAACGACTCTCATTTAACGAAGTCGCGAAGACGTCCGCGGAAAGAAAAAAGAGGACGTGCCAGGGGAAATAGCAGCAACTTCTGCTTGATATAATTAACTGGTTTCATAGAGCGCCCGACGAAGAAATTTTGCTTAAATAAACATTGTAGATTAGAGGACACGTCTGTGTAAGCTCGCGTTTGGCAGTCGTTACAAGTTTATTTTATCTGTTTGCGATATCTCCCGATCTCTGCTCCGCTGTATATCGCGTCGACGTGATCCGTTTGACTCGCATTTTACCAGTCCTCAACTTTCCTCGCGTGTAAACAGAGACAGCAATATGCAAATACCGCAGCGATGAATGCTGGCTATGAGCAACGGAATATGAATGTTGCCTAGAAATTATTCATGGTCGCCGATATTAAACGCTTGCCAGCCGAGGCTGCCGGGGAATCAATTGCCGAAAACGTCGATATTGGCCCGGCTTGAAACCGGGATAAACGAGAGACTGCGGCCACAATGGCCCCGAAAGACGTGGCAAATTGAAAAATCACCCATCGGTGAATGCAACATAAACGCGAGAGGCGAGCGCGCGCGCCTGTGTGCGCGTGCCCGCGCGAGCACGAATGGATGAGCTCCCTTCGAAACGAGTTAGAAACGAATTTTTCTCTCGCGATATCTGGCGGCGGCCAGTGACTCTGGCGCAACAACAGAGGATAACGATTTATCTCGAGAGCCATTAAGTAACGCTCGAAGAACTGAAAGTCGACTTGCTCACCGTTATAGTTGCGCCCTTCGCTAGCTGGTGGCTGTAACTCGCAGACAGGTCCCCGAAATGCAGTCTTTGTTGCAACTCTCAGGATCTCGCAGTTTCTTCAGAGGAAGCGTCCCGTCACTTCATGTCTCGGTAATTGCTGTCACAGAACACTCTTGCGCGAGCAGAGTTGCGTCTTCCTCGCTTCCGACCGGCGAGCTTTGTCCGGGGTTAGCATGTCTGGAAAAAGGGCGGACGCCTTGAAGAGTGTACGTGCGCGCAGAATGCGTTAGTGAAATGACAGTGAGCAGCTGTGTGAGTATTCAATTTTCCGTTAATAGGCTTGGATATAATATGTATATAGTTCTGCGAGTATTGAGTGCGTATCGTGACTTTGATGGACCATAGAACTGATTCGTAATACTCTATCGATTCGCCGTCGAGCGACACGTGGCTCGAAAGCTACTGCTATGAAACGAAGACACGATTCACGACAATTTTCCGGCACTCTCACCCCAAAGCACGTATAATACAAGCCCTCCCACGCTCGAGCAACCTGCAGCGAACATTATCCTTCCTTCTAGAGCGAGCAACCGAGAGGAACTTGCGCCACAAAACAGGAAAATTACTCCTTTGACGCGTCGCAGGTAATAGCGGCGGAAAAAGTGGGCCTGAGAGAGGACCAGGGGGAGCCGACAGGAACGGGACGAGGACGAGCGAGGGGACCGTGGAAGTTGGAGGAAAACTTGTGAACCCGAGGGAATGCTTGAGAAGCTTTATAACTTCGACAATCTTAAATCGACAGAACTACCGTGTCCGGCGGTCGTGGAGGGTGTCGGCGAGCGGGGGACGAATAAACGCGCGCAGCGAGGGAGAGTACGATGAAGAGGACAAGCAGATAGGCGGACAGGGGGTGAGCAAAAAGGGAACGTGAGAAATAGCTGTGTGTATTACCCGCTGGTGGTAGGAAGAGGGTGGCAACCAGGATACGCTTTGACACTGTCCATTGTCTTTCTTTTATGGGCTCGCGTGCCTTCCACTGAACAGATTCGAGAGCCCGGGTTGTAACAGGCATGGTGAATTCGTTCAAACGGATTACAGAAATAAAAAAGAAGGCCTGTGAATCTTCGCTCGATCCACTTTGAGTAATTTAAGAGACACATAGTTTAAGTGACAATGCATTCAGATGACTCCTCCATTAGAAGAATATAGATATGTACCTACTATTCCTCTAAACAGTCTAAGGATCGCTGGTGTACATTGCTTGACCCTGAGCAACGCCATTAAAACAGTACGTGCGAGCACACTCGTCCGTCTGATGCGATCTCAAATAATGAATATTTAAATAGTACGGCGTAGGGGAACTAACTTTTCTGTGGCGCGACAGCTCTAGGGCTGAGGACTGTCGAGACGGTGGGACAAAAGGAATCGACAGGCCGCGTTAATTTAATGAAAAATTCGCGATCGTGTGACGATCACACAGCGCTGTTGCTCGCGGCGTGGCGTCCCTTCTCTGTCGCCGTCGGAGAACAACCGACGAGTAACTAGAGAAAGATCGTATGGAATTAATGACGGTGCGTTCAGCACCCTTGTCTTCTCATCGTCTACCTTCTGTCTGTGAACGAACCACCCCCCCCGAGCCGACGTTTCGCCGAAGGCGCAACGCATCGACGGACAAAAGGGAGCTGTCTCGAATAAAGTTAAAACAGTGCAAGCAACCGGTGTAGACAACAATCGGAAGGAGAGAACGTGACGGAGCTATGCCGGGTGGCGAGTCCCCGGGGGGAGGGGGGTCGGAAAATACCTACGCAACCCCCGTGCACACCCGTTCTCGCCTGTCTCGAATCGAAGAGTCGCGTCGGGGGTCGCGATGCGGCCCAGCCACCCCTCCACGATCTCTCTTCTTTCCTCCCTGCGACGATCCCTCTCCCTCGCTCCCTTCGGCCAGCCGCGTCCCAAGCCCGTGCTTCTACCCCTCGAAAAAAACTCGGCTTGCATTTCAGTAAAGAGCCAACCCATCCGCGTGCATGGACAATGGGACCAGACGCCCTGCTAGACGGTCGACAACGCCCTTTCTTTTCGCAGCACGCGTGTGTCTGCGCTTACGGCAGCGTGTGCGTGGTCGACGGGGAATACACAGTGTCTTTTCTACCCCCTCTTCACCCTGCCATCCAACTCGCCCGGTCGCTCCTCCTCTGCCGCTCTTCACGTGTGTCTGACTTCTTTTTTCAAGGGAACTACAGCGACGGCGACGATGTCTCGCCCTCGCTTCCTGCTCGCGTCGAGCCGCGCCGCGCGCAACCCCGGCACAGCGGCGCGGAAAACAATTTTCTGCGCCCGGCGAGAGGGTGGCCACGGGCCTCGGTTGGTACTCGCCGAGCCGTAAGCACAACATCGTCTGTGGAAATTGTACGAGCCGTCGATTTCTGGCGTAATGACGCGAATCGCTGAAGCCGTTACATGCAATTACGGGGCGTCTGATGTTGCGCCGCGTGTCGCGCGAAATTTGCGTGAAAAGGTAGATGGATGCAGCCTCGTAATTAATCACACCGAACAGCACGCAGACGAGGAAGTACCCATCCATTCGTTACACTAGCCGCGTTTACTTTGCGACCATACTAATCGCCTGATTACAGAATCGTAATCAAAATCAGATCTCTTCGCGACTACTCGTTACGTGGAGTGCAAGAACCGCCGTCGACGTCTGCGAGCGCGCTCGAGTTCGACCGTCGCCACAATAAAAATCATGGCTAAGTCTGCACGCCCATTATTCAAATTGTAAACACGTCTAACAATGGGAATGTTACTTTCTCTCTCCTACCTGGTTTCTCCTGGATTTTCAACCCCTTCCCCTCCCCCCATTATTCCTGTCGTCGAGTCGAATCAGTCGAGTGCATTTACGAAAGTACCCGTATTCACACCTTCCATGTACGGCGCTGAGCAGCCACGAGGCGTAGGCTACGAAACAGGAAGCCTCTGAATTCTTTTGTTTCCGTGTCTGGGCGCGCGGGAAACAGCGGCGCAGCTCTGTGGCTGCTCGTTAAAAAACGAAAAGGGTCCGCTCGTTTGTCCTCGCTTTATTTTTTGTTCCATTTCCCTTTCTCTCCCCCACGACCTCTAGTTTCCTCGCGGCATTCGAAAGTAATACCCCGCCGTTTAATAACAATATTATGTCTGGATACATACGTCTGGAACAGAGGCCGCGAATAAACCTCAAGCAGCGGGGGTGGCGAAAGGGGAGTCGGTGCCAAACAACCGGCGTGGTGGACGTCGAGGATCCGAGGGGTGAAGGTCTCCTTTCTTCCCCGCGAAACAAAAATGTCGCTCGCCGAGTTTCTCTTGCCGCCGTACATAACCATCCGTGCCACTTTTCATCCGCTCCTCGAGACTGGGAATTTAGCGGCCGGTTTTCTGACTGGAAGAGTCCTAAACCGAGGCTCGAGACCATTTCTACAGAGGCTGGAGTATGTTTCGTCTCGAAACATCACAATTCAAGGAACTGAACTTAAGCAGATCACTTGGAAACGTCGATATTTGCTGCACAACAGAATACTGTTGATAAAGGAACTTGTAAGAGGATGAAAGAACTTTACAATGATTAATATCGCAGTATTATTGCGAGGAAATAATTATTCGACGATGGAGCAATCGTGCTTCGATTATATATATTCGAACGTACTTGAAGCGTTTCAGCGACTTGCAGCAGAAGAAAGACTTCAGACAGTGTTCTTTAACTTTAATCGCCAATTAAACTCCTTCTGTTCAAACTTCGATCAAACGCATCGATCACCTTGCTATGTTCCTTTCCAAGTGAATACGAGCTCACTGAAGATCCTCTGAACGTAATAATAATTGCACCGAGAAATGGGGAATAATGGGACTCGAAAAATACCCGTCACGATGAAAGTATTCATTCGTATTCATTGCGCGAATATCGTCTGTACATTAACGGAGGAGCCGTTTCCTTCACATTTCCTTTGTTCTTAACAAACGTCGTGTCTCGTCCGTCAAATCACGTGCTCTTGAAGCTTATGATTTCCAAAGGCGACAACGCCGACAACCTCTCGGTTAATCTGAAAATCTGGCTACAGTATATTAATGATTCCGTTCTTGGAAGATTCATTGTTCCCGAGGATCTATCACCGGGGATTTGGCGGTCCTCTGTCATCGTATCTCTATAATACCCAAGCTACAGCACCCTTGCGCTCACCTCCTACTGCCCCTTAACAACAGTTCAATTAGTTCCGACTTAACGGCTTTCAGTTCCGGTGACTCGTGACCGGAATGCCGGACAATTATTCGTTGGGCGGAAACTGCGCGGCGCCAATCTTCGACCCTCGGTGAATAAATCCTTTCTGAGTGTCAGTCGATTCCACCTACGCAGAATTCACTGCCACTTTCACCGCGGACTGCGAACACTTTGCGTGACCGCCTTACACAATCAACCCCTTTGCTTTAAACCTACTTAAACGTGCCAAGACACTTCTTTCACAGCAACGCCTTATGATATTTGAATGCTAGTCTCGTCAAACATTACTGATCCTAGCGCTGACGGTTATTAACTCATGCAATTAATGGTAGAGCATCAAAGGGAAAGTGACAAACATACACAGTACTATTTTCCACCATCGAGCAGACTTTGTGTAACGCAACATCCTGTATGAAAGTCGTCGTCGGTTAATTATAACGAACGCAGACCCACTGTCAAGCTGTCAGGCTCGTTTTTCCACGGAAACATGCCAAACAATGTATGAAGCGAATAAAGGGGCTTTCTCTCTTGTGAATCATAGAGCTTCACAAAAAGTTTGCATGCTCGTAGTTGGTAAAGTTGAAGGCGTGCAAGCTCCCATTGATTCCTGTCTGGAGAGTAGAAGAGATCGACAACCACGAAGAAGATCATAAGATCAAGGGGGGAGGGGGTGGAAAAGCTGGGACGTGGAGAGGCAGCAGTCGAGGGCGGCTTAATGTGTTTGCGCGAACTAGCACCTATCTGAAAGCGTCTGGCAAATGAAATACCGTTGCGTACGTAAACGAGCTGTCAGAGCTCCCGCGAGTAAATAACTAACTTTCTTGGCTCCACGTGGCGTCTTAAACCGTCACGGGAAGCTCGTTACGGGGCTCGATGTCATACCGTCGCCGCGGCGTACCTACCCTCTGCACGAACGAGAAAGCTAATACTCTGATTACGAAGCGACGACTTCGCTGATTAGAATCGCCAAGCAAGTTATAATCGTTGCGCGTTATTTGCGCGATCCGGTTCGCAAACAGTGGTAATTACTCGAGGGAGGAATACGAATGACGCCGGCTGCGACTACAATTTTCTGCAAGCGATGTAAATGTCGCGGCAACTACAGCCGCGTTACGCGATCCTGTCGCTGGAAAATTCTACAATTCCGACGACAGACGAACGATATTGCACGTACTCTTGAGCTCCGAGGCAATACGGTAACATGAAGTCCAACGTGGTTCCGACAAAGAGACGAAGCGGCCCTTCGGAACGGGTGTTTTATGAAGAAAGTTCAAGTGGGGGCGGGGGAAGAATCAACAGCGAAAGATTTTTCCAGTGGCAATAAAGGGACTTCGCGAGTCAAGCAAGACAAAGATTTATGACGGGCACGTGATCTTATTTTGCTTGAGTCGCGGAAAATTGTCCGTAATAGGGGAAATGAAACGGGAGTAGGGTGGTTCGTTATGGGACGAAACTAGGGGAAATATGGTAGCTTCTAAGTAATTCAAATTAATGGCTCCCGTCCTCTGGTCTAAACATTACGATATCACTCCTACCTCGAGGGCTTTCGATGGACTCTTTGGAAGATTCAGAATTATGTTTCATCTGGGAGGAAGGGTAAAGCAGTGAATCTTTTAACGCAACCACCATTGGCTCGCAATTTCACTGAAAATATTTGCAATCGAAAGCCGCCAGATGCAACCAAGAATTGCAAAGCAGGAAAGTGGAAAGTCCATAGTTATCGAACTTTTCTAATAGAAGCATTGTCAACGGCGCCTGGTAGCCCGTAAGGTATCATGAACCACTGGTTGCGAAACTCGGCCGCGGCTTCTCCATATATCGGAGCAGAAAAAAGCATTAAACACGTTTATCCACGGATACAGGACTTGGCGTGCCTTCAATAGCAGTTATTAAAACCGTCGAGTGTTACAGGGGAGTATAGAGGCTTCCGTAGAGCTTTTGATAATAACGGGCAATGCCATATGAATTATTCTTTTTACGCAGATAGGAGACTCGTCCCTGGGGAGGGCACGATGCACGTCACCGACAGAACTTACGTCTCAGACATTGTTCAGAGATTACACGTCAATATCCGATCCAGGATAATTCTGACAGAGGGTGCAAGCCATGAGTAAGCTTTTCATCATTGTACGTTCAGAGTAGTCTAGCTGTGTAAGGCTAATCCGTTCACTTCAAAGGCATAATGGAGTGTACCGCAAAGAGCTGTGGAATAACTAAATATGTAGAAAACTAGATGGGAATGACACCATTGGGGATACAAATATTTATAAATGATTCTTAGATAGAGTAAAAATATGGTCTTCTTCGAACAAGCAATAAAAGTGATGATCATGAGTTTCATAGAATCCATTGTGCTCAGCTCTTGTCACAAAACAATCCACGTCAAAATACAGCGGAGCATATAGATCGTGCTGACGAATCGCAAAGCTTTTAAACGTACGCAACGCGTTGTAACTCATTCGCCGAGTTTTATTGAAACAATGGAAAATTCATATCGGAATCTCAACTGTGTCGATGGAAAGCGGATTCGCTTTTCCGCGGGGGTGGGGAGTATTGTCGGGAAGAACAGTCGAACAACTCCCCGTTTCTCTCGTTTTCGTCGATTAAAAACCTCTTCTGTCAGCGCTGCGACAAAACGAACTTCTCCCTTCCGTCGAACTTTTATTTTTCGAGCAGCCGAGCCGAGAGTAATCCATTCCGGGCCAGGAATCATAACTTTGAAACCTTTCTTAATTCGTCGCCCCGCGGTCCCTCCTATCGTCTTCTATTCTGTCCCTCCCCCTCCCCCTATTTCCGGACGGGTTACCCGTCGCTGAAACTTTCGTCGAATCAATAAAAGAAATTGCCAGCCGTGTGGCGAACAGATTTGTTAATTCAATGATTCTGCCTCGAGTGACGCCAGACGCTGAAACTTTAGCGCGTCTCCGAAAGTCTCAAGTTCCGTCAGGGTACAGTACCGATAAGAAGCAACCGTCTAAAATTAGATTCATAGTTTACAGACTGCATTTCCGTGGAACTTAACTTTCCCATTTAACCGGGCCCCTCGCTCTCCTCCGTTTCCTTTCACAGGCCAATTCCTTTCTAAAAACATCCTTTGAAGGAGTTCAACTCCTCGGTACGTAAACTGATTAGAATTAACCCCCACGAGTACAAAAGCCAACGGAAGCGAGTGCGATGTAAATACTGGAGCATCAAAGCAATCCGCTTAACGAGCATCAATACCACCGTCAACAAATCGAACTTACCAGAGGATGCAATGTTCCCTGGTATAGTATCCCCTTCTACCGAATGTACGAATACAAGTTTGTAAATTATTTCGATGGGTAGTAAATTAATTATCACGGACGAATCACTTGGCATAACACTAAGTAGTATTGTGACGTAGAGTCACGAATGGGCGAGGAAATTC
This sequence comes from Andrena chrysosceles, assembly GCA_963855975.1. NCBI lineage: Eukaryota > Metazoa > Arthropoda > Insecta > Hymenoptera > Andrenidae > Andrena > Andrena chrysosceles. The sequence continues at coordinate 6,040,267 of OY979766.1, read as the reverse complement.
TACTATCCCTTGCATTTACATGGAAAGCAGCCAGCGACGGACTAACAATAAGTAGTATAGCCTGTACTTGGTCAGACGCGAGTGAATGTGACGCACCGACAGTTAATCGAATTCTAATTCGTAATATTGACAATGAACTGCTTTGCGCGATTATGTGATCTTCATAAACGAACATTCGTGCCCTATTTGTTTCATAAAGTTCCTTCGTCTCTTATTAATTACTTCCTAGACTGTCGATATGGCTTCACAAAGGACACCCTTCCTTCCTTCTTTCCTCCTTTCCTCCCTCAAAAGGACTGGCGCAACGTATAAAGATAAAGAAAAGAAATCGAAGCGGAGGAGTAATCAAATGACACACGGCAAGATGAAAGGGCGCGCTCATATCTACTTCAGGGCAGAGATAAAAAAGCGGACATGATAAGAGGTTGGACGTAAGTCGCAGACACGTGAGCTTGTAAGCGCGGTAGAAGGAGACAGGATTGGACACTGCCGACTTTGTATGGCGTGCGTCCATAGCGCGAGTGAAATACGGGGAAAGAAGACGGTGGAGGACGAGGGCCAGCAGGACGGCTTATGGATTTTCCCCTTTCCCCTTCGGAACTTTAGCGCGGTAACCCTTCGTATAAAAGGTTGGGTGGTGTCAGGACAGTTAGGTCGTCGACGTGACCCGAGAGTTCGCCTGGAACAACCTCCATTTGTACGAGGAATTACATCCGCGGACGAAGAAAAAAGATATTTCTATACCGTATACTAACGCAAAAAACGAAGGATGAGCGATTTGACGGCTTTAGGCGGAAGGACTCGAGGTGACATTACGTATCTTAAAGGGAGATCCCACCCCGAAGCCACTAACCAAAGACAAAGTTAGGGATTTTTTGTTCGTATAAATAAAAATATAGGGCTTTATGAAAAATTGTACCAAATGGCGGCGAATGAAATGGCACATAGATCATCTGAGAAGAAAATACAAGAAATATATATAAACAGGAATATATTATCTTTGACCTAGCGTAGGTCTTCCCTTAATTGGGGACCTACGTGTCTGATGATATTTGTAAACTGGTAGTAAAAATTTCTATGAAAAATATACTATAATTATGAAAAAATACAGTTGAATTTGTGCGGAACTTTATTTGTACCAGGCCATGTAGCCGAAGTACAACTTGGATACCTGTTTCTTATTTTGTCCTCTAAAACATATCAAACAACCAAAGCAATCAAAGACGTACACCTGGGATACTCCCCTTGTAAGTACCGAATATTTTTAATTGAAGTCATAAATCAAATAAGCATGTTTTGACGAAGACCATTATCAAAGGAAAAACATTATAATATTCATTGAATACGCCGGCATAAGAAGCACCGTTAACACTGGATTATTGATCCGAAAGGGTGATGTTTGATGTTATATTCAAGTATATAGAACGGTGTCACGAGCAGAGTACCCGATGCACAGTATCATCGACTATCGCAATAGCCCACCGACACATGGAAAATGCCCTCTATAATCGTACGACACCTAAATAAGTGTGTCTGTCATGTAGATTAGTCCTAATGTGATGATGCACATTTGTTGAGCATTCATCACTAACTGCTAACTTCCTCGCAAATTAATGATGGAAAACATACTACAGTTCATATTTACATACTTTTCAGATCGACGCGTGCATACCAAATATTTAGGTGCTGAAGAGCGTGAAGGTGTGAAGCCCTTATATATAAACGTCGTGATTCGAGATAGAATGTTCAGGTCACACTGTGCATAATAAAACGAGAGGCTTTAGCGTCTCTATACATAGAACATTATTAATAGGTCGAAGGGTTATCGAATCATGGTTACAGTGAAATCATATTACAGATGAAACTAGGACAATTACAGACAGCAGATGTCAATCATTTTCTACTTATAGGAACTAAGAACTAAGTCAGCTAGCTCCTTCGACCAGTATTTCCTTCGAATTGTGCTATATCGTTCGGTGCTGGAACCGCATCGATTTCCCAAGACGCATTACACGTTCTCATCAGAGTTCAACAGTGTCGAAAAACGGCGACACGTACGGGAATTAGAGTTTGATCGATGGTTACAGGGACTTGAAGGCGCGCGTAATATGCAAGGATGGGAAGGAGGGCCGTAACCTACGCGATTTTCCGGAGTACCACGGGAGAGCTTACCCTTTCGGTCCTTACAACCCCAGCCCGCCGGCACCCCCAGTGTGATTTTTAATGACCAGCCTTAAGATCTTTGTCCGCGACGAAAGTTAAACCAACGCAGACCAGCCGGTGGTGCATGATTTATGAATGAAAGAGACATATTGGTCGTATCTGAAAAACCAACAACAGTCGCGATTTACCGCTCTGTCGGGTATAAAACATTTATTTGCTCGGCCAATACGCTAAACAAACATCGGCCCTTCTGCAAACTTGCTTGCACGTTATCTGGCTCGTGTGTAACTGCGGCTATTTGTCACTGTTGCCATTATTATTCAGGCAATTCAATAAAGAATATTGTTTCCATCGTTTCTGTTTCAATCTCTATCAGATTATTAATCATCAATATAACGCTGGATGAGTAAATTCAATGAACTTGCGGAAGTCGCGAAGTCGAAAGACAGAATAGATGATGCTACCAACTTATGCAACTGTGTTCTCTGGAAATGACAATAGGACCAGGGTGAAGGCAGCATCATGTAGAAAACACAGGAAGAGCAAACAACCGATATACCGTCGATAAACAACCGAGATACCTACCTCTGATTTCCTACAAATCATACGTAAACAACTGCGACGAGGAAGACGACATACTTAAATAGCTTTCCCGGATAAGGTAAGTATATAGAGCGACATTAAAGAAGAATAGATGAAACTTTACATTTAACAGGTCTAGCTTATAGACCTAATACTAATTGTACACTCTTCATTTACTTTGATAACTGTTATAAGCTTGAACATTCTTAGACTCCTTTGACAACGCCTCTCTTTAAACGCCAAAGAACCCCGCTGTCCCTATCACAAGCCCTTCAAAAGCGTCTGCTCGCACATGCCTCCGACACAGTAATAAACAACATCGACGGCCGTCGATGCCCCCATTCGTCTTTCCGCTCACAATTAGATCCTTTCTACACCGTTCGAACCTTTGATCTTCATATCCGTGATATATGAACTTCCACGTCACGTGTATCGACATTAATCGTCCCCCCTGGAATTTCTCTACGACGAAAATATCGTCCCTCTGCGAACAAGAAGAAAGAACGTGCTCCCGATGGAACGGAAGCCTGTAAGCTGGACCCTCGCCCACAGCACTACCCCACCTACATCAATAAGTTGGCTGATATCTGTTTGTAGTCGCGGCGTTCCTGCTGGAGCAACACGACCCGACGATAGATCTGGGGGGGAACGTCGGTTAAGCCGACTGCTGCTCTCGTACGACGGGGTGTACGCCATATTTTACAGTATCAATCATAGGGAGCAATAAACGGGTCCGCGGGGGAGGTGGGTGGCGGTCGGGTTGCTAAGATACAGAAGCGGTTAATGGCACTATTACGTCTAGGCTAGCCAAACTCGAGCGGAGCAGAGGCCACGAAGGGGCTGACAGAATGGAAGGGGTGGGAGGGGGGTGGACGACGGGCGGATGATGTCGTCGCAACGTGCTACCAGCTGTGACTTATGACGTATCACGGCGAACGAACAACGCCGTGCCCTGTAGGTGGGCCTCAAAACTCAGACCGGAGAGCGCGCGGGCGCGTTCAATAAGCCATGATTTATCGAGGGACGCATTACGCGCGGCCTTTAAATTCTTTTTGCTGTAATAATGCCCCGTGGGGGACGTGTTAGCCGCGCTACGAAACGTCACGATCAAGTTGCGAGCAGTGGAAATCACCTCGCCAGTCGCCACCGAGATAGATTGATTCGCAACGAAAGTCTCGCGCTGAATCTGTTTCGCCGGCATTGCAACTGGCTTTCTCAAGGGCTAAGTGGCATACCGCGGTCACTGATTAATACGGCTTACTGAATCGGTAATAACAATAGCTGTGAAAGCTTAAAATTCTTGGCGCAGAGTTAGTGAAAAACGAGGGACGAGCTGCCGCGGGAGTAATCAACGAAATTTCGGTTGCGTTAATTATTACAAAGGTTTCGAGCAATCCGCCAGTCAATATCAACATGGTGATTTAATTATGAATGCAAAGGGAGAAGGGGAACGTAACGGCGGTTAAGCAAATAACTCGCTTTCGTGTGTTATTTGGTGCAACGGAACGTAACGAAGTCACAGAAAAAGATATACGCGCGGCGAGGCAGTATTCCCTCGTGGCAAGTTACATTGCAACGAGATTAATTATCGCCCGCTCCACGGGCGTTTATAATAAACATTACAGCCGTGTTCAGAAATATGCATTAAGTTTTCTCGCAAATGGAGGAAAGCTCGTGAAGTCAGGGAAGAAATGTGTCAGAATGAATGCAGAGGATGCTTGATCTACGATCCTTTAATTACGCTCGTAATGATTTTGCAGCGCGGCAACGTGATTCGATTATTGCGCTTTTCACAGATGAATCCATACGTGTATCAGAAATGAATTTGTTCAGCTGGCTAGCGCCGTTCGGAAGCCCGCGGGCGAAAGGGGAATAAAAATGGCAATGATGCCGTAATATTATCGGCAGATTAAACTGCCGTTCATTTGCACGTCTGCTGTTTGAAAAGTAATTACCTCGTTGTCATCGACAGACCACCATTCAGCCACCGGGGATACTCAACAGCTGCAAGGGTGAACCTCTTCATTATTTTTCAATACCTTCCCGTTAGAGCCAATATTTCCGAGACTACAACCGCTGGCTTGTATACGGAGTCGACCGAAAAGAATTCTCGAGAAATTGACTGCGCAATCGTCTAGTCTCTAGAACACTCTACTTCGCTGAAATAAATTTTTTCAAGCTGATTACGTGTAGGTGTATTACAAATAGCAGAAAATAATTTTCACCGGCAGTACGTGTATCATAACATTATCGTGCACCCGTTAATAACACCGGCAACCTTAATACCATCGAACACGATTAGAAATAATCGATCGACTAATCAGGATTATAGACGCAATTTATGAACCTACAGTACACGTCTATAAAATAAATGGACCTTATCCCTGAATGAGAGATGTTGATAAACTGGATGAACTGACAGACTTGTGTAATTTACAAAGTAAAATCTAGCAAAAATAAAGCATACTTAATTTGCAATAAGATTATCACCTACTTCTCTGTCCCAAATACACGAGTTATTGGACTATTCTGGAAAAAATGTACGAACCATTTCGACGACCCCAAGACGTAAAACAAGAAACTACATACCGCTGCTCTCGTCGTTCAATTTGCAAAGTAAGGGAAACAATAAGCAAGCGAGTTCGAACGCCACGGGGAAAACACTAGGCGAATGTGAGAAACGTACTACCCTGTGGAATCTAGATAAAGGCATTACGCCCCCGTGAAACTGTAGCACTGGATTATCACGCGGCCATTAATTCGAAAATATAGAGCGAATAACAGCAGCGGCGGCAACAGCATCTTCTTGACTACAACTGCTCCCGTTTTTCACCTACGCTGCAGTAATCCCTCAGTGGGGATTATATGCAGCATGTCCGTGTAAATCGCAACGTTTCCACTGTTCCCAAACGGCTCGTAGCTCGCTCTCGCTCTCCGTCGTTCTCTTGCGTTTTAACCTCCCCTCTACCCCTATCCACCCCCGGCTACGCCGTTGCTGTGTAAACGCTTCAAACACGCACACTTTGAAGTCGCTGGCTGGTTAAATAGCCCAACGGCCAAAGCAGCCGCGCGCACACCACGGTGTTTTGATTCGAAACACCCTCGAACTGTATTTAGAAGAGATTGCGTGTTTGAGTTGCAGAGATTGCCAGCTTCCCGATTATTATTAGCGCGTTTAAATAGGACGTACGCGAGCCCGCACTCCACGTGCATGAAATGGAAGGGTAAAGGGAGTGGATGGCGCGATGACGAGCACTTGGTCCGCTACGAGGCCCTGAGATATCGTGGGGTAACGAATCAGCTTGATTGACCATCCACGGGCGGTCACGTGCAAGCAAACGCGCGCACTGGGGAGCCTGACTGTTATTAAAACGAAGGGGAACTGTGGCTGTGGAAATTAACCCGCCCGGGGTATTAGATTGTCGTGAAATTTGAGGAGAAAATTTAAATAGGAAGAGAATACAGTGACGGCGAAGGGCACACTGAGAAATCCGGAAGAACACGCAAGAGTCAACGCCATCAATGGAATTGCACCCTTCGTTAACTGTGCACACAGATATCTTGTTAGGGAGGCCTCCGATCAACCACCGCGTCTATAACGCGATCCGCCCGAACCGCTATTACGACATTAATCTACCGTAAGCGTAGCGAGTAAATCGCGAGATAAGATCGAACAAAGCGTCCAATCCACGAGCCTGCATCCGAACGTTCCGTACGGACACGCAATCGTGGACCTTTATGCGTCCACTGATGCGATTAGATGAAAACGAATAGTTGTTTCGACCGGGGCCCTCCCGCGGCTCCAGGGACGGTCTCTTTGTGGGGAGGTTTATCGTGAAAGCGCAGCACGAAATGATGTTGCGAATTTTATAGAGATCGCAATTTAAGCGCCGCTTCAACGACGGTATGGACTCGAAACGAGCCGAGGGGTCGAGAGATTTGTACGTGCATTAAAATTGTAATTACGGAGGAATATTGTATTCTACGATGCATACATTTTGAAATAACAACACCGACTAAATAAAAACTGGATACTCTATTGTTATAATTGTGAGTCCGGGGATAAAAAAGTTTGCAGAATATGGAAAGTGGATAGAAATGAAAATAATGGTCAAACAAGTAAGTATTGTTAGAATTCTCTGCGTTTTGTAGGAGGATTTGAGGGAATGCTCGCCTGAACATGTATGTTGTACGTTAATTAATTGTACCGAATAGCTTGTTTCGTGAGAAGAAGAAAAAATGGGGAGAAATTACTTTTAAAACATTCGTGACTGAACGTTTCAATCTTTTTCTTCGTAAATACAGGAGCCGAAGGCGTCTGGTGTGCAATTTCTGTTCAACGAAGACGCCCGAAGAAATAAACCTTTCCCTGTCGCGTCAGACTGCTCGACCTCATTTTCATGCAGTACTCCTAAAAGAAGTCGACGACGTCGAAAATAAAGTTCCCTGATTCTTGTGGATGCTGACAACCGTTCAATGACTGTCTGACAGTGATGCAACCTATGATTAATCATCCCATCTCATCCATTCTAGTATTCCGAACTGGCTGAGGTTTTAATACTTGGAAATCACGATGAAAAATAAATTACATGTGTCTCCCGAATAGTGTGGTGCATAAAAACACGAAGAAACAAACGGAGTACGAACTTGCAAGACAATTAATATGCGAACGTTGTCGAAAGCGGGCGCAATTCCGAGCATGTTCTGTTAAAGTATTTTTTCATCGCATTACGTATTTAACAAACTGAATCTTACCACCGACGCAATGCTGTTTCCTATACAATAACGCATTATCAATATGGGGAGAATGGAATTACGTTAAGAGTATTAAATACTCAAACACGAACTTCTAAAGGCTTTTATCATTTGATCGAATTAGTTGTCTCGTTACGTGAAACGTAATTTTCCGCGTTAAACCCTTGCACAGTTCCACGTGACGGAATTAAACATTAAAATTTCATTATTACGCGGTTTCACTGTCAGCATTTTGGCATAAAATATTGCTTGTTAACAATGTTATTAGCAATTGCGAGAATTTCTTGCACAGTAAACTTTCGCCAGGCTTCTCGCCGATAGGTTATTTCAAAAGATAATAGACCAGGGTAAATCATCTCGAATATCACTTTGCATTAAACGAAAAACGTGACCTATCGACAGACTCGCGACCAGTTTTATGTACCTAGATATTAGAAATGTGCCCTGGTCAATTTCAACAGGGAGGATGTTCGATTACTCGAGGGAAGATCTCGTCGCCCCTACGACGCGATCATCAGATTTTACAATCTGCGCGAGGTGTTCCTCCTTTTTTCCAGCCAAGGTGGCACGAGAAGCAATTCGAACCGAGATCGAAGCGAAACCTTGATTACCAGCGTGACTAACGAGACCTGGTCCTTCCTAGGAAACGGGAATAGCTTGTTCGTTCGTTCGTTCGTACCCAGCTATCTCCAGAGAATCGATTTAGCGACGGCGGTGCCGCCGTGCCCCGCCGATTCTTCGACAATGAAAGATCGATTTCACATTTGTAATCGGACGAGCGCGACGCCTATACGGATGGGTGAAAAAAAGGAGCCCGAAATGGCAACGCCACGGAAACGGGGGATCGACAAAAGCCATTATTAACTTCGCGTAATGGCCGAAGCGAGAATTCAGGTCGAGAATTCGACGTGGCGGGGGGGAGGAGGCTGGCGAGTGTATCGATACCGATCGATACACACCTCTATTTGCTCGTGTAAAGAGCAGACAGAGGGGGAAAGCGCTTCAAGATTTTCCAACGAAATTCGACCAACTTCGGAACTTGGTTGCGGTGTAGCTGTGGTTCGATTAGGTGAAATATCAGGGAAAGTGTTTGCACGAGAATGCCGCAGTAATGAAACTGGAAGCTCGTCCGCTGGAAGGCTAACTGACACGTATTTTCCTCCGAAGCCGTAACTTCAGCTAGCACCGGTACGAGGATTTCGGCCGCGGTTCAAAATTTCGTTACATTCGGGATTAAATTCACCCGCGGGGAATGACATTTGGATGGCTCGTTGTCCACACATGATTCGAATATTGAGAACATATATCCTTCGGGTAGTTGGCTCTTCCTTGATCAAAAAACTTGTTGGACAGGCTCGGTGGATAGAGTTTTTGGTTTTATATCTTCTGGCGGCGGTTGCTCATCAAAATACAAATGGAAACTACATGTGTAATGCGGTTAGGTATGTATATCGATTGCTACGGAAATTCGCTACGCTATATTGAAGTAAAAGGATTATGCATACCAATGGCGCCGATATTTGGTTAGCCGTGTATTTCGACGTCTACCACAGAATCGAATGAATGAATCGAGCCAGGATGAAAAGGGTCTGAAATGCTGCGCGTTTTAAAGCGAAATGCTTCATTTCGATTTAAGTCAGTGACCTATTTAAAATTCGTACTACCGTTTAGAACTATTCAAAATTTATACGTACTGCAGTTATTTTCACTGTACACGGACCTCGGCTGAGTTAAACACTACGATACAAAATTACGGAGCAGATTTTGGTCTATTTAAAGCTATGTTGCATTGGATAATAAAAATGTCTGTCGACGTTAAAGCAATCGACGAAATAAATAACAGATCCTGCGCACAAAGGGGCACACACCACTTCCCGTGTCCTGTAGACACACGCTGGCGCAAGGACACAGGACCAAAAGGTAGCCACCGTCGAGTATATTCTTCTTCCCCCTCTAGTTCTCGTATTCCATTCTCGGTACAGCGCATGAAAAGGTACATAGGTACATATGTCAAACAATAAGCGCTGTAGATATACTAAAATCTCATATTCGCCCTGAAGCACATCAACCCCTTCCCCCACTAGAAAGGATATCAGTTCAATAGGTGCTGCTGCTGCAGCACTTCGTTGCTTATTGACAATCTCGTTCGCGAGTATCATGCATGTTTAATACAACGTCAAACACGAGCGAGCGCTACGTGTTCGCCAGAAATTATGACGAACAGTTACAATATACTGTTTATCTTGCAAAGGAGATTATTGATTGGTGTCTTTATAAAATAGTGATAATCCTATGCAATCGTCTCAGTCATTCTGAGAACAAATTCTAAGGAGTGAAAAATATAATTTCTTTAACAGGAATACCTTGAAACTTTGAAATTAAGAGTTCATGAAGAAATTCATCTACGTTCTGAGAGGCAAGTTATCTACTTACTTGTCTTGATAATTCTGAGAGGATCATCTAAAGAGCAAAGCTCCTTCTTAATGAAAGTGTTTCTACATATTGAAATTAAGAATTCTTGGCAGAATTCTTCGACAGTCTAAAAGCTCAGGACCTAATTCGCGGTTTTTCGTGGACGATAGAAATTCGAGGAACAATGGCATTGAGAAGAGTACAGAAAATAGTGCACGTCGAGAAAGCAAAATGTCCCAGACTAATTCTAGGAAAAAGCGAGATGCAAACGTGTCGCCGTAGGCGCAATGCGACATTCCTGGGTAAACATGATGGTTATGGGTAAAAAGCTTTCGGATGCTTTTAAATATAGGCTAGTCTCGAGCTAGGGGACAGCGACAAAACAAAGGCTACTCCATTTTCCTTACCCGCGGATACAGTCTATAAAAGAATTGCTAAATCGCGTGTTTGGGCGATTCAAAAAGGTGAAGTAAATATCGAGGCCGAAAGAACTGTTGCATGCAAAATCAATTATTAACTTATTCCAACTGCTGTAGTGCAAAACGATTTGTTAATGTTTGAATGATTTTATTTGTCAGTAAAATATTCAATACCTCGAATGATGTCCGTACCGTATAAATGGAATATTCGATGAACATTATGATTCATGATATACCTACAAGAGCGGGTTTTAATTCTATAATTTTATACAATGCTGCTCGCAAATGACTGGAATCGTACGTTTTGATTATGCAGGAGAACAAGTCAATAATTGGGTAGGCAAGAATTACTAATGAAACTTTATACGATCTATTGTATATAAATTAGTAAGCTTTTAACATCTGGCTCATTCTCCGGAACAATCTCAACAATTTTTTGGCAGAAATTAAAAACCATCTTGATAAAAATATCATATTTGTTCAGACTGGTTCTCTGAATTAAAACTAATCATTTCAAACAACTGCGATATTTAAATCGAACATTTAAAATAGGAAAATACAGTATATTACATATTAACCCTTTCAATACCAAATAATTTATTTTCAATAATCAATGCGTCTTATATCCACAAGTATTTTTGTATTTTATTGTATATCTGGTGTTGCATATGACAGATATCTTACTCCATATTAAGAGCACATGTATCGAATATAATAATTAGAAAAATAAATCATGATTTTCTCAGTTTCTTATTCCTCGGATATAAGACGCTTTAGAAATATCCTCTTGGAATGAAAGCTGCAACAACCTAGAAGAGGTATATACTTCGTTATACCAATATGTCCATACCTTGAAACGCCGTACGCTGCAGAGTGTCCCAGCTCCAGTGCACTCAATTATGCAACGTTTGCGAACCACTGACGGCGGTATGATTAATTAATTATGTAACCTAATCGAGGCAACACGTTTACGCGGCAAAGCCCGGCCGACCGAGCTACCCGCGTCGACTATCGACGTCTACGTATCAGGTGCACTGTCTAACGATGCTGGCGATGTATCGATACCACCTCTCTGGCATAACGTCGCGTGTCTCTGTTGTGCACAGGTTCAAAACTCCCGCCACGCCTCACGCGGTGTTCTCACCGGCTGTCACGTAAACATCACACCCGCGTCCCGCGACACCGTGTCACGAACGGTCACCGTAACGTTGCGTCAACACATTTCGAACGGCATATCGATGACCCCAATCGGAACCATCCAAGCAACGCGATCCCAATGTTACGAATCACAGTAGATCCACACCGAAAACGACCATTCCCCGTTCACCTGGCACGCTGGACTCATGCCCCATCCGAGAGACCTTCATTCCGCGTTCACACGCAGTAACCCCATAAACCTTTAACGAACTGGCCGCAGCCTGACGTCGCGTCGGCAACTCGTGCCGATTCACCTCGCGCGACTTTACGAGCCGCATTGGACTTCGCCTGGACCCGGACTCGACTCCAGTGAGGCACACTCGATGTTTAATAAATTCAGGGGGTGAGGACGCCGCGAGGTGTTTCCGTGACACTTGGCGACAACGGCGTACACATGTGACCGTTGCCGGAAAAGGGCCACTCGCGCCTCTCGCAGGAGGAACCACACACGCGATCCCGCGCACTGTCGTCGAGGCGGTACAGAGTGATTCTACTGAAACGCGGACCCGACGGTTACGTGGCGGCCGTCTGGTAACCAGATAGCAAGAGACACGGAGAGAAAAGGCGCGGAAACTCTCCACTCGCGATACGGCCCGCTGACTGAATCGAGCGGTGGACGAGGGACGGGCGACGAGGAAAGCAGGCGAGTCTGCCAGAGTGGTGGGGGTAACTGGAAAGGGTGGCTGAAGATACACCCATGCTGCGAGCATGCGCGTCGCGATCCTTGCTCCTGCTTGCTTCGTCCGTCTACCCTTATCCTCGTTCTCGCTCCGTTCCAAACGTTCGCCCGCGACCTCTCTCTGTTCCTCCCTTCGGGATGCTGTTACCCCAGCACGCCTCTTCTCTCGCTTTATCCTTACTACGTAGGCGCACAGGGGTTCCTCAGGTTCGGTACGTGCCTTTATTACTGGCCATTATTTCTCTGGAATGCTGTTAACCGTAACACTACGAAATGATAAATTAATTTGTTCTCGTAGCGGCCGAGGCGGGAAAGTGTATCACGCCCGATGAGGGCCCTGCCCACGTTTTCCATAGACGGGGAAAGTAATGGGGTGCGGAGAAGACCCGGCTTCGCCGAGCTCGATATTCCCGAGAACGAAATCTTCCTCTCCGCGTCCATCGAGTGGCTAATTTTTTTCATTATCGTCAAGCTTAGGTTCCCTTTCAGAAGGTGAAATTGTATGCACAGGCTCTTGCTTCGTACTTCGAATACAGAGTCTGTGCTGTTGTAGTCAGACTTACTTTGACGGTGGATCCAGCACTGAGGAACACTAAGGGAACTTTGTCTAAATACCTATGCTTCCATGATAAATTATCTTAAATTAACTCGAACTTCCATTGTAGAGTATCTCAAATGTATGTTTCTCGCGAAGGTAAAACGTTCGATATATTAACTGACTCTTCCAACTTTCAAGATGGAATCGTTTACAACATTATTACCACTAGGTGTCGATCCTTGTTGTTAACAAGAAATACATTTTTTTCTCTGCGCGAGTAAACGGACCGTGAACAGACCTATTTTTATGGGATATTAATAATAAAGCTCCTATTAAACCCACCTGTTCTATTTGGAGAAAGTTCTTAAATGTCCATTTTACCATGTGTATATAACCACACTGATGCGATCCTTATAGCGCGCGCGGTTAAACCGAATTTTCCTCGAATAAACGCCGCCGATTAAATCCATTCATCTGCTTTATTCGGAGATATCGGTCAGCTTGTGACTCGATAAATTGCTCGGCACACCGATGGATCCACGGTGCCGTGGCAGTTTGTAGCAACAACCGGCTCGTTACAAACATGTCCAACCAAAACTGACAATAGGGCCACGTCCGACATTGCCTCTCTATGGCATCCCGGTCCCTCTTGTCCCCCGTATATATGACCGTGATAATCGTAATACAACGGATGAAGGACCGGACGCATAATAGTGACAGGGTAGAGAGCGTTAGTCGCGGTTGACGGGGCGTAGTTGCTGCCTGTTCCGTTCCGTAATCGATGGCTTGTGACACAATCGTGTTATCACTTTTCGTTCGTTCCGGCGGCACGCGGAAACAGGGCACCGCAAATGTAGGAAGCTGGCGCTGTAACGTACACGAGATTTTATTACGTAGCCCGATATCACATTCCAGCCGTTGCGCGCGACATAAATTCCCGTCGCACTTAAACGATGACGGGTGTTCGGCGATCGTGTCGACCAGAGTCTCGTTTCATCGCTGACAAACTGGGGCTTTCGCGCGATCGACCGACAGAACGCGCGCATACCGCGGAAACGTCCCTAAACCTCTGCCATTCGCTTTACGGCTCGCAACCGCTATTTTCATGATCGATCCAGCAACGCCGCTGTCTTTGGAGCAAGTGCCGCGGTCACAAAATCATTTACGTTAATGAGCCACGCGACCGACAATCGAAACAGGACTCGGCATTCTGCACACCCACGTGGATGTTTCGTGCCCCGTGCAGATAATTCAACCCGTTAATCTGCTGTGGAGCGTCGGTGGGTCTTGGAATGACTCCCACCCTGCCACGAACGATTTAACCTGTAAAAGCTTCAGTAACGTAAGTGCGTCATGTTTTGGATGTATTCAGTATGTTTTAGTGAAAAAGACTTTTAAATTCTCATGATACCATCGAGCTACACGTCGTCATACACATATGTGTATACAAATGAAAAATCTCGAATTCACTAGAATTTTGTGTTACTTTAATATGTACATTGGTCCGTCGACTAAGTCTACTTTTTCCACGTCTCGAATGCTATCACCAATAATCTGGCTGCTGCTATGCATACATAGAAATCAGACTGATACCACACCGTGGAACGGGCGAATAAAGTTTTTCTTCGCCCACGGGAATGAATAACGAACGCCGTTCTATTCTGAAGTCGGAGATATTTTGTATCGTATTTTCGTCTTTCAATTTCTGCTCCCCATGTCGCTTTCATATCGAACTGTCGGAACACCGCTGGCTGCGATCATATCTGCCATCAGACACAAAAACCATTCTGTAGGTCTTTATCCAGTGAAGTGGCTAGCGTGTGTCATCATCGTTGACCACGACCAGTGCTCCGCCCAAAAACGAAGAAATTCCACCTTTAATTAAGCCCCGTTCAATTACACTCGTTCTACAGGCATCCACTATCTCTGATTGTCTGCTCGCGCCAACACCGCAACCGCTTTCTATCGTTCTTCAACGAAATAATGCGGTTAACCCCTTCCTTCGTGTCATCCATCTGCATATAGTACCGTACAGCGTGTCCCTTACAAAACGACGCGATTCCCACGTAACATTTACCGTCTTGCATTCCAAGAAACTTCAGACATGCAGACTGTATCCCCGTAATCACGATTTATGAGGGCAAATTTAATTACTCCAAATTATCGCGACGAGTTGAAAACAGATATGTACAGTTTCTTTCCTCGTGGTTCACGTACATTTCTACGTGAACGCAGAATATGAAGGTAGAATCTTGCAGTGATCTATATATACACGTACTGTTGGAATACCATTTACACGGGTACAAGTGTATGTGTACGTAGACACTCATATAGCCGTATCTCTCTTGTAACCGCAAACCTATCTGGATTCTGCACGATTTAATGCCGCTTGTCAGGAGTTTACGACTTCTACTAGCCACAACGGACGGATGCCCTTTTTCGTGCTCCCTCGATCTTACCCCGGACGCTGATTAGGTAAATAGCCCCAAGGTTCGACCCTTGCGCCAACGTATCCGTCACTGTACGCCGGTGGGTCAGAAGAGGAATGTGATTGCATATGTATTGGCGGAGAGCCCAGTAAACTGATAGCCCCCTTCCTTAGGGACGTATCAGCGCGGAAAAACATGTGATACCCGGAATGAACGTTGGGGATCTAAAATAGCGATTTCCAAGTTTTCCCGTCTCGACCGTCCCCTTCCGGACTGACATATGGAGTAAAATGTTGCGCCGAGTAGGAGCATCCGTTGCTTCACCCCGCTCTTCAAACTCGATTGAATAGAAATAATCCCTAGCGCTACGAGGGCGAACGATATTTCTTTGCGAAGAAAAGAGTACACTCAAACTTAATGATGGAATATCGTAGAAGGTATTCTTGACAATTTCTGACTGAACGGTCTTGAGTCAACGGGTTGGCACAGTAAGGTGAGCCTGATTTGACAACCTGACGACGACCCCTCAATAGTATCGGTTTACGCGTCTCTTGAGAGCGTCCTAAGTGTCTCACAATATTTCTTCCAGACGCAGTACCGTTACAGAGACTGCTCCCACTGATAATTATCTTAACTCGAAGGAGAACAGACGCTAGGGCAAATTATCTGTCACGGTAGCAGACAATGCGCCAGGTCGTCTTTACACCTCATGAAACTCCGTTTTTTCCAACAAGAATGCCACGCACCGAAGACCACTAAGATCTTTCTTTCTCCAGTCCATTCCTTGGTCAAGCAGCCAGGTCTTTCCTTGTCCCCTCCTTCCTCGACCCCAGGACTCGGTGTCGGTATTTATACCGTGGAGGAATCGCAGAGCACCGAGAGAGCTGCTCCGCGGGGCAGAAAGAACCCCGACCAAATCTATGGACCGTTCCTTCCAGCAACGCGAAGCGTAACTTTAACCACTCCACGCATCGCGGGCAACTTGCACACGGTATCCCGACTAAAAGCCTTAATCGCGGCTTGTGTTTCTTTCCGGCACCGGAGCACAGGAATTTCCGCAATGGTTCGCTGCTCCGCAGCTTCGCCTCCGAGGTTCAAGCCTCTCCCAGGGGGTGGTTTCTCGCTCCCGCCGTACTTCTTAACGCGTCGAGTCGATGTTACGCGTTTAGGTCGCCTTCGCCGTAGATCATCCGTGTAGCGGCAACTTTCCTTGGTAGATGACCGTTAAAAAGTTTGGTCGCCGCGGAGCAGCTTTTTCGAACCACCATGCTGCCTTTTATCCGTGATGAATGTTATAGCAGAGTTTACATGGTCCGTATTGTGGCGCGCCAGAGGATCCGTTGTTTAGATACAGAACGTTTCACCAGAAAAAAGAAATCAGCGCGGGATCGTTTCACTTTTGCGCAAACGAACCCCGAGCCCTCCGATCTCGTTTACAGGATGCTCGAGAACGGATGATTTTCGGATTGGTAGTATCCAGTTTGGCTTGCGGTGGAAATTATTTTATCGTGGAGCGTGCAATTCGCCCTCGCGCCTCTTTCTGTTTTCGGCTTTTTTTTCTTCCTTTTCTTGGGGAAGGGGGCGCAGCGGAGTTTTATCGATACACCAGTACACGGTATTCATCCCCGAAAATCGTTTCCTCACCCGTCAGCAAAGAGAACCATTTCCTTTCCATTATTTTCAGCGGCATTCCATCAGTTAATATTGGAATCCGTCCAAGTATTTCACAATTCAAATGGCATCTTCGGCCTCGTACCTTCTCCTCTCCGCCGCCGATATAAACGCCGTTTTGCATATCTCTAATTGCGCTTTCGTTATACGGAAACGTTGGAATGCCTTAATGAATTGGTCCGTTATGACTCGGGAGGTTGGCCGAGTCCGCCAAGTCGCGAAACAATTGAAAAATAGAAGATCGCACGGTCGAACGTGTCGCTGGTATTCTCAGCTTCGTTTTCAATTCAACTTTCGCTCGAGAGGGTGGTTTCAAGCTACTCGGAAAAGAAAAGAAGAAGATATTCCAATAGTCCTCACCGTTCGCAAGAGAAACAAAATATTACGCGAAACAACTCCCGACAGCGCCTGTTAGTGTATCAGAACAAGCTCTAAAATTATATACATATACAACAAATATATCGAAACGTATTCCAAATTTTCAATAAACGGTGAAGATTGAAAAAAAATCACAGCGGAGCCTATTACACGATGTATGAGGCGAACTAAAAATAGATATTCGAAAAAGCGTACAGAACGGAAGCAAGGAAGTAGAAAGGGTTGGTCGAATAAATTCCAGCAATGAAACACGACGTTGAGTGGCCCGTGCACAGCGTACCATAGAATTATCTGCGTGGAAGCAACGAAAATCATTCAGGTACGCGAACCCAGGAATTCCTTCCGCTTTTTCTTCTACCTCGGGAACTCGATATTGTACAGAAGGGGTGTATTTCTACGAGCCGGTTCGACGCAAGCAATACTTCACGTGCTCCCTCGTGCACGTACGTTCATACATACATACATACGTCTATGCGTCCTTTTAACGACCTGAAAGTAGCCAAGATACGACGGCATGATATGCTTAGCGGGACTTATTGTGCCCTGACATTCATTCCGCGGGCGCATGTAAGCGAATACTTGAGCGTAGACAGGGTGACGCGCGCGTGGTGGTTCAGACGTTCTCTCATGTATGCTCTCGCACATGATCGTGCTCGGACTAACAGACCCTGGGCTATCGCACCGCCACTCGAGACGGCTGTTAGCATGTTGACTTAAGTGCCTACAAGAATTAACAAGCCTGCCACTTTTTGTCCGACTACTTATTTTTTTGCGCGACATCCAGGGATGCATCTTAATTATGGCCAGCCGTCTATGCACACACTACTGCACCCTGAATACTTCAGCAACTTATCGTTCGCAGCACTCTTCCCACCGAGCGCTGTGAAGTCACGTTGCTCCCTTGTTGCGAAAAACGCTTGTCCACGCGAATAGTGAGTCGATAGGCGAGAGCAACTTCATAGATTCCCCTCTGCTACTCGAGATAGAAGTTTTGCGGACACAAACGAAACCGATAAGTTCAGCTTGCGACTCATAAATTACGGGGCTGATTAAGGATAGTAAACCTCTCGTTCCTGCTACCTCTAGTCATTCTTAACTGCCTCTCCCCTTCCATGTAATAGGTATCGCGAAAGTTTTGACAGTTAAAGGGAAAGTTCGTTGATAGACCCATACCACAGAGAAGTACCCGGAGCGGCGGTTTTTAGAATACTCGCGGGGGCACGGTTTTCAGGTGCACGATTCTTGACGACACGCGAAAAATGTAGACGCCAGGGTAGATGGTCCGTCAGGTTACCGATGTTCCCTCTGAGACTCGTCAAACGTACGAAAAGATGGCAAACCTACTTCTCCAGAGCCCCGGATGTCTGCACGTCCCCCGAGGGTCAGTGATAAAAACCGAGACCAGTCAGCATTCGACAATGAAGGCGCCTTCTCCTTCAGCCTTCCCCGACGTACGGTCCAGCGCAGTTCGGGGTGGCGAAGACGAGCCGGCGACAACCCGTAAACTCCCGTCGATTGTCGTCGATTCGTGAAACAAGGGGATATGACGAAATCGAAAGTTGGGATTCGACCGGTCCGCTAGCAATCGCAGTTGTAAGAAGGGCGGTGGGATCGTAAAGCAAGGGAAGGGAAAATATTCTTCCTGAATTCTGCTTCTCAAGACGCTTCACCCTTTCACGGATAGAACTGCTGTTTGTCGGGTATTGCTATTCAAATTTTACGAGAAGCGTTTCTCTCCTCCGATTCGCAAAATAAAGAAGGGAATCATAGTGGATCTTTACTACTGCAATCCAGCGCAGCAGGATAATTTCTTATACAGAAACGAGCTAGGATCTGAAATAGCTAGTTTCCTTCACGAGTGGGACTAGCTGTCACTGGAAAATTATAGAATTCTCCATCGACCTGTTTCCCTTTGTATCATAAGCTTTGCCGCACCCTACCTAAGCATCGTCCACTAGATCAATCCGCGCGTCCTGCGCACGAGTCATTTGCAAACCAGCGGACGCGGCACGCATTTAAATTGGACGGTTGAATCCGAAATCAAGACGGTCCCGGAACTGGCAGGAAGAAAAAAACGATATGAAATAATTTCACGATAAAATCGAATCGTACCTGCGCGCGGACGCGACAGAAGCGATCCCGTTTTTCTGCTGACGATAGCAGAGGCGCGTCTCTAGCCCTTCTATCACAATTCGTTTAATCAACGGACAATGGGCCTTCGAAAACGAATTGTCATGCAGACGGAAGCGTTGGTTTGACGCTATCGAAACATTTCAGAACGGTGGCGGCTACAATCGTGTACTCAGCGCTGTAGAGCAAACATGACGGATTAGAGTGGCATTGTTGTAAGGAATTCGGGGATGAGACAGCCCCGTTCACTCTCGTCCAGTCGTCGACGAGAAATGGATAGGAAGGTAGTTTGGGATTTTGATTGAGGTCGGAAGTGCGTCGAAGGGACGAACCAATATCCATTGTTAGGATTGTGGAACTTCGCTACCATAGCTTCGCCGATCACGGGTTACTTTGCGCGGATTGTACCAGCGCACACAGTGCCTGCGACCGTCCGCCTATTCACGCATTTATTTGCCCGTCGAATCGTAACTGGCAGAAAATTACATTGACGAGTGAGCGACGCCCGATCCTCCATCCATCACCCTACGGCGTAGCTTTTCGGATGGAATAATACAATGCGCGGTTGGACTGGTACACAAGCACAGTCGCGATATAAACTCAGAGGGAATTATCTCCCTTGACTCGTGTATTTCTGGGGGACGTTGCATATGAGAAATTCGATATTTAATTAACCCCGGGCTGATACTCTATCAAGCTTGAAACGAACATGTATGTGTATCCTCTGATTCGATGTTGAAACTATGACACAAAGATTCTGACGCGACTGTTACTTTCCTCAGATTGAAAGTTATAATTATTTTCCCTTGTCATTATTTACCGAGAAAATCGGAAACAGCGTTAACCAGCCGTGGCGTGTCCCTTTTGCTCCAACTTCCAACGGGCTAAATAGTTAGAGGATTAACTCCGTGATTACGTTTAATGTATGCCCCGCGTCAGCCTGTACACAAAGAAGCTACTTTGGCGTATCGTAGAAGAGTTCCTCCGTTTCCTTTTGACGATGATATTACGATACTTCCGAAGCGAGGCACAAAGAAAACACAGGCGAATAGATTGAAAGCTTCCTGCTAACAAAGCGAGGACAAGTCGCTCGAAGGGAGAAGAGCGCAGATTCCTCTCCGTGTTTGTTAATATTGTTCCGCGGAACACTTCCTCCGTTGCTTTTTATAGGGTGAATACGTTACGAGCCGACGTCGATCGACGTGCTTTGACCCGAGGCATTAAGCGTGCGCAACGCTACGTCGCGTGATAGAGGGCAACCTCGATTAATTACCTATTTATCTTGAGGGTTATCGGTGTACGTTGAAACGTGCGGCGTACAAGAATATTAACGTAGCGTGAGTTCGGTACGCGTTGGTGTACGGATGTTTCGTACTTGGTATCTCCGTCCGATGATTTTGTGCTTTTAGCGTGCCGGCAGAGCGTGCGCGGTTGTTTGAATTATAGCTCTGTGAGTGGCAGAGTTCACGTGGAAACTCCGAAGCAATTACGGCCATTCAATAACGCTCGCGGAACGTGGAAAAAGAATTTTGTATGATATTCACTTTTACGAGACGTTGTTACGAGACAATCACGGATTTACAATTAGGGTGGGCTCGATTGTGGAGTAACAACTAATTGGTTCAGTAAAAAGAAATGGAGGCAGGGGTATCCCCCCTGTTTACGTAAATTGCTAATTTTATCCGCTTCTCAGAAATATCATTTCTTCTCTACCTGATATCTACTACAAATTCGTCTCATTCGAGCCTGATAGAATTCAAATCCGAGAGGATCCTCGTGTGATCCTAGAGAATAGACTCCGCAGATGTGATTCCAGGGGATCCAGGGTTAAACCGACCTTTCCCTCGCCAGGAGGAGCCGCGAAAAAACCTTTCCTCGAACGAAACCCCTCCCCGAGGGCTCGCGCTTGATCAAGCATGGCTCCGCGCTAATCGCGTGATCGAATTCGAAGTTGGAGACGAAACGAATGAAATGGGGCGTTAAACCGGCCGTAAGTTAGCGCTGTCTCGCCTGAAATTCCGAAATAAATTGAGCCCCCGATTTAATTAAGTTCGGCCGTGTAAGGCGGCTGCCTTAGGCAGACAAAAAACAAAGGAGCAGAAGAGAAGTGACCGGAGGGCACGAAATGGGACTGCGTGGATGAAAATCCACCAAGAGAAACGTCAAGTTTTCTCGATCGATTCCAGGCCACCGTTTCCGTATTTCTCGCAGTGAAGGGGCTGGATAACTCGTGGCCGGGGTACCCGCGCCGTTTTTCCCCGGTATCAAATTTGCTGAGGAAACGTTGACCAGACGTAATAGGTGTAACGGGTAGGGGTGTCCCCGACTCGATTCCCAAACGGCTCGAATCGCGTAGTAATCTGCCTGGCTGATTTACTTGGAAATCTCGTTATTCGAGTCTGCTCGTGCGGACGATTAATATCGAGACACTCCTCGATTTATCGGCGCGCGGGGGTGCGGGCGAAACAAGCGGACAGTTTCATCGGAAAATGAAATAATAAAGGGGCGGGACACGAGTCGAGACACGGAAAAGGAAGTAGAAGGAAATGCTTGTAGCTCGAGACAGTTGCTTGTCGAAGTCCTCGCCTGTTCCCTGAATCGTGAAATGGTTCAACAATATCGTATTCTCCTTGCCCGAAGCCAGGGCCAAGGAGATTCCAAGCACTACACGGTGTTCTACGTGTTATAAGAATGGAGATGATTTTTAATGTAGAAATGTAATATTGTTTGATAGGAGGAATTAGTAAATGTTGAAACGACCGGTATAGGTGGTCGGCGTTGAACGCGAGGTGAGCAGACAGATTCCAAGGCGCGATAAACAACTATCAAGTGCTTAGCATCAAACTGGTAATTTATTACGAACTATAGTATAATGCCCGTGCGTGGAGTTTAAAGTAAGACTATAACGGCGCCGCTACTTAGTCATTATCAGCAATTTAGAAATTTATGCGAGCTAATAATGTGCGTGCTCAAGGTACTTAATTTGGGCACGATTTATACGTTCCTCGCCCGTTAAGCATCGTGTTCAAATTAATTCCGATTACGAAGCTTTGTTCCACGTTTTCGGATTGCCCGAAAAATTGGAAACCCAATCGACTCTGCAACGTTTGCGGAATTGAATAGCGTCGAATGCTCTTGACACAGTAACTGCAAATACAGAGTATTGGAAAATCGATTAATTGCCCAGATATTTAGCGAGTACTCGAGTAGGAATGTTTTCAAAGAGGAGTCATTCGGAATTCGAAATATCCGCTAGGTTCTCGGCGTTTAGGGGCGTGAATGATTACAGCGCTCTCCGAGTAATAGCTGCGAGAAGGGGGCTGCTTCGAAATCGGAATATCGACGGGGTTTTCGTCGTTTAGGGGCGTCAAAAATTACAATGCCTGGGAAATAATGAGCGCAAGAACGAGCCGTTGTGACGGGATATGACGGGGGGATTCACGTGCGCCTTCATCATTCCGCTCAATGACGCGTCAAACGCAATCAGAGTGGAGATTACCCCGACGGGGGCCTGGGGCTTCGCACTTCCCATAACCATATCCTACCGATAATCCAACCAATTATTATAGTTCGTGCGAGAGCACGAAGGAAGGCTGGATAGACGACGTCTGAGGCATTATTTCCGCTTTGTCGAGTACACTGGTGTCTTCCTTTCGTGGCACTTAACGTACTATCGGTGTGTTGCCGAGCGGCTCTATGGAGCCGATGCCTTCGCGGCAGGCACACGAACACAAATATCGATCCAAGGTATTACCGTATTAATCAGTTTATACACTTCGTCGAGGCAAGCATTGAATTAACGCTGCTCCAATCTCCCGAGTTTCTCGAGTGTTCTACTCTTCGGAGTGCTCGCGTAATTCCGTGTAATTAAATGTAACGATGTTTATTACAACACGCTCCCCCCTCCCCACCCTCCCCCTACACTTCTTTCACCAATAAGTTTCAGTTCCTTCTGCTGGCTCGGAGCGACTTAAACAGATCGCGAGCCACACAGAATGATATTTGGCAAGCAAGAGCAGAGATTAAAGCGTATTTATTTTAATTACCTTCTTTTAATCATCTCTACTGGTATTTCTCTTTTTACTTTCCATCGTTTTAAAACTTCCCAGGCAGCACAGGGAATATGAAAAGTGTAGTTGTTAAAGGATGCGTGCGCGGAGGGCTACCATAGAGAAGCAACTAAACGCAGGGAAGCTAGGTAAATACAGAAGGATACATTTCTTTCCTCATTTTTCCGCTGTTCCCTCGTTATATGATTATTTTAGTACGCGTAGGGGCAATTAGTTTCATTTTTCAGCTGAACAATTAAACCAGCCGACTATAATTTCGCAGAATGTTATTTCTAGCAAGTGCTGCATATATTATCTAACGATCATGCGACGCCCCGGTTGAAAAAGCTACCAACTTTTTGTATCAACGTCTCGTTCGTTCGGTAAATGCCCGAAATTAGATTTGTCCATGTGGCTCTGCGACCATTTCGTCGGGCTGTTTTCAATCCCGTAGAAACGACGAAAGTGAGTTAACCAAGCTGATTTCTCTTCCTGTAGCCTAATTGGCCAAGCCGCCAAGTTGATTCTGCCATTATTCCTCGCTCGCCAGTTGCAAGCTCTATATAGACGGACTTCCGATTTAATGACGTATCCAACCTGAATCACGTCTTCATTCTATCTGTTCTTTACAACTGTTTGCAAATTGTTCTTTCCGAGAGTAGAACGAGGTTAGCATTTCTTAAATTTAGAAGGATATTCGCAACCAATCAAACTATTCCATATTCCAAGGAAATATTATTCAGTCGATAGCAATTAACATTTCTGTTTAAATGTTAGGCCTTTGAAACATATTGAACATAGTGAAAGTAAGCGAAATATCCTAGATTTAATAAACAATTTTGAGTATTCGTCATTTATCTCAGCCGTGCCAGTAGCAACTATCGATTAACAACTCTCAGACACACCGAGCAATGAAAGGAGTTCCCGATGGAAGCTTCGTCAAAGGAGACGGGACGATACGTCGATGCTTGGATGAAGCATCTTGAGGAGATCGGGGCGAGTCCCTGGCTACCTGGACAGATTCGACGGGGAAAGGGCAACGAACTGCGTGGAAGAACCTTTAAAGTCCATGGAAACTGACTCGTCCGGGTGGAGGACAACCCAGCTGGGGCTGAACTCGATTCAATCGCGCTGGATTCGAGCGAGCAATGTCGCTGCGGAGTTCGAATCGTGTTAACGATCGGGCTCCTTGTCCTTGCTGCCAGTAACGACTGGATTGTTAGGTCGAATAGGAATCGATCGACGGGATCGTCTAATTAAATTGAACCTCTTCGTCCCACCTTTTCTTCGACATCTCGCCCTCACCCCTATCACAGTAATTAAAAGGAACTTCCTATAATTTCCATCGTTGCCCGCCCGAGCCCGCCCCGACGTCATTTCGCCAGCGCCCGCGACAGTTTCGCTCTCTCCTTTGTCACCCCGACAATTCCACGTCGCGCGGCCAACTATTCGACGGGTTTAACGGCCGAGAACGCGTACGAGGAGATTCGCCCGAGATGCATCCCACCCGTGCATCCAGCTAGCGCGTTAAATCCGCCCCGTAACACGATACGAGGATAAAATCTCAGGTACACCTGTACAGAATGTATCGCGTTCCGAGCCCTGGTCGGGGGTTACTCAAGTAATCCGACGACTCTAAAAATTTTCGTCAGGGCACACTGAGCAAATACTTTTTCGTCGACATTCAACACCGATTTTGTCTTTGGCAACTTATGAAGATGCACTAGAGAACAAAGGTTCTGGATGCACTTGTGTCGTCTATGTATCATGGGTGAATGCGAGTTGTAACGTATGTAGGGGAGAGGTGATATAAAAGGGACAATTTTATTTAGCGTCCACTTCTGATAATATCATGATAGGTATTTAAAGCACAAGCCCATTAATAGGAAGTATATTTATTGGCCATCGATAAAAATACATGGCAAACTGTAAGGGAATCGGGAAAGGTTAATAAAAGACAGACGTGTCCTTCGTTCGGTAGGTTAGCAACAACTGCTATATGTATTCGACGCCATGAAAGGGACACGTTAATGAAAATAAACAAAATCAGAACAAAAAAGGATCAATTGTTAAAATATCATTAATGCCACATAGAACAAAAAGAATATGAATACACCTTGCATTTTATAGCACCTCTCCTCTACACGAGACTTTATGGTCCTCTGGTATTTTTAGAATAGTGGAAAAATATTTGATCATTTCTGACCGAAGAAAATGGGGAAATATCCCAACGTGGTTAACTTTGGAGCCCAATCAAGTGAGGTTAATTATCCCCTGGATACGAAGACGTCGAAGCGAATTATTTTCACACTCCGTCATTGAAAGGAAATAGACGTCCCCGGTCGAAATGCTTGCAGCCGCGATGCGAATTGCCACTTCCATTCGGTCTCGTTAAATTCAGGGCTCCGATGGTTACGTTTCGCTTGGAAATTTAGAGGCAGCCGCGCCTCTAATGTCTACGTTACAGCGAATCCATTTACGCGGCAAGTCTAATGTAACGTGGCCCCGCGCCGCGTCGCGTCGTATTACAGTCGCTTGAAATTCAGCGCGTGCGAAATGTCTCGCGCTAATGGCACCTTTGACGATAATTGAAGCCACCACGGCCGCCGCACGTTAAATAAGAACAACGGAACGATTTCGTTCGGAGCGGGTCGCGAAACGTACGGCAACGGGTGCGTGTATCCCCAGGTGTACGTTAATGTGATTACTTCCCGAAATCTGATTGCCGTCGCGGCGGCTACGTCTGTTACCACTCGGGCGGATCCGATGATGCGGATTTGAGGAATCGATTCGACAGATACATCCAGCGTCGCTTCGTATCACCGCTATCGTGCGAAACGCAATGCTCACTAAGCAGATTTTCCTGTCTGAGCCACGATGCTGGTATTGTTGTGATATGGGAGCCTCAGACGTTTCCTCCAGACACCACCAAATGCCTCCCGCTACACCAATACAAACAGATCCTCTTTGAGACTCTTGAGCGCTATACTCGAATGCGCATCAAAATCGCAGTTTATACCCGTGGTTACGCTGTTAGGTAACTTGAACAATCCAGTGACAAAAATCCTGGCTCCTTCTCCAATTTTACCCAGGAAAATGTCCTTTCTCCTACTGCTCCATTTGCTTTTGGTATTTGCAAATGTTGACACAGACTTGGGAAATCGTTCGCAGATCCACGCGTTGGACATGAAAATTTCGGTTAATGTTATCTGAACTTTCGGCTAAGAAATCAGCGGGTGATTTTGTTCGCAACGAATTTGCGTGTTAGGTGCAAATGATTGAGAATTATAGAAGTACATCTCGAACAGAATATCGCGAAGAATATTAAACGATATGTCTGATTGCTCGCACTTTACAGTTCCACTTGACACTTTTTTATTTCCCGATTCGCGACGTTTAACACTCTTGCTCGCTGTTCCCTGGATTCCCGTACGCGAACACAATCCCACCCCCGGCATAATCACGTGTAATCGCTGACGTGTGAATTCTGCGAGAGCCACATGCACGCATCGGTGCTCGCCACGGGGAACTCCCAATAGATATGCCGACCAGCATCCGAGACGCTACTCGAAAACGCTACTCCATTCGAAGGTTATTCATGCGCTGCTAAATCAGTAATCGAGCGTGCAGCGTAGAGTTGAAATATGAGTGTGTAATGCGCATGAAGAGAAATAGACCCGCGCGATTTAGTCCAATATATGTGGGAGTCTGTAACGCTCCAAGCTGCGAGCATTCTCCTCTCCGTTTAATCGAAAAGTAGAAAACTATGAATGCAGTTACTGGCATATGGAAATTAGAATTCTCGATTAAAGTCGCATGCTACGAAAGGACCTTATGAGGCATTAATTATTTCATGTGCTTTATAAGCTCATTACCTGTTCGTAAAACAATACGCGGTGAAGATTTGTCGCGCGTCCAAAGTGTTTCATTATTCAGTCATCTTGCTTCTGGCGAGATGTAACTTCTTCATTAATCGAATAGGATTATCAATTTCAAATGGACAAAAGTTTCGCAGAGTAACCGAGCCCGTTCGTTTCACGCCAACAATCCGCTGGTTCTTGAATGTTTCAAAGTCCGTTGCATTTAAAATCACCAACAAAACGTTTGCATTCTTTTCGCTCGAATCAACCTGTTGCATCATTGTATCCTAAACCGACCGCAGTTAGTTATACTTTGAAAATAAGCCAACATTTGTGCAAAAGCGAAAGCTGGGATTCACGTAGACTGAATTACTGTAGGCTATTTGCTGTATCCCCGCTGGATAAACAGGATAATTGTTTGCGAAGTGCTGGCGAAAAAGTAAAAAAGGCTGCAAAGTGGCTACGCGAGCTGCATTATCTTGGGTTTCAATGAAAAGATAGTTTTTAAGCAATAAACATACTAAGAACGTCAGAATCATATATATCTCCTTAAAGATTCTTGCCACAGGCGAGAGATGCACTCAGTGTCTCAGGAATTGCGAGCAGGCTATAATTTCGTTTCTTCAATCGAATGAAAAAGTAATCGACATTCCTTGTCGTCCCAGAAGAATTATTCCCTTGATCAATCATCCACGTCTACGATAGAGGAATTAGAGTTTGACCATGCTCTATAACTTCTGAACCAAGCACGGCGGTTACCGCTGAGCCGCGTAACTACGTATAGCAAACAAACCATTGGAGTGTAAACTCTTGATGGCATCGGATGCACGCTCACAGCGCGGATCACGTTTTACTTGCGGAGCGTACGCGTAACGCGATTAAATTCATCGTTACCTCCTTGGCGGATTCCTGGAACTTACGTGTAATCGATTTCCAGTATAATTAACGAAAGTGCGCGTCTCGGTTTGATAATAATGACGTGAAGCTGTAATACCTTTGAGCGCACCAGTCTAACGGGGACACTAACAAAGACGCGATAGGCGGTCCCCTCAACAAGGAAATCTGCTAACGCGTGTACTCCTGCCAGGATGTTAATTAGCGAGACGACTATCGCCTCATTCTACCCGTCGCTGTTTCCACAATTCCTAATTCTGTATAATCTAATTCTGCGTCTTGCATAACCCACGTCTAATTAGCTTGTCACTTGCGCAGGCTGTGAGCAGGATTCAACTGTGCAAACCTGCTGATGGGGCGAAAAGTCTCTTTGACATTTACCATATCCACCTACCTGCTACTAAATTTATCAAAATTGTCTTAAATATCTACTTTCACGTCGACATTTACAAAGACCAATTGGACCCAGTTACGCAGAAAGCTACCAACCCTCAAAAGAACGAAAATTTAGTTAAGCAGGATCCCATAACTTTGTGATCTTTATTTTGCAAAAAAATTGCCAACCCATCAGAACAACTCATACATTATACAATTATTAAAACTACCAAACTATAGTTCCATTTTAGGCTTAGAAAATAAGAACTACAGAAAGTTTAAAATAATATTAATTGTACTACTCACTCTTATATAACCCATGAAGAAACATTGTGAGACAATAACAATACTCAATATAAATAAAGTAAATTTACTCAGTTTTAGATCATTGAGGGTTGGTAGCTTTCTGAATAACTAGGCCCAATTCCAGCGCTCCTTAATCAATGCACCACAAGTGTGCTTTGGTATTCTCTCCCTTCGCCGTCCATCGACAACGAAAGACAGCCTAGCTTCGAGCACGATCACCCCGGACTCGAGCAGGCTCAGACCTAGGACGTATGCAAATCGAAGCAGGGATTTAAGCTCCCCGAAGTTAATTTCCTATCGTGAGATATACATCGGCGCGAGCGTGACGTGATTACATCGAAGAGGACGCAGATCGGGCACTTGTCGATGCGAAAAGTGCATCGCGCTGGACGTGCAGATGCGTACGAATGCAACGAGTTCGCAGAGGCTGCCGAAGAGCATCGAGGACGAAAGAGGGGCAGCAACCTTGTACCGTGGAAAACGTGGACCACTTAGCAGACTGGCGCGAGGCCAACTGCAATCCCTGCACAGGCACGCTAAGCTTCCTGCATTTTAAACGCACCTGGACGACTTCCGCCATTAATAGATTATCCGTGGAACGTTCGTCTTAGTCTACCTTAGCCGGATTGTGTTGCTCCTCGTGCGGTTCGTTCGAGCATCGAGTGGAGATTTACCCGTCCAAGGGTTGGGTCGGGCTCCCAGGCTCGTCCAGATTTCCTCGTCGAAGAATGTCTTCCTGCTTTCGCGTCGCATGGTTTATTTATGCCCCGCCCCGAACCAAGCAGCCGCGGTTAATATAACATTAAAAAGGTGAATAACGTCGCGTCGTTTGCGCTCACTCTTTCTACCGAACAAGCTACGTACATAAATTTTCGATGTATGGCCCTTGCGACACATGCTTAGCAATGTCCGTTAAAAAATGACATACCGTCTCACCTGTTGCACCAGAATGGGAACGTCCGGCGTTTTACTTAATCCTACGGCTAAAGAGCTCGAGGGAAGACCTTCGTGTTCAGGAACGCGGTACCACTTAATAATATTCCGCAATCTGCAGGATAATGCATCATGCGCTTTGTCCTCGCGGTCTGACTGCCCGAGAACTGTTTTCCCCACTCTGTTGGTAGAGTCTACGTTGTTGGTGGAGAAGATTCGTGGATTTTGATGAAACCGATGCATAATAAGTAGTTAGAATCAGAACGTGACAAATTTTCACAGAATGCTCAAAATTTTCAGTACATCCAACACTATGGACTTTCGTGCCTGTATCTAAATCATTTCCAAAATTCATTTCCACGTGAATTTCGGATTATTAAATTCATGATAATTCTAGTTACTCTATCACAGAATCCCATTTATGGGGACTACTTAGGCAGTCGTTCTCGGTGAAAGAAACACTTTCTTTTTAATATATTTGCAAGAAAATGAAAGCGAATCCAGGTGTATTCTTTTACCCAATGTATATTATTATCAAACATTTTAACGTTCTTCTGTAGTTTTGTCGTAATATTGGTGTTAAAAAATAAAATAATCCAATTTCAAGGTATGATTCTTGTTTGTTATATCCGTAGTTTCCCGCGGAACCAATAAAAACCAAAATTAAAAAAAAAATAAAATTGGTGGCCGAAAAACGACGATTATTTCAAGAAAAAGCCGGTCGTGGTTGTGCGCTACTAAAAATCCGCGACTTTTTGATTTTTTGTGAAACTCTCGAATTTTTCCGAAATTTATCAGAGGTATCGCGGGAAATGGGTCATGTTTTACACATCCTGTATTTTTTTCAAGTCGATCCGAATCTCCACTTTTTTTGCAATCACTGCAAAACGACAGAAAAAAAACACGTACACACCAGACGACTATAACGCCTTCATATATGTATATAAAGTATCAAAAAAAAAAATTTACAGTTTACAGTATTAATAAACATTACCCAAAAGTACCACACACAATTTCTATTCCCCTAAAAGTATTCCCCTAAGTAGTCCCCTTAAACTCTCCATACGCAGTATTCTATCTCACCTTATATCTCGCCGCATAGAAATAGCTCGTCAAGCCGTTCCCTGCGAGGCGACAGAAATTGTTGATTCAGAATCAGTGTACAATGAGCCCGCTGATTCGCGAGATTGTGAACGGCATCACGTGCGCGGTTTTATTAAATGAGATTCAACCGGCACGTTAAAACGACGAATCTCCCCGTTGGATAAACTTAAGCCGCGCATATTACGTGACAATCAAGCCACACCTGGTCCCAATCGGACTGCTTCCAATCCTCGCCCCGTTTCTTTCGTTCTTTATTTTTCATCTTTTTCAGTGAAGGGAGTCGAGGAGGGTTGCTTTATCCCTCCATCGTTCCTCCATCTTCCGCTCCTTTTCACCGTTCCTTTGAGTCAACACGGAGCTTGCGCGCGGGGATCTACTCCCTCGCCTCCCTTCAATCAGCCTCTTCCATATTTATGCGCGGACCGGCACTCCTCGCGGAAAATTTTCTCCAAGTTCAAAACGGACTACATTATCATAATCTGTCGGGAGGCACGACACTGCCCGTGGACTCGGTGGCTTTAACGTAATTATTAATCAGAATCCAAGAAGATGACGCTGCGGGGAATAGAAGTCTCCCCACGCGCGTTTCCCCCGGTAATGTGATTTCGATTATGAAAAGCAGCCCCGCGGTATCAGCACGTGCATACGTTGCCGACGGAAAAGTTCACTGGAACTTTCAGATAAACTTTATTGCGCCTATTATCGCCGATAGTCGACTTGACTTCATAAAATATACCTATTTATACTCTTCTGATATGTAAAACGATCGTGAAGCGGCCTCGGCTCTTCTTCTGTTTCATATTTCTATTTGAAATTCTAATGGCTTGAAACCTCCCGTAAATGTGCATGCTTCTAAGTACTTTTCTGTTCCCTTAGATTGTTTCTACTTAAAATAATTTAATAACACAGGCATGCTTAACTTCTCCCAAGAAATCGTTTCCAGCAACCTTATCTTTACACAAGTTTTAACCCCGCGTGCATTTCGTGCAGCTTATGAAATTTTACGGTTGGGTTATAAATTTTTATCTTGCGCCACCCTTAACCTTTTCACTGTTTCCCGATTTTCTTTCGCTCCACTTCCACCGACCCAGCGAACTCCCGAATACACGTTTTCTTTCCGACCTTATTGCCACGTTCCTTCTGCTTACATTCCGCGAAAACTTTTCAGAATGCAATTACGGTGTACATCTTGCAGCGCCACTATCGGCAAAAACATGTTCCACTAGAGTAGAAGAGACGCCACCCCATTAACGTTCCAAGAGTTTTCTCAACAACAGGATTGCCTATCTTAGCTTTAATATATAAATAGATTCCCAAAGGAAAGTCTCACCCTAAAAAGATAAAGCTCTATACCAGTTAACCAACTAAAATTTTAATAAAAATTCTCAAGAATTCTCATCTATTCTGCAAAGGGCATACATAATTTTACACTCTATCGCACACTCTTGGAACACAGAGCTCTTGGCTCTACCTTGCTAGCCCACAGATATTCCACCCTCGAATAATAATTTCCCCACCCCAAAAATCATTCGTCCATCCCTTCCACACAAGCTGGCCCCGTCTCGAATAAAAGATACGTGACGCGAATCACGGAAAATCGATGAACATTGAAAGAACCACGAGTCCTCCCCTGTACGTTGCCACGATCATCCCCTTGTTCGCTATCGAGCTGCCCAACGATGCGTAGACTTGCGACGGAAACACCACGGCAATTTGGGCTAGAAGTTCGTCGAACCAGTTACTGTCGGACACGCGAGACGAATACCCCGTGTACCTATCTGGTAAGCGCTGAGAAGATTACGGCGGTACGCCGTCGTCGAGCTAATAATGCAACGACGACGGCCGACGCCTCGTCGCGCCCAACCCTTTCATTGTTATTATCTTAATACGTTAGCGTAAGGTCTAGTACCGTCTGACCCGCTCTCAGTTTAACGAGATTAGCATAATACCGCGAAGCCCTTCTCAGAAGTCTGGCCTCCTGCCACCCGTCTTACGATTAGCCGCCACCCTTTCCACGCCATCCCCTTTCCGCCCTGCCGCTCGCCACGCTCGTGTCTGACAAGGATCCACTGACAAAGCCGCGTGTTCGTCCATTCACCTGCTAGCCGAAGTTGCCGCGACGCGGATAGAGAGATGGATGGGGGAGGGGCGGTCGGGGGACATTCGCGTCCGAACGCTGGCCCAGGGCGAAGCAAGGTATGAGCTGGCATTAAACAGTCCGCTGTTTTTCCCCTGACGGGCAACTGCAGTTAAACTGTACTCGGTATTTAACTGCAGTTCAGAACTGCACCTGGTAAGTTTCGCCTTTAAGCGGAGATGTCGTTTGCGCTGTGCTAATTTTTCAGCGGCAAGATTGCGGTACCAGTATGGGGTGCGCCGAGGGTACGTGGCTGGGTTTACGTTGCGGTCGAAAGCGACAATGCTGCGACAGAAGATGTTAGTGGATGTAGTTTGTACAAGCTCCACGAAGTTTTCACGGCGGAAGGTATCTAGAATTTGTAATTTCTCATTTAAATTTTGCAAGTCGCATGTTTCCTCTGTACATGAAAGACTTTGGGCGCAAAGAATTGTTATCGTTATGTTGCGCAATAAGAATTCAGGAAAAGTTCCGCGCTCACTGTTAAATACCAGGTTCCTTGAGTCTCGTGTTATGGAATTGCTTTGCCTCATACTGCATGAAAGTGACTTCGATTATTATTTAGGAACCAGCACGACCCAATTCGGTGTCTACCCTCGTCACGTGTCATCTTAATTTCCTCTGACCTATTCTAATCCTTGCCGACTCGCGTGGATCGCTGTGACCCTCGGATCTTAGGCAATCAAGGAATGTGACTGACCCTCGACGATTGGTTTCTCTGGAATACTCTATGAAAACTACTGGCGCTGTCCGAGAACGTCAGACATTAAAGCAGAGGAAAAGAGTAGGAGGAAACAGTCGTCGATAGTGCTTGCACCCCTTTTCGATTCGGTTTTACGATGCTTACTTTAATGCGATTAGTCTGATACTTTACCCTGCGATACCGTCTGCTCGGTGCTGCGTTTGAAGTGTCCCTTTGGCGAGTACAGTCGATCTGACCCCTCCTGTAAACGCATCTAAGCGGATACGCGGATGTAATACGTACACAGCCAGGCAGAAATTCCGCGCTACGCGTATGAAATATATTCTCCGAGTGTCAGGTCATTCCATTGGTTAAATTATTCATGGCTTGCGGGACACTTTGCTGGAATTAGCATGCCGGCCATAATGTTAATGAATTTTTCAAAACACGGGGAGACTGCGAGAGGGCAGAGGCTGGAGGCTCAAAGTGCGTGGCCGCACGGACCGTCGCGGTGCGCGCGTAATTAGATCCCCTCGGTGCTTGGGAATGCAAACTTTATGGGATTTGTTAAGATTACCTTTACTTTTTTCATTACGGCCTCCCCTATGTTGCCGTATCGGCGGCTTAATAATTAACTCCCGCAGACGGGCCGACCTAAATGAATCACGCTGTATCCTTTTATAACGGCGGCGCAACGGTACTCAGCGCTCTGATTAAAGCGTATAAAAAAATATATATATCAGAAGCTCCCCTTTATGAAGACTATAAAGCCCCGTGTTCCGCGGCCTTTGCGCAATTACGTAGCGGGCGTGCGCGCGCGTTAACGAAAAAGGATGCACGGAACCCATCCATCCAGTGGTGCGTTGAACGGGATTTCCGGGATAACGCGCGGAAGCCTTGCAATGAAGAGGCTGTGTAAAATTTTCATCGCCGAGCTTCCGAGGATACCGCCGCCGCGTGGCACGCCCTCAAACTTTCACGGGCAACGAGCAACTTCGGCGGCCGTGTTATCTTTCACGCGCTAAAAACCGCCCGCGCCCCGGCCGTAATCTAACGTAATAATTGATCGCCGGGCGAGGATAATCGCGGCAGCGAGCTCGACAAAAGCGTCGCTGCTACGCCTGGCTCGGTGGGCGGCCAAAAACTATGTACTACACGTAAATCTCATCCATCAAGAGGAAATGGGACGCCAATTTATTTCGACGCGTCGCAGTCATTAACTCCAGGCGTCGGGGATTACGCTGCCATAAATAATTTTCCGGCCGCGGTATTAATAACGCGGCGGTAACGGGTGCTTGTATAATACAATTATTTTCTATCGAACAGAGTGTTTTGTTGCTTCCAATATTACGAAAGCATATCCCCGGACAAATGTATTGTTTTTAATGGGGTGTATTTGGTACCTGAAAGTAGAAAACAGAAGAAAGATTTCCTGTATTCGCTCCCTTCGCGAACTGATATTTTCCTTGATGAGACGGGTAAGTAGAAGCGGCCAGTATGCAGTCAGACACTGGTGACAGATTTAATCCGTGGACAGATTTAACATTACAGTTCAGTTAACGATTCTACTAATCAGTACAGTACTAAAAATGTAGGTATTACCTCAAAATTATTTTTCGCAAGAAAAGTTGAATCCTTAATCTTACACTGTACACTCAGTTTACATAATTGATGATCCACACCCACCTCCCCTGAATTTATGAAAAAT
This sequence comes from Andrena chrysosceles, assembly GCA_963855975.1. Lineage (NCBI taxonomy): Eukaryota > Metazoa > Arthropoda > Insecta > Hymenoptera > Andrenidae > Andrena > Andrena chrysosceles. The sequence continues at coordinate 6,004,866 of OY979766.1, read as the reverse complement.
TTCCAACGTAGAGGTTTTCTAATGCCGCACCGAAGAAAATTTATTTTTTATTTTTCCTGCAACGTCTAGGACCAGTCAAGCTTCCACGATTACGAGGGAGCCACGCGCATTTGCTCGGCGAAGAGGAAGCGAATAATAAACGCGAAGAGAGATGAAAGGACCGGCGAAAAAAGGAGGAACACGTTAATTACAGTTCATTCGTAATGCAACTGTGCGCGGGCGCGTTTGTGATCCGGCGTAATGCGAGCTCTCTTCAGCCTCCCGGAATTCGCTCAACCCGCTGCGAATTTTCCTTCTCTCCCCCCTCGCTACCGCCGTGAGACTACGGGAATTAGTATCCGGTAATGTGTTTTCCCCTTATTATTTCTCCTTCGAATCGTAAGTAATTTTGCCAATTAACCGTGCTCCAAGCTAACCCGCCCGCCGAGATCTCGGATAGAGTGTTTCGCAGCTGGGAAAGCCCGGGGAACTTTATTCGTTTCTTTTCGCTGGAACTATTAAGGGCGCCGTACCAATCTAAATCGTCCCTCGTTTTCAGCGAGATTAAATTTCCGGGGTTAATCGTCCCGACGGACTCTTAATTCGTCGCCTTGATTCGTCGTTCGTCCAGGACGCGTTCCTCGGTCCCGTGGAAAGTGTCTGGCCGGTAACGAGCGCGAACTAGGACGTAAATAATTATATAAGTCAGAGGGACTGCCGCCCGGTATCCTTTAACAGGGATTTAAGCAATGAAACAGAAGGACTGTAAATTACTATCTTCGAGGACGTAACTCACTTTGTTCAACGGCTTTCGTTTAAACGTTAATGATTTAGTATAAGAGGAGCTCTTTTAAGCCGTGGCAGATTTTTTCTCCTACCCGGGCGAACAAGTTCGATGGGAATTAGTAGCGCGAAATCGAATGGAACCGATGCGAACTGAATAGTTAAATTAAATAGCTTACAATTCCAAATTGTTCGAGAGGATTTGCGCGCGAGATACAGCAAGCTTTGTTTTCCTTTTTATCAAACGCGCTACCTAAATTTCTTTCTTTTAAAAGGAAGATAAAAAAAGGATGGAAAGTAACAAATGCCAGATGATGGATTCCCAGTCACTTGCTGTCGGATGATAATATATTTATCTTCACTGTTTCTCCATGCCCATTTCTATTCGCGTGTAATCCTCGGAATCACGCAGCCCTAAGAAATTGACTGATTTTCGAATGGCCGAAAATCTGTTGAGTCCCACTCGATATCCCATTTGCCTCGCAGCATTTCAGGCTTGCGAATTTAACACATCATTTCACGTACGGCTCTTGTGAATAAAGATTCATGGGGGGAAAGAAATATCCCTACCTTTGACAGTGATTGTCAATTCGAGGATTTCCTTGGACGGCCTAGACGCCATCACTGGAAGAGGGGACCGAGTTATCGAAGAAGAAACAGATACTTTCGAGGAGGTCGGGAAGAGAAAGCTCTCTCGAAGGGTTTTCTCTCCCTCCGCTATCAAAGATAGACAGGGAAGAGGATGCACTCGATTTCAAGTACCTTTCAGGACTAACAAAAGCCGCTCGACGTAAAGTTTTCCCAAACGAGTGGCCTAAGGTCACTTCAGTTGCCCAGTGGTCTCGACGCTTTTAATATCGAATGATTTTCATGATTGCCTCCTTGAAAGTTCAAATATAAACATTGGTTTCGAGAAGCAGGGATATTGGCGAAATTTTGAAAGCACGCGTGGAACGAAATGCATGTTCACAAGTATTTCTACTATTCACAACAACGAAAGAACTAAGTCAATTTAGAACTAACACGAATTCGAGCGCAGCAAACTTTTGCTTCTGAAATTCAAGAAAGAAGGAAGAACGTAATAAAAGTACACAACAACGAAGCAGTAAATTTCTCTGTCCTATCGGAACAATAATAATTCACAAATGACCTGCTGCTCCGTGTTACAAAGTTTTACGGTGCCCTTAAAGTTGAGCGAATCAAAATTTACGTCCCTCAAATTGCCTCGGGAGAGCTGCGTCCAGATCCTCTCCACCCGAGTGCTCAAATTTCCTTGAATTCTAATCTCGTATATCTAGTTTAAATTCCCGATAAACTCAATTTTAGAAAAATTACGTATAACGTCCCCGCGTCGATACTGAACGTGGCCGTAGTCGTTAGAACTAGAGCTGTTTCGAGACTCGAAACATTCGAGTAGCTTGAAGTTCGAACCGAGCGGGACTCGGTTTTTCGAGCCGAGCCGAGACTCGAACGGTTTCGGGTAACCCGAATGTTTCGAGTAGCTCGATTTCTTCGAGCCGCTCGAATGTGTTCCGGGTAGCTCGATTTTTTCGAGCCGTTCGAATGTGTTTCGGGTAGCTCGATTATTTCGAACCGCTTGAATCTGTTTCGTTTAGCACGATTTTTTCAAGCAGCTCGTATGTGTGCTAGCTTGGTATAGCGTTTTTATATACATTGTATATAGTTTAGCGTTTGCGTGAATGTTACTGTATATAATACAATATATTATACTATGACATTGAATCTTTTAATTTTGTCCCGTTTATATTATAATAATAATAATAATAATAATAATAATAATAATATATTCTCATATATGTTTTCACTTTCGTCACTTTTGTTCTTGCATACGAAATAAACTTTAGTAAAGTTTTCTATATATAATATAAGTGTTCACTTTATTATATCCCCGAGAGCAGTAATTGGATTGAATCTGGTTTCCCAGAAGGTGTAAAATATAAATCATAACATAATTCGACCATACATAGAGCTACCTAGTACTCCATTACAATAGATCAAGCGAATTTATCTCTTTGAAAAATTTAATCACATTCAGGATATTTTCAAACTTATTCAAGGTTAAGTTCAAATTTTCTCTGATGTTGAGCCGACTTCTTTCCTGCGAGAACTTAGGGTTAACTTGATATGGTTTTCACATCTAGACATCTCATATTATACATCTAACTTAATTTATACTCGGTGCCTACAAAACGCTATACCAAGCTAGCACACATACGAGCTGCTTGAAAAAATCGTGCTAAACGAAACAGATTAAAGCGGCTCGAAATAATCGAGCTACCCGAAACACATTCGAGCGGCTCGAAAAAATCGAGCTACCCGGAACATATTCGAGCGGCTCGAAGAAATCGAGCTACTCGAAACATTCGGGTTACCCGAAACCATTCGAGTCTCGGCTCGGCTCGGATATTCGGGCCGAGCCGGGCTCGGCTCGGTTGTTTCGAGTCTCGAAACAGCTCTAGTTAGAACACTCGAGGAGGAGCATCAACAAGAATATCATTCCTTTTCAGCAAGAAGTTTCCATGAAAAATGTACAAGTCTGCTTCGATAGAATGAACGAAGAGGAACTTACTGGTACACCGCAGGTCGCTCGATACTTTACGTCTGCATTACGGGTACTTGTGCGAGGAACACCGAGGCTCCCAAGTGTTACCGAGTGGCGCAACATCGGCTCCCACTTCTATTCATCAATTATTTAGCCCCTTGGGTACGGCTGTCATAGAGGAGTCCATGAATGCCGACGTAGATATGACACATTCGGACCGCCATTCCATTGCAACTTGAAACATCCTATTCCGTTGGAAGACGAAAACAACCCCCGTAAGCGACGGCCGTTAACCTACTTCCCGCCCCTACTACTCTCTTTTCCTATTCGCCAAAAGCTGCCAAATCTTCTAGCGGATTGCACGAATTTTCCGCGCGCCTTTCCCGAAAACGTGGACATTATGCATGACCGGGGCTGCATTATCGTCGCATGTATATTTATTAACGACCTCTGCTTAATTTCATGTGACACCCTCGAGTCAGGAAGTTGGACATCCGAATGCGATTGTTCCTTTCTTTTAGAAGGAATTGAGAATTGACACCAATTCCCTTTCGCAAGGTATATCGATATAAACGTACTTTTTACGTTAACATTTATCAATTTCAAATCTGTTCACGTAACAGTATTGACAAAATTGGTAACAAGATATTTAGAAGAAAATTGATCTACCAAGAATTCTGCATTCTTACATCTCAATTGTAGAAACAAGTTGTTTCAGATATTCCACATGGAGCATGTATTATGTATCTCCAGTTCACTTCCACCTTCAGGAGCTTCCTCTAAAGACCTTTCAGAACCACCGAAGACACAGGGCAAAGAGGTACAACGAAGTGTACGAAATTCCTACGGTCCCGTAGCCGTTCTCGAGTAGATCGTATCGCAATCGTGCGCCAGGTAGAGCCGTACACACACCCCCGTGATTTCCGCGAACGAAAGTGAAAATCGATCCGCGCCACGCGTCTGCGTGCTCATTGGCCCACTTTCCCTCCTCTGTTTTTCCACCTTGTTACCGTAGTGTTCTTTCGAGCCCTCGGCAGGACGATCCGGTTCACGTATCACGTGCCGGGGATAATCGACAAGGTGGCGGCACTCGAAGCGAAAAGTTGAAGAGGCCCTCTCCTGCCTGGAACGGTCTGGCCCGACCTCTAAACGGCGGATATCACGCGGGGTCTCGTCGAGTGGGCGACTGACATTCGTTGGAGCGTGAGCGGACGAGCGTCGAGGACGGGAGATAGTCAAACGAGATTTAGCTCTCCTGCTTCCCCTCCCTCGTCCGCCTCCCCCACCCCAAGGGGAACGGTGGACCCGTTTTATAATGAAGACCGATGACAGCCGGGGCTTGGCCCCGGAATCGAGTGAAATGCCGAGGGTGGGCTGAGTGTGCCAGGCGTAAGTCGTCGGCTGGGATACGCTCGGGCTACTAGGCGAGGCTATTCATCCTGATTAGATGCGGTCTCCCACGGGGACAGGCCGGGAATCTCTCTGGTGAACGTGCACGAGTTATTTGCAGACTGCTGGAAAAAAGAACGAGCCCCCGCGGAACCTCTCCCGACCAGACGGACGTAGACGACGCACAAAAGGGGCGTCTAGTTTTTCGACGGCGATCAAACAAAGTGTACAAGGTAATATTCGCGGGACTGTTCGTGTGCGATGTTACCCTTTTATGGGGTGAAGGTTGGGCAGAGGGGTGGTAGATAATGGGCACCAAATACGACCTCCGTCAATTGCGCAGTGCGTTTTGTCTAACGTGCTATTTTAGAGGGTAAGAAGACTAATTCAACGATGAATCGTTATTTAATTCATATTATTCCACCGCTTCTCTTACGGTGGAGCAGTTGAATGCATGTACGAAGTGGTTAATTTTTATCACGGCCTTTCTCTTTATCACTAAGAGAGAAGCCTGCGGGGGATGATGAATACGAAAGTGCCTTAATTTCATTCGCATCAAAACACGCATTTCCACTGGATAAAGCTCTGTTTGTTAACTGGTATTAATATCTGCCAGGCTCGAGAGGAGGATCTGCCTGGCGTTTCATTTCATACCAGGCGTATTTCATTTCTCCGGGTGCCGTTTAAACTGCGCTGCGAAACGTCAAACGCCTCTGACCGTATCAATTTTCAATTCGCTCAAGATTTGGGCGATTATTTAACGAAGACCGGTCGGCTGCATCGTTATTAAATATCGTTACATTGTTCCGCGTTCGCCGCGGCGTTGTAAAGTGTACACGCGAACGATATACCGCGTAGACGACGATATTTCAAAACATGCTTTACGCGCGTCGAAGCAGCGTTACCTTGAGCGTCGACGGTGCAGAAAGGGCGTCGCCTTTGCGCCAAGCTCTTCTGCCCCCCTGTACCGAGAGTGAACCCCGAGACTATCCCCCCGCCGCGTCGCCCTTCACCCCTTCCTCCTGCTCATAGCGGAAACTCTTGAAAAACAATAACGCTGTCGTTGACTCTGAATTTTCCGCGGTAGCAACTCGCCGTTATTTTGTTCCCGCCACCGTAACCAGGGGTGGATTTTCGACCGTATTATTTCCCCTGCGGCACTTTTCATTCCTTCCTACGTGAGCGACTCGCCGCACAGGAGGAAGAAGGAAGCGCGTCCCGTCACCGACGACGGAGTTACGCCCACGACTTTTCCACTTGTTCTCCCCGAGACTGAACGGGAAAAGGCGAAGAAACGGCGGGGGAGGCAGGGAGCGGGTGTTGAGGGACGAGGGGCTGGAGCGAGAGGAGAAAAACTGAGAACCAAACCGAGCGGCCGGCGTTAACTTTCGGCACTTACAAGTTTGATGGGATTTTCCTCTCTCCTTACAATCTCCTGGGTAGCCAGGCCTGGACGAAAATGGCGAATTTCTATCGTTCCTTGTATCTGGCAGTCCCAGACCTTCCCCGCTTTTACATATTACAGGGACGTGGAACTTTTCGCCGCTTCCGGACGAGATAATCCACCCCCAAAATTGAATCCCTCGTGTGCGGTAATTGTCAAACACTATTGCTGCATAGTGTCCGATAAATAGTGGCACGATCGATCGTGCGATTTATCGTGGACAAACCAGAGGAATTAATCCCTGGCTGGGTACGTTGAATGCCGATTTAAATCATCAGATTTCGAATAAAAGTGATTGTAAGTTGCTCGTTTCATTTGGGTCGATCGAAGCAATTGTCCTGAATAACAATAAAAATGCATTCCGCGCGATTTAATATTGCGCTTTTGTGTTTTCACATACGAAGGCACGTATGTACGTTGGTATGAAAATTCCCGAATTGCGCACGAATCATAAGCGAAGCACCATTAGGAAAAGCGTGGCTCATGAATGGTGATTAAAAATGTACGCGATACGTATGGTCCATAAATGTTGCCAGCGCTTAATTCGCAGCGAACGAATCGCAACGACGCAATCGCGAGCGGCGCGCCTCCGAACGATACCGATCTAATTTGCATGCATAAATCCGTAATATCGGGCACCGACCTAGCCTCGATTTAATCGAAGACTCCAATATATCGCGCGGCGAGCACAATGGTAAATGAACAATCAAGAATTTTTGCCCGCCCCTCGCAACCGGGTTGTGGTAGATAATTGTAATAGACGTTATTCCCAGAATTTAATTAAACCAATTAATTGTCGGCTTTATTAAACGATCAGATCACGCCGCGATAAATAATTCAATCAGACTATCAGCGCTCGGAACGTGTACGTAGCGCGATACTTTTGCGGATTCACTTTAAAAATCTCATTCCGTCCGTGTAAATATGAAAGTTGGCAAATGTATTCAGCGTGCTTCGTTCCTCTCACTTTTCTCGTTTTAAAATTTTCGCCCGAGTTTGTAGCGCGACATACACGTATGAATAAAGATAATAAAATGAAATCATTCGACACATCGTGTACTCCGCGGGATATAAAGGTAAAACGAAATCCCTGGCGTTAGCACCGGCGTGATTCTCATCATGAATGCATTCAGGCGCGTTAATCCTCGAATTTGTCGGTGAAGAGTGCCACGGTGGCGAAAGATTCGAGCAGAATCTCGCAACGCGGATAAACAATGCGCGTCGCAGGGAAAAAATAACTGAAATCCAGACTCATTCAGACTTTATTTTACCACCGTACTCCCTCGAACATTTAATATCGTCGTCGTCACCGCGACATGCTGGAATATACGCGCTCCCGGTAAATCCAAGCGAGCGCGTATCGTGCTCAAATCAGCCGTAACTTTCGGTAGCAAATTCCAGACCGATTCCATAGAAAAGCCACGTGATGCCCATGACCGAGCTCGCAGTTTCCCGTCCACCTTAAATCCGGTTTGAGAGCTTCCGGAAGCTCGGGACTCGTTCGCCTGTGGCAGAAACTTTCATCATTAAGTAAACGGTGGCTGCGATTTTCATGCTGATTCTCGATGCTAGCGTTCATTCAGGTCCTCTCCAGCACGGCCTCGTTTAGATATCCCTCAACCCCTGAACTGTCGCGAATAGTGCTATCTCAAAATTCGGGAAGTGAATCGTCGTGTGTTTAACACACGTTAGCGTAACGTTGATGTACAGCATAAAGTGCAGCACTATCCCTTGTATAAATCACAACAGGGAAGGAATGTTTAATAAACCCGTCGCAACGAGAAGAAATTTCTAATAAACCATCGTTTCTGTGTATCAAAGTTTCATTTCCCCCATCGCAATCAGAACTGATTGTGAGCGTCAGTACCGCCCCAAGTAGTAGTGTACGCCATTAGTCAGACACTGCAGTCTCCAGTGGGGTACGTACACTGAGTGGAGACACGAGCAACATTTCGATTCGAAACTTGAAATAGAAGCGTTTATCGAGAAAAACGGGAAGATGGATCAGTATGACGAATAAAAATCAGCATCTAGAACATCAAAGTATTCTACATTAAGTAATTACCATTGAACCTACAGTTTCACGGTATATGTCTATGCTAATCGTCGGTTTCTGGGTGACCAAATTCTTCCCCCTCCCCAGAGGGGGATCCCTGCCCAGCAGATCGTATTTTGCGCCGAGATTTAGCGCTTACCCTCCTCGTTTTTTAGCGCGTGGCACGCAGACCAGCGCGTAATACACACGTACGCGGGGAACGAACAAAAGCGCTTTTTAAAACAAATTTATTGCTGTGCACTGGGGGTCGCCGCGAACACGACGCTTACTGGCCACCACCCCCTGTGCCACGGCCAGCCCGATGCTACCCTCGTGGCCCCACGAGCCCCCCTCTTGTTTTCGCGACCCCTGTTTCGCGACGCTACCCCAGAGGCGCAGTCTGGACATTTACGAGCACGCCCTAGTGCATTTTTAAACCCGTTTCGGCCGTGCGACGGAAACATTGGCCCCGTTGATGTCAGTGAACGAGCATAATCCAGACGGGGGTATGTCGCATAATCGCGCGGAGGCGAATTATTTGGGCGGTGCGAACAGCGAAGAAGTGGGTTGATAGGAAAAGCTGACTATGGATCCATACGATATCGAGGATTTCAAATGATTGAAAAGTCTTCAATAGTCTTCAATGCTTTCTCGAGTGACTTTCATGCAGGGCAAACATTGGAGAATTCCATTTATGGATTAAAGACACACCTGTGACGTGGATACTTCCAGCAGTGGAATTAGAAATGATATAGTCTATGGTTCAGATGAATTCAATTCTTAGTAAGGTTTGGATAACTTGGTGGAAGAGATTTTAGTGATTCAGAATGAAATTAACCTTAGAGATAATGTAAAGGTGTTATTTCGACATGTGATTTATGTGAAGATAGTTGGACGAAGAGGTTAGATGGATCATGGAAGTGATGGTTGATCGAGATTTCAATAGAAAGGATAATCATACTCTAAATTATAGGGGCGGGCGCAGCGAAATTCATTAATCCCCTTCCTACCTATTCTGGACTTTATATATTACCACTTAGATGTACTGTTCATAGTTCTCAATTCAATTGTTCTCTTGATAGCATGAGTTTGAAACTCCATAAATTACATTATGCTGATGTAGCGACGGTACCTACCTGTCTGGCAATTCTTTTGTCCTCGATAATGTGATCACCTCCCAGAAGGATGAACAATGCTCCGCAGGAAGCTAGGAGTTTCCTTCCTCCATCAAAGCACGATCAACTCCAGAATCTGAAAGTGATATCGAGAATGTTGAAGTGTCCCATATTACGATTCAGTTCGTTTCAATACAATCTCGAGTTCATATTTACTCGCCTCCTTATTCATTTACAAAATTACGGACACTTTTCACGCAAAGCGATCAAATATGCAAAGTATTACTAATTTATTTATTTTATTTCTTTGAGTCCCTATAAAATTTCTCGAGTGGTATCCCCGCCACGAACAAAGAAACATTCACCCTATTCTCGATCGCCACTTCCATTGGTATCAACCCCATAGCTAAATATACAATACGTTAAGATTAAGATCAAGTATTTATCAAGAAATGCGCCTCCCATCTCGCCAACCCGATACAAAGAAATCGAAGCATGCCTATCAACCTTGACCGCCTACAGTTTTCAGCATTCGCCGTCCTCGCGCGTCACACAACCATTTAATAAACGTTTTCACCCCGTTTCCTCGACGACCAGCCAGCCACGTTCCCAGGCTCGCAACGAGCGGTGAAAAATGCGCCCGTGCTCGTCATCGTGCACGAACGCTCGTTACCCGTACGTCTAGCCTCGTCTGGGAGAAGCCGCAAGCACAAATTGCGGAAGCGGTAGACACGCTTGCAGGCTTCAGGCGGACACTCCGTGCGAGCTCACCTTCCGGTCGACTGGACTCTCGTTTGTACCAGCCAGCAACAGTGCGGGAATAGAGGACACGTATATATACGTCGTCTTTGTGTATACGCCGGAATACGTGGATTCTAACTGTCGCTTTGGGCACGAAGGAAAAGGGGTATTAGACGTGGCCCGCCATCGCCCTTCCACGCCGTCCCCCACCTGAACCCCCCAAACCCCCTTTCGCCCGGCCAGTCCGTGCAAACCACGGGCACGGGAACTAGAGCGTGAACATATCGTGTATCTTGAAACTCTGAGACGCTGATGAGCGGACACGGGCGTGGAATAAAGCATAAGCAGAGGAGCCAACGAACCGTCCGGAAACCGGCGGAAAACAAGCGCTCCGGAAATGGTTGCGATCCCGACGACGTAACTTGATTAAAGTAGCTACGGCTGTCGCAACTGTATCGATCGCCAATCTCACTGCTTTGATTATGGACCGGTGTTTGCCCCCGCGGAAGACACGGCGCGGATGCCAGCGGGATGGACAAACGGCAAGCCATCCGGAAGCAGGCGAAGTGAACTGTGGAATGGACAGTGTGGATGCACGGCCAGACACCGTGTTTCGGTTTGGCCGTCGTGACTTCGAATTGCGCTCGTGTTCGACGCACCGGGGAAGATAATATCATCTTGCCAGCGTGAGAATTCAGAAGGGACGAGCGAGGGAATTAGGGCGTGAGCGCGATGTGCAGCTTCGAGGGCGAAAAATTGGAGAGCGTTGATAAGAACGATGGGCGAGGCACCGAGGGAACAGTCGTCTGCGGGGGCGGAATTATCGACACCCGTTTTGTATGATACACCGTCAATGGGATCTGGAAATCGTCGGGTACAGACATTCTGCTAAACTCGATTATCTACCAAGTTTCTCGAACACCGATGAAGGGTGTACACGGTAATTAATTCGAGCGCAAAGGACGGAACGACGATCGCAATTTTGTGAAATGACACACTGCCACGGATAGAGGACGAAGGGTGAGAATGCACGGTGTCAGAGGAGAATACGAATGCGGGATATAACGTTTGCATTTCAGTGCGAGGACATCGCGCAGGAACGTTGTAAATTTCGAGAGAGCAGTCCTTATTCCTACCGTGGAAAAAGGGCGGGGAGAAAGAAACGTTATGCATGCATACTGTTACAAAAATGTTTCTGATCTGCCGCTGCGTTCTTCTCTTTCATCCCCGATTCTATAGAAGCCGAGAATTGGAGTGTGAAGGCTCTGTACGCCTCCGTGGGCGAATACCTCCTGCAGGAGAACCGAAGAATACGACTGAGGAATAGGTTAGGTGGCAGAGTAATCTAGGTAGCCTGAACGTACCGAACACGGACCGAAAGAGAACGGCGAAACCCCCAGAGGACTCTGGGAATTGGCTGTTACAAAAATATCCTTCGTAGAGGATATTTCACGTAGGATTTGTGGGCGACCGGTTCGATTATGAAGTAGTTTCGATCTTGTTCCACGATAAAGGAAACCAGCGGATTGTTCGATATTTGCGAAGTTTCTTTCGATAGATGGTTTAAGTAAAGAATGTAGTTTTTTAAAAAATTAAATGATTCTTTATTAAAAGTAAAATATTTCGCTTTGGAACTATAACCAGTGTTGCCTTTTATTTATGGGTCACATTTTTCTGAGATATTTCTCCATGTACTTCGCGCTGCAATGTTTATGCGAGTGGAGAAATGCAGAAATCATGGAAGAAAAATGATACTGCCTCTGTTCCTTCAACCAAGTCTCGGTCCAACTCAGTGTCTGCATCATAGACAGCTACTTTTCTGTTACGACGACATTCGTGAAGGAGAAGAAATTGGAACGGAGAACTTCTTCATATTGTTCGGTGCAAAGTATCGACGAAGTGTGGAGCGGAAGAACGAAAGGCGGAATGACGGCAGAGCGTAGCTTGCTTGCAAGAAGGAGGACAGAAAAGGGAGCAGAGAGGAAAACAAGGCAAAGTCTGTGCAAAAAGACGAGAGAATCTTCGCTCGTACGTGCCGCGCGTCCATCCATCATGAGCTGACAACTCGCCTAGCCTGGCCTGCCACTTCTCCATCACCTCGCGTTTAGATTATCTCTACAACGCCTCTCCTCCGACGCTTCCTCGCCCAGAGAACTCATTTTCTTTCCTCCATGATTTCTGGATCGGCACTCGGATATGCTTATTGAAGAGATTCGAAACCATTCAACGCACAGAAACCAATACAAACAAGTTACAATGAACAACACCTTATTCCTCGTCAAATTGGACACATCATCGGCTCATGTTCGAAAGAATCGATAAATTGTGTAACAAGTACTCAAAATAGAGAAAGAACATATGACTTAATCAAGTTCAATGTTTCATTGTAAAGGGACTGCTCAGGATGGAGGTATCATTGCCAATAAATGACGCGAAACAATTACTTATTGTTAGTTGAATTCAATGCACCGAATTGATGGCGGAATAAAAACGTCACAAGGGCCGGTTCGGCGAGCCGCAGGGCGGAACTTTTCTGCCCGGAAGCAGGAAGGGACATCCCTCGTAAATATGGCTTACGGGCTCAAAATGTAAAATAATGAGACGTCCCTGTTAATATTTATAAGCGCGCATATGCTCGCCGGGGCCATTTTACAAATAAATGGATATAAATGTCGGGGGTGCCTTTTCAAGGTCTCCTCCTTAAACATTAACTTTTACAAACTGCGCGAATATACGATTCACTGTCCCGCGCCATTTCCACAAACTCGTGACGTTTAACTGGGGTGGGAAGAAAGAAGGAATAGGAGTGGTACAAATCTTTCAAAAGTCGTCACTGTTGTAACCAAAGTATCTACACTAGTTCCCTGATGTATTGCTACGGACATTTCATTTCGCATTCGGTACCGTTTCGATTCGAGAGAGAAAATAATAAATGTGTTTAACGATAGCAAAGTGAGTGAGCGCAGCGGACATTCTTCTCCGGAACGAACGGAACTAATGAGCGTGTTCTGTGATAACGGAGGAAAGAAGAGCTCGTTTTCTTTTATACGTCCGAGGAAGGGGTGGAAACTTATGCTTTCAGTGGACGCGCTTGAAACAGGCAATCTCCCGCCTGGAATGGAATTAAACGGAACGAGCCGTTACTATTTGTAAACCACGATGTCCCGGCTGATGCCATTCCATCCGTTTGATCCGCGAGCTATTAAAAATGCAATCCCGCTCTGTTATTAAACGCCATTCTCAGCGATTCCCACCGCGCGAATTTCTCGATCTGCTTTATCAGCCGGCCTCCTTAAGAGTAAATCAGCAGCTCGGCGGCGTTTAATTCGTTCCGCGTCCTCGCGCATCGTCGGCCCCTCTGAAGTCTGCCCTCCCACAGATTATTCCGGTTGTTTCAATTAAGAAGGAGCCCCCCCCCCCCGTTTTACATACGAAACACTTGCGCCCCCGACTTAATTACATTCCTTCCGCGGCCGTACATCTATCACTCCGCCGTGGATTATGAAAAAAAAAGCGCGAACCCTGAGCGGGGCAAGTTTTAAACGTGAAAAAGAGAGCAGCTCGACCGCGGCGGGATTGTTTGTCCATACGCCAGGGATCCGCGTTTTCTGCCGTGCGAGCCTCGGCCCTCGCAGACCCGTACAAATAGGGTGGAATGATGGATATGATAAGCTGTCCAGATAGCGGACGAGGGTTGTTTTCAATACATCAACCCTGGTTAACCTTCCGGCGAGATCCGCTCGGAAGGACTCCGTAGAAAGGATGCAGGAGGGGGCGGGGAACGAGGAAATCACGTTTTTGGGTCAGTGGGTAAACGCTTTGGTTGCAACGGAGTTAATTAAGGCAACTGAAATTCCTTCTGGTGGAGCACTTTCACGAAGAATTGATAGTTACCATTTTTGATCAAGGACTGACCACGTTGGAATTCCTTTTTTCATCTTTTCAACTGTTCTGCGCAAAAATGTGATTACCTTCCAGATTGGGTCACTTAGAGAAGATCGTACTGGCGAATAACCAGGCGGGCAGTCTGATTAATCAAGGCCCGTTGATTAGAGGCCTTACGGAAAACTCGAGTCCGCAATTACACGTTCGCACTCACGTGCCTCGCCTTTCTGTTTGATTAACGTTGTACTTCCTTCCTCTTTTTTTTTTATTTCCACGGTAACCCCTTTCCAGCTTCACACACACACAGAGCCGTTCGCAGGACACACGCACAGAGGAAATTGAATTTGTGACCGCGAAAGCGCGACGAGGTTTTCTAGCTCGAGGACTCGCGACATTCGCGCCAATTCACTGAAAGTACACGGAAAAGGAACGTGATCGAAATTCGATAACTCGTGGCCCTCGTACCGTGCTTCTTTGCTGCACTCTGCTTGCTTTTGCTCTTGCTTCTCCTAAAGAACCAGCCGCGAAAACCCAGCGACCAGCGCGTTTACGGCACGAACGACTTTCAGTTAGACATTTAGCAAAATTATCTCGAACAGCTTTACCACGTTCAATTATCTCGTTAAAATAGCTTTCGTATGGTTTTTAAGCATTCGACTTTGGTTAGGAGATTTAAATATTTTTTCAATCATTGGCGCACCCAGAAGACGTCAAGTGGCCCTGGGAGAAAATAAAACTAGTAAGATTATATTCTTTAGATACATTTTTATAATCATCTAATGATTTTTATTAAATTTGAAGTCAAAATATTTTTATCTGTTCAACTCGGCTCCCCCCAAGATTGAATCGTGAGTGCATCACTGTTTGAAACTAACTACGAATTTATAGGATTTGGATCATTGCGATTTATGAGATGTGGTAGTTGAGTTGTTGCAATAGATAAATTTCGAAGAGCAAGAAAACTTCTAATCCCAATAATCCTTGAAATGGAATAGCAAAGGTAATGAAATTCATACATTCGGAACATCGCGCGTCAAAGTCCATGCATATCGCCTCTGGACCACGGGAAAAGTCTCGCGCGGATGGAACGTGTATGTAAATTCTGTCAGATGTACGCGTGCTCGTCGTGCACCGCAACGAACAAACACAGACAATGCATCACATCAGCCGTCTGAAAGAATTTCCACTATTCCCTCAGCTTTTATTCCTCCTCGCTCGCTGGCTATCTCTTATCTCTCACCGTCTCTCTCGCCTAGTCTACACCGTTGCACCACCGAAGGATCCGTCGTCGGAAGACAGATACGTCAAGAAGAAAGTCAGAATCTTATTTCCCGAGATGCTCCTTTCCCGAGCCTTTTCTCCTTGCCCCCGCTTTCTGCGCCTGCTGTTCTCTCTCCTCCTTTACCACCGGACGCAGCCTTCCTATCTCGCATCACTGGCGATGGAATAGCGTATCAAAACTGTAAGACGTTGAGAAAGGGGGTTGGAAAGGTGGTGGAGAGAGCCCAGGGTTGACAGTCTTTGCGGTGTAGGATCACATGGGCCCAGGCTACCAGACGTCTCGTGAGAATCCCGTTTTCGAAACACGAAGAAGAATCGTTTCTCATGCTTTAAAGGCGAATGGAACGGACGGAAGACTTAAAGTACGTCCATCTGAGACCGTGACATTTCGTCTGTTAATACGATACGTGATCCTGGATTGATAACTGGGAATCAATTGTCTTCTGTGCACTGTAAAACACTCAAATTCTATATATTCCGAATGTATGATCACATTTACAAAATATAATGTATTTCAAATAAGTTTGAAATAATCTTAAAGAATGAGATAAAAAAATTTGGAACAGTTGTGTTTTTATAATTCTCAGAAAAATAAAACAGTTGTACCTGATGTTCTGACTGACAGTATCGACTATGGATTCGAGTAATACGTGAAATAGGGAAGCTCGGAAAATCATTCGCGAGCTTCACAATTGTAGCCGTTTAGGTTTAGAAAATCATTTAAGAGCGATTTCATTTTCCCGGACGATTTAATTAAACGTAATATCCAGATTTTCATAGGGAGCCGAGTGTATTAAAGAAAATTATGTCCCCTGGCCGTGGCGCGTAAAGCTGTTTTAAGCAAGCCGGCTCGTATTAAAAAATACCGTCTATTTCTTCCAGCTCGCTCGCGGAAGACGTCGTAAACGTAATTTAATTTTCTTGTGAAACTCCAACGCCGGCGTAAAATCGAAACTGTGTACGTAGTTTGGAGGCTAACGTTCGCCATAGTTTCATATCATAAACGCGAACCGCAGTCTCGAGACCACGTTCGTGACACTTCATTCGCTTACAATTCGCTTGATTAATGCACATAAAATTTTAGCATTCCCATCTTGATACACATTACAAGTTTTAATCAAGGTAAATCGAATATACTAAGCAAGATATTTATCAACTGACATCTCAAGTAGGTATTCGAAACTTGTCAGGCATAAATATTCATCGAAAAATTAAAAGAATATTGAAATTAGAGCATAATATGCTTTCTACGGTAAAAGATTGGCATATTTTCGCGAAAGGACGTCCTCCCTCGAACAAAAGCATTAGATGGAGGTTTTTACGGAACGTTTCATCCACTTTCTTAAGGCTTTAACAGGTTATACCTATCAAAGTTCCACGCAATAGATGTTTTAATAGAAAATGACGTTGCTTTTAAAGCTGAATTTTTTACACAACACCCGACAATATCGTTTTCTCAGTGTACGAACGAGTTACCGTTTTAAACGCGCTTCTTTCAGGATCCTTCAGCCTGCATTTATATCGTCCCAGTTTCAAGAGAATGTTAATTACTAATTAATGAAGCTATTAAGCGAGGCCACTCGTTAAATACCGATAAGTTTACCCGCTCCCTGTGTCGCTTGTTACTTTTAATAAATTTAGAATCAACGGTGAAATGGAGTTATTTTCTCTTTCCGTGTTATTCACTTACGATTCATTCATTCCATCTACGAGCAACGATCCTGTTGTTTATCAGATTTCAGTTAGATACCTTACGAAAACCAAGAAGCACAAAACGTAAATGTAGGTATCGTTTTAAATGAAAGAAAGATTTCCGTCAGCAGCGCACAATTACGTGCTTCTCTCGATGCCAATTCCAGCGTCACGGGTGGGCCAAACGTAAACCGACTCTATAATTTATCACTCGATTGCCGTTCAGTCTTGGAACTCCTCAGTTCGTCAGGAACCGCCGAACGCCCTCCGCAAACTAAACGGCGCCCGATCATTGAATAAATCATCGCCGCTAATTAATAGACCGAATTTACGGTACGGCGAGCCGCCCGAGCGACACGTGACACATTTCACGAACTCCCTCCCCTAGACAAGATGCTGCTCCGTATCTGATCTCGCATTAATCCAGGGCAAGCCGCGAGACCGGCAGCAATTCGGCAACTTAATTAAACCAATTAATATTACGAGCGACCGGAATGACGAGCGATCGCTATCGGGCGAACGTTTCCGATATCTGAGGACCAGCGCGCGTCCACAGATTCGATGAATGAACGTGGCCTGGTTGCTTCGAGTGAGTTACGCGCACTTGTGCAATAATCTACTTGACTAACTGTAACGAATAGGCCATTCGACGTACCTATTGTTCCACTTTAAGTCAAATTTTCAGCAGAAAATGATTCCAGGGACATGTAGTTACACGAATTATATGATTATTACAGTTTCTTCTGATCAGCTGAGCAGATCCAAAGAGAAACATTGCCTACGAAGGGCGGAACCGTTGAATTTCAGCCGTTTCCAGCACCCGTGTCACAATTATCGAGAAGCATGCCATCGAGGCACTATCGACCCGCAAAGTGTCGGTGCTGGTCACAGGCTTTTTCTATGGATGGATCAAACGGGCAGGCAGCAACCAGTCCGGGGCCGGTTTAATTGCTCGGAGCTCGTGTCGTTCGGCAATTGCCCGCTGCACGGACCACGATAAAATCCTCTCGTTTTAATTATTCTTCGGTAACGACTCGCTCGAGTAACAGCGTGCACTCGCGAAACCGTTAATAAATTAATAAAAACGCGCCCCATGGAAAAGCATCGCGAACAAGGTTATTTCTCACCCTCCCCTACGTACAGCTTTCCCCCCTTTCTCCTTCCGTGGATTCGAGCGTTTTGCCTCATTTCCGAACTTTTGCCGCGCGGTTTCACATCGCCTGACCACCATACCGAAGTATGTGTACTTCAATGGACTCCAAGGGCCGAACTATTGGTTGGACAAATTACGAGTAAACGATTGATTAACTTGCCTCGAGTCGTGGCAGAACGTTTAACGGACCAATTCATTTCTCCGTCGCCAATTATCGACCCTCCTAATGCATAACTCGCCCCGAGTTCTTGCGTGGACGGACCGCAAACAATCCTGCCCTCGTAATTCATCGAAAAGTGGGTACTTGGAGGGCATCGATAAGATCGATTATAATCGGTTATCGATGGTATAGTCAGCGAACAACGGGCCCGAATTTATCGTCCGCGCAGAGTCGAAAAGGTCCAGGCGCCGGGAAAATAAAGCCGCGACACGTTGCGGAGGAAAGTGGACGGAACATCCGGATAGAAGCGTGTAATCCATTGGCAGTCATGGAGATTCGTCGCCTCCTCCAATATCCCGTTCTATTTAACTTCGATGCTCCCGATTCGTGCCACGGGAATTCAATATTATCGAGTGTCACTTTCTGTAAAGTGCACCCTCACGATTCTCGTGTTTACTTGTAAATATTAATATCCCAAATTTGGAAATACCGTTCGGGAAAAATACGCGGAAACGAGTCGAGCTGGGAAATGTAATTTAACGAACTGGAAATAACAGGAAAGCATAAACATCGAGTGTGTAGGACTCGAAAAATTGAAAATTCATTCCGGCTCGGTTTCGACTGTCCGTCGATGCGTGGTTATTTAAAAACTATGCATGGAGTATGGTAAAATGGATTTCAAAAAAACTGGCTATCACACGGACGTTCAGCAATTTCACCTGTTTGGCCAGCAAACCCAATAAGCCTGTAGAAGTCCGTGACTCGGCAGCGACTGATTAATAAATATCCTCGCGCAATTAATTGGATTGCAATTACTCAGGACAGGTGTGTGTTATTAAAATTTTCTACCGAATACTCGCCGTGCACCGTCGTCGGGTCGTTCTCCCGTAATTTCGTCGGACATTTGTACTCTTAATAATTCACCAGCCCCGACGTCGTATTAATGTATTTCTTTCATGACGTGGTACAGGATATAATTGGGCCAGCAATGGAACAGGCGACTGTTCGAACACAAAGAGCACAATACAGGGGGAAACGGTTCGAGCAACCATTTCAGCTGAATTTCCATTCGAAATTTACACAATTATGTACACAAAATGTCCCAAACATAAATGGTTAAACTATGCCATCTTACTCCATTGTTCCACGACAAATAATCATAAGCTTTGAACAAATATACTGGAAATCCTCTACGTTACTTGATCCAGAGGAACGTGGATACCTCGTGACGAAACGTTTCTCAATTATTGCCCCCCTTTCCTAACTCTATTTTCATATAACTTAACCGAATGACTGCCCGCGGCGAATTGCTTCACATGACCACGATAATCACGGTCCTGTCTGATGACGGTGGTCGCGCGCGTATATTTCAGCCCCTCTCATAAGAAGGTTAGAAAAAAATGGAAAACCAGCAGGAGGAAGAGGGGGAGACGAGGGGAGAATCTACGACCCCACCCTTCTAATTTGATGTTGCGTGTTATTAAGGGGCCATTAAAACTCCGTGCATCTACTAATTACCCGCACGCAGTCTGTGAGCCGTACGGTTTAATCAATATTCGGCTTTGTTGCGTCCAGGCGAAGGAGGCCGTGAGTGATATTCGTTTCCCGGGGCCTCGTATCGGTGCCACCGTTGTAAATGAGAATTTCTCGTTCACCATTGTACAACAAGGCGAAACAAATGGAGAAAATGTGACGTGCGTGGGAGCGCGCGCGGACAGAATAGGGAAAAGAAGCGAAGTTCGAGAAGAGAGAGAGTGGAGAGTATGTGAATTTTTGCAATTTCGATGTCGTCGAAGTCACTGGGAACGACGGGTTCGATAACGTACCATATAACAGGGTATACCATTTATTCATTTTAGCGTGTCTCCTTTCTAATCGGACAGCTTTGAACAGAATTGGGGCTCGCGAAACGTTGGTGCACTTAAGCGAAGAATACCTAACGTGTATCACCCTCATGCTTTATTAATTGAAAGATCTCCGTCGCTACGCCAGTTCACTTTTTACAGTTCCCTTACGATTACAACACGGTTGATTGTTTCTTCTCTTTTTCATTCTAGTGGATTTTAATTTTAAATCTAGGCTGAGAATGGTGTTTAAAAGCGGATGGGGACGGTGGTTGAAGCTACATTTTTCTAAAGATTTAATAACTTCGAACAGCCTATCTGTTCAATATGTAAATTTACCTACATACATATTCGTAATCAGTTTTATAAAAAAAAAGTGGTAAGAAGTAACAAGAATGATTTATTGTGAGATAAATGGAGGCTCCCGAATAGTTACAAACTTTAGACAGTTTCAATTGATGGAGAAGGGGGAACGTGTAAAATGAAAGTGGAATAAGTTTAAAAACGGATAAAAGGGCTGGTAGAGGAAGCCCGATAAAAATCGCGATAAATTAACTTCCGCTTAAAACTATTCCAACGAACAATTTGACAAAGGATATTACAGCCAATCAGAAACTATCCACTCATTAATACAACCCCAGAGAACGAATTTTTAATTCGTGGATCGTTTGCCTCGTTTCTTTCCCTGAAGCTAGAGATCATCTCACAACGTAACACTCTAATTCCACAGATTGATTAATTTTGATATGATCTGGTAAATCGTAAGGGAGCTTGAATCTCGAAATCCCATCTCGAAGGACCTATCCCATAGTCACAAACGATTACATCTAGCTTTCAAATTACGATTACTTAATGCTCGTGGTGAAAAGGCACATTAAACAGCTTGTCGACGATCCAGGAAGAGAAAGAGAACAGAGAGGGTGGAAAGCGAAATTGCTTCATTCTCGTAATTTCCATATATCTTTCACCGATAAACGCCGGGCCATCGACAAATGAGACCGAGACACCCTTTATCTGGGCCAATGAAAGGGAGGGTTACTCTTTGGAGGGAAGTCGATAAGTTCGATAAGTCTCGCGGCAACGGACGTGCTTTATGAAACCTTAGCACGCAATCATAAGCTCTCGCTTTCCCTCCACCTCTGCCTCTGTCCTGCTCTCGCCTGGAAAGGCACGGGAGCCGAACTTTTATGAGGTTCGATCGGGCGAGCCCAATCGGCGCGCCGTTTGATTTAGCGCCGTCCCATTTATGCAGGTAGTAAAACGCCACTGCCTCGATCGATGTGTCTCGACTTTGGGTAGAGGCTACACACTTCATTTGAATTGTACGACCCGAGTAAACACCCTTCAGAACGGCTCATTGGAATATTCGAAATGCAAAATACTTTGGAATACCCTTCAGGGATGAATTGATTTTACCTAGCATTAAATAAACTCATTACAATCTAAGTACCGCGACGCCTTTGAACGTTCTGCGTACGAGTGGATGAACGCAGCATTGTAGTAGTACGTCAGTAGTAGTATTCAGCATTGATCAGACGATCAAGGGAACAAACCGTTCGCTGGTCAGACCAATTTCCTCTATCGCTAGCCACGACTGCAGTTCAATTTCAGGTTGCGAAGTCAACTAAGTTTCGAATGCTTGCCACAGAAAGCACGGTAAAAGAAGAATGCTTTTGTGTTAGTAAACTGCAGAAATGCATAAACCGTGGCACTTGTCGTTGCTCCGCTTTTCATTCCGGTGAAATCATTCCATAGTGAAATATGACAAGGAAAAACATCCCCCACACGTAATAATACCATCCGTCACAGAGGAAAGCGATTGCAGATGTCTCTTTCCGCTTCGCGCAACGGCAAGGCAACGCTTAAAGGAGCGTAATCCCCTGATTAACGTCAGCTATTTCCTACGGGAACGCGTCCGTGAAGACGAACGATAAAGTTTCGCGAAAACATCGAGGTGTAATTTTGACGCGTATCTCGCGAGTCCCGATTATTCCGCCGGCAGGAAACGGCACACGTTAAACGCCGCTCGGCGCGGATGAACTCGTAAAACGGCGAGGCTGTTACGCATCGAACGAACATCTCCTTCGAATACATTTGAATCTCATTGGAAACGAGCAATGATCCTTCGTGCCTGTAAGCCTACATCGAACGCGTTCATCTTGATATGATAATCGAGTCGGGGCATGGCGTGAACCAATTCGACAGTCGAAACTTTCGCGGACTTTCCGTACCGAAGGAATTGCTCGCGTGTTTGCACGGGACGTGACCGAACAGAACCAAATCGATTTCAATTCTTTCACGTTCAGTTATAGCACGGCTCGTGATGACTGATGAGATTATATCGACCGAGGTTAGAAACAAGTTTAGTAGACTCCGGGAATGTAAATATAGAATATGAATGAATCGTATTATAGTATACCGATGGAATTGGATTCAAGACAGGTGGATAGCGCTGTAATTACTTGAGAATATATAGAGTGTGCGGAAAGTGCCCGTGGTCCAGAGTAACGTAGAAATATCAGAATGAGTGTGCAAAGTATCAAATTGTACTATAAGCAAAATTCGAATACGCTTAACAATACAACGACCGAATAATGTGGAACGATGCTACAGGGAATTCGTTTTTAATATCAATTACACAGGGAAGCTCGATATCACCGATGTGATTAAATTGCCTACAACATAAAATAATAATCAATGTAGCATACGTAACGAGCACCGGTATCCTCGGTTTTATTTCGCCCTCGATGACCCAAATAAAATGTATAATAATGTGTTACACGGGTAGCTCATACCGCTTGTTGATCACGAATTTCGTATGGCACGTACGGGCAAGGAGGAAATGAAACCAGTGAACAGCTGCGCGGTGTGCGATTGGTCGCGAATACGCAAACATCCGGGCTTGAAAAATTCACGCGGCGATTACGAACACGTCGAGTGATCATTTAGACCACTTTGTTGCTCGCGTATTGTTTGCAACGGGTCATCGCAAGTTCAACCGCGGAAACGTTCCCTATATACTGTCTGCTTGGAAATAGCAGGCGCGATGCGCCCGCCTGAAATATTCATCCATAAAGCCTGCAAACGGTTCTCGCGATTACATTCACCCGATCAACGCTTTCCTGGAAATCGCGTAGAAAATGAAATTTTCGCCTCTCGGCGTCCTCCAAGCGGGTTAAATTATTTCGACTTGTAACGAATCGAAGAGACTCGACGTTTCCTGCCGTCCCGCATGTTTCTATGCGCTGTACCAATTAATTGGGAAGTTTGTAGAATAGAATTTTCAACTTGTTGCGAACGATTCCAATACATTCAATATTTTCGACCCGTGTTTGCGTATAGGCGCATGAGCTGCCTGGTTATACCGCAAATTGCGAGACAACCTGCATACATGCCCCAAACGATTCGCGTATTTTCCTGAAAAGGTTTTCCTATCAATCAAGCAGAGGCAAATTCCTGCTCCACACATATGCTTCTTTTTCCTGCTGAATTCTATCAATCGACACACTCGAGAATGTGCAATTCGATGCCTCGATCCTCTTCCTCGGCGAAGAGCAGACAGCGAGGCAGACGCGATAAGCCCATTTCTCGGCGAACGAGCACATAAAGGAAAACAGAAAAGGCAAAGAATTAAGGGGGCCGGGAACAGGGAGGGGAAAAAATAAAACAGCGAAAAGGGGGAGGAGGGAATAGGAAGGCTCATCATTAAATTCAAATATTCGCCGGCGTACGGGGTAGGCCGACCGCCGGAAGCTCGGATGCAGCTGCTCGTCGGGAATTAACTTCGTCCTCTGAAGTGTTATCGAGCGTCGCGTGCACCACGCCATCTCGAAAAGCAGAGCTTCCCCGAGGTTTTTATCTGTAGTAGTAGAAAGTTGCGGCGATGATGATGGCGGTAGCGGCGGCGGCGGCGGCGGCGGCGGCGGCGGCGTCGGCGTCGGTGATGGCAGTGGTGGTGGTGGAAGCTGATATCGGCGGTGAATGCTGGTGCTGGCGGCGTTGGAATTTTCCTTGCTTCCATCACCGTGGGAAAAAGCAAAGAGCAAAAGCAAACAGGGGCAGTCTACCACCCCTCCCTCCCTCCGCCTCTCCCCGCCGTAGCCCATCTGTCCCCTCGCGTTCCCTGCAGAGTGCTCCGTTCGCTTCTCCTTCCTGTTTTCCCGCCCCCGGGCGCATCGGAATCTGTGCCAATGGATGCTGCCGCGTCTCGCTGGTCTTATTCGCCGGGAACGGGCGGAAAATGTGAAAAATTCCTATTAAGGGATTCCAATAGAGTTTCGCGGGTGCCGGGCACATAAAACATAATATTATTTCCGGAAAGCGGCGGCGCGAGAATTCAATTTAGCCGCATGGCACATAATGTAATGCTCCTCCTCGTCCAGGCTGACGGTACTGCCACTGCCTATCCGTGCCGCCACGTTTATTTTGTCGTCCACCCTTCAGTGTCCTCCTAGCCTTGAAATCTCTAGCGCCCGTTGGCAAGCGAGATCGCCCCGAGACGACGGGTCCACGGTGGAACGAGCAGAACCAGGAATCGAGCAGAATCGTTTCGCCTTTAATCCGGAAGGGATTCAATCGGTCCAAGCGCAAACGCTACGAGAGTGGAGGTCCGTTTAATGCCAACCGAGCCTCTCGATTGCTCTCCGTCCCTCGCCCACCTCCAACCCTTCCACTCTCTCTCTCTCTCTCTCTCTCTACGAATTGCCCTGCTCCATTCTCTTTCGCGCAGACCAGAATTTCCCGGTATTAGCCGTCCGTCGAGGTCCAGTCGGAAAGCCTGTTCGCCGTGGCTTCGCTGCACTGCTGGAGCCTGATATCCGGCGCAGCCGTTCACGCCGTGGCATACGTGTGCCGTTACCTTTAACGGACATGACGTTCACTGAGAGCCAGAACTGGATTTGACGTTTCGCGACCAAACGCTCGCCATCTGCGGTCCCTGCGGTCTTGAAGCCACACAGTGACGTTTGAATGCCGATGGCTGACCCTTGCACGTTGTACCGCTGCTTTACGACGGATTAACACCGCAAAACTGATTCGAAGGTGGGTCGGATTGCCTCCAGCGTGTCGCAGAAACGATGCACTCTCACGAAAAACATAAAAGGAGAGTATTTCTCCACGCTCTGTTTCTCGTAAGCATCAGAATGATCAGACGATTCCTTCCTGTTGTATTCGATATATGTACCATTCGCGTTGTCGTTTCGGAGGATAATAAGAGCCTGAGATCCAGGTTTAATAATGTTTTCGGGATCGCGACGCTCCGTAAATTCCGACGGAGGTATAAAGTCTGAAGCAGCTTAACTGCTCGGAGGCCGCATTATGTATTATTTACGCAACTCGGAGCTAGGAACCAATGAAGTAACGGCAAATTCGAGAGCCCAGCAAACGTACTACTGGGAATCGAAGCCATTAACCTTGCTCCGGAGCGACCCTGCGGCTTACGCGCCACTAAATAATTCCGGAGCACATCTAAGAACCCCGTGGATCGGTGCCGAGGCTATCAAGACGAGGATCTTTGAAACGTCCTGCAGGGGTGGTCCTCCTTTTGATGATATTGTCGCGCCCTCGCCGCTAATCTTTCATTTTACCGTCCCATTTGCTCGGGCAATTCACGCCGCGCGAACAGTACGGACTGGACGAAAGTTCCAGGAAGAAAAGAGATCTTCTCTAAGTGTGCTTTACCATTTCTGCAGGAAATGTATCTATATTTCATCGAAAGAATTACGGGAGGTGTTACTTTTTGTTAATAGGCTTATGAATGCACAACTATTGGAAAATACGCAACTAAATTCATCTAGGGTGTATGTACCAGTAAACTAACACATACCTTGAATGAACATTTTTATTAAAACGACTAGAATAAATTATGAAAATAAGCAATTAATTAATTAGAGACTTTTTTCAATTTCTTGCTT
Organism: Andrena chrysosceles; assembly: GCA_963855975.1. Classification (NCBI taxonomy): domain Eukaryota; kingdom Metazoa; phylum Arthropoda; class Insecta; order Hymenoptera; family Andrenidae; genus Andrena; species Andrena chrysosceles. The sequence continues at coordinate 5,978,890 of OY979766.1, read as the reverse complement.
CATATCCAAACAATTTTTGCTGCACGTCGAATCAATCGCTCCGCAAACATAATTTTATAATAGGTAATGTTCATTCATTACCTTTAAGTATTCATTTATTGATGCCTTTACCCTATTTCGTTCTCTGCACCTTACGAATAAACCGACATACAAAGACGTGAGAGTGAAAAAGGGTAATTTCGATACCTCTAATTTCGAGTACACGATTACGTGAGGATAACGTGAGCACGAACAAGCAAACATTTAATTTCCCACCCACCCCCGTTTCGGGCCATTAAATGCCCCTTTGCCCGCATTCCGTCCGCTTATCGGATAAATCCTTAGCTCGTGCAGAAGCGTAAGATTGTCTGCAGCCAGTATGCAGGCCAAGTGCCAAGGCGACCGTGATTCGAGACTGGGAGCACGAAGAGAAACAAAACTACCCCCGGGGTAAATGTATACAGGCGGGCGGGGTAACGATGTATCAGGACGGGAGACGTATTCGAGTCTATTATTTTCAACGGACGACTCATTCTTTTCCCCTCTCTCTCTCTCTTTGTACCGTGCTTCTTGGTTTTTGTCCCCCCGAGCAAGCGTACCTCTTTCTGATCTGATTTCCCCGTTTCGCAGCTCCTCGTCGCTGTCTACGACGCTTACTCGTTCCCACGTATTTCCTTTGTCACTTTTCCTCGTAAACTGCAGCTCAGGATTCCCCGTACCCCCTTTAACGTAACAAAGATCTCAAACAGCATCTAGCTTTCGCACGGGAAGCTGGATCGTAAACTTCTTGCAAGGGGATGCTGTATCAAGTGATGGCTTCTGTTACCTTATTCGCGGGAAATCAACGGGCGTGTCCGCTCGAGGCCGTCGTTCAGCGTTGTTAACTGTGAATCTTTCATTCCTTCCCAAACCTTTTTACCATGGCTCATGCTCGAAAACATAGCACGTGGGAAATGTAAAGGAAACTATAAACTAACGATGAACCGTGTAATAGAACTTTTAATAGCGCACTTTCCATTCAAACGCTTCCCCTCTGTATTAAGAAGCTACAATAAGCAACGCAGTCTTATTAAACTATTCTACAGGAACTGAGTAGTTTCACGCAAGACCCTCAAGTCAACTGCCCGACAAATGGCGCGAACGCGGCCGAAGTTATAATGAGGTTTTTAAATTTTGTCACACCTATACATTAAACTCGAGGTCGAGTGAGGGGCGACACGAACGTTGACTAAATCGATATAGTCCTGGTCGTGAATAAAAGAGGGCCCATCTAAGTTACGAAGCTCGCTTCAATTACCAGAGTGTAGGCTAAACTGTAATTTTTCTCGGGGGTAGAAAAATTCTTCTTCCGTGAAAAATGTTTAGGTAGTGAAAAGGGGGTATTTTGGAGGGAGAAGGATGGAATTATTCTTGAAATATTCAGATACCAAATACCTCAGAATTATCCCTTTCAGCGGCTTCGGATAATCTGGGAGCATCCTAACGACGTGAAAAACAGAATGGCGTCTTTTAATCTTCCACGGTTGGCATTAAACGTCTCTGACCATTAAATGTCCGGCACTTGGCGAGCAGAAAAACTGAATGGATCGTGAAAAACTCTGTGAACTCTTTCCACCATGTTCCCGCGAATTCCCCGTGAATACGCGTATGGATTTTTTAAATATGCACTTTCGCGTGGAGAGTGTTTTAGATCTTCTTGCGCGCGACGTATTCATACACACCTTTCATAAGGAACAGAATAGTCTTTCTGCGCTCACGCTGGTAGTCACTTTGCTCTTCAGTTTCGAGTGAATGTCCTTTATGCAGCGCTCCGGCGAGAGCATCGGTGCGTGGACCGTTGATACCGAACGAATGTCTGAAGAGAACAGGACTCCAGTCTGCGAGCGTTTACGGGATATTTTGCTTTACAACCGACGCTACCTTATGCGCTTTTAACTAGGCGTGAATTTTCAAAACGCGTTTGTCCGTGTCTGCGAACGTGCATGAGATTGAATTGAATAATTTAATTTTAAGATTTTTAACCCTTCGTGGTCACACGGGGTGTATTGTACCCCAAGAGCAATTTTCGTTTTGAAATGTCGCACTTTTACGTCTTCCAAAGGGAATTTATCGCAAAAAAATAATTAAAAAAATTTAAAAAAAATCGGGTTTTCCCACAACCATGGAAAAGCGCTCATTTTCAACTACAAATTTTATCATATCAAAATTTATGTTTCTAGAAAAAGACTATTAGACCATGACTGTATAAGTATTACGAATGTACAATTATCACTAAAAAGTTAAAAGATTCAAAATACGAAAATGGTAACTCAAAAAATTACGCTGGGGTACAGTGAACCCCGTGTGACCAATGTGTGATTATAAGAAGGTGTGACCACGAAGGGTTAAGTAAAATTGAAGTTTTTTTTATATATCGTATGTGAACTGACTGTATCCTTTTTTTGCACTCAGATAAACGGTCACTTTCATAGCCATTTTTGAAATATATATCAGGCGTCTGACTTGTGTGGGACGCTACTACTAGCTAACAATTTCGGTATTCATTCCACACATGGGGGATTAATCCTTCATTGTGAATATCAGCACTAGTTTAAACCTGTTAGCTGGTTTATGCAAACGTTTATATTCCTCTAATTTATTCGTTGAAGCATGAGGTCAAACGTAATGAGGCAACTGGCAGCATTAAATGGAATTGGTCTACAGACCAACATTGTGGGAGATAGAAACCGAAAATTACTTTTTTAAAAACAGAAACGTTTAGCAGCACGTACCTATTATCATTTATATAATAAGCACTCGGTCGTGTTTATTACGTACAGAAGCTGGTTCGATTTAAACAGCTGAAGGAAAACCGCGAGAACAAGGGACATTAGCAACAATGTCGAAAGCATACAGACATTGGTCCAAAACTCGTTCAGTAGCCACGTCCTTTTACCCTTCGGCCAGATTCGGCGAGGAAAGTAGATCCGTGAGATCGTACGAAGCAGCTTTTACTTGGTCGGAAGGGAATATCGACTTCCAATAAAAGGAAATCGTGCTTTGAGAGTCTTGCGCCTCGATGTAAACGATTCTAGGTTCTGCCAGCAGTGGTCCATTGACGTAAAATCATTCAGGCTTTTTTTGAAATTCTCTTTCCACTTTCTCTCGATTAAATCACCATATAATCCTTTATTTCATATCCTTCGCCAGTAGAAACTGTAAATCCTCCGAGAGGAAATATCGAATCAAATGGTATCTGACCGTTTCCATTAGGAATCTTTCAGTCGAACATATCGGAGGTTTCCTGATGCAATATCGTAATATAAATTTGAATAAAAAGTAAGACGCGGTGACTAGTGAAATCACAGGACGTAACGCTTTCAACAAGTGAAATAAATCAGGATTTAGGCATCCCTCGGTACACGCTGGCCACCCACCGCTTTTGGACTACGCCTCCGCCCTTTCGTGTTTTACAATTACGGTAGTTTTATGAGTTTCAGCCGCACCCGCTCCCGGTAGACTTCTGCCAACTTGTGATTGCGCAAGTTTCTGGTTTATGAGCGCGGACCGCCGAGCTTATCTCTCTGCGATTCTCCTTTCGCTGTGATTGCACCTGCATGCGTACATTTATTATTTACGCAAATCAGTATTCAGCGGACTTTGCGATGTGGCTCCACTTGGCGTTAAAAAGTGCAACGTTTCTAAATTCTCTCCCACGCATCCATCGTTCAAACTTGATCATTAAACTCCAACCAAAGCCCCGATAATTGGTGAAATATTCTTCGACGCGTACAATGGCAAGTCCTCAAGTATAATGCATAGTATCAGTTTCTTTTGAAATATGAAATGAAACCTGGAATCGATAAACTAATACAAAGCGGGAAGAGATTGAAGTTGCCGAGTGCGTTGATAATAGCAGCCCGTTCTATCGGTGTACGATCGTTAGCCCCCGATCTCCCCGCGCCGGTGAAAAGAAATTGCGTCCCAGGTTTTTCAGCCGTCCCTACCGGAAGTCGCGGGTGAACGTGACAAGCAGCTTTGTTCAACCAACCACCGAATCTTTCGAGCTCAGCCGACAAATTACTCCCAGCGTCGATCGCGCGTTCTTTGTTCCACGATGATCCCGACGTCGGCCAGCACTAACGAAGCAGTGGCATAATGAGGTGTGACACGAGAAGGTGGTAGGCAGTCGCTCGTGAGAAGGTGGAAGGGGGCGGTGGAGGGCTGCTTCAGACACCCCAGCTACGCAGCAGACGTCTGATGGGGTTCGACGGTGGTGAACTCGCGGATTTCCATTCTGCCCGTACCCCCCCGGAACACGGCGAGGCCACAACAAGGCAAAACACACCGGGCGAAGTGTACTCACGTGCTCGCCTACACCCGCCGCCGCGTAAACAAGATTGTGCATTCGTACACAAGCCGGCAGCGATGGGTCTTCGATGCACTGCACGCAAACCGAGGATCAAATTAGTCTCCCGAAAGCCTGCAGCTGCTTGTGCTCGAATACGCCATTCAGCAGTCAGGAATACCTATACATACGAAAATCATCGAAATGTCGCCGGCATATTACGGGACATTAGAACGCGCACACCAGGAGAATTTTCTCCAAGAACAAAATTAATAGCATCAATTTATCTTCGCGTACAACGTCGCAATTAAAACATGCGTATCGCGCTCCCTCTGGAATTACAATCTAAACGCGGAACGCAGTTCCTGAATTAAGTTTCGCGTTCAAGCCAGACATTAAGTACTAAACGTCCTGCGAAATTTCTAACTTTTTGGAACACAAGCGTCGAGTGTATTTTCCAGCTTCCTGGGGACAAGTTACGAGAGGTACTGTCAAATCCATTAAATATATTGAAACTATCGAATTGAAACTTTCGATATTTCGGGATTTTCCAAAGCTAGAGGTACGCACGCCACGAGACTTTGATTGTCGATTCCGAGCGTACTGCTGCAATCGATGCGTGGGAGTGCGGTTCACACGCAGGAGCAGTTCCTCAACAGCTCGTTCGCACACAGAAACGGCGAGTGCCTGACCTGGTGGCGCCGACGTTCCCCAACGCTGAGCAGGAAACACGCAGCGAAGCCCCGAGGGTCCGAAACGACTCGACACGGCACGGCTTTACCGCACTCTGCATCGATACCTTTCGATAACATCAACCTTCCGCCACCCTCGGTGTTACTCGCCGGTGCCACTTGTCTCCAGCCCCTTTTCTCGCGAGCCCTTGATCCCTCTGTCGCGGACCCACCGATAAGGACGGCTGATACGTGATCGATGAGATCGTTCGGAACAACGTTTAATTAAACGGAAGAAAATCTTTATTATTCCGCGCCCTAGGCGGGAGAAGCAATGAAACGGAGGAAAACCAGGGTATTCCGCGTGCTCCTAGAATTTTCGTTGCACCTTAAATGTAATCCAGGAACGCAGATGTCCAGGCCATAATTTCGTGAGGGGACGCGATAGTGGGAGAGCGAGGTATCCTTCGCGAATCATCGTTTCGGGATCCCGCCGTGGCAGAATGGGTTCCGGGTGTATCGTTGAAGTAAGGAATTCAAAGGGACGTCGCAAGTCGTTGTACCGGTGCAGCTCGCAGAAACGTCGAAACGGTAGACGAGCTTTACAGTGGTAGCGAACGTCGCCGGTTGGATTGAGAGTTCAACAAGAAACTCAACCTTCCGTACCATCGAGCCCGGAAAGCGAAGAAGCTGCGAACATTTTCTCGTCAGACGAAATTACCGTCGCTTCTTCGAGTTCTTCGATTTGCGTTACCCCCCGACGCTCCTGCAGGCGCCTTAGACAAGAGCACGCCCAGAGAAAATGCGGGAATGGCTTTTCAGTCAGCCGTCTTCTAATGTAACGTACACACACCGACAAGATATAAACCCGATTCCATGTTTGCGCCAGGCTAACCCCTGAAACGGACAGAAGCGAGAAACATGCTCCCTGAATTACTCTTTTCAGTTACTATTTCAGTTACTCTTTCCAAGAAACATTCGCGATTCTTCGAAAAGGAAAATATTCGCCGATAAACGTGTAAGAATACGTTATTGGAGATTATTCAAAAAAGGTCTGTAGAAACGCAAGATTTTCCTGATTGTAGTGAGACTTGAAAACTTACATTTTTCTAGAGATACGGTAAAATCTACAGAATAAAGGGGTCGCGGAATTTCAAGGTAGTATACAAATGAAAAGAGGTACGCGCTTTTAGTACATTTCCTGGCTAGTAAACTTAATTTGCCAAGTGAACGTTTGTTTCAGGGTATCCAGCGAATTGAGATTCAACGTTTCCAAACATCTCCCAGTTCCAGTGACAAACGTTTCTCAACGATCTAGCAGGAGGAACGTATGGCCAAGTGTAGGGACGAGGAAGCGAATTGTTTGCCAACTCCATTTAGGAGTTGAAAGAGTCTGACAAGCTATATTTAAAGCTGCAGATATAACAACCCCCATTTCTTGAAGTTTATAACAACGCTTCTGTGTATCCAACTTTGCAGCCAAGTCTCATGAATTTTGAAATATCTACTCTGTCGAATACCGAAATCCTGAAATGAAATGGATACGGTCATTAGGTACAAATTCCTGGAAACGCTAAATTTTTCGGCCAACCTGCTCAATTTTTTTAGCGCATCGCGGAGAATGGTTAAATTTTGCAGGGAACAAAATATTTCGCGCCTACAGAGTTAGTTTTCAACCTCTTTGTCGAGGTGAGCGGGAAAATGCTGGAAAAAATTCCGGGCAGACGCGATTAATAAAAGTGGAAAGCTATTGCGGCTGGTCGGAAATACGTGAAATCCAATCCTTCCGGTTTACCACGCTTCCGCGTGGCGCAAAACAAGGATTTGGAATTGCGGGTTCCGCGAGGGCAGCTGAGCGTGACAAGAGCGAGAGTTTGCATTTGTCCCGAAATCGTGGACACGCATGGAAACCGAATTGTCTATCTGTCGCTGGTGTAATAAAATTGACGGCATCGCGTCTCGTAAAATCAAATCGGCGAGAGTTTTTACGATCGGCCCGAAAATAATTGGGACCTCGGAGGGTTTTGGGGGAGGGGGTCGGTGAGCACCGGAGAACCTATAACGAGGACCATTTTACTGAAACCCGTGGCCCATCTATTACAGTAGCGACACCGGCTACGTACCAATATCGTGACGAATTTTTTTATAAATTGAAAGCTTATTGATCGCTTGACCAAGAGGAAACGAGTCGATTCGTATTCCGTGGGATAATACCACCGAAACGAGACCTGCCACGCTCCGCGTTTTATTCTTCGCCAGAACTTAACCGGAACAGACTAATTAGCTGCGAACTGAATGTTACAACGTAATTTCCCCCTTCCTTTCCCTTTTTTACACCACACTTTTGAAAGCAAGAACTTGGAGCCGCTCGAACGCATTAATTTTTCCTCTCGTCTCGCAATTACAACGCAGGAAATTAGAAACATTCGAGGCTGGTTGGTACGTTCGCGTTTATAATTTACTTATATCGCGCAACGCCCGAAAGCCTGGACCCCGGAAGCCTTTACTTTTGTATTTCCACGCTGGCGCGCCAGTGTTAATTAAAAACTTCCGACCATCTGAATTTTCCCCCACGTCTCGCCCGGTTTTTTCAACGGGCCCTCGTTGTTGCTTTACAAAATGCCGCGGTGACATTTATAAATCGGTGATTTTAATTCACCGGCCGATGCGGAGCCAGCGAAAATGGTGATTTCGCTCCTGTCCCCGAGTGGCGAGGCCAGTAATCAGACACATTAATTAACGCACCTTTCCCCACCGCCGCGACGCTTTATCCCTCCGAAATGCCGATAGCTTTGGATCTCCTGCTTGCTGGCTACGTTGCCAGCAACGTCTGGCAGCTACTAAATCGATCAAATATATCGACGTCTATCGAGTATTTCAAACCTCCCCCGTACCTCAAGACCGCGCCTGTTTTCTGCTCACGAACTGATGAATATTACTTTATCATGCCAACCAGTGAATTACTTAAGTACTCGTCCCTTTTACTGAAAAAAGGATTCACAAATGTTGAAGCATACCGATATATTTTTTAAATGAAACGGACAATCTAGAATCTAGACAGTAGTTTTGTGGTTTCTGGAATATTTCAGAATATTCAGCTAATAATTTAGAAAATTTGTGGTTTTTCGAATATTTGCAAAGTAGAAACGGAGCAGAATAAAAGTGATTTCAATGAAGAGAGACGGTTACGTGCGACTTAATTCGAAATAAGTGCATTTTTTAAATATTGTACGCTAGAATACCTGCCTCGAACAAATTATGCTAGTATGGGTGAAAACATTGAATGTAGAATAAGAGAAGCAGTGAAAAGGCTTCGCGAACCAACAGGTGCTAGAAGTCAAAACGAAGAGAGCTAATTTTTAAAGCTGTTCACGCAATAAATTTCGCATTACGAGTCCCGTTATGACGGCTGACGATGTCGAGCCGTTACGAGCAGCTTTCGAGGCAACAAGCTGTAGACAGTGCATTCTACAGGTAGACAGACTTTTTCACGCGACACATACCGACCATAACACTGGGAACGATGGCATTACGATAGCACACGTTCTCTTACAGTGCTCTAATACATATTTACAGTGGACGATCGATCATCGTCGACACTTTATTGTCGCTCCTTTTTCATTAGGTGTTTTCGCGGAAATATCGTGAAAACGTTTGAACAGTCAAGTAATATGATTCGTACAGATTGATACAGTCAATACTCGGGTTCGAATGAAACTGTTAACGTTTATTAATAAAAGATATTTATCCAACTTTTAACTTTTAAACCATTTCTTTTCTGTTTTATGTTAACTTTGTATAAATTAACACTTTAACTCCGTTGTAAGAGTTCAGTTTTAACAGTTAGTTGTTCGATTAATAAAAGTTCTGGAGTATCATATATTTTTGAACAGGTATTTAAAGGTAAAATATAAAAGTTAGGAATATTTTTTTCATTAGTATTATTTAAAGAATTGAAAGCAGGATAAATATAAAAGATATAGCACATTGTGATTTTTATATTATTTTCACCGAACGATTTAATGTTTCAACTTCAGATCTATATACTCTAGAACATTTTCAGGAAATCTACTTGTCACGACTTTAATTTTATCAGAGTAGAATAAATGTTGCTGTTTAAATAGAACTTGTATGTACTTTCAAGAAAATAAAAGTATCTTACTTACACAAAAATGTATGGAATAAAAGCTTCGGTTAATACACTTTATTTTATGACAGTTTTCTCGGAACAGAAAAGATAATATTAATCATAAAATTACCGTTATTTCATGATTAAGAGAAAATTTTAACAGTTCCATTCGACACCTGGTGAATACACATTTGAGGCAGTGATAATATTGAATCTACGTTAATTGAATGGGTATTGTGTATGTCGATACATACGAGTAATATAAATAATCTCATGGAAGCAGTTCCTGCATCTCCCTATATACGTAACTTTAGTATCCTGTAAGGTTGTAGGAGTGTAAATATATATATTTAAGAAAAACATTCCAAGAGTGCTACACTTTACTTTCCTATGTGTACAGGCTTTGACAATCTGAAGTGTATCCCTGTAGCTATAGGGAAACGTGCAGATGTCTATGAATCTTTAACGAAGAACATGTTGCAAAAAGAATTCCTGAATCCCAATGAAATGACCTGAGCGATTCTGTGAGTTTTAAAAAGAAGAGACCCTACGCAATACTTTGGAACCGTGTTTGCCCCGTTATCTGTTTATAAACTATTCATTGCCTGGATTCCCATGAACGTTTTAGAGAGGAACGAATTACAGTATAAAGCTTTTCGTTTTCACCCTTCGTGCCCATTATACGGCTGCCAATGAAGGCAGCTGACGCTATCCTGGAGAGCATTATCTGGCACCACGTTATTACGTAACTGCAAATTAGTGCATAATTAGTAGTTACGGGCCGGCGATATTAAACTGCTATCTACTTGGCGAAGTAAATTCGCTGATGCCGGCCGGGCGCTGTTTAAACGTGATCACATAATTACGGGTACACAACGGTTGAAATTGAGCCGTTAAACAAATCGCCCGCTGCAACGACAGCCCTTAAACGGAAATTATAGAATTAAGAATGCTTCGCCTGCTGCTTAAACATTTATCGACGCGAAACGATTCCGCCGCGCTCCAGTTCGAGCTTGTTACGATTCGCCTCTCTCGCGGACTGGCTCCGAGCAATTAAAGAAATCAATTCCAATGATTGTGATTCAGGATAAAGTCGGAGCAGTCAACAAACTTTTCGTGCTCGCCGCTTTAAGTGGCCGTCTCGTCAAACACATTAATGGCTACCCTACGGGAAATACTGTTCAAACTACCGTGTTTGAACATGCTCGCCCAATAATGAAGGTATTCACTGGGCTTGCTCTAACAAAACTCGGTCATCAGGGCCGATGCACCGAGAAGTAGGCAAATACGGTATCCATTCAACGTCAGCGGTCAGCTTAATCGCAACGGAGAATACATAGTCCCAGGAAGAATCGATACTGCCTGTTCCCGTGGCCCTGGTACTCTTGAGTTACGACGTCTGATCGCGAAGGTCGTTTCACCCTTAACCTCTCCCGTCCTCTTCCCGCGGCCGTCCACCCTCGCCACTCTTCCTCACCCTCGCTTTCTGCTACCCGTCCACTACTATCCCTAGGAATGATAGCCGCGGTGGATCCGGGTCGCGCGTAAATTTCCAGAATCTTAGGTGATTTATAGCCGCCTGAAATATAGGTTGCTAGTGGGAAAGATGTTAGCTCGCTGGGCGCCGAGGTCGTGGCCAGTTTGCTTTTAACTTCCACCGATGTTCGGGGTAGTTGCGGAAGCGATGCTTTTCAAACATCCAATAGCTCTATCTTCCGCTGAGCTTTGTAGGTATATTGTATACTGTTCGAAGGATTAAGGGAGCAGGACCGATGGTACGTAATTAATAACCATTATTTGTGTTACACTGGGACACCAACTTCTGGCGTTTCTATTTTCTTACTCCTTCTCTTAGTATCATTAGTGCCATGTACTCCGTATTATTTGCACTCCTTGTCAACAGAAGTGAGCTACTTCCTTTCTTAACTATCAGTATCAACAACAGTGGTGCATCGTTGTAGACAGTTAATGTTGATCGTTGGAATGGTCCGCGGGTGCAGGACAAGCAGCTGATTCTCTCCAAGATGTGCTGGTGTTTTTGCAAGGGGTTGAATCTTGCGCCCCTGGGGGTTGCTGTAGGTGTTAAGGGGAAGTCTGCGACGCGTAGACCTGGCTAAGGATTTGTTACGCAAACATCATCGTGACGCTACGATAACAAATCACTACGTGTTGACTTTCACCGCTACGTACTAGCCGAATCCCGTCCCCGTGAATCCCCCGTTTCTGTTTTCTCTTCCCTACGAATCAGATTTCCGGATCCCAGACAAAGCTTTTCCACAGCGCGCAACCCACTTTTTCCGATTTCCTATTTCCCTCTCGTTTCGATATTTGTATTTTTTCAACGCGGGCTTTTCGTTCCTCTCTGCCCCTTTCAGTACCTCGTTTTCAGTATTCACACACACGTTTTCCGCTGTAACTACGAAAACTCTGGCACCCCATTTTTTCCCGCGAGAAAATATATAAACCGTGATCCTTGCTTTTACCGACATTAACCTCAAGACATTCCTTCGTCTCTCAATTTATTCCTGTCACAGAGCCTGAGCAAAGGGTGTATCAGATAATTGACTCATAAAATAACAAGGACAGCACGGAGCACAGCAATATTCCTTCGATTGCTTCTTTCCACTTTGACATTGTTCTGCTCGGTTCCAGATAATTGAAGTGAATAAAGAAGCTTATTGCACGGCTGCAAGGGCTCAAAGAAAGGCTGATTCTTTCTCGAGATCCTCTTCAATCATTTTACGATCCCATTACCGTGCTTAAAATTAGTGGACGATCAGGTTTATGACAATTTTTCTAGTAAACGATCTGAAAATATTGTCATTCGTGCGTCGATCTTTCGTTTCCCGGGTCTGACAGATTTCAAGTCAGAGCGGGATGATTAAATGCCAGGAACGCTTGACGGGCGGCGACGTTTCATCCGGCGGATTCGATTTTCGCGAGTGACACTAATCGATCCCGAGGAGCGGAAAGTTTGCCGTCAACGGGAAACGGAACCGTCGGCCCTTACGTAAAAACGGAAATTTTAGAGGTCGCAAACTATGGACGCAGTCCACGCACGTATTCCATCAAGAGCTCAAGCCGGAAGTGGAGGAGTGGCGGGGTTGAAGGTGGGTCTCTGGAACTGTACTTTACAACCAGGCGTGCCACCACGTCCAGATAAATGTACTCCCACTTGAATAAACTCGTATTCCGGTCATCGAAAGAGGGGCTCCGCTGCTAAGCTCGCCCTTATCGTGCGTATTCCAAGCGATTTATATCGATTCCCCTCGATAACGTTACCGGCTTTCCTGCGTAGCCAGGACCGCAAGTATTGATTCAACTTGCGTTAGGGTATTGAAAAGCTGCGCCTATTTCTGGCAAGCTGAACCTATTTCCATAATGCTAAGGGAAGCGACAATATGCGAATGGATTCGTTCCTGGGGACGCAGGTAGAATTTTAGTGTGCTAAATTTCTAGGCAGCCTCTGAAAAGTTCCTGAGCAAGTGCAATCGTGACAACGGCTTTTCTCAGCCCCAAAAGCTTTGAGTACTGTAACTTTTCGATGGTAGACAATATTTTACAAAATATTGCAAGTGTACTTCCAGAGGAAAGTGGGATATGAAAGTTTGTGATTTAGTTTTTTCATGGAACAGCAGAACACCTCTATAAGAAGTCGATAAGATTTGTAAGTTTTGAGCAATCTGATCTACGCTCCAAAGTCTCTATCTGTACTTGACAGAGTTTAAACATGAACTGAAACTGTGTACCGTCCCACACGAATATCACGATCGTTGTTTTACTGCCGTTTCAACCAGTAATGTGATTCGCCCTGGAAAATGATAATTCATAAGAGGTATCGCACCAGCGTACACAAAATTCATTAATACACGCGAGTAACGCCAACATCCATCATCGTTAAAACCGGAACGAACGCAGAACAGATCAACGATTTCGGTTGGCTTGCAACGACAAATGCATGCAAACGAATACAATGACAAATGGAGTATTTATCATGTGTTTAATGTATTAATGTTCGTCCCTGTTGGCAATGAAACGCAGGTTCTACATGCTCTACATGCTTCTCTGATAAAATTCCGGTTTAATGACGCGTTGCAAATCGTAGCTAGTTTTATCTCGTCGTAAAAAGAATTTACATAAGAAACCTTCCAACGAGGGTGATACGACACGATACTCTGTAACCACCTTCCCGTATCGACAGGAACAAATACATAAAGCATTGGCTCGACCTACTCTCGACCTGAAGAGAGAACTGGCAGCTCCCTATCGACCTTTGACTTTGATCGATCACCAGCACCAGCGCCGGTACGTATCCAAACTATTAAAATCCCATAATTCTCTCTGCCTATCAACAATGCTGTTTCTACTCGACGGTAGCCGAGGGACGTTAAGAACAATACACGTAATGAAATATCCATTCCGAATGTCCATGAAACGATCGTCCCAACAGCCTTACGAAAGAGCAGTTGTGTTAGAAAGAAGGTTGAAGCATGGTCAACTTAGTCACGATTCTATCGCAGAACTGTATCGAGGGAACGTACAATACACCAGACGCGTGTCATTTATTCAGTTATCATCGCGCTGGCTATCGTCGTGCAATCGTTGCACGACAGAGAATACACGCAGACGTCTCACTCCCGTTGCCCGTTCGAGTATTAATTAAACTATGTGGACACGTTGACACGTAATTAATTTTCGTATATAAATTGCCCTCGTGCCGGTTGGCGGATCGGGGGGGGCCAGCGTCAATCCATTCTGGATCGTGTACGTACTATCGACTTAAAGAAATGTTAAGTAATGCATACAAGATAACGTCCCACCGAACCGGTTACATTTCGTTATTCTATGTCACGCCACGTCGCGTTAAGCACAGTATTTTGCACGCGTTAGCGTGTTGTACACAATATCTCAGCTTATTAGATCCCCTGAGATCGATACTGGCTGCAGTTCGAAAGCACCTATTACAAAACACCCACTTGAGGCTAATTGCCATTAGACGGTTCTGTATAAATAATCGACCGGTCTTGAAGGGTGAACTCAATGGCTGTCTTTGGGGTGAATTCCCGTCGGTGCGCGATCGCATCCTGGGAGCGGGTCGCCGAAAGAGACGATCCTCGATATATCCCGGTCGCCAGGTCGACAATGTCAGATTCATCTCCGCGGCGCAAGAGAAACTGCCGTTGCAGCGGCCGAGCATTTTCCTTATTCATCTGGCAACAGGATATTTCTCATGTACCGCAGCGTGCAAGTATACGGCCCCGACGATCGGGAAGTCAATAGAGAACAATGCAACCTCGTTTTTCTCGGGATTTCCCAGCGTGATGCACTCTTCCTTGTCGTTACTTCCCCTCGCGATAGAAATGTTACTCCCCCTCGGATTACCTGCGGACGAACGGCGCAGTTGCACGTGACGCACGACGGGGGTGTATTAATCATTAGATACTATTCCGCGGCACGTCCTGTAATATCGTTCGTTTCTCCATGCCGTTCGCTAGTGAATTTCATAAGATACAGTGTCGCATAAGCGAGAACGGTATTAATAGGTACACCACGTTTGCTGATTAAACGCGTTCGCAGTTGTAGAGACGGTATAAAAGCCACACTTTCGTGGAACGGTTATCTATCTACCTCTATCCCTCGTGTCTATCTAAGCACTGCGAAGCTCGAAATGCGACAGTTGCATCGCAAGCTTGATTACACGGAGAAACATAAGAACAAGGGATTTATCTCCCTGTGGGTTGACTAGCGTCATCCGCGAGTTCATCTGTTTAGGATTGAGATGTTTCTCGTGCATCTGACGTTGCGTCTTACTTGCCGAAGATAGGAAGCCGCTAGGTGCACTCGAGCAGAGGTTTGCCAGGTCTGCGCTGCATGTGACGTCTAACGCAACGCCAATAACTCACCTAGTGCACGTCGGCCTCCGAAGAGGGAACTTGCTTCTTGGAGCAACCAGATCCTGCGTACCCACCTCCCAGCCGCCTCCATCTTACCTCCCATTTCTGCTTGCCACGCCGCCAACTCCTCGCCTATCGCCGTCACCTCGAGACTCCTTCAGCATAACCCTAGGCACCGCCAAGTTTGCGAAGGGATGAACGAGAAATTACAGGGAGGTTTGGCTAAATTCCTTCTTCGACCTCCTGTTCCGCCCTTTCGTTGCCCTCCCATTTCTCTCTATCCCCTTTCCAAGGTTTCGCCTTGCTTCTACCCCGTTTCTCTTTCATCTGCCTCCCTCAAGGTCCTCGCGGAGTTCATTCCCGGTGGGAACGGTAATTACTGTCGAACGAGTCCTGACTCCGATCATTAATTCACCTCCGATGTCGAAGGTTATACTTTGCGTTGCCCCGATAAGCAGCCCGAGATAGGATAAGAAAAATTGCGATAGACTAGGCCACCCTGGGTCAAGAAGGCCCCTTATCGGATGGCGGGACAAGCCTCTCGTACGTTCAGCAGTTCGGGCGTCGGTTTCCTCGATTTTCAAAGGAAATGGAATATGCGATGATGCGACCGGTCGCTGGGTATACGGGAATATCGATGAGACACCAGCGTCGATATTTTCGAATTGGAAAGCGGAATAACGAGATCAGTGGCTTTAATTTAAAATCAGTCGGTCGACCTCATTTCCTGAGAATCCCAGGCGCATTATCCACCCGAGGACTAATAATAAAATCTTTCCTTGGCACGGCGAATAAATACCGCCTCAAACGTTTACAGAAACCGTAGTTTCCAAGGAGATGTTCCAGATTAAAGTTAACACGATTGCATTTTCCATCAGGGGAGGAAGGTATCCATGCAGAAATGCACAGTCGAGATTTCCATTTTTAGAAAACGGATTCATATTTACTGAGAATCTTCTGCCTCTCCACGAGTTCCGTTAGATAGTTAATTCTGATACGTACTTCCTTCCTGTACCAAAATGATGAGATAATAGCGCCTTAATGAACACCCTGCCGCTTAAATGGAAGGAGAATCTTCTTTTTGGATGTCTGCCCCGGCGAATCATCTTAAGTGGAGCCTCAAAAATGAAGGACGCAAGATCGAGGCAAAAAGAGCGCCCCGCCTTTCGTCCATTCTTCTCGAGGCGTACTGTTTAACGAGGTCAAAGAAGCCTTCTTCATTTTCCGTGCTGCACTCGGCCCGCTCCTGTTTCTCGTTTCTAAGCCGCGCGCCCCGTCGATTTCTCAGGTAATGACTAGTTCCTCCGCATACTTTCCCAGACGAGCAAAGTTTCTTTCTTCGTCGCTGCATTCCCGAGCAAAATGTACAAAAAGGGGCGATCCTGGCGCTGCTCGTGCAACGGGTATCCTGCTGGCGTCGCCGGTCCCAGCTTCCAGCCCCGCCGCGGAATAACTCGCCGGGAGAAAAAAAAATGAAACGTCGCGAAACTTGGACGACTAATGCACCGGAAAATATATATTTAACAGTGAGCAAGGACGAAGTACGACAACCTCGGCGTCTCTTCTCTCTGTCCACGGCGCTTTAGGAAACCCGTGCGCCAGGTATCGATGCGCTTCCCATACCGATGGAACGTTCTTTCACTGCCACTCGCTGAGAAATATACTCCCTTTGTGCTGCACGGGAGAAGCTCTGATCGGGGGCGTAGCTTGCTCGATTGGAATGGTGCATAAGGAATATGTTCTTCAAGGTACATCGCGTTGCTCATTTCACACGTTCAGACTAACAGGATTTCCATGGATTTTCCAGGGAGTTGAATGTAAGCATTGCACAACACTCAAGTGTGACTGGAGAGACATTTAAGTGGAATAGGGGTATATATCAGAGATGGGCAAAAAATATTTGAAATAAAAATTTTGTACATAAATTTTTATTTCAAATAATTTTTTAACTCATCTCTGGACTACATACATCGGTGGCAGTAGTATAGATACGCCACTTCGCCGACACGTCACGAATGTATTTCAATCAATGTTTTTTAAGCGTTTCATACAGAAATCACTATAATGATTGGAAATGTAATGGATGATAAATAAATCAACAGGAGTCAGAAATTTTTTTAATTATTGAAGCCAAGCCAATGAATTTTCGTGACTGATAATTTCTGATAAACGAGCTCCAGGGATGGGTAAAACAATTACGTTGGATTCGCAAATTGTAAAAACGATTGATTGAATTAAACGAAATGTATAATGGATCACTCTGTAATGTATTAAATTTTCGAAATAAAGCGAACAATGCGAGAGGTATCCTTGTTTCGAAACGATATGATAAGAGCACGGTTAAATAAATTAAAGTCGCGTTAACAGAATTCGTTCGGTATTCGCGCAATTAATGCTGCTCTGATGGGAGGGGGAAATGGCTGCTAATTACCGGTCCGTTAATGCAAATACATAGCCGGTTAATCCCCCGTTACAGAGATTACACATCACGGGAATCGTTCGCGCGACGTTTTTCGCCAGTTTTTACAAGTGTCTGCAGCAGATGCTCGCGTCGCGACGCCGTAATTATTCACGTGCAAACATTGAAGCCCGTTCGCCAAAGTATAGGGAGCGCTTTATTTAATCCGCCTGGTTGTCGTTCGTATCGAGTGATGGCGAAAATCAGCGTGTGATGGAAAGATGGCAAGTAGAAGCCGGCGCTCGTGCATCCTGATCGAAATGGAAACGAGCATCCGGCTGTACGAGAGACAATGAACTCCACGTGATTATTGAAAACCGTGAGAGGCAAAAATTCTCATTAACAACCACGTTCCCTTTATCGTGCGCGCGTCGCCACATTCTGTGAGCTAAAATAGGAATTTTATAGAACCACGCGCATAAATTTCCATGGACGGCTCTAAAAGCGAAATGGACATTTAGGTCACTTCTGCTCGCCGATAAATTAATTCGAACATAACCGAGAAACACATTTGAACGCTTAAAATCGTCAAGGCGTCGTGGGTGGATATTTTTCTAGCGAAAGCGAACCCGGAGGATTGATAATCGCGAGTAGCGCGAAACGACGATGTAAATTCGCAACGCTGTCGCAAAATGAACGCCACGAGGCAGATTGCGGGTATACACAAGTTCGCAACGTGGATACGAACGGAGGACGACCGACCAAGAGGGTAGAAAAATGGTGGAGCGAAGGAGGCGAGAGCTTAATTCTCCTCGGTTCTTGCCCCGAAGCGCCGACCTACTTCCTTCACGGGAGGCATCAAAGATTTTTAAACGAGCTCCGCGTATTTCCTCGCGCGAGGACGAAGCACAAATTGTTAACTCGTTGTAAAGTGGAGCACTTTCATTTCCGCCTTTCTCGCCTCTCCACTAGATCTATCCACGGCGTTACGTTAATCTACCGTATCTGCCCTCTGTATCTGCTTTCATTAAAGCGAGAGAAATTTGAACGACACATTACTGCTGAATCGCACGAACGTTCCGGCATTCCTCGACTGAATCTGACTCGAATTACATACAGACTCGATTATGCCGCTCGCACGTGAAACAGAAACGCTTCGAATATTCCGCGTGCATAATCCCTTGTTGTTAATTCTATTAAACATGCAATTAATAATAACTAAGCGTGAAATTAAGGGCATTACAGAGACACGATTCGCGTAAACCTCTCACGAAAGGTAACGTTGAACTGGCACAAGAAGATTAACACGTTTGTACGTCTATAAAGCATACGAGCTTTGCGTTCAATTAGTATTTTAAAACTAAAAAACCCCTCGTCACAGGGTAACTAAAAACGAAATCGTATCCTACATAGCGGAAGATATGGCACATTTAGCCTGTGTTAATCGGAGGTATTAAGAGCGTCGAGTGATAGCAGAAAATCCAGCTTTGTGTTAAGGGCGAGGATCAGGGCCATTTTATCTGACCACGCCTTTCCACTTCCTGGATTGTTTCCTCGTTAGGTTACGGCCTGCTAATCGTTATATCTTCCTTCCCCTTTCTCGCTGAATCGTACTTACGATCAGATCGATTCTGGTGAGCCAGGTAACTACTTCCCACAGAGAAAGTAGAAACGTCAGGAGTTGGCTGCGCGCCTACACTAAATTCGCGTTAACGTCCGTTTTCTAGCGAATTCACGTGTTTCCTAACGTCTACAAACAACTCCGAACCCCGCTAAGCACACATTCGCGTAGCTAACTAGCTCTCAAAGGCTAGCACAAAAGATGAATGGAAGGTCTGACGGTGAGAAAGACTAATTGGTGAAGAAAACGCAAGCAAGTGTACATTATATGTTAATTATTCACGTCTGAATCGTGACGAAGAACTACCAAATCGCTTCCCTACGACCTCAAATTGCTTACCGTAATTACGCCCGCCTCTCGCTAATCTCATGCCCCACTTCAACCTCCATTTCCCGTAACATAAATTTCCAAGGCTCCCGAGGATATAAAATATAAAGCTCTCGCAGAAGAGAGTCGCGGCTTGCCAGTATTAATGGCCGAAGCAATTTCTATGTTGAAAAATAGAGGGATCTAGAAATTTCCGATAGCCCCGATACCCACGAGAAATACGGTCTTCTATTCGTAATATAAGTTGTCGCGGGCTACGTCCGATCGATCGGCCATGCGCAATGTCGCGGCTGTGTTTAAGGAACAAGAAGCCCTATTACTTTTCATGGCAGAGCCCGCCGTCATATAGGAGTTGCAGCCGCATTCCCCCTGAATGTACAGATTGAGATACCATTGAACCGATTTTAATTATCCGCGCCGACACAAAGGATTTCACTCTACGCCCTTTGATCATGAACATTGAACCCTTAAATCATCGCGGAGATATAAGGGGTGGGAAGAGCAGACGTAAGTCTTCCTACGACCACGCTGTCTGTATAGTTATAGAGGGAAATGATGTTTGCTACTTAGTTTCACCAATTCTATAGCCATGGAAATGATAAATCTAGAATATAGCATATTCTGCCAGAGCGGTGATTGATAACGAAGCTTCATCTTCGAAGTAATTCGTGTCAGAATTGAAAAAAGGATGGGAAAATATATTCTATGTAGGTTTGGACGAGTGGCTATCCTTTTTCTGGCTTAGCAGAAATTACGGGACGATTCATATTCCACGAAAATGGAAATGTGAGAGGAAAAATGAGATTTGTGGTAATCTGTATTCTGCGAAAACGAAACGGAGCACTGGCTCGAGATCGGGGGTTTATGAACCGAATGCCAGTCGATGGTCGCCTTTGATCAAACTCGACCGTTACACTTTTATCTCCCGCAGCTAAATCTATCGCGAGTCAGACGAGAAATGAGGATCGGAGGGAGTTAAACCGTTTAGGGGATCGTGCGCGGGCTGGTGCTTGATAAAAAGTAAAAAGACGAGGCCTGCGAGGGCGTAGCTTCCGAACGAGCCGATCAGAATCGCCTTGAATCACCGTTTTAATCCCGAGTTATGGCGATCCGCGGAAGCCTCTGTATCCGCGTGGATCTCGAGGAAACCCGGAAGGAGATGGGAGTGGTGATCGCTGTATTAAGAGGCACACTTGCCCCCGGCTATTAAGGAGATCCGTAGGACGTAACAATGGAGCCGAGTGAAAGATTAATCCGTGGAGCCTTCGGGAGATGGAGATAAAACTGCTCGAGTGTGTAGGTGGAAAAGTTTCCCTGTAACCGTCGTAAAAGCAACGTACCTACTTTTTGTTTTATGGCACGCCTGATATACAGTTCACATGGTAATCGAACGTTAGCTCTCAGCGCGCCGATAAAAACAAGAAAAAGTCAGACGCGATAAGAAATCCCCACCGCTGCGTACACACACATACAGATTTGCTTACTTTCGTTCTGAATGCAGATGCGAGAAGGAGTCAGGGATGGTGTGCAAGGTTTACATTATGATGCATCGACGCAATCGCGCAGTGGAACAAGGGGCGCAGTATTTCTCGACGCCCTGGGAAGTAAAACACTATGGACGATCGCGTCGATATCTCAGGAACCAGGTCAGGCCAGAGGGAACCGATGCATCTGACATTAATGCGTGATACAGCGGTCCATTAGGAAGATTCAGTGCGATTCCAGTAGCTGATGGGGAGGAGCGGAAATCAAAGGAAAACGAACCAGTGGCTTCCATCGCGATTGAAGGTGGCGAGGCCGAAATCGATAAGAATCGGACTTGCAGCCCTGAAGGGAGGAACGGTGATGGTTGGTCGGGGCCACGAGAAATGAGAAGAAGGAAAGGGAGGAGGAAGATACACAGGGGGCAAGAATATTCCCTCGAGTTAGCCGCAGCGAAATACGATACCATGTTAAATGCCTTTGCTCCACGCATTGACTCGTTCAGCACCACTGGTGTGCCGCTCGAGTTTCAAAAGAAATTGTTGCTCCGCAATGAAATTGTCTTTTTACCCCTTTCATCCTAGTTACACAAGCAAGCTTACTAACCGCGAGGAATTTATTGTCGATTCCCTGAACCGCGTATCTCCATCGATTTCGTACTAAAGTGTGAATCGAATTGTTGATCATGTCTCGAAGGCAACATTTGTCCGCGAGAGTTTCGTTTTCTAATAATAAATAAATTTTTGCAGATATTGCAAAGCACTGAGAATATGAAGAAATACAGATCCTAACTATTGCCTGCTAGCGTGTGAGTCATGTGCCACGTCGCTACGGTTACGACCAACGAGAATCACCGAAGCAGCTGAGTAATTCAGCAGCTTTCGTATTACGCGGTTTCAATTACCGTGGGCGTCGGTTCACCGAACGCGCAACACGTACTCGACCGAGTTAAAAGAACGATCTTGACCGAACCCATTCTTTCTCGCCAGCGTTTCCGCCGGCATTTTCGCGATATAAGAAAGGAGCGAGTGAGCGAAAAAGGTGGTCGACGTCGAACGAGAGGGTATCGAGACCGTCACGTAGAGGTCTGTCACGAAAAGCCGATGGTAGAGACGGAAGGGAAGGGAAATAAAGGCGGACGACAAAGAAGAATGAATTTAGCACGAAACACCTATCCCCCTATCGAACTGCATCGGTCTCCTCTGTGATGCAGGATTGTCAAACGCGGAGGAAAGGGTTGGCACGTCTCTCCCCGGGAGAGACAGTCCACGTGCGCCGCGACTTCCGGTAACAGCAGTGGAAAATAGAAAAGCCTCTGCTCGGATATCCGGTTGAACGAGAAACCGGATACCATCTCACGGATCACGAGATACACGAATTGGTTCGCTTCCATCTGGACGGCGCAATACGCGAGGCTATACGGCTGGGAGACGGGAAGGAAATTTACTTGATGAAAAAGCTCGTACCGCGATAAATAATTACCTACTTCTTTTATTGTGGCAGATTCAATTAAATTGGCTAAATATTTTCGTCGGTCTTGAAGGGAACGAAAGGTACACTTTGATGTTGAAACGCTCCAAAGAATATGTTCGGAAGGAAGCGGGAGTAAAAAGACGTTAACACGTGTAACCGTCATTATTCTTGTTTCTGTTTCGTTCAAATGAGTATTCTTCGAGTCTGTAAACCTGTAGAACATTCTGCAGGTATTTTTCTTCAACGAGAGTGTAAAAAAATAGCGTGTTTTAAATAAGGAAGGAGCATCAGCATGAACAGCTTTATACCTCGGGCTAAAAGAGAACTCTATTATTTCCTAACGTGAGCTCCTCGAGTATTTTAGTTTACTCATTTCCGTCTTTTTACCCCGTGTATTGTTTCTGACCAGGGGAGAAAGGAAAACAGCGCAGCAGCTCTCTCTGGCGAAATAAGATTTATTATATAATAGATTGAGATTTACGAATCTGGAGAAAGGGAGTAGTTAATGTAGGTAATCCGTATTCCTCGAATAACCCTTCTTCACCTCGTCCCGGGAAAATAAAGGAATCAGCCGTACAGATGGAAAAGAAATGACACTAAATCACTCGTATCTATCTAACACGGAGAAAAGGGATTTCACTGGGCACAAAAAGACGCCCATAAAAAAGTATCCTGCGTTATCTATCCGGGATTGGCGTCCTCGAAGGCAAACCATACTGCTCATTTTCGCATACGGAGCAGAACGAGAGTTTAAACATCTATCGGCTGCCGTGGAAATTTCTTCCGCGGGGAACGGAAGCACAGACATTATTACAGTGTTTATTTAATCAAAGCGTTCAGGAACTATGGTGTGTTTAAAAACAAACTCAGGGGAAGAAGAATGATTAAAGCAACCCCTTGCACATTCCTCCGCCCCTATGAACGTCTATAATTTATTAATCGAAGGCCCCCTCGAAAAGCGAGGATCCCAAGCAAGATTCATAGCGCGAGGTGGCAAACTCTCAAAGGAAATGCCGCGAACGAGTGGAAAGTTACTCGAGTAAAACTGTCGGGTGGAAAAGTATCAAGGCAGTCACGTAACGCGTTGCAGCGGAAGACCGCGCTTCCGCCGGATACGAAATGGCAGAGGACCGATGAAAAAAATGGCGAGAAAAGGGGAGGAAGGAGCATCGGCAACGCATTCCGTACGCAACTCTCCTCTCTCGGCGGTATAGCCGTACCTTCTGAAACTTTCATGAGGTTCGCGCCGATCGGGGAAAGCTTTTTATTCGCGTGGAACACTTTGCATTTTTACGACGGGAGCAAGGTTACGTGTAGGGTCCTTCGACGAGGACCTTTGAGGTCTCCATGCGTGTTACGAGAAGCTGAACGCGAACATCCCCCGTGTCAATATTCCCCTGATGGTATGCCCAGTGGGGGGCACTCTGGAAATGAACCCCGAAACTCGTTGCCGCAATCGACGCAATTAAACGATATTTCGGTTAATGTCCTCCGAGAAGCAAGATAGAAGAGGATTCTTATTTAAGCATGTAGGTTAATGGAGAGATTTGAGTGCTCTGACAATGGAATTTTGGGGAAAACAGGCTGTCACACGCGGTTGGGCAGAAATTGATTCGATAATAATAGGGGATGAATTTTATAACGGTAGAAATTAAGCTCTTCAATAATAGAGCACATGGATAATGGAAATCCTACTATATTCGTGTGCGTTACTGCAAAATCATAGTTCGAGAGGATTCCGAGGAAGAATGCATCATTTTACTGGAGCTGCTCTTTCGCCAGGCACGAATTAAATTTCAATTTTCTGGGGAACTCGGGGAAGCCAAGTTTTAAGATAACTAACTTTCCTCGCAGTTTTTCTATTACCAATATCTATATTATGAAGGTAGGTAGTTGAATACTTAATAAAACCTCGAAATCCCCTTCGCGGCTTCTTCTTTAATCTTTAATCTATTCGCCAGCGGTACCGCGGTTTCCCTGTGCTCCTGGAATTCTTCCAATCTCGACGGAATATTTTGCTCCCTTTCACCGCTTCTAACTAACTTTATTCCACGGCCTTAGCTCCTCGTCGACCTTGACTATACAGATCCTATTCTTATCCGGGAAATTCGTATTCCATGAGCCCCGTTGGCTTCTTTCTCGCCACCCCCGAAGTCCTTAGCGTCTCCCACTCGTTTCTCCCTTCATCTTCAACGGATGGTGTGTGGGAGGGGAGGGAAAGGGAACAGGGAAACTTGCGATAAGTCGATCCGTCAGGTGCGACCCGAAAAGAAAGCTTTCAATGGAAACGTCTTGGGCTAAGAACGCAGATTCCCCGGACCTCTCGGGGATCGACGAACTTTTCGCAACACGAAGACCGTAGCATCCCTCTCTGTCTAACTTCGCCCAACTCGTTTCCCTTCCAGCAGTCGCGCGCAAACACGAAGGATCCAAGGATAACCCGGAGAGTCCTCGTTCTCCGGCGCGTTCCTGTCGCGGACGGCGACAGGCCTTCGAAAATAGACGATCCCTGACAGGGATTTCGCAATTTGGCAACCATCTTGGAAGAGAGATTTTGATACTCGTAGTATTTAAATTATGCGAGCCCTGGGGGAAGAACTAAAGGTATCTCTTCAACCTGGGAAGGATCGCGAGACTTCTCTGAGGAAGTAGGTAATTGTGGAATAAAAAGAAATTGATTCTGCGCTTGTTACTTATTTCTGTACAGAGAATGGTTCTTCAACGATTCTTCTGCGAATTTTTCCTCACTCTACACATACTAGTAAAAGCAATTTTTCGTGCTACAAAGGAACGTTTTCAGGGAGTGGAGAGGGAGCGATCAAATAAGTCTGCGAATTTCAGGTGCGAATATGGAGGAGAGAAGCAGTCACGTCGAGAGTCGAAATGGTGGAATAGAGGAAGAAGGGATGAGCGAGAGAGAATCTACATCGATTCCGTGAGAAAGGTGCATCGATATATCTTGGACTCCAAGGTGTTTTCCTCTCGTATAAACGGTTTCTCCTGTGTGAATCGCGTATAACTTCTGGAAGCCCCGTGAAATTCTGAAAAATTTATCGCTTACTACCTCCGTAACGCACCGCGCGTCTCAAATGCGATGTGTTTCGCCATGTCGAAACTCTCTGGGAAGCGAATCGATCGATGCATATTTAAAGGCTCGATCATCCTTTCGGCTCGCTTGAATTCTAACAGAGCGATCGGGGAGGACTATCGAGATGAATTTTTGAATACGCAAGGTAACGTCTCGGGGGACCTTCAAGAATGACGCGTAAAGGGTAGTACGGTACGACAAATATGTGAATATCATGTTGCCATCAGAAAAATCACCTAATGTATTTGTACGTCGAAGAATATAATAGCAGAAATCTAAACTAAGAAGGAGATCAAGAATTTCAATACTTAATATTTTTATTCCGAAGTACAGGAAGAAAATTAAATCGTTTCCCAGTGAAATCAGCTACCCCTTAGTGGCCTTAACGAAGCAGAAGTGTTTCTTTCAAATCAGTAGAACCGGATCAAATTAAGCTAACTAAATTCACCAAGATTTTCTGAAGAACCTAAAGTAGACAAGAGCAAGTAATTGCTGCAAACTCACTGACTTCTTATTCAATAACCTGTACACGTAGAAGATATTTCTTTCAATATTCCAGCAACCGTTGCGCAGAATGATTTCATAGTTTTAAAGAAGTAAATCAAGACTAACGATATCTCAAGGAAAATAGACTCCAAATTTCAGGTTAATTAGGATCAACATTTAGACGGGTAAAGAGGTAGATACATAGACTATTTAATTATAAGACATTCATGTTGATCTACAATCTTCTTGTATTATAATTATCTCGATGCCATGCAAGTAATATCTATTGAAGCGGTTAGCTATATCGCACAGCGATTCACTTTGAATCGGCTGTACAGAACGTCGGTCCTCGCATTCGAATACCATGCACGCACGAGGGATGATACCATGGCTACGTTCGAAAACAATAAAGATGCCATGCTCCGGAGGGTGAACAGGAGGAAGAGTAGGAGGGTGGTTGGAGTATCCTGCCGGCATTCGTAATTCCGATGACGCGATAATGCTGACCACCCTGCCAGCCGAAACAATTTATAAGTCCCTATCTGGACGGGTCACTTTAAATTATGAAGCTCTTTATTACGGCGGCATGGCAGAAGACGCTAAACGCGCTGAGTCGTTGTCGCTACGAAACCTATCTACTCACCCCCTCGCCGCCCCCTTCATTCTGCTTGCGTACCCGAATTTCAGTTGTCGCATGAGCGTGAACCTGAAAATTAATCGTATAGCGTCGCGACTATCGTGCCCGTTGCTGGGCGAAACTACATTATCAAATTCGAGCGGAAACCGACTGAGTTCTAAACCGATTTATCTTCTTTTAATCGAACATATTGTGCCACAGTGGATACGTTAACCAAAATCCCAGGAATATCAAAATATACCCACAAGTATATCCGTAAATTATTGTTGCCAGTGAGAAAGCTTCTGCGAAGTCTAATAATTACCAGGCAACACATTGGCGAAACCAATGACGCGAAGGTACGTATATATTCCAGGATTCATGAGTGAAAATTGAATTTCGCATAACGATGTCGGCAAAAACAGTGCGTTCTCGCCCCCAAGCAACGCCAGCGTTCGTCGATTCGTCCATTATTCGAAATTCAATTAGTCCGCCTCCCCTGTGTTGAAGTACGATAATGATACAACCTGTATGACCCGGAGCTATGAAAAATAGCACTGCTACGCGTGTCGCTGAAAAACGGACGCTTTGCGCACCCGGTGGTTCGTTAATATTCGATGGAAAAAAAGGATATTTCGCGAAATTGCGCGAATTTAATTAATTGAAAATATAATTGCGGCAGGGGCAAGAGGAGGTGGGTGCAGACCGTTTGTCTGCGGTTCCCTTTCATGTGGTATCGAAAATCCATTGTATACGAGTGCGACGCTCTATGGATAAACAGTATGTTTCATGCTATATACGGCGAAGAGAATTTTGGATAGTACCCTTGCCGCGTTGTATTTTCCAATAAAAAATAATTAGAGGAATATTCTTCTTTTTACTAACAATAAGTGACTGAGGAATGTACAATATTTCATAAATTTTTTACGATATTTTTTAACACCATTTTCATGGTGTTGCCAGGATTGGTTTGAATTGTTAAATCTCCTCGTTATCAATTTATATTCACTGTTTTATAAAGCGATGGACGCTGAAAGCGTAATTTTTAACAAAGCTTGCCCATGTATTATATATTATTACAGTAGTTCCTACTTTTGATGAAACAAGGGGCTGAATTAAAATGTAAAATTAAATAAAATTAGATGTTATAATATTCAGAATGTAGAGAATTTCATTCCCTATTAAAATAGTTTGAACATAATCTCATTACATGACTTCATTGTTCACGGAAATATGAAGTAATCCAAAAGTTCTAACATGCTTTATTATTTAGATATTCTATACAAGATATTATTACAGTAAAAATAAAATATTACTTTCCATCCCTGCTATTTTCACCGTCCAGAATCGCGATTTTGTTTAAATATTTTAAAGTAATTATACATTGGAAAAA
Source organism: Andrena chrysosceles (assembly GCA_963855975.1). NCBI lineage: Eukaryota > Metazoa > Arthropoda > Insecta > Hymenoptera > Andrenidae > Andrena > Andrena chrysosceles. The sequence goes on along the minus strand of OY979766.1, from coordinate 5,951,006 downwards.
CGTTAAAAATGATGGCAATCAAAAGTAATCTATATCAAATTAAGCAATAAAGAAAAGCAGATACATCGTTTCACATACCGATGATGCGTTGAACGGCGTCCTAGCACAACGGTCCTTGTAATCCTTTCTCGCCCTGCTAATCTCTCCAGTTTCCGTCGTAATTTAGTATTACACGCAAAAGTTTCGTCAATTCACACACGTTTCGGGAAATTACCGCACACGAGTTAGTGAGTTTTTCCAGTAAACGTGACAAATACCCTCCAGTTGAAATCAAATGAGATTCACGACGACAGAATTCTTCAGTACCCTATTACTATCTTACTTAGCTTTCAAACCTAATCAGTCTATACATTATGCAATACTTATATTAATCCTCCTCAACCGTATTAAACAGAACCACACGCGAGAAGTACTTTAAACTTGTCCCCGGAATAAACTAGCGCTTTATTTACTCGCGGTTCCTTCATAAATACCAAGTTTTTAACACGGCTGTCGATTACATTTTATCGGGGAGACAGGTTACTGACGTTTCGTTGCGCTTTCGCGTCACTAGCGCCGCAACCGGTCGGTGTTCGATTCTTGAGGTGAACCGTAACATTCGCGCCAAAACGAGTATCGTCAGATTGAGCTGTGAGAAAAATTCACGCGGTACGCACGGCAACACTACACTTGCGATAGGAACGGCGACCAGAAATCGATACGAGAACGATGCGATTGAGAATGGATACCGTTGACATAGGTCACCAGCGTGAAATTTCACGAACGCGTCGCGAGAGATGCAAAACATCCGCGCGCTACCCGACGACTGCAAGAGCGGTCTAACGCCACTGTACGTCAGGCGGACACTGCGCATGCGATGTAAACAAACCGTAAAGGACGCTTCGCCTGCCGGGTAGGAGTTGAGTATATCGCGCTGTATCGTGTAATAAAGACGTAATCGCGAAACGAAATAAATACGTGCACGCGATTTAAACGATACGTTCTTCCAAACGATTTCCTTCCCGGAATTATGTAGTACAGAATTAGTGCAGTTAGTCATGTTCGTAGTGAGACAATGCACGGTAGCAAATATTACTTTAAATCAATGTTTAATTAGAGGTTACACGGAGTAGAGGTTAGGTATCCATATGTCGAGGCGGGAATGATTAGCGATACGAATGTAGATTTGTATATAAAGTGTTGAAAAGTGTGGAAATCTAACCTTATAGTCGTCAATTTTGGCACAGCAGGTGGGATATCTAACGCTTATATTTTCACTTATTTTAACGGTATAGTTACGTACAATATTTTTGCGACAACTAGTCGCAAGCTAGTAAACTAGTTACATATGTACAGTGGTACAAAATGTATTTAATGGGTCAACTTAATATTTGATCTCCATTATAGATGATTCGATGTAGCTATATCATTTACTTCACTTTATTTCACTGCACATAATACATTTAATATATGAGACACTTTTAAATTTTCAGCTGAAAATAGATAGTTTTTTTGTACTTCATTCTCCAAGGTCGTAGGCAGCATTCTGGCACAACCATAACCTATACTACTAATCGTGAGATATTCACACATACACAGAGCCGGATTTACCTTTCAGGGGGCCCCAGGCTGAATATTTGGTGGGCCCTCGGTTAAATGTAAAAAATAAAATAATGCTGATTTGATTTTTTTATCATAATACTCGTAAAATCTAAATAAGAATTAATTTCAAAATTAACATTGAATATCAAAACTAAACATAACATTAACATAAATAAACATTAAAGATACAAGTTAATAAAGATAATATAAAAAAATGCTAATTTTTCGAAGAAAATATTTAGAATGAGGGGCCCCCAGCTAAACGGGGCCCTAGGCTTCAGCCTTGTTAGCCTAAGGGCTAAATCCAGCACTGCACATACAGGGTGTTCTAAAGAACCTTAGGAATTTTATAGACATGTAATAGAAACATGCAATTAATTCAGAGGCGATAAAGTGGAATTATGCGAAATGATTCATCGCCGCCGAAAATGAGACATGAAAACTTTGAAAAATTTATGTTTAACCCGTTCGCACATTTATAACCGACTTAAGCTTAAATTGAAACTAGCGTCGGCATATACATTCAATTCCTACGATAATTCTCTGTCTTTCCACCATCTACCCATCTTTCTCTATCCTTCTTTCGTCCCTCCTTTCGTTTCCATGCTGGCGTTTCCCTTCAATTTTTCAACTTAAATGTCTTCCCTTAGATCCCACTTGGCATTTTCATTTCTCCTTCCGTCAATGCGCGTTCCAGGCCGGCAGTTGCCGATGTCTTCGCCGAGAAGGGCTATATTCTCTGAACGACATAAATCCGAAATAATTTGGCTGGCAAGTGTCTGGCATTGCACGACTGTTTAACAACCTCGTAAAAAATGAGCCTCGCGAATGGTAATAGCTCACTCCGTGATTGACCGTTAACTTTTACGTCATTACGTGACACGTAACGAATTACCTTTTCCCTTTGGCGTGCACGAGTGAAATTCTGAAGGAATTCTTTAAAAGAAATTCTGTTCGCTCTCACTCCAGACATTTCTCTACCCGTCAACGCAAAAAGAATTAGGCGAGTCTACGGTGAAAATTCTATCCTATCCACTATGCGCTATTCAATCATTACACAAATAGATTTTTGCGTGTACCACTTACTGGCAAATTTCCTACGTGGGCAAACTTTTGCACTCCAAGAACACTGAATTCTGTAGTAAGGGAATGGGAAATTTACTTGAAACGTCTAAAAAGGTCATATCTAGTAATGGATCGTACTTTCTAGATTGACCTGTACACGTCGGGGCAACTTCAATCAGTACCTTCGACGTATAAACAGTCCGAACTTTTAACCACCCTCTCAACAACAATCTTTCATAGAATTCTGCGTATATTTCAAACTCGAACTAAATAATTCATTCTTCAGAGTTTCAAAGGAGAGGCGAGAGAAAGGATACCGAACAAAGTTGAATATTTTACAAAATCTCCAACCATTCCGCCACGAATATTCGTGCATACACTCTAGGTATTGTAGTTCCACGTGTATCTCCAAATGACTACGAAATTGCTGAAATATTTCGCTCTACAGAAACCTTTAGCATTCGGCCCCACGTATTTGGCGAACAAAAGAGACGTCGCGCGTCGGGAAAATATAAATTTTTTCGTGGGTCGGAGACTTTTGAGAGACATATGACGCCATATTTTGTAGGCAGGCTGATGTATCTCATGTTATCTAACTTGATTTATTAGGTGCTATTGTAATTCCAACGATTGCTTATCGTTAGGTCCGGCACTGTACTGGAAAACATAATTCAGTCGAGCTATCTCGTTCCTCCACGTGTCCAGCAATGTTTTCCCTCTGCCACAGTTTAACGTTAAATGGAATTCAGTCGGTATACCATGCCCTGGGCTAACCTGCCTGCTGCGATGAGCTTTATCGTGCCAACATAGCTATAATACTAGCATAGCGTGATAGATGAATCATCGCAATTGTTACCACGTTGTTCTTAGCTTGCACGCACTCGCACGACGGCCATCGATCTCTCCCGTTCCTTGTAAATGTCAATCATTATGCAACGCATCGGTGAGAGTTCTGATAACATTATGCAAATAAGCTTCCAGTAACATAAAGATCGGGATGATATAATTCTAGCACTACCATCGTATTCCACTGAATTTACAGTTATAAAGTAACTTGATACACCAACTCTGTAATACCACATTTCAGAATGGGAGTAATAAAATACTTCATAAAAAAATCTCCTCTTTAGACCCTTCTGGAATAAAAATTTAATTACAAAGAATTCCAAGTAATCCATACTTTTACATCCCGCTTGTAACAATGGCGCAGAAATGACGAGCGTTTTAATTGAATCCGCTAAACGAACCTCCATAGCCTCACAAACGAACGTATGATCATCCGATTTGTTTATTTCATCTCGGATTTACGTAATTAAATATCGATTCGTTAGTCGGTGATTGGTCGCTTAACAAATACGTGGAATAAAATGGCCGTTGCCATTCCGGCGAATGATGTAAATGTGGAAATACTTTTGGTAGGTAGCAGTGAATGAGGGTTGGAATCTTCGTGCCAAAGGTAAACACAAGGAGAAGCCTACGGAAAAATGAACGTGACGTTCCCGATGGTTCGTTACTGCCTGTTTCGGGTTGTTTATATTTCATAACTAGGGACGGAGGTTCTTCGTTCCCGATCGATACCGTTCCGCACGGCAAAGAGGGCGAAGGACACGCGGAAGACACGACATCCATGGTGTCGAGTAACAATTTCTGTCACGAACAGGCGACTACCGAGCCTAGACGCCGTGTGTATATTGTTAAAGTCGTTAGCAGCGAGAATTAACCGAATTATTCGGTTACATCGGGCAACGTTGGCGTCTTCATTGAATTACAACTTAGACGGATCGAAGCGGCATGTACACGCCGAGTTTACGGCGGCCGGGATTAGCATGCAAATTCGATGCATTGAATTTCATAGTTTCGACAGCTGTAACAACCGAATAGATTCGTTGTGACGTGCCGAGGTCGTCGCCAGCCTCGTAGTCATCGCCGTTCTCCAACCGCCGTCTGTTCCTGATAAGCGAATTGTTTAGTCGTCCCAGACTTGCCGCTGAGCAACGGATTAATCCAATTTAGCCGCGATACCAACGTCGAGCTTGCTCCGCGTCTCCCAACAAAGGCGAGAATTTATCAAAGACGCGACGGCGGAACCGTAACTTTCGACTTTACCGCGATCGCGGACTTAATGATTCACGGAATGCCGAGGGGGCGAGGCTCGTCGAGGAAGCGAGGAGCAGAACGTTCATCGATCATTACCAAGTTGTCGATTCTCTATTTTCCGCGAGATACAGGAGGGTTCAATTGATAATCCACTGCAACTTTGTCATACGCTATTGCGATATGAAATGTTACAGAGCTTTTTGAAATTCTGAAGCTCAGGTAGTCTGTAATGCTTGTGCACTACACTGGCATTTGAAACTGAAGACTCTTCATTCTCCATCTCGCGAAAATCATCCTCTATAATCTACATAAATATGCAACAAGTGAATAGGCATTCAGGTCTGATGTGAATTTCATTTGCAATAGCTGTTGTACCACTGCAGATTCAATTTCAATCACAATTGGATGTATCGAAGTGAAGTGAAATGGCATAATGAGATATGGCGCGTAACGCTGGTGATCAGTGTCGCTAAACCGGATCATAATATTAGCAGTTGCAGCCAGAAGTTCAGCTAGCATTCCCTGGTGTTCTGCGTGAGACCGTGTGAAAATTGATATCGCTCGCGAGCAACTTCGGTATCTTACACGCGTTCAACTAGCCGTATGCATGTTCCCTGTGGCAGTCCCGTCAGAATAATCGTTTCTAAGCAGGTATTATCGCTGCCATGACGGCGCTAGCATGTCGCAATTTTTTCTTTCCCGGCAGCTTAACGTGCTTGCGATCTTCACACGCTCGCGAGCACGTATCTTTCCCTTGGATCTTCGACGTTCTCGCTGGATTATCGCGTGATGGAAATTATCCGCAGCCTGCTGCCCGAAAAGTCCATTAAACGATCGGTGCTACTGTAAAAAAAACCAGCCCGTCCCGTCTTCATTCAATTCGTACTTTAATCTTTCCATCATTAAGATAGAAGTTGAAATATAGAAATAGAAATCCTATAGAAATTACTACACACAATCGTTATCAATTCCACTCTTGGTACGTGTACCTACACATAAAACCTGAAAACCCAAGGTCTTATAATTAGTTTGCTGTCCAATATTTCCTGCTTCCCGTGTGAAACCAAAAGCATCGCGGGACCCGCAACTATCCACGGGCGCAAATACGCATGCAAGAAATCAACCGCGCTGGTTTTCGAATAGGCGAATAAAAAGCACACGACCCGGTGCAATCCACGGTTGCGGAACGTAGCGCAAAACACTATCTACGGGTGACCGTCGTCGGCCGTCGCGGTATGTATCGTCGGGCCCGAAGGTTTTTCTAAAAGGTGTGGTGGAACGACATAAGCGGCTTAGGAACACGGTACCTAACGGTAAACGGGTTAAAGCTCGCGGTTCGAGCCGACTTTCGCGGTGGCAGCGAACTCTCCTCACGTTCTCGTGGCACGAGCAAACCACCCTTAGCATGCAAGGGCTGCAAGCATTTGGGGGAGAGAGGGGCACGAGCCGCTCGTATATTTTGCTAGCGCCAGCTTTCGTGCCGTTACGTTACCCCATTCGTGCTCGGCCGTGGTTGCGAAGCTGGATAGCTGCTGGTTCCACAGAAAATAGCTCCTTGCCTGTCTCTGACCGGACGGAATGCACACGAGCTGCTCTTCTTATCCGAGCTGCGATCTATTCGCGCTGGCCCACTTTCTTACACGTCCTCTGCCATCCCCCTTTCACCCATTATCTTTGCTTTTAGCTTTGCTGGCGAGCTTCTCATTCCGTGCCGTTATTTCATCCCCGCTCGCACTGTTCTTTATTCTACAGTCACCACAGGGGGACGCTGACGTATGCCGTTCGGAGCGACTAGCTTCGGACTCGTGCGCTTCCCATTGTTTGTTGACAAACAGCAACGAGTAATCAAACGCGTGGAATCGGTAATTACTTTAACTGAAGCTCACCTGTTGAGACCGTAGTATGGATTGATGGGAAGATTTGTCAATTTCACTTGGTAAGGGGATGTCTGCTTCATCTCATCTATTCCCACTCTTCAAACTTACGTTGGTATACATATACTCAACAGCATTGGTCCTATAACGAAGCTATGTAGATTGCGTTGAACGTGACTTCTGAGAGAAATGACAGAGAGCAGCGGCTACCTGTCGGTAACCAAGTTTTTTGCCCCCAAAGGACGAAGGATAGTCCTCCGTGCTTGAAATGCAAATTTTAATAGGGTTCCGAAGGAGGCACGGGGAAGAAAGCACGGAGCACTATCATTATTCCTAGAAAGAATTCCGCTGCCAGGAAAGGGTAACGTGCAATTGCGATGCAAGGGAATAAATGCGATAAAATGGTTCCATTTCCAGCATCCGTGAAAATGCTTTTCTGCTGTCGCACGTGCTCCTATAAACATTTCCTTACGACTGTTTTCTTGAATAGTTCGGAATCTCAGTCCAGTTGCTCTGAATGTAAGTAGCGGTGTTCTCAGAGATAGTACAGTTTATTCGCCGTGACCCAGTTATTCTTGTCACATTCTCCTGGCAGCTTCGAGACTTCTTTTCTTCCCTTCCATAGGCGTTGCGAGCATTAATAACGCGAAACTGCAATACGTATCTTAAGAAGCGTGGCTTAAGGCATACTGTGCAAAACATTAGCATAAAGAACGTCTAACTCGCGTGTAATTTTATACGTATTATTTCTGGGAGCATCAAAATTCTAACGGCCTGTAAATTCTTATCGTACACACGGGGTACCTTCTTATCAGAGATACCATTTATTCACGCTGGCCCACTTCCTACTCTCGCCTCTCATCCCATTGTCTTGATGCACCCGCGCGTAGGTATATCTATGCGATCCTACACCTATCTTCACGTTGCTTTCTCATATTTTTTACGAGTCAGTGTACCTACCGTTCGTGGATGGCAAAATGTGAATGTACTTCAAGTTCCCTATAGAAAAGGATACACTTGAAAAAGAAAGCAAGCAGCCCGGTTTCTAAAATGGAAGGTGCCATTTTCAGGTCTACCTTAAAATCGTTTGATAATGGAGGTGCTTCGATAGTAGAACGTTGGTATATTACTACAATATTTACAAAGGTTTCGTGACCCCAGTTGCTTTTGGACGAGTCAATATATACCAACGCTCTTCTTACTGAAAACCTAATTTATTTTTGCCGGCCCACTTCCATTTTCGGGTGTTGTTTTCTCTGTTGAAACTAGTTTCGCGAAGACTACACATTCTACTTCTCTTTGCATCCTACAACTCCGTGGCACTTCGTTATTCGTGTATACCACGCTCAGATGGAATCTCTTTTCAGAATTTTAATGAAACACCGTGCGCTTGCCCGACAGAGAATTATTAAACTAAGGAGCGAAACTCATGGTTATTTCTCAGACAGACTATTTTTTGTGATCGCGTGGCGGAGAAATACATAGCTTCCACAAAGTTGCTATCATTTAAGACACAATGAAGATTACACATATTTACTATGTTATTCGTGGATTTTTATTTATTTTCGGATAAGTTAATGTAATAGCTTCAGTGAGTGTTTTAAAATATAACGTGTAACTGTACGCTGAGAAGCATGCATGTGCTTTACGAAATGAAATTTCAAAATAATGCAATTATGAAAAGTCACCGGGCGAACGAATTATAGCTACTCCATTTCAGTCTGTTTGCCGGGCTTCTATCTATTTATATGATTATCCTCTTTCCTCCCTTCGTCTCTTCCATTCTCGTTTGTTCCTTCGCCTGTAATTTCAGCAGTCTACATCATCCCCTATATTCCTTGTGCATTCCACATAACACCGAAATCGGATTTAACGAAGCAATGCTCGCTGCGCGAAATGTAATTTCCAGGTAAACTAGCAGGACAGGTCCTCTTCAAGCGTGGGCACGATTTTAATGCGTGCTGTATAAAGTTCCCTGGTAAAACTCGACGGAACACGATGCAGATTAATTTGAAACCACATTTCGGATACGTTTACTACAAAACTGGTTAGATACTTTCAATTGCATCTCGTTAATAACATTAAACACTACAGCTGTTTCACTTTGTTATGACGAGCCAGACGAAATCCCAGCACCGTATACAATTTATATCCACGAAAAATTGTTTTCCCAATTTTATAATTTCATTCACAGTGCAAAGGGTTGATTCATTAAGAAAACTGATTTATTTTCATGAAACGGATACAATTCTTCAATGATATACATACATATGTAACAGGAAAATTGTTCGAGCACAATTTCCGTAGTTTTTCCGCGAAACCATCAAACTTTTCGCGTCACAGCGAAAATCGTTTCTCGTTCTTGTCAAATTCAAGTCTCCGCGGAATATTACGGACCGAGGTGAACGGAAGGATGACGATCAAAGTCGTGTCTGTTAAGTTTCGCGATGGACTCAATTAAAAGTTCTGGAGACTTGGAACCTTTTCGTCGTACATGGGAACCCTTGTCGGCATAGAACGCGAGAATTTTTCACTCTGCCGGATATTACAGTGTGCTTGTGCCCGGGAACGAGGAACTTCGTGTAGACGAAGATCGCGACGTGTTAGTAGCGTCTCCATTAAAGATTTACACTCTTGAAGGGCTACGGGATGTTTGCAGGGCTCCTAACGAGATGTACATAAAGCAGAAAATTAGTCAAATCTTCTGTTACCAGGCTCCGTCACAAATCGTATTACAAATGTCAAACACAGAAGGGAAAATACTAATAAACTGTGAACAGTCCAACTGGGTAAATAGAACCATCAGAAGTCTAACAACTAGAGCCATTAACGCGTTATCCTTGATCAAAATCAAGCCAATTAAATATTAAAGAGGCTGTCGAGGATGGGCTATAATTCCTAATTCAGTTCGATTCATTCGTACCTAAAAATAGAAATAGCTTCTAGCACTATATAATAATAGCTTACATTGTGTTATAAACATAAAAAATAAGAGTGCAATTCGCTAGAATTCCTAACCACATTCCATACAGCAGCAAGCTCACCATCCCTTTTCAATTTTTACAGAGACAAGAGTGTGGACAAAGCTTGAAATTGTTCATCACCTTATTTTCCGATCCGACCGTAGCAACCCTCTCTCCAGAGATTCGTTGAACCGGAGCCTTCCTGCGTCCATCCACCGCCAGCTGGAAATTTTATCCCGACAGGAAATGCAGTTACAGATACAGGAAAGACAGATCTGTGGCAAGATACAGATACTCGGCCCCGCAGGCGAGTGTGGTAGTCGCCGAATGGGTAAGTACAGGAAAACGAAACACCCGACGAATTTAATAATTTCCCCAACCATCCGCCGTCACTCCTCGCGTCGCTTCCTGCCGGCGCGGCCGCCTTTCGCTCAGCGAAACGAGCATCGTATGCGCAAATTGCAATACGCTCCGGCAGTCTTTATTAAGTTCCTCGCAATCAGGCAATGCAAGATACGCGCGTGTAGTACGTGCATGCGGGAGGACCGTCGGTAACCACGGCCATCGCAGCCGTCGCGTACGGATTTCGAGTCGAAAACAACGATACCACATGCCGTCCGACGTGTCCGCCACTCGAGCCCTTTAACGTCGAGAGCGCCTAGTACCGCTACGTTGCGAGTGCATCGGGCGAAGGTAAACGCGTAAACGCGCGTTCACGTCCGCCCACACGAAGCACTGCGACTCCAGTTTATGATGCTCGAGGACCGCCGCCGCCACCACTTACCGGATGTATCAAGCGCGGCAATCTCATTACCAGCCCTTCGGGATATATAATAATTAAGCGGAGAGTCGATTCATTAAAATCGCCGCTTTACGATTATTATTCGCCGCCGAAAAGTGCCCGCTTTCGAGTGCACGCCGTTAAACGAGGCGAATTATTCCCGTAGTCGTGCCGTCAATTATGCAGCGAGGCACTACAGGTGAAGATTTCGAGGCTTTGTGCACGCGCTGGTTATTAGAGGGCGGAATAACGAGAGCGGACGTGTCGCTGGCTGTATTTAACGTGTCGTTTTCTCAACTTTTAGTTAATTCAACATGTATGTATGTAGTATATACATACCTACGTGCGCGTTATTTCATCTTCCAATGCGAGTGCTGCGTTTAACGAATTACCAATTAAATGTTACACGAGGTAATGAGCTCGTGATTGATTTTTAATAAATTCTCGATGGACATGGTGCTACAGAGCTTGAAGCTTACCTCACTCGCATTGTCGAAACAACGAGTATTGTTTCCTGATTATACCCCGGCGCTTGTTACGAGGATTTCAGTATTTTTCGTAAAAGGTAGCTACAAGGTATAAGTAGCAATTTATTCTTCGCGCAGCATCGAATACATTAACTGCACCCGCCGACACTGGGCGGCTAATTATGCCAATCGATTCCATTATTTAAATCCTAAAAACGCAATTGAACTAATGAGCGTGGGGAAATCGGCTTTCGTTACGGCGCATTGTTCAATTATGCATCCGGTTTTCAGGCTTCCATCCGATAAAATAGTGGGAGCGGACAATTTGCTCTTCGCGCACACGCGCGCACCGCCGCCGCCGCTGCCGTCCGCGTACGCACACGCCGGCTACCTGGTAAAGTCCTTAATTAAAGCTTTCCCTGGTGGGCGAAATCGCTCAAGAGTCGGATTAGTCCCTCGAAATCCCCATTAAACTTAAAATGAATTTCCACCGGTCTCGTGGATGCGCACAGGACAACTATACTCAATGGATACTTGTGTACACGTGCACATATACAGGGCGATTCTTGTGAAGTGACCGCTACAATTATCTCTAAAGCTCGAGGTTGCGAAACCGTTCCCGCAAGCTTCGCGTTCAATTCGAAGGGTCGTTTAGAAACAATAATTCTTTAGGCGGCTGCGTGGCGGGCATTTCGTGATCCCTTAAGTATATTTATTATTATAATTAGATTAATGTATGATATCATTAGGTGACTTGAATTACGATAATTAAGGTAAAGGGATATATTTATACAATATGCAGTCTTCACTGCAGTTAAAATAGAACACAGTCGATTTTTATATCACCTTATGACCTCCCTTTATTCGTTCGTTATTCTTACTCTATTACGTGTTCCGTTGATCTCCACATTCTTCACACGAATTCTCTCCACGTCTGTAGAAAGATCGCTGACGGCCCCATCGGTCACTGTACAAGAATCAACCTGTACACGCGGGGTTCGTCTATGTCCACACCATAAATACACCCGCGCCGTATTCCCCACCACGTGGCCGTGTTTGTACTTGTCTATACCTTCTAACCGAAAGCCCTAAATAAAACCGTGGATATCTGTATGCGGTGAGCGTTGCTACTGTCGTTCGCGCTGATTGCTGTGTCCTGCTACTGTCTCGTTGCTCCGCTCCAAGGGGGTGAAAGGGGATCCAGGGGGGCGAGGGGGCTTGAACGCCGAACGGAGGGCTCGTGGGTGGACCCACTGTTTTCAGGGGGGAATGGTTTGTATGTTCCCGCCAGCCGTTTGGGGGTGGCTTGCAAACAAACCGCGCTCTGTTATTTGATTCCGTCCACCCAGCGCCATTTCATGACATCGCACGAACTTTTCGAAACCTAGCCTAGTGCGCTGGCCGCGAATAACGAGAAGTCCACGCCTATTCCGCGTCGATCCGCGAACATCCGGGATGGAACGGATTACGGGATACCGTTAATCTTAACTCCCCATCCACGTGGAATATTCTCGACGCCGCTTTTGCAAAGATCATCCCTGAACAGTGCTCCCGATCAGTTCGTGCCTCGAAATTATTACCCCCGAGGACGGACTTCCTGGCACGGAACACCGGAGGCACGGAAATCTGAATTAACAATGACGCTCGCACGCTTAAGAATGCCGTAGAATTTAGTATACACGGCTGGGTTAGCTCTAATCGTAAAGGAAGACATTAAAGCAGCGCGCGACGAAATTGTGCCTTTCATGGTCGCCGGTATAAATTTTATATTTTTTTGTGCACGGCCGTAAAAGCTTCATAAAGCTCTATTCTGTATCGGTCAGACGGTGTTCTTTTTACGCGCCTCGTAAATTCGTTAAGATTTCATTCGTGCGTCCGGTGTGACGTTTACAAATGTGTCAGTGCTGGCACGGATTACGGAATTCGTCGGCGGCTCGTCTTCAAAACGTACCACGTTCAGTGTTACCGAGCGTAAAGATTTTTATATTCTCCTATACCTATACGGTGATTATGATTTTACAAGCTCCACGCTGCCGTGAAACTTTATGGGCACGGATTTTTAAAAGCGGACGAGGAACCAGAGCTGTTGTTTCTCTAGGATTCTTTCATCAGCTATCCGAAGCTATTTCGCTAGGTAGGTGGTATAATTACCTTTAATTAAACTTGCTCGAAAAACCGAAATCACATCGTCGTGCTGCAAACGATGCATTCCTCGGTCCTGCGACTCGATAGCAGCGCATGCAGTCTCTAGTGGAAAGCTGACTGCAATCTCATCTATCTTCAGACGGTATGCGAGTTGCGCCTAAGGCTAATAAGGTGTTATTAATGTCGTCACGCCACAGCCATCTAACTGCCTCCTAACTTTCCAAACTATTCTCACCCGACGGGCTGCTGCTAGTCGGCATATTCCTACTCCATTTGGCTGATTCCTCGGGCAGCCCTGCCCAAGCCTCTCCACTTTGCGGATAGCTCGTCGTTGGCTTATCAAGGGGAGTCGTAAAAACGCGAAAGTCAGTGTTTTATATGAATTGAGTTCGGTCGAACCTTAAGAATACACGCGGTTCTAGACTGAACTTGTTCCTAATACATTTAATGCAAAAGATAAACGTGTTATCAGAGACATTACACTGGTGGACTGAAAGATATGAAACTTTGACGTGGCACGAAGGATGCGATGTTTAAAGAACGAGAAACTGGAGCACAGATTTAATTAAGATGTTGTTTAGTCGCATGCTTTGTCAGCCAAATCGATGTAAGAAGTGGCTGTAAGAAAATCCCACGAATGTTCGCCTTCTACAAGGCTTAGTCTCCTCTTGGGCGCAGCCGTGGGCGGCGTATCGCAACGTGCGTTTACAAGGAGGAACACTTTAAGTAACTCGATAACTGGTTGCACTTGACAGATGAAGAGACTCACTCCCTCGCCCTTCATCCAGCTCCTGAAAGACGAGCTTAAGTCCCAAGAATGAGAAACTTTCGAGATGTTACTTTGAGGCGTTTCTCGCTTTCTTCCGCATGCGGAGTCCCTTTCAACGCTGTACTCACAAGTGCCGTTTCGAAACTTTCAGGCTTAATTGCTAATTTACATTCGGGAGAGGCACGTTGGTTAAGACAGCCATTAGTAAATGGTAAAAAATACAGCACAGCGCGGAAAAAAAGCAAACTAAAAGACATTAAATTTTATTCAGGCTTCTTCCCGAGGTAATCTATGCTTTTGAATAGACATCTTCCACGAAGATTAAGACTCCTACGTTTGCAAAATATACCTTAATTTTTCGCTATCCAAGTAACAGTGTCGGTATTTTTATTTAAAACTCAAACGTTGCGATTCATTACGCGATCCCACGCAGGTGCAGTGAAAAAAGTTTGCGGTTACCGTAGAAATTTGCTCGGCGATATTAATTCGCGAAGAATGCAGAAAGGCGAACGTTGGCGAACGACGCTGTTTCGCGGGCCGAAAGTTTTTTAATTAGAAAAGTATCCCTGACACGCACCCGCCTAATTAGTAAGGTTGCAAAATTCAACTGCGGTACTACGTGCCACGTCAAGTGACCTTAATTAAAGGGTTCGGACACCATGTCGGGGGACTCGTCGCGTGCTTCAACCCCCTCCGGCCGCTGTTATTGCTGCTCCTTCTTCTATGGGGACATAAGTCGTCCAGTAAATTCCTTTTTACGGCACCATCCTCGATTTCCTTCGGATAGGGGAAGAATGTACCGCTCTCCCAGGCGATTCCGTTTTCCTTTGTTCCTGGTCCTTCTCTGCCGGCGTAAAAATGCTTCTGCACACTTTCGTCCACACGGCGAACGTTGATTCCCGACGAAAAATATCGCGCCGGGGGCATCGCTGACGAGTTACTACATATTAGGTAGTGGAACCTTATTTCTTTAAGATATATTTGCTACCACGCGACGTACCGCCACGTCGTCACGATCTCGCGATATGCCAAGTAATATGGCTCAAGGCACGATGGATTAGAGAAGATTCCGGAAGAAGGGGCTGCTGTGAAGCAGCTATGCCTAAAACGGTATTGTTCAGTGAAGAACATGGGGTTCGCAAGTTGCTGCTTACATCTCCTGGGCAAAACATCCAGTTCTCTGGATGTTTTCATTTTGAAAAAAGTGGATGGCGATATTATGTAAATCTCTACATACTCGAGAGGGTTTTCAATCTCCCCTCGTACATCTCTATTTTCTGCAACGGGGGTCTTCTCGTATTGATAACCGCTGAGTAGCCCACGTCTGTTGCACCTTCTTTCCACATCTCATGATTCGAATACCCGTAAAGGTGGATAGCAGAATTACCTTTATCTTGCGAGAACGGAACCCCATCACGCATTATCTCCATGAAGCCACATTCTGCACAGTGTGGATCCAGCCCAGAACATATCCATAATTACCTATCTAAGAAACCCTCAACGATGCTGCATCTAAACTAGTGCACCTGCTCTCAAGATTAGCCAAGCAATCCGTGCTGATTTAATTTCAGGAATCATCCTCGACCCAAGGTCCACAGCGAAGGGTCCCTATGAAGCGAGCAGCGTGGCCAATTAAACGTGAAACAATCGAGAGAAAGTCTTTCTTCGCGAAGCAGCGCCGGGGCCACCTTCATCCATGATTCTGAAATAGACTACCTACGGGGTTCTCCCTGCTGTGCCGTACAACCACGGCCGTAAAATACATCTTGGAGCACGCTCGTCGGTGGAATCCAAACGGCGCATTTGCGCAATGGGACGTGCAAGCAGTGCACGAAGTGTGGCCCGTTCGTGTACAGAGAGACGGGGTGGAGTCGCTCGACCAGAAGCGAGAGAACCATAGAAAGGCAAAGGTTCCTGCGGTGTGCTGGTCCTGCCGCGGCGCGAGCCTCCATTTATGGGATTGCATGAAAAATTCCGCACGCATATTCCGCGATGTTTCGTTTCCTTTTGCCGGGCCAGCCTTGTTATCGTCGCTCGGCCGTCTCTAAACCGATTGCTCGCGCGCATTCGCCCGTGCACACACCTATCCAAGCCTGTCTGCATTTGAAACAACCACGAGAGAACGGGTACGTGTCAGTGTCGCATCCCCTCGAATCTCATAGAGCTCCGTGAAGTCGAAATATAAAATCCTTACCACCCTTTTCGACGTTCGAAACATACTTTGATCATGGCAAAGAATCTTGTGCTTCATATTTCATCCGGAGAGTAACCACCGTGTAGGATATTAAACTTTTGATACTGGGGAAGCTCGAAATCATTGCGCTGAAAGGTGTTACATACTGGATTTTTTAATGGTTGGTTTGAGATTCGTTTTGGAAAGGTATCGACGATCTCCTGAATAGAGAATTTATGATCTTTGGTTGTTATTTTGAAATAGAATTTTACTTTTGATTTATCGGCGACTTGTTCCTGTTTTTTTTTGTTTCTATCCCTATCCCGCGCAAACTCCCTATCCAACCCTCTACGTTCCATCGAGCTTGATTTCACGCCCAAGTACCTTGGCTTCCTTCCCTCTGGTAACATCCGACCAATTTAGTCAAACAAATAGCGTCGTTTGATCAAACGCACCGTTAAGTGAAATAACGAAGCTAATATCCTCGCGGGATAAACGATGGATCGATATCAGTATATACTCCTCGCACCGCGCAAACAATCGAGATTATTATATTTTTAATCACTCGGGTGGCATGCATTGTTCAGGCTGTCGATTTCAAGCGGTTTCGGTGGAATTGAAATAATCTGGAATTAAATTAAGGTAACAGCCTATTTAGCGTAATGTAATAACGCGAATGTTCATGCACTGCAATGTCGTATTACAGAGGCGATAATCTGCATTAAAATATCCTGTTAATAAATTACGTTGCGGATTAAAATCGGAAGCCCGCGGCTGATTTATATCATACATTGCAACGACTTATAAATTTATGCGAGTCGCGTGTGCTCGTCCGCGGAAATTCATTTCGAAAAGGAATATTGGAAAGCAGATTGTTTCTTTATTCTGAAAAATTATGGAACTCGGATATTTCGCCAATCGAACGGGATGCATTGCAGGCGTTTTAATATAATTCTTATCCAGTGATCAGGGAATTAGCCGCAATCAAATTGAACTGCCGTTAGCCCTCCCCGCCACTGCCTGATGGCTATTCGCAACGCTCATTTACGTCTATAGGAATGTGGCTGACATAAAACGTCGATAGTGTCACTTTGGAATACCCGGTGAATGGACTACACACGAGCCAACTGCAACCCACGCATCTCATGGATCCAGCGATCCGCGAATCCCTTTGTTCCCGATTGATAGATGAAGGCAACGCAAATAGGGTCGCTGGTAATGTTGTCGCTACGCAGCACAGTGCACTTGAAAGTGCTATTTCAATTTCATACCCACACGATCGACTCTCAAAGTGACCGACCAATCCTACATTCAAAGCACTTTACCCGCCATGCATTCTCACCGCCATGAAAACGATAAAGATTTCACGGTATGAGGGAAACTAATTACTGGTCGCATACACTCCAACATTCTATGACGAATCACCAACAACAGATTGATTGAACCATACACGATATTATTCGTACCAGCCTTTTTTATTTACAGAATTTCGACCTTTTAGCGCCAAACATATCATGTATTTAACGTCTGAAAAAATAAAAATTTTTTTTTATACAAATATAAAAATTCAAACCATTTTCAAAGATAAAAAGAAAAGGGGATATTTTTCCTTGAACAGGATCTAAGTGGGTGCCAACTGTAAAGGATTAAATGCAACTATATTTGAAACGATCGTTTCAGAAATCCAGGAAATTTCAAAACAAAGTATCGGTGAATGTAACCTGTGAAATTGGCCAAGCCACGTTACTGAATATCCAATACGCTTAACCTGGAAAGAAAGAATGATGAAATCGTATGACGATTTATGTATGATGCATTCTGCATAAGGGTGAACAGTAGTATTGGGAGGCCGCGCGGTGCATTATGCTCTCTCATTGTGTCGTTCCACCCCTCTGGCCGTGCTCTACGAATAATCCTCAACAACATAACCCCATTAATAATCGCCATAAATATTCATTCATCCGGTGATTTACGATTCCGCCGGAGGTACATGCACGATAACCCGGTGTTCTCCCAAAAAATTGTTAATACCGCCATCGCGTACTGACACCGTCTCTGCCCGCGGAATGGCCAATATATCCTACTTTCCTCAAGGAAATACGGGCTAAGGGTGAAAGTTTAAAAGAGGTCTGCACACTACCCTCGCTTTACTTTATGCACCTCGATAATCGCACGGCGTGCTTCCCTTTTTAATAACCGCTTCCGTACAATATGGCCTTTCAAATACCTGAACGCGACGTTCGGTTGTAATATCCTTCGCGAGCTCTCCACCAATCCTCTAATATAGCGGGTTCGTTAAGGGCTGCCTTGAATCTTAATTACGAGTAACGTTAACGACGCTGTAGTTTTTAATATAACGTCTGCCCATTAAGGGAACAAACTTCCGTCTTTAGGGTTTCGCGAGGGGCCGATTTTTGTGACTACTTCGGGGTCACGCAACAGGATAGTTTATCGATGACATAAATCTTAGTTATTACCCCACTCACAGTGCACTTTCCAGGCTTACGTTAGTGTATCTCCTGAGTTATCAGAGGATACATAGGTAAATGAGGATCGGCTCTCGTTATTCATAGTCGGGGAATCATATGCTGCAAACCAGGATCACTGTAATGACTGTTATCATTTGCTAGTAGGGAATTCTCGTCATAACTTGGATGGAAGTAGTGTTGTGTGAAATTGGTAGGGTTATTTGGATTGATGTATCATCTATCCAGGATATTCATGAAGTGATTCTAGTTTAAATTGTCTTTGACTCGATGAGAGGATTAAACGTGTAGAACGAATAGGAGCTGGCTGTGGCGAACGATAGACCAATGAAATAATAAGCTGGAATTTCGTTCGATGGGGAAATAGAATTACTCGGTTAATTTGTAGCGATCAGCGAAATAGGAGTGACACTTGCGACTGCCGTCGCGTCGCTCTCTGTGCCCCCGGAATTTCGTGTATTTACGTTGGCCACCATCTATCAAACGCGAACAAAGCGGCTCGTGAATTGTTCGATCCAGGAAATTTTTGGACCGTGGCTGGTCTGGACGCAGCTCGTTATTCTTCCTCCCCCTCATACCCAGCGTATTGTTATTAATGTCATTCGTGTGTTCGTTGCCGGCCCGTATGTAAATTACCGCCATGGATCATCGTTATCCAAAAATCAGATAGTCAACTTCGATTCCACCTAATTGCAAACTAGCAGCCACGGTATAACGCAATTGCATCGATCGACGTTGGTATGAAATGAAAATCCGGAACCGCAGTCCTGACATTTCTTTGTAAGAAAGTAAGAACCACCTAAACACCATCTACCTTGCATTTCATTGGACATAGGTTCTTGTACATGTACACACCGCCCATGTCTCTAATACGAAGCAATACGACGTGTCTCCAATTCAGGTAAACTCTGTTGTAAAAAATTGAATAACTGCGAAGCCCAGGTTCGGCGTTAATTCCAGCGATACGCGAGCCATTCGTTAACCGATACGTTCGCGGGGGAGATCTCATTTCGCGGTACGATCGGGCGAGAAATTTATCCGGGGACAGGCGGGAATAAATTGCACGGGCGAAACGAACACAGAGAATTTTTCCGAGATGGATGCACGATGGAAACGAGCGTGTACGGTGTTACGGTTATGTGTAGCCTCGTATTAAAAGTGTCAGCCCCCGCGGTCCCGGTGACCGAGGGATGGGGTTAAAAATGGTGGGCGCAAGGCGGATCAGAAAGAAGTCCATAACTCGAAATATCTAGGCGGGCGTATAACGGAAATTTAAAGCCACTTCGCAGCCGCGAAGGTGTCGCCGTATATTTTAAATTTTATCGCGCCCGCGGCCGAATATATACGGCGGCCCATCAGGCCGACGCGGAGCCCGGAAAAATTGTTCCGGCTTTGACAGCGTCCCGACGTCCCGTCGGTGGACTAAAAAATTCCCAGAGATACACCCTTGATTTTGGGGAAACTTCGGAACTGTAAACCATGCCCAACGAGGGTACCGAACGTTGTGTACATTTTCTAACCGCGCGAATGTAACGTCGAATTTATTAGATCGCGCACTATTCTATCGTGCTCGTGGGGGCATTTTGCTTACAATTAGTGGTTATTTCACATGCAATGCTTTTCCTCGCTGGGTATTCATCGAGGAGAAGTGTACCATATAATGTAAATCAAATGTAATCAGAATTGGTGTAGGTCACACTGTGACCTACAATATGGTCACACTGTATCGTTATCGGTTTCGCATAGGTAGGTACAAATCGGTATGCGAAACGTCGTTGGTCGCTTAAGTGGACAGAAGATCACGATGCGAAGATCGTAAAGGAAGACAGATAATCTGTGGCGTCCTTCGTTAACCCAGTACACCGTAATAGGACGCTTCGAGTAATGAGACCCTAAGTACCGTTATTCGATAGGACGAACGTCGTTTGCCACAAGGGTTGTTACGTAGCACGTCGCATCGTTTGATTATGGTTGTTTGGCACAACAACATATACTCACGTTTCATGCGCGTCTTTATTCCGATATTTATAGTGGTTATTTGGTAGAAAGGGAAAAGGGATGTGACGGACGTGAGAGGGATATTGTAGGCAATGAAACATGGAATACAAACTTCATTATCGATTTAATGGTTATACAGCGCACACGTTGCGACGGAACAGGTCGTTCGAAATTAATTACACAGCCGGCGGCGATTTTCTTTGCGCCGCTAATAGAGGAAAAGGAAGAGGATTGGCAATTTGACGTGATGAGAGTGGCGGGATTCCTTTCTTTCTGGCTTCCTTTGTAGAAGGGCGCAAGGACCAAGTCCTTTAACGGTTGCCCTAACAGGTGATTCTGCCTCCTCGAAGGATTCAATCTCTTTCAACCGCGCTAACGCTCATTTCCGTTGAAGCCTCTTCTTCCCCTTCGCCAGCCCCCTTTATGCCTCCCTTAGAGGCCCGTTGTCGTAACTTTTATTAATTGTCTAACGATGGGACTACTAGCAAGCCTCGAAACAGTACCACGAAAGGCGGCATTATCGCATCTAGTGAATACTTGATAACAACACCTGATCTTAAGGAGATTAAGCCGTACCCTGTATGACGCGGTACAATTTGTCTTTAATATTGAACGAAGCCAAAAGCGCGTATTTTACGCAGCAACTTTGCGCACAAATCCCATGCGACAAGTGTATTTAATTTCTTGAAAGTCAGTCGCTCGTTGCTGTGCAAAATTTTGCGATTCGTTCTTGTCTGTTGATTGAGCTAACAAGGGGAGGATAGGGTGTGGTAGACATCAATTTTGATGAGCCTTGACACGATGAATCTATATCGAAAATGTGTAAATAGGTGTGCGAGCGTTTAAGTCAATAGTCCTTAATAAAAGAGATATTTACATGTACATTATTAAAAATTTCATGGTGGCCGTAGGGTTTTAGTGGATAAAAATCCCACACTACCCTGGCGCCCACGGAGTATTCCCCTTTGGAGGCGTCGGAGTGTCTTTTGAAGATTATTTTTTTTTAACGTGGAGAAATCTTTAGTAAGCCATTATCGCGATTTGAGGAGACAGATTGCTGTTACATTGGCGATATTTCCACTCGATAATTCTATTATGCGGGCGTCGCAAAGCATCAATCTAGGAGCTTCTTAATCGTCAGGTAGGTAATTGCAACCCCCGCGGTTATTCGCGAGTCGCCCTCTTCTCTGATACTTGCCGTATCGCGGACCTCATGAAGCACTCGCAGTTCCATGGCGTCGCTCGTTTTCCCAGCGCGCTCTCGTTGCCGAGAGTGTTGAGACGCGTCGATTCACTCCACGACACGGACAGGCGAAATTCAAAGATGGCGAGCCTCCTCAGACGAGGCTTAGAGAAAATTTCCGTGGAGGATTGGGCGGCGTACGAGGGAGGGTGGGCGAAAAAAAGAGTTGTTGGCCGCCGAAAGAGAAGCCCTGCACGATGCCCTTGATGAGGGTGTGAATAAGTATGTCTCAAGTGGCTGGAGTGGCTGCGCTATCAGTCCGGCTTAGTGCCGTGGGCGAAAATTAATCTCGCGTGCGTGTATCATCTTCACGCCTGTGTATCTCTCTGCGCGCGTGTGCACGCGCTCATACACTTACGCATGAACGTTACAGTGATATGCATCGCGGTGCATAAACGGTTCCGACGAGGCGGAAAACCGCTGTCGAAGTTCTATGGAACGTTCGCGCGGGAATAGTGGTTGGTTCTAGTGACAACGCTCAGGCGTCTCAATTTACTCCTACCAACTTTCTACTTGACAATGATTGGAGCAAGTCGAACTAACTTCCAAACGGTTGGGAGCACTTTAAAAGACAGTGTAGAATAGAGTTACTTAATTCGTATTATAATATCAAAGGATATAATATTAATTCGATCGATGATCGTTAAAATGGCTGAGATTGAATACTGATTACGAAACAAGTTGCGGAAATGCAAAAAATATTGCGTAGATCGATAAGGGTGTTTTGAATGAAGCTGATAAATGTGCGAGTGAATTTTAGAGGGTTGTAAGGCACGAAAGCAGGTTACAGCTTTAAATACGGGGTAATTATTTCTGACTCGATGCCACCGTCAAGTAGTACAAACCCGTGATCTACCAGCCGGTAGACAGATTCAGGATCCCATTACACTGCAGGCCTCTAATTGTCCTCGCAATTCAAATGGACTGATGTACGTACCCTAAAATAGGAGTACACGACGTGAAATTGATTAACTGGTCGGGCTACGTACACCGTACCACGCTAAAAGCTGTGTAACGTAGCTACGTGCCTTGCATGAATGTTCTCCAATGTTCAGTCTCAGCCTCGAATGTTCATAGAATTATCCGTGAATTATTAGAAAAGAAAGTGACAGAATTGTGAAGTCTGATGTTCGAGGACGTCTCAAATCATAATAAATTCACGATGAAATATCTGCAACTGTAACTTCCCAGGTTTGGAGCAGAAAAAGAAATCGCTGAAAATCCGTTTTCAACGGAAACATCTCTCAACGAGACTGCATTAATGGTATTTTAATATTTACACAGACGAAAATAACTGCGCGAGGAGTTTATCGAATCTTCGCGAGCTCTCTGACGCTCCTGTCGACTAAACAGGCGGCATTTTCAATGGTGAAATTGATCGAACATCGTGGACAAGGCTCAACACTGGAGTTCGTTTAATTCGCAACAAAATGGATGTTTCTCGCGTAGAATTTCATTTTCAACAAGTCCCGATGCGGTATTTTTTCCCATTGATTTATACGTTCCGTTCGAATAATTCTTCCGCAGCGGGAGCGCGATTTTCAAATTTCTCACGTTACGATAGCAATTATCGTAAAATTTCTATTCAGGTGAGAGCGCGCCGGGCGAAATTCCATATTCACGCACGACGATACGCGAGCTTATAACTCTCGGATAATCTGATCGATTTAGAGGATATCCGTTAAAGCGCTTTCTAATTCAAAGTTCGATCAGCACATTTCAGGATTACGTTCTCCCGACATCTTCGGGGGAATGAAATATTCGTGGATTCGATTTTGCCCCGGCGGCGAACGGAGATTTCCTCGATACCGAGATGTATATTCTTATCGAGGCGATGTAAAGGCGGCGTAAACGGAGCAGAAAGCTGGTGTCAACATGACGCGGCAGGAAAATCATGGGTTCGTGTTGATTTAGGACCGGCAGCCGACAAGCCTCGGGAAAACTAGGCTAACCCTTACCAGACACGTGTTATAAGATCAATATTTTTTATTTCGATAGCCTGCAATGTTTTGCCACGCACTAGGGGGTGAGCAGCTGTGCCAGGAAAAACGAGACGCTTGACATAAGCTGAAGGAACAGCAAGACTTGAGCAAAATCTCGGTGCGGAAAATGACACTGGAAATTACAGTGTTATAAGTGTGAATCTAGAAATCGATGTTCTCAAATTTATCCCGTCGATATGCTGTTGCTCCCAGCGACTCGTCAGGAGCATACTAGGTGTGACCTGACTCAGGCCGGCTAACGCGGAGATTGGGCAATCGGACCGGGGTGACTAACGCAGGCAGGGTATCTTTCGACACACCCCTACACCCGAAACTTTTCCCTTTCGACAAGAACACCAGGAGACGAAACTGATGCCATCCATACCGATTCCATGCTCAGTAAAAATGAATATTTCTGCTCAAATATTCATTCCAGTGGCTATTATTATGATAGATAATGTTAACAACATTCACACTAACTATCCAGTATAAATTATTATTAACTATGGTCGATTAAACTCGAGATATAAAGCAATTATAGTAACATTTGGAATTTGAAATGATTTTCTACGTCGATTGAATTTTCTTTTATTCTCAATGTTTAAACGATCGGGTAAATTTTAATGCTTATACGTATTGCACAGTATTAATAATAATGTGAAGATAGTTTTTAGGTAGACTTCGTGTTAAGTGAATACTTTTAGGAATACTTGTAGAAATATTTCGAAGTATAATTTACTTTCTATAGGCGATGGTGAATTTCCGTGTAAGCGACAATTCTCGAGGTAAATAGCAAATTTTACTGGAGGCCCATTATACATATGCCTCGTGTGTAGTTGTAGCTTTGATACTTGAGGCTCTAGTAATAATTCATATTTAACAGAGTGCATTTCCTGAATCATTCAATGAAAAGAGGAAACTGTAACAGAGGAAGCCGCTTCTTTGCATTTTCCAATTTCCATCTGCTGGCCCAAGCTGCTTTATCGCCGGCTACGGAAAGCTTTTTTATGGGGACAATCGCTGAGAAACATCTGCGGCTCAGGCCTGCACAGCAGAATTCTAAGGATTTATAGAGGGGCCGCGCGATTTAATTTATTCCTCGTTTAAGTAGCACACGGAAATAGATGTCATTCTTGTCGATATGAGGTGTCGTCCTTATCGATCAATAACGTTATTCCCGATGGAGGGTGTACGCGAGTCCAATTCGAGATAAAGCTCACCGGGAATGCGATTCGAAATTGCTTGGATCGAAGTTGCATAACTGTCGCTGGCAATTTTCACCGCCACGTAAAGTAAATCTCATTCGGCCCGCGAAACAGTTGCGTCGTTAAATCTGAAGGAAGGGCAGAATGCATTCACAGTGGACGGGATGGCACGAGGAAGTAAGAGCACGATTAACAAGACCGACTAATCGTGCTCTCCGACGAAGGTAAATATTAGGACGTTCATCCCCCTCGCTTTGAAGCGTAAACGAACATTCGTACAGGCCGAATTAATTAATTCGCTGCTAAGAAGCTTCGTTATCACGGAACAATCGGGCCCGTCTCAGACGTCTCGCGCAGATCCGCGATGCATTAAGCAATTCGGTTACACTCGTCTCGGAGGAATCGCGAAACGAGTTCCTCGAGGACCCTCCTAGCAGGAAGAAGGGTCGAGCTCCCGCGCCCCTTCTCGCCTGTACATACATATACGTTGTGCTACGGGGGGTGATTGTCAAAATTTTGCCAGGGTGACAGGTACAAAAGGGTGGCCGAAGTTACGAGAGGAAGGGATGCTACCAGGCAGCCGGTGCTCGAGCCTCCGCGAGAACCTCGGAATCTTTACACCCTGGTACAAAAGGGGTCTACGGTTTGGGAGGTTTAAACCTGCCGCTGGCATTTAATGGCGTCTGTAAGTTATACCTCCGAGGGAAAGGGGAAGTCGAGGGGGCGAAGCACGTAACCCACGGACGGCTGAGATCGAGGAGTGGAAACGGGAGAAGAGGGTCGAGTGGATGCGAGTTGTAAAGATAGACGACGAGAATAAGACGAAGGAAAAAGGAGGAAATGGGGAGGAGCAATGGGAGACGGAGAGAGGACTCGAAGAGGCGAGCAAGGGAGCTGGATGGAAAAGACACAGTTGGCGGCTCCCACACAAATTACCTAAGAAAGCGGTTCTTCAAGTATCAGTTAGGGTTTAGTTCTCAATCTCTCGACTGCGCCGTGGCCTTTCCTTGCGAGGAGGGGATAAATTTCGTAACCCGCCAGGTTAAATCTTCTGGTCGAGCCGCCACAGGTCCTGGAAGACTCGCCACGTTCTATCATCGATCCCTTTCCCTCGCTGTCCGAATCGCGGCCGCAAACTTCGTCGAAAGCCGGATCTCTCTGATCGAATTACGGGGGAAAGAAGGGTCCGACTTTTGTACGCTCCTATTCGCCTTCCTTGTTAAGGGCGGTTGATCACGTCCCGTTGCGGTGCCAAAGAACGAATGGGGTTTCATTTGAAATGGTGGAATTAAGGATCGTGCTTATTAGAATCTTGGAATCGACGATACCTATATGTAGTTATATAGGTACACCTTCGTGGAACTTTTGCTACTGTATATCGTGGGATTTTGTGAAAAGGATGAGTGAAGAAGAAGGAAGATTTAGGAAATGTCAATTCTGAGTAATTGTCCTTCGAATTGGAGTGTCAGTAGTCTTAAGGGGGTGGGCCCACCTAGAACGGTCAAAACAACATGCTTCTTTGGGTTTTTTTTTCTAGAAAAACCGATAAACTTTTATTGTTATACATTAGTCTATTGGAGAGAGTACATCTTACGGATATTTCAGTATTTTTTATGGTAAAAGGTATTGAAAGGTTTGAGACTTATGGGCGATGCCCGAGACGTCCTTTTTATTTTAGACACTTTGCGGCGACAACCGTAGCTCGGTGCAGGAGAATCCAAAATTGAAAATGCGATTTTTTTAGACAATGTATGAAATTATCTCGGCCTCCCTCCCTTAAATAAACTTCAAATCGGATGCATCACGTTTTATTGATCTGATAAAAAAGTAGAATAACGCGCCATTAGTCAGACATTTCATCCAGTAGAATGAAAGTTGCTATTGGAAAGCATAATAAATATGTATCGAGTAGCTCTTTGAAAATACTTTCATTTTAATCACAGGGACAAGAATGGAACTCGTTGAAAGTGTATATGCCGTTATGCAAGAAGCTGTTGAAAGGATGTCAAGTCTTATTGTCGTTCCGTTAGCACGTAACTTTTCCTTTTTCAATTTGCATTCGTTGCCGGGCGATATCGGCACCTTTTACGCTTCCTCCTACTTTCTCCCCGAATAAAAGGATTCCACATCAGCTGTATCATTTCCAACGATCCACGCCATTCGTTGAATTCTCAAGTGGCTCGCGGCGGCGATCTCGAGCGACACGTTCACTCGGAATTTGGAAAGAAGGCCGCTGATCAGCTGAATAAAAGACGTTCAAGTAAACAGGAAGAGAATGCTTTTGTGCCCGCGAATGAAAGCGCGTCGATTTCCCTTCCCCTGCATCCGAAGATGCACAGGCATGGAGATTACCAGTTTTATTTCGATATAATGCCACGTATGAGAATAACGCGAGTGTTGGAGCCCCCAAAGGCGCGCGATTGTCCTTTCTGAACATGACCAGACACGCGCTTTGAGCCTTCGCTCCTCCACAAATACACGTCCATGCGACTGCACCAGTGCATCGCGCTTTGTGTATCTGAAAAGGGTATCGAGAAATCCTGAAAGCAACGAGTAAACGGCTGCTTTCGGAATTTTTTTCAGCGGCTTTGGAGTATCCCGGTTTGCAAATTAAACTCGTCGAGCAGGCGAGGAAAATTATTCTGAACGCGATTTCATACGGATTACAAACACGGGCAATATTATATAATTATATATCGAACAGCGCTATTAACAAGATCGAGCACACTGAAACGCGACGATAATAATCATTTAAAAATCGACCAAGTGTGAACGTATCAAGAGCCAAGGATCCGCTACAAGATGGCAGGTGCATTTATCGCCCTCTGAATTAATTCTCAGCGATTCAATCAAGAGAGGATCCGTGCGTCTGCCTCGTAAACCCAACTCCATTCAAAGCCCCGATACTATATCTCGGAACGTAAGCCACGCTTTGCCGAATGAGAACGGCAAAATTCAACGGACTCGAAAGCACGTAATAAAACCAATAACTGGCTTCCCGGGTCCATCCAGCCAGGGGTCACTTTCGATCCACTACCCTCGGCGATTCCCTGAATTTCTCTTGGCGCTGCCATTTGGTTTTATCGTTCTCGTGCTTTAAGCTCATCTGGTAAGTGCTTGGCCGGCTCGCATGGGACGTCAAAAACGTCGATCGAGCCTTTCATTCGGTTCGATCAACGGAGCCCCGGCACGACGCAGCCAACCGTCAGCCTCGAGTTCACGACAAAAGGACGGAAAGGGCCGCGAAAGGGACGAAGGGGAGATACCTGACTTCCGGTCCCCGCAACCCCTCCCCACCGCCCATCAACTACCACGTCTCCGTTTTCTCGGCGTGGCGCACGACGAACTCCTTTTGTTCCCGAATTCTCTGATTTTCGAAACTCGCTGTTTAGCTGGAAGCTGGCCGGTAATGAGTCGCCAAACAATCTTGGACGGCGAAGCGTTTCCAGTCCCGTGCGCAAACACGACACTCGGGGTGCCTGTAATGGATGATCGAAACGTTCGCGCGAACAATGGGAACGGACTGTGAATCGATGAGGAAAAGAGCACGATTACGTTCTACGTAAACACAGAGTTTTCGAATGCAACGAATTGGAGACCAGAGGGAAGGACATGGCTCGCGGGTGGTAGATGTAATTCCCTTGAATGGGCACGACAATGCTGATGGTTCTTAACGTGATTATGCGGTAAAGAGGAGACGCGATTATTAGATTACCAAACCTCCCCGTAGGAATGCAGCTAAAGCGTCAATACGATAATTACCGAGGCTGCGAGCTTTACACGTTCTCGACGAGCTTTTCGAGGACCTTGGGAATCAAGGAAACGTGACCCTTCATGCGCGCTCAACTGTTTTGCTCGCGAGCGGCATGTGAGTACCGAAATAAAATGAAAGAAAAGCGGGGAAAAAGGCAGCAGCCACGTCGAAGCTCACGTCATCGGCGCGTCTGCGGCGAGACCACGTACCAGCAAACACGTTAATCATTCCCGACACGCTCCCGTGGTTGGACGAGAACGGCATGTCGTCGCATTAACACTCGTAATTAAATTAAAAAATTTAAATAACACGCCGCCAGACGGGAATCTGTGAACCCTCTTACGGACCACCTTCCAGCATTCAGCCACATCGGGGGTCCTCCTGTTTTTTTCGTTGGCGGGCAACCCTCGCGACGCGGCGCGGCGCGGCGCGTTTCAACGACCGGACCGCTCGAAACGAGAAGGACGTAATCATTTTCCTGGCGTTTGCTGAAGCGACGGGGTCGGTGGAAAAGGGTAATGCACTTGAGGGAGCGAGATATAAGGAGTTCCTTCGTGTTCTTCAAAGTAATGAAGCAGATATGCAAAACTACTTAGGACGTCTCGTTTGGCCTGACTCTTCCTCTTATTTCCACGATTCATCCCGCTGTGTTCCCATCCCCTACCCTCTGCCTCTGTCTCGTACCGTTCTGTTCGCCGACCTTCTGCTTCCCGTCCGACCGTCTTCGCCTCTCGCTCCTTCCACCCGCTGCAAAACGACCCTCCCCCTCCCCCGACCTTCTGTCCCAACCGCTCCACCCGCTCGGAATAGAATAAAAGAGGCGTAATGCCCCGCTATTTGCATATTAAATTTGCCCCTTCATCCGTACGGCTCTATTCAAATGATTATTCCTCATCGTTCGCTTTGGCGGAGAGCGTGGCCGAGCTCGCGGAAAGTGCGAGCCGTGATGCTCCTACGGGGAGCTTCAACGGGAACGTTTCAATCCGCTCCACCTCCGACACCTCGGCCTCTCATCAAGTAATTGCGCGGAAAAGCAAAATTTCACATCCGATTTACGGCGAAAATTCGCAATAAAGAACCTCGGGCGAGCTACCTCTTGCCTCGTACTGTGATCAAGCACGCGGGCGTGCGTATTAACCGGCAGCTGCACTTTTCCCATGTTTCCTTATTTCCTCTTAACCTTTTTAACGTTTGAATTAAAACGAAACTCTCGGTCAGAGTTGTTTTATCTCCACACAAGTTTGTTGAACCGAAATCTACCTAATTCGACAAGAGCTGTAGGTACATATATCGCCTATCGAATGAAGCATGAAAGCGGCGTTTCTATTCAATCAACTTTGTATATTTCAAAAGGCTGATGGTAACGATTGAAATGGGTTTTGAAAAGGTATACAATCGGGAACAAGGAATTTGGGGAACCTTTTACGCCACTGTTGCCAAGCCTAATCCTACAGTTAGTAGCGACTTTTGCAGCGACGGAAATACGTCGTCGCTTAATACTGGTTACGCGACGGCCAAGCTGGTTCACCGAAACTTAATATAAAGTACAGGGGAGATTTATGCAAATCGCTGTTACTCGCCATGAAAGTGGCGATTTACCAACAAAGGCCGCGCTGAATGTAGGTTAACGATAGTGGTATTAGACCGCGCTAGTCAAACGTAGTATCCATTTAATCTCGAGCCGTTGACCTCCATTCTGCGTACACGTCATATTTACATACGGTCACGTGTTATTAAATAACGGTATGTTAATCTGCCTAGTAAACACGTTGCACCGGCTTTGAGCGTTATTAGCCGCGCCCTTTAGTTCGGCTCTCACCCCCACCCCCGTGGATATCGGCGCGTTCGAATTACCAGCGCACGTAGTTATCGTAACGGAGCACGCGTCGAAACGAGGGACGGGAAGTTTGTAGACGGTGTCGTGGAACGCGGGAAAACCGGTAGAGAAAAGGGGGAAAGTTTGCACCGGCGATGTTAAGGCGTTTCAGTCTCCGTGCCGTCGCGTAATATGAGAAGATCACGCGATAAAGTTACAGTCCTTTCTTCGCCATCGTCGCCGTCGACGACGTCGTGGTTGTTGTCAAAAGTCCCTTACCTCCTCGACCACCGCCGGGAAAAGCCGAGGAAGATGGGTTCGCGGTGTATTACAGCGCGAACGTGCATAGTCTCTATGACGACCTAATAAGACCCGAAGCCGTAATGAAATCCTGAGAATCCTATGGGCACGAACGAAGCAACGATCCTACTTTCTAAATACGTACCCACGTTACGTGTCTTCCATGGCGATTTTTCGCCATCGGGGAAATCGCTGCGCCCTGTTTAACTGATTTCTCAGAAATAAGAAGAATTTCATTTATAGAAGAATTTCATTTTCTATAGTAAATCCTCCAGTTGAGTCACAATTGATGGCCCAGCTTCCTCTCCACCATTTTCAAAATTGCTTCACCGACTTCAAATACACATTTATCAGAGAGTTCGAGGAGTGGCAAAGCATTTTATCGTAAAGTGATACAGGTCTCTGTCTTCGATCTGTAGAGCCTGTATTAATTCTGATTAAGCAACGAACGGCAGCAAAACAAGCTTTAAATTGTTTGTCACGCAAGATACGAGTTATATCCCGTGCAATATTCGCGCAGATGTAACTCGCCCGCATAAAGTGCGGCTGTGTGAATTAATCAAGCAGGCCATGGGCCACGGAAATTGTTCGGGACCGAAGTCTCGGGTTAGTATTTTATTGTCGGACCGTTTTTGTAGATTGAAATAACTAAAGCTTTTGCCCCGCGCTTCGGAATCCGGCGACCGTGCAAGAAGCATCGATATAAATTTCTGAAGCGTGCGCAACGACCGCGTCCTCGTAATCCTGTTGTACGATCCTGGGCAATACCTTCTCCTTAGCGTGAACAAGAAAGCCAGCTGCAACGTATGAGCCGACCACCGCGGCGCGACCTATGAAATGTAACAATCGCGGGCGGTATTAAATTTCAAGGGATTTCATTTGTCAACGGGGACGCGATAAAACGACCGCTCACTGTAACGAGCTACAATTGTACGACGTTTTCCGTTTGCTAATTAGTATTTAAGGGGCCATTCCGGTTCGCGCGCCGATCAATTAAGCGATTGTCGGGAATTTATTGCGAAGAAAAGAAATATAATAATGGGGCAACCTATTTTCTATTTATTAAACTACATTTCTACAGTAAGTAAAAAATATAAAAGTAATTAAATTAATGTTTTTAAAATGCTTTTAAAAGCAGTCTCAATGGCATATTTGAAAGGTGACGCCTCGCTAGCGCAGGTGATTCCAGCTGTAAAAATCCACAAGATCGAAATTCGTAATACATTATTTGCAGAATGGATCGAACCGGATGCATTCAAACTATATTGGCTTTAAAACGCGTGCATGGCAATTGGAAAACCGCCAAATTGTATTCGAGTTACCCTCAGGAAATTGTCGAGTCGTTATGGCTCTCTGAACGCCAAACATCCCCGGCCGATCGCTATACGCTAATTGAATATACGTGTTAGATCTCTAACACGTATATTCCGTTTCGTTCGACTGTGAAAAGCGTTTTTTCACGCCGCGAATAAAACGACTCTTTCAGGTCGTCGAATGGAGTGCCATTTTTCCGTTAGTTTCCCCCCGTATAATGCCACGTCACGTATTATTCCATTTAATGGTGATGAGATTAATCGTACGACTGAAGTATCACGAGATTAAAGGATTAGCCTATGAACGTCTGTCTCTGTATTTTCAATCTTTTTCGGCGCAAAATTAAGTGCAACGACACGCCAATCGTTCCCTCGCTGTAAACTCCTTCGCGTTCCCCTGGAATTGGATTTGACGAGACAGGAAGCCCGGCATTAATTGAACTAAGAACCGTGTCTGAACCTTCGATCTTCGCAGCACAGGCGAGCAAAGAGGGGACAGAGGTTGATCGAGGAAATCGCAATACGAGCAGCACGCGTCTCTTGTCCCTCGGATAAAATCTGACCGGTCCCGGCAGGCTGCCGGTTTTCCGGGGAGTCCAACACATCGATCACGTGCACGCCTAATAGCAGCACGTGTTGGTGATTACGCTCGAGGGACTGTGGCTAGATCGGGTCTAGGTAATTGCCCGAGCATCGGACCCCCCCCCCCCCCACCACCACCACCCAAGCCTTCGATCTCCATCCAGCGTACCGGCAAGCCCCCATGCACACCAGAATCCCCGCATGTACGACCATCGATGGTATAGCCCA
Organism: Andrena chrysosceles; assembly: GCA_963855975.1. Lineage (NCBI taxonomy): Eukaryota > Metazoa > Arthropoda > Insecta > Hymenoptera > Andrenidae > Andrena > Andrena chrysosceles. Next base: position 5,918,184 of record OY979766.1, on the reverse strand, counting down.
GCTACGTACGCGATTGATTGGTTAACATGTCTGGCTGGCCTCCAGTCTGGCCTTGATTATCTATCTCTCCACCCTGTCTGCAGCTTACTCACCTCAGTCCACTTTCTCTTACCCCTCCGACTCGCCCCTCTTCCCCTACTACCACCAGGAACACGACCGTATCATTCAAATTGCAGTATTAAACTCCTCACCCCCACACCCCTGTTCCCTTCCCTAAAAACTGTTCCCCGAAGGGACGATGAAAATCGTGCATTTTATCGTGGCACCGCGTAATTGAACTAGCTTACTGCCCTGGACGAAGAGTTCTCCCTCGTCGTTCTATTCGTCCTCGATTCTTTCCTTTTATATCAATTTGCCGTGGCTCTGCCTTCTGGCATTATGGCGTTCGTCACTTTTGTGTCTACTTTGAATGGGAAAGCCTGAGAACTTGGCGATCTTATTCCGAGTATTACACGACCGTAATCCTGAGCCACGTCTGAAACTTTCGTTTCATTGTTAGTTGCTCGTGGATATTAGCATCGCGGATGTAACGGTTATTTATGGAATACTGACTCCTTACGTTGTGGTTATGTGCTTGTGTGCCGGGGTAACAGATCTATGTAAAATAATCAATGATAATAGGAAAGCTTGCAGAGATAGAGACAAGTAGTATAGATTTAAAAGAATAAAAGAACGTCAATTTTTTTATTTGAGTAGCTTTGGATCGTCTCCACTCGTGATTGTCACCGAGACCTGCTCCCTTGCGAGCAACGCGCTTCCGCCGATTCGAAAAATGATTCCCTTTGATATACTTGTCAGACGACGCTCGCGCGAGAGAGATACTTGGGTAAACTTTCGAAAGCCTGCAGGTGTGTTAGTATTAAAAAGCGTTATGGAAGGTAACTGAAAACGGCACGCAGGGGCCCCCGGTGTCTTTCACAAAAGAAAGAGGCGCGACATCCTGTGTCTCGCCCCTTCCGAGACGCGTTTTATTTTCGGCCTCGCAAAGGGAAGCATTTTTGCACGCTGTCTGAACACGTTGCCTAGGGTAGGTGGATGGGTAGGTGTAGGTGTCTATTAAAGCACAAGAGTGACATAATACTCGCCACTTAAAAAGGGTTGCCGTGTGACCAGACAGCGAGAGGGGTGTCTGGTGTCTCAAGAGCCCCACTCTGGGGTGTACCATCCACATCCCCCGGGGTCTTCCCTTACGAGCTACGTTAAGACAAATGCGTGCCCTTAAGCGCACGCATACATATGCATGCGGTGCCTGGGTGTAGCAGCGCTTGTATACCTGATTCAATACCTCCGAACATAGTGGGGTATCGATCGGTCGTTGATTTAATCGAATGACTCTGCTTAACCAGCGAGCTGTCGATGGCCGGATGGTTCGTTTCTTTAGAAATCTGTTATCTGTGGCCAGAAAGGGGAGAAACTCTTAGGGCAGAAATTAAATAACGATGAAAAAAATAGTTGATACTGCAGAACGATTACTTTTAATAGCTTCTATATACATGATCTTAGCTCAGAGTGGCGGAAGGCTAACAATAAGGTGGATTCAACGTAAACTTGATGTAACTCTCGTTGCTTTGCTCCCTCGAATGTCTCTGAACACTCCTAGTGAGAGCACCTTCCAGGATGAAAGTTTTCTCTAGGATTATTCCTCCCTTACGGAATAGTATTCCTCTTCATTAAGGAAAAGAAATTCGCGAAATGTTATCCTCGTTAGGACTGGTTAAAACAAGAAACCAACGATTATTTAATTGCATTTTATTGCAAGGGCAGAGTTACGGCTCCGCCCGGACAGATTAAATGACGCATTAAGTACGGCATAAAGGTAAGCAAAAGTCCTCGGGTTTCAGATACAGAATTTCCACAGGATCTGCACCTGTACGATGAAATTTAACCGGCTTCCGGTGGCTCCCCGCCCTCTCGAGACGTTTCATTTCGCGGATGAAAAGCAGCCGCGGATTACCTTTACAAAATACGCGGGGATTCTGCGTTCTCGCGGAGGCTGCTTGATCCCCCCGTCCAGGAACGTGGAATACAATTTTATGCCTCGTTTTTTTTTAAGAAAGACCGCGATAACCCCCGCTGCCAGACGAAGACAGGCGGGGCACGCGAACGGAGGGAGGGGGCGGGAGGAAGAGCAGGACGAAGGGAGAAGTAAAAAGCAGAGAGGGTGAATGTCTGCTCCTTTCTGCGATGCGTGACCCTCCCTCGAAACGTAACCAACCCCGCCCGTAGGTTAGGCCACCTCGGAGGGTGTAAATGTACTGCCAGATAGATCCAGCGGTATAGGGTGTCCCGGGATATTCGAGAAACTCCCCCAGCTCGTTTAGCGGATCATTCGGCGCGACAAACGTCACGGGCAGTAGTGCGGGTCAACGTTTCACGGGACACGCTGTATACGAGCCGGCAGAGAGAATGGTTGGCTCGCGACGCAGGGAGACGGGAAAGGGTGCGCCAGAAATTCCACAAAATTTAAACCTCCAGACATCCATCACTATACGCGACAGCCGACCCCCTCCCCTATCGACGTGCCAGACTATACCGCGCTTCCCAAACCTACCAGCCCTGCGTTTCGACGGCAGCTTCGTCAAGTGTGATCTGTCATTCGACATCGCGGTGGGAAAAATATAGTACCCCGGGCGGTATTGTCGTCGAGCAACAGGGTATAAAATTTGTCGAATATTTTTAATTCGCCGGGGCGTCAGCTGCGCGAGATTCTTGAAGGATGAGTTACCGTTCGAAGCTGTTTCACAGCTCGCGATCCCCCTGTAAATTTCAAACCGACGCAATCGATCTGTTTCACCGTAAGTCGCGCCCTTTGCGGTCCCGCGAACCAGAAACAGGTTACACCCTCGATCCCTTTGTGAAAGACGCGACTCGTTTTTTCGGAGAGGAACAACAAGGCCGGTCAGAGACGCGGCTGCAGCGTCGAATTAAATCCGCAAAGCCGTAAATTATAATCCGGCCGGCTCTTCTCCACCCGCGGACAGTGATGCTTTTCATCGTCGCATTATCTCCGCCAGGCTAAACAATGCAAAATTATAACGGACGTAAAAAATGCACTTCTCCCCGTTTCGCCGATCCCGCAGCAAGAGCGCGGGGCTCTTCGTTACAGCGAAATATTCAGTATTGTTCGCGGACAGAGAGGCGGCGCTCGACAGGACCCTCGTTGTCGATGTAAATTTTTTAAGCGGCTCGCTCACGTGCACCGCGCATCGGCCAGTTTAATTAGAAGCGAACGCCGCTATTATTTCACCGCTCGTCGACAGTGGCGTAACGGTAAACGTTCCGCCGCCGATTAAGTTCCTTTCAATGATTTATTTCCTTTTCCAATTCGCGACAATGCGCCGGTTCGCGCGTGTGTGGGTGCGCGCTCTTTCTACCCACCCTGTTAACGTTTTGTGTCGCGAGAAATTGCGGCGACGTAACACCGGGGAATCCATCCCGAAAGGAGGGAAACACAAAGGGAAGGAAGAATGCAGATGCGTGCGGCGACAGGGGGAGGACTGGTGCACCGGAAACAGCCGAAAAGAAACACTACGATGCTCTCTTTTCCATCGTCAGTTAACAATGTTCGCGAGATAACAGGGAAAGCGTCCTCTGCTCGTTGGCTGCCACAAACTTCGTCATGCCGATTATCTGACAAGGGGAGAATATTACTGAACAAGTACTACCGAATACGACAGCCTTCTTAACGATAACGACAGTTGTGTAAAATACAGAAAATAACATCGAAGGGTTAAAACCCAAACTCATAAAGACAAGGGATGCTGGAATGCCAAGAAGAATCGAATTGTTTCGTTTTTTCTTATTCGTCCTACCTGTACACGCGAAAGAACGCTCACTAAGTACTTTCTCCACGGCTTTTTTACTCGGTACATATACAGCAGCGTTGATTCGCCAATTTCCGACGGAATATCCAGTGGCGGATTTAAGGAAAAATGCCCCGGTGGCAAACGTTCTGGGACACCCTGTATACATGACAGAATTCCAAATACATTTACGCACATGTGGTATGAAAATTATCGAAATAATTTTTTGATAAAATTTGAATTTTGTTTGGAAGATGGGGCCCAGGCGGCAATTGCTCATTGGCCGCCCGTTAAATCCGCCACTGGGAATATCAATTACATTTGTACAGACGGTAATTTGTATGGTAATCCAAGGATTTTTCGAGTACGGAATAACGCATTCACGTCACGCGTACGGCAACCGGTGCGCGCGATATAGGCGGCTGGCCATGATGTTCACAATATTTGGCAAATATTCATAGAATTCTTCTTTTAACTCGCGGATGGATAGACATTGGAAATATTTACCGAACGTGCTACAAAAATATGGGATGTTCTTCTGATGCGGCGCGCTTGTTTTCGGTGTCCACTCCCCGCGCGCTCAGAATATTTCGCGGCGCGCGTGCCCGGGCACAGGCGAGCGTAAAAATACACCGGCGATAACTGCGCCGCGCGATAACAGTCGCGACTGTTTCCCGACCTCCCATAACCAAACTTTCGGCCCCCCCTTGATCCGGCAATGACAACTAACCCCGACAAATTCAAAATTTCACCGACTTTAAAGTAAACGTGACATCTCTCCTACGTTCCAGCCCTCTCAGTTTTCCGAAGATGTAACTCGACCGTGAATATAAGCTCCACACGTATCGGCACCCCACTGATAATCACTATTTTCCATATTTTTCGAACGCACGTCACGCTCCAGGTTAGTTTTATACACAGTCACGACGTATCCATATATTTAGCAGGGATTTCTTGGAGTACAATAATAATTAGTTAATAAGAATGGGGTAGATTGGTAAATTTGGATGCGATAGGATGAAAGTAACGTGTAAGTGGCGTAGATGTTCTTTCTTCCACTGATCTCGCAACAGTTTCCAGGAATGTGATTCTAGTTATCAACAGAATTGCCTGGTTTCCCGATACTATTGACTGCTAATAAGAGTTTCCCATTACTCTGTTGTACTATGAATACAGCACCCATCCAGTATATTCACTATTACCGAAGAACTACTCAGCCTGTCCATCCAACATTCCATCACCAGTTCAATTCATAGCATCGCATACATAGCGCTTTAAACGTTTCCATAGCACGATATTCCCTACTGATCGAACGCAGGTATGTTTATCCTGACGGAGAAGTTCGATTGATGCAAGGCATACCTCGAAACCAGAGGCCATCGCCCTTTCCGCCGCGGGGGTTCGTTCCCGATAGCCCATAATTAATTTATTCGGAAGATAGTCCGGCAATCGCGCGCGCCCTTTGCTGCATTCGATAATACTGGTAATGGTACTATGATCGCCCAGCCGTTCCCTAATCGCACAGTCGCCCGAAATAAACCTGTGCCCATTGACTCCGCAGCGGAGCCGTTCAATGGATTTCGAGGGAAACGATTATGGCGAACAGTCCGATCGCTCGGAAGAATCGGGACAGGGGGCGTCGGATGCCGTTCGAAAAATGCGCTACAAAGAGGCCGTGGAGGAAAGTGCCTGGAGGGAGTCGAACGATTCTTTGGAAGCCGCCAGCTCCCGCGATTTCGCGGACCTGACACAGGGCCAGCCGCGCCGCGTTGGCTATCAAAAGGCCAGCCAGCAAAGTGAAAATTACATGGAGATGTGTGAACACCAAAGGGGCGGAGGCAGCCACGGAAACTTTTCCGACCGGTGCACGGTGAATTTCAACGGCGGGAGGAACGTTTCGGAGAACAGAGACCGCGGTCCGCGTCGTGACTGCTACAGCCGCGAGAACAACAATATGTTCGACGCGAATTGCCGTAATAACCTCCACGGCAACTGCAAAAGCGGCATCAACATCAGCGTCGTGTCTCAGCGAGACAATTTGTACGAGGGGGAGGTCGCGATCGAGCCAAAGTATAACGTTTCGTTCAAAAGCGGCTACGATAGGTGAATATTCTGCTGCGAAACGCTTGGAACGCTAATGTCGCGGGGGCCGTAGTAAGGGGATGAAGTAACGAGCGTCAGGTTTCAGTGAAAAATATCTGTCTTTTCCTTGAATCCTCCTCTACGGAATGTGTTTTGGAAACAGCGGATGGGAACACAGGGGAAAAGATATGAGGTGTGCTGTGCAGAGTGTAGTTTGGGTGCCATGGGAATGTGGTGGTAAAATTTGATGTTTTTTAAACGTCGTTTCCGAGAACGCAGCACTTTGTAGAGAAGCCTTGAAGGAATGGGTAGTTTTTATTATGGGACGATGTATTGCTTCCTTTTTTTCGAAACCTGTAGTTGACAGGTTGTCTACGAGACCCTGGTGTATGGAAAATTTGAATTAATTATTTTATGACAGAAACTCTTCTTAATGCTTTCGTAAAGCAAACTAGACGCACAGTAGCGCAGTTCACGATCGTTATATTTCAGTGTAAACGAAATGTGGGGCACTATGGGGAAGAAGCGAACGAACCTCGACTGCCCCGCAGTGTCTTTTTCCACCAAAGGCGACGGGAAGAAGAGATCTAAAAAGAAGGAAACGACCAGGTACTTCGCGATTCAACGATTGCGTTCATCTTATATAAGAGAACTTCGGATAATGATCACTTAAATCGAATCTAGAAACCAAGAAGGAGGATGCGAAAGCCCTTTGAACTTTCGTTGTACCTTCGAGAATTGTTGCGGCAATTGTGAATCCTACATTATGGAGATCCCCGAAAGCAACTGCAACGCGTATCAGAATTGGCAGAGCGTGGATTTGGAGTCTGCGAACGCCTGTTTCGATGATTGCTGTTGCCCTCGAAAAATGAAAGTGTACTCTTCGAATCTGAGCGTAGAATCGATCACGCATCCTCAGCAATCCTGCGTGACTTGTACTGAAAGTGGCAGGTGTTGCACCGCGAAGGAGCCAAAATGCGAGTACTTTGTGACAGACTGCCACGCATCCAGCAAGCATTGCTTGCAACGAGTGCACTTTACGAAGGATTTATCCACGAAGATGAATCATTCGTCGTGCTCCTTCTGCTCGAGGAAATGCACACCGTCCAAGGCTAGTTTGTTCGTTGAAGTTGGGGAGAGCATGGCTGACGTGTGTAACTTAAGACAACGAAGATCCGGCCAAGCATTTCGATGTGCCAGTGACTCGACAGAGTCGTTTAGAAATGATTCGAGAGAGAAAGGGATCACGGCTGTGAGGAGAAATAAATCAGGCTTGTTTAGAAGTCGATCGAAGAAATGCTCCGCGAGCTGCAAATCTCGACCAGGTGCTGTTACACGCAGCTACTCTGATCGCATTAACTGTACGGATAGCTGCGTCGACGATGACGCTACGGAGCTTAGAATTTGTGAACCGATGGGACCCTGCGATCAAAAGTTGAGAAACGCAATATCAAATTTGAGCTTTCGCGAGGGTGGCGAATGCAGGTAATTTGCATTCTACTTCTAAGTCAAGACGAGACGAAATTAATATTAAGACGAGATATATCTTTTGAATAATCTAAATACAGCAAGGATATATGCAATCTTTTTTATTCCTCTTGTCGAGGTTTAACATTCGCCGAATGAAATTAATTTTGTTATTCGTCGAACGTTTCAACTTCAGCGTCGAATAAAATTTTCAACTTTAACTTAACTTGAACTTTATGCGCCGAAAAAAATTAACTTTATTCGTTAAATCATCTAAAGTTAAAGTAACTTTTATTTGATCCGTTATTTAAAAAAATTGTTATCTAGTTAATGCCTAAATCTGATCAGAACCACAATTATTTCTCTCTAATTTTAGCTATATTAATCGTGGCATTCTTCTAACGACTTAACAAAAAATTTCGTAGGGCACAAACGGGAAGTGAGATGTACGTGAATAAAGGCACAGCCGATTGCGACCAGCAATGTGACACGAGCGGTCGGTCCCTATGGGACGATATTCGAAAAGGAAAGGTTTGGTCGCAGCTGCAGGACACGTACAGGAATTTCGTGAAAGTGGCGACAACGAGTATCAATCAACTAGTAAAACAGTCATCCAAATTAAAACGCTCGAAGAAAAGTGGAAAATGTACTCCCACGTGCGAAACCTCTCCACTGAACAGTGGAAAGAATAATATATGGTCAGGGGAAGAAATGTGTTGGACGGAAGTCACGTCGGATGCGAAAGATAGCGACGCGCAACATTGTCAAAACGTTTGTTGCTCGTTTAACGAGACCCCCAACGTCACTGGACAACCTGTATCTGAGAAATGTATGTACTGTAGCGGGTCCCTGTCTTAAATTAACGTCTAGCATTGCGAAACGATCGTTTCAAAGCTATATAAACCTGTCCACTTAATTCAGATGAGAGAAACGTCGATTTCTCTGAAATATATAATTATCCCTAGTCCCTAAGTTCCTGTAGATCGGTGGTGGCGCTATAGAAACAGGAAGTTTTCAGTTTCAGACGATTACTGCAACCACTATCGCGACGCGCAAGAGCCGACTCCGTCGAATAGGGGTTGGCATTTCGACCCTCATGATGGTGGCGTTCAAGGGAATGTATATCCTCCTAGCGGAGGGCCCCTTCAAGACCTACAGCGTCCCAAGTGCGCCGAGGCTCGGAAAAGGGGCGGCAGCGATGGGAAAGCCGGCACCCCGAGCCCAAAGAGGAAAGATCCGAATGCGAGTAGACGCAGGAACCCTAATACCGGGGAACAGTCGAGTCCGTCGAGCAATCGTGGGCACAGTAGTTCGAAAAATCACCCGAGGCCGAGACAGCCTATAATCCAAGAAGAAAGTAACTCGAGAAACCAACAGATCAGACCCGCGGAGTCCTACGAGCCCGATTCAAAACAAACAACTATGTACATTGACATGTACGTCCAGACGAGTACTATTACCGAGGAGGTTGAGCCAGGCAGCTCCCCAATTGTCACTGAAAACGTGGAGTATCGAAAAAGAATCCAAGCTGTGAAACGCGTGGGAACATATTTGGAGCCGATCGCGGACAGCCCGCACAGTGAAAGGGGCGCTATGCCCAGAGAGAGAGCTTTGCCTGAAAAAGAGAGCTGGCCAGGGCCCACGATTCAAGAAGTGGATGCTTCGGTGCAGTCCTTTACGCCCAAAGGAGAAACAAAGACACCAACGAGGCAGAGGAAACCTTCTACAGGTCCCAGACAGACGTCTGCAACTTCGACGCCGATGCCCAAAGCTGCGAGGCGTGACGTTATTAAGGCGCCCCAATCGTTGCCCAGAAGGGAAATCACGCCGAAGGGCAAACCAGTGACAAAAGCCCCCGAGAAGGTGGAGAAAGAAAAGACTTCGACAACGGATAAAGAGGTACAGTGTGACATCCTCAAGACGCATCAAGTGATATGCACGAAGGAGGAGGCCACGGAGGCGATCGGCGAAGTCGATGAATCGTGCGCATGCCCTCCAAAAGAAGGAACAGTTGTACCGGCAGATGAGTCAAATAATGTGTTGTTACCTTCTGACACGACGGTCATTGAGAGTCCACCAGTTACGTCTACGATAATCAAAGATGCCGACACAACTGACGCCGCGCCCGTGGAGGAGCTGGATGCAACTGGAGAGACACCTGTGGATGATGCATCCACGAAAGAAACCACGGATAAGGATGTCACGGAGGAAAGTGACGCATCAGCTGTCCAAGAAACTGTGGCCGCGCCTGATGCTGAATCAAAAGCTAACGGCGCAGATGAAAGTGTTGTAGAGAGCGAGAAGGCAGTTCCTGCGACTGAACCTGAATCCACTCCCGCTTTGGACACGTCGCAGGCTAAATCGGCCGCGCTAGTCGACACTCCGAAGGAAGCTGATTCTACGATAGAATCGCAGGCGTTAGAGAAGATCACTGCCTTGACGCCAGTGGATGATAAGGAACTGGAGAAGGTAGAGCAGTTTGGAGCGCCGCCGATCGAATATTCTGGGGAATTTGAGGGCGGGCAGAACCTCGTGAGCGTGGAGATGCAAACGTCGAGCACGATTCTGACGAAGATCGTATCCGAGTTTCAAGTCGGGAACAAAAGGAAGCGGATACTGATGAGTATAAAATTGCAAACGACTTTGGATGGGCAGAGCGGGGCGAGAGAGGCGGACGGCGCGGACGAGGAGCATCAGGCCGAATCGAACGGCGCAGAAGTACAAATGGCCAGCTTATGTCTTGCTTCCGTTGTAACCAATCAACAGACGAAGTCTGCTGAATATTCATCCAGGCATGGTTACACCGGAGGCAGGAATAGAGATTAATGGTCAGGCGGAACGGAACGATGAAATTGAATATTCTATACAGGCAGCGATTGCGACGAGGCAGACACCGACGCGTGACAATTTGCCGCGCAGTAATTACAATCAAAGGAAACGGCTGAACATCAGCGAGCCGAAGTACCCACGAGTGAGAAAACCGAAAGATAATGGAAAACTGAGTAGTTACGTTGGAAGAGCAACTGAGCAGATGGGGGAAACGTGCTCCGTCGAGGATGATTCAACAGAATCGAGTAACGAAACTGCGTTAAGGGGTCATGCCTACTTGGCAGGCGAAAAAAAAACGTTATTTTCGGGACATATTTATGGAAAATCTAGTGTATATTTTTTACAACTATTTGCTTATTTTAAAAGTACATACATTCAGCAACTCTCAGTAATTTTGATATAGGAAAATATTAAAAAATGAATGGATAACAGTCACTCTTCCAGAAGCTATTTTTTTAGCGATGAGCACGATTTCTCCGAGGCGGATCTCTTTTTTGAAATCGAAAAATGAATAAGATTCTGTTAGTATATAAGTTTATCTCGTTCGTGAACGAAGGATTTTTCAAAAAAATGATTTCAGACAAAATGACGACCGTTTAACACAAAATCATGATTTTTCGATGTCTGAATTGTGCGTTTCTCGCGAATTAAAAATAGAGTTTTCATAAAAAATGAAATGTTTTTTTCGCCTGCCAACTAAGCATGGCCCCTTAAGGAGCGATGCGTGTATAATTAAACACAGTTACCATTATTTGTGGAATTTAACGTGAAACTACAGCGGAACGTCCCTTTCTTTTAGGATTGATATACGAACCGTGCACTGGACCCTGCGGTAAAAAAAGACCTCGATTACCATTTGATTAATGGTAAGTCTACGATCCTGCAGTTCTGTATTTCAGAGACCTCCTATGTTAGATAGTGCTGTAAGTTCTTTATTACACAATTTCTTTTCAATATATTTTTGCTTTTTGTTGGGCAGAATTTTAATTAAAGCGTGATCAGCGGGGGGTGTGCAAAAGTGTGGTATTAAGCTGTTCTCATGAGAGCAGAAAGATATATTTGAAGGTATCATATCATCGTGATGAAGAGATGTAATTAATTCCTATATTCATTATGCAAACGAGACAGTAAATCAATCCATATTCATTACGTACACGTGACATAATTCTTCATAACCTTCGAGCGTGGAATACATAGTATGCGTGTTAAATTATATGTGTAATCCTTGAGAGTTATAGTCAGTAATGAAATTCATCTAGACACATCGAGAACCTGGACGAAACTTGTGAGCTCTTAAAATCACAATTCGTTTAAATGGAATACTCTCCTATAAATGATCCAGTTACAGTGATACTAACCATAAAATTTTAAAGCACGTCACACAATGGTTACCTAAGAACTATATCGAAAAATACTTTTACAAGTAACACATAACATTCGCCATAAGAAACAAATATGTAAAAATTGAATTTGCTATATTAATTTATAACACATTCTTTTCCCCGAATACAACAGTGCCAGCCTAAAATAAAGCATCTATAAAAGAAGACCGTATTAACAAATTGATCGAGTCACTATGACTGACAAGGCTTCGCCCGCTTCTAAACCCATCCGCGGTAAACACGATGTCGACAAAGCCACGGAAAGAAAGGCACAGAAACTCCCTATAATAGAGTCTGAAACTGAGTACAGCCAAGAGAATCGTGATGAGTATACTTCGGATGCTGCGACTGAGACGTTGGTTGAAACCGACAACGTGCACGTAACTGCGGACATATATTCAGCTACGGATCTTCCTTCATCGTTCCAAACGAGCGGAGAAACTGCAAGGCCTGGAGTGGTAATCCTAGATGATGACGACGACAAGCGCGCGATTCTTCGCACATCCAGGAGCAAGACTACGAACACCGACATCGCGTCCAGCTCCGCTGAACCAGGCCTGCTGTTAAAATGCATCTTCCCCTGTATCGAGACGAAGGAGAAGACTCGACCGCGCCCGATCGAGAGGTCAGAGGACAAGGCGGGAAGGACTTCCGAGCCTGACAGCATTCAGGTGACACGCGAGCTGACGGTGTTCCGATGCAAGTCGAACAGAGGCATCGTAGTGAAAGGCAATCTGCTGAAGTGCAAAGAGTCGTGTCCGAATTTGGTTATAGATCGAACTTCGCAGACGAGTGGCAGAATTGACCGCGGGACGGAACCTGAAGAGCAGGACGACATGGACCAGGTCGACGTTTCAGTGATGACTTCGGTGACGCTGGGGGAAGTGGACAGTGAAAGAACACACACGAAGGGTACAGGGACGCCGATGATTAACCCGAAATCCAGCACGCACATGAATTTGGCACCGATAGAGGAGCTGGAGGAATATGACGGGCAATATGAAGACTCGTCATTGGGGAAACAGGAAGAGGATGTGGAAACGGATGTCTCGGTGTCTACAATGCGCGACGCGTCATACGCTTCGGACGAGGTTTCTTTATCGACGAAGGGACAGCAGGCGTGGATATCTGATAGTGGAGACGAAGAATTAGAGTCCTTAACCGAAGATGACGCTGTGGAATTTGCTAATAGAACACAGGACGTTGCTATAGATGCGCCGGGCGTAGGAGTCAGGGTGCAACCCCTGTGGCGGAAGAAGGAATCCGCGAAGGGTTCCGTCGTGAGACCGAGGAGACCGTCCTCGTGCATTTTCGAAATGGGAACAATAATATCGAGTGAATCGATTAACTGGGTGGATAAACCGAAAAGGCGGAGGTGTCGCGAAGAATTTTACGCACGAGCGAGTGAAAGCTGTTGTGGGTGCTCGATGACCAGCGACGGGGTCTCCGGCTGGCCAAACATCGCTCAGCCATCGCAGAGCAATTGCATGGTTCAATGCGAGATGGGTAGGAACGTCGCGAGCCATTCGATGAGCAATCAGACGTTCTGCAGCGGACCGGTGAAACGTTACAGCCGTTGCTGCAGCTGTACACCTCGATCTTGCAACGAGGAGCCGGCCAGATGGAGGAATAAGAACGAATTTTGGCCGATGGACTATTCGACGACTAAAAGCATCCCTTCGCCTGGCTCGTTTCAAGGGGCGTTTATGCGCCAACAACTCTGCAGGATAAACAATGCACAGGCGGGCTGCCCGATAACTCGAGGACCGTTGGAGATATGCGCGCGGAATCGTTTGAACCATAACAACGCGTGCAATCCGTGTTATTTAAATTACAACTGGTGCAACAATGGTTACAATGTTCGAAATCCGAACACGATGTGCCCCGCTACGAGGAGTCAAATGGTTTACCAGGCCCCACATGGATATTATTGTAGTTTTAGGGCGTGGTACTGAAGGACGAAAACATTGACGAGTTATCTGACTAGAGTACAAGAATCGTAAGAAAGAAGTTTTCCATAGGTTTGCTTGCTGAGATGTTGGTACTACGTTTTGAAAAATTTGACTAAGATCTAGGTACTTATAATTAGAAAATGACAAATGTGTGGCATTGCTGTTTGCTTTTTGGATGTATTCTAAAAGGAACTGAATTGGGTAATGAAACTACTATTATGTTATCATTTCTATACAAATACGATTACTTAAGTTAAATTACATTAATAGGTACTGTAGGAAAAGGTAATTCCACGGTCGAGTGCCTTTGGCTGCATTTAGATCCATAGCGTAGAACAATTTCCAGCGTCACGTAGTGGAGATAAATTTTAATTCCTGGCCCGACGAGTTTAAAAGTTCGGCAAAACAAATTTCTTGCTGCGGGGGATGTTGCAGCGTCATAAGTAGCCCGGCTGGTGGTCAGCAACTATGGGGAAGGAAAGAACGTAGAAGTTTGCTGCAAAGTTCGTCGGCCACCAACGTACCAGAAACTCGGCTCGAGCATCCGCTTGGAGGTAGAAGCTGCGTCCGACGTGTAATTACTGTCTGGTGGCTCGTTGTCATGTCGCCGGGTGTAATAAAAATTCTGAGAAGAATACAATTATCGTGCCGCATTACCAGCTTCAACAGGGCATTTTAAAACCGCACTGCCCACGAATGCATGAAATGTGGCGAATTGTTTAAAATCTAGAGAAGTAGAACGGCGCGACAGAGACATTCGAGTTGCCTTTTCGACAGATTTGAATTTTAATTCTCCACGGAAAAGCCTTATAGAGATAAAATATACCATGAATCAGTACATATGTACTGTGAATCGAAGAATACACCACTTCGATTCTAGGCCAAGAAACCACTGAAAAGCTCCACGTCAGTAAATCACAAAGAAAGTAGAATGAGACGTGTTTAATTGAAGTATCGAACATTTCATGGCAAAAGTATTTGAAGAACGTGCACAAGAACGCGCCCATTCAATGACACGATTTCGAGAAAAGTTCCAGCAGTGCACCATGCCCCGCTAAATATAAAACAGTTAGACATTTCGTGACAACAGGTCTTAAGAGACCATTCCGGTGCCGTAAATGGCTTTCGCGGTCAGCTATCCTCAAGACGAAAACTTCTGCGAAGTTTACCACGAAGTTTCTCGGTCCCCTGGCTACCGGAAACCCAAGCCAGCAACCCCGACTGAACCAAAAACAGTGCACGGTACACGATGCACTTCAGTAGATACTACCTGCAGCTGCTTCTCAGAGCACTAATTTTTTCAAGAAACCGTGCTTCTTTCTCAAAAAGGGCAAATGGAGTAATGCAGGTGAAACGACGTAGTTCGCCAAGTAACATCGTGAAGTACGTAGCCGGAAATATGAGGAAAGAGGCAAAGAAGAAAAGAAAACGTGACGAACCTCGTGGAACGATGGTTTTCAAGGAAAGTTGATAACTCTTGCGAGTCTGTGGGTAAAATCTCGGCGGAGCAACCGTTCAGGGATATTTCGTGGCCGAGGAAGCATCCTCCGACGAGCAAGCTTAAGGGAAGATCCTGGTACCTTAAGTGGCTTTAATGGTCAGTGTCCATTGAGACGAAAATTTCGTGGAAGTTTGTCCCGAAGTTCGTCAGAAGCCGACGTACAAGGGACGCAACCTCGCAGCGCCCTGAGTGCCAAGTATCACCTAGGACACGTGAGTAATCCTGAAGAACATGTTTCCCACCGTGCGGCGTCGCCGTCGGAGCACTCCCAAGCCAAGTTGAAGCAACATTCGATGTTACATACCCGCAGAGACGCAATACGATTTGCAAATTTCAGACCCCAACGATGACGGAGTGAATGTAACATCTCCAAGTCCATCAAGGCGAAGTTTACTAAATTCAGGACCCTATAAGGAGTCGATTAATTATATTGAATGAATAAACGCGAAAATGTCCAATAACCAAAAACGAGATTTAATTACACATTTGTAAATGTAATTTGTTATCATTCCTTCAAGTTTTTCGAAACTGCTTCATTTTTAGATCTATAAAATTTACTCTCCGCAAAGTTCATGTTACACATGTTCATAATATTTATTTCACCCAGTGTGTGATTCTTGATATTTTTATTCGATTATAATAAGTGGCACGTTATTTGAAATACACCATGCGTTAATAGGTGAACGGGATAAATATAACTGATTAAATTCAGCAATAATTTGCTGAAGTAAATTCAAACAGAGCTGCCATTTCAATATTACATATGTGGTGCATTGAATATTTACTGTAAAAGCAATAATAAACGAATTATCTCTCGAATCAATATTTAATAAGAGCAGACTAATTTCCTCGGATATTAATATTGATTCAAAACGGTTGCATCGCACACGTTGCTCGCAACCATTACAATATTTTACTAGCGCCGATAATAATCTAACCTAAACCGATAAGGCAAATCGAAACAGTGGACGATTTCAATCATGAGACTCCTGCCTTGCGTAAACAATGTGTCTTATCGACCGCGGAGGGTACTCTGCGTTTCGAAGCTATCCTCGTTGGAGTTCTTAAGATTTCGGAATCCCGATCTGAACGAGGCTCAAATATTGTCGAAGATGGAAGATCGGGGGAAAGATCCGCACGAAATTCTCGCCGAGCATCAGCTGCAGATCAATTGCGAGAAAAATCTGGCAGCAGTTCTCAAGAAACTTAATATCAGTTTCCGTATCACGAAAAGGTAAAATAATGAAGAAATTTTGCACCCCGTAACGCGTCACCGATACCTCGTGTAACAAGTACAAAAGAAGAATTAAGAGACACGGAATTTTATTCGAGTAATGGATGCTGCAATTTCAACATAGGTTTTACACAAATTTGTATCTGATGAAAATTTAACGACGGTTTGAACAATTATTACGGCACACTCAAACAAGATTTTTCACTGATTTGAATTCGATTGAAACGCGACTGTATTCGCGCGAATAGTCAGTGGTGGTTGCGGAAAATATAAATTATTCCTCATTAATTTTTCAATGCGAACATTTGATATTTTGTGTTGGTCAGAATCGTGGATGCAGCGAAATGCGTGAATTGGGCGGATCTGGTGATACCAATCGGCGGCGATGGCACGTTCCTGCTTGCATCCAAACTAATTAAGGACAACACAAAGCCGGTGTTTGGTATCAATACGATTCTCCCGCCCACAATTAGCTGTTTTACGCTGCCATCGAAGTACGCCGTGGATACTGAGAGCATATTTGAAAAACTCCATTCAGGGGAATACACGTTATTGATGCGAAGTCGCATACGTACAGTAATGAATGGGGAGGGACTTTACAGACGACCTTTTCACATACACGAGAAGAGCCGTATAAAAGGAGAGAGAAGAGCCGAGTGGGTGCATTATAGAGAAGTCATCCTCTCTGATCTAAGCTTGTTCTCCCCTGTCGGGAATCAATATGTGCATTTTTATTCGCGGCCTCGCGATTCGACGACTGTAAGGAAATATATAAACGCGAGGCCCTTTCTTCCTTTTTTTTACTTCTTTCTTTCGTAACATTCACAGTGTTTCAGCCTCTATCGTTCTTCGCGGACAGATTTTTTTTTCATTCAAATTCGAACAAATATAAAGAGGATTTAAAAGGACTACACACTCGCGTTTTCGTCCTAGCAAGCGGTTTTAGAGGAGCGATACAACACATCCGAAATTCACCAACTGAAATAGTAATTCAGCAATCAATCCTAAACCGTTTACCTAGTAACTCTTGTAAAAGAGTTTTGGGATAGGAGTAAGGGCGTCCGCAGACTTATTTCCGGAGGGGGTCAACTTTAAAAAACAGTTTGAAAATTTAAAATTGAAACTTAAAAATATTCTCTTTTTAGTATGAACATAATAAAGATTGGTTTTTAAAAGTAAGCAATTCTTTCTGAATTCGGGGGAGGGGAAGTGCAAGAGCTCCCCCTGCGGACGCCCATGAATGGGAGCATTTAACTTCCGGACATTTTCGAAAAATTTACCTACCCTGTTCCTTGTTTTTATGTCCCTTCAGTGGTTCTGTCTGAAATTACTTCGGGCGGCGGAGTATCTTCCCGAGGACTCGTTTACCGGAGCTTTTACGCGGGCAATTTATTTTCTTAAGTTTTTAAGTAAGCCACGCGTATCGTCGATTCTGCGTTTTCATAAAGACCGCGATGCTTCTTCATATCGCGGCTGTCCCACTCCGCCGAGCAGTTTTCAAGTTATACGCTCGCCGGGCGTTACAACTTCGGCAGTTATAACTCGCAAATTACAATATCCGCGTAGTAGCGCAAAGAACTTAGCGCAAAGAAGTCGTAACTTCTGAATTGCGTACGAAATCGGATTGCTATCTTGCAGGGGCGCGATATTAAGTGGGTATTAAATGAAACTAGTTGAAATTCGCAGAGCCCTTGTGCGATCGACGCAGAGGAAGATAGCGGACGCTCTTCAGCCACGTCAGAGAACTTTGCCCTGGCTGGCGCTAAACGAAGTTGAGTTTCCATTCACTTTTCTGGCTCTGCGCGAATTTTCCCCTCGCCGTCAACAGTGTATATTTAAAGGTAATTAACATTCTGTCCAGGTATTCATGGGCGAATGTTTGGCAGCGAGGCCGATTACGCTGGTGATCCAAGTGGAAAATCAGAAAGAGCATAAGTTTCGATCCTCTGGTGTATGCGTGTGCACAGGATCAGGCTCTACATCCTGGTACACGTCTATGAACCGTCAGTCACCTGCTACCATTCGGAGCATCGTTGAAATAGCCACGGGCAAGAAATTAAATCCGGAGGAAACTGACGAAGTGGTGAACAAATACAATCGAACTCTGCCATACCATCCAGGTAGCTAGAGCCAACAACACTCTTAATAACTGAAATCAGAGGAACAAGTAGTAATGATCACAGGACCATTTGTCGAATTAATTGAGATTTTGTAAAATAATATTTGCTGGTCGGATACATTGCAGAAGATTTACGAGTGACGTATATGATACACGAGCTACACCATGGTGTGCGTTGCGCAAAATCTAAGTGCTGCATGGACAGGCAAATGTGCAGTAGGATCACTGTAAAGTCTTGTGGCTTTGACGCTGGGCTCATCATAGACGGAAACTTATCTGTACCTTTTAATGATGGCACATTTGCTTCCTTTGACATCAAGCCTGAGTTCTCTTTGAAAAACATTATTCTAACATAATACCTAATTTATGCTGCACTTGCAATAGTAAAAATCAAATTCTCCGAAATATCTCATACGAAAATTTTAATTAATGCAAGCAATCAACTGCGAGTACTTTGCCTTGTGATTAAAACTCTCTATATACGAAATTTAAAAAATACAATATGAAATTGTATATGGACTGTATGACTTAGAAATTTTATTGAGAATATTGTGAGTTGCACGCTGGTTTATTGTTAAAGAAATCCTGAATTATACTTTGTAATCCAATTGCGTTTTTACTTTATTATGTGATTTACGTGCTGTTCGGTTGATAAATGGCACAATTTCTCTTTTGGGAAGGATAAAAGATCCAAGGAGGCTTTCCCCTTCGCAATCTCCCGGGCCTGCCGTCGATACAGTCCGATTTCTTATTTATCTCTAATGGAGGAGGCGTAGGGCGAAGTAAGAAATAATTGCGCGGCATTTGTTCCGAAAATGAAGGTAGAGTCCGGAGCCAAAGAGATACACGGAGGGGCGGTTATTCGGTGGCAAAGGGCGGCCTGCTCTTTTTCTACAATAACGAGGAGGGTGAAATACCTTTCCAGCTCCGTTTTCCGTTTCCTTGCAAGGAGGGCAACCTACCGTCCAGACATCCATTAACCCCGTAATTTCGGTTTCGGTTGAACCGCAGACACGCCGACCTTCGAGATCAGGTGTTCATGCTACGTAACTGTGTACGAATAAACATGCAGAGATGCTCACACATTCTAGAGTCTGGGGATCTATATACAGGGTGGTTCGATCATCGCGGTGGTCCAACGTGTATCTCCATATTCACAGTAGACCAACTTGATTGCAGGGGGTTGCACCACCCCCATTTTATGATAAAGTGTACGTACTAAATTGGTAATGAGTCGGTAATAAAGGTAAAAATGGCAAGAACTTTAGGAACGGAGTAGAATATTTACTCACTAAATAGGTACATAGAAAAGAGTACGAGTTTTGTAAAGAATTTTCTTTCGTTTGCAAGTAATTCCAACAAGGCAGCGGTTAAACAGAATGTAAAATTTGTTAACTAAAGGCACACCCTGTATACCTACCACTGTGTAACTTCTCTAGCTAAGTGCACTGTTTTCGTACTCCTCGGAGCGCAAATTGTGGGTGCTTGAGACACAGGATACTAAGTAAAGCACTCGCTACCGACATTTTCGGGGCAGGCACGTAAAGCAACCGCTGTAAAAGAGAGGGGAAGGTGTAAAAAGTCGGGCTTTATGCGAGCGGACAGAGTGTGCCGAAAACTTTACTGTTATTGAAATCGAAGGTCAGGGGAACCAGTATCTTCGAGTCTGCCAATGGTCTCCTTTGTAACGTTAACAACATTGCTCGCTAAAACTTCAAGGAACTTAGTGTTTAAGAAATATCTAAAACAATTAAGTTCTTTACCTCCAAAGTTAGCTTACACTTGATTCCTACCTAGCTTATGTATTACCATTCAATCAAACATCAAAATTTTTGTCTAAATTAGTGTAATTTATCAACTACTAACATACAAATGTAGTATTATTTTAATCATTAGGGAGTGATAGTTTACAAGTAAGAGTCCATAAGACTTTCATGGAATTTAGGAAGCTCAAAATATTTCTGGGTAATTTTTTAATTCGCAGTACTGCAAAGGAACACTGAATAAGCAGGTGGAAAAAAGCATGTGAGCATTAATTAGAATAAATTCTCAAGATTTGCACAGAGGACGTCAACTTATTAAGACTGGTTGCCTCAATCGGATGACTGACACACCAAGAACGAGTCTCATTAATCCTTGCGGAAGATCCAATCCGTAAGAACAATGGGAGATCCGCCCCAGACGGTCTCATCGAGGACAAACAAACGTACGACCGACCAAGAACAACGGACGACATCGACCAACCCTTTGTACTTCGTAATTGAACGTGCCTGTCTTCTCGGCGGAACTTTTGAACGCTCCCAGCCCCATAAAGATTCGACTAAAGGAAAACGGAGTTGAAAATTTCGTGGCCGTGAGAACCAGAACGTGCTCATCGTAAATATTCTCCGAGGGCCTTGGAGAGTATCTTGATACAACGTAACGAACAGTTTCAACATTTTTACCCCGTTGGTATTCGAAGCACGTGGCAGAGAAAAATCAATATGGCGTGCACGAGGGTGAGAACTATTGTAACGCGAATCGGAGAAATTAGCAGAGCAAACAAGGACCTGAGAGGGAACTCGAAAACTCGATCTTCCTGCGGTTTCAATACGTACCTAATTGGAATACTGTGTAATATAATATACAAAGTTTGATCAGCAGAGAATGAGGGAATGGTTTTAAACTGCGCTCGTTGATCCCGCACCCCCGTCACCCAGACCAACTACATTCTTGCAGCACATTAATGAGGCGGTATCGTACCTGGGGCATTTCCAGAACTTCCAGCGTAGCTCTAATAACTGAAACGGAATTTAATAAAGCACTGTGCGAACGGCGTAATTGACATTTCGCATTCTATTTGCGTACGTTGCTCGAACGTTCGGCCTGAATGGACTGCGCCCTCGGTTACAGGAAATTCTGCTCCACTCATCCAGCTTCCACAGCGTTCGTCAAAGTTACAAATCTAAATATTCGCACGACCCATTTTATTTATTCTGGGAACGTGTGGCGAATATGGAGCCACTCGATTCGATGTACCGCAGTGCCAACCATGGACGAGACGGTCAGAGCAAACTGGCGAGAACATCGAGTCCGTTAACGTTGCATTAAAACGTCCTGACGACACAACACTCGTAACCACTGATTGTGAGCTTTCGAAGGGAATGCCTCGGCCCCGATTTAGTTATCCCCGGGAAAGGGACATTCGGAGCAGTTAATGGATGTTCGGAACCACATAAATTCTTCAATGATAACCGTCGTGCCCGTTTCCTCTTATCCGACGATTTACTTCCTTCGCTGGCGGGCCGGTAATAGTGGTCCGCGAAATTTATTTGCGGATTCGTGGTGAAACGTTAATTCGAAAAGGTCGGAAGGTAGCTGGAGGATCGTTGAACGAGAGACGGGCGAAATAAAACGGGCAAGAAGGGGAAGAGGAATGGCGGGAAGAGATAGCGGGGCTAGGTGGTAACAAAGAATCGCGATGAGAAAAAGGGAAGAGTAAGGTAAAAACGGAAAGGAACGACGAGGATTTCGTTAATGTCATTTTTTCGGGGCAATGGAAATTCTTTCCTCTTTAACGTATTAAGCCACCTGCGTGCCTGTGTAATTCGATTCACTCCTGTCCCGCCTCCCCCTGCGGACACTGCATCGGCTTTGCGTGAACATTTGACGGATACCGTGCTTTGGGGGTTGCAGCGAAATTCGAGCATTTGTTTTTGGCGAGTCCTTAGTGAATTTCGACATTTTTGTACACCTAACGTTCTTTTCTTAAATTTTTCCGAGTTAGGATAGTGTGCACCGTTCGTATTGTGTATTCTTTTATTTCCCTTGTGGTTCAGGTAAATTGCTGAAGGGTTTGGACTTAATTATCGTTACAATTGGATTCTCTAAATTATTATGCACGCGTGTAAGAAATTTGACTGCTATTTGCGCAGCTGCAGAGACTGAGACTGCAACTAGCAGGAGGTAAGATAATGGACGACGAAAAAGAACGACGTTGGATTGCCACCAGCCGGAGACAGGTGGAAATGTAAAATGGCAATACTTCAAATTCATTTGCGCGACAATCTCCGGTTCCTTCCGCTCGATGAAGCGTCTCCGCCGCGATAAAATCGCAAGTTCGCCCCGTCCAAAACTGGGATGAGAGAAACGAATACGAGCAATTGCAGACGAGGAAAAGTTGAATGTAAAAGGTAACAGGTAGCGATGGAAATAATGCCGTTACTTGTTCGCAATATTCAAATTCCGAATAAGTAATACAGAGCGAAGTACTTAAAAAATTGTAAACTAAACTCAATTAAGTACTAATAGTATGAATGTGACATTCTTTGCGCGATGTATTATACATATCACAGTGTCCATAATGCAACGCGTAAGTACATCTTCAACCGTGATGCCACTATAAATTACAAGATATACCAGAAATTCTGCTTGCAATTTTCACACGATATCACTTATCAAGTGAAAATACTTTAGTAGTATCGCTCCCATTACTAGTAACAGGTGCGCGACCGTTAGATGAGGAGAGGAGAAGAAAAAGGGGTGAGAAGCGAATCACGAGAAGGGAGAACGAGAGTGGATCTCCCTTGATCTCTTTCGGTCCTTCCGTGGTTCGTTCGCTCCGACGATTTGCCCTCAAAATTCATTGGGTGTGGCGAAAGGGAAATGAACCTCGCCTCTCTTTCGTTTACCTCCAGTCGTACGTCTTTCTACTTCCTCTCGTAACAGTCTTCTTCTGGAACAAGCCCGTTACCCTGGAAGGGTCGCGCGACCTGTCTCTCAGAACTTATTGCATAATTATAATGGTTACCACACACAGATCACACCTCATAGAACTATGGAACACTGATTGCAATGTTCCCTCATTCTCGCAGGATGCGCAGAAACTTAGTTACACTGGTATTCCCTTCGTTCTCCTCCCAGAAGATTCCTAGTTACAATCTCGGAGCCCTTCTTCCTTTATAAATAAAGGAAAGATATTCAAAAATTACGATTTGAAAAATAGCGAGGAAGTCACGTCTGTATAATAATCTCTGTCCCTGTCGCCCTGGACACCTTTCGCTTCGCATTGATCGCGTCGCTCGCCGATCAAACTGCCATTGTCTTCCCTTTAAACTTTAAACGCTCTCTGTTCTACGTTTCGGTGTACACCTGTTTCCATCCCTCTCGCGCTGTTGCCGATTCCACGCGTATCCTCCTCGCGCCCATCATTTGTTTCCCGTTTTCTTCCTTTTTGATCAATTTCCTGCCCTTCCTTCCCCCGGTTCCGTGTGCCCTGCCCGCCCCTTTATCCGTTTCTCTTTCATTCGTTGGCTCTCCTTTTGTTTCTGTTTCCGCCGCTGCTGCTCGCTTCTTTCGCCCGTTCCTTCTCCAACCCTCTTCTCGGTTCGCTTCCCTATGCACCGCTGCCTCTGCGCCCCCAACCCCTCTCCAACCCCGTGTCGTGCACCACGTCGGCGATCGATGCACCTGCCTCCGCATTTGCAAGTTCAGCGGACGAACGGAATCGGTCGAGACGACAAATCGAACGGAATCGGAAATCGCAACGAGCCCGACAAAAGTAACGCGATTCTTCGTCGGCGAACGGAGGGAGGGTAACGCCGATAGACCACTTTGTTTTGCTGTCTCATCGAAGCGAGACGGAATTCGGTTTACAGCGAGAGAACCGTCGAGCGGGCGTAGCCGATCGTGTGCAACGATTTTTTTTTAGAGAAGTTGAATTATCGGCGACCGAACGCGAACGGAATTGTACAGAAAGATCCCTCCCCCCACAATCGAGCTTCTTCTTTCCACTTCGAAGCTAATTGCCGCAGACGGAATTGCTCGAAACCTACTTCAACGTAACGACAATCAACTTATAAGCAGTTAACATCCTAGGAGAAGTCACAGTCGGCCGTACCTGAGCCCTGGAATAACTTGATTCGTTTCAGGCCGCGTATCAAAAGTTCTTCGAGTTTCGCGGGGTACGATAATATTATCAGTGAGTTAAGTCACCGTCCGAGGCGGGGAATTCCTATTATAAGATTTCAAAGGGCGAGGACATAAAGGAGACTCTTCTTGAAGGGAGCAGAGGGATGGAGGAATTATTGGTGAAGATAGTTGTTCGTTTCTTATTCACTGAAATTATTAGTAATGGAAACACTAACACCCTGTGCCTTCGATTACAAATTCTGTTATAGTAAATATAAAAATTGCAAAGTCCTTGCTCTTTTTCGTATTTTCGAGTATCTCAGGTACACGTATCCCTGATGTCTGCGCGAGCGGTTATACCACGGACAAAATTGAAAGCCACCTTTTGCAGCAACGAAACGGGAATTATCTCGGGACACCTCGTTACACGGAATCGCTACAACGAGCCAATTTATAGCAACTAGCACCGTTCGGCCAACGTCCATTCTGGCACTTACATAAATATTATATTCCCCGATAATACCGGGCGCTATAAAGCTCAGCATTAATCACCGAACAAGAAATACCACCCTCTGGCCGGCGTAGACACAAAACGACCACTTATCCACGGGAGGAATGGGGTAGGGCTTTCTCCGTTTCGAAGCCTGCGGCTGTTCCGCAGCCTCGTAAATCGCAAGACGGAAGCCGAACGAGAAAGAGGGGTAAAAAGCTGGGTGTACGGTGGCGGTGAAGGACAGACAGGGAGGAACAAATAAACGTGAAGCACGGGGTAGGAAAAGAGGAGGGAACAAAGTGGAGGAGCAAAGAGGAAGGGATGAAGTACCTGGAGCTCTTTCAAAAACAGAAAGGGAAGGAACCGGAAGTAAGTTAACGGAGAAGACAGCGAGGTGGTGGCTGGTAGAGAAAAGGGGTTGACAAGAACGCGGGTAGGCGGTGTACATAGAAGTACGAGAACCTAGGAGAACGGGGAGGAAAGGAAGCCACGATGGACCACCGCTTTTAAAACGCTCCCCGCGGTGAAATAAATTGGCGACGATGTGTTTACACGTGCGGGGTCGCGGTAGGTAAAATTCCTCAAGTGTAGCAAAGCCGCTGAGGAAAGGTGAACGGCGAACTAGTAAAACAGGCAGATGTGAACAACATCGACGGACCCTGACTTTGAGGTGACTCTCAACGAGATGGGTTGGATCTCATTAACGGTCAGGCTATTTAATTTAATTTCTGGAAAGTGGCACGCAATTAAATGCAACATCTGAAGGCTTTTCATGTTTTTAGTTTTAATAAACGTTGAGTATGTACAAAGGCCACGAAGGGAATACGAACATTCTTCCTCTTATCAATACAAAGTACAGCACTGCCGGGGTTATTGTCAGATTTCGAGGGAACTCTGATCACTGAAATTTGTGAAGTGTCTCTAGGACATTCCCGATCGCGTTTTTAGCTGCGTGGTAGGTCGTGCTCATTATGCTGCCAATCCTACGAGAAATGCCTTCTGTTAGTTTCCCGATATCGATCAATTCCTTGGTTAATAATCTATGAATTCATCATCTAAAATACCAATTGACTATATGTCAATTCTCCTTGCTGAATATTTTATTACGGGGAGCATAGTGTGTCACACACTTACTTCTCCTCCACGGAGCTGGATGGGTTCCTCGACTTCGTCACACCCAAAACGTCGAGGACATCGAACATCGACCAAATCGCCAGCAGGCCAAGGAATATCTTCATCTCGTTTTGCATGTTGTCAGTCTCTTTGCTGTACTCTCAGGACGAGCGACGAATTCAAGCATGATAGTGAAATACATTCAAATGGACATCCTAAGTCTGGTTTAAGTATACGTTTGCAGAGTTAGTTTTGAGGATCGGAATCAACGCTGAAATTTGACGTGTAAACTATCGATTACACGTTTTTTTGTTTTGGAATGCAAATTTTCTGGGCCAACTGTTTCTTCCCCTTTTTGAAACACGGAGCAATAATCAGTCGGTAACAGATCTTTTCTCCTGCGATTGAGTAGTTGAGTACTACCTGTTAACCGGCAAAAACGAGTTAACTCGTCACTAATATTAAAAAGTGCTCGTTTGAAGAAGGAAGTTTTATTTAATTCGGCTATTTTTTAGTCGGGACATTCATAAAACGTACGATAACTTCAAATGAAAAATTCAGTATCAATGTTATTTGATCCCTGAAAAGCTTCCTCTTTAATTGCAGGGCCGTAGGCGACCGCTTACAAATGTACAAACACGTGTCAGCCATAAACGCACGAATATTACGTAAAGCAAACACGAATTCCCACAAACATGCCGCTGATGTTCAACGCTTGCCATCGCAGACGTAGTAATTAAATAGTTAATTGTTACTAGATACACTACCGTGATTGAGCGACTCATTCTATTATTTCTAGAAATGTTTGATACGGTTCATAAGTCACATTTACATTCTTGTCCTATTTTCATAACGAGCCAAATAAATAACACTTTTATTTTCAACTAACAATATTGAGGTATCAGAAAGGAATCAAATTTCAATATTTGCAATAATCACAGTTCGCGTTGCAAATATTTATAGAGTAATAAAATACACTATGATTGCAATTTTTAACGAGTAATGTATATATTGCAGAGTTCAAAATAATAGAGACACAATATTTTCTGTTTTTGTGACGCGAAGGTATTAGAAAATTATGAGGTAGATCAGTTAATAAATGACTGAACGGTAACATTTTATAGTTCAATTTATCGAGGAGAACTCGTTGAAGTCGTAGATAATTCTTGCGGGAAATACCGTGCTTTTGGACACCGAGCAAAAAGTTCTCGTTACGAAAGTACCGCGGTGTAAATAACGAAACTGCGATATAAATAACGAGTTGTTACTAATTTGGATTCACGGTGGATAAACCAAATGTCAAAGGTATTCGTTAAAAAGTCTGCCAAAGCGTTTTCGAACCGATCCATTCACTTTGTTATAGGTCAAACGCGAGTTTTTCGCGACCCACCAGAACGTTATTATATATTTCCCACGCAAATACTAATTAATACTTATATCCTTTATTGCGAAAATGAAAGAAATTTATACTGAAAAATTACACAAATGATACATGAACCTGTATCTCTATTCGCTCATTGTGCATTTAACTGATACAAAAATACGCTTTGTGTGAGATCGAAATTAACAGTCGTCCGCAGATGAACAGTACTATTACGAGTTGCTTCACGAGTATAATTCACAATCTCCATTAATCAGATCTACATATCATAAAATCTCGAAGGATTTAAAGATCATTTTATTAGCAACCCCAAAATTGAAACAGATTTCAGCGAATAAAAATTCAATCTCGTAAAAGTGGATGGTTCTTAAAAAGAAAATGTTTAATCAATCGCATATTCTTACTAAACTACAATATAATCTCTGTTACATACTTATTTAATGGTATCCATCAGTTCTGTGTATCGACAGTATCTTTATCAAGCGGTACAAATTGTCTATGTAACATGCATCTGACATCGAGGAATTAATTTTATCCTCGATTAAGGCAATGCATGTATCAGCGCGAGATCATGTATCACGTTTCTCCGCGGTAGTTGGAATAGATGACGTTTGTCGACGACCATCACTAAACGAACTTCCCTCCCGTCCCGTTTGTCATGGCCGCTGTTGTTCTTGATCGTTGATCGATGTCGTGCAAATTTGCAAAGAGAGCTAGACCGCACAAGTTATTTACGCGATGACGTAAGCGTCGCGTATCCACTCTACGAAGTAACCAGTAGAGGTAAACACGACGTACGAGCGGTAATCACATTTGTTGTCCTTGACTGGACTGACACTGACAATTCCACGCAGGTACCAAGTTCCATCCATGTCGAAGCACAGGCCACCGCCGCTATCTCCTTCGCAGAGGCTCGAGTCTATGAAGTAAGCGATTCATTAGCAAAAGCAGCACAATCAGCTCGTTATGGGAACAGAATAAAATTGACACAGTATTAATTAAGCTAACGCTAGTGTTGCAAAATTGGCGGGAAGAAAAAGATGTTATGATTCCACTGATGCACTGCAATTATTGCAGTAAAGTTTCCAGCTACATACAAACACGAATGCTATTGATAATAAATTACTTATGCCGCTAAATCTTATCTTCGTTATGCACATTAAAATATTCTCAGAAGCCGCCAACGAGAATTTAATTGTACGTACATAAATACTGATAAATGGTTGCAAAAGAATAGCGTGTCTAAAATCATTTATGTGGGCTGTGTGGAAAAACAGATGCAAGAAAAATGATTTCTGAGAATCATTCATACAGGGAACACAGTTACGAGATAGGAATCTTAATGGCCGTGATAATTAAAGGAATGAAGCGATTAAGACCATGCGTCATTTTAACAATATTCTTTCCTCCTGGCATATGAATTTTACTTATAATTCATCTGCATCGACTCACTATCTAATCGACCAGCGCAGAATTTGTCCGACGTGATGTACCCTCGGAAATCATCGGGCACCGCGGACAAGCATTGATTGTAGGGCACGTAGGGCATGGTCAGCTCCTGCAGTTTCTCGCTTGGCTCGCCAGTGATAGTCTTACCCCATCCGGCCGACTGCAATTAAAGACACGCTGAACGAAACCGATCCACCTGCTCCGTGAGCGGTCCATTCCCGTGGCAAGGGGGGCGAGAAAAGCGAAGCGTCGCCAGGGCGAATTAATTACAGGGAATAGAAAACATGGTGGCGCGGAGAGTAGGAATTAATTACGGAAATATAATCCGACGTGACTTAATTAGTCAGCTGAAACCGGTCGTTGAACGGGAAGGGAATCTAAAAAGCCCGAAAGTCTGTCGGGAAAGAACGGTATAGCGACGATGGTGTAGCGGGTGAAATTAATCAAAATACGGTCAGCACACCCGACTGCTCGGTGTCTTTAATTAATACACCTCACCTTGCCACTATGGCCCACTTGCAGCTGCTTCCTCTCATAGACGTTGTCCCAGTCTATGCAGATCGGTCGCACCAGCGCGGTTAATTCGAAGGGCGAGGCCAATTTGATCAGGGCTATGTCTTGGGCGAAATTCCCCCTAGCACCTATGTACCTCTCTGGCAACGTGATCTCGGTCACCGACGACTTCTGCACGTAATTTTCCTCGGCGTTCCAATCGCGATAGTGCTTGCCGGCTGCCACGGCGAAATGCGATTTGTCGCGGGCTTTATTGTACACCTCGTCGTAGAAACAATGGGCCGCTGGTGGAAAATGCTTTTGATACAATCGTGCTAATAGTAATTGTCCAGGATGCACGCGTTTTTAATTATATTACACATGTAGCCTTATTTCTCGTATTAAAGTTATGGATCAAGTGTTCCATTAGCTGTTCTTCTTCTCTTATATGTATAATATAATTAAAAATAACAACACCGTGGAAAGATAGAGAACGTGGAATATTCAGAAATTAAATTTAATATATGCATTATTAGGGATTCTGTTATAACGAAAAGCAGTGGACAAAGAATTTCTTTAATGTCTCTGTAATTTCTTCATTTTCTTGAAAAATTCTCTGTATTAAAGGGATAGAAGAAATGGTATGCAAATTAATTTCTGTAAAAAAAATTACCTGATACGACGAGATTGTTGCTTATAAGGGAGCCTCCGCAAATTTGCTCGTACGCGTTATTTGCTTTTTTATTGTATATACCAACGTGCCACGGAAATACCCCGAGCTTCGCCTCGAATCCATTCACGACCAGCGTGTTACCCTGTGAAATGGGTATGCCACACTCTGGCAGAGAACAACAGGTTAAATTAGAAACACAATGGGTCAGAAGGTTGTAATAAACTACATCTACGCGACAATTTTATTAAATTAACAGTATTTGAAACGAATGGGATACGGATTTGCAAACTTCATGCTCTCTATATCTGGAAAAGATTATTCTTTATGATTTCAATCGTAGCCTCATAAATATCTCAATAAAAAAAATTTTAACAAAAAAGTTCACCTATTTGAAAACGGAAAGCTTCTTTCTGTATTACTCTGCCATATTCAAAGAACGAACAATTAATCAAAAGAAAACAAAACTCTAAATTCTTCTGTGACTCAGCTGTATCAAAATCTAATAGCGCACTATGAACAAAATTATTATCACCTGGAAGGCAACGAAAAATATAACGGTCCCATTCCCCGCTTTCAAGACAAGTAACCGTGCGATATCCCGGGTCGTCCGTCACGGGTAATTTGTAGGACGATTTGCACGACAAAGTCGCCACTGTTCCCGGCTTAACTCGTTCGGTGCAAGACACTTCGTCTCCCTGGTAGGCGCATAAAATATTCACCGTGGTACTTTTCCGGGGAGGACAGGTTTCTAGTGGAATAACATTTCGAAAGATAAAAGATATCGATAAAAACTTACGATAAGTGAAAAGATACTTCTACTGCGCGAGAAAGCTTGCAAAGACATCTCAAGACGCGTGGACATACAAATGGAAAACTTGAGGATCAAAACCACAGAACTACCTTCCTCTCATCCTCAATCATCGATCATTCTTTTCGCATATCTTATTTCTAGTGGCGGATTTAAGGGAAAAGGCCCATGTGGCAAACGCCCTGCGGGGCCCATTTTTTCTGAACAATGAGGAGGTAGTTTACTAAAAAATCCAGGCTAAGTGTACAGAAAAGTACAAGAAAAAAATATAGTGTTTGGATAAAATCATAATTTCTTTTCAAGATAGGGCCCCAGGGGCCTTCTGGGCAGGGGCCAGGCGACGACTGCTCATCGGCAGCCCGTTATGTAAATCCGCCACTGCTTATTTCGTAACTCAGCGCCACTTGTCCAACCGAAATAACAAACAGCAACCAAAGTTTCGACCTTGAAGCTTCCAAAATGCTCGCATACTAATTTCAGAACCTCTTGAGATGTCTACGTTATCTTTGACACAATCATTTCTATCGACTCGTGGAAATATGTCGTTAAATTGACTCACTCAGACACGAAGGTTGGTTGTGCCACGTGTTGTTGACGCAAACGGAAACGATGCTTCCGTGCAAAATGTAATTGTCCCGACAGGTGTAAGTCAGAATGCTGTTGCTGGGAACTTTATCCCCAGAACGCTTGGAGCAAGGTTTACCGCAGCCGCCTAGTTCGTAACTTCCACCTTCAGGTTGTTCGGGAAGGACGCATCCCGCTTCGTTCTCCGGTTTTCTGCGATGTCCGGCGCGAATAATTAACGGCACCGTAATTAAACGCGGGCAAATAAGAGAATAATTGAATTCATTACAGCCGCGGCTGCTTTCTTAGCCGCTCGCTGCGCCGGCGATCCTCGCGCCGGCATTCGTTTACGCGAGCCACTTGGAAAGTTTCCGTGGAACCAGCAATTCCGTGAATCGTGTGGCATTGTTCGCTCGTGGCCGTTATTTTGTTCTATCTTCCCTATTTTTGTTTTAAATGCAAGAGTTAACTTACGTGACGCAGCCGTACTCGTCGCTTGAATCGCGGCAATCGAATTTGTTGTCGCACCTCACGGTCCCCGGCAAACATTCGTTGCTCCCACAACGGAACTCGTTTTTCCTGTTTTTGAAATGACAACGAACGTTGATTACGCGTTTGGAGACGCTCTGTGCACGGCTTTCCTTGATTGCCGCATTTCATTCGCGCGGGCCCACCGCGGCAGAAGTGAAACGATTTCGTCGGGGAATTTGTTTTAAACGAACCTTTCATTCTCTAAAGTCTAACATGTCTACGCCGATTTTGCAACAGATTTCCCATGGTTTTCCATCGAATCTTTCTTGTAATAACTATCAGACAATTTGATTTAAAAGTAGAATTATATATAAGATTCAAAGACAAAAAGAATCTCTTGCTGATCCGAGTTTGAAGTTTGCGGTATTAAACTTAGAAAAGTATCATCGACAAACATATCCCTTCGGATAGAATTTATTTAAAAATTTGAAATTACTTTGTGCGTTGCAACAAGTTCCCGATTTCAAACACGTTTCGCGTGTCGCTTGACACAAAGCAAAATTAAGTGGTTGTTTCCATTGTCACGTTCGCATCGTGTTTCTATATCAATAGCCCCACTCGATCGTGTTCGACAATTTTTAGTTTAAACAGAATTCATTAGAACAACTCGAATGAACGATGTACATATTCCACATAGCAGGTACTTCGATCACTGGACACGCGTTTTCGAAAAAGCAACGATGTAACAAATACCGTGTCATGTTTAATGATTCTACGCTTTATCGTTGGCGCATCTGCCGTCCATTCCGCATGTTCATCTGATTAACACTAATTTTCCGAGTTACAAATCACGGACTGTCAATTTGTGCCATCAACGAGCGCGCACTTGGTACAGAATCTACTTTGCGCAGATTAATAACAGCGAACTCACGATGCCTCATTAATTTACCATTCAGTGTTCAATTCAACGTAATATTAATATTGTTACTTAAATCATACCAACCGAAGATTTTACAGAATTTGTTAATACAAACGTATCCTAATTAACCTGCCCTAATACATCAAAGAATCTGCCTCTACTGAACTTTCACCATGATCATACATCCAATTTCCATTCAATTATCGATTCAAAATGCCCTTACTTGCAACTCTGCCCTTTGTCACCTGGTGGACGATCCGAACTTGCCGTTTCTCCGTTGTCATTTACCCTATCAGTCACAAATGGATTTCTATCAGTCACAAATGGATTATTATCTGGTTTGCTGTCCCAAGAAGGCCCATTATCGTATTCGTTGTAATTCGGTTTCCCCTTCCCCGGTTTATTCAACCCTGGAGGTCCTCCGCCTGCTAGTCCTGGAGGCACACCGCCTGGAGGGCCTTTGTTGTGATTCCCCTGCCCAGTGAATTTGTTGTTTCCGTGACCAGGGGACTGGAAATTGTTCTGCGGGCGAGCCCATGGTGGATCTGCTCTTCTTCTCACGCGAACGTCTGCTTCATTGGGCACTAAGCAGATAAGAATTATTGTAGTGTGACAATGAATTCTTAAGCGTCATCGCCAGGAAGTTATAGTGTCGTTTCGTGGCGCAATCGGTTCCGTCACCAGTGCCACCTTTACCAATGGGCTAAATGGGCTGTAGCCCAGGGGCGCCCGTGATCCAAGGGCGCTTAAGCATCAAATTTGTTGAAATGCTTTTTTCTCTTCAACTTTGGAGACACCAATTTCTATCTGGAGCTAATTTATATATTTGACATTTTGATCGTGTTTGCCTTGGCGAAGACCCGGGGTTGTGATGTACTGCCTTGTATCGGTTGCGAAGAAATTGCACCCTTGGGGGCTAGGGCGCCAAAATTTTTTAGCCCAGGGCGCTCAAATTTGTTAAGACGGCCCTGTCCGTCACGCGAATCCTTCCGGCAGGGATATGAGTTACGTACGTGGATATTGTGGGCAAGTTAGCAGGTTACAATAGGAAATAACAGTGAAGTTAATAGTGGATTTACTTTCGAATGATACAAGTTACGTTCGAAGTGATTGCCCTACCAACAGCAGGATCCACGAAGCCTGCGTGAATTATTGCATTACTGCAGAATTATTTGACGTGGCGGCGAGACCAAACTAATTACAAGTTTCTTCGAACGTTGTTATTCATGATTCGTCCCCCCAAGAAGGCTGCAAACTCGGTTTTCAAAAAATAGTAAACTACATGGGTTACGTCGCGGAGGGAAGATACTTTCGGAAGATAAGAAATTCACCACTTCCCGATTCTCGGGCGTTTAAACTTCCAAATAGATCCCGCTAACGAGCGAAACTTCGTCCGGACCCCGAACACGTCGCGAACTCTCAAGTCCCATCCCTACGCCGCGTCACTTCGTGCACCCGTTCCGTTTCTTTTCGTTCGCCCCCCGTTCCCCGATCAGAGGCCAGCCATGAAAATCGAGCACATAATGAAGGCTACTCACGCGACGCCACTAAAACCGCCAACGAGAAGGCCACCGACAGTGAAACGCGTGCGTCCATAACTGCGCCGTTCCCGTCACACCATCGTAGTGATCACAGTCCGTTGATAGTCGTCGAATGACTGACCAGTAGTTGAGACAGTAGCTGGATCTGTAGCTCGTCGACGAGCTCCTGGAATGCCCCTCGATAACCCTGGGCTACTATTCCAAGAAGAGACGAAAACGTCCGCGACGAATAAAGCGAAACCGGTTGGATCTACAAAACGAAATGATCGAAGGGATCCGGTGTTAATGGTCGAAGATTTCCTTGAACAGTAAATTGTACAACGAGCATGAACGCGTGTCAGTGTGGTGAAACTGGGAAAGGATGTGACCGAAAACGACTAAAAAATCGGGGAACAAGTTCAGCCCAGAGGATCGCTCGCACCATCTATCCTCGAAGAAGTTTTATCATTGCCTCGGTGGAATCGATTTTTTTAGGGAACTCTGTTCTTTCTGAGAATTAATCGCCACGTTAATTGAATTTTAAGAAGTCCGGGGGAAATATCGTGGGGGTGGAATATCACTGTTAGCGAATTATAATAATAGCAACGTTTATTTAACACTAACTAACAAACTGAACAACTCTACCACAAGATTCGTGCTGTAAAACAGAATGGACGAAGTGTCTTGCTCGACGGTTTAGAGTCTTCTGCCCATTTTCGTGGACACACAACGATCGTCGGGAAAGTGGAGGGCAGAAAACGTAATCCCAACCGTTTCAAGGGAAAGTCATTTTCTCCAAACGCACAGGTAGCTAGCGTCAAGGCTGTCACGCCCAAACCGAACCTCTCGACTCAAATTTCTCCTTCAAATCGTCACTTCTATTGACCACGCTTCAGGCACTCGAGCGAGGGACCGTTTTACCCTGGAGGAATAAATCTTTCTTCAGGTCGACAGTCGGCTACAAGTTTTATCATTGCCTCGGTGGAATCGAATTTTTTGAAGAAACTCCTTCCTGAGAATTAATTGCCGCGTTAATTGAATTTTAAGAAGTCACTTCGTAAATTAGGTTCTTTTAAGGTCCTCAGCAACTTGATGGCGGTTTCGATCAGTTTCTCGTGGCTTCGATAGAATTATTTTCATTTCACTGGTAGAACTCGTGACATATTATGTCACGTCAGACACGTTTCCTAGGAATAGAGGATTTAAGATGAAGTATGATAACTTTTTATTACGTTTCTGTGCAAAACATCGTCGTGCTTGATGTTACGCTTGCCCACGATGGAAGCTGATTGTTTATCACGTTCTTGGTCTTCCGCAGAAGTTATTAATACTGAATGAAACTGTTTGGAAATCGTGCGGAGTTCGTTGCGCATGGCGGAGTCTGATTAGATGCAACACAATTACAAGAATCAGTATCGTCCGTGTATTATGTAAGTGCCTGTATCCATGAGTGCTGGTCTCAGCAGAGGCGTTCGCGATGATGATGTTCGCCTGAAAACATATTAAACAATTCGACTTCGACGGGAAACCAAATAGCTATGCTACTTGTTACGCATCCATCGTCTAAAATCTAACAAAACGCACAATGGCAGGTTACGAACATTAACCACAAGAAACCTTTACAAGATTCACTCGATTTACCGTCCCATATTTAGTATAAAACACTGAACGGTCATCCACACCTTCAGCATCCCCCGAAAATGGAACACCACTTTTAATTTGGTAGTGGCACGAACGCAGAGTGGCCGTTGTCAGGTTAAAATTTCAGTTTCCTCGGATATTTAAAGAGGGAATTGAACGTGGACGCGATACGATTAAAAAACAAGCGAGAATTACATTTCCCGTCGCACGGCGGCTGAAAAACTGTCGGCAACGCTCAAATACTACAAAACGGAAGGAGAATTTTTTCGAGATAAAGTTTGTTTCTGTTATACGTGTTGTTACCCGAATCCCGAAAATGGATGTATTGCTTCAGAAGCACGAGGCCAAGCACATATACAAAGTGCCAGAAGGGTTACGTGAGCTTTGCACTGACATTTCGCGCGAGGTATGCACACACTATCAGTGGAACTTGTAATCGACCGAGTTCTTGTTAATTTTTTTCATAAAGTATAGAAAATTCTGCTTTAAACGCGAATATCTATCTTAAAGTAGGAATTCGAAGGATCTCAAGCATCAGTGATATCACTCCTTCAAAGTCTCTAATTCTAAATAAAATCTTATCAAAAACCATAGAATCTGAATAATTAAATACCAATCCTTCATTCGTTATACATTCTACAGTACTATATTTAAATTCAAGAAATCAAATACGAAGAGTCTTTACCGCAAATAACAACAAAAGCAAAATCTTTTCGTTGTTCACTTGCCGTTCAAGCGACAGCTTGACACAACAGTATCGCCGAGTAAATTATTGATCCTGCAATTAAAACCAGGTTCTCCGATCGCAGCCCACGGACCTGCACGCTTTCGTCGCCGAGTACGTGGACACGCTTCTGATCACGCGCGAGAACACGAAAAGTACATTTCTCGCTGGATCGTTGCGCTGTTAACGCAAAGTTCTCGCGGATTTTATCTTTCATTTTTATTCTCGTCCGGCCACTCTAGGGAAGTCCCGCTATCGTTTCAGTTGCGGTCAAAGTCGTAAACAACATTTTACTCGAGAGCCAGGCTATTCTGTCCATACTTTACCGGACCGGTTTCAGTCTGGAGCAAATCGCGGTCGCGGCTCCGCGGATTCAAGTAAATTTCATTATCGCGTGCTAGATTCTTATCGATGCTTACGTGATACGTCTCGCCTGCCCTTTTTTCTCTCCCTCGCAGAAAGCATTCCGCGAGTACTTGGACGCGGTTGACGTGCAGCCGGTGCAGATATGCGAAGGTAAAGGAACACAGAACGTAGTAGGTATCATAAAAGAAAGCACTCCTGGCCAGCATGTTTGAAATGGGCTTGCTTTAAAACAGGCTTATTTTAAGGAGTGTTTAAGAAATCATAGTGGAACAAAGCTTTGGGTATCTGTACATCTTCAAAATTTAAAACACACACTATAGGGTAAAGGCACCAGTAGTCGACCATGTATCAGTAGCCGACCACTTTCAGAAAAACATGAAAAATAAAGTTTTAGAAGTGACGATCTTTTGAACAGAGTGTAGTTAGAGTGCAGTTAGAGTGCAATTACAGAACTGCACTTTGTTCAAAAGATCGTCACTTCTAAAAACCTTATTTTTCACGTTCTTCTGACAGTGGTCGACTACTGATACATGGTCGACTACTGGTGCCTTTACCCTATGTATATGTGAACTTAGACCACACTTGCGAGGAGAAATCCATGGTATCGATAAGAAGCATCCTAGAGGCAACAGGGGCGACGCGCAAGGACGCGCAACGCGCTGCTACAGTGATACAAGTCAGTGGTTAGAACGACAATCCCCCAAGAAACCGAATTATTTGGTGACGATCTCTGTCGTATTGAAATTAGGCTGCGTTCCGTGGCCACTACGAAAGGATGGCTCTGAACGAAGCTCAAGGGAAGATTCAGTGGCAGAGGGCAGTGACGAATACGCTGGACATCTTGACGAAAGCTGGCGCCACGCAGACGGAAATCTCGAAAGCCGCGAAGCATATAAAAGTATAATTCTTGTAGTGTAAGATAAGCTTTTCGACAAGGAATTGAGTCCGTCGCTGTTGCGCACAGTTCGCCTATCGCGGCTACTACGCCAGAAGAAACCAGAAGATGGACATTCGTAAGATCGCGATTGCATGGCGCTATAAAGATTTTATATAAATTCTGGTGGTCGATACAGTAATCTCGAACTTCCTAGCGGAAGGGGACGACGAGCTTGACAGGAAGGATGAACGCATATTGGAGCCCGCAGAAGCCATTCAAGCTGTCGCGTGGATGGAGATGATGTACAAGGACTCTGGGTTGACTATGGAAAAGGCCAACGAGGCTGCTTCGGTTATTCAAGTAATTCTCTATTCATAGATCTGATTTTGGCTCACAGCTCCAACACAATTAGCTTCGGTATCAATAGAAACGAAATTTCTAATTAAATGCAACAGGCTTGTCCAGGGATTTGCTCGCACGAGCAGTCGCGAGTTGCTCTTGGCTCTCGGCGGCACCAAGCCAGGTCCAAGAATCTGTGAACGTGCGACTATTCTCACTCTTTTACGGCTCCCGCTCTTGCGTTCGCTCGCAACCACCCGCGGCTGCTCTTCGAGGGCAAGAGCAAAAGTTGGACAGCCTCGAAATGGAACTTCAGAAGAAATCCTGAACATTTTTCACTTCTTAACCTCTCAACGACCACCTCAGTATCTGGTACGGGCCCTAAATTTTCCACTGGTCGCCCACATCTGTATCTCGTACGGACCCTAAAGTTTTCCACTGGTCGCCCGCCTCCATATCTCGTACGGACCCTGTTTTTCAAGCTCTAGAGGCTGTCTGTACAGTGATGTTTCAGTGCCGAGGCCTCAAGTAGCAAAGTGACGTTTTCGTTCCAAGGGCCCGGGCCTCACGGTCAGTTTTTCATTTCAGGGGTCGGTCGTTGAGGAGTTAATGGTATTCCAAACCCTTCGAGGGTCGAAAACCCTAAAATTCGATGGGGCATTACGGGGTGTTGTCCTCGCCACGGGGTGACGCAAGTTGGTAGCGCAAGGCTGCCACGGTAGTATCACGAGGTTGCTTTGCAAAGTGACCATGTCGAGGTAATCTCCAAGACTCTCCCCTACGCGAGGCGTGCCTCGCGCGCGAGCCTCGCACGTCGATACGTGCCTTTAGATTTTACAAAGCTACTCCCCAGTATAATTAAAATATGTGTTAGAGATAAGTTGAGGATTTCGTGACGATTTCATTTTTGAATCAAGATAATCTTTTTGGCGACTGAAATAGCATTGCTACTGAAACCATCTATATTCTCGATTCAAAGGGAGCCTACAGAAGATATCGCGCGAGACGAGGCAACTACGACGTGCAACGGTTTGAGTCAACGAAATCGATGGTCGTGGAAGCTATTCTCGATACTTTGCGCCACAGGGTTTTCGAGAACGTAACATCGCGCGATGATATCCCCAAAGAACATGGGACCCGAGAAGAATTGATAACTACCAGTACGAAGCTTCGCATGGCTTTCAAAGAGCACGTGAGGGTGTCACGTATATCGAAGGAAGGTATGAGAAAACGTAATTCGCTCACCTTCGCGAAATTCAGATTTTTTACCTCGACGCGCGGTCTGAGAAATGTATCCACCGCTATTCAAGGAGCAGGGTGGTAAAGCTGAATAAGCTTCATCTATGAAATCAATGAATAACAATATCTTTCATTTACAATTTGTTCGGGAAATCGCCCATGTAACGACATCTCCCGTGCCCGAGCGCACCCAGACGTGATGATTCATTGTGCGGCCCCCCTGCTCATGTGGAGCATCGATCATGTCTCCCTTCCATCGATCGGCGATCGATGGACGGGGGAGAACTCGCGATTTGAGGAAATCGACGCCGATTTCTTCGTCCTACTTGGTGACGATACGCTTACGAGATATCAGCTGTTAACCGCTTGTTTGCTTACTCTCTGTTCGCGAATCTGCGCCGATTCCACGTGCTACGCGATTATTAACTCTAGGTGCTTTGGTACAGCGTAGGAAAGTTCGTGCTACTAATTATACTAACTAATTGTACAGAATTGTTTCCTTGCCTTCGTTTATTGGTGTACAAATTGTAAATAGTGTGTTTAAGATTAAAGTACTTAAAGGTGAACTTAAACCTCTCGCGATTGTCCTGAAACAGCAACGTGCGCGATACGTGATTTTTGTTAACAAAATTAAACCAACTAATGAATTAACTTAAGGCATCCGAACAGTTCAACGAGTTAATAAATATTGATTAGCCCACTTGGAACCCGGTGAGGTGGAGGAGGATGAATCGTTAGAGGAAGAGAGTGAAGAGGACGAAGGTGAAGAGAAATTTCTTTTAAATTCAGCGGGAAATTTAAAATTAGATATTCAAAGAGTGTTGAATTCCAATTATCTGGCGAGAACAGAAGAGACACTGACCACGGAACGTAGCCCCACGTCCGACTACCGTCCGCTGGAATCGGAAGCGAAGTCTCAGATGGAGGGCACTGAAGAACAGTTGACGGAAGGGGAGACGGATGAGCAGATTTGGCCTACCAGTCCCGACGTACAATCGGAAGCCGAGGCCCAAGCTGATGCTGAAGCTGAAGCCGAAGTGGAAATCGAGGACGAACCCGAGGAACCTATAGAATTGGAACCCTCGGAAGAAGCCGAAGGTAGAGGCGGAAAATTAATAATGTGCACAGAGGGGGAATTTATTTCACGCAAAGTGCGCAAATCAATTAATAACGGGGCTGTTGCAGTGCAAGTAGAAATAGAAAGCGAGGAGCACGAGCACGAAATGCCGCCGGAGGAGGAAGAGGGGTATATGGTGACCGATCATTCTGGGCCCACGGGCGACGCGGCGGAATGATATAAATGCCCTCGTTTATTAACTTTATTAAAGCAATATACTTCCAAAATAAGTGTATTAACTTTATTAGCGTAATATACTTTAAAAATAAGCTTTCTAAAAAGCGCCACCGACGCGAGCTTCCGCAAGAGTCTTCTTCTGTTCTCCGTGGCAGCCGGGGTGCGAGAAGATGGAACATACCGTGAACGTCCGTTGGTCGGAAAGTTTACAGCAGGTTTAATGAGAATCTCAGAAATGTAAAGCACGTTTATGTACACGATTAAGCAGGACGGTTGGGAATTTATTGACGGCTTTCGAACATTATTATACCACTGTTCGTTTCTTCTATTAAATCTGAATTTCTTCACGAAACACAGTTTTGAAAGAGTATAAATTTATCTGAAGCAGTTTGTTTATAAAAAGAGGAACACGTAGTAAATGTACGAACTAAAAAACAGTAAGAGCACAAAAACGTAGCGTAGGGTAGAGAGTTGGCGGGACTCAAAATGTGTGTCTCCAAGGTGTACCTTTTGCTGAACAGCAGGCGCCAGTCTTTACTAAACGGGATTTAAGATTCTTCAACTGAATGCAGTCCCCTTCTCTGAACGCCTGTCCGCAGGCATGCCTGCACGATTTCTCTATCGACGCGCGATTGTCTCGAGGCCGGCAATTATCCGTGTCCGGATGTTTATCTCGTTGTTTAGCGTTATCGTCCATTGAGCAGCTGGGTTCAGAAGTGAACGACCTGCTGCACTCGTCTCTGGCTCGCTCCTCTGAAAACTCTGTCTCGCCGAAGCATTTCTTGTGCCTGCACTTCTTGCTCGCCTTGTACTTCTCCTCTAAGATGCACAAGGAGTCCTTGTGATTGATCATGCCCACGTAATCGTCGTACTCCTCGTCGTTCTGCTCCTGAACGGTGGTTATCTTTTCCGAATCCTTCAGGCAGCAATCATGATTGCAGAGCATCTCGCCCGCGATGTGCGCTTTGTTGCAAGCTCTCTGGTTGCTGGAGTTCGATGGGCAGAGACAGGTATCCGACGCCAGACGCGGCTTCTCCTTTGACAAGCAACTGGCGAACGAGTATTTAGATTGGAATTATTTTACGAATTAATTTTTTCCTGCGATTCTTGATTGTATACGCGACAAGCATGATCAGTTCTCGAGACTATTTGGAAGCAGAAGTGGATTAATCAATAAACAAAAGAAGCTCGAGCTTAGGGCATCAGGTGAAAAGGGGACACCATAGGAATTTTCTAAATTTTAAAATCTAATTTTGTTAGAAACACTTTTTAGTCAAATTATCGAAAATGCCTAAGAAATCATACATTGCGTTGAAGTGATCACCCTGTATAATGGGGGTCAAAATCTTTTAAGTTCCTAGAGTATCGAAAGATCTTGACTCGGCCCTGATTGGAAGTTACACTTTTCGCTTTCTAGAATTTTTTCGAGAATTTTCTACCAGTTTAGTGGAATCGAAGATTTCCACCCTTCCGCAATAATCACCCCCTCAGTTTCACTCAAACCTGTGGTACTCATCGTCGCAGGCATGGTGGCAGCAGTTGCGAGGGTGGTAGCAGCGATGAGGATTTAGGGAACGACAGGCGTCTCGATGTGGCCGTAATAAATCGAGAGTAGAGTGTTGCTGGCAATGGAAATCGCAATTATGAGGTATTCCGGGCGACGAGCTGTCCTTCTGCGAGCTGAAAAAGTTCACTTTCGACCGGGAGCCCCGGTGAACCGGCTTCAAGCCCCTTCCCGCTGCATTGCAGCTGGGCTCGTCCGCGTTGCAGCCTAAAGAAAGGGAAATTATCGCGATAATTCATTCGGGACGCTCTCTGAAGTACGCGAAGAATCTCAAGTTACTCCGTTTCTCGGGCGAGCCGATGCCTTTAACGTGGTCCACTTGTTCGCCGCCTCTGTCGTACAGAAGATTAACGGGATCCAATTTGGCCGAAGTTTCTTTCGGACTTCGTCTCCGTGAATGGACGTATGAGGCACGGCAGCGGCTGGAATTTCTCGGCTCCGTTATGAAACTTTTCATCGTTTTCCCGTCGCAACTGGAAACGAACGAGGCAAGCAAGTTTAGACGCGACTATCAGTATCAACATTTTTCACCGAGCGACGCGTCTAACAGCAGTCCATTTTCTGCCTCGGGTGCCCCGAGTGCATGAAATTTAGTCGACTATACCTGGCAGCAGAGATACGCGGATGAAAGACCAGCGAAGCGTTGAAATAAACACATTTCAAACGTCAGGATAAGCTACCCCCGAAATCGTAAGTTCGGTAGTTGGATCGAAGCGGTAAGCCGTCTACGGCGCCCCGGTGTATAGGCTTCCGTGCATCCTTCAATAGGGTGAATGGGTGGTGAGCGAGAGGTGCTAAGAGTGGGACGCAAACACTCCTTACGACCCTACTTACCGAGGCTCACGTGTTTATTTTCCCACGGCTTTTTTTCAGCGTCCTTGCCCCGGCGCTCGAACTTGTTTACTTTCAGCGCGAGGCGAAGCAACTGACCTACATCTCCATTTCCCTGGCCACGCATGTCGCGCGGATGGAAGAGAAATAGGGAAGTGGGCCAGTGTGGGCCAGAGTGGCCGGACGCCAAGGCAAACCGTTTTCGACCGCCGAGTCAAGGACGTTCGAAAACACGTGCGTGTGATGCGTATCTATCCCCTCTCATTCTAATCCACTATATACTTCCATTGAAGAGTGCACGAGGCGACGATACCCTGGAACAGGGCACCGTAGACGGTTCGTCAGACTTTCTGTGGCGTAATAAAATTGTAGGAATGTAAGTAACACTTTACTAATTCGTTGCCATCAATCTGTTGCTTTTAATGGAATTCGTACGAACAGTATAAATTATAGAAATTCTTGACTGCCGCAATTTTTTAAGTTGAAGGGTTACGGGGAAAAAGAGGAATGTCCGTTTTTGTGATTTTGCGATTTATATCATATTTTTATCATATATTATATTCTACGACAAAAAAATTCTGAATTTTTTTCAAGAGATGATGTCACCTCCTACAACCGCACTGTGGCACCAACAAAAGATAGGATTGTCTTACGGATGAACTACTCTACTTGCACACAAAGTTGCATAAGTTTCTGAATTCCGGGTTGCCTAACTTTCCTCACCAGTGGTGTTTGCGTTGAGATAATTTACATTCGTAGCGAAAGAAGAACTCATCTGCACGCGTAGTAAGTTGCACTCGCTGTCCCCGTTCCCAGCAAAAAAATGTATATATCGTACTTTTGTAACTGCTCCGATTGCGAGGGATCGCTTTTCCTCGCAATCTCATTGTGCTCTTTACTTGGAACGACGTCGAGCGCGTCCCCCGCGCTGCACTGATCCCTTGTCTTGAAAATGCTCATCGGTTCGTTAGCCTTTGCAGCCTCGTTGCGTTTACGACAGCAACTGCAGATTATTGGCTTCTGAAGTAAGCTCTCCTTAATC
Organism: Andrena chrysosceles; assembly: GCA_963855975.1. Taxonomy (NCBI): domain Eukaryota; kingdom Metazoa; phylum Arthropoda; class Insecta; order Hymenoptera; family Andrenidae; genus Andrena; species Andrena chrysosceles. The sequence goes on along the minus strand of OY979766.1, from coordinate 5,874,126 downwards.
GAGCCACTTTCCGCATACTCTTCGCTCCAAGTTGTCTTAGCCTCGACGCGGCTTGGTGCCGCGTTCGAACATTTCCTCGAAGAAAACCATAAGTTCTCTTGGTCGTTTGCTTCCTCGTTCACCGTGGCGCTTTCCGCCTGATTCGGTGCGCCGTTAAAAATTATGTAGTTACAGTGAGCAGTATTAACGATCCACAAGAAAGATCGCAAAAAAATAAATATGTGTAATAATACATAAATAATTCATGGATCTAATAAGCATGTCATATGACATCTTAAATTTTATTCAAAGAACTCATGGACTCGAGGATTAACGTTATTGTTTATTCGTTTACGTAGCAAAGGGTTTGAAAAGATTCTTCCGTGTATTATTAAAGTTACTTACCTTGTCGACATTCGTTGCGTCCTCCGAATTACCGTAAAGACCATAATTCTTTGGGAACTTACGTCGAGCCCGCCGAAAAGCGATCGCGGCTGCGACCAGCTGGTGCGACGAGGACGGGCAAACCTGAGACATCGTTAGAAGCCTTGCGGACAGATCCGATCATTCCCCTGATTTTACCAAGCTCGATCCGTCATTGGCGATAGTTGGTTAAGGATTCAACAACGAAAGGGTGACTGAACGATGAAGTGAGCCACATTCCCCGCTAATTGATTCACGGAGAGTCATTGGTAACAGGCCATAGATAACGACACCTTGAATGATTATTTTTTACACCGTTTCTTTGTCACCTGGAATAAATAGTCAGGGTCGCACGAGTCGAAAATAGTATTCGAAATACGAAAGAACCTAACAACAATGACGCTCTTCAAGTTTAAATTAATTTATTTCCAAAAAAATTATATTCCATCGGAAAATATATTTCTATAACTAAATCATAAAAACGATCGCTTAACCCAATGTAAACTGATTTCGCGTATCAATCGAAATTCAGGGTGCGTTCCACTTACGCCCAATCGCCCGCAACGCCCCAGGTTTTTCGTTCCAAATAACGACCGCGATCGTTGTGATCGAGCTGCAGACGTCACGGATGACGCGACTTATCTCCTATATTATTTAAAACTTGTAATATCTATGAACATAAATAAAAGTAAACAATACTTTACTAGTCACGCATTATCGAAATTGGTCATAAACGATTAAAAATCAGTCGCTATGTAGAATGAAAAGTAGGAACTTTGCCGATCCCGTTCCACTATACTTCTCGCCCGCGACGCTCATAACAGCTCATAAGCAAGTGGAACGGGAAATTTGCTGTCGTCGTGGACGCGGTCGATTTGGGCGTAAGTGGAACGCGCCCTCAGTGTATCTAATCGCTAGCGTTTGTTCTTATTAACGCTGAAATATCATGTTGCAACGATAATTACTTTACAAAGACGCGAACAAGAGCGACGTGGGGGGAGGGGATGTGACCGATTCTGTTTACTTAATTGTAAAATTAGAGAATCTGCACTGTGACGAGAATTAAAAACGTTTCTTCTTGTTCGTAGAGCAATCCACAAACGGGATACGACAATCTCCCCTGGAATAGAAAATCTCACTTGCATAGTAAATCGCGTCGCCGTATGTTTGTGGTCTACGAGTAGATCGCATGGTACCAGATAACTTCGCGAGAAACTAATTACGTACGATGCTATGGATATGAAAAGAAATTATACTCCTAGGTCCTCGTACGTATGTGTGTGTGTGCGTGAATACTAAAAGCATTCGTTGGAACTAACTTCTTTCTCTCTATACGTGCACTCGCATCGCACCGATAGTAGTCTTAGCTTTTCAAATCGTGATTATTCAGCACGACTTTGTAATTATGTGAATCAGATCGATGATCAAGTTTATTCCATCGCCGACCACGGCTCACGTTACTCAGTTGTAACATGGTATTTATAAATTCATTCATTATTGTTCGCTACCTAAGCACTAAACGCGTTCTTCATAAATAATTTTCAACGTATACACACTTTTTACAAATCAGCATTGCGCAGAGAGACACGCTTGCAACGAATAATTAAATTATAATTAACTATATCTCGCAAGGAACAATTCAATCGTGGATAACGTAATGCAATGCCATCCGTTTACGTTCACCATGCCTTTCGGTACTAGCGGCATTCCCGGAGAAATAGATTGTTCGAGCGGCGTGAAATCGGACGGACTGCATCAGCCATCTGTTTAAGGTACATACTAGCGTAAGAACTTCGTTCGCGTATCGTGTGTGTGTGTATGTATGCATTCAATTCATCCATGGTGGACAGGAAGTCGGCGGTTGATATGTCTGAGAGATTGGCACCTGATAATGCTGGACTGTCTGAGGATGCTGCGGTCGTTGCTGATGGTGCGGTGGCGGTGGTGGCGGTGGATTGCAAATTGATTGCATCAACGGGTGTGAATTGTAAGGTGGAGGTTTTGTCGTATACGGCGGCATTTGATTATACTCCATATTCAACGGGTGCTCCATAATCGCATTTTGAACGGGCGAGCGATTACCTTCAACGTGTCCTGAATAATCACGGAAACATTCAGTCATTAGACACCCGGCACAAACCAAAGCATAAAAGTTAGAAACACGAACAGGGTTGCAAATCGATTAGTAATGATTTGGAACGCAAAACACTTGGAAACGCCTGACACTTTTTAACACTGACAATCTCTTTAACTTATTAATTAAGAGCATTACAATTAATGGAACGAGGAGCGTTCAAATCGTGATCGTTTGAATTATATTGCGTGAAGAATTTTAAATACTGTCGCTGTTTGCTATCAATACCTCGTGGTCTAATTTGAGGTGGCGGCATATTGGTTGGAGGTAGCGTAGAACACACTCCTTGATGCTCTCCATCTCTGGGCATTGGCGGCGGTCTACCCCATGGGACTCTTACATGGTGTGCCTGCCATGGTGCCTGTGGTGGAAGTGGAGGAAGCAGAGGAGGACCACCTCCAGGATGAACATTTACCGAATCTCCTGCTGGATTCTGCTCATTTCCTAGCACAGAAGCACAACCACGTAGCAAAAGTTGTTTCGCGATTCATAGGAAATAGAGAAAAGTATACTGTAACAAATGTTAAGTATACCTGAACTTATGCCCGCAGATTTTTGGTCCATGCTCCGTTTTTCACCTAGATAATGGAAATTCATGAAATGAAAAGTGTATAGAAAGACACGAAATTGCTATACATAGAATGCATTGGGAACTTAAATATGGCAAATAACGTGAAGAAATATTGTAGTACAATTATCAAGTTGTTCAATTTTATCATAAATGTCAATTTGTCATTATTAATACTTAGTAGGTAGTACGCAGAAAGAAATTCTAAGTCCAATTAAAATGCTACTTATATTTAATCGGAGCACTACTATGTTAATTAACCATTATTGCATTTCATATTTCTGCTTAAAATGTCACTGCGTAAGTAAGAAACATTTTTAACTTAAGTTTTAAATTATTTTTACTCCATAATATTATGGAGAGCGACAAACAGGGTAACAATATTTCACGCCATTGGCCATTTCTAACTAAAAGAAATTATATGATTATATCCACTATATGCAGCTGAAAACAGATAGTAAATGTATTCTCAGTATCGATCATTTATTTCCCCATTACCATCGCATGTGTGACCTGCTTATTTTATATCTCTTAGCTCGTCGTTGATCTGTAAAACAAAACTTATTATTAATAACTTATTCTCATCTTCAAACCCGAGACTTCTCGCTACAATCGTCCTTAAGCATATCGGTGTTTTTGCTGTAAAAATGAAAATAAATAATAGAATCAATCGTCCGTGGCTGTTCACCGAGACCCGACATAGTTCTGTAAATTGTATACACATAGGAAGAACTGTAATAAGAAATGTATGAACTATGAATCATTTGGTATTGATATAATAACGTGTGCTGCCACTCCATGTGTTCCGAACGCGATAAGACCTTGGCGCTTTAACTTGTTAAACTTAAAATACTCGTATTAAAACATATAACGTACTTTAACATAACATGATGGTAATAATTATAGTTAATGGTGGTTAAAAGTAATCACTGAAATTTAGAATCACTTTGCTGTACAGATATCTGAAAACACATACATTGTAATGAAAAACATATTACGAAGAAGCATTGAAATTAAGACGCTTAAGATGGCTATCGTAATATATAATATAATGTAGCAAATATTTTGTTAATTCTAAATAATAATAAATAAAGTTAAATGGAAAACAATCTACGCAGTGGTATCATAAACCGTGTAGATGTTCCTGATGCCCATCTGCAAAGTATTTGAATGAGTACATGAGAGAAGAGGATCGCTACGATATGTCGATTAGGAGTAACCGAGATTCATACTGTTTAGCAAAAATATATTTACAGTAAGTAATATACTACAAGCTAAGAGTATTGAGAAACAATGCTAGATACCCATCTGAAATAAATATACAAATGCATCAGATGCATTGTGAACGTAAGATTCATTAATTGTGGCACATAAATAAATGAAGACATTTATGCAGAAAGAAAAGTATGGAATTAATATTCAAAAGGTATCCAGCACTCTTTCATCTTGAATACTCTTAGTTACAGACCTGGATGTGGAGGTGGCATTAGCAGCTTGTTTCGATCTCCATGAGGTAGACCCACTGCTGTTGATGATGGACCGTGTAACACTTGCTGCTGTCGATCACCTTCTCTGCTTAAACAGTTCAGTTTTAAAATTATTAGCACAGAATTGGTTATTATAGATAGACATTTCAAAATTTAAGCAAATATCACCTGATGCACTGCCGTGGCTATTTCTGAAATGTTAAAACTACCTGGTATCTCCAGGTCACAGTTAATGATACTTTATGCAGAAGGTACTTATTTGTATTATAACTTAATGGCACAGAATATTATAGTATGTCCAATTGTTTTGCATTTATTCTGTAATACCGCAATTACACTTTCAAATAATATCTTTTTATCTCGTTTTAGCTGAGAACTTATAGCTAGCGATAAAATTATGAATTATATACAATTTCCAACTTAATATATTTATAACGCAATAAAACTAAAAGCATGTCATTCTCTTCCCGTTGTATTTACAAGAGAGATTTATTTCAAGGAAAGCACACAAATACATGAGGTATTTTTCCAAGATAATATTCTGTGAAGAAACTAGTTATATTCACAATCATTTACTTTAAACATTCTGATAACTTAGATATACGTTTAGTTTTATAATTCATTATGAGGAGAGTGGTTGCTTAAAGATAGTTTGATTGCGAATACGTGAGATTGTCGTTCGTACCAAGCTCAGCTTGGTAACAGTAAGTCAATGTTCCTTGCTCTGTTTTTAATCTTTATGATAATAGTTTAATGAGTAAGAAACAAATCTAAACGTTACTAAATCTTTGAACATCCGAATCCATTCCCTTCCTATATATGTATTGACTTTGGTACGTCTTAATCAAAGCAGGTTTCTGAAAGAAATTTAATGTATTGGAAAGCATGTGTTTAAACACATTATCACATAGAGTAAACTGACTGCGTTCAAACTTGTATGTATATCTATTTATTTCTAAAGCGACCTCTAATTACTTATAAAGCAGTTTTTAATAATTACAGGAGACTGCAACGGAACGATTACTAGTAAATCAAATATTTAGGAGCAATAGTGAAATAAAAAAGTGTATATCCGCAAAAGTTTCAATATCGCACGTACTTCTCTCAGCTTCGAATTGAATTGCCATATTAATATAATTCCCCTATCAAAGGCAACCGCGGTTTATTCGAACAATTAAAATCCTTTAAACCTGCTTTATTCACACAATGAATTTTACTCTTTTTTTTCATATTGTAAATATTCACTTTTCACGCATATAAATGTTACAACTATATCAAATATAGGATTCAGTCAAGATATTAAACTATATTTTACTTACCCTGTTCCATGACGTTGAGCAGGCAGTGGACCGCACTGGTACGGAGACCCTTCCTGTTATTTACACAAAAAGATTTGTTCAAATTCCGAATAGTTTATACAATAACGCTTATCTTTACCATAATTTATCGGAATCCGAGAACTTACTGGATTCGTTTCAACATCTGAAAATCTTCTCTTTACGCCGTGAGATTTCTGTTCCGGCGAATCGGGTTTCTGCTCAAACTGCTGAGCCGGCGGTTGAACAGTGTAGTGTACTTGCGGTGGCATATGACCATTTTGATACTGCATGTGCTGAGCATGGTACTGTATCTGCGCATGAACTTGCGGCGGCGGTACATTGTGTAGAGGTATATTTCCTGGTGGCATCTGAACCTGCGACACCAACATTTCGCGTTTCTACCTGTCCGGATCTGATTAGCCAGAGGCAGGTAAACATTATTACGTTACCTGCAGTTGACCCTGAGACTGCAACATCTGTTGCGGTTGTTGCGCTTGATATAACCATGGGGCGTTTTGCGGGGGAGGCGCTTGCGTCGGCGGAGGGATACTAGTAAGAACGTTCATAGAATTCTGCATTTGAGCGGCGGATGGTGGCGGTACGATTTGCGGAGGTGGAACCGGCTGAGGGCCTTGATCCACCGGCGGTCCTTCTTGCTGATGCTGGACTTCACCTCCAGGAGGAAGAGGATGTTGTTGATGGTGAGGCGATTGGGCATTAGGGACTAAGAAAGTTTGCGTAGATGGAGGAGGTACTTGTAAATGAAATTGAGGAGTATGACCTTCGAACTGTGGAGGTAGCATGTGCTGAGTAACGGGCTGAGACTGTTCGTGATTTTGCTGCAACTGCGGCGGGACAATGTGTTCCCCGGGTTGTAGCACAAACTGTGTCTGCGACTGAGATGCTGGCGCTTGGACTTGTTGGTATTGTATTTGATAGGTCTGCGGTACGGGGGGCGGTGGCTGATTTGGAGGGAAGTTCGGCGGTGGAAAGTGGAGATGCAGCAACGGTGGAGGCGGCTGTTGAGTTATGTTAATTGGAGCCGCCGGAGGAGGTTGTTGTAAATTCACGTTGACAGCTTCGATTATTCCTTGCGGTGGTGTGGAAGGCCTTTGTACATTTGGTTGAGTGTAAACATAGGAAACCGCACCGCTGACCGGCGCGCTGCTACTTGTAATGAAGTTCTGCTGAGCTGGACTCTGCGGCGGTGGCTGGCTCATAACATACATTTGCGTGACGGGTTGCGGCGACGATTGTGAGCCAGGTTGAAGCCCTTGTATTTGTAACGGTTGCCCAGGATGAATCTGATATTGCACTTGGCTTACTGTCGATGGAGGACCAATTAATTGCACTTGTCCAACTGGTGGAGGTGGCATAAATGTTTGTATTTCCTTCACGAAAAATATTTAGTTATGTGAAAAATGGTGTTAGTTTTAACAGTCATTGAGCAGATTTCTTATATCTAAATATTACCTGGGCTTGCGGCGGCGGTACTAATGGCCCAGAATGGGGAGGAATGTGTACTCCGGGTGGAGGGACTGTTATACCGGATCCTGGTGCACCAGCTACCGTAGCAGTCAGAATTGTTGCTGGCAACGTTACCACGCTACTTTGTGGATGCTGTATGATATCTGTTAAGTAAACATAGTTTCCTATACTTATGGACTGAGTTCGCGAGGACCATGAACTATTAGTGTATGTACTCTACCTTGATGCTGTATAGTAACAACATTAGGTTGCCCCAAAGTACCAATGTTCATGGTTTGGAATTGTGCTAGAAAGAAATGAAAACGACAGTAATGAAAATGTACAATCAAACGGAATGCTTATCGAGTACAGTTAGAATTCATACTTTGTTGTATTTGCGATTGTTCTATAACTTGCTGTGATTGTACTGGTGGTGGTTGTTGCTGTATGTATGACTGTAATTCAGACTGCATTGTTTGAATTAAATTAATCGTTAATTGTTTCGCATTCTGTAATGCTTCCGGTTTTGGATGCCTATACAAACGAAACATATAATGTGTTTTGCCATTACAAAGGCTAATTATTCCTAAGAAGGGACTATATAAATAATCTTACTCTATATACAAATGTAGGGGCTCCGGCGATTCGGCTCCTAAACCTGGATCTATGAATTGCGATCCTCTACCCCTCAGGGTTACATTTGCGCCAGTTTCACCCCTAATATATAACAAATTCGCCCCGCCTATGCCTATAAGTCTACCTCGTAAGTCGAACCCCTCTGGAGCGTTTTCTATCCCAACGCAAATCTTCTCCTATTAGTAAATAGAAATATATATTACACAGGTTTCGGATATAAGTCTACACAATATCATACGTATAAGGATATTACATACCACTGTTGTAACTCCGGAATGTAAACTCATAAGAGGGGGTGGTGCATTGGTAAATCTACTTGGCCTATTTAAAGAACTCTGATGTTCCGTTTTAATGATCTCATTAATCTTTTGTATAGCCACTGTAAGAGGAAAATAGATAAATAACTTTAAACTTAGTGTTTCTGAAAAATAACAAGGAACGAAATAGAAGTAACATACAATCTACATTATGTTTAGTATGCCCCTGTATATAAAGGTACAAAGGACGTTCGTTAGGGCAACGTATCTTATCCTGCTCCGTCATGAAACGCCCTCGCGTCGAGACCGTAGCACCTGAAAGTCATGCCGTGTAAACAACCGCGCGACAAAGTCTAACTTACATAAAAGCACAAAGCAGTGTCGCCAAATTTCATGAATATACCTGAATAAGAATTGATTTCATCTTGTATGTAACCCTTTGTAAGCAATGTCCGGGCACTAGGTGGTATTTCATTAATTTCAAACTCTGATGTAAATGTTTCCCCATTTTTGAAATTTGCATTGGAAGCAGTTAACTAGTCGTTAAAATAAATTGCGTTAGCTCGACGAGCATCTTGAGCAGAATCGAATTATTTCACGGGATGTACCTTGTTATTGGAGTCTGAACCCCTTAATTTTCCTTTAGCCATGGGGATGAGATATATACAATCTTGTCAAACGTTTGTCCTCTCATAACGTTAACACACTCGCACTTCGTACCATTTCAATGTTCTCTCCCTGTAGTAAAAGAAATGAAGGGATAACAGTGTCGTTTCTGTTATAGTACTCCGCTTCCTGACCGTTCGTAAAGCACGTATGCGTATCGTATAAATTTAGGTTATGATCGGTGGCAATAAATTTCCAATTGACTACCAACAGCATTAAATTATGCCTGACGTAGCTGATCGTTTAATAAAAGTTAAACGCAAGCCACGGCTTCATGTTGTGTAAATGCTCGAAACAGTTGCTACGAAATCTCAAAGTAATTCCGCAAAAATATTAACTTATACTATAGACTCACTACTCACTACCGTTCTTTCAGTGTTCGGTACCATAGCTGTGTGAGACAGCTATGACAGTGTCAGACTTGCGCATATCGGGCGAAGCTACCATAGCTATATGTATACATAAGTACGTGTAAGTACGTATACGAATTTTATATGTACATCGTTATATAGTAGTGGTGTATCACTACCATTATTAAACTACTTAGCCATTTTGATCTCTTTATCTGTCCAATTTTATTATTCCATCTTCAAACTATGTATATTCCAATTGCGATATGTCTATTAATAAAGTGAAATAAATTAATTTGATAAAAGACTGTAAATTTCACATCCTGGTGGAGATGAAAATGAAGGAACAAGTATTTCAATGAACAAATAATTTATTTAATCGCTCAATATTTGCATGTGCATCTTCTTATTATATAATACAATCAAAGTATAAATAAAAATTACACGCTATCGACAAAAATATCGCGCCGATACACATATTTTCTTCATTGTGCAAATGTAAATGAATCATATTTGACTAGTCTGCGCAGTTAATTAGTACAAAGAACAACAAACTTGGAAGATTCGTTACATCTACCATTACGAGGAAAAAATACGTGAATCCTTAAAGTATTACACTTATATCATACAAACTTCAGCGATGATACAGAGAATTTCTCACAATTTAGAGGCATATTTATTGCTAAGTTTCCTAAGAAATGTTTAATAACCTTTAGACTGTATCGTATTATTTTATAAAGTGTTAATCGATCACGTGTACCAAGTTCAATTTCATTTTACTTTATATATTTGCCAGACAAAGCATTGTTAAATAAAATGCATTGCGAACAATGATAACGAGAGTCCATCACTTTTCCCACAAAATCTCACAGTCTCTACAGGCGTAAATTTACGACTCATGTACATATTATTTGAAGAAATAGAAAAATAGATTTTCTTCAGTCATACATATTGTTACGTGCAGCGTGCGCAATTAATGGCCATCTTCTTCAAGCTTGTTAAAACTTATTTACCCCTGAAACCCGTAACGAACGCATCGTTCTTTTCAGGGTTCAGCGGGCAACTAAGTTCTACTTAATTTCGAAGAAATCAACCGTTTAGATACTCAATTAATTAGAAAATAAATGATTCACGTCAGCATTGATTTAACATCAGTGGCATGTATCAGTCTCTTCTCCCAATAAGGCCTTTTTGAGATCTACAAGTTTCATGCTCTCAATACTCTCGATCGAATACAGACTATAACGTATCTATCCGTTTGCTTGCGACATAAGCCGAGCTTGAAAAACTTGTTCAAATGCTTGTGTTCCGTTCGATTTAAATTCTGATAATAGCGACAAAATATATATAATTGACAGAGGAACTGACATACAAAACTTTTTGTACGATTCAATTTAATGTATAAATGAATTTTGAAATCAATGAGGCGGATAAAAGGAATGTCGTTATTATGTACATGAGTTATTAAGTGTAAAATATAAGTTCAGGAATCTGTCCTTCATCGGTAGACGTTCCATTATTATCGCCAGCTTCGATATTAAATTCAAACTTAACTTTGCCATTCCCCGTTTCACCATCTACCATAACAGTTTTCAAACCCTTAGTTCCATAGTGGGAATAAGGGCCCTGAAATAATTATGATGCGATAATAGAATTCAATTAGCAAGCTTTAAAATAACGGACTATTATTATACTTTACCTTAAATGTTGCTGATGCAGTATAAATCGTATTGGGTAGGATTTCAGCTAACTCTTTAAACATTAAGCGGTAAGTGTACTTTGAACCATCGGAGCTGAAACTTGATAAATTTGAAGCAATAACTTTCCCAGAAGCAGTGTGTATCAACTCTATTAGTACTTCATATATTGCTGAACCCTGCATACTACCATAAACTCCATAACCAATAAGAAATATGCGTCTATCAACGCTAAATCTGATAAACAAGAATAAACAATATATATTACGAATGTTATAATCGCAGTACTCTGCGGATTACATCTAGAAATTTACCTTATGCGATCGCTCGTTCCATTGTATCCCCATCTGCTTTTAGTATGTTGAAATCTGCATACTGTTTGTTCCTTGCCAGTTATAGAGCAGCGGGGCATTGTTTGAAATCCTACAACTGGCTTTGGATTCAGTATGAAATACGAAAATAATGAAAGAACCTAAAACATCCATTTGGTATAAGAAATGTTATGTAAAAAATATACTAGAATATACAGTTGTAACACTAGCCTCGGAATAATTTAGAAGACCAGATTGCGCAGGACCGGCGGTAAATTCTTCTTTCGACATCAAAGGAAAACGAACCAATGAAAAAGCACTGCCCAAAACCAAACGCTGATTTTCTGGAGTAACTGGTAGCTGATGTCTAATACATTCTGCCTCTGACCATCTATTTAGGGTACAGAAAATAAGTATATGCTTGTATAGCAAGGAGACAATTATATGTAATCTCCTGCACCTTAGAACTGCTTGGAATATTGTAGACTCTCTGACATGAAGAGTGTCCCTTTCCAATACGATCTTCAAGGTATCAATATCGATATCTGTGAATCCATCTGCATTTAATGCTTCTGTTGTAAATCTATCTATGGTATCCAAACACACCGCGGCCAATTGAGGCTCGTCGAACAGACGAGCTTGCGTTAAAAGTAAGAAAGCATTGTCGCTGGTTAAGTTACTCTTCAAGTAATCCACGCAGTGCTTCTCTAAAGCAGACACCGCATATTTCTTAGCTGTATACAATGTCGTCATCACAGTCTCGGGATCTATCTGTATCTCATCCGTATATAAAAAAAGAAGCACTGCCAAAAAAGCAGTGGGTTCTACATCAGGTACTTCTATTTCTGAAGAAGCTGTAGCAAGTGTTCCGTTGAACATTGCATCGAAAACGGCACTTCCAGAAGACAGGACTAGTTTATGAGCTGGTATACGTTGCTTTTGTGCTCCCCTTCCTACTATAAAGCTCACGTCCGATAGTATCTCATTGTTAAAAAGAAAGACGATTCTTTCACGCATCTTTGCCTTTGTCCCCTGCCAATTGTACGCGACCGTTGCTTGACTGTTTACAGAGGTATTTTCCAAAGCAACATTATTTTGAGGTCTTCCTTCTAAATGCAACGTATTCGCTGCATTTGTTGGAGGCCTACTGAAACATTAATGTCGATACAATTATTACAAAGGTAATACCTTTAAGAATACAACAAATTTGACTTGGTTGAAAAGTTGTACAATGTATTATAGATATACATCGGCTCAGATATTTACTTGTCTCCATTGGAGAAGACTGATTCTCCGTTTCTGGCCACAGATGTGGTTGGCTGATCTTCGTCGCATACAAAATTGAGCGCACGTCTGACGCGCGACAGGGTGACATTACCAATGGGATGGGTGTTGCGCACAGTTTCAGGAGACGAATCGCTAGTTGTGGCAAAATTCACATTCTGCTGGGGATCATCGTTTTCCTGGTTCAAGCGTAAATTATGCAGTCTCGGTATGACATTCGGCATATCGCTCGAGGAAGCCTCCGACGACATTTTGATGCATAAGACGTAATATTTCTCAACGTACTGCCCCGTTTCATCTAATTACTGCGTGTCACGTCGAGAGAAGCGGCACGAACCTTCTCATAAGTTCGCCCGCCTCGTCGCAATTATTCAGGGGTCTGCACGCGCAACCGTTGAAGATTTTCAACGTGTTATTAAATTATAGTAAACGGGTGAAGAGGGTGAACATCGTCGTGTAAAAGTAATCTATTCACTTGATCACTGGCAGGTGCCACCCGTAAAAATAGTATACACGTGCCTTTGGGAATGGCACCTGATTAGAATGTGCTCCGAAATAAATCGTGCCTATCACACACTATACCATAATTGCTCTGATAGTGCATTTCTGTCCAGTTAGATGGCAACAGCATTTCGTAGCTGGTATAGGATAGACTTATCACCTTATGGATGTTCTTATCGCCATCCAAACTGTGTTACCGACCCATAATTTGAGAACTTAATGTAGTGGCACCTGCTCTTGAACAGCGTCCAACTCAGCAACTACTTTGAAATGGGTTGCAATGCTGAAAGGTGTGTGCGTGCTTGTGTACGTGTGACTTGTTTGAAGGCAGGCTTTTGCTACGCTATGCTTTGACTCGGCTTGTCAACGACTCACGCGGATTTCTCTCCGAAAATCCGTTTTGGGGATCAAGACACTATGGCGCCCAAAAATGGTATTTCTTCAAAGCCCGTGTAAGCTATAAATTGCAAGAAGACATTGTTTATTAGTACTTTGCGTGTAGCAGAACCCTTTCACGTATCGTACGCCGAAAAGTATTAACAATTCACGCTGTTACTGACAGTCCTGCAAGTTTCTAATGCACTGTTTAATCATTCTAGTGAAGTAATAATAATTGGATACTATTTGCCCCGAATATTAGTTTACCGCCGACATTGAAATTTACAGTAAAATCTAATTCTTATAAGCCTCGCAGAAAGTTGCATGATGCATGAATGCCGTGGGATGCAAAGATGCAACTGCAAATCGCGTTAATTTTGAAACCCGCTATGCGAAATAAGATTTTGTCTAGCCCTGAGAAATTCATCGGTTCAGTGTTTAGGAAAGTGTGTGCATATCATAGTGCATATTATTTCGTGATTTCTCAATTCGAGCATCAATTTCATCGATTACTGGACCGTGTGGGAGGCTTTTTAACAGGATTCCACTGAGATATACCCGTTACCTAGAAGACGTTTTCAGAAATTGAATACTTCGTCGATATTAGTAACTAAGGGGGAGAAACAAGTATGTCACTCATATTCTTCCAACTATTAATTTACACCAAGTTCAACTAAAATGTATTTATACATTATAAATAATACTATGTGATATGTATAAGCATTAACATTCATTTATTGAACGATTAAACATTGAGAATAAAAGAGAATTCATTCGGCGTAGAAAATCATTTACAAATCCAAGGCCAAATGTCACTAATTGCTTGATATCTCGAGTTCTATCGATCATAGTTAATAATAATTTATACTGGCCGGTTAGTGCAAATGTTGTTAACATCATTTGCCATAGCAATAGCCACTGGAATGGATATTTTAGCGGAAAATCCATTTTTGCCGAAGAATTCGTTGGATTTCGCAATTGTAATCAACCGTCGGCCTTGTTTTGATCGGGGGACATGGTTTCTCGAAGTGTATATAGGGAGCTCACGGAGCTCCATGTACTCAGTCGTTGTCGGTCCTCCGAGCTTGGAGGACCTCCGGGGACCCTGGAGCTGCCGAGCCACCTGGACCTACTGGACCTACTGGACCTACTGGACTTACTGAACCTACTGGACTTCCTGCATCCCCTCGGCCCCCTGGAATGGAGTACCCGACTCACCTGGACCATTCGGACCTACTGGACAACCTGGACTTCCTGGGGACCTGATCTTTCCTTCACCCCCTCGTCCCCTTGACCTAAGTTAGCTTATTCGGTTGGTGCCGATGAACTTTTCGGGTTCGTTAAAAGCCACTCAAAATGTTATTATTCTGCCAAGGCCAAAACCGATTTCTCTTCCTTTTTAACTGATTTCTTCGATTGTTTTTCACCATTTGGCCTATTTCATACATTCCTTTGCGGATTTTTGCATGAGTCGTTCTCTTTCATGTATTTCTTCGATGGGTTTGCATGATCTGACCGATTTTATGCATTTCTTCGATGGGTTTAAATGATTTAATTTATTTGATGCATTTCTTCAATGGGTTTACATGATTTATTTTATTTTATGCATTTCTTCGATGGGTTTATATGATTTATTTTACATGATGCATTTTCTTCGATGGGTTTACATGATATATTTTGTTTGATGCATTTCTTCGATGGGTTTACATGATTTATTTTATTTTATGCATTTCTTCGATGGGTTTACATGATATATTTTATTTGATGCATTCCTTTGATGGGTTTATATGATTTATTTTACATGATGCATTTTCTTTGATGGGTTTACATGATATATTTTATTTGATGCATTTCTTCGATGGGTTTACATGATTTATTTTACATGATGCATTTTCTTCGATGGGTTTACATGATATATTTTATTTTATGCATTTATTCAATGAGTTTACATGATGATTTAATTTATTCGATGCATTTCTTCGATGGTTTTGTACGATTTGTTCCCTCTCGTGCATCTCGTCGATGGATTTATATTTCCTGCTTTTCTTCGTGTAGGTATCTCTACGATGGTTCTGCATGCTTGTGCCTGCTCTGCTGACATTTCAAATCATCTCGATCGGCACCAACCGAATAAGTATGTCCTTAGTTTCCTCTAAAGCCCACCACACCACTTACTAACATAATGCAGTTGATTGTTTCAGCATTTCAGGTCCACGGAAAAGTGATAGTGAACAGTGGTAGTGAAAGAAGACATCTAAGGAAGCCTAGGCTAATTTATTATACAATGAAGTATTTAAGGCCCCATGTAAAATTGCCAAGCAGTCACTGAATCATTAGCTTTGTTGCACTTTCGTTGGCTCCTCATCTCTGATGAGGAGGTCGCCGCTGCTTTCGTTTCCGGAAGCAAGCGACTGAGCATGGAATCGGTATGGGTGGATCAGTTTCATCCCCTGGTATTGTTGTCGAAAGGGAAAAGTTTCGGGCGTAGGGGGTGTACCGCTTGGTACACTGCCTGCGTAAGTCTCCTGGTCCGATTACCCAATCTCCGCGTAAGACGGCTTGAGTCAGGTCACACCTAGTGTTGCTCCTGGCGGGTCGCATGAGTCGGAGCAACAGGAATCGCCTCTGGGAGACGCCGAGCGCTTTTCCCTTTCGACTCGGACATTAGGGTGGTAGGAACTGCGCCATCCAATACTCCTTTCATGCTCACCTGTAGTCTTTCCCTCTTTGCTGAGTTTATTTTAATCGAGTGATTGCTTGGCAGTTCCCTAGATTCGATATCTAAACCGAAGGGATCGATGGAACTTTGTTTCCATCCATCTTTTTGGTTTAGTAGGTTAAGGTTTTCATGTACAGGGAGATCGACGGAACTTTGATTCCATCTATCTCTCTACGGGTCTCGAAACGCAGCAACCTCCTCGTGGTGAGACCTGGTAATCGGTGAGAACCGAGCCGATAGCTGTGCTTGTCAAATATTCTAATCTGACTTGTCTATTATAGTAAATAGGACAAATGTTATAATATATTTATTTCATGTACGAAAATCTATTAGTGAATGGAATTGTACAACATATTTCTTGAAATTAATCATGACACTATAAATTTTAATTTTAATTCCTACCACTCGTAGCATTGTAATCGTATTTTAGATTGGGTCGATAACGTTGGGTATGACTCGAAAATGGTAAGGGGGTTCACGAGCCCCCTGAGCGTGTGACCACAGACGAGGTATAGAATAGACCTATCACCTAATGGAACTTTGTGTCACCACCCGAACTGTGTTACCGACCCATAATTTGAGGACTGAATTTAGCGACCTCTGCCCATGAAGAGCGTCCAACTCAATAAATACTCTGAAATGTGTTGAAATGCTGAAAGGTGTGTTGCGTGCTTGTATACGTGTGACTTGTTTAAAGCGTGAGTTTGACATAGGCTTTCGCTACGCTACGCTTTGACTCGGTTTGTCAACGACTCATGCGGATTTCTCTTCAATAATCCATTTCGGGGATCAAGACACTATGGCGCTCAAAATCTAATTCTTATAAGCCTCGCAGAAAGGTGCATGATGCATGAGTGTCGTAGGGTGCATGGATGCAACTGCGAATACGAGTTACATTTCTGAAGTTCAACTCTCTCGTGTGAGTTCTTTCAAATCTTCTCTCTTAACAGTAATTATTACATTCGAGTCATTAGAAATTGAGAAATTTTCAACTTGCATGGGAAACAGTTGAGGTCTCGATTTCTCGATTCCTACACCAATTAGTTCGACTACTGGACTAAATAGAAAACCGTTTAACATTTCACTGGAATATATTATCAGCTAGAAGATTTTTTGACGAAGCGTTGCCTAGTGTTTGATCATATATCGCAGTGATAAAAATACGTGTAGAATGTACGGGGTGCACGACTGTAGTTGTGAAAAGTGAATATTTTGCAATGGACATTGCTATATAATATTATTTCTGGCCTTGATGAATTTCAAGTTAGATGGGAGTCGGCCGAGCGCGACAAACACCGACACGGCCGAGCGCGACAAAAAACATCAACAACCTCTACCAAAGTCACTACGTCACCGAACGGTGTACCCTAACAGTTCGACTTTGTCCGCGGCGGGGATCGAATCATTGAATATCTGTGCATTCACAGTCGATATTATTTCGTGATTTCACGATTCCTGCATCAATTCCATTGATTACTGGACTACTGCATTAGACTCAGTATATAGAGGACTATTTCCGAAAGACTTTACTCGAGTCCGAACACATCTCCCCACTGTTGAGAGATATTTAAAAGCGTGAAGAGCTTTTGTAATGGCGTGCAATGCGATTGTAGAGTCAATACTTATTTCGCGATAAAGTATTTTATAGTGGACAATGATCGACCTGCGTGTTAGTAATGTTAACACGAACGTAGAGTCAGTGATTTTAACGCATCTAGAACTATTTCCGAGCACTGGTGCTCTTATTGTTTCTTCATCGCGAAATTAATGCGACATATTTGACACGTTCTATTCGATACTGAAGCTGCAGCTGCGGGACATTGGCCTCCAGATCGAATAGCTACTGCTGAAGGAAGATGCTTGTCTGCATGGATAGCAGTGAGACTATTTTCAACGAACGGTGAGTGATACTTTATCAATTTTTCAATCTTTCTGCATGCTATCGAACAAAATGATTGTTGTAGCGAGCATAGTGACCACGAATATATACTTAGTACTCGCGAATAGTAACGTTAATACGTGTGCTAATAAATATATTTTAAATTCGCGATAGAAGTTTTAATTTATTTCGTTTCAAACATTCTAAACTACTTTTCTGTAATTTCTCAATCATTCGGGATGCTTAATGTATCGAATGCGAGTTACATTTCTAAAGTTGAACCCTTTCGTTTGAGATCCTTCAAATTTTCTCTAAATTTCTGAAACTTGGTTTCCAGCGCTTCATCTTAATAAAACAGTATCATAATGAATGAACAAAAAATTGAGTCCTTGAGTCAAATTCTAGAAACTCGAAGCGTTCAAAATCCGTTTTTTAAATATTTTGTGGACCATTTATCGCAGAGATACAGCCGTTTGAAAATGTCGAAAATTTTTGGGAAAATATAGCGTTGCTTTAATTTTGATGCAGAGTGTAGTTGGCCATGAATTTTCATTAATAACAAATAAAGGCACGAAAGAGAGAGAGAGAGAGAGAGAGAGAGAGAGAGAAAGAGAGAGAGAGAGAGAGAGAGAGAGAGATAAAGAGAGAGAGAGAGAGAGTGGCAGGTGTACCTTAAGGGTTCGTACTTCAGGGTTTCTTCAGATCTACTTCAGATTAATTAATCAATTAATTTCAAAGGTCGCGAATCGTTTGAAATCTCTGCAAAATCGACAGTTGCGAATTGTTTAAAATCTCTCTAATTTCGATAGTCGCTACGCGTTTTCAATCACTACAATTTCAACAGTCGCGAATCGTTTAAAATCTCTGTAACTTCGAGAGTCGCGATTCGTTTACAATCTCTACAGTTTCTTTATTCGCGATTCGTTTAAAATTTCTGTAATTTCAATAGTCGCTAATCGTTTACAAACTCTCCAGTTTTCTTAGTGGCTACACATTGTTTGGATGTAGAAATTTTCCACTTTCGTTGTTCCACTACTTACTATTGTGATTGAACAAAAGTAATTTTGCAATTAGAATTTGTTTGGAAGCAGTTATATCGACTTTCTTCATTGTGTTTGAATTTGAACTATCACAATTATTGCAAGGATCTTTCAGAATTTTTCCATCCTGTGAAATCGTGTTTTACTGTACCTTGAAATGCAAATGATTTTTTATTAATCTCGGTCAGTGCCAGATGGGCTACACAATTTGTACCGATATTAGTACTTGTGTAATTTCACGTTAAAAATCTTAATACCGTTGTTATTTCGGATTGTACCGGATTCTTTTCATTATCACAGAGAGAGGTAATAAACTCAGTTGCATCATTATACCTTCTCTATTTGGCTGATAATAATTTTTTCGCCACATTTTAGTCACATGTTAACGTAGAACTCGTAGAAATAGGGTGGCCTTTTGCGATAGTAAGCGTAGAGACTACATAACGTGTTCGAAGGAGGTAAGAGCGTATGGCGGAAAGTCTTGCTGCACGAAATTTAAATGTTAATGGTAGTTTAGGGAAAAAGAACGAAGAGATGCAATATTTTTAACGCACAATTTATCGGCGTTGGAATAAAATTAATCGAGTATGTTTATGGGTGAATCGAAATATTGTTAATGGGAAGCTAATAAAATTAACGAATAGTGTGGGAACTATCGTGGATTATAATATATTACGAATATCTTTCCCAAAAGATTGCAAGTCACTAATGTGACTTGCTCTACACTGCAAGTAGTCGACCATAATTTTTATAATTCTTAGTGCTATGTATTTTCACAAATTTTGTCGATTTACATTAGTTGACAAATTTGCAGAAATTTGTGCAAAAGAAGATGCTTCATTTCTATCGAAACCTGTGCGTCCCCTTCATTTCTATAAACTCTATATAAAAATTTTCACTATTCACAATTACGACTGTAGTGGTGAAAAGTGAATTGATATATAATATTATTTCTGGCCTCGACGAATTTCATGTTCATATTCCCGCGCTCGGCCGACTCCCGGTTCCCGCGCTCGGCGCGACAATAACGTTTGTCAAATTCAAAACATTGAAATACGTCACGAGTCGCGAGTCGCGACTTCGCCACTCGCCAGTCTGTTCCCAAACGCGATCGTGGTCGGACGTGAACTAGTTTAACGTGTCATGATGAATCTTAATTCGTAATATCTTGCTTCGTGCATTAATTCCATCGGTTACTGGACTATATGGGAGGCCTTTAAACATGATATCACTGTGCTATACCCTTAATCTCGGAGACTTTTGAGAAAACTCTTTTCACTTGGCTGCGTGGATAGCAGTGAGACTGTTCTGAACGAACGGTGAGTGACACTCTTTTAATTCTTTCAATCATTCTGCCTGCTGTGAAGTAAAATAATTGCTGTACCGAGCATAGTGACCACGAATACTTATCATTAGTAATTGCTAACAGTGTCATTAATGCGTGAATAAATTAATTTTAAAATCGGAAAAATGTTTTCATATCGCGCCTTTAAGATTCTAAACTATTCTGTTTTTAATTTCACAATCATTCGGGATGCTTGACGTATTAAATACGATTTACATTTCTGAAGTTGAACCCTTTCGCGTGAGTATTTCCAAATCTTCTCTCTTAACTTATCTTTATTTCAATTGTTGGGGGTAGGGGGGGATAATAATTATATTTTTGTATTTTACCAGAATAATTAACAACTACCCATCAAAAATTAAAATAAGTGAATCTCTTACAATTATCTATCTATTTTAATAAATTGTAGTAAATAGGTTTATTTTTCGCCTTTCGGCCTCAAAATGGGGTTACATGTGTTATGTGTGTAAGTGGTTCTGGGACTGTTAATTCAAGATTGTGCTTTCGTTTTGACTTCTTCCTTCATCTTGTTCTTCTTTTCTTCTCCTTTTTTCTAGATCCATTCGCAATCCAATCCGCTCCTTTTTCTTCTCGTTTTAGTATCCCCCTGATCGTTGAGTTTTCTCTTGTCAGATCCGTACAGTCTTGTAGCATGTGACCCAGCGTCTCTCTAGCCCCATTACATAGTCTGCATACTGTCTCTTTTTCCTCCTTCCAGTACTTGCTTCCCCGCTCTTGGTTCCCACATCTGAACCTTGCAATCATGCTTTGGTCTCTGCCTCTGTAGTTTCCGTTTAGGTAATTCGCTCTCTGGTTATCCCTGATTTCTGTGTAATGTGCGTTGTATCTGCCTCCTTGTATTCTGTCGTATTGCCATTGGACCTGCTTCGCCCTGTCTCTTTGCGCTAGTTCCTCAGCAAACTCTCTTCCTCTCCTTCTTTCGATTTCCATTTCTTGTATATCCATCATTTTTTGCCTGTAGTATAAGTCTCTCATTTCCTTCCATTTCGACTTTTTCTCTGCTTGCTTCGCGTCTATTTCCCTCCAGCATTCTTGTACTATTTTATTCTTATTCAGCCGTTTCGCTTTCTCCTCTTTTCCCAGCTTTTATTCTTATTTTGTCCGTTTTTGTTTCCTCCAAAATTAGATCTGCTGGTGTATTGAAGTCCAAACCTAAAGTCCACCTTATGTATTTCTCCTGTATTTTCTCTACTTTTTCTGCTTCCATCCATTCCCAAATTTTTGACGCATACAGGAAGATACTTTTCACTATGCTTCTGAATATTCTCATTCTTCTCACAAAATTGTTCTTGAACATTCTTTGTCCTATTCCCCATATCTGCGCCATTGCTATTCTAGCTTTCTTTATGACTTCCCTTATATGCATCTCTCTGCCCCCATTTTTCTGGAAATTATACCCTAAGTATTTGAACTCCTTTACTTCTTCCAGGCTGTGCCCCTGCCAGCCCCATTCTTCTCTCACTTTAATAAATAGATAGACTACACTATCTACATTAACATTACATATATTTCTACCAGCCCATCCAGAATTTTATTTAAACAATAAATTTACCTCTATTAACATCCTCATTTACCAAATTTATTTCTATCCCCTAAGACATTAGTAAACAATAGTTACAATTTTAAATTTATTATACCGTTTCTTCAAAATACAAATATAAATTTAAATTTATCTTTTCGATAAAAAAGATTCTTTATTTAATAATTTAATAACATCACTAAAAAGTTGTAATAACCCTGCCGCTCCAACCTTATTTGGCCCCTTTCAATCCTGAATATACTCCAAAATTTGACGTCCAAATAAAGTTAAAAAAGCTATACCAATTATTATCGGCAACAATAAAACAATTATATAAAATGTATTGAAAAAAAATATATAATTAATGAATAAATTACTACCAATAATTTATATACATATTTTAAATTCTAAATTTGATTTCAGGGTTGCTGGTCCGAGGGGTAACAAGTGTGCAGAGATGCAGTACTCTTGATGACAGCGAACGCTAAGTCACTTTATAATTTCTTGGACGTGGGTGCACGCAATAGAACAAAATGTTTTTTGTAGAAAACGTTGGGTAGCCAGCTCTTTCGATTCTGACCGTTCCAACACAAATGCGCGACATGCGGGAACACTTGTGCAATATTTTGCGAAGTAGCCTCGTGACGTGGCTCTTTTCTAAACCATATTCACGAAATATCGCAGAAATGTTCCTAAAAAGAATGCCAATTATATGAAACGGGCCACTAACCGTCGCGCATATGTGTTGGAAAGGGAGCAGAATCCAATGAGCTGATCAGACAAGGTACTCGTAGATAGTGACATGCATGTGTCTGTCTAAATCAGAAAATTAAATTGATACAACATTTGCTCGCGATTTTAATAATTCCGATTAATAATTCGTATCTAAGATTCGTTCAGAGCACCGAAGCTCCAGTTGAATTTTCTTCGCGAAACAAGAGCCAATTTTTTGCGCATACAAAGTTCGTCCAGAGCACCGGTGCTCTAATTGCTTTTTTAACGCGGAAGTAGAGTCAAATTTTCGCTTAGCTTCAATTTTCAGCTTGGACTTGCCAACGAGATTCTAGGCCCTAGAGAACAGGGCCAGAAAATTAAATCCATACAACAGTTGCTCGCGATTTTTACAATTCCGATTAATAATTCGTAAAATAACGCGAATCGATCGAGTCGAATAGAGTTGCCGCGAAAAATTTGAAAAGGTTCCTGAAGTGGAACCTCAGTCTTCCTAGCAATCTTGCAGTCTAGCAAGATCCTTTTTGATCGGGCGTAACGCGATCGTAGAGTCCCCGCTTTTTTCGCGTCCATCTACATATTTTGCAGAGCACCGCGGTTCTTACTTAGAGTAACTTTACCGCGAATCTAGAGTGAAATTTTTGCGTATCTAAGACTCGTTCAGAGCACCGAAGCTCCAGTTGAATTTTCTTCGCGAAACTAGAGCCATTTTTTTACGCATACTAGGTTCGTCCAGAGCACCGGTGCTCTAATCGCTTTTTTTCGCGGAAGTAGAGTCCAATTTTCGCTTAGCTTCAATTTTCAGATTCTAGGCCCTAGAAAGGGCCTAGTGCGTGGGCCCTAGAGAAGGCCCAAGGGACCTTAGAGAGGGCCCAGCATAGGCCCTAGAGAGGGTCTAGGTCCACAGGATGGAGGACCGGATTCACTGACGCTGCAGCTGCGGCACATTGGCCTGTTGATCGAATAGCAGTAGCGAAGGGGGATGCTTGCCGCGTGGATAGCAGTGAGACTGTTTGCAACGGTCTGTGAGTGTGTTATACTTTCCCATTCTTTCTTTGCAATAGTAGACACGAGTACCTTGTATTTCTGTTACATTTAATCTTTACATTATTAAAATGTCTGTGTATATGTATTTTTTCAACACCTGCATGAAAATGTGTGTTTTTTTACGCCTGCTGAGCGGGAGAAAAATGACCAATTTCAGACGTATTCGCGTTTTCTACTTTTCTCCTAAGGGAAAAAGACTTTACGCGCATGCGTATTCGCATAATTTTTTACTTTCCTCCAGGGTTTGAAACGGTTCCGAAAATAACTGTTTAAAACTGGTATATAAAGGTTCTGATTAAAACGGTTATGGAAAACCTTTATTCTGAATAACTGTTATGAAGAACCCAAATTTCCAACTATTATCTGTTTCGGTTACGGTTCCTATTTCCCTCCTTATATCGGTTCCATAACCGTTATTGTTTCGGTTCTATATCGGTTCCGAAACGGTTCCAGAACTAATTCTTATATCGACTTTGTGCAGATTACTTTATATGTGCATATTTTTTACAAAATCCTTATAGAAACAGGAGAAACATTTAACTTCCTATTCTGAATAATATAGTGTGTGTAAATGTAAAAAATATGTAGCTGATTTATTTATTTCAACGCTGTATTATAAATCAATGATATGTAGCTATAAATGTTTCTCCTTTTTCTATAAGGATTTTGTAAAAAATATACGCATATACAGTAATCTGCAGTTACAATAATTAATGATATCAATTAGGGAAAAGTCGATACAAGAATTGATTCTGGAACCATTATGGAACAGATACAGAACCGAAAAAATAACGGTTATGGAACCGATATGAGGAGGGAAATAGGAACCGTAATCGCAAGAGATAATAGTTGGAAATTTTGGTTCTTCATAACAGTTTGGAGAATCGAAATCGATATTATAACAGTTTTCAAGCCGTGCAGTTTCCTCCCAAGGAAACTGGAGTTTGGCGTTACCGTATGGTATGAAGATGCAGTTGTTCGACTAATCGTTATCGAGCATGCGTGTTTTATTTGATATTACAACTGTCACAGCACCATTTTTCATTAAAAGAAAATGCATATTTTTTGCGAATCGCTCAGCAGGCTTTCAAAAACACACTTTTCATGCAGGTGTTGAAAAAAAAAATATAGTGCGCGACACGGGAGAGAAGCGATTTCGCCTCGCTACGCTCGGGCAGCAAACTTCACGCTCGTCGGAAGCGCTTACTTCTCTCCCTTGTCACGCAATATACTATTTTGTCATTTTGATTTCACATGTGCTTTTATATTGAAATTGTTATTATCTTCTATTCTTTTGTGACTTACAGTGGGTAAAAAAAGTATTGGCACACTTTTTAAAATCGCATAACTTTTTTAGTATTGGCCCAAACGACATGAGCTTTTTTGGAAGCTAGGAGGATTAGTGTTCTAAGTGACGTGTTTCGTAGTTTTGAAAAAAAATGCAATTTGTCGGACTAGCAAAAAAAAATAGTAAAGGCAGTTTTTTCAACTATTATTTCTGAGCCTGTAATGAAAATTTAAAAAACCCGTTTGTAGACTTAAGTATGCTGTACACATGCTGACAATTTCATCAAAATCGGTTAAATCGGTGCCCTGAGCTATAAATGCTTAAATATCGTAGAATAAGGTCGAGAATCGCGAAAATTCCCGAAATCAGCCTCCTAGCTTCTAAAAAAAATCATGTCGTTTGGACCAATTCTAAAAAAGTTATGCGATTTTAAAAAGTGTGCCAATACTTTTTTTGTGACTTATTTGATAATAGGTATTCTTAGACATTATTAAAATGTCTGGGTATATGTATTTTTGTCATTTTGATTTCACATGTGCTTTTATACTGAAATTGTTATTATCTTCTATTCTTTTGTGACTTATTTGATAATAGGTATTCTTTTCCACGCTCGACTTTTTCACGTACTTGACGTAATTTTTTTACTATTTGAAGATTTTTATGAGTTTGTTATTAGTGAAAATTTATGGCAACTTGATTGCCATCCAGAAGTACTTAACGTATTTGTAATTTCAAAATTTTAATTAAATAATTGGTCAGAAACTTTAAAAATAAGTCTCGGTCCGACCGACTCAGTAGACCGTGGAATGTGTCTCGGGCCGAAGCTTATTTTCAAAGTTTCTGACAAATTATTTACATTTTACGTTATTAAAAGTTTGAAATCCCAAATACGTAGGTGTACCTCTGAATTGTAGCGTTATACAAGTTGCTAAGATTGGGACCTACTGGACTTCCTGGGGACCTGGTCAGGGTTCGAAGTCCTGATCCTTCGTGCACTCCCTCGGCCCCCTGACCTACTTAGGTTAACTTATTCGGTTGGTGCCGATGAAATTTTCGGGTTCGTTAAAAGCCATTCAAAATGTTATTATTCTGCCAAGGCCAAAACCGATTTCTCTTCCTTTTTAACTGATTTCTTCGATTGATTTTCATCATCTGTCCTATTTCATACATTCCTTCGTGGATTTTTGCACGTGTCGTTTTATTTCGTGTATTTCTTCGATGAGTTTACATCATTTATTTTATTTCATGTATTTCTCCGATGGGTTTACATTATTTATTTTAAATGATGCATTTGTTCGATGGGTTTACATGATATATTTTATTTGATGCATTTCTTTAATGGGATTACATGATTTATTTTACATGAAGTTAATAAGATAACATATTTGAAAGAAAATAGTGAAAAGTGATAGTGAACAGTGGTAGTGAAAGAAGACATCTAAGGAAGCCTTAGGTTAATTTATTGTAGCATCAAGTATTTAAGGCCCCATGTAAAATTGCCAAGTAGTCACAGAATTTTATTAGCTTTGTTGCTCTTTCATTGGCTCTTCATTTCCGATGAGGAAGTAGCAGCTGCTTCTGTTTCCGGGAGCAAGCGACTGAGCATGGAATGGGTATGGGTGGACCAGTTTCACCCCCTGGTGTACTTGTCGAAAGGGAAACGTTTCGGGCGTAGGGGGTGTATCTTTTGGTACACTGCCCGCGTAAGTCACCCGGTCCGATTTCCCAGTCTCCGTGATAGACGGTTCGAATTGCATCCGAGCAAGAGGAATCGTCTCGGAGACGCCGAGCGCTTTTTAAACCGAAAGGATCGATGGAACTTTGTTTCCATCCATCTCTTTGGTTTAGTTGGCTAAGGTTTTCATGTACAGGGAGATGGATGGAACTTTGATTCCATCCATCTCTCTACGGGTCTCCTGAAAGTGAGACCTGAAAATCGGTGAGGACCACCGAGCCGATAGCTGTGATTGTCAAATATCCTAATTAAATATAAGAATTGCTTTAGTTGTACGACTTTTTCCAAATTTTTTAAAATGCACAAAGCATTGGTCAAACATGGGCCAGAAATATTTCATAGAAATGGGTCACTTTCGTAAGTACCTCCGCGTCGGTGTGCGGCTCCTTGGTAACGTTTCCCAAGCATTGCGACTTGCAAAACGGAATCAAGCTAAAGCCTACGATCTAGATTAAGGGCCCAGATCGAGGCAAACTTACCTTCAGTGAGTTTGGTTCGGTCTCGACAGCTAATCAGAATTCTATTCTGTTTCAGATAGGTATGTCGTCGATAGTTTTTCGTAATTTGTTCTATTTCAATTTTATGTATTTCGTCTATGGATTTGCTTGATTCATTTTATTTCATGTCCTGTATTTTATTATGTTTATTTAATTTCCTTCCATGCTGGTCTCACTATTACTAACAGAACGTAGTTGATTGTTTCAGCTTTTCAGCACCTTTATGAAATATACCAAGTTACAATTCCTTCATGAGGCTTTCCACGTTACGCCATGAAAGCATGTCTTCCACAAATAATGGTGTTGTTTATATAAATTTTTATGTTCAATAAATTTTTTTTGCGTTAAATAAACTCGAATAGAACAGCAAGGTTAAAAGGCGTATGTGTTCTTGTTTTGTTGCGATCCTTTTTTCTCTGTCATTGCACGGAATACGTTTATAAAACGATCTTTATAGTGTTAGTCCAACAGAATCATTTGTAAATCGCGGGTTTCAAATGATCTAAGTTTTACCCGTGTTGAATTTTAATTCCTGCCACGCGTAGCGTTACAATCTTATTTTAGACTCAATCGATAACGTTGGGTGTGACATGAAAATGGTAAGGGGGCTTGCGAGCCCCCCGAGCGTGTGACACAAAATTACATTGCGTGATAGGTCTATCCTATACTTCGTCGATGATTCAGTCTTGAAATTATGGGTCGGTAACACAGTTTGGATGGCGATAAGAACATCCATAAGGTGATAAGTCTATCCTATACCTCGTCTGTGGTAACTGGTTGATTGAAGCGCGGAAATGTTGCCTTCTCTATGTCTGACGGTTCCTTCTCGTTCGGCGGCTACGATGTCTGATTTCGTCGGTAACGCGTCGCGACGTTACATAAAACGTCAAACGGCGTGGACGTTATGTAATTCGAGGTTTTAAGGCACCGGGAGAGGTGCGCATAACGCAACGTATAAACCGTTCTTCGTAAGCGAAATATTTACACGCTCATGTAACCAACCTCTTACGCGCGCGAATGGCTATACCGACCCTCTCCTATATAACGCGACGCTACAAGGTAAGAAAACCCGTTTCGTAACGTCCCGTGAACGTTTCAAAGTCAGCGATTCCGCTCGCCTTGCGCACAATGTTTGACTATCAACGGGTGCCTAATATAAATCATATGCACGAACTGAGCTTCCTCTTGTCGCGGGGACCCTGATTTCTTCGAGTCCGATATCCCAATGCGAACCGGAAGTACGTACGTGACCACCTCTTCATTCGAATTTACATAACAGAGACGTTAAGGTAGAAGGTTCGATATTCCTTCATTTTCCGCAAAACAGCAAAGAAACTTAAAATTTCAAATTCTATCAAGATTCGTTAGAGTCGTCTGCTTCATGAATTTGTAATTTAGAACTTCAGCCAGTGGTTAACTGATGGTCCGTTTGGAGTATCCGAACTTAGAATATTGATTTGATTTTGCCAGATTTCCATGAGGCATGCATATACATACGCAGGTTCTAATAGCAGTATCTATAACAGACCTAGCACACTTCTTGCTTTAATCATAGAGTTCTTCCAAGTCTTTGGTAATCGAGGAAACCGGGCAGAACTCGCGAGGTCAACTTTTCCCCCCGCAAATTGTGCAACAGTCAGCTGGTACCATGACCAGTTTCGTTTATTTTCTTCACGTAACCCAGATAAACTGTATCGGCGTGTATCCTGGCTGTATCGACAATTTGTAACACTTTTCTCCCTTCGCCTTGTAATCCGCATTACGTAATGGCGGTAATATAACCAAATGTATGTAACGCTTGCATAAGGCAGATCCCTACCCGGCCTATACGCCGAGCGACGGCGCACAGCCGCGGTATAATCTATTGTTTGGCAATAGTTATAGTTCGTTGTGTAACGGACTAGTTAATGGAGACGATCGATAGGTAACGCGACGCTGCGTTCCTCGATTATGCCTGGGAAAATGGGAAAGCGGGGTGTAACGGTGAGAGAAGGCTTAGAAAAGTTAGGGGGGAGAATAAAAGATTCCCGTCTAATGCCTCATCGGTGTCGTGGCTCCCTATGGCTGACACACAATCCAGAAGCCTCGACTAATGATCCCGCGTGTGCCCTCCTAATGAATCACGCTATGGACATGAAGAAGTTAACGCGGATTTTTATACGATCCCCGAGACATGATCGATCACCAGACGTAAATACGTAACAAGGAATTAAATGGGTGCTGCGAGTCGCGTAACACTATGATCACTCCTCGATCCTGTTACGCTGTTTGTTGTTCTTCTTTTCTTGTATTTGTCGAGTGTGATTGATGGGATTAGGGGAATTCTTTCTCTTGAGCAACTGTGCGATCTTGAATGTAGAATTTTTCCTCTGTATGAGTACGGGTCTAATTTGGTGCGTGCTGTCTGAAATGATTGGTCGCTCTCTTATTAGACTCCATCGAGATAATTATTGAAATAGGTAGCTTGAGACTTCGACGTATTTTGCCACCGCAAGTAGTGGGCATATCTTCGATTTTATATCACTGCTGAGGAAACAAATTTTAGAAGTAGGAGCTTGAACAATCATTTAAGCAAACTAAGTAGCATTGAATACATGTTACCACGTGGAAAGCTTTACGAGCACATTTTCTTCATTCCTACATAATCCGAATGAATCATATCTACGTGTCAATTCATCGAGACCCTGGTATACATCATATGGGATATAAATGAGCAGGCAAACGCTCGTACCGAACTACTTAGCTTCGTCGATATGTACATAGATCCTACTTTTACCTAGAGCCACGACCACCCAGTCCTTCGTAATGCATTATTTTTAAAAGCGACGCACCGCGACGAAAACACGCGGTTACGTTTGAGAAGCATTATTCTCCTACGCGACGAATTTATTGACGGAATTAATGCTAAATTAACGACACGAATACGAAAGGAAAACATTACGAAACTGCCTGGCGATGAGTTTAAGTGACGTCCACGCTTCTTAATGGTCACTTTATGTAACGACAGTTCTACGCCGTTCAATATCTCGAGCGAAACGTTTGCTTCTTTGGCACTAAACGCAAACGTGTGTACGAACGATATTACTCTGCCTGCGTATTGAGTGCACGTAAATGTAGCGCAGTGCTAGACACGCTTAATTCGAAGTGCACGCACGACTGTCGCTAGGGGAGGTAAGCCCGGTCGCTGTTGGAAAACCGACAGAACCATCCAACACGATGCAATCCATAAGAAACCGGAGCGAGGCAAGTGAATTTCGACTTGGTAACCTGTGGATGATAAATTCGAATTACGAAAAGGCATGCCTATTATTTTCGGGTATTTTTCCTAACATTCGTTTTAGCGCGAAAACGACAGTCGCATGGATGCAGATTGTGGCCGAAGGTGTAATTACGATCGCGACTGCCACTTTACTGCAAACACGATTGTGCCATCATAGTTACACGACAATGATTACGTTTACCGCGACTGGAAGCTCGCAGCTCGTAGGAGTTGATTAATCTCGACGATGCACGCGACCGCACGACAGAACACGATACCGACATTTAAAGGAACACACGATCGTTACCTCGCTTTACGATCGCCGAGCTAAAACCTGGCTACCCTTCTTTTCCTGCGTATCCACCGCGGCGATACGGGAGCGCGTTTACAGAACGACAATGAGCCGTTTAATGCGTTTCTCTACTTAGCTCGCCATTTAACTACTCGTTTTCTTCAATCACGGTCGCAGCAGGGATATTTAAAGAGCTATCGTTCCAAGGCGTTGCGATTCTTCTGTGAATCTAATTCTCTTGGGCTTGGGGAATAATACTTAATTAGTATGGCAATGAAGGTATAAAATGTAAGAAATACAGTGTTACTGTATCGATTTTATGTCCATTTCAGTAGAATTGTCTTCGAGCGTCGTGTCATGAAAATCCAACCTTTACATAATCTTCTTTAATATTCATCCGCGAAAAAACATGATTAACACTAGTCCCCAGCTATCATCGTATATAAATTCGCTTTTACGACGATCGTCGAGTGGACCACTGAAACCCATAACTCTTTTAGACATATCGCTTCATCAGGCCTAACGTCAACGACAGATGCAGCTCCATGTCGAGAGAAGAACCGGGCGAGGATTAAGAGTTTTCTGGTGGGATTTAGTGAGAGACGCATTGTGGCGCAGTTAAATTGATTATAGGTACTTGAATGTACTGGTGATCGTTTTACGATATATCGCTAATGTAATGTGTACATTCTCATAGAAGATAATTTAAATATCCTGATACTTCATGATTCATCAGGGTACTTTCATTGGATTCACGAGGGGTACCTTTGTTTAACTGAAATAAATTGTAATTAGATTACTAGATACGTCACGACTGGACGGAATAATTCTCTTATTTTTGTTATCGATTTTCATATTTTCGCCACCGTTCATCCAGTAAATGGTAATTGCACGCATTGCACACTTTTAAAGCGCCTCTACTCCCACTCGTCTTACGTAAGAGGCGAGTCAAAGCCGGGATACTTTCACGTTCAGATTTTTGCGCCCCATTGTAGTAAGCTGTAACCGTATTACACTGTTTAACCGCGGCCAATTGTGAGAACGCATTCGTTGCATAGCTACCTATGATATCATGCACAGGCACACAGAAACGGACACACTGATTACGCAAAAATGAAACTGCGAAGCAATATCTGTGTCTCGAATCCTTTTGCCTTCGTGATGCCCGCACTTATAAATGTTAAATGGGCTATTAACTTTTCTTTCAATCTTCATACTTACGTCACAGTGTTATTCAAACATTAATACCCAATTTTGGTATAAATGTTACACGTCGTACTGTGCACTTAAACAATCTGCGTCTAAATTCTTTCGCTACACCGTATATTGAAGGTATCGTCTCATTTTTGTTCTCGTTCGATATGTTGACACATTTTACTGCCCAGGCATAAACAGGGGCTAGTTTTCAATGATAGCTACTGCGGTCTACTTCATGAATAAAAGACACCGGTCGTAAAGCAATGAGTTAATGTCTCTGGCAATGAGCGACACGTTAATCTTTCTGCTTTATTGTCTACTGGAGAACTCGTGATTCAGATCTGTCCTTTGTGAATAATTCCCTATGCAACTGTCAGCTGTTGCAGCGTGTCCCATTACAATGGGAAGATAACGTCTCGGTTCTTGCGAGATAGGCGTAGAACTCGGTTGCATTCACTGTTGAATGACTCTGATATATATTTTGTAAATGATAGATTATGCACTCCGATTCAGAACAGCATCGACAGCATACAATTACGGGAATTACACATGTTTCTGTTATTACACTGAAATACCATTCAAACGAGAAGATTGAACGTATCTGCGAGTCACTAGACATTAGATTAGAACGCCGTACGATATCTGTTCTTTCATATCAGTAGGAACGTCTTCGATAATCAATACTACCTGTAATTCGCGATTATTTAATATCAATAACTACTTAGGTGTGTCGTTGAATCTAAAATTGCATCCCCCTTTTAATGGGCCATTCCAGTTAGACGGGTTGAAAAAATCGATTTTTTTTTAAAACAGTGGTCGAAAGTATATGTCCTCAAGAATGTATTGTTTAATGGAAAAATTCCGATTATTTCAGCTTCTACAGAGGCATTATGTAGGAAGCGCAGAGGTCTCAAAACCTATCGAACCGATTGCTTTATAAATTGTACTGCTTATTCTGTAAAATCGAAGATACTAAAAGAAAAAAGGCCGAAAAAACATTTTTCTTGCATTTTGCCGACCATTTTGCTAATTTTCAAGTTAAATCACTAATTATAGCCCGAGCGATAGCGACAGACATACTGATCACGGATCTGTTTGGATTTTTGGGTTCAGATAAGATCTAACAGCTGAAATCGCCATCACGAGCGAAGCATGAATTTTTAAACATGTCATCAAGACCGCTTTCAAAAGCATTTGAAAATCAATAATTTTATTACTTTTATATTTTTTATTTACTGAAAAATGTAGCTTAATCAATAGAAAAAAGTTTTATTCCATTACTATAATTATTTTCGTAGCAATAAATTGAATGACCCCTTAAGTTTCTTTAAAATCCTCCAACACTGTATCTTTTTAATTTGTCATACTTCAAGATATCTGCGAAGGGTGTATCTACGATAAAGTGTACCATTCGATCGCGATATTCCTGTGAACACCTGGGAATCCATTACAAACACGGTCAAATAATTACGAATAAGTCGCCGTTAGCGTATCTGGAGTAACGTACAATTACGATAACGTAATCCTTTCCAAGTAGACGAGCGGCAAATCCTACGTCCGTCGCCCTTCTCACGATCGGCGACCATTCGAATTTCGTTCCGCGGTACCTCGAACCCTGGATAAGAGACGAGATCGAGCACGATTCCCTTGATTTATACGCCACGCAACCGCGCCCCGATAACTCGTTAGAATATCGTCCGCGAGACACGTATAACTGCACGCTTGTATTCGGGATAGGGCGGGGAACGAGGTACGCGACCAGCACATCGATTTATCGAGAGCAGCCGGGATTTTTAGACCGCGAGCCAATTTATTCCCTCCGACGTTCAAAAGTCCCCGCTTAATTGACGTCTTTAAGCTGTCGTTACACATGACACCGTTATTGCCACGATGCACGTATTGTGGGTGCGCCTATTCTGTTCGAACCATACGCATTTACAGAGGCACGTTTCTCAGAACTATAAAATTACCGTAGGACTATAAAATGAAACTAACTTCTGCTTGTTTATTGTGAGATCTGAAAATAATTACAGACTCCGAAAGCAATTAATATAAGATGGCTTCATAAGAAACATTTTCACGAATTTATACTGAATTTCCCGGAAATTCAATTTACCACTTCAATTAACAGTATTAACATTGCACATGTTACACCGATTTCGCTGTGCAATGTGACAAGGAATAATGAATAAATTAAACCCAGAGTTTCCTTCCACGTGATTGTCAACATTTTCCTCTTAACATTCGTCCAGCTCATTCATGAAACTGGTTGTGCTATTTATATCCAAGATTCGTGTTTGCATTACCGTTTAATTTATGTAACGCCGGGCACACACTTGCGCGAGTTGATAAGTTCACTGAATACCGTGATTGCGTATTAAAATACAGTTTAACTGAAAAAATATCCAGCTTACACCACCGCTTCCAGAGGAACGCTCCGATTTTCGATTCTCCATCCATCGTCGGTAAACAACAGCGCGTCATAAAAGCCCGCCACCGGTTTTTACGATCGGAAATATATAAATGGTGTGCGCGCAACGTTTCTCGATTCCATTGTGCGACAAACGTTGCTGGATCAACGAGGTGACACGCGTAGTTACATAACCCCCGTTGGAATTCAGAGAAAAAAGAATCTAAAATCCATCTGGAAATAGAAACTCGATCGTGTCCGCGCTCCGTCGAGATTGTTCGCCTACGCGATTTGTATTCGTGGAGAATTCGACTCCAAAGTTCAATGCTCGTGTCCCTCGGTTACACGAAACGATTGTGCAAGAAGCGAAAGAGACGAAATAACCTTATGAAATCGATTCCAGTGACACCCTTGTCGATTTTCTACCGCTTATCGATCTACCAATGGATCCCACGCTGTTCAAAATAGAGGAACGTGCATTTTAATGGAATATCTAACGCTTTGGAAGCTGTTCATCCCGTGCAAACTGAACGTTTGCCAAAAGTCTGTCGATGTTAATGTTAAACATGGCTCGCTAAACCTTGTAATTATCCTGCGCGATGTATCGAGGATGGTCACGCTGGGAGGGACACCCCTGTCCCTGAAAGATGCAAATTTCACGTTTCGCTCTCGCGCGATTCCCCGATCGAAAACGAGACGCCGATTGACAAATCGACGACAAAAAGAGGAGGCATTGTGCGTGCCCGCTCGAACACAATGGAATTCTCATTAACGGGGCCTTTTAATGACGGTAACGAGCGGCGCGCGACCGGTTTCGACACGCAGCCGGATGCGCGCGTAGGGCGTCGCTGTTGCGTCGCCACGCTCGCCCGGGACAACGACGCTGGTTTCTTAACACTCGAAATCGGTCGCCGATCCTATCGCAGCCTCGAATCATCCACGGTAACAGAGAGAAACGGGAAAATAATTGCCGCGATTGGGTAACTGACAGCCGGGGCGGAAAGAATACGAGGATGACGAAGTGATCGCGGTTCGATCGCGTGGAATATACATTTCAATGGAATATCCTTTCGATTCTTTCGAATTTGGAAATCTTCTTGCGACTAGAGTATTTTTTGGGTTTATTTATTTTGTACATTTATTTTTTAGTGCCCGATTATGTTTTTTTTTCAATTTCGTTGCGCAATGTTTATTTTACAGATGAAAAGTTATGAAAATGAGAGCACCGTTGAATAATATTTGAGAATAATAAATGAGAATAACCGTTATTTTCTAACAAATTAATTTTTCGGGATAATAAACGATCTAATAATCAAAATAATCTACTATACAGTCGAACCTCGATAACTCGAATCTCAAGGGGAGGGAAAAAATCTCAAGGGTAGCCTGTGGACAATCGTTATCGATACTGTGCATCTTCTATTTGACAAACTTTCCTTTAACTGGCAATGTATCGCGGATGACAAGGTAACAGTTATTAACCCACTTTGTGTCTTCATTTTACTCCCTTTGTACAAACCGCGTAATTACTATCTTGATGAACATCTGCAGCCTTAAAAAATTTTATTGCTTCCATCGCTCCGAAAGAACAGTCTAAGAACTGCATGTTCCGTATAATCATCCCTCCATTGAAATTTCTCCCACAGAACGAATGGAAAAATGAGAAAATGATCGAGAATGAATCTCAATCTATCCGTCCATTGAAATGAGCAACGAAGAGTCGTACGGTTGAGCAGAGGCGATTACAATGATCGAGGGTCTGTAATTTCTCATAAGAGCGGTTTGAGAACCTTGATTATCCGATTCTTTCTCCCGCGCGAGGCATAAGCGTGATTTGAAAAATCGTTCCGAGGCGAAGAATACGTTGAAGCAGGATTTCATGGTTCTCAGAAATAGATATCGATCTTATAATAGATACAAATAGCCCGGAAAATCTGATAATGTAGGAGACTCTCTAATGAAGCGTTCAGACGAGCAATCGATTCTTTCTCGTAAATAAAAGGTGATTGTTTCATCGATAATTCTGGCACAGACAGTATACTATATGTATACGATACCAGAGTTGACTCACAAATCTTGCCGTGTCGAAACTGCGAAACGTTTCCTGCAACTTGGGCGATCATCGAATAACCACTTCACCGTTTTCGTGTCATGGCGAATTCAGTAGACTTTCTTACCATTCCCAGATCCACGGACTAATAAATTCAGTGGCCCGCGATGTATTGATTTCCCAGCCGAAGGAATTGGATTGCTTTCGTTATTCAAGCCGACGTATATCGTTAGCAAGGCAGAAAAAGTAAACGTCGAATTTACGATCAGGTTTTCCAGCACGATCGGCGCAGCGCGTTGCAACGTGCAAGCCCAAAACCGCCTAATATACTGCAATGCAAGAGTCTTTAAACGCATTAATGACCGTTGCGCAATAACCTATATCTATGTAAACTTACGCAATTCGGTGGCAAATAATTTCGTAGTGACGCGACCGTCGCGAAGTGCAAATTCGATAGCTGGCTTCAAACATGTAATTTAAGTACACCCTAGTTATATCATACAATTTTTTTTTCGAATGTAACACCAGGCTACTCTTAATCGCCTCCCACGTGAAAAAAAAAGAGCAGAATCATGCTTCGGTGTGTTAACTTTCCTTTCTACCTCCAGGAAACTTCATTTTTTTAAAGGAAAACGAAAGCAGCTGATGATAGGACAATGCTAAAGAGCGCTTTTCTCTGGCAGTGAAGGTCGATATAGCACCTTCGTGAGTCCAGCTCTAGGTGCATACATCAAGATAATCTTACGACTTCATCATTAGGTCTGGATCAATGTTGTACCTATTGCGCGGTTGTAAACTTATAACTCTAACGTGGCATCATAAAGTAGAATTTATTAACCATAATTCTCCTGACTTAGAAATCGAGAAATTTATGAGATTATCTTCATCTATCTTTCTATTTGCATGGTATCGAATAATCATCGTGGAATCATGACACGGTGTGCTTATCACCGAATTTGTAAAAATTCTCTTTACAAAATTACAGTTACATAACTCAGAAACGCCGGTCGACGAAATGGCTCTAACGTTTCCTACTGTAACGTCGTCGAAATGCCCCCTCCCGTTTTTCCCCTTTTTCTTGTTTTAAGACGATAACGGTCGTAAAGCAAGTTACGTGTCGCTCTTACGCCCGTGGGCACCAATGTAAAGCTCACCTCGTAACATCTAACTCGAAGGAACGAGTTACTCAACGTGCTGATTGTTACGTGAGCGGTAGTTCTGTAACAAGGCGTTATAGCATCCCTCGTTACGAATTCGCTGGATCAAGCGTGAAACGAAATGACGTGACTCGAATATCGGCGGGTTACGTTCGGTGGCTAGGGAACTTGAAATTCTTCATTTAATTTCTTCGATATCCCGCAGCATCACCAATCTTCTATGATCTAACACGGTCCCGCCTTCAATAACTACCTACTTCCAAGAAGAGCTAAGAAAAATATTACTCCTTCAAACTTCTTTGGAGATTCATATAATCGGAGTGGAATTTATATGTTCAATTTGCAGACGATTTCCACTACGAGTGAAACTATTTAGGTACTATTTCTACCAGTAACTTCTTCCTATTACAAATTTCTGAAAATTTATGTTTTCTTCGACCTTTTCCACCGGCACGCTCGATCTAAATTCGAATCGGTGTAGCCACAACATAGAAGGTAACAAATGTCGGTACAAAAGAGAGTTGGTTAGTCGGTTGCATCGCGTGGATAGCAAAGTAGCCCAAGATCATAATTTCCACTGTTCAGGGAGCAATGCTCGTGCCTCGTTTCAGACACGAGACTTGGATCTCAGACAGCCTGATGGCAAGCGGTCATACGCTGCCCAGTGGATCTAACACATCATCCTTCATCTGATTTCACTTATCGTCTAATTTTATCGCGTCCCCCGTGTTCCCTGGAAACTGGTTCTTAGCGCAGAATTATTATCGTCGGTCAACGTATAAATTCCCGTGATGAAAAGTGGCACGGCTGCGTGGCTGATGCTAACAAGTCCCTGCGACAACTTCAAAACTGAAGAAGCACGCGTCCAGTAAGCTTGTAAGGTCTGGACCGGCTCGCAGCATACCATGCATTATGCGTGTTCCATAATTAATATACGCCACGCCACGCCCTCGCCAAGAACTCTTCGGTACTGGGAGCAGAACCTCTGCATACACCTACTACGCAAACGCTCTGAATGTTCAGACTTTCATTCCACCAGCGCGTTTACCTTTGCATTTAGTTACGCTATTGACCGACGGCATTTTGATTCTGGCAAAAAGTGTTTGCATTAAGTTCCTCGCCGAGAGACAATGCGTTTTTCTCGTTGATGTTAGATGATTGATTAAATATGAAGGTAAGTATGTTCGATAGCAGCCACGTTTTCTTTACCGGCTATTTGCTGTTGGTTTTTTAGCGAAGGTGACAAGTGAAGACTCAGCAGAACTGTTAAGGTGCAAATCCACGATGAGGCTTTACTCTAGTGTCATTGTCATTTGTTTCATGAAACTAAGTAGTCTTCAAGGAGACAAGTTTCATGATGTATTTTCAAAAATTTCATCTCTCCTAAATATTTCCATTATTTGTATTTAGTTTTCACTGAGATTTTTGTCTCAAAATAGAAAAGTCTCATGTAAAATCTCATCGTGGATTCGCACTTTTAGAGATTAAAGTTCAATGATGAGAGATGAGATTGCAAGGATTTACTAACGAATTTAATATCGTGTGAAGAAAATCGGAAGCACAATAGTTAATGAAGCACCTACTTACGTGACATGCAAAATTGTCAACTGACTAGAATCGCTCTTTTATATCTCAAATATATCACAATTGAAATCTGGAAGGGTAGATTCTCAATACCACACTGGTTATCGATGTTTATCAGATATAAACTTACTTCCTTGTTTACTTCTCACTCGATGCCCATCTACAGTGATCAATCGTTATGAAACACTTTGAGTTTCAATTTAAGTGCACAAACAAAAGCGTAAGTAAAAAGAATTATATAATGCAGTAAGAACGTTCTGTTTAGAAACAAAATAGTTGGCATACTGTATTAGTGAGGTCATAGTCAGCAATACGTGTCGTCATGTACTATAAGCACCACTTTGAGACGTTATGTCGATATCGAGGAGAGAACAACGCGGTGCCATGAGCGGCCACATTATTCATGGTTTATTACAATTAATAGGTGTAGAATGTCGTCTTGAAATGTCATCTTGAAATGTCGTACGCCTGCAAAGATCTTTGATAAATGGTACAATGATTTCTCTCTAGCGCACTGAATTATCATCTACGTTTTTCCCACCGCACTTGTACTGTTCTAATCGTTTCTAAATTCTTCCAACATTAAACGACAGCAAAAAATCAAGCAAAACGAAATCAAGGCCGTGCAAAATAATTTAATCGGTGTTCACCATAAAAATGGCGCAAATAACGCAACCCAATAATCGCAGCTATCACTTCGATTACCCCCACGCAAGATCACATAATTGAGAAATTCACAAATATCTTGAATGGAATCATGAAAAATTCCAAGCAACTCGAAGTGAATGCACGAGTGCAATCGCATTGCAGGAATATTTAGAAGTGCATTTGCTGGAACTCAGAGCACAGTGTGCATCGCGCAATTCCTTGCTCGAGCTTCGTTTCAGGAGCCGTTATCGATTCCGCTGTCGATGGCCAATAATTTACTGCTGCTAATTATCGACCGCGGTCAGATCGTTGCCCCATCTCGTCCGGGATAAGATACGAGCGGTGCCCAGTGCATAATTCGTCAACGGTGTGTATTGTTTTCAGACGCGTACGAGCATAAATATTGTGGCCGCGGAGTGCGCGATGATAACGAATCGCGTTGATAATATTATACGAGCCATGCAGGCTTTATTTTCTCGCGCTGTTTACTAAAGTTGTATACAGTGCTGGCTATTAATAAGCCGCGTGGCGATCGTCTTCAGAACGGGCACGTCAAGCTCGTCATTATCGAGTAGAATAAATATTTCGTATCGACAGCATAATTGCAGCGAAACAAATGTTGCTGCAAAGACGGGCGAAGGTCTCTCGAGAAAGCCTACCCAAGGAATACGATGTTTTGCAACGAAATGGAATTCTCATTAATATCGTGATCATTGTTAGAGAGATGCTGCCGCTTGACTTTGCAACGAATCTGCACCGAGGGTCAGAAGGACCATTATTCAGGCGTTCTTTCCCTAACGAGCAGAAGAACCTAGAGGACCTGAGCTGCATTGTCCGTAAATTTCCAAGCATGTGAAATATGTATGAATGGCAGAGGTTCGAGGCATCGACGATTTCACGCATCGCGAGCCTTATGCACTCTATTAATGCCGCGGCTTATTAAATTGCTCGCCGCACAATGGAAGTACCGTACAACGAAAGGAAGAAGGAGGCGCGAGAAAATCGTAATCCTGACTATAAATAACGAACCGCGTAAATTACGAATAGCCGCGGACGATACGTTACGTGGGAAAAAATCGTTTTACACCACGCTCTGACGCGTGATAAAGGTCGTTACGGCGACGGGAATAGATAAAGGAGGATCGCGGTTCGAACCGCGATGAATAAGATCAATTAATCTCCGCACTGTTTAATACCGTCGTCAAGGATGGAAGAACCGGTAGGGAGCAATGTCCTGAAAGATTAGTTTACGTAACTTCGGCTTGGTAACCTTTCCCATTCTTCGGCGTGGCTGAAAAGTTTACGAACCCGTGGAAATTGTTGCGAAACTGTAGCAAATTTCCAGCCTGCGGCTATGGCTCGAAGTTTGCGCCACGAGTACCATGAATAATTCGCAATAAACGCGGCTAATGGACAGTATGCCACGTCGAGTCTGCCCTTCTTCATCAATAATTCTCGTACACGGAGCACTGTAATCTAGATGGTCGACACACTTTTCCGCGTAAAAGTTTAAACGCGTCGTACCACGCGAGAGACTCTGTTCAATTAATAGCGCCACGTTTCCTTCAATTAGTGACACATAAAAAATTGTTTGAGAACTCATCGGTTCCGGTGAAACCACTGAGACAAAATGGGGTTACCTACTGCTAAACTGGGAAGTGGAGTCTAACGGAGAGTCAGCCAGTAACCGTTAGATATGAAGCTGGAGCTCGAAATCTGCATCCGTTGCATGGTTGAACGGAAATCGATTTGTGCGAGGAAGAGGACGCGAATAAAGGCTAGACATGGGTGGTATTGACTACGGGAAATTCGTCATTGGTTCGGGGAATACGATAAATGTTTCTCCGATAAACAATGCGCGATCAATCGAATCGATGTCCAAGGATAACCGAGGCAACGTCCTGCGCTGCTAATGTAACCACTCCACCAACGCCACGGCCGTGAATTTATCGACCGACCCTACGGTTATCGTCCACTCTGCTAATCTTCGACTACCGATCTACTTCGTCCCTTTGCCTGGAAAATTGGTGTCGTCAATTATAACAGCGAGACTCTTCGAAGCTGACAAGCGGAAGGACGATCTACTCAGTTTACAGGATCGCTGCATCCTGCCGCGCTGACATTTTCAATCTTCCTGCTCGCGAATTCTTCCTTTTGCCAATGCCAATTATGCTCTAAAAGCTGATAAGGTTCTTATTCTCGTTTTTACCTAAAAAAAACTCATTAATATCGAGCAGGATACTGAATAATAATCGTTCCAGTGGAACTGTTGCATCACCTGAAATAGCTGCTCCGAAAAGCAGTGTTCTGAACCGAATCGATTTCTTCATTCCATCACAATTTGTAATTAGGAAATGGATTAAAAAAAGGCCGTACGTTTAAGGGGTTACGGCACCTTGAAGACCCGAAAATCGTATGTAAGTTTCAGAATTTTTTGGGCGAAATTAGAAAATAAATGGAAAAACTTTTTTACATATAGAAAAAAATTGTAACTATTTTTTTTTTAAACAAAATGGCATTGCTCTTTCTTTCATGCGGTTTTTGAAAAGACACTCTCCAAGGCTAGCAGTAGAAATCCCGTATGCTTTGACGTAGGATGAAAAACCAAAAATTTTCATTATTTACATTACATTTACTACAGAACGACAAAGCGATTTGCCAAAATTTTGATTTTTGTGAAAATCGAGGATATTTGAAGAGAATACCAGTTTCAGCCGAAAAATTTGCCTAAAATTTAATTCTAAATTGTGTCTAAAATTGCCTGTAGCACAAAAGTTTATAATAAATATATTATAGCAGATACTATTAAAATGTTAAGTGAATCGAATAAAAATTGTTCAAGTTATGCTGCTAGCCAATTTGAAGAAAGTGATTCCGAGGATCTTGGCGGTCATTTTTTAATATTTCTGTGCAATA
Source organism: Andrena chrysosceles (assembly GCA_963855975.1). NCBI lineage: Eukaryota > Metazoa > Arthropoda > Insecta > Hymenoptera > Andrenidae > Andrena > Andrena chrysosceles. The sequence continues at coordinate 5,831,334 of OY979766.1, read as the reverse complement.
TTTATACGATATATTCATTAATACCTGCCCTAAACCTAAAAACTATAGAAATAATTTTCCACCTCGTAGTATCATAAAAAGAAATTCGTCTGATTTGGTGCTGTTTTTAGACTTTTGAGCGTCTCAGGGTGGCGTAACCCCTTAATGTCGGGTGGAGAAGAGCTGGTGAGATTTGACGGTGTGCCGACTAAAATCGAAATAGGTCGTTTTACGTAATAACCCGGCTGTTATTACTCATACCTGGTTCCCAAATGTGTAGGCGTTCACGTGCTTTCATCGAGCCGGAACAATGGATGGCGGACATTTAGGGGAACAATAGAAATCGAGTTCATTATTCTCGCACGGCTGGAATGAAATTCGACGAAGACGGGCTCAGCAGATATCTTGAAAGCCGTAGAAACGCGATTCGATTGTTCCCTCGCCCCGAGGCTTGAATCTGCTGCTGTCACTGCTCGAAAGAGCGACCATCTTCTTTTGAAATGGATCCATGTTTAAGGATAAATACCGAACTGGGAAACGGAAGTGAATGGAGGAATATTAACGGCACCGTGTATGCGGTTAATGAAGTGTCAGCTCACATTGCACAAGCTGCATGTTCTCGCGTGTGCACTAATCGGTACCATTTAGAATTTAGATTATTTTAAAAAGCCCTTGGGTTTGATCCGGTTCTACTATTCCAACGGAAGAATCTGTTATTCAGAGATACGACGACGAACGACAAATCGGACCGCGAGTTTCCAGAAACTCTAAACGAAGGGAGGCAGAACGTAGCATTCCTCGCGAGGGTTCGTTAAAAATGAACGACGCTGGAGCGGATACGCCCGACAGCTGATTAATTGGCACTAAATATAGACGCTATAATAATAATACAGGGAGCTCACGGTTCACAGGCATACACACGTGGCCGCGGGTTGCGTTGCAGAATGCATGTCGCAACTTTTAGCTCACGACATCGCGGAAAACGAGCGACCGGCCAATACCGGTGACGAAAATGCAGCGGTTGCTCGTTCCAAGTGTCCTTAGATTAATCTTCGTTAAACATTTGTTCTCGGTGGCGGCATTAATCTCGAGTCCTGTTGAGCTAATTAAATTCCCCGCGCTACTTTGTCCGAAGTATTTGGAACTGAAACCCGTAACATTTCGGAGTCAGTGAACCCACGATTGAGTATACAGTAGCGGACAAAAAGTTACCACTTTTTCGACCCACCTTAATTCAATTACATTTCAATATCAATTCAAAATTGTAGTATATGCCTAATATACATATTCTGAAAGAGAATTGAAAGCTGTATAAAATCCAGTTACAAATGAATTTATTTAACTAACAATGAAAAAACCGCACATAACATTAAACAAGACAACACACTTTTAAAGTCAACAAAAAGTTACCACTTTTGAACATAAAAACATCTAATATTTTGTGGGGGGACATTTTGCTTTTAGGACAATCTAAAAAGTTGCTAAACGTGGTAACTTCTTTGTCGGCCCCAAAAATGTGTTACCCCCTTTAATATCATACAACACTTTTGCTTGTCAGTTAATTAAATTCAACTGTAACTGGATTTTATACATCTTTAAATTCTCCATCAGAATATGCATATTAAATATACCACAGTCCTAAATGTATGCTAAAAAAAATAACAAAAATAGAACAAATCGAAAAAGTGGTAACTTTTTTGTCCGCTAGTGTAACTCCTGCTTGTGTTCGAAAATTCCTGCTGTTTGCTTCCACTTGCGCCATCATCGACCGCGCGCGAAGTTTTCATTGCTTTATAAATACAAGGGAACTCAGCGCGAAACGACATTACGCCTTCGCTCGATCCTGCATTCTAATCTGTTTCTTCGAGGCCGTTCTTCACCTCAATGACGAATCGATTGATAACGACGTTGGCCGACTTTGTTGCGCTTCGTATAGATATCGGAGAACCGTGTGCAAAAAGCGACTGAGAAATCGCGAAAGGAAAGAGACACCCAGCAGATACATAAATGGACGCGATGATAATTCCAATCTGCGAAGAATCCACGAAGCTGGGGTAACAAGAAATTAAGCATTTCGATTGTGAACATGGAATAGTTACTCCTTCGCGTTACGCAAGGAACCTCGACACACACTCATCTACTGTAATTACGTTTTTAAAATGAGTCTTATTACACTGTTGCAAGCAGCATTTATTATACATGTCACACCCGTTCCCAGTTGACGCAGGCATGAAACGAACATTCGTCGACAGCTTTCTGTGCTGTACGAAAAGATCGGTAAATCAATCGCCAAACAGGTAATTTCAATTGCAAATCAGGTGGCGAGTTAAATTATAGAGAGGGTGAATTAAACTCCGTGATCGATACCCGTGACGTCCCGAACGAGGAAAATCATGTTTACCCCCGCGTTGCATCAGGCCTCAACCCTTTTAGAATAACGCCTCTCTGGGATACTGTTTTAATGTGCTTAGACTGGTGGTTCGCGCTTCTAGATTGCAAATTACCGCACCACAGTTACAAAACGATAAAAAATACTGATATTGATCACTTTATACGTAGGTACTGCAGGAATATTCTGTTCTGAAATAAAGTTCGCCCCGCTAGGAGTTGCATAAGTAATTAGACGTAACACGATGTGTTACAGCGGATACGTTTGACAAAGAGAAAAATCGAAACTGATTTCGATTAAAATTCACGGCGGTGCTTGTCGCGCGTGGTTTCAACGGGACACGCGAAATGTGTAGCAAATATTGCGCGCGGCGGCGGTGGGAGCGAGACAGAGGGTAACAAGAAAGTGAAAAAGGGACGAGAGAAGTCGAAGTCTCGTAATATGGTAATGCCACACGTTCGGCGGGGCATAGACGTTACATAATGGTACACAGGAGTACGAGAGACATCGCGATACACAAACTGGCTGGCTATCAGAAACCTCGAAGGCATTATGCAACAGACACACGAGTAACAAAGAATCGAGAACATCATTACGGAGGTGCACGGACATGATCCGCGAACTCGATCGGCATTTACGATGATTCCTGGCAATTCCTTGCGATTCCGATCGTTTCGCTGACACCTCGCGAGCAGAAGGGAAGGGAAGAATTGGTCACGGTGAACGAGGAAGCGAATAATTTCAAATTAATGAAAGGCAAACCGCGGCACGATCGACTATGGTTTCTTAATGGGTAAACACATTTAGAAGTTACTACTTCATTAGGAATTATCAATAGATCGTAGGACTTTGAGTTGGAATGGGAAAATATTTGTACTGCACGATTGAGAAATTCAGGGATAGCTTCGGGTTAAAAAGATGAAAACGTTTATTGAGAGAAAATAAGCGCGTAAATTTTATTTATCATGTTTCTTATATTTCTTTTTCGCAAAACTTGGAGTGTTTAATCTCGAAGGACAAGTGTCAACGGCTCGAAGATAACTATCGAGGGAAAATGTAAGGTGTACGACGGTAACAAGTCTTTTTAAGGCGATTCTTTTATATTGGTTCCATCTAAGGACACTCGGTTACAGAAGATTAAAAAGGACCGTCTCCGAGCCCATGATTGCCTTAATACAACGGTTTGACTCATAAACTTGTTAGTCAAATGAGGTCATCCGTTGATCAGTGGACGGAAAGTGATTCACTGACAGTTAACGTCGAGGATGATGTAACTCAAGATAGTTAGAAACGATGATACAAAGTAGCTCCAAAATCATTTGTGCGCGCTGTACGTAATTGCTGAAAAGTTAGAAGGCGGTGCGTCAGCCTGCAGCATTTCTTTTTTGCATGCCCAACAGATCACGCCCCATTAAAGCATCGCGACTTTTAATCGCGCTTTCGTGGATGCCCGGTTACGTAAAGGCACATATCTAATCAGTCGTTCTCCAATTAAAGTTCATCGGCAATAGTGGCACTTCTTTTTCCCGGGAGAAAAGATACGTCACGAGTATAATTAGTTGCCGCTGATAAACGGTTCGATTGCATTTCCCTCGCGAGCGCGCAATACCTACGCAACCGAAAGCGACAAATGTCACGCGAGTTAGCGCGCAGATTAACTTTATCTCGCACGATTATCTTCAGTTTCGTAAGTCGAAACCGCAAGAACCAATGCTCGAAATAGTGAAAGTTTGTAAAACTTTAACGCCGCTATCCGTGCTAGCAACGCGCTTCAGCGAATATCGCGAAGCTTTCGGTGGCAAAATTTCGCTTTCGATTTATTCTGATCGTTGTACATTCTTGACAGTAGGAATAAAGTGTAGGGATGTTAAATTCATGAGACAAGAAGAATTCAATTAAATGCATTAAAAATGCACGATATTCTTTCGCCTGAATGGCAAGCCGTTCAACGTTATACAAATATGCGTTTCATTTTCTCAGAGTTTCCTTATTCAAGCAGTAGTGCCTTTCCTGTTCGTTACAATAACGATGGCTGAACCGTATTTTTGGCTGAGTGATCTCCCAGATCACGATCGCGTCGCGGGTTACGAAATACACACCTCCCCGGGTGCACATACCCGCGCGGCGTCGACGAAACAGGGAGGCTCTCTCTCGGCTCTCACGGGAGCGCATCCTGGTGCATTTCGTAACGGCGATCGCGCGGTTCGTCTAGGAGGTCGGACTCGGTTCGCGGCACCTACTCGCGCAGTTAACCGCCGGCGAGACGGCATAATGCACGCCGATTTCGTCACAATCGTCGAGTCTCGAACGGTCGACAATAGAAACCCGCATGAAAGGTTACGCGCGCACGGTGCTCGCCACCGTTGCTGAAACCATTCAGATCGTTATGAAATAACACGGGGCAACTTGTATCTCGCAGTCGCAGCGAGATGCGCCCGCGATCGGCCTACCCACGATCGTTTTTCTGGAAATATCAGCCGGCGACGATCATCGCCCCATTGTCTCGCGTCCGAGTCTTCCCGAATTGCGAAACAACCCGCCGCGAGAAAATCCGCTTTGCGCGGATAAGGACGCACCCGTCGTAACGAGCTTGCGCGTTTTGTCACGCCGCCGTTGAAGGAGCGATCGTTTCCTCTCGATCGCTCGTGGCATGTCTAATGGCATGTATTAATTGCGGTTTCGACGCTATCGTACGAATGCGATCGCGGCGTCGATACGATTGTCTCGTCGACGCGAAGTTTGAAAAAAATGGAGCAAATTTTCGGAGCAAACTTTGAAATTACGATAATCTCTATAGATTCATCGGTAATTAGAGTTAATTAGTAAAGTGGTCCTGAGGAGAGTTACCATTCTGTAGAAACTCTCTTTCAGATCGACTGTTTGGAACAGGACTACCAAATTGGTATCTAAATTGAATGTAAGTACATATTGATATCTAAAACTACACATACCTACGTTACGTCACATATTTTGACACGTTTGACAGGAATATGAATCATTCCGAAATCACTGGACGTGTTCATAAAGCAAATGCAACTTGCCAATATAGCAGCTTCATGTTTTATTCATTACCGTGGCAAAACATTGCGACTGGAGTCATCGAGTTATATAATCACTGCGCATAATTCTATTCGAACGCACTTCTTACCTTTATTTTCGGGCCAGAGCAGTCGCGTTGGTTTCCCCGTAGTTGCGTCGAGACCGGGCCATAATACATCTTATTGTTACCACTGGTAGGGTGACGAGATACGTTTGTAAATATACCAAAGCGGAGCACCAAGCGGGCACACGTACACGGGGGTTTCTAATTTTACCGCTACCCCCAGCCCGGATTACATAAATTATTTCGCCCTCGTAAATTCGGGCTTTTATGATCCGCCGTTCTGAAAAACGAGCTTTTTTATGCCCTCCGCTGTTCCCCAGACGCGTTCCACCTTGTCCGGTACTTTTATCTTCATCCCGGAATGATTTGTTTGCTTGGGACAACATCGGGGGAAGCTGTTGGCCCGCTTTGATGCACGTGGAAAATCAATTCCGCCTGTGCTCCGCTCGTTAACGAGAAACGAGCGACAACGACGATGATCAAGTCCTCCGCTGGCGGATACCGGGTCAAGGGAGAAATGTATACATATTATTCTGGGAGGAACATTAATGTATTCCGCATTTGAAAATCAACAGGAGATTGATCTGCGAATGGCACTGAGACTTAGCCAAGCTAAAAATAGACTTTTATCGAGGATACCCCGTACCTTCGACACAGATTACCGCCAGCAACCCTCCTCGACAGATAATGCTCTCGTAAACGTAAGAATCAGCTTGTTACTTGTGCCCCAAATGATAATCTTCGCGTGATATATTCCGATCGATAGTCCCCATTGCGGACTGCGCGCTGCTAATTTTTTTTTAGCTAGAACATCCTGCCAAATGTCCCGCACCAGTGTCGTCTGTTAAATATTCTGCAATGCGGGCGAATTAACGCAACGAGCGTCGGTTTTTTCCTTTATCGGGATTACCTCATCACATTCTGCCCAGCAATAGCAACTGGCAATTTTCTTGCGCGCATTACGTGCCACTGCATACCACGCCGGCCTCCCGAATGTAAAGTGTCGTAACTAAGTCTCTTTCACCGGCGAGGGGCAGGGAATTAATTTCCTAAGAGGTCGTAAGTTTTCCATTATATTATTAAACACGGCTTGATCGTCGTTAGGCGATGAGCGTTAGACGAATTACCACCACCTCGCTCCGACGTCCGCTTACGTAAGGGACAGATATTTTCAGATTATAATGCTCGCGAACCGATATCAATCTGAAACCGTTCAACCCGCTGTACAAATATAGACCCGAAAACTGTAGCGTGATTGAAAGGATATCGCGACACGTGTATTTTTATATCGCAGTCGTATTCCCTGGTTCAGCCACTGCTAAGCTCGTTTTATGACCCATCGTGGGTTACGCCGAAACAGTTCCGATGTGTCTCACCACTCGCTGTTGCTAGAAAGCTCCCGGAGTAATCGATACCTCATCGAATTAATTAACTCCGTTAATACGACCAGTTTCAAGTATTTCCTTTAATTAATCGACACGTATCGTTGTTACTGTATACGCCAGCCAGCTAACGAGATCATGTTATCGGACTTCCTCGTTAAGGGAACTGCGAACAGGTTTTGACGATAATTTTCGTCTGAAACCGATGTAACGGGGTTTGGAGATATGTTCACTCGTAATAATTATCCATAATAGTTATGTATTGATAAACTGCTTCATAACGTGAGACCGGGTTGTCACAAGACCTTCCACCCTTGATAACTTCAAGCATCAATGATTTTCTATTGTAGTAACTCGAAAATCCTGTCCAGTAATTCTCCGGCAATGCTGATCTATTTCGCAGGAATTCTTCATCCAATAAAATTCCCATGTTGCTGAATCGAAGCCCAGAGATATTTATCGTAATTTTCCCAGCATAAGTCGATTACTGTGTTCGTGTGAACGTTGTTTCTCCGAACAAAGGATCTGGAAGCGGCGTTGCCCTCGGGCACGGGCGTGTGGCGTACGAGGAGGGAAAAAAGGACCACGAGAAAGGATGGGGAAGCGCATCTTGCAGGCTGCACCGCAAGTGCATCCTGGTGGTTCGATCGTACGACTCTGACCTTGTCTGGGTGTTCACCCCACGCTGTTGGTTCGTTCTCTCGGTCGCTCGCTCGATGCTGCTGGCCGACTCGACTTTGGGGCCGAGGCAGACCTGGCTCGCTTATGTAATTCGAAGCGGGTCACGGCCAGACTCTCGAAAAACCCGCCTTTCGCCGCCACCACCAACGCCATTTGAATCGGTCGCATTGCAGAACGCTCGATAGAAGAACGTCTCAGGCGAAAACTTTTAGCGATGATGTGCCTGTTCGCTGGGCTAGTGTAACGAACCCTGGCAACACCGTAGTTTCCTTCATTACGCTATATTAAATTTGGGATACATTAAAAAACGACGAACTTCTCGTTTGACCTGGGTCGTGCATGCGGGGATTTCAATTGCGAGTGCATTTGAACGCAGGGTTCATGGTTAAAGTAGGATTATTTTTTTTGTATACTATTAGGATGAAAGCTAGAAGACGGGTGGAGTGTAGATCGAAGCAAGCAAGGATAGTGATACTCCACATTATTTTATAAGTACGATTAAAACGTCACGTGGTGATCTGTCAGTCTCGGTTAATTTCCTTCTTTTTTTCTGACACTGGTGAACGACGTTTGTACTGGACCTCGTAATTGAAACTCGCAAAGTCGACGCACGGATTTGTCCTGAGGTTCTTTAATCGCGTAAGCTTACGTAATACGATCCAATTTAGAGCGCGAGTTGGTCCGTTTCGTTTGTTCGCTCTCCAGCGATACACGACGCGGTAAACGTTGGAGCAATTCTCTATTCTTGCGATTACGAAGCAAGTTGGCCAAGAAATCGGCGGACTCGTAAAAACGGAGGAAAGCGACGCGATGTTAATTCAATTCGAGCCGTATTACATCAGGGATCGCGATACTAAACGGTTTGTCGATGTAGGTAGGCATTTGAGGGGGAGTTATTGCGACGCGACAGAACCTCTTTAGTTGTTTTATTCAAGAGACACATTCAGAATACTACTTTCTCAATGGGAATTTTCACGACATCCATATCACCCTGCACTTTTTCAATGAAAACCAATTGAGGACCTTGCAGCAAGAGGGGTGCAGCTTCATCTTAACCAATATCGAGTAAATTAGAAAAAAAATTATAAAATTATTGCTTTGACTTGAAACTTTTTAAAATCGGTTAACAATTGTACACGCTAAGTAGTAGTTATTGAGTTGATAAGTTTTTATTTCTATTTTTGACGAATTTTTCAATTCCAAATTTGAAAGACTATACCGGAAGAATTAACAAATTGCTCATTTGTTATCGGATTTGCATCAATCGTGCACCAAATGATGTTGAATTTTTTTATATATATTACACGTCATAACTCAAAAACTGTCGAAAATGGAGTTACACCCCTCTTGCTACGAGGTCCTCAATTGTCTAGGTATGTATCACATATCATTGAAGCCTGATTCAGCATGACTCAGCAATCACTCCATTGACAAAAAATACTTTTTCCTGCGAGAAACAAAGTTTTTCATTTTATCCTCCGTACACGCCCTTATATCCGATATACATACACAACTCCAATTGTCTAAGACACCACTCGAACATTAACCTATCGTTCGAATCAGTGTTTTCCAACTAGTCGGCGTACGGGCCCGCTTATCTCCCAGCAATATCTATCCGTTATATAAATTGAAGTCTTTCCCACAATAGATTCTCCCCGTGAAACGTAATTCAACAGTTACAACACGAGCGCGATATGGAGCAGGGTATGGCGCAAAGCTACCAAGACGGTTGCACGGTCGGCGTATCCTTTGCGCCTTTGCCCGCTTAATATCGTTTACACGAACCTGGGCTTAAGTAATAACGCGAAGCCGGGGTACTTTTCCCTTAATTAAAACGTCACCTTGCAAGCGCTCATTCGTTGCCCCGTACGCGTTCTCGTAGCCTGGACATTGTATTTTATCAGACCGTGATGTCTCGTTTCCGGTAAGGCGATCGCTCTCCTTGGGTTCTATCGCGGACGTGTTCTACACGCGTGCAGTGGGAGCCCACGGTGCTGTTACCCGTCCGGTCTCGTTTCCTTTCCGCGTAAATCTACTTTTAGAACGGGCATTTTGGATCGACCCAGGCCCCGGTGTGAATAGTAAGATTCCCCGAGTTTGTCACCTGGACCGCGTGTCCGTGATGAATGAATTTCCTGTTCACCGTACATATGTAGGTATATTTTGTAATGGCACAGCAACCTGGTTTTATTTCGAAACCGACAAGGCAGCCTGGGAGATGTTATTGAATTGATGCAGCATTACACATTTCATTGCTAAGAATTACAAGATGAAAACGAAGAAGACACTTTGATTCTTGAGGGTTGGGTGAAATGTAGGTAAAGGATTTTGGAGGACGTTCGAACTGCATTCCACTGATACGTGACATATAAGTACACCCACTTTGAAACTTCCCATTTCCCCTGGTTTTACGCAACTCGCGATGCAGACAAGAATCCAATCCGTCTCTTCTGTATTATTCATTCTTTTTTCTTACCATCCTCGTCTCAAGGACGACGCATCCGTGTCACTCGTCTAAAAGCGGAGGGCTCCGGGGCTGGAATCGGGATTTCTCAGGTATAAGAGTATAATAAATTGAAAATTACACGTCGATTGGCCACCCAGATAAGTCAGCGGCCCGGATAAACGTCCCACTGGATGCTGGGGCTTGCGCAAGATTTTTGATCGCGCGCCGTTCATCCCGGTTACATAAATGGCAGAACGTATCCCCTAACAATTATGAAATGACGATTACATTATATCATATTATAACTTTCCTGCCGGGTGACTCGAGCGCGAGGTCCCGGGGTTGCGAAACGCGGCGTTACTCGAACCACACATGAAAATTGCAAAGACACACGTATCGGCAAGCAGTTTAAATTCGATCTTACGCCATGGCCACGACATTTCTTAATTAAGCGATGCGAACGTTAACTACCCGTTACTGGATGGCCGGCTCGGTTAATAATTAATTGCACAGTGCCACTTTGCGCGTACACGTTAGACGCTGAGACGTAATTACAAATACCCCGCGCGGCCTGTCTCACACTCTGCGAAATCAAATCGACACAATGATTAATACTGCACACACGCCAGCCCACTTCTTTCAGCATACATCTTACTAAAATGTTACAACAATTCGCGGATAAAAGCTATTTGCATGGTACAATTTAGCGAAGCTCGATACCAATCGCAGCGGCTTCGAAGCTTTAAAAGCCACGTTATTGTATCGCATAAATCAATCCCAGCTCGCAGCTGTCACCCTTAATCTGTCATAGGAAAAAGGTACTAATTGCAACTTGGCGCCTGAACGCTACCAGTTCTCAGCGACTGGCTGCCCGTGAATGCCACCTAATGAGCCGCGTTTAATCTACATCGTACAATTTGTTCAAACATTAAACGGCCGTTACATAAGCGCGGCCGCGCGCTGTAGCGGCCCAGCGTTGTATAAGTCCGAGATCGGCGCGCTGTAAAATAGGGGAAGTTCGATTAACGGTTTCTGGCCGGAGTTTTACAAAGAATCGCAACCGTGTTGCACAAGATTGCGTATTTTCTTGGTCGCTCGACCGTGCAGCTCGCACGTAACACTGTTCGCCGGCGAGGATAGATCGATCGAGTCCAAAACGCGCGTGGAGCATCGGTGATCTAAGGGGATTCGAAGAAGTCACTCGCAATCACTGCCGATTATGTAACTGTGCTCGTGATGCGGCGAATTAGCAGTGGAGGCTCCGCGAAAATAGCGGCGACTAGCGGGACTATGCCGATCGCGAAAGAGAGTCTCCTTTTTTCCTTACGGGATCGATCGGACGGGTGAATCAGGAGCTCGGACCTTGAGGAGATAACTGATCATTCTGCTTTTTCTCAATGCGGCGGGCGACGATGATACGGTGATACCGTTATCGCCGCTGAGATCAGCGTCGCGATGACTCCAGCATCGATAGTGCCAGACGGTACGTAGACAACGGCGACGGAAATCGCCGTACGGTGGTGTAATTCGAATCGATCCTCGATGGACGTTGCTTGAATTCGCGATTAATCCGCGCGATGAAAATGCCCACGTACGAGCGGAATGGCTCGCAAATCAGACGGAAAACGGAGCGCGCGTATCCACCCACCGCTCGCGCGAGAAAGCCGATACCACGTGTAAGCCGTGTCGTTTCTGCGAGAAACTTTAAGCCCTGTCGGCGACTCCGTCTTAATGCATACAGGGTGTACCGAAAGTTATCGCGGGAACGCTTACTTAATACGATTTTGGAGAATGGTTTTACTAACAAGAAGTAATGCGTTTATTTGTGCACAGAGCTTGAAACACTTTGGATATAAGAAATTCGTTAATTAAAGCGCTTTAAAAAAACAAACTGAGACGGGACGCGAATCGTACAGACCACTTCCACCCGGTGTTACTTAACGAGTCTGCTTTATTGAAGGCCTGTTGGAGCCGTCACAATTATTTTGAGCAGTGGCATTTAACGAAATAGAGATTCATGATTCGAACAGCACTAATTCCTGGCAATTATTAAAAAACGAGGTAACCAGCGGCAACTGATCCCGCTGTCTGCGAGATACAACGGAGAGGAAGCTGTAATCGAGTGACTGTAATAACCGTAATCGAATTATTCGGTCTCGCCGTGAAACCGCCTACGGAGCTGATACAAATAGAAGCGGGCGAAAAAGTAAGCTCCCGATTTCACGGCACCGAGACTTAACGTAGAAGACAGTGTTGCCTAAGGAGACGTAATCGCGCCATTTTCGTAACTGCATTATTACGAAGATAGGTATAGGCACCTATTCGTTGTGCAAGCGGCCCGCGAGGTTATTCGTTACGTCGCCGAACCCCGAGCAAATAATCGTTCCCTGTGCTGCTTTTCACTCGTGCATCTATGCACGTACAAATGATAACGACGAGGAACATACCAGGCTATCGTTTATGTAATCGGCCACGATGTCCCCCTAATCGTACACGGAATTCGATGACGAACGAGCAACACGCTTGTAGTTACGGTCTTTCTCTCGTTCCTCGAAACGACTGGCCTACTTACCAGCGTGACTCTTCTTGATTGTCGAGGCGCTACCGTAAATCATAAACATGGATCGAAGATATATGTAGAGAATAATTAGTGCACGAAAGGGCAATGAAATGTTTCCAGAAGAAAATGTTCAAGATGTTTGGCGTCCGTGGGCTAACAGGCGTTTGCCGCCTTATAGGCGAAATATTATTCAATATTTTAATTTGAAAGAGTTGAGACAATTTTAAAATTAATTTAATGTGGCAACTCACATATGAGTTATTGGTATTTGCTACATGAAAAAAAGTGAATTGGTTTTAATTTGACACAAGCCTCTGTGTTTAAAGATCACCCATTACTTTCGGTGATAGGGGAAATAGATACACATTTTATTTTATCGATTTTTTGTCGATGAAAAAATAAAAAGTTACAGGCAAAAACATTTTGCTACCTTTTTCAATTTCTTTCGCCCAAAGTGTTCCGCCCTGGGCTGGAGTCTACTTAGCCTATATGTATACAGAGGGTGGCCTTATTATTAGACTCAACAAATTTTCGTCAAAATCTGTGAAAGTCGTGGCTGTAATTAAAGTAACAATGCATAAAGTAGCAATTGCTCAAACTTACAAAATCTCAAACCTCTTGGTTTGAGTATAATAATTTGGTCACACACTGTACAATTCCGCCCCTGGAATCAGTAGTATGAAACGAATAAGCGAAACCTCTGTCAATGAATGGGGTAGTGTAGGAAACTTATCATAATGTGATACATGTCTTAGAGTAATGAATGATATATAAGAGTAATGGATAATGGTTTCATATGAAATTGGTGTAAAAGTTATGTAACAGTTCAGTTGAACAAATCGTTATATTCCCCGGCGATTCCATTCGGCTGAAGTTTTCTGATCCAAATGGAAGATTTCACTAGCGCCGAGAGATCGATGTAGATGCTCGCGAAATGCTGGAAAGGGACACGTTAGTTTTAACTACGGATAAAGCCCATCCTTCTGCGAATCGAGTATAGAGTAAGAACGCAAAAGAAAGACGTGAAGATCAAAGCGTTCGGGCGTCGTCTTGCTGAAATCACGGTGATCTAAGTTTATTTCTTCACTTTTGGAAAACATGTTACATAACGATCATTACGTAACACTTACAATGCGGTCCATGGTATTACATAAATAATGTGTCTAATGTACGAAGGAACGTGCACGAGGAATTCGTGAACGCTGGGATATATGGGGTCGAGGAGATTTCGGGAATTTCTGATCGAAAATCGTAGAGCGAGGCGCGCGCGCGGCGCCTTGGCACCGAAAGTCGTAAGACGGACGCCCGGCGTCGCCGGTAGACTATTGAACGCGAATATTCTCATTGTTCCGAGGGAGCTGTGACATAATCGCTTGTACGTATACAGAGAAGTGATTCGCGATACCATTCGCAAATGGACAAGGACGATATCGGCAGGGAGCGATAGGCTCAAGGCGCGTCGAGCATACAACGCCATCGAGAGCTTCGAGATTTCTCGGGACTTACGGGAACCTTTGTTTAATTTTGCAAAGGTGGTCGAAAATAAAGGAAGTCGCGTTCCTTGTTTTGTCCTCTTTTGTTTTCGGGGCAGATGTTCCCACAAGTTTTCTGTGATTGGAATGGAAAAACGACATGATGATGCAAACGGCAAAGAAAGACGCGCAAATAAAGGAAAAAACGGGGAAGATAGAATAATCTTGAGAGGCGCAATAAGAGCAACAAAATGCAACAGTGATATAATGTTCAGGAGATGACACGATTTAGTAGTTGGCATTAACGGTCTTGACAAATACGACCCGATAAGCGTAATCAATGTTTAAATGTTGAAATCAATATTTACGATGCAATTATAATTAATGTAACCCTTACTGTTGCGAAATATTTAATCGTCGACGCGGCGTCTTTTCATCTATTCTTAGAAGCGCAGCCCGTTAGGTGCCGCGTACGTGCTCAAAATTTATAGGCTTCTCGACTTTTGTAACGCCTATCAGTACTCTCTTTTCCCCTTTAACGCCACGTTGTTTTTCCATACACTACTGTGATCTACTAAAGTCCCCATACCACGAATAAAATGAAATAAAAAGGGACGTACTGAAACCTACCTCTGTATCATATCAAAAACACCCCGCCAAGTACCACCAATTATAAACCAAAAACACCGACACATCTCTAGAAAATCGATTTCATCAAATCTCCGTGAACAACAAATTATTTTTAAATTAAACCTTCCAAAAAGGAAAGAAGGCACAAAGTTAGCAACCCCGCAATGCTCCACCTACGACTCCAGGATCCAGCCATCCTTGAAAAGTTGGAATCTTTCGACGGGGGCTCGAACGGAGGGAGGAACAGTGCAGAAACGGCGGAGCAGGGATGGGGAGAGGAGAAAAAGAAGAAGAAAGAGGATTCCATTTAACACAATCTCCGATTACATAAACCGTGCTCTGATTCTTGGTCGTAGAGGCACGGACCGGCGACTTGTAGCCAGCCGCGCGGCGTATCGGCGTCCCTAGTTACGTGTAAGTACGTGGCTCACTCACGTGCGTGTGGCGCACGCGTGCGGCTAACATAAGTCGTGTTATGTAAAGTTCAGGCAAGTCTTGAGTATAGGCAGGCGCACGTGGTTCGCCAGGGAAACGGCGATCGGCGTGCGACGCCAGCACGTGTTTAACCCAGGCCGCGAAGGAACAGCGAATTTTCTAACGTTTACAAGGTAGTCCGAAGCATCCGCGGAAGCAGATCGCTGCCAAACGTTTCCCACGCGGCGTCGCGTGTTTTTCTCGCGGCGAAAATGTGCTTCATCGAACGACGACGTTCGTTCCCGCGAATCGCTGACGCGGCGACTCGACGAGAAGTCGATTACGTAGCGACACGGGGGATGATTCGATGACGCGTCGGAATTGATCGAGTAGTGAATTCTTTACTTGAATTCAATGAAGATTGAATCGAAAGTTTCGGTTTCCTGCTTACCGAAATCGGGAGTTGATTGAGGAGGCGATAGGAATTCAGGCAGGGTATTCAAAGGTGTTCTGATTATACTGGTGTTGCTTAACAATGATGGTAGTATAAGAATCTTGTCGATGCATGATTATGAAAACATGTTAGAGAAGAAAATACTTATCGTGGAGTATATCTGTGTTTGCGCTCCGATGTAAACCAATCTGTATGAACAATAACTCGGGATTATATAATGATGAATCAATTAACACAGATTACTAGCATCGCCATACAATATTTACAATGTGACTATTCATCTTGTTATACTACGCGCTTGCATGCACTATCGAAAGTAGTCGTAGATACGTTTATTTTTTATATACGAATGCACGAATAATGAGTATTTAACTAGCAGCTCGCGAAGTTGAAGCACGAACTTCATGCTCCTCACTCGAGTACTTTAGTCATTATATAAAGGTTTATCGAAGCCATTAAACATCTATAAAGATGCAGTTTATGTATACAAAAGTAACGCTGACGATATAACGCGGGATCGAGAATCATCCGACAAAAACTGATTCTCTTATATAAGAGATCATTCGCGAAATTGGCATCGATGTGTATTTCTGGTTATTTCACTGCGCGATAATCGTGCAAAACGGTCAATCACAGTGCACGATTCGCAACAGATTGCGATTGAACTCTTCGAGTGATCCCAGGCAATTAAATCTTATACGTTTCTTCTACTTTTTTTCTCAATGGTATAGCTTGCGAGGAATTCAGAAATGTTGCGAATAATCTTTTGACTGGACCCGAAAATAGAAGTGTCTGTTTCGCGAATAGCTGATATTGTTTAATAAAATAGACTTATTCTTAGTACTGAACTCGCATTTATAGTCACAATGGCTTTCACAGTTTGATGTAGCGTTAAGCGAAATTGTAGAGACGCATAAGTTCCTACAGAAATATCATCCGAGCGCAATTTATAATTAGACAGGCCAGCTATTTCGTAAACAGTCTTCGCATCCTTGATAATTAATTACTTGGCCAGCGAAAGTTACACAGACATTTGGCCTCAAACCTCGCGGTTTTTCTGCTTCTTTTTCAACTGGCGTCAATGGTGATTCAGGCTGCAATCTACATGGCGCTAAGCAGTACTTTAGATGCGCGATATTCAGCATTATTTGCCACCAACTTCGTCGAAATTCTTTCGGCTTCGCAATTAACATTCGTTGGCATTTATTGCTGCGTAACGTTTTAACATTTCAATATTTAAGAGATAACATTTGTCGCCGTGTTACTTTTAAATTCGCCTTGCCTTATTGTTCTTACCGTGACACAGAAACGTGGGAATGTTCGCGAATGTTCAGAACACTTGAACGATCAAAGCTTCGCGAATCATCAGGTTCTCGACTAAAACATTCGATGTACCTATCTATATATTCCCTTACGTCACACGACTGCGTTAATTTTCATGGAAAACACGTTCTGGCAGGGAATTAAACGATTAGAAGAAGTGTGCACGTCGTCACGTATCCTTATCGGTTACCAATCTCTAGAATAATTCGATATCATTCTGCAAATTGTTGTGTTACTCCTCCAACCCAGTTCAAGGGATTGAACCCAGACCTATTAATCTCTTCATTTAATTACACATTCCCATATTCATCTACATGTTCCACGGATCTACTTGTTTTACCAAACTCTATCTTCCACTTCGTGCAACTCATTGTATCCCGTTCTACTTGGTTTCACTTCGCGTTACTTTGCTCTACCTCGTCGTACTTTGTTCTACACTCTGCGATCCTTGGAATGACGTATTCCGTCCATGGCCAATATCGCGAGCATCGATGGAACGTGAGGCAGTTAGGTGTGCGTCCTATCGAAAATGTTACGTAAGGATCACGATGACTATAGAATCCGCCCGAGGAATCTTAGCAAAACAAATTGTTTACCGCGGCAAGAATAAAACTTCACGGCGTCGACTCGCAGCTCAATTACAGTTGAAAGCTCCTGTACAGGCGCGGAAAGGGAGGCGACTCGGCGCGAGCCGTCCTATCACCGCAGCTCATAAACTCAATCCTCCCTGCTCGTCGCTACTCTGTTAATTCACTCGCTCATTCATTACATAAACTTGCTTGGTGTTTACCGGGAGTGACCGTTTTTATTTTTAATCGCGCCGCTTTATCCGTGATTATTCGATCGACGTTGCACTCTCCGCGGCGTGAACGATTCGCGCGATTTTCCTCGAACGTGACTGGAAAAAAAGAACCGAGCATCGGAACGTCACGCGGCGGTAAAACAAGTTATATAGTCGTTGAACTTGCCGCGTCATTACAATTTCCCGACGCAACATCGTTATTGTCTCTTCTGCCTGCGCTGGGATGTACAATTAGCCGTGATCTATGCGGGCTCAGCAATCACTCGAAAAATGAAAATACTCCAATTTCTTTAAAAAAACATAGTTTTGATAGAAACACATACGGGAAGCGTGAATTGCTAACGTAACTTCACGTGACACTTGTTTTTCCAAGACGTAGTGTTGCATTTGTTTATTCTAATTGTAAGTGTACTCTACTGTTATATTTACGTACTTCCAAAGCGGGAAAATATTCTCTCATTTTATCCCAAGCTACTGAGAGACGTCAGGTTCTGAGCTTTGAAAGATGATAGGAGGATGTCCTGTTACTTGCTCGATATCTGTCGCCTACAAATTTCCAATAACAAGGGATGACTGCTGGGATAAGGAATCCCCAGTGTAGGGTAACTCAGAGTGGTGGTTGATAATCGTGAGAATGTAAGAGAATTGAAACACACGAAGCTTGGTAATGGAGCAATAAATAACAGGAAATCGTGGATGATATCGATTACGTGAAATCAGTATGCAAAAACGCAACATAAGCGACGCGTCTGATTCCAGCGGCGGAACATCGTATCTGGTTGCCAGCGATTTTATAGCGGATGGCTTTCCATGGTTGATCTAATAAGGTCCCCTCGTGATAGATCGGCTGGCGGAGGAGACTTTTATGTAACGCCTCCAAACATAGTCCTCCAGCGACGAGCGGTTCTAGCCACATTTTTGCCAAGTGTTGCAACCTCGTCCCGAAAGTATCTGCTTCGGGGGGGGTATACTCTCATCTAGTGACAGCCGTTCGTACCTCTAGCTCCAACGTTTTCGAACAATTCGTACTACTTCAAACCAAAAGTTATTAAAAGTCCGGGAAACATCTGCGTACCCTGAAAGCTTGTACTCATTCTGTAGAAGCGTTGAAATACGTCCGAGAACCTTGAATATAAAATTGATTATTAACTGAAGCTATTTGTATATCTTTATATAAAAACAGAAGGTGATTTTAAAATAACAACGTAAAGTTTCGGATAGGTAGAAGAATATATATGGCCCCTGCTTGTGCAACAACCGAGTGTTATTTAAATTTGTACTACTGAACCTATGCCTCTTGTGTAATCAATACAATAACAGCTGATCTTTAAATCTATCAAAATATTCAAAATATTTAATACTTGAAAGACACTGTACCCAAGTTTCGAAGAATATGCGAAACGATTCGTGACTCACATCACACATTCGTGATGGCTCGGTGTGTCTTGTACCCATCACTACTCATCCCGCGTGCCCTGGGAACCATCGACGACGAATCTAGTTCCCGACCACGGTATTCCATAAATCGCACAACGATCGAGCGTGCCGTTCGCACCGTAAGGCACAATTGCGAAATCCGATGGGTCGCGCAAACGATCTGGCTCCCGCGTTTCGCGCGAGTTATGTCAGAGGGTCGGCTGGCTGGGAAAAAAGCGAGCTGCGAAGAAAATCGTTTGCTCGAGGGACCGTCGCCGCTCCTAATTAAACAAATACTGATACCGCAATCGCAAAACCATTATTTTTACACGGTTCGCCGATGCGATTGAACTCGCCGCTTCGAGAAGAGAAGGAAGATCGGAGTAACTATAGACCGGGAGTAGACAAATCAAAGAGTCATTGAATCTTTTATTTCAAAATTAGAGACAGTTCGCTTCATACTTACTCCATTTATTCGCAATTCCCTTCCTTGTTACATTTTGAAGCTACTGCAACCTTTCTAAAAGTTGACACAAAGAAGTCAACAAAATAAACTGGGAATACGTTCCTCGCAGACGATAAAATCACTTTCGATAACGGTTCTTGGAACGCGATCAATTTGCTTGGGAAAGTATAATAATCTACAAGATCAAGAACATTGTTTGCAAAAGTCTACGTCCCATCAGATGAGTGCAATCACCCTTGCACAGCTACCATCCCAGACACGATACGATGTCGTCACTCCTGTTGGAAAGAAAGGACCGGAATCATTTCGATACTCAAACCACGCGAACCGATCCTTCAAAGATCACTCCGTCAAGTATCGATCGCAGGCATTTTCCACGAGTTTCGTGACACCGAGTAGTGCTGCGCCCGCGAAAGCCAGCGAGGGAGATCGAGTGATGTAACCATAGATTTGCTCTCGCGTGGCCGACGTCTACAAACATGGGCTACGATTTCTGGCAGGAGAGATCCATTCCCTGCCCGCCCGTCGGTGCCGCGCGTCGCATAATAAAATTCGTCGTCCTTCTAGAATGCCGGCAAAAGAAGCGGGCAGAGCGGCTCGCTACGTGTGCGCGCGGGTGTCTGTCGTGCGTAAACCATTTACGTAACGCCAAGATACGCCGTATTTCGATGATTAACAATTTGTTTTGCGATCGGCAAAGGTGACTCTTTGTACGACACAAATAACTTACGTAAGCCGCCAGATAAATGCGTACATGCAGACAGGGATTAAGTATTCCGTTTTTCGAAGTTACCCGCTGCCATTCAGCTGACCGCTGGCTTCTCGCAGTCCAGTCAGAGTTACAATCTACCGGCGAAATCATACGACGATCGATCGATTCGATCCATAATTCTGCATGAAGATGCTGCTCGATGCCAGGGCCGATTTCTTTCAAGCTCCTGAAGCAAGCTCGCTCGCGTCAGATCGCCGACGCGACGAAAGTGGTCGGTGACGTGATATCGCGACAGCGAAAAACGCGAGGAAATGAAGTCAATTAGGGTTAGCGAGGCTACGGTTGCGAATTTTTACGAGAGAAAATTGAGCGTTTCTTTGTTCTGGCATTTCGCGTAGCTCGAACCTTGTGACCGTGTTTACGAGCGTAGGAAAAGTGGGTATTATACGAGACCAGGATTCATTAAGCGCAATTACGCTTGTAAGTTACGAGCAGAGGTAGATGGTTGGAGCTTTTCTTGTTAGAGCATTGATGAGCCCAGAAGTGGAACGATGCAATAAACTGTTCGCTCTGGAATTGATCGAAGCGTATCGTGGATACTCTGTACCATAAAACGGAAACGTCTCGCACTGGATGGGGATGAATTTATCGCATCAAGACTTTCAGTGAATAGGAAGAAATTACCTGTTTATTCGAGGGGCGTCGCAAAAAACATCGTCGATGTCGTTATTTCTTTTAATCGGCGATTAATCAAGTTTATCAATTTCCTATCGAGACGAAGATCAAGGTGATTGAACGTAAACGATACCCGACCCTGTGTTTCTTATTTGCAGACAGATTAAAAAGTGCAAAGTGATCAGATAAATCGTAGAGTTGCACCTCGAAATCGAGACGTCCGCGGGTCGGATGATATTTATCGCGATACGGATAACAATTCGCTAAATTCTGAATTGACGAGTCCGGATCCCTGAAACGGGTGAGACGTCTGCTAAATTTCCCCGCGAGCATGGCTGGATTTCGCGTGCATTTCCACGAACGGTGACGTGAACGTTTGTCTTTCACGTTAAACGATTATTGATATTTATTTGCCACGTATCCAAGCCGTAACGTCATTTCCCACAAAACTTTGTAATATACGCAAACAGCGTTACGCAAGTTAACGAGCACACAAGCGTGGCAGATGGTGCACCCGTAAATTGTCGCGTGCAACCATGTTGACAACTCCTTCGGATACTGTTTCACGCTGACCAGGTGCCTGGCTGAGCGCGCGATGCTAAATAATAGAATCCCGCGTAATCAGGCGATATCCCGACGATGAAATATCTCGAGTCCGACGAACGAAGCGTGCCGCGCCTTAGGCTGCGAGTGATCGCGAAAACTAATGAAAGAAGCCGCCCACGCGGAGAGCTGTAATCGCGTCGACATGAAAATTCATTTACGAGAGACGCCGGGCTCGGGTAATAAAGCGATGTAGAAATTAATAAAGAAATTAATCATCGTGTAAGTAGGTAGGCGTATGGGGCATCCGTTTTATCGCTACAAGAAAAACGCTGATCGTTTCATGTACAACACGCGATTGCATTAAAGAATGCGGTTGAACAGGGGTTTACGATTCTTCGTAGAATTGGATAACATTACTATTGCTCTATCACGTTACGTGTCTTTACGATAATACCGTTGGAATTGCTAGGGGAGTGACAAATTTCACAAGTAGTCGCAACATAGAATTTTAAAGGGTTAAACATTCAATCGTGCTCCAAGTAGGGATGAGAAATTCTTAATCAAATTGATTATCCCTTAATTTCGAGGATCACGAGATAAAGTAAAGGCACCAGTAGTTGACCATGTATCAGTAGTTGACACTTTTCAGAAAAACCTTATTTTAATATGTTTTTCTGATAAGTGTCAACTACTACAGAAAAACATGAAAAAAAAGATTTTTCTGAAAAGTGTTAACTACTACAGGAAAACATGAAAAATAAGGCTTTTCTGAAAAGTGTCAACTACTGCAGAAAAACATGAAAAATAAGGTTTTTCTGAAAAGTGTCAACTACTAATACATGGTCAACTACTGGTGTCTTTACCCTACTGAGAAGTATTCGAATCTGTCCCGACGCGCTGGAATTAACTCCAAACTCAGTGCTCGACTCTCAAGTAGCTCACTGCGCGCTTGTCCCACCCAGAACACGGGAGCGCGCGTTTTCAACGATCTCGCCCGTAGGGCTCGCACGCTGACGAGCGCGGGAGTGCGTCGGTTGCATCGCGCAAACGTGGCCGGTGCATCGAAGTGCGTTTGGAGTGCGTCTGCGTGAATGAGCGGGCGGCTGGTGTACGATCTGGCTCACGCACGGCATACACCGATGGGGCAGCGCACGCAGGTCGGTGCCGGGTAAAACGGAATACCGCGACGTAGACCAAGCAACGTTACTGCTCATGCCCAGTAAGATTCCTAGAGCCCGGAGAGCCGAGGCTCGCCCGTGGAATAATTGATCCAATCGAAACTCGGCTCGCTCCCGCCACGTTTTCTGCACTGACGCGACGCTCTTTATGTAAGCTTTTCCGTAGTCGCGCGTCCCGCCGTTTCGTGCGCGAGGGACTCGCGCCAGACGCCACCCGTATCGTCGTTTCGTTGCGAATAAACCGCGTCCCTCTCGGCGACTCGGCTCTGGGTACGCGCACCACCTACGATCAGGCAAAGATAACCGACCAGCAAACAACAAGTGTCCCGGTTAAACGGTCCTCCACCCCTCTTACGGCCGATCGGACCGCTTGGCACGGTCCAACCTGTTTGCCGTAATTTTCGTGGAAGTTTACGTGCCCGCTATCCAACGGCGTTGCTTCATTTTTATTTCAAGGGCGGCTCGGCTGCTGGCCTCGTCGAAGAAGCGCGGGTAGCTCGCGTCAGGACGCGCGGACGGGCGACGACGCTCGATACCATCGACCAGCGCCGAGACGCGGCACAGCGGAGCCTGTTGATACTCCCCGATGATGCCGTCCGCGAGATGAACGGGACTTGGACCAATCAGCGGAGAACAAGGGTGTACCCTTGGAAGATTCCGCGATGCGTATTTCGGTGATAATTGCACATCGAGGGATATCGAAGCAGAAGGGCTGATAACGCGTAGCACTGGGGGCAGGATATCAATATCGCCAGGGGAGAATGAGTTCGTCTGAGCCGCGGTTGCTTGATTGGAGAATACGACACGAAGAAGGTTAAAACGATATGTGATCTGAAGGAGAGCGGCGACCTGATAGCGTGCGAAGGAGTGAAGGGTTGAAGATTGCCGGGCCAAGGGAGGATGTTCGTCGTAGCAGGATGACGCTTCGGCTGTTACTCCACAGGAGGGGGTGTGGTCCGACACCGACGCGAACGCCTACGTAGAACGTAGAAGCGTGTAGATGCGGCAGTAGATTGTTCCTATCGTGATACAGCCTGGCGAGGTAGGAACAGCGAGGAGCCGAAGGTGTGTGTGCCGCGGCGAGGCGCTGCCGTCGCTGTTCGGCTTGCCACCACCGTTGCACCGACGCCGTCGCCGTCACCACCACCACCACCGCTACTGCCACCCCTCTCGCTGCCCGGTTGGTTTACGTTTCTGACAGTGGCCCGAGCGAGCGGTGACAAGCGCGCCAGCAGTCGTCAGTGAGCCGTCGTGTCGTGCGTAGCATCATTTCGTAGTGTTCGCCGTCAGCTATCATACCGCGTGGCCGGCCAACTGTCAAACGTGCGCGACCAGTCGACTTATCAGACAGGTCACCGACTGTCTGGATGCGATAACCATCGAAACTAATCCACATCCCCGGCCGCCACAAGTGAAGTGTTTCCCTTTCATCCGGACGCGGTTTACGAAACGGAAAAGGGATCGATGCGCCTGCGAGTTGCCTGTGCTCTTACGTGAAGCATCTCGCGATTGTTTTGTTGGTGTTAGCCTGCGAGATAAGATGCACGGAGCTTTCGAAGTTTCGGAGAAGTCGACGAGCGGATTCTGCCGCGCGGTTTACCCCGCGATCGGCGTGCGCACGTGAATCATTGCTACCCCCAGAAGCGCATCGCTTGCTGAACGAACAGCAGGGCGAAGCTGCAACAGCAAGTTCCTCGAGGGCTCGACTGTTTGTCAACAAAGATGACCGAACTAGCGAAGGAGGCGTTCGCCACGCGGAATTATCGCCTGGCCGTGGAGATGTACGAACGGAGCTTGAAGCAGCAAGCACCGAGCTTCGAGGTGCTCGTGGGCTACGCGGATTCGTTAGCGAAGTGTGGCAGGGTCAGGGAGTCGATCGGTGTTTACTCGAGGTGTCTGGCGGTGGCCTCCGTGTCGCCAGAGAGACTTAAACACCTGGCCAATGCCCTCCTGGAGGAGCTAGCTGGGGCCGCAACCACCGCCACCAGCTCCAGGAGGAAAATGGAAACGTCCTTCGCGTGTCCTTTGTGCGAGGGGACACTCTGCCAGCCGGTGACCGCGAGCTGCGGTCATACCTATTGCAAGAATTGCGTGGAGCCAGGTAAAAATTGTCGCGTGTGCGGGCAAAAGATCGTCGCTGTGGGTGAAACCAATGTGCTGGTGCAGAGGCTGGTGGAAAAGTGGTGGCCAAGGGAGGCTGAGGCCAGCAGGGCGAGACACGAGGGTGACATCCTGATGAAGGAGGGACACCTAGGTCAAGCACTCGAGAGGTACAACCTCGCTGTTCACCTCGGTGAGTGAGACATCAGAATTCTTCTCTTATCGCGTCTCTGAAAGGACGATATTAAGTCAATGGACTCCTTTCTGCCCTTTCTGGACCATTCGTTCTTTAACTGATTTGACATTGAACTGAAAAGCGATTATGCAATAGTTTTCTGGAGCTTTCGAGAATATACGATTCAAACGTTACTATTGTTAGTCGTTGGCGGTCAGCTGGTCGAGTTAAGAGGGAGGATCTAGAATTTATTATTGAACATTTTGGAATATCGCGAGAAACTGCATTCCTTGAGATTTTCTTTCTCACCACAAAAGGGGGAATGTCGTATCGCCATTTAGTACTTAGCGTGAATCTACTTATTGCTCTTATCTTTGCCTCCTTACTGAACAAAGTATCGAAATGTATTCATAAGTGGAAGACATGCGCGCGAGCTTCTAAATTCTCAGCAGGGATTACAAAGTAGTAGTTACATAAAGATCATTACGAAACAACGAATCCGGATAACGTTACGAACCGCGGAAGATCGAATTAATTTGCATAGGTATACCGATTCCTAAGATTGAAAAATCCAAGCCCATCGTGCGAGCGATTAATCTTTATCGTTCGCGGTAACAAAAACAATAACCGCAATCGCTTGAAACGAATTAGCTGTCGATGAACTACGAGGCCGATAATCCGGATACTCTAAATTGGCAAAAAATAGGTACTACTTCATGAATGATATTCCATTCAAACGTTCGTATTTACTACGGCACGATAATGTTATCCGCTTTATCTGCTAGTTGCAGACACTTTTTGCAGCGTTTCATGTTTTTACAAACATCACCGCAAATAATATGCACTCGCTCGATTTTCTTCATTTGGCGCGCAAAAAGACATGTGCACCGTGCCTTCTGCGTCTTCATTCCTCGAATTTCACGAGTTCGCAGTGTTGATTGTTTTTACTCTTTTTTTAACATTCCTTGAATTTCTTCTTCCTTCGAAAAGCATGTTTTCAATGAAAGAGAACAAAGGAGGGACATTGAGAATTTTAGTCCCGAGACGGCTCAAACGTGCGTATATTACGAGATTGGGGGTTATCAACGTAATTGCCAATATTATTGTTCCCATTAAGTTTATTTAACATTTATTTCAGGATCGTAAAGGATCGTAAATTTAGCCTATTCATTCACAAGAATATACCCTCCAATTATTTCGGAGCACCTTATTAATTCAGGCTATTGTGTATTCAGTTACCCCTGAAAATATAATTTCAAAGCCATCGAATCCATCGTGAAGAATGAAATGCGAATATTACCTACTTAAACCTCTTCTTTTCTTTTGGAGCATTAGAAAGCTTACTGCGAAGTAAGGCCATTCGAGTAAGTGTTGTCGTTACTTTAAGTGGAATTACCAAAAATTGAAGTATACTGCGTTGATTAAGTTCGATTCTCCCAAGTTTTCGCATGAAATACCTTAAGAACTGTTTCAGTCAAGGTGCTCTAAAATAGAAACAAGTCTTACGCGATTCCGCGCGACTACTGTAGATTTCAGAAGGATCGAAAGGTATTTTGACGCACGAATCGTCGCGCATTGTTACGCATGCAGCCATTTGTATCGCGAGCACGAATGCGTCTGCTCTTTCTCTGCCCATCAAGGATGGCTTTTAATCACTCCGACTCGAACGAGCTCTGGTTGACGACCTCGTTGCAGTCTCTGCACAGGCTCCTTTGTCCGGATTCCCAGACGTCGAAACGTCTTTTAAACCCGTTTCTATTTTTTAATCCATGACGCTGCCCAGCGTTCATCGGGCGCCTCGACCTCGCGACAGAATCATCTCGTAAACAGAATTTTTCTCTTTCCAAAGTCACGCTTTCATTGAAGTCTCGCACAATTTATTGGCGAATTTATGGCCGCCTGGGGTCGAGAATTACTAACCCGCTACTCCTTTGAAGTGTCGAGTTCTGGGGAAAGGGTGGGCTCCTAGAACTCTGAAGCGTAACGTCTGCCTCGACTTTGTTTCAAGTCGTTTCCAAGTTGATCAGCTGTTCCGAAACTACATCTGTATAACTAATAAGATAAGATATTTTTGCGCGGAACGTCAATGTCTTTAGGTCTGAACTGCTTAGAATTCTTGATGAGAAAATATGATGATTACGTGAAAGGTTACTCGTTCAGTTGCGAATGCGTTTTCCAGTTTCTTTTTTACTTTATTGTGGTATTCTGTTTGTACTTTTAATTTTTATTCTCGGAGGTTTGATGGGTTATTTCTCGAGTGCGGTAATGATTGTTTTGTTATTTTTTCACTTTGTAAATAATGGGGTTTTCCCGTGAAACATAATAAGTAAATGAATAAATATCTTAGCGTACATTGGAAACTCTCGATAATGTCAGCTCGCCATCCCCCGATCAACGAGATAGATAAATCCCTCGAATGCTCCTCCGGTGCATCGTTTCTTCATCGAAGCTTCTACAGAGGCAGGATGGCGCGCAGCGATGCACCGTAGGAACGCTCCAAGGACCCCCGGTGCTCCGTGGAGATAAAAGCGAGGCTGCAGCCGGCAGGTAAAGCGATTCCCCCGATCCCGCTGGAAAGAACAACTGAATCGATCGCATTCCTTCTCTCCCTCTTTGGTGCATGCCGAGTGCACCGAACGGGCTCGCGTGGAAAGGGAGGCGGCTGCGTTCGAAGACGACGAACGTCGGTAAGTTCACGGCCAGTCTGAGGCTGTTCTTATATAACGCTTCGGGAGACAGCGGTTGGGAGAGGGACGCGCGAGAAAGGGGGAGAAGAGAGAGAGAGAGAGAGAGAGAGTTACGAAGTGAGGAAGAGAAAGACGGCGAGGCACCAGGAGGCCGGAGATTATTCCGTGCGCTGGTCCATTCGGCGGGACACGGTGCATTTACAGAGGACCACGAACACTTTCCGACTCCGCGCGTCGTCGAAGCGAACGGACCGAGCCTCCGCTCCCTCGCCACGGAAAATCTAGCGCATCGCTTACGCGTTAGATTGAAGCGAACGCACAGTGGCACGTGCCACTGGTCGACTTCCGACGCGTCAGCTCTCGCCACTTTCCCAACGCGTTTTCGTTGAACGTTCCTAGTGCTCTAGACACTATCAGAGGGTAATCCTGACGAATTCGCCGCGGGATACTAACTAGACGCCGCTTTTCGAGGGGCTTGTGTTAGGTAGCTATTCACCCACGGTGCTGTGGCGTTTGATATGATACATCGAGGGAATTGAATTACGAAATATGATTTTTGCCTTTGGGTGTTAATATTACATATTTTTAAATTTTAAGTTTAAATATTAACGGTGATATTTAGCTTCTTTGGAGTGAAACATGTCGAATGATACATAGTAGTAGGTGGAGTGGATAATCGTACGTTTATTTACCGCGATAAACGCGAGTATATCGATGATAAACAAATGCGAACGGCGAGAAAATTCAAACACCCGAGACTGTGTACACCTGGCAATCACGAAGTGGAAAGGCATTCCTTCTAGTAGTACCGTTTCCATTCAGCGTAAATCGCTGCGTTTTCCTTGGTACGACCATAACGAAACGCGAGGCTTTAATCGCGCGCATCTTATTTTCATACGTGGAAATACAACGCGGGACCTTCTCCGTAAAACGTAATCTACGATGACGAAGATAACGAGGACAATCCCGGCAAGGACGATTAGTCACGAAGCTTACGTGTTATCGCGGCTACGCGTCATTGTTCTCGGTAATCGTTTGCCACTGGTATCAGAAAGAGACGTTCCGTGATCGCGAAATACCACCGTGAGAATAGACGCGGAGATCATCTGCAGGCGTTCGATGAAGCACGATTTCAACGTAAACTATCACGCCGGGAACTAGTGTACTATCGTTCCACGCAATAGAAATGAATTTGCCCCACGATTTCCTCGAAGAACGAATTTTTAGTCGCATGCGTTATCATTATTTCTCAAGTAGAAATCGCGAGACCAACAATTGACGTGGCACGAACCACTGCGGTAATATGCAGATATTATTTTCAGTCGTGGGTCAAGCTTGAAATATGTCATCGTATGTGAAAGGAGTTTTCCACGTAGGTATATTTGGCGTGCAGCGAATCAAGCTTTGCGATATAACGGGCTCTTAATTTATTCTCCAGATAGAGTAAGGGGCTAATGGCGACGCTGAGCATCGATACGGCCATACTGGACTCTGTCCGTAACGGAGCGGTGCAGTCGGGAGTATCAAAATTACGTAAGGCCCCGACGCGCAGAAACTAAATTTAAAGAAGCAAAAACGAATCCCGCGTAGTTGGAGAATGAGCCATCTGCGAACACGTAGCGCGATCGTTTCTTTGCTGGGTTTGCACCTGCACCGTCCACCTGGTCTTTAAGCCGGTTACCGGTAACTTTAACTTCTCCTCTTTCGTCGGCAACGAAACCAACTCTGCCAGAATGTTACGCAGTCGCCCATTTCAAATTCTAATTTGCTCGAGTTCCCCTTTAATCGATTCCTTGTCGAGCTCACTCCAACTGAGATCAAGAGGGAAACAATGTGTTTATAAGTGTGTTTCAAGTATCATTGACCAGGGTCGTTTTACTCTCCGTCTAATTATTCAATTTGTATTAGATCAAGTTCAGTTACTCATCTTCATATATCTATCTCCATTCTCAATTCTTGTCCTTACCTATATTACTCGTAGAAGAATTTCCAAAGTGCCATTCGAAGTTACTAAACACGTTGCGCTCCAGTTTCATTCGCAAAGTGCAATTACATTTGCGCAAGCACCGTGGGACGGAGCAACGTTCCGCAGGAATTGCATTCTAATTAAAAGAAACCATCCGCGCTGCGAATCCTGAGAATCTTCCTCGCCGCCCGTGCTCCAAAAGCCACTGGCTAACCATTGTCTTGCACTGTCCGCGATAAGGTCGATCGATAGCTGCCGGGCGCGATCGGAATGGAAAGAAACATAATTGTTCGCGAATTCTAAGGTGACTTCGTAGGATGGAGTGTTTCCCGTGCGCGGGCCTGACCATTGTCTCGCACGTATTTTCGAATCGCGGTATCCCGTTTCTGCAAAGTGATCTATAATTAACGTTCGAGTGCAAGCTGCACTTTATATAGCGTGTGCACGCGTCGCGGCACATTCGATGACAGAAACGAGCGCCGGGGAAAAGCGCGGACTTTTCCAACACGAGGGAGTGCCGCGTAATTTCGACGCGTCCGGGAATAGCGTGCGATATAGGGCACACGAAGGAACAATGCCGATAGTACTTTGGCATTTAGGTATGCCAGCAGATATACAGGTTGGTCCACCAGAAACAAAAGCGTCCAATTATCTCCTTTATCGTGAGAGATAAGGGGTGTCTAATATTCGAGGCAGTGGTTGGACGAATTTATAGGTAAAAAAAACTGAGCGCAAAGATTATTTTTCTCGTAGCAATCAAGGACATCAGCGTTTATATCTCACGCTGCACGGAATCAAGTATTCTGTAATAGAAACTATTAAAGAGCTGAATTTGTGGATATGATGTAATCAATTAATTTTTAGGAAAAAGAAATATGCACATTTATTGGAGATTATAGAAATTATACATGGAGTAGAACAGTCTTCTTTTGGAATCCTTTTTATGCTTCCATTATTCTGAAAAAATTCCTCGTCATTTGCCTCGGGAGTAAAGTAGACAATCTTATTTCAAGGGCCAAGTCTCTACGGACTCTTTATCTCGAAGATCGTACGACTTTCCACGTAAATACAGCTTTTGTTCGTTTTCCTTTTTCAGCACGATCTGTTATGCACACCTAAAGTACTCCAAAGCACGCGTGCTCTTAAAAACGAAGTAAATCTGTTGACATTGAACCGAAGGACACCGTAATGTTTTTTTCCTTAGGCTACCTAAGGAATTTCACGTTGCCTCGAAGGTATGTCGATCATCGAGCCGCGTTATGTAATAATAATATCGAACACTTCTGGCCCCGTTTATCGTGTGTTCACTCTCCTTCTCGCTCCCTCTTTGCTCTCTCTCTCTCTCTCTCTCTCTCTTATCGTGTATGATAAGCGTTACAGGATTACTACGCCGCTCCCACGGACTTTGTTACGCGCAAAGTAAACACGAGTACGTTCTCCGTTGGCCATTGTTCGGTAAACTGTCCGTACGCGTCGAGAGCGCGCTTTGTGTCTCACCCCAAAACTAAAATCGCATTCTTCGCCTGAATCCGTGTCGCGATTTTTATTACGGTCTCCGTCGTTGATAGAATTGTCGAGAAGCCCGGGTGGTATAACCATACCTACGAATGATTTATTGAGAGATGCGTAATCGTACGATGTTGGAGCTGAAAATTTTACGGCTACCTGAGGATCCGTTCCACTATCGGCTAAACTTTGTGTCAGCGCTCTGAACTGGAACACTGCACTATTATAAAATATAACTGGCATTGAGAAGACGTGCGGCGTTTTAAGGAATTCTGAAGGAGTGACGACGATGATAAGCCAAAGGAAAGGCTGGGGAAATAATCTCGTGGATGAATCAAGTTCGATGACTCAGTGACTAGGGTAAGCTCGCCGTAGCGTTACACAGGGAACAAAGCAGGCGAAGATTACCAAGCAAACTCGTATTCCTCTGAAAACGTGCGTAGCTTATCCGTATAAACGCCAGTCGGTGGAAGCTAGGTCAGGGCGAGTCGAGAGACAGCCACGTTGTCGAGGATTAAGTGACTTTGTCGCGGTGCTAATTCCACAACGTTAATTCGGTCCCCTGGAAAGCGCCGCTCCTTCCTGTGCCGGCGCGTGTATACACCAACGAATTTTCCCGCGCAGCGAGACGCCTTGGAGAGTTCGTCGCACGTATGGACCCCTGCCAAATTCGGCACGCTTTGCTCCTTCTTACCTTTATCTCGGTTGGAAAGGCAGCTGCGAGGACGTGGCCGCGAATTCTAAAGACCGCCACGGACCCAAGGACGCATCCGTGGTGTTCAAGTGATTCGCAAAGAGAGCAACGGGAACGACATCGTGTCAGGGCCACGATCAGCCCAGAGGCCGACCAGCTTCCACCAATGGAAACGGGAGCACCGCGAATTTCGTGAGTGTCTCTTCTCCTCGTCTATAAATATTAATCCTTTGTGCTGGTGCGACGAACCATGGCCGAGCGTTTCGAGGCTTTTCTGGATCGCCTAACACGGCAACATTTCCCTGTTGTCCGCTTCTTCTGCAAATTTTTTCGCGTGGAAACTGCGAGCTGTTAGGGACAGATGTATTCGGTACTCGTGTAATGGACACAAGGAAGGAATGAGTTATCAGTTCGTCAGGCAGTAGCTTTACTTGAGTAATCACAGGTGATACTGTATTGTTGGTGTACTTTAATATTACAGAGCTGCATTTAGGAGTGGAGTGGATTGAAAAGTGAAGTAAAATTATGTTGAATTGGATCTAGATTGAGAAAGGACCTTTTAGTAAGATCGTAGGGCTTTTTGGTGATAGAGTATCATACAGGATATTGTTTTTAAACGATTTTATTCAGTTTCGATCCTCTGTTTGTTTGTTGTTTAATGTATGTATGTTTCAAATGTAGCAACTCAAATTTAACTCCAATTGAAACTTTGCAGGCGTGCATAGTTTGAATGACAATACAATATTTACCTAGTCATTAATAAATATAACCCATGACCACAAATCTAAACGACTTGAAATCAGCCACTCGCGTTCTTTATGAAAACGGCAAAAAGCCGCTGCGTTCTGGGCGCCAGTCGCATCGCGATTATCGAAAATATACAATTTATTGAGAAATGATCCGTCACGTAGGTATGTGCGAAAGTAAAACTAAAACTTTGCAGGCGTCCGTAGTATATCCCATCAAAATTGTAGTACAAGAAAATAATTATTTTTTAATTTTTAGCGCATTTGTTTTTAACATAATTTTTTTTATATATTTTTTTTAAGCGTATGAACCCACAAAAGGGTTCCAGTGTATGTTTCAAGTGGCTAAAGAGGCAAATGAAGTGTACATAATTGTGATCGATATATATTGAATCTTCTTACAAGTTACAAGCACTGTTTTATATCCTACACTCAATTATCTCGATTAAATTCAGTCGACTCTATAATACTCTGCCTAACATCTGTCTTCCGATAGTCCGTGGCTTCATTTTAAACATATTTCGTATTTTTCATAGGAGTGCTCCTAACTGATAAATATTGATAACCTGAATCGCTTGTAGCTTCGCGCGAGCGTCGTTTTCCCCACAAAAGAAATTACCATCGAAGTGACACACTGGGGAGCTTATATAACATCTGTCGTGATATCACGACAATCTCATTAGGAAAACCAAATGAGTCAGACCGTATTTTCATGCTCAAATATAAGGCGGTACGAGTGCACACGAAAATACGATCTCACCCGATGAAACGGCACGCTCTTTTCATATAGCGTACGGTATTTTCGTACGATTACAAATCGGCGTCCTATTTGTTAAAATTATTATTCGTCATCGATTACCTTTCTTCGAAATCTTCTCATACTTAATCAAGTCTAATTCCTAACACGAAGGAAAGCAATTAACAATCGCGTTCACGAAACAAACTATTTTAAATGCATTGTGCTTCATGCTACAATTTAAAAATTAAGTTCTATTCTACCCTAATCTGATCAACCTCTTGTGCGTCTCCCTATCATTGATCTCTGTCCTCTCCTTTAAGCTTCTACACTGAATCATTGTGCACAAAGGTTCTTTCTCATTCATGTACCTAACGGAATTAAAACCCCCATCTCTATTCAACTCGTACAGCTATTGCAATCAGCTTTCCTCTCATTTCTCACATGATGGAATTTTCCCCCTCACCCTTGTAGGTATATCTATAACACAACATATCATAATTCTACAACACAACATATCATAATTCTAAAACAATATTACACACTCCCTCCAATAACAACTCGCAAAAGAAGCTTCAGCTGAAGCCATGAAATTTAAAACCAAAGCAAGTAGGGATCACACAAAAGTTCCTTTCCAGACTCATCTTCCTTCCACGCGTCGAGCACGCATAGGGTAATTGTGGGAGAGGTGCCGCACTCGGAGAGACGCCGCACTATCAGTATTTCAGGGATGTCGTCAATAAAACAGACCATTGTCGATTTCATTTGTTTGTGACTGTTGATCTAGACTAGTTTACCAAGCACGAGCGCGTTTCCTGTATTATTATTAAAGATATTGCTGTTTTTCGAGGTAAGCCTAGCGCGCTTCGCCTGAATAATTATACGTCACTTTTATTTTTACTATCATAGTAGCTAAAGTTCATAGTTTTTCTTAATACAACTTTTGTAATACGTTAAAGGGACCTTGTAGAATATTTCCTTGGTTGAATAGGTTACCTTCGACATAGCATGTGGAAATACGAAAGTGCGGCGCCTCTCCCGGCCATTTCGGATAGACGCCGCACTTTTATTTGGGATAGATGCCGCACTTTGATACTGTACTGTTTCGGAAACTAAGTCGATTTAAATGATGTATTTAATGTTTAAAATACCAAAAAAGTTTTTTAAAATAGCTAACGTGGTATCTCTAGGTAAATTATTTATTTCGAAATGAATAATAACAAGATATGAAGCAGGAAAGTTAATAGGAGATGCATGGATGAAAACAGCCTTACCTGTTTCCGCTATTAATGGCTTCCAAAAAACGGGAATCTATCCATTCAATCCGTCTATTATACCTGAATACTATTTTCAAATTTCTGACTATGCAGCAATTAGGGAGAGAGAAACTCAGCAACTAATTGAAAGCGAAAACAACAATTTAATATGCTCTGAATCTGTGCAACCTATTCCGAGTACCTCAAAAGATTTTCAGTTACCTTCAACCTCTAGTAACAATTTTCAGCCAACCACTATTAATAACTCCCGTTCCGACGAATCTATTCTCCCTTGTCCATTACCTGTTTTGAACACTAAACCGCGTAGAAAACAATCGGCAAAGGTTTTGACACCTGCAGAAAAGATTAGCTTACAGAAAGAGAAAGATCAGACAAAAACGCAAGTGAAGGATAAATGTAAGCCTCAAAAAGGAAGGAAAACAAAAATTCATATGAAAGTGATTGAAGTTCAACCCATCTCATCGCCAGCCGAAGAGATAGATACGAACAATTGTGTTGAGTGTTGGGAGAATTATTATACCACAAAATCCAAGGCTGACTGGATTATTTGTCCAGAATGTAGAAAGTGGCTTCATGAAACATCACCCTGTATAACACTATGTGTAATGAATGTGTGAGGAAGAAAAAAAGAATGTTAAATTTAGAAAAGCAAAAATAATATATGTACCTACTGTACCCATTTAATTCTCCAATTTCATAATTGTATACAATAAAAATGTTTCGTTTTACTTTGTTTTTACTACTTTTTTATATAAAAAGTTAGAATTTACAAGTTTAAATCGAAAATTAAACGTTTTTCGAAATGCGGCACCACACCCGCATGTGCGGCGTCTCTCCTACCAAACAATGTTTTTAGTTTCAATTTTTTAAGGGTGACAAATATTAAAATTTTGATTTTCATTAATGGCAGTAGAATCACAAGATGTTGAACTAATAATATGTATCCTTGGAAAACATTTTCATTGCAAAATTTAGACACGGTGACAATTTTGCGTAACGTGCGGCAACTCTCCCACAATTACCTATCGAAATTTACACTCGTGCAACGAACGATACACGGCAAACAAACCGCCGAATCGTGGCGATTGAGGGCCATCCTAGCGTGATTTCGCTTCCGTGCCGTTGCACAGCTGGCGACGCGTGTTCCCTGACTCATTTTGCTTTCTCAATAAATTTGTCACGTCGCTACAAATAGCGTTATGTAAACCCTTAACGCGTCGCATACGATATTTTAGCGCGTGGATCACGCTTTGATGCGCGTCGCGTCCTATGCATTATTCCAATGCGCCAAGTGGCGAACCGCGCGATTTTCGAATCACGCGCGCTCGATCATCGTCGAAAGCTCTGCCGGCCGCCTAAGGAAAAGCGCGTTCCCTCACGTTCCCCATCGAGCGCGTCAGCTGCACGTAACTTCGTTGTAATTTTTCTGCCGCATCGCTGCTAAACGCTTACCGCGAGTGATTCGATCCAGCGCTTTCTATCGGCTCGCACCCGAATCGTGGTTTATTTCTGTATTAATGGACTTCGATGGAGAAGCCGCGATCAGAGGAAAGAGATCCGAGACGCCCCGGTGCTCTCCGTTGAGATTCCGTGGTCGAAAGTAGGTCGCGGCCTCGATCCCGCTGCGACGGCATCCATCCATCAATCGCAACTCTGCTTGTCTCCCTCTTTCCACGCGGTTGCAAATGGAATATCGCTGATTCCTCTCCCCTGCCCCTTGTGCTTCCTTTATACACTGTTTTCGTTGCGATCTGTAAGATCCAGCGAGCTTGAGCCGCGGCGGTGCATGGGGTTACACGTAGGAGTAAATGTTTCTGGTATTACCGTCGTGTCTAACGATACCGGTGATCATTGTCGACGGGAGCAATCGAAATGGGGGATGAAAGTGGTAGATGTTCTCAGAGTAAACACGGAGGAGGCTGTGGAAATTTTCATTCACCACTCGTCGATGGTTTATCGGGTTTTTCCCAGTCGGAGCACGGTAAATGCGTCGGCAGCCGCGCAGTCTGCGCGCTCGCTATTCACTGGCTCAGAAATATCCTCAAGAGACGGATAACGATCGACATCGGCTAGAAAGTACGCGGGTTTGTTCGCTAAACGAGCTGCGGGAATTCAGAAAAGGCTACATCTATCTGGAAACATCGCGATCGGTGCATAAAATATTGCTGCAACTATCCGTACACTTCTAGAACGGTCACTATCGGGAGAACGCGTTTCATGTACGATTGATCGAGTCAACATTCTATCGCACTTTGCGACATCGTTCATGAAATACGTATGCATATACGACACACCACCTACTTGCTTCCATTATCTTGCATTATCGTACATTTAATCGATACCGTGTCTCGAAACTGTGGCGTGTTGGTGTTTCACTCTGCTCCATCTTTCATGAGTTTTCTTCGCGCACTTTCGCTATTAATTCTCGTGCCACTTTCTTCGTTATACCTACAGTTTTCACGGTTCTACTATTTTACCATTTTAATCTTCCATACCTACCATACATTACAATACAGATATTGTTTGACGCGCAGTTAAAGTTTTATTTAAACAAGTGCCACAATTTCGTCGATATATTTACTGTTAAGACAATCGTCGAGAAGTTTCGTTCTTCGTCGGAGCCAGCTGCAGCCGCGTTTCGAGCGGTCAGCTTCCTGGAGATTGGCGTTTTCACGGTTAATTACCGGAACAGGAGGCGGTCGATTCTCCGTGGACGCTTTCGCGCGAACGTGGCACCTCGGTGGCAACGGGAAAGCATCGCGGCTACTCTCGCCTTGACACGAATCGCGTGTGCCACCGACGGATTAATTTCGTTCGGCATAATTATATAATCGAAAGGCGCTCGCTCGCGGATTCGCGATACCGCGATCCCGACCGAGCGTGACGCGTTTATCGAAGCCGCGGAGGCTGCCTCTCGCCACGTCCACGTGGGCAAACCCCGTGGGATAGATCCGTGCACACCGCTTTGGCTGTCAACCTTCCTTGGACATTAGAAGCGTTACGTACGTCGATGCCGAATACCTGTGACCAAACCTCAGAAAATTCTAAAGCCGATTATTAGATAACGTAAGGTTATTTTTTTGACCGAGATTCTTTGGCCTTTAACAAGATTACTTTGTTTTATATTGTAACAGCTGATAGATGCTTTATTGTCAGTCACTTTAGAAGAACAGAATTGAATTTCATAAGGGAAGTGACGCACGCGAAGATAAAAGATAAAAAGAATATACGAAGTAAGGGTGAATTTCTCTCCAAGCTTCGTCGCGAAACTGTTCCCGCGGAATCGATATTCTCGGGTAGCACCCTACAGTCGAAGGTCTCGGTTAGTCGGGAGAAATTCATTGTTATGCATTGTGGGGTTGTTTGTACACCAGTGTCCACGAGGGGACCGTTTGTTAGCCTATGTCCGTTTGAATTCTGCTCTGATTGTAACGTGCAACGGGGAATGTGCATGCACGCCGATGCAATCCAGGTTACAGTCTGCTGTAAATACTATTGTTGTGTGTGACATGCGAGAACAAATGGAGTTTCGTGCCAGGGAATTCGTGAGCTGTACGCGAATTGTTTTAGCAATAAATGTCTTGGGAACGTGACTGATCTTCCTAGAGACTTCTACCTGTTTTTGCGACATCTTAATTTGGTGTGGTTTCATCCTGCGCAAGCTTCTCCGCCGATCGCATAATGGTCCATAAAATTTATGGAGCAAAAATTCCAAGTTAACGGGAACAACTTCTTGCCAATACTAGAATTTCACGAGGAGACCAGGATGTTTCTGAAAATGATGCCATTCCGAGCAGAGTGACCCTCAAGCGTGCTCCCTTTCTCCGCGAACCTGACTTTCCAGCTTCTAGGAGAAAAATAGTGTCGAAAGGAACGACCCGGTTCGAATGGCAGCTTAAAATATCATGCGGTAATTTCGTGCTGTCCGGCATCCGCTACCTTCTTCGCAGGATTCCATGTTCGAAGCGGGTCAAACTGAATCATCAATTATTAGGAAAGTTGATGCTCAAGCAAGAGCCTCGTTGAATCTCGGCCAATGTAAGATTTTTCGCAAGAGTGGAAGAAGATCTGGCTCCTCAACTGTTTAAATGCCCCTGTCGAATATATTAAAGTACGTGGCTCAGGCATAGTAGCGCAAAAACGCACCTTAGGGAGATCAGCAGATGCATACATTTTAGAAGTCGAGAAATTTCAGAGTGACTCAGTGCATCTAACATTTTCTCGCGCGGCTACCGACAAATCGATTCGGATTCAAACGTGTTCGCCACGGTCGAGGCGCGCGTCGCCCACTCGTTGCCACCGAGTCGGATTACGTAAAAGATCCGTCCACGTTCTTACTCATTCGCCGGGTCGCAAAACGCGCCCGTTGATACGTGATTCATCGTTTAATCCGGCGGCTGGCTTCTTTCTTACGGCGTCTAATGGTGACCACGTTATTCTCACACGAATATCGCTACGGGTCCATCCAACCATTGGAACAATCCGACACTGATGACTGGCATTGAAAGAGTAAGCGCGTCTGACATAGAACGGCCACTTCTACTAGACCAAGATCTCGCTTCTCCTGGTCGCACTTAGACCCTCTTGATCTGAAGTAATATAACCTAAATGACTGATAATTGAGAAGAAGGAGAAGTGATCCTGATTGTGGATTTTCCAGAAATTCTTAAGCAGGAGATTCGAGTGCCCCTCACTAATCAAAGCGAACGTTTCGATCTCTCCTTTTCCCCCGACTCGTTCGTGATTGCTGCATACGGTAGTTGCGAAAACTAGGATTAAATGTGTCGCTAAAGGCCCATTAGACACTTTTTCCACCCATCTATGGACAGCGGCCTGGCGCGTCTACATGCACGTGTCGCGTCGTCGAACAGACTAACCCACTTTCCGCGCTTTTTGGCGATGCGATGGTGCAACATGTCGCAATACAGGGAATCGCAACCGGAGAAACCGGAGGGAGCAATTACGCGAAACGGACGCGGACGGTGTGTACGTTTGGGCGATGGAACTGACGAAGCGTTGGGAAGCTTTCGAAATCACCCCCCTCGAGCGAGGAATCTTCGTATCCGGGGGAGGGACGGCGGGCAGATATCATGATTAGCGGTGGAATTTCGTCGACACGGATAACTTGGAACTGGAACACACGTTTTTCGTTACGTAAGCGGAGCATGTGGGCTCCTGCGTCTTCGTATTATTTGTAGCTACCATTTTTCTTCTTAATGAATGGCTTCGAGGATTGGGCAAGGAAGAAATTTCGTCATTCCGTATAAAGTGTTTCGAGGCTCATTTGGGATTGCGCTAGGATTACAGGCCCCCGTTGAATAACTATTTTTTACGAACATCAGATCCTCCTTGTGATTTTTACTTTCGATTTTCAGTGATCTCGACGATCATTCTGACGTAATATGTCATTGAAATGATTTTAACATCCACGCTCGTAATAGCGCGATAGGTCTGTAAGTTGTTCTTAAATACAGTAAGGTCACCTTCATAACTCGAAATTCATTGAATGCAAAACCATTCACTGTTTTCACTTGGATGTCGTTTTGTCGACAAACACGGGGATAAAAGGGTTTCAATCGACGTTACACGCGATATTCATTCGCGCGACCTGGAGCACAGAAAAGCCGCGTTGGCTTTACGTAATCGGCAATAAATACGACCGCAATCGATATCTCGAACTGACACCCATCGCCGAGCCAAGCCGAATCGAGAACCATTAAGGATTTTCGACGACCAGCTGCATACGAGGGTAGGAGCTATTACGTGACACGTGATTTTTCCGTGTAATCCCGTTCCAAATGAAACGTCAGCGTTCCATGATACCTAGTAGCTCTATATCTCGCGCCTTTCAAATTATTAGCATCGTTTTTTATAGACTCCTGGTTATATAAGGCTCCGAGCAAACAGATTGCCTTGAACGTAACAGTGCGTTCAATTTTCAATTGTTGCGTCGGAAAAATCGTCGGACCGCGAGCGTGGATCGTCGCTTCCGAAGCGGATTACAAAGCTGCTCGGCGTTTAGTTTGTTGTTTGTATTCGGCGTTTCCACCCACGAGCTCCTATCACACCATGATGTCACTAATTCGGAGGGGGAAACGCCCGAAATATAATTCAGGCGCTCTACTCGCGCGAAAGATTTGTCAAAAGCTCAGGCCCTGTTGTTGCACTTGCTCGCAATAGCCGTGTACATTATTCCGCTGATAAGGTTGAGGAAGATTTCCGGGAATAGAGAAACGGTTTTGGTGACGAAGGGTGGAGAGGGATGGTACATAGTTGGCGGGAAACGCCCAAAGTGGCGAACCATCTGGGATGCACGGTGACCGGTCGATACGCGCGGGACAGTTACGTAAAATGGAATAATAAGAGAGTCGTACACGCTGTAAAGGCATATTTGTCGAGATAAGATAGAGGCCGGCCGCCTCGGTCACGTGCTCGTCGTGCTGTCAAACTCCTCTGTTATGTAAACTTCGCGCTTTCCTGGCGATTTGCCATTTATCGGCGGCCGTGGTTCTACCGCATCGGGGACTCCGATTTATTTTCGTCGGCGCTTGCACGCGTCGCCGATACCCTGCTCCTGCTCTCTTATCGTTGCATCCCAGGACCAAGGAAATCATTTCCTGGCAGTGGAACTCCTCCACGAATCTTCCTAGAATCCACACAGACTCAGTTTTTCCTCGAATACCGCCTCGCCTCTGTCTTCGAGTCCCTAATCAGTGTTGGTCGCCGTCATGATCTATTTATTCGTCAACATGCATCAGAAATGAAGGGAAAAAATCAACAGTTTAAAGCATAACTTTAAACTGAAATTAAATTCTCGGTACTAATCTTTGTCAGATTGAATATTACGGGGAAAGTGCATTACTAATTTGAAAACAAAGAAGGTTTAATGATTCATTGCAGGTTCATTGCTGTTTCATTTGTCTCCCCTAGATTGGTGATCATGCGTGTCAGCGATATAGGGGTGACAGTAATATCAGTAATGAATTCTTAATGAATCGTTAAGCGTTCCTTGTTTTCCAACCCTGGACCTTGTTTGATAAGATTATTTGCAGTCCCCGAGGATAATTCGAGTGTGCAATATTTTGAGAACATTTCTATATTATTCGAATTAAGCATTCAGTGAAAATCTTCGGGAATTTAATTTTGTGGTAATTTTCCGGAGTAGCGTATAAGTTCGATAATGTGGCTTGTAATTCTTGGTCAAGTTCAGTCACATCCTCTGCTGACACGAAGTGACATGAATAGCCTACAGGTTGAGTGTTTGCGCTAATGAATACTGTAACCGTAATGAAGCTTACGAGTGAAGAAATGGAAATTTAACGCTTGTCGCGGTTCGTAATAATTTACACGAGCGTTTCCCGTAGCAAACCATAAAGGAAAGAAGAGCTCATTTATCCTTCCTTATATTCCCCACGAATTCTGCACGCTTCGAAGCAAACCTACACCTGTTATCGGTCTCAAATTTCCAAGCTATTCGTCGGTGCTTATATACC
The DNA here is from genome assembly GCA_963855975.1 of Andrena chrysosceles. Lineage (NCBI taxonomy): Eukaryota > Metazoa > Arthropoda > Insecta > Hymenoptera > Andrenidae > Andrena > Andrena chrysosceles. The sequence goes on along the minus strand of OY979766.1, from coordinate 5,789,326 downwards.
TCTAAAACACCGGCTTTCAAATATAATTAAGATACTTAAAAGTGCTTCGCCATCTGCTACGAACCTTTCTTTCACAGCCTGTCGTTACGCAACAGTCAATTATTTTCCATACACCGAAATGAAATACTTTATATAAGCCGTGGAACGCGGAGAAGCGACATTTTTATAAAATTCAATATCTGGATGTAACTCTTTGACCTATTTTTGAACCATGACCAAGAAACAGCTCGTCTTATACAACATCCAGCCTGCCCCACGATTTATGCGTGTCTCCGCCTTTCGAGCGTACAGAATTGCCCGGATCCGATCCGCGGCTGCCTCGCAAACAACCGACCGATAATCGCGCGCGTTTGCACACGTCGTTTCATAACGGCGCGATAACGCCGCGCGGGATCGGAGCGCGCATCGGCAATACGATGAAAGTCTCGCGGTGCAACAAGAGCAGAACGGGGAGGAGAGTTTCTGGCAGCGCTGGGCTTTTCGGGGGCGTGTGCTCTGGCGCCCACCAGCATCCGATCCCGGATAACAGCTCCCCCTTTATCGTCGTATCGAGCGGAAAAGAATATCGCGGTCGCGTTTACGTATCTGCGTGCTGAAACCGGAACCACGTTGCCGATCGTTCGCTCGCTGAGTCTGATAAAACGTCCTTTTTTCCCCCCTCTCTCTCTCTCTCTCTCCGTTATAACACCTTGCGTTTCTTGATACGCGCGTTACGCAACGCGAGCGTATCGGCGACAAGAAAAATTGTTCTTCGGAACGTTCCCCTTTCGATATTTAGCAGCGACGCTCACTGTACACGAGTGTTTCTTTTTAGGGAACGGAGTCGCGAGTGTGAAGTAGGTCGATAGTACTCGCGATGAGGCATGGTCGAGATACAATCGAGTGGCTGTTCAAGATTGCTTTCTCCACTGAGAATCCTCGCAGCTTTACTCCATTTAAATGCGATTCAATAGACGGAGTGATGCGTGTAGCTAAACACCACCGCGGGGATAGTGCTTTAGTGCTGCTAAGTGGTTAGCTGATTTTACCACGACTATAGAATCGAATAGTAAGTGCAGTTTAAACGGCACGGGAGTATCTTTGTTCGTTAAAAGAGACGGATAGTTTCAGACACTCGAAGAAAGTTGGTTAGTAATAATCACAGAGGATGCAACATATATGACTTCTCCGTTGCATCAAATTCTTTCCGCGGATAGAATCTCCGCTCGAGGGTGAACGCAGAAATTTTATTCGTGATCTCAACATTTCAGAATACGAATACCATGTGCATTATGGTATCAACAAGCGTGCCAAGTGAACTCCTCCGGATTTGCTCGTTGATACTTATCCTCGTAAATTCCCGCTTGCACGGTATCTATTTCCACGTTATGAGGTCGTCGGGATTAATCTGTAATTGGTCGGATATATATGCGAACGTTATTTATCGTTGGCGCGGCAACTATTAATTCGGGAAGGATTTATGCGTTCGGACGAGTCTTCTGGTGGACGAAGCTACGAACGTTTCCCGAAGCCTCGCGATTGCGATCATCGAGCAGATACTCGAATGATAAACTCGAGGTCGTTACGTCACGGTCCAAGAGAAAAATCAACATAAATTCCGTGGAAGGAGATCTGGCAGCCGGCCAGAGCGAAAAATTTACGCGCGAATCTCTACTCCGAATTGGCGAAAGACTCAAACACCGACGTTCCCGTTTCGAACAGAGCATGTTTCCCGCGATTGCCCTCGACGCCTCGTCGCGAGCCCTTAAGATTCTCATTTTTCAGGCCGCTCGCTGGTTTTTCGCACCAACGTGGGCGAGGCCCGTGTCTGAGAATCTCCAGCAAATCCGAGCTCCCACGTTCACGCGGGACGCGCGCAATAAGCGATCGCGGCCTATCCGTTTCCATGTTAAATCCGGAGTTGACAAGATTAAACCGTTCCACGCACGCAGCAAGCTTCAACTTGTTGCCAAGTTTGCGGCGGGCTGAAGTGAACACCTGTAACCGGTAGCTAGAGAAAAATCGCGTGCTTCTGGACCGAGCGCGATATTCGGAACGAGTGATAGCGCGGTTATCGACCACCGCCCTGTTTCGTAACGCCTCGATCTTTTGCAGACGGCGCGCATAATTGGAGATCGATTTTCGAACGGTCGATTTTCAATCATTAATCACCGTCCAAGAACAATGGCTCGCTAACTGTTAGTCCATCCTTGCAGAGCACAGAGCGGAACGATTGGTTGCTGTAATTATCGAAAATTATATCGATAGAGCGTATCAATTTCCTCAGAAGTCGTTTAATATTATCAACTCCTAGCTTCTTATTAATAATCCCCTACATGAATTATACACTTGAATCTGATTGAAATCTACGTGAAGCTACCTTAGCCACCTGCGCGTGACAGCTGCAACACGACTAGGCTGTTTTCTAAACGACGCACACGAGCGAATGAAATAACAATGTTGCTCCAAAAACATCGCACACACCTGGTATAGAAGATACCAGATTTTGGCCCGCGCGGAGGCTCGTGAGATCAACAAAGAAAGCAGAAGCCACCACGTGGCGTGGCAACGCGCATCCGCGTCGCGTAACGGCAGAGCACGGGCCGAATCTATTCGGTTGTAGAGATCGGCCGGCCGATTACGTAACGATAGATTTATATAAATGGTTACGTTGACACTAGAGCCCCGGCCGTAGCTGCCTCGGCCATCGTTATATTATCTAACGAGGAGCACCGCTCGTAGGTACGCCTGATACACACCGCGCGCGTTCCTCGCTTGCGTCGATGAAAACTGCCGCGACGCGAGCCGTGCCCGCGCGAGGCAATTTTCTGTACGGGCCACCTCGATGGCAGCTCGAGTTTTCACCTGGCTTCCCCCTCGCGGCGGAAAACAGCCGAGGCGTCGCGGATCGATCGGCTGGAAAACGCGGTGGATTTCGTCAGGTTGTGTCTGCGTGCGCGACACTTTCGCCCAGTGGCACGCAGGCGCGCAGGGTCGACGTTTCGGTCAATTACATAATAAAAAGCGTTATGTAAGGACGAGCGCTACGCATAAACGTGGCCAGTGCTCGGCGACGGACGAACGAAATTAATCGGTTTGATCTTAGAGAGACGAATACGTGGCGGAGTACACGCGTCCCGCGAGGCTGGGTAATCGTGGGACACGAAGGGTGGGGGAGGATATTGTTGGTCGATCGATCATGGAAACGTTTGTGCACCTTCTTTTCTATTCGACGGAGTTCCTTCAGTTTTTTTCAGGGATTTGATTATGATTTGAGTATTTTAGCTTGGAAGCATCAGAAATAGTGCGGCTTTCTGAGCAACTTTAACATCGACTTACTGTTGCTTCTGGTACAGTAGAATCCTGTTTCTGTTACGTTGGTCTGAAACCAGGCATCGTTTCTTCCGTTGGTGCCGAGCGAAGTATGTACCTACGTGGGGAAACGTGGACGCGAGTTAGGAAGTCTACTTCTGATTCACTAGGAGTCGGATGATTTCATTGAAGGCCTACTATAACTGGTTTGTTATTGGCCGTGTTCGTTTGCGATTAGTTACTGTGCCGGAAGAGAGGTATTCTTGATGCGGGCTTGGTTGATGGTCTGCTGGTAACCGTTTGGTTTCTAGCTGGTCCCGTGAGTTTCTGACAGCCGTCGTTGATAGCTTTCCTCGGCGAGCCACTTTCGGAGTTAGCAAATTGCCAATTGGAGGGCGATTAGCGAATGATGGGTTACAACAGCCACTCGACGAGAACTTATTATACATTTTTGGAAGATAATCGGGGATTAGGTGCTTTGGAACGTGGCACGTAGAGGGGGGAATTATGAAGGTTGTAGAATTGATGTAATAGAAACTCATGCTTAAAGAAAGTAGTAAATTAAAATCATCCATTCACAGACAACTCTAAAATACTTTTCCAATCAGAAGTCTATATTTCAAAATGTTGAACTTCCTATTACTCGCACCTATAGTTGGAAAAGAGTTCAGTCGATAAATCAAGCTTTCATGTAGGTACTTACTTCGTCGAAGCACGAAACTTCAACCACCATTAAATGTCCGTGCTTCGGGAAGTCATTACCTATAGGAAGTACCTACATAATCCGTACTTCGAAGGAATTACGTGACTTCAAAGCGACATCGCGATTATTCCGTAAGTCCCATCCAACTCGTCGATTCCGTCGCGTAAGCTACTGTTACGTTTCGATTGCGCGACATCCACGTGTGCTCCTCCGAAGTCGTCCATTTTACCGAAAGTTCGCCCGGTTGGAAAAGGGCCGCGACGAGGGGTTATTGCATTTACATTTTCCCCTTCGGCCGGGTATCGCGCACGTCGATTGCTTCCGAGAAGTGGAGAACACTGCAGCTGAAGTGGCTGCCCTCAAGGAGGCCGAGAGAGTAGGTCAGAGACAGCCAGGAAACTCGATCGAACGAAAGCATCAGCGGGGCGGCACTTGACCGTGAAAAATGGACGTGTGTCTGTGCATAGCGAAGCGGAGAGGCCGGCCAACGGCGATCCTTGCCTTCCTGCCTCGGTGAAAGCTGCCTGTTTTCCTTCTAATGCGCGTGAAAACAACGACTTCAATGGTGATTCGGGGACAGTCGGGAAAGCCTGTGAAAGTTTGAGAGTGGTCGCTTAGAATTCCTTGGGAAATGGGGAAGACTTCTTTTTTGGCAAGTTACTGGGGATAAGTTGAAATTAAATGAACGGAAATACTTCAGTCCAATGTGAATTTTTTGTGCACAGGCTTCGTCGAAGAAGTTATTTGTAGTGTGGCGATTTTTTAAACATGTTGAAGTAGATCGAAGGAGGAATTGTTCCTTTCCTGCTTAGGTAGTTGTTTTTGTTCCTTAGATTTTGTGTTATAGTATTATTAGAGATATAAGAAATATGAGATAGAGAGGATATTATTTGTTGCAGGTGAGAGATCTACTTGCATGCATAGAAAGTAGAAATGGAAAGCAGAGTGCAGGTAACAAAAGTTATGTACGAAAGTTGCTAGAGAAGTAGGAACACGGCTGTTGTTAATTTTTTATGGTAGTATATATTACGCAGAAATAAACACTTTTTAAATGGTTCCACAAGTTCCCGGGCGCTTTCAGCGGTAATCGTAATGTCGCGAAATGGAATTCAATTTGTAAAACGATGAGAACACGTCCAATCGTGGCCAGCCAACGTATCGCTTATTATACCTGTAAAGTGTCGTTACATAATCTTACCGTTTACAATGAGCACGACACGTTGGCGAAACGTGTCAGCTGGCGATAAACAATGATTTCCGCGCTCTGGTTCGAGGAATCGCACGGCTATACTCCTTACCGCAGTCGTCCCGACTTTCTACGCATCTTCTTTGCTTGCCTATACGTTTCGATTAAATTTGCAAGCCAAGTACGCACATGTTGAAACCATCGCACATCCGATCAAACGTCAAGAGTTACCACATAATTATCCACCTGCATTCTCAAAATTCATCTTTAAAGAAAAAGATTACAAAAATTATTCACCCACACCAACGCAACATTCTTTCGCATTCACCAGCGAACTGATCCTCCACGTGTACTAGAAAATCCCCAAAGGAAATTCAAGTACAAATACAAACACCTATCTACCATTACCAAGAATCTCGAGCCCCGAGATTACAAAAGCGCGATCTTTCGTTCTCCGTTTCCAACAAGCGCAGCGGCTGCCCCATTGCGTAAGGGGTTCGAGGCGACGCCATGAGCGTCGCCAATTATTTTGGCCCGTGGTCGGTTTCCCGCGAAAGCGTGCTGTGGAGCAGGAAGCGTCGGGCGGTCGGCAAATTGGCCAAGAGGCTGCCCGATCGCGGGCGTGTTACGACGCGCGATGGTCATCGAGTGGTTTCGTACGCGCAGAATACCGCTGACGACGCTCGTTTTCCAAAGATGATGCAAATCGACGAACACGGGAAGAAATACGCGAGAATAGTTTGGCAAGTGGCGTGTCAAAGGACGCTGCTCTCCCCGGCGCACGTTCCACTAGCCTACACGTGGAGCATTATTGATCGTTGCCAGAATCGAACGATGGAACACAAGTATCTGCGCTACACGCTGTTGATACCTCGCACGGTACTCCGGTGGCATCAGCGTGGCCAAGAAATTGTAACATCCGCGATGTAACCGAGGGACTCAACAACGTGGCACTTTAGTCACGGTTCACCGAAATTGTAATTAAATTTTGCAGTTTCTCGGAAGGAACAGGCATTCTACTGTTACGTAGAACAAGGTTAACGCGTCCCGGAAGCGCGGCTTCTGTATCGCTGCCAGCTTCCTACGAATGTATCCAAAGTTTGCTACTTGGACCATGTCCCATGTGCAGTTGTATGATCTCCGCGACGGGTGCTCTAAGGTAGTCTGCAGAACTTGACAATTGTATTCATCCTGTTCTGCGAGAAGCTTCGATTTTCGTGCCACGTTTATGGAACATCCTGTATGTGTAAACATTGCGAACAAGTGGATAGCATAGAAGAAAAGGCATCGTTCTGTTAGCTTTAGAGCGCGCGGTGAGTGACGGCAGCATGGGTGTCGCAGGTAGTCGAGGAGCAATGCAAGCGCAGACGGTGAACAGAGGGACGTCGGGGAGACGACGTACGGCGAGGACCGTCTTCTCGTCGTCTCTCGACACGTTGGTGCAGCTGCATCGGGCGACGCATCGCCGTTGGATCGAATGGACGTCAGCCGTTCCGGCGCAAACAGCCAAGCGTTACGTAAAGGTCGGTCACCCGGCCGCGTACTTCATCGCCGCGCTGTCGTTGCTGGTACTGCTGTTGCTCGCATAGCCGAGGTATAGCGGCCCGTTAGCTCGCTTCTCGAACTCGACCTTTATCTCTTTCTCACGCCTCTCACATTTGGCCACTTCGCGGCCATTTCTTTCGGCACTCGTTGTATCGCGAAACGCCAAACGGCGGGCTCCTTAGCGTGCGCTTTGAACAACACTGTTGAAGTTAAGATAAGACTCCGTAAATGATAGCTTTGTTGCTGTAACAAGCAGCGTAATTAAGCTCAAAGGATAAATCAATGAAAAACATCTAAGAGTATGAATGTACAGAGTATCGAAGTACTTGGTGTAGGTACTACTTGATCGTAGATTTTGATTATTAGTAAGGTAGAGACTAAAAGATAAAAACTTTTTTCCTCATCTTTCATTTTCCTTCTATTTTATTCGCGGAATTTCTTACAGGCATAACGATTTTATATTTTTCTTACTGGAGTAACGATTTTATATTTTTCTAACAGCGTTTGTGCCGTTATTATTGCTTCTGCATGATCTATCGTCGTCACAGCTGAACACAGTTATTCGCTACCACCGTTTCAAATTGATATGTTTCTTTCCTCATCCATGCTTTTTGTCCATCCATCGAAGGTCAGCTTTGAAGGCGTTGATCCAGGAGTCGCGATAGAAACGGAACGGCTCGTTCGAATGAAACCATCCGGTTCCAATTCCCCGGTTTCTTTCGACGTCCACGTTGCAATTACACGCGAACGTCCAATTAATTATCAACGTTCTCCGCGCTCTTCTTATTTTCTATATTCCCTGTTTCTTCTGGCGGCGGTTTCTTTTAGCGCGACGTTCGTTCCACGCTTCGGCTCTTGGTTCCATCCGTGACGTTTCTCCTCGCACGATTGACTCGCGACGAATCAATAAATTTTTTAACTTGCCGCTTTTTCAATCACGTTCAGAGGATGTGGTCCAGGATACCATTAACTCGATCTGCCGTTGGTTACAAAGTTTCAAGCGCTGACTCTATCTCACTTACGAATATCGCAGTAGTAAATGTCAATAGCAATTCAAACTAATCATTTATTCTACTAAAGAAATTCGAACAGAAATTAATGCTATGTATCTACTTAGAGCTCCGACATGTTGAAAAGATATAAAGCTTTAAATAGTACAAATCTTAAAGTAGTTTAATGTTAACACATGCCAGCCTGGAAGTGCGGCTATTAAAGTCTGACACACTCTCTTCATACTGTAATCAAGTTGATTAAGTGGAGTAAATGTGTAATCGATTACTGGCCGTAAACCTTGACATTGGGTTCCGTGGGCAGGAAACAGTGATCTAACTCTGTACAGGGTATGATCGATCGCTCTAGTAAAATGAAATTACTGGTTGTAAATCGATAACGACTTGTAGGATTCGTTTAAATCGTATCGCGAGCCTCTATGCAGTTCTCGATATGTATACTGTAATTACGCACGTATTGCTTCGTCATTCACGTGTACGCAATGTTATAGCCGGCGACAGCCAACATCTTTCGTCAGGGGGAATGTCTTCATTTGATTGAAAACGAATGAAGCGTGCCTCTTTGAATAGCAGACAGACACTATTAGCAAGATATCTCTATTATCTTATGTACTACGTCAGATTTTTCCACGAACACAGCGTAACGCGGTGCACTTTTTAAATTGTGCTTTCACATATGCGGCGCGCAGAATGTTCATGCAGATTTCGCGCCACGTATCGGACGCGTGGCAAAGTGACTTCACGCTACTCCGGAGCAAACATGCCATGATTCATTTCATCAACGTTCGTAAGTGACAATGCTTTAAAGCATTCACCTCCGCGAGATGACAAAAACGCCTCGAATCAATGCTCCAAAATTCCGATGGTATTTTTACGTTCTACGCGCCAATTCATCTGGCCGATCTGGCGAACATCTGCATTTCGTCGGTTCTCCGATCACGTGCTCTGGAGCCCGGAGAAAAAGACCAGAGCCTGGTGCGTTTTTAATCTGTTTTACATGTGACACATGCTGTCGGAGAGGCAACAGACCACTCGAGCGACACATACAGAGAAGCTTGTTTGTCGGAAAGACGGTGCGGAGTGTGTGCTGCGCAGAGCCTGTTGAACGATTAGGCAGGTCCGGTTTTTTTCTCGTCCTCAAAACGCAGACGCGGTTAAAGGCACCTATATACGCGCGTGGGCGGCTTATTATACTTGCGTGTCTCTGTGTGAAAGTGCTGCGGGAGCGTTGCAGCTTGTAATTCGTTCTTGGAACGAACTTCTATCGATTGAACTCGACATCCTGCTCTCGTGCAGCGGCCCGATAAGACCGTTCCCTGCTTCTTTGTTTCGAACCGATGCGTCTGAAATCGGCACTGTATCGCAGATTCCTTGTATTTCAATCAAGCCGCCATATTTTTCATTCATATTGCGGCATATTTTTTTTGAGAATGTAGGTACCTGCCTTTTTTATTCAAAGAGTTGTGAAATATGCGAAGATCGCTGGATGTATTCTTTCTCTTGCAACGTGTCGTTTCCAATAGGTTGCAAGAAGTTTTGAGTTTTCCCTGCTGAAAATACGAAGCGTTGTTGCTGTGTAGGTTCATTCTTACACGGGGAGTACGGAATTTTAAACAGGGAATTTACGAGCCATATTCGCTTGTTAAGGATGTAAGCGCTCTTCTGCTCGTGGAACCGCATTCAGAACGCGCTGTTAAGGATGTAAGCGCTCTTTTAACTCGGGTTCTTAGCGACGTTGACCCCTATATAGAACGCGCTGTTAAGGATTTAAGCGTTCTTTCAACTCGAGCCGCTGCCTCTGCCGTAAAAGAAGTACAACTTCAAGCGATTAAGCTATTAATTATTAATTAAATAAATAAGCCTTTTAAACCGAGACAATGGTACTCAAAATTTAATAGAATTTCTTTTAAAAATACGCGAGGTTTTACTCAATTATTTACGATGCAAATGAGCATTGTGCTTCGCGAGTACTTTCTCCAACTTTTTTTTAAAAATTCAGTCGTTGCTAATTGTAAACTGTAGGTTTTATGCGAACCAGGTAAAGTTTGACGTGTAACGGCTGTGAATAGTGGCTGGAGAGTTTCCTGTCGTTAAAAATGCATGGAGTTTTACACAGCTATTCGCGACACACAAAGACGTTGCGTTCAGTCGCTCGCAACTGCAGCGGCGTGCAAATGCATCGCACGCTGCGTTGCACTTCCAGTCACCGTTTCCCGTGACTCCTATATTCCTGTTCCTCGGACGACCGTGTGGGAAACGGTATATCGATCCCCCTGCCCTGACTGGTGAAACGCTCGCCTTCGTAAAAGGAACCTCGTCGAGGGTTCGTGACAATGCTATCGAGCGTCGCTTTCAAGTTCGCACGTGTACGCATGTGTGTAAATTTCCATAAACCCGGCCGGGTAGTATTTGAAATAATACATTTCTAGATTAGTCGTGTGCTCCTTTATACTTCGTCTATAATTCCTTGTAATCCTCCATCAGCAAATACGCCTTATGCAGTCATCTCACTTCTCTCAGTAGGCACACAATACCTCCGAGTTAACGAACACTGTGTGCATAACAATGTAGACAGTGTAAACAACTTCTAGAGTTATCAAACTTGAAGAGTATGCGGTATTTATCGAAACAGAAGACTGGTTCACTGAATATGTAAAAACTCTTTTGCACTCTGCTTGTACTGTTAAAGAGTTTCCAATGCTGTCACTTATCGCACGAATGCCTGAGTTATGTCTGCGAATGTTGCACTCGCTTGTCTTGCCCGTCGTGCTAGTGGCAAGTCCACGCCGCGGCGATGCGACCCGTCCAATCAAGCGTTCATATATTGTCGCAGAATTGCCCTGCTGTGCGTGGCGGCAATCCGCGAAACGCGTCTCTCGCTGAAGATTTATGAGACGCGCCGGTTCCCTCTGTCGCGGGCCGCCGTTGACAAATGGAGCTCGATGAATCGGTTCGACTTGGCATTGGAGCGGTGATCGCGCGTGCCGGAAATTCGTCCTCGACCAGCCAAGGGCCTCTGGCCGCGTCGGAGGCAATGACATTGCTCACAATGCCAGGATGCAGTCCCCGCCTGCGCCGGCCGATGCCGTCGCCTCCGGTTGCACTGCCCAAATCACGCTAGCTGCGGCGCGGAATTGCATTTTCCTTTGTCGCTGCAGCGTGTCGTGACTGGCTATCGGAGCGACAAGTGGTCACGGGCACGAATGCGATGATTGAGCTCCGGGGATGGCGATTTCATACGCGATTCGGTGTTTGAACCTGACTAGTCTGAAACAAAATTCACGAGCACTGGGCCATTTAGAAAATACGAGGATTTGTGGGTAAATAGTTGAGTTTCTGATATGAATCCTTTAGAAGTGCGAGGATAATTTGAGGTTTTAAATATTTTATAGATCATAGAGTAAATAATTGTATTTAAAAGTATTATAGAATTATTCCAATTCGTAACGTGTTTATCTTCCACCGAAATCGGATAATTAAGGTACATTGTTTCTGTAGTGATTCGAGGAATTTGTCGAAGCCCGAGCAGGATATTAATTCTCTGCGAGGAGAGAACTGTGGAACGCCTAATGGGCCGAGAATATTTTGCTCGGCGCACTTCTGCGTGCATCGCCGCAGAGGGGAACGGATGCCATCGAAATCGCGACCGCGTACAGCCTATTTCGAGAAAGTTACAAGATGATCCAGCGCGATTACAGGCATTCAGCAAAGGCGAGCCTGTCTACTTATAGTAAACTTTACCTTGAGGAAAGTACAGGTTGGTGCTGGGTTGATCGACACTTGTCGGAGGAATAATGCAAGTGAAATTACTTTGTTTACTGGATCTGCATACTGGATCGCTATAATGCCAGCGTTCACCACCTTAGCGCGGCGTTAATCGCTTCTGGGGAGGAAAACTTCAATCATTCCCATTCAACAGAAGTCTATTATTATATTTGATTTGACTGAAATGTGATGACAGATTCTCTGGCTAATATGCATGCACAGGGTCTGATATTGTTCAAACTATAGAGCCAGCACCATTTCATAGTATACATCTAATTTCTGAATTCATTACACACCGAAAACTCGTGCATTCTCGAGGCGACCGAAGGCAGAACACGATGGGCATTCAATTCCGCTAACCGATGCTTTATGTAAGCCAATTAATTTGCGCGGCTTAATTCGACGGTACTAATTGCAAGCTTTCGCTCGCGGCGATGGCTGGTGCATTCCGCCAGGCTCGGCGTTTAAAATGATCCACCCAAGTGGATGTATCGCGTATTCTACGTACGACGAGCCTCGCCGAAGGTCGAGCCGATGGAAGAGAAAATTATTTAGCGCGCACTGCGCTTTCGGAATAAATTCGACGAGGCCGAGGCTCGTACGTGCTCGCGACGCCCACGCTCGCGTTGCACAACTTTCGCAATCGACATAACTCATAAGCCAATTGCATCGCCTTGTTAGGCGATTTTTGGCGTGCGTTCATCGAAGTCGCGAATCACCGACCTCAGTAAAGAACATGTGACGTAGGACGATTTGGTGATTCCGTCCTTTTAGCCCCCTATTTCATGTATCACCAGCCAATTACTCCGCGGCGAATTGCTAATCTCTTAATTCCCCAGTGCCGCGATGAATTATTCAGGTTTTCTGATACGGTGCCTGGGGCAATCAAAATTTCCGTCGCGGATTCTCCATCTCGCGCACGCTAATCGAATAGCAATTCTCAACCGTGAAGACTACGGCGATTTGAGAACTCGTAGATGGCACTCAATAAAGTCTCGGAGACTTTTATCCCTCATATTTTAATGCTATTTTTCTGCGAGAAGTTTGACAATTCCTGGCGGTACGGAATGTACGAATAGGATTCTGGGGCTTCCCACTCTGCTACGTGAAATCTTACCCTCAATTTAATCAGGGAGAAAGGGTTTTGGTCGATCACGAGGGTGCGGGTTTCTTGCCAAGAAAACTCCCTCTCGTGCTCGCTGGAGACAGAGGCGTTCTACCGATGCTTTACCATCCTGTTTTTCTCCTGTTTCAGCGCCAAACAGCCCGCTACATCTTAGCAACAGGGCCCACGTCTTGCTTCTGCTGAATAGGCCTCAAGCCTCCCTCACGGACGCTGATCATGCGGTTAGGCTGCGACCGGACTGGGGCAAGGTGAGAAAGTCCTTTTGCTATGGTACACTTTTATGGTCAGAAATAGTGACAACCAGCCTTACAAGTTCTCTTTGAAGTTCCAAGAAACTCCACTAATAATGGAAACAAAACCATGAATGAACTACGGCAGACTCTGAAACATGAATTCTTAAAACACTTGTTTTGTGATTAAATTTAATTATTGAAGCTTTAAACGATGCTTTGAATTCTTCCTCGATTCGTATCATACTGAAACTTCTCTCAAAGCTGCAGGCTACAAAAAGCAAACAGCTCGATCATTATTCATGAATCGTAAATGATTCCCGTTATTCAGAGCACATCTAGCAACTCCGAGATGTTTTATAGAACGCATAGGCATAGTCGCGTAGTTGGCTGGAACGTATTATTCGCATGAAAACTGTGGCATAAGGGCTAGGCTTCCCTCACTTGGCACGCTCTTCGCTCAGATGTTTTGGCGACGTTCTGTCCCTCTACCCTTAACCCAATCTCGATCCAAACCCTCCCTAACTACGGCGGAGTATTACCCTAACCCACATCCGAGGGATATTCTCGATTCCCGATCTGGACCAAGAATCTTATTGCGAAACGTGACGAATGGAAGAAGTCACAATTCGGATTCAATAATTTATTACCTTCAAATACATACGTAATAATTACGCAGTGTTCTCGTTTCATTCTGTAACGCGATTTTTCGCTAGATAATCAATTCGTTACCAACAACTTAATTCATTAATTGAATTTCTCGTAGCTCCACGCCTATGCATAATGCAACGTGGTATAGTCGTTCGTTTGCATCGCGGTACCGTTGCACGGATTACACGTTTGCGCTTGTGCCAATAAGTAAAAACTGAAAACCAGATATAACTGTTCTGTACTGAATACTTTATCCGAGAAACTTTCAACCCCAATAGATCTTAGATACTCCTCTTTCCGTTTTCATTAACTGTGCACAATCTAAATCCGCTGTGGCAATCACCTGAACCTCACATAATTTTCCACGCGACGGTATGTCGAGCAACGACCGACGTTAATTGAAATTGATCACCGTTCACGTTCTAATTGTCGCCCGTTCATCGACAGGGTCATTACAGGCGAGGGGTGGCGTTGTCGGCTCTGGGCAGGCACGAAGAAGCGCTCTTTGCCCTTTGCATCAGCGTGGCTATTGACAAGAATCCTCAAGCTGTGCGGCACGAACTAATCAAGGTATGTGGTTTTTTACACTCACTTCTAAATGTTACGTCGCCCCGTGGATAACGCTCACCTTTCGCGTTTTATCTCCGCGCGAGAAACGCGCGAATTCTACCAACGGAGTATTGTCTTGTAGGAGCGACGAAATTACAAGGCTAAAAGAGGATGGACATTCTCAAATTATAATTGACAGGCTGACTGAACTAATTGCGTATTCTTTGGGGCCAAATTTGCGGAGATTTACAGTAACAGAATTAAGGTATCCGTCGGGCACAGATTCAATATAGGAAGGATCACGAATTTCCTCATTTTAGCTGTAGATTACGTTCGTTCTAATTTTCATATCGTTAGGAGCGCCGTATGAACACAGATAGCACGTAAACGAACGGTACAAACGAGCGAGGGCGAGAGGAGAATCAAGATATTGTACTAGAGTCACGAACGTACACAAAAGAAGTGGACGTCTCTGTGCGCGACGGCATTTCCGGTACGGCTGCTAGTGGTATAGCTTAATGACTCGGTATGATAGTCGTCAGGTGAGTGACCCGTGCCGGGGGCAATGATAGCCACTCACGAGTAGGCATACTACATATTTGAAAAGAGTCTACTGCTTGCTCTGTGACGTGTCTTCTCCCTGCGCAGCGTTCTAGATCGGTACCCTCTTCGAAATCGAAGTCCTCTCTTCGAAGAGGAATAGAATGGCAAATATAAAACTTCGTTTGAAGTGCAATTTTCCCCGAAGTTTTGCAGAAAAATTAACGACAGTCATTAGTTTGAATTACATAAATAATTCCAAAAAGTTAAGCGTCTAAAGAAGGAACTAATTCTAGTTTTCTCTCCGATGTAAATTGTAAAGGTCCACAAGAGAGTCAGACGTGAGTCCACATGTATCGCTAACGGTACAGTCAACTTTTAATTGATAAAAGTTGTACGTCGTACCGGGAATCAAAGGGGTTAATTAAATCCGATTAAATCTGACTCCAGCGAGAAAGACTCGAGACGACCGTAATGGGTACACTCTACGATGTTGACCCAGGACTTCGTAGAACTGACACATCATTCAGTCGTTTTTAACGCACGCTTCCATCTCCGCAAATTTACCTACTTAATCGTTCACCAAATTGAACAGAAAAGAATGGAAGGAACCGACGTATCTTTATCGACCAATTTCACACATCCGATGAAACCAAATTTGGGCGTTCCGTAGGTTCCGTTAAAGTTGCCTTTTTCCTGTTAGACGCGCGAGGGCTCGCGCGTTTCCCAGCGTGGGTGGAAGATGAACGAGCTAAGTCACGGAATAAATACTCGGCGAATTGACTTTCATGAGTAACACCGAGCGTTTAGAGTCGACCCCGAGACGACGATACGATTCCTTTATTATATAATAAACCTCGCGACGATCGCCTACGCGGCGGACGATTGAAAAAGAGAAGAATGAAGTATGAGGAAGAAAAAAAGGCGAATTTATTTCCCGGCTGGCCTCCGCGCGGCGGCGTATCAATCGATGCAACGATTGCGCGTTCTAATAAGACTCCAGGTGAGTGACCCAAGGCTAGTCTACACTCAAGGCAAGGCCAGCGGTAATTACTCGCAACTCGATACCCGTTCGAGTCTTTAAATCGCGGGTATCGTTTTTCCGTTCGTCGCGAGCTAGTCGTCACGGTTACAGAGTTGCGGGCTTTTTCGAGGCGCTTCCTTCGCGGTGGCGAAAAGCAAACCGTCGCGAAGACGCTTCATGTGCATATACCTACGTAAAACAACTCCTGTGGTCGTTCAACGCCCCTGTTGAGCATAAATCATATATCGTTTGAATTAAGTGAACTCAGAGCGTCACCTATAAATGTTAAGTAGAATTTGAATGATATTAACGTTTCTGACGTTTTTAATACTTTAATTAAAGTAATACAATAATTTACAAGCTGATGAGGTAGGCAATAATTAGGAGCAAGCTAGATAAGTTATAAATGATCTAGATATGTGCGGGTTCAGTCGAGACCTTAGAAGCTCTAGGATTAATAGCGAAGAGGCGACAGAAGCTCAACGGGTTGGAATTCGACGACTAACAAGTCCAGAGGTACCAGAGGCAAATTGAATTCCGAACGGTCATTATGTAACGGAGAGCCTGGCGGAATCATTGACGCAAGCTGCACCGGTACTTATGTAAGATCGAGGAATCATTCTTTTCGCGTGGCGTCCGAGGCACGGGGCGAACAATACCGAGCCTCTGGCGACTGGTACTTTCCTTCCTCGCGAAAACGTTGTTCCGGATGCGGGTTGCGAGGAAGTTGCACAAGGCTGCATGAAATTTTACGAATTACCACCGTTCACCTTCAGATGAACGGTGATACGCACGGTAAATGACTCCATTAGCTGGCGCGCGAGACTATTATCGTTTGAGGACAAGCATCTCCCCTCGGTGCAGAAAAATTCATCCGCATATTAATATTAACAAGTTTCCACGCTCCTTCGAGAGAGAACGCTCTCCAACGATTTTCTGTTCAATGAGAGAAAAGAACTCCCTTCATCCCGGCGCTGGTTATTCCTCCTCAAAGTGCTTGCGCATCACCCACGGGACATTTACAGCCTCTCAAGTACAGCGCGGCAGACGTTTACAAATGACGTCCACTTTGCCCACGTAATTTGCCGCGCGGGATCGAGCCGCATTTCGAACGTGCGCGATGTTGCAATTACGCGTCGCGTCGCTCGCGCGCTCGCGATTTTTCTGCCCCACCCCGCGTGTCGAAACGATCGTAAATCCTACTTACAAGGATTTACAGGCCTGATTTGCATAGGACAGAAACAAAGAGACGACTCTATCGCGTTAGCAGTGTGCGCGATGCGAGGCGCGGGCAAATCCACGGCGACAGAGGCGCGGCTTTTACTGTGTGGCCACATTAGAATTACAAAAGGCATCGTTCCGTATTGTCTTCAGGTGCTGTACAAAGTGCTGTCGGCCGGCCAGCGTCGTTACAACGTGCTGTCCCGCGCGCCCTACAATTTGACGGAGGGCGCGTCTCGCGCCAGGAGTCGTCATCATCATCATCAGCTGATCACCACCAAGAGGAATCGTCGGGCGATCCTGAACGGCTCCGACTGCGAGGACAATAGCAGCAGCGGCGAGGAGGAGTTCATACAGGTGAGGATACCGTATTTGCATGCGTACAGCGCAGTGATTCGAATGTTCGATCGTTTCGACTTTGAACCCTTATCGTGGATGGAATAATTTTGTGGAAACTGGACAGAGTGAAAGAGGATAGAAAAAATTGGTGGAAGGAGTTGATGAAGGGGGGATTCTCGTATAACAGCCCCCGAAATTTATGAATTCTTTTGAAAAAACTGTTGGTTTATACCCTTGGCTATTTTATAATGGATTATTCAGGTGTGAGTATTCAGAGAGGAACATATTAAAAACTTATTTTGTCACCGCAAGTGTTCAAACGTGCTATCTGGATATCCACAGGAACGGAAACGTTACCGAGCTACCATAGATAAAAGAATGGAGGAAACTGTACAATCGACGATGCCATATCTTTCTATGAACGCTGAGACTGATGCACAATTCTCGTTCCTTAATTGCGCGCGCTTTTGTCATTTCGTTTGTTTCCGTTGATTAAACATAACCTAGCGCAACGACGATAACCAATGCCCTAATTACGTTCCCCATTGCGCTTCGTCTACCTTGATTAATTGTTTTATTTGCTCCACGGAGATCAGTGCACCTGTTCGAGATCACCGATTATATTGTAACGGCGCGAGTATTCCGAGGAGAGCGCGTAATTGCCAATCAATTAGCAATTATTATAGATGGACGGGAAATACGGATATCGGAGGCGGTAATAAGCGATCGGGCTGACTGGAACTTATATAAACCCGACATTTCAATTACGCTCGATCTCCGATGGTCAGGATAATCTGCCGGTGTTCGGTAACCAGCAATCGCTGGTCACGTTTAATTACAAATCCCCTGGTTAATAGGGTTTCGAATTCCCTTGCTTTTTGTTGTCGACCATGTCGCGTTCTGTTACGATAAAGCTGTACCTAGGCCGACAGAGGAGACAGAGGACACGTCAAAATAAAGAGATCGAGTAAACGAGACGCGGCGACGGTTTAAATCGCTTGAAATAATCTTGCAATTAGAACCGTTTGTTTCGTCGTGAATCACAGGCGGAGGCGGGGGCGCAGCGATTACCGCGACTGCGGGAAAAGACGAAACGAAATATCGAGAAAATAAGTTCCGGACAGATTGCCCGGTTGCATAATAAGCCATTAAGCGTTACGTAACCCCGCGGCGCGGCGTCCCCCGGCAAACAAAGATGAATTGTATTTCAAAGAAAAGGAGCTCTAATCGTGTCAATCCTAATAATTCGAGATTAAAGTTCGCGCTTGATCCAATTATGCTTGTTGATTCATTGCAGACTGTTAGTAGGAGACTCCTGTCAACCGTAGCACCACAAAACAGCAGCAAGCTGCAGGCTGGCCTGGATCGGGTCTATCAAGACATAGAGAAATTGAGAAGTAAGTTGAAAAGTGAATACCATGCATCAACGAGAGATCTTTGTAAAGTATTAGTTTGATGGTCATAGAAACTCGGAACAATAACATAGTTATAGAGCAAAAAACTATTTTCATTTAAAATTCCTTTAGCGAAACGCATCAACCTAATACTTTGCGTTATTTTTTCGAGTTGACTAGATTACCAATCACGAAATGAAACTTCATTTTCTCGTGAAAAATGAATACCAGCTTGGAAAGGTTAGCCGATTACGCTTTATCTGACATTTCGTATTAATAACAGCCGTTGCACATTTACCATGGTACATGCGGCTGAATACGTACCACTGATAAACGGGTCCTCGATAGCGAGTTATTTAAAAAATGGAGATACATTTGACGCATGAAGGGAAAAATAAATTTGCCAATACAAAAAATTATTATTAACTCTTCTGCATCTAAAAATGTTTAATCCCACGTAGCATTTAGTCCCTTATTGAATTCCCCCAGCAAACGATTGATAGCGTTATAAATGATAGGAAAATATAATAATTTGTATCCTGAAATATTTAGACCATCAGCATTATTAGATATTCGTATATAAGACTTCTGTGCTCGTCTACGATCAAATTCTGGAAAAAGTAGCCTCGAGTCGAGAGTTCTGTAGAAAATTGCGTGAATTTTAAAGAAATTAACGTGTCGTCACAAGTCGATCCAAATCTAGACACGCTGTAACCGTTGAAAATGGTCACCTTTCAGGACTCGATGCGAGGTCTGCCGAGGTTCTTCTACCACCTCTTTCTGGCGGTACAGCGGGCGAGTTGGACTGCATCTTGTGCTGTCGACTCTTATGGAAACCCGTAACCACACCATGTGGGCACACGTATTGCTGGATGTGCCTAGATCGTTGCTTGGACTACTCCTCGGCTTGCCCTTTGTGCGTCACGTCTCTGGCGGATGTAAGTATCGCTTTCTTTCGTGGACGAAAGTCTTTCTCCAATATTAAAGTAGGATACACACAGCCTGGCGACGAATATTCTACACTTCTACTCTTTGACATTATCCCGATCGATTCTCGTCCTCCGGAATCTAATAAACGCGAGTCGTTAGGCACAAGTCGTTAGACACGAGTCGTTGATCCCGAACAACGTCCTCTGCAACAAGATAATTCTCATGGGACGTCGAGTATCGGCGACACCTGCTCATAAAAGAGACACAATACTTCCTAGCGGTTAACGATGCTGCGGATTGAAATGATTATTGTTTGTGGTCACTGAAGCCGCCAGCAGCTTCCGTGTTCGTGGCGTCATTGTCAATTGTCTACGCAGGCACCGCCGTTAATGACGTTAAATAAACCTTGCGGCGGACGATCTTCTATCTTTCCTGTTCCCCTGTCGAAAGAGACAATCCAGAGGGATTATGTATTATTATTACACAGAATTTCATGTAGAAGATTCAACAGAGTTTCCATAACTTCGACAATCGAAAGTTGAAAGTTCAGTTACTCTGATATTCGAGGAAGTAGATTTGTCTCCTTGCTTTCTTCTTCATTTCATTGCTCAAATTCCCCCAAATCTGTTACGACCCCAATATCTAAATACTGCTGGCGTCAGGATTTAATCTTGGGGAGTTGAAGGGATAAAAATATTTCTAACTCAAATTCAATAATATTCATTAGCTCATAAAAATTTATTTAAAGAATGAAATCCAGTTTCTTTTTCTTTTCACAAAGCTCTTAAATTCCTTCAGTCGTGGTTACATTAATTTCCTTTTCCCATTTTCATTGGGGGTGCCAGGTCCCCCTCTGAGTGCGCCACTGCATTCTACGGTGCCGAACTCCGCATTTCCACAGACCGAACATACCACGAAACAAGTACATCAACACCCCAGTAATCTAAATCCCTAATCCGAAGCTTACCGAGTGCCCCGTAACAACCAGCTAAAACGCTCGATGCATTATTAACGCCGGTCTCCAGGGGATCGGCCTCGAAATCTCTCGTCAAAGACGGGGAACCTTCAGAATTCGGGTTCATGAAAAAGTCCGGAAATTCGCCGGCGACATCTTCCCCGTTGAAGGCGACATGGACGATGAGAAGGACGTGGCTTCTGCTCGACTTAGCAAAGTGTCCTTTGCTTGCAGTACTTGGCCAGCAGCCAGAAGACGGTGACAGACTTCGTGGAGAGAGCTTTGAAGACAGTTGCGCCGGCGGAGTACGCCTCGAGGGCGGCGAGCCACCGATTAGAACTCGTCCAGGGACTCGGCCTCCTGGGCAGCGAGCAGATCGCGGTTTTCGTTTGCACCACAGCCTTTCCCTGTGTCGCCTGCCCGCTCTTCGTCTACGAGCCGAGGTACAGGCTGATGGTCCGCAGGTGCGTGGAGAGCGGTGTCCGGCAGTTTGGCATCGCGGCGTGTCTCAACAGGGAAGCCACGGGGGCAAAGAGGTAATTATTTGCATCCAGAGATTCACTTTATCATATTAACGCGCCGACAGTCGTTCCCTAAACCGCATGAGATAGGAGCGTTTTGAATTATATACGTGACTTACAATACATTTCATCTTGATTGGATTTCAAAATATAAAACGATGAATAGAATAGAATTATTGAGGAACGCGATGCATATAGATTTTTTTACTTTATGCCTGCTTTCATTCAAAAAGAGGAGTAGATGTTAATCTTATTCAAAACTGTACATGCTATGTGCAAAACTTTCACGAAGATCAAAGTGATCGTTTTCTTTTTGCCATATTACAATGGGTGCGTTCAGCCGACAAAACCGGTGAGTAACCGGCGACTGCAACCGGTGAGTGATTTCCCTAGATTTTACTACAGACCGTGTAGAGACTTCGTCGATGATTTTACTCTGAACGCAACCGATCACTTCACGTACTCAACATGTTTAGTAACCGGTCGCCATTTTTTGTACCATAGTTTATTTCCGGCACAAAAAATGGCGACCGGTTACTAAACATGTTGAGTAGGTGAAGTGATCGGTTGCGTTCAGAGTAAAATCATCGACAAAGTCTCTACACGGTCTGTAGTAAAATCTAGGGAAATCACTCACCGGTTGCAGTCGCCGGTTACTCACCGGTTTTGTCGGCTGAACGCATCCAAAGTTTTAGTAAGCAGCGAATGGGTTAAGTATTTGCGGTTAGGTAATGGTTTCAATTGAGGATCTCTTCGCCTTCCAGTGTTAAATATTTGCTGTTGGGTAACTATTTACATTGAGAAACCCCTTACTTTGCGATATTAGGTATTTGCTGTTAGGCAAGTATTTGCACCGAGACTATACTTGTTTTACAATAATGGTAATTATGCAGCGTGTTATGATCGCGTGAAGATTTCTTGATAATACGTGCTACTCAGTCATTAATTTTTCGCTGTAGGTCCAAAATTGGAGCGTATTTTCATTGGGGAATATTTAGTTTGGGGTTTATAGAGACTTGAATTTTTTCGGTCAACTGGAATTGTGAAAGAAACATTTCAAGAGACACTTACAATTAGTTATCGATGTTTGATTTGGAGAACAGATGTTGGATAACCGATTCAGTAACCATTATAAAGTAAAAACTGGTATGCACGCTGTTTCGAGGAATATATTATCGAGGAAGATTGGTACGATACAAAGAAGCTTTGATAAACCAACGGAAATGATTGGTAAACAAGACAGACACGGATTTATTTCATTCGCCATCTGGACTGTTCATAGACCTCTCTAACGATGAATCATCAACGTATAACTGTACTGTCGTAAGAGTTTTCTACCGCACTGAGTGAGACGATTGTTGTACCAGAGTTAGAAAGAAGATGATTCTTCTTGTTAAAATAAATCAAAGTTCACGTTACATTCGTAAAATTTAATTTTGCGAAAAGAGGCGTTGAAAATATCAGTATCGTAAAATTCTCGCTGCAAATCTCCCTAACGTGTGAACATTTTGTGTAAAGGTATTGATTTATGGGAAGCTGAGACTTGAATCCTCAATTTAATTACTGCAGCTATATCATGTTAAAGAAATCTATATCCTCTACCTAATAAGAAATCGCGTATCACAAGTGAACTTCATCACTTTGAAGATCGAAATCTCACATCATCTCCCTACTTCGTCAATTAATCTGGCGACATATTTCCAACCCCCTCGTGCTCGTCAAACACCCTTAAATAATACTACAAATGTTGCAGGTACGCGGAATACGGCACCATGCTCGAGATTCGGGACCGGGTGTTGTTGAAAGACGGCTGCAGTATTCTCAGCACAGTTGGTGGAAGGAGATTCAGGGTTCTCTCGGGGGGTGAAAGGGATGGCTACGACACAGCTCAAGTGGAATTCCTGAGGGACACGATTGTACAGGATGACCAACTGTTGAACCTCTTGGAGTTGCACGACAAGGTAAGCTCCCTACGAGTCCAATTTAATCAGCAATTTACCGTCCGAGAATCTACATCTCCTTGCAAATCAGAACATTAGCAATAGTTAAAACGTGTCGTCATTATAGCAGAAAAGAAACGCAATCGTCCTTGCAGGTGCGAGCGAAAGGTAGAAGATGGTGGGACACGGTGCCATCGTCCCAGCAGTCCGAAATCCAGCGAGTATTCGGTCGAATGCCAGACACCGAGGAGGATTGGCCAAGTTTGCCGGACGGCCCGTCGTGGACCTGGTGGTTGCTGGCCATTCTGCCCCTGGGCCCTCAGCTGCAGGTGGGAATTCTTGGCACGACGAGCCTGGAGAAGAGATTAAGGGCCATAGAGAAGACTCTCGACCACATGGAGCAGAGGCAGCTGACAGTGGCTCCAGCGCCTTCGGAGGAGACGACCACCTCCTCGAGCATATGTCGGGACCGAGGTGGAATCACGGAGACAGCGGTCTCCGTGGTCCAGCAATCTTAAGAACGTAGGGAGAAACTGAGCGAGGTAGAAGATTCTTGGAAGATGAATCGTTTAGGCCGTTTACGCCGCGGCGACGAACCGGGATATCGGCATTCACTCGATGTACAAAGTACTTGCAGAGTAGCTTATCGACAATTACCACTTTTTACTCGATATTTAATATCCGAAAGCGTGACGGGGAGAGCCTCCATGGTCTCGGTTGATCAGCTGGCCTCCCCGCGCGCGGCCACTTTTTCTTCTTCTACTTAATCCTGTTAGTTACGTTTTAACTCGAGCACCATCTCACTCGGTGCTCGTTAAACTTACCCATCCGAGCGCCTTATCGACGGAACGATGACGTGGTTAGGAAACGAGGATGATACGGGGGCACTGGCTGTCGCCCGGTGACTTGCTCCGTACTCAGTGATCGAGTCTTTTGGGTGCGAGCGGTGTCTGCGCGGCGATTTTAATTCATATTAATTGGATACGGCGTCGCATCTGGAAATCTCGACTACTGTCAGCAATACTAGCACAAGAGCCTCAAAATCTTAGGTAACCAGTGATCATTCGACCAAATCAGGCGATCCAGGGAGTCACATATCCGAGAGGTGAAAGGGTATCGTTTACCTCGGTAAGGCGTCACGGTCTTCTTTGCGCTGTTGCAATACGCAAATCTGTTCTTCCAGAATATTCTATATACATACATCTATATGTATACACATATAAGTTTATGTATACACGTACGTGAGCATATACACAACACGTTGCAATCGGAGGTACGCACGTTGTCTTACGCTTATGTTGGATCGTACCCGACGAGATAACTTTTTACCTTGTAACGAATCACGCGGATATACTCATAACGCTGGAACAAAGGCGAGGGATTATGTATTTATCGTGGGTGTGCTGAGTACAAAACGGCCATCGTTAGGAAAGGTAGAAGAACGTTGGCTTTGTCGCGGGCAAGGCATGTTTTAGCTCGTTCAGATCGATTGGCAAGTTATCTGAGACGCGAGAAGGGATGTTTTCTACTGTTCTTTAGTTCATAGAAGGGTCGTTTCGGTCTCTCTCCTTTGGAAATGCAAAGTATTTGTTGCATTAAATGTTTCTGGTTCTAACATTTTCAGAATCCTCGGTTTGGAGACCCAGGAAGCCTTCCACTTTTTAATTTGTGGAACACTTTCTACGGTTCCTTCTCCGGAGGAATCTAACGTTGTTAACAGGGAACAAAGTTCGAGACGACCTTTCCTATGAGAAGCGTTCTCAAGAAAACCAAGTTCTTTTTACTCGATTTGTAAAGAGATCCGATCTCTTCGTTGGAATTGCAAATCGTATCAAGAACCTTTGTTTCTAATTCTTCTTTCTTTTTCTTTTCTTTCTTTTTTACGATTCTATCAGCCCCGTTTCGGAGACGCCAAACCTTCCACTTCTTAATTTGTGGAAATATCCTTGTGGTTCCTGTTTTGAAGGCATTTAATGTTAGTAGCAGGAGAAAACTTTGAGACAATCTTTTGCATGTATTGAAAATCAAGAAAGTAGGAATATCTTGTTCATATGTGTCATAAATTTTCTGAGAATCTCGATTATTGAGACTTATTAGCAATGTCTTATATCGGGAACCGCTGATTTTAATCGATATATGTAGGGTTAATGAGTACCTAAGGGGGCGATGTTGATTCTCAGAAAGGAGAATCGTTGCGAAGAACGTTCTGTTTTCACTCAGCTTCTTATAATCAGCCATATTTGTTGGAAGGGAATTTACAACAACGACCAGTATGTGTGGCAAAGCGCTCTTGAAGTGGCATGAAACACAACTTTTTTATACTGTCTGGCCTGTATTCAAAACGCTCTAGTAGAACAAACTATACACCTTTACTTTCCTTAACAGTCTACTATATTATCATGTAATTAATTCGACTTTTCCCTGCGCAAAATTTGTCGCAGAAATCATTGACGGTCAACATGATAATCATACAGTTCGTTAAATATTCTGAGATTCCGAAAGAATTCGTTTGCATCGTGCAAATCGAATGACGCAAATTTAATGCGTGATCTGAAAATAGTGTTGTCCCATTATTCGAAATGAATTCCTATGAAAGTGTCCGAGAAACAAAGGCGTATCGTTCAGTGATAATGCAGTGTTATGAATACGAGCCCTTACGTTTATTCCGTCGCTCATAAGACTTTTTCGACTACGGTAGCGTATAGTAATTTATTTTCATGCGGTTTTTTAAATGTCCTGTCGAGGCATTACAGCGATCGTCCGAAGAGCTAGGAACGTCATATCAATCATGCAATCAAACATACACGAAAGAAACGAGAGGAAGAAAAGCATATGCATCTGTTGTCACGATTATTAATCATTATTACTGTTATTATTGCTCTTATTACTATTACTATTAAGGAAAGTACTATTACTATAAAACTGAGTACTGTCTACACCACTACTAGCTGTTAGTACCGTCGATATTCTATATTGTCGAGCGAATAACGACAATGATTACGCGGATTGGCATTATTCGATTACGTACACGTACACATATTTCCGATTCTCGAAAGTGTGTGGAATTAAAATGGAGGATGGATTAAAAGAACTTTTTCATCGCGTTTTCTAATAATCGGTATAACGAGTACCACCGTTTCGGTCTTCAATGGAAACGGCAGGGCGAGCGGTGTTCTCTGTCTTTAGATTTATATTCTCTTCTCTAGACTTTTACGAAGTTGTGAATCATGCATTGTGATATTACTGTATAGCCTACCTTATTGTATATTGTTATAAACGATACATTACAAGATAGTGTGTAATGTCACGCAACTTTCCATTTTTACTTCGACATTTCTATATTTATCTTCATCTCTTCATATGGAATTATTGTAATAAAAATATCATGAAACTGAATGCCCCCTGTGGCTGTGTATTCAATTCTCTTTTACCCCAAAAGACATTCCATTATTCACTTTACAATTAAGTGTAAACGTTGATTTTGATAAAAACATTGTGAATTCTTTTCAATTCCATTTTAAAAGTAATAAAATACAATGTGTATATTATGTAAAAACGATTCAGTAAAATCACCACTACCATACATCAGAAATATTAAAAAATATGTATATCCCTTTACCATCGCTTGCAGACTTTCGCGAAACTGCATATTTTAAATTGAAAATTCCGCTATAGTTACTTTTTATTTTCTTGTTATTCATGCTTGTGGCACTTCATACCAAGCTGTCAATCGCGGAGCAGCTTCAGGCGGGTCACGAGGGAACCTCCGAGTCGACGATACGTCGAGTATGACCGGTAAGATCGAGTATCTGGAAAAGTATTCGGTAGCACCTTCACCCAGCAGAGATTACTACGGACTGAGAGTACTCCGTGACCAGGTGCTGACGAATAGGTCGCGTTCTCAGTATCCTGCCTCGTAACTTTCCCCCTTTTTTCAGGTGATACTGTATCTTTGGAAAATCTCCCACGGCCCACACAAAACACCCATCGTACGAACCTCCAGCTTCGACGATTTCAAATACGACAAGCACCTGCAAGACGAAATCCAACGTATCTTCGGTACTCAGAAATATCTGATCTCTGTAATGAATATTTCACGTGTCCCGTATTAGACCTTACTCTCATATTTATCGCCCCAACGTATCAGCTAAATGTTTAAGAAACTCTCGCCCATCTTTATCTACGTCCCTTACATATTTGCGAATTATTCTAAACTCGATAGGTAAATATTTACTGAAGCACATAAGACATATCGCTGACGGCCGCAGAAACACGCTTCTAACGTTGCCAAAGTGTTTGACTGAAACATTGGTGGCATATCTGTCGGTGAACGATATCGTTAAGCTATCATCGTTGTCGCATGCTGCCAAAGAGGTATCAAATGACGGATAAATCCACAGTTCTCGCGCGTCCTCCTATTCATATCCCACGTCAAACGTGCAGGTCTTCAATGACAAGTCTGTATGGGCGACATTGTACAGGAAGTACAAGCCATTGACGAGAAACAAGTACGAGAAATTATATGCCAGCACTCACGACTGGAAGCAACTGTTACAGTTGGCGCAAATTCAAGGAGTAATGAACGAGCTAAAGGTACTCCTATCGTTATGATTAATATTCCAAAGTACATCTTCCCCTGTTACCTTCATCACTGACCAAAGGGTGTTCCTTCTCCAGGCACCACGAGTTCGCCAGGCGTTGAAACAGACGAAAACAAACTCGAAACTCGAAGACCCAACGAAACCCTCCAGCGCGGTTTCCAGAGGATCATCAAGAGTCGTTCCCTCTGCTGGTCAGGCGCCGAGGAAACCGTCAGATACTACTCGTAGAAAACCTACTCAGTATCCTGCCTCGAAGAAGTCAGACGTTCGCCTCGATAAATGCACGATCGACAACGAAGCAACCGGTTCAGAGAGGAAGGTTCCCGCCATCAAGTCGTTCCAGACGGTCGGACAGAAGAACCTGAAGGCAATGAGGGATCAGTCGAAGCCGCTGAAGACTGAGTCGAAACGGGAGGTTGAGGGCAAAGATTCCGTCGCCAGTAAGCCTGTGGAGACGAAGCAGACCAAAAGCCAGGGCAAAGTTCGCCGGACCGAGGCGAGAGTCAGCAGCACGAGCGTCAGAGTGGAAGACAAGTCGGTTCCTATTAAAACAAGAAACTTGACAGTGTCGAAGGCTAGGAGCGAAAAGCCAGCGGCGTCTTCGCTGCAGGCGGACCAAGCTAAAGTGAAAACCAGAGGCAAAAGCAAGAAGATTGGACAGAGTAAATCGACGATTCTGAGGACGAATTCTGCCCTCGTCGCTGAGCACTCCGCGGTCAGGGACGACAGCTTCGATCTGGCTGAGCTGATCGAGGCCAGCCTGAAGAATATTCGCAGCCCAAGGAGCATATTCGACTACAGCTTCAGCTGCATCGACAAAACGAAATCTTGCGCGGGGGATTCTAAGGCGGAAGAGGAGTATCGAAGAATCGGGGAGCCGCTGAGAGGGCTGAAAAGCGGCCGCGCCAGGGCGACTCTCGATCGATTGTCAGAGAAGTCTGAGCCCCTCACTGCTAAATCGGTAGATTCTATTCACAAAAGCGACGCTTCCTGCGGGCCTGCCACGCCAAGGTACGTGAAGACGCTGAAGACCAAGGAGAAGTTGTCGGCGGAGGTTATTAAAAATCGATACAAAATCCCGATGCCTGAGGATAAGATAGAGACTTTGGAGCGGTACGGGATTTACAACAAATATCCCACGCCCAGGGTGAATGGCGGTGTTGAACAGAAACGCGCGAGCCCGCAGAAAACAGTGGACAAGATGGAGGTGCTGCGTTCTCTGGATGCAAATAACTCTTTCGGCAGGAGAGCCTCTTCCGGCAAAGCTGGTGACGCGAATCGATACAATCTGAGGAAAGCAGTGGGGGGTCTTCATAAGAATTGAACAGGCAGAATTGGTCTATTGTTTCGGAGCATTATTTTAAAATTCTCGCAGAAATAATAAAGTATTATACAATATGTACTATGTTTGTGAAAGAAATGCATGTATATATGCGATGATATTGGGATATTTTGCAGTTGAGTTCTCTCCAGGAAGTTGTAACTTAGATTTTTGCGTGCTCCTTTTCGCCAGCGATTGTTCGGGGGGATTTTATTGCGCCACGTATAAAATAAAATGAAATGATGATTTTCGTGGATGATGTGTGTGTATAGACCACGCGAAACCTGACAATGACGACTCGAAATCATCGTAAATCAAGATCCTTAGACAGCTGCACACCTGATGCGTTGCTGCCTAACCATTACCAGATTTAAAAATTAAGTATCGCAAACAGGATTCCGAGGATCCCAAGGTGTAATGGAGGTAAAAAAGAAATGCCAGAATAAATGAAATAAAAAGACAGCGTTAGAGGTGTTAACGAGCCTGTAATCGTGAAATTCTGCTGTAACCAGTAGTACAACTCAATATATTCGCAGCCTAAAGAAGAAGAGTTTGGAGACGTTCAACCTAAAAAGAACAGAACTGAAATCGTGGACCATGGAGAGAATTCCTAATTTATGAATCACGAAGAAGA
The DNA here is from genome assembly GCA_963855975.1 of Andrena chrysosceles. Classification (NCBI taxonomy): domain Eukaryota; kingdom Metazoa; phylum Arthropoda; class Insecta; order Hymenoptera; family Andrenidae; genus Andrena; species Andrena chrysosceles. The sequence goes on along the minus strand of OY979766.1, from coordinate 5,759,850 downwards.
TAACTGTAGATTCGTAGTACTGAAGGTGGTGAGTTTGTAATTTCTGTAATTCGAATATATTGGATATATTGGTAGGATGATTTACTAGCAAAGATTTATCACTGGCGAAGAAGTTTATTCAATGATTCTCTTTACACGCTAACAATCTTCGCTGAAGGTGCAGGCAGATGTACAAAATAAAGTGTAGCATTGCTTGGATTTAATGATATGTCTTTAAATATAAACTCGTGAATTACATATTTACATGACCGTCGATAAAGGAAGTTTGCATAGCTCGTTTTATGAATTAAGATCCATAACATATTACAACTGATTTCTGCGTAGCTAGCTTCTTGCAACAATATCTGTAATATAATTAGAGTGAAGCAACTTCGATTTAGAAATCCTCTAGATTCTTTCATTGGAACGTAATTCTCTAAGAATGTGAAGCCTACAAGTACCGTGCAAACTATCGTTTTACCAAACGATACCTCTCGTAACTCATGAAATACTGTCGCTACTTGAAGTTAGAAAACGTGTGTCTATTTCAAAAGTGGTAAATTCTTGTTCCTGCTCGCTTATCTCTCAGTGTTCAAAAGATCAGGAAAAGTGTTCATTTCCTCGTACAGAAATATATCGTCGTCGATTTTATCACTTGGGTTGTGATTACCAACATCACGGCCTCGTTTCACGCAGTTTATTGTCCGTTTACGCTTAAAATTTAAGTACAGCCGGGACGTGGAAGCCTCGTCATTAAACTAAGCAAATTCAACAATTCTGCTCGTCGATCGTAGATTTCGAATTTCGTTTATTAATCGCCTGACTCGTATTACCGAGGCTTCGTCAAACAATCATAATCAACAAAGAGACTCGCAAGTCCAGTCAGTTAGAAACATCCTTGTAAAGAGAATTACAACCGCGATTCCACAATTACAGTATTTTTAGTAGGTATAATAAATTAAGTGAAATATAACAGATGCATTGTAATTATGGAATCGCTTTCATAGCTTGCAGGAGATTCAGGTTTCAATATCCAGTTTCCACAATCATGCCTAGTTAAGCTTAGGAACAGTCTGTGATTAAATTATGCTTTGCACCGTTTCGTTCAGTGCTTTCGATTGTTACTTCTTCCCTCCACAAGAGCCTCTAGTTCTGTCTTCCATTGAATCTTTCATTTAATTGACAATGTCGCGTCGTGTTTTCCCGCGAAACATATTTTAAAAGAATTCTTCCACAAAGCGCAGAATTCGGATCCAGCGAAACTACCGCCAGGGCTCGGTCTCGTCGAACATCTTTTCTATGTTGTCGCGTAACATTTTCTCTTGCTCTGTAAAATCACGAAACTCCATTTAATCAAGTTTCAAAGCAGCTGCTACACATAGCTGAGAATAATATCAACTGCCAATCTACTTTAACTCCACTCATTCACTCACTAGACTCGCTATTAAAGCTTACCTTTCGTTAAATTGGCGATCACGCACTGCTTCCTAAGAAACTCCAGGCACAGTGCTCGCGAGAGGCCGAAGGCGTGCATGTTGCACGTGAATGTCCTACAATTCGAGAGCATTCGATGCTAATTCTACTCGATGCAACAGAGGCGGGTTAATCTGATTACGTGTTACCTACCCCAATTGCCCGAAGACGATGTTAGCTTGGAACCTGCGATCCTCCGCGCTGTTCGCTTCCTGGTCGAGGGACTTGGGCCTTGGCGGGACGGGCCTCGAGGCTCTTTCGCATTGAACCGCGTCGAAGAATGCGGCCGTCCAAAATCGCATCGACGTCCAGATCGGTTGAACTCGCAAGTGTGTGTACAGATACTCGCGATACGGTTCGAGTCCTGGCACTTCAACTAATGTCAGTCGAAAAGTGAGCGAAACGCCGTGCAAGCTGAGATTACAAGATCCGTGCGACCTTTTACTTAAATAACAAAATCGTTTCGATACCTTCGTGGTAGAAGGTGAAGCACATGTTCATGAGACTCTTCGCGGGCGCGAAATCGTCGGCCTCGTGGCACTCGAAAAGGGCCACCGCAAAATGTTGCGCCAGTGAGTAAAACGTGGTCTCTGTCACGCAGGGACGGGCTCTCCTCGCGTTCACTACTCTCGAGAACCATATTCTACCGGACTCTGTCTGCAAAATATTTCATATGCTCTCTGTTCTTCACTGTTCGACTGCCGGGTGATCTCGTGGGTGTATAACAAAATTTACACGCGTGTCCTATGGGGTCGGGACCAGTTCTAATAAATATTCCCCTGCAAACTTTCCTTTTTGAGTTATCAGGCCTTTAAGCGAAACACCTTCAGCACGTTACGCAACTTCTGTTGCATAAAATGCGAAGAGACTCATGCATAAGGCATGCAGAGTAATTTGCAACTAGACACGGTTGTTCAAGCTATTATTGATACAGTATGCCGACACATGTATGTTTAACAATGCGGGCGTTTGTGAAAAGCCGCCATAAAACAATGGGATCGTTCGAGCTGCGGTTCAGAAAGGAAAAACTTGCAGACCCTTGTTAACTAGGACGCTTTCAATAAATTGTACATGCAACATATTAAATTTGAAACACTAAAACGAAGCGTAAAATGAACGATAGCCATGTACATATATTAGATTGTTCATTCAGGAGCTCCTCTTGTAATAGGAATTGGCAGCTCGTACTTACAGTAAACACCGAAATAAAAAACCGCTACGAAGCAAGTACGTTTCGAAAGATAAGCCAGTAGAATTTATTCACTGAATCTAGTTGATGAATACATACAAGGACCATTTGGCCGAAGCTCGCTTTTTGCTCCTGATCGATGCTGGTTGGGGCGTCGAATAAAAGGGGCACGAACACTTTCATGAAGTCTGCGGCAGCTTCTTCTGATTGACTATCCGCGGATAAGCTGGATGCCCAGGATTGAACGGATCCCGATGAACCTGAATAGCGAATACAAGGATCATAGTAATAGACGAAGCAACGTCTGTGAACAGTTTAGATCTAAAGTCAGCCGAGATAGTCTGTACCTGATCTGTGCCACATTCTACGACCATCCATGTTCGAATCTAGACTAGTGCTAGGCCCGTAACCATCCTGATCGCTCGTCGAGTCGCTGCTATAAGGTAGATCTGAAATAACATTCTACAGGGAACACTTTTCCAACTTAGCGGCAACGTATCTACTGCACTTCTAATTTATACACGAGATTTCGGTGCGTGTGCCACGTTAACGTCTGCTGTTTCAACATCTTCAAAGACACGTCTAATCTAATGATCCACGACACACAAACGGGGAACAACAACGATGCTACCGTACTATAAGACAGTAGGGATCTAATCGCACAGTTGTAAGGAGCGGTTAAGAGGCGTAACTTATCCCCAAAAGAAGGCACTGCAACTTGGATTTTGGGATAGGGAATGGAATACTTTTGCGCTTGTTTAGAATTGATTCTTCTTTAGTGAATATGTTACGACACGTGTTTAGAAGCTTTGTAAGTTATTAAGTTACACAGGAATTTATGGCATGTTTATTCCATGAGTTTTTCCATTTCAAGGTTCAACGTGATTGGTCGGTGATGAATTGACCATCTTTACTTTTTCTAACTAAGAAGCAAGTAGCTTTAATAGATACTGTATAGATTTCAACATTACTCTTCAACGAATATCCAGTTATAGGAACATCAATTTTATGCACAGGTGAATTGACGTGAAAGCGTACAGAGGGATGCGTTCCACCAAAGGGGCACAAACACTGTTGGAATCTAAATATGCACTATCGCGCTCGCGCCGACAGATAAGTCTCGACAACAATTTTAGCCCCCTTCGGAATATGCACGTATCCAGGTTCCCTCTATCCAACTATCGATAAAATCATACGGGTTGCAGAATTTATCACCCGCAGCGTTTCCAGCGAATCTTTTCTGTCGGTGAAGTGCGTGTAGGAGGGAACAAGAGTTTTCGTGAGTGACGAACGAGACCTGTGGTGGTTCACAATATATTCACATCAACGTTCATTTACCTAAACGAAAAACGACCGCCTGATAGCGGGTCGGGGCCCTCGCTTTGCGACAAAAACAAACGAAATGCATTAGATGAAAAAGATTCCTCCAAAAAACAAACTTGTCATGCTACAGTTGCTACGTAGTCAAAAGAAATTCGTTCGAAAAAAGTACATCGTATTTGTGTGACGAGGATGTGGCAAAAATTGAAAATTTACTATGACGTTATATTGAGAGTTATAAAAACAAACATGTAGAGTTTTTGTAATAACAGGGTGCACGTATCAATGTACAATTTTTCTCTCATGTCAGGTAAAGTGGTGTTGACGTTTTATCGCTCACCTGCTTTGTAATTCAATTTTTCGAAAGGATCAGGCCCTGTGGCTTTGATGTCCTTCTCCTGGAGCGGTTCTATGCTCTCTTGGCTGTCCCTGTCAGGGCTGTTATCTTCTTCGTATTTGTTCTCCTGCTTTTTGGTCGTCGCTGATCTCGAGGACGCTATTTCCTCGTAGGTCATGCCTGGGGGATATTTCCTCATGCACCGTGACATATCGGCGCTACCCTGGCGCTCCAGTTTGTGCCTGGCCATCGCTTCGTAGTCTTCGTACGACAAGCCAGCCCCAAATCTGTCCATGTACGACAGGAAAGAATGAAATTTCTATATGAAATTGCTTTCACGGATCGTGTAATAAATTATCCACTGACAGTAACCGTTTCCCTCTGTTTTAAATGTCTGTATATTATATTTTTTATTTTGTAATGATCTGGAAGGTTGTTTCTATTAACGATTCTACGTGCGAAAGATTTCCATTTTCATCTTACTGAATTTTGAATGCTCAGTAGGGAAACATGATTGGAAAACTTCAAAAGTTTGATTGATATATATTGTGTAAGAGTTTTTGAAATCGAAATAGGGCTGAGATAGAAATGAGGGTTGGAGAAATGCGCGTGTAGTTCCGAGTGGCTGAGTGGCAGCTGCGAGTGTGTTTACACAGTGAGAGTGAGCACTCTCAGGGGTAGTTATTGCGAGCCGAGTTTGAGGGTGAATAGCAGATATAGCGAAGTTTTGAAATATATCATGCTGAGCAAGGAGATAGACTGTTTTTAGTGATTGTTTCGAGAGAATATTAGTGAAATAATATTACAGGGTGAATAAATTTAGCTTATTTGAAACCGAGTAGCTTTGGGATTACTAAGGATACCGCACAAAATATTGTTGCCCAATTATAACTATTTATAGTGCTCACGTTGCGTCAACTATTTGTAATTCGAAGCAATGCGGAGAGTTGAATTAAATAATCTGCTAATTATATTATTGTTTACTCTGTGGATTCTCTGCGTTTGTTACTTCACGAAGCATTTAGGAAGACATTCTCGAGACGGAGGCGTACCTGGGGAGCCTTAACTTCCTTCTGGCCAACTGTTCTTCTTCTGGCTTGACAGTCTGAGGTGGTGCTTGTGGAGAAGTGGGCGACGTCGACGGTGTCGCGGTCAATTCGCTTTCTTCTAAACTGCTACTTAGAGCGGACCCTATCCTGTTTCCCAGCCCCTGAAGATACTCTCCACTGCCTCCCAACGCGGATCTGACAGACCTGAGTGCACCTCTGGTGCGCCCAATTAGGGACGCTCCACCAGTGGGTGGTAGAGCTGTCGTTACGTCCACCATCTTCTGCAACGGTCACGTATGCTACCTTCAATAATTATATTTCTAAACTTAAATTCCTTACACCCTTAATTCCTTAACCCAACTAAGACCAGCTGCAATATTGTTAAAATACCTCGCGACACATTTGGCCACTGCATTTTACGATTTTCTTCAAGTATCCAAATTTTTACCATTAACAAACATTATGAATTTAAGTAGAATTATACTGTTATGTACTTTTAGTCATATGTCGATAACTAGATGTACTGGTGAGAATTCAAGTTTATTTTTGACAAGAAACGAGTGTCACTGATACCAATTCACGCGCACGTTTTCGGTCGCACAATTTCAGATAAGCCACAAAAACTGCATCGGGAATCTAAGTAGGTCACTGGGAACATAAATACATGTAGGTGCGCACGTGGCGACATAATATCGGAGCATTGTACGCATTGCGATAAAAGTGAGCGGCAGAAAAAGCCAGCGGAAAAGAGGAAGTTTGAAGGCAAATTTTTACGTCACTGTAGAATTTTTTAACTTTTGTTACGTCACTCGCGTGTGCGACTACCGCGTTAGAAAGTATGCAATTTAGTTAGTAATCTTGTGTAGGTATTACAGATTAGTTTTATCGTTCTTTAATTACAAGTAATTCGCAAAAATTTCTCGACAGATATAGAAATTTTTTTGGCACCTGCATTTTTGTGTTTTATACGACTTACAGTAGTTTTTCCTTAAATAATTAAGTGGATAACACTCGAGGTAATGACTTTTTTAATGAGATTATATAATACTTCGAAGCTTTCTATCGTCGCAGCGCGTGCTCTTATCGTTTCAATGTCAGCAACTGAAAACCACGTAACACTTTGAGCGTAATAAATCGACACTTGCGATATTCTAATTACACTGTAAGGTGCACCGTTATCGCCTAAGTACCATATTTAATCAAAATTAGATACAAACTTTCCATTGTTCTCCTTGGCGATCGTTGTTAGAAAGAGACAAAATTATGCTTCGGTTTGTAGGTACTGGAAATTTATGTTATTGATTCTTGTGCTTAAGTAACATTTACCGTGCTATCTATTCACAGGCGTGATGTTATAGAGGCATTAGGATATTTGCACGGCAAACATCATTTTGCTCGCCGTATCAGTGGAAAGATAACAAATGTGTCTTTCTATTTTCGTTAGGGAAATGTAGAATATTTCGTAATATAGAATATAGAATATTCTCAAGACAAGTAGTTTTAAATGAAATAAACATTTATAAATGTATCTTATAAAAAATGTGTGCAGAAAAATATATAGTGCACAATTATTAAATATGACGTATATCTTAAATTTTATACTTTCATAATTCAAATTATATAATATTTTGAATAAAATTTAGTAATATTTTGAATAATATTTAGTAATATTTTTAATAATATTTAATAATATTTTTAATAATATTTAGTAATATATTTAATAATATTTAATAATATTTGTATAAGTATAACAATTTTTAGTAATATTAATGTATTAAAAGTTGCGCGGAACTATTACCAGCGGCAACTTGCGTTCAAAATGAACTCCTCCTTCCATTTCACAGCATAGTCTAACCTTTAATATTTGTGCTGACGATTAGCGGTCGCAACAATCTACCGCTTCATTATCGTTATCGTGCGTTCGTTAGGTGTGTACAAAGCGAACGAGATCTTTGGTCATTCGCGATACCAGACAAGCGCGGATGTCCTTTAAGATAACTTCCCCTATGAAAATCACACACTGAAACCGATTGCACCGTCATTGATTCTTACTTTACAAACGTTATCCTCGAATTTTGTTACTACGTCGATACGGACGAATTGATCATTTTCTGGAAAATGCTGACCACGCGCAAGAAGACCGTGCTCATCGTCCTTGAGCGATGGTAATTTTCTCTTCATCCATTTCAGCACGAAGGCTTTATAGAAATCGCGTTTCTCAAGCTTTGTATCGAATCGGTCGGCCAAAGTCGGCTTTCGAATTGGGATGCTACACACCAAACAGACAGAGCAACCTCAGAACATCTAAAAGTAGATCATCGATCGCGCCAACATCTCCATCGAATGTTCGATGCCGAAAGAATTCCAAATTAACCTGCCCGGCCGGTATTGCGGGGGTGGTAGAGGATGCAATATCGAGCAACAAGCACGCCAAGGTTATTGAATCTCTAACCATGCGGCGTGACCAATGTTCCCGTGCGTCGTTGCTTCTCTACCATCCTTCAATATTTAACGATCCTTTAAGCATCACGTAGACAGCAATGAAAATTATACAATATTGCAACAATGCTATTACGAAATTGAGGAATACCACTGCACCATTTTCAACTATATAGGTTTCGCAAACAATTGCAAGTCGTTCATCAGACGAATCTTTAGCGAAAGATAAGTTCGAATAAAATAATTTTGTGAACCAAATGGCAACGCGTGTCCTCGGAACAGGACCAACAGATTTCTAGTCAATTATGTTCCAACGCACGTTAAATGTAATTATTTCAGGGACAAATAAGCAAATCCATTTCACAGATACGCGAAAAGGTGACGAGGAATACACTCTGACAGGACATCACCGCATTGCAGATTTAACTATACCGCGGTGTTCCGCACCATATGGGCATTGCTCAATTACTATTATAAGGAGTATATTCACATCCACTGAAGCGTATCGTCGCAAATTACGCCCTTTATTAGTCACTCGGACTAAATTACTCAATTTGGCTAAGTGTTTTGTCAGTTTGAAAGTGTTAATTTGTTCCTACCAGCCAGAATGTGTGATGGCAGAACTCTAATTCCGATCGACTGAAATGACAGAGAAACAGAGAACGAGGAAGTCGATTGGAATTGAAATGAAGGGGAGCTGAAGCTTCCCCGTAGGATCCACAGAAAGTAAATGTGATAATCTTTGAAAGCATCCCCCTTCTCTGTTTCAGCGTATTGAGTTGGTTTTCACTGGTTTAATAAAATTGTGTTTTTAGGGATTGATAAGTAAATGATGTACCGTTCAATGGTGAAGCAAGCGAACAAGCCTGGCCGTTACCGCGATCACTTTGGAACACGTGTCTGACCACGAACTGTTCTTGGGACCGCAACCACTTAAGCTCTACACTGTACGGTGTACGTAGCGCAGTTGCTTCCACTGCTGGTCTGCCCAACTTGCATTATCCTTCCAACGTGTGATCCAATTATTGCGAGCGCATGCGTCCGTTCCGATCAATACGGGTTTCCAAGCCTTCGTAGAGCAGTCGGTACAAGCGAAACATAAACATTCCTTTTAGTAGCAGCCAGTAACTAATCGACCAACGCTTACTAATCGACTAACTAACGGTAGGATAATTTTCAGTTTTTTATCACATAAGCTCTTTATTGGACAAATAAAGTTAATTTTTTTATTAAACTGCAGCGCCGAATAAAGTTTTCAATTATAATTTAACTTTAATTTTAACTTTAACTTTAACTTTAGCATCGATGGTAGATTCACCGGAAGGATGAGTGATGCAATGGTTTTCAGTTCAAAATGTGGAGGATTTCGCAAGAGGTGGCAGGTGTGAATAAATGACAACAATAACTAATCGAGTATTTTTTATTATTCAGTAAATTTATGCAGAATACAGTACTAGTTATACACGAGATGTATTTATATTTTATATTTTATATTTATATTTATATTAATATATTCTCCCATTTGTTTTATGTCTTTACTTAATTACATCACATCAAATGGACACAGTGCTGAAAGTTACTGATTATGTACACATCTTTCGCGATAAATTGTGCCGATAAACGAGATTCTGGACCAAGGAAACGAATGGGAAAACCAAACGAAGGAAACATACAATCATTCGACTACTACTTAGTCTCGTTTTACACACTTATCAAACAAGCCTCGCTGACCCGTTTCCTAAATGGTTCTCATTATCAATATTTCCACGCAAGACGAATAAAAAGTGAAGCTGTACTTTCAGGGGAGGTTACGGGGTGGTTTTGTTGCGCACGTGTCGCTGTACGTGTATGTACGTATCCGTACGTGTAATGCATGTCTTTTGTAGTCGCTTATCTTAAGAATTACAATTATTGGTCGAGTATTGTTGTACGAAGCCTCTTTGTGGTGTAATATCAATCCCCATTCCACGATATCCTGTAAGTATATTATCGAGTCATCGTGTCGCTTTTGTGACACCATCTCCCTTCACTATACACTTGAGAGCGAAGCGTTATTAAGATGGTACGCATCGAGAACGCACTACGCGGTATTTCAAATAGATTTCGGTACCGCGAACTCGATTCATACACTTCTGTTCTACAAGGAAAGGCCAGTGTTTGTTCAAAAAGTGTTCTAGATGATTAAAGTGAGAGTGACTGACGCGAACGAAGACGGCCGAGGCGCCTTTAAGTAAAATAATAAAACAAAAATTCTGATATTTGTATGCAGAAAGTGGCGCACTTATCAAAACTACTATCTTAAAATTGAAATTCAGTGTTTACCCTTCTAGATTGTACGTGAAGTTTAACAATCTACCAAATTGAATCGAAATGCAGACAAGTCAAATAAAAGAAAGCAAAATGGGCATTAAAAAATAAATATGCGAGAAACAAGTAGAATTAAAACTGATCGAAAGCATAAGTTGAAAATAGAAAGAATGTTGATTTAAATTTAAAGGAATGTATAACAAGTCGAATGTATCGGAATGAACTAAGTATTTTACTGCACCAATATCTGCATCGAAGAGTCAGAAATTTTGAATTTCAAGCTTCACAATCGTGACCTATAATTGCAGCGTAATAATTTCCTGATTAAGGAATCAGTGTTTAACGTTCGACGATTAGGCGACGTGTACTCGACCTCCGTCTTCGTTCGCGCGTTTATTATAGAAATGTTCTCTTAGTACGACCATGGTTCCAATGTACTGTTAATTCTATCACGCGTTTTGGCCCCTCGTCCGCTGCAGGAAGGAAAACGATAATCGTGCCTGGCACGCAACACAAAAGTTAGACAACTGTGTCTTGTCGCCGCGCCGACGAAGCTCGCGTTCACGGGACAAACACAGTCGCAGCGACAATAAAGTCAAATCACGTAAGCGCGAGCTTTTGCCTTGCTTCTTAAATAAAATCCGTCGCAACGAATTCGAACCTCGTGCACAGTCTTATTCGAGAATCATCCTAATGAAAGAGACGCGAACGTTCCCCTGTCGCGAGCAGGCAACTGATCCTGCCTATAATCATCTTTTTTTTACGCACAATTAACTTACACATACTTAAACAAGGATCGTCGGTATTTGAACGCTGGACAGGTGTCCCGAGTATCGTGGCACTTTCATCGATCATCTACTCCGATAAAATATTATATCCAATTTCATTCTACTCGATGGTCTGCAACTGGTGCCCATTCTACTTGAAAACCCACCCCTTTATGCGATAACGTATTTTCCTGTGAGTAGTTTAAAAAATTGTGCAAATAATTGCTAGTTGAGAATTGATTTGGGATGTTCTCCAAATTAGACTGTTATTCAGAACAACAAATTACAAAAGCGTTTGAAGACAACTTGTTGAACCGTTTTATTATCAATTATTCTAAAATTTCACTATAACAGAATCATGTGACAAGTTTGTATAAACCTGCCTGTAAACCTTGTTCTAAAAACTGCATCGATATTCTGAGACACCTGTTGGCGCCAACGAAGCGACGCGTACAAATTAAACCCGAAGAAGAGAAATGAAATAATAAATATAGGACGGATATGTTTAATTTCAGAGCTAGAGACATTATCCTACGCACCCTCTATAGTCTATGGCGTTATAACTCTTCCCTGATAATGCGCGCCAAAGACTTTAATATCCAACCGTTGCCGTCTTACACGAACTCATCCCTCGCAGCAAAAGCTACGCGAGCTTTATCTTTAACGGATTTACGCGCCGTCGGTCGACGTCGAGCACGGAAAGACGTCGTACGGATTCGAGATCCCGTTTCCAACGACGATTGAACAACGTAAAACGATGCGACTCTCGGATATGTTCGATGACACGTTCAAACTACTTAGGTACGCGACGCGTAATTTCCATTCGAGCTTACGTTGTTGCATCATCGACGACGTCCACGTCTTCTCAGTGTCCGTCGATTCGGCGAATCCATCTTTAGCCCCCAATTGTGTATGCATGTATTTACATATACACGAAACGTAGCACAGATCGAGTAAACGTTAGTGATATCTCTTTTACATTACATTTACATACATTAAAGCTGCACCTTTACGTGTATACGAATACACATCTAACGTAAGTATGTACAGTGACGTTGCAACCCCAAGGGGTCTAATCCACGCGAACTACTCAGGCCTGATTTCTCCTGACTCCATTTCGAGGAATTCGAGCCTTCGTATTTTTTTATCAATTTGCGATTGTTGAATATTGAAAGATGCCAGTGCTATCTGCTTCGATCAACACCATTTTCAAGTTTCTCAAGAGAACTTTCGGAAACTATCGTTGCGCAAATTGAACCGATGCAGCGACGAATCGACTTACAATTTTCTCGGCCACTCGTGAAAGTGAAACTCTGCAGACGAATCAAGTCGGAGAAATCGGGCCTTAGAAAATGAAGCGACTTTCGATCGGTTTCTGCTTGGTAACCACTCGAAGTATTTTTGGAAGCGAGCGTAAGCTTCTCTCTTCGCGGAAATCCGCTTCTATAGCGCGAGTGTGTTGAAAATGGGGCTCGGCGTTGCGCGAAGACTTTCAACTTCAACTCTACAACGCTATTCCGGAAAGAAAACGGTACGTTCATCGTTTAAGACTCCGTGTTCCTAACAGTTGTGCGATACTCAAGCGTATTTAATTAATCTTCGAAACTTCGGGTAACGTTCGATTTATCCTTGCGATAAAATATTAAAAAAAGACAACCGCGCAAACGGTTTGAGTTGTAGGTACAAACATACAGTCGCTTACTGGCAAAAGTTTAGAAATAGAAACAGATCCCTGTGACTCTGTGAATAATCAAAAGAGTGGAACGTTCTGTTGTTCCACGTCAGTCGTTAAATAATCGTCGAATTCGATACGTATCCCTTTTTAAGATGAAAGTCTTCGTTCCTATGAAGAAACGTATGCTCGTAGTTATACGCTAATTGTAAGAAAAAACAGGTACGGACAAAGACAGCGTCCCAATGGCGGAACACTATGGAAATCCCGTCGACAATTAACATAGTGTCCTCTCACTCGCTAGCACGTTATCGCGAACGGACAATTGTGCTCTAAGTACGCTTAGAATCTCATTTTTCCTTTGTAGCTGTGCTCGATTCTCTCTCTGCCTATCGCAGTCGAGTAACTTTAGGCTACGGTTACGCTGGGAGCTCGACCAACTACATACATCTACGTATCGATAATAATGTTTATGCAAATCGATAGCCAGCTTGATATTCGACGAAGTGAAACGTGCTGAGAAATTAACGCCTCAACGTTGTACACTTCAATGACCCGTCTGTTTCTACTTTAAGTACAGAGCCGAGTTACCAAACTCGATATGTGTCTTTCGAAGCATAAATTTAGTAGGTACAGCGTTTTAATAAATAAATGATAGGTAGGAACCAGCGAACTCAACTGCCCAGTTAAGTGCTCGTACAACCTCAGTGTTTTCCTATCAATGGAAACACAAAATTAAACCCACTTAGACAAAAGGAAAGATCACGTTACTTTAGATCGCGGTTGAGGCGTCGATTTCCAAGCAGGCAACGAATTAACGGGATACCCTCGACAGCGAAGCGTAAGAAAATCCTGCGAAGCCTCTATGTACAATTCGTGGAGATTCTACGATCCAATTCGAGACTGATTAAGAATTTCGATGCTTCTACTCTAAGCAAGAAACCTTTTACCGAGAGGGAACACATCGATTCGTGGGCAAGGATATCAATTCTGTCGACGGATAACGAGGATAACGATAAAATGGAACTGCGGTAAACAAACGGTATGAACGGTCGCGGGGGGTATTCCTAATCGTGCGGCTGACCTTTCACGTTCGCCCACGGAGCATCGAGCCAATTCACTGCTGCCGCGTCAACCGTTTACTCGTACCACTGAGCGCCTCCTATCGCGATCACGAGCTTCTTCGTAGCCTAAAATTACATATGTTCTTGAAAAACACGACGGCTCGCCGGATTTTTCATTCTTCGGGTGCCGCTTGTTCCGGTGTATCACCGTCCTCGCGGCTCTCACTCGCCTTCTGTTCCTGTTCCTTTTGCGCCCTTGCCTCTGCATCTGTAAACGAATAAGAACGACGCTTTTATTTTAAAACGTAATAAACTCCTTCAAATTAAAACGAGTAAAAGGAACCAGCGGTATCGAGTTGAATTGTGATACGAGTGGCCAGATCTCACTCGATAAGTAGAACATAGTATTAAAAATAATTGATTTTATAAATACACACCTCGAACGGCTTGCTCCTTCCAAATTTTCTTGTTCTCTGCCAGACAAGGGATCCAGGGCTTTCCAATCTTAAACCTTCTGGCTTCTGGATTCGAACCTGCAGGGTGTTCGTCGTTTAAATACAGCTCCAACGTTGCAAACGCATTAAAGCGTGAGATAGATAGGACTCACTCACCGTTGTTCGACTCATCCACGCTTTCCTTGGAATTCAACGGGGTGAGAACCGTTTCCAGCATGTCGCTGCACACCTGCATGCTGGGCTCCACGATAAACTCTATGAACCCTATTTGCGATTCGGCCACCAGGGTATTGTTCCGATCGCACAAGGGGGAGAATGGCAATCCAAGAGCTCTTTCTTTGTCACCCTGCCGGAAGAATTCTTCCAGAAGCTGCATAGTCCATCTACTCATCAGATAAAGAAGTCACGTTTCCCTTCGATTCGCTTCCAAGATTAATTTCATTAAGAGTATAACTTTGGAAGTGTAGGCGTTTAGTAATCCCAGCTGTGTTCCGTGTCAAACACCTACACGTCGATAAGAATGTCGCGTTCTAATTTAAACTTGAAATTAAATCATTAGCCCAGTACAGGTAAATCTTAACTATGGAATAACTTTGATGGAAAGGACTTTCTTTCTGCCGATAGTGACATGAATAGGATCTTGATTGCAAAGGGGAATAAGAATACTTTAAGAAGGGTATAGTATTGAAAACTCCAGATGCCATTGAAAGGATTTCAAGCAAAAGAACGAGCTTAATTAGAAACCTTTTCTTTCGTGAAAAGTGTCATTTAAAAGTTTCTACTTCAACGTTTAGCGACCACTCTTAACAGTGCTTACCATTTCCCAGTATTCGAACCATTAATTAGATTTCGAGACTTCTCTCATTACTGTAGAATTTTGTAACGAAGTAATTAATTTTAATGCTCACGGAATTTAGTTGCATTCCAGCAACGGAATTGTGACAGTGTAATAATTACTTAACACAGGTAATTCAGGTAAACGTTATACCTATGATGAAGGTCCCATCTTTTGGCCGGATGCGAGATGTCGCAGCAATGGAGAACAAGGCTGACAGCCTTGCTCTTGTCGACGCTGGGCTCCGCCAGGCTCAGGATGTTCTTCATGTTCTTGAGTTGTTGGAAATGAAAGCTCATGTCGGTTGCCAGAACCATGTCGATCACCAGCGAACGGAATTCTCGAAACTCCTCTCTCGATAGATTTTGAAGTATGTTACTCTCGTCCTCCTTCAGTATTCTGAAAATGTCATCCGTGGGTTACCAACTAATTGGCTACCCAGCTGCAGAAACGTGGATCCATCTTCTCGGAAGAACAACTGTACGTATACACCCCGAAACTTCCTTTCAACACTCGATGCACCGACAGACATAAAAGCCTATTAAGCACTGCCAATGGAACCTTTCCATCGATTACCATTACGCTCGTGATCAATGAGATTCGCCAGCTGATAGAAACAGCGAAAACTTCATTTTCAATTAGCGAGGCGCAAATTGAAACGAAAATTCCCGGTAATTGTAGGCCCGTTTCATCGTAGGCCAACCTACACGCGTACTACATGTACCTATCGCGCGACCTTTCGATCCGTACGTACCGGAAGCTAGCGGAGATGTGGTGATTTTCCAGGACAGCTCGATCGTTGTAGAGGAGCGCTGTATCGCTGCCGGACATTACGTGGAAATTGTTTGTGGTCCCAGTATGCTCGTAGTCGTGAATAATCGCCGCCACCAGAGTGGCGAAAATCTCCAGATCGGTCAGCCAATTCTGCGAACAAATCGAACAATCGGCGCGTGTCGATTCGTCGGCGAATTAGGGACTTGGTCCGATGGAAAGCTGGGAAGTAGGACGGAGGCGGGGGAACCGAAATTTCTTTCCAATTTCTGGCCCCGATGGGATTCGTTCGCGAGTTGCTTGCGCGAGGAGAAACGCTGCTACGAGTAAACTTTCGAACGAGAAATTTATGGATCCTGATGTCTCCTCCCTTTTTCTACGATTTTTTAAACTGCCACCATCGATGCGAGAGGCTCTCGGGTGAAATGTTTCTCCCCTTGAACGGGGGTCGCCGGAGTTTCAGCGGTCTTTGCGGATATTGGAATAACGGGAAGTTGTGGAAAGCTGAGATAATAGCTTCCCGCATGAATGAGTTTCAGCTTAGGGGATGGTGGGTATACTTGATTGTTTCCAGAGAGGTAGACATGTGTTTGATGAAGAAGTATTTGTACTTGGATGTGTCAAAAACTTTAGAGTTACGTTTTGTTTTCCCTGAATGGAGGAGGGAGGGTAGAAGGCTGAAGAATTAATTAGTAAAGTTCTGACGTTCCACTGTTAGATTTTGTCTGTATTATCTGATACCGTACCAATTTTCTCTTTGTACTTAGTGGACAGGCAGATAAATGTATGTAAATTAATATCACCACGTTTGAAATGAATCAGTGTTTCTTTAGCTATACATTTGTACCCAGAACATAAGAATACACCAAAGTGGTATGAACTTTTAGCGTTTTATACAGAATGGTGTCAACCGGGGCCAGTTGTTACACAATAAAATAGACATGCTGTTACATACGAAAAGGGGTATGTTGTCAAAGAATGGCTCCACAAAGTGGATTCAATGCCATGGATTGCAAAAGGTGGGCACATGAGAAGTGTGCAAAACCAAAAAATTAATTTTATGTCTGCATTAATTTTGAGTTGTTGTATGAATCAAACGATGATAATCACCCTTTTTAGTGCAATTGATTTCAGTAGATTTTTTATCATTTTTAACAGATTATTCTTATTTTTTCTTGTATATTTAGTGTAACAGATTCTTACAATTAATAAATTTATTTTTGTCCAAGAAAATATATTTATATTACTCAAAATTAGCCTCTTTTCGTAAAATGTAACAACTTGTCCCGTATTGTGTCACAACTAGCCCCTACTCGGGGCACGTTCACACATGTCTCGACTTCCAAACTGTTTTTTTTTTCAAAGTCATGATTTGCGTTTAATTACATGTGAACGCGGTCATCGGTAGAGGAAAGTACATACTTCAAGTGATGGTCATTGATAGTATTGAATATGGAATGCAAAAAAAAATAAAATACGGAAAAATATCATAACTAGCCCCGGTCTCCTCTACTTACTACCGTAGGTTATAAACTTACCATCAGTCCAGTTTGACAGAGGATGTAGTGCATGGTCTGGGCGACGTCCGCCGCATGGAGATTGTTGTGATACGGGTTCCGATGCCTGCAATAACCCTCCTCGACCCTTCCCAAAAAGCACTCCAGCACCGCCGGAGGAACTTTAAATTTGTGGATCATACCGTATCGGTTGAGTAAATCGTATCCGAGATACTTCACCGGAGTTCCCATCGCGGCCTCGCTCAAGGAAAATACGTCGAAAGACCAGTCGTCCAGGGTCTTAAATAAAAATGTAAATTCAGAGCTCCTTGAAACTGAAGTGCGGTCAAACGATTCTGTGGAATTTAATCATGAGGGTAAGTCACTTTCGCGAATATTCCGACTGTGGAAAGAATAATAAACGGGGTGGGTATCATAAATTACTATATCACAAGAGTGTCTTCCAGCGTTGAACTTTCTCGCAGCATCGCCAGTGTGACAAAGTAAAATACTATTTTGAACGAACAGGCTTATAAATAAGATAATATATAACCATTCCATTAACCCTACGATGTCAACATTTCAATCGTACATTAAATTCTGAAAATAAATAATGTTTACAATATTTCCTCGCCATACAATGTCCAGCGATCCCCACCCCGTATACGTAACCCCCACGAAAAGCATTATTCTGGGGGAAATACCGAAGATAGAGGAAATATTTCAGGCGATAAAATTGGGTGGTACACCCGGGCATATTTCCTTTCACCCTCATCAATCATGCACCTGCCACGCGAACACCATCCACCTCCCTCTCAGCCCCCGCGAGGGACAGAAAACTCCAAGTCAGCCTATCGGATGCGCACGCGAGATCAACTACCTTGAGTACTTTAACCACTTCCTGGGGGAACTGCATCAACGCGGTGTTGGTGACCCGCCTGTAGATCCGATCGACGAAGATCCCCGCCCTGATGGCGTGCGCGACCGAGCGGAACTTTGGCTTCTCGTCCGCCTTCCGCCTGGTGGTCGCGAGCTGCCTGGTGAAGGTCGACGCCAGCCATTCGCGGACTTCCGGCGGCACGGCGTCCGGCTGCACCTCCGACAGCTCGTCGTCCTCGTCTGCCAGCCGCCTAAGGGAAATTTCGCCGGCTCGTTACTAGCTCGCGGAATCCACGGGGAACGTGCGCGAACAGTTCCGATCACGATGGAACCCCCTACCTTCGCTACGCTTTACACAGCAGGGTTTACTCGAGTTACACGCTAATCGATTCTCCCCCATTTCTCGTGTCATACTTCGGTAACGAGCTCGACGAGAGAAAACACACGCACGCATTCACCCACACACGCATCCATGGATCGCTAGAGGTCTAGGCGGTTCTCTTCTCTATTCGATGTGAAAAACAAACGAGCCGTGAGTGAGAAAAAAAGCTAATGCTCGTCGGTGATCCCGCTTATCGATCCCGTGCCACTACGTTATCATGATCCTAGATGTATCGGATCGTGAGGGTAGCTTGGTATTCGGAGGACGTGTAAAGCTTGCCGGTGATGAAACATTTCGTTTCCCTTTTCAAAGTCTGATCGATGGGCTTCTGTGCTGTTTCTCTTCGTTTATTCGTTCGTATAGCGCGCGGGTAATCTGTTTGTCAAGTGGCGTGTTAGTGTTCCGTGATGGTTCTCAGTTGTGTTTCGCGTGCCAGAATACGAACGGTGTGTTTGGATAAATATTTATAAAAAAAAGGGGGGGAAATTGAACCGCGGGATTGAACCGATAAATACAGAAATTTAGAAAGATACTTCTACTTCCGATAATATCCCGTCTATAATAATAATGAGCTCGATCAAAGTACGCTTTAAGGCACGGTTAGTGGCAAGATTAAAACTTCGGTTAAAGTCGATAAGTGAAGGAACGTTAAGGGTGGGGAAATGTGTAATGGTAAGAGTGAAGGAGGAAAGGTTATACGTGGAAGCAATGCAAGCAGAGACATTATGATTGCTTTTGTGGTGAAACATTATTGCATGTATGTGGTTATGTAACGTGAATAATGGGTTTCATAAATTCACGATCATGTGGTCGCGCGTCGATTGCGATTGGAATCAAACCTTGAAATATCCTTCGAGTAGTTTTCTTCACTGTCAAGAATGACGATTGAAATACAGGGATCAGGGAATTTTTACAAGTACTATATTGGATCGTTCTTTTAATATTTCCACGTGTGCAAGCTCGGTAGAGTTAACGGGGCGGCACTCTTCTAAAGAGAATAAAATGTTGAACTCAGAAGAGGTGGGTTTGAAAATTAATCGATGCTACTTCATGAAACTAAAAGGTTCTTAAACCCACTTAACACCAAAGTTTCCAGCTTTAATCGTTTCAGCGAAAACTTCTTTGGCATTTCATAATGGATCCCATGTAACGTTTTAACAGCGTAATGCAATTAACGTTTAAAAGAAATTACGGGAGTAGAGGAAGCACATCCGCTCGCACTTTACGCCTCGCAGATTGGAGCGATCGATTTCATCGGGACCGATCCGTCGAGGATAAGTGAAATACTTTTCTGCTCTCTTTCCAGGGATTTGAGCTTCTCGCGAAGGATCGGGGAAGAAATATCTCCCGCGTCGCGACGCTTTTAAAAAGAAAACGCGATCGCATTGAACGACAGATAATACGTTACTGACCCGAGAAACAAGTAATCTCTCGTCTCTTCGAATTCAACGTTTCATTTTTTAGAGTGCCGATTTCAATTACTTTTGCATCCGATCGATAAAAAGGTTCACACGCTGGCTAAATACAGGTGCTCTTATTAGTGAATGGAAACAATGAGGCGACAATAATTTATTGCTTGCTATCTTCTCCGTCACAACAAGTCAACAAACATTTCAGTGTTACTTCCATGAGAATCTTAGGGACATAAAGGACATTAATATTACCAATACTCTATTATTAATGTTGTCCATTTTGGTACACGATATGGTTAATATAATGAAACGTAGTATCAACAGAATTAAGCATTCATGGGGTTTTACCAAAAGCTGTAACAGTTCAACAAATATACTTTAGGATTATTATCGAATGGCAAATGAAACCAATCGGGACGCACATGCACGCATGAATAATTTGAAACCGGAGTTGCAGCTTTGATACAAACATTAGCTGAGCTTCCGTGATGGTGGAACTGCCGTATGTGTATTTACAAAAGGATTAATGTTACCATGTAGGATTCTTTGTTCAGTGGTGAACAGTGTTACATGCAGAATACGAATGATTGCTATATCTACGATCATTTCGAATAGGCAACGCGAGACTATTCTAATAACGTCACAATTTATCCACCTTTCATTGGCGTTGCATTGATTCTCAGATGTTTACGAGAAAAATTAAACGATTCCAACCAAAGATTCAAATAAACATTAATTCCAGCTGCAATTAAAATTCAAACGAGGCAATATCTAAATAAAAGACTACAAACGCCAATATCGATGCAGGCAGAAAGGTTTCATATAAACAATTTCACATTGTTCACGGCGAACTACACGGACACATATCGGGATGCTAAAATCAAATTTCCCCTCGCGCGCTGGGAAAACGGTCTTGCGTTGCCCGTCGATGCGACATCCGAGCCGCCAATTTCAAACGAAATCGCCGTGTCGACCCCTGACTTTATCGGTGATAACAACAGCAACACAACGACAACGAAAAAAAATAGGAAAGAGGATAGTGTCAGTGTGGTGGGCGACGTGAACGTGAACGAGATTTACAGTTTTGGTATTCAAACATTGGAACGAACCTACGTCGCACGCCCTGACGGCAAGTGGCGGCTGACTCCGTACGCTCGGCGTCTCTATAATCCCAAACATCAAGAAAAACTTGTGTCACATTAAACGACAGGTCACATCCATAGGGCCGCATCGAAAGCAAGAAACGTCCGCCCGCCGTGCGGAAACATCTCGCGGCGGCTCGAAACAGGAAGCGGAACCGTGCGAGGGCAATCCCATTTCAATCTCAATTCCATTTCCTTTCGAGTCACCGTGTAACAGTTTCTGGCGGCGCACCGTGGATCGACGGTGCAGGGGACGTTCGAGCATTCCATAATGATACACCTCCCACACGATACGAGTGAGGTATTTCTTTTTTTTCAGCGCACACCCTATGCCGCATGCACTTTCTCATAGACGGACACGGGGAATGCACAGACAGAGAGGAGGTCGACTTATAAGAGGGCGATGCATACAGCTGGTAAACAGGCAGTCATCCAAGAAGTGAGCAGGTTACACCTAGAAAGATCTAAAAAGAGGCTAGAATCGGGAGATAGACAGGCCAGGCAGGTAAAGATATAGTCGTCATGCTGTGTCTGAATGTATCCGACGGACTATGAACCGCGTTCTTTCGCCTCGGCCCGTGATTCCTCTTTCCTTTCGTTTTCTCTCTCTACCTTCGTCGTCCAGCACCCGAGGCGTCGTTCTTTATCCACGAGGGGGTGTTAAGCGCGTTGTATAATCGATCGGGGGCGGATTTTGCTCGTGACGTGATTAATTGAAATTGATAGCTATCGAGCAACGTAAAGGGGAAGGAATTCTAGAGACTGTTTTATCTGTCTGTTCGTGGAACTTGTTTTTTTGTTCAATTACATTGAAAAAACGCCAATTGTGGAGTTTTGTTGTAAGAGTTTGTATACATTCATTGGATGGGTTCGTTGATCTATAGAACATCGAGCAGTGATGGCTGCGTGAGAATTTATGTAATAAAATCTTTGGCTTTGGCTTGTAGTGTCTGTTACCATAGACGATTTCCACACTCACTATCGCTAGCCGTGGTTTCATACCTAATCCTAGACTTATTGGCAATAATCGTGCACTATAGACATGTGGAAATTGGAGAGAGAAAGAAAAGGTAACAGCTTCGAAGGTTCTATGGAGTTCACTAACAATCGATGCACAGTGTACTACGAGACATATTGCTTCCTGTGCACAATATCTACGCTACCTATTTGGTGTAAGGCCAACACTACGGTATTGACAAGAAGAAAACGTAAATATAGCTTTGCGGCATATTTCAGCCTTGAATTGACGTTAACGTAGAGAGAGCGAAATTACGATTAATAGGGATAACGCTTTCGCTAATCGAAAGACCATTGGACATGCACTCTCAAAGTGACTGTCCCGTTGTTCTAGTATTCTTATCACATCTGCCTATTCTGCTAAACTACAAGAAAGAACAGGGAAACGTATCCCGCGGAAGCAGTAAAAAGAACATTCCCAGTTTTATCGAAGCTACGTTCCATCCCCTATCTTCGCTCTCCCGCAGTCAGCGCGTTCACTTTTCGCTATCAAACCCGTCGAACCGCTCCGAAACCCCCAGTTCGGTCTGGCCGAGGTTCACGTTGGGAAAAGGTACTCGATTCCCTGCCAATGATCGACAGCAAACGATGCATGATCGTGATGCCTACCCGACACCGGTATGATCGATAAAGAGATGTCGAACGGGGACGAGCGTGGCGGAGATCGGAGTGTCGAGGGGGCGTTGGTGTGTTGGACAGACGTGTGAAAGGGGTTTGTAGGTTCGGGGGGTTTGGTGAACAGTCGCGTGTGGTCGGAAATGTGAATATTTCGCAACCTTGCCCATACGGGGGTGCGAAGCTTCCGTTTCTGGGTTACCACCGCGTGGCCCTGTTGTCCGTCCGAGTCCAAGGCGCTCCCCAGGGATGCAGATGACAGTCCCGCACCCCCACGCGACGACCGAGAGCACTCAGCTCCGCCTGAATTCACCCTGCGGTACTGCTTGTTAGTGCACACGTGTCAAGCAGAGAACAGAACAGTAGAACATTACAGTTTTCCTTATTATTATCATTAGCATTATTCCGCCGACATTACAAGGGGGATCTCGAAGGTGGATCGGCTCGCTCGGACACGGCTGGATTCTGGCTGGCGGAGTCTCTGGCAAAGCAATGTAGGTACATCCGACCACGTGTCGGTCGGCCCTGGAAACGTCGCTTAACAGCTAGATAGATCAGGTAATGCGAAACGCGCTGTTTATGTCAATTGGATTCGAACGGAAGCCCTTCTCGCCGTGGCTTCTGGCGGTAAATGCTGGAAGGAACTGACAGCAAATTTGGTAAAAATACGGAATATGTATTGGGACAGATGGTATTAGTTGCAGTGGTCGAGAACTGTAGATGATCGACGGCTGTGTCTTTAGAAGGTGAAAGAAGGTATTCGTGTGTTAATTGAGGTTTGTGTTTCATTTCCTGAGAAGTTATTTCATTGCCAACTATCATTAGTATATTTGATATTAAGGCTGTTATGGTGATCGTAGAACGCATTGAGGGGCGTTCCACTGCTCGTTGCACGTACATGTCGGTCGTGGTGTTATTGGTTCTAAGTTTTACCAGAAGCGTCGAAAGTTTGTAACATTTGAAAACATTCGGACGTTTCTGGCCCGCGGTGATTTCGTTATTCGAGCGTGGTATATTTTTCACGAGCACCATTAACCTGGCTATGCTCGCTGTGTCATGTTTGACGTTTCAAAAAAGAAGCGTGAAAGAGAGGCACGAGATATGCGAGGTACGTTAGTACCCTAGCTCTTCCATCGTAGTATATAATAATTAATTAATATTTCTATGAAAAATGCAACACTCGGTGAGTTAATGCCGAATGCAAACGTATCGATTGTTAACGATTGAAGAATATAATAGTCACGTTTTACAGAGTATACAAGTACCAGGTAATGATAAGAAAGTTTGTGAAGCACGATTATTGCTGAAAATAATAAAGCTTTCGATGTCGAATAACGGTAAATATGTTAACGATATTGAAAAAGAGGAAAATGAAAAAAAATCCATTTTGCCTCCTGTGAGGATTGAACTCACGACCCCTGGTTTACGAGACCAGTGCTCTACCACTGAGCTAAAGAGGCGCTCTTGATGTGTTCATTGTTCGAATCCGAGGTCATGATAAAGTACGAAATTTCCCTTCTAACATTTAAAATAAATACTTATTTCTGCTTTTTCACACAATCCGCGAATTATAAACACCAAATAATTCATACCGGAAGTAAAAAAAATGTAATCGACGTCTCTTAATATTCTTTAGCATTTCCAGGGGTCGCGAGTCCACTGCGAAACAATCATTAATCAAATATAATTCATTGGTTAATTAATAATAATGTCGGCTAAATTATATGGCTGTTTATGCTTCGATTTCGTCTAAGAAGCAATCAACGTGTCCCTTACAAACATAATGCAATTCACAAGTTGTCTGTGCTTAAAAATAGACACATGGTAAAAACGTCTACGATACAATGAGCAATAAATGTATTAATATTTCCAAATTTTCCCAGAGAAGATTATGCGTAAATATTAATAGAGTATGTAACAGATCAGCTCTCTGTGCATGGGCTATAATAAAAACAACTGACAGAATATTATTTGAAATCCTGTTTCCAGAAGTCAATATGAACTTGCACTCCGAGTGAAACTTACTTGGTTTCATCGAGGAAGACCGCTTCAAGCACGCGCGCTGCGTAGTGCAGGTTTCGTTGAAGCAACTCCGCGGATATTTCGCCATGCTGTAGCTGCCTCAGTAAGCATCTCAGCCTGTAAGATGAATTAACACTTTCGCTTAGTTTCTCACCAGCAACATTTTTCCTATTGCAAGCTTCCCACGACACTATTCTATCCAGCACATTTCACCGGAATATTCATAAAACGTTGACTTTCAATTAACAGGGTGAGTTCGAATGACGTACATTTACATCCTAGAATTTCAAATTGTCACATCTCGTTGGTCACAGTAATTGATAAGGTACAGTGTCACAAATCAATCCTTGCCTGCCTTTATGCATGTGATATCGTTGCACTACCGATGACATTACGTGTATTAAAAATTGTGCCTTTATTCTTGATGATTGTTGATGAAGGATAGTTTAAATGCTGATACCGCGCAAAGTTTAATGAAACCAACTGAATAATGTGTTTGTAATTAAGAATGTAAAGAACTGACGTGACAGAATTTACGAGAACTGGGTGGTGTAAGGGTTTAAGGGGACATTCCGGTCTAAAAGTCGATTTATTTTTATTTCATTTGTCGAATGTTCAACCTTTTAGGAATACGTGTTTAAAAGGATTTGTTGAAATTCGTAAAATTCCCGTAGTTATGCATGGGCAACAACCGGCCACTCGGCGCCCACGTAAAACTTTAAACGCGTTTTTCTCGAAACAGTGTCCTCAAAACGGTGGGACCTGTATCTCCAAAAGTTATTATCCGATTCAACTGAAACTTTTTTTATTTGACAGAATATACTTTTGGCTAGGGGGGATTCTAGAGAAAATTACAAAAAATTGAAAATTTATAATTTTCAAAGGCGTTGAAAGGATGAAAAATATAAGGAAAAAGTGATTTCAAACTTTAAGTGTCGTTATTTTCTAAAAAATGACATTTTTGTATTTTTTTCTGATTTCCCCCCTAGCCAGAAGCATATTCTTCAAAATAAAAAAAGTTTCAGTCGAATCGGATAAGAACTTTTGGAGATACAGGTCCCACCGATTTGGCTCAATTTTTTGACGCCTTGACATTAACAACTCCCCAGTGCCGTCTGCAATGATTAATTATAAAACAAAAAATATATTTCTATAATTTAAGATATCCTTAATACAATGCAAAAAGTCCCATTTAATTATATATAGTAGTTTTCCTTTAATCGATTCCTAAATATCACCTATTTTTTTGGGCTCTAGACCGGAAGGTCCCCTAAATTGATGAAGGGTAGGGGTACGGTCAAAATTTGATTGGGTCTTTACATTTTCGAGTCGGCGATAAAAGTGGGAACGAATTACTTACAATTAGTGGCATACCTGAAGAATGGTAGGACTATCTGCGGGAGTGAAGGGGTGGAGAATGGATTGATGATTTTAAGATTGTGATCTCACGATTTATGGTGAGTAAGATAGTATGCTATTGAACTGTACTGTATATAAAGCAATAGTGATAAATATGCGTAGATATCTGAAGAGAGATCGTACCTGAGGGCAGCTTTGTCGCAAGCGTCGGGGGTGTCAACGGAGGGAAGCGAGTCTGTCGTTAAATCGACGTTATCAAGGATCTCTTCAAGATCCACGGACTGGCTTGACGAAAGAGTGTCAGGGCTGTGCGGTGGCGGCGAACTTTCGAAACTTCCGCCGATACTTTTATTCTTGCCGGAACTTCGACGTACTATCGTTAGGGTACCTTGTTCTAGAACACAAACAACGGTGGAAGCATTATCAGCACTCCACTCAAGGGGGAAACTAGAAAAATTCGAAACTCGGGCTCCTCGTTAACGTTGAAAATGAACTTTGCAGGTTTCTACGCTACAAAATGGAATCACTCGAAGCGTGGGCCATAAAAGTGCTTTCTACGCGAACTTCCTCGTGTGAACGTATTTCAATGATTAATATATAGCTATTATAAGAACGACACTTGGATACGTGGTATTCGATATAATTATTTAGTTAATTTTTAAAGACGAAGTAGAACCGAGGATTGCTAACGAATTGCTAAAGAAGTGGCGAAAGTTGCATGCTTTACAGAGGGTGGTCAAATTATTATACTCAAAACATTTTCGTCAATTTTTGGGATCATTTTAAAATGGATTTAAAACAATTAAAAAAAATCTTAATTTGGCAACTAAAGGTTCCGAGAGGAAACTTTTTTAGCTTTCCAAAGCGCTCATGAAAATTTGTCTACGATCACGACATTTGTCTACGAAACCTTTTTGTTTGAGTATAATAATTTGGTCACCCCATTATTTTAGTGAGTATTAATGACTCCTCTAGTAATTGGGAATCCGACACTGCGTAATAGCGATATTACTTACTCGATAGCTGGCCATTTCGACCAGGCGAGGAAGGATTGTGCGATCTAGACGATGCAGTACCAGTGCAGCTCGTAGGTGCATTAGTGTTCGGAGATGCACCGGGTGAGGACACTGCACTATCGTCTCTCGTGACTCTTCGATCCGGCGGAGATGCAACTGCGATTTGAAACATAAATATATAAGTACGTATATTTGAAAGTTTACTGAATCAAAGTACATATATAGAAGAATCAATAATTTGCAACACTATGCTAAAGCACGCGACTAAAATTCAGTAGGCAACCTTTTAAATACAAACTTATATTAATATTGAAACTTTCGACATCGACTCGTGTGCATGATGGCGGAAACCAGAAAGGTTGTTTGGTAGCCGGGCTGGATTATTATCGATGGGAGTGTTTTCGAGGCAATGAGCGATGGTTAATAATTATACATAAGCATAGTTCGCAACGCGCCCCTTCAAGGGACAAAGCGTCACGATAATCACTCTAATTGATTGGTCAAACGGCAGACGTGGAAACAACAGGTCGGTGCTGAGGAAGGGCGATGAAAGAGCTATCGATTTGCACCATACGTCGGTGGATTACAAATTAGACCCAGTCCGGTTAACCGCGACGCTAGAAATACCCTCCTATGGGTTTTGAATGAAAACAGCACTAAATGAGAATTAGATATCGCATCTAAAAATATTATAGGCACGATTTCCATCGCAAATTGTAAATAATTTAGTAGGTAATATATGTATTTATAGAAACTATGTCAACACGGAATAGAGGAAACGTATCGGGTATAGAAGATTACCAACATCACTGTGACATGATATCGCAAGTATTTAATGCGTACTCCGGTAATAAAAGAGTGCTTATACCGCAAAGTGAGATCACTTTACGCTTTAAGCTGCTGCTTCACGCCATCAAGGAAATGAGACGCTTCCACCATTTATAGTCGACTTAGAGTGCATTAGAACTTTTATTCACTGGAATCTCCATACACTTATGTTCACAACGGTGAACAACTAATCAGCCTAAGTGTTACTATTTTCGAGCGAATAAATATTAGACTATACTACCTTATAGCGTGTCCACTTTACTACAAAGTAACCGTAATTATCCACGCGAACTCGCTTTACCTTAAATTAATCACCGTTCCTGGATCTAATGGAATTGTGGAATAAAAAAGGAAAATAGAACAATATACAACCCTGAGAGTACATGTAATAAATACTCATAACTGTGATCGCTTGGTTTAGCCAGCGGACGAAGTCCAATATTCCATATTCAACGTAATCTTTATCGATTTAACTTTTATATGGCGCACGCGGCGGGGCTCTCATTTTAATTTGCATCTCATGCAAGCTTATAAATCACCCCGCACGGTGCACGCGAATTTTATGCACTTTTATTCGCCCTCGGATTGAAACTTCCTACTGCACGGGGAATCAAATTTATTTTGTTAAATAAATTATCATTTTAATTCCTCGGCGTGCAAGACCAGTGGAATCCTCAGGGTTAGGTAGCTACAAGTACCGTTGTAAGTCTTCAAATCATTCCTGTTTTAACCACCTGCGAGTCAACGGGGGCGCTTAACGTGCGATAACAGGTATCATTTACTCGTTTTCCCCTGCGACGATGAAGACTAATCGTTTTTCGATTAGGGCTGAAATGTATTGTTGGAAGGGTGCAATAACTCGCCCCCAAATCGGGCGTCCAATAAATCGTGCCATCACGGAACCAACAAAGTAGAGGTGGAAGCGCCTGTATATTCGAATTACGTGATTCATGGCTACCGATAGGAACCTGGAATGGTTCAATTAAGTTGCTGCGACGGATTGTGGTCCTGCGCGAATTTCCGCCCGGCACGGCGCGTGTAATGAAAATACAATGAAACCGCGTTACACGATGTTGATTGTGTGTTCTCGGTTACCGAGGAACCGGAGCACCCTATGCTTCCAATTTCGATGTTTCGATTGTTTGTCACACCCCCGGAGTCCACGGTGAACAGGGCAACAGGAAAAACGACCTCGTGATTCTTAAAATCTGGTGGCGGTTTCAATTGTATATCTGTTTTAAAATCCTTTACTCGCGCAACGGATGAATTATTTGGGTAAATGTCAAGATTGTTGCAAGAAACGAAGTGTATTGAAAAAATATAAAAGTGCGCGAAGTTTTTAATAGTAGAAGTTAATGAGAATGTTACAAAATTTTGTAATCGAATAGGTATTGAGAAAATTAATACTAATCATATTACTGTTTATTGGAACGATGAAATATCTCTCCACTTTTGCCCCTATACGCGTAATTCTTTATTAAACTCCTGTCACGTGCTAGTAAATGTCGTTGCCGATGGAAAAGTACGCATGGAAGACGTGCCTTTGCAGGGCACGGGTACACAGCCACCCGTTATATGAAAATGCATTCATTATTAAATTTCTTTGCAGCCGCGGAAATTGAATTTCTGAAGATGGAGGGGCGGGGAAATCTCGTTAAAAGCACGGATTTAAAAGTGCTACGATCCTCGCCGAATATCATTTGATGTTCAAATATCGTTCGATGTTCAAATATCGTTCGATGTTCAAATATCGTTCAGTGTTCAAATATCGATCGGCGATGACCAAGGATCGTGAAACTGGCTTGATCATACAGAAGGAGACACGTATCGGCAATATTTTGATCGGCACCGTAAAACAATAACCAATTTCCCATTTTGCCAATGGTTCAGCGACCATCAATTGCTGTTTCTCAGCTGTTGGTTGGTTTTATGAACAAACTTTATCCATTATTCTTTTGACGAGACTTCCGTAAATGAAAATGGCCTCCATGGGCTTGTAATGTGTCCTCAGGAATGCAATATTCATCGAACGCCGCAATCAAGTTTTAAAAGGGCGGATGCGAGAAATTGTATTGCTGCCCTTTTGCTCTCCAGTTTAATGGCTCGCCATCAGCCGGATTTATGCCCCTCGATACGGCGAATGTCTCGTAAAAACGGGAATTTTTAAGACTCGCGAGATGCGCGCTGATATTTTATTAGTAGAATGAAATTTTATTGTTAAATACGAAAAACGAAGCATGCCTTTCTTATTTTGTCAAACAAGACATTCAGTGTATACATAAAAAGAAACCAATATTTCTTCAACGCAAAGCTGGTGTAACAAATTAAATTACGCGATTCATGAAATTTTCATTAATGGAAGAAGCATAACATCAGTCATGGAGTGTCCAAATCATTTTGGACGAAAGACTGATCGACATAAATGGAACGTCAGGTTAATGGGTCCTGCATTAATGAGGCTTAATTGAATAATAAATCTCCGTGGTCAGTGGTCCGCGTCCCCTTGTTTATTGGCAATACTCGCAGAAGCTAGGTATCCCCGGTCGTGCAATTACTATCGAGTTTACGATTTTACCAGTCGAATGAGGGATCGTACATCATCTCTTGTTAAATGCAAGCCGCGAATGCCTGCCATGTCACAATGGCCAGACTTCCATTGCAATCTTGCTAGGTTCCGTTCCACTGAATCCTCGATCACGACTATATATTCCCCAATTACGGTCTGCGCAGAAAATCGACGAATAAAAATTCTGATGGGAAACATAGCCTGAGAAAGCACAAATTTAGAATTCAAAAATTCGCTTTGACTATGTGTAGATACCGTGTCAAACGTCGACGTCCAGTTTCAACTTGCTCGACTTCATACTGAATGTACTTACTTTGGAATTTCCCGGGGCGCTTTGGAATTTCTCAAAGGGCTTTGAACTTCCTTTCAGCAACTCAAATACATTTTACACAAATTCAGTTAGATTACTCCATGTGAAACAGAAAGAATAGACGCATTTCCTTTTGTTCTTTCTATTCTTCTACTCCGAATGTTTTAACATTTAGAACACTTTAAGCTTTAAGGGGTGTAATTTTGATAGGAGTAGTAGAGATTGTTTTTTAACCACTGACAGAAGACATACGTCAGAAAACAGTTTTGTTGTGGTGGAATAATAGAAAACAAGTGAAGACTGTTCTACTTATATCTCCCGTGGTTATAAGTTGAAATTTAAATTGTTAGTAAAATTGAGCCGCTGGGAATACACGAGCAATGTGGGCAAAGGGTTAAGTGATCCCTTGAGAATCTAGCGCGCGAAAGTTGCAGCGTTTTGTGTCGTCTGAATGTTTCACGTTGTTTCCAATTTGTGTGTACACAGACGGGTGGTTACTGAAAGTGGAGCATGCATTCCCGCTAGAATAAATTTGGCAGAAAATCCACCACGACGTGTGAATTCATTTGCATACAGTATCGGTTCATCGTTGAATTATTTTAGGCGCTGGTCAATCGCGGAATTAATTAAAATTATTTCATCGACCACCTCGAAATCTAATTTACAAAATTTGCTTAATTCCTTCTCCCACTTTATACAGTCAATTTTCCAAATGGCTACAATGAAAAAAAAGGCTAATCGAAGAGATTCGACAGGAGGGTGGAAGTTATTGACGTTAAGAAGTTCCAAGCAGGGAAACAAACAACGTTCCTCCCTCTATGGTTATCGAATCAATTTTCCTCTCGGGACTGCGCTTATCCCCGGGGGCAGCATTCAATCGCAAGCATCAAATGCCAGACCTCACTGCCAGCACGATGTATCGAGGCGAATGTCAGCAGCCACCGAAATTTCAAACGGACTCGACACATCCTCAAGATGATTGGCTTTTTATCGACTCGGTGCTCGTGGGAGCATGACTATCAACTTTTATTCTGCGCATCACACTATCGAATTTAACCCGCTTTTCTAGCTACGAGGACAGTCGGCTCCGCGGTACAAAGGTGAGACGTTTCACACGTGCGACGAGTGTCAGGCTAAATTAAGTTGCACTTTAGAATCGTGCATGCTGAGTGTTCTAATTCTCCAGTAACTCATAATAAGTATACGAGGTTTTGTTTTTCAAGAAATCTAGCCTGTGGAACTGAAAGCACGCGAATAATACTAAATGATAATAACAAGATCGCGAGTTGGAGTAGCACAGCACTCCAACCATGGACGTTAATAAACGGAGCGTCAATTGCACTTCAGAGCGAATATATGGGAACTTACACAGTAGAAGATAATTTACAGGTAATGTGTTGGTCTTTATTACCTCTCAGCCATATTACTAAGGAGAGACTACATTCTATAGACACAACGAATAAGCTTGACCAACTATGTGCGACTGTGCCGTATGGCTTTGAAATAGCCCCAATAAACGTTCCGTCTCAGTGTCGCCGATACATACACGTAAACTAGTCGCATGTAAAATACATAATAGTAAATGTCCTTGCATTTGGAAAAGAGTTAGAAGGATGAGGAAGGAAAGGAGTTTCTATACCTAATAACTAAACTTCACTTGAGTTTTACGTGCTACCTATGCTATTTAAATCTTCATTTATTTCTGAGCAAGTGTAGTAACAATAAATCTTCTATACTTATTATAATCGTTGTGTCATTGATTCATCACCGCTCAGCCCAAACCGCTGACCCCAGAAACATGAAATTCGAAGAGTATATTCCTTTTACGATGTAGGTGCTAGATAAGAAGGGATTTTTTTAAATTCCATTTCCAAGGGGTGAAAAGGGGTAAAGTGTATTTTCACGGACTCTTTAACATCTCTTAGGCTCGATTAGTTATCAACTTGGAATTTACTTCGAAAGATTACCCACATAAATGCCTAAAAACTAATTCCAGGATTTTGTCTTAATCAAACACTAAGCGGGTGGTGAAAAGGGGTGAAATGTGGTTTAATGGAGTCCTCAATATCTCTTAAAAGTTACTCTATACAGAAGTGTGTGTTCTATCGATAGATCAGGGGGAAAGGTTGATCTACTTGCTTCAAGTTCATTTATGAAATAATAAGCTTTCAATAACGACTGGAATAGATTACTGGAGCTCTGAACAGAATGTAAATTTGCTTATTAATCAGTGTTGCGATGGAACGGTTGGTACCCATCGGGCCGGCGCCACAACTGCGCGTCATTGCGAGGTGCTGGAAACTTTATTGTTATTATGGCGGGAAGGATTACGACTAATCTTCGGCAATAATAATTGTAATCGTTTCACGGTACAATAATCTAAACAGTCCACCACGTTGCGGTATAATTTGATATAATGTTTCCATTAGCCGTTAATTCGGACGATGAGGCCTGAATTAATAAGGAAATTTATTTAAATTGAATATACAACCAAATTAAAAATCAAACTATATTACATGATTCACGCTTTAGTCTAAGAAAATTCATCAAAAGTTAATTATTTTAATCCATATAAATACTTAAGGCTGAAATCGGTGATATTTCAACCTCAGATTTACCCGCAACATTAACTAATTTAGATCAATGCTATAAAAAAATATAAAGAAGCCTCGCAATTCAAAAGAAAATGTGCAGAGATGTGTCACCACAAGAATGACACGGATATCCCGATTATTCCTGTTCTCGTCGTCTCAATCGCATCCGAATAACAGGGATTACTAAACTGGAATGCTACCCAAGGATTTTCGGAAGGAAAATGCTTCCGAACGGTAAGATCAGGTGCGCCTCGGCCGAGATAGCCACTTGTAATCCACCCTCTCGAATTCCCATCTCGTATCGTTCGAGCTCGCGACTCGCCAACGATCTTCCGGGGCGGAATATCACTGCAGATTCTTCGGCGAAGATCGTATCGATGGATATAAACTTAAAACACGAGGTGGTGCAGCGTGGCGCGCCAGATTGAAAGTGTTTCCCTGGCGCCGATGTCGATACACTGGCAGAATGCTCCTCGTGTCCAGGGAGTGTCGTTGACATCATGGGGATGTCGAAGGATTCACCATGGCATCTTGCAGGACGGAGGGAAAAGCACTTTGGTGCTTTCACTTTCCGTTACCGTAATTCTATTCATCCTTTGAAAATCTTTTGAATTTCATCAGAAATGTTAAAAAGTCTACGAAAGCTTTTATTAGCATTAACACGCGCGTTTTATAGCCATTGCATTGGAAACATGATTCATGTACTGCGATTTCGTGTCCTCGCAACCCTGGACGTGTTACGCTGTTAGTCTGTTTGTACAATTCTTTAACAGAGCCATCAAGTTTTTCTGGGTTCATTCGATTAGATAGCACGGCGTCACCTAGGCCACCGAGTAATTACAATCCAAGTTAGCTCCGCGTTTGCACAGTTCGATTAAGCAAGCACACGGCCTCCACCACTATGGTAACTAAACTACACTACGACAATGGCTGTTCCTTTTGTCGAAGGTACAAAAGGATCGATGGGCACATAGGTCAGTAACGATCCGTTAAATCTTTGTTCCTCTTATCACGTCGAACGGAGGTGAGCCGCGGTTCGAATGTTCTACTTCGAATTACGAGCTTCCGGGATGTTGTATCGAGAGGTGGGGAAGAAAAGTAACCCTTAGTGCCTAGCATGAATTTCTTAAAGCACGAAAATTGGCTGTAAGAATAATTTCTCCAAAGTGACTGTAATTTCCTTCACTCCTTTCAATAATTTAATAACTTGGAATGAGTTCATGAATAACTTTTTTTTTATGAGAAATTAACGAGAAAATATATTCTTTCAATGGTTAATAGAACTGTGGAAACATCTCATAGAGATAAACTTGCACGAAACACAATTTCAGATTAGACTGTAGTTTTATTTTGAGGAAGTCTTTACTTCAGGGGAAGTTATTCACAATAACAGAGGGAAATATTACGAGGAATACAGCTGTTTGAAACGAGATTCCTGCCTTTCCTGGACCTTGGTGTGTCGTAATTGAAATACATTTTGCAAGACGACTAAAATGTTTGCTTTTGAAGGACTTCATTTTCTTATGAAAGAGCACGATTACAAAATCAGGTTAAGTTCAGATTTAATGAGAAGAAATTACACACGGTACAACGAGATACCAGAGGGCACGGAAATATTAACGAACCGCATATTGTATAAAAGATGATATCCTAATAGAGCGAGTGTAATGTTAATCTAAAAAAGATGCAGAGAAGTTCTGCAATTCCATGTAAGATTTTCTGTGACAGGAGAATAAGGATTCTGTGTCTCGATTTTTCTACAACCGATCATAATACATTTCGATAATCGTAGACTGTCATTGACAGTCCTCATCCGGACGATAAGAACATATTCTCCATGAAACTGATTCTTCTTCACACTTAACGTAATGAATAAATATTTGTACTATTAACTTGCTTACGTTCCTGTTTCTATGACCTTCGTAGGTACACACACCTAGAATAAATATTTGCCATGCTCTCTGCGCGTTATCAGATTTCCTTCAAATCTCAACTGCTTTACCTTGCCGTTTCATTCTCTTCGTGATAATATCCAAAACATAAGCCTACTACGCAAACTACTTACTGTAATCATACACTGGCTTTACAGTACAAAACAAATCGCATCTCGTCTGCCTTCCTAGATACTATCATCCTGACAGCCAACTTATTTAATCTAGATTCAATTGGACTATCGATTATCAGCAGAGATTGTTTAACTACAAGCATAGGAAAAGTTTTAGATTTAGCATTTGTCGTTTAGCGGAAGCACACCAGTATTTCTTGCAATCTACTAAAACCGCGATATGACTCGCGGTTCTGATAACTTACACGACCATGATCCTCCAGGATGTCGAATCATGCCAGAGGGAATATAGGACGTGAATTCGCTATACGTTCATACACCGCAGAAATCAACGATGCCACTGTCTGCTGTATTCCTTGGAGTGATAGTTAATCAAGGATTTAACGTAACATTAATTCATTTACGCGAAACTTGAGTACACGTTGACGCTGCGTGGCATGAAATTATTACATCGTTCACGTGCTATGATTCTGTGATATTTAAATGTACCTACATCAGGCAAATGTTACTGACAAGGGAACATCCCGAACTCGGAAATTCAAAAAGTTCTGAAACTTTGTGAATAGGTATGTAGGGAATTTCCTTCAGATTATAACGCAATTTTTGTTTGCTCTTCAAATTTACTCTAAGGGGTGCAATTCACCTCTGAAAATCTGGTTATTTTCCGACTTTGTGTTATAACTCGTGAACCAAACTCGTGTTTACCAAATGATAAATCTAATAATTAAAAGAAGTAATTTTTGTCTTAAAACTTTTTTCTATCTCTTGTAGTTCGCGAGTTATAACTCAAAATTAGAAAATAGCCAAATTTTCAGGGGTTAATTTCATCCCCTTCAAGTGAGTTTGGGTAGCAAAAAAATTGTATTGTAATCAGGAGAAAATCCCCTACATATTCACAAAGCTTCAGAATATTTTGAATTTCCGAGTTCGGGATCTTTCTTTGTGTGTTTTAAACGTAGAAATTGCACGGATCATTTTCCGTGTTTTTTTATGGTAAATATCCAGCTGACGCAGAGGAACCATTGCAAATAGATCGTAATTCCGAGTTTCGCTCACGATTTTATATAGTTTGCGAATCGCGTGCATAATCCACGCGTCTCGCCAAGTCACGAATGAGGATTTGCATCTTGGAGGATGCGGGGTTAAGCCACAGATTAATCCTGTTCAATTTTAACCCAGTCCCGTAAGCCGCGCAGCTAAGCCCGAGGCTTTAAGCCGAAAGTTCGAAGCGCGCTCGATTCCGCGAGCGCAAAATTCAAACAGGATCTGCATTGTGAAAATATGGGGTGAGAGGGACCGGTATTTCCTTTTTTTTTGTACTATCGAACAATCGGTGTAATATTTCCGCGCCAACAAAGTGCTGTGCGGAGAAGAAATAATAACGGGGTCGCGCGTTCGTTTTGTGCTACGATGTAATCTCTTTTTTAAAACCGATCCCTGCTGGCCGGTTTGATAGCGTACGAATTCGCGGCTCGTTCGAAATTGGAGAAAATAATCGACGCGTCCGAACGCTCGATGACTGCGCAAAATTTATTTTACGGCGAGTATTGGCATCGTAAAATTGATTCTTTCATTCAACGACACTGAGTTTCTAGGGAAACGAGGTGCTGTGCTCGAATATTGAAATGAATTAACCTTCAGCATCAATTGTTATCTTTTCATATGATATTCAAATACCCCGAGAAGAGGATGTATTAATGTTCCACGCTTGAAACAAGTTATGCCGCGTGTTTATTGTGGATTTAAATCATTAATGCAGCGAATGTTCGATTTATCGAACTGCCGGTATCATTTATCCACTCGAGCGTCATTACATTCTATGAATTTCACAGAGAACGTTGTAAGACCCTAAGCCTAGTCTAAATTTATCTAAAAGCATTTGAGCTTGAAGATATTCAACTTCTATTCGATAAGATCGCGCGGGACCCTTTTGCACCGATGGCTTCGTTAAAAATAGTCAAAGGACAGGGGTGGTCGTGACGTGGAATTTTAAATTGCAAATAAAATATCGCCCTCTCTTGGAAGCAGAATTATTAGCTGACGAACACGGGCGTGTTGATGCTGCGGTACACTCTGTGGCGTAAGAGATGGTTTACATTTAGATGCTTCGACCTATCGATTGCATAGTTAGGTAACTGAATGCAAAAACAGGCCATACTACGATTACATGCCGTTTACTATATTTTTGCAATGCACATTTGCATACGCATAATAGACTGCACGTGTACCACCGACTGGGTAAAAATATCAATTCTGATAAGTGTCCAAATCTATTTTAGATACCGTAGAAAATACACTATAGTATTTATCAAGTTAGTATACCTACGTTGCACTATCCCAATATCTTTACGAATACCTTAATATCAATAAACTTAATGATCTGACACCGCGCAGGGACTTATTTCTAATTTTAAAATTTAAGGCGACAACTGCTACTTCTCAAATTTATATTCTCCTTCTTCGTCCATCATCGCGACAGTGCTTTTAAATGATCTTCCCAAGAGCAAATAAAAGAATCCTACAAACACGAGCCCTCCAGACCTCCTGAAAGGTAATTTCACAGCCAACGATGTCTCCCTCCTGGGACTGTAATGCACTGCGAAGAACGTTTATAATCATGCTATTCGAAATCCTGTTGAATCAACGATGAAAGTCACTCCACTAAAAATTCGAAATGGAAGAAGGGGTCCGATGGAACGGTATCATCACGGATCCTTATCGCCGAAACAGGTGATGAAGCGTATCTACTATCTTCGCTATCGGTCGGACCAGATCTCGGTCGAAATGTGTGGATGATAACGAAGCCTCTTCCTCCCGACAAAACAGCGGATCGGCGTGGTCCGATAAATGTTCATACGGTCGATCCGCTAATCGCAGGTAGGAAGCACTCGCCATTCGCGGCCGCACAGAAATGCTAAACCCTCCTACGTTTGAATTACACAACGCGGCTATAAAAGGGGGTCGGTGTCGTCGGATTTCACCGCAATCGTTGTGACAGCGTTAGTACGAACAAATGTCCGAAACCAATCGGTGCATGCTGCTAGAATAACAACGGTACGCTACGATCTCACACGGTAGTGTCGTGTGCGCATTAAATCTTCGGGGCCTTCCAACGCGAGATCGTCACTGATACACGACTGCTTTCGTTAGAAACAATTTGTTTGCTTCCCGGCAACACACCGAGTCGCCGGTGAAATCTGTAGCTGGCTGGTTTATCGGGTGAACCTGAGCGAGCGGTGAATTTATATTACAGTTTGTGCACAGATCCGCCGGTGTATACCTTCGCGGCTGACCTGAGCCCAAAACCTCTCGCGATTAATTAACCGGCTAATTTCATATTCAACAGCGTCTCTTCTCTACGTGTTTAGGAAGCATGAGGGCGGTAATAGTGTTTTGTGTAATGTCGTTGTCCCTGGTCTGTGGGCTCGATCAGGGAAACGATGACTGGTGGCGAACCATGTCGCTTTATCAGATTTATCCCAGGAGCTTTAAGGACAGCGACGGGGATGGTGTAGGGGATCTTAAAGGTAAGTACGCTTGTTTATCTTCCATCACATTTCGTCTCCGGTTGTCAGCATTTTGCATAAATTCTTCCGCTGGGTGCTCCGCTTATGCGCAATACTGTTATCGTTGCATGTAGATTACTTAATACGAGTCGAAAGAAAGCTACACCTTAGTCTTTTGATTTATTTAGTCTCGCGATCGCGTAACAGTGACAAGAGAAACATGTCGCGAATGCAATTAACAGGGGCACCTAAGCGCGCAAGCATTAACTGAGAAAAGGGGAGTAAAGTGCAGAGAAATCTCGTCTAGCGGAAGTTAATGCAGCTTAAGGAGGGAAAATAAATTTTCACGGAACGCACGCTGCCTCGTTGCGCGGGCGTTGCTAGTGCTTTGACGGGCGAAAGTAAGACGGGGTAACGTATCCTACTAAAGGGTTTCAGTCCCTAGGACGCTCGAGCGACCCTGAGAGAAAATATACGTCCCTCTGACGCAACTCGCGAGTTTTTCTACACGCCCTCTCGAGGAATAATATCGTCCTTAATACTGTCAAGAATTCCCTATTGTGAGAGGTGTATATTTAGCCGAAATTCTCGTAACTCGCATCTGAATGCAAAGGAATGGAAGAAATATTATTCCCCGAGATTTCGTTCGAATCTCCTACAGATAAAGGTTTCTGCGCAAGAAATAAGCTACGCTAATAACGAGTAAACGAGCGATCGCGCAAACGGCAAGGATATTTCCCTATACTTACGATATGAAAGTGAAAATATCGCTGAACTGTAGAAATGTCAACTTCAAATGCCACGTTTCCGTAGCTACGTAAAGAGCTTATAAATATAACGATCAATGACAGACGTTCTTATTAATCTAATTAATTATAAAACTGTCCCTTTCGAATCTAAATGCAGAATCGTAGAAAGTATTTACCTACGGATTCTGTCTAGAATATTTCTTTTTACACAATCTGCGCCAGATAACGTAGCGGAGAAATTTAAACAGCTTGCGTGCGAGTAAAAACTGTTATGAATGAAAGTGTTATTATCTAACCGAGCACAGCCGCAAAAAATGGAGAGTATTCAGCGACAGTGGCTGACCACAAAGGCAAATTTCTATTGAGAATCGATTTCTTCTTTTTTTGACCGCAGGCATTCTGAGCAAGCTGGACCATATGGTCGAATCGAACATTGACGGTTTCTGGCTGTCTCCTTTCTATCCAAGCCCGATGGTCGATTTCGGCTACGATATTTCCGATTTCCGAGCCATCGATCCCGTCTTTGGCACGATGGAAGATTTTGAGGATTTGCTGAAGCTCGCTCACAGCGTACTCTTGAAGGTGATCGTGGATTTAGTCCCCAATCACTCCTCGGACCAACACGAGTGGTTCCAGAAGAGCTTGATGAACATACAGCCATACAGCGATTATTATGTTTGGCGCGAAGGGCGGATGCTTGAAAACGGCACCGGCCTTCCGCCGAATAATTGGGTGAGTCTCGTTTCACTACACGCCTGGCAAGTGAATCCAATTTCATTACACGTCTGTCAGACGAGCCCCCGTTAGGATTAGGGGTCAGAAAGATGAAATATCTGACATCATACGATTCGCGTGAAACGTTTCGGGGCAATCGAGCGTTGCATCGATTTTTGTCGCAGAAGTTTTCAGTAGACATTGAAGAAGTTATATTGAAATTATTTTACATCAGTAAACTCTAATTAAATCTCTCATTGGGTGAAATTAAAAATTGGTCAAGCGAATATTGAGTACAGATTCGAATTTTAAGGGTTCACATCTAGTCACAAGGCAGTGGGGTTACTGAAGAAAATAATATTCTAAAACGCTTTCTATACATATCGTCTCAGATTTTCTTTTTTTTACTACTGCAACGTTGTCTTTTGCTACAAAAATAATTGTAGAAGATCGACTGAAATTTAAATTGCGTTCTAATTTCAGTTGATTACGTTTAAAGAGTTTTTCAATTACCACTGGCACCAGAAAGCAGCTAGAAGAGTAGTGAATAACAGACTCCGTTGTCCGCGCTCCCATTCACCTCTATTCAAATCCTTTTAATTTCCTGAAAAATTTAATCCGACAGCAACTGCCCCACATTTTGTCGAATCCCGTTTGCACACAACACACGCAGACACGTACAAATTAATAAAGCGAGCTAACATTCTTCCCGTCAGAAAGCACAACAAACACCGCCGATTTCCCATTCCTTTGATTAAATCTCCTATCGACTTCCATCCGCCCAATCAAAATTTTCTGCACGAAATAGTCGACAATGGACGCATCCACGCGTGCATTCGCAAAACTCTGCAAACTCTACACGAAAAATTTGGAAAATGAATATCCGCTTTGTTCGTTACTTTCCGTGCTTTTCAAAAAACGACGACTACACAATTTCTATATTTAGTGACGCTGTATTTTGCAAAAATGCAGCCTAACAATGAAGTTTTGTTCGACTTTATATTCTTCCTTGAACCAGAAGCATACATGAAATAAACCAATTACTACTCGATATTCCACTAGAAACGGAACTGAAAATTTGTGGATGATCAAGTAATAATTCCTCTACAGCGTCACCTATTAATGCCACTTAAGTTTTCGAGAAACTCCACGTTCTTTCAATTTTCATCATTCCATCGCATTAGGACCTAATGATTAGGTGAACGCATCCGCAAGTTTATTTGTTTAATTTTCTGTGTATTTCGCAAAAACTTGTGAACTGGTATCTGCGCACAGGTGAGCGTATTCGGAGGAGGACCAGCTTGGACCTGGCGGGAGGAGCGACAGGCATATTACTTGCACCAGTTTGCACCAGGACAACCAGATCTGAACTACAATAACGAAAACGTTGTACGAGAGATGCAGGTAGGTCACGAAACGTGGGTGTCTGTAAAATCATCGGAAAAATCAGCACGACAAAAATTGACGCTGACTTCGAAATGTTAAGAAATTTTTTCTGCGGTTTAAATGTTGGGAAATTAGTAAGGAATTCTTTGGGATAGGTATACATACCAGCTTTCAAACTTGATAATCATAATAATCGTTTTTAAGGAAAAGTTACTTCATTTAATCCGCCACTTCATCCTTTCGGTAAGGACAATTTCTAATCTGTAGTAAATATAAGATTAAATTCCTTATACTGGGTGACAACCATATCGAATGATCTCATTGTTTCGAATAGCCTCTTAACAGATTTCATTGAAACGCGAGTAGCTATATCGATAGCGAAACAGTTTACCGAGATAATGATTTTTATTGTTATCGGGGAAATCATGCTTTGTAAAAACCGCGCCTAGAACTTACGTAAAGCGCGGATCAAGCGATCACGCGCTCGAATCTGTTTCATCGAGCATCGGGATTTTAGTCGATCCGAATCAGTATTCGACTTTCGAGCTACTTGTACAGCTTGATCCGATAAAGAGCTTCTTCGATCAGCAGATATTAACGATACTACAAATAGACTTCACAGATACATCTAATGCAACTACTGTTCCATTTGCGTTTAATTCTTTAAGTATTAAAGATTCGTTAAATATTCACAGAAATAATTTTCACCAAGATACTGAGAAATGTTAAAGAAAAAAATACCAAAATACTAAAACAAAAAGTGCTGAAGTATGAATTTATACAGGCAGAAATATCTACCACTTTCTTTATCGCGTCGTCCTTAGACGATGCTTGTGAGAATATTCAGTCGCATTAATGGGATCGTTACCGGACTGCAAATAAATTCTACTTGTATACACTACGTCTCATCGTAGCCCTTTTCAATCTTTCAGCCGCTGAAACGACTGTCGCGCCAGCCGTAGAAAGTTAATACGATTAGCCTGTCCCCAGTTTTTCTCGGGTAAAAAGCAAACGTACCATTTTTTTCCGCAGAACGCTACTTGTCAACAAATAGCTCAGAAATCCTTGGCGAGGTCCATCGATCGTTCTCCCAACGACGCTATCGATACTATATAGAGACGCTGTAATTATCATCGTAAGAAACCAGTGGACAGGAGAGTGACGGAAAAATCTCGATCTCGCGTTTTCCACGACGCCACGTCGAAATTGCCGTGATTACTTCCGCCAGAATTCCTGTTCCACCGTCGTTCCGAGTAGACTGCACCTTGACGACGCGCTAAAGTGGGACAAAGGACGGGAATTAGTGGCGGTCATTGTTTCGACGAGCCACTTGTTAGTTCAACGTGACTTTGATTCGTTCCCCGTGCTGTTATCAAGCAATTTTATATCTCGGAATGTGAGTTGTCGCGTTGAATCGTTACTTATGAGCACAGCTATAGAATTCTGCACCAAGGGAATGCGAAAACTTGTTCTGCCTTCATTTAATTCTGTAATTGGGATCCCGATTACGGGACGAAGAATTGCAAATTGAAATGCGTGAATTTTAACAGAATATTAGGGAAGATAATTCGTGTTAATAATGATTCACATTTCAACATTTTCTACTACGTTCTCATACAAGAAAAATTCAAATTATCTAAATCCTCC
Organism: Andrena chrysosceles; assembly: GCA_963855975.1. Classification (NCBI taxonomy): domain Eukaryota; kingdom Metazoa; phylum Arthropoda; class Insecta; order Hymenoptera; family Andrenidae; genus Andrena; species Andrena chrysosceles. The sequence continues at coordinate 5,716,488 of OY979766.1, read as the reverse complement.
TATAGAATAAGTATAATATGATCGAAAATCCTCGCGTGACCTGAATCCATTCCAGATGTCGCTAGAATTCCGCAACTTTTTCCAAAGTTACGCATCTCATTTGAATTTTAATATCTTGAATTTAATGGTAGGATAAGGCGGTAGACGGGAATATAAGTATTAAAATAATGAGTCTAAGACTTCTCCAAATTCACTGAATACAAACATTGGACTAGATCCTAATAAGCAGGACTTTGAAATATTCAGAATTTGGATTACAGGTGGCAGAGTTTCACTAATTTTGCATAAATGGGGCTGGATTCACTCAAACGTGGTCGCACTATTCATAGGGGACAGGACGCATTCGGGATTACCTAAAATTCACGAGACCCAATGCGACTCTATCGTACTTCATTAATGCTAGATCGAAATCAAAGAGAAGCAGAGCACAGCAGATCATAGAAAGATTTTACATTGATTAAGAATCTGACATAAATTATAATCAGCCTTTTTCTTTCAGCCAGACCTGTCAACAACCCTTCAGTGAAATAACAATCACGTTAATCTCGCAAAAAACATTTCTCTTGTTCCTTCTGTTCCACTCGTGCGATTTACCTACACTCAGTTTAATCCTTTGGGGTTTCCACTGCTGTCTGTGTTCGAACGAAATCGTTTCACTGAAACACTTCGAAAGAACCCGTGCCGTGAACGTAATCATTGATTTAATGAAACAGAGAATTTACCATGTCAAACCTCACCATCATGAATGGGAGAAATTTTCTAACAGCATATAATATTGATATACCATATTTTATACAATTTCATACATTATATCATTATATCATTTCATTGTCTGTCACACCGAATATCGACGCAAGGTCGTTTAATAACTACCAAGCTACCCTATCGAAATTCTCGGACACCTTTCAAATTCCCGTATTTCGGTAACCCGATGCTTCGGACGTTTTACAGGACATCATGAGGTTCTGGTTGAACAAAGGCGTAGACGGCTTCAGGATAGACGCCGTGCCTCACCTTTGCGAAGACGAACGATTCTTGGACGAGCCGCTGTCAGGAGACACCGACGACCCCAACAATTATGGATACACCCTGAAGACGTACACGAAGGATCAGCTAAAAACCTACGAGATTGTACGCGGCTGGAGGAGTGTCCTGGACGAATACGAGAAGCCTAGTAGAGTGATGATGATCGAAGCTTACGCGAACATGTCGATGACAATGAAGTATTACGAGGCTGGGGCTCACTTCCCCTTCAACTTTGGATTGATCACAGAAATGAACAATGATTCGAAGGCGTCCGATTACAAGAGGATGATCGATGACTGGATGTCGAACATGCCACCAGGATGTACTGCTAATTGGGTGGTAAGTCCCAATCGATTACACCTTTAACTACATTTACCAGCTTTTTGTGGACTAACGTTCGCCTCGTGTACCTCGAAATACTTCGCTCTTGGCCCATCAAAGTGGCTCGTCAAGTTCCACGCTCATTCATCGACATTCACCGCGCCAAAGCCACGCGACGGGCTAATCAATCGGCGACACGCGTCTCTCGAAGCCCGTGCAAATAGCAGAAAACAAATTCCCTCGTTTGGCAGTTTGGTCGCGGGGTTGAGAAAATCGAATTTCCAGAGGCGTCGCTCGAGCAGAGCCGGTTGAACCCGTTCGATCGGAAACACGCCACCGTTCGCCGACCTATTTCGAATTCGAAGACCGCGCTTGCTTTCAAACAGGCCAGAATGCGAGCGCGGCAACGCGTGAACGAGCCTCAAAGTGTCCACAAAACGCTTAGAAAAGAACACAACGGCCTGGCTAGAGCGATTCGCATTTTTTGAATTGCCAGAGAGCGTGGAATCGTCTGTCTGGCTCTTTTCTCTCTGTGCAACGCTACGCCAGTTCGGTCGTGAAATTCCAAACCCGGTGAATAAAAAGAAATACAAGTACATAGTTCGGGGGTGCAATGGTTTGCGAGAGGACCAACAGATCGTGAACATTGTCTGTGCAGGCTGGTAACCACGACAAGCCGAGGCTGGCGACACGATTCGGTCAGGAACGAGCCCACGCGGTTACTTTGATGACGCTTTTACTGCCGGGCGTCAGCGTGACGTACAACGGCGACGAGATCGGCATGGAGGACACGTGGATATCGTGGGAGGACACTGTGGACCCGCAAGGATGCAACGCTGGCGAGGAAGGTTTCGAGACGAGCTCCAGGGATCCTGCCAGAACGCCGTTCCAGTGGAGCATGTATACTTCTGCGGGTGAGTCCTTCATTTTTCAAGGGGTCATACGATCGAGTTGATGTAGCGGGGACGGAATGCATATCCACGATGGAAGGGTTAAATATTTACTACGATCCAGCGTACGTCTGTGTTCCTTGACCTTAACAATCGTTTCTTAACCGTTTTTGTTTATATAGAGAAAAAGTAAATAGTTTTGATACGTCTAAATTGATCGTCCAAATAACATTTTTTCATTCATTTTGTATGTATTTTCTCAAATTTTTGCTTACTGTATATTAAAGGGGAAGGACCAAAGAATATTTTGGCATATTTGTTATTAAGTACTGAGTTCAAATAAAAAATGAAAAAATTGAAAACAGAATAACGTATCAACTAGCCCCACAGTGGGGTAAATTGATACGTTTTGCCTTCGTCCAAATAACATTTTTTCATTCATTTTGTATGTATTTTCTCAAATTTTTGCTTACTGTATATTAAAGGGGAAGGACCAAAGAATATTTTGGCATATTTGTTATTAAGTACTGAGTTCAAATAAAAAATGAAAAAATTGAAAACAGAATAACGTATCAACTAGCCCCACAGTGGGGTAAATTGATACGTTTTGCCTTCGTCCAAATAACATTTTTTCATTCATTTTGTATGTATTTTCTCAAATTTTTGCTTACTGTATATTAAAGGGGAAGGACCAAAGAATATTTTGGCATATTTGTTATTAAGTACTGAGTTCAAATAAAAAAAGGAAAAATTGAAAACAGAATAACGTATCAACTAGCCCCACAGTGGGGTAAATTGATACATTTTGCCTTCGTCCAAATAACATTTTTTCATTCATTTTGTATGTATTTTCTCAAGTTTTTGCTTACTGTATATTAAAGGGGAAGGACCAAAGAATATTTTGGCATATTTGTTATTAAGTACTGAGTTCAAATAAAAAATGAAAAAATTGAAAACAGAATAACGTATCAACTAGCCCCACAGTGGGGTAAATTGATACATTTTGCCTTCGTCCAAATAACATTTTTTCATTCATTTTGTATGTATTTTCTCAAGTTTTTGCTTACTGTATATTAAAGGGGAAGGACCAAAGTATATTTTGGCATATTTGCTATTAAGTAATTAATTCAAATAAAAATGAATAAAAATTGAAAACAGAATACCTAATGTATCAACTATCCCCGGTCTCTCCTATTCTTTCAACTTTTAATTCTTTCAAATGGAATTTGAATGCAGCTAATTAGACCCCTTTTCTGCGCTAGCATTCCTTAACATTCCCGATATAAACTTAACCCTTTCACTACGAGCGCCGGATATATACGGCATCCATCTGATGACCTGTGTGTACGAGCGCCGGATATATCCGACGTCACGGAACGACCCGCCGATCCTAGCGCCGACTTCAGTCGGCATCACCAACAGTTTAAACAAAAAAAAAATAATGTAAAAAAGTGTTAAAAGCACTTTCGCGGAAATGTACGCCGTAGCGAAAGGATTAATAATCTTGGTGTCGCAGGATTCTCCACGAACACGACGACCTGGCTTCCGATCAACAAAAATTACAAAACCTTGAATCTACTCACGGAGAAGATGAACAACGACTCTTACTATGCCTTCTACAGAGCAGTTTCGACGCTGAAGAACACGCCGATCGCTGAGAAAGGGAACTTAATTACGAAGGTGTTGAACGAGAACGTTTTAGCATTCTCCAGGTAAGTGGTCGATATTAAACAGGTCGCTGCGAAATTAATTTCGTTGTTAATTAGTTTATAGAGCGGTATCTGGCAAATCGAAAAGATACCGCGAATCGTATCGTAAACGTGTTGCAAGGTACGATTGTTCCGGTGATCGTTAGAAATTACGATACAATCGATTGCGTTGTTATCAGTTCGCGTCATCGATTCCTACTGTGCACACAGACTATTCGTAATTTCTTCAGGGAAACCGTGGAGGACGGATCTATTTACGCAGTTATAAACCTCGGGAACGAAGAAGAAACGGTTGACTTATCAGCGTTCGATAACGTATCGAGCCGATTGAAACTGTATTACGCAACTCCCAGCACTGATTTTGTACAGGGGTAAGTGCATGCACTTAGTGCAATGATTGGAATATCGTATTATATATCTAAGCCTCGCCGGCCGTCATAAATCGACGCCACTATACGTACACTTTCCTGAAGTTAATTTGTATAATGATATTCCTTATTCGTTTGCAAATACAGATCAGTCTTGGCCGATATCAAGCATGTCAAAATCCCCGCGGCAGGTGCAGTGATTTACGTCGATCTTAAAATCATGGAATGAGAACGGCCGAATTAACACCGACGTTACTACTGGAATCTTTATTCCCATTCCATCGAAAATACCTCGCTAAGTTTCCCAATAGAGTTAGAGAAAACATTTGTTAAATAATAAATAACTTCCAACTCGTATATAATTCTCTTCTCTATTTTTGTACGCTGCATTGTACATTTCCTCTCAGAATAAAGTTCTCCTATAGATAGCGATCAAAATTCCTAGTATAGGGCTAGCTGTAACCCAAGGACCCAGTATAACTCCTCATCATCAACGTTCCTAATACAGCATCAACGTGGATTACCTTCAACTCCAAACGCCTACTAATAGTTTCTACCACTACGAAGACACTGCACATAATATCACCGACACATTGAATGACCGAATTCACACAGACTTCACGTGAATCCAGCTTACACGGCTGGTTAATCCAAGATCACCGTTCACCTTGGCTCCACGTAACGTTCGTCTAGAAGACAACCGGAGTTCGAGCGAGTTGAAACGCTCGAAATTCGGTCGAATTCGGTACTCGATCCGATCGCCCGGACCTTTCACTTTTGTCCCGAAGGCAGACGTGGCCTAAGAGCGACGATTGATGGAAGCTGCTTCGGCCGACTGTACCCGAGGACGCAGCAGCCACTGTCAATCCGCTTGCCAATTACAATCGTCGCAGAATCTCGGATGTCCACGGCAGATTTCGCGTGCTCGCGAAACGACAGCCCGTCTCCGCGCGGCTATGGAATTTCACTCGTTCGCTCGTCAACTTTCCAAAGTTCTTTCGCGTCCGCCGAAAGGCAGCTGCTGCTCTCCGGCATTTTCTTCCTCCGTGGACCGACTCGCCGTTTAACCTTCCCGTTTGAGCTTCGTTCCAAATGCGCGGTGACAAGCGACGGAATTGGATACACCGAGGTGCGAGAGCATTTCGAGGAAAGCTAGGCTCCGCGCTGAGCTTCTTAAAGCAGACGTTCTCGAAGCGGAAAAGCGTTTGCTGCTTGTGACAAGTATCGGAGATAAACTCTTTTAAATGTTCGTTAATTGCGAATAGAACGAACCAGTACGCTGTATACGTTTATTGAGAGTAAATGCTGATTTGGTGTGAGAAACGGTCGAGATGTCACTATCGAAATTTCATTGCACTCTTGCATTTTCCTCGATAGCTTTTATAAATAGTTCGATAAGTTAGCGGAATAAAATGATCGCTGCCTGAGACAATCTCGTCTACTAGGATACTTTGCGTTGAACAAAGTTATATTCCCGAAGGGTATGAAGCTCATCCAGCCGCCAGATGGAAGCAGATTTACAATTTGATTGGACCAATAGTTTCAACCGAATTTAAACTAAAGAAAGTTTCTCAATTCATTATTCTTACAAACGAAATTTTAATTACTACCATTCATACTTTTATTTCGCCCTACCGTTTCCCCCATATTATTTCCCTTCACTTCTATGTTTTCGTTCTCCTCTGGCAGTATGAAATATTATTATATTGTGCAGTTCCAGAGAGGAATCCATTTAATTAAAACTGGATTGTGAAAATCATACAAGTGAACACATCAGCAAGAGTCCTCAGATTCTCAAACCTTTGAGTGAAGCAAACGCTGAATATTTATTTGATATGTCTAGTAGTTTGCGACTAAAACCTGCCTGAAAAAGTCTATGTACTTATGTTTCCTGACACAGACAAGGACGCGAAGTTTTGTCGCTGACAATGCACGAGATGTGAAACAATTATACTAATTGCATTCAAGATTATGCAACTTTAACGCGTCATTGTTAATAATCGTTTATCTCCATTATCTGTAAAATCTTTGCGTCGAAATTTGTCTATTTACTCCAATTGTTTTCGAAAGTGTTGTAAATTCATAAGCTTGCTGATGTAAATACGGTTATTACAGAAATCATATAAATTCAAGAGGGTTGTCATTGGAATAATATAGTTCGTTCAAAATCTTTCGATACGCGCGATCCTCGAAGTCCTCCGAATTTTAGGAACAGCTGGCTGCGTCAGCTGATTCAATCTGGAGATCTGAGTACGTACATAGAAAAAAGTGGATTCTGGGACGTGACTTGCGTCCCATTTTTCGTGAGCAACCCTTCAGTGGGGTGGAGTGAATCGTTCATTGCACGAGAATTACTTACACTTTTTATTCTCGAGGACTCTTAAGCCCAACAATAAAGCGTAAGCCAAAAGTTAGTAAATCTAAACCAAAAGGTTCTTCATTCTTTTCTCCCGAATAAATGTAACAATTTAATCGAGACGTGTGCCTGTTACCTTTACGCTAAAAAAAAAGGGAAGCTGAATGTTGCTGGTCAGAAACGAAACACGTGTAGAACTAATATTTTTGCTTGAATTTCATTCGGAATAACAAGATCACAAGTCATCTCTCTGTTTCGCGATGAAAACGTAAAAAAGAACACGCCTCTGATGCACACGGAATTTGTAGCTCGTAGTTTTCTAGTTTTTCAGATAGATGACAATGGCACATTTCCAGGTTTTTAAAAAGATTACTATTGCTTCAAGTTTTCCCTGTCAAAGTGTTATACGCGAGTAAAATACATTTTCACGGTACTCGATAGTAAGATGTTGTGTACGATATCGCTTGCGCGGTTTGAAAATCCAACCAACTTCTGCAATTTAGTGAGCGTAATAAAAACATATTTCCACGTATCACAGATGTACAAAGACGAAAACTTCGCTGCAACTTTCGCGCAAAGAAACTAAAGAACTTTTGTGCCTCCAACAATAAATGCCGTAGGATCTTCTGCTGAAAATGGAAACTTTTTAAAATGTTCATACAGCACAATATTGCCTGAAAGCTTCCACCTTCAAAAATTCTAAACGTAAAAAAAGTACGATGAATTTCAATCCAAACGCGCATATAAAATAGAACGCTATTTGATGAAATAAATTCCAGTGGAATATTTCTATATATGCGAAAAATAGAAATCGTAAATTTACCAGATTGAACGGAAATACAGCGTAATTACAGCTGCGCATGAAAACTCATGGATATTAATTTTATCGATTACTATTGCAAACGTGCAAAACATGCAAATTCCAAAAGGCCTCGTAATGGTCCAATTAAATGTTTCATTCTCTGCCAGGTTTGAGGGGTATCAAAGTCAACGAAATTGAATCATTTTTCCATTGAGACATATGAATAACGATGGAAGACTCGGCAGCATAATTACAAATGTTATCTTCAAATGGCTTGAAATTGATGTACCACATTGTACTAATTGAAAGTTATGACTGCAGCTTTACCGATTAGCACGTCCAGATGATATCGCTCCTACGATATCTTACATTACTTTTTCTCCTTGAGGAATAAATCATTTGTTTTCTTATCAAAAATAATCATCGACAATCTGCCAACTGGTCAACAAGGTTACCAAGCTGAGTGCCATTAGATCATTTAACAATCTTTCATCTTGACAGATTGGTATGTCATACACTAAACAACGATTAATAATCGTCACTGCAAAAGTGAAGTTACCTGTCAGCGAAAATGTCACAATTTACACCGACAATTCTGAAATGTGTAAATAAAATGCCTATCTTCAAACCTAATGCTCCTTCCATGTCATAAACATAAATCATAGGAAATCCTATCGCTTCTAATTAACATATTTAGAAAGACCGCCACCCGAACTCGACACTCCAAACTTCATTTCAGCACAATGATTTTGAATTCGAAAAGGAAGTTTTAATCTTTCCTCCGAAGGATCGCCCTAGGGTTACTCGAAGTCAGCGAACAGTGGCTGGCAAGGGTTCAGAGCCCTCGAAAGCAGCCAACGATTACAGTGTAAACACATCCTTGTACTATATTTTTACCCGACTTCGCTCGATTAGCATAGAGAACCTCGTGGATCGATCCAGGAAATGCAGAAACACGATGACGCGTTCCAATGATACAACGCTCCAATGATAACGACGCGCCAGGCGCTGTTCATTTTTATCATGGAACATCGCATATAAACGGGTGGCGTGTGCCCGCATCGCGTAATCCTAATCATGAAGTGCATCGGCTACATCGCCGTCCTTTTGCTGGTGGCGGCAGCCCTGGCGTCCGCCGAGATACAAAACAAGGGCTGGTGGAACAACACTGTTTTCTACCAAATCTACCCGCGAAGCTTCAAGGATGACGACGGCGACGGCGTCGGGGACTTGAAAGGTAGGAAAGCCCGAAGTTGGATGAAATATTGCTAAAACAGTATCAGCTTCTGGGACCTCGTCGATTCTCGCGATTAGGATCGCGGTTAAGGGGTTCGAGGGATGGTGACACGCTCAGTGCTCAGACACGATTTTTCGTCCGAGGATCTGGCTGATGATACGTCAGTCCAATGGGTCGAAGGAGGACGTCTTTTTAAAAGATTGGCCCATCACCTGAAAATTAACGCTGTCCTACGTTTCGCGAGGTGTATTTTTAGAGTAGGAGTTGGTTGTTCATCAAATTGGTACGAAGGGAAGTTGAATTCGGGCGAATATGCGAGGTAGTGTCAGTGCACTTTGCAATGTTGGGATATATCAGGTTGTCTGGCGTTATTTGAGTCTCAAATATACATTTGCTTTAGAACGAGTATTGGGAAATTTTTAAGAATATCAAAGGGTGATAAGTCATTTTGCGGGAAGCAGGATTTACGAATACCACGCGTGCATGTACATATAAACTTATACACACGTGGCTGGTCTATCCGTGAGATTATTAAAAAGTTTGTCCGAGCTTTGCGATGCCTGGAGAAGAGAAATTTTTAATTTAAAACATTTTTTTCTTTTATCCTGCTGCGTCGTACACGTTCAGCGAGGTGTGAGGATGACGTTACGTATGGGAAAGGGGGACGAGAGGAGTGTAACAAAATATAATTACGCTTCTGGCATCCTGCTTCCCTACTTTGACGTACGTGATGTAACGTGCCGGTAGCCTTTGCATGCATCACTGTAATTAGAAGAATCGTCTTGAGCACACAGAAAGTGTTAGCAAAGGAAACTTGACCAGGAACTTGGAGGAATTTGATGAACCATTCTTGTCATTCACTGAACTTCGTCAGTCGTAAATCCATTAACTTTACCTTGTAAAGGAAGTAGAATAGTGTAGGTACCTGTCAGTGGCTCATAAATACATCCAACGACTTCCAATTTTTCCCAATTATTACTTACGTCGCTAAACATGAACAGTGACAGTAGAACAATACTTCGTGCTTGTGGCTTACCTGAAACAAAAAGAATTAAGTGCACATTAGTATTATGTCCACAATCTTCGTGCTGAACGAATAATTCGCTAATAAAGTGCTGCGCTGACAAACTATTTAATTAATATCAACCTGTTGATTCCTGTGCTCTTTGTTCACGAAAACATGGCACGTAAATTTGGAAAGAGGATTCAAACCTTAACATTAATTATTCGAAATGAAATCATAAAGTAGTGAATACAAAGCACGAACGTATGGCATTTCTTATTAAATACAGTGCATTACGTTACCCCTTCGTTCGAAACGTATTCGGGAAATGCATTCGACTAACGATAAGCCCTTTCTGTTCCTCAGTTATCAAACTCTCCCTCAGCCCAATACATTTATGTGTCAGATATATCAAAGTATTGAAGTTTATCAGCATACACCGCTAATGCTTCGAGCGACTATACATAGCAACTATCAGTATCATTGACACAATCTGTGAAAAATGAATCTTCTCTGCAAAAATGTTCTATCGATTACTGTAACTGACATTACCATACAGTAACTCGTATATGTACATTTATGTATCTCGCATTATTCATATGGTTGCAACAGGTATAACGAAGAACCTGCCGCACTTTAAGAACTCTGGAGTAGGAGCAATCTGGTTATCGCCAATCAATCGAAGCCCTATGTTCGACTTCGGATACGATATATCGGATTTCAAGGACATTGACAAAACATTCGGCAGTTTGGCCGATTTCAAGAACCTTGTAAGCGCAGCCAAAGCACTGGGATTAAAGGTATGCAATCATGCGTTACAAAAATTTCATATTTATTGCACGCGTCAAGCTGCAGTAAATGGGAATTAAGCTATGTAGGTATTCCTATACGCGTCTGGACGCAGTTTCAGGAAATTCAAAGGCGATTTTCTCGAAAATGAAGCGCGATATAAAAAAAACTTACTGTTTCTTTTCGACTTGTAACAAGTAAATCAGTCGAAAAGAAGGAATAAAATTGTTTGATATCGCTCTTCCTTTTCGAGAAAATCGACTTTGAAATTCTCGACCTGGCAACTAGTTGCGTATAGGAGAACCTACCTTCACAGGGATAATTATCCAAACGTGTGCGTCATTATCAAGCGAATACTCTCGCGAGCAACTTGTAATTGCGTGGTGCGATTATCGGTTCTCAGGTTATCCTAGATCTGGTTCCTAACCATACTTCCGACCAACATTATTGGTTCCAAATGAGCGTAAATAAGATAGGAAAGTATACAGATTATTACATCTGGTCTGATGGAAAACTGGTAAATGGCACCCGCCAACCACCAAACAACTGGGTCAGTGTGTTCAATGGTACAGCTTGGACGTGGAACGAAATCCGAAAGCAATACTACTTCCATCAATTCTATGAGCAGCAGCCCGACTTGAACTACGACAATCCGGATGTACAGGACGAGATGAAGGTAACGTCGTCGTTTTATCGTCGCCGGTGCTATTAACTCGAGGGTGCATCGAAACCTTTGACATCGGCCCTTTTCCACTGTCGATTCATGGTGTTCCTTATTGTTCCTTCGTTTCCTAGGACACGATGAGGTTCTGGTTGGATAAGGGAGTAGACGGATTCCGTATAGACGCTGTGCCACATTTGTTCGAAGGCAACATCACGCAAGATGAGCCTGTATTTAATATACCGAACGTTAATGCTAGCCTGCACGTTAACCTGAATCACACCCTCACGAAAGACCAGCCTAAGACTTACGACTTGGTGAATAGCTGGCGACTGTTCGTGGACGAATACGCGAACCAAACTGGACAGGACGAAAAGGTGAGAAGCAGTGGTCGAATGAAACTGTTGAAATTTTCAATTAATTCTGAAATAACTGTAATTTTATGACTATTACCTTCTCTGTTCTGGAAAAAAAACTGTTATAAAATGCAGTGCATTGACTGAAACTTTTGTTACATACATTTTTGTGTAAATGGGAAAGTTTTATTTTTTTGAAAGTAAGAAAAAGTTCTGGTTAAACAGGGGTATTTATTCTGCGCTGAAAAAGTGAAAATTGGGATATGCAGATTTCCTGGAAATGTTGTGGGGTGGATAGGTCTGGAGTTGAAACCTTAAACCGTTCGGTGAAAATAATTGTATAAAAATCAAATGTGCTTTTACTTTTATATTGATTCTGCTTTCAATTCCTTAAATAATACTAATTAAAAAAATATTCTTAACTTTAATATTTTACCCTTAAATATATGTTCAGAAGTATATGGTCCTCCAGAACTTTTATTAATCGAACATAAAATAACTGTTAAAACTGAACTCTTACAACAGAGTTAAAGTGTCAATGTACATAGTTAACTTAAAACAGAAAAGAAATGATTGGAAAGTTAAAAGTTCGATAAATAACTTTTATTCATAAAAGTTAACAGTTTCATTGAACCCCTGGTGAGAAAGCGGCGGATATATTGTGCAATGCTGACTTGAATGATCAGATTAATTCAAGATCTCGTTTTAATGGCACACGACATTGTGATATTAACGATATCGTTAATATTATGACATTAACAGGAACGGTTGTGTATCGATTGAGTAATCTTGAAACGACAATCAAAGAAAACGGTGGTTTTTTGTTTGTATCATTCTTTTCCTTAGCTTTCTGCGGCAGGATGATCGATAATAGTGTTATCAGTTAACACAATCGGGTTCGAGCAAAAAATCCATCTGATAGAAGGGACGCGCGATGCGGAAACAATTTATCGCGAGAGTTCTGAACATCGATTACTTGTTGCAGTTTCGATAACCGCCATTTCAAGATATTAATATTAATGGTACTCGTTTCGCAATATAGGTGTTAATGACGGAGGCGTACACCAGTTGGGAAAGTACGATCAAATACTACGAACACGGCTCAAACGTGCCGTTCAACTTCAAGTTCATAACGGACGCGACTGCTAAATCAACGGCCAACGACTTTCGAGACCTCATCCAAAAGTGGATAAACATGATGCCAAAAGGCAAAGTACCGAATTGGGTGGTACGTAGAGTCTGCTTAAAAGCTCATATTTTTAACGAAGTAAAGGGTCAGGCATTTTCGATCGTGTTACATTCGAACTCTAGAGACGTATTCATATTTGTTATTCCTTATTTTCCAAACTTCTGTGGGGAACAGTACCTACTGAAAACTTAAGAAACTGTCGAATTTCGAATACAACGAACACGAAAGATAAAGTAAGTTTTTTAGTCTGGCAATAAGCTTGGGGGCGCTCGAAATTGGCTGACCTTTAAAACGTTGCTTCAAATTGGGGTAGGGAACCTTCAACTAGAGAGAACCTTCAACTAGACGGTGAACTTAAAAACTTTGCCACTGGAATTGAACTGATGGTTCGATTGGAAAATGCTTATCTCGAAGTAGTCTGTAAAATTGGATAATTGAAGCGAAGAAAAGAGAACTTCGAAAAAGGGGGATTGAAATGGTGGCACAGCAGATGGCTGACAATAAGAGCACCACCACTAATGAAATTTTTACGATGCACATCTGATGCTCGAGCGATTAAAATATATATAATACAATAATTGAGGACCTTGCAGCAAGAGAGGTGCAGCTAAATTTTTTGACAGCTTTTGAGTTATGATGTGTCATATACGTACAAAAATTTCTACATCGCAAATCCAATAACAAATGAGTGATTTGTTACATATAAAAAAATCGAAATATTAATATTAATATTTCTATATTAATATTTCTATTACAGAATATTTTTTCGCCAAAAGTAGAAATAAAAACTTATCCACTGAATAACTATTACTTATGGTGTAAAAATATAATTTTTCCAATTAGCGTTCTCTTTTTAATGTCAAGTCAAAGCAATAATTTTATAAGCAGTTCTTTCTAATTTACCCCAATTTGGAAAAGATGGAGCTACACCCCTCTTGCAGCAAATTCCTCAAATGCAGAAATCGCGAGTGAATCAAAATTCAATGCTTACACATACGCCACCCGTAAATGCGCATTTGATACTCGATAGAAAAGTATCCTGCTAATAATAATGCGTTTCGGTAGATGGGAAATCACGATAGGGTTCGTCTGGCCACCCGCTATCCCGGTAGGGCAGATCAGATGACGATGTTGGCGATGATTTTGCCCGGTGTGGCGGTGACATATTACGGAGAGGAAATCGGTATGGAGGACAACACTACGCTCAGAGTATTCGATTTTCGCGACGGCTGCCGAACACCGTTCCAATGGAATAACTCAATAAGCGCAGGTGGGCAAACGAAAAATTTTAGCATACCCTTGGCTTCAATACATGCGGCACTTTCAGCGATTCACGCGGTTTCTCGGGAATAAGGAAACGGCTTGACGATGCTTTACACTTTTTCACGTAACGTTTGCTTGCAAACGTATTTCAGCAACGCAATTGGACATACCGGTGCTCTAGAATTTAATTTCTGATATCACAGTTACTTTGATCTGTAGTATTCGCGTCTAGAAAATCGAATTAAAAGAACTCTTTTATTTGTCATTCCGCTGAATCCGAACAAAGCGCGTCAATACTCCGTACGAACTCGACACAGTGTATCACTGGATACTGTTTCTGATTTAAATATGTTTGTACAGGGTGTTCCAAAAGGGTGAAAATAAACGGCATGAATATACCAAGTTAAATGGTATTTTGGGAGAGTAACGGTCTTAACTAACCCTTCTGAAACACCCTGCACAGAAGTGAAGCGTTCTATCATTCGTTAACATTACTTGCGTTGAACAGGATTCAGTACGAATAGTAGTACATGGCTGCCTGTTAACACGAAGTACACAACGGTGAATCTAGCGAAAGAGAAGGCCGACGCAGAGTCTCACTATCAACTTTACACGGCATTGACGAGCTTGCGAAAGTCTGACGCGCTAAAGAATGGCGACTTACGCACAGATGTATTAAACACGGATGTACTTGCGGTCATTCGACGCGGCGCGAAAGAAGCAGTGACACTGTTAATCAACTTCTCTGAGAACACAAATATCACGGTCGACTTGACCGGTTTAGTAGCAAGAAATACTAAAAACTCAAGCATCCAAATGAGCAACGTCGGATCCAATCTGAAGCCAAAGTAAGTACACACAGTCGGCTAAACATTATTCTAATTAACCTAGCCTTAACGAAAATTTCGCTTGCAAACTTAGACGGAAAAACTAGAGATTCTTTTGTGCCATTAAATATTAATGTATGACAATAATTCATAAGACATTCTAATCGTAACTGGTGTTTACATTGCAGTACCGAAGTGAATATAAAATCTGTCACCGTTCCTGCGAAGGCATCTGTAGTTGTGGTCTCTGCCTATTCGAGTGGGACAACTGCGGCCAGTGTCTCCATCATGACTGTTTTATTCGCAGCGATTCTTTCGCTCTTGCGATCGTAAGAATGAACCTTTTAGCATATAAGTTTCTTCCTTAAAAACGCCAGCACCCATCGAAACACGTAGGCGATACTGATTACAGTGTTTAAGTTGTCAAGTGGAATTGTCATCAGCCCGTTCTAGTCTGGTAATTATCATTGATCAGCGCGTAAAAGTTTCCAGCATATCACGTCGTTTACATTTTTTAATGATAAGTTTCTAATAAATCGAATGTGATAACAGTTATTTGTTGCAAAGCGATACGCGGATAAAGAGATAATAAATTATTACGCCTTGAGACACCACTGCCTAAGAAACGAGCTTGCACAATCTTCGTCCTTATCCTAGAAATATTCAAGCGGCGACGTTAGAGACACAAACGCCAGTAAGACACATTGGGACTTCAACGATTATTTCAGCGCCAGATTTCGCGTATCAGCAATGAGTGATACGCGCACAATCCTGGCAATCGCGACGAATTCGTAATACTTCAGCTGTAACTTTATTAAACACCTGTTGCACAGAATTTTACAACGACCCGTGGGTGCTGATCGCTCAGAAAGAAAACCGAACTCCACCGCAACAATCGAGAAAAGGTGACGACACTCGATGCCGTCTGAACTCGTGCAAGAAATAATAAAGTAAAACACACTGCCTTCGCAGATCAATCTACGCTCTTAGATCGAAGGTTTGTTTAACGGTTAACCAATCCAATTGGTATTCTTGAATTTCGTTCAAAGAGAAGTGGCCCATACAGATACGAGCGCGATATAATTATCTGCAATATGAATGCATCAAGCGGGATACTGCATCTGACAGCTTGTTGTCACACAATACAGTCCATTTGCTTGGTAATTGTTCGAACATTTGCAAGCTCCCAGAGGGAACCTGATTTTGAATTGATACCACAAGGCATTCGCGAAAACAGACGCCTCTGTACATCCACTCCAACTATCTAATAACGTTGCCTGCGATTTTAAAAATTTATATTCACGCGTGGAGCTTAAACGCCTGTGTATTTCTCGTGAACAAAACTGAAGGAGCAGATGGAAAATTTCCAAACCCTTCAGGTTTGTTCCCGAGAATGAAAGGTCCGTGCTAATTCTGAGCATAAGCTGAACCAAAATTGCGAAGAGCAGTTATCTGGACGTGGCAGTGAGCCCGCGCTGTATTCCCGTATTAACGAATTTCACTTTTAAGGCGCGTTACGTCTCTGTTGTCTCGCTAGCCGTCTCTGAACAGACGATGGAAAACCCGGTAATCTCTGGCATACGTGAGATTGTTGAGAGCTAGAGATTCCGTTTAAAATATCTTGCCGTAATCTGATGCAGAGCTATATACTCTGAGCACCTGTCATCGAGCGTAAATCCTTACGTTTGCTGCTTCAATTTGCCGCGTAACTACGAGCTGCCTCCGTGGTTCCATTTCGCCCAGGATATCTGTCGGAAAGATTCTTCTTCCGCTAGGCAATCTTTGATACGAACAGAAACGAACGTAGCAACGTACGAAGTTGAATTATTCAAACACCCGCCATGTAACCGTCAAATGATGAACTCTTTTGAATTGTACGAACAGTTTGGATCACACAGGAACTGGTCTAACTACCTACTAATGGTTCTGAAATTTAAGAAAACTTTTCCACAGCTGGCAGCAGCCGAGATGGGAAGTCTTTGTCGCTTTTGAAGAACAATTGAAGCCGTGCGAAAGGGAGCTAAAATTTTTGTGTTCGCATTCTCGAGCATCGCTGTTATGGTCGTCTGAATGCCCGCAGCCAAGCAATCGCATTAGCACGATGCGAAAACGCCATTACAGCATGGGCGTTGTAAAAATTTTATGCCCGGTGAAGCTCATTTTAAAATTCTCGCTCCTCTCCGCGACGTGGTACTGCACAATCGGCGGAGAAATTTATACAAACTTCTTACGTGTCAATGTAAGCAAACGGTTATTATTGTTTCCACGAGAAACATATGCACTTGTGACACTCGCAATAAATCCTTTTCTTGTATTTGAGTTTTTTGAATGCTTCGAAAATGGGTTACTGTGACGATGAATAGAAAATGAGCTCGGGGAGATTTAAATGCTGTGCTGTTGGATGCAAGAACGGCCTCAGGACACTTTTTTAAGAAGCCCTTTTTGCATAAAACGCATAATTAGATTCTTCAATATTTTCTATATATGCCCTCTAAATTTCATTGCTGTATTTTTGGAATTGACAGAGCTACGATAAATTTTGTGAATCTATGTTGACCAACGGACCCTAACTTGTATCTAAGTCAAACTTACATCGACCTGAATATGACACGATCTATAACTATCTTTATGACTATATTTTTTCAATGTTCTACATCTTTTTCAAATATTATGCAAGTTTTAAATAAATAATAAAAAATAATGCTAAAAAAACAACATTTTTATGCAACAAATAAAATTAATTTCACTGATTAATTTATTACATGATTGTGATTATAGTAATACAACTACAAAGGAGATATATCAAAGTTTTGAATAGTATAGACATTTTACAACAACCTCACTATGTATAAAAAATATCTAACTTCGTAATATTTACAAATACTTTTCTCGAAACTGACTTTCGACACTGAGGCCCTTCTTGCATCCAAGAGTACAATTGATGAAATGGAATAGGAAGGAGGAGGTTGTTACGAATGAAGCGGAAGGGCCCTAAAGTTAACCCTGTAATTCGCCCGAGATTACGCGGTTAATAACTCCGCCTAGCTTCGGGGGCCGCGCGAATTTATTCGCGACGTGATTTACTCTCCGAGCAGGAGCTCGCGGTGAAATTAATCAATAACCTAATTACGCCGACGTGTAATTAATACGCCGCAAAATTCTTCGGCCTCCCGTGTTTGCGGATGAAAGCAGCGGAGTCGAGACTAGACCACTTGAGCAGGGGAACAATGTGCGTTTGTTCCTCAACACACATGGGACCATAACAAACGCTTCGTTCCAAAAGACCCGACGAACTTCACATTTCAGTCACGTCAAGAGCAACAAGAATGTGGAAATTAACTCTGAATGCGAAATAAAAATAAAGAACCTATCACAGATTGGTGTAGGTACTAATTGAGGATAATTTTGGATCGCTATAAAAGTAATTTCAACTTCAGATTTCTTTTCCATATAAGAATTGCTCCTCGCGAATGCAAGTTAGTTGTATAGTCTTCTACGAGATAAATTCTATTACGAGTAGAAAAGTGTAGAGACAGATTTAAAACTTTCTCTGTCCAAGGATTTTCTCGTTTATTCAATGGCATTTCAGAAAGTGGCTATTATAAACAAGGTAGAAGGGATAAAAAGTGATAAAGATAACTCGACGCGTGTCGATTTTTACTTCAGTTCACCAGGCTCCTCCTGGAGCCATGAATTATGCATGCGCTTTGAAGTATCGACGCTTGCTGAATAGGGGCGTTTGGGACGTATTATTCCGATAAATCAATGATTTATCACCGACGATCCTGGGAGCATAATTTCCCGTTCCGGCTTAAATTGAGATCAAGCTGTGATGATGAACTCCGCAGGACGAAAATTCTTAGAGCGACTACTTATTGTTAGTAAGATATAGCGTTTCGGTGTTACCACGTGAAACAGATGAAAGCTGCGTAAAGGATAACGTTGAGTCAAATACATTGTCAATGAATATAGTCAACAGGAATTAAGAAAATGTTAATTAACAACTACGGGTGACGTATTAATAAAATTAAGCGATGTGACAAAGAGAAATGATCAGAGGATACAACGCAGCAGTCAAAGAGGCTATTTTATGTTCAAATAATTACGTACGTGTTTCGAGGTGCATTCCTTGTAGGACTCGCGTGAAACGAGTCCAACAAGCGGCGGAAGAAGGTAATTCTCTCCCCGGAGAGAAAATGATAAAATGAAGTCAGTTACGACAGTGTCTCCACCAGTTCCATCCAATTTCTAACCGCTCACCAACTGTATTCTTGCGGGCCTTCATATCCAAAGAATCGGAAACCACTTTTTCCTCTTCCGTTTAACAAACGTCCACCGAATCAAATACCAAATACCTACGCGGGACCCTGTATTCACGACGAACTGCATACTTCGTAATCAAATATTGTCAGCTAGGGATGTTTCGAATCCCAATTAAAAAATTCTTTCATGCTCGTGAATAAAAGTAAGAACATTGTAGCTACGATTTATTTTCAGCCCTTCAACGATTTACCGTCCCCACGCGTTCTAATCTACAACGACGAGAAAAGCAATTAATTTGCACAAGGTGCAGGAATCGCGAGAGGAACTACGGTTTAAACGGTTGGAAATTTAAAATCGTCAGAAAGTTTTTCTTGCAGGCGTCGCTGAAATTTGCATTCACCTGGCTTAATAAATCAGCAATCACGAGAACCCACGCCACTGCCACGTAATTGTTGTACCGAGCCACGATATATAGCTGCAAGTTCCGCGAAATCGAAGCGGGGATCACGAGCTTCGTGCAAGAACAAATTTGGAGGACGGCGAACTTATTCCGGACGTTATGCCCATTCGCATGACTATCTTGGAAAATTTTCCCGACCGCCATTAATATCGTCCCTTCATGTAATAGGTACCACACACACAGGCAGCCTGGCAAACCCGGCCGAAAGAATGAGTTTCGCTGGCGAGCACAATAAAATTTTACCTTGTTAGCGAGCCCGCATCTATCTTATACTCCCGGAAACTTTCTTTCACAGTCCCGGTATACTGGAAACTCAACCAATCCCATTGTAACAGTTTTGATTACCTTTCCCGCGTATCTTCGTTTTCAAGTGACAGAGTGTCAATCACCGAAAAAGTTGACATTTCAATTTACTGAAACGGATATTTTTTCTTTTGAATTGTGTGCGGAGGGACAACACAAAGATATTAAACATGGCTTTTATTCTCGCTATTCTTCTTGGCTGCTTGGATGAGAAACAAGGCGGTGCGTTTTAAGTTTGTAATTTCTTTTATACTTCCGTTAAAGTGGCATTAGTCGAATGAATTCGAGGAAAGATTTTAATATCGAGGTAAATCCAGGAAAAGTTTTGGGGGTTTCGTGAGGCAGAACGCGATGCTTCGCTAGTATCGAACGAATCAGCAAAATGCCTCTTACTTGTCGTCGCACGGAAACACGAATCTTCCGAATTACCGATACGACCGGCCCTCTGTTGGATTAGGTGACGCGAATCTAGGTCGCTTAGACGGTCAGGTGAAATGGCCCGATCCTGAAAAAAAATCTCGGTCAGGCTAGAATCTGATCACAGTTAATACGTAATCAATCATCCAGAGGGAAGGGTACTTTCTTCGATGATTGTGAAAGACAAGTATAGTATATTCACGGCTGATTTACAGTTACTTTTTTCCTGAAGAGTATGTATAGGCTGATCCAACTGTAAGAGTCCAAACGTAGGTTTCTAAGAATATCATTTCAAGTGGGTTAGAAAAGTTGATTGTAAATTGACTGGATCAAGACATTTAGTTAAAAAGCAATTATTTACCTTCTTTATCTCTCTGTATGCTGTATTTAGAAGAGAACAGAACAGAAAAGTACATGATACGGTAATGGTACCAGTAGTTCATCAGTTAAAAGAAATCCTTTATGTAAACTATAGTAACTACTTATTCTGTCATTAAATAGTGAGAGTCGATGCCTAGTGATACTCTTTAAGCTTTCTAAATTGTGTAATGAGAAGGATTTTTACAAAAAGTTATATTATAAAAATTTTAGAACCATCTTTCAAAATTCAGTAACTGCTTCATCCTTGAAAATGACGTTGCATTTATCAAATATAAAACACTATGAGAGTTTAATAAGTGAAGAGTTCAGTCATAAAGAGTTAATAACCTACGATTTTTTTTTACTTGAACCTGTTCGTAACAAAATCGTTAAGGAAATAACGATATAGGGACACACTACTCACCTTGATGAAAATGAACGTTCGCCAATACTATTTATAATTTACTTTAGACTTGAGTGTTTTAAAGTGTAGTCGGTAAATGGTTTGGTACATCAACTGCACTTTCAAAAATCTTATTTTTCACGTTTTTCTGAAAATTGGTCAACTACTGATATCTTTACCTTTAAAAGGCAATTTCTTATAAAGAATGAAAATCATGCCTAAATCCAGGGAGATTTAGGGCGAGGATTAACGAATTGCAACGCTGAGAGCAAAGTGAACCGCTAAAAAAAAGGACCGAGTTGAAGGCAAACGCTTCGAGAGAATCGTAATAGGACAAATCCCAGTTGCACAGCCGGTCGTGATGCGAACAATGCGGCGCACGTAGAATTCTCTTCCAAGTTTAGTCGTCCGTTGTCGATGCGCTCGTTTTGCTGGCCAATCGGAGTTCCAAGCTTCTGTGGCTGGTTTAACCAAGCAACGAAAGCTCTTTCGAGGTGACCGGGGCATTCCTCGATGGCACCCGCGCGATGACCACCGCCGAATAACGCGTACCTATCTTCCACTCCCCGAGGACACGGCGGATTGCTGTCGTTCGTCTTCCACCCGGGCAAATCGCGAAGAGGAAAGTGGACGTAACTGCACGTGAAAGCGTCGCTTCTCCGCGATCGATCGAAACGTTGTTGTCGAAGTCTCCGTGGGGATTCGATCTCCCCGACCAAATTCGGTGGTAACCACGTTAGAGAAAAAGTTCAATGGACCATATGCAATAGAGTTAGTCGAAAGGAGCAGACCTCTCGCTGCCGTTAAAATTAAAGAGAAAAACATCTATTCCGAATACCTTCGATAGGAATCTCTATCTAATTTCACATAACACGCAAAATTTTATCAAATAAAACTTGCAACAGCTGTTTGATTTCTTAAGAAACAATTGTGCAGCGAATTGAACAGAGTGAATCTTAGGAAAACATTAGAAGGGTGAATCGAAATGTCACAGGGATAATTCGATTGGCACGACTGTATCAACACGGCCATTACACTTTGACTTTTCCCTTCCTTCTACGATTGCGAGCTTTACGACTACAGCTCTGCTCGGATCTCGCAGTTCCGCGCTAGATTCCCCGATTTTATCGTACGTCAGAGGAAATACGCGATTGGCGTGCGCCACCGCTCGAGAATATTCTGTCTGCGATTCCCCCGGGGAAATGATGACACGAGGAAAACGTTCACGAAAACCTTGTGTCTTTTAACAGTTTGTTCGTGACGAGTGACGACGAGATTCTGAATGAAATCTGTACACGTGTGCAGAGTAGGGGAGACCGGGGCAGATTGTAACAAAAAAAGTTTGCACGGGTTTTTCTCGAAAGTGTTTTCCTCAATCGGGAAATAAATTGCGTGATTTACTACTTACATATGTGGTGAACTAATTGCGTGAAAGTACGTGACAAAATCTTGGACACTTAGACATCTAGCTTCATCTTAAACAAACCTGAACCTTTGTTACAATGTGCCCCAGCCCGGGGTAAAAAGTAACAGCATGTGGGGTAAATTGTAACGCATGTGTTTTATTTATTTAAACGCAAACGTAAACGCACATAAACATTTCTAACATATATAAATGAAAAGAGATATCATTAATAAACGTTTTATATACATGAGTTGCACAATTAGTGCTTATTCACTATCCGAATTGCAATTGTGGCAGATATAAGGAATATTTCTCACAGTGCAGCTTTCATGTGACCACATTTTACATTGATTGCACATAATCCAACGTTCGTTAGGTTTACTGTTGCTATATGCTTCAGTGCAACCCAAGCAGAAATATTTATCTTCTGAGGAATTATCAGACTCTATCAAAATCTTCCTCTTCGCTTTTTTTACTTTTGCCTTCTAATTTTTATCCCCCTTTCTGTTTTTTTCTTGTATGTTCTCATCCTAAAAGTAACTAATATTTCAGCAAATATCATGTTTGCGTTATCACCATTTAGAGCGGGGTAAGTTGTAACATGTTACATTTTGCCCCAAGCAGTTTGTTACAATTCACCCCGAGGTCGAATTTTTGCCTTTTATCTCAGCTAACGAGAAACTAAACATCAAATTACTGAAATGCGTATAGATTATGATAAACCAATGTCTACTGCTTCGTTTGCGACAAAGAAGCAAAAATTCAAGCGGTTTCTAATAACGGTTAATTGAAATCAAAGTGCTAGGACAAAATTTACTTACGTAACCTAAATACTAAAATTCTAGGCTATAACCACAAAATGGATAAACAACGCTCATTTGTTTTACTCAAACTGACGGTGCTAATATCGTCAAGCAGCTCTCGGATGCTGTGGGTTGTCAGATTTGTCGTTCAGAAGATTTTACTTATGTTACAATTTACCCCGTGTTACAATCTGCCCCGGTCTCCCCTATGCTACAGAATCGGTATCACGATTTGTTTCGAATTAACTCCGTGCTGTCGTCAGTCGTGTCTTAATGCATCATGCACGTTGCAATAACGGAAGGAATGAATGAACGAATTTCGCATTGTTTGTTGTCGAAGAGGGACGAAATAGCGCGAGATTCGCGACTCCGTTTCAAACACGTCGCTCGATACTATCCAATTAACGATCGAGCCACGGGAATGGACGGAAGCGTCGATTGCTATCTCGTGACAATGGGCGTCGCTAAATTGGCAGTCGCGTGATTTCTGTAATAATAAAAATCCACCGGACCGAGAACAGGTGTAGGGGAGCCCAGCCAATGAATCCAGTTCGATTGGTATCGGGGTCAAGCGATCGGATCCACCGCGTCTCGTCGAAGTAGACTACTAATAACCTATTCTGAGCCTGGACGAAACAAATCATGAAAGATTGCGACGATTCGTTGGATAAATGTAGTAGCAGTGACTTCTATCTAGTAAAACTCCATTCTTCTTCGAAAATAATGGCACTTTCCAATACCAGTTCCATGGCACAAAAGAACCTAACGCCTTCGTCCAATCGTTCCTTCTGAGACGTCAAAGAACACTTTCCAATTTCAAACGCTCCAGATCCCACTTCTATACCAGCAAAATTTTAATCGGTACTCCCTGAATTGTCCCTCCATCTCGTAATTGAACTCGAGCGTTCCGAGGCGAGGTGTCAAAGCATATTCGTCTAACGCGACGGAAAAGGAAGAATTCAGCCAGCTTCCGCGAGGATGGCGTCCTATACGCGAAAGTATATTGTAAAGCGGGTCCCTCTCTTCTTTACAGACCGTGCGGTGGCCGTGAGCGTCTTCAAGTACACATGTACGTGCACGTACGCCCACAGAAGCAACGCTGCGCCGAAGAAGATTACACGACTGCCTTTTTCTCTAACTTCCTCCATTCTATAGGTTTCCCTTCGGCTACTTCCGTCCTCCTCTCTCTCTCGCCCGACTTTTTCACCGGCTTCCCTCGACACCTCAATCCACACCTCCAGTCACGAAAATATAGAACGTCGCCTCTGTACAGCCAGCATCGAGCGAACGGAGCTCCGGTGGCCCTTCCCTCCATCTGACCCTTCGATTAATTCACACGTAACCGCGAGTGGGAAACGATGTGTCACGGAGGACTACGGAAAGCCTACGCGCCGTGACGTTTCGAGTGGATACTAAAATATGGATGACTAGAGGAAGCTGCGAGTAGAAGGATCCGCTCAGATTGAAGCATTCGGTGCCTCGGAGCTTCTTTGGAATCGATCGTGATAGAGGTACTTCTAGGATTCCGAGCTCACTGCGCGTTCCGCTCCCTCCTACATGCGATTCGATTAACGAGATTTGGTACTGGCAAAGGATCCGTGGAAACTGAGATTAATTGAATATGCAGGTCATGAATTGTTATGCAAGATGGAAATGTCGAAGAGGGGCTGGATTCAATTATAGAAAGATGATATTTGAGTTTGGCATCGTTAAAATTGTGTTTCCTTCATAATGTATCAGTAAATATGTCCGCGGTTGCCTGACGTTCAAAGGTCAAGAAAATAATTTTAGACTTGAGACAAATTGAATGTTTCTACAAATAAGAAGGATCGATGTTAGAGAATGTTATCACTGTGCTAACTTTAGAAGCTCCAAGTACGAAATTAGCATGTGTAGGTATTGAGACAGAAGAGTGTAAACGATCCGATGAATGAAAATTGCAGGATGAAGTTATTAGTACGATTAGAGTATAATGGGACGATTTAACGAACAAGCGAGCGCAATTGCTGTAATGAGATGTCTTTTTTAATGATATTGGCGAGTCTGTAGAATCTATGGAATTTTAATATTAATCGGCCTTCCCTGTATTTTCGATACAGCGCATCGTTCATATCACTAGATCTGTACAAAATAGACATGTATAAAACTGTACGTTTGAACTTGAAAGGCTGAATTCATTTAAATAATCATGTTTCATTCAAAATATTGCGGAATGAGTGTGTACAGCGCGCAGCTTCGAATAAAATGAAATAACACAGAATTACATTACTTTTTCAACTACGGAACGATGTAATAAATTTCACAGTGTTACGTTTAGTTACACCTAACGAAGAGAATATAAAACCTTGTGCCGCGCTTTACAAATAATGCAACGTGATTCAAATTACTTTACCTTCATTATGAAATACTGGGAAAATGAAGACTGCACCGTTTCATTACTTCGTTATTTTTAGTAACAGCGCGAGTTTGTTCTCAGATGGAGAATATTTCATCAAATAAGAATATTAAGATTGGAATACGCGTTTAATTTGCGCCGAGAGAATTAATATAATTCCTAATGGAGTTCTAGGTATAATTAATATCGTGAAAGGGCCCATAAGAAATTTCGTCATGCGGTCGACAAAAGTGCCCTTTCGGCACATCGTTCTCGCAAGCTGCACTGCTGCAGGACTTCCTATTCACGGTTTAAAGGATCTCTGCACCGTGGATTTTTATTAAATATTATATTAGGTATAACAAAATTTGCAGATATTGCTTTCTCGACTAAATAAACCTTGCAATTAAAGTGGGAAAATATTCCCAAGTATATTACCAGCTAACGAGTTTATTTTCCTAATAGATCGTTCTCAATTAAATTTAGACAAATTTTCAAATTTTGAACCTCGCCCATTGCACTCGATTAAAAGAAAGTGACATGCGCCAGCTGACAGATGAACTTTTATTTGCAGAAATCATGCGATATGAGCGAAATGATTTATCGCGAGGCAACGTGAACATGATACGCCAGAAAAATCTAATAGAAACATTGCTTCCTTCGATAAAAATAAAAGCAAACACGATGGATATTACAACTGTGCCGGCTGAAATTCAATATTTTCAATGACGTTTGTCTGAACAACGAAAAGTGCACGCGTGCGTGTACACGACACGGGCTTTACGGTTTAATCTGCGCGTAGGAATATTGGAACAACTTCGTCGCCATCAAGTTACGATGCTCTGGCGACTTCAGGAATTGCGCGTACAATTTTTTTCTTAACGTTACAATATCTTCGCGAAACAGAAACGTGTACGCGCTTCTCGCGGCGCATTTTACCGCAACGTATTTTACCACCGACCGTTTTTATTTTACCCAGTCTCGCGAGGAGAAAGCATAACTGTAATTCACATTCACGAGCGTACCAACGATTCCGAGATACAACAGGGAATCGCAATTTTCTTCTTTGACATTTTCGTGCTGGCTGAAATGGCGTGTGTTCCAGTCACTGCGAACTCGGCACTTGCCCCAAGGAAGCAAAAGTTTTGCGCGTACATCAGCCCTCTTGTCACTATTACAAACCTGTGTCAATTTAAAAAATTTCATATCTTTCGATTAGAAAAAAAATTCGTCTGAATTTTCTGCCACATTTTTCCGTTCAATCATTCGAGTCGATAATTAAACTACAACACTGACTTCGAATGCATAGAGGTATTTAGAAGCATTTAAAAAAAGAAGCGTTGAAGATAAATTCATTTCGTTAAACGATTCGCAGTGACTAAATAAATTTTGTAAACCTCTGAACAAATAAGAATTTAGCCAAATTACATTGACTGGCAGCTATCAGAGAGCTATCTGTGAAAGAAGAAGAATTTGGAGAAATAATTTGCAGTGGCAGGAAGTCATTGCTTCCTCAGGATTATAAAGTGTACCTGTTTCTCTTCTTCTAAGCACACAGGGGTAAATTCTAATCGGGGATCTAGAATACAGATGCTGTGGTAGTAGAGAACATGGTAAACCTCGGGCCAAGAGAATATTAGGAAGAGGGAAGTTGTGCAAAGCACTCGTGAGTAGATGCTAGATTACCAGAATCACCGCAAGAGACAATGCTTTTTGGGGGAGGGTAGGCTTCTGTACCGTCACTGTTCGTCGCATTGCCAGGAAATGAAACGACAGCGTAGATATTGTCGAATTCGAGAGGCTCGTTCCATTACCAATAGATGGAATTTCCAATTTCAACTACAATCTAATATCTATGCGCAGTTAATTGATTGCCGCCCTTGAACCATTGCTTTCGAGCATCAAACATGGAAACGTGAAAATCGAAGGCAGCAACATTTCCCGCACCGAGCCACGTCCTCGCGGGTTTACGACACCGAAGGTGGTAGAATAATAAAGTTCGTATAATAAAAGGGTCCTCGGACACTCTGAGGGAATATCGAAGTAATATATTCATCCAAGCCCGAGCATTATATACACGAGGGCTGTGGCAGCAAGTAATTCGTGTTTAAAAGTGTACCGTAAAATGGGGGAACATTGGCAGGTTTTTGAAACATTTTGTTATATAATGTAAAAATTAACATGTTTACATTTGATTTAAGTATCTTATCATAACATTGCATCTTTTGTGATTGTACTACAAGTGTCAAAATGCACAAAATTTGTGTCCTTTCCTTCTTTAATAAATGTTAAAAGCGTTACTGTACCGGGGTAACATTAGCACATCATGTAGGTAGCATTAACGGGATAAGTTTTATTAATCTGAGGTCAGTAAACTTAAATTTCTATATTTTATTTTATTTTTTGCATCTTAACTAAAATCAACTCGTAACATTGCCACATCATATAAATAGCATTAACAGGTTAAGTTTTACTAATCTGACGTAAAACAACGTAATTTCGGCGTATGCCAATGTTCCCCTATGCTGCCAATGTTCCCCCATTTTACGGTATCACCGAAAATGTCACTTCGCCTGTGGACGAAAAGTCCTTCAATCAAAACTTAGACGGTTAATCTGAATTTTCGTCCGCTTCCAAAGTAGCCCGAATTACTATTGGCTTCTTCTTTCCGAATTAGTATTCTTAACATTCTACGAACCACACAACTAAATTTGATTTAACTCCGACTCGACCTTCCCCTGGGCTTTGTTTTACTTCGAAATCCTGGTGAGGTCAAATCAGAGCTCTACTTCATTGTGTACTTATTGTACTATTTTACCGTACCATAAGAGTGGAAGTTAATTAATCTGAAACTTTCGGGATCCTAGTTTTACCTGGAGTTCGGTTTACCTTGGTCACCCTGGATCGAGGTTGGCGAAATTGGAACGACATTTTAAAAAATATTCCAAAGCATATTAAACCCTATCAAGTTTAATCGCGGTCGGTTTACACTGATTTTTATTCCCTTTGTACAACACGGTAAACGTCTAATGGAAATTAACAGCGCGCAACCCTCGGACAATAACGGACAGGAAACATTGAACCAAGTTCTGCTGAACTCACGATCAAGATCAAACGGAACGTTGCTCACCCGGAGAACTAATAGTCTTAACTTCCGGGCCGAAATAGTTTTAGTTGACTGCATCAACTCTCTAAATTGAATCCGACGATAACGTCCGGGGTCAAGACGACGGTCCACGAACAGCAGTCGCCTCCAATTTAATCCAACGTCCACGGTCGTTGCGTTGGTCAATTGATCAGCGTCCTTGAAACGACAGCATGAAAATGGTGAACGCCGCGACGCGTGATATCGAAGACAATATCAAGATTACCCAAAGTAATCGAGAGATCTCCAACGAACTCGCTTCGCTTCCCGGCGCAAAAGAATGAGACCAACAAAGCTTCCAGAAGATCATCCCTTAAAGGAGCCTGTTAGCTCTGTGCAAGCTACAGACTTTCTTCCCAGAGCAGCGGAACTGCAAGGTCATCCGGATAATTCCGTTTTTATAGAGGCGGCAAAAAGAGGATATGGTGGGAAACCACCGCAAGTTTCGTGGCTCGTCAGCCTTCTGCGACATCAGAACGACGAGAGACAAAAAGCCAACGATGGAGGAGGCTGGGAAGATGCGACGCGTAGATTCGAGGCGGTAAATTTTCGTAGACGCAATAAAGTAACTTGACGACTTATATAAAATTATGGCGTCGTACGGTTGTCACCGGTGTGGGGGGGTTTTGATGGCGCAATCATGACCCATCAATTTCCAAGCGGACCTTCATTGAAAATATTAGGTCCACCCAGGAAAACTTCCCCGCACCGTATAAAACGCATTTTACCCTTCTAGCATGCCCATGGAAATATTTAACGAAGCGTATTCTTCTCCGCCCTTGGAGCAGTTGATTACGGTCGATGGCGTGCGAGTTTTTGCAGACCGTTTTACAAATCAGTGGGAAGGAGCTGGGATTCAGTTTTGAACTGAAAGCAGGCTTACGTCGTGCATGAAAATTTCAAGCCAACACTAAAATAGCGTTATAATGATCGCACGAGATTGTAGCTTGTAATGAGCCAAGTCTACTTAAGTTCAGCACGAGTGATCTGATTTCATAACGAAGTTCAAACTACTAAATTGCAAACTTTCATTGAGGCTTCTAACTATTCAAGTGTTCTAATTAATTGGCATCCTTAGCACGGCAATTTAACTTCGTACATAGTAAACAGCAGCCCTCGAGTAAACCATCACAGATTATACATGTTCCAGTAATAAAGAATTCAATGAAAAAGTCTATCGAAGTGACATATTTAAAATCGCTGGGGGGTCTGGTTAACAGTTAGAAAATCTAATTAAGAGGACCCTGATATACGATATACGATAATCGTTTTTTAACGAAGCGGAACCTCCAATTGCGAAACAGTTAGGGGAGAGTTGCCAATATCGTACCACTTAAGACATTTTACGTTATATTTCATATTTGGTACTCATATGAACGCAAATGACTATTGGATATTGTAGCTTGATCTTTTAGGCACCTACTATTATATGCTTAGCCTTTTGTTCAGAACAAATTAATTTGTTATTAATCTTTTTGTCACATACTGTCAAAGGTACGATTCGGACAACCGGTCTCCTAAATCGTACCTCTCGGTTTCCAAAATCGTACCTCCACTAAAAAATAGTATAAATAACAAATAGAGAAGAAAATATTCAACATAAAGTAATGATTATTATATAGTTATACATATACAAATGTATATGGATCACACACAGGCCGCAATAACCTATGTAAATGATATATGTACATAACCTATAAACATACGAGTTGTCAAATCCTACTAGTAGGATTGTAGTGGTACGATTTAGGAAACATGATCAATTTATTCATAAATATCAATTTAAACTTTATAATGAATGTAATATGCACTTAAAATGAATGTCAAATATTCTACATTAAACCTGCTTTTAGAAAAATACAAAAATACGGGACAAAATTGTATTGTTTGATTATAATCAGCTACGATAAACTGATAAAAAGTTACATCAATCATACCTGATTTTTTTAAATGTTTATAGCACGCACAAAATAGGGTGTAAGCTCAAAATGTTTTGTTTCTATTTCTTATTTCGCATTTACTTGATATTTTTGTTATCAAATGTCGTTTACATTCATTAATTACTTAGAAATTGATGAGGTATGATTTAGATGACCAGTACGATATTGGCAACTCTCCCCTACTTTAACTACATCTATTCCTACGCCTCTTTCTGGACTCGCTTCAAGCGCTGCTCCTATCCTCTGTCATTTAGTGTACAAGCGTACAGCGAAGCAGCAGCGATTAATAAAGTTTTCACCTTCCTCTAGCACCAGTGTCACGGTTAACGATGGCGTCTTGTAATAAGGTTTGCGAGTTCCTCAGGAATATATTCGACCTAGCGACTGGCGTCGGCTGGTCAAGCGTGTATTTAACTTTATAATGAAGGAGCACGAACTTTTCGTGCTTTAAAACTCCAATCTCCCTAAAAGGACATCATACGTTCAAGTGGGCGTCACGAAACGCCATGCTGGTTAAAGATTTTTAACCGCCAAGTTGGGGTGTGCAGTTCGCAAACTTTCTCATGGATTGAATTCCTTAAATTTAAAACAAAATACCAGGCGTTCCATCGAATCCGAGTGGACGATACTTTCGTCGATGCTTACCCAACACGTTTTAATGACAGTTACTTTCGAGTTACGTCACCGATCGACGATCACCCGCATGTATATCTCAGGGGCATAAGAAAAAGTACACACTTTTTACCGTAATGATGCCACGAATGAGATAAGCATGCGGCGTATCGCGTGATAATCATTCGTGCTTACATAATCCTCATTAAACAGCTCCGCGAATTCCACGAGTATTTGTACACTCGTTTCCTTTCCATCTCTTTCTTTCGCGCCCCAGTATCGCGAGTGCCGTGCTCTATTGGTAACAAACATCGTAATGCTTCGGGCAGAATGCATCGCTTAATTAACACGTCGGGTAAAATCGAGCGTAATTACCAGCATGAAATCTGCGTTATTAATATTAATTTACAAAGTCAGAACATTGTGTCTCCTGAATTTCGCGCCGATGTTGTTTCCATCACTGAAAATCCACTGCGTTTGATTGTAATTTACACAACTTTTTGCGAACTATTGCAGTTGACGTAACATTTCTCCCCCTTTTATCTGGACCAAATCGAACGGACCGGGTTTCTAACCGGATTTCTTACGTGCAATATCGTCGAGTCTCATTCGTTTAAAAGAAGAGATAATATTGCCCGAAGCGGGGCAGAGCGAGTTTCGCTTCTTCGGGCGACGGGCAAGTACCGTCGTATCGGTTTAGCAACTCTCGAACTCGACCATGGACCTGTAAACGCAGAATCTGTGTCGACCGCGGACGCAGCCCGTGGGATATCGGTAATTTGACTAATCAAGAGGCTGATCCTTTGTCTGATCGTGGCAGAGCGCCTTGTAACGAGACAAGTCGCCAAGTCGCATTAATTCGGTTTCTTAAAACGACGATAACATCTTTGTCCCTGACTCGCGAAACTTCGTTAAGCTCTGGAGAGAATCCGCGGGGAACAATTAATTGAGGAAAAATTCATGGAGACCACGGAGATTTCATGGAAACTTTTTCAACAGATGACTGAAGTAATAGTATCTTCATTGGGTGATTGAATCACCGATGCTATAAAGGATATTAACCCAATATTTCACGGAGCAGTGTTGCGTAATTGTCAATGAAGTACGCAACATTGGCAAAATGAAAAGTCCGCGGAAAACTCGGCCCGTCGGTGAATAAAGAAAATTCAACGAGTTGTGACGCGGGATTCTTCTTCCAGCAGAATGGCTGCAACGTCCCGGAGTTAATTCGTAAGGGGAGGGAAAGAAAATACAATAAAACGCGGCCGTTACCACTGAGCACACATAAAGAGGAATGCTAGACTACCACCTGCAACTACGAAAATGATAAAATCACTTCGTCTCAGGGGTTTCGCAATTTCGTGCGCCGCGGTGCATGTTCTTACGTTAAAAATATTTCCTCGTAAGTTCTCGCGGTACGTTGCACGCGATGCAAATGTCCCTTTCTTCTCCCCTTTTTTCTTTTTCTTCCGTTTTTAACGAACACGTGCAGTTCTCGCCGTCGTTGGGCGACGTAGTTACGCGCGCCGCAAATAGATTCGTTTCGAACAAAGTTCAATGTACATGAACTCTAAGCGAATCAGGATGGCAACATAGGAATTCTAATATCTGCGAAACTTGCCCGAAAGCGAAAAAAATATATCGACAGGGTGGCATTAAACGCCACGTTCTTCCCTCCGCAAAATTTATCTCGCGCGTTGAGTGACTCTTATAGCTACATTTTCGGGAAGAAAAATACACCGGCGTTCTTGCGGGAATCGACGTATCAAAGAGATCGAATGAAGGCATTAAGAGTTTGACTACTAAAGCTAAAAAATCCGGTGTCCATTTGACTGTGTCCTTCAAAAGGGTGGTCCAAAAATTGCTGTATCTGTTACCGTTCCTTTTTCATTTAAAGAAGTTTTCCCGTTTTTGGAGCAAAACCTTTTTTAGACTCAAATCAGGGCGCTTCATCTCCTTCAAAAGGCTGCCTTTTTAACATTTTTTTTATTGTTCTTAATGCATCTACCGCCACCGATAGTCGCATTCACAAAGATTAAGAATCTCTTTTCCTTTCTGTGTCTTGGATATCCTTTACAGTACTTTTCATCCACGTCAGGACCACCAGATTGTTTATCAACGCTCCCTTTGTATCTGTCATGTTTTTTTCACTTTCACACAAAAATTCAGAACAACAGCTCAAGGTACAATAAAAGAGCCTGCCAGACCTGAAATTAATTTGCCAAGCCATTTTTCTACAAAAAATTCACAAAGAATTACCTATTTTTCGGCCTAACAAGGCGCAGTCCCCCCTAAAAGGCATGTCAATGCCTTACCACGCGTATTACAATGAATTTCAAGTACAATAGGGAATAATTCCAGGCAGAACAAATAATTATCTGGCGCTGAATAATAACGAACGGACAGAGAAGCATTTTCCCGGAGAATTCCGTTGATACAGCATCGAAATACGTGTAATGACGTCGAGGCTCGCCCAACAGTGCATTTCAGAGGCGAGTGATAACGAATGGGCAGTGTTCGTTAGGCGATTCAATGGGAATCCACGCGCGAGACGTGCTCCGCGGAATTAAAGAGTGTTGCACGCGCCTCGTCTGCCGAGTCATTCGCACGTTTCTCCCGATTAATTAAGCTCGCGCCATTTTTTTCTGCGACATCTCTTCGTCGCCGGCAGACGAACAGTTACGCATGCCCCGTCTAATTAGGGTGAAAGGCAGAGCAGCGCGGTAACGTGGCGGTTACACAAGGGTAAGTACGCGCGGGTGCAATTTACGAGCGCGCAGTAATTACGGGCTCGGCGTTACCGTCCCCGTGCGTGCTCGCGCGAAAAAGGGACTAATTCACGAACGAGGGGAGCGGGACGTACCGGAGTAAGACCTTTCCTCGCGGAATCCGAGCAGGAAACTTTTGATTGTTACGAATCGGCGAGTCGCGATAACGAACGAACGTCTTTACAGCACGGAACGCCGCAATAAAAAGAGGAAGCTATCTCGTGATCGTCGTTCAACTCCATTCGAGCCTCACCGTACCCGAGCAATTGCACAGTGCAGCGAGAGGTGTCTATCGAGCGAAAATCCCAGGCGATCGAACCGCGAAATCTACCGCGGTAATCAGCCCGCCAATAAAAATGTGGACGAGCAAGATTCCCAACAGGAGGGATTAACTCCGCGGGGTCGTGTAATGTAACGACGATAATACTTTGCACGCGCCACACCATCGAGAACGAGAGATAAGGAGCTTCCCCCGCGCTCACCCCTTCCCAACCCCTGAATGATAGGAGTTCAGCCCTTATCGTTCTTCTGTACTCACCGATCACGTAGCTATAGCCGTCCAAGGTGAGGACACACTTGCGCGTGTTGGAAGAACTCGGGATGCCGGGCACAAGCCTGCGGGAAATTCGCTTACCCGGGCTGCAAGGAGTACCGGTGGTACTTGCAGCGCCCGGGTCCGAGTGGCACTTCTGCACGGGGTCTTTGCTTTGTCTAGACATCATCGTCCTCTTCTGGGCCACTCGTGCGCCGCCTCTCCAGCACCAAGCCGGAAGAAAGAAAACCTACTTCCTCACCATTCCCGCGCCACCAGTCTACTTAGCCACGCGACGATCCCCAAAACTCTGTTGGTATCGGTTTCTCATCGGGACGTCGCGCCCTCACGCATTCCACACTCATTATTCCCTTCTAATCACACCCCCGTCCGCGTTTCACTCGCACCACTAGGTTCCGGCTTACTAACTTCGATCGCGGCTCACGCTTTTCCCTCGCTCGCCGAGCTAGCGCCGTTCCACCGACTTTCTCTCCACCCCTTTCTCTGTTTCCCTTTATCGCCAACCTCTTCCAACGGTACCGATACGCGACGCTCGATTCGAGAACGGTCCCGCGGATTACTTCCACGCCGAGGAGCACCGCGCACAAATCGAGCCGCTCGTGTTGGAACAGCCTCTATTCATCCTCCGCTATCCTGAGGCACTCGGCCCGCCAGTCGAGGATCGTTAGCACGCGACCCGCGCTGTAAACGCGATTAATCAGCCACGAAATCCACGTACGAATTCTAATCTTGGCGCAACCGAGCCCGTTCCTTTTCCTTCCGCCACGGGAATTATGAACGATCGAAAGTTCACGCGGCTAAGGATTAGCCCCGCTCGTGGACGACGGAAGATCCTGCGGATTTCGATGGCAACACGATCGCGACAATTACGCCGTCGTGCGGGCTCCTTGCCGAGACACTGTTTGATGACGTCTTCCCTGTAGATTCTTTCGCCGCGCACGTTCAAGTGATTTGTTCAGCGCCTTGGAAGGGACAGGAGAGTCCTTTAGGTAGACACTTTTACCTCCAGCTCTTCTTTTAGATTATTATTTCTGTACACCTTTGAAATCTCTCAGCAAAGAAGCGCCGTTAATATTTGCAGCGAAATTTCTTCCAACCGAGCGATTACTTCCAAATAGCTCGACCCGTTAAACGGACACCGCGTCTGTTACACTGCTCTGATCAACTTCAGTGGCAATCGGTAAATCGAGCGCTTGCAGGTGAACTTGTTTATTTTCTGGAATTGCTTCCGACCGTGCTGATTTCGAGCGAAGAGTCTTAGATTGCAAACATCGCGTCCCTCCTCCGTGAAAACTTCGTCGACACGCGTCGCCTCTCGGCACCTCTGTTTACTCCCAGGATTCTTTGAATTACACGGAATCGAGTAGTTTGATTACTTCCTGTATAACAATTCCCGCTTGCGCCTCCGTTGCTCGTCCACGGCGTCGATTTGTAATACAATCGTCCTTACGAGAATCGCAATGATTGTAAAGGGACCCTCTTTTATCGCGAGGCTATTTTCGTAACCGTTCAGACAACAGTTACCAGTTTCAGCGCCTTCACGACCGCGCTGTTTGCCTGCGTCTCGTCGACAGGCATTACCACCTTCGAGCCCGGCGAACTTCCTATTGCTTTCCGAAGTCGTTGATCCCGAATTTCTTGACCTGTAGATTCTAGATCCGTCCGAGCAACGTACGGCCGTCAGTCGTCCCGCTCGTGAATGGCACAGATTTCTCGTTTAATCATCCTTCGAGGGAATCTTCGTGGCGTCATAGGTGTGTATAAATAAAACGGTGGCTCGAGCGTCGAGGCGAACAGACTTCTCGTTATTTTCTTCCTCTGCCCCTTCACACCTTCGCAAGCATTCCTCCACGCGGCTCAATAGGGTTTCCGTTACGGCAAAAATTTGCGTCGCGAACACTGACCTCGCCGCGTCGATAGCGGTGTAACGATCCAGGCAAATACGAGACGGGCATCGCCTGGCAAGCTTGCCACACGAATTTCAAAATCTTTCCCGTCACGTACACCCTCGAAATTACCGGCAAATACGTGCCGCGCAGATTCTGGGGATACTCTATGCGGTTCGCGATCTCGACCCTCTCTTCCAAAATAGCACGATTAAAGGGATAAGCCTGAAACGCTGCTATGTTAAATATATACTGTCGTCGATCGGTTCGATGAGTTTAGATTCTAATAAAGTTCCAACCGGGGTCCGCAGTTGTTCGTGGGGCCGTCTTCTACGCGATCAATTGCATCGAATCCGATCGACCAGTGGCTCCGAGGTTCTCGGCATTGTAAGATTAATATTACAGCGATGCATCAAAGTTCAGCCGGTGAAGTTTAATAACGAAATACGTTCGTCTCCCGGTTTCGTCTCCTGACGGATATACTCAACGCTCAGGGGACTCCTTCCGCTGATTGATCGCCTCGAAACTGCCGTCGATGTATTAGCACGTGTCCCGAGGAAGGATCGGTCCGGGTCAATGCGAACGCTGTGGCCACGGGCCACGGTTTTCACCCCTTTTTCTTTTGCGGCGCCGTTTACACCGCGGCCTTTGAAGTTTTCGACGATCGATTCGATGGATCGCGCCCTAGCCCGGCTATCGGAAAGCACACACACGGGAAATTTCGCGCCAACCAACGGACACGCTGTTTATCGAGAATGAAAAGCCGGCGAGAGCCTCGCAGAGGTAATTTCTGCCCGTAGATTCAGCGGGGCACCTCCGATCCGATAGTTCAATTACTTTTTCACCTTCTTCACGGAGCTTTTACGATGGCCGTTACCGTGCACGCACGGGCACGGGATACCGTGATGGAGAGGCTCCGAGTATATACTGCGATCGATTCACGTTACCATAACATTAAATTCAGTTTGCCCGCCCGTGCACCGGCGCACCGGCGCGCCGGCACGCGCACGGTGCGCGCGATATCATCTGGCGATCGATCCTGCGGCGTCCACCGATCATCGGGATCCCTCGTCGCACATTCGTCGATCCTTCCACGCGTCGTCGATTTCAACCCACGCCCGTCACATTTAGAACCGTGTACCGTTGGCAAGCTGACCAGGGTGGCAAGGTTTACTCACAGACGGGTCGTAGAATTTCCTCCAGGATTACACAGGCTTCACCCACGTTTCCGCAACACTCGACATTCTTGTTCCAGATCAATCGATCCGTTTACAAAACTTGTTTACCTTTCGCTTTGTCCTGGCGGCGACGTCACCTTTCCTCCCCACTAATCGCTCGGTAAGCCGAAAATCCCGCGGCCAGCTGATGTCGTCGATCTCTCCCCACCTTCTATAACGCCCTACTAAATCCTCCAGCAATCTATCCGACGATCGATGCCCGTGGAACGGCCACCCTGATTCTCCCTCGTAGTCGAGATCGCGGGGCCAGGCGTTCCTCCTGTTTATCGCCGCCGCGGGGTGGTCGACGTGACTGTACGGAACTTTGACCCCTCGCGGGAATTCTGCATTGCGAACGGGGCAGCCAAGGAAACGGAGGCGAGGCAAACTTCCGCGAGAAGAGGCGCGCCGCGCTAGTAGAAGAACCGCGTGCTTGGTCAGACGTCACGCGGCGGTCCGCTGTGCGCGAGAGGGAGGGAGGGGGAGAGAGAGAGAGAGAAAGAGCGGGGTCGAAGCCAAGGGGGGTTTGTCCGTGGGCGATCGAGGCGCAGCGAGCAAGGGTGAGAGCGGGACGGACCGAGGGGTACACACGCGCGAATGAAAACACGCGAGCCACGCGAAAACACGGAGACACACGTGCGACCGGAGCCGCGGTACCGCTACAACTGAACCATTCGAAACCTCCACCTCTCTCCGTGCTCCCTCCCCCCCATTTCGCTCGCCTCACCACACGGAACCCTCCAGCCGACCAGCGCGTCGCCCTCTCGCTCTCTCCTTCCCTCTCCTACCACCTTTCCGACAGCCGATCATTCTTTCTCCCTCCCTTTCGCCGCGCCGTCAGTCCTCTCTTTCCCTCGTCACCCTTTCGTTCACCCTCGAGACCCTAACTATCTCCTTCTCGTTTCGCCGTTCTGTGTCATCGGCCTCCCCTTCCCACCCTTCCTTTCCATTCCTCTTCTCTCCCCGTTCGCTGGTATTACCGTTCGCCCTCAGGTAAACACCGGGGACACTTTCTTCGTGCTTGGACAGGGGATGATCTGCCCTCCGACTGGAATAGCTTCGTGGGGATGTTTGGCCGCAGCTGAGGATATTGTTTCGGGGCTTGGAGATTAAGATAGAGAGGCGGCCACAAGTGAATTCATGGATGTTGATGTGGTTCATTATCGGATTCACTGGGGGAGATTTAGGGGAGGCTTGGAAACACCGCTTCAATCGAAATGTCGACAGTTTATTGCTACGCGGCGGGACTGCGAAGCCAAGTATTGCGGCCAGTCACATAAATAAGCAATTATTACAACGGACTTGTTAATATCCCCCCCGAGCTTTCATGCAAATGCAAAGTCGACGGGTATCGGTGGGAGAACAGAGCACCCGTTTCGAGCGTCCGTATTATACAGACACGAAGTAAAAAAATGACGGGCGTGCTTTCTCGTTTAAAGAAGTACTTTTTCATAATTGAAAAATATAATGGACTTTCGTATTTTAACGGAGGTCGTTGGAATATAATGCTTTTAGTATTCCACTATGAAGTATTTATTCACGACGAAGCTCTGTGTATCGTCGCGATTATTGAGATAGCAGGTATTAAAAGCGTACAAGGGGCCAGATTGCACGAAAGTGCTCAGGAAAATGAAGCAGCTCCGATTATTTCTCAGTTTTATTTATACGTTTTCCAGTCCTCCAGTGTGCGGCCCTTTATGTCCTGATATTCTCCTACACTCTTTGCTTGACCCTTTTACCTTTGTCATTTCGTGCCTGTGTGATCGGATATATGGTAAAGCCAACTATCATTCCCGGCTCGGCCTCTCTGGCCTTCCTTCCATCCGAGGCTTCCGTGAAATACGCTTTGAAATTCTGCAACGGGGCGGTGAGCGAGGAACAAAGGCGGAATGGAGAGGGAGTTGATCGCGCGTAGCATCGAAATGAAAAGAAGGTAATTTGTGGAACAATACAAACGAGGTACCTACATCCCCGCCGCATGAATAATTAGAGAAGTTTTCACCCCGTTGCGGCCCACCCTGTTATCCGTTTGTGCCTCGCCATTCCATAAGATTTTTTTCCCGCCACGGCTGGTGTACGCGTCTCCCTTTCTCCCCCTCATTATCGTACCTGCTCTGCGCGCCCTTCGACACGCCGCGTCCGCTGTCGTATTTCCCCTTTGCTCTCTGACGCCTGCGGCGTCCGCTGAGCTTCGCGACACCCTCGCCTCGTGCCCTCTTATATCGTGAATTATTTTGTTTCCCTTCAGGGGTTCACTTCGCTTTCAAAGCTATCACAGGCAACGTGTCGCGAAAAATGCTCCCACTTCCTTTTGTTTTCCTTCGTCCCGTCAATCCACCCGCCCTTTTCAACGCTTTTCACCCTTGGTGCTCCTTTTAAACGCAACGATTTTAATTGAATCCCGCAACCTTTTCATTGCCTTTATAATCGACTGTAAATAACGATGTACCGAATGAACTGTCCTAGGGGAGAATGAAATATCGATAGAGGAATCGGTTGTGATCTTTTCCCCGAAAATGTTGAATATTTGATCTGAATCGTTTACAATTTCGTTTCCCTTCCCTTTCCAGTTTCCTACGATACCCTAACATCTTTTCCCTCGATTCTCTCGGTTCATGTAAATTTCACGCGATTAACTCTGTTCCACTATCTCTTCTCTCCCTTAGACAAGTACAAACGGGTCAACCGGATAATCAAAGTATCCGAAGGAATCCCAAAGGAGTGGACCGAATCAGCGTGAATCGAATTCGGTTCCGCCATGGCGCGGAGCTCTCCCGAGAAATGTCCGTTTTACAACATCTCAGTTTTGGTGGAATCGACGAAATGTCAATTTCACGTCCGATAGAAATAAACGCATACTCTAACCGTGCTCTGATTTACACAAGAAAAGCTACGTGGCGAGAAAAACGGTGCGCCAATACAATTTTAATCGTAATAAGAACACTTTTCGCCCCGCATCAAATGGCACGCATGTTTCGCGCTGATAACTTTATCAGAGCCAAAGCGAGAGAGTGGTGCGTTGGGGTCGATAAGAGGTTCGGCTGAAGCGACGGTTACCTTTTGGGGAGATAATGCCCCTAATTCAATTCCTGTGTCGCGGATGTAGATCGGCGCGTTAATGTACTCTAATGCACGACATAAGAACTTAATCCTTTATCTCTCGTCGATGATGTCGCACGATACGCTTCCCCCGGGGCACAAGCAACCCTTTGAGCGCGAAATTTATTTTACAACCGACGCGTTGCATATTTCCCGGTATAGTCGGTAAACGTGGTTACTGTTGAGTCGAACGGGTGAATCTGGGTCAAATACATGCAGATCATAATTACCAGTACCGTTTCATAGACCTTACGTCGATCCGAATGCCTCCCCTTCACGGACCTACTACGCCGTAGAGGGGGTAGAGAGCATTTCAGATTCAAATGTGGTACGTGGGTACATCTGTTTTACACGGTGGCGTTACGCGTGCAGAAACCTCAGCTTCGAGGGGTAGTACTATATAAAGTCTCACCGCATCCACCGAACTGTTCTAACCCCCTTCGACACGAGCTACTACGACAGCCGTAGGACCCTAGCTCCGTCACGCCTCACCGCCGACGTTATCGTGGATATACCACCGCCATCCCTCCGCCATGCCATCCTTTATACCCTCCCCCTCGCCGTCTATCTTCCTCTTCATCTCTGCGTCTTGGGCACACCTCCGTGAAACCCAGTCTCAAATATCCATAAAGCCCGCTCGAAAGGGTAGTAAATTAGTCACCAAAGGCTCGGTCTCTGTGAGACGAAGCTGTGGTTCGCGCGGCCTCTCCGTCTAATGGGGGTCGATCTGACTGCCAGCGTATTTAGAAGCACCCGGAAAGAGACGGTAACGTGCTGGCAAAAGGGGGAGCGCGCGAAGAGGAAGCCAGTTATCCGCGCGAGAAATTTCACGATGTACACGGTGACGTTGATGTATCGTTCTATCGTCCTCGGTTCTGGGAATTCGACTGACGCGACAGACCCAGGCCGCTTTTTCATTCTCTTCATTTTCAACGCATTGCTGAACCGTGCACGTGAATATCATCAATTCCGATTGCTTTCTTATTACATCGAGCACAGCACGATGGATAGAGATCGAACGATTTGGCGTGCCCGAAGGCACGTCATCACATATCATATTTAAAATTGATAATATTATATCTAACAATAAGTAGGGTCATTAGTGAAACTCTAGTCGGCGTATAGGTTTCTATAAAGTCGGATGAAATATTATTCCTTGCAAAGCAACCAGGTTTCAGATTAAATTCCTTATTCATATATGTGTGTGGTATTCGAGGATTACATTGTACTCGTGTTTCTCTGACATTCCACTTGTAGCGCTTTTCACAAAAGGCAAACCGCATACACGATGTTTTAATTTATAACTACATTCCTCTTTTCGCGTATCAGTTTCTTCGCTAGCCACTGGACGATAAGAACAAAGGAGAAATGAATGTGCACAAAAAGGAACATTTCCTAAGAATGTTCTGTAGAATGACTGATAACCTTATCACCCGACACTCTTTACGTGCCTCGCCCACTCTGAATTCTTTTTCACCAAACTTTTCTTTACTATCCTAAATCCATAACTGTACGATTATAAAGGGTCGCCCTTCTCTAAACTTCTTTACGAAGTTCCCTGGAATTTCTTGATCTGTATTTCGAAACTTTAAATCGTTTCGGAGCGAACTTCGGTTTGAACGTATACCTCGAGAAATATCTGGAATCTAGTATTTACTTTGGAAACATCTTCTGTAACTTCTCATTGGGTTTTATTACAGATTTAAGGTCGATCTTCAGGAATTTGTGTCGCACGTTTAAACCACTGCTGCTGGCACACGTTAAACGTGCATACCTAAACATTCGGATAAAGAAGCGGTCGTTTCATCCAGAGTAGTTTCATCCGCAACATTTCCCCTCCAAGTACCTTCTGCATTATGCATGGCTAATTCATTTCAATTACGTCTCGGATAAAATCTATGTAAAGTTCCTCGGACGCTGCGTTTCGTAATGAGGAAATTGCGTTCGCGGTTATTCGTGCTCGCACTTAAACGACGGATTCTTCGCGCCATTTTTAACCCGATTGCTCTTCCTTCGTTGGGCAACGGCTGGTGACGTTTCATGGATTCGCGATTTACATTCAACAGACGTTTTGCCCCTCCGGTTTCTTGTACTACGTACTTCAACGGCTAATATTTCTGCTCGAGTGGCTCCATTCCCCGCCATTGCTATCTTGTAAGTTGGACCACTTTTTCTCCTATCGAAGACCAGAGAAATCCTCGCAAGCAGAACCAGCAGAAAGAATCCAGAAGAGGGTGGGATCGAGTAGCATCGCGGGACGATTTATCGCAGTGCCGATAACGAATTCTGGGGTGATGAATAAGAATTTATCCCGGCTCGAAAATTCGCGGTCGCGAGGATGCCGCACGAGCCTAGAAAAATGAGTTCCCCGACGGCCCGTGGAAACTGTAAGCCACTGGGAGCTCCCCCTCGACGGGAATAACGTCAACGTCCCCTTCGCTTCTTCAAGTTAAACGCTTCTTTTGAATTTTGCATTAAACAAGGCCCATTTCTCGCATTAACTTAGATATAGGTATCCGTCTGCGACGCACGCGAGGTAATTTATTCTTCGTTATTACGAAAGTTCCGTGGCACGAGCTGTATTGACGCGTCACTTAGAAACTTTTAGTGGCGATGAGAAAGGATAAGGTTAATAATGAAACAATTCTCGTCCCTGTGTGCCGCATT
This sequence comes from Andrena chrysosceles, assembly GCA_963855975.1. Classification (NCBI taxonomy): domain Eukaryota; kingdom Metazoa; phylum Arthropoda; class Insecta; order Hymenoptera; family Andrenidae; genus Andrena; species Andrena chrysosceles. Next base: position 5,673,016 of record OY979766.1, on the reverse strand, counting down.
TATCCTTTCGATTGGAATCGAGTTTGTACTACTTCAATTAGCTAAATAGCTTAGAAATTTCATTAGTTAATAGCGGATTTTTTGCTGTGTACATAAAGCAAGTCAAGAGGGAAATAAAGGGGCGATTTCAAGCAAAAGAAATGGTGACGGAGTTACAGGTGATAGAGTCGCACTGTCAGCAAACAAAGTGGCACTAGTATATTCCCGTGTCCACGGCAACTCAGGATAATGAAACGGAGGCTCGTTACGTTACGTTAATTACTTAACGGCCGACTCGAAGATCCCCGATGATGAACACCCGCGATCGTTAACGATAGCTGAACGAACGCAGGAACACTTAAAAGGATATCCGAACGTCAGCGCGGAAAGATTGGATGGGATTATCATCAGCGCTCGGTTTAACGCGCGCGGAAGTCCGGCTTCCCGAAACGGAGGAATAATTTAAAACCACCGGCGAATATTCGCATGACAATTCCACTCTCTCGAGTAGATCGCAAAGCAAACCTCGCTTAAGCTGGCAAAGCCAGTTTGGAAACCACTGGAAGTCTCGCACCAGTATAATCTTCCAAAACCACCGAATGTGTTGGTTACGTTGTGGTACCCCTCAATTACCTACATTGGCTGGTTTTCATGCACCTTCAAGACCTTGATTAATGTCTTTGAACAGTCTCGTTAATATTATCTCCTAGCTACTGATTTTTTTACGGAAATGTTGGGCCATCGCCAAACATTAGAGAATTATAGTCACAAGATTTTTAGAGATATATTCGCAGATGAGATTGGTAGGGGAGACCGGGGCAAAGTGAACCTCGGGGTAAAATGAGCTTCCTTAATTTATTCTTTAACAATAGAATATATTTACAAATTTTGGTGATGTAATAAATGTGTGTAATACCACAATGATAATTATGCACATTCAGATATCAAAAAATGGAAATTCATTTAAAAAATTCAAAATGAAGTTTTAGAGACTTCCAATTGGTTTTCTTTTCAATTTAGCTTTTTGGATAAATGAGTCTTAAATGTGTTATTTTAACTCCAAATTTTTTCTGCGTGTTTATAACAAACTTATAAACATACATACACAAGCGTTTGAGAAAACATTAATCCTAACATTATTAAATAATTCATTTTCCACTGAGTGCACATTCGGGGTAAAGTGACCGGGGTAAACTGAGCTGCAACTGGCTGCTAAAAACCAATGCGCAAGTGATGTGCGCAATATCCTAACCTGTCAGCTGGCTAGAAAACCACGCGGCGTGATGGAACAGAATCTAACCTAAAAAAAAATGAAATATCTGCCACAGTTTTTGACAACTACGGTGCAAAAAAGCCAGAAGCTGCCGTGCTACACAAGTCCTTCCAGTACAAGGGGTTAATATTTACCTATATCCTTAATTAAAGTTCCTATTTTGTTGCACCTCACTTTACCCCGGATAGTAGCTTACTTTACCCCATACATGGGGTAAAGTGGTCAGTTTTGGCATTTTCTTTTCAAATTGAATTTTAATATACTTTAAGTTTATTTTAAGTATTGCTATTCGTAATTTATCAATAGTAATGTTCAAATTATATTATAAATCTATTTCCACACATTTTTATTGAAAGGGACAAATTTTATTCGACTTCAAACGACTTTTTTCGTGTCACTTTGCCCCTGTCACCCCTACACAGGTGGCGACCCGTTAGTTTGTGTATTTGTAGAGTTCGGAAGAGAGTAACATCGGGAGTCGGCGTTGGGGGAATCAGTAACGCCGCTGGCCAGTAATCACAGGTTCCGCAGAACCTGGGTTCGAGTCCCATCGCCCGAGGTTCTGTTTTTCTCCCACAATAGCAATCACAGAATACCCTTAGCTCAATACAGCTCATACAATAATACTCAGAATTATTATCCTGTTAAAATCAGCAGCCCTTCAAATGAGACAAATGGCGAAAGACCAGAGACGACCCGTGCCCCGGTGACATTTTGCATAATAAAGACATGGATGGTTCCGTGCTCTCGATAAAAAGGTAAGGGGACTGGTCGGGGTGGATGCATCATTTCGCCATTCATCACGGGGTGCGCACTTAATGGAAAGTATCGCAGCCACTATGTACCCATCAATTAATACTCGTGTATACTCGTTAAACAGGCGGAAGAGGAACGTAGCGACCCGGATTAAACGCATGTTCGACCGCCGCCATTACCCGTCCGCGCATATAGATTTATTCTTTCTTCGAGCACGATTAAATGTCGCTTTACGGTCGGCTGGCTTTAATGATAAAACGGGGATAGGCTTTGAAAGGGAGCAATTAATCACGGCCAGTCGGGATTGTAAATCGTCGGCGATGCTATCGGTAATGAAAGGTTTGCAGAGGTGGATACAGGTTTGACGAAAAGTAATCCAACGTTAGACTGATATCGCTTGAGGGGCAGCAGATATATATTCCAGATGAGTTTAACGCCGACGATACTGTTGCAATACTCATCGATTTGTCGCTTTAACGAAGCGTGTACAATGGAAGGCGAAATAACAACGTGGAAGATTAGAGGTCTACGTTTCAATTGCATAGGTCAGTTGAAATTGGGGCAGGATTCCAGGATTAGCGGGATCTATTAAATCACGTCGGTGGTCGTACAAAAACCGTGGTATTTCATGGTCTCTTAACGCGAGCTTTTCCGCCAGCTGAAGGGAATTCGTGAAAATATTTAGTTTCCACCAGTGGTCCTAAAAACGACTCCTTTTAATATATGTACTTGGCAGGAGGTAAATCACTCCCGCGTAAAAGTTTAATATTAATATGGACCCTCTCTTGTATATTCTACCTCGGGAACGCTTCTAGAAAAATTAATTACATCCGAACGTATTCGTTTCGGGCCAGCGACCTCTCCAGCGGACCTATATTAAGGATCTATATTCATCGGAAACATGAAACATAAAGTAATATGCGTTAGCGTGTTAAGGAACGCGCTATGAAATGCTTCACGCGCAATAAACGCGAGAAAAATATATTCATCCACATTTTTGCTGTTCCGTCTGTACATATTTGCCGCTTCGAAGCGTTGTCCCGGAGTTGATATTAAATTCTCGAGGTGTTATTCGCGTTTCATGTTTTTTCTTCACCCTTCGTCATTACTCGATATTACGCGGCATTGTCTATACCGATGCTCTCACTGCTTGTCGCCCCGGGTTTGCTCTTTCAGGGTCGATAGGTTAAAAGCAAGCATTACTTCGTTCACGGCCTATGCATCAAAGACGAGAGTGCTTCTAAAGCAAACAGAAGTCTGCCCAGCTTTTAAAGAATATTAATGCCCCGCCGGTAGATAAGCCGCGAGCATCGAAAGGGTGCAGCGGAAAACACTGCAGCAGTTCCGAAGCATGGATTAGGATTTCCTGCGGGTTTTCATGATATGATGTATCGTCATTTTCGAGAATGAAAAGGAATTGCTGTTAGGGTGAGACACCTAAGAGCACACATTCGACTATTTCTCTTGCTTTTGCACTTACGAAGAAGTGGCGATAAATCTCGATTCAGTAAACAAATGAATACGATAGTAGAAAAGATAATTTTTCTCGAGATTGCGATGTCTGAGTTCTCAGACATTTTCATGATGATTTAATAATTTGTAATTGGGCCTAGTTATGCAGAAAGCTACCAACCCTCAATGATCTGAAATTGATTTTTAGTTCGAAGATTTTAATTGTTAAAGAAAAGTAACTTTATTTCTATTGGGTATATTTTACTTCGTGTTATTGTGTTACAGTGTTTTTTAATGGGTTATTTAATAGTAAGTAGTATAATTAATATTATTTTAAATTTTCTGTGGCTTTTGTTTTTTCAGCCCAAAATGGAACTATAAGTTGGTAGTTTTAGTAATTGTATAATGTAAGAGTTGTTGTATGGGTCGGTAATTTTTTTGCAAAATAAAGATCACAAAATGATGTGATCCATACTGCTTTTAATTAATTTTCTGTCATTTTGCGCGTAGGTAGCTTTCTGCACAATTAGGCTCGATTGTTATTTTCGACAATCATTACCGTTAAAGCCTCAGAAGCGTGAGCGCTGAATTGTATTGCTGTTACTGAAAGCAAAACAAACATCGAACCGTTTAAACAGTTCCGAGTGGTATTCTACAACCGGGATGAACGGTGTGGCTCGCGCTGAAGACAATAAACAAAATAAAATGAAAACTATGAAAAACAAAAGAGAGACGCACCCGACTGTGCAGGTCGGAGTGCACTCGTGCTGCAATCGACAGCATATTGAGGTCGATGAAAACAAGCTTGAATTTGAATGTGCGTGCGACCAAAACACATACGCATTTTTAACACGCTGTATGTACTTCATATTTCATTTAAAGAAATGTGTATTGAAATTAGGGCACATAGACATTAACGCGATGCATTATCAGTATGTATATTCCATAAATTAATATCCTTTCTTCTACAGTCCCAGGTTTGGTCTCACGAACCCCTTTCATAGGATCTGCAATCTAGCAAATTTGCATCGGGGTGAGATTAATCTCTTCCATAGATCTCATTCCTCTTTTAAACCCAGTGTGTACAGAGCGATATCAATTTTACATAGAACTCAAGTCATTATTACTATTATATTTTATATTTTTCTATCAGGTACTTTCTGTTTTTATTTAGTGACAAACCCTTGTTTCTCGACTCTGTGTCTTTTCACCTCATTCTGTCACAAAACGAATCTCACCCGTTCATGAGAAAATAAATAAACAAATAAAGGATATTTCATTACTGCCAAGTTCATTCATTTCGAGTAGGTAAACAGCAGAATGATAGCTCGATCCATCCTCCCTACTGTAAAGATTATAACGTACCATTGAGTCAACATGCAAATCTGAGAAATTGCGAGCGCACCGTCCGAAGCAGCATAAGCATACGTGTTTATGTCAACTTGTCGTGTGCATGTTAAGTATGTATATCCGCCTTAAGGCTCGAGCATTTTCGACCAGCTTCCACGAACCATATTTGCACTCCGAAACACGGGCATGTATTTGGCATCATCCAAATAGAGCAAGAGTCAGCGTGACTTATGGAGTTAACGTTAGTAGAACTTTAACGGAGTAGAACTTTCTACACATTTCTGTTCTATTGAACGGTGCAGACACGCGGAAGCATGTGAATTATAATGTAATTGTTGCATTCAAAGTGCAGGTCTATTAGGCGAATGTCTGCCAAGACAAGGTTCCTTGTCCGTCAGGATTAAATTGTACGGTTGCTTCTATTTATAAAATTGGAATTAATAAGGGATTAATCACGAAAGATGGAGGAATGTATTTTCGCGATTGATCAAACTTTTTGATCAATACCGCGAAAAGACACCCGTTGTACAATTATCAACGACTCCGTGCAGTTTCCTGTAATATCGTTGTGTGTGTTCCTACGGGGTTCCAGCTGAAACCACGATCGAACCAGAAAGCACCTTCAGCTTCCATGTAATCTCTGCTTTACCGACCTCCACCGGAAATTGCAGTAGACTCCAACATTTCCGGTTAATCTCGCGCCATTAACCGAGAGGATATTAAAGCTCGGCAGAATTAAAAGACGATATTTCCTCAAATTACCACTTTTTATCTGCGCTGCATATATTGTTTCGAATATATTCAAGCTGCTACCGACAACGATTGATTTTATTCCACCACCCCAAAACGCTCGATGCTTTCTTAAATTTGTAATTTTAATGCAGTTGCAGATATTATTCTTTTTAGAGAAATATATCATACAGAAATGTGAATCTACTGACATGTAGGTTTTTCGAATTTTATTGAAGATCTGTTAGCGGGGATACACTATAAAGGAAAGTCTGTATAACAATTATAATTACCCGGGTTATTGTAATATTATACCAGCTGAACATGTTTCATCGCGGAGAGATCAATTTTACCGCTAGAACCGCTTTCATTCTGCGATAAATCGGTGGCGCAAACTTTTTAAAGGCAGGGTAGCGATTAATGAAGCTTCCGCCCCGAGTGTAAACAAAAACAAGGAATATCGAGCTCTGAGCGAGGTGTTCTCGAAACGACGTGTTTTTATTCTAAGCGAACAAAATATTTACCGTGCACTCCTTATTTTTTGATTCGATAATGGTAAATCTTCTGCTGTCTACAAACAAAACCAGGCTTCTGGCTATAATCGATCTGGAAAATAAAACCAAACGTGGAAAAAGATTGAACGAATTCCCACGTTCTAATCATTGAGTCTTGAACGATTTGCAAATATGTACATACAATATTGTTCTGGAGTGGTAAAACAATTGAGACTGAAAGGGGAGTTTAAACTGTAAATTCTAACAAAAGTGCTGTAACTCCATAAGAGCAAACTATGTCCCATTGTTAAGTCTAGCACTGAAGTTATTTGAAGAATAAAGGGAAAAAGGGAGTGTCCGAAAAAAGCTTCGTCGAGAAAATTAAGTTTTAATACATTAATACACCAGTAAAGAAACAAGGTTCACTAAAATTAATTTTCGTATATAATTTTCTTCTTAAATACTTTTTGGTTTACCTTAACGACAGAAGCTTATGCTTAGGCAATGCATGGGGACATTCCGTGTTTTGTTCCAGTGCAGAGTGGACATTTCCTGCTTTCAACCAATATATCAAATCTTTAACGTTATCTTACGGGGGTATTTATACTTTATAACCCTCTGTGGTTCGACAACTCTGTTCTTCCAGTTGCCACCAACGAAATATACTATAAATCGCAAAATCACGAAAAATGGACATTCCCAGTTTCTTCCCCTTGCCCTTGATTTGTGCACGAAGGGTAAAGACATCCACCTCAAGCTTTCTTTCTACTCCTTCTGTATATTACGTCATGCTGTCAATTTCACGACCCCAATTAGCTTGCGTTCACCGTAAATCAATCCGTTATGGTGGACATAATGAACTCGTTAAGTTTCGCAACATAATGGCTCGTAAATTTAAGTGTTATAACTGTGGCCTTTGACAACGTCCCGTTATTTCATTCGCATTAACGAGCTCCTTGGCGAACGACACACGTTAGACGTTATTTAAATAATAGATGCCGCGGCGCTCAGTACACCCGGCCCGAGGCCGAGCGATAGCGTAAGTCTGAAGGGTGTCGAATAGCATAACGCGCTTATCGGTAGCGCGCAATATTTCAGCAGTGCTTTATGCGGATACGATTTGTATGCACGCTGGGATTCCCTATCGGAACCACGACTCTCCTCCGTGGGAATTTATGCCGTTGGCACGAGCTCGAATGATAAACGCTCGCATAGAAGAATAGAGATGTAACAAGCTCCATCGTTTGTAATGAATATGCGCTCCTAGTCGAAGGCATTTGTTTTCCTGTTCGCCATGAGGAGGAAGCTTTCGTTAAAGATCCTCCACCGAAGGGGACAGGTAACTTAAAAAACGATCCACTTTAAGTAGACAGTTCTAAACGAAAAGTACCTACCTAATCAACGCAAACGACGGAAGATTATTACACAAGTTCCCCACTATTTCTCTAGGAATTATAGTTGAAGTTTTTGCATCAACCGTGACTCAGCATGAAGAACGAGCGTGAAGCATGCTGAAACTCAACGAAGTAACTTCGGAACGTGGCAACCCGTTGTTCCTCGCTTTGAATAATCACTACATTCGTGATTAACGTCACTTCGAGCGTTGTGGTTCGCATGCAGACGATAAAAATACGAGGCGAAACGTATGCAAAGTGTTTCTGCGTGTCACGAATCGCGAGCTCCCGATCTCGGGGAACAGTTTTGCCGCGAGTATCGTACGGTAAAAGCTTTTCATTGAAACTATTTAAAGCGAAATAAGGTAATACTTCCTCCATTAGAGGCCCGAAACTTTCGTTTCCTCGAGCATTAGATACCATCTCTTTTTGTCTTTAGTGGGAAAAGCGATTCTTGAAATTTCTCAGCGTTGTCCCTTTTGAAATAAGTTTCCAAGCTTTCGAAACGGAGGAGCCAGTTATTAGTAGTTGGGGAGCACATCGACGCAACACTGTGCAGGGCCATTATCCCGCAATAGGAGGAACCAACGGTATGCAGGCTGTGGTATCGATTGGATCGCGATGGGGTTAGGAGAAACCCAGCTTTGGTTAGCGAAAGGCTAACCCTCCCCGTCTGTCATGCCCGAACTTTGACAACATAAGCTTAAACGCCACCACTGCCGTCGTTTTCCCCGTGCGACGACGCGCGTCCTTCGGTCTGTATTCGAAAATTCCGCCCCGATTCGCGCATCCGATATTTTTGGCCCGGTTCGCTCGCTGCTGGAAATATCAACGAGGTTTCTATTTTTCTACGTATTTCCTCTGTGCCTTATTCATTCTCGCGGGAAGATAAAGATGGGGATAAGGCAGCCAACACAATGCACAGAACGAGGCCACCATTATGTACAATAGAGAAATTGTGAATTCAAGAATAAAGAAGCATTTATTCTCGCTGACACACTTCTGGAATTGTTAGTGTCCTGGGGAATGACGAAGGATATCAAGTTTCTGACTATCCAGTTCCGAAGATTGATTTGGGAAACCGAATCGTGGAAAAGCTCGGTCAACGGTGAGCGTATCGCGTGTAGCTACATGTTAAGTAGTTAAGTAATGTGCGCGCGGAGCTAGTTCGAAACTACTCTGGAAAATGTACCTCCAAATACGGCTTTAAGTTCGCCGTGTGCATTATACTAATTAGTCTAAGAGCCTTAGGTGAACGTATAGGTTGCATTGAATACTCTGATAATTAGATGCGACTGTACTGTTTCGGTCAATAGTTGTTGCCTACACGTAACAGCGTCAATTTACGGTACTCGGGGCTTCATCACAGTTTAACGGACAAAGCCACCGTGAAATGTCTACTAAGTACATGTCATGATCTCCGGCATCCTACGTCTCGGATCCCTATAGTGGATCCTTATCACCCCATAATGGATCCTCATCGACACCTGTCCGACGTTTAATCAGACAACAGATCTGAGTGAATTTACGTACGGAAGTAGAAGTGATTTTGGGGAAAGCGGCGTGGTAAAACGAAACAAAATTGTGGAATGATATAGTTGAATCACTGACAAATGCCGTCGTCAATGTCGACTGTCTCGATCGCTCCACGGAAAAAAAATCGGGAGTATAGAGTCTGGAATAAAAACACTCTGCAGGGAGACGATAAGGCGGTGCACTCTGCGAGGAACAAAGCAATAAGTTCAGACAATAGCGATGACCTACAAAGATGTATATACAGAGAGCAAGAGTAACGTTCTTCGAAGGAAACGGGACTCGCGATAATCTTCCAGCGGTGTTTGCCTTTTTTACATCGCGAGAAAAGGAAGGTAGCATGACTTTCATTCATACATTCCAAACGTTGAACCCGCAAACCTTGTTGTTGGTAGACACGTAGTTAATAGAATTATACAAATTAGCTCAATGACCGCGTTTCTGTATCGTAAATAGTAGATGACAAGTGTAAGTGATCCTGTCGATTACATTTATTTCGAATTAATTAGGAAACTTACTTTAGAGAGTAAGAAATAGCAGGCAAGATTGGAGAACACCTGGCGGGGCCATAAAAAGGCAATAACACGATTATAGAAATGTGAGATGAAAAAAGTGTGACGTGCAATGTGTCGATGTGAATGAAAGTCCTGCAGGGACACTGTGCCAACATAATAACTGGAAGAAGCAAGAACGGGGAAGTACTCGAAGAGGCGAGCGTACCAGCAAAAATAAGATTACCAGTGCTGAGGTTGCCGCACGTAGAGTTGGAAAGAAAACAGCCGATAGGAAAACAAGAAAGCAGAACCAACCCTCCAAGGCACAATTACCGACATTTTGATTTCCCCGCAAGACGCTTCACCTTGAGCTCTTTCATTTAAGGTCCTTCAGCCCTCCGGATGCTCCAAGCTATCGTCACGTGTTACGCTCAGGGCGCTGTTCTTGGCACAATCGAAAGCAAAAAATTCTACTGTAATCCTCCCCCGATTCTTCGATTTAAAAATATCGAAAGTATCGTGACCTCCATCGCCATAAAACTGTTGTATCCTGACGTCTACATTTTCTTCAATGAAAAGAATATTATATCTTGATAGTAAATATTTTCAATTCAAAGTAGAAATTGTTTCAATTGTTTATTAAGAAAAACGGCGTCGCTCTATAAAGATAATATCATTCTTCCTCTGTCGTATTCTCTATCGATAGTATTTAACGAATTCGTTAGGCTGACTCTAACAGTTTAGCTAACGTCTTTGTACGAACTTAATTAGCCCATCAAAGTTTAACGCCATTAAGGGAAGCGACGTGCTTGTATATCGTATCTTTCCTAACATATACCTACCTATCTACACGTCCGACTCGAGTTTCTTGCGATTCCCAAATTGTCGTAACAAGGAAGTTATAGCCCTCGAAATTGTTTCTGCTCCCCAGCCGACAGACGGCCGTAAGTCAATTAAGGGGCTAGTTAAGATCCTGCGAATACTTAGACGCTCCCAGAGCAAACTGCCCCGTTAAACTGTCGTGTTCTGCGAGAATCTCTCTGTTTTTTACAACCACTCGCGAACCACAAGAACTGCTATACAATCACTGAAATATCGATAGTTTGTGCAATCAAAATATAGCGCGACTTTAATAACGCAAATTTTTAATTAACAATTTACATTTCTTGACTCTGAAAATTTCACAATATGTCTCGCATTTATGATTACCTATAATAAAAATCAAATCGAATTAATAATTTATAACAGAACGCGCTGCGAATCGTCTCGTAACTTATGCAATTAGTATTTCAACGTCCTGTTTAATATTATTCGAAAGTAAACTGACGTCCGTGCTCATTAGCAGATAGAAAGTTTACTGGGAAAAAAACTCGCATAAAAAAACGTCATCGGAAAAAGCCAGTGAGAAATGGCGTTTTAATAAGAAGCACTTCAATACTCCAACGGTCGGTTAAAGGTTTATCCGACGAATAAATACGGGAGATTGCGGAATTAAACTGTATTTCCATTCATAGATTCAATCAAGATGTCCTAGTTTGAATCCAGTGTTACTTTCAATTTATTCAATCGTATTAACCCGAATCTAAAGACATCTCTCCTATTTAAGTATCCACCTTAACAAAAATGATAAAGGAAAAAGTATATTGTTTCTCCTCCACAATGCAACTGTTTTTCAAGATCGAGATTACGTCATTTTCGTGGAAGACTCTCGTAACTTTAATAGCATCCTGTCGTCAGAATAATACAGAATCCACGTGCGCTATAATCGAAATTATTATTCAAGACCAGACTGCATCCGCGTCTATAAATCTGTGCTCCCTCTTGCATTTGCATTTAACGATGCACGTATGACAATGCTTCTTAAACGCACCGACGACGCGACTTTGTTTATTCGCTCGTGCAACGCTCAAGCTTGCATTCGTTTCGCTATGAGCAATTAAATTGTAATACTGGCGAGGTACGCCTCGTTAGTCACTCTTCTCCAATCACCAACGACACGGAAATTATCAGAAGGAGGAACAAATGATCGTTCCTTCTACGTAAACATTTCGCGAGAAGCCAGTCATTAAAACAGCAGCACGCAGAGGCTCGCAAGTTTTGAATAAAATTAGAATAATTATTTAGAGCGCAGGCGAAAGAGAAATTGAAGCTGGCGAGGGATAAAACGTGGAACTCGATTGAAAATACGCTGGTTGTTCGCACTTTCGTTGATGCAAAAACATTAGGATTAATTGGAAATCGTTTGTGTAGAAGCTATCATCGGAGAAGGCATCCAGATAGAGTATGACGTCTGTTGTCGCACGTAGTGCTATTCGTCTTGTCAACAAGCCGCTATTTCCTCTCGATTCGCGGCCAGACCACTTGCACGGTATTTCGCTGCAATTTATGCCAGGCTTCCCTAACAAAGAGCAAACTTTCTGAACGAACATGTCGGATGAATATCAATAGAAGTTCGCCGGCGTAAGAGACGCGTAAAGAATGATATTTGCTCTAAAAATAAATCCCGTTCACGCTCCTGAAATTACACTTCGCTCTCGGCCATGGAGGGGCGAATTTGGATGACCACGTAATTTCGTAAGCTACGGCTGTTGCATCGCTTTGCATTTCCAAATATTTCTGGCAACAGAGTTACGGGTCGAAATTAATTTCGTTGGTAAATGAAACTTGTTTCGAATTACAGCACGGGGATTTAGCGAGAAAATCACAACTGATCGCGTAACACGAAGCAGTGTTTTCACTGGTGAACTCACAATGTGGAATCGAATGAAATAATACAAAGAAATTATTGCTCGAAGAATAGCGAGATAGTCTACACTCTACAGTAATCTGTGGACACGTAATGCAACCTAAGTTTGTTTCCACAGTTCACCGTTCAACAGTCAACTCGCGCGATTGCAGGTATGTATAATAAAATCATGTCCGTTCGCCGACGTTAACAACTTGAGCGATATCTTGTCTCCTCTGTTCTATTCTCCGAGGGAGCAGACTTCGCGAACTGCCTCAAGTTCTAAATAACTTTGCTCGTATTCGCGAATTGATCCAAGCCCTGAATTACACGGTGAAAACGGTGCCATACATTAGATGCGCAATCCGTTCAACGATCGACAGCTCCGAATAAACTATGTACTTGCTCCGTGCAACTCTGAAATTGAAAAAACTTTCGGCTTTCATAAATGAAATTGGATAAAGTACATTCGGCAGAAAGAAATTTCGCAAAGCTATTCTCAAGTCAATTTCATTTCCTAATTACCCCACATATGAAATTCAATCAAATATCCCATTTTAGTGGTGTGCAGGAAATTCCCGTTAAAAAAGGGAGTTCGAAATTTTATATAAAATCGAAGGTATCACGGCAAATTCAACTTTAGAGCGGTGCTACGTTGGAGCTGACTTTTCCGCAGTACCATGTTTACAACTATCGATTCTAGCGTTGTACTTGTAACAGTAGCAGAATTTTTGAATAGTTTTTGTCGAGTTTGAGGAGCGCGTGTCGCTGGGAAACGATACATTTGAAAGTTTCACCATCGTGTGTCTTTATTACCACTATCGATTTCTCGCAGACACGCGTCCCTCGCGAAGACAAATTACCCTGAAGATGACAATAAATCGCAGCGCCGAGAAATCCGGTAATGTCGGCCGCGCGGCAAAAATAGTAGGAGTGCGCACTTTCCTCCCGGCTCGTCATTTTTATCCTATTTTTCCCCCCTGTTGAATGACCGCCGTTGCACGACAGTACCATCTGTTTCAATAGCCACTCCGCCTACATTTTTCGTTTCCAACATTTATCTCGCCGCGTAACCCGCGCTAACGATCTCGCATAAAACTCGTATCGCCGGGAAACTTCCTCTCTAAATACACGTATATACATATATATTGTGACTACTCGGATATATGAAGATGCTTTGAATACTCCACGACGCCCAAGTTAAATAGTCGCTTGATTCGATAAATGAAATTTCGCAATATCTTCGAGCAACTTGAACAACTAGAGCAAGTGTAAATAATTTTTACAATAGCAGTGAGAAGAGTATTTCTTGTAAATGGACGTTCCGTATAAGAGAACACAAGAGCTCTTAATCTATCCATTACGTAGCGGAGCCCCATGCCAAGTATCGCTGTTGTATACAGTGCGTCTTTCCAGAGTATTAATTTTTATTGGAACGCATCTGAAGGAACCAAGCGTGGGCTCTAAATTTCTAGCAAGGAGACCGTTGCTGCCACTGGAAGTTGCGGATACGACTGCGGGATACCCGGGTGAGCTTGTAATGTCAAGGCGGTGTGTATACACCCGCATTCCGCAGCCGTCTTCTCCGTGCCAAACTTCATAAATACCATTTTGGTTAGCACGACTTTCTTCCACTCGGCAGCAAGTTCGAGTGAAGGCATGAGTATTTAAACACATAAAGTTGGTGTACGTAATGTTACGGGACTAAAGCCGGGGCCTGCTATAAAGCGACCTGTCCGTTTGTAGCGGTGTTGATTCCGAGGGATGATTTATTGCGCGATAACGTAGGCAGTCCCCATTTGTCTTTGCAATACGAGACCAGCAATTTTAAAGCTTGATGCCTCCTGCTGAGCAATTGCTCTACACGCGCATGTGGCCAGTGGAATTTTCGTGTTTCGGAAAACAGCTGTGTGGATATTCACAGAATTTGGAGGAAATTTTAAAATTGTATTCTTAATAAGGATTATTATTTTAATTATATCTGATGCAAAGTAGATGTTCTGTTTGAAGAATATCCATGTACCACTTTCGATCATTAAAAATATTTTAAAAAATTTTCTTTCGCTTCTCTAATGTCAACCGTGGCAATAAGTGAAGAATAGTGGTTTAAATAGACATCTTTGAAACCTTTATACCGTGGCTTTAAAAAGATGTAGGTCAAGACGTTATTGCGTTCATGTATACCTATTGGGACAGTCTTACATGCAAGATTAATTATTGACGCAAGACATGCTATCGAGTATAACATCCCCTAAGCTGTCTTATTATTAAATACATATCAGCCCGTAAGCCTAGTAGGTAGCTTACCTGACTAATATTTAAACCTCCCCACAGTCTCGGTCCTTCATTAACCTTCAGCGATTTAAGCCCCATGAAAGTGGATTCTGCGTTACGAAGGTGTGAATTTTGCAGTGTATATATCACGCCGTGATACCTCATTAATTCAAATTATTCAATAAACCTTGCGCAGATTGCCTCGAACGAAATCATAGAGCAATAAATCTCAAGCGATAGCGGGATAAGAATTTATTTTATATAATTTTTCGCGCGAACAATGCCACGGAAAATGAACGTTTTCGGGTTTTCGAATCATGTGACAAGCACAGTAGCAAACTATTTACGGAAATATTATTTGCACAAATTTAAATGAGTAGAAATCCACCGGCGAGATATTTTCGGTGTGGCTAAAAATTTATGTTGTACGTTGAGCGGGAAATCGTGACGCGATATATTTATAAACGTTAAGAATAGCGTGGTACTCGCAAGAGGAATTGGAAATCAATATTTAAGCCCATTCTGAGGGTGACGTGACCAGGCTGGATTTGCGTGCAGAAAGGGATAGATAACGAGAGTTGTATTCTACAATAATGCTTTGTGTACGTCGGACGTATTTAGGAACCGCTCTGTGTATAAACTTTACTCGAGAACGGCATTTAATATTCTGCAGTTCGATATTCTATGACCGTTGCAGAAACTCTATTAGTACTACTTAGAGGATGTGAATCTAAAAATATGACCTAATTACACAAGCAGATGTACAGGCAATATACACTGCGTGTGGATGTAACTGTAATTACTTCCTGGATCAAATAAAGTGTACAAAATACACACACACACACTCGTATACTACACTAATGTGTATTTAAACCAAGTCACCTTATTTGACTGAAATTAATCGTTGTGGTTCATTTGATTTATTTAGTGGCATTTAACTGATAATGTACGTGTACTTGTGTCACAGTCAAGTTCTTATCAGTTTCGTGACCAGACAGCGGAAGCTTATCTCCTACATTCGTTGATCGTAATCACTATCTCGGTCCGGCTGTTACGCAGACTAATACTACTGTCTGACCAACTCTATCAATGACTACTTGACGGTCGCCTGTTGTTACCACTTCTTCTCTGTCTGTCTCTTTATCCCTAGCTACATGCTCAGTCAAATTGTTTAATCATATATTTCTTTCTCCCCTTGATTTATGTTTTATGTTAAAATACTTAGCTTCACTACTCGGCTTCGCCCGAAATTTAGATTCTGATTTTATAAAATAATATATTTTTTGCGAATATAGTCACATTCATTTGGGTTAGCTAAGCATAATTATCTGGAACATATTTCGTGACCCTAGAGTTTACTGTTCGAAAGTTTTTAGGCGACAGACAAATCACAAACCCTTTCTGCTTTATATATTAATATACATTAGCGTAGAAATTTCAGCAAGTTCATCAATCATCCACGAGTTTATATTTACCTTCAATTAATGTTACTTTCAGCTTTCTGACTACTGGTGCTCAGCTCTTTCATCGCCATCGATCTAATACTAATTCAATGAGCCTCAAATGAAATAAGTGAAATATAATTCGTTTGGGCGGAAGGTCGACTAATTAAATTTGACTGGATCCTGATGAATTGTTTCCACCACGATAACCCAGACGGATACAAATGAACTTCAGGCGGTGACAAAGCGAGCTTTCACTCATGACGGTGAATTTTTTATAGCCACGTGCGAGCCATTAAAGCGACACACGAAAACAGGGGAATTCGAGAGGTCGGAACTCCCGGAAAGTGGTGAGACACTGTTCGGAAACAGAACCACGAAACAGCATCGAACTTTGCGTAACTGAAAACCTGCACCGAATTACGTTAGTGTTAATTACGACGACGTACCAAAAGTCGTATCTCGTTTCATGCATCGTGAATTCTAGCCCCGCTAACTTTCTTTAAAAAGATGCCAGGTAGATTAGACCGGAGAACTTGTAATTACGTCTGCCTCCGTTGACAGCTAAGTTTTCCCCGAGGAGTATGACAACTCCCTGAAATTTTGGGATCTCTCGTTTCAAGAGAAGACGAGCCAACCGAATCGATGGTTAATTATTAATTTGAAGCGAGTCTAGAATTGCAGTGGGAACTTGTATCTTCATTTCCTCTCTCTCTCTTTTTGGTATCCCTCCAGAGTCTCCGCAAAGGCGCTCCTTATTCGAGACTTCGCCTCGAAACACGTCTCATCCTTGCTTAAAACGAAATTCTGCACACATATATTTACTCTTTCATTTAGCACCCTCTTGCCACCAGCATTCGTCAATTTACGAGCCACACGTTCTTGGAATAACGACTACAGTGACCGCAAACGTTCGTAGTTTTCATAATACTGGTAACAGTAAAAGGCTCAAGACGTTGTACATTTTTTCTGCTACTCACTCCTTCCTTATCGTCACGAACCTACTCTGGCTTGTATAATTAATTGGTGATATTTCTTCGGATCTAGCAGACGTAACGGACTTAACGACCACCCTCGCATGCATAATAAATTAAGTTTCACGATTATTACTCAGAATCTCGTGATTTTCTCATCGATTGCCAACTTTAGTAGCGCACTGTCGTGAAACGTGTCAAATCATTTGCGTGCACATGTATCCAAACAAATTAAAAGTTAACTATACGATCATTATACTCAGCACTTTTAAAGTTATTAAATAAATGATTCTTCTTTACATTCCTCTTTTTCAAGCACGCCCTCAGTGACATTTATTTTCTTAATAACCTTCACTTCTTTCGACGTCTGTCATTTACAAACGCGAACTCATTAGCGGGGGAAGAGTACAATGTCCTTTCATAGCGACATTCTAAGAGAGAAACCTCAGCTCCGCTTCAACCTTTCGACGCCACTTTTTCATCACCGCGAAGAAAAAATCTTACGAAACGCGGATTCGAAAGACACTACGTTACCTTTTCCTTCGTAAAGATCCCCAGTGACGTCTACCTCGCCGTAGCCCTTCGAATACTTGTCGAGTGGATCCTCTGGCTGGGAAGAACGGTTCGAAGCCGTTTGTCTCACGCTTATTACCCCGCGTAATTGCAACTCTCCGTTTCCGCCGTATCGGACGCGAAAGGAACAAAGCGAGGGGACATTTATTTCAAGGTTGGCATAACGATCCCGTTATAAACGAAAGGAATTACATTAAGCACGTTCGCGGGTGGCAATCTACAGCAGAAGCGAGAGCAAACTTCTGCCTTAGGAAACGCTGCTGCAGCCACGATACGAGTATTCGTTGTGAATCCGTATCCTTGGAGTGTTACGCTTTCCTTGACCAACTAACGCGAAGAAGAAGAAATTCCAAAGAGAATGTAAATAGAATCGATCGAATCGCGAAATCGACACTTACACCCACGTCTGTGGGTTTGCTTTGCAACGGACTTTTCCACGTGACCTGTTCAGGAAATCAGTTGATGTATTCGGGCGTCACAAAAATCTGACTGTAAATAACAGATTACCGTAAAATGGGGGAACATTGGCAGCATAGGGTAACATTGGCATACGCCGAAATTACGTTGTTTTACGTCAGATTAGTAAAACTTAACCTGTTAATGCTATTTATATGATGTGGCAATGTTACGAGTTGATTTTAGTTAAGATGCAAAAAATAAAATAAAATATAGAAATTTAAGTTTACTGACCTCAGATTAATAAAACTTATCCCGTTAATGCTATCTACATGATGTGCTAATGTTACCCCGGTACAGTAACGCTTTTAACATTTATTAAAGAAGGAAAGGACACAAATTTTGTGCATTTTGACACTTGTAGTACAATCACAAAAGATGCAATGTTATGATAAGATACTTAAATCAAATGTAAACATGTTAATTTTTACATTATATAACAAAATGTTTCAAAAACCTGCCAATGTTCCCCCATTTTACGGTACTTCGCTCTACTCTTCGCCCCTGTACCTACAGCTTCACTCCACGTTAAATAATTTACGTTATTTGGACTCGTAACCTCTCTCCAAGAAAAGCAAACAGGCTGCCGCCTCGTCGACTGCCTTTGCATGCCCAACATTCGTCGCTTGTTTCCTTTTTACTTAAAAAGAGCAGTTTGCATCCGGCATACTCTATTCACGACGCGGTGCCAGATTCTCGTATTTAACATTTCCACCAGCACCTTTTACGCAACCGTGTGTCTCGTTGTTACCGATGTCGTTGGACCATGTCGAAGGGAATGTACGTGTTTTGATAATTAAGTTCCAGGATTATGCACATTTAACAGAATATAGGTAGAGTTATAAATAAATCGTGAATATCGTGACAACAAGTTTGGTTCGCAGGGTTCATCGAGGAAGTCTCCCTCGAGAAAAAGGTTCTCATTCCTGGCAATGCGACATTTCACCCTGCAGTATCAGTGGAACGGTTTACGACAAAAGAAGGGCGGACCAGGATTGGATCCGCATAAAAAGAAGATTTGAAGACGTAGAAGCCGTTGAATGAAACGCGACAGAGATGGAATACTATTTCGAAGAGCATTAAGAGGCACGTCTGACTTGAAATCCTGGAGCTTAATCATCCAACATTGTACGATTTTCGCGTTCGACAAACGCTAAGATACCTGCAGCGTGCAGCGAAGCAACGAGCATTCATCTTAACGTCACTGGCCCTGCAATCGAAAGAAGCAATTCCCTTCGCCGCCGAAGGAATCGTGGTCTTTGACAATCTGCTCATTTCCTAGAGCACGTGGCTCGAATCGAAAACCTTGCCACCAGTGTACACGAAGATTCCGACGCTCCGAATTTTCTTTTCGTTTCCCTCATTGCCACGTTAGCACCTGAAAGCTGTTGCATTCCACGTAAGGATAAGTCCAGGAGATTTGCCGTGAGCTGTGCTCAAACCAATGGACGTAGTGAATTTCACGTGCCTCGCTCTCACGCGCGTTGAATCGAAACGATTTCCTCGAAAGATTTACTCGACAGTTGAAACACGGTGTTCATTGAAACCGAGTAAACTGGTAATGTTAATTAATTGATATTGTACGTATTAGCAAGGGGCGAGCGCTGTTTTGCGTTGCTACGATGCTTTCTGTCAGAAGATTCAGAGGCATGTCTCCTGTCTCCAGAAGAACACATATTTGCTAAAAAGTGTTTATTTTATTATAAAAATCAGATGAAAAATTAGAAGTAATGTGTTATTGGCGCAGGGTGATGTCAAAGGAACAAGTAAGCCGTTAAAGACCTGCTTTCCTACATCAACAATCTGATGCGTCTCTATCGAACCGGGATACCACGCAATCGACCAATAACAATCCATTAGCGGCCCGGTGGTCTATATTTGCCAGGCTATTAACGTCGTTTTATTTCGGCAAATATACTTGTCAATTCAGGGCGATGCTCGCGCAAACGCCGCCAGAGAGCCTTGTTTGCGATATATACTTCCGCGGGACGAGAGCTTCACCGTGATTAGTTGAAATCAACTGGGCTCGCTCTCATTTACGCTAACTCTGGTAACGTGGAATACAGAAATATGAAATAAAGCAAAGTCAGAGAATCGTAACGTGTAAAGTATCGTATAGAACTCTACAGGTTATGATTCACTGATTTCAAGACTTTTATTCAGAACTTTTAAGCCAAGTGGAGCAGATTTTCTAATTTTCGCGATGGCTTAGAAGTTCTAAATAAAACTCTTGAAATATGAATTTGTTAAAGGAAAAAAGTGTACATCTCGGTTGCAATAATTACCTATGGTATACGTAGCACCATCCAGCTGAAATGTTGCACTCTTGCACTTCTTGAAGAGCTTTTGATGCGGATAGGGTGGAGGAAGCGGTGGAGGTGGTGGCCCGCTTGGCTCCTGTTTACTCATGGTGTTCCTCGCACTCTCCCTCACTTCTTGATCATGAATTAGTCTTAATCACTGTTCCCAAGCCCAGCACTCGCGTTCGAATGCTTAAACGCCGATCATATCGTACCAACCTTCAAGCGCATAATTAATCACGCGAACGGTATAACGCTGAAACGATAACAGCGAATCTTCCAGCATAAAGAGACCTTTGAATACAGCGATTATAACTTTCTGACGAATCCTCCTGGTAATCTAGCGATCAAAGTGATTCGGGTGGAAAGCATCTCGCATTTCCACGAGAATATGTGATTTTTTCAAACATGGACGTCTACAGCACGTTGCAAAAAGGGAAAAACTGAGTCTGGGATTAAAAATTTCACGCATCACAGATCCGACATGTTAATGGGATTGAAATTTGGTTTCAACAAAGGAGCGACGACGTAAAAGCCTTCGTGGAAATTTACTGGAAAATCTCGTCGCAACACTGTTTTTACATAGGATGCCAACAAAAGGGTCCTTTGGACACGAGCGAGAAAATTGCTGCATCCTATGAAGTTTAATAATAGGTTTCGCGTTACACGTCGACCCCCTATTCAAATATAAGGTATTTGAAACAAGGGTATCAATAAATTTTCTTTTTCCCTTTAGAATATTCCGGAGAATCTAAAATTGTACTGGAAATTTCATAAAATGCCTGAAACATAGTGACACTATTCTCGAACATAAATTCTCAACTCTATCCCGAAAGGTGTTTTATGAAACTGCAGCCAGCTCGGTATTATATTTTCATTCTTATCTCAGTAACTAAACCCAAAACGATTTAGTATCCGCCTCTGGCGACAAAGCACTTCAGGATCATAACCACAGTAATTCTTCCAAGCAAGTACCTAACAAAACCAACATATCCCAAAACAACAACTGACAACTTCCTTTCCCCTAACTCTTTTCTATTTACAATGTCCTAAGGAAGGAATCATCTGCGAATCCCTTACTCCACGAGGAAGAGCGTTTCCGAATTGTGTATTCCTGTCCTAGCAAAATGATTCGTGTGTTTTGAGCCCATCGCCGACCCCTCATCTACGCAGGGCAAAACGGTAGAGAAGTTGCCGGCGCTCCAGTAAAACTTTCTGGCCACTAAATTCCCAGACGATCGTTCTGCGTTCCCGGCCCATTTCCCGGGGAATTGGGCCACGGTGCAGCCGCAGTAAAAATCTCGCGAAGCACAGACGGCGTAACACTTTATTCGTATCACGAGTCCCCTCTCGAGGGAGAAAGGGGGCGAGTTTGTTTCTTGTCGGCCGGACGATTTAGTTTCTTGTCGACGGTCGACCAGGGCAAGGTTCGCCAAACGCGGCAAAGGGTGAAGTTCAATTCCACTTGGTGGACCGCGAGCCCCGATGAAAGTCCATCAAACAGCGCGGACGGGGAATTAGCGCAGTGTGACATGTTGGCCAGTTGCAGCCTGCACACAGCCGCACAGAACTCTGAATTCGGCGAAATCGTGGTCGTTAGCGAACGTGCGTGTCACCCACTGGGGATTTCGCGCGTAACACGCGCATAATGGAAATCATTGCGGTTCGTGGATACGTAGCCGAGCGTCACGAAACAAACGTAATACCGTGGTTCTTGTAAATTGCGTGTCGATCGATTTCACGCGAGCAATCGACCGACCAACCCTGTCCTCGCCTGACGCACATACCGGCGATAAACCTGAAGCAATCTTCGATTATCCCCCCCTCCTATTTTCCCCTCCACTGTATTCCTACCGCTTGGGTATCTCCACTTATCCTCGCTTGTTCCCTTTTTCCGAGCATTTTGTTTTTCGGACACCTTCTATCCTGTCGTTCAGCCTGGTCCTCTTTTTCTCGCCCATCGGTTTGCACCTTCAACTCTTAACCGTATCGCATGGAAGCTTCGCCGTTCGCCAAGCCTCGATTCCCTGTTCTTTCTCATTCCCTCTTTATTCTAAATCTTCTTTTCCTCTTATAAGGTCGAACGTAACTGGATTTCTCTCGCGTGCAATTTGTATCCCGTAGTTTCTTTCTATCGTAAAACAAACTCCGTTTCCTCGGTTGTGCTCTTTCCTCATTCCGTCCCCGGATATGGCGAGCATTTCTTACTTAATTCACGCTTACCCATGCTTTTTTATTAAGAGAATCAGTTGTCCCCCTTTGCCTTCCTCCATCCCCCGATTTTCTGCACGATCATCGTTTCAGCTGGATACTCGTCATCCCCACTTTAAGTCGAACCCTTTCTTTTCTACAATCCTCGTGCAGAAAGTTCGAGGACTCATTTTCCCATCGACGTGCACGCTCGTGTACTTTGCCAAAGATTTACTGTACCAAATTTCAGGTCTCGACATCCGTTTTCGTAGTACGTGTACTATTCCACAAGAAGCTGTAATTATCGCGATTATGTTAGGTGCGAGTGTACATTATTGTACGTTGTCATGCGCCCATAAGGATAATCATATCTTTTAGTCAGTCCTCGGAGAGTGTTTAGACAGAACACATAAAAAGTGTTATGGGGACTAGCAAGTATTCAAACAGTTCTTATCAAGCTAAATGACTTTTTAGAACTTCAGTTTTGGCATAGTATTTGCGTTAGCTGTTCCAAAACCGTTCACGCAGAAATTGCTAAATTGGCACCACCCTGTATCCCATTTTTTGGCCATCAGTCCCGGAATTCGCCAGGCGTGGGCTGCAACGGTAGCCCCGGAATGTTCCCTCTATTTTCCACAATTTTTCCCTCTAAACCTGCCACTCGTTCTGCTTTCCTCCGTTTCTCGGCTTTGCATCTACGCCCCCTGCGCACTCACAACCCTCCTGCCTGTCCCCGTTCTCGGTCCGTTCTTTGCCCCCGGCACCCTTTGCCCCCTCTCCCCCTTTCTGCTGGTTTTAAGAGGCCTCGGTGAATTAATAGTTCGCGTGGTATACGTGACTGTGGGACCGAGTGGTCGCGTCGAGTGCACTTCCTCGGTCGTGACGTATCCCCATCGTCGAAGGGCAGCGGTGCATCGAACCGGGGCCGCCGTGCTTTCTCACCTTTTGCCCGCGTACTTGAATCTTCGATGAGTCTCCTCGCCGATTCACCCCGTCGCCGACCATTCTGGGACATCGAGTCTCCACGGCACACAACGCTTTCTTTGGCTGCCACCACTGTTTGGGTTCGACTTTAAAATCCCTTCCACGTCCCAAACGGTTAACAGAATGGGATTGACTTCCCGGGGCTGCTTGAGTTGCAGATTAGCTTGGCACGATCGCTCGCTTTCGGCGATTGCTTCTCCGCGTATATTCCAGCCATTTTCTCAAGCACTGGATCGAGCAATCAGCTCTCTTGTATACCCCGCAGCTCTTCTGTGTAATAGAAATCTAGGGATTCTATGATTATAGCAAGCCTCGGTGCGTGAGCTGCTGAATAGGGAAGCTAATTAACAAGTGCTATTGTTCTTGACAGGCATTGCAAGTTATTCTGGAGTAACGAGAATGCTTTGACAACTTAGGGAATGATCTGCTCGCAGATCTGCAGATTCGATCTTTGGAATTGCTCGAAATTAAAGAAGGGATTCCACGTATGAACGTGCAATGCAACAGACGTAGAACACACTGATGCATTTGGGATCACTCGGACGCAGTCCCGATAGATGATAATGAACAGGAATGCTGGGTGTTCCGGCATCGATACACCTTGACCAGAACATTCGACGGAAGTGGTTTACATGGCGGCGGTTATTGAATCAGTCGCGGCAAATTTCAACATAAATCATGTAAATCCCTTTTGACGGTGCCTATTATAACGGTTTTGATTGCATTTCGCGCGGATGCGAGGTTATTAATCATTGTAGGAAACATCATGCATCGCATCATTCCTTAACACGAACCACATTTTTCCTTGCCAAGAAACCTCGAAAAGACAAGTTATCTACTGCCTCTGCGTTCAACAGGACAGCTAATAAATCTGGATACTCAGATGTAAGGTTTGGAATGCAATTCTGAATAAAAAATGTATATATTTATTTCCAGGAACAAGGAGGCACTTCTTTCTTAATTGGATTCTTGTTAAAAGAGATTTCGTGTCAAGTATCCACTTGCATATTAACGCGTTGCTCCGAATGTGGAAAATAGAGTAATTTACTGTGAAGAATCGGGACAGCGCTATATCGCTACTGGAATTAACGACTGAAATCCTTTTTGGCAAGAGTGATCTAATAAATCGAGCACGCCGCTCGAACATCCATCTATCTCTCGGGAAGACATATACTCAGAAGAAATCCAGCAACATCCTTTTACCCGCTAGAAGAAACGGGAAAAGAGCATCTCCCTGATAAAAGTACTCATACGTAGACGAAACTGCGGAATCTCGCGTCGTAATGCTGCCACTTGCAAAAGCACCAAGCTACGTTCGCGTGGAAACTGCAAACCTTACGCAGGACGCTTTCACGGCAGGATACTGTCGCGTAAAAAGGACTTTACGTAACTACGAGTATATTCTGTTCTAATAATATCGTGTTTCGTATTGGAAATTTTATATCCTCCGTGGACATTGAAGGGTATTAGTCAAATGTAATTTGTTTAAGTGTATCCTGTCGATTCCGGATAATTTGATGCGTTTAGGTTGGCAGGTGACTTGGATTACGTAGAAAAGCGAGCAATACAGTGGACGTATATATACAATAAAAGCTGATACGTTCTGGAACTCAATCATCGTTCAATTATCAATCGACCGTTTTCACCAGGCTCGTTCAATTAGTGGGAATGAGACGAAGAACTTTTTCAGCTGCGGCCAACATTCTTGCTCCCAGTACGTGCCTTCGAGATAACTGATCGAAACACAAGTCTCGTTCCTACCCCGAAATGTGTGATCGGAATCGAAAAGAGCACTTGTGTATCCTTTCGATTTCCCTGACGTTCACCGCTATCGAATTACCGCGATCACGAGTGACTCGGTTCCGTGAAAAATTTTGTGCAACCAACAGTCACGAT
The DNA here is from genome assembly GCA_963855975.1 of Andrena chrysosceles. NCBI lineage: Eukaryota > Metazoa > Arthropoda > Insecta > Hymenoptera > Andrenidae > Andrena > Andrena chrysosceles. The sequence continues at coordinate 5,647,748 of OY979766.1, read as the reverse complement.
TGTACCTAATGACACGCTTTCAAGGCGAATTAGGAAGCTCGATGGAGGACGACTAAATAGGATCCAGTCGAATCGCCGAGCTTCAAATCGGTTGATCGCGATTTCGATGGAAAATCGTCGAACCGTCTCTGTGTTCCCGTGATCAATTTAACGGATCAACTCGAAATTCTTGATTAGACGGAGCGAATTGTCGTTGGTAGAACGTGGAATTCGAACAGAGATTAAACGTTTGAAGATTACCTCCAATCTTGTCCTGAGTCGAGGAATTAAAGCAGAAACTGCAATTTAAATTCCTTTTCGCGTAGTTCTTTCTTTTTCTTTCCCGCAAGTCAGGAGTATCAAGAATCCAGAGTCTAAACACCAGGGAATTGAAAAATCACATTGAAAAAGGTAACGTGGAGAAGAAAGACCAGGAGGCACCACCTCTTCTCACTGAATAACAAGCATGAAAAATGTACCAAGATAAGCTTGAAAAGAAACGTCCGCAATGACCACTGAAGCTAAAAAAGCGCGCCAAATTTCCAGCTACTACAATCCTTACGAAAAAACAAATTACCAAGTTGTTTGAAATGATGCATACGCTCGCGATTCTTTCTCCGCTTCTCAACACAAACGAATCGTACATCAGCGTGTCAGTACACTCGTGTTTTGCATGACGCTGCGGTACATATTCAAGACGAGATAAAAAATGGAAATATAAAATTTCAGAGGTGCCAGTGCACGGCCTTTTTCGAATAAAAAAAATCGAGCCTCACCGACCTACATTTCCTCTCTGAAGATCTAATTAATACAATCTAAGATATAGTTTAAAATGAAACCTGTCTGCCGAAGATGGAAACGGTAAACTGGTTACCTTTCCTCAGGATGGCACAGAGATGTTGTTTACATGCCCATATTTTCTCTAACGACCGAACGAATCCTGAATCCTCGATGGCCACAATTCGTACGATCCCTTCACGACCCGTCGAAACAAAGTACAGCCAACGAGCCACGAAAAGAAGCTTGGATCTACGATGCGGTGAAACAGAAGACCGCACAATTTGGCACCAGTTCCAACATATTCCCGCGTCTCCACCAGGTGAACACACACAGGGACTTTAGGTGGGCTAGATCGCAACCCCCTTCGTCGATCTGTCACCGAGATCGTAGATACCGGCGCTCTCGTTAATCACGCTGGAATTACGCGATTAGCACACGGAGGAATCGATAGTCGGCCACGGCGAAGGGGCACCACGATTTTTAATCTTTCGCGCGGCAAGCTTCCGCCCGACAGCTGATCTCGAGCCCGTGAAGCGTTCCTCGGCGAAGGAATAGACGACTCCACGTGTCTCGGCTCGCGGTGCAACTCGAAAGCTCAAAAGCTCGCCTTGAAAGCCGCGCAAGCGTGCCGCGGAACGAGTCGGCGAAAGCCAATCCGTGAAAGCCTTCTATCCCACGATGTTCTAGCTGGGCATCGAGAGGGAAACGCTTTTGGAACGGTGGACCGTGTTGCGAGTAATTATCGCGCAGGATGATTGTATGCTTATCGAGGCCACAAGGGACGTTGCCGCGAAACGGTCACGCAAGCTCCCGTTTCTGTCGCTAGCGCGTATATGACTAGCCCCTGAGTGGTTCTTTGAGACTGTTCCGGGTAAGGTGGCTTTCCAAGCCGATAATTCTCATTTAAAAGAAGCAGAGACATTTGCCGATGGGAATCAAGACCATGCGAATCACTCGGGATATTATCCAAGCCTTAATAAATGCGAAATGGTGCAACTGAAAGTAGAAGCTTGCCACAGAAACACCGATTTATTCCATGTATATTAATATACAATTGCAACACTGTACAGTAAATTGTACCCAAAACGCGCTATACTCGAATCCGATAGTAGGCTGCTCTCCAATGCCGTCACTATAAATATCAAATAAATTTGGAACCGCTTGGTAAGCTCGATCGGCGAAAATTATACGCGAACGCTATTATTTTGGTCCCTATGTTTGGAACGGCCACGATTTCAAACGATGCGTAAAACCTCGACCATAGGTTTGCTAGTTAAAACATAAAATTCGATTCGGGAGTGATTCCGTGGCTCCGGGCATAATCGGCGATACGGAACTAATCCCGTTGGTTTACCGTGTTTAAGCGGCAACAATTTATCCGGCGTACATGCCTCGGATCGTAGGTGATCCAACAAAATTCGCGGGATCACCACGGTGACCATTAAATTTCCTAAAATTCAGTAGGTACTTCCTAATGAAGTCGATTGACGACCTCTCAAAATACTTTCATAATGATAATTGAAAGTAGGCCGAGAAGGGATCATCGTTCCGTAGAAAATTCTCGTTACGAGGCCGATTAATAAGTAGAATGCAAATTTACGTACACTGACGCGTGCTCGAATTTTCGACGATGGGATTGAAAGTGATCCCTGAAATTGTATTTTCCCCATTCGACTGCAATAATAATGATAAGGGCCGTAAATTGCAGGCGTATATAGGGTCGTTGGAAACTTTTATACCTGGAGTCGAAACGTAGGATCGTGAAACGGCGCCGATCGTTCCGCGGAATCATCGATCAGCGACGTTAAGAATTGATGCCACAACAAATATCGCGATACATCGAGCGTTACTTTCGACACGTGCAACGAATAAAAGTGCCCGATGTTGTATTCGCGATTTCAGGTGCGTTTCGAGTTCAATATTTTCTCGGAAATGTTCCCTCCATATCTCGATTCGTGGAAGTGGTGGAAAGAGTGCTTCAAGAGCAGAAATACCGATGATCTAGTGCTACAGATATGCGCGCAGCTTCCATTTCACATTCTTCGTGATTTGTTACTGATAATCAGATTTCCATGCTACGAGAACGAAGGCTTAACTGTTTCATTATGAAAACTTGACTATGTCATCGTTAGGATTCTACTCGCTTCATTATTCAGGGGATACTCGTATAGTTTTATGCGCTTAGCTCCCACGTGGAACATAGAAGCGAATTTTGGAAGCTCGCTTCGTAGTACCTTGAATTAGAAATGGAACGAAACATAAAATCTTTACGATTATCGCTAACGCTAAATTTAACATCGCTCGCCGATTTAATAAAGCTAGAATCGTGAACCACAGTGCTGTACACATTTTCGACGCACTATTTCCTTTTACGTGCAACTATATTTTTTTTCTATTTTTCAGATTCACGCGAACGTTTCTTTCCCGCGTAATTGATTGTTCGAGCATCGAGATGACCGAGATAATTTGAAATTAATTATCACACGATGAGATAGCAAATCTTGGCACAGTTTATAATTTCTACACAAAAACGCCAATGTTATAAACCTACTAATTCCCAGTGTCACTTAAAAAAACACCGATAATTGTTAGTACATTTCAGTTCCTATTTTAGTAGCAAAATAATTTCTGCGTTAATTGACTGAATTATTTATGACGTTCTCCACAGGGACCAGCGAGATTTTATTTGTATTAGCAAATCTCACGCACGATTTTTCAAGATCGAGGCGACGTTGCCAACGAACAGGAACATTAACGATAATATTCAGCAAGACTGGCCGCTGCCAGGAAACGAGCGAAAACGACAAAGCTTGGAACGACTCTCGGTGGCGTTTGTTTTGTCACTCAGGCGTCTGTGTACACGGGAACTCTTTTTAGCGCCGACTTGACGAACGAACACGCAGATAGACGTTGTTGAGCGTATGCAGAAATGCGCGCTCGGGTACACTTTGACGAGACGACGAATGAAATAACGCTGTCGAACAAGCGCCAAGAATTTATTCACCTTGGTGCTCCCCCGTCTATTATTTCCGAGCCAAGAGAAACGACTGTGCAAAACTACGCGCGGTTTCTTGCAATCGAGGGCAAGTCAGTGTTTTCCGCGAGATCCCGGAATGATAAATCGACGTTCATAGTAAACACACAACGATTGGTATTAGCTACAATACGCAACGGATACAAATATAAAATAGGATAAAAGTCCGCGCGACATTTGCCAAAGTATACACACACTGGACGCTAATGGAACTTCGATCAATTTTGCAAGAACGCACGAAACACACAGTATATAAACTTTAATCATTGCCTTAGAAATATTGTAGTATGAAGTGTTTGAATAAATTCATTTTAATACGAATTCATTGGCGCGTTGATCCTTTCCTATCCTCTTTACCCTCGAATATAGAGTCAAGATTGGAAAATAGAGGAACCTGGATTGTTTTCCTAATCCCCAGTTCGGTGAGATCACACCTAGTGTGCTTGTGACGGGTCGCTCAGAGCCACGAGAATCGCCTCGGGTGTGCCTAGTGCGCTTCTTCTTCGACTGGGACCCCTGGGTAGCAGGAGTTGCACCATCGGGTACCGATCGCAAGGCACGCCCGTGTTCTACCTTCTTGCTGAAGTTAGTAGGTATAACAGAGTGAACTCTTGACAGCTCACAAGCTTCTAAGTCTAAACTGAAGAGATCAATGGAACTATTATTCCATCTATCTAATTGGTTTAGCGGTCTAAAGGGTTTTGTAACGACAGATCAATGGGACTATTATTCCATCTGTCCCTCCATTCACAGCAACCTCCTCGTGGCGAGACCTGGTAATCGGTGATAACCGAGCTGATGGCTGCAAACTCTAGGGTAATTGTGGGAGAGTTGCCGCACGTTACGCAAAATTGTCACCGTGTCTAAATTTTGCAATGAAAATGTTTTCCAAGGATATATCTTATTAGTTCAACATCTTGTGATTCTACTAGCATTAAAGAAAATCAAAATTTTAATATTTGTCACCCTTAAAAAAATTGAAACTAAAAACATCCTTTGGTAGGAGAGACGCCGCACATGCGGGAGTGGTGCCGCATTTCGAAACACGTTTAATTTTCGATTTAAACTTCTAACATTTTATATAAAAAAATAATAAAAACAAAGTAAAATGAAACATTTTTACTTTATACAATTATAAAATTGGAAAATTAAATGGGTACAGTAGGAACAGATATTATATCTGCTTTTCGAAATTTTTTTTATATTCAGTTGGCATCTTGAGATTAAAATAAAAAAAAATGTGAAAAAAGAGTACATAGTCCACAAATATATTTCGATTATAAGATTATTCATTTAAAAATAAATAATTTGCCTTGAGATACCACGTTAGCTATTTGAAAAAACTTTTTCGGTATTTTAAACATTAAAAACATCATTTAAATCGACTTAGTTTTCGAAACAGTACAGTATCAAAGTGCGGCATCTATCCCAAATAAAAGTGCGGCGTCTATCCGAAATGCCTGGGAGAGGCGCCGCACTTTCGTATTTCCACATGCTAAGTCCAAAGTAACCCATTCTGCCAAGGAAATATTCTACATGGTCCCCTTAACGTATTACAAATGTTGTATCAAGAAAAACTATGAATTTTTAGCTACTATATTAGTGAAAATAGACGCGACGTATAATTATTCAGGCAAAGTACGCTAGGCTTACCTCGAAAAACAGAAAAATCTTTAACAATAATACAGGAAACACGCTCTGGCTTGACAAACTAACTCAAATGAACAGCCTTAAACAAATAAAATCGGCAATGATGTGTTTTATTACCGATATCCTTGAAATACCGATAGTGCGGCGTCTCTCCGAGTGCGGCATCTCTCCCACAATTACCCTATATAGTTTCGAAAGATGTATAACTGATTGCTAGTTCAAACTCACTAAAAGCAGTCTATTCGATGTCTCAATTGTTCATTATGAACATATTCTACAAGAGTCAGAAAATCTTCAAAATTAGACACAAACATCCAAATCTAATATAGAAAGAATCCATTTAAAATGAAATAATAATTCGCTTAACCAGCACTCCAAAGTATCGCCGAATATCTGTTTCACGCCAAGCTGCAAAATTGAATCCGAACTGCGCGTTTAAGCGTCCCTCCCATGCCATTTGTATAATTTGCCAGCTTAACGAGCGAAAGCTCCAGAACGGTGGAAGAAATTCCTCGACTGTCAGCCAAAAATGGGAAAATTCAATCGCGGAAGCAGAGTGCAATCGGGAAAGAAAATTGTTACTTGAAATGCCAGGAGGGAACAAAGGATGGTGACCCAAACTTTGCCAACGATCCAAGTCGCATCCGCCTCCCTGACATATCCGGTGTCATTTAATCCGCCGAGTTCCGCCAAGCGAATACGCGAATGCGCCTGGTGCACTGAATTTTTCCAGCCCGGGGTTTCAGTCTGAACGGCCCTTTGCATATCTTCCATCTTCGCCGCTATTGATCCGTCACTGCACGAAACGCGCCACTTAGGCAACCGGGATACTAAATTTCAGTATCGCAACCACTGCGAATACCAAGCCCTTGGGAAAGGGGTACGAAGATCGTCTGTCAATCTCCTGCGCTTTGATGCACCGCAATAAGAGATACGGAAGAGCAACTCTCTTCGCTGCCGCGAACGCGGGTAAGATGGAAAAGTTGGTCCTCGCGAAGAAAATTTGCAGTGAAATTTAAAAGAATCGCTTTCGACAGCGCGACTGTTTCCGCGCGCTGGTTTGAAAGCACTCTTTTCGTACGTAAGCTACATGAAAACTCTATGAATCACAAACAGCAGTGGCACATAAGCACATACTTCCAATTCAACCTCCGGGATGGATTTCACGTGCAGTTTTGAAATTCAACGGACCAGTTAAAAAAATTACCGAGCTCTCGTTTTATACGCAGAACGAGGGCGCATATTTACCAGCGTTGCGTGGAATAAGTTCGCTCTTTTTATTCTGGAAATTTGGGAGGAGTGCCTAAGGATTTGTGAAAATCGTAACGCGACTCGGAGTGTTGGATTATATTTCTGCAGGTAAATGCGAGGGGTGCCGAAAAGTAAATGAAAAGCGAATAACGCGGAGTCTCGCTGAGTTGAACCCTGCAGCGAATAAGGCCAAGCCGCGAGGGGTGTTTGTGCAATTTCATCGTGGAATTTCAGTTAACGCCGCAACGATTGCCAGTGTAATAATACGGGGGGATGGGGGCTGAGCGTCTGTTTTTACACTGGCGCTGCTACAAGGTAACGAGTGTTACCTTGCAGACGGTGAGCAAACCGGGGAACGACAATGAAAAGAGGGGCGAACCGATAGGGTGGAAAAGCTCCTAAGACCGGCGGAGCGTACTTCTCACAGCTCAGAGAACATCGGTTTCCTTGGAAATTGTTGGACGGCACAGTTAGACAGCGGTTAGTGGTTCACGTAACGCGAGACAGCTGTTCGATTTAGTCAATTCTGCTAGATACACTGGGACTGATAAATTTATGGACAGTCTTCGTTACGTTAATGATAACGTCGTTCATCCGGTGAAATGTGAAAACAATAGCCAATATTTAAATATAATGTGCTCTAAAATAGAATTCTAAAGAAATTGTCGTCTACCTAAATTCAATGCGTGTATTAAAAATTAACCATGCAACGTGTTTAGTCTATTTCGGTGGTGGCAAACTGAGGAACGAGCTATTATCCGGAATTACCTCGTTAGCAATTTAGCAAATGAAGTCAAGGAAGAAGGAAGGAAGCCACTCTAAAACTCATTCCTGTTTCTAGATTAAGAGGTAAATATTGAGACAGAAGTGCCCTGCACTCGAGGTAGATGGAATTGCAAGATAAAACTGGTTTACAGTATTAACTATCGATATGGCTTATGTCCTATTTAACGCGAAGCAGATGCCCTGAAATTGTATACAAGAAATACGGCTTTTTGTTTACTTAATTTACTAGAAAATATATTTATATTTTATAAATATGTGGAATAAGATTCCTTGCGACGAACTTGACAGATTTTATTAAACAGAAGAAAATGAATTGTCTTTTACTTCACACTTGAATTGTTATGTATGAAACACAGATAACGCATCTAAGATCTATCCTCCCTTCTTTTCCTTCTTTAAGTCCGTCTACTAAATCTTCCCAAGATTTTGCGCGACCACTGTGATTGAGAGCTGGATATGAATAAAACATCGCTCGATACAGAGAAAATCAAATTTGCCAAAACTCTCTGAGAGAGTTCCGTCAAACTTAAAGTGATACGCCTCGCGAAAGTCTAAGGCCAGTAGTTTCTATAACAGTTCACTCCATGGTGCGTGCACCGTATGCACCGTCCTTTTAACATACTTTCCATTAAAACTTTGCAAAATTTCATATACAAACAATTTCTCTTCCGTACCCCGCACCACCCCGTAACCAAACCAGTGATCGTGTGCTGTAAGCTTCACCGAAATACTAAATTTAAATGCGTTTCTTTGTGCGCACACACAATGTAGCAGGTCGCTGACTATCAGTGAACAGGGAGGGGTTCAAAATTTTATTCGTCGAAAAATTGATTCTGCACCAAGCATGCCAACGCTCGCCCCTCTTTCGTCACCCACTTTCGAGACCCAACTGCGTCTCAATCTCCAGCATCCCCTTCTCCGTCCCACTCTTGGTATACTCATTTTCGTGCACCTATATCTATCTTTGCTCATCCGACCCTTGAATTAAATTACACCCCGGCGCGCGGCGGTTGGGAGACTAGAAGCCGCAACCAGGCTATAGGGGCACCGCAACGGGGACACCGTTCCGTTTCGCGCTTCCCTTTCTCATTCTTCTTTTTTCTCTATTTTCATTTTATTTCACCCCCCACCTAGGGACACTGTAGTTTCACGACGACAGACGACGGCCACTCGGCGCTGGACACTTACACGATTTGTCCCTTCGATTCTATTTCGGTGCGACCGAGAACGATTAAGGGACTTGGTTCCCGGGCACTTCGAATGATTGAGGGCACGAGGGTGAGAGGAAATACGATAAATCATGTTCGGTGCGAATATTGCGGGACTCGAGCTCCGAGAACGGGTGAATTTTCATTTTCAATCACGTCTGATCTGCCTTTTGGACCGCACGCCAAGTGGAACGAAAACTATGAACATATTTCTCTGCGAGCTTCAGCTCGCAAATGGAAACTTGATACAGATGAATTTTGGTGCAATTGTTTTTAGAGAATCTATGCGAAAGCTCGATAGATACTGCGCAGCTGGTTTAAAGGTAAACTCTGGCTGACAGCGTCGTATATAAATTAATTGAGCAATAAGGGTGCTGTAGGCAAGTCGTGCATGAAACGCGTTACGTATGTTTTACGTTCACTTGGGCCACGCGCCAAAAGGGGAGGTGGCAAAAAGAATGGCACTTTACTGTGCTCGACTGATTTTTAGCCGTCTCCGTAGGTTATCGTCAGACGCCGGATTTGTCTGCATTTTCCGCGTGGCCTTAATTCCATCGCCATCTTCCATCGGCCTGTAAGTGGAAAAGACCGCTTGGCGCGAACAAAACAATTACTTTCCCTCTGTCTGCACTCTGCTGTGTATCCTTGCTTCGCTGCAAATTAACTTTCAACTTCTATATACCATTTCTTTTTCTTTTAATCAACCCACTTGTCGTTTTCCCTGACACTATTCCACGGAACTTCAACCCCCTAGAAAGTTACTCCGATTTGAAAGTTACTTCGAAACTGAATAGAGAAAATAAAGAAAAATGTCACAAAACGAATATCACGATAGAAAAGGAAATCAGCTAGTAAAAATGTGAGCAAAAATTCGATAACATACAACAGTAGCTTCATACGGCTAACTAAAATAAATTTAAATCTCAGAAATTTGAAGTGCCAACGATAAGGAAAAACTATTCCACAGCGTAGGAAAGAGAATTGCCCCAATATTTGAACGCCTACGTCGTCGAGGTGCACCAGTTCCGTGATATCGCGATATCGCCATCGATTACATGCTAAAATCGTACCACGTCTGACGCAAGGCTCGCTAAGCGGTATCGGGTTCCTCGTCGTAGCCGGATGTTTTCCCTTTTTACGAGTTCGTTCCGACGTCCGCGGAAAGACCTCCCAAGGCAGCAGGATCCCTCGTGAATCCAGCAAAATCCCGCCACTCGGATACACCGTTCCTTTGACAACCAACCAGTCACATCTGCTTTCAGCATATCTCCCTTTTCAGGTGACATTTTTTACACGATGACGATACGATTGTCAGTGTAGAAACAGGTTTCGAGTGTCCGAAGGGAAACGAAGGCTTTGTGACGTGGACAGCGTTGTAAAAACGAATCGAACACGAATACGGTTGAAAATTTGTAACTTTTTTACTCGACAAAGGAAATGGTGAAACATATATCCGAGTGGGTGGATTTTTGCGAGGTAGAAGCTTTAGAATATTTTTGCTCGCACCTATTATTTCACTTTCAAACGGATGAATAAGACACCTCACTATTCATTGCAGACTGTAATCGAGAGACTTTTAGAAATAAGTTTGACGAATATCGATCATCTCCCACATTGTAAGTTTTAATTGCGTCCAGTTATTTCTATAGGTTCCATTTCGAGCAGCAGAAAGGTTTAAAAGAAGCAGGGTTGGCGAGGGGGGTCGATCCATTCAATGGCTTTAATCGAGGGGGAAGATCCTTCGATCCTAATCCCACAAAAATTTCACGCGAGGCTAATTTCGATTCCGTTTGGAGGCGGCGGTGGGTGTCGTTGGTAATCGCCACCGCCCGATTGGAAACTTTAATGCGCCTCGATAGTATCGGTGCATTAACGAGGGTCATTACCGGTTATTTTCTCCGACCTACACAGACACCGCCTGACATTTCGTAGAAATGTCAGTGGAAGCTGGCAGTCTTCCTTGCATTTCGAAGTCGACGCTTTCTCGAGTCGTTAATTTCATGCTGGCCACTTTAATTAATTCGGAATTCCGTCCGGGGAAAAAGTGAACCGCCAAGCCCTGATTTTCAAACGCTTCCTCGAGCGGATAGTGGCATCCGGGGATGTTTCAACGACCCTGAATTGCGATTAAATTGAATGTCTCATGAAGAGCCCATATTTCAAAATCTATCTGCCAAACAATCGGATAGAGGATTTGGTTTGGTGAAAGTGATTTCAGTTCAATTGTGATTCAGTATTGTTAAATTAATGTATCGTCAAAAAGTGGTATATATTCAAAAAGAACAACGAAACAGTTGGCTGTCCACTAGAACCCGCCGATGTATAAATGGTTCGAAATTTATTATTAATAATTAAACGGGACGCTGCACGGACGTAGCTTGGATATCAGGCTAATTAATCGAAGCAATTCACTTTTTAATATAACCCAGGCTGCCTTCGTTAATTAAATTCTATATGTCTTTGTCATCGCGACTTAAAATGCGGAATATATTATTTCACTGTGCGTTGTATGCTGCGCAATATTTAATTGGGGGACAACATTTTGAAATCCTTGTAAACAACTGACTTCAATTGCATGGAGGACAAAAAGCGGATTGAAAAAGAGCTGTATAAATGATGCAGGCTATACAAAAATAAATATCCAAAGCAACCAAACAATGAATTTGCTGGTAATTAAACTCTAGACGGTAGATTAGAATTTACGCAGTGTTATAACCACGGTTTTAAGCTTACCATAACTAAACATATTAATGTCACATCCATTAATCAAGGTACTTTAAAAGGTAAGTATTACCTTTTATCCATAAATCTATTCGAGAATATGCCCCGAGTCTAAGTAGACCGATGGATCGAGTTACAAAATGTCTCCGCAGTAGAGACGTTGAAAAGAAGAATGTACATGGGAAGATAAAAGAAGGAAATAGCTTCGCTTTTCAAGTTATCCGTTGCCGAGCAAAGAGGCTTATCGAGGAAACGTACGCAGTGAACCGCACTCAGGAAAACTTAAAGGACCTCTCCGGGCAACACGTTAATTGCACTCGAAGTTCTCTCATTGCTAAGGATGAAATCCATTAAGCCCAGGTTGTTTGCACAAGCAATTTTTCCTTCTTTACGCTCCCGTTTCGTTAAGGAACAATAACGAGCGCTGCGAAAAAGCATGGAAATGAATGGTAATAAACGTCTCATAACTCGAGGACGAGCCGTGGAGTGTCTTGTTGCTCGTAAAGTGGTTCGCTAGTTTCCTTTCCGTGATTTCGTGCGTTTCGCTCCGTAATGCGGTCTGCTTTTTAAATCGGTATCCCTCGGAGACAATCCCCACTTAGTCGGGCAGGAAGTAATTATCATGCTGGCTCGAGATGTCGCTGTAGTTCCGAGCTAATTACTTCGACCCAGTTAGATATTAGAATTCGGTCCTAGAGTGCCAGGATCTGAAACGACATCCAGGCTCCATCAATTAGATAGCCACATCTCTTCCATTACACGTGTACTTATTTACGTTATTTGCCAAAGAGTCAAAGCAACCAATTCGATCACAACGAAACTCGAAGCTGTGTTGATAGGCGACATATCGAAATATGGCCACGCGTGTCGAGAATCCCTTGGTAATCTCGTCTTTACTAAAGACGGGGCTATTCAAATACTTGAAAGCGTCCGAGCCCTCGGAAAGCGCTCGGGCAAACACGCGGCGCTCCCGTGATTCGTAACATCGCAACGCGATACGCTTCAAGATCAGACCTGGGAACAGGTACTCGAGGATTTGATCCAACAGCTCGCAAACAAACGCATACAACTCTCCTTCTCTGCCTCCCAGCAAATACGTACGGCCCATCTACACGTACTCGCTGCAAATGGACAAGAGCTTGATGCCACGCATCTGCCTGTACGTAATTAGTATCGCGGAGCCTGCAGATGCGTGCAGAGTTGAAGCTGTCCATTTCCTGCGCGATAGTTGGCTTATAATGAACCCGCAATCCCTGTGCAACGTGTGTCAAAGCTGCGAGTCAACAGACAGATCGGTAATGAAGTTCATAAAATAGAAGTAAAATAGTTTTCTTGAATGTAGGTCTATAAGGTAATTGCTTTCGAGATATTCAGCTGTTAGCTTGCTTCTTTATACGTATTTCAGGCGAAAGTGTTGGACGCCTTTCACGGTAGAGATTGACTCGTTCTGTGTCTCTGTGTGCGTAGGTGGTTATCCCTCGAGTGGTGACAGGCACCCTCTCAAGAATCTGATTATTGCAGCCTTGGTGTTCGCCGAGGTTCAAACGGAGAACCCGAGGCGAATACTTCAGAAGTTCAGCTCGTAAATGAGATCCGTCGTTGATCGTCCCTGTGGCTTTTATTAAAATTTCTGCACGAATGTTGGCCCTTTCTATGCCAGTCCTCTGCACAATTTTCACGGTGATCCATTTCACGTGTCGCGCTCCACTCCTGCTGCCCCGTCCTCCGAACGTCAGAAATTATAGTTTAATATTGTTTCGAGATTGATGAACGTGGTGTTAATCGAGGTCTATATGCTTTTCAATTTCACGTCTAGTTTGTATTAAAAATGGTAATTGTGTCTAATTATAATTTCAAAGTATAGCAGTGATCTACTCACAAGGGCAGATCTCCAAACCGGAAATTAAAAAAATTATGAAACTTTGGGGATATGTAGAGGATATATAGATATGTATTACCCAATTTTTTCTCTGCCGAAATTCACTCTAAGCGAGTGAAATTGACAACTGAAAATCCAGCTTTGTTCCGATTTTGTGGTATAACTCGCGAACTGTAAGAGATAGGAATAAAGTTTTCAGACAAAAGTTACTTCTTTTAATCAGGACTATCATTTAATCAGGAAAATCCTCTACATATCCCCAAAATTTCATAATTTTTTGAATTTCCGACTTGGGAAAGTCGGAAGCAATCTTCCCTTCCGAGATTTATGTAACTTGACGTGCACACGAATTAAAGTTTCTATATAAAAACCTCAACAGCGATAATTAATGCTGAAAAATGATTTTATGCAAGCGCTAATTGCGTCTATTTTATGAAATATGTGCGATTGGGCGTCTCCATCAAGCCCGTTAGTAGTAACGGTAAAATATGGCCAGACATCCAGCGGCTGATAATTTACCGACCTGTTCTACTGTAGAGAATTCTCAACTGCAGAAAGTTGCGAAGGAATACTGGCGCCAGCTAGGTAGTCAAGGAGGGAAACCTAAAGAACACTATCGATTTTTCCTCGTGAAGAGCTAGTTTTCTAACCGAGGATACTTGATCTTATCAGATCATGATAAACACAGCACATTTTTCTCGGGAAATCGTATGCAACGATATATCATAGCGCATATTATTTCTTCCACTAACCAGGCTATCGAAGTTAATTTAAAACCAACATACGGAATGAAATATCGAAAGATGAATATATAACACGACAGATTTATAATAATCGATACGGACGCCACTTTTGTTGAACCTGAACGTTCAGAACGCTTGCATAAAAGGAACTTTTGCTACCTCAGCTGGTCGCAATTTTTGCATATGAAAGAAAGTAATAGCTATAATCGCCAGCCACCAGCAGCATTTGCATCACAGTAAGAACGTGCTCGCGCTATTCACAGCGTTCCAGTTAAAAACGGAACGTAACAGTACGTTAACCATTTCCAGAGATGGTATTTGCCACCAGTTTCCTTAATTACCGCAGCTTCTTCACTGTCGAATCTTCTGAAATTCGACTCGAAATGTTAGAGGCACGTTCCCCGTCGCGGGCGAAGAAGTTTTATGCGCCTCGTTTGAGAATTTACGTACGCACGGAAAACATCGGAGCACAAAAGCGGGACGGATGTGCCTTGATGCATTACACGGGCCGTGTAATCGAACCCTTTCACTGCCGTGGCGAATGTTGTCAGTAATTAGGTTGCTCGATGTTATTTCGTTCTGCCAGAGGAAGTTGAAGTAATTACTTTGTGAATATAGACGCCGTGAGGGGTTCGATTGGAAACTTTGTTTTCATTGGCCATCAATATCCATTAAGACACATAAAGGACACGACTGTGCATCGCGATCGATAATTGATCTCGTTTGCTCTGCGTTTCCCACTGGCCTTTGATAAAAACGTGCTTCGTAGAAGTCTATTCTATTGATATAAAATTCACGTCGTGTATTATACTCCCTTTTATTACATTAAAGGCAGCCTTTAACGTTTCCCTGCGTGATGCCCGCCACGTTTTGTAACCACCAGAAACAGAAACCTCGAGCGCAACCCTGACAGTTGGGAAGTTATTGACCGGCATGCGTGAATGAAAATTATGCAGTCCAGCGCGAAACAATGTGACAATACCACTTCCTGGCACGGTCTTCTGACAGCGTCGTTTTACACTCAAACGAAACGTTCGGGGGACAAAATTCGGTTGGATCTGGGTCCCTTTTGTGCCTGCACTTTCAAACGGTAACGAAACGTACGGTCCTCTCGCACAAAAGCCACGAGGAAGAAAGGCAGTTCTCTCGCGTACAAACAGATGTATCGAAAATCTGTCGTATCATAGGAAACGCGCTTTCGTGCATTCTTAAAAGGCCGAACGGAAGCTTTATCATTTTTTGAATACAGTGTGGTCCGTTAAAAGCACTGACCTATTCCATTCAGACTTGCTTCCCGAAATAAATGCCACTGTAGGTACAGTCTACTAACGCATCTTCCTTTCTCTAGAACGATCTGGCAAAGTTTCTTATGCTCGTCGACGGCTATCGGAACGACGGCATAAAAATTATTACTTTGCTGAGTTTCACCGCTGTGAGTCTGCCATTAAAGTTCGCGTAACAATAAAATAGGATCGATCCTTGTGCACTCAAGAGGTGGAGATAAAAGCAGGTGGTTCCTCGAGTTCTTCGGAAGTTGTTAACGATCACGACGACGTCTTCATCGACTGTTCGTTGGTGTAACATTTCAAGATGTAATTGAACCGAGGTATAAACCGAATCCTCGTCTCGATGAAGGTGGAACAGGTACCTTCAGAATGGAGAACTAACCCAGATCGCTGGATGGTCGACTGATAGGATTGCTTGGCTTCGAGGTAAGCTCTTCCTTCAAAGAATGCAGATCGAGCGTCGATAGACGCGTTTAAGCAAAGCGCATTTGAAATTCATACCAGCCAAGACTGCTCGATATTACCAGTGGCTTCTTAACGTTCGCATCACTCGTCCCTCTTTTCCCTTCGAGCACAGCGAATCTTTCCGAGCAAGGAGCATTTTGCAAATGCCATTAACTTTCGAATACGTGCATCAGGTTTCACATAGTTATCCAGAACCTAGTTACCGGCCGTTCGTGTAACATTATTAATTACATGTCGTTCGGCGCGGTCCTCCGTTTCTTCCGCGTGTAATTGCTTCGTTAACCAGTCCACGGTAACAGACTCTGCATTACCAATCTAATTACACAACTTGCCGAACTTAATAGCGCGACGTAGTGTTCTGTGGTCGCCGTAGCGAGAACCAGATAGAGTTATTGTAGTAGGTGGAAGCCGCGATGTACCGAATTTGCCTGCGCATCGGGCCTCGATTATGATGCAATATTGGAGTCGATCAAGGACATCCATTTGCTACGTATAATTTATATTAATGAAATGTTACCACTTCCGGCGTGCGCGTGCGGTTGAATATGGCGCAGCTATCTGCGGAAATTGAGAGATGCAGGCGCTCGACTCCGAAGACGTACATTTCCGATAATAGAGAACGTAATTACAGAGGACTGTTCAATAGGTAATCAAATATGTCTGAGGTTGTGGTGATTAAAAGGAAATTTGTATAGCGAAATCGAAGGATTTAGGCGGCACCCTATGGCAGTGGCACACTCAGGATTTAATCTTGCGGGGACCCGAGTGGAATGAATAAAAATATTTGTAATGCAAATTCAATAAAATACAGTGGGTGATTATAAAAATTTATTTAAAGAATAAAATATAGTTTTCTTCTCTTGTTACGAAGTCACTTATTTGGGGTGCTTGGCCTCCCCTCTGGGTGCGAAACTACCCTATGGTGATGGAGAACATCTATTCCACGCAAGGATGTTCGCAAATATTTTCCAGAGGGAGGGGGACATCTTTGAGAAACAGTGACGTTAAAGAAAAAATATAATAATGAAAAACAAAATTGAAGTCTTTATTATTCCATTTATAGCGTTAATTTAATTACAAATTTAAATATATTCACTTTTGTAGTATAGACTTAATAAAGATTAAGTTTTAAAGATAACTACCCACAGTAGAGGAAATAACGCGACATTTAAATTTAACCAAATAAAGAAATTATACCTACGGTGTATCCCTGCAGTATTTCTTTTTTTTCCGAACCAGAGCACACGTGGGAAACCGTACATAGTTGGACTACTGTTGCATTACAGTTCACATTTTTCGCGCATTACGGCTGAATTTAACGAAGCAAACCCCCGTGCAACCTGAATGTAATATAAAGCACAAAATTCATGAGCTTGCTATATCTCGATTCCTATATGTAAATCTAGAAATATACTACTTTGAAGCACCGACTTCGGAGAACATCGCAATTGTACTTCATGGGGCTGAATATCAACTAACAAGCTTAGAATGTTACTATTAATAACATACAGAACGTTCTCCCAACTGTATGATTTCCCGAGAGTCAATGCTCGCCACAAATATTCTACAAATAATGGAGTAATTGATGAACTAATCCCACAGTCGGAGTCTATGCGGTCAATCAAGTTAGGTACAGTCAGTCGATCGAATCTTCCGTGCACAGAAATCTGACAGCTACTATGAATATTTTATATCTATCACTGGCATGATCGCACAAAGCTTATGATCCTCGATAAAGTTGATTCATACGATAACGAGCCAAAGAATCAAAATCCGAAATCTGATTGAACTGGTTTTCCTAACAAAAAACGGGGACTCGTTTTGAAAAACCACGTTCCGAAATTTTCATTTACTTTTTCGTGACGAATTATCCCCTTTACGGCAGCGCGCCAATAATAGGCCGACATGTATAATTCCTTGTCGCGAGGGAAGAAGAGAATGTAAAGTGACAACGAGGAGAATAGCTCGACGTATAATCAGCCGCGTATGAATACGAGTGGTACAGCGCTACAAAGTAGGTACATGGAACGGGTAATCCAATAATCGTCGAACGAAGCCGACCAGCCCTCTAAGAAGCTTAGTTTTTTGCCGAAGGGTGCTTCCATCTCGATAACCCGTGTCCGCTTAATTGATTTTCTGCACATATGTTTATTAAAGGCCGTCGTTGCGGCCACCGTATCGCCGTGAATTCTTTTCAGAATCCCGTTTAGCGAATATACGGGCCTGGAAAAAAGAATGGAGGGTACGTTTTTGCGGGCTGCATCAGGGTGACCTCTTTAATAAAAACAAGCAAGATTTTTAACGTCCTGTTTAAATCGGAGGGCAAACAAAGCTGCAGCTGTGAGGAATTTTCCACTACTCGAATACTTCAATTTAACTTTCTGGTATGCTTTGAACGTTCCTTTGAGAAGCTGGAAAATGATTCGAGTATTAAATTGAAAATATAAGAAGCCCGAAGGTGAGAATTTTATTTAAATTTAATCAAAACTTTTGAAAGCGCGGCATCAATCACGGGAATTGGAGCAGCTGAATTGGCAACCCTATTAACCCTTGGGACACGTGAATTTGTCGAAACTTTTACACGAAACAACGGTTCTTTATAAATCGTGAGCCATTATAGCGCTACGTGATCCTCTTCTCGCGTGAATGGGATAAAAACGCGCTACGATGCAGATTCTCGCTGCATTTTGCAAGCGGAATAACTTGCCGGAGCGCGACAATGTACTTGTTTCTTGCTCGGGCTGTCATGCATTCAAATTGCGACTAAAAGCTGCGCTGCGACGTGTCCGCCGGAATTTCGTTACGAAAATAGCGTCGTTGACGGAACAAACGTTGTTCTTGAATTCGCAATCATCTCGGGAAAACACGGCAACGTATCGCTCAACGTTAAAAATACAAAAAGATAATGGGACGAGGATTCGAAGTTCGCTAAATTGTTACGCGACATTCTGCGAGCTGTTGCAACCACAATTTCAAAGGAAAGCAAAGATTCTGATTGGAACGAGATCCTGTTTTGTATATTCTACATAAATGTTGTACTCTGTACTCTCTTTTATAGAACTGATACTTCCACCGTTTCGATCCAAGACTGTTTAATCAGGGAATGCGAAAAATATACTTCCACAGCGAGGCACAGTGACTGCTGCGAGTGAGAACGAATTTATAGTCGAAACCTTTGTGCCCTTCGTTTCCCTGATTAAATCGTTTAGCTAAATCACTGAACGTCACGAACGACCGCGCTACACAATGCAAACAGTGCGCCGTGACATCGACAATTTAATTAACGAAAGGTTCACTCATTCAAGCAGCATTATGCGAAAGGGCCTAGGTATTCGAGTATTGTTCAGCATTAATCAGCGAGTACGCCTTTGCCGAAGCACACCTCTGTGATTCAATCAGCAGCCGGTGTGCCCGATTAGAAAATAATTGCGCGAGTCCGCGCTGAATCCTGAATGCTTCGCTCGGCGATTCTTTTCGTTTCGAGTGTCGTTTGACCCATTTCGAACTCTTAATGGATCGACCTTGAACCTTGCTGTAAATTTCGAGCGCGAGAATAATTGTCCTCCATTAATAAAACCGTTCGGATAGAAGCTATCCAACTTTTACCGAATGTTACGCTGCACTGGAATTCCGCGAACATTAAATTCTTGGAATAAAGTACGAGCCGAGGACCATTTTGCATAGCCGTATGTCTCTGTCAGGTGGTTGTCAAAGTTTCCTAACTGATTATTTACCAAAACACCGCGAGTTTCTTTACTGCGAAGAGGAGCCCTTATCGAAGTAATTTCCTAAATCTGTGAGTGACTCGCTGGAGTGTTCATCGCGTTTGTCAGGGAGATTATGGTTCTGCAGTCTTGCGGTCGGCTGTTCAATCTTCCCTGAAAATACGAGCACTTGCCTCTTTTACGGCTGACTTATTAAAATCGATTTTTCTGCATGCATACCATGGTGATGTTTCGCGTCCTCCTCTCTCGCATTGCGCGCATGTCCGTCATATTTTTCTGCTCCTGGGAAATGAAGTACATGGAGCTTCAAGATTGGAATCGTATATTTCTTGAAAGAAAAAATAATCCAGGAAGAGAAAGAGAAAATGGCACAATTTTCTGATTTCTATTTTTACGACTGGAAACATAAAGGAATGCAACGTTTGTAATATTACGGAGCCACCATATATCGTATACTGCGAATTTAAATATTAGTTTCTCAAAATGTGAGAAAATTAACGTATGGCGATAAGTTTGAATTAATAATTTTGGCCTACGTGTTTCAGGGATTGCGCGATTGCCAAAGTTGGAAAATTACTTGGTACTTTCATGACAGATAATTTACAACGAATTGTTTGCAGACACGTGCAACTATTCCAGCACATCTGTCTTGATTAACAAGCTACCGTGTCACGAGCCGACCGAGAATTCTAACTTCCAAAGCGGAATTTAATCTCGCAGCTTTGTCTAGCACGTGCCCTTCCGATTAAACGACGCGCGCTAGGTAACCTGTGATAAGGTAATTTACGATATAGGGAAATGCAAGCCAGCCACCATATTGCTGGACTGCAAACTAATTATTCCATTCGTATTTAATGAACTGCCTTTCTATCGATGCAATTACTATCCTTCCGTAATTGTAAATCGATTAAGGGAATTGCAACGAAACATTAGCGATATGTTATCGATCGCATTGAATTTGTTATTTGAAGATTCCAAAAAGAATAACACGCTTTTTCCACTGAATATTACAGAATAATATCCCCAATAATGGCATTTATTCTCACGCAATCGTTATAAGTCCGCGTGGAGTTATTAATCCCCCGGTAATTCGTTATCAGAGATTATTTGGAGCCCACTTCCGTCATCACGTGTCCGTAAAATATTTCTCACCGTGAAAGCTGGGATTTATTACTGAAACGTGAAAATTTCATGTCAGCTATATACGGTCCAAGTGACGTTCGAATAATTGTCCACGTGTGGTGAGTGTCTTTTTGGGAAAACATTCGATGAAAATTCACTTTGCGATTTTTAATTGAAAATACACATTTCATAACATCGACAGAAAACGTAACGACAAAAATATAATCGAAGAATTTAATTAACGTGTTTTTATTATAACATGAAAATAATTAAAAAGCAGATCGTTTCTCTTAAACGTAACAGGAAAGACAATAATAATAAATCTTGGTGTTAATTCTATATTTTCTCACACCTCCAGGAATATTCAACTCCTCCAATCTTTATCGTCATGTTCACCCTAAAATAGCTTTATTTCATTCATCCCTCATCTTGTTTAACTGCATCAAAGTTCCACTTCCCGCTCGTGGAATCTTGATCCCGGGTACCATGACTTATCGCCGCGATTCAGTGTCTTATTTAGCGGCCTTACTTTCTGTATTGCATTCCACTAGCCCCGATTCTCCGCAGCGGCGCTCTATTTTTATTGTCTAGCGTACTTCGCAATCTCTTCCGCTGAACCCTCGCGGCGTTATTCGGGTCGATCCACCGTGTTCGTCGCGCCCCGTCGACGAACTGGCCAGCTTAGACTGAATGCAATTTTACGACCAGGTGAAAATAAACACCTTCGACGTCACATTCAAGGGAACCGAGTTCTCAAATTTCAGCAGCCTGTACGTGGACGTTCCTAAGAATTTTCCCTGAAGAACACCATGTGTAGAACCTCGAGTGGCTGATCAGATTTCTAATACAGTTGAAGTAAGTCTTCCATCCCTTCAAATGGTATTCATCGTATTCCAAGATCTACATTTCGAGCAGATTTGAAAGCCACCAGTTTGTTCTTAGGGTTTCGCGAGCCAGCGACAAAAGTCGGGCTCTAACGAGCACAGTGTTACTTCGACCCTCAATTCTTCGACGTTCTCGACAGTTTCTCACCGAGAGAATCGAGAGCACCTCGATATGGGCAGACTCGTCAATAAAATTGTCTTCTAGGACCGCCTGCAGAGGCGAAGAACTCGTCAGACACGAGGACAGATACGAAAACTGTGTCGTGTACCGGGTCTCTGTTTAGAGAACTTCACAATGGACGAAAACAGAGTGGGCGCCTGGTTTCACTTGTCGGTTGACCCGCGGACGCGAATCGATCCCGATTCCGGAAACGAATTTCGTTCGCCAGTAGCCAGGGATGGCCGCGATGTTCGGTCGGCCATTGATTCTGGCTTATCGAGCCGCGTTAAAAGCGCTGACTACCCAATAAATCCGCCGCCTCGTCTCGCGGCGATTCTTTCCACCGCTCGCATTTGCAAGTCTGAAACCTTCGCAAATCTAATAGACGCGATTGAGGATAATTTAAATTGTACTCGAACTTGAGTATCGATTATTCCACAATGGTTACAGCGCAGAGGCGAACGAAGCTGTTGTCTGGCAAAAAAAAAGAGAACGAGACAAGGACGATCAGTCGCCTCCGCAACTGAGTCTCTCACAGCCGAGAACCAAAGCTTGCCTCTGAGGAGCATGACTTCAACACTGCCACTGACCACCCTCGGGTACCTCAGCTAGCTCACCAGGACTGAGGCTGTCTAAAAGGCTCAAGTGAGAGTCATACTGTGTGTTTTCAGGGCTCTCCATAAATTAGAGCTGCTAGAGTGTGGAGTTGACAGGGGAGTCTCAAGTTATTTGTACAAGCTTGCGCAGCATGTAAGCAGGTATTATAAAATTTTGTGATAGACAATTCGCGAATTTTCAAGGCACAACCACTGTCTGTGTCTAAATTCAATTATCGGGTGATTCACTTACAGCTGGTGGATACTATCAAGCGAAGGGGATTCTCGACCTTTATACACTTGAGCACCTTACCCTTATCTTACACCCTTATACACTATACTAACAGAATGCTGTCAGTTGAGCCTGATGTCAGGTCTGAGCACTGGTGAGCCAGCTCTAGACACCGGGCTCGCCGGTTCCCGTCCTGAGGACATGATCCTAGGGTTTAAAACCCCATGGACACAAGCCTCAAGCCCTAAGGGTGATGGACTTTCAATGTGGTGGGCGTGGCCTCTGTTAACAGGTAGATCCTAGAACCTATGTGAAAGATGCGAGTTGGGTAAGATATTACAATTTTGGCTACTCGAGTCTCAAGGGACCATATACTATTTAACGCACCCTATTATCACGAGAAACTAATAGTAATAACCACTTAGTGGGTATTAAATTGATGAGGATGGAAGCTTGGTAATTGTACCCGTAGAGAAACAGATCGTTATAGTTAGCAACTGAAGAGAGATAGTAATGCTCTTTCAACAAATGGATGAATTTAAGCACAGAGAGCTGCAGTAATGATGAAAACTTCGTGGAGTGGCAAAGAGGGGAAAAACAACTGGAGTATATGAAAGAGCGTCCAGCCTCGTGTGCTATAATTTCCCTGAAAAAATTCGGTGCAAGTGGTTCACCCGCTCGTAAAGTCCTATTATGCTCTCCCATAGCTTTCTATTTTTTCTTTCACACAGCGAACACCAGAATAAATGCTTTCACACCAGCTAAGCCACAGAAATGAATTATCTTATAACATAGAAAGCTGTAAAGGGAAAATCACAATCTCGTTACTTTTTCCTCTGAAGTTCTTTTTCATCCGGCGCGAGAAATGCTACGGGACCTATTCAGTCGCAGAATAGGTACTCGATTGACTTGTTTTTAACAAGAAGCACAAATTTGCGTGGTACCAACCAGTGTACAAGTGAACAAAGGACGCCTATTATGAGACAGGCAACAGGAGACAGCTTGAAATCGAGTGGACGGATTAATTAAACGTCAGGGGAGGATATATCACCGAAATCTTAGCCTGTGCTCGCTCATATTCGCCAGGAATTTCTCTGTCTCGTCACAGCATTTCAGCGTAATTTACACAACGACGTGTTAAACACACTTTTCGCGAGGGCTCTCGAGAAAAAGTAGTTGACATTTATTTAACAATATCACTAAACGAATATTCCAAGCGTTTGTAAAAACGATGTGGAATGCAAGCTTATTCTCCTTCTCTTGAAATAAGAACCCCATCGGATCACAGAGGAGCGTGTATCCCCTTTTATAAGAGCGCCAGCAAATTAGTTTCCAGGAAAGAACCATGCCCCAAAGTTTTTAGGTAACTACGAAACACATAGCCAAAGTTTATGAATTTTGATCGACTTCTTACGTCAACGGGCGGAACTTCCGTTTCAATACAGCCGGACAGGGATAAACGCGCCTTAACTTCTCCCAAAAGTGAAGTGGAATAGCGCAGAATTTACAAAGCGCCTGTCGCTGTGGATTTTACGATTCCGCGCGTAACCACCGGCTCGAAACAAATCGTATAAACCTACTGCGCGACAGACTGTCGGGAATGTTTATATCGATTGGGGATTGCTTTTCTACTTCTCTCCGTTTTTTATATTTGATGTTACTGACAACGCCATGATCAATGTGACGGTCGGTTGTCGTTGTATCTGTGATTCATTTTGAGTTATACGAAATGTGTACTACTGGCTGATGTAGGGGCTGGACATTTTCACGTCAGGGTTCGTGTTGATCGCGTTTCATAAATTGGGTTTCATAAGGTAGCAACGTAACTTCAGGAATGATTGGAGTGTACAGATATAAAAAGGAATCGTATAAACATTCGTTCTATCTGACCTAGATTTGGAGTTACAGCCATTCCCCGCGATACAACCTCGTTGTTCAATCCTCGGACAATATGTCGCTAGAAATTTTCGACACGTACTGGTCTCGCGGAGAAAATGAGCTGTAACGATTCACGAAACTTCGTGACGGTGTTCACGAATGGTCACTAACGGTACACGCGAAATACGAATTGTTTCATTGTACCTATCCTAAAAACGAAGGTGTAGGCAGGTACGTACTTTCTTCTTTCACCCCCACATGTTCAAGTCACCCCACAATGTTCACAAATTATGGAACACCTTGTACTATTGAATATTTATGGTTAATTTCTAACCTGGGAACGTAATTTCGTTTTCTGGGAGCCTTGTGTAGGCTTTTCATAGATTTTAAAGACTCCTGATTGACACAAATCTTGAAAAATAATGAAGATATATTTACAGCTGATTTTTACCCAACGTGAAAGTAAAATCTACCAGGACCTTTAGAGTGAATATTAGAAAAGAAATTTGTTCGTACGTTGGTGATTATAAATGGAAGATGCGGAGAATCAAGTGTGGGCGCCTTGAATCGAGCTGGGTAGGTAATTGATTTTCCAACGTCGCGTGGCATTCAGCGTAGGCGCAATGAGTGAAACTCTTGGACTAATGAATTGAACTTAGGCCATTAAATCTTATGTTGATGAGGCAAACTTGTTATTGCGGCGAAATGAATTTCGAGCGGGGAAGTTTGGTTGCAAATGGGTTCAGAAATGCTACTCTTGTCGTTCTTACTGCGTAATACATCTTCCTTGTTAACTGGTTCTAGTCCAGTCCTCTGTTTGCGCTTGTACTTTGGCTTGCGGCCCAAAAAGCCAAGGGAAATGTAAACTCCCATGAATTTGGTTAAAGCTACTGTACAGTTGGCCCCTTTCTCACGAGTAGAAGGAAGAAACAAAGTGGCTAAACACTTCTCGAGAATTCAACATAATATTCCAATTAGTGGGAGTTTCGTGCGACGCGAGTGGTTTCCTCAGATTATTCCCGAGAGTGTTAGGTAACATCCCATGGAAACAGAACATCGATTAATAATACAATATCTTTTAGAACGCGCCTCGGGGTCAACGGTTAACCTCCAGTCTCGTTTAACTGAATTAGAGTTCCCAAGTAACAGAGATTCCCTTGCGTCTAGAGGGAATTGAATGAAGCAGGCGGGATAAAGCTTCTCGTGGGAAGGATCTTTTCACCGAAAACGGGGGAGAGAATGTGAATTTAATGTGAAAGCGTTTGGAGCCACCAAGTTATTACATAGAAAGAAACGAAACATCCCCGAGTCCTGTTTGAGAAAAAGTAATTGCTCATGAACGGTGTCTTTTCTCGCGCAGTTGGGACGTTACACGGTCCGACGCAATTGCATTAAAACCGCTTACGTTCGCGCGTCGCGCGTATTTTAATGTTGTACCACTGGCAGATTTGTGGCGAAGGCTGGGAAACAGTTTGCACGATACTGGTACCTCGCAAGAAATGGGAAAACTAGTTGACGGTGTCGAGGTGCATTCCAGACCGGTTGGATTCAGTTTTCTGTTTGAAACTCGAGAATACGCGAACATCTATCAATATGACAAACGGAGGAGAACTTGCCGCGAAGATGCGCCATATCTTGTGTGCAAGGAAATGTGTCTTGTGTAGCATCGCGACAGTTTTCAATAGCTCTAGTCTACGAAAGCTATATTCAATTCTGTAGAACAATGTTGGTCAGAATAAGAATCGTATAGTTCTTGCAGCATGTACGGAATAGAGTTGCAACTAAGAGCTGAAACCAGATTTCGCTTATAACATTGTTTTGAATGTAATTAGATCAGAAAATCTCTGCTCGGTCAAGAAGAGTTCTGAGACAAACTCGCTGCACAGAACTTTTGAAGCCGCAAACGAGATCCCCCGACGCTACAGAGTTTTCCGCGTAACTGTCTTAGGATTCCACTTGTGAAATTTCATCATTTCTGTGAAGCAATTAAAACGGCCTCCCATACCATTCACTTTGGAACGCTTTTCTACGTGAAAGGCGTAGTTTTGCATGTCAAAAAATGCAACTCTTTTAACGTTGGAAACTTTCGTTAACGAGGCACTAGGCGCCAAGCCTTTGTACGTCTCATTTTAAACAGCAATTCTGCGCTAAACTTTGCGTGGTCGATAAACGTGTAATTTGTTTAGCAACACTTTTATCGTTTCCCTATAATAACGTGCACGTATATCATCAACTATACACGACGATAAAACGAAATCAGATTTAATTCCTCCTCTAGATCATAGACAAAGCATGAAGTATTACCGTCGAAATATCGATTTCCAAAGTCTCAGAACCTTTTCATACAAAACACTTTTGTGACCCGCGATATTTCATACATATTCGATTATTTTCCGCTTTGTATCTGACTCGCATAAATCAATGCTGTCTTTACTGAATATATCTGGAGTACCTACTAAGTATTAATCTCCCGAGAATACATTATCTCAAGTATCATGAAATTTGTATCAAATCGCTGTCGAACTCACGTTCACGCAAAATCATGAAGACGTCACGCGTGTGCGAGAGAATGATATATTCAGTGTCGATTACGATAAATCGAGAGGGAAAGGAGAAATGATTGATTTCCTACCTTGTGCATGCTTGTCCTTGTCCATTTCTCTCCGGTGTGGCTGAGAGCGCGGTTTGTCACGTATCACCTCGGATCACTGCATCACGAAACTTTCCAACTTCGATCGATCCCTGATCTCGCACGTTCGGGCTCGCACGAATTATTTCCAAATGCTGTGCGCATCTGTCGTACACGAGCACGGCCTCCGCGGGGTGGGCGAGGGAATTTTACGTGTTTACGAGGGGGAAAGAGAAAGAGAGGGTGAGACACCTGTGCTTGAAAAAAAAATGGGGGCAAGCGACACCTTTGACAAGCGGCGCAGAAAATGATGCAGATCAGCCGGCGCACATCCTGTATATTTATATCTAATCAAATTAATCGATCCGGCTGCTCGGCGCGGCAGCCACAGTCGCGATTCTTAGTATCGAAATCCGCTGGTCGCGCCACGAGCAGGATCTGCGTGGTCCGCTTCGTCTGATTAACAGAAATTGTTTCGATTAGTCGGTGAACCGTCGACGGGAACCAGCTGGCATCTGTAAAGGATTCGCAGGCTTAGTTGCGCCAAGAACTTCGTCGATACTATCGATGGGTCGCATCTGGTAAATCGAGGAAGAATGAAAAGGTTAGTAACAGATAACGGTGGGCGTTTTGTGGCCTTTTCCCAGGGTCCCCAACGTGGCGCCAGCCTGAAAGTGAGAATTAAATCGAAAGATTGATGCTCCTCGTTCCCAATCAAACGGGGAAGCCTTTGAGAACTGAACCGATGGACCGATATACGGTTTCGAGGAGAGACATGTCCCGTTTAACGGAACCTTGGAAACTACACTTTTGTAACGCGATCGTCCGTGCTTTTTGACGAATCATCTAGCACCGTTGATAACTGATACCCTTGAATCCTCTTCCACCTTTTTTAAATTGCTCGTTAGGAATGTAACAGTGTCGTGTTGCTGGACTCGCCTGTGCACGCTACTCGTTGCAGAGGGATTTCTGGGAAGCATGATAGGGAAAATTGATTTTTTCAAGTAATTCAGAACAAAAGCATAGCTGAATAATTAAATCGAAGAGGCTGGAGTTAAGAGAGAAGGGAGAATGGAAAAATCATTCACGTTGCTCACAAAGAGAAATCCATACGCCTGTTATTGCGAATCCATTTGCTGCACGTGTTTCTGACATTAATGTGGTGGATTTGTTGTCGGACTTCAAATTTATTTCACTTCGAAATTTGGGAATCATTACCTAACTTTATATTGATTCCTCGGTGCAAAAGATTCTAGTGCTGTTTTTAGCAATTCAAACATGTGAAAAGTTTGACAAAGGGTAACAGTGAGTGTAATAACCAGAATTCGCGGGAGATCAGATAATTTGATAGGAAAAAATTGAAACGGGCGGGAAATCTGCCTCATAAAAATACAGAGGAAGATATTCGAATGCTTTTACCCAACGACGCGATAATAATGATCCGGAAGAAAGAAGGAAGTTGGCGGGAAAAAAGCAGATCTACTTCTAAGAACTTGCTCCAGATCCTTTTCAAGAAATCGTCGCGAAAGAAACTTTTGCAGAGAGAGCGTCGCGTTCGACGACCACAATCCTATTGCCAGTGTTAAAACATGCGAACCTTCAGTAACTAGACAAAGAAACATCCCCCCACCACGTTATGGGAAGAAGAGACTTCGCCGGATTTTCACTCTTTTCTTCGCCCCTTTCACAGAAAACTTCCCAACAGCGGAACCAAAAAAAAAACAGGAAAACTTGACGCATTGAAGGATAAACGAATTAAGAGACTTGCCAGAATTCTTGCGTGAAATGTAAACAACGAGAGCAGAGAGTCACGATGCTCGAAGCACTTTCACAAGAAAACTACGAAGAGATTTGAAGGTTCTACCTGTCGTTGGTAACTGAACCGAAGATAAAATTCGCCGATGATGTGTGACGAAGATCAGCCACGACGTTTCGACGGCAGAAGATAAGCGTCAGCATCCCGTTGAAATCCAAGTGAGAGGGGGAAAACGGGGCCGTATAAAAGATAATCACAGTCACCTTTCAGAGCAGTCGTAAAGCGTTCCTCGGCGCAACAGCCCGTTAAGAAAACTCGGTTTGATAACGGGAACAAAGAAGGTACCATAAAAAAACCCGCACTGTTTCGGATCCAAAACTACCCTCCCCCTTTATAATTCAGTGAACGTGCACCAACCAGACGACGAGAAAGGAACGCGAGACGCGTGCACAGGAGACTTCAATCCTCGGAGTGAATTTCGGAAAGCGACACCCTCGACGGGGCAGTGGAAGTGTACGAGTTTGCGAAACGGGGGTTGCCAGTGAAGGGTAGGCCTGTGACGGCTCGAGGGTACAGCGTCGGTGGAAGCGATTCAAGGGCGCCGGTTGTCGGGTGCCACTGCACGTGCACAAACGATCCGACGATCTCGTGGCGACGGCGAGCGTGAAAGAGTGGTCAGAGAGAGAGTGAGAGAGGCAGAGAGCGGGGGTGAACCTCGAGACCGGGGCAAGCTCGCGGGAAAATTCGATTGGCCCGCGTTGGATCCGCGCGGTGTGGTCTCGCGTGTGCGGGAGAAAGTGTACTCCGCGGGCAAGATGCAGCTTGACGGAATGACAGTGGCCTACTGAGGGGCCGACGCACAGAAGGGAACGCGAGACGCGCTGAACCCCGCGAAAATCGGATGTGCGCGCGCAACTCCCGAGCAGAGGCGACCGCCACTAAAGTTTCGTTCACACAGCCTTCCAAGTACACGCGACTTTACGGTGTCTTTGATGAAAAATTTAGGGGATGGGTATTCAATTTCGGGCGATGGAAATTCTGTGAACTTCAGTCATCTGGCACTGCCTTGAAAACCGTTGGCGATGGAAAGCAGGTAAGGTATTCCCTAGCGTAAAGTTCGTTCTGGTCTCTAATTGTCTCTGTTAATTATTTCGAACGATATACGAATTATCAATGCACGTTAATTACCGATATTGTTTCAGGGCAGGTCGAATAAAGTCAAATGAAAGTCTAGTAAAGTGAAACGTTATCTGGCGGCCGCGCAACACATTGTAAAACAGTTTTCTGGATCATCTGGGAAAACCGACCACCTGCTGTGCTTCCCGACTCTATTCCAGTCGACCTGGATGAGTAAAACTTGAGACAATCGCTGTAATCTGGATCCGAATCCGAATTACGATGTACTGGGTAGCAGCGGCGACACGCGGGGGTGGGGAAGAATCGTTGTTCGTTTTAAGCTGCGTTACCACAGATTCGATGGAAATTTCTAATACCCCTCGTGTACACGACTGCTGAGCTTTGTGTAAATAGCTTCCAGCAGAAATTGGATCGAGATAAACGCCGTTACGCCATCGGTGGGTGTGTTTCAACGCTTATACCAACCAATTCGAGATACTAAATGGATTGACTGGATCGTTAGCGGAATCGGATTGCTTCGTGAACGGATTTCTGGCTTTAGTTTACCAGTTACGGTGACTTTTATTGTGTAGAAACGATTTCACAATAACCACTTTCACTCATAAAAAGCTTAACGAATATCACTCGTCTTTGCATCGGATGGAATAGATGAACTCGTAGTTCTATGCTTGCTTCGCTCCACTGTCCCCTTGAACTTCATGAAGGGACTTTTCTATAATCGATACCGATCGATGTACAGGGCTCAGCGTTGTCACGTGTCAGCAATATTTCAGCGGCAAGCTTCCCCTTTATCCAATGCCCTTTCCTCAATTGTCATTGAATAATGAAACTCACGTGCGTATCGGGCTCTGCGATTTACATGTCGCTGTATAGCCAATCGTCGGAATAAAGTTTAACTTCATTCATTTTCTCGCTCCGTGGTCGTTGTCAGCGCTATCCGCAACCCAGTAAAAATAAAATGCATCGATACTGCTCGAAGGGAAAGTTTGGTACGTGCTCGTTAGAATGATGCAGTCCGTGTTCAGGCCCTCAGCAAAAAGGTCGAACGTAAACATCATTATTCGAATAATGTTTTGCGACGATGTGATACGAGTACCAAGAATTTTAAACTGAAAATATGGAGCATAACTTTCAAAGAAAATTGTACGAAATTAATAAGAGAATGAAATGTATTCATAAATTATTGAAATTTTAATGCCGAATCTAATTAAATTACTGCATACCTAAATGTGACTAGTATATACATTCAGCTGGATTTTACTGAACATGAATCTCACTAGTAGAATAACAAGGGAGCATATTCTTGCTGGGTTTCCGATGGGAGGCAGCTTCTGACGGGAATATTGATTTCTACAACAGTGAATCGAACGGCGATGCTAATTCTTCGAACGAGTCGATTATTTAATCGCGCGTCGCTCGCAAGGCGCTTTTTGCACGTTACATTTTCCATGATTCGCAATTACTCGGTGTTGCGCGAAACATGCTAAAAATATGTCACACTCACGTGACAGGTTGAGCTGGTATTTCGATACAGTGCTCCGACGTATCAACTTTTATAGCACCGACACAACTATCCCGAAGACCGAGCTTGAACCCGATTCGAACCTCTCCCATACCCGGTGCCTCGCACCTTTTTTTTTTAAAAATGTACCAAGGACATTTCGACGTGGATAATAAAAGACGCTGAAAAAAGGTTCGCAAGATGTTGCGGCACACTAACGCGCATCGATACTCTGAAAAATGTGCAACAAATCAAATAAATTACCTCACGAGCAACCGATCACTATAAGACAAACTAAAACTCAATATCTATGAATGATTTATCGCCAACGATCTACATATTTCTACACTGACTTGTTACTCAGCATAGAAAGCATAAAACGAAACCTCGAGTACACAGATGATTCCTGCTTATCCTAAATATTCCACACCTTGCAAGAATAATAAAACCAGCATAAAAGAATTTCCACTGAACAGCCGAACAATTGTAAAAGTTAAATGTATACTTAGAATGAAAAACAATTCGATCTCAGAACGTTCCCTTGTGAATTTCAGGGGCGGATAAGAATAACTGGTTCAAGAACACGCCTTGAAACACATAAACGGTTTACAGTGTAAACTAAAACGGCCCCCTAGAAGTGTTGAAACATTGTTAAATTTAGCTACCCCAAACAGAACGAGTGCCCGAGCATTTGAAAGAGCGTGCGACTGCCCCAACAAAGAAATTGATCCGGTGTAACGTGTATTTTCTAATCGACATAGTATTCCGAGGCCACGGCCGCCCGCCGCCCCCGACAGATAGGTACCCTGAGAAACGTATTCCCCAGCGACGAAGATTCCTGAACGTCAGAAGCGACCCAGTGGCAAAGGAACAGAGAGAGGATGCCAGCCGTGGGCCCTAGATATTAATACGTGCACGACGCCAGTTCACTTTGTCGAGCAATGGCGTGTAAGATCGGCTCTCAACCGTCGGTACACCCTCCAGCACACAGACACACACACACATACCTCGCTTTGTACCTGTTGCAAGGTGAAATGCTAACTAAAGGGGATGTTTTAATGGCAGAGATAATAATATGCCCGCGGTATCAGTGGCTATTCCCAGACACAACGACAGTTGACCAACTACGAAAGCCCATCCGGCATCTCGCGTTAAGCTGGAGAGAAGAGGACGAGGACCAGGATGAGATTTGAAGTAACGTCCGATAATCGCCGCCCTCGTCTTCGTCCCGTGGACGATGCGAGCCGCGAGACCGGCTCGCTCCACGCAACTCACCGTGAAACGATCACTGGCTGCATAAAATCCGGCTCAATGAGTTTCCAAAAGGGGCGACGCGATTAGCCCTCGCCTTCACGCCGCGCTTTCCCAGATCTATTCGAAAAAAAAAAACGCTGTCGGCTAACGTGGGCCGGATCGTAAAAACTGACAGAACAAAGGGCATTATCGCGAGCGTCCCAGGACGCGAGGTCCTTTGTGAGCTTTGCTACGATATACCTACACTTGCACCGTAATATAATTAGATGCAGAGATGGGGAGGCTGAAGTGGGAGAGGGGTGAAAAGAGTTCGCGTTTCTCGAAACAAACGCTGCTCGTTACTTTCGCTGTCAGTAGCAGCTCTGCGCACAAATCTGCTGAATGCTTTTGGCTTTCAACTGGGGAATATCTTGGGGCCATTTACAGCGGAACCAGCTATCATACTATGACCGTAACGACTTACGTATAACAAGGCTATCAAACTTGCTATCGCTCAAATATGCCCCTGAGGAGGCCACCATATCGTTTCTACTGACTATACTCGAAGTTTCAGACCCGAGACTAGTTTCAAATAGTATTACCTACTCCCAAGAATATGATGCTTTGTTCACTCCGGTGTCGATGGCGCTGAGTCAACATGCACTCCCCGAGTTTCATTCCCGATTTCGCCTGATAATCACCCTCTTAAGCTTTATTGAGCTACCAAGATTCGCAAGCAGAAACATTAACGTTCAGGTTCCTTTAAACCCAAGAAACTTCATCGCTGATGAAAGTAGAAACGTGAGACGTAAAACGAATAAACGGCCAAGTCTACGGTAACGATCCAGCAAGTTATCGCGTATTGGATCAACAAAATTCAGCGTTCACCCCACGAGATTTTGGGGCGAGCGTGCCACGCGATACGGATATCGCCGAATCTACGACAATCGCGCTTCGTTTGTTCAAGAGTTGTTTCACGCGCGTGGAACTCGGAATTGATCGCAGTCCCGATTTCATCGCGTCAGCTTCGAATAAAAGAGGACAGGAGAGCGAGAGAGCACGAAGGAAAAGGGGGAAAACGAGGCGCGAAATAGAAGAAGGGCTCGCAAAACGTTCGAACCTGCATTCAGGACTCTGGCATAAAAGTGCTCTCTTTCATGCATGCCGGCTGACCTCCAGTGGCGCTATTAACGCTAAAAATGGACCCGCGAGCGCGACGGCTTTAAAGTCATATCGCGTTTCCCTTCGACCCCGCGCTTAAGAGGGTCGTTTTGCTTGCGCGCTACAGGGAAGATCGAGCTACGAATTACTTTGATCCGCGAAGACGCATTTGGGAGCAGGCTCTCTGACGAAGACGGCTCGCGTTTCCAGAAGCTGAGAGGGAATTAATTTGTCGCTACTGGAACGACGATCATCGTTCGACAGAACCATCTAGGCGGAAACGAAAGTGGTAGGGTTTCTGGGGGGACACCATTTACGCATGAATTTAAATAGACTGAGTTTCCTGCAATGTAGAAAAGCCACTTATAGAGTCTTTGCCTTTCGCAACGACGGTTTTCTAATTAACTTTGTCCGATTAATATTAATATTCCAAAGGGGGTTGGAGAGGCCGACACTACTGTTTCGCGAATTTCTAATTTCCTGCGTGAATCGTCGCGCGGTGATGTAATTTGGGAGAACGAAATCTACGATAACACATTTTGCATAACCAAATAAGCAAGAGGGTTGGGCAGAAGTTTGGGAGGAGGAGAGAATCGCGAAGCAAACCACAGCCTGGAAGCAAGTGTCTGTAATTGAAGTGGCCACATCCGAGGGACTTCCTGGAATAACAGATTCAATTGGTTCCTATACTCTCCAGTTCCTTCGGCAACACTTTCATCCTCGACCTTCCCGCCGAGAGATTCAAGTAGATATATATAACTCTTCCGATCGATCCGCACGAACACATACAGGGTGTAAAATTAAGAATGCTGCGGGCTAATATCCCCAAAGCTAAGCGGGATATGAAATATTTGTCTTGAAAGATTGTACGGTATCCGTATCGCATGAGGGAATGAATTTCTTCAGTGGAACACCATCATTTTTCAGTTCCTTACACTTGAATCTTATTCCTTGACGAGGAAAGTAACAATAGAGAATTAGTCGACTCAAAAAAGAATCAATGAGTAAAGACCTAGAAGAGTTTAATTTTTCTCGTTAAATAACAAAATTTTCACTACTAATTTTCAATATTAAAATACTCTATTAATTAATTATATACGAGTAACGGGAATAAAAGTGTTTCATTAGATGAGTTCACAGCGTGAACCATTTGTCCATGTCTGATCACATACGCGCCATTACTACTTGCCCGACTCAGCGAGCAAGGAAACGCTTGCCAAAGACCACCAAGCATAAAATCTTTCTTCCCGTCCGTTACTCGCGATTTCTTTCATTATAACTTTAGAACCACCTTGACCGTGTATGTGTCGTTGATATCCTCAAGAAGTGGGTTACAACCTTAGGTATTTAAACCGATATAGTGGCGTTAAAAGAAATAAAGGTGTTAAGGTATAGTTTCGTTCATCCCATTCATTTAAAGATAACAATAACATTCTACGTGATTTTAAAGATATTATTAAGTAACGCTGTCAATTTTACACCCTGTACGTACCCACACATACAGGCAAGTGCGACGCAACGAAGGAACATGTCGACATTTCCCTATTCGGCTCTTTATTATTATTCCTTTACGCTTCGGGTCCGCTGAAAACGGAATCGAAACGAGGGAGACAAAAGTGTCGGGCGAAGTCAGCGCTCAATTAAAAGCAGCCTTCCTCTCCTCGTTGAAGTGACGAGAGCCAATCCGGTGGCTCGCTATTCCTCGATCGCTCTTCCCAACGCGAAATGGGGCACCGAAAATGGTCACAAGGATTGCAATTTCTTCCCTCGCGCTTTAGCGGTAAATCATTCTCTGCTCTCACAAAAGACGCTCCAGGGCGATGTCCTGCGATAGCAAACTGAAAAATTCCTCCTCATACTTTCCCTGTTATTTGCCTCCAGCACGTCATTTTGAATGATTGCATGCAGGAATTATTCAACGCACTTTGGAATATCCTGCGCGGCTCGGAAGATACAAACGAAATGCAAGGAGGCTCAGAAATAAGGATTCATTTGCTAGCAAGAGGGTACAGTAAGAAGGATTAAACCTGCTTGAACGTTGAGGGTCCACTTTCGTCCACGTTTATTCGCTCGTTAATAAAGGAAATCACCTTGAATTTGTCTGCCCCTCGAAACAAGCTCTGCCACTCTGGTTTCTGAGCAGCTCGTGAAACAAAATCGATGAGAAAATCCATCGGTTAAAGGGAAAATGAAAAAGCCTCTGCGCGATCCTTAATTCATTCTCCATGCGACACTCCTTCCTCGCTTTAG
This sequence comes from Andrena chrysosceles, assembly GCA_963855975.1. Classification (NCBI taxonomy): domain Eukaryota; kingdom Metazoa; phylum Arthropoda; class Insecta; order Hymenoptera; family Andrenidae; genus Andrena; species Andrena chrysosceles. The sequence goes on along the minus strand of OY979766.1, from coordinate 5,611,702 downwards.
CCCGCCTGACCGGAGCTGACAGATGACGCTTTTTGTGAATTGGATTCCTTACCGCGTATCCCGTCCTCCTGTGACACACGTCTAGCTGTGTGGATACATACGCGCGGTGTTTTGCGATTTAGCCGGCCGACCGAATGTCTTTTTTTGTTTGAAGGGATGAAATATGAAGGGTTCGTAACGCTTCGGTCCGAACACATTCCGTTTATCGCGACAAATATAAATAAGCTATAACGATCGAGCTTCAAGGATAACCAACGGATAACGAAGGATGATTAAACGTTTCGGGATAAGTGTTGGATGCCATATTTCTTTAATGCAATCGTAAAATTCGATTCGGAGTTTCGGGCCACAGATATGGAAATTCGTGTAAACGTTGCTTGGACCAGCACGTGCTCGACGATCCATCTTTGGACGAACGTGTCAATGCGATAGCTACATTCAACGTTCAATAATTCATTTGCGAAGATATATGGAAGCGATTCTTCGTGTCCAATATATTATCAAAGCTCGATGATCTCTTCGTAAATTTATCGCGTTATTGGGAGCAGAGCTCTGGCTACGTTTTCGGAGATCAAGAAGATCCGGGGAATTAATTTGCGGTGCTCGGGGGCAATCGATCTTTCACTGGTTATCTACCGTGAATTCCTTTTCTCCTACGATGTGTAACGCTTCTTATCAGGGTGGTAGGATCTCGATGGAACAGGAGTACCGCGATTTGTCAACACGATTGCCAAGATTAGATAAGTTAGATCAGTTTAGAAAATGGATAATAACAGGAGCGAAGAGAAGACGTGCCAAGAAAACGTCGGAACCCTAAAAAACCACAGCAGAAAACCGTTCCTGGCAGAAGTAATGAATTGAATCCGTATTCTGCCAAGCAGGCAAGGTCCTGGGAATACCATTAGGCAAATCAGTTGGCGCATAAGCGCTTCCAAGATCACGATGTTCCTGATCTTGTTAGTACTACACCTAGAATTTAGAGGTAGAAGAAAATTGTGGCTATCAGTTCCTGGGACATTCCCTGACCCAATTGTTGGCAGGCTTTATGCCACAATGCATTCCCCGTAGATGCTTTCCTTTGTGTGGAAAACAATGAGTAACCGCGGATTAATAGAGAATATATTATCTCAGTTCCCTCGTAAATTTACTTTTCTTTCCCAATGGAATGCATTATTTTTCAGCGTATATTTGGTTTTGCTGAAAGTATAATTATATTATATTTCTAAAGCACGGATTTTTAATCTCATAACTTTAATAATGTTTAATGTCCATTCGCGAATGGAACATGCATGATAAACAATTCATCATTTCTGATATATACCTAGGCACGCGTCCTTTTTATTGGCTATACAGTTTACTGGGAAACTTAATTCTCTGTAGTAATTATCTCCAGCATACGCATTAATTAAAAAATTCCATTACGCCACGAGTCGACGTTCCACGAGTTAATTGCCGCGTTCCGGATTCCGCCATGGAAATATGAAGACTCCTTCCAATTCATTCCTTGTTTGTTCGATCGAAAAATCGTCCCCTTTATTGAGACAGCTCCCTGATATTCATCTCTATGATTTCGATTCAGTAATTTCAAGAACAGAACCTTCTCCAAATTTAGACTACGAGCAGCTCGATCCAAAGAAGTTGTCTAACGAGGTTCATAGCCAAACTAAACAATGAAAATGACAGGCGATTATATTCTCAAAAAATTGCAATCGTTCGGTGAAGCCTAGCATGAGCGCACGCGCAGTAAATCTCATTAAATGCGCGCCACTTGACCCGGTATTATTAATTGCACGACTTCAAACGAGCTGGACAAGTGGGATCCACAAATAAAGACAGAAAATGGCTCACTTGTGCACGTCGTTTGTCAAGCATGAGCGCGGATTAGAATCTACATTATCTTGCACAATTTCAGGCCATTTCCTCTATCGAGGACAACGACATGGGCGAAGTTGGAACTAAGGAGTCCGAAGTCATCCACCAGCTATTTCTATAAAGACAGATATCATGGTACCAATTACTACGAAGACGTTCCCAGGATCAGTTAATCCTACTCCAGGGGCTGCTATTTTAACACCTGCCTTCCTAAATGTATAATGCAGAATAATTTGCATCCCCAAATTGACTGGTGCCAACTGAATGTTAGCCAGGGCAAAAGTAATTAAAACCTTGCAATTGGATTGCAATAGGGTTAATAAGGATCCCTCGGCGAGATGGTCCCCGGTGCTGAAGACGCTGCAGTTAAGCCGCTGCGAAATATTTCTTAGCTTCCCGTATATGCATTGCAAACGAGCTGCGTCGTTGATTATTCATTCACTTCTTCTCTTACGCTGAGAATCAGCAGTAAAACGACAGCCAATATTTGCAAAACAGAAAGCGGGTCCTGAATTGATTCAAGTGGCGGGAGGAAAGATATTCGTGAAATATTTACGTACTAAATTAAAGCGTGGAAGGTTTCCTCCCTGCATTCTTTTCTTCTGCCCAGACTCGAAAATGAATAGAGCTATTCCGGATTGACCAAGGTGAGCCGAGTGTCTCAATACAGCGAGACAAGCGATTAAACGCGAGAAAAATGGTACGTGATAGCCTTTAACGAGCGGTGTTGGGGCATGGCATCCTCCCCAACCAACTGCTTCCTTTTCATCGTCTTTGGCTCCTTTGCCCCTTCCGTGGTACTTTTGTGTCGCGATATTGCACGTAAGCTAGCCTAGGCGAACGCCGATCGAATGGCACCGTTGGTATTTCGAAAGGGTGAAGGAAGGACAGCCGGGATAATGTCATTTGAAGGTATAGGCTCGCTCCATTAAAATGCCAGTCATTCCCAGTAAATCTCATCGGCTCTTCATTTTCGATGCCGTGCAATCCAAGCTCGTCCCCCTAGTAACGAACTGTCCACTTAGTTTAGGAGAATAATACAGAGGGTTCCTCGACAGAGCGAAATACCTCCGGATATAATCTCCCTCGTACAATACTTCACAAATGATATTGACGAGTTCGTATGTATACATACATAGGTGAAATTCATTTGAAAAGAAACCAGGACTTCTTGACCTTAAACTTCCGAATAAACGGTTTTCTTATCTTCAGGTTGCCGGGAGATCGAAGCTTTTCTTCCGCACGCTTGCCATGGTCGGGGCTCTTTTTCATACCTCCTTGACACTCTAAGATTGGAAATCTTTGATCTCGAGCTTTACCAGAGTTCGCTTATCCTGAACTTGCAGGATGCAAAGCTTTGTAATCATGAGCTTTTAGGTGAAATTTTTCTGTAATGGCTTGGAGCTTTCGTGTAGAATTGAAGGTGAAATGAAACGGAGGTATAGAAACGTTATTGGTACGTTCGCGCTTTTAAACTTTTTATTATTTTTTTCTTCTTTTCACGGACGCCTACGGGTTTCGATATTACGCGAAAAGCTATGAAGCTTGTCCGCCAGCCGTCGAATACTCGAATACTTCTACCGCAATTCCAGGATACTGGCGCGGGGACCCGTGCGGCCACGGCATTCTCTAATCGCGTCGTTCTACTTCGCTTGATAGAATTCCGCGACGCAACTGCGCCACTCGAAGGGAACATTATTTCGGTCCGAGCTGACCAATTTCCTGTTCGCCGAACGTGTCACGTCCCTGGACTAAATAGCTCGAGAAACTGGGTCCTATTAAATAACCCTGGATCAATAGCGGGGGACGAAGGGAAGAAGTGTCTGACAGAAGGGAAAATAAATCGCCAGAAACGAAGGTGACGAAGAAAATGTTGAATGAACAATGAGACCGGACCCTGGAACAGAAAGAACTAATAAAACAGAGAAAAATGAATTCTTTGCTCATTATAATTTTTATTATGACTATGATTGTCTCTGCTCGTTTTAACATTTTAACAACGAAGCAGCTCCTGTTTATTGAAATAGTTTGCTCAGAAAATTACGATTTAGTAGCGCGATTTAGGGCGAAAGTCACTGTTCGCGCGCCTCTTAAAGGGATCATTCTCAGTTACGGATAAATCGGGTAAAACAAAATGGAATAGAGGCGAGGAGGTTCGAAATAGATCTGACCGGGAAGTGGAGGGATGAAAACTGATGGGGGCGAGGTGAGGTAGATAGATAGAAATGGCGGCGAGGTGGAACGGGGATGCGCGTACATCTCTCGAGACGTGAGAAAATTCGAGGGACCTTTTATCACTTTTGTCCACGGGGTGAACGACTATAAATATTTTCCGATATCACGAATAATGAAAGACCGTTTCGCGGCGGTTACGCGACCCGAACGGGACTAATGAATGATCTTTCTCCTTTTCCCGCAGCTGCGCGAAAAGCAACGAAGAAAATGGATTTCCTGTTTCTCGTCGCGGCCAGACGTTTGCAATGATCGATCGAGTAAGATCGAAGCAAGAAGCGAGGAAACTCGACGCGGAATCTCGTGAAAGTCGAATGAAAAACTGAACTTACACGAGCTCTTAAAAGCTACTCAAAAGCTACTTCCCTTTTTCATGACAAATCACTTGAGATTTTCGACGATCTATGTAAATAGGACCTCAAATCTGTGGCAAGCTAAATCACTATTTAATATTTTCTCTTCGCTTCTTTCAGTGATGAAGAATGCTCAAGGGTAAACAATATTCCACTACATATTGCATTGACAGTGCTGACAGATCGAAATCAGGAAACCCTGATTAAAGGAACTACATATCCCTAGCTCGCACTGTGGCGAAAATTCCGTCTGGAGCGCGCGCAATTATACCTGAAGTGTTGTTGAGACTAACAACGTTGCTTGTATCGCTCTCTGTGGGAAAATTCAACGCGGTTTCGACTTACAACGCCACGCTGATGGAGTGTATACAACTAGCGCTTGATCTCCGCAAGCTGCGCGTCGTATAATTATTAATGGAAGCGTAGTTTGCACTTCATTATCGCCGTAACTTGCGGGGACCTATTTAGGCTATTAATTTCTGGATTTATTCAACGCCGGCTATTACGAGAGGGAAGTGAGGGAGGGGATCTAATAAAGCAATTAAGGTAAAATTGATGACGCGTGTTCAAAACGTTTTGATTTTCGGATTGCCATGTAACCCATCAACCGACACGCTGTTCGCGTCAATACTATCGTCCCGTTGTATATTATTTACAGCCCCCATCCCTCGGGACATTGATGTACCTCGTAAGTGGAAACGCTGCTGACGTTATCGCCAATCAATCAAAGACAACTTTGCCCTGTTGTCAATTAACCTGTTAACCGGATCATTTCTCCAACAGAACAGCCCCCTGTGTATTATTAAAGTAGGTATTTTACAATGATTAAAACTACATTATCACGCATCGATTGTAGCAAACGCTACGTACGACTTAATTACTTAATGGGACCAAGCAACCGTGTACGAATAGTTGACGAACATTGGTAAACTTACACTACTTAGGCACAATTAGAGTGTCCTAGTTTGGTTCACCTTTAACATAGAGAATTGTAAGGAGATTTCATAAGATCCTTTATGTAGGTCACGCCGAAGCTCGTGTCTACTGTATCGAACCCGAATTTCCTAATAAGGGATCGAAATACGGCTGCCTGCCTCACGATACACCTTCGATACCGTGCAGACACAACGGCGGCAGTGAACTTGATCTAATCTGATATACCATCGAGTATCGAAGAGCCCGTGCTTATCTATCGCGGCGGTAACCCGCAAAAGTTTTCGGTTCTGCAGTGTGTAAGGTAAAAATCGATAATCGTGGACGCCTGGGGAACTTGAGCGGGAACGGTGCGCACCGAGAATCTCGGGAATCGCTCGACTCGGCCGTCGAACGACCAGCAATTAGACGGAAATGAAATTTCGATGCTATTATTGCTAGTGAATTACTGGGATTCAGTTTTGAGCTCCTGTTCCGTACCCTTAATCGATTCACCTCTTCGCAGTATCGTCGATTCCAAGTTTTCCAATGATTTAATATTCTTTGTGCCGTGGAATTATAATATCGTCAATAGTGGTACCAGGCATGGCGTGTATCGCAGGTAATATTTGATGGGATGTGCTTGAATTCTGTGGACGTACTCTGAAAATGAAGAGCTGGTGCTCGTAAGTGGAATTGAAATTCGAAATGGTATTAATAATTAAAGTTATTTTCTGTCCTTTTATTTTTACGTTGGAATATATGGATTTTGAAATAGCGCCACCAATATTTATTAGCTCTTATTGCGATTCATGCTGAGCAAAGAAAGTGATATTTATGGATGTTAATATGGACGAGATTAATCTGTGCGTGGACAAATATTGACCGTTACGAGCCATCGAAATGCACTATTCGATGTGCAAATTTCATATCGGATTACCTGATCGTAATTGGAACGCAATCCCGAGTGATTATTTATAAACATCCTACCAAATATAACGAATGCTAGATTTAATAATATTTAGAATATAGATACTGTTACAAGTGGTAAAATTCCGAGCGTCTAAAACTAGAATAAACTGGCTGGTGAAGTACAAGATCTTGATAGGTTCTGAAACTTATTAAGTTCAAAATGATAGATAGCTAAGTCTTGAGAAGACTGACATTGATTTCCAAAAAGTGGCGGAAATATAGATTCTGGCGTGTGCGAGGATAAATCGATGGCGAAATATTCCTGAGTATGATAGATCGCGGAGTGAATACACTTTACAGGGAGGAGAGATAGCTATGCCTGAAGAATAGGATGTTTTTTAAAAGTGATAACCAGTCAGGAGAGAACGAATAGATTTATCAAACGTACTTAAACCTGCCTCAGGGTTCGAATCCATCAATGACCAAAATTTCAAACAGAATCCAATGTTTTTCTCCTCAAGAGGATATTCGTTCGAAAAATCGATTTTGTTTTATATTTTCTATTGATACGGAGTTTCTTGAGTGCAAATAATAAAGCGCCGACATAAAAAATCGGGAGTCGTAGATTAAGTACGGGAAAAAAATATTTTTTAATTTCTAGTGCATTTTAATTATTTTGAAGTCGGTTTTAATTTTTTTTTTCAAATTCTTTGCTTATTTCAGATGAACACAACGAGTACAATCAGGGTAACCGTGGAGGAGGAATTTTTTTAAGTGATCGCGCATAAACGCTTCTAACATAATAAATATTTGTCGCTTTTTAATATAACATCGTGAGAATGTTGGTAAAGTATTAATGAACAAATGTATAAAACCAGGACTACGTAGGACGTGTATTTTGCAAGGAAAAAATTCATAAAAAAAATAAAATAAATAGAATCTTCGGGCTTTGCAAGAAACCTTACGCACGATTTACTAAATATTTCCGTAAGACGACCTAGTTTCCGTTCGCTGAAGGTTGGGCCTCGAACTTACGACCAGTAGGTACTTCATTTGTGAGCGCACGTAGAAAGGTCCCAGCAACTCCCAGCAACGATGGCCGGGCCAAGAAACTCCAGCTCCTCAACGAAGAACGATCGTTGGCGATTTAAATTACCGACCGCCTTTTAAACGGAACAAGATAAATTCGTGCCTGCTGCAGCATACAAATGCGATTGCAAGTGGAGAACGCAACGGAACAAAGGGTCTCGAGTGTGCTCCGAGACGCCAGGTTTAAGTTACTCCGTTAATGGATTGAATGCTCGCTATCTAATTACGTTTAACCATTCCACCAGAGAGAAAGATTCCTGGACGGCGAAAAGAAAACGTTCCAATAGACTTTATAATCGCGCTGTTGCAATTATCATTGGCTGGTCGTGGGATAAGAAGCTTTCCCGCGAAAGAGAGAGCCCCGTGAAAATACGGCTCGCCTCCATTTGGCAAATTGCACGCTGCGAGGACCCGTGCGCTTTAAAATCCGGCGGATGGGTTAAGCCTTGCTTCGGAGCTGTTTCAGTGGACGAGAAGGGACAGAAAGAAGCAGTGCGAGATACGTGCCGATTTCACACATCGCACCGTGGATGGTTGTCTGACGCTCGCGAAGTTATAAGCCGCAAGTGGATGCGAAGAGCAGTAGGAAATTCGAAGTCCCCGTGGAGGGATGTAAAGAAGCTCTTCGCGTAATTATTGACACCGTAAAATACGGTGGGGTGGAGGAAGTTAGTACCTCGTCAAATTCTTGAAAATCCAACGCTAAATTACTGAACAGTTAAGCTTCCAAGCTCCGCGAAAGCCGGGAGAGGAACTGGGCTTTTTTTCATACATTACAAACTGCAGGGACGAAATTCCTGACGAATATTTCGAAAGCTAATACCATTTTTAATCCTCGATAAATAATATCCTAACACGAAAGGTTATACAAAAAGAGAGCTCGGTATTTCACCTAGCGTCAATGTATTACACGTATCGTGCTCAGTGAATTATTGGTCCACGTTGTAGCAGTTTGTTCAATGCCTTTTTTTCTCTCATTCTACCTCTGAATATCCACTTATATGGCGCGAGGAGAATGATGTATCTGAAATTATGAAATATCGTTTATCAATAAAAGGAAGCCTAGCACCCTAAAGTTCGATTGAAGTTTCCTCACCCTAAAAGACATAAATATCGCGGTGGTATTAAAGTCTTAGGCTAAGGAAATGTATTTCCGCGACTCGGGAACCGTAAATAAAATATTGTTCGACGAAATTGAGTGGAAGTACGGGAAGTCTGGAAACTTATTCGAGAGGCGCGCAACGAAACCAAACGACGGCCCTTTTCCTTCCGCTTTAAAAGAGCTCTTCCTTTTTCTCGATAATTACAATTTTGGAGCAGAACGTTACACTGAGCAACGATATGATAAAAGAAATAATTTATTCAATATCAATATACATATGCAACATGGGCTACTTTTATAGAATAGGTACTCACCATTCAGTTCCATTCACACCACACAATTCAATAAAACATATTCGTAGCCTTAATGCTTTAAGTTACGATGAAGACTTTACAAGTTTCGGAGCGCGGTAACAGAGGCAAAGATAACGAAAGGAAATTGATAAATTTCGCTACAAGCTTCATTGCCACCGACCTATAAGAACAGCCGTCAAAGCGATGATAGATCCTCGACTATCGCGATTCATTTTTCATCAAACTTTACTCGAATAATGCATCAGTGGATACCAGAAAAATTAATCATCCCTCTCGCAGTCTAGCACAGACCTCGTGCTGTTACACTCGTACAAATCTGAAAGCGACCTTAATTAAAAAAGTCTAATTGATGTCCCGAGAATGACGTTTACCATACTTTCACCTAAAATTAAGGAATCGATAATTTCATAAGTAATTACGTGTACTATGCGGTGCATCTTGTATCATTCTAGTTTCTATCACATAATGATAGAAACTTGACAAGTTCAGAAACTTACTCTACGTGACAAAAATATAAGAATGCTTTTCAAATGATCGTCGAATGCGATCTAATCTAAACAGGTAATTATTGAAAAATAAGAGTCTGGCGTTTAAAAACATGAAGATTTATGTGGCTCCGAAGAACTTACCAAGTAGGTATATAGGTCGATGCGGTGATCCATAAAGGTCACTTCTATTCTATTAAACTTCCCATAAGAACACACAATCATCGATCATGATTTCTAATTCAAACGTCCTCCGCGCAAACTCGGGAAGATAATACGAAAGAAAACTTTGCTCCGCGGTAGAACAATATTAAATTTTGTTATAACAGTCGAAAGCGTGAATCGAAGATACTTGTTAGGCTCGTCTAAAAATTTTGGTCCCATTTCGTGGGGGATTGCTCAAAGTTAAAGTGAGATCCGACGTTGAGGAAAGTAATCGTGTCAAGATGAATCTCGAAGGCACACAGACCCCGAAGACTTCATCTCGTTAGAAGTTGCTGGAGTAAAAAGGATGACACAACTTCCCGTACGAAACCACTCGCGCTGTTATATATCAAGAGTGATTTTATTCTAGGGGGTTCGTTGTCAAGGAGGCAACAGTTTAAGCAATACAGACAAGAGGATCCCCAACGACGAATAAATTTCAAGTTCCATTAATTTGGACCACATCGATTATTGCCGAAGCTCGGGGAAAGAGTATCAATGAACGGGTAACATGATAAACCTATCACTGCAATATTAATTAATTCTCAATGTCGATACGATCAAGTAACCAGCTGTAATAATTCATTTACGTGACAATTAATTCGATACGATATGAAATTCATATGATAGTAAATATCAACAGCACACTGTGATACACTGTGGCACGTGAAAATGCCAATTCCAATCTAAATGATAAAAGGGCACACCTGAATAACAATATAAAATATCCTTGATTAAATTTATCGTATACATTAAAATTGTGGATATTGTTATTGGCACGGTAGGAATTTTTCGGACAGCCAACTGTGAATGTATGCGCATATAGAGAGGACGGATAAACGCATCATCGATTAAACTTTAAAGCATTGTACCGACTTCATTGTAGCGTTCTATTTTTATCGAATATTTAAACTACGTATTTCCCTTCTCAAACCCTTTCTCCGTATCCCCATTTCTACATTCCTCCCCAATACAATGCTTTCCCATCGCCGTTACACGCATTAGCGATTCATATTTCTGCATGGAAGAAAGATAGGTTCTAAAGAAAATTTATTCCGAAAGCTACCTGTATTTTATCCTCTTTTTTCAGCCTTTCATACTCGTCCATTGGGATATTCGTTGTCCGCGCGATTTATTATGTCGAAAGGATATACTTAGATTTACAGGCTCACGTTCCTACATAGCTATTGAGTAGAAAAATAAGAACGAAACCGACGATCACGGAGAAGAATTGCAGAACGCCGGCGAAACGCCGCGAGCTCCTGTGCCATCTCGCCCTTTCTCTGGGTAGTATTTCGCTGAGCGTCGCGTAAAGCAGCGTACCACCAGCTAAGCCTTGCAGAATCGGCAGAAGCATCCGCATCCAACTTTTATTCACCTGCACAGATCGTAGCGTTTTGATTAGTGTCGCATGAAATAGTTACTAAATGATAAGAGACCGTATATACAGCGTATATTTCCATTCTGCAGGATATTTACACGCAACGTTAACATCCCAACTCCTATACCAACCGCCGACCCGGCAGAAAACGTGAAGATCGCTAATATGAGTCTGAAACGGGAATTGCTTACTCCAGCTAACTCCAATCCCAAACAAAAACTGACGACGAACTTATGAGAGGCTACTGCTCCGGCTAGAAGAAATACCTGAAAAAGAGATATACCTGAAGAGACTACCCAAATTGTATCAGAATAAAAACTCGATTTAGCTCATGTAACAGGGGCTTAATGTACATTATTCTCCTTACAAGCTCTACTACCCAATTAACTTTGTGTATAAAACCTGCCAATAAATCATGCCACACAACGCCAATACAGGTACCACGATCGATCTCATGAAAATGAGATGTCCAATTCATCATACATTCGTGTTCATTTGAAATGACGCATCGAACACCCCGTTCATGTTACTAGAGCTAGACGTCGTTAAGTATTTACTGTCCCCCACCTCGGATGTTGCTTTTTGCAAACCGATCGCTAGTCCCTCGAGGATAGAGTGCACCGTAAGCGCCAACAAAAGGCCGACGAGAGAGGTGCTGGAATCAGCGCTCGGTTCCGAGTGACTTCCGTGGCACAAGAACGTCGCGTCCTCGTTACAAAAGGGTGTAGGTGCACTGGGAGCGTATTGCAATGCGCCGTAAGTCGTGCTTTTCCAGTTGCTGCCGGTGCCATTTTCGCTGTAATTTGACTGATAAGACGATTTCGGATTAACTTCCGACACGGAGACGTGCCTGATAGTCCGCGCGGAAGGAGAATAATCCGTCTGGTGCGAGTGGCTTCCGCAACGGTTTCTGCAATCGAAAAGTGTATTTTGTAGTTAGTTTTCTCAGGGTGACCTGCAACTGATCGGGTGTTAATAATTGCGCGCGCGCTTCGGCGACGGCTACCTGAATTTCTCCTTCGAATCGCATCGGAACTAATCACGGGCACCGTACTATTTGATGAAGGCTTAGAGAGGGATAAGACGAAGCGCGTGATATTTGTCGCGATGGACACGCGTGAGGAACGAATACTGCGAAACAGATGGTGTATAAAATTGCTGCTACCGGGGAAGCGAATAATTACGCAGAACAGTGTAACCATTCCCTTAGATACGTATAGGAATTTCTCGAAGAACAGTTGCAGATTTATGGGAGTGTTTCAGCAATTCAATTTTGAAAGCAAATCTCCCGCGTAATTCCTGCAATATTCTGAGATCGGTCTGATTTACACATTTTTTATTTTACTTTTTGGATTTGAATTTCCTACGTGCGATTCTTGTAACGTCGTAAGAAAGTTTTTTAATTTTTCAGTTTAATTACTCCGCGTGAAATCAGCCCGCTTGGAATATTTTAATGTCAGATGAGAATAGAAAAAGTTACGTTGTTAATAAAACCGTAAAATCCACCGAGGCAAGTTAATCTTGCCAAAACCTTTGATGTCATTCCCCTATCAATATCTTTAACATAAAAATACAGATACTATCATTGTCGCGGTAATAAATCCACTGATTAGGTTGCTGGTGTTTAATTTTGTATCAAGTCAATTGACAGTACAGACTTCAAAGCCAATTGAAAATAACTTCAATTCGAGTGCGCGGTAAAATGCTTGATTTACATTAATTTTCTTCTTAATGCATCGCATTAGTTGGGACGAGGTCGATAAAGAAGTGATGGGCTCCAACAGACCAAAGTGGATGTTCGTAGAAAAGGTGGCTAATTTCAACTTGTATTTAACCATCGTTTGATTTATTGAACGGTAAGTCGATATTTCCAGCGCGGCGATCAACTCTAATTCGCTCCTAGGCGTGCACAGATACTTCGAACGACCAACCAAACGCAAGATTATATCGGAAGAGTAAGAAAATAACACAATTAGCGGTAAACAATGAAAGCGTATCGCTTTTATCGAGTTCCTGGCTCGCCATCCATTATCAGTCGTTTACCAACGACTTGGAGAGTATTACTGGCTCGTTTAGAACGAACCGTCTGATTTTCCGTGGCAAGCGCACTATATATTTTCTGCCCTCAAAGCGATTGGCAATTTGACGCACACGTGTATCAGCTTGAGAGTAGTTAAGCGATTAAAAGTTTTACGTGAGAGGATTATTTTATATGAAACACGCGGTACATACAATACTTTCAAATTTAAAACCATCGCTAACAAACTTTACTAACCACCGATCTAGTACTAAAAAAAACACTCGAGCCTGAATATTTTCACCAACTCAGGATTATACCACGTGCCAGACCCCGCGCGCTGGCAGTTGTTTACACATTCTAAACAATAGATCCGCGCGATTCCTACACGTCCACTCTGAATAATCTCGTTCCACAAATACAGCTAAAATTAGAAGTTAAGATCACTCAACCATCGTTATCTACAAGCAATGCGTTAATAGAATTCCGTAACCTCTTCGATGTTCTTCGACAACCGTCGCAATATAATGTAACCGGACTTCTAGCGACATACTACAGAAGTACCAAGCATTTAAAAAGTCTGTTCACCTCGCAGAACACACTTGCATGTATACGTACGCTTGGTGGCCGGCGACCCAGTTCCGAGACTCGCGATGTTGCGAGTCTGATCCACGATCGGCGTCATTCCAGAAGTAGTGGACGGACTCGTCCACGAGGTACAGGAAAAGGAAGCCGCACGCGAACACCAGTTCCGCGTGTTTGGGCATCGATTCGCGGGTTTCCGGCAGCATGTGAAGGATCGAGGTGGCTAATAACACACCGCCCCCGAAGCAGAGAGTGCAGGACAACAGCAACCTCTGCTGGAGGTCCTGCACCCGCGACACAAAACACGCCGGGGCTACGCCGACGACGAAGCTACCAGCCCCGATGGCGATCATCGAGGCGAGCTTCGCCTGCACCGTGGAGATCGTCATTTTTCAAACGACGCCACGCTCGGCAATACGTCCGCCTGACACTGGCAGAGACACTCGTCCGAACGATTGACGCTAATCTGGCAGCCAGTGATAAGGTCAATCGACTCGAGTGATACGAGCGTGGCTCTCTTTCTCCCTCTCCCCTCCTCTCTCGAAAATCGGTTATCGGGGAAATTGGACGGGTCGCCGGTCCGAAAATGGCCACCGCATCCAGCCTCGTGATTGCATTATTTATCTGTCAGCAACTACAATCGCGATGGTCTCGTGGCGAGGCATAGTGGCGCGAAAATTTCACCATGAAACGACACTCTCGTGGAACGGAATGTATGAGGAGGGCAAGAAACATTCCCCCGGAAGCGTTCCAGAGGTGGAATAGTAGACGCGAAGTTTGATTCGATACCGATAAGATACAACGATAACGCGTGATTACGTCATCGATCGCCTTGGACTGTAGTCTATGATGAACTGTCGTGCAATTTTTTACGAGAGTAAGCCCGGCACTCGTAACGATTGTGGAAATTAGTGGCAGTTGGTATATGTACAGAAGCTGAGATAGTTTTGAAGATCGTGTTTACAGAGCTATACCGAAGAGCGCTATGCGTAATTGTCAGAGGAACAAGAGGAAATTCAACGTACGACCAATTAGAACTTTATTGGAAATTGACAGATGTCGTGTATAGTCTGAAACGTGGTTTTTATCAACAGTGCATAAGATTGTGATAGTTTTAATAAAAGAATAAACTGGAACGGATCTATAATAAACATTCGAAGGAACAAGGGTTTGATTGTCAGAAAACGAGAAAGAGCAGCTGCGTTGCGACTGAAAATATATTTTACTTTATGCAAGCCCCATAAACGAAGTCTTGGTCTGTGCAAACGGTAACGACGATAATGACGATAACGGCGGTAAGGGCTGTAATAACGATAACTGTGACGGTAATTGTGAATAAACTATGACTAAAATCTGACTAATCTGTGACTACATTGTGACTCAACTAAAGTAACATGGTAACGACGGTAATTCGCGTTATTTACACGGTGCACGGTATAGACATCGACGAAGTATAGGATTGACCAGTACTGATGCAACACTGGGAGTACAGGCAAAGAGTAGGTATAATTAGAGGCGTCACTCCGGGCGGAACCTTTGAAGTCCTTGCTTGACCTTGGCATTTAAATTGGTTTGACATTCGAGCGGGATATTCAAATCGACAAAATGTATCTTAACGCAATTGGTTGATTATTGCCGAAGTTTACCGATCATTGCCGAATGGGGCCGAATGGGCATTTAAATTGGTTGTCTAGTGATTTCCCTTGGTTATTTCTGTCCTTGTCGAGTGACGCCTCTTATTATATCTCCTCTTTGTGTTTGCCTTACCGCAGTTTGCTGGTTATTCCCGAAGTTTTCCGATCATTGCCGAATGGGCATTTAAATTGGTTGTTCTAGTGATTTCCTCCAAACTGTTTCTGTCCTTGTCGAGTGCCTCTTATTATACCTCCTCTTTAGTACAGGGTTAAAAAGAATTTTGTAAGATAAAATTTGTTATATTGGATTAAGAAATTATTTTATTTAAATTAAGATTAAAAGTATTAAAATGAAAACGAGTAATTTACTTGTCAAATCATATTTATAAAGGAAACTAGTGTTTATATTTTAATAAGAACATCATGGGCATCATTCAATATAAGAGTATGAAAAAGAAGCACTAAATTTTACTTACACGTAACAATTCGAAAATGATTAGCTTGAATTGGATTGAATTGAACGAAAAAAAATACAGTAAAAATTATAGATATTTTCACCGAAATTATCGATACCTGAATGATTAGTGTTTGAAATGTCGATAAAAAATATCGATATATCGACAGGAAAATATCGATACATAGGGTTATCGATAAATATCGCGCCTCACTAATCTCGATCGGTCACAATAGGGATGTTGATATATCGAAAAAAAATATCAGAATATCGTTATATCGGTTCTGTTTTTAAATTGAGAAAGGAACATGGTTGCCGGGAATGTTCCTTAGAGAGGGGAAACACGCCACGCATGCGCGTGAGATACCGTGACGTCAACGGCAAAAATATATCGATGCCAATATTGAAATTTTAATATCGAACTATCGATATATCGGATTGAAAAATATCGAATATTCGATACATCGATATTTTATCAACATCTCTAGATCACAATCGTTTGAGCTGTGTGTACGTTTGTGATACAATTGTTATAAGTAATTAATGCATTGTTTAGTGTATTTGTAAAAGGTAATTATTCTAATCTACAGTTTTGCTATCTTCGACTTATTATCCGTATATAATGAAGGAATATATTTTTTTAGAATTGAATAACCAGATATCTTACGGGTCATTTTGAGGTTAAACTAGGTTAGAAATTTAAACTTCAAATTGTCGTAATACATACATACGTATTTAAAGTATTTATATACCGTAATGATACGTAAAGATAGGATTCCGTTTTGTATACACAATTATATGTAACAAAATATATTCCTCAAGTTATATTCTAAATAACCAAATTTGTTATTTTGCAAGTTGAATGTGTGGTATAGATTCGTCAACTATAAGTTTTAGAGCCCTTAAAGTAATTTTGAATCAAACCGTTACTTTCTTAAATATTCATTTTAGCTTCACGTTCATGTAAAATAAGAATTCCGGACCGAAATGAATCATCCTATGTCTATAACGTGCTCATAATATCTCTATCATTGATAAATAAGGGAAATTAGAAACCAAGAAGAATGAATGACGTTTATTATTGGATAACCGAGAATATGTATTAACAGATATATTAAATTAATATGTAATATAGTAATAATGTATGAACCACAAAGAAAAGTATTTTGGTTCGCGATAATTAGTAGAGTAACAGTTTTAATTTTACAGTTCGCTTTTAATTGTCTATGCCCCGATCATCATGCAGATGCATTTAGAAGCCCTATCGATAATTCTGAAAGTGTTTCATTATCTGATAATATAGTTACATTTTTATTTGGTGGTCTCGCAAGATGGGATGGCCAATACTTTATACATATCGCTAAATATGGTTATACGTATGAAAACAGTTTAGCCTTTTATCCATTATACCCCATTTTAATTCGAATTGTTGCCACGTTTATACGAAAAATATTCTTCACGCTGAATATTCATAGTTCTATAATTATCGCAGCTATATTGGTTAATACCATATGCTTTGTAAAATCTGCCATTATATTTTACGATCTCAGTAAAACAGTATTACAGAAGACAAATGTGGCCTATAAAGCAGCAATACTTTACTGCATAAACCCAGCTTCCATATTTTTCTCTGCTGTTTACACAGAATCTTTATTTGCTTATTTGACGTATTATAGCATACTGAGATCGATTAAATTGGATCAATACGTACATTTTCCAATTGGTTTATCTATTCTTACAAGATCAAATGGCATGATCAACGTAGGTTTTCCTATATACTTTGGATTGAAAGACTTGTGTCATAGATTCACGGCAAAGTATGACAATTTTTCATTCAAAACGCTAATTCAGTTTGCATTTAAAATATCTACTTTACAAAGCTTTTGTTCAATGTGTAACACGATAATTATATCGATTGCTCCGTTTGTTCTGTTACAAATATATAACTATATTATATTTTGTGTTCCTCGTTCCAATGAAATAACTGTTCCCGAACATATTGCTAATTATAGCGTAGCGAATAATTTAATATTAGTGGGTAGCGACAAAGTAGAATGGTGTCATGCTAAAATCCCAGTAGCGTACTCTTACATACAAAATAAATATTGGAATGTAGGATTTTTCAGGTACTATGAAATAAAGCAAATACCAAACTTCATTCTAGCATTTCCGATACTGTATATCATGTTTAAATGTATCAAAGAATACTTCAATGAGCACAGAAGGTATTTGTGCACATTGGGATTTATCGACAATGTTAAAAATAAGCGTTCCATCGAAGCGAAGAAATATCCAATTGAAATGTTAGTGTTCGTTATTCACGGTTTATTCTTAACTGTATTTTGTATTCTTTTTGTGCACATTCAAGTAAGTACACGTTTAATATGTTCGGCAAGTCCGTTAGTATATTGGTATTGTGCTTTAACGTTATCCAATGAACATCGGTATAACGATGACAATGCGTATGAAAATGAAGAACATGTATATTCTAAATGGAAAGTATTCTTCTTTAAACAAAAGAAATACCTTTTGAAAGATAAACTTATACTATCTTACTTTCTAGGATACACGGTTTTAGGTTGTTTTATGTTCCCAAACTTTTTACCATGGACATAATTTACATACACATTGTAGCATCCACGAAAATTTTGTAATTAACATAAATACGCCATTATACCGATAATAAGTATACATAAGTAAATGTAAAATTTATATATATTGTTTTGTAATAAAGAATGCGGTTTAAGTTATCAATTACGATATAAATATATTTTTGATATACAAATTATTGATTGATACTGTACACAATGCGAAAGGGATTATTTGATGTGAGACTTCTTATGCTTGAGTATTTCAATCGGTGTCAGGTAGAATGTTTGTGCGCAATCAGGGCATTCGTACGCTTGTGTGTTTGGTTTACGTTTTATGCTGCAAGGCTGTTTCTCAATTTCCTTTGCGTGTTGTTTCGTACAAGTTTCTTGATGCTGCAGCTTCTCTATGTTCGTGAGGATTGCCTGCATATCGCAATTCTGACAATGCCATTCTACTTCTAGCATTTCTGCGGAGAGCTTTTCGCTCCATTCAGTTTCTCTCAAACTAAAGACAACGAATTATGATCGTTATGTTTTGTAATGTGCGACTTATGTGCAGAAATTTATTTCTGATGACTTACCAATTATATGTAACGATATTTGTTACACGAACACCTCCTTTGATTGAATTAGCAATTACTGGAAAGTCGAGTTGAAATGGGTTTGGATTTATGGATATATCATTTTCACCGCCTCCCACGTATATTGTCTTAAGATCAGCCGGTAGAAGTCGTTTCACTGTGTATGGAATTGTGGTGTGCATGTATTCGATTAGTTCCTGAGTAAGTGTGTATTCAATTTCGCTGAAATCCTTTTTCTCGCTGTTACTGGAGCTTGAATCTGTAGAACATTCGTGACATTTAATAACATTGACATTCTATTGAAAAAAATTACGTTAAAGATTATTTGCTAAAACATATTATACTTCACTTAATACTAGGGATGGGTTTTTCGAAGCGTCGAAACCCAAAAAAGTTTCAAGAAGTCGAAATTTTGCACTTTTTCGTGATTCGAAACTCTTGAAAGTCAGATAAGAAAAGATATAAAATCGAATAAAGAGAATCGTTCTTATACAATTTTTGTTCGTATTTTCTTTAACTCAGGACAATAAAAATTTATACAAAAATTCTGTTAACTCCATTTCATAACGCAAGATATTCCACTTACAAAAAAGAATCAACACTTCAAGTTTCGAGAATTTCGAAACCTTACAAAGTTTCGGATTCGAGTTTCGAAAATTTAAAAATTAGCTTCGAACCCACCCCTGCTTAATACCTTGTAATTGCTGATTTAATAAAAAGTCCCACTTATTTCGTAATTTGGTAGCTTTCATTAATAATGTTTGACCACTATCGGGCATAGGGAATTCTAATGCTAACCATGAATCACATGCGATCCTACGAAACAGAGAAATTGTTCACGTATAAAACATGTTATTACAGATGCAATATGATCGTACTTACATTGAAAATGTGCTGTTTGTGTCAAGTTCATGGGCGAATAAAAGTAACGTTTGCGCAGCTGGCATTCTAAGTGTATTCACCAAATATGGTTTCGTTGTTTCCAAAAGAGATCTGTTAATACCAGTTGAAGTAGTATACAATCAATTAACGGAAAATTCATTGTTATTTCACAATATTGTTAGACTTACAGATACGCTAATATTGTATGCTTCGAACTAACAGGAGTTTTGCTTTTGAATCCTGGTATTGACACAATATCGGCTTCCTCTAACTGCAATATCTGCGGATGATTTCCAAAGAAACTCATCGGATGTAAGGCAACGTATGGTTTCGCTTTTGTGTGAAATAATTGTTCACTCGTCGACTGTGAAGATTATTTTTACGTTACTCCTGGATAAACGATTAAACTAATGTAAATATACAAAATCGTATTACCTTACAGTAATTAAATTCATCGGCACTTGAAAACTGTGGATATAAACCGCTGCATAATATTAATTTCAGCATCGTTAAGTCTTTGTAACTACACGCAGTAGCTGCTGTTAATAGATTCTGAACTTGATTCGGATCATTTCTCATTCGAAACTCCACATCTTTAATATCAATTTCACCGTCATCCTGATCGTTATCTTCCAACTGTATATCAAAGGACTCCAGCTTTAATTGCTTCCGCTTCCTAGGCGCGCTTTGTTTATAAGTTCTTTTCAAAGATTTCAGAAGCTTCAATTCTCCGTGCCTCATAGCGCGCTCTGTACTCGTCATAGAAGAATTTGGCTCCGGTAGGCTTTTTAATAAACTACAATCCTACAAATATAATACAGTAAGTGATCTTATTCGCGATACACCTATGAACAATAAGCTTAATAAATTCATAGAGGTATAACCTGAAGTAACTCCTTAAATTGAGTTCTCAATTTTGTCATTTCATAGAATCTTTGTTCCTCCAAACCTCTTCTTCTACACCATTTCCTACTGTTACTTCCACTACCCCTGGACTCTTGAGAACTTTGTTGCTTCACTTCTAACCACTCCCGAAACGCATTTAGCAGCGTTATTGGATCGCCGTGATCGGACTCCAACTTTTTTCTGGATGTCTTTAAAGTGTTTCGTTACGTTGAGAAGTATGATTCGAAAGAATTACAGTTCTTAAGTTACATTATATTACCTCGCACTCTGAATCCCTGTACGCCCGATTCGTAAATGGTGTCTGTATGCTCAAAGCAGCGGCTAGTGACAATACCGGTTCTACCTGATGAAATATTGAGCCCATTATTAACATTTTGCCTATCGTTATGTCGACAGGCAGGCGTGCAAGCGTTTTCCCAATACATGTTAGTTTCTCATTGTCCGTAAGCGCACCCTACAATGAAGACCATATACTTCTATATTACTTGTCTTGGCACGTGGCAAAGATTCAATGGACATATACGAACATGCTCCTTTAAGGATAATATAGAGTTTTCGATGCTCTCCGCTGGCGGGGGTTCAATGAATGGAAATTTTCGTGCGTCTGGAAGCCCCATGGCTATCATTTGTAAAAGTAAACAATCTAAAGGCACGCGTTGTAATTCTGGCGTTGCATACTTTTCCAAAGCCATGTATTCTTCTTCCGAGTACAATCTGTACAAAAATATTTCTTACTCCAAACCTCTGTTACGTGGAATTATGAGAGCATTACGAAGCTAAAATTTAATATAACACCTGTAACACACTCCGGGCCCAGTTCTACCAGCTCTCCCTTTCCGTTGTTCTGCACTAGCTTTGCTGATCCAAAATTCTTTGAGCCTCTGCATTTTGCACGATGGATCGTAACTCATCTCCTTCACTTTCCCACTATCAATAACAAATCGGATCCCGTCTATGGTAATAGAAGTCTCCGCTATATTAGTAGATACAATGCACTTCCTCACCCCGTCAGGAACGTAGTCAAATACCTTTAAAAAGAAAATACTATGTGAATTGTATGATAACAACAAATAGCAGGTTTTATATTATGGATATATTCGCAAAGTTTTACTTTATCTTGCTCACTGATAGATAAAGTGCTATGAAGCGGTAAAACGATCCAATTATTCTTCTTCTGACTGTATTCTTTAGCTGCATCCACGACTGCTGTAATTTCACTCATCCCGCTTAGAAATATTAACAAGTCGCCTTTCTCGTTCACTGAAAATATCTGTTGACATTATATCGTCGAAAATAGAAGTTTAAAGAAGAGGCAAATATATTTTACCTGGATATTTCTGATCAATCAGCTGCAATATTTGTATGTAAGGACTCGGATTGAATCTGTCGTTTTTGTACCGAATATCTTCTATAGTAACGGGTCTATAGAATAACTGAATAGGATACAATCTCCCAGGAACCTGTGTGTACAAATTATTTATC
The DNA here is from genome assembly GCA_963855975.1 of Andrena chrysosceles. Classification (NCBI taxonomy): domain Eukaryota; kingdom Metazoa; phylum Arthropoda; class Insecta; order Hymenoptera; family Andrenidae; genus Andrena; species Andrena chrysosceles. The sequence goes on along the minus strand of OY979766.1, from coordinate 5,589,714 downwards.
GGTATGTTTTTTATAAAAAGGCAACTGTCAGTTACAAATGATTTTAAATATACCTGTATTACTTTAACATCTTCTTTCGCAAAATAGTTACTGAACAGTTCGATATTAATAGTTGCGGACATTAGCACTAGTTTTAAATCATGTCTTTGATCAATAACACACTTCATAATGCCAAGGAGAAAGTCTCCATGTAAATGACGCTCGTGTACTTCATCCAGCACAATTACATCGTAAGGCAATAATTCAGACTCGCCAGATAACTACGCAAAGCACATAATACTCGTATTACAATCGTAATTACAATCACGTATAATCTCTAACGGTATCGACACGTTACATTCTCATTTTTACCTGTCTTAACAGGAGACCTTCCGTTATAAACGTAATTCTGGTTTCTTGATTCCTCTGTTTCTCGAAACGGATTTGATAGCCGACATCACTGCGGTTCTCTGTTAATGTTTCGAAAGCGACACGCTTAGCTAAAGATATACATGCTATTCTTCTGGGTTGCGTGCAAGCTGTAAGAAAATATTATCAGTGGAATCAGTAACTTCGGAGCTACAAAATAGTTACGTTGTGCTTACCAATTTTCTGGAAACCCGCTGCGTATAAATATTGAGGCACTTGGGTGGACTTTCCGCAGCCGGTATCGCCAGCTATAATAACTACCCGTTCTTTCTTTATTGCTTCGACGATTTCATGCTTATGCTGATTAACTGGCAAGTTCGCTTGGGATTCTCTGAGCTTTTTCAACTTAGCGAACTTTTCTTTCTGCTTAAAGTCCAAATATAAAATTATTATGCTCTGAAACTTTAACAATTGCTCTCTTGTTAAAGCTCCGATCGGAGGAACACGGGCGAAGAGTTCATTGAAATTGAAACTTAGTTGAAAGTTTATACAATGGAGCTTGTGGTACGCTTTAAGGATACCAATTGTATTCAACGAAAAATCAGGCAATGTATTAGGTGTACAGAGCTTCTTCTGTATAGCTTCGTACTTATTAACGAATCTCCAGAAATCTTCGACGTCTTGTACTACATTTAAGTTTCCTGAGAATATTTTGTTCAATTCGTGCTTGTATTTACTGAAATAAATATCTTCATAATCTTTGTCAGATTTATTATGGTTTTCTTGAGAGGAACAACCTTCCCTAGTCTGATTATTGGAACTTATTTTAGATGGTGGTTTTGAGTAGGCGTAATTATCTTTGCTTCGTCTACCATCGTATTGATATTCATTCTTAGCTTTATTAAATTCATATCGCGAAGTCATATTTTAGTAGGCAAAAATATACTGTATTCATGACATAACTATGGAGCTATCCTTATACGTATATGTAAGTATGTACAACACTTTTTACATATAAGATTTCTATTGCTTATTTCGTTTCTTATACAAATATAACTTGATCAGTGTTTGTCGTCTGCTGTGTAGCATAAAATACTTTAATGTATTTTTATTATAACCTTTAAGTTCTGCGATAGGATGCTGAAACAATTTATTTTCGTACAAAGCACTTTTCACTTCTACCGATTTATGCGTTTAGATACATAAACACAGCTTGTACAAACTTATATGTTTATATCAATTTATCCTGTCCCGTGATGAACTAGCTAGCAATTCATTACAAATTGTTTCGATTACACATTTATTTCATATCAATAATTTCTTCACTGCAATTTTATTTCGAAAGCAGTTTAAATCTGGACGCAATGTCGCAAAATCCGAATTGTCAATTGGATTGAATTGAATGAGTGACGGTTGTTTATTTATGTAAATTAATGTACAGTAAGATTCAACTGAATGTTAAGGATTCAACATTAATCTTTGAATTCATTCATTACTCTCTCATTCTTAATGTTAAAGAAATAAAATTCAGTAAATTAGACGCGAATTTAATGTAGCCTGACACCACAAACGAGGAATAGACAAGGCATGGGATAGACCAACACTTAAAAGTTCATAGAATAAAAATTTGGGTTACGCAAACTGATGGCGATACCGACCTCAGTTAGGAACGGCGGCTTTGGGAACCATGTTCAACCCAACCATCAATGTGGGTGTCGGTAATGTTAAATTACAGATGATGGCATCGACGAAGTATAGGATAGACCTTTTTTTTTTTTTGTTGCCTGGAGAAAATCCCTAACGGATACCCCGCTCCCCGGGGGAGGGGCGGGGTTATGTGGGGTTTGCACCCACTAAAAACTCCAGGGTGGCCTCCTGACTGGGGAGAACCGCACGACGGGGGAGAGGACTTGGGCGAGATCCAAACAAAACGATGCGTTCGCCACCTCCCTCCCGGTGCACTGGCACCTCTCCTGCCGAGCCCTCCCCCCGGGGGGGCCATCCTGGAGGGGGTTGCAAGCACCCCCTCCGGTTAAACTCTTTCCGAGTTATGATGGGGCGGCGCGATGGAACCACACATCGCATCGCCCCTCGCTCGGAACGCTGCTGCTAAAGGCCAGCGAGCCCCCGCTCGTCTGACCCCCACGGTCCCGCAGGCCTGTGGACTGTAATAAACAGAAGGCCAGCCACACTGTAGATGGACCGCCACCCCCCGACGCACGCTCCGAGACCCAAGTGCTCGGAGCGCTCACGCTACGGCCGGAGGTGCGCAGGGGGGCGGCGGCAGTATAGGATAGACCTATCACGCAATGTAATTTTGTGTCACGCTCGGGGGGCTCGCAAGCCCCCTTACCATTTTCATGTCACACCCAACGTTATCGATTGAGTCTAAAATAAGATTGTAACGCTACGCGTGGCAGGAATTAAAATTCAACACGGGTAAAACTTAGATCATTTGAAACCCGCGATTTACAAATGATTCTGTTGGAGTAACACTATAAAGATCGTTTTATAAACGTATTCCGTGCAATGACAGAGAAAAAAGGATCGCAACAAAACAAGAACACATACGCCTTTTAACCTTGCTGTTCTATTCGAGTTTATTTAACGCAAAAAAAATTTATTGAACATAAAAATTTATATACACAACACCATTATTTGTGGAAGACATGCTTTCATGGCGTAACGTGGAAAGCCTCATGAAGGAATTGTAACTTGGTATATTTCAAAAAGGTGCTGAAAAGTTGAAACAATCAACTACGTTATGTTAGTAATAGTGAGATCAGCATGGAAGGAAATTAAATAAACATAATAAAATACAGGACATGAAATAAAATGAATCAAGCAAATCCATAGACGAAATACATAAAATTGAAATAGAACAAATTACGAAAAACTATCGACGACATACCTATCTGAAACAGAATAGAATTCTGATTAGCTGTCGAGACCGAACCAAACTCACTGAAGGTAAGTTTGCCTCGATCTGGGCCCTTAATCTAGATCGTAGGCTTTAGCTTGATTCCGTTTCGCAAGTCGCAATGCTTGGGAAACGTTACCAAGGAGCCGCACACCGACGCCGAGGTACTTACGAAAGTGACCCATTTCTATGAAATATTTCTGGCCCATGTTTGACCAATGCTTTGCGCATTTTTGAAAATTTGTAAAAAGTCTTACAACTAAAGTTCTTAAACTAAGACTTATTGCGAGGCTGATTTTAATATTGTAGCGAGCATAGTGACCATATAGTTAAAAATCCTTAAGAAATTCATTAAAGATATTAAAAGATAGGGATTCAATAATGAATTTATTATACAATAAATAATTTGTCTGTGTGTGTGTGTGGTAAATGAACATGTTATTAGAGGTAAATTTATTGTTTAAATAAAATTCTGCGTGGTCTGGTAGAAATATATATATAATGTTAATGTAGATAGTGTAATAATAAATAGATAGATAATTGCTTACAATCTTCATTTACCAAATTTATTTCTATCCCCTAACATATTACTAAACTGTAGTTACAATTTTAAATTTATTATACCGTTTCTTCAAAATACAAATATAAATTTAAATTTATCTTTTCGATAAAAAAGATTCTTTATTTAATAATTTAATAACATCACTAAAAGGGTGTAATAACCCTACCGCTCAAACACATCTCTTAAGATTCATTTATTTTAATTTTTGATTGGTAGTTGTTAATTATTCTGGTAAAATACAAAAATATAATTATTATCCCCCCAACAATTGAAATAAAGATAAGTTAAGAGAGAAGATTTGGAACAACTCACGCGAAAGGGTTCAACTTCAGAAATGTAAATCGTATATACGTCAAGTATCTCGAATGAATGTGAAATTAAAAACAGAATAGTTTAGAATCTTAAAGGCGCGATATGAAAACTTTTGTTCCGATTTTAAAATTTATTTATTCACGCATTAATGACACCGTTCGCAACTACTAACGATAAATATTCGTGGTCACTATGCTCGGTACAGCACTCATTTTACTCCGTAGAAGGCAGAATGATTGAAAGAACTAAAAGAGTGTCACTCACCGTTCGTTGAGAACAGTCTCACTGCTATCCACGCAATCAAGTGGAAAGAGTTTTCCCAAAAGTCTTCTAGATTAAGGGTATATCACAGTGTTATCATGTTTAAAGGCCTCCCACATAGTCCAGCAACCGATGGATTTAATGCACGAAGCGAGATATCGCGAATTAAGATTCACCATGGCACTTTAAACTAGTTCACGTACGACCACGATCGCGTTCGGGAACAGACTGGCGAAGACGCGACGTATGTATTTCAATGTTTTGAATTTGACAAAGGTTGTTGCCGCGCTCGGCCGACTCCCAGCTAACATGAAATTCGTCGCGGCCAGAAATAATATTATACCAATTCACTTTTCGCCACTACAGTCGTAGTTGTGAATAGTGAAAAATTTTCATGAGTGCAAGTGGAATGAGTTTTCCCAAAAGTCTTCTACTGTTTAAAGGCCTCCCACATAGTCCAGTAACCGATGGAATTAATACACGAAGCCAGATATCGCGAGTTACGATTCACCATGGCTCTTTAAACTACCTAGTTCATCGATAATTGTTATTCGTAACCGAAAACAACTACTCCATCGTCTATAACAGTTATTAGTGACCAAAAAATATTTCCGTCGTCAATAATGATTATTAGTGACCAAAAATATTTCGGTTGACAATAATGGTTATTCGTAACCAAAATCAATATCCGGCATCGATAATGGTTATTCATAATCAAAATCATTTAACCGAAAATATTAATTCTTATGTCATAACTTTTAAAATTTGGGTTATAACAATTAGGGTCCCTGGTTAAAACTAAGCACTCGTGCAAGTTGTACAAAGTTTTCCAATAAGAAACTGTATACCACGTAAGTAATTTACGAATATATACTTACTAAGCCATCTGTGTTAAGTTTTACCAGCTTCATTAAAGTACACTCTTGTATGGAGATGCTACATATTTTATAAACGGCGGAAATATATTACGTGTAATATTTCTATTTTACCCGTAGCAGAACGTATGCATAGAAACGATTCCAGCTTTGGTGAGTCACCTCTGTTTAGATGGCTCGGTCACGAGCCGCGATAAATACGTCACTCGGCGTACAATACAGACCTATATCCCAACAGTTCGGAAATACGTACGCGTGTATTACCTCGCGTCTCGCGAGGCCTGATCGTCTCCTCCCACCAAAGCCAATATTCGCCGAGGTACAGCGGCGGGCGCGGGGGTCATTCCTTTCGTGGACGTCGTTCTGTTCAGACGTTTCGATAGCTGCGTACTTAAATGGTACGCGTACATTATCTGTCGTCACATAATTACTTCTAACCGGTATTAGTCTTCTTCTTTACTATCTATCGTCACTTGCTGCAACTATTAATACACTTTCGTCCCGAAATTGATTAAATATCGCGAGAAAACAGTTAGATGTTCGTCGCGTATTCCCTTCGTTGCTTCACCGATATTTCTGTGCATTTAGTGCACACATACCTATCGCGTCTCGGTATTCAGTTACATCCCTTTTCTGGTATATTTCAAACTTATTTCTTGTTTAATTGCCTTACGAATGTTTTAATGCTTTTGTTTCAAACTTGTTGCATCGTTCGATTACAGACGTTGAGGCGAGAATCGAAAGCAAAGGGCAGGCGACGCCATGACACTTGACCGTTAATTTGAACGGTGCTTGGATGGCGTCTGGTCATTCCTCGGAAAAAGAAGGTGGCAATACGTGTGGTATACGTATTTTTCTCGTTATTTTATTGAATCATTGTTGGCTGTGAGGTTGATGGGTAACTTTGCAGTCGGTTAATATCAAGATCAAATGGGAAAAGATTGAATTATGATAAATTGAATAATTTTAATCAGATTTGTTTAAAATTTTTAAAATGGCGTCAGTACATACTTACGAAATATTGGAATGATCGAATTCTATTGCATTTCGGTCGCGTTTACGTAGAATTAAATGATATTTCAATGATTTTTAAGAATATATCTTTATGAAGCTGTTGTAATTGCATTTACGTTCGGTTTTGGATGCAAGTTTTCTTCTTTATGTATAGAAATATCGAGGACATGCCATTTGAGCATGAATAATTAACGAATTTTGATTCATGCCATGAGTTTTGGATATTTATAAAGATCGTGATTAATAATTTCAAGTATTATTCGAATAACACGAACGTGCTTACAACTTTAATGTCGAAAGCCACTACTATGATTCATTTAAATGTAATAATTATTTCTGAAGCAGTATATTCTGGATAATATCGTGTTACTGAAATGTAAAGCTGCTCCTATCGAGCGAGCATTCTGTATTTTCGCATCACACCTTGTATTCTAAATAACAAGGAGCGAAAGTCCCTTGGCTGGTTCCAAGAAAAACAATATTTCCTCGCGACAAATACTCGATGAAACCACACCTACCTCCACTCTCCTATCCTACTTATTTTTCAAAGATTGTGACCGCGCGCAATGCGGCCAAATAGAGTCAGTGTTTATGACGTACAAAGTTTTTCATTTTGAAGAGCACAGTTGCTCATAGTAGATTGTCGTTAACAATTTGGGGATACGCGAGGGTAGAGTCAGTGTTTTCTACGCAATTAATATTCTTTCTCGAGTGTCGTGGCTCTGACTTTCCAATCGCGAGAATAGATTCAGGACTTTGTTCGCCAATTATGATCTTTGGGGCGCGTTGGTAGTCTATTATTTCTTTATTTGTTTTACTTTTGAAAGCGAAACTCCTTATCGGAAATTAGAGTCAGGCATCAGCTGAAGAGGAGATTTGTGCGCAGAATTTTAATAGAAAGATGTAAGTATTTATGTATTTCATTTAATTCCTTTAAAGTAGAGTTCATTCTTCCAAATTTTAGAAAGAAAAAAATTTTAAAAAATTAATTTTTAGAATAGAATCACCAAGAAATGAAAAACTAACGAAACTTTTTATCACTTAGACATTTTAAGAAAAAAATTTTGTTAATTTTAATTTTTTTAATTTGTTTCTTAAAATGCCTAAATGTTAAAAAATTTCGTTAGTTTTGAATTGTTTCGAGGTTCTTTATTAGAGTTGCATCAATCGTAACTTTAGAAAGAAATTATAATCGTGTTCTGTTCCTTCGTTACAGTTTGGGCGCAGTTGAGCAGCTTGATGACTTGTTAGCAGTTTGATGACTTCCTCTGAGCAGTAGCAGGGGTGTTGGCGCCTTCGTCACCGGGGCACAGCGAAATGTGAGTGCGCATGCATTATGGTTCCTCTGGTCACTCAATCATGTCGTAGGACGTTTGGTCCGAATCGACACGAGTGACTGGTTGTATACGTGCTTTGGCGAGCATAATGACCGCGGGCATGGTAACCATGCCTGTGAATTGTAACATTTTGTCTGTGTATGTATTTATTAGACGAGGGCTAGGGTCTTCTTGTACGCCGCGTCTTTTCAATAGAATCAAATTATAATTATAATTTCCAAGATCAACGGTTCCTAACACGAATGTTTATCATTGATCATACATTGATGTAGATATTTATTAAATAATGCACGTAAAGGTGCATAGCAATTCAGAAGGTATTGGTATGAATATCAATACAGCTGAATGCTAATTTTTATGTAGCGAAGAAGTCTGATAATTTCAGACTCCACAGCTACAATCATTTTTATTTAATACGTAGTGGAAAAATCGGATGCCCTCCGATTTCGTCATTGCGACGATTCTAATGACTTGAATTTCTTTTATTTTTCTGATATTACTTGTTCAAAAGTAACTTGATGTCTAAATGATGATAATAGACATAAAAGTGTAATTCCTTTCTTATAAAGGTCACTCGTTTGCGCACACAATTGAATAATTAATTTCCATGTGCAAGAAGACAATTGAGGGTGGGCGAATTTCAGATTCAAAGTAATTAGCATGAGAACATACTTTCTTGTTTTATGAAATTTACTTTGACGATGGAATAGCCCGTTGTAAATTCTTAATGTAAATTCTCCATGATTTAGAATCTTTTTCTTAAATAATTCAATTTTAGAGTCCTTTTTCTCGCTAATTAAATGTCGAGTAGAGTCCTTTTTCTTGATCTAAAGTAGAGTCCTTTCTTATTTATCTAACTTTAAAGTATTCACAAGTTGAAAGTCGAGTCATTTTGCTTAATAATGTAATATGAAAGAATAATATCCTGCTAGACACTATAGAAACTAATCATATTTTCTAGTTGAGGATTTTCAGGATATCTTTCCGTACCCATTGCCTTTTAATTCATCCACGTGCCCATGCGCTACTTGGGTGAGTGAAGGCAATGGGGCACGATGACTTTCTTTACTAAATAATTACATGTCGGCGGCTGGCATTGCGTTAGTGTATCGTGCACGTCGCATTTTCCATCTGTGTGTTTGTGTGGTTAGGCGGTGGAATTAGCGGCGGTGAAAGATTTTCATCAGAGACCATGTTAACGAAACTATAACATTATATTATTATTCATTACAATAACGATACCAATGTATCATATTCCTTGTTGCACACGATGATCATTCTAGTAAATAATCTTGGAATATGAAACTTAATCAATCTCATATAATCAAATGAGAAAGTAATAAGGATTGATGTATGTACATAATACGTACAAAGCACATTATCAAGTAATCCATTGTTTGAAATTGAAAATAATTAATTGCTATTTAAATCATACTTATACGCAATGGTCACTGCCTTTGTCAGCCGATTTCAGTGAAAACTGGTACGTACACTTAGAGTGTGATTGTAGCCAAGCTCGGGTGACGGAGCCGTCCCGGGACGGTCTCTCTAGTGTAGGCTTTTGCACCCGGGCGGCGATGCTTGAGAATCGTGGAGTGGGTTGGCTGATGATTGTGTTTGAGAGACTGTTTTGCCATTTTTAAGTATAGGTGTTAGGTAGAATAGGTAACTTACCTTCTGGTACGAATGTGTGACTTAAATAGAGGTAGGTAGGGCCGGGGCAGGTCATCGTATTCTCTGATCGCATGTTCCCCGCACGATGACCTGCTTTCAGGAAATTTGTGAGAAAAGTCGACGGCCAGACTAGCGCGAGTGGGGTATGCCCTCGCTTCTAGCCTCGCTATGTCGACTTTTTGACGCCAGTGGGACATTGCACATTGTCGCTGGTCGCGGTCGCGAAGGACGGGCTTGGGCACGCTATTAACTTTCAGAAGGGCGGACCGCCCGAAGCAAAGCAGTGGCCAAAGAGCCGAAGATAGCCCGGCCAAAGAGGCCACATCATGTGGGCTACGAAGAATGGTCCTGCATCCTCGGGTGCAGGGTCATTCTTCATAGGTATTACTTTGCCATTATGCTCGTCGGTAGTTGTAGTAGTAGTAGTAGTAGTTTGGTTGGCGATAGGCTGACCCATCGATACCCCCCCCCCACCCCTGAAATTGAGCACCCCGCGTTTTCAATTAGGGTTGCGAAAAAGATTACGGGGCTAGTTAGCGTTGCGACTAAATGTTGATGACGGTTTGAATTAGCGTTGCGATTAAATGTTGATGACGGTTTGAATTAGCGTTGCAAATCAAGTATTCCCCGCGTTTGGTTCCAGCATAGTGTTGCGAAAAAATATCGATCGTGGTTGCTTGTAGTGTTCCGAAAAAAGAGTCGCGATTGTTTTTGAGATTGTTCTAGTATTTTGAAATTTGAATTGGAGTTACTAGAGTTTGATTCATTGTATTACTTTTGGTTCATGGTATTCTTTTTATTAGAGGGACATTCCACGCGAAATCGGACACTTTTCGGAGAAACATTTCGAATGTTGCTGGAATTCGAACATGTTGTAGTCTTTAATGATATTTAAACGTACCTCAGAGGATTTTTCAATATTTTGAAAAATGTCGATTTTGCAGCTGTTTGAAGGTACGTGCTAACTTTTTTCAGTAAATTATAGTTATGGAAGTAGTAAATGGATGGAGATGAGCTTTACGGTGCTTATAGAGAAGACATTGAAGTTTTAAGAAAAAATTATTTCAGTTTAAAATATAAAAATTTGAACCATTTTTGTGCAATTATTTTAAACAAATGCAGTTTTTTTAACACCGGGCGCAATTTTAAAAATCCCCCCAAAAAGTATAATATAGTTCTATCCTTCCCCTTGATGGATAAATTTTAAAAAATATGGACATTTTAAAATTGGCCCCGTAAAAATTGTCGAAAGTTGGCGCTGCGTCAAATTATACCGTCTCGACTGCTATAGGTATCTGTTATTCTTATACGGTGTTCTCGAATATGGTAAGTATTTGTAAAAAATTGAAGAAGGAAATCTTTTACTGCTTTTTATACACAACATAATACGGTAACTCAATTTTGGGTGTTCGCAATATTTTCCTTGAAACAATGGAGATCCTTAGTTTTTTAAATGGAATGCTATTAAATATTTAGCATTCCATTTAAAAAACTAAGGGTCTCCATTGTTTCAAGGAAAATATTGCGAACACCCAAAATTGAGTTACCGTATTACGTTGTGTATAAAAAGCAGTAAAAGTTTTCCATCTTCAGTTTTTTACAAATACTTACCATATTCGAAAACACCGTATAAGAATAGCAGATATAGCCGCTTGGCCGCTGCGAATATCGCACGGCCCAGCCAGTCGAGCCGGAGCGATTTGACGCAACGTCAACTTTCGACAATTTTTGACAATTTTTGAAAATTTGTCCATCAGAGGAAGGATAGAACTATATTATCCTTTTTGGGGGGATTTTTAAAATCACGCCCGATGTTAAAAAACTGCATTTGATTAAAATAATTGCACAAAAATGGTACAAATTTTTATTTTTTTAAACTGAAATAATTTTCTCTTAAAACTTTAATGTCTTCTCTGTAAGCACTGTAAATCTCATCTCCATCCATTTACTACTTACATAGCTATAATTTATTGAGGAAAAGGTAGCCCTTACCTTACAGCTGTAAAATCGACATTTTTCAAGATTTTGAAAAATCCCTTGAGGTACGTTTAAATATCACTAAAGACTACAACATGTTCAAATTCCAGCAACATTCGAAATGTTACTCAGAAAAGTGTCCGATTTCGCGTGGAATGTCCATAGAGTTGCGATGCGACTGATCGCGTTTTTTTAATTACTCGTCCTAGTTTGATTCTTGATATTTTTTTGAGGTATGGTTGCGATGATGACTGATCGCGTTTGTAATTAGAGTTGCGACCCCCAGACCCCAATGCCCCGAAACTGTCCTGGGACATGTCTGGAGACATGTTCCTGGGAAAAAAGAGTCCCGAGCTGCTGGATTTGCAGCACAGGGGACTCTACACAGCCTTCAGGAAGGTTGCAACGAATTAAAGTTAGAGTTGCGTATTACAAGACACAGGTGCAATAAATTTTTATTAGTTTTGCGAAAAATGAAGCCACCCATCTGGTGGTTCTCGATAGATTTTTATATTTGTTAGAGTAGTATAGCTCCTTGGGAGCTTTTTCGTTTGCTATTCGGGATTTGTATTGAGTATAGTAGAATTTTCAGTAATGAAGCACCATCCGGGAATTTTGAAGTTGTTTGAGAAATTAGTGCTGCGAGTAGTCCAAAGTCCTAGTGACTGTGCTCGGGAGTTGATTTTAGTCTGTAATAAGTTAGCGTTGCGAAAGATAGAAACGGTCCACTCACGGGTTTCTTGCATTAATGAGTGGCCAATGATCAGCTGCCCTTCTGGCTACTGATCATTTTTTTCAGCAGCCCTAAGTGGCTGCACCATCCTCCTTCTCCTATCACCGCCTACCCACCCTTGAATCGAGTGTTTGTCACTGGAAATATTGTTTTAAAAGTATATTCATATCTTGCAGACAAATGTTTTTTATTTTGTTTAAGAATATTTTTAAATTTGAAGTTCCAATTTTCATGGAATGGCATTTGAAAAATTTTATTTTGTGACTGAAAGAATGGCGATGAAAGGTGTAATTCATTATTTGTAATAGAAATCGCAGACTTCTGACACACCTCCATTCAATTGAAGTTCTAATTCGAGTCTTTGAAAAGTAGTAGTAGCTATTTCTCATTAGCGTTGCCGATTTTTGCATAGTAACTTCGTCAATCCTTGTATTTATTTTCAGATTGATAAGAAATGTAGTTTTTTATTTTTATAAATTTTCAACATTCCTTTGCATTGATCAAAATTCACCCGCGATTGTTGCTTAATTTGATGATATTGAAACGAAATTTGCACTGAAAAAGTAGGTAACTGCAATTCGGCACTTTATATTGATAGTAAATTTTCAATATTAACACGTGCTCGTTGTTGCTATTTTCTGTATGACAGTAACTTCAAATACTGTGCAGTAAAGTGCAATTATTCCAATTTTCAACATTTGCATAAATGTTTTTGATTAACTATAGTATATTATGATTGATTGTCGATACATCAACTTTGAAGATGCCAATTAAGGAGGAATTAGAAGGATATTATTGAGTTGATGTAACAAAGCACCCAATGTGCTTAATATTATGAATATTAATTGTTTCGGAATGAAATGTAATATCATTAGTAGCTTCTTTTTCACGAATTGCTAAAGTTTTGATTGCCTACTTTGTCTGCTGACAATGAAGCAGTATTTTTTAATCTCTTCCTTCTTTCATCTTAATACCAAATCGATATTCCATATTGAGTTTTGGCTTGTAGCTTCAAATATGATATTTCAATATTTGGGCAATAGTGATTCAATGAAAAGACTAGGGTAGATGCATCATTTGTGACCATTTTAAGGTATTGTACCAGTTTTGGCCACTTCTTGAAAAATTTAATATTTTTCCATTTAAGCAATACATATAACCTTATATTTCGGGCGGTATACTAAATAAAATATTTATGATGTGAAATTCTCCACAGAATAATGATCTGCAAGCAATTTAAAAATAAGATAATAATGCACATGGCCAAAAACAGTGCAATGGCCACAAACGTTACATCTACCCTATATCTGTTGAAATTACATTACTTAATCGAGATAGATTGTAGGTACTAATTCACTGAGAAAGTTTCTGTTACAGATATATTATGTGTGAAGATTATTTCAGAAATATGATTTCAGATTCATCATCCTTGAGAAACGAAATCTCAAGGAATTTTTATTAATAGATACTTTTGAGAATGTTTCAGGTAACATCGTGGGTCCATCGAGGGAAGTAAGAAACACATGACAATTTCAGATTTTTATTAGGCAGGTCATTATTTAAATTTAAGTAGATATGTATATGATGAGGTAATGTGTTTAGTGGCCACATAGAATTAAGTAGTTTTTAAGGAAATAATTAAACACTGCAGTGTTTATAACTAAATATAACTAAACATAAGTAGCATATAAGTAAATATAAGTAGCAATTATTAAATACGAGCGCTCGTATAGGTAATAAGCATAGCAAATATACACTGGCATATTTCCTAGTAATGAATAGGAAATAATAATTATTCACTAATTAGGAATGAAATAAAGAAAAAAGGGGAAAACTTTTTGCTAAATAATGATATATCATATAACATATCCTATAATGATGTATCATTATCACTGTTTTCCCTAATAATTTCCCTCAAATTTGCCTCCCTTTTCTTTGTTTTATTCGCAATTAGTGAATAATTATCATGGTAGAAATATACCAGAAAGTTTTTAAAATTTGAAATGAAAGAAACAAAGAAATATTTTAAATTCAGCTTAGCTTTATCGCGGTAGCTTTTTACAGAAGGACTCCCTCTGATGCCCGCTTGTCGAGCGATCGAGGATCGTTTTGCAACCGTGCATCAGGGGGATCTATGGAAATGAAAATAAAATTTTGCATAAAAGGAGGGCGGATGGGCCGCGGTTAGGGCGGGTCTCCACTCGCAGCGCCTCCTCGTGGTGAGACCTGGGCAATCTGTATTATTTGAACTATAATTACTAATCGTATGACAAGTAACATTGTAATACAATTATTAATTACGTGACAAGTAATGCGAGCCGATTGGCTGCGATCATCTATCTTCGTTAATCTATATTCCATCCGTCCAGATTCGATTCCAAATATTTCTTCTACAATTACATTTTATTTCTCCAATAATATTAAAGAAAAAAGACTCCAATAGCAATCTTGGTGCCATATTTCCCAAACGGTTGCTCCTTTCTCAGTTACTACTTAGGCAACGCTTCGTCAAAAAAATTTCTAGATGAAAGGTATATTCCAGTGAAATGTTGTTAAACGGTTTTCTATTTAGTCCAGTAGTCGAACTAATTGGTGTAGGAATCGACAAATCAGGAAATAATACTGTAACATTCACAGATATTCACCGATCCGATCACTATCGCGGATAAAGTCGAACTGATAGCTCACACCTTTCGTCAATGTTGTCACATTGGTAGAGGTTGCCGTCAACCACAACTGTTTCCCATGCAAGTTGAAATTTCTCAATTTCTAATGACTCGAATGTAATAATTATTGTTAAGAGACAAGATTTGAAAGAACTCACACGAGAGAGTTTAACTTCAGATATGTAACTTGTATTCGACACATTATGCATCCCGTATGATTGTGAAATTAAAGAATGCACGATTTGCAGTTGCATCCATGCACCCTACGACACTCATGCATCATGCAACTTTCTGCGAGGCTTATAAGAACTAGATTTTGAGCGCTATAGTGTCTTGATCCCCGAAATGGATTATCGAAGAGACATCCGCACGAGTCGTTGACAAACCGAGTCAAAGCGTAGCATAGCGAAAACCTATGTCAAACTCACACATTAAAGAAGTCACACGTGAACAAGCACGTAACGCACCTTTCAGCATTTCAACACATTTCAGAGTATTTGCTGAGTTGGACGCTGTTCATGAGGAGAGGCCGCTACATTCAGTCCTCCAATTATGGGTCGGTAACACAGTTCGGGTGGTGACACAAAGTTCCATTAGGTGATAGGTCTATTCTATACCTCGTCTGTGGTGATACATCTATCCTATACCTCGTCTGTGATACAGTATAAGATCGCATCAATTGTTGTTACTGTATGTTGATAATAAAACTAACTACTCTATCAACTGCTGGTACCTAATATCCGCGGGGAAATAAATATTATTGAATATAAAATTGATATTCACAATGAAGTATAATCTTTTATTAGAAGAATGTGTCGAGAATAGACAATTTCAGGAATATTAGCAATATCAGGGCATTACTGTTAGCTTTAATATCTAATAACAATGCGACGATAAATGCCACAATACTTCTAATTTTAACATATGCGTGCCTAGTACCGGCAAGATTTAATTTTAATCGCAGAAGCGACTGAAAGTGAAAATATGGAGAAACCGAAATATAAAAAGCGAGGTTATTACTCTGAAATAGTCACAGGTGAGCAAGCAAAATATATAATCGAAATGGGGAACTTTAGGAATTGGAGTATCTTTGTAATCGCATAAATAGAATTTTAAATGAATTATGTAATACCTCTAAGTGTAAATAATTGAATATATGGTAAACTATTAATTGCCACCGTGAATATTGCGAACGGATGAATGATGCATAGGTACACCGGAAGATCCGGACGAGCCTCTGGAATTAGCTCTCTTAACATCCGCGCCACGAAGAACGAAACTCGCCTGGCAGGTTTTCACCGAACATCACAGCGCTCGTGTACCACAATTGGATGACCAGGAAACGTACAATTTTCTCGGCGAAGCTAAAAGATGGATGAGCTTCCCCGAGGATCGATCGATTGTTAGTAGAGAAAAGTACCCCCGAGAACTATAAAAGCTCCTAGTAACCAATTAACGAAGCCCAGTAATGTAATGTGCACTTACCTTTTCTTCATTTGCAACGGGAGCGAGTACCACAAATTAAAATACACATGCCACATGGGAGAAGCTCTCAGTAAAAAATGTATTCAAACGAGAAAAGAGTAGACTTCCTCTTAACATATTCAGTTCAACATACATTACAGTTTAATCATTTTATGAGAAGCTTATTTGATAAAGTCGTTTACCTCCTTGAGGTTTGAAAAGGTTTATGAACGCAAATGCACGTCGCTGTACAACAAATTTCTGTACTTATGTAAAAACCTTCCCTTCACACGGAACGAGTAATTACATTATTTACTATACTATTCGCTCGACGTAGCTTCGAATCAAGAACATTCAAGTGACTTTGAAGTTTGTATAATCGAAATACTTTGATAAATCGAGTTTACCGCCCGAGGCTGATGAGTCCGTGGCATAATGTGTGTTTCTGGGAAAATGATTAGAGAGAATATTTCGATCATACGTTAATAAACTCCTTTGGGAGAATATTAGCAAGTTTCCAACGAGGGTGGAGGTGATTTATTACGTTAGAATAGAATGCACTTGCGTAGTAAACATCCTCAGAATTCCCATCAGAGTATCGGATACTTCCTTCCTCTCTTCCGCTCTCCGTCTTGTTTACAAATCGCTCAATGAATATTTTCTCGTACCAGACGTTCCCTGCGGAAACGTTTGCCCCCAAAGTGCAAATGGAGAGGAACGTGGAACCGAAGCGATTGCCGCGGAACGTCGAGATGGAAAGGAGGCGTAGGCTTTACAGAAACTTAAAAATCGAGGACCTTTTGGCTGACGAAGGGATCTCGTCGGAGGATATCCTACCTCCAGCTGCGATCCTGCCGTTGCTCGCACGCGAAGAAATATACGGGCTGTTTAGCACAACGCGCATCCTGCCGTTGGAGATTTTTGACGACGATGAATACGACTGTAGGTACGCGAGCAAGTGGAAGCTGTTCTATATGCTTCGAATCAGTTTTAGAAGAGAGGGTTGTCGTACACCTGGTGTTTATAAGAGAACAAAAGAGTGTGGCCTTCAGTAGCGAAATAGCGAAACATTATTATTTCCACTTGCAGTGGCGGATTTAACGGGCAACCGATGAATGGGTGCCGCCTGGGCCCCTGCCTAGAAGGCCCACCCAGGGCCCGCACCTTAAAAAAAATTATGATTTTCTCCAAATACTATATTTTTTTCTGTGCTACTGTACTTACCTTGTTCGTAGTAAACGATCTCTTCATTTTTTTCGAAAAATGGGCCCCTACACAGAAGACCCACTTAGGGCCCCGATCTTCAAAAGAAAATTATTATTTTATCCAAATACTATATTTTTTCTGTGCTACTATATTTAGCCCGTTCATAGTAAACGACCTCTTCATTTTTTCAAAAAATGGGCCCCTACACAGAAGGCCCACCTAGGGCCCCGATCTTCAAAAGAAAATTATGATTTTATCCAAATTCTATATTTTTTTGTGCTACTATACTTAGCTCGTTTGTAGTAAACAACTTCACTTTTTTCACAAAATGGGCCCCTCAGAACGTTTGTCACCTGGGCCTTTTTCCTTAAACTCGCCACTGCCCACCTAGTTTCCCACATCTTTCGTCTGACGACACCAGGTGCACGTCACATATTATAATATTTAATCCCCGACCTCTGTAAATAATTCATGCAAGTCGAAATGAAATTAGAAATCTCGTTCCTTTTATCGACTATCAAGCTTGAAGCATTTATTCCTCGAAATCAGGGACTCGTCTGTCATTCGATATTCGATAATGCTAAAAATGATTTAACGTGTTCCAATATACATATCCTTATTTGTGTGCGTAAACCAACGGTGTGGCGTTTTGTCAATAGGAGTGTATTACCTAAGTAGTTTTATTCTACCAGCAACCCCAGCCACTATTACATGCGAATTAAAAAGTTGAATAACGACGTAATTCGACAGCTTCCCTTCATCCCCGCATTGTATTGCGTATAACAAGAACCCGACAGCGTTATAACGTTGGGCGTATCGACTTTTTCGTGCTCGCATAACAGAACCACGGAGGACTGGATAAATCTCGGCATTATCGATGGCAAGCAGTATCCGTTACCAGCTACGGTGTTCGTGCCGAGATTTCGACAAGAGGCCGAGAGGTTCCGCGTGAAGCTCTCGAACTTGTTCGCGTGGCACAACGCCGCTGTGACCGATTACGACGACAGGAGGAAATTATGGACCGTGCTCACGCTCGACGGTCGGAAACGGAAGTACTTCATTCCGAGAATCTACATCCGATTCTACGCGGAGGACCCGAGAGTCTTCGCCAAAAGGATGGCTGCGGCCTTGGAGCGGAGGCGAATAGCGGAGGCTTCTATAAAGTTGTTATAACTCTTCTACGAAATAGTTAAGATACTTCTGCGAGATGTATAGTAAATTCAGAGCCCGATGTAGGGGGTGCAAGGCATGGCAACTGCCCAGAATGGCAAATTTGATAGAAAGAGAATATTAGAATCAATAGAAACCGATAAAAAAGTAAAACGATTTAAAAATATAGTAAAAAAATTGGTAATACATGTTTGCATTGAGTAGCACAGTTATAAATTGTTTTAGAATCACCCATATAGAAATCTTTACGAAAAAAGTCACTCACTGTCAAAAATTATATTTTAAAATGATTATTTATAATTGAATATGAAGGGTGGCAAAAATCATTTTTGCCTGGAGAAGCGGAAGACCAAGAAAATTATTTCTCGTGAAAATGTTTCAAGCTACTCTCTGGAGCTTGTGTGCCAATAGTGTCGCAATTTTTTACTGGATACACAGTAGGAATGTTGACTTCGAAATTTGCTTTCATTCGTATTTCAAGATGTAAATGGCTCCTCTGTAGATACAATTTCTATCTGGACTGCATGCAATTGGATGGCATGCGGAGTCTGAGCGAGCAGAAGAAGCAGGCTATCATACATGTACTCACGGAACAGTTTAGCGGGAGGTATAAGGAAAAAAGGATATTGGCAGTAAGTAGAAGCTTGTCTACATGAATCTCCATTTATTCAAATCTTTAGATCCGTTGACACTCAGTGTAATTTTGGCGATTCGCGACTCCCTCCCCCCAAAAAGCTTCTAGTAATTTAAGCACCACCCCCTAGGGCGGCAAATTTGGAGCAAAAGAAATTGAAAAATTGTTTAAACACAGAGTCTTCAGGCAACATTAAACACAATTCACTTGCCTTTCATTTAGCAAATTAGCAATAACTCATACGTGATTTTTCATATTGAATTAATTTTGAAATTCCCTCAACGCTTTTAAATTAAAATATTTGATGATACTTCACGCAAAGGGCGACAGAAGTTTGTTAGCCAAGGGGCAACAAATTTCCAAACCCGCTCTGTCGATACTATACAGTATCTGTAGTTTTTAGATGTAGATTTCGAAATCCCTGATTTTCTGGCAAAGCCACTTTGTGGAAGCCTCTGCTGCGTTCATCCCGTTTTAATGATTTTCTGGTACACGTCGCATGAATTACGAGATGGCCCCGGAGGGAAGCTCGTGTTACGGACAACCGATCTTAATTAAGCCATGTTTTTCTGTATCGACTTCCTTTCTGTTCAGTTTGAAAAGGAACCATAGACCATCGCGTGGTTAGCTTTAACAACTGCTCTTTTGTAGTACATCCTTGTTTATTCGTGTTGCTAGTTGATGGAGGAAATCTCCCTGGATTATCGGCGTACCATGTGCGACCTTATGTGGAGGCAGATGATACAGCGAAATCCTGAAATGTTCGAATTCGTCACGTGGATACCTTCCGAGGAGCAAATGAAAGCACCGGACAAAGGAAAAGTCGACACGTGTATGGAGAACTTCGAGGTACTTAATATCTCTTGATAACGTCTCATAAAAATCGCTGGATCACTTCACCCACGCCACCCTCAGAGCTAACTCGATGGGGGATGATCTCGAGGCTGCATGTCGAGCTTGACGTTCAGGAAGATTAATATTGAGACGGCTCGTGACGTCTTAATTTCGCGAGGAGCGTCGCGGTTCGTGTACCAATAATTAAATACTGGACATTTATTTGTCAGCTTAACCTTAATGGAAATAAGGGAATTAATGTTCACTGTTCTAACTCGAGTAATATTCAGAGATAAAATTACGTCGTTTTGTTCGGAAAGTCCGTAGCGAAATTGCAGGGAAATTGAGAGGCAATTTTCTGTACAGAATGACCATTTTATTTAATAACGTATGCCCCACGTTTCAGATTTTTATAATAAATAATCCCCTTCGAATCCCACCAAACACAGACTGAAACCTTTTCGGGTTGCAATTCCACGAAGCATTCCCTCTAGCCACCTAATAATTAATATTCCCTTTAATGAACCACCGGTGGGAACTGAAGCGGTGTCGTCGCTTCCAGGATACCATGAAGTTCAGTCACTGGATAACGCTGTACGTTCTACATGAAGTTTACGACGCGATGGTGTGCATCGTGGCGGAGTGCATCCACGTGTCAAATATGAATCTGTTCGCCATGCATCACGGGAAACAGTCGAGGCTGTACGAGTTCGAGGAGCAGCAGGTGCAAGCCACCGTGACTGTGGTAAAGTATCTGAGGGAGCCGTGGCTGGAAAAAATCACGCAATCGGTGAGGATGTGCCTGAGGGACATTGGCAAGGGTTGGTTCAATCTCGAGCAGAGGATCCACCACGTGTACGAGGTGATGAAGCTCAAGCGTTTCATGGACCTCACCACTCTCCGCATGCAGGTGGGCGATGGTCGTTAAGAAAACTATCAAACGAACGTATGGACACCCCGGTGTTTGACTACCCGCGCAATTAAACTCCCCTTTGCTTCTATGAAAAGTTGTTTTTCAGTCCTGCAGAATTAACGGCACAGATGGTTAATTAACGCGTTCAATAATAACGTGATTCCAGAAAAATATTTTTATCGCATCGCGTCTAGTCGCAACGCGTTCATTTATTCAGAGTAAAATGAAAGAGTGAAATTCTATTTGGAAACTATTTGAATTCTATTTGAAAGTTCATGTTTTAATATTATAAGGCAAGGTGCCTGTCAGAGTATAGAGAGACATAAGAATTTCTGGAAAAAGGTAGCTTCGAGACGTGGATCGTGTCAACGAAGCTTTAGAAGTCACTCTGCACTTAGCAGGAGTTCTCGTAGCATTTACGTTACGTTTCCCCTGATTCGTGTAGAACGCCCTTCGGAATCTCGTGGAGCATTCGATCGCGACCTACGGAGACAGCCTGGAAGCCCCGGCGCTGTGCGTTTTAAACGTCGACGAGTCTTTTATCTGGGGCGACAATCTCATCGACAGCCGATTCAAGAGTGCGAGTAATCCTATCTTCTCAGTGGACATTCAAATGAACGACACGGAGGCGTACTATTCAACGAATCCCGCCGAGTTCGCCGTAAGTCGATCCGCTGACCGTCCTCTTTGCCCCATGTTCGCTGCAAAATCGAATCACCTCCATTCGAAACGAGATTTCATCTAGTACACCGTTCACCGATCCGTTACTTAATAATACTTACCGACAGCCGATGAATAGGCCAGCGTTCATCGATCGGTAGCTTAAAAATCGGCTGTCAAGTGAGAAGTGTATACTGTATATAGTAGAGAAATCGTTAAGCACATTCACACTTGTACTGTCAAGAATAACGGCATTTTACTTATTTTCTCAAACTTGGTATAACAATTTTAATCCTGGAAAATGACCCTCAAAATTTCCTCCACACAAACGTCCCCGGTATTACCGAAGAGTTCGCGTTCGAATTGATCGGTATTTTTTATGTATCCGCTTAATTCGGAGCCGATAAGTAATGCGTTACGTGTGTCTAAAATATCCTAAATAATTGCTCCATCGTTTAATGCCCTTCCACGTGAAGGAAGCCATTATCAGGTTATACGACAACGCCATCACCGCCTGCCACCAAGTCAGACAGGTACACCCGTTTCTGCTCCCGGCGCTCAAGTTCCCAGCAGATCTGCATCTTAGCTCGGTCGGGCTGCTCGAGAAGAACGTGTGCCAGGTCCGAGATCGCCTACGAGTAGCCTACGAGAAGTCAGTGATACCTTTGAAAGCGTACGCGAGAGAATATCACAGATACCTGGACATCTTCAATCTGGACGTGGCGAAATACGTGGAGTAAGTGGCGAGCCTTGCCCTCGGTTCAACTTGCCTTGGTTCTCCCGCGCGAAAGGCTGGTGGCGAATACTTGTGCATTCGGTTGCGGTGGGGGTAGAAGGGAATTAAACGCGTTCTCGGCTGATTCATGAATAAAATATCGCACCAGTATTCCGTGCTTAATGGTGCTCGAAGCATGGCGTTCTCGGCTGGCAGTGGGGGTAAATTAAATTCCGTGCCGGTGTTCAGGGAGTTCAAGCAGGAGGAGCTGACCACGGCGGAGATAAAGGACGAAGTGGCCCTTCAGATCGCGATGAAGGAGAAGCTGGAAGACACGTTGCCCGACCACATCTACATCGGCTCGTTCAATGTTCGCGTGAAACCGCTGAAGGATTTCCTCACGCAGAAACGCCAGGAATCGGCTACTGGGTTGCTGGCCATGCTCACGGAGAAGCTGCGGACGGGCGTGGATGCTATCCTGGAGGAATACACGGAGATAAGGGTGAAATTGAAGGAGTTGCCGCAGAGTATCGAGCACATCTTCGAGATACGCGATTGGATGGAGACTATACCGCTTCGCGTGAGGCACCTGGAGGATCAGATGGACCTCCTGAAACTGGACTTCGACGTGTTAGACGGATTCTGGTGGAACATCTCCGATGAGGACTTTGAGGCCAAGTGGGAAGCTATTGGGTCTCCTCTTCGGATAGAAATGGAGGTGAAAAGGTCTACTACGTGCTGGGTTCATTGCTTTGGGGGTGTTTTGCTTTGCCGTGGGTCCTTTTCTTCTGTGCTTTTGTTTAAGGCACCGTACATCTATGTAGGCTACTAGAAAGAGTGGAAATATGTGTAGGTATACTAGAAATAGGTTTTGGAATTGTTATGTGATCGGGATTAATGGAAAAAATGCGCCTCGGAGCGTTGGGACTCGAACCCGCGATCTTGCGAATCCTCTGCGTACTGGGCAACCGCCTTACCAACTCCACCAAAGTCGATCCTCGGAGGTCTCTTATTGCGGACTCTCTCTTATGGGGGTTCCTGATTCCACATATGTAATTTGAGAGAATTTGTTATTTGGGGCATTGAGAGCAACAAAAAATAGGGTTTTAACAGCACTTTGTTTTGCAGGCTTTATTGCCGGTGTAGTCATATTTTTTAGCTTTGGATACTATTTGAAATGCTTCCTAATGAAGACTTAATTAATTTTCCATTTAATTTTAATAAGTGTTGCACTCAGATGTGACCACCAATTTTCAATGCCACCACAAATGAGTTTGCTATGGCATATGGTTTTAAATTAAAAAAAATAATTTAGTACACTCTATTAGAATTCATTACTGCTACTAACTCAAATTCGCAAAGAACGTGGCTTATTCCATTCGTCCTAAATATACTTTTGTAACGACGCCCGCTTTTTACAAGGACATAATAAATGGCAGATTCAGGAGACCAACGCACGGTTCGAGGAGGACCAGGAGAAGTTCTACAAGATCCAGGTGCAGGACGAGGTGCTTCTACTTGAGAGGATAGACACCCTGGTGAGCAACGTGAACAACATAGCGGTGCAAACAGACTTCGCGCATGTACACGAGACCGCGCTGGACGTGAAGCGTGTGTGGAAAGCAATGACGGAGTGCAGGGAAACAGGATTACTGCTCAACGAGCGACAAAAGTTGTTTGGCATGAAAGTGGTGCCGTGGGAGCATTTGCACAGACTTATAAGGGAGTTCGAGCCCTACAGGAGCCTCTGGGTCACTGCCTCAGGCAAGCAACAAAATGTTAAACTCGCCGCGTAATCCCCATTCAGAAGCTTCGTCCTCTCCCATCCTCTGTAGAAACTTGCACCGCAGATACCACTTTCCAGCACAATTTAACACAGTCAGCACTGCCCGAGGATCTGACTTTTTCTAGAAAATTTAACTTTTCTCTAAACTCAATAGTCTAAGAAAGTTCTTGGAGACCAAGGATTCAATTTCTTTTCTCGGAGCAGCCAGTTCTGTTCAAAGTCCTATCTATACAATTCCCTTCTCGGTGGTGCAATTCCAAGGGTTTAATTTCTTTTCTGCTAGAAGTCTTGTCCGCACAATTTCTTTCCCGCGAGTTAGACGACACTTTCCACGAGACTTGGTTTGTTATTATCATTAGACTGGCTCAAGTGGTACGAGATATGGATGGATAATCCTCTGATGAACGTGGTCGGCACCCAAGTGGACACCCTCGTGATGGACATGTACAGAGTGATAACTAGAAGCATAAGGACGTTTGTGGAGCAGCCGAGTAACTTGACAATTCGATGAAACTATTCACGGTTGTTTGAGAGGTGAATGCTCTCATCAATTACTCTTCACCGTGCAGAGGTACAAGCGATAGCGTCTACAATAAGGGACCGAATAGACCAATTCAGGCCGTACGTGGGCTTGATACAGGCGCTCCGTAATCCGGGGATGAAAGACCGTCACTTCGAAGAACTGAGCGCGCAGACTGGGATTTCAATGTCTCTTACGCCTGCGATGACGTTCAAGAGTCTGTTAGTGCTCGGTATCGAGCAGTTCGAGGAACTGGTGAAAGTGGTCGCCGACACAGCCGCCAAGGAGTACGCAACGGAGAGGACGCTGAATAGAATGATTGAAGAGTGGGAGCCGATCGTCATGGAAGTACTTCCATATAAGACCACTGGTGGGTCTCTTATTTATTTATTCTCTGTACAGGATCTACATAGTTCTCTTTTCAATTGTAACGCTTCGGTGGTCAGAATCAGAGTTGGGTTAAAATGTTTGTTTAACCCTTCGTGGTCACACCTTCTTATAATCACACATTGGTCACACGGGGTTCGCTGTACCCCAGCGTCATTTTTTGAGTTACCATTTTCGTATTTTTGTGTCTTTTAACTTTTTAGTGATAATTGGACATTCGTAATACTTATACAGTCATGGTCTAATAGTCTTTTTCTCTAGAAACATAAATTTTGATATGATAAAATTTGTAGTTGAAAATGAGCGATTTTCCATGGTTGTGGGAAAAACCGATTTTCTTAAAAATTTTTTTTATTATTTTTTTGCGATAAATCTCCTTTGGAAGACGTAAAGGTGCGACATTTCAAATCGAAAATTGCTCTTGGGGTACAATACACCCCGTGTGACCACGAAGGGTTAAATAGAAGTTTCGAATAACGAATAAAAGTTGAAAGAAAAAAATTAAATTAAATATATTATTCGTCATGTGTCGAATAAAGTTAACTCGGATTTTATTCGATACGTTATTTAAATAATTTTTTATTTAGTGACTCGTCATTGCGGGGGTAAAGTGATGATAAGAGGAAAAGTACGAAGACGGTGTTATTTAATAAAACAAATACCTACCTCATCCTTATTTCCAGGCACGTACATTATAAAGGTAGCAGAGGAAACGATGATGCTCCTGGAGAACCACATTCTGAATGTCCAACAGCTCGGCTTCAGCCCACTGAAGACTGCCTTCGAGGACCAGATCAACGAATGGGAGTACAAGCTGGATTTGACTCAAGAAGTACTGCTCCTTTGGATGGAAGTGCAGAGGTAGGATGCAGAATTCTGGCCAAGTATGTTTTTATGATGAAAAATATTGCTTGTATCTAGGGACTGGATGTACTTGGAGCCTATTTTCACATCTGAGGACATCAGCACGCAGTTGCCAATGGAGACGAGGAAGTACAATGCTATGGAACGGAATTGGAGAAGGATCATGAATAATGCCCTGGAAAATCCTTGTGTACTTATCATTTTGCTATTCCATAGTTTATATTTCTGGTAGGGTCAGTCCGGGTTAGCTTAGCCCACAGTAACTGAGACCGGTCAGTTGCAATGTCAATGTTTTTCTTTGAAAATGGAAACAAATATTTTAATTTATCGCAAAGTGTAACTTATGTATACTCTAAATTACTTGAGTATTGCTTTAATTTACCCAAAACAACAAAAAACAGAAAGACAAAAATGCTATGATATCTATTCCAAAAAGTAGTCCAACTATCCCGAAATTATCCTTTTGAGACTTCCAACTATAATCTGTATCAAAAGTATTGCAAAAGTATTCCCTCAGCATTACAAGATAAGGGAAACCCCCATACCAAAATCCTTGGTCCCTCCAATCTCCATTTCCCCCAGCCTCTGACGCTCCGCTTCTTCCTCTCGCAATCACAGATCATGAAAATATGCCCGGACAGGACACTCCTAGAGAGCTTGCTGGAGTGCCAGAGCCTGCTAGAAGTGGTGCAGAAAGGCCTGGCGAACTACCTGGAAATAAAGCGGAAGGCATTCCCTCGGTTCTACTTCCTCAGCGACGACGAGCTCCTCGAGATCCTGGCGCAGACGAGGAACGTCCAAGCGGTACAGCCTCACCTCCACAAGTGCTTCGAGAATATACAAGAGGTGAGGTTCGAGAGCGACCTGCAGATCACGAGGATGTACTCCGCGGAAGGGGAGGAGGTGATATTCCGTCCACCCATGTACCCGGAAAGGAGCGTGGAGTATTGGCTGGGCGATTTGGAGAGGGTGATGTGCAACACTATCAGGGAGATAATTCAAGAAGCTTTGGAGGTGATCGATTCGATCCCGAGGAAAGAATGGGTGTATATGTGGCCGGGACAGGTGACGCTGTGCTGTGGCCAGACTTATTGGACTGCACATGTCGAGCATGGGATCCGAACCGACACCCTTGCTGATTATTACCAGGAGCTACTGGGACAGGTGCACATATCTCACCTTCTCTTTGCAGCGTTGGGTGGTGAAATTCTGGGATGGATGTGGGAAATGGATACTGTAATTCTATAGAGAGATGTCTGATGGAAGCTTCGTATGAGTCGCGGATATGGAACAGATTAATCTTAAGGGGAGAAGCTCGTATAAACGGCTTATTTTTGTATCAATTTTTAGGAACTTTTTGCAAAGATACCAATGCGCGAATACTTTCGGAACTTTAAGGGTATTTTATTTAATATCAGAACAAGTGAAACAAATTTTTATAACAGTAAAATTTTAATAAATACAAAAGAAAGAGAGCAGTATCTGAAATAGGGTTTTCTTCGAGATGCAAAACGGCGCCGCTTGTAGCGTCTCTGGTAATTATGTAAAACAGACCAATAAATTTTGTTTTCAATTTAGGTATGCCCGGGGCTCGGAGGCGCGCTGACTCACCAGGCTGTAGTATCGATACGCAGTTGAATTTCGGCCTATAAATTTGAGAATTTATTTTTTATACGATTTTGAAATGGTTTATGGATTTTTTTTTCAATTTTTCGGTTGATTTATACGGTCTTCTTCCCTTAAGCTTTTCTGGCGTGGAAGGTGGAAAGTTTTAGTAGATACTCGTTACGTTTGTAATCTTCGCTCTTTGAATGAAGTTGCGAGGTGAATTAATTTCTGCACAACTAGGAAAAGGATTTGAAAATATTACTCATACTTTTTTAGTCAGGAGTTATTAACCCTTCGTGGTCACACGGGGTGTATTTCAACACAGATAGTTTTTCTTTTTCTTTGCTAATATTTCTGTAAATATTTTAGACCTTAATGTTAAAATTTAAAGGTTTTATGAAGTTTAACAGAAAAAGCCACTTTTTTCCGCAACTATTTTTTACAGATTTCATCGTATTCAAATTTACATTTCTAGAAAAAGAATCACGCACAATTATCACTGAAAAGTTAAAAGATTCAAAAATACGAAAATGATAACTTAAAAATGACGCTGGGTTGCAGTAAACTCCATTGGACCAATTTGTGATTATAAGGTGTGACCACGAATGGTTAAAGATTTACGGGAATTTGAGCTTATTAATTTATCAAGGTTTATGAAAGCCACCTATTTCATTATAAGTAGATCAATGCGTTTGATTGGAGCGTCTATGACTCTATGAGATTCTAAAAAGATTTCACGCGCAGCTCGACGATCTACGAGAGTTGGTGCGCGGCCCCCAAACCGAGATTCAGAGGCTGATGCTAGAGGCTGTAATTACGATTGAAGTGCACGCCAGGGACGTCCAATACACGCTGATTCAGGGCAAGGTGGCGAACGTTAATGACTTTGATTGGATATCACAGATCCGATATTACTGGGTGGATGATACCGATCTCAAAGTGCGCGCTGTGAACGCAGAATTCCAATACGGGTAACTCGTTCAAATTTTCTGAATTTTCGTACACTGGACCGTTAACAATTACAGCGGCTGAAGCAGGGAATTTTTATAACGAGGGAAAGATTCGAAATGAATATTTATTTTCATGTTACATGCGTACGACAATATTTCTGTTGCAATATCGAATATATGTATTCCATATAATTATTTATACGGTTTAGTACTTTCATAATAATTGGTAGTATAACTTGTGGAAATTACTGAAAGTACAGCTAAATTTTTTTTACCTACCTATATCAAAAGTTATTTATAAATTTCGACCGTACTAATTAATATCTGTGATTTCAGCGCACTGATTCGGTCAGTTTAAATAGCTTGTTTTTATTGTTTTAAACTGACCGAATCAGTGCGCCGAAATCACAGATACTACCTATATCAGTTTGGAAACAATTTTTGCAGAGGGTTGCTTTGCCAAATATCCAATGGCTGTTATCTGAGCTGTAGTGCAGTGATTCCCAACCTATGGAAGTGTTTTCTGTAGGGTCGACGCAGTTATATTTTGTTGGCGATTTTTAGCACTTATTTATTTTAATCATTATTTATTTTATTTAATCTGTTTTCATTACCTTATTAAATTTACCTTACTTTACACGGAAGGAGGGAGGGTCGCAGGTTATTTGGGTATTCAAAAGTTGATCGCAACTCAAATAATGATGGGAAACACTGCTATTGTGTAACGTTATCGTCGCGTAGATGTAAATACCGGTCCTATTCGTGGCGTTGTTGTTGAAGATACGAGTACCTGGGGAACACTGGAAGGTTGGTCATCACACCGTTAACTGATCGATGCTATCTAACTCTCACTGGTGCTCTCCATTTGGGTTTTGGCGGTGCGCCCGCTGGCCCAGCCGGAACTGGTAAAACGGAAACCGTCAAGGACCTCGCGAAAGCGTTCGCCAGGCAATGCGTCGTGTTCAATTGCTCGGATCAACTTGACTTCATGTCGATGGGAAAGTTCTTCAAAGGTCTCGCCAGGTAACTCTTCTCTCCCCAAAGAAATGGTAAACCAGTGATCAGTCGCGACAAATTTTCTGAGGAGTTTTTTTTAATATTATTAAGTTAGAATTATATTCTGAAATACCTATTTTTAATGTGTTTTCTTTACCTATTAAAATTACCTTACCTTATATGAGGAAGTAGCAGGTTATTTGAATGTTATAATGCAGGGTCGCGGCTCAAAAAAGTTTGGGAAACACTGTGCTAAATAGAATCTCGAAATTCGTGTACAATCCGATTACCTTGTAATTAAATCGAAGCCATTAGGTTGCATTTTAACATATTATCCAATTAATCGCGGGGTCATGGGTTTGTGTAGGTACTGTATGATTTGTTTACAATAAACGCAGAATACGCGGCTGCTGACTTTCTATTATTTGGTAATTTCAGTGCAGGTGCGTGGGCGGGCTTCGACGAATTCAATAGGATAGACATCGAAGTGCTGTCCGTGATCGCCCAGCAGATCATGACCATCCAGCAGGCACAGGAGATGAGACTTGACACGTGAGTGCTGAAACATGTTCAAATTAGTACAGCATATTTCAAAGTTTCGTTAAAAGGAAGGTGCAAATTGTGACATTTTACCACAGAAAGCTCGCAATGACATACTATAAATCTGGGATGAATAAAAGTCCAATTAATTGTAATTGATCTCGTGGAAACTTCAGACTGCTACGATTTCGAGTCAGAAATTCTGTGATATAATATGCAGGTTCATTTTCGAGGGAGATGAAATCGTGTTAAAGTCATCTTACGCGGTGTTCATCACCATGAACCCCGGTTACGCTGGTCGCACAGAATTACCAGACAATTTGAAAGCTCTGTTCCGTCCCGTCGCCATGATGGTACCAGATTACGCTCTGATCGCTGAAATTTCACTGTTCTCTTACGGCTTCTCCGACGCGAGGCCCTTGGCAGGGAAGATCACAACAACGTTCAAATTAAGCTCGGAACAATTAAGTACGCAGGTAAGAGTGATTCTAAATTCCAAGTCCCTCCTCGGTCCCAAGCTTTTTTACTATTTTTTCTAGCGGAAACTTCCAATTAGTGTAAATTTCTATTTTTAAACACATTTGAGCGCATATCTGGGTCATACTGCCTCGAGCACTTTTGAATAGATACACTGCCGTTTATAAGTATTATTGTTAAAAACTCTTCAAATTTATTTAAGAACTTTATAAACTGGGGATGACCATTTTTCGCGTATATTTTGGTGGTGACAACTGGGACTACAGAACTGTCGAATCACAAAGGGTTATATTCAAATACTCTCGTAAGATAACGTTAAAGATTTGGTATACTGGTTAAAAACAGGAAATGTCCACTCTGCACTGAAACAAAATACGGAATGTCCCCTCTCCTTGCCTAAGCACATGCTTCTGTCCTCAAAGTGAAAGAAGAAATTATTTAAGAAGAAAATATATAAGAAAATTATACTAAAACTTCATTTTCTCGATAGAGCTGTTTTGTGACATTCCCTATATCCCCCCTTACCTTTCATATTTTAAATTAAATATTCAATCTGTACCAAGTATTATATTTTCTGCAAATGCAGCAGCTGTCCCGGTTCTTATGAACAGCGGTGTATCTAGGTCGCACTGCTTTCCTGCCGCTTGTGCCCCTTTCGGTACCATTTTCCTTCTCCCTCGTTGGTACCCTCATTCGATCAATTCAGCCTCTTGTATATTGAACTTCGAACGCAACATTTCTCGTGCCATTCCGTATCCTCGATTCGAGTTACCGTTCATACAAACAATCTGGGATTTACGTCTTCTTCAACGCCGATCTATTTTTGTACAGGATCATTACGACTTCGGAATGCGGGCGGTGAAGACGGTCATCGCCGTAGCGGGCAATTTAAAAAGGGAACAGAAGGATCTGAACGAACAGCAGATCTGTTTACGCGCGCTCAGAGACGTAAACGTTCCGAAGTTTCTGAAGGATGACTTGACTCTCTTTAATGGTTAGTTTCTCCTACCTAATTCCATCCGTTGGACTCATTCACCAAATATTAATCCTGCTCTACATTGTTTCTTCTGTTTACATGCATCTCTCCGTTTCGTTATTGCAACACTGCTTTGCTTTCTGTTACTTGGTGAAGGTTTCAGTGTGACGATTTAGTATAGGTACTATATAAGAACTTTCACGTAGGATAATTGGGCCAAATTATGCAGAAAGCTACCAACCCTCAGTGATCTAAAATTGAGTTTTATTAATATTATTGTTATTATTTATTTAAGTATATCAACGGGGTAAACCCTTTGTTTTAGATTGAAGATTTTAATTATTGTTACAGAAAAGTAGCTTTGTTTATATTGGGTATATTTTATTTCTTGTTATTATTTTACAACGTTTTTTAATGGGTTATTTAATGGCGAGTAGAATAATTAATATTATCTTAAATTTTTTGTAGGTTTCGTTTTTTAAGCTTAAACTAGAACTGCAGCTTGGTAGTATAATTAATATTACTTTAAACCTTCTGTAGTTTGTTTATTAAGCCTAAAATGGAACTAAGTATCAAAATTTTCTGAAATTGCCAAACCTGAAGGTTCCCTTGTTAGTATACAAGCCTTCGAAGTTCTTGTATACCAGAACGTCACTCCAACTTCGCAATTTATTTCTTAACATAAAATTACCAGTCGCTTATCAATCGTGCTATAAGTCACGGGACACTATGTTCAAGGAAAGAGCACTATTTACCTTCTAATTACGATGTGCTTTGTCGATCAGGCATCGCGTCTGACCTTTTCCCGCGTCTGGAGGAGAAGAAGGTGGACTATGGGATCTTGGAGGCAGAGATTCGTGGAACGATCCTGAAGATGGGCCTGGAGGATATTGATGGTATGAATTTTTATTGCATCTCCCAGCGAAGTGTCGTAAAAATAATTCAAACAAACTCTGACGCATCTGCGTTCTTAAAAGCTGTAAAACAGCGATTTCAGTGAACTCGATGGCTATAATAACAAACAGGTTAAACACGATCCCTCTGCCAAACTATTAATCGTTCCAAACAACTACAGCGATAAACTGGAAGTGAATTGAAATTGGATCGAATGGACTCGATTCAGTTCATTGAGGAATTTATTCAGAATTGAAGCTGAAGTGATACGAAATTTAATTAGTAAAGGGACTTTTTAAAGCAGAAGTCAAATGCAAAGTTTATGAAATTATTTCGCAGTGTATGAATCAGCATCGACGATTCAGAAACCCGAATACATAATTGAAGGATCATGTAACGTAGGATTCACGCAACTAGAGTAATCGGGCAGATTGAGTATATCCATTCTAATTAAAGTATTACAGTCGCGCCACTGAATAACTCGTCGCATCCGTATTTCCAAGCTTTACCCGTCGAATTAATCACCTGGGAAAGGAGATGATCCTGTGCAAGCGTTGTTCATGTATTTCGCTGAATAAATAACGGCAGATCGTTTATTTCCGCGCGCGAAACGTATAGGTGTCATTACACACACCCCAAGTACCCTTGTTTCCATAAAACACCTCTCCACGTACCTACATTAAAAGCAAATTAAACGCTGCTTGCTTCGCGAACCTCTATTCCGAGCAACATCATCGTGCCGCACAGTCTCGACTTAATTAGACGCGTAACGATCGAATGGTTTAAATTGACACGTTAGAAGGTGACTTTTATTCCGTTATTGATCGGCTTCCATCCCCGAAAATCGAACTCCCCTTTTGTTCGACAAATTCATTTCCCACCCGTGAGGATGTAATTACTTTAACGAACAGCGATATGTACACCCATCGCGAATTGCCTGGTCCACAAGCTTTTTTCGAAAAACGATATTTTCCATCGAAATTAATTTTTCGAGGCTGTTACGAGCCCTCGCTCTACTTTCCCGTTCGATATCTCCCCGTTCCATCCGAAACTGCTGTCATTTATTAAACCCCGAGTTTTCATACCCCATTTGAGCTTAAGCTTCGATTAATGTCCATCCAGCCTTTCGCGAGGCTGTGAATAATCGAGCTCGTTAATTGAAGCCCTTAAGCGCAGCGATGGGACCGATCCAGTAGTTTCTCATGACTTCGTAGTGATTAGATAATGGGATACTTATTTAGAAGTCGCGAAGAGACGTCTTGCGTGCCACGAGCCATCGATTCACTGCTTTAAATTATTCAAGCTTCCTTTTCGTGGTCCCTCTGCCGAAAACAAAAATAACAAAGGCATTTGGCTCGACGCGACGGCGGAGCAGCCTGAATAATACTTCGATCTCGTGAGATAAAGTCTCCTCAGGGGTGTATGGAATGTTGGGAGGTAGGGCACTCGATTAAATTTCGTCCCTTTGATTGCAGAGTTCGTGAGGAAAGTTATACAGCTGTACGAGACGACAATTGTGCGACACGGATTAATGCTAGTAGGTCCAACCGGGTCGGGGAAGACGAAGGTGAGTGATTTTCTAAAACACGGGCCGTCCACTTGAATTAACTCGAGTGTAAGGATTCTCGATCACCGGATTCCGCGTAATTGAAGAGCTCACGCGTTATATGACACCCTTCTATTCATCTTGACTACTTCTTCGCGTTTCAACGAGGCCTTTCTATGAGTAGCGTCGGGGTGCCGCGAAAGGTTTTCTCGATTTCGGTCAAATTAATTTCTTATCCTTGAAATTTCCGAAATTCTCATTTATGATTTAATTCTACGCTGCTGGACAAAATTAAGGGTCGCTTTAATTTGAGAGATCATATTTATAATGATGATTGCGAACTCGATGTTGAATTAAGATATAAATTAAATGCAGGAGTTTAAATTTTAACATGACTCTTACATGATTTGAATTCTGACCGGGGTGAGTCAGATCGGTTTCTATCTTTTGTTCGAAAGGACTTATTTTACAAAACATTTTTTTTATTTATACTGAGTTTAATAATGTTTATAATTATCGTGGCAGAGTAGTGCATTCAATTTAGAATTTAAAATATGTAAATAGTTTTAGTTTCAAATTTTTTCATGCATTATGATACTGTTTCATCAAGACGAAGTTTAGAAAACGAAGTTTCAAGAACTTCTGTCTAAAAATTAGAACGCATGTACCGGCTAAAAACTTTTTCCAGGTAAATTCGATGGAGCGCTGTTGAAACTAAACAAAATTACACAGAAATTTAAAAAAACTTCGTTTTCTGCGGTTCATCTTGATGGAACCGTATTATAATAGATGAAAAAAATAATCAAGGACTAAAAAACTAGAAATATATGGCATTAAAATGCTTTCTTTAAATAATTTTTGCGACCATTTTTAGCGGAGACACAGACATTTGAAAATGACCAAAATTTTCGAAAAATTATAGTTATCCTTCAATTTTGTCCAGCAGTGTATGTACGTGTAAAATTATTATTGAAACACGCCGAGAGCTTTCTAACCATTCATCGCATGGCTGGAAAACGAATTCCCGCTTTTCTTTATAATTGGAAACAGGTACTGTGCGTTTCTTTTTTAGTATTGCTGCCGACAGCACTTTGTTGCCGAGTTAAAAGGTTTCGCTCGTAGAACTGCAGTGTTTAACTACTGTAATAACGAACAGCTTCTCTACCTGTCACACGTATTTTGATAGTCGATAACGCGAGGGAAACCATTGTTTTGATTCATCGATAGAAACTTTGGTCTCGTTGCTTTATTTTCACGAAAACTCGACGTAGTGATTTCACAGAATTTCTATTATGAGGGCCATCGTTACTACATGCTTATTTATATTCTTTTTATGAGCAATAATTGGTTGAATTACCTGGGTGGACTGTTTGACCTTCGTCCCATTACAAGCTGATATCCGAAGGAAACAATTCTTCTTCCTTTCTTCCGCATTGCTACATGCATAGCAATGTCAGAAGATTTCCAGAAATGGCTACAGGGGTTGATTCGATGCCCTCGGAATGCCTCTTCCGCATTAATCGCATCTCTAAGACATTGTGTTCCTCCGAGTTCGGCCTCCGTTTCCCCTTCTGTGTATAGCAAAACTTTTGCTGTATTGCTCGGCAGAATTGCTTCCTCTGACGCTATTTTCTCGGCAAATGTGGAAACTGTGTTCGACTTCCTCACTGTTCGATAAGACCATAAAGCTCGAGGTTATCGGTGGTCGCTCAACTTCAACCCTCGATTGTCCCTTCCCGCTTGAAGCTTGGGCAACGAATCAATCTTAATGAACTTTGGAAACTCTGTGCCGCGAGGGAATGCTGTGATTCGTGTACATTTCCTAGTTATTACTATTTTTATTACTCTCGCATCAGAAGAAAAGTAAACAGAAAATCATAAGAAGAAAGAGAAACAGAAAATCATAAAAAGAAACAGAAAAACATAACAATGCAAATGTAGGAAGACGAGTCTCAGCTTTGATAGCTGTTTTTGAGTCCAGATCCTATTGAAAAGGGAAGGGTAGTTCGGAAGATAAGTTTTAACGTCGCATTTTGAGAAAAGAAGTGTAATGTTATTTTCAATAAATACGAGAAATATCGTAGACCCCACTTTTACACCCTTATCTACTTAGAAAGCCAAAGCCACTTGCCCAATTCGAAATTGAGTCTTTAAACCCAAGACAAATCGTTTCCATACCTATTCTATGTTTCACGAAATTTGTTTCTCCCCCACAAGTCTGTGTACAAGAATCCCAGTTTCAAAGGAACGAAAAGCCAGACTCGTTGGTACTTTACGAAAGTTTCGCGACGTAATCAGCAGAAAGGTCGCTCACCTACCCTTCCCCCACGTATTCAAATAGGGATCCTCCGAATATACGAAATACCTTTTCGCTTTTATTCGATCCCACGCAGCCTTCTTGCAGGCTATTTGCTTAGCGACAGCGTGCTTTATACAAATGGTATTGTCAGACTGATCCTCGCAGCGACAGCAGGGGGCGATCTTCCACGGATAGGCTGCTCACGAGTCTCTTCTTCATCCCCCTCGTTTATACGCTAACATCGAACCTCAATCTCTGAGACAGACCTTTCTACGATTTACAGTGATGGGCCAAAGTCAGTCTAAAACTCATCTTTTTATGTGTCTGCATAACAAAGTTAATATTAAGCTTTGTATATTATGTGTCACTAGTCTATCCTGGACAGTCCCCAGTCTACAGTGACGGACAAAAGTATTGAGACACCCTTTAAAACAGCATAACTTTTTTAAAATTGGTCCAAACAACTTGAGTTTTTTTAGAAGCCAGAAGGATTAGTTTACTAGTTGACGTGTTTCATCGTTTTGAAAAAAATTGATATTGGTCGGAATAGTGAAGAAAATAGTGAAGGTCGCTTTATCAACTTTTTTATCCGAGCCTGTAATGAAAATTTAAAAATCCCATTTATAGATTTAAGTAACTTGTATAAATGCTAAAGAATTTATATCTGTAATCAACTTAAAAATTTTACATATTTCGATGCCTGTCGCTTGTTCCTGCATCAACCCATGTAAATAATGGCCCTAATGGCCCAATAAATTAATGTCCCTGGTGAGGAGATAAAAAAGGAAAAGAAGCGAAACTAGATTATCAGAGAAACCTTGCAACTAGAATTCGATGTGCAGTGAAATACTTTGTATCTTCTTCTTTGGAGACCTCACTGCTGCTTGGCATGTCTACATATAATTACAGTAAATAGTGGATAGAGGGGGAGGGATGTTGAAGTAGTCCAATGTTAACACTGTTCGACTTTTTATTCGCAGTAGTAAACTATAATTACAGTTTCTCAGACTATACATTGGTGGGGTGCCAGTTTTACGTACACGTTCAGTATCTTCTGTCGTGGGGTGTGGGGTCTCGGAAAGCTTTTGAGGGTTCGTTAAACAATATCGATTGTAAAATGTGTCCTTGAATCTCCATTCTAACTTCCAACTCGAACTTCTCCGCAGAAAGGGTAATAAAAATTTACGTATTTTGTACAACGATGTCACCTAAACCGCTGTTCGGTGCAGTTAGAGGGTCGTGTATAATTGGTTAAGTTTTAGAATTAATTAAGAATACAGAATAACAGAATTAACTGTGTTCAGTACAGATACTACGAATATTTGTTATAAAATTTCACTATTGCAGTGTACAGTGGCACACCCAGAGTGGGGGAGGGCCAAGGAGCCCTGGCACTACCAAAAGAAAGTGCTTTGTAAGAAGAAAAGAAAACTGAATTTTATTCTTTAAATAAATTTTTATAATCAGGTAATGAATTTTATTGAATTTGCATTAAAAATATTTTTATCCCTTCAACTCGGCTCCCCCAAAATTAAATTCTGAGTGCGCCCCTGGCAAGCTAGGTATCAGATCCTTGCACCTAAAAAATAAACGCTGGTCTGACAAATAATTGACTATTCCCCTTAAATTAGACATCTCCACTTTGTGTTTTTCTCTAATCACCACATTTAAGGAACTAATTCATAAACTTAACAAACAAAATGCAATATAAAATTAACTACCAGAAGGACCACGAATTGCACCGAACAGAAGAAGATTATTAACATTACTGAGATCCGACATAAGGTACATTCTTACACTTAATTAGACGTTACTTCGTGCTCATGCTCATATTTACATACGACATACGGGTGCCTGGGAAAAATAGGTACATTACAGACATCAATTATCATTAATCAAGAAAAGTCGTGAGTCCTATATTACACACGCGCGTAACCCTACAAATCACGTGTATATACATCGATGGTTCGCAACTATAAATGTTGGCTCGTTGAGGATCGAAATACACTGTACGCATACACATGTCGCTTATTAATTATTACGCATTTACAGTAGCTTCACCGTACACATATACTGCTCGACATCGACTACGTTTACAGTGTGTACGCTATGCATGTATATTCTTAGTCACATCAATTATAAATTTAATTCTTAACATTTAACGCGTTGCTTCGCGCCAGTGATGGACAAAAGTTTGATTTAGGAAAAATTTCGAATAATGAATAAAAGTTAGAAAACTTATTCGTCGCATGTCGAATGAAGTTAACCCGGTTTAACTGCTTTATTAACTTTTATTCGTTATTCGACATTTTTATATAAATAAAAATTTTGCCCATCCCTGCTTCGCGGCGCGTGGTCGCGTGCACAGGAATGAGGGTGGCTCGAGCAGCCATCGACGACAGTCGAGCTATTTGCTTATACTCGCGCGAACTGGAAGCCTGTAAGTCGAGACCTCTCTACAACTTACTTAGCCATAAGTTCTAAGACGTCGCGAGCATTGTTCGGAGCTTCCCGAAGGCTTTCGCAGATTCTGATCGTTTCCGAGGTTCGAGAAAGTCGCAAAGACGCAAAGCCCTCGACAGCCGTGAAAATTCCCAGATCCGCTTGGAACTCGGAATACTTTGAATTCCGTCGAACGAACCGAAGCATGATATGCTTGGTTGAATTTCTTGTTCCCTTTTTGTTCTTCCATTTGCAGTCTTGGATTAAATTTAAAGTACCTAGGTATGCAGTATTATGCATAGTGTTTTTTTGTATTTTTTGGGGGGATCAGTTGTTTTTGGGGGATGTTTTCAAAGAGTGTAATTTATTGTTTGTACGTTTTAACCACGAATATTTTTTAAGTGGAGCGCATCGAGTGTCGAATTGTACTGACAAAAACACTGTCCACTGGTGTGGAAATGAAAACATTTTCAGATGCACTGATAACTTTCAATATTTGCGACACAAATATTTGGCTACGTCCCCGCTGATGCAGTTTCTAAATTTTCAGTACCGTATTTAGGTTTAGCTTCATGGGAGGAAATGTTTAGGAGACTGAGGGTAAAATTACCAGAAGCAGTGAGCGATATGTATATGTGCTTATGGCGAAGGAAGTATCGATTTGCAGTTTCAGTTTCCGAGGTCGTGCAACTACCTCCACTCCGGCTTCAAAGACTCTAGAATCTTAAACTCCATTGGCAGGCATCTTAGAACCTTGAAACATCATTTTTGACATTAAAGTCAAGATCATGAGAATTCCTAAAATCCCATCTCTTAGATCTAAAAGTGCTTTAGAAGCTTGACAACCCACAAGAACCTCAAACATCTATTGTCGAGATTTCAAACTCCTCAAAATCCATCCACGAGGCTACGAAAGCTTCAGCCATATATCTTGCCACCAATCTTGCTCTCGACGTCTAAGATTTCGAGCGAACTAAATATTCCTCGGTGTGTATCACTACCAGTAGACAGGTCAATTAGCAAAAACGTCGAGGAAAGCG
This sequence comes from Andrena chrysosceles, assembly GCA_963855975.1. Classification (NCBI taxonomy): domain Eukaryota; kingdom Metazoa; phylum Arthropoda; class Insecta; order Hymenoptera; family Andrenidae; genus Andrena; species Andrena chrysosceles. Next base: position 5,550,114 of record OY979766.1, on the reverse strand, counting down.
GAGACTGTTCAACGGAGAATGTAAATCAGTCATAACGAACAAGGTTTTCGCGAGGAAGAAACTGCCAATTTAAATATTGACGTTGGCAGCGGGCCCCGGGTTGTTCATTTGTTTTTAAGACGGGGAAACTTAGGTAAAGTTCGCAGCCTCTGTTTGCACCTTTTGATCGTGTTCACTTTCCAAGTTGGGATCGAATATCTTGGATCTACTTCGCGAGTTTGTACCCACAAGCATTCACAAGTTCTTGGTCAACGTTGCGTAATGTCAACGGTCTCGTCAGCTGATCCTCGTTAGCTATTTAGTTTCAGGGAACTAGCGCGTTCCAAAGTGGAATTAAGGTCTATGCACACATACCAGGTCTGTTGCGGTTCTGTGTGAATGGTTTCTTTGTTTCAGTGACATTAAAGCCGGAGATCCACCTGGAAGCTAAGATAAACTATGTTAAGTTTTAAAAAAATTAGTTTCAATATATCCTTATGAAACCGTTTCCACCAAAAGCTAAGCTATGCTATGTTTTTTCGGAAGCTAAGTTGGCTCGACGTAGCACGAGATTCTCACGCAAGCGATTTTTTGGAAACGTAGCAGGGCATAGCTTCTGAAAAAACATAGCACAGCTTAGCTTAGCTTTTGGTGGAAACGGAAATATGGATATATTGGAAGTAATTTTTTCAAACTTAGTGTAGCATGCCATAGCTTAGCTTAGCTTTCAAGTGGATCCCCGGCTTAACTGCGTAACAAGTGTGAAGTTCTCTATTGCAAAACAGGCAAACGATATTTTTTTAATTTTTTCCCACTGAGAGTGGTATCACTGAATCCTCGTGGAATTGATATTTGTGTGTGGAGCTATAAGTGCATATCGCGTGGCAGAGCTGCACACGGGGTGGATGTCAGATTGCGGGGGTTGAAGGAAGTCGATTTGGCCTGAGCAGTCAATTTACAAGAGCCACGGGGATCCGCAGCGAGGTAAATGATGACTAGAACTAACTAGTTAGACAGGTATTTAAGGGCTCGAAGACTTGGGCCGCTACTTATTTCTCCTGCTTTCCCTAACATTCTAGTTAGACTTGTCGAACTTCTGCCGAGTCACTGATACTGTGTTTGTCCCATTAGGGAGATGTGCTTAACTCTCTAACGGCGAACTGTTCAAAGAGATTGCAGAGGTGCTGGATCCTTTTAGACCCTTAGTAACTGTCCTACTATATTTTCTTTAGGTGCTCTGTTCGTTAAAGGAATTCTGCCGTGTTAATTCAATAGGGTGTATCTGAAACTTTTGCTTAAATGAAGTCAGGTAGCACAAAGCTAATTTATCTATATGTATATTAATAAGAAAGCTGTATCTGCATTGAAACTGAAGATATAACAGTTTATATTTCCGACGTATATGTAATCGATGCTTGGTTGTTAAATGAAATAGCTGTAACTGCAAATATTATTAATAAAAGGGGTAATTGCAGTTAATTTTGCAGTAAGTTTTTTTTAATTTTATTTAGATACCTTTTTATCTAGATTTAATATTTAACCTGATCCGATTTGTATAAAATTCAAATAACATAACACAAAATACTAAAAGCCATTTTCTCAGAACCACCTTGTGACCAGATACCTATTTGAATTTACACGGCAGAATTCATATTATCGATAAATGAAGTTTTCTGTGTTATTATTCAGTATTATTCTCGGGAGCCTTAGCGTGGGTCAAAAAAACATCCAGAACCTTTTCAATCGAAGCTAAAGAATTTTTTATGGATTAAGTGCAGAGGTAACAAAAGACAAATGAACGTGAAGTTGATTAACCGAGAAATAGTGGACGCGAGTTTCGCAGAGAATATAAGTCTCGCGGAATTATCTATTGAAAGATTCACTGAATGAAATTCATTGGCGCGTCGATTTATTGAGCGGAGCAGGAGACGTTGGTCCAAGAGAGAATCCTCTGTGGTTTTATGGGACATTTTATTCTAGGTAATATATCACGATCAAATTGCCACGTCCCGCGGAGGATCGTCGTAAATTTGAAGTTTATTCTCCCCCCATGGATCCCTGGGACAGGTGTCAGAATTTTTAAAACTTTTTCTACCAGGAAGTGGAGCAAACATTCCCAAGACGTTAAATCTTGCGGGTGTCCCTTAAACGTTCTCATAAGAGGAAGAAAAGGATACACAAGGGGTGTCTCGAAGGGTCTGAATTCTGAAAAAATGTCGAATATTTCAGCCTCAACTTCCAACCGTACAAAATTGTCGTTTTATTGCAGTTCTGTGTTCACTAAACTGACAAGGAATGCTCGGCAACTTGAAAAATAAAAAACTTTTGAAACTTTGAAGAAAAAAAGGTGGCAGCGCTAAAATAATTAATTTTCGTCGAAAATTCTTCATCGCCATTTTATAGGATACCAAAAACAATACAACTTTAAATTAAACTCACGGTTTCGCAGATATTCCTTATAATAAAAACACAATTTCTTTGAGGGAGATATTCTCATCCGTAGGAGTTTTCGATGTCTTCGAATTGTCTAAGTCTTCCAAGTTTTAATGAGAATTTTCGAGTCTCCGCGACTAAGTCTGCAAACTAGAACACACAGAGAAGAAACTTTAAGTTCTGCGAAAACAACCGTTAGAATCGTGAAAAATTGTTCTTATACATCAACTCAGTGCCCACCACTATCCTTGACACGAATTTTCCTTCGCTCTCCGTCGATTCCAATTCGTCGGATATTGGCAGCCGTGCATTTCTTCATCGACCCAGCAGCTCCATCGGCTTTATCTTTAAACAATTGTTTATTGTCTCCCCCCGGGGCGATAACGTGCTGGGTAACGCCGATAAGATCCTCGGGTATTAAACGAGATATTGAGCCTCTAATATTCATTACAGATAATAGACTTCATCAACAATTACGTGGCAGGTTATCGATCTACTAATCCCATGTCTCTGAAACACCTACCACAGTAATTTCGCCCCATTTAACGGGGACAGAGGTCGGTTTCCATTAATTATCACATTCCGCCACACATTACTCGATTTCATTTTAAAAAACCATGATTAAACCTGTACCATAGGTCCCTTAAATACTAATCACCCTCGATCCTCTTTTTAAAATATAAACGTTACCCTTTCTTCCAGAGTACCTACCGTTTTAATTTCTCTCCTAGTAAATATTCTATTTAGACCAGGGTCGAATTTAAATTTTGAGGCCCGGGGCTATCAAACCCTCGAAGGACGCTATTGTTTGAACAACGGAGGAGGGAGGGTGTAAATTCTTTTGTAATAAAACATACACTAAAATACGTAAATCTTTAAAATTGAAATTTGTTCTATATACAATTAATATCATTTAATCATAACGGAAAATAATGGTTTACAAATAAATAATAGTAAAAGACAAACAGAAAAAAATATCTTAAAATATACTTTTAGTGGAATTTCTAATTATTTCGAAAGGGATGCGGTAAAGAAAATTTAATTCAATTATTTGTTCACATGAAGAGAAAGTTTAGAACGAGTTCTCCCTGGAAAGCCTCCCCCTCCCCCAGCCATCCCATTGATCCGGCCACGATTTGAACTTTGACTAAACGAGACCACCAATCCTGGAGTTGCAATTTGACTTCTGCACCAGTTCAGGCTATTGCGGTTTCCGAAATTATTTCGGCAGAAAAGTTTACAGTTCTCTGTGTATTGTAAAATACTTAATAGAATATCTCTTTCTATTAGCTTCCCAATATTCCAAGCTGAGGCTCTCCTAGATCGATGCGAATATCCGATTATTCAACGCGGTATACTTAATAACAATTCAAACAACTTTATTAAGCGGACTGGTCGGCGTTGGAATCCGTATCTGTCTCAGAGAGCTTTGTCCGTTTTACAATTCGATGGAGATGAAGGGTGCATCGGAACTATCCGCGCGCGTGCCTCTGTCACTCGATTAATCCCGACGGATGCACTCGAGGAAATGCTTCCTCTGTTCTTAGAAGCGCGGAACTCGGAGTAATTTTTGTCAAACTCTCTTGGAAAAGTACGATGCTTCGGTTGGAAGAAAATGGCACATTAGTGAAGGTTTCTTGGAATTACATGGCACTTGGAACCAGTTTTTAAGATTGGATTGTCTCTAGAGGTAGATTCATTAAATAGAAGTCGTATAGTAGCTTCTCAGGTCATAGAAACGTAGCGTTGACAAATCTTTTGTACGAAAACACTCGGGTCACTCGATATCCGACAAATCACCTGGACAGAGTTCCCAATAACATTCCGATCTATCACTGAGTTTTTTCACACGAAAGTCGAGGCTTTACAAATTGAAACGCGTTCTGCTGACTGCTATAAGCGTCAGCAAGATTCTTCCTCGTTCGATAAGAAACAGAGGGAAACCGAAGAGGTCGCTTGAAGGGTTGAATTTAAAAAATTGCGTCGTTCTAGGTAAAAAATTCGACAGCCCCAAGCCCGGTTCGTCCTTTTAAGCAAAATTAGGCAGCTGCCTAAGGCGTAGAGTTGACAAGGAGAGCAAAATGGTCATTTCATTGTGGGCATTTTCTTAAAATAAAGTTTTAAGTGAAATATTACAAGTTGTACTATTAACGTGTTAAACTACGAATAAAAAATCAGAGTAAGGTGATCGAGAAGCTCAAATAAATGTATTAAGTATAAATAAAGGGCGCAAAAAAGGCTCAAGCCGGGCCTGGACAGCTCTCCCTAGTTCAATTATTAAGGTGTACTCTTAATCCTCGACCTCTGAAGTGCTACTTTTCTCAGTCCAGAATCTAATCAGATTCGAATCAACTTGCAAAAATAAATTCTTCATTTGTGAAATTTCGTTTCAAATATTTTCTTTGTTAAACTATCTAACCTAGCTCACATATAGTTTTCCACCGTTCGTTGACCACCCTGTATGAGGTGTCCCTTCGAGGCACCCTCTCCCTCCAATCTGATACTAAAATGGCAGCCACCCATGCCGTAACCCTCGATTTAGCCACCTTTTCCGTGAAAATTGTAGTTGCAAGATGGCTGAGAGGAACAGAAGGTAGATAAAGCGATCTGATAAGAGATGGGGGCAGCGATAACGGGAACACTTCGTCACATGGAACAACTCGCTATTTCGTATACTCGTGGGATGTGTTTGGACCGAAAAGCGACGACTTTTGCACGTCTTAGAGGCGATCCTTAAATTACTTAAGGATAATTTTCTCGATTTTTTACTCTCTCCCGCCCCAGTATAAAAATTCGTAAGATTTTATATTCCACTCTCCTTTCTAACATAATATTTTTTACATTACCTACACATTTCAGTTATTCAAATTCTTGTAAAGGTTTATATAATTCATTTAACTCGATTTCACATTGTTTTTAGGCTAATGATCTGGAAAATTAGGTTAAAAAATTCTCAACACCCTCCTCCAAAAAATCCTTATGTAATTTAAGGATCATTTACTCCCAGGGATAATTGAACTATTACTGCTGATTATTCTGAATTAATATTTATGAGGAAGATAGAACCTGCAAGTTCGAGCACAATCAATCTAGTCTTTACGCGTTCCATTCGACTGGAAGATTTAATTCGAAGTGTCAAACAGAAGAATCGTGATAGCGATTAAAATACGAGGATGTTCTGCACGGAAATTTCTGTGTTTAGTTGATTCCAGTCTCGAATGTGGCAATGTCCGGTGTGGCGAACGTAAGGCGAGAAATTGTGTAGGAAATGAAGCGTCGCCTCGGGGAAGATTTCCAATCTGCTTGCTCGACCCTATTCGAGCCGCCGAATGGTAAACTGCGGACCGAACTGTGGTCGAGGCGTGATTGGAACTTTATTCTACGATCGGTCCTCTATCCTCGGTCGCGAGGTGCTTAGATATTCAGTGACGGTTAGACAAATCAATTGACACTCCGTGAAATTCTCGAAGCCTTATATTCTAACACGTGAGTTTCGAAATATAAATTTATATTGAGACTTCTGCAGCTCCCCTCAATTCTTTTAAATTACAAACACCGATCTCCTTTTCAACATGCAATGATATTCTATAAGTATTGTTCTTAGCTGTCCTATAGCTTGAGGTATAAAGTAAGATTAGCGCATATGAAATTGCCGTTATTTCTTTTCTTCCAGTTTCTGTGACATTTCTCAAATCGCAATTACTATTATATTCCCACCATGAACAAAGAAACTTTTACCCCATCCGCGATCGGCAATTCAATACGCACGAACCGAATAATTACAGCGAAGTGAGTAGCGGGGATAAAGGAAGCAATGGTCACGGAGGTTTAAGGGGTTAGCTCGCATCAGGAGGTAGAAAATGTATCGATTCTTTGGGAATTTATTTCAGAAAGTACATGCATATTATTATGCAATGGTTTTTATATTCAAATGAGGGACACTTTAACAGATTATTATATTATATTTTGGTATAAAAATATTTATTTATTGCACAATTACAATTGGTTTCCCGGAAGCTGTTTTTAGAAACACGTTTTGCGGTGACCAACATTATTCGGAACTAGGTTATCTGAATTCAAAAAACGAAGAAGATTTAGTTAGTACAATAGTTTATCTAGTCTTTAATCGTTCGATTTTATAAAATATTAATCTGGGACAAAATGGCAGAAGTTTTAAGTGAAATGATCGATTTTCGATGAAAAAAACACTCATTTTTCATCCATAAAATAAAAACTATGCATTGGAAAAACAAATGCTTCGATTAAAGACTAGATTTGAATGTCTAGAAGAAACCTACAAAGTTGCAGAATGATTAGTGAAGCGGTTTTGGAGAAATCGTGGTCACCGCAATCGAAAAACCCGTTTCGAGAAAAACGCGTTTAAAGTTTCCTGGGGTCGGCGGTACGCTTCGCGGAGCGTACACTCTAAGTCGTATATCTCCCACAATTTTAATCGGATCGACTTGAAACTTACAGAAAACATTTTCAGGATGATATACTTTGAGAAAATGATAAAATCCAAAAATCGATTTTTCTGACCTTACTGATGCGAGCTAACCCCTTAAGTACCTAATTGTGGACTCGCCAAAGGAAATTCCTTTACAATTAAGAGTCCACTTCCCTTACAATATCCTCTGCCAATTGTATCCAGAAGTACAAGACCCTTAAATCCGTGATCATTATCCCCCAATCACACCCCGATCAAACGATCCATTAAACATTCATTCAGTATCCACACACCCGCTATTAATTTTGTATCAAACCTTCATCTTCTATCATCAGTCTCCCCGAAGCCGTTGTATCTACGATCTGTGCAGTAATTTAATTAAACCTCCGAGCATCCCCTTCGATTCCGTGAAGCCGACCACAGAGGCCAGGCAAATCAGCCGCGAGAATTGCGTCCCCTTTGGGGTTTTCGCCCGTTACAAACAAGTCGAACGTGACGTGGTCGCTAGCAATCTGTCCTCCAACGAGGCGCTCTCCCGCTGATAGAATCCACGAGGTTTTACGCTCTGTGGCCACGGATTTACGTGGCAGAGCGAGATCCCTTCGCCATCAGCGTCGCCCGACACGTGGAATGTCGCGTTTAATCACAGGTCCACCGAATCCGCGCGGTCCGCGCCGCGGAATGGCCGCAGCAACACCTATATGTACCGCTGCGGGTTGCAGTGGTACCTGGTCATGCTCTTCAGCACCTTGCGCAGCAGCTGCTGCAGGCAGTTGCGGAACGTGATCCCGCACATGGCGTACAGCAAGAAGTTGATGCTGAAGTTGGTGTAGTAGAGGAGCATGAAGAACTGCTGCAGGCACCAGAGCAGGTTCGGCGCGTCCCTGCGTGCCAGGGTGAAGAAGAAGACGCACAGTCGGATCACGTAGCTGGAAAACAAGAGTTTGCTTTCTCACCACTGATGATCGATGCGATCGTTAACGCGGCGACTCATCGCGGTGCACCGGAGTCTGCAGTTTATGGGGGGCGAGAGCGATGTTTTTGGCTTAATCGTGCTTCTAGGGGATTCTCGGCTGGTAACCGAGATACGCCGATTTATTACTGCCGGGAAATTCGAGCTTTTCCGACGGACGTGGCTGAAGTGCAAACTTTTTAGCAAGGGAATATTTTAGCGTTCTCTCTCTCTCGGCTGAATTTATTTGTGGAAATGTCGGGAATGGTACCGGCTTCGTCATAATGTTGTATGAGTAAGGGGGATTTTCTAGTGGAAAAAAGAATTAAATCGGATTCTGGAGAGTTCCGAATTAACTCTGTCCAGTTCGTAGAAATTCAAGAAGCTTTGGAAGGAGTACAGTATAGCGTGTATTGAAACAATGGGGCGAGTAGTATAGACTAGCAGGAGTCAGACGCGACCGTTTTATTCCTGACCCATACTACTTGTTCATAATTGCACGTAAATAGAATGAAAAATATTATATTACTATCCCTAGCTTTAACTTCTTTACTCCGTTTGTGTTAGGGTCTTAGTGCATAGGGTGAAAGGACCTATCGTCTATATTCCTAATATCGCAACTCCGACCGAAAAGAATAAAATATTTTAAAAATCATATTTCTATATTTTTATAATGAAACATTTTCTTAGGCCGAATCCTTATCAAAGAATTGATCAAGAAACAGTTATATAGCGAGAAATAATAAAATCAAATGTGAAAATAAATTTAAAAACTCGTATATGAATTAATCAATATTTCTTGGGTAGGCAATATTAAAGTACACTTTTTTCAGAATCCGATTTTTGCATGACTTATTTTTTTTCAGTCCTAATTATAAATTTGTAAGTTTCACCGATTCTAACTTATTCTGCATGAAACACAAATAATTTCTCTTTACTTTGAAAGGAATTGTATGCAAAAATATCAATTATTATTCAATTGACAGCGATTTAATATTTGCTAGACGATATTAGGTACCATCACTCTACGAACTTCCCATTTGAATAGAAAGTTGTAGCCTTCAAGCTATTAAGTACAATATACCTATTTTCAATCTTTTTACGAAACATTCTAATATTCTTCATCATTTCCCCTGTAACATAATTCCAATCTTTCATCGTATACATTCTGCTCAATCGAAGCTTTCGAAAGTTTCTTGAACGCAATATCACTTACCTCGGTAAGTTGAGGAGAATGAAGACGCTGCTTATCAGAAGCAGCATTTTCGTGATGCTCTGCTGGTTTCTCGTCGATACGATGTTCCTCGAGGACGACCTGATATCTGCGAAACAGAGACACAAGAGGGGAATAAAATGAGGCACTCGTTCGGTCGAGTTTACGGGGGTTGCGTCATCCCAGCTAATTTAACTTCGCCTTTAACATCCTGTTTTTCGTGCCAGCCGCACGCAGATCACCAACTTCGGGACGAACATGAAATCGGAGAGCTGGTAATTTACCAAAACTCGTCAGGGACTGTAAAAGTTGGATGCCGTATCGAGACTATGCCAGGGAGGGTGGGATCGAGCGTTTCTGTGGCTCCCTGCATGGAAATTAGCACCCCTAACCTAATCCTTTTCAGAAGCCGCGAAACATCGAGTTCGCCGAAATTTAATTAAATTCTTCAGAAATTGAGATGAATATCCTTGAATGTACGACTTTGCGGGGGAGTATGAGTATTACGAAACTTTCGATCGAAGCCGATGGGTCGAGTCGCAAATAAAGAGAACAAGAAATAGTATGTCTACTGGAGCTACAGCGTATCTGGAGCTCTTCCTTCTGAGTTTACCTCTCGCAAGTGTGGGACGTTTCTCAACTGTTGAGTATTGCAGCCCTGCCAAATAACTGGACCATTTTTTGAGCACTCGTTATTTTGAATATCCAGCGGAGGATCCTCATGTCTATCCTGACAATAAGTGTACCTTATTCTTCAAGTTTTATTCTTGTAATTAAGTGACATAAAGTGAAGCTGAGTGCTCCCACTTTAATTCAACTCATAACACTATTCTACTAAAAAAGAACTCTGTTACAAATTAGAATACACGCGAATAAAGAGAAACTTGAGGCCAAAACATTGAAGACACGTGAATTCACTTATGCAACCCAGAAGCATTTGGTTTCTCAACCACCATACTTGGTCCCACCAAGGGAAGACGTAGAATCGCGCGTGAATCATCGTCGACATCGTCCGACGCGTGAAAGACGCGAGAAAGGGATAGGTGGAATGGTACCGCCGGATCATCGAGGCGTCGGGTCGAGTGAAAGTTATGGGGCGAGATTACTCCAAGGGGAGAAGCTGCGGCGAAGATTCTGTACTTACGTATACAGCGAGCCGCTATTTCGGGCTGCTGGCAGGCGTTACGTGGCGTGGATGGCGGTGCAGAAGTGGTCTGATGGCGAGAGTGATGGGAATGGTTGTTCTTCGACGAGTGAAAAGATTGCTGGGAGGGTGGCCTGCGACCTCCGACCACTGGTCCCAGATTGATGCCGCCAGCCCCGTTGTTACTGCTGCTGGCACTCTGTAAATTGAGGCGGAAACATACAGCCATTCATAACTCACAGCTGTAGGACTACTTCAAGTTTCAAGTACGGAATATGTTTTGGGGATTACACAGCGAGCTTATTTGCAAATATCATTGGCCGAGCGCTGATCGTAGAATAATTCTACGCGCTCGAATTTCGGGCTCAGTGGAGTCTGGAATGGTAGTATATATCGATGGCGTAGAGCACAAATGAGGCTTTGAGAGGGAAAGCGGACTAACCTAGTTGCGGTAATATATTCCAGTGGGCTTTAGTAATCATATAAAATAGAAAAAGTTTATTCTTTTCAATTTAGAACCATATGGCATAACAAAATCACTTGTTGTATTGGAATTTTATTTATTTATTTATTTATTTATTTACTAAGCCCATTATGAACAACAAATTTGTGGAACACTTATTAAAATTAAATGGGAAATTAATTACATATGTCTTCATTAGAATGCATTTCGAGTAGTATCAGAAGCTAAAAGTTATGTCTGCACTGGCAACAACGTCTACAAAATAAAATGCTGTTGAAACTTAAAACCCTACGATTTCCCAATAGGCACATACCTCAAATATTGTATGTTTCCTTTTTGTGAAATTTCTTGTGAGACTGCTGCTTTATGCTACATATATAAAAATTACATTTATATCTACTTCATAAAACTGTCAGAAATAATATTTTTCTTCATTGCATGATTTCAAGTTTTTCTCGAAAACACTAAAAGGGGGCATACCAATTTTGTGCACCAAGCCATCGATATAGGGGTTTGATGTTTAATCACCTTTGGCTAATTTCGGGGTAATTTATTTTTTGAAAACCGGGATTCTGTAAACGTTTGAATAGCAGAGATATTTAGGGGATCATTGAGCAGAGGACTATTCAGGTGTCTCATCCATGGAATCATTAGAGGGGCAGTGAGGAAGGGATGGTGGGGTTTCATACGTGACAAGAAGAGGGCTGTGTATAGGATGTTATAAGCTTATCAAGCCCATACCATCGGGATCATATGAGATTACCCCGTGTCTGTTTATTATACAGGACCAACCACGCCAGTGGCACGGGTTATGTCTACTTTTTTCCAGGAAGTGGAATGAAATGGAAAATGATGGAGTACAATCCTAGCATCGCAATTCTCGTAATATGTAACAACCTTCGGTTTGTAAAATCCGTAGATAATGCAGGAAAAGTTTCATATTTGCCTTTTCGATCCAATTCAGATACCTTTCACGTTATTACTAAATACCCAATATGCAAAATATTTACTCGCCTTGATAACAACTGTCTTAAGAACGTCACAAGGCAAGGCAATAAATCAGGTTATAAATCAACTAGATTCGCATTATTGCAATTTCCACCCCACGCTCCAATTCCCCTCGAACATAATTTACAATAATTCCAACTTTCGATAATGTGGCGTCGCTCGAATAACATCGCTCGTATTTCAGATAATAAAACGAATCCAATTCCTATGAATTTTCGAACCACGCTCCCTAATTAATATAGTCCGAGCGTCGAACAAAGGCAAAAATGACGCGATCGTTTCGGCGTGAAGCGATTCACGCGTCGATGCCTGATAATTGCATAACTAGTTGCATTTGCAGCGGGATCGTCGATCACCCGTTGGCAGTTTAATTAAATTTCGCCGACAGGTAATATACATTTCCTCTCTATCAAAATCGCCTCTCATTGGAACATGTGAATTTCGCTCTACAAAACACGAGTGAAGGTCTACCACCACCGTTTTGTTCTATAAAGAACGGGAAAGTGAGATTTGAAATTCCTCCAAAATTTGTTTGAAGATGAATGAGTAATTGGAGTGCGATTCGCGCAAGTGGGAACGCGACTTAAGGACAGCTACGGTGTATCGGATAATTGAATTACACAATACTTGTGGCGATACAAGGGAACACGTTGTAATGGCGGCGCCCTAGGTGCCAATAATTTTTCAGCCACGATATCGTCTCCTCAGAGTCTTTGAGTGTCATTTTCCTCGTTATTGATAGATACAGTTAGATAGGATGTCGTATTGCTGCCTTGATCAGCAGGCTTATCGCGTATTAGCTGGATCCATATCTTGGTTTAGAAATGAATTAGATACAAAACGACTCCTCCTTCAGCCATTTACAAAATTCCGTTTTGCAGAGAGACCTCAGCTTTCAGTGACTTAATGAAACCCTTAATTACTTCTTCCACGCTTTATTCCTTATTGCCCTCGATGCTCCCTTTGATCGAGTTGTGACTTAATAACAGCGCGTAATTAAAAAGAATTTATTAAATGTCAGAATATTGCGTACCAGTTTAAGATTCACGTCAGCTTTTACGTGAGCCTTAAACATCGGGAATCTTCTCCGAAGCAGCTTGACAAATATTTCCCTTCAAATTGCAAGTAATCTCGGCTCGTGAAGAAGCTGACAGCTTACAGGGGCTAATGACTGTTTATCTCGGAGACAAATTAGCACACGAATCCCTCCAATCTTCCAGCAACCGCCTGCTACAAGGGTCATTCGCAAACACCCATCACCCGGCGAAAACTGGTGTCCAATAAAGCGGTGTTTGTACATGACTCCGTTTTTCGAGCAGCTCCAACGAGTTTAATAGAAAATCGTGCATAATGCATCTCATTACTCGCAGCTGGGCCCACACAATGTGGGCCGTGTATATTGGTGGAAGCTTTTAAAGGTGAAACTGGTTGCAGGCTGCATTTCAGAGATTGCTTCTTTTCGCGTGAATCAACGTCAACCTCCACTAATCGCAGTTCGCAGGAACGAATTGCGCGAGAACCAGAAGCGTAATAGTCCACGTGCCCCGGGATAATGAGAGAACAGTGTGCCATTCTTTATTTCCGCTTCTCCACGGCGCGGTGGACTGCAAGAAGTTCCAAGGTGTTGGAAGCTCATAAACTCAGCGAGACTCGTGCTCTGTCGGCCACAAAGCAACGAGGCAGTTGGAGGAAACTAGTGGGGGAGTTATTTGTGCCTTGAATAAGGGAAAAATGATATCGCCAGGTATCTGTGTTATTAGCGGGGAGAAAATGAAAGGAAACCGAGAAGGGGAAGGGTAGCCTGCTTTCCCTTGCGGAGCTTCTTCGTTAAATAAATAAGAGAAACGTAGCAATCGTTGCTTTTGATCAACGGGAACACCGTGCAACAGGGTTGCGGATGTAGGTTGCTGCAGCTCCTCGGGGGGTGTCTGTGACGGGCTTTAATGAGTTGAAGAAGAAGGAAAGACCTGGGATTTGTGGCTCCCTTTTGAACTGGACGAATCGTTTGCGATACTACCAAGGAGACTATCCCGGATTCCTCGAGTAGAGTGATTCGCGGCTGAGAAATGTTGCTTTGCAACGTGGAGAGCTTTGGATATTAATACACGAAGGGTAATCTTCCGAACGAGCTGATGAACAGGTGTGCGAAATGAATTCGTGATTAGAAAGCTTAAAAAGGAACGTTGTCTTTTTTGTCAACCACGTTTCGTTATTCGACAGCGTTGCACATTATTTATACACGGTGGGTTTAGGTACACTAGCTCTCGTAGGATGTTTTCAAAGGCTAATCTTGTAATTGAATTGCCCGCCTCTCGCGATTCCGAGAAGCTTGGATAATTCCGGCGAGAATGCATCTAACTTGAAATATGAATGGGCATATTTTGAATGGCGTTTCCTGTGTCGCCGCTGACTCGTGTCCCCGTTCTACTTGATAACTACTTTAATCCAAAATCGATAGCACGACGCAAAACGGATACTCATCCTTTATCCCGCGGGGGAGGATTACGGAAAAGTTTTCTCGTATTGCGCGATATGGCTGGAATATATTTATTCGGTGGAAAACTTCGGGCCGAATTCTTTATTAAACTCAAACATGTGTTACGTGCTTCTTTAATCAAAGTATTTTCCTTAAGTATCTATGAGCTCGGGTCATGTTTCTGGGAAGAGTACAAGTAGGAGTAGTTAAAAGAAACATTTTCCTACACCTGACATATCGACGCGCGTTACAAAAAGTAGCACGTTTCATTTTTTCTAAATGCAGTTGACCGTAAGAAAAAATGACACGTGCTATTCTTCGTAAAGCGCGTCGATATGTAATACTTATATCTATTCCGTTATCTTCGACAATGCACAATATCACGGGCTGTATTTAATTCGTTGCGAAGCTAATGTATAACCTTATCAACAGTATTAGCGACGTTATCAGTATTGTCAGCAGCACTGGCATGCGAATACACTAAACTGTTACACGCTATCAGCCTCAATGATTTTAACAGGAAGCAGAGATATCTTGGGAGATTGGAAATCCACGCGAAGGCACTCGATACAAAACAGAGTGCAAGGTTATTAACGAAGGATGCTATTTAGATTATTCTGTAGCTGCATTTGGAAGTGAAATGGCTGCTTGGTTAGAATCGAGAGTAGGCGCTCTAAGTAGAAAGTTTAACGCCAGCGTAACAAAGTTAATACTATATAGATTTTACTTATACTAATCTCACTGCTCTATTTTACAACCCCCAATCCACCAGATCTTATCCCTTATCCCTGTCACCGATCACACTTTCAAACTTCAAACTTTAAACGCTCTTGTAAGAGTTGTTCACAAGTCGTTGACCACTGTAACCGACGATAAGCACTTCTCCGCACTTATATGGAAAAAAACGCCCTCGAGGGGAGGGTGTTTAAGGTCGAAGCGGCATGAATAATTCAACGACGCAGGCCGCGAAATGGGAACAAGCCTCGAAGCTGTAGAGAAGATCGAACGAAACGGAATTCGACGAGTCCTCAAACATTCCGGCGATTCGGCAGATAAGAGCGGTGCATCATCGACCCCTATCTTCTTTTCGGGTCACGGTCCTGCGTGGAGGGAGCCCTTGAAACGGGGCCGACGAGAAAAGGCGTAGAAAAATCGTGAATACGAGCCGAGTGCAGAGGATCTCGCGAGACTATTTATCCAGAAGAGTAGCGAAGCGCTGGATTCAGGCGGAGCATTATACGGAGCGCAATACGAAGCCGGCACGCTTCCGCGAGTCTGGATGAATCGGCGAAGCATTGACGAGGAACCGGATGAATTAGGAAAGGTCTGCACAGGGGAACAACGAACAGCAGTAGACATTGCTTTCTATTAATGAGACACCGCCATTTGCTGGTCGCTCGAAAATCAAGTATGTTTTCCGAATTCATTACAAGGAGATGAAAGCACAGACGCCGGTTGCACTGACATATACATGTATATATTATCAAAAAAACTTTCTTAACAAGTTTATAGTATTAATAAACATTACCCAAAAGTCCTAGTCGCAACTTATATTCATTTCCTTGTAATTAATTCGCAAAAAAATACTTGTTCTTCGAGCGATTTGACTGCCTAGTCTCCTTAAACATATTTAAATGTTCATAATGCAATAATATCTTATATCATTTTATTTGGGAGGGTTCATAGAATAATTTACCGTAACAGGCAACTGAATAACTATTATTGTTTAAACACAAAAAATGTGCAAACCTGAAATTTGTTTTGCAAAATTCAATTTCTCGGATTCGTCTTTATCGCACAAAAATCGATAAGCAGCGGTTATTAAATGTCATAAGTCCAGATGACTAATGAATAGTGTTATCGTATCGTTGTCAGATTCTTGACGCCTCGTGTTGCGGGTATAGCGCAAGTCATCGGCAATGGACGGTACACATTTGAACGTAAATATTGCGTAATGAAGAACGTGATGAGTAATGCTTAGTCTAACGAAGATACTGTAATTGACCCTCGCGTGGTTGATTAGAGGGATCGTGATATTGTACAATGTTGCGAAACTGCTGCATGCCCGGTGATCCGACGTAACAGTAAAATAATGAGAACCGTTTTTCCGGATCGTTATTATTTCTCCCAGATATGTCATCCCGCAGCTGCGAATATTCGTGTAAACTGAATTTACTGCAGTTAAATATTTAACTGCGCGGAGGCAGCTCGGCGAGGATTTAACGAAATATTCATTTTAATTGGACAGAGGCTACTGGGATGCAATTTATTTGAATTCAGAATTTAATTGGACAGAAGTTACGGTACACAAACGAGCCTGCTCTAGTCAATTGTTTTTGCAGTGCGGCTTACACTTTTATTCTATATGGGCCATTTTTCGTTGAGTGCCCTGTACGATGACAGTAGATCGATCATTTACACGCGTAATGTCACGCGTCTCCACGGACGAGTCATTACGAGCCGTCATCGATCTTAATTCGGACGAAACGTCGCTGATCTATTGAAATATTCCCTGTATTACCATGACGCCTCTATAACCCCGTTCCTCTGGACCTCGAATCTTCCATCATCGCACCATAAATCGAGGGAAACTCGTTTACCTATTGTTACACTGTATACCGAAGAGAATAAAGTTGCCTAGTCATAAATATAGAGAGAAGAAATAGCTGTGACACAGTACTTTGTTTATGAAACGCTAGCATTGTGTGTGGCTCAATCTTTTATACTCGAATTAATGAATTGAATGAGCATTCATATTGCGAATTGAAGATGACGTACATGGAAAACGAAACCTCTGAAGTATTGCAGATGGATCAGTGAATTACTGGGTGTCTATAGAGTTAGAAATAGATTTGTAGATTTATCGAAATTTCGTATGCTAGAACTCAATATATTCTGTGAAATATTTTCTAATGAAGTGAAGAAAGTATTTCTTGGATAATAGTGATAAACAGTGCAGAATGTTCGCGAGATATTCGCTGAGTGATATAAATGGAAGCAGTTCATTTCGAAAGTTCTCGGATAGGTGGCTTTCAACATTCCGAAAGCATGGGCAGCCTTTGATACAAAGATTGACGTTCTTCTCTCGCGAACAGCTTCTGACAATGTCCCTTGTTGAGTATCCATATGAATTGCATCGTGTTGCAAAATGTTGAATAGGTTCTTTCTAATATTCTTTGTACCTCGAGTACGGAAATTTCAATGTATCGATATGAAACTCGTATTTACTCTTCCCTTTTCCCTAGAATATCACTGCAATGAAATAATCCATGTCACAACCCGATAAAAAAATCAATTAAATTCCTCCACTTGCTACTGTCGCTCTGTTTACCTCGCTTTGCGCACGGACGAACGAGATTACGCCGCTTAAGTTGTCATTCCCCCGCGATGATGAAAGCATAGCATCTGCTCAGTAAAGAGACAAAAGCGCTGTTGGGTTCTGCAATTATTTCCGCGATAAAAATAACACCGTGTAGGTACCTATTTCCGAGATGACAGTAAGATTCCCAGGATGTACTTATTCCTCTAAAGAGTAGCGCGAATGTCTTTGGAATAAGGGGACCCAATTGCAATTAGAATCAGTGAAATAAAAAATATTGCACGCTACAGTTGTTTGCCGTACTGTACCGTTGTGTACTGTACAAATTTCTAAAAAAATCAATAATCATTTTTCTTTAATATCTCGAAAAAACCTGAAGCTACAATTGTAGATTTAAAATCCTCCCCCCCCCCCCCCCCTGCAAACCTCGTGTCGATCGACCACTGGAGCCATTCAGAACTAACCCCTTTATTTTATTTAATTATTAAGTTAAAGTTATATTCTGAAATATCTATTTTTAATGTATTTTCTTTACCTTAATAAATTTACCTTACCTTATATGGGGGAGGGGATCGCAGATTATTTGAATATTATAAAAAAGGATGCGACTCAAAAAAGGTTGAGAAACACTGGTCTAAAGTATTTGGATAAACATTTTTCCCGCTTGTCCTCCTCGTGGATATCCTAAGGCGACAATATGGAGGATCTTGAATTATGAAATGGGAAAAATGTGGAACACGAAGCGAAGATACATGGAGCACTCGATGGATGAAACTTCTGTTCTTCTTCCTCGATCTTGGTGCTCCATTTTTCTTTCGTACTGTAAACATGTTATGTTCCGAAGTTTACTATGGTCACGATGGCTTGTGGACAAAGGACCTGAACGGAGCTCATTTCGCGAACCGAGGAAACTAGAAATTGGAAGCAGAAGCAGCTAGGATACTCGAAGACTTGGACACACTTGCATTGCACTTTATTTTATTAAAACTCTGCCATCTTCCGACCCCCTGCTCTGTGGACCCAATGCGACGAGAAAATATAATGTTCGCCTATAATCAGAGGATCACTTGGCTCATCATTTCTTCCAATGGAAAGTCCTCCACTATATTTGTCTCGCGCCAACGTGAGTTGGATCATGTCGGGACAGTGAATACCCTGCTTTCGGACACAATGGAAACAGCGTGAGAGCTGGTGTGCACTGATCCCCTCAGATTCGCTAGGCAGACTGCCAGGATTACAGGGAAAGCGTGCAATTTGCATGGGATGCATTCCGATGGCTTTGCAAAATATGTAGGCGGAGGATTAAGTGGTCGTGGGCTTTCGAGGAGAGTTTGACGAAGTTAATGCTGTTTGAAGACTACGTGAAGAGTGACTACTGGTATTAGAATATCTCAGAAGATCTTCGGTACTTTCATAAGAATATTAATCTCGCGACATGGAAATGCATTGCTTTTTTCACTGGGGAAATCTGGACAGTGGAACTGTCCCCTCTTTTCCTTTCAGTACCGAGGTTGGATTCTCTTCCGTTTTCTCAAAAATGTTGAATACTTGATTCCTCGAGATTGAATACGTTGCTTAACAACTCAATCAACGATCTTGTTTACTGGAAACAATTTCCTCACGTAACTTGGTAGCATCTCAAAACAGTAGGCGTGGGGGAAAGTCAACACTGGCTCGAACCAATATCCTCGGCGCTCTTCTTCACTGAAGCTGTTGCGACAATCATCTTACGATCGATCACGATGCTTTGTGGGCACAGGGGAAACGACAACACGGGGTCACCGGAGCTTTGTTACCGGTCACGATGCTTCGTGGACACAGGCAATCTCAATATAGACCGATCGAGGTTTCTTCCTAGTGTCTAGATGTCAGGTTTTTGGGACTTTCAGAAAGTAGAAGCTACTATATCAAGAATAGCTCCTTCAGTTATTAATCTTGTGTGTATGTATTTTGTGTAAAATCTTCTCATTTAACTAAAAATTCCGATGTCTCTTACAATAATACATTCCCACCCCACGAATCTAACACTTCGACAGAGTCAAGTTCCTTCTTTGCTAGTTGTAAGACCGAAAGATACAAAAGCTCCTGCATTCTTCCTACTTTCATCAAACATGAATATTCACACGACTATAGGGTGAATTAATTCAAATAAAATCGCGTGCCCGAGAATTAGTAAAATAGCAAACACAATACGCTTTATTCTCCCCTTCTATGTACAGAGATGAAAAGGTTGACTCTCATTTTCCGAATGCGCACTTTTTGATCCACTCCACCATGCATTTTCCCCGATTGCTGCAAATTGTTCTGCTTACCCAGCACCAATGCATACCGGGTACTCATAATTCACAAATCCATTCAGGCACGACAACATTTTCCAAATGGAGTCGATGACCGCCATACTTTTTGCCCCAAATATTTTCATGACACTACTTTCGTCTGCTCCCTGACGCGAATGTTCAACTTGAAGCCAGTTACCGGGCACGGCAAGATGCTCGTCAGGCTGAAGTTTGTCAAAACCGGGGTATCAGCGCAAGGCTCCAAGTCGCAGCGCCACAGTAGATGAAACAGCACGACCTTGGACTCAGGGTCAGGGAAATATGCGGGGTCGCGTTGAATAGCGAAGAGAAGGAATCACACGACTCCGCCTGCTTTGATCGTGACGGGCTTCATGCCAGGCGCCGCTGGTGGAAGCTGGAACTCTTTCACGCAGACACGATCCAGGAACGAGGCTAGGGAATAGAGCCTTGGTGTCTCGTTCAACACAACGTCCAAGTATTACATTTCTTTGATGGTATCGTAAGTGGGCTTTCCGCCTGTTTCACACAACGACCTCCTCGATCTCCACCCGCAGTCTCGTTTGAACTTTAGGATTTGTGCCGATTGCATGAGCGACGAAGCAGAGGAAGTTGGAGGTCGTGTCGAACCCGGCGAAGAAGAAGGCGAACGCCTGGTTTGTCATTTCTGCGATGGTCATTCCTTTGTCATCTTTGTCCCGCGTAAAATCCGAAGCATCTGTATCCTGAGTAGAGGTTGTATGCTCGCTGAAAGCATTCGACCATGGAGGCTTGTCGGAACACGACGAGCGCCACGTTTCCTAGGATCGAAAGTGGTGGCTCATGGGGGATCCCCAGATCCTTGAAGTAGGTCATTCGGCCCCATAGGAAGTAATAGAGGAGGATCGCGATCACAGCCATCAGAGCTCCCGTTAATGGGTCCATGAAGACGGATGTAGCTGGATGTTTGGCGTCGACGGCTCCTGGTCTTCAAGTGGAATTACGAGAACGAATAAAGGCTGCTGCTTGTCCGTCACTGTACAAGATGAGAGCAGAATCGTCCGTAGACCTGATATATATAGTGCGTTGTTTAGGATGGCCATTTGATCTGTGAGGCTACCAATTGATTTTGATAAATGGTTCTTATCTCACAGTTACTGATACTAGGAGCTTCGTGATATCATGACTCAGCTGTGGTATAATTACATCGTGCTGATATTTAAATCACCGCTATTCTTACGTGAATGCTTGATGGTCTTATCGTTTAAGGGTACACTCCACTCAAAACTCTTAAAAATCACGTGATTTTCACGAATTAAAAAAAAACGACATACAGTAAAAAAGCTCTTTGTACTTTATTACTACGTACTTATTTAAAGAACAAAAAGGAAATTATTTCTTCAATTTTATCAATTTTTGCATTAGCTACACAGCATTCATTGTATCACTGTAGACATTAGAGCTCGTTACACATGTTTAAACACAATGTTTCTTTTTTATTCTTCAAATACGTAATAATAAAGCCCACAAAGTTTTTTTACAGTATGCTGTTCAGTTTCTTCTTTTTTTAATTTATGAAAATCACGTATTTTTCAAGCGGTATGACCGGAGGGTGCCCCTAAATGAGACGAAACTGTGACCAGTGCAGGCCAGTTTAAGAAACTGATAAGGCCGATAAATGAAATTAATTGAACACTGTTTCACCACACCCCTTTTAATGTACGCGAAATTTTGGTGCTCGTCCGCTTACAATGAAACGTACTAACTTGGTAATCAACATGACACGGCACCGCAAAACGCAAGTTAAGTACTAAGAGTTAGCGTCGCTTTCAGAGGGCTATTTATACCACACCCGAAAAGAATTGAGACTCTCAAGCGCTGCCGAAAACGCGCGCGGAAAGTAGGCAGGAAAATACTGGACACAGAAAAGTAGACACTTCCGCACGCAGAAAAATACTGACCTGGGCGAGTCTGGCTGCCAGATTAACTCGGCTATAATCCGACTCACACAGCCACTCGGAAAAAACCCGAGAGTGTACCTACCTACGCCCAAAGAGAGGAGAGTGAATTAATTTGAATAAAAGAATGTGTCCAAGAATTAGTAAATTAGCAAACAGAGTAGACTTTATTCTGTTCTCCTATGTACAGAGATGACAAGGTTGCGCACTTCTGATCTACTCCATCATGAATTTACCACGATTGCTACAAATTCTTCTGCTTACACAGCACCCATGCTTCACAAATACGTTCAAGCATAACAACTCGAGCATTTTTGAAATACAGTCGATGAATCAGCGGACAGCGCTATACTTGATGCTCCAAATATTCTCACGACACTACTTTAGCCTGCTCCCTGACGCGAATGTTCAACTTAAACCCAACATCCGAACTCAGCACGACGTTCTTCTTGCTGAACTTTATCGGAATCGGGGTATCAGCGCAGGGCTCCAACTCGCAGCGCCACAGCAGATAAAACAGCACGACCTTGGACACCATAAGAGCGAATCTGTTCCCTATGCAAAGCCGTGGTCCCAGGCCAAAGGAGACGTAGGTGTCTGGGGAAACCTCTCCGTTCAAGAATCGTTCAGGCTTAAACTTGAGCGGGTCAGGGAAGTACGCGGAGTCGCGTTGAAGCGCGAAAGGAAGAAACCAGACATTTCCGCCTGGTTTGATCGTGACAGGCTTCATGCCAGGCGCCGCTGGTGGAAGCTGGAACTCTTTCACGCAGACACGATCCAGGAACGAAGCTATGGAATAGAGCCTCAGTGTCTCGTTCAACACGGCGTCCATGTATTGCATTTCTTTGATGGTATCGTAAGTGGGCTTTCCGTCAGTTTTCCGAACGACCTCCTCAATTTCCGCCCGCAGTTTCGCTTGAACTTCAGGCATCACGCCGATTTCATGAGCAGCGAAGCAGAGGAAGCTGGAGGTCGCGTCATACCCGCCCAAGAGGAAAACGAATGCCTGATTAGTCATTTCGTCGATGGTCAGGCCTCCGTCATCTTTCTCCCGCGACTCCATCATCAGTTGGATCATGTCGGGACGATAGATGCCCTGTTTTGGGACAGTTGAAACTGTGTGAGGATAGACTGACAGGATTATCTATGCATACGTATCAGAACCGTCAGTGTGAATGGTAAAAAGTATCGTTCCCCTTGTTTGGGGGCGGTTGTTGGTTAGTGGTTATGTTGGGATCGATGTAATTATCGAGTTAAGGATTGGTGTTGAGGGTAACTTGAAAAGCATGAATTTTTCGATAATTATTTTTACACAGGTTTTGTAGGTATAAAAAATGATGCAACATTCGTTGAAACTTCTATCTAATATCTCTCACCGTTCTCGAGTTATTCCACGAAAAATGTTTCTTTTGTTTCAAGAGGTGATTTCATCCCCCAAAACCACTCTATGGCACCAACAAAAATAGGTTCGTCTTGCGCAAGAACTACTGTACTTGCGCACAAAGTTGCATAATTTTCTGAATTTCTTGGTTGCCTAACTTCCCATGTGAGCTCTACCTTAGTTTAGTCCTGCGAACTACTCGACCTACTTACGCATTAAACAACGCACTGCGGATGCTCCGTTCACTTCTGTTTGATCACAAATAGGAATAGGATGTTGATTAGTTTATGTTATTGCTTGTTATTATTCTTGTATAAGTTAGTAAAAATATGTAAGTTTTTATAAAAATTGGAAAACCGATTTCTCCAAAAGTCAGTTTTTTTATAAAACCCCTAGTGTGAATCGTGCATAGCCAATTAACAATACTTATCAAATGTAACTTGAATCAAACGCTGCCTACCTCCTCCTCCCTCATCCGAACCGTATCAGCGACGATGCCACGAAAGTACCTGCGAGCCTTATCGCTGAACAATCTTATTCCAAAAAGCTTGGAAATGGTCGGGAAGTTGTTGCCCATTAAGAACTTGATCGACAAACTAGACGTGAAATCAATCGTCTCATTTGCGAATACGTAGAACTCGTTGTTCGCGTTTTTCATAGAATCCACAGAGATCCCAAAACCACACGAGGAGATCACATCGGTTGTGTACCGACCGAATATTGCCTTCATATCGTAAACCTTTCCCTGTTTCGATTCCATCACAATATAATTGGCGAAGTTCTCCGCGCAATCACACACCAGTGTGAACATGGTCTTCATCTTGCTGGAGGTGAAGGCTGGACTCAGCAGCTTCCTCATCTCCCGCCAACGATCACCGCGAAGGCTAAATAGATTCTTCCCCATCAAGGGGTCAAGTTCCTCGTCAACAAAGCCGCGGTGGTCAGTGAACTGGTCGAAGTGCTTCACAGCGATGGCTGTGATCAGTGCTGGGTCGCGAATCACGATCACCGGATTGTCGAACTGGTAAAATCCGAAGTATCTGTATCCTGGGTAGAGGTTGTATGCTCGCTGAAGGTATTCGGCCATGGAGGATTGGCGGAACACGAGTGGCGCCATGTTTCCTAGGATCGGAATCGGTGGCTCGTGGGGGATCCCCTGATCCTTGAAATAGGTCATTCGGCCCCATAGAAAGTAATAGAGGAGGATCACGATCACAGCGATCAGAGCTGCCGTGAACAGGTCCATGGAGATGGATGTAGCTGGGTGTTTGGCGTCGACGGCTTCTGGTCTTGAAGTAGATTTACGCGAACAAATAGCGACGGCTGCTCGTCGGTAACTGAACTAGATGATAGCCGAATCGTCCGTATAACGCGGATGTATAGTGCGCAGTATAGGATGAGCATGTGACCTGTGACGATATCAATTTGCTTTGATAAATAGTTCCTATTCCACAGTTAGCGATACGAGACGCTGTGTCAAGTAACCACCCGGGTAGCTATATTTAAATTGGATGACATATTAATTGCTACCGTTTAGGGATATCTTGGTGGTCTTATCGTTTAAGTGATAGGAAATTGTGGTGAGTACAGGGCGGTTGAAGAAACTGGGTCGGTAAGATTGGCATCCTCGCCAGTGTACTGTAGAATCTGAAACCTACATAAGAGGGAGCGCGAAATTTGAGACCTCAAGATCTGTCGGCTTTGGCGATATTGGTAGGGCGGCTGGCCAGTAGGGCAGTGGATCCGAAGATCTGGGGTTCGAGTCCCGTAGCCCGAGATCCTCTTTTTTCGTAACTCCCCAACATACAGAAATTAGGAAGCCTAGACTTAAATTTTTAAGGAAATTCTAAAAAAGGAAATTGCTTTAACCAGAAATTGCTTTAATCTACTTTGCATACGATCTTGACATGATATCATCTTGTATCTTCCAAAAATATCGACGTCTCTTAGAATTTATACATTCCCACCCCACGAAGTTCCATCGTCATATTTATCATCACAGAAATATTAACACGAGTAGGTATAATTATTTGGGACAGGATAGAGGAGAGTGAATTCAAATAAAATCTCGTGGCAGAGAATTAGTAAAGTATCATGTACAATACGCTTTATTCTCTCCCTCTATATACAGAGAACACAAGGTTGACTTTCATTTTCCGAATGCGCACTTTTGATCCACTCCATCATGCATTTTCTTCGATTGCTACAGATTCTTCTGCCTACACAGTAGTACCCATGCATACCAAGCACCGATCCGTCACAAATCCATTCAAACACAGCAACCCGAGCATTTTCGAAATAACATCGATGAATCATCGGTAGCGCCATACTTGATGCCCCAAATATTCTCACGACCCTACTTAACCTGGTCTCGGACGCGAATGTTCAACTTGATCCCAGTCTCCGCGCTGAGCGTGAGGCCCAGCTTGCTGAACTTCATCGGAATGGGAGTATCAGCACAGGTCTCCAAGTCGCATCGCCACAGCAGATAAAACAGCACGAGTCTCGACTCCATCAAGGCGAATCTGTTCCCAATGCACATCCTAGGTCCCACGCCAAAGGGCACGTAGCTGCTAGACTGGGAAGCCTCTCCGTTCAGGAATCGTTCAGGCTTGAACTTGAGCGGGTCAGGAAAGTGCGCGGGGTCGCGTTGAAGCGCGAAAGGAAGGAACCAGATACTTTCGCCAGGTTTGATGGTAACAGGTTTCATGCCAGGTGCCGCTGGTGGAAGCTGAAACTCTTTCACACAGATACGATCCAGGAATGAAGCTATGGCATAGAGCCTCAGTGTCTCGTTCAACACGGCGTCCATGTATTGCATCTCGTTGATGGCTTCGTAAGTGGGCTTTCCGTCTGTTTTCCGAACGACTTCCTCGATTTCCGCCCGCAGTTTCGCTTGAACTTCAGGCATCACGCCGATTTGATAAGCAACGAAGCAGAGAAAGTTGGAGGTCGTGTCGTACCCGCCCAAGAAGAAGACGAACGCCTGGTAGGTCATTTCGTCGATGCTCAAGCCTCCGCCATCTTTGTCCCGTGACTCCATCATCAGTTGGATCATGTCGGGACGATAGATGTCCTGTTTTGAGATAATTGAAACAGTGTGAAGGCAGATGCTTAGGGTAGACTGACAGGATTAAAGTCTATACGCACATACCGATGCGTCAGTGTGAGTGGTAAAATATACTAGATTATAGTCTTAACAATATTCGTGCAAAATTCTATTCAAATCGGTTCAGTAATCTCTAAGATATGTCTGGTACAGCAAAGGCTGTAACTATGAAGAGACCTTGGGGTAAGAGACTGCTATAGTGGCATTTCTTAAAACATAGGTACATTTTCTTTTTGAAGAGAATTCGTGTTTTCGAATGGAATATTTCACAGTTGTCCGTAAAAGGCGCTATAGACGTTGAGATCTGTATCGATACGTGTTGCAAGTATTAGTATCGTAATAGAAACCTCAACGTGTATTTGACTATCTTTGTATCGACGTATGTATCGGCATCAGCTGGAATGGCCGTCTGTATCAATGTATTGACACTTTCATATGTCGATTGTGCAACTGAAAGTCTAGACATTTTTGCGTACATGTTTGTCATCTCTTGCTTTGTGCCAAAAAAAGTTTACTTTTTATCATGGAGAAACACTTTTGGAAGGAATAAGTCCACCAATTAAGCATGTTATCAGGAAATTCCATGAAACCGCGATATGAACTGAACTGATGTGTAATAATTCCATTTCATCGCAATGAAATAGTTCACACTTGTCCGTGACAGTTACAATTATGTAATACTGAGACAAGGAGATCATCGACACTGACGCATGATGGGTATGCGTAGGTATTTAAACGGAAAGCAGCGTACAATTCACGGTCATGGATCAGAAAACGAACAGTGACAAAAGTAAGATCTCGTGTTTTGTTAGTATCATCATTTCGAAAAAGGAGCTATAGTATACTTTCGGAAAGCAATCTGAAGGTATCGTGAATTATGCGCAGCCAATTAGCAATATAAAATAGTATAACTAGAATTTAGGACATCTAAAGGTCGTCGCCCACTAGGCCAAAGCGCCGCAAAGCGAAGCGCGGCGATCACGCATCGCCCATATGACAGAACACCAGCACCCACGCATCGCCTACATAACAGAACAGCGCCGACAAACAGTTCGCTTCGGCGAAATGGGCGACGGCGTTAACACTGCTTACCTTCTCTTCCCTCATCTTAACCGTATCAGCGACGATACCCCGGAAGTACATGCGAGCCTCATCGCTGAATATTCTTATTCCAAAAAGCTTGGCAATGGTCGGGAAGTTGTAGTTTATCATGAACTTGTACGACAAACCAGAGATGAAAGTCATCGTATCCTTAGCAAACCGATAGAACTCGTTGTTCGGGTTTTTCATCGAATCCACAGAGATCCCAAAGCTACACGAAGCGATCACATCGGTCGTATATCGACCGAATATATCTTTCATATCGTAAACCTTTCCCCTCTTCGACTCCATCGCGACATAATCGGCGAAGTTCACCGCGCAGTCACTCATCAGGGTGAACAGGATCTTCATCTTGCTGGAGGTGAAAGATGGGCTCAGCAGCTTCCTCATTTCCCGCCAACGGTCTCCGCGCAGGCTAAACAGATTTTTTCCCAACATGGGATCAAGATCCCCGTCACCGAAGCTGCGGTGGTCGGTGAACTGGTCGAAGTGTTTCACAGCGACAGCTGTGAGCAGTTCTGGGTCGCGAATCACGATCACCGGATTGTTGAACTGGTAGAATCCAAAGTATCTGTATCCTCGGTAGAGGTTGTATGTTCGCTGAAGGTATTCGGCCATGGAGATTTGCCGGAACACGACGGGCGCCACGTTTCCTAGGATCGGAATCGGTGTCTTATGGGGGATACCCAGATTCTTGAAGTAGGTCATCGGACGCCATAGGAAGTAATATAGGACAAGGATTGCTATCGCAGCGACCAGAGCTCCCGTTAACAGGTCCATGGCGACGGAAGTAGTTGGCTGCTTGGCGTCGACGGCGTTCTAGTCTTGAAGTAGATTTACAAGAACAAATAGTGATGGCTGCTCGTCGGTAACTGAACTGGATGATAGCAGAATCGTCCGCGTAACGCGAACATATAATGCGCAGTATAAGATGACCATGTGACCTGTGACAATATCAATTTGCTTTGACAAATAGTTCTTATTCCCCAGTGAGTTATACAAGACGTTGTGTTATGTAACGACTGGGGTGAGCTATATCTAAATCGGATGACATATTAATTGCTACCGTTTAGGGATATCTTGGTGGTCTTATCGTTTAAGTGATAGGAAATTGTGATGAGTACAGGGCGGATTAAGAAACTGGGTCGGTAAGATTGGCATCCTCGCGACTGTATACTGTAGAATCTGAAACCTTCATAAGAAGGAGCCCGAAATGTGAGACTTCAAGACCTGTCGGCTTTGGCGATATTGGTAAGGCGGCTGGCCAGTAGCGCTGTGGACCCGAAGATCTGGGGTTCGAATCCCGTAGCCCGAGGTCCTCTTTTTTCGTGGCTCCCCAACATATAGAAATTAGCAAGCCTAGTATTACAGTACTTAAAAGTCTTAAATTTTTAAGGAACTTCTAAAAAAGGAAATTGATTTAACCAGTTATTATCTTCTTTGCATACGATTTTAACATGATATCACCTTTTATCTTCCAAAAATATCGACGTCTCTTAGAATTTATACATTCCCACCCCACGAAGTTCCATCGTCATATTTATCATCACAGAATTCAAATAAAATCTCATGTCAGAGAATTAGTAAAGTAGCAAACAGAGTACGCTTTATTCTCTCCTTCTATATACAGAAATGACAAGGTTGAGTCTCATTTTTCGAATACGCATTTCTGAGCCATTCCATCATGCATTTTCTTCGATTGCTACAAATTTTTCTGCTTACACAACAGCCCATAATTCACAAATCCATTCAAGCACGACAACTCGAGCATTTTCGAAATATAGTCAATGGACCATCGGCAGCATAAACACTTGTAGCCCCAAATATTCTCACAACACTACTTTAGCCTGCTCCCTGACACGAATATTCAACTTGAACCCAGTATCCGCGCTGGGCACGAGGTTCTTCTTGCTGAACTTGATCGGAATCGGGGTATCGGCGCAGGGCTCCATGTCGCAGCGCCACAGCAGATAAAACAGCATGACCTTGGACTCCATGAAAGCGAATCTGTTCCCTATGCAAACCCTTGGTCCCAAACCAAAGGGGATGAAAGTGGCCGGGGAAACCTCTCCGTTCATGAATCGTTCAGGCTTAAACCTGAGCGGGTCAGGGAAGTGCACGGGGTCGCGTTGAAGCGCGAAAGGAAGAAACCAGACACTTCCGCCTGGTTTGATCGTGACAGGTTTCATGTCAGGCGCCGCTGGTGGCAACTGGAACTCTTTCACGCAGACACGATCCACGAACAAAGTTATGGAATAGAGCCTCAGCGTCTCGTTCAACACGGCGTCCATGTATTCCATGCCTTTGATGGCTTCGTAAGTGGGCTTTCCGTCCGTTTCCCGAACGACCTCCTCGATTTCTGCCCGTAATTTCGCTTGAACTTCAGGCATCACGCCGATTTGATGAGCAGCGAAGCACAGGAAGCTGGAGGTCGTATCGTAGCCGGCCAAGAAGAAGACGAACGCCTGGTTGGTCATTTCGTCGATGGTCAGTACTCCGGGATCTTTTTCCCGTGCCTCCATCATCAGTTGGATCATGTCGGGACGATAAATGCTCTGTTTTGGGACAATTGAAAAGATGTAAGGGCAGATGCCTAGGGTATCTGACAGGGTTAAAGCTCTATGCGCACGTACCGGAGCCGCCAGTGTATGTGGTAGAAAAGTACTATATTATAGGAGTCGGAAAAAAGGGAAAGTCGCCTCAACGGGACTCGAACCCGCGATCTCTAGATCCGTAGCGCGCTGGCCAGCCGCCTTAGCCACCTCGGCTACCGCCGACTCCCCCGGTTCCTTAGTCCCCCGAACTCCTATTTTAACCCTCCGAGCGCCAAAGCGCCTACAATATTATAGTCTCAAGAATATTCGTGCAAAAGTTTATTCAATTCGGTCCAGTAATTTCTGAGATATTTCTGGTACCGCAAATGCTGTGACTATGAAGAGGCCTTGGGAGAAGGGACTGCTATAGTACCATTTCTTAAAGTATATATTTTTGTAAGAGGATTCGTAGTTTCGAATGGAATATTTCACAGTTGTCCGTAAAAGGCGCTATAGACGTTGAGATTTGTATCGATACGCGTTGAAAGTATTTGTATCGCGATAGAAATCTCAACGTGTATTTGACTATCTCGGTATCAATGTATTAATCACATCTCGAGTGTGCAACTGATACGAATATCAACACGTTTCAGTATAAATATTTGTTATCTCTTGTATTGCGCCACTAAGGTTTATTTTTTTCCATAGACAAACACTTTTAAATGCAACAGCTGTGAAATAAGTTGAGTACTTTAGAATGTTATCAGGAAATTCCACGAATCCGTGTTCTGAACTGAAGTGATGTCTAATGATTCCGCCTCAATACAATGGAATACTTTCCACTTGTGCGTAACAGTTTCAATTATGTAATACTGAGTCAAGAAGATCGTCGACACTGGTAGGGCTGATACGCGCGTGTAGGCATTTAAAGAGGAAGAAACATATAATTTGCGTGAGAAACATCACCATGGATCAGAAAACTAACGGTGATAGGAATAAGATCACGTGTATTATATATATCTTCATTTCGAAAAACGAAATTCGGTATTTTTTCCGAAAGCAATCTGAAGGTAACGTGAATCATACACAGCCAATTAGCAATATCAAATAGTATAACCTGAATTTAGTCTACCTTCTCTTCCCTCATCTTAACCGTATCAGCGACGATGCCTCGGAAGTACAGGCGAGCCTCATCGCTGAACAATCTTATTCCAAAAAGCTTAGAAATGGTCGGGAAGTTGCTACCTATCAAGAACTTGAAGGACAAACCAGACATGAAATTTATCGTCTCCTTAGCAAACATATAAAACTCGTTCTTCGGGTCCTTCATCGAATCCACAGAGATCCCAAAGCTACACGAAGCGATCACATCAGTCGCATATCGGCCGAATATATCCTTCAGATCATAAACCTTTCCCCTCTTCGACTCCATCGTGATATAATCGACGAAGTTCACCGCGCAGTCACTCATCAGGTTGAACATGGTCTTCATCTTGCTGGAGGTGAAGGATGGGCTGAGCAGCTTCCTCATCTCCCGCCAGCGGTCTCCGCGAAGGCCAAACAGATTCTTCCCCATCAAGGGATCTATATCCTCGTTGGTGAGAGGACGGTGGTCGGTGAACTGGTCGAAGTGCTTCACAGCGATGGTTGTGATCAGTTCTGGGTCGCGAATCACGATCACCGGATTGTCGAACTGGTAGAATCCGAAGTATTTGTATCCTGGGTAGAGGTTGTAAACTCGCTGAAGGTATTCGATCATGGAGGATTGACGGAACACGAGCGGTGCCATGTTTCCTAGGATTGGAATCGGTGGCTCATGGGGTATCCCCAAATTCTTGAAGTAGGTCATTCGGCCCCATAGGAAGTAATAGAGGAGGATCGCAATCACAGCGATCAGAGTTCCCGTGAACAGGTCCATGGAGATAGATGCAGTTGAATGTTTGACGTCGGCGGCTCGTGATCTTGGAGAGGAGTTAGGAGACGGAATAGAGACTGCTGCTAGTCCGTCACTGAACAAGATGATAGCAGAATTGTCCATATAACGCGGACAAATAGTGCGCAGTATAGGATTGTCATGTGACCTGTAACACAATCAGGTGACGTTGATAAATGGTTTTTATTTCACAACTAGCGATACGAGATGTTGTATGATGTAACGACTCGGGTGAGCTACATCTAAATCGTACTGTTATTTTAATTGCCACCGTTTAATGCAATCTTAATGGTATTATCGTGTATATGAGCCGAAATTGTGACGAGTACAGGGCGGTTTAAGAAGCTGAGCCGTAATAATTAGTATCCTCGCCACTGTACATACAAGTGTCAAATTATTCAGGAGAATCTGAGAATAGGAATTGCTTTAACCAATTTTAATTTTCTTTATACGACCTTGACAAGACATCCTCTTTTATCTTACTAAAATTCCGAAATCTCTTATCGTTAGTATATTTCCATCTCATGAACCTAACGACAGGTCCATCACGACCGAGTCGAATCCCGTCTTTCCAAATTGCAAGGCTGGAAGATGTAAAAGCATCTGTACGCCTGCTTAAATCTCTAATCACGCTGGAGTTCCTTAGGTACATCATGGAAATCGTCAATAATTCAGGGAAGGTAGAAAAGTACAGTGAACAAATAAAAACAAAGTAACAAACACAAAATACTATTTTATTTCTCTATCAACGTCCACTCTGAAGGATGCACTCCATAATGGAGTTGTCTCAATTAACACAAAACGAATTTCTCGAGAACATGACGCTGACAAACGCCCACAAGCATACTTGAAAGTTACATATAACTAGGTAGAACATACACAGGAAAATCTTACAAGAAACAGAAGACTTGAGAGTGCTTGCATCCCACAAGGGTACAATCTTATACAAGGGCAGTGTTTTCCAAGGACAGTCGATGGACGAACAGCATTTGCGGAGGCCCATACTATCACGATACCACTTTCCCCTGCTCTCTAGTGCGGAAGTTCAACCAGAAACCATTTTCCGCTGCTGGCACGAAGGTCTTCTTACTGAGCTTCATTGGAATGCAGGTGTCAGCGCTGGGCTCCAAGTCGCAGCGCCACAGCAGATGAAACAGCAGGATCTTCGACTCCATCAGAGCAAATCTGTTCCCTATGCAAACCCTTGGTCCCAGACCAAAGGGCACGTAAGTCGACTGGGAAACTTCCCCGTCCAAGAATCGTTCAGGCTTAAATTTGAGCGGGTCAGGGAAGTGCGCGGGGTCGCGTTGAAACGCGAAAGGAAGGAACCAGATATTTCCGCCTGGTTTAATCGTGACAGGTTTCATGTCAGGCACTGCTGGTGGAAGCTGAAACTCTTTCACGCAGACACGATCCAGGAACGAAGCTATGGAATAGAGCCTCAGCGTCTCGTTCAACACGGCCTCCATGTATTGCATGCCTTTGATGGCTTCGTAAGTGGGCTTTCCATCTGTTTTCCCAACGACCTCCTCGATTTCCGCCCGCAGTTTCGCTTGAACTTCAGGCATCACGCCGATTTGATGAGCAGCGAAGCAGAGGAAGCTAGAGGTCGTGTCGTACCCGCCCAAGAGGAAGATGAACGCCTGGTAAGTCATTTCGTCGATGCTCAGACCTCCGCCATCTTTGTCCCGCGTCTCCATCATCAGTTGGATCATGTCAGGACGATAGATACTCTGTTTTGGGACAGTTGAAACCATGTGAGGACCGACTGACAGGATTAAGGTCTATGCACGCGTATCAGAACCGTCAATTGTGAGTGCTAATAAGTATGGTCATGTCCGTGATAGTTACAATTATGTAAAACTGAAGCATGGAGACCATTGACAGTGATCACACTACAGTATTACGGACCTCATATGCGTGCGTAGGTGTTTAAAGAGGAAGAAACGTGCAATTTGCGTGAGTTAAATCGCTATGAATCAAAATAAGTATCAGTGGAATGATAGAGTAGTGGTGAAGAGGACGTTTAAACTGTGAACGATGAGAGAAATAAGATCTCGTGTTTTAAATCATCATTTCGGAAAAAGAACTATGTTATTCTTTATTAAAGCAATCTGAAGGTAACGCGAAGTGTGCATAGCTAATTACCAATATCAAAAATGCAATTTCAATCTGGGACATCTAACAATGCCTACCTTCTCCTGCCTCATCCGAACCGTATCAGCAACGATGCCCCGGAAGTACTTCCGAGCCTTACTACTGAATAATCTTATTCCAAAAAGCTTGGAAATGGTCGGGAAGTTCTTACCAATCATAAACTTGATAGACAAACCAGACATGAAATTCACCGTCTCCTTAGCAAACCGATAGAACTCGTTGTTCGGATTCTTCATAGAGTCCACAGAGAGCCCGAAACTACACGAAGCGATCACATCAGTCGTATACCGACCGAATATTGCCTTCAAATCGTACACCTTTCCCCGCTTCGACTCCAGCGCGATATAATTGGCGAAGTTCTCAGCGCAGTCAGACATCAGGAAGAACATGGTCTTCATCTTGCTGGAGGTGAAGGCTGGGCTCAGCAATCTCCTCATATCACGCCAACGGTCTCCGCGAAGGCTAAACAGATTTTTCCCCATCAAGGGGTCAAGATCCTCGTCTACGAAGCCGCGGTGGTCGGTGAACTGATCGAAGTTCTTCACAGCGATGGATAAAACAAGTTCTGGGTCCCGAAGTACGATCACCGGCGTGTCGAACTGGTAAAATCCGAAGTATCTCGCCTCTGGGTAGCGGTTGTACAGTCGCTGGAGCTCCTCCGTGATGGAGATTCGCTGGAACATGATCGGCGTCATGTTTCCAAGGATTGGAATCGGTGGCTCATGGGGGATTCCCAGATCCTTGAAATAGGTCATTCGGCTCCATAGAAGGTAATAGAGGAGGAGGATGGCTATCAAAGCGATCAGAGCTGCCGTGAACAGGTCCATGGAGATAAATTAGCTGGATGTTTGGCGTCGACTGCTTTTGTTCTTGAAGAGGATTTAGGAGAACGAATAGAGACTGTTGCCCGTCCGTAACTGAACGAGATGATAGCAGGATCAGTCGTATAATTGCTCTATAGCGCGAAATATAGAATGATCTTGTGACCTGTGACGCTATCAATCCGTTTCGATAAATGATTTTTATGGCACAGTTAGCGATACGATACGCTGCGTGGCTTAAGGAAGGTGTAATCTTGAAATATCATGTATCGTGTTCTTATCATTATCAGACATGTAGCTTTTTATTCAAGACTACATCGGAAAAAACCAATAGAGTTTTTTTAATATCTCAAAATATCTATAAATACATTCCAAAAAGACTCTTTACCCAATGTGCAGTTTTCTCTAAAGAAACATTTTTTTAAGGGATTACACGATAATATTGTCTTAAGAACCTGTATCGCGTAGATTAGCATCCTCGCAACTGTGTCTACAAGTCTCAAATTATTCAGAAGAATCTAAGAATAGGAATCGCTTCAACCAATTTTTATCTCCTTTGCATACGACCTTCATATGGTGTCCCCTTTTACCTTCCAAAAATTCCGAAGTCCCTTATCGTTAGTACATTCCCATCTCGCAAACCTAACATCGCAACAAGGTCGAATTCCTTCTTTGCAAGATGCAGAAGCACCTGCAACCACGCTGTTGTTCCTTATACCACCAAAATCATTAATATTTCAGGAAAGGTAGAAGAGGACCGTGAAGAAATAAAAACAAAGTAACAAATAAAAAATACTTTATTTATCTTTACCAACGTCCACAATCGATTGCACTCCATCATGGAGTTATATCAAATAACACAAAACGTTATTCTTGAGCATACATTCCTCACAAATGCACACAAGTATACTTGAAAGTTACATATAACTTGATAGATCAAATATAGGACAATTTTACAAGCATTAGATGACATGAAAGAGACTTTTCCAAACACAGTCAGTGGACCGGCAGCATCAACGAACTCGGAGGCTCATACATTCACAATACCACTTTCTCCTGCTCCCTAGTGTGGAAGTTCAACCAGAAACCATTCTCCGCTGCCAGAACGAAGTTCGTCTTATCAAACTTCATTGGAATGCAGGTATCAGCGCTGGGCTCCAAGTCGCAGCGCCACAACAGATGAAACAGCATGATCTTGGACTCCATCAAAGCGAATCTATTTCCAATGCAGATCCTTGGTCCTACGCCAAAGGGCACGTAGTTGGGCGCAGAAATGTCGCCGTCCATGAATCGTTCAGGCTTGAACTTCATCGGCTCGGGGTAGAGTTCGGGGTCGCGTTGAAGCGCGAAAGGAAGGAACCATACGACTCCGCCTGGTTTGATAGTGACAGGCTTCGAGTCAGGCGACGCTGGTGGAAGCTGGAACTCTTTCACGCACACACGATCCAGAAAATAGACCACGGCATAGAGCCTCAGAGTCTCGTTCAACACAGCGTCCATATATCGCATATCTTTGATGGCTTCGTAAGTGGGCTTTCCGTCTGTTTTCCGAACGACCCCCTCGATTTCCGCCCGCAGTTTCGCTTGAACTTCAGGCATCACGCCGATTTGATGAGCGACGAAGCAGAGGAAGCTGGAGGTCGTGTCGTAGCCGGCCAAGAAAAAGAGGAACGCCTGGCAGGTCATTTCGTCGATGGTCAGACCTTCGCCATCTTTGTGCCGCGCCTCCATCATCAGTTGGATCATGTCGGGACGATAGATGCCCTGTTTTGGGACAATTGAAACGGTGTGAGCATAAACTGACAGGATTAAGGTCAATACACACGTATCAGAGCTGTCAGTCTGAGTGGTAAAATGTATTGTTCCCGTATGTTCCGAATGGAATAGTTCACACTTGTCCATGACAGATACGTATGACGTCACATGTATGATGTCACATGATATAAATCATGTGATATTGAAGCAAGGAGACCACTGACACTGATGGCCCTGAACCATTACGGGACTTATGTCCGTGAATAGACCTTTAAAAGGGTAAAGACGTGCAATTTGCATGAGAACTGGTGAAGGGGACGTTTAAACTGTGAACGACGAGAGAAACAAGATCTCGTGTTTCAAATCATCGTTTCGGAAAGAGAAATACGGTATTTTTTTTAAAGCAATCTGAAGGAAACATGAATCGTGAATAGCTAATTAGCAATATCAAATGTAAGTTGAATCTAAGACATCTACCACTGCCCAAGTACCTACCTTCTCCTCCCTCATCTTAACCGCATCAGCAACGATGCTCCGGAAGTACCTGCGAGCCTTCTCACTGAATATTTTTATTCCAAAAAGCTTGGAAATGATCGGGAAGTTCTTACCAATCATGAACTTGATAGACAAACCAGACGTGAAATTCAGCGTCTCCTTTGCGAATACATAGAACTCGTTATTCGGGTTCTTCATAGAGTCCACAGAGATCCCGAAGCTAC
Source organism: Andrena chrysosceles (assembly GCA_963855975.1). Classification (NCBI taxonomy): domain Eukaryota; kingdom Metazoa; phylum Arthropoda; class Insecta; order Hymenoptera; family Andrenidae; genus Andrena; species Andrena chrysosceles. The sequence goes on along the minus strand of OY979766.1, from coordinate 5,512,939 downwards.
ACGAAGCGATCACATCGGTCGCGTACCGACCGAATATAGCCTTCAAATCGTACACCTTTCCCTTCTTCGACTCCATCGCGATATGGTCGACGAAGTTCACCGCGCAGTCATGCATCAGGGTGAACATGATCTTCATCTTGCTGGTGGTGAAGGCTGGGGTCAGCAGTTTCCTCATCTCCCGCCAACGTTCACCGCGAAGGCTAAACAGAATCTTCCCCATCAAGGGGTCAAGTTCCTCGTCAACAAAGCCACGGTGGTCGGTGAACTGGTCGAAGTGCTTCACAGCGATGGCTGTGACCAGTTCTGGGTCCCGAATCACGATCACCGGCGTGTCGAAGTTGTAAAGTCCGAAGTATCTGTGTTCTGGGTAGAGGTTGTATGCTCGCTCAAGGTATTCGGCCATGGAGGCTTGCCGGAACACGACGGGTGCCACGTTTCCTAGGATCGGAATCGGTGTCTCATGGGGGACACCCAGATCCTTGAAGTAGGTCATTGGACGCCATAGGAAATAATAGAAGAGGAGGATCGCGATCACCGCGATCAGGGCTCCGGTGAACAGGTCCATGGAGATGGATGTAGTTGGTTGTTGACGTCGACGACTCCTCTTCTTGAAGGGGATTTAGGAGAACAAATAGAGGCTGCTGCTTGTCCGCCACTGAACAAGATGATAACAGAATCGTCCATATAACGCGGGCGTATAATCCGCAGTACAGGATGATCATGTGACCAGCGACAATATCACTCGGTTTTGATAAAATCGTGTTAACATTATCGTTTAGAGGAATCTTAATGGCTTATCGTGTAAATGAGGCGAGATTGGGACGCGTGCAGGGCGGGTAAAGGGGGTATAAGCGTTTGAAAGTATCAAGAATTGGAATTTTTTTACATATTTTCATGGATGGTTGTTTTTGAAATATTATAAAACAAGTCCGAAGCAAAAAATTGAGTGAAACAACCCACGTAGCACGAGACAGTGGCGCGACGACTCGACAGATCGCAGCGGAACTACATTTTTCATTACGGTGCTGCTAAATACTCGCGCTACGTTCAATCAATTCACTTCCATTTTTTAAATCCCCTTCCCCTCTTCGCCCTACGAGGCCCGATCTTCTGGAACCCCCTTTTCGGAGCCCCAAATAAGAACCGCTGATATTCTAATTGCCATGCATATTTTGCCCATGAGTCATGTTATATTTCAGTTATATAACGCATAGTTTGCACATGACTCATGGTGCATAATGGACAACATAAGAAAGTACCTCCATAAATCGGAAACGTGTCCATAGTTTCGTGCAGAAAAATTTGAGAACAACTTCAGGATTGTAATTAATACATAAATCTAATGACTATGGCTAGTTACAGAAACTTTTTTTTTAAGAACTTTTATTTTAAAATAAATTTGCACTGTATTAAAATAAATAAAAAATAACTCCGAGAAACATTTTACAGCATATTTTTCTTATCATATTGAACCTGATAATTATTTTCTTATCACTTGATTCATTCTTTCACATTAGCCTATCTTGAAATATCATGTACCGTGTTATTATCACCGTCAGAGTTATAGCTATTTATTCAAGACTACACCGGAAAAAACCAAACAAATTTTCTATTGTCATCCGAAAATATGTATAATTTTTTTAATTGATAACACGAGAATGTTATCTTAAGAAACTGTGTCGTTTAGATTAGCATCCTCGCCATTATACCTACGAGTCTCAAATTATTAAGGAGAATCTGAGAATAAGAATTGCTTTAACCAATATTTATCATCTTTCCACACGACCTTGATATTTCGTCCCCTTTTATCTTCCATAAATTCTGAAATCTCTTACAGTTTGTAGGTACCTATACTTCCTTACATCATCAAAATCCTTGATGTTTGAGGAAAAGTAGACGAGGTCAGTGAAGAAATAAAACAAAGTAACAAATACAAAACACTTTATCTTTTATCTTTATCAACGTATTCTCTCGATTGCACTCCACCATAAAGTTCTCTCAATTAACACAAAACGTTCTTCTCGAGCATACGTCCCTCCAAAATGCAAACAAGCATACTTGAAAGTTACATATAATTTGGAAGATCGAACATAGGAAAATTTTACAAGCAACAGAAAGTTTGAGAAAGCTTGCATTCCCATGGCCACCATTTTCCACATCGCCAGAGTGTTTTCCAAGCACAGTCGATGGACCAACAACATCAACGATGGCCCATACTTTCACGACACCACTTTCTCCTGCTTCCTGGTGCGGAAGTTCAACCAGAAACCATTCTCCGCTGCCAGCACAAAGCTCTTCTTATTTAGCTTCATCGGAAGAGTGGTTTCAGCGCTGGGCTCCAAGTCACAGCGCCTCAACATATGAAACAGTACGACCTTCGCCTCCATATAGGCGAATCTGTTCCCTATGCATATCCTTGGTCCCAGGCCAAAGGGCACGTAGGTGGACTGGGAAACCTCCCCGTTCAAGAATCGTTCAGGCTTGAACTTCATCGGGTCAGGGAAGTACGCGCTGTCGCGATGAAGCGAGAAGGGAAGATACCATACGACTCCGCCTGGTTTGATCGTGACAGGCTTCGAGTCAGGCGTCGCTGGTGGAAGCTGGAACTCTTTCACGCAGACTCGATCCGCGAACCCTAGGGGATAGAGCCTCAGCGTCTCGTTCAATACAGCGTCCATGTATCGCATGTCCCTGATGTCTTCGTAAGTGGGATTGCCGTTTGTTTTTCGACCAAGCTCATCGATTTCCGCACGTAGTTTCGCTTGGACTTCGGGGTTAACTGCAATCTCATGAGCAGCGAAGCTCAGGAAGCTCGAGGTAGTTTGGACGCCGGCGAAGAAGAAGATGAACGCCTGATTAGTCATTTCTTCGATAGATAGCCCTCCGCCGTCTTTGTCCTGCGTCTCCATCATCAGTTGGATCATGTCGGGACGATGGATACCCTGTTTTTCGATACAATACGAACTGTTTGTGGGCTGATTTTCGTGGGTCCCTTCGATTTCGTCTGGAAGACTGCCAGGAGCAAAAGGGTACACGCAGCGATTGCGTGTGGGCATTGCTTGGGGAAAATATTTGTGGAGGATGGAATATACTAAAGGGATTCGTGGTTGGAGTTTGGATTGTGATCTGTCGTGGGTATCTTTTTCAAACGGTTAGCAGTTTCCAGTGTTGGAGCTGTGTGACGTGATAATGTTGGGATGATAGATGATGATGAGTTTAGGCTTGACTGATGGTGATTTTATATGTAGGAGAAAAAGAGTCGGCCGGTCGAGTGTCTGGACCGAGAATCGAACCCGGGATCTCTCGCTTGCCGGGATACTGCTTTAACCACTTAGCTACACAGAGCTACACTTAGCTACAACTCTTCTTCCCCAAGTAGCTTACTATACCCAACCTAACGGAGCGCTACTATCTGTCCAAACTTGCACGATAGGCAATTTCCTAACTAAACGGCGATCGCCTATGTACATATACGTGATTTATTAGAGTTGTTGATGAGAGAATTAAAATTTAGTAGCTACCGAAAGTAAAAATATGGGAAAATTATTCAGAAATTTATACAATTATTACGCAATACAAAAAAACTTATTCTATAAGATAATGTTTAATCAAATACGTATAACGCGAATAGTATGTACATACTATATCACAAAGTTCAAGTTTTAAGATTGAGATATTTCGACACGCGTCATACCTTTCTAATCTTTCGCCTTCTGGCTGTCAGATATTAAAACATTTCCATCACATTTTACAGCACAAGAAGTTCTCTAGCATAGATTCAGTGAATATGCTGTTGTGGAGTTCATAAATTCTAGAAGATAGAAGTTCTATAAAAGAGGGTCTGGAAATTCTAATTCCAGATATAAAAACTATATCTGAGCTACAGGGCAATACCTTCAGTATCAAACAATTACTGTAATTCCATTTTCAACCTCCTTTAAAAAATACGACCAATCTTTTGCACCATCCTACTACAATTAAAAACACTCCTCTACTATGAAGTCCCTAGCCCCTAGAATCTAGCATATCCTTGATCTCAATGCTCCTAAATCTTCTCAGAAATATTTGTCAAGGAAGTTACCGACGATCACAAGATGCACAAAGCATAAATGAGAAGGTGTGGATAGGCTACTCTACACAGAACAGTGTGTAGCATATAACTACTATTGCCCGGCCAAAAGAAGATCCCCAGCAGGCGGTCTCAGGCGATACAGTCCGCCGATGTGACGATTGGTCGACTCACCTATTTGGGCACACTTTTAAAGACGGGACACACGTATTTTGGTTATTGGATGAAGTAGGCACATACATTGTCGCACCGCGCGACGAAGAGTGCGAACAAAACACATCGAGATCGAGTGGGATAAAGCGATCTGACCGACGAACGCCAAAGCAATAGCGTAGGCATCTTTAACGGTTAACCATTAATATATAATAACATAAAATTATCCATATTTTTCACAATATGTTCAGGAAAGTATTATCATTGGGTTGGTATCGGGATAATACGTTCCCGAATATATTGTGAAAAATAAGGAAATTTTTATGTTATTATATGTTAATTGTTAACCGTTAAAGATGCCTACGCTATTGCTTTGGCGTACGTCGGTCAGATCGCTCTATCCCACTCGATCTCGATGTGTTTTGTTCGATCTCCTCGTCGCGCGGTGCGACAATGTATGTGCCTACTTCAGCCAATAACCAAAATATGTGTGTCCCGTCTTTAAAAGTGTGCCCAAATAGGTGAGTCGACCAATCGTCACATCGGCGGACTGCATCGCCCGAGACCGCCTGCTAGGGATCTTCTTTCGGCCGGGCAATAGTACCTACCTTCTCTTTCCTCATCCTAACCGTATCAGCGACGATGCCCAGGAAGTACTTGTGAGTCTCGTCGCTGAAAAACCTGACGCCCAGCAGCTTGAACAGTACCGGGAAGTTCTTGCCCAACAAGAACTTGATGGACAAACCAGACAAAAAATTCATCGTCTTCTTGCCAAAGATATAGAAATCGTTGTTCGGGTTCTTCATAGAGTCCACAGATATCCCATAGCAGCACGTGGCCACGATATCGGTCGTCCATCGACCGAAGATGTTCTTCACATCGTACACCTTTCCCTCCTTCGACTCCATCGCGATAAAATCGATGAAGTTCACAGCGCAGTCATGCATTAGGGTGAACATGGTCTTCATCTTGCTAGCTGTGAAAGCAGGACTGAGCACCCTCCTCATATCCCTCCAACGGTCACCACGGAGGGAGAACAAGTTACCCCCCATCACAGGGTCTACATCCTCGTCCGCGAAACCGCGATGGTCGGTGAACTGGTCGAAGTTCTTCACTCCGATCATAGTAATCAGTTCTGGGTCGCGGAGAATGATCACCGGCGTGCTGAAGTTGTAGAATCCGAAATATCTGGCACCTGGGTAGCGGTTGTACGCTCGCTGAAGTTCCTCCGCGTTGGTGATTCGCTGGAATACGATCGGCGCCATGTTGCCCAGAATCGGAATCCCTGATTTATGGGGGATGCCCAGGTTCTTGAAGTAGGTCAGTGGATGCCATAGCAAGTAATAGAGGAGGAGGATTACTATCACAGCGATCAGAGCTCCCGTAAACAGGTCCATGGAGCTGGCTGTAGTTGAATGCTGGGTGACGACGGCTTCTTCTAGAAAACGAATAAAGACTGCTGCCCTGTCCGTAACTGAACGTGATGATAGCAAAATCGTCGGTATAAACGCTGTATTGTGTGATGTATAGGATGATCATGTGACCTTTGACGACACGACTCGGTTTTGATAAATGGTTCTTATCCAACAGTTACTGATACCAGACGCTGAGCAAAATAAGGAATCTGGTGGTGTATTTAGAGAAATCTTAATGGTCTTATTGTTAAAATGAGACGAAATTGTGACGATTGCATTTACAAGTCTGATAGTTTGAAGGAAATTCTACGCATACGACGTTGAAATCACATCGCCTTTTAACTTCCAAAAATTCCGTAGTCTCTTATCGTTAATACATTCCCACCTCGTGAATTTAACATCACGACAGAAAGATGCAAAATACATCGGCTTAATTCTTGTAACCACGATGCTCTTCCTTACAGCATCAAGATCATTGATGTTTAAGAATCACTAGAGGAGGACAGGGAACAAATAAAAACAAAATAACAAGTACAAAACACTTTATTTTCTTTCCCAATCAACGTCCCCTCTCGATGCACTCTATCATCGAGTTCTCTCAATTAACACATAACGTTTTTCTCGAGCATATCGTCGCTCAGAAATGCTCACAAGCATACTTGAAAGATACATATAACTTGGTAAAACAAACGCAGGAGAATTTGACAAGCAACAGAAGCCGATACCACAATCGGCAGGCAAGAACTGGTACAACATTTGCAGCTTGCATCCCCAAGGGGACTATTTCACACACCGCCAGAGTGTTTTCCAAGCACAGTCGATGGATTAACATGCTTTCACGATACTACTCTCCCCTGCTCCCTAGTGCGGAAGTTCAACCAGAAACCATTCTCCGCCGCCAGCACGAAGGTTTTCTTATTGAGCTTCATCGGGACAAGTGTGTCAGCGCTGGGTTCCACGTCGCAGCGCCACAGCAGATGAAACAGCAGGATCTTGGACTCCATCAAAGCGAATCTGTTCCCGATGCAGACCCTAGGTCCCACGCCAAATGGCACGTAGTTGGGCGGGGAAATATCCCCGTCCAAGAATCGTTCAGGCATGAACTTCATCGGCTCGGGATAGAGCGCGTCGTCGCGTTGAAGCGCGAAGGGAAGGAACCATACGACTCCGCCTGGTTTGATAGTGACAGGCTTGGAGTCAGGCATCGCTGGGGGAAGCTGGAATTCTTTCACGCAGACACGATCCAAAAAGGAGACCAAGGAATAAAGCCTCAGCGTCTCGTTCAACACAGCGTCCATGTATCGCATGTCTCTGATGGCTTCGTAGGTGGGGTTTCCGTTTGTTTTTCGACCAACCTCGTCGATTTCCGCCCGTAGCTTCGCTTTGACTTCGGGGTTCACTGCGATCTCGTGAGTAGCGAAGCACAGGAAGCTCGAGGTAGTTTCGAAGCCGGCGAAGAAGAAGATGAACGCCTGATTGGTCATTTCTTCGATAGATAGCCCTCCGCCGTCTTTGTCCCGCGTCTCCATCATCAGTTGGATCATGTCGGGACGATGGATGCCCTGTTTTTGGGTACATTACGAACTGTTTGAGGGCAGATTTTCGTGAGGCTCTGCGAATTCGTCTGGCCGACTGCCAGGATTCAATGGGAAGCCAGCGATTGCGTGTGGGGCATTGCTTGGGGAGAACGTGAACTGGATGGAATTTTACGGGGAATAGAATTTGGAGTGTAATGTGTCGTGGGTATCTTTTTCAAGCGTTTAGCAGTTTCGACTGTTGGGGCTGAGTGACGTGATAATGCTGGGATGATAGATGATGATGAGTTTTGGCTTGACTGGTGGGGATCTTATACGTGATTTGGAGTTGTTGGTGTGAGAGACTGAATATAGGTCGTAAGACACTTTCATTTGCAACTAAAAGTAATTATCTACCGAAAGTAATAAGATGAGAAGATTATTCAGAAATTTAAAAATTTATTATGGATAGTTTCTGTAAATTGTTACAGAACAACCAATGCGAAAAGATTTCTTCTATACGAGAATGTCTAATAAAATATAACTTGAATGATATATTATAAAGTTTAGGGTTTAAGATTGAAATATCTACTTCGACACGCGCCATAATCTCATATGCCTTCGTCCGCTGACTGTTAATTGTTACATCACAAGAAATTCTCTGGCATAAGATTCAGTAAAAATAGCGTTCGGTGTACATAAATTCCAGAGCAGTGTTTACCAACCTTATTTGAGTCGCGATTCTCTTTTATAATACTCAAATAACCTGCGACACGCCCCGTCCCCTCTCCGTATAAGATAAGATAAATTTAATAAGGTAAAGGAAACACATTAAAAATAGGAATTTCAGCATATAATTCTAACTTAATAATTAAAATAAATAAATGCTAAAAATCGTCAACTAAAAATAACCGTGGCGACTGCCCAGAAAATACTTTGCGACCCACAGGTTGGGATTCACTGTTCTAGAAGTTTATAGGTCTATAAAAAAGGGCTTGGAAAACTTATTTCCAGATACAAAAACCATATCTAAACTACAGGGCAGTACTTCGAGTATAAAAAAATAACTGAAATTCCTTTAAGAGATATAAAAAACCTTTTGCACCAACATAATACAAGTAAGGGAGCTCTACTATTAAGTCTCAAGCGTTCCTATCACTCCAATCCTTTTAAACCTTCTGAGAAATGACTGACATAGGAATTACCAACGATCACAAGTTGCACAAAGCATGAATGGTATGTCGGGACAGTATGTAGTACAGAACTGCCTACCTTCTCTTCCCTCATCCTAACCGTCTCGGTAACAATGCGCAGGAAGTACTTGTGAGCCTTGTCGCTGAAGAACCTGACGCCCAGCAGCTTGAACAGTGTCGGGAAGTTCTTACCCATAAAGAACTTGATGGACAAACCAGACAAAAAATTCATCGTCTCCTTTGCAAACCTATAGAACTCGTTATCCGGGTTCTTCATAGAGTCCACAGAGAGCCCAAAGCTGCACGTGGCGACGATATCAGTCGCGTATCGACCGAAGATATCCTTCAGATCGTACACTTTTCCTCCCTTCGACTCCGTCGCGATGCAATCGGCGAAGCTCACCGCGCAGTCACACATCAGGGTGAACATGATCTTCATCTTGCTGGAGGTGAAGGCTGGGCTGAGCAGCCTCCTCATCTCCCGCCAACGGTCACCGCGGAGGGAGAACAGATTGCCCCCCATCAGAGGGTCTAGTTCCTCGTCCACGAAACCCTGATGGTCGGGAAACTGGTCGAAATGCTTCACAGCGATCATAGTAATCAGTGCCGGGTCGCGAATCACGATCACCGGGGTGCCAAAGTTGTAGAATCCGAAGTATCTAGCCTCTGGGTAGCGGCGGTACACTCGCTCAAGTTCCTCCGCGATGGAGTTCCGCTGGAACATGACCGGCGCCATGTTGCCCAGAATCGGAATCCCTGGTTCATGGGGGATGCCCAGCTTCTTGAAGTAGCCCAGTGGATGCCAGAGCAAGTAACAGAGGAGGAGGATCGCGATCGCAGCGAGCAGAGCTCCCGTGAATAGGTCCATGGCGATGGATGTTAAAGATGAACTTTCGAGGCTCCTGTTGAACGAGCAAAGTCTGCTACTCCGTCGTGACTGAAGTGAACGGTGGTATGTTCTCGGAAGTATATCTGAGACTTGCACGATAAATTAACGAGCAGTTTCATTAATAGGCTGCTATTATAAAGCTGTCAGTAGATACGTCGGGCTTCGTGAATATGCGACTTCAAACGCCTGTGTCACGCAAGAAACGCTTGAGAAACAGTTGACCTTGCCGGTGGTAGTGCAGATTGCATTTAATGAATGCTGGTTATTGATATCTTTTTTAATAACATAAAATTGAGTATTGTATCTCTGTCACTTTCTTCTCGAATATTTGCAGTAGCATTTCCATTTATAACAACATATATGAAATTGATGTAGCACTTGTTAAGTGGATCGTAATTGCAGAAAAGTCTCACTTCATGGATATGTATATACTTGAAAGCGTTGAGGAGTTGCAGCGACATTACACAGTCATCGATGTGGACCAAGTCACAGCCCAATACGAATTTTAGATGTCAAAGTTCAGTGTACCCGGATCTGTGCATCGATTAATCTGTATTTTATACGAATTATGTCTTGCCAAACGATAACGCTGATTCCCTCACGCCTTAATCCAAGATAATCTTAGTTGAAGTGCAGACGTTTTGAAAAATTTTCAAACTCTTTGCAAGTTTCTTCTTTAAAACGCTGTTCATTGAAAGATATATTATTATTATTATTTATTCCACTAGTAAAGAACCTTTAGTTTACAGTATAGATGCAGTTAATAAAGTTAGTAAAGACACAGTGTGAATAAAAAAAATGCCAGTGCAAAAATAATAGAACTAATGAACTAATAAAACTTGTATTGTTTGCTCTTTACAAGTTTGCTGTAACAACCGCGCAGATGATTACTCAGGATTGGTAACTTTCATCTTTTCCATTATTTTTCTTTGAGTAGGGACGGAGAGAGATGATCTGCGACAAAACATGATCTGCCTCGTGTTCTAATTGCGACGGATAGGCCCGTCGATTTCTCGAAAAAAAGGGGACATATCTATGACACAGCGCAACGCTGCGCGCGAAATTGCAACCTGAGATGCACGCGAGTACGGCTCGACGAGACGCTGCGATTATCAGGAATGATAAGTGCGTTATACAACGCGCGATGACATGAAAAAATTCCCTGATCTCGGGGGGAGAAGGAACAGAATTGAGACTGTTGTCTGTTAACATGTCAATGTCACTATTTCTAAAAAGAAGCTTCTTCTCTTATCTGCACGAGATCGTTAATTAGATTCATAAATAATAGTAATTCTAGGCAGTGATTCTGATAAAGTGGAAAACAAAGTAGTACCTACCGTAAACTGGGGAACGTTGGCAGTTACTTAACATGTATTAAAGAAGGAAAAGGACAAAAGTTTTATACATTTTCACACTTGTAATACAATCACAAATGATGCGATCTTAAAATAGGATCCTTAATGCAAATGTAAAAATGTTAATTTATTTATTAGACAGGGTGTTACTTTACTGATAGTCAATACTCTAGGGGATAATCACCTTTTAGTCCCTTTCTTCGGTTTTAAGAAATTCAATGTCAATTTTCTTGAAAACGAAGCCTTTACCGCAATTTCGTCACTCTTCATTTTCGTTTTATTTTCGCCTGTATAATCACCCCCTGGAGTATTGACTATCAATACAGTAACCCCTGTATAACAAAATGTCCCCAAAACATGCCAATATTCCCCCAGTTTGTTATTCTGTTTGCGTTGCACAATACTTGAGCTTGACATCACCCCTGTTTAAAATTCAAAGCTATGCCCGAAGGAGAAACTGCTCGTTGCCAATAATAGTATACAGTTGGATGAAAATTATTATTCTCTATGAAGTCGATTTCCATGTATGCAAATACCAGAAGCGAATAAACACGATTGCCCCTATTCCTCTATATAGGTCTTGGCAATTAACGATAGTTATCATTCAATCTAGAATCAAGAGTATCAAGACACCTATCAAGCTGCTTACAATCTATCTGCCCACGCGAATCTGAACGGCGAATACGCGCGGATATAATATTAAACGCTCGAAACAGAGCGAACGCAATGATTACTCCCAGGTGGTTCAAATATACGTAGTCAACGTTTCGACTGGCGTTCTGGCTAGGGATGGGATCAAGTTCAATGTGTATTGCTCACAAATCCGAGTCAATTTCAATAAAAAAGTTTCATTCTATGTACTCCCAAACTACATATGTTATACAAACTGGTTTCGAACCGCAGAAAAAGAGCATGCAGGGTTCGAGAAGGTTTAAGTACTTTGACGTTTGAAAGAATGGAATCTCATAAAATTAGTACTTGAACTCTGAATGACATTCGAGTTCAATATTGTAAGTAAAAAACTATCGTAGGTAACCTGTGAATCATAAAAAGCTTCGAATCTACTTGATTAGGGTTCGATTATACTTGAAAGTACCACTTGCGTTTCTCAAAGTACTGCGACAAAGAATTCGAACCTATCAAGGTTCGAATCTACTTAAAAGTATTATTTTTCTATTTCAATGTACTCGTGAACTGTTCGAATCTATTCAGTCAGATTCGAACCTACCTACTTCCAATATACTTCCTCCCATCACTACTCCTGGCCTTCTTTCGCGTTGATATTTTCTGGAAAGTGAAGAAATGTTTACTTTGGAAGGAAACCAGGCGAGAAGTTCTCTTTCAACGTTCCGCGGAAAAGTTTGCCCACTTGGAACCAGCTACACGACTACCACTTCAAATTTAGGAGCTTGCCTCGCTGAGGAACGTTTCACGTTCGTGGATACAAGTATAATTGCGAGAAGTGTATCTTTTCATTTCCCGCATGTTTGTACAATATATCTAATTAACGTGTAGCGGTGTTTCATTGATTTGTCAAGCTTATCAAGCGAGGCTCTGACAAATGTTTACCGAGTAGGTACATGTTCATGTGGACGTTTGTCGTGAATGGAGACAGGCATATTATCGCAATTTATCACTGTACACAGCAGCGTGACACCGAATGGTTTTGCGATTCATTTGGTACTGTTTCCGCCCCCGCGGGTACGCCCACTATCGATTCGCGGTATCGTTGACAGAAGGCAAAACGATTCGTGATGGAAACCGACGACTAACAGCCCCCTTCGATAAGTAAGTCACGAAACCTGAGCATCAGAACACGGGGGGAAGTAGCGAGGGGCGGCACGGGGGTGAAAAGTAGTAACGATCAGGAAACCTTGAAAAGCACGATGGAGTTTCCGTTTAGTTCTACTCGTTCCACTTGATAAGTGGATAGACAGGCTAAGCGGAACCGCACTTAACGAATCAACTATTTTGCAGTGGTGGTTAAAAGGAAGTTTAAACCATAATTGGTGGTTTAGAATTTGTATCCTATAGATTGGGGATTGCCAGAATGGGAAAGTGATAGTAGGTCATATCATTATGAGGCCTCGAAAGAACAAGTCTATTTCTACAGTTGTGTAAAATATGTACATATAGTACATATAGGGAATAAAATAGCTATTACTCCAATAGTTTTTGCCTCGTTGATGGTAAATGAATTTCGCGTACACGAAAAGGCTCGCGTAATTGAATTTTATGCAATACAGCAGTTCCTGTTGGTTTTATATTTCAAGGAAAGAACGATGTACTTCAAAGTGAAGTGGGAGGGGTCACGAATTTTTCAGGTCAATATTATGAATTTAATATTTAGAAAGAAGTATTTTATCTCACCACTATAACTAAGCTGTTTTTTATATGGTTGTTTCTGAAGAGTAATGTTTTAAAATGTGGACCCATAGAGAGTGAGGTTCCAACATCTTTTAATATTAAATTATAAAATATTAAAAAAAAAGAATATTTCGTCAAGAAAAGATCGAAAAGATCGTCATTAATATCACCTATATTTAAAATATTAAAAGAAGGGAGGAGGGAGGCAGAGTTAGTATGGGAAAAAGAGTGGGAGACTTTATGAACATAGAGGTTACGCAGTAGAAGAGGTATGTAGGAAGACGCAGAGAAGAAGGAAGGAATATGAAAGAGAAGTTGCAGGAAAGAGACAGGAACGAGCAAGTGGGAAATGGAAAGCAAGATTTAACCGATGATATAGGAAGGTAGCAACGGTGGGATTGCGAAGATACCTGAAAAAGAAAAATGATAAGGATGGCAAGGTTTAAACTGGCAAATGAAATGAGGGTGTTATAGGAAAGAGGGACGGAAAAGAAAATGCAAGGTGTGTGAGAAAGAAGAGAGGAACGTAGGAACATGTATTGGGTAGGTGTGGAGATTCAGGGGACAGAAGAGTAATAGGGGAGAAAATAAGGGACATTTCGGACGACACTAGAATGGCAGAAGGGTAGATGAAGGGTCTGGGAAGTTGGGGGAGGAGAGAAGGATGGGGATAAGGGATGCGGGAGAACAGGTAGATTAAAATAGAAATAGAGATGAGAAAAACAAAATGTAGGGTAGAAAGATTTAGATACAAGATGGGGTAGTAAACAGGAAAAAGGTAACAACGAGGAAATAGAAGGTAGCAAATAAGAGCTACAACCTTTCTTTCCATCACCACTATATTGTTGAGCCGATGACGTGTCTACTCATTGACCATACTCGCATTTCCCGATTTCGCTTGAAACCTTAGCAAAGACATCCTGAAACTCAAAGAACAGCATGCAAACATTTCTTCCAGATGCTGCGGAACGCTTACTTCCGCTTCTTTCCTCTTTGCCTTTTCTTTCTTCTTTTCGAAAATAGATTTCCGTAGACCTATTTCTCGTCTTTCTGGATGACACAGCACGTGTCAAGAAAAATCGATGCTACAACGATGACTTTTTAAGAACACTGTTCCTAGGATACAATCTTTCACCACTTTGACAATGTAGAAGTCTTCTTTGCTCGAAACTTCTCCGATATTAAGTTCAAAACACTGTTTACCAAAAACTTTAATTCTATCTCCAGTAGTGGTCGAATAACGAGTCCCGACGCATCAATCTCCCTGACTGGAGACAATTTTTCTAACAAGGGAAGTTAGACAAGCCGGAAATTCAGAAAACTTTGCTACTTTGTGTGCAAGTAGAGTAGTTCACGCGTAAGGCAATCCTATTTTTGTTGGTGCCATAGTGCGATTTTAGAAGAATGAAATCACCCCTTGAAAAAAATTCAGAATATTCTTTTTCGTGGAATATCTCGAGAACGGTGAGAGATATCGAAAAGAAGTTTAAACAAAAGTTGAATCTGTATTTTCTAACTACAAAACACCATAAAAAGGATTATCGAAAAATCCATACTTTTCGAGTTACCCCACCACCGATTCTTAATTCAATAATTACTCTTACTCAGTTTTGTAGATATAAGAAAAAGGTGCAACTTTTGTCTAAACTTCTTACCAATATCTCTCATCGTTCTCGCGATATTCCACGAAAAAGAAAATTCTGCATTTTTTCAAGGGGTGAGTTCACCCCCTAAACCGGCACTATGGCACCAACAAAAAAATAGGTTTGTCTTACGTATGAATCTACTCTACTTACATACAAAGTTGCATAATTTTCTGAATTTTCGTCTGGTCTAACTTCCCTTGTAAGTAAATTAATAGGTAAACCTGTGTCCAGTATAATTTTACAACAATTTCCACCGAAGGATCACGATCTGGCCCTTCTGACCGCCGATCTGACCACCCCTTCATCGCAGAAAACAAGCGTACCTCGCTGTCACAATATTCCCAACAATGACTCTGATAATTAGGTGTGTAATTTAACATCGCGTCAATAATGAAGGTCGGCTTATAGGACATATTAGGTAATGATCCAATCACCAAGTGTCAATTACGTGGCCGAGTGTTATCGATACGTTTCCTCGATGTCAGAACAAAATTGGGGGGAGGGGTTGTAAGTAGGAGGGAAATTGCGCGGTTCGACGCGCCACTGCGAAGAGATCGATTCTCGGGGGAACGTTTCAGGCTTCGAATCTATAAAGATGAATGGTGACGGTTACATAAGCTAGAGATATTTATACGGAGCTCGAAAATAGCTGAGAAACCTCGTTCGCGGTAACCACGGTCTACCCAACAGCATCGTGCACACAGATTATACGCGGCGAGTCAATGAAATATAAATGCGGGCCGAATGGAGTCCCGTCGCCGCAGACCTTTGTCACTCGTCGTTCTCCGTATTTTTGAAAAACCTAAAGAATGCAGTGGAATTTAATCGGCAGTATTTCGTTTGTCATTCGTCAAATTGAAATATCCAGTTTCGTCCACCTATTCATTGTTCGATCGTCCTTTGTCCACGCTTTATAATGAATATTACAAGCATAATTGTCAAGCTGACTGACATTTTCTAAACTTCGCTTGAGAGTTGCTTTATATTGCTTTATAGTCTGTACATAACTGAGGCATTGAGAGGAAAAATGGACTAGCCTACGGTGAAAAAAAATTAATTTTTCCTATTTTATATGATTTATAGGTTCAGCCTATTGGAGTACATTATTGCTAATATGTCGATCTCGCAAGAAATGTGGGTTAGTCTCTCTAACCGTTTATGCTCTCAATGCCAGATATTTACTGTGTTTATCAATCGGAGAGGAAATTCGGTACGTCGAGTGCGGCATTCAACGTTCGAGTCACGCACTACTGTGCTCTATTATTCAACAAAATTTTCGGGAGCCACGGCTTTCTTGTCCAAAGATATACTACTGTACTCTATTATTTACCACCGAAATTACTGTTACAACTTCCCCATCGATCAGCCAGTATCGTAAATCACTCCTTAGATCACGTACTGCTACGTGCTTTTTCGATCAACTGCACACGACCAATCCCGAGGTGTACATTCATGTAGTAGGTACACTAGTTAAAAAGAACATCAACTTAAACGGCCTTCCCTTATAAACTTAATTTTTCGGGAATTAAAAATGGAACAAGTATTGGACGTGCCATTTTGTACGTTTGTGGCTGTACTCTATCACATTTTAAGCATATAAAAAAGAATTGGCATCCGGAAATATATCGTTCTCTTCACGGTGCTCCCATTCCGGTATAAATAGATATGTTTAGTTGTAAAAATTCTTTGTATAGTCTTAAAAGGTTATAGAATAAAGGTATAAGCACGCAATACTTGTTCCATTTTTATATTCCCGAAAGATTAAGTTTTATTCAGCCGTCACACTAGAAACACCCCTTAGCCCTCTATAACACTTTATAATAACATATCAAATTATCTTTGTTTTATATTAAAGACGATAATTCATAGAAGTTTCATATTCAACTATTCTAAATAAATTGTAACGCAGCAATCTTAAACCCTTATTTTACCATTAAACGTTTAAGAAATGAAATTGAAATGCTCTTGTCAATTTATGTGCAATTTTTTAAGTTATACTACTGCCCTAAAAATGTCGGTAGAGGGTTAAACAATCTAGAAAAGTAATAGGTTGTTCCACGAGTTCTCCTTGTGTTCGGAATCGATATCGTGGCCTTTTAAATGCATCACAGTTCCGCGTTGATAAATTTCCCGTCGCTCAGGCCTTGCTCCATTATCGCCCCCAATGCCCTCACGAAATAATTCGACGAAGGAATCTGTAAATTAACCCCCAGGTCGACGGGTGTCTTTTTCGGCGTCAAAGCGCGCATGGGACGTGACCGAACGCCTTCTCGATTCGGAATTCATATGGTGTACAGTGTTTTTCGGTGAAGCACCCCTCACGAAACGCAAGGACGGTTGAACTATTTTCAGAAATGTTGATGAACGTTGATCCACGCACGCGAGCCATCCACTCGCGTGAGCAGAATGCTTCCGCCACTTCCTTGTTTTCGTATCGCCACTGTAGAAACGCGGACACTCACGGTTTCCACAATTAAAGAGATATTTAATTGCCGACCGTGATTACGAGGAGGGACCAATTAGCCAGTTAATCAGAAATATCGGTTCTTCCAATTGGTCCATGAAATTGGAATTTTCTTAAATGATCGTTTCAATAATGTGCCGGTGATTATGAAAGAGGTGTAGGGGTAAAAAATTTAAAAAAAAATTGAATTTCTCACTTATTTTGTGATGTTCTTTAGATTTCTGATTACATCATTTTCATAATCACCGACACGCTTATTTATTAAGGGGTCATTCTACTTTAAAAGATTTTTTTATCAATAAATACAACATATAGCGAAATAAATCTTTTTGGAATTTATTAAGCTACTCTTATATTGTATAAAAAAGTTAAAAAGTTTTGTTTTAATTTGTTTGAATAGCCTCAATATGGCTCCTAAAAAATATATAAAAACAAATTTTATGTTAAATGATTTTATTAAAAATGCAATAAAAACTAAATTAAAATGCACTAAAGACTAAAAAATATTTTTTTTCGTGCACTACAATTTCGATGGGGATATATAGCGCGGTTCTTAAATTTAAGCTCCATAAAAGGTACAGCGAAGGCGAATAGCTAAATAAGAAAACAGTTCAGAATCGCGACAGAGGAGGAACCACAGCCGAAAATGAACAACGAATATTATAATTCACACGGCTGATGTTTCATGCTGAGTTTCTATCGGGCAAAGAAGTCGACTCGGATCAGGCGTATTTCAGCGTGCATTTCCCCGTGTTTTCTTTGGTCGGTAAGAAAAATAGAAGTCCACGGTGCTATAGAGCAAAGACAGAGGCCAAGGAACACTATGCATTTCAAAATAGCGACGTCCATTAGCTGTCGAACTTTTAGACGAACGAGCGTAGTTTTTTGCTCGCTGATTCATCCGGCGCCGCTCGAAATACTTGGGCGAACCGGGCAAAAACAGATTACTCAGCTACCCTCTTCTTTCATCGACGGGGCCGAATAAAAGTGAAGCATTCGGAGGGAATAGCCGCGCTTCCTTCTTTGAAGCAACGCACCTACAAATTTCGAAGGGAAAAAGAACACGATGTCCCTTCACACCTTTACACATAATTCAGCGAAGCAAATTAAGTGCTTCAAAGTTTCAAGCACAAAACCTGTCGTTCCCTACAGAATCCCCAGAATCTTCACAATAAAAAAAAATCGAAAAGGCAAATATTCTGCCTCGATTCGACTCAACGAAGCTCATCCTCGTCTCTACCACTTAAAGATGTTTCCCTCACATACACTTCCCACCCCAAGAAACCAACCTAAAGAAACAAAAATCCAATTCTCGACTCACCGGGATCTGATTCAAGTTGATATCGGATTGTTCCCTGCTGGGACAGTCGGTGGACGTGGTGGAGGTCTGCTTGAACCGCCTGCTGAACCTCAGAAGATTCCGCATGATCATCGTGTTCATCACTATGATGAGCACCAGCGGTGCGATGAGGCTGGCGATGCTGTCTATGATGCTGATGATCTTCATCGTCTCCAGGTACTGGGGCTTGAGGTCGCAGTACTCCTCGCCGTCTCTATTGAGTACCACGCCAGCGGTGACGAAGGAGTAGGAGTGACTAGCCAACGCCAGGATCACCAGCACGAGTACTATCGTTTTGGCCCTGGCGATGGTGCATATGTGCGGCCGGTGCAGAGGGTACTGGACAGCTATGAACCTCTCTACGGTGAAGGCGACGATCAGCCACACACTCAGCGAGCTGCAGACCGCGCTCACGTACACCAGAGTCTCGCACCAGCCATCCTTGTTGAACACCTTCCAACCCAGAGTGTTGTTGAGCCAGACCAGCAGCAGAGTGACTAAGAAGCCAAAGTCAGCGGTGGCTAGAGCAGCCAGGTAATAACTGGAGCTGCGTATCCTCAAGTGAGTGTTCAGGAACACTATGCAGGAGAGCAGGTTGCCTACCAGGCCCAGGAGGATGATGAAGGGGATGTAGTACTGGTGGAAGAAGTCGAGGAGGAAGTACAGAGAGTGGCAATCCTCCGATTGTTTATCTTCGAGGTCTAAGCTTGGCTCGTAGCTGCGGTTCCTGTAACCGTAGTGGCTGAGGTTGGCCAGCATCGTGGGAGACACCGACCGCCTCAATCGAGAGGGGATTATCTCCATTGATAGAGACTCCTGAGCGCACCCGGCGTTCAAGTTGAACGTTGACGTGATCGAGAACATACTCGCGGTGCTTTAATGTCACTTTTCTCAAAGATCTCCAAGTTTGGGAGAAGATCCAAGTTGTAAGTTGTAGAACTATTATAACTTTCTGTGCTCGATTCTTTTGAGTATAGAACCCCTTGGGGGCTTTTATTTCTCAGTTGTGAGCAGCGAAGTTCCCTCCAGCGCGTTCAAATCACCGATATTCCCAGGCGATTTGGAGAACTAGGTCCCCCGTTGGCCGCCATGGGCGGAACAAACGTTGGTTATGTAATTCCAGCTGACAGCTTGGAAATATGACGTTAATGGGTAGCCCCGAGGTAATAACGAGGATATGATAAATAAGGGCAGCGTGATTCACGGCTGGTGCTCACGTACCCTACAGTCGTTTGGGAGTTTCGGCTCGCTGGGACACGTAGTCGACAGTGGCATAGAATTCTCGATTAAACTAACTTCACCGCGTTAATTAATAACGCCCTCGAGGAATGCCCGCGCCCTTTTCCAATGGAACTGCTCCCCAGCTGCGCGTGCAGTCTTCCAATGTCTCGGTTGCTTGGAAGAGTCGATGCTCCCTGGTTAAACGCATGATTTGTGCTTCAGGGTCCGGAGACATTCTAAGGAATGCTTTTTGCGTAGGCACAAGATTATTCGTTATCCTGCATCTCGAGTTCTATCTTCGGTCCCTCTTAACTAATTAAACGAAGAAGAACTGAGCTTGAAGAATCTTGAAGAGGTACATAGAAGTTCACTAAGTAGTCTTATTAATTTTTACAATTCTCTTTTTAGAGTTTTATCAATTTTTAGAATTTTCTTCTTAGAGTTCTTCGTAGTCAATGAATTCGTTGAAACGTCCACGTAACTACACCACACAAGTTCCTTTCCACGCCCGTTTTTCCACGATTCTACGCTCGAAAGAGAAGCCCCGAGGTTACTCGACTCGTAAAACCGCGGGGATCTATACCTCCAAACTGAGGATCAACAAATAGCCGCGATTTATCGATGTATTTGTTCGGTCGGGAGATAAACTCGAAGGTCGCACGAAATTGGCCTGCTTCTTGGTCGCAAGCTGTTCCTCTCTGGGGGTCTTGGCTCCGAGAAACTCTTCAATTCGCTTCTACCCGATCACTGAATTTTAAACAATACTAATTTTAAACAGTACACAATCCTTTCCCTTGGACACCGCCTCTCCACAGACACACTAATAAAATCTCGTTTCCGCGAGTCACTTTTAGCCCTTTTGTGCGGAGCGAGATGTGCCTTCGGCTGCAGGAATCGAAGAAGTCGTAGAATAAGCAAACCCACTCTCCAGCCTGTTGAATCGTACAGACTCTGGAAATATGTTAAGCGTCCCACTCAATCACAACCTGTAGCTCTCGGCTCCCTTTGTACGCTGTTTTCTACTTCGCCAAAGTGTACCTTACGTTGGCAGATATCGATCTTCCAGTTCAAATGTAAACTCGAAGGCCAAGAGAGAATAGCGAATGGGACTATTTCCTCGAGGTTATCTAATCTTCCTCCTCTTCCCCTCAGCGTGATCTTGCTTTGGAATAATCCTCCGATTGGCTTCCGCTCGATCGTTTCCCAGATAGGTGCTCGGTATCGATCGCGTGGAAGGTTGGAAAGCTCTTTTCCCTGGAAACTATCTTCGTACCGAGCGCTGCGGCGCGGCCTGTTTGCTCAATTTCCTATCGAGTTGGCCCGCAATCCGGCTGCGCAAACAAACTCGAAGACTCGAGAGGCTGCGTGCCCTCTTCTTTTCCACTTCTGGCGTGTATACGGTACAATCGCCGTGAAAAGACCGCGATTATCGAGAAGAAACCTGCCAAGGCTTCGCTCGTGCGGCAACTTGGAGATTTGTTTGCGTTCTCTCGGGAGGGAATGCTTCCTCCGTCGACTGAATAACACCGTAATCTTTATTATGTCAGACGTCGAAGTTGGAGCGGCTGGCCCAGACGAGGAGGATCCGTCGCGGAAATTTCAACGCACCGAACGGAGACGAGCCGCGAAGCGCCGCGCAGAGTCTGTACTTTTAAAGTTCCTCTGTTATCGTTGGCGCTGCTCGAAGACTCGCTTGTCCCTTCGCGTTTCTATTTTTCCAGCTGCCACCTTTTCTACAGCCGTCACGCGAATTTCGCGGCACACGATCACCGAACTCTCACGCGCGCTTTGGGTTTCGGTGAATCCCCTTCGATATTCGAATATTCTGAACCGCGGGATGCTTCGGTTTACTAGCTGCCGGTCGTTGAGTCACAGGCGTCTTTTTTATTTGTGTACGCGGCGACGAGGCAACGCGCGCTTCGGTACGCAGCGAGGAATCTGGCGCGTGGGTACGCCCATGCCGTCGACGAGATTAAGCGGAACACTCGTGTTTCTCGACGTTCGACGCGCGGGGAATGCTCATCCTCGGCCTTGGATGATCCACCGGCGACGATCCATAAATCCTCCTCCCGAGAAACCGGGAGCAAGGTCGAAAATACGGTACGGCGATGTGTGCCGCGGGTTCAACGACACGCCAGGCTCCTCCGCGACTCCTCTCGATCGCGCGTGTTCCCTCTTCGATCACTGCGACTCGCGCTCACTTCTCGTCGAAACTTCGGTACTTTCACCGCGCACAGTCCGGGCCCTTGGCCCTCCGCAGTCTGTACTAACAATACCGAAGAGGATAGAAAAGATATTCAGTCACACTTTGCTTCGATCTAGCACTTCGATCACTGAATCAAAGAATAAGAACGTCTCGGTCGATTGACACGGCTCCTCGATCCTCGGAGACACTTATAGTCGCCGTACTTTTTACGAATGATTTATTTCACGGTGAAGATTCTTTGTCTTTCGCCATTTCGAAGAAAGGGAATTGAGGAGGCCGACTGATTTTTTGAGAATTACTCATGGATCTCAAAGTTTCCGTGGTTCGTTCTGGAAGCGGGATGAACGGGGGCCGTCGAGTACGGAATCGGAGCGTCGCGCGACGGGTTAACGACGTCGGATCAACTGGAGGCGCGATCCGCCGTTTCGACGCGTTTGCCGCCGGTCAAGTCCGTCGCATGCGCTTTGGAAATATCGTCGGCTCGACGACGCCGGCGTCGACGCCTTGCTCATTCATGCATCTCGCCCCGACGAAGGGTGCACGGTCCTCTATCGTGGTCCGTTTCACGGATCATCGGCGAGACGTTAGGGAATTCCGTTCGAGGTTCTGTTTTGGTATTTTATTAAGGGAGTTGTTTTAGTTGCTCATTTACTTGTGAAATTAGGGGAGGAAGCATGTGGAAAAAACCTTGAAGGGGTTGTGGCTTGATCTGAAGTTAGTAGTGAGGTTTTTTGGGGAGGAAATTGGGTTCAAAATGTAGAGGGCGATGGGGATAAATGGATTCTGGAACCGGGGCCTTGGTAATCAACCGTTTTTGTGAACGGTGGCTTGAAATATGATTGGGCTTAGCACAGGACTGCTACTACTGCCTCGCTTTTACTTGGTTATCCACTCTCACGTTCGTTCATCTCATATGTACTATGAGTAATAAAGTCGTTATAATAATAATGATAATAATAATATAAGGAAGCCCGGGAAGACTTTCTTCTTCTTTTGAGTAGTATTAACTGGGTGCACAGGTTCGTTCGTTTTATTGGACCAAAGTTTTTATTAACCCTTCGTAGTCACACGGGGTTTATCGCACCCTAAGAACGATTTCCGAGTTCAAATGTCGCGCCTTTACGACTTCAAAAGAGGATTTATTGCAAGAAAAAAGTCCATGTTCATCATATCGAAATTTATATTTCCAGAAAAAGACTATTAGTACAATTAGCATTGAAAAATTAAAAGATTCAAAAATACGAAAATGACGCTGGGGTGCACTGAACTCCATGTGATCAATTTCTGATTATAAGAAGACGTGACCACGAAGTGTTAAAAGTAAAAATACAAATACATATCTACTTTTTTAATCAAAGTATTTTCCTTGGCCATCTACAACCTTTTGCCACTTTTCTCGTAAAAGTAGTTAGGTATATCTCGACGAAAGAAGAACAGTCTGTTATGTCAAACATGAATAATTTACAAGGAATCGCGTCCTGCCTCCAACATTTCATTATAGTTTGTTTTATCAACATAGAATACAAACTTATAATTCTCGCGACCATGTACTCTATCTATCACAAAGCCTAAAACTATGCGCTATAACGGTGTCAAACGTGTTGATCCAGCGAGCAAAGAATTCCACACTTAAATATCTACGAAAATCAGACTTTACGGTCGCGCTATGGTGCCCACGCCCCATCTATCAAGTCCAACGGCATCAATGCGGCTGTTCCTCAGGCTTTCAGCATCGTAATACGGAAGGAATGAAGCTACGGGGAAGCAACTTCCAAGCGAGCCTCCCTCGGACGATTTATCTAAATCAGAATTAATAAAGGGGGCGGTGTGGATTACCTCCCGAGACGCGCGATTATTCCGCGTAGCGGAAAACAAAATGCTACCGGCTAACAATCCAGCTTCCCGACGCAACGTTAAATGCCAACGAGCAGGGAAATTTTTCAAGGACCCACGTCGACGGTACGCTTCCTTCAACGCGCTCTCTTTTCCTAATGCCTCCTGTCCGGCTTAACGACGCCCACGTGCGCGAACTCAATTTTATTTATTCACGGCAGGCGGTTGGAAAAAGACCAAGAATCGCAGGCACGTGGCACAAGTAGCACAGGGGAGCCTCGGTGGTCGATTAAACATCGATGAAACCAACGCAGTTTAATCGATATTTAAAGAATTACACCCTTATCATTGTGTTTCAATAATAAACTCATTAATTTTTTTCAATAACCATTGTTGGTAAAGTAGCTATAACTGATTTAGCAGGGTGCTTTATTTTTACACAACAATAGAATGTGAAAGAATAATTCAATTGGTAAGAAAGGAGATCGGGAGATAAAGTCTCGAAATTGGATTAAATTGGAAGGTAATTGAGGGAGCTCTAGGCGCTGAGCTAAAGTTTGCTGTTACTTAAATCCTCCCTCTGCGATTACTTGAAAGCATGGTAACAGGGATTACGTGTTTCGCATGTGGCGCAACGTGACCTCCATTTTCCCTTTCCCCCATTCACGTTTCGCACGAGGAAGCTTCCGCGACATCCTCCACTGCGAGTGGAACGAGTCGACATATAATGAAACACCTAGTTACCAATGGCACACAGATGGCACGCGCGCGCGCGCCTTTCAGAACAACACTATTGCCCTGGAGATATTAAAAACATTTCGTTCCATTAGCCTCCAAGGTGATTTTAATCGAATCGCTCGCTCGAACGCTTGCGTTCCCAACAGTTTCCTCCGCTTAACGAAACGAGAAATTGTCATCTGTTTCCTGAGGAAACTTTCAATGGAAGCCTGCTCAGGAAGTATTGTTGCTTTTATAAAGAATGATCCATTTATGAAAGCTTATTTCATTCCCCTGAAAGTCGACAAAGGAACATTAAAAGCAGCTTATGAAACTCAAGCATCCCTTAAATTACTTGCTTATTATTTCTCTTCGTTATCATGACCAGGACCGGCGGAATGCACTAAACATCCTATGCGAGGCACCCTTGCCTCGTGCTTGATGCCAAGGATGACAATAACAGGGATACCCGAGACCCAAAAGGGGAATTTTTGAATTCTTATTAGGCGGTTCTTTCGAGAAGTCGAGGTATATCGTTTATAAATATAATAAGTCCCGTCAGTGGTATTCTGTACTTTTTTGTGTGAGGCACCCCTGTTATTGAGCGCAAAAGGAGAATTATTTTTAACTTTTATTAAACGAGTCTTTTGAGAAGCCCTGATTCTAGGGCGTCGTTATTAAGTTTGTACATATTTATACTAAATATATGCTTGTAATAATATTTCCTATCAAGTACCTATCAGGTAATATTAACTTTTATCAAGAACACCTGTATTTTTATTTACACACAGAAGCAAGCAAAAAGTAGTTAAAAATAAGTAGAAGTAACATTCAAAATAGTAAATAAGTATATACTTTTAAATTATATATACGTACAGGAAAAAATAACAGCAAAAATAATTTTCCTTATCCTATCCCGTGCGACCCTGAAGAGAGCTACCCAGTGAAGTTCGAATTTCCATTTCTGACACACTCCATACACTACATTAATCGAAAGCTGTATGATAATGGAGAGAAAGGCTGTCGTCCTTGAAAATTTCATTAAGTCCTTCTCGATGTTGATGCAAATTTCCCGCAACTTGGCCTTCACACACTTGGCCATCGAATGGAATATTTTTCATTGAAACCACTTGGAGGAACGATGCCTGGAAAAAGACTATTCCCTTTCGAATCGCTGCCAGACTCCCGTGGATATTCAGTTCCCCTTCAGGACGATTCTTCTCTCGTCAACGTGGAGTAAGACGCGAAGGTCGACTCTATCGGTGAAAAATACGAGACGAGATGGTGAGGAACCGAGGGAACGCGATGAATAATGGACACGATCACCGTGAAAGTACTATGCCGTGGCATCGCGGAGTCCTCGCGAACACAATTCCCCCGATCGTGCTATTATCGTTGGATTTCAATAACGATCGGTTGGATCCACCTCTCGGTGATAGGTTTTGTCGCTCTCGGGGCTGGGGTCCCCCTATCCTCTTAATTCGCGTGATTTTTCCACGTTCCTCGACCTTCCTCTTGTTTGGCTATCCCCTTACATCAGCTCCTTTCCGTAATCCCATCCCATTTTCATGCGTTATCGCGACGAACCGTGCAAACACGTCGCCCGGTCGATTCTTCGCCAAACACTTCGACGGGGGTCAGCTTCGTGTCAAAACAATTTATGAGATCTATGAATAATAGATCTTGGAATACATTTCTCCTGTCGGGCTTTGGCAAATTTGATTTGATAGCTGGGACAGGAACAGTCCAGTTCAAAAGTGATGGAATTCGGAATAGGAATGACAATTGTATTAACGAATTTTAACTTGGGGATGCTTAACCCATTATAGTCACACACAGGGTTCATTGCACCCCAGCGCCATTGGAGTTACCATTTACGTATTTTATGAGCGCTCGTCCTGTAATAGTCTTTTTCTAGAAATATAAATTTTGATATGAAGAAATTTTCCTAGTTTAAAAAATAGTTGTGGAAAAAGCGATTTGTCTTCTTAAAATTCGCCAAGTTTTTAAATATCAATATTAAGTTCTAAAAATTTACAGAGATATTGTCAAAGAAAAAAATTACCTGCATACACCGCGTGTGACCATGAAGGGTTAAAAACGATTTGGGTGGGTTTTATAGTAAAGTATGTCCGCGTTTTGCTTTGAACAGTGCTATCAGGTGTTGAAGGATGCGAGCACGAAATTAAGAGGACAACTCCAACCAAGTGGTAGACCGTTCGCCCCGGTGCTCACGTACGTGATGAATCCGAAATCGATCACGATGGGCCAGCTCTACGGCGAGTACGACCTGAACACGCGCGAATGGTAAGCGATTTCTCCCTATGCAAAATGAAACTGGTCCCTCGAGAGCTTTTAAGCCGATCCGCGTTTTGTTCCCTGCCCATCTCCCTCTGCATTTATGTATTCGCTGTACAATTGATATTTCTATGTCGGAAATAAAAGAGGCGAGGGAAAACGGTCAGGTGTCATTGTTACTCTGAAAAATAAACACGCGACAAGCACGTTTGCTGGGAGCTGGCACATGGCGTGAGCGAAATGATAAAAAGTAGTCAACTATCGCGTCCGAAAATCCCTGTTTCTCTGTCAAAATCTTGCATGAATAAAAAGAAGTGGCTTTCCTCTCTGTTATCCATATTCTTTCTCTCCGGATTTTTTTCCATGAAACCGCGTAATTTGGCTCGCGTTGTCGGTTTTCACGCTATCCATCACGGGGACGTTGCTGTAATCGAATTTCTGGAGCTCGTGGTTGAAAGCGCTGATTTCCCGAAACCAACCCCGCGATTTTATGACACATGGCTGTTTTTGTTCGGGGGATGTAATGGGTGGAAATGAATTACTGTGAGATAGGCGGAGGTGTGAGGGGGCCGAGTTGTGGGAAACTGAAATACCATGCATGAAACGTTTATTTCTGTTCGGCGAGCGTAGAGTGGGTGGTGTAATTGGGTGTAATTAATCATGGTATTGTTTGATTCGGGTGCTCAGGACCGATGGTATCTTCGCGACGCTATTGAGGGCTGGAATTGCTGCGTCTGATAAGAATAGACGCTGGTACATATTTGACGGGCCAGTGGACGCTCTTTGGATCGAGAACATGAACACTGTGCTGGACGACAATAAGAAACTCTGTCTGTCGTCTGGCGAGATGATGACGATTCTGCCGACGATGACGATGATGTTTGAAGTCGCTGACCTGAGGGTTGCCTCGCCTGCCACTGTGTCGAGGTAATTTTAAATGTGGAATATAGCCATTTCGAAGATAGTGATACAGTAGAAATTGGGTGATGGCCATTGCTTGTAGAGTTAAGGACTGGATAAAGAATTAGCTAAAGTTGAGTACTGAAAAATGAATGATAGTTGAGTACTGAAAAAAAATGAAATGGAAATTGAGTACTGGAAAAAGAATCAACGGAAAGTTGAGTACTGGAGAAAGAATGAAATGAAAATTGAGTAGTGAAAAGGGAGTGAATCAGGGGTTGAGTACCGAGAAAGTTGAGTAAGTTGAGCAAAGTACTTCAACCTGAAACTCTCATTTAGGGAATTCTAAAATTGTCCATCGATGCGAACTTTCGAAACGTTCGAAATCCTCCAATTTCGTTTTGACAAATGAAGATCGACTGCAATACCTCGATTTGTTTCGAATCGATCACTGTAAACAGTCTAACCATATTTCTAGTCACAGAATTTCCTCCCCTGGTTGGAAATTGCATGAATATTCGACGGTGGGGATTTCCAAAAGCCTATCTGTACGAAACGCTCTCCAACCTGCGTTTCATCCGGTTTTTCCAATCTCTTTTCACGTCTGGGACACGGGAGGTGGCCATTATTTGGAGTCAAAGCCAGACACAAAACAAGTGTGAGTTTCGGTGTAATCGATTCCCGTCAAACCACCGTTCCCATCAATCACCGTTCGCTATAAATAAAAAATGAAGCCCTGTGGAGAACGGGTAAGGGCAGGAATGAGAAAGCACATCGGCCAGTAATAAATGAGTGCCACGATACGGCGTGAGTCACCTTACACCGAAACCTCATGTATATACATACCTCCTGAACTTCTTCCTCGAGATTCCATCGATGTGATGAAAAAATTCGAAACGTTCGACTACCCTTGATACACTTCCAAAGTATTAGGTACACGAAAGGAAGACAAATCGATTGTAGGAGAAAAATCAGGGATAAAAAATTAAAACTCCAATGTTTCATTCATTTATCATTGGAATACAAATAAAAGAGAAAACAGGCAAAATGGTACAAATACAGAATTAGCTAACGCAGAAACAGATAAAAGACAGATATAAAAAAAGAAAACGAAAAGTAGTAGGAACTAGAAATAATAGAATAAATAATTAAATACATGAACCATGAATATTTAGTTGGATACGACGTAGTCAGAAATGGGCAAAATTTTGATTTAAATAAAATTTCTAGTTTAATAAAAAATTAAAGTTAAAGTTGAAATTTTTATTCGACGCTCAAGTTAAAACACCCGACGAATATAAAAATTAACTTTATTCGTCGAATAACCTTTGTTCTTACCGTTATTTAAATAATTTTTTATTCAGTTAATGTCCAACTCTGTTTAATACTTTATTCCAGTTCATTCTACATTGTAAATGATTAAATACTACGAACTGTGTATAGTATAGGAACTAAGTTACTAGTGATGAAGCTAACAATAAACATTTGCGTGCAATGGTCAAGGAGCTTGCACCGCAGCCTATTGACGAGAGAGTATCACACAAATTGTATTTAATCAATCCTCTTCCCACAGGTGCGGTATGGTTTACATGGAACCAGCGGCTCTTGGTCTCGAACCGCTTATTAACTGCTGGCTGAAATCTCTGCCCGCAGTGAGTATATTATGGATTACCTCCTGCTAATTAGAACTCCACCAGGTCTGACAAATTCGCAGTGTTACATAAAAGCTGGACGAAGAGAATAAATAACTCTCCACCTCAAATTCGACAAAAAATACACTGTTCCCGGGATATATAATTACTGTTGCTTTATCATTGTTACATTGCATTACTCATACTATAGTTTCTATACAATCGAATCTCATTGATTTTCTAAAGAAAAAAGTATTTCATTACAATTAATTCATGTAGCTTTTCTATATGAAAAGAGAAACTTCATTGATTTCATTTCATCCACCTTTTGTTTGTAGTGGACTTTTCATTCCAACTCGAAATTATCCCTCAAATTCTCCCTCAAATTCTACGTTTCTACAAGTTTCAGAGTAAGCCGATGTTTTGTAATTAATTAATTACAGAACATGAGCCAACACGTGGACGAAATAACTCGGCTGACGGGTCACTACTTGCTCCCCGGCCTGAAGATTCTGCGTAGCAGCTTGCGAGAAATTGTGAGCACGGTGGATTCTGGAATGGTGCAATCGTACATAAACCTGATGAACTTTCGTATCGGTCCCATGGCTGGTCGAGACGGGAGGCCTCCACCTGCCGCTCCCTTTCAAGAGCTCATTCGTAAGTGGCATTTGAAATCGTAAAA
Source organism: Andrena chrysosceles (assembly GCA_963855975.1). Classification (NCBI taxonomy): domain Eukaryota; kingdom Metazoa; phylum Arthropoda; class Insecta; order Hymenoptera; family Andrenidae; genus Andrena; species Andrena chrysosceles. Next base: position 5,483,047 of record OY979766.1, on the reverse strand, counting down.
TCCCGTTTCCTTTTTCAACAAATTTCGCTAATATCCTGGTGGACACGATCCCGTCAGAGATGGGCATTATTCGTGTCACGTCCCGGGTGGAGGTCTTTAGGGGACAATGACATGTGGGGTAAGAAATCAGGCACGAATCTATAATCCTGCACACTGAGTGTTTTGAAGGAGAGTCAGGCACGAATCTATAATCCAGCACACTGAGGATTTTGAGGGAAAGTCAGGCACGAATCTATAATCCAGCACACTGAGGATTTTGAGGGAAAGTCAGGCACGAATCTATAATCCAGCACACTGAGGATTTTGAAGGAGAGTCAGGCGCGAATCTATAATCCAGCACACTGAGGATTTTGAGGGAAAGTCAGGCACGAATCTATAATCCAGCACACTGAGGATTTTGAGGGAAAGTCAGGCACGAATCTATAATCCAGCACACTGAGGATTTTGAGGGAAAGTCAGGCACGAATCTATAATCCAGCACACTGAGGATTTTGAGGGAAAGTCAGGCACGAATCTATAATCCAGCACACTGAGGATTTTGAGGGAAAGTCAGGCACGAATCTATAATCCTGCACACTGAGTGTTTTGAGGGAAAGAACGGCAGGCACGAATCTGTAATCCTGCACACTGATCGACCAAGGAAGGTTTAAATAGTGAATACACACCCGGGGAACACCCGTTAGAGCACCTTATGTTTGTTTTGATTTCGGTAACAGGATTTACCGTTGCATTTATGTAAAGAAAGCCACACGTAATACTTCCGTGAATTGCACGGCTCACGCAAAAGTATGTTTGTAAACAGTGGAACCGTTCTCGCGTTCACGAACAGAAATCAGCTGATACTGCAGCCTGTCTTAATTTGGAATCTTTGTAACCAAAGGATGCGCACAATAATTCGAAGCGTGATTTTAAAAAATAGAGAGGTTTATTTACTTTAAACACGAGTACGTTATTACTGTTTAATAGTAATTGAACACAATATATGAATATGAACATGAAACATAATATATGATAATTAAATATTTTGACTTAAGCAATAAGCGTTAATATGAAAAGTAATAATATGAATAGTTATACAAACAATAAATGATCGCAATAAGCGTTGATGTAGAAAAGTAATATAAGCGTTCGCAATAAGCGTTAATATGAAAAGTAATAATATAGAAAGCAATAGAAACGGTAATACAAAATATAAATGATGGTGGTTATATACAATATTATAAATGGTAATGTAATAGCTTACAATGTTTGATGAACGGTGATTGTTGGTCACTGAATTTAATGCTTAATAACACTAAACAAGACGAATCTTAGAATAATAATGAGTTCTCCGCGATACAGTTTGAATGTGGTAAAGAATATACTTTCCATACAGAAGTTTGGTTGATAATGAATCTCCGGCCTCTCGGGACCTCATATTTATGTATCCTTACAGGAATGTTGCGGGGGTACGCGCGGTAGGAACCTTGACACATTTAACAAATAAGTCGCAATAGGACTTCCGGGGTTTTTATGAACGGTACGTCTATTAATAGACATATTTATGTCACGTACGCCAAATATTCGTCGTAATTAGACCTTTGGGGTTTTATGAATGGTAAAAGGAGATACTCAACCCGTCGAATGGATTTTGGGTGTTTAAATAGGAAAGGGGTTATAATTGAGTTTGAGGGACTTTGATTGAGTGATTTTGACATATATGGGAAAGTATTTAGAATAGTACCGCGCGAAAACTAGTGGGATATCACATTCGAATAAATTTTTAATAAAACTTCGAACAACTTTAACTAAAAAATCTTATTCGAAATTATTCGAACAGAAATTTATTCCAATAACACCCAACTCTGACTCCTGTCACAGAAATTGAAATTCCAAATCCAAGTGCTCTTTCCACGGGGGATTAAATTCCTTTCAAAAGTCTACGCACACGTATCAGTTCCGCGTGGTTCATTACCAGTAACTGAGACTGAAACGATATTTTTTACGGAACTAATATGCCAGCGTAGAATTTAATCCGTAAACAAAGAGTGGAAGAACGTAGCCAGCTTCCCTCTGACGTTTAAAATTAAAGTTCCTGGACAGGGGAGAACAATATAAGTAATGCAAACGCGTCAGAATTCCAGAAGAGTAAAACGCGCGATAAGAAATATAATCCCTCTCGAAAGATGGAAAAACCGACGTTCCAGCATACTTTATTCCCTTTCTCCCGGGCTAACGTTCAAATGCAACGTTACAGACGTTATCCCGTCGCGATGATTAATAGTACTATATAAAATACGAGCTAACATCGCGGAGAGAAGGGACGCGGTAGCACAGTGCACCCATTTCATTCTCTTCGACTTTGCACCATTCATACATTCGTTTAATTAGAAAAACTCGGGTCCCTGGCTCTTCCTCGCACATCATTACTTGAGCAGGGAGAGATCGCGGGCTAAACGATTAAGAGTCTCCGCGGAGCTCTTTGGTCTCAGCATCCAGACGCCCCTCTCGGATTCGGTGACCTTTAAATCCCCCACCAGTCGTGGGAAATAAAAACGGAAATAGGTGGAACAACTCCGGAGAAAATCTCGCGCGGGGCTGTTTACGTGACCAACGAACAAACGAGCCACGAGTTAACGCGATGTTTTTCTGCTGAGCTGCAGGATCGCTGTGAACGCGACAATTGTGATAGTAGAGAACGGTGCTTGGCCTTTCTTTCCTTTTTATGTACGTTCCTGTTTACGTTTTCGTAATTTTTGGGCGCCCAAAAAAATCGGAGTTTATAATATATTGACCTGATTTTAGTAGGAGCAATGCACTTGTTTTAATGAAAACATTAGTTTTATATTCGACTGGAAATTTGACAGAACAACACCAAGTTCTTGGTCAAAACCCTTCAAGCACGACTGCTTATTATTTTTTATTAAAACCTGAACTGAAAAACTGTGTTAAAAAAACTAGTGCTTTTTCTCCTCTTGGAGACATCGCATCGTTCGATAGCACACCGGTTGCGCAGCACTGAGCTAGTGGAATGAAAGTTTGAAATGTAAACGCTTAAGAGGCAATTCGTGATTTTTCATCTATGTATACAGATTGAGGTGATACAGCTGTTCAGTAGCGTTTATTACTGTTCTCGGAATCCAAGCGAGTTAATTAATAGTTGCTGGTGATTAGTGATGTTTACCTCTGCCTCCACGGGGTAGCACAGTGTCATTTGTCAATGTCCACTTTGGTTTAGCTACAATTTAGAGCGATTACAGTGATTACTTTCCCTCCCATGTGATTTCTGTGCTCCTAATCGTGCAACAAGTTCCTCGGGGGATATTAGTTTACAATAGAGGGAGGATCAACGCACAAACAAGCGTAATATGCGTTCAAAGAATCGAACACATCAGTGGCTTTAGTGTACTGTTGGGAAAAAATGTTGAGATTCTTTGGAAGAATTTCAGTGAAATGAAACTCATTGAGCTGGAAGGGACGCTCGATTACACTTCTTAAATAAAATCGAAGAAAAATCTGTTTCGATCAAAGCCTGTTAAAAGTTAATTAAAACCCTTGGTCATAGCAACCAGAGGTAATCGAATCAAAATTCTATTGACGTACTGCTTGATTGTAGGCAGGAATATTACCCTAATTCCGTTATTGACGACTATTCATCGGCTTATTGGAGAATGCTATTTAACAAACAACTCGTTCGTCAATCCGTTGGCATCGATGCACTGACAAACAAATTTCCCGCATCAATCACGGCCAACGATCTGTAATCGCGTTATAACTTCATATCTCGTACTGTATGTAATGCAAACTCAGAATAATTTGGGCATAACAGGCTCATCGATGCGTGGTTTAAGGCCTGTGGCGTTGAAAGACAATCGGTTAAATTCACAGTTCCATAATTCTGTTTTCACATGAAACTATTTAATCCTTTGATATTAATTAATATTACTGGTAGGTCTCGATTAGTGCGAGTAACAAATATGTACCAGAAACCGATCGCGCGATTCGAATTCGCAGTATTCGAATACTTGAAATACAGGAATTTGTTCTAATTTAAAGAAAATATACACTCAAATTTGTTAAATATACCTTTTCATACGAATTTTATTAAACTAAATATCACAAACATGTTTATTATTTCTTAAAGTATTTTATCAGTGTTGATTGCACTTTTTCTGCTTCTTCATATCTTCGTGTCTGCGGTGATAAATCCGCTGTACTTTATCCAAGTCACGAAGCACTAATTGTTTCCACAGTTGTAGCGAATGAAAGAAATCTCGCGAACCTCGCATTTACTGATTTGTTGTTCGCATTAAATGCCACCTGGTATCATTTTATAATTCACAGTAAATCGAATATCGCACTAATCGGGACCTGCCTGTACCTACGAACTTACACAACTGCACACCTAGCCTTCACTCTGATACGGTTTGTTAATTATAAGTTTCAGACGAAATTTTATAGCTCTTTCGCGGTGCCCACAGGTCTGAACCACTGTTCCTCTTTTTTCCTGAGAATTCTCCAGGATTCTTGTATCATTCCAGCTGACTTGTTGTCGCCGTGGGCAGGTTTCGCAGCTGTTTGGAGCTTAGGAGCGAGCAGCGACTACAAGAGTCGACAAATATTCAGCGGGTGGATCAGACAGGTGCAAAGGGATCAGAAGCACCAATTACCCTTCCCTGAGGACGGTTTAGTGTTCGATTACAGGTAATCAGGCGAGGGAAGTGTGTCTCGAGGGCCAGATTCCATGTTTCCCTAACAATGTTGCTTCTCGTTGCTCGACAGGCTTCACGATGGCGGTTTCACCGACTCGATCGACAGCCAAGACCCGATTCCACCTAAGTGGTACAAATGGCTAGATGATATTCCGTCTATCACCATAACGCCGGAGATGAGATACGCTGGTAAATTGTGTTGTAGCTTAAACGCGCTCGAAGCTATTCATAACGTTGACCGAATAATCGCTTCGCGGCTCGATATAATCTGTCCGCTGGATATACGAAAATAGTGTGTGTATTTGTCGATGTAACCGTGGAAGGGATTAGTAGATTGCACACTCGCGGTGCAGGGATTAATTGAATTGAATATAAAAGAAGAGAAATCGAGGTGCTCATTATTGTGATATATTTATTTATAATTATAATTATTATATTTAGTATTTAGTATTTAGTATTTAGTATTTAGTATTTAGTATTTAGTATTTAGTATTTAGTATTTAGTATTTAGTATTTAGTATTTGATATTTGATATTTGATATTTGATATTTGATATTTGATATTTGTTATTTGATATTTGATATTTGATATTTGATATTTCATACTTAATATACACGGGATAAGGTCCCATTACTGTACAAGAGAAAGACACAAAACATAATACTATAATTGGCGCAGATATCGAAGTACCAACGATGGACAGCGTGAGGAGCGCGATCCTGATGGGTTATCTTTTAATCAACGACACGAACGTCCTCTGCGTCGGTCCCACCGGAAGTGGAAAGACCCTGACCGTCACTACGAAACTGTCCGCGCACATGCCCAAAAAGTTCATCTGTGATTTCATCACCTTCTCCGCCCGAACCACTGCCAAACAGACCCAGGTGCGCCCTCACATCTATTCATCGAAATTAATGATGCAATCACTCGACTTAAGTTGATCCTATCTTCTGTATACAGGATCTCATCGATGAAAGCTTGACTAAGAGACGCTCGGACGTGTACGGGCCGCCCCTTTTAAGGAAGCAAGTGTTTTTCGTCGACGACTTGAACATGCCTGCCCTCGATACTTACGGAGCTCAGCCTCCCATTGAATTGATTCGTCAGTTTATGGATTTCCGGGGTAAGTCCTTCCCTTTCAAATTAAATCCGACTGAAGTAACATAAACCTTCGGATGGTTACCATTCCCTTTCGAAGCTTCATTGAGAGGTATTCGCGGGTTTGACGCTTAAAAATGGTACAATTTTTAGGAATTTTTTTCTCAGTAACTGCATAAGAAATCTTCATGAAACTTTTCACATTTTATTAACCAATGCTTACACTATAATTTCCCATTTTTATAGTGTCATAAAAAAATAATTTTAGATTTTGCCGCGTGCAATGTAAAACCTCGTTCAATCATCGAAAATCGAAATATCAAATGTTTCTTAAAGTTTAAGCCTCAAGCTAGTGGAGCAACCTAAAAATATTAAAAAAAATCTAACCTCACGCGTGTGTGAATAAAAAGTTACCATTTTCGCCTAACTATAACACCTATTTTCTTCAATTAAAAACAAAAAAGTTGGTTAGTATTAAAGTATTAAAGTATTTGTGGGGAGTCTACCAGATTGAAGTCATACAAAGCTAACGTAAAAAGATTTGAGATAAAACGACGTTTAGTTTTCCGATTAAAAAATCGTGAGAAACGCATAAAGTAGGTATTTCATATCCACTGAATGCCGAGCATAGACTTGCTTTGCTTCTCAATGATATAACATCGAAAATATTTCCACTTTTTTAATAAAATTTTAACTGAACATTCTTAAGATATCATACCGTCTACCTATAGACAAAAAAAGATTCTTTCAAACCTCAAACCCGCGAATACCCCTCAATCCGATACCACCTAGAGCACAGCTAAAAATGCCACCCTATTTCAACGAGCCTATAAAGCTTATAAATTCACAAGCATTCAAGTGGAATAAATCCTATTAATTGAACATCTATTCAAAGCTACCGAGACTCTAAAAATACCTGTAAAAGATATCATCCTTCTTTATTCCACCCCGACGCGCTGAATCTATCCTCGAGTTACATCCACCGGTAGATCTCGCAACGCATCGTATAAATAGAATCCGCCCTGTTGTATTGCATTACACTTTGCGTCAACAAGTTCCCAGAACCGATAAGTTCCTGCGCTTCTTCGCCGGTGAAAGTGGATATTAGATTAGAACCATGGACCGCGTAGGATTATACGCGACCTCGCAAGTGGCGATTAAAGACGCGGACAACGCCCTTTCAGGGTGGTACGATCTGAAGGAGATCGGGTTGTTCCGACGGATCGAGGATGTGAATTTCGTGGGGGCAATGGGGCCACCCGGGGGTGGGAGGAATCCAATAACTGCCAGACTGTTGCGACATTTCCATTTCATTGCATTCCCGGAAATGGAGGACGACGCCAAGGTAATCCTCTGACAGTTTCTCCAGCGACTATGTATTAAGTTAAGGGATGACGAAGGTAGTGAAAATCAGCAGAAATTAAGGTTCTATTTGGGAATTTTTTGTAAGGGGTACACGAAGCCATTAAGTGGGAAGTGGGTAAAAATGAATCAGAGGAAGGGAATAATTCATCTTCGTCTCGTGGGCCACGTCAAAGCTTGGCCCTTGACAGTCGCTGCTCAAGTTCTCTCGAACTTTGACACTCCCGACTCTCCGTCCCCACCTGTCGGGTCTAAAATTGACTTTGCGGGTCGCATGTGGCGGTGGATTTTCATGACTGTTCGGTCTACCAGGGCCATTTACAGTCGCCACTTTTCAACGGGAAGAACGAGCCTGAGGGCGTACCGTTTGGATAGATTCACGACCGTGCTGACAGTAAAGCGCGAAAATATCCTTTCGCCGAGTGTAGGGCGCGAAGTTTATTATTTTTTTACGACCCGGCCAAATCTCGCGCGTTTAGACATTTGTGGCTACTGGATGGAGATAAACTCGCGCCCCTTTCACCGGCGGCCATCTTGCCGAGGCGTTAAAACTTAATTTCCCTCTGTTTAACAGAAGAAGTGAATAGAAGAACACTGTAAATCGTCGGCGTTCTCGTGTCAGCAACATCTCCCGCGCACTGGTCGGGACAAATGACTTCGCAGTGATAGCGTGACACTTGCACGACTCCTCTGGCGAGTGACGGTGTCCACTGCTCGATAAACTTTCACCCTAAATACGTTAATAAGTGGATTTCAGTTTAAGAGGGAAATGCTTTTTGGGGCTAAAAATATAACAAAGTTTGGGAATTTTTTTGGAGAAAGTTTTGATTCGATTTATCTGAAATTTGGATCATGTTTATATGCATCTTTGAAGAAGTTGCAGTTTTGTTTCTTGTAATTTTGAATAAGGGATATAGGCATAAGAATAAGGGTTATATGTAGAGGAACCAACACGCTGCGCAAAATTCGTCGTTCGATGGTGCCCATGATATTTATCTCCCAGGTAAATTGAAACAGAAAAATGAAAACGGCGTTTTACTCTCTATGCATATGTAGCATCTGTTTGATGAACCAGAATACTGATATGTTATATACTTCCTTTGCTGCATAAGAAAATTGAGGTAAGATTGGATAGCAAAAATTAAAGGTTCAGACCTTTCAGTTTAATAACTCTCCTCCATAATTTTTTTCTTTTATTCTGGTTCGCCAAACTGAAGCTACGTACGTATAAAGTAAAACGTCGTTTCATTTTTCTGCTTCAGTTTACCTGGAAGATAAGTATCATGGACACCATCGGACGACGACTTTTCCGCAGCGCGTTGATTCTCCTATATATAACTCTTACATACCTTATTCAAAATTAATAAAAAAAAAACTACAACTTCTTCAAAGGTGCATAGAAACATGGTCCAAATTCCAGATGAATCGAATCACAACTTTCTTAAAAAAAATTCCCAAACTTTGCTACGTTTCAACTGAAAACAAATACGATTTCACCATTAATCATTGCTCCGGAGCAGGATCCATGAATCCCGGATGCACCGGTGTATGCTGCTCGTCATCCCGACTAGTGGAGGGTAACATGATAGGCAAAGGAGAGGAGTCTCGGTTCTTCGTCGGTTTATTGGACGTCGGACGATTTGGGCAAATTCCGATACGCGAATCATACGCGTCCCCCTTTCTGCCCTCCTTGATCGATCAGTTTTATTCCAGCCAGTCGTCGTTCCACGCCCACGAGGAATAATTGGAGCTCGTGAAAGAGAGACGGAACCACCGTGTGTGCTCTCCAGACCTCTGTTTGCCCTCCCTCTCCCTCGGTGTAATTAGGTCTCGTAAATCGTGCCCGGTGCCCGCCATAATTTATCTTAATCACCTGCTCGGCCAATAATGAGCGGCCATAACTATACCCCCTATGTACCGACCGGCCGCGCCAGGAATCTCTTTTCCCTCGCGCGCTTTCGACAGGCTGGACAAGGTCGACCGTAGGGCGGGTGTCGCTTTAGCCATGGAAAACGTATGTTCGTGGTCGTGTGTCAGGTCTGCAATGATTCACGGGTGTACAGGGTGTCTGAGGAGGAAAACGAATGTCCGGAGAGTTGATTAAAGTCCGTTGGAGAATCTGATTCGATTCAGGCGTGATTCAACGTGGAAATTGTTAGAATATAGATAACATTGCTCTCACTCGTATAGTGAGGAACTGGTGTATTCAGACCGGAAGAACCAACAACCATTATTATAACCTATGGTCACTCACTGTTCCTTTTGTCGATCACTACTAAAACAGACTGATATGAACACGTGTTTGTATAACTTAGTTTTAATATAATAAGTGTGTTTACTACTAAAACCTTCAAAAAGAATAAAAGAAATGACTTCAAAGCAGTGGGGAGGCCTTCAGTGCGCATGTCTGGACGAATTCCGTAGTATAGAAGTGACTAGATTTGAGGTTTGGACGGTGATCTAGTAAAAAGATTTTGCTATTAAATTAATGGCAAGCAAAGATCCTGTAAGAACATCCTTTCTCTCTGGTTAATTCCTCCGAGGAACTAGGAGGCACGTGCTACGAGCGTTTGTCGATATTTTCCTTCGAGACACCCTGTATATGCGCGAGGTGGTAGTTCAGAGGAAATTTTTCTCGCTCGTGGAGAAATTGGAATTAAAAGAACGCTTTTATGCTGCGTGCAACTACGTGGAAAGATTCCCCTGAAGCGAGGAACCTGGAAAAAGATCTAGAACGCGAGCTACGGTCAGATATGGAAATTTACTCTGGACTTGACGAGAGAGCGCTGTGGATCTGTACTACACCGGGCTTCGGAACTCTGAATACGTGTTTAACTGTGATGGAATTGATGAGTATATACTTGAAATTAGGACGCTGAGACGATTCCGGGCAATCAATGTTTATAGTAAGTATGTGTCTCTTTTACGGTGATGGCCTCTGAGCTGCAAACAAACAGCGTTGCGGTGTCACGCAACAAACCATCAGCTGATGTAACTGAGATGGTTGCCGTAGCGTGGGAAACGAGAGTCGGGTGTAGAACACTCTATCAGCCCAGTAGGGTTTGGGGAACTGGAGGCATGATGTAGTGAAGAATGTTTGACATTGGTTGAAAGAATAGCTTTGTCAAAGTTGGAGTTGTGTGTTTTGGAAACTGTGCAGGTTTACAGAGGACCTCGATAGAAGTTTTAGGCAATTTTTCATTTGTGCCCATTTTCGGTTCTTTAGGGTGAAAACACCCATTAAGGGTTAACGTATGTTTATAAAAAAAAATATGAAACTTTTTTGTACTGGGGAACGATTTTTTATTTAAACTACATATTTTTAAAAAATTCATTGCGCAGCTTTATAGGGTATAGAAAGTCGTTAAGTTTTCATTTGAATAATTTCTTTATATCTACTATAGTTTTCAAGATATAGAGGAAAGTAGGAAATGACACATTAATCTTTAAGGGGTGTTTTCACCCTGAGGAACTGTAAATGGACACAAACGAAAAATTGCCAGTTTCTTGAATCTGCACAGTTTCAAAGAAATCGGAATGTTCGGGTAACCGAAGTTCCCTTGTAAGTAACTTCGTCGTTTCTGTATATTGTTAGTTGATCCACTTTCACATGCTCTTCACTTTTTTTTAGACCGCAGGTTATATTAAGTTTGTATTATAGTGTGTAGAGATTGCATTTAATGTGCTTCAAGTCACTTAAATTTTTAGAATTAATGGGTACCATTTACCTTTCACGTTAGAAACACATCTTCGGCACAATCTTGAACTCCTGGCTATCCGAGACTCCGAGTTTCGGGCACATGCTGGAAGTTTTCATAAATACCACGCTGAATTTATACACCACGATATGCAACGAATTGCTCCCGACCCCAGATAGATCCCACTACACGTTCAATCTGCGGGATCTGAGCAAAGTGTTCCAAGGAATGCTGATGATGAATCCGAAGAAGATCGAGGTTCGCGCAGGCACACGCGAATAGATCAAAGTTTATATTAGAGATCACGCAGATGAGGGACATGTGAGGCTCTCGGATGCCAAACCGATCGACTTTCTGCAAGTTTCTCAATCTTGGTATTTAAACACAAGAGGCCCAGTGGAAAACATGCTCGAGCCAGCGTTTTATGATTTTAGAGGAAAGCAAGTTGAAGGAAAAATTGCATTCAGAAGAAATGCGGTACAGAATTGGAATTATTTTAAATAGCACTTGAATTAGATGGTAAATGTCAACTATTACCCAATTTCAATTCACGTATCCCCAAGGAGTTAAGTGGCATGGGCCCATTTTCCACTGGACCCCTTAAATTTAAACAGGGGCAGCAGATTTCAATGTCTTTATTCTCGTACAATAACAAAATTAAGAAAAATAACAATACTTTTATTTATTATTTCAGAAATATTTTTTTATCGCATTATTGTAACTTAGATCTATCACCTCAAGACTTAAAATTAGTATAAATTGACCCCGAACTTCAATTAATCAATTTAACCCATATAACATCTCACTTCTTATTTCAATTATTCTAATTTCTTCAAGGAACATCTAATCAATGTTGAACTTATCAATTTCCTCTACTTTTTATTTTCCCCAGTCGATCTCTTTGGCACCTAAAGAGCTCATAGCCGAATCCCAAACCAAGTATCGATCTCCCAATCTTTTAAAATTCTCTGACCCACTTTTTCTTACCTATAATACTTCCTAGGTACGAGAGAAATTGTTGTTGCTCTGGTACCACGAGAACCTGCGAGTCTTCAGCGACCGTTTGGTGGACGACGGCGATCGAACGTGGTTCGACAATCTCTTGCGTCGTATTCTGATGGAAAATTTCGAGTGCGACCCCAACCAAGTGATCGGCGACGCGGTGCTGTTCTACGGTGACTTTTGCGGAGTCAGCAAGGAGTACGAGCAAATAACCGACCTGAAGAAGGCGCGTATCTACTTTCCACTTTGGTCCCTTCGCTATTTATACGACGCTATTTTCAAGAATTCCTGTCTATCTTTAAACACGGGGGAACGTCGGTGCCCGCCACGGCGGGCTGGAAATAATATCGACGAAGACGTTTCACGGCGGAGGAGAATTCGCCCCCAGTGTCTCGCCGCTCTGACGTGATGTTGTTGGTACCCTGCTAGATGGCGAACGTGCTGGACGAGTTTTTGGAGGATTACAACGAGTCCACGACGGCGCCCGTGAATCTGGTGCTTTTTCAGGACGCGATCGATCACATCTGCAGGATCAATCGTATCCTGCGGCAGCCCCGCGGGAACGCTCTGCTCCTGGGCGTGGGAGGATCAGGTGATGCAGAAAATATCTTTTGTTGTTTCAGCCATATGTGTATCTGCAGCTGGGGCGGTGTTTATTCGTTTATTTATTTGGTATGTACACGAGCAAAGAGCTGTTACAAAATTCAAAAGAAAAAGATAAAGATAGTAGTAACAACCAACGCAAACTGTCGCGTAAGTACGTTACTCAGTACTTGAAAAGCATATTAATGGCTTCGTGCAGAAATATTGTATGTCCACTTTTAGTGTTTTCGAAAAAACTGGTTTAAACATGCAATGGTAGACGAGATTTAGGGGCATAGAATATTATTTTTGACAAATTTATGAAGTAGATATGAGTATGATTTTTATACAGCATAAAGAAACAGTCAAGAACTATTTTTTGCATGTAAAAACTCAAATTTCACGAAAAGTGAATCATTGATATTCACTGATTTTGAATCTCTCGAGAGGGAGCCAGAAAATGAATCAATAAAGTGACAGTACAGTTTCTTCAAGAATTGGTATTGCCAGTAGCAGACTTTATGTTGCGCCTACCAATGCTGGAGTTATTATTGACCCTACTACTGTGGCTACTGTTACCAATGCTAAACTCATTGTGAGTACAGCGGCGCGAGAATGGTCATCATGCAAGAGAATTTTTGACGGCCCCAAATTTTTCCACCTGTTTTCTATTTAATAAGTTTTGCCCTTACGGAATACGAAAAAAGGAGGTACATTTATATTTTGTTTATGTGGGAGCTGGATTCCTTTATTATGAAGCATGCGATAGTTATTTAGCGTCCCTTTTGCGGCACATAACTTGCATAATGGGTTCCGCCGGCCTGAGTTTACTATTAGTGCTAATAGTAGCTGCAGTAGTAGAGTCAATAATAACGTTGGCATTGGTAGGAACGACAAGAAGCGTGCTAGTGGTACCAGGAATTCCTAAACACACTATATCCCACGTCCTTATAACGCTATACTCTGTTCCACTTCAGGTAGACAAAGCTTAACAAGACTCTCAGCCCACATACAAGATTATAGTTGCTTTCAAATAGAGCTGAGCGGCGCTTACACCGTCAGCGACTGGCACGACGACATTAAAGCCTGCATGATGAAAGCAGGCGTGCAGAGTCAATTTTCCGTCTTTCTGTTCTCCGACACACAGGTATAAGCGTATTTCCATATCCAATTCACCGCCAATCACGTTCCACCTGCAACATAGCTGCACGCAGACCTATTACTCGATGCGATTCAAACCGAAATGAATTTTACTCGCTAGCAGCGACGCAATTCTGTAGCCTCAGCTGTAGGCGTTCTTTGTGCAAATAATCGAGGACAATGAAAGCGCAAGGGATCTGAACGCAGCTTGATTAACGGCTGGCTAGATCGTAGAATATTCCCAGATTTGCATTCCTATCACAACGCAGCATCGAAGATGCAAAGCCCCCAGCTTCGTTTTAGCAAATATTGGAATAAAAATCGCGATCTCCAGCGGTTTAACCCTTTGCCGTGCCAATTAGTTCGGTAAAATTCAAGTCAAACCGACAGGGGAGGCTCGCCGATTGTTTAGGTTTTAGCCGTTATCTCCGTCACAAAAATATCGTGTAGCCCAAACTTGGCACCTCGAGGCGGGCCAAAATAGAAAAACACATCTTTCTTATGTTTCGGTCCTCTAAAACAAATCCAATAAACCAAAGCAATCGGAGGCGGATAAGGACCCCTCCTTGTCAGTACTTAGTGACATTAATGTTTGGCCGGAACTCAACTCCACGAGTCTGACTCGTGACGTTCATGTTTATAGCTCGAAATCGTTATCACGAGTCGGACCCGTCGAAGTATGACAAGGGGTTAGAGAGAGTTGAAAAGAATCGTCCAAGACCGCCAACTTCCTGCTTCACCCCTACTATCACTGTCGCTACACCCACAATGTAGAGCAAGCGTATTCTTAGCCCTGATTCCTTTCCCTCCACCCTCCCATGCTTCCGCTCGCGATAGACACGTGAAATCAGGGTGAGCCAGTTGGAAACACCACCTCCATTCAGAGTTGGGCATTATTCGGCTAAATTTTCATTCGAATAAGTATTCGAATAAATTTGGGCGAATAAATTCTTATTCGAATAATCTTCGAATAAAAAATTCGAATAAAATGACATTATTGGACAATAACGAATAATTTTTTATTTGACGGAAAATTTATTCGAATAATTTCTTATTCGAATAAGAATTTAGTCGACTCAACGGACGAATAAAATGATCACGCGATTTCGGCGATGTATCATGACACTACTGACTGACACCCGTGAGACCTAATGTTTTAGGTTAAGTAACTCTTGTCATAGCTCGCACTTTGCAGGAAGGTGTAAGACCGTGGTACTACATAATGAAGACAATAAAAAAAATAGTCAATCTGTTATAATGCATACCTAAGTCCTATATAAATTTTCACAATTGTGGAATTCGAAATCACATCGCAAATCAGTGGACATAGTAAATATTATTTTGGGGCACACATTAAGCCGTCCAGGAGAAACACGTTGGAATCATCACATAAAAGGAGACACAATCACATAATCTTATAATTCTTTATCCCAAATATCGCTTACAACCGATGGCCGACGCCTCCAGAAGAGAATACTTCTTTAAGGCGGGATTTCCTCGGTTCGTTCAGACGTATACGCACACTTCTAGACACACACGTCAAAACGTATGTTGGTCACAGTACAGACTTCCATCAATAGATGCCGGGTATCACATTTCTTATTCGTCGTTCATTCAGGTCGAATAACGAATAAATTCTTATTCGAACGAATCTGGCTAGAATAACGGTACAGATTTATTCGCGAATAACGAATAATTTTACGTCGAATAAAATCGTCATTTGTTATTCGCGCATAAATCTTGGGGATGTATACGAATTCGTATTCGAATGAAAATTTATTCGAATAATGCCCAACTCTGCCTCCAATCACTACAACCACTCAAAAACAGTCACAGAACTCACCACTGAGTCCATGAAAAACACATACCCTCCTAAAAGCCACGCAGCTTCCACCTAACCCACTCCCTTTCACCCATCAACACAAATCGAGACGGGGTGGTTTCGACTGTCTCGCCCCTTGCATCACGCAAAAATGTCGACGACGGAAACCCGACGCCGACTCCACGGCTCTGCCATCAATGCACCGGTTTCCGCTTGCCAGATAAAGGACGACGGCATGCTGGAGGATCTGAACAGCATTTTGAATAACGGGGACGTACCGAACATCTACCAGATGGAAGAGATGGAGAAGATATACCAATCGATGCGCGGGGCTGTGCAAGAAGCAGGCCTGCAGATCAATAGGAGCAACCTGTTCTCCGCCTACGTGAGGACGGTTCGGAACAATTTGCATGTCGTCATCACCATGAGGTAATCCTGCTTCTTCCTTATTCGTACCGTCTCGAGGGACGCCCGTCGATTCCGCGACAGATCAGACGCGGGGCAAATAATACGGGACTAACGACGTCTAATAACGCGACCGTTTCGGCCTGGGCTTGCTGTATGCGTGTGTGTTGAAGTGTGTCGGGTATGATGCATGTCGGAAGTAGAGCGTAGGAGTGGAACGGCTCGCAGCGATGGGGGGCGGCTCGTTTTTCGAAAGAAATTTTCCTGGAAAATTGGTGAGATTCCAGAAGATTGCCTGGGACACCCACAGGTACGAGGCAGATTTGATGTCTTCGTTTTCTAGTGGTCGGAGACTCCACGTTGCTGGCAGGGAATGGGGGAAGGACTCCACGTGGAATGAACTGGATTAACGAGGGTATGGGCGTGAATGGGAGTGAGGGAAATGCACGGGATTAATTGTGCGGGGAGATTGATGAGGAGATTCGATATTTTCAGGCTACTTTCATTTTTACTTCTTGTTAATAGGGGTAACACCATTTTGAAGGGTTTTATTAAAATTAATGAAATAAACTACTTATTATACATGAATTATTAGTCCATAAAGTGCACGAGAAAATCTATTTACAATCATTTTTGTGTTAAATTATTTATGATTTTTGAGGTTCATTAAACCACTGCAGAAAAAATGGTCGACATGATATATCCTTTAAACATCAATGGATCTGATAAATAAAATGATATTCTTGTGAAATAATGTTGCCATTATGAACTGACGAGGCATTTTATATGTATATATTTTGTTTAATTAATTTTTTATGCACAATTACAGACACAAATTTTGCATGAAAATATTCATTTAACTTTAAAGTGTCATAAATCGTTTATTTTTTTTAAAAATTGTAATTGTAATAAGTATTTTGCTTTATTTTTGTCAATAGAACCCCTAAAAAAATCCTACAATCATTCATTTTATCCGCGGCTAAACGTATGTAACCCCTTAAGTTTGGGGTATTTTTGATGAGTGTGTGAGAAAGTTCTGTATGAGTGTACGAAGGGATCCGTCGCGTCGATCAAAGGGATTTCCATTTTCAAGAGATTCGCGCGACCTTGGGTGAATGGGGATTTATCGTTACTTTGGGGTAAAATGTAAATAGACTGGAGGAAATTGTGATTTACGACGTGACGCGTGGCAGTCATCGATTGCTCCCCCGGGACAAACTACCGCTTCTTGGGTATCATCGATACAGGATCGTCTTCCCTTTTGTCGCGCAATGTTCCCAGGGGCGTTCACTTGGAATTGCCTGTTTTCGGGCATCGACAACGGAATGTCTCACCTCTGAGAGCCTCCAATGACGAAAACTTTCTAACACTTCAGAAAATTTGACTCCATCGGAGTATAATGACTCTGATACAACTTCGAAAGCGCTAAGACACTGTCATTTTAATTATACAGCGAGTGTCATAAATATACCAACCTATTTTACTTTAATTGTTATGTCCGGATAAAAATATTTAATAATAAAAAATACTAATTGATTTTACCTAAATTTTAACTAAAAAAAAACGCCCTTTCACAGAGTGAAAAATCCTGTTTTTGGCCGAATTCGTAGACAGGAAATGTAATAAATTATTAAATATTTTTATCCACGTATAACAGTTAAAATAAAATACGTTTTTGTTACAGTTGGTATATTTATGAAACCATAATTAAATATCATTTTTGTTATATATTTTATTTAACGTACTATTTTTTAATACTTCTGTGTTCAACCCTGTTTACCAATAGAAAATAACATTATAGCGTAATTTACTTCCAAAACATCAGATCGTTCAAATTATATGGAGTTGATATATTTATAACACGCACTGTAATGCCTGAAAGTTTGATGGAATGAGTCCCTGGTATACACTCGAATCTTTTAAACTTCTTCATACGTATCTACACAATTAGAGCAATTGTGGTAGGAAAATGGGTGCCCACTGCCCGTTTCTGTCCCCCCATCAACTACCTTGTATACCTATTTAGCTTCCTCGTAGCATCGGCAAAACTAATTAGTCCCACGAGCTGGCCAAAAGTCAAAGATCAGTGTCCCCTAAATCCCCAGACATTATAGATGCGTTAATATTGCAACGTAAGCACGTAACTTGACCATCACCGCCATCAAGCGAATACACAGAGGCGGCCAGCTACCCTCTACTGAGACCTGGCAGTTGAATTTGCCTCTGACCGACCTAATTTCGTTGCATAACATTTCTGTAAACCCGCAGCCCCATAGGGGAGGTTTTCCGAGGACGCATCAGACAGTTTCCCGCTTTAGTGAATTGCTGCACGATCGATTGGTTTTGTCCGTGGCCGGAAGCAGCCCTCCAGGTTCGTAACCGTAACGCGCCACCCCTAATGGCCCGCTAACGCATTATATATTACGTGTATACGCGTAACGGAATAGCGCTGCGCGAAATGTACATTTAATCGCGAACAGAGGATAACGCTCGGCTGCATCCGTTAATCGCCACCCATTCGGTATCCTATCAATTCTGACGCGCGCAGAATTTAATTAGCACACTCCAACCGCCACAACTGTTTTCTGTATTACAAGCGGCTAGAAACACCCCACGTAATCCGATACGCGAGCGAGGAAAGTGAATACTACTACGGTTCCAAGACCTCAGATTCGAATTACCGAAAGCTTCTCCCAGCTTCTGTTACGCGCGGCGGTATATTACTAGAATTCTCTAACGTTAAACTGCAACCCTTGCATTCCCCCTCTTTCGAGCTTCAAACAGAAGAATAGAAGTCTGTGACGTAGAAATATGGGAGACACTCGCGTTTGTTAAAACAACACCACCCTTTGAAACCTGCAAGTTAGGATCGCGCGAATCATGTTTCAATCAGCTTCGATGACATTTAGGGGAGGACTCTCGTGTATCAGCCCCAAAAATAACTGATTTTTACCATTTTTTTGGAAAAGACTAGTGTTATTATTGGATTACACTTTTTGGCGGCGTGAGGGGGCATTTTTACACTTGTAGAATTTTTTTTTATCTCGATTCTTCTTAGTTTTTATGAATTATTGTGGAATATTATTAACATCTTCGACGATGTAAACCCTGTTGGCGTGACGTGTTGCACCTGCCACAGTCATCTGATTGCAAAAAGAAGACACATTTTTTAATGTTAGATATTTCACGTTGGGATTGGCCTTAATTTCAAGAAAAACAGTTAAAAAATAAAAAATTGATAACGATTGAAGGAAAAGTAACTTTTTCCTTAGATAAATGTACTTTCCATCGATGAAAAAAGTATTATAAATGAAAACTAAAATTAAAATTTCATGCTTATCCCTAAACTATCTAACTTCAAGAAAATTTTCTTCTTTTTACAATCAGGTGACGAAGAGGTTAACAAGATTCCACTATAATTAATAAATAATTAGAAGGATCCACATAAAAAAATGCAGGTTTAAATATGCCTCCTTATATCCTAAAAGACTTTAATCCAATATTAACAATAGCTTTTTTCAAAAAAACTCATAAATATCAATTACAAGATAATCCCCTCCTAATCCACTTCCGGATCGTTCTCCAAGTAGCGCACCGAAGTCGCGACGAACTTGATCATCTCTTATCCACGATCCATCGTTTTCCCGCGATTTCCAGAGCGTCGCGACGCAGTTCCTCGCCGACATCCACGACGAGTCCATCACCGACGACGTGCTGCGATCGATCGTCAGGTTGTGCCAGTACATGCATTCCAGTGTGACGGAGGCCAGCGATCGTTACTTGAAGGTGAGAATGAGAGACTGTTTTCTGTTTATGCCAGGTGCGAAGGAATCTCATTTCCGCGCCAAGACAAACACGCGCGGCGAACCAAAGAGAGGGACGGGCGCGACTTCCCCTCTATTGACAACAGTTAAAGTAATTATTACCGTTTTACGGGGAAAACATCTGCCGCGGAGCTTCTGCTGACAGAATGGATTCGCATAAAGGCGACGGAAGCCAAGGGAAGCCGAGAGGCTCCAGTTAATTTAAAAGGGGAACGGATCCTGGCTTGATCAAACGAAGTCCTTCGCTGGACCGACGCAAACTCGTCGCCATTAAGTTTCACTGTGAATTGTACGGGGTGTCCTATTAGTAGGTATACAAGGGGCAGATTTGTGGAGAATTTGTCCCATGGACGGTTATTAACGGTTATTAATTATGTTAGAATTAAAGTTTCGTTGGGAGTTTTGAAGTGTGAATTGTGAAGTGTGAAGGGTGAGGTGTGAAGTGTGAAGTGTGAAGTACGAAGTGTGAAGGGTGAAGTGTGAAGGGTGAGGTGTGAAGTGCGAAGAGTAAAGTGCGAAGTGCGAAGTGCGAAGTGTGATGTTTGAAACTATTTTAGTGACAGTGACTCTGACACTTGTTCTAATTTTCCTCCCCCTTTGGCAACCGCAATTTTAACTTCGCGAATGGAAATGATTCGCTGAGTAAAACGTACAGAGTGTTTCGTTAGTACAGTAGAAAGCAGGTCTGCGAATATTTGATTCAACTGTTTCTGCAAGAATATCCCTATAGTTCTCCTCTCGAATAACAGAACAACGCCAGGGAGTCTTTTGTTGCGAGTAACGGTGGTAATCTACCGTTGCAGCATATGAGATCCATTGTAGGTATTAAAACAATACTTTACACACAATAATCACTGTAAAATTCGATTCACCGAGAGAATTTCAATTAGGTAATCCCTGGGTGGCTTGAAATTGGAACGCGACGTTAACGCTGCTTCTCTGGATTGTCGAGATTAAGCGCGGGCGTGCACAACCCTCCCCTCCGCGGAGCAGTCCCTGGAAATTATCCATAAGCAGTTTTTAATACCTCTCTACAGATACACTGCAAACTGTGAAATGCCTGCAGAAATTTACAAACAAATCGTCCGCGTAAAAACGCGATCGCGAAAGGGTTTTGTAGGTGGAAAGTAATTACAGGGGAATTAGAAGTGACGCATGAAATAGAAATGACTTTCCATCGCCCGAGGCGATTTCCGCGGAAAAATGAGTTTTAACGCTCGGCCCTTGTAATTTCCTGTTCGATATTTTTCTACCGATTGGCTTGATTAATCGGCTCGATGGGGGAGGCTTAGAAGTTTTCTATTGGACTCTTTAAGCTGCGCACAGATTTGTAACGCGACCGTAGCTTTGTAACTTAATTCCGTAGCGTAACAAGTTTTGGATACGATGTTACGGTTATGACGCGAAAAGGCCGCGGTTACGTATAGAAGTGGAATAGTAAAGAAGCAACACTAGAATTTATCGAAATATATAAGAGTTACGTTACAAATGTGTACGCGGCTGAAGTGGCCCTCGTATTTTAATTAGCTTCTTGGTGCTTGTTGGAAGTTTATTAACAAGCGTCACTCTACGGAGAAATGCGCTGGTGTATTAATAAATAGTTTTGTCGCGCAGGAATTAGATCGACATAATTATGTCACGCCAACATCGTACCTCGAGCTGCTATCCAGTTACGGCGATCTTTTGGGAATGAAGAAACGGGAGTTACAGGCGGCGGCGGAGCGCCTAACCACAGGTTCGTGAGAGTAAATTGAGTTTACCATAGTTCTTTTAGTTCTTTGAGGAGAAAGTCTGTGTGGCTTGCAATGAAAGGGATGTGGTTCGTTTTTTAAGTTAAATAGCTTCCAGCAGTGTTCATAATTTTTTCTACTTAAAGTGTTCAACATTCAGTATTTGCGAAAGAAATTATTTTCTTCTGAATGTTAAGAAATCGTTATAGGATCACAATGGCACAGTGCGGCCAGATTTCAGACACTTATGGCGCAAACTCGTAAAAGAAAAAGCGCCTCACAGCCCAAACACGCAAATCGCATTGCGCCAAAATTTTGAATCAGAATTACCGTTTCTGTCGATTAGATGATATTAAAAATACTGATATAAAAGTAACTAGAGGTGATTTTCGTGTAACCAACAAACGCAAGTGATTTTTAATAATATACAAAAAATAAATAAATAAATATAGAACTTAGAAATCGCCCACATTGCGAGTTTTGCAAAAAAGTAAACGCAAATTGACTGTCAAAATCGCCCGATTTGCGATAAAACGATAAAATGTTTTTGTGACATTTTATCATGTAATATAAAAATTAACAATTTTACACTGGCTTTAAGTATCCTATTACAACATTGCTTCTTTCGTGATTGTAGGTACTACAAATGTGAAAATCATGTTCATTAACTGTCAATGTTCCCCCCGGTAATTTGTAAAATGAATTCTGCCGACGGTATCGGTGCCAAACTCGTCTCAACGGTCCTCGCCACTCCAATGTATTACCAGAAATCGATCTTCGTCGAAAACGCTGAAGGTGACCGTGAAATCTCGAGAGCCTTCGAATTAAGTGCAATTTTCTCGCCACCCAGTTTTCGATCAGGTCGGTGTTTGCAGAGGCATTATGTAGTGCCATCAGCGCAGATCGTGTGCCACGTAGGACAACCCCATTTTCCAAAAAGGGGATCGTCTTAAACGAATTAACCGACTACAGTGAACCTATTAATCCCTGGTCGCCCCTCGAAAATAGAATCGCATAATAGAATCTAAATACCTTAATCAAATAAAAAGTAATGTCACTGGCTTAGTGCACAAGTAGTCTATGTTACCCTTCTTCTGAAATTTGAATTTTTATATACAACAAATAGTTCTTGATCGTGTCTTTAAGCTGTATAAAAATCACGTTTATATCTGTTTCATACATTTCTCAAAAATAATATTTTTCTTCATTGCATCTCCCGGAATTTCAAAAATGCTAAAAGTGGACATACAATACTTGAGCACTAACAAGGGAACATCCCAAATCCCGAAATTCAAAAAAATTCTGAAACTTTGCGAGTATATTTGGAATTTCCTCCTGATTACAACGCAATTTTTGTTTGCTGCCCAAATTCACTGTAAGGCGGTGAAATTGACCCCTTAAATTCCGGCTATTTTTCGATTTTATGTTATAACTCGGGAACTGTAAGTTACCAAACGATTGCCCTAATTAAAAGAAGTAACTTTTGTCTTGAAACTTATTTTCTGTCTCTTACAATTCGCGAGTTATAACACAAAATCAGGAAATAGATGAATTTTTAGGGGTTGATTTCACCCCCTTCGAGTGAATTTGTGCAACAAACATAAATTGCGTTTAATTCGGAGGAAATCCCCTACATATTTACAAAGTGTCAGAATTTTTTGAATTTTCGAATTCGGAATCTTCCCTTTTAAGCCATCAATGCGTCCATCCCCACGACTCTAAGTTAAATCAACAAATTCTAAAAGAAATTCTCGAATCAACCACGGAAGATCGACCCTTCGATTTCACCGACCACATCCCAACGTCCATATTCACCTCCTCGTCTCCGTCAAGCGTTTGGCCATTAAGCCGTTTCTACAATTTTCCTAAGTGCTGAATCTGAATAGAAAAAACTGCAGCTTGCAAGCAGAGATTTAATCACGATGGGCTGCTTAAGGCGCTCTGAAAAGCAATTACGGCAGGCTGCCATCCCACGAGCAAATTGCACACAAGCTGTTCACACAGCAACGTCCCTTCGAGGCAAGTTGAAGAATGGCCACCACAGAGCTGGTCAATGTTCCTAGCGTGTAGATTGTTATTTCAAATCTGCTGAGCATGCACAACAGTGACAAGGCATTACGTGATATCGACCCTCGTAGATCAAGCTTGAATCGTCTTCAGATGCTTCGTTGGAAAGAGATGATAAAGGGATGGCTGCAAAGATCCACGGGGGTCAAAGGTAAAGGACCCCAGGTGTTGGGTAATTGTGCAGCCGATAAATTAAGCATGGCCCGTCTGTTGGAAGCTCCTGGTACGCGACAGCCTTAGACTATCGATTTCGTCTACTCTGCAACACTGACAGTGATGTTCGCGGGACGTGTCATGACGTTTAAAAGCGACGAAAATTAAATAACGATCGACGGGAATACACTGACGAGACGTATTTATAGTGGTACTTAATCAATGCAGTGCATAAATTCTGCCCAAAGTTCGCCTGCTCCCTGACACTCTTCAAACCTTCATCTTCTTTTTCTCAACTCGTTAGCCCATTAAAGCTCAATTTTTTTCTTCGAGTTAACTTGTCAGTCAATCGAGAACCTTGCATCGAGAGGGGTGCAGGGCCATTTTTTACAGTCTTTAAGCTATGACGTGTAATTTCCGATAACAAATGAGCGATTTATTGTAAATAAATAAAAATAGAAATATTAATATTATTGCTTTGACTTAACATTAAAAACAGAACCCTAAGTGAAAAATATATATTACACACAATAAGTAGTAGTCATTGAGTTGATAAGTTTTTATTTCTATTTTTCGCGAAAAAATATTCTATAATAAAAATATTAATATTAATATTAAGCATTATAGAATATTTATTATTGTAGAATATTTTTTCGCCAAAAATAGAAATAGAACCTTATCAACTCAATAACTACTACTTATTCTGTGAAAATAAATATTTTTCAATTAGTGTTATCATTTTGATGTTAAGTCAAAGCAATAATTTTATAAACAGTTTTGTCTAATTTACTCGAAGTTAGTGAAGCTGGAGCTGCACCCCTCTTGCTGCAAGGTCGTCAATAATATTCTTTTATCACTAAAGTAAAGGTACCCTTATTTAACCAATTATACAAATATAAAATATTAAAAATAATGGATCTCCGATCAAAAACACACGCTGCCTATTTGCAGAGAAACGCCCATTCCCAAAATGCTTGATTCCCTCCTAAAATCTCTTTGTTACGTTAAAAGGGCGGAATGGAATTACGTCGAGACGCCAGGCTCGCTCCGTTGGACCCACACAGGACGTGGCCATGTAAACATTATTTAATTCCAGCCGGGAAGACGAAGGGAGCGGTGCCGAAAAAGTTGGATCGATAAATTGAACGCTTTCCATCCCCTTTGCGTGCCCGGAACCAGCTTGATATGGTTAATTAACGAAGCCCAGGGGGGAGGGGGAGATGAGACTTCTTTGTTTTCTAGTCCCACCCTCGTCAGCTGGCACTTTGATTTTTAATCGCCCAGGCGGGATCTCCGAGGAACCTCTGCTGTTCCTGGATTTCCATACATTTCCATGTGATTTCGCCTATGTTTCTTGATGAATTTTTAATCAAGTTAAGCGGCAACGTTGTTTAAAACGGAAATAGGGGCGGGAAGCGAGTAGACGCGTAATTGCAGCGCGCATAAATTAGCTCGCTAGCGTAATTCAGTCTTTATATGCGTATAATCGATGGAAATTATCAATTTCCCTATTCCGTGTAATCTGCTTGCGCGAATTAATTAATTCCCGCAATTCGAGGCTCGGTTGGAATAGAGGGTTACGTGGTGGCTCGTAATGTGGCCGATGGAGGGTAAAAATGGCGGGAAGGGTGAAGAAGATTCTCGTGAATCTTCATATATGTTATTATTCCAGGATACCTTGTGATTTTATGAATTTACGATGCGGGGAGCTAATCTTGATTTTTCGAGTGATTTAAGGGTACATTCTCGTGTAATCCCTTTAGGCAAAATTTAGGATTGTTTATAAAGAAAACTGTAACACATGTGGTAAAAAGTCTTTTTGGTATTAATTTATAAACTCAGAACTTTCATTAATCAATTGTGTTGTATAAAGTTAACATAAAACAAAAAAGAAATTATTTCAAAGTTAAAAGATCGGTAATTAACTTTTATTTATAAAAGTAAACAGTTCGACCCCTGCTATTTATTCACAACTACGTCGAGGAAAAAGATCAATTAAATTTCATTTTATCACCTTAAAATACGTAAAAATCTATACCAAAAAGCATAAATTTTAAATTTTAATCGTGAAATCCTAGATTTTATAAGGGATTACACGCGGATGCACCCTTAAGACTCCACTTGGAAAGTTCCCTTTCAATTTGTTCCGCCGTGATTTTCATTGGACTTCCCCTAGGTCTTGACAAACTTGCGAGTGCGGAAGTGGAGGTGAAGAATATGCAGAAATTACTAGCGGACATGCAACCTAGGTTGATAGCGGCAGCAGAGGCGACTGCTGAGATGATCGAGAGGATTACCCTCGACACCGTTAGTATCGCCAAAAGGGTCGAGCTTTGTTGTAGGCGAAATGCTTCTACAGTCGTCTCTTCAAGACAGACCTCGGAGAAGTCGAGTTCCATTCTCTGGTTTTGCTGGCGTTATCGAGTCGCCTCGAGAATCGCACACCTCTCGGCGACCTTTTGTGCGGATGGAATCTAAAAGCTTGACTATCTTGGACAGGTGGAAGCAGAGGAGACGAGGGCGAAGGCCAAGGAACAAGAAGCAATGGCGTCGAAGATGAAAGCGGCGAACCAGATGATCAGAGACGAAGCTGAAGCAGACTTAAGTACGCTTTTGAGCCCCTTTTTTACGTACTTGTTCCAGAATAACTCAGTTAATTAGCTATGTAGGACTGCCTTTGATATACACAACTGTGTTGATAACTGCTGCGAATTTAGTTTATTTCTTTTGTCACTCAGTATATTCTTTCAAGCATCCAGTGCATTTTTTGCTCATTTTCTATCGAGGTATTATTTCATTACCTTTATTTTGCTCCCTTATTTGTCCCCTAACATTTGACCGTAAAATATTTCCACCGTTTTTAGTGATACGAGAAAATGTCTAAGGAAAAATACGTTTCGTTCGAGGGCAATTATTGAGGTAGAAGGTCATTTGAAAGTCAACATATTATACATGATTGAATTTGTCTTTTTATTAGCTATAACGTTAGACTAATTGAGGAGTAATTGAGAAATAAATCTTCTCCATCACAATAATAATAGTCCCTCTGCAGCAAATATTTTTTTCTTAGACATTTTCTCGCATCATCAGATATTTTAGGTTTAAATGATAGGTGACTCACTCTGTATGTATTAACCCTCTACTGGTGTTCTCTATTCTCCGTGTACCAAAGAGTTTTCCCATATATGAATAAATAAATAATAAACTATGAATCCTGCGTGATTGGCACCAAAGACATTATCTCCTATGTTTCCCGTCCCTTCGCATCAATTCCACTCGCAAACCTCACTATTGGCACATATAGGTACCAATACTACTCTGAATATCGATATTCTGTTGATCCACTGAATTTCTGTCCCGCCAAAGTCACGTACAACTTCGTTTCCTCCCGATATTTTCGATGAACGCCATGAAAGTTATCCAATCACTGCGCAAAGTTGCAGATACTGTTAACGGTTCAATCGATATCCCATTTACCAACAGGCCTCGCGCGTCCTATGTTGATTGCCGCGGAGAAAAGTTTAAGGGGCCTCAACAGGAACGACATCACCGAGGTGAGAGCTATGCGGAGGCCCCCAGTCGGCGTGCTACTGGTCATCGAAGTTATTTGTATCATAAACAACGTGAAGCCGGTCAAGGTTTGTTGAAAATGTTTAATAATTGCAGGGGAGCGTGCAGCGCATAGAGCAGTGGTTTCCAACTTGTGTGTCGCAAAGTGTTTTCTGGCTACCACGGTTATATTTTTAAAATATTATCAAGTTAGAGTTATATACTGAAATACCTTTATTTAATCTGTTTTCTTTACATTATTAAATTTGAGAAGAGGGTCGCAGGTTATTTGAATATTATAAAAGGGGATCGCAAACTCAAAGAAGATTGAGAAACACTGGCATAGAGCTTCACCAATTTATTGCACAGAAATCAATTAAATATCAGTGTCAATAGAGAATAAAACATTCGAAAAGCAATTTAGCAGCGGCACTAGTAAATAAATACCAATGATGGGAAACAGAATGTTCAAAGGCCGAAGTGTAGACTGAAAAAAATATTCTGGTAAATCTATTTCAGGGAGTATTATCAATCGTTGTATTTCAAAATGGAAATTACGTTAATTCGTGGGAATTAGCTTCGTCACGAGTGGAAGCGTCGAAATTGCCAGGATTTTAGTTGCTCCGCTGAAAGGGACATTGAGGAGAGATTTGGGCGATCGATGAAACTCGATTTATGTTCGCCACTGGCGAAGCACAGTTTCAGCTTTGAAAAACAGGTGATGCTCGCCTGCGTGGTAAATGACTTTTTAAAAGTTAACACTCGGCAACGCGCCCCTCTGCAAATGGCACATCGATGAAAGAACACTTTGCATTCCCAAGCGGAGCATTTCTTACTTCCGTTTACACCTAGAGCCCTGTATTCAAGCTTTCTTAAGTACACTCTGCTAAAAACTATCTACAATTTAGCGAGGTTCCTAAATTTGTATGATTCGCTTCTGCTGCGTGAACACCTGCGCAATTTTTGTAGATTTCTTAGTTTCTCTTCTAAAATTAACAATACTGTTTTGGTTTTAATAGTGCAATTTTTTAATATTCATTTAGTTAAAATAATTACAAAAGTATTCGCGAGACAGATGCTAATACTGCGAAGTTAAGCCACATTTTTTAGCTAGGTGTGCAGCCGCTGGAAGCTGTAATCCAATTAATGAAATAACCTGCGCAGCGTTTGAGTAAGTAGAGAAGCTGCAATTGAAGGAATTTATGCTGCATTCTCTGAGAAATAGGGCATCGAATAAGAGCTCGATTGTCTTATAAACAAGCTTGTTCCGCAGCTTCGGAATCCCGTTACCTCGTAGTAACAGAGCAATAATTGAAACGCTTTGTCAATTAGTTCCGGGCGAACGTGCAGCGTTTCATTCGATTTTCTTTCGCATTCCTTCTCCCTTGCCCTGTCTGCTAAATTGCACGTGAAATCCTATCCACCCGTGTCCGCTTTCGGTGTAGATAGAGAGCGGACAATTCGGCGAAGAGACAAAGCTGGATTATTGGGGGCCCGGCAGCCAAATGCTCGCGGATCCAGGCCACTTTTTACACATGATGGAGAATTACGACAAGGACAGTCTCACGGAGGAGATGATCAACAAGCTGAAGGTCTACATCGAGAACCCTGACTTCCAGCCGGACAAGGTTTGCTTTCCAACGCGCAACTTTGTAGCGATTAACGGTGGCGGATTTAAGGAAGAACGCCTGTGTGGCAAACAATCTGGAATCACTTAAGCGCGTCTGACCACGCACGTGGCGTTACTACTTGCTCGTCTTTAGCTGACAGGGAAGTGGTTCGCGAATGGGGTCGAGGAAGAAATTTTTTCAGTCCTAGACCCATCTTTTCTGTGCCATCATCAGGGGTGGAATTGTATTTATATAGGCTAATGTAAGTGGGCTGCAACCTAGGGCGGGAAAATTTGGGGTGGCAACCTCTTCATTTCTCTTCTCCCCTTTGGTATTTGTTACTTTATTTTATTCTATTTAATTTCATTTGTGGGTTTTCTATATTATGTCTCTTCTACCAAAGGGTTATTATTCCGCTAATAAATAAATAAATATCACCTACGAGTGCCCTTTTCCATACACATTTACTTCCCATTTCCTGCGCAAGTATAATTTCGCACTCCATCCATGGCTCCCACGCATAAGTTCCATTGAACTGTAAATACCACTGGAAGAAGTCTAAATTCTCAGACTAGCCGTAAGATGAATGGTTTCGAAAGCAATATAGTATAGAGCAGCAACGATGCGTGGTAAAGTTGTAAGGCAAAAGGTTCGGTGCACTAAGTGGAAACGTTCTTTCAGATCCAATACGTCTCGAAGGCTTGCTACTCGCTGTGCCTGTGGGCCCACGCTATGTACAACTACTACTTCGTCAACCTGAAAGTGAAACCGAAGATGGAGGCGTTAGCCATGGCCGAGGAGGCGCTGATGGAAACGGAGAGGACCTTGATGGCCGCCATACAAAGGCTGAAGGAAGTGGAGGAGGGTATCGAGACGCTGCGTGGGTACCTACGCGTGGAGGAAGAGAAAAAGGCGGAACTGGAGAAGGAAAAGCAACTTTGCGAGGATAGAATGGGGAGAGCTGTCAGGCTGGTTGCCGGCTTGGCCGGGGAACAGATACGCTGGCTGTCGACCGTCGCTGAGTTAAATAAGTCCTTGAAGAATGCCGTCGGCGATATTCTCCTCGCTTCCGGTACGAATTCCTCTTCCTCCTTCGGTTCAAATGTCTCGGGAAAGGATGGCGAGTGGTTTCGAAGGGCTGTAGGAACTGCTGTGCATGGCACTGGGGGAATGACCGATTTGGAGATCTTGAGATTCTATGAGACGGGTGGGAAACATGGGGGATTCTCTGTGGTGATAAATATATAGGGTAATTATGGGAGAGTTGCCGCACGTTACGCAAAATTGTCACCGTGTCTAAATTTTGCAATGAAAATGTTTTCCAAGGATATATCTTATTAGTTCAACATCTTGTGATTCTACTAGCATTAAAGAAAATCAAAATTTTAATATTTGTCACCCTTAAAAAAATTGAAACTAAAAACATCCTTTGGTAGGAGAGACGCCGCACATGCGGGAGTGGTGCCGCATTTCGAAACACGTTTAATTTTCGATTTAAACTTGTTACTTCTAACTTTTTATATAAAAAATAATAAAAACAAAGTAAAATGAAACATTTTTACTTTATACAATTATAAAATTGGAAAATTAAATGGGTACAGTAGGAACAGATATTATATCTGCTTTTCGAAATTTTTTGTATATTCAGTTGGCATCTTGAGATTAAAATAAAAAAAAATGTGAAAAAAGAGTACATAGTCCACAAATATATTTCGATTATAAGATTATTCATTTAAAAATAAATAATTTGCCTTGAGATACCACGTTAGCTATTTGAAAAAACTTTTTCGGTATTTTAAACATTAAAAACATCATTTAAATCGACTTAGTTTCCGAAACAGTACAGTATCAAAGTCCGGCATCTATCCCAAATAAAAGTGCGGCGTCTATCCGAAATGCCTGGGAGAGGCGCCGCACTTTCGTATTTCCACATGCTAAGTCGAAAGTAACCCTTGGCAGAATTGCCAAGGAAATATTCTACATGGTCCCCTTAACGTATTACAAATGTTGTATCAAGAAAAACTATGAATTTTTAGCTACTATATTAGTAAAAATAGACGCGACGTATAACTATTCAGGCAAAGTACGCTAGGCTTACCTCGAAAAACAGCAAAATCTTTAACAATAATACAGGAAACACGCTCTGGCTTGACAAACTAACCCAAATGAACAGCCTTAAACAAATAAAATCGGCAATGATGTGTTTTATTACCGATATCCTTGAAATACCGATAGTGCGGCGTCTCTCCGAGTGCGGCATCTCTCCCACAATTACCCTATAAAACATTCTCAGTTGGATATTAATTAGAATGAATTTGGAATTTAGTTCTCTCTTTTCTGGAATTTGGTTTAACCCTCGGTCACACTGGGTTAAATCGACCCAAAATTTGACTTTGAGGTAAAATATCTTTGAGACATCCTCTTTTCAGGAGTGCACCCTTAAATTTTGAGCTAAAAATATTAAAAATGAAAGAAGTTATGATTTTTCTCAGCAAAAAAATTATTTCTGGATCCCTTTTTCTTTCTCATTTTGTTTGAACATGACTATACGTTAAATGTTAATTGTCAACGATAAATGTATATTCTACAATGTTCAAACTTTATCTCAGAATTTTTGCGACTTAATTTAACAGGTGGTAATCACACTCCCACTCAACATTTAGACGCAGCATAAAACTTTCCTTCCACGTTTCTGAAAAGCAATAATTTCCGCGCTTTTGTAATCACAAACGGAACGCTTGCTTGGCAGGAGCGATAGCTTACTTGACACCCTTCACCGACAAGTACCGAGCCACTCTGCTGTCGTCCTGGAAAAAGGTGCTCGGCGAGGGTGTGCCCCACACACCTGGAAGCGATCCGGTCTCCACCCTGGGCGATCAGGTGGAGATAAGGAAATGGCAGATCGAGGGCTTGCCCAGGGATTCGCTGTCCGTGGAGAACGCTGTACTGGCGATGCATTCGAAGCGCTGGCCACTTTTTATCGATCCCCAAGGGCAGGCCAACAAGTGGATACGCGCGATGGTTAGTAGAGAAACAAATACGCCCCTCCTGATACAAATTGTGGAGAAACTTAAATTCCGGTTTAGCACTTCATTTTAACATATTGTAAAGCATTAAAAAGAATTATAGAAGTTAAGAAAAAATATATAAATATATGTCACGAGGTGGCTCCGAGCTGGCGGTATTCTTTTCACGGAGGGTAACCTTGGATTATCTGAAACAAAAAAAACAAATCTGTCTATTAATTATAAGTAGAATATCGAAAAGTGCCGATCGAAACACTTTCGAAAGTGTTTCAAAGTGTCGAAAATCGTTTTTTTTTTCTTCAACACGCTATTACTCAGCGAATTTTCAAAATATTAAAAATAACAGCTCGTTAATGCTTAGGCATTACATTATACTTAACACACAAATTTGTTTAAAATTGACTTAAGAGGTACAACACAAAGTACCTCTTTACCCGTTAAACGATCCTGCAAATTGTGTCACTATGCCACTGTAAGTTCCCAGGAAACACGAGAGGAATATTATTTTCGTACTTCATAAACGTACCCGCCTCGAAAGGAATCCTCTTACTCGACAGCCACTTTAAACTCGCTTCGCGGAAAGCGTGGAAACTGTTTGCGAGGCGAACACAGGCTTCGATTTAAATAGACCGTCGGATACTGTGCGAGATACTGCGATCGCTGGTTGGGAAACTGCAGGTGCGCGTCAGACTGTGCATTTGAATTTAAAGGGATGAAATTTCGAGAGATTTTGTGGGTTTAAAGGTGAGGGATGTAGAAGTGGAAGAAAGAGCGAGGGGAATGTTTGAAACAGTTAATTACTTCGTAGACTTCGTACAGTTCGTGTCCTTGGGATGATATATGGGAATGGAGATTGAGAATATTTCCATTTAATTGAAGCGTTACGCGTAGAAGGCAACTGATTCACGGCGACATCGGGTGTTACCGGTGTTTTGCACGATGAGGTCCACCTGAGACCGTGCCGCCGGGCGAAAATTACCGTCAATATATCTCGCGCAAGGCCTTCGTAATTTAGAGCGCGTTTAGCGTCGCTCTCCGCCCCACTCCCCCGTAATTAAACCGTTAAAAGGAAAATAGAAAGCGGGCGAATAAAAGAACGGAAGACGTGAAAGGAGTATAAAGAACGTGACGTGCATGAAAAGGGTATCTGACGGTTATGAAATGAACACGAGGGTGCACCGTGGAAAATTTATCGTCGGGGGCTGCTTAAACTGCTTTTCAACGGCCACGAATTATTGTCCATTAATATTGATAAAATCTTACAGCTAAGATGAGACTTGTATCGGTAGCAAGTATACTCAGTGACGGACTGGCCAGGGCGTTGGGTTGCTCAATGGCAAGTGGGTCCTGTGGGCCCCTGATAAAGCGGGCCCTATTGACGCCGTTGAAGTAAAAATGTCCCTTTCTTTATCGTTAAAAATGGTCGAATTTTTATTTTTCTTGCAGAAGTTAAAATGCATAAAAGTGTAATTGCTAAAAAGTATACATCTGTTTCATACAAATTTTAATTATACTGTTTCGCCAGTTACGTATTTTTTGGTGTCATTTTTGGTGGTATTTTTTGAAGTCTACGAAATAATTAAATTTTATTTCTCATAAAAATCCCCTTTGTCTCCTCGCAAACAATATTTTTAGATCCAGTTCGACACTGAGTAGGTATACTATTAGAGTAAAATAACATTTCGTGGATGCTTTGGTGGAAAATAGTACAAGGACAACGGGATTTCCATTGTGAAGATGTCGGACAAAGAAATCCTTCGTGTGTTGGAATCCTGCGTTAGGTTCGGCAGAGCCTGCCTAATAGAGAATGTCGCACTAGAGCTTGAGGCTGGCTTGGATCCGATACTCATGAGATCGTTGTTCGAGCATGGCGGAGTATGGTGCGTCAAGATCGGGGAGAACATCATCCCCTACAATCCCGAATTTCGTCTTTTTCTCACCACCAGACTCTCTAATCCTCACTACACGCCGGAAGTGACCGTGAAAATACTACTGGTCAACTTTGCTCTAACTGTCACGTAAGTTGTACACATTCTTGGGGAGGGGGGGGGGGAGTAACTTCCTTCTACCTTCCTTCTAGAGTAGGATATCTAGATTTACTTTTTACTATTACTCATCTATATGTATTATTTCATTTATTTTCTATGAGTAACAATAACAATAATAATAATAATATTTTCTCTGTCGTCGTTTACTTCCTTTAAACATAGTGTTCCCTCTTTCATCCTCTCGCGATTTCCTTAACACTTCCTTCCTTCTCTCCTGCCTTTCTACTTTCTTTACTGTTTTTTAATTACATTTTTTCTAAATGTTGTCTAAATATGTACACATATAGGCATAAAGTTTTTAATTAATATAATTTGAGGCTTTCTCTTAAAAGAAACTCCCAAGTGTCGCATTCTTTTCGGGCCAAGGTAGGGAGACCCCTTAACATTTCTTAATGTATCTTGCTGTAAATGTTAAAGGACAATATATTTATTAACATTGTGCTTCATTGGACTATAAAAGTGGCTTAGAAGACCAGATGCTATCGTTGGTCGCCATTCAAGAGCGGCCTGACCTCGAGCAAGCAAGAAACGCTCTAATTATATCGAATTCTGAGATGAGAAGGGAATTAATGGAAATTGAAGACAGAATCCTCTACAGATTATCAGTGTCTGAGGGCTCGGCCGTGGACGACATGGATCTGATCCTCACCTTGGAAGCTTCGAAAGTTAAGAGCGAGGAAATCAAGGTGCGCCTTAACACTGAATTGCAAAAGAATATACGTATCTTGAATATTACATATAAATCGTTTCGTCAGTGATGAAATCACATGATTAAGGAACACGATTGTATGTAAAAGCGAAAATACGTTTTCAGTAAAATGATTGTTAGAATGAGTATGTTCCTCGATTAAGGGATTCAAGATCCCCAATTCACTGACGAGTGGTTGTCGGTTCGTCTCTCACACAGTTTATCGCTTGCATCGCAGATAAAAATGGAAGAAGCCGCGATCACCCAGGCGGACATCGAAATAACCAGGTCCCTGTACATCCCAGTGGCAGTCCGGGCGCAAATACTTTTCTTCTGCCTCTCCGACCTGCAATACGTCGACACGATGTACCAGTACTCTCTGGAATGGTTCGTCGAGATCTTCAACAATTGCATAATCGCCACGGAGAAGAGCGGTCAGTGCAATGCATCCTTTGTTACCAGTTAATTACTGTTTTGGGAGCGGAAGAGGGTATAGGGGAAGAAAGATTGTAGAGGGAATTATGGGGCATAGGAAAACTCCGACTTGGAGTTAGAGGAGTGAGGTGATAGAGGGATAAGGATGGTGGAAAGTGGGGGAAGAAGAAGAAAGGGGGGATGTGGAAAGTGGGGGATATATGTAGTAGGAATAAGTTTATAAATAGGGAAAAATTGAGGTGTTGAAGGATAGAGGCTAGGGATAAGTAGAAAAATAAGAAAATATTTCAGAATTGAAAAGTAGAGGGTAGGGATAAGTTGAAAAATAGGAAAAAATTGAGGAATTAAAGAGTAGAGGATAGGGATAAGTTGAAAAATCGAAAAGTTGAAGAGTAGAGGGTAGGTACAAGTTAAAAAAAATTAAGTAGTATAAGAGTAGGAGAACAGGAAAATTCTGTGACGTGATAAAAAATGAATTTTCAGACGACATCCAGAAACGCGTAGACGGCATCAACCAGAAGTTCACGTTCTCCCTCTTCACGAACGTGTGCCGCAGCCTGTTCGAGAAGCACAAATTGCATTTCGCGTTTCTGGTTTGCGCGCGGATACGAATGAACGACAACTTAATCGACGCAGCGGAGTGGAGGCACTTCCTAGCAGGCCCGGAACCATTCGAAGTAAGATCCATAAAGCGTTCATGGAATCGTTCACCCATTGTCACTGAATACAGAGACATAACTGGAATCTACTTCCATAAAAGCTGAACCTATGTGAAGCACGAACCTATGTATTCTCTGTCTCGTTCGAGAGGAATTTGATCTTAAACGTGCGTGGGTGAAAGAGCACAGATGCTCTCAGAAATGACCCCGTGACATACGAGTAGGAGTAATCAATAATTTTAACAAAATACATAACTACGAATAAATCTAAAATAAACATCCTAAAATTAAGATCCCAATCAAAGAGAATCACGCAGAACGAGCAAAATACTCGCGCAACGAACGTTTCAAAGCGAGCCTGCTGGGGAGAAATATTCCAGCGGTGAAAGCTGAACCCGTGGGGTAGAGAATTTTCTCCGTCATTTGATCCTCAGTGGTCTGTTTAGAAGGCGTGAGACACGATAATGAATTTCGCAGAGAGATCCTGCGAATAAATCTCGGCGAAGCAGCAATGCCAGCCGCGGAGGATCAAACGGATTGGAAATGAAAGGGAACAGGGAAAGCCTTCCGCGGTTAGACAGTGGCAAAGATCCTGGATTTGCGAAATAGATAAAGGGTGGCAGGTGCGAAATGGATTCCGAGGATCACGCGGACGCATAAAGCCTTCTCTGTCACCGTAGGACGAGCCGAATCCGGCCACGGATTGGATCACGCCGCGCTGTTGGAAAGAACTTCAGGCGCTCCAGAACCTTCCGAAGTTCGACAAGTTCGTCGAGTCCTTCACGCAAACTCTGCCCCAATTCAAGCTGGTGTTCGACGCTCAGGAGGCGCACGTGTGAGTGAGATTTAAGCTACCCTTTATCGTTTCGATCGCGGTAATTTATTCGCGCTTGAACCGAGGGTAAAAGGATATAGACGGGGTGAATTATTAAATCGAAACACCCCTTGCACCTCGTCGCATAAAATTACTCTTAAAATTCAATCGTCGCGGCTTCGTTTCAAATCCTCTGCATTCAACATTCGTATCTTCCATTTTGATCAATTCCGAAATGTTCCCACTCTTAGGGGTCGTCTTTAAATTACGTAAGGTTTTTAAGGGGGGATGTCTCGCGTAATATCATTTACCCTAATATTTAATAAATACAAGTTCCAGATGAGTAATTTTAGTTTAAATTTCCCGAAATCGAGTTTATGAATTATATAAACCTTTGAAAGAATTTTAGGAACCTGTAAAATGCAATGAAATATAAATTCTTACGAATTCTTATACCGGGGGAGGGAGATGGCAAGAAATCACCAAAATTATCCTAGTTTTCTTTCTAAAATTTCACAGATTCTTAATTTATTCAAGTCCCTTTTCGTTCAAGGGCCCCCTTCCCCGAGCCATGGCAAAGTAATTTGGACGAGTTTCAGAAGATGCTGGTCCTAAAATGTCTCCGACCAGACAAAGTGACGAACGCGATGCAGCTCTTCCTGGCCAAGTATTTAGGTCGGGAGTTCGTCGAGCCCCAAACCACCGAGTTGTCGGCGGTTTACAATGAATCTTCGCCGACCACGCCGATCGTCTTTATCTTATCCACCGGCACGGACCCTGCGGCCGAGCTGTACAAATTCGCGGATAGATTGAAGATGGGAGCGAAATTACGCTCGATATCGCTCGGACAGGGTCAGGGTCCAAGGGCAGAGGCCATGATGCGGCTGTCCGCTGAAAGTGGCTACTGGTGCTTCTTCCAGGTGAGAAGGATCTTTTGCTCAAAAAGTGATTCTAAGAGATAACACCATGCAACGTCTCGAAATGCAGCACAGTTTTCGTTAGAGCTTTTCGAGGTTAGCAAGCAGCTTTAGAGTGGGTCTAAAAATATTGGTTTGCCAGGAGACAAAGGGGGCCCAGCTACAGCTATAAGGCTATCACTTAATTTTTATAAGAAATAAATAAAATTTTCACAAAATACATAAATGGTAAAAAAGTAGAATTACAATTTTTGTGAAATAAAGATACATTTTTTAGTAATTACAATGTTTAAGGGGGTCCACAGGTCCCACTGTTAGCAAATAGATCCAGACAATGAACAGACGTTCGCTGAGAATGTCAGGTCTTTTTTATTACACCTACTTGTACCAAAAAGGTGGCAAAAGTTGATAGATAGCCAAGGAAAGTAGTCGAATGCTTTGACTAGAAAGACACGTAACACATTTTTACTGTCGACAAAGATAAAGGCTCTGGTTCAATAAAGCGAACAAACTTTTCCACCGACCCAATAGGAACTTCGAGACTCATATCCAGAGGTTGTATGACAGAAGTATCGCGAGACGTGCATTCGGAAGTATCAATCATTATAACACCGGATGTCCAGGCAAATTGCTAAACGATTCCCGGCTGAAGGGGAAGATTTGTTGCGCCTTATACCTCGAAATATTGCGGTCGTCGATCAAACGAATATCCTCGTTTAAAAAGAGAAAGGAAAGGAGCGAATATCCTACGGGTCCTTTCTAAGGCGATAAAAGAAGGGACAGAGAAAAAGAGCTATCTCCTTTATCTGCGGAATATATGTAAAGAGGAGGGGAGACTGCCGAGCAGGGAAATGATTTATCGTATCACGGAATGGGGCTCGTGCCACTTGATAACGAAACAAAGAGGCAAAGAAGCGTATTTTCACGCAGATGACAAGAACCGGTCGCGTTAAATATGAAATTGATGTCCCTTGTTTGTTCGCGCTTCTCGCCACAATTAGTTACTCAATTCCCTTGCATTCCCTTTTGTCTCTCCTTGTTCGTTTGTCTTTCCACACTCTAACGATACAATGAATACGTAATGAACATTTCTCATGCCACTGAAACAGGGATGAGCACAAAGGCAGTGTGTATTCCACCGATAACTTTCGACTCCATTGTCTGCTTGTAAAAAATTACAGATAACTAAATTGCAGTTGGTTTTCATTCCATTTTCGATGGAATTTTCCGTCAGTTTCTAGGATCTGGAGATGGGGAAGCTG
Organism: Andrena chrysosceles; assembly: GCA_963855975.1. Classification (NCBI taxonomy): domain Eukaryota; kingdom Metazoa; phylum Arthropoda; class Insecta; order Hymenoptera; family Andrenidae; genus Andrena; species Andrena chrysosceles. Next base: position 5,444,465 of record OY979766.1, on the reverse strand, counting down.
TGTTGCAATACTTTTCGATGGGGGGGGGGTAGCAAATTTTGAGAAAAAGAAATTGGAAAAGGTTTAAATATAGAGGTTTGAGACAACTTTAAAAATAATTCACTTTGTTTTCATTTAGCAAAGTAGCAGTAACTCAGAGTTGTCATATTGAATTAATTTTAAAATTGTCTCGACTCTTTTCAATTAACAGTTTCTTTAACGTAAGGACACTTTTCTTTATGGACCATTAAGGGTATTAAAGTTTCCTTCTAATTGGTTGCACAGATTTGTGTCTCTATAGAGTGTTGTAGTAAAAAGTAAATTGATTTCAGGCATATATCGAGATGAAATGAACTTTGGATGGTATTTAGATGGTAATAAAATAGGTGATAAGTGGTATAATTATTATAGCAAAATAATCTTTCGTAGAATTGCCATTTGGCGCCAAGTTGGATGCCAGACCTGGACACACTGGTGGAACTTTTGTCCAGAGGAAAAAGTCATCGCGATTTCCGGCTGTGGCTGACTTCGGCACCCTCTCCAGCCTTCCCTGTCAGCATTCTTCAAAACAGCAGCAAAATGACGGTCGAGCCTCCAAGAGGCATAAGGGTAAAAATATTTCAATTCCACTTATATTTATCCAGACTTTGTGTTTCGTCTCGTTTATTCCTTAAAGGGGTACAGGGTTATTGGACACGTAAAATCGATGCTTTCTTTTGTGTCAGATTGCTTAGGTACCAAGTAATCATTATACCCGTACTTTTCACAGTTTATTGTGGACGAGTTTCCGAGTAATTGCCAAAAAAAAAATTATCGGAATGTTCAAATTTGTTGAAATTATTAAGCGCTCAAAATGGTTCTATGTAGTGCGCAGCTGTAGTCGGTGTACATAGTATCAGGTGAACCAGTCACCTGAAAGCAAAATGCTTTGGGGTGCGTAATTGCTACACCAAAATCTACAGCATGGAACTTTACTGGCGAATTTAAACAAAAATTGTCAATGATACACACGAATTAATCTTTTCCCACATTTTTACGGATAAAAATCATTTTCAATCAAGTTTATAAAAACTTTTACAAACGTCAATGTTGATGTGAAAATTCCATGCTACAGAGGTAGGAGTTCTGCAATTCCAGTTAAAATTTCAAGTGAAAATATTCATTCGTTCAAGACCTATGATGTGCACGGTGTATAAAAATGTAGTTCCGAGAGTTAAAGCTTCAAAGTTAAGTCCCCTACGTCAATACCGTTCTACGAGGCAGTTACTCGGCGGTGCACTCAGTTACGTTCAGCGCTATAATTTCCTCATAAAACTCCGTTGTAAATCTTCACAAAGGACGACACTTTCAGAATTAATAGTAATAAAAACATCATGTACCCCTTTAAGAGGTGTTTCTAATGTAACGGCTGAAAACTACTTAATTTTTCGGTAATTAAAAAAGGAACAAAATTTTCACGTTTGTAAATTGCTTTATACTATCACCTTTTAAGACTATAAAAAATTTTTTATACAATATCCGAAAGCATATTGTTCTCTCGATAATGCTCCTAGCCCGCTATAAATGAATATTTTTACTTACAAAATTTTGTTTATATTCAAAGGGTGATAGAATAAACCTACAAACGTGCAAAATGAAAAATTGCAGAAAAATTAACTTTTTTCAGTCATCACACTAGGAAGACCCTTTAAACTATCCTGAAATACCACCTTCCTTCTTCCCAGGCAAATATGTCCCGCGCATATTTGACGCAAGTGATCGAGATGCAGAGCTTCTTCCAGTCCGAACATGAAAAGGTCGAGCAATTCAAGTGGCTCGTATTTTCCCTGTGTCTGTTCCACTCGGTCCTCCTCGAACGAAGGAAGTTCGGCCCCCTTGGTTTCAATATTCCCTACGAGTTCACCGACGGCGACCTGAGGATATGCATATCGCAGCTGCACATGTTCCTCCTGGAATACGACACCGTTCCATTTAAAGTCAGCTTTCCTCCGAGATGCATTGAATTCACAGTCACATCCTAACATGAAAGTACAATGCTGATGTTCAATCCCGAAGGTGCTCATATACACAGCGGGCCACATCAACTATGGCGGGCGAATAACAGACGACTGGGATCGTCGATGTGTGCTAACCATCCTTGAGGACTTTTACAGACCTGAGGTTCTTTCGTCGTCCCATAAGTTCGACGAAGATGGACATTACTATCAAGTACAGAGACAAATCTATTCTGTATTAAATCATCTATGTCTTCACTTCGATCCCCTTGGTCCTTTAAGGGGTTACATACCCTTGACAGGTCGGAAAACGGGGTCATTTTTATGAATTTTTTTGCATATAAAGGAACGTCTTTTTTAAAAATCAAGATATACACCATGTTGAGTATAAATTAAGCTGTATTAAGAAACAGTGACATAGCATGATATAACGAAATACCTCGGAGATTACTGGACCGATTTGAATGAAATTTTGCAGGAATATTCTCTAAACTATAATATAGTACTTGTAGACGCCGATTTTGAAAAAAATTATTCTTTGAAAAAAGACAGCTACACGAGCATGTGATTCTTGACCTAAGTTTTCATCCCCTTTTGTTAATAAAAACCAAACAAGGCACTAATCGAAGAATCGTCTCGACAAATACTAAATTATAGTCTAACATAAGAATATTCGTAGGTCCTAAGTTCTCTGTCTCCCTAGTTCGACTCTATGAAAACAAGGCAACATTGACGGAATTTTTTCAAAGAAAAGTATCGAGTATTATAATTCCGACCGCCATACTTTTATTAATTGACATTCGAGGAATGTGCTCTAATTTTATTTTTCCATACCCCCCAGCAACTAACATGTTTTCAAACCCCTTTTACTACTACCACTGTAACTTCGAACAAAAGTATTACTATTTCATAAAAAAAAATTGAGCACATTCCTTGAATGTCAATTACTAAACGCACAAAGTTTGGAATTCTAATGCCGAATACTTTTCTTTTAAAAAATTCCCCAAAATTTTCCGCACTTTCAGAGCGTCGAACGAAGAAGACCCCTTTTAATTCCCTCTTTTTGTCTGCGCGATAGTTGTCAGGAGACGCATCGTACGGAGAGTACGTCCAGTACATGAACACTTTGCCCTTGAACGATAATCCCTCGATGTTCGGCATGCACCCGAATGCAGACATAAGCTGCGCGCAGGGTGAGACCTACGCCTGCATCGAGACCCTTCTCGCCCTTCAACCCCGGGAAGTCGGCGCAGCAGCTTCCAGCGTTGAAGAGGTCACGACCCAATTAGCCGAGGACATGATATCCACAATGCCACAGACATTCAACTTAGCGGTCCTGCAATTAAGGTACCCTGACAGTTAAACCCCCGATGGCTTAATCCTAGCCAAGTCTGGGAACAATCAGATTTCCACTATATGGATCCGTTTATTGATCCGTTAAAGCCATGAGCGTTAATGAACCCACGATTATTGAAGTGGAAGCTGTAGTCAATGGACTATAAATGGATAGGGTGAAAGGTAGTTGGAATGCTACAGGTATCCAGTCCTGTACGAGGAGTCTTTCAACACCGTGTTGCTGCAGGAGGCAATACGCTATAACGGACTGTTGAATGTGATAAACGGAACACTGCAGGACCTCTTGAACGCCTTGAAGGGGCTGGTGGTGATGTCCGAGCAACTGGAAACTGTGGCCAACAGTCTGTACAACAACAGAATCCCGAAACTTTGGCAGGACCGGGGCTACCCTTCGTTGAAGCCGCTCGGTAACTTTGCCGCCCTTGTTTGCTTTTAATCGAACTCGAGTAGCTCGTCTATTTGACGTTACAACTGTTGAAGTGTACAGGGTGATTCAGAATTATTACTGTAGAGAAAGTGGAGCAGTGGCGCACTCGGAATTTAATCTTGGGGGAGCCGAGTTAAAGGGGTAAAAATATTTTTAATGCAAATTCAATAAAATTCATTAGGTGATTATACAAATTTATTTGGAGCAGTGTTCCCCAATCTTTTTTGAGTCGCGATCCGCTTTTTAAAGTAAATTTAATAGAGTAACGGAAACACATTAAAAATAGATATTTCAGAATATAACTCTAATTTAATAATATTAAAGAAGAAAATTAAAAGACGGTGGCGGCAGCCCAGAAAAAATTTCGCGACCCAGAAAACACTTCGCGAATAAAATCTAGTTTTCTTTTCTTTTTACATTAATCACCTTCTTTCTTTTTCTTTGGGGGTGCCAGGACTCATTGGTCCCCCTCAGGGTGCGCCACTGAACTGAAGCACACAAAGATACTATTCGATTTTAAATCTCCAAGCTGATACTCTGGGCGCCCGCAGGGAGGGTGGCGGCCGCCACCCCCTGGCTTGAGAAAAAATCGCTTATTTTTAAAAAGGAATCTTTATTAAATTTACACTAAAAAAAGTGAATATTTTTAAATTCTTAATTAAATTGGTGCTACAAAATGGGTTTAATGGGTTTTCTTCACCGTCTACGATCTGATATCTAAGATTCTGAAGCACCCCGAGTTAATTATTCTATGACCCTTACATCCATATGTCACAGTGATTCTATAAACTAAATATACAGGAGCCTGGTTCCTCGACTTGAAGGAGAGAATCGCGTTCCTGAAGTCCTGGGAGAACCGCGGAATTCCAGCGGCCTTTTGGATCTCCGGTTTCTACTTCCCGCAAGCATTTTTAACTGGGACTCTGCAGAATTTCGCGCGGAAGCACGTCGTCTCTATCGACACGATTGCATTCGGTTTTAAAGTACTGCTCCAATTGAATAAAAATTCGACACCCTCAGATCTTAAGCTACATAATAGCCACTGACTACAGGGTGTTGTTTTGGTACACAGAAGCGGCGTCCAAAGTGTTGACCAAACTCTTTGGACCACCCTGTGCGGGAACGATAGATCTCCGTAGAAAAACAGACAAATTCATGGCTATTTTTAACGTTATAGGTATTAAGCGCGATGCCAACGCGCAGACCGATGGATGGTTGCGTTATTTATGGTCTGTTCCTTGAGGGATGTCGATGGGACGGGAACCATCTGAACGAGTCCCTTCCAAAAGAGCTGTACACTAGTAAATATAGCTATCTGTCACATAAAAATTGAAACAGAAGCGCAGACACTCTTCCGTGCATTACTCAAAGCGTTACGCGACGTGGAATAGGACTTTATACACCCCCTTTTCGCAGATATGCCGCCGATTCTGCTACTGCCAGAGGTGAACCATCAAGAGCCAAAGGGAATTTACATCTGCCCCGTTTATAAAACGATCACTCGAGCAGGCACGCTTAGCACCACTGGACACTCGACCAATTTCGTTTTGCCAATGGAGATTCCTAGTGTAAAGCCTCAGTCCCATTGGATCAAGAGGGGCGTAGCTCTGATCTGCGCTCTGGACTACTAGTGATGCCTCAGAGTCACTCGTTTTGCTTATAATGAATTTGAAATAAAATTAGCACTCTACTAATACAAAAGAAATCTTCGAGAGTACTAGGCTTCAGTTTACTAGAATGTAATTTGTGTAACAGTGCGAACGAAGGAAAGAATTATTGTGTAATTATTGAATCAAAGAGTTAGCCATTCTAAGTTCTTGAAGTGGTTTAGATGTCGTTCTCGTATAACTTTGGGTCCTTCCTTTTTGATTTCCTATGCGCCGCTGTGCTCCACACCATGGTACCCACCATCATTATTATACCTGTGCATTGAATTCGAATGCAAGATTAAAATATTAATCTCTATGCATAAAAGACACAAAGAAATGCAAAAGAAGATTGATTGAAAAGGGAAATATAATTTCAGAGACCTTGTTCTCGATTTTAATTTATAATACCTGGAGCCATGGTTGGAAGAGCCTGTCCGGCTCGTCGGAACAGATTCGGTATACCATGCGATACCGATTTTACCCAAAATTTCTGTTCCATTGCAGTCAAGGTGTAATACACCACTCTTCGTATTCGAACTGGTAACTCGCCGAACTCTAAACCCATGGCGAATGATGGATTGAAATTCTCGAGGAGACTTCTGCACCACTAATATCCATCAACATTAACAAGATCTATGCAAAACAAAGGAACGTACAAAACTCGAGACTCTTCCATTCTATTATAAATTCACGGTGGTGCGAGATCAAAATTTGGTGGTCCGATATAATAACGCTGGAAAAATTACTTCAAGCATCTTTAAATTCCCACTATTATTTATTGTACAAAAATATGTACATACAATTCTACAAATATAAATACTACCAGAGGTAATAAAACAAGACGCGAGGACACAGTGAGTTCGTATCCGTTACATATGTACAAGGACGTGATATTTAGGAATTAAATTTCCTAGTCTCAAAACAAAGAGTAGTCTGCAGGCATGTACTGCGCGATTTTCGATGGAATAATGAATTTATCCGGATTCTGTTCGAGCAAGCATCCTAAGAGGCGTGGGACTGAGAGCACAGTGCCGGATATCACGGAAGGGAAGTCTCTGCCAGTATCTGTCTGATAAGCGATCCGCAATCTCTTGCTGAAATAGTCTCCACACAAAGAAATATGTCCAACTTCTATGTACTGTTTCGAGAACGAGGACCACAGTTCGAAGGACAGGCGCATTGTTTCCCAAGGTCGTAGCTCTGTAGCTGGTCTCATCACAATTTGGTAATGGTTGCACAAATTGTCGTACAATGCCGAAACAGTGTTCAATAGCCTCTCCAGCTGCATACGATACTCTGGACTGTTCGCATCTTTCACCAGTAAGAAAGCATGCACGGCTGAGGTCTGGCAGACAGTGAACAAGCCGATCTGTGTTGAGCCGGGTGGAAAGGGTGTGTACTGTCTCCCAGTAGAAAAGTATCTCACCGGAAAGTGATTTGGATTTATTAATTGCTTTGCGTGCATAGCTAAGAATGATATTAAGCTTGCTCCTCCCACAAGATGCATACGATTCGGAGAATTATCCTCCACATCGCTGTGATTGTTGATTATAAAAGCGTCCGTTGGATCCTCATGATTCAACCCAGACCCTTCCACCACTAAGCTGCGGCTAAAATCAGAACCCGTTACTCTGATCATATCATCTCCACTGAATACCTCCCCTGCGTAGTTCAATACGCCAAGCTCGAACAGCGCGGCGTCGTTGCACAGGTAATATTGCATGGGGTTTTTGTATTCCAACAAGCCAAGACTCTTCCCGATCTCAATGTGATTCTTCCTGAGACTGGAGGATTCATTTAACTCGCCAGATCGTTTCACAACTACAGGAGACTGGAACGGCGTCTTCTGATCCACTTCATTTGGTAGCTTCAACAATTTCTCTATAACAGATTCGCCTAAATCCCACAGAACATTTTTCAGCTCTTTCAAATCCTGCTTCAATACTTTGGATTGAAGCTTCAATTTAGCGAATTGCTGCTCCTCCTTTTCGGTCAGAGTTTCCTTCTTGTAAAATTCTCTCATCTGGCTCGTCAACTCTGTGCTTCTCAGTTCTAACTTATCGTTGTCTGCATTTACAGACTTATAGAATTCCCACATCTTCTTGAGTTCCCCGGCATCCATTTTCAGTCCACGAGATGCCAACTCTTTCTGTAACTTGTCAACGTCTTGCAATTTATTGTCGAAATCTAAATATGGAGATAAATACGAGAAGACTTCCATGCCCCGTCTGCCCGTGATATATAACGCAGAGGTGTGTCGTCTAATGCATTTCAAAGGTATTCCACTGGTACGCTTGAAAATGCTGTGCTTTAAACCCTTGCGAACCATGCATGTTCGCGCAAAGTGTCGTAAATAATTCGCCATTGTCCTTCGATAACAGATCGCTCAAGACAGAACTTTATAATTTTCTTTGCGCTGTACAAACAATTTCTAGAATCAGAGACATACGTCGCATTTCACATGCATTCGTGCCTACGCACTGATCTTTGCTACTTTGGCTTGTGACGCAAATTCTGACTCTGTGTCCATTTTAAAATCGTCGCGCGTTAGTGTCTCAATTTTACGTTTCTGTGGGGCAACGTAACTCCCTTTTCCGGAAGCTCTCTCTGACTCCTCAACGGTATATGGTTCTAGCTCGAGAGCTTTTAGTCTGCGTTTGTGAACTTTGGTGGTGAAATGATCCTGCAAAGCGTTGTTGTTGATAAAATGCCTCCTGCAAAAAAGTAGGATTTTTTAATTTGCTTGATAAAAACTTAAAACTTTCGAAGTATGAAGTATAGAAGCTTAGAGAATGGAAGATGTGACGAAGGAGTCACATTGCAGAGGTACACAACGATTTTAATGGATTTTGAATTAATGATCGTGTCGGCACGCTAGCAGCCGAAGCATGGTCTTTATAATAATAAAGATGTTTAATAAAACATTTCGTAAACTACGAAATATCTGTACGAATGATTAATTAAGAACGTAATATTCTTCGGCTCTCTATCGATATATAAAGTTTCTTCGAAATCAGTGCACAATACGGTTCCGTTATAAAACTTTTGAGTCGATAATTTAAAAAACAGGTTAAGTCGCCGAACGTAACGCACATGTAACGCGAATACTTACGCGCAATGTACACAGTAATATTGGCCTGTTCCAGGTTTATCGTAATCCACTTCTTGATTTAGCAATCCTTTTACATTCTCACTTTTCAAATCCTCGTCGATCTAAAATAAAAAGTATCACATAATAATTGCCTATCGCGAAGTGTCATCCACGTGACACGATTGGTCGCAAATGAGGTTAGGAATTATCATTTCACCTCGTCCAAATCTTTTGTTCTTCTTTTCGTGCGCCAACCCTTTTTTAAGTGAGTATCGCCCCTGTGATACTTCTTACGCTTGTACGTCATTTTTCGAGCGAAGTGATTAAAGAACCGAAATTAAACTACACCACTGTCACGTATTTAGATTACAATACACGGAAATGGTCTAATCGAATGAGGAAAGTAAACAGGAGTAAGTCAAGTGCGTAAAGAATAGTCGCAGAGATGCATTATGAATACAAGAGTGAATATAAAGGTAAAAATATCTTATCGACTGTGTATTATTAAGAATAAATGTAAATATGCATTCATTGGTTATCTCTATCTGCAATTAGTGATGGGACGTGCAAGCGTTTCTATGGCGAAACATTGATTTTTCGTCGTGCTCATAGAAAGTACCCTTCGTATGATTTCAGAATACGTTTATATTCGAAATCTGATATGTTTATTGTAGGCACATTCTTTACAGCGTTCATACATGGATTGTTGTCCGTTTGTTAGTATATATAGAAGTATTTGAAGTTCATGAGGATAATATTAGAGAATTTTCAGCTTCTGTATTGGTCAAACGATGCGACATCATGGCGACCCTATCTTCGTGATCGTAAAACAGGTTATAATGGTGACAAAGGTTCCCATCGTAAACTTTATAAATGACATTTGAATTCATCGCTTTCCCACTGTTGTAGTAACAATTTCATACAGCTGTTTAAAATTCCAGAAACACTAAAATTAGGTGTAACTTTCTTAAAGTACTTCAGTGCCGAAGCACATAACTAACAACGATGCCATAAACGATAAATTTATGGGATATATTTTAGCAAGGCACAGATTAAAATGTATAGTTAAGTGCCCAACGTTCGGCGCAAGAAAGCAGAATGAAGTTCAGTGAAAAATCTTGAGCAGAATTGAGAGGAAAAAAGGTGGATTTGTAAGGATTCGTTTACAAAGGAGCAGTAAGCGACAGATCCTCGAGTCAATGTAAAGCTACCCTAAATTGGGCATGCGCATTCGGTTGAAGGGTAACGGGGGGTAGAGTCGAAAGATGTCGCCACGGTGCGGCAGAGTATGTCGCGCCTCTATCGGCGAAGCGTACGATCAATTCAAACAAACGGTGCGCCACTGGCGAGGGGGGTCCACAACCGTTTCGAAAGTAAAAATACTGCGCGACCCGGGATTTTGTTTGTACGGTAGAGCGAGGGTAAAAAAGCCGTGGGCCAGGCCGTGGTGTAAGTCGGGGCAACGCGGTGTCGCTCGTAAAATGACGTAGAGAGAGTGTGCGTAAGGGTGTGCCGCGCGCGGTACGGAGAGGTTGTGTGCAGAGCGGAAACGGTGTCGCGACGGTGTGTGCAGGCTCGGCGCTGCTCGTAGAGCTATCGTAGCGCGTACACGGGAAATTGGCCGTGGCTTCGCCAATGGATGCCAGGCAGGAGGAGACGCCATTTTGATATACGGGCGCACGTCAAGCGTTCGCTCTAAGGGAAACGCGCTCTCGTGAGTCGGTCTGTAAGCCGCGTCCGCTCCGCGTAAGGACCGCGCGGTGGAAATTGGTCGGCCCACGGGTACGGTTGGCGGTTCTATCGTTGGTAATACGTGTGCGTGGCGCAACGTATCCCGGAGGCCTGAGAGCCGAGCGTTTCGTTGACAAGTGACAGGTGAATCGATCCGCGGGCCCGCGAGGAAAGTCGCGTTGCGGCCCCCCCGTGTGCCCGTGTAACGCGGTTCGCTCTGTTCGCGGTCGATCGCTAGTCAGTGACTACTGGTGTGTGGAACTCTGCTGCTGCTGCTATACCCAGTGTGTGCTATACCCGGGAGGAGATTCGGATTTTTCCCCACGCGTGGCGAGTAAACTCGGCCGCGCCGTGAGAGCGAGGGACACACGCACCGCTAGACGACTCCTGTGCCCGAGTACTCGTGCGTGTTTGTAGATCGGTGCGCCCGCCGCCGGATCGTGTCCCCCGGGGTGGCGGTGTGGACTGTGCTGTACGACACGGGACGGGACGGGACGGCAGACAGACAGGGAAAAGCCAACCAAGCCGCCGTATCGTTTGGCGCGCTCGACACAGAGGCCACCGGCCCCAGGCACACTTCGGGGCCAGGACAAGACGACCCGATGTCGGGAGCGGGTCGCGACCCCGTGTCGACCCGCGGTCGTCCTCGTCCTCGTCCACTGCTATCCTTCTCCATCATCTACTGTCTCGTAGCACCAGCACGCTTCTCGCGTAAATGTGCTCTCATGAGCGCCCATGTGCTGCCGCGACTATTTTTCTGCCCGCTGCCCCTGCGTCGTGCCCTGTAAACCCAGAGCACACCCCGATTAGCACGCCCACGCACTCTAACGCTCGCGAATATGGCCAAGATCCTCAACAAGGACCCCGTCACCTACGAGAGGGAGAGGGAAAACTTCATGAAGGACCTCCGTCACTTTCATGAGACCAGAGGGTAAGACCAATTTCTCCATTACTCCCTGCACGATATTCCAAAGCGATAGTTTCACAATTATTTCTTTATTCTTCGTTACTTCTTATCCTTTCCATCTTTATTCCACGCCTCTCCGTCCAACGATCTCTCTGTCGTTTCGTTTATCTCGAGTTCTAACGTCGTGTCGATGTTGGAAAGTAAATCGGGTTTGGCGTTACTGCTTGGAATGCGTGGACACATAGGTTTGAGGTTATGTTCGCTCGGGTTTCAAGTTTTCCAGAGGTTCTCGCCTTTGTGCCAACGATTTGTTTAAGCGTGTCCCGTGTTTTCTTTGTCGACGATCTTCCAGACGCGTATTTTAATTTGCGATTTGAGGTTATGTGACGCGTACGATCGAGACACGACCATATTACGATGAACTTGCTGATTTTTTTTCTCTAACGATTTATGCGTCCGTTCTCGATGATTGTAAACGTTTCTGTCCGCCTTTTTCCACCTTCTTTTTCCGAATCGGCGATGCGTATTTTTAAGAACGTTCGAACGATCGAGTGAACGAAGATCGTTTCACGCGGAGACGCTGTCGTTTATTACGTCATTGTTCGCGTGTTTTACTTGATTCGGAAACGGAAACAAAGCGTTTCTCTCGGCTGTGCTCAGCAAGATACTCTTGTAACCAAAAATGGGTACGTTAAATTTGCGCGGATTAAAAAACATTCAACTTGTTCGTTTTCATCCGTGCTCGACAATTGTTAATTCATTCCGCGCCGTTATTGTCCGTAAGTCTGTTGAGGTTATTAAATATTTAGCAGCCATTAATTGAAACATGAAATATTAATTTTATGATAACATTATTGTGCGAAAAACATTTTAACGGTATTCAGTATATCCCCTTTTATCCCTTTCTTGAATCCTGGTAATTACAATCCCATTGTAAATCTCTTTTAACGTAATCTTTACAATTGGTGCTTTCTTTCAGGACTCCGTTCAAGAAAAGTCCAAAAGTCAACGGGAAAGATATAGATCTGTACTTGCTGTACGTAGTCGTTACTGCCCATGGTGGATGGATAAAGGTGAGTCGATTTGTTCCAATTTTCTACCTCGCTTTTTTTTCCCCCCACGGCGGAACAAGTATTCGCGCGTTGTTCGCGGTGCACTTTCGGGCAATGTGATCTCCTAGCGGGAGTAACGAGCGAAAAATCTGGAGGTATCGCGTTGTCTGTGTAATTTGTCTCTCTGTGCATCGTTAGCGCGACGTATGAACGTGGCATTAGTACCTTTGCATCGACTGTTTATACTCTCGCGTGCGTTTCATGCGTTACCGGTGCATTCGGATCGCATAATGAAGCTAACTGTCGGGGCGTTTCAACACGCACAGTGATCATCTCGAGAACTTAAACTTCTCTCATCACCTAAAGGCATTTGTCCCCTCAACGAAATCGAAGTATTTTGAACATATTTTTCGAGGACCATTTTTATAGCCAATTAGTAAACAAACTTCCAAGGATATCAACTAATATTATATAGCTCGTTTTAATCATGGTATCGACATCAAAATTCATGTTCTTTTTTGAAGCCGATATTTTCGCAGGCATAACATTCCTCGAGTTAAGATAAAAATAGCGGGCGACTAGGGTCGAAACAAGAGTGTCTATATTAGCAGCTTGAAAAATTAATCTCTGTCATAACGCGTTGTATACCACAAGATTGTCTGAATTCACAATTTCGATATTCTATCTTCTATTTAAATAATTAGGGAAGACACTTGTAAACGATTGCAGAGTGGTTACAATTTTCGAAACCAACTTTCTAGGAAGACTTCTGCACCGTGGTCACGGGACATCCAGTACGCTTTATGCGTCGCGCGTGATTAAGAATCGAGGTATGCGACAAACTCCGCGGAAACGCGGGAAAACGATTGTTCCGCGGCACGGCCGAGTCTCGAAGAATCGCGCGCGCGAGGAATCGATCGGTCGAGCTTGTTATCACCGACCGCTGGGAATCATCTTTCCCGCGCGCGCCAAAGAAAAAGGAACGATCATGCTTCTATTTCGCCCAGCGGCGTTACACAATGCGCCAGCGAGCCACCGCGTTTATCAACAGTCATTTTCACGCGTGTTATTATTCGTACATATCGATGTGCTACGCGATCGGATCGTGGTCGATGATTTTTTTGTGGAAACCACGAAGCACGATGCTCGAGCAAAATACCCCCGAGTTTTTTTTTTCAAAGTTGAATCGAATTAATGAAATTTCCAATACAAAAATTACACTCGATGCCACTGACGAGGTATACCAAGTGGAAGGAATTATATTATCCAGGAATATTGATAAATAACGAGTGCTGCCCGCCCGAATGCATGAGTAACGAGAAATTAATATTGAAACATCGCAGGATTGATTCGATTAGGTTCGGCTTTGTTGCTAGCCATTTACGTCATTCCCAAGAGTTACGTTTCCATCGTATGCGAAACACGTCTAAGTTATATTTTTCGCATTTAAAAGTCGAGGCATTTTGACTCACTCGCCCGTTTACGGTAATTTATCGGGGGACGTGATTTTTATGTTCGAATTGGCTACAATATTACCGCGTGCGCGTGAAAGCGGCGAAGAAACCAAGGATGACTTTTTTCCGTCTAGCCACATGTTTTTTTTACAATCGCGGGAGAGATGTAGTCATTCAATTGTACCTTTCAATATTTTTAACCGAGGTTAATTTTTTTTTTATTTTTGAACGCGACTTAAAAAGAAGTGTTGTCTACGATATGTTTGACAAAATATGTACAAAATAATTTCAAACTTTCTCTCCATTTCTGCCACTTCAGCTTTTACAGAGAGAATTTTTTCTAATAATGAATATGAAGTGTCGGAAAGAGAGAATCCAGAGCCAGTCTATCTCTCATGAAAAATAACCTTCTCGTATATGTTAATTTGGACTTTCAGTGCAATCAAACCTTTGATAAATTTATTAAGGACAATAAATTAAAATGCACCAGAAAATATACATTTAAAATATAAGATGTTGTTTTAATGTAGTTTTATTCTGTACCACTTTCTCTGAAAAACGCTATAGTTTTCATTATAACGTACTATATTTTTTTACCACAGTTGGCCATAAAGTACTATATTTTCCCGAAAACAAGTTGGCAACCCTAGTTAGACGGTCGATATTATATACTTTAGTGCCCTACAATGATACAAACGGTGCAGTGTTAGCAATGGTATGAATATTTAGATACTCGATCTGCAATCGACCCGAAGTTTTCTGTTATGATTATTTCCCTAGGCTAAGAACCATTGGTCTGTGTTTTCTTAAGAACCGAACGACGGATTCGACTAAACGTGCATGTACTCATGTCCACACACACACACACACACACACGTCTCGTATGTACTTTTCGCGGTAACGCTGCGGTAAAGCGCGGCCGGAGCTTTTCGCCTCATCTTTCTCGTCGCATCTCGTACCAGCTTCATTTATCAACCGTCAATATTCTATTTCAGTTGGTTTTATTTAAAAGTCCAGACTGTATGGATGAAGATGCGTTGCGAGTTCTAAACATTCTTACATAATTAGAAATCCTCTCAGAACGTTAAAATTAGGAAAGAAAAGAGTACTCTGCATATCAATAGCGCTACTTCAAGGATCGTCTTCTTTTAAGTGAAATTAGAGGTTCGATTAATGTGTATGGGTTCGCAGATGACGTAAATCCAGATTCCACTAATCCGTTGCAACCGAATAAATCAAAATACGGTTGTGGCCATTTTCGGTTGCCTTTTGTCCGTTAAGAATACTTGCGCCGATGTCGCCTTCCCAGAAAGTCGGACTCTATAGAGCACGCATTCCGCACAACGAGATGTCTGGGCCTGTCCCTCTTTATGCTTGAAATCTCTTCTTTCAACTCGTGACGAACGCCGTGGAAAAAGTGCGGCCACATATAGAGGCAAGTAGCCTGGGCGTTCATCGTTCGAAGTTATCGTCAAGGGTATAACCCCCTTGAGAGAGACGTATATATAATCCATAGCAGTGGCTCCCAAAGTGGGGGCCATGGAGAATTTCTAAGGCAGTCGCGAAACCGTGGAATACTTATGACAGGGGCTTCCCGTCGCTTCCGAGACCCAGTCAGTTTTTGCTTACTTTTTGAGCTTGTTTTTGCTCAGCTAATTAAACTTTTTAATACGAAGAGGACTGCCTCGAAGGGTAATTTATAGGCAGCCCTCATAAATATTCAAAAACCCTAAGTTGCATAACTTCTTCGATTTTGAAAAGATACATTTTTGGACTCGTACAGGTGACAATAATAAGGGAAAAATAAAAAAACTTGTGTTTTCGGAATGATTTTTCCGCCATTACGATTATGATTACTTAAAAACCACGGAATTACAATGTTCAGCACGAAATTTATATTGATTTTATAAAAGAAAAAAATTGAAGTTTCTTTTTTGTGAAAAGTGTCATATTCATCTGGATTAGTCAGGCATAATGAACTGCGGCTCATTTCGTAATCCCACAGTTTATCGTTGGAAAGTTTTTAGGCGACAGACAAACATTTAGAAGCTTTTTGCTTAATGTATTAAGATTTAGAAAGTAGGATATGTATCCTACAACAAAAAAATTAGAAAGAAAACACATGATGCATATTTGCAACAGAATGCAAAGAGGGGTTGATTTACTTGAAAGAAACAGTCCTCAGAAATTTATATGCGAGTAACCCTTTCCACAGAAATAGGTCGCACGCGATATGAAGGTTAATCCTTCGTTTCCACAAATGATCTACAATAGACGCCCTGCGCCTCAGTTCTCCACGAAACACCCACAAAAACGTTCATATCCCCCCGGGCTTTGCCAGAATCGAGTCTGGTCGCCGGCCACCATAAATCCCAATCTAGGCCACGATTCTCGTCCAATTAATCGCTGGCTGGATGTGTCATCGAGGAGCGCGCGCGCTAGTCACGCGAGTCCGCGCTGCGTTCCACGATCCCGAGAACCTTGGGAGGCGTGTCTTTCGGAAAACGTCAGAATCGGCCAAAATTCGAGAGCATCGAGACAATACGGAAGTTGGCCGGCAAGGTCAGGGTCATTTGCAGAGCCACTGCTCCCCCCCGTTGCGTGCCCCGGGGTGGGGGAGATAGATCATGAGCCGAAGGTGGGACGAAGGTGCGCGCGGGAATCGCGGGGCGTGTGGGAGGAGGGAGGGGGGCAAGGGTGATAGGGTGGGAGCGAAAGAGAAGACGCAAAGGGAGAGAGAGATAATAGCAGGCGCGAGAAGGAGGTGGAGGTAGTGGCTGTTCACGAGGGCTTCCCCTCAACAAGTGTGATCGAAGCTCCGCTAGACTATATAACCTGCGGTCGAGTCGCGACTACGCTCAGAATGCATCGCGGAGTGTGCGGTTCTCCCGATTCGAAGAAGTTGACGTCACCCTTTTTTTCCGCCGCCGGCCGGCCGTCGCGTCGACTCGCTGCCAAAAGCCTGGCCCTGAGGAGAAAGTCCAATCCTTTAGTTTCGCGATTGACACCCCGCGAACTCGCACGAAGGCTCGTCGATTCCACTGCGAACGATAAGTTGACAATGTAGAGCGAACTTTCCAAACACCAGTCCCCGTTTTTTTAGAGGATCGAGGCTCAATGGGCGCGCGCTTGCGCGACTCGGGGTCCTGGGCCCGAGGGTCTCTCTGCGGGGCTCTCGCCGTGTTTATGCGCGAAGTGTACGAGGCTGCAGGTTTTGTGCTCGCGGAGAAGTGTAAGTTGATGTTCAGTTGGTTATTTTGATACTTTAGGGATTACTGGGAATAGTAATTGGAAAAAATGTTTCGAGCTGATTTTCTTGGGAACGAAGGCACATTAGATTACATTGTTTTCGATCTGTCGTTTCGAGATGAATCTTGCTACGCATTTCCGTTGTTGGTAAAGTGATATCTTTTGATTGGTATGTCTACTTGGTAGAGTTATTACATGCGTTCATTAAAATCTTCGTCGTGACTTCATGGGGTGGTGTGAAGTCATTAAGACATGTCACGAAGTGGAAAATGCTTCCGGCGTTGAGAAGTCTACTTCTCACCCACGACGTTTTGCCAGATGCAAAGTTGGGGAAAAATTATCTCCCACTTGGGAGAATAGTCTCGTGGTAAAGTGAAAGTGGAGAGGTGGAAATTATTAGCGAGAGTCGATGCAGGGATATTCTTACGGCGATGTAAAAACGATTGGATCACTCGGAACACGCTTCCCTTCTGTAGATACCGATCTGTGGTGGCTCTAAGCGCGCAGCCGCAAGAAATTAAATAAATTTTAATGATTCTCGAGCTCTGGGCTCTTCTATAGACTGATGCTGATATATTCGATCAATTTTCTAATTTATAAAGCCACTGACAGGCAGCTAAAAGCGGTCTATGAAATGCAACGAACATAGAACTGTAACTTGCCGATTCCATTTCCGCTTGAGGAGCTTCCCACTTGTTAGTAATCACTTAGATATTCTCTCTCCGTTATAAATTCAGTACTTTCATCGAGTATATACTTTTCATTATACAGAATTTATAGCCCACTGCTAAAAACTTCATTAAGTATTATTAAAGTCCGCCCCGTTCGTTGTAATGATAACTAAAAACCCCCCTTCTCATAATGAATAAAACACTTGAAATTGCACATCTATTTTATTAATTCAGTTACAAAAATACATATCCCTGTCAGATTTGAAACACGTAACGCTATTAATACACGGTTGAGCGGATGGAAACGGTAAATGTCAAAGTCAGGCGCGAGCTCTATACGTACTTCCTGCAAAATAATAAATCTCATTTGGACCTATAAATCCGATGATACGATGCAGAATTCGTATAAATTAGTTCGCTTTGACGAATTAAAGTGACAATATAAATGCAGGGGACATTTGTCCTGCGGGACAGATGGTGTGATTAATTCCGCATTAAAAGAATGACGTTCATGCACTCGTAGAGGTAGCGAAGAGTACAGAAATATTCGAGGTGTACGATTCGTCGGCTCGCATGTCGGTTCACCGTGGCATACCGAGGCGCGCGGAGTTCGTCAGTCTTGCATAGTTCGCCGCTAATCTAAATATTTTATCTTGGGCTCGAATTTCGAGACCGACCGCCAGCGAGTAGAAAATTAATCCACTTAACAATTCATCTTCGCCTCGCCAGCGCCAATATAACAGGCGAGGAATTTCGAGGCACCTAATAGGCGAGCAGATTGATTACTTTCCACGTGGATTTTCGCCGAATCCGCGAGATTGTGTGACAGCGAGCGCGTAAAGTCGTCGAAACGCGCCGGGGTAGACCCGAGTCACCAACCAGTTGAAAACATTGGCGTAAACCGCGCGGAAAATCAACGGTGTAGCGTCGCGTTGTCTCGTGGGGTAACGTCTCGTCAAAGAACCAGTGGTGGAACCGTCTCTGCGTTCCTACCGGTTCTGTCACGAAGTGTGAGGAGGCAAGAGGGGGTAGACGGAGCAGAGGATAATCTAACAAATGCAGGAATCTTGGCTCGAGGGCCGTAAGAAAATCTGGTGGCAACGCACGACTCGCCACCTGCTTTTGTCTTTCAACTAAAGTAATAGGGGATGGATACAATAGGCGGCGATCCATGCGCACGGACGTGTTGGGCCTACTAATTTCTCTTTTGGCAACCACATGAAACGGCTTCTGTTGGTCTTCAAGTGTATCCTCAATTGTGACATAATTATTCCACGTATGTGCCTCGGTACGTTACTATGTACTTTCCCTCGTTCGGAGATGTAACAAAGATTCCCGGTAACAAGAAAGTCTCGGTAGGATGGACCGAGAGATCGGGTGGCGGTGGAGGGCAGCGCGAGATAGAGAGAAAGCGGCGGTACGGTTCGTGCAAGTGTCCGGCTTGTTCAAGGGCGCGACTGCCGCGCGAAGATCGTTCGAATGGGCACGCACCGTAGTCTGGCATTGGTCTGCTCGCTATACGCGGTGCGTGTAGCGTGCGAGGAATCCGCGACGAAGTCGGTAATGCTGAGTCAGTCAGGTGCCGCGGCGCCTTGCATCGTTCCGAAGTAGCCGGAACGCATGGATGGGAGAAGGACGGGGCTAGAAGCGTCCTGGATGCACCGCGGAGGACGGCGAGGACGAAGGGAAGAAGAGCCGAACGGAACGAAAAGGGGAAGAGGATCCGAGAAAAAGTGCCGAGGGAAAGAGATGGGCGGGAATAGAGGAAAGAGAGGCAGGAAATGAGAAAAAGAGAAGGATAGGGCAAGAGATGGAGCAGTGTTACGGGGGCAGAGGTGGCGCGGGGGCTCGCTCGCTTGCTCGTTCGCTCCCCGGTGATGAGGCACGGTCGATATGGCAACGCCGCGCCCCGCCACACGCATACCGGCATCGCCGCCCGCCCAACCGCTCGACACTTGGCAACGCCGCTACGCCAGTGTGCGGGGGAGAGGGCAGCCAGGCTCTCACACATCGAACGACGAGGAGAGCGACCTCATGCCCTGCACACATGTGCACCCGGGGACACCGAAGAGACTGAGAGATGCCTGGTTGGTTGGTCGCTTGCTGGCTGGCTCGTTTGCTTTCTTGCCTGCTGCCTGCCTGCTCGCCTGCCTCCTTGTGACTGTCCCACGCACGCGCTTCAACGACGCGCACCCCCGTCTCCAAATTGGCGAAGCACTTTTCACTTGGAAATTCTTTCTCTCGCTGCGGGGGAAAATAGGTATTCACTCTCCCTCCACCGCCTACTCTTTCGCTCAGCTTAGCTTATTCTATGACTTCTCCACGAAATTTCCGAGAGAATTGTTGGAAGGAATGAGGTGTGGAAGAGCAAACGAATTTTGCAGATCTCGTTTACGCTGTATATAGACGACGGTTGTTAAACAATGTTTCATCGGGAAACAGGTTTATGGAACTGGTGTGGTTACTTGATTAGAGGATAAAGCATAATTTCCCATTTCCATAAGGATGGAATTTATTAAGCAGGTACTGATGTGAAGTCCAAGTGATGTTCTGTATTTCCTGTTTTGGCGGGTGCGCCTTTCGTGGATGTACGAATGCGCGCTAGTAAATATCGTTCGGTGGTAGAACAATGCGATATTATAGCGTACTATTTACGTTTCGTGTATGCCGCATTAAAGAGAAACGCTGTGGTATGTGATAGGTATGCGCATATGGCGTTATAGTACATTTGAAGCAGTCTATGCTCCGCCTAACGAAATGCTTAAAATATTTAATACAATGGATATAAATATATTAATACAATCACTGAAATATCCCGGTAGCAAGACGTACGTCGCGTGATTAGTGGTTCCAGGATCTAAGTAACACCTACAACAAACCGAGCAAACGAAACGACATTGTCGTAGGAGCTCATAACCTCGTTTCAAAGGCTCTCGAGCATCAGATCGCCGCTGGACGGGCAGTATTGCCTCGATCCGCCTTTCGTACTGGAAGCATTCCTCTTTTTGCTCGTCCCTCAATCGTAGGTAACGACACCTACTACCTCCTTCGCGAATGTCGCGTGTGAGGCCGCGCGGTCGAGGTACCAAGTAACGCAGCTCGTGCACCGCAGAGAGAAAGACAGAGAGCCCGCAAGCGAGGTGTACACCAGCGGGAGGGAGACACCGCGCGAGGAGAGGTGCCGTGCCGCGACGTTGCCATTCTGCCAGTCGAGGGCAGACCACTTCCGAGAGCACGGCTCGCGGCGGCGGCGGGACGGCAACGTCGCCTCGACGAGATTAAATAGAGATAGCCTGAGGTATACGTTCCGCCGTCGTAAGATGGGCTCACCGTTAGTCGAGGAAGAAGTGAGACAGATAAAGGACAGCCAAAGGAAAGCATATCGCCTCGATTCGAAACTCGTCGATCGTTCGTCTGCGACGCGAAAACGTTTCGCCAGCATTTCGAATGCGTCGCTGTTGCCTCCCTCATCTTCCGCGTCGTTTCTCGTCAATTCTTAGGAGTAATGTGTACTTAACGCGTATACCGTGTATGTTAGGTGTTCCGAGCTGGCCTTACGCGGAATATAAATTGCACCGAACGAGTAAAGATAAGTGTCCAAGTAAATTGAATTGCTGGAGGGCGATTAAGAAGTGCTCGGGGATCGGACGCGGTCAATTGTCGATTTGGAATTAAACGAGTCAGAAATAAAATTCGCACGTACCCAATGCCGTTTCCGTGCTTTAAATAGCGAAACCGTGTATTATCGAACAGGGTCGAGGAATATGAACAGGTGATAGCATTGTAACTTTATTTCTAACGTCGCTATTGCGTGCACGATAATGAGGCGAGGCAAACTTGTAAGAGAACAGTTCCCTCTGTCTATATATTCGTACATGGTACGAGAAATAAGCTGGGCTAAGTTGGCACGTTATAAAATTCTTGGTACTGTCACCTTAGCTGACTCGAAATCCGCTTTCTTCTTCAACGCGCTTAGTAGTCGCCAAACATTCCTTCGATACACTTCCAATATACCTGGGCTGTACCTACATTTGCCGTAACGGCACGGAGTTTCAAATTCAAATTCAAAGGCAGTTCCGAAGAAACTCAAAACTTTCCAGTTACGTTAATAGAAAGTAGCCGTTACGTTATTTGCTCAGCGAGGTGCGAGCACAGAGCACGTTATCCTAATCTCGTGAACGCGCGCAAGTCTCGCGTTACTTTCGGAGAGGCGATTTTGTTATACGCGGTGGCAAAAGACAAACACGGCTCTTGAATTTTTCTCTGCGCCTCGCCCGTATTTCCACAGCGTACAAGTCGCATCGGCATTAATGGCCTTGGCCGACGGTGGCAGTCGGTAGGCCATCATTCAAGCACGAGCCATCGCTGGAGGTCACTGCACCTTTCCCTCAGCCGTTCCTCCACTGAACTAATTTCAATTCATTTGGAAAGTGTGTAATATGCATGTGTGCGGATTTCGCGCAGAAGAATTCTTCAAGTACTCAACGGGAGTACTCTTCGGGTACTTTGTGGGCACCCTTCGGATTTCGAGCTAGTAATCTTCATGTACTTCTCCGGTACTCTTCAAGTACTTCTTCCGTACTCTTCAAGTACTTCTTCCGTACTCTTCAAGTACTTCTTCCGTACTCTTCAAGTACTTCTTCCGTACTCTTCAAGTACTTCTTCCGTACTCTTCAAGTACTTCTTCCGTACTCTTCAAGTACTTCTTCCGTACTCTTCAAGTACTTCTTCCGTACTCTTCAAGTACTTCTTGGTGACTCTTCAAGTACTTCTTGGTGACTCTTCAAGTACTTCTTGGTGACTCTTCAGATACTCTCTTCCCTCCATAATCGAATCGAATATCCATACTAATTTCAATACAACAATCAATATTACCAAAGTTAAACGAGATATTTGATATTCCAATTCCTACAATACCCAGCGACATAATTCCGCATTCATTTCACGGCAAGGAGGACTTCCGACAGGCATGCATCGTGGGCGTTCTCCGTAATAAATTCGGTCTGGTAGCCGCGATATCTCATCGGCGAAGTCGTCACACGGTGACTCTTGTAGATTAGTTTATCTTATGTAACGAGTTAGTGTGGAGACAGAAAAGAGTGTGGCCATTGTTTGGCTTACGACAACCAGCCGCACAACGTGGCACCCGCATGCGTTCACAGATGTCACATTGGCGAGGCTCAAACTTCAACAAACGCCGCTGAAAGGAAGCTGAAACGTTAGATAGCGGCGGTTACGTGTGTAAATAGGTAAATTTCATCGCAAGTCGCGTAAACAATTCTTGCGCAAACTTCACGGAACTTGTTAACAGAAGACCTGAAATACTGTACGTCACTGTTTAACAGCGAACGTGTATTCGCTTCATATACTGCGTGGCCGATAAGTAGCACATTAGCGAAAGTTTTCAGGCAACAATTCCAGTAGTAATTATTTGATAACATCGCTTAGCAGTCAATTAGCGATTAAAATCTAGGTGTTTCATTCGCTGATACTTCAAACTACAGAGATTATTATTATCTTCAACCCGTACCCTCTTTCGCAACCTCGCCGTGTTTCTTCCACCCGCTACGGGCTAGTTAGTCCAGTTGGTCCATCACAGCGTCACAATCGTCTCCGGCAGAACAAGGAGCGCCTGTTCCTTCCATCATAGATTGCAAGCCCCCTCGACCGCGCGTATCGCGTATTCAATTGTCGACGATTACATGCACGCTTATTACGCGTACGGTCGTCAGGCTCTTGCTACCGTGAAACCGAATGCTCCACGCATCCATTAGATTAGACAGTCAATCGAGCGACTGTGCGGTAGCGAAAGGACATGGCTGCGGTTAATTAACGGCAATTACGAGCGAACGTCGCCGGAATTGCCGTACGAAAAATGGGTTTTCGGTGCTCGTCCGAGAAACAGGCGTGCAGGCACCGTGCTCCGACGGTTGGACGATAGGTCACGACGTTCCACGTGCGTGTGGACGGCGAGTTTATTGATGATGACTCCCGAAAACAGACGACAACGTGTTAATATTTAACCGATGCTGGTGGAGTTGAACCTCGACCAGCGGACAGAAATATCTGCCGTTTCTGTTGCCTTTCATCTTGCCCACGCAAGTTACGACGTTTCGCAGCCTCTCTTCTAGGAGCTTCCGTGAAATTTCGACTTTGATCTCGCCGATGGTACTCCGCGTTTAACATAAACCCTCTCTTCTGGTCGCCGTGGGTGAGGTACCTGTCACGTGGTCGTTAGTGCCACATTACGCAACTGCGAATTGACCTTTTCGATCATCTTTTGGCGAATAGCCCCAGTGGAGGATCGACGCGAGGTTTGAGGAGAAGGGTGGGGATGGGTGTGTGGAGCCTACATCTAAAATCGTAGCTTTGTGTATTTAATACTTTCCTAAATATTAATAAGAAATTCGATCGAGGGGGCCATTCTGAAGAATCTTTCATTTTTTTCCCCAATGGATGAAACTGGGCGCCAGAAGAAAGTAAACGCGACCCCCGGCAGAACTCGCAGTTGCGTTTCCAACTTCCGTGGCCAGATTCTTTGGAAACAAAGTTCCCATTCTACGATTAGCAATTCGACGTGCATCTTTCCCCAACAATTTTACCCATTTCATCCACGAACTCTTTAACCCTTAACCGGTGACGTGGAGACACTCCTCTTTAATACTTTGCCATTGTCAAGCCTAAATCTATTTGTAACATATACTGGAGTTGTTAGTGACTGTATTACATATTTAAAAAGCTACTTTTGCATGTTTCGTTCGAAACCACTGAAAGTTGTCTTCACCACAGGACATATTATAAAAACAAGTTTGAAAGAAGGAAAATACAGGAAGCATTACCGTTACCTAAGTGTTAAAAGGATCCAGCTTCGCGAATATACGAGTAGAAAGCAACAGCCACTGTCATCGGCCAATCAATCCTCCCTACTCATCCAATCCAGCATTCTCAGTCGCCACTCCTACAAAGACGTAGATGAGCAAGGACTTAACAAGTACTCGAGACGGTACTAGTCGCTCCCCTCGTTGTAGCGGTCGGAGGTGCCTCGATCGAGCCGATCGCCTGATACTCGTGGCATCCCCGAAGGAGCAGGTGACCAGGGTCGGGTCCAGAGCGTACTCTCTCCCCTCCCCCGGATCGATTGTTCGCGTGGCCACGATGGACCTGATCCTGGGCCACTTCCGTTGATACTAAACGCTCGTTCGCTCCCTCGCGAGTGCCCTGGCGCATAGTTAGGCAGGCACGCGCGCATACGCGCGTTCTCTCTCTCTCTCTCTCTCCTCTCTCTCTCTTAGTGTCTCTCCCCCTCCCCCGTGGGCGAGCGAACGAGAGCTCTCCCTGTACGTGTGTACGCACGCGAAGACTTCTTCATCCGCGTTCGTTCATTCAGAGTTCACAGTCAGTCAGTCACCAGCACACCTCCACCGATCAGCTGATCCCGACGACGACGGCAGACTGCGCGTCGCCAACCCCTCCGCCCTCCTTCCCTTCTTCTACCCCGGCCCCCTCCTCCTCCTCCGCCACCTCCACACCACCTCCTCCTCGTGCTGCTGCTGGTACTGCTGCTGCTCTGCCCCCTCACCCCCCTGGTGGACGATCAGCTGACTGGGAACTGTCAGTCGTGGGCCTGCGAGTCCACGTGATGGTGGGGCTCTCTCCGCGATCCAAGTCGCTTTTCTGCCTCTGCAGGGCCGCCGCGAGGCGACGCGACGCGCCCATAGTCAAACCTCGCGCGGATCTCGGGCAGAGGCCTCTCCGCGACGCCGTCGCGCGGTCTTCGGCGGCGGCGTCGCTTTGCGAGGACCCTGGGGTGGCTCCTTGGGCAGCTTGCCCGCCTAGGGGGCATTTTTCAGAGAGATAATAGCGCTGGGAGGGTGTAAACAGTGGCTGCTGGTGAATATGTTCGGGATGCACCGACATATGTTCTCAATTGTAAGATAGAATTAATCATTAAGAGGAGTTATTTTAATTTCGGGCGATCAATTGGTCGGCGTGATTTGAAGTAACGCAGGGATTCCCTACTGGTGAGTCGCGAAGGGTTTTCTGGGGGGATACTACGGTCTTTTTTTTAAATATTATTAAGTTAGAATTATATTCTGTAGTACCTTTTTTTTTAATGTGTATTCTTTACCTGATTAAATTTACCTTACCTTACATGGAAGGGGGGCAGCGGCGCAGTCAGGACTTAATCTGAATCTTTTTTATTGAAAAAATAAAATCCTGTCTTCTTTTCGTTTTACAATGTTCTTGAATTACTTCAGACGCGGTACATTAATCTCCTTTTTCCTTTGGGAGGTTTCAGGTTATTTGAATATACATAAAAAAAGGTTGGGTAACGCTGAGTTAACGAGTTTTCTATTGCCTCGCAACATGTATGTAGGTTACACCGCGATCACGAGCTTTGTTAATCAATGTTGGCTGTCTGGCTCGTGGGATACGGCAAGGTGTTATCGAGGATTGTTTGGGCACAGGAGGCGTGGAGCGATAACGCGGCGGCATGGGGACTGGGATTGCCACGATTATTCGGAGGTGCTTTGCAATGATCGCGGGCCATTGTAAAATAAATTTATCATTGAGGCTTCGCTCGGTGCGATTCAAAGTAAAGCGACGATCAGTTAATTGGAAAGCCGCGGGGGGAGCTGATCAAAACGGCCGTCGCTGGCCGGTATTCTGGGAACGGGGCATTTGGCTCCCTTCTCCGTGTTTATTTTGGATGGTCGCCGGTGGAATCCGTAATAACTACTGGGGCAATAACGATCCGTGTATCGTCTCGACGGCCCTAGATCGCCGATCGCGATTGGCAGGTGTTGCCCGTCGGTATTCCGTCGTCCGGTTGATTATTCCTCGCAAGAAGAATGTTGGACATGGTCGGGTGAAACGAATGCAGGGCCATTTTCACCATTAGCACAAGGAGGAATTGAATATAAAATGAATGAATTAATTACAATTATAAATACATTTTATACTATAAAACACCAAGTTTACTTGAACTAAAAACTTTCGAACGGTAAACACTGAGATCACGAAGCGTAC
Organism: Andrena chrysosceles; assembly: GCA_963855975.1. Classification (NCBI taxonomy): domain Eukaryota; kingdom Metazoa; phylum Arthropoda; class Insecta; order Hymenoptera; family Andrenidae; genus Andrena; species Andrena chrysosceles. The sequence continues at coordinate 5,417,875 of OY979766.1, read as the reverse complement.
CTTATTTTCACAAAAAAAAACTAAAAAAAAATGTATAAAACCAGAATCTAAATTCCAGGGCGAAACCGAGTAACAAAGCTGGTATATACATAATCGCACACAAATAAGTAATACAGAAACGGATAGAAAAAAATATTTATGTACATTTGATAAATACTATAGTTTCTTTCTATCATTACCGACACAAATGTAAAATCGTAATCGACTTTCGGCCGATTTCTTCACCTTCAGTAATCTTCCAGTTAGAGTTATGTTCCACATAACTGCCAAATGATAGGATCCTATTGGCTTAGAGCATTTAAATGCTCTAAGCCAATTGGTCCCGTACTGACCGGAAGATTACTGAAGGTGAAGAAATCGGCCGTTAGTGATAATTGAATCAAAATGACCCCGCATTTGTTATACGAGGGTTAAATCGAAAACGTTCGACGACGCTTGTCATTTGCATCGCCAATCATTAAACGTATACAACTCGCGACGACACCGCTCAGTGGTCGACGCGTCGCGAGTGCACGCCGCAGAAACCTGCAGGGGTATTGCTAGAAGGAACAGCTCCGTAATGATCGAGTAATTAATCACGGGCATCTGCGATTCCTCCACTCCCCGGTATTCGTTATCATGATTCATAACGGGCGCGGAGGCAACATACGTACCCCGCGGAGTTGTAATTACCCTAAATCGATCGGAAGGCCGTGGAAAAGGATCTCGCCAATCCAGTGATCACCTTCGCGAAAATTGCCCCCTCGTCCCCCCATCAATATCGCTGATGCATGCTGTCCGCAACGTCATCAATATCGTTCGGCGCGTATCCGCAACACTCGTGCCAGCCGAACCGTCGGCGGAAAGATTTATCTTCTTTCGCGGTGTGTGCGGACTCCGCTACTAGCCACTTTCGAACGCGCCGCGACTGGTTCCTGCGCCGGGGTACGAGGTACGCTAGATACTGGTTTTACTTAATAGTCGATGAGAGATAAATGCGGCGGCCTGCTCGTAATTCCGGCCGGGCGCCCGGCCTCCGGAGAGATTGAGAAATAACGTCGGGTGAGCTCCGCGCGGGATTACTGGTTCCGTGTTCTGTGTACGTTTGCATGTTTGTAGTAGAAACAGAAGAAAGAAAAATGGGAATATAGAGTTACCATCTCTGTTAAATTTGTCAACGCGTGTATTGTATAATAGTAAGGGGTTGGGTTTCAAATGTTGATCTAGCGATTGATTGATGTTTGGTTCGTGTATTTATTTAGTGTAGAAAGTATTTGAAGTATTTCCTAAGTTAGGTATTGGCAGGAGCCGGTCTTCTTTATAAAGGGACTCGGGTGCAAGAAATATTCTGAGGCCCAAAAAAATTTTCAGAGGGCGAAATCAAGAAGAAAAGGATAATAATACCAAAGATGAAGAAAATGAGATAAAAAAATAAAAGAAACATTAACATACAGTAAAGTGTCAATTATCCGAACTGCTTGGGACCGAGGTGGTTTACAAATTTGAATTGTTCGGATAATGAAGCATGAATGTACTTTACACAGTTTATAACTATAGGAATTACACCTAAAATTACTTATTAAATACAAGAGTAGATACTACCGCGTTAATTTATATCACGCAAAAGTTAATCAATCAATCGGTACCGCTATACTGGCTCGAAGAAGTGGTAGGTATAGCGATGATGCGGCACTGGTTCGGTTAATCGAGGTCCGGATAATTGACGCTCTACTCTATTTAAATATATGATTTTTTTATTTCCATATTATTATTAATATTAGATTCTTATATTATTATATTAGAAATGATGTTCTAATTTCTTCATCCTTAATTTTAATCAAATAAAAAAATTTCGTTTTCATTTTTTCTTCATTTTTCCCATTTCTGGGACCTCTATAAAGCCCAGGGCCCGGTTGTTGTGCCCACTGCACATCCCCTGTGACCAACCCTGCCTGTAGGAAGTAGATATCGTATTTTAATTAACTGTTGTTTAGCAATTTTTTTTAATACCATCCGGTTACACACTTGGAAATGTGGGTGCATGTATCTTTATGCCACGCATTGCGCATGTGGCAGCGCGGGTTAACATGACCACGAGAATCTCATTAAACATTTTACTCGCTGTAAATGTTATTTATTTAGTTCAGAATTCGCAATTAACCCGCGCATAATCAGTGCACGTTAGAACATTACTCCGGTATCACACGCGCGATTAATGTCCCCCGGCCCTGTATTGGCCATGCAGCAGTTCCCCGTGCGTAATAATAAAATTCCCCAGTGCTGAACGGTACGATCAAGCAAATTTATTTCATCGATCGTAATTAACCTGGCCATTGTTACAATGCACAGTTCCAGCTGAAGGTTTATTCGCTCGCGACGGGCCGTACAACGACGGGAGCATAACGTTCCACGTAAAAATAGTTACGATTACACGTGACGCAGTGCAACGAGGTACGATAACATAATACCGCGATGGGAGAGCTCTGTGTAATCCAACTAGCGAATTCCTCGGTACAGTTTCACGCAGTAGCGCTGCCGGAATAATAACACCACCGCGGACCGGTGCATAAATGCGGATGACAGTTCCAGAAGTAAATATATTCACACCTATGGAGGGATTTTTCACGGCAGTTTTGCCAAGGCAGAACAACACATTCGGCAAATGACCAGCGTTTCGACTCGTTAATATTCCAGCCCGCGTAGAGTATTAAGTTTCCATTTTTGGTCCACTACGGTCCACAAGGTTGCTCGTCACTATAGCCTACAGAATCCTCACAACTCAGTCAACCGAACCCCATTCCTCTGATGGCCATACAATGGAAACTCGTCACCACCTATGGAAAACGTTAAAATTCACCTAACCAAGGATCACATTGACGGACAGCCGACGTCACTTCAACAAGAATTCGTGACGTCTGGCGAGATACCTCCGAGAAGACTCTCTGCCGCACGGCGAGCGGGCAGAGGCGTCGCGTGACGGCGCGACGCGGCGCGGCGCGCGAGATTGCCCGAAATACGAAAAAGCGTGATGCGAGACAGAAGGCAGAAGGAAACGGAACGCGGTGCGCGCGGACCCAGCCGCCGGGCAAGCCGGTCGCATAGGCCAGAAGTTGCCGGCGCGCGGGGAGGGCCAGCGTTGCAGCGCAAACCGCGACGGCCGGGGGCGGGGGGAGAGAGCGCGAGGGGGTGGGAGAGAGTGTGTAAGAGAGACCATGTCCTACCCCAACGAGCACGTGGCGGCAAAGACACTTTCATCATGTAGTCCCTCGGCCGTAGCCGAACGAACACGTGGGGGATACTACGTTCGACGCTCTCGAAGAACGTCCCCGCGCGTGCGCGGTGCGGTTCATACTGTCAAGGTCAAGCAAAGTCGCGCGATTACAAGCGAGACACGGAGGATCTCCCCGCGCGCGCTTGTGCCCATACCTGCCCCGCCTCCCCCTCTCTCGCGCCGGTCTGCTCTACCTAATCGGCGGCGACGGTAAATCGCATCGCGTGTGCGCGTTTCAGCGGTACCGTGACCGATAGCGACCGGTCGCCGCGTCGAGTTCCCTTCTTCGAGAGAGGGACAGCTTCTTCCTCCTGCGGGGGAGGGGATTCTTCCGGTGATCGCTGGATCGGTAGCTACTCGGGGATTGGGATAAAGGTACGTTTTTACGCGACAGTAAAAGTCGTGACCATAAATGGCACGATTTACTGTCGCGTGCAAACGGACCTTAAGTGATCGGTTTCTGTATTCAGTTGGCGATTCGCGATGCCGTGGAGCCTGTGTTCCTTCGATTTAATCAGGATTGTTGGCTTTCTACTTTGTAGTTTGGTCTTGGGTGTAGGGATTACTTTATTCAGTAGGAAGTTGCAAGGTGAAAGGACTCGCCACTGGTATCAAGGGACCTCCGTGCATTTGTTGCTGCTTCGAAGGTTCCCATGGTCCTTCTCTGGTGGCCATTCTTACTGGACAGAAAAGTTGCAACGGCCCGAAGTTCCACTCGGTCCTCCCGTTGTGCCCGGGCAGGAATTCTTCGCTGCAATTTCCTTGCCTGCGAAAGGAAATCCTCCCGGTCGAGCAAAAAGCTGCTGCAGCTTGTACTCAATTACTCACTGGCTCCTTTGTTGCAACCGGTTGAGTGGTTCCCCTGTGCAACTTACTTTCTTACGGCTTCTCCTAATCAAAGGAGTCGCTGCTGCGGCTTGAAATTCTCTGTGACTATTGTGTGAGAGTATTCGGCGGTCCTCCCTTAACCAATCACATTCTGAGGCAGTGTTCTTCAACCGGTGACCGTCTGCGAAAATTTTCATTTAATCATGCAGTCGTTATTTTAAATAAAAAGAATTAAAGTCAATTAAATTGTGATTTTATAACATTGATTTAATAAATAAAATACTGTCTCTGTTCTAAGGTGTTACAAAGTATATTCGCCTTGGGTTTCGTGAAGATCTGGCACCAATCTTGTACAGATTGCTCAGAATTCAATCGGGTGCTACTAATTAAAGGGTTATCGAAGTTGAGGTAGCTCTTTGAGAAAAACAGCTCCGTGCGTAGTATCGCGATAAATCCCTCCTATCTCTCAGTATTTGTGCCAGATAAACGGGCCCGATCCACCGGAGCGTGCGTAGAATGGCCGATAAGGGATCAGATAAACCGTAACGCGTTTCCCCATATTTGCATCGACTTTTTTCTTTTTTAAACAATTTTATTCGGCTCCTATCCTCTGTTTGTATGCTGGTTGTTTAATCCAAATCCGGTAACTCAAATTTAACCCACTTCCAACTATCCAATTGTCCTGAAACTTTGCAGGCGTGCGTAGTTTGGATGACAATACAATGTTTTAAACAAAAAATTAACCCCGGTGGGTGAAAAAAAGACCCAGTCATCAATAAATATAACCCAATACCACAAATCCAAACGACTTGAAATTAGCCACTCGCGTTTTTTACGAAAACGACAATAAGCCGCTGCATTCAGAACGCTAGTCGCGTCGCGAATACCCAAAATACACAATTTATCGAGAAATGATTCGTCACGTATGTACGAATAGTAAAACTAAAACTTTGCAGGCGTTCGTAGTTTATCACCATCAAAATTGTAGTACAAGAAAAGAATTATTTTTCAGTTTTTAGTGCATTTTCAATAAAATCGTTTAACATACAAATTTTTTTTATATATTTTTTATTTAATTCCGTTATCTTTTGCTTCAGACACCTTTCACGATTATCATTCGCGATTTTATAAATCTAGTTAATACCGGTCCTCCCGCGAAGAATACCAACGCTGTCCAAGAAGCGGGCGTGCCATAAGCGTCCACGTGTTACAATCTCTAAAAGCGCGAAACGCGTAATCAGAGCACATGCGGTGGATAATTTACAACAATTTGAGGCGGTATACATTGTATCATTACTACCTCACGGGTGCTTGATGCCACGCTTAAACACGTAATTGCAGTTTAGCTGGCCTGTTACGGAGGTTTCTTTAGTGCCCGCATGGGAATCGAGTGTAGAGAATTATTAGGCGCTTTTCTCCTTTTTTCGGACGCGGGAAAGCGTGCGCTGTAGTGCTCGGTGTGCTCTCGAGCAATTTGTGAAACGACCGAGCCAAGTGTTGCTGAAAGTTCACTGTAAAAGTGGATTTAATCTGCGCGAGGTGTCGTGAACATTGTTTACTTTTTGATACGGTGGATTATGCGCGGCTCTTGATTGAGGAAAATTTTGATGCGCGACTGTATAAACAGGCCGGATCCGCGTGGCTCTGTGCGTGAGCCGCGACGGAAAAGTCGCGTCGACCGATACCGATGATTTAAGGCTGCTTACGTAAGAGCTGCCCTATTAATTTCAGCTTTTCGCGCGTTAAATGTCGCGCCAATTTTCACAATCCGTGATCCAGATAATTTTGAGCTGGGGAACTGATGTCGAGCCTCTGTGTTCAATATAATCTCAGCGCTTTGAGCTTCTAAAGGTGCGAATCCATGATGAGATTTTACATGAGACTTTTCCATCATGAGACAAAAATTTCAGCAACAACCAGGGGCGGATTTGTGTGTAGGCTAAGGAGGGTAACTAATTCTGGGGAACGGAAAATTTTGGGGAGTGATAAATTTTGACGCAAAAGAAATTGAGAAACGTTTAAACACAGAGGCTTGAGACAAATTGAAAAACGTAAAGTAATTCATTTCTCTTTCATACAGCGAATTATCAATAACTCATATGTGAATTGCCATATCGAATTAATTTTCAAATTGTCTCGACTCTTTTAAATTAATATATTTTATGATATTTCGCGGAAAGGGTGGCAGACACTTGTTAGCCTAGTAGTGCCGAATCTCCTAATCCGCCCCTGGCAACAACTAAATGTAAATAATGGAAATAATCACGAGAGGTGAGATTTTTAAAACTATATCCTAAAACTTGTCTCATGAAACTAATGACAAAATAATTTTAAACATAATAACAAAATTGTCTCATGGCCGACACGACATTTTTGTCTTATCGCGTATTTGCACCTTCAAAGTGTTTAAATTTGACGATTAACACGCGCCGCTGTTACTTCCTCGTGTTAATATATGAAGCTTTTATTTTTAAACAGAAATTATCGAAAACTCTTCCAACATCATAAAACAAAGCAAAAGTGTAGATCCACGATTTTCATATATTTGCAGAAGATAACGTACTCCCCTGTTAACGGAAATTTGAACGCAATCGACAGATGGCGATATATCTACCCTTTATCAACGTCCAAGTGTACACCCTCTTCAAAACGCTCAGTTTACACCATTGAGTGAAATAGAAGTAAATATCCAGTGCCCCATTCAGTCAAAAAACTTCAAGCCCGAAGCTCAATTTCGGAAGAAATTCGTCGAAGGCTACGCCAATGTGAAGGTGGACCGCGAGGTGTCAACGACGCTAATTCCCTCCACCAAAGTACTAACTCCTTGCAGCAATATTTACCCCTTAAAAAAATCGAGGGCACCATTTCGGGAACATAAAGTTCCATCCAGAAAAGATGAATCCATTTCCCTCAAAAAAACTATTTCAATTTCACGATCCTGTAACGCTCTGTCAGAAGGGTAAGTACGTTTCTTTATTGCGCGAAGGCGCATTCTTCGAGCAGTTTTGACGAGGCCGATGAGGTGTCGCGAGGTCGTCCACGGCGGGGCGCCACATTCTCGATTCATAAGGTTTGAGCGTCGCGGCGACGAGAATAGCAAAGAAACGGGCGCGGATCCAGAGAGCACTGACCCAGTATGTCCGTCCGTCGTCGATTTCACGACTCGTTCCCCCGCTCCTTTCTTGCCTCCGCCACGATCACGCCGTGCAATAGCGGGGGAGCCCCCGGACACGATATTTCATTACGCCTCCGGGCTATTGCCCGGCACATGGCATCCGCGCGCTCGCCGGCCCATTCAATTTTATTTCTATCGAATAATTAATACGGCGGCCTATGCATTGGGGAGCCCCCGAGTGCGACGCCTGCCACGCCGACACGTCACTGCTCCCTGGAAACTTAACCTCGAAATTTCGGCAGTGCGTCGCTGTTCGTGGAAATAGTATGTATGTAAATACACGGTTGGTAGAGGTTAAGGGGTAATGGTTATATAATATCCTTCATGTGCTTTGTTTTGGGTTCATAGAGAGAATGTTGGGTCTCAAAGTTGTGCCTTTCTTTTGACATTCCTAATCGCTGCGCGGCTTGGGTCACTTAATTGTGGTTTGACCCGGGAAGTGGTTGAATACACTATAGTAGCGCAAAATAGTTTTTTGAATTCGAGTAAGTCTTCTACTACCGTAGAAGTTTCACAGATTTTATGCTGGCTAGTTGAAACGGAGAAGTGGCTCATGCCAGCGAAACTTTCTCAGGATCAAACGGCAGAAAAGTTCACGCGATAAGCGTAGTGCTTAAGTGTTCGTCGACGCGATACGTTTGTAACCAGATACCGTTCCACGCGGAATAACGTTTCAGCCGCTAGCTGGAACTGCAGATTCGCGAATGCTATCGCGATATATGTGGTCGATTCATTTACAAAGAGCTCCCGGTTTTACATCGCCCTTCCATAATTATGAGCGATGAAGTTTTGGGCGAAGGGAAATACTTAACACGCATCTTTCATTCATAATGGTCTCGCATAAATCACGCCCGTCACAATATACCAGCGGCGGTCAAAAGGAGGTTTAACGTATCAACAACGACAAAGATAAGATACTTGCATCAAAAAGATTTAAACCTTCTTTCAACCACCGCTTCTATTCATAACACTGCGCGCATACGCGCGTCACAATTCGCGCGAGTGCTGTTCACACGCGCGACAACACATTCACGAGCGCCGCTCTGCCCCTATCCCTACTCCCGCCCCTCCCTTGGCTGTGTCAGCGCGCGGCACATGTGCGCGCGTAACACGAGTCGTCGGTTATTTTTTTAGCGCCGCGAGGAAATTTATATCCCGCCGGAGCGTTTTATCTCCGCGTATCCCCGGCTACCAGGAATTCCCTTGGAAGCGCGCGATGCCGACCCATCCTCGGCTCACGTCGGCGTGTATCCATCTCCCGCCGGTGTGCTTCTCTCTCGCTGCGAAAAAGAAAGGTGGATCTATCGGCGGCGCGTTCGAGTTCGAGTTCTCCGCGGCTGGTTCTATCGCGAACGGAACCGTAAACCCCGTTGGCCGTGCGCCGAGTCGTAAACGAGCCACCGCGCCTCGAATACTCCCCCACCCCTGCGATCGTTTCTCGGTATGTATATTCGAGACTGCGCGCGTTATGGCTGGATCATTTGGCGATACGCGCGCGCCCCAAGCGTGTCGTAATCCTCACCGGCAGTCTTCGCAGTTACTTTTCGTGCCCTTTTCTGGAGGGGTGCAATTGATATATTTTATTATTATTATTATTATTATTATTATTATTATTATTATGAGTCGTATTATTAGTAGTATTATTCTTAGTATTAGTATTATTCTTAGTATTAGTATTATTATTCTTTATTACGCATAAAATATGGGAGAACTAGTACCTAGCCATTAATCCTTGATCTTAGAGGGCTCTAAAACGCCGCGTTCTGTAGGCGAGACTTTGTAATTGCCGCGTAAAATCAGGCGGAGAGAAAAAATTGAGAATTCCACGGAGAAAATTTATTTCGATACTCGCGCGTATCGCGCCTCTTCGCCGCTGTCCAAACGGCCACTCGCCTATAAATAATGCAAGTTATAAATATCTATGTAAATCCCTCGACCAGCCGTAAAACGAGCCTCGTTAAGGAATATTCGTTGAAACGCGAAGTGTGCGAAAGTCTCTCCTCGGTATCGTGTCGCTGCTGTCAATTTCCGCGATATTTGAATTATGCAAATGCCTACTTTTACGTGTCTCTTCGAGTCATCGGATATATGCGCCGAAAGGTATTAATATTGTGTGGCATTCACGTTTCAGGTTAATACCAGGAACGAGTGGGCATCGCTATGCGAACAATTCCATCTACCAAGCGGCTGCGTCAACAGCGGGGTTGGCCTTAAACAAATTTACCTTAGGTGAGTATCTGAGACGGGCTACTTCCATCGATCACCTTATTTTAGTAACCGGCGGCGACGGCGTTGCGAGCCGTTCAAGTAGCAGGTGAATCGCGACTGGCGCTCTCGCATCGCCTAAAGCCTCGTTCACATTAGTCAATTAGGTTTTCCTATACGCGACTGAACGCAATGACAGCAATTTCAAAGTCGATTTTCTGTAAAACGAAGCACGATACAAAAAAAACTTACTGTATCTTTTTGATTTATAACAAGTAAATAAGTCGAGAAAATGAAATACAATTTTTTGATATAATGCTTCATTTTCGAGAAAATCGACTTCGAAATTCTTGACGTTGCGTTCAGTCGGGTATAGGAGAACTTACCTTACGAGACTCGCTTATACATGCGCGGTCCTCTTATTTTCTTTCATAGCAGTCTCTCTTGTTCCACGCATATGTCATATGAATTCATGGCTTGGATCCACGTTGCGTTAGCGTGGGAATTTAGTTCTACTATACATTTATTAATTGAGGCATTGGGAGCAAAAACGGTCAAACCTAAATTAAAAAAAAAATCATTTTTCCAAAATTATATGATTTGTAGAATCTATTGGGATACATTAATGCTAACTCAATTTCGCAAAAAAAAAAAAAAAAAATATAGGGTTAATCCGTTTTTACTCTCAATGCCTCATTTATTAATTCTTTTTAGCATTGTGTCGAGCGATGATCAATCCTGCTCCTAAGATTAAATAGATTAACGCGAGAATCTACGTGCACATGTACGGCGATCGAGGATGGTCTTCAGAGATACAGAGGTTTTCGTGGCAACTTTCTCGGATGGGAAGAGAGACAGGGCTCCTCCCCCTTCGTTGTCATAGCACACGGATGTTCCATTATGTCTGGCAGTCCGCGAGCGTCTGCAAGAGTAGGAGAGCCAGCGACGTTTTACCGCGTGGCCACCACCGCGTATCGGCACTGCTACCTCTATCCCCCACCACCACCACCATTTTCCGTATCGTATAGTACGTACGTTCCTCGGTTCATTCATGCTCTGGCCTCGCTGACGTGCCCACGTGGTTCCTGAGTCGCTGTCCTCTCCCCCTCTCTCTCTCGCGACGGTTCAGCTCTGTGCAACCTTGTTTCATATACCATCGTGCGCCGCTTGCAAACAAGGACGCGGTCAATCCCTCTCCGCGTCCTTCGTGTGTGACTCTTCGTGTTTCCCCTGTGTTCTGCGGTGGTGTGTTGTGTGAGAGTTCTATAAAAGTTGTATAGAGTTCTATGAGAGCTGTATGAAAGTCCTACTGTGTTCCATGAGAGTTCTGCTGGTGACATAAGATAGGGTAGTTCTATCTGCTATCATTTTCCTCCCCCTTATATTATTTGGTGCAGTATATATGTATTTGGTATAGTGGAAAGTACTTCACAGTTTAATGACTTCACCCTTGGCAAACAGATTTGTAATTAGCGTTCGATATCTGTGAAATTTCTGAATGGTTTAGGGATAAATTTTACGTTGATATTCTTGTACATATATACATGACAACGAATCGAAATAGTGAATCATATATACATGCTGCAGTGGACGATAAAGGGGTTACCTATATTTTAATCGAACAAGTATATTAAGCACAGCGTATTTGCATATACGAAGTTGAGTCGTCCAAGTGGAAGAGATTGGTATCTCTTTTTTTTGTTATACATGATTCAGAGGAAAAGATCAGGTATGGCAATGTAAGTACGTATGTTTTCCAAGAACACTCTGGGAAAAGATGCGATCTAAAGTGAATAATTACATAAGCAGAACGGCACTCAAGTAGCTCGCGATTGAAACTGGAATTTCCAGAGTTCTTGCTTCACCTTCCGTTGCCATCGGTCACGACTTATTTCTCTGTGTGAATAAGAACTTAGCAGAGGGGTTCTCCGTTATCCTTCTCAGAGCGCCAGCACACAGAGCTAATTAATCCTAAAAGATGAAGCCCACAGTGTCGGAGTGATTCGCTGTAGGCGAACCGGGGGAAAAAAGAGATAAAACAGAAACCGACACTTGAAGACGTTAGGCGTCGACGCGGTTAATTTAGCATTGGTAAACATAGCACGTCCTCGACACCCACCACGAGATTCATCGATATACATAGAATATGACTCCTGCTGTTCCAACAACTTTTTCCTCTTATCTTTATAATTCTTCAGGAAGCTTCGCTGCACGCGTATTATTAAGGCCTGATTCAGGTAAGGTCCTTCCCAGGATTATTCTAGATTCTAGATATTCTAGTAGGCTTCTTGCAGTTGAAAGGAATCATTTCACGGTGGGTTTGCTCTACTTAGAGGCTCTGATTGGAAATCATTAAAGCCTGACCTTTAGATTATCGCGTGGAAGTCTAATCCTTTATCCGCGATATAAAAATCTGATTGGTTTACAAAAAATTCAAAGTATAATATTCCTTACGAGCTCAAAATTCCACGAATTTCACGCGTAGAACTCTTTACCCCTAGCAAATACATTTCTGAACTCTCAGAAACTTCCCTATTTCTCTACCGTTACAGTACTGGCAGTACAGTCGCTGCCAATGAACCTTGATTAATATTCCAATCATACCATAGAACAGTATTTCCCAACGTCTTTTGAGTCGCGATTCTCTTTTATATAATATTCAATTAACCTGCAATCCCCCTTGAATAAGGCAAGGTAAAAAAGAAACATTAAAAATGGGTATTTGAGAATATAATTCTAACTTAATAATATTAAAAAGAAAACAAAAAAAAACGTGAGCACCAAGAAACACTAAATGACCCACGGGTTGGGAATCACTGCCATAGAACACCAAGTGCGTTAATTATATATTATCACGTCTATTGAACTAGAAAAATTCACTCTGTCTTGCTTTGCCACGCCCTAGAAGACTCATATGGCGTGCACTAGTTGAAAAAGGTATACCTACATCCTACATTAAATCACCAATCAGGGCACCAGCTGATGCACCAGCTCCGACTAAAATTCCGAGCCGTTATCTTCTCATATTCCCATCAATTTATTTATACAAACCCTTGGAAGCACGTTGACTTAACCCTCCACCCCTACTGCGACCCTCGCTACGCCTCTTCCAGCTACCGCAGCGAAAAAGTTACGTCGCCGAAGCTTGCCCGCCGACCTGTCAATTGCCCAAGATGCCCCCCTCCGCGGGTGGGGAGCAGTTGTGGCCGCGAAATTCGAAAGCGAAGCGGGCTGGTTCATTCATAGCCGGGGACACGTGACTCAGCCGGACCCTACAGTCACCGGCACGCGCTAGGTAGCCTAGGCTCCTCTTCCTACTCCCGATCTATACGGTGTAGTCAGCAGTGTGCACCGGCCACCGGCAGCCACAGAGTAGCAGTCAAAGTGTCTGTGCTCAGTCTGCACCCAGCAACGGCCAATCAGGCTCTGGCTGGGTGCTCCAACGCCTGCACCTTCCGTACTCTACGTTGGTGCATGAATGGATCCACTACACCTACCCCCACCACTTTCTTTCGCCCACCCACGACTCTCTCTCTCTCTCTCTTTCTCTCTCTCTCTCTGTCTCTCCCTCTCCACCTCTCCTCCTCCCTTCCATCCTCGCTTCCTTATCACCCTCTCTTTTCCACTTATTAATATTATCATCATCAACCATCATCGCCGTCTCTCCCCTCCCCCTCACCTCTTATTCTTGCGCGAGCCTCGCCTCTCTCTCTCTCCCTCTCCCTCTCTGTCTCTCTGTGTCCACAGCTACCCCATTCGCGCGCGTGTTTAGTCACGAGTTCGTCGTACTCTCGACGTTCAGTCGGTCGCTCGGTCGATCTCCCGCGGCCGTCGCGAACTTTAGTTAAACCGCGGCTTCATACGGCGATTGGCACGCGCCGATCCTCGCGCCGCCGCGCGTTTTTCGTCGCTCCTTGGCTCGGGGAATCGGGTGACGGATGACGTTGAGTCTTGTAGTTGGGCGCGGAGCACAGTGGAGGCTTTGTAATTTGGGCTTCTTTTCGGGAGGACGACTTTGTTTGATCGTTTAGGATTCAGCGGGATCGGGAGGAACAGTATGTGGGGATTAGTTGAATCTACCCTGTTTATATTAACGCTGCTATGTACTTATCGAGACCGCCGCGCAGGAAGGAATTGAAACGCGTATACGGTAGCTGCGCTGTTTTATGAATGCAAAAAAGTTGCAAATTTATGTATCACCCTCCTTGAGGCATTAGCAAAGTGAAAGATACAGATCTGAGGTTCTAATGGACGAGGTGTTATACAACTCCACACGGACACTCCTCCTGCTTAGTATTCCGAAGATGAAGTATCATAAACGCTTCCCGCGCCATTTTCCACCAACATTTCAGGTGAAAAATAAGACAAAAGAATGAGGGATTGCAGAAAATTACAGTTTAAATTTCCTCCTACAAATCTCCTTGGTATAATCGGCTTGTAATGGTAAAGGAAAACGTTCGAATCTTCCATCTTCGGTAAACTCGATTTTCTGGTGTTAGGTTTTCCGAGGGATCTTGAACCGTGTAAAAATATATATTAGAATAAAAATTTCGAGTTCGAATAAAAGATACAAAATTTTATTCGTTACTCGTCGAATAAAGATAATGTATCTTCTATTCCATACGTTATTCAAATAATATTTTATTTATACAATGCCCAACTCTGGTAGCTGGAACCGAAGGGTGGCAAGATCCCCGGCGAGGGATGTTCCGTGTCCAAAAAAGATTTCAGCGGACAAAGGAGCGGACGTCTCGGTGAAATGCGTGAAAAGGCGAGAGCGTAATGGACGTTGTCAGAGGCAACGCGTTCCGGTCATATTTTCTTCAGCTATTACCATTCGTTAAGGGAACAGAGGACCGCGTGCATTTGTATTCAGCGGCCGGGCTTGGCTCTCTTTTATATTTGTAAAGTCGGGGACAGAGCAGCGATTGTCTTCGAAAGCAATCGGCTTTTTTCCACCTCTGAAACGTTTCCGCTCCTCGCATTCCACGGAGGAAGCGCGGGAGTTTTAGTGCCCGACGAGCAAGAGAGTTTCTTGGCACTCAGTTGTCATTGGTTCTGTTTCAGGTATTTGGACAGGTACGAAAAGGTACATTTCCTGGGGGAGGATGGCCAGCAAGCAGACGACGATGACGAGGACTCCAGACACAGAAAATGGTCTGCCAGGGCATTACACTCCGTTCCTCTTACTTATAATCATCATCAACACAATGTCGCAGGTAATCATTCAATCTCACCACCTCCACTGGAGCCAAGCTCTCCAGGCTCCTCACATTGAATTACGTGTACGAAGCTGCTAGAGATCATAAACAATAGGGTACAGAAAGGGGGTGGTTTTAAGAGGAGAACCTGGTTTCGCGACTTTTCGATTTTCTTTTTGCTTTAATCGATAGTAGTATTCGAATATATTCCTAAAGTTTCCGAGTGAAATTCGCAATATTTCGTTTTCCTTTAAAGTTTCACAATTTTGCCAATTTTATACTGTATTATTACGTTTTTAGTTCATCGACAATGTAGGTTCATGAAAACTAAGAGGAATTTCGGTTTGTTTATTTTGGGCAAAAATTAAAGGCTCCATTTTTCTCAGTGACGAGGGGCATAAATGATTAATCAATTTCTTCAATTTCAGACTTAAAAATTGTGAATTAAATGTATTGTATAAATATACATTAAAATACCCCTAAAATTTTAGAAAGATCGACTTTATATTTCTATGTTAAAAAAATTCTCGAAAATCACCTTTTTTCAGCTTTTTAAACCAGGTTCTCCCCTTAAATTTTGTCACCAATATAATCGACTTCACCCGATATTTTAATTATTATCCCTACAGTAGGATCAAAATCAATTGGCTCCCAAGACTATAGAGTTCATATTCCCCCACCATACGTTCACTTTCCCCTCCTATCCTCTCCAGTCACGCCCACCGCGTCACTTAGCTACCCCTTACCACCTCGCCTCTAGTTTTTCGATCCACCTTTTGTGCCACAGGACACAACTCGCGAATCTCGAGTGGCCAATTGGTTTGGTTTCGACGGTCGAACGTCACAGCGGTTTGCGATTGTATTTTTGTCACGCGAAACCCGCAGCGGTTTCTGAAGCGAGGCCCACTGAATTTACGATCGCCCTCGATAAAGTGTATTTCGCCAGCGTGTACGCGTCGGCGTGTGCTCTCGTCGCGGCGCATTTCGCATGCACGTCCGTACGCTCCACCGACTTTCAAATGCGTTTTCCACCATTGCATTGTCCCTCGATTTTTCTGCCTCTACCCCGCGGTCACATGCACACGCGCAACCCCGTGAGTGTGTGTGCGTGTGCCACGGTTCAATAATTCGCTGTGTTAGCAATTTCCGTTTGTAGGGGCTTTATCTGTGTGGCCCGCCCCCGATAAAACATTTCCCATTGACAAAAATGGGCCCGGGTAATATTTTTACCGTGTAACACCATTCAGAAACACATTTAGAGCAATCTGGGTTGCCTTGTAGATTAAGGCATCAGGAGAAACAGGCACCATAGGAATTTTCTGAATTTTAAAATCTAACTTTTTAATTAAATCAGTGGCATACTCAGGATTTAATCTTGGGGAAGTGGGGAGAAACTAAATTTTTCGATTTTATTTAATGCAAATAATAAATTTCGATTTATCTAATGCAAGAAAATTTTATTTAATGCAAATTCCATAAAATTCAGTAGGTGATTCTAAAAATTTATTTAGGGAATAAAATCCAGTTTTCTTTTCTTTTTACAAAGCCCCTTCCTTGGGAGGTGCCAGGGCCCCTTGACTCTCCTCTGAGTGCGCCACTGAGTTAAATTACCTGAAATAGCCTAAGAAATCGTACATTGCATTGAAGTGATCACCCTGTATAATGGAGCCTCAAAACCTTTTAAGTGCTTAGGGCCTCTGAGGTTCTTAATTCGGCCCTGCC
Source organism: Andrena chrysosceles (assembly GCA_963855975.1). NCBI lineage: Eukaryota > Metazoa > Arthropoda > Insecta > Hymenoptera > Andrenidae > Andrena > Andrena chrysosceles. The sequence continues at coordinate 5,401,494 of OY979766.1, read as the reverse complement.
CTCAGTGATTGTAATATATACAATCCTCTACAAATTTCTTCTTTTCATGCCAGCCATTGTTATTGATAAAATTAAGTTTGAAAAAGCGCGGGCAATTCGCCTGGGCCACATAATCTCTCATTTACTAACCAGATCTGCAACCGTACTCTCAGACACATGTCTTGTAGAAGCGCAATTAAACTTTCCGACGAGTCAACTCCACCTCCCCCGTTAATAGGCCAAGTCCCATAAAACAATTTTTCAATCAACTCTCCAAGTGCAATCACCTTTGCCTCGCGCCACCCACCTCAAGCCACCCTTTCTATAATTACCTCTAATCTCCGGAACATCCGATTGCCGCGCGCGGTATTCAATTACAAATTCCTAGTTCGCGCGAAGAAATATATACTCGCCCGTATAATTACATCCCGCCCCAATTAGTTGCCAGCGAAGCCGCGTGTTGTGCCCGTGTACCATTATCGTTTCACGTTTCCCCGTAACTCTCTTCGGTCGGCGATTTATGTGCCTTCCGCAAAGTGACACTGTCGCCCGAGAAAAACCGCGAAAGAGACGCGTAATGAAAGGAAGAAGATCGCAGAGAGCACGGGGTGGGGGCGGCGCGGGGCGGGAAAAAGGTAAGAGGAGGAGAGATAGCAGCGAGTTAAATGCGGCAAGAAGGTGAAGTGCGTCTGCGAGGCGCGCGAGGGCTCGCTCGAGAATCGAGGCGCCGTGGAAACAGGTGAAAGCCCCCGAAACTCGTTCCACAAAAAAGCATCGTCGGACGAGAAGTGTGTTGCGCGCGCTCAGAGCACATGTGCGCGTAGCTGGGCGCGCTATAAACGCGCTATATGCAGCATGTCGAGGCGGCAACGGGTTATTGACGTGCTTCTGTGGAGCTGTTGTCGGGCGAGAGAGGGATATAGAGATAGAGAGCCAGTCTGGCTGGGAATAAACGCCTGTACGTGTACACGATACAGGCGTGCGGCATCTATATAGTTATACAAGCCGGCTGGCGTTGCTATATATACGTGCACGCAGTACGTGTGTCCCTGCACGGCAACGCATACGCTCGCGTGATCAGCCCGTCAGGAGTGAGAGTAGAGCGCGCACGTTGCGCGCGAGATAATTTAATGGGCAATAATCATGACACACATAGAACCGCGCATACACCTCCGTAGTCGCGCTCCGACTGTCGGAACGCGGGTCTATATTTCGTGCGCATGCGTATGATTGACTATCGCAGCTTCGCCGCGCCGTGCCGAATTGCGAGGCCTTCCCACCCCTCCGACTCCTTTTTAACGCTCCTCGGTGGCCCTCTGCTCTCTCCTTTAACCCACACGCTTTTTAACGATACGGGCTTCAACGGGGAAACGGGTGCCGAACGGTCGGTAACTTGCGGGGAGTTGGAATCGAAATTCGTAACCGGTCGGTAAACGTATATACTTCCGAGGCGAATGAATTTTTCACTCTAATCTTTCAAGGGAACTTCGGATTTTAATTATAGATCCCTGGATCATTTTTACCGCGTTAACGTAATCTAATCGGATTGTCTGGCTTCTGCAAGAGCCACGAGGTAGGATCAGCGACAGCCTGGCGCTCTGAAATCGTCTGCCATCGGCGTGTCATTTGCGGTGATGAAATGATGGGCGTACACCGCAAAATCGATGCCACCGCGTTTAAGAAGCGCGTGTGTCTGTGCACAACAAAATCCTGCTTTGTCTCGCTTTGCATGCGCGCGGGCGCCCCGCGCGTTCATGCGTAACGTTATATCGAGGCGTCGAAGTCGCGTGACGCGCGCGCTAAACCGTTGTTAAGCATTCGCGGCGCGTAATCGTTGAATGGTGCTTCGACGCCGCTGGGCTACGTCCGCGCTCTCGACGTTTGTTTCCGCTCCTTCTGCGGTTCAGTCATTCCGAGCTCATCGCTCATAAATATTCCCAGCGAAATAGCGGTTGTATTTAAGACAAAGGGGATTGATTCATCGGAGGAAACGTGTTCATTGCTCTACTTATCGCTGTCGAAACTGCGTGTTACCGAAAAAACGAGAATCGAACGCGAAAGGGTCTAGGGAAGAGCGAGGGACAGAGACGGAAAGTAAACAGAGAATTGACGGTGTGGAGGGGCAAGGTGGAGAAGAGAGGGTCGCATAGATAAGAGTGGGAGGCACGATGCGAGAGTCACAATCAATAAGCGTTTGCGGGGATAGGTGTTCCGTGAGTCCTCGATCCTCTCCCCGGCGTAACACAGCGTTTCTCCGCGCTTGCGTAGTGCTTCGTAACTCCCGATTCCTCTCCCCCTTCTCCTTCCCCATTTCTGTCCGTTACGCGTGTCCCCTCTTTCTCTCTCTCTCCCTCACCCTCGTTACCCTTTCACCTCCCCTCTCGCAGTTGCTGCGTCGCCTGAATCCTGCCGTCATCCAGGAGAACCGCCACTACGGCGATTGGTGACGTTTAGACCGCGTGCTATCGATATACACGGATGCTCTCTCCCACTGCACATGCCACCGCGGCGTAGCTCGTTACAGCGTTTGTCATCCTTTAACGCCAATTAGCGCCGTCGCGTGCGCAATCCCCCCTCTCTGTCTTATGCATCGCGTTCTCGCCGAACCACAAGCCTTAACCTCCAACGAATTTCGTACTTCCCCTGGACTTTTCTAACGCGTTACTTACGACGCGTTTGACTTACCGTTATTCTCGGTTTAATGAATAGATTCATTAGCTTACTGTCAGAGAAGTTTTGAATCGGTAGGATCGACTTTAACTTACGAAATTTATATTTTAATGGGATATACTCTTGTCGAGATATATTGGGAGGCATGAATTTAGAATTGCTGTAATATTAGGAGCTGAAGATAAAATCGTGTTTTGGAACGTAGGTCTACTCGGTTTTTCTCTGCATTCCTCGCTGTTTGCCAGCGACGAGGTACAATGGAGGTTAAATTACCCCTATATCACTTATCGGTCTCACTTGTAAGGCCGTTCATTTGCACGTGAGTGCATTGACAGGACGCGCGGGAAAAGAGACAAGAAATGTCGGTGGGTCGTATTCTCGCTGTGTTATCGGCGGCGCGGAATGTGCGAAATGCTTCCCTAGCTACGTCGCAACGGCACATAGGGCGCGGATAATGTAACGGTTACTGATTATGGTAATTAAAATTCGAACCTAGTTTTCTTTATCTTCAAAGTATCGTACATATTTCCTTTGTCTCTGCTTCGCGCCCAGCAGGCAATTACTTTTAGAGGTTGCGAGAGTGGACGTCGCTGACCAGCGGTAATTTTATTACCGATCCCTTTCTCCCGTGTTTTTTTTCTGTCTCTTCCTTCTTTTCTGCACCTTTCCTCGCGGGGTTCCATCCTCCGGACTCCCTGGATTCCGTCGTTTCCGCCAAAGAGTAACATTTCTCCCGGGACGCGATATTGATCGCGGTTTTGCGGCTGAAAAAGATTACCGCGATTCGCGATAACATTGCTGCTCCGCAGGCGGTAATCCGTGCTCCTTTCCAGGTTCTTCGAAATGTTTCGAGAGGTCCCGCGCACCGTTAGGAACGATGAGAATTCGTTTCGTATCCAAAGCCACGTATACACGAAACACGTGCAATGGACAAACTATGTCAGCGATTTTATACCACCTTCTGCTGATTTATAAACTTCTCTGAAACGAAAATTCATTTACGATGTAATGGTGTTAGAAAAATTTTCTTTTTCTGGTACTTATTGTTACTTTGAATTGTGACATGTATCCGAAGATACTTCGTCGATTAAGAATAAAAAAATTTGTGCCAATTATCCGCAGGAGATCGGTAGGATTCGCTCGGTTAAAATTGCACGAGCGCTTTCCGCTCGATCGAGGTATTTTCATTGCTCCGTAGAAATCTGACCCTGACCGAGCACAACCTACTTCCACTCGTGATTTGTCGATCACACCAGTTGCACGGAGCGTCGTCGGTCGCCGCTGCTGTATCTTCCATTCTTCTTCTCTTTATCGAAGGATTATTTGCATGTTAAATACTCAACGCATATTTATACACAGTATAGATCTTTATCAAGCTTCAACAGTACACGATACAAAAGAACACACCACTTTTCCTGAATTCTATTAAATAAATTACCAATCTTCAGACCAGGTCCGATCCTTATAAAACAATGAAAAGAAAGATCAGAATAGGAAAGTCAATATTTTGCATTTCTACAACCAGTGACGGATTTAACGGGCGATCTTCAAAAAAGATTATGATTTTATCCAAACGCTACTTATATTTTTTCCCTATTCTACTATATTTTTTCTGTTTTTAGTAAACTACCTCTTCATTCTCCCGCAAAAAATGGGCCCCTTGGAACGTTTGCCACCTGGGCCTTTTTCCTTAAATCCGCCACTGTCTGCAACCTTCTCCAGCTCTTCTAATCCTCCTGCAGATTGTGCCTTCAAGTAGACATCCCCGCAATTAATTATCCACGACACTTTAAAAGACTACTGTGCCTGGTTCAGCCCCCATCAGTGACCCCTCCCAAGTATCGTTACGTGGAGGCCTTTCCATCCCGTGGCACTGACCAACCACGACCATTCGCGGTGAATCGTTACCATTTTTATAGCGTTCTTAGAGCCACCGAGCACTTATCACGACCGATAAGAAACGATCTCGATCTCTCGCCAGTTCTCTGACTTTCAGATCCACGATTGCGGGCGGTACGTTAATCCTGGCTTCCTCTTTCTTGCAGAATCTCTTCGTGATTACAACGGCCTTTCGTCGGACCTCTACAAGCCATCCAACTACGATAAGCTCGCACTGTCTCTCCTCTCGCCGCTTCCAAACGAGCAGGACTTCGCCATCAACGTTTGCACGCTGCTGTCGAACGAGGGCAAGCACATATTGCGCCTGGACAAGTACCCACGGCTGGTGAACATACTCCTGGCCCACGCCGGCGTGTTCGACTCACCGGGCACGCGGCAGCTCTTCATCGAGGTCTACTCCCGCGTAAGGAATTACTCCATCAACTCCTTCTGGTCGGACGTCCTCGACTCTCAGGACGTGATCGATCTCACGAACGAGAGGACGTTCATGAAGAAGCCGACCGGCAGGCCGCAGACCTTTTCCAGGCGGAAAATCTTGGAGAAGGAGAAGCAGAACAAAAGCGTCGTGCCGACGGAGAACGATGAGGCCTCCACGTCGATGGACGTCGACGGGGTAAGGCGAAATAATTGAGTACATCACTCAGCGGTCGGTTCTTAGAAAGGAAACTTCACTTGAGCCCGAACGGTCTCGCAAGGGAGCATCACGAACCTGGATATTCAAAAGATTCCGAAACTTTGTGAAGATGTGGGGGATTTCCTCCGGATTACAACGCAATTTTTGTTTACTGCCCAAATTTTATTATTTTTATTTCCCGATTTTCTGTTATAACTCGTGAACTGTAAAATATTTTTTTACCAAATGATAGGTTTAATTAAAAGAAGTATTTTTTGTCTTGATATTTTTTTTCTATCTCACAGTTCGCGAGTTATAACACAAAGTTGGGAAATAGGCGAATTTTCAGGGGTTGATTTCTTACCCCCTTCGAGTGAATTTGGCCAGCAAACAAAAATTGTAATCAGGAGGAAATCTCCTACATCTTCACGAAATCTCAGAATTTTTTGAATTTCCAGGTTTGGGATCTTGCCCTTGATAGTTAATGCTGGAGTATTCAGGCTCCAAGGGGATCAGGTTTTTAAAATTCAAAGCTGCTTGCTTTCTTGGGGCTCCGTTGAAGTGCTATAATAGTAGAATGCTTTTATGTAGAGGCTATCGTATTTGTACATTGCCAAGTTTAAGTTAAAACTCCTCCGCAGAGTCCTTTCAACCATAGACTGAAGTTAAATAAGTTTGATAAATAGAATAGGGATCAGGTTTTTAAAATTCAAAGCTGCTTGCTACCTTGGGGCTCTGTTGAAGTCTTAGAATAGTAGAATGCTTTTAAGTAGAGGCTATCGTACTTGTACATTGCCAAGTTTAAGTTAAAACTCCTTCTCAGAATCCTTTCAACCGTAGAGTTAAGTTAAATAGGTTTTATAGATAGCGTAGGAGTTTAATCGGTTACAGTATCTAATGTATCTTTGCTAATATCAAGGGTGTACTTAACTTTATCCTTCGATAGGTAACAAAAGTTGTTAGGTTGGTCTGTTAAGTTTAAGATCAAGTTTAAAATTTCTTCCGTTCAGTCTCTTGACGTACGGTGCAAGCGAAGTGCTTGACAGACCATCGTGGAGTTTTGCGTACAGGCTGGTGGAACAAATTTCTCTCGTTGCAGTTGCAGGTGCTGCCAGATTGCCCACGATTGGATCCAATGGGATCGCTTCAGAATGAGAACTTAAAAGACCAGAACCAGAACTCGATAAAGTTTGAGGAGGAGGACAGGGACTTGTTCTGTGTTGGGCGAACACTGGGGACGCAGGACCCATATGGCCAACGTGTGCTGCAAATAGCATCCATACTACGGAATCTAAGTTTCACCCCGGAGAATGCTGCCGTACTGGGGAGGAATAGGTGTTTCTTGAGATTCGTACTGCTGTGTGTCAGAGCGAGGTGGAGTAACCTGCACCAGCTTGGCTTCGACATACTAGGCAACATAGCGAATGAAGTTATCTTGAAAGAGGCTGGCGAGAGGATAACAGATGTTGTATTATCATGCGTGGCGAGGGGAATCGAGTCCCAGGACAGGTTTATCGTCATCTCCTGTCTGGAGGTGCTTAATAAAATCAGCCAGCAAGACAGCAACGAGGAGATTGTTACGTTTGGGTTAGAGGACAATGTGTACGAACTCATATGCAGGTGAATATTCTGATAATAAGCTTGGGCGTATTAACTTCTCGCTTTTATAGGAAATTCAATTTCACTAATAGTACTATTTTAGTTGCAATGCGAATCACAGAATACAGAGAGTACGTCATACATGAATTTGGTATTTATTTACAGGTTTCTAGCTCTGAACGACATAGCTCTTTTAGTGTATACCTTGGAATGTTTATATGCTTTGACTTCTCTGGGTGAAAGGCCATGTACTAGCGTCGCGCGGGTACGCGGGGCTATCGACACGTTAGTTGCCCTTGTTACTGTAGAAGCGCAGAGTTACGGACCGAAAGCTTGCATTCTGATGAGAGTGATCGAGACAGTGTCCACCGTAGCGGCGCCGCCAAACACTCCTCAGAGCACGCCGGTCACCGCTGCCGTTCCAGCGGCGACAGTGTCCTCGTCGGTGCCGCCTACTCCAGCTATAATCACTGCAACACCAGCTCCCGTTAGCCCGGCGCCTTCGCGACCAACGACTCCAGCTGCGACTGTAACAAAATCTGCAACGCACAGTAAGCAATCGATAGTTTAAAACGAACCACCCTTTATTCCGCTGTACCTGCAACGTTTCAGCGAAACGTGACATTGGTCTGTTTTAATCTGCGTTCAGAAGCAGTGGAGACGAACAATTCGCTTCAACAGCAACATGCGCACCAGCAAATCATACAAGAGAACGAGCAGTTCGCCCTGGGTTGGTTGAGAGCTACCTTCGAGCCCGCGCCAGGTGTGCGCATAGAGCAGGAAGAGTTGTACAAGAAGTACCTTGGCTGCTGCACCAAGATCGGCAGAAGGGGCGTGATCGCTCCGCTTCACTTTCCAAGATGCGTTAGGTAGCTATCAGCACTCCGGCAATCCCACAGATCGCGTTGAGTTTAAACATCTACTTATCGCCGGGAATTAATCTTTGTTGCAGATCCGTATTTGGCGGTAGCGTCGGACCAAACCCATTGAAAGGCGAAACAAGTAGCGCTCAGTATTACGAAGGAATCCGAGTACGGGCCACACCTCCCCAAGTAACTTATCCGAGCCAAACTGCGGTTGGGACTAACACAGCTCCAATTCCAGCAGTCAACACAACTCCAGTAAAGGTGCTTCCCGTACAACAGCGTACAATCAAGAGTATAAGTCCTGCTCCTGATAGCACGGCCCTAGACAATCCTGCATCTGGGCCTCCGAAAACTCCCACCCCGGCGTCACCTATCCTGAAAGCCCAATTGTCTGCCCCGCCAAAGCCACCCTCCAGTACTTCGAACACCTCGACTCAATCCCAAAATCCAGTCACGAAGGTTGATTCTAAAAGTCAGGTGGGTCCGAGTCCTAGCTTTCTACCATTCTCTCTCTACCACTCATGACCTTGATTCTTATTTTGGTTATGGTTTCACGGCGCTATTATAATATGGGCTTTCCTTAACAGAATTACGTACTTTGCATGCCTTCAATCCTATGTATATCCCATCGCTACACATATGCATGCGGATAAGTAGAAAATTATGCACAGTGAAGCCCGGCTCGTCGAAACTTCGCTTTCAAATCTATTGGAAGCTGCGCGACGTAGGCGCAGTACCATGGAATTTATCTAATTTATATCAGTTTCGAACGAGCAGGACTCAACTGTACTTTGAAATATACGATTACATGAACAGATTTATAAGAGTTTATAAACTAGGGATATTAATTTAAGCACAAATGGTTAGCAAGTATATCGATCATTAGCTACTGTGTGTGATATAAAAAAGATCTGATTATACGCATTGAAATTTTATAGCACAGGCAGATTTACTTCAAACACTATATTTTAGTTCCATTGAACGTTAATTTTGTGTTTCGAGGTTCGAACGATTTGCTTGATACGATTCATCTTTATGTGTACCAAAGCTTACAGTTCTATCCTTTGAATTTCATTTTTTTTTTTTTATCAATAATCGATCGAAGCTGAAAAGTCGTATTTACTGCATGATTAAAGTAGATTCTGCATTTTCCAAATGTCTACATCTCGGTCGAGATCTCTTTCAAACAGTTGTAATTCGTATCAGAGTGTAATGGTACTCTTACTATCTTATATTCTTATAACAAGTGTTCATATCATGCTTAATAATAAATACGATGCCACTACGAAAGAGTGTTTAACTATTATGTTATCGATTTCACGAGACACAGAGTCAATTAATCAGTCTTACTTACGTCTCATCATGTTATAAGTATGAATTCTCGAGATTTCTTTTCCGAACTTTGAGGAACTTCGCGATCGGTATCAAAGAGCGTTCAATAGGTTTGAATGAATCATTAATTCGCGGTACGGCATAATCAAAGAGCAAGCATCTCATTGTATCAGACATTGAAACGAATCTATTAAACTGTATGTAGGCACTTGTATATACATCTTTGTAATTTTGATTTGAACGTAAATAAATACTCTCACTTAATCATATTTTTATTGCCACGCAATGCACTGTGATGATATCGTATTTACGTTATGACAACTACTGTTGACTAGGTGTCAGTATCGCATCCGCATCTGAGTCAGGCGCTGCTGTCCAGCGGGTCGCAACAGCAGCAGCAAGTGCAGCAACAGTCACAGATTATCCAGGTAGTTGCAAAGGAAGATAATCGAAGTGGTACTACATCCAGTTCCATAATAAAAAGCCTCCTGGCTACTAAGGTAACGGTCAGCAGCGACTGCATGCCCAGTACTGCTGCGACTTGTGTGTCTACCCCTACTGCCTGTGTAACAAACACTACTGCTAGCATCGCATCCAGCATCAGTGCCAACCAGCTAATAACCAGCAACCAGGTATCATTGTTGTACATTAACAATGAAAAGTGTAGTACCTTTCTTTTCTGTTTTTGTTCTGTAGGTTGCTGAGTCTCGTATAATGTATTTCATGGTGATCTTGTCTAGTGAAACGAGTTTCTCGTGATAAATTAACTCTCCGAATATTGCATTCGGAAAGAATCGAGGTTGAAAAGAATAAATTTTTATTCGAATGATCTTAAATAAGATTTGCGAATAAAACGGAGTTATTCCAGAATTACGAATAATTTTTTATTCTAATAATATAAAATTAAAATAATATTAAATTAATAATAATTTAATTAATATTATTAATTTGATATTGTTTGTTATTCTCCAATAACTTCATTTTCAAAAGAATTTATTCGAATAATAATCATATTGATACAAGGAGCGATAGTTTATTGCAGGAGAAATATTTTACTGGATAAGATCTTACTTGAAAGTACATATCTTGCGAGTGTATGTTTTGTCGAATTTGGATTTTGAGTTTGCGTTTCGAGGAGACACGGATCTCCGTTTTTGCTAATATGATTTTTGATCTTGGACCGCGAATTTGCGTGAAACTATCTTCGATCGTTTCACTCGCGTTGATTGCTCACCTTACACTTAGAAGTTTTAAAGTAATACTTAACAAAATTATTAGTTTTCAATTAAAGATAATAATATTTTGTATTGTACTAACAAAAGCATGGTGTTTTCAAGATTGAAATTATTTCCCCCCGATACTAGATAAGGAAATACGAAGTACAAGTAGAGATTCTCTAAAATACCAACGAATCTGTTACCCGATCTAAATGCTCCTAATTTCATAGGTTGCGCAACGCCAACAGCAGCAGAGGCTACTGCAGCAACAATTAACTAATATATCACAAGCTCCTGCGACCACAATCACTACATCAACAATACTCCCAAAGACACCTGTCAACTCGAAACAAAAGCCAGCTATTACACCCATTCCTGCCAAAAAGATACAAAGGCTTAACGGAGCCAAGTTTGTTATGACTAACAACTGTGACAAGGTATGGTATACGATTCCACGAAGAAAGCCATTTAAAAACTTGCCCCATAGTTGTCAAATAAGATTCTTGCCTTTCAGACTGAAGTAAATGATAATGAAAACGTCAACCAAATCGCAATATCGACAACCTCTTCCACCGCGGTCTTGAACTCGACGGAAAATCACATATCGTCAACCATAAAAGTGTGTCGGCCTCCAAGCACAATCGCAACTAGCATGAACAAGACGAATCAACGCTCCACTTGCACGTCGATCGCCGAGGACTCCGACTCAACCAACAACTCTCTAGCCTCCAGCAGTGGCATAGGCGGCAGTAGGGATTGTTCCGGCGTCGGCGTCGAGGAGGACAACTCCCTAACGAGTTTCGAGGGAATCCTCTTGAACGGCGCGCCGAGTAACATGGACATCGACGCGCAGGACGACGGTTCCTCGAAGGACTCGTCCAGCGTGACTTGTAAAGAGAAGCCTCTGCAGAGTATGATGCTGGCGGATCTGCTGGAGAGGAAGGTCGAGAAGGAGCCGATCCTGAACGGCGTTCTAGGGAAGAATTCGATCAACGAGAAAGGGATGGACCTAGTGGAGAACCACATTAAGAAAGTACTAAAAGAATCTCCTAGCGACATTAAGCTAAAAGTAGATGTAGAGGAGGGTAACGTAATGAAGACCGAAGTGTCCGAGGACACCCTGATCGAGGCACCTAGGGGGATAAAAAGGGCGGCCAGCGACGCAGACGAGATGGACCTGAAGAAAGTGAAGTACTCAAACGGAACGATGTCGCCGGATCCGGCTGTCGATTCCACGACCGCCGAATCCACAGTCTCGAGTATTAAGTCTGAGGAACAGGACGATGACAAGGACAGTGAAAAGGCAACCGTCTCGTCTACCGCTGCGAACCTTTACGCTGCCCTGGCTGCGGATTGTATAGAGGATGAAATCGACCTTGACGAGAACGTTAATGTAAATATTAAGGAAGAGCCTCCTTCTCTTCCGGCAATAAAGCAGGAGCCCCACATATTCGTCAATCAAATCAATCAGCAGCAGTCACAGGCGCAACAGCAGCAATTGCAGCAGCAACAACAATTACAGCAGCAGCAGCAACAACAACAACAGTTACAACAGCAGAAGCTTCAACAGCAACAGCAATTACAGCAGCAGCAGCAGCAATTGCAGCAGCAGCAATTACAGCAGCAGCAGCAATTACAGTTACAGCAGCAGCAGCAATTGCAACAGCAGCCGCAAATACAGCAACAGCAGCAGCAACTGATCGTCACGGCTCCCAGGCAGATAGTAGTGCAACAGACGATCCAACCGAACAATCAAGTGATTATACCAGCTGCGTCGGTAAAAGGGAGGCAAGCGCAATCCCAGCCGCAGGTCTTATTACAGCAGGGAGCTGGCGGTCAATTACAGTACGTCGTGTCCGGCGGCGTTCCCGGTCAGAATTACGTTCTCGCTCAGCCTCAGACGACGCTGGTGCAGGGCCAGGCGCAGACGGTTCTCGTGGCGCAGACGACCCAGCAACAGGGAACGGGCGCGAAGACCATCATTATCCTGCAGCCTCAAGCCGCTGCCCAACCGACCCAGCAGAAAATGGTGGCGGTCACGCCTCAGGGACAGCAAGTGGTCGTTACGCAAGTTTCGCGCCCCATCCTGCAGAGCCCCGCCCTCGGCAACATACCCCCGCCGCTCGTTCCGACGTCAGGCACAATCCCGCAGACTTCCATAATAGTGAACAGTTCGGTAGCGCAAACGAATCCAAACACAGTGACAGTGACGATCCCCGCGATGGCCCAACAGACGCCGGTGTCGACGAGCGTGCCGTCGAGAGTGGTCACACCCACCCCGGCGTCGACCCCGCCGCCAACTAGACCCACCACACCCCACCAAGCGGCCGCGACACACGGCCTGGCCGCCAAACAGCCAGCGAAGCTTATAAAGACTGTCAGTTCCTCCACCTCCACGGACCCAGAATCCAAGCCGTCTACGAGTCAGAACCCACCGGAGAACAAAACTATCACGATAAAGATCGATCCCAATGCCTACCTCTGCGAATGGCGGGGATGTTTAAGGTAAGCGGGTTCGATTTAAATTTTAAAGCGAGGAGGAAAGAGGCGACGTTTAAATTCTGTTGGTACTTTTACAGGCAATTTAAAACGCCGCACGAGGTTTACCTTCACGTGTGCGAGGCGCATTGTCCGACCGGTGGGGAAGAGATCTTGTGTCTTTGGGCGAGTTGCGACGCCTTGAAGAGGCGTAGGTTCTCCCTAATGACGCATTTGTACGATAGGCATTGTAACGCGGAAGTAAGTAGAATGTTACTTGTTCAGATGCGCTGGTAGTTGGAGGGTTTAACTGACGATTGAACGTTCCGCAGACGATGTCGATGAGAAGGAAACAGTTAACGGTAACCGGGAAGACGGAGGTTTCCACGCTGACGCCGCCAGCTCCTCACCACCCTGGATATGCGCCGAACGCAGCATTCCATGCCATCAAGCGGCACGCCCTGGAGTTCGTGAATCCGAAGGAGCTGATGGTTAGTAGTGCTTTCATACCGATTCGCGTACTTAGGTTAGCCAGACACAGTAAGCTAAGCGATAAATTTTACGAAAAGGGACACAAAGCACTTCTCTGTTATGGTGATAACATAAGCTGAATATAGTACACGAGACAGCGTACGAATAGCGCGAGAGATAGAGGGTGTATCTGTAATCTGCGTCGATGTAGTTTTCGAGAATCCTTTATAGTCCCCCCAATGGCTGTTGCTGTTAATCGAGTTTTGTTAATGTAATGAAATTTCTTATTCTCTTGGCGAAGCAGCAAAGGCCGACCAAGCCCGCTGCAGCCACCTCAAGCTCTTCTTCCCCCAGACCTGGGCAAAATCCTCCACCAGAACAGGTAAAAAACGTGTTGAAAGTTGAACAAAAAAGGATTCATTGATTTTCACACAGCCACAGCCCCTGTGCGCTGTTCCTGCCGCCTACCTTTTTTGCGCTTTACTTCCTTTTTGTTTTCGCACCGTGCTGATTCTTTGTTTTTTATTTTTTACTTTTTTTTTAACTCTTTCATTCAATTCTTAATCTTTGTGTTTCTGATTATTACGTATATTTTTTGGCATGGAGTTCATTTTATTCTCATTTCGTAGCTAGCGCAGCTGTAATTTTTTATGTGTTCATTACGCAGTTGAAGTGTTCACAATGGACAGGGTGTTGGTATAATGTTTTACTCTTAAGCAGCATAACTTGTAGTGTATTTGTTGTGCTTACGAGGTAGGAGTCATTCGAGACGTGAATTTCTCACTTGAGAGCTTAACTCGGGGATCAAACGGACCCGCATTTATGCTTACAACTGGAGTTAAGAATTTTTAAATTTTGTGTGATGGCCGGAAAGATCCGAGGGAAGCATTTTAGGGCGTTAGATTGTTTAGCATTAGTTTATAGTCACGTAATTATATCAGTTTATAACTGTTATTGCGATAATACGTTTGCCTTGTTAATAAGATAGGTGGTAATGACAATTGTGAAATACCGTTCGCTGTTTTATTCTGCAATTCTCACTTTAAGATGCGATTTCAAGCGAAAGTATTTTTCTTTCCATCTTCCCGTAGCATGCTGTATAATTGATTTATTTTACCACGAATTGTATTCTATTATCACCATTAGGAATGTATAAATTCAGTATATTATAGCTTTAAGTAAGTTTCTTGATGCTTATCGCATCGACATATAAGTATGGAAAGTCAGTATTTTCTGTACTGAATCATATAATCTATTTATACACGACATTACCGTCTAAATCAGTGTTTCCATTTTGTTTTCACAGCTATAGTTTACTAATGTTCAATGCTACTGCAACTAATTAATTCGAATACCATTAAATAATTGCTACATTTGTGTATAAATTACATTTGTTTCTAGTGTTAATCAGAAGTGTGACTAGTTGACTTTATACATTTTATCTTAATACGTGATCTACATTTCGATGCCTCGAGATCTAAAGTACTTTACACTTTCTCAACAGGACGACAACGAAGGTCCAGTGACTAAAAGTATTCGCTTGACAGCAGCTCTTATTCTCAGAAACCTAGTCATATATTCAACGCATGGCAGAAGGTAAAGACTTGTCTTAAACTACTTATTAACTAACTCTGATAAGTCTATAATAATTGCTAGTTCGCGTTAAATTTTGCGGGGCCTCTATGCATAAGAGGAAATAAGAGAAAATTTCTTCAAATGGCCCCGCGATTCACGAAAAGCTCATCGCAAATTTTTCGGGACCCTATGCATAGATACTTATTATTATAAAATTTAGAAAAAGTTCACGTCGGCCCGGCTTGGAATACATTTCAGTCCCTTCGCAATTTAGTGAAAATCCTCCACTAACGTATTTAATTTATCATTTTATTCGACCATATAAAAGCTATTTGATATCTACATACATATCTTCTTTTTTTTTCAGGCATCTTAGAGCATACGAACCGCACTTGGCAGGTGTGGCATTAAGTAATGTCGAATCATCGAGAACAATCGCACAAGTTCTGTACGATATGAACGATCAAAGCAGCAGTAGCCATAGGTGACCTCTTGAATCGGGCCTCTAAATGAAAGCTCTTTCATGTGTCGTGTGAGCACCGATCAACCAGTTCATTTTGAATACTAGTGTAAAAGTGAGAGGGGTGTGGGGCAGAGAAGTCTATATATATATATACAAATGAATGTAAGGTACGAGATTTGCAATTCATTTGCAAAAAGTGTGCTCTTGTGTGTTAACTAAAAGAGAACGGGAATGGTCAAGTGAGCGAGAGAGAGAGAGAGAGATAGAGAGAGATTGAGGGATGATGTACTAAGGAAGATGAGATACGGCAATGTTCCATATATTATTAAAAGAGGCCTATAAACTTACTAGGCAAGCCGATTTGCCGACTTAGACTATAAAATAATGTACTGTAAACTAGTAAAACACGAACGAAAGACAGTAGTAGTTTGAAGTGGTGCAGAGATCAGTGATAAAAAATGATGAAAAGAAAATGAAACGGATGACATGAAGAAGGAAGAAACAAAAAAACGAGATATTTCAAATTTAATATTAATATTTATTTTCTCAACAAGAAGCGGAAGAAATGTTTTTAGTAATCGTGTACAAAAAAAATGGGGGCGAAGAAAAAATACTTTATGGACGTTATAGTTAATTACAATCAATATTATATGATTATTATATTATATTATTATTAATTATTATTAATATTATTATTATTGTATGTTTTTCATAAGTCACCAAGAAAACCTAGATTGTAAAGAAACCTTTTTATGAAATGTATTTGTTAGGACTTTATCATTTGCTTATAATTGCATATTGCAATTACATGGCTATATATACATTATCGTCTCTCTTTGTTTTTTTTATTATCGAGTAATAATTCTTACGGTCGGAACGTTGTTAATAAGGCATCGCACATAGAGTTTAATGAATGTACGTCATTGGCATATACCGGCCGAGAATCCGTCGTGAATCTAACATAAGTGATTCTTCTGCTTTTAGATCAGTTTTAGCTCAAGGGAAAAATGCTACCTAGCTCTGTGGTTCTTCGACTCTTCAGTGACTTATCAGACACTCGTGTAAGGAGAATCTTTTATACCTTTTTCGACACATTAGCGTCTCGCGTTGCTCCGAACAGATCGTTTCCCCGATTTACTTAGCCGTCCGCACTGTACAGGCTGCCTGGGAACTAACATATAGAGACTCAACTGGACAATGAAAATCGTGAAAAATAAATGAAAAGGTTCTGATAAACATTGGTCTCCGTTTCGAGTGTATTGCGAAGCATAAAAGTATCTTTTTACTGGAAACTTACGAAGATTATTCCGTGCCATTTATATTTATTAAGACCCTCTGCGTTTATTTTCACGATCTCTATTTTACACTTGAGTCTCCACTCAGTTTCGAGGCAACTTGTACAAAACGAGACCAGTTCTGCATTCAGTAGTAAAAGCCAGACAAAACGACAGGAATCATCCACGAAAAACTGCACTTCGGTTCGCTCGAGTCGGTTGACGAAATTATCTCGCTTGCGAGCTGTCTATTGTAAACACGCAAGTGTAAGTATACCTCATACTTGGAATCAGGAAAGGCCTAAACGTCGTTCAAGCCAGTGTATTTGAAATTTCCAGAAAGAGGGAGGGAAACGATAGGACGCACTTTTCTCCAGCTGGGAAACCGTTTCCAGTTATATTCCATTTCAACGTTTATTAACTTCACTTTACGATACAAACTTCCTCTGACCAGCGCATGGATTGGATATCAATACCGAAAATCACAGTTATAGAACTACTGATAACAGAACAAGTTAGTCGCAGCGGTACGTGTTAGCCACAGACGCTGTTCGTGTTTCTTTAAGATATTCGAAAAGCAACGTTCGAACAATCATTCGCTTCGAGATTCTTTTCCACCCTGGACGATGACGTTTCCAACGAAGCGAACAAACGGGAAGGAATTTTTCGCACGCGATGCAATCTGAATATTTTCGGAAACGCCAGTTCTCGTAGCGAAGAGACTTTTAAGTTGATGTGTAAAAGGGAGGCGAAGATTTGAGGGAAGAAATCTACCATGAAATGGTAATTTCGGTTGTTCCGCGGTGTTGGGTGAATGAGAAAAAAAAACAAATCGACCAAATTCTCCTGTTTCTTTCTTGTGGTTTGTGATCGTTCGGATTCGTTGTGAATTCGCGTGAATTGTCCCATTTCTTGTTTCTCGTTCCTCGGAACGATCTTTACGTTTGTCTCGGACGTCACGGATTATACTTCGCAAGGATGATTTTGCATTTATAATAATAGGTGTCGTTCGTCGAGCTACCAAGGTACTCGGACGGGGGTCGCAAGTTTACGGTTAAGACGATCATATTAAATAAAAGTAAAAGGGAAAAAAACTATATATATAAATATGTAATTATAAATATTTGTACATAATGCCTGTATTTCGTTCACGATGTTAAACGAGCTCTGTATAAATTTTCTTAAAGGGTGTAAGATTAAAACGTCTGGGCGAAGGAAAGTGAGAAAGTTCTGTATTATAATAGGATTAATGACAAGACGTAGGAGTTGCAAGGTAATGAGTCTTTTTTGTAATTAATCGAACCGATTACGCGCAGCGGACGTTGAGAGAAAGAGTGAGAGAGAGAGAAAGGGAGAGAGTGAGAGTGAGAAAGAGAAAAAGAAACTGGCTGGTACCGATTATTGTAACGAAGAATCTATAAACAAACATCGTTAAACTTGTAAAACACGATGAAACTCGTGCGAGCCTCTATTATGTATTTTATATATAAATTATACACACATACATGTATATATAAAATACATATTACAAGTATACATATATACATAAATCAAATCGAATAGCTGAACGTTTAGGACGAAGAGAAATCTTACGAGAGGCTTTTTATTTTTATTATTTGTAATTACCTAGTTTACATGTTCAACGTTTCGTACGATCATCGAGATCATAAACGTATGTGTAAAGGAATAAAAGAATGATATAATAAATTACTAAATACGAAGGAGAACTATTAAAACTGAACATGCAAGAATCGATTGGACACATTTATTCTTCTGTGTGCGCTTAATGTCGAAGCGAGTGATCTCGGTGTACCTGAACAGATTCAGTCGATCGATAATTATTCTCAGTTTAAGCTCTCGGGGTTCGTAATGTGCCAGGGTATAAAGTAATCCTTTCTTCGGGGTTGTTCGCAGAAGATTTCAAAACAGGTATATAATTTAACCAAATTACGTCTTTATTAATTCAGCAGTAGGAATATAAAAGTAACACAATAAAATATGGTATTCTCTTACGATATCAGTCACGCGTACAATACAATAACAATTCGTTTTAAATACAGTCTTACAATTTGTCAATTTAAGATTTACAATTCCGAGTATTCTATCGCAATGCTATGTCTACAAAAACGTCACACGTCATTAAGGATTTTATAGTTGCATCTCGAAGTATTAAATGCCAACTCTTGGTACGATAGTATATAAACTCTCTCGTTTTTTTTAATTAATATTGTGCTCCATAAATTTACAAAACTAGGACTCACAGTTGTACTTTGGGCTTAGCCCAAAAATAACTAGACTTCGTTACTTATAGAAACACTTTACTTAAAAGCTAGAACCTTACAATTTTTACTCTAACTCAATATACAGGCTCCTGGCCTCATTCCTTCGCTGTAATTTTCTAAATCCTCTCTATTGTTAAACGTAACACAAGAAATCGAGGTGGCGGTTGTGATATACAAATTGGACGACTGCGTGCAAACAGTCGCCAATAAATCTGATACTTCGCG
Organism: Andrena chrysosceles; assembly: GCA_963855975.1. Lineage (NCBI taxonomy): Eukaryota > Metazoa > Arthropoda > Insecta > Hymenoptera > Andrenidae > Andrena > Andrena chrysosceles. Next base: position 5,382,551 of record OY979766.1, on the reverse strand, counting down.
GCCTTTCGTCGCCTGCTTTGCAGACTCATCGCGACTATCTTTCTCGGACTCCCCGTATCTCTCTACTTTACACGTTACAGATTTCAATTGCCTGAACACAGTGGGTACCTGCACTTTATGCCTCGACGATCTACATTTCACCGATCCCTGATCACACGTACACGACTCAATAATGCATTTCGGTTTGAAGTTCGTGAACTCCAATTTTTTGTACTTTGATTTTAAATGTGTGTTATTTACACCTCTCGTCAGAAGCAGCATAACGATAGTTTTCTCCTGAGAGGATGAGTGTTCCCCCTTATCGCTCGCGCTTGTGAAATTAACTGTATCTTCCTTCTTCCTCAAAGGAAAACATGTTAATTCGTTTAACTGAGCTTTCTTAGCTTCCAATTGTAAATTTCCATCGGACAGAGAATTGTTCTCTTTACAACACGGCATACAACGAAGAGTTTCTTTCTCTCTTGGCAAGTTTACCCTTTTAGGCGTAGACGCAGCGATTGGTCTGGCATTCGAATGATTAAAAGTGAAGGATGACCTTGCAAACTGATTTGGTATTCTACTTAAATAATTAACATTAGAGTACTTTAAGTATCTAGGATGAATTTGTGACGTCGTGTCAGTGCTACTTTTGGTATCAGAATCGATGAACTGTTCTTTATAATTCTTACTATCTTTCACAATCTCCTTTATGTACATCCTTTCCTTCTCGCTCTTCTGAAGAGCCGTGCCTCGGTTTTTAACATCTCGCGAATCAGAGTTGCTTTTGGATTTCGCAGGCGTATCCTGAATACATTTTATGTAATTGATATCGTTCTGACTAGGCTCTTGTATACAGACATTTTCCTTCTCCGGCTCCTGTGTAATTATATCTCTTTTATGCTTATTATGGCCTCTTTCAGGAGACGTAGAGACGATGAGCTTCTCATTTGCTCTTCTCTTAATCCTTATGTTCTTGTTCATGATCATTAGCTGTTCCTCCAGAGTTCTGGTATGCTCCTTGATTTCCATTAACATTCTCATCAACTCTGCTGACACGAGAGAATTATGATTAAAGTCTGACACTGTTCCTCCAGTCTCTGCATTTCTGTAACCGCAATCTATATTTTGACATTTTACATTTCCACACTGATCGTGTTGAAGACCGTGTTGCATTATCGTTTTATCATTCAATCTCTTCGTCCTCTCTAGAATATTTTGCAGCGTATCCAAAGTCGTATCTACTGTACACGCAGGTTTCGCTTCCTGCTTGCTACAATGGAAATCCTTTCGAGCTTCTGAATAACTACCTGTCGTAGCAGCACCAATAAATTTGATATCCTTAATTTTATCTTGCCCCATATTTAACGTGGAACAGTGAACGGAATGACAGATTGTATTAGCAGTCATTTTATCAGAAACGAACTTCGCACGAATATGGGCCAATTGGTTAGTGCAAACAGTGTTTTCAAACTCTTTACCCTCGATCGAATTATTAATATAAGTCGATCTAAGAGAACCGATTCGAGAGTACTCATTGAGTGGCCTGTAACTCGCAGACTGCGGTAGACTTTCCATTCTAACTTCAGAATTTGGCGATGTGTTTGTGGAGTTCAATTTGAAGTCGGTTTCCGTAAACGTCACGGGACCTTTCTTCACTTCAATCGCTGCTCTTAAACTTGCCTTCAAACCTCTTCGCTGCGCTTCTGAAGAGTCCTCTTTAGCTTCGTCAGCTTCGTCCAGTTTAGATGATAACTCTGTTTTGAATCTCGTAGAGGCTTCTTTACTTTCGCCTACGACTTCGATACTGTTTCCTAACTTTGCCATAGGAAGATTCTTCGAGGATAAATCTTTATAAGCTCCCCTGGGGTTTTCATTCTGATGCATGCTTGTACTGACACTTGTTTCCTTCTGGAACGACATCGCTTGACTTAGACTTTCTTCATTATCCTTGGAATACGTTAATCTCCTTTTAACTGGATCAGTCAAAGATTTGTCCACGCTCGGCACTTGATTTGTGCGAATGGAATGGTAAGGAGGTAGCGGAATACTTATATATGGAATTCGCGAAATGTTATTAAAGACTGATTCTTCATTACTCCTATCGTACTTTCTTTCGTACTGTGTTCCAAACGGCTGTGATAGATGCGAATGATCTTCTATATTAAGGCCAGCGCGATCGTATCTCCTGTTAGGTAAAACAAAGGGCGACGCACGTGTCGCTCCAGAATAGGTTCTACTTAAATCTTCAGTGATCCTCAGCACTGGTTTGCTCTCGTTCAGAGTGATTTCTTTCTGCAGATATTGATTTGACCGCGTCTTGCAGTTTGAATGTAATGTTATGTTAATACAGGGGCAATCACGCTGGACTTCCTTCAGGTATTTACCACATTTGCAATGATCTTCGCTTAAATATTCCGAGCGCGACATAGGAAAACTATTCACTGTTTTCATTCCGCCGCTCTCGCCGACGACACCGCACTCTCCAGTTCTCTCATTCTGCAAATATCTACCGACCAGAGCATGTTAAGCCATTATATTTCATATAACCACATTTAAGTCTACGTTAAAACTGTCGGGTGTCGAGTTCAAAGACCTGCAAATAAAAAAAAGGATCTCAATCGCATAGAAATTAAATACAGACTATAAGTTATCGCTCTACCGCAAAATTACCACAGAATTTAATTTAAGCTTCATAACAGTGTTACGTTAAGATTTATTTTCTGCGAAAAGGCTACGTATCAAAACCATCACATGAACAGCTACACGGCAATGTACAAAACAGTTTATTAAATTACAAAGGTTTCGAACGACTATTGCTGTTCTGAGAATCGCTCTGCATTGAAGTATCCACTTTGTTATTCAAGACGGAAGAAACAAGTGACAGTCTGATCGAGGGCGCGGTCTGCGAGGCGCTTCCCGAGGGCAGACACTTGCAATCCAAGGGAAAGGAGTGTCTCTCGTTTGTTAATCGAGCAGGACTAAATATACGGGAGTATTTGGGAATCGCGGTGTAAGGTTTCTTCAGCCAGTCTACTTGCCTGGCAGGTGTAATTTCTTTCGTTAATTGCGAGGCTTGGAAGGATGCAGAGGTGGAAAGTAAGTTGGTCTTTTCGAAGCACGTTTAATAAATTATCGAGAGTTCTCAACTACATTACGGTCAGGGCTGGTGTGAACTTTTGCGGGGCCAGGTTTCAAGATTGTGCGAGGGCAAAAAAAATGCATTTATATATTTCTAAATTTTATAATAATAAATATCATCGAATAAGCTCGTCATAAATTTTGCGGAGCCTTATGCGTAGATATTTATAATTATTATAAAATTTAGAAGTATATTCAAATGTGCTCTTTTTCATACCGCAAAATTTCGGAACTCGGCCCCGCAAAAATTCACGCCGGCCCTGCGCAGAATGAGATACAAAGGGAATAATCGAGAGATAAGAAGCCAGAAATTTTCATTAGTATAATCGAGAAGGCAGATCCACCTCTGCAGTTGATACTGTTATTATATTATGGAGGAATTTTCTACCTGTGCGTGGTATCGTTGGACTCATTGGAAGCTTGGTTATTAGGAAGTGAAACTGGAGTTTGCATGAACGAATCGGGAGGACCTTCTGACTGTCTAAAAGAAACACACCATGCATAATCAAGCAAGCTGCCTCGAATTAACATCGTTCCGAACTTCGGTTCCCAGGATTTCCGAACAGTAAACAGTGAATAGTTTTTTTTTTAAATATACCTGCGACCTTCTTCATCCTTTCTTGCACGATCGAACCTCTCGTTCGTCACTTGTCTACGGAGCTCGCTAATCTGCTTACAGTACTCAGCAGCCTGGGTTTGATATTGTCGGAGCTTCGCCGTCTCCGCGCATCTGTAACATCGAGTAAAAAATATAACTGTCGTTCTCAAATTTGTGGAAAGAAATTCTATAATAATTGGACAACGACACCCTACAGTTTATTTTGGAGCTCGGACATTTTCTGCTTCAATCTGCACACCTCGTTCTGCAGCTCCTGATTATTTGCCTGCGTAGTTATCGACTCCTGTCTGGCTTGGTCCAAAAGCATTTCCAGCTTCTCAACCATCGCGCGATCTCTGCTCATTTGATCTTGAATTATAACCTGCTCCGCTTTCAATTTGGCGATTTGCATGTCGTACTGAAAATAATTAAACAAGAATTACCTCCTTTCAGAGTTCTACACAAATAGTTCGCGCCTTTCAAGCCGCATTTGCTTTCGTTAATAAGTAACGTGATCTTTAACACTGCAAGATTATTTACTTGAGTCTTACACGTATCCTTATCATCCAGCTGTTGCATAAGCGTGTCTTTTTGCTGATCCAATTTTACACAGAGATCTCTGACAGCAGTTAAATCAGACTCTGTCTTATGTCTTTGCTCTCCATGCTGACGCACCTGCGACTCCATGCTGGCAACATTTTGCGTTAACTCGCAGATCTGAGAAATAAAATCTACGTGAGATTTCACATATTCCTTCGATAAACTCGTAACTTCATTCCAACACTTTTACTACATTCTCTACCAACATAGTTGAATAGGAATTCTATTATAAAATATGTAACAATATTTAGCACCTGCGTTTCGTAGCCCCTTATCAAGCAATCTTTGTCAGCCAACTGTCGCTCCATATCTAACAACCGATCCCTGGCTGACTGCAGTGCTCCCCTCGCTTCAGCCGCTTCTGACTCCAAGCTGTGGTTGTTGTTCTCCAGAACCGTCGCCTCCAGGCTCAAGCTTCTGAAGTGGTTCAGCATTTCCGTTCTTTCGTTGTCCTGCAAATATAATCATTAATTATAATCCCCATTAATATATCAAAGTGAAACGTTGTCTGTTTGTTTGTCTTTTCGCACCTGATCGGCTGAAAGGATTTCAATGAAATTTTGATACATTACATATGTCCGAGATTAGATTTTTAAGCTTTTTTATTTTGGAGGCATCATAAATAATTCCCGGAGTAAAACCGGGTAACGGGTCAGCTAGTCTTGAATGATTGTGGAAGCTTGGGTTTCTAATGAAAGAAATGAACCGTAGACGATACACGTGATAGAAAATACCTTTCTATTGAGAAGCTCTTCGGCTCGGCGCACCTCGCAGACGTATGTTTGCAGTTGCTTCTTGAGATCAAAAGACTCGGCGCGGCAAGCCTCCCATTCGCGCTGCAGGTTCCTCATTTCGCAAGTGACCGCAGCTAAGTCGTCTTGAACCCTTCGATTCTCCTGAATGGCATTCTCTCGATCGTAATTCGCCGTTTGCAATTGGCGCTGGAGATTCTCCAGCTCCAGCTCCATCGATCTTAGCTGCCTCTCGTGGTCTGCACTCTGGTTCACGCATATTCTGCAATTGCAAAAAAGAGATAATAGTAATAATGCAATATAAATAAAAAATAAACAAGATTTGGAATTATGTCTAAAAAGATGTTTTAATTAAAACATCCAGATTTTCAATAACTTTTTCTTTCGCATTTGAGAAACTTGAAAATTCTTTTGTTCCATTCTTTAAATCTTTGGTCGTTTGAAGTTAAAAGGGGTATACATACGCATGAGGTAGTAGGCAACCCGACGTGCACCGCTGTAAGATGGTTGCTCACTTACAGGCGCTTCGAGTCTATGTTTTAGGCAATACAGATTAGGGGCCGTCCTTAAATCACGTAAGGGTAATTTTGGTGAATTCTTACCCCCTCCCTGCCCCAGTATAAGAATTCATAAGATTTGATATTCCAACCCCCGTCTTACGTAATATTTTTTACATTTAATTGTTTCAGTTATTAAAATTCTTTTAAAGGTTTATATATATAATTCATTTAACTCAGTTTCGGGAAATTTAAACTGAAACTACTATTCTGGAACATTAATGATAGAATTTGTATTTATTGAAAATTAGGTTTAAAAAATACGTAAGACGCTACCTGACTCCCCCACTTGTAACAAAACGTAAGAAATTCGCGACCCCCTCCCTCCCCCCAAAATCCTTACGTAATTTATCGATGACCCCTTAGTGCAGTGGCGCACTTAAGATTTATTAATCTTGAGGGGAGCCAAGTGGAATGGATAAAAATATTTTTAATGCAAATTCAATAAAAATCTTAAAAATTTGAAATAAAATCTAATAAAATTCTTTAAAGATTTATGTAAAGAATAAAATCCAGTTTTCTATTCTATTTACAAAGTCCCTTTTTTAGGGGGTACCAGGACCCCTTGCCCCCTCGCCCAGGGTGTGCTACTGAATTAGCGTATATCTGAACAATACATGTAAAATATTTTGCATCAATTGCGTGAAACTGTCATTTCTTTTTTGCTTGATATACCTAGCACTTCTAAAAATTACACACGCGAGGGATGTTTTCGTTGCGATTAACATGGCGAAGGCAACATCGTGATATTAATATTTAATCCGACGTCCGCTCGATTATTCGAATCGCGCGTACATCCCTCGTGGCGCAAGCGGCGTTCTCGAAAGGGGACAAGGGCAGCAACGAATTGGGCAGCTATCGTGCCGGAGTTGCTTAATCCCTTCTCAGCAACGTATTAACGTGGACAGATTGCGTTTACGCTTGGCGGTCACGTAGACTCGAAAACAACTTTATTAGGAACTAAACGCTGAATACGTAAAGACCAGAGACACGGATTGTCAGTGGCGGATTTAACGGGACGGCTGATGAGCATTTGCCGCCTGGGCCTCTGCCCAGGAGGCCCCCCAGGGCCCTATCTCCAAGACAAATTATGATTGGGCATAGGTATCCAAACACTACATTTTTCTTTCGTATTACTACACTTGGCGCGTTTTTAGTTAACAACCTCTTCAATTTCCCGAAAAAATCGGCCATTCAGAACGTTTGCCACCTGGGCCTTTTTTCTTAAATCCGCTACTGCGGATCGTGTGTAGTTTTCGCGAGCAAAATTGACAGGATTGAGCAAGAGAGAAGTGGGAAAGCAGGCGGAATTTAGCGAGGTTGATTTCTTCTTGTTGATATAATTTATTATTTTCTTGTGATGACTGAGCGTGACTAAGCACGAATAATTGTGTAGAGCAGGTAAGTAACTTCACACGTCAAACAGCATATATTACACGCCAGATATCATCACATCACACTTCATATGACACATTGAAAATTTTATCAAAATCGGTTAACGTTGCTCTGAGCAATAACGCTTGAAGATCGCAAATTAACAAGTTGAAAGAAAAAACGATCTTCACTATTATTTTTTGTTATTCCGACCAATTGCAATTTTTTCAAAAACTAATCCTTCTAGCTTCTAAAAAAAACTCAAGTCGTTTGGACCAATTTTAATTATGTTATGTGATTTTAAAGAGTGTACGATTATGGGTGCGAGCCACTGTGTGTGAAGTGTAATCTATGAATTTCGGTTTTCAACATTGTGCATTCTCACAAAGATCTAATTATCTACTTACCGTGCTGTTTACCGTCGTATGTCAATTGTTATAGTGTGTGTGTGTGTGCTGTATGATAAGCAAGTTTGTAGCTTGTAACTTTGTTGTACTGGCGAGTGGCTACGTAATTGATATGGGAGAGGTGTGAAAACAGAGCCGCCCTTAGCACCGGGCAGACGGCGTGCTTAGGGACTTCATTTTGTAAAGATTAAATGAATTAAGTATAATTGTCGAGGTATCGATTTTCCTAGAATAAATTTTTGGTAAGCCTAAGTGACGCATGAAATAGAGTCGTAAGGTTATCTGTTTTCAATTAGACGTTTTCAATAATATCGACTTTTGCCCCAGGCCCCGCAAACTTCAAGGGCGGCTCTGTGTGAAAGTAGTGTGCGTGGAGTAGGTGTGGCTGTAATGTGGTAGAGGTGTGAAGTAGTGTAGGAAGCGTGGCAGAGAAGTATAGAAGTTGTGTGGGAATGGAGTAGCATACATAGAATATATAACAATCGGAACCATACTTCCCCAACAATATATTTACGCATTCTTACTTGCCTGTTGCATACGTGCAATCATTATAAGAGAACATTACAATAAATCTCTTAAACAATATCTACAATACAACTTAAACATCGTACGTTGCGATAATCGCAAAGTTAATACATGGCTTAGTTCCTAAACCATAAGTTTAATTCATCCATCGAAATTAAGAAACTTAATCTGATAAATATAATACCGAAGAGGATTTAAATCAACTCATCGGAGACAGTAATTGTCGACGATGTTCAACTGGATGCTACACAGCGTTCGCCCCCTGCATGATTGAGCATCGACTACCGGCGTCTCGATTACGCGTCTGCGCATTACGTAACCTCGGTGACGCTCGGGCGCATAGTCGCCGAGCATCGAAAAGGAAAAAATTCCAGGTGACCTGTAGGTACACCGAACTTTCTCTCATCTCGACGTCCTTCCTCGACATCAGCAGCTTCCTCCGCTGCTCCGTGCCCGTCCACTATCCTCTTTTCCCTCGCACGAAAGTGAAAATAACCTCGACACCATCGCGAAATTGGTCGAAATCATTATGAAACCTATTCCGTGTATACTTGCCTTATAAACGCGTCCCGAGCACGTTATCACGAAACTTTCATATGCCACGAATTAGACTAACTATCCTACTCGATAATTACGAGTTCAAGTGGGCTGTTAACCTAATAGAGCTACCACGTACCATCAACCTGACGTTTCCCCTTATACTACAAGACGCGGAAGATTCAAACGCAAGAATCTAATGCACGCGCGAATGGAAAGCGCATGCGCGAACGTCTGGCAGTAAACACAGACCCAAGCAAGCACTTACGTGAATCCACCCGTTTGTCTCTCTCTCTCTCCCACCTCTATCGTTAATCCTATCCCATTCTCTCTTTCTATGGTATTTGACATGCATAGGTTAGGTATACAAGGAAAGTGAACTTACTGCGCGTTAGAGTGAGAGAAAAGGTATCATAGAAAGCGGAGTATTTGGGTTGGGCAGAGTACTCTATTAATGTCTAAACTACTATGCACACATAGTCGTTGCGCGATGATCATGCAGATAATAAAACGCTACGTAATAAAATACTGAATCTGTGAATTTCTGTTTTATTCGCGTGAATGTTTCGCCCAAGGAATTTACGATAGGTACATAACGCAAGGGTCGTCAGCAACTTGCGACTAACCTGAAAAGCGGGACATAACCCTAAGCATTTTATTGTTGGCATTTTGATGGCCAACTAATTCCCAACCTGAGGATATTGTGGGCCAGCCATAAATGCTATTAGGGAAAATAATTAAAGAGAAAAAGCTTACTTACAGCTTTCATGTAAACGTAATTTCTCGTATGTGTCACGCTCGCCGATGAAACGATCGCGGAAGTTCACTGGGTATGCATTTCCCTCTCGTTTAATTACGGTAAGAGTTTGCTCATTTTCCCCCGCGGTAAGGAACTTTCATAATCCCGGATCGAGGATGGAAACCGTCGATTCGCGTGTGCGTTTAAAGGCGCGACGAGGGAAGAAAGACTTGGAGCGGGCTCTTACCGATCGACCTCGACGAAATGAACGAAACGAGGCTTCGGGAGCTGTTTGCATCTGATTATAATTCAATTTGATAAGCGCGGAAGACGTAGGGCGCTTTCTACGAAATACGAAAGCGGCGACACTTTTTCTTCGTATTTTCTTCGTGGCATTGCGTAACCTTTTGGTTACATATTTGCAAGTTAATGTTCGCGACTCGCCATTTTTCAGCATTAGAAATCGAGAGGACTAATGGGTCTTGTTGAGTAGAAGAGAAAGAGGAGCAGGGGAGACTTATACCGCGACAAATTGAAAACACACGCTTACCCCCCACTCGTGCAACCACTTCTACAGCAACAGGACTAGCGAAGATTAAGAAGGCTCCGGCTAATCGACCTTAGGTGAGGGACAGGAGGTCACTTCGGTGGAAGTGCCACTAGCAGGAAGTAATTTTGGCACTTGGTGCTTTCTACGAGGACTCATCAATTCTGATTGATGATGTAGTGGAAATAAAAAGAATAATATGAAGACGAAAGAAGAAAAAATAAAGATGAATAAAATCAAAAAAGAAAGAAAAATAAAAATAAAGAAAGAAGAATAAAATAAGGAAGAAAAATAAAAAATTTAAAAATAACAAAAATAAAGAAAAAGATAAATAAAATAGAAAGAAAAATAAAAGAAGAAGAAACAGTAAAAAAGAAGAAAATAAAGGAGAAAAATAAAAAAGAAGGAAGAAAAATAAAAAAAAAGGTAGACTTCCTTTTCGTAATGGTGCCACTTGCCCCCAGTTGCGTGGTTCCCAGTTCCCACTTGCGCAACACTAACTTAATTAAAACGAAAAGAAAGAAGCAAAGAAGATCGAAGATCCGCCTCGACTTAAATTCAAGGTTCCAGTATAACAGCGAAGGTCATCATACGTGCGTTTCGTCCCGTTACCCATCGCCATTGAGCAAGACCCATGTACTTTCGTTCTCATCCTGAAGAATGTATCTGAGAAGTCACCGTCGCGATAGGTAACGCCAATCGCGTGGGCATGGAGTTTTATATTACGTGTTCGAGATTCCCCAACTGCAATCGGTCGCCCGAGCTCTCTCGAGGATTTCGAATTCCTTTCAGGGAACTGGACTTACGAGCTACACGAACTGTTACCACAACGATCTTTGGTCCTTGAACGAAAGACGGCTGCGTCATCGAGGGAGAACGATACTAGAAATTGTCCCAATCTTTAATTACATCTTTCTGGGAACGAAGCCTTGAATGTCCCTCTGTGACAAGTGTGTTTCAGATACAATGGCGTAATATCAAGGACAGTGCCTTTTACGTTTATTCAAATAGCTCAAGAGGCTGCAGAAACTGCATAAAGTTAATTTAAAGGGCATCGATAGTAGCTTCACAATAAATTCCAAGCGAGCGATCGATTATATCTGCTGCCTGAACAAAGGGGGACACGTGGAGTGAGGCAGCAGCCCCGGGTTCACGAAATCCTTCACCCGACAGAGTGCATCGCCCTAAACACACGCAGGCAAACACACGCACCTATACCGATCAGCCCCGCCGCCGGAATTCTATCCACACGATCCCCGGACGTCAAAACGAACGCCCTTTTTAGAGCTGCCGCTCACCTTTACCGTTACTGGTAAAGGGCATTGCACGGTTCTTCGAAATGCACGTGAGAAAGAAGGCAACCGTTGTGATCTTTCACAGTCCCTTGACTCGAGATACAAGATTCCTCTGATGTATTCTAAATGAGGGACACTGTTCATGACAGAGAGCAGGCCAGGGAAAAAATCATATTACATACATATTATTCTAGGCCATGTGGCGACCAGAACTTCTCAGGGTCAGGACTGCCTCGCCCCATCTGGGTATTTGGGCACTTGAGCTGTGCCTGCTTTCGAGCCTCTATACCGAAAGGGAAAAGGGAGAAATCCTTTCTTCGACTGGCATCACGATTTTATAGCCCTTTTATCTATTAAGATTAAGTATAGACGACTAGCCAGCTTGGTTGATTGGACCCTGGAGTTATTTGTCAAGGAATTACAGATTACGTGGCCTGCTTGAAACCGAGAGGCGCCGCTATTATCATTACAAATCTCCACCTACATAAATGCCAGGTTTTATGCTCCTTCAAACCTCGGATTCAACTCAGTGGGTCAACTTCGACCCGTATTCCATTAGTGGATGACATGCTTGCAATATATTTGTAAATGTCACAATTTTATCAATTAATTGTACGTTTGTTCTTCACAAATATGTGTACTTCAATGTATTCAATTTTCCCTGACGTCTATAGCCTCTTAGAAATTTTACTGTCGGTCAAAACTTGGTTCCGTCTCGAGAGATCAGTGTCCGAGGTTGGAACTTCCGCCGCCCAATGGTTAGAAGCAGAGATGGGCAAAAATTATTTGAAATAACAATTTCGTACACAAATTTTTATTTCAAATAATTGTTTGCCCATCTCTTTTTGTAAATAATGTTTTTTTATATTTTTCGATAGTATAAAAAAATATCCTCACAATTTTAAAAAACACAACTTTTCATATGAATTCCTCCCTTAAGGGTCCTGGTTCTTTTTCGAAAACAACTCTCCTCTGACGTAACGACGCGACGCTTCCGCGCAAGGAACGACAGAAGACGATTATGCGCTTCTCGTTAATAGGCCCGCTCTGGAGGCTGGCTCCTCGCTGGTTTCGAATCATGCAACACCTCGTAACAACCGAGTCAGCGGCTAACAACTCGATGCTCCTTTTCGAAAGGTCGCTCGTCCACCGGATAGCGACCTTTCGGAGGTCGGGCGGCGATGAAAGTCCCGCGCGATTGCGCGAAACATTTCGCAACTGGGGATTTTCAAGGGGATCCGCGATCCAGGGGATTAATGCAATGCGCGGACGGGTATTATGTAAATGCCGCTTGAAACAGAAATCGCTATTAGAGCCAGGCACTTTGGAAACTGGTTTAAGTGGTCTCCTTTCCATGGGTCATTTCGAAAATTGTAATTTGCTGTGATGGAAGAATTACTTAATGGTTCAATATTCAACACAAACGTCCAGGGGCGGGTTTGGGAGACTAACAAGCGTCTGTCACCCTTTCCGTCAAATATTCAAAAGATATTTAATCTCAGAGAGTTGAGAAAATTTTAAAATTAATTATGAGTTGTCGCTAATTTGCTACATGAAAAAAAGGAATTGTTTCTTCCCCCAAAATTGTAATATTCATCGCAAAGTTGCGAGACTGCAAAAGCTTAATTAACGTTGAAGCAAAATTCACTCGGATTCGCAAAAATTGCAGTTTCGCATATTTGTTTCTCAAAGATTCGCCCACGGCTTGGTCACTGCTAGACTAGGATCGAGCGAATTCCAATAGGATTGGGAAACCTTCTGGCATGATTTCATTCTCTATTGTACGTCGAACGTTACGAAAGCCCACGCACGATATTGCTCCTTCTCTTGGCGAAGCTATCACGGATTCAACGGTTCCGAGATATGCAGACGGATACGCGGTATGTACGGTTGTTGCTTTCAAAGGGATCTTTGTGTCAGTGAAGTCGTTTTTAGGGATTGCATACAGAACAGGACATTGTTTCTAAGAATTTTGAAAAGGGCAGAGCTGTTTGCAACATGCAGTTGGAATACAAACTCCACAATTTTTCGTTTCTGCGCTGTTTCAGTTCTTTAGGGTGAAAACACCCCTTAAGGAGTCATTCCTGTTAGACGGATTGAAAAAATCGACTTCTTTTGGAAAGTACATATCCTCAAGAATGTTAATTTGCATGGAAAAATTCCGATTATTTTAGTTTCTACAGAGGAATTTTGTAGGGGGCGCAGAGGCTCGGCCTCTATAGATGAAAATTTTGAACGCGGAAAATTTAAGTAACGGATCAAATAAAAGTTGCGTTGATTTTAGATTATTTGACGAATAAAGTTAATTTTGTCATTCGACAATAATTTTTTTAACTTCTATTCGTCATTCGAAATTTGTATTAAAATAAAATTTTTGCCCCTCTGTGTCCTATACACTTCTCCTTAAAAGAATATTCTATTCTAAGGGGTTTAGTTTGCAGTCGATTAGTAATCCACAGTTATGCGTGCAGAAAGGAATCTATACAGGTGGTTGCGAGATATGAAATTCCTTGGAATTCGCAGTTGATTTTCCCGATTTCTCATCAGATTCGCCAGGGCAATCCAAGCCACCAAAAGAAGCCAGCGGTAGGCGTGCACTAGGAGATTCGGTTCTTGTCACGGGGAAGTTAGGTAAGAGCGCGAAGCCGAGGAGGCGATTCGATGTGGAATGTTCAGTCTCGCCGCGGTGCTCGAGTCGACACCATCGGCTACTTGGTCATCGAGGTCTCGTGGTCGGTCCTCAGGATGCCAAACGGTCACGATAAAAGGACACTGTGAAAAGCTAACCAGTGCGTCTGTGATGTGATAACTCGGAAACGGTGTACACGCTCTAATTTAGATATCACAATGAAAACCCCATTGTAAGTCGAATGCCGAAAATTACACTTTCCTTTTCATTCAAAAATCGCGTCGAAATAATTCAAATTTTAAAAAAAACGCTCCGCGGGCGTTTTCCGCACGCGCGAGTTCACTGCAATCAAACGGTTAATTACTCGTAAAGAATCCTCGTAGAGGCTGAACGAGCACGTTCAGTATAACGAGGGGCGAACGACAACTGATCATTACGCTTTGCATAGCGCGAACAGGGGAGAAAGCGCGTGCTGGCAATGAAAGTACGAATAGTTAAACAATTACTCTGATCCTTTACTCGAGCGCGTGCAGGATACGAAGCGTGTCGCGTGATTACAAGCTGAAGCGCTTCAGGAAGCCGCCGGCCTCGTGAAACGTCCGCTCCGTAATAATACGGCACTGACATAACGCTTTTTTGATTTTTATCGCGTCTTACGGACGGCGTTGCGTAACGACTGGTAAAAAGGGAGTCTGGACGAAAATGTGGTATGCAAATACTGGGTCGGGAAGTTGTTGAAGAAGGGGGAATGAGATGCTGCTTAAGTGGACGTTTTTTAAATTTAAACAGAATTTTAAATTTAATGTATCGAATATCTAGCGATCGCCTGCGATACTCAATTATTTATACGTTTGCGAATTTTGCGATACATTAAAGTAGAATAAATTGAAAAGCATTACGTGAGACGAAGTAAATATTATATAGCTTCTTTTGGTTGTAAATTATTTTACAATGATGGAGTTAAATGAAATACTTAATAAGTCATGTTAATAAATATATGTAAGTACAAGTTTCCCTCAAGATGAGTTACGTAGTTGAAAAACTTCTTTATTGTTAAAACTTTCAGTTGATAAATCAATTAAGTTGCTACTTTCATACGTAAGAAATAAATGACGGTATTTGTATTGACCACGGAATTATTAGGCAAAATTATTCAGAGAACCAGTGGCGCACTCAAGAAAGGGGTTTTGTAAAAAGGAAACGGGATTTTATTCTTTAAATAAATTTTATTGAATTTGCGTTAAAAATATTTTTATTCATTAAACTCTGATTAAATCCTGAGTGCGCCACTGCAGAGGACAAATAGTATAAATCTCGGTTTTAGTGCTAATGGACTCACACTGATTAGCTTATGAACCCAATAGATACAGATTGCTAAAGGGCAATAGCATGATCAACGAGAAATAAATGAAAGAGGAATCGTACCTATACCGTCTGTCATCACCGCGATCCGAGCAGCAACGCGGGCAACCCTTCAAAGGATTCATGACCGCTACTAAACCACGCCACTAAATCACTCCCTCGACTATACTTCCTCCACTCGCGCGATTATCACGGCGTAGAAGGGACAAAGGGTGGCCCGAACACCTGTACTAAGAATTTTGTACCGAATACTGCCGGCATTATTGCAAACTTCGCTCACCATAGTTACGCGTCCCCGATGTTCAATTGTTTATTCAGAAATATATTAAAAAACCAACCTGATAAACTGATTTCATTTATCTCTGGACGGGCAAACGGGTATAAGTCAGAATTATTAGTTTTACAGGAAGTACACTTAGAATATTTAAGGGGAAAACTGGGAATGTCCATTTGTCGTGAGGTTGCGACTTATATTTTTTCTTGGTGGCAACTGGGACTACAGAACTGTCGAATCACAAAGGGTTATAAAGTTCAAATGCGTAAGATAACGTTAAAGATTTGGTATACTGATTAAAAACAGGAAATGGTCACTCGGCAATGGAACAAAATATTCTCTCCCTTCACATCAAAACGTCCCCTCTCTAAGCACAGGCTTCCGTCGTCAAAGTAAAACAAGAAATTATTTAAGAAAATTAAATTCATTAAATCTTGTTCCTTTACTGATGGACTAAAGAATTAAAACTTAATTTTCTCCATAAAGCTGTTTTGTGACATTCCTTGTTTTCCTCCATACCCTTCATATGTTAAAAGAAACTTTTATTTTTAACTTCGGTTCACATAAAAGAACAAACAAGAAACTGTTTAAGCTTTGACCAAAATTTGACTTGTACTTGTTCTTCAAATTGAAATGCGAGGAACATGAAAGCCCTGACGCAACACACCCTCGTTCGTCTTCGTAGGCAGCCGGTAATTAGACCGTCGCCGAAACGAGCAATTAAGTAACGAACGCCACGCCGCGGGGATGATAACGCCGCGAATAGCGCGAGTTCCTGAGAGAATCACTTTTACTTTTCGTTTACACGCCGCGTAAAATCGCGGCGAAGCGGTTAACCGGGAAGAAGAAACAGGTTCCTCTTGCGATTCACGAGGGCAACTTTCATATTATCGATGATAATCGCGGGCGAAATTATGATATCGCGCTGGCATAAAGTTTATATAAGGGATATAGAGCGCGGCTTCTGTAGAATGTTTTAGGAAACGCTGGAAAGCTCGCTCGTTTTTCATTTCTGCTCGTTTGTAATTTAATGATGATTGCGAAGGTGTGGGTTTCAATTAGGGGAAAGAAAGTCAGTACTTAAGCTTCCTTAAGATAATTATCCAAAATAAAAAGAGGCCCAGTTGATCCACTAATATTCTAAATAGATCAGCGATTCCCAACCGGTGGATCGTAAAGTGTTTTTTTCAATATTATTAAGTATTAAGTAAAATTAGAATTTAGAAGTTCTAAGCAATTAAGTAAATAAAAAAAGAAGTAAAATAAGTAAAAATAAAAGTATTATTAAATATTAAGTAAAATTAGAATTATATTCTGAAATACCTATTTTTAACGTGTTTTCTTTAACAAGGAGAGCGCGACTCAAAGAAGGTTGGGAAACACTGAAATAGATGAAGATGATCGAGTCATGTGGCCTGCCTAGTATACTGATTTTTTATTTCCACTGTTTCATTTGCGCAAACTCGTTGCACTGGTCTAATAACGAAGAGCAATAATTGCACCGGAAAGGGAAGCGTGACATTCCGCAACGTGCACGGTAGTTCCGCAGCGACCGTGCGACTTTTCTTAATGATTTCATTCAAAGAGAGACAGCGATTCCTTTTTCAATGAACAGAGAATATGAATTCATTTTATGCAACCTATACCTTGAAAATCTTGCAACTCTGTACTAAATTATGCAATATATACCAAATGAGGTAAAATACTGTTCAGCGGGTTAAATATAAAAGAAAGGCATTATCAGGAAATTTTACTTGCCGAAAATCACTGCATGGTGGAATAAGAACTATTAGGTAATTGAATGATTATGAAAATTGTCGCAATCAGCTGTTTATCAGCACGAATGCAGTGAATAAAGTATACCAATATACTCTCCTTAATAAATGGCGATTTAAGTGGCGATTTATTCGACAGGAATTATTATAATTAAAAGGCAACCTTGCCAGAACCACGAGGTGTAATTAATAAAACGATACTGCGCGATCCGCGGAACACGTTCTGCCGGTGCAATGGAAAGTCGTGAAAGAAAACTTGTCTAGCAACTGTTAGAATTTAAGTTCCAAGCTTCCTCGCGATTACTTCCTCGATTTTTAAGGGAAGATTCCTTTAATTACTCTAAACCATAGATGGATAATATTTTTATTCAAATAAAATTCCGAATAACGAATAAAAATTAAGAAGAGTGAAACTAAAATAAAATCGATTCGTCACGGATCGAATAAACTTAACTCGGGTTAACGAACGAATGAGGAATAATTATTTTAACATTTATTCGTTATTTGAAATTTTACTTAAATAAAAAATTTGCCCATCTATGTTCTAAACAGCTTAAAATCTTGAGAACTGCAGAGAAGAAGAGTACCGATCCTATATGTACCTCTACGAGCTTTCAGAAATCTCTGTAAAGAAATGGTTCTCTTACCCAAACAAAGATTTCCATACACTTTCAATGGTTCAAACACGCTGCACTCGAGAATGCAACATTCTCATGCACTGTCTCTGTAGAAGCCACCGGATACCGCTTAAACTCGCCCCCTCGTTTACGATGCTCAATGTCGACAGGCGAGAAGAAAAAAAAGAGAAAAGTGTTTTTGCTTTCAGTTTGCAGCTCGTCCGTACAGGACGGTATTCTTATTCCACATGCATGTCGTCATCTTAAGACCAGGGACAATGCCATTGCCATAGTGAAACAGTGAAAGTATGGTCATTTTATTTCTGTCGTGCTTTTGCTCTTCCCCTGCCGCGGTACCCTCGATCTTGACATACGTACGGGCCAACACGCGACAGCATTTTCTACCTCGACCGCTGTTTCCCTGTTTCCAAGAGGAATGTTAAACATTTCTCAATGCGCGTTCCTTCTGTTTCAGCATCAGCGGGCATTGTCAGCTAAAAATAAAACTCGTTAGCCGTCGATACTACGCAGACCATACTTCCATGCTCAGCGACAAGTAACTGTAAATCTGTTCAATATTCCAGCGCCTTGAGGAATCTGTTGATCGTCGTTTGGATAGCATCGGTTCGTGTGAGATCGGCGATCATGCCTCCTCCATGGGCAAACCCGTCGAGCAATCCCTGCGCCGCTCAGCCACGTGGTTGGCAATTGTTATTTTGGCCGGCCGATGGAAAGTGTTACAAAATATTCCAGGCAGGTGCTGCATTTCTCTTTCCAGAGACCACGGCGTCCGTTTAATAGATCAGACTTAGAAAGAGTCTTTCAGTGTCTCCTTTCTTTCGCGATTCAAACTGCCCGTGGCTCTTAATCGATTGGTTTGAACAGATTGGCGCGCCGTGTCCAGAGACGATGGAGCTGGGCCCAGCAGCGGGTGGCGGTGGGACCGTGGCAGAGTGTAGGTGTCCGCCTGGGACTGCTCAGTCTCCTAGGGACGCTCTGTGCCATTTGATATACACGAGAGCATCCTGTCCGAGGGGGCAGTACTTCGCGCCAGTGCCAGAGACCTCTGGCAAGTCTAGGTAGTACGAAGCAGCTGTGTCTGATGAATCTATCAGTTAGATTTAGGAGCGGTGTAGATTACAGCGCTAACTAACATTTGATCTTGCAATTTTAAATAAAGATGGGGCGTCTGCCGTGACCCAGAGTCATGTCCAGAAAGAGGGGAAGTGTACTGGCCCAGGGATGGCAAATGCTACCCAAAGTTCACCAAGGGACCGTGTCCCAAAGGTGAGCTCCTCGCTGTAGATGAAGATGGCTTGGCAGCGTGCTCCTGCTCCACGACTGGTGAACTTGGAAGGTATCACTGGCCGGGAAGTGTGGGAGGGTGCCATGAACATTACACTAAAGGTCCATGTACGGAGCCTGGAGAATTATATCTACCGGGTAGCGTATGTGGTTGCCATTCTAAACTACCTCATTACCACGAACCCACTGGGAAGTGTTACCAGCTAGGTAAGCTGTCACGAAATCCAATAAGCTATTTCGTTTCTTAATTCTGTAATGACTGTAATGTTAACTGGTATCCTGGGGTCGGTCATAACCCCAAGCACGCAAAGTTCGCTGCAAAATTTTTAGTTGTCTAAGATTGTAAACTGAATTTCTAATTAATTTTATAGTAATAGTTTTAATTTCTACGTTTCTATTATTTCATACATTACCCAAGAACAAAATATTCATAGAGGTTGATCTAGTGTCGATTTTACAAATTTCTGTGTCCTTTTTTATTTGCGCTCTGCCACAACCCCAGTATACCAATTACTTTGGAAAACAACAGTATAGGAGTTAAGAGTTAATGACCTATTTGTGGTTGCAGGTGGGCTCGACCCATGCCCGCAAGGACACCACTTCGTGATAACGAATACTATGGGCAACGAGGATGTGGTTCGAGCCAAGTGCGCGTGCAAGCCAGGCCACGTGCTCTATGAGAACGGATTCTGTTATAGACTTTACACCAGGGGACCTTGCGAATACGGCCACATGTTGATGAACTCGACCACTTGCATTCCCGTACCCTGCAAGCGTGGCCGGCTGTACTTCGCTCAAGAGAAGACGTGTTATAAAATAGGAACCAGAGGACCGTGCCCTAGTGGGCAGATTGTTTTATACGATTACAATGTGCGACCGTCCGTCGATGGGATAAGTTACAACGGAGTGTGCGGATGCACTAGTGCGCCGAGGAACTCCGGCAAGTGCTCCGACGACAGCAACGACAGTTGCGAGTCTACACCAGGGATGGTGGTGATAAACAGAACCTGTTACAAGCTGTACACTCAGGGCCCGTGCATAGCTGGGGAGTGGTTGGTAGCGAGGAGGATGCCGAAGCCAACTTTATGGAAGAACGAGGAATCGGAGCCAAGGGCTAGGTGCGAATGCAGGCCTGGGTATAAAAGAATCAACGAAAGCTCGGAAATCTCTGAACTAGAAAGTAACAATCTACTTTCTCCGGGTGGGTGCCAGCCACCCACAGTGAGCTTAGCGAAGTTTCTCAATGAGAATGTGAAGTCTGTGAATTTTTGAGACTGTGCGCTGTCGCGCGCGCGCTAGTGATAAGATGAACTACTTGCGCGATTGCGCAATGTGTGTAAATAGTATTGTACAAATATTGTGCGTAAAATAGTTTTATCTTCGTCTTAGTTTCGTAATAATTCCTATTTATTTAATTAGCGCTATGAGATTTCTCGTCATTTCGATTCACCATTCAGCGGGGCCCGATTTAAATCTCTTCCGAGGCCGCGAGCAGGACCATTATTCAAAGTGGAAAATTTGGGGGTGGCAAATTTGGTAAAAAGAGAAAATTAAAATGGATAGGTAAAATTTTACGAAAAAGCAGTAAACAAGTAGGTACTTAGGGCTTTTGTCATTCAACAAATACCTATAAAAAATTTCACTCACTGTCAGAAATTATGTTTTAAAATAATTATTTATAATTCATTTTTGCATAGAATGGCGGAGGAGTTGAATCGGGCCCTGCCATTTACCAGACATTTGAAATCCTGTTATGGAAATTCACTTCTCTTGTAATCAGAAAGATTTTACTATATTCGGTACTCGACGATCATTTTGTAAATATACGTAATTTATAGCGATACTTTCGGAACATAATCAATCTCCTTGATAAGTACCACGATTTTCTAGAACACGCTGGATCTTGTAAAAATAAAGGGTACTCACTCATTTTTGTGCTGTAGCTCTAGAATCTGTTGCTCGCTCCCCATTACCTGTTGGTCTTTCAGCATCAATTCTCTCTCCACGCCAGCTATTCTTTCCGTCTTCTCATCCAACACCATCTGCCACAAGATTATCCCATGCAGTAGATTTATTAAACACCTGTCCTTCTTAAGAATCGCGCGTGACTTACCAGCAATTGATCTTTCTCGCGATCCAAGTGCGTCATATTCGCTTTGACATTAGAAATTTCTTGTTGTAATTCATGGATTCGGTTTTCAAGCTGCAGCTGCTGTCGCTCCATCGCTCTATTGCGATCTAATGCCTTGTTCAATTCAGACTCTGATTGTGTTAATTGATTCTGCGCGTCTCCCAGAGCCTGGTCCGTCTGATCTTGTAGTGCCCTAAATACATACATCACTTATGATAGAGATGGCCATAAATCAAATAAAAAATTATATAAATAACTTGTGTAGCCATTATGTAAGAACGAAACAATCTGATATTCCGCATTTGTCATCAAAATGATACAATTTGGACTTTAATGAACGATATTACGCATAAAATTAATTTGCAGGATTGAAAGCCCGTTTCGTTAAAAGTAGTCCGATTTAATTAATTTTGTTGTCAATTTAATCGGGAGAATGCTAGGAATCCATTCATGTCAGTTTCATATTCATACGATGAAAAATAAAGAAATTCCGTTTCTGTATAATTAATGACACATCGTCAGCAACTCGGCGCTACAGTTTAGACGGGTGAACGATATAAGCCGGCCGCTTCGATCAAGGGCGCTCGAGGCTCGCCCAGAGTTATTTAAGCTTTAAATAACTTTCGGATATAAATACAAATAAAAGTGAGAAAATTATTTCAAGCTTCGGACGAATTCCCGTCGAATAAAAAAATTATTTATGACGCTTCGAATAAAAACTTACTCTGGGCTATTTTTATTTAATGATTTTCGAATAAAATTTTTGTCTTTTATTCGAAATCAATTTTTTATTTAAAATAATTTGTTGCCCATCTCTGCTTGGAGCCGACAGTAGTTGGTAAATATCATGAAACTGATTTTAATTTTGTCGAATTTATGGTTCGAGACACAGGTGTAACCAAAGTGTGTTAATTTTGCAGATGAAGTACGCACTGGTACTTAAGTCTTAAGAGACTACCACGTCGCAGTAAATTAAATAAGCCTAGTGTCATAATGTCTAATAAACCACTGACGTCGTAGTATTATTACTCACGAATGTTCAAGGCTTTCTCATAAATAACTAGTAAATGGACTGGCGAGTACTTCATCTATTCGTTTAGTTTTGTAAATAAAAGACATAGATACCGAAGTTGAAAGTACTGCGTGCGTTGAGTCCCGAGTTCCTGCTTGGTCCGCTTCAACTCCTCTCTGAAGTCTTGTAACTGATCCTCCAATCCACTGATTGTTGCTCTCCGCGCTCCTTGCGTAAGTAAAAGATCTTGACGCTCCTTCTCTACCTGCTTCAGCCGTGTTTCCACTTCGTTTAAATTTTCTCTCAGGCGGCGCTGCTCGGATGTATGTGCCTCCGCAGCCATCTAATGTTAATTCATAGTAATTAATGGTAAACTTAATACAAAAGTATTATACGCTGTTCGCTGTAAATTTCTCTATGTACCTTTAATCTCTCACGCAGGGCATCGCGTTCCTCTATTAAACGTTCAACATCAGCTCGTGCAATGTCCCGTTCATGCTCCAGACGATCGATGATACCCTAACGAATCACACTTTCATAAGTTTAATTCAGGAGTTTATAGAAAATCGTGATTAATTCTTACTTTCGTGTTACTAGAAGGAGAACAACTGCACGAAGTACCGCGTTTACACACGTTACACGGCCGATGAGACATTCTGTGGTCATTTTTGCAACTCTGCATCCGTGCTTCTAAATTAATCTTCTCGTGTAACAGTTCGTTCTTCTGTCGTTGTACCTCGTCCAATGCAGTCTCTCTTTCAACCAACTGACATTTTAATTCTCGAATTCGTGACCATAGATCTACCTGCGTTCAATAACAAAAGGAGAAGTAACTACAAACGATCTAATAGTTTCATGCTTTCCAAACAGAGGTTTATATATCTTACATGATCTTTTTCTATCGCTTTACTGTGATACCCTTTTACGTTGTTGTACTCATCCTTGTAGAAATCCCGTTCTCTCCTCAGTTGGTCAACTGCGTGTTCTAACTGGAATACATTTCAGAGAACATATTTCAACTGTTTTGTACGTAATAAGTATTTTCAAGAAGTAACGTTAAGGTACATACATTATTTATTTGAGTTCCCTTCTCGTCCAATTGTTTTAGTATAGATTCGTATCCAATACCATTCAGGCTTTGAACAGGTTTCTCTTTATGTAAGTCTTGGAGTTCTGTTCCATTCCGCCCTGATAAAGAATCCTAAGTTAATTCCCTACCATCTTTCTCCAATGATTTATTATATTACCTCTATTGTAATCATTCTTCTTCCCCTTTTCTCTACACTCGTTCAAGCTAGTTGCGCCATTGTCTTGTAACATTTCCTTCCTTTGCATTTCTTCCTTCAACGATTTATTGCTATACTGTAACTGAACAACATCTTGCCTCTGCTTCTCGTTTTCTCTCGCCAATCTTTCTATTTCATCATTTAAATTTCTCTCTGTAAAGTCGTATGAAAATCATGTAGCAGATACAAAAGAGAGGCCCTCAATTGCTTAGGAATTATAAATAGCTAATAGGAATTCCATGTACCGATTACTGTTAGTTCATTTATCCTATCAGTCATCTGCTTTTTCTCGTCTAACGTAAACTCCAAGTTGCATTGAATGTTACGCTTCTCCAGCCTACAAGCTTCAAGATCTGTTCGCAATTCTTGCACTTCTCTACGCTCAACAATTAATTCACCTTCTAACACATGCACCTGCGTCATTACATCTTCCAACTTTTGCTGAATAAAAGTAAGTGTGATAAATATTTAATTCTTATAAAGACACTTTAAAAGTAAACTTCCAATATTAGTACCTGAAGCTTGGAGACCCTTTTATTATTTTCTTTCACCGCTGAATTGCAATCGGCCTCCACTGCCAACGCTATGTGATCTATGTCCCTTAATTCTTTCTCCAATTCCTCGTTTCGATCGGCGAGTTTAAGCGCCTGAGACATGGCATCGTGTTGCTTATTCAAAGCTTCTGTACAGACCCCAAAATACACATATACTCGCATATATAAACACCGCATCTCTGTATCCCTTACCTTTTAACTTCTGTTCTAATTCTAGCTTCTCTTGTTGAAGAATCTTCAATCCATTAGCATCAGCATTGTCATTTGAAAATATCAGATTGCTCTCCGTCTTTTTACAAGCGCAATCTTTAGAAACAGCCAAATACGGTCTACCTCCTTCTAACATCTTCTTCAAACGTATAATTTCTTTTTCCTTAGTAGCTAGCTACAAACATATTTCCATAATATATTTCTGCTCGCACATTTTTCTTTTCACGTGTACATAAATATAACACGACTTTTCACTACAAGCAAATGCATGCAGTATAATAGCGCTTTCAAAATATAACCAGGAGCACCCAAAACGCATGCGAATGTAATTGACGTTAATATACCTGACTTTTTAGCATTTGCACATTGTCAGTTTGTATCGCGAGTTCCCCTTTTAATTTCGTTACCTCGTGGTTCAAACAATTCAATTTGTGATCAGCCATGCTTAACAAATCAACAACTTTCGGCTCCGCTACGCTCAAATTTGGCAACAGATTGCTTCTAGCCCCAGTTTTCGGTAATGGTTCGCTTTCTATGATCGGCCTTCGAAGCGGATAACAAGGACGTTTTTTAGAAGCTGCAGGAATAAGAATAAATGAGATGATTTTGTATAGTACAAACCTTTATTAACACGTTGACTGCCCATGAAATCTGGAGGTGCTATGCTCGATGTCGAAAATGTTTTGTTTATGAGCCAGTACACGCTCAGATCGCTCCGATCGGTGTAGTCGGCGTCGGTCACAGAACAAAAAACACATCGATCTGTGTAGTGGACAGTCAACGTGTTAAAAACGTTCGCTAGGTTAAGATTAATATGTGTCATTCCTTAAGGGTTAAGTTTATTTATTAAAAAGACACTTTTGATACCTCGATGATTATGATTCTACGAAGGAACAAGTTAACAATTTACCTAATCCAACATTGCTAATAGTCGGTTTCAAACATTTCCCCTGTAGCTCCAAAATCTTCTTCGACTTCTTAGCAGATTCAGCTTCCAGTTCTTTGATTCTATGTAAATTACGCGAAGACACCAGCTGGAGATCGTTACATTCACGCTCCAATTTACACAAGTCCTTCTTGAGGTCCTTGATTTGCTTCTGGTGGCTTTCCTTCGCCTTTATCAAATCCAAGTGAAGCTGGTTGCATTCTTGTACCAGCCTCACATTATCACATTTGTACGGATCAACTGCCAATTGCAATTGAGAATGTGCCTGTGCAGTCGTCAAAGATAAACAATTACAAAGAAACCTGCACAATTAGTTAGTCATTCTATAAAAATAACATTTCCATTTCACTCGTGAATTATTAAGATTCTGATAATATATTACTTGCTTCACGGAAAGGGTGTTACAAAAGTACAAACGAAGATAGAACGTGAAAGTGTTGAATCGTAAACACACATACCTCGATATTTTCTTGCGCTATGCTCTTAAAATGTTTCAAACTTTCTGTCGTTTGGATAAGGTCAGCCAATAATTTTTCTATCAAAGGAAGCGCGTCCAAAGTAAGCGCGTGTTTGTATCCTAAACTATCCAAATGCTTACGAACGGTTCTATATCTAGCTGCTAGGTTAAAATCATCGTCGGCACTCATTTTCAGAGTTTATAAAAACTTTCTCTTATATTATTCCTTCAGATAAATCTTATCGTAACGTACATACTTAAACGATAATTATAAAATACCAATATGTGCACGTAGAATTTGTTCTAAGATTACTCTTTAATGTACAATCAAGGCTAAGAGCTTAAAAATATGTTACATCGAAATGCTCATAATATAACCAAGATATTACAGTAGCATTGCAACAGCCTTCGTCAAGTTAATCTACTTGTCGCAGCATATTCTTCCCCCAAAACAATTGCTCTCCCCCCGTCATACAAGTACATTATTGTTCATTACTTTTCACGAACAACGCTGCTAATTATTGCACCCTCCGTTGAACAAAAAAGCGTTGGCATTTGGCATCAACTGTAAACACTATTCAAAAGTGTTGCCAACATTACGCAAACAATTGGTGCGTACAAATTATACTCACGCTCGAGAAATAATACCAAGAATAATTTATACAATCATAAGTCGATCGAATAACCACCAATAAAAACATTTACGACATATTCGCAAAGCATTATAATTTGCAAGCCATTCCAAATGTCTCTAACGCTTCGAATTTAAAAATAGAACACTTCGTTCGGGGTTTGAAAAGTATAAACCGATATGTAATATATGCTTCAATCATTTTCCCATCGATTAAATATTAAACGAACTTTATTCGATCCCCGCGTTTTCGCGTCGCATTTAAAATAACACTCGGGCCGAGCCCGATCGTAAAACAGCTTAACAGCGTAAGTAAGGCTCGCGCTGCGCACGTCACTTGTTTATTCATGATCGAGCAATTGTGCATGATGCAGACCCCTGCAGAGGTTTGCAGCGATACTTCGCATCCGCACGCCCGTTCCGCGCTTTGACAGCCGATTTAAATCCTCGCGATGACCGAGTCTCTTGTTTCTCGTACGTTTTGAAGTTATCGCACGTCATTTTCACAGACAATTGGACCACGGTGCAGTGTCGTAAAAGATGCGATTCAGGGCGAGCGGGAGCAATACATCGCAATAGTACGGAGATACGCGTGCCCGTGACGATTGCCATTCAAAAAGTGCAGCAGAATCAGCGAGAATGAGCTCCCTCGGTCCGAATGTGCCAAACGCTGAAGAAATCCTTCTGCTTCTCGAACAACTCTGCGACCTCTCCTATCCCCAGGTGCAGCAAAAGTTAAACAAATACGTGAGTAACGCTGTTGTTGTATTTCTTTCCTTTTTCTCCATCTCTCTTTCTCTCTCTTTCTTTCGTGCGTACGATTTTTCGCGGCAGGCACGCTTCCCTTTTGAAAACGTCGCGACTGGCTATCGATGGTAATAATCCTTAACCCCTCGCAGCATGAATCTTTTTTACGAGCACGCATCGGGCGGGTAACATTACTTCTGCGACGGAGTTCTGGCAAATGTTTATAATCAATTATTTTCCACCTGTAGTTATTGTTTATCTTTAATGGTCGACGCTGCTGGTGCACACTGACGCTTTCCTTTTTTATTGCTCCGGGGACTCGTGATCGAAGCAATGTTTTTTATGCGAGAATGTGTTATGTAACACTGACATGTATTTGTCTGCATGTTGGATGAGAATGGACGATTTTTTTTCGAAAAATTATTGACTATAATCACGTGCTTTTAATGTTATAGATACAGACAGCAACAAACGCAAAGGTGTCTTTCCTTGTACCAATTTTGATAAACTCAGAGGAGATGGTAATACATGTGATAGGGGAGAAAATTTTAGACAGGGAATTGAGATTTCCAGTAAGTAAGGATCGTATTACGCTACGCTATTTATTTTCTCTGTGTTAGATTATTGTAACTGCTTCCATGAGGTTCTATGAATTAATGTTTACGGGCTAGTATCGGTAAGCTGATTGAACTAGTTTCTTAAGTGCAATGGATTGTCCCACATTGGAAGTAAAGTCTGCTTCAGGTTGTCTAATCCTCAAAGAGAATACTTAGAAACCCACGTGAAAGAAGCCATACACAATGGCATTATTGATACAACATTGTAAAACTTTTCATGCAAGCCAATAGACGGTTGCGCATGATAGCGCTTATCATTGTTCATACTTTCTCAATCGACGTTAGGCTTATTGATTTACAATGCTTCTTTCAATCTTCATGGAAGCGTCGGATCGATTAAAAATTTGCTCTTGTGATAAGATAAATTATACATATAGAGGTTTACGACAATATTACTTTTAGTAGGTAAAGAGGAGATTAACAAATCATGTTCGCCAAGTTCGCATATTTAAAGATCTTTTCTTGCAGGTATCGAATAATATTTTATACACAACTGTACAAAACGAGGAACCAATTGTCGCGGATATCGTGACGCTCGACGAAGAGTTATTGCGTCATCTTCAATCAATATGTCCAATGTCAAATTCATTTCTGATGATTCCCATACGACATCCTAAGCGGAACCATGTAGCTCTGATAGTTTCTTTGGTCAACGATGACAACAAACTTGAAACTACGTACAGGTGTACAGAAATTGTTCAGGAGTGTCTCAGGTAAATTGTCTTTTCCTCGAAAGAA
This sequence comes from Andrena chrysosceles, assembly GCA_963855975.1. Lineage (NCBI taxonomy): Eukaryota > Metazoa > Arthropoda > Insecta > Hymenoptera > Andrenidae > Andrena > Andrena chrysosceles. The sequence continues at coordinate 5,354,212 of OY979766.1, read as the reverse complement.
GTTACGTTTTCAAAGGATATGGGATTTTTAAAAAAGCAGTCACTCGCTATTTGAAATATTTTTCTTCAGATGTAATTAGATTTCTTTTTCCTCGACAGATTCTGCCTGGGATTTCTCCTCAACTCGTTTACTTGCTATGAGGAAACTCGACTGAAACTCCAGTGTCAAAATTTACTTGCTATTTCTAGAAAACTTTTTACACACTTAGGTATCATCATTTATCCACAAAGTAATTATTATAATACCTAGATGTATCGTTAAATTTAAATGTTTGCAAATCAGGGGACTTTCCTGATCTCTTACGAGAAATAATGGCAGAAGTTAGGAAGCTAACAAACGCAGAGAGATGTTCATTATTCCTTTTGGACCCTGATCAGCAAGATCTAGTCGCTAAAGTGTTCGATGGTATTGCCATGAAAGAAGTGAGTTGAAGGTTCGCAGCTGAAGCTTTGCACTTCGTAAATAAAGTTAAAGGGCTGATTGTTTCTAGTCTGTGAAGGAAATGAGAATACCGATAGGACAAGGTATAGCAGGTCACGTCGCGACCACGGGTAATTTGCTTAATATTAGAAACGCGTACGAACATCCTCTTTTCTATCGTGGAATAGATGAAGTTACAGGCTTTAGAACTAGAAATATTTTATGTTTCCCAATCAGGGACGAGAATGGGATTGTCGGTAAGCGAAGATTAATTAATCATTAACAATCCGAGGGAACAAGATAGAAGTATTACTGTAGTTGCCTCAAATTGTAGGAGTTGCACAGCTTTGTAACAAGAAAGACGGACTATACTTCGATGTCTTCGACGAGGAAGTTGCAACCGCATTTAGTATCTACTGTGGAATTTCTATAATGCATAGTATCGTTTACAAAAAGATGCAAGATGCTCAAGCTAGGAACAAACTCAGTAACGAAGTGATGATGTATCATATGAAGGTAGAACCTCGTCGAAGTCTAACGAATAGTAATTGTAACAGGCTGCCTCTAAACAAATGTTTACAATTGCAGGTAGAAGAAGACGTTGTTCAAGCACTGCTGAATTGCAAGGACGAACACAATATAAAAGATTTTAATAAATTCCAATTCACTCCTAGAAATGTACCTTACAAACATATGCCCTGTTATACGATAAAGATGTTCAATGACCTAGGCCTTATTAAACATTGGAAAATGAAATTGTCGACTCTAGCTAGGTAATAAAGCTTTCCATGCGCTTAATGAATTAATTATTCAATTAACTGTAGGAGAGAGAATTAATACACACGAATCTCGCAGGTTTATACTGTACGTTAAGAAAGGATACAGAGATGCACCTTATCATAACTGGGTGCACGCATTCTCTGTGGCACACTTCGCATACTTGCTGATGAACAATTTGCAACTTATCACGGAGAATTATATGACACACTTGCAAGCTTTAGTGTTTCTCGTGTCTTGTCTGTGTCATGATATCGATCACAGAGGCACCAATAATTCCTTTCAAACTAAATGCAGCACGGTATTGGCAAGTCTTTACAGTTCGGAGGGGTCTGTGATGGAGGTAAAAATTAACAGCTTGGAAAATAAGAGTTCTCCGAGGAAACTTTACAATGTAACGGTCTACTTTTCTGTTATTCGACAGAGACACCATTTGGCACAGACTATGTGTATTTTAAATACAGAAGATTGCAATATATTTGAGAATTTTAATAGCGAGGAGTACAGCGAAGCGTTGGACCTATTAAGGAGCAATATACTTGCGACTGATTTGGCTTCGCATTTCCGCACTGTTGAAAGCCAGACAGAGATAATTAGAAATAAGTACGATAAGGATGACTCGAAACAACGGAAGCTATTCTTTGATATGCTTATGACGTGTTGCGATCTTAGCGATCAAACTAAACCGTGGAAGGTTTCCAAAAAGACTGCAGTGAGTGAATCTTTAAATAGGAGTAGATTAGATTATTAGCAAGTTTAGGCATTAACACTTCAATGTATTACATTGCATGTTTATTGCATCTTATATTAGGAACAAATTTATGATGAATTCTTCTCACAAGGGGACTTGGAAAAAAGTATGGGTAGTTCTCCTATTGAAATGATGGACAGAGAGCGAGCATCTATACCGGACCTGCAAGTTCAATTTATCACAAATATAGTGCTTCCACTCTTTGTGTAAGTACATAAATAAAAGTATTCTTCAATTTAGTGCGCAGGAAATCAATTATCCGCGAAGACACGAATAATTACATCATATTTCATTTATTATTCTTCGCCTTGTTTCGTTTGTTTAGTAATCTTTCTACATTATTCCCGGTGGTACAACCACTTGTTCACGTGCTGAAAGAGAATCGAGACTTGTGGGAAGTGTCTAAAACTATCTTTCAAAAGTACACGAAAACAGGAATCAAGGGCATTGATATTTTACTGGATCTGACTTTCGAGCAAGAAGTACTACAAGTTTATAGCGAAAGCAATAATGATTTACCGGAAAACATTGTGGTCGAGTCAGAATTAAACGAAACAAAGAGTAACGTTCAAAATGAAGATACGAAAACTTGAGATGAGAGATCCAATTATATTTTTGTTATGAAAGGGAAATTGTAATATATGTAGATTATAATAATTTATAAATTCGAAAGCAATAGCAGAACTCTCTCAACTTGAATTACTAAATATAGGAATATCGAACAAAATTTGTTCATAAGAGCGCTGGCGTTCTGAAAGTTACATATTTATTATAAGTTAAACGTATATTCCAGTTTTATTTAATGTCAGTTTTGTTTGAGGTACATGCGTGTATGTGTACGTACTTTAAATGTTTAACGTTACATTTGTTACTTATTGCAATGAAATTGCGATACATCTCAAGATCGAAGGACCGTGGGATATTTTTCTTTAAAAGTTGAGTTGGAGAAATGTAAGTGCAATTGGAAGAAACGCATTAGTATTCTGTTACGAAGTTTTAATAAAAATTAATGTGATAATTAATCGAGTGATAAAGATGGTTAAAAACAGAAATTCTAATGAACTTTACTGCTATCAAAGTAAATTTTTTACGAGAAATATAGGAAAAGGCTTATGCTCAAGTTTATGAAATGCATTTAATTACTATTTATATACTATAATAATCTTCATCCAATTTTTTAAATACATTGCATTTGCATCTATTTGATAATTAGGGTACACTATAAATATTTATTCTTTTATCTTCACCTTTACACCGTTCGAGATTAAATGCACTCATAAACTAAACAAAGATTCTAAATACAAGTTCTATTACTTCTTCGATACTTATACCAATATCTTATTTGTACTTCGAAAGGATATGCCAACTCCTTTAAGAGTATTAATTGAAATCAAAATGTAACCCAATAGCTGTTGCAAAGTTTTCCTACAGTTTGAAGTTACTCATAGCATTCACTATTTGGAGATATTTACAATGATACCAGTATTTATAAAAGTTAAACTCTAAGTAAATAAAGTGATGTTAAATGAGATGTTAATATTCCTACATTGTACCCGTAACACAGAGGAGTTTAATCTTACACGATTACAACTATCTACAAACAATTCTAATCTTCTTCAACGTGCAATTAAAAACAATAAACTGTATAGATTCTAAAATAAAAGGAACTGCGCATTGATTCCAAACTGAACTCGTATCCATCATTTCGTGTTCATTACTACATTTCGGAATTAGATTTCTTTAATAAGTCACTACTTAGTGTCCTTTCAAACTACTGTGCGTAAAATTCCTCTCGCTGATTAACTGAGAGCTGTTATATCGACGTAACTTTGTATATAGAAAATTTGTATACCAAGGGCTAATAAGTAAATAAATTACTCATACCCTATATTCTATTACATTTTTAATTGTGGAAGAAGAAAGCTGTTAAGCAGATGCGGATTTGAAAATTGGCGCCACCAGGCTAACAAGCGTCTGCCGCCTTTTTCGTGAAATACCATCAAATATTTTAATTTGAAAGAACCGAGACAATTTTATGAGTTATCGCTAATTTGCTAGACGAAGAAAAAAGTGAATTGTTCTTAAAGTTGTCTCAGGCCTCTGAATAAACGTTTTTTAATCTCCTTCGCCCAAAATTTACCACCCTGAAAATTTTCCCGCCCTACAGCCTATTTAACCTATATACAAATTCGCCCCAGATTTTAAGTAACAACAGTACGTAAAAGTGTCCAGGAATATTGGAAATAAATTGGTAATTTATGAATATTAAAGTTTTTATATTATTTAGTTAATCAACAAATTCCTACAAAAAGATTCAGTCACAGTTAAAAATTATATTTTAAAATAATTATAATTAAATATAAAGGGTGGTAAAAATTATTTTTGTCCCGAGTGGCGGAATAGCTAAATCGGGCCCTGGGAAATTTACCACAAAAAATTCACGCTTTCTCTGTCAGTCATCGATTGTTATTGTACTGTCATCGATTGGTGATCCCTCACTCGCTGGGAATCTACGGCGCTACCCCCTCACCGCGCGTGCCACACGTGTTGCACTTCAATCTCATTTATGCCAGCGGCGTTAATTTCACTTCGTTTCGCGCGCAAGCTAGCAGCCTTCTAAACAGACTTAAGGGGGTAGACACGTCACGTGGTCTGCCGGATTCGGCCGGTCGGTATTACAGCAGGTTTTTTCTGCACTGAAATGGTATTACCCATAGATTCGCCGCCGGCTGATGCGCGCGACAGGGAGCTGTTTGCTATTTCCGGATTCTATTCTGAATAAGGAAAGAGATTCTCAGCTGTTGTGTTGTACTTATAAAAATTTAAACGGAAAGTCGGCTGGTACTGCAAACGTTGAAAATTCATTGTACATTTCAATTACTTGAAATGTGCTTATGTTACAATATTCTACGTTAGCAGTAAGGAATTATAAGTGAAAAGGAAAAATAGATGAGGAGATGTCCCCAGAAAATGAAGTTTGTTAGGTTAGACATTTTTCCATTAGCAAAACATTGAGACAGAACATGAAATACACTTATGACATTGTAGAAGCAGTTATGAACAAACATTATATATAAAATTGTGTTGGATGTTGAATTGGGCTAGTAAAAATGCGCAGGCTGGATGCGCGTGATTATTATGTGGTCCCCTCCTCGAAGTGACAGAAAATATAACCTATGTATATGCCATATGACAACAAATGTTTAGTGGCTATTTCGTTCTTTTACGCTACATTTGTGAACTTTTTATCATCCTTCCAAAACATTATTATTACGCCGCAACAGTATCTTTAGGAAATCGGGTATAGCGCATAGGTTATGTTTTCTGTCACTTTGTGGACAGAAAATCCGTTCCTCCAAGAGACAGAAAATCCGGTCCTCGAAGTTTTCAATAGCCGAGGAACTCCAACTGACAAATCCACGATCGTCAGATGGTGGTGGCTGATTTCTCCTTGATCGCTGTTCGCGAAAACGAATCGACCGGCCAATATATCTGAATAGGATTTTAGGATAAAGATAGACTGAAAGATGAAAAATTATTCGAAGCCCGAGATGAAAGGTCTTCTAATAAACAATGGAAACTAATAAATACCCGAAGCTAAATAGAATTTTAGATTTAGGGTATACACACCCTCCCCTAAGCCTAGTGTCGATCGGCCACTGGGGCCATTCGGAAGTATATTCTTTTATTTAAATAATGCCCATCTCTGCATAGAACCGTAAAGAATTATAAAAAAAATCGGGGTGTTAACTGTTGACCGATTTGGAGACTTTTCCTTGTTATATGTTATATACAATAGACGGAAGAATAATAATAAGAGCAATAATTGCAAATAATTGCTGTAACTTCCACATTCTGAAAATATGATCAGTATATCAATATTTCAAGTATTAGTAAAAAAGTTCCAATCTGTCCTTTTTATTTTAAATAATGTGGCCATATAATTATAACATAAATTCGAAAGTGATTTCATATAACCTAACCTAAAATCGTCCGAAAATGCATGCATTTACTGCATCACGCTTTTACTGTGTCTCGTGTATCCAGCTAACGCTTTAGTTTTGCTATGATTCCACGTTGGCAGTCCTTCCGAGTAGGCGCCATCTCGTATCCACTAGCTCAACTAAATTTGTCACGTGACTTGCTCTGTATTATCGCCAATATGGCGGAACTCGTATTTGGGAATGCGTTTCACGAGAATACGCTTTTCGTCCTTATATGAGCAGACTTTGAGCTGGGTGAGGTCTCATTCGAAAGAGGAAGGTTCAGTGCAGCGCGCTCTGGTCATCGTTTGAGTCACAAAACTCTTTTAGTGACCTAAAAATACTTGGATTCATGCGAATGTATTTTGTCGATTTTTGCTCTACTTTGAACACTCATATTATTAGATATCAACAGAATCTCGTCGAACCATGACCAGAGCGCGCTGCACTGAACCTTCGTCTTTCGAATAAGACCTCGCCCAGCCCAAAATTCGCTCATATAAGGACGAAAAGCGTATTCTACTAAACCCATGTTTCGGGCCAGATTGTGTCGGTATACAGCGCGCTGCATTACCCGTGTCTACCCCCTTAAATCACGAATTTATGAAACAGCAGACCTTCCAACATACTCACAACTCGTCAGAGATAGAACTCTTCTCCGGACCAATGGGAAAGCAGCGGAGAGCAATTTAAAACTTGTAAACTTCTCTATATAGAGAAAAATGGCGCGCCCGGGAGAGTAGAGGGCGCTCGAAACTGAGATTCAAATTAAACCGAAAAGTCGTTATACATCCGAAGAGCAAAACTTGTATGGTCCCGCTCGCGGCACGAAATGGAGATTGTCGTTAAAGTTTTCCCTCCCTTTACGAATTGTGTCATCGGCAGATATTAATATCGTAGTTTATGTGTCCTAATTGAGAAACTGTGCATCGACAACTTATTTCTCCCTTGGAACTATAGAAGGTACGGGAATTTTTTTGGCGAATAAGTGCATTCATCCCTTTTGCACATTGTTTCCCATTAACGTACTTCGATACTTGTCTCTTAGCATTCTCAGGCATGCATACGTGTGGCAATTAAATTTGATGTTAGTTTCATACAAAATATTATGACAAACGCAATTAAAGAATGATAAGAACAGTCTGTGAGAAGCATATGTGCGATGAAACTCCATTCTCTTTATGATATCAATTGTAATTAGTGTTTAGTTGTTGTTTGGTCGATGTATATTCGTAGTTATAGTTTATTTATTTATTTATAGTTTATTATATATCTACAGTTTATTATATATCCTAGTTTATCGGAGAAATATATGTGTACACGCATTAAAGACGCAGACATCTTTCAGATTTCAAGTATGGCTACTCAATCGAAGGACAAAATTAGGGCGATGATCATCAAGGTCATCTCAGATATCTACGCTCGTTGTGCAGATGTTAAGAAGTCTATTAACGAGAATCTAGAGGATAACTTAGATCATTTCCACGCTCTACTCGCTCAAATACCACAATCTAGGTCTGGTCCCCTGATCACGAAGACGCCAAAGATATTGAGGAAAAGGGGAGTGCAGCGCATTGAAACGATCCCGGAAGATGATGTTATCAGTATCGATAACACACTATCGGACACTATTGCGGCGGATATTAAAGTGGAACTTAAACAGAGTATGGACGAGACTAGAAAAGACAGCGCCGGGGAAGTGACCATTGGTAGATTGAAAAGGAAAGCTTCGCAGAAAGCAGTAGATAGTATCAAAAAACAGCAATCATTATCACTTGGTATGAAACTGCGGAGACCGTCGGATTACGATGATGGAAGTACTAGGGTAAAAGTTAGTATGTTGTCTTTATAATTATATGCTGCGGTGAAGTTCTGCGTTAATATCCAGTGATGATATGCTATATATGCTTGTATCGCTTACTGTATTTCTGTGAATTTTTAGAAGAAACGTGGGAGCCAAGTTAAGAGGAAAAAATCTGCAAGGAGTAGCTCGGATGAGGATAAAGCTCGAGGGCCTGTGAAGCACAGTAAAGTGGAAGAGAGCACCTTGAGAGAAAGAAATGCGAAGAAGACAGACACAAATTCACAGTATGATGTCTCTGTACAATCGAATGTAACACACCAAGAAACGAACGAAACATCGAAATACTCTTCCATGAGTACAAGGAGCTCCAGTAGAACCAGAACTCTGTCGCAGGGTCGTAATTTAAGTACCAAGGCATCCAAAGTCATCAATGATACAGTCATAGCGCCTAAGAATGATGAACTCGAAGAGCCTTCAATGTACGAGGATGCTATCGAGAAGCCTATGCCTATTATGAATTCTACGATGAATATAAACTCCACTCTCTCTACTAACAAACTGATGAACGTGACAGTAGTCTTGGAGCCTCTGTCTGCAATAAAGCTGAACGAAACCATGACGATTAACAAAAACCTAGGCAACAGTTTAAAGAAAGACAGTGAATCGAAAGCACCTCAAGCGAGGCCTAAATCACCCAGAGCGTCTCCGAGATCCCTGCAGGACAGGATGCAACAGTTCAAGGAAGCAATGGTGAACAAAGAGTTCGACGAGTTGATTACAGACGACGAATCATCACCGGAGATAAAGAAGCCCCGACAAACTAGGAAACGACAGAAGAAAGTCGTGGGACCCTTGTCGTCCAGCGAGGACGAAGTTCTCAATACGCCAGCGAAGCCAGCTTTGAAGGAGGTGAACGCGATCACGAAGCTCCAAGAGATTAGAAACGGATACAAATCGAACGCTCTGTTCAGCCCTTATGCTAAGGAATCTGTGAAGAAGAGAGTCGAAGCGTTCGAGCAAGTAGGTATGAACAGTCCGAAAGCTGCCGTTGAGACGGAACCACCGACTAGGATCACCAGAACAAAGACGCGGGCTATAGCCGCTGCGCAAGCCGAGTCTTCTGAAACCGCAAAGATCACGGAGAAAACAGTCGCTCATAAATTGGCACGGAAGTCGCTGGCTAAAGCTAAGAAGATCTCGCTAGCGAAGCATGCTAAGGATACTGATGAAAGCAAAGAGGTAATTGAAATGTTCTTGCCTAGGAATAGCGCTAAAGAATTAAACTGATGTTACGTTCAATTTCTTTTTAGAACAAGATGCAAGCAATACCGAAATACAACAGAGCAGTAATCACACTGGAAAAGATGCAGCAGAAACAGCAGAAAACTACTCCGCTGGGTAGATCGAAAATTCAGTTACCGGTGCCTGTTAGTCGCATTCCGCACACTCCGTCGAACAATCACATTAACCCGAACGTAAGTATTCAATTGCTTCTGATGTTTGTGTTGTCTAGATTTGGTTTTATGTTAACGTTTGCTGGTTTCGCTTCAGCACACCAAGGCTTTAAGCGCAGCTCGGGGGAATATTATAACATCGATGGAATCTTTCCTTCAACCTCCGAAATCCGTGAACAAACGTAACTCGATAGAGAGATTGGAGGAGAAGAAGCGTAAAATGAATGACGAGGACGCGAAAAAGAAGCGAGAGGACGCGCTGAGGCAGCAAACGGAAGAGAAAAGAAGGTAGGACGATCACTGACTTAATTCTAGACTGGTGTTATAAAAATGCTATTAAAAAAAATGTATCTTGCGCGCGAAGGAAAAGACAAGAGAAAGAATTGAAGAATAAGTTGGCGAGGGAAGCTAAAGAGAAGCAAGAGTTGGAGAAGCGACAGAAGGTTGAGAGGGAGAGGGAAGAGAGGGCGCGTTTGGCGCAACAAATGCAAGAGAAGCAGCGCGAGGAAATGGAGAAGAAACGTATGGCTCAGTTGCAACGAGCTCAGGTACGCGATTAACAGCTGTAAGAGTAATGTAAACTTCGTCTTGTCTGACCGTCGCGTGTTTCTACTAAATCGCAGGAAAAAGAAGAAAAGCGGAGGCACGAGGAACACCTACGTTTACAGCGTTTGCAAGAGCAAGAAGAAGCGGAGCGTTTGTTAGCTGAACAAAGACGTCGGGAACAGGAAGCTGAGAAACGGAAAGACGCTGAAACGAGAGCCCAGCAGCAGGCCGCCGCTGAATCGTCCAGACTTAAGAATCAGATGCTCACGGCACAAGTAAGCTTATATATCCTCCTAAATGTTCTTTCTAAATGAAATTCCTGCACATTAACTGAATATTTTAGGCGAAACATGGGATGAAACATCACGGTCCGACGAATTACATTTTGGACAGTGAACCCGACGACGAAGAATCGGACGACGAAACCAAGCCAAAGCATGTAATTCCACACTGGGCGCAACGTAAGCATACCTCACTTATATTTCTTTGTGTTAATAACATTCCATTTTTATGCAAGATCGTTGAGAATTTCTATCGATTTCAGCGCACGTGCGCAAAGCTCAACTCGCGATGCAACGATACATTCCGGAGAAGGTTGTCTTCCGGTTCTTTGACAGCAGGAAGTGCACGCCAGACTTGACCCAATTGTTCCAAGGTATAGACAGAAGTAGACTGAAACGTACGTCCAGCGCGATCTGGAAAACGCCGCCGCGTTATTCCATGATGGATGCGGAATAAAAGGTACAGAGTTTGTTAATGCAGTGTTGTTAATTCCACGTTGTGCCTTAATAATGAAAGTGTTTCTAATACGCCGCATGTAATTGTATATGATATAGGATCGATTATTATATCATAGTAGCGTTCAAGTGCCAGGTTTCACATTTATATTAACGATGATAAGACTGTTGGTCCTAAGGTATTCCACGAACATGTACTATTTTTTATCATTTCGATCCAGTGCCTACCATTTTACTGCCGATCTTCTTATTCGTGTGTCGTTAGTATTACACTGAGGTCACTGATAAAGAAATCGAGATTGTCGTGTAATTAATACCGATTAATAAGATACGACATTTTTTACAAATAGACATTATTCACTTCGATCTGCCTCGTTTATTTTATACGTCGCTTCTTAAGCAATCATTGGACGAAGTTAACAAAGCATCTTCTATGTTAAAATCTTTCAAAGGTTCTCCTTCGCGTCGGCCCTCTTTAATCCTTGCGTTTCTTCCTGGAAAAATAATTACAAATAACTTTGAGCATGCGTGGTTTTATGTAAATTAGGAATAATAATAAAGATACATAGATGCATATTTATATCAATGCGACAAATACAATTTGAATGACTTACATCAATTCTCTCTGCTTGAGGAGAAGCGATGGTAACTTTGGTGGCTGAACCACTTCCAAAGGCCTTAGTTTTAAGTGCGTGTATATAGGTATCTGTAACGTTGTTTTTATTAAAGTATATTCACCACTCAATAACTTGATGAATCCGCTTCTGTCAGAATTATATTACAGTATATGTACTTACGTATGGTAAGGAACTGTCCAGTATCGGGCGTTCCGTGAAAATCAGTAGAACTGATTTATCCATGACAGAAATAGTAAGCCTTGTTCCATCTATCACAGGACGTTGAGCTTTCGTGAGAGATTCCATAAAGTCTGGAATATCGCTCTTAGGTTCCGAAATTGCTTTCTTTATTCCTCCGTCGAGAACCTTTGTACGAAGGCTTAGTGAGCAACTTGCGTGTCGCGAATGCAATATTGTTGAAGAAAGAGAACTCGGTTACTTTCATAGTAGTGAAACTTGCGAATCTCTTAACATCCGGCGGATATCTGTAGTCTCTGAAGTACGTGTACGCTGGGATTGTAGGTAGAATTGGTGACCACGGCTTGATCGTTCCAAAAGTTGATATGTAACGTCCCCCCAGTGTCCATAAACGTACTGTGTGATCTGTACTCCCGCTTGAAAATAATAAAAGAGCAATTATTTTCTGGAAGCATAAAACACCGCTTGAAAGTCATTTAAGGGTAACGCCACGATGATACGCCAAAAATGGTAGCATGACTTCGGAGGCGATTTTAAAAAAATTTATGAACTTTATTAAAAATGTAACGTAAGGTTCTTATGATACAGTCGTGTCGAAAAATAAGTCAACACTCTTTAAAATCGCATAATTTTTTTAAAATTGCTCCAAACGACTTGAGTTTTTTTATATAGAAGCTAGCGGAATTAGTTTTCTAGGTGACGTGTTTCGTCGTTTTGGAAAAAATGGTCACTTGGTCTGAATAGCAAAAAAAAATAGTAAAGGTCGTTTTTTAATCTTTTTTTGGGAGCCTGTAATGAAAATTCAAAAAATCCGTTTGTAGATTGAAGTAAGTTGTATACATGCTGAAAATTTCATCTAAATCGGTTAACGTTGCTCTGAGCTACACATGTTTAAAGATCGCAGAATAAGGTCGCAAAATCGCTAATTTCCGGGAATTTCGCGATTTTAAAGAGTGTCCATTTATTTTCCGACACGACTGTATATATAAAAAAAGAACCATATGATATGTATTAAAATCACCTCCAAAGTTATCCTACCATTTTTAGCCTATCATTGTGGCGTTACCCCTTAAACAAATAATTTCTAAGGAAGAGCGAAGTACTATATTTTTATATCCATAATTGAACTATGAATATGAACGAAATTAAGCTTAATTACCTGACCACGATACGTGCCTCAGGAATTAGTTGAATAGACGTGACAGAATTCATGTGTCCCCGTACAGAGGAAAGTAAAAGTGGCAGGGGTTGGTCTCGTACTGCTCTTTTCGCCCTTCCGTCAAATTTATCTTTCCATAAAAATGGAAACTCTAATCGTAGACGAGGCATGCTTACCTCCGGGGGATCTGGCACCAAATAATTCGCAAGATGCCAAACTTTTATGTATCCCGCGTTATGCCCTAAACCATTTTAGTAAATTACTACGCATACTTTTAGATTCTATGAATCCGTAATCTTGATAAGTCTTTTTCGTTTTATACTTTAAATTATATATTAAATCGATTACGATTGTACATCGATCTTTCTACAGTTACGAAAAGTTAACATTATAGATGTATAATGTTACTGGATTTACAGTGAATAAACATTAGCTTGAAAATTAAGTACATAGATCCTTTTTTTACCTGTCACAAGGAAATGATTATCACGATCGGTTGCTAATGATAACGCGCAGTCACCTAGTGTATGAATCACTGAGAAAGCCTCTAAAAATCCACCGGCAGCGTGGTGAGTCCATACTTGTATTAAACCGGAGTCGAGGGACACCAACAATGTCCCAACACGAGGCCCAACTGGTCGTGCACTTAAAAATATCATAGCTCGAACAGCAACGATGCGCACAATGCTTAACGCTGATTTCTGGTGTTTAGAAGCTGCGATATATTTGCTACGCATAAAATATTATACACGCGTCTGTAGTTTAACGACTTTTAAATAGACTCTTTTAACTACTGAGCTTAAAAGGTATCGTTACCTCTTTTTGAAAGTGAATTGCTCTTTCGCAACTTCTTTAGGTTTCTTTGATTCGTGAGCGTTAGCATTCCTTTCGTACCTTACGCTGAATCTGTGTAATAAGATGTAAGGGTATAGCGAAATTGTACGTTACATTCTTCGTATTTTGTATATCTCACCTCGACGTTGGCTCATTTACTTTATATTTCCGAAACGGTTGACCTGTTTCTAATCTCCAGAGTATTATTTCCCCATCGTAAGATGCTGTCGCTAGGACCTGGGGAAACCAGGCCGCTGAGCAAAGAATATCGTCAGTGTGCCTTACTCCCCAACTTTTCTTATATATATTTGTATCGGAGGTTGCGAATTCTATGACTTGACGATTCCAGGCACTGCACAGAATTCGATTTTCCAGCCAAGCTAAACTTGTGATTTCACTGCGTTTAAATATTTGAAGGGAGGATCAGCTGGATTATTGCCATTTTCAACTGGTGCGCGAATGTAATGAAGCTTTATTGCAGAACGGAGGTGTACCATTGATATTCAACTGCCATGTTTCGCAGACAAGTACCCGTATTAAAATTCCATATCTTCAGTGTCCCATCGCGAGCACCCGTAGCTAGCAACTGCTCAGACTCGTCGAAGCAAGCTGCGGTAATCTCGATATCATTATACTGGCCGTACAAGAATTGGCTGTGTGCATGCGTTACTAAATATAAACGAGTCCCAAGCCACGGGTCCCAAACTATTATGCAAGAATCCGTTCCAGTAGAAACTATCTAAACGCATAAATAATTTATCAAGATGCTTTATAACAGTGCTCCGCATGATTTTCTCATCCTCGGCCCTTCCCATAATTCTGTGATACGTCACAAGCAACAATCCTATTTTTTCAGCTAAAACATAGCAAATTTGGAAATTTTTTGGAAGAAACTAGCGATTCGATTCATCTGAAATTTTTATTAAAAATGAATGAAAAACTTCTTTAAAGATGTATAAAAACAAGGTCCAAATTCCAGTTGAATCGAATCGCTAGTTTCTTCCGAAATATTCCCAAATTTTATGTTTTTAGCCCAAAAAAATAGGATTCCCCTTAACATCGTCTCGCGGCACACCGGCTGCGGAGCACTGTTTCATAATATGAATTATATTTATTATAAAATACACAAAGGAGTACCACTTTGTAAAGATGATTATATAGAACGCAGCTGACAGGTTTCGTGTGTGTATAACCATCGGATGTTTCTTCGTTGACCACAGGATCACAAACGATTATCGCAATTATTGCACTGGCAATGATCATCTTATGGTTCAGCGTATTGTAAACTATGGTTATCGCTGTCTGTTCACCCAATTCGCTGGGAAGGCCATTGTACGTCTATACAATAGAAAATAATCATTTGGTTTACATCGCTGTTAGTAATTCCCAAAGCTTTAGAGCAATGTTCAGAGGAATATGTCTGTACGCCTTGTTAGAATTGCTACGGAAACCTGGATGCAAGATTGAGCTAATACGTCCCACACTTTGATGCATCTGTCTTTCGATAGAGAGTACACACGCTTGCCAGAATTTTGAGTTACTAAAGCACTTATAGGCGTGTGATGTCCCTGGAACGTGCTGCTCGCTCGTCTTGTCACAAAAGGATTCCAAACCCGGACTAAGCAGTCTGGCCCGCCAGTTACTAGTGTTTGGCTCTCTGCGCATTTGTATTTAAAGGAGAGTAATAAAAATATGTTCGCTAATATGAAAATAGGCATCTACTCTAATAAGACGGTATACCCGTTTGAAAGTGTCAAAAATCGGATTTGTTCTTTTTATATATTTTCATAGATTGATGTTTTAGGAATATTATGAATCAAGTCCGATGTAAAAATTCGGAAGACTGACGAAGTTATAGGCATTTAAGTGGAACCACCTAGGTACCGATCGCAGCGGAACTATATTTTTCATTACGGTGGCCCTAAAAAACTCGCGCTACGTTCAAGCAATTCATTTCCAATTTTGCATGCAGAATCGTAATAAAATTCCACATCGTCCTACGAGAGCTTTTTTTATTCCGATTCCCCGTTTATTTTTTATAAAGAAAACAGGTGGATTTTTCTCTTAGAAAAATGTAACTTTACCTTTGATTTCTCACCATTTCTTTATTTTTCAAAATTTTCAAAATCGGCCCCGTAGGACGATAGTCCTAAGCAATAGTTTTTTAACTGAAACTGTTTTTTTAAGTAGTTCATAATACTATGTAAAGATAGTAAAAAAACGAGAAACCTTCATCAAGCCGTTGACTTGTAAAAAAATCCACAAAATGTACACATTTTCCATGGGTTCAAACGGATAGACCCCCTTAAACGCACCTTCGCAAAGAGTGAAACAAGATACGCCCATGTTCACATGAAACTTGTACTGAATCCTCGATGTTGTGAGGTCGCTGACTAAGAGGGAACAAATGTTGCACCTGCTACTAGACACGAAAGACCTCAGGCTGTTGTAATAAGCTACTTGCTTCACCCAGTCTGTATGGACGTTCTTATATTCTGCAACTTTTAGTCCTTGCAGTCCACCCTGTAACGGAATATCTTTAGTTACAGCAATTACACAAAAAGATATATAAATTATTCACCTTGAGAACAGATTCGTAACGAATAAACGATGTGTCGCGTTTAGGTTCTTGTTTAAAGGGTCCTCTGTCGATGGAATTGAAAGATATGATTTTAACCGATCCTCTCATATCTCCAAGAACAATGTACGAGTCCTCTTTAATGTTCGTACTGAAGTAATAACTCATGCAGGTAACTGCGCTCTCTATGCCTGAGATCTGAAGCGCAAACCAAGTATTGTTTATTGAAGTATTCAGCGTTCAGTGAAAGCGCAACGAACCAGCACACGAAGATCAAACTTCTTCGCCACGGTGTCATAGAATCTCAAGTCGCACTCGGTGGAACTGGTACATACTATCTGCACGTCAGGCATTACGATCATGTCAGTGATCGAAGTTTGTTGTACTCTTAAGTATGCTGTAAAGATAATAAAGAGAGAAGCTCGCAAGAAAGATATGGATGCTTTAAGCAGTCGGAGTACTAACGATTCACAGATTGTACAGTCCGTTCGTATTCTAAGTCTAGCGACCAGTAATTTATAATTCCTTCTTTAGTCACTGTTAAATAGCACCCTCTCTGAAAACCTACAGTTCTATCCTGCAGACAGAGGCAAGAAGTTTTGAAGAAGAATTTGGTGTTGAAGTTATTAGTGCGTTAAATATATCTGTGTTTATACAGGCAGAACTTCAGGGCAATAGGTAATTTTGTGTATAGGTGTGCGATGGTGTGATTTGATCATTTCAGGTATGCCTGTTATTGGAAGTTTCAGTATCTGCCATTGCAGGGCAGTGTCTTTCCGTTGAAACTCCACTAACAAATAGGAGATAAATTCGTTCCAAGTGATATTTCCATCTCTTTTCAAGTTCATCTGTAAATAGTAAAGAATATGATACCAAATAATAATTCTTTTTTCTATTTCCTTACTTTCTTAAATAAGACGTCAAATTCATCTTTTGGCATTTTAATATGTAATATATTTTCGAAAGCGTCGTATAACTGAGAAATGTTCATTTCTTCGTTCACTGAAATCTGCAAATTAATCGTTCAATGTAATAAAGTCAAATTGGTCTGTATGGTGTTAACTATCACCTAAGAATTGGTTGATAAACTGTTGAATCTCTGTTAACGTACCAAAAAGGCTTCATGGAGACGGATCAAGTATTCTTCTGGGCATTGTTCTACTACAGTCTTCTTGTTGAAGAAATCGTGAAAAGCTTGTTGGATGCTAAAAAAGAAATATGAATATACACATACATAATTACAAACTATGGTTCTATTCTGAATATGTGCTATTTCACCGACCTGGCATCATTGTTGTCCAGAATTTCCATTATTTGCGATAGTAAACTGTAGTATTAATTATAAAAGTAACATGAAAGATAAGTAGAAATGTACCATAATAGAATACTCTGATAATATTTCCCAAATTTTCTCATACAAAATAAGATCGATGAAAATTACACGATAGTGCTTTGTTATTTAAAATGGAATTGATTATTATAAAAGATGGCTTTCTTGTTTCAAATATTTGGCATATATGTTTCTAATAGAAGAACCTCATATAATAAAGTTTACTTAAAGCCCTGAAATCTTATCAATAACTTCTCAGTTAATTTATTCATTTATTATTCTCTTTGAAGGAAAAGTATGAAACAAATATTCATGGATTCAGCCTTGGTCTATACAGGCAGGGTTATAAGCAAAATAATCAATACCTTCCTGCATGGGAAATTCGTTTACCTGCTAGATACTTAGGTGTACAGTATAGGCATATACAATAGTATGAACTATGAAAAAGTTTCACCTGTTACAATTCAATGAGCTTTTGCGATTAAATCCTGCCAAGCCTTTCATCCAATAATGGAGTTGTTTAAAGCTCTAAGTTTGTTCAGTAGAGGAAAGTACGAAGAATGTACAACGATATGTTCAGATTTATTAAGAAAGAATCCATTAGATCAGGTATGAACAAGTTCCTCGTGAACTTATCTCGATATGTTCCTGACTAAAGCGTAATATTCTTCGCCGCAGGCTGTTTGGGTGTTAAAAATGCGTGCCTTAACATTGCAAGTATACGTAGATGATATAGAAGGGGAAGAAGAAGGAATCGCTGAAAGTTTACTGGACAGTTACACGATATCCTCTATGCCTAGACCAGGAACATCGTTAAAAAACCCTGGCACTTCTCACGTAGGGCAATACCTACGACCTAAAACACAATCAGGTGCATTTCGACTTCAAGGGGACAGCTATGAAATAGTAATACCAGTTCAAATTTAAAAAGCACTGTCAATTTTAAAGGTAGGCCACTCACAGGAGTTGTACGACCAGCTACTCAATCAGCAATGTCTCAATCGGTTGAACAAACCTTAAGAACACCAAGAACTGCTATGACCGCCAGGCCAATCACTGCAAGTTCTGGTCGCAGCGTTAGGTATACCCTTGATTTTAGATCAAAGTTCACCGTTGACTTTCTTCTACGTGTATGTATCTTTAAATTCATAGATTAGGCACAGCATCTATGTTGACAGAGCCCGGAGGACCTTTTATACAGCTCTCACGTTTAAATATTTCTAAGTACGCTGGCCAGCCTAGCATTGCGAAACCATTATTTGAATATATATACTATCACGAACACGATGTAAGATATGTAAGTATGCGCAGAGCACTCTTTCGACAATTTCATAGGAAATGTTAGATATTAAGTATCATGATACTGTGATATAGGCATTAGATCTGGCAGTTCAAGCAACGCAGGTGTGTCAGTACAAAGACTGGTGGTGGAAAGTACAGCTCGGTAAATGTTACTACAGTTTAGGATTAATCAGAGATGCGGAGCAGCAGTTTAAGTCAGCGTTGAAGGATTGCAAAACCATTGAAACGTGCTTAAGGCTGGTCCGAGTTTATATTAGGCTGGATCAACCTTTGGCTGCGTTGGATGCGTGCAAAAGAGGTCTCGACTATTTCCCCAACGACGTGAATATCCTCACTGAAATGGGGCGTATATTCGACGGCCTCAATAATACAACCATGTCGTTGAAATATTATAAAATCGTTGCGCAAGAGGATGCTTCGCAGACCGAGGCAATAGCCAGCATTGGGATGCATCACTTCTATAACGATCAACCAGAACTGGCTCTACGCTACTACAGGTAAACCTGAATCAAAATATATTTCAGAATAGTCTGAAGAGCGAGACTTCCTTGTTTGCTTAAACAGGCGATTGCTACAAATGGGCGTGTACAATGTGGAACTGTTCAATAATCTTGGATTGTGCTGTTTCTACGCTCAACAATACGACCATGTTATATCGTGCTTCGAGAGAGCATTGAATCTTTCCACTGATGAAAATATAGCAGACGTATGGTACAACATTTCTCACATCGCTCTTGTACGTGGATTATCGACAGCAATCGAAGCTAGTTTTACAATGAAATTTCTATTGAAAAACGATTTCAGACCGTGGGCGACATAACAATGGCAGCAGAATGTTTAAAACTGGCTATCGTAAGCGACAACAGACATGCTTTAGCGTACAACAATCTTGGAGTCATACAAGTACGAAATGGGAATTTAACAGCAGCGCGAACCTATTTCCACGCTGCTGCCAATATTGCTAATTTCATTTACGAACCTCACTTCAACAGCGCATACTTAGCTTACGAGGTAGCATATTAAATACAATGCATTCTATCTCTAATATCAAACTGTTATTATCACCAATTTCGCAGGTGGGAGATCTTCAGACAAGCTACACCGCGGTAAAAAAATCTTTAAGCGCATACTCTGGCCACTGCGATAGCAAAACTCTCTTCAAAAAATTAGAAAGATACTTTTCGCATACGTAATCTCTCTGATGAAAAGACTAGAACTTGTCCGTTTAATACAAAATGACTAATTTTATTTAATGTTTCATTGTAACTTTACAGATAACAGTATGTACACAATACATATGTGCAAAAAGTACAAATCACGTGACTCTACGCTGTTTCACTTTTTTTACTGATGTAAATCATTGCAATGATCGACAAATAAAATGAACATTTTTTAATTGGAATGCGAGTTTGTGGAAGTCAGTTGATAATAATAACTGCAACCTATTAAACTATGGAAATACGGAAGATTAAGCAAGTTCCTAACGAAACATATAAATATATAACAATGCGACAATAATTTACTTAAGTATTATTCATCATTTTACACCTTATATCGATACATTCTGTATATAGGTCATTATAATTGACATACAAACTGGTGATCCGGTAAAGCGTACAGAGTAAATAATCTATTTATTTACGACGATAAGTTTTATCTAGAGGAAACTCAGCACGACAGATACACTCCGATTTCGAGATGCAAGAGCTACATTTTGCACGAGTTTCGAATCCCCATTTACTTTGTGCACAAATACGGAACAATGTACAGTCTTGTTATTGTAAATGATTTGTAGTTTATTTTACGTAGTGTGAGATATAACCAGCCAGGAAATAACAAAATAGAATAAAAATATTGGATATACCGCTAGAGCCTTCCTCCCTACGGGTTGACTGTCGCCAAGAAATGCCATTGATGCTGAAATGGAATAGTTCGCGTCAATAAGCAATGGTTCCAAGTATATAATAGTGGAATAAAATTATACTAACCATATGTTGCCCATGCAAATCCAATCATGGAGATGACGAACCTTAAACTAAATAGGAAAGTAGTCTGTTCTGCTATTAATATGATTCTACATAAAATTAGAGCAATGGCAGTTGGCAGCAAACAGTATCCCAAGACGCAGATACTTTGGAAGAAGGATCTGTAAAGCATTGAATTATGTAAAGAACGTTCATTACAGCACTGCGCTTTTAAAATAAGCAAATAGTTGTAAAAAACATACATCAGATTTTCCACAAAAAATTCCCAAAAATCACGTTTTTTCGCCTGCCAATTAGGCATGACCCCTTAAACAATTAGAATTACTTACATGTTGCCACCCAACAATTTGGAATTCAATGTAACGACCATAGATCCAATCCATACGATTACAAAAACCTCTGCGAACTCTGGTCCCCCGTCATTTGAATTATCCGCTGTGTCAGAAGAACCTTGTAATATTCTGCAACAATAAAATATGCGACTGTAGTTATACAGACTAATCTTAAAAAATCTTACAATCACCGAACTTACATAGCCATGAACGTGCACAATACTAATGGTCCCCAAAGGTCCCCTGAAATTGAAAACAGTTCCTTTCTTCAGAAACTAACAATACATACAACGTCAAATATAAAATAAATCTCATAGCATATTAACTTACATTCCTTCAACAAACTTTTCTTCTCTTTGGGATATAAAACATGAAAAAACTTCTTGCCCACTGCTCGAACATCCCTAAGCTGCGAGAAACATTACTAACTTAAAACCAACTATTTCAATCAAAACAAACATAACTGTCTTCTTCAGTCGCTACTATTCTATATAAACTTACAATCGTATCTCTGATTGGTTCATCTAAAGTATTAAACTCAGGTTCCCCGAGGTTCGATTTCCGCTTAGCTCCTACTGTCATCTCACCCTCGACATTTTGAGGATCAGCATACTCCATCGTCACCTTAAACTTAAAACACAAACTTCGTGTTAAGATCGTCGAACGATTCCCAATCAAAATTTAACGTACTCCTGTATGGGACTCGTAACTACAATATACACACCAAACAAAACATACAAAATTGTAAAATTGCACACTTACATCAAGCTTTGTTTCATCCGCTGCTGCCATGTTTGTCGCCAGTGCTAGACTCTAATTACAAAGAGATCAGACATGTAACTTAACTAATGAGCGATATTGTCATATGAAATCAGATTACTGCCATATGTACGTAGCATTAATAAAATCTTTTCCATTAAACACATTCATTTCATAGTTTCAGTGAAACGCTACTGGTCCACGCGCACATAAGCTGCTACAATTAAACGCTACTCGCAAACGTCAATAAAATAATCTAACAGCGCACGCGAGCGTCACGATTTACACGCTCGTAACTGTCGCATAATTACGAGCTAACGCTAAGTGTTTTAATTATTTTCAAGCGGATCGTCGCGCAAGTTGACACATCTGATGTTACACGGGAATTGGTAGATGTCGGTAGTGTCGCGATTGAAACTTGCGGCTGACTTCGTCGATGAAATGCCACTTGAAATTGCGAGAATCTATCGCGAAGGGATCTAAGGATCTCTGATATTCGACGAGCATTTATTACCTTGGAGTACGATTATCGTTTATCGGTGTGCTACTTCGTAATTCGAGGGCTTTTCGATCCGGCGAGATGCCACGCGTATTCGTTTACATTGCAGTCGTGTCGGTGTTGACATGCACTGCGCATGCGCAACAGGTGAACACTTCGGCAGCGGAAGACCGAATCAGCGATGAGCCGCGAAAAAGTGGCCCGTCTGAAATTAAGGTCTACGAGGATTTGTGTATCCATTGGAGATACAAGGTGTAGATACTTCTTCTAAGGTCGCGTTGTCTAAAACAATACGAACAGAAATGTTAGAGGGGAATTTATTACCCTTGTTATCCTTTCTATGTTAGCAGTTTTATTTCTTGTAAATCTGAATGGCTATCAAAGCTGTTGAAAGCTGAACTTAATTGCACGATGTATTATACGAGGTTTAAGAGTCGATAAAGCAGAAGTAGCTTTATTATTTGAGTAGTTTTAAATGCAAACTGATGAATGCTCCTTAACTGTAATATTCCTAGTTAGAAAATCATTTAGTGTTCAACGCAAAGAGCACGCATTAGCTGTGAGACACCTGAAGAAGATAGATAGTTACGAACGTTTATACAAAATGATAACGATCCTCGGCGAAAAGATGATGGGCGTGATCGAGGCGAGTAAATCATTGATCGAGGCTGCGGGCTTTGATCCAGACGATAGATCCTTGCCACAGAACGTCACTGTTCAGAGTGGTAATTTTTTAAGAGTCTCCTCGATTTTTTTTATAATCCTTTTGAATCCATTCTTTACTGTAAAGTGTGTATATTTCGCAGCAATATCCACCGTGTTAGAAAACACGGCCTTGTTCGGCGACATTGTCCTCCACTTTCCTCACGTGACACATCGTATACTGAAATCACAACGCAAGTGGTATACAATGATAAATTGGACCATAGACTTCACACATCGATCGAGCCACTTTTTGGACAAGGAAACGAACGCTATGCTCGATTTGCTGGCTCAAGAACTGAATATGAAGGAACGCGAGCCGGGATATTTCAATCCCTATTGGCGGCCTGTTGATCCTCGACAGAGAGACAATGACGAGACGAAGACAAAGAAGGCGAAGAGGAAAGAGAAACGGAAGAGGGGGCCTCAGATGACTAAGATCGAATTGTGAAGCTTCTCACATATCCTACTTATTACACTTATCATTACCAAATAATCGTATCCATTTATAACTTTGTACTATTTTTTCTACCCATTCGTGTAAATATACGAAATAATAATTTACTCGTATACTTTCCGTTTATCCCTTTCGCAAAGATCTCGATCCTGGTAGCTCTAATTTTCGACATTTGAATCTTCTTCGCGACACCCCTCGGAATAATTCCAATTAATAAAAAAATATCTGCGCGAATTTTGAACCCCTGGGCCCTTAAACATTTAAATAATTACTTAAAAGCGCACAAAGTCGAATTTATTTAACTATCCTCTAAGTTATCGATTGCACGAAAAAACATGTCGAATAAAAGTTGTAGATCCAGACGAGGAGCATATTTTACGTCCCATTACTTTTTCTCGTGCGACGCACGGTTCTCGAAAAAAATCGGAAAAACTAAAAAAGGTTACGCAGATTTTTTTTATTAAATGGAAGTGTTTTTGGGGGGTGCCGCGGAGGAAATCGTGAAAAAACATTTCACCAAGTGTAAATAACAGCCACCCTATTGGACACGGAACCGGTGGCCTGTGCTAACGCAAATAAAAGCGCAGATTTCTCGACGGCCGAGACGGTGGTAGAAAGTGGTCAGCCAATGAGCTAAGAACGGTTCCTACCGTCCGGTTCCCGACTCCTGTAGCCATGGCCAGAAGTCGAGGACCCTCCTCGAGCCAGTCACCAGTGCTGCGAGAGTAGGTTCGACCAGTGGCATCGCCGATGACAAGCCTCCCGGTGCAACATAAAAAAATAACACAATCCATTCGTATTCGTAGTGCGTGAAATAGTTCAAGGTAGACGCGGGGGAAAAGGACTTCGGCCACATTTCTCGCACGGCTGCTCGACGATGGCACCACGGAGGGGACACTTGCTTCTTTGCGCCGTCTTGATCGTATCAGGTAGGACGACACGCCTGCAAATCGTTTCCCATCCGCCAGTCTATTAGATATTCCACGAAACAGGGGAGATTAATTACGGGTTCTTGAATGAATTACAACGCGCTGCCCTTTTCTATAACGATCTTTATAAAGAAACTTGTTACCTCTAGATCTCTATTCTAAGAGTTTCAATCGAAGAGTTGCTTTAACTGCAATGTTTGATATTAGGAATCTTTATTTCCAATTTAACTATTTAAACCGCAGTTTCTTTGTTGGATTAAGTGATCGAATCACCGCCACGGAGCAGGATAACGTAGGTGCTAAGCAAGAAGGAACGACCTTCTGCAACCATTCTCTTATGTAGCCTAATTTGCAATTCGTTGTCTCGCGAAATTCTCGAAGAAAGGAAATCTTGTAACATTCTGAGACACTTAAAGATTCTCAAGCCGAGAGGCTTGTTCTAAAGTTCCTAAAGGAGATCTTAATCGTTGATCGAGAGGAGCTATTAAAATCGTTTAAATTCTCTTCGTATATAAATTGTCGTAAGCACGTACGCAAGAATATTGACACAGATTCGTAGAGAATCACTTCCACGACACTTGGAAAGTTGGCGTAGAGTGTCGTGAGAGAGGCCCCACCGTCTTGTAAATAAAGCTGACACGGATAAAAGCGAGATGGGAGGAAGCAGCGCACCGACGCGCTGGAGCGTCGTTAAATTAGGTTCCCTGGCGGTTTCACCGGTGTTTACATAAGTTTTCGTCGCTCACACGTATATGGCACGCCGTCGCACGCTACACACGGACCTGAATTCAGGGTAAAAGCGTGTGCGTGTATGGTACACGGCCGATGGAAATGTTGCACCTGAACGATTTACCACAACGTCATTGCCAGAGCGGTACCTTCACTTTCCACTTTGCCACTAAACCGATCTTTTTGGCATTCATGCGCGAGAGCCTTGCTTTATTAACTCCATCGTGACTTTTCTTCCATCGCGATCGTTTTTATTAATTCCCTCGTAATGCACAGCTCGTGTATAAAATTCTGTTATACATTATGCATACCTAGTCTTTCGTCTTTGCTTTTCGTTATACATGTTACGCTATAAGTTTATTACTTGTGTCACGCTCGACTATTATAAGATCGCAAGGAAGTATCTTCCGGAGATACTTACTTTCTCCTGGTAGCCCATCCACAGAAGAATTCAACACGTTTGAGCCCAATCGCTCTCTACATCAAATTAAACGCTCATACATTTTCCGATTTATATAACTATTCTGTAAAGCTTCACGATTTTTCAGTATATTAATATTCTCACTCTTCTGCGTACCGAATTAGTTGTAATCATTAATGCATTAAACATTAAAGGATTAAGAACTTTCTAATAGAATTAAGATTTTGAATAATAGCCGTGTTATAAGTATAAAAGAATCCTGTAATAGAAATCGATAAGAGCAGGGATACCAGTGGATACAAGAAAATAATGAATGCGCGATAAGTTTCTAAAAAAAAAACCACACCTTGAAACGGTAGGGATACGATTGCGACAGAGCACGCCCTTTCGGCGCACGCTCGGAATAAAAAGTATGTAACCCCCGCAATAATGAATTCCCCTCGTGGTTACCAACAGCCAGTGTTTCGAGAGCGTCGCGTCGCTTGTAATAACGGCGCATCGACTCTAAGGAGTCGAAGGACAACTAAAAGCCATGATATCGAAGATATATACCTCACACTTTGCAGTCTGCATAGCTTAGATTGTTTTCTTGTCTAGTAATCCGCAGTGAACCAACGTTCTACAGAGATTAATACATTCCCAACGCTTTTAAAAAGAAAATATGTTAAGCTTAATCTATTTAGTTACGAGAATGATTCATTTGTTCATTAATTACAGAGGAAATATATTTGACACGCATGTAGGGTTATGATCGATCGAGGAATTTCGTGATCTGCGAAATAATTGCCTCCATATCTCAATGTTGGCGCTGTACTGCGAGTCAATGCTGATCCTTGATCTTGGCCCGAGTGATCTATACTCAACATATGGGTGGCATGTCCATCCTTGTCTTATAGAAAACTGTGAATATGTATTTTTGTAGCGACGACTACCGATATCTACTGTTTGATTATATTTCGAAATGGCACTGTATCGATTTTATCAGACTACTACTTGCACGGGGAGAATTAAAGATCGATGCATCGAGAATTTTAATTAAGAGTAATCTTAATTTGCAGGCATGCAAGACGTTCGGGTTTCTTTGCACCGTATGGGGTATCGAATGTATCCGATCAGACGGGAATAAATAAACCAGAATGCTCGAATCTCTACGCTTACGTAGCTATAATGCGTCTCCTCTAGACGTTGGAATTCTTACTACCACGTTCCTCGCTTTCTCGACCGTCTTTCCTATGATACCCTTGGAATTTCTCTCAGACATTTTCTATAAGCATTTCCACCTTCCCGCGTGCACTGCGTTATTGTTTTATTTCATTTCGTATGAATGGAATTCTTTTCAGTTATCTCGAATTATGTATTTCGTTACGTAAAGAATTCAATAGAAGTTATTAATTTCGTTGGGATCTAATATATTTTATACACCCACGCAAGAACTTTCATACGAGAAAGTTTCTTTAAGAGAATAATGCAAGAAATATGAATCTTTGAACTTTCAATTCCCTCATTTTTATCGAATTATTTAGAGATTGGTTGCTTTGGAATAATTGAAAATTAATTCAGCATACTGTTTGGGACGATGGTAAAGAAAAATATACCCCTCTTGCTTTTTTAACCAATTTTATAGTGCCAATTTAATTAAAAATTTAAAAATATTCTCTTTCTTAGTATAAACTTAATAAAGATAAGTTTTGAAAAAGATGCGATTTTTTCTCAGAAGCCAGGGGGGCACAACTGCCCCTTTTGCCCCCCTTCCCTCCGAACGCACATGGGAAAGAATTCAATAAAAGTCGATCCTGAATAATCAAGTATTCGAGGTGCACGTGTGTGAATACACGAACACGTTAATGTATTTCGAGGAGAGCCTTTACCTTGACCTTTTCCTCGAGAACCGTGTATCCTAATCTTCCAAGGTGTCCATGGTCCCATATATATTTTCTCATAGCTAATTGTCTCTCTTTTTCTACAAAGCTGTTAAATGTCAGCGTCTAATTTATTGCGCGACTGATTTTGCAGTTTATGGACAAAAGAATGCTAAGAAAGACGACGAGAAGAAAGACGAGGAGTTCACGTGCCCCGAAGGTCAAGGCAATGGTAACTTTGCAGATCCAGCGACGTGTAGAAGGTTTTATCAGGTAATTAATCAACCTTCCTTTCTATTTCATCTTAAAGATCAATTTGCAATTAAAGAGCTTCTCCGTTGAATCCCAACAGTGCGTCGATGGGTACCCATATCTGAACAGGTGTCCGTCAGGATTGCACTTCGACGACATCAGTAAGTTCTGCACTTTCAAAAATGAGGCCCGTTGCGGACCCATTGCCACGAGTAAGTATCTCCTTTGGAAGCCACCGTGAGCCATACAATCCTCCATTGACTGGGTTAATCTAAAGTTTCTCAATCTCAGCCCCACCGCCAGTGACCGAACCACCAACCGATTTGGCAGAAAAGTGTGACACCGCGAATTGTCAGCTGCCGTACTGCTTCTGTTCCAGAGATGGCACAATAATCCCCGGCGGTATTCATCCAGAGGAGGTATATACCACTCTCCGATACATTTCCTAGAGAATTATCTTCGCTCTGCTCTATACACGCTTTCCTTCGATGACAGACACCCCAGATGATAATAATGACATTCGACGGAGCGATAAATCACAATAATTTTGATCATTACCAAAAGATATTTACCACCGACAGGCTGAATCCAAACAATTGCCCTTTGAAAGGCACTTTCTTCATCTCACACGAGTACTGTAATTACAATATGGTACAGAGTATAGCGCACGATGGGCACGAGATTGCCACTGAAACTATATCGTGAGTATAAACGCTAACAGTCTGTGTAATTCTTAAACGGAACGTTACGATCTTAATCGATGATTATTAGATTGCAAAAGGGATTAGAAGATAAAGGATACGAAGAGTGGGTCGGAGAAATGATTGGAATGCGCGAGATACTTAAGCATTTCAGTAACATTTCAACCAGCGAAGTTGTGGGTATGAGAGCTCCGTATTTGAAACCTGGACGGAATACTCAGTACAAAGTACTGGAAGACTTTGGATATATATATGACAGCAGTGTTGGAATCTCTCCATTAAAAGTACCAATCTGGCCCTACACTCTTGATTACAAAATTCCCCATGAATGTAAAGCGGGCACGTGCCCCACCAAATCATTCCCAGGTACGTGACAGTTGAGTTTATAGATGTAAACGTAACTCGTACCAGATATCCTAAATCCAGTTGTGTTTCGATCGCTTTCAGGCGTCTGGGAATTACCATTAAACGCACATTACGTCGAGAGCTATGAAGGAGGACACTGCCCTTACTTGGATCAGTGCGTGCTTCACAATCACGATCCCGAAGAAGTCTTTGAGTGGTTGCAAGAAGATTTTAATCGATACTATGAACAAAACAGAGCACCATATATGATGCCGTTCCACACAAACTGGTTCCAAATAAAGGAACTTGAACGAGGTTTATCGAAGTTCCTCGACTGGGCAGTGACATTGTAAGCGGAAACCGAGCTCCACCTTTGTTACAGCTCTTTACCATGTTATCGACTAAAGAAACAGAATGATTAAGACAACGTAAATAATTCAGGAAGTGAATACATGTGTCGCGTACTTACAGGCCAGACGTGTACTTTGTAACCGCTACTCAAGCGCTTACATGGATGACTGATCCGAAGCCAGTTAAATCTTTGAATAACTTTGAAGGATGGTCGTGTAAGAAGAAAGAGAATCTTCCTGGCCCACCGTGTAATAATCCAAATAAATGCGCTCTGGATTTCAAAACTCAGGAATCTAATTTCACTACAACTAGGTGAACGATCGTTGATATGGAGAAGGTTCTCATCTAACTGTATTTCATAGTTTCAGATTGGTAATAATTGCAAATGTGTTCGCAGGTATCTAGAAGCATGCAGGGAATGCCCTAATAAATATCCCTGGCTAGGAGATTCGAAAGGAACCGGGCTATACAACGACAATTACAATCCTGAGAAGAAATAGAAACTTTTATAAGTGAGCTAGAATGATAATTAGGAAGAGTAACCGTCTGTCATTTATTCTTGCCTGAATGAATAATCCATATACCGAATCAGAGAATTTTCTATCCAATCGCACGCTGGAATGCAAACAGAGACAGAGATTGAAATGATCAAAGAATTCTTAAAACAGCGACGAATAAAAAATTAAGATTTTGTAAACTTCAAGGATATTAATAAAAATAAGATATATTTATATAATAAAACATGCTTATGTCACGGATCAAACGTCTTCGAACTACAGAAATATTCTATTAATTTTCTTCTGTTTCGAACTTCGCGTAATGCTAGCTCCGTTATATATAATTTTACATATTATTCCTGTGTATAGTGAATTTGTTGTTTCTGTTTTACAAATGTATATCCCACCATTTAACTCTAAACCACGAAATGAAAATCATTGTACTCTCAGGTATAAAGAATTTAGATAAAAATGTGTTGCATAGTCAAAGTAAGTACTCGTACACACGATCTTTGTATTATACATACTAATAAAAGCTGTACAACACACCCTTAATGTAGGAATACGATATAAGAGTATGGCGTATTCTCATAAGCTGTAATAATATTCTATGTATTTTATTTAGATATTCACTATTACAATCAATCATTTCATCTTAAAAAGGTATTATAATTACCTAACGTATGGGAATCCATGGTAACAATAGATCTGCATACTTTTTATTCCCTGAAACATCAGAAACATTAAATGCGACTTGATAGTAATAGATACTGTGCGTCCACGAGAAACTCTTCGGTCCGAATGGTATATTCCCACATTCTCTAACACAATTGTACAGATAGGGCATAGGTATTGCGGCTATTGACCGAAGCAATGAACATCAATGAATACGAAGAGACTGAACAGGAAACAGACAATGCAAACCAATGCGAGCAAAGAACTCCTGTGCCATTCTAAGGACCATCTTCTGGTCGACGCACAGTACAACATTTCAACTGAACACGTTCATAGTCAACTATACAGGGTGTTTCTCTACCTGTGGTCAATACTCTATGGGATGATAATACCTGCGAAAATAAGACGAAAATCAAAAGTGACGAAATTGTGGTAAACGCTTCGTTTTCGAGGCTTTGTGACGAAGCGTTTACCACAATTTCGTCACTCTTGATTTTGGTCTTATTTTCGCCGGTATAATCATCCCTTAGAGTATTGACCACAGCTAAAGAAACACCCTGTATAATCCGAGAAGCTTATCACGACACGAATGTGTTCAAATAATAGCCCCAGAAAATTGTCTGACTTACGTGGTTCGGGGAAGCGCTGTGGATATTTCTTAATATAATCTAACAGTACTGCGTCTCGTTTAGCATAATATTGATCAGTCGTTACTGTTAAAATTCTGCCAAGAGCTACACCCACTATGCCAAATGCAATGTGATATTGGAGACCTAAGGAAAGTGACAAATACATAGGACTTTAATCATTAATGCGCAAAAATTCTGAAGAGTAACAAGTGATTAAAAACTATGGATATAATTAGCGCATGGTGTACAATATTTCCATAGAAATTTATCACCTTAAATCACGACGTAATTAAGATCGCGCATTCGACATAATTTATGGCAGCATTGGAAGTTCATTTTTTATAGTCGGAAGCTCTCAGATACATATTATGTAACAGAGTAACTACGGGCAGGTTATGTTTCGGGGTATTTCGTATTCAATCAATTTACCAGAAGAAAGGGGTCTATGTAACACGTAATTCCTTAGCCATGGTGACGTTGCACCGACGATACCACCCATTATTTCTCCAGTATACTTGTTATAAAAGCGCCGTTCATATTGGTAATTCTTGCCCTCCAACATATCAATTGCCCACTGAGCAGGAGACTTCTCCCCTGCTTCTTCCATATCTTCTCTTTACGCGACAGATTAGAAAAGCTATGGATTTCGCTGGATTTGAAGAGAAAATTCTGTCGAGAAAGATTCCGTTACAATTAATTCACAGTAACAAAACAACTGTGCTTTCGTTGAGCTGCTCAAAGAGACTTCTCCGGACCGTGTACTTATGTACTACTTACTGTATTTGCATATACGCATGAACCATTAGAAGCGTTATATACGCACCTGTCGTGTCAATTTTTTAAGTCAATGTTCCTTAACAATGAATCATTGATCATTTAACTGTCACGACGGAATCCAAAGACCGTCTCCAGGCTTGCAAGCACTTTCGTGCGTAAGTGCAAACTAAAGCGCCCCATTCGATTTATATAATGGCATACGAAATTGTTTGTTAGTTTGTTAATTTGCTTATATGCAACTTGGGAATCTGAGCTTATTCTGGAGTTACTGTAAGTCATTATGCTACCGTTTATAGTAATCAAATTCTTTATTTATCGCTTTAATATGTGTTTCAAATATTGAATTGCGAACTCGAATATTGGCGGCGCGTAGCGGTGGAGTGGGAATTAAACTGGACGTTAAAACGCGCCCAGGGTGCCAGGATTGAGGAATTAGGGCAATTGTTCTACCCTGGCATTGACTTGTTTTCACGTCCGTGATCTCTATGATGTAAATAAAATAAATAAATAAGGAGACTTATTTGTATATTCTTGCACCTGATCTGCTTTCGAAGATTAATGAATTATCGATTTTTTAGATTTACTTATTTATGTACTTTTAGAATCGCGTCTCAAAATACAGGTCCCTGACTAAAGATGTAAATAATTCGAATAATTTGAATATTCGTACATTCGAATCTTAAATTCGAATTCTGTGGTATTTGAAAATTTATTACAGCTCTACCCCTGACTACTTCGTAATTATTTTGTTTGTAATTAATTAATAACTAACTATTCATTGACAGAGTCAGGACAATTGGAACTAATTATAATAAGAAAAAAGATTACATTTTTCTTGTACACGTTACGTAGAACGTTTAAAAACTGGATAACCGAGTATTTGTTTATATAGTATTGTATATATTTTGTTTATAAGTTCATGTAAAGTACATTTTTCAAACATCAGAGAACCAAAAGTTCACATTACTAATGGAAAAGGTCTAATCCGCAATGATTTATGTTGCGTACAACATTCATTCACACCCAGCACATGCGTTATTATCCTTTTGCACATGCCCCATTGATATATTACATGTATACAGAATATTTGTATCACGAAGCAATGAATGAAGAACGGTACTCTACGTTGCCCCTTTAATCACTAGAAAATAATACTCCCCCATATTCCTTGTAGTGCTTTACAAAATACATTAAATATAAATATTTAATGCTGTAAGTAAACCTATCACCATGATTCCCAATAATTGCTAATTTAATACGGTAGCTTTCCGGAACTTGTTCGAGGAGAGTAGCGGAGTAAGATTAAGCAATAAAGAATATTGTCTGTCCACTTCTAAATGCGAGAAACTCAAATTCTTTTACCTAACACTACTTTCGTCTGAGTCGCAATAAATGCGAAACGCTCGATTGCTGTTTTTCTACGAATTTTGGCATATTCATGGAAGAAGTTCGTGATTGTTAACGATTGGGAACCATTGCTTTATTGAGATCACATTTGCAGTTCAGAGATCGTGTTCAAGAGTAGTGACATTTAAATCGTATGTAGAAAAATATACGGTAGCAATAAAATCTATGTTCTAAGGAAATACTGGTTCGTATCTTCGAAAAGATATCAACATCTCTATCTTACAATCGTACGCTTTCTTTGCCTACCACAATCATTCAACACAGGAGAAACGTAATTTCCAATCCTCGAGATGAAACTTTTCGAAAACAACGACGGAACTCTTTAAATCTGATATTAAATTTTCCCATGCTGCTTCCATTTATAACTGAATTTACTTAATATCACAGAGTTGCAACTCAGCTTATGAAAATTCGAATGCAGATTCAATTGGATCCAAAATACACCCAAGTTTTAAGGAAAAAAAAACATTAACAGAGATTAATACCGTTTTAATAAAGTTTCGATCATTCTTTCAGCTTTTGACACATATATCACTCAAAATGTAAAAGAAAATACTTCCATGTCGTAAGTTTCATAGAAAATATCGATTTATATATTGATTTCTCAATCTGCTTGTTTCACATGGATAGAGTTAGCAACTTAATTATTAATTAAAGCATAACAGCATCCTATAACACAGAACTTCCGTCTCAGTTTCTCAACAATCCCTTCTTAAATAGTCTATCTTACAACATTCATGTAAAACCGAAACGTATCTCGGAAGCATTAGAATTACTATTTCAAACAGTAAATTAGTAATTCAAGAATAGCGAAAAGTATTAAAATAGTTAAAGTACTTATAATGCGCTCGTCCCGTAAATAAATAAATAAATAATATCCATATTTACACTACGAATTTGAAAACTTGCCAACAATGCAATTAACCATTCGATCGATTACTAAAATTAGCTAACAAATATTAACTATTATGCAACAAATCTAGACAGTCTTCGCCGTAATTTCATGAATGAAAAAATTCGCCTGTGGCACATTTTAAAGGAACTGGCTGAATCGTAACGTAGAACTGTAAACAGAGTTGGGTATTATTCGAATATATCTTTATTCGATAAAAAACTGATTCGTTTTTATCGAATGACTTCGTTTTATTCGACAATTCTTATTCGAATACTGCCCAACTGTGATTGCAAATAACAATTTCGTTCGGATTTAGGCTTTCTCTGACAAGCGTAAAAAGAAATGACCGAAATATTGTTCTCGAATTAATTTCACGTTCTCGCACAGATCCGTAAAATGTATCATAGTTAACTTTGACACGCAATGAATTCGCTTCACATTTAGTAATTTGGGGACTATTGAAATCTTCTATTAACTCGCTTATTCTATCTATACCTGTTTGTTAATTCAACGATGTTTACGCAAAAGCGTGACGATTCTTCAGCTATGTAAAACAAATCGTAATAACGTGCTACGTTTCTGTACTATGAATCGCTATACCTTGTACAAATCAAGCGTGAGGGGACCATATCGTCATCGCGAGCCTTCAAGATAAAAAACATCACGATTACTATGAAACAAGAGGACAGATAAATAAGACACGTACCTCAGGCATGATTGTGGCATCGTGTTCACTTGATGCCATAGCAGTAGTGCCAAAAATATGCACCAGGTGCGTAATGGACACAACACAGTGGCTAATGTTCCATACGCCAGCCAGAAAAAGTACGCCATGCAAGTTTGCATTACAACCAGTGTTGTTATTGGTAAATGATGCCACAGTAAACAAACTTTGGATAATGACTTATTGTCAGACTTGTTAACATTCTGTAATCTATTCAATCGGTTACTTTCTGGATTCTTTTATCGTTATATGTTTAGTAATTGAGGACCTTGCAGCAAAGGGGGAGGCAGCTCCATTTTTGAGAGTTTATCAGTTCAAACAAAATTGTACAATGTCCAATTTGGAGCACGGGGGTTTTCGGAAGTTCAGCCATATATTTTTCAATTAGCGTTCTCTTTTCAATGTTAAGTCAAAGCTATAATTTTATAACGAGTTTTTTCTAATTTACTCCGAGTTGGTAAATATGAAACTGCACCCCTCTTGCTGCAAGGTCCCCGATTGATGTATACTCACCGTTTGTCCACTCCGTGAGATAAGATTAGCATAAGCGGCAGGTGAAAAGAGAATAACTGGAGGAACCCATAAACGTAAGTGAAGGCACCGGGTAAATAAGAATTTCCAACGAACGTTCCCCAAGCAAAAATTATGCCAGTGTGATTATCTATCACTTCGCCGATAGCCCAAGGTCCTTAAAGATACATATTTTACAGAGGGAACAGATTTTTCTAATCGTTCGTGTCGTTTCTATCATTACTTTTAATGCAGAGAATTCGCAATTACTCACCAACTGTTAAGTATAATGCGTAAAATACTAGTGGAAAAAACAGTCGATCAACAGTGGATAGTATCCACAATTTCCTGAGCCACGAGTGAAAGAATTTTATTCGCAATCTTGGTCGGTGCATTTGCTTCCCTGCTCGAAACAATATTTCGTTACGCTTCCATAGTCTTTTAAATTTGAACGCAAAGTTACACAGCGCATTTATATTTCACTTACTCTCGCACAGTATGTGAAGAAAGCGTAGCAAACATAATGGGACTACTAACAGGACCAACACTGTCCCAAATAGGAATTGAAACTGAATAAACAAAACACTATATAAGTACAGTGATATATCTGCAAGTGTAATTATTAGATGCCCCGTTACTTACAATGCTACTGACGTTAGACATAAGAATTAGCCTAGGCAGAATACTGAACGACAGGCGAGTTCCATCGAGAGCAAAGGGCTGAAGTACCATCGCCTCTCTGCCGTCTATATCAACGACTCGTACCTGAAACCAATTATCTCTATTACCAACAATGCAAGGTCCAATCTTACGACATCGCTCTCCAAGGGTCAATAATGTTCACATAAAATACGCTGCTTGACAAGGGAAGATAAATATATTTCGCTCAACTCGAATAGTGTGTATTCCCTCGCTATACTCTGTCGAATTCCACTTTGCAGTAAAAAGGGGTCCCTTCGTGTGTTTACAAGCGAGCCATGCACCATCATCCAGTTGAGCTTCAACGGTTTTTATCGACGATATTGAAAATGCTAGTACTCTAAAAAATTGCCCGACACGTGATGAGAAGAAACAGTGACACAAGTAGCTACTGTTAATCTTCTTTGTACTGAAACAGTTTACCTGATATGCGTAGACTTAACAACAGACAATAAGTTCTCTCTCCTCGGCATCGTGTATAAAGCATGCTTCGGATTGGTGATCAATACCACAGGCCATTCTCCGTGCTTAGCATCAATAAAAGAGAACTGACCATGATCTATAGCTGCCAGACGATAGCTAATAGGTACGATAAATCGATATAACATCAGACAAGAATCGCGCATCTGTTTTACAAGAGCTAAACATGGCTACGTTACATTCTGTTATCCTTCCAGTCAGCTAATTCTAATTCAAGAAACCCTGCTTGCTGCAGCGTGTACATGTTAGGCACTGCTCCACCAAGCATATGATAATGCCCGCAGACGTACACCATACTTTCCTTGTTTTCACCTGAAAATATATTTCGAAACTGGCATTTTTTTACAGCATGAGCGGTATACTATTAAGATACTAATTTAACGCATAGTCTACTACTTATTACCTATGATATTTCTGATGCTTGTCCTGGATTGCGACAGTATGCACGAGGTGGGATAATGTCCGAACCAAATTATAAAATCGGCATTATTCACCCGAGACTCGTTCACTAATTTGTTGATACTACTAATTTCCTGTTCGTCTAACACACCGATAAAATTGAATGGTCTTCTCGGACCAGGCTTTAAGCAAGCGTCTATCGCGATAAACGTATAGAGTTCGGAACCAACGTTGATGGTGTACATATAAGATCTCGGGTGCTTCTTCCCTTGGATAGAGTAGTTGGAGTAATAATTATTCTTCGACTCCAGACTGACTACATTGAAATTATCTGGAAAATGTACTGAAGTCATAGATCATAGCCTGGAGAAAATAAAGCTTGAACCATTCGATTGGAATTATTACCATGATTGCCTCTAACGTCCAACCACAAAGTTCTTTTACTAATTTCCACGTCGTCTAATACTTGCTTATAGTACTGCCATTCTTCTAATATCTGCTTTGATCCCATTTTGTCTCTGGCTTTGGCATCCGTAAGATCGCCTATTCAATTACATTACGTTAGGACAGAGATAAAATAAATAAAGGGTGTAAACAGCGAAGAAAATTTA
Source organism: Andrena chrysosceles (assembly GCA_963855975.1). Classification (NCBI taxonomy): domain Eukaryota; kingdom Metazoa; phylum Arthropoda; class Insecta; order Hymenoptera; family Andrenidae; genus Andrena; species Andrena chrysosceles. The sequence goes on along the minus strand of OY979766.1, from coordinate 5,317,098 downwards.
CCCGAAGCTAGCACCACGGGAGGTCTGATGGTGTCCACGGTGACGTTACAAAACTCCTTCAACTGTGTTATCCTAAATGGGTCTCGGAATATGCTTATATGTATGTCGGATATCTGAAAGTAATAAGCATCGGATGAGCGATACTGGTGGCAAGTCGATCGAACCGTCATTGCTATAATGGGAGCGTTCAGCGCAACCAACTGTTCGACCCAACCGTTTGCAACCGTTGAGAACTGATCGGTGAGCAGCTATCGTTCCGCTCAGTTCCGCTGAACGACACATGGGAGGGTGGGGATATTTTAGCAGTTCTCAACATGTTGGGTAAAGTAAGCGGAGTTTATCTCCGCTTGAAAAAATGGCAACTGCTCATTGAACATGTTGGGAATTGAGCAACTGAGCGGTAGCGTTCAGCGAAAGATCATTGAGCACGAGTGAGCGCATAGCTAACAGTTGGTTGCGCTGAACGCTCCCAATAGTACAAGCTTCCCCAGCTGGTGATTCAAACCCTCGACTAACAGACCTGTAAAAACCAGACCAAGTGGTCGAACGATGCTCCGATATCGTAAAGCTTAGGTTGCGACCAGTCGACCTTGGCGTTTCTGCTAGGCAGACTGTCGTCCAGCACGTGAGTGTCGACATTGATCAAGTCGGCGACATTCGCTACGAGTATCGACAAGATTAGCACGAAGAGCAGCAGGATGACGGTGGATTTCGCTATTCTCATTTTCAAAGAGGCTCCGCGGACACTTTGCGCGGCGATTCCCTTGGCGTTGTCAAAGTGACATGTAGTTTTTTAGTAAACATTCGATCGCTGATCAAAGCCACCTGCTGTCTACGTTAGCGGTGTTTACCAATCCCCTGCGTCAGAGGTTACATGCCGCGGTCCGCGTCACGCTTCGAACGGCAACACGCGCTAGACCGGGAAGACGATTCAGAACGTTGGTTCCTCATATCTGTGCCATATTTCACGACCGTTCGGTGATTATGCATCGGTATGCACGCACTGTCAGGCTCTTGATCATTGCAGAATGTTGCAGAACGTCACGGAACGTCGAGAACGAAATCTCGCGCGTTCTGCGCATGACGGATCTGCGACAGCGGTGCTCATCGCCCGTTCTACGCGAACTAATAATCGAGTATAACCAGGGGCGTAAGAAGTAGTGATGCTTTAACTTTAAGGCCGACTATCGGTGACTATAATCGTAAGAACGCAATATAATTATGTCAAGTTATTATTAGCTGCTAACTACTTTATTATCGTAACGGACTACTAGTACCATTATGCAGACTATTTTCACCCACCGCTGAGCGTTCATTGCATATTACGAGACAATATATATTATAGTTATTGACTACCAGGGGCGGAGTTGTGTACCCACACAGCACAACGTCCCAAAGACGTCTACAGACGTCCCACAGACGTCTTGGGGACGTCTGTAGACGTCTTTGGGACGTTGCGGGACGTTGTGCTGTGTGGGTATAGGCGAAGTAGGCTGCAGCCAAGGACGGCAAAATTTGGAGGGCGACAAATCTGGGGAAGCTTGCAAATTTTGGAGAACAACAAATTTTGGAGCGACAAATTTTGAGCGAAAGATAATAAGAAAATAGAAATAATGGAAAATAAAATAGAATAATTTTAAACGGAATATGTAATTGAAACGATTCTAGTTGTAAACAACGACTGGAAATAGCGTGCGCGATTGCCGTCGCGAGGGGGTTAAAAACCACCTACAAACCACCGGTACCATTAACAAACATGCAATAAAATGTAAAATACTTTGTACATTTTATAACGCTACTTGGAAAATTCATATGCGGCGGTACTAATAAATAAAATCTCGCATATATATTCTCGAGCTCATTTTAAAAGGAACTTGCCGACCGACGAGTTTAGATCGGTTCTGCGCATGTTGGCGCCAATTGGAGCCGAAACAAGCTATTATTGGCTATACATCAAACAAATGCTCCCTTGGAACCAATGAGCTCATTCAACATGCGCGAAATAAGTTCCTTCTAAAATGAGCTCGAGTATAGACTCTTAACCCCAGGGTTCCCTGAAAGTTAGCTACGCCCATGAACAGTCTTTTTAAATGGAAAATACAAATCGCGCGATGAAAGCCACTGGATCACAGTAATTTTTCTTATCCGCACCAAGAGGGAACATCCGTGACTGTCGCGTTGTGCCAATGTGTCCCCCTTGAGAAAAAATAAGGGTAGCGTTTGATAGTGTTGACATATGTGGTTGGTTTTTCACTGAAATAACGTAACGTTTCCCGGTGATGTTCTAACTTCTTCCCTCCTTGACAGCGTTCGCTTTCTACTCGCAATCGTACGTTTCTTATTACTGCCGAATATACTCGCTGTGTCTTTATATCAAACGATTCACTCGCAGTAATGCCTTTATTTTCGAAAACGACCAAAATAATAACTTGCAATATAACCTATATACTCGATCGTGCATCTTGATTTTTTTCGTCACTTGAATGCACTTTCGTAAGAATGTACAATTCTCGACTTACAGTTTATACAGACTGGTAGTCATTTTGCATGCGTTTATATACAGCTACGTTGATTTTTATAGTAAAAACGGTAACTCGTATAAATAGCACGCTTTTGTTACCGGATGTTGGAATTAATTTAGTGACTAAACATACTTGCATCGAAGCCGATGCAGATACTCGTTTCATGCGGCAGATTTGGCCGCTGATTAATCTCGCTATAACTCGATATTTCGCTCGTTTTATGGACATGTACGTTTCGTTTCGATAAAGGAGGTGAAATATTTGATCGAACGTTGCTCCGTGAATAATAAATCGTGTGTGATAAGTTCGTATTATTTATTTGGGGTATAAGGCATTCGGAAGTGAAACTCCTTATGAAATGGAGCGGCGGAACGTGACTCGAATATCTGCTTCAATATTTAAGACGATCGATTTATCGTGTTTGATACGTTGAATTTCCAATACCCTTGTTTCGCTTGACTTCCGATTAATTTTTAAGCGATCTTAAATGGGTCCTTCTATTTTCCTTGGGCACCAATAAATGATAAACAAGAATCTTTCTGCTTCATTTGAAATTCGTACTTTTTGAATTAGTAGTTTGAAATGTGAAATTTGTTTTATTACAGGGAAAATCTGCGAATCTCATTCGTCTGTTCTGTAAATTTTAGATACAGAAATTAATTTTGAGCCGCTGTTTTCTTTTAACATTTACAGATGGCATCTAGCGCACTGGAAGCGAAAATCAATAAAATTAGGCAACAGAATGAAGAAATTAGGAGAAGACACGAGGTAGATATTGCAACATAATGAAATTGAAGGATATATAAAGACTGGGGATATCATGCTCGTACGCGTCACATTGCCTTAAATAATGTTGTAATTTTATCAAAAAAAGTGTTTAAAATTGCTCGACTTATGTAATAAAAGTCACGAACAAACATTTAAATATCTGTTGCAACAGAAACTTGTATGATGATGGGGGCTAGTAATTTACATATGTGTTTAGTCAAAAGATATGTTTCCCAATAGCCAAGTGTTAATAACTCATTTCACTTACGTCGTCAATCATTTTTGCTATCAGGAAGTAGAAGAAGATAAAAAAAATGCTGCCAAACTGAACGCTTTGGTTCAAATGGTGCCGTCCTCGGATTGGCCGGAGAGGAAGGAGCCACCGGAGTTCTCGAGCCCACCAAAAGCTAAACAAAAGCTAGCCAAAGAGAAACTTGAATACATGCCTTCGTCTCATCCCAACGAGGGAAAGAAAGTACACTCGTTTGCTCAAGTAAGTAAACATTCTTTCAGCTTTCTTTTATGAACTTCAGAATAACATAGAATTTGAAAATTGTTATTTCGCAGGGAGAAGGTCCGCCACCAGATCCCAAATACAATTTTCTGGCAGACTCAGAACGAGAGGAACCAAACGCGGAGTATACGAAAGAGGCTCCTGGAAGTAGGTCTCACAATAAAGTAACGAGAGGCAGTTTCAAGAAGAAGACTGGTGGAAGAGAGAGTATACCAAAAGTGAGTGTTAATGCTTGTGGGTTTAGTTTTATGGAGCATAATGAACTTCAATTCTATGCAGGATAACAAAGTGTATAAGGGGAGCTATAGAGATGAATCTCAACCAGGGTACGATGCTTGGAGGGCAGAAAGGAATCGTATCGATGAAGATCGCATCAGCAGGCAAAGAACTGCAGAAGGGAACTGGCGGAGGGAATGGGATAATGATAAAGTATATATGTGACAATAATTCTAATAGCTTTCGAATTTAAATGGCTGAGCATAAGAAATTGGTCATGAGAAAGAGGGAATGTATGAGACTGCTACGAGCTTTCGTTAAGGAGGAATGATTTCTGCCACTATAAAGTACGGGGAATTTTACATTATAGATGCATATCATAGATGAGGGGATGAAGAAAGCATCGAGGCCCACATTAGTAGACTTCACAAAGAAAGATCACAAAGACTCCGACAGGAGATACCATGCTAATAGTATGTTCACTCGTAAACGTTCTCGTACTTTACAAAATTAGCGAAATAAAATGTGTTTTTTCATCGTAGATAACGAACACGTGAATCATACTCGAGGTGGAAGTCGCGGTATGCATCGTGGTTCGTCAAAAAACTTTTACAGTAATTACGAAAACCGGTCTCATAATACGTACGATCAACATAGAAACAACGCGGCAATGCCAGTGAAGGCTCCAATGTCTCCAACTTCCGAGGATAGAACCGTTATTGCTACTGATAAGAGTATCAAGGTCACAGTAAATCAGGGCAACGTGACGAAAGGACCAGTGATGAGTGTTAAAGGTATTTTGTGTAGTACTGCTTATATCATTTTTATGAGTGACTAAAGCATTTGCTTCGTTGATTGATACAGGTTTTGATTTGTAGTGAACTCGCCAAGCATAGCTGGTACCGGAAGGGTTGGGCCGCGACAAAGGACTCGCGTTACTTACAGCCATTCGGATGCTGAAGCTCCGTTTACCGAAGATGAATCTTTCAATCGGCAGAAATCCTTTGAGGACAAGTCGAAGGGAAGCTACTATAATGCTACGAAGTCTCCCAATATAAAAAGGTCACATTCCCAGAAAAAGAAGGAAGGTGACGCGAAATATCCGTACCATCAGAGGAAAGAGACAAGGAGAGAAGATACTGAGATGAATTCTCAGATACATCATGATAGCGAGTTTAGATCGCAGAAGGATTCTCAAGCGTCTCATGCTACTAAGTCTCCAAGGCCTGTAGGGGGAAATGTGAAAGCAATGAAGCACGATCTCTCAAACATCAGTTCCTCTGAAACATGTGAAAGTCAGGAGTATTCTAATCTTGGTTTAACGAAACTTGAAGATAACGTTGTGAAAGAAAATAGCGAGATATCTAAACCTGTTCTGTCTGACCAGACAGATACACTTACAGAGAACGTGGAAATTAATGCAGAGAGTGTGCAGGCTAATACAGAGAATGTGGAAAATAAGATAGATAATGCGGAAACTAATGCAGAGAGTTTGGAAACTAATACCCAGAGTGAAGAAAGTAAAATACAGAATGTGGAAACTAAGGTAGAGAATGTGGAAATTAATACACAGAGTGGAGAAAATAAAATACAGAATGTGGAAACTAAGATAGAGAATGTGGAAATTAATACACAGAGTGGAGAAATTGAAATAGAGAATGTGGAAACTAGTGTAGAGAGTGTGGAAACTAATACAAGGAGGGGAGAAAGTAATACAGAAAATGTGGAAGTTAATACAGAGATTGTGAAAGGTCATACAGAGAATGTGGAAACTAATATAAATAATGTAGAAGCTAATACAGAGAATGTGGTAGCTAATGCAGAGAAAGTGGAAGCTAATACAAATAATGTAGAAGCTAATAAAAAGAATGTAGTAGCTAATACAGAGAATGTGGAAGCTAATACAAATAATGTAGAAGCTAATACAGAGAATGTGGAAGCTAATACAGAGAATGTAGAAGCTACTACAGAGAATGTGGAAGTTAATACAGAGAATGTAGTAGCTAATACAGAGAGTGTGATAGCTAATACAGAGAATGTAGTAGCTAATACAGAAAATGTGATAGCTAATACAGAGAATGTAGTAGCTAATATGAAGAATGAAATTACAAATGAACCAATAATGCCGACAGAAGCAGAAGAAACTTCTTCGGCTTGCTTATCAAGTACAGAGAACTTTGAACCCCTTACCAAAGACGACACAGATAAAAATAATCTCGAAAACAACCACGAGTGTCCACGGGAGCTTGCAAATGATACGACGGAAGACTTGCCAGAAGCTAATGACATGTCTTCCAGGGCATCGGTTCCGAATGATACCGAATCTAAGGAGGGACTTGTGCCAAACGAAAGCAATAACGTTTCCGATGATATTCTTAAGCTAGAAGAAGCTTCTCCTCGCAAAGATGATCGACAATCATCAAAACAGGATAGTGAGCAGTTTGTAAACGATGACTGTGATAATATTAAAGATGAAGTTGCTACACAACGAAGTGCACAAGTAACAGCCAATGATCATGTATCTTCGTTGAAGGTTGAAACACATTCTGTGATAGAAGTAAAAGATCAATCAGTGTGCAATAATGTGTCGGTAGAGGCAAAAGTACCGGTTACAAATAAAAAAGCGGACGAAAGCAATCGATGTACCGATAAAGATGTAAAAGATGCTGCGAATTGCGTCGAGATGAATCAGGAAAATGGTTCTGCGAATGTGGATGCGAATTGAACAGAAAGAAAAGGAAGGGGAAAACCGAAGGGATAAAGCAGCGCTGTCCAAGCCAGGGCTCTCCCACTCCCGTCCGCGTCGTCAGGGATACCGCTCGACGCTAAATAGGCGACTATGACGTGTGTATTATAGCGAATTCGGCGCCCTGAACTATACTGCGTTCCACATTAGAGCATACTTGTTTCGCGCAGGGATACACTGTTGATTGGTAGTAAACCGGCAAGGAAAGTGCTACGACCAATCGCGTGTGTCAGATGAGTCAGATTCATGGGAGCTGCACAGATCGGTCGCAAATCGGTGAAGGCGTTGGTACACTTTTATATGGAACGCAGTTTAGTGTGCACCGAGTGCGAACTCTTCCGGTGCCACACATTCGGTGTGTTGCTCTATTAGTACGCAACTTTTGTATCGTATTCGATGAACAAAAACTGCCCTGTTGTAGAGTAAAATTTGCATTCGGATAAACGAAATGGGATGAGTTTCATCCCAATACTGCCCTAATTCAATACTGCTTAGAAATTGGTCGCATGTAATTGGTGCTAACTAGAGAACATGCCACATTAGCATGGGCGTCCGCAAAAGGCTTCAGAAAACACTCTTATTTTTAAAAACTTATCTTTATTAAGTTTATACTAAAACACTGAATATTTTGAAAATTTAAATTTTCAATTAAATTGGCGCTACAAAATGGGTTGAAACAAGCAACTAATTGTCGCCCCCTGAAAAAAAGTCTGCGGACGTCCATGTGTTCTGTGTTGGGGCAGCACGAACACAGAGTCTGCCGAATTTGCTATTAGTGACAGCACGTCATACACGTCGCCACGGCGTGCCAATGCTACTACTACTATTCGTCGCGAATATTATGTGGGGACGGAGCGTTTGGAAGAGGAAGTGGGCGCGTGAGGGGCTCCACCGCTGGACAGCGCTGGGATAAAGGATACGAAAGAGGGATTGTAATACAATTGATCTCGGTTAAGCTGTAATCGGGCTCTAAGCTAAGCTTTAAACTTTAAGGATTTTAATCGGGACGACGCCAGGAATCGGGGTCTCTTAATAATTCGAAATAATTCGATTTTGCGAATTAAATGCCTGACCGACTCTAGGTGCGATGCAGCGTCTTCTGATTTCCGCCGAGCGCCGACGTCGAATCGCATGTGTGCCTAGGATCCCTCGGGCATTTAATGGACAAAATCAAATTCTTTATTTTTCATCTTATCGATATGAGAGCGACACTAATGGATTCCTGGCGTTCTCCCGACTAAAACACACCAAATTCCATGCAAATCGGACTACTTTTAACGAAGTTGGCTTTAAATTTTGTAAATTAAATTGTCCGATTTACATACATGGCTTTTGGTGTCTTTTAATTGGGGAAACACAAGGAAACATCAGCTTAACCGGGGAACAGTGTATATCGCAATAAAAAATAGTATCAGCTATTGATAACACATTGAACGGATATTACATTGATACTTTTTGATATTAGAAACAGTTCTGACGCTTGCTTCTGTTACAAATGCTATCTCGATATACATAATTAGAGACAAACTCATACAACGATGAACGTCGTTATATTTCTTTTCCAATTATGAGTACTTAGATTGTTGCTTTCCAGATTTTTCTACGTTCGAAAATAATCTTCGAGGCTAGAAGTGGAACATAATGTGACACCTCGTGGATGTTCACGAGCATTCTACAATGTCGTCTCCGATTTTGTACGCCTTTTAGTCGACGGTTCTTAAGGACATTTTTAAAGCAGCGCTTCTGAGATTATCATCAACTAAGTCATACTAATCGCGCACAATCATGTTGGTGTTACTTGATTAATCCTTTGCGATCCCCATTCAATTTACTCTCTCCGTTAGTGCTACTTTAAATGACGATTCTTTGCTTAAATACGATGATTTCTGTCGCGAAGGATTTATTTATCTATTTTTGGGGAGGAATGAAAGATCGCAGAGGATTAGCGGTCTGAAAATAACTACAGCGCTTTCACACGCGTAGAAAATAAATACGAGGCCGAGACTCCTACTTCTCATATTTTATATGAAATTCTACGACAATAGAGTATTGACATTCGTTCAGATCACACTCTAATAATATTTTTATAATTGGCTATAGCGAGATTAGCTATACATTAGAGACCGATATACCTATGTATGTCTTTTGAATACCTTCGAGGAAATGAAATTGATACGTTGATATTTCAACGGACTGTTGATCCACGATAGTCGCGTATTTAATATAACACTGTAACACACTAAACGATACGCTATATTTATTTGATCTTAGTCGAGGAGCAATGTTACGTTACTTTATAGTCTATATTATACCGTATTTATTTGCAACTTTTTACAAAAAGATTATTTATTGCACGTTTTCGTATTCTTTTTAATTGTACGATACTTTTGTTAACTTCTTGCTTTACGTTTTAATTTTTATTTACGACGCGAGGTAACAATCGGTTGAAATATGAAAATTGCACCACCATAGGAACTGTAGGTCTGTTTGCCTGTGATTTTACCGCTGATCGGGAACAAAAAGAAACGAGATTGATCATTAAGATCGTTAAGAACTATGCATCGATAGAATCTCACGAGTTAGCGAATTAATTGATTAATTAATCAAAGTCGGAGGCTTTTTCATTGAAATCTAAACGAATCCGTGTTTGTCTTCAATGTTCCGATGTGTACTTTGTTGTTCTTTTGTTATGTTGTTCTTTGAGTTTTCGATTTGTTATTATTGGAGCTTGAAAATTTTCTTTTGATAGCGTTGCGTTATATTCGTTTGTTAATTATGTGCCATTATGATCCGCTTTCTTTTACAGATATCGTGTTCTCATTTCTTTTTGTTTATTACTATTTAGGTGCCATTAATGGTTTCAAATTGTTCCTCGGATATCTGTTCGCTATGAGCCTCGATAAGATCGTCACTTTCCGTTACTAAAATTGGTGGTGCGTAATCCAAAGCCTCCATCGAGTTCGTTATTCTCAGCCACAGTTTTCTATTTTTAAGATTATTCTGATACGACAGATAAAAGAAACAATAAAAGTTGTTAATAAAGACTCGTTGGCTATTCTTTTAACATCTACCATTTCCAGAACACGATCTTTTAATGCACAACGTAAGATGGTACAACTTACTTTTACCATTTCTCTGTAACACTGCGAGAACTCGTCGTACCTTCTCAGGGTAATATTCAACAAACACAAATAGCCCCATATATCTGGATTGCGATTGTCGAGTCTGTTCGCTTCAGACAGAGCTGTCTCTGCGTCTTCGAACTCGCTAAGCTAAAAGAAGACGCACTTGCGCAACACTTTCTTTGATAGATCGATACCTTTCGCTGTGCTTAACATATTTCTCTCACTTCGTAGTAACTCAAACCAGCTCCCAGCCATGTCTTCGCAGTTGGCGAGGTATCGCATGCACTTAGGAACATCCTTTTCGCTCGTTCATAGTCTTCAATTTTGTAATAATGATATCCCAATCTATAATCACAAGATACGATGAAACATTTCATTGCAGGTAGAATTGTATTATGATCGGCGTCACCTCATTTCCACTAAATGCAAGTCGTCGGGTCTATCGAAAAGCATGTGAGCAAATTCGTAGCACTCTATCGCCTTCTTGTCTCCTATTTTGAAGTAGCAGTGACCCATTAGACTACTGATCGCGTAATCCTAGTCAAAGAAACAAGTAAATTTCAATACATATATACAGAGATCTATTTGTGAAAATCAACACGAACCATCCCATAATTGCATCGAGCTTCCTCTAAGTGAGACAAAGCATCCTCGAATCTATTAGACAAATAATGTTCCACTGCCATGTAGTATAAAAAATGAGTCGATCGAGTTGAATCGGACAGTTCTTGTGCCAGTGCGATGTTTGCAAACTGAAAATCAAAGGTACAGGGACATTCAAGTTACTTGTAGTTCACCTATCTACAATTGCAGAAGACAGTAAACACATAAAGGTGCTGAAACATTTACATTAGAAATCGTAGTACCTCGCAGAGGTGTAACTTCAACAGAAACGTCGCTGTTATCATATATATGTTATCCCGGGGACAGTGAACCATGGCCCAAGGAAGTGGTTCTTCGTCGAGCTTTATTTCTTGATGCTTGTCCTTCATACACTTTTCGGCTATGCGAAGAGTGAGATCTATGCCTATAATGTTAAGCTCTGCTAAGTAGTATGTATACATGGTAATAAGTAGTATAAAGCCACGCGCAGCCAGACACAGTCTGTCTCGACACTGTCAAGTTCTACTAATCGAGTAGTCGTAGTCAATGCGTAAGGCAAACAGTGTCTGGTTAGCGACGGTCCGTTTCTACTGCCCCATAATTCCTACCACAAATGAAGCTTACCTGGGTAATACTCTGTTCGTATATAGAAAAGATGCAGAGTAGCCCAACCCTGTAAAAATCGTGGATACAACTCAGTAATGGCTCTCAGAAATGTCTCACATTCCCTGTATTTCCGACTTTCAAACAGGATTCCTCCATAAACTAGCAATCTGAAACAATCAGAATTTGATGAATGATCAGAATTTAATGAATTTATTACGTTTCAATCACACGTAAGATGCGCGTTCGTGGGAACTTGGAAGGATCTTATTTACGCGATTACGTCTCGTCTATTTAACGCGATTGCTTCTAAGCAAGCTTCAATCGCCCGCTGGAGGTGTCCGATTTTTTTAAGAAAGATCGCGTACTTCGTCCAGGGTGTTGAATCCTCTTTATTCGCCATTATTACCTGCGAAAGTTATACGTCCTGTAAATTCAACAACCTCTTTCCCTAATTTCCTATTGATGGATAATACTTACAGTTGTGTAATAATATTTCGCTTCTGACCACTCTCCAAGCTCGTAAGCTTCTTCAGCGTAAAAGTGTAGCAAGTCAGAGTTCACACTCTTCGGCAGATCCTCTACGTATCGACCCTCCACGATTTTATTTATCGCCGAGTGCATTTGTTCGACCAGGTACGTGTACACGGACGTAATAAAATTCTAACGGTTAAGTCACTTAATTAGACAGAAGACAAGTGGTTGGGGACTATTTAATATAAAATTTAAAATCGAAATTTAAAGATATGGGGATCTTAAGTTAGCTTCCTATATGCAGTACAAGTACCTGTGTTTCGTTAGAATGCACTAGGTTCGCTGGCATTTTGAATCTTTGATCCAAAAGCAGGGTTACTTTCGATCTGAGAGTGCTACGTAAAGACAAATACACTCCAGTTCTATAAAGATATTGTGTAAAACACGTCAACTCGTCCTGAAAGTTTTGCCCATGTTTAGTACCATCAATGATAAACATAGCGTAAAGTAAGGTACTGTTCATTTACCGATTCGGGATGGTAGCAGTACTTTTGCCGCAGACACTCGTCGCCGTTGCCATTCTCGACATTCTTCAGAGGCACCGAAGTCTTATCATTTTCTTCGCGGAAGTTCTAGCTTGGAAAAGTGAGGAACTCGTTAATCATGAGTACTTTAGTGTAACTGCTCGTTTTTCAACGCCATGCGATAAAAGAGCTCAAAAAAATTCCGAGTATCACTTCAAACACACCTTAATATGCATAACTTATATCTTTTGTTAAATAAATTCCCGAAGGTGGCATTGAAAAACGGGCAGTTACGTTAGGGCACCCTCTTAAATCGATGTAATAGAGTGCAATCATCGACATACTCGATAACTTTCAGTGATAATTTCGGCTAGCTTCTGGATGCAATTCGTGTACTGGTCCTCTCCTACATCCCCAGAATATATGTAAGGTGGTTGCTTCTCCGTCTTGGGAATTAGATTGCTAATCCTGCAGGGAATCGTTTCCTTTTACTACGCAATGATTAACCAAGGGAAGAGAGTTCAGAGTACATATGTTGTTTTAGAATTCCTGGGAGAACTCACAAACCAGCAAAGTCGTCCATGACCCTGCAAGAGATGAGTGGCTCGTAGAGCTCGATTTCAATTACGACAACGGTAGGCTTTTCGTTGCTTGAAGTCACTGGCGTACTTGAATCCGCTACTTTCTCAGATTGCACCGACTGCGAGTGCTAAAAGTGACAAATTCTTAGAGGAAAGTCGAAAGATGTGTAACGTTCTGAAGTTTCATACTGGGTAACGGAAGATGTAGCTTTAAGGGACCATTCTACTTTGCCTATTGTACGGATTTTAACAAAACAGCGTGTCTTTACTTTTGACGTTTTCGTTTTCCTCTCTTTCTCCTTTGTTTCTTTCACCCGCGTCTCTACCTCGAAGATATTCTTCTCGAGGTCAACCTTCTCAGACATATCTGTCGATCTGTAGGTGTACAACTGTCCCACCACACGACAACTCTTTTCTGCAGAAGCGGAACGTATTCTAACATAAAAGCTTCATCGACGGCTTCGTGGAATGTTAAAAGACGTTGTAATTTACTTCCTGGGAAAAGAAGCTCCGAAACATCGACGTAGCACTGATACAGCTGCAGCTTGGACGAGGAAACGCCCATGGATTTTGATGCGTGGCCGTTTTCCTTCATCATAAATTGAAAAGGCCAATATTTGTGCCTTGGAAATAATCACTCATGTTCATAGAGTTTACGCAGTTCCTTCTTCATAATAAGTATTCAATATACATATAAGTACCTTCTAATATGATTCTGCATCGCTTCAACCCCCATTTTCCGTAAAATACAACGACTTACGGCATTCCACTCGATTCGTGGTTTATCCTCGCAGACTTTGCTCTAAAAACAGTGTAGTTAAAAAAGAATACTCCATAATGTGAATGGCGCCAATGGTACCAGTAAATCTATCTGCTCTTTAAATTCATTCTTCAGCCCCATGTAATCGCAGTCCAATTTGTATTTCGATAATCGAGCGCGATTGTCCAAGCTGCTCAAAGTGTTCCAACGTTTCGTCCTCTCGACGTCACGGTACTTCGTCCACGCTCCGTTTTGGAAGAACACATGTTCTGGGACCTGGGTCCAGCAATGGCTCCGTTTTAAAATGCACGAGGAAGAATAATTCATGGATCGAAATAGAATTGAGGACCTTGCAGCGAGAGGGTGCAGCTCCATCTTTACCCAAGTAAATTAGAAAAAATTATTTACAGTGTTTGTGAATTTGTTCTGTACGAAAATGTGGCCCATAATTTAAAAATCGTAACAAATGGAGCTGCACCCCTCTTGTTGCAAGGTCCTTAATTATTCTGAATGCAAAGGTTTCTTTAAAATGAAGATACCTCGGAGTCAATGTACACTACGCTGCCAGCAACATACTCCATATTATCTGTGATAGAATTTGGGAGATTGTACACGCTCTCCACGGTGATGTTCACAAAATTTACACCCGCGTTCCTCTCGAAGATACAGGAGTCATCTTGGGAAACAGTGACCGTGAGAAGTGGAAGATTCTGCCAGGAAACGAATGCGCCATCGTAGGAGAACTGTGGCAATTCTAATATCAGTTTCTCGGTAAAATTCGGCTCTCCTGAAAAGCAGAGAACAAATAGAATCGTTAGTAATAATTAAGCATTGCAGGGTCCACAATAGATTAATGCAGAAGAAGCTCCTTTTCTCGCAATCTGTTTCTATCTCATCATTCGAGAATCAAAAATGGAAATTAAATAGGGAATAAAATTGTGAAATAAAGGTATAATTACCTAATATTATTGGCATCAGATCCAGATTACAGATACCCAGTATCGTTGGGGTGGAAGGAGATGCAGATTTGGCGGTGAATATCGATTTTCTCTTCAGTTCAGTGTCTAAGGCTGTGAGATGTTCTTCTAGGCCGATTTTTACGCTGTACAGAGCTTTTACTGCAAATATATGAAATTGCAAATCAAGGGTAATTTGATGGAATATTAGGAGTTCAATCTTACTTAATACCGGGGTTGATACAACTGCACCAATGCTCTTTATGTCGTTTGCGGTGACTGGTAAATAAACAGCGAAATCAATGTCGTAATGTGACAATTCGTCTGTGCAATTTGCTTTCACAAATATGGAGGAAGTTTCCCCCAAAACGGTACCATTGTGCTCCACGACGAAGGACACGTTTATATCTTCTTTCCTGATCTAAAATTTTCAGACAAGTGTTAGTCTCATAATTGAATCTGATATTTACAATAGAAGGACCATTCCTTTTTCTTCGTGGTTATTAGAAGAGGCCCTATGAAATCTTTAAATAACAATAATTCCCACTAAACGCTTACAATATTTTCGATGGCGTTTAAAGCTATTTCGATGTGCTTATCGGCTACCAAATTCTGCTGTGATAACGATTGCTCCATTTCGGTGGGAAGAGATTCTCTGAAAATTCTGATAAGGTGAAAATCACTTCGTTTCGGTGTTTCTATTGTTTAACAAAAATAAATGAAGAGATAGAATGATCGAGACGTTTCGATAAGGAGCTCGGTCGCAGCGTGACATTGATTTTTATTACTTTACCGTATATTTCTTTAATAAATAAGGGTACACGTGTGTTCGACGCATGTGTAACTAAATATGCACGATATACAAATACAAACATTATGAATAATTTATTGCACTACGATAGGGGACTTTCATTGAATCGTTCCACCCTCTATTATCACCTCAGTTGATAAATTATGGAATCGCATCGAATTCACCCTTTCCGAGTAACTTCCACGTTGCTTTATCGATTATTTTTACACGACTGTTTATATATTTACATGTTGCTTTTGAGTATATAGTAAAACTTGAGCCCTTAATTTTTCTTTTCTACGGACAAAGAAACGTCATTGTCAATTTCTTCCCCGAGAAGATAACATCATAACAATATTAAATATTCTAAGAAAACTGCAATGATTTTCGAGCCCTTCGAAATGGAATCATTGCCATCGGCAATGTAATCCTTTCGCTGATAGAATTTAAGAGAATTTTCTTCCTGCAACTCGTAGTAGAAGAGTTGGTGAAGTAAAGAAAGGCGAATATTCATTGTGATCATTGTCTCCCTGCTAATCTTACGATTAAGTCTTCAATAAAGCTTAATATTTCTGTATATCACATTTTTATTTTATTAACAATATTGTATATAAAGATAAGTACCTATTCGAATGAGAAAAAGACATAAAATAGAGCCAACCCATGCGAGTGTCCGTAACCATTAGAAATTTCAAGATCGTGTAGATTATTTGTGCACGTCGTTGATCGGATCGATAAAGCTCTCGAAGCTTAAGTCACGATAAATATTACTCTCACGACACGACAATGGCCAGTACGATAACAAGTCATCAGACTAACTATTTGAGCATTGTGATACTATCATAAACCATCGACATAAGGGTCTAACTCACACTGGCGGGAATCTCCGTTAAAAACAACTCTGTACAAATTTCTCTTCAACAGTAATAGAATTTTTCGGTGGTCGAAGCACTACGGATCCAAGTACAAGTGTCACGGCAGCAACGAATTTTAGAGTACAGTCAGACGAGAGGTATCGATCGACAGAAGACACGAGAACAGTACCTGGATCAGAGAGCGATAATACAAACACTTCGTAACGTCAAATTTCCCTTTCTCTCACAGTTAAAAAAATTGTCTTCACGTATCCTAATTCCACTACATTTACTATTGGAGCAAAGTTTTATACTGCGTGGTCGAGCAAGGATTATTTACATAATGTGAATTTCGTATATTCAGAATCTCGCTGAAAGCATTCCCCGAAAAGAACGAGTCACTACAAAAATCTTTGCCGGACCCTGTTCAACCTTGCCTTCGCAAATCCTTATCAGAAAAGATTCTAGAAACAAGTCCGCCGCAAGGTAGCGGCCATCTCGGAAATTAAAGTAAAAATCCACGTTATGCAAATAGGTGTCTCTCGTTCGAGCGTGTTTCGCGAGTATACTGCTTTTACGACGGTATAAAAAAGGATTGCACGGACGTACGTTAGAGTATCAAAACGTTACCGAAGGGAATCAGTCGGCTAGGCGAGTGGACCTTACTCTCTCTCCTCTTTCGAAGAACTTCTCCACGGGAACTCAGGGAAGAAACGGTGCACGGAGACAAACATTAGCCCGAAGGGAATGTCTGGACTCGCGTAATCGTCCTAACATTTCTCTCAGTGCACGAAGATTGCGTCGACCGCACCATGGACGAGATCCGGATGGCGAGTCGAAGACCGTATTCATCAATTACACGCGACGACATTCAACGAAGCAGTCGACTTAATTAGAGGGTCTTCAGGGTCTTGTCGATGTGTCTGAGCGTTGTCTCTGGCACAGCATCCGTCAGCGCTTTTCGAAACCCTTCGCAGCCTGCTAGGCAGCGGAACATCCTCTTTGCGTGGTTCCTGCAAGATTATGATGAAGTGAAATTGGTATTAGGATAGAATAGAGGGTGTGTCGCGTTCCTTTCACCCGTTACCTGGCGTCCAGGTTTCCATCGATCAACAATCTCGCTCCCGTATTGAGTAACTTCTCTCTGACATCTTTTGGCAACATCAGGGTGTGCTCCGGCCCTATTTGATCCACTATGGAAGCCAGTAACCTGGCGGTTGCTGCCCTCACGATAGCATTCTGATGACTGAACGAATGATAGGAATATAGGGATAACTATCTTTTAAGTTCTCAGCCAAAATAAGTCAGATAGTGTACCTAGCACCACGAAGATAAATCACGCTGATGGTTTTATGAGGTGGAAGATGCTCGATCATGAGGTCCAAGGCAGCGTTGCTATCAGCTCTGAGGAATCGGTTCGTGTCAGCTGTCCTGTGGAGCAGTGGCCCAGCTATGTCGTCGAAATCCTGTTGAAAATAGAAGCTTTTACCAAATAAGAATGATTGATGGACGCAGGAATAGCAAAACCAGATTAGATCTTATCGTAGAAAGTATTCGCGCAGCAGTTCTCGGCTTTGTGGTAATCTTTCTGATGGATCACCTGATCTATGCCACGGATTTGCGAGCTGAAGACATCCCCAGCGGCCAGGCACGCGGCTCGCGCTACCTGCGATCGCAGACTTTTCACTTGTTGGCCTAAAAGCCGACTTATCGTGGCCGCTGCGCAGACGTCCAAGTACTCAGGCTGCTGCTTCGCAATCTCGGACAGGGTCTTCAACCCCTTCATAGTGATTTCCCTGAATAAATTGAAAGTGAATTCCGATAGACCTCGCTCTACCTTCATCTACTTCGGTGGATATGCAAAGTATTATGTAATGAAAAAAGATAGAAGCTGAGGAGGTTCTACCATTCTTTGCTCTCCAATTGAGCGAAACATTGCTGCACTATCGGCTTCAGCTTCTCCGGCTTCTCAGGAGTTACTTTACTCACGTTCCCTCGATGCCTTCTTGTCACCCGAGGCACTTTCGACGTCGCTCTTTTGGGCAGGCTGGGTGGCTCCACGGGTTCAGTCTTAGAGACACAAGGAATTTGAATTACAAGACTTGCTTTATTCATTTCCACTGTACTCTTGAATGCAATATATTACCTCGATCTTCAAGATCGCTGGCTCTGTGTTCGTCTCACTGGAACTGTCCCTACTCTGACCGTCTTCCAAATTGTTACTGCCATTAGATTCGCTGATGAACTGAAAGGGAACGTTACAATCAATTCTGAGGCACAAGTGCAACGCGGACGTATTATTTCTACTCAAACTCTGCGACAATTGTTACTAACTCTGTGGCCATTATCATCGTCGTTTTCAATCGACTGAACGACAGTCTCCACGTGATCCTCAACGTACGCAGGAACCTCGCTGGAATGAGGCCTGGAGGCAATGATGATCGTCGGCGATTCTGTCGTTTTAGATCCTCTGCGAGACTGGCTTGGCTCAATCGACTCGAAGGAGTCGTTGTCACAGTGTGCTATGGAAGATGCAGGTCTCTCTTCGCTTGAATCCGTCGACTCTTTATTCTCCAGGTCGAAGCTCTGCGAGAATGGAAGATTGCGGTTTAGTATCTGTACGACTTTCACCGTTTTATATTCACAGTTCCCACATATGTTTTAAAACAGCCTTAATTTCTTCTACAATTAACTAACCAATTTATGAGAACTCCCTCGAGAATCGCGCCTCGGTGACTTCAATGCCTCGAACTCGATGGAGCTCCGACTAGGCGATCGACTCAGTTTCTTGGGGCTACTTGATCTCCTGGAAGGCGATGCCTGTACCTCCGGGGAGTCCGAATTCAGGTCGTCGTTAGATACTGGCAAGCCTTCGTTCGTCAGAACGGACACAGCGGATCTTCTTCCTGCACTGGCTCTCTCCTCTGTTCTTTCAATTTCGTCGGAAGCGCTGAACTCACTCTCATTCGCATTTTCCTCGTGGAGTTCCGAGTGTTCTGAGTTTCTCGACGAGGCTCGACTTTGATCTCTCGACTTCGCTTCATCCTCGCTGCTCCAGCCTTTGGAAGCATCGTCCTCGATCGACGCCACCACTGGTTCGGCTGCTGACTCGATATTTTGGTTCAGTGAAATCTGAAAATTCAATTTCCTCTTGTAGCGAACTTCGTTTTGAATCCTTGAAGTAGGGTGATAGGAAGAGACAAGTGTTTTATTTAAGAAAATGGTTATTTTTGTACAAGTACTCACAACAAAATCTACTGTATCCTGGTGAGGAGGACTCGACTGACCAGTAATGATGTCGAACGCGGTGTCCACATTCGGTCTATCAGGGCTAGACGATCTGCTGTCGCTGTCGTCTTGCGTGTCGCGAACGTCGTGCTCGATGCCGTGCTGACAATTATTTTCTAATGGGTCCGACGACGAAAGTTCGTGATCGTCTGCTGTAAGGTGAAGAAAATTGTGAGTCAATGATCGGAGAAGGAACCTGGAGGCCTAGCATTGGTTACAATCCAGTAACGTTCACATTATATGATTTTTAATCGCCCTTTTGACAATCTCAGTCATTACTTAAAAGGAAAAAAGAGGGGATAATTTTATCAAAGAGTCTAATATGATTTTATCTTTTGCAGAAAAGAAAAGTGTGTCAGGAATATTGAAAATGGAATCGGAGCTCGAGATCACGATCGAATCGAGCGTAAAAGCTAGCAGTTTAAGGGTAGCTTAAACGTCCCTTGCGAAATATTGATTCCACCCCTGTGTTGAGTCTAAGCTTTACACGATCGTCCGAGGTGAAGAACCTCGCGTGCTACTTCGCGTAATTTCGATCGCCGCAGCCAACCCTTAGGTAAATTTATATCATTTCAACGATCAAAATTCTGTTGTATGAACAACTGGACGTTTTCGCAATTCGTTCTACACACCGTGGGTCTATAAACCCACAGATGAATATAGAAAGTGAGTCCGTAGAGGGTGGAAAAGGATTATCTGACCCCCAAGGAGTCATTGTCGAGGTCGAATTTCTGTGAACGAAAGACTCGTGAAAAGGAAAGTACTGTGATGTGAACTTCGTGTATATTCCTTAACAAGTTTCTTTTTTAAAATCTCGATGATATAAGGGAAGAAGGAAAAGTTGAATAAAAATCTGCGAAGTTCACTTTTCTTCCAAAACTCAAAAATTGACGTTTAGTACCTAAAATAGCTTCGAATCTCGTTTCAGCCGAGCTCAACGAGTGCACTCGGTAACTCTCTTCCGGCAGGAAGTGGTGTTTGTTCTTTTCGTTGTACTCCTCCTCGCTCACTGCTTTATCTCTGAAGCAAGAAGATAGAATAAAAAATAATTAATACCCACTCGTCAGTTTTATTTAACTGCTCGAGGAAGTCACGTGTATTTTTACATCAGAACACTTTATCGTTACGAGCAGAATTTACACCTCACGGTTGTAAGGCCACCTTTCGTGCATAAAATATAAGACAGATGAATGTCGAGGACACCAAGTGTGGCGAACTCGTGATCGTGTTCGATCCTACAGTTCCTATCCTCGGTATAACACTTTTAAAATTCTATAAACAATATCTAAATGTATGCCACTTTCTATCAAGCTTCCCTGCTTAGAATAATCCCGGAACTGTGTGCTCAAATAACCGAACCATTCAATAAAGTATATGAAGCTTTAAAATTACCGGTATGTTATAAAAGTTAAATACGAAGTAAAAGTACTGCTAAATATTTTTTGCACGTAGCTCTCGAATAAACACGTTAGCACTTATACTTCTTTTATTATTCTACTAAGGAAATATTATTGCAAAATGTATTTATTACAAAATACTGCAGTTGCTATTAAATACAGTACTGGAAATATTGATTACACTTGCTCTTCTCTTATCATAATTACTAAAAAAATATTATTACAAAATTTATTACAAAAATGTGCACCTCACTATCTTGATCAAATAAAATTTGAGAGTGATGCAATAAATATTTCCAGCACCTACTTCATTTCTTTATCCCTAAATCAGTAGTATTTGCCCACACCATTCAAATTCGAGGCAGAAAAAAAATTACTCGCAAAATCAACTTCACTACCAATTCCTTCTCACAAATCTAGAACCTACATCATATCACTGGCTGAATTCAAAGTCAAAGGGATCACAGGCGTGGTGTTAGCAGTGGTGACGATGGTCGAAATGGAATCCTCGTCGTCTCTGACAACGTCGACAGGCTTCCTGCATCGAAACGCGCAAGGGCAATAACGTAGAACAGCATCAGCGATCTTCGACTCTTTTCTTCTCGAACTTCCAGGCTTCTCGTTGAAGTTCTGATCCTTTTCCACCGAGCTTGGATGCCCGTCCTTCAGCACAGCCCCCTTCTCGCCTTCTTTGGCCTCGTCTGACCAGGTACAGTACTTGAAGATCATCTTAATCGATACTCCTTCATCGCTCGCGATCGCAAGTCCTCGATTTCGGCTCGACGGTACCATTTGCACGGTTCACCGAAGCTATTTCCGCGGCAATAAATCGTCTCATTCTTCGCCGCTCACTTTTATCGCGATTAAATGGACGCTTTATTGTTGTGCACTGATCGATGCAAGTTTCTGGTACTTTCTGCGTTCAAATTGACCCACGTCAACTTTTCGGAGACACTATTCAGTTATTTAAAGCGTGGGAGGTTGTGTGTAAGCTTCATAGCACGGAATTTTTAAAGTTCGCAGTTGTTAAGTTTTGATTTCTTCTGTTTGGTTTTTATTCCTGGTAACAGGGGCGGAGCTGGATTAAGACCTTTAGATGTGATAAGAATTTGAAAGATTTTGAGGCCCCTTTGTACAGAGTGATCACTTCAATGTATGGTTTCTTAATTTATTGTTAGTTCTTATTTTATTGTAATTATGACATTTTCAATAATTTTAATAAAAAGTGTTTGTAATAAAAGTTGGATTTTAAAATTCTGAAAGTTTCTATGGTTCGTAAAATCGTTCGAGAAATTAAGTATTTTTCGCGAATTAATTACAAGGAGATGATTGCAAATTGTGACTAGTGCTTTTGAGTAATGTTTATTAATACTATATCCTGTTAACAATTTTTTTTTTGATTATATATACATGTATATGACGGCGCTAAAAAAAAATATTTTTTACTCTACGTGATAGTAATAAACATTGCATAAAAGGAACAATCTGTGCTTGCTTTCATCTCCTTGTAATTAATTCGCAAAAAATACTTCATTTCCGAGCGATGGAAGTTGCCATTAGTTCACGTTTTTTTCTCCCCTTGCTGCGAGTCCCTCGTTAACGAGCGTTAACGACGCTTGCAAAGAAATGATTATCATTCTTAGAGGAACGCTTCTAAAGCTACGTACTATCGAGGAACAGCGGATTTACAAATTATTACTCGTGTGTTATGAAAATAGCATTGCTCATGAATTATGCAGCTGCGTATCTGTAAGGAAAACGGGACTGGGCAATGAGACTTGGAAGTCTCGTAGCTTTTGTTTTAGTATAGTATCGCCGAGAAGGAAATTCAGAAACAGCGAGATCTTTTATCGGAAGATTGTAGAAACTTTGTTTACGACCGGTGAAATGAAATTGGAGAAATTCGTGATGCATTGTAATTTATTTCAATGATATACGAGTTTTTTATTTCTAATTTATTGAATATAAATCACGAATCTTTTATTTAAAGAGCTGCTAAAAACTTTGTTTATGGTAGGAGAGGAGAAATCGTGGAAATGTTTTAGAAGCAAAATTCGCGTGGCTAAATGTGTCTAGACGTATATGCAAATTAAATTTCTACCTCGAACTTCGAGGGGTTGTTATGCGTTTCAGGTTTATCTGGCCGAGGTTAACGAATGATCGATTAACGACCTGTTATCAAACCGAGCACATCTCAGCAACTATAATTTCGAGAGAGGTTTCTAAATTTCTCAACGCGATCTGTACTTTTATATTTTCACGTCTCAGTATGTAACATTTTTTAATAAATCTCTGATGGGGGGGGGGGTAAATGAGTATAAGTCAGAAATATTAATTTTGCAGGAAGACAGGACAGGAATTCCCAACCTGTGGGTCGCCACGTTTTTTTTTTAATATTATTATGTTAGAATTATATTCTGAAATACCCAATTTTAATGTGTTATTTGAACATTATGAAAGGGGATCGCAACTCAAAAAAGGTTGGGAAACACTGAGTTAGAATATTTAAAGCGCTATGTAAAGTCAGGTATTAAATTTTGAACCTGAAAGTTGATAACGAAAGAAACTTTTATTTTAACATCGGTTCGCAAAAAAAGAATCTGTTTAAGCTTGAGGTAAAATTTGACTTCTACTCATTCGCCCGCCAACCAGAAAAATGCTTTTTAGTGACAGTATTTTCATTTAAGCAATAGATGGAAGATGGTTTTCCAATAAATTCTTGATTATGATGTCTAAAAATATCAAGAAAGTACGCCAATGCTTCATCGCAAAGTAACTATTTGCTTTGGCCTTAGGTTCCCTTACTGTCATTTGAAGCAGCGAAGTTGTATTATTCATCTGCGAGCATTCTCTGCCATATCCAAACAGCTGTCACTTAAAGTATCAAACATTTGTGCAAAGAGAAGTTCACACAGCTCTTAAAAAAATTAATATCACTGTACATGTATAAAATTTCAAAGGGTACCGGAAAATGATTTATCTTCCTACTTTACCTTAAAGTGCACAAGATCAATAAAATAATTCCCAGAAAAATCTAAAACACGCGTCGTTTACCCTCACACCAAAGAAAGTACCACACGAGTACGAAAACTTTCAGTTTCCTTTGGCTGGAAGCGCACAGGTCAAGCGCGAGGAACGAACTCCATCACTTACAAAAGCTTTCATTCGCCACAATCACGAATCAATCCGTCAGAAATGCCCCCAAAGCAATTAAGCATATTTGCAAGTCACTGTACTCCAAATAATCAGACACTGACTAATCAGAATCCAAAAAGAAAAAATTTCTTTAGGAGGTACTCCCTCATGAATATTTTCTGTCCATCACTCTTCGCGCTCTTACGGTGTAAAGTCAAAGGACATCGCGACGCGACAAATTAGAAAATGGCACTCTTCTATTAATTTTTCCCGACGATCACTTTTCACTTTCTGCGTTCTTACGATGGAAAATCGAAGGGGGACAGCGTAAGGGGGTAGCTTAATTGCAACGACGCGACGAATGAGAAAATGGTACTTTTTCATTCATTTTCTTCTCACAATCACTTTTCACTTTCTTGCGGTGGAAAGTCAAAGGGGGGCGTCAGAGGGGTAGCGTGATTGCAACGACGCGACAAATGACGTACGCACGACTGTGCCCCACGTAGACGCCGAGCGTCCCGACGCTGACCGCTGCCCCTTCCAGGTAATTCCACCCCCCTGCCGCCCCCTCCTCCCGCCGTCCCGTTTCTCTCTTTTCCCTTCTACCATTTCACCTGTAACCACGCGATACCATATCGAATGGCTATACACTGACCGTGCCTCGCCCTCCAGTGCTACGACCCCCCTTTCAGCTACCCCCTTTCTAGATCTCGGACACGAAGGGTGGAAAGTTTACGTGGGTGTAATGCGTTCGAGGCGAGAATGTCCAGGTGCTATTGACTGTCGCTATTTTTCTATTCGCGCTGTCGTTCCGTCTGGGGCCGGCTTTTTATTGGAAATCGAAACGAGAAAGGACGATTTAGAGTAACATTACAGTGTTTGGAAAACGCGAGAGGTTTTTCTTGGTTTTGATGGACCATTAGACTTATAATTGTGAATGGAATCTTCTTTCTTTACGTTTAGACTTTAGACAGTAGTGGGATTAATGATTGATTTGGAATTCGCAGTTCTTTTAAAGCGAAATGTAAATCAGTGGCGCATCCACAGGGAAGCCAAGGGTCTCTACCACCCCTCAAAGAAAAAGGAAAAAGAAGATTAATGTAACGACGACTGAAGTGATTCAAGAGCCTTGTAAGAAGAAAAGAAATCTAGATTTTATTCTGTCAATAAATTTTTATAATCACCTAATGAATTTTATGGAATTTGCATTAAAAATATTTTTATTCTTCCAACTCAGCTCCCCCCAAGATTAAGTCCTTAGTGGTAGTTAATTAGTAGTAGAATTATGCAGATGCTAGTTCGGAGTGTAACGTTTATACGACTTTCCCGACGGTCTCAATAATTAGTTGGAATTATTACGTAGTTAGCATTCGCTGGCACAGTTGCTTAAAGCTCGGCGAAATATGATGGCAGTCTCGTTTCTGCATTACTCCTCACGCGACGTTCGTAAATCAGGGGAGGTGAAACGAGATCGGGAACGTGTGCACAGCATTATCGCTGCTCGCTTCCCGGGACAAACAATACCTTTCTTCGACCATTTCTTCGTCCTCATTTTAAGGAATTTACTAATACAAAAAACGAATGAACCCTCTGTCACAAAATCATACCAGTCGCACTAACGTGAACATTCAAGGATAAAGCAGCTCCAATTCGAGGATGATTCAAGGGACAAAGTTGTGAGTCACGTTCCGTTCAATCGACCAAGTGAATCCGATGTATTCATTTCAACACCATCAACATAACGATCGCCGATAATCGTAGAAACGTGTTCATACGCTTGACACGTTCTCAGAACAGATGTTAAGATATTTCCTTTGTACTTGCGAACTTTGTACAGTAGATCCGCGCAAACACTCGACATTTGTCACCTTCCCAGAACTGTATAGTTGAGCAGTTGTAAAACTTGCAAATATTCCGCTTGTACCGTAACAACTAACAGTTTGTGGCGCATATGCGCGAAACTAAGAGGTGTGTGTATTTCCAGGAGACGAAGAAAACGAGCCAACTTGGAGATCTGGGCAGGCACTGAACTACCGTGACGATAATGCCCACATAAAAATGTGTTATGTCGCCAAGCTTGAGATAAAAAACGACCCGTAGGAATACTGGTGACAAGTTTCAGATATGGTTGCGCAATATTTATCGCTATTCTATTTTTGTGCGGTCGTTTCCAAAACTAAATAAAATCGTCTCTTGTGTTTAATGGCACCCGAAGGTATAATATTTTAATTTAAAGGGGTATAGCGGGGTCGTAAGGGTTGTGGGAGTCTCAAAGTTTCTAGCTTTGAGGGTTGGATTTTTTTGGGGAGGTAAGGTTTGTAGACCTCAAAGCTGAAAACTTTGGGACCGTCGCAGGTTTTAGTTACTATACCTCTTTATTACCTGCAGGCACCTGACATCGTGTGCAAGATTTATTCGATTATTTGAAGTTTGAGTCGAATAATGATCGGTCGGTCGAGCTGAGTCGAGTGTTTGAATTTACCCAGCTGCTTGAAATCGACGAACTGTTTGAAAAAATGCGAGCTACTTGAAGAACTCAAACGCCTCGAATATTCGAGGCTTCGTAAGACTTTGGGTTCCTTGGAGATAAGTTAAAATATTCGAGTATATTCGATCAGATCTCCAACGTTCGAGTTACTCGCAAATATCCGAATTACTCGAATTACTAGCGTCTTATACATTTCTTCCTCATAATTAGCCCAGTATCCGATAGTAAATACATAAATATTCGAGTACTTTTGCCAAGTACTGTACATACTGTCACGTTCAAGTACCTGCCGCTATTATATACTCCTCATTACGTATACTATGGGTTTTCCCGTATTATAATAATAATAATAATAATAATTACCCCTCGTCACCTGCAACCACCTGCCATTACAATACCTCCCACATATGCCTGTAAGTACCTTCATGCCCAACTGTATTTCAGAACATGATCGATAAGAAGAAGCGCACAATGTGTCTTAACCGTGACGACACACTTCTTCCATCGACCGCGTGCGCTTCATTAAAAACATACCCGCGTAACAAGCGCAGATACTCGCAAGAATAAATGACATATTACTTACGCATCGTACATAGACATCGCGTGCACTTCATTGGGTGTCATTCTAAGGAATTGCTGGCGATGGTACAACTGCGATGGGGACAACGAGCGCAGCCTTCTCCTGTAAGGAGGACCGCTGCATATCGCGGGGAAATGTTCTATCGTCTGTGCGTCCGACGACATCATCTCGACGTCGTTAATTTTTTGCGCAGCTGCGTCCTTCGTCCTGCGATAGAACCTTGCCTGCGACACAGAATATTCGCCGAGGTTCAATGAAACAAGGGTCGAACCATTCAACTGTTTCTCTCAATTAGAAAGGGGGACAGTTTCACTGACGCGTGACAATTTTCGAGTAAAGTACTTTGTGCTCCCTCGCTGAATACTGTTGCTAATAGAATCGGCGATTAACACTTACTCGAGACGACATGCTTCTCTCGTTATTCTCCCCACTTCTCTGATTAAAATCGATCTTATTGTAAGCGTGCGATAATAACGTAGGGGCTGTTTGCAGGGGTCGAAAGGAATTTTCGTCCACGAACCGACCCTCTCGATGTGGAGACGCGTTGTACCTGCAAGAATAACGGGGAATTTTTTAAATAAACGATATTTTGAGAAAAGGAAGAAGTGAGTTTTTCTGTGGCAAAGTTACGCGTACATGTCGTGCATGATGAACGTTTGCTGCTGGCTGCTGGGTAATAATGTCTGATGACTTTCAACGGAATTTGAACGATATCTCGATCTCATATCAGGCTTCCTCGAGAATCTGTCCTTCTCTGGGTACTTTTGGTAAACCCTGGCACCAGTGTCTGAGAACTCTTCGCTCGTACTTTCAAAAACATCCTGCAATATTCATTAAGAGTACCTAATCACATAAACTAGTAATTGCATGCTAAATTCTACAGTGTCGTTAGTTACTTTCACTTTAGATCACTACTTCATTCGTTATTCTAAATGTTTATTTAAATAAAACTTTTGCCCATCTGTTCCAGAAACTTACATTGTATTCTGCACTCGCGTTGGACGAATTCTTTATCGACCTATACGTGTTGTAGTGCATACTCGTACTGTTCTCATGCTGATTCCTTTTTCTTCGGTACATAGTTCCACTGCTTCTGCGAACATTCCATTAAAATCCTTTTCATCTTCACCTTTTCACCAAACTTTGTCGGAGAATAAGGACCACCGTTTAAAAGTACCTAACGCGTTCTTCTTGAAAGTTCGAGCGACTAGTGTTCTCCCCAGCGTCCCTCAATCTCCTTCTCGAATTTGCGTTAATTGACTCCAAAGTGGATTTATCCTGCTCGGGGGTTTTCGGACCTCGATCCCGAGCGAATAGCACCGGGATTCTGGACTCCACTTTACCGCCCATTTCCTGAGACATTTAGCAAATTATAGCTTATCATAATTAACGGGAGAAAAGAAAGAAAATTTTGAGAAACCTACCCTCTGTTCGAAATTATCTTCGACGATATTCCGATAGTTCGTGGATTCCTTCGCAGCTGCTGGGATCCTCACTTGGTTCCTTGACTTTACATTGAAACCTGAAGCGGAACCTTCGCCTGAAACACCACACAAACATGTTACACTCTATATTATTAATCCATTCACGCTAGAAAGCAAAATTAAGTTTACCATTGCGAATATCGACGTTCGCGCCTCGGCTAGCTAGCGGGTTCATCTCATCTTCACACTGCATATCCTAAAAACCCCACGAACTCCATTTAATGCGCACAAATATAGGCTCCGTTATATTTATAACAATCACTGATAGAACAGTGCGAGACACGCTAACCTCCAACATATCGAACAGTTGTTTAAAATTTAAACCAGACATCTTTTCGCTGAAGCGTCGCTCGCAGTAAAGATTGTCATCGGTGGACGAACTCTTCTCCAGTCAATAAAATAAAAATACCTCGACACTTCGATACAATTTCCCCATACCGCGCATTCGACATAGAAACCCCAGGAAGAATTCAGAAAAACAAAACGAATGTCTTCAGCGCACTCGCTTGAATTCGTCGGCGAATACCGCGTAGCGATTAATCGTTGAAGCAAACGACTCGAATCGTACAGAGCACGCGACCCCTAATTTACAGTTTGGAAAACACTTTGTCCCTCGATTATTTGTTTACAAGCCGTTGGTACAACGTTATGAATCGCGAGGCGATAAGCTCTGAAGTATCGCTGCTTATGCGGCATGCAGCTACTTATTTAAATCGCGTAGGTGTAGAGTACGATCGTGATTTGCAGCTTAAAACCGCTCTGGTATAATACGATCGCGCTTTACAAAAGCAACGTCGACCTCGTGGCACGCAAGGAAACGTCAACCCGAGCTTGTAAGCTTCGCTGCTTGGGCTCGCGTTTCGTTAAAAGCCTCGTGAAAATTATTAACACCTATTTGCATTCGGCGCGATATAGATTGCCGCATACTAATGCTATCGATTTGAATCAGGCACCAGAGTCCCAGTTACATCTGTATCTACTTGTAACAAGGAGTAGCGACGGCTTTAATACGCATGCGGGTAATCAATTCGTGCTTCCTGCAATTAGGTTTAGCTTCGCCCAGTGTAAACAAATGAGTTCTCCAATACACCAAACAGACTTAAAGCCTCTTATTTCCCACGGTGAACGTTGTAAACGAATACGTGGTCGCATAGGTCGCGCGATAAACAATTAGTCGATTTTTTATTATCGAGGGTGGTTGAAAGAAAAGCTTCAACGTAATCACACCTGTCTTTGCGTTGGTACCATCTGCCAAACGACAGGTTGATCGATCTTAGGACGCATTCCCACTCCAAGCGCGACAAGGTTTGGCCTTTCGATCCATGGATTCTCGTATGCATTCTCGTTCCTGTAGAAGTTTCATTTAATAATTCAGTAGAGTCACAGGTGAACAATGGGCAGAGCTCTGCTCCATTCACAAGATTCAGGATATTACCTCGCGAGCTGCCCTTTCTCCGACCTCGTCGCTATAATTTGTCCCTTGGTACGACCGATACCAGGCGACACAGAGCCACTTCCTGCCACGATCCAATCGACGTCGGGACCTGCCAGCAATTTCAATTACAGTTTCAATGTGTATTCTGCTAGTACAGTGTATAAATGGTAAAAATTGATGGGCTCACCTGTGGCTATTTGCACGGCAGGGGAAATTTGCAAGCCATACATGACGAGGCCGTCAGCGGAGACCAAAGGCAAGGACTTTCGAGCCAAGCGTGCTCTAATGGCAGATATCATTGCCTCTCCATCGTGGTGACCTTCTGATGCACGTTTCCCAGCAGCTAGGACTTCCTGAAAGTGTTATTAAGTCTTTAGAGAAGTCGACCTTAATGTTCTACTGGAAATTGATCAAAGGATTTTGAATGGAAGTACCTCGGATTCGTAGATTTGCGCCAGAACAGCCAGAGTATCAAGCGCAGCCTGGCGCACCCTGCGACGTCTGTCTCTGACCATCTTGGCCACCTTGTTGGCCACGGTGTCCACTTTGAATTCCGTGCTTGGAAACGTTACCAACGAGAAGATTAACAATTGCAAGGTATTTTCTCTCGTCTGCGATAGAACGAGTTTGGAAAAAGGAAAGAGATTAGAGAATTGGCACATAGAACAACATGAATATGTAATAAGGTAACTCGGGCCTATTTCAGACGCGTGGCTGGCAACTGGAGTCCAATATTCATTCAGAAGAATATCTATCTTCATTTTATTCTCTTATCAATATTACAAATAAAATTATATACTGTAATTGAAAAAGAGAAGGTGCAGAAATGTGTGAGAATGATGAAAGCACCAGTGACCAACCACAGAAATGTCCCATCTGAAAAGGCCTCCGAAGAAACCGCAATAAGGGTCGCTGAGAGAATAGAAAAGAATACCTTCGCGTTCCTAGCGTTCAAGCATTGCGGCTGCAGAAGCTGCTCCAAGAGAAGAGCAGGTCTGAGCCTCAGCATCGCCACCCTGGCCAGCTGAGCTGCGCTGGGACCACCCTGCCTCGCCAAACCCCAGGCCAACTGTGGCAGTCTCCTCTTCAAAGCCTCCTCGCTTACGCCAGCCACGACTACCTGATACAATCCAGCAGCAATGTATTTCTTCCTTATTCGCTAAGAATCGCGCGTTTTTCCATCTCGTGTTTGAAACTGGACCGTCATAAACCTGAATACTGAGTGATCGCGTGAGAGGTTTCCATTGGGCAGAAAATTTATTACCATTGTACAGGAATGCTTTAATCTCTGGGTGGACTGTTATTGTATACTAAATACAATTTAAGGAAAGCAGCTGCCCGTTTAGGGGACGAAAATCTGATTTATGCTTCTAGTAATATTCTTTGTAAAACTTCAATTATGATGTGATTTCAATCAGAGTTGCAGACCTCTGATTCGTGTTGCTCGGACGCGAAGAATTTAACCCTTTGACCGTTTATGTTGTGCGGGGCACTGGGCCGAGTAAAATAAAAAAATAAAAATTACAAAATAAAGAAGGTTCATTTTTTTTTAACGAAACTTGAAATTTTATTAAACTGTCTAAGGGAATAGAGTGTAGATTATACACTGTAGAAGTTGTATAAGCCGAGATCGATCTAGAGGCGCGAATTCACGAGTCACCAAATTACCTTTGCCACTGCCAGGCCCGCAGCAGCAACTCGACAGCTCCTTTCGCAGCCCAGCACCGCATGCAAAAGAGATCCTAATCGCGGCTCTATCGCGATCAGCGCTGAAGACGTTCGCAGGGCCGATGCAACTCGCTCCAAACCTCTCACGCGGGCTCGCCAGTCCTCCTGAAGGGTGATCGAATGAAAATTATTTAGAAATAAATCTTGGAAAATTTATGAATTTATAACTTTGAGATTCTTAGATTCTTGCAAGCTCAATTTTAAGCTCCTCTGCACTTCTCGAGTTCAAACTTCACGACTTCCATTAGAATTCACATTAGGTTGCAATGAGACCGCGAGTTCGACGAACTTACGATGAATATTTCAAAGTTGCCAGGGTTGGAGGTAGCAGAGAAAATGTTGGGTTGTTAAATTTTCTAAGTATTGTGGGAACGATAAGGGTGAAGAGAACTTTAAACAAATCAGGAAGCTCAAGTTTCTCAGTCATTCGTACTATTGTCCAAGAAGAATATTAAATGCACATAGATTTATAAAGTTTCGATACGAAAAAAGCGCAACTCGTGCGGTAATGTTTGTTGGTCAAGAATCCGGAGTCGAGCAGCGAACATTATCGATCGTTGCAGCTGTATAGTCTGAATGCAATGCACTGGTAACATCTGCATTCACTCTCCGATTCGGCTCTATTTACACGGAAGTGATCAATATCATCGACTTCCCATAATTTCAATGAACCCAAGAAGCATCACGCGGAGCTTGGTAAACCTCTGCCCTCCTCGCAATCATCCCCCACTAAATTCACCAACTACCTAATTACCTACCCCAAAGTAGTTTCTAATTAAACTAAAAGCAACTGAAACTACTAATGCCACCAATTTAATTAAACCACATCGCATATTAACTATCGGTACTATTAACCGCTATCAGTGGGTAAAGTGTTAAATATTAGGGGTGTACGGGTATCCCAAATTACGGGACCCGATTAAATATACGGGCGCCCCTATTAAATATCAGTGTCCCCCTCGAAATTGTTCCCCCAACGAAACCGTCACTCCAAATATCAATTCAATCTCGCTAAAACGTCCCGGACGTTTCCACCGAACGCACACGCAAGCCACGGCTCTCTGGGGTGATTTCGAGGATTCCTCGTGAGCCAGAAATTGCAGTTAAGCGGGCCTGGGAGCGCGATTGATTTGCATATACACAGAAAGGACGGTATACTGGACCGACGTGGCACGCAACGCGCGGCTAATTATTTTCTTGTTACCCCGCACGCTCCCCTCCTGTGCATAATATTACGCGAGGAAATCTCTCTCGTTTTTCATCCGCGGAATATTCATCGCAACGGCACGCATACACAGGCGGGGGCCATTGGAGCGACGTGCGGTGCCACGTGGAAAACGAAACATGCATGCATAATTGAAGCCGGCCGTTTCAGTGCCGCGAAGATACGAACATCGCTTGGGGGGGAGGGAAAATATCTCCTGCGAGTGTGATCGATCTGCTTAATCGGCCAACGTGCATTGCACCCTCGAGCCGGGGTGTCTGAAAAATGGTACACGGACGGGGAAGGCACGATAGGTAATGACCGATTAAAACATCACGTTGACGTGTGTTTCTTCGTGAATAAAAGGACGATGGGGAATATTGGATCGAGGGGGTACGGCAGGGGATGGGGGAGTTTAATTACAATTGGATTTTTCGGGGGTGTGTTTGGATGTATGGATTTGATGGAGAGTTAGTTATTTTTTATTTATATAAATACAAGTAGGTATAGATATTGCAATTTAATCATCCAGTATACGTAGAATTGAATTTCTGAGAATAGATAAGGAAGTAGTGAAAAATGATTTATTTTGATAGTATGTAGGTATTTTTTTTTTGGGTGGAATAGGTGGAAGGGGTGTGAGAATTATTGAGGAGAGACTTGTGCGCGGTGAATGATTTATTCCCGTGCGAAACGGGGCGCAGGATTTCTTGCGGTGTAAGAAAGTAGATTAATAGAAGGCGTGGGATCAATAGCAGTGATGCCACTCACTTTTGCTGTTCTTATTGTACACATAGGTAAGAATGACGACATCCATAGGGGCATAGAGCGGCCTTGAACTTTTGTTGAATGAAAGGAAGACGGTTTCACGGTCAAGACATGATCAACGGTTTTTTGTGGTAGAGATAATTCGGTTGACCTTCTTTCTTTTTTCGGTTTGGGATTCGGGGTAGCTTCAAGGTGAGATTTTAGCTGTGGGAGTTGAGAGCATTTCGAATTTGAGATTTCCGAATTTAGGGTAACTGAAGTTTGAAATTTGAAAGTTCTGAACATCTGGAACTTGAAACTTCAGGACTCAGAGTACTCAAATTTTAGAATTTGGAGCTCAACACATCTCGAATTGGAGACCTCAGAATTCGGAGTATTCAAATTTTAGAATTCAGAGTTCAGAGCATCTCGAACTTGAAATTTCAGAATTTAGAGTTGAAGTTTGAGATTTGTAAGATCTCAGCATCTCGAACTAAAAATTCCATATTATCTACATTCAAACTCCCATCCATCTACTGAAAAGTCTTCTACTCAAAATGTAAGAAACTTTTTCCTCGACCAGCGATGCAACCGCTGACACACCTGGGCTCCCCGAATTAGTATGCAGCAAAGTCTCCAGGTTTTCATGCCGAGACTCCCCCTCGAATTCAGGAACGGCTTCATTCGATAAAGTCAGATAAATACACCATCACACAGAGAAATACACCATCGTGGCGATTACAGAACCTCGTTTACTCTGCAAATATTTATCTGTCTCATATCCGACACGAATCGACTTTCTGCTAACTGAGAATCATAACAAAGAACTTTATCATCATATCGTCATTCAAAGAAAGCACTTTGAGTGTGCTAAGAAAATAACTGGCAGAGAATATTAAGTAGCTAGCACGAATTTAAAATATAAATTTTAACAGCCAGCTTTCTTGCCACAGGTTTAGGCCACTCTAGATCCATCACTGTCGAAATACGACGGGAAACCGGTCAGTCAGTGTCTTGCCAGAAGCAAGAACGAATGTTCACCTCGTTCTTTCGCACAAATACAGCCTCTTACAATTAATTCTATTGTTAAATTATAGATTTCAAGAAAATATTTCACTGAATCAACGTTCGTGAAACGAGTAACAAACGATTTTCTCAGAAATCTCTCTTTAACTGCTTGTTTCACGAGTGACCATTATGTTTACAAGTCGCAGAACCGTTGCTCAAATTTTCAGGTGTGTCATCGTCTGTGTATTAATATTTTTCATTGTGCAATTGACCATTCTTCTCACTGGGGATGAGGATAAACCGACACCTAAATTGGACGATTTAAAAAAGCTAATGGTACGTGATTGGAAGTGTTAATTAAGTGTCAGTTGACTTATGAAACTAAAAAGGGGTAATAATAGCAGAAATAAAATTATGGATAGTATGAAATCACTAAGTTTGATATTCTAGTCTCTAAATTCAAAAAGAATAGTTTTAGAGCATGAAGATTCTTTTAGCATTGGTTCAATGTCCATTTTCAGATCGAAGCAGAAATCGACAATTCTAAGCGACTGTTTACAATAGAAAATACGTGTCGAAGATATAATTTAGGAATGTACAAAGCACCTGATCAGCCTGCAGCTTTCACGCACCCTCCTGCACCACAGTACAGAGTTTTTTACATAAACAGGTTAATGGAATTCCTTTTTATCCTTACTAGTTCTAATTTTTGTGTCGTCAGAGAATTTTAAAGAATTTTAGAGTTGATACAGATTGATAATTCTACTGGTTGATAGTTTAATTAGCTGCGCTCCTACAACATTATCTGTCGGCTAGATCGCATAATCTATCGTACTGTCCAATTTACAAAGCTGGCAGCACGACGTGGATATACAATTTATGTATTCTGATGAACGTGCCCGAGGAGGAACTGAACAGCGGAAAGGAACAAATATCGACCATAGCTAGAAGGGTTATACCGGAACTTGAGTATCCAGAAGCCGACGAGGTAACGCTAAATCAATCTATACCCCCCTCCCCATAGCAAAACATATCGAACACGTGTACAAACTACTGGAGTTCCCAGACATAAATTGTGCTGGAGAAGCAGGTGTGTAGAGCTGAAGGAGATAGGGATACTTAACCTGGGACTCATGTATCCCCAAGGGGTCCTAAATAGATTTCAAGGGGTCCCAAATAGATTTCAAATGTTTCCCTACTATGTAGATTCAAGGAGTCCCAAAATAAATTTTAAAGGGTTACAAAATAAATTTCAAAGTGTTCCAAAATATATTTCGAGGGGGCCCCAAATAGATTTCAAGAAGTTTTCAACTAAGTTTTTAAGGGTCCCTAATTGAATTTCAAGGGGCCTTTAATTAAATTTCAAGGGGTATCTAATTAAATTTCAAGGGTCCCCAAATTTTCAAGGCGTCCCCTACTAGATTTCCAGGAGTCTCAAAACAGATTTCAATGGGTCCCCACCTAGATTTCAAGTGTCCTCCCACTAGATCTCAAGAGGTCTCCACTCCTTAGTGCAAACTAGAAAACAATCAGGTAACAAGATATAACTTGGAACGCGGATGTAGGGACTAAAAGTGACGAAGAAACTGCTGGTGGTAAGGCACCCATTCGAGCGATTGCTGAGCGCGTATCGCGATAAGCTGGAAAACTCCGTGGCTGGAAGGGAACACGGGACACTTCACTTTTATCGGAAATATGGCGCCAAGATCGTTCAAAAGTACCGTGGTGAGTCACGACAAAATATCGACCGCGATATTTCTCAGTGGAGCTAACCGCTCGCTACTTCTTAGGGAAGAACTTCACTAGTCCACGGGAGGATCAGGTGATCAGGCGACAAGATCTACCGGCACCTGCGGGAATCGAGCCCACGTTCAACGAGTTCGTGCAATACTTGATTCATACAGATTTGGCAAGCTATGGGGACGATCACTGGATGCCTTACTATCTCTTCTGTACGCCATGCGTTCTTGATTACGATATTATTGCAAAGGTGAGTTCGTGGAGTCAAAGTTATTCCTCTTCTAATATTTTTTAATTATTTTTAATTATTTCTTAACTATTCCTCATCAAATATTTCTTAATTAAGATAAATCTGAGTTTATATTAATCCAGAATATTGTTCTTGAAATAATTTTTCAGATATTTTTGCTATGCCCTGAAGTGTTGCAATCGCAATACAATATTTTTCTGAGGAATAATCTAATATCTAATATGTAATGTTTCAAATTATAAGAATTATAGCGACTAAGATCTCATATTCACCCATTCCCATTCAGCCTACGATATTTTAATACACGTAGCTTTGTTTCGTTCTGTAGGTAGAAACACTATGGCGGGATCAGATTTACGCGATCCATAAATTAGGCCTGCAAGAGGTAATTAAGCCAAGATGGCGGCACAGCGGTGGTAGCTCCAATGCATCGAGGATATATTTCAGTCAGCTGAACAGAGACACGGTGAAGAAACTCTATGAAAAACTCCAGCTAGATTTCCATCTATTCGATTATTCCCCTGACGTTTACTATGAATATGCGACTTCTCTTTAAAATTCCCCAGCGAAATAAGTACCTAATAATTTTCTAGCTTTAAGCGCCGTTCTTACAATCCATTCCCACTATTCTAAACTAATCTTATTGTTAACCCTCCACATACAAATCCATACCGTTCCTTCTAATAAAAAAATACATAACTGACGCTCAAAATAAATTAGAACTTTTCCGTGACTCAATTAGCCAACATCTCCATCAAACCCTCAGCTATAGCACCGCAGTGCAACTACCCTTAAAGACTACGTATGTTAGTCACTCCTAGGTGACTGAATTTTAGGGAAATCCAGGCGACCGTCGCTCAACAGGGGTTAATCACTGCCTCGACCCTAAATTTTTATGAGCAACGTCGAACACGTCCACACGAGAACTAGCAGAAAGCTCAACGGCAAAGAAAAAACAAAGAAAGCTGGCGAGCCGATAAGCACGTGTCCTAATTGATGGCGTTTAAATCACGTTACACCACGCGACGAACTTTTGCCAACGAAATCGATTGACCTACATTCGCTGTAATGTATCAGAACGATCTGTCCTAAACTCGATGGCTCTCCCCCTTCGAGTGGTATTAACGAGGGTTCGTAAACGAAAAAGCCAACGCGCTCGATAACGAATGTTCCTCGAGTGACTTATGTGACTTGCGCCTCACCTGTAACTTCTATCAAACTTCCATTACTGCATGGCATCGTGACAATTAAATCAACAGCAAAATACAAAAGGAATATCGTTGTAACTTGAGCTTCCTTCGTGGTCTTATTCACTTCGTATTTAATGATTAATATTAGTTTAGATTTACTCTTCGGTGTTAAGGACGAGTAAATTAAAAAATTTGATAGATTATATTAAAGTTTAATTGAAGAATTAAAAATTGATATAATTTGTGTAAAATTAAATTGAAAATTAAACGATTTGGTAGATTATATTAAAATTTAATTGAAGGGTTCAAAATTTTTATTATTTATGTAAAATTAAATTGAAAATTAAAGGTTAATTTTTATGATTTTAATATTTACTATTATATATATAATTTTATTAGAGTACAAATTTAATTGATAATGTATAATAAATAATTTTTATTTATATTTATATACTGTCCAGCAGTCTACGAAGCTAAATTCCTTCGAGCATAAAGTATACTAATATTTGTATCCCCCTGGATAACGTTATTTGCTTGATTGCAGGGGACCTAATGTAAAAGGCAATTAACCAGGCGCTTTGTCAAATTACTCACTTTATTATGCAGATCTTCCAGCACTTCCTGGTCGACCAGCCCCAATTCCTCCCAGCTCGGTTCCTCCTCCACAATTCCCGGCTCGCCAGCACAGCGAGCAGCACTCCCATTTTTCTCGATCACACCAGCTTTATCGCGACCACCCCTCGGCGATCGTTCACCGTCATCATTTCTCAACGCCTCGCGGTCAACGTTGCTCTGCTTCATCGTTTCAAAACTCCTCAGTTTAACAGTCTCCCTTTCCAAAGCTTCGTTCTCCGCATCCTTAGACTCCTTCGTGAGAGGTCGCTCTCCATCGTTGCTACTAATTATCGCTCGATGTTGCTGAACCTCGTCATTCTTCACCAGGGAGCCAAACAGAGATTCATCCGAGGGTGGATTCTCCTCCTCGACAATCTTCCTCTGAATACTCTCCAGAGTCCTAACCTCTGCACCACTTCTTCTTTCTCGGTTAGACCGGTTCCTTTCTTCCTTCGCTTCCTTCACGCTTCGAAGCTCAGAAAAGCTTTCTGTATCTGCTCTCGAAGATACCTTAGAAGCTGCAGCCTCTAGCAAAGTCTCCTTCTTCTCTTTGTTTTCCTTTGCAGTCTTCAAGCTCTTATCCTCCAAGTCGAAATTGTTTGAAGCTGAAGTTACAATATTCTGAATCGACTTAACATCCTCCTTCTTCACCTCCTCTGTCCTCCCAGCGTTAGCAATGCCCCTCAACGAATTCTCAACATCCTTACCCAATTCGCTACTCTGTTCACTCCTAGAAATCTCCTTCCCCCTATCCTCAAGCTTACCCGAGCTCTTCCTCCTCTTCAACTGCTCCACAGGTTTGCTAGCCAACATAGGGCTACTTGTCCTCGCGAGTATACTCTTCTTGGGACTCAACTGCGCGTTGTGCGTGTACACTTCCCTCTTGGGGCTGTTAGAAACAGACCTAGACGCCCTCCTCAGCTTCCCAAGCTCCCTGCGAGGGCTGCAAGGCTGGGAAGACGGCCTCGTCCTCGTAACAGGCATCTTCCTCGCAGGAGAGACAGGAACTGGGATCCTAGTCTTCGGTGCAACCTCCACAGACTCCGTTTCATCGCTGTCTGGTGTTCTCAGTTTGACTACTTCGCCTCCAAAGTGGACTCTCCTTGGGGTCTTCCTTCGATCAGGGGAGGAGTCCTTCCCATCTCCGTCGTTTCTCACGTCCGTTCCGCTTTCCTCGTCCTGCTCCTTCTCGCTGTCCTCCTTCTCCTCCAAAATAGTCATCGTGATGGCTGTCTCCTCGTTGAACTTGATCTCCGTCTCCAGAACCACCCTGGCCGCTGGCATCACGTTGCTCACTTCATCCTCCTCCTCCGCGATGCCGGACGTGTCGCTGTCGCTGTCCCACTTCCGCTCCGAGTCCTTGCCCTTGGTAAGATTCTTAGCGTCCCCTTTCTTCTGAGACTTCCTAGCGGACTTTATATTATAAATCTTGGAAAGCACCTGGATGTTCCTCTTCAGCTTATTGTCGTAGTCTTCCAAGTAGCTCTCGAACTCCTCCGTGCCCACTGCGTCGCAGATCTTCGTCAGTGATTTGAGAACGGCTTCCTGGTGGGGCACCTGGGCTAACCGGGAGGCCAGAGCCACCGTCGCGTCCTTCACGAGGCGCACGTCCGGCGAAGGGCTGCTGGATGAGGGGAACAAGAGCGAGGGCACGCTGAGGATCACTCCCGTGGTGACGTTCGTCTGGAAGGAGTCGTGGATCTCCGAACGGTTCAGCCCATCTTGAAGAATCTACAAGGAAACGTTTAACCATTGGCTGCGTTTCACGATCGATGCGTGGTTTGAACGGGGTAGAGGGAGGGGTCTGTAAGGTCACGATGTGCAAATCATCGTCACAGCTTGGGCTTTACTTAAGAAAACGGGAGTGGGAGGTTACGATACTTCACGGTGGGATGAAATAATACTGTAGTAGTAGATTTTTTAATTTTTATATATTTTTGGAGCCATGGAAAAAAACGGACTCGAACCCACGATTTTGCGGATCATCTGCGTACTGGGCAGCCGTTTAACGATCCTCCGAGGTCTCTTATTCCGAGCTCCCTCTTATACTACCTTCGAGGACCCACGTTGGGAAAGAAATGAACCACGGATCAACCATTCACGTAAAAGAAATTATTTTTCTGGATGCTAGGTGACCAGACAAAACTGAAAGAAGGCAGTCGCGAGGCAAGCTTGTGCCGAGAGTAAAGGGACTGCGAAGTCTAATTATGTCTCGTGCTTTGATTATAAAAATTCCGAGGGTG
This sequence comes from Andrena chrysosceles, assembly GCA_963855975.1. Taxonomy (NCBI): domain Eukaryota; kingdom Metazoa; phylum Arthropoda; class Insecta; order Hymenoptera; family Andrenidae; genus Andrena; species Andrena chrysosceles. The sequence continues at coordinate 5,276,530 of OY979766.1, read as the reverse complement.
TACTGGAGCAAGGGACCCTTACCTTCCTGATCGTGTTCTCCCTGTCCCGGCTGTGAATGAGAAAAACCCGCAGGGCGTCCAAGGCACCCTTGCGAACGGCCGGCGCTGGGTGGCCCAAATTATTCACCAGCTCCGGTACCACTGGTTGCATGACCTTGTCCACGACGTCGGCGCTCAAAGTCGGCAGCACGTCTATAAGCACGCGAAGAGCGTGCTGACGCACCTCCCATTCCGGATCACGCAGTCTCTCGGCTATCTCCAGGAACGTGAGCCGCGTGTCGACCTCGATTGGGAATTTTCGAGTGCGCACCTGCCCGAGAAAATCGAAATGCTTGGGGCTGTGAGATGCTCGATTCGGGGATATTTACAGGGGTGGTCGAAAGGCAGTTTGAAAGAGATTTTAAGCATTGTGTATTTATTTAATTACGAAATTTACGTTTTCCCTAATTTATTTTTTTGTTTATAATTTTTCGAAATTGATATTAACGCTCAATTCTGCTTACGTGAGCTATAAATACGATTCCACGTGCAGGTATATCGATTTCTCATTTGGAGGCCCAATTTACTGTAATAGCTTGAACTTTAATTTTGTATTTACCAAAAGTTCAGAAATATGAACTTGCAAGGAAAGATCTTGCCCCGGAAATTAAAAAAATTATGAAACTTTGGGGATATGTAGGGGATATCTATTACGCAATTTTTTTGCCACCCAAATCTACTCTAAGAGGGTGAAATTGATCTGTGAAAGTCAGTGGCGGATTTAACGGGCGAAAGATGACCAGTTGCCGCCTGGGACCCAGTCCAGAATGGCTCCCAGGGCCCCATATTTCAAATTATTATTTTATCCGAAAACTATTTCTTTTGTTACCTATAATTTTCATACCACACGTGCGTAAATTCATTTATAATTCTGTTACATGTACAGGGTGTCCCAGAACGTTTGCCACCTGGGCCTTTTCCCTTAAATCCGCCGTGCTGAAAATCCACCTAATTTCCAATTTAGTGTTATAACTCGAGTATCACCTTTACCAAATAATAGTCCTAATTAAAAGAAGTATCTTCTGCCTGAAAACTTTCTTCCTATCTCTTACAATTCTTGAGTTATAAGACAAACTCAGAAAATGGCCAAATTCTCAGGGGTCAATTTCACCCCCTAGAAGTGAATTGGGGCAGCAAAAAAATTGCATATTACGTACCTATATATCCTCTACATATCTCCAAAGTTTCATAATTTTTTTAATTTCCGGGTTGAAGATCTTCCCTGTTTCCCCAGTTCCACCCGTTTCACTTGTTTCACCGACAAGCCAACGAAAATGGTGGAGGCGAGGAAGACTAAGTGCTAGGTAATTTCGATTGATCAGCCACTATACGAACCACGTGCTCCCAGAGAGGGGTGAGCTGTATAGGTTGCCCGTTCGCTGAGGTCAATGTCATCTTTCGAGTGGGTCGGTGACGATGACCTCGGCGTGACGGGCTCTCAGGTGCGGAGTGCAGGTCGAAGGGCGACGATCCGGCGAGAACGGGCGAGATGTCCTTCTGGGGCTGCCGAGGCCCCGCGTCCGTCGATCCTGTCATGGATGACGACAACTCCAACCACTCGGACATACCACCACCCTACGTCTCGTCCCTGGGGAGCCACGGGTCCTTCGCCATCCTCCCCGAGAATCCTCCCCCTGGTTCTTGGTCCTTCATCGAGTCACGCGAGGATCCGCCTGATCGACAGATTCGTTAGGTATTTACGATCTAGATCGTAACGCTGTAACGCCATAGTTCAAACGATGCCTGGTATACAGGATGTGAAAAAACTGGTGGTCCATAGGTTTTCGATTTGTTAAAAAAAGCTGGCTTGAAAGTAATTTTCACCTTGGGAATGAAGGTCGACTTTTCTTTTGTATTTAATTGCATACGCCATTTTCAAGCTTAATCCGTATGGGAACTTAAACTTAAAGGCAGAACGAAAAAGTAGGAGGTGGTATTTTATAGTAAAGTGTATTTTATTATTCATGGCAGAGAAGCTAGAGTAGTTTCTATATTGGGAATTAATATTCTAATATTTCTCGGTATTAGATCAACGGTGCCTCCTTCACTTCCGGCACATGCCACGAACAAATGTACGAGATGATTGACAGTAGTAAGACTTTAAGCGGTTAGCAGCTGACGCACCCGACTTCCGCTTTCACTTACAGGTCTTACAGAATCAATCACCGTAGTCACGGAACATGTTTCAATATTAACCAAATCTTGTCTCCTGTCCGAACGTTTGTCTCCTTTTTTCCTAAAAGAGCGTCCAATAATTCACAGACACTGTGCGACACTTATTTTTCAATCAAATTAATCCACGCTGGTCAGTAAGAATTTCGGAATGCGAATTTACACAATTCTTCATTTTAAATTGGATACAGTTTCGCGTAGTTCGTGGATCACGCGAGCACGCTTTCAATTGGGGGTTCATTCCATTAATTATATGGAAACGAGACTGTGGATATGAGATATCCGAAAATAGTGTTTGAAGCTGATCTCCGTATACGTGTTTACGTCTTTGGTGGATTATAAGAGTGAAGGGACTTTAATAGTGGGCTTGGGAATTTTAGGCGTGTAATTTTCGTTCGGAACGTTACTGTTGAGAACAGACCGTTATCTGGCGCAATGGCCAATATTTTACGAGAGAAAAAAGGAGGGTGGGAAGGAATCGAGGCGAAGTCGCGAAGTTTATCATCGGATCTCGCGACACGAACCCCCGCATAAAAGTAGTACACACGAAAGGCGATTGCATAATCCGAAGAAAACGTGCGTGCGTCTGGGGAAGCCCAGAAACAAGGGGTTGTCCTCTTACGAGGCCGTGCCGGTTGAATACAATTCCAACCAACTTAACAGACCAGTAAGTACGAACGTTTTATTTCCCTGGATTCCGTGTTTTCTTTCGTCTGCTATGTTATATAACGTTATCAAGCTGTCGTAATACTTTCTCACACTATATCGGAGATTCGTAGGAAATGTTTTGGTAATGCAATTGATTTCTTAAATGCGACTAATATGTACACGGTACGTGTTGATATCAGCTTTAGATCGGACTTGAATTGTGTGTTGGTTAGGTCTGAATGAGGTTTCAATTGAGTGCGAGTTGGACCGTGATTATTAACTCCCAATTTTATGTGAGTTGGGTTATTAAATTTAGGTACATAGTGAATATGAGCTAGGTCTCGATTAGATCTAAGTTCGAGCTGGGGTTAAACTGAAATCTGGCTCAATCTTAATTCACTTACAATCCATTCAATACCCCTAACGCAAATCTGACTAAAATCTAAAAGTGCCCTAACCGGAGGTAAACGAGTCCACCCACAAATATATTACACTTAATCAGACTAGAAACAGAAGCAAACCTAATCCGAACCTACTCCAGGTTTAACTTAAATCCCACAAGATTTCAATTCAACAATGACTTCAAAAGATTCTTAAAAAAAAAAGATCGGAAGAATAGTTCCATTACTGTCCACTTCGCGCCCTTTCAGCTACTATTTAAATTGTCACGTGATCATAAAAAGCCGTTACACGCATACCAAGCACCGAGACATCTCAATTCCCATAAACAATAAAACACATAAAACTACATCCCTCATTTCTCTGCAATTCTCTTCAAGAAGGAAATATAACATTCGGTATTGTAACCTCTATTATATATTAATAAATTCTGGTTTCCAGCTTCCCTTTAAATCACGCACAGATTACGCAATTCTGGTTAGCAAAGACCACGAAGAATCGGCTCACTTTAACTTGCCAAATAACTCCGCGAAACATTATTGCGAGTCAGAAAGTATAGAATATATCTTTCGCTAAATTCCAATGCGACTGTATGATTGCAAACCGCCACCATAAAAAGTGCGTAGAACTACATAACGAACTTACTCGTATCTGCATGCACTCAGCAAGTGGTAGCTTCTTGGCGGCAACACACATGTCACAGTTTTCACGAGCCTCTATCAAATAAATCACTGTATCGTCCACGTTTCTCGCTTCGCCTCGAGCAACACAACATTCAATGACAAGCGACAAGGCAGCAGAAACCACGACATCGGACCATGTAGACGCGACGACAGCCGACATGTGACTGCCGCTTGTCGGTTCACCAGACAAGGTGGTTTGCAAGTAGTATCGACCGCCCTCCCACCTCACTTCCGTGGAAATGGTCAGAGCATTGGCAGATATATTGTAATCAGCGGTAAAATTACGGAAACAGCAGAGGCTGATAAGAATAAATAAATTCTGTGGCTATTTCGATCGTTCGCTCGTTTCGAAGTAGTTCAGAATCGTTTTTTTTTTGTTCATTCAGCGATTCAAATATCTCCCGCCAATCGAGATTGCCTAGGATCCATTTGAATTTGAATGACGTTGGCTAATCGGTTTATTATTTGCATTAATCACAATTAATTGCGTTGAGAGCGATTTGTGTGAATTGATTTTTTGTAATTATTAAACAGTAAAATTGCAGTTGTAGGTTTTGACGTTTGTTCTCGGGTAGGTTGATATTTCTATGAAGCTTGATTATTCTAACGGTGCACCCGTATGTACGAATGTAAGTATCTTTAGAAATAATAGCGATTGTAATAATTATTCAACTTCCGTACTGAATCGTTATTTAGTTAATATAGCGGCGAAGGTGAATTCATTACCTTTGAATAATTGAGAAATAATGTAATTAATATGTACATGTATATTTATACATAAACAAGGACCTCGTAAAAGAAATCGCTTGTATATCTTTCAAAAATACAGTAGAAAATAGTTCAAATATAAGCATATTGCCTGATTACATTTTCCCTTACTCGCACCACGCAACATTCATACTTATCGAGCTACTCATTAAACGCGCGAAAACGTTCTCCACATCTCACCTCAATATACGACTTGCAAACTTTGAAACAGCGCACTTAAATCTACGAAAACGTAACAATCATACCGAATAACAGAACTTGAAAGACCCATCCATTAATCTCCATAAATAAACGACAAATATTTTAAAACAAAACAAGTCAGTTTACAGTTTGAACCACCGAGTCTTCGCCTTAAAATGTAATATTATATAAGGACACCTATTACCATATATACAAGCTAGTAGCGATTATTAAGATTCAAACTTTCCTTGTGTTTCGTCTACAGAGTAAATATTTCACCTTAACTCTATCTCATCAAACCTATCTAGATTTGAATGCACATAAAAGTATAGCCACGTGTGAGGAACTGTACAGTAATTAAAGCATAGCTCGGCGAACACATAAATAATCAGCTTTGTATCAGATAAAATACTTTCAGGATCACGAACAAAGTAGACGAGAAGAGATCAGCTCGATTAACTTCCGCTAAACGATATCAGCCTTTAGAGTCATATGATCTTTAGTACGGGCGTTTTGTACTGGATTTTGCGAGTACAGTATCACCGCGTAGCTTACCATACTAATGGAGAGTACTGTATTCATTTGAATAGGAATGCTGAATATCAGCCAGCATAGTATCGCAGTGAACACCAGCTCTAGCGCGCTGGCGAAAGTCTTTAGAATTGAATTCAGATTCTTCAAGAAGAAACTTGTGATTATTCCGATCGCTGTATTGTTCAGCATTATTATAATGACTTTCGGTTGCAGGAGTATACTAGCATCGACGTGTCTAAACATATCGGACTCGCTACTTTCGAACATATATAATACTAGGAAAACTGCGAGGTTGCAGAGAATACTGTCGATATACATAAATACGTTCTGTACAAAAATATTGATATTTGCTCCTTGCTCCTTGAGCAGGTATTCGTTGTACACTCCGGCCAAACAGGAGCAAATTGTCTGAAAGTTGAGATATTAGTATAGAGTTATATCTTATTATTTGTATAATTGAGCCATTGAGAGCAAGAACAGAATAACTCACATTGGAAAAAATTGATTTTTTATATTTTTAACCGGCTTCGAAAAGAAAGAGGTTCTACGTTCGATGCTATGTATTATGTTTGTCCGCAAATTTCTCCGTAACTACTACGACCAATTTTCGTGAAACTTATTGCATTTAGTTTAGCTTCAATCAACTTACGTCGTGGAGAAAGAATTATCAACATCGGTTAAGGAGTTTTGAAGTTACTCCAAAAATAAATCTATTTCATTATTATTGGAATCTTCCGTTTCTAACAAACGGTTCTTTTTTTACGAGCAACTTCTTTTGTAGACCTGCCCATATTTTTTAAAATAAATGTAGTTATACAACGTAAATAATTGAGAAAAGTACAAAGTAAAAAATTAAAACCGACTTAAAAAAATAAAAATGCACTGAAAAGCGAAAAATAAGTTTTTTCCCTATTTAATCTACGACTCACAATTTTTTTATGTCGACGCCTCATAATTTGCACAATGCAAATCTGGCGCCGACTGAAAAAAATTGAGAGTCATAGACTAAATAAAGAAAAAACTTATTTTCGCTTTTCAGTGCATTTTTTTTTTAAGTCGATTTTAATCTTTTTTAAAATTTTTTATTTTTCATGCTTTACTCCGTTTTTGTTCTCAATGCCTCAATTCATCGTATTCAACTCACCTGTACAAATATGAGAATTATGTTACTGTTTAAATTAATTTTGGCACTAAATACATTCACACTAAAATCCAAATCTATATGTTTTATCATACAGCCAATGGTCAACAATATCAGTGAGAACCATTGCTTTAGAGACAGTTTCTTGTCAAATACAACCTGAAGGAAATAATATTTCATTTATAAAACGCTTCCTCTAACTCCGGAGCAAGCTACAAGCAAAATTACTGATATACATACCTGGAAAATGATTCCAGTAATAACAACACGAAATTGTAATAGAACATAATAAGTTGTTGGGTCGAATGCAGCCAAGTTGATAAATGCCAGATTATTGTATAAACAATACAGAAACGAAGGTATCATGTACAGTAATAGCACTGAAATGAAAAAGTATTAGTCTTAATAATATTTATTTTGTGTTAAATCTACAATAGCTAATTAAAATTAATTAACACTTTGACGCCTGTGCCTTGTAGAGCAAGCTTACCTTCACTACCAATCTTTTTCAAATTTTCTAATTATTCATTGGTTCTTGACAACCATCAAAACGACATATTACAAGTAGGATATAAATAATACAGTTTGTTCGGCGATAAAAATGAAATACGATTGATATCTTAAGTTCGTGGAAAGTAATAAATCAAAATGTTAACAGAATTTCGATTCGTGGAACATTAAGTTGAACAAATAGTTATCCAAACATTAAGGCTTATCCATTATTTCACACAACTGCTATATCTTATCTTACACTCTATCTATTATAAATATGACGATAAATGAGAGCCCTCGAAACTTAGATATCGACTCAAAGCATCACTATCATTTATCAATTAAATCCACATACAAATTTCACATTATTAATTCAATTCATTTACCTTTCTTATTCGCAGTTATTTCCTGGTAAAGACTGACGATGCTATTACTAAAAGTAAAACGATAGCTAAAGTACTTAAACACGACCTTCGACTACATAACAATGTAATTATATACAACTTACTCTTTGCAATATAGAATTGTGGAGGTAATCAACTTCAACACCTCCGTCATTAACACCACCATCACAATGTTGTATTCGTAGTGCCCATTCCTCTGAGACCAAGTGACAATGATACCTATAGCGCAAAATAGAATCTTGCAACATTATACGTTAAGGTGATATACGCGACTTCGCGAAGTAATACGTGAATATGTAAAAGCGATAGAGATAAATGAATGCTTAGCAGTAGTTCCTAACAATCGTAATTAAGCTGTGACCGGTAAAATAGAACAATTCGTTAGCGATAATTACGTAAAAACTCCCTGCTCGCTCTTTATGTCCCTCATTATCGTCATCGTTCTTTATCGTCCTCGTCTGACAATTACATGACAGCGAGTTACGCGAAGGTAGGATAAAAATAAGTGCACTTAACCACACACATGTGTACCTTGGTTCACGAAAAGGGCCATGTACGAAATAAAAATGATAGGACTCCATCTCCCTGGGAATAACTCTCCCCAATTGATGGTTCCCATCGCTATTTTTCGTAGTTAATTTTATTACGTTAATAACGCAGGCATTCGTGACATGTAATATCACGGGTATCACGAACAGTTGCTTCCCTGCCGGAACCACTGATATGAACTGCTTCAGTTTAATTGATACGAACTGATATCATGAACCGCGGTAAACGCTAGGTTTCGTTTACCTGGGAATTAACTATATCGGGATAATGTGTTTTACAATAAATTATCAATTTCTCCGGACATCCTATCGTCACCTCTGATAGCTATAAATTCTTCTTGCAGGTTTCCATAAATTTTTGTGAATTAGTAATATACGAATTAATTTGAATATCAGTAATGTTTGTGCAGCTGTACTTTCTAGTCATAACAAGATATTGATGCAAAGATTTGGAGAACAGTATCGGAATATTTGCACCGAGTTATTTAGGATCGCGGAAATAAGAATTGCAATGTATAGATTATTAAAGTTAGAATCGTCCTTTTTAAATAGTTTTAATTGATATTGTTATTCTCCATAATGTATATCAATAGATATAATTATGTTCCATTTTTACAATCTGTTAAAAATACATATTACTCAAACGCATTCGTAATGCATTGCATAAAATTTATTTACATACAACTGAGAATTTGTATTTAAGTGCTTTACAGTACGCCATAAGTTTTAAAATTCTAATAAGTTTCATTAGTTAACAACTACCCCACTGTTTACGCTCGTCGTTTGTCCGTCGTGGAAGCACATAAATAGAAAATTCCTATCATACATAAAATCCATTAGCTCGAAATATGTTACAGATCACTATTGTTACAAGTATTTAACAATGCCGGTAATATCTACAAGATGTAAGATTCAGTAAGATTCTCTTATAACGTCGAACGTAGAATAGAGACCGATGTACGTTACAAATAATTCACATTATGCCACAACGACGAAAGTACAACCATAGAAAAGAAAGTGTGTACGCGAGCAATAGTTGCAAACAGGCGTATTGTCCCAGATCACAAAACGTTGCGACTATGTGCACAAGGATCCGTTACGAAATCAATTTTCTAATTAGTGCTGATAGACTAGTATTTAATCGAGAATGAATTATACCTCTAAATTGTTTAAACACGTATCTCAGAAAACGACAAGGGTATCTTTTAAGAATTACAGATATATTTTCGAAAGATCGTAAGTCGTAAAGTTTAAAAATTCTTCGAAATGTGGTCAGGCAGTGTAATAGGTATGCCTGCGAAATGATATTTACCTTTCAATGTATTTTTTGTACCTTCTGTAAATATTTTTATAAACACACACATTGCAAGACTATACACTATAAAATGCAATTATTATAACCATTCGTATGTAATAGTTCGTGGATCGCATTACATTAGGACCAATTTGTCAGTTCGTCACAAAGTGGTGACGTAGACGTAGTATCGATGAATAGTAGAAATGCCGTACTAGCATTGTGTGGTTCGTAGTTTTACGCATCCCAATAAAGAAGTGATAAGTTATTAACGTTCATACATGTTGGTACCGTGTCACGATCAACAATAATCCTTTCCTCATGGCACATTACATTCCATCGTATATATATATGTACTTCGCAGAGTCCATTACCTCTCCTATTCTTTTTTATAGTAAGGCCACCGTTTAGCCGTGTGTGAAATAAACACTAAGTATCATCAGCATTCACGTCACATTGTTACGCAAAGAAATGAAAAGAATGCTTCTCCATGGAAATTGTACGTTTTCGAGATAGTAAAAAGTGTATGAGAAACCGCGAGGGCAAATGTAACTCGGCGAAACTAATGACTTAGTAAAGATCACAAAAGAAATATTAAAATCCAAGCTGTGTACTGTGTTTGGCCCTTATTCTATGTACGAAACGCTCGAATTAGCTTCGGAACCTTCCTCTACGGACTATCTTCTTTCAGTTACTAGTGTTACGCGTTGTGTTTGTAGTACCATTTAATTAAGAACATTACGATCGATCGAGTGAATAAAAAATTCTCATTTCCACGCTTGCTCGAAGGAACCGCCTTCCGGAGCAAGTCGAATTTTATCATCTCTGTACATCAATCATAGGTAAACGAATCGTGCACAGTGTTCTAATAGAACTTAACATTAATCCGACGTTTTCAATTGTTTGAGAATCTGCTGCGTGATCAATTTGGTAGCCTCGGCCGCGTTGGGAATAAGGAATTTGTCCATGTCCGAGATGACTGTGTCATTGTATTGGGTTGTACCGTATTTAAACGTGATTAGGTCCGAGTGTCGCTTCCTGGACGTTATTTTAACGATACTCGTTAATGGCCGTTTAACGATCACGTGTGCCGCGCCTTTTCTTTCCGGTATCTCTCGTAGTACGATAAGGTGAGTGTCGGTGACCAAAAGTATGCTGAAAACGAATCGCACGCCAAACGTTAACTGAAAATTGTACTCTTCGTTTACCTTTACTCGATAAGTTTCTATTTTATTAAAACACCCACCTATCACAGAGATCTCCGTTTACTTTCACTTCTTGACACTTAAAGGAATGTAATAACTTTGGATCCTTCATCCACTGCTGAATAGACACCACTTCCACGGGTTCTTCGCTTTCATTATTCGTCATTGTCATATCTAAAATCCATAACGTATATATTATTAAAAAAAACATCTACCGCGTGAATTCAATGAATATTGAAACAGAGGCTCACCCAAATCCTGATCATCGTCTATACTGAACACGGGGGCCGTTTTCCTCTGCCGTTTAGCGTACTCCGGGTCCTTCCCATTCCTATTCTCCACGTTGTTATGAACACTTGCTGATGGATTAACGATATAATCGAATAACTTTCCCTTCACTTTCTTAAACTTCCCCAGGAAGTCAGAGTTGTTGTTCTTAACTTTGGCGGGGCTCGACTCGTTCGAATTCGTCTCAGACATGTTAGCGCTGCATACCAAGCAATGTTGCGAATTATGATCGACAAGACTAGAGACAACCTCGTCGCCAAAGTATTCGTGTATGGCTGCAATATAGCAATTGACATTGAACTAAAACAGCTTGTACAAATTTCTATAATCTTAGATATTTCTCTACCTTGATAACCAGCCGTAACCATGCTGACGTACTGGGTATGTTTCTGTAAAAAGGATGCGACCACCATGTGTGTGTAGCGGTCTTCTTCTTGCCTGCCACTTCCTAAGAAGCAAAGGTGTTCGCCTCCAGCTTGCGCTCCAACAGCCAGTGCTAGTCGTTGTGCCTGCAACAATCCTTGCACTGCTGTGGCGAAGGCGGCAGGCTCTTGGAGCATCTGAAATGTTATTCCCAGGCTTTAATAAAATGTGAACACGCAAACACGTAGAAAAGGAGACGTACCAAATTGCAATCTAGATGGAACGCGGTGGGCAGGTGCCCTGCATTGTACTGCTCGGCAGGTCTGCAGTCGACTAAAAAGAATCTGACTGATTCAACGGAGGCATTAGGTATGGACGGAGTTTCAATAGAGTTCTCAACTAATTCTTGAGCCGATACAGGCAGGCATAACGCGTGCGATATATATTTCTCGTCGAAGCTGTCGCCGAACATTACAAGATATAAATCCTGTTTAAAAGATGACGGTGTCTTCATCGCGTAATATTGCGCCAGCGAACAAAAGTCTGTTACGTCTTCTGCTTCCAGAGCACAAGGCATAGCGGCTATCGCGTCTATTATACTTTGCTTATCGTTATCCTTCATACTTAAAATTTGCTCCCTGCGTAAAAGTAACGACTAGTTTTAAAAAAGTATCACCTTCGCGAGATATGTACAGTAAATACTCGTTACCAGCCCGACGAACGGGGCTGGCGGCGGGCTCCTAACGCGTGTGGACACTATTCCGCTCGGCCACTGGCGCGAGTGAGAAAACCCAATGAGCGAGCGAAAGGAAACGAAAGAGTTGACACGAAGTGGCCATCAGCTACGAAATGGTGGGGATAGTCGCCGGGCTTCTAACGCGTGGTAGAAACGGACTGCTAACGAGAATTTACTGTATTGTAAAAAATCAGGGTTCATAACTCTTACCTGGCATTTATTACCATGATAAGCGAAAGGAATAACATAAAGAACGGATCAGCTTGCATAAAATATAAATCCCACATTGTACAAACTGCTGGCAGCGAACACACCCCAGCGAAAAGGGTGGACACCCAGCCTTTCGTATACTGATCCGGAGACACTCTTTTCGTATCCAAAAAAGAACATAATTCTGGCTCGTGATAAAGTAGTAACAATCTTAATACAGAACTGTAAGTTTCCCCCCTAGAAACACACAAATAACTGCATTAAGTCGCCTTCGATATTAAACTACCGAAACAATTTTAATTACAAAGCGCTATACCTCGGGATATATACGTCTATTATAGCCTCAAATAAATTATACGTTGCGCTACGTGGTAGTTTTAAAGCTATTAAAGGACCCAATAACTCCAGCCACCCGTTCTCTCTTTTATACTGCTTTTCTTTGCTTTTGCAATAAAACGTTAAAATGGACTCTAAATCAGAGACAATGGAGACTTTGTCCTCGTCATCGTTTCCTAATTTTTCTGCAACAAAAATGTAACAGTTACAAAACGTACACAGATATTTCCTGTTTGTCTAGATATTATATTTCAAGGTGCAACGTGGCGTTTGATTTTGAAATACATAGTGTCCGCGAGAGATAAGCATGAACTAGTTTCTGGTGGTAAAGATAAGAATATCTGTACGCATACAGAAACCAATTCAATCAGATGTAATATCCCAACTTACCGACTAGTTGCTGACAATCGTCACGAATAGCATTTTGCTCTGGTAAATCAAAGACTTCGTTGAAGTGACTTAACTGATTGCCCCGGTCGATAACATCCAAACAAGCCTGCCATACTTCCGATCTCAAATTCACAGGGACTGACTGCCCCTTGCAGATCGCGTATATATCAGACGCAGATGGTGCATCGGTATCGAGAAGCGCTGCTTCTAGCTCCAGGATCCTAGATCGTTTCAGTTTAATTCATTTATTGTAGAAATATATTATGGGAATAGAGGAACATTCCGAGAATAATATACGATTGAATTGTTTACAAAGAAGTTTCTGTACGATGTCTAAATAATTTAAGTCTGTTTAGTCATGGATTGCTAACCATATCTTCCGCGATATTTATTTAACAGACTTAATATATCGATTTGTAGCTCATGCCACCTTCGCTACACCATTTCACCCTTAATTCAATGTAATTTATGCGACGTTAAAATTTCACCGATACTGTATTTACATAAGTTAATTAACGAACATCTGTAAACGTACGAAGCTCGAAGGAATTATAGTTCGACACGAACTGTCAGTGGCACATTACCATTAATCAAGAACAAGAGAAGCATTAAAGAGACAGAATATCTTTGCACGCAGTAATATGCAGATCCGCTTATTTTTAGTACCCTAATCGTTTTTAATATTCAAGGAAAACGAAAGTGCGAGAAGTGAAATTAAAAGTTAATTAACGTATACAAGGTATTAGGCAAGCAGATAGAACGAACTATTCGAAATTCGCGTCTGTTAAATAAACAGTTCAGTTCGTTCGAGGAAACTTTGAAAATCAGCTCACCAGGTGTTTTCGTCTTCCTGTAGTGCCATTTTGGTAAACGTCACACTCTTATCGAGGTGTGCGAGAAATGACAAATGTTACATGAACGTTAGAATTCTCTCCAGCGTAACGCGCGCTCTCGGGCTGTTAACATTCTACGGCGAGTATCGCCGCTCTCATGGCACTTGTCGTGCCTCGCGTTCCCTTCGATATTCGACGATCTATACTTATTGCCGTGAACAGAGACCCGCTGCTGTTGACAGACCGTTGCCATCTTTCAGGGAAAGTTTCGTGCATGCGCGGAAAAAAAGGCGCGAATATCAGGTGACGCGACCGTGCCGCGCATTAACACCTCGGTGTCAACGGGCTGCATAAATACATTCGCGCCGACGACTTAAAATAGACGTTACTTCGATATCGGCGGTATCTTCCCCCGGGTTGTCCATCAATCTATCCGAATCACTTCAACGACCTTCGAATTCGAAACGCGACGCTGTTTTACATTCCACCTGATTTTGTTCGAGCCATACAACCAATTAGTATTCGAATATCGTATATATTACACGATCGCAAGTTATCGAATATGCGCACGGCGCAAGTGGGCGCGCATTCGGTGCACATTTGAATTTAATTCCCATAAAACCGAAGATTGATATAAAGCGATTCTGTATTAGAACCTCAATTTCTTCCCTTTCCGGGAAAATCGTTTTGTTTAGATAATGTTTGGTATATACCAGTGTTAAGTTCGAATTATTCAGTAAATGGCTCGTTTCGTGTTCGTCGATAAAGCGTGGCGCTAGTGTCGCGGGACGGCGGGAACTCGTACTAAACGATTCGCTTCTTCGGGGACTCGTCTGCAAGTGATCACGATGATTTTTCCGCATGGTCGTACGACTTCACGACGTGACTGAGTCACTGTCTGCCTTCGTGAGGGTGAGATACAGCGAAGGAAGAGGAACGCGCAGGAACGTAGGAGACACGCGGATTCGTGACACCCAGGGGCAGCGAAGAATTCGTGGGAAATGACTGGTGCCAGCGGCGCGGCCAGCGTGACCGGTACTAGTCCGCTACCAAAATGGCAACTCGCCCTGGCTGTTGGTGCGCCGGTTGCGTTGGGCCTTGGTTACATGTACTATAAGAATAGCTCTAAACCATCGCCCAAGTCCAACCGCGGTAAATCGAAGGGCGGCTCCAAAGAGAATGGCACCTCGGCTGCTGACAAACAGATCTCCATCGATGCCGAGTGCCCGCCGAACGCTGCGGCCAAATCCGAAATCGAGGTTAGAAATATTTCTTTTATTATACTGCTGATAACATGGTATTATGGATATCTGCTAAGTATGACCTGGTATTTAATCCACCGTGATATCGTTAAGATGTTGCGACGGAGTAGTCAGCAGATTACGGAGCAACGCTGTTGTACACCGTTTGATTGATATTTCATTGTAAGATAAGGTTTCTGTGTATTAAAACGAAGGTGCGTTGTATCGTAGACTCCGTTGGAGAGGGCTCGGAGGTTTAAAAACGAGGGGAACGAACATTTTAAGATAGGAAAGTACGACGAAGCGATAGCGCAATATAATAACGCGATCGAAGCTTGTCCTAAGGAAAGTACAGAAGAGCTAGCTACGTTTTACCAGAACAGAGCAGCCGCCTATGAACAACTGGTAATGCTATCTTTATCGATAAAGTTAATTCCATGAAAATAAACCGTAATGCGACGAGATCAAGCTATCGAGAAAATGTGCGTTACGTTTTGCAGAAGAAATATAGCGCAGTGAAGGTGGATTGTACGAAAGCCCTGGAATTGAAGCCAAAGTATATAAAAGCATTGGTACGTAGAGCGCGTGCGTTGGAGCACTGCAATGATTTAGAAGCTGCTTTGGAGGACGTCACCACTGCTTGTATTTTGGCGAGCTTTTCTAACCAGACGGCATTGATGATGGCAGACAGGGTTTTAAAACAATTAGGTAAATGAGACGTTTGGCTTCTTGGAGCGAATATCGAAGTAATCATTGTGAACGTGGAATTGATATTTCTTTTCAGGGAGGAAACACGCGATGGAACATTTGGCAAACAAAAAATTCATTATGCCTAGCAAGCACGTTATTAAAAATTATATTAATAGCTTTCACAACGATCCCATTTTTTCGATGCTTCGAGATAACGACCACAGTGATGTATCTGTGTAAGCATTTTAGAATTTCATATTATATTATACACTATTTTGCTTCTTATTATTCTCATAATTGCGTGACCTTTAGGGGTTTTGCCAAAGTTTTAGAGTGCATAAAAGAGGAAAGATACGACGATGTAATACCGCTGTGTAACGAAGTGATCGATTGTACAGACCCAGACGCAGTGGCAAATAAATTGGAGGCGTTACTTTTACGAGCCACGTTTTACTTCTTACTAGGGCAGCACGATATTGCGATTACAGACTTTGAAACTATTATAAATGACGAGACCGTTCCAAAGAATATAAAAGTAAACGCTTTGATTAAAAGAGCTACTTTATATATGCAATTAGAAAGTCCGGAGAAGAGTATCTGTGATTTTAAGGTGGCTGTCGAGCTCGATCCTGAATGCGGTGATATTTATTCGAATAAAGGGCAGGTAATAATACATAATATTGTCTAACCAGAGAAGATCCCGAATCCGGAAATTCAAAAAATTCTGAAACTTTGTGAATATGTATGGAATTTCCTCCTAATTACAACACAATTTTTGTTTGTTACCCAAATTCACTCTACGGGGATAAATTGACTCGTGAAAATTCGGTTATTTCCCAATTTTGTGTTATAACTCGTGAACTGTAAAATTATTTTTTTACCAAGTGATAGATCTAATTAAAAGAAGTAACTTTTGTGTTAAAACTTTTATCTCATTTCTTACAGTTCGCGAGTTATAACACAAAACCGGAAAATAGCCGAATTTTCAGGAGTTAATTTCACCCCCTTCGAGTGAATTTGGGCAGCCAACAAAAATTGCGTTATAATCAGGAGGAAATCCCGTACATATTCACAACGTTTCAGAATTTTTTGAATTTCCGGGTTCGGGATCTTGTAATAAGTAGTAACGAACAGATCTGTTAACAATTGGAATAAAAAGAGAATAGATATAATGTATCAACCTATACGGCACGATTCCAGGTCAATTTACTTATGGAGAAGGTAGTGGAAGCTAGAGAAGACTTCAAGAAAGCTGTCGAGCTCAATTCCAAGTTTGGCGTGGTGTATGTACAAAAGTGCTACGCGGATTATCATTATGGCCTAATTAAGAGCGACATGAAAATAGTAGCGGAGGCTATACAAGACTTTGAAAAGGCCCCTGAAATGTTCCCAAATTGCCCTGACTGTTACATCCTGTACGCGCAGGTATGCGTAACAAGTTTCGCCTTATTAGAAAGCGTATTAAAGTGGTGATAAATTTAATATATCCCATTGTAATAATACAGGTATTGTCAGAGACGCAAGAGTTTGAGAAAGCAGACAACTACTTTGGTAAAGCGATTGAGAAGGACCCGAATAATGCTACGATCTATGTACATAGAGGTTTGCTGCAACTGAAATGGAAGGGAGATATGGAGAAAGCTATGGAATACATCAACAAAGCGTTAGAATTAGACGATAAGTGCGACTTTGGGTACGAGACTTTAGCTACGATTGAAGTTCAGAGGTGAGTCGAGGATGTTTTTCTACGATACGCATTTATTCGAGGCATAATTCCTTTGCTGTTTTAAATGGTGAATTTAAATTCTGTTAACAGGGGAAATCTAGAAGAAGCAATAACGTTATTTGACAAGGCCATAGCGCTAGGTCGCACAGCCACGGAGCTGACGCATATTTTCAGTCTGAGATACGCCGCGAAAACTCAGCTCACGTTGAAAGATAGACTAGGCTCGGAAATAATGTTCAATTTGCAAAATGTTTCATAAATTTTCGTAAAACTGCGTTGATCCAAATCGTAATTTCAAATAAACGATACACATAGTTACCAAAGCTAAAGAATGAAGTTTCGTATCTATGGTATGACCCATGAACATAATTTTCTACGAGATTTTAATAGAAATATACCGCTCATTGATCGTTCGCTGTTATCATTGAACCGAATCACAAGAATTTTCTGACGACAAAATCTCAAAGTACGCGTGTGACACTGGGTACTGTTACTTCGCAACTATCTCGATCCAGTATTTCTCCAGTAAATTTCAGAGAGCGGAACCTCCGGAAATTGCATTTATAAAATATTTAGTTTCTGTTTGTTAGATGTAAGACCACACAAAGACACGACGCCTATTGTCAATTTAATCACTCGATGATTTCTATCGAGAATCATGAAATTCCTATTTGCGAAATTCGCACATTTACTTGTACGATGAATTACTGTCTTAAATACATCTCGATTATCCCGGGACTTCGAAATTACTAGACACGTTTAGAAAGTAATATTTTACAGATGAGCATTACTAATCGCAAAGGGATCGAATAATTTACTTGTAATTTGTAATAGTTTACGAGTAGTTGTAACTGTGAGTTTCAAACTGCATTTTGTATTACTTTGTACAAAGCGTATAAAGCATTTTTAATCACATGTAAAATTCCTATATATATAAATATTATAATGTTATTGTTATATTATTTTTACACGGTTATCGACTTTATTTTGTTACGTTGCAACCCGAATCCTGCTAGGCCTTTGTCATGTACAAAACTGGAAAGGAACATATACACTTCCTGAGACTAGTACAATCAAGTAATATTTACATCTGTCGCACTGATTATTAAATATACAATCGCATTAGAGCTAAATACAGGAGAATCAAATTACACGTCTGAAACCATCCAATTACATATACACCTAAATGGTTTTGTATGTACAAAAAGAGATCGAGAGGACAATGTAATAGTTTGTTATAAAACAGCGATGTAATTTTATATGTTGTACACACCCTGGTTTTAATATGTGCCTTTTTAAATGTCATAGAAGATAGAAGCGAGGGGGTACCTTATGACAAATGCTAATAAACTGCAAATGACCTAAAACATTAGTAGCTTTTTAATATATTGTAATATTATAACAGAGCAAAAATCCACCACAAACTATGTCATTAAACGCAACCAAATGTTTTGGAAACTTTACCTGAATCAACAGTAGGATGACCGTAAGCGTAGATTCTTTTAGAGGACCGACTTTAACTAGCACAAAGTTAATCAGAGTAAAATTATTACACGTGACAACGCCATTCCTATCCTCTTGCCATTTCACTAAACCCAGCTTCCTGAACACCCACGTAATAAGTTTACCTACGAAAAGCATCCGTTACTTTACATACTCAACCACATAACATTTAAAAAGTATATTCCCATACCAATAACTCCAACATCCTTTTTATGAAACACCGCACAGCTGATATTTAACTTATCCGTTTCTTTATCGTACCTACAAATACAAAATAATTTTAAACACCGATATAAAAAACATAGCCCTTTACGACACTTACTTCGGTAGCCTATGCCTGGGGCACGGTATAAAGTGAAATAACTGCGGTACGCTATAAAGGAAATTAATTATCTGCGGAATGAAGAACAGCAAAGTCGTTTTGCTGAAGTGCCCAATAATGCCAACAACGGCAAACGTCATTCCAGACAGATAACAAAATGTGTCACCTACGAATACTTGTGCGGGGTACCTTGAACAAAAAAAGTAATTGCATTTTTAAGATATAAAAATCATTTATACAGTACGATGAAGAAGTGTTTAATATCTCTATTCTGCGTATCGTTTATTTTTAGCGAGCCAACAATTTGAACGGTCGACTCCCAAAGATTAATCATGCTCCGCAAGAACTAGATACGGATGCTCGTAATTAGTGGGTCGGTGATTGGAGACGCGTGCGCCTTAGGAGAAGCCGCGAGCGCGCTTGCCGGCGAGGGATCCAGCGAAAGAGGTTGCGTAGAAGAGCATTCGGGCGTGGTTTTTCAGCTCGTTACGCTGCTCTCGAAAGGGCAGCCCTTAGAAGCGAAGGGCTCGGGCGGAACGGCGGGATATCTTGAAACGAGAGATCGGACTCGCTGAGAGAAAACTGGAAACATGTTGCATTATGCGGCAAACACGGCCTGCAGTGCCTGAAAGGCTCTCTAAGAAACGCTGCCCCATTCACTGAGGAAGGTTGGTTAACCAGCGATCCGGAGGATTTAAAATTAAATGGCACGTCGGGGAGCGGTGACGTCACGGTTGAAACGTCACGCCGCAAAAGGCATTCACCTCGTCGTCAGCGTCAGACTATTTACATTGTGAGTTTAGTACACAGATCTGTGTGTCGAGAACTGTTACCGTTTCAATATTCACGAACAAAGAGGATACCCGTGGTATTTTTAAGTTTCGTGTAACACGAGTTTTCGGATTAATATGGCTGCTTTTTATTCTCCGAGAATTAATCGTAGTTAATGGCAATTGCGACCTTCGGTTTGGTACACGAACAGAAAGAAGGAAATATATATAGGAAGTCTGGTTAGTCGCTGTACAATGTACCATCGGCTAGTTAAAACTTCGTTTCGTAGATTCGTGGATCGATTATACGCGTGCTTTTGGATGAAACTGTTTGAAAACGAGAATGTTACGATCGAAGTCAGATCTTTATGAGACGTAAGATGAACAACTGACGAGTTAGAGGGAAGAAAGTAGTGCGATGCAGCCCCGCCTAGATGGGAAACTAGTCTTGCTTTATACACTACTAGTCCTGCAAGTTTTCATTGTTATTATTTATGTCGCTACTACTCCGCCTTCAGAATTAACTGTATCGACCACTCGAACCTCTGTTACGTTCGTGAGATTCGAGGACACGCAGGTAAGATCATCTCGAGCGTTAATACTATCCGCGACGTCTTATTCGCTGCTCTTAACTCCATTAACGAATTCAGACTGTATCGCAGGAATCTAAAGTTCAACGAGTCGATCATAAAAAGTTTCCCATCTACGAGACAATCAACGGGGAGGTAGTGCTAAAAGATGTCAAGACCTTCACGCTCTTCGAACTATACAATCAGACTGTTTGTTGGAAGTACGGAGTGGACGATGAGAAAATGAGAAGCGACGAGGATCTCCGAAAATGCATCTGCACGCAAGGATGGCACGGTTCTGACTGCGGTCAGCCGGAGGTTGTCTGGCGAGCGATCATGGCATCCAAGCAGAATATCAAGCTGACGCGTCGCAAGACAGCCCGACGGATTATTCACACATTCTTTCTGAACGAATACAATACAGCGATCGCGGAGGTGATAGTAGAGGAGTTATACAACGTAGTGGATCTTTTTGTAATCTGTGATTTTAGCAACGCCGAAGATAATTTTCATCATAAGCTACTGAAGGGTTTATTGCAGCAGGCACAGAAGAAGATTTTATATATGAATATAGCGACGAAGGTGCGCAAGCCGTTGAGGGTGGTGTCTAAATATGTTTGGGACAGAATAAAGACTGTGGTACGGAACTTAAGGGACGACGATATTTATGTAACGACCGAACCAGAACAAATATTAAACTCTAGGGCATTAATGTTCCTCAAGGTGTATAACGGATGGCCGCAGCCTATTGGTTTTAGATTAAGATGGTCCGTGTACGGATTCTTTTGGCAGCATCCACTTAAAACAACGATAACAGTTGGCGCGTGTACGATTGGATTAATGCGCGAGGCATATCAGTCGAATTCTATCATGTTGGAGCAACTCGAGGGAGACTTAAGCGAGAGAGATAGCCTAGGCCTAGTTATAGGAGACTTGAATCATTACGGGGGATGGTATTGTTATCTGTGCCAGACGCCGGCGAATATTATAATTAGTCTGCATAATAAAGTGAAATCCAAAGAGATTCAGATAGAAGAAACTATCGACGTACCATTCATCGAGGACCTAATGGGAAGCGGATTGTGGTTAGACGGGAAAACTAATCTCCTAAGAGTCTCTAAATCTCGGGACCTCTATTTTGCGCCTGAAACAATACTTAATAGTACGTGGAAGTATGACTGGCTAGTAGAGAATTTTTACGCTAAATTAGACTATTATTGACATACTGGTCACACCCGACTGTGATATTAATTCATACTCGATACTCAATGTAAACTATACAATATTCTACTGAATTTACATACCAAAATAATATGTTGAACGATTTGTGAATGTTAAATAATTTATACGTATAACTTATAAAGAAATCAGGAATCTATAAGATTAGTCGTCTTATTTCAACGTGCCCTCCCGGAGTTATTTGTCGCGATATATACTGCTAGACTTAAGGGGAGGTTCCGGTCTAAAAGTCGATTCCTTTTTATTTCGATTTGTTGAAATTCGCAAAATTCTCCAAATTATAGGCATTTGAGTTGCGGTAAATGCATGAGCAACAACCGGCCACTCGGCGCTCACGTAAAACTTTCAACGCGTTTTTCTGGAACCAGTGTTCTGAAAACTGTAAGAAAATTTATAATTTTCAAAGGCGTTGAAAGGACGAAAAATATAGCGAAAAAGTGATTTGAAAAAATGTCATTTTTGTATTTTTTTCTGGTTTGCCCCAGCCAGAAGTATATTCATTAAAATAAAAAAGTTCCAGTCGAATCGGATAATAACTTTTGGAGATACAGATCCCACTGATTTGGATGAATTTTTTGACGTCTCGACTTTAACGACTCCTCATTGCCTTTAATTATAAAACAAAAAATATATTTCTATAATTTAAGACATCCCTAATACAATGCAAAAAGTCCCATTAAATTATATATAGCAGTTTTCCTTTAATAAATTCCTAAAGATCATCTATGTTTTTGGGCTCTAGACTGGAACCTCCCCTTAATTCGCCTAATTCACGTGTAACTTACCGATTGAATTTGAATAAGCCCAAAGAAGTAGCTATATATGGAAGCATGAAATACAATGAGAACTGATGTGCCTTCCAAAGGTCTCCCGATAACTCTATAATGTTAAAGAGAACGATGCTCATCGAAATTATTAAGCTTTGTCCGACTTCTAAACCGTTTATGCCGGCTAATATATTTATAGCGTTCGTGCAGAACACTGCCAGCATCCCCATGTACAAGTAATAAAACATCCAGAGATCCACAGAGAAGCCGAACCAATGTCTTAAAGGTTTCGGTACAATGATCAGTGTGGAGTTAAAGTTAATGTAGTACACCATTAAAAGTGGCAAGGAAGCGATAGTCGGCAGTAATAATTTATGCCGCCAACGAAGATCCAAAACATCGTCGGCGAAACCCAAAAGTAGCATACAACAAATGGAAAGGAGAGCAGCCAGAAATTCCATGAACTGCAATTAAAATTACGCGTATTATCTTCTTTCAATGAATCCATACTTTCTTGCCTTTAAATATCTCTCCTACTGTTTCATATATGATTCTGTATCTCTAATCGAAAACCATGCAGTAAGAGGGTGTGCAGCTCCACCTTTACCAACTTCAAATAAATTAGATAAAACTGTTTATAAAATTATTGCTTTGACTTAAAATTAAAAGGAGTAACTACTAAATAATTAGTAGTTATTGAGTTGATAAGTTTCTATTTCTATTTTTGGCAAATTTTAAAACCTGGAGCAATTGTATCGAGCAAAACAATAATGGGCGCAGATTCCGAATTTGTTATCAAATTTGCATCGAAAGATGTAGAATTTTTTCCAGAAATCGAGCTGCACCTCTCTCGCTGCAAGGTCCTCAATTCCAACCAATCCATATAACGTTTCTAATACTCCTGAACAATAAAAGCGATATTTGAAGCGGTCAGTTACGGATCCGCTCTACGCACGTTCCTTGAATGATAAATTATACAATAAACAAACAGTTTGCAGCATACCTCGCTATGAGGGAAGTTTATGTCATTAAATATGTAATTCGTGAACGGTACAGGGATGAACAAAAAGAGCGTTATAAGAAAAAGACATCCGCTAACGACACCTAATGCCTCCGGTCTGGAAAAAAAATCGAAGTATTGAAATTACCTGTACGTTGCCCGCGGACGATAAACGATGCCGCGATTACGTGTTATATCAAATGCCCACTTACACTTTGTCACCACTACTCTTACTCATATCAACCCCGTATAGGTTAGCTTTAATAAACATATCTTTAATCCTCGGTATCAAGCGCACCGTTAAAAAGTACGCGCTAATTGACATCGCAAGATTAACGAGAATCGGGAAAACGAATCTCCAAGTCTCCTCGTCTATCATTTTAGACTTTTCCAACATATTGGCCAGAAACTTGACAACAAATCATATGTACACAAACGGATGATTGACGTGGCTGGTATCGGTAATTCTGTGTTCTTTGAACCAGGCGATGCCAGTGCAATGACACGTGCCTCGAAACGGGTGAGCGGGAGCCCCAAAAGCTGTCTTAACGCACGCATTTTTTTCGAAAATTTGAATGCATCACACGCGTGAACGATCGCTGACGGACGCCGCGCACTGGGAGGCGAACGGATCAGCTGCAAAATTGTATTCGCTTTTTGGCGAGTGAAAGTTCGATAATAGCCGACGAAATAATAAAGCCTCGCATCTCTGACATTTCTGCTCCGTTTATTCTATTCCACGCTGTAACGTTTACATCTGTTTGAGCGGTTCGCGGTAAAAATACCATTGCTCTTTACGCGCTCGTTAAGTCCTTGATGGTCCTTGTGGATCACCCGAAATGGCCATAGAAAGTTTCGTTTCAAAGTTCTAATTTGATTAAATTAACTGCTGCTGCTTCTCGCTGATAAACTTTTCCTGGAATCGGTGTTATATATCTGTCGATAAAGCGTACGTGCACGTTTCACAGAATATGAATAAGGTAATATGGCTTTGTAATTGTGAAATACTCATTACTCCAATAGCGTTTATTAAGTAATATTTTAGTCCATTGATGAGGTACTCGACTATTTATTTACATGATTGATCTTACTTTTTAATTACAACCTGAAAATCAAAGGTACTGGTTTTATAATTATTCTTTACGATCACTTAACCTAGAACTGTCAAATGCCCAATATACATATGCTCCGAGTACTGTGAGTAAATCGGAGCAGAGGTGTTCGTAAGAAGTCTGTGCAATAGATACAAGCCTGAAAGTTTCATTGTATTTTTCAGTACTGATAAAAGCACTCTTGATATTACACTTTCTCTACTATCGGTTTAAGCGGCACTGATGGATAATGAGAAGCAGAAAGATGAGATTATCGCACTGGAAAGTATTTATAACGCAGAGGAATTTTCGTATCGCGAAGAAAATGGTCGATACCAGTGTACCTTCAAGATCTTTCTGAACCTCCCTGCGGATTACTGTATAATCTACAAGGACTTTAGATACGCCGAAGAAGCGGAGCAAAAGATTACAGTCTCTCATTTACCACCTCTGACGCTTCACATCGTTTTACCAGAGAATTATCCTTCCGTGTTATCACCTAAATTTACATTGTATTCATCTTGGCTGCAACTTTCGCTGTTGGACGGATTGTGTAAGAAATTAGATAAGTTGTGGGAAGAGAACAAGGGGCAGGAAATTTTGTTCACGTGGGTAGCCTTCCTCCAGGACGAAGCTTTAGAGTTTCTGAATATACAGGAGAATCTTCGCATGAGTCGCGCTTATACACGCTACAAGGACGCTTTGGAAAAGGCGCAGATCAACCAGAAGAATAAAATCAAAGACAGTATAGAGAAGGAATGTAATATCGAAGGGGCGAAGAGCAGGGTAAAGGCGGAGGTTAATATCCGCAGGTTGAGTAGAAAGAATTTTGTACACAAATATTATGATAAAAGAGCTATCTTGGATTGCCCGATAGGAAGGAATCCTATTCAATCGCTGATCGATTATAACGAGAAGCGCAATCAGATCGAGTTCAAGAAAAACTTCTACACTTGTAAAATATGTTTCGTGGATAAAATAGGAGAGCATTGTACACAGTTTTTACCTTGCTCGCATGTGTTCTGTAAAGATTGCATAACTCGCTACCTCGAGGTGAGAATCAAAGATGGAAATGTGCAAAATATCGGTTGCCCCGAAGAAAAATGTACTTCCGAAGCAAGCCCTGCTCAGGTAATCTCCTTCGTTTATCTTTTACGCAGGATATTGGATATTTCGTTGATCGTGCTTGAAGTTTTATCTAAATTTGCAGATAAAGGATCTAGTAAGCTCAGAATTATTTATGAAATATGATTCTGTGCTGCTGAATGCCACGTTGGATACTATGTCGGATATAATATATTGTCCGAGGCGTAGCTGTCAGTATCCAGTGAGCTGCGAACCGAACGACGAAATGGCAAACTGTCCTATGTGTCAATACGCATTTTGTATTTATTGCAAAATGGTTTATCATGGTATAGAACCATGCAAGGCCCAAAGTATGTCCCTGCGAGTTACTCGATATTTATGGATTTGTCAAGATGTATTTCAAGGTTTTTATAAATTAATCTTCTGAACCTGTTGTACAGCTACTGAAACACATCAGCTGGTAACCGAGTATCAAGAAGCATCTAACGAGCAGAAGCTCCAACTGGAGAAACGTTATGGTAAAAAGCAACTTCAAGTTTTAGTAGAGAATACGATGTCCGAGGATTGGATTAAAACTAACAGTCAAAAGTGTCCTAATTGTAATGCTGCGATTGAGGTACTGCGAGCTATTCATGCTTTTATACACTTACACGTTACTCTAGCCAGCGATAAGCGAAGATGAGTTGTCGAAAGTGTGTATTAGCGTGGTCATTGCTTTCAGAAATCGGATGGCTGCAACAAGATGGTATGTTGGCGGTGCAACATAGCATTCTGCTGGCTGTGCAACACTATCCTCAATCGAAATGCACCATACGAACATTTTCAAAACACGAGCTCCAAGTGCTATAACATGCTATATCACGATGTACCGGAGGACGACGAAGAAAACGATTATTTCTTTGAATTTCCGTATATCCCAAATTACGAGCTGCTGGATCTCAACTATTTCTAAGAATTTACAATATAAAGTTGAAATAAACGGAGCAGTAATTAAGGTAAATGTACCAGTGCCCGGCCATGTCCCAGTACCTGAACAGCAATGCGAATTTTATTTATTTTTAAGCTGAATTTTTAATATAATTCAAAACAAAAAATAGCACCATAATGCATAAGTATTGAGCAATATTAATTAAATTCATTATTATAGAAAATTAAAAATCGTTAGATAGAAATAATTATTTTGTAACACACTTCGTACGCATAGCAGATTCCGAGAAATTTCTTTAGCTTCTGTCAAGACACTTCTGTCATTTACTAAGCAAAATATTGACAGCATTTCGTATTTGTATATTATAATAGTACATTATTATAATAGTAAATAGATTTAAATTTAGTTTAAGATAGTTAAATTTGCAAGAAAATTAATATTTTTTTAAACAAGACTAAGTTTATTTACTGGTACAAGAATTTCGTGAAAGTAAGTAATTTAGACATGCATTTTTAGGTTGTCCACTTACTGGGACGACATAATTCAAGTATTGGGACATACAGTTTTAGGTTGTCCGGTTACTGGGACATATGCATTTTTTCGTATTTTCATTAATAAACACGTCTATTATAATACATAACCTTTTTTTGCAGTTTCCAATAGTATAATATTGTGTTATCTACCACATTCCAACAACATTTTTTTATTTCATGATGGTTTTACAAATTAAATTAGGAGACAAACTTTGCCGCTATTCCTTAAGCCCCTTAAGCGTCCGGGTATTGGTACATTTACCTTAATCATTGAGATTTGGCAGCGAAAAGAATTCTACTCGTAATCGTATCTGTTTTTTAAACACGCAGAACTTAATATTCCCTGTATTTGTGCTATTCCGTGTCTGTACAAAGGAACTTTTAAGAAACATGTACTACCCTCGTTTAATTGTACAAATGATCGAACAATATGTAATTATAGACCGTATTTTCTCCGCGCGCAATCTTTTGTAAAACGAATATAGGCTTTTAAAGTTATATTTTTGCGGGGCGAAATATAAACGGAAGCTGCGAGAAGATTGTGATTGATATTTCATGGTAAATCAATAAAATTGTCTTGTACGAGCAGGTAGCGTTTTGTGAATTGAAGGACACAAGTCGTTGCTGATGAGGTTTAATTTATTGCAAAAAAAAGAGATGTATCAAAACAGTGAGGATCGAAGTTCTTAGTATTCTTCGGCGCCTTCTCCTTCGCCTTCGGCGGAGTCCATGCCGACTTCCTCGTAGTCTTTCTCGAGTGCCGCGAGATCCTCGCGGGCCTCGGAGAATTCACCTTCTTCCATACCCTCGCCGACGTACCAGTGGACGAACGCTCGTTTGGCGTACATCAAGTCGAATTTATGGTCAAGGCGGGCCCAGGCTTCAGCGATGGCCGTGGTGTTGGACAACATGCAGACGGCTCGCTGTACCTTGGCGAGATCGCCGCCAGGTACCACAGTCGGTGGTTGGTAGTTGATGCCGACCTTGAACCCGGTCGGGCACCAATCGACAAACTGAATGGTGCGTTTTGTTTTGATGGTGGCGATAGCCGCGTTCACATCCTTAGGCACCACGTCGCCTCTGTACAACATGCAGCAGGCCATGTACTTTCCGTGACGAGGGTCGCATTTCACCATCTGGTTAGCCGGCTCGAAGCACGCGTTCGTAATCTCTGATACAGAGAGTTGCTCGTGATACGCCTTCTCCGCGGAAATCACCGGTGCGTACGTGACCAACGGGAAGTGGATCCTTGGGTACGGGACCAAGTTAGTCTGGAACTCCGTTAGGTCGACGTTCAAGGCACCGTCGAACCGCAGAGAAGCTGTGATGGAGGACACAATTTGTCCGATCAGTCGATTCAAGTTCGTGTAAGTCGGTCTCTCGATGTCCAAGTTACGGCGACAGATGTCGTAAATGGCCTCGTTGTCGACCATAAATGCGCAATCGGAATGTTCAAGGGTGGTGTGCGTGGTGAGAATTGAATTGTACGGCTCGACAACGGCAGTGGAGACTTGTGGCGCAGGGTAGATGGCGAATTCCAGCTTCGATTTCTTGCCGTAATCGACGGAGAGGCGTTCCATCAAGAGAGAGGTGAATCCGGAGCCAGTGCCACCTCCGAACGAGTGGAAGATCAGGAAACCTTGGAGACCGGTACATTGATCTGCCAATTTACGGATTCGGTCCAGGACTAGATCGACGATTTCCTTTCCAATCGTGTAGTGACCGCGAGCATAGTTGTTCGCGGCGTCTTCCTTGCCAGTGATCAACTGTTCAGGGTGGAATAGCTGACGGTAAGTACCAGTGCGTACTTCATCTGAAAAATTAATGCAATTTAGTTACACCTGTGTCTCGGAACCATGAATTCGATAAAATTAAAGTCAGTTTCATGATATTTACCAACTACTGTTGGCTCTAAGTCGATGAAGACCGCCCTAGGTACGTGTTTCCCTGCGCCAGTCTCGCTGAAGAAGGTGTTGAAGCTGTCATCTCCTCCGCCAATAGTTTTGTCGGATGGCATTTGGCCATCGGGCTGGATGCCATGCTCCAGACAGTACAATTCCCAGCAGGCATTACCGATCTGTACTCCGGCTTGTCCAACGTGAACTGAGATACACTCACGCTGAAATAAAATCAAAGAATATATATTTCTGCAAGTTGAGATTTAACTTCAAACCCAGGAATTAATTGCCAGAATAGAAAATTAAACATGAGAAATCCTTAAAACCAAGAAAGGTCCAAGTCAGTGGCGGATTTAACGGGCGGCCGATGAGCAGGGCCCCATTCTCGAAAAAAATTATGATTTTATCCAAACACTATGTTTTTTCGGTACTATTACATTTAGCTCGTTTTCAGTAAATTACAGCTCCATTTTTCCGAAAAATGGGCCCCGCAGAACGTTTTCCACCTGGGCCTTTTTCCTTAAATCCGCCACTGGTCGAAGTGACTATTAACTTAAGCGAGATTAAATAAATCTTTAATCATACGTTTCAATAGTGTACTCAAACTAGAGTAAGGAAATGCAAAAAGAAAGAGTCAAGGCATTGCGGTGTTGGACCGGAAGCCGGCCGGCATTTAACCGTTACAAAATGGCCGCCCTTCCCTAGGCAACAAGGTACCCGCTTCTCCCTCTCACTCGAAGTAGTATCTCAAAAATCAAAAGACTTACCATTTTGAAATGTGAAGTGGAGCTTCAAAAGTCTTGAAAATAGAAGTATGAGTGGACGAAAGACGTCGACAGTTGGCTAAAGCAAGTAATGGAGCTTTCGCTAACAACCACGATATCTTCGTTCAGTGATCTCCAAACGAATGTATCGGCGGCCTTCGTGGCACGGCTATTTATACCCTCGGTGAGGGGCTTCGTCAGCCCTCTCCGATTGGTCGCCGGTGGCCTCATTCTGCTCCGTGATTGGTCTTTTTTCGACCGCAGTACCCACGGACAGAGTGAACAGACAGACCTTATACGGAAAATATAGTCCCGAGTAATAACGATATAATCGCCTGTTCCATTCACACTGATGGCAACATATTCATTCGCTACCTTCCGCGAATTTAATGCCAATGCGAATGAATTTTTAATCACTCCCACTTCACAAATTGGCTAGAATATCTGGCGATTTTTTATGCGATAATGCGGGCGCTACGCGTGACGGTTTCTTCCATATTTGGATTGTGCATTTTGATTGGTGACTCACGCAATTCGTGTGCTCATTTTTACCACGATCCTTGTATTAGTGTAGCATTTTGATACATGGAAAAATTTGCTCTGGAATTTAAATGAATATTTAAGTACTTCTTTTTTTGCTTCGTTAACGATGCTGTATTGGCCAGGGTAGCTGATTTACGAATGCATACACGCTATTTATGTACAGTGTATGCATCTGCAGTTTCTGGCTACTGCTATATATAGGCTTTTCGTGACTCCCTGTAAATGCTTCACATTGAATATTAACATGGGGTATAAAGATATGGCTGAAACAGTCACAGATTTTTCATTGAACTATATCTAAAAACATGTAAATAAATTCATATAAATTCTACACATAAATTCCTTGAAATTATTCGCTATTACTTTTGTAATGGAAATTATTAAGATGCTAGGAACAGATTTATAGTTAAGTCTTACCAAGAATATTTTGAGGTTGTAACAGAAATTGAAGAATTTTAAGCATTCTGCTATGATACATCGTTATATATTTTCTGTCGATCGCTTTTGAACATTTGAAGTACGTAAAGTGAAGTCTGGAAAGTTGTAGTTCAATGCTCTGCATGGGGCTTGCAATATTTGGATTGCATACACCCATATTAGGTATTGATCTCGTCTCCGTATACTGGGTGTCTTAAAAACTCATCCCTGCAATTAAGACTTGACAAAGTAAAGTATCAACGTTTCGTCATTCATTTTACAATTACGACTAACGATTTAACAATTCCTAACATTGACGAATAGAATATAGCAATAAAAGCCTCAACTATAGACAGTGATAATAATAAAGTGATACGGAGGCCTTTGACAGACATTTTTACCAATTTGTTTTGGGTGTGGTATATCTGTTTCACGTGGAGATAAGAAAATCTGAAGATGCAAAGATGTATCGCTGAGGTCGTAATGAATAAACGTCGATGAAATCATAATGACGTCATCGGGGCGTCTTCGCAAACCGATTTGTATTTCGATTTCAAGTTCACCCCTTTTTTCGGACGAATTAAGGAGCGGAAGAAGTTAAGGAATTCCTAGTTAAGGAAAACATTAATGGTTCTGAGATGAACGAATTAGTTTCGGTACATTCATTACGCGATGAATTGAAGTTGATCCACTTCCTGCCCACGGGCACAGACCGTGTCCGCTCTCTACTTCTGATTCTACGATCTCACCTTACCACGGTTTCTGACCTCTTTTACAATTTTGTATGTCCTTCAAGTTCGCGAAGCTCTCGGACTAGAAAATTGCGGGATAAATCCCATTCGTGGCAAAACTACTTACTCAAAATATATAAAATGAACAGAATTCCATGAAAGGAATTTCATTCTGTTCTAATAGGAATACCTACTGAACATTTCTACGAGTTCCACCTTCACTCGAGTATTGCATTCATTCAACTTTCAACAAGAATTTTTATACATACTAAAAGTTGAATGAATTAATCTATGTCCATAAATAACGGGTGACTTTACAAATATTACGATAGATTTGAGACTGATGTCTATTTTGTATTTTTTTAAATATATTTATTACTGACAATGAGTTTCATATAACTGATAGATCAATAAAATAACAGCTCTCCTTTCGCATTCGCTATAAGTATGCAAAGGACAACATGTCGTCCATGTGTTTCTCTCGTCACGGCTTATGGCGACAGGCGACAGCTGCATGGCGGTGTAGCTGTTTCATTGTAAGTACACGCAGCAATAGAAGGACACGTGTTTAATGCAGCCCATCAACCGAAGAAGGCTTCCTCTTCGTATCGTAATATATATTGCGTCATTACACGCAGATGCGTATAACAGAAAATTTGCATAAATATAAAATTTAGCCCTTTAATAATTCATCCAAGGATATAATGATCGACACTTCAAAATCGCATTTTGCGGAAAAAAGCTATGAAATCGCGAAATGTGTTCAATCACGCGTAACTTGTTGTGAGACCATCGACTACGCCCTTTCATTCCCCTTTCATTCTAACCTAACCTTCAGTCATTGTGGTAAAAATTTGTGTTAATAATGTTGTTATAAAGGACAAAGAGAAAATACATTATGTGCACAGTGGTGAATATAGAAATTCATAATGTACAACTGATGATAATAAAGTGGTTAAAATTAACAACCTGGTTCGCTTTCAGTTTCGTAGATGTCGCTAGAATCGCTATTTTCCAGTTGCTAGGCAACCTTACAAATGTAAACATAAATGAGAATGAATGGAATAGTAAACATGCATTAAGTTGCGCTCATATTTTTGTGACTAACTTTGGTTACGAAAATAGAATCTTACAATTAGTATTGTATTAATATGTCCACCGAGGACATTAATTTCATAAAAGGATATGCAGAAGCAGAAACTAAGAAAGAAGAAGCTCTAAGTCTCTGCTACGCACATCCCACTGTAAACAAATTAGAACGAACCGATATTCTCACTAAATGCACCAAGAGTCCACGAGAATTGAGTAAAGACGACACGTCAGTCGAAGATGGTTTATACGCTTCTGACACTCCTTTCGTTTATAGCGATGTTATGCCTCAGTTTGGTAACATAAAAATCTTGGAGTACGAGTCGAAGCGTAGATTCTGTGGGAAGCTTGTGGAGATCGTTATTCGCGAAGTCAATATCGACGCTGTAAGAAATCAGTCTGATGTGGTTGAAATCACATCTGTTTACTTAATGTTTAAGAAGAAGCTCATATGTAAAGCGAATAGCCCTTTCAATAGAAAGTTGCACAAGTTGTTAATTAAGAATTCAGAGTGCGATAACATTTCCATACAGGTGCACGCTAAAGGCGGACAGTCTAGTATATTGCCTTTGCTGTTACCTAGACGTAACGTCGAAGACAGTAAAGTGGAGATAGATTTTGCGATAGGTGACAATTCTGGTAGAATACACGCTGGGACAGTAACGTGCACGATTACTTTGAGAAATTACGGCACGAACGAACAAGACTCGCGTGCGACACATTTTTACAAACTGAGCAATGATCCGAACGATCCACAAAACAATTTGTCTTTACTCAGACCAGCTAAAAGTATTCATAAGAAAGAAGTTAAATATTTCTTATTAGAGGATCCAGCATTAACTTTTAACGTCGATTCAGAAGCGATCGTTTCCAAGAGAGCACAAGTAGAGGATGTAAAGTCACCCGATACAGTTATAATAGAACAGCCTGCGTTTTCTTTGTTCGATATATCATTCAGAAACCTATTTCAAACTAAACGCCCACTGGAGCCATCGTCCGGTACTCGTAGACACAATATCATAGGGAGAACTGTTCTCACTGTTAACGTACTGAGAGGGATAGAAATACCGATCAGAGAGGAATCGGCGTTAGTTCAGCCATTCTTAGAAGTGGAATGGAATAATACAGTTCACGCAACGTCTGTAGCGAACGGTCCAGCGCCTGTGTGGCAGCAAATGATGCATTTCGAGTCGCCGAGGCAGAGTGACGAACATTGTATAAAGTTTCGCTTGTACGATCAGCACCCTGTTTGGGGTCAGCAATGGCTGGGCGAAACTAGAATTCCTTTTGAGCAGCATAGGAATTATCAGGAGCTAGAAAGATGGATCACGCTGTCTCCTTTGTTTAGTCCTGTGTTGCTGTTTGGCTATATACAGGCTAGTCCGGGTCAATCTTGTACTCGTATTTATGTTCTGATTAAAGTGGAACATCCAGGTACTCCTAAGTCTGTGGAAAGTACTACGTTACTTAAGGGAATTCAGCGTTGTCTGGTTACGCCATATAGAATCAATGGCTTGGAGAATCCAAAGGATGTTGCGCGATTAACAATGCTTCTACCATCGTTGCCTACTCATTATGGGCCAATTACCCCACGACAAGCATTGAATATAAAGAAAGTGGATCACTATGGAAGAGCGGCTTTGCTTGCAATGCTACTACAAGGCTTCGACTTGCAAACGTATATTATACTAGGTATGCAGTATTGCCATATATTTCTAGCTTGAGAAATGTGGATTTTAATACTCTGACTAATGTAACAGGCTCGTCGCAAATAAGTAAATGGACAGCGTTTGTGCTGAGTATCAGTGAAAATGGGATATACACACTGTGGGATCCAGAAACTGGTAGCTATCACAAGTTGGATGATAGTCTTTGCCCCTTAATGAAGGTGTCTCGCTTAATTAATTATTTTGGCGTTAGTATAATTGTTTGTAGGATAAATTTGCTTTCAGTAATGTGCACTTTTGGTATTACAAGTAACGTATTTATAGATATGGGAGAATTTGCAAAGATCTATTTTACCGCATAATCTCAAATACGATGTGAAATCGAGCAAAGATTGGCGACCGATTAATACTGCTACTTTGACGAAAAGTGACCACACTGTTCAAATACTCGAATTGAATATTACAGACGAAGAGGCAAAGCAAATTAAAAAGACAGCTGCGGAGGTAGAGCAGCGCTTGAAAGATAAGTTGGCTTATTTCCGCAGCACAGTTGGTTTGACGACGTTATTCAATCGACACGCTATGACCATTTTGCGAAACTTTATTTCAAAGATTGAACCGTCCTCTGAATTACAGTTAGATAAGAAAGACTTGAAACAGTTATACAGAGCTTACCACGTTCACGGTTTTATACTAAACAAACGCGAGTGCATTGTAGATGAATTGACCGAACAATTAAATGCAACAAAAATTCACAATATATCTGGCCCAGTAGAGTTCGCTCTGGTGTGCTCCGTACAGCCCTACGTTGGGAAAATCAGTTCGATGTGGTTGGCTGTTATAATTCTTAGAAGTCGAGATTAAAGTATTTTGTACGTCATTGTATTCGTTTATTACACATTTATATGCTCGATTAAAGCTAACATTACAATGTATTCGAAGGAGGCTAAACAATTGATATTCGTCACTAAGAGGAATCTTGCAGAACGCATCGCTTTCGATAGAAAGCACTAAACATACACTGCTATAAAATCTTTTTGTATAAAATACATGTGACAAGAAATCGCATAGTTTTTATCAGTAATGTTTTACTAAACTTCAACCTTGTTGGTAAGTTTATATTTTCAATAAAAAAGTACAAAGTCTTCACAAACAAGCTAGTCAAAGAGTACTAAAACTTTTTATAATAGGTGTAAATATATTATTATTAAAACGTGTATAGTAATAATGCACGTAACTTGTATACGAAATCGAAAATTCATGATATTATCGTGTCATGTATTTCTTGTAAAAAACTTTGAATTTGTATGATATATATTTGGACATATCCGGCGTGTGTAAATGCACTTTGTGTAAAAGTTCTTTCTCATTCTTCAAAGGATTCTATTTTTGGCGTTACGTATCTATCAGTAAGATGAAAAATTTACGGTACTAAGAACTTATCGTCGTTAATCTCTTTAATAACATCTTCGCGGAATTTGATTTTATTATCTATTATTTCACAATTTTGTAACTTCGATTGGATAGGTTCGATAGACAAAATCTGTCGGGAATAAACAAAATGCATTTCCGATTTGTTTTTGCATTGCGCAGCAATGCCCTTTTTATAACAATTGCAATCCTCCTTACATATTGTGACAATAATAAAACATGTTAACAATATCATACTGCCTGAATGCTTTAGACGTATTTAGTTCGAACAAAGACACATGTGCAAGCAATTGCAGTTGCTTTTCATAGGATTTGGTCATGATCGTACGTATTGCTCATTGCATATTGACTTGCTTATCAGTTCTTGCACTTTCATAAAAACGCTTGGTGCATTCCGCTTCGATTGACAATGAGGATCTGAATTTGTGCAACATCTCTAAGCGCCTCGCGGACTTTGTTACATCGACGTTCCATTGTTTTGATAGTTTTCGTCGAGACGAGTGAGGTCTACTATTTATACGTAATGTATTGTATTATGTGCGCTTTCTACATGTATGCAAAATATTCATCATACAAAATTGTGTATACAGACGTTTATCAAACAGATCTAATTCATCTAACTGATAAAATTTTCAGAAAGGAATTCCCCGAAATACTTTCGTGTCGTAAATAAATATATGATCGAGTGTAAAATTACCAACGAACACTTTTTGTCGCCTCACAATTCATCGTGAGTTGTTCGTTCATTCATTAAATAAGGCTCCTCTATAAATACAATGTTAGGCATGTGGCTGCAAAATGCAAATGACTCCTCTTTGCCCCGTAACGCGCACGGCTCCGATTAATAGTTAATAGTTTAATGATCGTATTAGAATGCTCTTTACATTTATTGGAAAACGGTCGCTCGCGAGATATCTGTATATCACGATACAAGTATTAGCTAGACATGAAATGTGCAAATGTATAAAGTACACTGTTAAACGTGACCGCAACACTTGAATCCTATCTTTAGACCTAGCACGAGAAAAGGAAAAGACTGAAGGCAGTCCCTGACACGACGATCCCTTTTTTCGCTAATCTTTTTACAAGGCAGATTTTAACCGTCGGCCACAAAAAAAAATCATTACTTACTTTAAGCTCACATTAGACAACGCTATCATACGCGATCCCACTGGATCTCATCTCTCCTAATAGCGACTAAGCTGCTATACAGGGTGTCCCGGAAGTCCTCATCTACTGCAGTGAAACCTGAACGACTTAGGACAGTATGACAAATTATTAACTCTGTTCTACCAAGTTATCGAAAAGGGTCGGGCCGTTTCGCTTCGCAGACTCCCACGTTCGATTTCCATTAACACTAAACCTACCAGAGCGGTCAAATGACCGCTTTTGAGACTTTAACAAAATTTTTAAATTGCAGATTTTCATTTTTCTTGAACTTACTGCATGACTTTTTCTATAATGTATAGCTATTATATGTTATAGAAAAATATAGCTATTATATATTATAGAAAAAGTCATGCAGTAAGTTCAGAAAAAATGAAAACCTGGAACTTAATAATTTTGTTAAAGTCTCAAAAGCGGTCATTTGACCGCTCTGGTAAGTTTATTATTAAAAAGTTGAGATGTGCAGTGCAAAGACACTTCGAGGCAGTAAGGCTCCAAGTTTTTGGAAACGCGTTCCCCAATGTAATTGACCGATTTGAGATTGTGCGCGGGAGTATCGACGGATCACATATGGAAACTATTAATAATTAACTAAAGCTTGCGAATTCTTTTCAGTTGTTCAGCTGTATATATATTTCCCTTTGCTTCTAATTCTTGTAAAAAGTTTTGTATAAAAATATACATATAATCGTGCCTTAAAGGGCATTTGTTTCAAACTTATTCTACTCTGCTAAAATAGGCAGGGACTTTAGGGACACCCTATATATTTGACTAATTATATTTACAAGTCCCTCGGACCATGGATCCCCGAATTCTCATGCGTCCTGGTCCGAGCGTAAAAAAATCGCAGGCCGGTTACGTTTACAATCGTGTTGCGTTGATTCGCCGGAAAAACAGCGGGTTCCTTTCAAATCCGGCTTCTCCGCGATGTTTGTCGAGAGTCCCGAAAGCCGCGTCGATCACTGGGCGAGGCGACTCGCGGGAACCAAAACTTCCAGGGTCACCCACGCTGATCATCACGGGTTACTTAGTCAGTTTTTCGTGGTATTATAGCTTGCAACTCGAAGGACAGTAACGTTTTAACGAAGAACTGGAATGCATTGTTCATTGAATCTTTTTCGATACTCCGTTCGTGTATCCATTGGCGTGGCCGTTCGTTAAGTTTCCGTTGCACACTGCTCCGTGGGTAACTTCCTGTTTCGCCTGGGCCTTCAATTTCACCAGCTGCCTTTTCGCGTACGCTTGTTTGCCCTGAACAATGAATATTTCATTGAAAAATCAGTCACCGTAGACTTTTCAATTCTGCCTTGCCACTTTGTGTATTTTTGCTAAAAGGTACTAAAGTAGTATCTGTACTAAAAATAGTGTTCGTTACTAAAGTTAGTAATAATAATGATAATGATAATAATTTGTGTTAATTGGCAGTGCACCGTCTTGCAATTGTCATTACCGACAGCGTTCTCAGGATTAAATATCATTGGAATTCATAGATAGCTCCACTGTGAACGTTCCGTTACCTTTGCGATGTATGCTTTCGCGTAGAAGTTGCCGAACAGTACGATGAAGGAGATCATGTAAATGACGAGGGCGTATTGCATCCAGAGCGGGAAGTCGCATCCCGATCGAATGCCGTTGATACCAAGGATTAAGGCAGTGGTGAACTGTATCAGTTGCAGGATCGTCAAGTATTTCTTCCACCAAAGGTATTTCGACACTGTAGGACCCAGCGCGGCTAGTCCGTAATAGGAGTACATGAGAACGTGGATGAAGCTGTTCACCATTGCTGGCAGGAAGGCTGAAAAACACAAATCTCTCGCAATAAAATAATATAATTCTACGAATGGAGAGTTTATAAAGGGCAAAGGAGAGATATTAAATACTTTCGGATTCTTTTTCATTCTGCGAGAACGATGCGAGCTTGTCTGATGCGCTTAATGAGCTTTGTGCATGCGAGAACGTGATAACAATTACGATTTCTCCCACTGATTAAACGCGCGAGCATTCAGCTTTGCTAAATTACATGTTCAGCATTAATCAAACGAGATTTTGATTTTCCGCACTTACGCGCAGCTTTCTACGGAATCACTGGCCCGTCGTTTCGAATTGCGGGGAATTAATTAATGCGTTACAGTTGGACTATATGTGAATCTAAGGAATGATATCGGAAACACAGACGAGTCCGTGTGAGCTGTAACTGTAGTTGGTAACGCGCAGCCTTTGGGCATCTATTGCTGTTCAGCGATAAAATTCATTTGGACTATAATGAATGTGTGAAAGTATTAGAGAAAGCGTGCAAATTCCCCACGAATTTACGGACGAGTCGAAAAAATTCCTCGCTGTCGGCGGGATTGGAAGGACCTCGGGGGGAAAAGGGAAACGTCAGCAGCTTCGATAAGTAGGTCGATAATGCAGTGATCACAGAATGATTTCCATCTGCGTGTACAATTTTCCTGTCACTTAAAACGTTAACCGCGGCGAACGGTGTATCTGCAGCAATCGTCCGCAAATACTAATCAAATCCATCTCCATAGTTAAATAAGTGAAGTAATTAACAGACAAAGGTTGTCGATTACGCTTCTGCAATTTGATCGACCGAGTTCATAGAGTTCGCTGCGCAACAATACTTACTGGACCCACTCGGGACCCATTTGATACCGATCCACCACAAGGAGAACATTGTGGAGTGGTGGTAAACATGAAGGAAGCTTAATTGATTATCCTTCTTCC
The DNA here is from genome assembly GCA_963855975.1 of Andrena chrysosceles. Classification (NCBI taxonomy): domain Eukaryota; kingdom Metazoa; phylum Arthropoda; class Insecta; order Hymenoptera; family Andrenidae; genus Andrena; species Andrena chrysosceles. The sequence continues at coordinate 5,236,968 of OY979766.1, read as the reverse complement.
GCAAGATGAAGAAGAACGTATCACAGAATTCCAGGAGCTTGCTGAAGTAGTACCACCAGACAGCATGGGCAATCTGAATGCAGAGAAGAATAAAATACGTTTTATCGACCGCGGGAATCTTGTTGATCGGAACCAACACAATTCTCCTCTTAACCTCCAGCGTACCTGTACTTCGTCTGGCCGCGTAACTTGCCTAATCGGCTGGCAGACGTAGCTGTAACTTAACCTGGTAGACGCAACGAATAACTGCAAATGGCAAGAACAGGGATTTTAGCGCGAACGGTGTATAGAGGAGCAATAGTACGAGCAGTGATAGGGGGCGGTGAGAGGGGGGCGAATACCTGAATTGCGATGTATGCGTTCAGGCAAGCCATCGCGAGATTATAGGGTACGAGGGCCCACGTTAGCTTGAAGGCTTTCCGATTTTTCATGATCTTTGGCCCGGCCCATACTATGAGTAAATACAACAGTGTGTATATCAAAGTAGGTTTCGGCGAATCGACCAGCAGCCATCCTCTCGTTCGTTCGTCTACACGGGAGTGAATATCAAAGGTCAGTCGCATGCAAACATTTGAGAGTATTATGAAGTTTTAATATTGCGAGGATTGATATTGGTCCTTTAAATAATAATATATAAAGAGGGGCATTCATAAAAGGGTGGGAATAATCAGGCGATATAGATTAATTAAATATTCCCACCTCCTTAACAATATCGCTATCTCAATTTACATCACGTCTTACCAGCAAGAGACAGCGTCCAGAGATAGTAATCGTAGGCGTCATTTACTAGAGTCGCTGTGGAATTAATTATGCTCGCCATGGCCTGGAACAAAATTTCGATGAGAGTTCGTTTTATAAGTCGCTTGGAACTATTAATCTAAAATTTCCCCGATGTACTACCGAAGTAACTGCGGCCTGGCGCTATTTACACGATAATAAAACAGCTTTGTGCACTTCGTTATCTGTCCGTGTAAACGGTTCGCCTTGGCCGTTTTTAATTGTGTATACGCCTCCAACATTAAACCGATGTAGAAGTGCCGTGAAAATGTGCGAATGCTTAAGGGTACATTACTAATAGAGCTGTCGTTTTTCTTTTACCTACATTACGGTAACATTCGAGCATTGCACGTTCCGTTATCTGTATTGCATTGTATTGTAACCACCAGATAAATATACGAATACTTTGCGGCCCATATAGGCCATATAAGATCGTATCGGCGAGTCGTGCGTCACGTTTCGTTAGCGAGCGGTTCGGTAGCGCCAAGAGGACACTTGTTAGCGCTCGGCAAAACGGAAAGTGTACACGGCGACGGATTAATAAGCGCCAGCCGAAGCTTTCTTTCGGGCCCGATCTGCGCTGTCATTATCCCGCGCGCTTAATGGTCGCCTCTTCTACGCGCGTTATCCGGTCGTTCACTTAAAGATAGAAACGTCATATATGTATAACTTTCACGTTACCGAGGAATCTAATGCTATCACTTTTCTTTTTTTTTTAGTAGGCAAACATGTTCCGCGCGATGTTTCTACCGGATCGGATCTGAAAACGGTTCGATGCTCCTGCGATCGCTAAGCTGGAATGTCTACTTTCATTTGCGGCGCAGCCTCGCCGTGAACTTGCCGCAAGTGCAAGTGCACGTTCCCCCGCGTCCATTTACGTCTGACTTTCCTCCGGTTTTGGGGTAAATCGACGCATACGACTTATGGAACATTCTCTCTGATTGATAGCGTGAAATCGGTGTCGTCGACCTTTAGCGACTGGAGACTCGGGTCTCTTTGTGGGCCCTGCTTGGTGGAAGTCGGGGGGTTGATGAAGATTGTTTCTTAAACGAGGGGCTTGAAATTTGGTGTTTGGAGAATTCTCCGAAATTCTCGAATCCGATTTCACAGTTCTGGAGATGAGCGATACGATTTTTGTTTGGGGAATTGGATAGGAGTATCTTCGAAGAGGGATTTCAAGCTTGTAATTATGGGAGTCGACTGACTTTGCTGAGAGGAAAAATTGTAATGTTGGATTCAAGAAGGGCCGCAGTGTCACAACTCAATTTTGAGAAAAGTATTCTCTAAATAATTACGAAGTTAGATATTTTTTACTTTACATAGTAAAGTTGTAAAACTGTCTAAAATATTTAAAAATTTGATATATGCATCTCCTTTGTATTATTAGAAATTAATTTTAATTATAGCTTGCTCAGGCTCTTCATGCGTAAAATAGAGAAATATAGAAAACAGTGTTATTCTTTAAAATTACTTTTTATTATTCATTTAATATTTGAATAAAATATCATCGCTTCACAAAATTTGCCACAGCTTTGTCGATTTTAAAGCTACTCCAACGAAATTCAGAGGGAACTTATAAAAAAGAACGAGGAATCTAATTATGCGTTTTACGCTAAAAGGGCCCAAGTGTCCTGAGGCCGTTCTTGCATCCAACAGTACAATTCCCACGCTTAAGAGACGCGCGAACTGGGTTGCCTGTCAGCAGGCGCCTTAACACACACTGCAATTACTTTTCTAACTATAAAACGAGACCCCGTTGCATCCACGAGCGGCTAACGTCGTAGCTGAATTTCTGTGTAGTGTAGCTCTTAAATACGTAACTTTCATAATTATAAGCACTTTATATAATAGCAAATTGCCGTGTCGAAGCAAACTCCTTCGAAGTGACTCTAACATCCGTTAACTTTGACGTTTATAACGTTCTTCCTGCATCATTTCCAACGAATATGTCCTCATAACAGTTCTCCCAATTTCTCCTTCAAACAGAGTAGTACAGAATAGAAAGTTGAGGTAGGTTTTGATCCTCGAAATGTTAAATCATCTAGAAGTAAAAATTTCAATCGTTCCTTGTTCAACTGCCTCCTTTCTGCCACTGAATTATAGAAACACTATGTAGCCAGGTTTAGCTTGATCTTTTCTTCTGAAATTACCGCAACACGACCCTTGACCACGGCAATCGTATCCGCACAATGACAGTAATTTTTAAACAGCCCGGCGCCAGGTGTGATGCGAGCGGTGAAAGTTCGGTAAATCAATTGATAATCTCTGGAAGCTGAGTGAAATCACTGGTGGATCAAGCTAGCCTTTTTCTCTTTTGGTCTCGTAACGGAACCGTTACGTTGCGTTTCTGCGATCGAGACATGATACACGGCACTAAAGGAAAGCTGTTTTCTCCCTTTTTTTATCTAGGAACAACCTTCAGGCTTAATTTCCTCGTGGCGTTGCCCGTAATAGGTTTAAATAAACTGCGAGGGCTCTGGGGAGTTTAGATTTGATCTTGGTAGCGTGTCCAAGTATCCTTTCAGCTTGCGCGATTGTTAGCTTAATCGCGGGAAATAGTTTAGAAACGCTGAACGAAGTTGTTGTATTATTATGATGGACAGAACGTGTTACAATTGACCCCCCCAAAAATGGAAAATTTGCCACAGTTTTTGACAAAAATTTTTAGTGTCACACGCACGTGATTCCAGCGCAAGGGGTTAATAATTACCTATATCCTTAATTAAAGTTATTTTATTTCAGCTCACTTTACCGCGGATAGTACCCCATACACGGCGTAAAGTGATCCTTCTTGCATCTTTTCTTTCAAGTTGGATTTTAATATATTCTGAGTTTATTTTAAGCATTACTACTCGTAATTTGTCAGTAGTAATGTTTAAATTATATTATAAATTTATTTCTACACATTTCTATTGAAAGGGAAAATTTTTATTCTGCTTCAAACTTAGGCTCACTTTACCCCGGTGTTCCTTACATATGGAGCCTCTGAAGGCATTTAGATGGAAGATTCTTTTAAACTGAGAGATCCATATTTCAATGAAAATTTTGGATGAACTACTATTGAGGTCATCGCGTAAAAGAAAAAATAGCTAAATAAACCTCCCCACACTGCAATACCCAATACCAGAGCTTCAATAAAAGAAACTCGATAATCCGAATCCACAAAATCTTCACGAGTCACAAAACCATCTCCTCCAAACGGATCTCCGCCCAAAAACAACCTCGCGGTAAGTAACTTCGTCCCACGTACCCGTGGGTCCATTTTTCACAATATTTCACTTACCGATATTCCCCGTTATTCTCGAATGTTCCACCAAGGACACCCCCGATTCCTCGATAACAATATTTCCTCGTCTTATATACCGTAGATACAGTCCAGCTGGAAGCAGTCTCTTAAGTCTCTTACCTTGCAGGTGACGATCGGCAGGAAGCTACGGCCGAAGCGGGCACAGCGTTGTTCCTCGTTCACGAGCGACACGGATGCACGGAGGAAACGGCTACGACGATTTAAAAAGTCTCGCGCGAGGGTACGTCGGTGTTGTTGCGCGTTGTACTGCTCGGTGGACGTCGCGCGATCGTCACAGGTGCATGGCTCGGTGTCTATAGGGTATCGCAGGTTTGACACCGGCGGTGGTGTCGCCGAAAAATCCGCGGAGGTCCTGACGTGGCGTTGCGGCACGGGAGTAGGATCGTGATACGACGAGGTCGATCGGCAAAGTGGCAGCGCCTTGCGCCAGTCTCGCCGGTCCGCTTTATAACTTTGGTCCGCCTTTTGGTGTCCTCCGCGGAGAGCCGCGATATGCCCGCGGTGGTTGCTCGTCGTTTCCCCCCGTGCTGGATGGTGGGCATGAGATCTCCGAGGCAGGAGCGAGCCGAACGAGGCCAAAACGAAGCCGCTTGGTGGGATCGATCGTGGGGATAGATCGGTCGGAATCGGTCAAGACGAAACGATCAACGCCACCACTGTGGACGCCTCTCTTTCTCTCTCTCTCTCTCTCTTTCTTCTTCCCCCAACGAAGCGATCCTCCACCTATGGGGAGATCCCCGTTCGTCACTTGCTGTGCGGCCGCTCGGGCACCCCACCTTGCCGAGGAACGGCCGCGTTTGTGTAACACCGGCTACACGACACCTTCGACGTGGCCTCGATTCATAGTCAGCTCCAGAGGGAAGGAGAGAAGCGGGATAACGTGTACCATGGGCATTTTCGGAGCCGTGTGTTTCGTGGCGATCGGTATTTTGGTACTTCGGTATTTCGCCGGATGAGTAAGGGGATTTGTGGGTCAGCAAAGCTGATCTCTGAAGATCACGGTATTTGTATAATGGATCGTCGCGTGGTACCCATTTTTCATCGCCAATAGTGTCTCTGAGAAATGGCTCATCTGCCTCTCCGCATTCCTCGGTGCAAGAGAAACGTTTCAAATGCAAGACACTCGATTCACTGGGAGTCTACGCAGCTGCCCAATTTCTCGAAGGGCCGATGAACTCGTCGTTGAATGAACATCAGCTTTATGAAGCCTCCGATACAGTTAACTGTGGCTGGAAATCATCGGTTAAGAGAGTCCCAGTGCTCCCATTGTGAGCTTTCATAAATATTTCGATAATTGTCGACGATGACGGCGCGAGCACGCTTCAAAGCCGAGACTGACACAAGGCGGTGCAAGATGCTTAGAGTCCTAGTATAAAAGGGGCGCGTTTCGTCTGCGACGGCGGCACAAGAAAAGAGACGAGGGATCCGATAGAAAGCAAAACGGTACTTTAACGGAAGAACGGACCAGCTCTTCGGAGATCAACGGTCCCAGGGCGGCGAGGAGGGAAGCCGATATTCCCGATGATCGAGAAAGGGGACCAGTTCGGTGGAACGGCCTTGACACACATCGAAAACGAAACGCCTCGACGGGTTCGCGCATGGAAACCTTTGGCGAACGTATTGGTCGACTTTAACGACCAATGTTATTACTAACAAGCATCTTGACGATCGCTAAAGTGGAACTCGATCCAGGATCGATTTGTTTTAATATTGGAACCGATGGATTCCTGGCCTCCTTCTTCCTGAATTGTTCGCCGCACGGGAATCGCGTCGTAAAGACGCGTGCACGTGCAAGTATCCTGGTGCCATTTTACGACGGCTTTAAGAGAGGTCACGCACGGCCGCGGGGATGTAAATATGGATCCAAGAGAAAGCAATGCAAGCCGTTAAAGCTGTCTCGGGGCGACCGATTAAAACGGGTCAGTGGTCCTTTAACCGTGAAATGCGGTTTCCAAATATTCGGAGCCGCTCGTCCTGCGCGCACGAACCTTTCACCTGGGGGGTTCATTCGCTGAGGATCGAATGATTACAAGCAAATTCCGCGAGATCGCGATGTAAACGACAGGAGTCCTCTATCGAGGCATTGTTCGATGTTATAATTCTCCATTTCGCTTGAAATTTGAGGCGTTTACTGGGAATCGTTTACTCGAGTCAGGAAGTTCATGAAGATTCTCTGAGAATGTCATTAAAAGGTGTAAATTTGAAGAGAATCGATAACTGTAATGTTATAGTAACCAGTTTGCTTGGCAAAGTAACTGGACTCACTGAGAGTCTTCTGTTTGAATACGGTTCTTCAGGATCTGTGTAAATGCGACAAGTTTGAGAATCGGTGAGCAGTGTGGCCAGATTTTGGAAAAATATTGCGGAAACTCGTAAAGGAAATGTTCCCAATAGCGCAACCAAGCGAATCGCATGGCGCTAAAATGTTTCGAATTACAATTATCGTTTCTTTCGGTTAAATAACTGAAATAAGTAACTTAAGGGGTGATTCTCGTGTAACGACAGTAAAAGAAGTGATTTTTACGATTTTATTTTTACCAAAAATAAAGGAAGGAAGCACATAAAGTGAGAACGCAATTTATTTTTTAATAATCACTCAAACTGTGGTTTGCGGTTTTTGCAAAAAATAAGCGCAAAGTGACTCTCAAAATGGGCCCAATTTGCGATAAAGCGCCCAGTTTGGCAGCACTGGCACTGGGTATAGCAAGATTTTTAAATGAAAGTAGCTGTTTCGAAGCACGTGGCTGCTTCCACATTAGCGCGAATTTTTTCGGGTAGTGTTCCGGTGATTTTTATCATGCAACGGTATAGTCGAGGCATCAACTTGTCCCGCTACGTCGCGGAATGTAGTAAATGGGCAGCGCCAACGATAATTGGGTAAAAGATTAATTTCTACACGTGGTAAACACGGCTACCTATTCTTGCTCGTCTCTCCCGGATTTGTGTAAAAGTTATTTCATGATTAATTATAATCAATTAGCATTAACGAGTTTGTATTTGGTCATTTCGATTGTTCGTGTTATACGATCGTTTGTATGGAGATGTCGGGGTTCATTGCTTTTTCATGGAATTTAAATCTCGCTCCACTTGTGCTCGAGCACATTCAAATTTTACACTTCGGTGAAATATTCCATTTGCTTGATGCAAATCATTACTAATAATCGATGCAACATCGGAATGCATTACGTAGCTTCTAGAGGCCTCGTGAAAAGCCCAAAATTCGAAGAATTGCTCAAATATTTAGAATTTCAATTTTGCATATCGGGTGGAAAGTGGCGTTTCAAGAAGGGAGGGGCCCGGGCACCCCCAAAGAAGGGGCTTTGTAATAAGTAAAGAAAACTGGATTTTATTCTGCAAGAAACAATTTTATAATCACCTAAGGAATTTTATTAAACTCCCATTAAAAATATTTTTATCCCTTCAACTCATCTCTCGTCAAGATTAAATCCTGGGTGCGCCACTGAGGATTTTCAAATTTCAATTTTAAATTTTTAATTAAATTAGAGCTACAAAATCAGTTTCTCAATGTTGCCCCCCATCTGGAAAAAAGTCCACTCCCTTGATAACGGTTATTCAATAATCTACGCCCCGGTCACAAGCCTCGTTATTTTCTAAAATCAGGATCCACCGCTGTGTCATTTTCGCATGCCTCTCGATCGCAATGATTCTTATCTTCGTTAACACTGACCCAGTAAAGGACCAGCGCGAAAACTCTCATGCGTACCCATGGGGGGACACGTGCCCCTTTCGGAAGCCCCTGTAGACGGAAGTAAAGGGAAGGAAACCTGTTCCGATCGGTCTTGAGTCGTTTAGTGGGCCAACTGGGCCCAATACTCCCAATCCTTCGTTCAGGTGGGTCAGCCGCCTGACTCAAGTGTAGGTGCTGAGTGTCCATGATTACCTGGTGACTAGTGGGGTCCTTTTTTTCTTTTTATCGTGGCTAAAGTCAGTGGGGAGGAAAATGGACCAGAGGAATCTGGCTGCACTTGGAGAAAGCGTTCTGATTACGCGCGTTCACGCGCATGTGCTCGTACATCGTTTGCTTCTGTTCGTCCTCGTCACCCTTCGTGTTATGACGTTTCCCTTTTATTTCTTGCGGGGTCTTCGAACGAATCTCGGTCACCCAAAAATGTCTGCCAACGAGGTCTGTGTTTGAGGGACCGAGGTAAGTTTAAGTTAATGTTTAATTTCAGTTTTGTTCTCTCTTTTAAAGTTTAAGTTTTTCAATTTCAATTTTGCGAGTTCTCGAGGGAAAACTTTGCGCAGGCAAAATGAGAACGGGGAAATGGTCCTTTGGTTAGTATTTAGTAACTTCTGGTTTTTGAAATAGTGTTTTGTTTTTTGTGCCAAATTTTTTGAGGGCGAGTGATATCTTGAGACTGTCTTCTTCATCTACCATTTTAATATAAAAGTGTTTCACCTAAGAGTTGGTATAGGTACTAAAGGTATCTTCTTTGATATACAAGGTGGGGGTGGAAAGTGTAGCACAGGTGGAAGAGGGGTGATTCTGCTCCTTGAAGTAAATTGAAGCTATTGGGATAAGTGTTGAAATGCTTTGCGTGCCAATTATTTAAGATTCTAAAGGATTTTGATCCTTGATCATACACCCCTTCTCTGTACCCCCGGGAGATTCAAGCCAGTTACGGTGCTCGAGTAAATCGGAGATTTAGAAAGACTCGAGAGCAAATGGTCACATTTGGGAGTAGAACAATAAAACGTTATCGCGCACACCTGTTGCCGTTTCATTTCTGTCGTCTATCTCCAATCGAAAAATAAAAGTAGAGCAATGGACCTTGGCTTCCCCCCGGGGCAAACTTTCATCCGGAGTTTACTTCTTTTCTCTGAGACGGAGACAGTGATAATGCAACGATTTATTAACGCCGTGTAACAATTATGGCTCCTCGCGTACCAATTAGCGACCCGAGGAGATTCGACAGTACTGAGAGACCAGTGACACTGGCAGACTTAATTATCATTTGCATAACACCGCGAACGGCGCCGCTTTGTGAAATTTGTGAAACTGTGCGACACATAGGATTTTATTTTCACCTTTGAAGTCTCGATCACAATGGCACACCCAGAGAGGGGAGAAAGGGGCCCAAGCACCCCCCACAGTAAAAGAAAAAAGGAGATTAATGCAACCACGACTGAAGTAATTCAAAAGCTTTGTAAAAACCAAAGAAAACTAGATTTTATTTTTTAAATAAATTTTCATAATCACCTAATAAATTTTATCGAATTTCCATTAAAAATATTTTTATCCCTTCAACTCGGCATCCTCGAAGTTTAAATCCTGAGTGCGCCAGTGATCGATTAAATTAATCTCTTTCAGTTTACAATGGTGATTAAACGTAATTGCACAACAGACGCTGCTTGTCAATTTTGACAAATGCAGAGTAAATTTGTGAATCGTCTTCGTTTGCATAATACAATTTGCTTGATCAGCGACCCACGAGTCGCTGTGGAATTCGCTGACAAGATTTGGTATACAAATTTCACGCGTGTCTGGTTAAAAGTCAGTGATCTCATTGTTCTCATAGTGGAGCATTTGAAAAAGTAATGGTTTTGTATGCAGTGGACGACCAAAGTATTATAATCCGTGCCTTTGTGCAGCAGATTTCGAAATAAGACTTTGTTAGCTTGATTGTATTGGCGAAATTACGAGTTAGATGTAGGGAAACTTTTATAAAGAGATTGTTTACGAGATGATCCATGCACGATTACCATCGTACATTTTTTCTAATCTCCAAGATGTAGAACCACGAAATACCATCTGTTATACGAGCACACTTATTCTACTAAAGGAAACAGTATGTAGCTTTATACTCTCCACTTTACAAGCTGAAGGATCGACAGACGATTTATTTTACGAGACCTCGTTTACCTTCCATCTTCGATATTGGAACGTTCCTCTGCTAGAGTAGTAGAACAGTTAAAGAGCGAAGAACAGTAAGGTAGGCGTTTAAGCTCTGCTTTAACTAGAATTTCTTAATATCGCATAGCATTTGATTTTGCAAGCTTCCAATTAGTGCAGTCAGCGTCCTGCTTCGAATTTCTTCAATTTTCATTTGAATCACAAAATGGCACTGGCGCCTCAGGATTTAATCTTGGGGGAAGCCGAGTTGAAGGAGTAGAAGTATTCTTAATGCAAATTTAAAATAAAATATAATAAAATTCTTTCAAAATTTATTTTGAGAATAAAATCCAGTTTTTTTCTTTTTACAAAGTCCCTTCGTTGGGGCGTGCCCCTTGTCCTCCTTTGGATGCGTCACTGCAAGAAGGTTCAGCCTCCATGAGTCTTGAAAATCCTATTGAGTTCTAATTTCTTCTTCCACTTCTACATCACCCACTTCCTCGTCTAATTTTGTGTACAAGATGACGAGGGAAAGTGTTCCATCAGGATTTTAGAAAAATCTTCAGAGTCGAGTAGCAATCGAAGCTCGACACTGGTATCGCACGACCGATGTAGGAGCATTGTTTTCTCCTCGCGTATTTTCTCTGCTGTAGCGCATTCGCGATACATGTTTGCAACATTGGACGTTCGATGTTAGATTATAGTGAAAGTCGTGATTAGGAGGCTCTAGAAAAACTTTGTTTAAGGCACACTTGAGGATCGGGTGGATTCTTGAATATCATTCTGTATCCTTACGGTGGTATTACGCGGTTAATGCCCAGGATGTGCCACGCAATCGTGATAAGCCATAGATACTTCCCGTTTCCTTGAAGAAGAAAGAAATTATTGCGAAAAAGTGAATGGTATAACAAATCCCATCTTCCTGTATCGTCACTTTCTCGATTGCAACGATGCACTTGCGAAGTGCAATTGCAATTTCTTGGTGTTCTAAACAGATCTAGAATCTAAAGTATATGCAGTGGTGGTGAAAAGGAAATTTGAAACTCTTATCTTTACACAACTAACTTAATATTAGGCTTTAACTATTACGTTGCTATCACTCCCTCCAATCAATGTTACATGAATTTTAAGACACGATTCTAATGGATCTATCTCATTTTTATTTTATTTTGATTTTTTCTTTATTTAAACGGTACCTTGGTATACAAATTTACAATTAGAAACAGAATTAAAATCTCTCTCGTTGTTTAAACGACATACACGTTTATATATGTTTCAACACTATTCTTAGCATAGTTTAATTAGTTTTCCATCTTGGCTTAGTCTACGTGCATGTATGTACTTTCACTTTTTACTTACTTTCCTTACTTTACTTGTTGTGTTATTCTCATTTTTAGCTGTAATTCTTAAGATTACTTTTACTTTAGTTTATTCTTAACATTTCTTATGTTCGTTTGTTGTTGTCTCTATTTAGTTTCTATTTTACTTCTCAACAGTGCTACCACTTATTCTCTCCGTCATCTGTAAATATTCAGGTTTCTGCTTTTTCTGAGTAATAATGTCGTTTGTCGCACGATTGACATATATTGGAAATAATTTGACATCATTAAATGACAAACGAAGAGAAGTTATCGGCCAGACGGAACGCTGGAATCATCGTGGATTTCTTGCTGGCTTCTCACCTAGACATTGACCTCGAAAGCGAGGTGATCGCGCGTCGTGGTTCGCTCGCGCATACAGAAGAAAGTGCCAGCCAGCCTCCTCGGATCGCCGTGTATCGCACGTTTAATTGAAAGAGAGCCTGGCTATGCAAATTGCTCGACGGACACATGCTACACGAGTGCGCGTGTCCACGAGGAGAGTAGACACGAGTTTCGCTATAATTTTACCTCTGACCTTTGGTACCGCTTCAAATCAACGCCAACGTGCGAGCAAAAGTGTCAGTTGTTATTTATTTATTTATTTACAATGAACGGGTAAGACGCATTTATGACAGAAATAAGAGAAATGGGCACAGCTCAGACAACCAACCATTATCTCTAAAACAAAACAGACAGTAACGGAAACAATATAAAAGAGAATAATAATAATTATGTTTATCAACGGAGAGAACTCTTTAGGATACAGAGAGAGTAAACAGAGGAATCGAAAAATTGAGATTTTTTTAAATTTTGATGAGAATTGAAAAATTGAGATATTTTCTGTTTTGGTAGGAATTGAAAATTGGAGTTTTTTTTAAGTTTTGGTGGGAATTGGAAAATTGAGATTTTTGAAGTTTTGATGGGAATCGAAAGATTTCCAAATGACTTGGAACTATGCAGTTCTGAGACTATTGAAATACTATATGAGTACCATAATGCTAGTTGCACTCTTGAAGTTACTCTTACTTGATGATTGCACTATTCCAATATTAACTGAATACAAAGCATCTATGTATTACATCTTGTCAGCTAGTAGATATTCCAAGTGGAGACGAGACTTCATCCATAGTGAAACTAGCTGCGCACTTGAGGAGACGAACGGTCTCCCAGTGCAACTAGGAGAAGAGAGATGTGCCGTAAGAAATGCTTTAAAAAGGGTCAAGGGCTCGGAAAAAGCAACGTGGGACTTTTGAGGGGTGGGAATTGGTTTAAGAATAGGAGCAAAAGGGTCTCCTCGAGTTTCCCAATATCCAACATTGGCTGAACGTTATCTGAAATGGCTCCTCGGTTCGCCCTCAATTTCTCAAGTTTCACTTTCCTTCGGATGCTCTATGTTCGTTAGAGGAACGAGTTTGAACTGCAGCGATAACGATATGCGGCTGGTTCTCAGCGGTGTATCACTTTCAGTGGCGCGTAGAAAGCGAAACTTAATAGTATCGAATGTTCGACGTGTGTAAGCTAGGATAATAGTGGTTGCAGTCCGTCTCCAGCCAGACATCGTGCTCTCGCGACGCTACTTTCTGAAAATCGCTATTCCGACGCAGGCAAACCACTGCCCATTAAAACCACCACAGAAGTCTTCTCAAACTCCTCCCTCTTTTCAGACTCCTAGCAGCGATAGATGTACTGTAATACCAGCTCATAACTGACACTTTGAGTGGCGTCGACATTTTTTGGAAAGCATTGAAAGTATTCGAGAAGAAAGCAAGCTCCGAGTTCTTTCACAAAACTTTTCCACTAGAACAAAGTGCTAGTTCATCACCACCTCAGGCTCGATCCAATACTACTTGCAACCAGTGGCGGACTGGGTCTAAAAATATTGGTGGTCAGCAGACAATGGGAGCCCACCCGCAACTATAAGACTATCATTTACATTTTTATAAGAAATAAATAAAATCTTCAAAAATTTCTATGAAGTACTTAATGTGTACTTAAATTGTACATATTACTGACAGTATTCAGTTGATAGTAAATGTAAATACAGATTGTTATAATTGAATTTTTAAATAAATGGGGGATATTTTTAAATAGTTTGCTTCTATTGAACATTTTATACATTAACAGGTAGTTCAATAGCATATTTCATGAAGTCCACTATATTAAGAGCAATCGTTTGAGTTCACTATATGATTGTGCGAATTTGTGAGTAATTGCTTCTGCATAAAATTAACATTTTTAACATATTGTCCGATATTTAAGCAGGGGAATCCTATTTTTGGGGCTAAAAACATAGTAAAATTTGGGATTTTTTTTAAGATATCAGCGATTCGATTCATCTGAAATTTGGACCATGTTTTGATGCAACTTTGAAGAAGGTGCAGTTTTATTTTTATTAATTTTTAACCATAAATATAGTAATTATGCATGATTGACCATCGCGCCGCGCAAAATTCGTCGTCCGTTGGTGTGCATGACATTTATCTAGCAGGTAATGTGAAACAGAAAAATGAAATGGCGTTTTATTTTATACATAATTATGTGGCTTGAAATTGATAAACCAGCACGAAACAAAAAAAAATATTGAGCGGTGTGGAGAGTTTTAAAACTGAAAGGTCTGAACCTTTACTTTTTGCTATCGACGAGTTTTCGAAACTCGTTTTCGAACTCCTATATTTACTATTAAAAACGAATAAAAATAAACTGCAACTTCTTCAAGTATGCATAAAAACATGGTCCAAATTTCTGATGAATTGAAATGCTAGGTTCTTAAAAGAATTCCTAAATTTTGCAATGTTTTTAGCCTATGAAATAGTATTTCCCCCTTAAGGGGGCCCACAGGGTTCACTGTCAATCGAGCAAGCTGACACCCTGCTCAGTCCGCCACTGCTTGCAGCTTCTAGTACTTCTCATTCGACTTTAGACATGATTCAACATCTTTCCGTCCCCATCACCCACCGATTTCCTAAACATAAGGTGCCCCTGCCAACATTCCATCTGTGATAATTACTTGATAACTATTTAGTAACATGAAGTACAAACGTACAGTTTGATTTTCCAGGCTCCCCGATCGTTATCTGTCCACCGCTTCGACATTCCATTTATCCCCAGCCCGATCTAAATATCCTAGAACGAGTGAAACTGCTTTCCAGCGGCGCTCAAAGACTTGCTTGAAACGAGGGGAAAAGTTGTCCGATAGAGAGTGGTTGCACTTCCTTTCTCCTGGATCGACAGGTCTAAGCCCCGTGTCTATCGTGATCGTGGGTACCGTTCACCTTATCGTCTGATGTACGTCGAATTAAGCGAGCGCTGATAAGACGGTATCGAAGAATACCGCTGCAACGATAATAGTAACGGCAATCATCGTGGATCCACAGTTAAATGGGCCTTATCGGGATTAACACCGAAAAGAGGGGAATTATAAGGTGAAAAAATCCGATGGAACGCAGTTAGCATCGAGTAGAAATCGACGCCGAGCATTTGGCCAGCTAAAGTGTCCCGATGATAAAGATATGTACGATTTATCTAGATTTAAGTCACGTGGAGCTTAAGCCTCGTTCGCATTAGTCGAGTTGGATTGCGAGGCAAGTAATGTTGAAAGAATTTCTGCGTTACTTGAAACTTGAAACCAGGAATTCACTTGAAAGCTATGCTATAAAACATATCACAGCTTAGCTTTTGGTGGAAAAGGTTTTATAAGGATGTATTGAAGCTAATTTTTTTAAACTTAGCATAGTATAGCATAGAATATTTAGCTTCGAGGTGAATCCCCGGCTTCACATTGGTAACGTAGCTTTAAGTTACTTGACTAATCAATCTACCAATAAAATCAATAAGTATATCTTTCCCGCCAAAATCTTGAATAAAGTACTCTGCCCTTTGACCACATTATTATACCCAGTGTGCACCGAATGTATAAAAAATCTGAGCCAAATTTGTGACTCGCACCTCGCACACTCTCTTCCTCGAATATTATACTTGGGTGATAAGCAGGTTCGAGCAAAGTTTCCTCATCCGCATGCAAAACACGTGAAGCATCCTGACACCTCTAAGAGCCTTATCAATGACAACTGCTTCTTATCTCCTAACGGAGAATCGCACGTAACGCGATAACTACTAGTTCCAGATTACTTTGCCCCTTCGCGTAAGCCACAATCGGCGATCATTGAATCGTTCATTGATGGATCGTACGTACACAGGCCCCGCGTGATTTACGCGACGATAACTAGACAAAGGGTGACGATTTTCAAACGTGGACATGTTTGACGTTTAACGCGAGCGTTTCTTGGAAGGCTCGTAACGCTACGCAAATATTTGACGAGCACGACCAATATTATTTCATAGATTTACTCTGCTCGGCCAACATCCCGCAACATTTGTTTCCGCGATACGTGATGACGGGATGGAAGTATGCCATCCACTGTTAATATCGGGACAGTCACGTTCCTGGCTGCTTCCAAGGATTTCACCGTTCGAAACCTATGGAGATAGGTATGGATTCTAAGTTGCGTGGGTGGAAGCCCCGTGGCGAGCCAAGGGAAACTTCCATAGAGATCCGAGATATGGAATAATAATTTCAAACAGCCTTTCAGTCATCGAATGATGATCCATGATTGAAACGAAGGGTATTATATAGAAGAAATAGAATTGGTAGTGGGTGACTGAAGTGGGAAAGATAAAATTGAGGGTCTCACGGATTTGGTACCGTAGAAATGAATTTTTAGAAATTTTTATTTTGAAAATTGAGAGTCCTAGTGGAAAGCAGGCACATGGTACTATCTTGTAATTATATTAGCAGCTGGTGGAATTACCCTACATTGCAGGAATGGTACAAAAAATGATCTTTCAAAATTCATTCGATTTTTTTAAGCTAGAATGTTAATTTTTCATTTCCACGTTTCGATTTCTGTGTAAAGGATCTGAAAGGAATTTTAATTAGCAATCTATCGCATGTTAATGTCTCCTAGCACGCAGTTCAATCTGTCGTGAAAGATGATAAACGTATATAATATGTATATTCGACGAACCAAGCTTTCTACACCTTCCAATTAATTTGCTTTTATAGGTAAACACTAATTATAAACTCGTTACAGCAGTGTATCCTGTAATCGCACCGCTATTATGCTCCACGGTCTTTCAATCGACAGACAGGCTCTTTTTCTTAGCTGATTTCACTTGAGAGACGGAATTTCGCTTTCTGGCGATCGAAGAAGCAGCGAAAGTGAAACGTCTCTAGATGCAACGAGCGTAGAAGAAATCTACGCGCGTCTAATCGCAAGCGTAATTTGTTTGAACAGCCTCCAGACTGAAACCTTCGTATCGAACGGTATTCACACTCAAACTTGCTCAAAAGGGAAAAAAATGCTTCCTATATGAAAATCTTTGGAGCGCAGAGTACCAGGTCTGCAATTTCTTCGATCATTTTTGTGACAGTGCTGAATTGATTACTGAATTAATGAGTACTAAATCGATTACTAAATTAATGAGTACTAAATTTATTAGTAACTTAATTAGTACTAAATACATTACTAAGTTAACGAGTACTAAATTTATTAGTAACTTAATTAGTACTAAATTTATTACTAAATTAATGAGTACTAAATTAATTTCCATGTGCTAATATAAATTTTTGGATATATAAGACTCTTTTTATAGGATTATATGGTATTTAGTAGTTGATTTCGTATCCCACTCATAATTGACTAACTAAGACCGCCATATTCTGCTTAAAACAGAATTTAAAGATTATTTGGGATGAGAAGGTATTCAGTACTCTTTAAACTGTGCAAAGAATGAACGTTCAACGTTGTCAAAGTCAGTCCCGATTTACTGTTGTGTCACGCGAACTCAAACACATGTGGAGCGAAATTCTTTAGCCACAATCGCGCAGAAGAGGCGACACATTTTTATGGCAGCGCAAACATTTGACGCTCGAAACTGCAAACCGTCGAAAATGCACACGCCAGCGTCTACGTTCGGCCAGCCAAGCAAATTCGCACTCGCCTGCTATCGATTTGCCGCGATTTTAAACCACGTAACATCCGAAACACCTCTGTCAACCTCAAGAAATACTGATTATATCAAGAAAAGTTGTTACGCGTACAAGAGGGAAGTAAAAAGAAGAACGTTGAAGGATAAAATAGTGAAACTCTTCAGGTTCATTCAGACACGTTCAGTAATTAATTCGAGTAGCGAGTAATTTAGTAATTTACCCTGTGTGGGCACTAAATATAATCGAGTAGTTTAGTAAAGCAATGATAAATTACTAACTTACTCGCTACTCGTCTAAAATACTGGACGTGTCTGAATCAGCCTTTAAATCATCCTTCAGCCATGACAATTAAAAAGAAACACCCGTGAAATATGACCAGCCGTACTTTCACAAGCACAAGCAAACAGAAAGAAAACGGCACCAATACATACACATCCGGCGGCCGGTTATTCACTCGTCTCAAAAGAAAAGCTTCGTCCTTTGTCGCTAATTGTAAGTGTGCCACGAGCCACGAACCCTTTCGTTCGATATCTAACCCCCAACCACGATTTTCCTTAATAATATTTAATCCCGCACACCATTAAATTTTACCGCTTTTAATTTCAGAAGAATTCAACAAGAACTCGAAAGAAATTTCACTTTTCAACGTCCTTCGATCTCACTTTAGTTGATTTTGACGAAACAACACGATTTGTTGAAAGATTATTAAAATACTTTGTCGATGTAAATCGATGGCGATCGAGTAAATGAAGCTGGGGACTCACCGTCAATTTTTAAGGTCCAGTAAATGTCATGACAAGAACATTGGCACTCCTCGTCTACGTGAAGGGCCTCAGAGGCAGGCGCATGATAGCTGGAGGGTGGCTTCACGGTCTCCCGAGCAGTCCGTCGATTAATCGTCCTTAATTCACCCGCTCACCGATATCACTCGCGTGCTGGGTTAATTTTCACCTGGGATACGTCACCGTGCACGCCTCATGTCTGTTATTTCGGGGAAAACACGGCGGAGCGTTGCTCTTTCGGGCTCCACGGGCGCGGAGGGTGCAGGCGCCGGCCGGCCGCCATCATAGAAATCAATACAACCCTTAAGGGGAGCTTACGTCGTATGGGATTTGATCAAACGAACCTGGTCTCCGCGGGTAATCGTTCACCGTTTTCCTGATCAGCCACCATTTCGCCCCCTTTACCGCAAGCTTCCTCGCTCCTGGGAACTCGGACACACTTCGGGGTCGAATTAGCTTCCTGTAGGCGCAGGATTCGGTCGATTCCCCTCCCCAGCCTTTTCTCTGCCCAACCAGCTTCGATTTGGTTATCTTTTTTAGTGCTTTTAAGCCTGTGCAAGGCTGGATGTAGGTTTCCTTTGGAATTTATTGATTTATTTTGGTACTTGTGTTATCGTTGTGCTAGGGAAATATTAAAATTGGAGAAGCCTTGTGAACTGTGAATTGTTTAGAAGTGATCTTGCAGTCTGTGTTGTTTAGGCCTTTGACCCCTAATTTGAAATAAAATTGAATTAAATTACTCGTATTAAATTAATTTTATTAAATTACTAAATATTTTATTAAGGATTCTAAACTTTGAACTCTCGTGGATTCCAGCGTAGAATTCTGTTACCCAGAGCATCAGATCTTCAGAATCCTTAATAAAAGAATTTATTAAATTACTAAATATATATTATGAAGTACTTTATTCAACTAGTTTATTAAGGATTTTGAACTTTGAACTCGTGAATTCCAGCGTAGCATTTTATTACCCAGAGCATCAGATCTCCAAAACTCACGGTACAGCGAAGTCTCATCCAAGTTCACTAGGCTTATTCTGTATTTTAGGAAAGATGAATCTAAGAAATTACGAGCTCAGAGCCCGCTGGACTTTACGACGCTCCATCTTTACTGTTCTCTGCTCCTCTCAACTTTCGTCCGTGCGTTCAGCTCGACATGATTTCTACGATATAATTGGCCAACACTACAGCCCGAAGATTCTGCTTCTTGTCGCGCTGGAAACTAAGTAACAAGAAGCACATCCATCAACGTAAAAATCAGGAACTACAACGCGAGACAAGAATCTTGTTACAACCAGGAAGCGGATAGTTTATACTTCTGGACGCATTAAACGAAGTTGACAGAAGAAACATTTCACTCTTTTTTCTAGGAGACTTTTAGAAAATTGCAAGCGGACCAGCTATAGGGATCCTCTCTAAGCGCGTGGAAATTGGTTGCCAATTAATAAATGGAATAATCGAAGCGTCCCAAGTGCCAGGAGAAGTCTGCTGGAGCCTCGGAGTTCGCGGGCCATTGGTTCGAGCACAGATTTGCATGTAACAGTAGAGGCAGAGCTCCGAGAAAGAATTATGGATTACGTTACGCTTTCTCGAACTAAAGCCACCACAGGACCTTCTATACACATTGTAAATAGGCACGAAACTCGGATGAGTCAGGTCCCTCGCTTTTCCAACTGAATTCGATTGAATTTCAAAGGTGCTCCTTTTAGAGAAGCTTCGTTGTTTGGCATTTAAATCAGAAATCAGCTGCGAGGCACTCCTTTAACGATCTTAATCAATTAGGGGCAATTGACTTTATAATAGCAGCAAGAGAAGTGCAGCTTCATCTTTACCAACTTCGAGTATATTAGAAAAACTGTGTTTTTAAAATTATTGCTTTGACTTTACATTAAAAAGAAAACACTAATTGAAGAATATATTTTCACAGAATAAGTAGTAGTTATTCAGTTCTATTTTCGGCGAAAAAATATTCTACGATAAAAATATTAATATTTTTAATTATTCGCAATAAATCGAATTTGCATCACGCGTGCACCAAACGAAATTTTGCATTTGCTGCAAGATCCTCATTACTGTGATTTGTCAGTAAAATAAGATAGGTTCACAAATCTTGTGAGCCCAAAAATGGGGTAATCACTTGCTGTGACTGCATTTCTATGAGAATCGGACTCCGTTGCTTTGCAATTCAATGCTTGGTCCACTCTGTACAGTAGAGAGTGCATAAGTGAACCGGAAACTGGTCTGTGCACCTGTAAACTGACCAGATTTAACAACAGAGACACAGAACCACTCGGTTCAATTGGTAACACGTGTTGCTTCTATGGGAGAGACTGATCAAATACTAATTGACCCTCTATAATTCCATTATACACAATAATTCCATTTATAAATATCTCAAAATAACTCTTATATTAGACTTCAGTTTTATTATGACTTGAAATCGTTATCTTATCCCTAAGCAATACTAATGATAAGTAACACATACATAGTTTGATACTCCTGGTATCTTGTTATCTTGCACACAGTTACAGTAATTTTCCTAATTGCATCTCTCGCTCTAATACTGCTAAACGCTCTTATTTTCCACTTCCAGGACACGTAGAAATATAATACAGTTATCTATCATCAGAATAGAATATAGATTCATCATCCTGAAGCAAGCATAAATCCACATTTCCCTCGACTACACCCACAGTCGCGACATTCAATTCATTAATATCTGTTCAGTACCAGATCTAGTAGATAATTCACGCTACTTCGGTGACAGTGAATAGAGCACTAATGCCACAAGAGAGAGAGTTGCACGACATACCCCGCGCGCTCAAAGTATCGCAAAAGGAAGAAGGAATTGCAAAAGGAAGTACAGCAAAGTACGCGCGTTTTCACACTCAAGGAAGCAAGTACTCGCTGTAATATCCCAAGGAGAGTTCTTTAATCGCATCCTTGCTCCTTTTTGCCATCTGGCAGCATGTCGCGCTAACAACACTTTTCCTCCTGGGATCATGGAATCGCATTGTCCTAACAGAATCTCGCGAGGGGGTCTTGAGAAAGGCGCGCGCCGCTCCCTGATTAATAACGACAGCGGACAAAACCAGCGGAACGTTGCGAAACAATTCTGTCGGAATGATTGCACGGCCGCGGGACGTTCTTGCCGGGGTGGCGGCTGATTTCTCCGCGTTAGCTGATAGATCCACGGGACTTCCGGTTTCCTCGGCCGCTACAGAACCATCGACGCCGCTACTCTCGTCGCTTTATCCCCATTTCCATGAAAATAGAGGGAAAAAAGAGGCGCGTGTTTACGCAAACACCTTTTACGCAGCCGATGTTTAAATAGGACAAGTCGATGGTGGCTAAACGGCAACACGACTCGGTCACTTTCTACATCCACCGTGCGGAATTCTTTAGCCTTTACAACCAGTCGCGGTGTACCCTTCCGCCTACGCACTCGCGGACGTCCGAAATCTCTCCCCTGAATTTATTGCCCGCCGTCGGGGCTTCACCGTTAGCTCTGCGTAGCGCAGAGGCGTCGTTAGGAAATATTGATGGTTCGTGGGTCCCGGGCTTTCTGTTGCGGTGATGGGTCGTCACACTTTGAAAGTATCGCGTTCGCTTTATGGGGGAATTTTCGTGTGGAAATGATGATGTTATTTTAAAATACGAAAATGGGAGGAGTATGGAATCTTTGGGATCCCTGGAATTTGCAGAATATCTGGAATTTTTTGAACTTTCGGGATTCTTGAAATTTCTTTAATTTTTTAATATTGAGAACTCCGGGAATTTTTTGAACTTTGGGAAGTCTCGGAATATTTGTAATTTTTTAATTCTTAGAACTTTCAGAACTTCTATAATTTTTATAATTTTAGTCATTTTGGATGTAACTATTTTGCTCCCCCTGAATGAACTGAGAACTCTTTTCAATAATTTTGGAGCATCCTGTAGGAGTTGTACTTTGAAATATTGAATATCAGGTGTTTCGAGAAGGTCCGTAGCTCAAAATTGAGTATGGAGTTTATGAATGAGCTGTCGACACCTCATTCCAGCTTGCGTGGCATATTTCACCGTGACGGTGGTAATATGACAAAGTAGGTGCTGGGAAATTACAGAGCGAAGTGTAATGAACGGCCGTGGGACAGTAATTCCTGTAATTCTGAAGCTAAAGAATAACAATGTCACAGCCCATGAATCAGCGCGTCCTGTGTCCAGGGGCCTCTCCGAAAGAAAGCCTTTTACATGAGTGCACAGTGATCGATGCTTTTCAAGTGTCGCACATCTTTGCTTGCGATGAATCGACACTTTCGTGAGCTGGAATTCCAACTGCATTCGCGAACTTCCGCCCTGGAATTTCTAAGGAAGCTTATTCCAGTCACTGGACCCATTGGCTCCTACAAATCATGGGAATCAGTGAACTCCAATCGCCTCATTAATGAAACCAACAGCTCAATCTTTACTTATTATTGTACACAGAAGGGATATAAACTGAATGAGTCCCAAAATTTGCAGCTTTGAGATTTCAAAACAAGAGGTCTAGAAACGTCCCACTAAAAGTGTCAAACTTCTTCTTTTGAAACCTCAAAGCTGTCAATTTGGGGACTCCCTCAATTTTCCTTGGAACTTTGGAACTCCCGCTTATTATCCAAATTATAATTCGCAAATCAGTTTCCTAATTGCTGCGTGTAAAGACGGAAACATCTACAAATACTTTACACTAAATAGCAATTTCCATGAAATACCACTGAAATAAAATATTAAAATCTTCTTTAAAAAGCCTCTTTAATGACCCATCAGTAGCGTCATACATAATGCCTATTTTTGACTAAACAACCATGTTCTTTTAAAGTTTACGATGTTAATAAACTTTGTCATATTACCAACTCTTCAACTCTTCTATGTCAAAGAACAAGTCCCAATTTCAATTTATTTCTCCGTAATTAATTAAAAAAGAAATGCTTCATTTTCGTCAAAAACGACCGCCTAGTACGCTCAAACTTAACATCCCCTAATAATTTCCCACGCTCTCGCGTCAAACCGCTTAACAATAAACCGCGCAAAGTGCAAACTCATTGAACAAATGGGGCCCCCATAGATTAATCTGCCCACCAGGATACACGCGATTGCGCCACGACCGAAGCACCAATATGAACCCCCTGGAAACGAAAGTAGACACACCGGTCCTCTTCCCAGAATCCCCCGTTCGCTAATACCCAGCCCATGAGTCCACCCACGCGCCCTTCGCTAGGACCTAATCGAAGGCAAACTTGCCCGCATCTTCGGTGACCATGACCGAGCATCGACAGACAGTCACGCAAGAAACGAAGCGAGGAAGCGGAAGAAGAGGACTACTCATCGAGGTCGCCGGATCGAGGTCGACTTTTAGACCAACGGTGGCGTCTAATCGCGTTGCATGTGGATGGTGCTGGTACCGTTGTCCCCTCATAAGGGTCAGCTCCTGAGGAGGGGGCTGAGAGAGGAGAAGAGAGGTGGTCCGCACGCGGTACACTTAGAGATCAGAATCTCTCAGGCTGTATGGTGGGTCTAGTTCAGAGGCGTCTCTTTCAGCTGGAGAACAGTATGGCTGGAGGAAGAGACCTCACTCTCTTTTCCAGTCTTTCTACTATGACATTCTGTATTCGATTTGGACAGCGTTCAAGTTCTAGGAGCGAAGTGTCGTTATCCAGCTGAGGAAGATTTTTATGGCGAATGAAGTTGGCTGGCTTGGTGAAAGATTCGTTGAAGGGAATCTGGATTTAGTTAATTGAAGGGATGTTGGTAATTAGCGAGTGAGGTGTACGGTGTATTGGACTCGTTTCAATTTGAGGTATAGACAGGGATTGATGTAGACTTTTGTAAAGGAATATAAGGTGTTTGTTGGGAATTATCATTTATTATCCCATGAGCAACTGGAATGAAGACATTATTTGCAAAAGACTGAACAGGAAACTAACAAATGCCTTTTCCAATATGAAAACTTTCATTTGAAATGCCACCGTTTTCGTTTCTTTCAATATTTCTATTCGTTCTTAGTTCATATGATAATCAAGCTGATTTAGACTATTAAAAAAAATTGCGTTCTTTGTTTGAGATGACTACGACGGCCAAGATTATGTTCGCCAGCAACATTCTTTTCAGACCCTTCTTAGGACTGCTATTGTAACTTTGAACGAAATTATTATTATTGTATAAAAAAAATCAGCACATTCTTCAAACGTCAATTAATAAACGTACAAAGTTTGGAATGATAATACTCAATACTTTTCTTTTAAAAAAATCCTAAAGAGGGAATTTCTTTTTATTTTCAGGAAGACCCGAACTAGGGAGACCCCTTAACCCTTGGAGTTTGGACGATGGATACCTTAACACAACATATTGGATTCAGAGCCCTTTTACCGCTAATTTCATTATAACACCCAAAACCATTTAAAATCCTCTACCCCCCTCGAGAAGTAATACTGAATCGAAATAGCCCCAACACCCACGTTGCACACTCGTCACTCACATTACCCTTCAAGCTTCCACCCTCCAACAATGCGTTAAACTCAACAAATCACCATCTTTCGCTTACATTGGTTTTGCTAAAAATCCAAAGGAACTAACCGGACTCGCCGCGAGTTCCATCCAAATCGTTACACTGCCAAATCGTTACGCAACCGCCAAAGGAAGCAACATACAAGCTCGAAGTGTTCGACGATGGTTGCAATTAAAGTAGATTGCGCGTAACTGCGAAGGTAATAGATTAATTGCCGTGGTCTCTGGATGGTGATAGGTCGGCCGCAGTGAATCCATCGGCAGTTGTCGAATTCTTAGGATGAGGAACACGGTCCTGGTGGTTCTCTGTTACTCGTGGCTGAACCTATTCCCGGAAGTGCGTTCTGGCGCGAGGTAAACCGTCTCTCCTCTCTAGAAAATTAATAAGAATCACGTCGACCGCGCTTCTTCTCCACCCCCCGACCGCCAAGCACGAAAGCAAATAACGAGGGGACAGAGTCCTGTAGGATCCTGAGTCGATATTGCCAGTTGAAGGTCGAATTTTTTCCCTTCCTTTCGCAGTTCGTTCCCCGAGGACGCGAGGAACTCCACGCTGAAGTCGAGGATAGTGCTTCCGGAGCATTACGTGAAAGGTTCGTACCTTGCCATCGTTCCCAACGATTTTCAATCCCCTTAAGGGGGGAGACCACTGTCTCGGTCCGAAATGTAAGGGTGTTTTCGGGAATTTATTTCAACCAAACAACGCAAGGAAATCAATTTATTGCTTAGTATAGTTAATAGTGTACATATCGAAGGGTACGAAAAAATTTTTTTCAATCAAATTCATAAATCCGTTTCGTGTATACTCTTCGTCAAAATTTGCGCTCCGGCAAAAATATGCTAGTCGCGTTGACAGTTCCCAGGCCATATGGTTCATCGAAATTCAAAAAAACAATAATATTTAGAAACTAGAAGCTTGCCTCTATTACGTGACGATCGAAAAATGTCAAAATTGTAAAAAATAACAAAATGGCGGACAACTGAAGAAAAAAGTCATGTTTTCGGGGTACAAAATTGGGGAAATGTTGCTAAAAAAAAATAGAAGCAGGTCGAAAATTGAAAATGTCTGATCGTCACGTAATAGCGACGGGTTTTCCGTACAATAAATGTCCATGATCATGCCAATTGGACGTATAGTTTTTTCTGTAGACTGTCAACGCGGTTGAAAAATGTCATTCTGTGGAAAACGCGTCCAATGTTCCGCGTGGCTCAGTCGCGCGTTTGACACCGCTTCATGAAAAACACCATATCTCCGTCAATTTTGCGAATTTCTTCAGAAAATTTGGAGAGAACATTCTTGAAACATACGTCTTTCAGAAAATGTAAAAAATAATCGATTTTTTCGATGTCATTCTGAGGAAATCGCGTTCAAAGTTCCGCGTGGCTCAATCGCGCGTTTGACACCGCTTCACGAAAAACACCATATTTCCATCAAGTTTGCGAATTTCTTCATAAAATTTGGAGCAAACATTCTTGAAACACACGTCTTTCAGAAAATGTAAAAAGAAAAAAAAAAATTTTTCAGATTTGAGACAGTGGTCTCCCCCCTTAAGGGGTTACATATACTACTTCTTTGATAGGTCGGAGAATGGGGTCATTTTAATGATTTTTTTTTCATGTAAGAGAGCTGTATATTTAAAAATCAAGATATACACCTTTTTGTGTATTAATTAAGCTGTGTTCTCTTCGAAAAGAAATTTGATATCTTGTGAAACGGTGCCATAGCAGCCCCTTCTCCAATACCTCTTCATAGTTACAGCATTTACGGTACCGAAAATATCTCAGAGATTCGTAGACCGATTTAAATAAAATTTCTCCTAAGTATTCTTAAGACAATAATCTAATACTTGTCGAAGGCAATTTCGAAAGAATCTATTTTTTGACAAATGCAAGTATTTAATGTCAAGCTCTGTGCAAAGTCTAGAATTTCCATCTTCCTTTATTAATAAAAAAAACAAGAGGGAATTTTATTCAATAAAAGAAATTTTATTCAAATCGGTCCAGTAATCTCTGAGATATTTTTGGCACCGCAAATATGAAGAGGCCTTGGGAGAAAGGGTTGCTATGACACCGTTTCTCGAGATATAAAATTTCTTTTCCAAGAGGAAACTTTGCTTATATCAGAAAAAATTCATAAATATCATCCTATTTACCGAACTAACAAATGTACATATGTAACAACTTAATTTCGAATTAACGCGGAGAAAACGTCTTCGATCATCGCTGTTACGCGGTGCATACTGAATAATTAGCCACGGTACGTTGCGATTACACATACGGCGGGTGTCTCCGTGCCCGTGCATCGAGATTGTAGTGTGGATTGAGATCGGTGGATCGATAACATCGCAGTTTCACAGCGGGATACTTGTACGAAAGACCTGAGAACTTCTGACTAGTCGATGCTACTTCCATCGCCACTTTCGTTTCGGTGGAACGTGTAATTTGTTCCAAGATAGTCAAAGGAGATCGATGAACCAACCTTTCTACACTTTTCTGTTTCGTCTAAAGTTTTACAGATCCAATCTTCTACTTAATGATCCTATTACCAGAATTTGTAAGCATGGAATGGAAGTAGCTTTCAGAATTCATTTTTTTTTAATACCTCTACTAATTGCGAGTCTTCTAAGCAGGTAGTTATTTCTGTTCTTCGAACATCTGTGCATCAAATTTAATGGATATTTATTCCGTAATCATTACCCTTCCTGGTTTCTGATCTTTTTAAATGGGACTTTCATTTTTCTTCATTTCTGTTTCTTCAATATTATCCCAGCGATGAATCTCGATGTATTTAAAGGAGATTGCACTGATTTCTTGTTCTCTATCTGAATAATAGTAATAATACTGTTTAAATCGAGATTGCAGGTTGAAAGGGGAAAATTATAGTTAAGAGTAGGCTCTAGTGGATAATAGAAATCGATTAGTTAATGACGTAGCATTTAGTATAATGAGTTATTTATAACAGTTAATTGTGTATAATTGACGAGTACTTGTAGAAAACACTGTAAATGCCAAAAATCAAATTCTATACTGTAGTATTCCCATAGTAGATCATTTCTCGATTAAAATTTCTTTTTTAATCTTGGCACTTATAGTATTTTCTACAAAGACTCGTCAATTAAGAATTTCTGGATTTTTGAGAACTAATTGCTGCACTCGCAAAGGCATACAATAAATGAAACATTTGTTGAAAGTGTAGGGATAAAAATTTCGAGGTAAAACTAATTACTATTGAAACTAACGAAGTTCCCAGAATCTTTACACTACTATCGCCACTTTCGCGTTTGAAACATCGTGTAGAAAGCTTGCGCGCTTATCAAAACGAACAGTTGCCACGAACTTGGCCGATTTTCAATGCGTGCACAAGGTATCGCACTTTCTAAGAACTCCGCCACGCTGAACGGCGGAGGCGAGGTCTACAGATCTAGCGTCATGACAGATCGTGAAACAGGACGACTAGAAAATTATCGACAGATCGATAAACGGCGAATATTTAAAATCGCGACACAGATTCTCCGCAGGATCGTTGGGTGTTAGAAGTAAATAATTCGATGGATTCGCGGTCGTGGGCCACACTCGGGGCAATCGTAAATCTGTCGATATTTCTGTCGATATCCTATGGGTTCTTGTGGCGGATTCCTCGCTGGTTGTTTCACAGACGAGCCATTAATATGCAAATGAATGTCCGCGCAGAAATGAGGCCTCCGTCGAAGCACGGTATGCCAGTGATAGTGGACTTCAATATCTTCGTGGCCGATGTGAATTCGATAAACGTCGAGGACATGGACTTTCGGTGAGTTCGAATGATTCAGGATGAAATCTCTTCCTGATTCAAGCGCTCCGGGCTCGATACGTTTTAATTCATGTTGGGTGGAGGAACATTATTTATTGACAATTAAACTTTAGTGACTGCCTGAAAATTGAATTGAAAACGTAATTGATTTTTAATATTTATAAAGTGTAGGACGTTATTTTGCAACTATTACATTATTAACAGTTTCTGTTCTTTTGACCGATTTTTATATATACACTCATGGGACTACTCCGTTTATTTAAATGAAGAAATGAAGAAATGGCGAAATAAAGAAATAAATAAATGAAGAAATGAAGAAAGGAAGAAACGAAGAAATATTTCTTTATTTCTCTATTTATATAAACGGAGTAGTCCCATTAGTGTACATAAAATATAAGTCATTTTGACGAAAGAAATCGCGAACGTATAGGACAAAAGATAAAAAATATATCATTTTACTACTGTATTACTAATATATCCACAGTTTTAATTTACACCATAATTATATCAAAATATGTATCTCGCGAACCACCCTATACCCTAATTTACATTAGTCAAGTAACTCGGCCTAGTGAACTGAGCCCAGTGCTCGGCACAACACTCGACTCGCCCACGATTTTTGTGTAGGTATTTACATGATTATAGTTTATTATGCCAGTAGAAGATATGATGACAGCGAGTCAACATCGTGCTTGGCGGAAAGCGAGCATATTTTTACCGTTTCAGCCGCGTCACTGTCCTACGACTGTGGTCGAGGAGGCCGAGTGGGCGAGTTACTATGTTGTCCGCTCGACTCGGCTAATACTCGCCCGTTTACTCGACTCTTTACTCGACCAACAGTTTACTAATCGAGTTAGATATGCTTTATCACACTCGCCTCTTTACTGTACCGTTTACTTGACTAACGTAAACTAATTAGGCTTATGACGTTTCGATACTTCCGACACGTGCAATCAAATGAAGCACGTTTCTATTTACCAGTCGAAGTAATTAGTAGATAATTGCCCTTATAAGACTCCTTCGTTGAAACAGAGTGGACATGTTCGTCGGTCAGAGTTGGACAGAGACTCGATTGGACATGTCGGAGGATATTTTCGAAGATGGTGACGATTATGTGACCCTGCCCCCCGATTTCTTGGACAGCCTCTGGCAGCCAGATCTTTACTTCTTGAACGCTAAGGTTTCCGGTAAGTTTCTTAACAAACCTTGAATTTAATAAAAGCAACTTCACAGAGATACAAACTGAGTACTACGATTTGAAGACCAACAGGAGTAACAAAGAAACGCCACACTATCATCTTCTTTCAGAAATCGCGGCGCTAAATCACAAGTTCTCCTCGGTGACTTTATACAGAAACAAGACCGTCAAGTACTCAGCCCGAATGCACGCGATCATCGCCTGCCAGATGGAGTTTCAACTCTACCCGATGGACATTCAAATCTGCCCCATCTACATAGAAAGCTGTAAGTTACACAATAAAAGAGGAGCTCACGACGCAAGAATCTCTCATTCATAATCTCTAACGCCCACCATCTCTCCCAAAAAAAATAAGTCAACGACCCTCGAACAACGTTTCTGCCACACCCTTTCACCCAGGAACTCGCGTTGCACCCGTTTATCCATGCCTCTCATTCAATTCAAACTCAGATTCGATAAAGCCTCTACATTAACTCGGAAAACTGCGTTACTCGCGATAGTTTCCTATCACAAACAGAAGTTGCGCTTGCGATGGGGAGCGGGTAGCGTGACGGTGAACCCCGAGCTGAAGCTGTTGCAGTACGACATCGGGAAGCCTAGAGTCGCCGAGGAAACCGTGGACTACATGCTGGAGAAGGGTGGTACGACCAATCCCTTTCAATACACCACGTTCCTTAGACTACTTTAAACCCAGCGGACACTAATCTTCGCAGGTAACTTCTCGCGTCTGATGGTCTACTTCCGCTTCGAGAGGCAAATAGGCCACCACCTGATACAGACATTCGCGCCGTCCACGCTGGTGGTGATGCTATCATGGTTCAGCTTCTGGTTGGGCCTGGACGCGATCCCAGGTCGAGTGGCCCTCCTGGTGACCAGTATGCTCACCCTGGTGACGATGTTCACGGGCCTGAAGAGCGACATTCCGCCTGTCGCGTACGTGAAAGTACGTTTTCCTACCGCGACCTTTCGCGGCGGAGTTCAAGCATGTTTGTGCACGTAGATGATCGCTTGGCAGGTACCTGGAGAGCGTGTAAAGGAGACGTGTTAGCATGGGAATGATTCGAGCTCAGTTGGAGTAATCGAGCTGATAAAGAGAAGGCAAACACTGGAGAAGCGTCTTGCATGTTTACAAGAGATAGATAAAGGATGACGTTGCTCGAGGACTGACCTGGTGTCTTGTTTGTTGACTAAATATTACTTAACCAGGGGAAGAGCACGCGCAGCTTAACGTAGATCGGAGCATGCAGGAAGCTGAACGAAAATGCGAGCTGAGCTTTTGTAGCCTGGGGGATTTTGCTGAAGTGGCGAGCTTTCTGTTGAAGTTCCTCTATGTGTCCAGGCGCTGGACGTCTGGATGGCTGGCTGTATGATGTTCGTGTTCGCCGCTCTGGGTGAATTCGTAGTGGTGAAGGTGCTCGACTTGCGGCATCAGCTGGAATACGATCTACCGACATCAGTAATGTCCCGCCACTACTCGACAGTTCGTATAATAGCTGTGTAATTAGCATTACGCACATAGGCTGGGGCAGTAAGTTTAATTAAGACAGCGAAGGTGACTTGGCTCTCGATAAAGCGCATTCTATATCTGCGAGTTTGAAATTCTAGGGTTGTAGAGATTAAAAGTCCCAGGTTTTATTATTAAACTCTCTATGAGCAAGATCAAGTTCATCGCAATATCCTTGGACCCCTCAGTCACGGTCGCCGCTAACGAAACGCTAGTCAATT
This sequence comes from Andrena chrysosceles, assembly GCA_963855975.1. Classification (NCBI taxonomy): domain Eukaryota; kingdom Metazoa; phylum Arthropoda; class Insecta; order Hymenoptera; family Andrenidae; genus Andrena; species Andrena chrysosceles. The sequence goes on along the minus strand of OY979766.1, from coordinate 5,205,664 downwards.
GCTAAAAAGAACCGGTTCACATCCGCGAGTGAAGCCTTTGACAGCATTAACTGCAATAACTGGGACAGTGAAAGCTTTGTGGATCGTAAATGTCACGTTTTCCTCAGGATCCTGGGACAATCGACTGTGATTCCTCGACTATCATCGCGGAACTTGCTATATCTCTTCTTCCTAGAAAACCGTCACTTTTCATAGGGACAGAAATACTTCGAACAATCGGCCCCAGCCTGTAGTATCAAAATTAAACACCTTGAGACATCGCATTAATAGCTTGCTGTAGAATCGAGTCTTCAATTTCAATTGAACGTACAAGAGAGCTCAGCTTCTGTGTTCCTTTTAGCGGATAATTGCCGTGGATAAAGGCCAAAGCATCTGGGACTACGAGTCGGCGTACATACCAAGAGCGAGGAAGAAAAGAGCCGGTAGCAAGCATCTTCTGCAAACTGCATGGCTGGATCCCGAGTATCAGATGATACGCGTGTACAAAACGCGACCGCAAAAAATTGATACTTACAGCAGAATAGGTTTCCCAATACTGTTCCTGTTATTTATTGTTTTGTATTGGCCAATACTGCTGCTTAAAAAAGCCGCGTAGAGTCGTACATTCTACGTTTATATAACAGAGTGTAAATATTCTTCTTAGCAAAACCAAAGGGATCCAATAATGTTACTTCATAGCACGGTAATCGGCCAATGTAATCCCTTTTCGTCGCACAAAACTATTAAATAAGCGAGTATGGTAATTAAGAAATGTTAAAGTATTGCTTTAAGGCGACACTTGGTGATCTATATGTATATTAAAAATTAGCGAGGCCGAGTTTGGTTTAAGGAAGCTCATCTGAAAGCATTAAACGAAGTGAAGATTCTTAAAGGGTAATTAATAAATTTATTACAAACCTAGGCTTATTACAGAAAGATCTATATGTATAATTTGTACATGTACGTGAATTCTTTATATATACGTTGAAGAATGATCTGCCACTCTTCGTTAGATTTGAATTTCCGTCATTGAGATTGTATATTTGCCTTTTCAATCAGTGTCCATCGATTCGACCAGGGACGACTTGTCAGACTCGTCATCACCGTCACTTTCTATTTTGAGCGTGTTGGGAACAGATCTTTCAGCTTTATACTCTCCCATTTTCTTCAAGTAGCTCATAGTGTACTGATTAAAGTCGCATCTGTAATGACAAACATCACCGGTTATTTCTCACTGCCGTGCAATTAATTATTTCATAAAAGCACGCGGTGACTAACATTTTGCTCAAGTCGTCATATTTCTTCTGCATATTCTTCTGCAGCATGAGTAATATTGGCATCTGAAGCGCAGAATTTATCCTGGGCCCATGTTTCGTCAGTATAGTCTCTATCCAAAGGAGGTAAAAGTGTATGTGCCTACTGGACTCCAGTTCCGACGCTATGAATTTTAATACTTTCACTATGTAAATTTCTGGCAGGCTTGTAACGGTTAATTCAACTGAAACGAGATTTGCAATAAATTCACACGCATTCATTTAATAATCGGTAACATTAGGGCCGACGCAAGAAACCTGGAACCTGGCCCCGCGCTTTAAGAAATCCCGTGGTCCACGAAAAGCTCGTCCTAAATTTTACGGGGCCCTATGCATAGATATTTATTAATATAAAAATTAGGAGCATATATAAATGCGTTCTTTTTGGCTCCGCAAAACTTCACACCGACCCTAGGTAACATCTCAGTAAATTAATGTTCACTTACTATCCGTACACGGAATGTTTTCCACCACGCACTTTATTAGCAGCTTCTCATTCAGTTTCAAAGCCATCATTAGTGCTGAAATCGTTTAGTGTTAGTATACTATGTCAGTCTTAACGCGATCACTTTACATATCTCAGTAACAAAACCTTTCGTGTATTCCTTATCGTTCAGAGTCTTCTTCACAGTTTCCGGTGTGATTCCCAGCTCCAGCTGAAATGGATCGAACACTAGGCCAACGTCCAACGAGTATATTAGCAAACCTTCTGTCGTGGCTGCAGCCCATGCTTGCCCTTCGAACGCAAAAATTAATATAAGTATGTGTTAGTTTAATTTCTTCGAATCTTTTGAATCTTACCCGTTGGAGAGAACTGTAAACTATACACTCTGACTTCTGGTTTTATACTTCTACTCGCCATATCCCCGCTTTTAACGCCTGGCAATCGTAATGTGACGTTCCCTCCTTCGTTCTCCTCGCGTTCTTCTACCAACGCTAGGTTTCCAAACTCTGATAGATTTCGCCTGTTTATAATGTCCTATGTATAAACCAATTGGCAATAATTAATAACACTTTCGTTTAAGTAGCGACCAAAGTCAGGTAATAGATCGATATATAACGAATGCTGCTCACATCGACTGCATCCAGTGACCTGTTTTGAGTTACGACGAACTTTTTAACCAGCATACATTCTTGGACATTATAAATGCATATATTTTTAGACTGTCCGCCAGCTAATATACAGGTGCCATCGGCTGAATAGCACAGAGTACTGAAAGCCCTAAAAAAGTGATTTAATTAAAGGCACTCTCCTTACTAATATCTGTATTCTATTCATACGCGAACACTTACTTGCTCTGCAGACTCTTTTTCGCCGTAATAAGATCCGTATCAGACCTCCCGCTACCCAAATCATTCCTCCCCTCGATGCTACCAACTTGCATCGCAGTTTTGCATTGGAAAAACGAGATCTGCCCGTCCAAAGTAGCAACTGCCACCTCTTCGCCGTTCGGTTTATAAGTGACGTATAAACCGTCCGCGGTTAACTGTATCGTTTCATGCGCGGAGCCGTTTTCGATCGCGTTCCAGATTTTCAAAGTCTTATCCCAGGAAACGGACGCCAATTCTGTGCTCGCCGCGCTTGGATTAAACGCCAAACTGACGACTGGACCTTCGTGTCCGCTTAATATCTAACATACAAAGTTGTGCTGTTGTAATCACTTTCAATTATCGAAAATAAGGAACGTGGAGATATCCAATGAACGCATACCTCGAGAAGTTTGCCCAGTTTAACGCTCCACAAATAAATCTCAAAGAAATCTTGCCCCCCTGCTGCGAGGAACTCGTCACTCGCATCTAGCGCGACGCAGGAGAACTGAACCGGTCGCGGTGATGTAAGCGTTCGAAAATTCCTGTACCTCGCTAAATCGTACGCTCTGACCGTTCCATCGAGCGACGCGGAAACTATGAATTTTCTGTTATGACTGAACAAGACTCCCGTCACTGTGGACGTGTGTTCTTGGAACGTAACGGAGCAAAATCCGTTCGTGGTGTTCCATAGCTTCACTTTCCCGTCGTCGCCTCCAGTCACGATGTATTCACCGTCCGGGCTGTACGCTAAATAGTTCATATTGTTACTGTGGCCTTGTTGTTTCATAGCGTAAGTTTCACTCTGCCACTCCCATACTAGTAGTTGTCCGGCTGTGGAACATCCTAGGGCGATCCAGTCGCCGGTCGAATTGATCGCGATGGAGGAGATGCATTGGTTAGATATGCTGGAAAATTGTAGAATTCTGATTAGCAAAGGATATTCTATTAACGCAGAGACAAATTGGTAAACGAGGGATCGAGAAGTACCTAAGGGAGTGAATCATATTCACTTCGGGCATTTCGTACAAGTAAAACGAACCATTACTGAATCCCACTACTAGAATACATGTTTCTGGATGATACGCAGCTGCAGTGAGCGTGACACTTTCGTTCTGTTGCTTTTGCACTGCGTTTGTCAAGTAATGTCGACATAGTTTCTTGTAACGTAACTTTGTAGACTCCTCGTCAGCTTCAGTGTCTTTGTGACCTGCTTCAGAGGAAGCTTCTGAAATATGAAACGTATTACCAATTTCACATTGTTTCTTGTGTTGATTTACTTAAATCTAGTACATAGTATTGAAAGAGAAATTACGCGATAGCTGCATGATACGTTCATGAGCCTTAGCCTGTTTATCTGTTCTCTCTATAGTATTCTCGATATCAATATCATCCTCTGTGTCACTGTCTTTCGCTTTGTCCTTCTTGGCAGGTGGCTCCCACGGTATTAAGTCTTCCGGATCGATTGTGCACTCCCAAACGCAGAGTTGTCCGTTTCTGTACGATTCACACGTAATCATACTGTAATAAAAGCTTTTCACGTTTATTTAAAATACATACCTACTAATTGTGGTCAGATCATAATTCTTGCTTTCAAAGAAACATGCTACAATGGCATCGGAATGGCTACCAAGGTTAATGACCCTGAAATTTTGGTACTTTTCTAGACCATATATCTTTGTCGTCATATCTTTAGAACCAACTGCGATCAGTTGCGAATCGAAAGACCAACGAATGAAAGTTGTGTCGTCCATAGCCCCGTGAAACACACGTTCCATGACAAACGGATTGTATTCGCCTGACTGTAAGCCAGGTGCATTAAAAATGAATACTGGAAAAGATATAAAATGCTTGAACATAATCTGCAATTACAAGTATTACACACAGTTTAATCGTCTCAATTATTTATTTATATATTTATGAGAAAACTCTGATACGTAGAGAATAGAGAAAACACATAGAGAACTCAGTGACGCTCCCAAAGGGAGGCCCAAGGAGCCCTGACACCCAACGAAGTGGTGTTGTAAGAAGAAAAGCAAACCAAACTTTATTCTTTAAATAAATTTTTATAACCACACAGGGAATTTGATTGAATTTGCATTAAAAATATTTTTGTCCCTTCACCTCGGCTCCCCCAAGATTAAATCCTGAGTGCGCCACTGAGAAAATTAACACATGAAAGCAGAAACACAAAAATGAACTAAATAAAGTAAAAAGAGAAATAGTACCTGGGCAGAAAATAAGCAAAAAAAGAAAAAATACAATAAAAGTAGATAGAACGTAACGAGGATTGTTAACCGCATTATACTAAGAACATACCATTATTTTCTTTACACGCTGCAAAGTGTTTACCGTCTGGAGAGAATTTTATACATCTGACGCGTCCTTTAAACCTGTATCTGTGTATTACCATTTTACTGATCATGCTGATTACGTGAACTTCGCCCTCTAAGAGAAAAGTTGAAATATAATATTACGTTTCGACGCTAAATGTGTAAAACAGTATTGTACCTTCGTTGACGGTAATTAATAAGGCTCCATTAGGGGACAGATCGATACATGTGTAGTTGTACCTGCTCTCCACAGGCAATGTATTCGATTTATTACTGAAAACCAATTAGCATATATTACTTTGCTTGTTCTATAGTACCTGTACGCAAATCCGAAATGTTACTACAGCGCTTACTTCTTCAAATCGTATATTGTTATCCGATTTCCCACGGGGCTAATGACTGTCGATCCATCTGGAGAAAATACTAGATCTCCTTTACGGTAAACCGTGCCAAGGAGATTACTGAACTAAAAAACGATATTTAATTCACGTTTAATAAGTTAAAGAAGCATAATACAGTACAAGAGTAGGTTAGAAACATTAGGTATATGATATTCATATTTGTTCGATGTATTTGAAAGATATAGTTTAAATATTCCTTAGTAAAAGTATTCTATTTACCTTATACGCAAATCTCATGGTGGCTTCAATATTTAGAGATATAGTTTCTCGTGTCTGTGTGTTTTGATTTCATTGAGCACGTTTAACATGACATTTGAATCGAGTATGCTACAGCCGCTACGATGCAACTTCCCCTCGACCGATATCCGGTCACGTGTTTGTAATACACTGTTTGACTGGCGCTAAGAAATCAAACACCGCTTCGAGTCCTATTTCACACTAGCTGGTAAAGTATTGTCCAAGGTATTTTTACGTTGATATTTATAACATTGTTGCTTAAGATCGTTATGCAATATTGTTGTGGTATATTGTCTCCGTGGGAGGCGCAGCTCGGTAGGAAATAAATACACGAATTTCTGCAACCTTGCAACATTGAATGGATTGTTTTAGTTTAGAAATTTCGCCGCTAGATGGTAATGGATTCGTGATTCAAGATTTGAATGGATTTTTAAAATGCTTCTAAACGAAATACGTTATGAATACTGTTGCTCGATATCCTCTAATGCCTCTATAAGGGGAATACATACATCGATTGCAAGTTAATAAAGAAAGCAGTTAGTAAACCTGTTTAGCGAAATTGCATAATAATTTGCGCAGGACGGAAATATTTGTAAGCATTACTTCGTTACTAATAATTCACTTTCTTGAATTTTTCATGTAGTTTTATCATGTTAAGCACGAAAATATTCGGGATTAAATATATAGGGAACAGGTTGCTGCGGGGGCATAGAATAGATCGGAATAGACTTTACATTCAATGTAAATTTTTGTCACACGGATTTGGGACTTTAGAGCTCCTTACCATTTCTGTGTCGCGTGTTATCGATTCAGAATGGAATTCGGTTGGAATCCTACTAGCGGTTGGAATTGAAACTAAGTATGGTGAAAATTGTAACACAAAACGCAAATGTGAATTGATATTTACACTATAAACTAGGGAGTAAAATTGACCCGCGGGAACCAAGTCAATTTACACTGTGAGCGAATCGTTATCGGTTTTTCCTCTACCAACTTTACCGACTTCGGTAATTATGTTGTTTTAGTTCCCAGAGTCACCGTTCTTAAATGTAAAGTGCGCGTCAAAACCTTGAGAATTTTCACGCAGTCGGTAATTCAGTTCATGTGACACGGACTCCCGTAAGATGTAAAATTCGTCCTATAGAAGATTCTCCTCTATCTCCTCTTCTTCTAACATGAAACTGACACGGAGCTGCTATGTATTCAGGGGCCTTTCAGAATTTCGTTATATCTAATATTAAGGGGGTAGACACGGGTAATGCAGCGCGCTGTATACCGACACAATCTGGCTCGAAACATGGGTTTAGTAGAATACGCTTTTCGTCCTTATATGAGCGAATTTTGGGCTGGGCGAGGTCTTATTCGAAAGAGGAAGGTTCCGTGCAGCGCGCTCTGGTCATGGTTCGACGAGATTCTGTTGATATCTAATAATATGAGTGTTCAAAGTAGAGCACAAATCGACAAAATACATTCGCATGAATCCAAGTATTTTTAGGTCACTAAAAGAGTTTTGTGACTCAAACGATGACCAGAGCGCGCTGCACTGAACCTTCCTCTTTCGAATGAGACCTCACCCAGCTCAAAATCTGCTCATATAAGGACGAAAAGCGTATTCTCGTGAAACGCATTCCCAAATACGAGTTCCGCCATATTGGCGATAATACAGAGCAAGTCACATGACAAATTTAGTTGAGCTAGTAGATACGAGATGGCGCCTACTCGGGAGGACTGCCAACGTGGAATCATAGCTGCGGCCAGACCACGTGACGTGTCCGCCCCTACTGCCATGGGTCCTCTGGCGATTGCCCAGCGTGTACATGCCTAAAGACAGCACTGGTTACATGCGATCATTGATTGCATTTTGGAGTGTATATAGTTACTAGTTACGGATTTGAAAATTGCGCAAGACATGGCTTTATCTGAATTATGAATTTATCTTCACATCTATTCATCTTCTATATTACAAACGAATTTATAAGATTTCATTGTATTGTATATCACTTTTTTCAATAAAATGCAGTTAAGTGATAAAAGAACACTATTATTTAATAAGCCTTTCTCTTCCACTACATCCTATCCTGCTTATTCCAAATCACATATAAAAGACATGCTAAACAGAACACCTAAACTTCCATGCTGAGCTGCTTTTAAAACTCTACGTTAATGCATTGTTTTAAAGAACAAATTCACTCGTTCTGCCACCTCTTTCGACATCATGTTATCCTGTTACGAAGCTCATTTTAGAGCGTTCAGAAAATTTTGGCCAGATTTTGGAGCGATGTATCAGGAAAACATGATGCGAAAGGAGGTATGCTGAATTTCTGCGTCTAAGGCCTTTCGATAACTCTGCGCCTCTGCGTCGAATACTTCTCCGCCTTAGATTCTCTCTCCGAAGGCGCTAACTTAGTGCCACCTCTTTCGACATCATGTTATCCTGTTACGAAGCTCATTTTAGAGCGTTCTGAAAATTTTGGCCAGATTTTGGAGCGATGTATCAGGAGAACATGAAGCGAAAGGAGGTATGCTGAAATTCTGCGTCGAAAGCCTTTCGAAACCTCTGTGACTCTGCGTCGAATACTTCTCCGCCTTAGATTCTCTCTCCGAAGGTGCTAACTTAGTGCCACCTCTTTCGACACCATGTTATCCTGTTACGAAGCTCATTTTAGAGTGTTCTGAAAATTTTGGCAAGATTTTGGAGTGATGTATCAGGAGAACTTGAAGCGAAAGGAGGTATGCTGAAATTCTGCGTCGAAAGCCTTTCGAAACCTCTGCGACTCTGCATCGAATACTTCTCCGCCTTAGATTCTCTCTCCGAAGGCGCTAACTTAGTGCCACCTCTTTCGACATCATGTTATCCTGTTACGAAGCTCGTTTTAGAGCGTTCTGAAAATTTTGGCCAGATTTTGGAGCGATGTATCAGGAGAACATGAAGCGAAAGGAGGTATGCTGAATTTCTGCGTCGAAGGCCTTTCGATAACTCTGCGCCTCTGCGTCGAATACTTCTCCGCCTTAGATTCTCTCTCCGAAGGCGCTTGAATACTTCTCCGCCTTAGATTCTCTCTCCGAAGGCGCTTGAATACTTCTCCGCCTTAGATAAATTACAGGTTTGGAATTTGGCTAGGAGTATGTATGAAAGGTATTTCTCAATAATAATACTGTCTGTTTCAAGTTTCTCCCAATTTATTTGAATAAAGACTTTTACAATGTTACAATAATGTATAAAATTTATAATTTTACTTTGTCGGTTATATAAAATCACTATTTTCTTGTGTTCATTGTTGAGATTTCCATCATTTGGCCCATATAAAGTTCCTGTCCACGGCGAAATGTACCCAAGTTTCATCTGTAACCAGAAGAAAAATATTTCAAGTAATTGAAATGTACAATGAATTTTCTACGTTTCCAGTACCAGCCGACTTTCCGTTTAAATTTTTATAAGTACAACGCAATAGGTGAGAATTTCTTTCCTTATTCAGAATAGAATACGGAAATAGCAAACAGCTCCCTCTCGCGTGCATCAGGCAGCGGCGTATCTATGGGTAATACCATTTCAGTGCAGAAAAAACCTGCTGTAATACCGACCGGCCGAATCGGGCAGACCACGTGACGTGTCTACCCCCTTAATTCTAATGGCTAGTGGCGTTGCCATGGTATTCTATTCCGATCGATAACGTCGCATGCGACACGAAAGTGGTGCGGGTGCTCCAAAGCCTCGAAGTCGTGTAACAAAATATCGCATCTGATGTTTAATCTATCCTATACCTCATCTGTGGCAAAATACTGAAACATTTGAAATCGTATTCTAATTCCCTAGACCAGATTTAACAGTGGGCTAAAATATCCCTAGATCAAACGTGCGAGTCAATACTTTCTCTACCACATCAGCAGGAAAACAGGCCAATGCCAAGAAGCGAATGGAGAGTTTTGACGCGAAAACGCGTCACTGCCAGACGACGAATTAAGGTGTTGGCTCAAATTATCGAAAGCTGTATAACAAATTTGACAGATTTCATTAACATCAATTCAGACATCAATGCCATTTCGAAGGTTCCAAGTGTCTACAATGTCTACATGGAAAGTGGTAGAAGATCCTGTCTAATCACACACCGCCAATACATGCATGAAATATTCAACAAATGCATCAATCAGAACATTAATCGCAAAACAAATTACTCTGAAAACGCTATTACAAATCGAAATGTCCACGTAGTAAATTTCACAAATAAACATACGATTGCTCATATATTGTAGTCTCCATTGCTTTATCCCTAAAAAAATCAAACGAACGTTTACGTTTTCCATCGCAAAGAAATTGCTCTTAGGATAATCACAATTTCCATCAATTCTTTCAATTGAGAGCATGATTGCTTAGTTGCATTTGTATTCAGTCACGTGCTCGCGGGCGTTCGACCGAGAATAACCTTAAAATGTGGCACGCCGGTTGCGAAATGCATTGAAGTGAAGAGCAGATTTTCTGTAGAATTATTCGGCACCCTGTGACGAAGTCTGGGGCCCTAAAGGTTGCTGCGAAACGGTAAAAAGAACAGGAAGCGCGTGTCACGCGCTCAAGAGGATCGAGGCCCTGCGCGCCGCTACTGCGCAGTGGGCCACCTAGGGAGCCTATGGAGCGGCTTGACGTCAGATATAAAAGATGAGACGCGGCGTCCGATTCGCTTTCGACGCTGTGGCCCATAGTCGCCAGCCAATAGTAAGCGGATAGACATATCCCGAGAGTAGCTCGAGCAGACCTCTTCTTCTGTCGCTCGTCACTCGTCACATGACCCGCACTACTGTACAGTAGGCCATATTTGACAGTGGCACTAGTCTAGCGAAGTGAGCGTGAGTGAAGATCGCTCCTGATCTCGGACCGTCGCCGCGTTTCGACAACCTGTAAATACTCGTGATCTATTCGACCGACGGTGTGAGTCTCACGAAAAACACGGCACAATGAGCGCAATCGACGATGCACATCCTGTTTACGCGCCCTTCTTCGGCGTTATGGGCGCCGCCTCGGCCATCATATTTTCTGGTGAGTCTCAGTTGTTCCCAATCTCGAGCCAGAACACGAACGCGATCATCCCCGCGTAGCTCCTAAAGACTGGGGGGAAAACCATGCGACCCGTTCCCAAAAGAAACGGCAACGTCCGTCCAAACGCACCCTTACACTGGCAGGCTGAAATTAGCGCGCACGCCATTTTCTTCGCTACGGGCAACGTGAAGTCGAGAAAAACAGAGTAAACTCTTGTCGATCCTACGCAGTTTTCGTGCTAACGATAACGTTAAATTGAAGAATGGTATTTACTCGATAGCTGCGACGTGACTCATGGTAATTTCGCAGTCGATGTCGCTGATAAGAAACGGTAGCACGATCAATGATAATAAACGACTGTTACGACTTTTCGTTAGAGTGTGCAAAGTACATTTTGGTAGCTTTTCCCTTTATTTTTGTCGAGAGCCTGCCTGTGTCAGCTAGCGCGATAATGTTAGCGCGGCGAGAGGCACAGGTGCGTTCTAATCCGACGGTATTGCTATCCCCCCCGATCATGTCAAGGATACAGATTCAATTTTGAAGCGCCATTTTTCTAGGCACGTAGATCTAAGATTTCGTAATGTTCCGTAAACGCGGTCCAACCCAACCCAGCTTAATTTTACATTACGAGAGAAACGCACGCTCGCGGCGTTCGGCCTGGCCGAACGGTTATTTCGTAATTGCTGACCTCGTTGAATGCTTTTCAATGAAAATCCGCTCGTAACGGCGGCCGAAGGTCGCAGGATCAACAGCCACCCGTGGAAGATTCCGTCGGATAATCGATACCGGGCTGCATCGATCGCTGGCCCCCCCAATCGATTCGCGAATTCTTAGAAACGATTAGCGAGGAGAAGCCTGGGGATTCGAGGACGCGCATACTTAAAGTTTTGAAGCGTCAGGTCCCTATCAGGGAAATCAATACGAATCTCCCTTTTCCCGTGTGCGCCAGTCTTGAATGGACGGTGACCCACGAGGAAAATCGACCTCACGAAACAGGCACGCGAGCATTTCGGAATGCACCGAAGATCTTGATCGCAAGCCTAAATAGATGGCTTCTTACTTGCTCGGATACCTAGCCGACGTTCTGTGCCTTCGCACAAGTATACCCTTCTTTCGATATAGTCGCCGATGCTTCGTTTTAACCCTTTAAAAGCCGGCAAGAAATGCATTTCGATTCCATGAAACGAATCGTGATCCGGAGGTATAAAGCACGATCATGTGTACTTGTGCCACGCCCCCTACTTACGGGATGGAACTTACATGATAATCATGTGACTGCCAACGTGAGAATCATGTGACTACGATTTCCAGTCTGGGCGGTAACGCTCGTAACTCGGATAAGGATCTCGTTCACTTTCGTGCATCATGGGATTTTGCAGGAAATATTAATTAATAACGGGGTCAAGAATCGAACTGAACGCTGGCCGGAGACATTGACACTATGACCTCTCGCCGGCGTGAAGATCGATACCGAGACCGATCGATAGCCCTTGATGCTCTTATTAACATTTTTTCACGAATTACGGGGATCTTTCGTGCTTCCAATGAAGGGGCGGGAAATTTTTGAAATACGATATTCGGCGTTATTGATTTCGAGCAGATTGGAAATTAATACTTGTTGCTTATATTCTTCTAATCCTATTAAGCTTCGATAGAGATACGTTTGTACTGCTTATCAGATAAATAAATCTCTCCTGATTATAAATAATATGAATTCAATATTGTAATTTTTTAGTAGCACATTGTAACACCATATGGTTGCACATCTGTATAGTTTTACATTTGAATGCAACTCTGGTGTTATACAGCTTTTATTCATAGACATCTATGAACGTGACGATTACAATGTCACCCTTGTCAACAATAATTTCAAACCAATCGAACTTTAGCATCGACTAGCATTAATGTCCTTGCGCGACGCTCGATAGGAACAGAAATTTTAATAAAACTCAATTATACATCGTTCCATTTTATCGATAAAATCTTTTCATCGACACCATAATATTTGACACACTGTGGACTACGCATATTTGTTTCCCTCGTTATCTTCCAAACATTCGGCTGGTATTCGTGCAGGTGCACGAATACCAGCCGAAGAAACACAGATAATGTATCTCGGGGTCTGACTCTCGGTCGGTTAAATGGGAACACGAGATATCTCAGGATCGGTCCACAGTGTGTTAAATCTTCCATCCATGAACGACCTAGCGCTAAGATAAATACAATGTAATGCTTGTTTTATTTGCAGCTCTGGGAGCAGCGTATGGCACAGCAAAATCGGGTACAGGAATCGCAGCGATGTCTGTTATGAGGCCAGAGCTTATCATGAAATCTATCATTCCTGTTGTCATGGCGGGTATCATTGCCATTTATGGTCTTGTAGTGGCTGTTCTCATTGCTGGTGTTTTAGAGGGACCCCCTAAATACAGTCTCTTCCAGTACGTTACACTTTTCTTACAACGTTCTAACATTAATCGAGAATTGTTTAGCTCGGTAATAGCGTGATAATACACAGAAGGCTGCGCTCAGTCTTTATATACCTTAATACCACAAGTGTTCTCGAAATTACTTGTTACTTTCCGAACATGCGATATTTCCATTAAATATTTCATTCGTTACAGCTTAAAAGATATTTGGGTAGATCTTTGTTATAGATAATAATTACCGTAAGATCTTAACTACGCTTATTTACTCCTATACTACTCGATTAGATATGGGCTTGACTAGTTCTAATCTCCTTGCGCTTCACTTACCGTTACTACGTTTGCATATACTTGACTATTACCTCCTTCTAGTTAACAAGCGACATTTTTTTGCTCTTTTTACCAGGGGTTTTGTTCATCTGGGTGCTGGCTTAGCCGTAGGTTTTTCTGGTCTAGCTGCTGGATTTGCCATTGGTATTGTTGGTGACGCTGGTGTAAGAGGTACCGCTCAACAGCCTCGCCTCTTTGTCGGTATGATCTTGATTCTAATCTTCGCTGAAGTATTGGGTCTCTACGGTCTCATCGTTGCCATTTACTTGTACACCAAACAGTAAAGAACAGAATATTAGTGGCAGGAATGCAAGACTCGTCGCCTGCAACAGCGCTCCCCGACTATTATATGTTACGAATTGTTTCGACATTTTACTTAAACACATTTCTCCATGCATACTCACATCGACTCATCTAAGCATCCTTCTGTAATACTGTATTGAAGTTGATATATTAGAGTCCAGAGCATTTAATAACTACATATTCATTACATAAACGACGCGACTATTGGAAACACTGCGAACGAGTAAACGAGAGAGAGAGTGCTGGAAAACCTATTTAATCGATCGGATAATCGAGTCAAGGAAATCCTAAATCAGTCTTGCAGGAAGAGGACTTGTGTGTACAGAAGATAAGAAAGCGAGAAAAATAAAAAGCAACACAAAACTAGCGAACAGGCGACAGGAGGTTTACACTGAGGAAAAGACTCCGATATCCCATGCCGAACATTTCTCTTTCACTGTATAGTAATCATTTGTAGCGTAGTTTGACATTGAATTATCGAGTAAGATAATCGGCTCTACTGAGTGTATAAAGGAACAAAAAAAAATGTTATCGATAAAAGGAATACTTAGCACAATTATGTATTAAATGCAATTAAAAGCGGTAGTATACAGATTGCAGATGAACGTGTCCCTCCGCGACGAAAGTCCGCACGGGGCACGAAACTACGATCATCCGAATGGAAAGAGAAGTGGAAACAAGTACACGTAAGTTGCGTGTAGAAAAAACAGCATAATATGCGCAATGGTTGTACAAACTATATCTTAAAACAAGCAAACAAACAGACAGACAAACAGATATTGTACAATCGAAACCACGAGACACAAAGTATAGTATGTGGGATGAAGTTTCTAGGGAGAGAGATAAACGAAAAAAGAAAAACAAAAGAAATGAATGTGAGTAGACAATGGACAGATACATGATAGTATTAAGTCAATTCAGTGGCTGCTGGGCGTACGAAGAGTTCTCGCAACTTAACAGCGAGCAACAGTGTGCGGTTTACGAATTATTCCTGGGAGACCGCAAAGGCCAGCGGTGATTTCCCTCTCCGGGAGCCGAGCATACTTATTTCACGTCTCGTTGGAGATGTATATATGCGCGTCATATATATGTTGACGAAGTGGCGAGTATGCGAGGCAGCATGGACAACCGAATCCGTATGCGCGCCAGCAGATGTATGACTACCTAAGAAAAGGGTTTACGAGATAAAATGATTAAAAAAAAAATACTAATTTGTACATTCCATAATAAGTTCGTTCAGTGCAGGCGAGCGGGCGTTTGCGACGGTGCGAGGAGGGCGGTATTTTTTTGGATAAGAAAACTGGTAAATTGTACACTCGATTTACGTTTTACGCGGCGGCGTTATCGGCGATGCGTTACAGGGGGCAGTTGGGGAATGCAAGGATCGAATTTTCCCCGAAGGGTTCACTGCCATGGGAGCTGACAGTGGGCCCTGTCGCAGCAACCCCGTCTCCGTAATCCCATCGATCACGATCGAGGGCAGGAAGAACATCGTTGCGCCCGCTCGCCAGATTTTATTCACTGCGCAGTATTTTCTATCTAAAACGACGACAACAACCGACAAACAGCAACAACAAAGCTCAACGTGTAGGCGCATTTCCGGGAGAGAAAACACACTTACATCGAAGAAGCCACAGACAACTTTTCAATCTGCAACAATTATTGCTTTTTCGAGTCAGACATCCGGGAAACGACGAGATATGATTATAAACACTAACGAGCGATAGAAACGAATTGTTTAAGCTTCGATACGTTTTTTGGTTTCCTCGATAGTCCTCGCTTGAGAATGCACCTATATATACACCATTTGCATCGTGAGAAAGAAATAGAAACAGATCGAATTGCTCTTTCGAATTCACAACAACGACGATAGGAAATGGGAACGGAAATGGAAGAGAAGTCGAGAACCTCTTGAAACTCTCGCGACTAGCGTAAAACGAGCGAGAAGGAAAACTCAAAAACGAGCCGGGGAGCGGTGAGTGGTGGCTTTTCTGCAATGTATGCGAGTAAGAGAGAGAGTTACGTAGATAGCGAGCGATCTTCACTTTACACACACTCGGGAAGATGCACAAGCACACGAAGAATATACTATATTGCCAGTTAGCCTATCTTCCTTCCCTTCCCTACCTTCCTGTCTCAACTAACGATAATTAAACATCTGCTATCTAATCATGAACCGAGACGCGTGTAATGTATAATCACCCCCGCCATGCTTTACAGCGTACGATTAAAAAAGTGTTTTAGGCTAGATTAGGTTAAGGTGTTATACCAGAACCTTGTGTAGCTGAGAGAAAGTTTAACCCCACGGAGAGTGTGTGCACGTGTCAGAAAGAAGTGAGACGATTTGCAAGCGCGCGAGTGTGAGAGAGAATGAATGAAGGATAGAGAAGAAACGAGAGAGAGAGAGAGAGAAGCACTGGCAGCTGATGGAGAAGAGAGAGAGTAAAATATCCATTGTCGCTGCCATCGCCGCCCCCCACGTACTATCTTCCAGTGTTACTAAACAAAAAAAAAGAAGAAGAAAATAGACTCATTGTTGAGCGCCAAAAAAGTGATACTGATCGGTAATAATAATGATTATTTATGTTATGATTCGTCCTCGATGTTACAGAAAAGAAACCGTGTTTAATAAAAATTTAATTTGGACAAACAAAGTATCAGTACTCACTTTCATCATCGACAAAATCTACCTAGCTGTACATGCATACCGAGAGACACACATTTAAAGCGATAAGAGTAAATTAAACCGCATGATGCTAACGATCCCTTTTTTATCACTGCCATTGAATTTTCAAGAACCACATGCTGTCTCTACGCATCACCACCGGTACCCGTATCCCTCCCCGTTGCTGCGAAAAAAAGGAGTTCTATGTACAGAAATAGTCGAGAGCGAACGAGGCGCGGAAAAAAGTGAATCAAGCTCTTTGGTTTCCCGAACGTTTTTAATTTCATTTTCGGGCAGAGGTACGTGGCCGTTCGTTTCACGTGTCCTTCGCCGTCGTGAAGCGCCCTGCCCCGCTCGCGAGCGCGCGAGCACCGTTTACGTAATCAATTCGGCGAACGCTGAAAATTGAATTCGCATGCGAGCGAAAAAAACTCGCCGTTAAAAGGTGCACATAACGGAAATGCACGGCTTGTTACGTAACGGACAGTTACATGTGCAGCACATAGGCAGATGAATTCAGGTCGTTTCCAAGAGCAGAATCACGTACGCCTTATTTTCACATCGTCAGAGTAACAAGCAACCGAAAGCTTTACTTTAAGAACCTCCGGCGACGCGTGTGTCCTCGCTAATAGCAGAGAATATTATTCCGATCATCGATCCTTGCGGAGTTTGTAAATAATTGAGGAAATATATATATCGAGATGGTCTGTGATTAGTTTATTTTATATTATTACTCTGTATTTCAGCGATAAAACGTGTTCTCAGTTATACAAATCCACGCTTATATAAAATTAGTTTAATACGTTTTACTGCTGGTCAGCTTCGTTTCGTCGCGTAGGTACAACACAGGTGATTTATAAAAGAAAGAGGCTCGTATAATAATCCCGTTGTACGTGCGGCAACGTTTTCCAAACTATGTAATTCGATTCTAAAAACGGACGTTCATAACCGACCGTTATTATCGCCCGCGTCGCTTAATGAGACAACATATCTCGATTATCTCTCCTCCCGATGTACATATATTTGCGCATCGTCGAGCCACGGTTTGGAAAACGTTGGTAGATAAATTAGACTACGCTCGCTCTATACCTTAAGCGACCGACGTTATTCCTATTAAATTGATTATCGGTGTCCTCGACACGTGAACATTCGCACAAGAAACGAGATCCGTTTGTTGTGTGCCCTTTCGCTAGTCGCGGCGAAAGTCTGTCGTAAGGGATCAGTAAGTCGTAAAAATAATAATTTAAACAAAAAATAAAAAACAAAGAAACTGAGAAAGGTAAGATTTAAGAGAGATGTAACGTTTCGGATACTCGAGGCAACTTTTTATGGGGCAGAAGAGCAGTATGTATTTCGCTTATTTAGATAAATATTAATGGCAGTTGGTAATTGTATTACGTCTATCAGTCTAAGTGTTATATATAGCAAGATAGGAACAGATGTTCGTAGCCAGAGAAACAAAAGGGGGAGTGAATGAATGAGTAACTGAGCGTATATTAGAGGAAGATAGGAGAGAGAGAGAGAGAGAGAAAAGAATCGCTGAAATACGTCGCGTATTTAGAGTTACTATAGTTAACTATAATTTGTTCATATGTACGCAGTTGTGTTTTTAAAAAAGGCTCTACACATATACCAAATAAACATTGTTTATTAGAGCCAAACACGTGTGATGCTAGTACGACACTTTCGTCACTGCTTACTTATTTTAAAGTATCTTTCGAAATTTCGGAAGTCGCTCGCCACGCCGATAGCTCATACTTCATTGAGAGAAATTTACGTATAAACAAAATTTTGATACAAAACATTTGGATTCCGATCGATTTTATTCGGCTCCGTTCGACGCTCGCCATGGATGCCCGTAAAAGGGAGAAGGTGAGTATCGCAAGTGCGTATTTGGTAATTTTCCATAAACGAAAATAATTATCGTAAGCGTTCGCGATAATTACGTGCTGCACATACTGGTGATTCGTAAGCGAGCTATTGGCAAGTATGCGCGTAAACCTTGAATTTAGCCGTGCCGCTCGGTTGCACTTATTTTGTTCCCGATGAGTATCGCCCATCGTGGAATTTATAAAAAGATCTCGTGACTCATGCCACGCATCGACTCGCGATCGGCGGCTAGAGCCGAAGTCGAATTCGTCGCTGGATAGAGCGTCTTATCTCGAGATATATATGTAATAAACCTTCCTTACATGAGCCCTCCTGTCGCGGTTACAATAAAGTCCGTACTCCCGAACGAACGATCGATCCATCATCGACGAATTGCTCAATCGTAAATCACCTTCCCATAAGCTGGATTGTAAGCTGCGGCTAAATTGCTACGTGTGTCCTTTCGACTGTGCTCCGTGTTTTTTTTCTCGCGCACGCTACTCGAGTTACATAAAGTCAGTCATCGCCGCGGAATTTAACAATGCATCGCTGCCACTTGTATTGCTTTTCTTCGTGCTGAGAGCAGTGTGTATATGCCAAAAACAAAAGTCGGGAACGTCGATTCAGTCAGCGCTTGAATTATAGTTGGACGAACCTCGCGTAACGAATAAATTTATTTGAATAGAATTGTAGTCGTTATTTTTTCCCTAGTGTACCGTTTTTCTTGTAGTTGGAGGTAACGAAAAATACATTTTACAATTGTGGGATTGTATGAATTTGGAAAATAAAGAAGTATTTCTCGTATTTCTTATCCACTAATTGTTTGTCACTCATCAATCCTATTTATTCGAATGCACTGTCTTGACTGAATTTATTCGAATAAGGGCCAACTCGAATGCACATTCCTTGATTTACGATTGTAGACGATCCAATTATTCCCCATGAATGTAAATTGATTAAACGTAAGCACCAGATGAACACACGTGTCAAGTGACTCGATAAGAACTTATCTGAGACATTTTTTTCCGTTATTGATTCAAGAGCAAAAGATCCATACGAGATTAAATTTATTATGTTTTGAGGTTCATCGAATAGAAAACGTACTTTTTATCAATTTTATATTTCCAAATATGTTAAGATTACTTTGAACTTGCTAATCGAACCTAAAAATTTTCCATTCGATTACCTTAAACATAACCAATACTTCCCCAAGCACTTTCCAAACAAATAAAGCTATTGCGGATGTCGGTATTTCTTAAGTCACCCTGTATGTGTCGACGGCTTATAAAACGAAGTAAGTACGTCGGATTTGCATCGATGAGTTGAAACTGTAATGCCAGTGGAAGGACGCCCATAAATTCATGTCGCTGAATGTAAGAATTCGAATTCGAGGGAAAAATGAATGTTAAACGAAACAGCGTGCAGATTCCGTTCGCTAATGAACGCGACTGAAACTTGACAAGATGAACAGGAGGACACGAGACGTTCGAGAATGCATCGTGAGCGAGAACAAAAGAATGATCAATGGTAGACGTAAAGAATCGTAAAGATGACAATCCTAGGAACAAATTTTATTGATAAAGATAAAAGATATTTTTATCAGTTTAATGTCTATGATCAATTAAAAACGATTATAATGTAGTCCGTTTACGTGAGAAATAATACTGACGATATTATACATGATTCGTGTTCTCGTTATTTTTTTTCATCATCGTCCGATTAAATTTATAATTAATATGCGGGAAAAATAAGTTAATAAAGTTGAAGTACAATATCGCATGTATAACAGTTACGGATGAAAAATATTGGAATCTATCGAGCGATCGACGTACTCTCGTTCACTAAATACCATGTGTGGCTAAATTATCGTTTACGTACGTACTTTCGTCTCATTTTTTTCTCATTTTTTTCCATTTTGAATACTTCTTTAATGTGTGTGTATATATATATAATAAAAAGGCAACGAGCAAAACACGTAAGTATACCACAAATACCCATTTAAATATTACGCTAATGTTGCTATAAATGTATGTCCACGTACAAAGAATGTTACTTTCAAATGAATAATCATTAAATTCTCCGTAGCGGGGATCAGGTCATTACCTTCGAGAGTATGATAAAACGAACGGATACGAATACACATGATTCGATCATCAATTCATCACCGATAAGACGAACAATTTTTTTTTGGCTTTCATTTTTCCATTTTTTTTTAAGATTCATTCCATGAACGATGCGTATGTATCTACATTAAAATGTGTATTCGGAAGAAGAAAAAGAAATAGGTCTAATAATGATCATTGGGACTAAAGTATATCTTTGGACTGACGATGTTGTCTGATTGCGAACCGCCCCTCTTAAATTGAAAAAAAAAGAAAAAAGAAAACGAAAAGTGCAGTCTACTTTCCAACACTTCAGTCCGGCAACAAATATTAGACAGTGATGTAGCGATAGTATTAATAATAATTACAATAAGGATAATAATTATAATAATATATACATCATTCTGAAAGAAGATTATCCACAAAGCAATGAAAAATGGTATCCAAATTCTCCTTACGTTTATATTCAGCGTGTGTATGTGTATATACGTGATAGGTACAAGCTTAACACGAGATATTATTATTTGAAAGCTGCGAGAAAGTTGAAAAATGTACACGAAAAAGAAAACATACAACCGACAATCGCTAATTCTCGTCTGGCCGTCTTCGCCGATCGCGAAAGTTGCGATATTGCACTAACTTTTGTTTCCTTTTCTCTCTCTTTTTTTTAAGGCGAACTTATGGCATTATCTCGTGTTGGGGGTCCGGAGGTTTTCACGCGCATAATAACAGACCATATATCGTACCGATGCGTGGAGAATTATAATATATTAAGTGGCTACAGGCAGGGGGATGAAGGTAAAAGGTGACTGTGTATGCGTGGTCATCGACAGAACAACCAGGGGGCCATCTGTAATAAATTACACAAAGGTTTATTCTTTTTCATCATTGAATACGATTGCTTTTTTTCTCTTTCATTTTAATTGTGTCACTAAATTTCTGTTAAACGTCACGTTCAGGGGAACGTTTTCTGTGATGCTGGCTGCTGGTTGTTAATCAACGGCAAAAATCGATTACTAGTTTAGTAGAATTAATGGAGCAGCAAATATAGGTGTACACATGGAGGTGGCGAAAAAATGGTGTTCTCGATTGATTGGCGCGTAAGTTTCGACTCAGCGTGTGCCGTCTACAAAAAAAATTCATTTTCCAGCGTTTCGAATAGAGAACAAATCAATCAATCGCAAATTCTTTTACACGCTACATACTACTGAGTCAGTCCTGTTTTCTCGATTTTTCCTCGTTTTTTTTTGTTTTCTTTAGGAAGGTAAGATCGTGTTATTTCTTTCATATTTTTTTCGACTGTTGCGATTCAATTATATAATAGTAATAATAATAATAGTTAATAATAATAGATAATAATTCCTCATAATAAATGTAAAAGCTGGTACACAGAGATAACAAGCGACTCACTGGTGCCGCGAGACAAAAAGACTTACAAAACGTGACACATGCACAATACTAGACAAAAACTTTGACAACACAAATCACCAGACTAATTCCTTTTTTTTCCTTGTTTGTTTCTCTGCACCGATGTGTTCAATACAGCGGCGAAATATAGTTTGAGAGATATATATATATATATGTTTGCTGGCCCAATATGATTATAAATCATATTTCGATATTCAATTATCTAAAAACATTCTAAAACTTCTTGCTTATAAAGTCTGTCGCAAAACCACTGGAGGGGCCGGCCAACGTTTATCCATTCGTCGTTGGACGCGATTTTAATGTCCTCTCTCTTTGCGCCGAGGGTTTCGACAGACTAGCAAGATGTTGTTTTGTGGCATTTGGATGGAGAGACAACTCAACTAGTAGTAAACTGAAACCGCCCAGTTCAGTGATTATATAGATATTAGAACCCTATTCCAAATTATAGGTAGAGTAGTTTAGTCTGAAGAATGTATCATCCCTTCTCAGAGCTTCTGCATTCTGTAGTTCTTGTTGTTATCGTCGTCGTCATTATGATCGTCGCTTTCTTCTTCCGTAGATGCGTTATCCAGCCACGTTAACCAACCGTTGACCTACACCCGTCCAATCATCAATTAATCACCCCGCTTATCTTTCAATTATACAGATTACTAAACACGAGGTACACATATTGACATAATATTCAGTTTACTCTTCCCATCGCGAGTGTAGCTATTTAACTAATCAAAGAGCACTCTTTACACAAATCGTATTTACCTCGAATAATGCCTTGCCCTTCCCTGGATAGGCGTCGGTAACGCATTCCTTCCACTTGAAATAGGCATCTTCTTCGATCACTTCTAACCGATAAAGCCCGTCGAACCATCGCAACAGCATCCCCTTCGGGAAATTGTGTGAGAACCAAAATGCTTGAAGCGCATGGAGAGCTGTCACTTGAGACTCTATGTCGACAAAGAGCAGGCGCATCAGGCGCGCATATTTTTCCAGCAGCGACTTCTCTTTGTCTATCACTGCCTTGCCTACGTTTGATGGATCAACGCCAGGCGCCAGTATCGTTTCCTGTTGTGCATATAAAGACATTAGTTACCGAAAATAAAGGAAACGCGCAACAAGGGACACGCGGTCTGCCAATATTTCAAAGAGCAGTAGGTAAGAAACTAAGTGCGCAATACCTGTGTAATGTATTTGAGAAGGACGTTCATTAAAGCGTTGATGAACTCTGAATCAGAATGATGCGAGGGTTCTAGCTTCTCCTTGATCCATTTGTAAAGAGTATTCGGGTTGGGGTCGTATTCTAATTGACGCCAGATGTCTCCCTGGATCTTAAGAAGCGGGTAAAGGAAGGTCAATTCTCTGTCTTCTAGAATCTCCGCCAGTCTCTCTTTAGTCTTGTCCGCCTCGGGCAGCTGGCTGATAAGATTCACTTTGCTCTCGTTGAAGATCTGCGTGAGCCTCGCCTTGCCTTGGCTCTTATGCAATTGCTGCAGTATTAGTAAAAACAACGGATGATGCTGGCCGTTCTCCGTCACCGCGACGAGATCGGTTAACTGAATTAAATTATCCACGATGGCCTTGGCTGTTAGGAAGGCGACGTGGGAAGCTACGCAAGGTACGCTGCTCTCTTTCTCCGGTATGTTGGACACTAATTCCTTCCAGCCCTCGTGCACCTGCTGTAAGGTGACCGCCTCGGCCTTCTCCAATTCGATCATAAGCTTGGCCGCTAGCTCGCGCTCGGAATCGCCGCGGTCTAATGTGTTCGAGTACAGCGTGTAAACTGAATGACGTAAAAATCGCTCGGGTATCTTAAGATCTTGGAAAGCCGTCACTGCGTCCTGCGTGTTCATGTGCGCGACAAGATCGTCCATCAACGCGTTCACCTTCTTCAATATCTCCTCCCTGGAAGTCCCCTTATCCTTTCGGTCTCTGGCTTTGTCCCGTTTGTCGACTGGGCCCTGCTTTATCACAATTGCTGGCGGCAATTCCTTATGCAACAACGGCGAGCTAGGCTTCAACGTGCTTGTACGTAAAAGAGGCAACTCTGACGCTCTGCCTGGGAACAAATCTATTTCATTGAAACGGTGAGAGAGTGACTTTTAATCTTATCGTTTTATAATAAAAATCTATGGCGACTCGTTTGTATTATAGACTAAGGATTTGGTTGATCCATATTCGTTCGCTATATTTGTTCAACCAAATTTCTTGATATACATGATTATGCATAAAAAATACATACCACTGTTGAGAGGTAGGTTGGGATTGATGTTGGTTTGTTTAAACATCATTGAATTGGCTGATGGTCGTAGTGATACTTCTTCAGGATGTCCAATCAGCATCTTGTTCTTATTGAAGCGTAATTGTTCTTTATTGCTGTCTGTAATTGGAAGAAGTTCATTAGTAAAAGTAATATCTTGTAAATCATAGATATTGTTTATATGCTGTACGTACTGTTGTTAAAGTTTTGCGGTGAGTTGTGTTGCTGTTGATTATGTTTCCCTTGATAGTTGTTCTGATGACGATTCTGGTTCTGATAGTAACCCGGCTGGTTACGTTGATTGTGGCGGCCATAACCAACCCCGGACGTTCCTGAGAATCCATTTGGGCTGAATGGAGATGGCATGCCAAACGAAGGGGAAGTCAATGGAATACTTCCCATCATGTCCATGTCTAATCCGCCACGTCCCATTTTCCTTAAAAATTCAGCTCCGAGGCGATCCTCGCGTCTATGGAAGCCATTTCCCCTCGAAGACTCATCGTTGTCACTGCGGATTTGATTGATGGGCATCGGACCTTCGGTGCTAGTTGCCTTGCGTGGAACCCAGCCATCACGGCGTAGCTCAATGACATCACGCAGCATAAACTTGATACGTAGAGGAAGATCGCTGCTCTCTGCCAGGGAGTTCATACGTCTGAAATATTGATCCATGAGTCCGCGACCCTTATCCGAGTCAAGGATACGGCCGCAGGTACGCATGATCTGGCAGAGGCATTCGATATCCTCCGCGGTGTCCCCCCTGGATCCCCCTCGCCTTTTCTTTTCCAATAGTTGCTGGATGCAACGATGCAGGATCGGCTCCGACACGATTCCCAGCTTGCCCAGCTCTCCGATGAACTTGATGTTGCCAAGCATCTTCCGCTTAGCCACCTGTCGGCGTTCCTCTTCCTCTGGGCCGAGTTCATCCTGATTTTCGAACGCCTCGCTTGCCTTCGAACGATTTTCAAATTCGTCTTTGCACTTGTTGAGAAGAAGAAGTGTGAATGTGCTTTGGCCTTTTTGACTTTCGATGAGAGTTTTTCGAGGTTCAAAGTTTGCAGCTTCGTCTGACAGCCGTTTGCACAGCTGTGCGTACATAGAACTGTACTTGGGTTCATCAAGGGCTTTTTCGAAGATCTGTGGAAAGCAGGGATATTCCACGTTTAACAGCGAGGCGATATATCTTTTACCGTTAAATAGATGTCGCCTGAGACAGGCGACCATTATTCAAACACTTGTCGTTTACTTACCAAGAAAATGACACCTTTAAGAATCACATCAGAATTAAGCTCAACGTTGAGCAGATCGTTGCTCAGCTTTGCGAACTTTTCCGGCGTAAGCTTGTTAAGGATACCCCGCACCTTTCTAAAGATGAGATCATTTCTGCTTTCTGGGGTGAGTGCATCGCGTCTAACAGTTGAAGGAGGGATCCAGCGTTGCTCAGTGGATAGGGAGCGAATATCGTCCCTGGAAGGCATCGAATTCTTTTTAATATCAGTGTTACGAGTAGATGCGCAACACGGAGGAGGATTGCTTGGGTGTAAAAAGAAGCTGCTCGTGTATGACAGTTACAGCCGAGGTAACTTTCTAGACCCTGACCTTCCTCCCGAGACACGAGAAGCACCCCCCGGTCCTATGGGGTTGTCCGTTGTTGCGCGTGTTTCGGCCCCCTGAGTGATAAATCACAGCACACAGATCTTCCTTTAGGAAGCTGAAACAAACAGAAGATTACAATAAAAGTACCGGTCAATCTGTCACAAAGTAATTGCTTACACGCATGCTACTCCATCCATGTTTGATTATTAATATGCAGCCTTTGTACCTAATGATATAGAAATATAATGTATTAACAACCAATCGTAAACAAACATGCGATTAAATCTTTTAAAAGTACAGATGTTAAACGTTAATTTGGTAAACGAGTGGCTCCACGGCAGACTTCTTCTTTTATAAGACACGATGCTTCCTCCCCTCCACAATTTCAGTTTACTTTCGCTATTCTACACTCGTCACTTTCTTTCACGAATGGAAAACTCTTGCGACTACATACTGTTACAAACAAAAATGTGCGCAACGATAAAGGAAACCGCGTGGTTTCAGTCTTCCAGGTCAACGAACCATCACAGAAACGAGGATATCCATATTTTCCAGTAACTCGTTAACTACACACACAACACGTATCCTCATGCAAGTCACAAAATACAATCGCCTGTTCGCAATCAGGACGGTAACATATTCGATTACTTCTCACCATTACCTACACTATTTATAAATAATTCTCAAACAGTATCATGCGGAACAAACACCGATCAACACCCATCTTTGCAATCAAGAGATCATTGTTTCGCGCCGCTGTGACAACAATCGCAGACAATACAGTATCGATAACATTAATTGGACGTTTGTTGGATAACGTTTCTTCGATTCTGACAATCACTGTAAGGAAAGGTATATCTTGGGACACGTTTGAAATGAAATATTCGACTACAGAAAATTACTCGTCCCGTGTATCGCGCGGCAATAGAAAGAAGAAGAAGGAAGAGTCAGTTGTCTTTGGATTTTATAACTGTTAGAATTTCAATGCCCGTGGAGAGGCAATGATTAACGTGCGCGGCTTTATGGCGCTCACAGGTGAAGGTCTTCAACGGGGCAGGACGAGGACCTTCTCCAGGGAAACGGCTTTGATCTTGAAGTATCGGTTACGAGCAAAACAACCAAAAGCCGTGGACGATGAACGTGGAGAGGAGCGTATGTGGGGCGCGGCTCATGGTCAGACGGTCAATGAACCTTCCGTCGTCTCGCCTCGACCGATCTCGGCCCCAATCGTCGAGCTGATCGGGCGGGGTCGGTTAACTTCGCCCGCGGTTCGACTAAGGTCGTTTTTGACCGCCTCTACTCAGCGTCCCCATGCACTTAGGACTGCTGACTGGGAAAGCATCAGGGGGGTTCTTCCTTTCCGACGACGCCACGAATAGCGGAACAGACGGAAAAATGGCTTTGTCCGAAGGACGAAACGTTTCAATGGCGTTTCGGTCTATTTTCTGTACACTTCTTTCTTATACACTGTCGAGAACAGCACTCTACTTTGATAAACGAATTTATGAAATTACGGGATCGATTCTTTCCGATACCCGCGCATTTTTCGAAAAGATCACCATTATTACTGCGCAAGTGCAAATTACGACCACGTATTACAGGGCGTGTACCGCATGCATAAATCGTATTCGTCATCACCTGGCATATATTAATCCTTCCCTTTGATTCATAAGTAATATTGTTGAAAATGGAAAACATTTGAAAAACTCTACAGAGTGTCCGCTACGATATTTCGTTATCATATAATTGATAGCAGTGATATATTCGTTACTACGCACGCGCGAGAGTTTTCCCTCGTCTTTACGAACAACGAGTTCCCTTGCAATAGATGTATCGATAATAAGCTCCCTGCTCTATCGGAAGGAAGCTTCGAGAGCAGATTAGAATTATTGGCAGTGGTATTGCGATGCAAAGTACTCGCGTAAATATGCGGGAGTCGCGGGGTATCGGGGAAGGAAGCGCGCAAAGTTCTTTTTAATTGCTACGAGCTGCGACCGACGGGTCTTGGGCATCCAAGAAATTGCGACGGTTCGATCGATCGCGAAATTTCTCGCCGCGGAGATGTACGAGGCTGTCCCCAGCGGGCCAAAGCGGAAGCTAAATATACGGGGGCAAACGGCTGACAACGCACGGTGGGTCTTGGGTGGCGTTACTTTGAGGCTGCACGACGAAGGTCGCCGCCTGTCGAACACGCTCCGCGACATTGAAAACGTTCGCTCGGTGCATCGGAACCAGTATGTACGCGATCTTGTTCCCTTTTAAATTTATATTACCTTCGATACACGACGGATAAGCGAAGGCCGTCCGAAAGGGAACAACACGACCAGTCGAATTACCGAAATAACGATCGAAAACCACATCTAAATTTATCTGCTCGCACGTTTGAATTTAAGTAACCATCGAGCGCCTGTATTAAACACGAGTAGCAAAAAGGTTATCGTGTAAATATTGTGGCAACGACTTCGGCAGTGGCCAATGCCGGGGATTCAATTTTCCCGCTTTCGATCGTGCCCTATCGCTGTTCTCGCGACGGTCGAATAATTCTCGTAGTTAATTATCTGCTTAACGGCTCGCAGATAGTAATCTATAAACCAACGCACGTCTCGCGATAACGCGTTCCGTGATTCAGGTTAAAAAACTGTGGAATCCAGGGATCACGACACCGGAAGCACAACCGCGGAAACAATTACAGCAATTTCGTATCACTTTTAAAATTCTGAATCGCATACTCGTATATACCTTGGTATGCCGTGACAGAAGCGTTCGGAAGTATGGATATTACTTCAAAGTGGAACGACACCATTACGGGCGTACTATTTTATAAATAATTACGGTCGATCCACTTTCTAATAACTGAGCGTGCATGTACAATGCATTACTGCGAGAGAGGCAGCGTGTATTAAATATCTTGAGCGTAGGTGCAAAACGGGAGAATGAAATTTTAAGGTTATATTCGATCGTTACTCTCGCGACTAAGAAATAACTTTCCAGTTACCCGTTAGTTCGCTATTTTTAAACAAACAGCTAAGCAAAAATAAATTTGTTCATCGACCTTTAGTAATTTATCGACTCCACGACGTTATATACGGTCAAGTTGAGAACCCTTGTATACTAAACGCGATTATGAGGTCTTCCACATTAACGACGTATTTATAAATGAAGATGTATCGGAGAATATTGAAATCGATGAATTTGTTTAGATATGTGGATGTCAGAATGTCTATTATCTTTATGGGAATGTGAAATATGGTCGCGGTAATGTGTGATGAATAGAGAGAGAGTGGAACGGAAGCTACTCATAAGCATAGGCTATGCATTGTGAAGGTTCTCAACATTTTTATTAGCCCGAAGCAATGTTAGGTTTTAGCAGGATGTCTACCTGTCTGCAATAAAACCAAAGACATAGCAATGAAGTGACGCAAAGCTGTCGCTATCCATGCTCGAGCAACGCATCG
This sequence comes from Andrena chrysosceles, assembly GCA_963855975.1. Classification (NCBI taxonomy): domain Eukaryota; kingdom Metazoa; phylum Arthropoda; class Insecta; order Hymenoptera; family Andrenidae; genus Andrena; species Andrena chrysosceles. The sequence goes on along the minus strand of OY979766.1, from coordinate 5,176,642 downwards.
AACACACTCCATTACTGTTTCCTCGTGACACGTCACTGATGCGCCGTGACGGTTGCTCTCGGCGAGTTAGAACAAGGCTGCCAACTTTTGAAGGTCGATAACGTGCAAGATTAACAGAGATTGTACTTAAACAAAAAGGGGAATGGTGTTTGTCTCGTCCGAAATCGTCCCATTTTAAAACGAAGCGGAAATGTCCATAAATCTATTCTAAAATCGAAAAAAGAAGCAACTAAAAGCGTGTATTAGAATATCCTTATTAATGCTTAGCCAACTATGCAATAATTTGGAGGTAGTAAATATTATTAACGACTTCTGTTTCGGCAGTTCAAAATCGTCGAAGACATAAAATTACTGATTTAAGTTTTCGCTAACATTTGATTAAATAGGGTTAACTGAATTTAACTAGAATTTCATAGGAAAGAAACTGTCTCAACGGGTCACAGTGACGGTGGCAAGGTGCAAACTAGCCCCAACAAAGTGGACAGCTGAAAGGAAATCAGTACACGTCTATTCATAGCCCCGATAAGCGTTTAAGTCTGCTGTGTAACAAAGAGGCCGCATACGGCCGTCACACGTTCGACGTAGGGAACAGTCATATGGGCGAAGAGCATTTAAAGGCACACACCGAATACGCTTCAACGCTGGCGCGTGTTCGGACGCGCCGCGGCCCGAGTATTAACCGTTTCGAGGTTAGAATCGTTAGAACTACCGGGGATCGTTAGTACGCCATTACAGGAACCAGACTGACAATGTCCTTCTTTCAGATCGAGCGAGCAATCTGCTCGCGGGATCCAACGTTAACGATGAACCGCTTTGCATTGCGTGCGCGCCATTTTCCCTCCGTTCGTTAATAATTTCTTCCAGTCGCGACGTTTAAGTACGATTTCTTTTTTCTGATTTCTTGGAAAGTCGTTGTACGCCTATGCGAGGTATACCGTGCCACGTTTTTCTGTGGGATAAGCGGAAATTTGAACCTGCCTCAAAATGGTTCTGCAAAACTGCGGTCGCATCGCTGAAGCGACTCTGGACGAAGAGAAATTGCATCGTTTAGATTCTCCTTGTAGAAATGAATTCCGATTAAAGGAATATTTAAAAGTGTAGATATATAAAATGGCGCGACCGAAGAATCGATTGTTTTACGGTCACTGTGTATAAAGAATAAAAATTGATTCCAAAGGATCGCGTCCGAGGCACGAAATTCCCAGCGAAACGTCAGAAACATGACAGTACACGCCTGGCTTGGTTTCGTCTACGCCTATGTGTGTGCGTGCACATTGATCGACGGACGCGTCTGTATGTGTGCGCTCGGCTGCATACGTATGTTTACGAGGCCCAGAGTCTGTTGAATATCCGCGACAAAATAAATGCCTCGAAACAGTCAAATATTCTTCGAATAGCGCGTAACGCGATTTCAAGTGAAGATAACGGCGGAAAAAGGGGAGGGGTAGCGTGGGGAGTGACGCGAAGGACGAATTTCGAAAACCCGAACCAGTACAAAAGGATACGCGTATTATTCGACGAAAGGGAAACGTACAGGGAACGTTTGACGCGAGCGGCGTGCATACCGACGTCTTTAATAAACGACGCTGGTTTACGATGGGGAAACAAAGAGCAATCGAAGTGGAAAAAAGGGAATGGTACTAATTTCAGAATTCTCTGAAAGAGCTCGGGGAGAGAGCTTGGCAACGCGTCGCACGCGAGGGGGTTACCGTGGACGTCGAATGCCGTGAGCGGTTGTCACGCCTGGGCCAAGAGCAAGCGTTCTCGCATTGAGAAGGTATTAAATGCCCGTAGCAAGCGAGCGTGCAAGAAGCCGTAGAAAATTTAACCTATTTCAATAGTCACGCCGATATTAAAATGTCAAAAGTGGGAGTTGCGTAGGTGCACACGAACATGACGCTCGATTACCACTCGCGTGTCGTTTCTTTCCTTCTTTCATTTTTCTCTCCCCTGGATATCGAGACGAGGGCAGATCTTTCTGCTCGGGCGAAACGCGGTTAAGATTGGAGAGACGGGGGCCCGGGCGAGACGCGATGGGCAAGGCGACAAACGGAAGATGCGTTCAGAGCCGACATGACGCACGACCTATGTACGTGCAGCATTGACTTGCTGAAGCTACCCTCGGGCAAAATTCTATCCGATTTTACGGCTATCCGCGGGGCGCTTCGATGAAAGTAATACGCGCCGCGTGGTGATCGAGCGTTAAATAATCGTATCGCGGCATGCATGCGAACGAAAACCAGCTATTTTAGCGATTAAAACGATGGGAAAGCACAATAGCGTTTACTTACGGCCGACGGTTGTTGTTTCTGAAGGCTTTCGCAATCTGTCGGTCGTGCTCGGGAACTTCCGTACCGTACGTGTCGTCAAGCCAGCGTCCGCCATGCGACTAACCTCTGACCAAGGGGGACGCCAGCATGTCGACAATTGCCACCGACTGATCGGAAAAAATGCGCCACTATTTTTCCCTCGTTTTACCATCGCGGATGCATTAAACCGCAGCGAAATGAATATTTCGTTAGGTTTATGATTGATTCTAGCGGTAGTAATATATAGGACGGTGTTGCAGCCACATTTATATTACTTGGTAAAGAATTAATATCGGGCTAGTTAGTTGCTCTATTTGGCAGCTCATTTCAGTGATGTATTTTCAAGGGAAAATATTAAGCCAGTTCCGTAAATTACTTTTCGTTTCCTCGTGTCGCAATAAAGCGCAACAAAGACTGCTGGACACTATTTTGGACCCAGTAGTATCGACGGTGCTGTAGACAGAGTAGACTATATAGCACTATTGTTCTTATTTCTATTGTGTTTGAAATGTTCAAAATGTTCCGAAAATATCGTTTAAAATCGCACGTTTAAGGGACACGGGTAGTTTCGTCGGTTATTTATAAAGTGGGGTGCGTTACAAGCGATAAATCGTTACGTTGGGAATAGTTGGGCATCGGTAATATAGGCATCTGTTAAACGCACGGCAGTGAGAACAAAGGGGCTATTGTCACACGGACGGTGGAGTAGATCGTTTAGGCAACTGTCAGTTTTTAAGATTGGATACATAAAAATAGTTCTCTTGATTTTTAAATGTGAATTAATAAAGCAATTTCTATTTAGATATTAAGAACACTTGTGATAAAACGATTCAGGTTTGTTTCACGCTCGCCGCTGTTCGCATCCGTGTTATACTATACCGTTCTCCATTAATTTAACTGTTCCGCGAAGTATATGCACTCGCTGTACACCATTAAATCCGAATGCTCGGCTCGGTTGCATATAATCGCACGTAGAATGATTTTACTGCACCACGGGCACCGCAGCTCGCTGAATCACTTTCGTTCCAGCCATGCGATAACCGTTTCTGCATGAACATTGTCCGAACGACGATCTTGGAGGCAGTTTCGCGAATATTTACACGGCATTCCGCGGACCTTGCAAAAGTTCCGATTTATTCGCAATATTGTTATTGACATCAATTACGAAAGAGTAAATGTAACTTTTTATACGTAGACCCATTAAGCGGTGCTTGAGTGTGCTTGTGTATATCGCTAAAAGGGATTATATTTGCGTCAGTTTTTTCGCGTTCTATGCGTTTCGAAAATTAAGTGTAAATGATGATTAGCTTGGATTAAAAAGTCGCCCGAGCAATGTAACGTAGAGATACTTTATTTATACGTCGGTTTCTTTACGATTTTTGCGATCTGTCTTTGTAATGTATAGGGTGAGGCACTTGAAATTATCATCCTGGTTTGAGTCAGTATTATTATGTCTGAAAGAGGATGAGTCAAGTAAAAGTTGTGGGTATAGTTCCAGGGAGGATAGAACACGAGAAGACATTTTTAGGTGAAGGGGGTACAAAGATTAAACTGTAACCTTTGTTTTCTTTTTTAAAAGAAGCTTATCTTCTTATCGTGAGACCCTAATGTACATTGTTCTAAATGCAATTATTGCTTTGGGTTAAAAAATCTATGATGATTGCATTCGGAGCGACATGTACTAAACATTGTTCCTGTCTAAAAAAAACAATAGAGACTACTTTGAAGTTCCTTAAATATTCACTTAAAAGAGATTTTGTCTGATGCAGCTTACATTCTTCGTGAAACTAAGCAACATTTGCTTCACCTATTTTTCTTTGAGAGTAATAATAGCGATATAAATCATAATAATAATATGTATGAAGGCTTGATTGTTTTGTTGAGGATTCAGCTTTTTGGGCTTGTCGGATCCTGAGTAGCTTCGTGCGAATGTTGCAGATTTTAATGGACATGGTGTTTATTTTTAGAATGGCTCACAGTTCTCAAACATACGGGTCCACGGATCAACGGACAGATGTACCTGATGTGGGATTTAGTCCTACGGAACTTTATAGTCTCAGCGAGAATATTACCACTAACATATACACAATTAACACAAGTTGGAGGACACTGGAGCGTGCATACAAAAATATTGGAACCAACAAAGATAATCAGGGTCTAAGGGATAAGGTGTAAGTGTCCTAAACATTAAATTATTACTATTATTATTAAATGACTTTATTGCACCATTATCGTACCGGCCTTACGCATTTTTTATTAATTTTGTACAAATGCGTTTGTATATGTTTACGATTCCACTAGGCACGTAACTCAGTTAAGCACAAATCAAGTAGTAACTCAAACGAGCAAGGACATCACAAGACTGACAGTGCTGATGAGGAGAGGGGATAAACAACAGAAGTTGCAAATCGAGAAGCTAACCACCGATTTTAAAGATGCTCTGCAGAGATACTCAGACATGCAGAAGGTATTTTATTCTTTGCTACATTTCAGATGTATAGTAGAGAATTGAAGAAATAATGTGCTGGTTATAATTTTGCAATGTATTTTGTAGTCAATTGCGGAGAAGATGAAGAGACATATTTTGCTTACACCTAGTATAGAGAATCCAATGGATGCCGACGACGAGGAACAGCAACGTCTACTCCAAGTCCAGGAAGATGAGCACAGGACGACACAAAGGTTCGAACATACACTTTTCAATAATTGTTATAAATAAAAGTGAAGTATGTACACGGATTCACACACATCTAAGTAGCGAATAGGGCAAATCAAAGCCTAATAGTCAGTAAAGATGAATATAATAAATTTTTTCGGATAAATTACGTTTCGAATAATATTTTAATAAAAATTACGAATAAAATGAGATTTTTCGAGAATAAGGAATAAGAATTTATTCAAATGATTAAAATTTATTTTATCTAGTCGCTGAGTGAATTCTTATTCGAACAAATCTGGCTCGAATAATGCTACAGATTTATTCGTTGTTCAGGAATAATTTTTCGTCGAATAAAATCGTTATTCGTTATTCTTCAGTCGTTATATGAAATAAAATTTGTCATACTTTGATTTTGTGGCTTGAGTTTAAAATTTCAATGAAAAGATTAAATAATTGCGACATGTATTATTGATATAGAGAAGCTATAAAATGCGCTCGAATGTATGGTAAGTCTGTCTTAATGCGTATTAATACGTGTTCAGTATCGATTGTGTGATTGTGCACGTTAAAACCAGCCTACGAGTGATCGTTTTCTTGCGACATGCCTAGGAGTCTTGAATTTCGACATGGATTGCTGCTGGAAAGGGAGGATATGATAAAATTGATCGAGGGCGATATTTTGGATGTGAATCAAATAATGCGCGAACTTGCCGCATTGACGTACCAACAAGGCGACACAATCAGTGAGTAACGCCTTTCTCTTCGCGTTACAAATATTTCGGGGGCCGCGGAGAATTCTTACGATCCATTTCTATTGCAGATACGATAGACAACCACATAGAAAATATACACGGGAACGTTGAGCTGGGAGCGCAGGAATTAATTAAGGGAAGTAATTACCAAAGCAAATATCGGCGAAAAGTTTATATCCTCTTGTTACTTGCGATCATAGTCGTTGTTATATTAATTATTATTCTAGTCACTAAATTAAGTTAGCGCTCCTAATCGTCGTAGATTGCGCGAGCAAACGAAAATGGTTGTCTCAATCTATCTTACACCGAACTTGTAGAAATAATTATCGAGGGGAGTATCGTTTTTGCCAGTTCGTATATTGGATTCGCAATACGGGGAGAGGATAGACTTATTTTATATTCGTTTGTGAATCTATCCACGTGCAGTCCGAACGTAGCATCCTTGTTTATTCTTACCCTTGGAAATATTTCATTTTCATTTCCGAATAATCTGCATCGTTAAGTTCAGATTAAGGTGGGACGTAGCAAAGGTATTTCGGCAGCTGCAATTAGTGGCGAAATAAATTTTGATTTTCATATTACGGAGGCGATAAACGGAATTCCGAATAATTTACAGCAATCATTGTCGCTCTCGCTGTACCGACAAACTAAAATCGCGTTCGAAAAAGTCGATGGATCGATTTAATTGTATACACATTATTTTCTCAATAAATTCTATAGGATTGCAAATGCGAACGATTGTTTAAAGAAATTGATGAAGTGTAATCGAAACTTGTTAATGTTATTTTATAATTTCAAATTCTATGGCAGTCTTTGTTGTTTGTTGGAAATGCATGTTGAAATTGTGGCACTTTATGATATATATTTTTTTTAATTCTTTTTTAATGTCTATAAGTAGGTGTCATAAGCACTTTGCTATTCTTCTTTATTACCAATTTTCTATCGCATGTACTTTTGTTACACGTGTTAATACTCTCAATAGGTCTTGCTCAATCTGTATCGAAAGAAATCAGTATAACGTAAACCGGTAGCTAATTAAAAAATATAGCATATATTCATTGTTAAATCAGTGAAACGAGTGAAGAGCGTTAATTATTGAATGCTTCGCTTGTAACAACATATGTTGCTTTCATATTCAATTTTGCGCACGAATTTCTACAACTTTAATACTGTTATTAGTTCCCCCAAATTTTCAGAATATTTCGACCTGTATATAAATTAACATCGATGTTAGTACATCCGCACACTTTACAGCAAAATATTCGAACGATTTAAATTTTGCATCCACTCAACATTAAACTTTCTTGCTTTTACGCAAGCACAGGTACTAAACAGATGTCAATGACACGTAACAAAGTGTACTACTCAGAGCACACGCCGCAGAGGATGCCTACGATAACTTTTAAGGGAACTGTTTCCAAATTGATCCTTTCGCAGACGATTTTTAATGGATGCGTATGCAGAGGTAATTACGAGATTGAGACAGCCGTTTTCCAAGGATCGATGTGACTCTCATATGATTATTAGGCATTCCAAAATCTAAAAGTCCAGTGATTACAGTATCATTAAGGTTATAACTTGAATATTGTATATACAACTAACCATTGACATTCTAAATAAATCACATTATATATAATACTAACATTGTTACATCGTTAACTTTGCACGGATATCAGTGACGACAGTTTTGTCGCGACGGTAACGAAGTGTACGCTGCAAAGATAGCAGTATGCATCTAATTATGTTTTATTCCTTCTTTCTTTTTGTAATGTTTTGCGTTATTTGTAAAAGTTTTATTACGAAACCTAAGCTTAATTTATTTTAATAGAGAGGGGGAAGAGAGAGAAAAAAATAGAGAATAAAAACAGCAATATGTTGTACAAAAACTTGAGCAACCATCGAATATCGTAGATAGCGTATTGTTTTTATTGTCTTCACTTCCGCTCCACTTCTTTCTTTTTTCATACTTTTCACGAATTATTGCAAGTTGAATGTAATTGTGATATAAAAACTTTATAATCTAGCAATTATATGGAAAATGTGTAATGAAAAATATAAAGTTTTACGAAGCTTTGAGAAGCGAGACAGTTATCATTTAGTCTTCGGTATCACAATATTTATAATTTATTGGAAATCGTGGTGTACACACTTACGTTTGCATTATTCATACAAGAGAACATTTCTAATATTTTATAATTGTTTTCTTTGCACTGCGTATAAATTGCTCGGTCTGTGTTATATACAAAATTGTTTGTTCACTTGTTATGTATATATTAATAGTTTAGTTATTGCAAGAAGCTCGATCCGCATAATGTATGTCTTGCTGCATATTTTACGATATAATATCAATTTTGTATTTACACTATTATTTAAACGCTTCCGGCGAGAACATTTACGTTTAAGAAATTCAATTTCTTAATTATTATGTATTCACGGGATTCATTTACAGCAACGATATATGAACTTGTATAGTTTCCAACACTGTGTAATATACATTTATATATGTACTATACTTTATGGCTTACGAAAAAGATATTAAAAAAAAAAGAGTACTATACAACAAGAGCAAAAAGTTACGTATTTCGTGTGCGTGGAAGCTTATCTCTTCGAACTTCTATTAATGCAATGGATAATTAAAGTAATCGTACGTGATTAAATAGCCTGTCGCGAACTCGAGGGAATATTTATATTTAATTGTCTGCTAACGAGTTAAATATACATCATTAAACGTTCAGTCTTAATCCATTTACGTATGCTTCTTCTTCCTAAATGACGTCATTTAAACGTATGCAAATATATTGATAATTACATTGGGTGAAAGCAAATATAATTGACGGCACCGCTATATCGCGTTACATGTGTTATATCTCTAAGTCTTTATCTTACTTTGCTGCTGAGATCTCCTGGCTTTTATTCTTGCCTGTAAGGTGAGAAGGAGGCCCGCAAGAACATCGTGATTCGGCAGTTTCTTTGCAAACAGCAGACGTTTCACCGAGTCGTCATAAGTCAGCAGAGCAACCATGTTCTGCAGCAGAAACCCTTGGCAGTACTCTAAAAGCTGGGTTGCATTGTAAACCTAAAGATCGTGGTAAAGTTTCAGATTTCATTCGGTGCAATAAACTTACGAGGAGTCGAGACTTCTTGTCAGAGTTGGGCATTAACTAAATAAAAAATGATTTATATAACGGATCAATTAAAAGTTACTTTGACTTCAGATTACTCGACGAATAAAGCGAAATTTTTATTTAAATAAAATTCTTGCCCATCTCTGCGTCTTGTTTCAATTTAAATGGCATTTAATGTTCGACCGTGTACCTTTGCGTGAATGTACATAGAGACGATGTTATCGAGATCAACCATCGAAGAGCACTGGGCTTCACAATACCTAAGCAAGCCATCCAGCTGGAAAAAGTTTGCAGCGGCCATGAGTTCCAAGACATCGCTTTGATTCACTTCTAACGTGGCGCATCCACCGTGGTACAAAAATTCCATAACCATCTGGAAAGTAACTTAGTCTTCAATATTATCCAAAGGATACTTGCGTCGAAGCGGGCAGTAAAGCTTGATACCTGAAAGATGTGGTATCGAATATCGTTGATTTGTACAATAGGAGGATTACCCTCGCACAGTTTCGAGCTTAACATATTCCTAAATCTTGGCGAGGACGTGACCAACACGATTTTATGGCCGTAGAAGACTCTGCCTTCTACTCTGAATTGTACGTCGCTTAGCTCCGGATTATTTACAAATTTCGGATCGATCCTCGACCCACTGGAGAGCGTAGTGTCTCTGATGGGCTTTATCGGCTCCCAGCCAAAGCACGTGCAGAAAATATCAGCGAGAAGAAGCGTCGTGCCTTCCTTCTGTCCGCGAAACGAACGTAAGAGTGGATGAAACGTGTCTTCGACTGTTTACTTTAATAATTTATCGCTCATTGATTTAGATTATGACCCACCTTGCTGTACCTGAAGATATTGAACAACAACGGCAGGCATTCTTGCACGAATTGCGTCGAATAATCATCCGGGCACACTTGGAGGAAGTCTTGAAGCAATTGGTCTATCACTGAGTCCAGTCTCATTTCATGGGCCGTCGCGAGACTGTGCATCCAGCAATGCAACGTCCAGCCAACTTTCAATCCCCGGAGTTCCATTGTGATATCTGGGAAGGAAGTTTAAATGCGCACAGAATTTAGAACATAGAACGTCTCAAGTCCTTCGGAACCTTGGAAACATCTATCGATCCTACCTAAATGGTTACTCTCGGCGCTATGGTACATTGCTTCTTGCAAAGCCTTCGTCTGCACCTTGTTGAACACTGGTTCCTTACCCTCCCGTCGGTTCCCTCTTCCATCTACAGTTTGCTGCTGAGGACTACTACCTGCGCTACCCTCCGCAAGAATCTCTTCCAAGGATAGTACCTCCTTCTCACCTCGCTTCGCAGAGAAGTTCAGTGGATGAGACAGCAGCTGGTGAAGACAGCTCCTTTGGCCGTGGGCTGTTGCCACCGATATTGCGCTGTGAGCAAAATATAGCAGTTATTAGACAAAGCAACTCTTCGGTACATATTTGTTTAATTGTTAGTTATTAGATTTTCACTTGCCTGTAACAGCCACGCTGAGCAGAGCCGGAGTACGAAAACGAGTCTTTTATTAAGGTCGACAAGAACGGCTGAGCACCGTGAGCCAAGAGCAAGGCCACCATCTCGTTATTCCCAGACGCTGTGGCTGCCTGCAGAGGCGTAACCGTACATTTGTCTTCGCTGAGCTTAGCACCGCCCTCCACTGCCGCGCCTCTTTCCAGCAATACTCTGGCAATGTTACAGTGACCCAATAACGCCGTATAAGTTAAGGCGGTCCAGTGCTGAGTCTCAGCATTGAACCCGGTCTGGCTGCAGCAGATATTGCTGGTAACACTGCTCGAGCTGCTTGGCGAGCCAGAAGACGAATTTGGCGATTGCATGCTCTTCCCTGGCGACATCATTGCCGATGGAGTGACTGGACTTCTAGAATTCGATGCACCTGAGGCTACGGCGCCCTTAGAGGGTGTGTTCCCTGACTGGCCGGTCGACGGAGGTGGACTCTCGACATTCAAATCCGCACCAGCGTCTAGTAAAGCCAGCACAGCTGTTTCGTCCCCGTTTATACATGCGATCATCAACGCGGTGAAGCCATTATCATTCACGGTGTTGACTTTGGTAGATGGTAAAAGTGGCATCGCGTGAGCGATTAGATCTGTGCGCCCACTGGCCAGCATTTTGAACGCCATGTCCATGGTGAGCAGGCGCACGTATTCAGAATCGTCGATGCGCTTGGAACACATGGCGACATCCTCGAAACTGGGGAAGAAGTGCTTTTGTTGGAGAATGCTTCGTAGAGAATAACTGGGACGATAGAAATATCGCTGCGGTTTACCATATTGGTCTAACAGGGCAGTCCACGCCGGGTAATAACAGCCTGGCAGCCTGATTAATGTCGTCCTGATCCACAACGAGACCGTGCCTGTGTTCTGCATGAGCGGTCGCGACGCGTAACCACTCGACCAGTGGAGGAAGAACAACGTACGCTCGCTCGTACGCGAGTTCTTGTATTCCCGGGCCTCGTTCACCGTGCTCTAGCTATAAGAACGTTGGCTTCTCAGATTATGCCGCAGAAAAGTGCGGTAACAGGTAGTTGTAAAGGGCAACGATCAAATGGTCGAACCTGAGAACACCTCATGTAGTAAAACAAGGCGTTCAGTGCCTTGGTGGTCAGAGGTATGGGGTACCGTCCCGCCTGGGCTACTTTCGAGATCAGATCTATCAGTTCTGACATGGACCCCACGCAGGTAGTTAGCAGCGACGGTTCTAACGCAGAGCCAGCTGCGTCTCTTCCACTACGGGACGATGAAGATGAATTTAGGGAGCTCACACTGGCCCAACGTGGCATTGCTAGAGCACCTGTGAATATTATTATTATTATACACATCATTCGAATATTTTCTGTTAGGCTTCGATTCCCAACCCGGAAATTCAAAAAATTATGATACTTTGGGGATATGTAGAAGGTACATAGGTATGTCTTACGCATTCTTTTTTGCTACTTAATTCACTCCAAGGGGGTGAAATTGGCCCCTGAAAATCCGCCTATTTTCCGATTCTGTGTTATAACTCGCGAGCTGTAAGGGATAGGAAAAAGTTCTTAGACAAAAGTTACTCCTTTTAATTAGAACTATCATTTGGCAAAAGTGATACACGAGAGATAACACATGATAATCTTAATTAAAAGAAATAACTTTAGCCTGAAACTTTTTTCTATCATTTGGTAACTTATAGTTCTTATACTTCACGAATTATAATACATGAGAGTGAATTTGTGCAGAAAAAAATTGCGGTGATACATATTTATATATCCTGTGCATATACCTAAAGTTTCATAATTTTTTGAATTTCCGGGTTGGAGATCTAACTTGTTAGGGGCACTGTCAGTCAAATGGATACCTGCTTTATTAATGAAAATTAAGCACAGTAAGGCTCAGAGCCTCAAAGCAATCCTGTCTGCAATATCTGACACAGGGTAACCTTACCTGATGCTGTTCGACCTGCATTAAGGTGCGCGTATGGCTGAAGGAGACCCCATAAATCTCCGCTATTTGCTATGGCATGCTCCAGCATCGTTGCTGTTAAGGTTGTGTGCGGGTCGGTCGGTATGCATTGCAACAGTATTTCCTCCAAGAGGTTCTCGATTCCCGCGGTCAGATATATGGCCGCGTATTCGTGTATCATTCTTCCTAGCCGTACGTCGGACATCCAACGAAGGAACCGGCCGACTGGCAGCTGCAGCCCTGATCGAGAGGCCTTCGATTGCTTCAGTTGATCACCTGATACAGCAAACATTGTAGCTGCTCGCAAGCAAGCCTATGAAAGTAGAAAAAATTGACGGACATTCACGGTGATTTCACACACAGAGTAATTACTAATCTATAAATTAAACCACAACTGGTAGAATGAAATCCAGATAACATATGGAAGATTCCAGTGGCGCACTCAGGATTTAATCTCGGAGGGAACAAAGTTGAAGGGATAAAAATATTTTTAAATTAGGAGATTATAAGTATTTACTTAAATACTAAAATTCAGTTTTCTTTTCTTTTCACAAAGCCCCTTCTTTGATCGGTGTCCCTTCGTCCTCCTCTGGGTGCGCCATTGTATTAAGCTCATTCTTACCTTCTAAGCAAACTCCTTTACACGCAAGACATGTGCAATTTAAAAACACACAAATTAGATTAACGCTGCCAATAGCTCGTTAATTTACTCCACGTACCTTGGTGCAAGAGTCAGCCAAGGCTGGGCACAGTACGATCTTGAACGCGCTGTAGACCTCGTGCTTGCTGCAGAGGCCAACAGGCTTAGCCAACCTCTGAGTCTCGCGGCCGATTCTGACCAGCGCGCGTTGCAGCAGGTAAGACAGACGTGGTATCGTCTCCATAGAGACCTGGTCCATGTGCTCTCTGGTGCGACCGTTCTGCAGCACGCGAAGCACGTCGTGATGCGTCCATGGTAGTTGCTGCAGCTCTACCAGTCTGTTGTGAGAGTCCACCCAGACGAACTCGTCGGCGCTGGTAACGTTCGTGTTGATCGTCTCCAGGCTGGAGTGTCGCATCAGCCTCCTTACGGCTGGCTCCGAGCTCTCGGAGCCACTCAAGGAGGAGTAAGTGGAGGACGACTTGTGGGAACGCATCGTGAGCTGCTGGATCGCCAGCTTTATGTCTTCCAGCCCGGAACCCGACCATGGTACCTGCAACTATGGCGGGATTATTGCATGGACTATTGGCACAGCGAGATAACATTAAATACTCTAAACCAGTGATGAACACCGGGACCTGGTAAATCTATGTCAGACATAACAAATTCACTATATAAATTAAAATTCTTCGATTAGTATATTTAAGTGTTTGTTATTGCGGCCCGCGTAAAGTATTAGGTTTCCACTTTTGGCCCACTGCGGATCCAAAGTTTCGCTGTATTATGTCTACAATTGAGGGGCCCAGTAGCACATGTCAGCTTTTGCTATTATATTAGGAGGTGGTGGAATTACACTACATTGCAGAAAATTTAAAACAAATGGTATGTGCCTATTTCCATTTAGCCCTTCAATCTGCTGAGGAAGTTTGATTTCAACTGAAAGTAATAGTGTTGGAGGTTTGTCAGCTTCAGTTAACAGTGCACCAAGAAGGTGGAAGACCTTATGGTGAACGTTACGTTGAAGGGAGCGTAAAGCCTCGTTCACATTAGTCAAGTAGTATTTCAAGGCAAGTAGAGTTGAAAGGATCTCTACTTTATTTGAAACTTGAAAGAAACCTGAAAGGATATTTCAAGTGAAGTAAATACTCATTGGCAATGTAGTTTCAATTTACTTGAATTAAGTAACTTGACTAATCTGAGCGAGGTTTAAGGGTGAGTTTCTGACACCTTAGCAGGCGTGGCTCTGTGCCTGTTGCGGTTCTGTCCAGATCTACTCCTGCCGTTTCTCTGGGTGACAGAGGCGGACAGACGGTCGTCCTCGGGCACAGAGTTCAGCTGCTGGGGGCTGTGCGCCCTGTGGTGACGGTGCGGCGGTGAACTGCTGCTCGTGTGTCCACCTGTGTCCGACATGCTCGCGTGCCCGGACGATCGATTTTCATCCGACGAGCTGTTACCGGTGCATTCTGGTCGCCTCTGTAAAAGTTTGTCAATATTTTTAATTGTACGATGCTCTTTTCAATGTAGAATTGAAAGGGGGAAGAGGTACCTGAAGCGCGCGGATTTCGTGCAGACTGAGATGATGGTGCTGAGAATGATGAGGATGCTGAGGCGTTGGCGTTGGAGCCACGCTGTCCGTGTCCCTTTCCGCTACCATGTGAACCATATTGTGGACACCGTTCTTCGGCGAACTCTCCGTGAAGTCCTTCGAGTACGGGGGACAATAGAGATCCCGTCCGTTGCCGCCACCAGGTCTATGAGAAGAAATTATTTTCTAATACTCCAATTTTATTTATGCCTACAAAAAATTATGTCTATGTAGTGAAGAGGGTATCAGAGGTGGAATTAGAATGGGGGATTTTGTTTTAAAAATAGAAGATTGTTCAATATTCTTATACCTAATATTTTCTTTTTTTATATATTTCTTTATATCTCTATTTCTCTATTTCTTTATTTCTCTATTTTTCTATTTCTTTATTTCTTTACTTCTCTACTTCTCTACGCATCCATTTCTCTATTTCTTTATTTCTTTATTTAATAAGGAGTAACTTTTAGTTACCACAAAGCCTATAGCTAAGTAAGTACAATCTACATGTACAATCTACTAAGTACAATCTACATGTATTACGGAAGAGAGGAAAACAATGAAAGAAAAATATACCGAGGAAAAATAGTAGCAAAAATAAAAGTAAAAATAGCAATTTTTAAACGGTTTTTCTTTTTCTCTCTCATTTTTGGCCCCATTACTTTGCCTCGTCCCCCCTTGCGTCTCACACTGTAATTATACGACTTATACCCCACTGAGTGTATCTATCGCTTATTTAATACCCAAGTATTCCCGTGTGTCGCAGATGGAGTATCTTGGGTGGTCATTGGAGCATACGTTGCTCGAATAGAGGTTCCACGAGTTCTTTCGCCGAAAATGTCGACTAAACGATACTCGATAGCCTGCTGGGTAGGTTTCTCGTTAATTGCCCACCGAATAATTCCACCGACTCGCTTTCGATTCTTCTGTTTTGACCGCGGTCGCCCCGAGAAAGCGAGCACATAATAAGAATCAGTTCCCAAGCCTTGCCGCCGCGTATTCCGTTAGAACCGACGGGTTCGAGGAAAGTTATGAATGTTCCCTCCGTGCGGGGAAAAAATTTGATCCCTTCGTCGGAGATGCGAAGAGATAAATGCAGGGTACCGGGCGATTTGTATGAAAAAATTCCGATGATTCATTGCGCTGATGCTGCGTCGCGATACTGCGGCAGATTCTTGTCAAGGAGAATTCTTCTTTATTCAAAGTCACGTCTATGAAAACTGTTACGAAGGAAAGTTCTTGTCTACGCGTAAACTACTTAACTAAATTATTCTGAGCTGTACAGGGTGTATAAAAAGTGATGGACATCGCTTTTAGGGGCGAATCTCCATCTCTGAATCGGTGGACATTTGTAAAAAAAAAAGCTTGTCTGCAACATTGTTTATAACATCGAAAATTAATGTTAAAGTTTTTTCTAACATCAACCTGCTCTGTTCCATGAGAAAAAATCGAGTTCAAACGAATTAGAAAGCTCAGAATTAGAGTATGCGGACTTTGACACTCTAATTTTTGTATAAATAAAATTTAACAATTTTTTGCCTGAAAACGGTACGTCTGCGGCGCATAGTTCCTGTTGTACTTTTTGTCTTCTCATTGAGCAGAGTACGTTGATGTAAAAAAAACTTTAACATTAAATTTGTAAATGTTATAAACAATTTTCCACCGATCCAGAGATTGAGATTCACCCCTGAAACCAATGTCCATCACTTTTTATACAACTTGTACATTTAAATCACTTTCGGTCTGCTACACCCGCGAAAATATGTACTTTGTGGTTGAGAAACGAAATCCTCTGCTGTTTTATGTAAAAATATTGAAAACACTGTTTCCATCAGATAGTCAGATTGCCAGGAATTTTATCTTTATTATTTAGATATTCATTCGGAGACCCGATTTCTATTATTCAGGCCTTCACTTAGAAACTCGATTTCTACCGCATATATCATTTGGAATTCCGTACCCTATGCTGTTTAGAAATCTGTACACTGTATTATTTAAGAGTCTCCGAGATTCTATGTCTTTGTGGAAACATCTACCAAGTTTAGTTTTAGATCCCACGAAGGTAATTCTAATAATATAGATGCCATGTTAAATCCTATTAATTTAGAAATCTGACTACTATTATTCAAACCTTCGCTTGGAACCTTCTTTTCCACACAATATGGGTATCATTTACAATTCTGTAGCTTATACTCTTATACTACTCACTAATCTCCATAGTAATAGATAAATTCCTACCTTTACCTTTAAGACCCTACAAAGCTAAACCTACTACTTTAAAAATTGATATACATACCACCACCTTGGGTAAAATGCCACTTCTTAAAACATCTGCATTTTTAATTTTGTTATTAAACTATAAGAGCTAGACATCTGTAATTATTACCCAATACACATAATTTATCATACTTTCGTATAGTTTCATCGTTTTCCCTGTATCCCTAATTCAATTCGATTTATATTCTACAATATCAATTCAGAAACCTGTCCACCATTGAATACTGAAAGAAATGGCCCCACGTATTACTCTAAGATTAGTGAACCGCTTCAACGAATTTCTCCAAAGCAAGTCTATCTCCACGATCCCACCAATAAAGAAGCTAGTCCACCCAATAGATCTGTCTCATCGATTAAGCGACTTTCCACGGGGCCAGGAGTACGGTTCGTGCTGTATCTCCGTGAAAAATCGCCGGGCCAGCGCTGCTTTCTCGCGTTTCCTTTAATTTTGTGAACACCGTGCCCCGCGTTACGTAACAGAGGGATTGCATGCGAGCACCGTGCAAATTAACAACGGTAGGTGTACGAAAGTAATGAGATTCACGTGATCGATAAGTGGATCGGCCAGGGAGGCGATCGTGATCCACGTGTGTTCCGTGGATCTTGATTCCCCCTTATCCGCCCTCCTGGTTCCAGGCTCGGGAGGGATTCGGTGCCATGGCACGTTCGCGAGCTTCGAATTCTTTCGGGAAACGGAACGGCCCCGTCGAGGGGAAATAAATTTCAGAGGGGACAAGGTAAGGTAGGTATCGCCTTGCAGAACTCCGCTGAACACTTTTACGGTAGATGATGAACTTGAGGGTGGTTATGGGTCGAAGGGGGTGGTCCCTAAGTTTCAAAATGGTACTTTAAGGTAATTTAACAGGACCGAGGTTTCTCGTTAGAAATTGTGGTAGGGAGCAGATGTGTCGGTGCGTATTCTATTATACTTTTCCATCTGTTTGCTTAAGGGGCCATTTTACTTTGATCGGTCGGATTTTTGTATAAATACAACATATGATGAAATAAATCTTTTTGGAATTTTTTAAGCCACTCTTATATGTATTATGCAAAAAAATGGCACCTCGAAAAAGAGGTATGTTTTTGAAGCAGGTGACTTTTTGGCTCAGGCTTATCTGAAACAGAAAATTCGAAGGGATTCTTAATCTGTATGAGTGCCGCTATCGCTCGTACATCAATCAACAATTTTTGACGAAAAATAACCGAGAAAAAGGGTGTTTTTATCAAATATCTTCTTAAACCCGCGTTATTTTGTTATTTTTCAACGAAAATTGTTAATTAAGCGAAGGGTGCTAGGAACACTCATACAGATTAAGAATCTTTCCGAATTTCTTGTTTCAGATAAGCCTGAGTGGGGAAATCACCTGCGCCTCGGGCGAACCTCTTTTTTGAGGTTCCATATTAACGCTGTAAAAACAACATTTAAAGCAAATTAAAAAAATTCTGTTAAAATTTCTTTGTATAGCATAAAAGTAGCTTAATAAATACGAAAACGATTTATTTCATTCTATGTTGTTTTATTGAGAAAAAAATCTTTAAGAATAGCTTAATTTTTCGAGCAATCAAAATAGTAGGTATATTTAATTCTCCATTCAAGCTTCTTAATTTCACCTTTTCATTTAAAAAAATTAGCCAAAGCGGCATCTCTCCCATAATTACTCGAAGAAAATTTCCCAATATCACAGGAAGATAGGCTTCTACTCTCTACCGCAATCTACCACGTGGAAGTACCAGTGGAAGTATCCACGGTGCTCAAGCCAACGGTCATTTCTCATCGACACAGTGAACAACGCGAGCGTGATTTACCCCCTCAGGCGCCATTGCTGGACGAAGCTCCAGTCCGCCTTGAACCCGGTGTTGTCCCCCGGCAAGGACCAATAATCCTCGACCTGGCTCTCGTCCTCCTCGATCCTCAGCACGTCCTCCCTGCTGGGACTGACGTTCACCACGATTTCGTGCGTCACCTTCGCCTCCTCGTTCTCCATCAGGCTCACCGTCGACCGTTGCCTCTCTGCCCTCTCCAGCCTCTTCCCCTCGTCCTCCTCGCCCTTCAACCTGGAATCTTCCTTAACCACCGTCTGCGAGGGAGCTTCCTTCGAGCAGGCTTTGCTCTGCCTCTGATTCGAGTCCCCGAAGTAGATCACCGTCTTGTGAGCCGCCACATCCCTCTCGATTTTCGTCACCCTCTCCATTTTCCCCTCGCGATCCTTGCTCTCCAGCGTGACGCTGTTACCGTACCCAGCATCCCCTGGATCCTCAGCTTCCAGCCACTCCTTCGACGGCGTTCTGCTCGTAAAAGGCAAACCGCGGCGCAAGATAAAATTCACACCCTCGCGACGGACCTGAGGGCCATCCAGCTTCGTTGCCATCTTGCAGTCCTTCAGCTCACGGCAGAGCATGCAGCCACAGTCCTTGTCGATGCATGCCACTTCGCTGGTCAACGGCATGTCGCCCCGCCGGTGCGCATTCTTCTTGGTCCCTTTCTAATCACTCCTTTTCATTGATTACACCGGGAGAAGGCCACGCGCCACTGTGGGACGTTCGTTCGACCACGATAGCGATCGTATGATTAACCAGCAATTCCAGGAATAAGGTCTCTTGTGTTAGTAATCACTGGGCTCGTATCAAAGAGGATGTCCGGTGGGTTTCTTTCCTAGCTGCTTCAGGGAAAGATGACGATTCCACTTAACGTGACGTTGCGTTACCACTGGAACTTTAAAACACCTGACTCTGGTCCTCTAGTCATCGTGAACACATTCACCGAATACTTTATCTCAAAAACTCCGTCTAATTTCTTTCTAACTTTCCAACTTCCACCACTGTAACTATCCGCAAAGACGTTCCAGGCGTTGAAAACAATCCTCTTGCAAATCCAGTTCAGAAGCGCGAATGTCCGCCAACGAAGCACGCAAACTGCACCTGAGGACGCGTCCCCCTTAATCTGTTTTTTACCCGGGCGCGTCTCGCCTCGATGCTCGCGAATCACGCTGAGAGACGCGGCACTAGCAGTGACGTTTTTGCGCTGGGCACGCGACTGCAAGACGGCAGGTGAAACGCGTGCACTTGCTCCGCAAACCGCACACTGCCGGGGCACCGAATAGAGGAGACAGCTATCACTTTCCTTTCGTTGCTTCTTTTCCACCGCCTTGCCAGGCACTCCGCCGTATCGCGAGAGCTGCGAGGCTTATCGGCGCGCGCGAAACGCCGCGTATCGCGCGAGAGTGCTCCCTTTTCGCCGCGGCGATCGCTGGCTTAGCCGAGTGTCGCTTTTGTCAGTGGAAATGGAAGGAGGGAGCCGCGTGTCACTGGCAAATTGCAAGGATGACGGAGGTCGCCAATTCCACCATTTCTCAGATTCTTAAGTGGGGGTTGTTTGGCAAGGGGTGAGAGAGTCGAGAGAACTCGAGGTGGGATCGTTTGATATTCTTCTAAACAATGAGATATTTAATGGCCCTTTATACCAGAGTGTTACGAAACTAGTGAGCAAGCTTCCTAGGAATTAGGCGCAGCAATTCCGCGCGAATTCTCCTAGCCCAGTTTAGGCTCACGCTCGAAAACACTGTGCCCATAATAGAGCCGCTCCGTTTTCGCGGGCCCGCGATGGAAACCGTTGCCCGTAATTGCGGTCTGAGAAGCACAGAAAATATCCGCGCGGCTCGTTCGCACGGGCTCCAAAGATAGAACGCCTGGCGGAGAGCAATTACGCGCTCGCGGAGGCGAGTTCGCGCGCTACTTTCACCGTTCTGGTCCGTGGTCGATCGATCCCCCGAAACGGATACGATTTCCTTCGATCCCCCGGTTAATCCAAAGTGAACCACTGAACGCACTCGCGTGTATGTCACTGTATTATCAGCCTCGTGGAATACTGGGATAAAATCGGGGACGGAATACACGATTACTGGAGGAACAAAGCTGGGGACCGGCTGGAAGTAGACCTCGAGGACGTCGCGACGTTCTACTTTTAATTGGCGAACGCGGTATCGCCCGATTTCCCTGTCCACCGTGACGTGGTTAAGTGGTGGCTGCCACACGGCAAACTGTTATGCTCTTTTCACCGTAGTGGCAGGAAACCGGGTGAACGCGAGCGAACGGGCCGCGTGTCTTTAGAAAACCCCACCACGCTACTGGGTTTCGGGGGAGCACTTCCGGCCGGCCATCCTACTTCCTCCTCAGCGACGCCACTCGCTCCTGACCACGGCTCCGTGACGATCCTCGGACACCGTGTTCCCCGATCCTTTCGTCAGACTTCCCTTTCTATGCAAACCGTCGCTGTTATCGCGATGGAAGGGCGTGAATCGCTCCCGGGGATTGGGAAACGCGACCCGAAACGGTTATCAGCCTGAGGTGAACGTCCCCGTGCCACTTGCGGCCCCTTTTATCAACCGCTGCCATATCGCTTTTCTATTGGAGGTGATAACGGGTAAGCGGAGGGAAAGGAAATTGAAATTAGGTATCGGCTTGAGTTATGGCTTTGTTGTGTTTTACGACTGTGGGAGTGGGGCACAAGGAGGGCTCGAGAAGGTAGGGAAATACCTATAGAAAATTTCAATATCTGTGGAATAATGTTTATAATAGACTGGATAAGGATTGTCTATAAATTACGTAAAGCTTTTTAGGAAGGGCGACGTGGATTTCTTACGTTTTCTTACAAGGGTGGAGGGTCAGGTAACGTCTTACGAAATATTCTTTAACCTAATTTTCAATAAATACAAATTCTATGATTAATGTTTCAGAAAAGTAATTTTAATTTAAATTTCCCGAAACTGAACGTAAGGACGAAGGAAGGGGTTGGAATATAAAATATATTAGGGGAGGGAGGGGATAAGAAATCGCCAAAATTACTCTTACGTAATTTAAGGGCGATGCCATAGGCACTCTAAAGTGCCCCCTCTATTAGGACCTAAAATATCTTAACAACTCCACTTCAGATAATTGAAAATTTAAATCCTAATCTGACATGATTCCATAACACTTAAGTAATGTATCTCCGGCTCAATAAGGAAGACCCACTGAAGAAATTGACGAACGGGGGCACGAGATAATTCCCCATTAGCAGTGTTTGCCTTGGGACGTTTGCACAAGGGGGAGGAAGAGCAGCGAAAGAAAGCGAGCCCGGTGTCACCGTTTCCCGGCGTTCCTTTACAAAGGCGAAGAAGACTCCCAGGAGTTTCCTACCCGTAATTAACGTCGAAGGTGCAGGGTGCACAATGCGGAAGGCGGGCAATTAACTAGGCCAGAGCCGTTCTAAGGCTGCGCCATTAAAAACGTCCGCTCTTCTGTGAGCCGCGCGGCGCGATAAATACCAGCGCGATACAAATGATACCCTCGGCGGTGCTAATTGATCACGAATCGCGTGCTTTTCATTGAAACACGCCTTATGATAAATCCGCGTGAAAGTCGTAGATAATTTTACTCCCTAGACAAACCGGTCCCCGCCTTTTTATCCGCCGCCCCTCCCGTTTTCGCGTGCCACGCTGCGCGTGCACGCGAAACACGGCCGCCTGCAACATTATGATTAACGTCTGTTAACGCCGACGCCGCGGTTCGACGGTAGCCTTCGATCGTGGGCAGTTTAACTTTTACACCGTGATCCCGCCCGCTTTACAGTCACGCGTTGCGCAACGTCACCGTGCGCGATGATAGTGCGCCGTGAATTTTAATTAATTTACACGCGATACGATTCGTGGCAGCTATGATTAGGGCAACAGTGGGTTACAACCAACGTTCGATTACCAGGAAATATCTCTCCCCGTCGTTTGTACCTACGATCGCGGGAACGTGTTTACTGACTCCTCGGAGATAGCATTATCGAGGCGGGTTAAAACTGTTCAGTTAATTTAGTGACTTAATGATACAGTTTTCCTGGGGTTAGTTTGGTAATGGGACAACTTTCGTTACTCGCTGTTAAGTACGGTACGTAGGAGGAATATAGCGAGGTTGTAGGAGCTTTGGGGAACCGCAAAGTTTTCAGCTCTGAGCTGTGGGAGCTCCAATGTTTTCTGATTTGAGCCCTGGGAGCATCCAAAGTTTTCAGCTTTGAGCTTTGGTATTTTTTGGGGGGAGCTAAGGTTTCTGGATCTCTTATCGCAAAATCTCAAAGCTGTGAACTTTGGGACTCTGCAGCTTTGAGCTTCGGTATTTTCTTTACAGAGTTAAAGTTCTCAGATTTCTCATCGCAAAATCTCAAAACTGTAAACTTTGTAACTCCCCCAGCTTTTACAACCTCGCTATATATCTTCTAGGTACCATAGATACAAAGCAGGCTACTTCCTGTCCTGGTCAGACAGTGAGCTCATTCTTCCCTGAACGTGCCAGAGTTAATAATTAGGGGGCCAATTAAGTTTCAACTGACCCGGGGGGGACCATCGTTTCTCTGAATACGTCTGAATGGACAGAGGGACATTCGTCCCCTTCAGTTACGAGCAGCCAGGCCTACCAAGAATGAAAAGGCATCGACGGAAGTCTTTAATCTATAACATAACGCGCCCCTTACGAGAAAGGTTTTGCAAGGAGGAGTTCAAGGCGCGCATTGTCCGTGCTCATCTGGCGAAACTCCGGTGTCAAGGGCGACAGCCGCCGCCAACCGGGATATTAAATTAATTACCGAACCGTGTCCTCTGCCACGGCAATGCGTTCTCCACTGTAATTGTAACGAAAATCACGGTTGCGTCATGCTTACGTAACGTTAAAAACAAAAGTTTCCCTCCAACCTGAAGAAAGGAAAAATACACAAAACAATGGTACAATGAGAAAAAGAAGAATCAGAGTAAAACCGAGGGGGACTAGTTTTTAACAAATTCTCGTTAAATTTTACGCGCGTACGTGTTCCCATAAAACTAAAGAGACCATCTTACTATAAAGCGCAAATACTTTAGATTAAAGGACATCCTAGACAGAAGTTACGGCGCGCTTAAAATTCCTCTCTTCAAGCTCATGCCTTGGTCCACTTCGGCAAGAAACTTCGCGATAGCGCAATGTTCCGCGATCGTAAAAACTCTGGCCAGTATCTTTACCGACTCTCCGCGATTTACACTCCAGTTAACGAATCCTGTTACTCCAGCAACCTATATCTCCCAACAGAATGTGTTTTGCAGACACTCTAATCTCGTGCGCAAAGGAAGCGTGCTGTTCGATTCGAGAACGCATTGGTAATCTCCGGCTACTTCGAAGAAAGTCGTTCTTCGAAAATAAGAGGCTGTGGAGCTATTCAGCACTTGAAACTGGACCAGTTTCACTTTGGACCATTCCATCAGCCTGACGCGATAAAATTTCTATAACACGAGCAAAACAGGTGGTGAATCTGAACGTGGAAATAGCACAAGCTGTAGAGTACGACGAGTAAGTGCGCAAAGTTGATAAGGTTTGATGCATCGAGGGGTCTAGTGGAAAATTAGCACATGCCACCGTTTCATGATTTTAGAGAGAAAGAAGTTGAAAGGAAAATTGGTTTCATGAGATATGAGTACGAAATTGTAATTATTTTAAACGGTGCTTTAATTAGAGCCAAACAAGAGCACAAAATTTACGCCAAGCTTTTCGTAGAGTTATCAATTTTATAATAACAAATATCTATGCATAAGGCCCCGCAAAATTTACACGGAGCTATTCCTGGACCGCGGGGCCATTTAAAGAAATTTCATAATAACAAATATCTATGCATAAGACCCCGCAAAATTTACGCCGAGTTTTTTGTAGATCCCGGTGTTTTTTAAAGCGCGGGGCCGAGTTTCAGAGAACGCACTGGTTCCGCCTCGCTCCGGCCCTGATATTAGGAGGTGGTGGAATTGCACTACTTTGCAGGAAGGAATTAATGGCACAAGGAAACGGAAATTTATGCACATGTGTCATCGGTTATTGCAAACTGACGGGACAGTCTAGCGTCCATCGATTTCTAAGCGCAACGTTCAGGCAGAAGGGCTATCTTGGACCCTCGTAAACGTAACTCGTGCAGGTTTTCCAACGGATGGCCATAGTCCTGGCGTAAAAACGGTTTTGTAACGGCTTGGTTATCAGCGGCCGTTAATTCGAGGCCATCCGCGAGTGGCGTGCTTCCTAATTGTAAATACGGTGTAGATAATAAGCAGGCATTTTAATAACGAGTTCTGGAATGTATTCCGGAACGACGGGAATTTCGTTCGCGGTTAAGTGCCGCGCACTTGCCGCTATTTAGCTTTTTTAACGTTTATGGGGCCACGTCTCTGCGTCCTTTGCCGTTCTCGCACGCTTCCTTTCAGCGGTCGAGAATATCGTTCTTGCTGTCGTTACTCTTGCACAACGTTTCACGTGAAAACGGTTACATTTATAATGGGACTTACTTGAAAATGTGCACAGGTGTATGTAAACCTTCTTTAATCTCTTGAATAACATTCAAGCGAGCTACTGTTTTTAGTCCCCAGTCCACGATCGCCTTTGAACCTCGAATATCAAAATTCCAAACTGGTGGTGGAGTTTGAAGGGAGATCTAATTAATTATTCAAGGTAAAAGGAGCCCTTCTCTATAAAGGGGCCAGGATGCAAGAAATATTTTGGGGCCCCAAACAATTTGTCCACGGTAAAAGAAACAGAATACCTTTTCAGGAAAGGAGGATAATAATAACAATAAAGGAAATAAAATAAAAAATAAAAGAAGAAAGCAAATAAACATTAACCTATTTAAATATACGACTCTTTTCCTGCCATATTATTAGTAATATTAGATTATTATATTAGAAATTATAGTCTAATTTCTTTTTTGACACAATTGTGGTGTGCACGTAGTAGTGCCAATTGTAAGTTTAGACTTTAGAGCTTGAAGTTCAAGTCGTTTTATAATATTAACTCAATTTTAATTAAATAAAAAAATGACGTCCTCATTTTTTTATTTTGTTGTTTTCTCTTTTCTTCTTTTCCCTAACCCAACCTGTACTTACTGTCCGAGCCCCGTTTGCCTTGCACCCTCTGCACCCTCTGTGGTCGACCCTCCCTTTGATAAAAAGTTTCACTCACCTCCTCCCACACAAAAGTTACTCAAACCCACAAGATGCATTAAGAGATCTGATACCTTATCCTCCCTTAACCATGCCCCCAGAAGGTCCAATCTTAATCTTCCTCCCAAAAGGTTTGTTTTTTATTCTGCGGGGGGTTCACAGAAAATGAATCCTTGCGAATGCAGAGATGCTAACCGCGGCACGTCCCTGACCTAGCTGCGCGTTAACGGGAGCCAGTAAAAGCTAGTTAAGGTGGCAGAAAAGAGGAAGGAAAGGAGGAAAGGCCGTTAACCTAAATATCTCGCGGAGATCTGGCTAAGCATCGACGTGAAGGCATCCTCTCACGCGCGTTACACTATCGTGATCACCCCGTTCCCAGTTAACATCCCCCCTTCCATGCTCATTACCCTGGGCCCCGACTAATTAATCGCGCGCCAGCGCATCTGGTCGACTCTCCTTTCGCACGATCGCGCGAAATTCTTCGCCCACGGCGGATAATTTCTATTTCATCTTGTCCCGCCGGAAGTGGCGGGCCTCTCTCCATGCTTTCTCTCTTCCTCCCCCGTCGTCGCGTCCTAGCGGCGGGAAAATGTATCCGGCGATTGAGCGAGGTGGGCTGGTTGCAAGGATGAATGAAAGGAAATTCGAAAGGGGGAGGAAGAGCGAGAGTCGAAGTTCGCGGCTGCTCGTTCCCTGTGCTCGTTCAATCGAACTGAAACTGGAAAGTACCGCGTGAGAGCTACGCTTCCGAATGAGTGGTTTTAATGAACTTTAATTGGAATAGATGAGGACCACGCTTTCGTTGGAGAATGCGATTTGAAAGGTCGAGATACGCACGGCGAGAACAGTGGTCTGAGGAGTTATTATTTATATTCTCACTGCTCAATGGGGAATAAGTTGCTTCCTGAGAAATTCGCTATCTTCTGTTTTATAAATTTAAATTTCCAAGGTTAACGACCACCCTCACAATTTTATTCTCAGTTTCTTCGAGCGAGCTTGGGACTTTGCTATCCTCTCCCTTTTAAACTGATAAAGCAAGTGAGCATGATGAGAGGGTAGGAGTTACAGTAGAATCGTGAGAATTACCATTAGTGACCAACTCATCCTGTGATTATAATTATTAATCGAATGGAACAGTAACAATAATAGAGCAAGTTCACAGAGAGATAAAAATATTGTGTTTCCCATTTTATTTTTTAATTATTTTGTCATTAGTTTTATGAAATTGGACTTACTACTTAATTCATGGCATATTTTCAAAAATCTCATCTCTCGCGACTATTTCCATTATTTACATTTAGTTGTTGCTGAGATTTTTGTCTTATGTTAGAAAACTCTCATGTAAAATCTCATCGTAGATTCACACCTTTAGATCAACCCTTCCCCACAAAATACTCAAAGACACACAGATCTGAAAACTGCGGAGCACTCGACCCACCACTTCCTCCCTTTATCAATTAAAAAAACTCCAAATCGATGACACGCCGAAACTCCCACTCCCCTCCCAAAATTTCTGTCTCTACCACAAGGCAATCAATCTTCCTCGTCCATTACTCGGTTCCCAAGCTTCCAGCGGCCGAGAAATAGCAAAGCGCTTGAACACCGTTGGTACAGGCGAGTTCGCAGACCAGCCAGCCCGACTTTCACAAAAGAAAACGGACAATGGCTCGAAAAACCGCTGGTATCACACAATCCCTCCATTGTTATCGTTTTTAACGGGCCGATTGAGAAGTTTATAGCGCGCCGTGTCCGCCGTAACTTGGGATGGAAACGTTGGACGTGCACGGTGTTCGAGCATCACGGCTCGCTTTAGCGCTGGCCCGCGAACGTAATTGTTTTACGTAATATACAGCGCGACTCTGTTAGATAAGTGCGCGTACGTGTGGATGCGGCGGTGGATTTCAACAGAACGGGACTCGCGGCGATCGTAAATCGGTCAGCCGACGAGCTACACGGGGGAAGGGCTTTCTCCTCGATAACCCGTGATAACCCCTCGCCGACACGCGGAATATCTTACGCTCTCGCGCATCCTCGTCGCCTGTTAGCGCGCGAGCATCGTCCCTCCTTCCGTAATTCATTGATGCCTTCGATCTACCTGGTGATTTGTCTCCAGTCGCTTTGACACGAGCTCGTCGATTTCTTCGTAGGAGAGGCTGGGGTGAAGTGAGCCTTGGGGTGACATGAGCTTTCTTAATTTGTTTCCTTTTTGCATCTTTTCTTTCAAGTTGAATTTTAATATACGCAAGCCTCTGTGTGTGTAAACATTTTCCAATTTCTTTCGCTCAAAATTTGCTGCTCCCTAAATTTTTCCGCCCCTCAGAATTCGTCGCCCTCCAAAATTTGCCGCCCCCAAAATTGTCGCTCCCTCAAATTTCCGCCCCACAAATCCACTGCTCCCCAAATTTGCCGCCCCCGGCTGCAGCGTAACTAGCCCAAACACAAATCCTTCTCAGAATACAATTACCTACATACTAAAACTTCAGTGACCCCATTAAAATTTCGATTAATAGGAAGCCAGAGGGAATATCTGAAATTTCCCTCGTGGGGATCAGCAGAGAATTTTCCAATCACGAGTTACACTAATTTCTCCCGCGACTATAAACGAAACGATATCCAACGAGTTCCAGTTCGAAAGAAAAAAAAACATTTTTCCCGATACTTACAAATATCGCATGCTCCGTGGTATTTGTTGCCGAGACCGTTTCTTTTCCTTCTCTTTTTTATTATTACTACCGGGGTGTTTAGCCAGGGGATCCCAAAACATCGCCGTTAAAAGGGGGCCACGGTCTACGGTCGATCCGATTAAGGATCATTAAAATTTACGACGTACGTAATTACCGCCGATTCGATTAACGATGTCGAACGAGCATATATCCGTAAGACACACCTTCTCCCCCTGCCCCCTCGCCCCCCGTCATTTAGTTCCATCGACACCACTGACGGGCCCCCCGAAGAATCTGCTCGGCATACAAATAGGCGTGCTGAAATTTAAGGGTTCACGTAATAACTCCAGAAATTTCGGGGTTCGTTCACCCCTGCTGTGTACACGTAACGGACTGGCAAGCTCTACCAATGCACGTCCTGCTTCGTTATCAAGAAACATAAAGGGACTACTACCTTTCCCACCCCTAACTTCTCCTACAAACAATGCAACCCTCATTATTACTTTATGCGTCTATATTCACAGTTTGAAAAGGTTTTGCAAATTTTTTCCCGCGTTACGGGTCTAACAGGAAGTGTATAAGTACCACAGTTACTAGTCCTGTTACTAGGAAACTATTTAGCTATACAATTTTGGGAAAAGCTAAAGGATTGAGATTCTTGAAGATTTTCTAGGTCGTGAATTGAACTCTGAGGATTCAGTGTTCGACGTAGGCTCATTGGTATTCCGTGGGGCGATCGTGTCGTGTGCACACTCGCCGATTCGTATGTAAAACACGGCCCATCCCTGGCCCTTATCAATATGTATGACACCGAGTTATAATCGATAATAATTGCCCATCGATGCGTAACATTAAAATTATCGATTGCGTATCGTATTCCTCTCGATTTCGGCCCCGATACCGGTTAAAAATAGCCACCCCGCGGCGACAGGGTTCAGCAACCCCCGTCGAGGCTAGTAGCTTTTGAACCCCCTTTCTACCAAAAGGGACAAATACTAAGATAAAGTATATACGTAGGTACTTTTATATATTTGGGGATGTAGCAGACCTTCCACCCTGAATTCTGGTGAAGGGAGTGCAATCCCAAAAACTTGCACTCTGTGTATTTTCATATCACTACTGCCCTCGATATTCTAAACTCAACTATCGAGACGACAGAGTCACCCATATTCATTGAACTAAGTACATACTGGACTAAACCGACTGCCACCTCGAAATGGGCCCGTGGACGTTCATCAACACCTCCCGTAACAGCCGTGTACACGCCGATCTGGCGGAGGTTACGCGTGGTAGCGAGCGAGCGACTCCCCGCCGATAAGATCGTTACACGAGGCGTTATCGCGTTACAGAAAACGAGCCTTGTAACGGAGAGCTGGCCGGGATGGCGGGGCCCGTTCGGGACATGTAATATCTAGTTTCGTCGGGGTAGGAAGGGGTCAACGTTCCATCCGCGGAGGATCCCCTTGGGCGGGTTTTAATCGATCCTTATCGGGGCTAGCGGATCACCGTGAACGGGGACCATTAATCAGATCTTCGTTAAGATCGATATCGATTACACGGGGTGGGGAGGGATGCCGGGGGGACGGAATAAAAGAGGAGGAGGCTCACCGGCGCGGCTTGGGTCGCAGTATCTCGTGGCCGGAATCGGATATGCAGATACTCAGGCTCATCGGTCCGCCGTAGTGTTCCGGGGGCGCGCCCGGCTGCACCGTTTGCTGCTGAGGACTCGAGATGCCGGAAGAACCGGAAGTACCGGTCAAAAACAACGGCTGTTGACCGCAGCCGTCCATCGTCGGCCGCTCCACGTTCATTGCGTCCCCCGTTCCCGATCACGCTGGAAGACCTGTAAATTTTAAACGATCCTTTAGCTTCGAGAATTATTACAGGTGTACCAATAGCAATAGCGAGGCTCTTGGGAATGAGAAGATAATGGTATTTTGCCTCATATCTGATGGCTTCTGAAGCCTCGAATCCTGCGAAGTAGATACTTCGCCAATGCTTTGTGTGTTTATAGTAATTTATCATTCAAATTCGACGGTAGAATTTCGTCATTCAGGGGCTCAGTGGAAAATGGGTGTATGCCACCGTTTTATTATTATTATTATTATTATTGAAATCAACGGTTAAAACCCTTTAGTGCACAAAATACCTACTCAAGTAATATTAAGATCAACAGCGCACTACAGTAATAAGTAAATTAGTAGGTACTATATGCGAAGATGGACACCTAATTGTCTTTAGGTATGATTTTAGAGGGTAGCAAGTTGAAGGAAAAAATATTTTTATAGGAAATACCGTACGGAATTGTAATTATTTTAAACGGTAGGTAAGTACTTGAGGTAGATGGTAAATGGCAAATATTATTAAATTTTAGCTGAAAGGATAATTAATTCTTTTCATTTTTTTTATTTCGCTTTATATATCGTTTACCATTATTTTTTAATATTTTTCTTTCTTTTTCTAATCCAGTCATTATTAACCCGTGGGTCGTGACTTATTTTCTGAGGGGTCGCCAAAGTTATTTTTAGTTAACGATTTTTAGCACCTATTTATTTTAATTATTGCTTATTTTATTTAATTATTAAGTTAGAATTATATTCTAAAATACCTATTTTTAATGTGTTTTCTTTACCTTATTAAATTTACCTTACCTCATACGGGGTTTTGAGTATTATAAAATGGGATCGCCACTAAAAAAAGATTGAGAAACGGGGGCAAATGCGAATAGGAGCAAGTTCGTTTGATCTGAAATGCTCGGTGACATTTGGAGCGCCCTGTACTGGGATCCCCACAGCCATTGATCATACCGAATATCAAATAATAACAATTGACCAATATCTCACGATGATCTATATGGGAAGGTAACGGTCCGAGTCTCATACACGGCGGAATAGCGTTCGCCTTACGTAAACAGATGCAAGGAGTCACGACTGAACGTGCACGGAAAAATCGTCGTAACGCGCGTGCCTTTAATTTTCCCGTTTCGCGGCGCGGCGATCGTGCGGGACGAGAGATTCGGAATGGGAGCTGCTGCGTTGAATACAAAAACCTGAGAAATCGTTAACGGAGAGGCGAAGATGGAATGTGGAGGTAGGTGAAACTCAAATCGAACCGCAGTGGGAACCGAACTGCCGTGGAAAGTTTTCAAGAATTTCTATATCGCCGCGAAACGAAAGACAGAGCGGCGATACATTTTCCGCCAACGCGTCCCGTGTATGGATCGCGTTTCCAGCGATAATTAACACTATCCGCGACAACAAACACCGCCGCGGCTAAGTAGACGAATAATTGCTTCCTCCTGCGCGCGATGGTATCTTCGCGGCTAATTATTCTTACAATTAGAATCATCCAGACCGGCTCGTTAATGACCTTCGGGCTCGAGAAAGTTTCGCGTAATTACTTTCATCCGAAGATTTTCCCGATCGCTCGGAGTTTCACGCGCAAAAGTTTCTACGTCCTCGGCTGCCTTTGCTTTCATTCGCGCGGAGCGGGATATCGTTGCGTTAGCCTACATTCTTCTGTATCCAATGAAATTCTAAAGAAGAAACGAAGATGATTCCACTATAGTTCAATAAAATCATTTCCCTTAAGCCGCTACGTATTTATTTTACCTATTTTGCGACTGTGAAGCATCACGAAGAAATGGGGAAACCAGGGAGCCATACTTTTTAACATTTTTCTTCAACATACATATTGTTGTTCAGCGAATTTTCAAAATATTAAAAAACGGCCCCGTTAATACTTAATAGACAAATTTAATTTTTTGTTTCAATTAATCCAAAATTGATTTAGGAGGTTCATCGTTTACCCTCCGCAAAAAGAAGAGCGTGAGCTTGGAGCCACCTCGTGACATATATCTATATATATTTTCTAAACTTTTATAATTATTGTTTTTAATGCTTTACAATATGAAACGTCAAACCGCAATTTAATCGGTTGATCAGTTTTCGGGCCGTCACAGTACTCCAGCCCCTTAAGTCCAAATAATACTTAAATTCATACTTAATATCTAGAAATGAGGTAGTTATGCTACAATATAGTGGAACCTACGTGAACATTTAAACCGAAGAAAATTATTTATGAATACAATATGTAGTCTCGTTGGGCAACTATAGCACTGCTTCACGTTCAGCTGCGTTTGGACGGTTC
Organism: Andrena chrysosceles; assembly: GCA_963855975.1. NCBI lineage: Eukaryota > Metazoa > Arthropoda > Insecta > Hymenoptera > Andrenidae > Andrena > Andrena chrysosceles. Next base: position 5,144,064 of record OY979766.1, on the reverse strand, counting down.
TACCGTTCAGGGAGCTTTTCGCGGTCGTGCCCCGGCGAAGTGAGTCTCGTTGCTCGCTTTTCGACGGGCCCTTGTATGCAATTACTCCGGCTGGCAGGCAAAGTGCTTCCTTAAGCGTGCATATCAAGAACAGCCCCGTGTGTCCCCCCTCCCGCCCCCGTTTCTTCATAAAGTGAAAGCACGCGCGCAATCTTCGCTGCCCCTTCGTAGAATTTTCATCCGCGCGATGTTCGCGGAACGCGAGACATTCCCGTGATTCCATTCGGGAGCGTTTTTGCAGAGGCGACTTCGCGAATGGAGCCAGTACTATTCCGTAATAAAAGTATCGCTGACCTGAACGGACTCCTCGACTTTCCACAACAATCTTATGAAAGGCACTAACGAGAAAGATGATCCGTGCGCACTCAGCGATTTTAAAATCGATGCGCTAATTGAGGAAGCCTCGTCGCAGCGCGATCCAAAGCTCACGCTTGCATCCCTATGTCTATCGCCTAAATGCTGATTCTTTAAAATAAAACAGACAATCTACTGCAAGCGCGCGCGCAGATATTTAAAAGTAAAGCGAGGAGTCGCTCACCAAAATCGACATTTAACAGAGGCGTATCAAGTGACATTCGGAGCGGATCGCGTGCGCGTGTACGATTTCACGCGCGCGCGTGCGCGCTGGCAATGGGAATAATAATGCCACGGCCCAGTGGTGCTTGTGATTTAACCCGGGGGCCAGGAGAAAATTCGTGTACGAGGGGAGGCACACGTGGGCGTAAACAAAAGTACGATTCTGCCTGGGGCGCGGAATGCGCTGGACGCGTCGCTGGGTCCTGGTACACCGTAACGTCCACTCTACGTACATATGGCGTGTCATGGCGCGCGGGCATGCGTTCGCCGCATTCCAACGGCTGCCCAAACCGAAACCTATATCGCGTATACCCATCTCGCTCGCCTTCCCTCTCCTTTCTCCTGCTCGCTCCTTTTCCACGCTGTCCTACACTTTATCCCTACCCCCAGCATCTTCCTGTCCCCACTACGGGACCCTCTCAGTCGAACCCTGTCCGCGCGCGCGCGCTCGCGATCTTCTTCGCAGGAGAACCGCGGCTTTAGACCTATTTCGGATGAGACATTTTTTTATGCGTTGTTGTTTGTCTTTCTCCCTGACATGCAAACTAAATGAGGGACCATTATCAGTGCTTGGTCAGAGGAGAACGTAAGAATTGAGGTATAGACTAATAATGCGATTTAATATTCGAGAATCACTTATGTCGATGATAAGTATTCTAAAAGAAAGTAAAAAGAAGTTTTGCCAATAATACGCGGTGCTTCTAATGTCACAGATATTGAATAAAATGGTACACGTATCATGCAAGATGTTTCATTTATCTTCATCCTGTTTGTTTATTTCCCGATTTAAATTTACATGCGCAGTCATGAGATTTGGAAAATGATTGAAAGTACCTATGTGAATGTCCCCAAGAATCAGGAACCATGTCGCTTAAGAAGACCCGTATATTATCTCCCCTTCGGTAGCATCGCACAAAGAGGTTTGTCGCGATCTCGCAATGAATCTTCGATCGATCGCGTCGCAGTCCCGTGTATTTGGCAATCGATCGGCCAATGGAACGCGTGGACGATGTCCCCTACTACCCCGCAGAATGTCGAGGAACCCTGACAACCTTTCTAAGAATCGCGTCACCTATTTGTCATCATTGCTGGATACGCTCCTCCACCCTCTCCCGCCGTGTCCTATCGATCCTCCAAGCTCTGAGACTTACGCGGATGCATTCCACCGTTCGCGTATATACCTGATCGTCGTAACAGTTCTTCCCGACTGCTTCTCTCGATGTTAGTAGGATGCACGCAAATATGGCCCCCCGGCGCTCATAGATCAGCGCGATTTATGAGATCGTTATGGGCTCGGAGAAAGGGGTGGGTCGGGGACATTGGATCCGTGGAAGCAACCGACGGTTTAATAAGTTGCACGCACGAAAGCATTCGCTGGATTTATGGCAGCGAGTACAGCGATTACGATCACTTGGAAGTCGCGATAAAGACGACTCGAAATTACGCGTGACGTGTACCGTTCCTTGTGTGTGTAATAGCACGGGTATCTGGCTACTCGGCTCGAATTGTGCGGTCCTCCATGGTCAAAGGTGTCGGATGTTTTTACGACCGCCGCTCTCGACAGGACAATGTCTGCGGCAGTTCGTTAGATGGGGACATCCGATGCGGGCCTGTATCAATGTCCCCGTTGTACGTCACTGAACGGGCGAAAGTCCGAGAAGGAGGATCACGATCTATCAGAGGAGGGCTCTCGCGAGTGTGCGACCTACGCGGCAACCGGTTAGCTGTAAATCCTTTGAGAGGCCCAAATCTTTCTCTCTCGAGGGGTTTACGCGGTACGTTATGACCTCCCGGACGATCCGAGCCGTCGTTAGTACTTCGGGCACCGAAAAACCGAATGTCTGAAATATCCGCGTCGCCACGGGTCCAGTGGACCGTCGAGATGCGGTCGAGAAAAATTCGATTTTCGGGAAAACCGGTTTCCACGGGCTATTAGAAGCTGGATCGCGCAAACTTTCTCGAGGGACCAGTCCAAGGAGCATTTTTAGGAAGGAGCGCTCTAAAGTAGATCTGATCGTCCCTGTCGATCGTTTTCTTTATTCTAAGTCGACTTTTGAGTTCTCAGAATTATTCTAATAGCTGGAATGGAGTATTGGTATACTGATGATGTTTAAGTCAGATGAGATCGCAGCGAGTTGACAATATAAGAATACTAATTTTTCCAATTGTACCTTAATTACTCGTTTCAACGAAGCTCGTAAATGGCACATGTGGACACAGAGTATTTTTTAAGCGATTTTCCACAATGGAAACCCGTTGTTGAAACATTGCTATGGAATTTATAGACAACTCACCGAAGTTCCTTCAACGTGTTGGTAGAGACGAACATATGTGTGTCCTCGGCATGACGGTAGCCCGAAGAACACTCGATGAAATTTCAAACAGAAACTTCACTCCCTCGACTCGGCGGTCACTGTTCCCTTTGCATTTTCTCTTCCACTATGCTTCGAGGGGACCTATAGCCGCGGAACGCGTCACGAGAGTATACATGACCGCCGTGAAACACGCACCACGGATGTCTCGCGGAACTGTAAACACACGTACGGGAGAACTTTTTGAACGGTGGCTCGCGGCTGATGATGTTGGCGTAAATACACGGCGCATCGAGATAGACGGCCGACGTGTCGCGACCGCGTGAACGTGAAACATTCGCCACGTTTCTTTCAAATCTCCGTGGCCGATATCTTCCGTCTCATTACCGAGGCGATGTATCCGCACGCACGTCGCGGCCGAGTCGCCGCTTTTCGGCAGCTGTCAATTACCAGCAACACAGGCGCCGCGTTTGTGCACAGCATCCCAGCAGAACCACTTTCGGTCCAGGCTACAAAATGAAAAAAAAAATAAAAAAGAACCTGTTGCGCGAGCACCAGGCACGGAAGACTACGCCTCTGCCACCTGCCGGCGATTAGACGAACCACTATCGGAACAAAGTACCAACCCTGTCGATACAGTAAACGACGCTGAATATTAAAATGCTTCAATCATGTTTATGCAAATGTGTGCTCCTAATTTGTGAAAAGTATCTTTATCGATGATGGTATTACAAAATAGTATTAAGAAAAAAAAAGGAGCCAACAATACGCGGTGTTCCCAGGCGGTCACCCATCCAAGTACTAACCGCGCCCAACGCTGCTTAACTTTGGTGATCGGACGAGAACCAGTGTAGTACAGTGTGGAATGATCGTTGACAAAATCTTCTTTTTACGTAGCGAGGAAAACGGTCCACATGTTATGTACATAAGATCCTCTTATCTCGGTCACCGTTTTTTCTGAAAAATAAAAAAGAAAACTATTAAACACCGTTCCGGTACAATTAGTAAGGGATGCCACCCCCAGCAATGGTGCCATGCTGTCATATAAAAGGTCCCACTGACCCTAAAATTGAAAAAGAATATTGTCGCTATTCCCGCACAAGTGCTCGCAACATTATACGAAGCACCTTACCGATCTACATAATCCTGTCTGCATAGCAATACACGCGAACGGGTCACAAAAAAAATTGCTAAAGAAACAGGAATGATTACGTTGCTCGTAAACAGGTTGCAAGTACCTTCCTGAACATAGTAATTAGTGGCGTAAGTTGGTACGCAGAAAACACGAGCGCAGACGGGCAAGCTTCAGAGGAGTCCGAGTAACGATACAAGTCAGCAAATGATCTGAAAGGGATTGTATCCGTGGACAGTTAAAGGGGTGTGCGCCCCGGTTTCTCAGATACAAGAGTGTGGTTATCATATATTTGACAATAAACTCTAACTTGTACTATATGAATTGGAAATAACACGATATCGATATGGGTGAGTCGAGCGGCGCATTCATATACGTTACCGTAATACCAGAAGCGAATACAAATACTGGGCTTATCGGAGTATCGTTCGGTTCTCCAACATTTCTGTACGATTTTCACGCTCTCTCGTTTGCAGGAGGATTACTCAGTTACTTTCGCAATTTGCTCGGCAGCCGGGAAATGCGAATTTTAATTCTCGGCCTGGACGGAGCCGGGAAGACTACGATTCTGTACAGGTTCGGTCCGCATTGACAAGCTTCTCTACCTTCCACTTGACAGTTTAACGCGTCTGTACACGCTCCACTTGACACCACGCTATAATGAACTTCTCACTCGTAATCGGTTTACTCCGCTTTCTCGATGCCTCGGTATCGTTCGTTTTTATGTTACCATTCGTAATTAAGAAGCGAACAGTCACTTGTGTTGTGGAAAGTTGGAGCATGATTATCGGTGTGGCGAACGAGTGGCAAGGTTCCTTCAACTTTCTGTGTATTAGGTTGCAGGTGGGAGAGGTGGTTACAACAATACCTACTATAGGGTTTAACGTAGAACAAGTCACATACAAAAATTTAAAGTTCCAAGTCTGGGATCTTGGCGGACAAACGAGTATACGGTATGTCACTCGCGCTATGAATATTTATCTGCAGTTTTGAAATAATTTAAACGGATCGACTAATTCTAAGTGTTTTAGTAATCGAGAATGATGGAATGGATTTTAAGATTGCTTCGGTTTTATGACTCGTAAGGTAATGGGAATGCGTTGATTTCTAATGAAGTTTAAAATTACAGACCATATTGGAGGTGTTACTACTCGAATACAGATGCAATAATTTATGTTGTTGATTCAGCGGATAAAGATAGGATAGGCATATCAAAAGATGAATTAATTTACATGTTAAGGGTACGTATTCCTTAATACCGTTGTAAAACCTTATTTTCTTATTAAATTAAAGTTTTTATTAGATAACGATGGTGTATAATCATCACAGTTTTAACACGAAACTATGCGTTCCAAAAATCTAGAATACGCCTTATAATTTTATTATCGGTATAAAGGAATAGAAGTCGCTTCGGAGTCGGTGTATTACGTAAAAAGTATGTGTTTGTTACGCTTTTAGGAAGAAGAGCTACAAGGTGCCATTTTGGTGGTGTTGGCGAACAAACAGGATATGGCAGGTTGTTTAAGTGTCGCAGAAGTGCACCAGGCACTTGGTTTAGACGCCCTTAAAAACAGAACGTTCCAGATCTTTAAAACATCTGCAACAAAAGGTGAAGGACTCGATCAAGCGATGGACTGGCTGTCAAACGCGTTGCAAAGTAGAAAATGATTAACGTTAAGGATCCATTTTTACACAAGCCTTACTAAGAAGACTAGTCACACGACTGTCACTTCAAACGACCCGTACAGTGTCGGGCGCATCATTACTGTTTATTTATTATAATTATATTTTAAATAGCCTTACGATTTCCACGAGAAATCAATTCTAAGATCTACCATACCTTTTCGTAATGTGAAACACGAAATAAAATTAAACCAAAAGTTTTAATCTTTCCACTTAACTCGAAGAATGAAATAAAAGTGAGATATCTTTTTCATCGAACTACTCTTTTGCGCATCGGTATTTGATATTTTTATCGTTAATGCGATTCAGCTTTTATTATTTGATGGTGCAAATATTATTTCATAACTAAAGAACGTTTGTTATTATGCTGATCAATACAAAAGTCCAAAACAGTTCCAACGATTTTTAATAAATTCTGTAAAAGAAACATGCGAGTTTATGATTATGATATTTATAATTGGCAATGAAAATTACAGTGTGTATGTATCACTTTTACTGTAACATTAATCAAGGCTATCATTTGTAGAAGTTGCAGTGAAAAATTGGAAATCGTTTGAGATGTCAACACTTTGACACCCTCTGTGAATAATTATGTACATATGTGTAACTGGTTTAATTTCATTTGTATAATGTAATACGCTAAAATGTAAAAAGTTCTTTTTTATAGAGAAAGTATCGCGCGAAGGCAAAAAAAAATTTGATTCACGATCGAGGCACAACGTCCGGGATAATATTTGTCAAATTTGTTACATAGAATCACGGAAATCCGAATGCTGCCGTATAGAAACGAGATTACTATTTTAAGTGGTATTCGTTTGGGAACAACGTTTGATAAAAGCTAAGTGTACCGTCTTTTCCGTTTAAATGTGAATTATTTAATTTCCAGCGTTTCAGTTAATATACCAAATAATTATAAATAATATTTAAGTGCATAGTTCGAATGCATTTACCGAGCAGTGTATCGAGATTTGATAATTAATTTATGTATTTAAAATAAATACAGACACTATTTCATAACAAATACTCCAAGCATCAATTATATTCTGACCAGTCATTTTAATTCCTCGAATAAATGTATAAAATTGCGCAGACTATACCTAAGGTGTGCACCAGTCTTTCATTTCACCATTCTGGAATTCCAAATCTTTCGATTCGCTTCATTTGAGTGTCCAGTTCCATCTGAACCTTCTTTCGCATATAAAATATGGGGCAATCGCGACTAGAAACAAAAGAAAAAATTAAGCACAGTGAAACAAGTGCTCCTTTAATTTAAATTTAGCAAGAAACGAACCTCGTGCACAGCACTTCTTGATGTAGGCTTCCCTGACACCTCTGGCACTCTGTCCACAATCTACAGAATTTCTCCTCCAATTTTCTACCGAGATACAATTCAGTCTGAAAGAATTCCGCTTCCTTTGGCTCGCAGTATTTACACAGAGCCAGTTTCTCCCTCTCCGGCGTCAAGACAGCTTTGCAACCCAAGCACGCCGCTTTTCTACGCGTGAAAGCAGCAAGAGCACCGACTCTGGACGTGGCCACAGATTTCGTGCGTGTATGATCTCCCTTCAGCAAAAGCGATTCCGCCTTGTCGCCAAGAATCGGCTCGAAGATACGCACTAAGGGCTTGGACAGTTGGTTCTCTAAATAATGATTCGTGTCTATGGGTATGTTGTTCTCCAGCACGTAGATTGGATCCTCTGCTTTCAGATAAGCTGGGGTTCCTTTAGCTGCGCTGATGAAAACGTATGGCACTCTGTCGCCAAGTTTAGGCGCTGTTCCTGCGTCCCGCTTCTTCATCTTTGCCGCTAGCTCGACGTGAGCTTGTCTGGCTGTGTAATCAGTTTTGGTTAATTCTTTCGTAACCACTAACTGAGAAATGTCAATACGATTGCATAGAAGGTCGCTTATAATTTGCTTCGCATAATTCACGGCATCATTGGGATTCCTATTAAAAGAAATCGTTTTAATCATTTCGCTTCTTTAAGATGAACAGTACTTCAACAAAATCTTATTAATATTAGCACTTGTTTGGAATTGAGGGTGTTACAGGAGAATTTACTTTACAGTTTCCTTCAAATGCTACAGTTTCACAGTTAATAATTACCTATCGATGAGTAATTTCTGCAAACAGGTGTTCATCATGTTCGCTACCAAAGGGCAGTTATCCCTTCGCACCGTCTCGAGACCCTTGCAGTCCATTTTATCGTATTTCTCTGGACGTGTGAAGTACAAGCCAGCGTATCGTTTTTTGTTAATCAACAGGTACGGGAAATACACTTTTTCGAATTCCAGTTTAATGGGCTTGAGAAATTTCGCGGACACGTATTCTGCTGCTTCTTTGCCGAGATCCATAGCTTCCTGAATCGTCTTAACGCCAAATTTCACCATGACGGAATCGGTGTCTCCGTATATAACTAGAGCATCATTTTGGTACCCTTTAGCGACACAAAATTGGTCCTCCACTTCCTGCTTCGTTCGTTCTATCATAGTACGTCCGTACGCGGTAACACTCTGTAACATATTTCTTCATAAAACAAGCCATAACACAACTTTAACGTTAAGAGAAATTTGTATGTTAGAAGCTTACAGCGGAGATCTCCAAACATGGTAATTTCCCCATTTGGGCACCAGTGAAGCCGTACACAGAATTGGCTGATACTTTTAAAGCGTATTGCCTACCATCCAAGACCTTTTGCTTAAGTGGGTCAGTCTCTTTCTTTAATTCAGCCTTCGCTGCCTTTCTGGCCGATAAAAGGTTCTCCAAAATCTCGGGAAGAAGTCCTTTCGTAACATTAGCCTTTATGAACATCGAGTTGCTCGGGGTTCTAGTCACATCAGCGTTATTGATTTTATGTTTAGCCAGTCTCTCGTTATTTAACAATGTAGTATAGCATAAATTGTGTGCCATGATAATACTGGGATACAGGGAACTGAAATCCAGAGTAGCAATCGGGTCGTTGTAGTATCCACGTTTCGGTTCTATAACTGTTGCACCTTCGAACTGCTCTTCGCTACCTTGGCCTTGATGCACCGGCATCAAGTAATCTTTCTCTCGAGTCTAGAATCACATACCTGAGCTGCAATTTCACAGTTTATATTGGAAATTATTTAAACATTCAGTACTACTGCTGACCTTTCTCAGAAGTTGCGAGACGACTTTTATTTGCTGTCCTCGGGTTAATAAACTGAATATAGAAACTCCCGTGACTCTTGCCATTTCCATGTAAATAATAATGCACATTAACTTGTCCAACAATCTCAGCGGCAAATATGCATCTTTCAAGCAGTAAACAGCAAGTCTTCGACGCGATTGCGCGTCGCCGTTTTGTAAATCCGTAATGATACTGTGGTGAACATCTTCTTTCTGCTCTTGCAAGAAGTGATACGACACGGCATTCAAAGTGTAGGATCTTAATTTGTAATCCCTTACTAACACCTGAATATGAACATAACTTTAGTTTACCGTTATGTACTAATGTTTGAAGTAGGATGAAATATAGTAGTCTTTACCAATAACAAGTCAAACGGGACTCTCCCTTCGAAGTTGATGGATTTATTTTCGCGTTTGCCCATCTGCTTGCTTTGCATTACATGAGTCTTGATCACAGACTTTTTATCCTTTATTCGGCCGAGGTAATCGAAGTTGCTTACTTTAAGGTGCCGCGCTCGATTAATCAGATAGGGAAAGTCGAAATTATTTATGTTATATCCTGTAAAAATATCAGGATCTAACTGTCTCACGAAGTCAGCCCATTTCTGAAGAACAGGAAATACAATTGATGCGAATGGATTTATCCTGCGAACAATCGCTCTGGCAATGAAACTATGAACGCCTCCATACCTCTAACAATACACTCTCCTTCTCGAAGCTTAGGACTTGACTACCAACGATGGGTGCGCACGTATCGAGCGTGAAAATATTTCGTAGAAAAGGTTCTGGATCTCCTTGCTTTATCACCATATTCGCGATTTGTATCACGGGATCATGATTCGGTTCAGGAAAGATACCTGTAATTATGAATCACATTTGTATACATTCGTGTGATTTGATGACAGAGAAAAAGATATATCTGTGGAGTAGAAGTACATCCGACCTTTACGCCCAGCACATTCGATATCAAAACTGAGTATCCTGAACGGTGCAACTTTTAGCCATTCTCCTTCTGGTGCGTGAGTAACGAAGGTATCCCATGCAACGTCTACTTCCAATTGGCACCTTGTGGTCAACGGTAATTTGTGTCCATAATGACCGCGCAATTTCCACGTCGTTGGTGGTAATTCGATCCACGAACACCCGACAACTGATCTATCGACCATGAACCTTAAACAAACAGCTTCTTGATAAAAAGCACTTGAGACACCTACAATGACTTTTACATTTACGATACACACCTAATATCGAAATCAATGTTGCTTTCGAAAGCACTATATGTGTGATTATTAAATTCAGGTAAAATGACTTCCCTCTCGAGTAGTCTCTTACAGGGCGCTATTAATTTTGGCAACGCTACTGTGATTTTCAAGAATAATGACTTCTCAGTCCCTGCATATCCGTACATGTTCTTTTTGTACACTCGCTCGACAGCTAAAACAGTTTCCTGGATATGCTCTGGATTCGATCTCATATCCTTCAGTACAGATTTGTCCAAAGCCTCCTGAACGATAGAAGTATTTTAGTGTACGTTCCTTGCGAAGTTTAATCGGACCGTACGAATGGTTTTCATCATCGTGTACCTTAAAGAGCCTGCAATGCTGCTCGGTGAACTTAGGTGGAGCCGTAACATATAGATATGGGCAGAATCCATGGACATGGCAACAAACCGAGTTTCCCTGTTCCGTGACACCATACATTCTCATTATCGGAATGGGAGGTAGTTTACTGCCAGGCATTCCAGGTAACGGTGCACCTTGATAAACAAGTTTATGTAAGTGTTACAGGATAAGGCTTCTAATATCGTCAATTTACCTGTGTAATGGTCAATTTCTATTTGCTGAAATATCAAAGGATCCTTCTGTGGATTTAACTCCGGCGGAGGAGGTCTACTCCACTTTGAAGATGTATTCTCTTGTTCCGGACCCTGTTAAAAGTAACTTAATGAATAATTATGTTCGATTCTCTGCTCTTTAGTTGTGCAGCCTATGGAACGACATGAATAACTAGCGATATGTGCTAACAGGAAGCATTTACGCAAAACACATAAAATAAAAAAGCAGCCAGCAGATGAGGAATTGTGTGTCAGGTGGGGTATATTATTTAATTGTGTATCTTGAGTTCAGTATGGTATGCTAAATTGCTACGCAAGTGATTCTAATGGTGGATGTTTCTCAAACATACATGAGAGTATGAAAGTTTCTATCGTGGGCGTTAACTCACTGCTTTTCGTTTACTATTTGACGATACATCAGCTGGCTAAAATATTAAAATAGTAGTCAGTGATATATTTCATTTGTAATACCATTGCATTTTTCTGTTTCTTAAAATATAATCAATGTTTTTTTTGTTATAAGTAGGGACCACTGATCAACTGTTAAATTTTTCATATAATTTTTCTTATTTATCCACTTAGTATTAATTGTAAGTAACAGTTTATTTAATTCATAGTACCTCTCCCATAAACTGTGATACATCTCCAAAATCATCTTCCATATCATCCATGGTAGCCAGTTCGGCTTCAAAGGAACCGGGAAGGTCATTGTCATCTTCATCCCTGTTGAAACATTAATGTGAGAATTGATTGGTAAGTGGGTAGGTAGCAAACTGATGCGTAAAAATTAAAAAGAAGAATGAAAGTAGTATTGTTATGTATTTTAATCACGCAGTACACAACACTAAAGACTGTTTTTGCATTATTATTTTGGCTGTGCGTTTAAGAATATTATTTAAATTTATCTCCGTAAAAATACCTTCAAAGCTCTTGTAAGAAGGGTGATTAGAAATTTGTATTTATGTGTACGGAACAAGGTTAAAACAAGTTTCTCAACAAATAGCACGAAAAGTTTACCAGTATTTAGCCTTTTTTGCAGCGGTAGGTGTTGACAATGGTTTTTTGCTCATTTTGCTCATTGAACTCTCGGTGTTATGCACATTTATTACGTATTATTCGATTGCTAATAACTGCTAACGACGTATCTAAAGCAAGAATGGCGCGAAAAATGTTTGATATTTAGTACTTTCCAGTAGACTGGTTAACCTTATAAAAGAAATCTCTAGATGGATGCGTTTCAATGGTTTGCTCGAAATTTCTACGATCTACGCATTGAGTATTGCTAAATTAAATTTTTGTATTGAAATTATTAATTACTATATTTTTCCAATATATAATGACTAAGGATTATTCATAAAAAATACACGTTTAGCTTTATAAAGTTGTTGAACTTGAAAACGCGATCTACAAATTTCCTGGAAAACATTTTTATATTTTTAAATATTACTAGGTAGGTAATTCGTGTGAACTGTTGTTAAATATTTATTTATTTTATCTCCATTTGTAGTTATATTTTGCCCATTTGGCATTAGAAACTAGTGTTGTTAAATAATTCAGGTTTTGTAACCCCTAACATTTTCAAGTCACATCCTATATTACCGACAGAGACGGAATACCATTGCAGCGCTACTAGCGGTAACGATTCGACTCAAATGTGTCGAAAGAGCAGTTTTCTACCTTCGTAGCTAGACAAGGTACAGAAAATTTTAAAAATTCTCTCTGTTTTAGCACCTTATATACCAAGTTCCAATTCCTCGGTGAGGTATTCCAAGTTATACAGAAGAGACCAGTACAAAAAATCTTTCTCTAAAATCCTTTCATTCTTTTGTCATTCAACAATTTCCTCGACCATCTTCAGACCATAAAACATACATGAACTGGAACAAATTCTTTACCGGTGTACCAGAAAACGTGGACGACCATGACGAGGATGAAACGGAAACGGAGGACGATGAAGAAGCCACCGATAGCAACGCGACCGTTTCCACCGACAAAAGGTCAAACTTTTTCGGAATACGTTTCCACAGATTCCCGCATCAGCATCTGTCGGTACGATGCATTACAACTGTCTTCCTAATAGTGAACGCGGCAACATTCGTGAGTTTGAAAACGCGCTCGTGACATTAGACTTGGAGCCATTTGAACACTCATGAAAATACACAAAGCTTGCAGGCATCGCTGGTATCGTAATCTCGGTATGGTCCTTCACCGACGACAGAATAATGTCACGGCTGATAGGACAACGATTCTTACTCACGATTCTGCTGCTCGTGGGTGTGATCGCTTTCCTCGTGTCTTTCCTCGGAATTATAGCGCTGGTTCGAAAACGGAGGAAGCTCCTGAACATTGTAAGTTATATTTTGCAGTAATTACATAAAGGAACGTTCTATTACACATCAAAAGACTAAAATACCTTATTTCATTTTGCAGTACGCATTGTGTTACATATTGTTCCTGTGTGGTATATTCATCAGCGCTGTATTAAGTTTCTGGATCTTCGATCGGATCATGAGAAACATCCAAGACGACATGGTCGCTACCATTGAGACTTACCAGTCCTCGTTGCTGAGCAGAGAAGCTTGGGACAACACTCACTCATACGTAAGAGATCTCTGATCTCTTGTGTTGTCCCTTCTCTTCCGAGAGCTTCAGGGAGATCCTAAGAAAATCTGTATTTTAGCTGAAGTGTTGTGGAGTGAAGTCCTCGAAGGACTGGGCCACGTATCAACTCGAAATTCCGAAAAGCTGTTGCGCCAGACGCATCGAACAGGTGAAACCCCTCGATCCTTTCGTGCCTTTTTTTATAGCGTTAACTTCATTGAATTTCATTACGATGTACAGGGTGATCTTTTTATCATGGTCAATCTAACAACCTTATCCAATTTTAAATGATTTTGAGCATCGCGTTAACATTTTCGAGAGACGCAAAGTCTTGAAAAATGTTTCTTCAAGTCGATCAAACTTCCCTGACAGATTACTGCTGTTGAAAAATTCTTTTTCAACTCCGAGTACGATACTTTCAACCCAGAAAACATCAACGTGAAAGCACTCTAAAATATAGTAGCAAAACATATTAAAATTCAGTAGTTAACCCAAGAATTCCAAGGGCGATGAAGCGGTTAAAGCCTTTCCCCTCGCCGTTCCATAACAAATTGCTGAAAAATATTCCTTTGCAGTGCATACAGATGACAGAAGCTGTAGCCTTCAAGCCAGGGTGCTTGCGGAGCGCGGTGCTCTTGCTAAAGTCTCAACTCCACGCCATAAACCTCTCCGCCCTCTTGATCTTCCTAATCACAGTCAGTTCCCCTCTCAAAAAGATCCCAAAACAGCGAAGCAAATCATCTCGACAGCCTTTCGTTCCAGCTGCTGAGCTTTATCCTGGCGCTGTGCATCCTGGGCAGAACCAGAGTCTCCTCCAACCGAAGCTGAACCATCCCGAGGCTACCTGACAAACCCCCTCGGCGCATCGACCATAAAGAATGAGAGAGCAAAGGTGAACGAGGATGAAGCACAAGAATGAGAAGGAACTCGCCACTGAAACGTTTTCCCGTTTTTATTATCATATATAGATCATATATTTTCTGAAAACACTTAATATATTGTACTTATGATAGTAATATTGTAAGTTATTGGACATGCTGGTTGGGTTCTGCGACACCGCGTGCCGAGACAATTCGAATTCTCTCGTCGTTCTTCCAATTTCTCCTACCGACACTCTTCTGAACGGCTGCTCAATGCGACCGTAGATCGATCTGGATTTAATCGAGGGGGTTGAGGGGGTTGGAAGGGGGGAAATACAGTTATAAAAATTATCTTTGATGACCATCGTTCGCTTTCATCCTCGAAAGGGTTCCTCGAATGAGTTTAGATTCACGGAATCGATATAGGGTGAGGGGTGGTTGGGGTGGGGACAGAATATCCCGACGAAACGGAGTAGCACGCCTCCCAATTTTTGTCGCTCATTGCGAGACCAAGTGACCAACAACGTATTCACGTAATCGTCGACTTCAATACCGATCTGTCTTTATCTCTCCTATCGTCGCTCAGATACGCGCGTACCTGCGCTTGCACCTGCTTCCTCCACGAGCTCCTTACTAAATTCGTACCGTTCCTTACCCTTCTACACATATATACACACACATATATATATATATCTGGCTTGTGTGCTCGCATATGTTCTGTCTCACCGTCTTTCCGTGTGTGTGTACGTCTGTGTACAGAGAAACGATATAATGATGTCTAGGAGAGGGTTTTGGGCGCATTCCAGGCAGATGTTCTCCATCCAATTACAGATATATATATTATATCATAGCAAACATCGTGACTATTTACAATAAATACAGTCGATTAGATTATATATATACATATATATGTATATATAGGGGTACATATACATGTATATATATAAATAAAATATATCGTATCGTTAGTTTAGGTTTTACAGCAACACGTGACAGTAAACAATTAGATCAGCAGCGAAGTAGCGTAATTCTACTTAGGGTAGTGGTCGTAGTAGCTGCAGCATGACTTCTTTACTCCGCATTCACTCGTTCATCCCTTTCTCATTCTCTCCCTCCCTTTCACACACTCTCCGCGCTCTTATCTATCATATCTATCATACACAGACACATATACGCACTTACATACACGCACGCATACTCCCTCGTTCCATTTTTCGCTCCTTCACTCCGCGGCATGTCGCTTAACCGTTTTCTCCCTCGAACTTCTGCAGCCGTTCCGGATCTCGACGGTCCGCTTCGCGACAAATCGAGTGCACACCACCGTGGTCCGACGGATTCTCCCCGCTCCCTCTTCCATAAATCACGCACACCCCTTGTCTCTCTCTCGCGACTCGGCGTCCCGTACTAATTAACGTAATCGCATTAATAATAACCGTCCCGTTTACACCCTCGAGCTTTCTCTACCCCGTTAATTCCAGAAGTATTTATATTTATATATATATATATTTATATATGTATATTTATTTATATATATATATATTTAATCGTTCATCCGCGGTCGAAAAGGTTTCTGGGGGGTGGGAGGTGGTTTCCGAACGAGTAAAAAGTATCCGCGAAACGAGACGAAACTTCACGGAAGTCAGAGACCGTATCCCCACTCGTTCTCGATCACACCCCTCTCGCCCGATCTCTCTCCTCTCTTCCCCAGTTCGTTTGCTAAGATTCTAAGTAGAAGTCGAAGAGAATAAGCTGGGACTGTTCTCGCGACCCTGCACGGCTTCGATCCGCCCCGACGAGCCCGGGGCGACCTAGTCTCCCTCGCCTTAATAATTTGACACTCGATATACGATTTCCTCTCTAATTTTCACCTCCACGTTTAAAAAATAGTCGATTCTTTGAACGCCAACGCCGATTCCATGGGTAACCATCATTAACACACGGCTTCACAGATACGAATAAAATGGGGGTTGGAATGGAAGGTGTGTGTGTGTGTGTGTGGAGATTGGAGGGGGTGGATAGGGATTAGAAAAGGGCAGTGTTGAGTGTTTCGAAGCTGTGGATCGATCACCAAAACGATCTTGAGGTCCGTCGTCGCGACCACGCGCACCCCCCTTCGCCTGGATATCATCTATTGGCAGCGTTAGGTTTTTTGGAAATGAGAAGTGACGGCGTAAGGGCGGCCGCGCGCCTTGAAGAACACGTTAATTGATCGGTGCACGAGTTTACGTAGTATTTATATATAATATATTATAAAAAAAAGTCCACCTTCGACCTCGTTTGGACCGCAGTTTGGAGAATTGGTGTGCGCAGCTCTAAACACTCGAGGAGTTCGAGTCAAAAATACGAAGCTTTCCTATATATCTCTTCTTTCTCTCTATATATATACTTTTTTTCTCATCTGTTTATACACTCAGCGTTTAGGTAATTTCTCCCCTTATCGCCCGGCTACCAAGACGGAGAGCGTCAACTCGACGCCGCGATATCTATCCCCGTGAAATAGCGTCGCGAAGCATCCAATATGTCGTCGCGGGGGTGTAATCGAAGATCGCTTCCAGATCGATGGAGAGTCGTTGTAAGCCCTTTTCAGCGAGCCTCTATCGATCTGGAATGGCAATTTCTTCGCGTACATCCCGCGCGAACGTTTGAATTTGATGCGGAAAAACGACGCGGCGGGGATTTCGAAACGGAAGGAAACGAATCGAGGGTCTGAAGTGTTGGTAGAGTGAAGGGGATGGGAGCGACAGAAGGATTAGATACACCCTTAGGGGTGAATGGACGCGTGGTGGGGGAATAGGGGGTGGTTTGAGTGCTAAATAATTATCCTTACGCGTACGTAGATGTATATGGCGTCCCAGTACACAGCGAGAAACGATCGGTTACCGACCAGCGTTTAATTTAGATATTACACACTTAGTTATTCGGTGAAGAGAAACGATAGTGTAACGTTCGTTATTCATATCCAGCAAGCACGAATATGCATAATTGTGTATACGTATTTAATTACCGACAACACGTGTGCTCGTCCAGCCGTCGCGCCTGAGAACGGACGGTCGCTTCGCTCGTCCCATCCACCGGGTCCTCAAAGGTTCAGCGAACAGAAAGCCTGTCGATTTCTTTCGCGAACGAATCGCGTCGCACGCGACACGTAGACATCCTCGAGGAAGCGGACGCTAGCGCTAAAGGGGGTAGTGGGGGTTGTTTTAGGACACATCCATCAGTTAAAAATACCTTAGCCACGCTATTTAGTGTGTTCCTCTAACTATTATTCACGATCGTTACCGTCGCACCGATTCTCCTCTCGCACGAGAAAGCACCACTTTATAGTACACGTTAACGTCTAGCCTCTTCATCGATTAATTCGGCAGAGATCGTACTCGAATCGCGCCTGATCGCGTCTTTGACCTTGTCCAACGCCTTCCCTAGGGCCATCGAAATGCTTGAACGCTGATGCACCCCTCTTCCTCGTCAGTCTTCCGCAGGGCCATTCATCGTTGAGGAACGCTTGCGCGTGGACCTTCTCGCGATCCTCGCTGGCGTACCTATCGCTTTTGGGGTCGAATTTTCTTCTCCATCGACTCCCCTTTTCTGACACCCAAGTATGACTAAGACATCGCGCGATTTTCATACTGTATTGCGGGTGGAAGGAATGCAGAGATGCTCATTAGTCGCTTTTGAGTGTATAAAGGGATATCACCGACGATACGAGCCAAATGTGCTTTCACAGAATTACACAGACTCAGAATATCTGTTCGCCCTTAGTGTGGCCTTATAATGGCCCTTAATTCATAGAATAATTCAAACGCCCTACAATTTTCATCCCCTGCTGCTATTACCACTTGCCCGCATAGCTTCCACTCGCAATTCATCGACGATCGCGTTACCCTTCCTTACGCTACTGGGAAAAAGTCTATACGTCAATGTAAAGCTATATATTGACTAGTATCTCTCACTCGATTCGCCTCAACAACGAATGGCCTGCACCCTCTGGTCATCTTCCTCGTCCTTCCTCCGCGCTTCATCGACTTCGCTCGAGCTAGTCTTCCTAGAACTCGGCATCATCCACAGGAATCTTCCGTTTCACGAGGAACCACCACCTGGACTGTCTGTCTACCATTCAAGCATCTTGGGACACTTCACAGTCCTTGTTCCTACGAGCCGACGATCTTCTCTTATCACACGGCCCCACGTCCCGCGAGCTGGCGATTCGCAGTCCACGTTGTCGCGAGCCGAGCGGGATCCACGTAGCGATTCCACACCATTCGAACCCTTACACACTACACCCTATCACGTAGGTACAATATAATCATATAACCTTAATGTTTTTGGCATCATCGAAATACACAAATAGACTTTGGTATAAAACATTTTTGATAGTGTTCAGTACGTTCGGCCCGATCGTTCGCGTCGAGTCCCATGCATCCCGGATCCTCTGCTGCGCGCACATCCCTCGGAAATTCCTGTTCGCCTCGCGATTATTGGACAGAGTGTCTCTCCACCTAGGAGAGAGAGGAGGAGGAGGAGGATTTCCCCCTGTGGTTGGGGACCTAGCAGATCTTGTCCAGCCACCAGAGCTTGCAGGTGGGCGCGCCTCTCCTTCTGCGCCGTTTCTTGCTGGACGGGTCTACCGCCTTCTTCACGAAACGGATGTTGTACGGGTCCTCGGCCAGCTCCGGGTAAAGTTGAGCGTCGTGGATGTACTCGCCCTCGTAGTTCGACGCCGAGCCGGACTTGACGATCTCGTCCTGCTCAGGCACCATCCACTCGATGGTGGTGGGTGTGTTCGCCTTGAGAGCTTCGCGCTCCCTGTGCCAGGCTTTGCGTATGGCGGACGCCTTGGCGTGGTGGAGCAGCCTCTGCTTCTCTTTCTCAGCGGTGGTGCCGTAGCGCAGGTTCACCACGTAACTGGCCCCGTGAATCTTCACGTCAATCAGGGAGCTACCGCCACTGCCGTTTTCGCTTTCGTGGAACGTGGTGTTCACTTGGCCGCCGAGGCGCTTCAGCTGGCCCCGATCCTCGCTGGCTCTCCACGTCTCCTCCTTCACGAAGTAGAACGCGTCCTGCTGGGCGCTGTGCACCACGAACGTGAACGGCAGGAAGTAGGAACGGTTGAACACCGAAGTGAACACGTCTCCGTAGATAGCGTTTGCGGTTGGAACGCTGGAGACAACTGCTTGGCCGTCTGTGGTTCTAGAGACTAGGATGCCTTTTCCGAATGGAGGGTCGGAGGCTGCGCCTAGGCGGCTGGGTATTAGTTCGCTGGTGTCCTTCTTCAGGGCCGAGCGAGGCGGCGCTGATAAGCTGACCGCGTCGCCGGAGTGTCTTTGTGCGATGTGAGCCAGGAAGCCGGATTTCACGCCTAGATTTCTGGTCCGCTTCTTCTTGCCGAAGATGGAGGTGCCTGGGCCGAGAGCTGGTGGGACTAGGCTGTCTGGCAGTTCGTCGGGGAATAGCTGGGGCGCCAGGCTCTTCAGGTCGTAGCCCAGATGCGACAGCCATGATATGTGGTCTGGAAGATGAAGATGTCGATGAGATCGGGTGGTTAAATGCGTGTGTAGATTCATTGAGAAATTCTTCTGGTAACGAGGGAACTTAGGCAACCCGAACATTCAGAAAACTATGCAACTTTGTGAGGAAGTAAAGGAGTTCAACCGTAAGACAAACCTATTTTTTAATGAAAAAATCCAGAATTTTCTTCTTCGCGACCTATTCACGACCTTTCAGGATCTATTCCTTCACTATCTAGAAGTGAAACTACTTGGAAACGGAAGAAACTCAACCTTAATCCTAAATGAAAAAAAAGCTATCAAATATCTATTGTATATCTGTTTCATAATTATTTAAACATCCAGTTCAGATTTCATGTGAAAAAACCTATTTTAGAAAACATTAATATTTTTGTTTATAACTTTTTTCTAATTGTTTAAAAAATTGATAAAACTTTTACGCTTTGATAGGTCTAATCAAAAGAAGTAACATTTGTCTTGAAACTTTTTTTCTACCTCTTATAGATTGCGTGTTACAAAATGAAATCGAAAAATAGCCAAATCTTCAGGGGTTAATTTCACCCCCTAAGAGTGAATTTGGGCATAAAAAAAAATTGCGTTGTAATCAGGTGGAAATGCCCCATATATTCACAAAGTTTCAGAATTTTTTGAATTTTCGGGTTCGGGATCTTCCCTTCTAAGTGTCAATATTGACCTAACCCACATCTCCACGATCCCCAAATCCTCGACAAACCCTTCTCCGACAATTCCCTTACCTGTTGGTTGATTCGGTCGATCTGTATGCCTGACATTGATAGGATCATTCCCGTTGAATCTGTACAGATGCAGGTGCGTGGGGGTGTCTACTCTGTCCAGGACGTTCTCCCACAGAGGAGACATCCACTGGCCGATCAGTGGGTCGTACACTCTGCCGTGCGGCATGTGTACCAGCGACGTTACCTGCAAAGTGTAAAATCACGGTCAGAGCACAGAACATCACTTTCAACGCCGATCCTATCTACGATCCTAATCTGGTCTCACCTGATCCAATAGACCCCCACAGAAGTCAACAGGAAGATACAAATACGGATTCGAATCATAAACGATATGTCCATAAGGTGAGCGCATGATCTCTCTGATCCCTTCTCCATATTGACTGAAGATCATGATTGGAGTGCCACATTGGTCAGTGGCGATATAATACTTGTGTCTGTAGACTTGTGCGTAGATGAGGTGGCCCCTGTCGTCGTACACCAGGGACATCAGTTTTCCGTCCCTCGGGCTGTATATCTGGCTGACTTCGTGCGGACGCTTCTGGTTATTATAGAAGAACTGCGTCACGTTCCCATAATTGTCCTTTCTGGTCGCGAGGCGGTTGAGGTGGTCGTAATAGTACCGGACATCGAACCGTCCACGTTTAGTGGCACGAACTAGAAGTCCCTTCGCGTTGTAATTGAACCTCTCCTCCCTAGCATTCTGCACCACCAGGCCCCTGTTATCGTATTTATACATTCCGTCCCCGAACTTGACGATCCTATCCATACTATTATACTCCATGGGTATCGGGTTTCCTCTGTACGTCAGCGACAGCATGTTCCCATTCGCATCGTACTCGAATCCCCACGGTTCCTGGGCCTCTACGCCGGCCAGCTGCCCATCGCAATCCCAAGTGTAATTCTTCACATTTGTGTACGTGTTGACAGCGACGTTGCGCGTGTAGGTCCTAGTCTGATTGATCCTTCCGCGTGAGTCGTGGGTGAACTCCATCCTGAACACCTCCAACTGATGAATCGTCAGCGTCACCTGAGTCTCCAGGAACCTCTCGTCGGTGACACGAGAGACCAGCGCTGTACCATCGAACACAGTGGTCTCGTTCGACTGCGGCCTGGTAATCTTGAACTGACCGATCTGCTCTAACATCGCGGTCCTGGGACTGTAGGCCATGGTGTGAGCGGGCAGAGTCTGGCCTCCTATCCTGCCCTGCACGTTCACCAGCCTGAAGTTCGAGTCGTAGTCGAAGGTGAACTTGGCGTTGCTGAGGCCGGTTTTCGCGCCGAAGTCTATCCGCTCCTCTACTAGCAACCCAGCGCTGTACTGGTAATCCCACATGTACTCCACGTCCCTTTCAGAGTGTATGACCTCGGAAGGTAGGCCACTCTCGGTGTATCTGATCTCAGTCTTCCCATCGCCGTGGACGACTTCAGCCAGTTGGCCGGACGTGTGGTACCGGTAGACGATGCGAGCACCGTCCCCTGGGAACACTGTTTGCAGCAGGTTTCCATCGTGGCTGTAATGCTGGAGGTAAGACCTAGTGCTGCCTGGCGGAGTGTAGGTTACTCTGAGGAACCCTAGGGAGGCTTGACAGGAGAATGAGTGCCTGGTTCCTGACGGGAGGATGATGTGGCGTAGCCCTCCGTCGTCGTCGTACTGCAAGGTGAAGTGTCTATCGCTGGCGAGGGTGATGTTGGAGAGCGTGTTGAAATCGTTATAGGTGTACCGCTTAGTGCCGTCCTGGCTGTTGGTCAGCTCAGCTAGCTGCCCATGGCGATCGTAGCCGTAGGACTCGTCCGAAGCACCCCATTTCCAGCTCTCTATGCGATTGAACCTGTCGTAGGTGATACTGAGGTTGTGGCCTTGCTCGTGCGGCTGCCAGATTAGAGGCAGTCCGGCAGGGTCAAAGGTGACTGTCAGTAGCGGGTTCCTAGCTTTGTCGTAGAAAGTCTCGCGGCCGAACCCTTGCTCAAATTCCACGCCGATCACTCGAGTGTCGTTCACCCAGATCTCTCTGTTCAGGGTCTGCTGGATATGGCTGACGTCGCCTACCAGGTTGTACGTGGTGGTCATAGTGTTGGTTAGCTCTCCCAGGGACATCAGCTGGTAACTCCACATGGGCAACATCTCGGCTTCCACTGGTAACTCGGCTTCTAGGAGCGGGTGTTTGGTTGTTGCTGCGCTTAAGACTCTTCCACCACCGGGCAGGAGCACCTCCAGGCTGCTGTTCGTGAAGGCGATTGCTTTTTTCACTTTGATGCCTGGAAATGAGAGGAAAAATCGTTGGATCGATGGAGGTTGGTGCATTTGACACTGGGAGGTGATACATGAGCACAGTGGAGCTCCATTTATCTGACCCCATTGATAACTTGATTGTTTAAATAATAGGAGTTCATTCAAATAAGAGGATTATCTTCATTACCTATCATTTTTTTTTCGTTTAAATACCTGGAGTTTAGGTTCGGATAAGTAGATTCGAGCATGAATTTACTCGATTCTCTGCTTACTGCTGCTTCGAAATTTAAATACAGAAAAGTATAGATATCTATATCCCAAACTCACCATCAGTGATCGTCAGAATCTTCGACCTCTCGTTCTTCATCCTGAATTCCACCGATCGTTGTTTATCGCCCTTGGACAGAGCTTGCAAAGGAGCCCAAACCTTCACGAGCAAGCCTTCGTCATCGGACAAATCCGAGGACAGCCTCAACTTCTCTCCAGTAGGCAGGATTACATCGGTCACTCGTCCCAAACTGTCATAATTATATATGTATGTCTCGCCACCCTGCAAAGAACCAACCAACACCCTCATTACACAACTGAACTCCCAACAAACCACCATCTTCCCAGCCAACATTTTACACTTACCCCTGATCGACTCGTAAGCAACCCAGTCGACCCATCGTACCCCAAAGCGATCTCAGCTCTGCCTCTCTCCGAGAGCTTCTCCAGAAATCCAACAGCCGAGATCTTGAGCTCAGACTTGTGGTCCTGCGTGTTCTCAATAGAGCTGACCACGCTGCTGTAATCCCTGAGGAACTGAATCTTGTTGCCAGCTTTGTCAGTGACCGTCGAGAGTTTCCCAAAGCTGGTGTTCTTGCTGTATAGGAACGAATACCTCGTCTTCCCAGACGTCAGGTCCTTCGTGAAGCTGTGCTGTCCATAACGATTGAAAACGTAAACTTCGTTCGTAGGTGGGAACGGTATATGGAACTCTCCGTTTTCGTCGTGATTGGGTAGATACGGCTGAAGGGCTAAGATATGTAAGCTTCCCTGATCCGCCACGTGCAGGACACCGTCCGGGGAGACTGCCAGAGCGGAAATGGCAGTGAACTTAGCATTGGAGGACAACAGAGTCTCCGTGCTGCTAGTGTCGTCCGTACAAGCGCAGCTTTCCAGGTCCTTAGTGCTGGGCGTAGTGTTATTGCACTCGCACTGGCCACGCAGACGCTCCTGCTGCTGTCCAGCGAAATGGGACATCTTGCCAGAGCTGTCCACGATCCTGATGGAGTTCACTCTGTGAGAGTCGCTTTCCGCGATGTACAGCTCGCCAGTTGGGCTGAAGCCAACGGCCAGGACCGAACCTAGGACCTCGTCGGACTTCTTGGGGCTCGTGGTGGTCGAAGAGTTCACGTTCGCCAGGTCGCTGTCGTTGCTGTTAGTGCTGCTGGTGCAGTGGAGCGGCGTGCCAGCCACGACGCGCACCTTTAGGTCGCTGGTGAGCTTCAATACTAGCCTGTCGTCGATGAAGTGCAGGGAGCCGTCCAGGGGGCTCAGAGTCAACCCCGTGGGCCATTGAAGTTGAGCTTGGTGGGCGGGTATGGCGCCGACGCATGGAGCTGGTGACCAGTGATTGTGATGACCGTGATGACCTACCAGGGTGTGGATGATGCCCTGGGGATCCACTGCTCGGATGTTCCTCCCGTCTGCGATGTACATGGTCTTGTCGGCTGCTATGGCGATTCCTGTTTGGTGCAAAGTAGATTAGTTGGTTAATTAGGGAAATAATTTGGGAATCGCGAGTGTTTGTTTATAGTAATGAAGGTGAAATGTGGAACCCAAAATAGCTGACTGCACAGCTAATTTAATTTATATTACTCGTTAATGATATTAGGTAATAATTATTGAATTCTATCGTGATTGAAAAGATCAAGTGGTTATGCTAGACATTGACATCATTTACCTTTGGGGTGGGCCAATTTAGCACGAGTAGCAGGGCCGTCGTCTCCACAGTGACTCTCATCGCCAGGAATACACCTTTCGCCGCTACCAACGACAATTTCGATATTGATGCTCGGATCCTGAACATCCTCCAGCGTCAGTGCCCTGAGGATTTGGTGTTTCTCGGGATCGCTGATGTAGAGGTGGCCATCGGCGGGTGAGACGCAGAGGTAGTACTTGTAAGCCACTTGCGTGGCACTGGAAGCGCAAGTTTCAAAATATATGGCTCAGAGAAGCTCAGAAACCTTTGAGGTCTATGGTACACTAATTAAACTGCCTTCCAGGCGATATACTTTGATATTTCATTTTACAAAAGGAAGAGTCAGGAGTTGGAACCCCTGAATTGCAAGAAAAACATTTAGCGTCTACAGTGAGAGTCAAAAGAAAATTCAAAACTGATATTTTATGCTAGTATCTGTGGTCCATTCTGAACACGTCAAAAATCTATTTAAAAATTTTAAGATTCTTTCTAAAAAAAACTATCTTAACGTTCCTTGAATCACTACTGTATCTATAATACCACAGTTCTTCTAAATCCCCAAGTGCCTCTCCAACAAACAACCACTACCAACTCACCTCAGGATCAAAACAGTGTAAACATTGCCTTCAGGCGTGATCCTCCGGACAAGATTAAAATCGCCAACGTAGATACTGCCGTCTGGTCCGCTGGTAAGGGCGACGGGGGTGAGCAATCTAGCATCCTTCGCTAGTCCATCGCATTTCTCACAGACGAGGCTCCTCTGCAGTCCAGTCCCCATCACTACCTTCACCGTACGAGGATACTGCTTGAAATGCAACGTAGTGCCATCGCCCTTTTGAAGTATGCCCTCGTGGAAGTTGTAATGGTGATGTATGTCGAGTCCCCAGCCACCTATATCAGAGATGTCGACGTCGAAGCCCTGTAGGGTGGCGGTCTGCGTCTCCCATATGACCGAGGGGCAAGTGGAGTGCTGATAACCGATGGAAATCCTGGCTTGCGCCACCCCGTACACCTTCTGCTTGTAAACGTTCCGCTTGTTCCAGGCGAACGCATGTGTCAGGTTGGGGTCCGCCTCGTATGTCTTGGTGTGAAGGGAGCCCTCGACTTCCACGTGCACGTGCACGTGTGTCAGCGACTTGGGGATGAAGGGACCAGTGAGCTGCATCCTAACCGTGGACAGGTATCCGGCAGCCTGGCTGCTTTGGTACATCAAGTGGAGGTTCGAGCCTGGTATGGCGATGCTCTCCTGAACGATCTGCGAACAGGGGTGCCGGGCGTTCAATTTGGAAATTCGATGGCACTTTCTGCCCAGGCGTCCTCGGCATTTGAATTTTAAATCACGAATGTCTGCTGGCTAGTGCCCGCTTACCTGGCTCTCGGCGAACACCAGACTCTTGCCAGGCAGACCGCCAACCTTCTCCGGCATCCAAGTGCTGACGATGATGGGACGCAGCAGCTCGTGGTCGTGCTCAAGGCAGGGGCCGTGCTCGCTAAAGAGTCCCATCGAGATCCCTGGGAAGCCTATTATGTTGTACGCCGTAAATGGTAAGGAACTTAAAAACATACGACACTTAAGGACGGAACAAAGACGGCACACACGTTCACCGACGCCTGGATCATCTTACGAAGCTCCAACATAGACGTAGAAAACCGCAATGTCGATGAACATTGACATAACGATAAATAGGGGTGCGAAACACAGTTTAACTTATTAATGAAAGGAACCACCGTTTAACTTATATCTAACTTCGCTTCCTCTCCTCGTGGCTGTTCTAAATTATTCCCTGAACGTTAACAGGTCACGCGAGCTGGCTGCGTAAACGCGTGGAAAGGAAAAAAGAGGGCGAAAATAAGGAAGCAACGCGGGGGTGGTGTTAAATGCTTACCGACAGCTGGGCTCGGGGGTTGGTGGGATTTATGGGACTCGCCTTCCTTGTCGAGGGTCATCACCACGGGGGGCAGGACCACTATTTGATTCCAGGGCACGAACACGGTCCTGGTAAGGGGCTTGAAGGGGCTGCGCTGGAACTGGAGCGTCACTGCACCGCCGCCGTTCACCAGCACGTCAAACCTGATCGAACCACGTAAACGTGTTTGAAACGGTGCCCTGCTTCCGGTATTATTACATTCGGGGCCTCTGGCCGATCGATAAAGGATACGCGGCGTTTGCCTCTCGGACGTGACTGAATTCTCGGGGCAGTGTTTCGAGTCAAGTGGCGGGAAATATTGCTAATAAAATTGGGGATATTTTCTCTGCTTTCGAATGTCCCTGAGTTTATCTCTCACTCTATTCACTTTATACTCGAATGGGTCTAGCCAGGTAATCATATAGAAAATAGCTCCAGCACCAATTCTACTATTTAAACAACCCTAAACTTTACCATATTTTTTCCCAACAACTACTTAAAATATTTGAATGCTTCAAAATGCACTAGTAGGTACATTTATTATTTAGTACACATAAATATTAAAATTGTTGCTGGGGCCATTTTCCCTCTGTTTATCCGGCAAGATCCTTTGTTACTTGTTACTCCTCCCACTCATCGCTCGCATATTAATCCCCCGTTCGATTCTCTTGTCACAAAGACACCACCAAGGGCCATCAAAATGGCGCGCTCGCACTCAGCTCCCCGCAGCTTGGGCCGTAAATCGGATTCGAAAGTCTGCCGCGAGACGGGGGAGCGGAAACAGTCCGATTCGGGGGATTTAACATAATCCCCGTGTACGAGGTGCTCGTAATCAAGCGGCGACAAACACCCGCGTTCCGCCGCATTTATCAACGTAGCCCGCGCAATAACTGCCAATCTATCACGGTCTCGGGTACTCATTAAAGCGAAATAGAGGCGGCTGAATGCCGTCGGTCTCTCCGCGGCCCAACCTCCTCCAGGATTACAAGTTCGCCTATGAATCGGAGCGGCAGGAGGGTGGGCGGTGGTTTCGACGAGTCCGGGGACTCTGCCCCGTCGCGATCCCTCGTTCGGCTGTAGCGCGGTAAAATTCTCGTGGACGTCGATCGGCGGTTCCGTAGGTCAGACTAATCACGCAGGTTTGCACGGAGTAATTAGGAAGCTTTCGACATCATTAGCTCAGGGCTTTGATGTGGTTTACCGGGCCAACTCCTCCGGCTCCGTGTTTCAGGATTATCCTCGCCAGGATTACTATATGTGTATGCGCGGATATACAGGCGGGCTCGTGTGCGTGTACGCCTGCCCTGATATAGGTGTTTCAACGTCTCGTTCCTCCTCCACCTCCCTTCATTACAATGCAGCCTTGATCCTATTACCGAAGGACGTCCAAGCTGGCGTACACGCGGCGCCCATCGTCGCGTGCAAATACTAATGTTACGCATACGTTTGCTGACGAGAGGAAGCTACCGTGCGAGCGACTTGTGGTAGATATCTGCTCATCCTCGTTTTCTGCAGTGGCTGATTAGGGAGAAGGAGGAATGGCAAGAGTTGGTCTAATCTGCTTTTGAAATTCGAGGAAATCGAGGTGCCTTTTAATGGCACTGAGTATTGGGCTTTGTAATTTTTCTTGTTTAATTCGAAGAGATTTTATAGGCATTTTTCCAAGTTTCTGTTCGTGGCTGATTGATCGAGTTGCAGAGTGGAAGCCATTTTGGCACCCCTGTGGTGTAGGGTACTTTGAGTGACGTAGGAGTGTGCTTAGTAACAAGTAACATCGTTTATCGATACCACTGCTCGATTGAGAGTGCTTAGGTTGAAGTAGGATACTTTTGAGACACTTTAAAAGGGTTATACAGTTTTTATATTCGAGTACTTAGGGAACTTGTTAATTGCAAAAAGCTCCGCTGGAAACCGTTATTCCCGTTATTTAAGGGAAGAATACGGCACTGTTAGTGTTCCACGGAGTGTTCTTAAACTGTTGGTACAAGCTTCATTGTATTACTTGGCGAAAGAGATGGTATTAAGCAGCCGGTGCTCTGGATTAAATTATTCCTGAATTACAAGGCATTTCTGTGACGCGTAATCTCTATTAGCCAATTCTGTATTACTTGATCTATTCATCGTCAATCAGTCAGCCCTCTATCAGCTAATCTAGCCTCTCCATTCAAGGATATATGCAGGCGGTATCTTCGAGGATGCGCCAATGAATGGACGTATCTAGTCGTACACTTAATCCGATTGAAGACACATCAAACACCTCTAGCAATCATTCCAATCGCAATGTAAATTTTCATTCTGCGATTCAAGTTCGCCCGTACCAACAATTTAAAATATTCCAATCTCCCTAATGCAGACAGAGAGAAGGAGAATCAGTGTACCAGTTTTTTCAATGAAAATTCCCCAGCTTCCTGGTCTCAAATTTAGATTTACATATTTTACATACGCTACTACAAACTGGGAGAACATAGGCATGCTTTTGGAACATTTTGCTGTATAATATAAAAATTAACATTTTTAAATATGCTTTAGGTATTCTATTATAACATCGCACTGTTTGTGATTGTACGGCAAGTGTGAGAATGCTTAAATTTTGGAGCTCTTGCTTCTTTAATACATGTCAAGTAACTGCCAATGTTCCCCCAGTTTACGGTACTGTCAAACCGAATTCTCTTTTCTGAGATCTGCACTTCAAACTTCTCACTATTCCCGAAATATAAAAACAAAAGTTGCTCTTACCATCCATCGGCTCTGGTCAGCGTGAATCCCAACCGTGACTCCTTGTCCACGGAGACCCTGATGCCTACTATCCCGATCCCTTGTTCGGTTACAACTTGTCCCCGCATCACCGCCACGCGACTGTTACAAATCAAAGATATATCGTGGTCCCTGCGAACGGGATCGTATCGTTGACCCGCTGCGCCGCGAAACGCTGACGGTCCAGATCACTCGACCCACTCCCTCGGATCTACAACCTCCCCTCGGTAAACAAACAATTTCCCCACCCCTGGAAAGATTAACTCTAACCCAATCGCCAGTCTCCACGAGCGGGAAAGGCGAAAAATAGAAACGAATTGAAGTTCCCGAGTACACAACATTCTCAACAATCTCCGCGGGCTCCGCGTCCTAAGGCACGAGCGATCGATTCTGTCTGTCAAATCAGCTTCCGCGGTCAACGGTTCAATGCGATCCAATATTCTCACTTCGCTGCCAATACGACCCGCGTGCCTCCATTCGAGCACGCTCTGGCCCGGGTTAGCAAGGCACCAGGCTAATGCCCCTCTCGAATCGGGATGTGATACAAATTGATTTTACAAACGGAACAATGCCGGTCGCCTCTCCCCCGCACCTCTACGCCGCGGCCACCCCTCGTTGCCGTCGAAAACGGCCATGCACGCGTCCCGTGCACGCGGGGGCGCGTATCAGCAGCGACGCCAGAACATATTTTCTTTTTTCGTTTCGTTCACTGTTCGTTCCTCTGTATTTGCTTTTTTTTCAATCATTTGCAGGGGTTGGGGTTCTGGTTTCGTTCGTGGGTATGCTTTCGAGCAAACTGTCGTTTCGTGTGAAAGAACAGGGGAGGGGGAGAGAACAGAAGATCATTCGGCAGAACAGAAACATTACGTCCCCGAGGCAGGTAAAATAAAGGGGCGCAAGTGGGGGCTGTTCGGGCTTGGGGGTTTCTGGCATCATCGTAAAAACGCATGCATATATATATATATAGATATAGATATAACGTTATGTAATAGATATACGTAATAAAGGCAATGAAATGTATGGTACGTAATAAAATCTCAGGGCTTGGATTTGTCTGCGATATAGATATATATATATAGAAGTCGGAGTTTGTTAAGCTGATTATTTCAAGCGATAATCTGTGTGCTGCTGAATATAATGAGACCGATGTAGGTAGGTAATAACAATAACGATAATTGAATGTATATAGAGAGAATATGCTGTGTGTCGCGCGCATATGTGAGCAGCCTGTTTCTCTGGGTATTGTTTCTCATTGGACGGTGACGCAGAATTTAGAGATGTGTGCGTGGTGGTTCGAGGGTTGAATTTAAATATTGAAATGGAGAAAGAATGTAAACTTTTTCAAATTGTCTTCTGATTTTATTAAGGGAATTAAATATCTGTTGTGTGGTTAATTAGATTTCTATTTTTCTGGATGCAATGGGTTAAGTAAATGTCGTACGAGGGTAGATTGTACAAGTATTGCGTTTTGAGTTACGAATGAGAGGAAACGCGATCGAAACTGCTTATTATTGTTGTATGTAGGAATAATCGCTGCTTTATTCAAGATTGCTTGAGACCCTTCGAAATAACTTCGAAGGATTCAACAAGCGGTTAAGGAATTGAAGAGTACTTGTAGAAACCGACAGTAAGTGCTAAAATTAAAAAAAATTGTATTATCGGGAATACATATGCTTGGAAATTTAAATGAATGACACATTCAGATTTCTCTATAACTAAAAGGTGTGACATAGAGGGTTTCCTACAAATGCAATTCTTCTTTTCATGAATTTGGACTATTGTAATGGAAGAAATAGAAAATTTTGTGATGTATTTGGGTTATTGTATGTTTAACCATATTTAGAAATTAAAACAAATCAAATTTCGTAAGTAATTTAAAGTCAGGGAAGTTCTTTCTCTCTGCTGAAGAATTTGATTTTCGGCATTTACAGTATTTTTTACAAGGACTCTTCAATTAGGTATATTTATCCTGAAACAATGTCAATATTATATTGAGAGACAGACGTATTTTATTAGTGGTGTTATTAGCAGCATTCAGGAGATATGAATCCAGGAGGAACTCAGTATTTAGAAACTTTAGGGTGTTGCTGCCGTTTCCTTTAAGTATCTCGTGACGATCTAGAATTTTGGATAATTTGGTGTAGTAAGAAGGGAATAGGGAAGGTGTATTAGTCGGACTTATGAGTGAACTAGAATTCATTAAAGCAGTTTTACATTAACAGAAAATGGCGTTGCTCGTTAATTACCACATGATCGTAACAAATTTCCTATAATTCGCTTAAAGGGGTATTCGTTCGAAAAATCGATTTCTTTTATATTGCTATAAAGGTTCTTGTATATTCTGTTGAAATTTTTTTGACAATTTCGAAATATTTAACTTTGAACGCTTTTTTCCAGAAATTACATTTTTCAAACTAGATAACATGATTTCTCAGAAACTAACGTGCCGATTAACTTCCAATTGTTCATACATTTTCTTTATACCTCTCTCTATCGCCCCTACCAAAATTATAGAAGTATCAGTAATATTTCCATGTTTTATAACAGTTCAAAGTAAAAAATTTGGTCACATTAATGAAATTTTCTACTTCAATGGGTCGCCATTTTTTTTCTCTTCGATATTAATGAAAGTTTCCTAAATAGAATAGAAGTAGTTTTTTTAGTGTCATCTGAATACAATGGGCACAATTATTATGGTAGCTGTGAAGGAGGAATTTTTGAAAGTGATCGCACATAGACACCTCTAACATAATAAGTATTCGTCACATCTTAACGTAACTGCTTGAAAGTGTTGGTAAAATATCTGTAAACAAACATACAAAACCAGAACTATATAGAACGTTTGTTCTGAAAGGAAAATATGGATAAAGTGTGGCCATTTCTCGTACACTTCCGAGCGAATGCCCCCTCAAATGAAACCTACACACCTCTCATTCGTATAACTTCCCTCCCTTGTACGCCACTGTTTCACCCCTTAAAGTATCATCCCACAAAACACAGAGACTTGATTTGCAGTTGGTGAAGAAACTAAAGGCCGTGTCACAGGCTGCCACAGGATGCGTTCGACACGTAAATATATGTATATTCATATCGATCCCTAAGGGATTGCGTATGGGGGGCATGATTCGTTCTTGGAGGATCGCAGCTTCCCCCGGTAAAGAAACTTTCACGCCGAGATCGCGCGACAGGACGACGGGCCCTTGGCCGTGCGCGCCGTGCCACCGTTCGTCCGGTGACTTGGGGATCAAACGCGCCGTGATTTTCTGATCCTCCAAGTACGAGCACAGAGCAAGGTGGCAGGCACAGTCGTCACTACTTGGTAGAGTCCAAAAAACCATAGTGAATGGCAGTAAAATGGACAGAAAATAAAGAGAGAGAACAAAAAGGAAACGCAAGAGTGAACTGAAGTTGAAGAAAGAAATGGAAACGGAAAAGAGAGAACGGATGCGTTAATGTGAGTTCCCGAAGTCGGACACCGAGATATCTCCAAGGCAGACACCAAAAACCTGTGTGCGCAGTGATCGCCGAGAGAAAGTTTCGCGACGTAAGCAAAAGAACGAAGACACAAAAGTGTGACGAAAGTCAAATGAACCCTCTAAGGGGGTGTTCAATTCTGCCAATTTCA
This sequence comes from Andrena chrysosceles, assembly GCA_963855975.1. NCBI lineage: Eukaryota > Metazoa > Arthropoda > Insecta > Hymenoptera > Andrenidae > Andrena > Andrena chrysosceles. The sequence goes on along the minus strand of OY979766.1, from coordinate 5,111,135 downwards.
CACCTTGTCTTGACCACCACTGCATGTACAGCGGACCCACAGATCTGTTCCTCGGAGCTTGGAAAAATAAACCCCTCGCGAAAGCTACGTATTCAGAATTCCAACAAAATCATCCCCCACTCGCAATTTGATTCAGCGCAGCTCCCGGGCAACCGAAACGAATTCCTCGAGGAGAAACCTGTGAGTCGCTTTAGATCGATGGCAAATGAAGAGACTAAAAAAGAAAAGAACAGAACGGTGTCTCGGTGAGATAGAGAGAGATCGCGCGACACTCCGGCGACGCAAGTAATATACCGATTTCTGTCTCTCTGTTTTCTCGTATCTCTTCCCGCGTTCGCCGCGGAACGAGCGTTTCTCGTGCTTTCTTATCCGCTCTTTTCCAATTCGTATCAGAGACTTTCCTCTTTCTTCTTGTTCTCAGTTTCTCGTTTCTTTTGCCCGTCGGTCACGGTGACCGGTCGCGGATCTTTCTCGGTCGCGTAGGGCTCGCGGGAACGCAGCGCGGCGTGGAGCGTTCCGTTCTCGAACGGCGGATGTAAGTAATGTATGTGCGAGCGCGTGGCCGATCGAAACCGTATCGAATCATCCCGAAGAGAGGATTCCTCGTGTTTTTCTTTCTGATTTTTTTTATTCCTCTCCTTTTGCTTTCTTTTTTTCTTTTATTTCGTTACTCCGTCGGTATCGTGATAATAGTTTCGGTGGGTAGATAGCACGGATCGGTTCAAGACAGACACAGGGCGTTGGTGTACGGGGGTTGTTGGCACATTGTAGACAGGTGATAACAGACGTAGACAAGGGACAAGGAGGGATCTGGTGTTCATCTGGGTTATTCTCTCATCTTTTACTTGTGTGTAGAATTAAATCTTGTGTATCACGGTTGCTACCGGTCTCGTAATCACTGCCGTGTCCGTCGGCGGTAACCAACCAAGGAGAACGGGAAACGATACGTGGACGAACACCGTTCGTCATTCTGCGGCGCTCCTTCGTCGCGTCACGGCTGTCACGTCGCGCCGTGGCTCGTGTTCTCGTATAGCTTCGTGAACCGGCGTAAAGGAACAATTGAGAAAAGAAACAAAGTACGGGGAACGCAAGAGTCTTGGACGCAACAGGCGCGCAATCAAGTCAGCGTTCGTGTGGACAATGCTAAAACAGGGGTGGGTTCGAGGATTGGGGGTTGTGGGTGTTCGGTCAACAACGTTCGCTAGAGACAAAATTCGAGACAAGGGTTCACGTACATAAAAGTGCAAGCCTGGCAACACAAAATACAACACAAGACCAGGGGGTGGGGTGAATATATGGTATCGTAACGTATGTATATAAGTACGCAAGATTCATCAAACATACTATTGCCGTTTTACAAGGACAGGGGAGACGTAGCCAGTGAACTTAGCGCTAAGGGACAAGAAGACAATACATGAACAGAAAAGAGAACGGAGGAGAGATTGGCGGGGTGAGACAACAATCCGACGACATGTCACAGATATAACAACAGAGACGTACGAGTTTAGTTATAATGTGGGCGTGAAGAGAGCGAGGAACGGTGGCTGCGATCGTGCTTACAACTATCGAATTGCTTAAGAATTTTCCACGCGTTCAAATCGAATGGTACATTACTATATCTATGGAATAGACTCGATTCATTGTTAATAAGATAAAAGTGTGAATAACGGGAAAAGTGTATGTAATTAAAATTCAAATGCTGTATGGTGACACCACTGTGAAAGAAAACTTGAAGTACCTAATCACTAAATGTGTACTATATTTAGTAGAAACAAATTTCGTAATTTTGACATGACTTTAAGCATAATAATTTGTCGATGAAAGAATGATTTTAATTCCGATAGGAGCGCAGCCATCGCGCCAAAGAACGGCAGAGAAACAGATACACAGGTAGACCGGTGAGCACAGGAAGAAAGAGAGCGAATGAGAGCGATAGAAAGAAAGAAAGAGACGAAGAGAACAAGAGACAGCTATCAGAAAACAGAACGAATGGTTAAGGACGAACAAGCGAAGTATGATCAAACACTGGCCAAAAGTAACTGGTAAACAAATCGGTGAGCAGGCTAATGAAATATAGGAGAGAGGAGGTTGGATGCGAGAGGTAGAAGGTGGAGGGAAGAAACACAGAAGTGGAAAAGAAAATGAGAAAGTAGAGAGATAGATAGAGACAGAGACGTTTAAAGACGCAGGCTAAAGGTAATAACATACGTATACAAATATATAGATAGATAGATAGATACATATACGGGACATACGAAAAAACATGTAAGATGAATGTACGAGCGAAACGAGCAATAGATGGCACTTTTGCTTTCTTTCATTATTTTTTTTTTTTTTAAAAAAATTGTTTGGATAATGAACGATTAGCGAGAGCTTGAGCTGCAACTTACCGCGGTGTAAAGGAACTCCAGAACGTACTACGTGTGGGAAAAACCAACGAGAAGAAAGGGCGTTACCACGGTCACAGAACCCGCGTTTGCGGGCAAAAACGGACGCGCGTACGCAGCATCGCGCGAGCAATCGTTTTCCACGATGATCCATAATCTGCGATCATCGTTTATGGTTTTCTAATTGTTGTTTAGGTACCGAGAATGCCATGGAAATCTCGTTGGGTCCCTTTGGTCATTTTCTGATATTAGGGAGGTCTAAGAGCGTCCAGCAGAGGGTGACGTTGGCTCCGCGGAGCCAACCAACCCTTACGGGGTACACCTCTCTTTATTTAACGAAATCGAGTGCTCCACGCGATGCTACGCACGCCGTTACAGAAACAATAGACGTAGACACACACTAAAATCAAGCGTACCCATCGCACACGCGTCCATCGCTCAGTCGCACCAACATGAACGCAGACACCCGCAGACTCATCCAACATAGAGTGGTAATACACGTGACAGACACAAGTTGGAAACTACTCACACACATCATGTATACGATATACGTATATATATATAAATATGTATATGATAATAATATAGAGGAAGAAAGAGAGAGACAGAGAGGGGTGGGGGGAGTGTCCTGATCGACGATTAGATCCAACGATTCATTGGGATTTGGGTGAGAGGGTGGTAATGGTCATGACTTTCGCGAGTGAAATAATTTGCAGGGTGGTGGGACAAGTATTTCCTCAGCTGTTGAAATTTTAAAATTTTTTAAATTGAACTGTGGGAGATAACAGAAGTTGTTCACATAAAAGTTTTGAATTCGAAGGTGAGAACATGGTTTTGGTGAAGCCTAGATTGGGGTCTCTCGTGCAAGTGTTACTAAACACAGCTTATACACCTTGGTAGACCTTGAAACAGGTAAGAAGAAGGGTTGATAAAGTATATAGTTAAAAGCAATGCAGCTGCTTGAAATATTATTACAGAGTATCATACAATAACTTTTGAATGAGAAACTCGAAGCATCTCTGTCCCCTGATTACCCAAAAGCTAAACAATCTTTCAGATCAACTTTTAACCCCTGTTGTCAAGTAAATTGCATAGGAATACACAGGAATTAGCCCCGAATCTCGAAGGCTCGACTATCTCTGGATTGTCTAAGAAATCTCCATCTATTCAGCTACGTAGGTTTGTCTGAAAGGGCCATGACCATTATTCCTCCACACCGTATCCCCTGTAAATGCTAACGAGCGTTTCCCGTTTCGTTTGGAATGCAAGGTCCCGTCTCGACCGCGTCCTCGTATCGAGGAGTCGAAGACGGTTCGAAACGGCGGCGTTTCGAGGGATCTCCCTTATCGCGTCTGGCCTAGCACGAGGGCTGCCTCCGACTGACAATGAGAAGGAGATTCCATCGAGCCGGCTGCCATGTCGCTGGACGATCTACGGAATATTGATTACGGTGTCCGAGCGATCCCGACGCCAGCCTGAATTTCTGATTCACGGGGCCACGGGGATACTTGTACTCCGTCTGTCCGTCCGAGATTCCATTCTGCCGGAGGAAACATTCTCCGTCACAGCGGACGTCGAGCGTCTCCTCCAGATAAGAATTCCCTTCGCGAGCGATCGATCGACGGCGCCCGTTATCGTCGTCAGCGAGCGTTTCTCGTTTCCCGCGACCGGGCCCGAGAATTTTCATTCTATCCCCCATCTTCGGTCACTCGGATGAGCCGGGAGCTTGGCTCTAGGTCATTTGCTACGCGGAAATTTTGAATTTAGGTCGGGACGCGGCAACTCGGAATTTACTCGCACGAGACGCGGGAAATTGGAGCGTGGGTCATTTGGGACACGAGAACTTTGACTCTAGATCGTTTGCGACGCAGAAATATCGAATCTCGTCACTCGTGGCGCGGAAATTTCAACTTCTATCACTCGGGCGCGGTAATTTAGAGTTGAATCACTTGGGCGCGGTAATTTCGACTCGTACCACTTGGGACGCTGCAATTTCCAGTTCTATCACTCGAGGCACGGGAATTTCGGACAGACGGGGTTCGCGATTCTTTCGATCAGTGGAGCGTGGCTTTGAAGGATGCTAGGTAGACAAAGTGACCAGGCGTTCGTGGAAAGGACGGCCCATCGCGACCTGCCCGATCGAAGGAAGCGTTCCAAAGGCTGCGAGGCGAGGGTGCTTGGAAACGGTGATCAATACCGGTGTGAGGCGCGAGACAATGGACAAACACGGGGCAAACAAACTTTTACGTCCCGCCCCTCTCGGCACTCGTCTCTTTCTTCGGACACAGACGGAACCATACGTCGTATATGTATGTATATGCACAACGTTACACGCAGAGACGAACTCCTGGGAGGACGCGCGAGGAAAGAAACTGGCGGTGGCGTCGAGAGATTTCAAACTTGTGTCTACCATCTCTAGAAATAATTTCGTTAGTGGGGCGATCGAGTCACGGCGTCGTCGCTTCCCCTCCGCCCTCTATCATCCCCCGAACTCCCACCGATCTCGCTCGAGCGAAACGCGCCACCCGAGAGCTCACAGACCTCGACGACGCCGGAAGTCGATCGCCCTGGTGCGCTTTATCTATGAATCTCCCTTTGCTTTATTTTTTTTTTTTTTGAAAAAACTGCTTAAACAAACAACTGGCCGAGACAACTGGTGATCACAAGAAAATCTTTTGGAAAACAAAAACGACACTTTCGCTCACGATGTGAACAGTTCACAGAAGGTAAAAAGGTTGACTGGCAATGTTGCTCGCGCGCAGATAGCGACTGGAATGTCGTGAAAAAGTTCGCGCGAGGCGGAAAAAACTTAAAAGCGAGTCCCTCGAGCGATTTTCTCCGTGTGCAGGCTTTCTGTTTTGTTTTCACATCTGTTCTACTATTTTTCTCATCCCGTCTATTTTTCCCTTCTTTCTACTCGGAATACCCTTTAGTTGTCGTTCACAGTCTGTACGTAGAACTTGGGGAGAGGGGAGCCTCCTTTCGGTGATCGGCTGTGGGGTGAATAATATGGTGATTCTGGTGGTGGCAAGGGTACACACAGAGGATAAACACTAGACAAAATACACGAATCCCCCGAAATGCGGTCGCGGCTGGCGGCCGTAAGCGTCCTCAGCAAATCTTCGTCATTGTCAAACAAAGGTCCACGTGTTCTCATTTGATTTTCGCAGACGGAGACGCCTTTGTGGAGTGTCTAATTAGGGGCCACTTTGGTGCAGCTAATTGTTTCGAGCTATCAAGGCTGAGCAAAGATAATGGGACTGATAGACTTTGCAGGTTGGGAACTGGGGAATTAATCCATAGATACTAAGTAGATTATTCATAAAAATTGATGCACTTTTAAATACAGAAAAATTCTTTCTAATAAGAACTCTAGTAGAAGTGTTTATGAAGGTTCTAAATCTTTCTTCAATAAGGGGAGACCATCTGGGTGAACGCTTTTTGGATGTAGACAGGCTTAAGATGCAGGACTCGATGAATATCCAGCTAACATAGCCGCTAATGATTAACTATATTCAAGAACAAAGAGAAAAATCCTAAGTGGATCTAAGAATTCTATTAGAATTTACTGTTGAAGAGTCCTGAATTAAAACAAATGATCTCTTGTCACTTTCTATGAAGCTTCAGACACTGTTTGCTTTGAATTTTTTATTCCAGTAAATGATCTCCATTTTTGAATAATTATACTGTGAGGGAATTTAAAATTGCAAACCAGTTAACCATTAGCGTCTACTATTGCAGTACTCGTCGATACTCAACCAGCCTGCACTTTAAGTGTAATTCCACACAAAAATGGCACCCGCAGATCGCGCTCCACCTCTACATCCCCGAAGGTCTAGGATGTTGAAGTTTCAGGTTTGCTTCACGAGACTGGAATTAGCCAGGCATTCTACAGCGCGAGACATGGAGCAATTAATATCGAAGTGCACCGTTACGGAGGCTCCTTTGATCGACAATGCTTCCAGAGATGATCACCGACGCGTTTGGCATTCGGGGGAGGGAGGGGGTGAAACACGAGGAATAGGACGGTCAAGGGGTTTGGCAGGGTTGTCACCCACCGGGGGGGCTCTCTTGATAATTCAGCTGTCACGGATGTATACCGAATCGTTCGTCACAACGGTGCAAGTTAATCTGATTGAATCTGTTTCCTTCTCTTTCTGTCCATTCATTTTTCCATGGAAAACTCGCTCACGATGGGGAAAACGTGACTCAGATACCAATTCAGATCTTCTCCAACGAATTCCCGTCACCTTCGACTCTAACCGTTTCGAAAGGCAAGAAAGTGAGAGGACAAAGAGAATCTTTCTCGACTACGTATCTAGTAACTCAAAGCGTCAAAGCACGATGTACACGGATCTCCGGACGATTATCGATCTCGTGAATTCTCCTACGCGTCGCGGGACGTCGAAAGATCGATGGAACCGCGAGAGAGAATTTTGAGCGTCGAGACGCCGCGGCTTCCGGCGCGACACGCTTTTTCTGTTCCCGTTGCTTCTGATGATGTTACCCCATCGTGACGCTTCGCCGGCGAATGGAACGCGCGAGCAGAAACAGTTTAGCGGCGAACCCATCGTGACCGTGCGCGCGCTTCAAAAATTCTAAAGCCGGTCCTCTCGTACCGTTCACACACGCGTGAATGTACACTGCACATCTCCCGAAGCCTCTCCGTCACGGGCGGTGCCGTGTGACCGAACGAGAAAAAAAAATCCATCGAATGAAGTCAATGATACAGCGCGATAGTTCGCGTGGATGATGTAAAAACGAGGAAAGTAACTCGCCGTGTAATCAACGCACTGAGATTGTAAGAGGCCAAACTATGACACGCAGCTATGTACTATATTATACTTCGTTCCTTCTTCGTCAAACTTCACGCACGTGTCTCACGTGCGCCGATCGAGCTAGCCGTTGCCGGGATCGATTCAGATCTCTCGCTTCGCGTGATTTGGTTCAGTCTCGATCACAAGTCGATGGTAATATTTCTATCGGGAGTCACTGTTTCCAAACGGAAAGCTTCGAAGTCTTCGAGATCCTCTTCAGGGTTCCAAATGGAGCGCTACAATTTTTTTTTGTCTTGCAGATGATAGAGATTCAAAAACCTTCATAAAATATTCTTCATAGTTTACAGAGCTCCACTTGAAGGGGAAGAAAGATCTCCGAAGCTCCCAAGAATGAATTTACTATGATCAACTTGTAAGCTTTAGAAGCAAACTATGAAAATCAGGAGAAACTGGAATTTAACCATCAACACCGAATTTTTTGGGCTCCTGTATGGTCTATGAGACTATAAAGTTCTTTTGCAAGCAATTTACAGGTGTTCCGAGAGTTTTCGAAGAGTGGCAGAGAGGCAACTGCTAGCTCGATCGTCTTATGGTATATTATTCTCTTATACGGTCGTAAAGATAAAGAACTAAGCGTTCTATATTTAAATCGTGGTTTAAACAGGGCAAGATGAAGTGATCGATCTTACCTTTCGGTGTACTCGTTCATGTAAGCGTAGCTTTGTACGCTGTTCTCCTCGACGAGGAACTTGACTCGCTGGTAGAAAGAAGCTGTGACGCTGGGCGGCTGCTTGCGCAGGAGGACGTCCACGGGGTTATTACTAGTAAGGCACATGATATGCCCTAAGCAAGCTGCGTGAGAGCAACACTCGCTGTCGGAACAGTCCACCATGCCATCTGGGGAACGTCGCTTCTTAGAACTCTTTTCAACCTTCACAACTTATCCTGCTAACGTACATTCTGCCAAAGTACTTCAGATAGTACGAGAGGGAGATAAACAGTTTCTAATACACAGTCCTCGGGGAAGTTTCGAGGGAACCGGGAAACTAGAGACTCACATCGCGAGAACAGAGACGAGAGGTGCCTAAGTTGTTGGCAAACGTTCGATCAAGCTAGATACTCTCGATTACAGAGAAGTAGCCCGGCTGGTTTCGAGGAAAGCAGGTCACAGAGATGCAGGGCACTCGATACTCACCCTGATCATTGTCAACAAGATCGTTACACTCCATTTCGAGGCGTATGCTGCAGTCCCTACCAGCCCAGCCAATCGAACACTCGCAGCTGTACTCGCCATCTTGCAGTGCGCACAGGCCGTGGCGGCTGCACCCGTTCTCGCACCCAGCTGCGAAGGAAACAGAGGGAGTGCTTTGGTCCGCGCCAGCGATTCACAGTTCCCGCCGATTACCCGTATCACGGATCGCTCCCAGCCACCCAGATCGCACTCAGAGACAGGAGGAACCACCTTTGTCATAATCGTTCACTTACGCAACGTGCAGTGCTTCCCATTCCATCCCTGGCTGCAGACGCAGGTGCCATTTTTGCACTGGCCATGCTCGGCGCAACGAGGGTCGCAAGGTTTCTGGTCGCACTTGGCCCCAGTCCAGTCGTCTTTGCACCTGAAAGTAAACGTCCAGCGAATTAATCGGCTTCTTCCTCCGTTCTCTCCCCGTCTTGCACCCCTAACAGGTTGTCGGGGTGAAAGTCACTAAACATCAATTGGCTTGACAACAGTGGCAGAGGTTGCAGAGAGGGCACAAGTTTTCGGTGTCAGGAAGCTTTATTGTCAAATGTAAAATTGATCCCACCCTCTCCCTGCACAGTTGCTCGCAGCCCCTTGTACAGGGGTGAAAAAAGGATGCGAGTTCCAGTCGAGTTTGGAAGTTACAGTCCTGCGCCGCGGGGGGAACTTTTTGCACTTAGGAGGCTCTTTCACGGCGAACCGCCGCGGATGGAACAGAGGGGGGAAGACGAGAGGCGTCAGCTTTAGAATATGAGAAAGGAGATCCTCTTTCGCGTCCTTGATTCTGACAAAGGGATGGTAGGAAGGGACGACGGTCCTTCGAGTCGTGATAAGTTGGCTCCCACCGCCTCGCCCAAAGACAGAGGCTTTTTCTTGCAATTTTTCACCTTCTTAGCCGGAACTTTCGCTGCCCTCGATCTCCCCCGGCAATTTACTCATTTTTAGAACACTCCACCCCTCGTTCAGCCCCCTCTCGATCCTGCCGCGTCACGATTTCTTTCAGCTGTCAGTGGCTTGTAGCGATAAACTCGCTTTGGACGATCGTTCAATATTGTCTCATAAAAATTCTGCCGGCTGGACTATTTTGAATTCACCGAGTGGGCTGTCTGTCATCGATCACGAGTGTCATCGATAAGTTAAACAGTATGTAATCTAAAAATGTTCTTTTTGATATTACACCCTGAAATCCGCAATTTCAACATTCAATTTGTATCCAGAATTTAGCCCCACGCAGCCTATAAACTATTGCGCCCCATGTCTTTGCGAGGACCTCCGAAATTTATTTTATCGATACAAAATAGCTGGATGTTCGGTCCTTTTACCTAGATTCCCCCGAAACCGAAGAGATTCGAAATATTACGTTTTTCTCTGGCAACGGTGGCGAGTAATCCCCCAAGCTTTTTAGCGGCAGCAATTTATCGCGACGCGCACATCCTCGAGTGCCGCTGGTCCAATTTTTCCGTGCGCTCGCGAATAACGTCGCCGAAAAGCCAGCTGGACGGGCTGAATCGTGGTCGAGATAAATTTCTTTGATCCAACGGCAGGAAAGGGGTGAAAAGAGAGGGCTCCCTCATTCAATTCCTCGCTCCTGCACGGTTTTCGCGAGCAGGTAACCCAGTTTTAGTTGCGACCGCCACTGGGGACCCATGAGGGCGATAAGAAAGGGGCGAATATACAGGGTGTACGCGAGGTAACCGAATCGAACTACTCCAGCAGAAGCAAAAATGTAATACAGAGTGTCCCGAAATTGCGGGATTTCCTGGAACATGTGATATCTTGATGCAAAAATACATCGAAAAGTCCTTTACCGTTTTGGGATCCAAGGCTTCGTTCTCGAGATATTAATAGTTGAATATTAGCGGTCCAAGTTCCGGGGCGCGCAGTTTAAAACTGGAACAGCTGAGCGCGGAGCGAGAAGTGAAAATGAACTAGCGCGGTCGGCTCTACTCTGTGCGTGGCTCTATATCTACGCGTGCCTCCTGCGCGTGCGCGCGAGCGGTCACTGCTTCGCGCTCAGCTGTTCCGGTTTTAGACTGCGCGCCTCGGAACTTGGACCGCTAATATTCAACTGCTAATATCTCGGGAACGAAGCCTTGGATCACAAAACGGTAAAGGACTTTTCGACGTCTTTTTGCATCAGGATAATCGTCTCAAGATAAATATACGTTTCCCTTTCTGTGGGAAGTTGCAGTGGGAGCAGGAAACAATGGATGCTCAAGGTTACTAACGACGGGAGTGCATAATTATTGGTCGATACTAAAGCTTCGGTTCAGAGCGATCTGTTAGACGTGTCAGTTTGCATAGAAGCTTATACTGAGCCACTCACTTGCAGAGTCCTTGTTCACAAGTCCCGTGAGGTCCACAATCGAGGCCACAGCTTGGTTGCGAGCAGTCAACACCGGTCCAGTGTCCCTCGCAGACGCAGGTCGCGAACTCGAGGTCATAGGTGCCGTGGTCCGAGCAACGCGGCAGGCATTGATACACCTGCTGGTCCACCTGGTTGCACCTCTCGCCCTGCCAGCCCGCCTTGCAGTAGCATTTGCCGGAAACGCATGCGCCGTGGCCGCTGCAGTTTGGATCGGAACAATCCGCTGAAAAAAGGGACCATTGTCTTTCTTAGAAAGAGGACATCTTGTGGTTAATCAAATGTGATTGCTATCCCTAATTTATAGGATACTAATTATGCGGCATAATTCTTTCCAATGGAAGTGTCTTATTTTCTTATTTCTGTTACCGTCCACACTGACCACTGCTCTAATTGTTAGCTTGTATTGAAGAATGACACACTTATCCTAGAACTCTCAACCAGTAGCGCACTCAGGATTTAATCTTAGGGGGAGATGAGCTGAACGGTCAAAAATATTTTTAATGCAAATTCAATAAAATTCATTAGGTGATTATAAAAATTTGTTTAAAGAATAAAATCCAGTTTTCTTTTCTTCTTACAAGGTCCCTTCTTTGGGGGATTCCAGTGTTCCTCAGCCCCCCCTCTGAGTGTGGCACTGCTCCCAGCGATCAGATATCGACACCACAGAATCTGAGGTCACAGAAACCCAGCAGCCCGCCAAAAGATTACAAAAATTCCAATGCCGCTGGTTCGATCGCGGATCAACGGAGCCCCTGCGTTTCCAATAAAAAGCAAGGGGTTCGCGGCGGTCCCGTTCGATGGACGTGCCGCATACGTAACTGGCGTGGAATCCAACGAGGAATTTCCCTCATCTCCGGGCAACGTCAGCAGCTTGTACACGTACAACTGGTCCCGCGTTACGACGCGGACGGCACCGCGCGACGCGTCGCGTCGCCGAGGCGCTTTGGAATTAAGTTTCATAATTTCCCCGGGGCAGCTGGGATCCGCGGGAATAATGCAATTGTTCCGATGCCATAATTTAAAAAGTTGGCCCATTCGTCGGCGCCCAGGGCGCAATCACCCCCGCCTCTTGGCGACCTCTTTCTAAGACGCGGACCACCCCTCTTGGAAAACAACGCGGAGGGGGCTGCTACTCGCGCGATTTAGGGGTCCCGCGGTTCTTCGGCGACTGGGAGGCCAGCGTTGTGGAGAACGACACTGTTTGCGGGGGAGGAAGATTGTTGCTGGGCTGATTCATTAATGCCCCATTGAGCAGTGTCTTACAATAGTGGGAAGATTGTAATGGTTTTGGGGAGGACTTTTAGGAAAAGGGCTATCCTTAATTTACGTAAGTTCTTGCCCCCTCCCTACCCCAGTATAAGAATTCGTAAGATTTTGTATTTCAACCCCCCCATTTCCTAAAGTAATATTTTTTTTGGCTGGTCAGTTAAATTGTGAGCCCCTGAGTTATCAGTTGGGAAGAATTTCTGTGTGCTCGGAAAACTTCTGACGCCTCGGGAGTTTATTCTTTCTTCTACCCCACTGGAAGTGATCTAATCGCCGGAGAAATAAATCCGCAATGGCGGGAACCTTTACTCCATCGCTAATGGGAAACGAATACCGCGTGGTTCGCGGAAAAATGAAAGAGGAATACGTTGCGACGGTACCGCGAGGATGTCAGAGACAAAGCGTCGCGCGTTTCCCGCGAATAATTTCGCCATTCATATCAAACCTCATTTTTCTGTGGCGGGAACCTCGTGGGTCGAGTGGAAGTGAAACTTCAGCGCAACAAAGTGATCTAATAATTGACCGTGACATTCTTCAGGAGAATAATATTGTGTTTGATAGGATTCTGTACTTTTCCAGAAATGTGCACGTTTACTTTCTAATATACAAAGCATTTCTACTGCGAAGTCTCCAGTGCTCGAACCCAAATCGTATCAGCTAACCTAATTCCTTCTTAAGGGTATCCTCCCATCAAATCACTCCAAAAATAGGTCAGTTTTAGGATTTTATTTAAAACAAAAGAAGTAAACATCATAGTGTTAAAAAACTTTTCAGGCTGTATTTGTCCATCATTGAAGATAAAAAAAACTTTTGCATATTTTATCTAATACTACTGTCTACCGGTCCCTGTAAGTGTCCTTATAATACGTAAATCAATGGCTTACAAATACAGCTTAAAAAATTTCAACACTATGATGTTTACTTTTTTTTAAATAAAATCCTAAAAATGTTCTATTTTTTTGCAGGGCATAAGCTTTGTTAGGGTGAAATCGTGTAAGCTAATTTTGACCCACTTCCACATATCCGGATCGACTTGAAATATTGCATACATTACGATGACAATACAATATTTTTAATAAAAAACATAAAATAATTTATAGTAAAATTTTATTTTAAAAACAAGCCTTTATTAAAATGTACTAAAAGGAAAAAATACTTTTACTACCGGCCTAAATGACTGCCTTAGAAGAATTCCCTCCTTATGACTAAACACAAAAACGTGGGGCGTAAATAACCCAGACCTACCCTTAACCTACTCTACAAGCCTAGATATTGTTTGACACACGTTTCTTTCACCTAAAATATCGTCGATCTCAATTCCACCACGCATTGCCACTCAAAACACCTGAAAACAAAGAAGCAGATCGTCGACTCGAGTCGTCGCGTATTGACCCATATATAAATCCAGCGAACTAGGGAGCGCGCATTAATTACGAGGCATACCTACAGAGTCCAACTGTGCTCCCTGGCAGTGGGGGCTGCGCATTACTAATATCTTGAGTCGCCAGGACGTACGCTTGAATTATGGGGAAATTAATGGTGTCGCGACAAATACGAAGAAACAACATCCGACGCAGAAATAGACACCGGTGGTGAACGTTCCTCCGCGAGCTCCGGTTTCCACTGCTCACTCTTAACGCTAAATTATCCCGCGACCTCTCCAGTTTTAACGAACTCTGACTGGATCATCTGTCGCGCCTGAATACAGTGTTTACGGCGGACATTTTCACCTGCGCGTCTCCTCTATTTTCCTTTTTATTTAACGAGAGTAAACATGAACGGTGGACGTAATAGGTACTCGAGAGTCTTGTTTCTGCAAGTGGGTAGATTTTGGTCATCCCGAATGCCACGTGCACTTGCTGCACCGTCTTCCGCAATCCTGGCGGCTGGCGAAAGTGTGACTTTCACCTCTTGCTCGTTTTATCGCGAGGAATGTTCTTAAGAGGGGATGAGCGTGCCAGTTAAACAATCAACGTTAAGGGGTCATCTGGAGATGGGAAAAGTTTGCTTGGGTTGTTCAGAGTAACCCAGTACTGTGCCATTTTGTGTGGATCGTTTGCTCTTTTATTTATCTTGTATAGGTAAGTGTGTGGAATGTAAAGACACCAAATTCATTGTTCAAATAGAATTATGATTTCGAAATTGCACCGCTGTGTAAAGTAAAACATTTGCATTGCATCATTAACCGCTTTCGTATTTGAGATACAGGAGCATCGTTTCCATAATAATTGCACAAACGGAACAGTGAGTGTGTACCAGAAACGAAATAACAACGAAATTGCCCGAATGTAACAAAATAACACGTTATCTGTTATTTGTTGTATGTTATATTGGTTCAAACGGGTATTTGGAATCTATCCGCGGGTGAAAATAAACGTACAAAACTTTTGTACATTTCGAATAGTCTGGCGAGGGAAGTGAGGCAAACTGGTAATTCAGAAAGTTATGCAATTTTGTGTGTAAATAGAGTAGTACATCCGTAAGATAAATTTATTTTTTTATTGGTGCCACAGTGCGGTTTTAGGGTGTGAAATCACTTGAGAAAAATGCAGAATTTTCTTTTTCGTGGAATATCTTGAGAACGGTGGGAGATATCGACAAAAAAGTTTAACCAAAAGTTTTATCCTCTTATATATCTACAAAACTACGTAAAATAATTTTCAAATTAAGGATTGGTGGTGGGGGTAACTTGAAAAGTATGGATCTTCGATAATTAATTATTTTTATGCAGTTTTGTAGATATAAAAAAAACAATTTTTGTTGGAACATTTTTCTAATATCTGTCATCGTTCTCGAGTTATTCCATAAAAAAGACAATTCTGCATTTGTCTCAAGGGGTGATTTCACCCACCAAAATGGCTCCACTATGGCACCAGCAAAATATAGGTTTGTCTTACGGATGAACTACTCTACTTGCACACAAAGTTACATAATTTTCTGAATTTCCGGATTCCCTAACTTCCCTTGTGAGAAAGAATTGGTCGTTTTAAAATTCATCATTGTGGAATTCTTACAGGTTCCGCGAAACAAATTGTCAACTTACGTTCGTCGCAGAAGTTGCTCTTCCATCCGGGGTTGCAGACGCACGACCCCCTAACGCACTGTCCGTGTTGATTGCAATCAGGAACTTGGCAGTCTCCTAATGGTATATCGCATTCGGCACCTTTCCAGCCGTCTTCGCAATGGCACATACCGCCGCCATATTGTCCATGGGAGGAACACAGAACCGGGCACACGCTCTTGCTGCAATCGGCTCCCTGAAATTTTTATTGCGCGTACCGTAATCTTCATCGTTTCGACCGTAAAAGTGATCGACGAGTGCCTTTAACGATAACAGAGGGACACGATTCCAGACTTCAGGCAGAAAATTGCTTTGATTCCTGCAGTCTTATCCCCGAGCAATTGCTTTCTCAAAATGGGGAAATATTCTAAAGCAGGGTTGTCTAACTGACGACTCACGGGATGCCGGGGGCTCCTCCGCCTTGCGGCCACGCTGACGATCGCAGTAAAATTCGTCCGTCCCTACACAGACATAAATACATTCGATTGCTACGGCCGGCCACGGCCATACGTTTACATATAATTATAATTAATACGACAATACGAACTAATATATCCTTAACAGCGAAGACCAAGAAATGTATTATCGAGTTGCATTGTGTAATTTGCAAGCAGATCCGTTCGTTCATCAATGTTTGGTTCTACATACAGATGCAAAAGTGCGTTTTCCGTTATGACAAAAATAAAAAGTAAATATCGGTCAAGATTAGCGGACCATTCATTATCTTCGCTGTTAAGGATACCCATAACAAAAATTGATGTGGATATACCATCCCTTGTCAATAATATGACGCGGACTCAATGGCGCGTTCACATTCACAGAGACGAGTAAAAGTAAGTATATATCAATTCGTATTGTCGTATTAATTATAATTATATGTAAACGTATGGCCGTAGCCGGCCGTAGCAATCGAATGTATTTATGTCTGTGTAGGGACGGACGAATTCGACTGCGATCGTCAGCGTGGCCGCAAGGCGGAGGAGCCCCCGGCATCTCGTGAGTCGTCAGTTAGACAACCCTGTTCTAAAGTAACAGCAGACCCGACTCGAGCCTTTTTTGTGCCCTAGGCAAACGTGCCAAATTGCACCCTTTATTTATAATAATTTTATTTAAGCTCTTTGACGACCTGAGTCTGAATTTTTATTCTGAAACTTTATTTAAAAAAAAAAAACGCTAACAATGAGAAGACCATTTTATGCTCCTTGTCATCTTTACACCCTAAATCGGCGTATGCGAGTTAGATATACATATTCCATTGTCAGACCATGGAAAACCCAACCCAGCAAGCAAGTCCCTAGTCTCAAGACTCCACCTCTCGATAAACACCGAGGAAACCCCAAGACGCTCACCTGATACCCGTCGATGCAGTCGCACTTGCCAAGATAACACGATCCCCGTCCGGAGCAGTCGTTGGGGCAGGTAGTGGAGACGCCTTCGGCTTCGGTGACGACCAGGGTGACCTTGTACGGCTGCAGCTCGTCGTTGTAAACTGAAAGGAACCAGCGGCCCGTGTCCAGGTACTGCAGCAGACTGACGTTCACCATCATCGGCTCGACGATGGTCCTTTTAATCAGCACGTGCTGATAGGACGTCACGGATTGCCCATCCCGCTGACGATTCGCTCGACTATCCTGGCCAGTGGTTCTCATGAAGCTAACCGCCTCGGATGCGGTGTCCCTCTTCAGCCTGTGGTCCACGCGACCTCCCTTCACGAACTCCACGAAGTCGTACTGCGTGACGCTGGGTGCCACGTTCCGTCTGCCGTAGACGGCGAAGTTCGCCCCCCAAGGCAGCGTCAGGTTCAGCCGGATGAAGGCGGGCTGCTTGTTCCGGAACTCCGTGTTCCAGAAGTGGTAAGGCAGTATGACGGCCGAGTGAGCGACGTTGTATGCCTGCAGCTCCAGCACGGCGGGCCATTGCTGGGCGGATTGCTGGATCTGAGGGTCGCTCTGCTGGTCGCCGGCGCTGTCCGCTGCGCTGGAGTGCTCCGCTGTACTCGTGGGCAGCGATTCTGAGAAGAAATCGGTGGAAAATGTGTTTGGGTTAACGTGGAGCTTTGTCTAAGCGGGTATGTTTTTAATTTTGGTGGAGGGTGCGCTGTCGCGTGGATTAGTTGGTGGGTATTTTGATGGGAGATGAGGGGTAGCTTGGGCAGTGACGCAATTGGGATTTAATTTTGGGGGAGCCGAGTTGAAGGGATAAAAATATTTTTCATGCGAATCCAATGAAATGGATTAGGTGATTATAGAAATTTATTTAAAAAATAAAATCTAGTTTTCTTTTCGTCTTGCTAAGCCACTGAGTGTGGGCAAGGGGAAAGCTTGGGACATGGGTCACTGATCCACGCAACGCTGTTACATAATACTTTTTTTACTATGTAGTCAAAAGTAGAGCCAAAATTCTGGCAAATGGGGTATATTCTATTCAGGTTGGATCTCATCAGCTCCCAACAGTGTTTGGTTTGGGGTCTATGGATCATGAGGTTTGTAGTCTAGTTTTTAGGGTCGATTCAGACGAGCGATGCGGTGTCGTTGTGATTTCGCACCGGTGCATATATGTATATAGCGAGATCCCCGCGTGTCGCAATTTTTTGAGACATTATCGCTCGTCTGAATTGACCCTTGGAGTGGGAAGAGAATGTTTGAGTAAGTGGTGACAAGTAGTATCGGTCAGGTGCCTGTCAGACGTCCCCAGCCAGAGTAAGTATGAGAAATATTGAATAATTCTACTGGATGACGATAAGTGGTAGTGGATTGTCGCAAGTCAGGCATCGAACTATACCACTGCCAGTAGTATCAAGCTATTTGATGGGGGCAAGTAATAAGGGTCGGTACTTTGTCAGACGTTATTGAATAAAATTCTCGATACGAAACGAGAAGTTCGAACAAGTATATAGGGGGAGTTCCCCTAGTGTCGGACGCTTAAGATTTGTCGCAAATAAGAAGAAAGAAATAATATTACATAAATCAATCTTCTTGGCTGTGCACACGCGACTGGAACGCGTCGAAACCTAATTGTTGCTTTTTCTATCCCCTCTACGGTTTACGCGGAATATCGGCTCCGGTATTAGGTGGTACCCGACGTTAAGGCAATTCTCCGAATCGGTGGCCAGTCAATAATATTTCGCGAAATCTCTGATTAATTCATGCTTTGAGGTCTGCCCATCGGAATTCTCGAATTTTAAAAATCCACCGAAATATACACATAGCGAAAAGCAAAATACCTATGAAACGACGGAAATACGGTCGGCAGTTTATACGAGTTTGTTCCGACGCGTGGAATTAATCCTGAAAAATGCGTGGAAATTTTATCGACCGGCCGCCTCGCATAAATACATTTAAACCTCGGGTATATTTCGTCAAAGCGAGGTTTAACGTGATTCCGACGTGAAAAAACGGGGAAAAACAACCGGAGGTAAATTCAGTATATCTCCGAAGCATCGAGGGGTCGTGTGTGCCGCGCGCTCGATTAAATTTATCCACTCGATTTTGATATTTAAATTAGCAGCGTCTACTGCGTCCCGGCTACAAATATTTCAGTAGAGCAAGCCTGCGGTAGGTGCACGCGTAACGGGGTCGATATTATTCTCGTCGTAGCCATTGTATCGATATGTATACCGCGACGCCCGATATCAGGCCATGGGAAGCCATTGGAACGTGGCAGACGCCACCCCGAAAGCAATTACCATGAGACGTCGTGCACCCGGCTCGAGTATTTACATCATGCAGAGTGGATGCAAATTGATACTCTGCCTCCCGATATTTACCTTCGGTGGGTATTTGCGTGGATATCGGGTCGTGAACGTGCGCGTTCTCGTGAGTGACAGCCTTCACGTCTTGGACCACCACGCACTTCGTGCTGTCTATGGGCCGCATCGAGCTCACTGCTGGAAAGGAAAAACAGAGGGCTCTCTTTAGTAGGTACCCTCTTTAGTGGCTACGATCGTATGCGATCGATAAATTCTTGATAAATATCAGAATCCCCAGAAACGGCGTATTAATAGTATTAATACCCAATCTATGCGCTAACAATGCCAATATAATTCTCCTTCGAGACGTCGCACGTTGCTCCCTACGTCCTTAACCCTCCGCCATATTGAGCGCGTTGCCGCGCCACGAGAATCACTCGAACGACCTCCACGGAGGTAAAACTCATCGCCCTTAACGGTACAGCCCGGCTGAATCATATTTCATCATTATGTGCTCGTAACAATCAATATTTACTGCGGCAGAGCGAACGAAACGTACGGAACAGCGTAGAAAGCTGGCGTTAAAGGCCCGTTTTCATGTGCCGTTCTACGGCCACGCTTGATTACGCGGGCGAGCCGTGTGTCCGCGGGAATTTCCACTTTATTTAGCCCTCGATATCACTCGGTGGCAAGTTTACGAGCCATTGCAGCCTCCCAGGCCGAAGCCGCGGCTGTCTTTATGTACACACTCGGTGAGCGTGCAACAATGGCGGGCCGAGGCTCGCAATCAACTTCCTTATATTCTTAATGTACGTGGCCGGTGCTTGAGAGACAAAATAGCACCGTTACCGAGACTCTTTTATTGCGCCAGGAATCAGGGGCGGGGGCTTTAGTCGAACGTCCCCGGGACGTCCTAATGGCTTCATAAATTCGAACAATCGCTTTCGAATTACGCCCGGGACACTGGATCCCAGCGACGCCGCCGCGCCGGTAACTTTTCAAGAGGGGCATTGGCAATGATAAAGGCCGCGACTCTGTTTCTGCATTTAATGTACGACCCTGTCGGCCGCGGACCTTCGGTACACTTCGCGAGGAGGGTGGGGACGGGAGACGGGGGTGCTGTCGAAGGGCGCGTCGCGTTGCGAGCCAGGAGGATTTGCTGGAGAAATGATTGGGATTAAAGTGGAAGGAGCAATGCCCGTTACATTTAGGGTTACTATATAGTACCCAAAAGGAGGACATGTCCCCATTTTTTTCTGAAATGCAGTGTTCTCCATTCACCTAAAAATGTCCTTCTTTGTTTTATTCACAACTTCACCCGGCAAAATTCCGTTACTATTTAGTAGATCCAATAAAATCGTTTGAAAATGAAAAAGGACAATCTAGTCTGAAATCGGTTGAAAAGGAGGACGGTGTAAAATAAAAATAAATTTTAGATATCATCTTCTATTATTTAATAAAACATTAATGAATAATTTTGTAGCTACTACATATTAAGGCTCTAAATAGGTCTGGGTTAGGTATTAAACACTGACTCAATATAATTTCAAATACATGCATTGTATGAATATTTATAATTATATCTTAGGAAATGAAGAACTTTTGTTAATTATAGGCAGCTCTGGAAAGTATACCTAAACAAGCATACTATATATGTCCAACCTATTTAGAGCCTGAATATGCAGTAGCTACAAAATTATTCTAATCTAAACGTTAATGTTTTCTTACATAATAAAAGTAGATATCTAAAATTTGGTTTTATTTTACAACGTCCTCTCTTTCAAACAATTTCAAACGGGACTGTCCGCCTTTTTCATTTTTGGACCTGGTAACTCTGGCCATACTCGACGCGGAAAATATATCGAGCTAACCTTATTCCGCCACCCGAGAGATAAAGAGGGTGAATTTGTGGACGAACCCTGACCTTCGAGTACCACCACTCTCCTCCCAGAGTTCATTTGTATTAATGTGTTCGGTACAAGCGGGAGTTGGCGGAAATTTGATTACGGCAAAGAATTCCGCGACAAAATCCTTATCAACCACCGCGAGATATCCGGCGAGTAAATTAATTATCCGTCCCAGAGTCCGTCGCGAATTAATTACGCGGATTAACGAGCAGCTTTCCTTTTTAAAGAACGAACTGGCCTCGACAGTATACAACGCGTGTAACGACCCTTCAGCTTATCAACGCGCCGCCGTTGTCACGCTGGTTAATTGAATTCACGCGTTGCCGCCCCGCCGAAACGATCCGACAAATAGAGAATCATCCTCTGGTCATCAATATTTCATGTTCATATCCGCTTTTTATTTATTTATTTATTTATTTATTTATTTATTTATTTACCGTCCCTTTTTTACGCGCCACGATTTATCGCGTCCGCTTTATTGCGTTCGTTACGTCGTCGGCTCGACCGTCCAATCGCAAAGGCCGATGCCAACGGCAGAAATGGAAATTTTTTTTCGGTTCTGGTGATATTCGATTTTCCGTGGCCCGTTTCTCGCGGACTCCGGGGGTCAGAGCCCGTTACATTTGCGAATAAATTCATGTATTTTTAACGCAGCCTCGAGGCAATCAAGCTTCCGGGCACCGAAATCCTGGGAAATTCGAAACGGGGGGTAGCTGGCGCGGGGCTAAGGGCGCGGATATCCGCTGTTCACGCAGTTTGATTCACCCTTTGATTCGAGATAGGGAAAAGGTGAAGTCGACTGGGAGCGACAGGCGGAGCTCGTTCGGGGAGGAACAGGGAGCAAAGGAACAACTTTTTCAATTATATTCCCTCGGATCGATCCAACGATTCATTCCCGAGAATGATTCCCGGATTATCGGAGGATTATCCACCCCCATCCCTCACCCTCTTGGCTATACTTCCGCTTTCTTTCCTCGTGTTATAACGAAATGTTTACTATCGATCTGTCTGTCCTCTCGTTCCAGGCTGATGGAAGCACGCAGCTCGACGTCGAAAATCTTGGTAATTATTTATTTATATTCCGGGGTAGAATCCCATGAGTTGCAAAATGAACTATGTAAAATGGTAATAACGAAGTCGAGAGCAAACATAATTAAAATGAGATCGTTGAAAATTAGAAATTAGAGGCTCTAGCAATCTTTCTCCTACTTTTGATTGAATAAGAATCAAAGTGAAAAATTGAATCGAAAGCCTTCGCGAATGTCAAACAGGAGACGCGCTGTCGGAGGAATTTTCGAGGCTTCCTGACCCACAAAAGTTCGCGACTCGTGTCGCTCGACGGTCACAAGTTCCCCGAGGAGGGGTTGAACCAGTTGGCGTATTACCGCAACGATAACTCCGCGGGCGGCGAAGAGAAATCGAAGCGTCCGTTCGACGGCAGAGAAATGGCGGCAACTGGCAACGATACGTTCCCCGGGAGCCGTGTCTTCGGAGCATCGCCGAAGAAAAGCGTGGGAAAAACCACGAGTGCCGCGGGAATCTATCCGCGATTATTAATAGCAATCGTTCCACTGCTTCCCTCGTCAACAAATAGGTCGAACGTGAAGAGTAACGGGGGCGATATGTAACCCATTCATAACACGCTCGCGTTGGGATGTGGACAGAGGAGAAGTGGCACGTGATAAGGTAATATTAAGAGCGCTTGGCTGTCAATCTCTGAACCCCTTAGTGGAGGTCTCTACTTTGTAGGTGGTCTCAATAAATTTCAGGCGGATGAGAGTAAATATAAGACTTGATTAGAAATACGTACACCTAATCTGTTAACATCATTGCCTGGTGTCGAACTAAGTTTTGGCTCCCAGGAAAAACAGACCCTGGTTTGTTGATGATACGTAACAAAAAATATACCCAACGAAAGAAACTTTTCTCAAAATTTGGTAACGCAAGTTTGAAGAGCTTATTGCACCATTCAACTTTTGTTTGAAACATATTTTTCTGTCTCTTATACTTTAGAAGTTATATGCGAGAAAGTGTGAGTGCCTATTTGACTTTGAGGTCAGTTTTCACACCCTTAAAGGGCGATTGGGCATGAATGAAACATACCCTTCTTCACAAAGTTGCGTTCCAATCGGTGAGTGCTTCGCGGTGCTCCCTTGTAAGACTAACCAGTCTACAACTTATACACGACACAGACTTCTAAACAAGAAGATAAAAGAAAATAGTGGAAGGTTCACCCCCTATACTCATAATGATCTATGTAACAGGTTCATTTCTTATTTCGACTGCTTACAAGACGAATATAACTACCCCTTCTCGGTTTTCCCACGCACTTCAACCCACCCTCTGTACCCACAACCCTCAAGTTCCATTACAGAATCGAACCCCTTCAGATTCACCCTGTTCACGCGACCCCGCTGTTCCCGCGGTCAACTTACACTCCAACCTCCCTCTGATTCCAAACTTTTTACAGTTCCCTCGCGTTTAATTACAATTTCCAAGACTCGCGGTCGTGGCACGCCTCGCGCCTTCGATCGATCCGTTGGAGGAGCAGCCCTTGTTGCCCTCCGGTCGCGGTGAATTGCATCGAGGGGTCGAAGCGCCTCCAAGATGTAGCTGGGATCCAGAAAAGATCCCGCGGGCGAGCCACTCGTGAGCGCATAAATCAAATTGCCGAAAAGCGACGGGCGACTCGCTCGCGTGCATGCGAAATCGGCGCTGGAAATCGCTGCTGGATGCGGAGATAGCGGTGGTGGACGGGTTCGGATCGACGACAGACAGCCGCATACATAGAGGGTGGTGAGGGTGGCTGCGGGAGCGTGGAGGAGGGTAGTTTGGATGCAGTAGCAAACAGGCAGATTGGATTCCCGACTCGATTTACCGGAATGCAGAAATAACAGCTGGCGAGGTCTCCTCGAGGCCGATCCGGCTTTGCAATCTCCTCCTCTTTTCTTCCTTCCGCTTTTCAGACACCGCCGACGCTTGGGAGGGGGATCAAGAGGAATGCAGACGCTGGATTCGAGGGACAGTTGGCCGAGGGAGCGCTGGGAATGTCGTGTATACTGGGTGGCTTTTTATCAAGGGAGTGGAGTAGAACTTTTCGGGGTGGATGGAAGAATTGGTTAAATTGTTGAGAGAGATATCGAGTAAGTGGAAGGATTGAGGTGTGATATTAACGAAGCTACAGTTACTACCATCTCCCTTTTTGAATAACACTTGCAAGCTT
Source organism: Andrena chrysosceles (assembly GCA_963855975.1). Lineage (NCBI taxonomy): Eukaryota > Metazoa > Arthropoda > Insecta > Hymenoptera > Andrenidae > Andrena > Andrena chrysosceles. Next base: position 5,087,217 of record OY979766.1, on the reverse strand, counting down.
TTAAATTGGGGATTTTGAAAACGACACTTTAAATTCCCTTAATTTATTTACAAATTAATTTCCATAGTGTAGCATCATCCCCTAAGTACTATAATGTAACTTTTCCACACACTTTTCCCTCAGACCCAGCTTCAGCTGAGAGATTTAAGAGAGTCACCCCGTATACGTATTCACAGGACAATGTGCCCCTCCCCTTCCAGCTGGGCCGCCCTTCTTTTCCGTCAAATCCCTTTTATTCCCTCCGCCTTCGAAAGATAAACCGTAATGGCGCTGCGCTCAGAGACCTTGACCGTCGTTCGGATTCGGGGATTTGTCGACTCGGGCTGAATGCAAAAACACAATTTCATCCCGGTCCATCCCCGAGGGCCGCTGTTTCGCGCTGATAACGAGGGAGCGTTAATTTCTCTAATCGGTCCCTGGCTCGGTTTTGCGAGCCGTTCTTTTGCCGGGCATGCAATTTTCATGTTACGAGACTGGATAAGCTACTCCGCAGATTTCCCCTGTTGTAGAGTGCTCTTTGATCTCTCTGTTCGTGCCTCCCTCGACTCGGGGGATGGTTAATCAGGGTGGAAAGAGGATGCTGTTTGCACAGACGTGGTTTAAAAATTGCCCAAGTTTCGAGTAAGAGTGTCGAGCAACTATTGAAATATTATGAAAAGGCAGGTGTTTACGCTCCAAGACTCTGCTTGAGGGAGATTGAGGCACTTGTGGATACCTTAAACTGCGAATTTCTTCGAAATAAGTTCTCGTATTAGTATTACGCTTACAAGAATATACCGCTACGTCAGCATTTCCTAAACTTTTTCTACGATGGAACACTTCTCAAATCTTGAAATTTCAGTGGATCATGTAGGTTATTTTGTAGGCTAAGTAGATACACTCCGCGACAAAAAGATAGCACACTATATAAATATAAGTTTTTGTAATTTTTGAAACTATATATTGCATTGCTTTTGACGTTTTTAGTGTTTAATAAGAACAACAAATTATTTCAGTATACTTGAGAATACATTCATTACAAAAAGAAAATTTTATTTTACAACTTATTGAAAAATAACGGAAAATCGGTGCGTCAAAAAGATTGCACATTGTCGTATAAATAATAAATAAAATAAATGAGTAAATCTAACCGTTAAGAAAAAAACAAACACTTACTCGGAAATTATAATTATTTACAACAAAACACATAAAAATAGTAAAATAAATAGCGTGTATATATATATCGAAAAATTTTGATAATTTTTCACGGAACACTTAATCATTTTCCAAGGAATATAGTTTGGGAAACGCTGCGCTACGTTCACACTGGAAAAAGTTTCGATCCACAAGTAGGTATTGATCAGCAGATCAATACCTCCACCCAAAATTCAAGATCCATCTATCTTTCCAACCTGAGCACTATCTTTTTCACAGAATCACAGAAGACAACACGCCTGATCCTCAATTAAGACACAGTGATATGCGACCTCTTTTTCTTTACGTTTCCTAACCCTTACACCTCGAACATCGAACATACCCTTAGTCTGCAATCACCCTCGAGGGAATCCCCAGTTTCCTCCCCCCAAAAACTAAATTTCAATTAGACGCGCTTAATGGCCTTCGCTTGCGTCGACGTCGAATTTCCATCGGGATCGTCGAGCCGCGAAACACGACCAGCGACGAAGTACGCGCGCGCTTTCCCTCCCCCTTTCCTTCTTTTTCCACCGTGAAATTTCCGTGAAAATCGCCGACCCGCGAAATATCCAGCAACACGAGGCAACGCTTGCTCGCCTCTGGCCCAGAAACGCCGAGGGGTAAACACACCAGGAAGGGAACACGGTCGAGTGACACAGATGCACTCCCGCGGGTGCATCGCCAAATTAAATACCGTTTAACGACGGAAGTCCGGATCTTTGATAGGAAGTGAGGCCACGTAGCGACGGTTACTGGCGCAACCGGTTCATTTAGCAACGATCCAGCCACCGGTTGGCTTCATCCGGCTTAGGGGAGATAGGTGAAAATATTGTCGACCGATAGCGGTCACTCGCATCATAGGCGCGTCGACACAACCGCCTTTCCGGTCAATGATCCTCGAAAATCGAGACGTCACGCGCGCTCGCGTTCTCTTGAGAAACTGGGGAGCTTGTGGGCTTGCGTGCGAATCGATACTGTGGAAAATTCAAGGAAGAATAAAGATGTAGCTTGTGTCTGAGCAGCACGCGATCAGATGTTCCTCGAACACTGTGTTACGGTAATCTTCACGTCCTTCAATTATTCAAATTCCCTAAATTTTTGCCTATTATGTGATTCCTCGCACGCGAAATTCTAGAAGCGTTCAGTCGGTTCGATAACCGGTCACTTGTAATTTTACAATATTTCGCTTCTAATTTTATAACATTTCACTTTTATTTATATAATATTTCGCTTCGAATTTTAGAATATTTCACTTCTAATTATATAATCTGTCATTTCTAACTTCATAATATCTCACTTCTAATTTTATAATATCTCATTTCTAACTTTACCTATCTTACCTATCTTACTTGTAACTTTATAATATGTCACTTATAATTTTATAATACTTCACTTCTATTTTTATATCTCCCTTTTAATTTTATAATATTTTAAAATCCGTTGCAGTTTTATATTAGAAAGAGGAGGTATGTGACATTCGAACGCGACCGTCAAGGGCTGACTAGAATTCGTCGCGAATCTCTATCGTTCGATCCAGCCGGGTAAGTTTCGATTCGGGATCGCAAAACCGTTCGAACAAATTAATGCGATCCCCGTGGCCCGGGGTGGGATTCTATTTGTGGATAGATACCATCTACAGGCAAGTTAGGCAAATGAAAGTTCCGGCGAATTTCGGGCGAGCGTCGCGACCCGCGCTAACCGAATCTGCAAGTTAATAATGAGTTATTGTACCGTAAATTGCAGATTAACAGGCAGAAGGATTTTCCGGGGGCAAGCGGCGATAAATTACAGGGGAAACGGTCGGGTAAATAAGAGCCGTTCACTGAGAACCGGGGATCGACGGCGCCACTCATACATAATAGATGAATTAACTGTATTTTGATTCCGTGGGCCCAGAGAACGACCCTTTGATTACGAGTTTTCGTGTTGCCGCGGGGAGATCTCTGATTTCGACCAGCGATTTTCCTTCCTTTTTACATTCAGCGCGAGTTCCAGGCAAGTTTAGCAGGCAATGGAGTCGTGTACTAAATTGATGATGGTAATTTAAGCTGTCACATTGGCCCGCGACCTGAAAGTCGCTCCAATCACGAATCTACCACTTATAACCGAACTATTCTTAGCGAAACTCATGGATCGCTCCACTTAGTCTTCCAGCACGTGTCTAATATCGTGCTCTTTTAAATCGGCGAGCAGTTTCCCCGAGTTATTAAGATCGCAGGTTATTATATCAGGTTTACTTACTGGCAAAATAAGCAAGCATCGCCGTGAGCGCAACAGCGAGGAGGATCAGAGCGATCGAGAAGCATTTCCAGGAGCATCTATGCTGGCAGCGTTTGTCGATGTGAAAACGTGACGGCGAATACGGGGAGTAATGGGGCACCGCTGCTCCGCGGAGTGGAAATCCTGGCATTACCATTGCTTGACCTTGGGCACCGACCGTCCCTGTGCCGCCATTCCCAGCAGCCGCCCCCAAACCACCCCCTAGAGAGCCCACTGTCACCTGCTGCTGAGGCGGTGGAAGTCTGCAACAGAAAATGATACAACGATTATTACTTGTGAACGTGACGTCGCATGAATTATATACAACCCTCTGTAAAGAATCTCCTTTGTTAATTCTGGTTCATGGGAAAATTTATAAAGTGTGAAAAGATTCTCTGTAAATCCCCAGAGTTCGTAGACGTCCATAGGTAGATGCACAATATTTCGTAGAATTATTAAAAATGTTCTACGGCTAACAGAGTCAACAACCCCTCCCAAATTCAGTCCAACCTCCCTTTCCAACCCTCCAACTGACAGCTCCATTCAATCAAACAACACCTCGCGCACCATGCACCGTGTTCTCCAGTACAAAGCGAAGCTTGTATCAGCCGAATGATCGCGCCGCCAGAGGCAGGGAGAAAGAGGGGCCTCAGGAAAGGGAAAAAGAGGCGCGAGGCACGTTGATCGGGTGGTGACAACGAGACAGCGCGTAAAAATCGCTCCCATTAGCCCCCGACGCGGCCTCTCGTGTATATCGAACGAACCCGGCGCTTTCCGAACAGAGGCCAGCAGAGGGTGTGCTCCCCCGGCCCCAGAGGGAGGGGGTGACAGGTTAAAGCTTCGCCCCGTCAGACCTACGTCAAGGATTTTATTTTCATCACGAGCGATATTTATCTTCGCCCCTGTATCGAGAGTCCCTGGGTCCAGGATCAAAACGGAGGGGAGGGTGGTGGACACCAAAACGGGGATTCGACACGGGCGCCCGGATAAATATAGTTTCTCGATAATCACGCGGGGCCCATGAATGGAATTACACGGTGGCCACCTAACGCGGGCTGCCGCCTCAAATCCTGCGCAAGAATAACGCGGATGACGAAGATGGAAGCTGGCTAAGCGGCTACTGGGAGGAAACAGGAGTGCGGGCTGACAATGCAACCCCCGAGCGCCAATATTGAATGTTCCGCTTAAGATTCTGCTGGACGGGGGGCCAGGTGTTGGGACCAGGAACTGCGTGGTCTTGATAGAGATACAAAGTGGAGCAGCGGTTTTAACCTGGTGCACTTTCCTTGACGAGAGCAGGGAGAATCTAAAATCTAGAGTCTAGACTAGAGTCTGTAATTATTCGACTAATTTCGAATACAAATAATTTCTTCAAATATTCAAATATTCTGAACATGAACTACTTTTTCACACTTTAGCGTGAGATTCTTTTTTACACGATAAACTTGGAACATTATTAATCTTTGGTAAATTTATACATTTTGAAACGAAAAACAGTCGTCAGTTATTAATATTATTATTCTAATAATCTAGTAGTCTAGTAGCCCTAAGTAGTTTAGTCTTTGAAGTAGGGGTGGTAAGAATTGACCACGGAGCGGGGGCACGATACCGTCCAGTAAGAGGATTACAAGGGACAGTATAAAGCCCTGGAACCTAGAAAATGAAAGGACCTCCAGGTCTGAATATAAAATTCCAAACGAGCTTTGACGATGAAAAATAGCTGAAAGCGATGGCGGCGTAAGTATCTCAGAATCATCTATCCTATCACACCGTTCAATCGAGACTTTCAATAACATGGGTCCAGCTTTGCGTCCACTGTCCACTCTCCTCTGTCCTTTTGCATACCCCAAGGTTCGTCCCTCCAATCAGAAGCAACGGAGACGTTCCAACGGTGGCCCCATAAAACACCCACTCACCGTGAAACAAGCTTTCGAAACGTACACATTCCCGCGTCGCCGCGGAACGGATAACAGTGGGCAATTTATGAAGCGAATCTTCAAAGGAATTTCATGGGCGATGAAATCGCGGAGTCGCGTGCCCCGTCTCTTTCTTTCTCCGCACCGTTCGGTACTGGGGATCATTAAGACGACCCCCTCCCCGCGTGACGTATAAGTTATTTAACAACGCTCGACAAATACCATAAATAATCGTGCGGGCGCGGTCCTCGCGAGAGATCCTATAAACGTCCCCTCATATTTCCTCGGGCGGGAAGCAATCAGACACGACGCGAGGAGAGGAGAAAAAAGAGACACGAATGGAGGGGATGGAGGAGAGTGGAGGAGAAAAAAGGAAAATATCTCTGGCAGAAGTCCCGGGCGGCGTCGTTGCCGACTGGGATCGAGGAGGAGGAGGAATGAGAGGAGGAGTACACCGAGCGCAATAAATATTGCTTTTTCTTTGGGATCATTAAGTGGAGAACAGACGGCGGCAGAAAATTAATTTGTTAAAAGTATCGGCGTGCCCGTCGCCCGACAAAAACGCCCACAGTGGAAGAACTTTAATGGTGAAATAATGGGGGGGAGTCGGTCTTAAAAGTTGGACGACGGCCAGTGACGTCTTATATTGGACGTTCGGGACGTCTCGCTGTCTGCTCGTGTGATCTCGCGGGCAATTTATTGAAAAGGTACACGCAGCGTGGTCGTGAACGAGGCTTTGTGGGTGGATGGAATTGCCGTCGTAATGGGAGATTAATAAAAAGGTGACGGGTGGAGAGATTTGGTATCGAGATTCTTTGGAATATCTGGTAGAGTATCGGGCAAAGATTCACTTTCGCTCAAAGCATTGCTCGAGCACTTCTCAAAACCTTGCTCCACTCGAAGTGTGTAAAATCAAGTCGATACGTGCAATTGTAGCGATACCTCCGAATTAGTCGCCAGATGGCATACCATCGATTCCGCTTTCTCGCATGTACTCTCTCAACTACTGATTTGTATATATACCAGTTTCGTTCTACCTCCTAACATCCTCGTGTCTAAGCCGGGGTCAGTTAGTTCGACCTTACCGATGAGTCCTCCACTAACAGGGCCCAGTAAGGACACGCAAGCGCTCCCTTCCTTTTCTCTCTCCTTCCGTCCTACCTTTGAACCGAACCTCAACCCCCGCCAAACAACGCTCGATACATCCCTGTAGCGTTGCAAGCACCCTGCAGAATTGCCACTTCCATTTCCCTGAGCCCCCGTCGCTCGGAGGACACCTCGCCGAGCGATCAAACACAGAAACGTCGCCCCGCGATCTCTCGAACGTTTAATTGTCATCGGGGGCGCAATTCCGTTACGCGCGGCAACCAATCAGCCCCCGTCGCGGCTAAAGCTCCTAATGAGATTGCGAAACGCGGCAGACACGCGGCGAATTTTCCGACGGAGACAAATAAATACAGCTTAGGTTAAGAACCTTCAGACAGCCGGGGGTGGCGCGCAGGGTGGTGTTTCCCGCTCGCACACCACCCCCCGAGGACAACCGGATTCCTGATTGCACGTAACGGACAAATGAACCGAGGGGAGTAGCTGAAAACAAGATGAACGGGCGAAGGACGAGAAGAGAAACGGGGGAGAGACGGTGTACAAGAGAGAGAGAGAGAGAGAGAAAGAGAGAAAGTGGGAGCAGGGGGAAAGCGACGGAAGAACGGAGTAAGCAGCAATTCGGCGCGTTAACGCCGCGCGGCACCCCCTTCAAGCTGGGTTAATCCGTTTGCGCGAGTAAATCAGTTAGCCGAAATTGGGTTATATTTCCTAATCGATACGATGGATTAGGTTATCGCGCCGCTACGTCCGTTGGATCCTTTGGCCACGGGTGTATGCGTACCCGCTCCTATCTAGGCTCGGGGTCGCGTTTCTGCTATTATGTCGCTGATTTACGAGCACAGTGGACGATTCTCACAGTACGAACATCAGAGATACAGGAACATAGGAAAATCGAACCGAGTTTCTTTCCTCGAGAACGATTTCTTTCCTCGTTCTTCGTATTTCGCGATCTCGAGGCGGCCCAAGAGGACTCTGGAAGAGACTTGGGCTGGCAGGACAGACGAGTCTTAACGAAGTGGCCCGGTCCCCGCGCAGAAAAGAACGTTTGATGTCTGACCAGGGTCCAGAGGCTGTGCACGCTCTTGTTATCGAGCGCGCTCCGTGCAGCGACGCGTTCGTTACATCATAATTGGATCACACGCTCGGCCCTATCCTCGGCTCCCTCTCGATGCTCGCCCGCTCCAATCTTCCACTCAGACAACACTCGACTCAATATGTGACAGCAACGCCACCCGCAATTACCTTTTTAACTTCCAATACGTGCACGTACAAGGCGGGCCCGCTTGTGCGCGCTGTACACAGTAGAGGGCCGGTCAATTCGCTTAATCGGTTGTAGGTGTTGCGGAGGAGAGAAAGAGGGTGGGGGAGGGAGAGAGACGTTCCAAGCCTGGTGGCACGTCTCGACAGACGCGAAGGAAACTCGCGGATGCTAGCCACCTGAAACGTCGAACGTGCCTTGAATTAGAATAGCGAGCGGATGGAACAGGGCGGAGGAATAGGGTGAACGAGAGTTCGCGAGAGACACTGTAGCGAAAGCAGGAATTTTATCGACGCCCCAGGGGGATCTCTTGACTCCTCGAATTGTTTGAACGAACCGTTCCATTCGAGGCTCGCAGCGGAGTCCGCTCTACTGGTCGTTTAAACAGACTTGAGTGACCTTCGGATGACCTCGACGCTCCACCCTTGCGATCTTCCTCGTGCAACATTGATGCACCCCTAGAGTGCCTTTAGTACCGTCGAAGAGCAGCTTTATCAGTTAGATTTTGAAGCACACGGTTCGATGTACTGAAACGGGACCATGTACGCGAAGTGGAACCGCTGAATCTCTTGAAACGTTGCCCCGCGGAGCATAGCTTCTGACAAACGCTTAATGTTCGGCAGAAGTGTTTAAAGTTTAAGCGCGTCTGCGGCGGTCGAGCTATTTATTAGATGGTTAGGAGGGGGGTTTTATTTGTAGCCGCGATAACTGAAGGATCTCGACCGACTTTTAAACTCTTTGGCTAGCGCCCCGGCTCCTCGATAAATTTCATTTAACGCCGACGAACAAACGGAACGTCCCCTGGCAAAGGTGGCGTCCTCTCACCTTTCCTTCAGCCAAGCGAGCGGACGGACTTCATTATTCCCGACGCGACGGCCATATAATTTCTTCTCTCTCCTCCTCCCTTTTTTTTCCGTCCCTTCTTTCCCCTGGAACTACGATTCAATTTCAACCGGGCGCGACCCCCGCGTCGAGTTACGGATCCCCGTGTTACTTTATCTTCCTTTCGAGGACGGCTCGCCGGCCGTGGAACAGCCTGGGTGTCGGATTTTTATTAGAATTCTTTGTACGTATCTCGCGACTCGTAATCGCCCGCTCTCCAATATCCATCGTTTGCTGCCGGAGATCAGGTGAACCGTGCCCGTAACAAACACCCCTCTCGTCTTCCTTGTGTATAGATGCTGGAGGAGACAGGCTACAGATCAAATTAGTAGTAGTAAAGTTTGTAGATTGGTATTGAGGAGGAGGTGTGGAAGGTAGCTGTGCTTCGACAGTAGACAAGCAGATGAACTTCAAATCTAGTCTAGCTTATTCACACTGAGTCGAGCTGTTTATTATAGTTTTCTGAGTCTTCAGTTTGATTTTTGAATGTTCTGTTGGAACATTCGATACCCCACCCAACGAAAGAGGCAAAGCGAGCATGGCGACGGCCCATCGTAAATTAGTCTAGAGCCCTTAAGGGAGAAACCTATTTTTTGCGCTAAAAACATAGCAAAATTTGAGATTTTTTTTAAGAAACTAGGGATCCGAGTCATCTGAAATTTGAACTATGTCTTTATATTTTCTATGATTATGCCTCTATGTTTTTTTTATTAATTTTTAATAATAAATATAGGAGTTACGTATGATTGACCAACGCGCCGCGCAAAATTCGTCGTAAATTCGTCTATAAATCTTTAAAACTTAACGCGTTTTCTTGAGTACTCCGATTTTTACAGTTCCTTTCAACTAGCTTCAACGCAAAGACATAATTCATCCCACAGTACTGGATACTAACAACCCCTGAATGTTTCCAGCAACGAGATCATAAAGCCCCGACTTCACATCTCTGATTGTAGACGGCCAACTGCATCCCCGCTCGCTATTCCTCGCCAAGCCGCGATGGTGCACCACGCAACAACCGTAGGATCGCAATTAGCCACGCGGGCGCGAGTCGAACGCGTCAGAAGGGTCGTAATTATCGTGTCGTAAGCAGCTGCGGTGGCCAGCTCGTGTTTGATCGCGAAAGAACCCGAGAAGACGGGTGTAAAACAGGCTTCCGGTGTGCCTTTAACGCGCCCCCTGGCCCGTTAATTATTAATTTCGCTCTTTTAATATTAATTAGAGGCAACCTTGGCTGCGCGGCACGTAGCAACGCCGTGATTACGTCGAGATTATAATTTTAATCGCCCCCGATTACCGCCCCTTGTAGCCGTAACACCGCGAACGCTTCGATCTTTCACCCCCTCGCCGCCTCACCCCCGCTCCCAAATCTTTTCCAGAGAGTTGGCGCGCTTAAGGGCGAGCCCGCTAATAATGGGCCGCGATACCGTTGAATATTCAAGGCGGCGACGGCTGCAAGGTGGAAGGAAAGCCCGGCGTTATCGCGATTTTAAACGCGCGAGGATCTTCTTTGTCGTTCGACGACCCGCGCGCAGTTTACAAGCGTTACCCTCTTGCACGTCGGGAATCTCGTTGCGAGCAGTCCTCTTTGAATATTAATACAGACAACGAGGAAACGCAGGGCGACGGGATTTTCAGGGGAACGAGCGGATAATGGGGAAGGAAACGATGATTGGCCCTCGTAGCTGACGATGACAAATGGGCAGCTTTGAGCGAGGAATCGTGTCATCGGGTTCTGTCTCGCCTTTGATGGAGTGTCGAGCTCTTGGCTTACCGGGATGCTGATCGCTTTCTTTTGTTTGTTAAATGACACCCCGGGAATCTTCAGCGGTGGATTACTTATTGTTATCTACAATTTATGCAAGTAGAATTCGTGGGGCATAGATCGAATATCTATGGCGGTTGGAATGGTAAAATGGCCCTGTGCAAGTTTCAATCCACATGGTCCGGAGGACACAACAGTAATAGCACGTTAACGAGGGTCAAAGACTAAAGTGTCCCTTCTGAAAACCGCCTTCCGCCCCATCGTTCGAGGAATCGACGCAACGCGGCGAAACAGTTCGACTCTTATTAGTCGAGGCCCAGGCAGATGAATCTTTAAACGGGCTTCATGGACCCGTGCCCCCCTACCTCCGCGACAGTTGAACACTAGAACGGACGCGGCTAATGTCAGTCGCAGCGTTGTAAAATGTGACACCAGCCAGCTGCTCCATGCTACTCGGTAACACAATCCCGCGTAAATCCTGTCTCCTCGCCTTCTGCACAGGGCCCCCGTGGTTTATTGCTATCGGCGTCGAGTTAAAGAGATACCAGCTGCTAACAGCTATGCTACGGAGAAATCGGAGTCACTGACACAGCCTGATAACGAAAGTCGCAGGGGGTGCGTCCTTTTGAGATCAATATTTTCCGATCAATTTGTCGTGGTTTAGGGGCTCTTCGGTTATGGTCGACGTAGCGGGTGGGCGGTGGAGGTTTCAAGGGTTTCGGAGCGACATTTTTGAGGAAGGTGATGGATTTAGATTCTAGATAATTTAGAATGCTTCGGTGAGATTTAATTAGCCCTGTGGAAATGTACCTGGTTTAGTAGGAGAATGTGCTTGCAGGCTTAAGGGTAAGTACCTAATAAGTAGGTAGTCGTTTTTGTTGAAAATGAACCATTTCTTTTGGAATTAATTATAAAGAAATAAATTCGAGTTGAGAGTTAATTAACGTTATAAGCTTAAAAAACCTAGATTAAAGTTAATAAAAACTATTAATATTTATGAAAAGAAACTAAAACCTCATCTTTGTTTAACGAAAATGCACTTTCTTTAAAAAATTGCCATTTCGTAGGTATATATTTATCAGTAGCATACGCAATTTTATATTATTTCCTTACTTTCCTTGAGAATGGTTCAAATAAGAACCGAAACGTCGGAATATTGTATAATTAATTTGTGAAATAGCTTTGATCTTTTATTTTATTTTTAATTAAATAAAATAATTCTTTATTTATGACCGAATCAGTGCGCCAATACCAGTTTTATTTAAGATTTACGGTCGAAATATAATCAAAAAACTATTTCGTACGTATCATTTTTATAATTTTGTTTCATTTACAAATCCACTGCAGAACCAGAAGCATTCTGAAGAAGAGTCGTTACAAGCTGTACAAGTTCGTCGCTAAATTTCATTTCGCTAAAAATCGCTGCAAAACAAAAGAAACTTTTCTAAAAAGCCTCTTTAATAATCCATCTGTAGCGTTCTTTTAAAGTTTATGATGTTACCAAACATTGTGCCAAAGAACAAGTCCCACTTTCGATTTATTTCTTTGTAATTAATTGAAAAAGAAATGCTTCTCGACAAAAACGGCTGCAAGCACAAAGACCTTTCCTTCGCTCATCCCCAGATTTCAGTGATTATAAACACGTACGCATCCTCCGATCACTAAGAAAGCCCTCCATCGCAAGAATCAACCCTTCAACATTTCCACGGGAACGAAGCAGCCCCGAAGATTCGTTAGCGAAACTTCATACACCGATTACGATCGCGGCGAAAAATCGCTGCCCCGTAATTTTCCGCGCGGTGCGGAGGCCCCATGCAAATGTATGCAAATAAGGTGGGGGCGACCTTCGTCGTTACGAGTGATCCCCGGAGGTAATGAATCGCCCCCCGATTCCCTGATAACGGATAACGAGTACGTTTGTCCACAGAGTATCGACGGCCACCGCCGCCACGGTCCATCGCGGAAGGGAGGACCTGACGAGATCTCCCGTACACGCAGCATGCATTAGCCTGAAAATCATTCCACCCCTTCGGTCGATCCTCGAATCTCGCCGAGCATCTCTGTTCGCCACGGGGCCGAGATAAAATCGCGCGGCACGTGAGAGGAATCGTTCTCCCTTTCAACGGGGCCAAATGAAAATCCAATCTTTCCCCGTCACGCTTGGATTTAATGCATGGACGCCGACCACGTCGCCCCCACCTTTCCTTGTACATCGATATTTCATACTGTGTCTCCTTGCCTCCTCGAACGGGGGATGATCTTCTGAAGAGTGTACGCGGGCAGAGAAAGCGGAGCGTGGAGTTACCTCGACGACGGGATTAATCTGATTACCTATTGTGCAGCCTTATTTTTTTATTTATTTACAATGAACGGGTAAGACCCACTTTGTGACAGAGAGCAGTGGAAAAGACACAGAGTAGGGAAACAGATGTTACCACTAAAAGAAGAACAGAAAGTAGCAGAAAAATATAAAAGAGAATACTAATAATGTCTTAAGAGAAATTCTCATCAAATCGCTCAAAAAGTAGGGGTTCTTTAGAATTTTTGTTTTAAAAAAGTATACAATTTGCAGTAAAAAACTTTATGGTCTTTATTTATTCGTTATTCATGGATTTTAATTTTTTTTATCTTTTCATACCGTTACGAATTCCGTTTTATAACTTTTATCGAGTATTCTTCAGATACTATATTATAGATTTATTATGCAAGACAATCGGTTTTCTGAAAAATTTTAATTAAAATTTCCTCTTAAGTCCTATTTAGACTTAATATCGCCCTATACCCTGGCTTTAAATGAGGAAAGAGATCCATAGAAGAAATCAAACTCGTCCAGAATTATAATTTCTGCTCGTTAAATACATAAGTGTGCATTTTAATAATAAATTATAAAAACGCAATATAAATTCTCTGTACCCGTAGCATCAACCGTAACAGGCTACGCAACACCCGAGGAGAATAATAACACACCTCCGTCTTGAACAGTGACCAATCTACATCAAATCCTCCCAAGAAACAGCAGAAACATCGCCGCAGCATTCGGTTGCGAGAACACCAGATAGCTACACTCCGCAACCTTTGTTCCGCGAGCGCATCCGGCCGGAGGCGCACCGCAAAGATTTATTTCCCTCCCCCGTTTCGTTTCCCGTTCCATTATCCGTGGCCCGTCTTCAACCCCCAGCAACGCGGGCCAGAGTCCGCGAAGGCGATCTGACGCGGGTATATTTGCGACGGGCAACACGTACACCGTGCACGAAGGGACTTTCATTTCCCTGAGAAAAATATCGCCACGCGTTCTCCCCATGGCCCGTTTCGCCCCGTGTCTCTTATTCCGCTTCTTTATTGCGAGCGATCAGAATTGAATAATGCAATGGACGTTCTGCATCGAAGGGCGAGCCAGACCGAGCTTTCTGTGTCTGTATGAGCAACGCTGTGCAAGTGTACGTGGCGGCTGTGAAACCGCGGTTGCGTGTTCGGCGTCTTCTCGCAGAATTTACGCACCACAGACCCGGAGATTTGTTTCGTCGATAGTTTTAGGGGAGATTTATACCGTTGCGAGATGGCTGGAGACAGGCTGGAGCGGGAATGGCACTTCGCTATATGGCTAGGAGAATCGCGCAATAAGGAGGGTGGAATGAGATCCACTTCCATAATGCGACGTTTATGGTGCTTGGCTGCTCTGTCCACTTGAGTCATTCGAGAAGCTTCGATATGGACCAGAGGCTTGGAAAAAATGGTAACTTGAGAAAGATTCGAAGAGATCGAAGGGGGAATTTAACTCAAGTGTGTTGAAAGAAGTTGGAGTAGCTGAAGCAAGATGTGCGTTTAATCTTCGGTGGCAAAATAACTTTAAGCATCGTTGAAAATGATACTAAGTAGTAGTAATTTCGCGTTTCCTCTACGGAGAGAGTCGCTTCAGCGAGGAGAATTTTAATTATTTTTTATTAAAGTAGCATATCTCAAGAGTGTAACCTTAAGTTTTTAGCTAAAAATATTGAAAATGAAAAAGTTACGATTTTTTTAAGCAAAAGAACTTTTTCTGTATCTATTTTCCTCTCAAATTTTTTTTTAAACATGATGATACTTTAATAGAGAATTTTCAACCATGAGCATATATTCTACAGTGTTCAAACTTTATCCCAGAATTTTTGCGACTTAATTGGGTCAAACCGACCCAGTGTGACAACTACGTTCGATAAAATAGGTGTGACAACCGAGGGTTAAAGAAGAATTTAAGATCATTTAAGAAAATTCGAGCAGCCACCTTGAAGATTCACGAATAATTTTCATGAATCCAGGATTTTGAAAGTAGCAATCGTGGCCACCTTCCACGCTGCAAGTCGCTTTTTTCCAGCCCCCGAACAGAATTGGTATTTTAGGTGGCGGGAGGAGGTAGGGCTGACAATCACGATTCCTCGTTTTGAGGCGTCGAAACGAACGGGCGAGCTTTTCGTTTTGTCGAGGCGGTGCAATCTACCGGCAAGCCTGCCAAATCGACTGGTCGATTCGTCCGCGAAATCTCGTCGCTTCTGGCGGCTGCACCGTGCGATCGGGGGCGCAGTTTACGGGGGGGATTAATAAAACGAATTCTAATGCGCGTGATTTCCCTGCGAAATTCCCGAGGCGCCATATCGCGATCCCAAATACCACCAAACTTCCCACAGAACATCCATTACGCCAGAAAAACCAGTCCTCCTCTGATCTCCAAGTAATCTCCGCCCGACGTGCAGAATATTCCCACAACCCTGTTCGCTAGTGAAATTTTACATTCAATTTTGAATTGCAGAAAAATTCACCAAGCACTCTAAAGCATTCACAAATAGTCAGTCTTCCTTCAAGATCCTCAAAGATCCCATCTCAACCACCACGTCGATCTCCCAAAAGAAATTAGCCACAGAATCATGCCACTTGCACGCGGAATCGCTGCCAAAGCATCCCCCTTTGCGCGTTTCCTCTTTCGAGTTTCAGCGCCTCGCGACAGAAGCGCCGAAAGAAGCGTGGCGTTGTTTGAACGAATCGTTACCGGGGGATTCTCGAAAGCCGTGCTCGGGGCGGGGGCGCGTCACGCCGCTAACTAAACACACGAATAATATTACCGTGAGCGGGTAGCGCACGGTCGGCAGAAGGCCTTTCACGGGAAAAGCTCGCGCGATTGAAAAAGCGAGCTGGCGACGGGCGAAAGCGCGTCACAAAGGGAACCCCGCAAGTCGGCGTGTTTTTTGTCGTTAACCCAGTATTCACATAGGTGACGGGGTAAAGGCGGCCTTTCCCGTGTACACCGCTCGAAACCCGGAATCAAAGCTGGCACACCAGGTCTCCATGCAGCGCGCCTTGTACACCTTCTGTCCTGAGCGACTACGTACAGCGCGATATCCGTTCCGATTCGTTACCGGGCCATTGTCGGGATTTGAAAATCGTCAGCGTTTCAAAGTCATCGGGCCGGGGCAAGGCCGTGTCGCCGGGAATAATACAAGGAAAGCGATTTGAAACGCGCGCTGGAGGACGCGCTAACGAGGGAAGGGTTAGGTGGACCGTTCCCACGAGAGGAGTTCTTCAAGCCTTTGACCTCGAATCAGGTTTCCAGGCCTCTCTGCGGCACCAGTGCTCCGCCACGGGGATTCTATCAATCTCCTCGATGGCCCAGCTGGCACCACGCGGGCTCTTCGATCTTGATAGATAAAGCATAAAACGCCCGCGGAGCTTGATGAGACCCCCTCGGAAAGCAGCTTCGATATTCCACCGCGACGGTCCTTCCAGGAATACGATTACGGCGGAGCTAAATCCACGTTTCCCCGAATGCTATAAACGCCAGGTGAAGGGGTGGCTAAGCTGGTAATCGCTGAGGCAAAAATGAGTCGCGGCAAGGCGACAGAAGGTGGCTGGGGGGAGGGGCGCGGCGAGGGGGATGTCGAGATAACGAGAAAACGAAGGAAAACGAGAGAGGGTTGGGGGACGTGGGGGCACAAAAACGTCGAGGAAGGAATAGAACAGAGAGAAGGGGGTGGGTTCGAAGCAGCCAGGTATTTTTGCATTATCGTCACGTGCGCAGTCTTATTACTGGCACACGTGGTGTAATATTCCCACCCCGGCCACCCCCTCTGCGCTCGCGTCGACTCGCGGCTTCCTTCGTTGCCTCGTCGCACGGCTCGCATTGTTAGGATGCGACAGGCGGTGTTCATCCGCGACAGCGTAGGGGGATGATCGAATACTGGGAAAGTTTGCAGGGGGGAGGCCTGCTTGGATGATACATCCAACCCCCTCGCCTCCTGCCATCCTTCGATCCTTCGACGCCGCGAACTTCCACCCCGGCGCTCCCTCCTCGTTTCTTCGTCCCGCCACGTCCGCGACTCCGCGCGTCTCGACGCGACCTTTCACGGGTCGGGGCTTGCTCCCTTCAGGCCGCGTTCGTGTCTCGTAATAACGTCTTCCATCGGACGACGCCTTCCCTTCTTTTTTTTTTCTCCTCGTCCTCGTCTGTCGTTGCCGCGCGGTCTCGTTTGTCCTCGCCGCGTGCTGCGAACAGGAGTCGCGGACGTGACCTGGATCGACAAGCTGGCTGCACGCTGGACGGCCGTGGGGAAGGGTTTTAAACCTTGCGTCGATGGATGTGATTCTGAAGTTGTTAGGGGCGCGAGGGATGGGAGTGACGTGGGCCAAATCGCTTTGGTATTTCGGACAGCGAATGGGGTACGTCTGACGCGCGCGGGATGAGAGAGATTTGTGGGGTGGTGTTTAATATGTGATGGGTAAGGGGAAAGCAGGGGGTGTCCATTTTTAGTGATTTTGTTATGTATAAGGTATTTTGTTGGTGACAACTGGGGCCACGGAAGTGTTGAATTACAAAGGGTTATAAAGTAGAAATGTCCACATAAGATAACGTTAACAGTTTGGTGTAGTGGTTAAAAATAGCAAATGTCCACCCTCCACTGGAGCAAAACAAGGAATGTCCCCAGTCTTCTTACTTGCAGTATGTATTTTTGATTACCGTAAGCTTGCACTACGACAGAAGTGAACATTTATTTTGTTATAGTGTTCTACGGTGTTCCATTTGAAAGATATTAAAACAATGTAAAACAATTCTCTTTTTGCTCAGTTTTTTTCTGATGCCTAATTAGAGTATAAATTGTTCATGTTATGAATAATACAGTTAAGTTCATTGAACCTTGTTTCTTTACTGATGGACCAAAGTATTAAAACTTGATTTTCTCAATAAAGCTGTTTTGTGACATTTCTTGTTTTTCCCCCTTACCCTTCATGATATTCTCAAGCTGCCAGCAATACATCTTCTACTGTTCTCTCAAGGGTGTTCGCAAGACTTCTTCTCCTATTGTTTCTCACTTCTCAATTTTTTGTTGCTCCTTCTTTATCGTCCTCGCTGGTCTTCTAAGTGTCACGTTTTCTTAAAATTCAGTCGCAATTTTCTATTCCTCCAGTCGCCACTCAAATCTCAAACAAGTGGGGAGTGGTGGTTGCCAGGGGGTAGCTTGAAGATTAGGGTTGATATAATAACGAACGTTTTCTATACTGGTCATCAGGAAAGTAGGTTTAAACGTTCACTTTACTTTACTAAAATTTCAGTGGCTTTTAACTACTGCTGCAAAAGACGTCAGATTTCTCGAATTTAGCGCGCAACTTTTTCTGCTTCCTCAATTTTACACGAATTTTCATATTATCGAAAGAAGTCTCTGAATGCAAAAGGCACATATAAAAAGAATCTCTGAGTGATTGTGTCATTCTTGCCTCGATGCAAGCTGCAGAATGTACCCTTAAAAAATGTTTCGACGTTCCTTCCACTCTCCGCGAATTTCTCCGCAAATTCTTTGGCAGCGCAGTGGGAACCGACGACACAGTACCCTCTTCCACTTCTATTTATTCCGCGATAAATCTCGTCCCGGCGATTCTCTTTTGAATCCACGATACCTCCAACCCCGCTGCACGCCATTCCGCCACTAATCACGTTTTCGTGGAAAGGCAGCCGAAGGGGGTGCGCGCCTTATTCACGATTTCCTCGAACGAGAACACCGTCGCACTCCAGACCTCCACTCTCTTTTTCCAAAACCTCCAAGTGTCCCATTAGCCTGGAAATCCGGGAAGTCGCCGGTCAAGTGCGGTTCACCGGAAAGGCAGAAACAAAACGAGTCGCGCTTTGACATTCTCTGCCGGTCCTCCCGCGGCTTTCGTCCTCATCGACCGCGTTTAGCGATGGCTTCGGGACGTTTTACAGCACGCTAAACATCGTCATGAGATTCCGAGCAAAAAAGCAACTGCAATATTCGCAGGTCCATCAACCCACTCATCTATTCGACGAAAGCAGCACGCTCATCTATTCCACGAAAGTTTTACTCGCCCCGAATATCTTTGGGTCACCAATGATTAATCATTATCCAAAATTAAATTCCAGAAATTGCGAGTTCCATCAAGATCCAGATTTTCTTATACCTACAGTTACATACATTTACATACATATACAAACATTTCGGAGGCTTGTAAGGGCGATCGAACGTCCACCAGTAATCACATTCATCCCCTTCCACCCAGAACTGGGCAAAATTTTCATTTAAATAAAATTTCGAATAACGAATAAACAAATTATTCGTCATGTGTCGAATAAAGTTAACTCGGGTTAACGAATGAATGACGAATAATTTTTCTAATAATTTTTATTTAAATAAAAATTTTGCCCATCTCTGGAGTCTGGCCTCCACCCCCTTTCTCTTCCATCAAACTCAATTTCCTTGAGACTGTGACGTAACGAAGAGGGATCTCGAGGAGGTTGACCCAGCGCGAGGAACGCATCTCCGCTCGGATCTAACGACTCGAGGGGGTGGGAAGGGTCGCGAGGGCCGGCGGACCGTCATTATTTTGAGTGCAACGCGGCGTGGAAAACGGGAGGGGGACCGGCGGACGAGCGGCGCCGAGCTGACGAGCCGCGAAACGTTTCGAAAAGCCCGGTGTTTTCTCTAACGACGATGATAATGCCGTGTTTTCACGGCTCCGTCGCTGTCTGGGCTCGTCCCATTTCCGACGAATAACAAATGCGGTCGGATCGTTACGCGGCACGCGACATTAACGCGCTCGATCCAACACCGGCTGTCTTCAATGACCCGAGAAGAAGCAACCCGAGCGAGGAAACGCGGGGGACACGCGAGAGGGTAGCGGGTCGTAGAGGCGCGTAATTGTTTGCTAACCACTTCGTCTTGTTTGCTGCGCTCCTTTTGCGCGACGATTTTTTTTATTCAATTGCGTATTTGTGGGACTCTTCGTGGATTTGGATAGGTGCATGTGTACTGAGAGACTTGCTTTGTTTCTTCAAGGAAATTGCTATATGGGTCTTCGAGGGGTCGTCAAACGGGGTAACTTGGATGACAAAACTAGATTTGAAAACAAATTCCTTTTGCATCTATTTGTAGAACAGGTGCTATATATTATATCATAGGCCCACTCAGTTCTTTTCCCGCGAGGTTATTTAGTCAGTTAGCAATTACACGCATGGTTAATTAATATTCTCTAATGTTTTAGACGGCATAGGCTCTATATTATGAATATATCTTGAATATCAAGGAGTTTCCAACGGGAAACTCCACATCATAATTAACGAATTATAATAATAATAATAATAATAATAATAATAATAATAATATTCTCAGACAAAGCGCCTTGGATAGCTTTAATTGCCTAAATCAAGAATTTAAATCAAGAATTTAAAAAAAAGATTTTATAATACCTTTCGTTCTAAAATCTAGTTTTGTGGTCAAAGTTACCCCATTTGACGTTGTCGCGTCAATGATTGTATTGGCATTGCGGAGCAAACCTGCTGCAACTTGTTCAATTTATACCAGATTTATCAAGAACAGAACATCCACTGAAATTTCGAGTGTCCGCGTAAAAACTGGGAATAAGAAGGGGCATTAATTCTTCCACTGTCAACTTGTACGCCCGCTGTTTTCGCAGCAGTCGCTCCAGTTCCCAAACGGAGCAATCTATTTGTCCGGCATCGAAAATGCAGCGCGCGGTCCGCGATGAGAAGGACGGGGGAACTGGGGTGGAAAATGAACGGTGTCTGGTTAGGTGGAAACATTGGTGCCGCGGTAATTACGAGATAAATAATATTTGCTCTTCACGCGAGTGGGAGAGCAAGGGGGCCAGCTTCGAGTAGCCACTTAGTCATGGCGGGCAGTGTATTGTCTGACACGAAGCATCTCTTGTCAATCAACCGCCCGCTCGCTGTATAATAACGTTAATTTATCTTTTTATCAGCATTCGTGGACAGTCAAGTGCCTCGTATCGCGTCGCGTTACCGTTATCATCTCTTGCGCCCCCTGCTATATTCATTTTGTTACCTCTAACGAGCCTCGAGCTCTGTATCACCGTGCTTGTGTAATAACTAGAGTACAGGGGGGCCATGTTTCATCCCACAGTTGTAGATGATTATTCTGATCGGGAGAAATCGCTAAAATGAAAATTCTTTTTTCCTTCATCGATTCCTGTATCGTCGAAGGAGAGTGTCAGATTTTTTTTTAGTTACTCTGGAAATAGTTAAAGCCACCCATTACCGTTCGCATGCAAGCGTTTTGACTAAATAGAAATCATTCGACGTGAAAATACGCGAGCGACTATCAGGCAGACTCGACGAAGTGCTCGGCGTGAAATTGCGAGCAGTCTTCATCCCCGTTGATCACTGAACGTAATTATCAAGGACGTTCGCTGCTACTGTCCCACGGTCGAGCGACAGCCCGCAGAGAAAGTGGGGGGAGAGAGTAAACCGAATTCGAATTTATTAGGGCCGCGAAGAATCGTCGCGAGCAACGTAATTAATGAACGTCACGTAGTCAGCCGCCAAGTGAAATTAATTGATTCGGGTGGACGCGTGTTAGTCGCTTTTTATCTCGGCCCACCCGCGTTTAAATGCTCGACAGTCGCCGCGGCTGCTTTTCTTCTCCGAGTATCGTTGCCCCCTTTTTTCCCCCCGTCCCTTTCGAGTAATTAATCACTGGCCCTTCGTGTTAATGATTACGAGGGGAGTACGTTAACGATGCGCGTGACAATTTTGCGCTTTTATCGCGGTCGTGCACCTTGGCGCGGGGATTCTGCCTTGGAACCAACCTCCTCGAAAGTTGTTCCTCGACCTTCTTGCTGAATCGGCGCAGAAATTCTGGACATTTTTAGACCATCAACTTTTGTAACTGCGCTGCGTATGAATTTATGCTGTTTAATTCGTCTTATCAACTTTAAGTATTGTTATTCTTTCTTTGTTTTCCACTTGAACATTAATGGGACTTTATCCCGTATACATTTAATAAATATTAAATATTAAATAAATATTGTGAAGCATCTTGGTAGGTACCACTGTTGTAAAATAGAGTGGATTATTTTTTATCCACTTCCGTAATTTTACTATTAGTAGAACACCTTCTACTGGTCAGCCTTGTGAATTTCATAATGTTGCTTTTAGGATAGAAGCTAAATTGATTGCCTGTTATTGTCCAAGTTAAAAACTTCCAGCGTGGTACATCGCCATTTTCTGCCCGGTTCAATTATAAAGCAATTATAACTCAGTTGGACGCAAATATCGTCTAAATGAATATAGCGCCGGGACCCCATGCTGGTTAGCAAATACACAGATGAATAAATAAGTTGCAGGTATGTACTAGCTATTTCGATGCTATCGAGAAGTGGTTGCGCTCTGAATTCCAAGTTCCCCATAGATTCCCGTGGTTGTGCACGTCGAAACGATTGCGCCCAACTCACGAGCGGCTTCGACGAGCTGGTGTTAAATTAACTTGAAAGCTTTGGACGCGAATATTGTGTACTTACTTGCGCGCGCGTGTATGAACGCTGGCGCAGTAAACCTTTGAGTTTGAGGAGGGAAGTGTTCATTGCATCGAGCCGTGCCTCGGGAATGTTTGTACTCCGTGTAATGGACTGTTGCAACAGTCCCCATGAATTACTGTAATCGTGGTAACAATCGAGCACGGTGAAGCTGGACATGAAATTTCGTTTTTCACTGGTTACCTACACTCACATGCTTACACATCTCCAACGATCGATCCCAAAGTCAAACATACCTCGACGTCACTAATTTAGTAAAACATTATTATTATTATTTTAAGAGGAATATCACGTTTATACCAAATGAAAAAATTATTCATATCCAGAGTAAAAAATAGGTCGATGTCGCTATTTAGGAAGACATTATCATTATTATTACTATTATTTTTTTAATTTCACGAGCTCAGATCGGTATTTTGAATAAACATCATTATTATTATTAGTATTATTATTTTTAGTATTTCACGATATCAGCTCGGTATTTTGAAGATATATTATTATTATTACTATTTTAACGAGGGTGTCCTACATATACAAAATGAAAATAATGTTCTCATTATCTACCTTATACCCAGTATTTTATACGTAAAAACCGAGGCAGCTCATCTGATTATAATACAAAAAATAAAATGCCACGATCGATTTAGGTGATTCACCATCAATAAATTCCAGGGTCCACTGTATATCCAGAATTTGCTGACGATCAATGCTGGATCCCACGTCCTCGTGCCAGTAGACCTGCGTTTAAGACACATCGGCCCGATTCGAACCAGGACAGGGACACCTGGCTCGGCCGGTCGAGCAGAAGGAGCTGATCTCCGTGCCCTGAGTCAACTGCGGGGCCAGATAAATCTAATTTCAAGGGTCACGATTGTGCCCTGCATTATATATGCTCTGTCTGCAAGACGCTCCCTCGGCTGGTCGGTGTATTTGGACGGGTCCATCCTGGACGACCGCGTCCTTCCTCCGTCCAATTTCCTCGGTGTCGTCCCTCCACTCCCGGCTACCGGCGGAAAAATTAGTGGCAACACCGATTTAGCGAACGAACTGCCAGTTCTGGCAATTTACCGAGGCGCCATTTGCAATTAAGGCTCTCTCAGCGGACACTTTGCTCGTCGGGGCTCCCTTTCAGACTTGTTCAACGCGCCAGTCTAGCAGGACCCTTGCCTCTTCTTTTTCTACTTATTTATTGAAACGTGGAGACACTGCCGGGGGCTCTTTTTCTTGCACTAACGATGAGTGAATTGCGAAGAGTTATTGAAGAGGTATTACATATAGAGTAAGTCGGGGACATTCGGCTAAACTAGCATAAAATGGCTAGATATTAAAACCAATACTGATATTATTTATCTTATCAGAATAAACCTAATATGTTCAGAATTTTATGTAGATTCAGAAAAACTGATCGATACTATTTGCTTTAACAGAATATTTGCTGAAATTCGGGTTTAAAACTGAAACCGGGAGAGATGGTTCTCGTCGGTGGGAGAGACGGCTTACATAATTATTCTACTTCTTTTCATTATTAGCGTTAGAAGCTTAGAATGCCAGATCAATGGAACACAGAACTTCGAATTTAAAGTGTAGGTACCATTTTTGTTTGGAAATGTACTTTCCCGAAGAAGATTCAAGGAAAGGGACACTTGATGCTCCAGAGTGCAATGAATGGAGCAAAGGCAAGCTCCATAACTGCCATACTAATTTTACTCCGCGACTGCAGCTGGTGCCCAGGAACTGCCAACGTCGTGCGCGCGATCGTAAGTGATATAAATTAATTTCCCACCGCCATGGGCCCTCCGTGCCTCTCTGTCCGCGCATAATGAACTCGAAAATCACTTCATCGTGCGAGCTTTACGGCCCGACTTCCGACACCACGGATTCCAGTGGCCCCTTTTCCTGTCGGACGCCACGCGGTGCGCGGTTTATCTATTTATAGTGGAGAGAGTAGCTTTCTTCCATGTCACGCGCCATTCATCCCGGTCGAAGGGGACGGAGGACACGCTCGATGATAATTTAACGGCTAAAACGCCAGTCATTATTCAGCTTGTTAAGGCTGTCGAGAGATCTGTTGACAATACTGTGCTGCCTGCTGCGAGCGTCGCGCCTGCAGTCGGAGCTGGTTGGACAATAATCGAGCTTTTAAATCGGGAGATCGATAAGCTTTCTGTTTTTGCGTCGTGAACGAGGGGAGCTTCGAGGGATAATTTATTTCGCCCCTTTCGCGAAAACAGGGAGAGATAGCTGAGCTAAGCATCGTTATTCAGAGATGGGCAAAATTTTTATTTAAATAAAATTTCGAATATCGAATAAAAGTTCAAAAGAAATCGTCATTCGTTCGTCAACCGGAGTTAACGTTATTCGACACATGAATCATTTTTTTTAACTTTTATTCGTTATTCGAAACTTTATTATTATGATTTTCTCTCTTTTTTAATAAAGATGTAGGTAACAAAATTAAATAACAAAGCAAGACTGTAATCTAGGTTCTTAAATTCAAGCTACTGGGTTGAATACAATTTTCATTTCTTTGGACTTCTACGTCGCACTTTGAAGAATTTCATCGAGATATTTAACGAAACGCTCCTTTCAGAAGTAAAATACAGAGATATAATTATAAAAAAAATTGGAAGTTTGAAGAGAATACGTTTAGCTGGAATTTAATTTCAGTTTCCACCGTAACTGGAGTGCCTTGAAATGATTATGCTATAAATGCCTCGCCGTTACATTGTTTCACGTGAAATGTAGGGCACCGCGCGTAATTCTCGTTAAATCACTTCCCACGGAATCACCGTATTGCCACGCACAAAAGAAATCCTCTGAGCTCCGCCCAAGCGCGCGAATCCTTTCTATTTATTGCCCTCAAACTGTGCGGGCGAATAAGATTTATGACACCTGGAAACCTGGCCCGATCCGTTGCAAATCTATCCACGAGTAATATTTTATCAGCAACATGTACCTTACAGTTTCCCCCAGCGGAACTTACCCGGATATCTCGAAATAAGCATCCCCCAATCGGTGCCATTCCTCCCAGACGCTAGCGACAAATGCGGAAACAATAAACGCTTCCTCAACGTGGGTCGTTTGCGTACCGGTCGTTTAGTAATTTAAAACCCTGCTACCTACATCCTACAGCGATCTACGGGCACAAACTTTCCAAAGCTACAGTCAGTGAAAGTAAAAAGTTGAATCAACTTTTCATCGACTAAACAGGAAGCCTAACATATGTATACTATAATTATTCGTTAGGGTAAGGGTAAGCTAACGGCGAAGAAAAGCCAGAGGGAAATCTCAACTCCCCCAGGAGCTCATCTCTAATTCCAGTCCAGCGGTGTAAATCAATTCGAGCCACGTGAGCCCTCTCATTAGCAGCACAAGGATGCCTTTTCCGCGGAGCAACGGATTTATAAAGGGAGAGCAAGTCGCCTCGCATCCTGTCCGAGATATAAGAGACTACATACCACCGCTGGTGGACGCCAATGCGAGTGGGGGTGGAGGGCATTGGCGCTCCTACAGGCGGAAGCACTATTTCAACGTAATTGTCGTTTCATCGTTCCCTCTCGTCCGTGCTGCCTCTTGGCCGCCAGCATTCCGACGGATTCCTCGTCCGTGTGGACCGACGGGGGTATCGTTGCACGGTTACGTCTTCGCTGGTGGACACCTAGCCAGACGAAATTAACCATACCTCGCTCGGCTATGCTCGCACAAGGAAGCTGCCAGAAAATGACGAGTGCTGGGTATTTACTGGTTTCCGGTGGCTGGAGTTTCTATTGCTCGTGGAGTCGCTCTTGGCTCGGCCGGGGTGAACGATTCAAGGTGCATGCTCTCTGCGTCGAAACATTCTTGGCTGGACCTTGCTACTCGGTGATATTGTATGTTGAAAGATCTTTGGTGATGGTTCACTTGAATTTCAAGGTTTCCAGAAATTTCCTATAAGTACTTTTCTGTCTCTAGGAAATTATTTGAGGTGCGAAGTCACAGGTGGGACTGAAAAGGAGAAAAGGAAAGGAGTGTGCGTTTGTCCTGGGATTACTAGTCGACTCACCAATTCAGGAATCAGTATTTAACTCTACAGTGGGCCTTGACAGGCCCAAGTAAACAGTTCTCATGATATTGAAAAAGACTCACATAACGGTGACTCGTAGTGTTAAAGAGGTATTTGTTCAGTATTCCAGTTTGTTATTAAATATTCTTGTTAATAAAAGACTGAGTGTACAAAATTACGTGCAATCTAAATTTTTTTCCCTGAAGATATCCATAGTTTTAATTTGTGTGTGCATTGTAGGGTTAAGCGAGAACTTGCGACAGCGGCATCTGTAGAAATGCCTTCTTATAACGAGTACAAAGCTATCGCTACAGATTCCTAAGAGTGCCCCATCAGTACCTGCTTTAACCCCTGCGTAAGAACTAGCAACATAGAGGCACAGATCATCCTCAAAAGAACCGATTCATCAACCCTCCAATCATACAATAAAATCCCTAAAAAGCCACCACCAACTGATCAATCTCTCCACTCTCCTTCCAGCATCAAAGGCCCAGACTGTCGTCCTAGATATCAACTTAACACGAATCACGAAAGCGATCCAACGAGCCAGAGTAGCATTTCTGAAAGGTATCCAGCAGACCCGGCCAGTATTGGGTAACAATACAAATCGATGGCGGTGCAAACGATACACGGACGATATCGACAAATTGGTGGGCCGGCCGCGGACGGATATATCCGTCGTAGTCGGTTAGTCCCTCGCGCCCAATATGTCACGCATCGTCGCGACGTCTCCATGTGCGCGCCATAACTCTTCGCCCTTATGTACGCCCACCTATATGTACCACCTTCGCTACACGACTTTTCATCTTCCGCCGCCTTCCGCCTTTCCCTACCCCTGCATCTCCTCCCGACACTGGCCTCCGAGGGTTCGGGGGTTGCCGTTTCGGTCTGGGGTGTTTATATCGAGGCGGGTTGGAGGGTTGAGCGAAGCGGCAACGAGAAAAACACGAAGACGGAAGAGGCGGCTCGAGGGGTTCCTTTCTCGATGAATAAGGGAGTTCCAGTCGGAGTCGGCGAGCCAAGGGGGTGAGGTTGGGCGGGTAGGTGCGAAGCCGGAAGGTTGAGTGTCCAAGGAAAGGCGGAGGATCGTGGAGATGGACGCGGTTTATTTCACACCTGGGCTTCCTCTAATTAAGAGGGAGTGCCTCTCAGAAGGCTGGCTAGTCCGTATGAGGTGATTTTAACCGTGGAAAGTGAACGGAGATGAGGGAGGGGGTAGGTTTCTTCGATCAGAAGATTGGGAATTCGCGGGGCCATGCGTTCCTGGCAAGCTTTCGTCCCTCCCCTTTTCTGATTAAACTTCTTTTTCCCGCTGTCGGGGGGTTGCACTAGGGAGGCCGCAGAATTTCATTCGCTCGATATTAATTACGGTTACTGAGCAGGGGAGATTACAGGAGAGGCCGGCGGATCGCCGGCGTTCGAGGGAGCGTATTAGCGGCCGTATTTTACAGATTTTGATGTAGGGGAAATTACAATGTTGCGTAACAGCTCGCCAGCACGCCAGAGAGGAATGGTCGTATTCCTGTATGGCTTGAGATCGCACCGAGTGCGAAGGAAAGCTTTATAACTACGAGTCACGCTAATTTTTCCTGCTATAACGATTGCTCTGGGGACTACTGCTGCGTGCGTTTGATAGCGAGCGGTGGGTCTGAATTACACGTGACATATGCTACTTCGTGTGGTAAAAGTAACATCGCCACGTTCTACCGAGTCTTGCATTTGGGGAAGGTTAGTGTGACGTCCCAGACCCATTATGGGATCGCGAGTGTAGTGTTCGCCAGCGCCACTAGAGGTCTAATCTTCCTAACTCATTCTCACAAGTCCTTAGTTCCAATCTCGTTCACATATATACAAGTTCCAAATTATACTGATGAGGGAAGATCCCTTTTCTCTAGGTTCCGGACGGTTAACTAACAGTTAGCAGAAAAATTTGTTCAATCTCGCGAAATATACATGTATTATACCTCTAATACAAATTAAAAAACTGTGAAGAAATATCTCTCTCTTCTTTAAACCCCCCTAGGTCTTTCAAGATTCCCGCAGATTTACATAGATCTAAACCTTGCAGTCCGTCGTTTAAGCGCTTACATTGATTGTATCAGGTGGTTCACCACGACACAAGGGCGAGATTTTACACGTCCCCTTTATCGTTATTTCCGTAATATTCTTTCGCTCTATCAAGCCCAATGTTCCACTGAGCTCGGAGGAGGGGTAGCCTGACCGACCGCGCACAAAAGCGGCGTGCACGCGCGAATGGTATTAGTCCCATTGTGGGCCAGGCGACATCCATCCGCGCGACCCCCCGCCACCCTCCACAGAGGACTATTACAGCATCATACGAGTACCGCGCACAAAAGCCTCGCGGAACCACCGTGAATGCCATTGGACACTTAGATAAACTGTCTCAATAGGAATTACGGCGGATTAGTCGATTAGAGTCCCGCGATCACTGTCGGCGCGATAAAGCGCGCGAGGATCTTCTCTAGGACGTCGCGTCGTGGGTTCGTTTTATGGTGAAATGAAGCGTTGAACATGGAAGACGGTGGAGCTGGGACGGCTTCCCCGGAGGGTGGTCCGAAGGGGGTGAAAAAAGCCGTTGGAAACGGCAGGGAAGCTAATTAAGTCCACGGGATGTCTCGTTAAGATCGCTGATGAAGACGTTTGTCCGCGGCGCTTCAGTAGAGAACTTTCGACCCTGCGAGATTCGAGGAAAAGGCATCGTTTTGTCCAACCCCCGCCGCCTGTCCCCCTTTCGTCGCTGATAATTTACCGACGCGCTCGCAAACAGCCCCCGAGTTCGGAACTTCGAGTGGAAATATAATGTTTCGTGCGACGCCGCGAGAGTCAGCAGCCCGAGCGGAATAATTCCGCGAAAATTACGCGACTATTCTGCGTCGTCGGGCGCGGCGAGTTACGCGGGGCGGTCCAGCGTGACGAAGCAGGGGTTGTTTTCACGGGAAACCGACGAAACGGCTGTTTTACCTTTGCTCCGATGGAACTGCGAGCGATTAAAATCATTTCGATCAGAAAACTCGCGACGAGGAAACGATAGTGTTACATACCTTCCCCGCTTCTTCGACTTTACAAATTTGCCATCGCAGCTTTGTACACGTCTCCCGAACATCCGAAAGTAGAAGGATAAACCACTCCCATCTCAAGTGTCCCGGAACCACCCCTTTTCCATCCCCAGTACTCAAATCCCAAAAACAGGGTCTCCTCCCCAGAACGCTGATTAAAGGGGCGCAGCTATTTAAGCACGATCCAGTGGCAGTTGCTCGACGAGTGTAAAGAGGGTGGACGTCTGGACGGCGAGTATATATCGGGTGGATAACAAGGCGACACTAGGATCATTCGTAAAGCTGTCAGTCGGCCGATATATCAGTATCCTTTTTAGTCGTTACGCTGGCGCACCCCCTTCTGGAGCGACTCGGGCCGGGGGCAAGTAGCAGAGGACAGAGGGACGGGTGGGTGTCAGAGGAGCGGGGATGCACGCGCGTGTGTGTACGGAGAGAGAGTGGCGTGCACTAGGTTCGGCACAAAGCAGCAATACGGAGGCTTTTCGGGGCAACTGCACGGTCGTTAGTTAGCGAGCATTCATCATCGTATTGTTATCGTTAGCCACGGTCTTCACGGTTATTCGAGCCGCCCCATCGAAATCACAATGCGACCAGATGCAGCCCAGAACACGCAGCCACCGATAGCTTTCCTTCATTGTGCCCATCGCTGACGTTGCCTCCGCGCTGCGATTCTGCCTGCGCTCCCTTTTTCCTCTATGGTTGCCTGTCTGTCTGGCAGGGTAAAGGGTGTCTGTCTGTTCGCTGGGGTCTCCGTGTACCGATTTCCCTCGACGAACTCGATTTCAACGTTTCCAACGAGATTTTTGGGGGTTTGAAGTGCGCGGAAGTGTTTTGAATGATTTGAGATATGATTTGGTGGCGCTGTATTTATATGATTCTATTATTTCTATAATTTTAAGAAGCTCTGTTAACTCGGACAGGACTCGAAATCTGTTGCGAGAGAAAGAGACTGTAGCGAGTAAAAGTGGCGTGAGCGATAAGAGTAACATAAGGAGTTAGGCCCTCGAAGGTTTATGGGGTGTTAGGGGCGCCATAAACTAGACCAAACGCGACAGTTTGCGTCGTCGACTGGCCCCATCTGCGATCGAGGCACTCTGTCTCCGGTCAGAATGCGAATGTGTCACGTAGAAGGAACATTCATGACTATTTGGAGACCGTGATTCGATCAATCCCGAGGGTCCACAGTTTGTCTATACTTTGGTGCGTGATTTGGGTTCGATAAGCTACAATCACGCTGGATTTGGCGAGACACTTTCCTTCACACTCCTCTCAACCCAACAAACCACTATTTACACTAAAAAACATACTACTATGCCACGTTACTTTAAACCCTATTAAAAGCGGTTTAAGACTTAAATATCACAGATCCACGTGGCAGCCACGCCTCAATATCCAACCCCAATGGAATACTAAATAGATAACAGGGTTTAATGCGTGCAACTACCCGGCGAAAGCTCTCACAGCCACCGAGGAACGTACCACTCTTATATCCGCGGATCGCAGTTACCAGCGATATTTCCTCGCGGAATTCTTTCGACGTGCTCCGCCGCAAGGATCCCCGGTGCATCGGAGCGCGTTTACCCCGATTTTTTCCCCAGACAACGAGGGTCCAGGATAAACCCGCGAGCCCAGAGGAGACAGGGTCGGTGGCGTTCTTTCTGGGTCGCTTTTAAATTCGGATTTCCCGATGTTCCCGTATCCGAGCGTGCCCTACTTCCAGCTGATACCCCGCTCTGCATGTAACAGGATGGAGCAGTCGGGGGACAAGGGAAAAGAG
Organism: Andrena chrysosceles; assembly: GCA_963855975.1. Classification (NCBI taxonomy): domain Eukaryota; kingdom Metazoa; phylum Arthropoda; class Insecta; order Hymenoptera; family Andrenidae; genus Andrena; species Andrena chrysosceles. The sequence goes on along the minus strand of OY979766.1, from coordinate 5,056,138 downwards.
AGCGGAGCCGAACTGCTGGAGGACTTCAAAGCGCTCCCCCAGCACTGGGGAATAATGAAATGTATACAATACGAATGACGGCGCAACGAGCTGTATTTCAGCTTCTCCTGCCCGGGTATCAAGAGCTCCGGTTGGCTCTCTCGAATTTCAGTGTTTTCGCGGGGCCGCGGCGGCAAAAGGATGGTGATAAATCGAGGCACGATATTAACCCCCTTTTCGGCGACGTGGCACCGCGACGAGGGTGGGTTTTATCTTGGAGAATTATACGGAGGAGGCTCGCTCCACGATCGGGAGCCTGCACATTGTCTAAGCGTCTCTGAAAAGGGTCGAGATGGAGGCGTTTGTAGGTTGGGCGTGGAAAGGTGGGTCCTAGGAGGGCACGTAAAATTTAGAATCCACCCGAGGAAACTTTCCAAGGAGACTGAGAATTCCTTTCAGCTGAGTTCGAAGCCAGTACGGCGCGATCTTCGAACGGTTACAGAGTATAAACGGCAAGCACTGCGCTATCAACCTTTATCCAATAGCTGCAATATACAGAGTAGGGGAATAACGAGGGGTAATCCACATACAAGTAAAATTTCGGAACGGAGGGAAGCCAGATCGCAGAGGAGGGAGCCAGTTGCTCCGCAGCCAGTTAAACAGATAATACTTATCCTCATCGAGGGTAAAAGCTTAAGGCAGAGGAAGAAAACGGGCGGAGAGGATTTTTATTTCAATCCTTCAGCCGGGGCTCCCGAGAATCCTTTTCCGCGCCGTGGATACTATTTTTCCAACTTGTTTTGGACTGTTCCAGGTACGGTCGATGCTGGAACCTCGCTGAAACGTCGAATGGATTGACCCAGTTCGGAGCACCCGAGTAATGCTCGCAGATAATGCGAGAGTTTTCTCATTTCTGCGACGGCATCTTCCTTCCCCCCACTGCCCCTCTGTTCCCAGCTCCGCAAGATAAGGAGAAAGCTGCTCCCTTCTTAATTTCTGATGTCTTTACCGGGATCCGGCACAAACTTTTTATTGCCACTTATCGCCGTAACCGCGTTTCCGCGAGGCAATAAGCGTCCGCCGATCTGTTTGCTCGCTGATTGTTTGTTATACGTGCCCTAAGTGGCGGCGTTATTTCGTGCTCACCGGAAGGCCTTTGCCTCTTTCATTCTGCGTCTATGTGGCCGTTTCGCCTGCAACGTGGATGTCTTCCGAAACCTTTTGATCTAGTCGCTGATGGAATTTCAGAGGCTCTCCTTTCAAACTTCATACCCCCACTTTTGATTATGCAGAGATGACTATCGCCGTTAACATTTTCATAATTCTGCTTTCCAAGGACTGCAGCTTGGAGAGTGCTTTCAAATGATAAAATTTACTATTGCGAATATTAGAACTTGAACTACAATTTGTAGAATTTTAGTGGCCACCCCTGCAATTATGAGGATCGCGACTTAGGGGGTCGCAACTCATCCGATCGCAACTCCGCGGAAGCTCGACTATCAGGATCGCAATTCGCAGGATTGCGAGCGTCACGATTGCAACTCGCGGGATGGCAATTATCGTGACTGCAATTCGGGGACGATCGCGGGGGCCGCGATCGTAATTCACCCACCCGCTGACTACCCACGGTCGCAACTCACGGGATTGCAACTATTCCGAGGGCAACTCGAAGAATCGCAACTATCAGGAATGTGGATTATGCCAACAGATTATCGGGATGGCAGCCGACTGCTTCGTTCGAGATAATGAGTCAGAGACACGGATTCTCAGGTGACACAATGAATTATATAAACTACCCTGTCAACTTTCATATCCACTAGGATGGTCCACGACCACATCGGATTATTTTTTGTATTCTTTGTTGCTTTCTACAAACCTATTTTTATTGCTTAAACCAAAAGAAGTGTGTATATAAAAAACTCGCCCATATAAAATCATATTTCCAGGTCGCTACGATTTGAAACATCATTTTACACAATTAAGTGTAGGTATATTATTCCTTAATTATTATTATTATAACTAAAGATAATGGACAAAGCCCAATACAAAGCATCGTTATTAATTAAGGGGATTTGATAGGGTTTTTCTGGCGTAATAGTCTGAATAGTTTACCCTCGGACGAGGAAGGGCAACCAGAAAAAAATTCACAGTAGTCTACATTCGAACTAGTACTTATAATTATGCGATTGATTGGGTCCAGTGACCCAAATTTCGATTTGAAGTTGCGGGATACAAAAGGTGACCTTTTTCTAACGCACCTGATTGGTGCATATAAATAAATCAACAAGTTCCAGTAGTGCAGAACAATTGATGTCACTATTAATGATCTTAATACCGTAAAAGAATGTTGTTTTTGTGTCAGGTATAAAAATGGTTTCCAATAACAGTCCCCAAATCTACAAGCACGTCAGCTGGAGAGTCGTTAATTGGAAAACAGACAGAAACGGCTAATCCTAGCGACCTCCAAATATTGTCCGATTAAGTTGAAATTTTGCACAGGTGTTAGTTAGCATGTTTGGAACAAAAACAACCTTGTAGAGAACATACATTTTATACTTAAAAAATGAACCACCCTAATATCCATCTGTAACTTAGTTTCTCCAATCTCGATACAAATAACAAAACAAGCCTTTTTCAATATTCAGATCCCACACCAAGATCTTATCGCTTAACTTTTATTCTCTCACCGACTCAACACCTGCGCGACGAGTCTGCGGCTTTCAAAAAATTCTCGCGCCTTAAGAATCTCATTCCAAGAATTCGAAGAGCCCATGAAGCAAGGGTGTTACATGCAAGGGGGTGGTCGTTGCACATAGAGTTGAGTTCGCATTGAAACATCGCGCGGAGTGTCGCCGAGCCGCGGAACCGCTTCTTCCCGCTCGGATTTCCAATTCCATTCTCGGCGAGTTCGCGTCAAGACGACCGCAGCCAATCCGTCTGCTGGATTCTGCCGTCTGATTGCCGCCGAGTAACTTCGGTGCGTGCAGTGTCACGTCGATCTACACACCTTCCACGGGCTAGTTTCTATGGGATCTAATCGACGAACTTGTAATTACTTCGTCGACTCGAGAGATGAAGATAGAGTAGAGGGGGTGAGGTGCGGTGGGGGGATGGGGGCAGAGGGATGAGGGGGTGGACGGTGGTGGGCGTTGAAACAGAGTGGGGGAATGAAAGAAGAAAACGAGAGAGAAGAAGAAGGGAAGTACGAAAGAGAAGCAGAGTGCTCCACGCAGTTTTATTTCATCGCAAAGTGATGGAGATATCGACAGATGTAATGCCACTTCCGTAGACTGTCCCTCCATCCTCCCCCTCCAAAGCTATCCGCCACTTTTCCCCGTCCATCTTCCGCGTCCCACCCTTTCCGTCTCGAGCCCACGGCTAAAAGGAGACCCTCTCCGCGAGTGTGATTACCGAACACCTTGGAAATCCATTACTTTATATCAGTTTTTCCTAAAGGGCTCCCCACTGGCGCAGCTTCCACGGAAACTCCGTTGGAGCCTCGGTCAACTACTTCGTCCCCCGGCCTTTATTCAAGGGGGCGAGGCGTTATCTCGGAAATTTCCCTCCGCGGACTCGATTTTTCGAGCCCCTCTGCTCGCGATAAGTCTGCCGAGGATCCATGGATGAGCCGGCTTCGATCTCCGTGTCGAACCATCGGGTCCACTTTCATTCCTTCGAAGTAATACGCTGGTGGATCTTCGGTGAGCTCGAGGACGTCGATCCTCGAGACTTTTAATCGCTACCCAACGGCGGACGAATTGTTCGCATCACAATGAAATTTCGAGGCCCGACGCGCGGCTTGCAGGCGACTCTGTGCAACGGACAGCGGAATAAGCGGAACAACGTTCCGCTGAAAAGTTCTCGTGGTGGACTGGCGGAGGCGGATTCAAAGCGGCCGTTCAAAAGCCCTTTGATGGCATGCAAATAAAGAGGGAGTTTTTGGTCGCGGGTTAATATGGATTCTTGAATCTTCGAGGTCTGGGAGGGAGGGTTCGAGACGTGGCTGAGTTTTATATGGGGTGGGCTGAAAATTCCGGTGCAAGAGACTTGAAGGATTATTTTGCGAAGAATTCTAGGAAGTTTGAGGAATTAGACTTTTTTTCTTGGGACTTCTAAATTAGGAGTTAAGAAGGTGAATTTAAAATATTAGGCGTACGTAGTTTCAGTATAAGTATATGTGTTCTCTTATCGAAAATTAAAGTGGGATAGGATCCCAACTTGCCCGCTACCCGGTGTACCGGCGTCACCGTCCATTGTGAAACCCCCAGCGACAGCGGGGTTGGTCAGGGAACGCGAAGGTTCCAAGATTTTCGTTTAAATTATGAATCGGTCGGCTTCAGACGCTGCAGCCCGTCTCTCTTACCTCCTCGTGGTTGTACGCCATCGACAGAGCCAGGCCAGTTTGAAGAATCCTCCGCGGTACAAGGAGAAGGAAGAGGCGAGGGTAAAGAGGTCGCGAGGAACGGCAGAGGTGGGCTGCAGGGGAACAGAGAAGAAAAGTGGAGCGAAGCTTATGCGAAGCCAATTAATTATCGAGCTGCTCTTCTCTTTCGCCTCTGCCTTCTTCCTCCGTCCCCACCCTCTATCGCGAGATATTATTCTCCACCGCCTCCTTGGTAAAATCGACCGTCGAGTGAGGGGATTTCCCTTCTTCTTCTCCCCTTTGGAACTTATTTATACGAGGCAGAGCGGTTCTGCCCCCGTGTCGAGTTTTGTATGCCGGAAGAATCCGGCGACGCCCTCCTAATGATGGTATTATGTTCGTTCCGTGGGCTCACGTGATCACGCCCCCGTTTCGCTTCCTCTGATCTCTCCTCTCCTCCCATCTCCTTTTCTTGCCTCTTCTCTCCTTTCCTTATTTCCCATTTCCTTTACTTTCCATTTCCTTTTCTCTCCTTTCCTATCCTCTCCCCACAGTTCTCCTTCCCCGTTCAGCGCGCACGCTTTTCCCGCGGCCGTTTAGAAAATTACACGGTTGACGCCAGGCTCGTCAGCTCGCACGCGATTAATTTATTTCCACTCGTCGCTGTTGCGAACTGGAGCAGCCAGGCTTCCAGGGAACCCGTCCCACGAGAAATCTGGACGAAAAGTCGCTTCTGTCCCCCGTTCGAGGTTAAAGCAGCTCTTCTTTTTCCTGCCCCGTGGCGTGACATTTTCACCAACCACTCTGACGGGGGATGAAAGATCGAGTGGTAGACACTGGCTAACCAACCCAAAAGAGGCTGCCACTGTGCCACTGAGTCATGCACTGGCAAATACTTTTCTGATTGCTGGTATTAGGTACATTCTCTTCCTTCAACTTTTATAGAACAATTATGAAAGATTCTCCTACCAACAAACCGAAACATTAATTCCACTTCACCCCTCAGAAATGTCAATCCATAAAACATCCCCCTTCAAGCTCAATCCTCCCACCAACCCGTTGATCACCTTCACACATCAACACAGATCCATCAGATAATGAGAATTAACGCGACCACGTTGGCCTTCGATCTCCACGGTGTTGTCGTGATTAAAACGAGAGGGGGTGGTCGCCAGCACCGCGGGAGCGCGTGGACAGCCGCGATGCCGCTGGTGCATTCAGAGGACCACGTTGACTCTCGCGGAAATATGTATCCGCGCGGCTGGCCGACCGTTAATATCGTCAAACGAACGTGACGATGGGACCAGCGAATCGCGCTCCGCTGTAACGCGGGCACGCCAGGGAATCCCGCCATCGATTCAAGCCTCATGACACGCATGTACGCGCTCGCTAGACACGGCTCGCCTATGATTAGTAACGATCAACCGACTGCAACCGTATCGACGCTCGCGCTTCAGAGCCATTGCGGGTCACCTTTTGCGCGGGAGTTTCGGGCAGCGCGGAATTTCTGGTTGCAGCGGCCTGGTCCCGGCGCAGAACCACAGACCGCGAATATTTGTCGCGTTACTGTGCTACGGAGTGTCGCGTGTAATGCTCATCCCGAAAATGCGGGCAACTTGTCCGCGTGACGGCTAATGCTTCTTTCCTGTGTCCAGCTGCGCTTGTTTTCCAGCTGTGCCTGTGTTCGGTGATTCGTGATGACTATTTCTCGGTTACTTGGAACATCGAGGCTAATTTCATACACTGGAGGGTTTTGTTTCACTGTGATACAAGGACGGTGTTGGGGGTTCAAGTGTGTTAGGTGTGCGGAGTGCATATGTGTTAGCAGGGGGTTGGTTATTGGAACTGCTGCCATTAGAAGCTATAGTGGAGTCTATAGAAAACTATTTTAAGAGGCTACTAATTGGAGAAAGGAATTATGAATGGCACTTTGACGCGAGCGGTAGGTGACCTTGTGTAATATTAATAATAACCACTGTATTTTATCACAAGTTCAGAATTAAGGAGCTGGGAACAAGAGGGGTGCAGCTCTATATTTACAAACTTGGAGTGAATATTAGAAAAGTGTTTATAAAATTATTGCAAAAACTCAGAAATGGAGTTGCACCCCTCTTGCTGCAAGGTGCTCAATTAAGCGAGGAACGGGCGAGGTTTATTCTATCCTTAAAACTTCGTTAGCAGATTGCAACTGCTTCGATCGGTTTAAGTAGTGGGGCCGGTTACATTTGGTTGCTCAACGATGGACAAGTACAATTGTTGGAGTCCATGCCGCGTGAAATTAACCCCCGTGCCCGGAACGGGGGAGACGAATGCACGGGCGTCGTCGAAAACGACGACTTTTTGCTGCAGAACGGGGAACATGTAGCCTAGTCCGCGTTTCGAGACGCGGCCGTGTCGCGTTTCGCGTTTTAATTACGTCAACGGAGGAGACAAGCAGACGGGAGCAACAACGCAGTTTGCTCGCGTTTGTTAATTGGGATATAATTAAAAAACTGTTGCGCGTGGTATCTGTATCGATTTATTGATTACGTGATATTCTTTTTATCCCGCTGCGTGGTCGGGAACAGAGGGTTCCAAGATAGGTGAGAATAGATGGAGTGACTATCTACAGAAAGAAGACTCGTATAGTCTATTTTCAAACATTTGAAGGCCATGGAAAATGCAACACGAGAAAGTGTTTGCATTTTGTCAGCAAATTTTATGCAGCACCACGGTGAATTAATTAATCCGCCTGGAATGAGAGATGTAACCGTGATATTTCACGGTGTTTTCGTTGTGGTAACAACATAATGTGTGTCCAACTAATTGCCAGTTTTCAACTGGATTTTGACGCGACTTCGACTCGGCAGATGCTGGAATTTTATTTTGTAGGGACATGACTCGAGCATTGCAGTGTACCTATCTAAAACAGGAGACGGGGATTGAAGCGAGACGCAGCAGACCTGTATAATTGTGCCTCTCTTTGCGTTGTTAACTTTTAACGATGCGCGTGTACTCGGCGAGCTTTTCCGATTGCGTTGTTTCGTTGATCCTCTCTTGGTGGAGGATCGCAGCCCACACTTCACAATATTGAATTTCCCTTATTCCCGGCGGTAACATGCAAAATAAAACAATCAGCCACCTAATGGTCATGCATGTATTCATTAAACAGTCATGGAACAATGACGCACAGTCGCTCAGGCTGCGGAATCGTCGACCACTCTCGCTTAAACATCGGTCCGCGCATAAATAAAGCCCACTTATAATCAGTGTAGGAGAATTCTGCTTTTATTACGACGCGACGTGGCGGTATACGTAAAATATTGCGGAACAATAACGAGAGCGCGACGTTTATAAACGTGTAAGGGTGACTTCAGTAAGTGGACTATGGCAGTTTTCTGTGGGAAAATGGGGAAAGCAGGTAGAAGGTAATAGTATTGCACTTTTCAGCGAGATCTATTTTTCTCTGATTATATCTTTCCCAAAAGACACATAGCTGAATTTTACATAAATTTATTGGGCTTAGTTATGCAGAAATCTATCAACCCTTAATGATTTGAAACATGCAGTTTGAAGATCTTAATTGTTAAAATGTTATTGTTTTAAAATGTTTTTTAATGTATTATTTAATACCGAGTAGAATAATTAATATTATTTTAAATGATCTGTAACTTTTGTTTTGTAACTTAAAATAGAACAATGGCTTGGTGGTTTTAATAAATAATAATATAATGTAAGAGTTGTTCTATGGATTCGTAACTTTTTTGCAAAATAGAAATCACAATCATAATTTTTTGTCATTTGGAGGGTTGGTAGCTTTCTGCATAACTAGTCCTAATTGATCTTCCTTGTCATTCTATAATACGTACCTGTACGTATAAAGATACATAATATCAAAACACTATTACTTCCCAACAAACTTTACACTATATCTCAAACAATTATTTTCCTCTACATAGGTACCTCTGAAACGATTGGAAGCCCGAGCGACTATACATCGCGCGTTCTTCGTTGTCAACCCTCGTTACAGCGAACCGTTCGATCGTCGCTCGAATTATCGGCGACATTACGAAAAATGCATTCAATTATGCCGAGTCACGTCCGTTCGGCCGTCGAACGGGTGCATAGCTGGCTGGGCTGTACGGTCGCAGGTACACCGAGTGCACCGTAAATCACCATCGGCTAGCGAATCAACAGATTCATAGTTTATTAAAACGATTTACGCCAGGTTGCAGTGACGTTCCGGCGACAGGGCTGCTCTTTCGCCAGCGAGGGGTACAGGAATACCGTGGCGCAGACGGTCGATCGTGTCCCTAGGTCGGAACGCATACAGCCCCCCGCGCCTAAGTGTGATCGATTATTCTTTCAACCCCTTGTTTCTCCGCCAAGTGAGTTCGTTAGCCGTGTGTCGGCTGTAACCGACCCTGTCCCGTTCCTCTCTGATTTATTCAAAGACGCCACCTTTCCCGCCGGCTGCTCGTCGCCAACTTCGTTGCTAATGTGCAACACGTATGTATAGTCGCTGCAACGGACACAAGGAGGTACCAGCCAGAGCGTGTAAAGCGATACCATTGAGGGTGCACGTAACTAGATGCGTTTTTCGTTGCCCATCGAGGGGCCCTATAGACTCGAAACGTTTAACTAGCTTGCTGCGTCTTCAAAGAGGTCCTTTAATGTGGTATATAGATCAACAGATCTGTCAGGAGTTTGCACAGAGGATTTGAATGGCCACTTAGGACTTTTGCTTCCTCTGAATATTACTGAGTATTCATTCTAAAATTTATGCATCAGTTGGAAGATGAAGATGAAGATGTGCAATCCCTACATCTGTTTCATCCTCTCTACGCTACCACATCACGGGTTACCAGAGCGCGATACTACATCACATTGAATTCAACCAAAAGCCCCGTCACATTCGTCAATCTCAACCACGAAACAGCCCCCAAATTCCCCACAAAATGGAGATCAGTCCATCGACCGACGATCCTCCGATTTACGACCCCAGTCGACGTCGTTAACATACCCGTGGCGACGTAGCCACCAGCTTTCATCCCGAGTTCTAGTTACCAACGCTTATCCCGCGCATTGTCTATTTATATCGTCGCGCGCCCACGACGCCTGCCTGCTCTCCTCCGCCTTCGCGTTTCCTCGCCGGACAGAGCGAGGAGGGTTGCGTGGTGTCCTGAGGAATTTTACAGTCGCCCGGGTCTGGTGTCATTGGGCGACGTCGCGTCGACGAGAGGTCTGCATTAATCATGCCGGTCGAATTCGCGCGAGTGCAAGCTCGTAGCCAAGCGACTCTCTGTCGTTTGTCACTCGGCGGAGCCGAGGACCTCCGACGGTCCTTCTTTCAAACAAATTCCTGATGGAGCTACGAGCACGCTCGGGGCTACGACACGCGTGCAGACTCCTCGCGTGCCTAGCTTTGATATCAACTCACCGGACCGCTTTTTGGGATCATTGGAAAGATAACTGTGGAGATTCTTCTACCTTATTTTCTACACGGGAGGCGATGGAAGGGCTGGTTTAAGCGCGTATGGCTATGCAATCCTCGCTGAGAAATTAAGGGGCAATTTTTAAATTATGTAACGGTATTTTTGGCGATTTCTTAACCCCACTCTCCCCAGGTATAAGAATTCGTGAGATTTAATATTGTAGGAAGAGGTTTCATACTTAAAAAAAGGCCTCAGGTGACGGGATTCGAACCCGCGATTTTCGGGTACTCTGCGTTACTGGTCAGCTGTCTTCCCAACTCCACCAAAGCCGATACTCCGAGATCTCTTATTCAGGGCTCCCTCTCAAGGTTTATATAATTCATTTAACTCGGTTTCATGTGTGCGATGAAACATTATTTTTAATGCTACTGATATTGGAAATTAGGTTAGAAAAATATTAAGTATCTCTGCCGCCCAAAAAAGCCATACGTAATTTAAGGACGACCCTTAATGGCGTCTTCTGGGTGACGAGTTTCCAAAAAGGGTGGTGAATTGGAGATCGTTCCGAGCTGATGAAGAAAAAACATACCAAGGGGCGCATCGAAGCTTTATTCCACGAATTTCCTCTATTTTCGCTATTTTCGCACATATCCTGCTCCACTTTCCAGAATTACCCTGTACAAACTGTGCCGGAGGAGCAGGCGTTTGATCCCTGGTCTCCCGTGGAAAATCAAACGGCGAGGGGAACGAGAGGACCAAAAAGGAACCGTGCGCTTAATGGACTCTCCGGTGACATTATCTGCCAGATCTGCGATGAGTTAGGATAGCGATCTATTTGAACTGATCCTTGATTATCCACGGAGCCTTTGCGCTTTCACGACGATGAAAAAGCTCATCCGCTGGGTTGTACCTTATAAACCGATCGCAAATAAATATCTACTTTCTGGAATACACACGCATAACCGCCCCGAGTGAAAGTTATTTTCTTAGGGTGCGCGCACCCTGTGTACCTTCCAACTACAAACGTCAAGCTGGGGACGTATGTACACGCCCTTTGCAAATAGGGATCTACCTTTCTCGGATATATGCATTATATCCCTCGCGGCTGAGGGTCACTTTTCCAAACACCCTGTACAGATCCTTTAGGTATAAATGTTAATTTTATCGCGACATATATCTCCTATTTTCCCACGTGTATACCTTTACCATCTGAATATCAATTCTCAGGGTACACCTATACTATACTTTCCTCATGGTGGATCCCATTCCTGAATCACACGCGCGAATTTTCCAACACTGTATTCAATTCTTCGTCCCCATTTTCCGCGACGTCATCCGTCTAGCAACGTCCGAGAATTGCTCCTTTCAATAAAGAATTCGAGGCAAGCGGAAGTCGCGAGGAAGTTGTGGGATGTCAGCGTGCAGACGGGAATTCCGAATTCCCTAGATATTTTCAGCGCGCGCGGTTCGGGCGAGCTGTCGCGCTTGAAGCCCCCGAAGCGTCGCGTCCGACGTTGGAAATTTCGAATCGACAGTCGCAAGTTTCCTGCGATTTTCATGCAGCACGGGGCGTTGGACGCGGAAAAACTGGATCGCATGCAAAATTGATCAGCCGGTAGCTGGCGGGCGGAAGTTGCGCCCGGTCAAGAGTTCGCGGACCCGGCGAACTTCGCGTGCAACCCCTCCGCCTCCCGCCCCCCCCGAAAATTCGCTGAAGCGACCGTGATCGCCTCGTTTGCGCTTCCTTGTCCCCGGGACGTCGCTTTCCTCGCCCCCTGTTCGCCTCTGTTTCCTATTCCCGCCCGATATTGATCCGACGACGTGGCACGCTCGGCTCTATTACCGTGTGCGCGCCGCTCCTCTGCACGTGGCAGGCAAAATATTATGCGGCTCTTATTTGCATACGTCATGACTTTTGTACCTGGACTTAAGGAATGAGCTGTTCTCTACCTTGGAACGGGCTCGGCTGTTGGAGCACGGGGTCGTGGCTAGAGCAGGCCTTTTCTTGGGGGTTGCGACAAGGGTGGGCTCGTTCTTAAATCCTTTGTTTATGTTGGAATAAGAATAATAATTTTTTTTGCGCCAGTAGTCATTACGAAAATACCTAACAAGATGATAAAAAGAAACAAACGCATATATGAAAACAGAGAAAAATAGGTAGTTGAGTTAGAATATAGAGGGATAATATTCTTGTGGGGCACTTGATTTACTTGAAGGATATGTTACGTGTTTTTTGCGAGGGGAAATGTAAAGGCGAAACAGAGTCCAAGTCTAGTAGATCAATGATTCCCAACTTGTGCGTCGCGACGGTTTTTTGGGTTTTTCTTTTTAATATTATTAAGGTAGAATTATATTTTGAAATACCTATTTTGAATGCGTTTTCTTTACCTTATTAAATTTACCTTGGTGGGGGGTCGCAGGTTATTTGAATATTGCAAAATGGGGTCACGACTCAAAAAAAAATTGGGAAACACTAGTAGATGGAGCTGAGAGATCTTCAAAACTATTGTCAGTGAAAGTCAAGGTCCCCACTATTTAGGAGGTAGGGTGACCTGTCCAGTGAGTGAACGCTTAAGCTGCATGTCTCTTAAAATTAGTATTCAAAAATCATTATTTAATCCCCTGAATGTTATTGCTGTAAGCGAGCTGTTTTATTAATAAAGTCAGACATTCCGGAACACAATTCTAGCAATGTTTGATAATTATAACTTTCATTAAAAGTCTGGCAGAAGATTAAATAAAAAATTGGCCAATGACCAGTGAGTGAACATAAATTTCTAATGAATGAACAAGGTTACCCCAGTGAATGAACGGGATAATAACAGGGGTTAGGTTTCCAATGTATTTAGACGATATTTTGTATAAATAATTTTTCATTCTCCAATTGCAATAATATTATTGATTTTATACTTTACTAGTCTTATAAGATCATAATCATGTAGAGCTGAAATTAATTTTCTGGCGTGGGTTAAGAGAAAACCTGTCACGAGAAAAAAAGACAGGTTAAGTTGTTCATTCATTGGTAAAGTAAGAAATGTCCGCGTTTGCCAGTGAATGAACGGTCGCGAGGACAACTGTTGAATAAACGGAATTAATACCGTACCGGATATAATTAAACGGAAAAATCGCTTTTGCGACATATCTGTAGGTCTTCAGTCTAAATTTCAGTGTCAGTTTCAACGTGAAGTGAGTGCCATAGATGTTAATTTTTCGTATTATATATGAGCAACGTTCACTCACTGGGGGGTGTTCACTCACTGGACAGGTCACCCTATGTAGCGCCAATTTGAAGCAATTGTAATTTGTTTGAGGCTATGGATTTTTGGACACTCCCTTCCAGAAGCATAGACAAGCACCAGGCACTAAAAATCGTTGGCAATCGACGAACGTAGCCAATTTCCTTCCCCGCGTGCATCGCTAATCTCGTCCCCAGTGGCCACCTCTAATTTCATCCCTCAACTTCGCCCCACCAGCAGTCCCTAATTTTCTCCCCAGCGGCCGGCACTAATTTTCCCCTAGCGGCGTGCACGATAGCCTCTAATAAGAATTACACAGGAAATACGTCGCGAGTACTACGAGGAAGGAATACGTACGCGTGCATGCGACCGAGAAAACTGCGTCGGCTTGCTTAATGCGTCGCCTATTTGCAACTCACGCCGCTTAATATGTTAACGTTGCAGAGTCTGGACTGCACAAGTGGACGGTTTGCGAGGAGAGTACAACGGAGACGCGACGTTACGAGCGTGTACAAGGAGATCCGGGAAATGCAACGAGTTGATCTCTGACGCGGGTCTACGAGCTTTCTGTGTCCTGCAGGACATTAAGGAACCCGAGCAGTTCGCGTGCGGGGGGGATTAAATGAAACGCGCAGCGCGATCAACGTACATACTCAGCTCTGATAGTGTTCGACGCATGCGCGTTAATTAACACGAGCTTTAAATTATCGGCAGAAGCTATGAGATCCTCGTGGAAAATGAGTTTCAATCTGCCGAAAGTTCCGGGCGAAAGAATATTCCCAGGCTTCTAATTATAACGCAAAGTATCATACGTTGAATTGAAATAACTGATCAGGAACAATGACGCATGGATTTCCACCTGCGCGCGATGATTTCAAACGAGCTCCGGGGATTTTATATCAGCGGACATGTTACCATCCAACGCGTTGACCGTCAAATTCAGGACCCAATTACTCAACGCAATACGCGCCCAACCGAGCATACTCCACCGCAAATTGCGTTCGAAAATAAACGCGCATAGCCCGCGAAATGACAATTCCATCCCCTGTGGCATAGAAATCCTTCAAATTAAAGATTCAAAGAGGGTGTTAAGCGTTCGCGACGATTGCTCCACTGTTGCGGATCGATTTACGAACAAAAAGAGAGAAAAAGGGAAAGACCGTTCTTATTAATATTCCACGTATCAGAGCTTATATAGTATTTCCATAACCAATTAATTCGCGAGAGTTTCACGGGAGTCGCAGTACCGATATCGATCTTCATCCCCTCGGCAACCTCGATCTCCCATCGTGTCCACTGTCTTTGTAGCCGCGCCTCGTCCAAAATACCGCGGTCAGCCTATCCGATATGCATCTATACCGATTTTTTACCTCGCTGTTTTTCGAAGCTCGCGGAAACGATACTTGGCCGCGTCTTCCGTCCGGGGACACGGGACGCGGGGCATCGATTCAATTTCATCGTACCAGACCGGTGGACGGGGTGGAAAAGAAAGGGGAGAGAGAGGGTGACAGAGCGGTGGAAGATCGAGGGGTGGGTGGGAAAAAGGGGGTGGAGGAGACGCAGTCGGAGGAGCGAATAGAAGAAGAGAGGGATTTAGCGGAGGGGAACGAAATGTAAGAGGTTAATTGGAACAGATAACTGCGTCTGCGTGTGTCGATGTGCCTAGCGCACCCCTGCGACCCCCTCGCGATGCTTCGTCTCACAGTGTCCTTTTCTATCGCCCGTTCAGGAACCGGGGTCACATTTTATCCGCGCTCCAGCCTTCCTCTTTCATCCCCTTGTCGCGCGACCCTCCACCCCCGACTCTCCACTTCCTTTTCGCGTGTGCATCGTAAGCGTTTTCTCCTCATTGCCACGGAGCCGTCCTCGTCATTAACGGGTAACGGTCGTCGACTGCCGTGCATTTATTTACGTTAGGGCACGGAATGCCAAGGTACACACGCGGCAGCACTGCTGCAATACGGATGCAGGGAGAAGTAAGTGAAGGACGGGGGTGTGGGTGGGTAGGAGTAGTGATCACGGTTATGGGGTCGATAAGCTTTTAAGGGGAATTTCTAGGCAGATGGGTCTTGAAGAATTTGTAATTTTTGCCAGATGTGAATGGAAAGATGTCACTGGTTCTCAAGAAACTACATAAGCATGAAATAGTCGCCAGAAGTAAAAAGGACTCTCTACTTCAGTGGCGCACCCAGAGGAGGGGCTAAGGGGTCCTGTCAACCCCGCAGAAGGGGCTTTGTAAAAACAAAAGAAAACTGGATTTTATTCTATAAATAAATTTGTATAATCACCTAATAAATTTTATTGAATTTGCATTAAAAATATTTGTATCCCTTCAACTCGGCTGCTCTACTCACTTCTTATTCGATTTCGATATAAAAAACACCCCTTGTCTATACATTCCCTCTCACAGAAACAGAAATAATATGTTTTCCACCCACTCATCCACATACCTACTTAGACTCGTTCTCGCGATTTGCACCTTTTACTTTCTTTGCGCCCCGCGCGCAAGAGGCACGCAGCGCGAGAAGGGTGGAAGAGGAAGGGACGAGAGGCTCGACGAAGCCAAAGATACCAGACTCGCGGATGTCAGGCGCGTTGCAGCGAGTCCTCGCGTCGTCGCTATTTACACGGTCTGCTCGGCGCAGCTAGCAGGAGATGAATTACTTATAACCTCCTGATACCTCCCTCCTCCCCAGCCATCGCGGGATCGCGTTCGCGTGTCCACCCCCGCCGCCATTCCTCCACTGGTTCCTCCGTAGCCTTTTATTTCGCTGCAGACTTGTGCATATCCGTCCCACCGTCTTCGAGTATTTATAAACTTGCCGATACGCTCGGCGCAGCGCGACTCGCCGCGCGTTAGTCACTCATAACGGGGATATATTTCGCGCTTCTCAAGGGGGCAACTTAGTTGCAACGATCCCCGCCGTTCGAGGGTGAACAATCGTCCACCACCTCGAGCAGCTTGCAGAAATTATTGCACTTAAAACGGATTATTCATTCTTCCACTGTCGACGAAAATTGTAAACATGTCCGGCGCGTGGTGCTTTTCTTATGCGAGCGATAAATATTTGTCGGCTTTCAAAAAAATTTTTTTTTTAATAAATTGCGAATACAGGAAATGAAAAGCAAATGAGAACCTCTCTGCAATATGATCTTAATTATGCTCTACTTAGTTTATAGCATCGTAGCATGCCATTTATTTTTAATTTAAAAATTTATCTCATACTTTGTTGGGATTTGTAAAGTAGTTTTTCCTATACACGCTTCGACGTCAAGAATTTCAAAGTCGATTTTCTCGAAAATGAAGCGCGATATTAAAAAAAGTTACTCTTTCTTTCCGACTTGTAACAAGTAAATAAGTCTAGAAAAAGGGATAAATTTTTTTAATATTCCGCTTTATTTCCGAGAAAATCGAGTTAGAAATTCTTAAGGTCGAGTTGCTTGTAGGAAAATCCACCTTTAACCTTTTTTTTCTTGCTGTGCCTTTGTGCATCGTGCATTTTACACACGCAACACACTGGGTCTGATTGTAAAGTACATATAAAGTTCTTCGGCACAAAAGTCCGCGTTGCTTCATCCGAAGGCGCTTCCACCAGAAAGCTGTTAATGCACAATTAGCGAGCCCTTCGTTCCCTTCGGAAAATCTCTCTGTTGGATCCAGGATCCGCAGACTAGCAGGAACCAGGTTGTCCCTCTATTTCCCGTGCTCGAAAAGAATTCTCCCCGCGGATTCCGCCCAGGCAGACTGTTCTCCTCGCAGCCGGATAGATTCTACGCAAGAATCTCGGTCCCCGTAGTGGCGCATTACGGATAATAAAGGAGATTGACTCTAAATTACAAAGTCCGTTGCAGACAGCCGCGTTGAATGCCTCTCAGGCACAGAAGCGTCGCCAAATCGGTTTTACGGTCGGCAGGTGGTCCGACTGCTCTTCTCCTGCACTTACGACGACACTTCCCAAACCCTCCCACTCATCCGCGCCGCTATCCCTGCTCGAACCATCCAGGCCAGCTCGTTTCTCTATTAATTGTTACCGTTCCAGCGCGTCTGCGCCCCTTTGTCCCGCTCGAGGGGCGGGCTTCTCGCTCTAATTACGCAATTAAAAGAAAGTTAATCCCGTCTCGCGAACGACACGCGGACGCGTAAACAAACGGGACAGCCTCAGCCACCCGGGGGGTGGGGGCGACGAGTAATTTAACGGTCGACGGGATTTATTAAAATTTTCTTTTTCGGCCCTGCATGCGGGCACCGCCTCGCTCCGCGTCCACAGGGAACGACTAAACGATTCTTTGTAACTCTCCTCCTTTCCTTTTTTCCTTAACGGGGTCGACCGCTTTGTGAACGTGGACGAATTTCTTCCCCTCGGCGGCGCCTCCAATTTCCAGGGTTATATTCTTTGTATCCTTGCAATTATAAACACGCTGACGGCTCGGCCGGGCCACTCGAAACTCTCCTAGTCGATGGACGCTTCGTTTGCCTGGGGATGGTTGGCGGTTTAAACGGAGGAATCGAGGGGGGTCGGCTGAGACAAGTTTTCGTGCGGTTAGGGGTGGTTCAAGGGATTTTCACGTGGGCGGTGTTAAGTCTGTAGTTTTATAGAGTATGTGTTTGCGAGCTTGAAGAAGGTTTTTATTGGTGGAAGGTAGGAGCAAATTTCTTGTAACTAAGGCTACGTTTGTGTTGGCAAAACAGAATATATTTTTGAACAGCTTTTATCGCCTTCTGTTGGAAAAATCGCTTTCCACGGTGAAAGTAGGATCAGCGATTTGAAGGTCGATCGCGGAGCATCGGCGCCAAACTAAATTAATTGTTGCTCATCGAGGAGATTCGAAAAATTGCATCCTTTAGGAACTCGTCGAAGGTTAAATCGGAAATAGCTCAAGGAGCCGTTTACGTCCGGCGCACAGAGGCGCCACTAATGAAATAAATTTCGTTCCCTGCGGAAACTGGGCCACCTTGCCCCCTAATCCTCCGGCTGGGCGTAATACCGCGTCCATGGTGAACTTACGTATAGAGGATAAGCTACCGAATATTGTTATCTGGGATCTTT
The DNA here is from genome assembly GCA_963855975.1 of Andrena chrysosceles. Classification (NCBI taxonomy): domain Eukaryota; kingdom Metazoa; phylum Arthropoda; class Insecta; order Hymenoptera; family Andrenidae; genus Andrena; species Andrena chrysosceles. Next base: position 5,038,098 of record OY979766.1, on the reverse strand, counting down.
TGTGGGAAAGTCGCGGAAGTTGCGGGAAACAGCGTTAAACGAGATGTTGATGTATATTTCTCATATTCCTATTCCAATGATACGTTACTCTGTGAAGTATTCCAAGGAACGAAGCTGCGAGGTGGTCCATGTTCCGAACCTTTGTTACTTTCGAATGAGACTTTTACTATTTTTTTCAAACCGAGTATTAAACAACATTTCTATTCCAAAGGAGATATCTTGCAGTGAAGTATCCACAGTTTCAGATGGTTTATTATATAATTTTTGTCAGGATTAAGCCATGGAAGGGTTGAAATAGTGAAACTGAAATTTGTTAATTTGGAAGTGGTTCTAAAGATCCTCTGATGACATCAGTGGATTTAAATTTTCTACAGCTTCGATAACCATAAAATTTTTTAAACTGTTCCTTCTCAGGCTAACTCGCGCCCACCCTGTAGATCGCGCACAGGAGTTCGCCAGCCCCTTGAATCCCCCTCCAGTGAAATTTCGCTTCAAACAAAACGCCCAAAGGAGCCGCGGGATCGGGCCGTTTCACCTGGAGCGGTCGTGGGATGGGCCAGGAAGAAGAATAGGATCAAAGGACACCGAAAACTCGCTTGGAATCGTTCGTAGGACGACGTGTGTGCGCGCACAAGGATTCCACCCCCTGGCGATGGTGCTGGAAGGGGGCGGGCGGTGGCCGTTGCAGAGCGCGGAAAGATCGCGGAATTCCCCAGGAGAAGCATCCCCCGGCGCGAAACAAGGGGGTAGAAACGGTGGAAACGAGGCGAAGGGAGAGCAAGTTCGAGTCGAGGCCCGATAAAGAAAGGATACGGAGTGGTTTAACCGCGATGGGTAAAAGTGCAGCGAGATATCTCGGCTGGCAGAGCTCCGACACGTCGAGATGCTGGAACGGAGGCCCAGCTTACACAAAGGATAAAGAGGAGCAGAATAGGGGAAGAGAAAAAGGGGGATGTAGAAAGTGGCGGCTGGGAACCATCGACAGTGGCGTATCACCGACGAACAAACCCCGAGACCTCGAGAAACCGACGGGAACCTCTCAAATTCTTACTTTCACCATAAACCCTTCAATTAATCAAACACAATTAACCAGCAATCAAAATACCAAACCCCCTATTCTCCAATTCGTGCACCTTCCTTCAGCATCCTCGAGGAAGACACATATTATTTAAATTTCTAGAGGCGGTGTTTCCTCGAAGGACATGTCGAAGACACGAGAATAAGAAGAACACGGGGGGACAGCTGAGAAGGTAGGCAAGAGTTCTGCTGGAGGAGGCCGATGGCAGTGCTCTAGGGGGTTGGTACTGGAGGAAAGGGTGGCTAGAGGCGGAAGATACGAGGCGGAAGCTACGAGAGAAGGCTTCGGCTTGGGAGTAGATTTTACGAAGGTGAAGGTGGATAGATTCGAGGGATGAGGGTGGCTGAGGGGTGATGGGCTTGAGTCGAGGCGGCGCGCTATACGAACTGATGTCCCTTGAGGTCAGGCTAGCGTGACTACCTATCAATTGCCGAGACTGCGTCTAGCTCGCCTAAGTGACGCGATGCTGGATATACACCCGCGCTTGGATATTCCGCAGACACTACCCCCCTACGACGTCGATTTTCCGTAAATACGCCCGAGATAGCGTCATCCCCCGTGTGTTACGTGAGCGTTCGCGACAACCCTTCTTCTATCCTTTTTATTTGATCGCTCAACGTGGCGGCTGCTTTGCTTGTTTCCTTCCGCCGCTCGGGGAGCTGGGGGTTGCACGGGCTGGAATGGCTTGACGGACGGGAAGGAAACAAGTGTTTTTAAGACGGAGGAGGCAGGGAATGATTGCTACACGATTGGTGCGCTTTGTTGATCCGTGGAGAGTGCGCGGAGCGTAGTAGGTTGTACGAAGACAATTGGGTAGTAATATTCTTGGAGAGAATGAAGCTTGAAAAAGGTCTTAGCACCCTTCAGAGTCACTACCGATGAGTGAAAGGGGATGAAGAATTCAAATTCAAACACTAATGACATTATTCTAAATTCTAAAGCAACCCCCTGAATTAACGACAATTTTGTGGGCGAAAAAAACAGAACCTCTGGCGATGGGAATCGAACCCAAGACTTTGCGGTTCCTCTGAGTACTGGTCAAGCGTCTTACCAACTCCACCAAAGTTGACTCTCCAATACTACTCTTTTCCGAACTCTACAAATATCTAAACTAGAGTATAGCTTAGACCGAATGCCTACTTTCAATTCGAACGAAACAGAATCGATTCCATTCATTTGACCAGTGATCTTCCCAAGGAAACATAGCTTACACCCAGAAATCTTTAATTAATCCACCAATTTCTCCCGTCCGCAGTCGAAGCGTTTTCAAACAGTGGGTCATCGTTCACAGAGCCAGGAGGCTCTTTCGAAATCGTGCCACCACGGTTGGAGCACTTAAGAGCCATCGTGTCCCGGTTTTTCGGCGAAGCGGAAGCGAGGTCGCGGTGTTTACACGCCCTCATCGGCGCACCGGCTGGAAACAGTCGCCGGTCTGACGTTTCTTTCCAGTTTCTCGCCTGCGATAACATATCTCGGATCTCCGCTAGGGCAAAGGCTTGTTTTCCCTCCGACTGACAGCGTGTTTTCCCCTCACGCGAGACCATTGCGTTAACAAACCTATCGCGCGGAGAGGATCTGGCTAATGTCGCGACGACGGGGGTCGACAGCCCCGAAGGCTGCTTTAAGCGACCTTTAAATCGCAACGGAAGCTAGCGATGGTTGCGTAACACCTCCCTATCGATTACATTTCGAAGTTGATGTATCGGGAACGATTGATAGGGCATCGCGAGGAGGTTCGTTAGTTAAAGGGAGCACACTTTGGGTGTGAGTAACATTGATGAAGTGAGTGATAAAATGTGTAATTAGGGGAAGGGGTTGAAGATTAATATGAAGCGAGGATGTTGGAGAAAAGTTTGTGATTGAAAGTGGATTATGACAAAAGCCTTTGATTATAGTAGCAAGGTTTTAAAGTACAAGCAAGTGCCTTTGAGTTTTCATTGGAACTACTTTTACTCTTCCTTTTCACCTTTAGTGACTTGGAAACCCTTTTGGGCCATTTCGAAGCTGGACAAAAGGTTCAAGTTTAAATATTCGCGAGGAAGATCCGGTTCGTTTGATGCCTCCATCGACTTGGGCCGAGTACATAAATCGGCTCGATTAAACCCCGAACATCTAGTCTCGCGGCAGCGAAGGACGAGGAGAGCCACGATTTGTCGAATATACGTTTAAAACGCGATCGTCCACCGCGTGTAGAAAAATACCCTCGGTGTACCAATATCCCCGGCAAGTGGAATATTCCGGCGGAAAGAGAAGTCGTACCATCGCTCATCCACGCTGGCGTAACATAGAATGTAAAGCCCTTATCTCTGCAGTGAGAACTCTTTTCCCTCCACCGCTATCCCCCGTCCGTGTCCTTTCCTCCAGCCCGTTCCATCTTTCGCGAGGGGTATCTATCATCCGCCGCAGTAGCGCGGCCAACTATCCCCTGAAAAGCATGGGGAGCAACGGTACGCGGTGGTATCGAATTATGCAAATTCTTCTAAGATCAGAAACTGACTTTGCTTCAGTTTTCCCGTGTGTTCAACGCGCACTGTACTCAAGCTATAACCACGCGTTGGGTGGCTCGTAAACACGAGACAACGAGCCCGTCCAGCGATCCCGCAGCGGCACCGGAAGTGGTTGCAGCCCTCGAAGAATGAAACGCTCCGAGTGCCGCGGAAACAGAGTCGAATTAACGAAACAGAAAAATCAAGGGCGAGAAGGGGGGAGCGGGGTTGGCGTGGGTTGCGAATGGATAACAAACGGGCAAATTGCTCCGAAGAGCGCGGCGTGCCCTTTATGACGAGGCATTGTGAGTCTGGCAAGAGGCGGGAGAAAGCGGGAAAACCGCGAGCGACGAGGAGCTGGTGCGTGGTTCCGCGTGCACGGCGGGGGCGTAGGAAGTGTCGAGGGAAAAGGTGAAAAGAGAAACGCGCTGTGGGCAGCCGGAAGCGGAGGGGGTGCGCTGGTCGGGGCACAGGAAACAGCGGAACGCGGGTGCGTCGGAAAGGGCGCGGAGGAGAAGGGAAAAGGGGTGAAAGGGGGAGAGGAAACGGGGAAAAGAGACTCCAAGTGGGCAGGCGAAGTCAGAGGGGGGAGCGCAGGTTCGCGGGAGGTAGTAGTAGGTAGTAGAGTAGGCAGTCGGTGGTAGGACAGGGTGATGCATGGCTATGGGGGTCGCAGGCTTCACCGCGAAATGTCGGCGCCGAGCAGCCGCCCCGCGTTCCTTGCTTGCCTTTTACATACTCTCTACGCGGCTCTGCCCTCCTCTGCCCTCATCCTACGCCGCGCCGCTATCACTTTGTTTGCCTTTCGTACGCCGCGTTACCTTTCCGTTCCGCGCCTGCATATCGATCGACCTGGGTACCCGCGGAACCGGGGGATACGCGAAACTGCCTTTTCTGACGCGGTTAACGCTTCCAGCAGACCTGACAACCAATTTCAATGGACACTCTAGAGTTTTCGAGTTTACCAGGCATCTTTCGTGGGAATTATCGAGGACTAGTTGGAGTAGAGTAGTAAGCATATGCTTGGGGGTGTTAAGATCGAGAAATTTGGAGAAACTGGGGCACTCATCTCTGTAGGCAAGGCACGTGGAAGTCTCGCCTTGATGAACTTCGATATCAAAGGGCTAATTCGATCAAGGAACACAAAGAAGGTTGAGTGAATATACACAGTGGCGCACCCCCAAAGAAGGGGCTTTGTAAAAGAGAAAAGAAAACTGGAATTTATTCTTTAAATAAATTTGTATAGGCACCCAATGAATTTTATTGAATTTGCATTAAAGATATTTTTAAACCTTCAATTCGGCTCCCTCAAGATTAATTCCTGAGTGCGCGACTGTATTAATATATTACTAGCTTTACTTCTGATTTTATAAAAAAAAATTATTTCTATTTGTGAAAATAGTCACATTCATCTGGATTAGCCAGACATAATGAGATGGGACACATTTCGTGACCCCAGAGTTTACCGTTCGAAAGTTTTTCGCCGACAGACAAACACACACTTTCTGTTTTATATATTAAGATTATATTTCTATCAGGTTCGTCGAACTTTTGCCTACAGGCGAACAGGTTGACAGGTCGGATTACCAGGTGTTTGCGTGGATGGAAATGCATCTGGAAGCAATCTACCAGGGGCTTCCGAGGCACGGTATCGCGGTTTCTTCATCTTACACGGTGCCCCGACATTGACGCGCACAACTCCGAGCAGACGCGCGCATATCGAGGGCTTCTTATCGCCAACGGTGCGGATAAGCGTCTTATTGTTCTCACGCGCTATCAGCGACGGTTAGGCGAGAGGTTATCACGGTGGCACAGGTTGAAAGATTTAAACTCTCTCCTGTGGTGTTAACCCCTCGCGTGGCCCAGTTTCGCGGCAGGTAGCTTGGCGAGCTTTGAGTTCATAAAACTTGATAAAACTCGGCCAGTGTTTTTCCCCTTTTTCATATGTTGCCAGCACTTTCGTCTCGCGTTAGAGAACGAAAGATCGTTTTAGTTGTTAACCAAGGAATTTAATACAGAACTTCAAACCTCCATTCAATAGTCATGCTTTTAATAGAAACTCTATCGATTCGCTGTTCGATACTGCTCTATTTACGAACATTAACTCAGAGTTACGCTCGGAAAGACGCATCACGCGCGTGGCCACCAGGGAGACATTAAAGCAGCAATTTTATGCTCGAAGACAGGAAACGGGTCTCTGTAACGCGTCCATTCAATTAGTATAATCGGTCGTTTCGATTGCGATCGATGCTCCTAATGGCCACTTCTGTCCCCAATTAATATTCGCTTTTAATTACACCGCCGCGTTCCTGAAACGAGCGCTCGGCCCGACGGATGTTTCCAAATGTCTCGTTGTAAAAGCTGCGCGGAGAACCCGAGTCATTCCCGAAATCGCGCCACGTATCGTCATCTAGGTTCACTTTAAGAAACGTCGAGGTTCACGCGTGAAACATTGAATGGAGCACAAACCCACTTTCCCGCGTGTTCGATGAGCAAAGTGGAAGATAGGTACGTGAAATCCGCTACGATTACTATCAAATAATCAAACTCGAGGGGCTGTTTTCACATAAAAGAAACCTCGGAACTTGTTCAAATTCTGTAAACTTTATTCATCACAGAGAATCGTTGATGCTCAACAAAGAAATAAACACCCAAGTATCCAAAATAAAATCACATTGAAGAAACGCACGAAACATGTCAACTCGATCGTCGACTATCTCCACGTTCGGGTGGAAAAGACGAAGAACCGTGGGGCAAATTAAATAATTCGTACAAATTCAGCAGCTACTGGGAGCGTCGTAAGAACGAATCGCCGAGCGAACGAGGCACTTTATTCGCGGGGGCAAATGTTCCGACGATCAAGATTTCAGCCCGCACAGAGAGAAAGAGGACGCTGGAAAGAGGGGCTCGGGGGTTAAACGGGGTGGCACAGAGGCTTCTCGCGAAGAGGCTGGTCGGAAGGCCAATATAGGTGGCTCGCGCGCTGGAATTGTAGCTCGTTTCGGAGGTTCACGCCCGAAGAACGGGGTTAATGACAAGCCTGCTCCCAAGAGCGTTTCGAAATCGATTCGTGTTCGATGGGAATGCGCTGATTCGAAACGGAAAACTTGGGAGCTAACCGGGGAGGAGGAGACGGCGGACGGGGGGGTTGATGTGCCCCTTTGAGCGAGGGCCTGGAAAGTGCGTTATTGCGCCGCGCTCGTTCACGGGCCAAAGGGTTCGCGAGTTGCAGGAAAAATTATCGATACCGTCCGGGGTCCCTTCGGCTTAACTCGCTCGTTCAATTAGCGGTCATTTATTTATTCGATGCCGGCGGCTTTCGCTCGGACACTTGCGCGGCCGCCTCGCGCTCGAGGAATTACGACTTTGATTGATGATCGAGAGGGCGGCCAAGTATCAAGTGCAGTAGTTAGCTCGAGTAAACATGGACTGCTGAAAGTCGTGAGTTATGTGTTCGCTGAATAATGAAAGTGGTCTTGGAGCGGGGACGAAGGAGCGACGGCCTTTTTGCAGGAAGATCAAGATGACGTGATGTATTAAATAGATAATAAGGGGGAAGTAGGAGTGATATTAAAAGGAGAATAACAGGAGAAGCGGAAGGATGTAGTTGAAAGTTTAAACCTCGTGATTAAATAATGAAGATACGATTCTTTTCTTTGTGAAAAAGCGTCTGGTGGGATGAAGAATTCATTTGATTCGAGATTATTCAGATGCGCAATGATACTAGATAATAGTTTGACGAGATGTTTTCGCGTCGCTGGAGGATCGTTATTATCTCGAGCGTAAACGGGATCGAGTAATTGTGACAGTTCTATTTATTTACACGGTATTCGGCGGCAATTTCCCGTTGCTGCATGGATAAATCGATAAATTGAGCTAAATAATGAGCACCATTTGAAGGATAATTGTCGATTAATGTTCGGGTGGTTAATTGTTGACGCGCGACTGCTTCTACGGAGCCATCCCCCGTCGGAATAGACCCTTTCTGTGTATCGGTATCCTTTATTCCGCCGTTCTACCTGGCGGGGAGCTTTGCGAGTGCGTTAACCGTGAAATTAATACGCATTTCTAATTGACGAACGGTTTTACCGACGCTAAGGGCGGTTCCTGCAATTCGCTGACGCGAAGAGTGCAATGTATCGCGGATGAAACGGAAGCATTCACTCGTAAATTCAGTGCTTTACGAACAGTTGATCGGGAACAGACAACTCTCACCCACGCAAATTGCAATGACACATACAGCGCTCATGAAGAGACGTTAAGAAACTTTTATTATAACCAAAGTTACTTAATGTCCATTTGCATAATACACTTGGAGTACTTTAAACAAACAAAGGTAACGTATTGATCTAATATGTCAGTAGGTGGAAGGAACACAGACATTAGCGTAGTTTCCGACAGCCAAGTGTCCACAAGACCATCCCCCAACAAGTTAGATACATAGAGAAGCTCATGCCAAATAGATGCCTGCATCATTCATCAAAGTAAACAAGAATTATTCCCTCTTTTCGTTTACTCTCACGAACACCACATGCCTCTACTGTTTAGCACAATCTTATCTGCACACAGTGTACAAAAGAACCCTTGGATCTTCTACAACCACCCCCGAAAAACCCATCAATCGACTAAAACCCTCCCCAAAGCTACAATTTTACACACCACGCGGACCGGCCCGTTCCTTCCACCCTCGACGTAATTACCCAGCACCGCACAGAATCCCGTTGAAAACATTAGGGTGGTGTCTTACCGGACGTGGCGTCGCGGAAGCGGCGGAGGCACGGGGCTGTGGAAGTTGTCCATCATTGTGTAGGAGTCGTGGTCGGCGGACTTGTGCTCGAGGGCTTCCAGGTGATCCAGCCTGAGGAGTTCGGGCTCGCGCGGCGAGTGTAGTTCACAGTGGGCGACGTGAAGCAGCGGCCTCAGCGACGAACCGCCTTCGCATCGTTGCTGCCGCGAAGGCGGCCTCGCCACCTGACGATCTACGACACCATCCGACGCGTGCTGGTCGTCGCCCCAGACTTCGAACTCCCCAGCCGCCGAGTAGTCGCCGAAACCACCGTTACCCTTCACCGTTGCACCCTTCTTGCGACGATCGTCCGTGAGACCGGGCCACTCGGAGCCCCGATCCTGCCCCTCGCACCCTCGTCTGCCCTCCTTCCGTTTGTATTTCACCAGGTACTGCTTCTTGCTCGACAGCGTCAACGACAGGCTGCCTCGCCCGCTCGAGCGACGGGGCGTCAGATTTCCAGCGGACGGTCCACTCCACGCATAGAACACCCCCTCGGTGGTGGTCGACGGCGTCTCTTCGGTCCCTTCAGGACGTCAGCGCGTCACGTTCAGGTGGAGGATATAACGGGACGCTGAGCTAGATCGATTTTATTCGATCACGTTAATTGAGCATTGGATGGACGAATTCCGGTGAACACTTGGTGGTTTTGATTGCTTCGGGCGTTTTAAGACACTTGGAACGTGGTCCCTGGTCAAAGTGAACGCATCAGGTGGATGAAGTTTTAAGTGTCTTAATCGTTCAGAGAGGGATGAGATATGTACTCGCGAGCCTGAACACTGTTAGGATGAATGCATTCCAAGTGTCCAGGAAGAGGGTAACGTCCCCAAATGCGGGGCCAGATCGCGTACCTCTAGCCGGCGGCTGTGAAAGGGGAAACTCTCGTACGCAAACTTTGTTATCGATCTGTCAACGCCGCCGAGAAAGTTCAACCCCACGAGCGATGTTCCTCTCCGCGCGCGGGGGTTCACTGTTCAACGATTATCGGTATCCTCTAGGACCACGTTGCAAGCCTCCCTCGAGAAACCGGTTCACTGCACTGCGCGAGCACTGGAGGACTCCCGAGCACGACAACACTTCGTCCGATACTTTCGCACAGGTCACTCTCCGGAAACCGCTTCGCGAACTCCGAAAAGCAAGGGTCGGCGGGCTGTCCTCTGCGGAGGATCGGCTGACAGGCGTTCCACGGGCGGCGCGATCGCGCGGATACTCTTAACGACAGAGGCAATTAGTTTCCTCAGCGACGACTGGCTGTAGGAGGCCGTCAGGGTGCGCAGACACTCTCTGTCAGTCGGATACGCCGACTAATTGGGTCAGGGGGCCGAGAACCGCACGCAAATCCGTGAGCTGGTGGAGCGTGAACGGCGTGCACCCGAAAATCCCCAGGGGTGGCGGTGAAGGGACCGTGTCGGGGTAGCCTGACAGTTTCCCAACTGTGTCGAACCTCGTTGCACCGAAACTCAACGTCACCTTGCCAATTCTAACTTGCTCCTCGAGGTGTCCACCCCCTTTCAATCTTCCAATGAGGGTCTCTAAACGACGGAAAACTTCAAAGTATCTATCTTCAAGTTTTCCAAAGCCACAAGTTTCCTCGGGACGATATGTTTCCTTGGAAAAATGATAAAACCGCGAGGTACTCCGGTGACGTGGAATATGAGACGCCTCGGGGGATGATTGGCGAGCGTTGTTGTAGTAGAAAGGTAACTGCACCACCAGCGGGCCTCCCTTGTTCGCGCACAGCCAGTGAAAGGGACCTGGTCTGGTTAGCACGCTCGAGGGCAACGCACACAACCGCGCCAGCTGCGGATCAAAGACTGAAGGGCCACGGCGCCGCAACGCCCGGCACCGAGTGACACTGAACGTCCCCTCCACGGTACGCGATCCGCGCGTGCGCCCAAGACGCCTCAATCCTCCCCTCGCTAGCGCGACGAGTGCCTGGCCGACGCGGTTACGAACCCCTGTCGGAAGGGAACGCCGCCATGCGGGTGGTGCGTTCAACTATCGCGCGCCGTCGTCTACCGACGCGGCGATGCGCTACGCGCGCCTTGTTTCGCGACCGCACTGGGGATCCAAGGGGGTGTCGGTGCAGGGAGGCTCCGAGGGGATGCGGAGGAACCAAGTCGCGAGACGCGGTACGCTGGGGAAGTTTGTTTTTTTCTTCTTCTTTGGTATCGATTGGGTATTTTTTGATGGACACGACGAGAGGGTTCGATGGAGGTAAGAGTGGGGAGCTGAGTTGCGTGATTCAAGGGGTAGAATGCGCACCTTTGGGGATCAACAAGTTAGGTAGAAAGTGCGGAAGGGTTTTTTGATGACTGATTTGTGGGACGATTGGAAATGCGAAGGGTGAGATTCTACTGTAATGCAAAGTTTCTTTTTTGAATACAGATATTTTATAATACTTTTTTCTTTTATCTTGTGAACGAGGTGACTTCTGTAAGTATTATAAAATACTTTATTCGACAGTTTAAAGAATGTTAGGGTGCCAATGATTGGCACCCTAAGCGGAAATCCCAATTGGAATGACTACATTCTTTTGTGAAGTTTTAAAATGTCTTAATTTTCAGTTTTTATCAAAAACTAAAAATAAATTGACTTTTTAACAATCCATTCATAACTAAATTCTTCATACATACTCTCTTCATACATAAATTCTTCATATATACTCTCTTCATACATAACTAAAAATAAAAATAAATACGAGATGAGACAAAATGAAATAAAATTACGATCTACATAGTTAGAGTCATCTGCTTCAGGATAATTACTTAAGAAAGCCATCAACTCTTCCTCGTTGTGAAATGTTTCTCTTCTATTTTACTATCTATTCATACTTCTTATCAAAATTTTAAGAAAACGCTTAAAACTCATCCCTTTATCCCACCGCTATCTTTAAGACTTGTTTTGTGGTGTTGCCAGATATAAAATGTATAGTTTAACTACTGGAATTTGCAGTCTTGTAGTGAAAGAAAAATAAAGAATTATAAAGAATAGGTACTTTCTAAGCTCATACTTCTCAATATTTGTTTTTTTAATCAGGAGTGCCAATGATTAGTGCAGTGCCAGCATCAGTGCAGTTTACCCTACCTCAAAAAATTTCGATCTTTTCTATTGGAAACCTTTTTCCAAGCGAGTCTACCCTTTTCACGACTTATCGCTTCCCAGCAGAAAACGACAATCTTTCCTCCACCGTTTCTTCATCGTATCCAGCAGCCCCTAAGTCGACAGAGAAACCGAAAGTGCACTATTCAGCAGCGCGCCTCGATTCCCAGCTATGGTAAAGCGTAGTTCGGATCTCGTCGACGCGATCTTTGACCCTAAACCGTGGATACAAGTACTCCTCGTCCACGATTCACCAGCACAAGCCTACCAGTCTCCTCGTGTGCGTTCTGCGCGTGCGCGCTCGTGTACCCCAAGGGAAGGGTTGCTTTCACACGTGCACGGCCCTCTGTGTGTGTCAACGCGTCTATAGACGATGTTTCGAAAACTCCTCGCCGTGAGAATTAATTCGCTCGCGTAAAGGGCTGCGCGCGTTTAACAAGGGCGCCGCGGAACGGGCAACGCGTGAATGATTAAGGCATTCTGACCAAGTTCCAGCGAGCTCCGGTATCCCGGCCATTCGAAATTAGCTACAGTTTTCGGTTTCCCTTTGTTCTTGGAAGAGACCATGGGTTTCCACGATACCTGCTTCGTGGATCGATCGATAGCAACATATCAGACATGCCACGAGATTAACTATAAATCTCACTCACGTCGTGGGAGATGAAACTTCAAAACATGAACGTCAAACATCTTCCGATCTACTCGATCTATATCTACAGCCGTGAGTTCTATCACAGAGCAGAAGCTCATTGAAGATTGAAGATGCCACTGTGGGAGTCTTCCTCGACGTTTGTAGTTCTTTAAGGTATCATTTCAAAGACGAGATCGTTGATTTGGAAAAGAACACCTGCCGTTCTCCCACGATTCGTCATCTTCCTACCCACCCACCTCTTCACTTCCAACATTTCCCCGCCGACGTCGCACAGCCACTGTTTAATTATTCCGCAGTAAAACAATGTGACGTTCACAGGGACCAGATAACGCGAGCGACAATAGGAGGGCAATAACGATCCCAGTGGTAAACATTAACGCGATACCTGAAGCGTATTAATTACCAGTACTGTATAATTAATAACATCGTGTTACAATTATCGCGCTGTGCCACGGCGAGGCACGAATCGATATCGTTACATCGTTTACCGTGCCATCCAGTGGAACAAAGGCGGGTATCCGAGGTCGATCGACTTTCGTTGCAGTGACCTCGGGACCTGGAACCCGTAAAAATAATTGGTTGCCTCGCGTTAAATGGTCGAAGCAATTACGTCCTACCAATGGCACTTGAAAAACGCCGTTCAGTGGTGAAATAGAGGAGCCAGGTAACACTGTATGACCAATTTCATTGAATCGGTTGCCGGTGACGCGACCTCAGCAATTTTGGGGGCGAGTTGCGAGGGGCTGAACGTTTGCACGTTTGCATTAGAGAGGGCAGGAGAACTTCGACGAGATTAATATTTCAATTCAGATCTCCCTGAATACTTGGACTCCAAAGCACATTGTCACATCTCGAAGTGGAATTCTATAGGCGTTGTTGCAAAAGTATCTTCAGCAGAAAGTGTTTATAACTCAAGTAGAATAAATTGCCAAATTCTGATAACTCATTTTTATAACACCCTACGCGTGTAATGCGTTGATCATCAGTTTACAATGCGTCAACTACCACTAATGTGAAAGAACACTAGTTGTCAGCGATCGTAACCTGTAGAAGCCCGAGTTCCCTTTAACGAATCGTCATCTAGATCCTTAACTTCGATTCTCCGGATCGATATATAGCTACATATAACTCCTGCGGAACCACCCTCAAAAACAGCGCCACTCGAGTCTTGGAGGAATCCGAAAACAGATTGCGGGGGAGCGTAGTCGCGTAACTTCGACGTCGTTAATTAAACATCCACGCGGACTCGTAAAACTCGCGTTCCGACAATCCCGCCGTCAAAGAGCGTCGCGGTCGGGTCGTCGCCGATTAAATCGTCGAAAGCGATCCTCTCGAAGCGATTAGAGCGCGCTCGAACGGGGCCGCGAATTCTATCGAGGCCAGCCCCGACATTTATAATTAAATATCCGTGATCCTGCTAGCTCTCCTAGCTTCGTCTGGTTGACGGTGGCGCGGATCCTAGATCTCTATCCTCCTCTGTTCCATGCCTAGACTGGCATCCCCCTATCTAGACATCTTTACAGACGCGACGGAGAGCTATAGAGATACTATTGACTCTCGAAGCTATTCCGCCCGTGAGAGCGTTCCCCGGCAAGTTTAATTATCCCCTTCGGTACATCCTGCTGGTCGTTGATACTGACGAACAATCGCGCGCGCGGGCGCGCACGCATACACTCGGCACCCCTGCACGCATATTCACGGGTGGAGTGGAGCCACGTGGATGGGAACAGGAGACCCGAGGGCGAAGGGACGGAGCTACGTAGACGGAGAAGTTGTTTTATCCGAAATCTGCCACGGCGGCCTACAACGTTTACCCTTTTAGCAGCGGCCGCCCTTCGCTTCAATCGCCGCTCGGGACACGGCTGTGTGCACGATGGTTGTCTCCGAGCGTGTTGGCTTCTTTGCTTCGAATCGATAAGATTGCAACAGAGTTGAGCATTATTTGAATAAATTATTATTGGAATAAAAAATTATTCGTTATTCTCGAATAACTTCGTTTTATTCCATTTGCAATTCTTATTCCAAATTATTCGAATAAAAATTTATAGAAATTACTCGAATAAAAATTTATTCGAATAAAAATTTATTCAGATAATGCCCAAGCGTGGATTGCAAGATAAAATGATTGGGTTTGTAAAATGGATGTCATTGAATCTTTTAGGAAGACTGAGTGTGACAAAGCTGTAACTTTATGTGGGACCTTAGTAACTTCACACAAAGTATACTTGTTCTCTCACCACTCTCTTCTTCCACTAGTTTTATATTCATATCCACCAATGATTCTCAACGTTCGTCTACATCTTTCCCCAATCCAAGTCACGAATCCATCCTCAGGGTACCTCCCACTTGTCTTCAACCCCCTTGTATACACGCGTAGAAAGCAGCATCCACGGTGGAGGGGTTAGCATGAGATCGTAGGCGGGGGCGCAAGGAAAATTCGCGACAGGGGCCTTTGATGTCGCTTAAACAGAAAACGTCGGCCCCTGCTGTTCCACCAGCACGGCTTAGATTCTTCCTTCCTTCCTTCCTTCCTTCTTCCTTCCTTCCTTCCTTCCTCCTTACTTCCTCCTTTCTTTCTGCAACCTAGCTTCTTACGGTCGTCTGCCTTCACGGCACGTCGGACGTCTTTGAATCTCTCTTTCCACCCTCCCTCCACCCCGCCCCACCGCCAGCACTGTTATCGCCGCGCATCTCCTCAGAGTCCTTTAGTCCTGGCCTGCTTTGAGAGCTACCGGCAGCCCAGCGACGATGAAGATATCGCTACCCCCTCGCCAGACCTAACCTCTCCCCGTGCCCCTGCCATAAGCACTCATTTGTTCTCCTTATCTGCTCGATAGGCACTTCTCCGCCTCTGGGACGAGTGGACGAGCGCGTAGAAGACGCTTGGCAGCCCCCCTGCTTCTTGTTTGGCGAGCCGCCCCAGAATTTGCATCTACGCGTGCAGACAGGGACCGCTGGCGGACGGAGCAGCGAAACGGTCGAGCTTTATCGCGACTGGTCTTGAGCGGGATAGATCGAGAAGGATAGCCGTTCCGCGAGGGCGATAAGCGTCCGGGAGCGGAGTGGCGCGCGCTTTGACGAAGCGTTTCTTGCGCTCGCTGCGGACCGCTGCGGGCATTGTGCGAAATTTCTGGTCGTTTTATGAGAAACGAGCCGACTGCCCGTGGCGTTTGTGATTTTAACCCCACCCAGCCGCGTCACCCTCTTCCCACCGGTGCCTGACTGCACGAGTTAACTCGCCCTTTGTGGGCAGCCGTTTGCGGAGGGAAATTTGTACAGTTGTCGGAAGCTGGCTTAGCCAGCACAGCTCGCGACCGCTTCCTTTTCAATTTTCTAACTTTACCCCTGTCGATGCTGCTCATTTACAGCCGAAATTTCAGCGGGGGTGGTTCGCAGTTGTTTCTGGGAACGGAGCGGAGGAGGCCGAATGGCTGGAAGTTTCTTTCGCGGGGAGGTTTCGGTGCCTCGCGGGGGTGAACGCGAAGGGAGGTCGATACACGCGTCACAGACCTCGACTGCGCTTGCTGATTCCTGGATTCGGGTAAACTGATACTCAGACGTGTACGCGACGCCGTAATGCCGTCGGGGTGAATGAATTGTAACCGTTCAATGAGCTCGCGATGAAATATGACTCGGGAGATCGATGTTCCACGGCTCGCAAGCCGAGGAAACGATGGTGGTTGCTGTTTCGCACCGCGATGCTTGTTGAGAAAGTTCACGGTTTATCGTTCCACGGTTGTTCACTTCGTGGAACGATAAAAATTGGTGATTGGGACGAAAGGATTTTGATGAAAATTTCAGGTTTGATTTAAGTAGATTTCTTTTCAGAATTCTTCTGTAGTGGTAAATGCTTAAAATGGTGGTCATGTTCTGTGTGATATCTTAGCAGATTTTAAAGGTAGGGTAATTGTGGGAGAGTTGCCGCACGTTACGCAAAATTGTCACCGTGTCTAAATTTTGCAATGAAAATGTTTTCCAAGGATATATCTTATTAGTTCAACATCTTGTGATTCTACTAGCATTAAAGAAAATCAAAATTTTAATATTTGTCACCCTTAAAAAAATTGAAACTAAAAACATCCTTTGGTAGGAAAGACGCCGCACATGCGGGAGTGGTGCCGCATTTCGAAACACGTTTAATTTTCGATTAAAACTTGTTACATCTAACTTTTTATATAAAAAAATAATAAAAACAAAGTAAAATGAAACATTTTTACTTTATACAATTATAAAATTGGAAAATTAAATGGGTACAGTAGGAACATATATTATATCTGCTTTTCGAAATTTTTTTTATATTCAGTTGGCATCTTGAGATTAAAATAAAAAAAAATGTGAAAAAAGAGTACATAGTCCACAAATATATTTCGATTATAAGATTATTCATTTAAAATAAATAATTTGCCTTGAGATACCACGTTAGCTATTTTAAAAAACTTTTTCGGTATTTTAAACATTAAAAACATCATTTAAATCGACTTAGTTTCCGAAACAGTACAGTATCAAAGTGCGGCATCTATCCCAAATAAAAGTGCGGCGTCTATCCGAAATGCCTGGGAGAGGCGCCGCACTTTCGTATTTCCACATGCTAAGTCGAAAGTAATCCATTCTACCAAGGAAATATTCTACATGGTCCCCTTAACGTATTACAAATGTTGTATCAAGAAAAACTATGAATTTTTAGCTACTCTATTAGTAAAAATAGACGCGCCGTATAACTATTCAGGCAAAGTACGCTAGGCTTACCTCGAAAAATAGCAAAATCTTTAACAATAATACAGGAAACACGCTCTGGCTTGACAAACTAACCCAAATGAACAGCCTTAAACAAATAAAATCGGCAATGATGTGTTTTATTACCGATATCCTTGAAATACCGATAGTGCGGCGTCTCTCCGAGTGCGGCATCTCTCCCACAATTACCCTATGTGGAGTTTTAGAGAACCTATGATTTCTTTTAGAAAGCGTTCTATATTTTGTATTTAGTAGAAAAGCTCCAAATTTTTAGCATCGAGGAAGGTATCGACAAGTTTGAGTCGCAAACAGGTCTGCAGCTTCTAATACCATTTCTAATTCGCTGGCTTCCTGTAATGTTCCACCATTTTCGCGTGCTTGCGAAATTTGCATCCCTTATGTACCGCCGGAGATGCTTTTAATTCTTAATAAGTGAACACCCCGGAATGAGAAGGTGGAAGAAAACATTTGCATCCTTTATGACGGAGTTTCCTTTAATCATTAGGAGATGGAGTGGTGGAATTAAAAGTACAAAGAAAGCAGGGAACACGATATGCTTCAGGTTCAATTGTACCTTTGCGAATGTGACTATAATTAACAGGGGCAGACAACAAACAAGCTATACAACGTCAGTTGTTTTTATATAAAGAAGAAATAAGGAGTAGTGGATTCCCAGGTCTTTGAAATGAAACACATTGCTACTTGAAAAAGAAACAATTATAAATTTGTATCCAACGAATATTATTCAAACTATCTTCTTGAGGGAAAGGAGTAGCAACCCGTAGAAGCATCCCTACACACAGTGTGAAGTGTCGATAGAAATAACTTTACTTCCCACTTGCCCGTTTTCCTTTTATGCAACGCTAATGACGCCGCTAAAACGAGCCGCGGGCTCGCGTGTAACTTCGCGGGCGGCCAAGGCCTTTAAGGAAATTAGTTTGAAATTAAATTAAAAAACTTAGGAAGATTGGAAGCTGGACAATATCCATGCATATAGAACGGTTTAAGGAAATTAGTTTAAAATTGAATTAAGAGGCGCACTGGAGAGGGGCCGTGAAGGGTGGGTGAGCTGGGTTTAAGGGTGACGCGCGAAAACCTCTTTTGGTCGCCGCTGTTGGTAGTTCTCGCGTGGATATCACATTACAGAGCGAAGAAAACAGTGAACTCTCCATTTACACCGTATGAGATATCGCGTGGGTAGGTAAACTTAGACCACAGTATTTCACAAAGAATTCTTCGTTAACGATGTGTAATTATTAGAAGACTTTGAAAAGAAACCTCACTTCGACCGTTCACGTTACAAAAACCCAACGTTCTGACCATTAACTTTGAGAAATTCCATCACTTTGAGAACACGTAAGTCTGAAAGTCTTCTTTACATACTTTGCGGTTGGTCTACCATGGTTACTCCACACAAAATATTTTCCTTAACAAAGTAACTTAAGTTCGCAGACGTTTCATGTCCAAAACCAAAGTTGAACATCATGATCCCGTTTTCCCCGAACAGCGTGCCACGATCGGGCGTCAGGTTCGGCGCATCGCGCGCGCGGCGCGCCGCGCACAGTCCGCTGCTTCCGTCCGCTATAACGTATGAAATCTCTCGTGACAATGACGTTTGCGTTCGTGAAGTGGCGACGCGGGTCATACAAGCCTGTCGCGCTTCCACTCGACACGAGTTGTACACCGTTTCCACGACGAAACCCATGTTTTTTTCCCAGGTACTCGTTCGCGTACGAGCGTCCGATGGGGAAACACGGATACTTGACACCGCGTGTTTGCCACCGTACACGGAGAAAAAAATACACATAACGATTGACTGATCGCGACACATTGGCGACGGGACAAATCCGTGGCAAAATACTGGCTATTCAGTAGGTACTCAAGGCCGAAAGATCAGGAATGAGATGGTGAAAGTAACGGGGGTTGAAGACGATAAAATCGTAGACAATTGAAATATCAAACTATCCTGTGAATCACAGATACACGAAAACACGAGCCACCGTTTGCATCAAGATTAATAAATGACGTATGCCTAGATTACAGGTGGAAACGGAGGGATCGCGTGTACGAGTTATATATTGGGCTCGGAGCGAACCGGTATGTTGGAAAATTTTTCGGTTACCCCAAGGGACACCCTGTATATCCGCGGTACGAAGGGCCGAAATGTATTCACCCAATTATCTCCGCATCCGCGTGCCGAACCATCCCCTCCGCCCCCGCGCCCTTCAACCCCCGGCGCTGGAGCGCAGCACGGTTCACCCGACTCGTTCCTCCCCCGCGACCCTCCCCGCCCTCGGCGCATTTGCATGGAATGCATTCATATGAAATCGACCATTCTTCCAGCGACTTCTCCGTCGGCTCGTGTATCCCTTTCCTCCGTGGTGGGTGTGCGCGTCTTCGCCGCCCCTCCCCTCCTGCCGCGGGGTAAATCCCGACGAGGACACTCGAGATACGTAGTATTCGTCGTAGAAAATTGGTTCCGGTAATGACGACCTATCTTCCTTCCGTGCTCGTCGTTCCCGCTCGACATGCTCGGTATTACCAGCCCCGACGATCCTCGCGTGCCCTTTTTCCCCGAGCTACGCTCCGCGAGGATGGTCGAAATTTAAGGCCGTGGCAGCCGCCAGGGGATGGGGCGTGATACGGCACTTGGGTCGTAGAAAATATGTCGTGTCCCAGGTAGCATTCGCAGGAGCATTGCTATTGGTCGACCTGGCTTTGCTTAACCTTGATTCGTGAAGGGGTAGTCGCTGGAATTACTTGGACCTCTTCCGAGTGTTATAGCCTATAGGCGAACCTAAAGGTCGTCGCGAATTTTGCTGAAGCGCTGCGATACGAAGGGGAAAAATGTTTATAAACAGTTGACGACTGACGATTAATTAATTATTATTAATTTCTTCGATTCTCTTCGCCGCGCCGCGCTTTGTGAAAATGCGAGACGGCTTTAACTTGGACGTAATAAAGTGACGCACTCGTGAGAATCACGGGATAGAAGAATACACAGGGTTGGGGCAAACGAAGGAGATGGCTCGATCGCAGAGCAAACGAGGCACGTACCAATGTCTACGGGCTGCGAGAGCCACTCGAAGGACGCCACGTTTCCGCAACAACCTGGATACACAAGCGGCCGCGTCAACTCGACATATTTACTCTGGCCGCTTGTTTCCACCCCTCGCGAAATAAAGCGTGCTCGTTCCTTTTAATAAGCGGCGGGGCCGCGTTACGGGCCTACGGGCTGTCAGATTCCATGGCTGCTCGGGAAACAAGGGGGAGCGTGGCGAGAAATGGCGAGAAAAATAGGGCAAGGAAGGTCTGGGGCGTAACGCATCGGACACTTGGCTGTCCTGGGGCTAGCGAGGGCCTCGAGACACACCGAACCCTCTTGTTCGTCACACGACAATATCAAGAATTATTCCTCGACAATATCAATTAAATGCACACGCCCGCGTTTATTCGAAAACGTTCCCTTGCCTTAAAATAACGTCTCCAAGGCGTCTTGGATTTCGGGTGTCAAACTTGAATATGACGTCTCGAAGACGTCATGCGATTTTTGAAGCTATTCATCACGTTTTTTTCTTAAACCATTTCCTCAGGAGTTACTTAATCTTATATTGCCTTCTAAATTCTAATTTTTTGTTTTATTTTCAAAAAAATTCTCTTTAGGATAGGTTGTAGAGCAGTAGTTATGATGAACCTCGCTTATTCCGCATTATTATTATATTTGTAATTGTAATGGTGCAATAAACACATTTAATAGTAACAATAATAATTACTTGCCGCTTTTAATATCATTGTTTTCAGTACGTTTTAATTAGCAACCTCGGATTTAAATTGTCAGGCGAGGGGTTAAGGCGACATTCCAAGGTGTCCCATGGTTTACGCGACAGAGTCGTCGGGGAAGTTGCGCGAGAGAGTGTCGAACGGCCATCGCTACCTGGAACAATCCCGAGATCCCCCAGTATCGGGCGCAGAGGAATCAGACTGGCCTGTTTCTCCCTCTAGTATTCCCCGTGGCGCGATATTGCGACTAAGGGTGGCCGTGGGCGCGCGTTTACAGGCTCATCCATCCTACTCCACCAGAGGCTCCCTCCGAGTGCGACATTCTGTGCCCTGGGTTATAAAAACGTTATTGTTCGGCACGCAGCGTGTCCTCGCGCGAAAGCACGGAGCGAGCTAGCGTCACCGAGCCTCGGCCATCGCCTCTTTCCTTCAACGTCACGTCTCCGACCTATGCTTTGTGCGCGCCAGTCCGACGAGCCTGAATGGGAGAAATCGATACCACTTTGCTGGACTCCTTTGATAGTCATCTAGGATCGAAGTGTAAGGGGTGGTAACGCTTGTGAAAGATGTGGACTGTTAGGACCTCTTCGAGTTTCACCTGGGATAGGTACCATTAAAAAGAGAAATTTGCGGAATATCGGCTGGAATTGTTTGAGTGAATAGTTGAGTAAAGTGATGTAAGTGAAAAATGAAACAAAATTGAATTTATCACCGATATCAATAACTGAATAATGCAATGTGAAAAATGTTACGTAAGGAAGGGTGGGATGGAATATAAAATCTTATGAATTCTTATACTTGAGGGAGGGGGTAAGAAATTACCAAAATTACCTTTACATAATTTAAGCACGACCCTTAACTAATAAATTCAATTCTTTTTAGATTTTTTACCTACACCACTTTCATAATCACCGGCACACATTAAGTCCAGAGATGATCCACTCCGAGCGGACCACCCCCGTGTGTAATACAAAAGTTTATTGCGTTCGAAGGGGCGACATTCGCTCGACGAAGGCTCTCTAGTCACTTGTTCCTCACGGTCAATTTTTTCTATCAGCTTATGGCGCGCCTCTATTAATTTATTACCCAGGATTGCTCCAGTTATTGCGTCCCGCCCCTCCGCCGGGCTTTTAATCGTGATTCATGGGTGCCGACCGGGGAACGGGGGACATCAGCGCGGAGGGGCTGCGCGTCACTATTAAACAACGATTATTTTCGTTTAGCTGGAACGACGCTTGGAGCAATCGATAATTCCCAGTGTCTGTTACGTTGTCTCCGCGAAGGGTGTCGCGCGTATCCAGCGGGAGGGTTAATTTCGCCCGCTGGAAGCGCGACTGCCGCTGTGGCGACTGTGCGTTTCCTGGCCGAGAGATCGATAGCATCTCGCCGCTTAGCCATGAATTATAACCGAGGCCCGCAAGTAGATGGAACCCGTGGCGCGGTAAATAACGGATAGGGTTTGCGTTGCCGAAAATGACTGGGTGGAATGCTTGTGAAGATCGCCCAGTAGATGCCCGAGCATTCGCCGCACGCACAAGTGACTTTAAAAAGTCCTTGCCTCCAGGTGTAAATCCTCTTCTCTCTACCTCCGCGATATTCCACAGCTTCTCAAATTTCCCATGAAAATAATGATCCTACGACAACGGGAATGGCTCCGGAAACTCGGGAATCAAATGGGGAATGGAGTACCGCGTAGCTGGTGGCTCGCTAAAGGCTCGCCATCGGGGAGGCTGAAAAACAAGAATGGCTCACCCCTGGAAAGACGTCTTAACTACGCCGAGGCGATCTCTGCTGGACTGGGAACGCGTCGCTGCCTAACGGCTCGGAAAGCGAAAGACCATTACGGGGAATCACACGCTCGATGACACTCTTCTACTTAGGAAACCATATTAGGCCGGCCAGCTCACCGTTTAAATCACTGCACGGCGATTCCACGAGGTGAAAGGTCGATGTGGATTTATTCGCGGTTGCCGCGGCGGTCGCTGAGGGGAGGCTTTCAGCTTCCCTGGAGGCTGATGGAAACAGAAAATTCAGGATACTTTGGGATACCCTTCTGAGGTTGAAGGGGAAAGTGGGGTTGATACGAAATGATTTCTCTTGCTTGGTAGCTTTCTTCGTAAGAGTTGATTTTTTTCACATTAATTCTTCGAAAGGTGTCGAATGATGGAGTAATGCTGTGGATGGGACGATTTCTGCGGCTACTGTAGGCGAAAAAGAGAATCTCGGGCGGTGGGACTCGAACTCGAGATCCGCGGTCCTCTCCTACTGGCCAAGCGCGTTACCGATTCCTCCAACGCCGCACAGTGGGTTAAACTGCACTTTTTCGGGCCAATATGGTAGAACTTTTGATAGGAATGAGATAGAGCGATGAATCTTTTTTGAGGTTAAAGCTAAAATGTTGCAGAATAAGGGAAAAATATTGAAAAAGTATGACAACGAGTGTTGACCTTGAAAATCTATGTCAAAGTGAGGTTATGTGTGGTTAAAGTTTTTCTTTAACTTGTCATTCATCATATTCTATAGATTTTGACGCACTGAATTCCAATTTGGCCGCAGAAGTTGTATTTCCTTCAGGATTCTTTTAACATAGATTTTTAATGTCAAAACTGGTTTGTCATACTCTTTCAATATTTTTCCCTTATTCTGCAATATGTCAGTTTTAACGTCTAAAAAGATTCATTTCTCTATCTTATTTCTATAAAAAGTGCAGTTTGTTCCACTGTGCGCTGACTCTCCGTTACTCTTTTCCAAACTCTACAAATACCGAACCAACGGGGCGCAACCTATGTACTAATCTACTAAACCTACACGAAACAATGGAGAATTTTTGTGTTCTTTTGGAAGACAGTTTCCTTTGGATTCTTTGGCAGCAAAAGAGCAAGGATTCGTCCATACGTGCACAGAGAATATTCGTTTTCGGTGAAAGGATGTCCAAGCCAGTGCTTCCTCCCCCCTCGTGCTTCGTGTCGCTCGATTGTTCGCGGCACGTTCGTTAAGAATTCCGCGCGCATAAGGGCGTGACTTGTTTTTCGCATTCGCCGTTGCGATCATATAATATACGATTTAAAATGCCGCGTCGCTGTGTCCCGCGATTATGATAATGCAATCACCCTCCATGTATAATTTATAGTGTTGTACCTTTCGAAATTTTTCTCTTTCTCCCTCCCCCGATTTCGATAAATAAAATAACGCCTGCAGCGCCCTCCACCCCTACGGTCCGCACACTTTTTGTATGTATCGTGGTCGAACTCATTTGCCCACTTCGCTGCGCCATCGATTATTTATTTCTTCCAATTGTCAGTCGACGGTCGAAATGGAACGAACGTTTGATGATGATTTCGTACCAGTGTCTCCCAACTTTGCGCTATTGTAAAAATATCTGACGCTGTGGCTTTGATAATAAGGAAGACTTGTGTCTTACGAGAAACACTTTCAATTCAATTTGCATCGGGATGAGATTGATCTTCTCCATGGATCGCATTTCTCTTTTAAAACCAGCGTGCATAAAGCTGTAGCGTCTAATTATTAGACTCTAAGAGCTACTAACGTTAACGGTTCCTAGAGTTTTCCCCTTAAATTTTAGATCGTCAAGAAGCGTTAGCCTATTGCAATATAATTATTAGTTGACAAGGGAAATTTAATTAAGATGGCAATATATTTTATGAATTCATTATGGTCGCTTATCAGTTTCGTATTTAATAAATATTGTTAAATTGAAGTTAAGTAATTTAATTTATTGTAGCTTAACAGAGATTAAAAATTGGCATTATAACGGCAAAAATCATCTGTAAAGAGGATTTAAGTCATTATTATTATTATCTTTTATATTTTGTCTGTAACTTTCTGTTTTTCTTTAGTGGTAACACATGTTTCTCTACTCTGTGTCTTTTCACCTCCTTCTGTCACAAAATGGGGATTACCCGTTCATGAGAAAATAAATAAATAAATTCTATTATTTGCTTGATTTGAAAAACTCAGCTTCTAGTAAACTTTCAGACACCACGTACATACCCTCGAAATCGAAAAATTCAGAAGAATCCTAAGCAAAATTACATGCCGAGGGATCGCCCATCCCGTTTATCAGTCCCCCAAGTTTCGTCGTTCGCAAAAAACCGTCAGAACGGTTTACGACAATGGACGCCACCGGTGGGACGGCGTAATTACGGCCGTCTTTTTCCAACGGTTCCCATTAATTTTAATAAGATGCCCGTGAAGCGGCAGCGAGACTTTCGTTTTTAGAAAACTCGGCCCGACGTTCCGGGTGCTAGACCCCGGGAATCGATCCCGCGGGCCTTCAGCTCGATCGTGTTGTCTCGAGGGTAGGCGATCCGATCGACCGATATTCGGTTAATTGGCGTAATTAGACGACCAGACGATCGGAACACGCGGCGAAATTTTCGCGATCGAGCGGCTCGATTAACGAGTGCCCGGTCGATGAACGATGCTCCGGGAAAACTGGAACGATTAAGACATATCAACGGAGTGATTCAAAATTAACAGGTGAAGGGTGGGATTAATTCCACGTGACCGAATAAACAGAAACTTTACAGATAGTTGATGAGCGTTGACTGACTAGAATTTTCATGAAGACTATATTTTGCTGGTAGAATTGCAGAGGATGGGCTTTAGTGGAGATAAGAATAGTACCTACAGTGAACTATAATCGCTTGAATGACAAGAGACTCTACTTATGGACAGAATATTGCAGACACAGAGCTACCAAAGAGAGATCGGCTGTTAAAGAAGAAGCCTTTATTCTGTTCGAAAATTACTTCTCAAACCTCCAAAAATTAAGGCATTTCGGACAAGTGACAAATGGTAGTTAGCCAACTGGCGTCGATGTTCCTCAAATATTCCAACGCCCAAAGACAACAGCGTGGGTCATAAAGGGAGGCTACGATCAATACGGGTAGTTCATTCTGGAAATCAATCCATTAGGGCTAAGTCTTGAGTCCCATGGAGTTCAAAGCGCGTGTACAATCGCCAGAATATTATCCGCAGACGTGTATTAAATTACCGTTGCATTAAACATACAGCCTATGCACCGGCATAAGTCACCCCTACTACTAAATCTCTCAAAGAACCACCTCCATAGCCAATCAACAATTAACTCAACAATTAAGAAAAACACCCCCCTGGAATATTACACTTTCTCGGATCCACTGACGCTCGACAGACTGGAAGGCGATGTGAATGGAAACGCAGAGGCTCGGAGGAAAGAGGAAACCTTTTCCCCCGGCAAAGCGCAATGGGAAACCCTCGAAGCGATTCCGTGGATCGCTTAATTAATTCAGAGATAGTGTGGGGGTTGGGTGGCTGACGCCACCGGAAACCGCTCGTCTAACAGGCGGCAGTGTTTAACCTGGCGGACGTCGTCACCGCGCGAGATTCATAACGCGCGAAGGACACGAAGCCCCTGGTGGCGCGGCGGCGATAAAGCATGACGAAATACGGCCGGGCAGGATGCAGATAAAGTTAATGGGATTTTATCGGGGACCTGGTGCAATCTTAGCTTGCTGACCAGGCTGGACGTGGGCCGGAGCGTCGCCCTTCGTTCGCCAGTCTGGAGGGAGACCGTTAGCAGAGGCTGAAGTAGATTCTCCTCGTACTCTTCTCGTTTCCAGCCGGACTCAATTAATAAAAGGGCTTTCTCCCTTCCCCTCGCTTTCTACCACCCCCGCACGATGGTTCCCTATGGCAGCCAAGGACGGCGTGGCTCGTACGCTGTACAGGGTGGCTCGTTGTTGGTGGGCACAGCTTCGGAGGGTGAATTCGACGCACCAGAATGATGGAAGCTTGGTTAAGGTAGGGGTTATGTTTGACCTTTTACATGGGGGTTGTAAGGTGTTGCGTTTTGGGGGAGAAATGGGGGTTTGAAAGGGGTTGCTAGTGACGTCTTTGGGTTCCCAATTTCTCATGGTAATTTCAAGTAGAATGTCTCGGAATATTGTAGAAGTGCGCTCTTAGTTTGAATGGAAGCTATTAAGATCACAAGCAAGAAATGCTACCAAATCCCCGGAGCACCCCTTCGCGATATCACCTCGACTTACCGTGAACCACAACTGACTACATTCTACCGTCAAACTAACAGCGCGAATGCCTTCGATTACAAAAGGAACGTTCACTCCCTTCACGCCCTCAAACACCGAAACACCCTGTACCGCGGAGAAACGGTCGGCGCCGAGCGACGGCAGACAGCCTCGCTACCACCACACCGTACCCAGAACCAGCACACCGCCAGCAGACACCAGCAACCACTCACGCACAGAGGCGGAGAGCATCGCAGGATCGACAACGACACCGCCACTATCGCTACCAGCAGCAACGGTGGATCAGCCTCGGGGCTGTTCCACGGGAGGGTGGAAGCGGAGGAGCGGAGTTGGGGTAATTGATAGAAGCGCAAGGAGACGCGGATTGTTTACCCGAGGAAGGATTGACCATCGCGCGAAGGCACTCAGCTCCCCGTCGTTTCCGTTCGTTCACTCGTTCACTCGTTTCACCCACCACGGTCATTCGCCCTCTTCCTCCTCTGCCCCCGGCGGCGCGAGGCGCCCCGCAGACTTTGGTTTAGCGGCGTGCGTCGGTAGGATTGGCCAGCGACGCCCTGCGAATCGCACCAACGGCTCCGAGGGTCGTGTAATTAATGTTGCTAATATACCTCCGGATCTCTCGCCAGGTTTCAACACTCGGCGAGAGTGTTTGCGCGCCCTGCGAGGACCGATCGCGTAGTTTCTACGGGGGCGGATGTTAATTGCGTCGGTGGGTAGGCCGTTTCCATGATTCTGATCGACTGCCACCGGCAGGGGGTGCTTTTCTGCCTCCTCAGGCGCAAGAATGCCGTCTGGCTTTGGGCACAGGGGCTGCCCGACTTGTTGCTTTTGGGAATCTCAGTGGTGGCCTTCAGGCTGTGTTTTATTCATGGGAAGTTAGATTTTAGTGTAAGATTGTGATGGAGCAGATATATGTAGCGTTTTCACATAATGATTTCCTGTGGGGTAAGTTGATACGTTTTCTCTGGGGCATGTTGATACTCATGGGGAGTGTATCAATTTTTCCCGACTACTTTTAATTTGAGTTTTCCTTTTATTTCTAGGAAAATGGTACGAAATTATGTCAGAAAAACGAATCGCGGAAAAATACTACAAAATATTTTTCAAAAAGCGTGTGTTGGTGTAGAAAAGGAGTCAATGTCGTTAAAATAAAAAATAAAATAAAATAAAAAAATAGCTTTATTACGATACATTAATAAAAAGAAGCAAGCACCTCATGTTAAAGTGGGATATTCCAGACATCCATCCTTTACTCATTAAACGGATATTCTACAGATGTATCAACATGCCCCAGAGCAGTATCAACTTGCCCCGCAGTGGGGTAAGTTGATACATTGTACCTTCATCCAAATAACATTTTCTCATTCATTATGTATGTATTTTCTCAACATTTCATTTACAATATATTGAAGAGGAAGGACCAAAGTATATTATAGCATATTTGTTATTAAGTAATTAATTCAAACAAAAATGAAAAAAATTGAAAACTGTAAAACGTATCAACTTGCCCCGGTCTCCCCTAAGTAGAGGTTATTGAATCGACACAAGTCGCTCCGGCTCCTCCAGTCCAGTATCCATCTACTTGCGAAGGGTCTTCCACCCCTTTTTTACCGTTCCCATCGCATCGCCGGGCCCCCGCAATAGCGCGCCCGGAGTTTCCGCCAGGATGCAATTACAAACACGACCCCTATCATCGAATATCGCTTATTAACGACTCGGCTACCGGCTGCTCCGTAAACTACCAGCACCGACAGGGTCGATAGGTTGCTTTATGCATACCCGTGTTTCGCGAGAGAGCGTACCATCAATTCCCTGCGATCGACTGTTTGCCTCGACTCGCGATCGATCGTCCCGCCGCTCCTGGCTTCTGTTCACTGACCTCTGTCCATCCAACGAACCCAAGTTTTCTGAATGCCAGCGGTGGAAGCCGGCACTTTCATCCAGAGAAATTTGAAGCATTACTTTTCCCCGCTTGAACACCGTCTCTTCGATGGTAGGACACGTTGCGGAAAAGAAATGACTACCCATAGTCCCTGTTTACCAACCACTTTCTTACAACCGCCGCTGAAATGACCATCTCTACGTGCACGATAAATGCGCAGCAGCGTCGTTGAAAGTGCCGATCGGTTGTCAGCGCGACTTCAACCCGACGCATTAATAAACCAGCGGACGGGGCTGGCGTATACAATTTACTTTCGACCCATCGCGGCTTGGTTCGGCCGCCCTGTCCGTTCCGCCGTCCCTCCACTCCATTCTCGAAGGGAGGGTTTACCCTCTTCTTAACCCTCGAGCGCTAAAGTGCGTGTTTAGGGACACGGCTGAGTTCGCGGGACTCTCACCGTGTAGTAGGTGTTAACCGCAAGAGCAACTGCCGCGTTCTTATCCACTACAATCCACACCGACGCAGGGTCCGTGCAGCAATTCAGAACCCCTGAAAAAACCAAGGATACTTCCAGAATTCCTCGCGCCAAGTCGTTCTCCACTCTTCTCCGTTCCGCTGGCAATCACATTTACATTCCCCCGGTCAGGACGAAGGCGGAGGATGCAAGGACACGCTGGAAACGCGGAGTGTACGGTCCGCGGGGGTGGTTCGCGTCTCGATGTGGCGTAGGGTCAAAGTTCTCCGGTGAACATCAAACGGCCACGCGGGGATTACGGTGTTGAGCGCGTGGCCTCTCCCTTTGCATGCACATGTCACTCGGCGCGGTATGAAGAAGCATGAATGCGGGCGTGGGCCGCGTTTGCCCTCTGTTTCGCCCACCGTCGCTCGTTTACGTCTCGCGCAGTCGTCACCCCCTTCCCTCCGCCGTGCGTTCCTGTGTATTCTTTCTGGGATGCCGGGTCTGTCGCGCCAACGGGAATAGGGTGCAGAGCGAGGGAGAGGGAGGGGGGAAACGAGACCGTTTTTTTCCTCCCCCTGATGTCACAGCAATCGCGCGGGAGGAGCTCCGCCCGGCGAGATAAGAAATTTATATACACTTGCTCGCGCACCGCGTCTGTCATCGTTGTTTGCGGTAATATCGCGGGCGTCGTGGAGTTTTCTGGACGTGGGCGCGGAGGAGGGTTCCAAGGCTGGGTATTGTGGGGATGAATCTACTAGTGACATTTACTAGGATGGCCAAATGAAATTATGTACGTGGCTGCACCGACCTGATAGTTTAGCGGAGGGTTATGAATATTTAACTTAACTGCTTTTCAGATGGTTGAAGTCAGAGTTGGGCATTATTCGGCTAAATTTTTATTCGAATACGTATTCGAATACATTTGTGCGAATAAGTTTTTATTCGAATAATCTTCGAATAAAAAATTCGAATAAAATGAAATTATTCGACAATAACGAATAAGTTTTTATTTGACTGAAAATTTATTCGAATAATTTGTTATTCGAATAAAAATTTAGTCGACTCAACGGACGAATAAAATGATCACGTGGTTTCAGCCATGTATCGTGACACCACTGACTGACACCCGTGAGACCTAATGTTTTAGGTTAAGTAACTCTTGTCATAGCTCGCACTTTACAGAAAGATATATGACCGCGGTATTACATAGAGTGGCGTTTTGATTTATTTTAAATAAAATTTGCTCACGGCAATCCATTTAAACTAATGAAAAAATCAATCTTTTCAAATTATAACCGTTCATTGAACGTTTTTAAATACATACAAATACGCACACTTCCAGACTCACACGTCCAAACATATGTTGAACACAGTACAGACTTCCATCGATAGATATCCGACAGGGTATCACATTTATTCGTCGTTCATTCAGGTCGAATAACGAATAAATTCTTATTCGAACGAATCTGGCTAGAGTAACGATACAGATTTATTCGCGAATAACGAATAATTTTTCGACGAATAAAATCGTCATTTGTTATTCGCGAATAAATCTTGGGGATTTATACGAATCCGTATCCGAATGAAAATTTAGCCGAATAATGCCCAACTCTGGTTGAAGTACCCTATCTGAGACATTTAATTAATTGCTATGTTAATAACGTATTAGTTACCTTACAAAAAAATTTATTAGGCTAGTACGAAATAATGGTAACATTTTTTAAACTGAATTAAGGGGGTATACCCGTTTGAACCCTCGGAAAATGTGTACATTTTGTGGATTCCGAAAAACAAAAGTTTTTTAACTGAAACTTTTTTTTGACTAGTTCATAATATTACGTAAGGATAGTAAAAACTAAGCTGCTGACTTGTAAAAAAATCCTCAAAATGTACACATTTTCCGAGGGTTCAAACGGGTATACCCCCTTAAGAAAAACAAAGACGGAACAAAGAGAATGATGAAACTTCAGTTTTCTCGGTTGTTTCCAAATGCTATAAAGGACATTTTAACTAAGGAGGGCAGTATAGGTGTACCAGAGTTCTTCTAAACTTTACAAAATTAAGATTAAAGGCGAATTTACACGGTTCACTTTGCTTGAACAATGCGATTGACTCGACAAAATTGAAAGGTGAACGTTTACACATTTCAATGAAATTGATCAAACTGGTTCAATTACAAATAGTAAATACTTGATAAGTATTAAGGGATCGAGAGGCGAGATGGGCCTTCCCTTAACACCCGATACCTCGATGCAATGTCACACCTTCTACCATTGACTTTCGATTGGAAGCTAGTTCGGGGGCCTACAATAGCTCGAGGCTATAAGCGTTGGTGCTCATTGAAGCCAGTCGAACGGCTCGTTCGACGAAGCCCCAATTTCCGGGCCCCGTTATCCCGACGTTTCGCGTAAACACGTCGGGAAGGCGAAGCTCGGTGCACGTGCAACTCCTGAAACACGATACGGCCGAGGGATGGAAGTTCCGCAAACTCGGCTCGTTCCAGCGCGTTAGACGGGACGTGCCTAATCCTGGCGGTTGCAGATTCGTCCCCGGACCCTCCAGGGTCGCGAGTTATCGCCGCTGGGGCAAACTTGGCCAACCGGTGAAGCCCTGATGTACCAGGGCGAGAAGTACTTCTTTCTGGCGTTCCACGAGGCTCGCGAGCTCCATTGTCAGATCCACTCGTCATCTTTGCAAATGGTGCAGCGAATATTCGTCACGTCCAACAATTACTATATAAAGTGACGCTAATAAAGAGCTCTGTCGATTGGGGACTGTTACCATCAAGCACAAGAACACTAGCCCTCCGCGAGTAAAACCACTGCCAGTAAGTAAGTACATAGGTATCGCAGAACTGTAGATATAAACTTGAGTTAGCAGTAATCACGAAGGAAACCAGAAAACTTCCAGTAAATGTAGATCCCGAAAGTTTTCCCGGATCCCACTGCACCCTCGATCCCCAAACGCGAAATTACTGGAGGCCGAAGCGTGCCCGTCGGCGCGCGAAATCGCGAACGCGCGAAGCCACGTTTTATCGACACCCCTCGTAATTCCTATCGGCGCTCGTCGCATTCGTCATTGCTTTTAATATTCCTCGGCCCTCGGTGACGGATGCGTCGCCGTCCACGTCGTGACAGCGGCGTGTCACGACGCTGCCTTTTTTCTATTTCCCCCGATGAACGACGAGCGTCGTTGGTCGCCCTCGACGATCGCCGATTACG
Source organism: Andrena chrysosceles (assembly GCA_963855975.1). Taxonomy (NCBI): domain Eukaryota; kingdom Metazoa; phylum Arthropoda; class Insecta; order Hymenoptera; family Andrenidae; genus Andrena; species Andrena chrysosceles. Next base: position 5,005,867 of record OY979766.1, on the reverse strand, counting down.
CTAACCATATCCGCCACATCCACGCGCGGATCGTAGGGGGCCCGCGAAGTGGCTGGCCGATCGATTCGTCTGAATCGGTGGTGTCTCCGCGATGCCTTGAATTGCTATTTTCGACGTGCGCGTTCACTGCCTACCGGCGAGGGATAGGACAAAGAGGGTAATCGAGCACCCCCGTTGTATCGCACTTACTCCGCGACAGACGAGAACTGTCAACGGCACGCGAGGCGGTGTGACGCGCGACGAGGTAGGATCCCGTCGCAGTCTACGCTATAACTTGCCCTTTTTTTTCCCTTCCATTTCGAAACTGTTTCCCAGACCTGTCATCGATGCCAGACACCTAACGCCGGGGGCAGTCTTTTTCGGTGCGCGTACAAAGGGAAAAAATAGCGATCGAGTTCGTTGACCGATGGTCGCGAGTTGTTCGTATGGCCTGTTGTCAGCAGGTCGTCAGGAGAATGGGAAGTTCAGCGGTGGTCGCAGGTATTTTTAACGTCGACGACGACACTTTGTAAGAATAACAACCTCGATGGTTGCAGTGATACAGGGTCTAGGAAGAGAGGGGGTGAGCTTGAGTTTGTTTGTTTTACTGTGATTCTTATAATCTCGGTGTTTTTCTGTGCTGGAGACTTCTCCTGGCGATTATTTTCCTGAACAGTTTCTCTTCCGCGCACCATCGCGGCTTTCCTATGGAAGCCTCCTTCGAGACTCCTGCAACGCTGTTGCTCTTTTCTTCAAGAACAGGGGAGAGTGTCTCTGGTTGCCTGGTCTTTAGAGCGTGGAAAGTATTGTGAAGAGATGGACTCGAGGACTGGGGACTCGTAAAGGTCGCTTTTAGGGCACAGTCTCAGGCAGACTGTCTAATCGCTGAAGAAAGTTTGTGAGGGTCTACAAGGACTTAGTCTCCTTCCTGACGATCTCATTAGCAAGGTAGGGCGACTGTGATACTTGAGTCTCGCCATCCAGTTTCGCGAGTAGTTCAGTCGGTCTTCCATATGTTAAAAAACTATCCCCTGCGAACTGGGGATGAAAGAGGGGAGGCAAAATTGGGTGGTGATAAACAGGGCAGAAGCGTGGCAGAAAGATGAAGAGGAGGCATCGTTTTCTCCTCTCTGCTTCCCCGTTCACGCGAGGAGAGCGTGTTCAGATCGTATCGTGTCCCCTGCAGTCCCTGCACCCTTAATGCATGACGCAGCTCGCAGGGGTGGGCTGCACCTTGCACACGTACTCGATTGGACGCGGTGCGTCGCAACGCAATAATATCGCAACGATCCATCACACCTCCGCCGTCAATAAAACATCTGCCAGTTCTTGCCACCCTCGCGCTACCGCGTCAGCCCCCTCCCCCTACACTTTCACTCTTCGATCGTTTTTTTCTCCTACGATGATCGATCCCTCCCCGCCATCGCTGCGTCGCCTTCCGTTCCGTTTGCTCGGAGATGAGCTTCGAGACGCTTCGAACGAAACGAGGGAAAGATCGATCCGCTTGGAATATTTAAAGATTTTCCCGGCGAAAGGAATCGACATACCAGCGATTAGTTTACAAGATCGAATTCTACCGACGCTCCATTTATCCACGATGATGATCTCGAACACACTTTATATCTTTATCCACTCTCCAGCGCTCACAGTTTGGTCCGCTCGAAATCCACGCTCGGTTCTCCCGCTAGAAGCGAGCTGAGGAATTCACGGCGAAGGTCCTTCAGACCCGCGGAACGTCAGCAAGGAGGGAACAGAGGACGCGGTCTTCCTGTCGGATTGGATTCTTCCATTGAATTGCAAATCAGCGCTCGCCGAGTTGAACGCGGGGGCTCGCGGCATCGTGCCCTCCGCTTCCAGCGCGTCGACCTCCCCGTAGTCGACGGACGTTGCGGGAAGAATATCGGTGGCTGGCGAGTAGGGGAAATTCAATCGGGAGTGGCAATTATCGCGGGGAATCGGATACCGGTTCGCGCGGGCCGCGATCAACGAAAGAGGAAGAGAGTGGAATCGACGGGGGGTAGCGAAATGGGAAACACAACGATTCGAACGGCGTGAATATTGGATACAACGGGCGGAATAATGAGCGCTGGTATCGCACGCGCCCATAGCAAATTACTGGCGTCGATGGGCGTTCGTTTTGCCCGCAGATGGACGGAGAAACGTTGGTCAGTCGAGGTCAATCTTTGTAAACACCGAGGGGGTGGTCCTGAGCTGGAGGGAATTTAACCGAAGACAATAGCAACTAAAGTCACTTCTTTCCACGAGCAAGGAAAATTGAAGAAGAATATGATGAAGGTAAATCAAATTTCTAAAAAGAAACCCGATTCTCTCACATCTACAACCTCAAAATACCAGTGACGAGTAAAAGTTCTTTAAGATTGCCTCATCTAGGTCCTCGCATAAGAATCTTCTTCGTGCGAAGGGAAGAAGAGGAACAGGGAAATCGGGAGGCTTACACGGGGGTGAAAGTCGTCTACGACCTTCGGTAACGATGCAATATTACCATCGAGGCTCAAAGCCAAATGAATGGATGTATTCCACGTGTGCAGGAGTTGTGGAAGGTAGCGGAGGCCTGTAGCGGAGGGCCGTGGAAAATAAAAGGGCGCCGGTAGAAAGAGCCACGTAATAGCCTCTGTTACCTGCCCCTGGTGTCTGCGTCCTCTGTTCCACCCCCTCGTTTCATGTTTTCCCTTTCACCCTGCCCCTCCCGCTGCGCCTCTGGCCAGCTTCACCGTTTCGATAGTCTTTGACCGCCACTTTCCCCCTCCATTTTCGCGTTTCTATTGCGTATCCGACGTTCGGTTACCTTTTGACCTTCGCCCCAACCCCTTTCCATCGTTCGCCCCATCCCCTGTCGCTGTCCTTTTGTCTTTTCTGTCTACGCATTTTTGGACATGGGGATGGAGCAGGCTTCCGAGGGAAAACGTCGTTAAAATCGTACGTGAGGACCGGATCGAACGTATTCGTTCTAATTGAGACTCTTCGAGGACGTGTGCTCTGATGGTGGAAGAAACGGGGTGATTGGATACTTAGGTGCCATCCTTGATATATAGGCGATAGCTCGAGTCGAGAAAGGGACAGAGAAAAGGGGAGAATTTTTATCCCCAAACTTTGGGGGTGCGAAGTAGGCAGCAGTTGACGGGCTTCGGTAAAAGCTTCGGTTCTTAGGGCTGGAACTGGATTTTGTGGAAGTTAACTCGTGATGGACGAAGGCTTTGCGATTAATTCGACAGTGGCAGGGTTCGATTATTGACTTAATATTCGTGTAATCGTGGTTCTATGTTCTTCAGAGCTTTCGGAGTTGCTGCTTAGTAAGTTTCACGTGACACGAAGAATGGAAGAGTGACTGAACACAGGATCAGGCTTCGGTGGCCTGTTCTGAGATTACAGCAACTTTGGAGGAGAAACACATGTTCCTACAAGTCCCCAGGACTTTTAGTTTATCTTTCCTTTCTCGCACAGCTTGTCCGGCTTGCACTGAAAAGAAGCCTACCGAGGAGGACTATCCTTGACCCAGGCACGATCTCAGCTTCAAAGCACTTCCGCCTGACCTCCGTCGCGCGGCGAAAACCGAGAACCCTCTTTCGTTTCTTGAAGAATAATTTCCAGTAACGAAACGCGTAAACACGTGTCTCCGACGGAGATCGGCTATCACGTCGGCTCAACTTTCCCTAATTTCGTCAACGAGTGAAAAAACTTGTGGCAGCGCCTCCGCTTCTTGCCAACGGAGGCAAGTTTTTAACATTTCGAGTTTTTCACTTAAAATTCCTCGCGATATCGAGGAATGTTAGAAGCTGAAGTTAAAGTGATATCTTAACTTATCTCCGGTGTTTGTCGATTAAAAAGAGCCCCTGTGCATTCAAAAATCACGAGCACCAAATTATCTCCCCCATTCGTCACTTAATTAACGCAATGTAGATTTTGTGATGTAATAAAGACGAATTATTAATATTCTTATTATTACCTATTATTAACCCTTTTTATTCGTACCAAATTTGCTCCCATTCTCTCAGTATAATTATGAAAACTTTGTGTTCCCCAATTCACAAGCTCAAATAAATATACAATGATATCAAAACTTGAATACCGTGCGCCAAAAAATGTCCTCGATTTCCCTCGCTCGGTACCATCGATTACTTCCAAAGTATCTTGCCTGGGGTTACAGGCTACATACCTGGAACAGAAAAATAATATACCAAATTAAATTCCTGAACAAATACTCTTAGAGTCATGTAAAAAAAGTGACCAGGAGAAATTCTACCTGGGGAGTTGAAGAAGAGTCTAACCCTGAGGATCACTGCAAACCTACCCCCAATATAAATATTCTTATCAACGATTTCAAACACCAGAATCTAACAGAAACGTAAATTTTTCACATATAATACAATTTCCCACAACCTCCCGATTTTCTCCTCTGAAACGCTGACTTATTCCAAGCATTTCCAGCTACAAAAAGCCCGAGTCCCAGCGAGCGTCGCTCGTCGGCCGCAATTTGCCAATCGTCTCGATTTCCCCCCTTGAACGGCGGAACGCGAAACGGATTTCGTTTGCGTCCGGGTTAGCTTAATGGGGAATTATTTAACGCGCGTACACACCGAGCCGTTTCCATTTCGCGCACGAAGGGAGGCGTAGGAGGACGGCTTTGTCGGGCGAGCCAGCCGTAGTAATTTCGATTTCTGCGCGGAAACGGGATATTTCGCGAGGCGAGCCCCGTATATTGTATTCCGTTTCGCTGGCTGGCGGGCGGTACATTTTTCATGCGACCTGGACAAACGGAATCGAGGAACGTTTTATGACGGACACGCAGCCCTGGGACCCTTTGATGTCTCCTGTAGAGACTTTATTTTGCTCGGCCCCCCGCCGCTCCTTCGCGAACGTGTCGCACGATCCTCGCAGAATCCGGCGGCACCTTGCTATGGGAGAGCAATGAGCTCGCGAAAACCTCGTTCGCCGGGCTCTTCCTTGTGTTTACCCCGCGTGGTTCTTTAAAATTGGCAGCGAAATGCCACTTGGAACGCGTGGAAAAGAAAGGACCGTTATTAGTGGCGTGATGGAGAATCGTGGTGTTTAGGTGAGCTTGTGGGTTCGGGATATTGATCCAGTTTAGTCCAAAAGGAAGATAAGAAGGAGAGTGATCGATCGTTCCTGGGAGCCATTGACAAAGTGGCGAAACGGTTTATTCGCGAGGGCAATTTCGTTTCGCCAAAGGGACGCCAGGCTGTATATAACTCCGCGACTGTCGCGTGTTAAATAGCAGACCATGGGAAACGCGTCCGTTTCGTTCGTGCGGAGGTCCGTGGGCCTAATGAGCGGTTTGCCACTGTGCAATTGTCTGTTTTCGCGAAGGGCGTGCGCGCCGCCTCGAGACGTGTCATTAAAGATTGTTTGAATTCGGCTCGCGTGCGGAACGAGTTTCGTCCATCGAAGCCCGATGGAGCACCGTCGCGGGACGAAGTCTGTATAGGAATAATCGCTGTCTATCGTCCGAGTCGATGCGATGAATCAGTTCCGCGAACCTATTCCGATTGTGATCTGATTCGCGCGCGCGTGCACGCGATTCTTTCGTTTCGTACGTGGAACCGACGCTACTCTTCCGCCCGAACGCGTGTATTATTGCACTTGCCCGCCGTGAATATGGGGGAAAGAGATTTGAGGGGTAAACACAAGCTAGGGGTAGTTAATGACCTCTTTCTGCTTCGTTCGAGATTCTTAATATCTAAAGCAATTAGGAACGAAATTACGTAAATTACTAAATGGTGTCTAAAATACCTATATACCTTTTTTAGCCCGCGCTCCGTAATTCAGAAGCACCCCACGTTGGCCGAAAAAGAAAGGCGAAACCCGATGAGCTTAATAAATCGACCGATCAATAATTCCCCGTGTCATGGGGCGTCGCAAATCCACCCTGGCCTCTCGTGCTCGTCTTCTTTTGATCGACTCGAGGGCGAAGAGAGAGAGAGAGAGAGAGAGAGAGAGGGAAGGAAGAGTTTCTCATTTCGACAATGAGCCCTCGTCGATGAGGAGCGCGAGCTACGCCGCTTATCGGCCCTTGAAATTTTCGCGGACGAATGCCGAAACGTCCCGCGGAATTAATTTCATTCCTCTTAACTGCAGATTTAATAAACACCCCTCCCTACACCGCGCCCCCTTTCAATATGGCCACCACAGCGCCCCCTCCGCTCGATCCTAGGCGCCGTTCTTTCACGATACGCAACGCGAGGGGTTATTTCGGACGGTCCCAGAGTCCTCTGCCTCTTTCCCTCTTCTGGGAACAATCTTTATGGCACGCGACAAGCAGGGAGAGGCGCTGGATTCACTGTGGAAGATGGACCATGAAAACTCGACGATTTACTTCCCATTGAGCAAATTACGTTGCTTAAAATGCCCCCGGAGCGGCCCAACTGGGCTTGGAGGCGATTTTTCGAGTATGCACGGCATTCCCCGTGAAATCGATGACGCGCTAGCTGGATGGCTTCGGGGGCAGTCGTCGAGTTTTCGGTACGTTTGGCTCGACTAATGTGCAACCGAGTTGTGGAGTATTTAATGTGGCGTGTCTGCGTGCACGGGGTGCGTTGTAGACGGATGGAGGGTGGACGGGGCGGTTCTCTGTGGAGGAACGAGCGGAAGTTGTGGGAGAAATTTTTTTCCCAATGGAGTCCCGTTTTTTTGAAACACAGCTATGGAGTTCAGGGAATCACGTGCTGAGTTTGGTGACTTTTTCGTGCCTTATGGAGTTTTGCTGCAATCTTGCACTCTTCGAGGAGATTTGAGGAAGAAACTAGTGATACAGATATGCCTGAAAAATTGTCTCTCTCAACGGCAAGCATCTTTCGTAGGGAGCATTCGATTCAATTGCTCGAAATAACGGCACCATCGTTCCCCGACGTGTGCGTTATCGCGTGGGACGCGATTCCGGCGACGTCGGAACGTCTTTCTTTCGTTCCGTGCCACCTCGGGGGACAATGCCCGAGGTATATTAATTTAAACGAACGCGTCCCGCGTTCTTAAGACCGTCGTTGCGCGATATCATCTACGACCTGGTCGAAGAGGCCTGTTGCGTCCCCGGTGCATTAAGATAAAAATGCAAGATGCGAGCGTAACTACGATATATAATGGAGAGACGGAGAGGGAGAGACCGAGATTTCTCGCTCGAGATAAATGACACTTTACGGCCAATCGCGGGACGACTGAAACAGAGTCTAAACTCGAGGAACAGAGCAATCGTGACACGTTCATCGCGAGAAAAGGGGCAAGGCAGTGTTGATAATTCGACGCGCTGCTCGTTTGCACGTCGAAACGCGATAAACCGAGACAGTCGCTAGGTCCTCGTCGAAATTAATGCTGTCATTAAGTTTGATTAAAGTTTTTACGAGGTGTCAAGCGTTGGCGTCATATCTCGCGATTAAACGCTCCACCAGGGGTGTCCGTTATTGAACCTGACTCGCGTGCTCGGGCAACCTTAGAAGTCACATTTTTCACGAGTACCTACCTACATACTTTCTCTGATTGTGAGTAACAAATCAGCGAGGTCGATACACCGTTTCCTCAGAAACTATACAGCACAGAGAACCAACTCTGCATTCAAGTTCCTCGAGACCACTGACGGGTAAAATGTCCCCAGATCCAAGAACCACCACAGTGTCCCCTGTGAATAAGTCCCAAAGACTGCAAACACCAAGAATTCCACTCCAGAGCCTGCGAGGTACAGTCCGCTACCCAATATCCTCGACTCATCGATATTTACAGTCGCGATACAACGAAGCCTAGCCAGCAGCACCCCGTTATACACCATTACTCTCCGCGATTACGCAATAACTGCAGCGTGCTCGCCGCGAACGACGATAGATCACGGGCAGACCTTCCACACCGCGCCCATAGAAACCCCTGGTACCTCGAGAATTTGCAAATTCACGGCTGGAGGAAGGAAGACGGGGTCCAGGGTGGCGGTCAGACTTTATTGCATCGGGACTTTTGCCGAATTCGCAGCAACGTCCCTGCCGCGTCGCGGTTGCACGGCCAGGGTGGTCCGGCGACTGGGGGTGGACCCGGAACTCAACGACGCCAGATGCACCGCAGCCGGTGGTTGGGATTTCGACGGGCAACAGAAGCAGAAACGCCGTCGCGATCGCCGGCAACCCTCTTGAACTCCGCCGTATATACGTCGATCCCTTTATCGTTCGCCTTGCGTCGCGTCCCGCGCGCCTGTCTCTCGTCTAGCGTCGCTTATCGGCGCTCGGCAACCGCTCCTACCCGATGGGAGGCGGAACGCTGCTCTTTCTATAGTTGCCAGGCCGCAGAGGAAGTCGTGGCCGCGAACTTGCTCGGATCCCCTCGAAGTAGACACGCCGACGCGGCGCGTCTGTAAACAGACGCGAATGGGGATCCAAATAGGCGGCACTTGCTCCAAGTTGGACGGAGCCGAGCTTCTTGTGTATAATGGCCTCGGCTGGAGTAACTCAAACAGTCGCGGTGCGCCGTTCGTCGCCAGCCTCGATGGAATTCTACGTGCGGCTACGGCGCACAGTGGGGCACGTAGCATAGGATTCGCGGAAAAAATGTCATAACTTCGGTGTTTCTCAATATTTTTGAGTACTTTTTTTTATATTATTTGTTAATAGCCAACGGTTATATGGACATGAACATTAATAAAATTTAAGCATTTTGAACCAATGAAATAGTAATAAACCCCGTAAACATTACCCACCCCCTCCAACCTCGTAACCGGATTAACCGGGTTACTCGAGTTATAGATATCTTGCGTTACCCGGTTAAATGGATTATTCTACGATACTGAGTACCGAACCGGGTACGGGTTAGGGTTCCTATTCCTGGTTATAAGCCTAAATATCTTAAAATCTTAAAATGTTAATTTATAATGAAAAAAGGCATGTATTTAAGTATTGGTAAATAATTATGAAATATGTTTTCTCTGTACCGATTATAGTAACAATACTTTATTTATAATTTTTATTGTTTTTTTATTATTTAATGACCATAATATTACATGTCCATACAAACTAAAACTATCAAAAATAATGCAAAGTAGAAACTGTGCAAAAATAGCGAGGAATACCGCTGTGGTGATGAGTTTCTGCGAAATCGCATGCACAGCGCACTCGGGTGATTATGTATTAATAACAGCCAAACTTGCAAATATATGCAGCCAATTTTTGGAGGGTTGTTAGTAGATGGTATCTGCTTTCAATTAGTACTATCTAGAGACCGGAGGAAGGCGGAGCTTTTTTTATAAACCTAAAAGAGTTAATGAAAACTTGAAATACTAGGTAGCTTCATTTGAAGTTGTATAGTGGGATTACGGTGAAGAATTTTCGAAAAGTATTTATGTTACACATAAGCTGAGACTATACGCATTCGAAATACATGCCGTAAAAAAATAAAAATATCTAGAGGAATTCAGAAAAAATTCGACAGTTTGGTACGAATATAGACACGTTTCCCGTTAGAATACGAACCGTCAACTTCAGACCAATTTTTCTTTGCAATTAACATTAATCAGGATATAGTGATGAATACATCAAAATAGAACTTTTATTTTAAGACTTTTTTCCTCTCCAGCCCCACTGTGCGGCGTGGAAACGGCCACGATGCAGAGGGTTGGAGGTCGCGGGTTCCTGTCCGCGGCGGTGCAGCCACCCTTGCTTCGAGGCGAACGACCGAATAAATTCAGCGGATGGCGGGTAACGACGACCACGGGTCCTTCGGACCTACATAGTAATTTCTTCCGTTGAGTGGATGCCTCGCGGTAGATGTCGCATGGCAATGTGGAAAGGGGTGGTGTCTTTGGAAGCATGGAGTCTTTTGGGGGTTGAAGCAGGCCTGCATTGATTCCTTCACTCCCTTTCTTCTTTTTTATTCTTGTCACGCGGGAGGTAATTATTTAGCGAATTGGTTAAGCTCTGCTGAATATAGGGTAACTGTACCTAATATCGCCAGGCAAAAGTTAAATCGCTGTTAATTGAATAATAATTTATAAGTTTCAAAGTAAAGCTTTCATGTAGCATAAGTTAGAATCGTTGAAACTTACAAATTTTTAATTAGGACTCAAAAACGTAAGACATGCAAAAATCTGGTACTGAAAAAAGTGTACCTAATATCGCCAGCTCAAGAAATATTGATTAATTCATGTATATATGAGTTTTTAAAGTCATTTTCACATGTGGTTTTATTATTTCTTGCTCTATAAATGTATTTTTATCCATCTTTGGTTTTATTTTTATTAGAAAAATATAGAAATTTAAAACTATAGATTTTTAAAATATTTTATTTTTTACGTTTTGATGTATATATTGGACAAATAAAGTTTATTTTGGTTGCTCGGCACATTTCGTAACCCCACTTGTAACAAACATTACATCGAAAGCATTGTTCTCCGGAAGAAATATGTCTTCTTACATATGGTTAGGTACTAATTCAGTGCATAACCGATCAATTTTAGTGCTTACTTTGCGAGATATAAGGGGTGGCGATATTAGGAACAGTGTCGATATTAGGTACAGTTACCCTATTCAGCGCTTCTTTATAGAGGAGATTTTTACGTTTCATTCGAAATATTCTCACTGACTTCAGACTCCATTCTGTCACACGTGTAAGAACTGGCAATATTCATCGGTACTTCGTCGTCTAGATTTTATAATTAAAGTATCTATTTGTCGGGAATACAAAGTTTGTCAGGAAGGTCGTTGCCGATTCGAGTTTTGCAGGAGAGTGACTTTCCCCCGCCACGGAAAGCCTCCAGTTGACATTAGTGAAAACTCCTAAAGGACCCTGGTGCTAATTTACTCGTCCCAGGTTTTCTCCCTACGCCATTCATTTTTAAGAAGAAGAGTGGATCACAAAGTGCGCACAAAATCTGTGAAGCACCCCAACGATGAGTCGAGAAGTATTCAACCCCTAACACAGGGACACGAAGATAAAGCGTGGAAAGTTTGGATCGTTGTCGTAATAGTTGGGCGACTTTCGCGAGACTGCCGCAAGAAATCAAGAGACCCCGTGGAAACCTGGTCGACGAGCGAGTCGCTTGTTTATTTATACCGGGGAACGGGGTCACGTCGAAAATTCCAAAAAATTATTCCTCCCCGACGCGTTGCTGCTGGCGGTAGTTACGCATCGCGGATCTCTTTAAATATTCCACGCGTCATCGCGCACTTGGAGAAGAGTTTCCAATCCGCGAGGGAAGGAGTCGCGTTTCCTCCAACCTCCTTTGAAATAATAAACGATCTATCTCTAAATGAAACATTTACAAAGGTACCCTGGCGAATATACGGGCACGCGTACATACGCTGCCACATAATTCACACACTGTATTTGTACGCGGAACTCTTTTACAAAGCGGCCGGTTTCCCGCCGCGTAAAGTAAAGGATTACGGGACAAGTTATGTAGAACGGTCGTGAATATGTAACGTATGTAGATCGCACTGTTCGCATAATAACGCTGCCCCGCTCCCTTTTTCCTTATTCTCACCTTCTCGCTTCTTTTTTCCTCCTCTCCCCGTCGCTAGACTCGCCCGTCTTGAGACTGTTTTTACGATTGCAATTCCGCATTTGCATCGCTACGAGCCGCCCCTTGTGCCCCACTTGCGCGCCAAACACGCTCCAACTTTCACCCCGTTTGCTTTTCAATTTCTGCAGTCGTCTGCTTTTCGAAGAACGATGACATACTCTTTCAAGTACGAATAGGTCACAGGGACCAAAGGGATCAGTATCTCCCAAGCTTTTTTAATATAATAATATTCAAATAACGCTCGTCACCCTCATATTAAGCTGAGACAAATATTTCCTTCGTTTCATTTATGAAAAATCTGTGTCACATCATTAATAAAATATGGCAACGTAACCATATTAAAATAAATAAGTGCTACAAATCGTCAACTAAAAATAACCATGGCCCCCCAAAAAACTCTACGCGACCCACAGATTGGGGATCACTGAAATAGATAGCACGTACAATTGTACATATGTATTACGGTATCACGAGGGAATAGACGCAGAGGTGAAGCGGAGGGCTCAAGCCTCGAGTATTTACAAATTACTGACTTACCTGGCTCGTCGATACAAGGGACGGGCGCCCAAACAACGGACCTTAAAGAATAGAAAGAGGAGTGTCCACGAGGGAAACGAGCGACCCGTTTCAAACGACAGCCGCACGGTGGTGCAGAGGTGCAGGGCTACCTGTTAGCCGGGTGTTCCCGCGCTCGTTAGGAGTCGAGCTTTGTCAAAGAGGCGAATGAAGACGCTAATTACAGAGACGGCTACTTCCTGGCCGCGTCTGCTCCGCTTTACCGCGGGACAGAGGTCCCCTGGCTGAAGGCTGGCTGAAGGCTGGGGACCGTGAGGTCAGGTGATCACGCCGCAAAGCGGTGGCTTGCATCAGCGGCCGGATGCTGAAGCGACCGAGTGGTTTATCCCGTCGCACGTTACGTCCACGGCGACGCGCATCAAAGGCAGGCGAAGATTTCGCGCACCGTCCTTTCCACCCCCACTCACGGCGTTTCCGCCGTGACGTTTCGCCCATTCTTTCACGGGGAAACAGAGAGCCCGAAGGTAGGCGTTGGGTCTCCTGGCTTTGAGGATCATGGGCACCGACATGGCTGACTAACTTGTACATTGCCTCGAGACATAGCAGAGCGGAGAATAGTGGATACTGCGCTTCACCTGTTCTACTTAACTTTAATTACAACTTGGATACGTGTGAATTGAATTTTAGAATTTTATTTAAAGGCACTTTTCGGTCAGAATATAAAAAAAATTCTTTTGCAGATTCTCATCCCACAACATCTTGAGATTGATCAGGTAAAATTTTAGAACGAAATTTCTAACGGTACAGACTTTGCAGACAGTTAAGGGGAACCAGCAGTGGGACTGCCTTAAAAATAGATGTTTTTTGAAGATGGATTGTGGCGCAGTGAGAACAACAACGGACTAAACCACATTATTTTTCGAAATTGAGTTAGTAGCAATAGCTTACTTCAATAGGGCTCTACTAATCATGTAAACTAGGGGAAAAATTTTGTTTTAATGTGGGTTGGTCCGTTGTCGCTCTCACTGCCTCATATAGGGTAGATGTACCATTTGTGGCCACTTTAAGGATTTCCGTACCATTCACAGATACATAACTTACAAAAGAATACGTACACAAAAATAAAGAATATATCAGTGTAATCCAAAATCTACAGATAATTGAAATATTCTACGTTGAACAATGTTTTAAACATAATTATTTAAAAAATCATTATATTATCGTGCCGGACTGTTTTGCACCGTTTGTGGCCACGTATGATTATTAAATAAAACGGGACAACAAAACAGTAGAAATGGTGCCAACAACCCATCCTTAGACAGCTTAATTCATTGTAATGAAAGTGAACTAAGAATACTTAATATATCGGAATAAATAAGACAGTGGCCACAAATGGTGCAGTGGCCACAAATGGTACATCTACCCTACATACAGAAAACGGATCTTTTTTTAAATTAATACTACATTTTTTACAATATCATTTTTTCAGGCACAATAAAAAATGCAATTCTTGACCGAATGTAAAAATTTAAACGGGATTCCATTTGTAATTGTACTCGCTCTCGCGCTACCCTCTATTGTGAAGTTTTATAAACTCCATTTCTTTTTACGGTCACTTTTGTGCGAAAAATCCCATTTTTCAGGACTCTACCGTTTAAACGTTTTGGCGTTATATTTTCGTGCGATATGATTGGGAGGTGCCCTTAAAGGCAGACGTGACTTTATTATCGTCACTACTCCGAGGGTATCCTTAAATATATATAATCTGTAAAATATGCCACCTTGCAGGTGCCTTTATCACTCGACAAAGGATCCAACTAGCTAGAGACCTACCGTGAGGCTCAGCCGAAATCAAACAAGTAAAACGGAAAATTTCGCCGGGACGAGGGTGGATACCTTCGGAATACAGGAATTTTCGCAGTCGGGACGCGTTGGAACGTTGACAGCGTGAATGGGAACGGAATACCGCGCCTATTTCTCGCGACCCCGCGTGCATTTTATGCGAAACGATGTCGCGCCGCGTATTTCTGCACGGTCGCGCGGCTACAGACAGCTACGGGGCCCTGTTTAAAAGGATGAAACGCGACGCGTGACAGCAAGGTGTGTCCAGGACGTGAAATCAATGTTACCTCCGCCATCGTCTCGCCCGCGACAGGACTGCTCGCTCCCGCGGGGAAAGAATTGTCCTCGCAGCGTTCCAGCGATCTGGTAACATTTAAATCGCCGTGTCGGTGGAATCGGGCGGCAACGGGGGTTGGAATCTGTTCGACCTGTCGACGGGCGTGAAATTTCCGTGACGCGATGATAATCGCGTCACGTCGACACGACTTCGAAAATAATCTGTTCATGTTTTCGATTTCCAAAGCATCGTGATGTTGACAGAGTTTGGATGAATATTTATACGACTCTTTAAATTTCCACTCTCGAAGTATCATCCAATTCCATATATTGCCATTGTCACGATAGAAGTGCCTCTATCGTTACACTCGATGGGTTCCTCGTCGATACAATATTCAATTCTTCGATTACACCAATGGGAAAGTTTCATGGTAAAGTTCTCCCCTGGATCGGGCAGAAAAATCTCGAATATTTCCACGAAGCTATCGCGGAGGGGGATGCTGGGAGAATTTCCCGAGTAAAAAGCGTTCTTAGCCTGTGAAAGTTTATAATTACAGCGGAGCTAGGATCGATCGGGCCGGAAATACGAGATCACCGTTCGTGAAAACAATCTCTCGATAATTGTATACGGTTTCCTCGAGACGCTGCATTGTCAGCGAGATATCGAGCAGCCACGGGGCTTCCCGGCGCTCCTTTGGCTCTCATTGGACGCAGCCGCTCGACGCGATCGCTTCTAAGTACTCCAGGGAACTTCCGGCCCGCGGGCTGGAACTTTTATTCGTATATTAGTTGGAGAATTTGACAGCGGTCGTCGAAGCGTGAGTGAATCGCGAACAGAAGCTCGCAGATCGTCGCGCTGTTCGCTGGCAGTTGAACGAGATACTCGAGACGACCTCCCCGTCACTGGGAAGCTGAACCATTTAAGGTAAATGTCCCAATTTCTACTCATTTAAGAGGTTACTCGTCATAAAGACTGTGTAAAAAATTTGTTTGTGGTCAAAATTTGCAGAGAAATTGGTTAATACCTTAATAATACATCAACTAATTAAAAAAATATTTAAAAAAGATATTTCAAGATGTTTAACTATTAGTAATTTGTGATTAAATACAATGCACCAAATGTCCGTATTTCTACTCACGAGAAATACCGATGTCCGTATTTCTACTCACAATTTGTACCAATTTCTGCTCACAATTTGTACCAATTTCTGCTCACACAATATGTTGCCGTTTAGAATAAGTTACATCTTTTATGGAGAGGTGTTATAACATAATAACAAATACAACTATTTATAATTTGGAAAAAATATTTATTCAAATAAAAATACCAGTTTATGTTAAATTTAAAATCATTTGCTTCGCGTTGTTAGATCTCATCTTTTTCATGTGTGCTGCATCTTTTTCTCTTATATTTTTCAACTTAGCTTTCTCCACCATTAAATGGATTTTCCCTTTTCAACTGTTTTATTAACAATGCGACACTATACAACTGCATATACTTGGTTAATGGAAAACTATTATTGCCTACAAACAAAATCCACTGAACTAATCGTTCTTATTCGTTAATTGTTAATATAGTCTGTGGACCGCTTTTCTTCCCTATTGGGTATATTCCTTCGTATTTGCACCTCAATGTTGAAAATGATATGTGATACTGTTTGCTGGCAGCCCTAACTGATACACCTCTAGAAACAGCATCTATTGCATTTCTTATGCTTTCATCAGTATACTGATGCTTACTCGTCTTTTTTGTTGCCATTTGTTTTGTTTTTAAATTTTTATCTTCCATATTAAAACTATGAAAAATGTAGGAGAGCTCTGTATAATCTCTGTATGTTTTACTAAACAACAATTTTCACTATAATGGCCACCTTGTGCCTAATTCTCGAATGCCAATGGTGGCGCTGTTCCTTAGCACAAACAGCTAGAACATGAACACAAAACCATGAGTCTCTTATTTTACATTTTTTTCATTGCTTAGGCTGTACTTAATTTAGCCCCCACCTCGTGCAACACTCGCGTAAACGTTCAAATAACTTAAAATTATTTTGTTACAACTATAGTACAAACGTAACATTTATAATAATGAGAAAAATACGAAGTGAGTAGGAATCGGTACATGAGCAGAAATTGGTACATTTACCTTACAGGAGATCGAGCTCGTTGTCGCTTCGTGAAAGCAGTAACTGCTTTCCATTTGTCACTCGTAATTATCCATTGCCGGTTTTCACTTGCAGCGACTGTTTTCTGCTGATTCTTGTTAATTCAGTATTCTTAGATTGATAGCAAGCATGCATTATCTACGTCATTGGAGTTGATTGTCCAGTTAGGAAATAGTTTTCCTTGTTCCGTAACGCGGGAAATTGAAATAAATGGTGAGACCGCGTTTGAATGTTTCCTTTTCTCTGAGACGAGGGATCCGGAGTTAATGCAGTTGGTTAAATCGCCTCGTACATCTGGAAATTCGTGTTTCCTCTCGCTTATGAATATTTAAAGTAAACCATGTTGCGACGAAGGTGCGCTGAGGACGTCGGTCGTACTAATGGGGCGAACTTATCAGAAATATTGCTCCGGGATGGTGTATTTTTTAAATAAATCGTGGCAGAGCCGCGCAAGAACAGCGTGAACCGAGCAGATCGGAGAGATACTTGTCCCATTCTCAGCGGGACGTTCACGAGAATTATATCGCTCCGTTCTTCATATTTTTTTTCCGCCTCCCATCGCCGTTGCGGCGGACGTTTCCGATGCCCGTACCAAGGAGACCTCGAGGATTTATCAGACAGGCGTAATCGTTTAATTCCAATGTCTGTTATGGAAATTTCAGGGCTTTGTCTTGAAACTTAAACGACTCGGGATTTAATTCGACGACGAATATGACTGATGCGAACACGAAGAACATGTCGGTATCTAGTATTCCCTCCGAATTTCGAAATATGGAATAAATTTCCTTGTTCTTGGAGAGGGCGGAAGTCTCACAATCCAAGTAATTTATCATCCCCCGCACAGTGTTGAGCGATTTCATTCCGATTCGTAGGATGTTTCTATCGTGGTTCAGGTCAGAATTGAAGCTAGACCGAAAAAGAAATCAGTTGCCTTGGAAGCTGTCACACTTTTCTAACCACACGCATGCACAGCCGAGGATGATTCCTCTTTGAGACAAAAAGGGCGTGTGCGCTTCCTTGGTCGGGGCGAAATTAAAGACACCGGGTTCAAGTGACGTCAGTCGGCGCTGTAACAAGAAGTCCCCACGGGTAAAAGGAATCAAGAAGCCCGTGTGCAACGGCTGAAGATCGTATCTCATGTTGGAGACATATCTCGCTTCTATTACACATTCTCTCTGCGTGGAACAGATTTTAAAAAGCTTCTCTGATACGGACACCGGCAGGGGGAATCTTTATTTATGAAGTCAAGTAGCATACGACACTTTACCGGATCCGTCGTGTCCTTTTACGGGAGATGCAGCGAGCACGACGTCTATACGAAGCCAGAGGGATAGGAATAGGGACATTTTTGAGTCTATCGGGCAACTAGATATGTCAGCGAAAGTCAGAACGCGATAAAAAATGAGCGGCTTGGCCTAGGGTTAGGCTTGGGTTGGGGATGAAGGATTGTTCCTCAGTTTGTAAACAGGGTGAAGCTGGGAATATTTTTCACTTGGACAGTGAGGTCCTAAAGCTGCGTATCGACTTTATACGCAGTTTTCGGGAAGCATCTTGAGTCGAACAGTTCCGCAGGTTGCGAAGAGGGTAATAGTAGAGTAAAGGTAGGTAAAACTTCGCAGCGGGTAAGAGTTCGCACCATGCGAATTTCATGGTTTGAGTTGTGGCAGTTGCCAATGGTGATTGGCAACTGCAAATTCGTTAGTTCTGATGTAATATTCTCATGTTTGGGAATCAATATCATTCCTATAAATTGATCAGTAAATATTTAAATTAATATGCCGTCTGAAAGAGCTGAAATTCTTCTATTAAAAAGTGCTAATAGAAGTTTTCAATTCTCCTCACAGATAACAGGATTGATTAAACAATGTAAAAGTAGCTGTGGGGGCAAAAGTTCGCACAATGCAGTGGGGTAAGAGCTCGCATGCGAACTTTGCCCCCAAAATAATTTGACGGCTGTTATATCTTCATTAAACTTATTTTAATTCTAGAGTTTGCTAAATTTTGAGTTTATGATAGTTGAGCCACGCTGATATCAGCTTTTGATTTTTGTTATTAATTTTTAATCCGCAATATTTTTCCAAAATACGTTTTTTATTAACTTTTTTCTACGAAAAAAATAATTTGTCCGCCATGTAATAAAGAATACATTGATCCTCCAGAAGAAGACTGGATCCAGTGTGATTCATGTAAAGAATGGTGGCATGATGCCTGTTCAAATTACGAAGGTCGGGGTAATTTTATTTGCGACTATTGTTTGCTTCACCTAAAAAAATTAATTATAAACTATTAGGCATTTTACTGTATTACCCGAACTATGTACTTATGCAGGAAAATAAAACACTTCTTTGGATATTTCTCGTTGCGTTCTTTTGCCCCGTAACATGCGAACTTTTGCTCCACATAGCGGGTAAAAGTTCGCATTTGACACTTTTTGGAAATATTTATTTTATATAAGTTGTGACAGGTAAATTTACATGAAGTCACTGCCTATCGAATAATAAGGGATAATAGTTATTTCTCCCAAAACGATATGACTATCAGTGTAATACCAAGGATTTTAGAGAAGTCTAAACTTTAAGTGCGCACTCTTGCCCCACATTACTCTACCCACTGCTTGCTAATAATAATAAAAATGAATCTTACTGGGTACCTAAAATGGCACCTACTGCTTTCTACTAATGAAACTATATTTTCTGTTACCTTCGCTTAATTTATTCGTCGAGAAGATGAACAAACATTCAAAGAGCACTAATCACTAAGAAGACCCAAATTTCTCATCTCACATCACTCACTTAAGTACAGACAACCATAAAACAATATAAAGTCAAGATACAGTGACATTTCGTCGAAGTTCACTTCCTCACGATTAGTTCAAGTAGAGTTGTACAATATTTGGATCAAAATGTCCCATCCCGCACCACTCGCCTACGTATAGTCGACCAAGAAGCAATATAAAGTCAAGATACAGAGACCCTTTCATCGAAGTATCCATATTTCACATTTTACCTTCCCAGATCGAGCAGAGTTGAATTTTGTCATCCCACGTCACTCGCCTACGTACAGACGAACATGAAACAATATAAAATCAAGACACAGTGACCCTAGCATCGAAGTATCCATGTTTCACTTCATCCCACAGCCACCCCACAAGGACGATTAAGGGTCCACGATTTCAGCCGCGCAATACGTGCGCTTCATTCGATCAGGAATGATCGAGTTCGATCGCGAAGCGGCGTGATTTATCGCGAACACCTCGAGAAAAGCGTGGCGCGGCCGCAGAGGGCAGAGGAGCAAGTTCGAAAGAGTAAAAGTTGCGGGACCGGGGAACGTGATTTCGTGGCTCCGATGGGAGTCGACCTGGTCGCCGAGCGGATAAACGTAAGAACCGTGGGGCCCCGGATACGCTCGTACGTCGAGAGTATCGACAAATGCCGGCGTCGTTCGTGTGACCAGAACCAATATCCCATCCGTGATTCCCGTGATTTATCGCGTCACGGGAATTTTCGGTTTCCACGGAACGCTGCAACTGGGTTATAAGCTGCATATTTTGCCGGGCGGAATAGCCGGGCGAGCTACCGCGGTTTACAGGGGGAAGGCTACGCGGAGATATGTATTTCGAAACTGGTTGCGCGGTGTCGCGCAACTGGAACGGGAAATAAAAGCTTCTTAAATGAACCCCCCCGCGTATGTTTTTGCATTGCTGGATGAACGTGGCAGTCGCGAGTGTATAATAAGTGGATTTTCGGAGCAGACTCGGTCGACGAACCGTTTTTCGAGCGACCAAAGTTTAAAACAGTGCTGGATACCTTCTCGTATTTGTGAATACCTTTGACACTACTCTGAGTCCCTTGAAACACCCCTAAATCTATGTTATACCTATTCAAACATTAATCACAATTCAAGCATTCTTCATTAGAGCACGAAAGCTTGGAAATGGAGCGTCTGAAGAGTCGGGCGCGTATATTTGCAGAAAACGCGGGGAACAAATAATTTTTTGCTATCTCATAACAAACGATGATGGAGCGACGGAGTATTCAGAGGAAATTATTACACCCCCGTATCGCGGAGCGAGTTCTCCACTGCCGGCTGAAGAATAATACCCGGGCAGTCGTGGGGAAAGGGTTTAATAAGTTTTCCAATTATTGTCGTTCGATATCATCATTCTCGTTGAATTAGTTCGCAGTGAATGACGGGCGGAATGGCCACGATAGTTGGAGGGGTCGCAGGGGGTGAGACAGACTGTCATGGGCACGTGCTAGACGACCTCCAACGGGTTCGCCAACCCCTTCGCCCCTCTCTTTCTTCCTGTCCAGGCTTTAGTCGAGCGAACGTGTCGGGGCTGCGAGCGAAAATGAAACGAGACCGGTGGCTCCTGTGTGACGCGCGGCCCACCGCCAAGATCTGTTTGTCAAATAAACAATTTTCATGGACCGACGTGGAACAACAACCGATCTGCCATTAAACACAGTTCCCTGGATCGATTCGACTCCTTTCAGGCTGATGGGAAAGAGTTGGCATCTGTTTCTTTGCTGCAACTCGGGCGGTGGGAGTCTGGGACTATTTGTCGAATTTTTCGATATTCGAATACTTCAGTTGCTCAATTATTTGATGAAAAATTAAATATTCGAATATTAAATTATTCGAATAGTCCCAGCCCTAGGTGGGACTCGAGCCCAAGATATTCGAGTTCTCTGCATACTGGTAAGCCACCTTACCAATTCCTCCATCTCTTTTCCAAACTCTTCAAATACTGAAACCAACGGGACACCACATAAATTCCAATCGCACCATAGGAAGTTCGCAAACATCGAATACCTACAGCTCCAAATGAGTACCTAATTATGCTAAGATAGTTCCATGAAATGGTGACTACTGTATCTCATTTAGAAACCAGCAAAGTAGGAACCTTCAACAAAGAATAAGACCCGAGTCAGCTGGCCCATGCAGGGTGTCGTACGCGCTTTCGCATAATGCTGACCATTTCCTTCACGCAATCCGCTCAGAAACGTGTCCAAAAATCAGCAACCGCAGATTTTCGACAGCGTTCGACATTCAGAAACGCGAAAAGGACTGAAGAGCACGTGACCATGCAACGTCCCACTGTTCGAGCGACCCGTAATCCTGTTGGACCGGAAACTACCAGTCCCCCGCCTTATTATTCCTTTTCCCCGCGAGCACTCTGACGCGGAACGAAAAACGTGCGGCCGCTGTGAAAGCAGGCCAGCCAATATCCTCGAGGAATTAATCATCGGCGGGGGAGTCGAGTAAAGAAGCAATTTCCACGCGCTAATAGGCAGCCACGGCGGGCGGATTCGATGAACGCTCTCGAGCGTTCGGGGCCATCGTGCGCGACGACAAGCCCGTCGATGCTTCCCTCCGCGAAAGGGTTAAATCCCCCACCTGCTCCTTCTTACATAAAAAACGAAAACCGTTCGCGTGAAGAACTGGCGCTCAGCGACCAACAACGGCGCCGATCCACGCGTAATTTCCACCTCCTCTGGCATTTCATTTCCGCGGAATTATTCGTCGAACGAGTCGCGAGCCACCCTTCCCGCCTTTCCTCTGTGTCCTCGTACGTGGAAAATACGAAACGTCTGCTCGAGCTAGCACAGAGAAGAAAACGGACGGCGAGGCGCCGGTTTCGATACTCCGCCGACAGCGAGAATTATACCATCCCGTCCCGTCCGAGGATCGCTCGCGAACCTCGACGCTGGCTGGCTTTTTTCCACAGCAGTTCTCCACGGAGGAAGAAAAGCGCGGAGAGAGACTGGGAGGCGTGGATGGGTTAGGTTCGCCCGTGGAAAGCGGAGCAGCGTCGTCCACGCTTCTATTTATTCGCAATTATAGTCGGTCTGGACTTTATCTCGCGGAACGAGCCGCGTTTGTTCACCGCCCTTGCCGGGGGCGTCTTGATTGACGGCCGTTCTCGTTCGAGGAACGATGTCTCTGGAGTTTCCCGTTTCGCCGCGCGGAGTTACCGAGCTCCTGTGACTGCACAGCGTCGGGAAAAAAGGGACAGACGACATTGTGGCGTTCCGAGGACAAGGGACAAATCCGTCTGGACTCTGGCTGGAGATTATGGAAATTCTCGAGGCACAGTCAGCGTGCGTCCTTCGAAAGGATGGCCCGCGCGCGGGCATGCTGAGTTCAGATAGGTTTATTCGTATTGTTTGCCTGTACCGGAGAGTATTGTCGGCGGTTGCTCCTCTGGCGTATCGACGTGTCACCTTGTCCCTTCATCCCCCTCGTTACCACCCTCGCTGATCGCCAGTGGCATTATTTTTTTTCGGGTGACTGGTACCCGGACAGGTCGAACGGTTCGATGTGTTTGAGCGGGGAGTAGGGGACATTATTTGCGGTGCTTTTGAAAGTGGGCTGACAGGTATGGTCGTTGAATGGAATCTGTAGGTTGAAACTGAGAATTCTGATCGCCTCTTCTGACCTGTTCATCTCGATCGATGTCTGAGAAGGGATTCTGGGTCAGCGATCTTTACGAGAAGAAAGGAAACTATGAAGCAGTGTAGACTCTGGAGCTCCACTTTTCATCACGGACACTGACTTTCTGTTTTCAGCTGAAGTTAGTTGTTTTATAGAGTACACAGTCTGCTATCGCCTCCGCAAACAAGGATCGCAAATATTCCTTGGGAAACAAGTGTTGCCAGTCCGGAGGCTCGCTATCAGGGAACTCTAGCTACTATCGCCCCGATAGCGACCAGCTTTAACGAACAGTGTCTTTGTTCGGTTGAACCCGCCGCGGAGGTATCTCAGCCTAGAAACGCAACAATAAACATTCGTATCAGTCGACAATGCATCAGCTGGGAACACGAAATACCAGCCGAAAGGTAAAGTAGAATCAGATGTGAATGCGAGCCCTCTTGGCCTCGTCTATTTAGGTCGCGGCGTTATCTCCACCCTGGGAGCCATTATTATTTTCTCTCTCGTTTATTACACGCGGGCATTGTTATTTCTATGGAAGCCTCCTTATCTCGCCAGCTGCTGGCCCGTCAGGGCTAAGTCGGCTATCTTCAAATCTCTGGCAGCATCGGGTTGCTTATTTTTTTCTTTGGCACAGGGGCTGGCCCTGGTAACAGTGGTAACCTGATAGTCCCGGGGCGCGGATGTCTGCAGCCTGCTCCGCAATCATTCGATTTGTCACGGAAGCCTAACCTTCCCTTCGGACTGTCAACCCCATCGCATATAATTCCTCCGCGAGTGTTGTCGATCAACCCCTTACTTTCACCATTTCCTTTCCAATTTATTAACAAAGAACTCGTTGTCTGCCCCGGGCTCGAAATTAATTCCCTCAGAATCTATGCAGAATTTCGATGAAAGCATTCCGGATATTCCAGGCGCGGAAAAATGGAGAAGGAGCGAAGCGTTTCGCTCGGTTTAAACGGGGAAGCGAGCGCGCGGGGCATCGCTTATTACCGAGCCCGGCCCGTGTCACCGATGGAGAAAAAAAGAAGAATTAAGCGAGAAGATAGGGTGGCACTGCACGATGAAGGGAATGAAATTCGAAGGGTGCCAGATCAAAGGGCGCTCGTCTCGCGGCCGAGGGAACGGGGGGAGAGGGTTCCTCGAATCTCTTTCGCGCATTTCCAGCGGACTCGATTCGCGCTCCGCTGGATCCGTATATTATCGTCTCCTGGATACACTCTGCGCGGAGGCGAAGGGGACCCGACGCCCGAAATTTATTAGCTTTAATTCCTTTCATGCTACGGTCAAAGCTGGCTCTCCTGCCCCCTTTGAAAAAGGACCCCTTGATGAACACTGTGCGCTTCAAACTTTAAATTTCTATTCTTTCCTGATTTCCTCCCACTCAGATATAGTAACTCCTAACTCTTGCAAATAAATCTTTTTCTTAGTTTGAAGCTTAAAATTCGCTCAGGTGACTTTATATTTAGATACATCCAGTTGAGTCTAAAGCTCGTAACAGCAAGCTTCACCCTTTCATCATACTGCATGGTACGCTATTGTTACTTCTGCTATAATCGTCGCAAATCCTTTCTTCCTCATCCACAATACCAGCAACATTAATACTTCCATGCTCTAAGAGAGAAAGGCATTCCAAAGCTTTACCTCGCTCGTTGCCATTCGTTACCCTCACACCGCCTTCGAATCAAAGTGCCCGGCAAGGTGGAGCCAGCTACGTACCTGAAACATAGAACCGGTAAATCAGATTAATACGGCCCCTCGGCAAAAAAAAAGCCGTCGTCGTTTCGCCGTGGAAAAGCCGTTCGCCTCTCTACGAAACGACGGCGCGCGCCGGAAATAAATTATTTTCCCACCCCCTGGGGCGGCGCGCGGACGCGAGCCCGACGAGCGGCGACGAAAAAGTCGCTGCCTTAATAAATACACCCCCCGTGAAGCCTTTGATGCTTTCTTTTCAGCCGCGGCCCGCGCTCCAGTAAATTCACAGACGGCATCGATAATCATTCGCGGACCGGCGATAAACGATTCGACCTGTTTCGTCGCCATTTCCTTTGCCTGGCATTGCTTCTATCCGCGGGGCGTCGCTGCAATTCCACCCTCGCCCTTTCACGAACAAGATGACGCGATAACAGAAGGTACAAGTTGAAAGATGAAGTCTTCTGTTGGTATTTAGTCACTAGAAGATGTGATCCACAAGTGCGATTCAAGTGTTCTCTGTTGCGAGGTCCATGCTCGTACAAAGTCTAACTCGCGCGTTTCGCAGGCTAAAGGCTATTCTAACTAAAGGTTACTCCAGTGATTACCAAACTGGGGGTCGCGACCTCTAAGTGGGTTGCGAAGTGCTTTCTGGAGGGCCGCTACAGTTATTTCTACTTAGCTGGCGATTTTTAACACTCATTTATTTTAATTATTGAGTTGGAATTATATTCTGAAATATCTATATTTAATGTGTTTTCTTTTCCTTATTAAATTTACCTTCGGTACCTTATATTGGGGGTAGGGGGAGTGTCGCCACAGTTATTTTCAGTTGCCGATTTTTAGCACTTATTCATTTTAATTACGCAGATGGAATCACATTCTGAAATATCTATATTTAATGTGTTTTCTTTACCTTACTAAATTTATCTTATGTACCTTATACGAGGATGAGGGGTCGCCACAGATATTTTTAGCTAATTATTGAGTTGGAATTATATTCTGAAAACTATATTTAATCTGTTTTCTTTACCTTACACGGGGGGAGGGGGGCACAGGTTATTTGCGTATTATAAAACAGGATCGCAACTCGAAAAAGGGTGGAAAACACTTAATTACTCTGTCTCCACTAAATATACAATTTCCCGAGACCATTCACGTTAAAGGCGAGAAAATGTCAAAGGAGCTTCGGAATATGGATCACCAATGTTCCGCATCGAAGGTGCCTTAGTTCATTCGGTGTTACACCGTGGAGTTATCATGGATATGTATTATACGGTTAAAGTATAATCGGCCTAGTATGCGTCTCGCCCCATCGAAGCAAGAAATTGCCAATACTCCGCTCGTGCCGTACGACTGGAAACGATGGTCGTTAGGTATGCGATTGGCTGCACAGCTGCGGCGCAATTGTAATCGCGCGCGTGGAAACCGAGGGACATGTACGTTTTCCGTGGCGAAGCTACCAAAGTGTTTTCCGTCGGCGATGAATCGAAATGGGGCGGGGGTACGTCCCCCGCGGCCTGCGAATTCGTTTCTGGGACGACACTCGCGGCTTGATACGGGGTTGTCGCGTGACCCTCGAAACAACGCGGGACCGTTTAGCGTCCGCGCTTAATGCCGTCGTGCACGCGAGCGACCTGACCGTCGCTGGCGGAGATTGCACCCCGTCCACGGCTGCAGAATTTATTAAGATCTCTGTTCAGCATGGCTGGATATTTGATTGCGCGTGGGAAGGGTAGGAAGTTGCGCGGAGTCGGGGTGTGAGGGGGGAAAGAAAGGCGGGGGGCAGTGGCTCAGTGAAATATAAAATGAGAACGGGGTAAAGTAATGGGGATAACCAACACGGAGCGTGACACCGTGTCTCACGCAACGTGTCACGATTGTTTAGACAATAGGACGGTTGAGATAATAATTTCGTTGCTTCTCGAAGTCGGCCAGCGGGGGAGGGAAAAAGAAGTGGTGTTCGGGGATGATTACTCTTCGAGCGACGTGACACACGAGCGTGACGGTCACGCGATCGCTGGTTGAACAACCTTCGGGACGATATACGACTATTCGATATTAGCATTTACAATTTCGCTGCACGCTAAACGAGTCGTCCCCGGGCGTAATTTACCTCGAGCGTGCTACCAGCGCGGGGGCTGCGCATTCGCGTACTCCGCGCTTCGACTTCAACTTTCGATCGTTTGTCACTTCGCCCCTGCCGCGAGTGCTCCGGAAAGCCTGAATTCTGAAAGGGGTGTGTAAAGCAGAAGGAATCGTAGGGAAAACGAAAGAAGACTTCGATTCCGTCGCCTTTTCTCGCTGGGATATTCGAGGCTGAATTTCTATCGCGAGGGGCGAAGGCAAATTGTTTTGGGCGCCTCGAATCGCAAGATGGGATCTCTCGGATAAATACTATTCGAGGAGCGAGCACAAAGCCTCGCTGCTCTCTGTGGAAAGGCAGCTCATCAAGAGGATTATGCAGCCCCCATCTTGCCAGACGCGGTAAACGCAATCTCTCAACCCTTCCTTCGTGGCACTCGGTTCGAGTGGCGGCCCCCCAGCCACGGCGGATTAACGTTTCAAGAATCGCGGAGTCACTCGCAAAAATTACGGGGACATTGATGATTCGCGACCAGGCTTCGACGAGTGGATGGATCGCGGATTACTGGAGAAAAGCGTTTCGCGCCCCCTGTCACCGGGGGATGCTCGAGAATCCTTGCTAGGAGATATTCCCTGTCCAAGTACAAAGGGCCTCGGTGAAAAAAAGCATCGACGGGGGACTGCTTACAAGGGAATCGATCTCGAGGACTGTTGCACGGGTGGAGTTGGACTTGAATCAAACTCAAAAGTGTCCTTTTATTGGCAAAAGTCGTATAGAGATTCACTTATAGGTACTGCTTCTATAAACTTAACATCGTGAAATTGTTGATATATTTGTGAAATTGACAAATAGTGAAAATGACAGTTACGATTCAGTTTGCAAACTTCTCGCTCGCCTTTCTCCGCATTAAGGGGGGAAGCCACTGTGACGGTCGAAAATAAAGACTATTTTCAAGACATACTTTTATAATGAAATGTAACTTTCTACTCTTGTCGTGGCCAGTGAATCTCTACCTAGTTCTAAACAATATATAAGCTCATAATCCATCTTATTAGATACATTTGGATTTTTGGACATAAACTCGATTACGAACGCTGCGCAACCTATAAAAAACCTCCCGTAGCTCCCAGAATTTTTCGAGATCCACTTTGAAACTGTGCAGATATACTCTTGAAATCCCAAGCATTAAGAAAATGCAACAAAAAAAATCTGAAAAAAATTTTCACAGTGGCTTCAGAGCCCAGAGGAGAGACACGTCGAACTCAAGACAACCCAACGACAGCGCACAGCTCCACACGACTCCACACGCGCTAATCTCAGTACTAGAACGCGAGAAGGGGAGAAAAGAGGCGAGGGGAAGGTTGCAGTGGGGTGGGCAGGAGGAGGGAAAGTGGAGTGTAGCAAAGTAGAACTAGAGCCACTTGGAATCACTCAGCGACCAGCTCCTTCGTCCTCGCCCTTACCCATTTCTTCTATCTACCTTGCGGTAATGCATACACGAGGCCCCCATCCAACGGCTACGCTCCACCGTTTCGTCGCGGTTTGATCTTTCGCCACCCCTAAGCTCCCTCTGCTGATCCCTCTCGGCCCTGCACACCGCCTAACCTTCACCCTCCAGCCACGACGCTCTTCCACGGACCAGTCCCTGAAACCTATCTCTCTACCGGCATTTCGGTAATGAGACTGAGTTCCCGGGTGCTAATCCAGACCCGACGGTGAGCTGGCGACTATGGGGGCAAAACATCAAAACCATCGTGGGCCGCATAGTGGAGTTGTCCACCGTGGGCACAGGAACAGATATCATCGGGAAGTACTCCTTGCAACTTCATCCGGATCTCCAAGGACTTTCCAGCGAACGATGGTAAAGCGCAATGCTTCTGGGAGGACTTTAAGCGTTCCATAATGGCGATATTGCGTAGGTACCGTTGCTAAGGATTGCGCCGAGTGTACAGACGTAAATAATTCGATGAAGGTATTGTTCGAGTGAAATTCAGAGATGTATTGTGAATGTGATCTGCAGGGAAATGCCAATGAAAGGTGTGTAGGACCTGTGGGACTCCCGTAGTTGGTTGTCGACGCTCCACCAGAGGGCCTCCCGGCTCTGAGAGTTTCTCGCCGGTGATGGCTGAGCCCTCAGTTCGTATATATACTAAGTTCCGTCCTAGTCCTTGTACCCAGCGTGTCTAAGGCAGGGTTCCGCCAGGTAGCCTTACTGATGAGTCCACTGGCGGGCCCGGGACGAAACGCTCTTCTTTCCTTTCCTTCTCCGAAGGTGGTGACCCCCTTTATCCGGGTTAGTCACACCACTGCCAAACGGTCAAGTGTCAGATCGCTACAGTGGTGACCCCGACGTGATCTAAGCACGTGCGGCTTTGAGCAGTGCGCTCGCCGTTTCCTTCTCGTTGGCTTTGAGCAGTGTGCTCGCCACTCCTTCTTCTAGCTTTGAGTACTGCTCGCCCCTTGGCATTGGCCAATGGCTCTGCATCGGTTTGGTCCACCGATTTGCAATTAGTAGCCCGGGTCCGTTCGTCCCTCTGCAAGGGTTGGCTTTGAGCTGGAGCATTGTTCCTCCTCGCCCTCATTTGAGTTGGCTTCTTACTCGCTAGTTTCCTTTCTTTCCTTCTTTCTTCTGCATCGGCTTTGAACGTTTGTTCGCCGCTCTGCAATAGCGTCGAGCGTTGCTCCGTCTATTTACGAACTCCTATTGGTGTTTTTAGAGCCTTAGTTTCGGCGCCATAACTTTCGGGTAGTTTCCCACCTAATTTTCGATTCCTCCTTCGTCCCTTGTAGTTATCTGGGGGGGAGTGATGTGGGACTCCCGTAGTTGGTTGTCGACGCTCCACCAGAGGGCCTCCCGGCTCTGAGAGTTTCTCGCCGGTGATGGCTGAGCCCTCAGTTCGTATATATACTAAGTTCCGTCCTAGTCCTTGTACCCAGCGTGTCTAAGGCAGGGTTCCGCCAGGTAGCCTTACTGATGAGTCCACTGGCGGGCCCGGGACGAAACGCTCTTCTTTCCTTTCCTTCTCCGAAGGTGGTGACCCCCTTTATCCGGGTTAGTCACACCACTGCCAAACGGTCAAGTGTCAGATCGCTACAGACCCATAATTCGAAGAACAGTCCCCGCGCACCTCGACCTGGAAGTACCCTTTACTAAGTTATCCCCAGGAATCACGCACCAGACGCATCCCATCAGGGCGCCATCAAATTAAGACTCCCCAGCTATCAACGATAACAATACCGCTCAGTCGAAAATCAGTACCATAGTTAATTACACGAAACCACCCCCAACATGGTATCCGCCCTCGTGGCTTATCTAAAGGGCGAAGCTCGCTATCTCGAACGCCCGCGTCCCATCGCAATCTGCATTCGTTCCAAGGAAGAAAGGAGCAGCGTCCGCGCGCTCGTTCCTCAGGATACCGAGCGAGCGGGAAGGGTGTTTCGCGTTGATTTAATATATCTGTCCCAGGGGGTGAGCGAACGGACCACCGCGACAATAAGTACCTCGGCCGTACACGCGACTGCTCTCGAGACCGATCCGAGCTCGTTCATTACCGCTGGTTTGTTTATCCTCCCATCTGTCCGACCCGGTGATCCCTTAATAATCCTCTAGCCGCAACCCTCTTCCACCTACCCCCGCTCGTCTTCGAGAGCTTCGTTGGTCCTGAATTCACTGAGCGGCTCGCGAATCGGCGCTCGCGAGACGAGCCAGCATCCCCGAACCGAAGGAATATCCGTGGGCCGTCGGTTCGCGCTTGGAGCGTCATTCACGCCCGGGCGCGTCGAAGAAAGGAGCAGAGCGGAGACCTCGGTGGCGCGAGGGTGGACGGGGAAAGGGAGGGTGCTGGATTGGCGCGAGACGCGACAAAGTTGGCTCTGAAATCCAATTAATTCGACCTCTGTCGTAGACAATACGGTCGCCATCTTGATTTGGAAATCTAATTTAGCCGCTCTTTATTTATGATAACGCCCGCCACTTATTGTGCCCCGTGCCCCGCGTACAAGGCCTCCGACAAAGGCCGGAGGACGCCCCGAGGAAAGGGGGACGTGGAGCCGTCACATCCAGCTTAGACGGCGGGATTTCGTTTTCCTCCCCCTTGCGCCCTGGTCTGCATCCTGCGGGCGGGATGGGCCTCGACGACCTTCGAAATTGTCCTCTGGGCTGTACAGGCCACTGTGTACAAGCGTCGTTGCCTAATTGGACCCAGGGCTGATGGTGTTTTATGGCGGAGTTATTCGTGGCGCGATTAACCCGGCCGGGATGATTAATATTTACGGGCGGCCGGCAGCTCTTCGTTAATCAATTTCGCGCGCACACCGCGGTCGTTCACTTATCTGTTGAGCACGGCGCTGCCATTAAAGAGATTTGTCGCCAATAAAACATTCGAAACGGCCGGGGGTGTCGCGTTGCTTATCCTTCTCGGCCTGCTTCTGACCGGCTCGCCCCGAAATTACGAGCTGCGATCGAAGATTAGATTGTACCGGGGATAACGACTCGCGGGATGCTTCGCCAACTATCGACCTTAGATTCCGACCTCGGAATCGATTCGCCAATTGGTTCGTCGCTTCTTTCAATCATCAGGGTAACGTTTTCCACGTTTACGTATTTGTTGCAATAAGATTAACACCCTTCGCGCGTCCTCGAAAGGCGCCGGTACACCGATCCTCTTCAGAAGTTCTACCTGCGAGGAGAATCACGGGGCAAACCTCCGCGACCGCAAGTAGCAGTAACTGCGCTTCCTCCAGGAACCGAGACGACCTCGACTAACAGTTCCCCGTGGAACTGGAGCGTCTCTTCGACCGCAGAAGCCTCGGTCCACGATTGCCACATCCGCGACGAAAAGAAGAGGGGTGCTTGGGGGTTGGCCCGAGTAATTCCAATCCCTTTCAGATTACACGTAAACACTCGGTGATCTACGGGGCCGTCTGGCAGGGGACAGGGAGACGGGGGTTGCGTTGGTAACAGGGTGACGGAAGGAGAAGTTAAAAAGAAGAAGCGAAGAGCGATGGGTGGCGGAGGGGCGCTGCACGGTGGGGAAAGAGGGACGGGAGAAAGCGGAGGGATGGAGGGAAAAGAAGAAAGCTGTGGCTGTTGGCGATGGTGATGGTGGTGGTGGCCGAGGAGGAGATGCTTCCGGGAGCCAAGAAGTACTTTCAACCACTTGCGTTCAATTACTAGTGGCGAGGTTATGGCGGGCTTCTCGTGTCGAGGCCGTAGGAGTGGTCTGTTCGCTCTCTCTCGACCCATCGTATCTCTCTCTATCTCTCTCTTCCTCCCTTTCTCCCTACGAATCTCTTCCAGCTAACGTCTTTCCCTCGGCGCACCCTCCCTACGACCCCCTTTTGTTCGGGTTCTATCGGGCCATCGCGTTCGAGGTATCGCGGCGAGCTCCGTCCAAGTTTGCCCCGAGACTGGACGCCATTTGAAGCACATCTAATTGACCGGGTCTTAATGAAAATGATCCCTGGGACTGCCCTGCCTGGCCACCCTTATAGCGCTTCCTCCACTACCGGGCTCGATTCTCTTGCCTGGCCAGCGACGTCCACCGTTGTCCATTCGTCCACGGAAGTACACCGATACCGGTCGTTCCGCACTTATTGCTGGCAGCTGGACATACAACGCGCGCACCAGCCAAGATCTGTCGGAGATAGCTGGCCTAATTAGGCAAGCCAACGGACGTTGGGAATGATCGAGGTTGGTAATTGCTGCGGTAGATTGTGCACGGGAGTTCGTGTCCTGTGCAGTGGACAATGCACGATGATTCGATGGCTGTTTGAGTGGTGAACGTTTGCACACTGTTTTTATATTCTGACGAATTAAGAACGAGGTCGTGGTGGAATTCGTGGCCCCCTTCGTTGGGATTGGCATAAGGGTTTGGGAATGAAGATTGATTGGATAAGTGGATGGCATTTTGGGGAATACGTACAGTTGCGATGGAGTTAATGAAGATTGTGATTTAAGCGTAATAATGGCAATTGGATGTCACCACTTTCCTCTGAATATAATAATAATATTCAATAATTTTGTCTTGAAGAACGGTCCTTTGGAGCTTCGTCCACATTTTTCCCCATCTTTTTGTTGGAGCGCTAATGGGTCTCCCAACGAGTAAAACGGAATGGTATATACCTGTCTCTTGGAAACTGGAAGGTAATAATTTCGGCGCAACTCGGACGCGGTACGTTCAAACGAGGGAAAAATTCCAGGGACCGAAGTTTCTGGCCGCAAGAGCCGGAAATGCTGGGGCGATTACAGTGATCCCGTTCCGAATCTAATAAGCGGTTGACACAAATTACAGAAGCACCTGCCCCGAGCTTCGAAAGTCGGCACTACTTCCCTGTGATTTCTCGAAATTAGATGCCCTTCTGAGAAAACTCCGCAGTGACGTACCAAATTCCACTCCTTCCTTTTTGTCCTCTAATTTGTATAATTCGTACCTACTTGCAGGTGCACGGGCGATAATTACGCTGCTCCGGTCCTAATTGCTAAAGAACAATAACTGGGTCGAACACTGTTCAAATACGAGTCTGAGAAACTTTTCAGCCTAATACCCATGACGTAGAAACTCCGAAATATCCAGATACGCGAGGTACATAAATCTTTGAACCCTTCAACCACTGATTCACTGAACAACCCAGCCAGAATTAAACACTTAAACAATTCAACAATCACCAGCTGCTTTTCATTCACACCACACACACCGCGGACTTGGAAATCTGAATAAAAGGGAATATCAACGGTTATCAGCGTGACTATCCACGAGTCATGGACACTTTGCCCGTCGTCTCTCACGGGCCCTAATTAGACGGTCGAGAACGACTGTTCGAGAAGCAATTTCACGCGACTGGAATCAACGGCGACGGGTCAGAGGAACGGAACAGGGTGGAGGCGCGACGGAAAGAGAGACGAGCAGCTGTGCGAAAGCGAGAGGTTGCTCAACGGCAATCACCGGGGCGTAGACTGGTCCCTCCCACGGGACCCGGATGTCCAGTCTGTCATTCATTCAAATTAATCTCCTGAATGTTTCAACGGCCATCGCTCGCGTCGTAAAACTTGCCAGTTTATAGCGGCACGGGGCGAACAACAAAACGCCGTGACAAATTCGGGTTAATAAGTCGCGCGCCGTTTAACGAGGTCACGTGCCCTCCAGTCGATTTTGCTTAGCCCCCTTTCGCCGATGCAGGCAATCGCTGAAACGCGTCAATCGATAGTCGAACGTGCCGAGGCTACCGCGGGGGTTACATGCTGCATTTGTTCTTGAACTTGCAGGGATGGGAAAAGGCTTCCTTAGCATTTCATTAAGTGCATTGTAATTGAAATGGTAAGTTGATAGTAAGTTACTATTTTAAGACACGCTTCCGTGTATGAAATGAGAGTTAAGAATAGTGGAAGCTCTACTTGGAATGCACCTGTAGTTCCCAGTACACCCTTGCTTCTATTCGATAAGAACCCCTTGGTCAGAGGTCAAAGGAGGAAGAAGACGAAAGAGGAAACAAACGCCGGTCCAATAATATCAGAGCCCCTTTCCGGTGTCTCGCGACTGGTGTATCAAAAATTCATCGTCCCACCTCCAGTTCCTTTTCCCGTCGGCCTGTCGCCAGTTTTATATCCCCTGCTCTATTATGTATGTCATCGAGTTTAGCTCTATCGCCGCGTGCAGATGCATCTTGCTCGCTGGCAGAGGCGCAAATAGGACACAGATTTCTGGGAGACGTTTCTTCTTCCCTATCTGTTTGTCATAAAGGAAACATTCCATCGGAATCGCCCCAACTCCCCTAGATCCTGTAGATCGCTTTCAGTCCAAGTGTCCTGCCAATTTCCGGCTCTCTCTCGAGACACTGGACATCGAGGAATTAAGATATCGCAGTTTTCTCGCTGGTAACGTGTATCACGAGCGGACGCGATTATCTCGGCTTCTGGCCGGTTGGTTTAGCGCGTGCCGGAATGAAATCGGCTAATACAAATTGTTTCGGGTCGCGCGAAACGATAGCGTTTCGCACCAGCACGGTGGGGTTAAAGTAGCCAAGTCAGTGCGCGTGATTTATAGCGCGCAGGGATTGCTTCGTGCCACGTTGTGCCGCAGTCAGCATGACGATGATTCCGAGTCACGCCGATCCCTTTACTTCGGTTAATAAGGTGCAAGTGCGGTAGGTTTGCTGAGGAATTAAGGGAATTGAACGCCGAGCGATTTTCATGCTACTCCTCTCGTGTGGGGGATTAAAATAATGCTCTGCTTTAATCTTTCGTTAGCTTCGCTGTTGTAAAATGCACGACAGTTGTGAATTATTTTTTTTCTATCTGTCTGAGAGCGGACAATTGGTTATGAATCCTTTTCTAATCCTCTAGCTATGCCTTCTGCATTTTATGAGAATCCCGGTCTTTTTTACTTCAGGGTTTTAGTCTGGATGCACAGGCTTTGAAGAGAAAAAGTCATCATTTCGTAGAATGTGCAACGCATGTGATAAGTTAATTGAAAAAATGCATTCCAAAGTGGAATTATTGTGTGAAAGGTGTCACCAGAGCAGTGGAAGTGAATAAAGCAATATTTATTTATAATGGTAGTCGTTTACTCTATTCCATCTTTTTTCTTTTTTAAAGACAACTACATAAGTTTAGTTTCTAAAATTTAAAATTTTTAAAGGAAAGTCGTATTCTCAACTTAAAAAAAATCAGTGTAGGTACCAAATAAAACAAAGAATAGATAAATGTTTAAAAACAAATCGTGTTGTTGTAAAAAGTAGATATAACGCGCGGGTAACGAAAGTCTTCTTCGTTATCCCAATCAGGGGATAGCAAACAACTGATTCACTATTGTTTTTTTAACTTTATTCCACTGTTTCGACTTGGTTATCAACGAAACACGATCTTGATAACAATTACTCATTAAAATGAAGCAGAGTTCGTCTCCGAGCGCAGGACAGAGGAGAAATACTTTCAAAATTAAATCAGAGAAGTAAATTCTCGCGAAGGGGAAGTAGAAGGATGTCAGAAAGTTGCGAGCGATGCCAAGTGCCGCGGGAACGAAGGGAAAAAGCGAGCCCCCAAGGGGCGACGTAAGCTTTCCCTTCAATTATTGTTCCCACTTTACGGCCACTTCATCCTCGATGCAAGGGAAACGCCGATTGGACTGCCAGCGAATTTTCGTTAAAGATCGGGCAACAATGAACCGGTTAAGGTGGCCCGACCCACTTTCGGCTGGATCGTGGTGGTTTTATAACCGAACTTAACCCCGCGGAGCTTTTCAATCAACTTTTCCCAGGGAAGATTATTTTTTCCTCGGAATAAGATCCCAGCGGAGACGAGGAAAATGTTTGCGAGATTATGGCTGAAACGCTACGCGGGTTCCTTTTAATCCGATTTCGCTCGATCGCGATCGAATTTCTGCTCGGGCTAATGTCCGCTGAAAAATCGGTTTCCCAAGGAAAAAGGGTGGAGGCCGAGGGAGGGTCGGTTATCTTTGTCGGGAACAAGTTGGCGGGAAAAACTGGCCCGACCCAGTTTCCAAGCCGATACGATGACGATAGCTCGAACACGACTTCGAAACGATTTATGTACAGACTTTTTCCTCTATGCTCTTCGCTTTTTTGCACAACCTAGGCGGGCGTTATCATTTTTTTTGGTTCGAATTCAACGGTCCACTGAAAAGCTGGGTCCGAGTGTGGCTGTGGCTGTACCCTGTGAAACCGGAAGCCCGGTATATTTTCGGTGGACCGGATGTTTCTGAATCGCATGGTTTGATAGTTTTAAATATTAGGTCAGTGTGAAAGTTTGTTCGGTTTATTGAACCGAATTCTTTAAACAATGTATTTCCTTTGCCTGTCTATGAGCTCCTGCCACTTTTCTAGTGAAAGAACTCGTGTAGTTAAGTAAGTTTTTGTGCAGTTAATAGTGATTGAACGACCTTTTGCGAAATGGTTTTTTAAGTAATGAATTAAGAACTTGTAATTGGTCAGAGACTATGCTAATATAGTATTAATTATGAGTAGACAGATGTATTTCATCGGAGGTGGAACGAAAATTGCATTTCTGATACCCGTTCTAAATTCGAGCAGACGGACAACTCTTCGATAGCGCGGTATCGCGATAAAAACCGTGGACGAAGATTGACGTACCACCGAGTGGACGTCGAAAATTGTCGAAATTTTCCTCTCTATCGCGGGTTCGCGTAGAGAGTCCTTGAAACGCGACGCTTGGGACTCGAAGAAACCAAAGCTTTTTTGGCAGAGGTGAATTTTTAATTCGGCCAGAGTTCGAAAAGGGTCAACGGGATGCTCGAGGAACTAGTTGGTCACGAGTGTTCGATAACGCTGCTGCGCTTAAATTAACGACTCTCCATCTTCCGATATCCGTAATCAGGAGGCAAAAATATTTATAGAGATTCGAGTGGATCTTCTTAAGATGATTCCTGATGCCGATCCCTTTGATATTAACGCAAATATTCAGCTGCCTTTAATATTCTCTCCCCTTCATTTCAGTTCCGATACATTGCAGGGACGTCACAGAGTAACCTACATCGAAAAAAAATTAATTTTCCCTATTTTATGTTATTACTAGAGCCTTTTGGAATACATTATTGGTACTAACTTAATTTCGCAAAAAATGTGAGCTAATCCGTTTTTGTTCTCAATGCCTCATAATAACAAGAAAGAATCATTCAACTCGGTCCACGCGTTACAAAGTTATGTGCGAACCTACGTACATAAAAAAAATATATTTTTTGAAGTCGGTTCACAA
Organism: Andrena chrysosceles; assembly: GCA_963855975.1. Taxonomy (NCBI): domain Eukaryota; kingdom Metazoa; phylum Arthropoda; class Insecta; order Hymenoptera; family Andrenidae; genus Andrena; species Andrena chrysosceles. Next base: position 4,968,629 of record OY979766.1, on the reverse strand, counting down.
CCAACTCTTCTTCTCCGCAATGCTCCAAATCATAAGAAGTCCCCAAAATAACCACACCCTCGACCTCAAATACCTCGACACCTGTTAGATTAGACCACCGCGGTCAAAATCTCGTATCTTTCCCTTTCACGAGTCAACTATCCCCGAATCTATCAACCATCTATTTCCACGTAACATTAACTTCCGCCGTTTCAATCTCTGTTACCACGAGAAAGACCCTGAAGAATCCAGACAAACACCTTCTCCTGTCAACTCCCTAACGGGGCCGCTGGTTCCACGCGCTATCTGACATCTGCAAGGTATTAACCGTCTCCTCGCGGACAGGCTCACGAAAACATTATTCCCTAAGAACAGAGCTCGCTTAGTGGGAGGGACAGTTTCAAGTGCGTCCGTCAGGGAGCAGATGCTAGGGGCGCGACGAGTGGCGTTGAATCATAGATTCCTAGATTACAGGGGCCCGACTGGCAAGGAAAGCGGCAAAGGACGTTGCTGAAATGCAAGAGGAGGACGAGTGGGCGCCTGTGGGACGAGTGGCGAGCTGCTGGAGGGACGGAAACGGAGAGGCCAGTTGATTTAACGGAGCCTGTTCCCGTCGAGGCGGCTCTGTAATTTTGTTACTTCATTTTTGCTGAGCGGCAAATCGCCGGACGAGACGACGGGATGCTTCAGATTTGTTCGAGCCACCGGGAGTACTGCGATTGAAATCAAAACTAGGTTTATTTCGCTCGCTTCCTCTTCAGGGCACCGGAGCTAACTCGTACTCTAGCCCCGTGCACCTTTTCTCAGGGAGCCATTCAAGAGGGCCATTTCGAATTCTCAGACGCCGCTCGTTATCATGTCCCAGAATAAATCTCTTCGAACATCGATAACACACGTTCCCGCTTTTCCCGGTCTCAATGATTAACTACATCCAGTTCAAACCCCTCTTCGTTTGTTTAATTATACAGCCGGGCAACTCTGCATCGCGAATCCCGTCACACTGCTCCCGCTCCTAAAAACGTATACATTTTTTTCACGCTTCTCTCGGTCCTCCTTTTTCCCAAATTCTCGTTAACTGGCACGGGAGCCAGAATAACTCGCCAGTCACTAATGAAAAATTGTTCACGCGTTCCCGCGCCTACCTGTTCACTATGAATTTGTCCTGAGATTACTTTTTTTTATATACATATATATAAAAGTACCCTTTTTTTCCTCTCCTCCCTCGGCACGGCCCGGTGGAATTCGTCGAGGCGCGGGGACACGCGACCAGTTTTTATTTCATTAATTATTGGAATACCTGAATACCGAGGCAGTTTTATTTGCACCCTCTCATCCAGGAATTTTCATTAGCAGCAGTTTCAATAGCGGCGTATGGCACTTTACTGATTGCGAAACGGCCACAACGGCGGACGAACCGCGTCGGCGTTTGCCGCTACCGAATTCACGTGCGCCGCACACGCAGCTGTATTACGGGCGCCTGAAATATCGCGGGCGATAAAATTTCACCGACCTGTGTAATTCTATCAGTCGGCCTCGAAGACGAGCTCGATACCATCCGCGAATTTCTCGCCACCCCCACAAATGGATTTATAACGGCCCTTCGTCACTCCCGCGGAATTAAAATGTCCGCTCGGATGGCGGGCTTTATCGTCGCGAATCTTACCGCGAAATACAAACGACCGACAGTGTCGTTAGACATTCGTTTCGTTGGCGACGTTCGTCTGCGTGTCGATGGCACTTGCAACGCATTGGAGGACAATTTACAGGCTCAGCTTGGCTCGGGAGCTTGAGAATTTGTATGGAGAGATTGGTTACGCTGAAATGTCAGGATAATCGAATTTTCGGTGAGCAGAACTGTGTGAGGAGAGAAGCAAGTGGTGTTTGGACGTTTTTAAGTATGATTTACCATTTTCCAAGGGAAATTCTCTGGCGAGCGGCGCGCTGGAAACGAAGCTGCGTGCAGCGATCTCTGTCGGGTTCGATCGCGCGAAATTCGACAAGTGTCACTCGATAATGCGCCTAACGAATCTCGAACCGAGCGAGCCACGGATATGCGAAGGAATAAACTCGACCCGTAACACCCTTCGACGTCCATGTACGACTGCAATCCATTCCGAGGGGAGCAGAGATTTTTAATCGAGTTTCGTGACATCAAAGTGCTGCTGTCATCGTTCCCTCCTTCTCTCTCCCTCTCACCCCTTTTCCCGCGCCACCACCACCCCCGCGTTCGGCTCGTTTTCATGCCGAGCTCGTAGCATCGTTCATCAGCTCGTTCGGAGCTGGAAATTAATCGTCGCTTCTGAAAATAAGAGGCGGGAGGAAAAAATTCCGAACAGCAACGGGGACGGCGTCGAACGCACCGCCAAAGAAACACGACGCTGTTCACTATTTATGAACCGGTCGGACCTAACTCGGATGAAAGACGAACGGACGTGGTGGAAAGATTGAGAAGCGAGGAATAAGGAGTGACTTCTGGGGGACCAATTCGTGGCGCCATGGAAATGAAAATGAAAATAAATTAACAAGTTCTGGAGCTGTGAGACTATTTATTACCTACTTGTTGTAGAGGATATAGTATTATTGTTGAGGAAGGCATTATTTATATAACAACAATACTAAGGATACTTCAAAGAAGATCTTTTTAGATCTTCTTTTTAGATCTTCTTTGAAGTATCCTTACAAGTAAACATTCACTTATAAGGAATGGAGTTTCCCGATTTGGAATATATATTTTTAAAGTACTTATAGTAACTAAGAAATCCTGAAAATTATATCTGCAATGGACCTATTTTACTCATGTTATCAATAACATTCAATATAGCCTCAGGACCTATGCGAAAAACGGCAAAATCCTCTTATTTAAGAATAATTGGCTAAAACCTGGCATCTGTATGTTTTATGTGGTTCTGTATCTGAATATAATGTTATTGTTTGTGTAAAAAAAATTCCTAAGGTAGTTCTCTTAATAAAAAATCGTTTTTTTTTTAGATAACTCAAAACGGAAAAGCCGAAGAATTTTTTAAATATTTTTTTCGTATTATTCATACTAATTTACTTGAAAATCCATTTTAACCTGTTTTTAACTCCCAGGGGCTACATCTGGACCCATAGGGCAAGATACCAATTTATAACCAGTTTAGGTTAGGCTGAGAAACAGTCTGTGAGATGAGTATATGTGTGAGTAATGCATTGTTCGATGATCTTCACAGTGACTGCTTTAACGTGTTCCAATAAAATTGTAAGTGTTTTCATTATGTTTCGCCATGATAAATTCGAAGTCGTCTATCTAAAAAATTCTCCGATCTTTCCTGTTTGAGTTATCTTCGAAAAACCAATTTTTTATTAAGTGAACTACCTTAGAAAATTATTTTACATAAAAAATAACATCATATTCGGATTCAGCACCTCAAAAAACATACAACTGCCAGATTTTAGCCAAGTATTCTTAAATAAGAGGATGTTGCCGTTTTTCGCATACACATTGAGACTATATTAAATGTTATTGATAACATGAGTAAAATAGGTCCATTGCAGATATAATTTTCAGGGTTTCTTAGCTACTATGAGTACTTTAAAAATATATATTCCAAAACGAGAAACTCCATTCCTTATAAGTGAATGTTTACTTGTTAGTATTGTTGTTATATAAATAATGCCTTCCTGAGTTGGGCATTTTATATATTTTATATTTTATATTTTATAATCTTCGATTAAAACGAAATTATTCGAGAATATCGAATAATGCCCAATTCTGATAATAACACAGTATCTTTTTTGGTTTTCAAGTTTATTCGCCACGAACGAATGACTCAAGAATACCCTTTCAACCAACAGGAGATGTTTTCGAAAGGGGCCAGTGATTCTGTTTACGTGATTCCCGGTGCCGTGATACACAGGGGATATCCTATGGACGTAACGAAGGCGAATTACGCAGGGCACGCATATTTTTCTAACAGAGACCGCGGGGTTGGAGAATGAAGATAGAGGCTTGGGCCGACCGGTTCTCGTTTGAATAATGGAGAAGCAAAACCTCGTAACTTTAGTCAATGTTATCTCTCAAAGCTTTGTCCCGTGGCTGCGCCTCGTCCAAACTCATTTTCATAATTGCACGCTATGCACATACCCTTTCTGCGCGTTCCTATTTCGCGGATGTCCCCCGCTCTCGCGCGAGCGGCGTCTCGCGGCGGGACGCGCTCGTTTTTTCAGAGAAACCGACGACGCCGCGTTAAAACATTTTTAATTACTTTAAATTTCGTTTCCCGTCGTTTGTTACGCCCATTACAAGGGGAAACTTTCGCCGGGGAATCATAACATTTGCACACGACCGTGTCCCTCCGCCTCGTGTCCCAATCCATTTCGATCGCTGGCGACAATTACTCAGCTATGATTATCACCTTCCACCAGAGTTTGCGACCAATGAGATCGGTACAACGAAATGTTCGAAGCGATGAAAATTCGTGGAGAGTTTGTATGACGAATTGTTAATGGCGAGGGGCGATTGGAGATTACCTTTTTGGAGGATTTAATAGAATTCATTGAAATATATGGGATGACTAAAACGTTACGTGTTTGCGCGGTCCTTGTATGTCCTTGATGTCGTTCCAGAGGCAGTGCAGATTAATATGCCCTCCCAATAAGTGTGTTCTGTGCCGCGTACAGAGCATGTACGAGCGCGGTTTTACTTTCATCAATTCGACATTATTGAACGAAAGCGTGAAATTTGGGAATACGGACCAAAACTCTGTTACAGAATCTAGATAGCTCTCATTTTCGCGGGGCACGGCCAAAATTTCGTTCCATAATTCAGCCGCGCGTTCGCATAAATTCGAATTGCATCGCTTAACACAGCTGTGCGCGTATGAATAAAGCCAACTTTGAATAATATATGCAATATATTACTTTAACGAGCACCGAATTGGGACACTCGAAACAATTTCCTCGTTGACGTTAACAAGACACTCGGCTTTCACGAAATATTAATATTAATAAATTATTGATCTGATCAGCGATCGCTGTCAGAAGAAGTTAATAATATTTATAGCTATCGGTGCCGGAGACGTCGACTGCGAACGTTACCTACTCGTTACGATTAAAACCCGAGGGACGCCGTAGTAAATATTTAAACCCTCAAACGAAATCACGCAACTTTAATTTGCAGTATATCCCCTTTCTACATTGGCCATTTGCGAATATTTTCCGCCGGCGGGAAATTCATATCGGAAAAGACATTAGACGGGGCACGGCGCTTTGAGATTTTCTGGGTCAACGAAAGTACTAATTAACATGCAAATTGTACATATTAATCTTGCAAGTTCCCGTTCCCGCTGGGAGAAGCTAGGAGCACCGTAATCAAAGTGCGGCGACGATTACGCGTCACCAGCCAAATGCAAATTCGATCGCGAAACGATTCCCCCGGAACGTTCCGACACTTTTTGCGATAGCAACTGAGACCTTTGAAAATTGAAAAATAATTAAATAGCAAGTTTTCTGCTACTAAAACGTCGGACCATTTTCTACGTCTTCGTGGAAGTTACATAATTAAAAGAAAGCATCTACAGAGAAGAAATGAAGGTTTCTATAAGTGCCCGCGGTATTTTACCGTAGTTTCGTGTCGTTTTCGACGGATAGTCGGTGACTCGATTTCGCTCGGTTCATCGATCCGTGCCCTTTCCTCTTTAGACGTATTGCATAAGCGCAGCCCTAATGCACGATTCGCGTGTCATCCGTTGCCCAATACAAATCGCTCCCCTGGTGGAGTCCACGCATTAGTATTTCCACGAGCACTCGAAAATTTATACTAGAAACCGCAGGTTCTACATAAACAACGAATAAATAGAAGACAACCTTCCCTACTGGGAATAACCAAATAGCCTCTCGCACATACAAAGATACCATTACATCAATTTCCATCATTATTCAAATAAAAAGGTCCACTTCCCGTGTCAAAGTCCCACGCGAAACAACAGAAGAAACCCGTCAAATGTCCCGGAGAAGAACGATTGAAGCCAGAGCGAGGCATATCAAAGATCTCGCGAGTCGACCATCGACTCTCCGCAAGCTCGTCCGAAATATAAAGACCGGAGCGTGCTAACGGTCGGCGAAAGCTCGAGGAGCGGTTGGATAAAGCCGCGGCAAAATAAATAAACAGTGGGGGAAAACAAGCGTGTCGGGCGACGCTCGCGAATCGAACGGGCGTAGGCGGCGGTGTGTATACGCGGAGGCCAGAAATAAAAGTCGATAGTCGGTGGTCGAAGGTGAACGGACCGCGGTGTTTCGCCGAGAGGATCGAGGAGAAACGGACCTCCCGGGAGTGTTTCCGTCTTCCCTCCGTCTCTTCTTCTATTTTTTCTTCGCGTCCCCCGACGTTTCCCAATTCGAGTTCGGCTGGACGTGAAAATCTCTGCACGGTCAGTTTATTTTAGACGCGACGTCGGTGGAGGGAAGACGCGAGTGGCGAAAGGGGCTGCGCGTGTGTGGGCTGGGAAGGTGGAGAGAGAGTGCAAGCAATTTTACGGACAACACAGCCTCTCTCGGCGGTCGCGGGAGTAAGCCCGTGGCCTGGGTCGAGGAGGGTGAAAAGCTGCAGAGCCATCCCCCTTCGAGCAACGCACTTACCCAATCCCTACCTCCTCCACTCAGCCGTGTGCATCCCGCGCCGCTCGCTAAATATGTTGCTCCACACGAGTGCCGCAACAGCGACGATCAAAAGTGCCGGCGACGCACGCCCGCGTGCCACTTACCGCGGAGACAGAGCTTTTTTTCCGCCGCTTTTCGCGCCGATCTCCTCGCGCTCGTCAAGTTGGGGTTGTGGCGCGAGGTATTCCTTTTGTCGATGCAGCGGAACGTTTAAGGTTCAGGGAGATCTATGGTACTGTTGCAGGTCGTTGTTGTAATGGCACGCTTCTGTAGCTCCTGATACGAGAATTCTAGCGTGGTGAAGATCTTAGTGTCTCAGCCCTTAGTTAGAGGGCAATCGTGTTACAGAAGTACAGTAAATTGGAGGAACATTGACATGTTTTTGGAACATTTTGCTATATAATATAAAAATTAACATTTTAACATTTGCTTTATGTATCCTATCATAACATTACATATTTTGTGAATGCAACTAGAAGTGTCAAAATGCATAAATTTTTTACCCCGTAACCGGGTAACATTGGCAAGTTAAAGTTTTACCACATCTGAACTTACATTAACACTTAAATTTGTTTCTTTTTATGTTCAATGCACTCTATTTTATATATATTTAATTTTTTATTTTTTTATTTTAATAATTAACATTTTTAAATTTGGTTTAGATATCCTATTATAACATTGCATCGTTTGTGATTGTACTACAAGTGTGAAATGCATAAAATTTTTTCCTTTTCCTTTTTAATAGATGCCAATGTTACCCCGTACTGCCAATGTTCTCCCAGTTTACGGTACCTGCTAGACAGCCTCTTCGGGCTCCACAGTGACCCGGGCCCAACAAAAGGCGGGTAATCCAACAGTCAGTTAGCCTCGAAAGTGGACGAGTGGGAGTGAAAAATGAAACAGTAGGAGACTTGAGAAAACGCAGCACAGTGTCGAATGTCGTGCGCGACTTATGAGCATGCACCCCTACTTTGCTTTAATATCGCGTGTGCGCAGAAGAGGCAGGGAATCCCCTTCTCGTCTGTACGTAACAAGTAAGTCGAGAAGCCCTTCCCCCACCGTTTGCCTTTTGAAAGTAAAGAGTTATTTAAATAATAACCTTGCCCAGCGCTCGCACAAAAGTGTAACTGAGATTTCGCTCAGCCGTCTGGAATAGAATGTAAATGAGAAGACACTGGGCGAGCAATTATCTCTCTCTCCCCCGCCTCTCTCTGTCCCGCCTCTGTGCCCAGCCACCCCCTCTCCAACCCCGAGCCCCACGGCAGTTTTACCGTGTTGGAATTTCCGCGCTTTCATTGCGCCGCTCTTTGTGTTTACCCGCGCGGGGGAGGGCTCGGTACACGTTTCCGTTGAATTCATCAACGTTGTTGACAAAGCTGCACGCTCCTGCGCAGGTATCGATAATTTTTAATCGCGCCTCGCAGACAACGGTTAATAACCGACGCGGAATTTCACGGGCCACCGGTTGCGCCAGGGTTTCAAAGTAAACGAAACCCTGTGCATAAGCCTGACTCCCGCGACGCGACCTGCTATTTCTAAACACGGGTTTTTTACCGCGTGTTTCGTATTTGGAATCGAGATCGCTCTCCATTAGCTTCAGCTGTCTGGGGTTTAAATTGCGCGCCTCGCACCACAAACAAGGCATTTCGATTTCTGTGGACAAGAGTCTGTACGCTTAGGTACTCCCCGTTATTTTGGGATGCCCTGTGTAGTTGGGAAACACAGTATAAACTTTCACACCGCGTCGGACAGCTTTCATAACCGCGCAGAGTACGCGCGACCAGGTGCCACAGAATTGAAAGGGAATTTCGAATCGCTACAACCAGCGAAATCAAAGCGGAGCGATGAATAAGGAACGTGTAGCAATGGAACTCGTGGCCGTTATTATTATTAGGCTCGTCGCGTTAAAGAGCAATCGACAGTGCACGGTGTACGCACATGTTGCTATTGCTTTCCCGTAAATAATGCTCGCCACTCACGAGGTAATAGCATCATTCATCGCAGCTGTCAGCGGCACAAAACGCGCTGACGCACCGCGCCGCGGACCCGCACAATGCTCGAAATTATCCTGCACAAGTAGTCGTAACAAAAATGATCGCCGCGGTCTAGTGTGCCCCGCTAAGCTCCGTTTAATTCCGGCGTTAAGGTTTATTCAATTGCTCGCCGTTTCCGTTCCCAGCGGCGAAAACGTGCGCGTCCTCGCGATGTTTGCCCGAGCCGCACTCGAAACTGGGGTGCACAATGCCGGCTCGCCAGTGTTGTGCAACTCCAATGGGCGATCACGAGTGGTAATTATTCTCGTCTAGTTCGTTTGGAAAGCTTCTGCTCCGGATAGAATCGCGACGTATCGATTGTTGAGATTTTTCTCGAGGGCCGTGTTTATGGTACCGGGAGCTTGAAATGTAGGTAATAAATAAGTTCCGAGGAGCGTCTGCGATCGCTTGGGCTCGCGATCGGGCCAGGATCAGGGCTCTGGGTATTAGATAGATACTCTCATGTTAGACCCCTGTCGCTGAAAGGTCCAAATTAGAATAAAAAATAAATATTTTATTTTTATTCTTATTTTCTACTTAAATACTCTAGTTTCTGAACTGATAATATGTTTATTGTAGGGCTGTTCGATTCACCTCAAAGAATCGATTCTCGAATCGAATCAAAATCGGATTTCAAGAATCGATTCTTCTGAAAAATCGAAATTAAAAAATCCACATCAAACAGAAATATTTATGCAATAATTAATTATAATTCAATATGTACCTACTAACTTCTGTATTATTTTGTTGTATTCAGTACAACTTTAATGTTTGATAACTTACAACTCGTTCCATGTGCAATGCACTATGTCACGCCACAAGAAAGAATGGTAAATTAGGATCTAGGACATAACAATCGTATATAAATTTGCCGGAAATCGTATATAAGTGACAGAAAACGTATAAGACCAGGAAAATCTACGCATCAAGCAATTTGAGTGGTCCTTTCACTAATGACAAGTATTTCTCCCAGACGGCAAAAAATTGATTTTCGATTTTTACATCAAAGAATCGATTCTGGGAAAAATCGAATACCAAAGAATCGATTCAAAAGAACGATCTTTTAACAAAAAGAATGGATTTTCTAAAGAATCGAATCGGAATCGAACACCCCTAGTTTATTGGAAAAGTAAATCTTCCTCGCACTCGCTATCTATTCATCGATTCTACCTTCGTGAAATCGGCTACAGCCGAGAGAGAGCTGCACCGCCTCCCTCTCAACCATCTAATCCACAAATGGAAGGCTGCCACCTTGTTGCATACAGAAATTCCTACTGCACACGCAGCCCCAACGTATGTCATATTGAAGCGTGCACCAGAAACTGCATCATCTCGTTATGAGCTTACCAAATCGATATAGATTCTGTCCATCTATCTCTACGCCTCTCCAGAGGGGCCTTACCGCGGTGTAACACAATACAGATGTGAAATATTGCACGAAGGGGACCAGTTCCGTGCGTTTTCTCCACACATCCGCCGAAAAGGCTCGCATCTGCGTGGCATGTGCGTGGCCGTGGCGCCCTGCGGCGCGCGCCCAAATCGTTTGTTGCCCCGAAAATTTGTTCTGGATGCCCCGGGGGCCCGTGTTTTCCTCGGGCCTCCTCGAGTGCTCGTCCACCCATTCGAGCCTCCCTGAGCTTTGTAACGGTTTCCTACGAGTGCTTTTCTTTTGGTTTTTTTTTGTTTCTCGTTCTGCTCTCCCTTCGTTCTTTCGACACGGCGAAGCCCGCCGAGGACCTCTCCCTCCGTGCACGAGTGTTTTCTCTATACAGTTGCGAATCTCGTTCGTCCATGACGCGCGTGTCGACGGGAGCGTTGCTGCGGAGGCAGGAAAACGGTGCTCGAGTACGAAACAGGCCTACGATGGGGGTGGCCGCTGCTTTGTCGCGTTTAACGGCGAACACGGTAATTTATTGGGTTCCGAACGAGTATCCGGAGAATTTCTTTGAGGGGGCAGGGGTATCGGTGGAGGGAGTTCGAGTGGCCTGCTCTAAAAACCTGGTCTGGATACTCTGAAGTGGCTAGAGGACTCGGTTACTTCTTTACGAGCGTCTGCTTCGTTTCATGGGAACGCGTATGCACGTATGTATACATTGGAGGAATGTAAGTGGATGCTTGGTGGAAGTGGAAGGTCATCCCATAAGAAGTTGCAAGATGTATAGGTATTACAGAAGAGATTACATACAGGGCCGGATTTAAGGAATAAGGCCCAGGTGGCAAATGTTCCCTGGGGCCCATTTTTTTCGGGAAAATGAAGAGGTAGTTTACTAAAAACTGGCTAAATGTAATAGCACAGGAAAAAAATATAGCTACTAGTGTTTGGATAAAATCATAATTATTTCGAAGATGGGGCCCTGGCTGGGCTTTCTGGGCAGAGGCCTGGTTAAATCCGCTACTGACTACATAATTTTCATCTATAAGCAACCAAGAGGAGGTCAAGTGTTTTTCAAGAATTCTCTTAAAAGTCATTTCATCGACACTCTCACCGATGGACCCGTGTGCCTTTTTTCAAATTTTATACCAACAGACCTCTTTATCTACGAAACGCCATATTGCTTAGATAAGACTTTTTCCTGTACGCTTCAAAGCCCGCAAGAAAACACTCGAGCGGTGTTTGGAGGGGATTGAATGGAGGCCAGAGAAGCTTGGGCATTTTCTTTGTCCCGCGATCGGGGCAAACAGAGAGAGGAAGAGTGGCTCGCTGGACTCGTTAGATCGAACTGGTCGTTTTTGCCCCCTGTCATAGATGACACGTTCCAAGAGGCCACTATCTACGAGTGATGCCTCGCTTCGAGTTTGCATGAGCGGTAAGAGTGAAAAAGTAAAAGCAAACCAGACATCTCGCCATCCTCCCCGCACGCTCCTCCGCTCTCTCTTTCTATTTCTCTTTCGCGCTCTTAGAGCCTGTCGGTAGTAGCTGACAATGACAGGGGCCACACACAACGCCATGTATAATGCACTCCAAAGCGTCGGCTAATACAATTACAAGCTAAAAGCTTCGTCAAATTTTTGCTCAGGGAGTGACCCGCGCCGTCCACCAGCCTCCCCCCGTCCCTCTTCACCCTTATTCCGACCGGCCCGGAAACGACATTGTTTGGAAATTCAGTTATTTTTCGTGATGGAGTTAGCCGACCTTCTGGGTAGATTGTTAACGACGGCGGCGTCACACTGTGAAAACGCGCCTTTCAGCGACGTTTACCGAGCGTTCGCAGGAATCTTTATACAGTTTCCGTCACCGGTTAATTAGTTTCCAAATGGGTGATTTAGTGGATGCAAACGATCACAGGGGAAAATAAAAATCATCGACGTACGAAAAGAAGCAAAACTCGGAAAATTCAAGACCCTGTATCTTTTAAACAAATTCAAAATCGGAAAATTGATGACTTAAACCCTCCCCTAATTTCACGAGGACTACGACATATTATAGTTTGGACGAAATCCTAGGCATGGAGGGAAAAATGTGATTGATTTGGCGTGGAATGATCTCTTTAACCCTTTAAGGCCCAGACACTTTTCTCGGCGGAAAAAAATGATTTCTTGCGATTAGTTAATTGAAAAATGGTTCCAATACATGCACTTCATCGTTGTTTTACTAAAAAAGCCAGTCGAAATATGATTTTCTCGATGTGACGTATACGTCAAACTGGGCGTGTACGGATTAAAAAAGCGATTTTTTTTCCTGAATCAAACTGTACAAGCATTATTAGTTTAGTATAACAATTAATTTACACGTATCTACCAAATAAAATGTAAAAAAATAATTTCACTCTCAAGTGTTTAAAGAAAACAAGAACAACGTTTCAGGTTATTGAAAAATGTCCAACATGCATTCGCCAGAAACGTTTCCCATGGTTACTGTAAACATTATTTACAGCGGTTAACGCATCAGTGGCTTGCATGTCGGAGTCATTTAGAGAACTGAACCGTTTTGAGATCCAAAATTATCGACTATCGATTTTTTTTATACGTCTGAAAATGATATGAAGTTTACATCACACTGGGCGCTAAAGGGTTAATATTATATTCTCTTTTGGATTCCCTTCAGCACTTCCGCGTTCTCTGCCACGGTAATAATAATAACCGGGATTATTTCCGCGAAATTGTAATAACACTTTTGCACGGGTGATTTTTCCGCCAGCGAGCAAATATTGTTAACTCGTCGCGAGTGCGGTGGGCAAACCCGATACTCGTGAATTTTCAAATGTTTCATCTCCGCGAGCCCTCTGCCGTTTAATAAAGGGCTCATTAACGTTTGAGCTTCTTTCTGGCGCGGATAGTTTGTATTTGAATTCGTAATGCCGCGCGGAATGGGGCCCTTGACAGAGGCGCTCGCAGCGGAATTAACGCGAGAGGCTGACGTGTGCGTTTTCACGGAAAGTGAAGGAAAAAGCTCAGCGCCGCTGCCATTCGCTAATTTAATATCGCACCTGTTTCCACGTCTGTGGATGTATATTCACCGGAAGCGAGCTCGCTATGCACGCGAGGGAATGTCTGCCGCATGATAATCTTGCAGTGGTTCAATTCGGAAGCATTCGGAGCTGCCCCGTGTGTCGCAGCCGTCCAGCAACCACTCGAAATCGGAGAGGGTTGCCAAGCCACGGTCCACGAGGACAAAGGGTGACGGGTTTCCCGCGAACGAAACCCATTGGCCACGCAGAAATCGACGTTCGCGGCAGCACGGGCCGGCGAGCAGCGGAAGACCACGAGTTCGCGTTCGACAGACCGAGAGAGTCACGAAAGCGGGAGAAAGATCGCTTCTGCCAGTCCGCGCGCTAAAAGAGACCAACGACCCGGCGGTGTCCACGGAAGGGGTTCGCCGAAACGAAAGGCAGGCAACGGGAAAGAGTTTAGCGAGGGGTGCGAACGAAAGGAACAGAAATAGAGGTCTGGAGGAGCAGAGGTAAGTGGCGCAGGGGAGGCGACGGGCGCATGATCGGTGCGTTGAAGCGTAACGAAAACAAAGGGTCCATTGGTTCGATGCAACCGCGGTGCACGCGCATAATGCAACGGGCATGCATCGTAGCCGGCATATGGCCGTCCGCGGCGGGGCAAACAAACACTCGACAGAGCGTTCGCCAGACGAGATCGAGGAGGAGCCAGTCAGCCACGGTTTTCGCCACCTTATGGCGCGTGATTTCGAAAATCATATTCAATTTCTGCGCCAGGGAGAGGAGGAGGAAGGGGTGGTGGATCGGGTGGGTTTATTGTTCGCGGACGCCTCGCGTGAATTAATTCCCCGGTCCCCGGATCGCAAACAATCGACGATGCGGCGTATCTCGTCCGGTCACACCTCGCGTGCAACAACGCGATTGCAGCAGGCGGGACGTTCGTTTCGTTGGGTCTCGCCGGTCCCTGTTGCACCCGCGACAGAAATAATAATATCGAGGCTCGCCCCTCTGCGAGCGCGGGACGAGCTTCGATCGCGTTCGATCTACGCGTCGATTCTTCCACCCCCGGTCGAGTCCCGCGAGCAGTGACGGCTCGATCGGCCCTGTTCCGCAAATCCGACGATATGCCGCCCGGAGATCGGCGGCCGGGTGGCTGCCTGGATCGTATCGGGACCGAAGCGATAAGAGGTTTAGGAAAATCGCGTCGGTTGGATGTTTTCTCAATTTCGAGGGAAAGAGTGGATCGACGCTGTTGAAGCGCGAATTAAGTGCAGCCGGGCTGGCGGTGGCGGTGGCAGATTGGAATTAGTTTGTTGCGGGGGGTGTGGGAGCGGAGTGATTGGAGGCGCGGTACCATTGGACGTTGGAAGTTTTCTGGGTGGTTCGATTTCTTTGAAACTGGCTCTGCTTGCGATCGATAGATATTAGGGGAGACCGGGGCTAGTTGTTACATTTTTCAGTTTTTTATTTTTTTGCATTTTTTTTTGCATAACAACACGCCCCTTTCCCTTTGTAACAACATCCCCCTTTTCGTATGTAACGACATGCCCCTTGTCTTGTGTAACAATTTGCCCGGGCTGACACCATTGTGTATAAAAAGCTATAAGTTCATACCAGTTTGGTGTATACTTATGTTCTTGGTACGAATCTGTAGTTAAAGGAACACTGATTCAAACGTGGTAATATTAATTTACATACATTTATCTGTCTATTCGGTAGAAAAGATTGAAGTAGAAAGAGAAAAGTTAGTATTAGTACCGCAAACACAAAAAACTGTAATAAAGTGACAACCTGTGAACCGACTACGAACAAACAACATAAGGTAAATGTACCAATTTCTGCTCATGTACCGATTCCTACTCACTTCGTATTTTTCTCATTATTATAAATGTTACGTTTGTACTATAGTTGTAACAAAATAATTTTAAGTTATTTGAACGTTTACGCGAGTGTTGCACGAGGTGGGGGCTAAATTAAGTACAGCCTAAGCAACGAAAAAAATGTAAAATAAGAGACTCATGATTTTGTGATCATGTTCTAGCTGTTTGTGCTAAGGAACAGCGCCACCATTGGCATTCGAGAATTAGGCACAAGGTGGCCATTATAGTGAAAATTGTTGTTTAGTAAAACATACAGAGATTATACAGTGCTCTCCATTTAGATTTTTCACGATTTCTAATATTTTGAAGTAGAAAACAGGTGAGTAAGTTTAGGGTCAAGTAAATACCGTCATGTCCGTATTTCTACTCACCCAAAAATTTTAGTAAGATAACCTCAAAATCAAAGTAATGTAGTAACCTCTATATCTATTCGAAGGCATGCTATTTTTTTTATCATTTTTTTATGTTCTAAAAATAATTTTATTTACATTTTTCATAGTTTTAATATGGAAGATAAAAATTTAAAAACAAAACAAATGGCAACAAAAAAGACGAGTAAGCATCAGTATACTGATGAAAGCATAAGAAATGCAATAGATGCTGTTTCTAGAGGTGTATCAGTTAGGGCTGCCAGCAAACAGTATCACATACCATTTTCAACATTGAGGTGCAAATACGAAGGAATATACCCAATAGGGAAGAAAAGCGGTCCACAGACTATATTAACAATTAACGAATAAGAACGATTAGTTCAGTGGATTTTGTTTGTAGGCAATAATGGTTTTCCATTAACCAAGAATATGCAGTTGGATAGTGTCGCATTGTTAATAAAACAGTTGAAAAGGGAAAATCTATTTAATGGTGGAGAAAGCTAAGTTGAAAAAAATAAGAGAAAAAGATGCAGCAGACATGAAAAAGATGAGATCTAACAACGCGAAGCAAATGATTTTAAATTTAACATAAACTGGTATTTTTATTTTAATAAATATTTTTTCCAAATTATAAATAGTTGTATTTGTTATTATGTTATAACACCTCTCCATAAAAGATGTAACTTATTCTAAGCTGAAACGGCAACATATTGTGTGAGCAGAAATTGGTACAAATTGTGAGTAGAAATACGGACATCGGTATTTCTCGTGAGTAGAAATACGGACATTTGGAGCATTGTATTTAATCACAAATTACTAATAGTTAAACATCTTGAAATATCTTTTTTAAATATTTTTTTAATTAGTTGATGTATTATTAAGGTATTAACCAATTTCTCTGCAAATTTTGACCACAAACAAATTTTTTACACATTCTTTATGACGAGTAACCTCTTAAATGAGTAGAAATTGGGACATTTACCTTACACAACTGTGTATGGTTGAAACACATCAGCCACTTCATCGTCAAAGTGATAGTCCAAGCGAAAAAAGTTTAAACTGCTTTGTAACAACCTGCCCCTGTAACATCTAGCCCCGGTCTTCCGTACACGGTTGCACATCTGATATTAGGTTCCGTAGGATAAAATTGAAATTAACAGGGTCCTCGATGGAGCATGAATGCATGCTCCTCCACAGTTTTACTCCTATTCGATATTCCGCACTAGACGATTCAAGCTCCGTGTCTCAATAAACTATCCGCACAAAGGACCCAACAACGGCATCCCATTCACGATACTAAGCCCGTCAGAAGCCTCATTGGAGCGACGTTTGTCCAGACAGCTAACGAGTCCTCCCCGACACCACAGATCCGCCTAACAAACCCCCCCAGGTGTCGCCAACCCTCGCGGCCCGAGAAGAATAGTCCTAATATCGTGCGACGTTTAAAACTCCCACCGAGTTACGTGAGTGTAGAGAGCGTTGCGCAACGGGAGCCGTGCAGAGTTTGGGTCAGGGGTGACTGGGTGAAACGGCGGCGTACGCGGTGGTTTTCACGGTTGCCGCAAGGGTTGAGAAATCAGCTGGCTGGCTGGCTGCCTACCTTTTTAAAATCCGAGTGTAGGGTGCTTGTGTATCGGCATAACGAGGCTCGTGCATGGACTCGGTGTATGGGAGCCGGGCACAGAGACTCACCCTGACCCTCCGCAGATATTGAATAAACGTTTAAGGGCTTGTAGCATGTTGGCGGTTTGGAGTCGGGGGACCGAGCGCGACGATGACAGAGAAAGAGGGTTGCAGGGCGGGTAGAGGGAGAAGGAGACAGAAGGGGGTGAAACGGGGCTGGATAAGGGCGGTTGCACGTAGGTAGCTAGGTTGATAGGTCGGGCAAGGTAGAACGTTACACTGGTCGCATAACCAGCCATCCATTACGTCGTGCTTTTGCGAACAACAATGACCAGGACGGATTACACAAAGGTGGAGGTGCGCGAGGGGGCGACAAGGAGCGACGCGCGCAAGGGTGGCTGCTCAGGTAGGAATAAAATACGCTCGCCACTAAATGCAAAGTCTTTAACTTCGAGCGGCGGAGGAGCCCTCTCTGCTCGTCGTCGCCGACGTCGGGATATTACTCAATTTAAATGCGAGCGGGGCGAAAAAAAGCGGCCAGAAAGACTGGCGCGGGGGAGATCGGGATAGAAGGAAAACACCCTCGAAACTTTACAGCCGCTTACGCGACGTCTCGTTATGTGCCGGTAAACAGCGGCTGTGATCGATACAGCCAACCCCATCGACTTTCCACGGATTTTCCTCTGTCGTCGCTGCTTTTCATTTTCCTCAGACTATCCCAGTCGTATCGAAATAACTTCTCTCCTTATTTTATTTTTTTTTCAAGCGTTGTGAAACGCGATCGCATTTTTCTCTATCCTACGATGCTTTCGCTGGCGAAGAGAGGGTGAAAGGTTTCGGAGTTATCGAGCTCGTGCGAAGGAAAAAGTATTCCTGCCTACATCGTTCCGCGTGATATAGACACTCCTGTCCTTTATCTCGACCTCGAGCAACCTTTTTCGAAGAACCTGGCTATTTTGGGGGACGTTTCTTTGATATCGCGATTGTGTTCGTAGGAAGGAACGCCAGGCACTTTTGTCATTTTATTAGAATGAGATTCTAGTGAGCTTGAACGCTGTGCGAAATCTGGAGACCCGGGGAATATGACCCGACAATATGATTGTATGCATTTTTCTGCAACTTTAGAGACTATTCTTCAAGCTCTACTTATTCTTCCATAAAAAGCATCACCCTTTTCAGCCCCACCACGAGTTACTCCTCTTCTAACCCCCTCTTTTTAAGCATTAATTCGTCCTTTATTTCCCCAAAAAAATTCTACGGTGCAGCTCAAGAAACTTTGTCTGTAACGTGTACACTAGTCCACCACTCGGTCTTACGAAAAGAAATTCTTCGGGCTTAGATTCCACAAAGAATTTATACAACAGACTGTGTACTTAAAGCTGAGCTGCAGATAGTATTTGCTAGGGACCAGAGACACACAATATCGAGCACCAGGTTCCACACTTTTTATTCATCCCAGATATATTTGTCAGGGGGGATAATCTTTTTTCGGTCCCCGATATAACGTCCAGTCGGAGATTCCACGTCGACTCGGCTGAAGGAGCACGAATCCGTGGCGCTCTTAGGCACCAATAGAGAACAACAATGGGCCTCTCGTACCTCGGGAACCATCTGCCGCAGCCGAGGAAATACAAACGTTGCTATATTGTGATTTCCGTCAAGGTACACGGATCAGGGAATCAAAGGTGCACCATCCTTGGATCAGATTAAGTCGCTGCAGTCACGGACCGTGACGTTTCTATTGGATGCCGAAGGCATTGGGCCCGGCACGACGAGACGAAAGTAATGGTACACATACTTAACGAGGGACGGAACCAATTCCAAACGAGATCCGCAACTACGGCTGGCAAGTTTGCATGAATTTAGTCATGCAACTGGGGATTGCTCGAGGGGTGGAATACGGGGAATCATCACGTTGTCTAATAGAGGCTAATACAGCGATTGGTTGCGGTGATTCGCATTAGGCTGACGTGGGCATTGCTGACGTTGAGTTGCAGGCGAAGGTATGAATACAATATCCTGCAGATGGGAGATGTATTTGGTCACTTAACACGATTCTTCCATTTAGATTATTGCGGCGGATTCGTCACGAATTTTAGAGAATTTTAAGGGGTGAATCTACACATCTGGTTCGGTGACCATAAAATCTGTAGCTTCTTTTTCCACTTTTATATATCTCAGTTAACGAGACGATAAAGGGTGGAACAGGAAGCGTGTTTCATCAGCCAGCCAGCGACGCCCTTTAGACGGGGGCAATCGATAACCGATCAATGATCTGAATCACAGAAAAGATGGAAAGCGACCGATTGGACGGGAATCAAGGGACGAATCACGAAACGACTTCGTGCTACAATGGGGGCCCGGGCCATTGCCTCGTCCATTTCGTCTAAAAGTATTTATTATTGGATTATTGGAAGACTTTAATGCACTCCGTTAGCCGACTCCCACCCCCTCGATCCCGGCCATCCCTTTTATTTTCCAGCGAGACATTCGTGCCCGACTCTAAATGCGCGGCCTTTCATTCGTCCGTGACACCCACGCGTGAAGGCAGGCTCGCCGATAATCAAATCCGTAAGCGTGAAACGCGACTGAATGCCTGATTCCGTGCGGGGAGTCAGGGTTTCAGGCATCTAGGCGGCCCGACATCCTATGCGGCGAGCCGGCGCCCTCCCGGCCACTCGATTTGTTCCATTTTATCAGCGGAGTGCATTTACGCAACGTACGCGCGCGTATACACGGTATACTTATGTACGAACACAGATCTTCCATCAAGCCGGCCGTGCAAATCACTTTTCACGCGCGTTCGTAGCGGAAAGCGACGTGCCTCGCCGCGGCGCAATGGTTCGAGCCGCGAGCGACCGCATTCATCGGAGCGTAGATCGATCTAGCGAGTCGCGACAGCGAGATTACTGCAGCTGCCTGATTATATTGAAAACTGGCCGGGCGAATCGATTCGTTCGCAGGATAACGGGGAGCTTTGCCTTCTCCCTAATTGAATGTTTCTTTTTGGGATCGAATAATTGGAGTTTCGATAAGGGTGCTTGTAGCTAATGCAGACCCCGATTCGAGGCAGCTCCCCGAAGCTTCGCCTCGGCTCATAAATTAAGTATCGTTTTCCTGATCCTAGTGACACCGTATTTTGAAGCCCGAACAATTTAATTTCCTATCCTTTTCACGACTGATCAGCGGCAAATCCAATTTGGACAGGTCTCGATCCCGGGGATAAAGGGGCGTTTCTACCAATACACGTTTTAAGCTCGCTGTAAATCCTATTCGAGCCCGACCTGTAACTCCGTCTTTCTTCCGTTTCTTCGCCCCCTGGTATACAACCGTGCACACTGTCGAGCATTTCCCGGAGTAGCTCGCGAGATCTGCTGACGTCTTTTGAGCATGCCTCGGGGGGTGGGTTGGGGAGGGGGGGGGGAGGCCGCCTCGATTCAAATTGCGTTAATATCGCCGGGGCGAAATTTTTCGTATCTCGACGGATTGTAATTGACGTCGTCGCATTCAGGGCCCGTTCGTACTCGAGGATCCAGCTGTCACTTTGAATGGTACGTGATTGGGAGGGCAATGAAGCGAATTACGAAACGAATGTGCGTGGAGAGAGGAAAAGGCGGCGAAAGTGTATCGCGCTCAGGTAGCGATATAGTATATTCCCTCTCGCCAGCCCATTTCGCTGTGATAGTAATCTCGTTTACCGATCCAGCGTGTACGTATACTGTGTCCGTTTACTCCCACTCGGGAAGAAAGGCGACTCGCACTTAAATACGTAGGAAAGTGTCCCTTAACCTCTCTCCCCTTGAGGATCAAATCCCTTGACTCTCGAATACTGGACACGTCAACGATCTGCGCTTTCGATCTCTAAGCTACACCAGTCGAGACCTATGAATTACTAGAGAGGCTATAGTCGATAAACACAGCGAGTATAATCACCCAGTAGAACTTTGGTTAGAATTTAGCAAAGAATACAAATTTCAAAAGTCCAATGCCACGTTTCTTTTAGGGCTGGGACTATTTGTCGAATTTTTCGGTATTCGAATATTCGAATACTTCAGTTGCTCAATTATTTGACGAATATAATTCGAATATACAAGTACTCGAATACTATTCGCATATACAAGTATTCGAATAGTACGGTGTGAATTATAAATCAAGTTCTTTGGGTTCATTTGTCAGGAAGAAATCTTGTAAGCTAATTTTGACTCACTTCACACCATATTATTCGAATACATCATTATTCGAATATATCAGTATTTGAATAATTACATTCGAATACTCAAATATTCGAAGCTTATTCGTAGCATTCGAATACTTGTAAAATATTCGAATATGAAATTATTCGAATAGTCCCAGCCCTAGTTTCTTTGAACCATGCAGTGTTTCCACGTTCCCCAGATTTATCAGCCCCGATTTCTAACGCAATTTCGAAGCTTGGCCATGGCTGGCTCGGTATCAAAGTGTACCTTTCCCCGGTGCGTCGTGGAAAAACGATTCGTTGGAGAGAGCCCCTCTCTGGCGAAAGAGTATTCCCCGCACTTCGTGGCCTTTTGGCATTAAAAAATGCTCTTCCGGTGGCAGCGTCGCCACACCTTCGCTCCCCGACGATCGTAATTGATCGTAGCGGGGCTCGAAGTCTCGTCACTTTGAATGGTATGTGATTGGGCGAGCAATGAAGCGAGCGGGGTGCGCGGGAAATAGGATGAGGAGACGAGAACGCTAAAAAGGGAGGATCGTAAGGCGGGAAGGGTGGAATCTGTCGAGGGAGGGAGCGTCGATGCGCTATACATGGCGAACCACACATGCACGTGTACACGGATATACGGGTGCATAAAATGCACAGGGTGGTCCGAGCAAGTGGAGCCACTTGGAGGACAATGTAAATGTTGATCTTGAGGACACTTTGCTTTTCAGGCGAAAATTGCGCGGTTCACGCAGGGGGGTGAGCGTGATGTGTACACCAAAGTGTCTCCGCGTTCTTTGATTTTCGAGATCGAAGCTGTCGCAGGCCTGTCGGTGTTCGAGTTGTATACATACAGTAGAGATGCAGTATTTTCATCGTGTCCTTGCCTCTTTACACCTCTGACTGTGAATGCGCGAGGGATGCACCACCCGAATCACCCAATTCTCATCGAGCTCAATATTTACGGGGTTATTCGAGTGGCTACGGTTGCCACTGCGAAGCACCCCCGCGCTCATACGCACATTACATACATAATACATACTCGACCCGCTCGCCTATCTCCGGCTTGCGCATACGCTCGCGTGTGTATACATACATGCATGCACGTCTGCAGGGCTTTGAGGGCGGATGGCGAAAGCTACCCAGTGTGCCAGGGTTACCCAGGTAACGCATCATTCCCCGTGTACCCATGGTAACCGTGCCAGACTCCGATCTCTCCCATCAACAAGCCTTTTCGCATTCCTGGCTGATCCGCGTAGCCAGCTGCGCTCGCGACGCGAAACGAGTGTGGGAAAGTCGCGTGCACGCCACGTGATTCGTCGCCTCGCCCGTGGGGCCGGTACCCTCCACGTGACGAAACCTTAGAGGGCGCGACGGTCTCGCGGGGGTGGCCTGGCAGGTGCCGCAGGCTCGACCGACCGTGAATCGGCGATTAACGGTTACGTAACCGCGTTACGGGGCGCAATCCGCTCTGTTTCGACGGCAACTTAACGTTTCCCTCGCGGAGGCAAAGTATTTCGGATTGAGGGGCGGGTTAGGTAAGAGGAAAGGGGTCGGGGAGTTTAGGGAAGCGAGACGATGATGATTCAAGTGAGACTGACACTGATGGATCGTAGTTGAATTTTCGGAGGTGTTTTGAGAAAGCGTGGATTCTAAAACACCTCACATATCTTAATATATAAAGCAAAAAGCGTGTGTTTGTCTGTCGCCTAAAAACTTTTGAACGGTAAACTCTGGGGGTCACAAAATGTGTCCCATCTCATTATGCCTAACTAATCCAGATGAATGTGACTATTTTCACAAAAAGAAATAATTTTTTTTATAAAATCAGAATCTAAATTTCGAGCGAAGCCGAGTAGTAAAGCTATTGTTTCTATAATCTCCAGGCATTGCACCAATAAAGAGAAGCCTCCTCCAGAAGACGCAGTTCCCTCTTTAGTAACTCAAGGGTTAGATTTGTTAAAGGCCACTCCCCAGTTACATCTCAACACGTCCCCCAAGTAAGTAGAACGTAATTAAAAAGCGAAACAATCGGGGATCGTCGCCCGATCGTCGTCTCGATTCCAATCGAATCTTCGCGATGTCGTTTACATCCGCGGAGTCACGGGAGACGCCTTAACGAAGCAAGGAGCATCGCCGGGGGATACAATGGACGCTCGTAGCATCCCACACCGTGGAGAGATTCCATCGTAATTGCGACTAGACATTGCAGTCCAAGCCGCCAAATAATTTCGTCTCATTAACGCAACGTTACGACGGTCAAACAAAGCATGAATCTTCCGACCGTCTCGGAAGGTCGGGTCTTGATGGAGCAATTATTTTGATATCGGG
The DNA here is from genome assembly GCA_963855975.1 of Andrena chrysosceles. Taxonomy (NCBI): domain Eukaryota; kingdom Metazoa; phylum Arthropoda; class Insecta; order Hymenoptera; family Andrenidae; genus Andrena; species Andrena chrysosceles. The sequence goes on along the minus strand of OY979766.1, from coordinate 4,945,208 downwards.
ACCACTCGGCATTGGCTCTATCGTCCTCTTCCCTCAGCCCCTCCACGTCCATTCGCCAAGGCCGTCTCGCTCTGGTCCTCGTTTTCAGCGTCGCTGATGATAGCTGCTCCAGCTATTCCACTCTTATTCCTGTCGCCGGGCGTCTATTCTTCGTTAAATCGGACTTAATTACTTAAATCCCGCCGGGAAATGCTGATGGATCGGTTATAATTAAGGGGATTCTTACAGGACGACTCTCCTCCAACCACCGCGCTACCCCTTCAACCGTCCTCGAATCCCTCGATAGCGGCCCCTGCTCACGAAGATGGCCCTTTTTCATCCGAGACGATAAACGCCCGCCCGTCGGACCAATCCGACCATGTATTTTCCCGATGACGAGGAATCCTGACGATGAGTTTCCGAGTTTCGTTAGACGCTACTGGGGACTTCTTTGCCGCTCTGCTCTACGTTCCCGAGCTCCTACCTTTTTGCTCGTTCACCGGCCGTTTATGGATCGCTCGTTGATTTCGCTGGGAAAATTGCGATCTGCCAAGTGGAGTCTGGTCGAAGGACTTTAGTGTTTTCACCAGCCGATTCACGGATTATTTTGTGCGGGTTAAGTGACGTAATTGTTTGAAGGTAATATTCGTAGAAGGGAATGTTTAAAATCTAAGCTTTAAGCTCCCATAAGCTAGAATTTGAATAATGGGAGGGAAAGTACTGCAGATCTAAGCTTAAGCCTTCGTAGAACAGAGTTTGAAGGAAATGCTCAGGAAATTTTCATAGTCAGTTCAAGAAGCAAAGGGCGAAGGCGATCACGCTAATCCGAAATTTAAGCGAAACTTGAGGGCTTCGCGCTGCAGGGTTTCCGTAAAATCTTAATGATGGCTTAATTGTTTAAACTTTAATTGAAGTTGAAGTTCGAGCGCGACTTGGGAGAAACCACTGCCATCCTAAATCCTAGTAAACCGTTAAGTTCTACGATCGTATGAAAGTTTAAAAAAGTATCCTGGCACAGGTTTCGCTGTGACATAAATAAGTAAAACAGCCAACGCGATAATACCTATCCTAGAAACACAATGACAGAAACAATTCATTCGCATGAATGCGTAAACATTCCTTCCACAGACACTACAGAAATAGCCAACTGAATTCACTATGCACGAGGCTAGTAAACGAATATTTACTTCCTCGTTCGTCGAACTGCAGTCTCGACCGACATTCCAGCAATTAAAAATGTAGCAGCGGCCCCGGAAGATATCGCTGGTTCGACCGATGGCCTGCTCACAATAATTCACGAACGAAATCCGCGCTGCTTTACCCGGAAGTACGTGGCCAGCCTGCGGAAACGTTGACGAGCGCGGGGATTGTGTAACCGAGTATGTAATTCGTACGAATGAGAAACAATTTGCTTCGATCGCGTTTTAATTGCAATTTTGATCTGTAACATACGTAGGTACACTGAACTGGGGGAGTGGCACACTCAGGATTTAATCTTGGGGGGAGCTGAGTTGAAGGGATAAAAATATTTTTAATGGAGATTCAGTAAAATCCATTAGGTGATTATGAAAATTTATTTAAAAATTAAAATACTCTTCTTTTTATAAAGCTCTTGAATTACTTCAGTCGTGGTTACATTAATCTCCTCTTTATTTTTGGGGTTGATAGGGCCCCTTGGCTCCCCGCCTGACTTATCATTGACCTCAAAACTCTAAAGACGCTGTCAAGCGGTGGCAGATCCTGTATTAATCGAGTAACAGCGGGGATAAAGAGAATATTGGTATAGAGCTCGTTTACAGAGCCATTTCTTCGCGCAGACAAGGACTCACGAAAGTGGTGGGCGTTCGCGATAGACAGGATAAAGCGGACACGCAATTCTACGGGAAATTAAGCGGCACTCAAGGAAAGCTGAATCCAGACAGATAGCCAGGTATTACATAGGGAATATTATGTTCCATTCGACGTTAGAAGACGTTATATTACGTCGACGGTAACCAATATTGCACGGTTAAGCCAGACGAGCAGCAGGCGCTCGCAATCTCTCTCCTCGTCGGGCTCACGCCAAGTTCGCGGACCGATTCAGCACATCGTCTTCGAGACGGGCCACTCGTAATTCATTGTGCAGCCAGCGCGGATGCAACTACTAATTCGAGCATTACTGGCCGGGAGGAATTTATGTGGCAGCTGGGCCAGCGGAAGTGACCGTCACGGGCATTAATTCTTCAGGATTGTCTGCCACGGATTTATCGATGGACAACGGCGAGAATTCGAGATGCTGACCAATATAGAGGGTGTAATTTAGAAGCAACTACCCTCGAAAAGTGCAGCAATTCCGCTAATTAACTCGTGCACAGTGTTTTCATATAGAGAGAGAGACGCATTAGCGCACTGAAAATTAATTAGCAGAGGAATTTCTCGTGAAATAATTTTCGGATAAGTAGCTTTTCTAAAAAGCCTCATTAATGAATCATCTGTAGCGTCATCTAGGTATAATGCATATTTCTGGCGAAACAAACAATTTCTCAAAGCTTATGATGTCAATAAACATTGCGTCAAAGAACAAGTCTCGGCTTCAATTTATTTCTTTGTAATTAATTGAAAAAAATACTTCATTTTGACAAAAACGACTGCTTAAAGCACGCTTACCGAATATCATGAAATTTCAAGGAAGACACTCTGCCATTAAGCATGAATATCGAATGTGTCCTTTTCATTTGTCATTCTTGAAACGTGCAGGCTCATGCATAAACTATCGTGCTTCTCATTTTTGTCAACGTCCCCTCTTCTCCTCTCAGCGTGCGCTCTGAGTCTGTATTTACATAGCAGGTTCGCGTATGACGCAGGCCAACGCACGGGGCGCAAACGTGCCCTTATTATAATGTATTCCCTTCGGCCGAGCCCCGAATCCAGCCCCAACGGTGGCCCGGGGGGAGGTGGATCCGACGTTGTAACGTTTAGCAGAAGGAAATCCCGTGGGGTTAACCGGCCCAGGTCGCTTCTATATTGGACCGTAAACAGAACGACAACCACGGCCACAAAAAACCGGGATTTTCCGCGACATGGTACTAAATATTTTTTACGGGGAACCCGTGAAGCAGAACGTACGATCATTCGCCCTTATTATTGGTCGAGTGCTCGCGCGATTTCAACCCCTTCGCACGGCAGCATTGTCGGTGAACCAGTGTGGTTTAATAATCTTTCAAATTCCTTTCGGAAGAAGATAATCACGGTGCAGTGTAATAAATATTCTTTATTCGAATGAGAGTTCTAATAAATGAATTTATAGAAAGGAACGTTTAATTCGCAAGAAGTGGAACTGTACGAGATAGTGTCATGGCTTCGGGTGAAACTAGGTTTCACTATCCACTGCTTTCATCCGAGTTCTGTGCAGAAATTTCTACTCCGTCTAGAAGCTTCCACCGCCACCTTCGAGATCCTCCCTTAAAGAATGCAAAGCAGACAAGCTCGAGTAGCCCCAGAAGTTTAGGGTCAGAGTCCCGCACGAGCTTCATTTATCCGCGAGAACTTGCACGTACACTGTACACTGCAACGCGCTCAAACGGCAGAGACAGGATCCCGGTTACACGGACGCCCTCCACATCGTCCGCGGCGTGGAAACAGTATCGCCCACACCAGGCTATCAAAGCCGCGCAGGTCTGCGCCGATGTGCATTCAACTGCCTCGGATGCTTCCTGCTTCGAGCGGCCTCGCCAGGATGCGATTGCATTCCAGCGAGCCCTCCCCGAAGGCAACCCCTGATTTTATGACGACTCTGATTTCACCACGATCCAGGGCTAAACACACCGACCCTGGACAAATTATATTCACCGTCATCGAAGCTCTCAAACTCTCTCCTCTGTATACCTCGATCCCCAACGTCCTTTTGCAATCAAATTTTGTGTAATCCCTCCTTCTGCCATCTCTTTACTATCTGAGCTTAAGGTGGATGGAAGAGGGTAGGCGTCTTAATTAGTCCCGGTAATCACAAGCCGAAGGGGGCGAATCCAAGTTTGATTTACCATTCACCTGTTTTATCTGGATGCAATTATGCACCCCTCGATATGCATGAGGGGGTGAATACGTATATAGGCGGATTATGCAAAGACTCATCGTTCGTCGATGCTGGACAGAGAGAAGAAGAGGGGGAGGTGGGTTAGGGGGTGTGGAACGGAAGGATGCTTTTCGCGTTTTGCTCGCCACCCCTGACTCGCGTACAGCTGCATAACTCCATTGTTGTATCGATTGTTGGACCACGCGGCGGGCTTTACAGAGTTCATCCCCTTAGCGAGGGGGGCAAAGGAGCGAGGCTCGGCTTAACGAGCTTTTTCAAACTCGATTTTGACGGCGAAAGTGAGGGTAAGTCGCGAAGACCTGTCAAGGAATAAACAGCTTCGCACGCGTCGCACCCCGTATCGAATTCTTCCTTTGCATATCATTAGAGGAGCCGAAATTGCATTCTCCTTTGGGACGTAAGGAGCGGCTGGAATATCTGTTTGACGTGCTCATTGGAATCGAATTTATTTCGATGAATTGTTTGCTAACGACTCAGAGGTAGGTCGGGGAGTTGGGTAGTGGAATTTAATATGTTGGAATCGAATCCAAAGTGGGATGGAATTGGGTTCGACGAATTTGGAACCGATCCTGGACGATGTCTGGTTTCAGAATGATTTGGAACTGATCTGGGAATATTGATGGACCAAAGGGGAGTGTTTTCGCGAGAACGCAGACATTTGATTTAAGGGAACGTGTCTAGCCAAACGGAATTGACGTGTGGCAGGTCTGCGCGTACTCTGATTGTTGCGCGAAAGGGAATTTACTATCTAACTCGCGCTGCAACGCATAGATGGCAATTATAATCTCAATTAAAATGCCGGCGGATGTCGAGCGTTTAGCAATTAACGGCATGTTTGTGCCTGCCACTAATTACATACCTTCGTTACGCTCGCCCAGCGTTACGCTCATCTTTGCATAATTTTATTTAACAAGTACCCTCCGTGCGGAGTGTCGATCGAGCTGGTCCCGCAGTTTCTCGATACAATCGTTGAAATTATGCAACGCTGGAGAACTGTTCTAATTATCATTCTCCGTGCAACGAGGCGCACTTTTCTGCTGCAACCTATCCAAACTTCTTTTTACACTTTATTACCGATAACTCTGTTGGAGTGGATTAATTTTCACGGAGATTATAAAGCACAGTTGACTTCGAAGACCACTTAATTCATACTGGAAAAAGTAATACAGAGTTGTCTGTATTTTCTGCTCAAACTACACCGAGGGATCTACTCACAATCCTCGGAACATTATAAAATACATCGCGGACCGATATTCTCGTAATTTATTTTACAGTTGCAGTATTTATTCCGCGAGCCAGCGCATCAAAAGCAAACAGAGCACGGAAGAATCACGAATCCCTCCGTTCGCTGACGTCACCGACATGTCCAATTATATTTCCCCAGAATAATTCTCGCGAAACGTCAGCAACCGTCGACGACGTCAGCGCGCTTTTATTTCCAGAAAACAAGCCCGCGCTTAACACCGTTTCCACAGGGAGGAGCTGGGGCGCTGTGCGACGCGTATAATTAAAATAATAATTGTATTTAAACCGAGCGAACCGGTCGAATTTACAAAATTACAGAGATACAGGTGAACGCGTACAGCGACAGACAGGAAAGATGCGCGCACGTCAACGGGCCGCGTAATCAAGAGCGAAGAGCGGCCGGTGGGGGTGCAGAGGGGGTTTCGGCGGCACGATTAAACGAAACGAGTTTAAAATCCACGAGTCTAATGTACGTAATCCCAGGATGCAATTTATTCGGCGCTCCCCCGCGCGAAACAGGACGTTTACACGCGCAACGCCGAACAATCCGCAGCGAGCGCCGTTTCGGATTTCAAAATATTAACGATCCCTCCACCCAGGCTTCCCGATCCACTCGCCGCCCCTCCAGCTATTATTTGCAATTACCGGCAGCGGCGGGATCGCGTTTCAAACACGAATAATAGCGTTCGAACGAGTACCGAAGTCTCTCGTCCTGTCGTCGCACGACGAGTCTTCCATCGAGCAAACTCTCCCTTGGTTCTCTCGATCCCATCGAAGGAAAAGGATCCCTCCAAGGGTGGCTCGAGAGCTCATCACGACCACCGGCACGCCTCGTTTACTTTAATCCCGACAGTCGTGTCGGCCGTATTAAATATAAATCAAATTCTCTGCCGAAACCCCGGCGTGGCGAGCAGCGGGGCGATCTCAGAAACTGGGCCAGCCACGAGCTACCCTCCGCGGGTGAGACAGAGAAACGTTGTGCCGTCTAGCGAGCCCTCCCGCGGGAATATTTTACTTCAGGCTTCTTCTGCCTTCGGGGGAATATCGCGACGATGTCTGTTAAATCGGTTAAATAAAATCACGTCGGAGGAGTTGGTGATGTAACGACGAGCTACCACGATTTTCAGTCAAAGTTCTACACAGCGCTGGCGACTTTATGGTTGACTTTGCTTCGCGTTATTTTTAACAGATCCCCGACGTTCCAGCTGGATATCGTAGAGTGAAAGGAACGAAGCGTTTCGCCTGTTTGGGTGGTCGGTGACTTTGCGGGCCGCGTTAAACGAAGGCGAAAAGAAATGGCCACGTAGAGGCAAGACACGCGGGAAAACAGCTCTTCTCTCCCCTGTTTATGTGGATTGGGACCTGTTGGCGCGAGTTGCGTAGCAACAGACCAGGGTCAAATGGAAATAGCGGCGAATATTCAAGCGGATCTTGAGTCATAATAAAGCTCGATTCGCCCCTGTTATAAAGATACATTAGCGGTGTTATTTCGTGCTTTCGGGGATACTGCCCCCCGTTCTGGCCGCCATTATTCTTCCCGACAAGTGTGTTTTCTGGCCGTAACTTTCGCGAGGCATTAACCGCTCGTTTCGCCGTGCCGGCGACGAGGCTGAGGAACAGGGGGCAGAGAGGGCGAAGGAGAATTTTTTAACGGGATCTTGCAACCACCGGGCGCAACAGGAGAGAAAAATACTGTTCGCCGTGCAATCACTGAGAATGTAGGGCGGACGCGAGGGCAAATGTGTTTAGTATGCATAGGGTATGCGGCAGGAATCAAGGGGATGCTTAGAGTCTAGACTCTAGAGGGACGATGTCGTCGATCATTCCGAGGGAAAATCTAATTTTTAATAGTAAGAGGGACACACTTCACCCCGTTTCCAGCCCTGCGCAATTATAATATTCAGGCCTGCGATCTAGCAGACAGTGGTCGATAATTTCCTCGCGATAACCCCTCCGTGTCACCCCTGAAAGTGCTAGCAAATGGTGAGATACATATTGCACGGCGGAGAATGACTCCCAGGAACTGCGACGTCTGCACAGAAAAGCGAAGAGGAAGATTTGCAGCGGGAAATGGAGGCTTTCAAGGCCATCGTAAAAGTTGCCGGGGAGTCTACGTCGCGAGAGGCTCTCTCTGCCTGTTATGATACGTCAGGATGAAGGAGGAGCAACACTCCCTGAATATTTAATCCGCCTAACCTTCCGTAAATAGAAACGATCCGAGAAGTAGAAAGGGGTGGCTGCGCCTGGCGACGAAGATATTGACGCGGCCCATTTGCCGACTCAAATTCGAATCAGACGTGCTCCGAGGGTTTACCAGGATCCTCCTACCGGGGGCTGTTTTCTTGCCACGTCGTTAAGTCTTATTGCCTAGGTGGAGGCTTCCGGCGTCGTCTGTTTTTTCGGGGATGAACACCCCGGATCTGGATCGCAGACGCCGCGGAGTGCTTGTGTTGAAGAGGCCTCTCGAGACAGCTTGTTCCTCGGCTATTAGGAGCAGGCCAAAGATCCGCGGAATTATTTTAAAGCTACCCCCGTCGCTCGTAGACGCGCCTGGGACACGTCGCGATAACCGTCAAAGTGTGGCTACTAATTCCAACGTCCCTCCATTCGCACTGGCACCCGTGAAAACTATCATCTGCCCTTCCCCGTGTCAATAACGCCAATTCCGATAAACGTCGCGCCAATGGACGACAGTATTCTCGATCGCGATCGGAAGCTCCTCGAGGTGACACCGGGACCAGACGCGGCTAATTCTGCATCAGCTAATTGCGTCTGCTTGATCGCGTATCCACGTGCTCATTAGCTGCTGATGCTTTTAATTCGAGTCTCTTAAAAGATGCCTGCTTTATCGTCTTCATTGTCTTCGTCAATTTTGTGTGGTTGAGGTCCACGTGCACATTTCTGCTCAGAAAATTCCTTGTCAATAAACGATCTAACTAAATGGAAGGGGTTGAATAAGTTACGGAGAAGTGATTATCGGCTGTAACGATTCTCGTTCGAATTCATCATCGAGCTGACCGGTTTCGTTGCGAAGAATTCACGTGGACTGTCAGGCTAGGGGTGGTCGCGTCGCGGAATATCGTCGGAATGCGAGGCCCGTTCCATCCTATATCGATTGCTTTCTTTCGCGTTCGCTCCACGTCCGGCAGAACGATAATATTGACTGCAGCAAGTCTTCCGTACACCACGCACGCCCGTGCACGCTCTCCTCTGGTATTTCATATCGGGTTTCGCGAATCTCTCTCCCGCCTCCCCAGCCCCTGCACCCGCAGCGTTCCTTTTCCGCTTTTCTTCTGTTTCTTGCGCCATAACTTTTTCTCCCCCACGGTGGGGATTGGCGAGCAGCCCTCTGCCTCTCTGTCTCGCTGCATACCACCCCCGTGAACTTCGCCCACCCTCGCTCTTATTCTGCCGCGTCTCGTTGCTCGCGCCGCCGTTTGGGGAAAAAGAGGAAAACACCTAACCGAGACCTTTAGTCTGCGAGGAGGGAACAACCTTCCCGTTCGAACGTGCAAAAGTGAAAGGAAAGGGGAGGGAACCGTAGACTGAACCGTGGTTGTTTTTATAGCGTGAATGTTGGGGGTGAGTTACGTAATTTGAACGAATCATATCTCGAGATCGTTTCGTTTTACGATTAAAGGGCCTTCTGTGGAAGGTCATACTGACTTGTTAGAAGTGGCCTTGGTTTAGGGGAGGCAGAGATGTAACGTCCCTTTGAGGAAAAACACAGGGAAGCTTGAAATGCCCTGGACGCTGTTACCTACAGACGTGAGCTTACTCTTTCATCCGTGGTTGAGCATTTTTAATTCAACCTTCAGAGGTACGCCAATAAGTAAACTGGAATGGAGCGGCGTGTAATTTAAAGTCACTTTGGTCGAAACCATTGAATCTCTTTTGGTATGAAATGGCACATATTTTAGTGGCAAGGCTGGGGATTCGTGGAATTCGAGTAGGAGAGAATTTTGTGATGTTCAGGAGAGTGTTTAACGCGGGAAACAATGATCCTAGAGCCCGAGCACATTCACATTTCCAAGTGATTCTATTTTCCTTCATTCGCCCCGGCGAAAATCGGAGAACTCGGGGAAAGTATTCCTTCTTGGACCGTTGTTTGGCAGAGAAACTCGGGAGCTTTGATCTCGACCCTCGCGTCTCCACGATAAATAAATATCCAAGTAATTCGATGCTCGGGCCATTAGAAGAAAAACAAAAGAGCTACCCAGGGGTAGACTTTCCCGTCGGATAATTGAAACTGGAGCCTCTCTCGTATCGCATACTTTTCCTTGACCAACCTTTCACGCGTTTCCTCTCCAAGAATACTTTCAGAATTTTTTAACTTCCTCGACGCACGGCTGCGCAAAATTCAGGAAATTTTTGGAAGAGAACACGGTGAACCCAGTGCACAGGGAATCGCACCGCTGGTGATTGAGCCATCGTCGACGTTCAAGCCTAGACGCCCTAAATTACGTCACGACACGTCACCCCCTTGGCGAGCAGGTTTTTGCGTAAATTGTAATTAACATACCATCAATTATAATTACGACAGACACGCCTGCCGCCTGGCAGATTAATGTTTATGACCAGAGAGCTTTATGGACGCGGATAACGCGAAACGCGATGTTCACCCAAGTGCAAATCGGACTGCAGCTCACAGAATTCGCCGCTTCATTGGCGACAACGTTGAGTGACGACGCTCTAATCACTAGATACCAATAGAAAACACATTTTACCCTCTTTGAAACGATCTCACAAATATATTCAACCTCTCCCTTCTCAAAACTTCGAAGTCCCCCTGAGAAAGGACATTTTCTGTCAATTGGAGCGTGCCATTTAATTCCAACGTAAGTTCACGATCATAATCATAATCCACGATTGCTCGTCATAATTCTCATGAAAGTCGAAGTGAGCTGACTTGCAGCGAGCAACAATTGGTTTCAGTATTCAGCATCGCTCCGCCGCGGCTGTACGGACGTCGCAGTTTCAGTATCGAGCCGCGCGATTTCAATTTCACGAATTCTGTTTACAAAAGGACGCGCGTCACGTGAACAGGATGCAAATTCCCAGGCACGTGAATCGCGATGGAGCGGGCGGGCCCCGATGCCGCTTTCAGTTAACTCGCGCCAAAGAAAGATTTATGTCAACGGGCCACGTTACGTTAGGCCGTCGCCCCTGATCGCGGTGCATCTCACATGCAACGCTGCAATTACCGTTATAATCGGCAAGTCCCTGGCTTTCAATATTCCCGGGGCTAAAATAGAAGCGAGACGCACGTGAACGTGCACGGTCAACCAGCCAGCGTTTAACGGGGGTGAGTTCGTCGCGTGTCCACGATACTTCCTGATCATACTTCTAATGTAATGATAGGGGAAGTCAGCTTGCTCGTGCTTGTACACTTGGAGATTAGTTTCTGAAGAATTTCAGGTAAGAAAGAATATTTTTGAGACCAGGGTCTAATGACTTCTTTATGATATTTAACCCTACACTGCGCATTTTTTTTGTGCAAAAAAGAATAGTTTCTAACGTAGATTTTGCCTGTGAATCTAGGAAAATTAATGGAAAAATTCTGGGATAGGTGTGTATGTTTTTATTGAAATTAATATTCATGTATCATATCTGAAGTCTCCTACATCGAGCAGTGGGAGTATATCTACATAATGTAAGTGCTTTATTGATTATGAAATTTTAGAAAACATTTATTATTTCTGTTCAGATAAAGTGCAAGCAACACTTTGAGCACATTATAAATGAAAGTGATTTGCATCGTGGGACTTTGCAGCTTTCCCTAGTTTCATCACATTGATTTTACAACTAACCACAAAATCGGTTGAATACCTAAATGCACAAATTACCTCTGGTTCTCTTTTATTTTGATCTTAAAGATGGTGTATCAGATCGTCCACAGTGCTCAATGTAGGGTTAAAAATGTATTTTATCAAATTATTTTGTCTTCCATATCTTACATTGTACGCACCCCGCGTTATCATAGTTTGTACATACCTTGCACAGCCCCACTCACCCCTGTTTCCTCGACTACCCTCAGCTGCCACGTACATTAGCAGATTGCGCTGCAAGTATCGGCAAACGTTCCTTTCGAAAAGCGTGGCTTCGATCGGTTGCCGAGCTCGCCACGATAATATTTTCCGCGCGCAAAAGCCGTCAAACATTTTTGCCCCATGTTCTCGACGTCGGGACGCCGCGCCCCGTGTTTCCGTTTTTCATGCTGGCAGCCGTCAACCGGCACGGCGTTAATTTTTGCGCGCGATATTTCCCGCGCTAGAAGTTTCATTGTGCCGTGGCGAGTAATTAACGATTAGTTGCGGAACTTGTTTAATTACGAATTTAAATTACCGATATGACAGAAAGTTAGCGAAAGGGAAAATTAACCGTGAAGGGAGAGAGCTGCTCGCCTAACGAATCCAACGACGCGCGCATAGTTTCGAACATGTCGGAGAGGAAAAAAACCGGGGGACACATACGCGTGCAGGTAGAACGACGGAAGTTCCACGCCCCTGTGGGAGTATATTTCGCGCGAATTCGACTGTCGCCCGAAGTTTCCCTTTAATTGTTAACCCACTTTCGGATCCGTGTCGTCGTGTCGACCCTCGAACGCTCGACTTTGCTTCGCGCCTCTCGTTCCCGGTCGCGATCGTTGCTTCACACTTTCATCCCTCGTTCGAGCGTCTCCCTGGATCTTTGACGATGAATTTTCCGGGACTCGATAAATTGTCGCCTCGGGCAATTTTTGCCGTTATTGGCGAAGTATTGAATCTATCCTGTTCGGAGATTAATACTTCAGAATAGTAGAAGTACTGTTGAGAATTTCAAAGGAGGGATAGGTACCAAACACTAGAAGATTGAAGTCAGTAGCTAACTATCGCAGTTAGTTTTTGTAGAATTGAACAATCCATGGCCCAGGTTCGATGGATTTTGTACGACGCTATGATGGTACCATCGTGAAGTGGAGAACGTTAACTCGACGCGACTTGTGCATGTGTACGGTTCTGCTGGGAAGTTTGAAGTAGAATAGGGGAGTGCAAGTTTCGAACACATAAAAATAGGTTAAGTTATCTACGTTTGAGGTGGGTGCTTGGTTAACGCATTTTAAATCGCTGCACCGTTGCCTAGACCGTATCGTGTAGCCGGGAAAACTTGGTAGGTGGCCGTGAATTACAGGTTCGTGCAGGGTATTACGCTACCTATTTCGAAAAATTACTGTGGCGAAAATTTCGCTCAGTATTTCGCCGGGGAATTTTCACTGGAGTAAGTGTAGGTATGATTTGCACCTCTGCAACACCAATATAGGTAATCAAATATATCATCACAACCCTCTTTAAACCTCCACCAACTGCAATACACACCCAGTCATTCTAATCGATGCCATCAATATCCAATATAAAATTACACTTCGCAAGTTTCTTCATCCCCTAACAAAGGGAGTTACTCCCTTATCCCTGACACTTGTCACGAATTCACAATATATCCTAAGATTATTTATCCCTCCTTTTCGATATCGTGCACGATCATTTCAAATTGCGTTGCTGTATCGTGAATTCACGGTCCGAAATTTTACACCGGGTCGTCGTTACGAGCCTCAGCGAGCAGCCAAGAGGCGCGCACTCGCCTGAAAAATACCGCCGACCGTATCACGCAGTGTCACGCGAGCCAAGCCACGGATTTTTATTAACACTGGCTCGTTGTCGTGTTCACCACGCCAGTCGCGTTTCTCTTTTTCACGGGCCGCGTACGAAGCTCGCGCCCTTAAATTAGGATGCACCCCTCTGCCGTTATCTTGTCCATCGAAAGCACCCTCGAGTGGCTGACGAAGATTTCGCGTGGATGATCGTTCTAGGGGTGAACTTGTCACGTGCTGCTTTCACAATACAGCATTCACGCGAACGTTTCAACTACTTTCGTGTAAATTGATCATTTCGATGGTGTTGATTTTGGAGCACAGGACTTTGATTGAGTAGTATTTTATCTTTCCCAAGATAATCGAGTCCCTTGTCGCAAATGTATTCCTTTACCTCGCCGGAACGAGGGCGAATTAACGAGTCGCGAGTCATCAAAGTTGCAGCGATTTGAGGAATTCCAGGGGAAAGCTGCTGCCGCGGCCGCGCCAAGGGACCGTAAAACCAGACCTTCAAAGAATCGCGTAATTAACTGAAACCTCTTCACCGCAACGGTAACCAAACCTCGCGTTTTAAGTTTCTCCCCTGATTCTCCGCTTCTCGCGGCAACCTCCCCCAAAAGCACGGGCAAGAAAAATGTACATTTCGCTCCCCGCTCTCGCGCCGGTTACAATCCCCTAAGCTCGATTACCCACGGCCAGGCGGGTTCGCCTGAATTACACATTACAATATCGCGGAATAATAATAACGAGGATATTGTAACGCAATTACAGTCGTGCTTCCTCGACCGAGCTAACCGCCGGAACGTTTCCCCCGGGGGCAGCTTGAAAGAGAACATTGGGACGGGGGTTGAAAGAGGAGGAGAAAAATAAGCGTTTCGCCCTTAAAGCGCGTCTTGCGTTTCGTGAAAAGCGTAAAACCTATTCGCTGGCGACGGAGGACGAGCCAACGGGGGTGGGAGAGGGAGAGGGATGAAGGGGGGACGAATGGAGGCTCGAGTTGCACAAATTGAAGCCCAGATTAAGACGTCTGGGGAGATTAAGGTTTCCATGTTGATTAATTTAAATAGTTCCGCGGTGGCGGCGGAGACAAAAGGTACACTTGCGGCCATGGACCGTCTGAAGGCGAGGGGGAGGATATGCGGCCGAGGAAGGGATGCATAGTAAACAACTCAGTTTTCAGAGGCAGCACGAAGAATTAAGGGGAGGCGTAATGCGGAGTTAAATGAAGCGTGCTGCCGCGAAAAGTTTCGCCAAGTTGACGGGGGATTACGCCGCCGCCGCCGCCGTCTCCGCGTCGTCGTTCGGCGAGCTCGATGAAATAATTGCGGCATCGTGGAAATTTCTTGTTACGCCACCGCGCCGCTCAGCTCGCGAAGGGGCCTCGGAAAAAGGATTTTAAGCGCGCTATAACTGCGAGAACGAGTTTAGTTTAGAGTGTTCTCCGGTTTAAAGTGTCTGTAAGTTCAGTTAGCAAGGAGTTGCGTTACGTCTCACGATCCTTAGGGAGGCTCGGGGGGGGGGGGGGGATGAAAGTGGACAGTATCGCGGCAAGTCAGTTTACAGGGTAGTTGAAGAGATTGACCCGCGAAGGGGGCGCTTACAGTATTAGTTTATGGCTACGTTAACGCTGTTGCTGCGCCACTCGGCTGCTTCCACGCGTACAAAGGGTGATTCTTTCGAGAATTTACGAGGGCACTGTGCAGGCGATAGGTGCTTCACACGGTGAGGGGTGTTGGATGGTAAATGCGTTTTTTTGTGCTCGGGGACTGTTGAAGATGTGATTCAAAATGGATCCACATTGGGATCGCATTTCTTTATCTGTTGGTGCTTGGAAGTTTGGCACTCATTATGCAAAGCGATGATAAAAGGAGATAAAGAAGATCCAAGTTTTCTTAAAGGAGTAAAACACTGTAAGAAATTGGAGAAATCGATTTTTTAATAATTTTTATGACATAGGTACGTTTCAAGAATCCTGTCTACAAATTTTATGAAGAAATTGGATATATATCCATATATTGTTCGAAAAACCCGTCTCTATTACATGACGCCCAGGCTTTTTTAATTAACGGCCCCTTTTATATTTTTATCATCATTTTTCCCTCAAATATAATCTTTCTTCAGTGGTCTGCCATTTTGTTTTTTTTTTACGATATTGCCTTTTGTGTACATCCTGTAATAGACGTAGGCTTCTAGTTTTTAAACACTTTTGTCTTTTTCAATTCAGATTAAATGTGTGATTAAAGAACTGTCAACGCCAGAGGAACGATTTCACCGCAACGAACATTATGATGAAGAGTATGTCGGAAACGGATTCATGAATTTGCTTGAAAATTTTTTTTTCATCCTTCAATATGTGCAAATTAACTATACTGAGGAGTACATTGATCTACTTGCGTTGTTTGGTTGAAAAAAATTCCTGAAAATTATTCAAGTTCGAAGGTAACGCGTTCAGGGGCAACTAGAGACTCGTCGAGTCCCGCGAATCTTACGCGCGATCCCATCGAGGAAAGTAATAAAAGCATATACATGTATCGAAGCACAGAGTCGATAAATACACGAAAGTTTTTCCCCCGATATCCCTTCTCGTACAATAACGACGGCTATGTTTTGTTTTCGGAAGGCTCCGCTGGCTGGGAGAGTCTCGAGAGAAACGATATCGAGGAGGTAGAGATGGATAAGGTGGAGCGATCAGATGGGTCTGGGAGGGAGGGAAAAGGAGGAAAAGAAGGCAGCCTTTACTCGCGCTCGAGTGCGGACGGTGTTCTTTTAGCTGAATTGCTTCAGTTAATAAGTGATAAATGCCAACGGTAGACGTCTTCTTTGTCTCGCATCGACGAGGCCACGAAGTAAAGAGGGCGTATCGGATTCGTCATCCGCGACGATGAAAACCTTCCCCCGTGCTCGTGACATTTTACTATATTCGCTAATTTCTTTGAAAGAACCACCCGGCGACCCTTCCATTTCTCAGAGGAACGATATTCGCGAACGCTAATTGCCCTAAAGTGCTATGTTTGCCGTCGCATTATTCCAATCAAAGTGCTCCGACCACCTGCTGAACGTCCAGAAAACCGACCAGACAAATTGACCCCATAAATACGGCTTCCATTTCGCGTCGTCGGAATATTTGACTTCCAAACGACTGGCATTAGTATTTCTTACCGAAGTCGAAGACAAGTTCAATCGCTCGGGAGGGGCGGTGGAATTTTCACGGCGAACGTCCGCGCAACGGTGGTCATTACCGGTGCGCCACGGGACGAAGTGGGTCGTTAAGAATCTCGGGGGCTGGAGGAAGAAAGCAGAAGTTAGGGCTAACGGATGGAAGAATAGCGGAAGGGATGGGAGGGAGGAAGGAAGGAAGGAAGGAAGGTCGGGGAACGCTTTGCTCGGAGGTCCGAGGGCACACGCGTGTTCCTTCGGCTCCGTTGCCTCAGCAACAGAGTACCTTCCGTCTCGCTGACCCACCGTTTCCGGTGACACGGATGGCCTTTCCTTTCTTCGACGTTCCAGTCGTGGCTGGAGCACGGCTCCCGAGGAAAAAACCTCTGGGGTCGGGCGGCCGGTAAAGGCCTTCGTGGCCATTGTTCGGGGGATGACCGAACTACTTTTCGCGGTCGAGCGAAAAAGTTCCGCGATTACTCTTTGAGTTATTTGGCTCGCTAGCGTTACTCGATGTCCCTTCGTCGGCGACTGATTTGGGAATATTGCTCGAAGAAATGGGATTCAATTTTGCTTTCGAGGTGCAGGGCTTTGTAACCTTAACGAGAGTAGCGTTACCAATTGTGTTCTTGGGCATCGAGGTGAGTCTGATTTATACGGGATGGTTATAATCGTGAATAGAATGAAAGTATAGAAGAGGCTTGTTGTCATCAACGTAGCAAATTGCTGGGAATGGTGTCTGTATTATTGCCAGAAGAGTTAGTGATTTGATTACACGTAATGGGACAATTTTTCGCGCAATTCCGCCACGGGCGGCCGCGGAGAATAACATAAATCGCACGATTAACCACGTTTACTCGCGAGCATTCGGCCGAGCTTTGCGCGGCATTCACTTAATCGCGAGTATAACTCCATTAAGTCACTCTTAAATATCACTTAAAACGTGGGGCAATTCATTCCTCGCGGTCCATTAATCTCCGCGAAATCCCGCGTAAATAATAAGGACACAAACCTCATATACCTTCTGGGAAAGATTAACTCCAACTCCGCTTCCAAATGAATTCTACAAAAAACCACGAAACACGTACCTATACACGAGAAAAGAAAATGTCACAGATAAGGGACCAAAAGCAATTCAGCAGCTTGCAGACCTAGCTACCCCTTTGAATTCCTACGAAGAAACCTACGGACCATTGTATACGCGTCTTTCGAATCTGACTACACTTATTATTCAAGCTGACACGACTAAGGTAACGGCGCCGAATAAAGAGCGGGCTAATTCGATATTTCGCGCGCGTCGTCGGCGACGATCGAATCGTCTGGAAGAAGGGGGAACAGCGAAATACGGTGAACGCCGGGACGACGTTCTAAATATTTTAAAAGTTCGGCTCATTTGAATTGAAACATCTTCGACCGTGTCCCCTCCCCCCCTCGCTACCCCAACGGTATTTCCAGCGCGGTTATTGCGCTTCCGACCACGTCCGCGTCCCATTCAACCGATTGATTTAAATTTTCCAAACTTTCCTCGCGCCACTTTCCCAACCCCAGCAGAGGAGAGGCGGGGAATTCCAGTTGGTTTTACAGGAATCGTTACTCGGATAGGGAATTCCTGCGTTCACTCTGGCTCGCGTCGCGCGCCGATTTTATCACCGATGCGAGGCCAGGGAGCTGCTAATGACTCGCTAATTGCCAAAAGTGCTCGGCCGAAGATTTGTAATCATTAGAGAGACAGCAAACGACAGCCACGCGGTGGGTAATGGCACTTCTGCGGCCCGATACCCGCGTTTTCACCGTTGCTAATATCGGTCGTGAATGAATAAAATATCAAACGAGCGGTTGTAACGTACTGGGCATTGAATTAACCCTCTTTCGATGAGAAATGGAAACGCGTAACGGGTTGTTCTGTTCTTGATGGAACCTTCGCTAATATCTGGGCTCAATTTGGTAGTCTGCAAGCTGAGGTTCGTGGTGAAATATATAGATACAGTCTGGGGAGGGGCAAAGGGCCCTGGCACCCTCAAATAAAAAGTAAACTTAGATTCATTTTATTCGTTCAACTCGCTACCCTCCGAGATTAAATCCTGAGTGCGCCACTGGATAAATATCTGCGTTTCGATCAAAGTAGCCTTTGGTCACCCTTTTAAGAAAGCGCAATCTGGAATCACTCGTGTACATTTATTTTCGAATACTGACGAGATTCCTTCAAACCTTCAAAATAAAAACGACAAGCGTGTTTTCAACCTCAGAGAAGAACTTGCATCACGTAATACTGTATCTCCATAAAACAATCCACCCTTCAGTCATTAGCACGGTTAAGTTACACGTATCTGACCTCAAACGAGTATAAAATCCTACCCACTAACCCCAATATCATACAATCAACCCTGAAAAACGAAGACGAGCGCGAAAGCGAGTACGGTTAACTTCAAAACGACCGTCGGCGTGGCAGCGACGAACGGTTTCGCGGCAGAGTCAACAGCACGGTCGATTTTTCGCGGCTTAATTCAACCGCGCGAAATCCGGCAACCAGGTAAACCGATAAGTCTCGCGGATTTGTCAGCCGCCGCGCGGGAAAAATCCGCTTACGTGATCTGGCTTACGCGGAAATCTGTGTTATTGCCTGCTGGAATATGGATGTGTCGGACGCCCGCGGTCGTGCGTTTTTTTCGGGCGAGATTTTCACGGTGCCGGCCGGGTTTCGCGCGTGGAATTCATGCGGGTACTCATGAAATGCTAAACTTACTCACCTAGTGACGGTCGGCGTGGAAGCGACCCCGGGGGACCGTGCTGGATAGCTCCGTGGACTTCCCGACATCAAGTACTCTGCAACACACAAAAGCATCGTTCGTTAACACTTTGCTACACAGAACAACTCTTGAAATCAAATAATAAACCTAATCTGCTTCGGCATCGCCCGCCTAACCGGTGAGAGTTACCAGTTTCTCAGCTGCAGCAGGTAGCTTTATCGAATTCTAAGCTTTCATCGAGTTTTCAGATTCTGAAGTACCGAAGAAGAGCTACTACTGATAGGGGGCAGTGCTCAGGCAACAAAGAGACTTCGGGCCAAGCATCCGCGTTTGAGAATCAGGTGAGAACAACATCTAACGACGTTTAAACTAAAGCTGACAGGGGCACTCGAAGAAAGCTTCTCGTAATGAGGCGAAGAGAATCGGTTGTTTACTCGTAACACGACGCCCACGGTATTCGCGCCGTTATAGATTAACAACGAGCAACTTCCGTAAAAGTAACGACATCGTAGCTGGCGTCTTGTTAGCACGACAAGCTGCAAAGGCTGCACGGTGAACCGGGCGATCTCCTGGTAGCAGGAACTTGACCCGTGCTACGGGATAATTGAATTTATTAGACACAAGTTGCCTGACTTTCGGTGCACTGTCCACCAATTATCGTTACACGGTCGTTTCCGGCGGCGCTTCACGTTGCTAATTTGTTGCACGGAAAATGGGTCTCGAGGATGCAATTTGTTCGGGGAGTTATGTCCTTCTGGAGGCGATTCTACTGTTTGAGTTCGTTTTACATTTTAGCGAAAATCGGCGAGTTGGAAGAAGTGCTGTGAAGTAAAAGTGGGGTGCAGTGGGATTTTCAATGTTGGGATAGTAATAGGGAAGCAAGAGTGTTTAAATAAAATAATTTTTAGGTGGTAGAATTCTCATACTTTGAACTATGCAAATTCAAATGGAAAATTTCTTCGAATAATTCGAATATTCGAATACTTCCAATTATTTGAATAATTCGAATATTCGAATACTTCCAATTATTTGAATAATTCGAATATTCGAATACTCCTAAATATTCAAATATTCGAATACTCATAATTATTCGAACAGGTGCTCCTAATTATTCGAATATTCGTAACACCCCTAGTTAAAAGAGTAAAAAATCCTTGAACTTCGAACACAAATTTAGAGAATGGTAACTCTGTACACTGAAGGACCCCTCGAATAATAATATTCCAGTCACAGGGTAGCGAATTGTGTGGAAAATTGTTTAAATACGCCAACCTGTAAAGCTGGAAGTTCAAGCCGAAGCGTTTTTTTTTTCATAATCTCCCATAGAAGCTTCCAAACATAAAGCACCACTACTCTATTTACAAAATTACTAACCAACACTAAAGCTGAAAATCCAAAACGAAATGGGCTCTGCATGTACGTTGAACACAACGCGCGCAAGGCGAGCGCGGAATGGAGAGGACGCCCGCAACGCCATCTGCATCAATACGCGTATTGGCGCGCGGCGGGTATGCGTTTAATTTTTAAACTTTCTTTCCCAGCCGATGGCAGTGTGACGTTGCAATTCAGTTCTGCCTTCCTTCCGTGCACAGTTCTGGCTCGCCTGGCTGGAAACGCCATGCATATTCTAGCCGACAGAACGTCGCGAACTACCTTCCCTTTATCTGTATTGTTAATGAGTTCATAAGTAATGTAGCCGCCACTGACGTCCTCCCATCGATCGGCCCACGTCGCCCATCGCACTTTTTCTGCCGCAGCGACTCCGGTTCGCGGGGGTCGATCTTTGGCGAAATCTTAATCCGTCGTTCGATGCCCGACAGCGACCGCTAATTGTTCTCTACTCGCGCGAAACACATCGCTGCTGTGTAATATCGAGCCGAAACTCGCCATCGAGGTTAACTGAACATGGAAGATACGAATGCTCCGATGCACACGTGAAGCCAGTGCGCTAACTACGTGTTTGCGTAGCAGTGCGACTGATGCATGTAATTGCAAGGACACTGTAGCTTTGAACAAGCTCGTTGACCCGGCACAAAAGTCGACACTGTACCAGAATTCACGACATCGCGCACTCCGGCTGCAAGATTGTTATACGCGAACTTTGAAGTAAACCTCTTAGGTCTGAACAGATGGGAGTCTCTTATTAATCTTGCCAACAGATTAACTGGAATTCTACTTAATATTGCTCGCCATTCGAAACGCGAAGCGAAGCGAGCGAATACAAAATTCCACTTCCTAATTTCTAGCACCCCCTTCGTTAGGTATCTTCACAATCTTATATTCCCTTTTGTTTCACATCCCACCAAACACTGCACCGTTCCCCAGTTGCCAGAGATGCCCGGGTTAGCACCCGGGTTCGAAAAAACGAAGCGCAGAGTCGCGCTTCGAGGAGGGGGTTGAAAAAATCTAGCGAAACTGAGCGGCTTCGGAGTCATTAGCGCGAGCGGAAGAATGGAGGTTAACGGTTTACTTCTTGCGCTTCGGAAGTTTCGTCTTCATCGGTCCGCAGTGTTGTTTCCATCGCCTTCCGTCCCCTTTATCTGCACGGCAATTCGTCACTGTCTTCGCGTTCAAGATTTTTACGAAATTCTCTGGTATCCAGGTCTGCGCCTCGGTACACAGCATCGTGACGAATCGTCGTCGCGATATTGTTCTTTTCGAATCTCCAGGATTTACGGACTACGAGAGAGAGAGAGGGAGAGAGATAGAGCAAACAGCGGCCGCGAGTGTACGCTGATTTAACAAACGCGATCTTAGCGAGCGTCTAGACTACGTGGAACGAGCGTCGCCGTACTGGCTAAAAACTGCACGGCTAATTTCCAAGGAGTCCGCTTAATCCAATTTACGACTCGGCAGAAACATTTATGCCGCGCGAAATTTGCTTATGCAAATCGGCCACGGTTGTTACGAAGACGGCACAGTTTTACAGGTTGCGCCAAACTGTAGAACACGGGGGTTCGTTTTAAGTACACCCGCGATCCTGTAGAATCTCAAGCGCTGTTGACTTTGACTTGGAAGAAGGATCGCTGGATTCGTCCCAGAACTTTGGAATTACAGGGGCGAAGGTTAAAATATTTCCTTCGACTGCGTGGAGATTTAAATTTTCTATCGAAGCGTTAACGTAGATTCATTGTCATTCATCATTCGTTAGATCCTTTCTGTTCGTTCTCAATTACCCGACGACAGAGTAGAAAATAGAGTGGCTCACACACGGAGTCCTTCACAGGAACTCCCACCTCATTGCGAAGCCCGCCGTGAAGACGCAACACAGCGAGAAGCTACTATTCGCAATCAGAGGGTGTCTGTTACGCTCTCGATGCACAGAATCAAACGGCCGAACGGTGGGAACGCGGAAGTAAAGGACACATAACTCGAACCTTACGATCCTTCGCAGCCAGGATCAGAATTACAGCGTCATTGGCACGCAGGGCTGCGAGATCAAAGGCTTTGATCGCGGTGCGCGTTGTTGCGCTCAAGAGACACCGTGACAGATCGAGCCGCAGCGCGAGTTGGCTTCCCTTTGTCACAGGGCGAGCATAAATTGTCGACCAGGGGCCCGTTTAACGCGTAAACAATCGGTTTGCTCGCGTAGACGGCTGGCAACGAAGGAAAACGAGCGTCCAAATGGACTGAACGCGCGGCTGACTGGCACAGGCCACTTCCACTTGCTGCCGTGAATTCAGGAATTAATCATGAATTTAAAAGGACAAAATGAATTTTGTTGAGGGATTCTGGTTTAAGAATCTTCGGAGATCTGATGCGCAGTGACTATTCCTTTTTTTCACATTGTGTATAGCAGGTTTACGATCCCGATGGGTAGCCATGGCGATAACACGGAGAATATGGCGAGGATCCATGAAGGGGTCCCTCGATATCTCATATTTTCTGGTGGCCACCCTTCAGAGAAGCGATTTTTGTCCTCGCTGACCACGCTGCTCGCTCGTCGAACGTATTCATACGCTCGCGGCGGGGATGAAACGCTCCGCGGCGCTGTTTTTCGTGGAATGTTATTGCCGACTGAAAAACGTCCCCGGGGAGGGCAGCGACGACACGTTCGAGCGTTTCTCAAATGCGTCGGTATTTCGTGGGGTGGTTCGTTTCAAGCGCGCTATTCGTCGTCAAAAGAGGCTCGCGCGCCAAACGAATTCTGATCGCGCGTCCGTGGAAATTTTAATATCATCGTTTCGGTGCTATTGGCATTTACGACTTCGCCATCATTCATCGAATCAGATAGCTTCATCGCGGTGGGACTTCTTTCGAAGACAAGCATCGAGAATTTTTTACAACGCGATGATTAAGCGGGTTTAATGTAGAATATTTTACATTCATTTCAAGTACATATTACATTCATTATAAAGTTTAAATTGATATTTATAAATAAATCGATCATGTTTCCTAAATCGTACCAGTAGGATTTGACAATTCGTATATTATATGTATACGTTATGTACGTATATTATATTCATAGGTTATTGGGGCCTGTGTGTGATCCATGTACATATGTATATACAACTATATAATAATCATTACTTTATGTTGAATATTTTCTTCTCTATTTGTAAATTGATACTATTTTTAGTGGATGTACGATTTAGGAGACCGGGAGATACCATTTAAGAGACCAGTTGCCTAAATCGTACCTTTTAAAGTATGTGACAAAAAGATTAATAACAAATTAATTTGTTCTGAACAAAAGCATATAATAGTAGATGCCTAAAATATCAAGCTACAATATCCAATAGTAATTTGCGTTCAAATTAGTACTAAACATGAAATATAACCTAAAATGTCTTAAGTGGTACGATATAGGCAATTCTCCCCTCATTAAGAGCTGTATTGCTATTCTTTTTCTGTATAAGTTGAATTTTTGCGCTAATTATTATTCTTACTATTATTATTATCATTTCCTTCAATTTCAGAGATCGCCTCAAACTTATACCGCATCAATATACGCAAAAGTTATACGCGCATGCATTGAAGTGCGCTGCTCGAATCGATCAAGCTGTCCGCCACGAAATAGGGGATGCAGCATCGCGAACGATTGACACTCTCCTCGGAAGCAAATGTATCGTCGAGGCGAGGGAAGATCGATCATTTCGCGCGACCGTGTTTAAGGGGGTATACCCGTTTGAACCCTCGGAAAATGTATACATTTTGTGGATTTTTTTACAAGTCAACGGTTTGATGCAGATTTCCCGTTTTTTACTATCTTTACATAGTATTATGAACTACTCGAGAAAAAAGTTTCAGTTAAAAAACTATTGTTTTTGGGAAGTTATGCATACACATCCGAAAGTCTTTCGATTTTAGACAGTTAAACGGTGGCCCTGAAAACAGCTGTATGCCGTGTCTAAAATCAAAAACCATAAAATTTTCTTATAAAGTATGTCAATAGCTATCGTCCAACGAAGGCTTTTTTTATTCCCATTCCCCGTTTATTATTTATAAAGAAAAAAAGGTGGATTTTTCTCTTAGAAAAATTTAACTTTACCTTTGATCTCTCACCATTTCTGTATTTTTCAAAATTTTCAAAATCGGCTTCGTTGGACGATAGCTAATGACATACTTTATAAGAAAATTTTATGGTTTTTGATTTCAGACACGGCATACAGCTGTTTTCAGGGCCACCGTTTAGCTGTCTAAAATCGAAAGACTTTCGGATGTGTATGCATAACTTCCCAAACACAATAGTTTTTTAACTGAAACTTTTTTCTCAAGTAGTTCATAATACTATGTAAAGATAGTAAAAAAACGGGAAATCTGTATCAAACCGTTGACTTGTAAAAAAATCCACAAAATGTATACATTTTCCGAGGGTTCAAACGGGTATACCCCCCCCCCCCCTTAAGCTCGGGTACGGAACCGCTGCCGCGCAGTTTTCCTCTACCCGACGATACCGCAGTGGTCCAGCTGATTTCCGAGGAATCGTGCCATCTATTCGAGCGGCCTCGCGGCAAAGTGGGTGGAACAGGATCGAAATCGGCCCGCTACCGTAACGTCTACCTGGGCTTGAAAAAGTGTCATTACCCGGTAATGGCGCGGCAACAACTAGGTCGATGCACCGGGCTGGTTAATGACACGGCTGTTACGTTTCTTCGATCGCGGGGCCAACGGTATCTCGCTGTTTCGATCTGCCTGATGTCCCCCGAGCGACGTTACCAATGCATTCGCGGAGCTACCCAGTCGAATTTCCTTTGAACGCGTTACGAAGATAGCGATGTTACCAGGAATTCGAAGAGCAGTTTCAACCCCTCTGTTCAGTATCCTATTACCTCTGACTAGCTGAATTCATAATATTCTCGTTAATAATAGAGCAGCGTTTAGGCACCAAATTGGAGCGGCCTGTATAACTAGAGAGACGAAGGAGCGAGATAGTTGTGGTGCACACGGAAGCGGCTCAGCGTGTACGTCACAATTATATTAACTCGCGTCGCGGGGAGACGTGGAATAGGCAGCGACTCTAAAGCGATGATAGCCGCTGTTACAAAGCTGCATTAGAAGAATGGTCGCCGAGGGACGACGATTCGCGAGTCATAAAGAGCGAACGACCGTCTCTATTCGCGGCAATTGTCGTATCCGCGCGTAAACGCCGGCTGAAACCCGCTGGTAGGAAACCGAACGAGTCGCGGCTGGCATAAATCGTTTAATCGCGACCTTGACGGATGAGCGCTGCTCACGAGGCTGCACCCGTGGAACCGCGGATGAAGAACAGGGTACGGAGAGGAGTTACAGGCTCGTATGACGGGGGATGATTTTTCGAAAGTGGCGAATATAACGAAGGACATCCTGGTACCATCGCGGAAGCAACGGCACACAACGCTCCGCTAGCACGTGGATATCCGTTGCACGGAGGCTCCTCTGTCTGCGTGTGTATGTACGCGCAGGACCGAGGAGATCTCCCAGAGGAGAAAAAGGTAACCGTCGCGCTCCAGAGATTCTCTGGCGGACGGCCAAACACCCAACAACCAAGAAACCCTCAGACTCAACTGTATCCACTCCATCCACGGACCCAGCCATCTACCAGGCTCTTCTCGTTTTTCCCTTCCTTTTCCACCCCTCTCCGCCGACAGCTCGGTCTCCGGGTTCTTTGCTAGCATCCCTCCGCTACCGAAATTCCATTTTCTAACGTCCTGCCCGTCCCTCCACTCCCCGCCGCGCGTCCCACCGTTTTCTTACTCGCCCTTTCGACTGTCACTCCAACTGCTCGCTATCGCTCTCGCGCTATCGTCCCAGTTATCACTCTAGCATCCGTCCGTGCCTCCCCCGTCCGCTCCCTTGTTCCGAGTCCCTGCCGCCCGTGTTTCGCGTGGCCGACTGCATTTCCTACGCTGACGGGGCTCGTTCGTTCTTGTTAAGAGAATCCCGCGGCGCGATTAAACGAGCCACGCTGGTTGAACGGTTCTTCTGGGGCGGAGGCCGAGCCAGGCGATCGACCGGTCGATGGATGTCGCCGATTCTCCGCTTCCACTGGGCCGCTCCGAGTTTTGGCTGCGCTTCAGTCAGTGATAGATACGGATCGGAGTATCCGAGAGCAGAGCGAGACGAATGGCGAGTCGCGTAAAACAGTGCCGTTTTCTTCGCCGGGCGCGAGAAGTCGAACGACTACGTGTCCCTATCCATCGGGAGATCTTTAGGGCGAGTTGGCGCGCCAGGGAAGTGTCGGTGATACGTGCGGATAAAACGGCCCCATAAACCTCCCCTGTTCTTCATCGTTCCGTGCGGTCGCCGCTCGTAAACCCCTCGAGCATATGCGTGTCCTCGCCGCTGGATGCGTCCGCGGGGCCAAACAGCGCCGCTTAAGACTCCGTAAACACTGGGTTGATTAACGATAATGGCGATCTAGGGCGATTCCCGATAGTCCGCCACTCGATTGTGGGATTTCAAGGGGGAAGGGCTTGTGGCTATTGGAAGGGTGAGGCGGCGGAACGGGGACAGGAAACAGTTACCAGTAGAACAAGCAACCCGTGGGACGGTGGACGGCCAAGGTAATCCAAGGGGTTGCGTGCCCAGGCATTCTGATCAGCGCTTTACCCCTTATAGGTCCGCGCGTGATGTGTTATGATCGTTAACGCCCTGCCAACTGCTGAAGAGAGGAGGATATTGCCCGACGTCCGTGTGCTCGTCGTGGTTAATCGTTGGATCGCTGGATCCACCGATCGGCCCTTGTTTTCGCCGTTCAACTGCGGCTGGATTAATAGTTGCAGGATCGCGCGCGCGCGGTCCCGGGCATGAGACCGCATCCGCGGAGTACAGTGATGGGATTCGTGTTCAATTTGTACTCGCGAATATCGATCGATCTGGCGCCTGAGCATCGAGTTCCGTGGAAACAAGGGTTCCTGTGAACCACTTGGATCAGGAGTACGAAGAATCAAGAGATGGATCTTGGGAAAGAAATCAATCACTTGGCTGGCAAAGGACTCTAAAGTAAACGGAGGTTCTTGGAAAATGATTTTCAGTGATTAAATTGTGTTTTTTTTTTTAATTGAAATGAATCGCGGAGGTGGATTCGCAGTTTAGAAGAATCGTGGAACTCGAGGTGTATGTTATTTCTGCTTTTATTGTTAGATAGAATTATCGCTGGGAGCAGTTGAATCGCTATCTAGTTCGGAGAGTTCCCAGAATTTATTTCAAAGCAGCAACCGCTAAACCTAGTTTCGTCGCTGCAATCGGTCCCTTGGATGCATCGCGCGCGTGCCGCTAATCCACAGAGGCATTGTGTCGATTCCTTTCCGCCTCTGATCTCGCGGAGCAAGAGGAACTGACATCCAGTAATCTCCGCGCGTTCACAGAGGAGTTGCGGCTTCCGTAAAGCCCATTCACAATAAGATCAACCGCGTATCCGCATCTCGATTCAGCTACAGTTAAACGCCCACCCACCCACTTGGTAGTTCCGCGAAACGTTTGCCGCCTCCTTTTCTTCGCCAGCCTCGAATAGGCGTTCGCACAGTAAAATTATGCATCTGAAGCTGCTGCTTCGGGTACACGGGAATTATTACCACGAATCGTGCCGGTGTTTACTATTATTTCACTAAGGATTGCAAACTTGTTTCCAAGCAATAATATGAAATTTCCATTTTATGGATCTACTAGAACCTCTGTGCTTCGATTTCTAGGTGAAGAATTAAAATTTATATAACACATCCCCATAGAATCACAGTGGCGCACTTAGGATTAAAAATATTTTTAATGCAAATTCAATAATATTCATTAGGTGACTACAGAAATTTATTTAAAGGATAAAATCCAGTTTTCTTTTCTTTTTACAAAGCTGTGGAATTATTTGTTCTCCTTTTTCTGTGGGAGGTGCCAGTGTACCCTTGTAAATTTGATCTCCATGCAGTAATAATACTCTTACGCTATGCCACTTATTAGTTTCCCAATAAAAACTACGCAAAAGTGACGTAACAGAAGAGGCTCGACTAATATTAAAACTACGTCTGTTCCGAAAACGATTCCTCCCATTCAATTAAGCGGATACATCAGAGAAGAGTTAATTGAAACGTTTCGTCTGGCATCATATATCACGGACGGCCATTCCGAAAGAGAATGAACTTTCCCTTCTGTGTCAACAAAACGTCTCCCCCGTTTCGCACCCCTCTAACCCAGCGCCAGTGCTCGTTGCCAATATCCTCAGGATCCTATCGGTTTGGCGACTAATGAATGTTTATTAGTACAGGATCCGCTGACGTATCGTTCGGGGCTCGAGAGGGATTGATACGGGTCTAGACGCTCGTAGCTTCGAAATAATTGATCCTTACAGGAGTTGAGTAACAATTCTGCAGATATCTCATAGAAGAAGTAAACTCTTCCACCGAGAAACATCACAAAATAGTTGCTACTATTCCATTATTATTAATAAATCTCGGAACTCAACCTGACAGACAGTTTTATCAAAACTAACACCACACGTTTCCCCTAGCTAACCTTGTTTGCTTCACTTTTTGTACTCTTAATCTGTCAGAAATTGTCGATCACATTCAGCGCGTCTAAATTGAAAATCTATAGAGCTACCGACACCGTCTAGACACCCTCGGTCTAATTATACTACCACGAGCGTCTAAATAAACGAAATTCGAATCCTGCTCGCGTATTTCCATCGACTAACGCTTCTACCCGAGAATACAGGTCAACAATTTAATCAAGACCGTCTTTGAAGGAAGGAGCGCGGTATCGCTGGGTGGATCGTTCTCCGCCACTGACGAACGGAGAAACGACAGCCTCTTCCGACTCGTTCCACCCCCGCGATAACGGAGAAAATTGGCCGGGGTCTTCGAAATAACCACGGCTGATTATCATTCGCTTATCGTTTTCATAATTAACATATTACGAAGAAGTTTCGAGGGGAGGGAGAGCAGATGAGATAAATGAGAGCGTCGGCTCACGGCCGGAACAGAACGTACAGAAGTAATCTGGACGGGGGCCAGAAGCTAATTCCGGTAGTTTGAGTTGATGAAGAGAACGAGACCATTCCGCTACCGAGCTAGTTAAAGTTCAGCCACTTCTATTTCCGGTTTGTTCCTAATAGCGGACACTAGACGCGGCTGTACACGGGGGGGGGGGGGGGGGAATACAGCCTCCTCGTCTCCAGGCATATTTTGATCCGAGCTAGATAAGAAGTTGGCGGTAAACGAGATCGATCAACGCGGGCTACGTCTGCCGCGACGGCGGAAGAAACTTTCTCATTATTTCAACCTACCAACCAGGCAACCTCGCATCGTCATGCACACCCGCCTTATCCAAACTTGAGAATATTCTTTTAAAACAACAAAATTTCCACGCAGAAGTCTCTACTACACGAACAGCGGTACAGCTCGTGCAAGATTGCAAATCATAGGGGAGAGCGGGGACAAACGTAACGGCGTCATGAAAGTAACACGTCTTCTCCCGCTTTCCAGAAAAGGTTCCAAAGCGTTTGCTTTACATAGTTACGCGTGTTTAGTGTTTCTTTTCTTTCACGGAGTGACGCTAAGCAATACAACGATTCGTATAACGTGGGCAAGCTGATTTCGTTATTTCTATCATTCAGGTTAGTGTCTTCTGTGTTGGTTTTTTTGTTAATATTCATGGTTAAACGATAGACATTGATCCAATTATTTGTTAGAGCGTTCTTAGATAATGTCTTTATAAGTTCCTGTATTTGATTTCAATAAGTCTTGTAGAGTTTGTACGTTATAACAGTTCTATGCTGAAAAATATGGCTGGGGACAAAAGTAACATGTCACTACGGGGAGTAGTTGAATCCAATATTAACAATAATTTTTTTTAAAAAAATGCGTAAATATTAGTTACTTTTGGGGCAGTTATACGAGATTCCATATTAAATCAAATACACAGTATCAAAAAAATGTTTGAAGCTGGTTATACTTTTTTATCGTTACCTACTTAAAATATGTTTATTTAAATGTTTGTTTCTATCGTTTCTGATAATAAAAAATCCTATTTTGCTTTGGGAGAAGTGTTTTTACTTAATTCTCCTCAAAATAATTAGTATTACTTTCGTTCCCATGGTATGTTACTTTCGTCCTACCCCAGCAGGACAAAAGTAACAATGACAGTCACTGCGGAAAATTGCCATAACTCTTTGACCACTTATTGTGGAAGGCTGAATTTGTGGTCAAATGATAGAGCAAGAAACACACTATCTTAAGGCATAATTTTCGTTTCTATATCTGTAAGAGGTAATTGGCAGCTAGGCGAAATGTAAAAAGTGTTACGTTTGTCCCCGCTCTCCCCTACCCAAACCGTAGCAAATGGCTATTAATTAAAGATCGATCGTTTCCGACTGATTGACAGCTGGCGAAAGTAAGAGCGCGTGGGCGGTTTCGGCATAATGCGTAAAACTGCATTTAACTCGATCCCCTGTAAAAGGGGTCGGCGCTAATAAGATTCATGCAGAACAAAAGCGGCTACGTAAAACAGGCTACGTGACGCGGATACGCGATGCGCTGGCAGCTGGTGCGTCGAAAGTAACGAGCTACAATTTATCCGCAGGTAGCTGGAATTCCAGCCTCTATTCGTAATGTACACCGGCGTGAACGCGAATTTAACGCGTATCAATTCTTTCGCCGGCTATTTCGTTGTAATTCCATCGATATATCTCCCTCCACCCTCATCGATTACTTCATACAATCCAGCACACCCCTTCTCCTTCTCCAATCCAGGATGATATCGAAATTATTCGGACGCCGATGAACGTATTACATTAAAATGATATCGTCCCGTTAATCGGCCTGTTAAAGCGGATAATCGTTTGTCCCCGACGCTAATTCACCCCCGGTTTCGACTACATTAACGGATCCGGTCGTTGTTTAAACGACTCCGCGTTCGACTCGTTACATTAATGACATTTTATTCGGCCGCGGCTCGTTTGTTTCCATTAAATTTAGAATTAGGCTGGGATGCTGTGCTGGAAAGGCGGGCGGATTGTAATTATTGGATTCATGGATGTTTGGACAGGCATTCGGTGAATATGGAGAGCACGGTACGTGGGAACTTTGGGCGGTCTGTTTAGTTAAATGTGATAATGTTACCGCGAAGATAACCAACCGCCATTCCATAGCGCTAACTCGCTAACCCATGGGATTGCTATGGATATTTATTCACGAGCCACCTTGTCTATTCTATTTGTTGGCAATCGGTTATTAAAGTTTGGCGCGCTCTGCGTACTGCGTATCCTGTATAGAAACGCATTGTTTTCTTGTTGGTTTCTGAACGTCGTGGTTTAAGTGTGCATCAGTGAGACATTCGGGATTTACTCTTGGGGGAGCCAAGTTGAACGGATAAAAATATTTTTTAAGTAAATTCAATAAAATTCTTTAGGTGATTATAAAAATTTATTTAATGAATAAAATCTAGTTTTCTGATCCTTTTACAAAGCCCCTTCTTTGAGGGGTGCCAGGGCCCCATAGCGCACCGTCTGTTAACCCTAAGTTAACCCTTCTATAATAAAGATTAATAATCTCAATACCATTATATTTGAAACTACGAACAAGTCCATTCTTCCCGCGCAACGCAGATTTACGTTTTCATGTTTAGTCCCGCTGATATTCTGCGTCCAAGGACACACGCGCGGACACTTTTCGTCCGGCCCATTATACGGGCGATTTCGTCGATTGATAGGGGGCGTTCATCAGCGTCCGATGAAAGGAAGGACAAACGACCATGTTATCCCGCGGCGACGCTTTCGTTCCGCGATAAAAATACCGTAATTCTCCCGGCCGCGGTGATATTGTTTCCATGGGGAAAGTGGTTTATATTTACCTAGCGGGGGTTGACTTTTATAGGAGACGCGGAATCCCATCAAGCGCATAATACAGCCGCCTATCGACTTTGTTGGAGATCGACGCGCGAACAATACGCCCCATCCAGGCCGGCGCAATCGTTAAATATTTCGTTTCGCCGCTGTATAAATCGTATCAGTCAAGAGTTATTTTTTTTTTAATCCGAACCGTTAATCTCGCCGATCGATCGATACGCTGCCGGGAGGGTAATTCAATACGGTGCGCGGCGAACAATTTTCATTCATCAGCGCGAATTCCATCAGCGTGAAGGCACGTTTCAAATGGAGAGGCATAGAAACGAGGGGGAAGAAAACAGGGAAAAAACGCGAGAGAGAGAGAGAGAGAAGAGAAGAAAAGAACGCGAACCGTAGACTGCCACTTTCTAGCGATCCTAACGCGCGGTTATGGTCGCGCCACGCTGCGTCTGGTCTAAACCGAAGCGAGAAAGGAGGCGAGCTGGCGGAGGGAAAGTTGCCACGTTTCTATTTTACCACATTGTCCGATGGAATAAAGAGATCCGCGATTCTCGCCTCCCCAGGGCGACCCATATACGCGTCCATGGAGTTTCTCTAAAAAACGTTAATTGAAGAGACAGCCTCCTCGGCGCGGTTCATTCTCGCGGACGAGGGGAGAGACCGTCATTGTGACACCGATAATGCACGTGGCGAGTCATAGAATGAAACACCATGCACAATGAAATTTCGATTTTAGGCGGGTCTCGTTTTTCTCCCAGCCCCGCGCGGGAAATACATTGAATTCGGTTTCGATCGTGTCTGCGTATTGAATCGTCCCATTGTTCCAGGGATAATGAGCAAATATATCCACGCAGCACTGTTTCCAATGCAAGCTCGATAAGTTTCAATTGAAAAATCGAGGATACAAGCCACTTGAGTGGAATTATCGATATCGAGCCATCGTTTACTCACTTTATCGGCGGCAGCACCCTCGGCAATGTTCATCCGGACCTCCAGGGTAATCAGGCGAACGCCTCGCGATTTAATCCGCGCGCGTCTTGTAAAAACTTGCGCGCGGAAGAGGAGCAGAACCGTGGAGAGACATGAAGCTGGATTCTCGGAGGATTCATGTAAATTTCAGAGGAGGCTGGGGGAGGGGGTGAAAGGGGACGGCCGTTGTCTCGCAGGATCAATAGAAACTTTCCTGGATTCGTCGTGCTCCACTTGCAGCACTATCGGGAGAAGGGGGGGCGCTAGTTTGCTCCAGGTTTGTCGTATACCTACGCAGCCAGGTATGTATTCCTTTTCAGACGGAGAAGTTAAGCGAACGACGCGATGTCACGTTTCAGACTCCTCGACCGCAGCGTTCACCGTGTCGACTTGTCGGCTGCAAGGTCGGACTGTTGTTTCGCGTTTCGATCTGTCGTGTTCGTTGTGTGTCGTTACGCGCGAGAATGATCGATCTCCAGCTTTCTGCTTTGCCCTCTGTTATCGTACTGTATGTAGAAATGAGTCTGAATTAAAGTGTAAAATTTATCAAGCAATCCTTCGTTAATCGGATCTATGTGAAAAGGAATTAAGAGCTAAAAATTAATGTGACTAATTCTGGACAAGAAAAGTTGAAGTGCAAACGAGTGTGGGGCGGTTTAAAAGTACGATGATCACTCATGGAGACACTTGTTTGCGCGTAGGTGCATTTGAGCGTGGAAGGAGTCGCGGAGCATGCCCGAAACGAGGGATGACAGAGCGCGATTGACGATCGCGGCGATAGCAATGCCCATTTTATCCCCAAGGGGATATAAATAAAAGTGAAATTGAGCGAGGGTGAGCCCGCCGCCGCGTCTACAATGTATTCACGCAGCACGCGCTTCCACTCGTAATTTCATTTCAGATAAAAGTCTCGTCTCGTAACCCTTCCGACGCGGACATCTACATTTTATACGCGGCGATATTTCTATTTGCCGGCCTTATCGTTCCCCTACAGTCCCTGTTTTTCGAGCCAGTCCACATCATTATGCTACCGACGACTGCTATTTCATTGCTAATACTCTGATTTATTGAGACGAGTTAAATGTTGCCTCGTAACGACAGAATGACGCAGGATGTATCCATATGGTTTAATCCGAATATAGTAGTAGACATTTAATTGTAAGTGAAGTGATATTAAACTTGTAAGCACGTGTTTGGGACATCAGGAGACGGGTGCACAATAGAAATTTTCTGAATATTAAAATGTAACTTTTGCTAGAAACACTTTTTAGGCAAATTATCAGAAATACCTAAGAAATCGTATATTGCGTTGAAGTGATCATCCTGTATAAGTGGACCTGAAAATCTTTTAAGTTCTTAGGGTCTCTAAAGATCTTAATTCGGCGCTGATAGTGATAGAAAATACATATTTATATCCTGAAGCGTTTGCGGTTGAGAGGAGAGACAAATGTGTCTGACTAGTGAGGCCTATTCCACTTCCTACTTCCGCTTTTCTCTGAGTACCTATCGCGTATATTTTTGATTACTTCTACTTCTTATCGAATACCGTAGCTTCTATAGAGGCCCTAGCCCTCAAGATCCATCGTGCTCGCGAATAATAATCACGCTAAAACTACACCGCTGCCAGCCAGCACAAAAGAGGAGCTTCAGCGTCGATGCCTCTCGAACCGTGAGCAATCTCCAGTGTTTACAATATCTCAACACGAAACGAGCAGAAGCATCGAGAACGCTTCTCTGCGGGGCTTCTCCCGACCGCGTACCGAGCGTTTCCATTAAAAAAGAATAAACAAATCCAATCAATATCGGGGAGAAAAGCCCGTCGTTCCATCTGTTCGTAATCACGCCGTTAAATATTACGTCGCACGGACCGGGCATAATCGATTCCCTCGAATTCAATTAGCCGTGGCATATCGGGGATTCGAATTGAACGCGATTCGAGCTGCCTCAGACGTACGGGCCTCTATCGACGGGGGTCGCGACCGATAAAAGCAGTCTTAATGCAGAAAACTGCTTGAAGGGGTTGTAAGAAATGTAAGTAATTCATTGAAATTTGAAAGCAGAGAGATACTAGGCACCTATAGTACCGTTGTGACTCAGGGTGAGAAAAGTAGTAGTCGATTGTAGGTACTTAATAAATATACAATTTATTCTGGCCACGTTCTATGAACAACTCCCGGTTACAACTAATAGCAAGTCGGTAGACATCCGTGCTGTATTTCAACAAGGGAAGATTTGCTCGCCTATTTAGACAACTTTCAGTGGATTTTATACTAATTATAAGGATTTTCGGTGGGGTGTGGACGACTTTAACCCTTAGTCACAGGATGACTAAATCGGCTACTAGCTATGACTTTATGATTTCGATCTTGTAAAAAAAAAAAATAGGAGTGATTAACTTATCTAGATGCAGTTTGCGGCACTCACCCGCTAAGTCTTTTTAATGATAAAGAAGCTCGGTCATCCAATACTATTTCTAATCCCCAGTCTTCAGACCTCGCACACTTCTAATTCTCCTAAGACTAGTAATCAATGACAAAAAAATAGCTATAAAAGTCACACAACATTCTTCCCGAAGAACACGACCTACCCCAAAAACCGTCTACCAGTAGCCACCTAATCCCTAAAGTGCCGAACTGCCGGGAATCTGTGTCACAGCGGTTGTCGATCCTCGGAAAGAAGGCTGCCGACCATCCTCCCTCTGGATTGCATTAATTCCGCGCACGACACGTAACCCTAGCAATAAAGTGGCGTAATTGCCGATGCGTCCGTGCCGTTTGGGCGAGAGGATGGGGGGGGGGGGAGGAGGAAGAGGAAAAGGGAGAAGGGAACAGAAGCCCGTTGGCATCGCTCGCTCGACCGCGCGGGGGCCGAGAAAAGGGGTGGCCTTACAAATCCAGCCCGACGTGCCCCACACGGAGCACGCAGACACCGAGCCGACTTATGCGAGCCACGTGCGCCATTCTAATTTGCTTACGAGCCAGCGCGGCCTTAAAGCAGAATGCGTTACGGGGACGCGTACGTGCCACCGCCGTCTCTCTCTCCGCAGGCCTGCGAACAATGCTGTCCTACGGTACCGCTCGCCTCCTTATTGTTTCGCCAGGCCAGACCTGGACATGATCCATTCGTACGATATTTTTCGCCCGGAGGGGGTGTGAGCGGCCACGCGGGCGCGAATAAAGGAGTCAAGTGGCGTTCCGAGCCGACACGATCCGGGGGGACGCGGTAAACTCTCCAACGGTGACGATTAGGGGTCGTTTCTATGGGCGATCACCTACGATGCTGATCCGATATGGGGTTAAGATGTAACAGGGACACGGATTCAGCACGATATTAGATCGATTCGGTAAGTGGGTGTGGCGATCTCCATATTTCATGCACGGAGTCTGGGGTAATCTATCGCTGCTTGGAATTAGTAGTGGTGTAACTTCAAATATGTAAATTTTATAGGAAAAGCGGTTTAAAATATTTAAAACTTTTTCGAACCGCTGTGTATAAAATTATCTACTCCCACCGAATATCCGAGAGCTGTTTCGATTAAATTTTGTATCTAGATATTACCTTATATATTTATTTATTATTGTACAATTTGCATACCAAGGCCTAGTCCTGTTTAAATAAATAGTAATAATGATAATTTGACTAATAGTTGAATAGTAGCTATATGTACATAAGGATTGAGATGCACTAGTGATAAGTTAAACTGTGAAGTTTGAATTGTTTTAAAATCGTTCCGTTATGAGGAGCACTTTGTAACGTGTAATAGTGCTTCTGTTTCCATCTCGGTGCAATCTCGGAGAACTTTGTACAATTCATTGGCCTCACACGCGCGCTAATGGTTTTCCCGGACCATTCTGCCAAGTATGAAAGCCTGATTGTCGATTTTCAGGGAGCGAGGGACGGGAGAGCGATTCCACGCAAGTGTGAACGTTTTATTTTCAACAGGGGAGGGGGGGGGGGGAAGGAATCGATGCGGCGGCGCTCTGGAGGAGCCGTTGCAAATTTTATTCCGTTCCTTCATTTCGCCGCTATCGTATCCAGGGCAATTTAAATTCCGCGGGAGACTCACGCGGAAAGCCTGAAGGACCTAATATAATCCCGGGTACAAGGGGTGGCCGGTACGCCTGGGATCTAACCTGCATACATTTCCCAAATAGGCGCGTTAATGTTAAGAATACCGTGCGCGTGTTTTCGCGCCGTGGGGGGCAAGGAAGATATAGCTGTGGCGGAAATGTCGGAGGGGTTGGTCGTCGCCTACACCAAATATATCTTCTGGGTCTTCTTTCCTTGTCTAAAAACTTCGGTGGTTGAGTTGTGTAAGGGCAAAATCAGAAACTAATATCATTGTGAATTTAGAAAATTATTCAAATGCGTAAATAGTCCAAAGTTATGATTTTACTAGCAATGATAAGAAGACAAAGAAATTTATTGATAGGTTGAAAGCCTTCAAAAAGGAAACAGCTACTCTTTGTCTGTCTAAAAGCAGAGTCGGTCTACTTGAAATGCCCGTAGACACTGAAACTACTACTGTTTCATTCGAGTCTGTAATAAAGGAAAGATCCGTTTTCGATAATACTGTCATTTCACGTGCTCAATTCGCTGCGATATGTTTCGCGTCCCGTAACACGCGAAATTGCCAGATAACTCTATAAGATAATTAGAGCGGTCTCAAAGGAGCGCTTTTAATTCCGTGTAAATAAGCGAGGGAACAATTTGCAGCCCGAGCCGGGGACGAAATTCGCGATTTGACCGATAATTCCACGAAGTTATGCGCTACCCGAATTTGCATTGTAAATCGGCGATGTCGCCGCGCGGATCGTTCAAGGAACTGGCGACAAACTTTGTAATCGTATACAATTCACCAAGTGCCGCTTTTTCGTTGAATAATTATTAACACCCCCGGTCCTGTTTCTCCGTCCTCTGTAACTGACGCTCGCCATTGCGTCTATACATTCTCTCGCGTCGATGGGTAAAAGTTCAAAGTGAAACTGTTGACCTGACCTTATCACGACCGATCGATCGCTAACCTGGCAATAATTCAGCCATTATGCATTATCTCGTTCCGCTCGATTGCCAGGGAATTTTGTTAACGAACACTACGAAGCGTTCGTTAATTATTAGAAAATAACCAAGCGTGTGGAAATACTGATTTTTCATCGAATTTCGCGGTGCAGCATACGTGAGCCGTGGAATTCGTCGCGAATATCAATTTCTAATATGTACCAGCACCGTCGTGTTAATATTAACCAGTTTTTCCTGCTTTTGAGGGAACATTGAAGACCAAATATTATACCTCGAAGATAGGTACATGTTTACCCGTAATCATATTAGGAACGGTTCATTGATTAATCGAAGAAATCGAAGAAAAGACAGACGCAATAAACGTTAGTGCTCGTAGGTTTGCCACTCACCGACACGATCTATGTCTTCTTGCGTATAGTAGTGATGCATGGTCGCTGCTGGGTCGGCTTTGCGGTAGCAATTGAATCACTCGAGGGCGACAGTTTACGGCGGTACGATGATCATCACGACCAATACAGCGGTCACTTTACTCAGCTATTACTCACTTCCATCTCAAACACAGTCGCGAGACCGCCCATTCGCCACTTCCTGCAACCGCGCTAGTCCCAGCGATCTCCAGAGATCGTTACCGCGCTGGCCGCGTCACGTACGCGCGATTTCTAGCCAGCGAGCGAAACGCAGACTCACGCGCTGGCGAAAAAGCCTGCAACGGGAACTGACGTAGACGTGGACGCGATAAATAAGCCAAAACGATTTAGGTCGGATCGAATGGGCGGTCGTTTACCTGCCGGCCGTTCCTCTCGAGCGTCCAAGGTGCCGGAGTAAGCTGCGACGGCGGTCGTAAATCATCGACGGCCCGAGAAAATCCCCTTCGGGCGCAGCTCGATCCTCTCAGACTAATTTCCAACTGGACCGCGGAACCGATTGGTCCACAGGAACCGGAAGCCTCTATCCAGCGGCGATGTTTACACGTACGCGCGTCTCGCGCTTCGTGGCCGACGGTTACGTGTCTCTGTGTGTAAATTCGCCACTTGCACCGTGTTGGTCCCGGTCACGCGCAAGGTCCGCGTCCTCGGCTTTAAGGTTATGAGTCAGGCGGCGGGGAGCCAGGTACAGGATGCTGAACGGCGTGACGGGGGCGGCGGCGAGGTGTCGGTTCGGGGGGAGGCAGCCGGTCGTGGCTGGTGGAGCGCGTTAACCGGCGAATAATCGATCGGCGCGATGAAGATTTTTCCAGCGGCACGGCAGTATCAACAACAATCGAGACACGGGGTTAAACGACAAGTCGAACAACATTGTGGTGGAACGCTGGTCCGCGAGACGAGTCTGCGCAGAGCGGAGAGAGGCGCACGGGGGCGGAGAGGGTGACGGCGGCCACGCTACGCAGAATGGCGACTGTGGCGCCATCGTAGCTGCCACGGGAGCGTCGATGGCCGTGGCGGTGGCGGAGGAGCACGCCACCCCCGCGACATCCTGCCCGCCACCACCTAACGCTGCCTACCGCCACCTACAGCCACCCCCAAAAGCTCCTGCCATACCCCACACCCTCCCGACCCTCTGAATCCTCCGCGTCGCAAACGTTCGCCGGCCTACAACCGCTCTGCCATCCACCCCCGCGCTTCATCCGACCCGCCGACGGTGGCTGCGGTATCGATTGGCCCAGTTGTCCCTCGTCAGAACGCGGCGGTCGCTCCAACATCCGAACGCGACCCACCGCCGCCTTCTTCGCCCTCCGCTTCCTCTTCTTTCTTCGCCGCGGCGATGTCTTGTCCGCGATATTCCTCGTTCCGTAACGCTGCAAGCTGCGGGACGCGGTATGTATGTATATACTTTCACGTTGGACGGGGCTGGTTGGAGTGCTGGCTACGCTGCGGGGAAAGTTGTTGATGGCTCGTAGTTTCGAGTAGTCAGCTCTTTGATGTAGTCAATTTAGAACGCAAGTACAACGGAGGGCTGGGTACTGGCGTTTGCTAGCAAGTTTCTGGCTGGTGACAAATCAGTTCTGTTTCTATTTAATTCGGCCTGCAATTCGGTTTTACTGCGAGCTCCGTCTCGGTCAAAGTCAATTCCAAGTCGGCTGGTGTTAAGGTATCCGTTTGCCAACGAAATAAACGCCGTCGTCGCAATCTATCCCCGTTGTCAACTTTTGTGGAGTATCTATCCATTATACTCCCGTTGAAAGGTATTCCAGTTGTTGAATTACTAAAGGCGGATCGATCGCATGGTCCATAGTGTCTCTGGGCTTCAATCCTTATCCGGGGATATCTCAAACAACTTGCTCGCGGAAGGACAGTTACCAAACTGCAGGATCTCGATTGTAGACGGTTGTTACGCAATTCGGGCTACTGCTGGAACTTTCGATCATGCTTGGAAATCCAACTGGACGGCATTGTACCCACTTCTCGATGTTCCTCGAACACTGTCGTGCCATTTTTAATGGTCCAACTCCGGGGGAACGGATCATTGAAACTGTCGTTATGATCGAACCAACATTTCAGCTAATATATCACAGAAAATCCCATAAATTTTAGGTTTGGTTGGAAAACAGTATTTAGACTGAAACTCGCTTTTGCGATAGTCTTGTTCTTCTCTTTTCTCTTGCTTATTTTGTTTGTGCGACAAAGAAGCTTAATAATAATAATAATTATCAACATGCAATATAAATACAACCACCACTTTTATAAAATACACTGTGGTATATAAAAACCCGAAATAAAGGAACTTGAACTTGAACAGGGTCAAGAATATGAACTTTAAATTAGGGCTGGGACTATAATAATTGGGAATAATTTAATATTCGAATGTTTTACAAGTATTCGAATGCTACGAATCAACTTCGAATATTTAAGTATTCGAATGCTACGAATCAACTTCGAATATTTAAGTATTCGAATGCTACGAATCAACTTCGAATATTTAAGTATTCGAATGCTACGAATCAACTTCGAATATTTAAGTATTCGAATGCTACGAATCAACTTCGAATATTTAAGTATTCGAATGCTACGAATCAACTTCGAATATTTAAGTATTCGAATGCTACGAATCAACTTCGAATATTTAAGTATTCGAATGCTACGAATCAACTTCGAATATTTAAGTATTCGAATGCTACGAATCAACTTCGAATATTTAAGTATTCGAATGCTACGAATCAACTTTCAGAATATTTCAGTATACGAATATTTCAATATTTAAATACTTAAATATTCGAATAGTATTCGAATTATATTCGCCAAATAATTGAGAAACTGAAGTATTCGAATATTCGAATACCGAAAAATCCGACAAACAGTCCCAGCCCTACTTTAAATACACTTAGGTATTACTAATTCAAAAGTCTTCCTTCCAAATCCCATCTCTACTCTCGTAACGCAAATGCAACCCTTAGAGAGGGCCATTAACACATCTAGCAGTCGAGATTTCTCCCCGATGCTGACAGACTTGCGGGGAAATGTGCAATTTTTTCAAAGGCCTCCGAATTCCGCGACCACCTCACGTTCTCCCTTACCCTCCACTCGTCGTTTTAGGGTTTTTACGCGCAAGGTCGCGAGCAAGGAAGCGACCTGAGCGCGAACACGGGGATGCGGGCCAATGATGGCCGGGGCGATCGTGACTAGAGCCAGCCAGAAAACAGGAGGTCGCATGAACGACAAAGGGGACCTGGCATTATTATGTGCCGGGTCTGAATGCATGACAATGCCAAGCGAGATCCTCCCTCCTCGTCGCTTCCACTGTCTCTCTTATTCTCGCCAGGCCTCGTCTTTGTCCCCTTGGTCGAGCAAGTCCCGCGGGCGCCGCTCAAGCACCGTTTCGGGACCGCCGCTTCACAATGCTACGCTAACAAGGTCAGCAATTAATGAATCGCTGGAAACGCGTTGCCAGAAAAATACGGGAAGCCTATGGGGACCGATGTATTATTAATGGAGTGACCTACGCGCCACCCCGAGCGCGCTGCATCGTCGTTACTTCGCATCCACCCCCTCTCATCACTCTGGCTGAAGCATGATTGTTTGGGGGGAGGGGGCTGGATTCCTTTTTTCTTCTTTGTAATTCGAAAGTTAAGTGAGCGCCACGTGGAACGTTGAAGTGTTTGATAGAAGGTATTTGTCTTTTGGCTTCTTAGTTTCGAGAGGGGTGCGTTGGTAGTTGGGAACGTGAATTGGTGGCTTTGTTGTGGAGTAATGTTTCGTGGAGTGTTGGCTGAGTGAAATTAGGACAATCGTGATGGAGGTACGAATGGCTAGCGCATGGAGCAGTGTGGCACTGTGAGGCTAAAAGAATTTCAGTGATGTTGATCAATGACTGAACCGCCACGCTCGCGGTAATGTGAACCATAGGAGTTCTCGCTTTCTTTCGCTCGTCAAGGAAAGCAGGGGGCTCTCTATCATTTCAATCTATCGCTACGATCATCCGTTCGAAGTCTATTCGGTTGAAATAGAAGCTTCTGGGGGAAAAAAGCGAACGGGGCGTGGAAATGAAAAGGCTTGTGGATCTTCCTCATTCTATCGTCATCGTTTTTCTGGTTATGAACATTGAAATGAAGGAATCGTATTGTGAGGTAAAAATCACTCCGTCCTCGAGCACATTTCTAACGCAATGGTTATTTTAACATGCTCGCGATCCCATTTTATTTTTGTACAACGAATATTCGCTTCCTTTATGAAAACCTGCTACTGTTTTGTGGACTTCTCCATGCAACCGACTTTTTTCACGAATGTTTCAAAACTGTTAAAAAACAAAGCTTTGAAGAAAGCCTCGCTCAGAAGCGATGGTTTACATTCATCTACCGTGAAAATGGAACTCTTCAAAAATTGAGCGCAACGCGCCCCAAATTTAACACAGCGGTATTCATCTCTA
Source organism: Andrena chrysosceles (assembly GCA_963855975.1). NCBI lineage: Eukaryota > Metazoa > Arthropoda > Insecta > Hymenoptera > Andrenidae > Andrena > Andrena chrysosceles. Next base: position 4,902,279 of record OY979766.1, on the reverse strand, counting down.
GTTTCGATAAGGACGCGGCCCTTCCACCATATTTTTGTTTGCAAAAAAAGAGGAAGCGAGCGGAAAAGCAATGTGGAACACGGGAAATATAAAAAAACAGAGAGTGCTAGCAAATGTTTTTAACCACCATCAAGCAAACTTATGTACATCGTATCTCTTGATCAAATAATTCTTTCCTGCAGACATCTATTCTACCTCGCGTAGACTGTAACATCACGCGAATCAGTGTACCAAAAGCACTCGAAATGCAACTGTACTTCAAACCCCCATACACTCTCGTCATCGTGTAACAATATTCCAATCTGACGGAACACCATTCAAAAAGAATCGTTCCATTACGTCTTATCGCGTTCATGCGTATCTTTAATCGTTCCGGCGATACAACCTGTCCGGACTCCAAGGGACACGCTGTACAGGGACGCGTGATACGTTTTCGATATCGTCGCCCATATCATCGTATTCTCCTGTCGGTGTTTGGGCATTCAGGGCCGATCTGCGATACGGGAGGACGATTCTGAAGATGCCTGAATGATGAATCCAATATCACCGGGGGCTACAAAGCGGCAGAAGCGAAATACACCCCGGGGACAAGAGCCGTTTGCCTAAAACAGGCCAATGAGCCGTCCCTGTCCGACATAGATCAGGGACACTGGCACCGTGGTAGTGTGTGCACGCGCGCGCAGCCACGTCCCGGCTCTCCGGCAATGCATCATACGTTACAGATTGGTTTTTAGGTAAAAGAACAGCTCTGTAATAGTGTGGACATTTGACGTCAGCCGGAGAGAAATGGTTGGAAAATAACGAAAGTAAAACGGGGGCCATTCATCGTCGCGGTGCCGTGCGATTTTTTACCACCCGGGCAATTCGTACCTTTACGATTTCGTTTAAATTACAGGGGAACGCGGGTCCCCGTTCGACCGGAGGCTGGTTACTACGGAGAATCGAGGGAAGGAGGAGCTGTGGTATTTATATAAATGTCTCCTGTTCCCGCGAAAGGGATCGGCGATTCGAGGATTCGTAATTGGTTCCACGTAGCCCGGGACACATCGATCTTCAACGACGGTTTTAGAAACGGCGGAAAAATCATGTCATCCAGCCGTGGAATTTCATCCACGAGGATCCACCGCGCAATTAACGGATAATTCGGTGTTCAACGTAAATACCGACGCATTCCTTCGTCGCCCTAATGTTTGCAAAGACATAGCACCCGGCGAAAGTAAACCACTGCCGACGGATTCCTCGCAAGTAGAAAGGCCACTAATTACAAGGGTCGGTAAATTGTATAACTTTAACACGCGGTTGTATGTTCTAATTTGGCGGGATCGTTAAAGGGTCGCCTCTCCCTTGCCACCGTTTATGCATATTCATCGGGCATTTTTTAACGAGCCAGCGGCGAGTATGTCTGGAAGGAGCCCGCTCCCCGATTTATTCCACCCCCTCCAGCGTAATCATCGTTTTGTAAATTAATGGCGGACAGGATCGCGGCGCTTCGCGGTTGATCGGGCCACCGCGGCTATAATGCACCTATGCGGCATCTCCAATTATCGCGGATGACATCGTTGCATTCCGATAGATACGAATAAACGCGGACCGCTCGCGCACATAAGCGTTCCTCGTTATTATAGAACCATGATGCCACTCGACTATCGTATAATTGCCTTTGCGTATACGTACACTTCGTTATCTACGACTCACCGGTGCTAATTATACCCTCTCTTCCACTTTTACGTTTTCCCTCTTCCACGTCCCTTTCCTCCCGCGCGTCTCTTCTCTTCTACGTATGTATATATATTTATCCGTTTTTTCTCCGTCGCCGAGAGTTGACTGGCTCTCCGCCCCTGCAGGGCGACGTCGTTTTCAACTCGAACCCCCATCAGGAAGAAATTAATCGCGCAACTTTGAAGTGGCTGGGAAGCGCTGGCCTAGGAAGGGGCAAGCGTGCTCCGCGATGACTTTTTGCGGGAATTTGCGGGATGCAAATAAGGGTGAACTATTGCGATTTACCCCAGCGATGGATTTTTTTTATGAAATCGAGGGGCTAGTAATTAAAAGAGAAATTGAATGTGTGGAGTGTTTCCACTTATCGTTGTAAATACTGATTTTTCGGTCAACATAAGGCTTTGAGACAAAACCTTTCCATGTTTTTCAAAGGCACCAGCCGTTTCCCGAAACGGGGACGCGAATTCGTCGCGATTCACGCCGAAGTAGCACGCGTCAGGGAAAAAAGTCGGGTAACAGGATTCCACCTGACGGCGATGCGCGACCGGAAATCGAGTTTCCTCGCCAGGGTCACGCGGCCAGATGGAGAGCTGATTAAATCAACGAATCGAAACTTGACGTCGAGTCGCGGTCATTCAATTTCAGTGGACTCTGGAAGGTTTTCGTTGATGCGAGTGGCTGCTGACGAAAAGTTCTCTCTAGCCAGCGGAACGTTGCGCAGGGACGGGACGGACAGGGGCGTATCTCGCGAAGACAGGAACGGCAGATGGGGGTGAACGGACACGCAGGGAGAAAGAGAGAGGGACGGGAAAGGAGAGTGACGAGAGCACATCCACCGAATCACAAATGAGTTGCGAGACTCGATTAAGCATCTTCCGGATGCATTATTAAGGGTAGAGGGTGCGGCGAGGAGGAGCTACGGGGCAAAGGGGATGCGGCTGGACCAGCCGGAGGGTTGGATAGAGCAGTTGCAGGGTGGTCCGGGGAGAGGCAACTAATGGGTTGTAACTAGTGTGTGCAGCGGATTATACCTTCTCGGTCAAGCCGGTACAAGCGCAGTGTACTGGAGAAGCTCGAGTGGCTGTCCGCGGGAGCAAGAACGCGCGGCTGCCGGATACCTGGCGGGAGGAAGAGAAGAGGATCCAGTCGACGGAGAGGCTTAACCCCCGAGACTTTATGAATACCCCCGCCGTAGCGCAAGAGTTCAGGTAAGATAAGGGCTTTCCGCACCCTCTTTCCTCCCAGACGGCTCGCCAGAACCCCGATACCCTCTTCCTCCGCGCCGAAAACGTTACCCCTCTATCCGAAATCCAGCCAACGTTTTCACGGGCACGCAGTCTTCAGCAGTATCGTCGAGCCGCATGCAGCTTTCAGCCCGCTTAACGTCAGATTTCGTAACTTCTCATCCGCCTGGATGCATCGCGGATTCTCGTTAATATTCGAACGGCAATCTTACGCGCTGGCAAAGCCCTCGAGTTTAGTGGAAGCGTTCTGGGCCGCGTTATGACATCGTCCGGGGATAGTTTCGTTGTCGTTCACGATGCAATGTACGTACTCGGTCCCGCTGTACTTCACGTCAAAGGCGGGATTAAAAGGTACGATCACCCAACGTGTGGGGTGCTTGCTTTTTTTTAATTACTTTACACGAGACAGGATATTTTGTCATCATAAAATAACAAATGAGGCAGAAACTCTTTCCAATTCTCTGTAATTGATAAATCGTTAGAATCGGCGATTTTAATAGTGACCCATAAAGTACAAGGACGGCGTATAGTTCGCTGTAACGTCGTTCTTCAAACTCTCTGCAAAGGGGAGATCATGGAACGACGAGGGAGAGTGAAAACGACCAGTACCCCATTTTGCGACGTTTTACGTCTCTGCTAAGTTCGAGCAGCCCTCGACAGATACCCCTGCAGTGGAGCATGACCAGTTTGGGCTGGCCAGGTCCGAATGCCCGGTGGTAAGAAGCGTAAAACCTCTCGCAGACCGTCAGATCCGTGCCATTTTCCACGAAAGCACCCATAACCGAGGCGACAGGTCACCCCGACAGGGAAAGCAGCGTTGCCTCGCGCACGCTGCAGCCGGGATTTCAATTTCATAACGCGCAAGGACGTCGTTCGATCCTTATTCAGGCTTATAAACGCGAACAGCCCTGCGATAAAAGTTACTCGGCTGTCGGCCTGGGCGACAACGATGAAGAAATGGCAGAGTCACGGCTGATGATGAAACGGGGAAGAATGGGAAGGGATGAAAGAGCTGGGGGTTGGCGGGGAGGGGTGGACTTCGCGACGCCTGGGATGGCAATCGAATTTGGAAGCTGTTGATCCCTCGGTCTATGTGGGATTTAAAAAAAAAGGATCTTAAGGGGTAACACCACTCTAGAGGCAGAAAAAAATACCTAAATTTGACAATTTATTTTGGGAGTGTGACAAACGGAATAGAATTTCTTTTCAGAGGGTTTATTTAACACATATTGAAGTATGAAAAATAATTTTTTTAGTGTCATTTTCATACAAAATGGCGACGACAGAGCCCGTCGTCGGAAACAGCTTGTGTGAAAACACTGCTACGGGAGGACGGATTTCTCGGCATGTATGAGTCGTGGAACAAAAAATAAAAAAATTTATAATCTATATACAATTGGCTTTGGAAGTACGTAGGGTTTTTTTTAAATCAATTTTTGTGGAAGTGGTGCAGTTGTTAAGAAATAAATCGATTTTTTTGCCCTACAAATGAGCATTAAATTGGTTATAAAAAAGAAAGTTTACATTCAATCAAAAAACGGCTACGTACTTCCAAAGAGAATATTGTTGTAAAGCTACTGTAAAAATTTCAAATCGATTCATGCTATAGTTTTCGAGAAATTCGTCCTCCCAGTTTGAAAAAAGTGGTTTCGAGAAAAATGCGTTTAAAGTTTTATGAACATTTTAATCCTTTAAATTTTTGTTTATCTTTAATCTGCGATGCCTGCACCATACATTTGGCCATCTAGGTCGATGTTCGTCTCCTCCTTCCTTTCTAAAGTATGGTTTAAGCAAAAAAAAAAACATCGATCCTAGAGCGGTGTTACCCCTTAACAAACTAATTACTAGATGATGTTATATGTCTGACTTATCGCAGGGACGCTGAACTACTACGAATCATAGTATTTCGTTTAAGTACACCCGTAAGTAGTCGAAACGCAGAGTATAAATTCCTGGATACCATGTTTAGTCCACGAAATACCTACGTTGTTAAAAAAAGGACGAGGGGAAGGGTTAATGGACGACAAGTGGAAACGGAATCGTGGAGCTACATTGAGACCGTCTAGCGGCGTCGAAACACATTCCCCGCCGGGTCACGAATCGCCGTGGAGAGGGCGGAGTATAAAACCTCGGTCGTTTAAAAATCTGTTAAAGTGAATATTATTTAAATCTGGTGGAATAACAGGAATATCGCGTGAACGATTACCTTGGGCGGACGAGGAACACCGCGGGGTGGCGGCTACCCTCGCGTTACTATCGCGGCCAGACGCTACCGCCAGCAACGGCCAGGACGCCGCCGCTACCACCACCAGCAACGCCATCAACGCCACCACCACCATCGGTAGCATCCCCATCACCACGACCGCCGCCACCACTGCCGCCCTAGACGGTGGATAACCTCCGTTTGTAATATTATTTCAGGTATGCGTACGCGCAGGCCTATCCGTTAATACGCCCGCCCTCCGGTGGCAGCGTGTGTTGGCGCGCTCGGGCGCGTACGCCTGGACATTCCCCACCCTCTCACACGCGCGTACCGCTTCTGCATGTCGGCTATCTGGGCGCACGCGAGCGCGCAATCGGCCACCATAAAGAGAGATAGCGGCCGGCGGAATATCTGCGAAACGCTCTCTCTGCCGGGCTCGCTGCTTTTATTCCCGCTCGCCCGCCACTCCCGCCGAGGCTCGCGCGGTTATCTCTCGCTGTCTGATATCTGGCCGGGTTCAAATGTACCGCGTCATTACGGAGGGGCGGCTGGGTTAGGTGACCCGCGTGCGCCACGGCGTCGCGATGCCGGCTCTCGATGGTTGTTTACGTTTTCCCTGGCGCAGATTGCCGCGTCGTTACGGCCCGCTTCACGCGCGGCCCATTTCCGATGCGCCCCGCGATCAGCCGCTGCGGAGCAACGGTCCTGGGGGTCTGCTCGATGGGTTTAGTTTCTGTATTAGGTTCTAGGGTGAACTGTATAATGATTGGCACCCTAAGCCGAAATCCCAATTGGAGTGTCTATATTTTTTTGTGAAGTTTTTATATGGTCTTAATATTCAGTTATTATCAATGATTATGAATTTCTCATTAAAATAAAACATCTGGAGTACCTGTTAAGTCTTTTAAAAATAAAAGACTTAATTTTTTAAAAAAAAAAATATCCAAGGAAAAACAAAAATAAGCATGAAAGTGCAATCGTTGGCACCCTAAAAAAACATATGTAGGTAAAAACGAACTTTAAAGTGTTTAAACAGACTGTTTCATTCGCTGTTAAATACCTACAACACTTAATAAATCTGTATTTCAATCCATTACTTAGTTATAAAGCGACAAAATATACTTACCTACTCCATATAAAAAATTTTAGAAAACGCCTAAAACTCAACCCTTTGTCCCACTTTGTGGTGTTGCCAGATGTAAAATGTGTAGTTCAACTACTGGGCTTTGCAGTGTTGTAATGAATGAAAAATAAGAAATTGTAAAAAAGTATTTTCTAAGCTTGTACTTCTTTATATTTGACTATTTAATCAGATGTGCCAATGATTAGTGCAGTGCCAGCATTAGTGCAGTTTACCCTACCTCTGTATCCACGGAAACGATTAGAGGAGCTTATATCGATCGTTGTGCTTAGAATGGCGAAATCAGAATAGGAATAAATCTCTAAATGGGGTTGAACTACCTGGTCGATGAGTACCTGGCAAGATCTGAGGCAAGGAAGGTCCTCGTAATTGTTGGCCCAATAGGGGTGCCTTATCTCGAATCTTCCTCGGTATCGAAGTAGGTAATCGCCGATTACGAGCCACCGTTGCGAGCACCCTTCGGTAGCTCAAAAGGGGTGCTTAGATCAAGTAAGTGGATACGTGTATAACGACATTCATATAAAATAACAAGACTATGTACTTCGATTCCGTTGCGACTGGTCCGCAGAAGACACTGCACAAAAACATAGGTACCTACCCTACAGGGAAGTAATACTCGACCTTCTTCGGCCAGGCGTAGAAGGTCAACGAGATCCTTCTGGGAGCGCGCGATCAACGTCACAGGCCGACACAATCTCTGACAATGGACAGCGAAAGTGGCAACAACCTTTCAGACACTGGCCTCGATGTTATCTCCCGCTCACGAGAATTACATCGCGCCCAGCCGCCCCTGGGTCCTTTATGTCCGTAATATCGACGCGTGTTACGCGGATCCGATCGCTGCCGGCCGATAACGATATTCCATCGATGTGTCCCATCGCGTGACCGCCTTGGGGGCTCCTCTGCTCGGGCAAAAAGTGGGGGAGGAGGGTGGCGGGACGTCACGTGCGCGTCAGAGGGGAAGGCACGGGGGTCGAAATCTTGATCGCGTCACATCGTGGACGTGTCGAGGCGCGCGTTATTCGCGCTGACAGCTATGCAGCGGAGATGTTCCCGTGATTACGCCGCCGCGCCGCGAGGATAAATCTTCCGATGGGGTGCGACTTCTGGCTGCGAGCACACGGCCGTGGACACAGATGACCGGCCACGATCCTGAAACGCGAGCTGACGCGTACACCATCCCCCTGTACGAGGAAATACGTTAGAGACGGAGGCTTCCTGTTCCATCTAATTCGCACCCCTCGCACATAGGGTGCTCCAGAAATACGTGGCGAGTGGGTGTTCGAGGATGTCGAGGTACTCGTTTGTTCCCGTTTTTCGTTTTATAGGAAAACGAGAGTTGTAAGTACGCTATGTGTTATAATGAAAATGTTGCTGTTTAATAATTTAATAATAATAATATTATTATTATTCGTATTTATTACACAGTCAATATATAAAGAAAAGAACCAGTAATACATTAAAGCAGATCGAAGTAAAAGGCGAGGCTGCAGTACAAAATTGTTAGAAGCCTAACCGTAACTACAAAAAAACTGGAAATAAAACCAGAACTAGGAAGCAAGAAAGAGAAATTGATAGTGCATTTAGATATGAGAACAAATACATATTCCTATATTTTGCAGTACACAACTGGGAATCATTATACGGAGGATGATATTACGTTTACCTGTACTACTTAAAAAAAGTTTGATGGACCAGTGAATTATCTATTTAAATGAAAATACCTGGTACACCGTTACAAACGTCTTTCTGTGGGTAGTTTGAACAAAGATTGTTCCTTCTCAACGCGCACAGTGAATACCCGGCCTGCGCCCAATATTCGCAGAACTGAATTTGCATAGATACCGATCCGACAGTGTGCGCGATAATCGAGGTGATTCGAGGAGAAAAAAGGAGATCGTAGCTGCGCACGAATGTTGAGAAACACGGGTCGGGAATCGTGGCGAGGCAATTTGGAAGGATGTGGACACGTTTGCCATAACCGTACCGGATGTGCCCGGACATATGGTATGCGCGCGATTAAGTTGGGGTTGCCGGGCGTTCTTCGGACAGCGCTGCCTCTCGAAATGTTTGCCTCCCCTCGTATATTTCGGGCTTTCTCGTATCGACAATGACACTTGCCACAATAACTTTTCGACGGTTCAATAACACCGAGATTTTCGACTTATATTTTACGCTCTCTTATCAGAAACTTTGCACGTTGAATGCCACAATCCTCAGGCACGACAATAATTTGCCTTCGCAGCTTCAAATTCTGACGGATTTCAGAAAGTTAATTCACAGGCTCATTTTCGTAATAAACGCTGAAAATGGAAGGACTTTATTTTTACAGAAGCGAATAAGATAGTTTCATAAGAAATGGTCCAATTTGAATGCAGAGAATTCGAGTGGAATTCGCCCCCATTATTTCGAGGCTTTCATTCTAAATATTTCCTTTCGGTCTCTGAAATATCGCTGGACTTTTCCACGGGATAAAAATTGATGGTCGTAATTTCCATCGACGTCGATGTATCCCCAAGGTCGTCCTTGGGACGTACAGTCGTATGCAAACACACGTGGAGTAGGAAATGACACGAGAACCGGCTGACTGTAACTCTTCGTTGACCTCATCCTTTCCACCCTCATCCCCGTGGCCTTTTACCGATGTGTCCCACCCGCCCCCCTCGTGGTCCCTGCCGCCGCCTCAACCCCGAAGATCAATAAACGCACTCTCGCTCTTGCTTCGCATGACTTCGTATGGATTCTTCATTCACCGCCGCCTATTTTGTATTCCGGAAGCCTTCGGTGCGCTGTTTTCTTGGTCATTTATCGCGCGTTATACCCGTCGCCATGAATATCTAATACTCCCCCTTCGTCCTTTTCCGCTGTTCCGTTACTTTCGCGCCGTTATTTCGAAATAGTATTAAAATTACATTCGCTGCTATATTATTCAGCTGACGAATTCATCTCCATTTTTTGTTAAGAATAAGAGGAGATTTTAAGAATTTGAATGGCATTTTCATTGAGAATCACCTTGCAGTGTGACGAAGTGTTACGTGCGTGCAATCACAGGTCTCATAAAAGAAGGTGAGTGAAAAATGTCTGTGGAATATAATTCTAACGTAAGCGGAGCGCAACTAGAATTTTAATTTCGGTTCCACAGGGCGTTTATATACAAGTTTGCGCGTGCAGAGCGAGAAAATCAGCGCCAGGACGGTTTTGCAATTATTGCCGCGGTTAACGGTACGATTATCGCAAATATCATTCGACCGATGTCAATGATATTATTATTAGACGTCGAGTTCAACACGCGCGATGCTAGTACACGGGCGAATGGTTCCATTAAATTTTCAAAATCTCCGAACGTGGCACCGATAAACAACTGCAGCGCGTTTGAAGCGGGTCACTGTCTAATTGTAAAACGATATCCCAGTGAATTTCGCATGGAAACAATGCCGCTGGGAATGAAAATTATAATAGCAACTCGTAACCAACGATCCACTTTTGTAAATTTCTGCTGTACCCTTTTTTTTGCATTTCTGATACGTTAGCAAGGTTTCGCTTGCCGTATATCCACTCGCAGCGACACTCGGAGAAGGGGGAGAGGGCAGAATTATGGAGATAGCATTAGAAAATTTATACGGCACCGCCTCCGCGAGGGGCTGCTCGGGAAGAAATATGCGCGAGGGATAATCGGATCGGAGTTACTGCACCGTACGTAAATGCGCATCGGAAACACGTTATTCGGCTATTTTTAAAAGCTGTTTTCCACCTCATAACACCGAATTCGACAAGTGCTGGCTGCGGCCCGAGCATCGAATGCGGGCAGCAAGTTGCCGAGCGCAGCAGAATTTTTACAACCCCCGAGCTCTCATCCGACGCGCATATCGCTGCTTTTCCGGATATCCATCGCGAAAGCTTCTGGCCACCGTCGACGCATAATTCCGTTGCCCGCTTATTCGTTCAAGTAAAACCGTTCGATCGCAAATCAGGGGCGCTCCTGCGCGAGTCGAGTGCGGGGGATGACGATAAACTTTACCGGTGAAGAATTATGATATTACTTCTTTGCCACACGGTGGCTCGAAAATTTGAGCATACGAATTTAATAAAGTCAAGATTCTTAAACGATTTTATTAAACTAGTTTATTTTAGCTTCACTCCTCTGTCCTCTTGTTTGTGTGGTTCCATTCCCACCAATTCAATGAACTTGAAAGTTTGCAGGCGTACGTATTTAAGATGACAATATAAATTTTTAAAACAAAAATTGCATTCCCTATTTTAACCCACAACCACAAATCTAATCGACTTGAAATCAGTCTCCCGCATTCTTCTCGTAAACGACAAAAAGGCGACCTAAAGTCAAGATTTTTAACTACTTAGTAAATTATAAATTGGTTAGGTAAGAATGAAACAGAGTCTCCAAGTTCTGCAACATGGAATAAAGTTTAATGAAACATCCCATCCCCGATATCGCGTTTAACAGGAATTCTGCCGCGACTGTTTCCATAATTAGAAATAAAGAGAAAATAGACGGCGCGGAGTGGTGTTCCTCGTCGCGTAGAATGCGACAGGCGTCGAATAACATCGAAACCCGAACAACGGTCGAGTTGACCAAAATGGAAACGAGTTTCTTCCCCGTCCCCACTTTACAATTCCGTGTGAATGACGCCCGTGGAAAACAGGTGGGCACGGAAGTTGGTCTGCGTTGAACGGCGGAAGAACCACGATCATTCGCGTGTTCATTAAAACGCAAACGAATTCCACGCGGTCCTCCGTGCCGACCTGACTCAACCAGACGTTCTGTCTCCCGTGCTCTTCCCACACCACACATGTACACGCGTGTAGTATCGTGGAATCCATTATTGGCCGAACCAAAGCATAAGGTCGAGGGGAAATATTTCAAGGGTGCTCCACCCTGAATTTTCCACGTATAAATTTAGTGCTGCAACTCTTCGCAACGTACTCCTATCATCCTCTATTAGAAAGATTATTTCCAAAAAATGTACAGCAAAAAAGTAACGTCTAAGTCTAAATGATAATCCTCAATTAAATACTTAATTTCAGTGGTGATTTATAAAGTTACTCAACGTGCGTGTGCGTAGCAAGCCGATGGTCTTCAAAGCAGACAACGCGAGACCAATTACATGTCAGCCGACAAGTCACCCTGTCCCGTTTCTATTAGCCGTTTCGTTAACCGCGATGGCGACGTTGTTCTTCACGGGGAGGACGTTCGTTCCGCGTTCGTCGCCTTCCTCTCCCTCTTCGGGGCGAGTACCTCCACGGTCATTTATCACCCCCGGACGGCGCGAGTCCTGCGATAGGTTCGTTTCATTTGCAACCACGTCCATTAATACCAGCCCGGTCCGTTCCGTAATTCTTTCGTGTCTCGCAAGACAACCGATGCTCCCACCCCGTTCTTGCCCCTTCGTTTTTCCAGCAGTCGCGACAGCCTGCGCGGATCGATCCGCGTTCGAGTTAAACAAGTGCATCGCATTACTATGAACCACTCATTCGCTAGCTTTCTCAATCTTGAATTCCAGAATTTGATAGACTCTCCTCGTTCTCCGCAAGTTGTTTCTACAGTTTGGTCGCTGCGGGGGTCGAAAGTTAAGAACAGCCGCAGGGCTTGTACTTCCGACAGGAACGTGACTTGTTCGCTGTTTTTGAGATCCGTGGTCCCTGCTCGCACTTTTATTTCAGCCTTTTGATTTCGTTCGTTTTCGCTTGCAAGCATTCCGCGGTCTATTTAGGTCCCTGCGTGCTCCACGTCTTCATTTGTTTCGCGACAGCAATTGACGCGGAGTCGCGAGAACTTTGGATTTTAGATGAAGTTGGATTATGGGATTATGGCTCAATCTCGCAAGTTGATATTACTTGCATATTACATGTGTTTGTTATAGTGTCTAACAAGAGGTGACAAGTTGTGCTCCATATTCCTTAACGTACTCGCGCGCGTGGTAATTGTGCTCGCGTTTCCCTCCCTTGGAAGAATTTTGGTAACGTTTGAAAGAACTCGCTTGACAAAGAACCACTTGCAATTAATTTTTTAACAAGGTGCACCGTTAGGTGTACGCCGGCCGTTGCGTTAATTGCAACGCTATTCATCGTATCGCCGAGCGTCCGGAAGTTGAAACGCATTGTTTTCTTCCCGTGCGTGCACCGTCCGCCTTTTCTGCCGTCATTTGTCACACCTATCGTACGGCTACAGCGATAGGTTCGTTTCATTTGCGACCATGTTCATTAATCCACGACCGTTCCCCGCGATGCATGAAAATTGATGTCCATTCACTATTACTCGCTTCTCTCCCACCCTGGCGAGTGTACTAGAGGCTCTCCAGCGGAACGGGGGCGTTGAATATCATGGAAAATTACCAACAGCAAGGTAAATCCTGAATATTCCCGTGTCTGAATGATTCCGGCGGGGCGAAATTAGCTTTTGACTTTACTCCATCGAGTGACATTTGATCAACGTTTCATGATACATGGGTCGTAGAAGAAGAAGCGGGTTGAGGAGCAGAGCACCGTGAAGTACTTCGTTATGCCAATCATTGAGGATTCTTCATTTTACAGAACGCATAAAGCAGCTGCATGTACCGGCAAAGATAGAAAAACTCTGAAATTCTCTGCTCAATCTCAAGATGTAATTCCATCGCGCGTTACGTCGCGTAGGAATTATCCAATTCCAGAAGACGAAAGAGAAATGGGCCTAAGTAGTTATGCAGGAAGTTAGCAACCCTCAATGATCTGAAACTGAGTAAATTTAGTTTTGAAGATTTTAATTGTTAAAGAAAAGTAGCTTTATTTCTACTCGGTATATTTTATTTCTTGTTATTGAATTACAATGATTTTTAACGAGTTATTTAATAACAAGTAGTGTATTATTCCAAATGTTCTGTAGCGTTTGTTTTTTAAACCTAAAATAAAACTATGGCTTGGTAATTTTAATAAGGATTGGTATTTTTTTGCAAAATAAGGATGACAAAATTATAGGATCCTATTACGTTTAACCAATTTTTTGTCATTTTGAGGGTTGGTAGCTTTCTGCATAACTAAGTCCCAATGAACGTTACGCCTTCAGTAGGATTTCTCTACTCGTTCTATATTCCCTTCAATAGTTACCCTCAGACCAATCTTTCCCAACCATAAAACGTCCTCGCCCAGATCCGCCGTACAAGTAGCTAAAAAATTCAACTTCTCCGTGGGCAAGCGACACTTAGCCGGCGCGATCGACGCTGAGCAACGAAACGACGCTATCCTCGGCGCTTCCGGTCGTCGAATAAAGCTGCCCGTTTCCGTGATCTCGGCATTAGCATTTGAAAAAATTTACGAACCCCCGGGGCGGATAAGCGGTCGCGGTTGACGAGGAGGGAGGGAGGGGATGGTAGTCGGGGGCGCAACGAAAGGGCGCGCGCGGTCCGAAGATGCATGCGTTTCCGAGGGAGAGCCAGATAATAAAGAACTCTCTCTGTCTGACGAGAGCTGCTCCCTCGATGTCCCTTTATCCTTTCGCCTGTCTCTTCCACCGGCTCTCTGTTCTCCCCGGCAGGTTTTCGCCGAGCAAAGATTACAGAGGCGCGCGGAACTCAACAAAATATTCATGCCCTTCCTCGTATCCCGTACAATAACCATTGTGCGGGAGACTGGCGCGCCATAATAATACTGCCCGATATTACTGTCCTTCTTCTCCATTTTTTTCCTTCTTCTCCTCGCCTTTCTCTCTGCTCCCCCACGGGTGTCGTTTCAGCGGGCTCGCCAATTCGAAGCCCGCGATCCATCGATCCAGACGAGCACCAGCTCCTCGGCTTCGCGATGTTACGGGGCTCGGAAGGGTATTACAACTTTTATCGGTACTTGTCGATTACTTTTCACTTCGCCCACGAGAAGAATGGGAACGACCACCGCCCGGTGTATTACTTTCGGCTCGGGAGAATCGAGCACGAAGGGGAGGGGGAGGGAGGAGGTAGCAACGACGGCGACAACGGCAACGACGACGACGTCGGTGAAATTGATTCGACGCGGAGAAACACATCTACGCGGGGCTGTGTGCCGCGGAATTTGTTGTGCCACGGTGTGCTTCGATTTTCGACGGGCTATGAGAGGGTTTAAATGGTATTTAAAATTGGACAGGGGCATCGAGGAAATTGGATCGACTGGGGAACGGGGATCTTGTTTCGCGTTGAATTATTTTACGCTCCAAAGTGGGTTACCGTGGCTTTTGTTTTTTCTGCAGTCAAGCCTGAATTGGTGACTCGCCTATATCGTACACGGGGCGCACGAGATTCTTGTATATTAATGTTTTGAAACAGGGATATGTTTCAAAGGGGATTACATTATTATTATTATTTAACAGGTGTGTACCTAGTAGCCTTTGGTTAACAATGGTGAGTATAACAATGAGGATTGCGTAGAAATGAAAAGTGAGGTGCGAGCAAAAGAGAAAAAAGGAGAATACGACATTTCTACACATTTAATTGTGGGGCTGTGCATTTCAAAGCGATGCTATTTTAGGACAGATAGAAAAGAGAAGAGAGTTTAAGTGCTAACGGGAGAATCAAAGCCAGCTTTTGAGAGCCAAAACGGACTAACCCAAATTAAAAAGAAGATTCATTTTTCCTATTTTATATAGATTATTGGAATACATTATTGGTACTAACTCCGTTTGGCAAAAAATGTGAGTTAGACCAGTTTTGTTCTCAATACCTCAATTGATATTGTCAGATAGTGGCCTTCGTTGCTCTAATGTAAGAAACCCACTAGCGTTAAGAATTTCGGTACACTTGTGAGAAAATTCTTCTAAACTCTATTATATATATTCGCATAAAATGGAATTGTGTATTAGTCCGTGAAGGGTGACCACGAGCGTTGATATCCGTCATTTGGGATGCGCGAGTGCACAGCGTTTCGAGGTATCGAAATGCAGCGGGCAATGGGATTACCAGCCGCGGGAATCGCTAATACTGATATAATTACTAATAACTCGAACCCGTTAATATGTCACGCCGGCCGCGAGGAGATGCGTATCGTAAAATTGCATTCCCAAAATCGGCGAGCGGCATGCAAATTACCTTAAAGTAACGCGTAATTGCGCATGTCCACGTTTCACGCTGGATATTACCGTTGAAACCGGACTTTTCCCATTTCAAACTTTAGTGGATAATTTTACAAATACTTGTACACAGACTTCATCACCGGTAATGTTTTGACTCGGTGTTTACAATATTAAACAAGACTGTCCCTACAGAAGTTGCATCCAAAAAATGTTCACCTTTAAAAAACCTAACAACTTCTGAATTGCATTTAGGTACTACCGCTGCAGCCCAAGGAACAAATAGCACAGTGTCTTAGTTCCGAAGTTATTACAGGATATCGACAAGTTTACCTCCTTAAGCCCATCTTAAACTGCAGAAATGCGATTCAAACGTGGAAGCAACTTCGCAGCAATGCAATTCTTGTCACGAATCGGAGTACGATGGAATACTTGGCGATCCCTTCCGCGGTTCTCAGAATTCACGTAACTTATCTATAAACTCGGGCGCGCACGAGGGTCCGGGCGCGTCACGCGATGCCGTAAGTCAATGCCTCATCGATCCAGAAAAGAACGGACCTCTCCATCGGGCCGCGTTACGAACCGATACTCGCCCTCCATCCTCCACTCTCTATTCCCAAATTCGTAGCTTTGGTCGCGGACTGAGGCTTCCCCGGTTCGCTGACTTTCGAGAAACTTTCCGGGGAAAAAGGAGAAACTGGGCAAGGATGAAAAACGGCCGTCAGCGAGTTTTCAGCGGATTCGAGAAGTCGGTCGTCGCGGGCCACGTAAAACCGTTTGGACAGACGCGAACATCCCTCTATCCACCGTGTGCAGGGTGTAAAGAAAGGAATTGGTAATACTTTCACAGATAAATCTACGTATCCGCTTATCGATCATCCACCACTCTCAGCTACTTATTCAACTGATTAGATGAAAGAATTTAACCTTGACCTTGAAACTAAAATTGTTCCTTTACCGAATTTCTAACCAATTCAGACGCGTAGATCGAACGTTGAAAATCGTGACCGTCGCTTTCTCTGCATCCTTTGCACAGACGCAGAGGCAGCAGGGGATGGAAATATAGGCGGTCATCCCCTAAACCAAAGTAACGACAGCCGACGCCGGCACCGTCCATACGTCTTCTCCCTAAACCTACCAATAAATCGAAGAAATCGATGGCTGATTGAATGGAAGCAAGTAGATTGCCGTTTACTTTCTCTCTCCCCCTCCCTTCGCCACCCTCCAATCGAGTTTTCTTCTACCTACGTCTCTCTCCGCCTTCCTTTCTTCCCCGAATCTGAGGGTTCTTAAGCGCGTAAGCTGGTCATCGCCGTGACCGAGCGCTTAGCGGTTAAACGATCTAGAAATTGCGTGCGTTCGCTGGTGGTCGAGAGATCTCACGGAATTGTTGGAGGGACGGTCGATTTAAAGGGCCCTTTCGCGACACCGCTGGTCACTGGGAGCGAGACGCCGAGACAAGCAATCGGTTTAATGGCAATAATATCGGGATCCGAAAGTGATTTCAAGCTTCTAGGGGCGGGAGCACGGGGTGGCTGCGGGTCTGGATTGATTTACTGTTTATTTAGCGCGATTGGGTATTGTGTATTTAGTGGAAGCAGGAGGGCCCTTCGCCAGCAAGGAGGTTACTTCGGCTGATCGCATTTTGAGTAGCCTTCGTTGTACTTTTTCGATGTACATGCGAAATGTTGGGAGAAATAGGGGTAGAAACGAAGAAGCTTGCTGGCCTCTTT
The DNA here is from genome assembly GCA_963855975.1 of Andrena chrysosceles. Lineage (NCBI taxonomy): Eukaryota > Metazoa > Arthropoda > Insecta > Hymenoptera > Andrenidae > Andrena > Andrena chrysosceles. The sequence goes on along the minus strand of OY979766.1, from coordinate 4,885,214 downwards.
ATTTTATGATCTTTGTTCCATCGCATCAACTAAATTTAAGGAAACGTGGCGCAGCCACGCGTGCTGTGTTTACTCTCGCCCACGATTCGTCTTTGTAGCTTTCCAACAGCTACTGACGACTCATGGCTAAACTACCCACAAATCACTGGCTCCCAAAGGGCACATTTCTGTCTGCTCGCGAAGATACAGCCAGCCTATCTTAGAAACAAATCGATCTACTCTTTTGAAATTTGTATCCTTTTCGTAACAAAATACATAATGTACCTACCTACCAATGAAGAATTATAAAAGCTCTGAGCAGTGGCGGATTTAAGGAAAATGGACCAGGTCGCAAACATTCTGGGACTTATAATTTCTTGGGAATTATAAATAAATTTGCCCGCGTGTGGTGCGAAAATTATGGGAAACAACAAAAAAATATAGTGTTTGGATAAAATCATCATTTTTTTTTAAGATGGAGCTCTGGGGTGAGGCCTTCTGGGTAGGGGACCTGGGGACGTCGCTGTCTCTGAGGAGACAGCGACAAGTATCTTATTACCTTATTATAAGCCAGTCAACCTGTTCTATAATTTACTACATCACCTTTAATCCAAATTTCGACGAGAGGGTAAGCCAGCTTAATTCCCGTTATCGATTTCCACTTACGATCTTTCATCTTCGCAGCTGCACGTTGCAGGCATTCCCGGCCGCATTATCCGCGAGAGAAATGCGAAGGTCCGTCCACGGATCATTTAAAATCACCCCTTGGCGTCGCGGCTTCGCGATGCGTGGCGCGATAGACCGATCAGCGTTCGCCCCCTGCGTAACCCCTTGAAAATTCCTCGCTCCCTCGACTAATTCCGAGTCCAAGGGGGAACGGCGGTTGACGCTGTCTGGCCCCCTCGCGAATTACAGGCTTGCCCCGTATTATTCAAGCGGGGATACCGTATTGGGCGCAATATGTTGTTTGCGATTCAGTGTGCAGCTGAAATCGGTCGTGCACACGTCGAGTGTTTGAGGACAACACCGAAGACGACATTGGTAAACGAACTTGTACCCCTCGCAGAAACTTTCTACCTACCAGGCTTCCATGATTCTGATAATCGAAACTGTATGAAGGAATTGATATCCTTTACGTGGAAGTTTGTACCGCGATACAGTTATAAAAAGAATCTCCTCTCGAACCTCGTCCATCGCTCGAGCCTTACGTCACTCATCGCTCGAGGAGTTCCTTTATCGACAAAATACTCAGCATCGTCTGGATTGTACGCGCCTCCATCGACAACGTCTCGTGGATGGGAGGACAGAGGCCAAGGAGCCATCGGACGCGATCGGTTTCTGATGGCTAGGGGTGGCTTGGTCCAATAGGAGATAAAGATTACATTTGCCGAGTTTCCAGCGGCATCCTCCAGGTCGCCATGCAATATTTCTAAGCTGCAGAAATATATTGCAACAACAACGGGAGCCCGGTATTCTATGAACCGGGGCAGCCTGGGTCATCCGGCAAAAAGGACGTTGGAGCGTCGAACGCAACAGCCAAAGACGGTGGGAGAGAGAGAGAGAGAGGCAGGGATATCGAGTACAAGGCTTGGGCCGAAGCTGCTCGGCTCGGTTGATATTGAGAAACAAATTGAATCTGAACGGTGTCATAAAAGATGGATATCAGGCTGCACGTGCCTCCCGCTGCCTCAAATATTGTCTACAAATTCGTTACTAACTTCAACCCCGGCCCGTGCCGTCTCTGTCGGACTTTATCAATCTCCCATTGGTGTCAGTCCATATTTCGAGCAACTTCTGAACTGCGTTCCCAGTCCGAGAATAGCGGATGCGCTCCGGTGATGCATCGAGGATACGGATGTAATCGATCGGGTGCACCGTGGAGCTGAGGAGTTTCAGGTGGTACAAGAATACGTACTGTCCTATACAATTCCGATCCAATGCGGAATATAGTACACTGAAAGTTGTAGGACCGTGCAAAAGTGTCTGCGCAAGCCTTGTCGAGATGAGCTTGAAATACTCGAGATAAAAGGAGAGAGGTATTTATGAACATACTTGCAGTTTGCATGGATCTTACATTAGTTTAGGAAGTAGCTGCAAAGATACAGCGATACGTTGCTTTCCTCTCGCATCCACTGCACTCTGGCGACCATTTCAGATGAAGCTTAACCTCGAGACGTTCCCCACGTCCGCGATTCCCACAGAAATTGATGTACCATTTCCCGTCTCGAAAATACAGACAGGCGGACTCTTAACTGTCCGCGTCGCCGCGCTCGCCTCACTTGTCGCGTGGCGTTCGATCGATCATCCGACAGGCGACGTTTTAGCGCCGGCGGAATCGGCGCGGTCGTTGAAAAACGACGTGAAATTGGAAAACGGTCGGATCGGGGGAGCAGAAGGGGCCCGTATTCAGGCGCGAGCGGATATCCCGGCTGTATCGAGGTGCATTATTGAAGGGAGCACAGCGCGCGGAATAATAAAACGGATCGGCGCGCGCTCGATAAGAAAGGGAACGATAGTCGCTAATAATGCAGACATCGGGATCCTCCGAGCGCTCTTGATGTTAAAGCGCTTAAATAGCCGTTTATTCCGAGGAATTCAGGGATCTTGAGAATATTGCATTCGCGAGACGCGAGCGTGTTATTGGAAACAGGCGCGAATACCGTCCGGGAGAGCCAAGATTCTCGCAGGCATGGAAGGTGGAGGGAGGCGCCCGCTAATCCGGAAGCTTGCAGCGACTAATTAGTAATCCAGAAGCTAAAGTCGGAGAATCGAAAAGGAACGAGGTAAAAGCTGGACGGGTTAATAATTAACACCGACGGATCCGTTTCTTTCCTAAGCAGACGCGGTCGAAAAAGCCGGGCAATGGGGCTGTTCTCCCCCTGTCTCGCTTGGTAGCATGCGGAAAGATAGGTCTCGTTACCGGATGTACGTGTAATTAATAGTGGCGAGGGATTCGACTAATCAAAAAACCATTCCAGCCGGTGGACGACGTCGGCGGACGCGTCTCTGTCCCCCTCCCCCCTCACCCTTCTCACCCACGTTGGAGGCTGAACACGAGGTACGGCGAAGCTGTCGAAAAAGAGGAGAAAATTAGACTGCTTTTATTACCCGGCCCTCGCGTTCGACAAATACGAATGCAAATGTAAAAATGGTTCGGGCTCAGCCGGACCGGAAACCCGTTTCATTCATATTCATCCAGGCCGCGTGGTTGGTGGCGGTGGTGGTAGCGATGTAGCTCGCGGAATTTCTTCCATCGCGACAGTCACATTCAATCAACGGGCCCGCCACCCGCTCGCTTGTGATCCAAGCTCTGCCCGATGCCGACTCGTATGGAAATAAACTCGCGCGCAATTTTTTGCCACGCCGCTCGTCCCTGAGGGCCGCGACAATCGCCGTCCCTTTTGGATGTTTGGCGAAATATTCTACGCGTTGCGGGATCATCTCTCGAATCACGCGCTTTCGCGTTAATGTATGACGGCGTGGAAAATTGTGGCAGGTCTTCTGAACTACAGATTCTAGTTTATGGATTCGCGTAGAACAATAATTGATGGAGTAATGACATAGGGTAAACCCACCAGTGAATGACCGAATTGTTGAATGAGAAGCCCAGTAAATGACCACATACTTTTTTTAAGAATTGTACTTATTAATGTTTGTTTAATACGCATAACTAAAAATATGGGATATTAAACGTGCAACTACACTCTATTTATAAACATATAGTAATATTTAAATTTATAATTGACATTTCTTGGCCTAATGGTCATTCACTGGTATGCGGTCAATTACTGGTTGGTTTACCCCACGTGTCTTAGTTTTGTACATGGGATTTGAGACAATCGAGGGAAATGTGAAGAATCTCTCGTAACCGTTAGCTGCACATTCTCGCGGGGCCCGCGTAATGAAGGATGATTTATGCTGGAGGCGTCAGGGTCGAAACGAGATCGCGTAACATTTACCCAGCGTTTCGGGCACGGCCGAAGAAGGCGAAGTTTTAGGCAAGGATCCGCGGCAGGATCCGCTCGGAAGACTTTTATTTGAGTTCGAATTAGCCGCCTCGATGCGGTTTAAGAATGGATGGCGGGGCGAGCGAGTGGCTGGCGTTTCCCCTGGTTCGTGCTTTGTTTAGAAATCGCGCACTTATAGCCCCCGCCACGCGCTAACTTATTCCCCGCGTTAGCGTAATTGGATCAGCGAGAATTACGGAAACTCGCTTTTAGCTCGCCCCGAGGCGGCGGAGCGCGCCGCGAAACACGGATCGCTGCGTTCCAGCATTCGCCGTTCCGCGGCCTGATTCGATTCTTATTCGCGCGATAATGTCGGCAACGCGAGCTCCTTCCTCAGGCTTACGTCAAAATGCGACCCATTTCCAGGGCAATAGCTCTCCAGCTACAGAGACATTTTAATCTAACAAGTACCTACGCCCAAACAGTACAGGTGCGTTGCAAACACATCAGCTGTGGCGAGAAAAATCTGTGCGAACACTGTGTTTTTACGTGAAGCACGTTCGTAAAGTTGATCTTAGGACGGATAAACAGGGAACGCATATAGTGCACAGCAGCTTTTAACACACCCGACAGGAATATCAAAAAATATTTTCAAACTCGGTCGATACCCAGCCCATACCGTTTATTCAGCGAATATTCATCGACATATAAAGGCCCGCATGGAAATTTGTTTTCGCGTAAAGGATGTCGCTTCCACAAACAAAATTGTTTGCACACACAATCAATACACGACCGAGTACCATGCTCACGAGCGTTTCTTTCATCCACCGTGAACACGAGCACTCGAGACCGTTCCCTTCCTTTTCGCGCGAAACCGCCCGCAAAGGCCACGTAGCCCGTCGCCTTTGTGCAACGAAAGACCGTGGCTCGTCTCGCTTTTATTAGATATCCCTGTGCTACCCAGCCCATCCACGTGTACACACAGCAGTTCGACGGGCGCGCGCGCGCGTCCCATGAATCCTTATAAACTTCGTTCGCCTTTAATCCCCAAGAATTAAAGTGCATATGTGGTCCGCGAAACGTATTGTAAAAAATTGTCGAAAGTCCCCTTTCACCAGCCATCTTTCCATTTCCTAGGCTCACCCTCCGTTCTGTTCATCCCCAGTCTCCCGGTAATACACGCGCAAACATGTTGGACGTGCTCTATCTCATTCCAGAGCTGGGTAAATTTTGCTTTGCGATCAAAATAGGGGCAACGGTTTGGAATAATATTGTTCTCTAAATAATATTTGAAAAGCAATCGTGCCCCCGTTTCCTGGTGCCCCATTGAACGCCTTCGATGCTTTCCTGTCGCATTCGTTCTCGCAGCGTTGCTTGCTGGTGCATCGAATTCACGCGCGCAACACGCTGCAGTGCAGCGCGCGCTTCGGTGAACATCGCTGGGAGAGCGTAGTACATCGACGGGTTGAATAGAAGAGGCATTAGAAGGTACACGACCACGGGGATCACGAGGAGGGCTCGTGTGCTCTTCCCTCTCTGGACCGAGTCGTGTCAATTAGGGTTGAATCACGGAACGGTTTGACGTTTGACGGTAACGGCCTTAATTCTGCTAATGACGAAGAATATTCGCGGGCGTTGATCGAGGACAGATGACTGCGGAGTAGGACTCAGGGCTACAGGAAATCGGCGGGCCGCTGGCACTCGCGTCTCGAACACGCGCGGACACAACGCGTGCTCTGCGGGCCGTTGAACGGTTCGATTAGGTTCAAACACGTGTGGGAGGTTTTAGATGTCGCGGAGTGAATCATCGCCTTTTTGTTCTTTGTTCTGTGCATTTATGAAGTTAATTGAATAGGATGGACAGTTTTCTCGTTTGTTAAGCGTGTATTACACGTTGTGGTGTAATAAAAAATATTACCAAGATGCATATTTGAGGCAGTGAGAGCAACAATGGACTAACCCACATTGAAAAATTTTTTTTCCCTATTTTATATGATTAGTATAGCCTATTGGAATATATTATTACTACTAACTCAATTTCGATAAAAATGTGGGTTAGTCCGTTGTTGCTCTCACTGCCTCATTTAAGGGACAAGGCTACGGAAGGGAAGTGCTATTGTATACCAACGGCATTACAGTTCAAATTTCATTAGTTTAGTTATCTGGTTACGTTTTCAGGTAACAATTGTAAGCCGAGCAAATCACTCCTCGGCAGTAAACATCCCAAATTCCTTCCTCTATGATCTCATTCGTTCCTTATTACTGGTCCTCGAACTTCGATCTCTGTGACTCATTCCTTACCGACCGTTAATCTCAAGACAGCCCTCACTTTCCAACCGCCGAACCCATATTATACACGCAATTCTTCAAAAAAAAAAAAGAACAACAGCCCTTTCGCCAGAATAGTCTCGGCATAATAGTCTAGCACTGTTGTAAGAATCTGCCACATGTGCAACTGTATATTTGTTTAGTTTTCGTGATTTGTACTGAGATATTATTAAATATAATAGGAAAACTACCAGGCTACGATTCCTAAAGTCTTGGAAGAATCAATTTAAAATCGTCCTACTTTGCTTCAAGGAAGTGGTGACGGAACGTTTGACACAGACACTTTAGAGGGACTAAGTAGTATGTACCTAGGTAACAAGACGTTCAGTGCCAGTGTGGAACTTTAGAGCTCTCATAGAACCTCGAAGGAAGTTCAGAGACTTATATCTCAGTACTCAGTCACCGAAAACCAGCAACCATATTAATTCTTCATAGTCTCATCTTCTGCTCCCATTTTCACGTTGAACTCAAGTAGAAGAATATTTGTGTAAGAAACGTTTTGCTTATGACAAGTGGTCCACTTGCCGCAGGACGTATTAAGAACAGAAGCGTACAGATATAATATGCTCGACGTTCAACTAGCCATTTCAATCCCCCGCGTCGGAGTAACAATTAATTGCACGGACTACCGTTCTAATTAGCCGTGATTAGTAAGTATCGCTCACTAACTTCCCATTTGCCTGGACACGAACGACCTCAACCAGGACAGCGAGCGATACACCGGTAATTAGAACACGAGTCCGGCTACGGCCGCCATATTTTACATTGTATTATGTCGAGTCGACGTTGCATCGCCCTCCGACGAATATAATACCGCTGCAACCATGCAACGTTCATTTCTCCATGGACGAATGTAATCCCAAGTTCGTGCACCCGATGCATTACGTTCTAAACAACAAATCTTCGCGGAAGGGACCGCTATAAAACGTAGATGTCGAGGGGGAACTACAGTCTACCAACAAAGGCATGATTCATTTGAATGTGAAACGTAGGTACATGCCTTGATCAATACAGCCACGCTCTGCGCGCATTTTTAATGCTCGTGACATTAGGAATGAATTATCACGATAAAGTAACGAAGAAGGTTAATATCAACATGATATTAGATGTGTATAACACACTTGCCTTTGCGTTTTATCTGTCAGCAGTCTGTTTTCAGTAGATATTTATTTGAAATCGTTACCAGTGCAATAACTTATTTACGATACACTGTCATCGTCAGTGGCCGATGAGGTCTAAAAATATTGGTTGCTAGGAGATAAAAGGGACCCCATACACAACTATAAGGCTATCATTTAATTTTTCTAAGGAATAAATAAAATTTTTAAGAATACATACCTGGCAAAAAGGTGCAATTAAAATTTTTGTAAAATATTTGTAAAATTTTTTTAGTAATTGCAGTGTTTAAGGGGGCCCACTTCATCAGGGGCCCACTTACCATCAGGCAATCGGTCATCGTTGGTCAGTCGAACGTCTATGGTAAAAATAATATTTATACAGTAAAGCAGTCGTTGCGTCCGTGACGTGATAAACAAACAGCGGTGTAATTTCATATTTCCGTTGCTTCCGGTGTTTAATATTGCAAATACCGATATACGAGCTCAGAATATTGCCATTTTCTTTTCCCTTTTTAATCCCTTGGAAGAATTGCGCGGCCACCGTGAAATACAGAGCTCACGATATCACCAGGGTCTTTCTATCCTGGTAGCTAATGTTTCAGAGGCGATTGCACGCAACCGAGAAGCAGACGATTCTGATTTCTTCTCATAAATGCCAAATGCAGCGGTATCTCGTCGCCCCGTGGAAAACGTTACTGTCGCCCCTCCGTGGCAAGAGTTATGGGTTTGTTGACGATGCCGGATGGACCTGAGCGAGAGCAGAGGAACCCCTATGCTTCCACTGGGACTGTTTACCAGAGTTATCTTACCTTAATTAGATTTCCGTTGGATTCTACGCTTAGTCAGAGAAGCTTATCATTTGTGCACGACGTTCACCCCTCTGTGTATTTATTACGCGTTCTTAACGATTCTGAGGGAGTAAATAGCTTAAAAATTATTCTCCATTCTTACCAATATCTAGATCCACCTGCACGCTTAATGTTTATTCAAGGAAGCCCATAACTAACACAACTCGCTCGATTGAGAGCCATATCTAACCCAAAGGACCGGCCGCTAACACAACCCCTTCGCTCGCCCCCCTAACCACAATAAAAGAGTTTCGTGACGCGTGGGGGCTAAGGATTGAAGCAGCCCGAAACGTATTTTCGTGCAGGCTTCCAATAACAGTGGCAACCTCGGTGGAAAGTTGTGCACGGTGGTAGGTGGAATCGGTGATCGTTCTCGCTCGAGCGAGTAATAAATTTCGGGGGCAACGCGCGCCACGTGACCCCGATTCCTTACCCTCCGCGTTCCCATTCGCTCCCACCAATCGTCCTGCACGTTCCATCCTAGAAATATATTCAGGAAAATCCCGCGTAATCGACCCTCCCCCTCTCAAGGGTAATTCCCATCGCGACGACGTCATACACGAGCCAACCACCGTCCACCGACGCCGTCCCCCTCCGTGACCGAAAAACCGACGCCCGCGGATCAGGTTTCGAATTGTCCGAGGATTTAGATCATTATCCTCCAATACGAGCCAGGAACACGTCGCCGTGTATCGAGAGAGCTCGTGGGAGGGTGCGCAGGGCTGTTCTTTGATGCCCCGCAAATCCGACTGCGCGAAACGATTAATGCCCGAGCGGAATGGACGTTGGAAACCGTGAACCGCGAAGGACGGGGCTTTCGTGCGACGCGAACCGCGATGATTCGCGAATCGAAGGGATTTCGTGCTTTGATAATTGCCATAGAGCGGTCTGATCTTGATTAGGTGGTGGATCCCGTGGGCACTCGAGGGGTATCCTGGGCTGATACTCTGCCGCGGATGAATGATAGTTTTCAAGGGCCCCTTTTCATTTAGGATAGCGGGATTACTGTCGGAAGTTCAGTCTGAAATGACGTTAATACGGTTACCATTGTGTTCGCTATCGTAGATCGATATCTACTTATCTAACTATTGCTGAGATACTTGCTGCACCTAACGATTTGCAGCTAAACGGGGGCTTCACTTGGAAATTAGCTCCTATAAAGGCCGAGTCTAACGATAATAATATAATTCTTTATGTACATTTTACTGAAATCTACATCGAAGCTGTCCCGAAGAAAGGGGCGAAAATCCTCGACGAAATATCCATTTTTAATGTACACGTGTGCGCGGGACGCGTCCACTAGCCACGTCAGAGCAAAACATATTTGACGGTCGGACGCGCGCGGCTGGACCGCATTAAAATTACATTACATCACCAGTTCCGAATGCTCGCACACGCGAGACGCGCCCCCTCTCTCTCTGTCTCCCTCTCCTCCCCGCGGGCACGCCCCTTGATTACGGGTTTTAATAAATTTCCACGGGATTATTATAAAGCCACCGCGGTGGCTGTTGAAACACGTGACCGGCGTGTTTGTAAAACGCTGCGTGGCGAAGCCGTTATTGCTTCATCCCGCGCTCGTCGCCGCGGGATCCTTCCCGAGGATAGAGTTGTAACGGGCGAGGCCGACAAATGGAGCTGACACGTGTCACGAGCGAATGCTAATGCCCCGCTGAAAAATTATTTCGCGACGTGGCACCGCGACCCGTCCGCCCCCGCTGCCGCGATTAAGCGCCAATAAAACGGTCGGGGTTCCAAAGAAGCGTGGCCACGATCGCGCCCCTTGCTTCCTGCGGCTTCTAATGATTTTCGAAGATTATCGAGACCCCAGAGCTGCACGCATTGTCCTGTTGGGCGGTTATTTATGGGTAGAAGGGACGGTCCCCGTCGCTGCCGCGAGAATCGAGCGAGCGACACATTTTGCAGGGAAGATTCATGGTGATGTTGGATGAATGCTAGTTTTTCGGTGGAAGATCCTGGGGGAGATAGAGATCGCCGTTTGGGAGCCTCAGCAGGTGTTAGAAGCTCGCTCTGTTTGGAGTTAAATGTCTATTGGAGTCTTCTAGATTCCTTTTGATAGTGAGTCTCAAAATTATTTATATTTGCAGTAACGGAGAATTTGCGCTCCCACTCGTGGATCCTGTTTTGTATCAGGCGGATAGGAACAAACTGTGGCTTAGCGATAACGAGAATCTGAGCGATGAGGAAGAGGGGTTGGTTTGTCACGGGTGCGGCGGGAAGAGGGCTCGGGAAGAGGGTGGGACAGAATGGCATTTGCACTGGCTCCCGGCCAAATCCCACCTCATCAAAATGTCGGAAAGACGGCTCGGGACGAGTCAAGGCAACACGGTCTGAATGTCATCCCTTGAGGAAGTATCAGGCGAGATTCAGCCGCTCGGAGACGGCCGTTGGGGTGGCTTCGCTTGATATTTTTTGACGGTGCACAATACAGGGGGGTGGGGGAGACGGGACAAACGCGGGGGAGCCGCGACGAGTCATCGCTCATGCTGATCCGAATGGTTCTTTGATCGACCCCGCGCCGCGGTCTGATCAGCAGTTTCACGGTGTCGTGATTAACTGTTCGTCCAAGGGGAATATTTTCCCTGACGCGTGAAACTGCCGCGTGGACCAACCTGTACCCACGATTCTTCGAAATTGAACTTTCATTAGGTTCCTCGAATTATTTCAGTCCGCTGTCAGAAGTGCTATACTCCGATCCATCTGTTATCATTGGGGAGCGAGGGTACTTCGAACCTCGGGCAAGATTCATTTATCTTCGTCTAGACTCTAGAGTTTTCAGTCTGCAAGGGGACCAAAATCTTTCTCAATTGACCATCAGATTTCTGTTCTGTAAAGTGAAATTCTAGATAGGCTAGAGGCCAGTATCGTTACTTAAGGGAGTATAGGACTATTGAGATCTCGAAAAATCGATTTTCTTATTATTATTAACTCTGAAAGTGCCATGCTTTGTGAACATTTACAACGATGTATCGTGAGGAAATTCGAATAATTACGGAAATTATAGCGCTGAACGTAATTGAGTGCACCGTCGAGTAACGGCCTTGCAGAGCGGTATTGGCGTATAGGGACTTAACTTTGAAGCCGCTTATCTCGAAACTACATTTTCAAACACTGTGTGCTTCATTACTCTTGAACGAACGAATAGTTTCATTTAAAATTGTAACTGGAGCTGTAGAATTTCTTTCTCTATCGTGTGGAATTTCCGCATCAACATTGGATGTTTGTAAACACATTTTATAACTGATTAAAAACGATTCTTTTCCATAAAAATGTGGAAAGAAACTTGATTCGTGTGTAACATTTACAATTTTCGTTTAAATTCGCCACAAAAGGCTTTCACTGCCTGGTTTTCTTAATCTAATTCCCCCCCAATTAACGCGTGTATATCAGTAGTATTTGTTTGAAGCATCAACTTAGGGAAGGAGCGAGCCTGCAGGGGGTGTCTACTTTCGAAAAAATATTTGTAGGGATTATATCTAGGAAGTGATTGAACGAGCACAGTAGAATTGGCACTACCATCGACAGAGGAAACGCGGCGCGTAGCGCGAGCTCGATCAAAGAGCCGTGTCCTCTTACACGCCGTTTCATTCGCCAACTGCGCCAAACAGGATTCTTTCGAGAAAGGGATGATCGTGTTTCGTACAATAAATGTTCTCCGCTTTCACAGGAGGGCTCCCGTTCAAGGGACCCGGCCAGAAGGTAGAGGCGTCCTATTATAGACGCGCGATCACCCCATCGAAAGAATCTTCGCGAGAGATATGAATGAATAGCGACGACGTAATAAGAGATGAATTTTTCAGGCCTTCTCGCCCTCTGGCTCTTCTCTTTCTGTCTGTAGCTCCTGGAACACGCTCCTCCAGGACGACAGCGTGGATCGATCCTGCGTGTAAACACACGGCCGGGGAGATGAGGGAAATCGGTTCTGGAGGAGTTGGGTTAACGAGTAGGAATGAATTCGCGTAATTGGAGAGTTCTGCACCGCGTTATGTCTATTTTTGCTTGCCGCTGTCGGGTGAGTTGCGTTCCGATGGAGGTCTACGGTTTCCAACCTAGCCCAGGGCCTTTGTTTTCCCAGAATTTGTTTCCTTCCGTGCTTCGAACTATTTTATACCGTAATATATTGTTCGTTAGTGGAACAAACTCCCCCGATGGAACGCGTGGAAACTCTGCCTCGCGCTGGAGCGAGCGCCGGCGATCGAGCTCGGGCAGAATTTTACGGGAAAGCGGATTTAGTGCTTTCGCCCCGCGATGCTGCTGGCTACGTTTTGTTACCTTTATTACGTGCAGGTACTTCGCCAGCGTAGTATTACGAAATTTTTTACTCACCAATCTAGGACACGAACTCAAGGCAGGGGATTTAGGAAGAGCTCCTCTTCATTCACATGATTTTCAATTATAAATTTCTTAACATCGAGTGTACCAAAAGAATATGTATTTCCCGATCAGTGCCTCCCCTCTCTCTTCATCCTCCGCACCCATTTATCTCGTCCCTTTCGTTGCTCCCAGAACATCCGCCTTCGAGCACTCGTGCCCGGCCCCCTCGAAAAAAAAGTTTCCTCGTGCCCCCTCGACACAATAACCACGAGTTCCCCCAATTTTTTTTACACGCAAGAGAAGCTTCGATTCGGTCTAACAGCGCGCGATTACCGATCCCGTTGTAGCGTATTCCGTATCACGCAACGGCGCGGCGTGGCCATTAAAAAGGCCCCGATGTCTAAATAGATCCGGTTTCTGGGGTGCCCTGCAATTATGCCCCGCGTTTCTCGGCCGATCGGCTCGCTTCATTTCGACCATATGCCCGCCGCCCGGGCGTCGTAATTTAGTAATAGAGGCCCGATCGTGCGCCACGAGCTTTTCCAAGCGTGCAAGGTGCACCGGCAACAGGGAATTGAACAAAAGGGGCGCGGCGGTTACGTACAAACGCGCGGCAACGGCCCGGGAACTCGTGGAATTGTTCGCGTTTCACGGATTATCTAAATTACTCACGGAACGATTACGAAAAAAGAGGGAATAGACAAAGGGTAGCTGTAAAACTCGCAGCGGCGAATGTAATAGCGCCAGCTCGAGCCGGTAGTTTTTAGCCAACAGGAATTTAGGTATTTCGATAGATCGGTTGCAGTGGGATTTTTTGGAAATAATTCGAGAGAGTGTGCGTGCGGAGAAGTGGCTAACAGAGGCTACGGGGAATATTACAGGATAGTCGATAATGAATAATTTTGACCTGAATTTTATCGCTGCGTCGGGTGCTTTTTTTATTTCGTCGGGAGAGCTAGCTTTGAAGCATATGATCACACTGCTATGACAATCTTAATCAATCAATTACAGCTTCACATCACAACAACCAGTGGTTGGATGTGTTACGGCGTCACCTTGCGGGATGCCAAGTGGGCCCCTTTAAACATCAGACAATATGTTAAAAATGTTAATGACCTTTTAGTAGCTGGAAAATATAATAGAAGTTGAGAAGTTTCAACATTACTGCATGCAACTAAAATTGACGTTGTATTACTATTTTAATAAAAAAAAATTAATAAAATCATTTTTCGAGGATACATTTATTTCACAAAAATTTTGCTCGTACTTTTCTATCACTTAATTTTTTGAAAATTTTATTTATTTATTATCAAAATTAAATGAAATTAAATGAATTAAATAGCCTTATAGTTGTGCGTGGGTCCCCTTTATCTCCTGACAACCAATATTTTTAGACCCCGATCCGTCACTGACTATAACCTCCTCCGGACATTCAACAAGCCATTAGAAGATCTTTAAAGCCTTCTCGACAAGGATTGGAGTTCCGTGTTTCATTTTTGCGCCCTCGGAGCACTGCGTTCAGCAAGATCGACTGATTCGCAGAGGATCGCGAGGAAAGCTTTGGGAGGCGTGCGTGGACGTTACATGTGGCGTTTGCCCGTCGAATCGTCGGTGACGCTGATAGGGAACGACGGGGATAGCGCACCTGGCAATATCCACGAGATTACAGGTTGTCGTCCTGCGTTACGCTTTGATGCTCACCGGTTTGGAAATGAATAAGTACGCGTCGAAGGAGACTTTGTCCTGCCCCCTTGTTGCAGGTGGTCCCCGAGCATTGTTCCCCGTTTCGGTACGCGAGCCTCTATCCACCCTATCCTAGGGGAGAAGCTATACACTGACACGAGCGTAGACAGTGTCTCATTTTGAAAAAGGATCCAGGGAGGAATTTAATACATGGCATTTAGAATATATATATATATCGAAAAACGGAAGAAAGGCGGAAGGTGGTAGAAATGTAAACAGTTGAGGGATGATTGAAGTACACTTCGAATTTACTTCTCTTTCACAAATCCAACTCGCGATTCATCCATACAAGACACTTGATCGGCCCGTCGTCAAACGTAGATCAATTTCATCCCCCTGCACCGGGTGCGTGATCGCACGCGTACGAACCTGTCGGGAGTTACGGGGACAAAATTTTAAGCGAATGCACGCGAGCTCCAGAACAGAGACCGTAAGAGGTAGGAAGAAAAAAGGGGAGCGATTTATTTCGCGTTTAAAAGAGCGACGTAGCATATCTGCCGCGTGGTATAACCGTAAATGGATATACGGCTGGAGTTTTTCAGCGGGAGTAATTAGGCTGTGGAGAAATACGCTTCACGGTCCCGTTCGAATACGCCCGCGAGATTCTGCCTGGAGGAATCCGGCCTGGGGACGCTGGTCGCCCTCTTAATTTCCTAGAATTTCGCCTGACTCGTGCTTTTTCCTGCGAAATGGGCGTTCTTCGTCTCGTGGAGGGGGTGGACGTCGAGTGAAGCGGGGGCAGTATTCTTTTCATTGAGAAATTTCGAAACCAGGACGACTTTCAATGGAACACCCTTTTGTACGCGTCTTCAACTGAAAGTAGTTTGAAACGCCTTCTTCCTGGCTTCGCTTCAAAGGGTGTAAGGACCTAACTACAGCGGCATGGCTATTTTCTGCATTCAGGGATTTGCACTCGATCTTCGTGGGACTATTGGACCGTTTGTTGTTTATTAAGCGGTCAAGTGTAATGAGTGTAATTTCGAATCGAGTACTCGGGGGATGTTTGCATTTGGAATTATCCCTAACGTCGAATGGGTATATTCAAACTTTTCTGGATGAAATTAATTAAGTAATTACTAAGAAATATTAAAACAATGCTATCTCTAAGAAGACATCGAAGCGCACGAATGCATAGACGCCTTGCAATCGGCTCATCAATTTGTCATTTCCTGGCGTTCCTCCTTTACTGCTATCCCCACTGTTATTTACGAAATTTAATATTAGCTCGTTAACTTGGAAATTTTCATTGAAAAGTAGCTGAATCTCGCTTTAGAAGAATTGATCCACGCTATCGGAGACAGAAGGCGAATGACGATTTGAAAACTTATCGTTGCCCCTCTTTATTCCACCTCTATTTTAATGAAATCGTGTTTGAGTGACTTCAGCTGAAGCCCTTCTTAAAACCTGTCGACAGAGGAAATTGAAAGCGGAACCCTGTTTCGTTGCAGAAGTCACGCGTAAAGAATCAGTTGCAATTCCACCACTGATGGAAATGTTTAATTTTCCATCCTCTGACTGTCACGAGTCGCTGAAAATGTTTGGTTTCCCGTGCCGGTGAGAATATTCAAGGGAGAGTTGGGGCTAAACACGGAATATCGTTCAATAATTCACAGCTGACGAGTTCACACACCGATCGCATCGCGACACCATGACATTTACCATTTAATAATCCACTAAACAAATCTGCGAAACTTAACCCTATAAACTAATTTCAATCGAAAAGATCTCAATTGAGAAATCGTTTCTCACAAACGCCCTGTTCAAGAATCACCCTCCTCGATTCATGCTCACAGAGGCGACCCCCGAAGATTCAGAAAAGCCAGAAAAACCAGAAGTAAGCTCAGCCATCTGAAACGACGACGAATCTGGCTCAGTGTGACGGGTCCACCACCGAATTCGTGCACGCTCCAATAATTCAGTGGCGTCGGGCAGGAGGAAAAGAAGCTCGCGAGGCCTTCCCTTTGAGGCGGAAAGCATCGCCGGTGGCGTAACGCTAGCACAGCCTGGCCATTACGCGCGGCGGTTAAGCCAGGGTGTAATCGATGGTGGAGCGAGGTTTGCAACGGTTGCGACAGACCCCTCGTCGCGGCGCGGATAAATTAGACGGGCTGCCAATGACGCTCATTTGCGTGCCAAGCGCAGAAAAGGCCGCGGGCCAATTATGAAAAGCGAGGGACTCTCGTCGGGCCGGCGGAAAGCGGCTCCACGCCGGGGGAAAAACGTCGCCGTGCATCGAAACGCAGCCGCACAACAAGCTCCAAATGAATTTGCGGTCTTGGCCGACGATGCGGGCGTCCCCCGACCCCCCGTTCACCTGGCTCTGTGCGAGCCCTCGTTATCAGATGGACGTCAAAACGGGCACGATAAACCGATGGACAGGGGTTGCGTCGCGGGTCCCGCGACACGCGCGCCCGAAAACCGCTGTCCCTTTCACGCCTAATTCGTCCGGCCGGCCGGGTAAATCGAATTAATTGTTATTCGGCTTTCGATCGTATGATTTCGCGTGCGTCGGGCGACGTTCGCCCTGGACGGACGCATTAGCCGCGGCAACGTAATTGGCTGGCCAGTGGTCGGCTACATTTTTGCCCGATGACGGGAATCCACCGCTACACCCTCGCACACCGTAGACATTTTGCGTTTCCACCGTGCGTCCGATGGATTTTGTTCTCGTGCGGCTGGGTGACCATTGGTGGTGGCGTTTTGTTGATTACGTCTGGTGCATTTGTTTCAATTAGGGAATCCTTTTTATAGAAACAGAGTTTGCGTCTTTCGAATTTGTTACACCTTCTGGGTTGACATGGATATTCCTCTAACTCTCCAATAGTCCAATAGATGACCACAGTTCGTTGTCGTCCTGATCGAAAGCACATCGAACGACATACCCCCGATCAGTCCTCGGTTGATTGCTCGCCGCGAACCATGTGAACGATGTGAATCGGGTCTAATCAGAGAGCGAAGACGGCGTCGGTTTAATTACGATGGCGGCGGTGATTTCAATAACAATTTCCACGCGGACTGGGATCCCGTTGGAAGGCCGTGGCTGGAGGATTTTATCCGTGGAAGTTAGTGTACGCGTACGCTTTGGTTACGACGCGGGTGCAGGGGGGCGCGAAATTCGTGGGGAATCTCGCGTTAAATTCGCACGGCGTGGCAATCAGTCGCCATTCTCCCGTTGTTGCGTCGCAGTTACGTGCCACGCTTACGTACGTTATTACGTGAGTATGTGGTCCGTCCGCCGGACACCTTTTCTCACCGTTCCAGCGGACACGTACCAACCAGGGAAACTCGCTTAATTAAGCCTCCACCGTCGTTGCTCGATGCCCGTAGCTTATTTGAATCCTGCGTCCATTCGCCGAGCCGCTATCAAACCGTCTTTTCTCCTCTTCTCGAGGCTATCTACAAACGGGACTGCTTTACACCCTGTAGGCACTCATCGGCGTTGATCTTTTGGGGGATTTGTCGAACAGAAGTGGCGAACGTGTCTCTACAGACGATTAGAGACGAGGTAGGAAGATGATTTGAGTATTTTCAACGGATGCGTACGCGTGGATTGTCAGTTGCACCGTGAAATTCGTCCGGTCGTGTGTAAATCCACTGTAGAGCATGCTCTAGGAAAGAAACTACGGTGTAGTCGTGTACACGGGCTGATTAAACTTCTCCATAAAGTTGCATTAAATTCGTACTTGTTTAACCTACTTCCCGATGCCGCGATTCTGCACGGTGATGTATTTTTTTCAGGTACAACCCTTTCGCATTTCTAGCCTTAATTATACGCCGCGCGCCATCTGCGCGATGCTTCTTTTATTTCGCTTTCTCCGGACCTAAAACAGTCGACGAAGCGTTCCACGATTGCGTCGCTGCTTGGGAAAAAGACACAGGCCCCTCTCGGGTAACAGTCGAAATTGCGCTTTTATACCGCCGGAATGGAAATTTACGGCGCTGTAACTTTACGGAAAATCAACAATGTTAAATGTATCAGATTATTGAACCAAGTATCGTTACTTTTGTGCCAGGCTGTTTTGTAGCGAAATTTATTTACGAGAAGCTTGCAAGTTACATTTCATTTTGTGCAACGTAAATAAATGGAAATTGCAACGAAATAATGTGGAGCGTTATTATGTTGGCAGAATGGCAAAAATGCACAATGCGAACAATGCAGATTTCATTTTTTCCTCGCTTTCTTTCGCTTTTTTTTAGGGGGAATTATTACATCGTTATTCTCTAGAAAGGAGTACTATGTCACTCGCTAACAAATCGTTTTTATATAGATTCGTTACGGTGCTTGCACCAGCAGGCGAGTTTTTGCCT
Source organism: Andrena chrysosceles (assembly GCA_963855975.1). Classification (NCBI taxonomy): domain Eukaryota; kingdom Metazoa; phylum Arthropoda; class Insecta; order Hymenoptera; family Andrenidae; genus Andrena; species Andrena chrysosceles. Next base: position 4,866,611 of record OY979766.1, on the reverse strand, counting down.
TTGTGACGCTCGCGACGACAAGGGCTGTTCGATAGCGTCATGAATTCGACGTTTACCCTTGTTCCACTCCGATGTGGATATTCTGACGCCCAGTATATTGTTATGTACCTTGCGATATAACGTGCTTCGCTATTTACCCGTTTGAATTACTGTAATATCTGCGCGGAAACCGAAAATGTGGGATATTAAAATGTGGACAGGATTATTTTATTGCTACAACGTCAAATATCCCCTAATATCTACAATGCCATTTTTATTTAATCATTTCAATGTTTCCACATGCTGGAACTTACAATTGGGCCTAGTTACGCAGAAAGCTACCTAAAAATGACAAAAAATTAGTTAAAAGCAGTAGAGATCCCATAATTTGGTGATCTTCATTTTGCAAAAAATTATCAACCCAGAGAAATTAACAACTCTCACATTATGCAACTATTAAAACTACCAAGTCACAGTTCAATTTTAAGTTTAAAAACCAAAAGCTACAGAACATTAAAAATAATATTAATAACACTACTCACTATTAAATAACCCATTAAAAAATATTTTAAAGCTATAACAAGAAATAAAATATACCAAATAGAAATAAAGCTACTTTTCTTTAGCAATGAAAATCATGAATCTAAATTTACTTTCTGCATAACTAAGTAGCCCCAGTTCTGCTTCCAAAATCATATTCCAAAGAATGCACCAAGGTTGCAATCTCTTCAGAATCCTACTTTTTCATTCGGTAACCACAAATCTACCGCAGACAAACATTTCCTGATCTCATCATGATCCAAGAATCTCCAGAAGCGAGTCCTCCCGCGTTTGGACCAACAAGAACCACAGATAAACGCCGCAGACATTGGCGCTGCATTATCATCGAGCACCTAATTCACCAGCATTTACAATGCAATCGCGTCAATCGATTACCAACGATTGTTTCATCCGAGTTCTCGCGGCGCGTTATCTTGCCCCTGGCCCGCGGTACAGGCACGCTATCTGCGGAATATTTCACCGATGCCAGCCGCATAACATTAATGGGATTTTTGCATTACTAACTCGTTTAGATTCTATCAAAACCGCATTATTTCGCGTTCGTTATCGAGCCGCAAATTATTCTACGGGGGTGATTCCGCGGTCGTTGCCGGGAGTGTGCGCACACCTACACGCGCAGACTGATACACTCACACGCGCTCCTTATTTAAACGCAGCCGCGCTACTGTCCCGGTTTATTTATGGACCGATAAAAAGCAGATAATTTTAGCGCGGCCGCGCCTATTACGTTATAAATTATTGTTCGGCCGCGACATCGACGCCGCGCGAAATTAATTACGCCCCCGCTATCACTTGTACGCGCCGCGATAACCGCGAAATCGCGGAAACAATGACGCGTCGCGCGCAACCCTCGACGCTGCATCTTTTCCACCCCCACGATGCATTATCGACGCGCTCGGACCGCGGTACGCCGGTCGTTGCGAAGTCCTGTGATTGGAGAACACTTTCATCGCTGAAACTACCGCCGAGGCTCCTCGTGAATGACAACGGATTTTTGCACACTGATTTTTTAATAAAGTTATCGTCGTGATCGCTATGCATACTGTTTTTATATAGATAATCGGAAGGAACAGATTTAAACGTGGTTTCAATGTTTCTAATTTCGAGGCTCTTGATTATTTATTAGACAGGGATCACGTTTAGCTACTTGAACTTTGGAGAAACTGGTTAGAGAGGTGTAAGTGAGTATCGTGACATATCTATCCAATCTGTCAATACCTGCCTCAAATCTCACGATATTTCGGGAGAATCGGCTTCAGGATTTCAATTTGCCCGCTGATCTACAGCCAATCAGCCTGCCATTAATAGCGATCGGTACCCCGAAATACCCGTTCCCAGAGAGATATCACGTGACGTAGCATTTAAAGAAACTGTCGCGTCAGGATTACCGCGGATTTCGGTGGATTTTATGCGCGCTGTGATTCAATTTAAAACACCGAACCTCCTCTAGTCCCTGCTCGCTCCAGTGCTTTTAACAAGCACTACCGTCTACCTCCCCTGTGGGGAAATAATGAGACTGTAACACGAGCAAACAATGATACGACACCGTGATCGTTAAAAGTTGACGAATTCCACGACCGCGGTCGCTTCGAGTGCGGGACACTGTTATCCAAGGGAAAATGTTTCCGCCTCTGTCTCTATCGATCTGTTGTCGTTACGAAGCATTCGTGATTCGCGAAAATCCGGGCTTTCTATTGGCTTGAACGTTAATTACCACCCGTCGCACCTGACTGTTGTAAAATGACGGTATCCGTTGAGAAATTCAGAGAAAATTCCTGAAATTCGCCTAAACGCGGAACGTCGTGTAAGAATAACTTATTCCACTGTTGGAACTTGTTGATCATTTCTTCTGCGCCGAGCGCACGCCTCCCTGGTTTTGCGTTACACAGCAGGGTGCCAAGGGCCTAAGCCGCAGCCCCAGTTTATTCCGCGAGAAATCCAAGGGTTTATCCAAGAGTGCGTGACAAATCACAAGCATCTCCTCGGCTTACGTGCCCCCAAGGATTGCGCGGACATCGAGGTTCGCTTTTGAGAAACTTTACACAGTACGTACATATTCGTCAAAATGATCTTTCGAAACATAAACGGAGGCCAGGTTAAATAACTTAACTTCGTCTAATCTTCACTTTCCTACCACCCACTTTCGATTCCCAATTCAATTTATCTTCCCCCATCCATCGAAAGTAACGCTCTCACGCCCCTCGCCCTTGCCGCAGTCAAGAACCGCCTTCTCCTCAACGAAACGAAGCAAAGTCGAGCATCCCAATTCGGGGAACCCGGCAGCGCTGTTCGCAGAAACAAAACTGGTGGACCCGTGGTGCATTGTTCCGCGATATGGAGTGGAAAATCGACCGCGAAGTGGATCGGTTCGAAACGCAAGGGGGACTGGCCCCACTTTAGCTAGATCGTATCTGTTCTTACGTAGAGAACATCGGTTCGCGTGAACGCGCATTCAGTAAATTCCCGCGGATGAATCGCGGGCAAAAGGCCGCGATCGACAAAAGGGTCGATAAATGCGTAGATGGAAAAACACGGGCGGCGAGACGGGGACAGCCAGGGGTTGGCGCGGGGCAAACAGAGGGTCCGAAGGGGGGAGATGGTGACAGGAATTCGACCATGGACAACTAACTCGCTGATTAACCAAATACCGGTCTGCAGTACGAGCGAGCGAGTAAACATTGGACAAACTGTCAGCGGCATGCCGCGGGGGATCAAAGTTCAAGGGACGAGCGGGAAGCTTTTTTTCGTTCCACCCCTTCGCCATTACACGTTACCCGGGACATGTTTCACGTAGCCACCGCCACCTTCACATGATTCACCGTAGAGAACAACTGACGGCGAAGATCGTGGCAAGTGACATTGTCCTGCACCATCTACCCCTGTTAAACGTAACCGATCGCCCGGTTCCAGGGTTACATTAAGGGGGAACACCACTGTGACGGCTGGAAAAATGAGCCCATTTTTAAGATTTTTTTAAGGGACAACTTACCGTTTTATTATAAAATTGTTATTACCTATCTTTAGTACAATGTCTTAAGAGACTATAAAAAAAAAAGTAATAGAAAAACATGCATAGATTTCCATATACAGTTAATCTCCTACATCCCTCACAAGAAAACATAGGTCGCTTATCGAAACGATATCTTTGGAACGGCAACTCTGAAATCAATTTTTTTTTTTTTAATATAATCGGTATGAGTGTAGTTTCCGTTGTACGTACCGATTTTTAAAAAAAATTATTTTTGTAAAAATGGTGCGCTTGGGAAGAAAAAGTTTCGAAAATCCGCAAAAAAATGGATAGTTTTTCGAGCGTATTTAAAAAAATATGTTTTCGATCAAAAAATCGGTACGTACAACTGAAGACACTCTTGTTTTAAAGATCCTATCAAAATTTCAAGTCGATCGGATAAAAATTGACAGAGCTATTGATTCGATCAGTTAGAAAAATGTCGTTTCGAGAAAATCGCGTTTAAAGTTTGCACGGGAAAATCACACTTCCGTTCGTGACGTTCACTGTCACTCGAATGCCCGATCAACGGTTGCATTTCTTCGATTCTCGAACGAACAGCGTACCGTACGTAAAAACGGGAAAAACCCAAAATTTATAACCTTTAACAATGTGGGGGAACGGTGGGTAAGAAAAATGTCGGCGCGCTATTTGCCGCTAACATAGCGCGCTCGGAACGGCATCGTGACGCGTCTCACAAAATGCACTGTATCTTCGTCAATTCTTCGAATATCAACTTGAATTTTTCAGAGAGTATTTTTGAAGAGTTAAACATTAAGAAAGTGAAGAAAAAAAAAATCGAAATTTTTTCAACTTTCACAGTGGTGTTCCCCCTTAAACATTTATCCACGCTCCCGTTGAATCACGCGCAGCTACCGAGCCTGTGGGACGACGCTGCAAGGCGCGACGATTTATACACGCGCTTAATATCGCCGGAGAAGAGGGGGTGGTCCCGAGGGGTGGAGTTCGCGATCGTCCCGCGGAATCGCGCGCTCACGCATTCATAGCGGTCGTAATTTAAGAGAGGACGGGCGAAGGCGGCAGACAGCCCAACAACAGATGGCCCATGAATTTCCGATTAGCTGCGCCGAAAGGATCCTCGCGGCGTGTAACCTTAAACGCGACTCGCGGTCAGGATTAGTGGAGGATTTCGCAGAGCGCGTGCTGCCCAGATGGCCGGGATCGTCCCCGTGGTTGCGGAGGCCACTGATCGGGAAAGTCGGGGGTCATTTCGGCACGGATCATCGGCCGTAATCGATCGTTGGGGTCGTGAATGCACACTGAACGCGCACCGTGATACATACTTCCTTGCGAGTGACCCCCTCCTAGCGACGATATCACGGGCATCGATTAGGATAATAGCGAGAGGCTAATATCGGCATTACTTTATTGGTCGACGCTGAGCTCCCTTAACGAATGCGTGACTAACGAACAACTGGTTGAAACTGTCGGGTGGCACGCGTCCCATCTCCGCGAATCACCGACAGGGATAAAGTTCGAGGCTCCTCGTGATTCCTTTAATAAGAGCGACAGATTACTTTTGGTGCAATTAAAAGATGTTTCTAGCGTTTAAGTGCTCAAGGTATTTGTGATAGCCATTGTGGGTTTAAGAATGCCATTTAAACGGAGCGTACTCGTCGTCGTTGAAGTGGTGACTTACGCTGACTCGTCCCATGCACGGAGCATTCACTGGCATTACAATTTTCCTCGCGTTTCCTATATGGAACGCTCGTTTCGTCAACAACAAAAGGCTCGACCGAGGGCCCATTACGAAGAGTTCGCATAAGGATAAGAGCCGTAGCCGCGTAGGTTCGCTGAACGACCGCGTTGCCGCTCGGTCGAACGCTGAACGAGCCATTCTCCTCGTTCCGAAGCGGAACGCCGATACACAGGGCTCTGTCGCGGTTAGACGCTGAGAAGAGAGGAGGCTGGTCGAGCACGGAACGGCCGAGGTTGTTTGCGAAGAGCTGCCTGAAAATGGGGGTGAACGGGAGCGCCTGGCGTTTTCGAGAAAGCCCCGTGAAAACATTCCCCCGCGGAATGCATTACCATATTTGGCTTGGAACGAGCGTATGAACGGCGAACGCGCGAGCGAGCGTGCACGTAGGCACGCGCATACGTGATAGGATTGCTCTCGACGCCGTTTCCTGTTTACCGACGCCGTGCGTCGCGGGCCGGGCCGACCGTCGGAATTCCAGCCCGCAAATAAAATAAAAACGGATTAACGCGAAAACAAATAAGCCGCGGACGGCGGGACGGTTCTGTGAGGGGTGGTGGGGAGGGGAATAATCGAGGGGGGAGCGAGGACGCCGGGTTTTATCCAGAGAAGAAGCGTCCTGCGCGCTGTCGTTCTACCATTTTGATCGATCGAAGATCGGAGCGATAGGGTTTAGTTGGTTTTAACGTGGGCAACGGGCTGTTGCGTTCTGCCATTTGGGAGAGGCTTCTGGAATAGGTGTAGTGTACAGTGGAGCGTGCTTGAAAGGTATCGTAGAAGGCTTTTTTGATAGCTTCTCGTGGCAAGGTATTGGGTCAGGTTGTTAGTATCACGTCGGTGTACCTAAGTTCGTTCGCTTTATTGAAACAAAGTCTTTATTAAAAGTAGAACTACCTATATTACAAGTTTTTTTAATACAAGTGTCATATTTTTTTTGGCTATCTATAACCTTCTGTCAGTTTTCTGGTAAAAGTACAACTAGGTGTAGTATAAGATGGTATTTTTGTATACCTAACATAACAGTGAGCGAGCGAACTTTTGCACCGTTTGTTGCGTATTGTAAATACTGTTCATTAACTTCGGTAGAGTTTCGAATACGGTAGAGAACTGATTGTATTGCATTTACGAAATGCATTAAGGATATTTATGTTCGATGCTGTTTGGATGAAAATAAGAGAAACGAGACGTATTAAACGGGGCTTGGAAACCATCGCTTTAATCATCGACGATGCGGCAGGGGGATAATAACCGAGGGCACTCGCGGCGGCGATTCTAAAATTACGAGAGGGAGAACCTAATTTTCCACTTGCTTTATTAATTACGCCCCGAATCGTGCTGCGTGATGACCGGAAAATCGCCCACGAAAAAATTCAATTTAGAATGCGCGCGATCGTAATAAACGCTGCCGCCTGGCAGATCGTCTAATAGATTCCACGGAACCGTGTTCCAAAACGACGAAAATCATCCATGTGTAAACTATGGATGATAGCAAGGCATTCTACCATTGGTGTACCATAGAATAATTTGTAAGCAACTATTTAGTTTCTCAAGAAAATTGTCAAACACACTTTTTGTCAAACCTCAAAAGAGAACTGCTTTCAAGTCTACGCTTGTGCAATTTAAAAGAGAAGATTCCCAACCCGGAAACTAAAAAATTATGAAACTTTGGGGATATGTAAACGATATATTTTTTTTGCTGCCCGAATTCACTCTAAGGGGGTGAAATTCCGGCTATTTTCCGATTCTGTGCTATAACTCACGAACTGAAAGAACTGTAAGTTACCAAATGTGTAGTCTTAATTAAAAGAAGCAACTTTTGTCTGAAACTTGTTTTTCTATCCCTTAAAGTTCACAATTTATAACACAAAATTGGAATATAGCCGGATTTTCAGGGACCAATTTCACCCCCATCGAGTGAATTTCAGCAGCAAATAAAAAAGTGCGTTATACATACCAATATATCCTCTACAAATCCCCAAAATTTCATAATTTTATAAATTTCCGGATTGAGGATTCCTGGTAGTACACTACAAGCGTGTAAATTTTCAAGCACCACTACGGAATTACCCTGTTTATTCATCGGGTAATCAATAGAGGGACGCAATATTGAGGGCGAGGGTGAGCGTGCCGAGTTAAAGCTCGGAATACGTCATAAACTCCAATGACCAGTGACATAGTCGCAATCCATTTCGCAGTTAGAGCGACTAGCGTTACCCCGCAGCAGTCAAAGCCTCGTGAAAATCGTCTCCCAAAGAACAAACAGCTGGATCGCCGAAGCTGGGCCAAGTTGACAGCGATCCACGCGGATCTATACGAGGGACAGCGGGATCGCGGTCACTGGTGTGGCGGACAAAGAGTTGGCGGCTAGGTGAACACGAACGATTTTACGGGCGGCGATAAATCGATGATATATCGAAAACAGCCGCGGTCCATCGGTAATTCGCGGGCGCGAGATTTCATTTGGCCGGGGTGGAATATGGGCCGCGTCATTAGCCGTCAAACGCTGCAAGTTTTATCCGCGATGGAATAGCCGTGTTTACGGCCGCGGGCTGCGAAATTGACAGGCGACCGCCGAAGCATATTATGGTGATGGAGTGCGCGACCGCACGATCGCCCCCGAAACGGCCATTGTGCCCCGCTGCCTGGTTACAGGGCCACGCGGGAGCGAGCGGGTCGAAACGAAAAAATGAGAAAGAACGAAAAAAAAAGAGAGATAGACACAAAGGGGGCAGGGACGGAAAGAAGCGTTATACAATCGGTAATCAAGCTCCCATTGACGGATGAAATGATATCTGAATGCGCGGAATTAGCGTCGGCGAGCTGTACGATAATTGGATGCCGAGGCATGTGCCTCGAATGCGCCCGCTCGCCGAGTCGCTGATTCGCCGCGCGTGTTTCCGCCTGTCAAAGGGTTAAATGCGTGTAAATGTCCGGGTTCGTGGTGATCGCGTGATCGCACCGCTGCTCTATGGTGTGCTCTGATATACACGGGGGTGTTTCGTAATACGCGGGCATAACTTCGTGGCTAATTTCATAATTGCGGAGAGTTTCAAAGAAATTATCCAAAATTAGAGTATACGAAGGTACAAGGACCGTGGAAGGAATGTCTGATAAATTCTCGAAATAGTAACGGCACGGTAAAATCATTGAGCGACTCCGATAAGTCGTTGGTTTTACTACTGGCGCTCGACGAGCAAGTAGTAGATGTCCGCGGTAAGTCAGACGCGGAATGAAAAGCGCGAGGGTTGTACGCGCAAGGCCGTTCCTTTCACGCGCGATTGTGCAAGGCTAATAAAATTTAATCTTCAGCTCGCGGAGGGTGCATTTTTTCTTATCGTCCCGATATCGGTGCCAACAGCGCCTATCAACGGAGCAATCGAGCACGAAGGTCTCCGCGAGCGGTGCAGAAAGGAGTTAATACTACTAGTCGCTCGAAGGCGATCACTATATAGCTTCAGTAATACGGCAAATAGTCTCTTTGTCGAGCAAAGAAAGGTATCGATTCCCGGCTGTACGGAGAGAGAACCGCGTCCCGTTCTCTCTGAAAGGGCTTAACAGATAACGAGTAAATCGAGCGACGATACGAGCGTGTATACCTCGAAAGAACAGGGCGATCGCTGTTTATGACTGGTGATTTATAAACATGAAACCGGAGGCAAAGGAACGTTTCCACTCCACCTTCGGTGACCTTCCTTTGAAGCACATGAAAGAATAAAAGGAGACAAAAATAATTGGATTTCCTCTATTAAGGCTCAGATACCACGAGATGATTACAGTGTATACATTTCTAATATAGACTGTGACCATAGAGTCGAAATAATTCCTCGTGAATTTATATGAAAACTCTGCCTGGAGGATCTTCAGGGAAGCCAGTCTTGAGGAATACACCTGCACGTCTATGAGCAAATACGAAAACAGACAATTCTTTTCACGGAGCTGAAGGAGTAACAATATTTATAAGAGGTATAAAGGCAGAGTCGTATCGTTACAGGTCCCTTGTACCGATTTCGTGCCCTGACAGCACGGAATTCCCCTCCGTGGCGGCTAAGCCCATTTCCTTTCGAACTCCTCGCGCAATACATCCGCTTCAGCTCGGCGTGCACGGTAGTTTCCCTCCAACCCTCAGCGGCTCTTCCCTCTTTTTTTTCTTGCCCTCCTTGCCCATCCCCTGCTGCACCGCGTATATACCCTAATAGCAATACGAGGACGCTCGTAGGCGAGTCACCTTCGCCACGGGGGGTATTCCTCTGTGGCAACGGCGGAGCACGCTCCGCTCCCGGATAATGAAATTAGAGTCGTGTTCCATTTGTGAGCCTTGCGGGGCAATATTCTTCAATTATAGCCGCCGGTGGAGTATAGGGCCCCGGCAGCCCGGCATCGTGGATCTTGCAAATAAGAGGGCGGCTTTTCCGAGCGCGCCGCACGGAAAATGCGATTGTGAGACGCCGACGACGCGACGGTAGGTGAGGGACGCGACGGAGGAGACGCCGTCGATGAAAGAAGGATCCAGCGTGCCTCTTTAACCCTCGTCATATGAAAGAGGCTGTACCGTACTTCGTTCCCTCTCGAGCAACCCCTCCATTCCTCGCGTACTCCTCGCCGAATCTCGATGCGCTCGTCGCCAAGACGTTTTCATTTTCTCGTGGAATACTTTGATGACACGAATGTTGGGCCACTCGGATCGAATATTCTGCAGGCTATATTTAACGATATCGGAGGTGTGCTTTGGAACAGGGAAGAATACATGTGTGCACCTAGCACACGTGACCACCCCGCCCATGGTTCCAAATATCCGCTGTCTATGAAAGATAAAACACTCGAGCATCCCTCATCCAACTCCGGCCAAGCCAGCCGCAACCCTGGTATAATATTTTCATCCGAGCACCATCGAACTTCCACCGTCTTGCGGCTTACATCGCGAACTTTCCGATCATGTTACCGCCATATTTTCTCCTCCAACTCCCTAAAACTCCCTAAAAGGGTATTGACTTTCCACGCGATAATCCCGAAAGACAGAGAGGGGTGAGGTTTCCAGTCCACGGAGGAACGTTCCTCTACGCCGATTCTAACAATCCCCGCAAAATATAAACAATGCATGTATGTATCTCGGTTATTCCAGGCCAGATAACGGACACTCGATCCTAACCTGCTGCATATCGGTGTGTTTCCCTGCACGCCTGGAAACGCACGGTCCCCCGCATCAGCCGTGCTCTCCGCTTCCTTTGGACGTGTGCCCGAAGTTGGCGAGTTTGCGTAGTTAGCGTTACTTGTGCATTAATTGAGGATTACAACAGCAACGAGATACGAGGGACGGCAGGAACGTGAAACGAGGCGGGGGTTGGTGAAGCGGGGTGGGTAGCGGCGGGGCGAGGAGAAGCGGAGTTATAGGGGAGGGGAATCGGACGGCATGGCCAAGGAGTGGAGGGATGTCGGGGGAGAGGGTCGGAGATGGCCGACAGGCGTGAGTACAGAGAGCGAGTCTCAGAGTCTGAGGCGCCCCGGTAACTTTCCTAATCACCGTACGAAGCCCTGGGCTAGTCATCTGCGCAGCCATCATACCGCCTAAGCACAGTAGACACGAAAGCTCGATTAGAGACGTCGAAATCGCGTGCACAATAAGCGCAGCCAGCCTGTTACACCGAGTGTGCACACTTGTGCCAATCCTTGCGCCAAGTTTTCCCTATCTTTGATATGTGTCAGCCAGCGGGGGACTCGGAGTACACAAGCGACGCTACTGTTAGTCGTGCGACTCTCCATGCACCGTATAGAGCACAACTGTAGAGACTACAGGGAATTTTAGTAATTACTGTAGACTGCGGAGTATTGGAATGATTTTGTCAAAGGGAATCGAATGGTGTCCGCTTTCATTCCGAGGATCAAGTGGGAATACTCTTAGGCCGCGTCCAGATCTGAACCACATCCCGAACCGAACGCCACTTGAGTAATTAGATAGAGCAAGACAAGTAGATCACTCGTCTTACTCCATCTAACTACTCAAGTGGCTTTACGGTTCGGGATTCGGTTCAGAACTGGATCAGACCTTAGAAAAGGACCTCGAGTGGTGTGCAAACGATTCCCTGCAAGACGAGGTTTATTTATGTTATCTGGGATACGTGTATCTGTGTGATTGACTATGCGCACGGTTCGACAATGGAACAGAGTGGAAAACGGTCTGCAAGGGCATTGTGACCCTCGAGACTTTCCCCAACGGCGTATACTTCGGGTCCCGTGGACGGTGAGTTTTGTCGGTGAACCAGAAGCTGTTCCAACAGCGGCCTGGATTTTGGCTCGTTACTATTTAGCGTTGCTCTGAGCGTTGACAGGCCACGACCTGCTGGCCCGATCGAATATTAAGCAGGCAAACTGGACGACGGAGAGTTAAATGCGAACGAGAAGTCCAGCTGTCTTGTTGACTCTGGCCGACGCGTGGTTTCAAAGCGGGCAATTTTGCTTAACTGCATAGCCACATCAAAAGCGCGGTAACAAAGTCTCTTTAACGAAGCGACGTACGCTTTCACAAGGCATTGTGGCCGTTTTTTTTCTCTTCTGTCGTTCAGGTTCCAGCGTGTTCGCTTTAGAAGTTTTCTTGTAGATACCGCAAAAATGAGGTCTCCACTGTAAGCTCTAATATTAATATTCTTTATTACATTACCTAATTTCCAAATTGCGAGTATTTCGATCGCCCCCATTTTATTCAGACAGTGCAATATTTAGGTTGGCCCCGTGAAGCGAGTCCGATAGAATCACCGGAGGCACTTGAAGTTTTCCGAAGCTGGATAGAAGGACAGACGGGGGGCCGTTGGTGTGTTCGTGCCCCACGTGAATTCCGCGGGACATACTCGGAGTAGTTTGGCCCGACGTGGAAGGACGTCTGAGCCTACAAAGCGGCCCTTTGTGCACGCGAGAGAACTTGTCTTCTCCCCTTTTCAAAGAAGGGTTTGGGTCCGTGCAGACACTCTGCTGAATCTCGTCCTTCCGTTTTGGCTAACTCGATGATGCCCCCGTGTGTACGGCAAGTCTCGGAAGACCCGGTGACAGCTCCGAATACCTCGCACCGGGGACGTTTCTCTCGGTGTGTCCTTACTGCATGTTGCAAGCATCTCCAGTTCCACGTTCGCGACGATGATTTTCGTGAATCGACGCAACTTCCAAGGTGGAGAGAAAAGCGGACACCTTGTTTCTTCTCCACCTGCAGTGGACTTTGATCTGTTTTGAATATAACTCGAATACAGTAGAAGTTATTAAGTAAGTAGTGTTTAAGTAACATGCTTTCCTCGTGGTAAGTTTCTTTATTTAAAGAGTTAACTGTAAAGTGACTAAACCATGCGGAATTAAAATCGTACTCCTCGGGTCGGGGCGCGGAGTGCTCGTATTACTTGACTTTAAAGCGGCTAGAGACGCAAGGCTGAATAATTGCGTTAAGCTGTAGCGAAGTAAGAAATACTGTGATATTTCATGTAATAAACCGCGGCTGTATCGCGGTAAGCTCGGCTTTAAACTTCTAGACGCGTCTGCGAGAACTTGAGCGACATATCATGCGCGAGAGCCGATGATATCCTAGCCGTATCTGTGTATCGAGCAACCCACAGAGAAACACAGCTCTAATAACATATCCTCCGTATTGTCTGAAGACACGCTGTGCAATAATAAACACGTGTACAATCCCCGTGCATTAAACGCAAGCACCAAAGCGTCCTCTGATCTCCAAAAAAGACATACAAGTGCGCAAACACAGGGAACGAGTTGAAAAAGCAAGTGGAATTTGGGATAGACTCTAGAGTGTAAATAGTTTCCTTGGTAATCCGAGCTCTGATGTTCGTCGGTTGCGCGATCCCTGCGTAGCGCTCGCGCGATCGAGCGCGGCCTTATCGCCCGATTCACGCGTGCTTTTTAATCAAACGCGGCGCGTAACGGCGCGCGGGCGGACATCAAAGCGGGACGCGCTCGCCGCTCGCCCGGCCATTTATCTGGCTTTCCACGTACGCCGCTATTTGCATGCGATTCATCTCGCGTGCAGGATTTCAAATGGACGCACGCGGCTCGATAGAGTGTTCCGCGGAAGTCGAGCAGCCGTGCACAGCCCGTGGAAAACCCTCCGCGAGAGCGCGTAAAAACCTGGGGGAGAGATTTATCGCGCGGCGAAGGAAATGTAGTTTGATCTTCGAAGATGAATACGCCGCGGCGCCGTTCCGAATCGCTCAGCCCCGCCGGTGAATTTAGAGAAGGGCCGGGGACGAGACAACCCCTGTCTCGTGAAAACGCGATCCTTCATTCTTTCGCGAGATTTACCCGGCGATGGTGTCGGGGCTTAACGAATTCAAACGAGCATACATCCACGGGGCCATGACGGGGAGTGCCTTTCTGGGGTAGCGATATCAGCTTAAACACCGTTTCAATTTATTATAGGGACATTTTTGGGGAGATTCCTCTTCCTTCCTTTCTCTGCTATTCCGTGTCTTTCTGATACTTTTTATTTATTTATGTAGCTGACAAGGAACTTGGTGCTTGAAATACTTGTTCTGCTTCTTGTTCGTTTAAATGCGACGATTTAGTTTTTCCTCCCTTTATCTTGTATCTCGTCGGTGAACGTATCTGTCTTCCTCCTGCCTTCGATTGGTCTCCTGCTGTCCCTTTATCCTTCGCCCGGGTTTTGCCCCTTTTTCTTCGGGCAAGGGACAAGAAGGCTTTGAAGAAGTATGTTCACCTTGAGGAATCACGTGCTTGACGGGTGCTACAACCTTGACCCAAAGCTATCCAGCGGAATTTAGCTATAAAAGTGTCGAGGTATCGATCCGCCCGTCTACAGTTGCTATAGGTACACTGTTCTTTTTATAACAAGGTCCGTGAAATCTCCTGTCGACCCGAAACGTTTCTCTATTGGTTACATCAAGCTTCGTCCCATAGACTGCATCGAAAAAACGAGCATCAAAGTACACTCCTCCTCTGTTTTTCCAAAAGTTCTACAAACTCGTCGATTTCCCCGCGAATCCCGTGATTGCTACCCCCGTTGCGCAGAAATATGACCGTCCGCGATTGCATTACTGCATCAACGGCGCCCTCGGAACTGGGAAGGAAGGACCGTCCAGTCGATTCGATCACTAATCAAGCTCGGCCCGAGTTCATAAATTATCCCCGGCGCCCAGGGGCCGAGTGTTATCTTGAAATGCGCATATTATCGGTGGGCCCCCGCGTGTGTACCTTCTCCCGTAGAGCAACAATCGCTGGAAACGTAGGTATGCGGCCCGGTGACGTTATCGCCGAAAATCGTTCTATATAAACACGGACTTACCCGGCTGGCCTGGGATCACCCCTTTTCCCGATACAACCTAGCCAGGGCCGAGATTGACCGGGGTTCAAGGGACGGGCGGAGGGGTTGGCAGGGCCGAACCATCGTGCCCCGGCATATTCATGAGCGCTGAGTGCGCAGGGTTTGAACCAATATACAACGCTTCTGTTCCTCCTCGCGTGCATGCGGCCACGCGTGCCTCTGTGTGTTGGAATTGCACACACGTGGCTCGCACCAGGTCCCTGTGTGCTCCCTGGCAGGACCGTGTGGCTGTACACGCTGCGGCACGGCTAGTTTCGCGCCCGTAAGTAAGGGTGTTCCGTTTATTCAGCAGCTTTCGCGCGGCTACGCGACAACTCCAAAGAGACGTTGTCTACTTCCGTGATCCGATCTTCGTGGGGGAGCCTTCTAGTTGGCTGGCTGGGTTGCAGCGTCCAGCGAGATCGTGGAGCAGTGTGGTGACTCTGCAGAGTGTGTTTGTTCATTTTTCGGTGGCGATTTTAAATTTGGGTAACAGGTATCCGTGAATCTGGAGGTTGAAAGTAGGCCTGGGATTATTCGAATAATTTAATATTCGAATATTTTATAAGTATTCGAATGCTACGAATAAACTTCGAATATTTGAGTATTCGAATGTTATTATTCGAATATTTGAGTATTCGAATAGTGATGTATTCGAATGTTATTATTCGAATATCGAAAAATTCGACATATAGTGCCAGCCCTAGTTGAAAGATAATGAGCAGATAAAAGGTAAGGAAGAACGCATGCACGAGTCGATGTGTGTTGACCCAATGATACACCGATGGAACGTCGATTCCAGGGAAAGGCCCGTGAAACGGTGGTCGAACGCACAATCGAACGTGCCCGTTTGCCTGGCTATATAGCTGGCAATAAATGGGGGGAAAAAGGGAGAGCTGCAGAGGTACGCGCCCGTCGGTGTCGTATTTCAAATCTGACGGTTCGCATTTTACATGCAACGATGTCGGATCGGCCGTGCATCGGCTGCCACCTATGTAGGTCATTTCCATCGCCGGGCGAAATCGGTCCAATTACACGACTATCGGACGTGCAATTACTCAGGGGCACAGAGAAAAAAGGAGGAAAATGGAAAAATACTGAGAGAAATGGGTTATTTATAGATAGATCCCGCTCTTTCGTGTTCAGAGTTTCGAATCGCGTTCCAGTGGCCATTTCCGCGAGTCGACGGTAATTCGCCCCTAGCATCGGGTACAGGGTAGGCACAGTGGAGGCAAGAATCGAAGCGAATCGGTCGACAATATTAAACTTCCATCGTTAACCCTTCCTCCCCGCCCACCGCAGGCCTTGATGTGTATAGATTCGATAGCGGGACGCTCCGTTGCCTGTTTGCAGTGTCCGTTCAGCGAAATAGGGTGAAGAATAAAAGTCCAGGGGGCAGGCTGACGCAGGAATACCCATTCAGATACTTTAATTAACCCTTACGGCCGCCTCCTTGCGCGGGCTCGCGTGCAGTTTGCTTAAAATGCTTTGTTGCGCCGCTCAAAGCAACGCACGCTTTGCGAGGAGCAGATTGCTCGCGCTTCAACGATGTGTAAATCTCGTCGTTTGCGAGTATCGATGACTGGGGGGTAGTTGGGGCTTCTTTTGCGCCATGAAGATGCTAGGGAATGGTGTCACGAACATCGTTGCACCCTGAATGGTTGCTCGTGAATGCAATTCTTCTGATAATCTTATCAGAAGAATTCCATTAATTGATCGTTAATTGATTTTATTAGGCGGGGGTAAATGTGTGGTTAGTAGACAGGAGGGAAGGAGAAAAAAGGAAGGTGCATTTCGCCCTGTTGAGGGTTATTCGAATAAATTTTTATTATCGAATAATCTGCGAATAAAAATTTCGAATAAAATGAAGTTATTCGAGAATAACGAGTAATTTTTAATCAATTTAATTTGAAATTTGAATACATTCGAATAAAAAATTATTCGTTACACTCGAATAACTTTTATTCGCAAGTCTTATTCGAGATCGTTCGAATAAAGATTTATTCGAATATAAATTTATTTGAATACTGCCCAACTCTGTAGTTCCTAAGGCTTGTCTAGCAGACCCTGCCTTAGACGCGGGGATGTTGGAAGGTACGACGAAATGGGTATACATATGTAGGAGAGAGAGTAGATGAAGGAGAACTTGCGTGAGAGGAGGGATCGGTCGAGAGACCCTCTAGTGACGGAGTCAGAGATATTGCTACAATTACATATTCCTTCCTTTTGAAAATTTGCAATTGAAAGATGATTTGGCTGTTGTCACTTGGTGGACCGTTGTTGGCATTCGCGATAATCAGCCGCCATAATTGCACGACACGGACAGATGTCCCTTTCATCCCAGATTTCGCGGTGATATTTTATAGTTCGCGTATCGGGACGATATTCCCGTCAATGTTAAACGTCATCGCGGCTTCGCTGGCGTTAACTAATGCGCGACGACGTTAATCCATTTTAGCTAACCGTAGACCGTTAGCAATCATAAACTATTTTGCATATAAACCGTCCGCGCCCGGGCGGCCGTTTGGAAATCATTTTGCGATTCATCGCACATGACGCTGGCCGCTAACGCAATGAAAGTTAAGCCACGGACGCGCTCAATTCGCCGCGAAATCAGCGACGTTCATCGAATCAGCCCGTCAACAGATTTTTGCACACCCGTCGCGGGGAATATAAGATCACGTTTCACTCCGTCACAGTGGAAGCCGCCGTGCCTGAAATTCACACTGAATTCAGATACTCGTATAAAATCAAAGATAGAAATTACAAACTGCAAGATATGCTTATAAAAACGACGCAAAGAGTGAAAAATGGTGTAGCAGTATTTCCTTTACAGAAGAGTTGTTAGTCAGTGGTTGTATTACAGCGAACCCCTTGCTTACAAAGTTACAAAGCTACTAGAGACGCGACCGGAAGGTGTCTGCAAAAGAAATGGACCAAGCAGGGGTCCAAGGAAGACGGATTGTTTTCGTTGCTGAAGGCAGCCTCGCCGTCAAAGAACCTATCGATCTAAGTCGAACAAAGGAGCTACTTTAATTATCGACTGTGTCTCGCGCATCGTCACACCCACTCGACTGTTTGGTGTCCTTTGTGCGAACTCGAGCTGCGGGCGGAGCTGCGTGCGAAAGGGCGAGGCTGCCGCGACGAGGGAAGTCAGAGGTCCAGCCTGTCGTCGGTAAAACAATATGGGCTAGTCTCGTTCGTTCGCGCCGTTAATAAGTAAATACGAATTAGCATTCCGAGTCCTTTGCCCGGCATAAATCAAACGAATTAATTGCAGGGGTGGCGGAGAGAAAGGGGGGCGGCACGGGCGACGCATCGACCGCTCCCGGAAG
Organism: Andrena chrysosceles; assembly: GCA_963855975.1. Taxonomy (NCBI): domain Eukaryota; kingdom Metazoa; phylum Arthropoda; class Insecta; order Hymenoptera; family Andrenidae; genus Andrena; species Andrena chrysosceles. Next base: position 4,848,705 of record OY979766.1, on the reverse strand, counting down.
AAAGAACCTGCGAACACGTCGGCTGCTTTGCATATTGCTCACCGTAAATACTAATAAATCCCTCTTGCCGCTGGTGCACGTACAAGGGGGACAATTTTAAACGGCTGGAGCTCGCGACGCGACGCGTCTGCTTCATTTAACGCGTCCTCTCGCAGGCGAGAGTGCAGGTTCGCAGAGGGTGTGACGATTTGCTGGCTCGCAGGAGGTCCTGGTCGTCCTGGAGTTCTTCGATTTCTTAAAGTTACGCGCATAATAGAGAGTACACGCACGTGTTGCTGGATTTTCTCCCTGGAAGGTGGCTGGGAACAGTGATCGATGACGAGGAGGATGTGAAACGCGAGGCAAGGGGGATTTCTTAAGTTCCATCCCTTTACATAGAGGACAACGGTGTATAACTCGGTGTAACGATCGGTCATCGCTCACTTAGGGGCTAATCGAATTACACGCCGGATCACGTTACGGTCACCGTGTATTCGCCATCGAGTTACATGTTGTTTGGGCACACCTTCAACTGGATCATTGTTACGCATAATATAGTCCATAAATTGTAATTTAAATTGGATCCCCTTTACAGATTACAGGCTACTAATTGACAGTGGAGGAAAACACGTTTATAGGGTGGGTTATACCATGGAAGCACGTGTAACGAGAAATGTTTTCAACTCGAGTTACTGGGTTTATAAATACCGCGTTCCAGATCGAAGAAACGATGGGAATGAAGAAAGTCTTCAGCTGAATGGCGACTACGCCCGAACTTATAACGCAATTAACTTCTTATCGGTGACTGAGAGAGTCGATAAGAAGCAATTGCAGAGGACAAAACAGCTTCGCGTGCATCTTTCACAGTAACGACTTCGCGGAACGGTGCTTGGCGAGGTACTTGCTCTGCCACGCGCAGCATCTTTACTACATCGCCGGCGTTTGTCGATGAGTTGATGAAGAAGTAGCGTTTAATAACTCGAGCGATCCGAAAGGGACCCTTCGTTATTGCATTCCAGATGGAAGTTTCGAGTCCGGTAGAAATTCTGCTCGCGGGACGGACGGAAAAACACTTCGTGAACGGGCGCTTCACCAACGAAAGGGTCAAACCCGGAGCGATGGCGGGAGAGGAGAGCTGTGGAGAGAGGGAGAGAGAGAAAAAGAGAGAGATTTATTTCATCTTCCGCGAGTAGAAGTTCCTGGGGAAAATGGAGTTCTTAAGTTACATATCTATGGAGCATCCTACGTGATTAAAAACCGGAAAATAAGTTTCGGTACTCTCTAGCTGGCTCGAATACGAACGAGGAAACGCTAGGAGGAACCGTTCAATTGGAGAAGTTCATCGCTACTTTAATTCACGGTGAATCATCGATGCGACCTGGGAGCATTTTTGACCCGGAACTCGATATTTCATCTGTGGAAGAATATACGAATGGATGTTCTCCGGGTTCCTCATTGGGGCTTCGCTGCACCGATGCACTCGATCAGAAAGTTATTTTCGCTTTGGTTAGAAAGCTACCGATTTCCAGTCCACCAGATTCGAAGAGAATCCGTGGATAGTAAGCGCAGAGAATGTCAACTTGATCTATTAAAATCCAGATTGACTACTTCCTTTCGCTATGTATAGAAACCTACATTCCGTTCTGAAAGTATGTCAGTATCGGTGAACGAGGGTGGCCGCATTATTATTCCACTCGATGCCCCGTTAATGCAATACGAATAGCTGCGGTAAACAAATCGATTCACGGGGAATGACGTAGGGCCCCCGTCCACGGTAAACAACATATGGTGCTCGTATGACGTAGCACTACGTCATCGGCCAACAAAGTGACAATGGAACAATGAGCATCTAGCGGAAGAGTCACTACATCAAAGTTCGAGTAGAACTGGCGAGGGTGCAAGTAGGTGCAGGCCGGTGCGGATGACGTTTCATTAAATATGCAGCTCGATGCTTAAAAGCGGGACAGGCATATAATCAAGAGCCCTATGGTGGCAAGCCTTCAGCCTTGCGATTGGCTTTTCCATTCCAAACTCGCGTTAAAATTTCATTTAAACATCTGACGACAGGAAGAATTGGAAGAACCATTGTTTCACCCCGAAATCATCAAACCAACCAACATTCCCTTTACCCTATTTACGGTATCAATATCAAATCGAGTGTTTCGCGAGGTTCGACCAAAACATTGCCCCGCGTCAGTTCACAAAGGGATCAAGGCTAATTCCATATGTACCGTTTTTCCAATTTCGCAATTTCGCGACCGCCTCGAATTACAATCGACCAAGGGAGGGTCCGTCAACGACGTCGAGCAGGCGTCACGTACACACCGGGGCCGACGCATTCGGATCGACGTTTCGATATTTAATTTGCTTGGCTTGGGAGAGCCGCCCCCTCGCGGGGCGAAACACAAAGACGTCTCGGGACGAGAACAGGCGACGATTAAGCCTATAATCGAATAAACAACGCAGTGACGTTGCTCATTTAGGAAAGGTCGCTTTATCTGTCACACACAGGCAACGATAACGCCCGTCCCTCGTGGTGTGCGCGGGTGTGGGTGCATTATGCATGGGACGGCGTAGCATAAACGGCTCTAGGAGAAACCGAGTAGAGGATAGGCTTTTCATTACTGTTTGGTATCGTGTTTCCAGCCACCCTAACGAGTCGAATGAAGGGTTGTCGTGGCGATGTGCGCGCGCGAGAACCCGACCGGCAGGGATGAAGGGTGAGTGGGCGTGCGGTGGTGTGAGGTTAAACGGGGATGAACGAGAGAGAACTGAGACGGGGTTGTTTGCAGTTTCCCTCTAATTTTGTTGGAAACATCGTTACACCTAGATCGTATCATCTTGTTTATGGGCTTATACCTAGATGCCGTTCGATACCCGACAAACCCCTTGCTCGTCGTCCGCCATTTTATTATCGCGCCGGGCGGAAGCTGCGAGAGATACCGAGCAACAGCCCGATCGAATTTTTCGCATAAATATTCGCGGCCGGCCGGGCTCTGTTGCCTGGCAGAATTTAACCGCCGGCGCGAGCCATCGGTTTCCGATGTCTACGATCTTCTCGATAGTGGAGTCTATAATTATTGATAAATCGTGGTTGGATATTATACAGACCGTTTCATGCCCTACGCAGTCTTATCTTCATTACTGATAATCATTTACGCTGGAGTAGTGACATCATACATTTCGCCGCATGAATGTTTGAACGAAATATTATCACGGGCAAAGGCTTCAAGAATAATTAAAAGCTGGCTATACGGAAGATTTATGATGTAGGAAGTGTGGTATTCGAGTTACAAAACTGAAAGTTTTGAGTTTCTGTAACTAGCGCTAAATTCAAGCAAGTAGTATATACCTATGGTTTCTCAGCCACTTTACACTGGAATTTACTCGACTGGATTTACTGTGGCTCTGAGTTTAGAATTCAATGAATGTCACGTCACCATTGTTGTATTAATGACTTTCATGGAGCAGCTGCCTTAGTTGGATTCTTAAAAGGAAACAGGAGGCACGGGCACCTCCCAGCGGCGAGAAAATTGCATTGCCCGCGAAGTCCATTTACGTACGCCAGACGAGAAATATACTTTTATCGAAAAGAAAAATATGTATTGGAGAAGTTTAGCAGCGGAGTTCGAACGGTCCCTGGTAAAACGAAATCTCCCCGCCCTTTTGGGAGTTGCGCAGCAGCCACGGAACAAGTAAGGATGACGTATAGGGGATATTTCGCGGACCACCGACGTGCACCCTTTCCAGTTTCTGTTTATCATCGTATTACCAAACTTGGCCAATTCGCTGCTACCAGTGGCGAGATAACGCCGGCCGCAGGAATGCCTTCCATCCTGAAAGTTCGTCGAAACGGCTTCTGAACAAGGCGTCAGACGTACGTGACGCGTGAGTATTTTGCGGCAATAAGCCTCCGCGGCAGCACAGGTGTCCTTTGCAGCTTCCCTGCCCGTCATTTTACGATCTTATATTCAGCCCCGCGTCGCAAATGCAGGATTTATCGCGAGCCATTCGCTGCATCCGAAAAACCATTCTGCACCCCCTTGTATTCACGAAATTTCTCACAGCCACACTTTTTGGAGATAAAATCATCTATAGATTCTACTTCTGGATATCAGCGATGGAAAAGTTTGGAATCCCAAAGATTACTCTAATTTCTCCATCACCCTCATTTGTTCTTTAAGACGTTTAAACATTCCACAACGTTCATCGAGAGCAGAAGAGTGCTTTCCAGTCGCAATCGCGTGTGCTAGTTCGAAAAACAGCCTGCGTCTACGTGCTCGATGTAAATGGATGGAAGGGATACGAGAGGACATCGGAAGGGATGGTGGAGGGCATTGTTCGGTCCGCACGCGTGGAAAAATAAATCTTATTGTTTCTGAAATCGAGTTTACCCGCGCGGCCCACCTGTCACGCTCGTCAAGCAGAGCGGCAAAAAGTTTAACACTGTTATCGTGCTGTCCAAACAGAGGTGGCGACGCACCTGCTGGCGCCGCGCTCTCGCGTCTACGTAAATGTACACACAACGGGACACAGCTTCCGGTCCCGTGATTTGCGTCCGCGCGCCGCCGACCGCCCTCCCTAGCAGGCGGATGCTGCGACCGCTCCAGGGGAAATTACCACCCCTCCCGCGACGAGGAATACTGCTCAAGTGCCGGGGAATCCCGGCGAAATACCGGACGACCATTGTGGAAATTACTGTCAACCCCTTGGACACAACTGCGTTGCGCTCATCGCTGAAATGAACAGAGGTCCCGCGCTTTCGACTTCGGACTCGGGAACGCCAAGGTCTCCGCGGGGACTTTCGAGGAATTCTATGGAATTTATGGAAGATGATTAGTGAGAGTTTTACGAGATTTGATTTTAAAGCAGCACGTTATATTTTACCTAAACACTGAGATCCGAGCGCGAGTTTCGAAGTCGATTCGAGTGGAATTCCGCGCACTCGAGGACGCCGTTCCCCATCGAAAGGTTCGATCGAACGTAACCGTTTTTATCGCGAAGCAGAAGGGTAGCAGATGGAATTCCAGGGCGCGCAAGCTCGTTGGATTTAAGGTGGCGCGAAATGCTGCCGTCCCACGTTATCCCGAACGAAACGAACCGCTCGAATGGCCGAGCAATCCTCTCGTCGGTGCTCGACAAAAACTCGACAAAGAATTTCGCTTTTCTTCGGTAATTAATAACGAAGTCCGCTTAACGAGAGATTGCAGACTTCCCCCGAAGAGAACGGCCGAGCGAAATCAGGGAAACGGGTAACGAGCATCGCCCTTAAATTCCGCCGCGCCGGGATTTCCGTATTAACGGAGGCACGGGGGATGAAAAGCGGGGACTCGACGCGCGGGCCACCTTTTTTCACCCCTCGCCCGGCCCCATCGTTCAAAAACGATACAATTAACGTCAAGCTCGTGCTTCGCGCTCCCTTAAAAACGGGAGGGTGCAGCCACTGCACGCCCTCACCTCCCATCGATCCGAGAACATGAAACTTTCGCGAATAATCGTTCACCTTTCGCTTCCCCCGGCAACGTTATCACGGAACCCAAGCGGGGCAAGAAACCGCGATGCCCACCTCGCACGATCTCGTCTTATCCGATGGTTTTTATTACCAATGGACGATGTTCGATGGAAGGGTTCGAAGGGGGTAGGTGGAATCTGTCTGTCAAGGTGCACGCGATATTAATAATCGCTCGTGTCGAGCCACGGAGAACAGCTCGTAATATACATTTCGCGTCGGGCTCCTTTCGTATTAGTCGATCCGTGCCACGAGCGTTCATTGTCATATTGTCGCGCAAGTGGCATTGATAGGCACTGCTTTAGACGGGCCCGCGTATACCAGCAGGCGGGCATGTTCGCCGATCGTTCTCCGCCACCCTCCTCTCCGCTCCTCATCCGTTCCTCCCGCGTTCACTTTGCACTTGTATTGCAAGACCACGACTATGCACGCAGCTGCAGGCTGCGCGTATACAGGGTGGCCCGACAACTGTTAATACCGTGCAGGTTGGCTTACATCGAGCCAGGTGCACACTCCAGTGCCTGCCGTGCACGATGCTCGCGAATACTTTGTCGAGGGATTTCTATCGGCTTTGTGGAGGCGAGTGCACGTGTTGCTGGGTGCTAATAGAGTTATCAACGCGTTGTCACTGGGGATGTACAAGCTGCCGTTGGGACGGGAGCACGTAGCTTCTGTGAAAATGGAAAGTCAATGCTTCGGAGTACCGAACGTTTGTACTTTCCAGCGTGGAGGAGCACTGAAAGCTAGCTCTACTGGCACGAACTACACTTTCCCTCAGTTCAATTATTAATCTACCCTATGTAGGTATCTCTATAGACACCATCGGAGGGTTCATAGACAGAAGAAGACGTTCAACTGTAGACTAACAATAAGTAGAAATATAGTTTATAATTCAGAGAACGGTATTTATGCACATATCGATAAAGATCGGTACATCACGGTTCCCCTAATTCTCATAACTTCTAGTACCTCGGCCACCGAACAACCTCGTACACTACGTACCACTCACCTCGGCCATAGAATCCAGCAGACGCCGCTGATCAACTGTAGCAGCACGTGCGCGCGTCGCACCAAACGTGTGCACGTTGTAACGTACGGCATTATATCGAAATACAACCGGGCAGCCCTGTATGATTCCGTTGTAACGGAATTCCCGTACCACCCGGGCCCCCGTCTAACCGTGCTGGAATCCTGGATAACGTTCGTGCATCTCGTATCGGGGCCGGTCGCTTTGACGCCGTCGCCGCGATTAAGCCTTTTGACGGGGCGTCCTACGGCGTGATCCTTGAAACGAGACCGCGCGCGCGGACCCGCTGACGGCTAATTCCCAGATTCTGTATACAATGGCCATTGTTCGACGCCGAGCCATTGGGTTCGATCGCGGGCCGAACGCTGGCGTGATCAACGACGTACACGTACCTCCGGCTGTTCTTGTTCAGAGTGGAAATTGGAACGTACCCGAATCGTTTCTGTTCATTACGTTTCCCCCGCTCGGGCTTTCGTTTCGGCTGCCCGCCGCTTGGTTTATTAGATATTCCCTGGGATGGGGTGAAACTTTTGTCGCGGGTGGTGTCGAAGCGAGGGAGCAGAGAAGAGTGAAGTCGGGGGAGGGCGAAGGATCTCATTGTCAGAGGAACGTTCGAAGTGTAGCATTTTGTTTGAGCATGGAAGTTAAAGATGGTAGTGTAATTGAAGGGCAGTGATTCCCAACCGCGAAGATCGTGAAGTATTTTCTGGGGGGTCGCCACAGTTTTTTTTTAAATATTATTAAGTTAGAATTATATTCTGAAATAACTATTTTTAGGGTGTTTTTGTTACCTTATTAAATTTACCTTACATTTTATGAGTGGCGGGGGATCACGCATTATTTGAATATTATAAAATGAGATTGCGACTCAAAAATAGTTGGGAAACGCTGTTTTAGGGTATTAAGAAATAATAGTCATTTGAAGAGATTATATTTTCCTAATTAATACGTAGTCTCCACGTTCAGAGTGTCCTACGGTAATACTCTGCTTTTAGTGAGTTTCATCTGTGCCACCTAAGGGAAGCGAGACACGTATTGACAGACGTTAGGTAACCGACAGAAAGAATCTCGCAAGCTCGCCCTCCCTCTCGAGCATCTTATATCCCTGTAATATCAAAGTTTCGTAATATGTTGCACGCAGGGAACAAGATTTAGATGCTTAAAGTCGTCGGAAGTTACGTATTCTTCCCTCCAATAAGAGGGAAAGAAAGCCGGGAGAACGTGCTCGACACGTTTTAACCGCGGAACAAAAGAACGATCGTTCTCGCAAGCCGCGAACAGCTACCTATTATACATCTCCCGCGAAAATACTGGCTGCTTAACGAACCTATTCAATTTATCATCTCGCTCGGTTCCATTACACGATCCAATTAGTAAGCTCCCAAAGGCAGAGGACACATAATTCTTGTTAACTCTCTTACTACAAGGCACCACCGTTCATTACAGGCAACTAATTAATTACAAGAATTCCTTTTTTACCACTCCGCCGGAGTGCAAACGAGGTGTCGTAACAACCATTACGTTTCTCTCCCTCCATCTTCAGCCTAACGCGCTCGTCAGTCTCGTAATACAGTTGCTTCCACGTAAAACTACATCCAGAAAGCAGAAGAGACGCGCGTACACCGACTCTTCTACTTTTAATCACCCACTATCCTTCCCTTTAAAATTAAAATTCGCCAACTTCCGAAACTCTTTAAACGTCCCAGTCTTGGTGTAACAACGGCGTGACTAACGTTTAATTCCAAATTCCCGCCAAAGTTCCCGCCCACTTTCCGCTAGCTTCGACTCTGTACACCACCGAGCCCCGGAGTATCTCTAATATTTAAAAGGAGGATCTCCGTGAGAGGTCGAGGACTCGGGATTGTTCCGCGCTGGGGGACTTGACGTTCTATGTAGGCCGTCCTTAATGCGGAAGCGATCGAAATGGGGGTGGAAGACATGTAAAGCGCAGGGGCATATCGTGCCGCTTCCATCTGCAATAGAAGATAGAAGTTCCGGGTACTTCGTGACAGCTCCTCGTATTTCTCCCGGGCGCTCGAAAGAGAGAGCTCCAGGAGGCCGTGGACGATTAAGCCCCTCGCGTCTCCTTCAGCCCCACCCGCCGCCGTACAGAGCGTATCAATTTCCTTTAATGTCACTTTGACGATGCCATTAACAGATAGACAGCGCCGACTCTATCTGCCGTGCAGTTTACCTACGTCTGCCTCCCCCCGTAACAGTCAATTGAAGATGCATGTCTAGGCTGAGTGTTTCGTAAAGCTCGTCGTCGCGAAGATGCCTCAGCGAGTATCAGGTCGCGGTTCGCGGTTGCTTGTCTGCCTGAAAACCTAAAGCGTGTTTGAACTCGAATCTCCCATTCTTTGGACCCGAACGTTCTGTTTTAGTCCCCGATACAGACTTGAACACTTTGCAAGATACTCTGAGCTTCTGGTTTTAATAGCTTCGATAAATAAAGACACAATATTCAGTTGGGGATAATTTTCGTTGCCCCTTGGATAAGACTTTCTCCTCCATCACTCTCTCCAATTTCACCGTAGCGGCTTAATCAGTTTTCTCCTCCTTCCGACAATTTTTCCCCCTTATACCGTGGCTTCCCCATCTCTGTTTACTTTGCCACTGCTGCGCTTATCTGTCATCGAGCACATTTCCATTTCGTGTTCTCGCGCTTTCCCTTTCTCCGCGAAACCAATTCGCCCGACTCTGTTGTTTAGGTGTGCAGGCTTCCATTCGCGATCCCGTGGACGCCCAACAGCTCCCGGGGGTGCAATTGTCGCGGCGCAAATTACCGACGCCCAGCGTCGTCGTCGGGGTCAAACCGCCTAACCGCTGCGGAGTTCCGCGCCACTTGCCGAACGCGCAGCTCGCACGTGCCGATTCTTCTCTTTTCCCTTTTCTTTTCCAACCCTCCGTTGACCCCCGGTGCTCGGCGAGAATGGCGGCGGGGGCCATTAGGCGCGTTAGCATTCCTGGAACGCGGCCCCTGGTGCGTCGTTGCGCTACGGCGACGGCGAACGGAAATTCAGATTCGCGAATTATTGCCGACGTCGATGATAACGACGATCGCAGCACGCGTTCCAAGAAAGATGGGAATATGGGAATATGGGAATTGGCCCAAGAGCATGGGAAAGTGGCCCGTTTGTGGGTTGCTGCGGTGCAATTCGCAATGGACCGTGGCATCTCGATTGATGGCAAATTCTTTGATTGCGTCAGCTCTAGTTAGGTATCTAGAATTTATCGACGTCCTTTGCTCCATTTACAAACACAAATCTTTTTCTTCTCTACATTTACTACTTTATATTCTTCTTCTTTGCATTCTCTACGTATATATGTGTGTTACCTTATAACTCAGTACCTAAATCAAATTTGATTTTTGACTCATCAGGAAGGCCCTGGGACCCCCCAAAGAAAAAGGAAAAAGGTGATTAATGTAACCACGTCTGAAATAATTCGAGACCTTTGTAAAAAGAAAAGAAAACTCGATTTAATAATTATAAGAAGAAGAAGAAGAGGAAGAAGAATAAATAGAAAAGAAATCCGGATTTTATTCGTGAAATAAATTTATCTAATCCCCTAATGAATTTTATTGAATTTGCATTACAAATATTTTTATCACTCCAACTCGTCTCTCCCCAAGATTAAATCCTGAGTACACCACCGCAATCATATGCATACATATTTCGTTAGTTAACCCTGTTTCCAAGTTATTCCCTATTATTTTCCAACGAAGCATTACCCTGCATCCAGCCCCTTAAACAGGGAGGAAAGCAAAAGTACAAAAGACCTACGGAGGTAAAAAGCGAGTAGGGGAGACCGGGGCTAAAAGTTCCGGGGGGTAAGTTGTTCCGACGGTTCTATCTTCAAAATGAAAAGAGCGTTGTACTTTAAAGTATTTTTTCCGTGTGAGTGGCGCGATCAGCTCACACGGAAAAAATATTTTGAAGTACAACGCTCTTTTCCTTTTGAAGATAGAACCGTCGGAACAACTTACCCCCGGAACTTTTAGCCCCGGTCTCCCCTACGTGGAGCCGTCGAAACAGGAAGTCCGCTCGTCTTTCACGCCGACGCGATCAGACCGTGCTCGACGAACTATGAACACCGGCTGCTGAGCTTTCTCAGCTATGCCCGTGGAAGAAACGGTGAGAAGGTGAAAGCGTTCATCGGTGCATCTTGCTGAATGCACGCGCTGCGTAAATATGCAGCGACGCGTAGCCGAGCTCTCCACTCGGCCGATCCGCCTACGCATCGTCATCCGAAACATCCAAGCTCGATCGACCCGTGTTTCAGCTTCGAACGCAACCTGGTCGTGGCGCTCGGTCGCGCGAAAAACGACGGCCCTCGAATTCGAGCGCCGGCAGCATTTTCCCGTGCAGCACGAGCGCGCTGATCCCGCGAACGCCCGACGAACAAGGACGGGACGTTAATTTCAATTCCTCCCCACTGTTAATATTTTCTGGGCCGTTGCACCGGCCGGCACGTGTTTGAACAACATTATCGGCGCATCGATGGAACGTGCCGCGCGCGCGATGCTCCTCGATTTCCTGTTATTGCCGCGCGCGGACAAACACCGCGCTGTGCAGCCGGGGAAAATTCTTTCGCGTGTACGTCGCGATTGAAAGGTGGGCCTGGAGGAGGGGTTGCACTGGGAATCGCGTTTGCAACTGCAGCTGCAGCGCAGCTCCTCTCGTTTTCGGATGCGCTGGCTTGCGGCGCTTGCTTAGATGCTCGTGGGCCGAGGGAAGAGTCTGTCCATTTTAACTCTTCGGGAAACGCAGTCGCCATTAGGGGAAACTCCGATTGGTTGGGTGTTCGCGACGGTTATTTAAGCGGAGTGTTAATGCGTTGGAGCGCTCGGCTATTCCGCTTTTATCTGGGAAATGCGGTGGCACGTTCTTTGGAAAGGCGCGCACCGGCGAAACGATGTCCATATTCATGCTTACATTAAAGATTGCAATCTTTATATTATGACGTCGACGCAATAAACTTCCGTAATAACGGCCACCTCCGCGCATAAGTGCGGCCGTCGACCCATTTTCACTTCGTTTTCCGCGTGGTTTACTTTTCGCGCTTTAATTCTCTGTGTTACGAGCGCGGTCACTTTGTCGGCGGCCACCTTTTCCATTTTAATTGTAAGATTTACTTGGGCGCCGGGGAATTTCATAGGCGGCGAGGGAACGTTAATTTGCCTGTCGTCGTGAAGGATCGAACGAAAGGGCAACTTTGAGAGAAGGCCGCTTCACGTTAACGACTAATTTAAATAGAAGACGGCACAATGTGATGCGCTGTATAACAAGTAGGGGTGGAATTAAAGCTCAATGCGTACTCGTGAATCCGAATTAATCCGATGAAAGATTATTAGGGTAAGGGCCTCGATTCAGCCTCCTTTTGATGTATTTGCAATTTGCATACCACTCGACCGAGGAGGGGGCTCGTATCGGAATTTAAAATGGTTAAAGTATAAATGCTCGCAACGTAAAAAGCGTCGAATAATCTGCAAAGAGTACGCGAAACCTCGTTGCAACGGGTCAGGGTATTATAAGCTACTTGCCGCGAAATCATTAGAGATATCAATATATTATACCACGAAGAGGAAGGGGATCGCTCGCGTTGCGGTCGCGATTTAATTTTCATTCGTTTTAATTGCCCGATAAAAACGAAACTTTTTCGAGCGACGTTCTTTGTCGTGCGTGTCCTCGTCGCGAGATAACGTTTCTTTCTCCCTTTGTTTCACGAAATTCACGGCACTGGCGTGTAAGCGCGTGTTCCCCGACCAACCCCCTCACCCACTCCCTGGTTGTCGGATAAAACTCCACCCTGCGCGAGCAACGAGGGGAGAGGCAAAAATTTGAGACTATCCGCGGAATGCAATCTCAAAATGTAGAGCTAAAAATGCACCCTCCCGCAATTTCACACATATTACCGCAAGAATGCCAGCAGGGCCGTGGGGTGCGCGCTGGCCGGGCGACGGAGAGGGTGGTTTGTCGGCGGTCAGGGGAAGGCACGTGCGTTTTTACATTCCCCTTCTCGTCTCGGCGTAATGCACATCGTAAAAAGCCCCGATATCTTCCTCTTAATATCACGGTTTAACGAATTTTTTCATTCCCCCCGCCGCGCTCGAGTTTATAGCTCGGGCGGCTCGAAACCCGCAATGTGGAAACACGAAATCCCGGGCTTTTAAGATCTCGATTTACGCTCTGCCCACCGCGCGCTAACGATTTCATGGGACTTTATGCAGTTTCCCCCCCCCCCCCCCCCCCCAAGGTGGAAGATCCGTATTTCGCGGGAAACGGATTAATTTATTATATGAAGCGCTACTTTGGAAGGTTCGATGCTAATGGTATTGTAATAGGTCTTTATTACACGCTCGGTAAGCGTGCAAGAACGGGGAGAGAGAAGTGCGGAAGAGTGAGATTAATGGAAGGGTAAAGATTGATATTTCATGGAAAAACCGTTGGCTGCTGCTTCGATTAAATTTCCCTGGAATTTATTGGATTTCTGCGTCTATCTGCAGTGTCGAGATTCGAATCCAAATGAAGTGTCTTGCTTGTTGAATCCTTTACGAAAGATACAACCTGCTGACAATTCGAAATCTCCGGTGTAGCCCAGGTTTTTAGAAATTTGTCGTCTATCTCGAGGAAAGCATGGGTTCGATTCATATCAACCATGCTGTCTAAAAACTAGGGCAGAAGAGACGTCGAGAAGGAACGCTTGGTCGTTCGAAAAGCAACATGTTCGAGAATATTCGCTGCATCTCTAATAACGTGCACTCAGTTTTCTCGTGTCTTGGCCACCAAAACCAAACAAATGCCTCGCTATATTTAATAAAATTGTCAAGAAAATGTTGTCGATAATTTCTTAAGAATTCTTCATCTCTTATTTTCGAAAACTACAGAGGAGAATATCGATTGCGTAGTGCACAAATATTGTACGTCCAGTTTTGATGTATTCGAGAAAAACCATTCAGTGAACAAAAATATTACTTTTCACAAACTTATGAAATTGATATAGATATGATTTTTACTATTGTTTTAAAATTTTTACCAACTATTTGTTGCATATAAAAACTCCAATTTCACAAAAATCGATATACAGTGCACTACTGTGATTCGGAACTGCTACGACTGTTATTTATAAAGGGCGCATGGAGATAGCTGTAGGGGGACAGTTATTGCACGACCCTCAGCAGCCAGTTCATTTTGCCTTGCCACAACTTTCCCACCCTTCAGCTTAAGTGATCCATATCTCCGCGGCACTTTGAAAACTGGCTGAGTTCTCTATTTGATCTTGGAGGGAATCTAATCCTTCTACTTATCAGGATGATTATCGCCAGAAAAGTGACAATAAATTTAATCTGAAAATTAATACATCAACAGTTTCCCATCACCATAAACTCCCTTTTCAATCCTGCACACCTTAAATCCACGATTGCATACACCAGTAGCTCGGCGAGAAGAAATCTACATATAATCCGAAATATTTCCCCATAAACAGTCGGCGAACTCAATCGTTCGGTCATTTCCGTTCTCCAATTCCACGAGACGGGCCAACGCTCCCGCGCCCGTTGAAAACATTAATTTCCATCGTGCACGAGTGGCTGGCGCAGAGAAAAAAAAACTAATTCGTTAACTGCTCGGGACTCGATTTTTCAATTTTTAAACGGTCGGGTATTGTTGGGCCCGTGGAAAATGAATATCGCTAAAACGCGCGAGGAATGCGGCGCAGTGGCAACGCGCGAGCCCCTGCATGTGTACATATATCCCTTTTTTCCACTCTCCGCGGCTCGATCCCGACAATAACGCAATTTCCGTAGATCCAGAGGAAACGTTGGCGAACGTAACGCTTGAATGGGGCGGCACGCGGTGTTATTTACGTGAAACGGCCATAGAACCGAGTGCAGTATTGCTGGGAAATCTAAATTAATTGCGCTTTCTGCAATTTAATACTCGATATTGTTCGGTGCACCGAGATTCGTCGGGGTATCCCGTATCGCTTTCTAACGGCTATGATCTCATGATAGAATGTATGTAAATTATCGTTAATTAGTTACCGTGCTTGCCAGTCAGGAAACCGTTTTCCTGAACGTTTCTAACTCTTGTTTTATAAAAAACTACGTAAAAAAATATTACCTTCATTGCTCCACGGTTTACTTTCATTCGTAGCGAAGAATACGAGGCAAACTCTGCGGGGTGCACGTTAAAATTAAAATGAAAGTTGTGTATGATGGGTGGTTCTCGATATTAACGAGACGCCGTAACAATTCTCGCTAAAGAATATACCTACTGTGCGTGAGGGTAATTCTGAAATAGGTGACTGAAACTTTTCAAGTTTACTCCACTTACTGTGAGAATGAAAAAGTGCCGAGTTATGTGCAGTTTTTCGAGTTGGGAACAGTCTTTGTTTGCGGGAAAGTTTTGCGAAAATGTAGCACGAGTTTATAAAGATCTAGTGGTAGATACTCTTCATAATTAACCTGCACCTGAGGTGTTCGCATAGTTCGCATTCGAAGTGCACGGACGCGGGGGCATTGCGATTCATCTGGACAAATTGGCGAGAATCGAAAACCGTAACGTTATTTCTTCCCCGACGGTCCCCGCGCATTTCTCTTGCTCGATTATTCGAGGGCAGCTTATTGGTCAGGGGCATTCAGCTCGACCCAATCGACGGAAGTCGCTTATCGGCAGCGATTATCGCAATTTCGCGACGTGGTGGCGATCCCGGGGTAAAAAGCACGAATTACACGTCCGCGGATTCAATGTACGCCGGGGTTAATCGACCAGGTCGCCCTGCCGGTTGCGAATTCGACCGTTAATCGGGCCCGTCAATTGCCCCTATATTAACAAGAATTTTTACGGCAGACTGGCCTGCGCAATTAAAACTGGCTCAGCTGGAAAACGATAACAGAGATCAACGTTTAATGAACACAGATTCCGATGCAAGGACCGTGGAGGTATCGTTCGAGCGAGTAGCGTCAGCGTGGACATCGATAGGTACCTCGACAACGTGACATCGCTGTGTCGACGCGAAGGGACGTGCGATCGTAAAGAACCTCTGGGAGCACTCAAAATATTACTCCGGGAGAGTAGATTGATTCAGTCAAAGGATTGAATGTGTTACGTGTGGAAGGAATATAGTGAGGTTTGATGTTGACAGGGGATGATGATGGTAGAGGGTGAAGGGTCAACAGGGCGCATTGTGTATAGTTTTTGGGCAGAGTAGATTAAAGACCCAGGCACACCAAGGTAAACGGGCGTTTCGTGGCGTAACAAGTGGCGAAAAACAGATTTGGTAGCTGCTATCCCCTGGGGGATCGTTTAACACTCCACTCGAGTGTGACCAAGTCTTCTAGGGTAGATGTCCCAATTACTGACAGTGTCCCTATTACTGTCACTTTAATTATTTTACTTAATAGTGAAATAATGCGTGCAAAATCGTAAGGGAAAAAAATTTTAATGTTAAATTAGGTTTCCGTGTTAGATAATAATAGAGAAGCATTGCATACTGATATTTATAAATTAATATTAAAAGGTGAATGACAGTTTTAGGGACATTGGACTTCCTTATACTTTTTCAATTAATTAGCAATTAAAACATACTGTTTATACTATAAAAAAAATTTCTTAGATAAAAGAGTTCTTAAGCATTAGTATGCTGCAACTTGGAATGATTTTGAGGCTAAATAACTTCTGAAATAATTAACGAAAGTTACGCGATGAGCTTAATGTGGCAGTAATTGGGACATCTACCCTAGTATGTGAGATAAGCCGCTTTGCACCTCAAAGAACGCGGAAAGAAAAGTTACACGCATGATTGTAGATTTAAAGTCTCCATCCTGACGTCATGTTCTGAATCAGAATTATTTTCAGGTATACCAAGATACATAGGTAGGGTAGATGCACCATTTGTGGCCACTTTAAGGTATTGTACCAGTTTTGGCCACTTCTTAAAAAATATAATGTTTTTCGCGTAAGCAAGAAATGTAACCTTATATTTCTAGCGGTATACTAAACAAAATATTTATGATGTGAAATTCGCCACATAATAATGATCTGCAAGCAATTTAAAATTAAAATAATTATGCACATGGCCTCAAACGGTGCATCTACGCTATCATGCTTTCCTTTTCCCTTTAATTCCACCGCAATAAATTTTTAAACTCTGAGTCCGGCATCTTCTGATACATATTGTAGATACTTTATCGTAAGCTATCAGTGGAACGCACAGCATCTAGCCGCCACAATGTGCCCCGACAGCGAAAAGATATCCGAAAATAATCGGATCAGCCTCGCTCCGCGTTACGTAAATTGTCTCGGTCCTGGCGGTGCTCTCGTATTAATCATTGAAGGGAGCCTCCGTGAAAGATTGAGCAGTCACTCTTCCAACCTCGAAATTCTCTCCCTCTCGCTCCGTTCCTCTCTCACCCTCTGTTCCTCGCCCCAAGCTTCTTGGCTTCCTCTTACAGGCTCATTCTCGGTCCCTCCCCGTGCTCCCTCAAGTTCATCGCTCTTTCCCTCTCGCCCCTGTATCCCTCTTCGTCCAATCGGCTGTATGATATGTTTAACGTTGAATGTAATTTGAAGGATAAGCCCGTGGCGCACAGGTTGCTCTCCTTTGACGTTTAGAAATTATGATGTCGGGAAGTTCGGGATTGAAACTACTTTCCCTTGGAACAAGCAAGCCTGCCTCCCCCTCTCACAGCCCCTTTCTCAGGTGGAGGGAACAACGTCGACGTATCTTCTCCTCCAATCACCGCGTTCGAGTACCTTCCATTATCCGCCTTCCCATCGATGTTTCCGTCGTCGTTGATTTTTCCACTGAAACTTTAATCAACGCACTCTCTACGCCGCGGATCGCGTAATTATTCCCGGGGAAACACTCGATGCACGATGTTTTATTCATCGGAGTCCTAATAAATTTTCGCGTTCTTCGCTGGCCGTTTCCGCGCTGAGTGCTCCCTTCGCGGAGGCGAGACTTGTAATAATACCTAATCCCCGATGTTGAACCCAGGCAAAGAGATCCATTGCAGGTCTCTCTGTACTTACTTAGCCCGTGGAATCTCGCTCCGAGGATGCTTTCGTTAAGAATTCTCCTTTTTCCAGACCCATGAATTTCTGAAAAATCTCAACTCCCCTCGCGCAAGAATTCCCCGGGGAACTGCACTAGGATTACGAATTCGCGAGTCTCAGCGGCTAATATTCGCAGACGGCCCCCGGCTGCACTATTTGCGTCGCTCAGCGATTCAAACAGCGTCGAGCAGTCGGCTTTCTCGCTCGTTGCAGCGCGATTACGTTGAGAAAGTATCGCTGGCCAGAAAGATGTAATATCTGATAGGACGTTACACGTAAATGGTTTTAAGTGTCGGCACCTTTCCCTCGCGAGGTCGGCAGGCTTAATTGCCCCGCGTGCGATGCCGTGCGGCGATTTCATTACGCAGGGGATCGGTCGCCAGAGAAGAGGGACTCCTTACCGATGCATATGCACGGCATCGAGTTCCTCTACTCACTCATTAACGTATGCACCTTGCAACCCTTTTCCCTGATCGATATTCGCGATAGGTTTGTCCCTAACGCAAATAGACTTTCATCATACGATGGAATTGAATTCACCAATAAACTTCTACTTGCAATATCCCTTTCTTGTTTCGATTTTCATTTGGCGAAGATTGAAAGTTACCTTGAACTCCTATTCAGATTCAAGCGCGTAGCCTTTGGCCACCGCACTAGACGTCACTCTAACTACAAATCATATATAATATTCGTCCACTCGTGGCCAGTGAAACATCAACCACATGTGGGCCGTGGACTCGCGATTAAGATGTCCTGGCCCACATGCGGACACGTCAATCTTCGGATGCGGCCAACGCACCATTCGACTCCTCCAGCTAGATTATAAACTTCGAGCTGTTATATCCATCCAATATCGACATCGCCTTAAAGAACCTGTCACGGTTTACAAGCGCCGCGTAACGCCCGCATAATCCTCGACGCGGGGGCTGCGTCCACGTCATTTACAGAGTCAAATGCGTCCGGTTAGTCACGATCCTATCTGTCGCCCTAACTTCGGCCGTTACGTCCGCGTAAACCCGTATCGCCTCGGTAATAACCCTTGGGCATCCAATACCTGAGAGCTCGCAACGGCCGAGCTAACCAAACCCTCGCGTCGATCCAGTAAGATTCCCCGCAAGATAAGAACTGCCGATCTCCTGCAGTTTCGCGTCCAAGGAGATTCAGTGGATTGTTGAACGGACGTTCGATCGTTTAACGCCACTATTGCAACCCGATCTTCCGTATCATCGCCGGGGATTTCGCTCCTGACGCGCTAATGTTCTGCAAGATGGACGTTCGAGGCGGGCTCGTGGAAGTAATAACTGGAAGTGTACTCCCGTTGGCGCCTCCGGTAATTCAGGTCACCATTACACTCCAGCATGGAAAACTTCAGGAGTAGAGAGGTTTAAAAAAAGAACGATAGCTGTCAGTGCCATAGAGTTCGCTTTAAGACGAGTAAGGTAGCTTATCTGTTCAATGGAGACCTTCACTTTCCATTTCGTAGTTTGACCTGGGATTCCTGGAAACTGGCCAGCAGGGATTAAAAGATCAGGAGAGTTTCAGTTGAACCCAGAATTGTACGAGACTATTCGGGAATCCCACTTTATGATATTGTCTGACGATAAAGTGACGTTCGCGGTGTAGAAGGCATCGTGTTCTTTGCATGCATATTTCAAATAACAAGAGGAGCTCTTCTACTGCATAACGAAAGCCTGCTTTTCCCGCTTTCACAACACTCGCTTTCTGGCAGGATGCGGAACGAGTCGTTGAAAATAATAATTCTTTCCGTAAACGTTCCGCGACACAGAGAGGCGAGCTAATGAAGGCCGCGAAGGCAGGGCAAAAGGACAAGGCTGAGGACAGGAAAAAGCTGTCGGCGAGTTTGTGGACATCGAAATAATTACGGGGCTGGAATCACCGGCGTCAGCTTGCTGCGCGCGCTCTGTCACTGGCCGGTTTTTCCATTTGCGTCTCGAGACGATGAAACAAGCCGGAAGGCCAGGATAACTGGTGCTGTTTGTACGCGTTTATAGAGGGACAATAAGAGAGGGGACGCTTGGAAAGAGAGATAAGGAATTGGAGCGAAAGAAAGTGGTGGAGGAAAAGCAGGGGACCTCTGTGACTATTCCACCTTATAAATCTTTTGTATATTAAAAGTAATTGCTTTGAGCTGCCTCGCGCTGCTCGCTTAGGTCGTGGTTCGCGCACCTTGCATGGCAAAAGCACACTTTTCGTTACTTATTTATTCGTTAAGGTGGCCTAAATTATAACGTGCAGTTGGATGTTACTTAGTCGCAGTCATTTATGAAAGCTCACATTTGGGGATTTAGGCTTCTTCATTTGTAGTTCACGAAAGTCTCTAATAGAAAAACTATTTTTTACGTCAAAGCATCTTCTCAGAATTCATAGAATTTGAGAGTCCAGGATTCCATGCAAACAATATTCGAGGCCAGGTGCCTCGTTGGCAAAACTTCAAACGGTGAATAATTTACCCCAGAAAGCTTTTCTGCCAACAAGACCACCTATGTACTTTTATTTCAATTTCTGGTACAAGAAGCATTACATACCCGCGAATCGCGTGGCCCTGATTTTTAAACGCTTTCGCCTAACTAGGCGTGTATTATTAGAAATGAACTTGTCAGGAAGCTTCGTGCGGAATAAATCGTGCAGAAGGTCGCGTTTTACCCGGGCAAAACCAGGGGCCGAGGTCGAGGGGGGGAAATAAACGAGCGGCGTCTGCCCGTTTATCGGAAGCTTGGGTTAAAATTTCAACCAGTCTACCGTTTTATAGGATGTAATTTCGAATGGCCTCTATCGACGCTATAGCCGGCAGGAACATTAAATCCGGGACATCCCCTTATTACACGGCACGGTACGTTGTTTTATTAGACGCTCATCGCGCCGAGGGTACCGTTAATTTAACCATGGCGGTTTTAATTTGTCGGGGAGGCCTTCTCCCCCTTCTGCGCCGTGAGTCATAAGTCGTGAGCCGTGGATAATAGAATCCGAAGCGTACCCATTAAAACGCCTAGAACCGTTCCCCGTGGCCGTTTAATCGGTGCTGATGAAAAAATTTCATTTCCAACTGTCGCCAACCCCTTCGCCTCGCCGACGGGATCACCGTAACACGGTGAAACACCATATGCACCCCCTAACCCGTGCAAACGACCGTCCTCCAACGAAATACCCAACATATTAAATGGCCATCAACAATGCAGACATAAATATTTCAAATTTTTGACACGTTGCACCATAATTGCTCGAAAATTCTCCCGCGGGAGGACAATCGTCGTCACTCCGGAAGACTAATCTCTGCTAGCTCACTGGTACTATACGCTTACAACGCCACTAATTTTCTCCATTTATCGTAGCTGAAAGCGTGCAACGTTGCGACTGAAAAAAGGACAGACCCAGCGAGCGCGGTGTTCACGGAATCTCTCGTATCCTTTTCAGCGGGGCAATGAAAAGGAAAGTAACTCGGTCCCCCCGGCGGACAAGTTGTCACCGCCGTTACGTTTCCAGAAGGAATGGCCGTCGTTATGGGGCGAGAGCAGGAAGAGCAGAAGCCCTTCGTGATTTCCTATTAGCACAGATATTGCTTCACCATGAACGAAAGTAATAATTTATCCGGGCGTGGGCTCGTAGGGTTGCCACTTCCCCCGTTGCTCCCCCGCTCCCGTCTTCCCCGCCGATTTCTCTCCCTCCCGTATGTATCTTTGCTGCCCCCGCGTCCGCTCCACCCCTGTCCCGCGGCGGAGGCCGCGCAAAACCGCCCCCGAGCTTAACCCACCGCCACACGTCCGCCCGGTTCATTGTAGCGCGAAAATAAGTGAGTGTATGATGCACGGGCGAGGGGAAATTATACGGGCCGTAAGTGGAAAAGGAAAAGGGGGGTTGCCACGGACGGCCACGGGGTTGAATACCTCGCAGCCGCGGCGAGAGAGACGCGAATTCGCTATTTCTCGAAGCCCCTTTCAAACGACCGCTGCGCCTAACTCTGTGCGAGCTCCCCTTTCGATCTCTTTCTCTCGCAATTCTCCCCAGCCCTTCCTCCTTCTCCCTCTTTCGCCCTTCGTCCCTGCACTTTCTTTTTCCTCGATCTCTTCTCGAGCTCGCCCTCCTCCATCCTCCTTCCAGCCTCCTCCCCGCCTCCTTTCCCTCTCGTACGGTGGAAAAAGGCTCGCGCCGAAGGAACGAGCGAGATCGGACGGACGAGCGGAGTTAATCCTTGGCGCGCGAAAAGCAAAAGGCGGACCGACGGCTCTTGAGTTTCACGGAGCTTTGGCGATTACGACCGGCAAAAAGGGGATCGTCCGCGAGAGCCTTTGCAGCCGACGACTGTTAAATATCCAGCCGGAGTTGGAACAGCGGAATACCGTTCGCGTGGTTGCGCAAAAGTGACGCGCGCGTTGCATGTGCAACCCGCTGGCCCCCGCCGTCCCGCGCTGTTTTGACTTCTGTTCCACTGGGCAAATATGTATGTACGCCCATCGGCCGTTTACACGGCGACTGCTAGCTTAAGGGACGCTAATTAGGGGCACGTTCTTTTGCGATCCTCTCACGAGTGCAACGACGTTAAAGAATAATCCTTTTTTGTGATACCGGCTTTGACGGATCTTACGCGCGTGATTCCGTCCTGGGGATATTAGTGAAAGTTTTAATTAAGTAAGGTATTTCTAGCGCGGGATCAGCCATTGTTCTTGCTTCCTGCGAGTTCATTACTGTTTAGCATTGTTCATCGTCAGATGAACAAACTTCAGTGAGCTATGTCGATTTCGACGAAGCTTCGGTATTCTTGGATTTTCCTTTTGATTTCAGTGCTTTGTGAACGTGACAAAGGTTGTATTTTATGGTAGGTAGATTCTCGGTTTTTGGGCTCAAGTCCTATCGCACGAAAATCACTTTTTCGCCTATAACTATGAATAAAATTTCCAAGAACCGAAATATTCAAGAATCACACAGTTGAAAGATCCAAGGCCAATCCTAGAAGCAGAGTTGGGCATTATTCGGCTAAATTTTTATTCGAATACGTATTCGAATACATTTGTGCGAATAAGTTTTTATTCGAATAATCTTCGAATAAAAAATTTGAATAAAATGAAATTATTCGACAATAACGAATAAGTTTTTATTTGACTGAAAATTTATTCGAATAATTTGTTACTCGAATAAAAATTTAGTCGACTCAACGGACGAATAAAATGATCACCTGGTTTCAGCCATGTATCGTGACACCACTGACTGACACCCGTGAGACTTAATGTTTTAGGTTAAGTAACTCTTGTCATAGCTCGCACTTTACAGAAAGATATATGACCGCGGTATTACATAGAGTGGCGTTTTGATTTATTTTAAATAAAATTTGCTCACGGCAATCCATTTAAACTAATGAAAAAATCAATCTTTTCAAATTATAACCGTTCATTGAACGTTTTTAAATACATACAAATACGCACACTTCCAGACTCACACGTCCAAACATATGTTGAACACAGTACAGACTTCCATCGATAGATATCCGACAGGGTATCACATTTATTCGTCGTTCATTCAGGTCGAATAACGAATAAATTCTTATTCGAACGAATCTGGCTAGAATAACAATACAGATTTATTCGCGAATAACGAATAATTTTTCGACGAATAAAATCGTCATTTGTTATTCGCGAATAAAATCCGTATCCGAATGAAAATTTAGTCGAATAATGCCTAACTCTGCCTAGAAGCCTATAAGATATCTAATAAGTTTTGCCATCGGTGAAGCAACTAATGCCGACAGATGATAGAAGGATCCTGTTTACCAAGAAATTCCTGACAAACTCAAAAAGAATAACAGCAGACAATATTCTAGAAGGAAAGTTGAATCGGGGGTATGTATCGCTAGAGACAGCCGCGTTCCGTGAAACAAATGCCTTTGGAAGCAGACGCTGCTCGAGGACGTTCGGAAAATATTCAAAGACGAAGCGCTGTCTGCGACACCCCCGGAAGTTGCCAATGAAAACTACGGGAGACCGGGGAACGCGTAATTATCGTATCGTCGGCGTCGCGACAGTGGGCCCCTCGAGTTCGCTGACGTCTTCTCGAACAGTTTAATAGAGTAACGATTAACGTCTCAAGGATATGTAAGAAGGTAAACTCTCGGGAGTGAATCGGAACAGGCGAGGCAAAGTTCCGGGCGTCTCTCGGAACTGCGAAACGAGAAGATATTATACTTTCTCCGGAAGATAGACGACCCCCCTCAAGCTCGAGCGTCGCTTCCCCTTCCCATTTTCTCGAAAACAGCGCGCGAGGACGGAGAACGGTGGGGCTGGAATTAATTAACGTCTTCTTCGACGCGAAATCGAAGGCGCGCACACCTCGAGCCGGGCCAAAGGACGAAGGTGATGGCGGAAAGTTGCAGACTTTACAGAATTGGCGAGACTCGTGCGTGACAAACAGCGATTCCAAGTGTTTCCTGGAATAACAAGTCGCCTATGGGGCGGCTGGCAATGGTGGCAGACGGGGGAGGACGATGGTTGCCGCGGTAATTATTATTATTCGGTTTGTCAAACGGCCGGCTGCCAGACGTCGTCGTTCTGTGCCGCTTCGCAGCCGCGTCCATGGATCCCTCGTCGGCTGACTGAGCGAACCAAGATGTAAATCCCATTAGCGAACTTGATGTGACTTCCTGGCCCGAGTGTCTCCGTGTCGCGGCTAGAAAGCCGGCGACAACCGCGCCGATGGGGCTGACGACGAATATATGCGTGCTGTACGAGCTAACGATCCGTGGGACTCACCATCATGTCGTTTAGCAGCGATAGATTTATCGGTTCGAGGATTTCATTTGAAGGCACTTTGCTGCATCCCTACCCTCTACAAATTGTAGGTGATTAACCTCCGTTGCAACAGCCTCGATAACGATCCAGCAACAGAATTCGCAAGTGGTAGATAGAATATAAATATAGGGTGACCTGTCCAGTGAATGAACACTTAAGCTGCATGTCTGTTAAAATTAGTATTCAAAATTCGTTATTTAATACCTTGAATGTTATTTCTGTAAGCGAGCTGTTTTATTACTAAAGTCAGACATCCGGGAACACAATTCTAGCAATGTTTGATAGATATAACTTTCATTAAAAGTCTGGCAGAGGATTAAATAAAAAATGGGCGAATGTCCAGTGAATGAACATAAATTTCTAATGAATGAACAGGGGTACTCCAGTGATAATAACAGTAGTTAGGTTTCCAATGTATTTAGACGATTTTTTGTATGAATAATTTTTCATTCTCCAATTGCAATAATATTATTGATTTGATACTTTATTAGTCTTATAAGATCATAATTATGCATCGTGTAAGTTTCGACGTGGAGTTTTAGAGTTTTCGACGTTAATTTTTCGTATTATACGAGCAACGTTCATGCACTGGGGGAGTGTTCATTAACTCGACAGGTCACCCTATACAGTGAACACGAGATTATGTTTTACAGTCTAAACTTATGTTTGCATTACGATCGACACTAGGCTCCAGTATTGCGCGCGCAAATTTTCTGTACGTACTTACGCGAGCGTGGATTTGCATATCGCGAGAGAACAAATCCATACGCATGAAGGAAGAAGAGGTCCTTAAATTGGTAATCTCGGTGCACGGCGGAGTTACCAGAAGCAGACGAGTCGCGGTGTCGAGAACCGCGAACGCTGGTTTCCACGTCTTTTGCCAGCTAGGAGTGCAAACATCCGGTAACCCGATGTCGAATGTCTCGTGTTTGCGGAGATAGTCGGGCTTCCGGATTAATTTGCAAATTTAAATGCACGCGCACGCCCTCCACGCTGCCGGGTACAATTACCACTGTAACTTATCGTCGCGGGGCGCACTCAGAAATTCGCTTTAGGCCACTTTCCGTCGTGGAGCAAACGTTCCGACGCCAGAATCGCAGGCGCATCGCCGGGATCGAGCGCCAGCTCGCAGTGGAAATGCAAGATTGCTTTCAGCAGACGTTTATGTAAGCCTATCTTATAATTTCTGTATGGGAAAGGTAGATCCGCTAGTGGAACTGTTCAAGCTTCCCTCAAATATAATAATACACTTGGCTTCGCGAAATTCCCAATTTCGAAGTGTACGTATTGAGCGATGTAAGGTGAATCGAACGAAATCCTTTTAGGAAAAGGTACTCTGAAAACTCGAAGGCAACTCCTTTTCAAGATGACCAATACCTCTCCCGCAGATTCCCCCAAAGAGACACCGCTTGCACCCAAAAGCCTCTTGCCACCCTTTTCCACCCCAACTATACAGTTCCGAGGGGAAGTAGTTCTGTGCTCCGACTAGCGACACGAGGAACTCGAAAATATTCAACGCGACTTACATCGGCGACGTCAAAGGTAAACTGACGTTGCTCTCGCAAAACTGACGGCACCGCTAGGCAGTTGACGCTCGTGCGTTGCAGCAGGTTTGCGTCAACACAGTGCAGATACCTAGCCGCGAGGATTCGGGGGAAAGGAGCGAAGGAAATCGAGGAGTGGCGCACGCGAATCGACGGATAATGCTCGGTGCGCAAATTCTTTGGTAAATATTTGCGCGATGAGAGCACCGACGGTGAACGTAGCGCGCTAAACGCGGCGCGTCGAGAACCGGCGGGGGTAAACAACGCCGTCTCCGCGGCGAATTTCAATGTTACGTCTCCGCGCGTTCCGAAATTTTATCGGGCCATCAGCGAGTCTGCAGGATAGCCCGGCCCGCGAGAATACGCACCAGCCGCCCCGAGGATCAGCCGGGCGCGTGTAACGCGAGCGAGTCGCTCTCCGCTCCGTCGGCGGAATTTCTTCGGCGCCCGTTACGTAAATATTCATTAGATGGGAAAACTAGCGCCGAGTCGGCGACGCCGGCGCTACGGGGATCCCTCGGGGGAGAAGAATTCCTCTTTCGTCCGAAGTCCTGCTCGTACTGCACAGAGAGAGAGAGAGAGAGAGAGAGAGAGGGATGAAGAGGTTGGCGCAAGAGGAAGCAGAGTGTTCCGTCGTCGTGTTTCAAAGGAACTGGCGAAATAATCCCCTATGCATAGGTTCGGTCCTCTTTCGCGTACCTGGCTATTAAATTCGGATGCGAGTGACGGTTTCCAGGGGTTCTGTCACGCGATAGACAATGATGGCAGCTTTTTTTGAGAGGTAACATTTAATATCCCGCTGATGGTGCTTTTAAGGGCGGTCTGGTCCCCGAGAGATCGTCATTTTATCAACATAACATCCCTCTAGAATAGATCTACTTTCTAAAAACATAAATAAGCTCGAGCAACGATAACAGGGGCACCGTTTTTAGTTCAACCATCTTCAAGCTCACTCCCAGCCACAATAGGAAATCGAAGCAGTCCAAGTAGTTCACCGTCCTGCGCTTTTCTTCGATTCCCAACCCTCCCGGTTCGTCGTGGACTTTTTGATTAACCTATGCATTCTTGAAATCGCCTCGGCGCGCATGAAAGTTTAATCGTGGCCCCCGCGGCCCCCCTCAATGTAACCCAGGGCGGTTTCTTTTTCCGGTTCGTGGAACTTCGCCCAGAAAGCTCGCGGATCTGAGGCCAACGCGCTGCTTCGAGTATTAAATTACCCCTTTTGCCGCCCGCACCGGGAGGCTGTTTCGCTTGTCGTAAACGGAAACGAATGTTAAGAACGGCTTGTGCAAACTTGATGGAGAGCAGCAGAGAGAGAGAGAGAGAGATAAGGATTATAACGTCTGAGCCGGTGTCGGTGCACGGGACGCAGATTTTTGCGAGCCTCGCGAAGGAAGATGGGATTATACTTCGGAGCATGCATTATGGATATTTTTAAAAGGGCTGCGTGAACTTCAGACCCTACTGACAGGGGGAGACGGGATAAAAAAAGTTTACGCGAACACGATTCCGGAGGAGCTTCCGTTTCGTTTTATCGCCCAGCTTTGTTGAATAAATGATGACCGATGGATGGAGGCCGGGGACGGCGGATCCGTTGCGCGATTTTTGCCCTGAAACGACAGCCCGAGACTTTATACGGGGATGTAAAATAGTAGGTAACGTGGAGGATTCTCGGCGGACAGTAAAACGGTCGATATATAGCCGAAATACGGTATAAACAGAAATGGAAAGCGTCGTTATTCTTCCTCGGGAAGGGTTCGAGGAATACCGAGGCTGCAACATTCTGTTCCCTTTGAAATTCCAAGGCCACAGCTTTCTGTACGTTTCGGATTCAAATCAGAAGAAACTTGATGATCGTCAAGGATGAAATTCATTGACTGCCGTTGTTAGGCGGCCATAGGTATATTCCCCTGCACAGAGTTCAACCCTTGATCCGCCGCCGTTGGTATCGGAATTCGCG
Organism: Andrena chrysosceles; assembly: GCA_963855975.1. NCBI lineage: Eukaryota > Metazoa > Arthropoda > Insecta > Hymenoptera > Andrenidae > Andrena > Andrena chrysosceles. The sequence continues at coordinate 4,820,832 of OY979766.1, read as the reverse complement.
GGTAAGCGGGAAAAAACGAATAGAATAACGAGCAATAACTACAGGCGGCGTTCCATGAATGCCCGCGAACGCTCAGATTCTACAGGCCAGCTCTACCTAACTCGCCATACAAATACTTTCATCGGGCCAGACGTGAAAGCATCCCCCGTTGCAGCTCCTTTGCTGTCTCGATTATCCCAGGGGCCATCGATACCGTGGACGTTTCTACTAATTATATCCCCGTCCAGCCAATGGTCCCCCGTGCAGTGTTGCGCGGAGGTCCCTGAGAATGTGGATATCATCCAAGGGGACGATGGATGCGCCAGCGGAAATAATATGTCGGGACAGGGCGGAAGAGGGAGGACCAGCAGCCTTGGGGGCGGAACGAGAAAAGGTCAGGACGCGGGTGAACGCGCTGGGGGACAATTTGCCGAGAGAATTTCAAGAACGCAACACCTTGATCGGCCCGAAATGAAATAAGCCGACGAATTATTAATTCGTCTACGCCCAGGGGGACACGCGCGGTCGTTCGATCAAGATTATCTGACCTCCCTTTCGATGGGGTAGCTCTTCCCGCGGATCATGCGTTGCCAAGGAAAACGCACCGGGCCTGACACGGTCCTCGAGGACACGTAACGGCAGTAATATCTTTCGTGAGTGCCTTCGGAGATTTCGATAATGTCTCTTGGATATCTTCGACGAGATTCGTTTCACCCCTCTTTCTATTTCTGTCGCTTTTTATAACACTTTCTTCTTTGGGCCCTTTTATGTTAGTAAGGGTTGCAATTTCAGTTCATATTTTTGGGAGTTTTTTAGCAGTTTAATGAGTCCACGAATATATGTGTTTTAGCGGAGGGTGTTCACTGAGAAAAGTAGTAATGGACAATTGAATGAGAGTTAATGAGAGGGGCATCCTAATGTTAATACCAATTGTGCGAAGAGACGCGTACGCGCAAACATTTCGCCCGTGGCGTGTACACGGGGGTTGAAGTTTGCACATGTACGCAAACTTGAACGGCGCGCGTTGCACATTTATAAGGTAGCGGGGTCACGCCATCACCGCCGAGATTCTGCGGGCTCTCGCATGTAACTTATGATCGTTACTAACAGAACATTATGTAAGCCGCGATAAGCGTATAATAGTTCATTCTAATCGTTATTTAAAACGGGCCTTCCTATCGCGCTGAACTTGTTAACTCCTCTGTAATCTTCCCGGAGCGCTGCTAATTGTATTAGGTCGGCTTTGCTCCACCAAACTTTGTGGATTTACATCTGGATCGAGCAAAAATGTTGTTTCGTGTGCTGTTCCATTTGCTTTCTCGTTTGCCGCAGCATCCTAAACGTTCGCTGGCTTGTAATTTCATTTCGTACTACTGCGAGGGGAGTTGGGGAACATCTAACTTACAATCCTAAGTGAACTAATAACTTCTGGCGTCTATGAATTAAAAAATGGTAAGCTTGTAATTTGATACCACTTGGTGTTACATGAAGACAGTTTAAAAGCGCTTCTTTTCGAAAGGAACATGAAAGATGCACTGGATCTTCTCATTACTGAGTCTACAAGTTGTAACCACTGGAAAATTAACATCGAAAAAGTTTCATGCTGCTACTCAGGCTGCGTTTTCAATTCTCGGCGTTTGATATTTATCGTTTCTCAGCGTGTATTTACACTATCGAGGGAACAGATCAGCTTTCCCCATTGCCCTCGCCACTCGACGTTGTTCTTAGGAAGTTGTCTGACTCGGTAAACTTCATTGGCATAAACGATTTTATTAAATTCTCGGTTCCTCGGATTCGCAAACACAGTTATATTGGAAAGTAAGTTCCACCAGTTATAGAAACAACGATCAAACGAATCGGAGAGGTGGAACGACGGGGCTACATCATTTGCGAGATGAATATTTATGGACGGACGAAACTGAGGCGGACATTTTCGACTTAACAACTCGTTAATAAGTTTCCCGTTAAACACAGATCGCGAAACTCCAGCTGAAATTAATGAAGCAGTCTACATTGCAATATCTTATCTTTGAACACTATAAACAATTGAGAAACCTCCAGTTTTATTAAAAGAAAGACAACGCGATCTCAGAAAGTTACGCGGGCTAGCTAACAATTTCTTTTCAACTTCGATAAATAGTTTTCTCCGTCAAAGAAATTTCAAATCCTACATCAATTTTTTCCGACTCAATTCTAAAGTCACTTATTCAGACTTAAATTGCACCCCTTTGACTCTTTGTTTCAATAATCATCAATTCGCGAAATCAATCTTCTTGGATAAATTATTAAACATTCGAAAAGGGTCAGAAACAAATTCCCTTGCTTTCGTGTCGTTTTCTGTTCACAAGGTCTTCCCGCGATGTACCAGAGAAACGGCGAGCGCTCGAGGGGAACGTGTCGGCGTTTCAGAATCTGCGGGTAATCGCAGAAACTGAATCAGCCGAGTTTTTTCCCGGAACAACCCCATAATATCCGGGACGGGGGCCGAAGCAATATCAGAAACCGTTGCGCGATAGCAATACCATTACGTAAGGTGTTCGCAGGTACACGCGCATCGCGATTCGTTCCTCGGCAGCGGTTGCGCGCGCGCGCGCATGCAGATACGGTAAGCTTGGAATTTATTTTCTCCGCGAAATCAGCCCGCTATCTCGATAGAAAATAGATATCGTAACAGAATTGGTTTCACCAAAGCCAGCCCGAGCCAATCCTATCGCGTCGATGGTAATTTCAGTTGCGCTCACGTTCAGCCATCGACGGAAACAAAGCTCGAGCTCCGCTGGAACAATTTGACATCGGCGCGTTTTACAACGGCAAAGCAAGCTGCTGAATAACCACGTTATAATTTGATTCTGGTTCAGATCCGCTTTCCCACAGGTTTTCTCAAAATTGAAACGTACAGTGCCATTTTGCCAATCGCCCCTTCTCACCGAGCACTCGTTCCACTTAATCTTGGCAATGCGGCGAACGGTGGACGCGTTTCCGCGCCGCACACCGTTGCACGGAACGGCAACTTCCGGTAGGAAATAAACTTGCGGCCCGAAGAAGTTTAATAAGATAGGACGATTTAATGCGCGGCCGCAACAAGTTCGCCGGCAGCGTTTCACGGCACCCATTCGCCTCTGAATCGCTTTCATTCCGCGTGTACACGATGCTTCGGCGGAAGTTACGTTTCACGGGTTAATACGTTATTCACCGAGGCTGAAAAGGTGGCCGCGGCGCTCGCGGCCCAGTCATTTCGCAGTCGTGTCCCACTTCCGATATTCACCGGCGCCGGGCTCCACCGTCGCGAAGAATCGGCTGTCCGACGGGAAGAAAAGTGGTGGGAAGAATGTTTCGAGGTTTTCGCGATACTCCAACGCTCGCGCCGTCCCACCACTCGAAGCTTCTCTGACTTTTTGCAGCGAACCCCTCACCACGCCGGATAAATACCTGATTCCAGCGCTTTTGCCTTTGTCCGTGTTCCCTCCTCCTAATCTCAAATTAATTACGCGACAAACAATTTCTTGCCGCGCCCGTTGTCTCGCACTTTCTTCTTGCCCCGACGACAGCCTCGTTCCCGGCGAAGTTTCCTTTGCCCGTTAAATATGGCGGAAGTTGCGAGAACGGTGACGAGGGTAACGGTGTTTTGGCCGCGTTTCGCTACCGTTATTAGCGAAGAAATTCTTGTAAATCACTGGGGGGCAAATATTATTTACCAGGTGTAAAACAGGCGTCTCTTCAATGCGGCAATTAATAGAAAATGAACGGGGCTCGTGGCGGGAGATGCCGCGAAGTAACTTTGTCTAATCGTCAATAAGGGAATGGAGAAGATTGGGGGGGGGCGGGATGTTGGATACTCTGCCTCGAGGCAAAATCGAAGTTCTAGAGCCTCTAGACAGTGACGTTTACTTCTACAGCGATGATATATTACGCGGTAGGGCCTCGATTATCGGAACACCCCTAAACGGAATTTTCGTTCATATGAAAATCTGTTCTCCGGGAATATCGATCATGTAAGACCGCGGGGGTTGTGTGCAGCACGGCTACAGGGGTCTTCTTTGCTGCCGTTTATCAAGAGGCTCCAGCAACCCCTGAAGAAGTGTTGAAGGGCGCGTATTTAAAACCATGAATATGCAAAACCTTAGAAGAATGGATGACGAAGATGAAATAGAAGAACAAGGATAGAGGCATAATTCCACACTCTGTTAAAATGATATCTGAAGGGTATAGAGGGCGAAGGTACCACAGTGCTGAAAGGAAGCCTCACTACGCAAGCCTAAACCCACTTCGCTTCTCCCCACGGTTACGCGGTTGATTATTCGAAAACTGACTCATCGAAACGGATTACGCCAAGGCTCCCGACGAATTCCCCCGTAATAGCCAATATCTTTTAATTACGGCTCGGGCATTACGCCGGAATCCCCGATCGTAACTCGTCAGACCGATTAAACGACCTCATGCTCGAGCCCGCAACTCAGTATTACCAGGCAAAAAAGCAGGAATTTCCAGCGTGGAAATTGAATTTCACTTTTAACAGCAAGATGGAGACTACTTAAGCGTCTGCTTCGCTGGCTGGATTTTCCTTGTAAACTATCCTGTCCCCTGGCTCTCTCTCTCTCTGCTTCCCTCGACCACTTTCTCTCTCTCTCTCTCTCTCTCTCTCTGTTTCTCCAGAAGCTGAAGATCGTCGAGTCCCGTAGGCAGTGGTTCGGCCACAGATATTATTGGAAAAATATATCCCGTGGCTGTAAAAACCGCTGGAAGCCTTTAAGCTGAAAATTGCTTTCAGCTGGGTGGCGGGGGACATTTTCGCCGCGGAAGTCGAGCCTCGATCGGGCGCGTAAATTCGATAATCGCCGCGCGTAAGCGGCGCTTAACTCGCGTACCCGCGTTAATCGTGTCCCGATATATTCAGGCAGCTGCGAGACGCGTTTCGTTAATTGTGATCATCTAATTAGACCATCTTCGCAGCCCGCCATCCCGGGAATGGAGATGATAAAGCCAATTAAAAAATTTTAATTTTCACGTGCTGGGAAAATGTAATGAAATTCTTGCGTCGTTCGTTTCCGTTTTTTACCACCCTCGCGCCTCGCCTCTCTCCTACTTCTCCACCTGGCCCCCTTTTTTTTGTTACTGAAATGCACTCCGCACATTCTACTCTAATTAAATTTAATCTTACCTCTGAAACCGTTTCCGTTATTCGCGGCCCCCGGATTCGTGCCGCCGTGCCTTCGGCTAGAGCATTTTATCGCTAGTTATGATACGAAAGAGTGATACGATATCGCCTTGCTCGTCACAAATGTCACAATTCTCTTAACCTTTTGCCTTCGCTACGCTCTTCATCCACTTCAATCTCACCCTTCGTTCCACAAATGAAATCAGCAGATCGTCAAAGCCACCTTCGTATCAGCGTTGAATCCCCCCTCGCCCTAGCGCGCAATCCATACATACGAGCCCCAGAGGACAAGTTCTCTCGAAAGTTAGACAAAAGCCCGCGAGATTCTTAGCAGTCGCGACAACGATGGCCCAGGAACGCGGTCGCGCGAAAATTCGCGTGGCGGCCGTGGTATTCAAGAAGAAAGCCCCAGCGCTGGGTTCTTTACCGTCGATCCGATAGCAGGGCGTCGACATTCCGCGAGCGTGCCGTCCGTTGTAACGTCGAATGCCTCGGGGCACGGTCGCGGAATGGTTTATGCCGGCGACGAAATCGAAGCTTCGTAATACCTGGCACGGCGTGTCGCGGGGACAGCCTGCACGGTTGGTCCCGCGGACGTCTTATAAATTTCCCAGCCGCGACGATAAGTATTTCAGGTCTGCGAGCCGGCTACGGTTGGCGCTATTGTTGTCCCGGCGATAAGATCTCGCGCTAAATCCAAGCCTCGCTCGCTTCCACGAGGACAGTTTGAGTTATGCCGGTTGGTACCACAATGAGGAAACCCGGCGCGGCGGAGGTGGCCGGCTGGCGGAGGGTTGGCCGCGACGACGGACAGAAACAACGTCGACGGGGGTGGTGAAAAAGCTCGACGGAGAGGGGAAAGAACGGGGCGGGGAGGACAGAGGCAAGCCTCTACCTCGGAAGGGCAATACGGAGGATTTATAGGGAGACGACGCGTCACGCGAGTCGGAAAGGACTGTTAGGCCTCGGCAGGGATATTCGTGAAATGCAGTCCCCTTACTCGACCACTTGTTCTCGGAATATCAATTCGGACGTGAAATACGAATATCAGACGCGATGGAACACATCGATGCGCCAGTTTCCGCTGGGCGTCCAAGCGCCCTTTGACCCGTGGGTTAAGCGTAAGGCCAGTGAAATAAGCGTATCGCAGCGGCTATAGAAAATTCGTAATGCAAACGAGGGAGTTTAATCGCTGGAATGGAACTTTCAGACGCGTATCGGCGTCGCTGCACCGCCACGTCGCGTCGTGTCGTTAGCGATGGAAGTAACGTTGCATGCTATGCGTGTGCCTCCCTAATAAATAGTAATTAGTGCGATGGTAATTAATATAGAGGGGAGTGCGCGAGCGCAACGTAACCGCGCCTAGATCCACGTTCGTCTCCTTCACTATCTCCATTAATTCACAGTGTTTATCGCTTCCCTTTTCCTCTTTCTTCCCTTCGCTGTCTCTATACCCTTTGATATTTCTCTCGCACCAAGGTCTCCTGAGAACCCATCATTTCCCGAGCTTTCAAGACTCCCCGGGATCTTAAAACTTCCAACTATTTTAAAGCCATCGAGGTCCTTAAGGTTCTCCGCATTTTTTAAAAATTCCAATTGCATCCGCGGCAACTTTGGTAGGTACTGGGCCGAAATTGCTGATAAAATCGCTGGGAGAATCCAACGTCCATCGGCCTGCAGCGTCTACGCGGCTACATTAATCAAATTTCTGTCCACTTTGTTGCCGGCGGCCGGGCATTAGGAAGGGAACTTCCGTCCGGGAGCCAGAAGAAGGCAAACATTCGTCGCTTTCCACCCTCTTGCGCGGGTAAACAACTCGGCTCGGCCCGCGGATCGAATTCATCCTTGCCAGGGACACAGCAGCCACTCAGGCGCAGTGAAACTCCCGTCGGAACTCGAAACGATTAAGGGGCGCCCTTTGAAACGCCGAACGGAGGGCTGGGAAGTCGCGAAGGACCGGCTGAAATAATGTAGTGCGGGGCGCGCCAGTCGCGGAAGCTAATAACTGCGGTTACTGGATCTGATGATATTTATGTTCGCGGAGAGAAGTCGACTGCGGGGGGATCGCGAGACGCGATTGTGTATATCGTATTAAAGCATTCCTCACACCCTCTGCTCTATTTTTTATTCAGCTGGAAATAAGATAGGGGTCCAGAGATTTATGGATTCGTCTCTGGCTGTGCGATGCTAAGATTTTGGATGAACTTTTTCCACGCATTCAAACGAGCATATTAGATGTCTCCCTATTTATTGATCCTCGCTACTTGGACGCGTTAAGTAGTGAGAAATTGTCGCGAGGATCCCTTCCTTAAGAAGAAAAGGAGGTGCGCGTATTTTCCGACTTCCTGGGATCGTTCCACGCGAATTACCCCGTGGCCTATACTTTGCGGTTCTAACGAGCGTTCCCTGGAACGAAATTCACCGCACCCCCGAGGGTGTCTACGTAGAAACGGATATTATTATCCGGGGTGCTTAAGCTTTACGTATTTTTGCATAACTGGAAATTAGAAATAATTATTGTGGCACCTTCGGGAACGGCGGCGGCGGGATATAACCCTGCTCTTGCGAACTGCAAGTTCCTCGAGCCCGCTCCGCCCGTGCAGCGACATCGCGGGGATTTATTTGGAAAATAGAGCAACGCGCTTCCAGAATTACAGAGTTTTTACTGGGGCCATTTCCGCGTCCGCGGGTCCTCCACCGTTCTTCTTGGAATCGTCACAAATTAATATACCAGTCCGCTCTAAATTTGCATTCTTTCATTTGCAAATAAAAGCAGCGCGATCGACGTAGGTACCTATACAGAATTCACCCCCGTCACAATTTCCCACCGCGTTCGCAGCAATTTTCAATGAAACCTTTGCGCCTGCTTACGCTAACACAAGCACCCTTTAATCATCCTTTTCGAGGAAGGAGATGAGCCCCGCAGTGTTTCATTTAAACACGAGTTAAGCCCCCGCAACCCCGCGACAGGCACGTCGAGTATCCCTCTGTATCTACAGAGTGGAATTCGCGCACAGAGCAAAATGCATCGAAAATTCTTCCAGCAGCACTGAGCCCACCCCAAGCACCGTCCATTTCCCATCCACGTTGCGACCGTCAGGGGTTAAATACGGTCCACCCTCCACGGGTTGTTGCGTTGATCGCGCAATAAACGGCGTTTAACTCGGCCAGTAAAAACGCGATGCACCGACGGCGGGGTTTTTGTTATCGCCCGCCCTGGCCGTTAGAAAGTGCTCGTTGACATCCGATACGCGCACGCGCGAAAAGGATTCCGGCATTATTGCCGTGTCGCGGGGCCGTCTGACGCGTCCGTAAAAACGGTAAAAATTACCCCACGCGTATAATTTGATATACGCCGGCTAAACCTGATTACGCGCGTCGGAAGCGCGAGACGGCGGTCGAAAGGGGAGGCGAAAGCGTGGGCGCGAAGGGGATGGACGCGTGTACAAGTGGCGAGCATCGAGGGCCGATGGGGGGTTGCTTTATTGTCCACGCAAGAATTGTCACCCGTATATATTCGACGTCCGAGCGGTCCGTTAGTTACTGCCTCGTAATGCACGGTATTATCCCCGAAAAACACGGGGCGGTGCGCGATTTTTCGGCCATCGCCATTACGCCGTGCCACGCTGTTCACGCTTTATCGGCGGACTTAACGCGCCCGGGATAATGGCTGGCTTTCAATTCGCCTGCACTCGCGATGGCCTGCAATTTTAATACATTGGTTATAGAGCCAGATGGCCAAGTGAATTCGGGATTCGAAGTTAGACGCAATTATAGGGGATGATGGCGCGCCTTGTGATCGGTGTAGCAGCGGGCCGTGGAGGAGACTTTGAAACTTGGGGGAGGAATTTTGTTGGGGGTGTGAGTTTCGCTGCGAACCTTAAGACGCGGGAATTCTCGGAGCGAGTGTGGAAATTTTGAGATGCGGGGGAATTTTATTGTATATTTTCATTAAGGGACGTTAAGGTTGCAAGAAGGTTGACAATAAAGGTATTGATTTTTCACGGGTGGAAGGCACCGGCGTATTCAATGAAGCTTCGCGCTCCGTTAAAGCGATACGGCTTATCGAGAATGCATTACTATAAATTCGCGTGTAAACATAGTGAACCATGCACCGGGCAACGACACAACGGGCCGAAACGCTGCCCATAAAATTCGGGTGATCCTAGGAAAATACAGAACCACCCAATCGTTTTCTGCTGCATCGTAGCGCGATCGGAAGCAATCGCATTGAATAAACCAGCGGATGGTTGCACAGAACATTTATAACCCCTTTAGGGTATCTATATTTTTGATCACCTTAGAAGCAAGATCATTTACAAATTGTGATTCTGGGAGCATAATTGATAGCCCATGAAGAAAATTTCAGTTATCATCAGGCAGTGGGAGATTAATTTAACCACGACTGAAATAATTCAGGAGCTTTGTAAAGAGAAAAGAAAACTGGATTTTATTCTTTAAATAAATTTTTATGTGATTATCTAATGAATATTATTGAATTTCTATTGAAAATATTACTATCTGTTCAACTCGGTTTGCCCAAGGTTAAATCCTGATTGCGCCACTGTCATCACAAATACATTAAGAACACCTAAGCAAAATTGAAGAAAAAAGTCTCTAATACCTTGAGATATCTCGAGACACAAATTTTTCCTGGCTCTGTTTGTCCTGACAGACAGAGATTCGTCTCCCTCACGATACCGCGATATATTGTCCCGAAAACGCGCTGTAACACGTTCGAACACTCGAAAATATCGTCTCCAGGCTGCGGCGGATGATTAATGACCGCCGATAACCGCGCTTGTTAATACCGCGTCCCTATTATCGTAGAAGTGTTTATAGCATCGGCAAACGTGAATCGAACGCGGCAGTATGTAAATCGCGCGTATAACACGGCGAACACGGACGCGCCTGCGCTGGCGCGCGCGCGCGTGAACGTTGGACAGGAGCGAGGGGGTCTGTTACGAGCCGAGTACAAACGATGTTTAGCCGTCGGGGCAATATACTAATGGTATGTACATAGAAATATAGAGAAACGAATACACACCGAGTATATTTACAATGAATTAACGGGGGCGTTAATGCAAAACCCTCCCCCAGGTCTACTCGCCATTAGTTTAAACAGATTTCCAACGCTCACGGCCTCGCATCTACATAACCTGGAGCGGAGCATGCGCTAAAATTAAACACTCGCCGTTGAAAACTGAACTGCATTATCCAGTGCTGTCCCAACGATCCCCCCGAATGAATTTTACAGGGATGACTAGCTTGGCGTCGCTGAGAGCGCAGGTGTTTTAATATCATAAATGTGATATACACACGGTAGGTATGTGCATTGGAAGGAGTTAATTTTCAGAAGGAAGTGGCAAGCTCAGTAATTGGAATGAGAAGAATTGTCGCGATTCTGTAGGTGGGAACACTAAATTAACCACCCAAAATTCGAAGCCCATCTAATCGAGCGTTCTTCGTTTCGATTTATCCAGAAATCGAGCCCGAGATATTCGCAGACGTCTCGTTGTTCCCCCGTTCGCGGGGATAGCGAATTAAATAGTAATCAGTTTTAATAAATTCTACCTCGCCCGTCCACCGTGGCAAGGGTGGCGGGTCGCCCGACTTCCTCTCCCGGCGCGGCCGAGATTTTATCTTTCTCAAAGTTTCATAACTGGCGGCTGCATTGGTAATGTATCTTCGGGGGATTCAATAAAGCACGAAGGGCTGCGGAAATAATGAGGGACGCCGCCGACGCGTGCACCTCGTCAGCCGTTCCCTAATTAATTCCGAGCAATCGCGTAGAAGCTTAATACGATGCGTCAGCGATCGTCATGCGTGGATACATCGGAAGGGTTGCTCACCAGCGAGCTCCACGCTGCTGTGCATTCCTTAATCTATCGCGGTATAGCCCTTTATCGGGATTCCCTTTCCACACATTTTTGGTATTCGACATCCAAAAAATGTCACTCACCCGAATATTTCTCCGTCTGCATCTGCTCGGAAGACACGGCAAAGTTCGCTGTGGCATTCGGTGGGCAACCATTTCGATTCTGCTGTGTGCGCAGTGTGTGGGTCGCGTGCAGAGACGGGCCACGCGGTGGCACTTCCGGCGGCGCTGGCTCTGGCGGTGAATCTCTACCCGTGTCTGCAAAGATAAGCGCAGAAATTTGTAGACCTCTCGCTACTCGACCCAGAGCATTCAATTTCTATTCGTGCACCTGCGTGTCTAAAGTAATCGCGAACGCTTCAATCTCTTTCTTTTTTTACGTGTAGATATCGTAATTTCAAAATTGTGTATTGCTCTTGTTTCAGAAACTCTCGACCGTTCGAATCTATTTAGTACCGCCCCGCTGAAATTAAAAGCAGAATATCTGCCGAGAAGTGGGTTCACCGGAACGCGACGAGAAACGTTTATTTCACGAACGAATGATTCGCGTATCAGCGCAATTACGTTAAAGTCCGCTCTGTCTCTCGTTTCTCGCCCCCTTATTCGCCGTGGCGTCCGCGTAATGCCGATTATCGCCCAGTGGAAATGCGAGCAATTAAGCGGCATCAATAACTAACCATCTCCTAATTACGTTTTATGCATGCGGGTACGAAGGATCTATTTTACGCGACACCGTGTTCGATTAGCCGATGCACGCGAAAAAAAAGAGGGAAAGAGAGAATCGCCCGTCGAACGGAGGAGCCTTGTAATCGAGGCATTAACCGCATTATTATAATGACCATCTCATTATCCAAAAGTGCACATCAAAAGCTGCGATCGCTGCGGCACGCAAAATGCAAATGCAAGTGTATTTCTCCGTGAATGGAGCTCGTACTTATGTATATGCGTGCTCGTACACGATGTTGGTAATGTATCTGGATTTTGTACCATCGATTCAACACTAAAATTATTTTACAGTTTATAGCATTAACAAACATTACCTAAAATTACTAGTCACCATTCTTATTCATTTTCTTGTAACTAATTCGCAAAAAATACTTGATTTTGGAGCAATTTGACTGCCTAAATAATCACCTTAATGAATTTATAGAGGGACAATATAGTGGCTAGAGACACTTTAGGTATTCAATTAAATTATCTAATTATTTTCCATCGACTAGGTATTGTTGTTATTACACATACAGCCAAAGTGCAAGTAAAAAAACAAAACACACTAAAGCACGCCATGCATCCAAGCTAAATTTCACTCCACCGTGCATTCAGACCTTCTTATTCCGACTATAAACGCTTATTAGAGCGTTACAGCCGCAACGGCGATTCTAAAAATTCTTCATTTCCGGCCCGCTTGCCACGTTCCGGCCCTTAGGGCTCCGTGTTGCCGGCGTCTCGTAGCCAAGTTGCTTATAAAGTTCTTCAAACTTGTAAGGAACTGTTGCCGGCGAATAATTAAAGTTACCTAAATATAAAGGGCACAAAAGAAGGGCTGCCAGGCACGCTGGGGGCAACACACTCACTCGAAACTGTGTCCGTGAAAGCACTCCTGCGTTGCACGCACATCGGCCGAAAAATAAACACCGCGTTGTAACCATTTAAGTGGATTAATGGAAGGTACGCCGAGCAGTTGAGTGGTATGATTTCGCGGGAGTAAATGTAAAGCGGCAGGGAAAAAGGGAAAGTGAACATTTCGCGTTTTACTTGACTGTGGAAACGAGCGGAATTCATGGGCACGTTTAGCGATAATAATCTTCCAGTTTTTGAGCAACTGCTGATACGAGGAACAGCTGTAGCTGTTTGTTCGGCGGAGCGACCAAGTTCAGCGCGAATTAATCGCACTTGCTCCGCGGAATTCGCAATTTGCGAGCGTGGCCCGTGTATCTTCAGCGTAAGAACACGCGAGCATAACAGAAACCGCTTGTAATAAGGGGCGATGACGCGGCGAATCGATAGTGTGTTAACCATATATAGTATGTATATATATATAATTGGGGCAATGTGTAACCATTAGCGGGCTGTTAATGTTACAGTGCACATTATTGTAAATCAAGGTTAACTGCAATACGCTGGTTTATTACACTTTCGCGAAGCTTGTGTAACTTGGTTGCGGCAACTCCGACGCCGGATAATGGAATTTCGGTCTTCGGCCATCTGGATTAAAATCTATTGACTCCGCGATCCCGACTTGTCTGTAACAGTCGTGCAAATCTGTCTGTCGAAGATGTGGAAACATAATGCCACTAAATGAAACAATTCGCTGAAAGCTCCAAGCTTGCCAGAAATAGGGGGACCATAAGCATCTGTCTGATACACAGATCTTCAAAGAAAGATTCGCGGAGCTCAGCGTGGCGTCTTCTATTATAGCATAACCTGTAGTTTTACTTGCAAATGTCTGGCACAGTGTTTGGGAACAACGAGGTGTCCTTTGATTTCGACAAGCACAGCAGCCTTTCCGTAAATTAAGAACACATCCCCCGGAAAGCGCGACACAGCGAGCTACGCAACGGCACAGTCACACGCAATTTACATACCTGTGAAGTAAATAGGCCTGGGTAGACCTGCGCGCCAAGGAATGTGCAGAGAGAAAAGTGCATTAGTGCGGCTTGGTGCACGTGTGGAAATTGGAACGTGCTATGTATGTACGTTAAGCCAGAGCCTCGTGAAGGGGTTAGACAAAACCGGAGAAAAGAGCAACGTGCGAGCGATGATGAGGATGAGGGGGGCTTTGGAGTAGAATGAATGATGTTGAGTGACAGCGGGGTGGTGCAGGCTGTCGCGTTAAACGAAAATGACGATGTAACGAGAGCGTGGCCTAGATCACGAAAGAATCGTCTGCCCGGTAATTAGACCGTTCAAACTCGCTTTGAAAACTTTGCTCATTAACGCCGCGGCTCGTTTCGTTTTTCATTAAAATTCCCGCGGTGCGATAATTGAGACCGAGGCGCAACACGTTCGCGTCCCAAGTGGCGTGACACCATGACACCGATGACGAATAACGCGGAATCACCGCGCGGATGGCTCGTGGACCACGGCTCGACAATCGTCGGGTTCGACTACTGAAACTACTCTAACCGCTATACAGGTAGGTGGAAAGGTGTAACAGCATATTTCAAGAATAGAATAGTTTCATTAGGTGGTGCTTAAACTCAGAGGTAGGCATAATTTTTATTTAAATAAAAATAATAAAGAATAAAAGTAGAAAAATTTATTCGACGCTGAAGTTGAAACTCTGGACGAATAAAAGAAATTAATTTATTCGTCGAATAAATTATCGTCGAAGAAAACAATTAACTTTATTCGTCGAATAATCTAAAGTTGAAGTAACTTTTATTCGGTCCGTTATTTAAATAACTTTTTATTTAGTTAATGCTCAAATCTGCTTAAAATGACCTGCAAGCTTTTGCTCTTCTTGCTTACGTCCATAATAAAAATATACTCCAAGTCGGAAAGTGTACTCATTGTTAGTGAATTTCTATTTGAAGAATAGAAGTCGAAATGTAGGAAAAAATTGTAAAATTCGTAAGTAATGTGTAAAGTAATGAGTAACGCGAACGGCGATATTAATATCGCTCGGTTGATTACGATTACGTGAAAGTTAGACGAAGCACTACTTCGTTAACGGTGCGAATTACAGATGAACAAGAAATGGCGACTGTTCCATGTGCGCTCGCGCTCGCCAGGCTCGATATTCCCCGTAATAAGCGGTAATAATTGCTTAATTAAACCGGACGGTGAAACGCGCAATGCGTTCCTGTCAGCGGCAGCCGCGTCCATCGCGTATCTTGGACAACTTTACCGTCCAAATGTACATTCGTTGCAGTTATTGAACAATTCCCCGGCATTGTTCGAGTGTTGGGAACACCTGTAACGCTCAATTACAAAGTCGATATTCGCGAGTCGACGACGAACGAGAAAAACGTCTAGCAACGTCGTTCGCCGTTGCTAGTCCGCGATGAGTTATTTTCTCGGCTCCTCGCGTTCTACCGCCATTTATTGCGAAACCCAAGGTTTCCTTTTTCTTCGATTTCTTTCCTCGCAACGTCGACTTCGCCGTGATCGCGATGAATGAATGTTTGGATAAAATTCGTGTTCTTGGAGCATTTCTTTTATATCGCGGTTAACTGTCACGTGTCTCTTCCAGTCAAATCACAGATGCGTTTAGTAAATTACTGTGAATCCTCTTCACCGAAATTGCAGCACTTCATCAACTCGATTTTCCGAGGTGAACGTTTCCTGTTTCCAGAATAACTCATTTCAAATTCAGTTCTCTTTGTTCCGATGAATGATTGTCTACAGTTTCATGAAATTTTCGACCGATACTGTACGTGCCAGAAATGATTGCTACGCTGCTCGTACCATCATCGACGCATTAACGTCAACGTTGCTCCGCCACGTTTGATAATTGTTTGTCACTCAATCTCTTATCCCGGATATTTTACGTTCACCGAAACGTCCTCGAGCGCACAATGCAACAAGACCGGCAGCGAATGTCGGGCGCGTGTATGAACTCGGATCGATTGTTAGATCGACGTCGGTCCATGGAACATAATCGGCGGTGGTTCAAATCACGATCTCTGTCGGATGATCGTTTATAACGAGCCGTTCGTCGAATGAAAATCAATTTTCCTCCTTCGTTAAAATCATCCCGGATAACATATGTCCTCGGAGGGTTATTCAGCCGGAAAACTCGCGACGATACGAAAAGTTCAGCAGATATTCAGTTGAAAGCGTTAATAACTCTCGATTTAACAAGTTGCCTCGTATCACAACCGCGTATTCATCAGGGTAATTCCATCTAGCCCCATCTCCATCTCGTTTCAGTTGGAACAATGCAAATTGGCAGCGTCGTGATCGTTTAAACGAATTTTCTGCGAACGTGGCCAGGGGTTGCCAGACGGCCACCAGCGATTTCTCGTTATTTATTTACACGTTTAATCAGATGGGAGCCCGATACGACACTGACAAAGTGGAAGTTTAGTCAATCGCCGTTAACCAATCGCAGACAAAGAGGGGGGCTACTTGGGGGAGGTTTGGGGTGGCCGAGGTTATCCCTCATCCGTGGTCGCTGCTCGGATAGAGTTAGTCAGACACGGTGCAAGGGTGTGCAAGGTGGCCGACAGCGACTTGATGCGGTTAGCGATTCGCGCTGGTAATTCGATTTGATGGTCTAATGCCTCCGTCACGTCCGGACGGTACATATTCATGTAAATACGAATTATTTCCCGAGGCTGGGGATGGAGATGGAGATGGGGATGGGACAGCGTCTCGGTTGCGGTTGCAACGTTCGTTGACCAACGGGGCACCGCTTCAGATTGATTCCTTTTGGGTCGTACGCCTCTTGAAATTTATTCGCGGCGAGTCCTGAAGGATTATGGTAATATATCTTTCGCAGGAATATACCGAGAATTTATGCGCGTTACGCTTATTCTTCCTCTGGACTTTCCTAACGAGATTTAGATCTGCGAGTAGCTTGCGCTAAAAGAAGTTTCGAGGGGCGTTTTAGGAATTTTGTTTGATGTCCTTTACTTTCAGTTCTGGTAACTTTAATCAACGTGCCACTAGTCTTCTGCTTGTAAAAAGGGTTGCCTGTGCAATGGGTGGATAAAAAGAGTGGCACGGTGGATGCAAATTCTAGTTTTGAAGTATTCCCAGTGCACCCATTGATATGTCATGTAAATTTTATCGCTCCATCGGTTTATCTGTTGATGCAACTTCATACGCAGTGCCTCCCAAAAATGGGAGTGTGTATTTCGAAGATATTGAGCACAATTTCGGAGCAGAATTTGCATTTAATCGAAACACCCGGCAAAGTTCGCCTCGTTAAGGGTTTTGGTCGTCGGAAAGGGTCTTCCATCCGCTTCCCCCAAAAATGTAGAACGATAAACTTCCATATCAGGTTAAAGTCTACCGCATGGTCGTAGATTTTCGGCCGGAACGAAGCGGAAGGAGCGCAACGGTAACGATAATGGCGAACACGGGCTATTGGCATAGTTTTCAAGCGGCGCTTAAAATTATTCTCGTTTCGAGAAACTCTGGCCGCGATCCAGTCCCCCACGTAGCTACGCTTTTAACCGCGTGTTCGCTGCTAAAAAGAAACTAAAAAAAAACCGAAAAATATTTTCTTCCACTGAAAATCGATACTTCTTCGTCCCCTCTATTTTTTCCATTTTCGATTGGTATCTTGATTTACAACGCGCTTTCCAGCGGTCGTATTTCGCATTAAATCGCCGCTCGGGGGATCGAATGAGCCGTCTCTCCCGAAGATACGGCTGTTGCCTGCATTATTTGCAATTTAAATAATCCGACGGATCGGTGATTAATCGCCCGGGTTCGACAACATTTTTCCCCGGCCGAGTACAGCTAATATCGCGCGGCGGTCCAGATTTACATTCGGCCAGCCGCGGGCTGGTGCACCTAAATTTTCTAGGGCAATCGGGCTAATCGATACCATATTTGCTGGCTCGCGGGTTCGTTTCAGGAAATTAAATTCCGCGATCAGGGCCGGGCCAGCACGTGCTCTTTGATTCACTGCCTTAATTGTCTTCCTGCCTTTTTGTTTCGGGACGATAATGGGCAACTTCTCGAACGTATCGACTCTGAATGGAGACAAATGGAAGCGTTCGAAATTTACAGAACATCCCGATGTGGTTGCTCGACATCTGAACTAGGGATTTATACTCGATCTACTGTCAACTGCTCACTTCTTGCTAGTGCAGTTTTATTCGATGACGACTTAAATGCAATCTACCCCCTGCATATAAATTTTGATATCGTAACGGAGGCTGGGTGGGAAGGGCAGGATATTTTACGCGCGACTGGCATCATCTTGTAAACCGTAATTCGTGTCTGAATCTTCGCCGCTATATTGCTAGCCGGAATGTCCCTGCGGTCTAATGGAGGCATCTCGTGGCATCTATTAGCAAATGGTTCCCAACGGTCAGGACCTGGCCACGTTAACCCGGTGCTGGCCACCGTCAGAAAGACGATTGATATTACATTAGATCACCGTAGTCTAATATACGCCGGCCCGAAAACCACGTTATTGAATTGCTCGGACGCTCAGGGGACTTGGCACAATTACGCTGACTTGTCCGCAACACGTAGGTACTTCCGCCACGCCAATTGAGCGAAAGTGTGCGTCGCACGTGGACGCTGATATTCCCCTCCCGATTCAAAATTCCTACCATTTTAATGCTGAAATTCGAGGGACCTTGAACTTTTTCACGTCGTCAGGAAGGAAATCCAGTGAAATATTCAACGTTCCCCCTTCCTCTCTCTCGTTCTCCTCAATGATGCAATTGCAGTGAGCATTTCAGTCCTAAAGTCCTCCAGCGCAAGAGCCCCTCATATATTTAAAGGACCATTCGGCGAAGAATAGCTGGCAAAAAAAGAAAAGGAAGTGGGACAAGTTTGTGACACGCGTCGGGCGAATCGCGTTTTCCTGCAGCGAAACGAGCAACGGTTTACGATCGCCCTTCGCGTGCACGCTGCGAACGTTAAATTGATTTTACGGTTTCTCATTTCACGGTCCGAGAATGAATTTAACCATACGGGCCGGAGTCGCGAACGGGGGCAGAGAACGGAGGCGGGGTCCTTTAACCGGAGGCAACTCGCGCCTCGGAGGATACGTCGTCGCTTACGTGTCACTGATACATCAGCGTCGGGAAGTTCGATCCAGAGATCCGCTTTAACGGCGGCTCCTCTCACCCTGAGGGCGGGACCCAGCCGCGTATCCGTCTTCCGAGCATCCTGCCTATGTACAGAGCTTATGTACGCGGCTGAGAAACGCTACATAGACGGCGGGTCTTAATCCGCGTCGCTAATTTCCACGGAATCTACGCGTAATACGATCACACTTCAGCAGGCAGAGGCAATGGATGCTGGAGGAGCGGCGAATTCCCGGATGCAGCGATCCGTGGAGACATGGGCGGACCTCTCGATCTTTCACAGGTCCTGCTGGATCCTTCAATTGGCTGACGTGGGACAGTTCTCTGACTAATTAACTTCACTATCTTTGACATCAAGTTTTTTCTTTTTTAGAGATCTCAGATCCTAGATTCTATAAGTATTATGTTCAAGAAATACTGCATTCTTACGCCATCTCCCAGGCCCACGGATAATTAGGCAATGGCAGCGGCCCAGCTGATTCATGTGGAGCGTCGATCACTGCCCCTTCCATCAACTTGCGATCGTTGGAAGGGGGACTCTCTTCCTTCCAGGAAATCGAGCGCGGTTTCCTGGATCTTTGACTCTGTTCGCGACCCGGCTATCGACAATACGCTCTAATTTGCTTACACTTTACTTGCGCTTTTCTTTGCACGCGCTTTTATTAAAGTTTTCCAATCTGCGTGGTAAACTCGCTACTCGCGCCTTTGTTGCAATTAGAGCCAATTAACTTGTGCTTTGTTCCTTTAAACAATTTGTGTAAATAGTCGTTTATTTAACTGTGTGACCTTTGTACAGAATTTGACTTATAAGTGTAATTTTGGTTCGAGAACGCTTTAAATATAATTGTCTTAGTGCTCCTTAATAGACCATAGTTTCTTGCGCCGATCCTCTAATAAACTTTCTAACATATTAGAATCCTAAATCTGACGAGGACCTATGTCCAAAATATACCCCCTACATGCTTAACACCATCCCCTGCGCCGATAATAGCCCCGCCTATCCCCCTTCGTTCACCGACTTGCCAGGGCTCCGTGATATCAGTGAAGGACTAATTGGCAGTCGGATCCAGCGTCAACGAAACACCCGGCAAACGAGATCCGACGAAATTTCGTTTAAAAGTTTCGCAGGGCCAGTGGAGGACGTCGACGCCGCTGTCCTGGCCAGGGAACTCGAGAAGCCGCAAAGCTACTTTCTCATCTCCGTGGTAACGCTAAAACTGCGTTACGCGGCGCACCGAGGAACCTGGTGAGCGTCGTCCGCGGCCGGCTTCGGGCCTAAATACCCCCGACATTCCAAAACAATATAGTCGCTCGGCTAACTTCCGCGCTGACCTACGCCCTAACTAGCTCGGCCTCGCTACCTGCTAACTGTTAACTCGGTTACACCCCACCGCCCTGCTCTTTGTTTCACCCATCCTTTCCAGCCCCCGCCCCATCTCCTTTCTCTCGCGGACCACCCTCTTTCGGCCTCTTTGTCCGTTTAGCCGCCTCCTTTCGAGTACTCGGGGAGGAAATATAGGCGACGCCGTCGTCCCAACGTTCCCTTACATCTGCGCCAGCGTCGCCCGCTGGATTCGACAACAATGAACTTAACTCTCAAAACCGCGAGTCCCTTGGTTATTTAATGAGCCGACGCATAAGGTAGTTTGCCGATTACGACGCTGTTAGTCGGCCAGCAACGTTTGCCTTTGCTTAAGATCTCTCGCCCACGGCCGTCTCTCGAAGCATCGCAATTACGGCGCTAGAAGCTGATTGTGAGTCGTGCTGGAGGACTGAGCGGAGCCAGGAGAGCCTCGGATTTAATTGTTCCCTGTTTAGCTCGCATGGCGTGGCGAATATTGGAGCGAAGTCGTTGGGAATTCGACTAGGCGAGATTTTATTTAGAATAAGTGGGATCAGAAGCTTTAGACATTTCGGTGATGTTGAGTAAAGGAAACAGAAAGATCTGTTAGAAGAAGAAGAAGAAGGTAGGGTTGCAAAACAGTATTACGACTGAACCTCGTCTTGGGGCTATTTCTTTTTCTTTCTCTTTCTTAATTCCCACTTTTGTATCTTTGTGCAATAATGTTTCTTAATAATAATAATAGTAATCTTCTGGAGCTTGTGTCGAAAAGGGGGCTTGACACTTTCATCCCCTTCCATCAAGGGAAGTTAGTATATTTAACGTCTGATACACCCTTCCATATTAATTTCAAAACTGCCCCAATGATTCCATATTGTTTAAACCATTTTCATTTACCCGAGCATAGCAGCTCCAACCGCAGGAAAAACGCGCTACCGAACAATGCCCCGGCGAAATCGGAGATCTTTCCAGCCCCGTAGCAGCGGGGGGTGACTATTAATATTAAGCTTTTAACGAGGAACACGTTTACACGAAACCTGATTTAACTCCGGCCAGGGGCTCGATACCGGCCCGGTAATCCTGTTAGTCCGGTAATCGTATTTGAGGCACGGATCGTTAACTTATCGCTCCGCGGGAAATTTTACGTTGCGATTCCCCGGGACCGTTGCGCTCACGGGCAATCGATGAATTTATCCGAGAGTTTCCGCTGTATCGGGATACGTTTCCAGCCCGGCGAGATCATTGTTTTATCTGGTAATTACGCCGAAAATCGCGGAAAATTCGATGGACGATTGGACGCGACGGGAAAACAAAGCGGGACGATGAGGGGTGAGAGTGTGGCGCGAAAAATGGAGAGGCGAGGATGCGTTGGAGGCAAGCATCGTTTGGCTTACCGTTGGTGAGATGCATGCGCGAGTGCTCGTCGGGGAAGACGGTCTCTGAACGGTCGCTAGCGGTCGAGCTGCTGCTCAACGCGCTCGCGTGACCTCTTCGCGGTCTTCGGCCTAGGGTGCCACCGCCAGTGTTCGTCTTTTTCGACGGTGCCGCGTACACCGTCTCACCTGCAACGTGTCACGAATACTTACAATAAAACAGTGTCTAATGTCAGAGATTCTGGACCAAGTATTTTTATTACACAGAAACAAACGTTTAGATATTCAAATTTCGACCTCGTTGGGGCGATTTTGTTGCTCCCTTCGCATGGTAAATTTCGACGAGGATTAAAAAAAAGTGTGCGAATCGTTGTTCGAGCCGAGCCCGCCATGACAATCATCAGTCAACCGAACTCTCGCACGATCGATTTCCGATATCGTTCGGTGGAAAATCAAAAATTCATACGGGAAGAGCGGTACTTGCAGAACTTCAACATATTTTCTCTGCGAGGCTCCATCTGCAGCTTGTTTTCCCGCGTATTTCACGCGGCCCCGTACAATATCAAGCAGCGTCGATACAGGGGATGGTTAATATTTACAAGGGCCGCAGACACAGCAGCGTGAATGTTATTCCGAAGGTGCAGCGACCGTTTCTCCTGCATTAATGAGACCGGGGTACCTGGTGGCGGTGTAACCCGTAACGCGACGCGTAACAGCGGGACTCGTCTTGCAGCGTTTATGAGTATCATCTTGCCAAGCGAGCGGCTTTCGCTCGCGGCGCTAATTAGCTACGTACCGTTGCCGTTACGAGACCGCTCCGATGATATGCTCCCGTTGTAATGATGACGGCGGGAGTTTGTGCTTTCCAGAGGGAACGGCGACGCCTGTCGATGATTCGGTGTCAAGGTTGGCGGTGGAGTTGGGAACGGAGTTGTCGGATTGTCCGTGGTCGCTGCACCCTCTGTATCCGACCCTGTGCGGTATGAGCGCTCACCGACACCTGCACAGAGAAATGTTTAATTAGATTCAATTTTAGAACTGGTAAATTCCAGCTCAGATAGCGTTGATCACTGTACGATTCGATTTTCACGTTTGGAGTGACAATTCGAGCAGTTTTATATATTTATAATAAAATTTAAGTTGCTCTGAATATACACATATTGAAATATGTGTATATTTTCCAGTCAATTTAAGTCACCTTAGCTACCTAATGCCAATTAGAACGAAATGCCTCGAGAATGCTACGAGATTTTGTGTTCCCACCCCTCTGATTGCCAATGGAGAGACGTTTAACCTACGACCAGCTCGAAATTGAAGTGCTATCGCGTCTATTGCACCACGTGACCCGAACGCCGACACAGAGGTGTCCGTGAATCAGAATAGGATCGTGCACTGTCATTGCCGCGTCACGGAACATCGGGCATCGTCGGCAAGAATATTCCGGCGTGACGGACCAGCTCCCGTTGTGACGTGCGCTGATCGTCACGGGCAATCGGTAACACGCTGCGAACAGGATGCGTAAGCGTAAACAGGATACGACGGCCTGTGACGATGACGGGTGCTGGCCGAATTGCTATCGAGCGAGTGACGATTTAGCGAGGATTGAGCTGACTCGCAGCAGATGTTTGCAATCCTACAGCAATTTTCAAAAATATCATTGAAATCGCGAGAGTTGCCTGGAATCGAGGAATTCGTTGTTCAGATTGTGACTCTATCGAAGGCGCATAGAAGTCTGACTAAATCTCGACTGAAACTACTGAAAGTCTCGCAAGCCCGCGCTAAAGTATAAAGGAATCTTTTCTGATCTTTGAAACAAATTTTTCCAGACAGTGCACGCTCATCCCTCGTTGATAACGTGACTCGACGGAAAAGTGGCACGATATCCGTCTTGTTAATTGGCAGATAATTGCTCCGCTGGAGGAACGCGCGATCTAATTCACTATTAAACTTCCCTCCGCTGGCGAGGGACAAAGGGGTAGGGAAAAGAAGAAGGGGAGGCAGCCGGGGGTTAGGGGCTAGTATAGAAGAGACGGGGGGATTGAATCTTGTCGGTAATTAATGAGGAAAGTTTTACAAATAGCCGAAGGCACAGTCACTAAACGCCTTAGCAGGACCGTGAATTCTATCCGCAAGCAAAATATCTCGCGAAAGTTAGTTTTTAATTGATAATTATCTTTCGCGGTATAAACGGTAATCAGTGGTCCCATTCACTGTCTCTGCTCCTACGCGCTGCTTGTCCTCTTCTGTCGAATCGTCCACCGCGAGAGAAGGGGCGACCTGCGCGATTCTAGCAAGGATTCTACAAGAATTCACGGTATACGCGGTGTCCTTCAAGTAACCAGAAACTTCACGAACTTATTCCACATCTCAAAATAAATATTTATCTATTATCCCAGACGACACTGTGGACTTCTATGATAAAAATATCGACGGACAACATAATCTGTGTTTAGAAACGTACGAGGCATCCCGCACAGTAGAAACAGACCAGTCAATAAGTAGAAACGTATAGTACGTCACAGACAGCCCGTATTCTCATCAATACCTAGCTAACTGACAATGAAAATCAAACAATGCTTATCTCGACAACGCATTCGAATACACCGACGGTGTACGCACACTTTCCCGTTCAAAATAACCTGCCAAACAGGCTCAAAGTGTTTGTCGGTTGCGCGGCAGGACACCCCATGGATTTTTCTTGCAGGACAAGAGGGAAGCCCGCGTTCCTACACGAAAACAGTGTCGCGACAACGGAACGGGCTTCCCCCCGTGACATCAAAGATCGGAAACGCTTTCTGCGGGGGGTCAGGCAGTGGCGCGGGGCAGAAATCCCCCGAAGAAGCCAGTGTTGCGAGGCTGGTCAGGATATAAAGAGAGATACGGGCAAGATGGGCAGCCTGATAGCCGAGACGTCTGAGAGAGCGAGTAGCCGAGGGTCGGGGCAGCGGCGCTGATATTGCTCGCATTAAACTTTCATATTCAATCTTGCCACCCACCCAGTTCGGCTCTTTCCCCTCGTCCCTGCCCTTAGCCGGAAGGTCGTGCCGCCGAGAGCAAGCTCGGCTGGGCTTCAACCCCACATGTAATTGTGTTATGCCCTCTTCTCTCCCTTCGACCACTCCTTCGCGTGCTCCTTCGAGCTTTCCTCTCTTCTTCCCGCTCTGCTCGCCCCCTTCCGCCCCCCACCTCACCCCAGCTGCCTTTCTTACGCTTCGTTCCCGCAATTTCGTACCGCGCTTCTATGAATTGGATTTTGTAATTCGTAGTATTGGAACGCCGAGGCGAGGCGAAAGCGTAGCATATGGGTTGGGGATGTTCGTCGAGGGACGCCAGTTGCGAGATTTCTGTCAACTTGTATGAGATATCTGTGCTTTAAGGCTACATACATCTTCGACATGTGATTTCATTTTTTAGGGTGTTTCTGTCTAGTCTCCAGAATCTAAATCGAATTTTAAACTCGTCCAGAAATAGCACGGCGATGGCATTCACAAATATCGCGAAATTGGTCACCGACTCGCCGTCACTTTTAATATTCCAGCCAGATATACAGTCGCCAACGAGCAGCGAGCGTCGAGCCCAGCAAGAACAAATGACAGAGCCATTTGACAACGTGTTCGGGTCCGCGACTACCTTTTTACCTTCACCTTTTCACCCGCGACCATTCTTTATTCCACGGTGTCGCGCATTGTAACGACGCGAGGGGTGCGCTTGCAGATCGTACGCGTAGCGAGCGCGCGACAGGTAATAAAATCGATAGTCCGTCAGGCATCCACGTCGGTCACACTTCCGACTGGGGAAACTAAATCGGGCCGGGGGTGCGGGCCAGCTGGCTGAAAAATAATAGTGTTCTGTCCGGTATTCACTGCGTGACTGGCCATAGAATCACTTTGATTCCGTCGGCCCCGCTGCTACGGGGAGTTTATTGTACGGTTGCCCGTTGATTGGAAATATTGGCCCGTTGTTTACCTTTATACAGGATCGCGCGCGCTGGCTGAGTATCTCAGAACAATGTCCTCGGCCCGTGCAGCTCTGTTTCACAAGGCCATCCCATCGGTGCGCCCCGATTGCCTTTTATTTCTTTCTGACGATCTTTCGAGTGCCACGTCAAAATCTGTCAATTACGGCGCCGTATTTACGTACGCTCGCGCTCCCCACGGCGCGCTGATCGAAACAAATAACAGTCGACGCTCGCCCGTATCGGACCTCGATTTATCCTCATATTTCGAGGAACTTTCTTTTTCCATCGACCTCTCGCTGTCGCGTACCGCGTCTACCGAATTCGATGAAATACGACTGCCCCATTTGTCTTCGATCTGGTTGATGAGGCATAATGTTCCGCTTCAAACGATTATGGGATACAGTGTAGGAATGGGTTTACTGTTTCATTCGTTACTCCTCGAGTTAACAGTTCTGTGGTATTAATATTGAATATAAATAATTAATAGAAATAGAAGGTGTATTGGTAGCTTTAGGGAGCCCTTGTTTCTTGGATTATTGACTTATACTACTTAGTATACAGAATAATATCGACAGGCTATTGAAGACTACTTATTCCACAGCGATCCACGCCAAATACGACTCCTACTCATAAGCCACATCATGTGCAACGTAAAGGGGAGCGTCTTTGCAACCCCCAAGTGGCCAGGTCATTTCATTTTGACTACAGAAAAGAAATTCGTTAATGGAAGTAGCTAAGCTTCTTACAGTTACTGGAGGGTGGCTCCTCTGTATCTTAAATTTTACCCATCTATAATACTTCAAAAATCGCAAAAAGCGCAAGATACATCTTCATACTCTGGGATTCAGTAAAAATCACGCTCCACAGTCGACAACCCTCTGAATCCCACGCTCTCGATGCCCCCAGGACGCTAGCTTCAGACCGAAATCAGGATCTCTGGAACAACCGGAAGTACTGATCCTGGGAGCTCTGGCAAACGGGGAGGATCCACGTCGGTCGTGTCTTTGACCGTGCGAGAAGGTTTTTTCCAGCGCGACGGGAATTCCTTTCGCAGCCTGCTGAAACGCGCCACCGGCTGACACGAAGAGAAACTGTCGCTGCCTCTGTGCCAGCTCCGGCGGGCGGTGGTGGGAGGGGGGTGGATTTTGTTTGTAGGGGATGGTTGCCATGGCAGCGTGCTGTGCGCTCGCTCGGTCATCGAATGCACCTTGGACCAACACAGCTCGCCACGGTTGCCTTCTACGGCCGACCGAGCTTGCGGAAAAGTTCGCCGGCGGGGCTTTCGCAAGCCCCCGTCCCACGTTAATTCTACGGCCGTAGGACACGCCGCGCGCAACTTCGTGTACGTAGCCGCATCAATTTCGCCGGGAATTTCCTCGGTAACCGCGATGCAAATGCAAACGTTTTTCCTCGCGACTTTCTTCGCGAGTCTCGACGACGGGGCGGGATGAGTTCAACTTAAATTGTCGAGCAACCGAAGGATCCAGATTCGAATCGTAACCTGAGTAGCTTCTTGATTAATGTTTTTATTCTAGAATTTCTGGTGGCTTCGTTTTGGTTAGGTTCATTCCAGTTTTGAGATTTCGAAGCAAGGGATAGGGTGGGTTCGAAGTACTGGGTTTAGCAGGATAGAATATGCTTGTGGATTGGTGTTAGTGTAGGTGAAGTGAAGATTCTAATCTGATCGCAATATAGGATATCTGCTCCATCCAGCGGATTCCCCCAATTACCCGTGAATAGTGTTACGTCTGAGAAGACTCCCCCGATATTGCAACTTAACGATTAATTTGGAGGGCTGGTAATTTTATGCGTTTCAGCTAACGAAGGGCATTCGACGAGGGTCGCGATGAAATATGACCATCGGAAGATAGATCGGGGTTACAGCAAATTGCTCATATTCCCTCAGCTTGCCCACCCGTGGTACCGTGATTCACGTGATTCGGTAATGAACGAGATTCTGTTGGAGGAAAAACAAGTGGAAACTCATAGAATGCCGAGGGCATTTATTACTCGTTGTGACCGCGACAGCGTATTCGTGGAAAAGATTATTTATTGAATTAAAGGCTGCGAACTGGTCATCGAATATTCGCCGTCCTTCTCCAATGACAAATATGGATCCAGCGAAATTTGAATACCATCGACGCGTTCGGGTCTAGCCTTTCCCTCCCGAAAGTGCCTAAATCAATATGAAGCTTTCACCCGGCGACGTAGGGGAGCCATCGGGAAGAGGACATGTCCACAGGAAGGGGCTCATTGGGAGCCAGCGTACCGAAATTTAATATAGAAGGGAGAGAGGTAAGATTTACCGCGATGCCACGCAAAATTGTTTGCGCGAAACATCGAATTCGATTTCGAATCGAAGACCCTCCGGTGAAAATCTGCGTATCATCTTGCGCGAAATCGGGGGACAGTAATTTGACGAAAATATAAATATACATATTACAACCGTTCCAACCGTACAATTCCTTAAATTTGCATCCCCCACAAGTACACTTCCCCATTCTCGATTCCATAAAACGTGGACTGACTTCAAATCATCCGCCAGACAAGTCTACGATAGAACAGCCTTATATTGTAACCGGTGAGAGAAGAGAGGACAATCATCGAGAAAAACGAATTACCCGTGTTTTTCCACCGACGGTTACTAAACAACAATCCATTTGGCGACCGCGGTCCATCGAGGGAGAAAACATTCCACTGGAACGCGAATAAATACGGAAAGGTATAGGGAGTGCAAGCTAACAGGGAATCGCTCAAACAAAAATCGATTGTGTCTACGAGCTGTCCATCGATTCGCCTGGAATCTCGTAAAACGAGTCGCGTTCTCTTCTCTTTGCTGCCTAATCGACTGCCTGCGAAACGCGATGGCCCACGAGACGCCCAGGCAAAATGGAAAAGACGCGGGATAAAAGGCACCCCCTTCCCAGGAAAATGCTCGTAAGGGCTTGTGTAGCTACACAATGTGTCTTTCTGCTAACTGTCATATGCATAGGGAACAACGGGGGCCGTCTGCACAGAGGCTGCCATCGAAAAGCAATTTCCGAGATGTCAAATGGAATGGAATCGAGTCGGGGAAAGAAAGTTCGGTGGCGTTTTCGCTGGTAACCCCCGGCCCGTGGCTGGGGATCACTTTCACAGCGTGAGAGCGAGACTTCAAAAAAAAAAAATGGGAAAAGAGACGGAGAGGTAGCGAGGGAGGGGAGAAAAGGGTGGAAGATGGAAAGAAATAGCGGAGGAGAAGCCGTATCTTCAACAGGTGCAAAGTGTCGTCCGTTGAAAGGGCCACTCCTCGTTCCGCCTCCCACCCCATACCCCGTTCCTCTTCCTTCCGCTTCTTAAACCGCCAGGCTCTTTGATAAAAGGCCTAAAGCACCTTCGTGGAAAACAAGCCGCGTCCCGGTGCCGAGTCATAACAAGTCGATGCTCCATTTGGGAATGTAATATATTCTCTAATGAGGCTGCGTACAGTAGCCTTCCTTCTCTATCTTTCATTCACCAGTTCTACAGACTGCTTCTGTATAGTCTCTACTTCACGAAGTCTGCCACGGTCCGAACTGAAGTTACTTCAGATCTTCCCAAACATGGCGTCTTTATACCTCGACAAAGGGGACTAGCCAATTAGTTCACGAAGCTGTCCCATTGTGGGCCAAGAGAAAGGAGCCCGTGGTGGCTGGAATTAAGCCCCTGAAAGATGCACGTTGAATTAAGCGGCGACGAGGAAACACTTTCCCACGGTCTAGAAGAAAGCGAGTCCCTCCGGAAAGACAGTTTTTCGTGACGTTTAATCGCATTTACAGGTTGCCAAGGAGTCCACAACGCGAAGGCGGCGTTTCCGTGGCGCTTAACGAGCCATCCTTTGCCCCGAGTGTCGCTGCGAACCGTCTACTTCAGGGGGCAGCCATTTTTCAGGGGCGGTTTCGCGGCTCGCGAGGGGTAAACCAACGGTGACGAAAATTAAACGTCGGATCGGAAACGTGGATGCTGTCACTGGCAACGTTTGCACGCGAACGCGCCGGGGGGCGAAAGGAATCGGGGAATTACCATTTTGGACCCCCTGGGGGAGGATCCCACGTGACATCTCAACGACCTTTTAATGACCTTCCAACTGAATATTAACGTCGAAGCTGAACAAGCTTTTTAATTCTACCGAGAACACCATCAATGAAGATACCTTTGATAGACTTTCCTCCATTTTTGTGCGAGCGACTGGTATTTGGAAATCAGTGACAGCAGTGACACACGCGAGGGATTGCTTTGAAATTTTATGTGACACAAACCGCGGGCTTCCCCTTCGGAAAGTGGTAATTAGCAAATCCGTATGAGCATAACTTTGTGAGCGTTCCCGTCGATCGGATCGCTTCGATTCCGGAGCTTTGAAACTGCGAAACACAGCGACTGACCATGGTCCGCCTCTGAAACATCAAGAAGACGAGGGAACTCGCGCTGGAGCGGTCGCGGAAGGTGCGTTTGGCATGCAATACGGCGTTCTCCACGCGCCCCGCTCGATTTCCTATCAAGGTTTCGACGTCTATTACGCCCCACCCTCGGCGTGCCGGGATATTAACGTTTTAAATTAGTTTTACGTCACCGAGCGATTGCATAATCGTCGGACGGCGGCGCGCGTCGGGGAATGGGCGCGATCGCTCCCCAACGATTCCGTTGAGCGATTCGTGTGTTTCGTCGCGTGAAATATTTCGGTCCCCGTCGGGTGTTGTGTTGGCGGCGAGCCCCGGACGGGCGGAGAATATTTTAACGCGCTCCGCGGAACGGGGGAGGAACGGCGAAGAGGGGAGGAAGAAAAAGTGCAGAGGGGGCGGGAAAAGAATTGAAATTTCAGAGCTCCGTAGTTCTACATCGGAATTACACTCCTCTGGCAGCGAACCGCGTTATTTCCAACCTGTAATGAACGACTGTTACAGCCGATGTAGTTCATATTTCACGAACGCTACCAGAGAACTTCCCTCATCATCGAGTCGCATGAATTACTTATCGATATCTTCCGGCGTTCGCATTGCCGACGATAGTTGGGAACGTAGCATGCCATTGGTCAGCGCGAGGAAAGTTTCTCGTACGTCCGACGCGAGTTTCCACCGTGTTTCTTATTTTATATTCCCAAGCGTTGTAGATTCCTGGTGGAAAACACGTCGATAGAAAACTCGCCCGACCGAGCTGGAAACCGGGGAGGAAATTAAACGCGCGGGACAAATATAATCGAAGGGAATTCCACGACGGCGGAGCTATTCCTCTGAGACGGAAACATTTTGCCATATACAGTTGCTGGCAAAAGTCTAGATTTCCTATCGTCTTATAAGACCCAAAGTGCCTTCGTCTACAGACCACCGTTTGGAATAGTCGACAGATCCGCGATCGTCGGACCAGCTGAAAAGATAAATCCGTGTTTAGCAGTGGCGCGAGGACGACGTACGTCGCCACTCGGCGCAATTAAAATAGTAATAACATTTTAGAGCACCGTGTGGGAAAGGAGATTTAATGCCGGCTTCCGGGCACGAAACAATCTCAGCTATGCGGCGAGTAATGTATCAAATAGATTAGAAGATCTAAACCTGCGGCATTACGGGCCCGGAAACGGCGCCCTCGTAACGTATTTCAACGGGTTATCGTTCGCAGCGGAACACAGCCGCGCTGGTGCCGAGATGTACATTGTTAAACAGCCAACTCGGTAAATTCATTATAACGCAACTACTTCGGTGGGGAGTTCGCCGCTTTCAGCCCCCTAGCAGGATTGATTTTACCGTTTTACTTTGGAATCCAACCCCCCTTGCTGAACTAAACGCAGGCTTCTTTCCTACTCGGGGGAAGTACCGCAAGTAAGTTCGCCTTATATCGTTTCAGAATTGATCTGCTTTGACGTACGTGCTAGCTGCTTTGTCGAAGGAGCAGCCGGTTGACGTTTAATCACGCGAAGGAGGCGCGCCTCGGCTTTCAATCGGATAGAGAGTGGATGTTCGTAACGTTGTCCCTTTAACGATTGATTAGAGCACTGTGGCGGGGAAGCGTGATCTTAGAGGGACTTTGAGAAGTCGATTATTTAGCAAGTGGAAGTAGTATTCGCTGGTAGTTGAGACATTTTCCTTTTGGCGGCGATGTAAGGGTAGATTAAATATGAAGGGTAACGGAAGTTCAGTGTGCAGTTTAAGCTCCGAGCAGGTAGAGTGTGGAAGGGTTAAAGATTCACGTTCAAATCCCACGAAAGTGTGAAAAGGTAAAGTACAGAGTTCAAATAGTTGAGTGGAAAAGTCCTTGGCCGAAATTCACGTAACTCTGTACAAGAGTTTCCGTAATTCGTATTCCGCGCAGTTCCTACGGCAGAGGTCCCCGCGTTCCTAACTCCGAATGTCGCGCTCGCATTGCTTTATGACACGTTAGTTTTTATTGAGAGTAGTATGACTGAAATACTTGCCGGGGAAAGTTACTTAACATTCTCCAGAGCTATAGCTAAGTTCGTGGAAACGTATGTCACCCAGATCTGCGAGGACGATAAACTCAAAGATGGCTGTGCTCGTCTACGTCCGCAGCGTTAACCCCGCCATGTGCTCATAACAGAGACGGCCCTCGGAAGGTCACGTTCCTTGCGTTAAAATACTTCTGAAGAACGAACTCGAGTACCTTCTGACTTCACTTCAACGAACCACTTTGGGAGATAACTAAAAGCTCCTATATACAACTGTCTAATACAGGATCACGCGAATAACAAGTGAAGTCAAATTAGAAAAAAATTTTATTGGAAAATATTCTACGTGCCAACGGTAATATTACAGTATAGAATTTGATTTCTGGCACTAACAGTGTTTTCTACAAGGTCTCTTCAATTATATTTGCCCGAATATCAATTTTATTAAAATCATTCGGAAAAACACAATACCTACAATACAAAAATCATTCGAGAAAGAATTTCCACATTTCTACTCGCTCTGTCCATGGACAATGCTTCCTGAATGGAACATATCCGCTCGAGTGGTTGAGAAAGCGTTAACCAAGCCAGGCAGGCAGTCTTCACGACTGCCGAGGCAGCTCGTCGGAATAATAACGCCGAACACCGGCCATCCATATTCGTTTCGCGACTGTAAGGGCCTACGTAGGGCAACTCGTGCGCGAGGTCACTTAATAATGCAGATAGAGAATACCCGTAGTCCCGGCTAGCGCCACGTGTAAGTCATGATTAATATTTCAGGTGTCGACCGCGAAAGGTTAGAGGGGGGCTTTGGAAGAGGGGCAGCCAGGAGGGGTGTGGAAGTGAGGCAAGGGTGGCGACGGTAAGACTGACCATCGCTGGAGAGAGCGTGGGAGGCTCTGGGAGGACGTTGTTAATTATTCGCAAAGGAAATTAATGCGCCCCTGGCAATAATTTATATCGGCCGCGAAATGAATGGTTAGCAGACGGAATTATTCACGGCTCGCGTCTTCTTTGGCCGAGCTTCAGTGATTCTTCCATGATGAGTGTCTTGGCCCTCTTGAGCAGCGGTTGTGTTTACAGGGAGGATATCGGGGAAGTGGACAGAAGGCATCAAGACGGTGGAAACATCAACAATATGACCGTTTTCTTATGAACTCTTGTAGAGGGATGAATGGGGAGAGGAACGTGGAACTTTGCGTAAATAGATCGTTCTCTGAATTAATTTGTTTCTTACTTTTGTGCTCATAATTGAGATGGAATTCTGTTCAGAATTGTGTGATCTGATAGTACTTATTACAAGTCGGACGAAATTTTTGTGACCATTTTTTATCTACACGTGGAGACCAATTTCCTTTTTATGCGCCGTCATGTAATTTTTTAACCAGTCCATTGATAATTCTTTAACGCTCCACGCTTGGACTTCAAACAGTTTAACTCATGCTTCTTTCATTTCTGTCCCCATACTCGTTCGGTCAAAGTAATCCCAGGCGCTTTCCTGATGTTTAAACGCGGACTCTGCGATGACCGTCTCGTCGAGAGAAGCCATTTTCCTCTAAATGAATTCTCCAAACTCACAAAGGCTCTCATTGAGGAGACGAAGTCGCATTAAATCCGCTCGTAATATCTCATTCATTCCCGGGGAAATTTTATTTAGTTTTCTTCCATGTGTGACGGAGATTACGGTTTAAAAATTCCTCATTATTCCTGCTCGCGAAATTCGTGTCCGAAGGTACGTCCGCGTGTTTCACCGCGGAGCGTGCACTACAAGTCTAAATGAAGCGGAAGGGATGAGTTGGGAGAAGAGCCGAATGGGCGAACGGTAATTAAGACACGAGTCGAATGGCGAGACTTGGACGTCGTGGCGTTTTTATTAGCTCGAGTATAAGTTCTCTCCTCCGAGCCGTAACTGAAGAGATAATGATGCATCGTTCTGGTAATTCGCTCAAGTATTCTCTCTATATTTCCCGTAGATCCGGTAACGAGGGCAGCGAACGTCATCGTTCCCGTTCCTTTCGAACATCACGCTGGCTGCGCTCGCAGAGAAATAACACTTCCGCGCCGGTATTCCCAAAGGCGCGCATAGAAACATGAAGGTTCGTTAAACACAACGTGATTTATTGGTTTTTCGTTCGGATTTGCCGCCGGAGGGGGAGGGGCCTCTGGAGTGTTCTTGTACCAGAAACCCGTATCGTTTCCTTTCGCCTGCTCTCCACAA
Organism: Andrena chrysosceles; assembly: GCA_963855975.1. Lineage (NCBI taxonomy): Eukaryota > Metazoa > Arthropoda > Insecta > Hymenoptera > Andrenidae > Andrena > Andrena chrysosceles. The sequence continues at coordinate 4,786,796 of OY979766.1, read as the reverse complement.
CCAAGCGGTATCGACGGGATCATGACGCAAATCCTCGAGTGCAACGATAACGCGCGCAGCATTTGCGCTCGTTAACCGATACATTCGCCAACTATCCATGTAATCGCGTAATGATTCTTTCCCTCTGACGAGTGCAGCGTAATAAGCTTACTTCGCGAAGTCTACCAATCACAACGAATGCAGTCTTTCAGCTCCTATCGCGGTCATTAACCCTTTCGGTGCTTGATGAAACGCGCAATAGGGTTGAAATTGGATTTTAGTAGCTTAAGATACACGCAGTTATGACTTATGACGTGTTACATGTGTGCTCCTAACTGTGTGCATCCACAAATAACGTTAAACTCTGTGAAAGTACTTGATGTTACTTTAGGAAGAAAGTTTCACGCACAGTGTTGCAGACGTTAGCAAGGCGACTATACCCAAGTGGAGTTCGATCGTCAAAGCGGTAGCTCGACTAGGAAGGGTGCATGTACGTGATCGTAGCAGTAGATTCGGCTGTAAGTGACAAACTGTCTCGCGAATGATAAGGGATACAGGATCGGGCTAATATCCAAAGTTGCGCTATACGATCGTTGCTCGATACGACGGGGCTATCAAGCAATAGAGACGGAACAACGCACAGCGGTCTAATATTTCCGTGGAATGGGATATTGCGGTATGGCGTACATCATTGTGCTCGAAATACATTTAAAACGCTACAATGCCTGGCCCTGATTTATCGCGTTAAACTAAAATCTCTACCGCAAGACAGAGAACGCAGGGGAAATTTATGAAAAAATATTATCCATATCTTTGAAGCATCTCTGGAATATTATTTGCTACTGTAAATGCAGTTTCCTTGAAATTCGGTGCTGGAACTCGATTGTCCTGGCGAGGCACTTGAAGCCGCGGGATCCATTAGATCGTCGGCCGCGTAATGGCCGGCGAAGTATTAAATCCGTTCGGCGAACGAAACGAAGTTAAACCGCCGCGCCGGTCGAGCGCCTCCGTGCCTCCTTGAATTCGATCCGAGCGGGGGGCAGCCTGCAGCCGCAGATGATGGCAAACTGCTAATAGGAGGCAAGTTTTAAATGCGTGTAACGTAATAACGCGTGCATTAGGCGACTACCATGGCGTCGTCGGGCGTCTGCGGCGGCGACAACGATAGCAGACCCATTCCCGGTAAGGGGTAGTTTGCCTGACAACTCGATTATACGATACCGGCCGGCTGAGTGGCAAGTGGTGATATATGGCGCGCGTATACACGCCGGCCTCTGTCTCTCAAGTCACTTAAAATAATGAGAAAGCCCGGCGTAGTATCGGGTGCCACGCTTGTTTTCACTTCTCCTTTTTTCTATCCCGCCCTTATTGGGTGGCCGTCGACGGTGGCGTATCGACGCCCCAACCCAGCCTCAGCCACGCTGCTCCTCGACCAATCACTCCCCGAGTCATCTACCAGCGCCAAGTAATTACGCTGCCGCGGCTGCTTTTTAATCTTAATAAATAGAACCAGCGATAGCACGGGAAGTCTCGGCCAGTAACGAATTCACGCCCGTGAACCGTGTAATGGTTGTCGAAGGTGCTCGATGGATTCGACTTGATCGCAGGTGACTCTAGGGGTCACTGTTTCAGCAGGAATGGTCTGCTTAATGAGACATAAAATTGTGTAATCTAGTCTGTCGAGGTTGTTCTTGATTTTCATGTTGCTCCTTGTGTGTTTCAGGAAAAATTCGCGCAGGCAGCAGCCCCGGGACGTCCGATCTGGAGCCGGCGGACGCGGAAAGAGGTTTAATTACTCGTCAGCAATAATAAAGCCAGATGAACGTCCTCGTTTCCCTCCGGGAATCAGGAGAGGGGCGAACGTTTCCTCGTTAGGGTAACGTTACCCGCGGCGTGTTTATTTTGCCGATGAGAAGCCGCACATCGCGTAAAACGAGAATGATATTTACGACGGAGGTCGCTGGCATGCAGACCCGAAACGAGGAGCTTTATGATCAAGTTGAGCCTCGGCGGAGGGACGGGTAGGGCTGGGGGAAACGGGAGATGCGTATCCAGTTCGTAATTTGTGCGTACGGCTAGTAATTTCGTTCTTGCGCTGACTGCGATGCCTGTTGCTTTATCACGCAGACGTGACTCTCGGCTCGCTCCGCGAATTACGGCCACGGGCGATCAGCGAGACTGGCGTTTCAACTGTGATTGTCGGCGAATTTCGATTCCACTTTTCCCATCAAGGGTATCATCGCGAAGAATCTTAAAGGTTCAAGTCACGCGTTATCGTGCTCCCCGGGCGCTGGCCCCGTGATTCAGGAACCGTCTACCAAATGCTCGAGCCGCACCACTGCCGGCGCGCGCTCCCGCCCCTCGCGTCGTTCGATATTAACAGCGGGCATTATCCACGGACACAGACGTTTTATTTCCACTTGACCGACGATATATCCTCCCGAACTGCCCTGCAACTGCCAGCGCTTCGTAGACGTAACGATTGCGAGCAATAACAGTCGCCCAGCCCTTAAGTTCTCCACCGATCGTTGATCAGCGAATGTATCGACCCCTTAAACAAAGAGCTGGGAACATTTAGAGCGGACAGACGTAGTGCATGAAAACATGTTTGGAAATGTACCGACAATATAGATAATACCGATCCCTCGCTTCGATATAGGTACCCAGACCTTTAACACGCCACTACCCAAAAACCATTTAGATCGCGTTAACATATGTCAGAGTCCAGTAACTACGGAAAATGTATTCCTATTTTCTGAATGGCCAACGTTAAAATGTGCCACCGTCTTTAAACCCCGCTGCTTCGCCACCTCCACTATATTTCTTCCAGCCAGCGTACACATGTACTGGCACAATGTGCTGGACCGTGTTGCGGTGGCGCCTGGTGCGCGCTATAGAGAGTTAAACCCAGCTACCGGGGTGGCTCGTGTACCCGGTGTGCTTATGGTTATGTAGGCCTACCTCGTGCACCGTTCATCTGCTATCTACGTCATGCGAATATTACCGAGGGCCTTTGAGCCGTACTCCCGCATACCGCCAACTATTTGCAACGTTACGTCGCAAATTGGCGGGCGCGCAGGCTGCCACGGAGTCTTTGTGCGCGGGATTCCTTGGAAAATCTCCTGGGCCAGACTCCGCCTAGATTTCGCGTCGCGAGCGACTAGGGAACATTTAAGTGCCCGCGGTGGTTGAACTTTAAATTGCAGCAAACTACGTTTCAAACGTTTCACACCGGCACTAGATTTCTCACATGAAATAGAACATTGCGCGACAGCTTTGTTTTCAGAAGCCTTCTTAAATTCAGAGCAATGATGGATTTGGAATATCATCCGAAAGTTTGGGAGGATATGTATTAGTTCTTGATGTATTCCCCCGAGGATAGAATCCAGGCACACGTATCAGAAAGCGATCTGCAATCTGTGTCGCATATAGATGGCCCACTGCAGATAAACGCAACCTGGATACACACTCTGGAGGAAGGTCGCGGGGAAATTTACCGCGAACCCCTGTCCACGGTTACGTAAAAGACAGATACACGTCGGCCGATAAGATTTATCAGAGTTTTCTTGTTAGACGGCACTGGGATCGGGCCCCACACCACCCAAGACAGAAATTCGATCCGATGCATTTTAATGAACCGTTCTCGCTGGCAATAGAGTGATTTAAATGGATCGACCGTCTGTAACACAATTATTCAAGAGATCGGTCGAGGAGAGCCTCTCTGTAATTTGACGTTCAAAGCGATTCCCAGACACGTGAATTTCGATCGCGCGCGATCAGACGTCCTTAAATTATTCATCCCTCCTGAGAGCCCCGTTGGCCTTTCCCCGAGCCTCGGCGAAAGAATAAGTGGAAAAGGTGAACCGCTTTCCTCCTTTCGGAAACTTTTGTATTACCTTCTAATGATTGTTGCCGGCTCGACGCCGTACCTTCGCCCGTCAACTTTGCTCACCTAATCTCGTGCGTTAGTGTCCAATAAGCGAGGTAGGTCCGCTCCAACGTGGCCACCCTGAATATAATATTTTCGTTCTCCTCGATGACACGAAAAAGTGTTTAAGTAAGAGAGAGCTTCTGTCAAAGTTTAAGAAGAACGTCTTCACCATCTTGTCACTCATCCCTTCATAAAGAACGACTCTTCCTCAAGGAACATTACTTCGCGGTATCCAGAAATAGGAAAATACTTAGAGTGATCGAAAGTTGAGTGGACTTTAATCTGAAGTTGATAGTGTAGGCGGAACTTCAGAGAAGATAACGTCAGAATTTTCAAATATGTTGCCACGACACAGGAAGCTACTCCTCTGAAAGACGAAGCAAATGTTCTGGTGCAATTCTTTAGAAGCTTTCAATAGTGTTCAATTAGGATTAAGTTCAACACCACCTAACGACAAGAAAGTGAAAGTTTTAAATTCGAGAACGTATATCTCTTGTATATCATCAACTATTTTCGAATTGGGTCAGGGGCTCCTCGACGGTCGAACCGCTTTCACGCGTAAAAATAATAGACTCCGGAAGATTATGTAAAATAATGAAAGCCCGTCCGGGAGTCGGTCGTTTTTAGAGCAGTGAGCTCGCGCCGGATATACTCCAGCGATCGTGAATCAAGACAGTCGCTGGAACTCGAGTTTCCCGTCCCGCTTCCGGTCCATTTTCGAGTTACAACGCATTACAGAGTTCCCCAGCAAACCTGGGAACGATTCTCGCCGACTTGGGAGAACGATGTTAAGCCGAGAGTAAATTTTTAATGGGCCCACGGGGCTTCCAGTTTTATAAAATAGCGCCGCGATACATGCGAATGATCGAGACGAAGAATCAAGCCGCGCGATAAGAAACGCTTCGCGCTAACTATCCGTCATACTACTCTGCGGGATCCAGAAACGCTAAAAAATAATAAAAAATACACTGAAGCATTATACACAGGGGTTACAGAAAGGGGTCAGTACTTGTACGATATAGATAACACTAAGCTAATATTTGTCGACAAATTATTACCGTATAAGCTGTAATACCAGTAATACTCTGTATTCCATGCTTCCACACGCGTTCTATCCCATCAATTTTTTCTCAACCAAGATATTTTCCCTCCCATCAGCGTGTTTCGACTGCACCCCGCGCGCACCATACAGAGCAGCGAGCGTAAGAGGGAGGGCGCGGTAATTAACGCACCAAGTTCCACCGCGATTCGCCATTGTAGCTACATCTGACCGCGTCAAATTAATAGTCCACGGCACGTCTATGCAAACGCCACGCGGAAAATCAACACTTACAATGCCGCGGGAAGCTATACATTATCCAGCGCGTTATCGCCTGCACCGTCGCGTGTTCGCGCGCGCACCGGAGGTCAATATTTTCCATACGGAGAACGGCGAAGCGTGATGCGGCAAACAGCGCCGGGCATAATGAGCTGACAATGTAATGTCCAAAGTGAATCTGGAGACAGGAGCCCTCCGCTGGACGTCAATATATTGATGACTGGTGCGGTAGGAGATTAAGAGACGCCATTACATATAACGACGCGCCGGCGTGTTTGCGATTGGTCAGCAGCGGGACGTCCGTGGTGTTGTAAACTCGACAGCGCGCAACGTTATTAAAGCTTTACCGTGCCCTCCATTCAGCGGGGAGATCGTAAAAGGTATTCCGATCCGTGATATAAGACGAGGCACCGCGACAATGCGGGGTTTTACGGGGCGTAGCTTCTCCCTGTAACGGGCCTGCCAATCGAGGGGGTAACGCGATCCACCACTTACGCCTTAAAGGGAACGTAACGGCGATACCTAATAAAATGTCGTCGGATTATTTTTCACCTTGGGTACCACGGCCGAGGGAGAGCGGCGGTGAATCGACGTTACCATTAACGGAACATAATCCACGGGCTGGACACCGCTCGTTCAGGGGTGCCAGCCGTGAAAGAGCCGGCGAAGAGTAGGCGCCGTGAATGGAACCCTCCCCTCGTGCAGCGTACTTTCTGCACGATTCGCGAGCCTGCCGTGTTGCGTGGGACGAAATCGATCGCGTACCAACGATCCATCGGGCGCTCATCAATTATCCCTGGCAGCCTCGAGGTAGACAGACTTGGCTGGGGGTTAATTAACCGCGCGATTTTAAGGCGGCGCGGCGTCTGCAGCGTGGAAATCAAGCGTACCATCCAACAACAAGCCCTCCTAGGGCTGATGTGAAGCGTTTCGTGCGCGTCGTATCGGGAAACTCGCGTCGTATCGATCTCCATGGAGAAACGCGCGGCGGTTGATCGACGTGGTGGGTAGTGGAGGATTGGCGGCCGAGAGGGAAGGGGTTCCAGACGGCTGTAGTCAGACTGAATTCAACTGGTTACGCAGGATCACTTGCCTGACTGTGAATCATGTCAAACAGTATTGCGAATGAAAGAAATATAGTGAGGTCTATCAGAAGATGAGATCTACCGTCTGTTGACTCCTTGCACTCAAGCCCACTCATCTTCCTCGTTCTGACAAGCCGTAGAATGACTCAACGACCACTTGCATTCGTTCGAATCACAATCTCGATTGGACTCGCCTCGCGGCCACTGCGTCGTCTCTTTCGATACCCTCCGAGTGCGGTTACGTGACACTGCGTCGCTGCGAATCGAGTCTAGCCGAGCAACGGATGGCCAAGGGAAAAGGGACAGGGACGGTACGGAGAGGAAATGGGAGAATAGGGATGAAAATGGGGGACGCGGGATGTGGGGTCGAGGGTGAGCCGGCCGGATCCAGTACGGGAGGGAGCGGTAATCGGCAGCAAGTGAATTGGAACAAATGCAGACAGACGTGAGGTGGGCTGCTGGCTCGCTTGATACCGCAACCAAGAAATATAGTATAAACCGAGCGCTGGTATTAATTGAGTTCGCCCCCTCTCTTTCGCCGATGTAACCGTGCCACCCTGCTGCCATTTTCCCTAACTATTTCGTCCGGCTTTAAGACGAATCGATGAAACACTCGCGGACTAAGTCGGGGCTAAGAACGCGCGGGAAAACGGGGCAGGATCACCGATCTCCGCCGAATCTCTCCTGTTTCAGCCCTGCGCTGTGACGAAAGTGGATTGAAGGCTTTCAAAATGCTGTACTTGTAATCGAAGAACATGGAATCAACTCTGTAAGTACTTGTTACAGGTGAAATCGCCGATAGAGAAAGTGTATTCGCAGTCTCAAGTCGCACTGAATTACTCATTGCCAGAGAAGTTGGCTTCTCGTTCATCGTCGCGCGCATGCAATACCGCGACATAATCAAAGTCACAGGTTTGTAGATTTAATCAGGATGATCGTGCGTATCCCAGGTCAAATAGTGGTCATTGCACCGCGGTACGTGCGATATTGAACTATTATTTGCGCAAGTAGTAATCCAAATAAGCCGCGAATGATAACGCAGTTATGGGGACGCGCGATATTTATGCGGCCAGCCGCGAGCGTAGCGCGAAATCGATGCACGCGGGGAAGAACGTGAAAGGGCGACGCGATTACTCGCGGATCACGCGGTGTCGCGTCCGCGGTAATATTATTTTTCCGGCTTTGTTTACTCGGCCGCGTCGCGACGCCCGAGCCGCGGTGGAAGCCGTCCGACCTCCCCTGGCAATCTGGATTTCACCCCCGAACTTAATATCCGGCCGCGCTCGTAGACGACGCGGGCAAGTAAAACTAATTTCGTAAATCCTTTAATCTACGCGTTTGCCGGCGAGTCGAAGGAAGATTAAGGGAGAGGCGAACTGAATGGGCCGAGCAACGAGAGCGTTTGATGGAATATGATGAACGAGCCACCCTGAACTTTATTATTGGCGGAGGGAGATATCGAGTCGAAGGAAGAAAAAAAACTTACCGGCACCAGCGAGTATCGTTAAATCGTTGCTGGGAGGTCCGCCGACAGGGCCGTTACATGCCCGACGATTCCCGAGCCCCTTGTGTTTTGTTGTTTAGCGCGATGGCGGGAGACAGTTGGAAAGGGAACGGCAGCGATTTAATTGTAGTAATTCCAAGTTCGCGAGACCCTCATTAAGTCGCTCGTTAAACTTCGTTCGAATCGGAGTCTGAGGATTGCCGATCGGAGGGCCATCCAATCAGGGCGTCGCCTTAGAGATCGAATCGTTACATTAATTCATTTTCTCTGAGATGGAGAAAATCCAAAGGTTTGCCAGCGGTGCTTCTAGGTAATGAAGCTAATCGTCTCGTTGTTATTTGCTCGCGATTGCTCATTAGATTTTTGACGTCGAGTGTTATATAATTTCCCAGTCTTTTCTCTATTCTCGCTGATGGTAATACGAACAGATGTTTTCTTATTAGACTCTCCCCAGTGGCAAGAAGAGATCCACCCTTAGCGCGAAGGAAAATGAATTCCCATTTAATAAGAAACCAAAGCAAATACATCGCTCCACCCCAAAATACATAATTCCTCGATCCCGCGATAAATTCACCCTCGGCAAGCGTGGATAGGCAACTGCTATCAAACGTCTATTCTTTCCCCTGGAAGCATGATTCGATCCAGCGCGGGCTGGAAAGTTTTCCTCGTACATCTAGCGCAAGGTAGCAGGCTCTCGATCAAGGTATCAAACATCAATTATATCATCACTCACTTCCATACTGCTGCGCCAGGAGGGAAGCGAAAACCTGGCCTGGACTTCGGGCACCTCTGCCAGCGGACGAAGCGGAAGCGGCAGCGACGGCGTGGCGGGTGTTGTTTTCCTCGTCGTCGCTGCTCGACTGAGCACTGGGTCCGTAACCGCGCCTTTCACGCCATTCCAGGGACCGTTGACGGCGCAGCCCACGGCCCCCGTTTCCGTGGCCGTGGCCCAGGGTGCCCTCGCCGTCCATCACTGCAGCATCTGCGACAAAATCAGGGGAATTTCATTAGCCACGCATAGCTACGTATATACGTATGCACCCAAAAGATAAAATGAACGGAGAAAACGTACGCGTTCATATAACCCGGAGCGTTTCAGATATCTACTTCAATTCGAAATAGCAGCACATTGCTTGTTATTAGGAGAATCAGTCCATTTTACTGCGCAAACATTTGGGTGCTGCACGCTTGAAAAACAGGACTCCTGATTGGTTTAAATTGTCAGTCCTGGGTGTTCCGTTACGGGGACAATTTAATCGAGTAACGGTCGAAATAATTCAACGAGCTGCTATCAGGGTTCAAAGTAACAATCACCGTGGTAAAAAGCGGCTGGAAATTTAATTCGTAAACAATGTGCAACGGTACGAACACTGGTACTGGTGACCAACGTTTAAATAAATATATTACACGGAACAATTTGATCAAATTCAATATTACGATCCATTTATTCCTTCTGAATCGCCACTGCGATATGTGACGCTGACGCACTTCAACTGGCATAGAATCGTGATCCGAGATTTGTGAAAGCGCACACTTCACACAGTGGATTTTATTGATATAAAAAACGCTAGATAATGGAAGCCTTCCGATACACCGAAACCCGATAACACTTGAACATCAAACAACGCAGGCTCATTAACCATTCACGGCCGCCGATGGGAGTCATTGGAGGTCGAATGAAATCGAATTGCAAGCCCCGATACTCGCCGATATTGAACGTGGATAATTCGTGTATCGACACAGGCAGACGTGTTTACGTCTGGACCGCAGCCTGTGTTTTGTGCGTATCGCTAGGAATTCCGATCTATGAAAGAGATAACGGATATTCATGAATTTACCCAAATATCGCTTTCCAGTCAACAGCACATTCCTCCCAATTCCCTGCTCGCGATATTCGCTTGCTCGTCACAGACTCTGCGTAGCTCTGCGTCCACGGAAAACTGTTTTATTTGTTCGTTTCTATCTATGCGCCGCAAATACTCGACTCGTTTTCTAGCTACATTAGCATTTCGTGTTTCAGGGTGCAAAGAGTTCGCATCGTTCCGTGTATTCGATTACTCGGTCCGTGGTCGTCATAGGAAACCAAGTTTCCCAAGATCAATAACATCTTGAGCGTGTACGGGATCGGATAATCGAGTGGCGGATGCCTCTTGAAATTCCCATGGAGACGTCCTCGCGGTGAGTAGCTCTCCGTTGATTGCAGAGACAGCTGATTGATGCTCGGGAGTACGATCCGAGCAGGCTGATCGACCGCCTTAAGATCACTCGCTGCTCTTTGGACTATGAAATTTCAGTTTAAAATGGCTACCAGATTCAGGGCGGACTTGTCCATTCCTTAGCAACACCTTCAAAACTTCGCTTGCAGAGCCACTGAATTCAGGTGATTTTATGATGACTCTGTGGTGCCTAAGACCACTCGACGGTGTGTATTAGCAACGCATTACTTTCCAAGAGCATTCAGACGAAAACGGTGTGAATTAATGGGCGATTTGGGAAGGGAATCAAAGCTCGTTTGATTGAAAATGATCTGGCAAACGCGTGCCTCGCCATGGGCAGCCCTTTGTGTCAGTAACCAACGTGAATAAAGCCCAGGCGCTACACATTCCACGCGAGTATTCAAATTCGACGCCAATCGGCACTTTCCATACAAGCAGCTAGCGCCGAACTCGGCGTTCCTCGACGAGCAAAAACACTCCGCTCCGGCATCGCGATCCAGTGGTCCCTCCTGAAATTGTACATGCCCCAGAAACGGTCGTTTCAATTTCAAAGCTCGGGGGTCAACGTCTTCCCCGCGGGAGCAAATAAATATTCAAGAGGCGGGGGAGGGTTCGTTTAAAAATGCTCGAACCGCGTCGAACGATTTTAGCGGCGGGGGTGGAACGAACGGACGAGTGGCGTGGGAACGGGGTGCCGCGTGGAAATTAAGTGCGAGCGAAGTTACCGTTCGTTGGAGGCTTATCAAAACGCGAACGATACCGCGCACCGCTGCGTTACGAAGCGTACCGCGCCAGTCACGATTCGGTGAGGACGCAACGAAATTTATGGAGGAATATCCAGCGGCGTTGGGCGTTACCGTTAATAAATTTCCCACCGTGCCGGGAAGTCGGCGAGGGATAAGCCGTCTCCTCTGGAAACGTACCCTTATGCATCGCCGGGCACCTCTCAGAGCCACTTTTCTCACTTGCCTCAATAGCGGCTAACAGGTCGCATCCTCTACAGACGAGAGGGTGCTTCTGGGATGTTTTGTTTTGCCGGGACCCTCGGCTCCTCCTTCGTTCGCGTGTAAGCGAGTCGAGGACGTGGGAGACTTGTCAAACCGTAAGTGAATCGGAAAACTCGCTGTTCAGGGTTAACGAAGAATCAGCGAACACACTCGAACGAGGCACGCCCTCGGAGGGGGATGCTCGAACTACCCCACTCCAAGTCTGGTCATTAAGGGAATGGAAGACGTGATTTTTGTGGTGGTTGATTCCAGGGTGAGCGTAGGAGAGGGTAGAATCTTTGCCTCGCGCAAGGGCACAGTTGTCATCTCGCGGAGGAAAGTAGACAACAATATGGCAAACAGGGTGGTTTATGGTGCATCGTTTACGATCACGTCTCCGACCCCCCTGTCGTTCCGTTTCACGTATTAAGAATAGCATCCACCATTTTAATAGAACACTTCCATAAGAGCCCATAAACGCGGAGTACCGAGCCATAGGGCACTCTTATTGCTATAACTTCTAACACGTGGCATTAACGGCCGATAATGTGACAGTCTTGTACAATATAAAAAGTTCCACGTGGAGGAAAGCCTGTCTCGGAGCTGCTGACTATAGGGACGATGTTCCACGTTACCGTGCATTCTTTCGAGACGTAAAACGCTGGGCCTTATAAAACCAGAGTATCCGTTCCTTTATGAAAAGGCTGGCGTGACACACTTTTAAATATCATTACAATATTTTTCTGAGAGAAACTCGCGGTTAGATGTCATCGGTCTTGTGGAATATAGAACGTTCTGTTGAAAAGAATAACAATGATTCTGGAATGTCCAAAACATCTCTCATAGTGGCCCTCTTTTTGATGTACAGTAGCGGACAAAAAAGTTACCACTTTTTCGACCCACCCTAATTCTATTACTTTTCAATATCAATTCAAAATTGTAGTATATGCCTAACATACATATTCTGAAAGAGAATTGAAAGCTGTATAAAATCCAGTTACAGTTGAATTTATTTAACTAACAATGAAAAAACCGCACATAACATTAAACAAGACAACACACTTTTAAAGTCAACAAAAAGTTACCACTTTTGAACATAAAAACATCTAATATTTTGTGGGGGGACATTTTGCTTTTAGGACAATCTAAAATGTTGCTAAACGTGGTAACTTCTTTGTCGGCCCCAAAAATGTGTTACCCCCTTTAATATCATACAACACTTTTGCTTGTCAGTTAATTAAATTCAACTTTAACTGGATTTTATACATCTTTAAATTCTCCATCAGAATATGCATATTAAATATACCACAGTCCTAAATGTATGCTAAAAAAAATAACAAAAATAGAACAAATCGAAAAAGTGGTAACATTTTTGTCCGCTAGTGTATCTAATTATTTTAAAGATATTTCCTCGCATCGATCAAGACATGGGTTACGCGAGACACTCTGTGCAAGTTCCTTAGCAACAGTTTGCTTTTATGGCTGCATACTTGCACCCCATTAATATATTTCCGGGAACACGAGAGCACACGAAACGACTCCGCTTACATCCGCCCCCTGCCCCTTATTTTTATCCAGGAAATTAGAGTCATCGCGAGGTTGTTTGCTCGGCCAGGCAAGAGCGTCATATTTCACGCACGAGCGAAACTCGAGAATTGTAATTGAACGCGGGGGCGGGCAGCCGTGTGGTTGGCGGGAGGATTCGTTGGACAGACCCGACGCCAAGACGAGCACAGGCATTAGGGAAAAAGTTATTCTTATTATTGAGGTGGGTCACACGTGTATATTATTGCCAAGAAGTTGCCCGCCCCGTTCCACAGCGGCGAGCCAGCCAGCACGTGAAAGTTTTCCGATACTTTCGTAACGACGACCTCGCGTCGCCCTCATAAGACAACCGGAATGCATCGCCGACGATCCAGGTTTCCTTCATATCTGCCAATTGTCCGCAACCCCCGAGCGCCACAACTACCCACGTCGCTGTGCATTTATCGTCAGCTCGAGCTTAACAATTCTTCGTCAAGCTCCACGCTTTTAGCGATAAGCCAAGGAAATCGAGGCCACCAAAGGCTCGATCGAGTTTCAATGGTATCGAGCACGCTTCAAGTGACAATGCGAGCGCACAACCCCCTCGGGATCGCGGAAAAGCAGAATGTTAAGCAGTCATGGGATTCCATCGCATCCCCAGCCTCCAGCCCGTAAAAATAAATCAGTCTGCGGGAGTCGTACGTAGCCTCTTAGAAAGGGGTTAAAAAGCCTCGTACGTACGGCACGCATACGCCGCCCTACAGTCCGATGTGTACACGTTGGAGTCGCGAGAAGTCAGCCCGTAACATCTCGCCGCGGACGGGAATATAGTGGCACTCCGACTTTCAGACCACGAATTCAGTCTTAGAGGAAGCCGTACTATAAAAGGCTTTAAGAGTTTCCCGGTGTTCGCGCGAATTGAGTGGGATTTGCATGGCACGCCGTGGCAGGAATTTCGCGAGAAATGTGGCCCGAGTTTTTAAACGGCGTCTAACGAACTCGACAGCCCCTCCGTGGGGACATGATCGTTGTGGTTCTCCGCGAGTCGCTCGGTGGCCAAGGAGCACGTAAGAAGGACATCTGAATGCATGAAACATAGACCCTACAGCCTCCGCCTCGCGGCCAGATATGACTGGAGAGGGTGAGAAGGAAGTTTGCATATTCATCGACATCGCGCGGATCCTTCGTGCTCGTCAACCGAGAGGGCACACTTTGGATCTTAAACGCCAGACACCGCTTCTTGCGTTTCGAAATCGATGTCGCCGCGCGCAGGATAATTATGTCTGCCTCTAATCTCGCCGCGACGTTCCCGCGGCTACACCACCTGATACCGTTTCTCTATCGCGAACGCCTTCGATGACGATCCCTCGCCGTGAAAATTTGAATACCCGCTAATTACGGGGCGTCTGCCACTCCGGTTCGAAGCGTATTACGTGTACCATTAAATTTTGCTTTGTACGCGATACGCGGAGCCCGCGATCAGGTTATGCATATGCCGCGGCACGCGTCGCGCGCGGAATACGCTCGCGGAGGATACGTGACGCCGCGGGGTAATGGCGTTCGAGGGTTGCCGGCGACAATCGGCGCACTACCCGAGCCAATAACGCGTAATGGCTCTCGATTGTGCGTTCGCGGGGATACTTAGCGGGATCGATCCTTGTTTGCCGATGCTTCGAGTGGTGAACCAGATTTCTTAGACAGCCTGAAGCTCGACGGATCCCGAGACTGTTTGTAGTGGAACAGAGTCGCAAAATGATGCTCATCGATTCTTCCTCGGGATCTAAATGAGCGAGCTTGTGTCTTTTCAGCTGATAGCGAGAATGTATTTATTCATGAAGTGGTTCCTCGTGTAAATCAGAGCGGCGGACTCGATTGCGGCCCTTCGAACGGGCTCCCATCCGGAATTCTATAGCGTCGAACGGAGAAGCGGGTAGGCGACAGCGCGAGACGAAGAAAATTGCACGGGGTGCGGGACAGGCGGTATTTTGCGGCGCAGAATGTCAATTAAACGGCGTGGCCGATTAACCATAACCGAAACCTCGACAAAGGCCAGAGCGTGTGCACCGTTTCGCACTCCGGCGGGTTCATCACGCGATAATTTATATGGTAATTCCAGGGATGTAATAAGTCCCCCTTGGCAAACTCTAGCTACCACTACACACGAGCGAGCCGCGTACACCGGCGTCCTAGGCTGACCCCGACGTTCCATCGGGAGTGAGGACGGCCTGCCGTGTACACATCATTACTAAAAGCGGTCATCGATTCATCGGGGCTTCGGCCAGCAAACGCCAGCCCGCCCAAACGATCCGCTCGTCCCGCTCTCTTGTAGTAAGCTCCTCTATAGAGGAGCCGCACTAGACGCGAGCGTGTGTGCGCCACGCCGCATCCCCATTGTCAAATTTTCCCAGCCAGCCTCGATTCTGCGCGTCCGATTTAATTAACACCATCTCGTTAACTTTCGTTACGGGCCGTCGTGTCCCGAACGAATCGCTGGAGGAAGATGAATTTAAATATTGAGCCGCGTCCTTTGCCTCCGTGATTAGCCCTGGCCATCCTGGATCGTTAGCGAGTATCGCGCCTGCGTGATCCTGCTATCGAACATTTCGTGTCCGCTTTTAGCAAATATTTTTTCATTTTTCTTCTCTTTCAAACATTGGGTGGATGAAGTCAGTAGAATTCAATGACACCTTCTTAGAGTCTCGTAATGAGCTTTTCCTTATTGAGATTTAAAGATTGATGCAGGTTCTTGAATAATATTATTGCGTGCAGTGCCCGGGACAAAACGATCCTCGACAACCGCGACGTTAAATATATTCCAAGCGTGACTGCACGAGAGGTCACTGTCATCTGTTGATTCATGCGGATGAGAGGGTGGATATTAAAAGCAACGATAATCGATGAGGATGGATGGGGCTATATCGTTACTGCGATACGATTTATTCGTAAATTTTGTTTGCCCCGGCGAAATCGAAAAACCGCGACCCGTCGGTGAGGAATAAGCACACACAGAAATATGTACGCGTACTTGGAGTGATTTCCAATTGCAACGGATCGCACTGGAAAACATACAGAAGCTACAAAGTTCGATATTATTAATTGAAAATATCCTAGAGTATTTGGACACATTTTACGTTTCATCTATTCGCAGGTATTTGGATTTACCTAGAGTGCGAATAACTGTACAGCGACGATGAAAGGTATATCGAACGCGAGCCCGGTTCTAATTACAGGGAATGAAGAAAACGCGCGTAATTATGTCAATCATTGCTATTGCACCAATTAAACGCCGCCGACGAACGTCGAAAGACGCTTAAACCCGCTCCGTTGCATCTCGAACGGCGCCGCGTTGAGAGACTTCTGGAAAGGTGCGCGAATCGATAGAAGGGGAAACACAAAACGAAAAGAGAAAAGAGGGGAATTACCGTTTAATTGATGACAAAGAAGAATTTCCACATTCGCCCGTCTGCGGGGGAGGTCAAAGCACCCGGTCGATTGAAGGCAAACGAGACCATTGCTAGACCTTTCAGAAGCTAGATTCGTTTGAGATCAGAGAACCGAGGACGTAGACTTGACTGCAGTGATTGCTAGGTCGATTGTCAGCGTCTCTGAGAGCGGTTCTGTGCCCCGGTCGTCGAGATTTGTAATTGTTCCTCATGATTATTTGGTCGATTTTCTTCGACTTGGACAAAGACCTAGATTCATTAAATCCTACGTTAGTCCTAAGTAAAAAAGTTTTGTCTAAAAATTTCCCTAGTTACAATGATAATATCTCTATATTTCACCTCGCGATCACGCGACTTTCAACGATCGTTTACACTTTATCGTAGATCTCCCCTAGATCAATGAACTTGTCATCGGTTTTCGTTCACTAAACTTTCCAAGCCACATCGCGCCCCAATCGATCGAGGCAACCTAGGGGGGGCTTGTATAGAAACCGTGGCCAAGAAGGAGAGCTTTTAATTTCATGACACGAACGCCAGTACCGCCCTCAAATCGTTTCTCTGCCCCTTTTATAGCTGCGAGCTTCATGAACATTTTCACCGATGTTTTTCCCTATAAAGGAAAACGATACCTCGCTATCCTCTCGCAGGCACCCCAATTTGGTCGGTAATCCAAGGGAATACGATAAATTCACCGGGACTTCGCAAACACAATAAACGCTCGTGACGTTTCTTCTCCATCGGGTCGCGCTTAAAATTCGATTTCGTTTTCGAGCGGGTTAGCTTCAATGGAATAATAACGGGCCAAGAATGTAGGTATTCTTAAAATGTGGACGAAAGTGTCTGGCCGCATTTCGCTGTGGATTCAGGTTGAATAGGAGGCGATCGAAGACGCGCCCTTCAAGATATCGGAAAAGTATTTCCTCTGTCTCCTCTGTCTATCGTTTGTGCCTCGTTACGTTCCTTTTTCCTTGTTTATACGTACAGATCGTTTCATGTTTACTCATACCAACGGAGCAAGTATCGTAATTTCCCTTCATAAATATGATAATGCTTTACTAGAGTGGAGGAACTGTTGGTCGAAGCATTGCCTGTAAAGCTTAAGAGTTTATTCCGGCTACCACGTGTATTCGTATTAAATAACTTCTTTACTGTAATTATGGGGAAATAAGAAACTTAGTAATTCCAAGTTTAAACGACGGGCAGTGAAAACGGGATCCGCTACCGTTGACCACAGCAACGAGACATGTTTCGTTATCGCGGGAAGATGAGTTGCCAGGACTGAAATGGAGTATTCAGTCAACAGTCTTCGAAAAGAAAAGGGCAGTAGCCGCAGGGAGCAAACAGGTCTCAAGGGAGTTGCTCTAAGATTTACATAATGAAAAATCTTTCCTCCGTTTATGAAAGAAGGGACGTTCAATTAAAAGATTTCATATACCGCGAGAAAATATTTCTTTTAGGATTGTTGACACACCGCGGAGACTGTCTTGAATTTTCGTTAGAAAGGGAACGACGACGGGAGAAGCGGAGAAGACGAGTGAGACTGCGAGCTCTGGCAAACGCTGGAGCGCTGAATGGAAAAGTACCATGAACGTGAGGGGAGCTAGAAACGGTTAATAAAGGTGACAGTTATTTCGAAACTGCGGGATTTCAAGCATATGCGCGTTCGAAAATTATTTCCTGACGAATTCCGGTGCGCGACGGAACAAAATATTCAATTAAACCGCCGCGAAGCCGACGAAAAGTGGAATAAATGTTCGATTCCAGCCGGCAGGGTGCACGAGCACACGGCGGATAATCCGAGAAATGGGATTCATTTTTGCAGTTACGTAGCACATGTGTCATCAGAGATATATTTAATTATATGCCAGGAATAAATCCTCGCAAAACGACGTGACTGACCGAGAATTTAGAAGAACGCTGAATCGATTGAAACGCGAGTGAAGAATCCTGCGAACCGACTGGCTACAATTGTTTATGGACGCAGGAGGGCAGGATCGCGGGGGAAGTAGTCAGAAATCGAGACTTTTGAGACAGTCGTTCTGGAATCCCCTTGAAAACAATATCTTCGTAACGTAAAGCCGGCCTTGGAAATTGGATTGTCCTTCAAAAGTCCCGGGGGTGTTCTAGCCAAGAGCGCGCGATGATTCACTCGATGAGAAGCCCGTAAAATCTGCCGAAGCTTCTTCTTCCCTTGCGAACGAGCTCGAGATACCGATCGTGATGAAATTCCGAGAGACGGTATTATAATAATCGAGGCGATATAAAACTCGGGTAGCGATTAACATCTAGAACGTGTCCCGTTCAAAACTTTCAACGTGATAAGGTACTGAGTTCTTCCCGAGGGAAAGAGAACATTTCTACAGAGTTTGTAAACATTTTTGAAGCTTGTACATTCAAGAAAGTGATCGAAATTATCGGCTGTATGTCACGAGAAAGTGGCAAAGGCAACTGAAAGGCGTTGAGACATGCCATGGAAGTGGTAGAGGTTCGTCTATAGTCAGACGCGTTAGGTGTTCGGCACAAGTTACGCGGTAGAATTTTCGAAGCATGCACAAGTTTAGTTGCAATTCCACGCACAGCAATTCCATCGTTTCACTTCTTTTTTAGGAGTTTTACTAAAAAAGGAAACAGACACCTTGTGACGCAAACAACTAAATGTCACCGAATCACATTGAACCTAATAAGAACCCAAGCACGCTATTATCGCTGCCTCCACAATAACCAAGGACACTCGTCTTGGCAGACGAATAAGAACCCTTTTACCAAGAGGCATCCCGCGAGCAGCCTGCGGATCGCGTAATTCCAGCGTTCAGAGCGCGAGAAAAAGCGTCTCGGGTCCGTTTTCTTTCCATTATGACGGTCGTCCGTTAGAGCTATCGCGAAAAGTAGGTGTTGCCTGCAATAAAGCCGCCGCTACTTTCCCCATCCCCCGCGATACTCCCTCCTTCGCGGACGGTAAATGTAAAGCGGAATGAACGTTAAGTAAAGTCCTCTGGTAGCGCAACGTTTTACGCGCAGTGCGCCGCATAAAGCCTCTTACGCTGGAAGTAAATTGTAAGTCCCTTATAGCCGACTGGTCAACGCTCTAAGCGCTTTCGTTCGGCCTCAACCCCCGGCAAAAACAGCTTGGAAACGTAAGGAGATTAGAGTCGTTATTGCGCGCGGACGTGGGGGACGAAAGCGGAAGTTCCATGCGAAAGTCGCGAACCGTCCCCCTCGGCGAGCGTGTTCCGTTCGTTCCCTTCGCGGTTCCGCGTCTCGCGAGCCGGGCAAAGTGACGGAAAGCCGGCTACAAAAGAATCAGAGCCGCGGCGTATTTAAGTACGACTTCTATAATGGCCAGAGCGACACGGAGTTTCCGAGGGAGATAAGAGGTAGGGGCGGTTGTCTGGTTCTCATTTCCTGCGGGCGCTCCGGGCGAAGCGCGTTTGTCGCGAATCGGCTACTTAACCGGCGTGGTCCATTATTGTTTTCGTGGTAATTGGCGTCCCTTGACTTTTCATACAGCGGAGGCGTTTGTGTTGGCGAAGAAAGCTCCTGGCAGAGTCTGTTGGCTCGGATAATGTATTTGTGGAGATTCTAAGGATTCAGTAAGACTAATTAGGGGCGGTTCTGGTTAATCAAAGTTCGTGTAATTTGAAGGGGGTGGTAAGTGTTCTACGTAGGAAAATGAATGGGACGATGTAAACGGTGACCTTTAGCGAAATACGTTTCCTTGGGCGTAGCGTGTGAAATACGATTCTCTTGAGGATCGTGGGAAACGTGTAATATCTTTCTACCATTTACCTGTTTTCAGTATCGATCAGTTGTAGTATAAGTGACTTGCAGAGACGGAAGTATGATTTACGAGGGAATCGAGAAAAACTGAAATGCATCTCATGATTCCAAGGGCTGCGAACTATGTACAATATATTATGAAACACTTGAGCTACTTACAGTGGCGCGTCAGACTGGTGGTCAGAATCTGCTTGTTAGGGTCCGCGTGCTCAGCAGAGCTGAAAGGCAAAAAAAGAAACAGACTATCAAGTACACAGCAAAGATTTCATATTAAATGAAAGACATTATTCTGCTTTGGGTCGGGATAAGCTCTACATTTAATTTGCGAGTTGGCCAGATTCAAACTAAATTTGCATCCAATTCGTATCAGGTCCGAGTTAGAGTAACTTAAACCTCAATGAAGCTTTCCCTCGGTTCCACCACAGTCCAGACTACCCCTACACTCGTTACCCAGAGTTCAGATAAGACTGTTCACGGAGGGAACCAACGACTCGACATTGCTGGCGCGTTAGATTTACGCCAGGCAGAAAGTCGTCGTTTAATTTATGCTTGGCTATGGTATATTTACGTTGAACGGGTATCATGCGCCGGATATCCAGCGAACAGGTCCGCTCACGATTGCTTAACGTAGCCAGCGGTCCCAGAGCACGGTTAATGAAGAATTAAAGTCGGCCTCGCGTTCCTATTACGAACAGCTACGATACACGGACGAGTGGGCTAGACCATGTGGATTCCGAGGCTCCGCGAACGGTGCATGTTTGATGCCGGAAGCGCTTCGAGACCCGGGGCCTACCCTCCTCTAGCTGCGGTTTCCGCAACCTCCGTAGGGTCATTAGCCAACCATTCATTATGCAAGTGCGAGGCAGTATTGCGTCAATATGGTGGGGGCGGCAGATTGTTGGCCCAATCGATAACAATGCGCTGTGTTTACCAGCCAGATAATCAACAAACGCAGCTTCTGCTTCCTTGCCTCCGAAGACCAAGCAAGTGGGAATTACAGTCTGCCCCGTTCCGAATGATATTGCGTCCCGGAAGTGTTGCCTATCCTTCCGCCCCTTCTTCCAACCCTGTCACTCTGCAACCCGTCAGCCCCCGCCCCCTGTCTGCAGCTACTTGGACGTCTCGCGACGGCTGATGCAGCTACTGCTCGCCAATTAACACCCCCTTTCTCCTACCTCCCACGATCAACTTCGCGAACCACGGTACCCTGACGAGGTCCACTTAAAAACATAGCTACCTCGTGATTCCTTTTTGCTGTTGCGGCGAAATGGACAGCTCGTAACCTGTTACACAGGCCCGGGGGCACGTGACCCCGCCGAAATATTCCAGAAGTAGCGCGCCTCGGACGGCTTACTCGCAGGACCGCCGGTCAACGAGGCAGAATACGATATTCGAGAGGATCGTCGAGCGACAGACGGGACACGGACACCACGGAAGTATGAAACGCCGAGATGAAAGGGGGCCTGGGCGATATTCCGAAACAGGAGGAAGCTGGAAAAGAGGGTGGGAAGATGGGACGGTGAGTAGGAAGGGTGAAAGTGAGAGGGAGAGAGAGAGAGAGAGAGAGCGAGTGGCCGAGGTAGATCCGTAGACCCCTTTGATCTAAGTTTCTTGGAATGCAGGCCGAAGGGACAGCGTGCGTAGCTACCGCCCGGGAAGTTGCCGGTAATTTGCTTAGTTGAATTAGATTGTGAATTTTGCACCGCAGTGTTTGAGCCATCGTTCGTCTACGACTTTGCAGACCCCGACCCGCCTCTACCCCCCGCCAACCATCAACCACCCTTTTCCCGGCACCGTGCAGCGGGGGTTACCTCGTCACCGACCTTATAATTACTGTTCCATCTTCAGACAGAAGTTTGCCAATTCGTTGGCCCGGCAGAAATCCTCGCGCTTTGATCCAAGGAGGAGCGGGTACGCGACGCGGCGCCGCGTCGGGCGGAATCGCGCGCGATGACGCCTAGGAGCGGGGCGTGATTTCCGTCGCTTTGATCTGCTCTGTCTGCTAAACGGAAAAGATGATCTCGAATGGAGACGCCCCCCGGCGCGGCGCGGCGGCCGGGAATAAAATTAATCTGACATCAATGGGGACGCGCGACGGCAGCGCGGGCGGCCGGCGACGTGAAAGCCCTCAGACAAGCTGGATGCTCGGATTATTTCACGGTTCATAGTTGGGAATATCTGGCAAGTTTCGCGGGCGAAAGTGGAAGTCGCGGGGCTGTTGAACGTTCGAGGAGATTTCCCTCTGTCTGACGTACTTTTCCCTTTAATTGCCTTTGGCTGCCAAGCGTCTATAGTCAGACACTTTGTCTGCTTCCTCGTTTACGTGGATCCGCTCGTGCGAGCGCGGAGTCGCGCCGAAATCGCGCCGTAAAACGCGATTCGTCGGCGCGATGGGATCGTGATCGACGGTGGGAGAAAAAGAAACACAGGGAGAGGGGAAGAAAAAGGCTCGTCCCAGCCGTCGACCCAAATTCCATCATCGTCGAATTCCTGGACGGCTAGGGGTTCGTGATTCGCGTGCGGATCGCGATACGGGCAGACGCGTAGCTGTACGTACATAGAGCGGCCAGGGGGTGAAGGGAGGGGGTGGTAAATATGTAGAGGCGGTATCGTGCAAGGGGTGCACGCACGGCAGTCGAATATAATCCCGTGGAAACGGTGTTCCGTATGCACGAACACCCGTTAGGATGCACGTGTGTGGGCCACGGCTGCCTACCAGCGCTACGAATCCTATACGGCAGGCTTCAGGCACGAATGGGGGATCAATGTTTTATCGATATTGCAGCAGACGCGGCACTGATACGTCTCGAGTCGTCGGGCGCATATATAGCGCGTGCTTTCTGCCGTTTGCAAGAGGATTTATGGATTAGCGTTTGTTTATCGACGCCCTTGCTCGCGTTTTCTCTGCCGGAGCTTTTTCTGCGCGGACCATTCCCATGGCCGGCATTAAACATCGGCGATCGGCGAAGAGGAGAGCGCGCGCGAACGTCAGTCGATATCAGTCTCTTTCTACAGGACGTTCCAGGACGATTCACCAAGAACGCTTAATGTTGATATTAAAGGGATAGTTGGTATCGAAAAGTGTGTCTTGGATGGAGGTTCCTTTAAGAGGAATTGGATGGCAGCGTTTAACATGGTAGCGTTTGACAAAGGCGACCCTGAATTAGGGGTGAATGGAGCAGCGCACTTCGCTGTCGAGTCTAGAGACTGTAGATGAGTCTGTCCTGGGCGTCAGCGCATTTGAAACAACTTGTATATGTGTGTGTTTCTAGGGTCGCCTGCTTCTTCACCCGAATCTACGTTGCTCCCCTTGCTCGGCGCAGGAAATACACTTTCTGGACCGAGGAATAATCCTGGGCGTCATGCCTGCTGCGACATTTCTGTTTAAACATCTGAGTTGGTGGGACTATTCGCGAAATGTGCTAGCTCTAATGTCTATTACACGAGAATTTTGATAGATCTGATGATGGTGTTTGCGAGCAAAGCTTAACCAAGGTCTAACCAAGATATAACGCCTTAGGTAATAAAATAGTGATTAGAAAGTAGGTGAAACACCTCAATGCAAAAGTGCGATGGTACTAACGCGAAAGATTCCCAGATCGTACACCATGAATTCACGAAGTTCGTGAAAACGCTAGCCTCTCCACGCAAAGTATCGACCAACGCGAGCTCGGCGAGTCAGATACCAACGTTGCTTTTTGCCTAGACGATGCAGTCGACCTGTCACCCATCGCAAAATGTCTCCCCGTCGAGCATTTCGAGGAGAGTTGAAAGGCGAGTGGAATTCTCCCGTCTATCTGGCCAGCGGGGACGCATATCGAAGACGGATACCCTCTTCCCAGCGTGCATGTAAAAACATTCTCCAGCGATTAAGGAGGAGATATAGAGAAAATAGGAGCCGTCTGAAGCTGTTCGAGGCACAATGCATGAACGCGTAGCTAGAATCTGCGACGTCGGAGCGAGGAAGAACGGAAGAGGGTAGAAATGAAGGGCGAGGGAAAGAAGGAAACGCACGGAAGGGCGTGTGGGTGGCGCAGGGTGGACGAGGAGGGGAAAGAAAGCAGAGAGGTTGCCGCCGTCAGGAAACTTTTGTTTAAAATTGGAATTCCTTTGCGGCTCGTTGGGACTAGGAATGCAGATAGGGCGGAGGCGACGAAAACCGTGAGAGTGGATGAGAGTGGCGGAAGAGAGGGTTGGCTGAACGGGTGCAGGGGGCAGCTGCAAAACGGCAACCGTACGATATTGTTTCATCATAAAGGGAAGCTTCTTACCACGAAGGGAACAGTTTTTCAGAGGAGCCGCGGGACCGAAATTTCGAACGCGCGTCGACGTCGACAACGAATCGAGACGAAGACGCCTGCATTCCACCTTGCTTTAAGCTTGCAACACGTACTCCTCGGGGGTGAAAATCGTAGCTAGTCAACGAGCATTCGTGTAGTGAATATATGTAGAAGCTTGGGGGATCGAGCTGTCGATGAGAATGACTTACTTGCAGACAGAAAGACTACAGAGCTCTTGCCTTGACAGCGATACGAGACTTCGAAGCAGAGTAAGATGCATAATTAGTGGAGAGCGAGTAAAAAACAGCGATTAATCAATAACATATCGTTTACATAAATACAGGTAACACGGTTATTAACTGCTGGGAGAGATTACAAGCCGGCGAGCGACAGGAAGCGTCGGTGAATTCCGCCAAGCCACTATGTTCTTCGATGAGACAAGATCTACATTCCGGCGCTGGCTTCCGATAAACACACACCATTCGGCGAACCATGCCAGCCGCTTAATTAATTTGCAGGTATCTTACGGGTGCCCGGGAATCATGTTACCGGGGTACGTACGTCGCCGCAGCTAAACGCATTAACCCGTAATTATCGAAATTACAGAGCCACGAGGAAGCCAGCTGGAGCCTTACCTCCGACTGTCTCCAAGATTCTCAGGAGCGCCATTGTGCGGCCTACTGCGGATACTTAGATAAGTGTCCCATCTCGCTAATTATTCGAACCAAGCACCCTCTTCCCGCCGCCCTGTCGCTCTTCGTCCCCGAAGCTCCGGGAAATAGATTAACTTGGCCTGGCTGGCTCGGTTTTAAGAAATTGAAACTCTATCGAAACGGGGATGCCTAATCCGCACGATTAACGGGGCGTTAATTAGAATTCTTGGGGCGAGACAACACCGGGGAATGTCCGAACTGTGCTTGAATTGAATTTACTTTTAATTTGTAAATAAGCATATTTCATGCGCGACAGAGTTTCGAGTTTCGAATATTGTCAGGTGTATCCTTCCCGTTCAGACATTCGCGCGACTCTTCGATCGAGCGCGGCGTTTCATTACCGCCGTGAAATAATTCTCGAAGGAAGGAAAAAGGAGGAAAGAAAGTGGAAACGAGAGCGGGCCATGGAAGAGGGACATAAAAGGGAAAGAGGATGAACGTTCAAGGAACAGCGCCGGAAAGGAAACGAGAGGCAGACACGATCGAAGCTTTCTACGGAAAATGGCATCGCGCGGAGGAAGCTTCTTTAATTTGTAGAGGGAGCGTCGAGTGAACAGCCCCCGGAATCTCGCATCGGGGGATTGATCGCCCGGAACTATGAAATATCGCCGCGGCCGATGACGTATTTCATTTCGCCCGTCACTCGTTTTTTCCACCCCTCTTTTCTATTTTTTTTTTCAAGACAGCCATCACGAATATCGACCACCTTTCAATCGACCAGCAGATGTCCGAAGAAAAATCCCCCGCTCGTATTTCAGCGAGCCGTGAGTGACGATCGTCGTTTGCGGGCTGTGTGTAACGGTTTGCATGAAAAATATGAATAAACAAAAGTGGGGATACAGCGTTCGCTGTGGGTACTGGAATGCGAATCTTCAAACGGAGAATAGCCTGTTGCGTGTAGTCGGTCCTCGCAATTCTACGAGCGAGCTGAAATTACGCGCAGAGTGATTTAGTTTGGAACATGAGGGTTGCTTCAACGTACACTGTGTAATAGATGCCAAAATTCGACGATGCAATAGTTGGGAACATCTGAAACTCAAGAGTGTAGTGGTAGGTTGACTAGATTAAGGGAAGCAGAGGGAGCCACCTATCGATTCGGCTAGCGAAATGTTGTGGACTCAGGATCGCAAGAAACATTCAGTTTATTCATGGTAAATTGTCACTGCCAGGGCATTTAGTAATACCAGCAATCATATTCTTTTAAAATATTTCACACAGTTCAAAGAAATTGTGGACTGTGACTCAGGCTTGAAAACTCAAGCGCACTGTAAAGGAAGACTTCTTCTGACTGCTAAGTTCATTTTCCCCATATTCCCCGCAGCGTTACCCCTTCAACTGTATAGCTGTCTTTCCGTACTTTTACCCTGATGAGCTTTAGACAGGGTGTGGCTGATTCTGTCAAGGAAATTTAGTGGCGATTCTGGCGACCAGCAATTAGAGAGAGTAGGTGCGCATAAAGTTTCTTCGACTCTGTAATGGAAGCGGGGAAGGCTTTACGATCGCCGCTTATCCGGGGGGGAATAGCGACGGCTAGAGGAACTGTCTTAATTTGAAACGTTCGAGCTTCATTTACGGCAAATTTCAATTGGAACAAGGGAGCTCGCTTAATCGCGCGATAAACTGCGCTCGCGCTAATTACGCGTGCAAAAACACGCGACGTATCCCCGTCGCCGTCGCGCGGAATCAAGAATTTCCAGACCGCCGCTAAATCTTAACCTTCCCTCCAAAGCACACCCCCGACATTCCACGAAACCAGCGAAATACATAAATTTTCACGCACCGACAACCCCGAATTTGCCCACGAGCATCAACACCCGGTTCAAAGTTCCACTAGCTATTTCTGCTAGCGTCACTCCAACCACGAGCATATCGGCGCGCGCTAATTCGACAGCGAGATGTGCGACATTAACGGAATTGTGAAGCAGAGAGGGGTAGCATTTTCGATCTATCGCGAATGAATGTTTCAGCGGACGCGGTCTCGTGTCCCGCGATCGAAGAAGAAGAGTGACGCAAGCCTGGAGGGCAAACTGCGGAGGGCGAAAGGGTGCGAGGTGCGGAGGAGAGAATCGATTACACGACCTCGTCCCCGATCATTCGGGCAATTAAAGCGAGGATCGGTCGGATAGTCGCGTGCATTATTTGTACGGTAATGCTCGGCTCGATAGGAACGATCAAGCCTCCCCGAGCCGACAATAATAACCGGCTCGGGGTCTGCTCGGCGCAGATTACACGTGGCGGCATGCGAGGGTGTACGCGAGCGCGAGCGCGTGTAGACGCCACGTACGAGGAGAGACTTGACGAAGGAGAGAGAGTTGTTCTGGCAAAGGCAACGAAGCCAAGGGTTTGGCGGCTGCCTGGCGTCACAACTCATCCTAATTACATCTACCCTCGTTTCCGGATTCGCCGGCGTTCCCTTCGAGAGGGTACACTGCCACTTAATTAGTATTGCCAACCGGACCTCGCCAGGCGAGCAGAGAGCCCGGGCTGCTGCAATTGAGACGTTTAACTATATTTCCGCCTCCAAGGACTATTACCCTCTTGATTTACGACGCGCCGCGCCCCGCGGAGAACCGAGAGTTGCTTCGGTTTCTTACTTGCCGGCCCCCGCGAGGCGTGGCTAATCGGGGGCGCGGGACAATCGTCCACGCGCGACGTTTTAATCTGCTCGATTAAAGGACTAGCCTTGATGGCTGGTTTGCTTCTGGCGCGCTTGCAAAGTTGCCCGGTCCGTGAAGGATGGCGGGCAAGTTCTGTGCCAGTGCGACGCTCTGGGGAATAACTTTTAGGAATCGTTGTCGTTGGCTGGCTATTGTGGTATGTAGGGCGGTGTGAAGTTGAGTCGGTCGAGGGATTAAGAGGGACAGATTGCTATGTACCGTTCGAGAAACCGTGGCTCTGGATACTGTGCCCTCAAGTGTCCTGGTACACTCCAAGTTTTTACGTCTATTCGCTGAATTTTCAATAGCTTGCGCTAGAGGTAAGCAATGTACAGGTGACGTGGAGATGATAAAAGCGAATAGTTCGATAGGTACGTGGAGTGAAGATTGCCAAAGGTGGCGAAACGGTCCCTTTCCACGGAATAGAATTTCAAGAGCGTTCAGGTACAGCAGCGGTTAATGAAGCTTCGGGGCGATTTAATTGAAACGAATTCAACGTGACTAATGAGGCGGTAGGGGCTGCTGGAGTTTCGAGTGTATAGATATACATGACAGTTTCAAGTGGAGTGCTCCGGTTTCGCGAATCATTTATAACCGTCCGCTAAAAGATCTTAACGCTCGCGTGGCGTAAAAAATGAATCGACCGACCGACTCTGGCCCACTGGCTATTTCATCTCGCTGCTACATTATTTATAATTACTAGAGATTTATTAACGTTGTCCCTGCTGAATCTACTCTCGCTCAAACGCCGGGGAAGGGACTATTGCTCGTCGTGTTCTGCATCTCGAACAATGTCGTTCGGGAATATTAATTAAAGCTACTGAAAGTGAACCGAGAACCTGGAGTACCTAAATCGCGCAACTCCAAAAACTACCTACACTTGGAGTACCTGCTGAAGCTAGGAGCATACTCTTTGATTAGACCGGCAAGTCAGAACTACCGTAATTCATTTAAATTTCAAGAAGCCAAACATCTTGGTCTCGGTTATACTTTCATTCGGCCGTGTAAGCAGCTCGCCTGGCTGCACACGTTCAGAATACCCGGTAGCTCGTAAATTCAGATTACGCGCGCATTTATTGCTTTTTCGCGCAGTTCCCCCGTCTGCAAGTTGTACAACATAACGCGGGTTATAAGGAATACCTTGCTCTGTGCAGCGACGTCGGGTGCTGTATAAAGGAAGCTTCAATGGCGCGTCACGCTTATGAAAGGCGAATGAATTTCATCCCAATAAATTCCGCGCGCCACAACGTGTTCGCCGTAATCGTATTCACGGGCTCCTGCCCTACAAGCTGCCTACAATACACGTTGATGATGAAATCTCCTCTGTTAGCGTGGCCGTTCGAAATGAGGACACATTCAAATGCTTACCTCAATTCTCCTGTCCGAAATTACCGGCGATATTGCAAACAAGTGGCTTGTTATTCCCCCTCTAACGCAAACTTCCTCGTATAATCAAGTTGTTTGCGTTAGATCTACGGGTATTACAAGAAACGTCGAATAATTCGATTCCTATTCGATTAGTAACTCGATAAAACATCAGTGCTCCATCTACAATTGAGTGAAGAAACATTAAAATACGTCTGTACAATATTTACTTGAACGCAGCTTGAGAAGCATCAAAGCAAGAGGCGAGTGTCTCAATATTTGCAAGTGAATTTGATGGTACTATTCACGGTAAATCTACGACAAATATCTTGATAGTGTCGTTCTGTAAGCTGGAGGGATTCATCCCCGGGAAGATGCTCGAAAATGAGAGAGAGCTCCTCGGGTCCTTGAATTTTAAGTTTATGCTCGCGAGACTTCCAGGAGGGTGGGCTCAAATGACGGAGAAAAATGAGCGGTAATTTAGCTCGCAGCTACGGGGATAAGTGGAAAGCGAGAAAGTCGAACTGTTGGTGGAACGATCCTGAAATTAGGGACGAATCGGAGCCGAAGGGTGAGAACAAAGTGAGCCGTGACTCTGACAGATAATGCGAGGAAGAGGTCTCTATAATGGCTCGTTATATTACAAGGGAGGCCCTTCTATTTTCGAGGATCCGTGAAACTCTGTTTTTCATGGGCTCATCGAAACGCTTGGAGCGCCGTTTACAAATTTGTCGACGATATCGTTGCACCGGCAAATTAATCACCTACTCGCTTTTATTTTTCGTTTTCGAAAAAATATTGTGCATTTGCGATATTCGAGAGGTATTAACAGAAATCTAGAGCGCCACTCGACATCGATTCGCGTTTCAAAGCGGAACAATAACTTTTCCGCGCGTTTTTGTGTAAACATTTTCGAATTAATGTTTTAACTGTGGATAAAAATAAATTCCAGCTCATTCGCATTAGGGAACTGAAACGAATTGAATATTACAGCAACAGAGGTGAATAGAATATTAATAAAGAACGGTGGATAGCAGGTCTTATGATTAATAAATTTTCCGAGACACTGGTTTATGCACAGGCAAATCAGAAGGGTTTATACGCAAAAGTCCGCTGCAATAACTCCGCGACGGTAGTCTGCAGTGAGCGGCCTTCAATGATTAAAAAATTGCCCGTCAGTCTCACTTGCGCGTTTCATTTCGCGTTTCAACTTATTTCTCATTCGTCTCTCTCTCCTCTATTTTTCATGTCGCCCTCTGTCCTTCTCTCTCCCCCCATCTCCGAAAGTGACTGATTAAAGAAATCCACGTCAGGTGTTCTCATCTCCGGGCGGGACGGCTGTCAAAAGGTTACGTTAATTGCGCCATGCCTGATTGATTAAGGTCTCAATCCTATTAACATCCGAAGGAGATTAGACCAGCGATATTCGAGACAGACAAGCCCGGGCCTCGCAACGACGTTGCCTAATCCTTTCTTTTCCTACAAACAAACCTGTCGCGGTCAATCGAAAACCTCTAACGCGATCTAGAATTAAAACGAACTTACGGAAATTCTAATTCGCTATTTTCCTTTAATACGAACTTTCGTCTGATTGCTTAAATTTAAGGGCATTTGCCAGACTCTTCCCTCGCGAAAATTCCACAGAATGCTACGAAAAGTGACCAGGTGGAGGGAGGAAACCGCAAGATGCGAAACGAGGGCGATAACAATTACGCCGGGACGTTGTAATTGGAGATACAGAGGGAACGGGGTCCGGCCATAATGGACGAGATATTTTGCATGAGAATACAATCAGCGCGATTCAGTGGCCGCAAATACGGGGCATATCAGTGTGAAATGTGTTCTCTGCATATGTAACGATAAGTCGAACATGGTGATCGAGAGTGGCGGTGGGGACGAGCGCGGCAGAAGAGCCCCCGCTTGAATAGGGCTAATTTATCTTATTAATGCGGCGAGCTCGCTTCCCCGAATCACGGTTATTAGCGGCTCCGGGCGATTCTTTTGATGGCGCTTTTAAAATGACGGCTCCCGGCGGTGTGTTTCGGCGTGTAGCTTTCATTCGGGTTGATGAACCGGAATGAACTGTCATTTATGCCGGTTTGAGAGAAGCAAATGCATTCCGAATGTCGTTTCAATTCTCCCGCACCATTTTCTATTACGTGCATTCAACGGGGCTTGCTCATCAAACGGTAATATATTCTTGCCCGTTCTCGTGGAATAATAAACACTTCGATATTCTAGTTCTCGCCCGGCGTGTAGATACTATTACTCATTTAATAAATTTCGCGCAACGACCGCAATTCAGGATAATCGGTTGATAAAAACAGAGCTGCCTGTGGCGTTGCAGTATCGGCGTCCCTTCAAATTTCAACTGCGCAAAAAATTTATACCCGCAATTGAGTCATTTCATCGAGAGATTTTCGGACGAGAATGAACATTTTTGGGCGACGTAGATACCGCGGTGGCAAATATTCGAGTGTCGGATGTAAATTATTGAAATGTAACGCGCGACCGCGACGGGGTGGCGCGAAAATCGTTTACATCGGCGATATTAATGGGGGATATTGTTACGGTGATCCTTGTATTAATAGACACCGGCAATTAAAACTTGCCCGGGGCAACGATTGCTGACGTACAACGATATGCATCGCGCTCTGAACTTCGTTTCCGCGTGTCTAACGGAGCCTTGAATTCTCAGCGTATTCCACGAGTTATGCGAATTGATACCGGTAATTAAAACTTTCCCTCGATCCCGCTAAGGCCTCGCCGTAATTGCGTTTCGCGTTCCAAGGGGATATCGGAGAGATTGCAGGGACACTGTGCTTCGTTAATCCCTGCACGATTCTTTCACTTTGGTCTTGGATTCTATTCTGATTGTTTGGTTGCGTACTTTTGCCGCGGAACAGTAGGTACCTATTCCATTCTATCAGCTAAAAACTGCAGCACAGTTTCCGGAAGTGACGTTTGCTATGAATGACTTAAACTGTCCGAGCACCGAGGCACTTGTGGCGCGTGTTGGTAGCCACTGCTTGCACGACGAGCTAATGTGAAGGATAAGGCCCAAGATTTCAAGGCAATATCCACGGTATAGCCCGGAAATCGAACGTGCTCCGGATCGAAATCGAGCGTCCACCTCTCGACTGTTCAGGAAGTCGTGTAACCGCGCGATTATAGGCGAGTATCAACGCTATCGCTCGCAAATTCGTCGGAGACGCGTAAATAATGCATTACCACGCGGCGTCATGTCGACCGGAAGCGTAGACGCAGTCGAGCCGATCGCAAATCCAATTATAGGTGAAACTGTTCGCGGTGACGTCACATCGATCCTTCGGCAACCCTTTCAGTTGCTCTCTATCGGATAACAATTACCATCGGTCTATACTGCCTCCTCTATCCGTCGATTTCTCACCCCCCTTCTCTCTCTCTCTTTCTCTCTGGGTCTCTGTGCAGCCCCAGCCTTCAGCCCTCAGCGACGATCCCAGAACACCCCCGTCCCAACGGAAGAACGATTTCCCTCGTTTCACACTTACCGAGCCGCTGCCTACCCCTCGTCCTTTCCGCTTCACGAGTATTCTTTTGTCGTGGATACTCGAGCCGAACGACGCGTCGACTTTTCAACGCGGTTATCGGCAAGACGAAGCCCCACGAGCGCACCCGCTACTTGTTGACACCGTCTTAACGAGAAAAAAAAGAGAGGCGCGGAAATAACACGCGTCGCGACCCGTGTTTCTCCACAGGGTGGCAGGCCACTGCATTGGAAGGGGATATCCGGTGGATTTCTTCGTCGCGACTCCCGATCCTCATTTCTGCGACGATTTCTCGCGAAACGATTGCGCATGAATTCTCGCTGAGAAGAAACGTCGGTGAATTTCTGTTTGATAACATAATATTCCACTGAATTTCTATTCTACACCCTCGACCAAGAAGAGAGCGAGAGATGTTTAACGAAAGCATTGGTAACGCATTATTTACTCAATCCAACCGCGCGAATGTTCACTGGAACGACAAAAGGCTACGTTAAACAACTGCATAATTTATTATCAGGCATTACATAGACTAATCGTTTCGTTTCCGCGTCAACAGCTCGAACGGTCGCGCGGATTGCTCGGTGAAAATGGCGCGCCCACGACTGCCGAGCGTATAAAATATAATCGCCCTGGTTATTAAAACGAGCGTCGAACGCTTCATTAAAATGTTCATCCGAATTATCATATTAAAGTGGACTTAATTACGCGATCGCGGGCGAGGAAACGCGATTAACGCGGCCGAAACGGCGACGATCGCGAATCACCCACTCTCCTCCGCGATGAATGGCCGGATTCCGAAGATTATTATTTCGTTGATAGATCACGCGTTGATCCTCCCCCGCGCCACGACTACGGTCGGGTGAGGGGATGGTGCGGGATGAGTGCCCGCGGAGAGGTCGATACCGCGAAATATCGCAAATTGTTATTAGCGGGCAATCGAGCACGAAATAAACAATCGCATTTAAACGTGGATCTCCGGCGAGCCGCCATCGTCCATTTGTCAGGGAATATCACATTTTTCCGCTCGGCTGGCCCCGCCACCGTGGCCGCCGTCGGCATCCCATGCACGCCCGTGTATGTGTACATCGTGAAATAAATCGCGGCAAATAAAGAAAGCGCCAAGATATGGCCTCCCTCCCTCCCTCCGTCTCCCATCGCGTATTTCTCTTTTTTCCCTCCCTTCCTCTCATTCCTCCACCGACGTTTCCTCTCGCCGTGCCCCGAAACTTTCGTTGTCTCTCGAAAGCCTACCGCCTCTCTCTGTCGCTCGAGGACGCCTCGCGACGGGTGAAACGTGCGGGGTGGTGGACGGGCGGTTGGCAAGGAACCTTGAGGGTGAACCTACCTTCGCGTCCTTACTCTTTTACTTCGAGCTAGGTGGTATTGTACTCTCTTTTGGTATTTCTAATAACTTCTTCTTCCTTCTCCTCCATCCAGCTGTCCTCCCTTCCTTCTACTTCGCCCGTCCGTCTCCTCTAGTCTTCCGTCGTGCAAAAGCGCTCCCCTCCCCCCGCCCACACACCCCCTCGTCTTTCCTTCTCCGCGACGCCCGGCGTACACCCGCCGCCGTTTCTTCTTTCTTTCCTTCCTCTCCCCCCCGCGTCTGGACTTCACAATACCGGCAGTAATCCGACACTATCGGACCTCTGAGTCTCTCGCTCTCTCCCGCCCCGTGACGCTCACAGGGATCCTCTCCTTCGGCCTCAACCCTCGTCCTCCGGCCCCTCCCGACGGCGTCTCCACCCTCCGCTTCCCTCTGAACAACAATTACTCCGCCATATTGTCCGCTCTCCTATATCGTAAACGAAAGGCGGGGGATGGGGCGCGTCGGTGGCTGGAGGGACGAACTCGGAAGACGAAGAGGGTGGACGGATGGACGGATAAAGACGGAGCGGCACGGTGGGATCAAGTTTTTAATCACTCTCCAATGTCAGTGGGAAAAAGAAATGCGAGGCGCGCGAGCTTGCTCTCTCTCACTCTTCCTTTCTTTTCCCGTATATCAGAGGCGCGAGTATCGTCGCCTCCCTTCCCTCCCTTCGCCGTTCCTTTTCCTCCATCCATGTTCCTGCGCTTTTGCATTCGCACGCCTCTTGCGCGTTTTCTAGGAAAAAGGATGAGCGGCTTTGTGCGTGTCGGCAAATGACGCGCTAACGATCGCCAGTCTGACGGTCATCTTCCGGCTTATGTGTATTGACAACCGATCCGCTGGTTTGCATGTATTCTGTGTAGACTTAATTATTAGAAGATCACTCGTGGCAGGTAAAGAACAAAGAGTGAGCGAGTCTGAAAGAGCGGAGAGATAGCAACGTTAACTTCATCCCGGCTACAATGATCACTTAATGTCGCATTACAGTAACGAATCCATGAAATAATAACTTACGAGCATCGTTATCGCTTTATTCGGCTGATTAACTTTACGCCAAGCCCCCCTTCCCGCTCCACAGACTTCCTCGCCCAGCTACCCATCTCGCGTCGTTTTACGTCCCTCTACGTGAAATAAAAGCACCCCGGCGATGCTCAATCAGAAAGCCATTCTAGGGGGTCGTAAAGCAAGCGGGCCATGTCTTATCGCCGAGGACAATGTGTATCCGTGCCCAATGTGCCCAGATTTATTCGCAACTTGATCTCCCTTAATGATCTGTACCAGTCGAGACCCTGTCAGAATGTGAACAGCGAGAGAATCGTTTTAAGATACACGTTACTGGATCGATAACTTTCTACCAACCCCCTTGTACGGTAAAACGCTACCACTGTTTGCATATTAAAGCCACAAGGAAAGAAATTCCCACAAATTATCGCCTCTCAGCCATTCATCCCTTAAACGACGGCATACATATTCTATTTTCCGTTTACGTTGCGATGATGTAGAGAAGATAGCCAACCCCGGCGACCACTTCTCGGCTGCGTCGTCTGTGTCGCCGGTGTCTGGTCCGTATATAATTCAGAACGTAGGTGAAGACAGGGCGATAATGATAACCCAAGGGTAAAGACACAATGAGGGGTGTCTATAGTACAAGATTCTGTCTTCGGTGCGCGCGCACCTGTCAGAGCCATCGGCCATTTCTACCCTTCCGTCCCGCTTTCTTATCAGCAGGTTCATATTTTTCCATCCAGTTTATACTCCCCGCCCTACAACATAATACCTTTCTCGTGATACTTTTTATATAACCCCAGCTCTCTCCGCGAGCTTGCTGCCTCGATCATGCTCGGCGAAACGGGAGGTGAACGATGAAAGCAGGCCAGACACTTTTGTCTTTAGCGGAAACGAGGAAAGATGGAGAATGCGTGAGCGTAACCGAAATACACGTCGCGAAAGTGCCCCATCTGAAAAGGGCCTGACACGTGCGAGCGCGGGCGAAGGAGCGGAAAGTAGATAGGGAAGCAGCTTAGTAAGACCGACGCTGGCAGTTACCACTGCGAGCGAGTGGTGAATCGTGGCATTTACGACCGGGGTTTCGGCTCGGCGGAGACGCCGCGAGACACGCGCGAGATTATCTGCAACCGCGAGCAAGATCGATACCGAGGAACGGCCGATGTTCGGTGTTCGAGCTTCCATGGCCCATCGGCAAAAGGCACTGGACGAAATCAACCTAGCTGACTTTACCGCGGCGTCGATTCATCCGATTATATTGCAACCGAGCTCTTTATCGATGCGAATGATAATCCAACGCGTGCACGCCCGATATCGATAACTGCCACAGTGGCTGAATGCAAATGGGATTGTTTGACGGGAAAATGCGGCCTGTGCCCTGCGGTTTGCGTTAAACTAGATTCAGGGGATGTAAATTCATTCGTTTTCACTGAAACATGAAGTTGCGTTATAGTCACAGTTAATTGTAAATAGAACAGGTTGTTTACTGTTGTGTGATATTAGCCTGGTGGCTAGTGGGATTCCCGATCTCGTTGAAAATTCGAGAGGGTGGAGGGTATCCTTAAAGCGGGGTGCAACTGTGCAATTGTCTGATGTTATATATTGCAGCTGATTTTTGTAAGTCGTTCAATAATCTCGCGCTGCGGGTTTGGTACAACTAACCCCATCCTATGGCTGGAATTCTAAGTGTAACCCCTAGTAGCGCCTTCGAAGGGGCTCCATCGGCAATAGCCACCCCTAAAGTCGACGTCTTCCTTCCTTGCCGACGTTCTCCAGTAAAACTACAGCCTGTAATATCGACATTCGCTCGGCAAGCGTACGTTTCAACCCCCTTTCGCTGCTTTACCCTCCCGGCTGCTCTGCACCACCCTCTGAAGCACAGTGCTCTCGCATGGGGACCACTCTGCACCCTACTGATAAAAAGATCCTGCCTCCATTTTCCATTTTGCAAAAATTTTCCATATTTCGATCAGGACGTAAACCCAGTTGTTTCCCCATTTACATCGAAAGGAGCAGTGTAATTCCATCTTGAACCGTAGGTACGCCCGGGAAGTAGGTCGACCTAATGAAACGCTCGTTTTCGCGGCGAAATACATAAACAATTCGCAATAGCATTTCCTAACGAGCCGTTCGCGAAAGTGTAACGCCAGAGATAGATCGCGAGATACTAGCGGTGGGTCGACATTAATAAGAAAGGAAAATATAAACGCAGGCCGGGTGCACGGGCTGGCAAATAAATTACCCTCGTATGACATGTCCCGTAATCACACGTACCGGACCAAGTGGCGTTTTGAACTTTTCCAGGTCAAGAAAACTCGATGCCAGGGCAGGAGTGGCCAATTCAACTGCTGATGAGCTGCTACGTGAGATGGGCCTCTAATACCACGAATTCCACGTAGTTCGTGGAAGAAGCCCCTCCCCTTTATCGGGGATCTACCAGCGACCCTTTGATTGTTGTTTATGTAATTCAGATTCGAGACTTTACACGGAACTTTACTCCACCTTTCAATCCGAGCAACTGCTACACGCGCGCACATAGTTAAAAGATACTAGAACTGTGGAGTTCGGAATTGGAAATGTTGGGAATATATTTAGAAAGAAGATCGGTAACGCTCCGAGGTGCCGAAGAATAGCATTAAATTTGTTTTAGCAGAGTTGAGCGTGAAATAGGGTAGAAGTCGTGGCGAGGGTTGAAGCGGTCGTTGAATGTAGGAATAACGATGAAAAAATGCCTTCGAACGGGGTCGTAAGGTTACGAGAACGCGCGGAATATGGATGCCGAGTCGAACGTTTTCGAACACACGTTGTGATAATGGGAATTATTTGCATATTCCGGGAGCGCGGCGTAGATTTATGCGGCACGCGGGCAGAGTGAGCATTAAAGAGTTATTATCTCTTTTGTGGTAGTCGCGTGGCATTGCTCTCCCGAAACGACCTCACAAATGTGACGTTATTTATCACTAAAATACCGCGTACGTAGTTAGGATACGTAACGCGAGGATTAGTTTCTGCGCGGCAGACTTTCGCGACCGTCCGTTCGTTTGTTCCTCGAATTACCTAACTGAAATTCCGATTTCGGTGCATTCATTATTTATTCTCCCAACATCCCATTACTTCGGAATTAAAGTACCCTTTCGCATCATACATGCAACAACAATGCTAACAACTGCTCATTCATAACCGTTCGCCCATTTCTGCAACTCGGCCCCGACGATGGAGTTGAAAACAGACGTTGAAATCCCCGCTCCAAGTGATATAACACAGATTATGTCAGACTGTGGTGCTACGTCACCCCTCCAGCCGCAAAAACCACGTGAATATTTTTCACGAGGTGAAATTGAAAAGATCCCAGCGCCCGGGGGAGCGATATTTCCCAAATTCTCGGGATGTATGTCAGAGGCACGGTGGGTTGAACCTCGGGGATTAAAGGGAGGTAGCACGGCTTTGCGTAATTTGATGTTCGAACGAACACAAACATCCGCGGGGAAAAATTGACCAGCGTTTCGCGTTCACGGCTGGTCGTCGCTGCCGCGATCCACGTTGGATAACTCTTGGTCGGTCGTACTATTCCGTGTATTTTCAGTTGCTTTTGAAAGTACCTTTAACGATCCCAGCACGCAACTGCTGCTGCTGGTCGGCGCTGGGAGAAGACGTTCGTAAACACGGCACGAGTACCGGGTAGAGATCCAGCTCTCTGCTGCTCTCTGTACCGTAGATCTCGTTCGGTCTCTCGAATTGTTTTTGCCTTTGCCCATCATCCAATAGAAAAACGCGCAGACTCGGTTCGCGCCATATTGAAATTTACATAGATATCCCGGCGTGTATAGGCGGCTTACGTACACTCGGCTGCACGTGTACCTATACGAAGGAGCGGGGAAAGGTCTTAGGGTCTCTATTGGATTACAGAACAAGCGGCTAGCACTCAAGCCTCCGTATCCCCCGCCTTGCTCCGGGCAAAGTAGTTTAGCTTTCGAGTATAGCCTTACCTATCCAGCCTTAGCTTGCCTGTCCATCCGTTACGTTATGTATCCAGGATCCACCCTAACCTGCTCCACCCACGCTGCCCTTCTTCCACCCGCCCCCCTCGCGCGCAGCCCCCCGTTTCCCTTCCGTTTCTTTCCGCCCTGTCGTTCGTCCCTCGACCTGGCGAGGGCCACCCCCTCGTCGCAGGCAGGTAAAGAAAATAAAGGAGCGGTTACCACGACCCAATCTGCACCCTCGCAATTTATGCGTGTGTATTAGGAAGGATAGACGGCTCCACACCCCCCTCCCGTTTTTCATTTGTTTTCCTCCGGATTCTGTATTTTGGATCGATCGCGCGGGGGCTGTGTTGTCCGTTCGGTGACAGGGCGAAGAGATTGCGAGTGGATTCGATTTGAGTTGATTAAGTCTCTTGGACGAGCGCTCAAAGTAAACGAGTGCCGGATATTTATTAGTTTCATTATCCGATTTTATTTGTTCCTCCGTTTGCTGTTGTTTGCCCTGTATGTTGTACTTCGTGAAGCCCTCTAATTGGAGCAGAGATGGGCAAACAATTATTTGAAATATAAATTTGTGTACGAAATTTTTATTTCAATAATCGTTTGCCTGGGTACGAAATTTTTATTTCAAACAATTGTTTGCCCATCTCTGGTTTGGAGAAGAATGAATCGAAACGCAGCGAACGAGGGGGTACTAAAAACTCTCGCAGTCTGCTACATATTTATTATTACTTACCCGGAGAAATTCGTGCTATCCTTGTGAGATATTAAGCGGGGAACTGAAGCTTGTCGCCAGGTATCGTTACGTTCAGAGGGAATACTGTAGCAGCCACGGGAAGTAGCAAAGTCGAGCTGAGCAGTTGGCAGAAAATGTACCTTGTGGTTTGGTGGAAAAACACTTGTCATTACGAAAAGGAACTTTCATCCTCCGTTTCAGCTTCCTTCGCTAGATATAAACTCTGTGTCGTTCAAAATACACTAACAAATCTTTGCAGTTACTTCAGCTTGACATCGCCCTTCACTGATGTCACCACTCCTCATCCCGACTTCTCTAAATCTGAATCTGAATGTCCAAATTACACCAGTCCCAGGGGTGGAGGCTCATCCTGCTTTTCCCGGCAACACCAGCAGCCTACATACTCTCCGCCTCTAAGGAACGCTTCGTCTCATTAAACACCAAAGGCGCACCACCGATTCTTAAGCTGAAACATGACGAACGACAGGCTCTTCGCGAACCTCCTCCCGCCGAACGCTGAACTCGCCGGAGTCTCAGTTATCCTGGCAGATACGATCGTTCACCCCGCGACAGAACGGGACGCCATCGATTGGACGAGTTTCGGGGGCAGCTCGCGTTGCAGCCTGGCGAGGTCTAATCCATATCCTAGCCAGGACGAAATTTACTACTTTAATAACACCGTGGCCCGGCCACATTCGCGTACGTACGCTTATGCATAGGCGGCTGCGTCCCACGGCGCAACTTCCAAGCCAGTGTCCGACAGGCAGAAACGATTTCGAGTATTTAGGTCAAGTTGCGCCCGTTGTTTGTTGTTGACGACCGCTGGCGCGCACGGCCGAGCGCCACTTCCAAAACGTAAATCCGGCCGACGCTGTCGGAAAAGTAGCTACGCTAATTTAACGGTGTAATACGATGCCAGGAGTTTGCCGGCCGCTGCTGATGATATTTCTGCGGAACGATACGGGGCGGTTTTCGCCCTCCGGCGAGGGAAGGCCGAGCCGGAATTTCGGCTTGTTCCCCTGGCTGTCCCGGCGCCGAGCAAATTTGAAGCTCCACGCGGGGGTGGAAAGGAACTTGTCGCGGCTTTAATGGAAACTGTCGTTCGGCGGTGCCTCGTTCTTTTTGGCGAATAAATGTTGCGCGTGTAGGAGGCGATGTTGGATGGGTTGTTCTAAGGCGAGGCTGGTGCCTCGCACGAAATCGAATTTTGAATAAAGTTATGACAGAAATTTTGTGAAAGTGTCTTATCGATTCGTTTAGCATCGTATAAATTTCATCTCTTTCAGGATGCTGATTAGACTTCTACTCGTGCGTTTGCTGGCTCGAATACGTCGGGTGAAAATCAGAGTCTCTATGCGTGACTTCCATTGAGATTGCAATTGCATCATCTGTAACATGTTGCAGGTGGTATAAGTGCCTTTCATGGATAAGCCGCGAAAAATCTGTAATTTGTCATGAGATGTGCGTGGAGTTCGGAGCAACGTTATTAAAGTAGTAAATTTCATCTCTCCCAGGATGTGGGGTAGCCTTTGCTCGTATGCTTGCTAACCTGAAACGCCTGAAAGCAAAGTGGCGTTTCGAGCCACTAGATAGGGGATCTTTTACCAACAATATTACGATTATATGCCTCAGCGCTGTGCAAAAACTGGTTATACAATCTACAGAAACGTCACGTTTCTGTTAGGCTTAATGCAATATCATTGAGAAACTTGAGTATTCTAAGACGATTCTATGACGTCAACCGATCACGAGCACCTAGCCGACAATGCTCTACGAACATCTCCAATTCCTTACAAGATCTGGATCAAGTTCAACACGCCATTATTAAAGCAGTAAATTTCATCCCTTATAGCATATAGATTAGACTTTACCTGCCCCACTCTCCGGGATTAGATTAGCATCTCACTGTTTCCCAGGTCACAACCTACTTTCAATGACTGCAGGGTGGGTCAGCCATGGATTCTCAGCCAGAAACCGAAAAATCCGCCGTCTAATCAGTGAAATGATAAACGAACTGTCGACGAAAATCGTCGATCCAGTAATAGTGCTTCCATAAGTTATTAACAAGGCGAAAGATTTTTTCGCACCCTTCGTAGAATTCGCGAAAAACCTAATTCCGACGCTGGCAGTCGCGGCGTTAAGTTCGATTCGCGGTTGGAGACAATTTCTCGTTGGAAGTTACCGGGCGGAGCAGGGCGGAGGCCGTAGTCGTTACGTGGAAATAAGCGGAAATCGAAATTGGCGCGGAATTCGCTCGCGGACAAAGTTCGCGGGAAATGGGACGCGGGGTCGGATGCGGCGAAACCATGTTGACGAAATAAAACGGGGAATAAAGTTACGATATACCGAGGACAGATTTATGTGTTCCGCCCGGGATTTGATTTACAATTGATTTTATTCGAGCCTGCACGCGGAGCCGCGTTTGCCCGCGTAATGGAAGCCGTTCATTGATATTAAAGCTATCGCATTTATTAATTAGCCCGCTCCTATTGTCTCGCGCGAGTTCGCTGGGTCAGCGTTTCGATTCGCTGGTTAATTACCGGGCCACTAGAAATTAGATTCTCTTTTTCATTTAATTTCGCCCGAGCTACCGTCGAAAAATATTTTCGCAGCAATCTATTATCGACGAGACAGCGAATGGCTGGAGCTATTTACAGTAGCCATTGCTCTATAGTTTTAACCTCGATAGACCGTAATCTAGGTTTTAAAAATAGCGACGGGACACGCTTGACTCGTCTCGGCGCAACGACCCACGAGAACTGACCTCTTCTTCCACGCGTCCTGCTTTGGAATCGTAATTTCTCTAGCTGCCTGACTATCCACGATGCTTTTCACTAGTTTTCGTCACTGCGCACTTTTTCCACGACCTTCCCGTAACATTTTTGTAACGGTTCTCTAGCCCGCGGTATCCAGCGTTTACAGTGCGTCGCGAACAAACGAAAGAAGGATCAGATTGAAGAAATTAGAACGACGTCGGAGTTGGAGACGGTTAACGAGGACCTGGCGGTCGGCCAGTTAATTAAAACCAACATGCTCCTTAACTGGATTTTCCGAACTATCATTTTAATCCACCGAGCGTACACGCGCGCCGGTAATTGCGCGACTATAATTGGTTTTTCGCGCGATCGCCTGCAGTTGCTCCCTTAAGGGATGAAAGAATCAATCTGTTCGGGCCCTCGACTATGGGAGCGGAGAAAGTTTCTCTGTATCAGAAAGTAGTTTGTGTGCTCCTCGAAGTACTGGCTCGAGTCCGCGATACTTGTGTTCCGCGCAATCCTCTCCGCGGTTAATGGCTTTAGCGTCCGAGGCAGGAACGTCTCGCGAGAACGTTGAAGTCGCGCCCCCGAATTTCCAACGGTGTCGAGAACCCCAGCTTTCTCTGCTCTTTCGTTTTCAGCGGATATCACGTGACACTTGACCCGATGCACCCACGCGGTCGGCCTCAAGGTACGTCGTGCGAGAAACAAAAGAGACCAGAGGTAGAACTTGGCTAGGCTGCAAGCGTGTCGTTCTTCGACTTCCAATCGTGACGATTGCCGGGGGAATCAACGT
This sequence comes from Andrena chrysosceles, assembly GCA_963855975.1. Classification (NCBI taxonomy): domain Eukaryota; kingdom Metazoa; phylum Arthropoda; class Insecta; order Hymenoptera; family Andrenidae; genus Andrena; species Andrena chrysosceles. The sequence goes on along the minus strand of OY979766.1, from coordinate 4,743,852 downwards.
CGACGTGTGTACTATCTTTTCTAAAGACAGACCTTTAGATCGAATAAAATAGTTGAATTCCGGTTTTAATTCACAGCCGTTTCTGTCTCGAGCGATATTGATTGACAAACGCGACGTGCGTGAAACTCAATCTACAGCTGTCGCTCGTTCATAGTTATAATGTACTAGCGAAGTACCCGTGCTTCGCTACGGTAGAATAATTAAAAGCAATTACTTTTATATCTGTTTTGTGAAGTAATTTTTTATGTAATTTTTTTTAAGTACCCTTTGCTTAAGGGGTCAGTCCGGTAAACGCGCCGATAAATTCAGCAAATTTCAGGAATTTATTGCGGTGAAAATAATTATAGTAATGGAGTAAAACTTTTTCCTATTTATTAAACTACATTTCTGCTGTAAATAAAAAATATAAAAGTAATAAAATTATTACTTTTAAAATGCTTTTGAAAGTGGTCCCGATGACATGTTTAAAAATTCATGCCTCGCTCGTGCAGGCGATTTCAGTAGTTAGACTTATCTGAAACCAAAAATCCAAACAGATTCTTGATCAGTATGACTGTCGCTATCGCTCATACTATAATTAGTGATTTATCTTCAAAATGAGCAAAATGATGGGCAAAATTGCAAGAAAAATGTTTTTTCGGCTTTTTACTTTTGCTGTTTTCGATTTTGAAGGTAGGTTAGACTCGACGAAAGTATTTGGTAGTCCCTGCGAGAGGCATAAGTGTGCAAAATCAGTTCGATAGATTTTGAGATTTTATCTTCACGATATGAAAAAATGACGTTTCGAGAAAAAAGGGTTTAATGTTTTTATCTATCTACAAAATGCCTCTGTAGAAGCTAAAATAATCCAAATTTTTCCATGAAAATTTAATAGTACATTCTTAAGGATATGTACTTTAAAAAATGTTTAAAAAAAAAAGTCGATTTTATCAATCCGTCTAACCGGAATGACCCCTTAACGAACATTTATACATGCAAATGATGTTTTTTAGGAATTTGTGTGGGTAAAATTTCTAAGTAAAAAGCAAGTTGATATCTAATCGGTCCTAAGAGATATTAAGGAGTCCGACAAAATACGTGTTACCCCTTTCCACACCTTTGGGGTTGGAATTTCAAAAAATCGCTTCTCGTCGAACACGTACACCGCAAAAGGAATATATTCTAGCTTTCATATACACATAAATGGATATCGTCGTTGTGTAACGACACTCAATTCCATCATCGAGGAACTATGCACCTCGAAAACCAGTCCTCGCACTTGCGAGACAATTAACGAATCGTGTTTGGACTGGCAGCTTTATCGCGGAAGGAAACGCGCGCACAATCGGCCGGAACGAGGAAACTTCCCTCCCGCGATATAATATTCCATCGAACGCACAATGCACGTTACGGCGACCGCCCAAAGATCAATAATCCCGGGGATCTTAGGCTCCCGATGCACCGATTCTCACGAGGACTGCAAGGCTCTCGTGACGGAAGAAGCACGGGAAGCAGCGGAACGGATGGCAGGCTGCTGCGACGGCAGCCACGGAGCTCGTTCGAGCGTCACTCGTAATTGGAAACTGCCGCATAATTATCCGAGCAGCCAGCCATTCGGCTGCCGCTTCTTGTCCACCTCTACACACGCGACGCGCCGATTCTCGCGCGGCAAAACACCGTCATTAACGTGCCTCGTCAGCCCGGCTGAACGATGCTTCAAGTGTCTTCGGCCCAGTTGCCGCGCCGGAACGTCGCGGCCGTGCGTTCGGAAAGCGCCTTTGCGTCCCCCGGACACGGAATAATCGTCCGCCGCGGAATCCGATTGCGGCCACTCCATCCGGGGATTAAAACGATGGTAGTCGGCTCGATCGGCGAATGCCCACGATGACCGCAATCGGCGCGTTCCCTATTACGCTGATGGCTCGCGAAAGTAGGAACTGCAACTAATCGTTCGGCTCAGTGTGCTGTTTATAGCCTCTTGCCGTGACTCGTACAAAGGGCGAATGGTAACTAGGGAAATTCCCTATGTCCATTGACATACTGACAACCGAATCTGTGGTAGCGCGACACAAGGAGAATAGTGATTAGGCTTAGAATTATACAGTATCATCTGTATAGTTTGTCCGATGATAGTACAGACAAAAATATAGAGATAATCTTGACGAATGCGTTGGTGAATGTGGTAGCCGTCCGTGAACAAATTTGAGCGTTCGGTGTTGCGTGGTTTCGCGGGTCGAAGAGTCGAACAGTGAGTCCCTGCGGAGCTCTCTGTGTTTGTTCGTTTGAACGCCGTTAGCTCGTCGAGTCGAAAGTAATCCCTGCTGACCCGAATATGATTCCTGTTTGCTCGGCCGAGCTTCGGGTTGGGGTAGGATTCTTTGCAAAGATGATTTTCATCGGTGGAGAAATTAAGGGGGGCGAAGTACAGGCAGTCTCAGGACCATAGGTAGAGAGTGAAGTGGGTGCTAGAACTTACAGAGAGCCAAATGATCTTAAATGCAGAGGTACACGGATTAATCATTCTTGAGATACTTAGTTGAGAAATTCTATAGTAGAGAAATTTGATTAATGATACATTAAAATGAATGTACTCGACGTGAAGATGATATCCTGCGAGAAGTCGCGAGGGGTGCATTGAAATCTATTTAATTAAATTTCGTGGAAGAGTGTTCCTATACATTTTATGTCTGCTATCCAATTACTTCCCTTTTTTAGAACATGTTCTGTGTTTCTTTGCCAGTGGAATTATCTTTAGTTTCTGAGTGGACGGGCTCGCGTGTATTTCCTAAGGAAATTGGTGCGAATTAGACTGCTCGAGTTCCAAGTTCCGCCGATGGTCTTGAAACACTTCGGGAATATTATGTGACATTTATTTATACGCCCGTGGCAACCTACTTTGAAAGTTCCATTACTTTCATCAATAAACTTTTCCTGGTGCCCCGGTCGGAGCCCGAAGTTTTCTTAAACGGGAAAAAGAAACGAATTAGCTCGAAGGAATTTGATTTCCTTCACGGTGATAGAGACTTTCGTGCATTCGACCTTAATTGGCTGAAAATTCACAGTTAATCGCGCAGCCGAAAACCAATCAATATAAGAGCCATAATTTAATACACGCGACCATAATATAATTAGAAGGAGATGACTCGCAGAACGGCGCTTTACTTAATTACGGTTAAAATATATCTACGTTACTCGATGACGATGCGTCAGACTAAATCAAGCAGCGAGGATGAGAATCGCTGCAATTAACGACCAGATTTTTATAAACGAGCGGCAAGTAGTTTCATCCTCTATAATGGATTCGCTTATTCGTCCAATAATTATCTCCGCCAAAGACTGGAATAAAATTTCCCAGTCATCTGATGGCCACCGAGCAATCCATTTCAATATATAAAATCTTTCCGCAAGAAAAAACCTTTTGCTGTTTTTCGCTAAGCTTCTGATATTCCTCATCTATTTCTGTGTGCACTGAATTTTAATCACTCCCCATATTGAAGTCGGAAAATCATTATTTATATCTACCCACCTAATTAATGTTTTCAGCATTACTGCACGTAAGCAGATGAAAGTGTTTGAGTACTTCGCAAGAATATTTCACGTTAAAGAGTATTGACTTCGCGATCAAATTTTATACAGGGCGGTCCTCGTAACGTGGCCACCCTAAACATTTCAAACACGCGCATTTCGCGATAGCTGATCCGAAAGATGAACCTATTTCGCCGAAGACACTTCCTCCACACCCTGAGATCAGAGGTTCATCGAGCTCTCCACATTCATCCGTGACACCGATAGGCCTAAGAAATATCCTCCACATTACCGAGCGTCACCCTCCGCAGCTTCCAGCAACGCCACCCCCAGTCCCATTCCAGCGGGAGATTCATTCGCAACCTTTTCACGCGAGCAACACGCTATCCCCCCAAATCGTCGCTCGTTCTCGCGATCTATCTCTCGATCAATTCCAGATAAACCTACACGGAGGCTTTCCTCCCTCCCTAACGAGAGTTCACGGCACATCCTCTTCTATTCCCCGCTTTCGAATCGACTTCTACAATGCTCCATTCGAGATCACTCACGGTGCCCCGTGGCCTCGGTGGACCTTTTTAATATTGCATCGCGTCAATCCCGAATATACGCCCCCGTCCGCGATATATTCATCTCCCGGGTCATGGCTAGGAGGACGCAAAAGAGGAGGCAGCGTGGCGCTCTGCATTCCAACGAGCTGCGACGATGACCACCCTCTGATAACGTTTGAACACGTCCGACGTTGGAATTCTCCCGTGAAGTTTCGCGCCACTCTCTTCCCTCCCGCTGACTCTATCTCCCTCTCGATCTTCTGCCCGATATCCATGGCGGAGAGTCGTTATTTCACGGAGGGGGCTGCGGAGTGGGGCGAGTGGCTGCCGCAGGACAGCGGTACGGAAAAATTCTATCTCTCTCTCGCTCCAGCTCCGAGTCGCCTCTCCGACGGCCATTAATTCCATTGTCCTTCCGATCACGGAATCTATAGTCGAGCTTTGTTCTCCGAGGGCCTTACGAAAAAGTTGCGACCGAGCAATTCATTCGCGAGCGGACGGCTCCGCCGCGGGATAATAAATCGCGCGCGTCCTTTGCCTCTATCGTTTCTCCGGGCGAACGGGGGGGAAAAAGTGCCCCGGCCCCTTTGTGGTTTTCGCCAACTAAACCTTGTATTATATTTCTCAGGACAGAGATTCGTTTCTGATGGAAGGTGACTCGCTCCAGCTGGGTAACTCGAGCTCAAGGCTCAGCTTCGTTTGGGTGTTATACGTTCGCTTACAAAAAACGGGGTTTTCTTCTGGCGTTGGGTTCATCTTTCAATGCTTGGGATCCTGGAAAATACTGTAAAACTTTCTGAGGGAGTCGTATTAATCAAGAGTTACGAATTAATCCCTCCTTCAGGCCTGCTTGAGACCTCTCCCCTCCCCGTTCACTACGGACATCCATTTGAATAATAAAAATCCCCAAGTGAACACGTCCATTTTCATTCTTCTCAATTAAGCCGATCCACTCGTCGTGGCGGCGAGCCGAAAGGATCCTCTCGCATTAATTCCCAGGATGTCTTCGACGAATTGTCGATCCCTTAAATATTGACACTGCGCTCAGGAGGGTAGGAAGATCGCGAGCACGCATCCGACCGACAATGAAACCGTGGAGAGGAGTCGTCTTTCCCCCGTAATTCTCCTCTCTCCACCTCCCTCGAGTTCCCCCTTCCATAGTCGCGCGTCGATTTAATTCCAATTGGCCGTCTTCTAATTAATACGAACGTGCTTTTGCCGATCGGGGGATAGCCAGGACGACTGGAAGTGCGACCGGTCGCAAACACTCTCCGCTCCTTATGCATTATTAAACGCGCGACTAAAGGTAAAATCGCGTCATCGATTGGAGCATCGTCGCTGTGCCGACGCAGAGAAAAACGGAGGCTTCCTAGAAAAGGAGCAGTCCGACGGAGGCCAGATGGTCGCAAAAGGAATCCTTCGGTCGTTTCGACGTCTCGGAACAGAATCATTGTGGCCTGTATCTATCCATCGATCGGCGAGACGCTGCTCCGCCGGTTCGCGTTTGATCTGCGACGGGGCTCCGCCAATTTCAAACCCCCACGGTTTCAGCGCGGCTATAATGAACTTTTTTCTTTCCCTCGTTCCGCGGTTTATTCGCCCCTTTGTCCCAGCCCGCGGAGCCGCTTGAATATTTATCGAAGTTAAACCGAGACGAATTTAATAAATACGTTATGATTTAATCGGGGAGCAGCGACGGGAGGCTGGGTCGCGAGGGTCTCGAGATTACCGCGCCAGAAGGGAAAAGTCGACGACGGGCGGGAGCGCGGGGTGTAGAAAAAGAACGAAACAAATCCTGGTTAAAGGGCTGATGAAGGATCCGGAGGTCGGGGGTGAAAGGACACGCGAGGGTCCAGGGAGGATCAGAATTATGGTATCGCTTAAATTTCGCTGTCTCGCGCCCGCGCGAAATTAAAAGGCGAATTCGTCCCGGCCACTGTGCTCCTTTTTTCTCTGTCCACCTTGCTCGAGCGTAGCTTCCGAAAACAGGCTCTTCAAGCGTGGATTGGTGGACAAATGAAAGCAACGCAACAACGATCGAGCTTCGTCTGTTCGAACGAAAATTCACGAGTTGCTCCGCGTGACCCTGTCACGCTCAACAAGCAGAGGAGTTTCACGTTGAAAAACGCGAGATAGACCGTTGGACCAGCGGCTTATTCAAGATCCACCTGGTGTATCTCGAACGTGTTTACATAAAGCGAAGCTCCTCGCCTGCGATAGAAAACTCTGAGCACCTCCTGACCCCCGCCCTTTCAATGGGGTCCTATAATACCTCGCCCCGTGTTCTATCGCGGCGAGTATTAACCGGGAAATGTCGCGCGTCCTCCACGAGTCAGGGCGTCATTGGCGGCGGCGATCTTAAAGTTGGAACGATAATTGTTCAAAGGGAAACGGTTCGAGTCCCTCCCGCTCGCGAGACAATATCCTTTATCTCGGAGACAGTTTCGCCCGCTTATCGGGAGGGAACGTACGCGGCAACTGGAGATTTCCGCGGGCAGGAGCGCGGAAAATGTTGTGCACGGAAGAAAATCGGCGGCCGACCGGTCCAACGGAGCCTCTGGACCCCGAGATAATGTTAATATCCGGCTCGGTTTTGTAATTGCCAATTATTTCAGCTTATTCTGCTCTTTGTTCGACGACGTTATCCCCGGCGACGTCGCTTCCTAGGGATTCCCCGAAGAATCCTCCAACGCTCCTGCAGTCGTCGACCTTTATGCAATCGCCACGGACTTAGTCCCCGTCGCCTCTTATTCGCGGAGCCACTCGGCTCGCTTAAGGCACAGTCCCTTGCTTTTCTATCCTGTGAAATTTCCTCGCCTGCTGGCCTCGTCCTTAAATTCGGGATCAGATTCTCATCCGATGACCTTCCACCCTGGGGACAATGTCGCCATCTCGCTTTTAAAAGTCTCCCCTTTCCGAGCTCGGTGCTCTTTATCCTTGCTTCTTGCTGGATCTCCTTGTAGGTATTTTGAAAGAACGTGACGACTCAAGGGACTCTGTGGAATTAAATTGGAGAGGTGGATGGTGGTCACTGGTCGGTGATTATTGCTTCGAGATTTTTCAAATTTGGGAAGGTAACGCAAAGTGTGCAAGGTTTTTCGGGCTATATCAATTTGATGGCTATGTGATCGATAGACGAGTTAGCGATATGGTCCACTAGGTCAGTGGTGAAACTCTAGTAGAAGTGTTTTTCTCCTTGCTTTTCTGAAATTCTATCCCACGAGCACCGTGAACAGCCACGTTTTCGCTCCGTCACGCGATATCGCGGCCACCACTTTTTACCATGTTAAAGAATAATCGGCCGTTCCGAGCGAAATCCCCCGGACGAGGCCAGAAGGGGCCCCAGATTAAACACGATAATATGCCGTCACGATATCTTTCGGCCCCGGCCGATGCATCCCGGCTGTTCCCCTGATCCCACCGCCGCTCCTCGTTATCCATTTTCCCCGGTAACGTTTAGCGTGCATCCCCCCGGCCGGCGTGGTGCGCGCATGCCAGCCCCCACAAATTTTGCAAAACACCGATATAAATCGCTTGATAACGCGTCTGGCCCTGGGCGTCGATACACACCGGCCGAGGGACCAGAAAAACCGGGGTAAAAGTGGGGAAAATGGGAGACAGGGAGCGACGGGGCTCGCGGAAATTTGGCGGAAGGCCAGCCGCGGAGCGATGGTGTTGGAAGGCGAACATAAACAACGTCGCTCGATCACCAACGTGTCGGGTTACGCGGCTGATATCGCTAATTGCAAAAACTACCCAGCGTCATCACGGTTGCCGCGGCTAACTTTTTAACACGTCCGCCGCGCAGCTAATGCATTGTCCCCTCTGTATTGACTTTTGCCAGGGGATTGAATATTTGAACGAGCCGGAATGTGATTCAAGCGGAAGGAGAGGTGTCTGGTGCGAGGGAAATTCCTTCGCGAGGAGTCACAGGGTGCAGCAATCGCTACGCGACTACTTAGGAGGTTCGAGTTAAGTTGACTGCGATACCAATTGATGAAATCTGAGGAGGAATTGTCTTCGTAATTCACACGAGTCGACCGTTTCGTTTATGAACACTTTCATCAAAGAGTATAATTGCCTCCATTGGAGCTTTAAATTTTAAACTGTGGAATGAAATTGGTTCAGCTAATTGGCTCTAAGTCTGATATAAATGTACCGCGATTAGGTTACACCATTCCAAGCACTTTTCGAGTAAATGTTCACAGATCCCACCTCTCTCGCAGCTCAAACGGTTAAACCACAAAGGGCAGATTTAATATCCTTCACGGAAGCGGAGCATTTCGAGTTTCAGAGAAATCCTGAAATTTTCGAAGAGACTGCCGACAGAAATGTATAATTTGTAGCAACATGTGCAAGTGCGGTTCAGACACAAGGCTGCGATTGTACCATAATTGAATTAGCCGTAATTTGTAGAGTCACGGTTATTTCACATTTAATGAAGCTGGAAGAAGGAATCAAGTTTAATGCACCGAAGCCAATTTGATTTTTTTTGCCTTCTTGAGGAGCTTAATGTCTGCCGATGCAAATGCCACTGAAATTTTATAAGAATGCGTATTTGAGGCTTGAAGAAACGGTACAAAGAAGTAACCCTGTCAACAATGAGAGACTGCTATCATCGAGTTATGCTTTCTCTGCCTTTTGTATCAGTATTATCACTATACAGAACATTCAAAGCTAAGATCTAGTACCCGTCCCCGATAAATGCTTTTATTCTTCCGAGGAGACCGAAATTCCATAAAAATACGTCTTCGGCAGTTGGCAAAACAGCACAAAGGGGTAATCTCATCAACAATACTCGTCTCTATCGAATTACTCGCGTTTCTATCGATAGCTGACGAAACGAGCGGATTTCCACTCTCGTATCCCAACATCGTCACCGCGTTTCCTCTCAGAATCGATATTCCTCGCTCTTTATTCGCGGAACGCTCGAATAACGGCATTGTTGCACGCGGCGGCCCAATGCCTGTTGGTAGATCCCCTACGCTCGAGTACAGAAGAAAGCTAACCGAGGATCCCTGTCCGCCACCACTGTATAGATTTACAAATAGATACACAAGATCTCCCGCTATTACAAAATATCAAATTCAGTGCGAACGACCCCTGAAGAGCGCGCGTAAGCACCTGGAAAGCAAGGTACAGGGAGGAAATGTCGCAGACAGCCTCCCTCGACTCGAACAATACGATTTACAGCGAGGAGAACCCGTGGCACGACTCGCAGGAAGAAAAGACCATCCTCGTCCGCGCCACGGGCAAAAGTCCTGACGCAGTTTCTCCTTGAGGAAACATTTCTAAAAAGCTGGCCAACGATGCGCGGGCTCGCGGTAATTAAGCATCTTGCCTGGGCCGGGGCTGCGAGCTCTTCCAGTGGAAAACTAAATAAATAGAGGACTTCCGGCGTAGGAGAAGTCTGACCAGCCGCGAAACACGGCAAGCTGGACCAGCTAGATGTGGATGCACGGCGGCCGCTGGAACGTCGGGGCTTGCACAAACACAAAAGCTCACGGCTCAAGACAAACAGCGGGACTGTAAGCTGCAACGTAGCCCAGGGCACTGCGGCCTGTGTCGGAAGGAAGGAAGGAAGGAAGACGAACGAGCTACGCAGCAACGAGACTGCTAGAAAGACAGAGAGAGAAGGAGAGAGGGAGAGAACCAAGGGTGACGGAGGCGTTGAGACAAAGCTCTGGCGAAAAGAGGCGCCCATAACGTTGACACCTATACCTAACAGCCGAAGGGTCCGTGCCGCTTTCGAAGACGGTTTGTGTACTCGAATTAACGCGATGTAACTTCGTCGAGAAGATCGAAGCGGGGTCAGGCACGAGTGAATGAACGAAGGATGGGGCGGGGTCTGTAGTTTACGAATGTTCAGACCGATAATTGCAATCTGTTTGGATGTTCGAAGGTGGCCTATCTTGAGGCGGGTGTATCGTGGATTTCTAGAATTCTCAGTAGTGTTGTCTATACATAGTCAGCCGCGTGGCTGGGTTTATGATACTGGCGAAGGGAACGCTACTGGCTCTGAGGTGAACGTTGCAACGTATATGTTTTCGTGTTACGAATCGGTCACCCTGTATCTAGTCCTGATTTTAAAGGATTTACGTGTGCACGAGCTGTCAGGCGGGCTTTTGACCAGTGAAAATAACCAGTTGAAACGAAATCGTTGCACACAGCGGCGCGGCATGAAAGATTGATATAGCTTGGAGCGAAAAGCTAATGCAAAGCATCTGGCTTTTTAATGAATGGACCCCGACTTCCCTGTATAGATCCTCGGGATTTTTCACGGCTAACGTAAGCGAAGCGCTTTGATCGTTCAACGTTGATAGCGGCTATACAGGCGATATCAGCGATATTCGATTTTCCGGTAGAACGGTTGCCAGGTTTCCAATCGTTTCTAAAAAACACGCGCCCCGTTTCAGCCGACGAACGTGATTTTTGTTAAACGTAAGATCGAACAGGTGGATCGGGCTAATGGAATACCTCGCCCTGCACTACGTGCAACGATTATTTAATTCTAAAGGCACACACTCGGGCTGCTAGCACTGAATCAGGACCGGCCGAAATGTTTCGCTTCGTACCAGCCACCATAATATTTATAGGATTTGCAAATGTTTCCGATCTGAAATATTTACGTGAGAATCTGCCTCTATTCTTCGGGAAGAAAGATTTGTGTTGATCGCTGCAATTGCTGCCAGCCTGTTTGCTTTTACAAGCGCCCGACGTAATGTATGGTCGGTCTCAAAATAACTGAATCGTTTATGGCGGGCATTAAAGCGACGTTTTCAGCAGAACACCGCGGTATTCTGGGTCAAAGTAGTAGAACTTTTTTGATGGGGTGTAACGCGAGCTTCATTATCGTTGCGTTAAGGAAACTTTTAGCTTAATGCACTACGTTCCGTTGACTCACCTATTGTTCTTGACGCTGGAGAGGTCAGCGATTGTCCTGCAACAAAAGATCGATCCATTAGATTTAATAAATGTATTCACAAAGTCCTCCCACATTTTTTCTTCCAAATATCAAATCCAAAGGGATTATTCAAGGCTGCGATTTGTTACGAGTGAATCCCGCAGATAGTCATTGATATATTGCAATATCTCGCAACTGAGACCATTTTCCGCTTCTTTCGCGAGATCTCGCCCCATCGACTCGGTAGATTAAGGTAGTTTAAAGCTGACCAAGGATAATTTATTGCGCCTAATCTAGCATCCTCGTTTAACTTGCAACTGGGTTAGTAGACGCGAGGCTCGCACATCCGCAGGAAGCCTCGTACTTTCCAGCTACGTGACGTCACTTAATTTGCGACACTTCCCCTCCAAAAATCGTCCCTCTGATAATTACCTGAATTAACGAATGTGCAACGCCCGTTGCTCGTTTGACTGATCATTCAGTGCGAAATGCGCTATTCAAGTAGGGTCGAGAGCTTTCCGCGGGACCCATTACACGGCGTTACTACTGAAATGATCAATGGCTCGCAGGCATTATTGACTCGCACTACTGGAGAAGCGGGAGCGGCCAGAATAAACGCAAGTGCACAGTCGTTGCTGTGTTGATTTTCCCGTATCGATGGTACAGCGTAAAGGGGACGATTCCCCATGAAAAATCAAGAAGAAAGAGCGGAATAATGTTCTCGTAAATCAGGCTTCGCCTGCTGCAAAATCGATTACAAAGAAGCGTCGGACACGCGTGCACTGGACACGTTCAAAATCATTTCTGAAGGAATTTATTCTGTATTTTCTACCTGCTTTTTTCCGCGACCAATCACCCGCCGGTGCATAGCGATTTACTGTACACCCTCTATTATTTATCGTCACTTGGCGCCCCGAAAAATCCCTTCACCGATTCATCCGCAGACGCGTAAAAAGCACGCGGCCATACGTTACGCCGCCGCGGCCTCTTGTTTCGTTTTACGCACACGCGAACGGCTGTATTATACAGCGCGGTATTTTCCAGCCCGCTTTTTACGCCAACAGGGCGCCCTATTTTTCGAGGCCGCATCCTAGCGGCAACGTAAAAGGTTACGGGAGTTTCGGCAACTCCATTATCGTGACGTGACGCGACGCAAAGAGTTCGAGACGGGGTTAATAGAAGTATCTCGAGTGCCTCGTAATTCCCTTCGTCGGGCGGATGATGGCGCGATATTTTATGCAAGAAACATGTACAACTGCCTCCCGCAAGGTTTTTTTGCTTTTTACATACAGTCAGACTTAGGGTGGGGTGGATTTTGGACGAGTCTTGTCTGTCCGCGAATGTTCATTCTTTTGCAACGATTGAAACAGATGTTGGGAACATGTAGCAGGTGACTTTATGATATTGATATCTGGGATACATTATTTTTAACACTTGTTGAAACAGTGATGAATTATTCAAACATTGCAAGGATCGCGCGCAACCGTATTTAATATCGTATAAATAACTGAGTTTGCAGGGCTCACATCACGAGGATCCTGCTGTCTGTAAAGACGAGAAAGCTCTGACTGGCTCGGGGCTCGAAGGTCGTTGAACACAAATGTCTTCTAAATATTTGTCCTCCAGCTTTTCCTCTGCAATCGTCTCTTTGAGCCACTCTAATGCGATAATGCATCAGTCTCTGCGTAAGTATGCTCGGGCGAAAGAAAAGGTGGAAAGTTCAACAGAGAGTTCACAGGTTCAGAAGTCGCAGAGAGATAAGGGTCTACGGTGAGCCTGGACAATGTGCTCCGAAGGCAGACGCCTTTGTCGTAGATTAGTACGATTCCTTGACTTCGTAGACGGAGTCCTTGAAACTCGACGGGAGATAGGGACAGGATATTGTTTTCTCGCTATCTAAACTTAACTCCGGGTAACTCTCCGGGAGAAAGAGGTCCTTCGAGATCGCCCGGCCGTTAACAGACGTCAACCCAGCGAAATGGTTAGCGTTCCACGGGTGAAGAAGTTAAGTACAAACGAACCTTGTGCAGAAATAACGTCGAGTGTGCCAGCAATAGAAGACAGAAGCAATGGAAAGTGTGTATGTACAATGATGAGATCGTTTGATTGTTACGCGACTCGGTGCACGACTCGTGCCGCGACTCGGTCCACGCGAAATACGTAATCACGGTGAAATGCGGTTTGAAATAAGCCACGCTTCTCGCTGGAGATACTTGACGGAATCGTTCAGCGAAGTACGCAAAGTAAGACTTTTCCACGGCACTTTGGACTTTTCCACTGCGCCGAGTATAAAGCTATTTATGTATCCCATTTCCCGGGGAAAGAGTAATTTTTTCCCAACGTAAATATAACATCGAACGCTTTAAGCTTTCAAGAGACGCTCAAGAAATCCACGAGGCAGGTGGCCACAATGAAGTGGCTGGCACGGTATCGTTAAGAATGAAAGCAATAAAATTAACAACTGACGCAGAGGACGCTCCGCTAACTTCCTTTTGCACGAGAAGTGAGTCCTCTGAAGTTTTTCGTGAATATATTTGCGATGTTAAGATCGCGTTACTTTAACTACCCGCTATGGCTTCCCGAGACCCGCGGTGGAAAAAACTTTAAAGCCCCTACCGAAATGGGGTCAACAGACATAATTTGAAAATATTGTTACGTGCGCCAACGAGTTTAAGATTGAAACGGAACGACCGGGGGATCGTTATTGTAGCTTCGTTCGAGGCATTCCTTTAGCAGAATTCTACTTTATCTTTCCAACGCTTTTCGAAGATAAAAATACTTGTGCACGTGCCACTAAAATCACTTTATAGACCAGTGCGCGATCATGTCGGATTGGCCGGGTGCCTGAAGTGAAACGAAGTAGCATGAGACTGATAGTGGTCAGACACCGTGTCCAATCTAGCAAGTGGAATCATGGATTCTAAATTAATTTTTATTATTGTACTATTTTAATAAGTAAATAATTATTAAAAAAGTCAAATTTTACCTCAAACATAAACAATTTCTTCCTTGTTCCTTTTTGTGAGATCGAAGTTTAAAATACAAGTTTCTTTTAACATTTATGTTATCAACTTTCACATCCAAAATTTAACACCTGATCTTACATAGTACTTTAAATAGTCAAAAATTTTCCTGCAATACTGATGATTCTATATTATGCATCCTTATCACTACAGGATTACAGCAATGTTAGAATATAGGATATATTACGTATTGTTCTGGTAGAAGAACTTCACCTATCTATGAGATATGTGGTGGACTGAATACGAAGTTCAGGTCGACGTGAAAGCAGAGCGTATGAGACTCGGGAGCGGAGAAAACACATTTTTCAAATTCGCACCGAAACCCGTATCCGTGTCGATGCAAATTGGATGCCCTGGCGTGTTGAATAATCGACAGGGTTTTGTCGCAGCCGTACCGCCCGAGGTGCTATTCACTAACAAGATGTCAATGCTTCGAGGACGCAGCGCGTTGCTAGCTGCGCCAGAAACAGAACACGAAACGCGTACCACGCTTTCCTCAGTGACACGTCAATAGGATTATATCACTATACGCGACACTCGCCAGTGTGCACACTAATAAATACAGACTTCAGCTCTCCCAAGTACCGTCGATTTCTACAACTTTTTACGAGGACCTTGTAAATATTGCTTTTAATCCCTGGACATTATTCACTCGTGAGAAAAAGTATGCAACAACGAATTTATCGAAGCAAAAGGGAACAGAGGTATATGGCTCAAAGTGTTCCTTTCATTGGTTCTGTTTTGTACTTGGGAACACATTATTGTGTTGACGTAATTAAAATCGTACGGACGTGAATTGTGGCTCAGTCGAGGGGCTTGAAAATATTAAAGCAACTCGGACGAATAATCGAAAATCACTGACGCGGTTTAACAAGGCGAAAGCTCGAACCTTTTGTCTCATATTTGGAGGACTGCAAATTACTTACAAAATTGCGTTTTATAATGGCTCGAGGATATTCATTAGCTACATGATAAATGATGGCCAATGAATCGCGTTTAGGTACTGCGCGCACACCCCTCTACCAGCTCGAGTAGCATTGTCGCGGTGAATCACGCCAGGCGGGCAATTAATTGGGTCAAAATCATTATCAGCCCCGTCCCGGGGGTTTAATGATCTCGACCCTGGCCGTTCAACTTGAATTACCGCCGCCACGGCGCATTCGTTGTCGCATCTCTCAGATATCCGCGTGCATGCACGCACACGGCCGGCCTGTTACAGCCAGGGCGCGTCGGCCGAGATAATACGTCAACAAGATCAAGTCGAATTGATATAGGACGCGCTTACGCGTGAACCGTTAATTCTGGCTGAAATATCTGCGAGATAAGAGCGGAACGAATCCCCACTGAATATCAGATTAATGTATTAAGAAAGAGTGACATTTGTATCTCGCATTGGCGACAGAAGCGAGGTCATTGGCGATAAATTTAATTCTTCTAGGACCTTTGACACCCATTAATTTGTAATTAGGAAAGTTGAATTAGTCTAATTACATGTTGGAGAATTTTCTGCATTTGCTGAATTTCTTTGGAAAGCGTTCCAGGGCATGAAAATCGTTCATTCGCAACTCGTCTAAGGTTCTGTACGTCCTTCCAGCTTGACAGTTTAATTTACAGATGATGCATCGATTAATTTTTCTATCCACGCAGGTTACAGAAGAAAATCGTTTCCGCGCTGCCCTCGTTTTTAACCCCGTTGCCTCTGTCGCACTCCTACCCTTGTTAACCGGCCGAAATTTTTCCAACGACCACGTATTGGTCGTTACGAGGCATCCGTTCAGCAATCCGTTCAATTCCTGTTGAGCGTAATAACGGCAACGGCGATATTGGCCGGGTTCACGAGTTTTCGCGACAACCGATACCCGTTCCCGCGCAAAACGACCAATACTACCAACAATGGAACAAAAGCCAAGCGTAAATAGCCCGATCCACGCGTTCACCGGACAGATTTACTAACGCTAATCGTCCGTGCGTATTAATGAAAGTGTTGGGTTATTGTTTCGAACGATGTCGCCCGAACTTATATGCATCCAGGATAATCGTAGCGAAGGACACGCGGCTGCACAGGCGTCCGCGACAGGTATCGTTCAACTGAATAAAAAACGAAAAACCCCGATGCGACAGCGTGCTGTTTGACGAGGAAGAATGGCCAGGAATACCACCAATTAGCCGCGAGAAAGGGTCCATCGCTTATCTCAAAACACAGTGGTCTAAAAATGAATAAACAGGCTCGCTCACGTTCCTCCATTTGTTTCAAACTCCCCAATGGATGACCTTTCCGAACACGCAGCGGACAGCATAAAAATTTCAATACACCGCAGTACTTTTGCCATTTGCACGTAAACTGTAGCCGAATGAAATAAGAGGGAAGTTTCCGTCCACCCAACATGGGACGAATTAAAACGCGATAACTGGATCGCTGCGCGGCGAGAACAAATGGCCCCGAACGAAGGTACGCCGGTGTTTCGACGCGAACGAAGCACAACTCCGTCCCGAATGGGTTCCTTTGCACGTACGCTTTAAACCAGGCCACCGACGTTGCATTTCGCCCGGGCGAAGTGTAGGCGAATGTGCGGTTTCGGTCACGGAGGGGTTGCAGCGCGGGGGACAGACAGTGCGGGCACTGGGATGGGGACAAGTCTGCGCGGGGGTGGCCGACAACTTGAACAACTTCACAATGGCCGGTGCCTTTGCGCGGAATAAACTTCCAGCCGCGTAACTTTAAAATTGATGATCCCCCGCCACGGCGCACGTAAGTGTATCCGTGGAACCCCTCCGCTGTCGAGGTTTATCGCGGCCGAGGGAGATGTTGCTTCGTAAAGAATTTATTAGGGGCGACCGTTTAGTGGCACGATAATTGTGTTTCTGCCAGAGGAACCTTCGTGCACACGCACAACCCACTAACCAAACATTTCAACACAGACTGGGTAAAATTAGAATTGATAATGAGCTGGTGTGTATTCGATTCGAGACAATTTTTTGATTTTATGTATTAATCTTTCGGGGTGAAAATTTGAAAAAGTAGTCGAGGTTGTATTTCTGGCATGGAATTGAAGAGGAAGGGCAGTTAGTGGACAGAGTAAATGGTGATCAAGTACGCGTAACGTGGGAAATAGAGTTAGCAAGGGAAATGAGTCCGCCAATAGTCAGACGCGCCGCGTAAACCAACGTGACTGGGTCTACATCTCTCCGCAGCTTATTCCGCGTTCGTGATTTTGAATATTCTCTGCGGTAAGAATTCTTCAAATTGATAAGAACTTTAGAAACATGTTTGCTACCAACTCCATTAAAAATTTTCAAGTTTCGCCTTAATTCACCTCTTTGGAGCGAGCATAAAATCTTTTATATTGCGCAGGGGGAAAAGTTTCTTCGTACCACGGAAGTTAATGCAATAATTCTACCGGAATCTTTGAAATCTTTGATATTATACCGTTGCAAGTTAAACTGGACACTTATCGCAAGTGCTAATTGTATACTCAAACTGAGCTCGCGGTATAGCCTACGTTCCAACAATTTTCCCACAGTCCTTTTACGGAATTAACCCCTTCTGATTAACCACAATGTATGCTCTCAGTCTATCCTACATTCATCTAAGTCTAATATGCAAAATGCCTCTCGCCTGCACCCTAACAGAACGTAACTTGGAGTGTTCTCGCTGCACGGAGGCTGAAAAGCTTTCGCGCTGGCTGCGAGAGCGTTTTTTAAAGACGCGCGGGGGATGAAGCCGCGGATACCGTCGGCGCATCGTTTAGAAAAATTGCGAAATATACGTGTGCGCCTCGTACGTTGACCCGTGTGCTGGATAAACTTTCCTGTGCGTGAAGGGAAAGTAAACACGAAGGGATGCCGGGCGCGTGTTGCAACGCTGCAACACTTGCGTGTAAATGCGCACGCGGGACGGTTCAGATATTCAGTATAAATAGCCGTTGCGGTGGTAGTCCGGCGTAATTTCTGCGCGCGAATTAAAGATTGGAAACGGCGATACCGCGTGGCCCGATGGAAATTACGTCGAGCGGATGGAGTGTTTACGTTTATGGGCGGTATTTTTACATGTAACGGCGACAGGATTTATTGCGCCAAGTGGCTATTCTCCAGCGTTCTTCGTTTCCCTCCGTCCTTTTGCCGAATCGTTCCGCGGGAGAATGTGTTTTATGAGACGTTTACGGAGCCGGTGCATTCGAGCGTCGCCTTAAGCGATCGAATTTTGCTGAAAGTGGGATAAGAGAGAGACAATCGCCCCGGAACTCGTTGGAATTTTAACATAATTGCTATTGCACGTTATCCGGTCGTATAAATTTTATCCTTGAAAGGGTAAACAACGAGGAATCGTAGTCTGGTAGAATTAGTAGAATTACGATGATGTTTTTTAATATTCTGATGAGCAACTTGAGGAATTTCTTGCATATCACAATGTAATATGTGTAAATAAGTTTACTGAAGGATTACGTGCTTGAAAGTATCCTTAATAATTAACGTAACAGCCCCTGTTACTTATCTTTATTGCTTAAGCACCACTTGCTGATTTTGTTTAAGTGAACCCCTGCTATTATTTACGATACCAGGCACGTTCGCGAAAGGGGAGGAAAAAGTTACGTCAACGCGGCCCGTTGTTGCTTCACTCGCCAGTGACCCGTGTAATTCGATATGAATATAATTACAGGGAGATAAAAATATGAGGCAATTTAGAAATGGAGGAAAACCAGAGTAACGGAAATACGATGAGTCGTTTCAGCTTTATATCGTTAATGGAGGTCGAAAATTATCGAAATACCACGCGCAGCCGATCAAAGGGAAGTTTATTCCTCGAGTATATTACTTCGATGACTCCGTAAATTTATTCTACAAACACCAACACAAACTTGACAAAATTGGGTGGCAAATATCATAACCACCCCTTCTACACGACCATTATAAAGGGGATCACGTGAACTCCCGATCCCTTTGCAACGTATCATTTTCTACTACCTAGTCGAACGTTATCCCATAAAGCAAGTATTTTGCAAAGCTTTCCCAGCGACATCACAACTTCGCACCACTGAGTCCCACCAAAGTACAGTTTTGTAAACCACGCAAACTATCCTACATCACCGTGCAGCAACCTCAAAAACCTTTTAACACCCGAACAGCCTTCAGGATCGTAGATTAAACACTTTACAAACCACCTTGACCTCGTCCTCCTCTCAGACGTACATGTTCTCAGACCTGGCAGGTCTTGAGCAAAAATCCCAGTGGTTAAACTTTAACGCGCCACTGCAACGTTACGCCATCTTACCCCGCGCCCCCCGGGAAGCTTTTCCCGACTGAATTTCGTAGGAAGATTAAACGTATCCACAAGACGATCGCGCGAGTATACATAAACAAAACGTACGCGGACAAGAAATCCGTGAGAGAGCAGGCTCGTTCTCACGCCCCCGTCGCTTGTCCCAAGTTGGCCTCCTCTCGAGTTTGCCTCGAGCCCGAAGATAATTGTCGGTGAGTAACGTCAGGCTCGCCTAAGTAAGATTTAACTCGGTGCAACGCGGTATGATTCGGTTATAACTCGATATTAACTGTAACGAAGCACGTCTTGCCTACTCCAGCGAGCTTAAGCACCATCGGGTTAACGAAGAACCTATGTGCGTCTATACCTGGCTGCACTGGGCTCCCCGAGCACACCCACAAGCACAGGCACACAGCGAGCGAAGAGGATATAGACAGAGAGCGGTGGCTGTAGAGAGTAACAGTTACGGCATACGGTAACGCGCCAGTATTGACAAACATCTTCATTAGCTGCCGCTGGTGCTCGCGCGCTATCTGCCTAGAAACGCCCTATATACTCTCGCCAGAACCTCTATCCACCAGCATTCCTCCGATCGGCTATGAGACACGCCGATTCCACGGGATTACAGAGCTTGATGCGAATTAAAACGACACGTGGCCCGCCACCCCCGTTTCGCTGTTCCACGCCACGCGACAGCTGTTTCGGTGTGACGAATCAGATGTGGCACGAGTACTTCACTCTTTGCGAGCGATTTTACACGTAACACAGTATCAGAGATTTGTGGAACGTTAAGTGGTCCTCAATGGAGTGTAACAAACATGTTTCACGCGCCAAGAATAATTTTGGATTTGTACTCCCTTTGGTAGATTGTTAAGGCGAAGGTAAAGTTTGACCATGAAGTTCCCCCGTTCTACTTAACGGCCTTTCTTCCGAATGTCGACGATTGTACTTGAACTTCTCGATAAGTATGCACTCTACAAGATTCCACTACGAGGTGCTCGCCCCAGTAGCGGCGTGAAAGTAGCACGCTTGCTCAAGTTAAAAGAGACGTCGATACATTATCCAGGCAGTGTGGAACAGAAACAGCTACGGCTTGTAAGAGAGCAGCTTCATGAGCACCAGCTAAGTCGCGCCGAATTGTCCACATCCGAAAAGGGGATTAAAGTGCGCGGGTAAGTAATGAGCGAAAAGCTTCGCTATTTAACGAGCCCTTAATTCGCAGACTTCGTGAGCCGGCATCCAAGTTCCTCCCCCGAGCGAGGTAAAACAATCGCACCGAAACACGGTAAGCTAATGAAGTTTCGATGTCGATGCTTTCGTATAAAGGGAGACCGAGGCTGTTGAAAAGGAAGAGGAGCGTTTCAAGGAATCGTTTTTCATGGAGGGGGGGAACTTTCGAAGCGACTGCCGCACGTTACGGAAATATATCCCTTTCATGGCTGTGCTACATGCGTATGCAAATTCCAGCCTCCACTTCTCGGACTCTTGTAGAATAGCAAATATCGAATATATCGGGGTGGAGTCGGAAATATTGGTCGCGCATTCGTTAATTAAACTGGGTGCCCAGAAAGGGAATGGAGTGGAAGTTCGGAAATGTAATGCGAGGCGCGGGGCGATTAAAGTGTATCGTGTTTGACGTCACTTTCATTAATATGTACACGGTGTTTTTTGAAATATGTTCGCGTTAAGGGTGAACACTTGGCAGGCTGGATCTAGGTGTCTGTAGGGCGAAGTTGGTATCCGCGTAATTTTCAGGGACTATCCTGATGATATTGGGTGACTGCGATATATTAGTTACGATTATACGACGTAGTAAATCAATCCATTTCAGGGAACAGCGTGTTGAAAGACGGTAAGTGGACTTCTGTATAGTCCATGCGGGCTACTTAACGCGTACCCTCGCGATGATTTATGAGTTGAAGTTTAGCTAAACGACGTGTGAGCGATCATATCCAGGCTACAGTAACGAATTAAAACTAGGCGGATGTGCATCATCCTGATATCCATCATAAAATATACACGTCCGTTATCCTGAATTTCAACTATTCACAGCTATTAACGATATAGAACTACCGACACTCAATTAACTTATGTTAGTAAAAATACTTTATAAATTCGAACACCGTCCCTGCGATTCTTTATCGAAAATCCCAAAGAGTCGTTACCTACTTCGTTGTCTGAAGAGTTTATTCGTATCTTTGGGGACAAGTCTGACGCTAATTAAAAATAGTCTCGGCGATTTTGTTCGTTCGGAAACGTCTCTGTTTTAAATTTTCACGGTTTCTATCGACGGGGCGCGAGCTGTTGAATCTCGGTTGAAGATAGATCCCGTGATTTTTCGTGCCACTTTCAAGATATACGTGATAAAACTGGCTGCAACGCGAGCAAGGATTCTATGGTCACGTCTAGCAAGCGTCTGCTTTGACGCAAAAGGTTGCTGAAGTCTGACGGTGGCGCAGCAGAGCGGACCGGCATTCTAATTACCGACAATAGAGCCGGACCAATTCGAAGAGGGATAGAAACTGTATTAGTGACAATGGGGGTAGATATGCAGGACGCCGGCACGTACCAGTCGGAGTTCGTTTGTTTCGACAAATGGAATTGGTAACAGGATTATGACCATTACCTCTTTGCATCGCAACTACCGTTGCAGCCGACTCTTGCATTCACCACTCGCTTGGTTTCTGGTAATGCTGTCGTTATTGCTTCCCCGCTGTCCTTTGTGTCAGTGGAGCCGTGAACGATCTGGATGAATTAAAGATTAGCCTACACCGGCACCGTCTCAAACTCTCTCCCCATGACACCACCGCGTTGGTGCTCATCTCGATACTCATTTGTATCGTTTACTACGATACTTCTCTATCCTCCGATACATAGAACATCAGGATCAAGAGTCATGAAACAGAAGACACTCTCCGCTTGAAACATGAAGACGTCCAGCAATAGGCACGATCGCGGAATAACACCAGATAATATATTCAACAGCAATACCCTTCAGCTGGTTCGATGTTCCATCCCGCCCACCTAATCGCTCTTAAAGCATGGCCGCGGAGAGTACGAAAAAACGACTGGCTTAATGCGTTCCATTCCGGGAAGAAAGGATCCATACGGATCGTGGGTGGTGATAGACGCCCTCGTGTAAAACTGCACACACCTGCCCAACCGTAGAGCCGCGCCGTGGACTACCGTGCGCGCGCTAGCCTCGAGTCGATGCGTGTGAATGGGTGTGTTTGTGGCTGTCTGCACAGGCGCGCGCGGGCGATCATGCCATTATTTCCGAGAATAGAATCATTTTCAATGCTATTATCCTGAGTATGGCCGCACTGCAGTTCAACAGATAGACACAATGGCGATGTTTGCGCCGTACGGGCATGCACAGCCAGCTGAGTAGATTAGGCTGATAGGTGGTACAAGCTAGGACTGGCCTGGTATATGCCACGATATGCTTGCTAGATTGATAATGCCGAGGGAGCTGGGGGCATCGAACCAGCCGATAGGTAAGTAGAAGCTCCCGTACAGATGATGCTCCACTCGGCCATATACTACTCGGTGCATCTAATTGCTCGTAAATGACGGATCGCGACGTCAGGTGGGCCAGCCGAATCGACTTGACGACCCTTCCCACTTTCCAGCCATCCATCTCTCTGCCCATCTACAGGCTGCGTCGCAGAGCTTAGTCGGTGCTTGGGCCTATGACTTCCATGGCGATTCAGCTGGCTTAAGTTGATAGTTAAGTACATTAAACGCAGTGGAACTATTGGAAAGGTAGGTGAGAAAATAGTATTCTAACGGAGGAAATGTTTAGAAACTATTTTTCTGCCACCAAAACCTTCCATATCTCTAGAGATAGTACTTGAAAGTACCCAAAGGTTCGACCAAGCTTTTTGATGCACCCTGTACCCACCCGCACAGCGTGATCTTTATCTACCTATCCATCTGCCTCACCCCTTTATCCCCAAATATCCACAGTTCTCCCTCCTTCTCCGCTGCATCGTCCCCTCTTTCTTTCTCCCCGGCGACTCTATACATCACCAGTCAACGCGCTCTCTTTGATGCAGGACCTCGCGTCCCATCCGTCTATCCGCGTGTCCATCCATCTGGATTCCAAATCTTCGGATTTTCGCAGCGCTCTTTGACGATCCCGGATCTCTCTGTCACCGTCGCGGCCAGGATTTAAAAGTGGGTCAGCGCGTCGAGGGCCGCTTTCCACGAGTCCAGGTATACGGTGAGCCCTTGAACGGTGGGAATCGAGATCGAGCACGGCTCGATGACGCCGAATGGCAGCGTTGTTACTGAAACGCGTGCACTCCACCGCCCGTTCCCTCTAATGGATTAGATCGACCGGGTCTGTCGCGCGTCACCGATCCAGATGTAGAAGATCGGTGAAATCTAGGCTGGCAGGCGTCGACGTTTCCGCGACTTGCGTAAACCTGACGATAATCGAACCGGTCAGAGAGGACCGTGCCGATGAATTGCGAGGCGCGAGAAATAGCGAAACTTCTGCCAAGTTAAATCCATCGCGAACTAAGCTGCAGTTTTGGGCAACATCGGAGGGTGTTTTCTCGATAATGAAACATTATGTGAAGGAAATATCTTGCTTGCCTTCAATTTATTTGTACACAAAGAAGACAGTTATATAAGTAAATTCAGACGCGCAAGGTGAATGAACTTTTACCTTACATATCCGACTTAATTTCTCACGTAGAGTCATCACCTCGACGGTCGTACAGCTAGCTACAAGACACCCCGTATATAACGGCCAGGGGGAATTTTACGGATACTTTGAAAGAGTTTTTCACTTTTATGGCGTAGGGCTGCATAGAAATGCACTCTACGACAGGAATATTGCGCGTGCATTTCGAGCGTGCCTGACCATGGATAACGCGATAAACTTTACGAGCCGAAGCTCGCCGCTCGTAATGGATTTGCAATATGTTTGAAACGACGGGGGAGGGACCGTGGGCGAGGGGGTTGTCCCGCGTGAGAAGTGCGACAGCTTGCCATCGACGGGATTAATATGGATAAAACCGGCGTCCGTCCGGAATTTAGGACCCATAAAAGGAATGGGCCGCGTTGTTTTCGTAATAAGTTTACTCCCGCGACGTCTCCACACCGGCGATGAAGACTGAGAGCTCCGTAGCTCCGCGTTTTCTTCTGGCCTTTCCAGAATAGTAACGATAACAACGATAATGCCGCTAAGGTTTATCGCGGTGCAATTGACTGCACGGGCGCGATGGAAATTAATAAGCATATAAAGAAGGGAGTAAGACAAAGTGGTGCAAACGGAGTGTAGATGAAACGGGACATAACTTTTGAAGTAGAAGAAATACTCGAATTTAATTGAAACAATATCCTCCACTCTTCAACTTTAACCTAGACAGAACTTTAGTGTATTAAGAGAAAAAAATTCGAGTGCGTGATTCGACTGAAAGATACCTTCCGTCGTTGAGAGAAGAAAATGATATGAAAAAGAGTCCCTTTGAATTGCAGCTTAACATTCTGACACCCTAAGCGTTCCACTTTGATCGAAAAATTGTTCAGCCCGCAATACAATTTGTATAGCAGGGCGGGCGTAAGACGCGACCGATCGATGGGTTTGATTGATGTGTCGGTAGATTATGAACGCTTTATGCGTTTGTCGTCGTGGTGGCCAAATCTCGAGATCCTTGGACCGGTATCCTTGTCCCGTGAATTGAATCCATCTATCAAGTTCAGCCATCGCGATCGGTGCTTAAGGCCGGTTTGTATCCGGGCTTAGAACAAGATACGTTGATTGAATAGCGGTTGATGTACGAGCACCGATATCGAAAAAGGCCATATCAATCTAGCGGGCGGGAAAAAATTCGTAGATAAATAAGCTTTAACGAGCAGCAGCACGGGGCAACGTGCGCGCACACGGAGGAATGTAACATCTTTAATTCCGCTGCTACGCTCCGGGAATTTCGTTGCGAATTTATCCGCCGTTTTTATTTCCACGTGCTGGCTAGCGCCGGTCCTCGGGTCGTTGAATAAAATACGCCGCGGAGTCGATTCTCGTCCCTTCAATTATTCCCAGGCACGGTGAAAAATTCGTTTGGACCCGCTGCTTTGTTGAGGCTGCGTGATTAATTCACGGGCGAAGTCAATCCCCGAGAAATTTGACGAGGAACACGGGTTACTATCCAGTATCGACTGGTTTTGTTAATATTTTATCAATTCATGATGAATTTTCCACAGAATTAAACTTGAATGATTTTTAGTATTTTGTGAACTCGAGATAACACGTTAAAGATTAATATTTCTTCACTAAATTGCTCATCGCAGGTGGCTGCGATGATTCGATATTCATATCAGCCCTGGATGAAACAGTCGAGTTACGTCACCACGTCTAAGTCTGATTAATTTCGTTACTTAATACCTGCCACTCTCCACGGCGAATTAAACTCGATCCCAACGAAACTCTGCTTCTCCTTCCCGGCTCTCGCATCGCTCACTGTCGAATCCCGCAATGAATTATTGAAAACAAATTTTAAATCGAATCCAAGAACCACTTAGGTCGCCGTTCCTCTAGGAGCTCGGGCGTTTCAACAAAGCGATCGAGATCGATTAACGAACGAAACCGTACTCCATCTGGCCTCCATTAAGTTCCATAACCAACAGCACCGCAAACAATCGGTCTTTTAATAGAAAGATTCACTAACATCTGATAGAAACTGTGTCAAGAAGTGATGATTATTTCAGGCTTCCAATTTTCGTATTCCTGGCAACGCAAATTGAATTATTTTAAAATACGCTTCGCTGCTTCCTCGAGTTCTGTAACATACTACATATTTCAAAGCGATCGCTATCAGCGACGAGAAAAAAGCATTCTATCAGTTTAACTCCATTTCGATTACACTATCACTAACCAACCACCATCTCTATCTATTCAGTTCAATTCTACTTGCATCCATGCTTTCGCGATAGTAACATACCCTTCCATGAAATAAAAGTACCACATTTACTATAACTTTACTATAAAACCTCCCCTTTCTGAATACCCGCAAATATTGCCCGCCGAGAATCACTGAACAGAGATTCACATTTAATCGACCCTTAAGACTCTCCTCGATTTTCCGTCGGACGCAACGATTACCAATCGTTTCGGTGGAGCAGCCACGGCTGGGCAGGCTACCTCTATGCTCTCCCGAAGCTGCAGGTCTCTCGGAATGAAGTGGTGCCTTCCAACCGCCAGAATCGCTTCCGCCGTAGCCGTCGGCGTCCTGTTACCAGCGCGAAGAGCATGCATTATCCTTTGTTCGTGGGAGGACAGAGTACGCGCCTCTTGCCCTCCGGCCGAGCCACCGACCGGCTACATACGTCATTGTCCAACGGCCGTTCTGCGGTGGTAATTGTCATTTGATCCCGGTAACTCCCCGTATATATGTAGCCATCCGCGGCTCCTACCCGCCTCAGAGACATTCATCATTTACAGACAATTGCCTCAACTTGCCTCGCGCGCGATCCACACACCGGCTGGATAACCCTACTGAGACATCCCCCGGTGTTCATCGATGCAATATATATTCTGCACACGACCACTAAGCACACGCGACATGGCGCCGGCAAGACGACGCCGACGCATGTTCAATGGATGTGGTAGGTATGTTGTAACTTTTGTAATTCATTCTATTTTGTTTAGTAATTTAACGTGAAGAGTTTATCTAGGTCTAGAGTTTTTAGTTAAGAATATAAAGTCAAAGTGGATATGAGGGAAAGAAATAAGTGAGTGATTCCCAATGAGTAGGTTGTGACCCCGAAGTGGGTCGCGAAGTGTTTGTTGGGTTTTTTTAATATTATTAAGTTAGGATTATATTCTGAAATGCCTATTTTTAATGTGTTTTCTTTCACTTGTTAAATTTACCTTACCTTATATGGAGGGATTGCAGGTTATTTGAATATTGTAAGAGATCGCGCTTTAAAAAGATTGGAAAACACTGGAATGTATGCTGTAATATTGAATTAAGGAAAAAGTGATAAGCTAATCTTTACTCTTCGTATTCATATGTTTGTCCCGAAAACTCTACGACACCGTGTATTAATTTTAAGTAGAATTGACGCGCAGAAGCTGAAATGCTTATGCAGCAACGGACGGAGCGCAACAACAGTAGCGTCAGAAATTTTGTCTGCTAATGCGCGTTATAACTTACACGTCACCGCGGCTGCAAATCGCGCGAGGCATAACAAGGTTTGCATATTGCGCTAATTAATTCACCGTTACATAAATAAATAAACCGTCCATTATTCATACGAGCCAAGGCAGCACAGGTTACCTTTAATATTCAAAATCGAACCAAAAACTTTGTTTTCCGCGTGCCCCATTTTGTCCTGCAAGAATAATAAACCGATATGAAAAACAGAGTATAACATGGCGAAATCGAGGTCACCGAGATAATATTTTTATTCGCTCACCCCTTTGCCCTTCAACTATGAATATATTAAAAGAATCTTTTAACCAGGTTCCATGCAATCCACGGTACAGGTGTTCTGCATCAGCACTACCTGCAAACTCTTTCCCCCTTGACGCTCGTGTCGACATTCTCGACAACCCAGTATCCTAAGACGGACAATGTTTCCCCGTCAACTGATTTAGATTGCGGTATAGATCAACCGATCCCTCCCCGACATGCACCGGGACAATTAGTATGGCAGCGATTCGACCCGCCATCAAAGATAATTACGCCGTGGAGGGTTGTGCGCCTCCGAATGCCACGATAGCATACATTTCGCCGGATCTGGCTTATGAGATGTCGGACATCCGTGCCAATTTCGAGCGGACGACGCAAGCATCTCGGCGAGGAGTTCGATCGTTCGGCATTTCCAGTATTAACCCAGTATCGGGGCATCTCTCGAGAACTATGCGCGTTTCGCTGGAAACGATCGTCAGCTACAAAACGTAACTAATTTTGCCAGGTAGGTCAGATTCGGTATTCCCCTTGCCGGCATCCAGCTGCTAACTATGCGTTTGAATCGCTGCCCATCAATCTAATCGGTTGATTCTTTCTGATCTACGAAGAAATATTTCTCTGATCCATCAAGTCTCGGCGGATACGACGTAGTCGTGTCACTTGACGCCACGGTACGCTGTCGTCTCTTAAGATATACCAGCGGTTGTTGTATTCCCGTCATGGAAGAACGTCCCCCGTCGTGTTCGAGAAGTTATTAAAGCCCGAAGAACCTCGGAGCTTCTGCCGACGGGCCATTTCGTAAAGCTGTTAATTAAGGACAAGGTCCATGGTCGCGTTACCCGTTAGCTGGAATATCTTGAAACGCCCTATGAATATTTATCGCCCGCCACCAGGAAGACGTTGATAATTATTTCAAAACTTGTTGGCCACCATTTATCGTCTACGTTTCGCTCTGTACACCCGACGCCCGTCGCGTTTGCATAAATTCGCCAGGCGAAAAGAGTCATTTTCTGTACCAACGAATGTTCGCTTACAGATTCGATTCGACAACTGGCTCGATTAACCTTCCGTTCTCCCGCCTCGCTGTTACAACAGCTATCGAGGGAGGTCCGGGGAAATTGGCTGCCTGACGTTCCTGGAGATAATTCAGCCACCATCAACATCCCGCGTAAACGTTTTTAGAAGTTCTTTCCGGCCCCCGGGGAGCGCCGCGAAAGCCCTCGAGAGTTATAGTTTCCACGGGGCTATCCATTCGAGCCGGATTCAAATGAAAACAATTCAGGAGTTTAAATCGCCGGTTTTATAACTCGAAGAATTTGCCAGGGCTGGATAACGGCCTGGCGGGCGAATATTCGCTGCATCGCCGTTCAGACACCGCCGATCCGAACGGGAAGCACTTGAAGACGCTGGGCTCTGAATCTACTGCGGTTCCGCCGTGAATCTCGGAGGTAACATACCGAGAAACTCTGTTTACGAGGCGAATCATCGCGATCGCGGGATGCAGAATTCTCATTTCCTCGGCATCGACCCCGCCGAGCCGTAAAGGATGATTTAATGAATTCGCCAGACCAGGAAAACGTGCCGCGGTTCGACGGCCCCGTCGACGACGCTCGAGATATGTGCCCGCTGTGTCTGAATATATCGCGAGATCGCGGGGATTGCGAGTTTTCCCCAGCGCGAATATATCGACGCGGGGACACCTCGTTTAAGATCTGTTTCCCTGCCAAAGGAACAGGTTGTTGGCTGGTGACAACTTAGGATCCTCTCTCTAAGTAGCTGATACTTCTTCATTGGTAAAATTACAATAGTATCCAACGAATTTAGCAACGATGATTACTTATTCCTCGAGTTTCGTCATTTCCACCCACCCACCTCCAAGATTGACCACCCAGCGTATCAAAGGCCTGTGTGCATTATTCGACGCGAGGGAGGAGCGGCCAATTTTCATAGCGAGAGCAGCGTTCCCGGTGGAGGGGGCAGCGTTTTCGTGAAACGGGAGAGAACAGTCGCGTGGTAACGGGAATCGAGGCTGAACAGGGAGGGAGGAAGTTAGGGAAGTTCGCGTAGCCCATGCCTGCAGCTTAAACGCGTTCAATACCCGCGGATAAAGTCTGACGGGGATAAGTTTAATGGGCCGGGACAAAGCGGTTGTTTGTCACGGGATCGCGCGTACACCCGCGTAACCTGACAACATTACAATTAACGAGACGAGCGGCTGTTATTCGACTACTTAACGCGCGTTTACGCGGCGCGGGCTAACGAGCGAGCGAGCGAGCGAGCGCGCAGTAGTCGGTCGACCCGCGCCAAATGAAGTTTCAACGCAATTACAGCGACGCGCCAGGTAACAAGGACGCTGGAGATCTCTTCTCATACATTTACGCTCGGTTTCATTTCGCGTTACCGCGGTGTTATCGTTTTCCCGCCGATTTCCCCCTCGCCCCCGACACCCCCGTCGTACTTTTTTTCCTAGTCGCCACGCCGCCCTCGTCCCGGCTATGAAATAAACATAAAATTAAATTGGACCCAGGGCTACACGGATTTCTTGGCTCCAGCGACCGCGATAACAATTTCTCGGCCGTCCAGGCTACAGCGGAGGCGCGTCGCGAAAAATTATCGCGACTATCAAATTTCTGAAACGATTTAGCTGTTAATTGGGGGGTGGAAAGGGGAACGATGTCGCGGGGGAAGGGAGTTGCTAGCGCTGGGACGTCGCGAGCAAAGTTTCTTCGAATGACCGCGCACGAACGGATAGTAAATACCGAACAATCCGGAGTAAGGGTTTCTGAAAACCTCGGCGAAGTTTCGATGATGGTTAACGCGGGTTCGCTGTTGCGTTGATTATCGGTGGAGAGAGACAAGTTTCCATTTGGGTCAGCGGTGACCGACATCGGGGACTTCAATTAAGACACTCTGGATTTTGGGGAGTTAACCAGCCATCCGAAATTCTGAAGTGAAAACTGGGAAACCTTCACCTAAGTAATTCATTATGGGTTTCTGCGTTAATTCTGGATTCCTCGAAACCGTGAATTTTTATACACGACGAATTTTAAAGCCCAAGCGAAGAAAGCCCTTCGGAAACTCCGGGACTTGACCCAGCCTCGCATGTTGTCGCTTGCACGGTATCGGGAGGGCTGAAAGGGTGACTTATGACTTCGGCGTGGCAACGCTAGCCAGTTCAAACACATCCCCCAGATGCGCCCCGTCATCGTCCATCGTTGTTTGCACTTTGGCTAAAATTTGAAACATACCCAGCCGCTGTGGCTGGCGAATACGACCCGGCAGCGTCGGGGAGCACCCGCCAATGTATTCCGCTCGCCGAGATATTCTTGAATCGCACAGAAGGGGCTGCCACGTTTTCGGGCAAATAAAACGGGGCACGGCGTTAGTGGTTCTGTTCTTT
The DNA here is from genome assembly GCA_963855975.1 of Andrena chrysosceles. Lineage (NCBI taxonomy): Eukaryota > Metazoa > Arthropoda > Insecta > Hymenoptera > Andrenidae > Andrena > Andrena chrysosceles. Next base: position 4,712,790 of record OY979766.1, on the reverse strand, counting down.
CAACGTTTACCAGCGAGCGTGCACGTGGTGCGACGTCACGGGCAGGGAAACGTGTTAGCCAGGGTGTAGGAATAAAATTAAGGCGACCGTTTCAAATTCAAATGAACGAACTTGGTGGCGAGAAAGCGGCGAGCACAACGGCGCTAAATATCCGAAGTAAGGTGATTTGGACGGCTGGCTGTATTCATCGGCGTAATTCCCGCGAAACGATCCCTGACGAGCTTGAAGAGGATACAGAATTCGAGCCTCGCGACTCAGTGGAGAGGAGTGAGCTTGGAGAATCGGTTGGATGGAAACGAAAGAATAGAGGCTGCGGAAGAAGAAAAGGGAACGGGTTTGTCTTTGTGCCGCGCGGCCCGCAAGGGAACAAGCAATAAAGGCTTGTTTTTAATTCGACTAACGAATTTTGCTTCAGTTATTTATTCAGGATTCCGTGAGGATTAAAGAGCTTGTTGGATGGCCATGGCGGCAGCCCCGGGCGACCGTCTTCGCTGCGGAACACTGCAATGAAATTGAAGAAACAATGCAGTTCCCTTTGAGTACGGTTTCAAAGTGGTAATCAAAACGAACGCGAAAAGTTTTGCGTCTGGCAAAGAAATTAATTTCGTCCCCCCTTTGATGTAATTTATTAGTTTCGTACGCTTCCGTGACCCGACGGGGAAGGCGGGGCGTAATAACACTCGGCTTTCTTTCGCGCGAATGCTGGATTTAATAAGAAACCAAAATACAGAGCGGTCATCGTGGGATGCTCGACGTGATTGTATTTTAAATTTAAAGTTTGAAAATGCGCATTGAACTCCTCAAGCTATCGCGTCAAGCAGGCGAACCATTTAATTCCTAATCCCTAAATCCCAAATCTCATCTTTGGATCGACGATACACTAATCTTTCAGCAGTCCGCGTTACCGGAAACGTTTCTAGTTTATCCTCCGAGTGTAATCGCGCGACCTGGCGCCCAATAATAATTAGAACGTCCCGATGATTCTCCAGTAAACGGTGTTAGATAGCCGGTCCAGTAATATTTCACCGGAAGCCCCTGTACCTCGAACGGTGCTAAATCTCTAATGTATCTATTAGCATTCTCCCGCGGCGGGAATCCAGTCCGGCGGATTTCAAAGTCGCTAATGCGAGCACAGTGATTTACGAAGAAGCCCCTTTAAAATAAATGAGCGCGTGCTCCAGCGTTTGCCCGCGTTTACGGTACAGGGACGCGGGCGAATGTAACTCGGTCGGCCCGTCCTTTTTTCGACACTTTTCTGGGATTTACGAACCACACGGGGCGGCAAGTTTTTCAATGCTGGAATTCATATTTTCGCGCTGGGAAACCGCTATCCTCCTTACAATCCGGTAAAATGAATGCCGCTTCTCGCGGCTCTGCATTCTTCAACGCTTCGAGGTGTAACAGTGCCGTCCTTTTCAACGAGCTCTAAGTTGAAATTATTTTAAGCGTGTAAGAAATGCAACTAAACGAACGTGCAAATCATCAAAGTGGAGAGACACTACTTAGATACATATGCTTGTGTATTTTATAGTGCGCGTGCGTGACAATAAAGTAGATCCAATCGATTCGTTTGAAAGGGAGGCTTGAGATTTGACCATTAATGGATTGAGATTGTTAAGCGTTACTGCTCGGAAGCCTACAGCGAGCGGTCAAACGATTCTGCAATAATTTAAATACTCCAAGCTTGTAGAACGGAAGCTCGTGGAAAAAAAGCATCGAATTTCCCGACCGATGCGAAAGGATCTTACCACGAGGTCCCCGTGCGCCGAGGGCACTCGGGTCGCCGGCAAAATCGATTATGCTCGAAGCTGGACCGGTCGGACACTAGTTCCAGGGGACAAACAAAAAAGTCGCCGAACCGTCGACGAGGCTTCTGTCTCTGTGATATGCAAACGTAAGCTTCGGTCAGGTGTACGTATGTATAATAAGAGGGTCCCGGCAGATGCAGGATTATTGCTGCACCGTTGCAAGGACCTATAGCCGGAGCCGTAGTTCCGAAAACGGTTCGTTCGAGGCTGGAGGAGCGTCGCGGGAGGGTAGTTTCAACCTCTTCCTCCTCACCCTTGCGAAAGAGGGAATGGAACAGCGAACGAGGACGATGAAGAGAAGGAGGAAGGGCGCTCTGGGCTTTAGCCGAATGCATCGATAGCACTGTGCCCTAGTTCTCCGTTTCTCTCTCTTTTTCTGTCCTCCAATCCCTTTCCCACACCCCTGTCCCCGCTTTTCCACGTCTCTCGTCCCGGTCCCGCTCCCCTCGCGAGTCTTCGTCACCCTTCCGGCCCCATCTCTTCCCTTCCCGTACCTTCTCCTCCCTTCTCCTTTCCTCCCCGGCACCCCTCGCCGCGGATTTATAGGCGGCCTTATCGCTACATCCGCACCTCGATAGACTTACGATGATACGGACGCAATTTCCAAAATCCTTGGAAATACATACCGCGGGAAATTCGGCGCGTCTTGACCGTGGAGATCGTTTTTCATATCGGACGTGGGTTGCGGTTCGTGGTGATGTACGCCGTTCCCACGAGCATCGGGCTATCCCGAGGTTTTCTTGCTTCGATGTAGGACCTATTTCTTATTCGATAGATACTGCAATCGATGATTAACTATTTTAAATGAAATACTGGGCACGTAGACCTTTCTTCGGGGCTTCAGTATTTGTCTGATGAAGCAAGTAAATATGTTTTAGTAAATAATTTTTATATCGACAGATCCCAGACACCAAGTGGTACATTAACCACCGCTCGCCGGGGTTGTCGAGACTTAAACCGTGCTTAAATTTAAATCGACTTTCGTTGGGCACTCTTCTCCCCGAAACTCATTTCATCCATATTGCGTTTCGCCGTCAACTTACACCGCAATTTGCATTACCGGGCCTGTACCACTCGGCTCCTCAGCTCCTCATTTATCAATAATAGAACCAAGACATGGCGCCTTTCGACCAACTGGCAGACGTGCTCCCGAATTGAAACGCGAAGCTCGTACTTTTCTCCAGGAATCGACTTATTCGAGGCGTCGTCTTTCAATGCGATTGCCGCGCTGCTCCCAAGGCGAACCAAAGTTCCCTATTTTCGTTCTACAATTAAGGAGTTCAGTGACCTTTTTCGATAGACGCCGGACTAAATGGATCCACGGTATTCCGTGCAGCACCTGACCAAATATAACGTGCACGCCGTTTGGCACACTGCGCGCTGCTTCACAATGAACTAATAGCATTTGTGATTAAAGCATAGATCACTCGGTGCTCGTAAACACCGAGTCTCTGATCACCGGATCGGTAAACAATTAATTTCTTGGTACGGTTGCTCGACAATTCCCATCACGTTATTGGATGCTGCCGTATAGGTACTGTGCAGGCTGTTTTCTTAAACTGCGTAACATATTGCGTTAAATGTGATTCTTGTATAGAGTATCTAGATAACCTATATTAAAAAAACAATAGAATATTTCTCTTTTTCAAGGAAGACACCTCCTGAACTTCCGCGGAGCTCGCTACACGTCTCCCAGCATCGTGACACAGATCTCGCACGCGAACGATCGGAATGGAAAAGTAGGACGACCGAAAGATCATATGCAATTTGTCCTCCTACGTTTCCCTGATCCGCGTGGATGCAAAACACTCGGTCGCGAACCGCGCACGAACCGGAATCTCCATAATTCGCGCGGCGTCCTCACTTTTATCCCCTTGCCCGGGTTTAACCCGACTTAAAGATCGTCGCTGATCAGCAATTCTCTGTTTGACTAGCGTAACCTATTTCCCAGGCGGGTTCGAAGCGTTCCGCCTGCGGAGGACGACTACCAGACGCGGTAGGGAAAATCGAAGCGTGCAAGAGAACGAGAAGGGGAGAAATGGAGAGAGAGAGAGATACATCGAGCCCGTCGTATTTCCTGCCGCGACATCAACCGCTTCTCTTCTTCGTAGCGCGGCAGAGCAAAGTCGCTGTGCTCGCGGCGCATCCCGAGGAAAGCAAGCATTACCTAGCGCCGGCTTTAATGCTTGTACCAGGCTGAAGTTCCTGGCCGACCCGAAGAAACGACCCGCTTTACTATAAATTCCAGATAAGCCAAGGTTTACGGGCGGCGTGCAGTTAAGACGTCGCGCGCCAGCCTTCGTCCTGAGACAACAAACAGACCCAGGAATTAACGTTTTCGTTTCGCTTGTCGATGCCAGATTAGGATCAAGAATTGGCTGACTCAGGTGCACGCCAGTGCGTACATCTACGAATGTGTTTCATAGTAAAATATCGCGTAGAAGTGTACCATACACTGCTAAGAAGAAATCCTGTTAGCAGGATTTACTTTTTTCTTGTATTAGGGGAGAGCGGGGGCAAACGTAACGGCGTCATGAAAGTAACACGCCTTCTCCCCCATTCCACAAACATTTCTAAAACGTTTGCTTTATACAGTTACATGTGTATAATGTCTGTTTTATTGTACTGAGTGACGCTGAGCAGTAACACGAATCGTATACTGTGAGCAAGCTAATATTGTTATTTAGATCATTCAGGTAAGTGTCTCCTATTGTGTTTTTTTTGTTAATATTCATAGTTAAACTATAGATATTAAGCCAATTGTTTGCTAGAGCGTTCCTAGATAATGTCTTCGTTATTTAAAATTTATTTGTTTTTATCATTACTTAAAATATGTATATTTAAATGTTTCTATCATTTTGCGTTGGAAGAAGTGTTTTTACTTAATTCTCCTCAAAATAATTAGTGTTACTTTCGTCCCCACGGTAGGTTACTTTCGTCCTACCCCTGCAGGACAAAAGTAACAATGACAGTCACTGCGGAAAATTGCCATAACTCTTTGATTACTTATCACGTAAGGCTGAATCTGGGCTCAAATGGTAGACCAAGAAACATACTATCTTAAGGCATACCTAATTGTCATTTTTATATCTATAAAAGGTAATTGTAGGCTAGGCCAAATGTAAAAAATGTTACTTTTGTCCTCGCTCTCCCCTACCATACACTGCTAAGAAGAAAACCTGGCATCAAGATATACTTTCTTCTTGTTATTAGTCTTCTTCATTTTTGCCCCCATTTATTCATTTTTCTTCTGTTACCTACTTGAACTCTTCTATTCCATGCAACTGTTATTAAACAGATACTTCTCCAGCTGAAGCAGTTTCGAAGATATTAAGTTGGCAATAATCGAACCAACCCCCTATACGCGCAACTTGGCGAGATTACGGTTGCGCGAAGCTGTTTTCGTCGCCCAGTGGAATATCTTAGGCGAACTCGAATGAACCTTCCTGCCAGCGATCCGCCAATTTATTGGCCGTTCCATTCGCCGCGATAAACAGCCGTCGTTCGCCTGGATATTGATTTTAAACGATACGTTTCGACGGCGCCCCGTCCGGGCTGGGGCTCAATGGTCCGATCAGCCGCGGAGCTCGATAAGAAAGGTGACTCGATACCTTTTTTTTGTCCGCCGGCTAATCGGCCGAGATTAATCGAACGGCGCTGCAGATAAGGCCGGCTATCGGCCGTGGCGTGTCGTAGATTCGCGGCGAAAATAGGCGGTGGCGCGCGATTACGCGAAATTCAACGTGGCGAGAATACGGGGCGATTCGCGTGAATCCGCTTGTCACTAATTCGGCTTAAATGAGACAAGAATAATGATATACGAGCGGTGGAGTGTGACGTCAAGGTCGGCGGCCAACCGGCCGTGAAATATCGTCGGGCTGCAAACATTTTGTTTCTCCTTCGCGAGCGCTTCGTTTTTGGAACGCGAAAACTCGCAGCGCGCGCCGCATCGATAATTTACCCTTTAACGTCTGTGCACCGTGAAATATCGAAAATTCAAAAATTGCAATTCCTGGGAAGGAACAGCACCACGCTCTTGCAGAATTTTACGCGACACGCGCCTTCCATTGGTCCGCAAAGCAGAAGCACTTCGAAAGTACCATTTTTCGTCGAGCGTCGAACTGAGCGCTAGGTATGTCTGCGAATTTCTCGTGAGGTTTTGCATTAGAAAGGCTGAAGCCCAGCGACTACGCGAATTGCGGACAAGTCAGGAAAGAGACGGATGGTCCTTGGGTGGCACAGACATGATACTCCGCGGAGGAAAGCGTTTAGAGAGTTAGGACAGTTCTAGCGGCAGAACTCCTTATGATTTACTGGGTGGTATAAATAATAAAGTATCGCGGAGAATTTTCCGCGATTATTTAGCGACGGAGATTTGAAATACCTCGTCTCTCGGGGTCCTTGACCGATGGCCTCTCACTTCGAATTGGTTGCTTGATCGACGCAAATAACGAAGCACGATATTAAAACGGCCTGCCACGGCATATGGTAATTATGTATATTTACGGTAGAACGAGAATATCAAAAATGGATCGCATAGAGGGAGCCGTTAATTAAAACCCGCCGATGGCACGAATTTCGCGTGTTGCACTCGTCCGTTAATTTACAAGCCCGGCCGCGTTGTTTCCGCTGCCGTGCCCTCATTTGTCGGGCTTTATTGAAAATTTTTCACTTTTGTAACGCGCGGCGCGTGAACTTTCCGCGAGCGACACGTTCAACAACTCCGGCCGAAATGAAATCGTAAATAGGAGCGCGATAAGTGAGATTCTTGCACAGCTCTAAGCAACGCTTGTCCCCGAGCTTGACGGTTCCTTAATCCATTAGTCCCTGCGAGCTACCTAATCCATTCTCAACGAGAAAAAGAACAAATCCCCTATATACAGAGCGTACAGGCGAAAACTGCTCGCCCAACTCATAGAACAGCCGGCGAAATTCGTTATTTAGAGCGTGCGCGTGGCTAGAAAGCTGTTGGGTAACCGGATTCGCGACTCGATAGAGCGCAGTGCAGCCACCGTTTTCCCAGTCACGCAGAAGCGGCGACGCTAATGTCGTAAAAAGGCATGAAAAAGGGCCGGATTCGGCGTTCAGCCCCCGCAGGAGAATTGGTTTTCCCACCCCCCGGGGGTAGGTGGGAAACGGAAGCGAACGTCGATAAACCGTGCCGCGGCAGAATCACTCAGTCACCGGGTGAAGTTGACCGAGATTGGCCAGCCGAAGCACAATAACTCTGGTACATCAGACCAGACTGGCCGCGGGATTTTTCCCGGCCGACCCCGCGGATAATTCCGGTAACGCGCGCGAATACCGCTGCGAGAGCACCGCGAGAGAGCATTTTCACGCTTCGACGGCCTCCGCTGTCCCATCGAGTCGAGATGCCAGAGCGTGCTGGCCCGTTCCCGCGGTCCCGAGACCGTGAATGCGCGCGCGATTGCTCGATAACGCGGGCACACGCGCGATATCCTCCACCCCCGACCGCCACACGCGATCCTCCTCGTGATCCTCTGGTAATTACGCGCGTCAGTTATAGTAACGCCGCGTTCCTTCAGCCCTCTGTCACTCTTTTTACCGAAAAGGTACAAGGTTTTACATTTAAAGCTTCAAATCGACGCAATGGAAAATACATGCCTGTACTTGTGAAGACATATGCGAGAATATTAGAGTTTGTAGCACGTAGTTTGTCACCGAAGGATCGTGGAAAGACTCTCTTGTTATCTGTAGTGGCTGATGCAGAAACGCGTCTGACTAGGGACCATCCACTTTCCCTTGCGCTCTTAAAGTACGCTTCGGCTTTGTGAGTGCTTCGTGCGTTGTCTTTCGGTATCTTTTAATATTATACAGGAAATTACTTTCAGTGAATGTTTTTCAAAAATTCCTTTCATTGCTTCGTGGAATATTCCATCGATTTAATGGCACAAAAGCGTATATTTCACCGATACTTGCTGCTACTGGAATGTACCAAGTGTCACGAGAATAATTCGGAATCCATTGTGTACTTTTTGCTGGATTCCATGAACGTCATCGATTTCTGCACGTTAAACAGTAGAATTTATGTGTCCCGGGGAGTGAAAAACCGAGGGTTTTAAATCAGAAAGCAGAGAAACCCGGGTCATTGGTTCAACTATGCCATTCATCGTTTTAATCGCGTGAATACTTGGCAGTTCTTTAGCTTCTAGCTATAGACTTTAATTCTATCAATCTCTCTGCAAGTCTCCGCTCGCAGCAACCTCCACGTAGTAAGATGTGTTAAGGTCTCTTTATAATATACAAATAATATTTCAGTAAGACCATAGAACAGGTGGGGCACAGAAAATCATTTGAACTGCGTTTATTTCAGCCAGAATATGAATTTTGATAGCTTCAGGTACGTTTTCAAATAGCTCCAGGATTTTCCTCAAAACTGGAAATTAAATGTTTCACCTAGAAACTGGTCAAGAAGGGGAACTTTAAACCAGTAACGAGTCAGTCAGTGGTCTACGCTAATTGCTTCTTTCATTCTACAATATTTCAAACTCGATCTACCAAGCAGCGTATTTTCGAACCTCGGCGCGCAATTACCCCGAAATCAAATATTCAGCAAACAACGTAACATAAAATTTTCGCGATGCACGAATATTGCCAGAGTAATTTTGTCTGGAATCGCGCCCACGCTCGTCATTATCGTTTTGTGCAATGCTCGGTACTTTTAATCGCGTTTTTTAATTCTCCCTCGGCTACGTTTTCATGCTGTCGATAACTGGGATTTATCTGCAGATATTTTAATAGCTCTCGGCTCCCAGTTTCGCATATTCTATAGATTGTTTACCTAGCCGCGACTGAGAATGACGGGAACGTGCGCAGTCACCTGTACTCAATGGCTTGTCGAATGAAACACGTCGAATTTTATTCCGTGCGGCTCGTCCACGGGGCTTGCGTTTAATTATCATCCTGCACATATTTTTTTTTTCACCCCGCCGGCAGAACAGCTGCGTCCGTTGGGCCGTGCACGCGTTTTACGCGCGACTCGTCGCCGACCGAGCGCGTTGTCTAATAGCACGGCGAACGAGTGAAACATTAATAATCGGCTCGTGATCGAGCGGCCAGCGCCCACCGCTCGCCCTATTTTACACTGTTATTTAGCACGGCGAAGCTCTTTAAAACTTTGCACATTGGATTGATCGTCGACGACGAGCCGAGCTAGCGGAACGGTTCGAACGTGCCACGCATCAGATACGAGTTTTCTGGATTCGACTTCCCGTGGAAACGTGTGACGATCGCTCGGAAACGCGAGCGAGGATGGAACGATAAATTACTAGCGACGCATTCGCTATTAACACTCGGCTCTCATCGCAGGGAACGGTAATTTGCGACGCGATAGCGTGAAAGCCTGAGTACGTTGAAGGAATAAAGCGTAAAATTTCTAAGTCCCAGAAACGACGTTGGAAATATACACCAATCGCGAAGACAGTCCCCGTTGCTGTTCTTAATACGCGGTACACAGAGATGCTCTGCCGGTTCGCGAACGCAGATGAACATCGTGCGCCGCGATTCCCATCGTCGTCGAGGGGAAAATGTACTATAAATTCGCGGCGCTCGCTGGCACCGCTTGGAACCGTGCAGTAACTGATGAAAGGCATGTTTCTCTCTCGACGAATATGGGTCGGTGAAACAGCGGATACATGCGCAAAATAAAGGAAAGGAGTTTTTTTGTTAATTTCTTGTTACCCTGCCATGATGCGGAACATGCAGTACACGTATCCGCGACAATGCCGCGACAAAAAGCACGCAATCTCTCAGCTCGACCTAAGGATGTAATAGATATTTGGAGAAAAGCCTAGAGTACTAATCACAGGATTTCTGAATTTTATAAAAATCATGGAATTACGTTGCTAGTACTGTACAAGCTAAAACAAACATCTCGGTCCCTCGGATGTTAGCTTTAACAAATGATGGAGCAGGAGAGACTCGCAAACTATCCTCCCGCAGATAATTCCGAACGATTTGTCACGCAGGGTTAAAAAGCAGCGCGACACGTCAAAAGTGGTACAATAGCCGAGGGTGGAAAAGTCGCATTCTTCACGAAGTGTCAAAACCAGGCGGACAGGCCGAAAAAGGGGGCCACTTTGTTACCCAGCTTGCGTTCAATTAATTAGCAGGAAAGAAAATCGCTGCTCGTTCGCGAGAAATCTTTCATTCCCTTTCCCGGTCACGAGCTTGTCCGATCATTTATAAACTGGCTTTCAGAGCGTCCCGTGAATGGCCACTCGAACGATAAACGCGACTCGCAAATATTAATTAGCCCCGTGCCCGTGGTTACAAATTACCCATTGGCCCGTACATCCACGTCCGTCCGCAACAATTTACCCGCCCCCGAGGCTCAATGGCCTGTCGCCTACGAACAGCAGCCACATGTTTCCAACGAATAACCACTTAACATCCACTTCTTCCAGTTTCACTTAATATCGAGGAAAGGATACACCCCCGCCGGTGAAACGATCTCCCAAGGTGAGCTGTTCTTATTGGAATGAAGTCTTACGGCGGCTGCGAAAGAAGGACAGAACTGCAGTTGAAAAAGTGGCATCGATCAGCTGATTCCACGGGGTATACTAAAGTGCTGCTTACCGCTCCCCTGCGGAGCACAAGCTAGCAGAAGCGTACGTGCGCCTGCTTATCAATGTACATATGTGCTGGCTGTTTCATATAGCAAGTAGCGATGCTGCCTTTTGAATCGATTAGCTACCACAGCAGGAAACATGTATAAAAGCAGTCCAGCATAAATTAAGGCGCACCCCCACTGAAAACTAGCCTAGACAAGTGTCAGATGCAATCTTTGTCTTCTCTTCCCTTCTGTTTCAAATGGCAAATGAAATTCAAGATATCGTGTCCGCTGTTTTATTCATGACCCGATGCACCGACGAATCCATTAAGATAGGAGATTCGTGCACGGTGCCTCTGCAAATAATTTTTTAAGCCGCCAAAGTAACAGCTACGAGAAGTTCGTGGGAGGTAACATGTTCTATACGCCACTTTCTTCCCATCCGAACTTCCACGTTCTTTCTTTTCTTTGCTTCCCTTTTTTTCAAATCGCCCCTTCTCAACCCTTCCCCCCAGCCCGTCGCGCTTTTGTTCTCCCTTTTTCCTCTTTCTGTCCGCGCGACTGTTACCGGTGCTCGGGGCTTTTACCTCGGTACTCTCGCAGGGCCGCTGCTTCATACTTTCTGTCGTCCGGACCTACTTTCGGACTCATCGCCATTCCATCCCCACCTCGGCCGCTCCATTAATCAACTTGCAGATCCCCGTTTGTAAAGAGAAGTTATGCGTTTAACCCCTTAATGCCCGGCGCCTGCCTCTGACGCGTACTACACTCGATACGCTCGTAATCAGTGGTTTAAACACTTTAGCCGCTCGAGTGGGCGATTTATTTCGCGCTGCTTCACCCTAAAAAGTATATTTTATTCCATTAACGCTGGCTGGTGTGCCGGGGGTGTGCTCCGCGCGATTACCTCGGCGAACTTCTAATTAATGCGTGCTACATTATTGCCACTCCAATTTCTGTTCGTCTGATTTGGTCCTCCAGCTAGCACGGTATCGTGAACTGTAACTGGTGGTCGTTTAATTTGCTTCTGCTTTCACGTTGAAGTCAGCTTACTCGTCCACGAAGCTAATGAAAAATTAGTTAAGTCGAGGTGCCTGCAAAGAAATAATCGCGCCGCATTACCGGTAAGCTCGAAATTCGGCGGAGGTAGAAGATTAGATCGCTTTTTACAGACAGAATGGAGAATTATCCAAGCACTGAGAGATTAAGAGATCCGGTACAAAAATTATTGGGCGGAAGTGGGTCAGTTACGCGTCGCGAGCTTCCGCAGCTGGGTTCGACAGAGGCTTCCCTTTGTCGAGCGTAATCTTCCGCGCGAATTCGCCTCTCCGCTTCATCCAGCGATGTTCAATTTCAGTTTTTTAACGAAATGAAAGATGCACGTGCCGCCGGCCAGCCCCGAGCCGCGGCTTTTTTGTTAGACCACAGACCCGACCAACCTCTGCGCTGCAACTTTTCGGAGAGCCACGGCTGAATTATTTACACGGAACACCTCGAAGCTTCCAGCGAGTAACTCTTGCTGTTATCGCGTTACCGCGCGGCGGACGTGTAACCGAGACAAGAATTGGAAAAAGGACGAACGCCGGGGGAGAGATAGAACCGGCGTTAGTTTTCGCACCGACCCCCTGTGGTGGGGATCGTGCGCGCCACAGCGTGCGGGAAGAAATTTTAAGAATAGCGCGCAATGAAACGGAGCGATTACGGGAAATTGGCGTTGCTCATTGTCTGGCGCAAGAACGTTCAAAAGTAAAAGAAAAAGCTTGTAGGTACACTCCTCAATCTATTAGCGTCGCGTGGCGAAAATAGATTCCCGGGAATAACAGATTCAGTGGGCAATATTTATTGAATTCTTGAAACGTCAATGTAATCCCCAGTTTCAATTATTCAGAATTTTTCGTTCCTTGCCGCGCACGTTGCATCGCGCGCGAGTTACGCAGACAGTAGAGGCGTCGCCGTTCTCCACGCCTCCCCCGTTCGCCAATAGTCGCCCGAAAATCGATTGTCACTATTCGAGGCAGCCCGATGGAAGTGTCTTCGGGACATTACAAATTTCCTGCCGAAATTTTTTCCCCTTGTCGGCTGGCGCGAACGACAGCGCCGCGAAACGAGGTACGATTCGGTGCCGTGTGGCGGCGAGGGGGTAGGGGGTGGCTGCGGCGTGACGGGAGCCGCGTTTTCAGGAAATTTCCCCGTAGCCCCATGTGCAAATATTTATCGGGAGTATCGGGACCTGTGCAAGCTGGCACGGTACGTGTGCGACCGCGATGCAGCACTTACATTTACAGCGACACGCTTCAGACACAGGCCCGCGTCGTTGGAGACGCGTGTACGTATTCGAGGCGCGCACTATGCATCGGGGAGCCGTGTGAATACATGCATAAAAATGTCTACCTTCGAGTGCCCCTAACGCTCTGCGCACCCCACCTCTCCCATCCCGACCCCCCGGAGCTTCATCCCCCTTGGTAGCTCCTTTACTGGCGACCGTCGCAACCGCATGCACCGCGCGAAAATGTCTTCGGATCTAGGACGTGCCAGCCGAATGTTAACCTTTCCGGCACGTCGCGGAATGATTACGTTCACGACCTACATCGGCACACGGTGCAATCATGTATCTGCAGTGCGAGCGTTTTCAACACGCTGGGACACACACCGAGCTTGGTCGAAGTTGGGAGCTTTCACGCACGCCTCGCCGAAAGAACTCAACCGCTCTCGCTCCTTCGTGCGCGGATAGAGGAGGGGGCAGGGGGTGAAGATAATTTCCCGAAGATAACTTTGACCGCACGCTTTGATCGTCTACCTGCGCTCGCCGACGCGCGATACTGACGCGGGGAAGCTGGGAATTTCGTTTCGAGCTGACCCAGTGCGAGGTCGATTTTCCTCCTTCCTTCTTTCGCGTTGGATTCTGGGTTGGAAGCTTGGAAGGATTCCTCGTTAGGGAAAAGAGTCAGGTTGATTTGATACGCTTGAACGTACACGTGAGTGTTTATTTTTTTTCATTATCACTAGTGGTTATTTGAGGTGCTGAAACTGTTTAGTTAGGGTAAACCAACCAGTAATTGACCGCATACCAGTGAATGACCATTAGGCAAAGAAATGTCAATTATAAATTTAAAAATTACTATATGTTTATAAATGGAGTGTAGTTGCACGTTTAATATCCCATATTTTTAGTTATGCGTATTAAACAAACATTAATAAGTACGATTCTTATTAAAAGTATGCGGTCATTTACTGGGCTCCTAATTCAACAATTCGGTCATTCACTGGTTGGTTTACCCTATTAATATTTTCCCACATCCAGAGGGAAAGAAAAGCGAGGAGTCAAGCTGCACGCCTGACGAGGAGTGCACCGTGTTACCGTGTGTTATTAAAATGTATAAATAACATTATGGTAATTAACGTGTCCCGAGCACTCTGCCCGTTTTATCTCCGTTCGTGTATGTACGCGATCAACAAGTTCCGCGAAAATTATTTCTCGGCGGGGAATGATTTTATTGCGTGACTTTCACTATCGCGAGACGGCCGTGATTCGCGCCCGCGCCACCTCCTGGCATTCTCTACAATTATTTATAACCCCTCGGTGGAAAATGTCGCTTTGTCGTGGAGCAACCGCGCGGAGAAGTAATTTCGGTGCATAATAAATCCAGATACGCCGGGGCCAACGATGGGGGATACTAACGCCCACGGCGGCGTACAATTGATTTTACTCTTTCGCGCAAATCCTGTTTCGCCAATGGTATTAATTCGCCACGCGTTTGCTCCTCGAATCGCATTAACGCGAAACGCTCCGCGGCAGGGCGAAAGAGAGCGGATCGATCGTGTTGCCGCACACAGGACTCAAAACCAGGGCGGAATCGAGCCGGAAGATTCGTCCTATCAATTCAGCTATTCACTGGATTCTCTTTTTCAAACTTTCCTGTTTGAAGAAGCACTTGATGTCTGCAGTTGGATCAGACTGGTAAGTACAAGAGCCTTTAATAGTATTCTGAAGCGATACGAAGTTATTCTGTATACAAATCCCGATAATTAAAAGAGGTTACTAGATCATGATTTGAATCTGAATAGTTCCAATAGAAGGCAATCATTCTACCGCTTCAACAATACACGCAATATTGAATGCAGCTACTATAACGACGAATTTCAAACAATTTCTAAACAACAATGTACCGTAGCTTGTCACTGTTACACCAACTTCAGGACCCATCAAAACCCGGCGCACTTCCCCAGCCAAATTAGTTCCAATTCGCAGTTCACTTTAGCCGCTATTCAGTTAAATCTCGGTCTTAGATTCGGTTATGAATTCCTCCACTATATTGTCCAGCGTCGCGTCACTCGAGCTAGTAAATGTCTTCCTAACGAACTGCGAGTTTCTTCCTTTTTTCCCTCGAAGTATGCATGTTGCTCGCGTCGATCACGGTGGTCCGAGGCTAGGGTGGAAAGAGCGTAGCTGAAAGTTACCCTCCGTTTATGGATAGGTACATGAACGTCCAGGGACTGACACTCTCCGTCTGTACTTGCCCCATTGAATTCAATCGAACGCAACGACCCGCCGCAATGCAATTTTCCAGCGGTTGGCCTGTCGTGATCTGTTAACCCACTTATAATGATTACACTGCATTCTCTGGCATCGCAATTCATTGGTGCAATCGTGGCGCCCGCGCGAGCGGAGACCAGCCGCCTGTATCTCCTCTCTGTGCCCAGAGATTTCCACGCGAACGAAAAATCATTTTCGTGACGCGTCGCCAACCCCTCCTGGAAAAGGTTGCATTTCCGGCTGAAACGGCCGGTTAGCCATCCCCCACCCCCGCCGATTGCAGTCGCTATCAATCGCGCGACCACCCCAATGATTCGCGGGCAAAGTAATAACGGTGTCGGTCCTTTTTCGAGACGGGGCCGGTGTATCGACGATAAGCCGCAAAATCGAATGGAATAGCCGTGGCGCTCGGGCATCGGCGAACTTTTAAAGTGACACATGCACTCGTATTCGAGGCGCGTGACTCGCATGCAACCGGCCGAATCCGACTGCCACCCATTGGGATACGATCCACGCGCTTTAACGTATTGACCCACTTCTCGATATGAATCTTGTTCTTCACTCGCTGAAAATCACCGCGGCCGGGCACGTCGCCGACGAACAAACTCCGCCAATAAACCGACGAATCGTTCGATGGTGTATCGGCCGCGACGACCTACCAAGCCGAGCCCAGCTATTCCGTCGTCCCTTCGTGAAACGAAAGACGATTTCTGACCTCCGAGAACTTTGAGGGCTGACATTAGTCAAGGCGATCGATCAGCTTTTCCAGCTTGCGTATTCATCGCCATTGTTTTGCTGTGGACCACGATGGGCGTAGAACGCAATGAAGTATCGTCGATTTTAACGAGCAGATATTCGACCGAGCTAATCCCCGAGCCAGGCGCTGGTGGTGATCGACGAATTTGAACGGTGTAGGCTTGCAGAACAGTTCGCAATGGAAACCTTACGGACCCGTTGGTGTTTTGCACACATTTCGAATATTTTCCCTCAATTGTACATTCAGTGGAACAGCGCATCAAATTTCGGAATTAACGGGGCATGAAGTTATGGGAAGGATAAAAGTTGAACGCAATATACATGCAAAAATAGAAGGGATCGCGGATTAAACTACAATTTGTAGAGTATGTATGTAGGATTCGCGATTCCGCTAACATTTGTTGACAAACGCGAGGGAGGCTTGATGCTTGGAATGAAATTGGAGATAAGCGAGCACTCGGTGAAATTCCGATGGAATGGAAGCTAGTAATCAAGGGTATATTCGCAAGTTTCGCAAATAGGACCGTTCCATCAACGTCAAATTACGAAGAAATAGATCCTTCTCTAAAAAGGGCCGCGAAATGATAGTCGAATCACACAGGCAAACGAATTACTGTCCATCTTAAACCCAGCGCATGTAATAGCACCTAATTGTACCCAAATTGCAACTGAAGCGTAGTTGCCCACCGCTACAGTAGAATTAATCAGAATGTACTCGAGGAATGTGGGTTAAATGCTCGATTACATTCCAATTTTTTCTTCGCTACCCAGAGTGTCCTTATGAAATATTGAATTTTCATGAGTGACTTTTGATATCACAGACTGAGAATGAGAGATGTCACAATAGATATTATTCAGGGCTTTCCAAAAGAAGAATTTCACTAGTGCGCGATTCCCGTCGCATGAAGAAATTCGGGGGATTTAATTTTTGTTCGTAAGCGACACGACTCTCCATGGAATTAACAGTCCGAAGTATAATAATTAGAACGGTCGCGGGAAAAGTGTATCGCGTAAAAGTGGCCACGTCGAAAATCACTCGGCATACTTCGCTCAACGTCACCAATATAGATTAAGCTTATCAATTAGCGAAATGTCTCCGGTGTTTCGGCTCGACGACGTCTCGCAAATTAGAATTATTATTCGGCCCCGTGCACCAGTGGCATTTCGCCTCGGTTGCAGCAGAATGCATTTGCTCCAATCTTGCTTGCTGGGAACGCGCAGGGGTTTCGCTGGGATTAAAGCGCATCGAGGGATCATATCTATGGGCCAAGTAGATGTAGTTTCATTGTATAGCGTTCCGCTGAGTATATGACATTGTGGCTCGGTTGAAACCATTTGTTTTGGACCGCAAGTTGTTCGAGCCGTAGCGATAAGCGTGTACCTACATAAGTCAATTTCAAGTTTCCCTTCCATCCCGCCATACACCCCCCATCGCCCCTCTGCAATAAGGAACTGCAAATCACGCGCTTACGTTTACGACGAACTTTGATAACGATCTCTGGACGATCTATAGATGCTCCGTGGAGCGCTCCGTTGGCACTGGTGAATACAGAACAATGTGAGAAATAGGTCAAAGAATTTTGGGGACGTGTAAAGATCGAAGCGCATTTTGGCGAAGCGCGGCGAAGTTAATCGAAGAAATTGATAATAACTAATCAATTAATTATCGCCGCGCTTCGCCAAAACGCGCGAGGGCCTTTAAACTTAAAGGGGGCAGAGATATCGAGCGAATTCAAGTAACTCCACCGGCCGTTGTCTACTTAGGTAAATAGTGGGGTTAATACCGTAACGCTGAGAATAAAGCAGACGACAGACAACCCAATTACAATTAGATCGGTGACTCCACAATCGAAAGCTGCAATTTTCCTCGAACTGCTCTATGAATATCCCGTCTGGTTGCTAATAGCAATGCTAATTCGAGGATCAGTCGCGCGAGTGTAGCAATAAATCGTATGGCACACTCCGTATCGCTCGAGGGTCATAAATCATTCATCGTCGGTGTAACGGGAATCAATAATTCTCGCGGTCCCGCTCCCTAAATGCATCCGGCTCGGCCGCCGTGCTCGCGTACCTTTAATTTCATAATATTGTTACTGGGCGTCGTATTGGAAATCGTTCGTAAGCAGCGCGATGGGTACCCTCGAGCTTTCACCTGTACTTCACCGAGGAAAGAAAGCAACCCTGATGCGGCACGTACCGGGGCCGCCTTCCACATCCCTCCTTTGGTTCTTCAGCGCTCCGCCGCGCTTTATCCCTGAACTCCTGACACGGTCGAGATCCAATCGATAACTCTCGATACGTTACTTGCAAACATTTTAACTCCGCCGCCGTCGTTGCTCGTACAATAAACCCGCGTAGGACGCTTCGAGACGCCTCGGTGGTGCCTTTAGTACACAGAGATTCGAGGGAGAATCTATAAAGTAAATTCGAACGATTCGATACATCTCGGACGCCATCACTGCGACAGAGCATCGTATCTACGATTACGCAGGAACAATCACGGTGATTTGTACTTGCAACGGGCTGCTACTTCCATTTGTTACTACGTGATGGCAGCGAGCGTAATTCGAGTCCACCCTCTGCCGTCCTTCCGCGACCTGTCTCGCAAATGTACTAGCGCGGCAACGCGGGAGGGTAGAGGGACAAGGCGAGGGGACGATCGCCGACGAATTTTACGAGGCGTATAAATTTTTTTACGCCTCGGGCCACGTCGTACTTCGTCAGCGCTGTCGCGTCGCGGAATATTTCATGGTGGGTCCGGCTGAAATCTCCCAACCCCCGGTCTCCCCCGCGACGGCGATGCGTGTCACCTGTCATCGCGTACAGTCAATCGCGCGACGAAACTTCCGCAACGGTTCGTCGTTTTCTCTCTGTCACCCCCGGGCAGATTTACCCACGCACGGCCATTTTTCTTCGGCCCCCTCGTCGACTACAACCCCGTTTGCGCGATACCGGGAGAGCGCTTGTTTCGCCGCTCAACGGCCAACACGTGCTGTACACGCGTTCCGCTTCGAGTTTCATTATCAACGGAAATAACGTCGGACGGCTGTCCAAGGTCGTGCGTTAACTGCGATGAGCATTTCGGAGTGGACGAGGAGGGCTGTCGAGGAGAATCTTCTTTATTTCGGGGATCACTGATGTCTGCTCGCTGTAAGTATTGATCGATGTGATTAGGGGTACTTTGTCTGGAGCGTGAACTAAATATCTGATTTTGGGGAGTGGAGAAAATGCTACAAATTTATTAGTGGAGTTATCCGTTCTGTGATATTGATCTATTATATTTACATGCTGCATATAAAAGGCTCTGAATTTTCCACAGACCCACCAGTGACCGATTTAACGACACCCAACGATCATACAACGGTATAAATCCGCGCAGTTTTATTTCGAGAGTCAGACACAGGTGCGTTTATTAACCTAACAACGCGACAATGCCGAAGGGAAATAATAGAAAGCAAATCAAATCTGCCGATAATAATCTGCCGCTAATGCAGCATTTTTAATGGCCAATCTGATGTTACGTCCACTCTTTTGTACCGGCCGGCGACAAAGCGTTAACGTCCGACCATTGCAAAGAGAATGGTTAACGTTGATACGGCTTCGTTCCCCGTAATTGGTTCCACCTAGCAGATTCACTTTGTCTGGTCACGGGGATAAAAACGAACACGCTGTTTATACTCCGGCGAGCTTTCGCCGGGGCCGCGTGAAACGCGGGGGAAACGCCGCGGAATGGCTCGTGAAAACTGCAAGGTAAATACTTAAAGAAATGTAATATCCGCGAGCAGATACGAGAAGCGCAAGAGTCGACGTTGGAATAACGAAAACGGAATGGAATACCGTCGTTTCACGCCCACGGGCTACACTTTGCGAGCGCACACACGACTTCCCCGGGAAACGTGTGCACTTTCCACCATGTACTTTGATTCAAAGTAAGCTTTGAACCGACCGCCGTTACGGCTAATAACCGCGGGACGGTTGAAACCATCGAATTCGTCAGAGATGAATGATGGAATCTCGTTGCTAGTCTTCGCGGGCGAGGTGAAATAATTGCCGCGAGTGAACCCGCGGATTTCGAGCAACGGCTACGCGACGGGTGGAGCCCCGATAATTTTTGCTTCGAGCGTCGAGCAATGACATCGCAATGCTTCATAAACGACAGCATCGATAAGCCCTTCGAGCCACCCCCTGGCCGTGTAAAAATCCACGAGCAATTCGAACGTAATTTACGCTGGTATCTGCTCGAATGAAACAAGCCAATACGTTGGATTACCCGTAACAAGAGAAAAATGCCGGCCATTACTCGCCACCGGGCCAGCTGCTAATACCGAGAGCTTTATCAATTCTTCCCCGGCCAACGGAAACAATTCTGGTCGCCTACGATGGAACATGGACGCTGAATTCGCCAGCTTCGTGATCCGAGTCACTGATGTCGAATTAATTGCTACACGAGCTAAGTTGTTCTGCGCAATAGCAGTGAATCTACGGGGCTAAAATTGGCGGAGAGCTCTGGATGTAAGCTCTGCGCCTTTAGGAAATTATTTCGAGGTTGACAGATTCATGGAGCTTAGCGAATCTACGTGTAAAATCTACTTTCTCTATTTCGACCCTGAAACTCGGAACTGCTACGTCGCACAGTACAAAACACAATATCAGGAATTGTAGACAGCAGACAGTTTCAAATATTAGATTTAAGGGCAGAGAATCTGTCCATGACCTGGACAGCTCGATTGGTTAAATCACTCACCTAGCGAACGAAAAATCCCTATCGAAGAATCTTATTGGCCCATTCCTTTCCTCTCGACGATATAAAACAGCAAAGGCAATAAAATTGGTCTCCTAACCTATCTGGACCGTAGAATCGTTTGCGCGACACAACGTGCACTTTCGAATAAACTGTTCGCACATAAAGTTCCTCTTCCATATAGGGCAGGGTTTCCTTAATTCCATGTGTTTGCGATCGCGAACGCGTTTCGTTTCTAGCGCACTACTGTCGGTAACAGGGAATAATTAATAGAGCCGGCGAAGTTAAGGGCGGGTCGCAGCGGAGAACATTCGTCTCGCGAACGACACGCAAATCGTCCCAGTAAATTCGCCAAGACGCGGCACGATGCCACCCGAAACGGCCGGGCGTGACGTTTAGCTTCGAAACGCGTCGCATTATAATGGAACTTTAATATCAATTTATGGTAAGCGTTCTGTGATGGCTTAATCTCCCAGTTATACCAGGGCACATGGCCTCTACCTAAGGGGCTTACAGTTGCTTCACTTTATTACTGATGTATGCGTGTTCACGATCAGTAGCTACGGTGTTCCTGCAGCGCTTATAGGCAGCCGAACCGCGTTGCCTGCGACCATGTGCTAACCATGCTTTCATCCATTTTACCCAGGGGATTTCTGGCGGAACGGTCGCGATATTTATTCCGACCATCGTCCGTGGTTTTAACGGCCTTGTTCTGCCCGAGCTTTTTCCTTGTTGCCCGCGGAGCGTGGACCACTTAACGGCGTCCGTAGTCGCGAGCCGTCGATAGAGATACACCCCTGAAATCCAAGGCAATAAGACCGTACCCTTTCGATGTTTATCGTTCGATCGCTTTCCCCCGTCCTCCCACATTTTATCTCCTCTTCGTTTTTCCCCGTAATTAAAACAACGACGCGGGCGAGCGCACAGCGGTCGGCATAAATTGAATTCCGCCATCAAGCAACCGATAACAATTTCTCGCTTCAATTAATAAAACGTTCCTCTGTACCGCTGCATTCGAAGGATTTTGATGATGTGCCGAGGCTTGGGGGTAGACTTTTATGCATTCATCGACGTTTCTTCAGTGCTTGATTATCGATTAGAATCGTTAAGAATGCATTCTAGCGCCAAGTCAACTGAACGAGTATGTATTCTGGTATAAAAGAATATTAGTATCGCGCCAAACTCCAAATCTATGACCTTATAGAACTATTCGCTATCCACAACCTATTCTTCCCTTAATACAAACAATTTCCTCCTCAAAGCTTTCTATGGCTAATAACATCTCGCGCTCAGCGCAGAATAATGGGGAACAATGCGACGAGAGGGTGATCCCGCGCATTTTTGAAAGTCCGTACAAAGGTCGTGGGATTCTAACGGCCGTTTCAACCACGCTTGCGTTACGTGATTACTATGAATAAACCGTGCCTTTTTTCCAGAGGCTAGTGGCTTCGTGTAACATAAATAACCGAGCGGGGCGCGCGCCCGGCGTGTATTCAAGTTTTAACAGAAGGCACAATTGCGAACAATGGAATTACATATCTCGTCCACCCTGCCCTCCCACCCTACTCTCCCTCCTCCCCGCTTCAACCCCCCCCCCCCTCTCTGGTTAACACTGTATCGCACGTGTGGGACACACGTATTTACATTGTTAATAGATACGGGTGCTCGAGTATGT
This sequence comes from Andrena chrysosceles, assembly GCA_963855975.1. Lineage (NCBI taxonomy): Eukaryota > Metazoa > Arthropoda > Insecta > Hymenoptera > Andrenidae > Andrena > Andrena chrysosceles. Next base: position 4,690,704 of record OY979766.1, on the reverse strand, counting down.
AGAGGACGACGGCGTAATTTGCCCGTCGACCCTTCACCCAATTCGCGCCCCCGTTTCAGCCCCTCGGTTTTTGTTTTCAAATTTATTCGTTGCGAACTACAAATTAGCCATCAGCCCAACAATGTTATCGCGAACGCGACGGGCCATAGCACTTTGGAATACTCTCGGCGGACAGGAAAAACGCCTACGGATATTGAATTATCGGGGAATAGACTTTCGTCGGACAGTTCGTAACGAGACAATGAAACGCGATTAGATATCGAGGAAGCTGATTAAACTCACGCGGAAATGGTTTATGAGACATTAATTGTCACTGATACAGGTGACGATCCATCGTAATTTGATGAGAGGAGTCGCTTCGTGGATTCTGAGAATTTGTGTACAGTGGTTGCGGACGAGGGAAGAGGGGAAGTATCTCGCGAAATCCGCGGTGCTCGAAGACCGTGCGGAGTTTCTTTTCCTCCCACCCCATCCAACTTAATTCCTGTAAGTTTCATACGTTCCTTAGGGCCGTCGGTGCTTCCTCATGTTTAGTTAAAGTAAATAGAGGGAAATACGCGGAGGAACCGGCTGGAATTGCTGGAGGGCCGGGGCTCGCGCGGATAAAAATGTCACACTTGTGTCTCCGGGGAATAAGCGAAGCCAAGAGTGACTCTGGGCGTAGATGTAGATAGAAGGTAGAAATAGCTGAGGAGCCGGCGCGTGTTGCTCGAGGAAACTGTACCCGTTGCTCGTGCCGGTGTTCGCAGCGGTGTTAGCTTTATCCTCCGTCTATCTCTCAACTCGCCGGAACGGCGGGCTTCGGCCCGTCAACTTTTTCGAACTACGTTTTCCAAATTGGCGTCCCCGCGACGGGACTTGCGACTGACGCTGGTGAAAACTGCTTTATTTAACTTTTCGTTGAAAAGTGATGTCCGCCCTATTCTGCTATCAAACAGTTGGAAGGTTCACTGTAGCAGGTGGAGGAACCTGGCTTGCTGTTTAAACAATGGACAAACAGGGAATGCTTTTGAAATGAGTACTCCATTTATTCGAATTTAATGTAAATGTGTAATGGATATCAAATTATTCCATATTATCAGTTATCAATGAGAAGAAATTAGCATTCGTAATGTGGAACGTTCCATGGACCATAAGCCAGTTTACCGCGTGACAAATTTAATAGAATAATGTCTATTACCTATTCGTTGGAGAGATTATTGACTCGCAGAATCAACGTACGCGGAAGTCTGATAATGCCAGATTATTAAGCGGCGCGCGTCTTATTATCGGCTATTATCCCGCATTTTATTATCGGCTCTGTTAGAGCGTCAAAATATACAATTATCGAGGTATCGATTATCGTCGATAATTGCAGCCGTGTAACGACGATCTCGTTAGCGACTGTCGCTCTCGTCGTCGTTTTATCCATCTTACACTTCTCCCATTAAAATCATGACGGCAAGAAAAAAGAAGGGAAAAGAGAACGCTGGTCGCAAGATAATTCACGGATAACAAGATGAAATGGGCCTCAAATATTCATTCCGAAATGTTTTCCAGCTGAACAATCGAGCAACTCGAACGTTGCATTCGACTCGTTACACTTAATTGCAACGTTCATAACGGACGAGCGTGGATTTTCGCTGCGTTTAGAGCTGCCGGAAGTCTCTATTGAAATCGACCCCTCTTTGCTGTGAACTACGTCAAACGTTAATTAGATTCGTTTCGAGTGGAAAATTTATTATTACACCGAAACATTTAGCTGCAACTACTTCCACAATTAAAACTTTGTAACGAATGTGTACGAATAAAAAAACCGCTTGAAACCTTGAGTGCAGCTGAGCCTGATAGGTGATGAGCAGTGAAACAAAGGATGAAGCAGCAGAAAACAGAGACTTTGTATTATAAAGTATAAAGTTCAAAAGGAGCAACGTTGGAATGTCAGAAATAATGACTAGAAGTAAATTCTACTGCCAGGAGCTTCAAGAAACAAAAGCCCATTGTGTAACAGTATGACAAGATACTCATCCCAAGACTAACCAAATCCATGTACAAATATACTATCCCGTAAAACGTTCAGGATTAAGATCCCTCGCTTGCACTAATTCACTGGAAATATTCCACCTTCTTTCGAAATCAACAACCAAGAAGAAGTCATTTCAGCTGGTGGCTTCCATTAACTTTTTATAACGATACCTTCGCTAATATTTCTACAGACACAGGCTACCTAAAAAAAAATGAAGTCTCAGCAACCAACGAACCTTTCCCGGCACAAAACATTTCCCTCGAAACATCACCCCTTGAAAATTAACAAGCGGGAAGTCAGGTAGCAGCTTCTACGAGAAAATCGTCCGCTCGGTATTCCAGCGGAACAATATCTCGTTTCTGGGTGTTGTTTCGCTATTCATGCAGGTGCTTCCTTTGTCGCTCGGAATAATCTATTTCGAAACGACGCCACCGTCCGTCGAACTGTTAAAACGTCCGTAGCCTGTTCCTTTGGGCAAGCATCCGCGACGACCGTGCGACAAAGAGTCCCGGATAACGTGACGCGATCGCTAGGAGCAAGAGGGCGAAGGCGTGAAAAGTAACTTAAGAGCTTTCATGACGAACGATTCCATGCTCGCCCGAGCTTCGAAGAAGACGGGGAATCGCGTGTCAGAGCTACCCCTCGCCCCTCGTTCCCGGTTTGCACTTTAGTAATCCCCTGTCCAGCCATGCCGCCCACGAACGCGCCTCCTATCGGGTGTATTACCGTTCATGAAGGCTGTAATTACCGATAATACCCGAAGAACTGGATACCGTCGGACACGCTGATCCCCCGGACGGCTTTTTCGCCCTTCGATTTTTACGTGCGTGAAATATCAACCGTGTTGCCGCTCATGCCGACGAGAATCTCGATAATGCTTTTGCAGAGGAACGAGTTACACGGGTGTTTACTGTTCATCGAGAGAACGTGGAAATTCCATGATGGAATTAGAAATTGTATGAGATAACTGTAGGTAAGTGTCCTACGGAGAGCTGAGTGGAATTAAATGTTGCGGTTGAATTGAGAAACCAATACTTGACCTACCGGCCGTGACAGAAGACTCAACAAAATTGTTTAAACAGTTGAGAGGAATGAACAACGCTGATATTAGAACGGAATGAATGGCCGATGGAGACTGTCTTGATTAAACGAAGCATTTCGTGGCAAGGAATATTCAATACCTCTTACACGAAAGTCCATAATTAGTTGCTTCAAGCCTGCAACGAATAACGACAGGCTGTCAAGGTACTCTAGAAGCTTCAGACACTTTTAGACCACGTTAAAGTAATGCCTCACAGGCAGCCAATGGTTGAACCAGCTTTGTGGTTAAAATATTTATTGCTTCTCTGAGCTCATTGCATCTTACGCGGCGGATTTCTCTTCCTGTAGTAATATATAATGCACTTCCGTGCTTTAAACTCCAAAGTACCTGGGAAAAAGAGAAGTGACCTCGTAATTGCAATTTTCCAATATACCAGTATCGTCGGCCACTTTTCAATTTCTTTGTTCGACTGGCTTCCGCGCAGCGGCATCGTTATTTACTGTGTGGCAAATGGAGAAGTAAGAATTTGACTGGAAATAGGATCGTCTCTAAGGGAGAAATCGTGCGTTTAAAATTCCTCCGCGACCCCGATTCCAGGGCGACCGATGGAAAATAACGAAACGCGAACGGCCCCGGTTGGTTTCCCACTTCTGGGCAGCAATTGTCGCGGAAAACCTGTGTACGACAATTGTTTTCATACTCAACGCGCACGTACTCGCGAGACCTTTAAATCTAACTAGATTAATTGTTGCTTGAATGCCTCGTTCATTACGGATACTGTAACGTTGCAGCCGCGCGCTGAATTCGTATCGAGTTCTCAGCCGGGAACATTTACAAGCCGCAATTCCGTGGCCGGCGCATTCTACGGCAGCATAACCCCCGCGTGTTTAATTACACGTGCCAGATCGGGCACGTGTTAAATAATACAAACTGCTTTACACGGTGGACCGACGAAAAACAGTATCGGTTCGAGCTTATCGCGAGCAGTGTCCCGTAATAGTTTATTTACAGAAAATGAAAACTTGTTATGAATAACATCGTCCCACTTATTCCTTTTAAATATCGGATAACTTTTGAAAAACTACAGACACCTTACTACTGCTCGTGTACTGGGTCTGACCATGCATAGTCTCTATCCCGTTTATTTACAGAAAATGAAAACTTGTTATGAATAACATCGTCCCACTTATTCCTTTTAAATATCGGATAACTTTTGAAAAACTACAGACACCTTGCTACTGCTCGTGTACTGGGTCTGACCATGCATAGTCTCTATCCCCTTACGCGCTGCCGCTGCAGTGATACAGATCAATCATAACTGTCTCTATATTACCGCACAGGGTAATACGGACGTTATTTCAAAAATTCTTCCGAATAAATTATTCGCAGAATAATAGGAACTTTGTAAATATGCGAAGCATCGTCAACAATTCCCTTCCAAAGTGATAGAACTCTTCCTCCTGCTTGGAAACGTTTGAAATGTTCCCTTCCATATGAAATGACAGAACTGTTTATACTGCGAAGTTTAAGGAAGAACCTTATTTCAACGTCGTAAACGAATTCATGAAAACTCCTTCCAGGGAAGTCAGTGAAACGTCCCATATACATACATATATTCATTCGAATCAGTCTCCGTCTCTCGCTCTGCATATGTTAGAAAGAATTGTTTAGCTGCAATCTTGTAGCAAACCACGCACTGTTTTCCACGTCCCAACGAGCACGCCGAAAGCAAGCCAATGAATATAATACTATGCGCGTAATTAAATTTGCTGGTTTGCAGGATAGAATGACAACTGCGTTGTAACCGGCATTAGACCATCAGGAACTGATTATAAATTTAATTTAAGCAGAAATTACGGGACCCCTCGATAACGCCACTCTCCACGCCATTAGGGGAGCGCGTTTTCTCCTTCGATTAATTACCACAGATACCTGTGCAACAATGGTAGCGCGCACGCATAGACGCACGGAGATCAATCACCTGACGGTGCCATAGTTGTGGTCGTTCGGTTCCGCTATAGAGGATTTCGCGAAATGGGACGGTCCGGAGCTAGCTTCGATCGCCTTGTCGTTGTAAATCATACCAGCCGCTGTGTATCTAATCTCCTTATCGTGGAACGTTGCAATTCACCGCGACGCAAAAATTCCCCGAGTCATCTGCTGTTAAAACGCCTCGGGAGATCGTCCCGCGCGATTACTGGGAAAACGTTCAAGATTCGTGTCCAGCTAAAGTTCAAACAGCGACGAACACGAATAGGTGCGGGCGAGCTGCCGCATTCCCTGCGAATTCACCTTGAAATACCGTCTCGGTAACTAATTCCGGGTCGTAATCACGTATTTAAGGCGGTTCTATTGTAATATCTCTCCTTGCCGCTGCTGTTTTCCTTTTAAAAATATACAGACCTTTTTTTAAATAGCTTTCACTCGTATCACCCGGCGAACTTACGATAGCGTGTTTACGGATGGTTAACGCATTCACCTATCTGAACAACAGATCGGAGAAAAGCACGGAGTTCTATTCTTGGAACGGCCACGCTCTCGCCGAGAGAAAGCCGAAGAAACGTTGATTCTATCAACGAATCGTAATTTTCCAGAGGTGTTATTCAGGTAAACGTAACGCCCATCCGAAGAGTGCGTTCAGGATCGTGAAAGATTATGAGAAACACTCTGTGGCGAACGACGCTTTAGCGTGTCTACAATAGCTTGCCAATTAAACGAGCCAAAATTATACGTTGCACTTTTGAAAAAACGTTCGCCATTGTTTAATGGAAAAAGCGGGAAAGCATAATCGAAAAAGTTGCCTTCCATAGGCCCTAACGAGGTTTTCCCTACACTGTATATTCAAAAAAATGTTAAAACAGTTTTACATGTAGTTACACCATTAGCCACCAGCAATGGGTACGTATGTAACTCAGCTTACCTGAAACGGGGAGCACGAGAAGGTTAACACAAAGTGGTATTAAATGGAAATGTTTTTGTATGCTGCCTGACGCGATACCGACTTGTACCACTTGGGCATTGTTACCAGGCCGTGTGCCGACCACTGTGTCGCGCAAAAATATCGCGCCATTCAATGTCACTCGTACAGAAATAACGTTAATTTGAGATAGAGCGGCGCGGCCGGTCGAGACAAAGGGGAGGTTTAATATTTGCCGCGTTCGATTCGCGAAAACGAGAGAGCCGATCGATGGGCAAAGTTGCGAGGGAACGTCGCATCCAGCGACGCACGATTTTCTGGCTGTCCCGCGGCGGTGAACGGAAGCCCGTCAAAATACATCCGCAGCTACCCGACGAACGTGCGCCCTCCCGTACGTTTCATCAAATTCTAACGCGATACAGGAACGTGACAGAATTCCCAGCCGTTCTGTAGCTTCCCTTGACGCGTCAGGCATAAAAATATTTCTCTAACCGATAGGAAACGCCGCGAGACACGGAGGAACCTATCGAGACAAAATACCGAGTTGTCAGATGTGACCGATGTTCCGCAACTGCTCTGGGATTACAAAATATTCTCGACTGCACCGTCGATGGACATGTTGTAAGTTTTCGATGCTGCAGCATTTATGATAATTCTGAAGTTTGACGTAAACATTGTGGTAGATGTTTCTCTATTCCTGTTCCCTGGGAAACCTTTGACCTCTGCGAAGATTCAGATGTATTTAGTAATGTAAATTGCGGGTGCTTTCCAATAGAAATTACTAGCGATGTACATATGTGTGCTAACTATTCGCCAAATTTCAGCCGAATCGGTGGCCCGAATCTTCTGTATTTCGTCAATCGCAGCATTCGATTGCCAAGCGTTGTAAAAGGATCATGCAGTTTCGGTGCAAGAGACATTCCCATTTCACTGGCGTTCTCGAGCGAAGCTCGAAGCTCGAAACGGTCTCGGGACTCTGCGATGGAAAGACTCGACCTCGAGGAAAGCGAAACTGGAAATGTGATTAATCTGCTTGATCGACCACTCTTATTGAAATCAATTTCGCCGACGTTCCTAGGGAGGAAAGAATCCGAGGGCAAGGCTCCGCTAGGAGGGTCGCCCCTCCGGCCGGTTTCACGTTGAATAATAAGTAATCGAATCCTTTTAGTGTAATTGCGGCGATGATCGAAAACAATAAACGCAACCGCGGGATTGTAGCGGGGAAAATGCGATTTCGAGGGTCGAGCCGTGTCTGGAGCGGTTAATGCGTTTCGTTGATCGCGAAATTCTATTTTCCCTCTGTCCCGCTGCTATACATATCGCGCGGATGGGATTTAATATTTCACGATACATACATACATATATATTAAAAGTTGGTGCTCTCCGTGCTCGCGTTATAAATTTATACCAGCCTCGGCTATTGTTTGACGCCCGATTGTTCGTCGTATCAAATGTATCGATTATTTGCCGGGAATTCTCTCCCGGCTGGGTGTCCGTTACGAAACGCTTGCAATCAAAACAGACTCGTAATATAACGTAGCGTCGACGGCGCAGGCGGAACGTGTCCGTATAATACTTTACTTTAAGCCCTAAGTACATATGACGCCAGGAAGTTCTTTTACGGGGAAATTACTCGCAACGACAGAGTAAAAAATCGCAGTTGCCTAGGAAGCACGAAAATTACGCCAGTGAGGAAAAGATGGCCGAGAGTTATGAAACAATATTATGCATACCCCAGTCATTAAAGATTTCTTGTTGGAATGTCGGTTGACGTTGCACTAAAAAGAAAACCAACGAACTTGCTCCTCGGGGCGACACCGCGAAACACAATAATTCAGCGCTGGTGAGAAGCATGGCGGTACGGAGGAGTTACACGGGGAAGTTGCGCGCTCAAGTCGCACTCAAAGAATCTCGTAACTCTGTCCCTACAACTTCCAGTCCCGTCCCCTGCCCGACCATCGTTCGACACGGTCCTCTACTGCTTCTCGCCATTATCGTTTTTCTTTCCGGTTCGATCCCGATGGCGAGTCTGGCGACGATATCCGTCGGAATAAGATATTTTTAAAGAGACGATTATTATCCGGACGCTCATTACGCGCCCGCCCGGACGATAAAGATTACGGAAGTATCCGCGCGATAAAGTAGCACAATTTGCTGGCCCCGGTGAACCCAGCAGCTGCATCATTGTTGCCGCGAAAGGGGGAGGGAAGGCGTCGCGACGCTGGGGGTGCTGTGCGCGGCAGAAAAGAAGAGGAGGAGGGAGCGTTAAAGGACGGTGGGAGGCGGAAACGGAGAAGCAGCGGATAGCCCCAGAGCTTGATTATCCGGACTCGACCAATCTTCATCATGCAGCTGTTTTTCCCATTCTACCAGCGACTCCGCCGTCGCGTTATCTCGGCTCCTTCGACCTGGAAGGAATTTCCTTGGGCGAACCGCCGCCGAGATCGCCGCTCTTTTTCCCTCCCTTCCCTCGAAATTAACTGACCTTAACAATCGCCGTTCATAAACACCGGGATGAACTCCGATGGGGCTGGCTGGCCGCGGCACAGCCGGCAACGCCACCGCCAGCATAGGTGTCTCGAGGAGAAGAAAAATCGAGACCCGGGACACGGGACTATCCACTTCTCCCGAACTATTTTATCTTAACTGTCGCAGGTTCCACCGACTCAGCCCGACCTGACTCTCGGCCTTAGCCGCCCTCGCTGGCGGAGGATAAGAAGGTAGTTAGTATGAGGAGACATTAGTGGCAGCAACTGGGGCGGCTAAGCTTCTCTGCGCTTCCCCGTGACCCTCTGTCCCCTTCCGCCGCTCCTCTGTCCCCTTTGAAGCCGTCCGTTTGATGCCCTACTCCCTGTCTCCTGCTCACCATCTAGCTTCCCCCGCAGACACCGTCGCCACCCAACGAATGCTGCCTACGTCCCCCGCGCTGCCACGGGAATCGATAGCGAAACGGCAACAGAGTATCTGCCAAACGGTTGCCACGTATTAGATCATAGACTTCTGCCCAGGGTTTACATCCTGTCGAACGTGACTTCGCTGCCTGGACAACGCGGAGAAACGTGCCCCTGGGTCGCCGAGCTAGCTAGGCGATCCTGTGACGTTCTGCTCCCGGATGGAGAGCCGTGCCTCGATTGGTCTGACATGGAGCAAGTCGATGTACGCGATGTTCGGAAGCTTGTCACGATAGGACAGCTGGTGCTACCTGAAGATCCCAGGACGAGGGACACCTCGTCCCTTTCACGGGCTACTCGTTCGGCTTTAAACGTTTTACCTGTGTGCTCGTGGAAGATCGATACCCGGCTGCGTGTGAAAACAAAGGACGCCGGGAGATTCGACGGAATTAGCCCCTTGTCGGTTGATCGCGCGCGTACCTTCGTAGAGCTTTAGGTATCTGGAAGAAGGTGCTCTTCGCCGCGTAGCAGATTTTCGCTCACAGATTGCGGCAGGTTACTGGGAACGAGTTTTACCCGGTGAGTTCCGTAATTAAGGCTCGGGCAAACGCCGATTCGATCCACGACGGAACGCCGACGAATAATAGCGCGTTATATAGTTCATTTATGAAATGATACGTTTCACGCGCGTACATCGGCGAATTCGCTGGCGCGCATACCGTTCGAGTTACGCACGCGTCCCGCCCTAAATGGCGCATTGTAAGCCTCCGCCGACGCAATTCCGCTTAAGTGCCTAATAATTGATCCGTACAATGTGACCAAAGCCGTGGCCATTGTGACGCGCTGGCCTACTTTCGGTCACAATGCATCGTCGTATTGGAAACAGAACAATTTCGCGGCGCTGATTATTGAGACTTACGTACGTATCCACGTTCCACGATCTAATAACCAGCAGCCTAGAAGCCTTATAATACCACGGCTATCAGCGTGCCTGCGTTAATTGCCAAATAGAACCGGTATGGGCAGCCCCATTCTGGGCTCTGTATTTCGTTTCATCCAGACCACATGATCTTGCGAGAATTGCTGCTGCGAGAGCTAATAATACGGTTTTAGAAACTTAATGGTTATGGGATACGGTTGTAATAAAAATAATAGGATGTCGAAGGTGACATTAAACGCTAGTGGACTCTGCGTAAGGAGTACTTCACGTTCTCGATTTATTCTTAAGACGCAAGCTAACTTCCAGAAGATTGCGATGAACTCATGCGACTTAGGTACTCATTCTTGAAGATGAAGCCTAATGTCTCGCGAGTCAGCAAGCAATGAATTTGATTATCAATCCACTGTAAGTGCAAGGGACTTTATTGAAAGAAATTGCAGGGATTATTAATCAGGCTTGAATGCCTCGCGCACGATGGGGTGCATTAAACGAGCTCCGTTCACGCAGAGAAGTTTCATTTGAATGGAAGGAACGGCCGTGCTCCTGTAAACGCCAGTAGGCGATACCGAGCTGATCCCCCGCGGGGCCTGCTCGCAAAAACGAGCAAAGTTGAAATGAAAGCGACACGGGAAATAATAAAACACGTTCCTTACGCCGCGGAACGCGATGCTAACCCTACGACGAAACCGCCGTGTCTGCGGGAGAAAGGGGGCCGGAACGAAAATTTCATAAAGAACTTTGATGACGAGCAACGACCCGCGGCGTTGACACTGTTCGCGAGGCATGCGCGCGCCCAACACGCAAAAGCTCGCTGTTTATTATGTAAAGGGTATTTTTCGGTAACTTCTGCCTCGTAGCCTCAATTTTAGGCCGGGGCAACAAAATACAACGAATTTAACCCACTGCATTATACACGAGGTGTCTCAACTTAGTCTACCAACGCAAGTATTTTAGGAACACAGACACCAAAATTGGAGAACTTTTCAGGAGACTAATTTTACCGGATAATTTTTTCCCTTGCACCTAAAAATTTGAAATTGGTCAGTTTTTTCCGCAAGGAAATAATTCAACTCACGATCAATTCAAATTCCTCTATTTGATTCTCTTCCCGAGTTCTTCGGGCAGCTACACTGTTAAAACATCACGCGTGTGCATTAAATTTTCTTGCGACGACGCCCAGTCGCCGGTGGCCGGTTTCTTGTCCAACGATTGTACGCCTACTAAAAGGGGAACACGTGCCGGCCCGAATGGGAAAGATTGAAACTGGAAAACAGGGACAGCTCGCGATGGGAGGATGAATAGTCTGCCGCGCCGCCTTCATTTCTCTCAATCGTCATCCAAGAGGCTGCCACAAAGCGAGGAACGGTACGGCGAACAATTACCGCTTGAAATTCCCTCGAAATAAGGTCAGCCCCAGCAATATCCTACGAGCGATGTCTCCGTGTTTTTCCACCCTTGGATTTATTGAATATCATCGGGGGGAGGAGACCGGGTGGTGGATGTATCTTTGTTTTCGATGGCACCCTGGAAGAGCGGCGACCATGTATTCCGCCAGCTCCACCGTGAAACGCGCGAACCATCCATTGTTCCGTCTTCTCCTTCTTCTTCTCGTTCTTCTGCCAGCGTTGTATCACGCTAGCTAGCGCGGCTAAATGCGATCGCTTAATAACTTTTCTCGTTACTCGAAATTAGATCCGCTTGGAACGGTAACGTACACGATTAGTGGTGACATTAGAATTGTGCCCAAGCGTTTCGGGACTTTGAGTCCGGGCGAGCTTACGACGCGCCGGGCTTCTATTTATGGGGGTCGATCCGGCGGATGGTAATTGCCCGTGAATTTGTTGAGGATTTCTTTAGAAATTGGCCGAGGTCGTGACGGCAGAACGTTTCGGCGACTATTCCGCTGAACACGTAATATTAAAACGACGATCACGGTTGAATGTAACTGGCGCTTGTTTCTGCCCTCGTCCAAACGGATTTGTTAGAAATACGAAACCGAGATCGCGCAGCAACTCGTCACGGAAGCGTTCTGTCAGGAGAACGGTTAATTATTCCCCAGACCGAGTAACCGCCATGAGATGCTAGGCGCCTGATATCTACGTACTGCAGCGATGAAGTTTTATGACGGAGTACCAACTCAAAGGAACTTTTTGGTTTTAGAGTTACCCCGGCCTGGTGAATATTAAAACCGGGCTCACAAAGTACGGAATTCCAGACAGACCGCGCCCCTTTATTGCGGAAAATTCTTAGCATGCTTCGCTTTTAAGGTACAGTGATCTATCCTTATCCATACGATCGACGGTTCCGTGAGCCATCCGATAGAAGACCTGTCTCGAGGCACGCATTTTAAGGGAGATGATAAAGTTGACCCTCAAAGGGCGGAAAACATGGACGACTCGAATCACAACAAAAACCAGGAAGAATACAAGTAGAATCGCCCATCGGACACGTGCAAATACCGCGAAATTGAATAGAAACGTTCTATTACCGCGGGAAAAATGAAATTCCCCCGTTCAATATTCCAACGAAGCAGAAGGTCGAGCATGAATGTCGCATCCTCGCGGTGCCGACTTAAGAATTCCATAAGCTAAAAGCTGGGCGACCCGGCAAGAAGCGACAAAGATCGCATTTTACGGCCAACGCGACGCTTCCCTGGCCAGCGTAATTCCCCGAAAATGTTACACCCCGAAGCTTTATGCCTCCCCATTGACAAACGAACCAATTTAATTAGCATTATCAATGCAATTTCCGCGGCGGCGTCGGAACTAATATTGGAGGCGACGAGGCATGCCAATGTACGTAGGTAATGTACACGATATTGGGACAGAACGAGAGACGAACGGGCAGGGGCATGTAGTAATTCTGTAATATTGCGGGTGACGGTGGTTAGCCTTAGGGAATGGGCAAACAATGACGTCCGACCGCTGCGGCTCGATTGCCCACGCCGTTTCCCAACCGTCCAACGACAACGTAAATGCGCTACGGAATTATTCGTCCCACGCTTTGATAATTATCTGCGCCCCTAATGCCAACAAGATCTAAGACAGGAGCTGCGCGAAAGAAGTGCATCGATACGTACTTTATCATTTTCTGGAAATTCAGGGAGAAGAAGAGGAAGGTTGGCCCATTGTCTTATCGAATCGGCTTCTACTTGCAGGGGTAGTTCTATGTAGGTACTTGAACTTGCCGTTACGATATTAATGTACCGTTAAAGTGTCGGTGTAGCACATGAAAAGGTTAGACGGTATCTATTCGAGATACATTGCCGCAACACGTAGTAAAGTGTACAATATTGGGACCATATTGCTGGAGCTGTGTGGCCGTATGTAGTGAGTACAGCGTGGCCAGCTCGTAAACGCCAGCCACCAGAGTTCAACGTACTTTTATACCGATTAGACAGTTGTTAATCCCCTGTTTACGGGGCGAGGCAATGGATCGGTTAATAGATCGGCAGTTGCTTCCACTTTATGGCGGCAGTTGTAATACATAAAGCAGCGGTATCGAAACGAGTACACAACCGCGTCTATATAACTGCGGAAATGGGAGCGGTACACGGCCCGTAATACATTGCAAACATTTGCTTTGCTTCACGCTGTCGCTCATATTTGTCAGCAACCCAGCAACGCTAAGTAGCGCTCCCTAATTCGTTCTCCGTTCAATCAGCCCTGTGCACCGTATTTTTACATGACATCGTGGTTATTAAAAACAAAGCCGTATGTCCAAAATCTGTCTGACTTCTTAACAAATGTGACGTCTTGAATGTACCATCAATTATCTTTGCTTCCACCATCGTTCAAGGAACTTTTTAATCTCTACAAAAGTCGATAAAAATAGCTACACTCACCCGCTCTTGTATACCACGGGTAAACTGCAGGTGTATTCATTTTTAACTCGAGCGAAGCTGAAATTCGCTGACTGAATTTCCAGCCACTCTTGTAATGAATTACGAAAGCAAATATCAAGGGTTGCCAGTAAAAGCTGAACAGACTTGCAACACGCGCAACAGTAGCAATGACGCGGGCGTATTTATTTATCACGTTAATGAAAATATTCCAGTGAAAATATCGCGTAGCCAGAGAAGGAACAAGCTTCGATTCGCGGTTCGTCGAAATCACGGGCGCGTTCGTTTCGTCGAGTCCGCGCTGGTCCCAGCCATCCAACGTATCAGCAGCCCCACACCACCCGGATCGGGGGTCCTCCATGACCAGGGTATAAAATAACGCGGCCGCAAGGGTATCCAGGATTAATAGAGCAAAAGAGGGAAAACCTTCGCCAGCGCTGGATATCGAAAGGAAATTAAAACCGCGGTCAGCGGAGTCCCACCCCCCTCTTCCCATGTTCCCTGCACAAAAGTCGCCCAATCGTCGGCTTTCTGGCTTCTTTTTTCGATAAATTCGCGGGTACGGCCGAGGCGAAATTAGTTTATTCGAGTGTAACGTCATGCGCGCGTCCCTTCCCCCCCATTTTTTCCCTCGATCCGACGTTAACTGGTATTGGTTTCGGCGATTGTACCCCGTACGTTCCTGTCTCCTCCTCCCCCCTCCTTTGCCCGTCTGATCGCCGGTGAAATTTAATATTTGAGACTTTCATAAAGCGTAATAGCGAGGATAGCGCGTCACTGGCTTCCCAGATCGCGAGTTGTAATTTTCATTAACGATGAGACGCGAACCGTGATCGCGATCCCCTTCTTCCGATCACTTCTAGCAACATTGAGTTGAGAAGAATGTTTTGATATTACTTGTAATAGAACAACTCTCATGTGATTGAAAAAATGCGGCAGTTAAAGTATTATGATTTGAAATCACATTGAATTCTGCTTTTTCGTGGTAACGCGCGGTAAGCAAATTGAATTGGCACGTTAAGACGCGATGCACCGAGATACCTGAATCTGTCACATTCTCGTAATATCAATATGCACTTTGCGGTCAAAGGTCGGGATTAAATCAAATGCGATCAGATGCAATACGCAGGAGGAATCGCCATGTAGGTTAGGAATGCAAATGTTTACCCAAGACTCCGCGCTCTGTGCGAAGGGGTTGCACGCGCCTCATCAACTGTTTGAGAGGGTGAATGTCTGAGAGTATGATAACTAATACATAGCCTCGTCCTAGCCCGATCGAACGGACAGAGGACGGAAAAAGTATCCAACAATCGCGCTGATTTAATGGCTGGGCGACTGTATATTTGTAGCTTATCGTTTGCTAAAAGCAGATCGCGGAATGTACAAAGTCAATTGCTTGTCGCGACTTCTGCATCTGCTTCTCCTATTTCCGAGCAAAGACACTCCGGTATTCCTTCTAGGGTATTCATAAGTCGGAATCTACAACTCTCGAGGCGTACAGGAATAAGCATGCTTATCTCCTCGAATATCATCGTTAACTGAATTACCTCGGCAGTCCTCGAGAGCTAATTTCAACGACATCAAGTCTAGCCCGCTGTAACTCAAATACGATATTTATGAAAGAAGCTCCTTCGCAGAAATAAGTAGGATGCTTAAAGTAATTAGAAGACACTGGTGAGGAGGCATAGACGACTCCGTAGATTCTCCTTGAGGGATGAAATGACAGTTGAAATGGGAATCAAAATATCGCTTGTCGGACGTAATGGATCGTGTCGTATAGTCATATCCTACGTCACATCCCCGATTCAATTACTTTCGAAAACCGCGATCGAAGTGGCTAACTGACGATCATTCGTTCTTCCGAAGAATTCTATATAAGTAGAACGCTAGTTCCAGCGTTCGCGTTGCGACTACCTCTTTGATCTGTTCTCCCTTCGCATCGAGAAAGAAGCAGTTTTTCCGTGACGTTAAGGATTCTCTTCTCAGAGATGAAGTCACAGTGCTTGAAAAAGTGTTCATGTTCCTAGAAGAAATGACCACCCCCGTCTTCTGGGTCGTCCCCCGCGCCGATTCTTCGGTCGCCCGCAGCTCCACGTGTCCCTTACAAATGCTCACGTAGATTACACATTCATAAAGCACGTGGATCTGGAAGCACATGCCAGTAAAGCGAAGGAGCTGCCGTCTCCTCCAGCATATTCAAGGCACGCGTTGCGAACTAAAACTCCGATGTCTAAAGAGTGAAGCCACCGTCCGATGGCTTTACGACCCTGCCGTTACGACGCAACACCGTTCCAGCCCTCTATCGCGATCGCGTCGTGTTTCGTTAATTCCGGCTGACGTGTAAAGGCTCGCCTAGCGGGCAAAAGTTTTCCTTTATCCGTCCGCCGAAACGAGCGCATAATTTCGGAACAGGCTGAGCGTAGAAGTCGCCGGGCGTTATACGAAAAGTTTCCCCTAGGAAGAAGGGGCGACGGGGGTAAGGAGCAGCTGGCCCCGATACACATTCCCCGGCAATAATTCCCATTTCCCTTGATTATTTGCGAGCTGTTTACGACGTAACACGACCGCCGCGGCTGGGCGATAACGACGGAAGAGTTTCCCGCCGCGGCACTGCTATTTCTTACCATTTACCTCGTAACACTCTCGCGCCATTGTAAATTCTCCTTTCGCCGATAGGATACGGCTCGCTACCTGGTTCGCCGACGCCACCTTCAGCCGATACACGCCGACGAGTGGGGACCAAAACGCGACAAAGCCTTGGGCGAAAAGATTCAATCATCCTACTACCATTTCTTCGAAATAGACCTTCCTGACGCCTTCATCCAGCGTGCACATCAATTCACAGTTACACCCGGCAGAATAAGACACTACCGATAAGCAATCTTCGAGCCCCACTGACGCTGCAGCGAGACTGGTACTCGCAAACACGCGCGAGAGGCAACTCGACGCCACCAGCGTTTCCACCAGGAAGGCCACCCCGCCTGGCGAGAGTCTACAGGCCATAACAAATTGCCAATCTCGACCGAGGCGCGGAGGCCGTGCCGCCATCGCATCTACATTCCTCATCGCAACCGTTTCACTATTTTAGCCTCGGATTGCAGGATTTTACATTTCTCCGTCGGTCGAACTCGTCGACCGGAAGACGAAGAGGCTGGCCGTCCCCGCCGGGAATTTCGCGCGCGGAAAATTCGAGGGGAACTGTCTGCTCTCCGAGGGCGAGCCGGAAGCAGCACGGCTGCGTTGGGTCGAACCAGGGGTAGCTATTTCGTATCGACGAGTAGGGGCGATGCTTGTTCTTTGCCTCGGACCGATCGTGGAAGAATGGAATCGGATCGGGCAACGGGGCGGAGAGAAGGGGGCAGAGGTGGAGGAAAATCACAGAGCAGCAGGGTAAACGGTCCCAGGAACTCGGGAAGAATTTAATCGGGAAGCTGTAATGAATACGGGCGCGGTGCTGATGCAGAATTTAAGAGGTAATTAAGTCCGATCCAATGGGGGAGGCTCGATTGGAATGTTGTCGATATCGATGACGTTTCGGAAAACTATTTATTACCGTTCTCCGATGTCTCGGTTACCTACTGGGTGGTCCATTAGATCCTAGCAACACCTATGGCTGCTGCTATCTTGATATTACAACACGGTGTATCGACGAGAAGAGTAAGGCTTCTACTTGTGTTTCAATCTGTTCTCGCAGCGTGTAGCACAGTACTCCCGTGCTCGTTTAATATTAGAAATTGAAGAGCCTGCATAAAGCTCTACGTGTACGCGATTTTAATAAACAGAGGTAACTAACTTCTGAAAAACAGCGCTCTCGCATTTCCCCGGCACGTTTTTTCAAGCCGTTCAGAGCGGAATCGTGTAAATGAAACGTATGTATAAAAGTCGAAACGGGGATGCGTGAAGCAATATCTGAATGCTCGCAGCGGAACGTAGTTTCGAAAACATTACATAGCAAGCAAAGTAGCGGTAATTACCTTGCACAAAGGCTCGATGGGTTACAATTTTTGCGACAGCACGGGAATGAAATTCTATTTGACGGCTTTCCCGCCGGGCGTATGAAATTCCACCAATACGGCACATCGCGTGGAAACAGCGATCCAAATGCAGAGACTAATAACGCGACAAAAACTGTCGCGCGATATCGACCGGCGAGAGAAGTTCGCTGTCCCCTTCTCCGAGAGAGTTTATTTTTCGAAAATTATGCGACAAAAGTGCGGCTGATACGTTAAGTCACGATAGAGTAAACGGAGGCTGGGTCGATACAAGGAGCGTGGTGGCTAATTGTATCATTTACCATACTCCTTCAACAATGCGTCTCCACTCCATTAATATCGCCCGTTACCGTGAACGAGGAGATTCTCTGGCTATGCTGAAGGTTGCGGAGACTGTTTGAGGATGGATCTCAGGCTGTTTCGAGGGTAGCCCACTTTTTTCTTCAACGGCAATTGTGATTTTCTGGCCGGTCGGTGGCTCGGTCATCGTCACTTTCCTTGAAAGCATTCCCCTCTCGTCACGAGTGGCCAGTCGTATTCAGATTGAAATGTATGTAAAAGGGCCGATAGGTACACACTCGAGCCACGTCTTGGACGTCCATGCGATCCACCTTTTACGTTCCTCGGTGGTCCATCTTCCCCGCTAAGTAGAGTGTCCACTATCCGCCAGATGCTTTCAACTCTCGAGAGTCGGAAGGAGGACAAGTGTAGACACACCGAGGCACGCGGAGACGCCGCGTTATCTCCCGTGTTGACTATCGATTACCCCTTACGTCCTATTTCTACGTGCTCCATTCTTCTTTGCGTGCCACGAAAACTGATGCATGCGCGTGCATCGACCGTGGGCGAAATATTATAATAGACTTGCTGTCTCCGTTCAATTTACCAGCGTAGTGAAAATATCTTCAAGTATAAAGATTATATTGTCAATGTATGGCGCGTAATTACCGTGGTTCGATTAATAGTCAAAGGATTCTCTAATTGTGATCTTTAAATTTGTGGCGTAATGAGTTTGCAATCGAAAGTAGCCCTCGAATGGGGACACTTTGATATTTGACCAAGCACAAGGACGTTTTATCACGTTAAACATGACAGAGGGCCATTAAATGGAAATCCACAAGTGCCCCTTCAAAGGAAAGCCTCACGCAGCCAGAAGTGGCTCAGATTGTTGCCCGTGATCAACAGTGACAGCGAAATTTCGAGTAATTCGGAGACAATGAAGCGAGCCGCGTTCAAACGGATGACTAACGCGTACTTTTTCAACCGAGGCGCGCCAGCTATCGTTCCCCATCGTCACAAACGGTCTTCCCCTTTTCCGACGAGTTGCAGCTGAACACGGTGAACGAAGCACGCGCGAATTTGACACATTTTCGTTGCACGGGAAGCACGCGGATGGCATATTTTCACGTTTTTTTCCTCTCTCGTGCCTAGCTTCCTCTCTCGCGTCGTCACTCACGCGCGCCATTCTCTCTCTCGCGCTCTTCGCAGCTTTTCACTTCGTTATAACAGTTTGTCCTTTGCCAGTTATTTCCCTCTCACCCTCTCGCGCCGCTATTCGTCCCGTCACCAATTCCTTCCCTCTCCCTCCTGTCACTACGCTCATCCCTGTCTCTCCAACCGCCCGCCCCATCCCCCATCACGACCCTCTATTCTTGTCCCTCAATTTCCTCCCCCTGACCCCGCCGCCCCGTGTTCGGTCCACTCGCAAACAATGCCGCGGCCGTTCTCGCGCCTCCGTCCTGTTTTCGCTGAATAAATTTAATTTAAATTTTCCTGCCGTTCGGAACGTTTATTAAGTAAATATATCACGCGGGACAGCGGTTTATACACGCGGATATTTTCCACGGGACCCTGCACGCGGCCCGGCCCCGTATTCCGCGTTCCATCCCTCTCTTTCCCTCCCGCTGCTCCACCTACACACGCACTGCTGGCCCGTGACGTATGGCCGGGGCGAAACGTCGAAACGCGGCCCCGATGTTTACGCTATTAATTTATTAAGTTTCGCCCTGTCGCTTCCGCCTCGCCCCGCTACGCTTCCGGGCGACGCGACGCGTCGCGGCTACTCGTAAAAATTGCGCACGAATTTCATTGCTCGCCATATTTTTCTGCTGTTAACCGTGAGTAATTCTATTTACCACAGTCAGCAGCATTCTACGTTTCGAGACTGGCAACCTCGTTACGCGAAATCGTGGAAGTTTCAATAAAATTAATTGACATCCGCCATATCTACCCTCGTTATTATTTGTTTGGTAAGAGACTTATGGTGACGCAACGTCTAGGCATGACGCAACGTAACAAAGATCGTGTCTACGTGTATACAACATAATACCGCTATTGAGCTGTACGAGGCGTCGAACGTTCCTGAAATAGCACAGTAGATAAAGCGAGTGCTAGTCAGACGAACGGATAAAGAGAAGGCGGAGCGAGAGAGGTAATATTTGCGGCCATTAGGGAGCAATTAGCCAAACGTGAGCAGCCCTTTCATCTTCACCGAGCTAAATCCGATACTTAACCGGCGGAATGTTTAGCGTAATACGAGACGTGGACTTTTACAGAGAAATCGACGAAACGAAACAATCAAGACTGACGAGACGTGCGTAAAGTGGCGAGTAAAAGAGAATTTAAAAACCAAACGCTAGTGAGAACACCATAATCCGACAAAAGGATGTTATACAAATAGTCTCTACGAATGTAATTGCTTCGAAGTATTTGATGAATATTAAATTCCATGGGACGTTTAAAGTTCTTTGATAATACGTATGGTATAAATTGTATTCGCGTAGGGTATAAAAATTGAAGGTCCCGCGAAATGGACAGGGAACAGCGTTAAATCATCGAATTTCAAGACCTCTACTTTTAAATTCTGCAGAAAAAGTTTAAATTCCAAGGGACCGGTACCAATTTCATCACCCCGATATTTCTCTCTCAGCGGCGACCAGGATGGCCGTACTATTTGCCCATTAAAGGCTTCACGATCTCCGACCGGTGAGGAGGAAACGAGCACTTTTAAAATTCCGTTTGTAACGGGGTGCGAGGCTGCGCGGGCGAGCCACCTCGTGCACAGGTGCGAACTCGGTGGAAAGCTCCAGGACACGTTCACCGATGTCACAGAGACACAATTTACGCCTCCCTTTTCCAACCCCGCTTCTCCCCGATCCCTTTTTCGCCGGGAAAAAGACCAACCGCGATAGAAGAAAAAAGAAGGGAGGGAGAGGGGAAGGAAAAAGCGAAATACACGGTACAGGGCCGATAAAAGGTCACAAAGGGTCCCGATAGAAATTGCCTCATCATCGGACGACTGGCGAAATAGTAGCCAGGTCTGCAGGAGATTGCGCGCGGCCTGGGATTAAACTATTGCAGAATGAATCTTTAACCGCGGCAGTCAGAGAGAAACAGAGAGAAGGAGAGAGAGAGAGAAAAAAAAGGGAAGAGAGAGAAGGATGGAGAGAGTGGAGCACTTTCCAACGGCGGCCGAGCCTTTTGATTTGAATGTAAGAGCGATTTTCCGTGCAAGAAGCTTGAAAATGTAAAAGCCATCCGCTCGAGGGTTACCGAGCCGAGGAAGGAAAGGATAGAGGAGGGAACGGTTGAAGAGGCGGCAATAGGGGACAGAGAGAACGGGGGAGGGAGAAAGGGAGGAAGACGGTGGAATAGAGAGAGGGTGGATAGGTGGGAGAGAAGGTAGGAGTAACATAATTGCTTTTGCAAAGGAGGTCGCAAATTTACCGTTCACAGTCGGTCAGCGCGGCTGAAAGTGTCTCCTCGAGCGTAAGCTTTTTAATACGAATCCGAGAACTACTTCTGGTTTTGAAAGCGTCGAAGGAGATCGCTCCGCGTTCCCTCTTCTTCCCCCCTCTCCTAGACGACTCTCTCCTTCCGTTCGCCGGCTCTTTTCTTCCACGTCCCAAGTTGGCCGAGCCGCATGGGGCTATACCAATCGCTTCTTCTGCCTGGGCGTTATCGATTATCGATATTTATTGCCACGCGGTCAGCCTGCCTCTCCTATATATTCCAAGCTGACCGATCAAACTGTGGGCCATACGGTTTTCTAAATGGGTTACGAATTGGCGAGGGCCACCAGCAGCTGTCCACCACACAAGATCATCTTCATTTGCCTCTATCTATGCAGGAACCGACTGATACGCTGCGGGCGCGTTATCGCGGCGGAAGCCAGCAACTGTCGTCACCTAGGTTTGTCACCGAATTTTGCATACATCACGTCAGCGTCTAGATATCTGGGTACTACGCACAGCGGTAAGGATGAATTCTGCAACGACGTATCCGTTATTTCACGCAACTGCTTGACAGACTCGAGGTACCATGTATGACATTCCTACGTGCAGAGGATTTTATACTTTTTTTCGAGGACATTTCTCGCTAGTCCTTCATCCTCTTTCTTTCTCAGCGCAGCTATCTGACAGCATCATTTTTGGCTCAGATAAACTCTGATAACATCAATATGTACCTATGGTATCATACTAATAGCAAAGTTTCAAAGACACATTCTTTATTCGAATCATTTATAGTTTAGCCAATTCTGCAAGAATATTTCTCACTAGCTATACTACTTGCTCCAAACACTGTAAAGGAAGAATTTCCTATTTCTATCCCCAAAACATAACATGGGTGAAGCTAAAAAACGAGAGACAAATTGGAGAGGGTATGGTCTTCAACAGCCAACATCCCCTAACCCGAGTCTAGCAGCTTTCACACACACAAACAATAACACATTCGAGACTTAACACCACAGCATAAGAAAATGAAGAGCCATATTTAACACTGTCAGCAGCTCATCGTTGTGGCGCTGAGGAAATGAGTCCAAGTCTCGCGGAAAGGAAACGGCCGATACGCAAAGCGTCACGATAATGCGGCAGATTTTTCATCGAGTCGCTATTCCCCCCGCGTGGCCCCATACTTTCGACGTCAAACAACGAGATATGAATGTCTACGAGCTGCGGTGTTATAAGAACCGCAATTTACTGGTTGCATTTTGTAAGACGTCATGTTCCGTGGCCGAGGAACATTCTAAACCGTACGTCTTGTACGTCGTATTCCTCAGGCTCGTAAACGCGGACGGTTTCTCGGGCCGTACACCGCCGCGTGTCGAGGAAACGTTTCGTTTGGTTATCGAATGGCACTCGCGATCACACGGAACGTAATACTACTGGCGTGCTGGGAACGGAACGCGGAGCAGCAATAAGGGCGTAAACATTACTGCCGTTCCAGTATTTTGATCCGCGATTATCGCCCGCTTCGACAGACTTTGGTATCTTTCAACGCTGTCGACTTCTCACCGCAATTTACGTACATATTACGCGCGAAAGGCGGCACAGCATGCGTCACGATAAATATATACCCGTTTAATATACAAAAACGCTTGAAACGCGGCAACATGCTTGCTAATGAAATCCTTCAGCCGCTCTACCCTCTTCGGCTTGTGTTTCAGGCGAACGCAGAAGAAAGACGATAATGAGGAAGAATAACGGCGTTTGCTGCGGCCGTGCCCGTAAACGCGGCACTCGAGTTTCATGAAAGCGACGGATGAAAACAAGTTTAAAGAACCCGGACGGGCCCGGTCAATGGACAAATAACCAGCGGCCCCGCTGCACGTTTGATTTAAATGGATTGCATCGTTTCCGATGAAAAATCTCGCTCAATTCTTCGAGCACTTGCTCGCCGGGTTGAAACGTTTGTAGGGAAATATGTGGGAGTGCTACGGCTCGACGAGCTGCGATAGGAGAAAAAAGATGAGAGAGAGGATCGATGAAGGTGAAATGTCGACAACGAGGAGCTAACCGAATTTTGGACGAGGGAACTCGTCTCGTTATTCGTTTCCACGACGGTCAGTTCGTTCGAGGGCAAAGACCGCCATATTCGGTGAGTTCGGAGCCACTCGGTAAGACCGTGGCCTCCAGAGACCGATGGGGTCCTCGATAATTGACTCTGTCTTCGGCTACGGGCTTCGTTTCCAAGGCACCTAATTTATTTCCCCTACGTGGCGCCGCGTATATTTTTTCGCGCTCGCTTCTGCCAGCGACCCTGCCGAGGGGAAAAGATATCGCTGGACACGGTCTTCGACTGTAAATTGGACCTGGCCGATTCGTGTTCCAGCAACGGTGTACACGGGGTGCTTTTCATGGAACGGAATTACCGTCCTTTCGATCGTTTCGGGCTCTTTTTTAAGGGTGCAGAGGAATTTCCTGCTCCCCCCCGCGACTCTGCCCTTTCCTCGGCCGAAGTCGGGGCCAATATAAACGAATATCGAGGGTGATTCTTCTGGAGCGATCGATGCGATTGTCCCTTGACTCTCGAGGATATTAAGGGAATGAATGGACGGCAAAGAAAAGGGGGATATATTGAGATTGTATTATATTCTAATATTGTAAAAGAAGGTTTTAAGAAAAATAAGTCATAGAGTGTGTTATAACTATGCGATGATACGAGATCCCTCTAAATGGATCTTCTGTGGGACGACTGTATTGGCAATGGACGCCTAAATGGACTCGATTTTCAGAGAAAACCGATGTCGTTGGCGATGCACCACGATTTTGAAGCTCGAATACCTGACCAAATTCAAGTTATCTATCGAATTTCAATGACTGCCGTTTGGTAGTGAACACTCGGTCTGACTGTAACCAGAGAATTCCGGTGTGATGTCAAAGAGGAGCTAGCTCCTAGGGAAACGAAGGATATTCGCAATTTTTAAGTTTCTCAATTAAAGATGAGAATAAATCTCTCACTCATCCTCCAGCGATCCTTTACAATTACATTTACAATCACTCGAATTACGTGTTGAGAGTTGAAGAAGTCAAGTGTTTACTGTCTCCTTAGAGTATTCTACAACGTCAAACGCTGTGTTTCTGCGAAAGCTACAAATGGTAGGACCATTGTACGACATCTTGTTCTTGATTCGCGGCTACGTGCGTCCTTCATGAAACTTTTATAGAAACACAAGTTTCGAGATGCAACACGGGCACTGTCAATAACGATTGTCTCGCGCCAGCGGCACCATCTTGTAATGGAGCATGCATCTGGTTCCAATATCTCGATATCTACGTCCCCCGAGTAACCGCTTAGCTGATACTTTCACGGTGAATAAAAACCCCAAGTGACTCGGGATATGGACTCGCAACGAGCAATATTATGGTCATGTGCGGTACCTATATCAAAGTACATTAGCACATTGCATATTTATTTGAAGAAGAATACAGCCAGGCTTGCTAACTGACCTTATTATTCACACACACACAAAACTATCTGTTTCTAAACATTCCTCAGGCCACGTCTGTAACATCGAAGTGCTCTAAACCGAATAAAATGACAAACAGATCTGAATCATTTACCGAATTTATCATTCTCCCCACAAATCTCTATTCACTCCCTGAGACATATTCCTCAATTTAAATAAAGCGTTTAATCTCCGTTCCATGTCGCTAAGGCGAGCTTCTCACCTGCTCGGTACGTACCTACGTTAAAAAATCTCAGCCCTCGTGTCGAAAGAGCATACGTGAACGTGCGAGCGCGATCCTCATTACAGCACGTGGCCCTGACAGTTTACCTCCCGGTTCCGCCATTATATATTTAAAGTGCATCCGTGCAGCTATGCAAACAGGTCGGCAAAGTGGGCCAACGATCAAGCCGCTTCTTATCTGATTTCAGAGCGGCGGCAACGTTCGTTATACGGACTCGCTCCCATCCGCCCCGAGGGCGATCCCAAAGGCGTCGGCGGCAGCGTCTCCTTTTCGCTGGAAATTCTTCCACCCGGAGGAATTATCCACGGTCGCTCTATGTGTCGGGGAACAGCAGCGACGCGGTAAACGTGCGACTGGTTCGACGCGGAAAAAAACGTTATTATTGAATTTCCTGGATTCGGTGACGACCACCCCCTGCCGAATGAACGTCGTCGCCGGCGAAGCGGACGTTTCGCGTCGATCAATCACCGAAACGAGGCCGGAATTTTAAACCGTCCACCGTATCTCCCCCCAGCGAAAAGGGGGAGGGAAAAAAAAGGAACGTGATGGCGCATACGTAAAGTCGTGTGTCGCTCGAAACGAGACTGCGTAGATCTGGCGAACGGCGACGAAACACCCGATAGAGTCTTCCACCTCGAGGGGGTTGATCCGCGTAGCGGCGGATTCTATCGCGGCGCACCCCTTTACCCCCGATTACTCTCGCAGCTGCACTCGACTTCGACACGGGAACGCTTTTTCCTTGATAAATTTAATTTACATCGACTTAACTCGCCGGGACCGACGAGCAACCTGCCGCATTAATCGTTAACGACTACTTTCCAGATATCTCCGCTCACTTTGCCAGGCTGCAACCCCGAGACGTCAAGCGATACCGATTCGATAAACGAGGTACTAGCTGCGAATTCTGATAACAAATCTATCAGGTTGTAACACGTGGAAACGTGCACGTGGGTCGTTGCTTTATTGAAACGCTCGAAACGGTCTGAGCATTACAGAACGATCTACTTACGGGAGCGACGCATCCGATTCTTCCCTCGCAAACAATGACTACGTTTAAAGTTTACGTGCCCGCGAAGTTGCGAGCGCCATTTCCGCAAGCATTTCTCTCGCCATTGCCCGCAATTCCACGACACTTTTCATCCTACTCCTTTAGAGCAGCTTATATTTTATTTCCCTTGAATTCGGTCGCGGGCGAAGGCCGTTCCCTGATTTTACGGTCGCGTGTCCGCCTTTTCCTCCGCGAATTACCCCTGCGTTTTATTGCTCTCGCTCGCCTGTCTCCTGCCTCAAGTTCAAACATCGCCTCGACCAGCCACGGATCGTTTGCCGATACATTTAGCGAGGCAACGCGAGTTAGAAGCGTCCACGTTTGGCCCGAGTAATTGCACCATCGGCGTTCAATATCGTTTCGACGAAGAATTCCACGGAACGGTAAATTTCTCCAGCATAATACGCGACAGCGTGTTAATCGAATGAATCGGGATCGAGTCCAACCAGTTTTTCAGCGTCCGTAGGATATTAATGAGTCCTTCGTCCGTTCAGAGAGCAGCGAGACTTGGTTTAAAGCGTGGTGCACCGTGATCGAGTGGAAAATGATAAAAATTTGGCTGGTTGCATTACGTTGTAAAATATCGAATTGCGAGGGGCAGGAGTTTCAAGAAAAAAATGACCGCGAACCGTTTAAAGTTTGAGAACTAATGCCATAACTTGAAATTGGAATGCTTCAGGAATTTAAAACACTTGAAAATCAGCGTGAACCACTTGGAAATTCTTTTCCTTTCCTTGCACTTTTATTACCACAGAGTTATAGCTTTCTCTGTCCACCAGGGAAGAAATTAATTGTCTTCTTTCGAGCGCTATATTTTTCAACGGAGCTTAAATTAATATATATCGAAGGTATTGTGCAATGTGTTGCACCGTGGGAGCAATAACCATTTCGGTGCAATTATCGAAGCGTTGCCAGCGTGAAATCGGAAATTGAAAATAATTTGCAGCGCAAGGTAAGGAATTACGATTCAATTAACGGTGGAGCGTTGTTTCTTTTAGCTTCGTTAAGGGATAATTAGCAGCAGCGTGCGAGGTGACTAAAGAAAAATATTCTCGGAAATGCGAGTGTCTGGCGCTGTGATAGCTTAGCGTAAAATAAAGTATCAAACCACTCTCAACATTCTGTACACCGTTGACCAAAGGATTCTTTCATATCACTAATAATTCTAACAATATTCAAGTCCACAGATGAATACAATTAGGTACATCAAGACACTCGGATCACCATACAGACATCATATACATATAATTAACAGCCCATTGGCTGCACGTCGCCTTTTACCGTAGTAATAAAGACGATTAATAATAATAATAATAATAATATACCACAAACGTCAGAAATAATCCAACAAAACGGCTCCTCATTCCGAGAGATTGATATTATACTTTCCCTCCTCGATTCATCCCCACGCAATTTCACCCTTGTGAACAGCGATAGCTCCAGTATCGTCGGCTTTAATCCATGCCGCGATACAGGCGCGTACGCAGCGGTCTAATAATATGCGAAATTAAAATACCTGTCTGCCGAGCCAGCGAAACGACGATGAAAGGACATTTTCAGGTGTACACGCGCTTCCACGTTACTTCCGCGAGCACGTATTTAAACACGCTTCATTAAATCCTGACCAGCCACGGCAGAGCTCATATCCCCGACGATGGAGACTACAGATTAAACGCGTTCCCAGTGATTTGTGCACGGGGAGACGCGTTTACCGTTGCGACGCGTATTAACGCGCGATTGGCGTAGCTTGTTTTCCTTGATGGAACTTTTATTCGTTCCCCCCCTCATGCCCCCTTCACGTGAATCAGAAAATAACTATAAGTACACGTACACAGGCACGCGGGTACGGTCGGCTCAACGTTTAGCGACTTGTTCCCTCATGCAATTACCCTCGGCCGTCCCCCGTCCGCTGAACTCGTACTTTATGGCGGTGCAGCCGCTTTTACCGGCATTTTCAAAACAGGAAGCATAAACTTTTCATAATAACGCATCCTCTTCGCTGGATAGGGAGACCCAATTGCCACAGGATGCACACAAGGGTCTGCCTACAAAGGTTCATCGTTTTTTCCTGCCTCGGCCGCATCTACACGGAACAGCGAGCACTCGCGCGCACGCCGCGCCGGCACGAACCCTTTCCCCCTGTGCGGGGGTTAATTTTAGAGAATCTCCTCATTCAAAGGACACGCTGAACGGCTTTGGACACTTTTTGTCGTGCATGGAAAAAGGGGTAATCACCGGCTTGTTTCGCTGCAAACAGCACGCGTAACTGGCTTCAGTCGTCGCTCGAATTGTATTTTCGATCGGGATGCCATTGCATTAAACGGACTCTGGGATCCACATTTTTTTCCTAACGGGTGGATATACGCGTCCCGAAATGAATGCACTTGTGACGAGCGGATGAAAGGAATGTTACATCGTGATTATGTATTCCATTGTCTTTCGGTTCTCTGAATCTCGCCCATTCGTCACTTAATTATTTATGTAATTTTGTGGTGAATAAAGACGAATTATTATTATTATTATTATTATTATTATTATTATTATTATTATTATTATTACAAAATGGGCGAGGAGGGAGGCTTGCGTAATTGGGATCGGATAGCAGATACAATTTCTGTTAAAACTTGTTCGATGGATATGCGTTCTAGAGAACCACACTTGAAATTAATCCTTGACGAGCCAAAACCAGAACGTCCCAAGTTTAACGACACTCAGAGATTCCGAGCTTGGTACCTGTAAAGCTAGATCTGAAGGGCCTCTTCTTATCGTCAACACTTTCCTCTCGTTCTTTAAATATTCCTTCGGTGGACGAAGCGACGATCGTAGTGGGAAAGTAAAAAGTTTGCGAGATAGAAACCCCCCGAACAATTGAATCCTACCCCCTTTCCCTTGCACCCTTCCAGTCACCTTGGATCTATACATATCGATCTCGTGTACCCCTCGAGTTGTTTATTCCCTCGAAGGTTGTCGTATAAAAAATCCCCACCCTATCCCTCGCAATTCTCCCGCGTATTTACACACGTTCCATCGCGTCCACGCATCAACCCTGAAAATTAGAAGCCGAGGCTAGAACGTCACGGAACTGGACACCCCCGGTGGAAAACGTTCTCGAAATCCGCGCACAGTTGCGGAGGAATTCGGACGAGCCCCCTTAACGTCCGGCCGTGGCGTTCGGAAGCTCGCCACGGTATTTGGAACTGGGAAACAGAGAGAGGGGAAAAGCTCGCTGCTCTCCGCCGATCGTTATGCAACGATGCGAGATCTCAACCAGAAATCGGTGGAAAACGCGTGTTGATTGTAAAACTCTTCGGTAACCAGGCAACCTCGCGTTTCTACGGTGTAAGCGAGCCAGAGGTAAAGCCACCCTGGCGTTAGGGTTCGTCGATTTGCCCGCAGCATGCTCGATCTGCATACCCGTAAACGATTAATGACTTCGCCCTCGTGCCATCCTCCACCGAGCGCGCGCCACTCGGGGTCGTCGCACCCCCTCGACGAAAAAATGCGCAATTTTTTGTCCGCCCAGACCGAATTTACGCCCTTAACGGGCGACGCGTTAGGTGGTAGTTCACCCGCCGCGAATAATTCGATTCAACCGAGGAAATTGATCGGCGTGATTGACAAGGGAGATTGATCATGAACAAAGGGATGCAGAGCTCGGTACGAGGTTAGGCTTAGTTTATTACGTAAGATAGTGCTGCCCACGGATACTCGAACTTTTTAACGAGTCCCATAGTCTTAACGATCAGCTGAAGGTTACTGAATTCTGCGCCAGAACCTAAACTTGACGCAGATTATAATGAATGCGGTCGAACTTTTAATTACCGGTGACAGACACTGGAAATATTACACTCAGGGAAACGGGGACCCGTCCGCGTAGTTGATAGCTCAATTCATTAGAGCGGTGGTCAGGCAAACAAAAGATCGAACTCTACTTCAACAAACCAATCACTTCGGTGCTTTTACTTCCCTTCAGTTC
Source organism: Andrena chrysosceles (assembly GCA_963855975.1). Classification (NCBI taxonomy): domain Eukaryota; kingdom Metazoa; phylum Arthropoda; class Insecta; order Hymenoptera; family Andrenidae; genus Andrena; species Andrena chrysosceles. The sequence continues at coordinate 4,660,580 of OY979766.1, read as the reverse complement.
CCAGAAACTTGCTCCGGCAACCTTCCCTTCGCGCTATCTCGAATTCTTAGCTTGCCGTCGCGCGTCGTGGAACCGATCGGCTGACTTCTTTTCTCTCTGCATACTTTTGACGCGCGCCGGAAACATTGTTCTCGACACAACAATTCTTGCGACCGCGCCGCCAACTCCGGCGCCCCGAAAATTTGCTCTCTCCGCTTCCGCCGACGTCACTCGCGTCGCGGGGACGGTTTCCCCTCCGGTCGAACGGCAGCGTGGCGGAAGATTCGCGATTCCCAGAGTAACATTTACCTTCCACTATAAAATAAACGGCCACCCCCCTCACCGACCCTTCTATTGAGCCACGAACTGTCCGGGCTCGCCGGAAGTATCTACGGCTGTCTCGAATCGAGGCGAACCGAACGTCGCATCATGTTTACCCGCCGGGTGGCACGCTCTACTTGCATAATACGGGAAAAGAAAAGCAGCGAAAGAGACTTTGGTCGGAGTGGATCGGGGGAACAGGGTGTACGACGTGGATGCCCTGACTGGCAGCCCCGAAACTTGGGATATTACCGATACGAAACGGATCGAATCGATTCTTCTGCACGGAGGGCTCGGGCCACGGCTCCTCCTTGCCGCGCATCCACTAGCCAGCAGATTATGCTAATATTCGGCGGAGTTGCAGCGGATTATCAGCTTGAATATACCCGCATTCGATGCAACATCGGCGACGATAACGCGAACCGTATTCAGGAGTATCGCCTCTCGTCGCACTCTCGACCGCTCTATCGATCCGAGATGCAACCCATAATTTCTGTCTACGTCCCATTCTGGCGAGCAATGATTAGCGTCCGTGCATAAAGTGTCTTACGCGCGCCGCATGGTTTATACACGGTATCGATATCGAGATTTAGTCGATCTAACGAGCTGGTCGGTAATTGATAGTAATACCGATGGCATCGGATCTCTGTTTAAGATTGCATGATTGAAGCCCTCGTATAAAGATGTTTCAGGATGCAGTGACTCGTAATGGTAGTAGTATTCAGAAGTTCCCAGCGAGCTTATAGATTGCCGCTCTACGCCCGACCACATACAGGGCGCCTCTACTTGCCTGGCGCGACGGAAGCAGCTCGCCAAGGGGACCATAAGACGTATCTATTTCTAGCTTAGGAAACACGTTACAAACGTAGCTATCGCAGAGAAACGTGTGCCGCCGTTTACTCCCAAAAGCAAGGCAATCTTGCTGCGAATAACTTTGAACCAGAAGAAATTAACTTCGATCACAGAATGCGCCAGTTTCTCGGGGTAGAGCGTCCAGAAACGTTCGAGTGGTAAAAGACACAGGGTTTTGTGAAAACGTTCATATTTCTCGTGCGGGGATAACGGTGCGGTTTCATTGAATCCTCGGTCGACGATAATTTCCGGCGAAAGAAGCGGAGAGATCGAGCGTAGTCGGTTAAGATAAGTACACGACGGGACTCCGACCTATGGTTGGTCAGGCCGGAGCAACGCCGTGGCGATGACAGGGCGATATGTCAAACCATTGTCCCTTTAGGTTCTCTCGCCGTCGCTCCTCTCTCGCCGCCTTGCTTTTTGTCTACGTCACGCAAAAACGTCCGACCAGCAAGTACCGGTCGATGCATAAAACAGCCGCCTCCTGGTGAAAGGATCTTTCACGCGACCGGGGAAAATCGAGCCACCGAATTCTTGATGCATGAGCGCGCCATGGAAATCGCGCGCGTGGATTGTCACGCTTAGGATAATCAGACCAGAAGCTCGAGTATGAATGGAACAATTGTGCAGTTGGGTCGTTAGCTTAGCGGGTATAGGAAAGTTTAATAACTGCCATGACTGCATGAAATTTTCATCAATCGTCTACAGCCTCTAAGTATAGGTATGTACAGTTTGAAACAGGAGTTCTGAGTATATATGGGCTTCATCCGGGTGTCGGCTGTTCACAGGAAGTCTACGAAGAAACTTGGCTAGTTCCATGAAGAACTGCTCCGTAGATACTTCGATCAGCATACTTTTCAGCGGTGAATAAGAGTCGCTATTTGGTTGGAACTACCCGACTACGTTAGAAAACTTTCAATAGCTCGCGAGATTGCCCGCCATAGGATCAGCCCCGCATCCCTGCCGCGAACATACTACATCCGTATATGCCTGCTTCTATCTAGCCGAATCATCTTTGTACATTAAATTTATTACTGCCGTCCAGCCGCGGCGAGCAATTTTCCATTAGAACGCGCCGGGCTACTAATCAAACCTGCCCCACAAACCCGAGATTCAATAGTAACGACTTTTCTTAACGTTCCAACCTGATTTGCTCGGCCGAGAGGCGGAGGGTAAAAAGAAGTACTATAATTTTAATGGACGACCGCGACAAGAGACGCCGTACTCGAAAACCTACTCATTACACACGAAACCGTAAAAGTCGGACCCAATCCCCTGCCGGCGGGAAACAAAAGTTGGATCGAACAAAGCAATTATAGTCTTGAAGTTGCTCCTGCGCTACCTGAAAGTTCTAACCGCATCTGGTATTCATCCGAGAGACTGTAATAAAGGAGAGGACAAGACGGGAAGCGTGCTTCAAAGAGTTGCAAAACTTTCCGCCCGTCCGCCCACCGTCCCGCCAATCCTCCCCCGCAATGGCGATTTAAAAAGTCACCCGATTGTTCGATCGACGAACGTCTGACGCTTGCAAACTTCATCCTATTCCAGAAAATAACAGCTTGTTACGTGTTTACCAGCTAATCCAGACGTCCCATTGGGGATAGGGGTCCTCGAACTCGATGAAAGTTTCCAACGAAATTGGCACTGGGACGTTAATTCCTTGATAGACGAAGAAGGGAGGCGATTAAAATTGAAAATTTCCTGGGTATCGTGCAGTCGATGCTTGAAGAAGGCTGTCCCTTTTCCATTCTCCAGCGACTCGTCCTCGATTCTGCTGAACCGTCCTCTTTAAAAAATTTCTACTTTCCCAAGCGCAATATGTTTAAGTGCTCCGCCCAGAGCGGCTTGCGTTTATTTCCCAAACCCACGCGACTCGGCTACGTACGAGTGCCCCATCTTCAATCCCTTGTAATTATATTTTCCATCGGCAAGCCCGAGGTAAATGAAACTTAAATCAAAGTCCTGGCTCCGGGCACGACGCTCGCGAGGAACACGGCGGAAGAAACGAATGTCGAGGGGGTCTGCGGGAAGACCTGCGCCGAGCTTGCATATATCGCGGTCGCTGAAGTAATCTGAAAGAAGCCACCTGGAGGGAAGCGAAAACTCTTTCTCCGGTGCAAAGCAATTACTGCGCTCGCGTTTATATTGAAACGGGGAAACAGCAATTCGCTTGTGCATCAAATATTGATAATACTATTCCTACCTAATTGCTAAAGCATATAAGCCACTACAAAATAGGAATTATTTAAAGCACAAACTAAATCTATTTCTCAAACAAATTCGGAGACGCCAGGAATTATCAAACACGACTCCCTTGAAAACGGAGATGCATCCGAAAAAGATTGTGCCCCACATTTCTTATCGATTACACGAAACAATGTTCGTCGCGCTTCCACCATCGGTTGATCCACTGAATGTGTAATATCGACGAGAATAAAGTTCGACGACGAGCTGCTAATAAATTCTGCCGGTGACTGGGGGATGACGGACAAGGGGCCGCGCAACCGTGGCAGACAGAAAACTGGCTGATAAATAAAAAATGCAATTCCAGTCGCTGAATGTTGCAAAGAGCCTCCGCCTCGCCGGAGAGAAAGTTGGGGCGCGGACTGAAGGGGGTTTCCAGGGAAGAGGGGGTACGCGCAACAAAGAAGCAGAGGTCTGCAGTGCCGTAGCAGTGCTCGGTGGTCGCAGGAGCCCCAGATAAAAGCGGTTGTTTGTTACAATTAGGGCCACTCTTCCGGACAACTCCACGCAGCACCTACAGCCCGGCCCACCACTTGCTCACTTCAGCTCCGGGCCACTTCTTAGCGGCGACGCTGCACTCTGCACCCCAGGATACATTCAGTCATCTCCGTCACCTCGAGCGTCTCAAATGGAATTATGCGAAATGGCGCTCGCGTTTTCGTAATATTCGAGGGGATCTCTGGGCTCTCCAGCGGCGAGACGGGTTCCATTGTGCGCGATTACCGGCGTGCCGTCTAAGTGCTGGCTACGAGTACGCCACCAAGTAATTGTAAATTGCACAGAGGCGGCGCGCCGTCGCGACCCGATGCCGTTTTATTAATTCGATCGGTTTCAGCTGCTCCAGGCTAACACGATTAGATGATCGTCAACACCGACGAGGGCGAGGCCGAGATGAAGTTAAACTACTATGGGATTATAGCATGGTAGGGAAGAAAGATGGAGGGAAGGGTAAGAATGAAACAACTACCCCTAGCATTAAACCTTCCGCGATGTTTCATGGTTGATATTCCACTCTAAGCTACCCTTATAAATAAGATAAATGTGCCTTGACCATATTCTGCTTTCCCTCTTATCTCTCTTTAATCCGATATTCAAACTTCATCTGGAATTTTCCTTTCGAAAGCTCCTCCCAGCTTTCCCCCCGTAAAGCTGAGCTAAAGAAAACATTGACATTATGCGGGTCACGTTCAAGGAACCGAAGGGTCTGAAAAATAACACTATCACCCGGCTTGGCGTTAAACTGCTGGCATCTTAAATCGATTATCCCTACGTCAGACCACTATCGCGAATTACCAATTAAGCCCGACTACTTCAAACAATTGAAAGTAAACTATAGAAACTGTTCCCGTGGAAATCCCTCCGCCGATTTACTCTCCTCGTCTCTTTTACCCTGCAGCTCAACCTAGCGAAGTAATCTCGATCGAAATGCCCGTCCAAGGGGCGGAAATAAACAATCGAGGGATGGACGCATCCATGGAAGCACTAGGGAAGAAGATACTTCGCCCTGAAGCAACGACATCGCCGGTATTTAGAAAAGCCAATAACACGAGGGAATTCCTTTGAACAAAGGCACCGTTGCATCCACACCGACGGTCCTTTCATTGATAGGAGCCGGTCATCGAGGTGAGTGGACACTTTCTGATGACGACAGCATATTGACTCTGCAGCTCAAAGGACCCGATAGACTCCGGCTTTGCCTCCTGACGCCAAAGCATTTGGAGACAGGATCATATCTGTCTATATTCATGAGCAATACATATACGGGGCGACGGAGGAAAATGCAAATGCCGTGCCTTTCCGGCCGAAGATCCGGGTACAATTTTCACGGAACCCCAGGGAGGACATACGTTTCCGCCGCTACGTACGAATATATATTATAATAGAACGTAAAGAACGGTTCCCTAGTTCCACGGATTGCTTTCTTTTACGGCCTCGGTATTTTATCCCCGGCTCCTTGTTTGTAGAACTTGCTCTTTCTTTCGAAACGAACGAGCTCCAGAATCTTTCACGCCACTTCCTTTCAACTATCGGATGCCGCTAAGGTTGTCGGCTCGTTCGCACGCGAAAACGTTTTTCGAGCAGCGATTGATATTTTTTCAGGAATATGGTCACCATGCTGCTAACCATCGTTAGCCCTGAATATCTTTCAATGAAAAAGTATGTGCAATTTTAAATCGTTCGTCTATCAGCAAAGTCTATGCCTCGCAGTACTGGCCTAGTCGGAGAAATGATTGACTCTCTTCCCTGGAAGGAAATATCCACCACAGTCTTATCATTCGCGAGACTTACAAGTCTTATACTACCGCCTATTGGTTTTAATTACGTCAAAATTCAGGTCATGTTGTCAGAAGTTCTCAATGTTATATCTAGGCCGCCTGGGAATCGGTTTTAATCGAATATATCCCTATAATAAATGCAGAAACTCAATTTGGAACCTTCGATAAACTGGATCAAGTATAAAATAAAATATCACTTATATTTAATCAAGACTGGCATGTCCCAATTAAATATTCAGTAAGATAAACACGATTGGAATAGTGACCTAATTGGCGTGAATTCCTCATAGTCAATGAAAATATAACTTGCGTGAATCTATGCTTGGTAATGTTTAAACGTTTTCTGAAGACATCCATAACCACATAAATGAAATATATCTGGAAGAAATGTTCTAAAAGTAGTGATATAAATATCGGCTTTAATTAACGATTTATGTATATAATACCTATATGTATACCTACTAACGGTATTATATCACGATTATTAACAAGGATGGACATAAAGTTTTTAGTAGTTTTATTTAAACCTTCGTCCTAAATCTTTAAACACAGCACTATAAGAAAGTGATACTGTTGAAAGCGCGGCTTTAAATTTCTGCAGCGACTCTCCGTGTTGCGAAAAATGATCCCGGCGTTGTTTGATAATCACGTTACACCAGCAGCGAAGTGTTCATCGTGTAAAACATCCGAGTAAACACAAAGCAGTGCTATACTTTCTGCTCAATGGAGAGTAATACAGTGCAAGCATTCGACTCGACAAAATTCGCCCTGTCGACGAGGTTCCTCTCGAGTACGTTTGGCACTGACACTGAAGACACCCAACCAAGTCGATACTCCGACAAAAATACCTATTCCGCTGATGCAGCGCCAGGCATAGTTTCCCCACAGGGAAAATCGAATGGAAACGTCACTCTGTAATCTCCATGACTATGCAGCGAGCTCCTAGACGCGTCAACTGGGGGCATTCTACGACAGTTTATCCGACTAAATCAGCATTTTCTTTATGCTGACCACTAGGGATCTCGCGTTTCATTTTCACATCCCTTTGATCATTCACGGGTGCATAGGCGACATTAAAAATATTCCAAGATTAAAGAAACTTGTAGACTAGATTCGGTTAGAGGCGAAACGATATAAGTTAAATAGTTTGTCGAAGCTGGCCCAATTTGGACTACGAAAAGGCACTAATGTAAACTTCCGGGCCATGAACTAGGGCACTACCGTGTTCTAAAAATTGGGAACTGCATCGATAACAGTTATCACGGTGCCAGAGAGACGACGTGGTAACGTTACCTATAATAGCAGGAAAACTGGGAACTAGTACTGGGGTAATCTCCTGTTCAGGAAATTTATCCGCCATCTCGGCAGCTTCCGGCTACATCGCTCTTTCCAAGCCCCCCGTTCGGCTTCGCCGTTTTGCCAGGATTAATATCCACGTTCCGCGCTTGGCTCGCCGAAAATTTACTACAAGATAAGGTTGTTCGTGTTCTTTAAATCTCGATAGTCATCGGTTCGAGGCTGCCCCAGGATTTCAATTATAATCGATGAAAGCTGAGCTGTTTAGAGGTGCGAATCCCTTACGTTGGAAATTCATTGAAATTCAGTCTCGTTAAGAAGCTTCTCCTACTCTACAACTTTCAGGGGGTTAATAATTGTACATCGCGCAGAAGCACTTGCAGTGCCTATTTTAGCCTCCCAAGGACTCCTTCCACGATAAATTGCACAATCATTTCGAGACACTCTAACGCAGCGCGAAACTACCGTTCTCTTACTTCGAGGCTAATGCAGCAAAGTTTATTTTGCAGCCCGAGGCGAATAGAGAAAAGAATGGCAACCCGCCGCGGGAAATATGTCCCCGATGGAACAAAAAATAGCTTCTTTAAAATCAGCGCTGCCCCTCTTTTGCATCGATCCGACGGGATTCGAGAGAGCGGGGCCACCGTGAAACTTTCAGAAAGCACTCCGATAAACTGTATAATTCAGTTAAAGAAACTATCAGAACCGCGCGGCACGAATCTAGAGAGTTTAATTAAAGCTGATCCGGACATTTTCTGGGCACGGTTTCACGGAGGATGCGCAAGACTGGTAACGAACCAGTCTGCGAGCACATTTTACATTTCAGAACTGTAGCTGTCGCAAATAACAACGTTGTCGATAATTGAATTTAAATGCGAGCACCGGGAATGATAAATATTCCTGTGAGATCATTGCTACAAAAGCTTCGGCGTGTACGTCTTTGTAGAGTGGTTAACAGGATCAACACTGAAGTGGGGTACAAGGTTGTAAGGGGTTTCAAGAAATTGATTACTGGGTACAAGGACGTTTCGACTCGAATTGGGACCACCCCGTTTATGTTCAGTCGCAATGAGATTTGTCGCTCGACCTTCACCACATAAGCAAATGCCGAATGACCTGAAGATCACCTCGAAGCTTATAGGACACGTGCGATACGAATATTCCATTAAACAGCTCTATAAACACAAGAAATTCATTTCTGCATACAAGCCTGACGCACACCCGGGGCTATTTTCAAGAATGAAAGTGCCTTCTTTCCTGTATGAAATGGCACCTCCGGAGGGCCTCAAGAGTCACGTATACGTGCGCGCACCTACGAACAGTCTACGATAGTCGATAGAGTGGTATCATAAAGCCATACATAGGATATGAAGTCTGTATAACCGACAATCTCATTGGATAACACACAATGCACGACGGCATCCTTTACCTGAACCTTATCGATGCATCTTCCCTGTCCCGCAACGCCTGCAGTAGTATCAATTTCTCGAATATCACAGCCGCCATTATGGAAATATATCAAACGACCTTCGAAATAGAGATAAAGCGTCGGCGTGACATTCTCGAGTGAACAGAATTCAATGATGCCACTGTGGGACTAACTTGTCAAGGTTTCACGATGTAAGTATATACTCACTGTATACCAAATTGTTATCACAACGATTTACACGCCAATGATCCCCTCAAGACGAAGCCACCCCCGAAGAACGCGAACTTTACACTTCTTGGTTTTCAAAGTATCGACCTGTAACCTTTTTAATCTCACGGCATGTATATTAAATGAAAATACTACAGACTTTCATCCGGTGCAGAAATTACGCATTACCCGATATCCTTGGCAAAGCCCATTCGCCTCATAAATTTTCCACGAGCTTTCATCCACTTTTGTCCGGGTCAGGTGATCACGGATTGATCAATCATGAATTCGTAACGGAAGCAATTTTTCCGCGGGGAAAAAGGCAGGGAGGGGAGCTATACCTAAAAATACGCGGAGCCGCGTAATCGATAAATCCACAGGCACATTCTTTTCAATTTGCGTGAACATTTGCTGGAACACGGAATTGCCTCGTTCCCCTTTCGCCAGCCCCTTCGATCGTGGCCCATTATCGCGCCGCTCCGCCGATACAGCGCGACTTTTAGCGGGCGTACGCGAGCACGGCCCGTTTCGCGAGAACGAGCAGAAATGGCGGGCGAGAGAGTGCGGGACACCCCATCAGTTCCACCTCTAAATCGCCATTTAGACACGTGAATAGCCGCAAACGCGCGCTACCTGCATTAAAGATCCCCCACACCATTAGAGCGGTGCGTTCCGGTACCACGTGCACCGCGAGATAGATCATTAACTCCGGGGGCCGTCGCCGGTCGTAATACTCGACGGTAACGCGCGAAGGTGGTGTCTCTGGGGTCTCCGTGGTGGCTAGCGGCGCCGTGGAAACTGGAAAGAGCTCGTCTCGCGATAGCAACACGGGCCGGTAGGCAGCCGACTGGGTGGAGAAAAAGCGGAAGAGCCAACGAGATGGCTTGATAGTCACGGTCATTCGTTACGATAGCCACGAGGGGGATCTAAGGGGGCCGTCGCCGGTAAACTGGCCAGCCACGGAACTTCTAGACATGGAAATCTCGTGCCGTGCAAGCTGCGAGGAGCCAGACGACTCGCTCCGCGGGGGGATCAAGCTTGATGGGGCCACAGAGAGAGACGAGGAAGAGAAGCGAGCAGACAAACGGACACACAGGGTCAGAGTGAAAGAGGAAGGGAGCCGGAGCGAGGGAAGTATCAGCGGTGGCGGAAGAGGGTGGAAGGGAAATGGGTTCGGCTGTCACATACACGCTCACCCCGGAGCTGCAAACTGATAGTGGACAGATACTGCGCATTCGTGGCGCACGGTTAGAATTAATTGCCAATGTTTGGCTGCTGGTACGTGGATATTGGGATGAATGTTCGTTAGCGAACACAGCCTCTCCCCTAACGTTAGCCCGGCGGAATCAGTCGAATCCTGTCAGAACGGTACTTATGTCGAGGCTCTGATGCTCGAAAACGAGCATCGTGTCCCGCCGATAATAGGGCACCGGGCCATTAATCACGCAGCCAATCCGAAAAACGATGAATCGGACTTTGAACGTGGAAAATCGCCCCCGCTGTTTCATAAGTCCGCTCACGGTGCGTTACATAATACGTCACACGGCGCGCTGTGTCTGGCAAACAAATTACATTGTTACGTCCTGATAGCTCGACAACGCGGGGCTAATCCCTGTGACGAGTCGAGCGGGGCAACGCGGAATCCCGAATTCGAAGAATTATGGCGCGTTCGACAGTGGGACTCGATGTCTCTCTGCGAATATTTCCTTTTTTTTTCTCTGCTCCATCCCTTCGCTGGGCCCGCCTGAAGAGTTACGATTCCGGATTAACGGCACCCGGAACCGGATTAACGTGGTTAAATATTACTGACTACATGCCCTGGCAAAAACGGGGGGTCGGAGCGCGGCGAGTGCCTTAGCGAAGGGATAGCGAGCGAGATTTAGCTGTTGCCCGCCACCATTCCCCCGTTTGCTTTTTTCCCACGGAACTTGGAGTAGATAACGCCAGCCCCGCGCGCCGGAGCCTGCCCGCGAACAATTTGGAAGTTAACGACTTTACAGGATACACGGGGATTATGTTAATGCGATGTTTCGGTGGATCGCTTTCAGCCAGATACGGGGGACAGTCTACCGGTGTTCGGGGGCTGCATGCACTGGGGCACGATGTGTCTTTCTGTATGGATAAACGCCCCCCCGACTGGGATTAACTTTTAGCTCTCTGCTAATTGCCAGAACGATCGTTTGGTTGGCGAATGCACAGGACTGAGCATTTTCGACGCGAATAATCTGAACGGGACACATACGAGGGCTCTGACGATCCTTGCCGTGTTTGTTCTAATTGTTATCGCGCGAATTAGGCGTAGCGACTCGCGGAAACGTTGGACGCGGATGTCTTCATTATGCAAAGCTGAGGTACATTCGAGGGTCTTTGTTCCTTTTGAGAAAATGGAGGTATAGTTCGCACTTAACCACAGGCAGACTTGAAAAGTCAGTTGCGCCCTGTTACACTTGTGTTGATGCAGACATCGTCGAGCAAGGAACGATCCAAGTGTTCGAAGGTACGAAAACGATCGATGCTCCAGGCGCACACCCGTCCGGGGCCACCGACATTTTTTCCGCGTAACGACGAAAGTTGGAGCCGGTGGCTGCCACCCTATGGATCCAACGGATCACCAATTTGGAAGTTAACGACACGGCCGGGTAAGCGAGGATTATGTTAATGCGATATTTCGGCGGAACGGCCCGGAAGCAAATAGGCGGACAGGGGGCTGGCAGGCCGGATATACGAGCGATACGCGTCCGCGTATGGCTCGCTGCCTTAGACACACATCCAACCGCGCCATAGACCGTGGAAACGATTATTGCACCGGGTATAAAACCTAACTACTTCCTTCCGTGGCTCGGCGAAGTGCGACAGTTTTGTAGTCGCCCTCGCTCCCGGGTAATGGTAAGTGAATGAAGTCCGTGGCCAAGTGTCGCGGCTGGTTTCAAATAAAATACCCTGCCCCCCGGCGCCAAACGCTCTAACGTGATTTTGCGTTACGCCACCCCGTCGGGGTTAAAGTCTTCCCCCTGCGTCTATCTTTCGCCTCTCCGCGAAATCCTCGCCACCACCGTCAGCCGCCTAGCCGTCTGCGTTTCGTAATTTCCACCGTAACCGCGCGTCTAATAATAATCGGCGGAGAAGTCGAACTTAGCGAGCCTCGAGTTTCCACGCGGCGCCGAATTCTCCCGGAAATTCCCGGAAGGAAAACGAGCGCGGCCCCTCATTTTCCCGATACGTCGTCGATGAGGCGCGCGATATCTGATCGACGTAAGTATCCAATAACGCGGCTGTGATTTACACAGCAGCCAGACGCGTCGTTGCTTCGCTTCATCTCAGAATGCGCCCTCGAACCAGCCAGGGGTAAGTCGGAAGCTGGAATGTACGGGGTATCTGAAAAGCGCGCCAAACGATGGCTGACTAGTTCTGGGTCAAGTTATTTTCGGTCCTCGAAGGAGTTTGGAGTTAGTCGACAGCGGAGGAAAGGTATAAAAGTAGCGCAGCACTCGATTAAAGATAGATGGAGGTCAGGTGCTATGAGGTATAGACTGCATCGCGGTATTATTTTTATTATTATTATTACTATTATTATTATGTGGAACTGGGAGAGTTTCCCATGTGGAAAGTCGATACAGTAGAACCCACTGTCTCATTATCTAAATCCAGAATCGTTTTGGGCGAAGATCACTGAAGATACTTTTCACGGTTATGATGTGGACACTTTGGTGCTTGATATCCTTGAAAGACCTTATGTTGAAGGCGGCGTATCTTGGAGCGTTTAGCTTCCACGCGAATTTCCTAACATTTTTGGGAGCAGAGAAGAGATTTTCAGTTAATGCCCGAGGGAAGAGAAAGTTGGAGAGCAAACTCGCCGGCACTTGAATTTTGATCGTGTTTACGGAAACACTTTGTTCCCGTGGATTTGAGAGGGCAGCACCCCCCTCGGATGAAAGCCCCATGATTTAATGTACCATAAAAATGGAGTTCGAAAGAAGGGAGCGGGCCATACTCTGCAAACAACTTCTAATACATGGTAATCTGGAAAGAATTAAAAGTTTCGCCGACGATGTCTGATGGGATTTGCAAGTAGGTAGAATCCGCTAGTAGACCGGGAATCGATGATACCGGGGAATATTAAAACTTCGGCTATTACTAAAATTATTAAAACCGTATTAACTATACGGCCGTAAAGTACGGAGAAGACGAACCTAACCGCGATGACAATGCGATAATAAATTATACGCGCGGGACCGTTTTATGGACCTGTTTCGTGTTTGCGTAGGATCTTAACCGGTTAACTTTGAATAAACCTATCCCGCCAGGCAAATTAGAGACACGAAACTCAGTTTCAATGTTATTTCAATCGACAGGAAGTTTAATTGCCCTTCCGTAGAAGACGATGAAACATAATTTTAATGTACTTACAATGCGGCCGCATTCCCGTCCACGCACAGTGCGTTGCATCAATGGGTTTTCGGGACTAAAATCATAACTTCTGAACGAATGAGTTTTCGACCTACATGCCCTACTTTTTTAACGAGAATATAAAAATTCAGCGATTAGTGTAGAAAAAAATATACAGTTGCATTTAAAAAATTGAGGTGATCTCGATTATTTATTGAATAAAAAGTTTTTTACCAATATTTATTTTTGTAATTTGTTGCCAACTGAGTACTGACTAACTATTGTTCGAAACACTTTTTTATCAAATTAGTTTTATCACGTGTATCGCGTTCGACAGTTATTTCAAAACTGATGACAGTATCCAGGATGGAAAAGTCATGGTAGGTATCGTATATACAATTGGAAAAGTGGATCGAATGTTTAAAACTCCCAATTTCGGAACTTCGAGACAATAAAGCTGAATTTAAAGTAAGTAAAAAAAATCGTTTCACAATCAAAATAAAAAGTATGTAGTGCCTTCAATGATCCATTGCAAATTATTTTTATTTATGCTTAATGTTAATTTGTAGGTGGCCTTGAGATATAAGACAGAACTAAATACATAAAGGAAATACTTTAAATAGATTCTCTCAATATAAACGTGTTTTCTGAGCGTTGGGGCTTTTATTTTATTTTCTTTCAAGTATTAAAAATCACCGCAAAAAATATTGATTTTTAGATTATTGTCCATTGAGCAACGCACTGTGCGACGTATTAACTGCATTGTACAGCCCGGGACGTGGAGACTTACCTGAAACAAAAATTCATTATATTACCATTAAATATTCCGATCAATTCAAATAGTTATATCGACTTTATCTCCCTCCCGAATCTCTTCTAACGTTCATCTAAAATATCATGCGCATCGCGAATTCCGCCGATATTTGCATAGAACAACCCAAGTAGGTTACCCTGTACACACGAGAAAGTTCGAAGAGTAACGATAGGCGATTAATTAGCAAGCCTGCGATGACACAACGCAAACAGGACAGATTCGTAAATGCCCTGGAAGAGTATGCGAATTAGGTCAGCTAATTGTGCGAGGAATAATGCCAGCCACGCGCAACTGTCGCCACGCTAACTTTGCCGCGTCTTCATGCCCAACGATGGCCCAAGTTTTCTTCCCCGTGACAGTATGTATCGTCCAACTGTCAGCTCCGACTTACGCCAGAACACATAATTAACCTGTCAGTTAGGGAGCAGGGGTAGAAGAGGGAGAAGGGACGCGAGAAGACTGGAATAGACGTGCTCGTAACGGGCGCGGGGGAGCGCTCAAAAGGAAGATGGTACATCGCTCGTTACCACTACCCCTAGGGTTCCTTCTTTTTGTTTGCGTCGCGATACCGGGCCGTAGGAAATTGCGCGAAACTTCGAAATATGCAAGGCAACCTCTTGTTATTACAGCGCGCTATCGCGATGGAAGGGGGAGCGCTGTATTCATCGAATCTTTTGCTCCCCATTGTCCGCGCGCTGGTCTTTTCAGGGACGATAAAACAAATGGCCTTCGTAAGTCCATCAGAGAACTCTCGCCCCAAAGTAATTTGAAATAGATTCCACCACGGCATCTCGGCAGCTCTGCGCCAGCCCTTTTCTTTTCCCATCCATGGCCCGGATGGAAACCGATGAGAGGAGATCGTATTTCAGCCGCATAACCGTACGTATCGCCTTTCAATCCCCCACTTTTTCACGACGTCATAACCAACGACAGAGGCCGTTGTTCGTTTCCGCGATCCCATTGAAATTCCGCGAATTTCCCCGTTATTGTTGCGATTCAACTCCCTCGGCCACTTTGCGCGAGCCGCGACTCCCCGGCTCGATGCTCCACTCCGCGTTTTGCACGGGGATCTTAAGCGCCCGCCCGTCTATTCGACATCTACGTAAAAGTGCTTATTTGTTGCGATCTGAATGGCTGGTAGGAGTGATAGCGGCAGGATCATTTGTATTCAGGCTACGCGGCGTAAAGCGGATTCGCCGATTGTTATTTTGTTGCCAGTTACGATGCACTTTGACGTAATGAATTATACAGTGGGATTTATATAAACAGTACTAATTCATGTTTGATTATTAATCAACAAGCGTAACAGTAAACACTCAGTAATCTGAGTCAGGCAGCGCGTTACCTTATTGTCGCAACTTTTATTCAAACTATATAATAACACTTGACGTAGAGCTTTGATTGAGTCTGAAAGCTCCAGACTCTGTTCACTCTCAGCCTTCGAGACAGCTACCTTATACTCTTCAAATGCAAACTGGAAGTTCCAAGCATGCGTAGTTCGTTGAAGTTAGATATTATCCCGGAAAGAACAAACGCAGCCAGCTGCCATTTACTCTCGCGACGCTTCGAAACAAAACGAAACGAGACAAAATAGGAAAAAAGGACATCGAGAGGGGGAAAAAAACCCTCGCGCCAGACCAGTAATACACTTGTTACGCGGCAGGCGCGGACATTTATTCGGACGGTAAATTGTCGGGCGCCGTTTCACCGTGAAATCGGAAAAAAGCGCTCGTCGAAAATTGGCAACGATAAAAGAGCCAACCCCCGTCGATATATCGACGCGATTTCGACCCCGGTTCCTTTCGTCTCTCGCCGGCTTCGGTTAGGCATCCCTAATTAGTCGGACACGCGCGGCTTGTCGTTTCACCGATCGTTGCCACCAACGTTTCGCCCTCTCGCTCCCTCCCCCGATGTGCCGGCCGGCGTTTAACCCACATTTCCGCGGGGATGCGTGCTGGTCCCCGTGCCCGGCAATAATTAGAAGGCCGTCAGTCCTCCAGTTTCTTTTTATTGCTGACCGCGAACTGCAGAGTCATCAGTTCGCCAGGGAAATATAACGGGCTTTGCTGCAGCCCTCGAATAAACCGAGCCGCCGTGGACGTAATAGAAAAGCTAGGTGTAAATTTCAATGTAACGTGTCGCGCACGCGACCCACCAACGTTATAATTCGTGTAAATTAGTCAGTGGGGGAGCTACGACGCGATAAAAATGTAAATGCGACCGCGAAGTCTCTGGGCGGACGGCTACGCTCTGTGCCGACGAAAGCTCGCGGCTCGACTTTCGCGTGCATCGATGATAATCCAGACGGAATTACTCCTTGATGTTGAAATTGATTTAAATAGAAGCTCTCGTTTTGGAAATTACTCGATAGCTTTGTTGCAGTAGGTCGCCGAACTCTTTTGAAAAGCCTTTTTAACGTTTCGCGTTGATAAAGGGGATGATATAGTTTGAAAGTTCTATCCTATAATTAATTAATCCAGGACGCAACAGTTTCCGTATTCTGTTGGGCGATTCCTGATAATCCTGGGCGATCTAGGGGTCGTTATAAAAAAATCTTCAACCCCCCCATCTCTTGTGAGCGCGTTTGCGTCGTGGCAATTTCCACTCGGCTTCCTTTCACCCTCCGGCCACCACCCCATTGACCCGAGGGTATTCCCTCCGGTGTTGCCTCGTGCTGACCAACTCGTGTTTTTTCCCACCCTTAGCCTGAGCCGAGCGTGAGGTTAACCGTAAGGGCAGAGGAGGAACCGAGAAAGGAGGATCGTCTGACCGGCGGCTGGCTCAAGCGTAAATTCGGAGAAGAATTGGACGTAACGGCGGAAAAATGCCTCCATTATGATCGAAGGGAACGATCTCAGGATTCGGGGGAGCTGCAGTAACGATACGCGAAGAGAAAAGAGGATTTGCTCCCTTTTTCCCTTCGCTGGCGCCTAACAAATACTGTTCCACCAAGCCTCGAGGATTTACAAACTGAAGTGTAAAAATTAATATTTCATCCTCTTCTTTCTCTGAGCTCGGGGAACGAGAATGTGTACCGAGATGTTTGAAGCTTTTACCGCACGCGAGCTTTTGCAGTCAAAACTATTAGAGGCTTCCACGTACACGCGGCGTCCTCAGACTCTTGACGAAGCCAGCCGTAACGCTGGCGGAACATCAGAAACATTTTCAACGAGAACACGGCTTAAACGTAGAAGCCTGGGAACCTCTGGCTGCAAAAATTTATCCTAAAAGGCTTGCTATAAATTAGGTATGTAATACCTGTCGAATGAAGCATTAGAAACATTTGGTGTCGTAATTATTGAGTCGAATCCCTTAGTGCTCGTGCACGCGTCTGACTATCGCTGGCTTTTTCCACTGAGAGTATACGGAACTACACCATTCTCCGCCGAAATTCCATTCTCATTTCATGAAATTTATTCAAAGAAATGAGCGTACCAGTTGAGAAGCTTTTCCCTGATAAACGTTTAAAGGGAAAATATCGGGAAAACAGGAGATGCAATAGTCGGGGCACGCATTTTTCATGATCCTACGTGCCTGGCCAAGCTTACGCGATGATTTATCGTCCCGCGTAATTTCGTCAACTTCTTTCTCTCTGTTTCTCGGGCAACCATGGCATAATGTATCGTTCGCCTCGCATTATAGTGTCTACTATATTACCGTCAGCCCGGCACTAGTTGGGAACGTAAACGGAGCACGCAACGCCTCTACCTTCGACGTGTTATCCGCCCCTTTTCTCCCGTTGCTTCTTTTCCCCATTGAATTTAATGTCAACGTTCGCCGCGTCGATTACCATTAATTTCAATTAGTTTGCAACCTAGCCCCAAGTCAGCAACTCATAGTGTAGCTGTCGCGTGACAAGCCTGAACATTATTACCACATTTATCGTCGGCAGAGCTTCCGAGCCACAATCTCTTCACAGCGAGCGTAGGATTTGCACGAATACCGTTTCCAGGCGGCTAATAATTGTAATAAATATCCCCAATTGAGGCGCAAATACCCTCGAACGGACTGAAAAATGAATACACACGCGACCTGGCTGGTCGGGTAGCCCGGCCTTTGGTTTTGACAGCCACTTAACCACAACTCCGTCGAGCTTTTGCTTGCCAAGACTGATCAGCCATTACTGTAATGCGATCGCGAATGGTAGTAATCGCTTTACCGGGTAGACGGCTTCCACCCAGCCTTCGATTGAATTGATACCCAACTGACAAATACGTTTAAGGACCGTCTGCTTTGCCCAATCGAGCCAATAATTTATTCCCCGTCGTTCTTCCGACGGGGACGATTTTACGGGAGTCGTATGGTTGAAACGGCCGGCGCCCGACAGCTTCATGAACCCGCAATAAGAAGGAAAAAAGTCGAAGGAAACGTGAAAAAGTAGGTGTACTTCATGAATACGCATGTCGTACCGTGCATCGATTACTTTTTACACACATACCGCCTGCATAACAATCCCTCCTGCGCACATGAAACCATTTAAAAGCGAATGCAAATAAAAAGCAACGGTTGATTGTAGAACAACCGGTCGACGTCGTCGCCTATCGCGTTCCTTTTTCGCCTGTCCCATTGCGCGGCGCAAAGGTTGCAATTTTGCCGCGTGTACTTGCAAATATCCACCGTTTTTATTGAATCGTCGGTAGCAAATCATTTTCACCTGCAATGCTCCCGTGAAAAAAGAATTGATTTTATTTAGTCGCGCCACGCAACGTCAGTTGAGATTTTCTCTACGCTTCTCCTGCGTGCTGTAGAAAGTTTCAATCACTGCTAGCGGCGCGCTTCGCATCAATATCAGTCTTGACTACTTCGGAATGGCCAACGTGTTCTGACCCAACCGCAACTCTATCGCATATGTTACATTATTTACCAACTTTTACCCTTATTACCTTTATTATCTATGTTGTGGTGCGAAATATGAGACACACAAGGAGCAGGGCAGCCTGAACACACAAAGAAACTCGTGTTTCCCTCTGCGTTCACCCCCGGAGAAAATGTAGCGATAAATCTCGTCGGGTGGGCGCGATGCTCGCGAAAAAGTATTACACCAGCCACGGGGTTATGAAGTACGAGCCCCCTGCGCTGATTTCCACCGTGCAGATAACCGTCGCTGGGATAATTAGATAACGAAGGGTTGCGCGCGAAACCGGCTGGCAAGGGGTAAGGATTTTAATCCTTCTGCAGGGGTTGGAGGGGGCGCGAGGAATTCGGGGGAGATACGATGCGGGGATAGGCACGCGACAAGTTTAGTTTATTCGCAGGAGGCAGAAGAAGGCTCCGTAGACTGGGGAGAGCCGCGGAGATTGATGGCGCAGCCAGTCATGTGGTTCTAATTTGCCCTCTATTACCTCGCCATAAATTTCTCCGGCAAAAAATCTCGGCCGTGGTATCATTATGGCGCGTGTGCCGCGATCTTACGTTGCACGTCGACGATACCAGTTAGAAATTACGACCGAGAAAATAGAAACGCCGCGAGTCTCGAGGGCGAGGAATGCTACTGTAGGTTACTACTTCATCTTCTGCAATGATTTAGTGATGTCAACATGGTACAGGTGTGAACAATAAGTTTTATATAAATAGTATTTTGTAACTTTTCTGTGACTTGTATGCACCATGAACAACCACATATGTAAAATTAAAAGACAGAGAAGTGTGTTACCGTAGGTTGAAACAGTGGCATTACAATCACACTCCTGTACTATTTTTACTTATATTTTCTTTTATATAAAGTATTGTAGCCCCCGGAAGCCAGTTACGGTGTAACTAAGCCGATATTATTATTACTTCATGCTTTATAGTCAGAAGTTTCTTGAGAAGTCCCGGACAATAAGCCGGATGGCAGCTAGGGCATTCCTTCCCTCTGACAACCATATAAAGTCGAGTTTCAGGGGATAAATAATAGTAGTATAACTTTACTACGCCCCGTAAAGTAGGGAGCAGTCGTAAAACTATACAAGTAAGGGAAGAAAATAATTTCTCGTTACACTGCGTACATCTGTTGTACACCTAATCGCAGGTGCAGCAGAAATCGATGCAACAGCACAAGGATTGTGAGAGAAAAAAGGACAGAAATAGAATTGCAAGAAGAAGTAGTGGTAATAATAGCAGGCTATAAAATTCAAGAACAGTGACCCAGGGTTGTCACGAATGGTAAATTTAGAAAATTAAATACACTTCGACGTAGTAATTTGTAGTGGCACTGAGGAATTTATTCGTTAGATGAATAACATTTAAGGAGTCTCCATCAATTTCTCCGAAGATACCGCGTCACCCCAGAAAGTGCGTAAACAAGCGCAAAGGGTGGTGGCCCACCATTTAACCGTTTCGCAAGGTTGTTGCTTCGAGAAACCGCGAGATCCGATTACGAGTCAGCTTACCCTAGTGGCGGGTTGCGCTCGGAAAAACTAATTTCACGGTTCGTTACGTATGCGCAAAAATTGCAGCGGTCCCGTGAAAGAAAGAAGAAGAAGGAGAAAGAAAGGAGGAATAGAGAGGCAGAGAGGAAAGATGCGTTGGTGGTGTGCAATAATTCACTCCTTACGGCCGTGACGTTGGTCCGCGAGAAAAATAGCTAACGAGCCATATGGTTCCAGTTGAACGCGAGCCTCGACGACATCCGCGACCGCATTATATTAAGACCGAGCAGCGGCGAAAGGGCCAAAGAAATTAGCGGGAACGGGAACGTAAGAAAATATTTAAGACCGAGGCCCGGCATCCTTCATCGTTCCTTTGCTACGCAGACGTCGGCGCAGGAATGTTTGAAGCTCCGGCGAATTCAAAGGGGCGGGAATAAAACGTGGCCAGGGGTACACCGGAAGGAAACACAACGGCCGGAACTGCCTACAAAGGCCATCGTCGCTAATTAGTAAGATTATAGCGGGCGCCGTGCTCCTTTCGTTCTTAGACCCTTATTTTTCCTTTTTTCCTTTCTTTTCCCTTTTTACTCTTGTTTTTTGTTGCTCGAACCCCCCCGCCAGATGCACCTCCGCGAAGATTGCGAAACGTCTGGGCACGCGGGGACGACGAATTGTGCCGGGATTGAAGAAGCTTGGGAAATATTGTTCACGGAAAATAGAATGGAAAGGCGCGTTCATAATCGAGGGGCGAGGGGGGAGAGATCGAGACGGCAGCGCCAACGGGCTCTCAGCGTGTATTTTCAGCTTGGTTCGATGGAAATCCTAAAATAGACGGGACGATCTTTGAAAGTTTCACCGTAGCTTCGTCGAAGATGAGCTTTATCGAGCGGGGGATCTGAACGACGGCATCGGCGCGGACAAATTTTAACTTTCCCTCGGCGGAAGAAACGAACGTTACACGGGCGACCGGTAATTTTATGCAAACTGCCGAGACTGATAAGCGTTCGTGCAGTTCGACTGCTTAAGTTCCCCTTGAAACAATCGCTGCTCACTTGGCGAGGCTGTTTCGCCGAGCCAGTAACGTATTCGTTATCGAATTTCCAAAATGACCCGCATGAACCTCCCTATGAATGTTTCGAACGGTATGGGATGTCAAAGGGTACGTGGAAGAACGAAAACAGAGAAGATTGTCTTTCAAAAGGGTGAACAGGAAATATAGAGTGCCACTGCTTTCATTGCCCTTGCTTCTGGAGAAAATCAATTTTGAAAATGTGTTAAGCACGCGACGGGTCTTTATGAACAATTACCGTTGAAAACCTCTGAAATTCAAATTACAAGATAATGTTGTTGAGCAAGATATAACTCGCCCGATAATTTTCTCGATATCTATAATTGGGAAACCGTTTCTCAACATTTCATTTATGACGAAATACGACATTTTTATCCATGAATTGCTACTTCGGGCATTGTACCGTGTATAAACATGCTAGATATATGTATAACGAAATTCATTGAACCGAGCTTTAGTGCAGTGCGCGCGCACCCTCTGTATTTTCAAAATCGATTTTCTCGAAAACGAAAGCTCGTGCAGAATAATATTATTCTACAATTCCAATTCATTTTTACCGGAGGTATTTGAAAATTCGTGGGAATCTCACGTATCTTCGTGGATTCTGCACGTGAAATATTCGAAACTAATTGCAAGACCATATTTTTTGCGGTATTATTACTTCCGTACATTCCCGGCCAGTATAACAGACATTTTTACTGATATCCATTCGTGATATCAGAATGTGATCGAACCTTATTTCATAGTTTCAAACTCAATTTTCTCGTAGCAGAAATCACGCACGAAAAACATTATTCTCAGCATGAATCACTTTCTATATTACACCAGAAATATTCGGCTACCCTGTATTTTCAAATGTCTTACGTAAGGAAGGGTCATGCACTTCGCATTTATTAATAACGAAATCGCGGCTTTTTCCTCGGTACACGTGATTGCAAGCGAGCACCGACGCGGATTATTTCTAGTGGACGCGAACAGGCTTTCCTTGCTCCTACTTTGCGCGGTACTCGGCTCTATCCAAACACTCGGAACAAACTTGGTGCGCCAACCCAGCGCAAGTGCATAAAAAATATAGCAACGCGTGTCCACACGCGAGACACGTGAGCCCCGGTGCAGCAGACACGCGAAGTTCTTTCCTTGGATGGCTGGCGAGCTACCGAAGGTAGGAATGGACCATGGAAGCTGGATCAGCTCGTATTTCTTCGTATATCGCGTTACCGCAGCGGAATACGGGAGGCAAGGAAATAGAAGCATTTAAATGTTGAGAAATTCAAAATGAATTTCCTCGACCGTGGAGGATTTTTATCGCACGATTGTAACGCGACGTGAAGAGAAATCTGAAACACCGGGGTGGGAAAATCGTGGAACGTTTATCGTGGTTCATTCTCGAGCGAACGCGAGCCGAATGCTTCCTGGAAACGGGAAGGCCTCGTGTTTATGCCTCTCAGAGCTAAGCTCGGTCTGATACGCTAACAGTGGCAGGGGGCTAAAATCTGCATGATATTTGACGATTCATAAATTTCTAACCGGAACGACTCTGTCGTACAAAGCACTTATTTCCACGTGACGGTATCACGTTTAAGCGGTTCCCGGTGAAATTTCCCTCGCAAAGGGGTACGTGTATGTATTATACGCGTGCCTACGTTACGCTGTGTAATGAAATATGCTTTCCCGATATTCCAATATTGCCGAGGAACAATTTATCTCCTTACGAGTGGCCAACGCCGGCTTGTAATACGATAATGAAAAAAATCCTACGCAAAGCCCCGAATAACTGCTGAATATTGTTTTCCGTCTGAACGGCTCCTGTAAAGCTTCGGCAGTCGGTAATTGAAAGTCCAAGGCTGATTTATAACGCGTCGGGGACACAGATGTAAACGCCGCTAGCCCGTGTACGGCGTCGAATTTAAGAAACAATTTCTGCTTGTAGGTAGGTTGATCGAATCCGTGGACGGCTCGAATAGAAGAGCGATAAAAACTGAAGATTACCAGGGGAGCACGTTTCCCAGTCCAAATAAAGGATTTTTCGTTTCGCTCGGGGTGTCTAACGGAGAGTCACTAAAATCAACTTTTAAGGTATACTTAAAGTCGAAAGGAGATCGAACATCATGGAGGATCAGCCAGAACAGCCTCATTATTTTTTAACGACATCTCACCTTGCACTGATCAGGACGTGCTTGAAACAAAGCTCGACGATAACCTCCCTAAGGATCCTTTCTCCTACACGGCTTAAGGTTAATTCAAAAGTGATTCCCTCTGACAAAGATCCACTTCAGCCGCGGAGAGGATTTTTTGGCTGTGACTCGGTCGCTCCGAAACATCGAGGGGAGTATCTCGTTCCATTAGAAAGGAAAATTCTCGGAGAATGTTTCGATTTCGGATAGAGGCTCTCAGGGAAAGATAGTGGATATATGTATATATATATATAGGTATCGTTTCACTCACGACTGCGAGTTCCTTGAATGTGTCAGACGTGCTGTGCTGGGTGAAGGGAAAGGGGCCAAGGACGTGCGAGGGCCGGAGGACACGAAGGGAGAAAGGACATTTGGAGAAAGAGGTAACGCGGTGGGTATCCGAGGCAGAACAGACGAGCGCACTCAGCAAGGGATACCGGGGCTGTCTCTGATCTGACACGCTGGGATTACCGTCGAAAGAGGAAAAGCGCGTACACCCTTCCCAGAAAACAGTGCGCGACAAAAATGGATCCCTTCCCCTCATCCTCCTCGCCCTTCTTATCCTACGCTTGGCCCACGAAAACAAAAAGCGACTACTGTGCGTGTCGCTCGTCACCGGCTAAAAAGGGTACACGCGCGAACACGCATATCCCTCCCCCCCACCTCGCGAACATAGAACACGCTCCCCTCGAGTAATTCGCGGCCAATTTGCGAGACTTAGGGAAGTTCCGCGGGCATGGGACCGAAGAAGCGCGGCTGAAATTGAATTATCGACGCCAGCGGTTCCTGGTAATATTTCAAACGCGTTGCCCCGCGTTCCCGTGAAAATATGCCACGTACGAGACGCTCCGAAAACGCTAAAATTCGTTTCGGCCGGCAATTAATGCGGGACATTAATTAAACGTGATTTATAAAAGTTCCTGCCTCCGGTTTACCGTGGAAAAACTGGCGGCTGGCCTCGTGCCGCGCGTTATTTCGGTGAACCAGCGAAATTAAGCCATTAAATCGTTTGTAAAATGAGTTCGATCAAATCCGATTGAATTTCTGCCCGGATTCGCCGCGATTTAATTACCCTCCCCGTTATCTTGTCTCCGTTAGCCGGATTAATCGCGTGTCTGTGAATTACAATGAAACCGGGTACCTGGAGCCGGTGAGTTTGCCTTCGCCGTCGTTCCTTTTGTACATCTAATCTAGCGCGACGACAAAAATGAGAAAATTAATTAGCGAGCAAAGAATGCTTTGGAATCGCCCGTCCCTTCCGCCCTTCCCGATCCCTCTTTGTCGCTTTTGACCCGAGTTTCAAGGAAGAAAATTTCAATTAAACGGCCTCTGACGTTTTTAGGGACACGACTGGTGTGTGCAGGGTGCCCCGCGTCAAGCGTAACGCCCTGTGATCCCTCAAATGACTAAAATCGACGGTGTCAGAGTGATATTCGTGAGGACTAGTGTCTACTCAAAGGAGAGGAGGTTAATATTGAAGTCCTGAGAATTTTAAACAAGCATTGCATAAATATACAATACTCGCGTGGACCACATTTTACTGAAGACAGTATTTACTGCATTATTCACGAGTATTTTAGTTACGTGACCTATTTCGTATATAAAAACACCACAATGCGACCGAAATTCTGACTTTCCACTGCGTAAAGCAAATATTGAAGTCTGCCTACTGCTTCAGCCAAACGAGAGTAGCGTGGAAACGCCTGGAGTAATTAAATTAAAATAATTAACGCAGCATAGTATTAATGCATTCCGGCTGCTACGTTTTTCGTTCCGTTATTCCGAACGTTTCGTTCGTTATTAGAGTCCAATAATAAGCTCACGTGGAGCCTTTCCTCCGGCGGCTATGACCACACACGTGTGGTCATGCGAGCCAGCACGTGCCCGATCGTAATAGAGAATATATGAACGTGGTTACTTTTTACTGAGATCGCACTAAACGGTCCACCATGTGCTCCAGTCATAAAATACAATACGCTGCTTAATATAAAATGTGCAAACAGAGCCGTAAGCGGTTCAGGCTCCGGCCTCATCGCGCGATTGAATTAATATTCCATGTAATTTCAACGGCGGCTGATTAATGCGTGACTTTTTAAATAATTTATAATTAGCAATCAGCACGTACGAGTAATTCTTGCCGGTGTCATTCATTATTAATTACCAATTATTCGCCAATTATTATCATACTTCCTGAGGCGCTGTTAGCGCTTGAATTATAAATGGAGCGTTTTGCACTTTTCGACGGGAATTATTTGACCGATAAATACAGTAGAATTCAGTAGAACAAGGTAGAATTCTTGGAATTCGAACCAATTGCATTACTAACACATCAGTAATGTTGGTAATAGAAGTAAATTTGTAATGGTAAATTAGTTATGATCAATTAATTGGTAAATTAGGTATTCCCATTTCTATACTGACATTGTGAAATACTAATTGACATAATCCGTCTAATGCACCGACGCTACGTCACGGGTACATTATTTTGAGGTAAAATATTCACAACAGTCACCTGAAAAATTACGAAATGCGGTAACAATTTTTACCCACGGATTCGCTCGCTTCGTTTGCTGTTTCAGCGTGCTTCATAATCCCCCACATTCAAATCAAAGTTGCTACAAGGACCGCAGCGGCGATTTCCAACCAACATCCATACCTTTACCACACAACGTGCTTCAAAATACTGCGCGTTCAAATTAAAGGGACTCCGGAAGCAGTAGCAACAGTTTTCAAACGACATCCCCGTCCTTTGCGCTGTAGCGTGTTTCAAAACACTGCATATTCAAACTAAGGGAACTACAAAAGCTGTGGCAACAATTTTCAGTCAGCATTCGCTCTGTACACGTTTCTCAGCGTGTTCGTAACATGTTACGCATTCAAAGAGATCGTGGACTAAAGGTGGCACGATATGTTGCTGCCGGGAAAGAATTTCACCGAACATTCTAGACGAGAAATATCTCGCGTTGCACGCCTGATTCCGGATTAACGATCCAGCGGTATGGCGACGAGCCGTCGATTTACCAAATAGTCGGCCACCTTTCGTTAACGGTAACCAGTCCTCTCTTTCCATTGCTCCGCTCGCCGCAACAAGGTTTAATCTGCTTCGTCGCATTTAGACTGCGTGGGAAACTGCACTCGTGTAACTAGATCGTGAAATCTAGTATGTCCCTAAAATCGAGGCCGTGTTCCTGTCCCGGTGAAGTATGGCACCCTGTCCGCCCACGATGTGTCTACAACCCCCCGTTACAGATTTAAATAGTTCACGCGCGGCGCGTACACGTCCACGCCTTTCTTTTCCTATCCAACGCTCCCGGCCGCGTCGAAAGCTTTTGTAATTTCATGCTCCCGCGCGCACCGAAAGTTTTTACCCGATAAAGATTATAGGCAGGAGCATTAAACGCGAGCTTCGACGTTAATCGAACCGTCGACTCCCGATCGGATCTAATGACACGATTCGCTAGGCGTCCGGGGAGTTCTCTCGCGAGAATCGAGCTTCTTGCGATCGTCGAATCTTAATTCGATGGTCAGCAATTATTCAGCTCGTAGTGTATAGGTATTCGCGATGGGATGAAAATTCTGTGAGAATGATCTACTGTTCCGATAACAGTTATTTGGAGGAGAAGGTCTGATCGCTGGACAAAGAGGGCGTTGAGGGACATTCGGGTCACCGCGGGGGTGCGTTTGTTAGGCGACGTTACCTAAATCTCTGCAGCTTCAGGTACACGCTGCATATTTTATCGACAGAAGCGGGTCGTGTTGATACGGTACCAGATGTTCCAATAGATATTCCGATAAATGCTATTCGTTTCCTAGGACATCTGTCAAGAAAACTCTTCCACCGACGCACCCGAAGATGCAGTTTCGAGAATAACGAATAAAAAAAGTGTCTCCGAACGTTGACACGGATAAGAATGCAGTGAATCACTTCACCTTGCCGAAACGTGCACGTCCCAACACACAGAGATTATAGAGAACTGTGGCGCGAAGAATATCGTACATGTAAACTTCAGCGAAGCTTCGTAATTTGATGAAATTCGCGAGTGACTGTATGCGCGTCAGACATCTGGCCCCAAAGGGAATGCAAACTCTCGCAAACACGGGCAAAATACTCACCACCACCACTTAGCCCGGTACGAAACATGCACAATTCCTAGAGCCATGTTTCCAAAACATTTCAGTTACACCTAGAATTCATGACCTCGTTCGCCCTCCACAGTGCAAATTACGATTCCCATTCAACAGGCTCAGTCAAAGCGTGCAAATGCAAAACACCCCGGAAGGGGGAAGATAGTTCGACACTTCGCGCGAGTTGCTTGTCGCTGCTTGACGGATAAATTCCCCAGGTCGACCGGTTACCCGGGAGGGTGTGAGAAGTAAAGGGTGGATGCTTTAAAATGCCACCGGAATCCCGACAAATCGTTGGTCGTTGGTCGCCCGAGGCCACAGGGCGCAGCTGATACATTCTCAGCGACTAATTCGATATCAATCGCCTATTGGCTCAGTGGTGGAAGTTTGTTAAAGTAACTCGATCGTCGGGGGCAGATAGCTCGTGTACCGTGCAACACGTTGTGTCACCCCCTTTTCTTCGCTGTTCCCTCGATCCTCCACCCTTTCACCCCCTCCTGCCCTGATCGGTTGGGCTTCGTTCCCTCTCGCTCGATTGCAGTTTTTACCGGGGCAAAACCACGATGTTGGCAACGTCGGAGGAACATAATACCGGATACAGCTTATCCGAATGCTGATAGAGCCCAGGAGAATCCGCCGTAAGCGCGGCCGTAGTAGGCTTACCACGGCTTAAGGGCCACCCTTCTCTCTTTCTCCCCCGTCTCCGCCTCTCTTTTCCTCGCCGCGCTATCGTCTGCGCGGCCCGGTCTCGTAAAATACGCGAGCATTCAGAAAGGTTATCCGAAGGCAGAAAAATGTTTTGCCAGATTATAAAATAATACCCGCGGCTGCTGAAGCCTCCCCCGTCCCTTCTCCCCCTCCGCCTTTCGGCGCGTCTTTTTCGGGCTTCCTATCTCTCCACTTCTGTTCCCCAACCCCATTCTCCACCCTTTCCCTCCGACTGCTTTCAGTTTTTTCGGTAAAAACGACACTTATCTCCGGGCGGCTTAAACGAGTTTGGAACGGCGCCCCTCGATTCAGGTTCTTTAAGCATTACCTACGTAATTGTTGGAACATTCATTGTTCCTATAATTTTACCTTCCTCTTAGCGGAAGTAATATCTAGAATAAAATCGATAGGAATATAATCCTCCAGCCGCTGCGCATACATCAATCATAGGTATATATATACGAAATCCCATTTTAATCTATTAATGGATGCGTCTCGCAAAGTAGGTTGAATTGAAAGAAGAAGCTGAATAAATAGAAATTCTAGATGTTCACAAAGAGTAATCAGTAAACAGGCGCGCTAAAGCCGCAACAAGATCGACTTGCGCTCTATTTGAAAAATATATCCACCACCCTACGCTGCAATCGCGAATAACTCAGAAACGATAAAACCACTCGACGCATGCAAAACAGCGACGAGTAAACGGGGGGAAAAAAACGCTCGGCACAGAGGATTAAGCGCTTCCGTTAAAGTCTAGTCTTCAGCGAATCCTCTCGCGAGGGTAATCGCGTTTACTCGCTCGTCCCGTGCGAGGATCTCGGCGACGATAAACGGCTGGCGTCGATGTAAACGGGGGGACGCTGCGCGTCGTTACCCCGCCACGTAAATTCGACGCTACGTTTATGGACCGAGTTACGACTGGAAAGACGCGAGCGCGGAGCGCGGTTAAAAATCAATTACACAAGAGCAGGACTGGGCCGCGAGCGCAAAGTTGCCGCTTCTATTAAACCCCGATACGTGCAGACGGGGCTGATTGCGTTATTTTCTGCCTCGAATGGAAACGCGCCGCGGTTAACAGTCCATTTGCAGAAGTCGCGGGCGAGTTTCGCGGGGTGCGTAAAAGACGAGAATCCTCGGGGCGGTAGGGGTGCAGCGCGCGCGAGTCGCGAACCAGGGGTTCCAAGAGGTTAGAGGTGAATCGCGTCAAAATCTTAAAATTATTCATAGACCTCGTTTACTGCAAATGTTCGCTGCACTTGGGTCGTCTCTCGACGCAGCCATCGTTTCACTGGGCAAACTTGCTTTACTGCCGCGCGAGAGATACAGGATGCTCGTAGTAAATCCGTGCAAACGTCGAATCGAAGTTTGGTGGGCACCCAGTATTATTGAGTAGAACTTCTTTGACCGATTCGAAAAGTGTAACGGTCACTGGGGCACGGTTGAACAAGTTTGACGGATGAGGGGCACTCGAAATAGTGTCCGTTATAACCGACATGCTCGCGTACCAAAATACAGTTCGTAGAACGGTGCTTCTCCGCCTTGCATTGTCTCTAATATAGGTCAGCAACTTGGAAATCTGTTTTTCGTCAGAGGGGAGCATCAAGGGCTCCAGCCAAGACCGCAATTTATTGCGCTTCGAGGGGCTGGGGTCCCAAGGGCGCGTTGCACGTAATGCAGCGGTGTCTTTAGGTTATGAGAGTCTACTAGTAGAGAATCTACTAAGTCTTAAGGACCTTACGGATGTAAGCTCCGACTCTAAATGATCTAGTCAGTGTTCGTTCACCTATGAGTGGAGTCCTCGGGTAATATGCACAGACTACACCTCTGCGCGATGTAGATTTATCGAAACGCATTCTTTCTACCTGGCGTACAATGTTCAATATTTCCATTTCATCGTGTCCCTGGTACATCGCGTTCGACGGTGATATTCTTTCAAGATCACCGCGAAAAAAGAAACGGGAACGGAGACTGAAATTCATCGTAGGCCACCGGGCAAGATTAATGACCGGAAGGAATACGCTCGCTGCGAATTCACACTCGATAAAATTTGCAACGGCCCGTCCACCCGTTCGTACGTGGTCCCCTGGAAATATAACGTGACTGGGTCCCGTAAATATGTGTATTGGAGGCGTCCTCAACCTCCTACCTGCTCCTTTTCCATTTCAGCCGAAGAATCGGCGTGAGTGCGCCGGGGACGTCCTCCGCGGAAATCGCAAATTCGAAAGCACTTTTCCGCCGGTGCCGCTGCCTGCTAGCTATTTCTCGCGCGTGTATTCGTCCGCCCCGCATTTGCACGCGACCGTACGATAGCCCGTTCACCGAGATTTGCGAGAACCCGCTCTGAAAGCAGATGAAGCTCGGCCTTATCCCGCGATATCGATGAGCTTCAACACTGAAACTCCAGCTCGATTGAAATTTCTATGAGGTGCCGTTTCCTCTAATTCAATCTTCACAAGGGCGTGGTGGTTTCTACGCGTGAGACGAATTACAGGCATTGTCAGTCACGCGACTCTATGCACAATCCAGGCGCCAGTGTTCTTTGGAATATTTATCTTTCTTTATTCTGATCAATCGATCATGACCGAATTTCCACACAGATTCGTGCGCGATTTTATACACATCGGGGGATAGTGTTACGTTCTAACGACGTAGCACGCATACATAGAGGATCGAAACGACAGCAACGCCTATCGAGCGCATCCTATCTCGAAGAAGACTCACGATATTAATTTATCATGTGGCAGCGACACAACGTGTGGGGATCAGTCGTCGACATCCAGACACCAGGATGCGCCGCGACAACGAGGACCGTTCAGATAAGTATGAAGAATGGAAGAAAGTTTAAGCTCACGCCCTGGTGAAGGATCGCAGGAGATACGGGCCAGGCTCCCTTTAAAATCTGCGTCACGTAGACCGTAACACGAGCGCGGCGCGGCGGGTCTTCCTTCGACGCGAGCTCGGCTAATGGCTGGATTATTAGTGACAATCGTGTTAAGGATAATTGCGAGCGTCACCGTGCGCATAGAAATCTATACGCGATCCGGTTGGAGCACGGCACCGGTTGCTTCCTAAAGTACACGAAACACGTTTAGTATGCAGCCGTAAGGCCGGAACTTATGGCAGTTTGGCAGGGCGACGGAGCCTCCTGAGCGAATACCATCGTTCGAGGATTTAGCCCGCGCCCTTAGCTAGACACCGACATCGCTCGGCTAAATGGCACTGCCAGTAAAATAGTTCGCAGCTTATTCGTAGAGGGAGAGAGTGGGTGGCTTTCGAGATTCACAGAGGCTTTTAGCCAAGTTTTTACTCGTCAGTGACATCGGATGAACTTTCTAACGGCCGGTTGAAATTTTGTAGAAAGCCTTCGCAGGGGATCCGAAGAAAGCGTCAAGTTGAGGGTGCGTTGGAAGGGAAATTTTGATATTAACATTGAATTAAATCTTCGGCTGTGGAATATATGTATAGTAGATGTATGGAAATGGTTTCATTAGAAACTTGAATGGACGTTGAACACGCGTAATCGAATGGCTGAGATAATTCTAGCGACAGCAATGGAATCACTCAATTAGACAATAACAATACGAATGTATATTGCCGTAGAATCGTAGACGAAGCGAGCGACAGTTTTCTGTCGGCTTGTTCGTGAAAGCTTCGAGCATCGAACAAAGGACGCCGTTTTGCGAAAGCTCCCGATAATGGACAAAGGATTCGACGAATAGGACACAGATGACGAGCGATTGAATACACTGCAACCGGTTGTTTGCCCTGCGCGACGATTCAAGTGTAATTATACATGAAGGAAAGTAATTTAACACTGACCGTCTCCGTTTGAAGCTCGTTACGCAATAGCGTACCGATGAATTGCAATTCATGACGAATTGCAACAATAAAAAGATATAAAAAAATATTATGTTAAACGATTTTATTAAAAATGGACTGAAAATTAAAAAATAATTCTTTTCTTGTACTAAAATTTTAACGGTGCTAACATCACTTTAAATAAAATCGTAGGGCACCATGGGGTTAATTTTTTTTTAAATATTGTATTGTCATCCAAACTACGCACGCTTGCAAAGTTTCAAGACAATTGGATATTTGGAAGTTGGTTAAATTTGAGTTGCCAGATTTAAACCATACATACAAACTGAAGCTAATTAAAATCGTTTAAAAAACACGAGTAACTTACTTGCGTGTTTGAGTAACGATGGTAATTCAAAGCTACTTTAGTTGCAAAGAAAGATTCATTAGGAGCTCGAGGAATATTGCGAGGAAACATCGAACATGTTATTAAATTCCAAATTACCACAAGGCGCCTTATTTCGTCCCACCGCCCCTGTCTCCCCCGAGAAGACACCCCCTTTCGCCCTCGAAGCGACGCCGCGAGATTAAATGTAAAAGAGGGTGTCGTCGTGATGTATTTTTTTTAGAAAACCGACGTCCGTCGGGGACTGCGGAAGCAGATTCGCGCGATCGAACGTGGGATATTTGTGACGCGGTTCGCCAGGATATTCGCTTTGATTTCCCGTTATCAGGGCGGGCTCATCGATCCGTGAACTCGTTTGCCCGCGAAGACCACGCCGTGCTTCTCGGCCGGAAAGCAACAGGAATAATTTCCCCGACGGAATTCAATATTTAGCGGATAAATTGGCGAGCAAGGGAATCAAATAAAGTCTCGACGCGCCCGGGTCTGGTTTACTTATATTATTGCCAGGTTTTTCGCCATTGGCTCGAAGGCGCTACCCTCGTTCCGCCTCCAACTTCGTACAAATAAACTTACATCCGAATCCAAGTTCGACGCCAATTATCGCAAACTTCGTTTACGAGCAGCGGTCGGTCGCCTGCTTTCGTTCACGCACAGTTTCGCAGTGACGCGGAGCCCGGGCGGGGCGAGATGAGCATAATTTATTAAAATGCGCTTACGGCTAGGTGGATGTTGATGAAAACTGGGAGATTTGCATTGATTATCGCGCGCCACTAATTAAAAGGGACTTAACCGCACGTTGCATTAAAATGTAAATCGTATCTCTAGGATTTGTGGGCATTGTGCTCGGGGTGACCGATTCAGATACCCAGGATTCATGATTCGCGATATATTATGTTACAGTATGAATATATATCAATTACTCCGTAAATACAGCGGCGAGATTACATACCCCCTAGCAAACCACAGTCCCTGAAGCACTGTAATAAAATCCTTCGCCATAGGTATGCAGAAATAAGTGGAAATCTTCTTCCGACCGCCACAGCAAATGTTTCGCTAAACATTTGACAGCTTTCGAGGCTCCTTTGAATCGACTTTGTCCTTTGTGCGGACGCCACGAGTCCGGTCATGATTAACCTGTTCCACTTTGCCCGCGCCACACACCATTATCATTATCACGTGGCCGTGTGACGCGCGTAAACGCGCCTCGCCAGCAACGGGAGAACGCTGTGCAGTATTCTATGAGCTCATTCTGTCGGAAAAGTTTTTTGAATAACATAGAGGGTATGAAAAATACGTCCCGCGGGCCGCTCTTTACGCGCGCGTTCACTACGGCGGCAATGACTCATCGCGAAGCATATTTCACGAACCCTTAACCCATTCCCTACTCTCGCGTTACTTGCATCGCTGCTATTTGTAATATACTTCGGTTATCTTTCGCATTTAATTTCCAAGCGAAGCTAAGCTTCATCTCGCGCGCCTCGGCCGACGGAGGAGGATCGCGGGGTTTGCTGGCCGATAAGGGGAAAGTTTTTAAACGAATCCGCGAGACGGAAATCGGACGATGAATCAGAAAGTAGCGGCTAGAAAGTAGCAGAGATTGCCTCGCAACGACGGGGAAAACAAAGATGCTCGGCATTAATAGCGGGAATGGAGGCATTATTAATTGGTTCAGGGGCAGCGACAAATTATCGGATTAATTCTGCCCGAGATATTAATCGCAATATGAATATCGTGCGATCGGATATTTAAAACGTTTGGAAAAACGGCGTGGAACGGATATTATACGTGACGGTAGGTTTCGCAGCCGGTTAAAATTAAATATTTTTGTAACATGTTGAAAGTGCATTAATTCGTTTCGTGAAATTAATTAAAACGGGAATAAATTAAGAGGGTGCCCGAGAACACGCGGAAATTTATTTATCGTATGCAAAATTTGTGAAAATGTATTCCGGTACTTAATGAACGGAAAGTTCTCCGCGATTTGGCATCGGTGATATTTATCAACCGTCATTTTGATCACACTCACCCAGCGTCCAACAGGAGAAACAATGGAATCATTGACGCTCATTTGTCAGTCGTGTTTCATCCATTATCGATAATATCCCAAAGTGCACTTCGTTTAAAATAAATACACCGCGCGCCTATCCACTATTTCAAGATATTGAAATGTAATATACTGTGATATCAGCTATTGTAGTATGCTAAACTCTAATTGATCCCATGATACTCCTCTCGAAATCAAGCCATGACTGAGCAAGCAGGAGTCTTCCGATTCCCCGCAATACTTCACAATATTCCCAGAAATTTTCCCGAGAACCAGCGTTCTTCTCGTTTTATTGCCGAACAAGAAAAAACAACCACCTTAATCGGAATTCGATTATCCAGTTGCCTGATTATCGAAAGTCCCGAGCGCCGGGCGACTGGCGTTCCTCGCGGCGAAAAGCGTTCCTCCACCCACCGCGTGGAACTTTCTGCTCGTTTACTCAAAACCAAAACTCGCCGATACGTGCCAGTCGATTTCACCTGGCCCCTGATTATCTCCAACTGATCAAGCTCCCATTGTGCTGCGGTCTCCTTTATGAAACAGCGTCCAACTCGAGACTATAACTCCCTGTTTGTTCGCGGAGGAAAGAAAGAAGGCTCGGACTACGGTTTTCGGCATTTCAGCGCGTTGAACGGATGGGGTGGTGAAAAACGTGCCAGACAAGTCGCGAACTCTCTCCATTAAGTCCGACGAAATCAACTTTCTTGGATATCCGAGAGTAAACCTTACACCGAAAGTTCTATCTCGCCCGGATGAGCAGCAAGCTGCTCGGCTGCCGGGGCCGAACAGTCACCCGGGATGGTATATAATCCCTCTCTCGCGGAAAGTTAACTCGAGACAGATCAAGTCAAATCCAGCGTCTAAATGAAGCGACTACCCGGCGCTGAAGAAGCAGAGAGCTGAGCCGAGCTCTCAGAGCTGCCGCGTGCCCGTCCTCGGTTTCTAGAGCGGGCGCGACGCCACGGCCAGGCAACCGGGACACCCTGCCACTCGCGAGACGGGGGTGCTCGGGTTCTCACGGGTTTTATACGCGGCGAAGTATCCGCCTAAGTCCGATGGGACGTGTGTGTGCTCTAGTTATGCCAGGCTGGACACAACGCCGTACCCACCGCTGCTGGCACTTTGACGACAACATTTCCGCCACGCAAAGCAAACACAAGTGCCGAGGGACGACGAACGCGGCAAATTCTTTATACGAACCCGACAACGCGGCAGGGGAAACGAATTTCCAAGAGAGAGCCGGATGGAAACAAGAATACCCGTGTCTGCTAAGAAGTTATTTCCTGGAACAACGTTTGATACGCTGTTTAAAGGTTCCAAGCATAACCTGTGACTCACAACCCCTATGGTCATTGAAAGGACCATTTTATGATTGGTAGGTGTAGTGGACTCCTTTAGAATATCAATATTGAAGCTATTTCAGGAACACCCGTCAAAACGTTTAAGTCGGTGAAGGAATGTGAATGTTATTTTAATCGTTGTCTTACCCAATTCTGAAATACGGACACGGAAGTAATTTTAGTTCTCTATTTCTACATTCTACGAAGATTGGGTAAAGTGTCAGAAATCATGATCGATAGAGGAGATTGAGTTTAAAGTTTCCAGCTAATCGGCCGTGAAACGGGAAGAAAATATCCAGCTGAGAATAAATACTTAGGAAGCTTTCCTCAACATAATACCGTGTTGCAGTTTATTTTGCGGCCGATGGAGATTCGGAGATAAAGCGGGACGCTAGTACAAGTGCTCATTGGCCGGTGCTGAAATTTCCGGGACAAAAAGGGTGAGTTGTTCGCGGTGGTCGCGTGTAAACCCCGATAAATCTTACCTCTTTGATATAGTTCGCCCCGCCATATCCTAAACGCGCTGCAATATTAACCTCCCTGCGACTTATTACGACGAATGTGATTGTTGCGTTTGAATTCGTTCAACACGGCTAGGAAAATCTAGGTAGTCGACGCGCAGTGGGGATTTATTAAAATAATAATTCATCGAAGAAACATCGTTAGTGTGCCCTCGTGAATTTATAAGGAAGCAAGCTGTCAAAAAACACGCTGCGAAAAGGCAAGTGAAACGATACGCAACGCAAGAGGAGAGGGTGCAAAGGCGGATAACTGCGTTTACAGAATCTCGCACCTTCTAACAACAAACATACCACCTTCTTCCCTGAACATTATACATCGATCTTCTTTCATATATTGTAAACTGATTTTACCATTATTATTAATAGGCGAATACAGAATGCCTGCAAAATATTTTAAATAGAAACTTCTATTGCGAGGATTTTAAGTGAATATCCAAAGGAGACCAACGCAGAATGACTTTTGAGAAAATTAATTCTAGAAAGTCCATTCTAGAAATCTAATTCGAGAAATAAAATTCTACGTTGAAATCAATTGCATTTTCGGTGGATCTGGATCAAATTGACTATATCTACAGACATGGCCCCGTATTCGTCGACCTCTCTTCCAGATCACTTTGCATACGGGTCAGAAAGGGGGGACTTTAAACCGTACTGATCCGTATAGAGGTCAGGAGACTGAGCGTGTTGATTCCCCCCGAAAAAGTAAATTCATTGCGTCCCCCGCGCAAGCCCCAATACCAGCTCTCGCCAACCGACCATCCGTGAAAAATAGCGACGGTGATTGATCCACCGTCGTTTCGTAATTATGCAAATCTGCTTCCCCGCTGCCGCGGGCGTGCACATTTTTCTTCGTCGAATGGGAAATATGGTTCCCACGCTCTGCCCCCGAATGCACACTTCCGAGCGCATCGGAAATTCTCTCGCAGGCTGGCAAAAAATGTTACGCCCTCTCCGTGGTTTGCAATTAATTAACAGATTGGCCGTCAACACTGCGCCCCAAATACGGAATAACGCGATTTCAATCCGCGGGGTGCTCCATTTCAGTTGATGCACGGGAATATCCGGGGAATAAACTTGCGGATGGCAAACGGCGGGAACGAACGTAATGGTGACGACAATATGATAATAAATTGTTGCATGACTTTGTTCCGCGGGCGTGCTTCGTGTTTGCGTAGGATCTTAACCAGTTAACTTTGAATAAACGCGCTACGAGGGAAATTAGACACGCGAACTCGTGTTCAAATGTTATTTCAATCGGCGCGGTGTTTAATTGCCCCCGTGTAAATGCCGGCAAAGATTATTAATCGCAATAAAATGTACACGAACGGTTACATGATTTTTAAAATGACCAAAACACCATTTAAGGGACTCACGGTATGTCTGCATATTAACTAATCGTGGGTAGTTTCAAGAATCATCGCGCGAGGGGCGTTCGCACTCACCTAAAACAAAAATAAAAACGCACCGTATCAGACATTTGGTTGGTCACATAACTGATGCATCGTGAGGAACAGAACAGTGGTTCAAATGAATAGAAGCGAGTGATTCGAACACAAACGTCATCGGAACGAGGAATTATGATGAGGAAAAAGTTTGGTAAGAATTGAATCTTGGTTTGGTTTGGATCCACTGAAAAATTTCACTACAAGTATCACAGACATTTCGAGGAACTTGCGTTATTTTAAGTGCAATTCACGGTTTGATTCAACAGATGTGGAACTTAAGCTCCAGCACTTCAAAGTATAACGGCCCGAAAAAAAACACTGATTATTGGCGAACGTTTATAAGAAACTATCAACACGGCGTTTGACTCTTCGAAACGGTGTGGAAGTACTGATACGACGCCTTGCAGCCACTCAGCGCAACAGTGCAATTGGAATCTACAGCAACCGGCAGACTACGCGCGAAGATTGAAATGTAGGGGAGAGGTGGGATGAAAGGGACACGTATCGAAGGGGACATGGTCATTATCTCAAAGATAAAGGATCTGCCCAGGCCAAAAGTGTTGTTATTTTGTAGCCACATTCATTCATGTGTAATCAAGCCGAATTTCAAGCCGATATCGTATCTACGACGACAGAAATACACGATTGAATTTTTTTGAGGTTCAAAGTATAACTTTTAGTATTTCCTTGAACTGCAATGTGAAGTGCTGTTACCAGTGACTGATTTCTCTATTACTGCATCTAAACAGGTATTTATTTAGGAACGATATCGTATAATGTCTGATCCTGTTTGTGTCATATTGTAATTGTAGGAATTAGATTTCCAATTTTGGTGTCTTATTTATGAAAGGGACACAACAAAAATTTATGAAGGGGACGTCATTTTCATACCTGTCACCTTCGTAACCTTACTATTCTTCACTTGTTTCAGTGAAAATATGCCACCTAAAATTCGGGTTAGGATGCCAGTAGACAATTCATTATTTATAGCTATTAAGATCATTTAGTTACATAAGCTTAAGTGTTGAGTTTTTAGTTCTTATTAAGAATTAAAATAGCTACTGTGATTTCGATACCTGCATAAGTAATAATTAAAAAAATGATATTAATATTACCTGTTTTTATTACACTGTCCCATTCATAAACACCCATGTCCCTTTCAATACAGCCAATTTATGAAAGGGGCAAAACACACTTTTTTAGAAAACGAAAAATAAGACATGCAAATATAGAGAGAAGCTTAATAGACCCGTGTATTATTATAGCCAGATAACTGACCTTTCTAATGTTACCAATTAGAACTCGAATGGTTATTTAGTTTTTTTACACTCTGGTCCTAAACACGAGTGTCCCTTTCATCCCACCTCTCCCCTACCTATGTAGTGTGTCGTGATAATATGTATAGTGTCTTCTACGCAACGGTTTTAAAAATAAAAAATTGTATGTTTTCAAATTTCTTACATTCTGGAGTCAGTATTATCCAACTATTAGGTACATACATGATGCAACAAAAAAAGACACTTCGCTTTAATTTCTTAAAATCATCTCGTAACTCCTGTACCCAAGACCAACAACATAATATTTGAATCATATGAGATTCAATTTGATCCACGAGGTTATTATTAAAAATGTTAACCTAAACTGTCTAAAATTCTATCCTTCACATTGGTGCTCGGGAAAGTTTAACATATTTCATCACCAATTGACCGTTAGCTGTAATTCCACGCGTGGATGATAATATTCCACGAAAGTACAGGTTCCAAGGCCCCCAGCGGTGGTTGCAACGAAATCGTTAGGCGTCTTTAATACGTTGCCA
Source organism: Andrena chrysosceles (assembly GCA_963855975.1). NCBI lineage: Eukaryota > Metazoa > Arthropoda > Insecta > Hymenoptera > Andrenidae > Andrena > Andrena chrysosceles. The sequence goes on along the minus strand of OY979766.1, from coordinate 4,620,980 downwards.
GTCATCCGGAATCCACGATTCAATTTAAATATAAATTTGGCGCGCGATAACCGCGTAACGATAAATTCATCCCTGCATAATTCCTGCGGGCATAGGCGGCCGCCGCGCGGCGTGCACGCGAATGCAGGAAACTAGAATTTTCGACATCACGCGAGTAGCCCGGCGCTCTTGTGCTTCTGCCCTGATAGAATCATATGGTACGGTAACTTAACTTAAGGGCCATACGCCATAACTCGAAACTTCGTTTATCAGAAGATGTCCGCGGGGACGGCGCGTGTTGACGATGCGAACCTAACGTTTAAACTAGGGTAGGGGCCCGCAACTCAATTTCCAAGCGCAAGCTTTGCCTAACCCAGCGTATTTACGGATACCAGAGTCAACGTTCTCGATATCCTCGAGAACCTTCGAATCATTTCCCGCAGCGAACGTCACTGACTCGCTGGTGCCCTATGTGTGTCGATATTACTCTTTAATAAGGTCCATACCGATTGACGCCTCCAGGGCTGGCCGGTAGCGGTGCTGCGCACACAATCAACCCACGCTCCTAAGAAATTCAGTAGCCAATTAGACATCACGAGCCCCAAATATTCACCTGTCGACTCGTTATTCCACTCATTAATATTATTTATTATGCGTCTTTCCCCTGGAAATCGTGAATCGCGATAGCGCAGTGCTGAAAATAATTAGAGGTCCTTTGTTGTAAATGGCTCTGTCACTCGTCAAAGTATCTGTCGGGTGTTGAAGGGGGTGGCGTAATGAGCATTCTTGGAACCGGAATGCTTTGGTAATAAACTGGATAACGAATGTAACCGATGCGGATAATGTAATAACGGATGTAATGGAATAATACCGATAATGCGATGATACAGGGATAAATGTGTTTGCCCATTATTCTCTGAGGTCGCGATTCGTGATATTCTAGCGCTGCTGGGGCTTACCGTCGAAGTCTATGTCGCAGGAAAGTAGTGGCCTCGTCGATACAGAAATGTTTTAGAGGTATCCTGGAAAGGGGACGGTAATACGCGAGGCAACGAAAACGATTATCCAGGGTCGCTGTAACATCCAATCGCTGAGCTTCGCTTTCATTACAGCGGGAATAACGCGTTAGTAATTCATTGAACAACGGCGGTGCGTTCTAATGTTAATGGGGCGAAACACGGTGTCATGTATTTTCAGTTCGCCTAATGCATCGCGGGACGGTTCATGCGTATCTTTTGATCGTACTAACGTAACCAGAGGGGCGGACGGAGGGTAAAGAGCAGCGCCGTTGTGTGCGGTGTGCACCGTTCGATATAAAGGATTGTTATTTACGGCACGGTTTATATTTCATCGGAATATAATGGAAAATGGACCCAGCGTTATGCGGAACGTATAGTTTCCCACTCTCCACCCCACCGCCGTGCCGTCACCGTATATATCCTTGCCCATTGCCGCTTTGGCGTTTGCCCAGCGGTGCATTTTGACGTTTGTTCATCGCTGAAATATGCACCTATAAGCATCTCCGTAATTATTCGAACGTTATATTCGCGTTCACCGCCGCGGCCGCCTGAAATTATTAATCAGCCCCGCGAGAATAGCGTTCGATCGCGTGGTCACCCGTCCCCCGTCTAAAACGGACGTATCGTGACTCCCCGCGGCTGGGAGGTTACATTATTTCACAAAATATCAAATCCAATTAAACTTAAGTTGACCCACCCCTTTCCCTGTGTCGGCGTTTCAGGCCATCAGCTCGCGTGCAATTTGCGCGAAACTGCCGGAAGACGGAGCAGCCTTTGAAATTTGTGCTCCGGAGGAAAAGATGCGAGCTTCCACGAGAGAAGGGAATTTCGCGAGAGTCAGCCGGAAATCGGGGAAACGATGTTGCGCAAACGAGACCCGGACACCGCATCAGGCCGGTCGCCGCGCTCATTTCGCAAAACTTTTTCTTGGCAGCGTTGCACGCGAGCTTCAAAGGATGCAATTTCTCGACTGACGAGACTAAAAGCAACCAACTTTCGCGAATTCTGACTTCACGCATTCGCGCCTCCTCGGCTTGCACGTGCGTGGAGTTCTTCGCGTTGAGCGACCCTTGCCTAGCGAGCGGAAAGAGTGCATCTGCGAGGCGTATTTGGAAACTTATTGGCCAAGCCCGCGTTTTTCCCGCGCGAAGACTGACTCGCGTGCCTGGCCCAGACCATCTCCGCTTTTCATCATAGACATTCTCGAGCGGAGTTCGGGGTCAGATGCAGAGGGGCGAGCAGGAAACGACACGGAAGTCCGCGTCGAACCAAGAGAACGGCCCAAGGGAAGGGAAATGGCGGAGGGCGACGGGCAGAGTATGAAAGTGGGCAGGCTACGGATTGTTACGAGAGCGGGTTTACGAGGTCCCGGTGGACAGGAAGCCAAGGAAAGGGGGACACGTCGCTCCTCTCCGAAAGGGGAAAAGCGTTATCTTGCCGTGTGTGACTCGAATAACGAGAGCAAGCCTCCTGCGAAGTCCGCTCGCCAGGCGTCTTATCGTGGCAACGTTAATGCGATTCCTGTTTCTACGATTCCGGGCCTTCGTGCTCGGTTTCGTCCACCGACTGCTACCGACTGACTGCTTCTCCTGCTCCTCATCCACTTATTGGCAGGAAGTCATTTTTCATTGGGCCGATCGGGATAGGATCTTTTTAGATGCTTGGAGAAATTAATTGGGTCAATTGGGTATTTTGGTAGTGTATATGGGGGTACTTTTGTGAATACTGAGAAATAGGGGTGTTTTTAATACTCGGCTACCGTGAGCGAGGCCAGGGAAGTATCGGGGTAGTGAATACTGCCGCGAGGGGCGAGAAGAACGCTGAGATGAGAGTAAGAGTAACGGTGGAGGGTAAAGATAAGAATGAAAACTGAATCGATGGATAATTACGTTTAATTATCGGAGCTCCGGGTAAAGTCTGACGCTGAGTATTCGTCTGTTTTTATCGTGTATTGACCTCTTTTCTGAGCCATTTAATCTCATCGAACGTCTCCGGGACCGAGGGGGTGTATCGTAAATAAAAATCTATAAGGAGCACGGAGTCGCTTCACGTACGGTCAACAATAAGCTTACAACGAAGCAAGATGATCGAATCAATGAACGGAACTTAATTGGAGAGTAATTGGATTGGGTCTAGCAATATCGGGGCGATGTGCCGATGTGGATGAGACACGGGGACGGATCGACGAACGTCAGAAATGACAAAGTTTGCCCTTACAATTCTCCGTTACGATCGCTTGCCACCTCGATAACGATATTATAGTCTTCCCGGATGGCGGCCATTAATTCAAACTGTAATCTCCAACGTAGTTTCCATACTTTTACACTGATCCTCAATTTGTCGATTACCCTACACGGAGCACGTGTTAGGCCACGGCCTACCGTACTAGAAGGGATTCTTTGGGAAAGCTGAATTTGTCACGAAAGCTATTTTATATCATGACCCATTTCGCCCGACTTGAAAATCATCTATAAATTATGCAGACCCCGCGAGTATGTGATATTAAACGCGCCCTCCACATAATGTCTTCATACATATGCAACGAGCATGGAAAAATTCCAAAACAGAGGATCGTTAAGGGCAACAAAGAATCGCGAAGTAGACGTTTGATAGTGCACTTTAAGGGGCGAAGGTAAACGCGCGTGGAGAATATGAAAGTCCCTGAAAAATATCTGGCTTATGTCTATGCCTGAAAAGTTCTCCAAGCGGGCATAACGATGTAATCAATATTTCTAAGGTTCGTACTAAATCCGTGACGGGGCAGGAGCTTCGACAGGAAACAGAAAAAAGTTCCATCCGTTTCTATTTTCACCGCGCAACGTAATTAGAGCAGCCAGTTTCTAGAGTTTGAAAATTTAATGATTAGACATGGGATGGCGGTGTCGAAACAAAAGTCATCGCACACAAGGCCGAGCCTTGTTTGTCAGGAAAGCAAAGATTGTTTGGAGTGGAACGGCATCGGTCTCCTATCAATATCAGCGATTAGCTCGCGCTTTAATTTCGTCTAAATTCAATTCCGCCCGTAACAAACACATTTGCCACGACTGCGTTCAATCAACGCAATTTATACAACAAAATCGACAGCTAACCGATAATTAACAACCACGATTACACTCCGAGTATACTAATCAATGCGATATAGCAGTGTGCTGATTTCGCTGAATAAACTGGTACCGGCACTGCATGCAGAGGCCGCGGCAATGCACGCAGATGACTAACGCTAAACCGAAATAAATCACTTATACGTTTAATTTCGTGTTAAATTATTATCGAAACTTCTACTTAATCGCGGCGCAAACATGAATATCAATTATCGTTTCATTAGGACAGGCCTGCCCCATCGGGTGCAAATACCTCCTGAATTTCTGGGACCCGGGCAACAGCCGAGCGCGGGACTTTAAAGTTGCTACACATTGCGAAATTTGTAATAAGAGAACTGCATGAGTGTGCGTCCATGTAGGCTCATACCACGACTCTTTGCGATTCTGGGCGCCGGGTCAGGAGCCAAGCATGGAGCTATTTCGTTGCTCGGTTTCACGCTCGGCTGTGCTATTCTTTGCTACTATAGAATTATTTATTATGGTAAGGAACCCCGGGATGATGCATATGTGTAACAAGCAATAAAATTGAAAATATAGAAACGCATTATACAATTTCACCGAAACATAACATATTTAGAATGTTATTACTATAACAATAAATAACTTACAAAGATAAAGAACAGAATTTCATGAACGATATATATACACACACATTTGCAAAAGTTAAAAATTATATACTAATAAATATATACATACATATTATATAGTATATATTATATTATATAGTATATATTATATAGTATATAATATGTATGTATATATTTATTAGTATATAATTTTTAACTTTTTATTATATTATATAGTATATATTATATAGTATATAATATGTATGTATATATTTATTAGTATATAATTTTTAACTTTTGCAAATGTGTGTGTATATATATCGTTCATGAAATTCTGTTCTTTATCTTTGTAAGTTATTTATTTTTATAGTAATAACATTCTAAATATGTTATGTTTCGGTGAAATTGTATAATACGTTTCTATATTTTCAATTTTATTGCTTGTTACACATATGCATCATCCCGGGGTTCCTTACCATAATAAATAATTCTATAGTAGCAAAGAATAGCACAGCCGAGCGTGAAACCGAGCAACGAAATAGCTCCATGCTTGGCTCCTGACCCGGCGCCCAGAATCGCAAAGAGTCGTGGTATGAGCCTACATGGACGCACACTCATGCAGTTCTCTTATTACAAATTTCGCAATGTGTAGCAACTTTAAAGACCCGCGCTCGGCTGTTGCCCGGGTCCCAGAAATTCAGGAGGTATTTGCACCCGATGGGGCAGGCCTGCATTAGGACGTGCACGCGCAAAAACAAAGGTGCGCAGGTTAAAACGCGCGGTAAATATCCGCGAGATATTCGGGGAACGTTATTCCGCTCGCGTTACCGCGATGACGGCATTTTCGTCCATTAATATTTAACCAATGGTGCGAGTCGATACGCGTCCGATTGATATGCAAGTGACAGCCGAAACTATTACGTAATCCACGCCTAAATTCCGTATGCCTCTCTCGTGCGAGCGGGATGCTGTTTTGCCGAAATGAAGCGAAATTATGGGCCGCCAATGGGGCCGCCGAGAACGCCCGATAGCTCATCCTCAATTATATCTCGTTTTAGGTCAACATTCTTTCAGCCATATCCTCTAAAATTCGCCTCTCCATTTCGAATTTCCCTTCGAACTCATCGTTCCGTGATCGATAACGCTCATTACAACCGAGCGGATTGAAAACCTAGGTGCGGAGGAATTTCCTTCAGCCGCCTCCCAGAGGAACACCTTTATCCTTCGCGTCGATGACTTTGGGCGGATCGATCGGTGGCCAAAAAACGGCCGGAATTCCTGAGCTTCCGTTGCGTAAGTTGGACGGTGCGTCGAAGAATCCCTGCCTGCCAGCTGCGCGCCGATAAAGTAATTCCAAGTATCCAGTTCGGGGAGCAGCGGGACAAGGAGTCGAAAATGAGTGGAAAACTGTTCAACTTTTACGGGCGATGCGGAACCTGGCGGGCTTATCGCGCGCGTGCTCGCGCACGGTGATTTATCCTGCAGGATGTCGGAACCTCCGCCTCTGGTGGCCTACATACCGAGAGTTATGCCCGCGCCGTTGCACCGTGTCATACGAGTCACCACCGAGAGACGTACGAGGAAATAGGAGCATCACCTTGGTCGAGCATCGCGGGAAATTCCGATGACAGCATCGGAGCACGAAACAACGGCTACATTCGCCGAGCTCGCCCCCGTCGCGAAAACGTTACGCGATAACCGCGGTCGTTTCGCGCGGCGCTCTTTTTTCTTCCCCATCGATCGTGCGAACGATGAGCGATAAACTTGCGTGCCGATAAAGCTTCCGCGGTGAATCTGTTCGGTAATATTCGCGGGGGTTCGATCGATACACGCGAGCACGCGAAACACTGGTGTCGCGATCGGAGAGATACCAAGCCCGGCGTGGGTGCTTCGCGGGCATCTTTGCGACAATGCAGCTGGCTTACTTTAACACCGTATATATTGATAAGAAAGTTTTCTTCGCGAACGAAGCTTTCAGGAACGAAATATTATCAGAATGCTATCGCCAAACGGATCCTAGTGTGTATACGCTCATCGGTCATACAAAAATCAGATGACGCGCGACGTGTAGGGTCCTACCGCCCACGCAGCACTTAAATCGAAATACCAGGAGGAGAATTTAGGTTCGTCCGCGAGGAACACGTGAACATCGCGTTAACGGCGCTGCGAGTGTGCACGGAAGAGAGAAAAAATATCCTGGCTGTTTTTATATAATTGGACAGTTGTAATCTGGCTGTCCGTAGCAATTAGCGTAATTTCAGTACTTAAACAGAAAACATATTTTCGCGATGTGTGCAGTTTATCGCGTGTTCATCGTTGCCTAGCGTGCGTAACACGGCCCACGAGTCCCACGACCACGGACACCGAAATCGATAAGCAAGGATATTAGCGATATTAACGTTTCCCCTCTTCTTTTCCTATTTTCTCTTCTTCCTCGAAACGGGGACGTTTTATGCGCTGCACAATTTACTCGGTTTAAAAGCCACTCTTGTGCCTTTGAAGATTCTTAAGAAATATTCTTGTTCCGTTCACGTGCTTAACGGCATAAATGGATCAACGTCATTACGCTCGGTGTACACGCGTGTAGCGGTGCTTATGAAAATCCACAGATTCCCTGATGATCAATGAACGCCAGATATTCTAGAGAGGAGGGCTGTAGAGCGGTGGTCGCGATATTCCGGCAAACTTCCGCCATTTCCGCGGGATTAATACAATTCCAGGGAACTTTAACAATCCGCAGCAACTAGCTAAACTAAACAGATTTCGTTGCGCGAGGAAACGTCAATTCTGACGCGTGCGTTTGATTTTAACAACTTGTATACGTACACAGACAAATACACGTGTACCGATGTACCATCGGCGCGCTACCCAGCCCGTAACTGACGGCTTGACGTTTGCACGCTCCGATGTGTACCCGATTTCGGATTTCCATCGGCGGAACCGTATATATTCCCCGCGTAATGAGGAAATCATGCCGGGTACAATTAATCCCAGTCGAGTTGAAATCGTTTCGACGGAATACCCTCAATTATAGCGGCGCGATATCGGCCAAGACGATCGACCGAACCGAGAACGGTGCTCGCAGAACGTTTAATCCTGTGACGACTTCACTTTCATCTCCGCAACCGTTTCACATCACCCTCGACTCTAAACTTTATTACAGACTCGTAGGAATCTTCTCGGCGTTAAACAACCGCGTGGATTGATGGGAATTTAAAAGGCCCGGCTGGTCGCAAGCTTGAGAATCGACCTTGTTATCGCGATGTTTTCTTCTCCGAGGGTATCAAAAACGATCGAATGGGAGAGGCGCGGGCGGAAGAAATGGGGGAAAAAAGGAATTGGTTCGTGGAACTCTTTCAAACGTTATCTCTATTGGCAGGCTAGATAACCGGCGGGTATTCTGATCGCGCTTCGAAACGATATCGTGTTCCCTAACTGTAATGCATAACGTGCACGGCTGTGTGCGCGCGCCCGTGCGCATAGGTATACAGGAGGCAAAGAAGGGAGGCAACTGGATAGGCAGCCGGGGTGTAACAAATAACGCCCGCACACTTATCTGAGTCATGCACTTTTCAGTGACAAGGGCGTATGATTTATTGCTCACGAGCTTGCTACAATGAGTCCAGGACGTGTTAAACTGACCGCGTTCATCATTAAAATTAATGGGTATTGGATACCCGGCCGCGCTTGTCGCAGGAAAGGCCGGCTGGGTTATAACCGAGCCAGATAGAGGGGCGGTACGCGCGCAAAAAGGCGGTACGATCATTTGTTCGTTCTAATTATTCGCGCCCTGTGTCCTGCCTGGATATACTGCAAATTGTGGGCAGAAAATAAGATGCGGTTGAGCGTAAAGGGCGTTCAAGGATCCTTTCAAGCCCTTCACAACGTGGCAAAGAGCCACAGCAATTCTCTAATTCCAATACGAAGAATAATTCTGCAGGAACGAATCTGTGAGCCTCTAGATATATACCTAATAACACGCAGAAGGGAAGGGAGCTTCAAAGAAAGTAGGAATACCATTTCCGTGACTGCCATTTGTAATCAGCCCCTTGCTTCCCGGATGCTGCTCGCGGAAGAACCCCCGACACGTAAAGATAATAATCTCCCGTAGCCCGAAACGCTTTTAGACCAGTAATTGTGTATACCCCTGTCTCAAAAAAAAAATTCGCCAACTCGATCGCCCCGGTGGCTGATTTTAACGCGACCTTCGAGGGTGCGTTTGAATAAAATTCACCTTCGTCGTTGGAAAATCGATACCGACGTCCCTTGGCTGAATTTTAACCTGCAAAGATGGAGGGTAAAGAAAGAGGGGTCCGCCGGCAATTGAAATTCGTAATGCGAACCGGATGTAAAACTTGGCGTAGGTAGAGGAGGCGCGTAAAAAGCACTTCCGTGACGGTCGTAAAGTTGCTGCACACAATGTGTCGCGGTCATTTGCGTTAAGGGTGGGCGCCACCCCCACCCCGTCAATCGTACCCGCATCTCAGGTGTTTAACGTTCACCGTCGCGAAATTGTTCTGGGTACCCAGCCGTCCATTGTGCCGGCGAATATGAAACGTGTTAAACTAACCGCCAACATCCATTAAAATTAATGGGTATTGAATAGCGGAGATGGCCCAACGAGATGGGCCGCTGCTGGAAGTCGAATGAAGTGCTACATCGTCCGCGGACCAAGCACCTGGAATCTGCTACTTCATGATACAAACTATCCTCGATCGAAAAACACTTGCTGTCCAAGTGAATTTAGGTATTAAAGCGGTGTAGGTTACTATACTGCTGGACACTATTTTTTGCCGATCGGTCACGCGAAAATGTTTAACGAAATTCGTGTAAAGTAAATAGTGTATCATCTGATACGTAAACGGCATTTTTTAAATTATAAAATATTAATAATAATAATAATAATAATAATAATAATAATAAAATATTAGAAGAAAATAGTGCATTTCATATGCCATTTCTTGGGTATTTATTTTTCAAGTAATGTATACATAATGTATATGTAGCGCAGCTTTCCTTAATCATTTATTCATTATCGAAGAACTTGAAAACCTTGTAATTCGAAATTAATGTAGCCAGAGGATTTTAAGAGCTTTAAGTAGATACACCGTAGTCTGCCGAAATTCTATAATATATTAGTCCTTCAATATGTACGAAAGTTTGCGAAAGGAAGAGGAAAAGTTTGCCCAGCACAGTAAACCTTTACTCGCGCCGCTACAACGTTCGTAGCAGAGGACTTTTCATTTCAATAACCCGAAATAAAACATTGGAACGTCGAAACACAGGTTTTCATTTCATTTGAATGAAACCGAACGTTCCAGGGGTTACCACGGAATACGGGAGACCTGCTAGCTCAGAAGAGATCACTAATTCCAGAGAAAGAAATCCCACCTCTGCGTAACAACCGCTTTCGCGTTCTACTTCAAGTTATACTTGACCTAGTGCCACCCCGCGGTAATCACTTTTCTTTTCCGATGAATTTTCCTCCGATATTCCCGGTACTCACCAAGTAGGTACTATGCAATACATTTCCGCCATTATAAATGTGTATACAATGGAACTCTGTATTCACCGTAAATCAAAACCACTTCAATCTATAGCCCCTTCAACTGACTCGTAATTATAACAATATTATTAAAAGGATAATACAAAAGAATTTAATTGTACCAAGTGTTCGAGCAATACAATCACCACAAAATATATAATTAAACCCATTAAACTCGAAACGCCTCACCCATCGCTCGCACATTTATCAACCCCCCACGCGAGTAGAGATTCACCCCAAAGGATTCGAGTTCTCCTCGATCGCCACCGAAGCAAATTGCAACAATGAAATTTTGTGAACACCGAGGGGAGAGCGGCGAGGCAAGACGAGGAAGAAGTGTAGGTAAATCGATCTGTCGGCGCACGTAACGCGCGGTTAAGTAGCGCGTTAAAACTCCGCCAGCGTCCCAGCTATGCTTTCAGGATATTTGCATAGGACTCTACTTTGTGGTACATACACGCACACGCATTTGGGGTGTATACACGGTAGGGGGATGCCTCGCGGACGTTTGTATGGCCACGTGAAATGACAACGGAATTGAGTCGCGCGGTGCAACCGCCTTGAGAGTTGCGGGCTTGATCGAGAACCAGGGGCTCGTTAGGGTGCACGGGCGCATCCCCGACGAGGAAATAACGTTTGCTCGCTCGACTCGTCGGCGAGGCGCGCGATAAATCCTCGGGGCGATCGATGACGATTGTTCCAGTCATTCGTCTTGGAACCTCACGCCTGCGAATACGTTCTTCTGTCCCGTGATATTGCACGACGACTGCAATTGTTTGGAGGTTCTACTTTACAGGGAATTGAAGACACACACGGGAGCCATTCGGTTTTCCTTTTTTAAACGAAATCGGTAGCTATTTTCACTCCCTACGGCGCAAAATGTGGAGATAAAGAGAGAGAGAGCACGGTTGCGAGTATTGAAAGCTACATATAGTGGAGAAATGTTTCCCTTTCGAGACCATGGAGCCATTTTTTTCTTTCTTAAATGGAGTCGATAGGTATTTTTAATTACTGGGACGGTAAAGGCGAGAGTAGAATGCCAAGAACTATCGTGGGCGGTATTGAAAGTTTCCAATAGCAGCAAAGTATTCGAGACCATCCACTTAAATGGAATCGACGGGTATTTTTAATTACCACGCTGTACAAAGTGAAAATAAAGTGCTGGGAACAATGGTGTCGGGTTTTTTTAGTCAATAGTAGAAACGAGGAGTTCGAGTGTTGCTAGTAGCAAGGTTCTACAATGTACACTATGGATGTCAAGGAGATAAGATTTCTGAATTTATCGAGCGCTTCTCTGCGCTTCGATAGGAGCGGTGGGTATTCATAATTACGAGTGAAATGTGGAGATAAACGGTGAAGAGTCGTGAGTATATCAATGGTTCTAGAAACGAATGAAATTCAATTTTCAAATTTATTAGACACTTTAAACGGAATGTTCAGCTTCCCTCGAATACCGTGATTCGCTCTTGATATAAAATAGCACGGCTTGCATTTTCCCCTCAATTATGGAAATATCAAGGAGGAACGCCGGGAACTTCAAGTATCCCGAGCATAGTTAATTTCTATTACATTTGTATATTTAATCTTCTCCCGGGAGCAATAATCCTGCCAACGACCCAGAGATTCCGCAGCTTTTGATAAAATTGTAAATAACGTCGATGATGAAACTCAGATTCTATAAAGAGTTCAGTAACTCTTCAACTAGAGAGGTTTATTTAAGGAATTACTGGCCCAACTGAATTGATAATGCAATTATTCACGGGATATTGCGTCAAACAAGTGTTTCGCTCATCTTCAACAGAATGTGAATGTATAAAGTGTCATTACAGTATCAAAGTTATACTTATCCATGCAAAAACGTAATGGTTATAAATTAAATAGTAAGAATATCCTTTGACAAATAAAACTCCGTCATTGCGAAGATGTGTACAACTGGCCTTGACAGATGAACGAATTTTGACAAGAAATTAAACAACTTCCGTCTTCATTTAGCTGTCGTCGACGAAAACAAGGTTAACTCTGGAGTACAAAAGGGGTGTGGAGGTCGGCCAAGCGTTTCATTCGTTATTCAACGTTCCATTTTGCGATTCAGTTACGTTTAGTTCGCGTCGAATTAAATTTATTCGCGGTTCTATTCATTTGTACTTAATAACTACCTACTATTCGCTTCTACCATCGCTATTATGTTATACGCCCTAGTGGTAGATTAGTTCTCCCGTCAGACAAAATAACCAAACTCCCCTGTCGCATGATGTTTCATTATCTCGGGTATCTCTTCCTAAAAATGAAAGCTTCATACGTTATAATTCAATATTAACGCACATTAAAACCGGTGCGTGATTTATCACCCCCGCGAAATGAAGTCGCCCCATGGAAATTGGCCTCGTATACTGTAATAAAAGCAAACCGCGCTGTTCGAATAACTCGCGGTTTCCACGATCTCGCCTAAGTGGGATCATTTGTACCTATATCATTAGCAACATGTATATGTAACTCCAAAACCGTCCAGCCGCTTTGAAAATCTACTGTAGCTAATTTAATCGGCCGGGGGATCGAAGCGCGCGCAGGTCACCGATTTAACCACCTATTATATTTAATGACTATTGTGCCACCAACATTGCTCGGTTTAACAGAAACATACCTACGACCCATAAAGTTGCATAAAGCACGTGTAACAAAAGCATTAGCCACCGAGGCTCCTGTAATTATTGCCGGAAAAGAAATGTCTGTAATTCGAGGGAATATTTACGCGCATAGAGAGGATAAATTCAGTTATTAAATTTCGCGTTTACCCGGAAGGGAGGATGGAAAACAGAGGAGCGCTAGCATGGAATAAATCGCAACAGTTGTGGAAGAGAATTCTCGGGGCGATTTTTGAAATACTATAATGATCATTAGCAGAAGAGAGACTGCTTCTTGTTTTCGAGGCATTAAGGGTGCAGCCATCCGTGATACTGTATTGCGATGTTTGAAATATATATAACAGAGGGGTATGGGTACACACGGATGTTTACGTAAGTATTATTTATATAAATTCGAAATAATGGTTGCAAAATTCAAGACGAACTCGAGCATCGATTTTCTGGAAATGCTGGTAGAATCAATTGTTTAATTAAACGAAACGCTCACCGCTGGCAATGTCTTTGCCAGGAACAAAACACGGACAGAATGGATTAATCACGAGCCGTCGTCAAAGGATGCTCTACCTGACAAATGCAGTGACGCCAAACAATTGCGATACTATTTCTCCTCGAGCGTACAACTCGAGAGACCCTTTCGCTCCAGTCGATCATAATTTAATTCTGCCAAATTTCCTGCGATTAATGTGGCTGCGCGGGACCGCTCTCTCTAATTAAATCCCTCACACAAGCCCGGATAGCACAGTTTCGAATCCAACGAATCGATCGAGTCGAGAGGAGCCAATCGAAGAAGGAACCGGAGGACAATAACATTTCTTCATCGGCATAACGGGGACGCTCACCTCAGTTCGATGCTCTGGTTCCGTTTTTCATTGATGCTGACGATCACGTCGCGAGGCTGTATGATGTTGTCCCCGTTGCACTTTGTGGAAGTCACTTTGCCGCACGATAGTCCACCAAAAGCACGAGCTAACGGCACCGTCCGCGGTTCTACGCGATCTCACTCGTTGCCACAGAACGACAGTGACATTTAACACCGAACACGAAAAGAGCTGAGATCCTGCGAGCGCGTCGACCAACGCCACGCGGCTCGACCTCGAAGGGACGCGTACACCTTCGATCGTCACTTAAGCGCGAGCTCGATCAGAGTACAACCGTAACAGTTGTCATAACACTGCACATTCTCTGATGCGGATGCTTTATCAAATCCACGCCTCGTCTCCTGTTCGGCGTTCGCGTGTGTCACGAGGAAGTCCGGTCCCTTGCCAGACACCAGATCACAGAACGAGTCGCGTCCTCTTGAGCGAGGGGTGCAATCACGATCGACACAGGATCACGTGTGACCACGACAACGACGAAGACTATTCACCAGACTACGTGAATCCACGGGAAGCACGTTACACGCAACGCGGCAAGACGTTCTTTCTCCAACCAAGGAGCTAGACTCGCCAGCTGATCCGACCGAGCAACGAAGAAAGGGAACGAGGGTGCGATAAATGGGGCGAGCGCGACGGAGGGAAACGAAAAGGAAGCACGTAGGGCGATGAACGAGCGAAGAACGCGGCAAACAACGGTAGCGGGAGGAGCAGAAGCGTGCGTATTTGCCCGCGCGACGACGTAAACACTTGGCACGAAAGCTCTCGACTGGCAGGGATGACCGAGCGGGCAGAGTTCGGTGGTTGGCGCAAGTAGCTCGGTAACGCGGCGTAACAGTGCGCAAGCTGTGCTTTTGCGCGGCAGATGCAGCCCCCAGGTAGAATCGGTAAGCCTGTCAGTTACTCTATCCCTGTCCTACTGGCTGGCAGAGCCTCGTCCCGCCTTGTCCCGCCTCGTGGCTCCCGAGTTCCTCCCAATCCACCCTCTTCCTCGTTTATATTCTCCTGCGTGTTGCGTGGCTCTGCTGCGACTCTACCATCCGTCCGTGATCGGGATCCTCGCGTGCGCAACGTTCACCCTTTTCCCTTTCCGTCGTCAGACTGACTGACTCCGACTGACCGACCGTTCGACCTGTGTACCTGCGCCGCGGCAGAGCGGCCACGGTGGATCGCGAAAAGTAACTGGCGAGCCGACCGACCCCGATTGCCTCGAGTCTGCGCCCTAGCGACATTTCTCGTGTACCGGATATAAAATATAGACGCCAGCTACCGTGTACGTGTACCTACGCGTCTCGTGCTCACCGTTCTGCTCCATTCTGCTCCATTCCGTTCCATTCTGCTCGACTCTCTTCTACCCTCCGCGTCGTCCTCTCTCCGTTTCACTTTGCCACACGCGCCTACGTTCCGCTATCGTCTACTACGCGGAGGCTTGAAAAGGAAGAAACCTTCCAACTCCACCTTCCCTTCGCTTCCTTTGCCTCTTTTTCCTTTCCGCCGCTACGCTTTCCCCAGCTTCTCTGTCTCTCCTTCCCGCCTCGACTTTGTTCGCTTGTTTCCTGCTTCTCTACTCCTTCTCCCCTTAGTCTTCCTTTTCGTCTGTTTGGTTTTCCGATTCTTCCCCCCGTTTGCTTTGTATCTCTCTTTTTTTTCTCCTCTTCCACCCCTACCCCTCTCTGTTGAGTCTGCGGCAGACTCGCGTCGTCCGACGCAGAGATGCTGACGCGTTTTCGCGTTGCTGCTCCGATGTTGTTGCTGGCGGAACCTTCACGCTTCCACTGCGACGGAAGCTGCTGGAGGGAAACTGCGTAACGCGACGTTCACCGTTGTCAAAGTATTCGTGTTCTACAGCGACGAATGAAGTTTTCGAACCGTTTGAAGGTAAAGCGGAGGTTGGGGTAGCTAACGTTATCCTTCAAGTCACATCGTCGGTTCTATGATAGTCCAACTGTGCCCTCCGCTCCGACGAAGTCTTTCTTCAGCTGCGCTAAACATGAATCAAATCTAACTTTGTTCTGGCTTACATACCAGTTTCTTTGATGTAACGTTATTACTTCAGTTCCGACATTTCAAGTTGGAAGCAGTTCTGTAACGGATCGACTCGAGTCAAGTCTGTTTCAAGCCTGAATTAGATTTAACGCCCCCTTTGTGTTGTCACTTCATCAGAACTCCATTTTCACCAGTGCTCTGGAAGCACAATATTATTAGCCGCCTCGTCTGAGAGCAGCTGCGCCGCGCATTTTTCGTAAATAAAAATTTCAAAATTGCAACTGCGAACGCGAAATTTCGCCACGTAACTTGCTAACGCGGGGAAATATTTAACATCGTTTGCACACCAACTAATTTCCCGAGTATTTTTCTTTCGCCATTCCGCGAGCATCAATTTCTTACGAGCATTATGAATTTCCCGGCTACCTTCGCGGAAGGGTTTTACCTCGAAATGGCCGGGCGTAATTATGTTTATCACCGTGTTTAATATACGTATTTATCACCGCGTTTAAAGCATGGTTCAAGTCGGGACGTAAGAGCTCCTTCGCAGTTATGGAAATGTCCTTCTGTACGGAGTTTTATGCTGCATCGGCTACAAACCTATAATACAACCCGCGGTACACCCTTTTTTCCCCCGCTGGAACAACCTGCCACGGGCAACTACGGTATACGAATACCAGTAACGAGCCACACCTTCGGAATACATTAACGCATCGGACGGTTATTTCTCCTGGAAAAGCGGTTTCCTTCGACCCGGCCGAGCGGCCGCGCGGTATCGGTGCACGTGCGATGCGAGTAACGAGCAATCCAATTTCCAAGCTTCAACTTGAGCATCGCGCGTATATTAACAGGACAGTGGATCGAATAAAGTTGATCGCGAATCTGAACTAACGCTTGATTTCACGTCGTTACGGGATGATTTACATCTCCCTCCCGCAGTTCAACTTTACAGCACTTTGCAAGTTTCAGCTACCGAGGTTCGTTGTCTACTTTCTAGCATCAGCGCAGAGTGAGATTCAAAGGAGAAGCCATTAAGGCGATGCAGAAGTGCAGCTGGAAGATGGTGCCTTAAAATTCCACATACCTTCGCTTCATCTGATTACTAATTACTCGAAAAAGCAAACTAACTCGAGCCCAGCTCCGGCGAAAGCGTTCCGAAGATAATTGTATCGCTTTCACGGACGCTTGAACCTCCGCCGTCGAATTACGCTGCTCCTCGATTTCGCCGAAATTATTCGGCATATTATTGTAGCCTGTCGTGTGTGTTGCGCCGATTTACTGTAACGGGCAAAGTGAATGCAGATCATTACGTTTCATTAATGCAGAGCACCCTGTGTAGAATTCATGCACGGGGCGAAATGTTGGGGGTGTAACCAACGTGGATCGCTTTGAAAAGCTGGCAACCTGTAATTCGACGTTGGATCTCACACTGCCATTGGTACCCTGAAACTTCGATCATTCGCTCTCTTATTGCGTATAGCGTGAAATGCAGTGATCAGTGAGATAAACTGAGGTAGAAACATACGAACGCACCCACGATTAATTAAATCTTTTAATCGATGTGTTATTGAATTTATAATCGCTACGTTCGATAAACGCGGCTCAAACGGTACCTTTTTATGGAACTGGATGATATTTTATTTCTCATGTTGGAATATATTAATTAAATAGAGCGTTTTAATACCGTATCGTTATTAGCTCTGCAATTACTTAATTAGCGTTAGGCGAAACTCGGTGAAGGTACGGCTTACAATCTAGATGGTTGGTTACATTTCTCTATATAGACGTCGTATAATGCATACGCGGCGTAATGTGTACACGTTAATTGCATCACTGTTGCCAGCGTAATAAACGCTTTGCGGCATCGCTTTTCATGAAACCGCGTTATTGCGCGCCGAAGCGAAAGTAGGAAACAAAACTGCCCTCCCTCGAAATCACGTGCGTGTACATATTTATCGCGGCTGTGCTGAAGCAGAAGGAAGAAAAAGGGGGCGGTGGGATAGAGTGTACTCGTTCCTGCTGCAAAGTTGACAATTTTAGATCTTAAAGTTCGCGAGTAAATCTTAACTTCAAGGGGCTAAAAGTGGAATCAAAGTTTTAAGTTTTGCCCACGAGTTTTATCTTCCAGGCGCCGTTTACGCAAAAAAAGGGGAAGGCGGGGAGGGAATTTTGTTCGTTCAAATTTTTCAGACGCATTCATATTCATTACCTCGGGCTTTGGGACTTTCCGTCGGAAATGGATAAACATTCATCGAGTGACATAAGGCTAGCATGCTGAGTACGAAAGGTCTCGCGATTTTTCCGAAGAAGCTTTATTTATTGGCATAAAATCTATCGTTTTTGTTATTCATAACCATGCATGACGGCACTCTGGTATCCATTTGCAACTTGAATTGCCTGTCGCTCAATAGGCTGCTATTTTGGGATCAAATTGAAAGGGACATAGGATTCCCTTGCTAATGCCGAGGTGAAAGGATATTCCGAACTGACCAAATCCAGCGTTCTTTGAATTTGGATTCTCTACGGAACGTGCGAATATTTCAATAACCATCGCTAAGTAGAAGAGGTTAAAGCGGCGCATACAGTGAAACGGTCAGATATTAATCGGCCATTAACGTTCTCGCATGCGTATCTGATGGCGCGTGCACAGCGTAACGTGGAAACGTTAATTCCTGCAGAGTGTACACGTCGAGAGGTTTACACCTTTGCTGTTTCATCAAACCGTGAGCCACGAATAGCGGGTGGCAAGCTGGGAGTTCCAGCATCATTCTAATGCATCGAGCCGCGCTGTGCACGTGTATCGAACAGACTTCGTGCGTAACGAGACAGCCCGTGTTCACCGTGATAATTTGGCTTCGTGTTGCAAGGAATTACGCGGCGTAGTCACGTTCCACAGAAGCCCAGCAAATCTTGCTGAAAAAAAGCGAGAATTGGCTTCCAGCTTCCAATAACGGGACCTCGTTAATTGCGAGAAATAACTAATCACTATCAGCCAACACTGAAAAGCCACAGACACAGACGCATCCAACCCGTAATTCCCCAATAATCCTTAGGAAAATTGAGAACACTATTAACCTTACACAAACCAATTATTCAACAACAACATCGACGCGTTAAATACCGTTCCCTCTCCATCCGTTAACGTTTCGAGGCATCTTCTTCTTTTATTCCCTGCGAGATTAGATTGTCCCGAGTGTAACTCGCAGCAGAGACCCCTCGGAGAAAGTTTCTGGAGCAAAGTTTTGAAAGGAAAAAGCGAGAAGAAGTAACAGAGCGCAGTGGCAGGGATTCCATCTGTAAAAAGAGTAATTATTCCTTTCGTCACCAGTTCGTCGTGTCTTCATTCCTCGCGGCCGTATGAATCCATTTCTACTTAACCCAGCTGGCGAGCAACGTTCCTCGGCGCATTCCAAGTCGCCTGGATTAACTCTGATTCGCCGTGGACTGATACGATTTCGACAAAGATGGCTGAGCCGAATTTCCCGAGCAGAGGAACTTCGATCCCCCAAGGAGTCAGCCAGACAACACAAATCGCGTGGAACAGCCTCCGATACCGGTCGGCTGGGCCAAACTCCAGCCTCGGCGAACGCATCAGCCGCATGCCTGTATCGACCACCTTGGCCCGAGTTTCGGCAATTTAATCGATGCTGATCCAGGCCGTTTCGGCTCGATCGAGCTGCATCGCAACGATGGCCCCGATAAGCTTATCTAAACAAGAATAGCGCGTAACATGTGCAAACGATGTAAGAATATTCAATTATTTACAGGACCAAGATAGAAACACATCGTGAGTAACAATAATTGATAAGATTCTACGGCAGAATACCTCTAGCAATTCTGGTCGGATGTTCCGTTTGCAGATTTAGAGGGTCTATTCTGGTAAGATTTAGACATTATCGTGTTTCATACATTACTTGCCCCGTCCTATGGAGGTCAATTAACACCGATGTGACTCGCAAGGGTTACGTCAAGAATCCTTCCTTTTAGAGATTTTATTTCCAGAATACGATTCACCTCGTCACACTTGTACTAATATTTCCTTCCCATATTATTACGCGTTCCTTCCCTTTTTGGGACCGAGAACGTGCAAATTCCTTTAAATAAATAGAGCACTCTCCAAGCCGTCCCGTTCGCTAAATTTCACGGCACGTACCGCGCATCGTCGTGTTTATTATATTCGCGAAGCAACAACGCAGTGGTAGAGATATTCGCCGCGTGCACCGCGGATCCACGAACGTTTAAGTATGATAAAAGTTGCATAGACTATCGCGCGTCTAACCGAACACATTTACGCGTGCCTCAGCCACGGTGAACCGAACACGGTGTAATTGTTGCAGAGTTCGCCGTGCGCGAGGCGGAGGGTAAACTACTCGCCGTAAATTACACCTGCTCCGCCTGTTTTTCAACATTTATCGCGGCGCAGGAATATCTTCGAAGCGAGCACGCTCGCATTGATATGGAGAAAAATTGGTCGCCGGTCTGTGTGGAACGGCGGCGGCGACGACGTGCTAAAAATGAAAGCCAAGACGCCCGTGTTTCTTGCGTATCGTGTAAGAAATATGATTCTGATTGTGTCTGACGCAATAACATCCCTTAGACAGCTCGGTGCTCCGTGCGCGGCACGGAGTCAGGCTAGTCACTTGTTATGCATGATATATTGCGGCGTGCTTTCTACGTGTCTTCGTTACAACGCTGCTCATATCTCATCATCCCGCGATAGCTCGCTCTATTACGCGAATTTTCCAAATAACGGAGCCAATTATCCATACGGGATTCGCCCAGCGTTGTAACGTCGACGCCGCGTTTCGAATTCAACATCTGCATTGTATACCTCGGCTATGACAAAGGTATGGAACGTAATTAACCGTGAAGGGGTCGAAATCGATACTTGATTCACCTCGTTTCTTTGTTGTCGTGCACGCTGTTTAAAGTAATTAGAGGGTCGTACGCTTGAATCAATTAGTAGGTATCTACAAGCTCTCTCCCGCCCTCGAAATACATGCCATCCTCTTTGGATCCCGAAATTTACTCCTCAGAACGGAATTCCGCTGGAACGTAATCTCCTAAACGCTTCGAACACTGTATTTACGTTAAAAAAGATAAGGTCTGAATGGCCCGAATGGGGTAGCTCGCGTATCTAAATCACCATCGAAAGCGTTGACCTACATATTACGCTTCAAGCATGTTCGGGAGGATTTTTACGGGCAGTAATAAAGCCGTCGTGATAGCGTGGCGTTTCATATAACCGCTTATTGGTACTCGTACGGGCGTATTTCAATGCTAACACTTCGTAAAGACGTTTCGTGTTACGGACTATGGATGGTTAGAGCCGCGGCGTTATCGAACTTTTCTCCATGGAGCAGATAAGCTCGTTACCGATAACGCTATGAAAGTCAATGAATTGACGAGGCCGCCGAGAGGGTGATTTTTAAAATATGTATATCACGTTGGCAACTTCCTGGAAACGTGATACGAACTTCCAAATTTATCGTGCTCGTATTATCGTTGACCCATAGTGGCTCTTCCATTACTCTGATTAATATTTCCGCCATTAGGATGCGCAGCATTATAAAATCATTCGCAATATCGCTAAAACACGAGCAATTAATGCTCGTAATATGCTCGAACGATGGGTGACCGATGACAAACGCAACTGTTCCATAAAAATTGTTTTCTACCGGCGCGGAATGAAAAAAGCATCGTCAAATGGGGAAAAAGGGGAGCGGCCTGTCGATCGTAAACAACAACGTCGAAGAGTTTTGTACACAATCGATTATTTATGCATGAATGTAAATTCCGCGTGCACCGATAAACGGGAAGCATGTGTGGGAGCGTACTATTTCTGTTGACACTGCCGTTTATGTATATAAAATTAAGCGACGCAATGGAATGCTCATTAGATCCCGGGCGATTCCGTCGGATTTTCCAACGGTCCCTCTTCTCTCTATTTCTCTTCACGGAGTTTGAAGTTTATGTTTACCGCCCCTCTCCCCAAACTTCGGCAAAGAATGTATCAAGTGTGTACTATCCGTCTCGAGAGTTTTACAGTTGCCATGAACCACCGCCACCGACTCGAAATATTCTGATTAAACGCCGGGGGTACGTGGCTCTCCTACTGCAAACAATAAACATTCTAGCTTGATGAAAATTGTATTGCGCGATGAACTTCTTCCTTGAGCGCGTTCCCTCGCAGATCATTACTATAATTAAAAAAAACAGAAAGGAATTCCGCCGACGCTGAGCCGGTTGGACGGTCCATTATTATGCCCTGTTTCGCGGTGTTATTTTGGGGAAATGGAATTTTAAAGTTCAACAGGCGTCCTGTTTCCGGCCCACCATGAACGCCGGAACCTTTTAATTTCAGAGGGTTGCAGGGTTAAGAAGCAAACAGCCTCGCGACCTACCTCATCCTTCAACCTGTCCGATAACTCAAACGCCGGGAGGAGCGAAGGGGGTATGGGGAGGGGTGCGGGAGTACATTTTTATCTGTCGATAAGGGGCAAGTAGCGCGTAACTCCTTTCATATTCAATAATAACGTCACGCCGCAACCTCGCGACGCAACTTTGAATACGTACCTATATAACAAAAGTTCGGAACTTATAAGATGTCAGGAACTTTCCACGATAATACAACAAGACGCGAACGCGTCCTGGCAGCGCCCGACACTGCTCCCGCAACTTTCCCAATTTGCCATCTATGACTGGGGCCGCGGATTCTAACTCGATACCGGGAGCCTTTTAATATTCATTAAATCACGGCCGCGCGTCTTGGGCGTCATTTCACGAGCCGCTTCGTCGCTGGATTAACTGTCCGACCGTTCGCGTTCGAACCGTCTGCGTGAGCCGGGAGGGAAATCCAATTTTCGCGGGGCGTTACACGTGCTCCGACCGGGTAATAATCCCGCGATCAAAGGGTCGTGTTTTTAAAACGATACGTGATCACCGACGGCAAATATCGCGGTATCATTCCGCGGACAGATTTATGAAACGTTTGCAATTTCTCGAAAGCTGCTAACTACGTCATTTGCACGCCAGGAATATTATTGCCTCCGTCCGCTCTCCTACCTTTGGCTGCGAAATTATTTTCTGGTTATTTCGAGCGCACACTCCAACGCAATACCCCTTTCGTTTTCCAAATCAACCGATAAGGACTCTGAAACGATCTTCAAAAGACTTTGATCTTCTATTACCTACATGTTGTGTAAGAGTAATTATACGCGTGCGCGTATAAAAAAACGGTATCGTTTTCAACACCATTGCGGTGCACACCATAAATGTATAAACCGTGCAGGTTCCACCATGAAATTTTCATAACTCACGCCACTTTCCGTGAATTTATGCTCACGGTGGCCACATTACCTTCTCGCGTTACGCGACATTTTATCCAACATTTATGATCACTATAAGCTAAGATCGTTACCCCTATGGTCGTATTTTTCACCATTAACGGCTAATAGGGCTATAAGTCATCGTACGACAGAAATGAAAAAGCGCGGTGGCCACGCATCCCGGTAATGATCCGCGCCGCTGTGATACTTCTAACAATTTGGCTTTAGAACCTAGCGTCCGTAACCGGAGGAAAGAAGGACGGATGGACGTCGTTGGCATCGAACTGACGTGACTGAGGCTTTAGTACAGATATCACGCGGTGATGTGACATTTTAAGGGCTCGCCTCCATAGGGCATTCTATGTTTCTAGTTATAGTGCTCATTCGAGGGGTCACGAAAGAAACTCTCACTCCCCCTGAGGCGTGTATTTTCTAGGAACAGTGCTGAGTACAGTGTTTGTCGATTGCGTAGCAATAAACTGGACTCCACGCTTAATATACCCAGACGCAGGAAGCGCAAAGGGACAATAAAAGGCTGGCGAATACTTAAATATGCCAGCAGAGGCAGATAAACGCAACAATGGAGTGTCCCCTGAAGGAATTCCAAACGTAGCCGCATTCCAGGAACAGAGTCACCCCAAGGACCGCTCGTCCTAAGAAACCCACCCTGCTATTATTGCTTCTAGACAGTGGACCTCATTCTCCCATCGCTAACCCCGCGAAGAGGTCGAACAATAGAAAGGATACGTCGTCTAGAGTGACTTACAAGGGATGTTAGGCATCCTGAAAATTCAGAAAATTATGCAACTTTGTGTGCAAGTATAGTAGCTCATGCGTAAGACAAACCTATTTTTTGTTTTGGGGTGTGAAATCACCCCTTGAAAAAATGTTGACATTTTTTGTGGAATATCTCGAGAACGGTGAGAGATATCGAAAAGAAGTATAAATAAAAGTTACATCTTTCTTTTATATCTACAAAACTGCGTGGAAATAATTATCGAAAAATCCATACTTTTCGAGTTATCTCCACCACCAACCCTTAATTCGATAATAACTTTTACGCAGTTTTGTGGATATAAAGAGAAGATGCAACTTTTGTTTAAAATTCTTTCCAATATCTCTCACTGTTCTCGAGATATTCCACGAAAAAGGAATTCTGCATTTCATTTAAAGGCTAATTTCACCCCTTGATAAACCACTCTACGTGCACACATTACTGCATAAATTTCTGATTTTCCGGGTTGCCCAACTTCCCTTGTAGACGCTCGACAATATTCCTTAGCGCATCACGCACGAATCGAGCTGGAGAAAGCATAAGATACATAATTCCCCTCGGTTGAGTAGAGTCGATGGCTCTCGCTGTCGATTCGTCGGAAGTAATGTCGCAGATAGGCCGTGTGCTCTGTCCTCGGAGCAGCAGAGGACCACCGCAAACTCTGGACGAGCGGCTCGGGATATCCTGGGCATAGCGGCTAGCTTTGACAAGTTTACGACGTTTAACGGGATGCAAATGCCGCGGCGCTTTCGCACGCAGCCCCGAACCGGCGATAAAGAGTGGAATACACCGGGGATCAAGCGGCGGAGGGCGGGAAAACCGGCGTAATTACACGGCGTACGGTAATCCTCGTATAACAACGCGAGGACCGCGCCGAACCCTCGGAACGAGCTTCGGCTACGGGACTGGCCGAATGCCAGCTGCTAGAAACCAGAAGTAGCGACTATATCCACCGTGTCGACTACCCTTCGCGCTCCTGGTGCGTGTGCACACGACGTAAACGAGCGAACGCAAGTATACTAACGACCACCAGTTGCCTGGCCTTACCGTCGAACCAGTGGATCGGGACGGTTTATAGCCAGACACGCGGCGCGAATCAAGATCCCCGCTCCAAAGTGCCACCACGAGGACCCTCTCCAAAGGACGAAATTAGCCGGAAGCGAGTGATCGCGGGACGCGTTGGTGTGTCAGAAAATCGCTTCAAAAAAAGGAGTCGGAGTTAACGTTGCTGGAGTTCGTTACTTGGATGTTTCGAAGGAGCGACGTCGATGCAGATTTAATGAGGTAACGTGTAACATCCATGGGGATGGTTTGCGAAGTTACATTCTCACTATGGAACTCAGTGAACGTGGGTGTATTTAGGGTAGTAGAGGTTCGCGTAACGTGTGTTTTATTGATGAACGGATGGTTCCGAAAGTATTTTCCACCGAGATAAAGGCATTCACTTTAGTAAAGGTAAACATGTACACGAAACCAAGATACATTTCTATGTTCGGTTGCTGGAGAACTCGCATAAAATCAGCCCCGTTTGCTCGTAAACAACATTTGTCCCTGCCGTGCGATCAGAATCTCGCGGAATCGAAACGCAACGCTTTATGAAACGTATGGTAGGAACCGCAGCCAGTAGTTTCTTAGGAGTTACGGGCAAGTTTCCTGGGCCGCCGTGAAATAAATTGTAAGCGGGTTCTCGCATGCTTATCCGCCGTTATACGCCTGCCGCGGGAATAATTACTTGAACTGTAATTTTTACAAGGGGCCAGCGTGGCAATAGATATCAGCGCGTATAAATTGGCGCGGCTCTCGCGGCCTGGCCCGCGGACGAAATTTTAATTTCGCCTGCGAGCCGAAAATTATATTTCCCGGCGTTTGCGCGACGGCCCTCGGGACGACTTGTAAATTGCGATCAGATTTCACTTTGCTTAGACGTCCGCGGGGCTTAGGCGACCGCGGCACAGGTCTCGAAAGATCTATCTCCCGGCTTAATGAGGAGTGAAACGCGACACTATACGGTAATGAAATCAATGTGTACCCGTGGCTATCCACTGAAAGCCATGCGCGCCATTTAACAGCAGCTAGCACAGGGCACACTTTCCTAGGCGACGCGCGTTGTTTCAAAGAAATTACGATCGTTAGTTTGATCGAAACCCTCGATTCTTTCCGAGCCCGCTAGTTAATCGACTGTAGATGGTGTTACTTCTGGAGGTCGCGTTATTATTTCAGAATATATTTCTGCACAGACTCGACATTCAGCGAGAATCGAGACTCTCATATGGACCACCGAAGGACACTAATTGTTTTTGCATTCAGCAGGATTCCCTGCACGTGTCTATCGATTACCCATACGTCTGCGACCTAATTGAGTGCTCCATTTTTGAAGCACGATTATCATTATACCGAGGAAGGTATGGATACGGTATACGGCGCACGGAAGATCACAATTTCGCTTGCACGGTCAGCCACGGGGGCACGGCAGACATTCCGCTTTTATTTCCATCGTAGCTCCTAACGAGATATTGATACAGCAACGAGAGACCAGCTGTAACTTTCTACCATAGGATCCCCGCACATATAGACTCGTCCGCAGTCAGTCGTCGTTACGCGGAGGATGGGCTCGATAAATCCACGTTAGTATGTGCGGAGGGTCGCGAACGTAGCCTGTGTAACCACCCTTCTTGTTCTCGAGCATCGTCCGTAACATCGTTCCGGAGTTCCACGACGCCAAGTCGGACGACTTGGAAATTTATTATCGAGATGCGAGGAAAAAGCGAATACGACTTCCATGACCGGCCCGCCGTGCACCCTAACCCCTTAATTCTCCTGAGGATGGGCCAGTCGCGGCTCCGTATTACATAGCGTGGTAAAACAATTGCTGGCAACGAAATTGAGACCGATAACCCTTTCGATATAGGCGTCGAAAGAAATGAAATGAAGTAATGAAAATGCATTAGACGGTGAGCAAGACGATGGGTAAAGCAATAGTTGAGATTCTTCCTATTATCTCGGTGGAAACGTTCATTACGTCTGATCGAACTGATATCACGGTCAACGTAGCAGGTTTTAAAAACTAATTACGGTAGGGGTGGTTTTTTAGATATTGCCTAGTTCTATCCACCACATTCCCATTTTGTTAACAACGCCACGCAGAGCGGCTGAAGCCAGTGTTTGTTCGTGTAGAAAAATAATACCAGACCCGTGGTCCTACCCACACGAGCCGCCGGCAGAATTGTTTCCCACGCGAACGCAACAAACACGGCCGAGTCACGATCGTCGATAGCATCACGTACGTACAACGGAAGCCTTGAAATTTTAAACATCGCGGCGCGTAATGACACCCCCAACGACACGGGGGTTGTGCTCCATTGTCTTCGTTGACATGCGAGCATTAATTAAACGACCTGTACTCGATGTACCCGTTACAAAAGCTGGATGGCGGGGTGGGAAAAAAATGGTTCGCGCGACCGCTCTGAATCCCTAACGAGGACACGTTTTATGGCCGATACGCGATATCGGCGCGACCGTAATAAATACGTCCGTGAAAATATGTTCATACGCGGTGAACAAATAAAATCGTCCATAAAAATCTGGTCGTTACGGCGGGGAATTCAACGTGTACGTACACGGGGAGAAATTTGTTCTTATGCGGAGCACGCAACCGGGTGGTCTGAGCCCTCATAAAGCCGGCTTCTATATATGTATGTACCTATAACACCGCTTAAATGTACAGCCGCCGAGATCATCCATCTTGAAGCGGATCTACGATTTTCGTAGGCAATGATGGTGTGCTCATCGACCAAGTAACGTCGAAGCGGTATCCAGTGGGATCGATAACCCTTACAATGTGGATCGAACGCGGAAGTAGAGGAGCGACGTGGAGAAAGAGCCATTGCAAACATTCGTCGCTGAAGGAAACCAAACACCATTCCGTATGATATACAGGGGTGGAGCGATATAATGAGACAAACGTGCAAGACACAAAGGGCCTGCCACAAAAATTTACATACCATTATTTGCGCGAACTCTATTTGCAGACGATTAAATCGCATTCTCCAGCCACCGTTCCACAGGTGCGAGACGGTTTGAAAAACTTTTCACCTCGCAGGCTGGGGAAAGTGACTCGAAATGGGTTGTTATGGGGCGTTTTGGTGTATGTTTTTACAGCTCCGATCCAATAAATCTTCAGAGTGAAAGGTAATTTATTGTAATGCATCGTTCGTTAGGCGGATGTCGCGATAATTACGAGCATTACGATTCCATGTTTATTTGATGCAACACGCAGACTCTGGAGTGAACGCAATAAATCCTGATGAGTGTATTAATTTGATGATGATGAAGCGGCGGAAGTGCTGCCTCCGAAACGCCGGAAGCTACAAATCAGACGCTGTAACTGCTTGGGGGGTGAAAGTTGAGGCCTCTATTCTACCGGATGTTGGTTGTAGTTCGCAAAAGTTATCGAGGCAGAGGGAGGCAAATTTTTGTCGCTTCTGCAGTATTGACACAGACGAGGTATAGGATAAACCTATCACCTTATGAATGTTCGTTTCGCCACCCAAACTGTGTTATCGACCCATAATTTTAGGACCGAATGTAGTGGCATCTGCTCATGAACAGCGTCCAACTCAGCAACTACTCTGAAATGTGTTGAAATGCTGAAAGGTGTGTACGTGCTTGTATACGTGTGACTTGTTTGAAGGCAGGCTTTTGCTACGCTATGCTTTGGCTCGGCTTGTCAACGACTCACGCGGATTTTTCTCCGAAAATCCATTTTGGGGATCAAGACACCTTGGCGCTCAAAAATTCGATATCTAAACCGAAGGGATCGATGGAACTTTGTTTCCACCTATCTCTTTGGTTTAGTAGGCTAAGGTTTTCATGTACAGAGAGATCGACGGAACTTTGATTCCATCTATCTCCCTACGGGTCTCGAAACGCAGCAACCTCCTCGTGGTGAGACCTGGTAATCGGTGAGAACCGAACCGATAGCTGCGATTGTCAAATATTCTAGGCGGATATAAGAATTTCTGTAACATACAATACTATGGTAGAATGTAAGAATAAGATATGTAACTTGAAATGTTGTTCGATTGGTTCCTACCGGACCCCAGAACACGAGTATAGTGTTACGTTAGTAGGATAACTGCAAGTTGGAATATTTCAGCGAGATACTGCACCTGATGGGTTTTTGACAATTTTTAAAGTCCTCTCCACTTCAGCACCTTATTGAAATATACCAAGTTACAATTCCTTGGCGAGATATTCCACGTTACATCATGAAATGTCTTTTACAAATAATGTTGTTTATATAAATTTTTAAGTTAAATAAGTTTGTTTTGCGTTAAATAAGCTCGAATAGGACAGCAAGATTAAAAGGCATATGCGTTCTTGTTTTGTTGTGATCCTTCTTTCTCCGGCGTTGCACGGAATACGTTTATAAAACGATCTTTAAATTGTCACTCTAACAGAATCATTTGCAAATCGCGGGTTTCGAATGACCTAGTTTTACACATGTTGAATTCTAATTCCTACCACGCGTAGCGTTACAACCTTATTCGAAACTTCACCGGTAACGTTGCATGCGACACTAAAATGGTAAGGGGGTCCTGGGACCCCCCAAACCGGTGACAGAAAAGTGCATTGGTTGATAGGTCTATCCTATACCTCGTCTGTGGTATTGTCAAATTGCACATATCTAACGAGATACAATTTTAGAAAAAAATTATTACCCTAGTAGGTTATAAACCTTGCGTCAGGAATGCCTCTCTAGCCAGCAGATGGTAGGAGTATACCAGCACACGATACCTCTAGTTTTGCCAGCAGAAGACAACTGGAGAATATCGAGCACAGATACGAAATGTTATTTTATCAATATGCACCATGATCGGGCAACAATTTTGTATCTCTTGGAGTAGATGACACTTCTGTCTCCTATTGAATCCCTCAAATGTCAAATGACAATAGAACTAGCAAATTATTTCGAAATACAGAGAAGTGTGAGCTGTTATCAGTGGCTATATTGAATGCAAATTGCCATGTATCAGTGGAATAAGTTAAACGCAGAATAAAGTATGGTCTCGTAAACGCAGGATCTGTGACGAGCCCTGTATGGAGTCCAGCATGAAAGTCGATACGTTCCATTATCCTATTATCTGGATGCAACCAGCTGAAGCTGCAGCTTATAAATACTACTATCAGATAATGCCTATCTTTACTCGACAGTGTTTGCTAACCCCCCAAAGGGTTTGGTAGAGACAGCTCGTTGCAGATAGATCGCAGGATGATATTGCACGTGGAACACGATTGCGAGATCCCAGACAAGGCCCATGACATACTGTTCCTCCCCGGGAGAGGTCCTTTCCGAAAGCTGTTCCACCTCCTCCGTCTCTCGCTGATGGCCTCGCGCAGGAACCCAGCCGCGCAAAAGTATCTGCGTAGCACCGCTTCCATAGTCCGCGAGAAGCGTCGTCAATTGCGAAATCACACTCACATCATCCACCCTTTCAGTATGTTCAGGTCAGAATGCACAAATCTGTCACAGGTTAACAGTTAACGTAATGATAAATTGGCTCGTGAAAGTTTCTGGTCCACTTTGCGTAAGCGTAATGGCCCGCACGATCGTAGACACTGCTGGGACTTCCTGATGGTGTTCGTGATAACCGTGTTGCTGGTGATGACGCCGTACCAAGCCGTTTACGAGTGGATCAAGCTACCCGTAGCCTGGTTCGTCATCAAGAACTCCTTGCTGGTGACCTGTTGCATGGACATGGTGGTTAACGCAATGACGGGGCAAGTAACTGCCATTTAATTGGGGCTTTGCGCGAAGTCAAGGGTGCGTCTCGGTATCAGGTACTTGGACGAGGAAGAGCACGCGGTGATACTGGAGCACAGGAAGATATTGAACCGATACATGAGGACCGGCGATTTCTTCGTCGACTTAGTGGGATCGTTCCCGACCGACCTCTTCTTCGCGGACATCTGGCTGGAGTACAAGGTGGCCCGCAAAACCGCGTCCCTGTTATGCATATTCCGCGTGTTCTCCCTGAGCTCATACATAGGCCGTCTAGCATACGTTTACGACACGCCCCTGGCGGTGTACGAGTTCTGCATCATAATATTCTGGCTGCTAATGGCGCTGCACTGGCAAGCCTGCCTCTACTGGCTGGTGCCCATAGTGACCATGTCGATACAACGGCCCATGCGTCCTGCGAGCGACTCGTGGATGCACATGCTCAATCTCTGGGAGTCATCCAGAGCCTCGCAGTACTTGGGCTCCTTGTTACGCGCCATCGCGACCTTCCTGAGGTCTGGGCTGGTGCGCTCCAACTCCCGCAACGTGGCCGACATATACCTGATCATCGTGTTCCAGCTGCTGGGGATACTGGCTCCGTGGATCCTTGTAGCTCGCGTCATGCAGTTCTTCAAGGGCAGGAACAGCTCGCGACTCAGGTATCAGAGCACCGTGGCACAGCTGAGGCAGTATATGAGGCACAGGCAGCTACCCTATTACACGCAGCGACGTATCATCCAGTACTACGAGTTCCGCTTTCAGCGCCGATTCTTCCGCGAGTCTGAGATCATCAACACCCTGTCCTCACAGATGAGGCAGGAGATCAGCATGCACTCCTGTCGCAAACTGGTGGAGAATGTCACGTTCTTCAACAACCTGCCGCTGACCTTGCTGGGTCGGATCGTCGCGTTACTCAGGTCCGAGATCTTCCTCACCAACGACGTGATCGTCAGGGCGAACCAACCGGGCGACTGCATGTACTTCATCGCCACGGGCACCGTCGCCATTTACACCAGCTCCGGCAAAGAAGTGTGTCACTTGGAGGATGGGGCGCACTTCGGCGAGATCGTGCTGGTCATGCCGAACGAGATGAGGGTGGCTAGTGTAGTCGCTGTAGAGGTGTGCGAGCTGTATCGTCTGAACAGAGCCGACTTCGCTAGGACTATACACCCTTATCCCATGCTGTGGGAGAGGATCAAGAAGATCGCGGTCGAGAGGCATGAGAAAACGATGATACTCAGTGCTCAGTAGATCGTTGTTGATGCTCTTGCCACGTAGACATTCGCGTAATGCATAGAGTAGTTAAAAGAAGCATGATTAACTTGTTCAGACACTTGTTCAAGCTACCTAGGTGTTTTCTCGATAAGACACTTAACCTGCGTAAGTATTTAGAATTAATTAAAAGCGATTTAAGCCGCTTCTCACTCGAGCCAAGCTTCTGGCGCTTTTCTGCCGTTTGGAATGCTCGAAACTGAGGCTAATTAGAAATAAGATATTACTGTCTTTCGTTCTAATATATTGTTAACGTAACGTCAGGCCACAAGGAACGTCCATTACACGATCAACTCCGTCGAATCCTTAATGAGCGGAGGAGATAATAGCAGGGGAATAGTTAAAGCCCCATCGCATCTCCAAGATCTGATAACTGTTTCTCCCAGGCCGGCATTACCCGGCGGAAGATTTATCGACGCAATTGCGATGATTTTTCCTCCGCGGTAACAGTACACTGCGAGATCTCTCCGTGGATCGAGAAGATCCCCAATGCCCGGGCACCGACTGGACTGCAATTTTCATCGCGAGCCCGTTACATCGATCCTGGAACAGTGACGGGGACGGAAAGCGTATCGAAACAGCTTTGATACAGTCCTCTCCGAAGCGCGTGTATATATCTGGACGAGCAAATCGTCGAACGTTGCGGACGATAGGACGGCTGGACGGGCGCAGTAGATCGTGTCCAGTCGACGCGACGGTCAGACGAAAGCGCGATCCTTTATTTAGAGAGAGGTTTTGACGGGCCTCCTCGTTAATGCTAGATCTGGTCTCCGGTCGTTATCTTTAACGCCGTGGGTATAAGGCTTGCTGCTTGATTGTCCCTGGGTGTCTCCGAGTATTACATTCAGAATGCCAGCGAGCAGGCACGAAGGAAACGGATCTGATTTACTTCACGATGCCCCGCTTATCTGGGGAGATTCGCGTGTCGAGTTATCCGGACCGGTTCCGCGAGCGAATATCTGCGTACCACGATCCAATGATACGTTGCCCCGTTATTAATGAATACGGTTTTCAGTGGCGTGGGTAATCGTCGTTTTGTTTCCACCGGTTAACGAGATTTCGCAGCCTGTCTCCGCATCGGGGAATCGCGCGGTACGGAAAAAGGGAGGGGAGCCTCCGCTCCGGTCCCCTCGGGGGACGTAAATCATCGACACACCATGGAATCTTTAATTGGTGAGAATTCATTATCCCCGTATCGTGGCCATCGAACGATGATGTATTTATATCCGCGCGGAGTTGCATTAAAATCCCCAGGAAACGGTCTGAATCGCCGCTACCTTCCGGCGGTTTTTATTTTCCATTAAATTATAAATGCCGGGTCCGAATGAAAATGCTGCGCTCGAATGGCTAGCGTGCCTGTTTACTAATGTCCATCCCGCCCCTCGCCCTCTTTAACATACCCCACGTTTTCGTTTTTAATACGCAGCTAATTCATCTGTGTTTTTACCTCCCTTTTTCCTGAACGTAATGCGTTAAAGTGAACTCGAGAGCCTCAGTCGGGGAGCGTTTTTTTTCTTGAGCTCGTCTGGCCTCAACGCTGGAGGAGCAACGGGGTTGTCTAGAAATTTTGTTGAAGCGCTTGGATTCTGCTTTTCGTGTGTGGAGGAGAACAACGATTTTCATTTCGACGTGTGTACTAATGGGTAAGGAGATAGGGTAGACCAGGGCGAATCGGATCACAGGGCGAATCGGATCAAAATAAGAATAAACAAATAAAGAAAGCTGTGATAAAAATTAAATCTAAAAAAATGACTAAAAAATAAATAAATTAATGGTTTTAAGAAGATGGCATTGCATTTACTGCGGTGAAAAATTAATTCCTCCATTTTCAAAAGATTGTCTGAGAAAAGTGGTGCCACGAGAATTGTGCTGATAGAGGCGGCAAAAAACGGCAATATCCTTCCGATCTGTGTGCTAAGTAGTGTCACTTGACTTTACTGTCATTAAATTAGATTTGTTTAAGTTGATTCTAAAGATTTTGTTATGCAAATTTTAGTTTTTCATAAATTTCTGGGTGGTCCGATTCGCCCCAAGTTTCGGGGCGAATCGGATATTTCTCACTTGTTCGTTTTTTATGTTTAATTTCAATTTTTATATATTCAAGTTCAATCCAAAGATGTACTGGTCACGAATATATAATAAAAAAAATTAGTTGTTTAATGTTTAACTATTATTTTTTTACCATCAAACACAGAGTGATCCGATTCGCCCTGGTCTACCCTATCCGTTCTCGCTCGAAGTCTGTTCATCATCCAAGCGAGTTTAGAATCTAACATCCACCGCCAACTTTAGAAGACTCCAGTGTGTCGAAAGTTGTGATTACGAGGATGCCTGTTCGCAGGCAAAAGAGACATGGCGTGCCTCGTCCCATCGAAAACGGTCCTCCACCCGCGCAAGAGCGACGCGGATGATCGAGCCGCGAGGCGGCGGTGCCGATGGCGTCGCGGTGCAGAGAGGGCCGCCCATTCCTGCGAAACAATGGTTTGTGCGCATCGACGCATGGGCAGAGAGAGCCACAGCGCCGACGGCTGGCCCGCGATGACAATGAAACGCTTAGGAGGGCTGGCCATTGTAATAGGTCGGCGATGCGCCTGCTTGGTAGCTCGGTGGCGTACGCGCGCACACCCGCGTATCCCTACCTCGTGGCAAAGGCGAAATCCGCGAGCTGGCGGAGTGACGGGGAGCGCGATAGCGCGTGACGGAGCGACGGAGAGGGCAGCGCCCATTGTTATCAGCGCGCGGAGCAGGCCGAAGCCGTGGAAGTGAAACGGAGCGACGAGATTGCGGGTGAACAGAGAGGGATCGAGACGGCGAAACGCGCGCTACCGAACCAGACAAGAGTCAGCGAGGAAAAGGGAGACAGAGAGGGAGCGAGAGAGAATGAGAACGTGGGGGAGGAAGAGGGAATAAGAGGGAGAGGAGAGATCGTTGCGGCTATGGTTATGTGGCCACACCCCGCGGAGCCAGCCAACGGGCTCTCCGCCGACTGACGACCCACCTGACCCCACAATGGCCAGATCCGCTGGCACACAGCAAGCTCTGCGGATGCATTGTTCCCTCCGTGGCCACTTGAACGGCGTGCACGCGGCCCAAATGGGCACGGACGGATGCACGAGGCGCGGAACAGCCGCAACGGGGTAACCGAGGGTGGATGAAAAGAGTACGGAAGGGTGGGCCAGGGTGGAATGCGCAACGTGCACGCTCTCGTGCGCGACGAACGACCAGGACAAACGACGACGAGGAAGAATCGGAGGATGTGCATTCTACGCGGCCGGGCCAGGGTCGTTAACGCGTTTAACGGAGCATGAGTGATGCGGATCGCGATACGTTCTACGGAATGCCTACGACCACCGTGTCGCTGGTAATTCGAATCGGCCTCTCCCTCTGCCGTTCGCTGCCTCTCTGCCTGCCTCTCGTCCGCGAACCGCCGCTGAGGAGGGAAAATAGGGAAGAAGACGCTGCTATGCGTAAGAAGGGCTGTCTGCGGGGTGGGGATCAAGAGGTCGTCCGGCCAGGCCTCGGGGAAAATGTAAACTTTGACAAGAGACGGGGTGGAAAGATACTGGGCAAGGTAAGACGTCTTTCTCTGGGAAAATAGGGGATGACTGCAGAGGTGGTGTACCCGGTGGCTGTGTAAGAATGCTTGGATAAGGGGACATAGATGCTAGCCAGCCGTTCATACTGTCTTGGAATCATTGAGATCATGTAGAGTATTGTGGGGCAAGAGTGAGCACTTAAAGTTTAGATTTCTCTAAAATCTTTGGTATTAGAGTAAAGGTAGGTAAAAGTTCGCAGCGGATAAGAGTTCGCATCATGCAAATTTCATGGTTTGAGTTGTGGTAGTTGCCAATGGTGATTGGCAGTCAATTGTTAATCAAGATGGAGTCACTAATGTCGAATTTCGTGGCTGTGTTTTGGTTTGTTATCTTAGAATGCGGTAAGTACTGAATTCGTTAGTTCTGATCTAATATTCTCATGTTTGGGAATCAATATTATTCCTATAAATTGATCAGTAAATATTTTAATTAATATGCCGTTTAAAAGAGCTGAAATTCTTCTATTAAAAATAGAAGTTTTCAATTCTCCTCACAGATAAAAGGATTGATTGAACAATGTAAAAGTTGCTGTGAGGCAAAAGTTCGCACAATGCAGTGGGGCAAGAGTTCGTATGCGAACTTTTACATCAGAACTAACGAATTTAGTACTTACCGCATTGTACGATAACAAAACGAATCACAACTACCTTGATTGACAATTGACTATCATTAACCATTGGCAACTGTCACAACTCAATCCATGAAATTCGCATGGTGCGAACTATTACCCGCTGCGAACTTTTACCTAGCTTTACTCTACCATGGATGGAATGTTGTGAAGTGTACCCTGGTGCACGCAGAGTGCCACCCTGTACTACTAACTCCGGGCCTTCGGCATACGCCTTTCACCCACGATACGTTCAGAAAGAAAGAGGCTGCGAATATCTATTTTATAATAGATGAAGGAAGTGGTGTCATGAGAAGGAAAGGAAGATTTTCTGTCCCTTGAACTTTGACTACGTCCTTGAAGAAGCTAATGATCGACGAAAGGGCAGAAAGTTGGCGTTCCTCCGTACTGCGCCCGGATCTCCGAAGGTCTTCGCTCGGTTTCCTCATAGACGGAAAAGCGGCACACCTATAGCAACAAAACCCGGCGACGGCGACCCTAGCTACCTTCTCCTCCACGGTGGGTCGATACTCTGCGGGCCACCACCCTCCCCCAGCCTGCTCCGCGCTCTCTTGCCGTGAATCCTCTCTCCCTCTCTCTGCGCGTCTGGTTACGCTCGCGATCTCTGTTCGTTCCACCCTCTTTCCGTCTCCGTTCCACCCCTTCCATCCTTCCATCCTTCCATCCTTCCTCCCGTATACCCATCTTCGCCCACCATCGTACCGGTTCTCTCATCCCTTTCGCCTCCTCTCCCCTCTCCGCTACCCTCCTCGTCCTCCACGTCCTCCTCCTCTTCTTCCACCTCTTCGTCTAATCATCCACCTTCACCCCGCCGCCACAGCCTCGCCGCCTCTTTTACCCTTCTCGCTGGCCTCGTCCATAGGTGTACCGGTTGATTGATCGTTTATCGATACGCGGAGAGAGAGACCAGGCCGGCGAGTTGCGGGTACGTCCAACCCCCACCTCTCAAGCATACGCATTACACATTTATAAGGGCGTTAAACACGAGCCACATCGACGGCATAGAGTGCTGTACGACACGTATACTATATATGTAGATACATATACATATACATATATATATATATATATCCTCGTTTTCCCTTAACCACCCCGCGTGCTCCTCTCCAGCCCACCACCCGCTACACTACCTCCTCCTGTCGACCTCACCCTGCCGCCCCCTCCCGCCGCAGTCTTCCTTCCCTTTCCCACCCTTTGAAACCGACCGGCCGCCTAGCTAACGGAGCCCCCTGGATTGGTTTTCTATAGGAAAGGCCATGCTCGATTGGTGTCGGTGTGTTTGTAAGCGCGCCGGGCAACATCAATGTTTCGACTCGGGCTCGTCCGCCCCCATTATTTCACCCCCGGCCGCGGAACCACCACTACCGCCCGGCTGGCTGCTCGTATAAGCCACCCATTCCACCGCCCACCACCCCTCGCCCCCTGCGACCGCATCACTCCTTCTTCCTGCTCTGTCTCTCGCCCTGTGTCCCGCTCCACTACCCCCTTTCTACCTCTCTGTCCCTCCGCCTTCCCCTCGCCCGGTCTGTCGCTATCCTCGCGCGGCCGTAACTTTCTCCGCGCACGAATCACCGATGTACAAGCGATACTTATTGATATGGGCTTCCGTTTATCGTTGACTACATACGTAACTTAACCGTCGGCCCCGTGCACTTCCGAAACTACTGTATCAATTTTTAACTGCCCGCCGGATTTATCGAGGCTTATATTCCGTTCGGTTCGCTCTCCGCCCGTACCCCCCGACCCGCCCCTCTCTATTGGATCGGGGATATTTCAGCCGCTCTCTCCTTGTTTTCCCCTTTTTCCCCGAGGATACGTCGAACGGGTTTCGAGGAACGAGCCGATAATTCTCCGAGTGATCGGGCTAGATTGGATTGAAATGCGTGATCCGGCGAGCCTCACCCCTCCGTCGCTCTATCGTCGGCCTCGCCAGGACTTTGATTGAATTATCCTCGATTACGATAGATCGCACGATCATTGAGAACCTAAATCTGTGAATTCAAGCGTAGCGAATACCCGTCACCCCGCCATAAATCCCTCGCTAATTACCATCGATATCTTTCAAAGAATCCCAATCTGTAACGTCGATTGCAGCGCGATTACGCGATCTAAGGAGTAACGGGAAGATGATACATTGTCAGCTCTCGGATGCCTAATACGCGTCTAGATGCCACGGAGCCTTCGTTCGTCAATTACTTAACCCTCTAGTGCATACGCCTGCCTTAAGGCGAGCACCTGTTTAATCCAGGAATTGGGAATTCTCATTTGCCAGCCCTAAAGTAGTGTCACAGTGCACATATTGGTCTAAGAAACATGTCAATCTGAGTTTTCAATTTGACAGAAATCTAGTTTGAAGTGCATTTTTGAGTTATGCACGCTGCGAAATTTATTATTATTATTATTATTATTATTATTATTTCCTCCAAATTGAAAACAGACATCGGATTTGGTCTTTTCATCTCCAAATTAGAGTAGTCTAATTTTTCCAACTGAATTAAAAATCTATGCACTAGAGGGTTAAGCAACTTTACATCGCCTAGCGTAATTGTCAGGATTCGCATGAAAGGCAAGGACGGTAGTGGACAGCGTAGCCAGTGGAAAGGAATCGCGGCTACCCCTATCGAACGGTGGCTCCCAACCGTGACGCGGCATTACACAGTGTTGACTGTCCGTCACACATCCCCGGGCCCGAATGACGACGTTTATAAGGTAGTGTCAACAACGGTGGGTAATGATGTGCGGCCCCCATAGCTGTCGAGGATAGGAGGTTGCCAGCGGGCGGTCGGGAACCCGCAACGTATCATCCCGTCACGGTACATTGGACGTCATTGTCCGAGGCTAAAGTCGCCGTTTATCGCTCAACGGGTGACGGCATGCCGACCGTAGAAACCGAACGCACCCGTGGCCACGTTTTCCCGGCTCCCTTTTGCGGTCGACGCAAAAAATTGCGAAGGAGAGGGAACACCATTGGTTGCAGTAACGGTGGGAGCAGGAGGGCGCAAAGATTGCAAGGCTGCAGTCTCTTTGGCAGCGATGGAAATTAATGAAAATTTCCACGGGATTCTGTGAATGTTGGAGAATCACAGAAGTAATTATTGAGATAACTATGTGTTCATTAGATCGATCAATTCGTAGATGAGAATAAATTATGTATTAAGGTCGTCGCGCATTTTTGTGAAGCGAAGAGAAGAGTTTATACGCAATTGATTCTTACGGAGACTGCACACTAGACGAAAACGCAGCGGGAATTAATTAATCATTAGGTATTAATTTCTTCGATTCGCCGCGCTTCACTAAAATGCCCGACGATCTTTAGTGGAAACCCTCCGAGTGTGCCTCACTATAATTGCTTAGCCTACAACCGAATATGTTGCCTATCTACTCAACAATTTGCTAAAGTTGCCTCTAACATACGTTGGATACACATAGGGAGACAAACGTCGTTTGTATCGGCCTGCTTGCAGCCACCCCACGCGAGCACCAACTGATCTGCATAATTCGACGCTGCCAGCGTCCTTAGAGTCACCCTCCGCGCTAACGAGACTACCGTCAGGGGGATGTTTCTGCAATTCACCTTCATCCACCGTTCCGTCAGCCGACACTCGATTATCTTTGCACTGTTGGGGCATTCACTGCAACTGGTGGGTAAAGCGGAAAGATACAGCCGTGGCATGATTTGCAAGAATTTAAACGGGTGGCCCCGTGATCCGCGGGTGGAAAAGATGCAGGGTTGAACAAAAGGCATCGGTTATTAATCTATGTCAAAGTTTCTCTCTGCGACGGTGGCTCGCTTTTCTGCTCGGCCAGCACGTCGATTATAATGGAGTAAATATAAAAGTGGCACAATGAAGTGGCTTCGATGGCAGAAACGTCATAATCGAGCGGTTGAAGGAAGATTATCGGGACACGGTTGCTGTAGCGCTTGAATCTTGTCGAGAAAAAAAATGCTAATCGAAATAGTACAAAGTCAAACAACAATCGGGCTAATTTTTTACGATAGTTGATTCACATTGCTCATTTCTTAAATAAGTAGCATTTATTTTAATTTGTGGGTTAGGGGTAAAGGTACAGTGATTGGCCACATTTTGAGAAATAAATGTATATAAAGAAATACCAATGTTATGTCTTTTTTTAATGAACATATTCATACTCCTTGTACTTTCCAACCATTGTACCCTTTACCTTAGTCAATATGAGAATCGAAGGGACTACCACCACCACGTGTAAAACAGATTCCGCTGAGTAAATTGTGCCGAAGTTTTCACTCGTGCAAGTTCCTTATCTTTTATAATCCTCCATAATCTAAACATTATATTTAAAACTCTCGGAACATCGGAGCTCCGATTCGTCGACCATTAAACGTCCCCCGCGTTCGTTGAAAAGCAATCCCTTGACCCGAAACATCCAGAGGCCCCTTTGCCCGGGGTAAGTCTCTCGAGTCTCGCAACAAATCGACCGTCCCACCCCGAGAAAGTCCCTCCGAAGAAGTCGATAACGAACTAAATGAGAGTCCTTCGGAACTTCGGCCATTTGTAATGGCGAATTATCCGCCGGGAGTTACTGCAAGTCATAGTTTCTAAAGAGCGCGTATATCCGTCCGCTTTCATTATGCCGGGGCAATACGCGACAGCTCCCGCTCTCTCGAAGAAAAGGGCCGGCGGGGGTGCCAGGGAGGAGGGACGTCCCGTGCTTTCGAAGTTTATGAATTTCGCGAGAGCTCGCCTCTATTCTGACGCTTCTCCCCCTTTATGACTCTCGCAGGACGGTGACGGTGGTATTGAGTACGCGGCGAAAATCTAGCGCCGCGAGTACATAATTTCCAGCGCGCTCGCAATGAAACGATCTACGTGAGATGAAAGTAATCAGGATCGAGGATAGTTGCCCCGTGGCCGCTTGCTTTTTCTCCATCGTCGTGCCCGTTCCGCAGACGACGGCTAAATGACTTCATCGTTTATGATACCACGTTCCTTCTTCGCGTGCCTCCTAACTTACGATGGAGATCTATGTCTTAATGGTTCGCTCGGCGTCAGGATTTAACGTGTTACTCAACTTGGTATTCAGTCTGT
Source organism: Andrena chrysosceles (assembly GCA_963855975.1). Classification (NCBI taxonomy): domain Eukaryota; kingdom Metazoa; phylum Arthropoda; class Insecta; order Hymenoptera; family Andrenidae; genus Andrena; species Andrena chrysosceles. Next base: position 4,579,824 of record OY979766.1, on the reverse strand, counting down.
CGCTTACTAGGTATAGAGACATCGAAGCATCGCTAAAAACTTCGGGCAACGATGGGACAACCGTGAGAGTCTGAAGTCCGAAGGTATTCCGCAGGAGGGGGTGCAAGTAGAGGGCCTCGATGAATTTCAGGCTGAATGTTGTACCGGAGCTTTAATTGCTTTCGGCGTACCCCTCGTCACGTGAGTGGCTCCTTTCGGTGCAGGACGTCCAGCAGGCAACCATAATTTCATTCGCCGTGTGCCCTCTTATATCATGTAAGTTTATTCCGCGAGCATGCGGCGGCACGGTTTATCATCCGCCACGAATCGAAACGTAGCGGTGGCTGTGTCGATAACGATGCCCGAGGTGAAGAGAAGAGTCAAAACCGAGTCGAGGCGGAACTCGCGGCCTCTTCATTGCTGGTACTCACGAAATCCAAGCCTCTCGTTATTGGCTAATTGTAAGTAATTTTCGGAGCAACGAACGATCGTGTCGCCAATACTGAAAATCTTACGTACGAGCCTAACACCACCTCATTCGAGAAGCAGGATAATTAATGCAAATTCAATTGCAGCTGATCCTTATCTCGCGTTTTAACTCAAGTGGATGGTTTCGTAAATTTTAGAAAGGCACGCTCACGTAGTCGTTGCGTTACAAAGGGCCCCGATACGATTTCAAGTACCACTGTGAGCGACTTTGTTGCAACTCCACGGGGATCCTGTTCTAACGAACCTGTTTCCATAGCAAGCATGAGATTAACATCTTCAAGGAATCAGACATGTGTTTCTCGAATGTCCGTCTCATAAAGTGTGACATAGAAATCGCCTTCCATCTATTCGCTGATATGTTTTATTAACTCCTGAAATGTCATCTTGTAGCAGGAAACAGAAGTAATGATTACATAAATCTTGATCTCCCTCCACCTGGATGCGGCAAATGCACTGGCCACCTAAATCCCAAACCGGCAGCAAGAATTCTTCCTGGTCCCTGGAATAATTTCCACCGCGCGTTTCCTGCAGATAGCCCGCACAAGTATCGACTTTCTCATGGCATCGCGCGAAGTGGCTGACGTAGCTGCAGCCTCGCCAACAAATTCGGCTTTTTACAATGCTCGCGCTGACCCTGGGCTAGGGATCACACACGGAAGTTGCCTCGTTTCCTCGGGTCGACTGCCAGCAAATTTACTCGAGAGGCAGAACACAACGTAACCAACGATAGATCCGTACGGTCGTCGACTCTGCGAGGTATACAAGCCTTCTTCCTCTCTACTTTACTTCGAATAGCATGTGGCCAAGCGATCTCGGAGGCAATAGCGACAGTGGACAAGGGTAATCTTCAGGTTCATCCTGTTTCGAGTCATTCAATTGGTAACCGAGAACCGTGTCGATCGTGTATCAATTGGCCAACGACTTGTTCCCAGGTCATCAAGGGATCCCGTTTCCTCGAGCTTCATACTGTGGGTGGTTGGGGACAATGAAGGGTTCGATTACACTTTAAAGTGACGGCGGTATCCGTAAAACTCTACTCTTGTGACGGGTTAAAGTCGTCGCGGGTTATCGCAAGGCCTCTGGAAAGTCACTTACCTCGCGAGGCTCCATTCGCGACAACCCCCGCTGAGGGTCGTAGTGTTAAAGCGGTAGCGTGACTCCCCCTTTCTCTCCTCCTGCCTCTCCCTCTCTATCTGCTCATCGTTTTCGCCCGGTTTGCACGGAGAAACAAAAGTGTCTTGCGGTCTGCTCGGGTTCCGTGACGACGCGGCACGGCCGCGAGACCGCAGGACCACCCGATGTGCCGGGCATCTGAATTAATTATTTGTTTTAATATAAAATCCGCGGGGTGTGATTTAGTTGGCCGCCACGGGGCCAAGTAGTCGGGTCCAGGGCATAAACAAGTCCGAGCCTGGGCATCTGCACGTTAAAAACAGGCGAGTACGCGGTTACACGCGGAGGCTGTTCGCCCCTTGGGTTAATGAGTCATCGACGCTGGTTCGATCGGCGAGGTAATCAGCCTGAAAGAACTTTCGTTAACCAAGAAACATGCTCGCGCACTTGGGAGTGAAAATGGCAAACATACTCGGAGCATTAATCGAGTTTAAATTGAAACGAAATTTCTGTTGCGTTGTGTAATAATAATTTTAATCGGAACGTGTTTATAGTTCGGTGGCTGAGGAATGCTTTGGAGGATAAGATTGGGGGGAAGGTAAGAACAGACGAGGAAGAGAATTTTGCGGTTTTCTCCGGAACCTGCTAGTGGACTTGTCGCTAATAATAAGTCTACTCAGCGATCCATGACTTACAAGGGAAGGTCGCGACCCGGATGAGAGCTTTCTGAATAGGACGTAGTACCCTCTGAGGTTTAACACGCGAAGATAAAGATGATTATGAACAAATCCTAGAATATTGGTTACTAATGGCTTGTCGGCTCGAAATCAGTGGAGCATCCCTAATAGCCATGTTTGAGAGATACATATCCAGCCTTACATTTATCGATTGGACCCTCCACTTTCTCGCGCGAATAAACGGACGATTGTCATATTACAAAACGTTAATTATGCCGGACACACTGGTGATCAAGTGCGTGGCCGTACTTAACTAGACAGGACCGCGAGGTTTCAACTGAAAGCACATAAATTCATCCCTATCGGGTGATCGGACGCTGAAATCGAGCATAAATAAGCTGGAAATTACCTCGCCAGCTGTCTGACGGGACGCGCTAAAAGGCGGCCGTAAATCTTTCGTGCACTGTCAATAACGTAATTAGCATAAGAAGCGCGGACTTTTATCCGCGGACGAGACGTCGATTAATACCTACAGGCATTTTTATATTAATGAATATTAATCGCTCGTTGCCGCGATGCTCGTCGCAGATAGGGCGACATCCGCTAATTACAGTAGAACTCCATTTATTCGAACATGTCGCGGGACAAGACGTCTCCGATAATGACTGTTCCCGAGTGATGGAGGTACACCGATTCTCCTCTTTCCCAAGTCAATTCTCGTTTGAATAATAGAAAGCGAAAGCCGGATCAAGGAGTTTGAAGAGGAAGGTGAAGCCCTACGGTAATTGCAGTATAAGCATGGACCGAAGAAAAGATGGAGCACAAGATTCCTGAGGAAGGCGCGCGGAGAAAAGGTAGGGCCTAAAATCGTATTCGACCTCGGCTCGGGAAGCTCGTTAATGGAGGGAAGGTCGCGTGTAGAGGAGAGTAGCGTTTAGAGGTATTGGCCAGCATCGGGAGGTCGGCAGCCCACTAATCACCACTAATGTTAATATTATGCAGCGACCACAATGCTCTACGTGGAACCTCGATAAACCACGAGCGGATCTCGAGGAGATGCATGCACCTCTCTCATGCGATTCCCTTGTCCTGGCCACGATGCTTTTCTTTCTTCTCGGCGTTACACGCCGAGCCCGAATTCTTCGACACTTCCGTGTGGGAAGATCGTTTAAAAACGGTTAACAGCGCTCGAAAGCGCGCTTTTTCAATAAGATTCGCGAAACTCAGCGGGGACTAATATATTCGAAAAGACCGCACGTCGGGGAAAGCGTAACGGTAAAAGCAGCGACGTCGAAGGATGCAAATGCAATTAAACGAACCGTCTCTGGGACTCCCCATCCCGAGATGTCCGAGGGTGAAAACGCGCGCGAGTCGAATTAATCAGCCGAAGAACGGTGTAATTAACATTATCGTGGCGGCGCGGTTGCGCTGTACGCTATTATTAGCTTTTAGACGGTAATCGCGTGACTGGCAGCGATAACTCATCGGCGAGAGCAGGCCCCGTTGTCAATGGGCGCTGGACGAGCCGAATACGCATTTCTAATTGCCCACCCGCCGACGACGGGGACGTGCCCCGACGAAACGGAGAACGTCCCCGTGCCGTCGATCGTGCCGCGCGCAAGTTGATAGGTCAACGGTTGATGAAGTGGCGCGTCGCCGCGCGGACACGCACGGTATCGCCGCGGAATCGATGCATGTATTCAATTTACTGTCAGTGCCCATCCATTAACATTCAGCCGCGCGCCGGCTGATTACCAGGGACGTGGAAATGAATGGTAATCTCTCGGGGATATTAATTTTTCCCCACCTACCCCGCTGGACCCACGATTTCGTGGATGGGATAGGCGCGTTAAGCGATGTTAAATTTCCTGGATTACAGAACCCGCAAGCTGATCTATGAACCCTGCCGCGGACCATCCCTATTCTTCCCACAGTAACGACCAGGCGATGGTATAATCGAGAGGACGTTGGCTCGAGTAGGAAGTAGATTCGCTATTTTTCAGAGGAGGTCTTTCGCCTGTGGTCGCAAAAAATTGACAAGATTACAAATGCCGTGTATCGAGGAGAAGATGAAAGGAACTCTGCGAAAATTTCGAGGTATATAATTGTTACGAGTTTCTTTCACCGAGTGCAGAATCCTTTCGCCTCGGAAAACTTCAAGAAACGTACCTACTTATACAAAGCAGCGAATGCACGCTGCTCTTCAGCTTCGCTTTGCCATTTCCCGGGACGAGAAATCCTTAATATAAACTGCAACGCCCGTACATCGTAGACAATGAGGAAACGGCCTTTAAAAATGAGACCGTTTATTAGCCATAATACTTGGCTCGCTGTTAATTGACGGTTTCGCGTGGCGGTAGGTTTCCACGACGCGGGACGTCAGGAGATCCCGCGGCAAGCGGAATAATAATCAGCTTTTATTGCGTGTCGCTGGTTACTGAACGCCTCCATCCACCGTGAGATCGCATTATGACGTCTCATCGTGGCCCGATGAATAACGACCGCCCGTTCTCATTGCCTCGGTTCTCCCTTCTTTGGTCGCGCGAGGAGTCGAGCATCAAGCTCCTTTTCTCTGCCCAGTCAAAGACGAAAGAAGAAAGAGGAGAGAGAAAGGAGGCCTTCGGTGGAGTCGCCGTCGTCGCCGTCGGAAGCTGAGAGCACCGACGGACCTCAGTCTCCGGCACTTATCTTCCCCTCGCAATCGGTGCAATATATTCAGGGTGCAAAGGAAGCGTCGTTGTCGTTAGCTGAATGGACGTTTTCACTTAAAGTCGCGTTCACTCGCCGGACAAAGGGATCATTACCCGGGGGTAAAGAAAGGCAAGCACGCCGTGGCGGACACTTAAATACGCGGAATTCACGCCCCGATCACGTGAATACGGAAGAGTCGGTGACAAAGCCCAACGACACGATGCGACGCGCAGGAATGGCCACGAGGACGCAGTCGCCAATTAAGGTAGCCCAATTTCGAAATTCCTCTACGCAGGCTCGTCACCATTTCTTCGCTTCCCCGAGCTCACATGGGAAACACATGCTTCATTTGCGTTCATTGCGAGCAAACCGAAAAGCATGCCCGCTTTGTCATCGAGCCGACTTAATTAAGACGCTCCTCCAACTGCTTCGCTCCGAGCTGCTCCGAGCCCGACGAAACGTAGGAAACAGATACGATCTCTACTGGATACGTTCGATTCAGTTAGCGAGCTTCAATTTATGGTTGCTGTTGCATGCATCGAGCCGCGGATGGATACCGCTCGTTCCTGTCTTGGGAGGTACCCGCTGCTTTTCCAATAAATTTCTATCGTACAGCCAGTTCGTTAGGTCTATGACGGTAAATCTATCCACGATCTTTCGAGTATCTACTTCTGTTCCATGTCGAACAATCGGTTAGGAACGACGGAACGTATTCGACCCGACCGCCGCGGCGTATCGCCCGTGATTGATTATTCAGTAGAAAGGGAAGGTGGACGACAGACACGGTTCACTGAAGCATCGTGGAGGCCGCATTGTAGCGAGGGACGGAGATATGTACACCGTAACTGGTATCCAAATCTGAGGAAACTTTTACAGATTTCATCCTGTTTTCCAGAGAATTATAGGACTCGAACTCCGATTGCTCGTTGAAAGTCATAGTATCCTTATTTCGTTCTCGCGGTATCAGCCCGTCCGCACCGTTACGCGATTTCCAAAGGCTCGCGGTCCCAGTGGCGAAGTAGATCCGCGATATAACGGAGATCGCGTTATCACGTTCGACCAGACAAATCGTCAGGCATTCCGTTCCCCCTTGCCCCGACTAAACTCGATTGGCGTTATCTCCGTCGACTCTCTCGCGTATTAGCCGGCCGGGCCTGTCCTCGCGACCAGGAAACAAGGAGATCGATTCGACGTGTTTACACGGCGACTCTGGACGGGTAGGAAAAAAATTAATTAACACCCCCCGGTACGATAAGCCGCTTAGCCCCGATAACATTAGCCTGCGTGGCCACTCAGACGCGTTAATAGATGCAGTCGTCGCCGCGAAACTAGCGCGAGCGCCGCTAGTTGAGAGTAAATAAACGTCTCTGGAGTGGCTCTATTAATAGGATTCCGGAGCTCATAAGCCGGAACGGTTTTTTCCCAGGACTAGATAGGAGCCAGCGACACGGTATCGCGCGCCTCTGTAACGCTCTCGAAGCGGCGTCGATCCAGAAGCCGATCTCGCTGGGAGATAATCGTTGGGAGATCGTCCCGTGGCGTCCAGAGAGGCTGCTCCAATACGCCTGAGATGTGTCCGACGAGTGGGTTCGCCTGGAACGGCTCTGATCTTTCGCACAGAAATCGATGGTCGCGGCTAATCGCTACCACGGATTCGTTACGTTACCTCCGCTCTTATCGCGTCCCGTTCTCTGATATCTACCGTAGAAGCGACGACTAGAGTTATATTGCGTTGCGCTCAACGATAAGGGTTTTTAGAACAACCAAGGTGGAGGTGAATGGAATGGGGTCGATTCTGGAGATACCACGTTCTCGAAATAGTGGCCAGTCGTCCGTGCGTGATACTATCGAGGGACGCCAAAATTTTCTGTTCAGATTCTGCAGCTGGCAGGGCTTCGTGTAGGAAAGATCAGCCCTACGTCCTGGAAACGGTCCCTGGAAGCAGTCGGGTAAATAGTTTTATTTTTATTCATTTTTTATTTGTTTCAGTATATCAACGGGATAAACTCTGTGTTATAAAAAGTACAAATCGCAGACACACAGGCATAGAACAAATAATTGGAAAGTATAAAAGAAAAATAATTGAAAGAAACAAAGGCAGAGAAATAAAGCAAAAGAACCGTTAATGATAGTTACAAAATAGATATAAAAAATCTTAGTAATAACAGTAGCAAACTTAGTCAAATAAATATACGAGTATAAATAGACATGTAAGGTAAAGTGAAAAAGAAGAGAGGTAAAGGGAACGCGAAGGTAAACGTCAAGGGGAATGGAAAGCACGAACAATATTAGCTCTTTATCATCATCTAGATTCTAGACCTAGACTTGAAATAGATGCTCTTACGCTTTTTGTACCGCGCACACGCGTGAACCTCGCAGCACCATGCGTTCTGCTGCGGAGCCTCCACTGTCGTGAAACGAGGATCTCGAAAGGACACCGTGACGAACATCGGGGAGGCCGATATGGGAATTCGAGATTCCCCGAGTATCTGTCAGGATCCTCGGGTAGATCGTGGGGAGTGGAGGCAGGAGTCGCGACAGAAAAGGCCGTTAATTCACGTTTCCGTGGCGCAAACATTATACGGGTAACGAAGGACTATTAATAGAGGCCGGTGCATGCCGGGAAGGCGAGTGTCTCTCTTTCAGAACCAGCCTGCAGCGTGGCCGTACCTCGCTACCACATATTTGCACGTACTTGGCGCACGGATAGGTACCTGGCGGGATCTGGTAATTGCGGAGCTGGCTTAAAATAATGAAAATCTATTAGTTGGTAGCGCTCTCGTAGCAGCGGTGCCACTCGTTCCGCGAGCAGTGGCGACCGTGTAACGAGACAGGCGAAAAGAGCGCGAGGGACAGCGGCGCAATGGGAAGTGGTCCAGCCAGTTCCGTTTCGCGTTAAGTGGACGTCTATGAAATTGATGCTCTCATACCGGGCCACACTCCTTTCGATATCCAATCTTGCATTCGACGAAATCTTCTTCTTCTTCTCTCTTCTTCTAATTAGAACCTAATCCTAGATCCTAAAATCCCGTGTAATCGGTGCTTATCAGCCTTCCAAACCCAACCTTCTGTTCCTATCGAGATACCAAACTGAAAATCAGAGTAGGTATCTAAGTAGTATTTAGTATCTACTTACGCGTAACCCTCGGACTAATCTTCATCGCACAAAGGGCAGCAGCCACTAGATGGACGTTTCGAAGGATCGAAGCTCGTGGCCGACTACAATGATTCCCTCGGCTAGCACCGAACACGTGAAACGGTACGAAGAAACGGTGTCCCGTAGGAATGCACGGACAAAGGAGGAAGAGCCCGTGGAGCACCGTCGGGACGACGCTGCTCGACGATAGCGGTGGTTGCATCGAGGAATCGAGCGAGGCTGGCTGGCGGCCGGTCGGTCGGTCGGTCGGGGTCGCTGACTCGAACGGTCGCCGATCCGTCAGTCGATTACTCCGGGGATCTTACGTGAACATGGAAACAGGTTCTTGGAATCCGGTTCTCGATTCTACATACGACTCTAATCAACGCGGCTAGATTGCTGCATCGTATACGCCGCGGTGCGGTGCGGCGCGGAGGCTGGGCTATGCCGCCGCGCGCGTTGCTTCGTTATTCCCTTCGGTGCAGAGTTCGTTTGTCCGCTACGGATCGGCCGCTTCGCCATGCTTTATAAAACCGAGCACATGGCGGAGCGAGCTGCCCACCGCGAACCGGTCGCCAACATTGTCGAGCCGATCCCGCGTGTCCCCGTGGCTGAATCCAACGAACTGCCGATTTTATGCGGTCGATTCGCTACCGCGGTAGCCGCCAATTATCGTTAATTGAGATCCCGAAACGCGACTCGGGCGGAGGCAGCTGCCACGGCCGAAACGATACCCGCGATCCCGCGGGGTGGAAACGACCGGGCGCGTCCTTCTGTGTGGCATCGTAAACGCTAATTTATATCAATCATAGCCTCTGACTACGATGCTGTCGCTATGGGAAACGGTCGCTCGCGGCGCTTCTCCTTTCGTTCTCTTTCACTGGAAGCTGCGAGTCATTAGTCCGGTCTTGATGAGGATACGTGGTGGGGGTTCTCAAGCATTCCTTGGCTGTTTTCAGGATAGGGTAAGTCTGGGTGAGATGGTCATACGGAAGAGATGGGCAGTGACAGTATTTTTTAGAAGGGAACGCCTGATTGCGCTGCCTCGACATGGGTAAAAAAGTGTCATAGAAAAGTAACATTCTTAGTTCAAAGTATTGGAATAGAACGTTTTTAAAGGTTTGTAAATCCACTGTGAAATTTAAGCTAGTGTTTCAAAATGTTTGATCAATATTTTGGTCATCTTATTTGTGTTATTTATGGCTGAATATTTTCAATTCTCAAGATGTATTTCCCGATAGTGCATTGTTTACAGTGTTTTTAACCTTAAAGTATTCGGGGTTACGTTTAGTTCAAGCGAAAGGGGAATTGCTATCTTACCAGGGCTTTAAGGGAAAGATGGTAAATTGTTGTTGTCCAGGATAGCTGTATTTTATGTAATTTCAGATATTTTGGTGAAATTCGGAGAAAATTATTTCGAAACCAAAAAAAAGCAAGATTGGCTAAGATGTAAGTGATGTGGTGATTGGATATTAACGGACATGTAGACAAAGGGTTGAAGTTTTGTTCTACATCATTTTCGTTGCTTTATTTCAAATAGGTTGGCTCTAGCAGACTCTAAACGAAACTATGACCATCTCTCCCAGACTTACCCTACACGTTCATTGTCGCGTGTCGGGGGAAACAAAGATTGCACAGTATGAGCCGGTGTGGTTTAATACCTCAGACTTATTTCTGATTTTATAAAAAGATGTCAATGGAAAGTATATTCTGTTTAATGGGCACAGATTTTTTGTGCCAACGATTTCAAGCACTTCGTTTGTTGCTAAGTTTCCCGGGCTAATCAATGGAGAAGTCACAACGATTGGAAAGAGGAAAAAGGAGGTGTGTAGTGATCGGCTTATCGGTGTCAATGAGATGCGCGAGGACCAGAGTCCTGGCCCAAGGTTGTCCACCTGCCACGTTATCTATTCCCTGCGATCCACCGTGTCCAAGTAGTCCACGCCCCTGCACGGCCGGCGTCGCAGGCTCTCGATCCCGGACTGCCATTTGGACCCGTCGCGTCGAATGAAGACATCGCGTCTGATAGCGTCGCGGAATCTAAGCAGAGCTGCCTCTCGTTACTCCGTCGCATTCCGGAAGTCCACGACATGGCGACACAGGTTGAGCGAACGGGAACGACGACCAATTAAAATTACTGGCTGAGCTATCACTGGGAGAACAAGAAATTATGACATTGGGTCCAGTGATAAGTGCTCCAAGATCTCTTAGATGCTAGCTTTAGATCGATAAATCAGGCCACGTAGACCAGAGCACTGCGCGTGTCTTCCACGCTAGAAAGATGAGGAGAGGAGCGACGTTGTTTTTAATCTGATCGGGCGGGAAATTATAAGGATTTGGTCGCGGGCTAATACAGCGTCGAGGAGGCGCAGGCCAGCAAGATGACCAATTAAATTTCGCCTGCCACGAAATCCCCGTTAAAGAAGCTACTTATTTAAGGCCCCCTCGAGAATAATGTACTGCATTCCAAATGAGGAGATTTACACAATCCTCGTCGGAGCGGCTGAAACCCAGACCCTCCAGCGAAGCAACAAGTCTTTTTGCGGGGAACCGTTCCGATGATCTTTCTTTCGACGTGGCTTTTTCTGGGCCGCGATCCACCGTGCCGGCAATTAGGAAGCCCTGATTTCTGAATTACAGAGGCCAGGTGTTTTTACTGGGACAATCGTAGCCGGCGAGGAGCCCGGACAATTGTACGCGACGATTCCCCGCCAGGCGATGGGAAATCCACTGGATTCGAATTAAAGTAGCATTAAGCGGTCAGCGTTGTTCCCCGATATCGTTTGCTTCCAGCCCGCCCAGCAAACAGGTTTCAGTATTAAGGACTTTAAAGTTTCAACCAGCGGGAAGTGGATTACGATTATCGCGATGGAGCGCAAATATGTTAACAGCTTAGGAATGCCAGGTCCGCTCGGAGGCCCTCATTTAGTCGCCGCTGGAAATTGAACGGGTCGATGGAAAAAGTATTGGAGCAATGTAGATATTGTCCGGTAATCGACGAGATACCCACAGTTGAGAATAGGTCTACTTATTAACACAAAGTTTGCCTTCTGGAAAGAGCAGAAAGATGCACTGCTTCTGGAGGCAGCGTAATCATCGAGCATTCGTTGAGTCTATCTAGCAGCTGAATCGCATTCCTTTTACTCCAGCCAACAAATACTTTCTTCAGCCAAAGATTCTTCTGTGCAAGGACATCGATAACCCACGATTACCAGTGAAAATACGCGAGCCAATAAGACGAGTACATAATGCATCGGCATACGTGTCGGCAGGTGTTGCCACTTTGCAGCAATTTTGCGAATCCGGTTGCAATTCCAAAACGCAAATAACCAGCAACGCACAAGTGGAGAACGATTGCGATAAGTACGTTCGCCGTGGATCGGAAATCTGTTGGACTTTTGCGAACCTGTAATCGCATCGATTGCGAAATATTCTTTTGTACACGTTAGACGTTGGATAGACATTAAAGGACGGGTAGGAAAACGTAATGGAAATATGTAGAGCGGAATTCGATATTAGTATAATGGTTTCGATCATCGTCACGATCTTCGTTCTGGGGTGACTATCTTCATCGAAGGCTTTATCGCTGAAGAAACTTTGATTTGTGTGATAATATCTTTCTCGTGTCACGTTAAGGGAACTACTTAGGCACTCTTAGGTAGTCAAACCTCTCGAATAGCAAGCATCTTTTTGCGAATTAATTACAAGGAGATCAATGCTAATTGTGACTAGCACTTTTGGGTAATGAATATTAATATTATAAACTGAAAAAAAATTTTTTTGGTAATATATACATGTATATGATGGCGCTACAGTCTTCTGATATGTAGGCGTTTTTCCTGTGGTTTTGCCCGGATTTTTGCACAGTATAAATGTATTGAAGTAATAGTTTCGATTGTAAGAAAAGTCTTGAACTCAAGTTCTACACTTACTAATACGCTTCTAAACCAGCACAATGTACGGTGCACCAGAATTGTCCTCTCTTAGTTTACGTAACTAAGCCTGAACGATTCCTTTCTCGATTCTCGATCGAAAAGGCATAGAGCCGTTTCCACGACCATCAGGAGGTGTGAAACGTGATTACGACGAACCGCCACTGCATCGATTTGCAGTCGAATTTGGTATCAATTAGTGAGATCATCTACGAAGCATCGTATATGGAGAGGTTATTCCAGATTGCGAGTCGCTTTTGGAAAACGAAGTTCCGCGTTCCGTGGCGTAACATATTTCTCGTTAGGATATTTATTTCATACAAGGTTCTCTCGATGGCAGCTACCAAACATTCAATCCACTTTCTTGACTCCCTTCGCTTGGCAACTCAAGCATATCCTAGACATCGAATTAAAACAAGAATCATTAAGACGTTACGCCTGGTTCTACATCTTTCCCCAAAAACAATCTACCCAGCACGGTTTCTCCTATTTAAAAGCGTTCCCTAAAGGTCTCCAAGAAAGGAGCGAACGAAAAGGACCTCGAATTCGATTCAATGTTTCCTCGAACTCTACGATGCATGGGCCACTGCGCATCAAGCATACCTATAGACGCGCTCTGTTTCAACTTTCTTTGCCTCGTACGAGAACTTGGAAGTAAAGGAAACAGTAAAAAGAGGGAACTTACGGTGGAATCCAATAAGCCTGGAAAGCATAGCACGCATATTCGCGTGACACACCATTAGATCCCGACGCTAGCCGTTCCGCGCGGCGAGGTCGGCAACACGGTGTAGTACCAGCGCCGTAAAGGATGTTCGGCGCGGCGATATGTAAAAGTGAAACAAGTTGGCCTGCGCCAGGTCGAATCGGAGCTGTATAGGCGAGCGGGTATCGGTTGGCGAGGACTTCTGACGCGACCTGGGGTCAGGAAACGGCGGATGGAACACGTGCAGCTCGCGACGGGCAGCCCGATACTCGCGGTGGCGTCGCGCGTACCCGCTGCGTCCTCGGTGCTAGCCGGCTTGGCCCGCATACCTGTAACAAGATGGACAATAACAGGCGTTACACGCCGGTCCAGGTCGAGGATGTTCGACGTCGGGCGCGCACACACGATGCGTCGTCTCACAGCGCGGCGTCGCCCGGAGGGACGGAGGAGGTGGACGAGAGGGCTCGGGCCCCGCGCTCGCGCTCGCGCTCACGCTCACGCTGACGCTCGCGCGACACGGCCAACAGAGAGCAGCTCGCCGTGGACAAGGGAGAAAAGGGAGAGAGCGGTGGGAAAGAAGAGGCCTGAGAGTGGATCGAACGATGTAAGGAGGCCCGTGCATCACCTGTGTGTCGGCCCACGGCTATTGCCGCTGGCGTGCCGATGCAACCTGGCGGCCCGAACGCGGAGGGGGCGCAGAAGAGCGGGAGAGGAAGCGCGCGAGCGAGCACGGGGGACCCAGGGCCCTGTCAGGAGAACAGGGCGAAGAGGGGAGCCGGTGCGTGTGTGACAAGTGAGGCCCCGGGAGGTATCAGCAACCACCACACAATCGCGTGGACCCGCTGACGCTGGGACGGGGATGAGGACGAAGAGGAATCAGCTGGAGGATAGAGGGAGAGGACAGCGTGGATAGAGCGGGACGTAGGGATCGAGTATTCTCTGTTACCGCGAGGGCAAAGGGTGGAGGGAGAAGAGTTCTGGAAGCGAGAGAGGAGCCGCTCGCGCGGCTGCCCTCCGGCGCTCGTCCGACGGCATTCCTTCCACCGAACGAGTCGCCTCTTCATTCTTCTTATCGGCCCCTCTTTCTTCCTCCCCTTTGTAGTCGAGCGCGTCTCGTTCGTCGCCACCCCGGACCATACCCCGTCCTTCGGTCGCTTAGGTCCCAATTTTAGCCTGGAAAGACGCCTAAACGCCCGACTTTGTCACCTGCCGCCCCTTTGACCCTCGTGAACGCGAACCCCCTTGCTCCCCCCCTATTTCTGTTGTCTGCTGCTCGCCTCCAATCGTCCTCGAGGAATACACGCGATAAATAGAGTAAAGGTAGGTAAAAGTTGGCAGCGGGTAAGAGTTTGTACCATGCGAATTTCATGGTTTGAGGTGTGCCAGTTGCCAATGGTGATTGACAGTTAATTGTCAATCAAGGTAGAGTCACCAGTGTCGAATTGTATAGCTGTGCTTCGTACAATGCTGTAAGTACTGAATTCGTTAGTTCTGATGTAATATTCTTATTTTTAGGAATCAATATTATTCCTATAAATTGATCAGTAAATATTTTAATTCATATGTCGTCTGAAAGAGCTGAAATTCTTCTATTCAAAAGTGCTAATTGAAGTTTTCGATTCTCCCCGCAGATAACAGGATTGATTAAACAATGTAAAAGTAGCTGTGGGGGCAAAAGTTCGCACAATGCAGTGGGGCAAGAGTTCGCATGCGATATCGGCATTTGTTTTTTTTTTTATTAATTTTTAATCCACAATATTTTTCCAAAATACGTTTTTTATTAACTTTTCGATTAAAAAATATGACTTTATTTTATTGTCTTATTCATTTATTGTTAGAACTTATAAGAGGACAACCGACCGAAAACCAATTAGTGAGGAGATGCTTCAGATCAATCGAGACAAACTAGAAGCAGGACTTTCAAAAAGAAAAATCGCTGCAGAATTGAGAATAACCCCAACTATGTACCTATGCAGGAAAATAAAACACTTCTTTGGATATTTCTCGTTGCGTTCTTTTATCCCAGACACACGCGAACTTTTGCCCCACATATCGGGTAAAAGTTCGCATTCGCCACTTTTCGGAAATATTTATTTTAAATAAGTTGTGACAGGTAAATTTAAATGAAGTCACTCTCTATCGAATAATAAGGGATAGTAGTTATTTCTCCCAAAATGATATGACTATCAGTGTAGCTAATACCAAAGATTTGAGAGAAGTCTAAACTTTAAGTGCGCACGCTTGCCCCACAATACTCTACCTGCTTCCCGGGATTCCGATTCTTTCGTTCCCGCGCAGGATCGAGGATCGATCGCGACCCGTTAATTAGATCGTTTTGTCAACGTCCAGAGCGTAGAGTTAAGAGGACTCGAATCTAATGACGAGCGATCCCTCCGTCTCTTCGAACAGATCCCGTTCCTAAGTCACGCGTGAACGTTCGTCACGCTTCCAAACACGGCAACTGAAACAGCGGAGAAAGTCCTGGAAAAAAGAAAAGTTCAATTGTCCGACTGGTTTTACTATCGTTCCCCGAACCGTCGGAATTCGTGCTCGAAGGAATGCTCTCTAGCGACGAGGAGAGAGCGACAACGAGATTTCAATCTGATTGTGAGATGAAAGATTAATAAGCAAATTAAGGCTGGTGAAGCTTTCTACTCAATATCGCGTATAATATATAAACGCAGCTCGCACCCGGAAGTTGCAGGTACTATTAACGGCAATTAACGAAATTCTCCATCGAACTGGCACGTTTCAACGAGGAAAAGAAGCGTAATTGCGGCTCCGACGAAAAGTACGAGCTTCGGGCTCGCCGTTGATCGCCACGAAAGTGTTTCCCTGAATTCAGGAAGATCGACGATCGTGGCGGGGCCACGACGGGAAGAATGATCTACCCGGAGTAACGGACGGGGACCGAGCAAAACCGACCGGGCGATGAATCTTCCTGGCGTAATTAAAAGTAATTTCCTTAAGCAGCGGCGCGGTATCGGACGGGGCTGAATTTCAACGCGAGATAACATCGCTTGCGCATAATTTATACGAACTGTGCAGAAAAACAAATACATTTCCGACGTCGGACAGGTCATTATACGTTGCGTTATTTATCCTTGATGATCATGAAATACCGGTTCCCCGCGGGCCGGACCCACCGTACAATAATTAACGTACGATAGTAATAACGATAATTCGAGATCTCGCGCAGCATTCCGCGCTACCGGACAAGCGGTAGGCGCGGGCTTCATTCATCGATCTCGATGGCGGTCCTCCGCAGACGCGATGAGAGTCACTCCGCGCCGTGTACTATCAGCGCCACGATGCTGCCTTTCGATTCTGTATTATCTAATCACTGCTCCAGTACAGCGGGGCTACCGCAGGATTCCTTCTCTACCCTCCCCGCTACGAGACGCTTCTTCCACGAGAAGATGCGCGTGTACGCGCCACAGCACGAGAAAACCTGGAGGGTCTAACGTACTCGCGTGTACAGGATGTACCATTTCGATGGATCAAGTGCCTTGAATGGAAGTTGAAGGGATTGCGCAACAGTCTTGATAACTAAATCGGCTTCTGTGGGGCAAATGTTTCTCAAGCACCCTGAAACTGTTTATAAGTCACTTGAAACCTGCACCATTTGAGCAGTTCAGTTTGGCAGGGGTAAAGAGTACAGTGGTTGGCCACCTGACAGTGATTGGCCTTATTGTGAGAAATAAATGAATATAAAGATATACCAATATTATGCCTTTTTTAATGAACATATTCATATTCCTTGTACTTTCTTGCTTCGGATGTAATCAATATTTCTCCACTCATTATATACTGTGATTATATATAAAAGCAAATAGGATGACTCGGCTTTGAAGCTTGGAAATTACAGCCATTTAATCAAAAAAACCATAAGAGTACAGTTGAAAGTTTAAACTTTATAAAAGAATTATTTATTTGTTAAAATTATATATATATTATGAAAAATACAGGAGGCCAACAACTGTCAAATGAATAATGTTGAATGATAGTAATTGACCGGGCGGTCAGTGACTGTTTTTTAACCATGTTAATGGTGAAACAGTAATTAGCTCCCTGTTAAAAACAGAATCAAACACAACAAATACATACATAAAATATATCCATTTTTATTGAATAATTTTAATCTTATTTCTATCACCAAATCAGGTAACATTTTCTTTTAGGTTATATTATGTGTCAAATAGCGACCAATCACTGTCGAACCGATTGGACAATTACTGCCTTGACCATTCCAATAATTATATTTCTTCGTAGGAAACACATTTTTTGTATAATTTTTATACACTCTTGATTTTTTTTAGAAACTCTATTTATTTTTAGATTGTTGTTTTATAATTCATTATTTATGTGACACACTTACTTAAGTGACAAACCATTGTACTGTTTATCCTAGCAGTTCAGACTGCGTTCAGTGCCATTGTGGCAGTACCAGTTTAATTTCAATGCACTGCGAGACTAAAATTTGTCAGGTGTACTTGGCGAACAGTGCAGCAGTGACATAAAACTCAACCAACTCAATGTATCCCCTGAGTCTTCATTTTCTTCTCCACCGTCGACACAGAAAAATTCATACCCAAAACCCCGGCCAGCCTTTCAGAAACACCCAGTACACGTACACACGTAGCCAGAGCTGGAACGCCGCGGGTCGTTTCCTCGGTGATTTTTACTCGCGGCAAATAATAAATTATCGGCCGGCCGTGCGTAATCGGCCTGGAATATAATCTGCGCATGGACAACCGTATCGCGCTGCGGTAGCTGCGGAGGCTCCCTCTTAGCCTACAATCTGTCTTACATATTCATTATGGCTGGAGGGTGAGCAGGTATTATCTCAGATGGTCGGTTTGGAACAACGTATAGCTTGTAATTTTCAGGGGGCCCTATGGACTGCCCCTCTCTTTGCTCTTCCACATCTTCGTCATCTTCCATGGCTCCCTCTTCTCTCCCACACCTCACCCCCTCCCTGTTCGAGAGGATCCAGCAACCCTCGGCGTGCCCTCAGTTTCAGGCATCACGCGAGATACAGGTACGGAGCGGTGGATGTTATCGTTGTCATTGTCCAACGAGCCCTAACGACCGGTGATTTCGCGCATCGTTTACGTGCCCCTCTGTGCACGTCCGCGCGCACGCCACCACCTGATGATATCGACGGTTGACCGTAATTGCCGACCCTGCGCGCCCATCTACCTGCCTCGCGATGGGGCCGGCGACGGTCCTGCCGTTCCCGGAACTCCACGCGGCGCCTTCCCTGGAGAACAATCAGCGTTCTCCAGCCTTGAGATAATTCTGACCGCGTCGCTATTTAGTTGGACCTCGAAACCCGCGCTTTGCGTCCTAATCGTGGCTAATTTCTGCCCAAAGGCACTCAGGGTTCATTCTTCGTGCGAGAAAGTAGTCCAATTCGTATTTTATAGATATAGTTCATTCTGAAGGGATGATTCCTTTGGTAAGAATAAGTGAAACCGTAGATCGCCTCGCTCCCCTTGAGGATAGTAGTACACCGCACGTCTCTCGACCCAAAGAAACTACACAGTAGTTGACAATTGCGACATGAAGCAGCCCAGTGGATCGATACACCAGACCCATCCAGAAATCCTGACGAGTCGGCTACTCGGAGCATTCGGCGGCGAGGGGAGGGTGGGATCCCCCGGGGATCACAGAATTACACTTCGATTCGGTGGCTCCTGATAGCGCATTTTCTTGACATGAGCGGCACTCAGAAGCCAGTGGCACACGGAGCTGGTGTGCGCTGGTTGTTACAGAGGGAGAGAGAGAGAGAGAGAGTCATGGGACGGAGCAGGTGCCACGTGAAGTGAATGACTGGAGGGACGATGGTGGTAGCGACGACGTAGACGGAGAAGGGGAGAAAAGGTTTAGCGAGTAGCGTGAGTGAGGTGTGTAACTCGAGTGAGCGGATAACGCGAGTTTGGTGAATGAGGCGAATGAAGTGAAACGCTCCAAGTCGACGGCGCGTGCAACGAGTGGGTGATACGCTTTCTAATTATCGAGATTAATCCGACGGGAAATAGAGGCAGGCGTGTGCCAGCTTGACGCGCCTTTGCTCGCCCCGTTCCCTTTTTTTACCCTCCCTTCGGCCCCCGCGCCTCTTTGCGCCAAGCCAGATTTGACACCGGTTCTGTTATATTCCCGCATCCCCGCAGCAGCCCTACGCCGCGTGACCTGCATTCTCACTTGTTTACGCGCGCCGCCTCCCCGAAAAACGGAGTCGATGGCACAACCCCTTCTGCTCTGCTTCTAATAGTCCACTAGCTGGCGGACCATTTAATACACGCCCAACCCTGCACGATGGTAGGTAGGGGAGACCAGGGCAGATTGTAACAAAAAAGTTTTCACAGTTTTTTCTCGAAAGTGTTTTCCTCAATCAGGAAATAATTTGCGTGATTTACTACTTACATATGTGGTGAACTAATTGCGTGAAAGTACGTGACAAAATCTTGGACACTTAGACATCTAGTTTCATCTTAAACAAATCTGAACTTTTGTTACAATGTGCCCCAGTCCGTTTTCTTTATCACCATTTGGAGCGGAGTAAGTATAGTAACATGTTACAATTTACCCCGAGGTCGAATTTTTGCGTCTTATCTCAGCAAACGACAAACTAAACATCAAATCACTAAAATGCATACACATTATAATAAACCAATGTGTACTGATTCATTTGCGACAAAAAAGCAAAAATTCAAACGGTTTCTAATGACAATTAATTGAAATAAAAATGCTAAGACAACATTTACTTACGTGCTCTAAATACTAAAATTCTGGGCTATAAACACAAAATGAATACATAACGCTCGTTTGTGTCACCAAAACCGACGGTGCTAATATCGTCAAACAGCTCACGCATGCTGTGGGTTATCAGATTTGTCGTTCAAAAGATTTTACTTATGTTACAATTTACCCCGTGTTACAACCTGCCCCGGTCTCCCCTACTCCGACGATTAATTTCTCGTCAGAAGCCAAGGGCGCAGAATCCCGCTGAAATTTCAGCGTACGTAATCTGTTAACCCGCGAGTATCCTCGTCCTCCGAGCACAGGGAATATCCCTTGGAATTCTCGGCTATAGTACAGTCTCTGAAGAAACGGCGAGGAATTAGCATTAAAGGACATTAGCATCGTTTGTATCGTCGGGCCCGTACAAATTTCCCGACGGGGAATGCTGCTGGGCACGAAGGAGCTCGCGAGCCTCGGGTAGCTGGCAGGGGCCTGGAATCAGGGCATACTTGTCGTTCGCCAAAGGCGGGGTAGGTAGTGCACCGGCAACAATAATCAATGGAGTTGCTGCATTGGGGTGTGGCGCGCAGTACCGGCGCCTCCTTGCTGTCCGACGTACTTCGATCGTACCCCCTTGCAACCCTGCCCCTCTCCCCCCGTCGCCCTCCTCTCCTTTCCTTTTCTCTTTCTCCGTCTGTTCTTCGCCCCCCACCCCCTTTCGCGGATATCGACGACCCACCTTGTGCCCTTTCCGCCTTCCGCTTAGATGCCGCGAGCTGAAAGCCAGCAAGTCGCTGCTCAAGGAAGCCAGCGTTGTCCCGAGCAAGGGAGTTTCCGTCATATTTCCCTTCCCTCGCCTTCAAATATTCAGGCAATAAGGAGATTTCAGTGGAAGCCAATGGGGCAGAGTGGAGTCTTTAATTGGATAATAAGGAACTCCAAAGTCTTGTAGTTCCTGGCGCTTTGAATACCCCACTCCCCGTTCAAAATATGGAACCGGAGAACTTTCTTCTGGATACTCTACGATTTATCTTTCAGAAGGAAGCGGAGGGACTGTCCGCATTCCAGATCTAATACGCTTCACGTGTTCGCGTGGACACACCTGTAACGTCTAATTGATTTAAGCCGTGGGATAATTACGGGCTACCTGGCGACGGGCCAGCCGCTTATCGGGCGTATTAAGACAGTTAAACACAGGTTGTCACCGGTATCGACAAATACGGGATACGGGGCTTTCGGGCGGTTGACGGGCTGGGTAAAAGTGCGTCTTCGGCGTTCCCAGCCGCCTTTCGGACTGGTTCCCAAGGCGAGAGCACGCGTGGGTGGAAGACCAATCGCGGTGGCGCGGGCACAGTGCAATGCAGAGTGCAGGTGCAGCGCAACGGAACAGTGGCAAAAGAAGCGGCGTGGCGAGGCGCGGCGCGGCGTTGCGCTGGTCAGCGCTGACACGCCCGGTTGCACGCGCTTCCGGCGCCACCGTCGAGCACTCTGCTTCACAGCCCGCTGGCGCCAACGAATTTGCAATTGCACACGTTACGCGTTATGCAAATCGCAACTCCCGTTCCGTTGTAAACGGGAACAGCTAACGTGACGGAGCGGTTTCGCGATGCTACAGACGGCGAGGCGAATACGGTAAAGTTTTCGCGTATTAATCATGCCACCGGGGGCATCAGGCGCGCTTACTACTGCTTAAATACAGTTGAAGGTATCCAACTATTTCCACGGCGATAGCATCACGCGAAATTTCCACGCGTTTCCACGGATACCTCTGGCGTAATGTAAAATCGAACGAGTGCATCTAATGCGCGCATCGCTTCTAAAATGCAGCAGGTAATTAACATAAATAACGTACCCGCCGTTCGCCGGTGCATCGCGGATATAATATTTAAACGACAGCGCTTTCTACGTTACCTGCAATTTATTCAAGAAGCAATTACCGCCGCGGCGAAGCTATACGTTATTACAGCTAATTGGAAATCGACACTATCGGACGCACAGAAAGCATCGTGTCTTGTAATTCCTGCGTTAATCACTTTAAGTGGAAGTGGGTAATTAGTACTAAGCGCGGCAATTTCGCCTTCAGATGTATCTTCTGCGCGGTCGTGGGTAACATTGATAAAGTAAAACGCGATTGCGCGCGTGTTAGTTCACGTTGCAAGCGATGGCCCTTTCGGTGAAATCGCTGTTATCGCTGGAAACGTTTTAAAGCGGCTGTAGATAGTGAGCACGACGACAAATTTCGACTTATCGAGACTTAAGTCGTGTGAAACACGAGTCTTCAGATTTCCGGTAGAACTTTCCGAACTGATCCAACAACCTCGTTCTAGAAACGTAAAAGTAACATCTGTGACAGAATTCTTCACAGTTTAATCTTCTCTTTATCGAAATAAATCAACAAAACTTTGAATTAACGAGATACCCAAACTGGGGGAACGTTAGCATATTGTTATAACATTTTGCTATATAATATAAAAATTAACATTTTTACATTTGCTTTAAGTATCCTATCGTAACATCGCATCTTTTGTGATTATACTACAAGTGTGAAAATGCATAAAATTTGTATCCTTTTCCTTCTGTAATACATGTTAATTAGCTGTCATAAATTGGCACATCATATAAATATCACCAACAGCTAAAGTTTTACCAATCTGAACTTTCATTGATACTTAAATTTGTTCCTGTTTATGTTCAATGCACTCTCTTTTATATTTCTTTATTTTTTTATTTTATTTCATTAATTAACATTTTTAAAATTGCTATAGGTATCCTATTATAACATCACATCGTTTTTTATTGTACTACAAGTGTAAAAATGCATAAAATTTGTATCCTTTTCCTTCTTTAATACATGTTAAGTAACTGCCACTGTTCTACCAGTTTACGGTATCCCCTCGTGATAGAATAAATCCAAGTTTCGTCTGAAATTTTCCAGTTTTCGCAATTGGTAATCGACGAACCAGTAGCCGAACCGGTAGATTACATCAGTACCGAGTCACCAGCCAATAAATCCTCAAATCGTCCAACAAGATCCGTTCCCGATAGCAAACAACGAATGCGGGAGACAGCGTCGAACGAGTAATGATATAACGTGGCCAAGAATGCAACGGACCAACGGAATGACATTTATTTTCACCGACAAGACGAAGAGTGTGCTTACCGTCGATCGATCAATCGTTCCAGCAACGTTGCCGCGAAACGATCGTACTTTGGCCCGTGATCAATCGCCAACGGAGAGAGATAACGGTGTCGCCGGACAAATGCTCGTTGAGATAATCAAAGCACAAAGATGCCTGCGCTCGATCATTCCATCTGGTCCGCGTACAATTAGAGCCTGACAGGGTTACCGATTCGCGTGTTCAAAGGAGCGCGTTTCCGCCGTTTCTCCTGCAACTGGCGCACGCATTTACGCGTCGCACTTTTCCACCCCGCAGGTATTATTAATTACGGTACATGTATCGGACAAACGCAGGGGCATTAATATCCGTAACGATTATTACGTTTAATGATACCCATATATCGTTACCTACACTCTCTTTTTACGCTGGGTAATTTTGCGACATTACTTTCGGGTACTTAAGCGCAATTTTGACACACAAAAACCGTTTACTTGTAACCGCTGGAATTAACAATGAGCCGATAACTTTCTGTCGATAAGAGAGTGCCGGTAGTGACCATCGTTGTGCGAAATAGAAGACAGTACGAGTGAAAATTAAAGTCCTCCGTTAAGAGGCACGAGGATGTTGTGGAGGTATTCCTCGATTCGACGAAATCCAGTGGCGAAAATTTCAGTGTTTCCACTTCCACTCGAGCAGGAAGGGACGTTCCCCAGAGGGAAGGCGAGTTAGCATTCGAAACGTGTCTGGTTCCCACGTAAAACTACCCGGGGAGTTTTTCCGATTCACGATGAGTTGCAAACCTAAATGCTCAGTAGCCCGAAGGTCCCAGATTGTACCGGCTGGGAGCACCGTCGCATTGTGTATACATTGTCCCCCCTGAATAAAGAACATTTTTAGACACCACTTAGCCGCTCCTCGATGGGGTGACACGTAACCACGACTCATCCTTATCTACCAAGGCTTTTTTCGTTCTCACGGAGGCATCCGTTCATTGTCTACTCTCTGTGCTTTTAGGAGAGACGCCGCGCGCATCCTAAGTGCGCGTGGATCGGGGGAAAGCTGTTATCAGGATGACGGTGTGCCTTTCGCACTTCAACTCTCTAATACTCCTTTTCCTCTGAACAACAACGAATAATCACGAGCCGGGACGAGGCGGCGAAGGAGTGCAAACACTGCCGATCAAAGATTACGGTTCAATTAGGAAGTAGGAATGCTCCTAGTAGCCTCGCGAGGAAACGTTAGCCGTAACGAGTAGTTGAGAAGCAAACAATGCGCAGCTCGGTAATTAGGCACCACTTGTATGTAACAGGGGCATATATACTTTAAGTGGTCTACAATTTCGAGACACCTTGCGAGGCTGGTCTTTTCACGAGGTCACGTTAATCGCCTCATGCGTCCGTCATGCTGAATAAAGTAAATTGCACGAGGCGAAGCTTGCACGGCGTGAATTCCGTGTCCCAGAAAGGTTTATTATTCATAATATCCTGTATAGTTGAAAGACAGTGACTCTTGAATTTACCCTGTCCCTCATTGACGATATCTATTCTTGGAGAATAGCTCGTCTTTAGATAAAGAGGCTGATTACAGCGCGGACGTAACAGAACGTGCGACAACATGCAATTTAATGAAATCACAGATTAGGGTAAATCCGGGAGACGCGATCGACCTAATATAAAATGGCTATTAAAACTAATATAGATATTAGTTATTTTATCAGAACAAACCTATATGTTGAGAATTTTATGCTGATTCAGAAAAACTGGTCGATATTTGCTTTAAGACAATATTTACTTTAAATCGGGGTGAAAACTGAAGTTGACATCTGACCAGCTCTCCCGAGGTGCCGGGGTAAATGGTTTTCGTCGTTGGCAGAGACTACTCACATAATTATTCATGGAAAATTAACAAAGGATAAAGCAAAATTATTTATGAGTGAATACAACTACCTACAGATTCATTGATATTTAATTTGTTTACGCTAAACAAGTAAAGAACACATCAAAGAAAAAGTGAACTACCTACTGAGTAAGACCAAGTAATTGGTCTGCACTTTAACGCATTTTTACCTATAGAGTCTGAAATATAGTGACTCGACCAACTCTCCCGCCCGACCGCGTCTCCCGGATTTACCCTACTGTCATCAGTATCTTGCACTTCTTACTTTCAACGTTTGCAAAGGGTTGCATATACAAATGAATCTATTATAACATCAAGCAAAGTACCAGAACCATTTGATCACATCACATATGCATATCATGAGTAATACCTCACGATATATCGGGTTAGGGTAGAACAGAGTCAGCCGTCGACGTTACAAATTCACGATCACTATTCTCCGGTCACTATATCTGCGTCCGCGATACAGGTCTCGGTGATCGGATCCGTAACGAAGCCCCGACGCGGGGCATTCACCGGCTGGAACAATATGAGAGCACCGATATGTTCGAGTCGCATTGTATCTTCCTCGCCAGCTCACATCTTCATACCGGTCCGGCCGCGCTGGCAATCAGCGTTGCAACGAACGTTGTCAATCTCGTGGACGCAAAGTATACTGGAAGAGAGCAGCGAAACGATTTGCCAGCGCAGCCGGCGGGTAAAACTTCGTTTAGCATCGCATCGGGGTGAAACAAACCGGTCGCGTGCGTGTTCGCTGCGTACGATGAGCGCGGGCCAGAGGGTCAATCTCCTCCGCGTCCTCTTCTTCTTCTTCCTCTTTATCTTCCCTCTTTCCCTTCCGCGTAACTATTTTCTTGTTTCTCTTCTTACACTTCTTCATCGCTGCCTTCTTCTTCTTCCCCTGCTCGGCCTGCTCCCGCGCCTCTTACCGCCGCCTCGGCCCTTTCCCCCGTCGTCTTCTTCATCTTCTTCTTCTTTCACTTTGACCACCCGTCCCGGTTGTTCGCTCGCCCGGAGGTCGGGCGTCATTGTCTCTCGTCTTCGAAAAGGGAAAAGGGGGCAGCGAAAAAGAGAAGGAGACGCTTATTCAATCCGGTAGATGCGAGAGGTAATCAGTTATTTCCGTTCGCGGCCGCCATTAAACGCGCACTAATTATGATTTTATACAGAGTGCGGCCGTTTCGCGCGCTCCCTGCGAATGTATTATTATGACTCTATCGGGGGGATACGCTTTTAATCGAGGGGGAGGAGACGATGCAACTGCTTCCCGAACTCGTGGTAACTGAAGACTCTACTGAGCATTGTACATGTTGGAAGTGAGTAAAGGGTCGCGTGCTTTAATAAACTAATCGGTTAGTTGCGATATGTTCCTGAGATCGATCTAATCTCGCAGCCCCTAACAGACAAGAAAGGAGTATATCTAAAACATATCCCAGGCATTGCGAGTTAGAAGCCAGTCTTTCCGCATATTCCATCCGCACCTCGAGCGATCATTGAATTAACCTCGATATTACGCGCTAAATTTCACGGAATACGCTGAACGCTCTCGTCGCCGAGGTAATTCATACTATTATCGCGGACGCATCATCATAAATTTGCATAGGCTATTACGACACTCTGGATCGTCACGCGAGACGAATCTGTATGCCTCTCCAAGGCGAATCCATCCCGACGCGTCTCTATCTGTCCGACGGTATGCGTCGGAAGCGAGAGGTTGCGGAAGTAAGGAGATTTTTCAAGAGCAAGTGTGACTTGTAGGTACATAATACCCGCGATTGTCGGCCCCGGCCAAGGAAAGAATCCCCTTCGTGGACCTGACCGCCGTCTTTGCGCAGTCGGGCAGACTGCAGGCAGCAGCTGCACGCACGTGAGCAAAGGAATCGCCGTGAAACGCTAACGTTATAATAACGGTCGTAACAACGGCAAGAACGTCGTAATTTAAATTGAGTTTCTCGCTTGTCCGCCTGTAATAGCTCTATTGCACGCTACTTGAACGGAAACGAGAAAGAAAGGCACGGTTCGGCGGCTGTGGAAACGGAGGGAGGAAGAGGAGAGCAGCGCGAGGTGGCAAAAAGGGGGAAGAGACGGATCACAGTGGGTGGGTGTGAGTGATATCTGCAACGGAGGCTGGGGTGCGCTGATCTAATTGATAGCCGAGCTGGGGACACGGCCAGGATATGACGCGAATCCATTGTGGCCCACATTATTATAATATGTATACATATATTATATATACGTATCCTCTGCCACCGATATCGCGCGTAGGCCCTGTACGTCGAGCGAGAAATACGCGGGGAAAGAAAAGAGACAGGGTGACACGCTGCGCTGGTGTAATAATCGGGCGACATTGTTCGGCTCGACAGTTAGGGAGTGCGGTCAGCAAGTGTCAGACAGATCGCGCGATACATCCATAATGTGGCGGGGTACCGATGGCCGCGTTTCTTCTCACTAATCGACCTTGAATTCCATCGCTTCTTATCGATCAGGTCTTGCATAATTTCTTCGATTAAACGTGCGACTTAATCGTAACTGTTACGTCCCGAGTCTTTCGGTTGGAACTGCCAATTATGGACGTCGCGTAGCTTGAGTGAAATTCCGACGTTGACCCGTGTCGATAATCCAGCGGCTCGCTCAACGCTCAGCGGTGTGCTTCAAGTGATATCATCGTCTGCGGGGCGTACGAGGCCGCCGCGCGTGCTCGGTAATGCATCTTCAAAGTGGTAACTGCTGATCTTTCCACCCTTGGCCCGGCGATTCGTTAAAAGACATGCTGGTAAGTCGTGCATGCTGCACGAGCGTGAAGTGAAATTGAAGCGCGACCACTCGAGAACGAACGGGCATAGGCGTGCCATCTCTCGAAAGTCTTGCGATCCTTTGGCTGCTTCTCCGCGGAATTGCTGCGCGTCGCGCCGCGTCCCGTTGCATCGCTAACGCCGCACGGAAACTTATAATGAAGAAAATCCTCGAGACGATCGAATATAGGAGACGGTATATAGAATTACTAAAGCGAGGAACCGTACGAGTGCGTCTTCCCTTCCTCCGTGCCAAGCTCCTCACCCTTCGCCGTTGCCGCCGCGCACCCTTTTGCCTGCCTTGAAATTCAAAGTGTCCTCGTTATAGCCGAGTGGATGCCGCTTTAACCCGGCCCGCGGTAGCATCTAACGTTTAATTGCATCGGACTTTAGCGCCGGATATAACTCCGCTGCCGGAAATTAACAGGCTTTAACTATTGCCTATACCATGGCTATCCAGACTCGCGTATAAATTAAACGAACGTGCTCGAACGTTCTCGTCCCTGCACACAGGGTGTTTCGATATTGATTGGATACCACTCTTTTATTGTTTCGTGTAGATGTCGGCAGTCATTATAAGGAGTAGCTTCAGTGTCTTCACTGACAAAAGTTGGGGATGTGTTCATAGAGTTTGTTACCGTTTCTTTTGCTGCAATCCCGAACTTACGAAATTTGTACCCACTTTTTAGGTCACTCCTTTCTGAGTTTTAGAGTAAAAGTGATACTCGATTCTTCTTATTATTACTATTAAAGGGGTGGCCACCCTTTGGTTATATAAAATAAAAGTACATGATGGAAAAGCGAGGTTATAAGCTATGGTACAGTTATACTAGAATTCTAAGGTACGGACAGAGTCACGCAGCGCGTCAATAGCCTGTCTTTTGAAGAACAGGGTAGAGTTGTGTTCGTGATAAGATCTTCCACGTGCTCTTTGAACCGAATTCACTTTCCACGCTCAACATTAAGATTTATGCCTGATAATACCGAATCACCCTGTATACTTCTACGTATACGTTAACGAGCACGTACGTAAAATTAGATTGTGGGAATGAGCGTGCACACCGGCAACAGTCTGAATTACCTGGACTCTCGCGTCCGCCCCTGAACGCCCGTTATTAGAAGACCGAGCGAAACGTCACGGTGCGATAATTAATGCTCCGATACTAAAGCGAACCGCCCAGAGTTATTACCGATTATGCAATGTGTTTGCGAACGCGCTCGAGAGCTCCGTGTTTCGATCGTCCCTCGGTGGCCGTTTCAATTAGTTTCAAGTGCCTCCTTGTATCGAAATGCAACTCCACGTTGCACTGTATCATAATGGTCCAGTACGTCGATTCTAAGCAGGGCCTGCACGTCTTAACCCAGTATTAAACATACCAAATAAAAGCTATAAAGTGCCAACCAAGAATCTTCGACCTACGACCCTACATTAACATTCCCAAACTGAGTATTCAGCATCCAAGGGATTTCTCCCTAACAGAATCAACTACAGAAGCTTACAACACCCCTCGTACACCTCTGGGACGTTTGCTGCGAATCGGATAGCGTCTCCTGATCGTCTGGAGACGCGGAGACGCGCGTGTACGGCGTTCGCGGAGTTGGACTTGCACGGGCATCGGTTGCAGCAGTCGGCGGTACGTGTAAAACGCGCGGTGGTCGCGTATAACGTGGTACACGCTGGTCTCGGATGGAGAGGGTGAAGGAGGGAATGCGAGGGAGAGCGAGGGACACGGCTGAGAAAGGGAGAGAAATGGAGAGAAAGGGATGGAAAGGGGGAGAAAGGATGGGTTCGCGAAGGAAAGAGGGGGTGAAGCGGGGGCTCGAGGTGGTGTAATCTACGTAGCGAGTAGGTAGGATGGGCAGTGGATACACCGGCTACGTATAAGTATAATGACTGGCACTTCTATGCATTATCATACCGCTGGGGCTGGCTCCGGTGGTGGCTGGCCGGTCCGGCTGGCGGTGCCTGGGATCAGCCGTTGGTCGGGGAGATGAATAATTTCAGGACGGGCACGCAATTACGTGCGCGTACGTCTCGCGTACCAAGTAGCCAGTCGACGGGGCCACGCACGCATACGTGCACACGTGGCAAGGAGCCACGGCATAGCCGTGCGCAAACCCATACCCCTTCGTCGCTCCACAATCTTGGTATCATTTATATTTCACTGCGGGCAATTATTTCGGGCCCCGGCCGTGCCCATCGGGTGTCCGATAAGTTCGAACCGGCGAGCTTCGAGAGACCACCGCTCGCGGTGTTACCACGCGGTGCCTTGCTTGTCGCGACCGATCTCGCGAGCTGGGGCAACCGCTGCCTCCGTGGCCAAGGAGCTGTAACCCGTCCGCGCTACTCTCCGCTTCCGTCTGCCCTTTGGCGGATATTCCCCGTCCAAGGATCGGTGGTCTGGATTTTTAATCTCACGCGCGCTAACTTTCGGCAGCGAACACCGACGCGACGGTTCCTTATGCAACGTACAATTACGCTCGCTTTTCCGCAATATTCGCGCTGTTAATCGCGCAAGCATGTCACATCGGATACACAGTGTACTCCGCTACCCCGCGAGACTTCAATTATACCCGAACGCAATCGAGCAATTACATGTACGGACTCGCGTGTAGTTATTAACGTCCCGTCAGCTACGAGACGCGTACACGTCCTCTTCCTGAACCTCGAGCAGCTCCACTTTCCTCGCGCGTTCAGGTGGTCCCGCGACCACTGCCGCTGACTCCGCGATCAACCGTGTTCCGAGGGAAGTTTCGGCTGCGGCGGGTCGTGAAATCCGCGGCGGATCTCGCGCGACGCCTCCGGATCCAAGTCATTAAAACTCACTTAGGATAATACCTGGGTGATTCGTTTTTAAACGGAACTCTTTCGCGGGCCAATTTATCCCGAATCCTCGCGGTGCCCCGTGGCCGTCGGGGAATGATATCTCGATGAAAAGGGCCCGCGTGGTAATTTAAATTCGAGCCGGTCGTAAGCGAACGAAAGAAACGGCTCGCCTTTCTTCCGAGCGATATTCAAACACTATTACAGTAACGACAAACAGATTGCGAGGCCTAATCGCGCTAAAGTATAGACTGAAGTGCCCAGAGCTGCGCGAGAAAAACCTGCCGACCGATTACTCTGCTTTATTGCTCGGTAAAGACGTTTTATGATATACGAGGCAGAGTTGGGCATTATTCGGCTAAATTTTCATTCGAATATGTATTCGAATAAATTTTTATTCGAATAATCTTCGAATAAAAAATTCGAATAAAATGAAATTATTCGACAATAACGAATAATTTTTTATTTGACTGAAAATTTATTCAAATAATTTCTTATTCGAATAAAAATTTAATCGACTCAACGGACGAATAAAATGATCACATGATTTCAGCGATGTATCGTGACACCACTGACTGATAACCGTGAGACCTAATGTTTTAGGTTAAGTAACTCTTGTCATAGCTCGCACTTTGCAGGAAGATGTATCACCGCGGTACTACATAGAGTGGCGTTTTGATTTATTTGAAATAAAATTTGCCCACGTCAATCCATTTAAACTAATGAAAAAATCAATCTCTTCAAATTATAAGCGTTCATTGAACCTTTTTTAAATACATACAAATACGCACATTTCCAGGCACACACGTCCAAACGTATGTTGGACACAGTACAGACTTCACATTTATTCGTCGTTCATTCAGGTCGAATAACAAATAAATTCTTATTCGAACGAATCTGGGCAGAATAACAATACAGATTTATTCGCGAATAACGAATAATTTTTCGACGAATAAAATCGTCATTTGTTATTCGCGAATAAACGAATAATTTTTCGACGAATAAAATCATCATTTGTTATTCACGAATAAATCTTTGGAATTTATACGAATCCGTATCCGAATGAAAATTTAGCCGAATAATGTCCAACTCTGATACGAGGATAGTTGATTGGTGCAACAAACGACGATGTACAGTGACTGGTAAACAATAGCTACCCTGTTACGCGAAATGAAGTATCGATTATGGAGGGTTGTTTTTGAATGAAAAGAGCGAAGGAATTTTGTGGGTGGCTGAAGAAACGATGCTGCAACCGGTCGGAAGAATGAAACAGAGAGACTGATGGATGAAGTTTCGCGCCATTCGCGATATCCATCGCTATCACACCTCCTCTTCATCTTTATGCTTCACTCCCTGCAACCTCTGCTTTGTTTCTGGAGGCCCGAAGATAATGAACACAATTACGGCAAGGTTTTTGTTCTAGAAATTACACAGTAGTGCACGGATGCATGTCTGTGGCTGATTGCTATGCCCCGGCATCCTCTCGACGATACAGCGGTGTATATACAGGGTAGAGAGAAATTTGTAGTGTGAAGGGGATAGAAAAGTCTCGCAGGGCAATAATTAATCGGAAATTCATTTCATCGAGTCTTCCAATCCTTTTGCAATGTGAATTAAATTGTATACGTATTCTCGACACTGTTTCATGGCTACTGCGCTTAAAGGACCAACACTCGTACACGAAGTGTGTACGCGTAACAGTGTCAAAAGCCCGAAATTTCTCTCTTTCCGGCAGACTCTACACCCCGCTCGTACGCAGACCGCGCTACGCAGGATTTCGCATTTGTTCGCCACCAACACTGAGGCACGCCAGGCAGCGGAGGATTACGGAGGCCGTGCGCGCTCGAAGCCGCCACCACGTAGCCGAAGACGAGGTGGATACGGGACGAGAAGAGCCAGGAGAGATGGAGTCGCGCAAAGGGAGGTGAGGTGGGGTGCGGCCGGGGACAGGGACACGGAGTAAGCTCTAATTGCATTCAATAAAGCAAATAATAGCAAGCTCATTAGAGCAGAGAGAGGAGCTGGCGAGTTGACCGCGGCTCGTATGCCAACCTGCCTACGCTCTCCGACGAAGGAGGAAGAGGAGGACGAGTGAGGACGAGAAAGATAGGAAGAGCAGAGGAGTCTGCAGAGAGACGGAGCTGGTGGAAGAGAGCGGAGAAACCGGGTAGAAACTGGCGGTCGTGCCGTCGTATCGTCGCGAGAACCACGGTCCAATGTCATTTATTGTCCCCGGTGGACAAGCGCAGTTTGCCAGAGCGCACCCCCCTGGCCAGGCCAGCTGCAGCGAGAGGAGGAGAGTAGCCTCGCCTGGCCGCGTCCATATGAATGGGCAATAGCCATGCAACCATTCGCGTCCTTCGTTAGCTATTTATCCCCGTTTATTATTATTCGACCGCATCCCATATACACTCTCGCGATCCGCACTCAACGCTGCGCGCCGCGTAATCGATGAGTGGATACTCCCAGTGAACGTCAGACCGTTCCCTGGTCTCACTGTGCTTCGACTGGTGTAGGTATACGTTTCAACCCTCTCCGACTTCATTCGCAACCCAGTGGCACTTTTGATATGATACCTTCTTGATGGACGTTTTATTCTTCCGCTTTGGATACCAGTGAAAATTGTTTAATCTTCGTAGCATCGTTGTGTGAGAGGTAGAAAAGAAAGGGGACCTTGTACCGATATACTGGAGGATGGTACCGTGGCGCCATAGCGGATACCATTGATAAGTGCACCGATTTCGACGCGCAGGCAAATTAATTTACCTCTGTCCGAGGCGGGATGGAAGAGCCTGGCGGGGAGCGGCTCTCCTTTTCGTCCTCGGCCATAAAGGACAACACCTGAACCGGATCCTATTTCAGCTTAACAGGGAGCGTACAACGAGAAGACCACAGTCGTGCCGTGTCGTTCAGGGACACGAACAATGAACCACGCACGGACAGGAAAGCTCGTTCCGAACAAATCGAAGCCGGCCTTCGGTGGCCGGGGGAAGCGGAGGGAATGGGAGGAAGAGGGGGGAGGAAGAAAGAGAAAGGGAGAGAGACGGAGAGAGAATCGGCCGCCCCCGATGCAAGTGAACCGCGCCGGTAAGAATGGCGATTCGGCTAATGTATTCCGCGGTTCTGCGCGCTCATTATTCAGCGATAATTAATTGACGGCTATAAATAAGCGGCGCGTCCCGGCACCGCGTAAATAAATGGTTCGCGCGAACCGGAATGGTAATGGTGACTTTGACGGACCGTTTAAACTGGAATAAAGCTGGGATACCTCCGGTTCCCCCTGGGGTTTCTGTGGGTCCACCTCTGCCCATCCACAAGCCCGCTAACCAATATAACTCACCTGCCACCTTCGCCGAGTCTATACGGTGTGTTTCGAACTCGCGTTCACCACCGCAACGGTTTACCGGATAGTCTGCTCTCCTCTTCGACAGCCACCCCGCCTGTATCACGTCACGACTCTTCTTCTCAAGCCCGCGCGTCACTCCGTCGTCTCGTCTTACGCCTTGGCACCGTGATCGTGTTTCTTTTCGAAGCGTTGACAACGAAACCCTAATGTAATCGTTCGGCCCGATCGTCATGGAGCCGTCCCTTTGACAGGAATATTGATCAGCTGACTGCTGGAACGTGGGGATTATATCTGGCCCGAGACCCTAACCTTTTCCTTCTTCTTTCTACTGCTTGTATTCGGTTTCCGTACGAAACCGAGCCCAGTGGCTCCTAATGGAAATACTTTGAATCTACCAAGTGACCCTGAGGTGTCCTTGACCCTCGCACTTATCTATGCACGGTACAATTTTAATGTCCCGCTCCATTTTCTACTTCGTCTCGTATAATTGAGGTAAATCCGCTCGTGAATTAATAGATCGCCCTGTACACACCGGTATTTCGTATCATTACAGAGGAATGAGAAAACAATAACGATTCATGAGCCAGGCGAATGGATTATCTCGCGAATGCTTTGCATGAGCATAGAAACGTGCTACGAGTTTTCACGACTCGTAATTTAGCAAATGGTAGTCATCAGGCCGCCTCCTTCAAGCATCGCAAACAGCGGTTAATTGATCGTTATTATCAAGGAATCGCCGCGGGGATACTGATTACGTTGGAAGCGTTCCATTCCGACTCCGTTCCGCGCACTGTTGCCTAATTCTATTTGCAAGAGGAGAGAGGGAGACGGGGAACAGCGGAGAGGGAGAGACAGCGAACGTTTATGAAAGCGGTACAAGTTATTAAGGCCCCGACTTCGTAATAACCAGTGGCTTTCCTTCCACTTCCTCGTTCACGCCCACTGTTCAACGTTGGACAGTGTACAATTAATTTCCACCGCAACAGTAACTAATCGCGGCTTAATTCTTCCATCGTGGCCGAGGAAACGTTCCGCTGTGAAACGGATGGGACCCAGGCATCGTACGTACACGACGAAGCGATCGAGGCTGAAGAAGACGTGAAAGACGTAGAGACCGGCCGTGTTGAGCGCGAAAAAAACACATGGTGGAGAGGAATCAGGAAGGTGAAGCCACGTGCAGACGTGGTTGGTCACGGCAGTGCCAAGGAGCGCGTGTCAAATTCGAGGTCGGGCCGGGTTAACGGCAAAAACGCAAGCCTGACTCGAAAGCAAACGTATTAACTCTTTTTGCTGCAACGTATGCAACAACAAAGTCTATTGGGCTGAAAGGTATAATTGGTGCCGCGGGATCGTTACTTCCTAGCGGTTAAATTGAAGTTACGGTAGCGAGATTATAGTCTGGAGTATGAATAGAAATATTACAAGGAAGTTGTTTGGAAATTAAACGATCTATCGTTCCTTACAACGTGACTCGGAAACTGAACCCTGTTGAAGCGAATCTCCCCCAGAGTTTCCTGCAAGCCTGTTCCAAAGGGAACAAATGAAAAATCCGTTCCACGATCAGTCTCATCGTTTCCATGCACTCGGGTATTTACCAGCTCCAGTGACATTCCACCTTGCTCCAAAGCGTCAAGAATTTATGGCAAGCTGGGACGAGGGCTGAGAGGGTTGACACGAAAAAGATGCCATATCTGGCCCCGCGAATCTACCCAGGCTTCAACCGAAAAAATAACACAATGAATTCGAGGGCTTATCGGGCGTGATCTCGAGGGCCACGGAATCCCGCCTAATAACCTTTTCGTCGATCGACATTGTTATGGGCCGGTCATTAGAGCCGCGTCCCCGTGTGGCGGCCAAAAAACGTCGTTTATCGGGCCCGTTGCGCCCGTTGGCTTTCATCCGCGCGCACTTATCTCAAGGGACTTGAAAATCCGGTCGCATTAAGATATCTATCGGAACAACGGATGTGCGCCATTAAACTTTTACTTTATTTAGCGCTCGCAGCCGCGGCGGTGCCGCTCTCGGCCCGACGGGGACGCGATGGAAAGGGAGACAGGTCGAAGGGAGGAGGGCGAACAGCCAGAGAATCGAAGGAAGGAAAGAAGAAGACCTATCCCTAGGGTCGACGAAAGAATCCACTTAGGAGACCTGATTATTCTACTATCAAATCTTTTTCTGTTATTGAAATTTTCAAGTAGGTATCAGAAGTGATCTGTGGAATAAATTTCGAGATGAAAGGACGATGTGTTTGCCATCAGTTGAGCGGATTGCCACAAGCGGGCAGCGTGGGTAAGCTGTCAGGGGGCTGGAGCTCTCCACGGTGCGCGATTGTTCTTGAACGTGTAATTATTATTTACGTTTACTCCTAATGACCGGCTCTTGCACGACACCATTTAGAATTGCTAATGGCCGTGCATCTGCGGCCACTGTCAATAGGTACTAAAACTCATTACCTGGTCGGACTAACTAATTGGACACATCTGGATTGACGGAATGCCCGTTGTACGATTGGTTATTAAATCCGCTGACTACGGCTCGGAAGATCCTTATGTTAATGCCGCGCTATCATCGTGGAATAGAAACCTGTAGGTGCACCATCGGGAATCATTTGTACTGGGTGTCCCTTTGAACGCGAACACCTTAAAGGGTTTTCTTCCACAAGAATCTTACGATTAACTGAGGATTTCTGGCGAAGAAGGTACTCGCCATTCAGTGTACTGTTTTAGTATCACTGTGATTTTGATGATTAACGTTTCCTTCATTCTATAGGGTAACTACTTTCGAACTGACTGACAACATCCCGACACCCTGTACACCGGGGAAAATAATTTAATAAGCACCAAAGACCATTCATCCCCATAACGTTCGTCCTTTAAATTCATATCAGTCTCGTACATTCAGCGCAAAAACATAGTCTATGAAAAAGTGGACCCCGACTACTTGAGCAGGTGAATAAAATTGTACCATCCAATTAAGAGACGAGGAAAAACGGGGTGTCCTTATATATGCATCGCGTCGCGCCCCACTCGTCGTGCCGACAAAAATGACTTTTCTCCGTGCAAAAACGAACAACCTCCCCTGTTATCCCTAGCGTAAACGATTGTTAACCGCTTATCTGCTCGCTGGCACCGAGGCAGCCGCTTCGACCAGAGAGTTACGACTCTCAGGCTCGTTACGCATGCATAGGCGCGAGCATAAAACACTGGAATTGCGCGTCTCGCTGTTCGTTCAGTCCGGCCCAAGCCCCGATGACTCGTCATGGTCGCTGGGACGAAGCCCGACCCGAGTTTTTCCGATTTCTTTGTTTGAAGATAACACGGAGGGCACAGCGCGCACTTTAACCACGCCCTCCCACATCTAGGCAACCCCTTTATTCTCGGATGGACCTTTTTTTTCACCGGTTAGCTGGACTATCCGGCTAGCCTTCCGGCGATCCGCGCGGCGGCCTCGTGCGAACGATGCCGGTCGGGGGCGACGACGGGCGTCGTTACTCGCGCTGATTTAGTTGAAGGCTGCGAATATACGGATCCCACCCTTTTTCCGGGGACTGGCAGCGGAGAGCCCTTTCTCGTTAGCCGCCTACATTATATTACCCATCGAGGGGCATACATCATTCCCTCTTTATGTAAGTATCTATAACAGCCCGAGAAACATTTGCAGCTCGCGCTGCGAGAGACGCCGGGGCTGCATCGCGTGGGCAGGCGCGCGAGCGCTGGAAACCGCTCTTGCAACGCCGCGGAATTGATGTACTGTGCCCGCCGAACAATGCCTCGTGTACAACGACGAGACGCGTCGGGAAAAGAAAGGAGAACCGCGAGGAAAGCCCACGTGCTACAACATTTTTCGTCCATCCTGCATGTTTCGGCGAGACTGATCGGCTTAGTCACGATCACGCAGATATTCCTAACCCCATTTTGGCGCCACCTCTTTTAAAATTGACGAGTCTGTACGTCATAGCAAGTCTCCAAGTTTAAGCTACCCGTTGGCATGCATTCTTCAGCGGGGGTACGTTGGCGAAGACTACAAAATGTAAACTCGTTTCAGGAGATAAGCGGACTAATTTCGCGCGACAACCGAGTACAGTTGCATCGGCAAGGGATTAGGAATGATCGTAAATTGGCGGCGATTCGATATGTAGTTAGCTTATCGCTCACCCATAAAGAGAGATAAGGGCTCTGTGCACACTTACTTATGATTGTAAATTCGAGAGTTTAGTGACTATGAAGAAATCCTGAAGATATCGAGTGATTTCAGTGAACGTTTGTGAGTATGCAATGTCATCACACAAATTATCACGCATTTATGAACTCCTGTTTTGTCGATGACAAATTAAATATAACAAAACTATATATTATACACATAAGAAAAATTATTTTACCAGGTAACATAAAAATGACAGAAAATAACCAAATACATATGGTTTTTAACATGAATAATGAATATCAACACGTGCATGAAGAATTTTTCAGTTTTTAGTGCATTTTAAAAAAAAATTGTTTAACTTAAAAAAATTTTTTGCATATTTTTTTATTATTTACTTTTTAGTGTCTAAGTTTTGATTTGTGGTTATATGCTGATTGCATATCGATTGAATTGATTTTCTCTTAACGGAAAAATAACGTGTGCACGGGTCTGTGGTCTGTCACAAAATGCTGTGAGGACCCTTTGGTCCCATGTCTCGCGATACCAACTCATTCCCAGCTCTTATCTAAGAGAAACATTGACGTTCCGTTTTACCCACCGTTTACGTTTTACCCCACTCTCCCCTATAGTATATTAATAAGGGAATAAACACGTTTTATTATTATTATTTCGTTGGAAGGACAAGGATTGCTTTTAATTCCTACCTTGCCGTGGCTCTAGAGCTCGCCATTCAACGGTTCCGGACAATCGAGCGAAACTTTTATAATACCCGTTACAAGTACCACTGCAATGTCGATGGTATCTGCGTGCTTGCATTGTCGTGAACGGTATTAGCCAGCCCGCCCTTGCAGATTACACAAGAACTATAATTATTACCTCACATCGGCAGAAAAATGATAATTACTTTACATGGTTAATTACGATCTAGAGGCGGCGTGTCCCGCGGCCCGATTGACCGCGATAGCCGCTTTAATGGCATAAGAATTAATTATACGCTGCACGCGATACGAAGAAAGTATCTCGGCCTTTTATTCGGTAGGGGAGGCATTAGGCGCTTAATTGACCGGACATTGCGTTAACGAAGATCAATGGCAGTGGCCCATCGAAAATTCCTTTACATTACCTGTCAACTATATCGACCGAATTCAACGTGAAGAATTCCATCGACCGATTTTGATCGTTGTCAAAGAGTGACGTCCTTCTGCTCCAAATTAATGAAAAGGAAACACCTTGCCCCGGAGTGGATGATGTCTCGCTTTCGGGGGATGTCGTTAATGGCACGAAGTACCTATCGTGGCGTATGTTTTATTTATGACACGCGTCAAATATAATTCATTTAGGCAAATGCAACCTGGTATAACCACTAATGAGAGTTGTTCGACATGTGATCAAGATTGAAGTGGACGAATTTGAGATTGTGGCTGCAGCAGACGTATAGGAAGCGGTCCTTTCCAGCTCCGTCGTACAGTTAAAGTTATTAGAAGTATACTTTTGGTCGCGGTCACTTCGTCCCACATAGAAAATGTCTTACAACTACTTAGATACACCATCCCGAACTTCCCGATACGTTGATCCCAGTGATGAAAATCTCATGGAAGATCGTACACAGTCTATTTTCGGGTCTCAATCGTATTTCAATCACTCGGGCCCAAGGATGAAAAGAAAGAGAACCCTGGAAAGTTCTCCGGAGCCGGATGATCCGGCTCGGACGAAACATTTACCGTCCCCGCGGCGTCGTATGCATCGATACCGGTGCATTGTTGCGGGCTGCCTCGATGCTATCTGCCCCGGTGACGTTGTCGTGAATTGTAAGACACCGCCGGCTCTGGCGCGCCGGTTCGTGGATGGAAACGAACGGATCGAAGGAACTCCACGGCCACGTGAAATATACGTCCGCGTTTCTCTTCTATCCGGCCGATTATCTCGCGGCTGCTGTCGCTCACGCGGTAATTGTCTCTGCCCCCGGGGATCGGCCGAACGCTGCAGATACTTAATGAGACGTACGATTGCTCCCAATTTGGTATATGTACGTACCTACCCCTTCGCGACTCACGTAGCGCCGATCGTACGAGGAGAGCCCGCGTAAATCTCCGTCGCACAACTGTCGCGCTATTATGTCGCTGGAAATTTACGACCCTTCTGGCTCAGGGTCGAAATCCTTGCAAATATCGCTACCCATGTTCTTCAACATGCACTTGAGATTTAAATAGGGAAATTTTCGTTGCGCAAATGCAATAGTATTTCTTTCTTATTAAAAGTCTCTCGCTTTTAGAAGCTCGAAGGTATACGGAAGGTAGGTATTGCTGGGAGTACAAAACATGATCTCTCCCGGGGTGAATGAATAATAAACCTGTCACCTGCGTTTTTGTTCCTCCGCCAAACAGCTTAACAGACGCTTATGCAGGAGATTGTTTGGTTAGGCACGTCGCACGGTTGAAAGCGTCCGTAACGCGCGCGTTTATTAAAGACCCCGGTTTATGATCAACTCCCGATCGCGAGCCGCGCTACCAAGTAGTAAAGAGGCGTATTTACGAGAAGGTGCAGTGCGTCGAAAGGTATTCATAATAATTCGAAACGCTCGGTTTTAATGGTTCCTCTGTATCGGCGGAGTTAAAGGAACCGATGGAATCCGCGGCGCATCGACGAGCCTTCAGACACGTTAATGGATCGTGGGTAGTTCTGACACGCACGTTCGGTAGGATGCGTCAGGACCGCGAGAAAGATATGCAAGAATTATCCAGCGGCTCGGCTCGCGTCGCCGTCGTCGACTGGCTTTCCAATGTTCCGCGAGATAAGCGAAGGAGATTGCAAACGCGCCAGCGGAGGTACAATTATTAAAAACCGGTAGAATCCACGCTTGTTCACCGCCCCGAACATCCCATTGGGCCTAAGTACCTATTTGTTGTTGTCGTCGTGCGCTGGGTATGCCTCACCGCCGCCATGACACCTTCCCGTGCTCGGTGATAAATTTCATCGGAGCGACGAATGGTTGTTCGGGATTTGTACTTCCTGGCCGAGGGAAAATCCTCCTCTAGAGGGCTCGTCGGAATTTACTCGCGGGTCTCGGGACCGTGCAGCGGCGCTGGGCGTTCTTTTTTCTCTCGTTTCGCCGCAGCCACTCGCGGGAAAAGCACCTACAACGACGAGATTTCACGGAAGACCTTCCCCGAGCGTGATAACAAATACATCCAACGATAGTGTGTTCCTGGGACAGCGCGGACTTAGCTGTGTCGTATTTTATCGGAGGATATTGTTGCGAGGGGCTGGGATGAGGACATGAATACATCTCAGTGTGTAATATTCAAGATGCCTGAGATTAGAGTTCTTATCATTCGTTTGTCAAACGACTGTTTCAGCAATAATTGAGGACCTTGCAGCAAGAGGGTTGATGTAATTTGACTTAAAATTAAAAAGAGAACACTAATTGGAAAATATATATTCTCACACAATAGGTAGTAATTATTGAGTTGATACGTTTTCATTTCTATTTTTAACGAAAAATATTGTATAATAAAAATATTAATATTTCTATTTCTATTTTTATTTATTTCCGATAAATTACTCATTTTTTATCGGATTTACATCAAACGTTCACCAAACGATGTAGAATATATTTTATGTATACTATACGTCGTAACTCAAAAACTGCTTAGGGTAAAACTATACAATACGCCCCATTTGACAAAACGCCCCATCAACGCGATCATCAGATTCGAACTTGCCTCAGTCGGCCACAACTGCCGCAATAAAAATACCAGCAAATATTACGGCTTTTAAAAAAATATACAAGAATTTATATTTTCGGCCTTCAAACAATTTGCGGTTAGTATGTGAGAAATTCAATTTTCTAAGTCACTATTGTGTTTGCGATAAATTCACACATATATTTCGAAAGTAGACAAACTAACCTCTTTAAATCGTTATTGCTCGAACCTTTTTTCACTACGTTGTTGCTAAATTGAAGCCGGGACGTTTTATATTCCAGAATTTACAATATGCCCCAGCAAAGAATTTACAATACGCCTCACCTCAAAATCATATTTTTCACTAGTATAACGTATTTCTTTTCTTTTTTCTGGATAACACAAACGTCACGCAAATATACATATAAGGACTACATTACGGGCGAAACTAACACATGTTTCGTTCGTCAATCGCTATCTTCAAAATTCACTATGCACTCAACTCCAAATTTTGACAGCTTACAGTCAGGTTATAACCTAACGAGTATTAAATAAGATAAGTTCTCAAAATTTGAGATGCCACGTGTTTTTACAAATATGTATCGTTGTACCATTGAATTGCAATCAAAATGCAGTCTCAAACACAAGGTAAGATGGCAAATTTTTACTTATTTATGTCGGGGCGTTTAGTCGCATAGGTGGGGCGTTTTACCTGACGACTGTGTTACAAAACACCCCATGTAGGGTTCAGGAAAATGATTATTTACAGTTATTTCCAGTTATGTTTTTATCACAATTTCGGTGTAGTTGTGAAGAGTAATGAACACTTAATGTGTTTCCACAAAAAATTTAAAGAATCATTAAAAAATATTGGTTTTATAGATGTTTCTTTAAAAGTGGGGCGTATTGTATAGTTTTACCCTATAAAAAAGGGAGTTGCACCGCTCTTGATGC
Source organism: Andrena chrysosceles (assembly GCA_963855975.1). Taxonomy (NCBI): domain Eukaryota; kingdom Metazoa; phylum Arthropoda; class Insecta; order Hymenoptera; family Andrenidae; genus Andrena; species Andrena chrysosceles. The sequence goes on along the minus strand of OY979766.1, from coordinate 4,537,600 downwards.
AAGGTCCTCAATTGGGCTACTCAAATAATTCACACAGTAGACGATACAGTGGAACTGATTGTAAGTACACGTATTTCAGGGTTGAAGCAGACCTGTGTGTGCTTAATTTAGCGACATCCTATTCACGAAATATCGCCGACTTTGGTATAGTTCCCATGGCTGTCGCAACGCGTAGTAATTCGCAAACGTGAGTCGGTCGGACGCGAAGGATTCGTATTATGCAACGACACAACTCGCGAGCTCGTCTCGAGAACACGAAATATATCAGTTCGTGCATCGGTTCGAATCGATACTCGAGAATATACATGCATGTGTCGTGGCCACACGACGTATTCGGTTCTCCGGTTCGCACGGTCAGATACATCGGCTCAAGATGGATTACCGCGCCGCGCATATATCGCGCTTTCCCTGTCGACACTGATTTGTCGCGTGTGAGTGGCACTTGGTGGACAGTCTACGAATCCCGTCATGTATTTTTACATGACCAAAACTATGCATCGTATGCATTTCCTATAAGGTGCTTACAACCAGTTGCAAACACATGGACAGGCCTGGCTCGCTGCTATAGGCAAAATTAGGCAGCTGCCTCGGGCATGAAGTTGACCAGGAGCGCAAAATGGTCACTCATTGTTGGCATTTATTGAAATAAGGATTTAACTGAAATATTACAAATTATACTATAAATGTATTGAGCTACAAATAAAAATTCAGAGTACCTAAGGTGAACAAAATTGAAAAAAAAACGGACTTCAAAAAAATAAAAATGCGCTAAAAAGTAAAAAATATTTTTGTTCCTTATTTAATCTACGACTCTCAATTTTTTTTATGTTAGCCCATCATTTGCACTGTGTAAATCTGGCGTCAACTTAACACACTTCTTTTTTACTTTTTAGGGCATTTTTATTTATTTTGAAGTCGGTTTTAATTTATTTCTATTTTTTTACTTTTTTCTTATTTATGTTATATAATTACATTTATTTCAATAATCAAATCGATTAATGAAACAGATTTCTTATTTTTCGTGTAACATCAAAACTACTTAACCAATTTAGATAATTCTTCCTCCGTGACCTAAGTTGATTGAAGCTAAACTAAATGCAATAAGTTTCACGCAAACTGGCCCGGTAGTTACAGAGAAATTCGCGGCCAAACATAATACACATTGACATACATAGATACATACACATCGAACGTAAAACCTCTTTCTTTTTGAAGTCGATTAAACTATTTATTTAGTCAAATAACGAAACAACTTAAATTCTAGGTTTGTGCAAACAGAAGCAGTACTTACCTATAACAAAAACCTCCAATCCCTCGACACATCCGATAGCAACTCTCCTTGACCATCAGCATCTACATCCACGTCCACTATCGACCTCCTTACCGTTCACCAAGTTTCCGCGCTGAAAATCGAAATCCCCGCAAGAGGAGAAACCTGTCGGGTGAATCGACCGCGAGGATCACGGAAGAGGGAAGAGGCGCGAGTGCAGGACACCGAATGGTAAGGGGGGTAGCGAGGCAGGGAGACAAGAGACGAGAGCAAAGGAGTTACGGGAGAGTCCAGGTCCGTCTGACAGTGAGGTGTCGGGTGGTCGGGGTCCGGCTTGCTGTCAGCTTGTCAGCCTGTCAGCCCACGCACGTTGGCACCGCGGCAGTCAGCCTCGTGTGGATTCACACCAACTGTTCGCGCTGCTCGCACACTCGGCCGCACCGCCGCGCATTGTTCCAGCCTCGGCGCGTCCTTTTCCCGCTGCCCTTCGCGTATACACCTAACGTGGCACGTAGTAGGTGCATAGGCCGAGGTGACAGCGTTCAATCCGCACCTCACACTGGGACATCATTAGTCTCGGGATCGCGAACGTCGATCCACTTTAACGAGCGTCCGTCGAAAATTCCGCGCGCGGTTCTGTTGCCCCTAAAAGCGTGGCCGCCGATTCCAGACGCTCCGGGCGAGAATCGTTTTGCGTCTGGTTGATCGCACTTCTTTGAATATTCCAGCCAATCGGATTAAAAACGTGCCAGACGAGCGGAGGTTTCGAGAACGAAACGTGGAATTGGTCTCTGCTTTACGCTAAACACTGGTTCGCTGACAGTTCTCGTTCGCGCTGAATATTCGACGCTGGACGCACGCAACGAAAGCTAGCGGAATGTGTATAACGGGAGGAGAGGCGTCCGAGACACTCGTAATTAATATAATCGGAATCCGCGCCAAGCGGAAAGATGGCTGCTCGGCGATTAATTGAAAGGAAGTAATGGGCTAATTAAATTGTATGGGCTACAAATGTAAACATTATCGTGTATTTAACGGGCCGTTCATGTTGCATAGATGAATTTGCTTCAATTTACCACGGTTGCAGGCTGCTCGGCGTCGCTGTAGTGTTACGTATAAATTTGTAAACCCACTGAGAATTAGATTATTCAAATCGCCCCATCCTTTCGTGCCCCTAATAAGCGTTAATACTTCGGCTTTGATGCAACGTAATTAACGAGGAATCTTGTAACACCCTGCTTGCATTGAAATCACCGCGGAAAAACTATCGGCATCATCTGATATCGCGCGTTAACATCGCGGCGGCCGCTCTTGGAATTAATATCACGCTGGCGGCTTAGATACCGATCTCCCTATCCTATCTGCTCGTTCATTGTACCCGGCCCGATAGTTGTTCCCAATCTGTCTAAGCTGACGTCAGAACATAGCCCATTTTTTCCCGCGTGCCGGTCGATGCAACCGGTTCGCAGACGTAAAAGGAAGGAGCAAAAAAATCGGCAGAGAAAGAAGTGCGAAAGCAGCGTTGTTAAGTGCCCCACTCGCCGCCTGAATTGCACTTTCATTAGAATTACCCACTCGCTATCGGTTACGCGCTACTGTTCCGCAGCACCATGTAATTTGTTGACGGGGATAAGGCACGCGAGTCACGGAAGTATCGTTTAACTCGTTCCTATGAAGCCAGCTGGCAATCCTCGGGGTAGTCCAACGATTTATTCCCGAAGCAGTGACAAAGGAGAAGTGACCCCTGAAGTTTGTGCTGCGCGACGAACGGCACGAGAAATTGGACGACAAATTTCAAATCAATTTCGGACATCTCGCTACACCGCCGATAACAGAACAATGCGTTTAAATGGACGCTTGTCGCGACCGTGAAGATCCATCCGTAGATAGTCTCGAGCGAGTGATATCGCTTGGCGAGGTGGGACTGTCGCTCATCCGAGACGCTTGACATTTAGCTGAACGGATTAAGGTCGGTTCGCGTCTGCTAGAAACGAACGGCACGAGACAATAGTTTCGACTGTAACTGAAGACTCTCAATTTGCGTTGCCAGAGAAGAGCTGATCAGAAACAACTTCGTTGACACAAACCCTCTGCTTTCAGTATTATCAAGGAAACTACATACATAAGTAGGATCCGTGAGCGCTGAGGTGAGCGCGAGTGGACTCGAATGCATCGGTTCAAATAACGTGAGCTCGATAAAAGTTGTGGATCGCCGCGGGCGACTATCAGCGTGCCATCGAATTATTTAATTTATATAGGAATCCAGTCTCAAAGTGCGCCGCGACTCTACTGCGCCAATAAGTCACGGCTGGAAGTAATTTACGCCGACCGACAATAACAACGCGCCCGGTAATTAATAAAATTCCTGATAATTTACGGTGACGCCGACACATCGAGCGTGCACGTGTTACGGCACGAAGTCGGGATCTGACGCTTCGTCGATCGCGTCGATCTTCGCTGCGGACTTGCGACGCTCCTCCCGGGGCATCTTGTCGCAAGGGTGGTTGACCATCCAGGATATTGCAAGCTGGTGGAGTGAAATTTCAGAGACACGTAGGAAAGACCGGGACTACTTAGTGCGCAAAAATTCATAAATAGTCGAATCTAAAATATTTACTTCCCGCCGACCTTTTTAGATTTTTCGTTTTCACTGATAGAACATGCAAGTTTTTGTCACGGTAACACATTAAAGGGCAAGCTGGTCATTCATATGCTTCAATATCGTGAATCGCAGCATAATTTATTCCATAATACAACAATTAAAGGGAATTAGACAACTAACCTCGTTAGTCAACTAGCCCCGGTCTCCCCTACTACTTCGACATCGTGTGTCCCCCTGAAATCTATCATCCAAGGTGTCGCACAAAATTATAAACTCACCCCTGTCGAAGTTACACCACCGATAACTATGCAGAAGCAATCGCTCCTACAGACGGTAGAATAGAAATCCAACGCTGCTGGATCGTCCATTCCAGAATCAATCGCGGCCAGCACATATGTATCGAATTCCCGTTGTTCGCGTAACGTTATCCCCAGCGAGAATCGGGGGAACACGCGCGGCCGCGTGCAATCGAACGGCGGGACGCGCGGGTTCCTCCGGACGCAAGGTTCGCGCGCCGCTCACCCCTAAACGTATTATTATCCGGTAACCCATCTTAATTGACCTCACCCCGTAAGCGGGCACGGTTCGTCGGTAATCGGCGCGATTAAATCGCCCTGATCGCCGACGCAACGGAACGTATATGATAATTCAGTGGGTAACCAAAGCCGGCGGTCAATGGTCGCGCACCTGTTCTCTAAACTCCTTCCCCCCTCGCCCTTTCTTTCTCCCCCGACTCGGCTCCTCTCCTCTCTTTCCGTACCCTGGCCACATCTCGCCGCGCCGGTCAGACTCTCTTTCTCTCCCATGGGTCAAGGCACGTCTAGGTTGTTGCGAGGCCGTTTACCCCTTGCCACGATACACAACACACCCGTGTTGCTGTCTCTCTGCCTCTCCCTCGCCTCTTTCTCCCTCTTTCTCCTGCTTCCCCCACGGTTAGGTTCGTGCACTAACCGCATATATCTAATAATCTTGTTTCGTGGTACGTATAGAATCGGGACACCGGACCGATCGGCGACGCTTAGTCTTCGGGCGAATATTAAATGGCCGGACGCGTGAAACACGCCTGATCGCGGCCCGGCCGCCCTTCTCGGTGATTAATGGCGGCGAGGGGGATGATTGCTGAGGAATTCGGTGTGGGTCCACGGTGGCGTTTCATTCTCTTGCTTTACGAGGGCTCTGCTGAGTAGATATCTGTGCCGCTCACCTGTTGGTCTCTGGGATAATAGAGTAATAAGGTAGGATAGTCCTTTCGTCCTGCAATGTAGTCGTTAAGGAGCTTGAGAGATTTCCTTATATCTGAACACTGTAGGGTGCTTGAGTAACTTGCGATATTAAACCCTTTCATATGTAAGTGGTTTCACAATTCGCGGAGCTGGCAACGTCGATTGGTTCAATCGTAAACGTCACGAGGGGAAGCGATGATCGGTTGATGGGTGAAAGGTGAATCACTTCAGATGCGGAAACGTGTCGCCGGATCACAAGGTTCCAGTGCACGGTCATCGTGACACAGTCGGCCGCTATCTCCGTGTCCGACGGATAGCGTCGCCTTTCACTGGCTGACGTCCCGGAGATTTAATAGACAAATAGAAAGACGTTTGTGCGCGTAATATATGATTACCGTCGAGTGCTTTCCGATTTAAACTGCCGTAATACGTGGCTGAATAGTAAATAATTGCGCCCCGCGATGGGAGAAAAAGGAGAGGTGAGGAGAAACTAAGCGACGCAATGTCGAGTATAATAGTTAATAAATACCCAGGCAACATCACGGGCATTAGGGCCCCGTATCGCTTACATGAAAGTAATCTCGCGCCGTGGAGGCTCGCGATTAATTATCCTTGACGAAAGCTTTTCACCGATGCGTCGCACAACTGTTCAAATTAATTGCTTATTCTGTGACCGACTAGCCGATGATAAGCCGTGCAGCGTCATTGGCGCAAGGTCAGAGAGGGAGTCATCGACCACCGGCAACTCCGTCAGTGAGAATTACGTGCGGTGTATTTCCTGGTTGTTCGCTTGATCGGTCCGCGAAACGTGATTCCGATGAAGCATAAAACTGGTCATCACTTTGGACACATTCGAACGGTTAGGCTTATAGAGTCGATGCCTGTCGCCTCGGTATTCCTACGAGCCATTGGAAGGACATCGAGGATAGGAATTAATTTCTTGTACATCGTAACACGAAAAAGTACAATTTCCAGGATTTATCCAGTAGTCGGCTGATGCACTACCAATTTGTAGACGCGTGCATGCGTGGCGCGGACGATCCGCAGAGCGAGGCTGTCGCGTGTTGGTGGTGCGTACGCACGCGAGAACACCTACACGATAACGTCCGGTTGCGCGTATCCCAGGCCGTTGTAGTCCCGGTTTCTCTCCGCCGCATGCGTTATAATCTCGATATCCCATATATCCACGTACAAGACATGCCTCCCATTTTAAATATACCATCGTGTAATTCATAATAAATGACTTATAAATGCAATGTACTTTTTGTGGCGGGGCATCGCGCGCCCGTTGTGCAAGCAACCACGCCGTGGCTCCTCCTTTTCTACGGCGTGAACGCGTCGACGCATGCGCCTTGGATGCGCGCCCAGCACGGGCGCATGCGTACCGCCGTGACGCCACCGTTTCTCGTTCCGTTCTTGCTGCGCTTTACAACGTGCGTACGAGCACTACGAGCTTTCCCCGGAGCGCGTACTTCTGCTCCGATGATTTAGATAAATTAAAAGTGTACCGCATCCTCTTGCGTCCGCATTCCAGTTTTCCCACCGGCATCGCGTGTCGCCTGGATTTTACTGTTTACCGAGTTTAGTACCGTCACCGTGTAAATTGAAACTCGTACACGATGTTAGAACTCTTACCTCATGAATACGTTATATAAGAAATGGCACCCTCGATTAATTCCTCTATAAATACACGCGTGTAACCATTTACGAGTATACCTACACGAGTTCTACACTTGTAACTATTTGAACTACATAGCGCTTGTACAGACTCGAATTCACCGTAGAAGAACAAAGGGTCACTCCGCGACGAGCGTCGGACAATACGATACAATACAGGGGAATAAGTAAATCACTGAAAGGCCCCGATGGTACAGCGTGCGACGTCAAAAGACATCGGACAAGAAATCCTACACGCCGCGCGGGGAACCGCAACAACGTACATACGAAAAGCCGTCTATCGAGTGATCTATCTGCGACCGCTTAAATGGTTGTCGCCGATACGAATTACCGAGTAGCCGAGGCCTCGGGGATCTTTGTATTTCTCGTGTATATCTCCCGGTTCGAGTGGGACGAGCGGGGCTGCGTGACCGTGCCTCCGGTAAAAGACACGGCAAGATTTATCGAAACCCGATGCGGCAAATGCGCCGATATATGTATGTCGGGCCGCTCGAAAACGCTCGAAGAATCGTTCGATACTAAAAATAAAGGAGCGTCGCCTCGGTCGCCACGGACGGCTCTGTCTGTGGCGTGGTGGTGCGGGCTCGCGCGCGCGCGACCGCGGCCAGCGTAGCAGCAGGGGTGCGATTAATCGTCGTAAGCAATCGCTTATATTCTGGAATTTTAATTCGCAGTCAGTTAAGCGTGCCTGCTTGCCTACGGGACGAACAAAACGTCCGGCGTGTATTGCGAAAAGCGGGATTCAAGCGGCGCGCATCCGAGCGCCGCGCCGTGTATCTACGCGCCGTCGAATGCCAGCAGACGCCTGAAATCTAGCCAGCGCGCCGAGCTCGACACCTGCATCACCCAGCGAAGAACGAAGCGGTCGTACCGGTCGGTGTTTGTAAAAGTGACAACGGCCGACACGAGTACGCGGCATTAACTCGACGACTATTCTACCTGGGACGATAATGCGTAGGGGGCGGGAAAAAGATTTCGGCTGATCTGCACACCTTTTCGGCTGATTGATGATTGATGTTCGGATTGAGTTGTTTATATGGTCGAGCTGAACGGTCAAGAATGATCATTGCCTGTAGGGGAGAGTGGGGTAAGACGGAACGCTTAACTTTGGAAGGGGGGTAACATACAATCGGAAGGAGAAAAAGACACGGGACTTCAATAGGAGTCTTCAGTCAACCTTAGACTATAAGAAAATCAAAGCCATTGTTAAGAAAAATCTTTGGGAACGAAGGAAAATGAGATTTATCGGAGGTATTGAAATCTTAGCCTCACTCAAGTGGTGGGGTAAAACGGAACACCCACTTGAAGACCACGTAAACGTATAAAATCTTTATTTTTATGATTTAAAATGTATTCATTTATGTTAAAAACTATAAATATATATTTTTTAGGTATAACTATGACAAATAAAATATAACAAAAATATATATTGCATACATAAGAAAAAATATTTTACCAGATAACATAAAAATTACTGAAAATAATCAATTACTCATGGATATTTACATGAATAATGAATATCAACACGTGCATGGAGAATTTTTCAGTTTTTAGTGCATTTTAGATAAAATTGTATAACTTAAAAAAAGTTGTTTGCATATTTTTTTAATATTTACTTTTTAGTGTCTAAGTTTTGATTTGTGATTTTATGCTGATTGCGTATTGAATTGATTTGATTTGTGGTTACAGGCTGATTTCAAGTAATTTGGATTTGTGATTATGGGTTATATTTAATGATGACTGGGTAATTTTTTCACCCCTCCCGTTTTTTTCTCATAATTTTGTATTGTCATCATAACTACGCACGCCTGCAAAGTTTCAAGACAATTGGATTAGTGGAATTGGGTTAAATAGGTGGTCCGTTTTACCCCAGGAAAAGTGTTCCGTTTTGCCCCACATGCAGTCATTTAGTAAACATTTAATATTTACACTTCAGCGTGAGGTAAAAAATTTTTTAATACGTCAAAATGTAGTGCAAGGACTATAGAATCCAACGATGTCTTTCCGTTGATAATTTTCGAAATTCAAGTGCCCAAAAGTGGTCGAAAGTACAACACAATATTGAAACGTCGAAACCGGAAGTTTTTCCAACTTTCTTAACGGAAAAGTAACGTGTGCACGGGTCTGTGGTCTGTCACAAAATGCTGTGAGGATCCTTTGGCCCCATGTCACGCGTTACCAACTCATTCGCAGTTCTTATCTAACAGAAACATTGATGTTCCGTTTTACCCCACTCTCCCCTATTTCTGACGTGTAGTATCTACCTAATAGCGAGTAGCACAGGCCAGGGACCCCAGGCATTGGAAGCTACCGAGGCAATTCAGCGGACACTCGATGGCCCATCCGGACCCCTATATCATCCCCGGTTTTCTGTAACCCCCTTCGTTTGCATCGCGACGGGCCATGCCTCTTTTTCACGTGGAACGGCTGGAAAGTACGCGAGGCATGTGTATTACTTATAATAGCTGGATACGCGCCAGTGTGTACAAAGATGTAAAACGCGCTTGCACGCCAGTACCCGGGAAGATCCCGCGTCTCCCCCAGCGGGGAGCCGCCGCTAAATAATGCAATAACATAAGAATTATGGCAACTTAATGATACTTTATGTATAATTATACTGCTCGCGTAGCCAGGGCCGCGTCGCTGACCGTTTTGTCCCGATTGCGGGTGGTAGACGGCACGACTATTCCCGTCTCCCTTATAAATTGCGATTCGCTCCGTCGCGTGATTTTCTACCGCGATTGCCTCGCCGGTTTTTCTTCCCGTCCCGCCTCTCTCCCACGATAGCGCATCCTACGGACGAATTTGTTCGCGGATATTCGCGCATAATCGAGGAACGCGGTACTCCTCCGAGGAATGATGGCCAAAACGTCCCACGAAACGCCCGGCAATTTCCGTTAACGTTCCCAAAGTTTCTTTAACAATTACCCAGATTCCTTTTTCGCCGTTTCGAGTGGCGCATTAGCATATTCCACTGTTGGGGCAGCGAGCCTTTACCGAAAGAACAGACGGGATGTCTCTTCCCTCCTGCCGCTTGTCGTCTCCGCGTATTATTCTCGCATGACGCCGGGAACGGCGATAACTTCGTGTTTTCGAAACAAACGATCTACGTTTGGCGGGAGAAATGGGGTTCCGTTGCCGTTAGGCATCCCACGGCGAGGGTAATCGCGGCAATTTGGCTGGAATCACTTTTTATATTGCGGCACGACAATGTCTACGAAGTTTAATGGGGTAATTGGATGATACTGACGGGATATTTAATATTCCTCGCACAAATCCGCGATAATTTGCCCTCTTATTTTTAATTCTCTGGCACAAAGCATCGAATCGGGTGCACGCGAGGACGCGAGCCGATTAGCGAGACCGTGTCACGCAATTCAACGACCACCGGAACTCTTGACGAGCCCGGTGACTTTGTACGCCTTTTCAGGGCAACCCTTTAAGAGCAGCGGCGTGCCGGTGTTCGTTTTAAAACGCGTCGTATATATATGCAAGTGGTAATGGCCTGTCGACCATAATTGTCGATCCTCTTCTACATCCTTCGATGCGTGTTCGCGGTTCCGAGAGAGCGTCGTTTTTACTTGCGTTATTAACTGCAGATACGTCGATAAGCGTGAAACCCTGGCTTTTTAGTGACCTCAACAGAGCATCAAGAGGCACAGGGTTATATTAAGGAAACGAGGAGAAGTCGATAATGGAAGCCACTCGTTTCTGCCTATTGAATCCGCGAGTAATACATCTGCATCCTCCTAAGTCTTAATGCATCTATCATCACACTTAGAGGGTGATTTTTGCGAAGTAGAAACATCGAGCTCACTTTACATCAAACCACCTTACTTCACCGTCGCCCACAAATCTAAAAAAAAAAAACAGAGCAGATCACCCACGTAGATCCACTTCCCGCGACCCCTCGCGCTTCGCTTTACCTAAATTGCCGTCCGCAGCTGCACGCGCGCGTAATCACGCCCAACTCCACGGCTGCTCTGCTCAGTCTGTAAACATCGATCTATTAGAACGTGGGCAGTGAAAGCTGCCGCGTTGTCTCGCTGGTGGCCGATCCGTCCGACGAGGTGTTATTTTCTTAATAGATATCCACCGGTCGACTTAACGCGCGTTGCTCGACGGACCGGAAGGGAGAACGCGCGACCGACCTTCCCCCGCGAAATCAGATTCCTCGAGGTCGCGCTTACTCGCTGCGAACCGCCTCGGCTGGTCCTCCGCGACGATAACGAGGCTAGCGCACGCCCTTCGAAGCTTTGACGAGTTCAGCGTGGCTCTCGTGGACGCAGATAAAAATCCAGATGGGATGAGGAGACGGAAGGGTAGCAGAGGGATAGAGAAGGGTGGAGAAGCGCGGAGAGAGAGTGAGTGAGAGAGGGGGATGGAAAGAGTAGAGGGAGAGACTGGTAATTTATAATGTGTAATATGTAAAGTGGTAATGGACGGTCGGTTGTAGTGGCCGCGTTCGATGCAACCTGGAACTGCAGGTTGAGAGAGTCTCGAGGCAGTCGGAGCAGCCAGACCAGGTAACTGGCTGCGGAGATGTTGCGCAGGGAGGGGGAGGGGGCACCGTGGGGCGAAAGGGGGACCCCAGGGGCGTCGTATGGGGTACCTGGCTCCGAGAGGGCAACGACGGCGGGGGATGAGGGAGAGATAGAGACGGAGGGGAAATCGAGTGGCCAAGGGGGAGCGAGAGAGGGACACGCGGTGGGCAGGCGGAGGAAGGGGGTGCTGGATGGAGAGAGGGAAAAGAAAGAGAAAGAGAACATCAACCGCCACTGCTTGCGTGTCGAGGCTTAATGAATGCAAACCACGATCCGGAGGCAGCCCGCTCGACCTGTTGTTTTCCAGTCCAGATAGCCTATAATTTTTATTGTCACGGGAGAAATAGCAGCCTGATGGAGGCACGGCTTATCTTGGTCCTCGTTTTGCGTCCCAGCGAGCATGTTCCCTGCGTTTTGTTGCCCTCTCTACAGCCCTCGCCGTCTCTCCCCCTAGTCCTCGCCCTCCTCTTTCCTTACTTTCTCACCACCTTCCTCCAGCCACCTTCCGCCTACGGATCTACCCTCGTGTTTGTCGCTCCTCTCCGGGCCTCGTTTTCCAAATCGTCCGGCAGCCTGCAACGGATTTGGAGGAATACACAGCACGAGTGAAAGAAAAAGTGCACCGGCATGGGCGTGGTGAATCGGAGGGGCTTTAATTCCAGGGTGTAACTCCGTGTACCGTGGAGGCAAATGTATTTAAAACGTTTCTTTTGCGAGGCATCCGATGAACTTCTATGATACGCAACCCCTCGCAGCAATCATCGGAGAATCAGCAAGACCATGGAACTTTCTAAAAACCGTGTGCACCTGCAGACCCCTGCGCGTCAGGGGGATCTCCATCGAACAATCCGTCCATTATCCTGCAGCGATTTGAAAGTAAGGGGGCCATGCTCGCGCGGGCCGCACGGTATCGCGGGTACATAAGAAATTTCGAGCGTAGCCGGCTCCTGCAGGTGCATGGACGCAATGATGGTCGTGGAGCGTGCTGGCCGACCAGATCGAAGACTCGTAATCGGTTTCGAGGAATCGGATCGGCCAGGAATCGATGAAGACACGTCGGATCGCCAATAACGATTATCCGGCTACGAGGCTATCGTTCTCCCTGCGCTGTATTCAACGAGCCTTGTTATGCGCGGCTCGTTGCGGCAACGCATTGTCGATCGGGCCCGAATCGGTTCGCGGAATCGTACGGTGGCGAGCAATCATAATGACGTGCAGGACGATGCTAGCGAAATAAATCGCGAGGTACGTGTGCGCGCTGGATGCGATTCCAGCTATGAGACTGCGTGATAGAGATTACGGAACAGGATCCGAGCAACTGATTTGTGAGACGTTAAACTTCGTTCATCCTATTGCCAGAGAACTAATTTTATTCAGTTTATATTTGCGCATAAACAATTCTTATGGCTTTTGATGTTATTTTGGATTATTTGAATTGATCCGTGGTGTACATTCCATATATTACGAAACACCCTGTGCATGGCACCTCGCGTAAATACAAGAAACGTTCTGGGCTCGCGTATTAAAGCGTAAGTACAGAGAAGCCAGCGGAGAATCTCGTGTATCATCATCTGGGACGCGTGTAGAAGACTCACGCGTCCACGTGCGTGCGGTTCGTCCTGCGTGGATCGGCGTCATCATCATTATTATCGTCATCATCGCGGGCTTTAGCCGTGCGCGCGGCGCTGCAACAAGAAATTCCAGCGGGCGAACGGTATAGCGACCGCAGGGCAATCAGCGTTAACAATGTTTTATTGTTACGTCACGGATCGGATCGGCGTGCACGTAGCAGACGAACGGACAGCCGTGCATTAAGCTTATCATAACGGTGTGCCGTTAAGTCGCCGTCAGGCCGAACACTCTGCGCAGGGGGAAAAAATAAGGGGCGAGAGGGGAGGGAAGAAAAGGCGCATCGAAAGGATCAGTCGCGATACGTGGTCGCCTGAATCGTGGCTCTTTCAATCGCGGCATTCACGTGTGGGTACCTCGACTTGACAGATGGGAAATCCACTTTGGTGATACCAAAAAATCCAACGACCTATACATTTTTCTCCAATCATTTGCCCTCGATCCAACAGAGATTAAAAACTGAGTCAAAGCGTTCTTACAAGTGTGAGTTCGTGTCCTGGTCGAGGAGTATTTGGATGAACCTGGACATGATGTGTGTGATTTAAGAAATTCTTTGCTTTCCAATCGAGTTCTCCAATTACAAAAATCGTAATAGGGAAGAAGGTAACACTTTCGCGCGCTTAATGCAACCGAACGTTTGAGTTAACTGTACCCGTGTATGATAGGTTGCCCGTTCTCTCTTAGATCGACTAATATATGGCGCATGAAATGAGCAATGCGTTGGAGCTGGCGAAGGTGGGGGAGTGGATGCCGAAGCGGGGGGTAAAGGTGTAACGGAACCCCGATGATCCACGTATTCATCATGCGCGACCTTAAGCGAGAAAAAAGTGACAACCAATTTATAACCGAGATAATTACAATATCAAGTGGCGGGCTTTTAATATATGCTTAATAACTGATAATGAGCGTGTCGAGCGATCGATTCCGCGCCATCGACCCGCTCCTTCTATTTATGGATTCCATTTATAGGGCGGCCAATCGGGAAAGAACGTTTTCGCGAATATCGCCTCGCTGTCGCGATTATTCGCGACTAATTTCGCGATGGAACTCTTTGTACAGTCCTAAAGACCTTCGAGATAATTTCGAATCAAGGGCCATTTGTTACTAGCGCAGCGTTACGCGACACCCTGTGTATATCGGAAAGGTGAAACGCGAATAATACACGACGTTAAATACCTGCGCGGCATAGTGTACAAGTATGTCAGCGAAACGAGCGAATCTCGCAGCACAGGACTAATTGACAAACATTGACGGACCGTTGGGTTGTAGCGCGAGCCGGTGTAATGTCCGAAGTGGCCTTTGTTGACACGAAGACCTTTACTTCGACAACGCGCACGACGCTTCCCACAAAAGCCCTACACCTTCCGGTCCATTTGCTCGTTCACTCTCCTCTGCTACACCGTCGCGTCACGGCCCCAAAGGCGATTCGCTATACCCACTTGGAGCGCAGAAATATAATACCTCTATTCACCGTCACCTTTCACAGACAAAAAAATTCCTTTCCAAACTTGTATCTCAAAATGAACATCAGATCCATCGCGTCGATGCCGATCGAGTTTCGGACACACAAACTTTCCACTAAAATTTCGCCGAAACTCTGAATCATCGTTTCAGAAAGGAATTCAAGGATTCTCGTCGATCATTTCTTATCACCTCGGCGATACATCTGCGAAGCAATTTCCAGATAAGCAGCTTCGATCGGTAGAAGATTCGTCGTGACGTGTCGACGAGAAACGTATCGGGGCGAATTCCGAGGCGGCCTGAAAAGGCATTTATTTGCATAAGCGAGGAACGGCTGTAGGCAAAGGATTTCGGATAATCCCATGGAAATTGTTAAAGTTGAACCATTAGCGGGGACTAATGTCGTTTCCTGTGGATGCGCGAGCGGAGGCGGGTGAATATAATATTGATGGGTTTGACATGGGCTTAGCGTTCGATTGGGACAGGGTGGGGGACGATATAGAGAGAGAGGGGCTTGAACCCCTCATTATTTATTAAATCATCGCCGCGGAATCGCAGGCAGGTACGGTAGACGGTCTGGAAATTCGTTTTGCTCGAATAAGGCATTACTTTAAAGCCGCGGAGCGTGCATTATGCAGAATGATAACCGCGAGAATAATGGATGCGCCGCTTTTGGTCGTGCGCACCTGTCCGCTGTGAGCTCGTGCCTCTTCTGGGGCCTCCCTAGAATGATTTACGGCTCGCTCGGGATGAAAAACGTCGTCGTGGTCGATTGAAAATAGAAGTCTGACGAATATCCCGAATACCACTGGCTAGCCAGGAAACTGTCTCGTCGGAAACGACTCTAACTAGAAGGCACCGCGATCACGATTCGCTAAGCGCTTATCGAAGTCCATTGAATCTAATTTCACCTGACTAAGCCCCGGGCAATCAGCTAAATATCATCTCCGTGGCGCACGGTTCACCTGCACGGAGGGAACTTCTTGGCCAGTTTATTTTCACCCACTTCCTGATCCTCCGTGCGAACTGTAACCCCGTCGTATACGTCACGATGCAGATGCTATCAATCAACCGTTTTAATTGCTAGACAAATGGACGTATTAGGTACGTCTCCGGAATATAAATAGTGCCTCCGTCAGGGCGCGTTTAATATTCTATTAGCTTAGCCCGCGATCTCTCCCTCTCTCTCTCTCTCTCTCTCTCTCTCTCTTTCTCTCTCACTCCTTCTTTCTCTCACAGTTCTCTTCGCCTCCGCTTTAGGATCCATCGCGCAAGTTTGCTGCTCAGTTTAGAGCCTGGAAGTATTCTTGCACAATCTCTCGAGTACAATAGCGTCGTTGAACGACGCGACAACGGCCGTCCCCTCTTCCCCCTTTTCCATCAACTTGGTCTTTTTTTATCTCTTTCACTCTTTCCCGTCGCTGCTCGAATCCGGGAATCTTTATGAAAGGCATAAACGGCTATCTTCCCTAACGGTACCCGCGGAAATGGTATTCATAATTATACAGTTGCGACATACGCATTATTTGTTCGGGATTGTAATGGCCACGAGTTCTCCTTTCATTCAGCCGGCCAGCGACCAGTATAAAACGTTAATCGCCACGCCACGGCGAGATGTCCTTTACGACCGATTATAAATCGTCGCTTTCTCATCGCATTACACTCGTCCGGACCGACAGAATAATCATATTCTATGGGACGAGCGAGTTAATGGGCGGTAACCGGACAGCGATTCGCTCGTTGATGATCGATCCTTAACACCCGGGACGCCGGCCA
Organism: Andrena chrysosceles; assembly: GCA_963855975.1. Taxonomy (NCBI): domain Eukaryota; kingdom Metazoa; phylum Arthropoda; class Insecta; order Hymenoptera; family Andrenidae; genus Andrena; species Andrena chrysosceles. The sequence goes on along the minus strand of OY979766.1, from coordinate 4,521,418 downwards.
GTGTCCCCAGGAATCTTTACGAATCGAGAGTCGAAAATTTACATTTCGACGCTCGAAATCGCGAATTGAAAGCCGCCGAGGCTCGTCTCCAGTGTTGTGCAATTAAGTGGACGTTACTTTCCTTTCTACTTTACAATCCGACGGTGAGGAAACAACAAAATTTTACCATAATCCACCTCTCTCAGCCTTCGCTATCCAACGAACACGTAGGTCGCCAATAAAAGTGCAAAAGAGCTGGTTAAAACTACCTCCGGTTGCAATTTCATTTAAAAACAAAATTCCACCTTTCTCCCAGGGAACTGGACAAACATCCTCCCGTTAAAGGGGTTGAAGCACGCATCACGGCGCCAACAAACGCGCGGCGCGGAACAGCGGCTTAAAGTGCAGGATCGCGAAGACGCGATGAAACGCGCGTGAAAGGATTCAAAGAAATCACGACGGTATTTCGAGGGGGCTAATAACAGTGGTCGTTCGTTCCACCTTTTCATCGCCAGCAGCGTGTTACCGGCGTGCGTGCAAAAATCCGTCCGCGTAAATAAGACGAACGCTTTTGAACGCATTTTACTCATCCAGACAATTTCGCTGCCAATCGAAACCAATTTAATCCCCGTCCTCTCCTCACCGTTACCCTTTCCCCCGACCGTGCGCGTCACCAGCGGCGAAACAGTCTGCGCGAAAGAGTCGCGCTTCTTCTCTGCAAATAATGCAGGTTCGTTGGCCAGCCGACAATGTTTTCTCTTTGCTTCACTCTCTTTCTCTCTCTCTCCCTCTCTCCACCCTTCTGCCCCCTCCCTCTCTCACTCTCTCCCTTCGCTGTTCGACTTGGCTGGCGCGGAGAAGAGCCGAGTTTTTGTCGCCCCATTGTGTTAGTCAGGGTTGCTGCCACTTCTGCTCTCCTATTGTACGCATTCATCAGCGTATTCATTCATTTCGCCGGCATTGTCTCGCCCGCTGTCCTCTCGGCTAAGGTCCTCGCTGCTTTTCCGTCTCATCGGGTCCGGCATTATGCTCCACGCTGGCGACGCTCCTCGACGCGGAAAAGGGCACCCGAGCGCCGCGGTGTCGAAACAAATTTCGGATAGAGTAAGGGTAGGTAAAAGTACGCAGCGGGTAAAAGTACGCACCATGGGAATTTCATGGTTTGAGTTGTGGCAGTTGCCAATGGTGATTGGCAGTCAATTGTCAATCAAGGTAGAGTCACTAATGTCGAATTTCGTGGCTGTGTTTCAGTTTGTTATCTTACAATGCGGTAAGTACTGAATTCGTTAGTTCTGATGTAATATTCTCATGTTTGGGAATCAATATTATTCCTATAAATTGATCAGTAAATATTTTAATTCATATGTCGTCTGAAAGAGCGGAAATTCTTCTATTAAAAAATGCTAATAGAAGTTTTCAATTCACTTCACAGATAACAGGATTGATTAAACAATGTAAAAGTAGCTGTGGGGGCAAAAGTTCGCACAATGCAGTGGGGCAAGAGTTCGCATGCGAACTTTTGCCCCAAAATAATTTGACGGGTGTTATACCTTCATTAAACTTATTTTAATTCTAGAGTTTGCTAAATTTTGAGTTTATGATAGTTGAGCCACGCTGATATCATCTTTTGATTTTAGTTATTAAAAAATGCAAAAAATACAGGGTATCTCACAAAAAAAATTGAAGAGAACAAATCATATTGGTTCCCGAAAGAGAATAGACCAACCATCCACATCAACAAAAAAAATAATTTGTCCGCCATGTAATAAAGAGTACATTGATCCTCCAGAAGAAGACTGGATCCAGTGTGATTCATGTAAAGAATGGTGGCATGATGCCTGTTCAAATTACGAAGGTCGGGGTAATTTTATTTGCGACTATTGTTAGCTACACTTAAAAAATTTAATTATAAACGATTAGGCGTTATACTACAGTAATACATTACTCGAACTATATACTTATGCTGGAAAATAAAACACTTCTTTGGATATTTCTCGTTGCGTTCTTTTGCCCCATAACATGCGAACTTTTGCCCCACATAGCGGGTAAAAGTTCGCATTTGACACTTTTTGGAAATATTTATTTTATATAAGTTGTGACAGGTGAATTTACATAAAGTCACTGCCTATCGAATAATAAGGGATAGTAGTTATTTCTCACAAAAGAATATGACTATCACTGTAATACCAAGGATTTTAGAGAAGTCTAAACTTTAAGTGCGTACTTTTGCCCCACATTACTCTACTACTGGCAAGCGATCCCCTCCTGTCCCCATAATTTCTATAGCTGTACGGCGAAATGTCGTTCCCCTTAATTTTCCCTAACGCAATCCGTCCAAACAGCCACCGTTTGCCCGTGAAAGGTGTCGTCGAACCTCGAGGTGAATATCCCACGGTGAATGCACGGCTGATGTGTTCATCCGCGTCTTCGCGATATTGTCGGCGCCCCCGCTCGATAAACTGTTTACATCCCCCTTCTTCCGGAATCCAGACTGCTCCCGGCCGTAGATATGTAACAACGTCCGCTGCTGACTTCCCTGGGCGAACTTTTGCTCCCCCACCCTGGCGCGCTGCCGAGGGGTGAAGCAACAATCGCATTTCCCGCCCGAGAATTGTCGAGCCCATGCAATATCACTGCGGATATTGTTTCGACGCTAGGCAACACGGTTAGCCCCGGCTGTATGGAAAACGACAATAGCGCAAACCTCTGGATGAAGGGCGGGTGGTGGGGCGCGATCAGAGCGGGAGAAATCGACGCGGATACAAGTGGATTAAAGGGCGAGAGAAATCCGACGTGCCGTGGTGCGTGCGGCGGGGAGTGATGTAAGGGGCGGGGGAGGTGGTTTATTGTTTATTGTCGCCGTGGCGCAAGCCATTTTCCCATCAGTGGCAGTCAATCAGGCCTCAGTCAGTCAGTCAGCCAGCCGTGCTCAAGTAGTCTCGCTGGTTGCCGACCTACCGAGCATGGAAATACAATTACCACGCCGGGAACACTATGCCTCGCAGCTCTCCTGCCATTACCGTGCCACCAGTCACCTCGCGCTCCATTCAGCCCGCCGTCCGTAATGACGTTTGATTGTGCGCCGCCGCGCGGATATTCGATTAAATAAACAATATTAGATTCGCAAACGGGATTCGCGACATCGCGGCGGTTCCTGCCTGGCGTGGCGTCTTCGTTATCCAGTCGCTGCGTCTGCAACTAATCGTGCGGCTTGCCACCTGGTCCGCATCCGTCAGCAATGTCACTTATCTCCACGTTTCAGCGGTCTTCGATCTTGTAAAACGTTGAATTTAACAAGGAGAGATTCCCAGGTGTCCGATTCCGATTGCTTTGATTTTTGGATATATTTTAGAGGACCGAAAAATATGAAATACGTGGCTTTTTATTTTGGCCTTGTTCAAACGGTGAAACCACCCCTCATAGTTACCCTTAATAACGGTGACTGACGACAAGAACATCGTCCATACAACAAGTTATGACGCAAATTAAATTTATATCAAGATTTACGCAACACAATTTTGTATAGTTTTAGCCCCTAAACATGCAAACGGGTCAAAATAAAAAGACACGTATTTCTTATTTTTCGGTTCTCTAAAACATATCCAAAATTCAAAGCAGTCGGAGGCGGACACCTAAGAACCTCTCCTTGTATGAGGCTTCCTAGCCCTGAATAGAGTGGCACATAGGAAACCAAAGGATGATAGAGTTCAGTGAGCAGAGAGGGTAGTAGGATCAAGGTTGCAACGCGTTGGTCTGCCGCGAAGCAGAGGACCACCGTGGATAAGACTCGGAGGGTACCGTTATCCCCATTAAATGTAATATCGCCGCGTAAAAAATGTGATGAGTTAATAGTGATGCTGCTTCGTATGGATGGAGGAAGATTTATGCGCGTGGCAACGCGATGTTAGATATAATATCGATGCGGACGCGACTGCGCGGCTGGCGCTGGTGAAATGCAAGACGTTATCGAGAGGCACGGCAATAATTTCACGGAGGGGGATTTATTCGTTGTCGCGATGAAAAGTATGTACTCCAGGCACGGATATTTCCTTTCCCAGCTCTGGATAGCTTCGCATTCGCGAACAATGTCGAGAATGTGGCTGGAATTCCCCGCGGGGGTCAGAGTTTCTTATCTACGAGATGAATTCGACAACAATATTTGCTGCTCAATATTTAAGCTCCTCTTTCAGCGTTCGATCACTACGTATTGCGGTATTACACTGCAAATGGAGTTTCAAGCTCCGAGCGTTGAACCAGGCTACTTTCGTTCCCAGCAGCCAACTGGTTTTTTATCGAGCAGCAGTAAATCCCCGTTAAAAGTGTTTACAAATGTTGCGCGCGACGCAGGATACTCAATGCAAGGAATTTAAGCTGCGATCAAATTAAACGAACCTTAAGACTGTCAGGCGATAAAGCTCATTACCGCGGAAATTGAACGTAGATCTGGTTACGCGTACAGGTGTCTCGCTGGAAGCGGGGACAATTTGTAACAAGTAACTAACTGGGCCCCGCTTTCTGGACCCGTGTAACTTTTATCCGTCGATTGAAACAGAGGAAAGCGCCGAGGTAATCTCACTTGGAGAACTAAAACGCCACCCGACCGCTCGGCCTGGCAGCCCCTGTGATTGAATACAGAACTCGATTTTACTTTAACGTCGAACGGCTGTCGTGTCCACGGAAGTTGCTTCTTTGCTAGATCCACCAACGTCTGCGTGCGCCCGATGTTCAACTGATAAGAACGTAAGTGAGGCTAAATTCGTTCCCGAGCCATATCCTGAGCAGGATGTCGACTACCACGGGCGGAAATCTGAAAAATTGCCTCCTCGAGCTCGCACATTTTTCCTGGTAAGCTAGGTTGCATTTGAAGGTAGTGTCTTCAAATATTCCTATGCGCTCTAAGTATCCTCCCATGGTGCATGTATCGCGTGTGCAATATTATCTGTAGCTTCCTGTACCGCGATCAATTCCAACTGCCTTCGACGATTGCAATTGCAGATGAAATTGAAAAGTTCCGCAAAAAGATAGATAGCTAAAAGCTTTCGGTCTAAGTAAACAGCTGTTACAGACGTTCGTTATTTGAAGCTCGAAATAGGATTTAAAAAACGTGGAACTCGATTACGTTTGAACCCGTAACGTTTCTAGTCGCGTCAATTAACGCATCGATTGCGAGAGTATCCCCGCTCTTTGTACGGAACGTGTTTACCAATCAATGCGCTCCATATTTCGTTTAACCTGCGCCCCGGAGCACGACGTGGATGCAACATTACCACCACTTATCCATCGGTACCGAGAAAGGGCTTCATAATTCACAGTTGCCCCGCGAAGTGTATTATTTGCGCGAGGACCGACGGACATTGCGATTACATTGCCGGCGCGCGAGGAGGAAGTGAACGAACAGAAAAGAACGACAAGAACCCTCATTTGCTCCTTCCTCTCGAAGAGATATCGATCTCGATATCGGTGTGAACACGCTTCCACACCGCCAAAGTCGTTGGTTAAACAACTGTTCGTTGGATAAAGAATAAAGCTCAATGACAACGAAAACACTGTACCTTGCTTCTGATACCTAGGATGTAGGTGATTGATGCGCGGGTTGGAAATTTCCATCAGCATCCCCAGGATAGACAGCATCCCGTGGCATAATTAACCGCGAAGGCACCCAGCTGTCAGGCAGCGACAGAATTGGAACAAGAGGTCTAATTATTGTCGACATTATTAGCGGTCGCGGTAACAGAAATCGCGGAGAATGAAGTCTGGCTGAATAGGTGTTGGAGGGTGGAAAGGCGATAGATGGGTGACTGCCAAGCTTCGCGTCGGCTCTCGAGGAACGTTCGACGAAGGAAAGCCCGAAGCTACCGAGCTTTGGCTATAGACGCGCATTATGTCTCCGCCCGCCTTGCAGCGCGCCGTGTGACGTGACGTGAGTGTTCCAGACAACCTAATTACATCACAACATAGCACCACGCTATGGACTACCCTCCCCTATATTCTCACTGCGCCCACCTATATAAACCACCTTTCCTCCAGGCTTCCCTCCCCCTTCAACCCCGTCTTCCGCACTCCGTGTTACCTGCGCAGGGTGCCCCAGCATTTTCTAGCTAGACTACGAATAGAAGTAAGAGAAAATGATGCAGAAGCTTGAGTCCATAAATGCTTTACGAAGAAAGTTGCAAGGGAAATATGAAATTGCACTGAATAAGTTACAGGCTAACCTAAATGTAGCTATTACTTTTTATATCCTCCACTTGCCACTGATAAAGTAAAAATGTATCTTCGACTTCTGAGATCGCGGGTAGGGCAGGGAAGATTGAGACCCACCTTTGCGAGAACTTCATTACAACTTCGATGCAGCCGATGTGCGTGTAAAACTTGTTTATCTCACCGGGGAAATTCTTTCCCAACAGATCTGCCATTAAATGGTACATAAATAAACGTTAAACGCTATTCAGATAAATTACCGGGCCGATCGAAGACACGTCGCAAGCGTGGTTTCTTCGACCCCGTGAAAAACGCGGATGAACGTGAAAAATGGGTAGAGAATCACGCGGCGGGTAATTTTATTCCGCCGTCGATCGTCGAGCGCGCGTGACGCGAATGATTGATACACGCCTTGGCCGGTCAGTTTTCAATCGTTAACCTTTATATATCATTCGTTTCGCGGCGTTTAATCCCTCGATCACGCGTGGCGCGCTCGCGTTCACTCGCTAACGCTACCTGCGCCTGTATTTAGGAAACCTGACGGAGTCTGTATTTCTATTAATAGCCCGGCTAAATAACTTCGATTACCCGTCGACGAGCACGCTATCCTCGCGGGCTTGCCTCTGCGCGCGTAATCTCGACGCGTCAAGCCGAGCCTCGGTTCGCGGCTTCGGTTATTACGAGGTCACGTTCCACTTCGTTATTAATCCCTCGATCGAGCCCGGCGTCGTCGACATTATCTGCGGAACGAGCCTCTAAGTCTTGGAGCCTAAGACGCGGCCTGCAGTTCCACGAGTTGCGAAACAGTTTTAATTTATGGAATGCAGGAAGGCGCGAGCACGCCAGTCGATACCGCGCGAAAAATCTCTAACGGATGATTGTCACGTCGCTGTTACTCCCGTGTAATCTGTTAAAACGTCCCGTCCGTTAATTGGTACGTCGCGAGCCGCTGGTTCCTGCGGCTGGCGCCGCGAGATAGCGATATTAAACGATTAGTTGCTAGCAGCGGCGGGAACACTTTTCCCATCGTGCTCGCGGTGTTACGATACCACCGGCAGATACCTCGGCGATGTTCGACTTACGAACACGCTGATTAAGCGTATCGTGACCGCGAGTGCCCTTGACTCGGCCGCGGGGCACCGGTGAAAGTGTAGCGAAAGGGCACACGCTGGATTCCTCGGAGTGTGGCTTCGGTGTTATCGATCACCCCCGTTTCAGTCATCCAGGCTTGCATACCTAAGTAGAGTATTGTGGGGCAAGAGTGCGCTCTTAAAGTTTAGACTTCTCTAAAATCTTTGGTATTACACTGATAGTCACATCATTTTTCGGGAAATAACTACTATCCCTTATTATTCGATGGAGAATGACTTCATGTAAATTTACCTGTCACAATTTTGATAAAATAAATATTTCCAAAAAGTGTCAAATGCGAACTTTTACCCGATAGGTACCTTGATTGGCAATTAACTGTCAATCACCATTGGCAACTGCCATAACTCAAACCATGAAATTCCCATGGTCCGAACTCTTACCCGCTGGGAACTTTACTCTAGGCACCATTCTTTCCTTCACACCGTCGGGAATTCTGTAGAAATTCGACCATGTTCTTGCGACCACCCAAGATTAGACCTTGCAGGGGTACTTCTGAGGCGGGGTGAAAGAAAGAAACAAAAAGCACGTGAATCTTAACCGGATAGGGTTGGGAAATACAATTCCGGGGCATCCTGTACGCGATTTAATCCAAATTGAAGCTCGGTGCAGTCGGGGGCCTGAGTTTAAAGACTGTTAACTTCATTTGCAGCGAGTAAGCGCTCGAATGTAATTGGGAAGGAAATGCGTGCCGTATCCTAATGTGTAATTATGGTTTCTCCGGGGGCCGAACTTTTCCCGAAACATCTTTGTCGGTAGCCGTTAACCGTAAAAGGCGAGCTCTGTCTGGCAGTAAGGGAGAAGGAAGGAGAGTAAAGCGGATAAGTAAGGAACTGTGACTAATAATGAATGGTAGCCGTGTTACGCTCGCCCGTTGCCACTGCTGCTCGCCTCCTTATGCAACGCGAATAAATACGGGCATTTTACGAGCGCGTAAAATACCAAGGCGTTGAATCGCGTCGGCGAGATCCTGTTCCTAACGGAGGCTACGAAAATTCCCCTGTCGACCTAACCGAGTCGCAATCGTTACCGATCAACGTTAATTGTTCGCCGGTGGAACGATCTTAATTACACCGCGAGGCCGCGTCTCCCGCGATGTCGGGACAAGGAGGCTCGTTAAAAAGTATCGAGCGTTGAATCGCCGCCACTTAATTACGGAGTCGCATTATTAATTAACTGTGCGCGCATCGCCGGCCGACCGCGACAGTTAATAAACACGAAAAATATCGCCCGAACCTCGGGACTCATTGCGAGTCCTGTTCCGCCCCCGGCATCGGGAGCAGGTATTTTCGAAATCGACATTCGCGTTCTTTCGCCATCTAACCGTTCCTTTATGCGGAAGGTGACAGAGGGCTCGAGGAAGGGTCGCCGATATGAATGAGCCTATCAGCGGAAGCAGACACAAAAGATCGTGTTACAAGAAAATATTCCGTCGTAAAGTTTACTGCATCTACCCGTGCCTTCTTTTAATTATTCCCAACGCGCCGTTCGCGAAACAATCGCGTCGCCGCGCACGGGGTCGACCGAACCGCATAAATTTCTCCGCGCGACGCGCGACATACTCCGTTCCTCTGCTTGCCATCCTTCAAGAGTCACGCGACGCGAGGCACCGCGGCCAGCAGTTTCGCAGCACGTCCGTCCGCTTTGCTCGGTCACGAAATTTCCCGGGAACCACGACAGACCACCGCGCCAAAAACGGTTGGAGCAGGGGCGCCATCGCCATCGCGATCGCGATCCTCGCCGATCGATCCTGCCCCCGATACGTACGTCGCATTCCGCGAGATCCGGCGCTCGCTGTGCACGGAATATAATATGTAGCGCCATAGTTAGCCGGCGCAGGGAGCGAGCGAAACGGTCGCAAGAAATCGCGCGCCGCTGCCATTCCTGAATCGGGCCGCACGGTAGCCGCGCACGTCCCGACAACTTGATTAATAGCCTTAATTAAGATATTTAATTGCTTTTATTTTTATTTGCCGTCGGTGTACAGAACAGCAACGGCGACGTCGCAACAGCGTCGGGAGGGGGCGGGGACGGGAACGGGGTAAATGAGGGGGAGAAAGGGGGGTCGTGACACTGTGCTCCCTCCGAGGGACGCCAGAAGGAAATCGGGTTCGCGGAGAACGCGTCGCCACCGCTCCCAGACTCGCGCTCGTATACGCGCGGATTACGAGCGGTGCGTGTGCCCGTGGCTCGTAACCTTTAACGACTGGCTACGTACACGGATCTGGTCGGTTCTACACCGATAATTAGTCAAATCGTCGTCGCTTTATTTTGCTCGGATCACGTGGATGCTACTGAAAGTCTCGACCGAGGTCGCCGCTGTGGGCAAGGTAGATGATCGACCGCGGTGAAATGTAATCGCGACGCGTAGCTAGGCGTACGTGGTAGACGGAGGCACGTAGATTATTGATGTTTGATTAATAAGTTTCTTGGCATGTGCCTGCTGGTATCCACGATGAGCCACGTGACTCGATCATCTTTATTAGCGATCTGATGGGAATTCTTTCGTCTTGGACAATTGCATCGCTGTGCGTGCTGTGCACAGACAGATTTCGAAATTTTCAATCGGCCACCGCTATTCTCAACGCTTTCAGATCGGGGCAAGTTGATACGTTTTACAGTTTTCAATTTTTTTTCATTTTTGTTTGAATTAATTACTTAATAACAAATATGCTAAAATATACTTTGGTCCTTCCTCTTTAATATATTGTAAATGAAATGTTGAGAAAATACATACAAAATGAATGAGAAAATGTTATTTGGACGAATGTATCAACTTACCCCACTGCGGTGCAAGTTGATACTGCTCTGGGGCATGTTGATACATCTGTAAAATATCCGTTTAATGAGTAAAGGATGGATGTCTGAAATATCCCTCTTTAACATGAGGTGCTTGCTTCTTTTTATTAATGTATCTTAATAAAGCTATTTTTTCATTTTATTTTTTATTTTAACGACATTGACTCCTTTTCTACACCAACACACGCTTTTTGAAAAATATTTTGTGGTATTTTTCCGCGATTCGTTTTTCTGACATAATTTCGTACCATTTTCCTAGAAATAAAAAGAAAAATCCAGTTAAAAGTAGTCGAGAAAAATTGATACACTCCCCATGAGTATCAACATGCCCCAGAAAAAACGTATCAACTTACCCCACAGGAAGTCATTATGCACAAACATCTCCATAAAAAAATGCAGAGCATATAAACAAAATAACAAAACGTAATTATCTTACCTTCAAAGGACTCAATGTGATGCCCAATTAATTTCAGTAATAAAATTCTCTATCCCGTCTCAAGAAGGATTGGAATGTGAACACAACTATTTACTTGATCTCTATAGAAACGAAAACAGTAAAAAAATAGATTGCTAAAGTCAAGGTACACAAACGTACGCTAGATCGTAGTAAAGAATTGATCAAGAAGCTTCACAGTATCGAGATAATTCGTCTGTATCAACCTGCCTCTGTATCAACTTTGCCCCGGTCTCCCCTATCATCTACCTTCGACATCATAGGAACGCTGGCTTCGCGAAAGCGTTAGCCTCTCCCGGTTTGATCAAAACCAGCCACCGAGCCGTGGCGTACAGTCGCGCCTGGCCGTTCCGGGCGTAACTCAAAATTTTTCCCCGTGGATTCTTTTCACCGGCGAGAATTAATCGCGGCGTAAAGCATCGGCGACCTCGATATCCCGCCGCGCATGGCGCACGTACGTGCGCTCGCCTTGGCTGGAGCCGCGGTACATTGCGGCGGGGTGTCTTGAAAAGGGAGCAAGCAACGGCGCGGCGGCGTCATAAACCGTCGGCCCATTGTCCGCCGTCGCCGGCAGACAATACGGGCAATCACGTATGAAGGAATCGGTGATTGTTTCGTTTTCGTCTCGCGCGCACCAAGAGAGGGTTGTTAGGTTAGGCGGCCCGCAAACCAGCCACCAGGAGAGGAAGCTAAGCGCAGAGGCACTCGCCTTACTCGTGTTGGTCGTCAGCTCTCTGCTGGCCGTGTTTGTCAGGGCGTGCGCACACTTACACGCAACGAGCGTTTGGACACGGATGGACTACGTGGTTTTCGGGATGAAACCGGGCAAGTTGTTGTAGTTAGGCGACGCGAGGCGACGCGACGCTGGCCGTACGTGTGCGCCTCGAGTGTGGAGGAAGCGCGAGGTCCGAGGCGGGGGATGGAAGCTGCTCTCAGAATGGAACAATCAGCCGAGAATCAAGCGGCCGCTTGTTCCATATGCAGGGACGACGGACGACCGGGCGCTCGCTCGCTCCTCCAAGTGGACGAACAATGGGACGCGCGACAATTATTGCAATTATCGTCCCGAAACTCCCAGAGAGCGCGGCAGACCGGCGAAAGGATACGCGGCAGACGACCGAGTCGTGTCTATTTCGATGCAAATGCCGCCACCGCGTGCTCGCGTATCAGCCCCGAGATGCTTCCCTCGCTACAGCGTCTGCGAGACCCAGCGACGCGCTAGGCTACTCGAGATCAAACACAGGTCGGGTGTGAGCAGCGTTGTCTTGATCGCGCGATATGCATATTCACGATGTTTATGAACTTTGAATGCATCAAGATATCGTTGCTGTGTTGTAGGTACATTGTAGTGTTCGCTCCCTGAGGGTGGCTGTAAGGGAAAATTATGGGAACAGTTGTAGTAATTACTTAATTAACAGTTGCGAAATAGCTCGTGTTCGTAGCTCGGATGATTATCTGCGAGTAATGGATTACTCTGGCAAGTATGTCAATTCTGGTAGGATGTTGTCGATTTAATATGTGAGAGGCAGATGTCCTTATATTTAATGATTATGGCGGGTTCATAAATACAGTACTTTTAACGCATATATTCCCAATATCGCGGGACAAGTGAGTTGCCGTTGTGCGTTAGCGCTGGTGGGGAATACAGGATAATAAATTCAGCGCAATTTTCCCTTGAAATTGGTAAAAGCTGTCCGTAAACAGCGACAGATGAGCGCGCTCGGCGCTCGGCGATAAACTGTTAAAATGTAAAACATATTCAACGAGATCCCCGACGCCGTGGCCCCCCGAAAAAGGAAGAAACCGGAGAAAAAGCGTGAACACGCAGTTCCCCGTGGAAGGATGCAAGAACGCGTGGTGGGTCTGGAGGAAGGAGGACGGAAAGAGCCATGACCGAGTTCGAAAGAAGAGCCAGCCGTCGACTGCGATCGGGTAGCAAATGAACGCGCTCGTTCGCGCCATTCCTGGAGCCCTCTAAGCCGATGCACAGTGTCACGAATACCTTCATTGTCGAGCAACCATCGTCGGAGGGTCACGGAGAAGCCAGTGCTTTTCTCCGACGCGCGGATTACGCGCTCGCATCGGGGCGTTGTGTGCACCCCCGACGACCACCAACACACCACCGAGCGAGCGAAGATTCACGACGTCGACGACGACAACGACGATGAGGACGAGGACGACGAAAATGATGGCAATGACAACGGACAAAGGGAAGAAAAAGAGTACCCCGAGACAAAGAAACAAATTTCTAAAGAGGACGCCTCGTCGTCGTTGGTGGTTCCGCGTATAATGTTGTACGCACGCGATCGCGACTAACGATGGTTAGGGACGCTGTGGAAAGACGGAAAGGGACGAGAGCGAGAGGCGACGGATGCCGCGGCAGTGAGAGCGAGAGAATCGTACGGAAGAGAAAAAAGTCACAAAGGGCGCAGCACGTATCGCGCATATAAATGACAATGCTGGCTGCCGCTGGAACTGATGAAGTGTCGTGTCTGTGTTTCTCTCGTCCGCCCTCCAACAACCACCCCCGTGAGACTTTGTCGTCGGGGGCTTCTCATCCGTCGCCTCGCCCTCACACCTCGACGCCTGGCGGAGGGTGCCTGGCTGCGACCCTCCGCGACGGTTATTGTTGCGGTTACCCAGAAGCCCTCCCGACGACGGAGTTAATTGGGCGACGATTGTGCCGCTGCCACGACGCTTTTCTTTCTCCTCTGCCGTGATACACGCGCGCAACAGCGCGTTGACCTCCGACGGAAGGACGACCCTGACCGTAGGGGAACAAAGGTCGGCTAGGTTTCCTCGTATCCTTCGAGAGCCGCAGAAATATCCGCCAGCTTCCCTGCGCCGCGGTCAATGGACCTCTGGAGAGCTATTGTTCATCAAGGGCAATTGTCGGTAGCGATAAAAAATTCAGCTGTGTATTCATTAGACACGATCAGGTAGGAGAGACCGGGGCAGATTGTAACAAAAAAAGTTTTCATAGTTTTTTCTCGAATCTGTTTTCATCAATCAGGAAATAAGTTGCGTGATTTACTACTTACATATGTGGTGAACTGATTGCGTGAAAGTACGTGACAAAATCTTGGACACTTAGACAGCTAGCTTCATCTTAAACAAATCTGAACTTTTGTTACAATGTGCCCCAGTCCGGGGTAAATTTTAACACATCTGTTTTACTTATTTAAATACAAATATGAACACAAATAAACATTTCTAAAGAATATAAATGAAGACACAGATCATTATTAAACATTTGATATACGCGAGTTAAACAATTATTGCTTATTCATCTGATTCTATCAAAATCTTCTTCTTCGCTTTCTGAACTTCTTCCTTTGTACCTTTTTTCTACTTTTTGGAATCTCGATTGTTCTGCTCCTTTTCCGGTGCGTCAGCAAATAGATTGCTGTATCACCATTTGGAGCGGAGTAAGTACAGTAACATGTTACAATTTACCCCGAGGTCGAATTTTTGCGTTTTATCTCAGCAAACAAGAAACTAAACATCAAATCACTAAAATGCATACACATTATAATAAACCAATGTGTACTAATTCGTTTGCGACAAAGAAGCAAAACTTCAAACGATTTCTAATGACGGTTAATTGAAAATAAAAGTGCTAAGACAACATTTACTTACGTGCTCTAAATACTAAAATTCTGGGCTATAACCACAAAATGAATACATAACGCTCGTTTGTGTCACTAAAACCGACGGTGCTAATATCGACAACCAGATCTCGCATGCTGTGGGTTACCAGATTTGTCGTTCAAAAGATTTTTCTTATGTTACAATATACCCCGTGTTACAACCTGCCCCTGTCTCCCCTACGTTTTAAGAGTACAACCGTGTCGCGAGATTGTTTCGAAAGAAAGTATTAAAATTTTGCTCGTCCCTGTAGGAGAATGGTCCGACGGAAGCATTCTATTACGTGCCATTGAAATCCTCGATAACGCGAGGCAATAGTCACGTCACGCCGATCAATACTACGCGCCCTTTCATTGATTTGAACGTAATTGCATTTACTTGGGCGTTTTCGCCCAGAAACCTAGTGACATTGACGTTCACCTTCGGGCTATTCATCTATCGGCTACCCCACACCGTTAGCACCCTTGTAAGTGAAGTCAATGAAACTGACCTTTCTCATGTAAATGCGTCGTGATTGGCAGCCCGCTGTCCCGGTCCCGCTGGATTAAAGCTTTAAAGATACGCGAGACGCGAACTGAATGTATAATACGCGTGGAAAAACTTGGCTGTTTCTCGATATTTTTCAATACCGCGTAAACGTTACGATTTCAAAAGTGAATATCCTGGAAACGATGCATGTGACTGATGAGATTACTCGATGCGGTTATTGCATCGCGCGGCGTAATTGCACGGCAGCTTTCGATTGTATGTTAATTTGTTTTCGTTTTGAACGGTGTTGAGTTAATGAGTACACGCTTATCTCGCCGCTCAGCGAGTTTGCATTTTTTTTATTATATTCATGGTATCTATGCACTTATTTGGCGTTAAACCTGTATATAGCGTTAACTCTGACTTCCGCCTGCACGTTAATTTTGTTCAACTACTTAATTTCATTCAGGAGTAATATTAATGCGCCACTGCGTCGAGCTATGAAATAACAACGAGGCTTTCGATACCAAAGATGATCTTAAGAATTTGTTTCTATTTATAACTTAAAACTATAATCTCCTTGTGTCAATTAGTTTAATTCTTTAACGAGCCGGAGGTGCACGCGTTAGGGAGCGCGGACGACGAGTGAAAGCATCGTAAACAGATTTTTCCGCGTATCCTACCAACAAGCAGGAAGCAATTCCAATGAGGAAATCGTTTGTATAATTCTATCGGAAAAATAATAACGCGAGACAGGCCAGAAACGGTCGGCCGGTAATCCCACAAAACGCGCGGCCGCTGCATTTCCGTAGATTCCTTAATTACATTACACATTATTCGCCCGGCGAAATTCAATTTTAATCGGTACGCGGCACGTTAATTATTTAAATTATAAAAGCAAGCATCGCGCATAAAAATGAACGTAACAAGGATACGGCAAGGGAGCACCTTTTAAGCGGCCCGCGTTCATTAAACGGACAGCTTACAGGCCGAAAAAATAAAAATGAAAAAGGACGGAGATATCAAATAACGATAACGCGGCCGCGGTTCCACGCTATTTCCGTTTCGCACAATGCAATTAATCACAGTTATGCGTGCGTTTGCATAACGATAAACATCGCGGCGATACAGTTTAGCGGTAGCCAATGGGAAGAGCGCCGCTGGGCCTATTACCGCCGGACACCTGTCCCCTCGATAGCGGAATAAAAAAATTCAAGCTCAAGGGGGAAAGAAATTCTCTTTGCGCTGCCTAGAGCGCGCCAGTCCCAGGCTCTTTTCAATTAACGTCACTCGAGACACTTACGGTGCCTACTTAAAGTAAATCGATGCGATTATTTCCAGCCGTTATTATTCCCCACTAGTTCGAATAAACTTCGCCAAACTGTGCAGTGGAGCTGTTCCTCGACTGGGCCAGACCGCGGCTGCGCACTCACGCACGGGATCGCACACGGGCGTGCGCAGTAGACGGGCCCGTTAATGCCTGCGCGGCACGCAACCGCGCACACGCAACCGGGCACACGGACACCGGTCCGACTGCGCATTGTTCTCCGGGGGAGGCGCTCCCGCTAATTGCGCATTGTATACCATTGTTGCTCTCAAGCCGGTTAACTCCTATCGACCTGCTATCTTTATATAAAGTAACACAAAACAACGTAATTAATTACCAGTCTTCCAGGCATTGTTAGACGATAAATAACGCGACGGAGCCCCGCGTCCAATTAAAATATTCAGCAAGACAAACAACAATGGGACGACCCTCGGCCGTGTGCGCTCCGGCTCTGCTTCCCCCTCCTGCGGACGCGGCTTGCCCGCTCTTTCTTGCCTGCCTTTTTCCGTCAGCGATCGTGCACGATTCCTCTTGTGCTTGCTAGATAATTGTCGCGTTTACTGGAACGCTCTGTCCGTTGTTCACCATGGACTGTAGTCTCTCTCATTCTTCTCTGGTACGGACGGTGCATGAAGGGTAGGAAAGACCGGGGCTAGATGTGATAGGGGCAGGTTGTTACAATGCAGTTTAAATATTTGTCGCTTGGATTATCACTTTGAAAATGAAGTTGCTGGTGTGTTTCAACCATATGCAAATTGAGTATGGTGTTGTTTTGTAGTCGGTTCACGCGTTGCCACGTTATTACTGTTTTTTTTTGTGTTTTCGGTAGTACCTAATAGGGTAAACCAACCAGTGAATGACCGAATTGTTGAATTTATGGACCTTTGAGATTAATACTTGAATGTATTTGTGTCTAACAACAAAACAACTGTTGACATTGTATTTAAATTTATTTTTCTTGAAATTTGTATAAAAATAATTTCTTATTCTTATCGTAATTTTTAAGAAAACCATTATAAAATGCAAAACGTGTAGAAGCCCAGTAAATGACGCCATACTTTTAATAAGAATTGTACTTATTAATGTTTGCTTAATACGCGGAAGTAAAAATACGGGATATTAAAAGGGCAACTACGATCCATTTATAAACATAAACTGAAAAATGTCAATTTTTATTATTTTCACCGAACAACGGCTCCCCCTAACAAACTTTGACTGCTCTCGATTACCCATCTCTCGTCCCATCGCACGAACCCGTTTCCAAACTATCGCAGCGTGAAAATAGTCGCGTGTTGGGTGACTCGTGGTGGGGCAAGCAGCCTTGAGCGGCCAATTGATCTTTTACCAGTTACACACGCTACCGCGGAGCGATCGCCACGCGTTTCGCGGAACACAAGGAGAGAACGGGGCGCGGACGAAACCGATCCCGGCCGATAGAAGAGATCGTTACGCGTGACTCGTAGAAAGCAATCGAACGACCATTGTGTCCTCAATGGATACAAGTGGAACCGTAGAACGGAGCCGGCGACCGTAATTTAGATTGCTGGGAACATCGAGACCTATTGAATGGCGCACCGTGCGCACAGAAGGACCGCGTATCGGTGCAGACCTGCGCGAGCGGAAGCGCGGCTGCGGAAAGAACACGCGGCCACGGTATTGTTGGTCGAGCTCGAGGTATTTAATAATAATCGAGCGTCACGTGCCGCGAGCAGCCGATTCCAAACGATCTCGCGGACTTTTCCAGCGTCCGTGCGCCTATTTCTCGCGCTCGTTTGCGCGACGCCTAGACGTCTTGATTACAGGTTGCCCACCGGTTCCCACTTTCTAATGCAACGTATCGCCGCGGCGCTTTTTTCCTTCGTTTTGGGCCCGCGAGTGAAACTCGAATCAACTCGGAGCCCCGATAAGCCGATGGCAGTCGGGTAAATACGGCGGCGATCGTCGCGCTTGCGTAAGCGAAGGCTGTGTGCTCTTATTTTGACAGACGGTATGCTGCCGGCCACGGCGATTTCGAATACAAATATCTTCCGCGCCTTCCGGCTACCGTGACGCGGCACGGATACGTTTCCACTCGCTTCTATCCCGGCCGAGCAGGTAGCACCTGTCTCTCGAGACCGATGCTGATATTTCATAACGTGCCTGGTGACTGATGACTCGATGGAACGCGGCACGCCGGAAATCGTGGTCTGCCTCGCAGGGAACGGAGACGGCGCTCGGAGTTTATAGAGTCTCCAGTTGTACGTGTCATGTACGCTCGTGAGCAGGGCTGTCTGGATTCTTGAGGGGTTTAGAATAATCGTGTGTTTATGTCATTGGGTTTCGTTAACCGAACACGAATTTCTCCGCGAGATCGTTCACTCAGGTTTCCTGTTAGTAATTAGGATCAGACTCTTCCATAACCATCGAGATTGCAAATCTATATTCTAGAAGATCAAGGCTTTCGCGATAAGTAGAACACTGCGCTCAGATGGAACTCTCTGCCAAGCAGACGCCTCGAGGGATGTGCATCCACTTGAAAGTTATTTGAAGGAACAGAGTGGCCGTACGCTGTTTGTTATGCCCGTCGATCAACAATGACAAATCACAGACAGGAGATGAAGGATGTTCGCGAGAGCGAGAGGAACGAAACGCTCTGTAACCGGACCTAATAGCCAGCTAATCCGCTTCAGCGGCAGTGAGAAAGTAATTCGGAGCAAGACTCGAATTCCTCGCGGTGCAACATCGACATTAGCATACCGAGGAGGCATAGCCGAACGGCTGGGAGCGATCCGTGGCGCGGGGGCTCCCTCGATTGCGCAATTTTCGCTTATCGGAAACAGACAGACGCGGACGGCCGGAGTAATTGCTGGCAATCGTTCACGCGGACGCGCGCCAATTCGTTTTCTCGGGTAACTGGTTGGAAGGAAGCGGTTTCCACTGCAACACGAACGGAGTTTCGTAGCCTGCTCGTCCGTTCTCGCGTTCCCGGCCGAACGGGGCGACTTATCAGCAAGAAATTGCCTTCGAGAAAACAAGACGCTGCATTCTCGCACGCTCTAACGACGAGGGTATCTTCCAGAGGCGAGCACCGTTTTCCTCCTCTCCGACCGCCTTCTTCGTCCCGGGAGCGGATCCGCGGGGAGGAGCGGCCGATGCTGGACGCGCGTAGATACACGTACGTCCATTATTACACATTAGAAGAAGCTGAGGCGCTCGCGGTTACCCGGGGATAATGTAAATCCGCTCGGCTGTCGAGCATTGTAACACGCTGCAACGCTCCGACTCGCGCGTGCACGGCTGTGGGCATGATCGAGCTCGCGCAGACTACCATCGCCATTAGTTTCAGTTCAGATCATTCAGTTGGCGAAGTTGAAATCCGAAGATTGGATTAATTTTTGAAGTAGAGGGGGCTGGAATCTGAAAAGTAGCGATGAAGTCATCACACGCCCGTGGCACGAACTCCTCTCTCTCCGCCTCGAAGGATCCTGGAGGCTTCGAACACGGTTACCCATCGCAAGCTCTACGCGCCGTATAATGCAAGCCTCTTCTTCATCTCCCGTCTATTCGCCCCTCGAACACCGCTGGCTCCCTGTCCGCCCCTGTTCCCTACGTTCTTCGCCTTCTTCCTCCTAAGTCCCTTCTTTCCATCCTTTCTTCGGCCTGTTCTTCTTACCGCCCCTCGCCCGTCCCCTCTCACTCGTCCAAGTTTCACTCGATTTCTTCTTCCCTATATCTTCGTGGTCGTCGTTCCCCCCCCCCCCCCCTCTCTCTCTCTCTCTCTCTCTCGCTGCGCCGTGTCTCTACCGTTCGTCTCAGCGGCCCAGCCGCGTTATTTATTGCCGGCAGCCAACGGCCGCGAAACTTAAAGCCCGTACACGCGTGTACACTTTCTGCGTGTATGGTTTTTACACCGTGCATTACAATGCGCGCGCATGTACGCATTATACTGTCCGGGTGATTCATTACCGGCCGATCCTCCCGGCCGCTTAAGAAAATACGGAAACTATAATTGCGCGAGACTTATGATGCCCTCTCGCCGCGGCTACACCACGGCCCGCTCGCGGCTCCGCGCTACAGAGGTTGCAAGGGCCCCGCTTCCTATGGGCCCGGCGCGAGCGTTTATGATCGTCGTAGAAACTTCGCGAGATCATATCGTCGGATCTCTTCATCCGCGCGGGGCCGTGCTCCGGCATGCTGCTTCCATTGAGTCGTCCATTGTCGTTGATCGTGACAGTGCGTAATTGTCGGTGTTTTATTGGAGGCTGTAAAGTAATCAGTCGGCTGGAATGTTCAGTATTTAATCCAGCCCACGCGATAGTGTGCGTACAGGGGCCTGCTGCACGGCGAGCTGGCGAGTTTCATACCGAAACTTCCCTCCGCGCCACGATACTCGTTTAGACGGGAAACGGTGATTATAGATAAATGCGAGCTTAATGGCCGCAATAATTGCGGTTAAACGCAGCCTGTTATTAACGGCGAGAACGTATTTCGGGCGACAGAAAGGAACGATGCTGATCCTACGGCTGATGGGAGATGCATCGTTCTTTTTTTTTCATTCTGGATAGGTTGTTTTTCGTTTCTCCTGGGAAACGGGGGAAGTACAGTTCACGGTTGGAACTGGATTAGCGGAATCCTCGGCCACGGGAGTTTTTAATGTTGCAAGAGATGAATCGAAAGGTATAAGAAACGATCTCTACTTCTGTTTCAATAGTATCTCGTGCGATCGACAAGAAATAGGTAGAGCGTATGATCGTTACGCCGATACAATATCCGGGGCCTTAGTTACTCCCTAATGAAGCAGATCCTAGTGCTTGCGAAACGTCCACGTGCAGTCCACGCAGCCCTCGAGCCTTTCCCTTCAGCCGTCCTTGCATTACGCAATCTTTCATCCGTCTGTTCACTGTTTCCCAAAGGATAGTCAGTTTAAAATAAACTAGGGAAGCTTTAAAGACTTAGTGTAGGGTAAACTCGGCTAAATCCGTGATAGTTTTAGAATTTGTCTAATAACTGCTAATATTTACATATTCTGAAAATGAGTATAGGATATAATCTGGATTTAATCGGGATTTAATCTTGGGAAGAGTCTAAGTTCAAGGGATAAAAATATTTTTAATGCAAATTCAATAAAATTCATTAGGCGATTATAAAAGGCGATTATTTCTTGTCTTTTAACAAAGCATCGTCTTTGGTGGGTAGCAGGGTTCATTGCCCCCTTCCCCCTCTGGATATATGTAGGTAGGGGAGACCGGGGCTAAAAGTTCCGGGGGTAAGTTGTTCCGACGGTTCTATCTTCAAAAGGAAAAGAGCGTTGTACTGCAAAATATTTTTTCCGTGTGAGCTGATCGCGCCACTCACACGGAAAAAATACTTTAAAGTACAACGCTCTTTTCATTTTGAAGATAGAACCGTCGGAACAACTTACCCCCCGGAACTTTTAGCCCCGGTCTCCCCTACTACTGCAGCGGCTTCATTCATCGATACTCGGTGGAGCGAGGGAACAAGGTGTGAACAACTAGCTGCAGAAAAAAAAATGTTTATCCCTGTAGAATGAGCAGTTGTATGTACACCCGGACGAGGAGAATGGGGAGTCGTAGCTCGAGTTCTTCTCTTCTCAGAAAAAAAGGTGTGAACAAGTAATAACGTTAGCGGAACGTCCGGCCGAAATCGTAGACCAGAGAAAAAAATGTGTGAACTAGTTTCAGAAAAAGGGGGGACGTGTGCACACGTCCGAGTCGCGCGTCCTTGCAGAAAAAACAGAGGCCGTGTACGCGCCGCGAAAAAGGGGGGAGTCGAGGCTTGAGGTGCGGCGTTCTTTTTTCGTCGGCGCTCGCTGGCCAAGGGCAAAAAAGTGTAAACAACTACTACGAGATAAGGACGAAGCGATAGACACAAGCAGAGAAGGCGAGCTGAGCTTTGCGTGCGTGCAAAAAGGACAAACTGTCCGCGCGGACTAAAAGAAACAAGCTATCAGGTTTCTTATTGGCCTCCGATGGCCGAGGGCAACAGTGTTTGGACAAATAGCTGTGAAAATAGGACAATGGAGTAATTGCGAGCGAAGAAAGGTATCCGCGCGGAGTAGAAGAAGCAAGAGGTCAGGATTCTTGACCGTACCTATGGACAATTATATCTAGAAGACAGAGGATTGGTGTTTTAGTCCGCGTGGATTATTGAACGGGGACAGTCCTCGGCAAGCGTGATCCTTATTGGTTTTCGGTGACAGAGAGCCAAAGTGTATGGACAATAGGTTCTTGAAGGAAAGGGAATATGTTTTAAATGCAGTCTTAAAACCGTGTAAGAAGGACAATCGAAGTTGTCCGCGCGGAGTAGAAGAAGCAGGAGGTCAGGATTCTTGACCGTACCTATGGACAATTATATCTAGAAGACAGAGGATTGGTGTTTTAGTCCGCGTGGATTATTGAACGGGGACAGTCCTCGGCAAGCGTGGTCCTTATTGGTTTTCGGTGACAGAGAGCCAAAGTGTATGGACAATAGATTCTTGAAGGAAAGAGAATATGTTTTATATGCAGTCTTAAAACCGTGTAAAAAGGACAATCGAAGTTGTCCGCGCGGAGTAGAAGAAGCAGGAGGTCAGGATTCTTGACCGTACCTATGGACAATTATATCTAGAAGATAGAGGATTGGTGTTTTAGTCCGCGTGGATTATTGATCAGGGACAGTCCTCGGCAAGCGTGGTCCTTATTGGTTTTCGGTGACAGAGAGCCAAAGTGTATGGACAATAGATTCTTGAAGGAAAGAGAATATGTTTTATATGCAGTCTTAAAACCGTGTAAGAAGGAGAAGCGAAGTTGTCCGCGCGGATTAGAAAAACGGAGAAACCGCAGCTCGAGGCGTGGCGACCTCTTCCCTTTTCAGTACAAGTCCTGTAGCTCCGTGGTCGCGTGGAATTGCCCTATTAAACCAATTAATGGCTAATTAAACCATTAAGGTGACAATTTCTCCCCAACTCCCTTTCGTTGGACGTGCGTCCGGGCACGGTAGCGCGCTTGCCGAGGGTCCCGAGGCACTACTGCCCACGGAGGCGGCGCAACTTCATCCAAGCACGATCTAGCCCCCGGATAAGTTGGAGCAGATCTCTCCGGTCTGTTGCGTGTCCGTAGATACGCACACGTCCGCACGCACCGTATCTGCCCGGGCTGTCTATCCGATTCTTTCTTTCACTACGCCTCTGCCCACCTCGTTCTCTGTCCTGTCCGTCTGGCCGAGGCATCAGCATTGCAGTCAGGTGCCGCTACTTGCACAACCCGGTGGATTCCATCTCGGGAGCCGGATGGAGGAGATCGAGCGGCGGGCACGCGGCGTTGTGCCTCGACGAGCCGTGCACCGAGCTAGCGGAGCGGTTTCTATTTTCTGCCAGCCCGGTATCCGCGACCGATTTCATCGGGACGGCCTTCTAGCCCATGTCGATTTATAGTATCACGGCCCATTAGAAATAAATGTGGGGCCAGTAGCCCGACTCTGCACCGCGCACAGCCGTTTCTCCAGTGGTCCAGCTTCGGATGCCGACTAACAGCCTCTCCTTACGCGCGTGCCATTTAGGCTGCTTTATTGTGTGCGAATCTCTTTTCCTTTGATACTATGCATAGCTGCTACGATCCATTGCGCCAGGGGACTGGGAAACTGTCAAGCGACAGCGTGCTATTGGATCATCTCTTCGCTTGTAGATATGAACCACGGCGTGGGTTGCAGAATCAGAATCTTTCGCTTCTCGAACATCTTTGAACCAGCTTCAGCTTGCATCCTGCGTCCAATCGCTCGCGAGTATTGACAAATACGTCGCCAGTGGGTTTCGTTACGGAGCGACGAAGAAATGAACGAACTGGCTGTCTTTCCCCCCGGCCGTGTTTCTCGTTTCTTCCTTTCTTTTTCATCGAGTGTTTTCGCTGCGCCGCGAGATAACGCTCTCGATGAGGCTGCTTACGGCGCAGGTATTAATCTTACGCAATTCATCTCGCTCAGCCTGACCGGCTTATTAATCGTAATAACGACAGCGCGATTCACTTTTCCGAGAGATTCCAGTCCAGGCTACTGTACCGTAAAGAAATGTCAGCCTCGTCCTTCCCTCGATCCTCTTCTTTTTTTTCCACTCCTCCCCGCCTCTCCTCGATCCTTCTCCCTGCAAGCCTCGTAACGCTCGGCGTCCGTATAAATTCCCGCTGTAATTTAGATAATTTTCCTGACTGGTAATAAACTAATGTAGAGAAAAAGAGCATCGCGGGCGAGCATTCCTCGAAGTTGTATAATGAAAAAGGGAGGCGGAGGGACGGAGAGCGAAGATAAATAGATAAGTGGGATGAATGGGGATGGAGAGAGCGAGCTGGTTGCTTGGAGAGAGGAGCAGAAAGCGGCGAGGAAGAGGATGAGAGGAGCGGAAAGGAGGGAAAGGGGGATGGAAAACTATACGATCATCGTAAAATGGGATTTCTTATTACCGCGTTTCTGCGGTCCCCTCTATCGCGCTCGTCAACAAATTCTCGTTAATTCCGTGGAAACTGTATCGAACCGCCGAACCAATAAACGATAACGAAATAACACCGGCGTTACGACTTCCCGTTACTCACCTTTCAAACGAACCTATCCAGATATCGCGACTCTCTTCGGCTTCCACGAACGAGCGTTTTATTCTAAACGCACACTCGCGCACCTTAGAAGAAAAAATGTTTCGCTGGGAAAATCATTAAAAATGTTTCCTTGTTCCGTAGTGACTGGTGATGAAACATAGAAATTCCCGCACTTTGTTCTCGACTCATCGGAGAATACCAACAACACTGGATGCAAATTAGACTTAATAAATTATTCGCTTCGATCGAAACACTCTTCAGAGTAGATTCTATCCATTCTCGGTGTGACACTTTCCTGGCTGAAACTGGTCAGAAGAAAAATGCAAGAGAGACGCGGAGAGGACGTAAAAGGTGGACGAGGAGCGTAGAAGAAAATCGCTCTTAATCCGCTGAAATTAGCGGCGAGCGCTGCGCAACGCGTTCCGTGGCTTCTCGTTTTGTCGCTTATCAGAGGAATGCGTTCGTAATAAGGAATATGCATGAGGCAAGCGCGCGCTATGAAAAATAAATGATCGCTGGCTGACCGTTGCGCCTTAGCGAGCGGTGCAGCGCGGTTGATAGAACGGCTCGTGTTGTTCTGTTAGTTGTCTGCGACCGGCTGACAGTAATATTCAAGTGGCCATAGGAAACCGGTGCTTTCCTATTTTCCTTCGTGCCACTTCAAAAGACCAGGCGCGGAGTGGCTGGAGCGGGCACGCTCGGCCATGTGGCGATCTTACCGTAACAATTCTCTTAAAACTGGCCGGTTTACGTTCACAAGCAGCCCAGCGCCGGTTCTAAAGAGGCGACGATTGATTGATATCCATTCCGTGGCCGCCTTCGCCCCGCGGGTTTTAACGTAGACAACATCTTTGTAACACACTGCCACTGCTGGAAGAGGGGATCTGGAAAGCCGAAATGTGCCGTGAATTCGCGCGACGAGTGATGCACTCCAAGCATAGTTTCTTCCTCTCCTTTAGGCTTCTCTGCCTCCCACAAACGGCGCAAA
Source organism: Andrena chrysosceles (assembly GCA_963855975.1). Taxonomy (NCBI): domain Eukaryota; kingdom Metazoa; phylum Arthropoda; class Insecta; order Hymenoptera; family Andrenidae; genus Andrena; species Andrena chrysosceles. Next base: position 4,495,850 of record OY979766.1, on the reverse strand, counting down.
CACTGGCGCAAGTAAAGACTTCCGTCTCGCTTCTTTCTCGCTCATCTGGCCCGAGCCGACACGGATACTTCGTGGGCCCGCGAGCGCCAGGGAAAGTTCCAAACGAATTCTTCTAATCGGGTCAGACATCTTCCAGATGATGGTTTCCCTATCTCGAGAGACGTGGAACCGCGAGGGGAGTGTAGAAGATGTTTCGTAAGCGACGTTCCTAGACCTTTGTTCCCGAAATACTCGAGGGAAGCAGGGAAGAGCAACCTCTCAGAGTACTCGAACAATGTAAACAGCTTCCACACGAAGAATTCCAAACCGCAATCTTCCACTGTTGCGTAGGTCGCAATAACCACCGTCACACGCTGACTTAATCTTGCGTGACTGATGAGTGTGAAGCATATGCACGGTGAGAGCACCAGCTGAAGATGCTAGTAGGCTTAAGTAGCGCAATTGCTATATTTCTAACTTGATAGAGAAACTTTCCTAATCCCACTTTCTTTTAGTTCTCGCACTTAATTGTCCTCTGCTTTGAAACGTCCATGCAATCAGGGGCGGATTTGGAATTTTAGCGTCCTTAGTCTAACAAGCGTCTCTTTATGTGGAATATCATCAAATATTTTAATTTAAAAATGTTGAGAAATTTTTAAATTAATTCAATATGGCAACTCACGCATGTGTTATTGCGAATTCGATATATGATAAAGGAAGTGAATTGTTTTTAAAGTTGTCTCAAGCCTTTGTGTTTAAACCTTTTCTAATCTCTTTCGCTCAAAAGTTTCCGCTCATCAAAATTTTCCGCCCCCAAATTTGTCACTTTGCAGATTTGTTGCTTCCCAAAATATGTCGGCCCGCCAAATTTGTCTCTCCCTAAAATTTTCTGCCCCCAAGCTTTGTCTCTCCTCAAAATTTGACGCCCCCAAATTTGCCACTCTCCAAATTTGTCGCTCCCCAAAATTTATCTCTCGTCAAAATTTGCCGGCCCCAAAAATTTTCCGGTCCTCAAAATTTGCCGCCCTAGGCTACAGTCTACTTAGCCTTCGGATGTTCTCGCTTGTATACTATTTACCTCAGTCACTCTCCAACCGACTAACAAGGTGCACGTCTTTAGATAACGTGTTTAACGTATTAAAGCAAACGCAGCAGTTTCAGTTTCTTTCTTGAAAAGGGTCTAAATCATAGACCGAAACGTCGAATACATAATTGCAAAATAGCTTTTAGTAATTGTTTATATGACCGAACCTATGCGCTGATATCACTTGTTGGTTTTTAATATTCTAAAAATACGGTCGAAATTATAAATTCTTTATCTACTTAGCCTATACACAAATCCGCCCCTGGATATATTTAATCAAATCACAGATATATCTTCTTTCCACTTGCTCCTTTACGTAGGTACATATGTCATAGAACTTTGACACCCGGATTACACGAGAACAATATATCAGCGCCAGTCTGCGCGACGGCGAGTCCAGAAGGGGTTCATTAAATCTCGCAAACAGGGGAAAAATCCATAATTGATTCTCGCGTATCGCATGATTCTTATGATTTACGTTCCTTCATTGGGGATGCATCGAATACCTTCGCGCCGCCTATCAAACCGACGCGACTAAACGCTCGCGGCTCGGTAATCTCTGTCGCGTCTACGAATACCATTATCGGTTGAAAAAGTTTTGTTCTTTCTATCGCGCGGAACGTGTTCCATCGGGCCCGGTGCAGCCAGCGTACAAGGGGATTCACATGCAACGAAGCGGTGTTGCATCACCGGACCCGCCACGGCCTTATACGTTTCTTTGCTTCCAGTGGCTTCCTACATCTCGTGATAACGTGCTTATAAGGCTCGATCTTCGAGAAACCTGGTCGCCGAGTCCTCCGGGCCGGTTCGCCAGCGTATCCACCGTAAGACGTTTGCTTTCCAGGATTGCTACAATTGTAACTTCCGATTTCTTTGGGCGAAGGTATTATGGAAACCCGCCAGAGCGGCTGGCCAGCCAGCCAGCCTACTTTGTCGCATGCTTTTGTAAAAGTAAACGCGGATGCACCTGCCGCTGCGCCGAGCTTAACCGTAAACGCAGACTGAAACTGTGGTCGAGCTGGAATTTCTGGCGGGACGGGAACAGTGTCGTATTGTGATCAGTCTGACGCTTATAGACGCGAAGTACGAATAGCAATCGCGACAATAGAGACACAAAAGGAATCACGCGACGCGTTTCCTAAAAGAGGATAGCGGAGTTATAAGTGGAAGGACTTGCTCGGAGTCCTGCAAGACTGCCTTTCCGCGGCAGAGTCGTTCCACTGTCAAGGAGTCGGGTAAGTGAGCGCGAAGAATATCTGGCAGGCACATTTCTACGGTCGGCAGTAAAGCTGGCTAACAGTGGCGCACCAGAGTAAATGTTATAACAAACACGGTGGGCAGAGGCCGCGACGCCCCGCTATTTAACATTATTTAGTTTGCTTTGTGGACGTTTAAACAGTGCCTGCCTACTTTTTGTATGGATATTTGATGTGCCTCCGCCGACGGCCTCGAACCCTGCGTGTATATGTACACGAGGATCCCGTGTTTGTTTTCTAGGAGGCACCGTTGAAGCAAGGATGGCCAAATCGTTCTGCGTGCGCGCGTCCGAGCGTATACGTGACATTGCTGCCTCCAGATTGTTGGAAAATTTGAACTTCTTCCAGGATTTCTTCATGATCATGCATCGTGTGGCTAGTGTCTGTAATGTGTAACTTCAAATGCTTCTATTATTCTATAAGATAGGTTGCTTCTTCTTTGAAAAGTGTGACAAGGCAAGAAAAGCTTTTGTGGGTTGGTATTATTCAACAATTACAGATGTGGTTTCCTCTCTATTAACGTCTAAACGTTCTACATTGAAGTCGCTGTTTAAATTGTCAAAAAATTTAAACAATCTGCTGAAATGAGATGCATCTTTTATTGCAAATTTTTGAGTTTTACATCTGATATAGGTTTCGCATTTGGCCATAATATTGGTGGTTTGAAAGCTTTCTCCAAAATAATAAGCTTAAAATGGAACTATGGCTTGGTAGTTTTAATATTTGTACCTATAATGTAAGAGTTGCGAATTTTTTCTAAAATAAAATCACAAAATTATGGGATCCATACAGTATTTGATCAATTTTTTTCATTTTGAGAGTTGGTAGTTTTCTGCATAACTAGGCTCAAATAATCTCAGACTCGCGGTACCGTATTAGGGGAGAGTTGCCAATATCGTACTGGTCACCTAAATCGTACCTCATCAATTTCTCAGTAATTAATGAATGTAAACGACATCTGACAATAAAAATATCAAGTAAATGCGAAATAAGAAATAGAAACAAAACCTTTTGAGCTTACACCCTATTTTGTGCATGCTATAAACATTTAAAAATATCAGGTATGACTGATGTAACTTTTTACCAGTTTATTTTAGCTGATAATAATCAAACAATGCAATTTTGTTCTGTATTTCTGTATTTTTCTAAACGCGGGTTTAATGTAGAATATTTTACATTCATTTTAAGTACATATTACATTCATTATAAAGTTTAAATTGATATTTATAAATAAATGGATCATGTTTCCTAAATCGTACCACTGCAATCGTATCAGTAGGATTTGACAACTCGTATGTTATATAGGTTATGTACGTATATTATATTCATAGTTTATTGCGGCCTGTGTGCGATCCATATACATATGTATATATAACTATATAATAATCATTACTTTATGTTGAATATTTTCTTCTCTATTTGTAAATTGATACTATTTTTAATGGAGGTACGATTTAGGAGACCGAGAGGTACGATTTAGGAGACCAGTTGCCTAAATCCTACCTTTTACTGTATGTGACAAAAAGCTTAATAACAAATTAATTTGTTCTGGACAGAAGGTAAAGCATATAATAGTAGGTGCCTAAAAGATCAAGCTACAATATCCAATAGTCATTTGCGTTCAAATTAGTACCAAATATGAAATATAACGTAAAATGTCTTAAGTGGTACGATATAGGCAACTCTCCCCTAGTTTTCCATCATTATAATGAGTCAGATGTTCACCTTTGATTTAGCCGTATATTGTAAAAACATTCAGTATGGAGTGTTACAAATTGCAGATACAGGGTTCGAGGTTATACAAGACTAGCCAACCAACGAAATGAAGAAGCCCGTAACGGATTAAACGATTTTACAGATTCTTAAGTGATACCTGGCAAGTGTCTGTGCACCAGACCCGAAAACTTCACCATAACCCCACAACAATACCTACATTCGAGGAACGCGAAGCACTCGAAAACCGCGAGTCATCGCGGCCGCCGCCTGGGAAAGCAGCGGTTCTTCCGATTTCGAACGATAGCGATATATTTTTCTCCCGATGTAAAGAACGTCCCGGCGCGGCCACGAAGATTTACACGCGTATTAAATTACACGCGACTTCGTGACACGCAAAGGAGCCTTTTCTGGGTGGAGCGCCACGACGAAGGCGTGTTTCGTGTAAGAGGCCCCGCGACTCGTTGTCCCGCGCATAGAAATCAAGATAGAAAGCTCGTATACCTGGACGACACAGGAGACAAATGGTTGTGACGTACGGCGCGGATTCTCGCTCTCTCGCGCGGCCTACCGCTTAAATCACACCACGGAATATTTACGATACGGCATATCACGTTTCAATATATCTTATTGTAGTCGTGGCCCGCATCCCCCACGGTAATGAAAACGTGTTTATGTAACGCAACGGACACCGGCCACGTCATATTCCCTCCCCCCGAGATGCTGCATTTCCGCCGGACCGCTACCAGCTAGAATTAACGGTAAATCAAGCGTTACGGTAAATTTATTAATCGATACCGTGCTCCCGTAATGAGCCAGCAGTATTTGTTCCTACCTAATAATACCGGATCTAATAAGAGGTCCAGCGAACGCGCGGTTAACTTGATTAGAGGCAATACGCGTTGGTCGAGCGCAGCGGCGTAATATCCGCGATATTATTGGTGCGCGGTCGAACCTTCGTTAATACAGAAGGGAAACAGATTCTCGTTGCGAAAGGGATACGGTGTCGAAGCTGGTGTAACGATGGAACCAGGCCAGAGATTGTCCAAGACTTTCAGAGACTTTCCAAGACCAATATTGTTACCATATTGTTACACATTTCCTCAGCTCCCCTTTCCCAATCCTTCATTTTTCAGTGCCTTTTATCCTCCTAATTTAGGATCCCGATGATCGAAAACAGGCGGCCGTGCTCGTTACGCGCGGAAAGTCTCGCAGGAAAGGAGGCGACGTCTTCCGAATCGGTGAAGTTGAAAAGGAGGCAAGAAAGCAGTAGCCGAGCTCGCGTCATTGGTCTGTTACAAGGTTCGTTACGCGGCGCTACCGTAACGGGGGGGCACGCGAGCCCATTTTCGCGTTACGCAAAGCCTCATTAGACGTCCTATTCTCGGTCGCGGGCCTTTTAATCGGGGTGCAACGTCCTTTCGGCCTTTCTGCCTCTTCGTAAAGGTACTCCCTCGAAACTCGGCCGTAGTACGGATTCAAGCCCGGGAACGGCTTGTTTGTGTTCGGCGTCAAGGAAAAGACAGCCGAGAGGGGACCTACTTTCTATCGTAGTTAGCCTACTGTCGGGGCAACGCTGCTCGAGTATCCGGCAGCGCCTCGGGCGGTTCGCCACTCTCGCTTCGTTTCGACCACCGTTTCTCGCACAATGTTCCACGAGTATTGTGACTGGGATTTAGTGAGCCGGTGAAAGCACAAGGGAAGTTATAATTATTGTTTCGGTTGACCGTTGCTTCATGTATAGCACCAGCGTGCCTCGAGTGCAGCACCGCGCTCCTTGCACTCGCGATATTCATGTAGGGGCAAAGTGACCCTCGGGGTAAAATGAGCTTTCTTAATTTATTCTTTAACAATAGAATATATTTACAAATTTTGATGTCGTAATAAATGTGTGTAATACCACAATGATAATTATGCACATTCAAATACCAAAAAATGGAAATTCATTTAAAAAATTAAAAATAAAGTTTTAGAGACTTCCAATTGGTTTTCTTTTCGATTTAGTAGGGGAAAGTGGGGTAAAACGGAACGGGTGGGTAAAACGGAACACCAATGTTTCTGTTAGATAAGAGCTGCGAATGAGTTAGTATCGCGTGACATGGAACCAAAGGGTCCTCATAGCATTTTGTGATAGACCATAGACCTCTGCACAAGTTATTTTTTCATTAAGAGAGTTTGAAAAATTTTCGGTATCGACGTTTCAATATTGCGTTGGACTTTCGACCACTTTTCGGTACTTGGATTTCGAAAATTAATAACGGCAAGTACATCGTTGGATTCTATAGTCCTTACGCTACATTTTGATATATATAAAAAGTTCTTTACCTCACGCTGAAGTGTAAATATTAAATGTTTACTAAATGACTGCACATGGGGCAAAATGGAACACTTTTCGCGGGGTAAAACGGAACGCCTATTATACATGGGGAAGAATGGAAACGTCCTTTAGTATGTGTTTATTATCTCTTTTAATTATTAGATTGTAGATTAAACTTTTAATTACTATCCTTGTTTCCAAGAAAATGGATTTTGTATAGAAAATTATGATGTATCCCATACAGCACACTTCGTTGCGGCAAAGTTGCAGGATGGTTGCAGTAACCTTGCGATGTTGCATGGTTGCAGTGCAATGTCGATGTATGGTTGCTGCGACGTTGCGGTGCAACATTGCACGGGGCGGACATAGAATTGTTTCTGCATAGTTGCTGCATAGTTGCGTTGCAATAATGCACTGCAACTTTGCCGCAATTATGCCGCAACTATGCAGCAACTTTGCCGCAATTATGCCGCAACTATGCAGCAACTTTGCCGCAATTATGTCGCAACTATGCAGCAACTTTGCCGCAGCTTTGCCGCAACTTTGTCGCAACTTTGCCACAACTTTGCGGCGTTAGCAAATTTTAAAACATAATATCTCCAAAACCGGCTGAAATAAAGTGTATACATTATACTTTATTGAATTCGTCTTGAAACGCACTATCAAGTGATCTGTTAAAAAAAAGAGTTCCGTAGAAAATTTGCCCCCTCCAACCACGCAATTTCATGTAAACAATTTCTTTTATATCTCCAATACGTTAGGAAATATCCAGGTGTTTACTGTTCCCGCGGACATCCAGTATAATGAACTAAAATATAAAATATATGTCGGAGAAGGCAACCATTTAATCAGTTCCAAGCATAAGTCAGAATCTACTTTACTGGTGGCACGTGCCAAACTGATGTTTCCGTGAAGGCGAGCACGGCGCACAGTGCTTTTAGAACGACAATATATGGGGGTCGTAGTACTCATGTAGTATGAAAGTTTTTAACGTACAGAGTAATCAATATATATACCATCTACAGTACACTACATCCAAGAAGGTTCCGTGGCCACAACAGTAGCGCGTCAGATTGTCATGCGGGCGGGCCGGTGTTCAAATCTGTCGTGACCAATAACTTTTTTTATTTTTTTTAAACAGTTTTTCGTTGCCTCAAAGTTGCCGTGCAAAGTTGCCTCAAAGTTGCTGTGCAACGTTGCAGCAGGCGGACATAGAATTATTGCTGCATAGTTGCGGCAACGTTGCGTGAATCGTTGCAATCTTGCACCGCAACTATACTGCAACTATGCTGCAACGAGAGTGTGCTGTATGGGATGAGATACATCTTTCATTCGATCAAACTGTTAGTTTAAATTGTAATAAATAACATAATCATTTAACGCAGATGTGTTCTCCATGCAAATATTGATATTCATGTAAAAATCCACGTGTAGGGGAAAGCGGGGTAATTCCAACCAGCGGGTGATTCCGGCCCGCTTATTGTTCATACAATAATAAACAAACTGTATTAATCTATTCATCTTTTACGATATTATATTTATATTTGATTATTTTCCGTAATTTTCATGTTAACTAATAAAATATTTTCTCTTATATGTATAATATATATTTTTGTTATATTTTATTTACAATAGTTATACCTAAAACATATACTTATAGATTTTAACATAAATTAATACATTTTAAATCATAGAAATAAAGATTTTGTACGTTTACACGGTCTTCGAGTGGGTGTTCCGTTTTACCCCACCATTTGAGCGAGGCGAAGATTTCAATAACTCCGGCAAATTTCATTTTCCGTCGTTCCCAAAGATTTTTCTTAACAATGACCTTGATTTTCTTATAGTCTAAGGAATTATTTCTTATAGTCTTAAGTCCACTGAAGACTCCTGTCGAGGTCTCGTGTCTTTTTCTCCTCCCGATTTTAAGTTATCACCCTCCAAAATTAAGCGTTCCGTTTTACCCCACCTTCCCCTATTTTGGATAAATGAGTCTTAAATGTGTTATTTTAACTCCAATTTTTTCTGCGTGTTTATAACAAGCTTATAAACATACATACACACGCGTTTGAGAAAACATTAATCCTAATAGTAGCTTACTTTACCCCATATATGGATTAAAGCGGTCAGTTTTGGCATTTTCTTTTCAAATTGAATTTTAATATACTTTAAGTTTATTTTAAGTATTGCTATTCGTAATTTATCAATAGTAATGTTGAAATTATATTATAAATCTATTTCCACACATTTTTATTGAAAGAGATCAAATTTATTCGACTTCAAACTTGTTTCGTCTCACTTTGCCCCGGTCTCCCCTACGCCACAATTCAGTCTATCTGCTACCGGTGTGTTCCGAAAGTCGAGGATCCCCGAGGAAGATTACGCCGAAGTCCCGTGCCGACGGTCAGCCACGTGCTGCTATTCCCGATTCACGGTACGTCCCTCGCTGGCCCATGTCAGATGGTCGCGTCGACACCGTACCAGGACGTTGCGCAACGTCCACGTGGACGAAGATCACCGTCTCCCGCGGATGGCCCTCGCGGAACCCCTGGAACCAGGGTTATCGCGAGCTTTCGCCCGGTGTCTGAATGAATAATCGCCGTGGAATAGGAAATACCCCTCCGTGCGCGATGCTGGCTTACGATAGTGCGCAAAAGACATACTGGCGGAGGACGTTTACTTATTGCCGAATTGAGGCACTTTATTTATTAGTTGGAGCTTGTGCAGAGCTGTTGGGTTTGCACGCGGTAGTAAGCTGAAACGTTTAATTCCACCTGCTCGGTGCACACGTGGCGAGAGGGGATCTGAAACGGGACAGGACGGAGGAGAAAAACGTTATAGTCGCGATTCGCGACGTGCGTCCGATTTGCCCGAGCGATATCGCTTGCCATTACAACCGGATAGCCCGTTCGCGGCTGAAGTTAATCTAGTTGACGAAACCCGATCCGCGGCGTTCCATTTACGCGCCGCGCAACACCGACAATCGATTTCTGCAACACATCCACAATTTTCAGAACAGACTATCTTATATCCAGCTTACCTGTTCTTCTGGTTTGCTCGGGAACTTCCAGTTCGCTGCTACGCGGACACACCTCGGGCCCGTAAATCGGGTAATTGCTGGCCAGTGTCCGTTGGAATACTCGCGATTGATTTCCAAGAATCCCGCGGCAATTCTAAAAAAAACATGAAAGTATCTTCTTGCCTTAAGTAATCTAAGTGTTGAATCAAATGAGTAAGAACAGGTGAGACACCTGTCAAAATCTTTTGCTTCTATTACGGGACACCGTCTTGATACCTACACCTACGTAAATCTATAATCTCGCGGCATGAATTTATCGTAAAAGCAAGAAAACATTGCTAGAGGGGATCAAGCAACGTCCACTCGCGACCCGATGCCGCAACAGAGTGTATTTACGCGCCGCAAACACGCAACATTCGCGCGGAATTTGTGGAGTGCAAAGTATCATCGTGTACCAGGCACATTCGCCAGGTCGAGGGATGGAACGAAAGAGGGGAATCGTACGTGCAAGACGGACAGGCGAGCAGCTTGCGTACACGCGGCCCACGACAGAGCCGACATCAGCTCCGGGCATCAATGTTAACTGCGTTCGGTTGATGGAAAACCGTTGGTATTCCAGGCAGGCCACAAAAGGCCATTTCAGCGACCACAATGCTCGGTGAAAAGGCGCGCGCCCGCGGACAGTCGTATCCCGAGCCTCGTTTGGACACGCGCAATATGCGTTGGTCAGCGGACGACGCGCGGAAAAGTCCGAGGAAAGTACGTACCGGGCGTAACCGCACTTATTAAGACGTCGTTGGTTGGTCGGAATTTAAAGTGCCTGGTCGGCTGCGTGGCGGTCGAGCACGAGCTGATGGCTCGCCTCTAACCACCGCCGAGCGCGTCGTTCTACCGTAAGACGCTTTGCTGGTCACGAAAGGGGGTGAAAAGGCGACAGGGACCGTCCGATAAACGCGAAAATTAAGGCTCTCGTTGTAACCCTGGCCGTTGGGTGATTCTCAAATCTGCCGCACGGTTTTCGTGATTGGTACTATGTCGTTGCGAATCGTTTAAAAGTGGAGGAATGAAAGATTGGTGTTCTGCAAGGAGGCTATAGGTATATGGAAACTGGTGACACGCAAATTTATCTGCTTGCATTCTACTTCTGCGCAGTAACAATTTATGTCGATCCAATTTTTCCTGTGGAAGAGTTTTAGCTATACCTGTGATATTTGTAACGCTATCGAGCACAGTTCAGCATAACTTTGTTCGAATAACTTCGGTTAACTTTTATTCGCAAACCTTATTCGAATAGAAAATTATTCGCTATTCTTGAATAACTTCATTTTACTCCCTATTCTTGAATAACTTCATTTTATTCGCAATTCTTATTCGAGATCATTCGAATAAAAATTTTTTCGAATAATTCCCAATTCTGCTACTGAGCCGTTATCCAGCGTAAACCGTGGAAGGGATAGAAAAGTGTTTTGACACATTCCAGACGCGTGTGTAGAGCTAATGAGATTAATTTAATATTATTTCTTTTTTCTTAGGTACCGGAGTAAAAACTCAAGGAGTAATTCTCGTGGAACAGCTCCCGAAATTTATGATTTCTTTTTTAAAACATTATTGGTAATATTGCATTAAATTTTTTTGGGATATAAGGAGGCATCTTTAAACTTGTAGAATATTTTTTATGTCGATCCTTATTTATTATTTATTAATTATTGTAGAATCGTGGTAACCTCTTCGACTGCATCTGATTGCAAAAAGCAGAAAATTTTCTTAAAGTTAAATAATTTACGATGAGACTGGCCCTAAAATTCTAATTTTCGTTTTTATTGATAATACTTTTTTCATCGATATAAAGAATAATATGCAACATTTATTTAAAGAAAAAACTTACTTTTTCTTTCAAAAGCTATAACTCTTTCAATTTCTCATTTTTTTCTTTAAAGTGGACCAATCCCAGTGTAAACTATCTAACTTTATCAAACCCCTATTTTTTTGCAATCAGATGACTGTGATAGGTGCTACGCATTCCACCAACAGGAGTTACATCGTCGAAGAAGTAGACAAGATTCCACAATAATTAATAAATAATAAGGATCAACATAAAAAAATTCTACAAGTTTAAAGATGCCTCATTATATCCCAAAAGAGTTTAATCCAACATGACCAACAGTTTTTCCCAAAAAATCTTAAATATCAGGTAATTTTGGGTTTGTTAGATGAGAACTTCCTACTCTGTCTATAGAAAAAAGACAATATCGAAAACGAGAAAGGTGGAATCAGTGTTGGATCGTGAGAGGGTAGCATAGGGTAGCGCGTGTCCGGTGAAAGCGATGGTACGCGCGTGCGGCCGTGGACGGGAGAGCACGCAAAGGCGGGGGCCGGTTCGTGTTCGAAGCGAGGGCCGGTTGCGAGCGGTGGTGTGGGTCGCGAATTTCTGAATTAGTGGAAACAAATAGCGGGCGGGTAGGCGGGCGGTCGTGGAGATCCGATGCGGCGCAACGCGGAACGATACGGAGGTAGCGTGGACCAACGATGAAGAGAGGGAGAACCCCTTCGACTGTAGGTAGTAGGTGGGTATATGTCTCTGGGTTCCGCTTGGAGGATGGTGGGGGTGTCGGGGTGGTGGAAAAGAGGGCGGCCAGGGAACAGGAGGGATTCGGGGAGGTTCGGACGAGAAAGGGAGACAGCCTGCGGGGGAGGGAAGGGAGAGAGGAAGATGTGTATAGAGAGAAAGGCAGAGGGACAGAGGAAGAAGAAGGGTTTCGGCGGGAGGGGCGGAGGGGGAGCGAGAGAAAGAGGGTCGCACGGAGGTAGAATGAGGGACCCAAAGCGCTCTCTACGGTAGCTCACATCAAAGAGTCGTCTTAATAGAAAGCCTTAGAGGCGTTTGTTCGAGTCTCCTCATCTGACTAAATATTCCTGACTGACTGAGGAGATATCGGCGGGCCAAGATACACAGCACAGCGCAGATCTTACGTATAGAACAAACAGCGCTCGCGCGCCCGCCAGCCGCGCCGGGATTACGCTTCCGTTTTCGTGCCTCCTGGGGTAACGAACGCTCTCTCCCGCATAAGTTTCTCCGAGTTTCTGCAATCTGCGTGTATACATATCGGGAGAGCCGGGGCTTCGACGAAATCCCCGATAGCCGTGTTTCGGAGCGGGGTAAGGAGAGCCGCGCGGAGGATGCGGATGCTGTATAAGGCGGGCCGCCGCCGCGCCGTACAGAGGGATGAGAGGACCGTCTATCCACGGCGATATCTCCGAAGAATTAAGCGGCGAAGTTTCCGACGAACCTGGAATATTCTGGGCTAATTAATACCGTCGTTCAGCGGACAAAGTTTGATAAACGCTTCGCGTATCGGTTACGTTACGTCTACGCTGTTAAAGGGAGAAACGTGTAAGGTTAACGGGGCTGTAAATTGAATGCTACGATCGTACAATAAAATAGTTCTTCTTCGTTTTCCAGCTCAAATACCGATCTTAGCTAGATTCATCTTGTACTACGAACGGTAAGGGTTTGCCAAAAATTCGCGCAGGCTTTTGTACCAAACGAAGACTCTGCGAAGGGAGAGGAAACTTTGACTAGGCAGAGTCAGCAAGTTCGACCGTTCCGTTTATTCAACGGAATATTGCCATGACTTCACAGATTCGCCGAAGCAGCGCTCCCGGTTATACCTACATTGTCGATTAATACCTGCGGATACACGAGACCGCGTAGCCGAGCGCGCGTTTGATTGATTTAAATAGGGCCCCCACCCCTTAACCCCAACCCCCTTCGCCCCTTATATCTCCTCTGACAGATATAAATGAATCGGATGCGTCCGTTACTAAGCGGCATGCTGATGTAATCCTTTAAAGGGATATTCGGCCTGTGTTTCGCTTCGGTTAAGCTGTACAAATAGACGTGGGATGTTCGCAATCAGTGTTGGCCTCTACGGCTGCTTCGGGGTGGGTCTCGGCTATTTATAAATGAATCGTCGCGCGGGACACACCCCTCGGCGAATCAGCATCCTTCCGTTATTATTCGGGCATTCAAGGACTCCCCGATTATATCCTTTTGCGGTGGAACTTTGTCCGCGCTGTCGGCGGAGTTGCACAGAGGCGTTTCATTAAAAGACACTCTTCGGGATCTTCAAATTAACGACGTTCGAATGCCGTCCCGATAGAAGGGGCGAAGGGATCGTGCGAAGGCCTTCGCGGAAAGTATATTCAAGAATGCCGGAGAAGTCGAAAATGTCGCGAGCTTTTCAACTTTACGGACGAATTTCTTCGCGAAGTTACCTGAGTGTATTAATGGCCATTTATGTACATCGATTCGTTGAGCATTTCAACTTTTGCGCCCAATTGAGGGATCAAGCTACGGAGGGTAGGGGTAAAGGGCAGGATCTAAGATCACAAAACGTGTATCGATTTCGAGGCATCGCGACACAGCAGGACGTTAAGAAGGTATGTAGGTCAATTGTACGAGATGCGTTTTTGCATAACGGAAGCCGCTAATTACTTTGGCTCGTAAAAGCGGAGACTTTAATTCGAGCAGCAACGGGGGGAGCAACGTTACGGTTAACAATTATTCGAGCAGGCCGAGAGGCGGGCTCGTGAATTAACAAGATCTATCAGTGCCTTCCTCCCTCCCTCTAGCCCCGGACACTCCGCCACTCGCGAGGATCTTACTGCGAATCATCGTGCCAAACGACCTCGGTAACGACGGAGCTTCCGTCGCTTGTTTGTACGCTTACTTTCCTCCTATTTCCCTCGATGCTTCCCCCTTTCTCTCTCTCTCTCTCTCTCTCGCCCTTGCTTCCACGCCGTCTCGTACTGTTCCACCCTCTACCCCGTCGCCCTCGTCCTCCAGCGACGCTCGTCTCATTCGCTCGCCCGCTTCGAATCTTCCGCCATTGTTTAAATACAATTTTGTCGTTTACTAATTAATGCGCTGTACATCAAAGAAGATGTTTATTGGTTCATGTGATACTAAAGAGACGGTAACGAAGAGGTAACTCGCTAAGGGAGCGGTTGAAGGAGTGACGAGAGACGAGAGACGGGCGGCGAGGGACGAGGGGGGTGGTGTGCAGCAGTTGCGGGAACGAGGGGGACGGCGGGTGTACGCCCATGAAAATATCTATATAGAAGCGGCAAGTGGTGTGCTCCTTCTCCCGCCGCTTCCACCCTTGTTCGTGGCGGTCCTCCTCCTCTCTCTCTCTCTCTCTCTTCCCTCCGCCCCAACCCCTCGGCGAATCTCGTCCTCCTCCCTCTGTCCCTTTATCCCCCCGACAAACGACGCCAGCCAGCCACCCACAGACTCATCAGCTAACTCTGTTTCAGAGTTACAGGACTTCTCCTCCTTTCCTCTCTTTCCTCCACCGTTTCCGCTTGTGTCTCGCGCTTTACGGACCGCTCGCCCCGGTATCGTACCGCCGAATCAGCCGTAGTTACCTACGTAGTTCTCTCTGTCGACGTCAAACGGAAAGCGGCGAGGCACAAACATCGTCGCAGACGACGAATTTCGGGGGAGGGGGGCAGAAGGGTGGCGAACGAGCGCGAGGACCCCCGAGCAACTTTGTTCGAGCGTGTGATTCGAACGCGGCCGTCCCTTGTACGTTCGATTCCAATAATTCGTCTGTTTTTTTGAGGTTATCGCTGTTGGGGTGGGTGAAGGAAGGGAGGTGAGGGATGTGGTAAAAGCGATAGGGGTCGAAGTCGGTAGCGCATTAGAAAGTCGAGAGGAACTAGGGGACCATAGTGTTCAGGTGTTTTGGGTCCGTAAAGCGATGAGCGAAGATATTAGTTACAAGTGTTTCGCAAAGGGAATGACTGAACACTGGCACGACCTTTGCGCGACACTGTATTGGCTCGTCTGCTTTTATCCTTCGCAGAGGCGGGAGTAAGGCAGAGAAATCAGGTTCGCCTCTCGCGTACGAGCGTGTATCGTTCGCCGTCGATGACGTGACACGGCTGCTCGATCTCCTGATGGCTGGTCATTTTTCACTGAAATAGATACAGCGCGCTGACTACACGTCCGTACCGAACGTTTATTACCCTTATCGGCGTCGCTACCGATCCCCGCTCGCTTCATGCGAGCTGACGCGCGTTTCAAGCGGATCGGTTCGCGGCCAGATAAACTCGGTTGATCGAGAACAGCGACGGGGTCCAATTGACGGTCCTTTCGTTCGAGCACGCCACCTCTCGATCGGCTTGACACGGAATACTCGACTGTCATGTAAATTTCTCGCGTGACAGAGCAACCGGATCGTTACATTGCCGTACGATACGTCTCCGGCTCTTCTCCTCCCTCGGCCTCGAGGAATTCCAAATGGACGAATAGAATACGCTCCAGCCCTTTCCACGGTACTCTAGCCTCCTTCCATCACCCCTTTCGACCTCTCCCTTATTCCCTCTATCTCCGCGCGGCGCTCCTCCTGTTTAGCTCATTAATATCCCGTTCGTGCAAAGAACAGTGAACCGGGTCAACCGCACAATACGCAACACCTTGCTCGGCATAATGCAAGGGGTGGATTAGAAAATGCAATCTTTCCTAATGGATCAGAGCACGAGGGGGGAAAAAGCTGGAGGGGTTTGGGAGGCGGGTGGAGAGACACAGGGAAGGGCGGAGAAGAGGCATAATGAATGCAGGATCATAGCGGTGGTAACGTGACGATACAAAGGAGGCTTAGAAAGCCCTGTGGAGAACAAAAGGGCGCGGTGATTGATCAGGCCTCTAGATGCAGCCTGTTGATACTACCGTTCGAGAGCCGATCCATAGAATTCGCCGGCTAAACGGGAACGAACGGTGGAGGGACGATAAAAGAGCCCCGAAAAAAAGGGAGCGAGAGGGAGGGACGATAGGAGGGAGGGCACGATCAAAGTGACACGTACGAAAGAGTAGCCTCGAAGGAGAGGAAGAACGGGATGATGAGAAACGAGGAAATGTGGTCCAGCCTCGCAGCTGAAATTTTATAATTCAAGATTCGACGAGGTAGGTATTCATAAGTATCGCGAGGCAATCTTCCAAGTATCGCGACGCCAGGTGGTAAAGGGATGGGGAAGAGGAGGAGCAGAATCAGACCGTCGATGAGTAAAGGGGGAACGAGTGAAGAGGGAGGTTGTGATTTTGTGGATCCATGCGATAATGTTATGCTCGGCGGACCGAACGAAAACGGGAGCCAAGGGGGATGGACGGGCGACGGGACCGTACACTTGTATTATGCTCGATGGAAGAGCAGGAGGCGAACGTTGGCCGGTCCGTGCCCTTCCTGTGTCAATAGGCTCGATTTCCCTTTCAAGTTGTCAACTCTTTTTGTGTGCTCGGCAAATTGTCGCCGGCGGTACGACAGGGTGAGGAGCAAAAGAGGAGCGTCGAACGGGGCGGGGGGGTTAAATTAACATTATTGTTGTGACAAAGAGGGGGCGGCCGGGGCCACCCAGGACGGTCTGCACCCCGCGGGACTCGAAGCTAGGTAAACAATTCCACTTGATGATCGGCTCGTTTGATGTCGCCTGATTACCCTCCGCAAACAATCGCTGATTCTCCGCGAAAACGAGGATATCTTCGTCGGCGCCTGCGACCCCTGCTCTGACTCAAGGATCTTCCCGGATCGACCGGTCATTCTGCACCATTTCCGTTTTTTTCTCTCCTCTGAAAGGGATATCGATCCGAGGCATAAAAGGGACGCTGGAATCGAAGGGATCCTTTGTGTGCTGCTCACCTTTGACCCGTTCTAAATACACACATCGTGATCCTTGAGGATAAACGAGCGACTAGAAAAAGTGTTTTGACGTCACAAAGTCTGATATCCTCTTAGGTACCTACTCGTTTGACTTTCACCTTCGAGCCTCGACTCTATTGTGAGTGCCTCCAAGTCTTTGGCTCAGAAATAATTCTATCGACAATTTTGGATTCATAGATATTTGGATTGTAAGATACCTATTCCTGAAGTCGAGCAGAAGCAGCAACGCTACCACGAACAAAAGTAAAAGTTACAATTGAATGCATGGAAATTAAAGTGTTGCGCGCAAGTAGATGGTCGTCCAGGCACGAGCACGCGTACCTACGTTCGCGAATGCTCTGTGCGTAGGTACCTACGGACGAGTCGATGAGCTGTAAGAGGAGCTTGCTTCTGTTCAGAGGCAACTGGTGTGCTCTTAACATAAACGCGCTGCATCATTACGGGACGGTGCGCCCGCGGCGCTCTTTGTGCCGGGCGTAATTTCATTGCTATCGGCGTGCATTCGCATGGACAAGAGAGCCGCGGCCCCTTCTACTTCGATCCAATCCGATACGATACCGATGGAAAATCTTTGCCCCCTCGTTCACTCCAGCCATTATTAATGACGAGGGATTAGCGTTGCCTTCGGACAGCATCCTCCGTCGAGTGTTCGCGTGCGATTCGCAAGCTAATCCCCCTTCCTTTTGACCTGTCTTTTGTACTAAATATTCCACGTTCCAACCGAAGCCAGTGTCCTTTCGCGCAGAAACATCCTGGAGAAACGCTTCCTGGTGCATTCATCCAGCGATTCGGGCAAGATTTTTCCTCGGATTACACGCGACAGTCTAATATCTCGCGTTGGACACCTGTCGCACGACACAGCTGATAACGAATGAAGCTTTAAAAGCTGTAAGTGTGAAATAAATATTGAATAGAGATAAAAGTCCGGCTCGAGTAACACTTGACGCATTACGCAATCATGAAAGTTTATTCTAGGTATCGACGTTGCTCCATTTTTGTTCTTCCGCTCCATTACGCTCGGCGTTATGACACCCGCGGTTAATGAGTATTAACAATCCGGACATTGAATTTAACGGCGTCGGGATAGGGTGACAGCGAAGCCGAGCGAACGCATGCGATAATTTAGTGGATCGTTAAGCTCGTAGATTTCTCTGCGCCGCTGCGGGCTGCGTAGCAGCGGTCTATGAACGTCGCCGATAAAACGCATGGAGATCAGTTTCTCTCGACGCGAGGTTCATCAATATGCTCGCTGCGAGAACTATACAGGCGCGAATGCCCTTCGGATACTTCCGCGACGTTTTACGAGGGCTCGGTTTGCGCGAGTAATTGCAATGACAATGGGCCAGAGAATGAATCTTGTCCGTAATTAGCATCCCATGGGTACGTTCGCGTATCCTACGGACCGCATAATGTGAGCGAAATTTCCATCGACAGCCACGGTACGCAGGACCATGGGAGCCAGAGGTTTGTTTTGCCCGGGCCCAGGGGGGAGTGCAAAGTAGAGACAAATCGCGAGGGTGGAAACAGGTCCGCGACAGGGGAAGAGTGAAACAGAGAGAAAGTCGGGGAAGTTCTTTTGATTAATAGCATATAGAGGAGCGCGCTGAGCTTTCGGTTATTGAAATGGAGAGGGTAGTCGACTGATGGGTGGCGGTCGGGTGGGTGGCTGGGTTGGTTGGTTGGTCGGGCGAGAGAGCGAGAGCGGCCCCTTGTGAAAGTTCCCTTTACCTTGATGACAAAGAACCGGGCGAACGGGCGAACCGAACCTCACTCAATGGAACGGACGAATGGTTATGGAAACAGCATTTAATTTGCATAGAAGGAGCCTCTTTGTCGACTGGGACTGAGAGTCGGGAGTGCTCCTCGCGTCGCTCCCTCCCTCTCTTTTCCGCGTTTCTTGCTACGCGCTCATCCCCCGCCCCCCCCTCCTCCCCCCACATCGCCCCCTCGCGATCGCGGTCGTGGTCGCGGTCGCTCTCCTTCCAGCCGCCGCTGAAAAGAGCATTGTCCTTTATCTATCGATTCGATCGTATATTTTATTCAGATTGCGGGACGCTCGCGCAAAACGGCGAATCTCTTTATGATTGGCCATCGCCGCCCATTGTGACGCGGCACCGAGGGGTGACAGGCTTACGTAAGGCCGCCTCGATTCCATTCGATTCTCTCTCGCTGGCCCCCGGCTCCCGTCGGGCCTCGGCTAATTAACGAGGCACGCGAGCCCAAGCAAAACCAAGGAAAGCCCGGGCTACCTTTTCGAGCCCGTCGTCGAAGGACTTCCAGGGGGATGGTGTTCGCGCTCGATGCTCCTTTTGCCTCTCCTCCCCCTTTCCCCACACCCCAGGCTCTACGGCCGCGGAAAAATCGACCCTCGCGTTTCACCGTGAAACCCGCGCGCCGCCCGTCAAACCGATGAAAGATGGGGACGCGATGAAAATTCCCCGCCGGCGTCCTTTCGCCGGGCAGAGAGCGGGTCGAGTGTTAATTAATAAGATTGATCAACGGCGTTATCGACGTAAGAACAGGTTCCAATATGGGCGACCGATGGGGTTGCACGGAGGAACGTAGGACGGTATATCTCTTCTTCGACGCGGTTCTTCTGTCGCAATAAGCCTCGTAATCGACGCGCCGCGCCGTCCAGTATGCAGGCGCGCACACTTTTCAAGGGATACACGCGAATCGAAAGCGATCCGTCTCTTTTTTCGACGGAACGCTGACGGACACGCAACACGGCGGAAACCTGCCGCCTGTCGCACGACAGCGTACCCTCGATAACTTTTTAGATTAGTCTGTCGCGTAGACACTTGCATACTGTTCGATAGTATTTTTAAAAAGCTATTGCACTGGGCGTTATTCAAGCGATGGGATTTTGTGTGGTGGAGAATATGCCTTGAAAACGTGCCGGTATAATTTTCACACATTCTTTGGTATGTCAAATGGGATATAGGTACATGCGTGTGATGCGTACTTTATGGGGCAGCCAACATCACAGTGACTTATGCAGTGGCGCACCCAGAGGGGGTCTAAGAAAGAAGAGAAAACTGGATTTTATTCAATAAATAAATTTGTCTAATCACCTAATGAATTTCATTGACTTTGCATTAAAAATATTTTTATCCCCCCAACTCGGCTCCCACCCAGATTAAATCCTGAGTGCGCTACTGAACGTGTGCAAAGCAGGTCCTTGTCCTTGGACGATCGTGAAGCAACCATTAGAGGGCTGGTTATCTACCAAGTTAATAATACAAAACAGTAGTCGTGGAGTGGTAATTCCCTTCGATCATTCACTAGCATATCTCGAGACGCGACGCTGGCAGCTCGTCGTAGTCGTCTGGACTCGATCAATGGAGAGGAGACAAGTGGTCGGTAATTAATGGCCGATTACTGAAAAAGGTCTACGGCCGTGAACAAACGAGAAAATGAGAACGGGTGCGCGGAGCTGTGGGCGGAGAGGGCAGAAGGATGGCTCGTTAAGTATCTATCAGTTGACAGCGTGGAAGAAGGACGAGCGAGAGGATCGAGGGAACGCGTTGCAGATCTTCGTGGGGCTAAACGGCGGAGAAGCCTTTAACCTATCACCTGGCACGCCACCGAGCCGATACTTGCGTTAGTATTTTCGAAGCGGAGTACCGTACGCCGGTGACGAAAGGTTAACCTGTAATTGGTACGTCCGCGGTGAGAATAACTCGTGCATTATTCCCGTGGAGGCTCGTTTCGCGCGTTACCTGACGCTGACGCGATGGGATGGCTCCATTAAATCAGGAACGCCGCGACGCGGAACAGGATCGCGTGGAAATTGAAGGAAATTACAGAAGCCAACCGGCCGCGTATGATTTATATTTGTGGGCTCGCTGGAGCGTGGTCCAACCCGCGGCAGGCTTCCATCGCCCTCGTCACTGATCGTCTGGCTCTGCGGCGGAACGTTACGCGCTTCAAAACGATATCAACTCCACAGCGTGCCACTCGAAGTCTTAGAAGCGGATGAAGGCTGCGGGTGACGGCGCAAATAGGGGATCGAAGAGAGAAGACAAGAAACGGAGTGAAGTTCACTCACTCTCTAAGGATCGTCGCGCGAAGAGTCCACGCGAAGTCATCGTATCCGTTTTTACCGCGGCAAGAGCTGCTCGTCAGCGAGCCGCGTCATGTAAATCCTGGCGAGTTAAAAGCGCCCGCGAACCGAAGCCAACCAGCAAAAAGAGCCATAACAATATCTGCAGAAGACGTATACTCCGCGACGGGACTAGTTAGCGAGGCGTTTCATTAGGCAGATAAGGCAATCAAGCAGCTCGCCGGTTTCTTCGTTGAATTGTGCACGGGTTACGTACACACCCGTGCGCAAACGTCTGTGTTTATTCCAGACTTAACTTACGTTCACGCGATACTCGCTGCAACTACCCTAATAGGCCTGCGCTCAGTCACGCTGCATCAGCTCGAGGAATTCGCGGAATTTACGCCATCAACTGTCTGCCCTGCACTGGAGCCCTTAAGAACACAAAAGGGGAGGGTTAAGGGTAATCTTCTGGCATGGAGGTGACCGCACATAGTGATAATTCAGTTAAGGGGGGACCCCAGTCAGTAGCCACTAAAAAGTTTGTGATTTTTTTGTTCGTATAAATAAAAATATGGGGCTTGGATTTTTTACATAGGTTTAAAGCAATCTTGCAAATTTTGCTAGAAAAAAAAATTTCTTATGGAAAATTATACAATTTGTCTTCCCGGAGCACTGCAAAAAAACTGGCCCACACTTCCGGGAATAACTGGATCATCTGAGAAGGAAATACAAAAGAGATATATAAACTGGAATATATATTACTTTCCATGTAGCGTAGGATTTTCTCAAAATTCGAATTATTTTGGAAATTATAGCAGTTTGAAGAATTGACTTTAATTTTTTACGTAAAAAATTACACTGAAATGCTTGTAAAAAGTCGAATAATTGAAATATCAATAAAATCCTAAGCTACGTTGGAGAGAATATATTCCAGTTTATATAGGTATCTTTTTTGTATTTCCTTCTCAGATGATCCAGTCATTCCCGGGAGTGTGGGCCAGATTTTTTTGCACTGCTCCGGGAAGACCTTTTGTTCACCGCCATTTGGTAAAATTTTCCATAAAACATTTTTCTAGCAAAATAAAGATTACTTTAAAACTATATAAAAAATCCAAGCGCAATATTTTTATTTATACGAACAAAAAAATCCCAAACTTTGTAGTAGCTTCTGGGTGGGGCCTCCCCTTAAATGCGAACCATATTAGAAGGTTCCCTTAGCATGAATCAAAATGATCGCTTTAGTGTAAGATCTCCATTGCTGTACAATAAATTCAGTGAATTTGTACTGCATGAGAATACAAGGGAAATTCTTCACTACAGGAACTGTAGCTATCCGAAGTGGGGATCCCCGTGCTCTAACGTTCAAGTAGAAACAGCCAGTAGTAGACAGACGCGCCAGCCAACTCGAACGTATCGCGGGCGCACCCAGCTGATCCTCCAAGTCGACTTTCACAAAAGCAAATACATTTTCAACTCATTTTTATCAGAGAAACCATCTGCCTCTCCATCTGACTCGGCCATTAATATACAGCCACGAGACAAAAGTAAATAAGATTCCTTGTTAACGAGGAAAATACTATAATCGGACGTCTAACAAGGCGCCGCGCACCACCGTTTTCTGTTCGTACCTCGGCTGGCGGATGGAGACTTCATATAAATAAGACAGAGTCGAATTTTCGGTGTTTTATTTGCCAGGCAAAGTCGTATAAGGTTGTGCGAGATAAACCTGTCCGTGTCGCGACGTCGGGCGAATCGGTAGCCAGGTCGGTTATCCAGCGACACGAAGGCACCCTGTGCGTCCAGGATTGTCCCGATATCTCGAGAGACCGGCCCACGTGCGAGACTTGGAAACTGCGGGAGCGTGTTACGCACTTCCAACGACCGCGCTGGCTCGCGCACCGACCGGATATCTCCAGCTTCCCACGTGAAAAACATCGACAAGCTGTACCATTTATATGAACTCGTCTCCTTCGTTAATGTTAATTTGCTGGATGATATACGACGGCTGATTTTACTAAATGGGTTAAAGCTGTACTGCTCTTGTCCATTCATAATGAATTCCGCGAATTAAATTGTTATATAGTAGCTAGGTACTCGAGGAAAGAGGTAGAGGAAGAGCTTCCAAAACCTAATAAATAGCGCGGAAATCTTTAAAAAATCATGCATATTCATGTTGCGATTCACGTCGGATCGAACCTCTCCGTCTTTTTCCTGCTCAGCCACGTTTCAGCAATCCCATCGTCGTTATACGAGCGCACTCGCAGCGATACCCCTACGTCGAACGTATCCACAGGTTCCCGCGATCGCACGGAACAGGTGCGTGCGCCTAGACACGCCGGACGAATGGCAGGTGGTAATCAATCGGGAGATTTACTCGTCGCCGCGTAGAATTGCGCGAACTTTTCTAATTAGTGCGTGGACGCGAGGTAAGCGGCGGAATTGCTGCTTGTTCGCCACAGAGCCGTACAATTATCGACTTCTCTACCTGCTGTCGCTCGTAATTATTCCCTGCGACATTCTCAATGTGTATTTATGGTCTATCGGGGTCGATAGTTGAGGCAGGGCAGACGAATTCCTTGGAAAAGAAATTATTGAATGAGCCGAAGTCAGACATCTTGTTGCTGCATAATGCACGAAATAGTTTCTGGAACGAATCGATGTGGAATATTGAAAATAGCAGATGGTTACGCTGAATAGATAAACTGGATACATTTATATTCTCTGAAAGAAATTAATTTGCCCTCCATTTATATAAGTTCCAAAAGCTTGCCGCCTGCGAATATTCACGGTGAATGCGTTGCAAGTAGCTGAACACCCATCACGCGATCCGGCGATAAAGTACTGACAGAAGATTTCCAATTTACGACAGGAACATTTAAATATTGTGAGCGTTTTAGAAGCGCTTCTTCCTGCTGGCTGCATTAATAAAGCGATTCACGCTTTCGATGGTTCCGAGTCCAGACACGATTGCAGATAAACGTGCGTGAACGCACACGCAACGGCGTCCACGGCTCATTTACGCGGCGTCAACAAATCACCTGCCTTTTTCCACGAAAGTCGAGCGAGCAGGCTGCTCGCGCGCATATAATTAAACGCCGGCGGTATTATCATTTTCGTAGCGGACGTATATCGCCGGCCGATCATCGACGACCAGTGCCTCGATCTTGCGTAATTAAAGCCGCGTTACAAAGTAGGTACCGTTCAGGCAAATTGCGCCCGCGGTCTGATCGCTCTATAAAATTCAGCGATTCGGTGGCGGGAGTCGGACGCAGTCAGCTTCTGGGCGGAACCCGATCCTCTCGCGGAACGGTCCCCGCTCACCGCTGTCGTCACGGGATAATCGAGAGGAATTTAACGTCCGCGGCTAGCCGCTCCTCGCTCCTTCTATTGTGCAGAATTTAATTAGAACATGCACCCGATCCGTATCGCGCCGAGTGAAAGTGCGTGCTTAAACGGAACGGCTGCGCGCGATCGTAATCTTGTAAGAGGCACCGAAACCGAGGCGTATCCGTAAATCGATAATCGTCGGGTGCGTGCGAAAGGTGGGACAGTTTGTGACAGTTTTGAAAGTGATAACGGAAGGGTGCTTGGCGAGTTCAAAGAATGTCCTTGGTTGATTTGTCCAAGGCACGAGAGATCGATGGAACTTGGTGTGGACGATAAACGATGAATTAAAATGAAAAACAGTAATTCATTCGTGAGTGGCAGTTGATTTAGGAGGAAAGAATGCCGGATTAAATATAGATTCGCCGTGGATACATTCTAACTTGGTTTATCTCTGAGTCATCCCAGCGCAAAGTTACTCCGGAGTGGTTTCAGGACGCAACACGCTCTTCAATTATCGAAGAAATATAATTTCGAATTAACCGACCGCCAGGATGAAAACGACATCGCAGGCGCAGGGGATTAAACATGCACGTTACAGACGCGATCAACAATTCAAGCGCGACTACGAAAAAGGAGAGTCGAATGAAATATGCATATTGCATATCGTTAAAGGTACATCGGTGGAGGCTGGGAATGCTAAAGAGGAGCACGATTTAATCTCCCATGATAACGCAGTGATAAATGTCAGCCTTCGACAGGTTTCTTCCGCTGGTTCACGGCTCCTCGTTTGCACACCCACGCGAGCTCGCCGCGGAATCGTTACCGGAGGCGCTTGTAATCCTTAACGCACCTAATCGTCCGTGGATACACGGTTAATTGCCCACGTGTGTCGCGGAGAGGCGTGATTTACCGATCGGAGCGGCGTAACAACGCGGGTCGCACAGGTGCGAAAAGAAATCCCCGAGATATATTCGTGTCAGGTCTGCCAGCGGAGTCACGAGCCGATCCGATCCGATCGCGCTCAAACAATTGTGAAATTTCGCGGCCTACTCGCTCCCTTCATTCAGCGGTATACATAGATAACTTGGTTCGATTTGCGTCTCGATATTTCACCAATCGTTGCCGCACGTTTCTCGCCACCGTTAGACGTGAAAATAAAGTTCGGATGTGCCTATTATCCCAAGCAAGTCCTCTCTGAGTCTTAATGCTCTGACTGACACTTCGGTCGTAAACGGGCGACAGATTTTATGTGCCTAACTGTAAACGGTACCTACTGATGAATGTTGTCCGCTAAATCTGACAGAGTCGATAAAATATTATGAAAGTTATAAACGAGATTTATCGACATGAGGATGACTTAGCGTATGAAATTCAATTTACAGCGCATGTAGAACATGGGATCCTTCGGGGTACCGTGACACGAGGTGTTATCCTAGCTATGTAGCTTCCTATTATTCTCTTATCCTCGTCATCTTCAGTTCTCATATCTATCTCTTGTCTGATCTCCCTAATACAAACATGATGCTGGGTGCTGGGAGTCCCTATATTTGCATCCCGCGAATAATAACAGTCTTCCTACGGCAGATTGCCCTTGTGACCAGAGGGTTTCATTAAACGGAGAGTTCATAAGGCAAAGCATCCCCATAACGACGTCGCACAAACGTGCAGGCACACAGACGCTCGGAGAGGGGGGTTACTTTGTCCGACGATATCTTCGACATCTCGAAAGCGCATTCCGCGATGCCGCGTTTTCTCTTAACTATCCGACACCGGTTTCGTATCCAAGAATCTCATTCCGCCGATACCTCTGCTTCCCCGTTCGCGGCCAAGAAGACAGCACAAAGTGAGCGCGCATAAAGGCGCGACCTTCCTCTCCAGACTTCGTCCCCGACAGCAGCAGGGTGCTGGGGCGTTCGCGCGCTCTCCCAACACAGTTCTCCGTACGCGTATACGTAGCGGGAACGCACATATATTTTCTCCTGATCTGGAAAACAATACGCTAAAGCGTGGATTTATATGCACCGCGGCCCGAGGCAATAACTTACCGCGCGAAACACTGCCTCTTCTTTGGCGTTTCCTTGCCTTACCCCCGGACGTGTCCCTCCTCTAAATAAGGACACGACGGAAATGGCTTCCCATTTCTTTTTCCACCGTCCCTCGTGTCTCCAGGCCAACGATAATCCACCAGCGCCGTCTCCTCTTCTCGCCGTGCGAGAACCACCGAGCCCTTCGCTTTCCACAGATCATCCTTCGAGACCAACCTCGCGCCGACCGCCCTGCAATTTCCGAAATTCTTTTACACGGAAAATTGTTCCCCGTTTCACGCGTGGTGCATTCCTTTCTTCACGGATTCGTGGATGTTCTTCGTACTTATTTGAGGATGATTTGGAATTTGGAGGGACAAGGGTGGGTTCACTATGTCTGTGAAGATTTAAACTTGAGAGCGTTTCGTTGTTCTTGAAATTCTGGATTCTAGAAGCAATAACGGAGATAAAGTAGAATGGAAAAGAAAATTCCCTATTAATCTTGTGCCTCGACGAAACTGCTCGGGGAAGCGAGGAATAATACAATACCCACGCGCTGTATATCACAATCAATTTCTCCCGCTACATATCGTGGGCCATATAGGAGAAAGCCTCCCCCCGCGTTTCCTGGAAAGCAGCTATTTTAAACATAAATTCCGATTATTGGAGATATTTGTGGCAGAGTCGGTCCGGGCGAGCGGCACGCGATAAATCCCGGAGGCGCGCGTTCCACCCTGAAGAATGGAGTTTCCCGACAAGCGTCGATTTGTCAAGAAGGGCTTCGAATGCCTCTCAATGGCAACAAGCGGAAAGCTCACCCTCCGCTGCCATTCCGGTGCCACAATGCCTTGAATGCGGTCTTTATCCCTCCGCCGGGGAAATGCCCCGGCCGGCGGGAGAAAGTAGATGGAGAGGGAATAAATTCGAGCCTCCTTTCGTCCGATCGAACGAAGCCCACTAAATTTACTTACCTACGAGCCGGCTTTTTCTCCTCGCCTGGACCATTCATCGCGGATAACTGTATTACGTCTCATTGTGTGCCGGGCGTCTACGGGGGCATTGTCGAACTTCTTGGACCCTCGACGAGGGTCCTCGTCGTTTGCATTTTTACCAGTGACCCAGTCCCACACGGCGCACCAGCGCGCGGCGAACAATTCCCGAGCAACGGTACATTACCACATCTTTTTGTCTCGAGAAGTAGGTAGCCTTTGGCGTAACGCTACGTCGTTCCGTAACACGAGGCTGGTAGCCTTTGATTATAAGCTCCCGAGAGCCCTTATTACTCAAGCTGATAAATAATCTTTCATGCCGCTCGGTACGAGCGAATAACAGCACCAAGGCGGCCGGCCGCAATTATTCACTCGTCGAGCGCCTCTTTCACCCGTGTTTCCAGATTCCGCGCGCTCAAAAGCGTAATTTGTTTTCGCTACTTTGTTGTTTCGCTGGCGAGAGAGCTTGTCCCCTTTCAATCGGCGAGCGTAACACAGGCAGCGCGTCTCCGTTTGCGCGGATCTCGCGTGCTCATCGACATTTACCGTTCCATTAATTACACATCGATTCTCACGTGGTCGCGAGCCGAAGCGCGTAAACGCGCGTTCGAGGCGAGATTGGCAATCGAAGGAGACGGATCCATTACGAGCCATTGTCCTCGGCCTGGTCGCTGGCTTGACATTTCCGCGTCGATCGCCGCTGATAGATCGATCGGTTTCTGCGTCCTACGTTTCCCTCCCCCTTCTTCTGCCCCGAAAGATTTATATCGTATGCGCCGATCGGGTATAATAGGTTGAACGACCTCGACTTTATCTTGCCGCTTGAACCTCGGACCGCGGAACAATCGATCTCTCGCGATCTTCTACGCGGCCGCAGAAGGACGAAGGCCCATTATACTCCGCGGATCGGCGTGCGTGCGAAAGGTCATGACTGCAAGTCGCCTCGCGATCCACCGTTTTTCCCCACTTTCTAATGCTTTACGACGCGCGCTCGCCGTAAGGGGCTAACGATAACCGTGATCCCCCGATGCCAATCGACCAACAGCC
This sequence comes from Andrena chrysosceles, assembly GCA_963855975.1. NCBI lineage: Eukaryota > Metazoa > Arthropoda > Insecta > Hymenoptera > Andrenidae > Andrena > Andrena chrysosceles. The sequence goes on along the minus strand of OY979766.1, from coordinate 4,467,329 downwards.
ATAACGTTCCCTTGTTTAACTACGTCCACCCCGCGGTACGTTTCTCATCATTATTTTACGCTTTCGAGCGAGTGGCGAGTACATTAAATTCTAAACATTACAAGCCATAAATCTTTCTCCCTTTTTTTTAGATTATCACTTGTGCCTTTTCCTCTCGTTTCTATATCTTGACTTTGAATTTGGTATTTTAATTCGTGATAAAGGAAAGGCTTTCGAGAAATTCGTACAGATAAGTTCGTAGCTCATTAATAGAAGCACGTTGACTGAAAAAAAATCCTCGCTTTGAACTCGGGTCTATATAATTATATTGAAAGGTTGCGGATCGAAAGCGAGATTAATCACGGAGCAATCTAACAATTTTTTTGAATACTGATACCGCGAGTGTCGATGGAATCGAGAGAAAAGACGTGCGCGCGATCGAAGCGCCTCTTGGCGCGGTGGGACTAATAAAGGGCCGTAAAAAAGAGGAGCGTCGGCGTAATAACGAAGCGATTAATTACGTGACGTCGCGAGGCTTGATTCGGGGCGATCCGGAGCGCAGCGTCTCTGTGGAACAAAGCTGGAGAGAAGCAACGGTATCCGGTTTACTTTGAATCCTTTGCGAGCGCTAACAAGCGGCGACAATTTAATGGTATAACGTCGTTACGCTCTCAGGGAGGCGTTGCACCGCGATAGAGATATAATAGGACTGGCGCTAATTAATAATTAATAACCCGGATCCAAATTAAATGGCTTTAAGGGTCGAGGGTGGCCGCTGACACGGAGCAATGAATGCCGCAACGCGTGGTGTATCGGAAATGGCATAGGGTGGTCGGAGAAGGTACACAGGGGGCGAGGGTTAGAACGAGCGAGAGAGAAGGGTAGAGAGAGAGAGGGAGGCTGGCGAACTCTCCTGTTCCAAGGGTGGCCCGGGTAACTCAGAATCGCACCGAGGGGTGTTGCATTATTTATGGCCGCCATCGATCATCGTCCGGCTAGCAGGATCGCCACGAACACCCCACTAATCGCCATATGACAACCGTATTTATTTTAAAGTCGCCCACGTCGACGCACGGATGCATTAATTCTAATTGTTTGATCCCATGCCTCTCGTCCAGACCCCGCTTCCCCCGTTCCATTCGCGTTTAAATTCTCGTTACAGCGTAAGTCGAGTTCGCGGGGATCCGACGGGGGATGTAATTTATTTCCCCGACCGAAAGTAAACACAGTCTGCCTGCATTGGAATCCGCTTCCGCCATTCCGATTGCGAATTGTTAGTAAAAGCTCGCGAGATTGCTTCTTTCCGTTTTCATCTTGGACTCGTCCTAGGGTTAGGAGGTAAGACGTTGAGAAGGAAGGAGGTCGATGATGCGACATGCACGGGGGTGGAAGCGCATTGCGAGTAGTGCGATGAAATATGCATAGAGAAAGAGCTGACAGGGGCGAGGCCGGGCGTGGGGAGAAGACTGCGAAGAAGAAGAGACACCGGAGGACGATGGGGGTGGCCGAGTAGTAGGACGAGAGGGTAAGAAGGCAGGTGGGGGTTAGAGGGAGTTGCGCTGCATTCGAATCTCGGTGGGTGGGAGAGACAAGGAGACTGCTGCACCTCGGCGAACATCGGGCGGCTAGAATGCCTGCGACGTAAGGAGGGTGCAGATACGGGGCGAGGGGTGCACAGTCGCCTGGACGTGGAAAGGGAGTTGTCGTGGATGTCTGCAAGAGGAAGCAGGAGAAGGGGAAACATTTTACCCACCCCGTCTTACACGGTGACATCGTGGGTCGTCCGTTGACCTCGCCGGGTTCGCATAAATCCGCGATACCAACTGTTCTCTTAAACCATACTGTAGGGGAGAGGTGGGATGAAAGGGACACGTATTGAAGGGGACATGGTCATTATCTCAAAGATAAAGGATCTGCCCAGGCCAAAAGTGTTGTTATTTTGTAGCCACATTCATTCATGTGTAATCAAGCCAAATTTCAAGCCGATATCGTATCTACGACGACAGAAATACACGATTGAATTTTTTTGAGGTTCAAAGTATAACTTTTAGTATTTCCTTGAACTGTCTTGTGAAGTGCTGTTACCAGCGACTGATTTCTCTATTACTGCATCTACACAGGTATTTATTTAGGAACGATATCGTATAATGTCTGATCCTTTTTGTGTCATATTGTAATTGTAGGAATTAGATTTCCAATTTTGGTGTCTTATTTATGAAAGGGACACAACAAAAATTTATGAAGGGGACGTCATTTTCATACCTGTCACCTTCGTAACTTTACTATTCTTCACTTGTTTCAGTGAAAATATGCCACCTAAAATTCGGGTTAGGATGCCAGTAGACAATTCATTATTTATAGCTATTAAGATCATTTAGTTACATAAGCTTAAGTGTTGAGTTTTTAGTTCCTATTAAGAATTAAAATAGCTACTGTGATTTCGATACCTGCATAAGTAATAATTAAAAAAATGATATTAATATTACCTGTTTTTATTACACTGTCCCATTCATAAACACCCATGTCCCTTTCAATACAGCCAATTTATGAAAGGGGCAAAACACACTTTTTTAGAAAACGAAAAATAAGACATGTAAATATAGAGAGAAGCTTAATAGACCCGTGTATTATTATAGCCAGATAACTGACTAACTAACTAACTAATGTTACCAATTAGAACTCGAATGGTTATTTAGTTTTTTTACACTCTGGTCCTAAACACGAGTGTCCCTTTCATCCCACCTCTCCCCTACGTGAAGCTGCTCGACAGTGATTTTCCACTGAAACACTTGCAACGATTACTACAAGTAGGGGAGAGTGGGGTAAAACGGGACGCTTAAGTTTGGAGGGTGATAACATACAATCGGAAGGAGAAAAAGACACGGGACTTCAACAGGAGTCTTCAGTGGACCTTAGACTATAAGAAAATCAAAGCCATTGTTAAGAAAAATTTTTGGGAACGACGGAAAACATATTATACACATAAGAAAAAATATTTTACCAAATAACATAAAAATGACTGAAAATAACCAAATACACATGGTTTTTAACATGAATAATGAATATCAACACGTGCATGAAGAATTTTTCAGTTTTTAGTGCATTTTGAATAAAATTGTATAACTTAAAAAAAAATTTCTAATTTTTTTATTATTTACTTTTTAGTGTCTCAGTTTTGATTTGTGGTTATACATATGTTGATTGCATATCGATTTGTATGAATTGATTTGATTTGTGGTTGCAGGCTGATTTCAAGCCGTTTGAATTTGTGGTTATGAGTTATATTTATTGATGACTGGGTAATTTTTTCACCCCCCGCCCCGTTTTTTTTATTATTTTGTATTGACCCATCTGCCCCCAACATTAAATTCACCTGCAAAATCCGTGGGCCAGCATTTTCTCCATACCTCGCAGACTCCGTTTGAGCGAAGCGAGCGGTGCGGAAACGTCGTGAGCTTTCGCGCTTAACCCAGTAATCGGCGGAGTATCGAGCGTGGACTAGGCGTACGGTTGGTTCGCGTTCGCGACCCGGTGATACATCCTACGATTAAGCGGGCATCGGCCGCGATTATCTCGAGTGATTTATACCGCGAAGAGACGGTCGAGGGGGGTCAGAATATCCGCGGCCGGGATAGTATTGGCGGCAACCGAATTGCCGGCGGCAGGCTGCCACGTGTGCAGCCGCAACCCCGTGGTGACCCCGCTGGTCGATGCATCTTTCCTTTGCCGGTGACCCCATCGCGCCGGGAACGTGTTGAACAAGTTATGCCAGTCGGGAGAGCCGCGCTCGCCGCGCTTAGCGTACAGCTTTCGAGGCAGCGCCGACGCGACGCAACCTTCGGCCACGGATGTCTTGCATATTGCAGACACGTCCCTTCCTCAGGCCCCCGGCCCACCCCCGTCGCCCCTCGGATTTCCTACTTGTCCTGCCGCGGATCGACCAGCGGCCAAGCTCGATAGACCGTGAAAGAAGACCGATAGAAGGCGGAAATCGATTTCGTTCTGGTAGCGAACGATGTCCTCCCCCAGCTATATTATCGCCACCGAGAATAAACAGGACGGCTATAGGTTGCCGCATGCCAGGAGGTGGAACGAACTGCCCGCCTCTATCTTCGGCTTACGAATTGAATTACCGATCCCCCCCGTGAACGAATGGGGTCCGTCATTTCATTACACTTTTTATTGATATTACTTTGTCACGGTTTCGCGACGAGAAACGATTGTAGGTATAGGTAGACGAATTGCTGTCTGCGTTATGCTTGAATTATTTGGCGGAATTCTGAAGGAAGCGCAGGTCGTGCATTTAGCGAGAAGTTTTAGAGCTCTGCAGCCAGGCAGGTGCCCGAGGTTGCATTTACCCGTAATCGGCCATCTTATCCAGCCTAAATCACGCTAAAAGGGTAAATGATTGCGTTACATTGTGCCCGCGAGTGATCGTTGACAGGCCTCGAGTGAAGCGTAGAAGATGAAGATCGTACGAAATGGTGATTTATTGGCGCCTCGAGAAAACAAACAGCCGGAGATTTTCACCGCGCCGAGGATGCTCAAATTGATTTAACGCGTTAAATGAAATTGTCGTTTACTAATGAAAGCTGCGGCTTCGATGGTATCGCTGGATGAAAATTCATTTATTATACTTCGCAGCGATTCTTAGCCTTCGCGCACGAACGCTGTACCTCGCGCGAAGGTTCTTGATATTACATCTCAGAATCAAGCCAGAGATGGTCAGCAGACTTTTCGGGGAGGGAAGGGAGGATAAAGGTCGAAGGCGCAGAGGTGTCATGGTAATCGAGTTTTCGGAGTTACTACTTCACGGAAATTCTTTCTAATTTCGTGCCAGTCTCTACTTTGCCCCCGGGAAGTCCGGATAATATGAGAGCGCTGAAGCCGGAGGGCGGCCGCCTCCGTTACTTTTCTAATGACAACGGCGCCAATCGGGGCGAGCCGCGACAAAAGCAGGGTAATGAGAGCAGAAGTAAATCATCGACCATTGTGAGGTAATCTCCGGGTATTGTCTGCCGGTACGCGCGTGATGTATTATGTTATTGGGGATAGCTAGCATACCCGTCCCAGAGACGCCTCAGTCTTCACCCCTCTCTTCCTCTGCTTCTTCCGATATCGAGGCATTTGTATGCTCGCATTGTCCCATCAGGCGTTGGTGCCTGTAAAAATAGACCGAATAAATCATTTCGCACAGAAACATCCTTCATCCCCATCCAAACACTTTGCAAGTGTGCCGTTCTGGAAATTTGCCACGGCTATCATTACAGGTAGTTTCCTCAGGAATTTAATAGCAGATTGACTGTACTCGAATCTTATGTACTCGTACATACCCATCTTACACTTATATGTGTAAGTGATTACCGATCCTCAGTAATACTATGTACATAAGTACATCCTTTTCTACGGTTGGTCGCGCCAACGGTTACACAGTTGAGTAACCCAAGCATTTGTTTCAATCTCCTGACATTAACAAGGCGCATTAATATGAATTAGCGGCAAACAGCGCAGTGTTTACTTTAAACACTTATTACGATGACAAGCAGGAGACACGTGGAATGACTTACACGATTCATCATGGGGGCAACGATTCCCCGGGCTGTCTCGGAGCTCGAGCGGCAACAAGGAGCCTGACGGGAGGTGAATTAGCGAATTCCAAAACTCGATAACTCCCGTGGCTGTTCGACACTGCCGGAAGTCGTTTACGGTGCACCGCTCGGTGTATAGTTAAGCGGTATCGACGATTTTAAATCGTTCCGATAGCGTCTATCGATCAGGGGGGAAACTTGACCTCACAGAAGCTCATTCCACTCGTCGGACACCTACGCAACTTGGGCTTGGAGTTCTTAAATGGGACACGTATTTACGCCGACGACGCGATACCAGAACCACTTCCGTATCGGTCGCCGCGTCACGTGCTAAATCGAAAAGACAACGGTCCACGGACGAGCCATTACCGTATAATCCCGTGCACACGCCTCGTTCAAGATTTTCGCGATAACAACTTCTCCTCCAGGATGAGAATTTCTCTGTCGAGGATACTCCATTCAACGAAGTGTAGGGGATTGTTTCACTGTGTTGAGAGCTCGGAGTATCAAGCTTACGAGGGAACATATCGAACCTGCACGCGCTGATTTTGATAAGACTACAGATTTACAGAATAGCGAAAAATATTTCACAGGTATTTTTTGTTATCGACAATCGACCATGTTGAAGAGGGGAAAGCAACCCCTAAAGTTGAGGGTCGAAAGTTTATTTTCTGGAATATCTCGAGAACTATTAGGCGTAGGAGAAATTTTATTTTTCAAGTGTGAGTCTTTAAAGAAAATCCAGCCCCCTGCTCAGTTTTTAGAAAATTTCAGACAATATGTTTTCTACCCCCAGCTTTAGAGGCTCTTTTCACAACTTCAACATGGGTGACAGTCGATATAAAAAAATACGTGACAAATATTTTTCTGCAAAATAATCGTTCACTTCCTACATGCATATTCGATTTAACCAACTACAGAGGCATCTAGCGACGAGAGCACTTTGTTCTATCCCAATGTCGTTCGCCCACGTTTTCTTTCTAATCACAAGTGTCGAAGATATTCGCCGAGGCGGCAAGGGTGTGAATGTTCACGGTCCTCTTATCGATTATGGATTCGCTGGCACTCGGAGCAATCTTTATGGATGACTCTACGCAGTGAATGTATCGAAGGAACGTTTCCCTGGTAATCGTATCTCGACACGCGTTTTCGTCGCTCGCTCTTCTCACGGATCGTTGACCAAGATACGCGGCAGTCGGCCCGCGGAGCATCCAGGCAAATCTATTACCGCGGTGCGCGTATACCGTTTCGGCCTGAGGTTTCTTTAACAATTGACATGCTCGTCGTGTTCCCGTTAGATCGAATTCAGCCGATGCAAGTATTACGCGCGATCTTTAACGACCGGGGAGATAACGATGCGCGATATAACGATCTACGTTTGGACGCAGACCGATCGAACAGCCGGGACCCGGCGCACCGATACCGTTACTGTCCCGGGCAAGGAGTTTTCTTGAATGATCGGCAAATGGAATAGCAACTACCTTCTTCTTCTCCTTCTTGACGCAGGACAACGTTTACGGTAAATCCCGGGACGTTGCGCCGTGTTCCAGAGACAATCGCGACAACTCGCGGCGATCGTCCGATTGAATTTCAACCCCCCGCGTGTCGCCCGCTCCGTGGTACGAGATAAGATCGCGCCCCTTATCGATCCCCGATCGACGCGGAATTTCTGGAAGAAATCTCGTCCCCTTTGTTGGCCGAGGTTCGACAGGAGACGTCCTCTGTGCGGCAATTCCATGCAAATGGATCGATTCTTCACGCGGAACAGCGGCTTTCCTCTCGGCCAGGCGAGCTCGAAACGAGCCCTAACGAGCCACCGCTCGATGTCTCGCGTCCGGGCGAAATGAGATTCGAATCTCGCCCGGTGATCGCAAGAAAGCAGAATGCGAAAAGGAGTGAGAGAGCGAGGAACGGGGACAGAGGATGCCCGCCGACCGTCACCAGAGAGTACAAAGTGCAGAACGAGCCGTTAAAGGAGAGGCAAGGAGAGTATCTCATCTCTCATCTTCGTGCACCCGCTCCGAGTTATCTCTCCTGTCTTTATCCCGCTCCCGCCGCGGATCCCGGCACTGTTAATTTAAAAAGTCATACCGGGGAAATGCAAAGTACGCGGCAAACCCGCCTTCCGTTTCCTTTCCGCCCCTTCTTTCCATTAGCTGGCTTCTGTCCGTTTTTCCTTCGTTAGAGCCGTCCATCCAATGACAAAGTGCCGCGGCGTCACAGCGCACAGTAGGCCAAACGACCGACCTAGCTGGACAAAATTTGAAATGAAGGATTTTGTTATGTCTATCTGTTTTTATAGTTAAATTTGCATGAAATATGAATAATAATTGATTTTTTTTCTAAAAATTTGCCTTTTTTAATATAAATCATATTTTAGTGGACACGATTTTGTAGGTCTAGATAAAGTTGAAATGCTTTGCTATGGTTCCCACATTTCTTCTGTTAGTTTCAGGTATTAAAAAAGGTATTTCCAATAAAGTAACGAAATATTTGCTTATCACATCTTAAAATACATACCTTACGGAACAGTATCTGAGATAGAATATAGAAAAATCCTAACAACCGTCTATGAAATACTGTGCTGTATTCGAGCTAAGTAAGTTCGTAAACCATATCCGCGGAACGGGCATCTTTGCAGAGATACCACGGCCATTAAGGGGGAACACCACTGTGAAAGTTGAAAAAATTTCGATTTTTTTTCTTCACTTTCTTAATGTTTAACTCTTCAAAAATACTCTCTGAAAATTTCAAGTTGATATTCGAAGAATTGACGAAGATACAGTGCATTTTGTGAGACGCGTCACGATGCCGTTCCGAGCGCGCTATGTTAGCGGCAAATAGCGCGCCGACATTTTTCTTACCCACTGTTCCGCCACATTGTTAAAGGTTATAAATTTTGGGTTTTTCTCGTTTTTACGCACGGTACGCTGTTCGTTCGAGAATCGAAGAAATGCAACCGTTGATCGGGCATTCGAGTGACAGTGAACGTCACGAACGGAAGTGTGATTTTTCCCGTGCAAACTTTAAACGCGATTTTCTCGAAACGACATTTTTCTAACTGATCGAATCAATAGCTCTGTCAATTTTTATCCGATCGACTTGAAATTTTGATAGGATCTTTAAAACAAGAGTATCTTCAGTTGTACGTACCGATTTTTTGATCGAAAACATATTTTTTTAAATACGCTCGAAAAACTATCCATTTTTTTGCAGATTTTCGAAAGTTTTTCTTCCCAAGCGCACCATTTTTACAAAAATAATTTTTTTTAAAAATCGGTACGTACAACGGAAACTACACTCATACCGATTATATTAAAAAAAAAAATTGATTTCAGAGTTGCCGTTCCAAAGATATCGTTTCGATAAGCGACCTATGTTTTCTTGTGAGGGATGTAGGAGATTAACTGTATATGGAAATCTATGCATGTTTTTCTATTACTTTTTTTTTATAGTCTCTTAAGACATTGTACTAAAGATAGGTAATAACAATTTTATAATAAAACTGTAAGTTGTCCCTTAAAAAAATCTTAAAAATGGGCTCATTTTTCCGGCCGTCACAGTGGTGTTCCCCCTTAAGCGTTACTAAATGAATTTATTGATGTGTTTTCGGTCGCTCCAAACCTTTTCTAACAATTTGGAATAAAAATGAAAACATTTTATCGCCAAAATGTCCAACTTTTGTCCAGCTAGGTCGACCGTTTGGCCCACTGTGGCGGCGTGTGGACTGGCAAACGGGTCCGCACTGGAATGCAGGTATAGTTGTTTCGCGGTTGCGAAGTCGGGAGCCAATTGGCGTCGCTCCCGGCCCTTATCGGGCCACGTGGGAGGACATTTTCCCCTGGTCGCGATAACGCCGCGATGGCAGCCGCGTCCAGGCCGTATCAGGGTACAGGCTCGTCTCGATTTTCACGAGCGGCAGCCACTCGGCAGGCGAAGTGCACGGGGGAACGCTGCAGGCTGGTGATCGGGTAAATTTAAACCGATGCACGGATACCGTTACCGCTACCGCGCCAGCGATATAGTCGTTGCTACTGAAACCGCATTCTACCCCTCTCTTTCTCTCCCCACGGCGCAAAGACGCGCTCACGCACCTTTTCTCCTTTTTTTCTTCTGCTCTGCCTCTTCCACGGGAATATGGGCCCCGTTATCGCACCTCGTCTCCTCCGCCCGATGTAATGTTACAATTTGTCTTCGCGACGTACTCCCACTTGGCCACTGCCATACGGGCTCGTTTATCCGCCCCGGGATAATTGAGTATCGACGGCAGTTAATAAATCGCTCCAACGCGTTCTTTCAGCGTTCCATCGAGGCGTATTAAGCCGCGAGGCCGAGGTGCGAGGTGGCTTTTAATGAAGCCCCCGTGTCGTTGGCGCGAGCTGTTGCGCGGCGAACGGAGTCGGTTCGGGGCACCGGAGACCGGAGATCCTCGATTTACGAGGCGAGCGATGACGGTGTACGCGTGCTTACAGGGGTTTATCTCGGTTTATCTTGACGATCGGCAGTCCTTTCATCGATGAATCGTAATGTCACGCGAGCAGACCCGCTGGGAGGACGATGCAAAGGTCATGGGGATCCTGCGTCACACAGTATTCCGATTATAACAGTGACACTTGGCATTCGCGAAATTCACTCGCTTCCAGAGAGATCCTTGACGTTCGCGTTGCTTTTGCTCTCTAATAGAAAGGATTCGCTTATCGCTAGAGCTAGCGAGCCGCACGGGCAGAAGGGACTCCGTCGACGAGTCCGGGTTCGAATCGTCCGAATCTGAATGTTCCCAGGGGGTGAGGTAGGGGTGGGAAGATTGGGAGGAGAAGTAAGTGAATGATAGAGGACAGAGGTAGCGGGAGAGAGACGGCGGTAGGTGGTAGGATAGATGTAGGTGTAAGGAGAATAAGGAAGAGGGCTATCGTGGACGAGGAGCGCGGACGAGTAAACGGCCAGGGATAGGAAAGGGCGGCGAGGGCAGAGGCAGGTCGGCAGTCAGGCAGTCAGGCAGAGAGGCAGGGCAGAGGCACGGCAGACTCGTAACGTGGGCTAAACTACACAGCCACGGTGGGTATAAGTCGGGCTATTATCGGGCTATGCGCTGAGAGCCCTCCGCTTTCATCCGCTAATGGGCAGCTCTCCGCCCGTCTGCTCCTTTACTGCGTCATTAATACAAGTTGCACATGTCGAGAGTCGGTGCGCTACAATAATTTACATGAATGGAATTGAAAATTTTCTACTCCGCGGAGGAGAAAAAAGACACGAAAGAGTGAGAAGCGGCGAGGGCCGACACGGGCGGGGGTGGGGGGTTGGGTGGATGGGAGGAGGGCAGGAAGGGAGGAAGATGAAGAAGAAGAGAGGAGGAGGGAGACAGACGAGGTGGAGGCAGAGAGAAATTCAGGGGGAGAGAGAGAAAGTGATCGAGAGACCAGGGTTGTGGGTGGGGTGGGGAGGAAAGGAGAGGGCGAAAATCTTCTGGCATTTTATGTCAGTAATTACATGAAAGATGGTATAACCTATCCGACCGACCGACCGGCCGATCCCCTCCTCCCTTCGTTCGGAACCAACCAACCAACACGCGACCTCCTCTTTCAGTCGTCGGCCCGAACTCCCTTTTAGCCCCCGTTACTCATCTCTCCAACTCTGTCTTTCTATCTTCCCGTCGCTTTTCTGCCTCTCCGCACCTTCCCTCTCCCGAATGTCGAAGGGGCTTTTTTATGCTTTAATTTGTGCATCAAGTGTGTCCGGCTGAGTGGAGGATTTACTTACGTGGTACGTCTGAATATCCTCCCCCGCTGTCAAGACGACGCTCGTTTCTACGCGGTGTCCGACGTAATCCGAGCCACGGTTCAGCCCTCGGTGGGTTCAATCCGGGTGTCTTGAGAAGCTTTCCTTGTCCCGCTGCAAACCGTCGAGTCCGTCTTTCGCAAAGTGTCCCCCAGCAATATAAGTTTGAGTTGCAGCGAAAGTCAAGCTCAGCCTAGGGTTAACTAAACCTGGCAGGCTTCGGTGTTGCGTTGACCCCGCACACTTTATTATACACGATGCCGTGAGTTAGCGCAAATGATGTCATCGTAAAGCAATCAGCCACCCCCTTACACCTACGCGTCTATGGATTTCCAAGCGGGCACCGTGGATCCGTGGATCTACGTACGCTCGTAAGTATTGTCGGTGCATCAGTGCACATAAGACGCGTACAGTGTGAATTAACGATGGACCATGTGCTCCGTGGAATAAACCCGACGGTCATTCTTTTAACTCTCAACGACCCCGTGGCGAAGTAGCTTAAATCTGCCTACTGAAAATGCCATCGAGCCTGTTGGTGCAGTTTATATGTTATGCGCCGTGCGCAGGTCGTAGGAGTCACGCAATGTTGTGACCATCTGTAATCGTGTCGGGAGATGTGGTAAAAATGTCGTGACTAATAACCCTCGCGGATTGAAATATATAGATATACTGCCAAAGATGACAAAACGTCTCGTACGAAATCAAGAGAAACACGACAACTACAGTTAATAAAAATAGATAGCTAATCTTGAACACCAGCTGCGCCTCAAGGAGCCTCTACTTCTCGATGCACTCCAAGAGGATCCTTTAATCTCGGCATTCGGAAACTTTCAGTCAATTTTATCGCGTACGTGAGACGCACGGGTATCGAGCACTCAGGCTCGTATCCTGGATGTTTGGCAGACTCTCGGAATTCCTGTGTTCCTACGATTTTCGCGAAACACGCGATCGAGGCTTCCACGAACGCGAGAGGAGCGCGTGCCGAGGAACCATCCCCCGAACTGAAACCTCCCCGTTAAACGCGCCGGCCTGCCACAATGTATCAGAATGACTCGGTGATTAGGGGGGTCAGCGAAGGGAACGCTGCACCCGCCGTGTATCTAATTTCGCGAAATTACACGTTGAACTTGATATCCCCGACACATCTGAATAATAACGCGCTAGACACCTACGGTGATTCTGAGGCAATCAAGAGTGGGCCGCGTCTTTGCCCACGGGGTGACGATCAACGATGGACACGAATACGGGATCTTGGAACTGAACAACGCGTACTGTTCTGCCGCAGTGTTGCGATCGGACGGCTCCGCAAGAATCCCAAGTTCATGATGATTTCATGTAATACCCGAGTGTGTTGGGTTCATACGTTTCATAGACCTTTGCGACCCTCGTGAACTTACATCGCGCATCAGCACTTACTCATCTTCCTGTATCGAGGGTCTCGCAGCACTAGTATCCAAAACGTATACAGATGCTTCCACGATAGCGAAGAGTTGCCTATATCGTATCACTTAAGACATTTTACGTTATATTTTATATTTGGTACTAATTTGAACGCAAATAACTATTGGATATTGTAGCTGGATCTGTTAGGCACCTACTATTATATGCTTTACCTTTTGTTCAGAACAAATTAATTTGTTATTAAGCTATTTGTCACATACTGTAAAAGGTACGATCTAGGCAACTGGTCTCCTAAATCGTACCTCCACTAAAAATAGTATCAATTTACAAATAAAGAAGAAAATATTCAACATAAAGTAATGATTATTATATAGTTACATATACATATGTATATGGATCTCACACAGGCCGCAATAGTCTATGAATATAATATACGTGCATAACCTATACAAGATACGAGTTGTCAAATCCTAGTGGTACGATTAGAGTGGTACGATTTAGGAAACATGATCGATTTACTTATAAATATCAATTTAAACTTTATGATGAATGTAATATATACTTAAAATGAATGTAAAATATTCTACATTAAATCCGCTTTTAGAAAAATACAAAAATACAGAAGAAAATTGCATTGTTTGATTATTATCAGCTAAAATAAACTGGTAAAAAGTTACATCAATCATACCTGATTTTTTTAAATGTTTATAGCACGCTCAAAATAGGGCGTAAGCTCAGAAGGTTTTGTTTCTATTTCTTATTTCTCATTCACTTGATATTTTTATTGTCAGATGCCGTTTACATTCATTAATTACTGAGAAATTGATGCGGTACGATTTAGGTGACCAGTACGATATTGGCAACTCTCCCCTACCTACCCAACACTTCGGTCCACTACCTCCTTCCCCATCCACTGCTTTCGCTATGTCGCTATATATGTTCCACGAACTATACTTCTCGGCACACCCTGTACGTGGAAGGTCGTTGCCAAGTACTTCTCCGACATCAGTGGTGGGCCTCGGTAGCTATACCGGCCATACGTCAACGTCCATTACACTTCCACCCCGCTGCTGGCTTTAATGTTTTCGACTCCGGGCACTCTTTATCCCACCTTGCAGCTAATTAGCGAGCCGGATACCGGACACGCGCTCTCCGCTCTGCCCCCAACCCATCCCATACCGACGTACGTAGCCAGAGTATGCCCACAAAGTCGTCCCGTACTTGGTTCTCTTGCTTTCCTCCCTCTGTCCCTTTTCTCCCTCTTTCCTCCAACTCTATCTACGGCCTTTCCTCCTCCACCCCCCACGGTCACATCCTACTCCGGTGCTGTGGACATTGCGAGGCGGACCCAGACTCCGCGATTATTCCAAACTCATTTTAACTCATTACTCGGGTCCACCGGCACAGAATGGCGCCCGACAAGTGCGCTCCACGCGAGCCTCCCTCCGCATGCTCGAGATGCCGAAATGTAAAGCTGGGAAATTCGTATCGCGAGAGTTTTTTCGCTCAAATTATCCGCTAAACGATCATTCATATCGAGGAAATATATTCGAGACGAGTCGTTTAGCATTAAAATCCGGAAAAGTATTCTTTATTCTATCATTCGCCCCATTTATTCGTTTCGTAGATCAATGTTTCGAGTCGTTTCGACTGATCTTCGGGTAGGTTTAAGAACTTCTTTGCACCCTGCGGATCTCGCGCGGATCGGTAAACGAGGCACGGAGATCGTTTTCGCGAGGAAAAAATAACACGACGACCGAAACTGCCATTCAATTTCGCGTTCTTCCGGGGCTCCGTTAACTACTTTCCTGAGAGTATCTCGAAGAACGATTTCTACTTGGGGAGCAAGGGAGTAATTCCTCTCGGAACGGAGGCCGGTGTGTATATATGTACGTGGTAGCGGGATAAGTTTCGAGCTGATCATTAGGTAAGTTTAGAAAAAGGGCCAATCCGAGGAGGTTTCATTAGGAAATGGATGAAACAGTGGATATAGGAGGATTGGAAAGGAGGCGGTTCTGTGTGGAAAGGGAATGAGCAGAGCTTTGAAGCTCTCGCGATGACTCGAACTGATAATCCATTAGGATCCGTCTACTTAGAGTATAACATCTATTTGAATGCAAATCAATAGGGAATGGGAAAGGACGGTAGCCAGTAATTGGTCCGGCTTTATTGGAGCTCTCAGTGTCTCAAAGAGCATCTCGTTCGGTCATCTCCTCTGGCTCCGCTTCCAGCCTCTCCTCTCCTCCTTTTCCCCCTTTCTCTCGCAAGTCCAGCTCTCTCATTCTCTTTCCCTCTTTCGTTCACCGCCGCTGCTCGCTTCCTCTTCCCTTCAGCATCGCGAACCTCTGTCGTTTACTCTGCGTTCAGCCTCCTTATACAAAATATATATATAGCTACCTATATCTATATATTATATACTCACGTACATATACATAAGACTCGACAGTAATTAACCAAGAACTTGTCCTGTCTGGCCACTTCACTGAAGTGTCCTGGATGCGTACGAGCGACTCAAGAATATTGCGGCCGATGCGGACCCAACTATCTCGCGCGTTCATTTCGAATGAAGCACACATGCAAAAAAAATGAAATCAAAACAGAAATAAGAATGAAAGAATCCTGTTCGTTAGGTCCGTATCACGACCGCGCGTCTAATCGAGCGCCGAACGTGGAGTGGAGGAGTTGCGCAAACGATTCGTTGACGATTCGCCAGCGTAAACGACGCTCCCGAACAAATTGCCGTTCCCAGTTTCTGTCGCAAGAAGGGGCAGCCCCGAGGACGTGCTCGCGCGCGATTCTCTTGTCTGCGCCAGGCAGTAATGACTCTTTTCTAAGCAGGTGCGGAACCATTCGTTCGACTCGGTTGCGTGAGTGCTAACAGCACTGCGAGAGATGAAATTAATTCTAACCACGTCCGAGAGCCACTCAATGGCTTCTTACTTTCCGTCGTCCTCGTCGCCGCCGTCGTCTTCGTCGCCTTGCGATCCAGCCGCGGCGGTATCCGAGTGCTCGGGTTCGGTAATGGCTTGTAAGAGGAAACTGGGCGAAGATTTATGGGTTGCCAGAACGAAAATGTATGTGAGTCAACAATACGTCGATACAATATAGGGGAGAAGGCGGGGGGCGATGGTACGCACAGCCCGAGCGTCGACAAAAACGAGTGCACACAATCAAACAGCGCGATTTCCAATAGAGTTTCTTTTTGCACGGCCGCATGATTAACGATTGAACGCACTCGACTTCCGATCGGAGCCGCCTCGACATGCCCGGAACGGTAAGGAACGCTTGCTCCAGTCCTCGATCGTATTTGATTTTTATTCCGCCCCTCACGCCCCTCCTTACTCCTCACCGCACCGCTCTTTTCCTCTTTGTCCGTTTCGCGCCTTCGAGTTCCGTTGATTTATCGTCTATCGTCGATTCGACGCCGTTACAAAATTGCGCTTTCAACGAACTAAAGTGCAATCAATTTCTGAGATTTAGCGAAGAAAGGTCAGACAGCGTGGCTTGGGAAAAGCTATCGTAATGATGCTACGATAAATGAACGGTGCAGTTTTTTCTTTTCTTGCGGTTAATGATCGGGCGGCTAACACCTATATTCTTCTCCTACCTCTTTCCAATTGGGGAGCTTGCAGCAATATGGGTGCAACTCCATCTTTACCAACTTCAAGTAAATTAGAAATCCCTTTATAAAATTATTGCTTTGATTTAACATTAAAAAGAAAATACTAATTGAGACATACATATTTTCACACAATAAGTAGTAGTTATTGAGTTCATAAGTTTTCATTTCTATTTTTGACGAGAAAATATTCTATAATAAAACTATTAATACTAATATTAATATCTCTATTTTTATTTATTTGCAATAAATCGCTCATTTGTTATGGGATTTGCGTCAAACGTGCACCAAACGATGTAGAATTGTTTTACATATATTACACATCATAACTCAAAAACTGTCAAAAATGGAGCTGCACCCCTCCCGCTGCAAGGTCCTCAATTTCTCTCATATTTATCTCCCTTACCTTCCCCTCGTCCTGAAAACTTGTCCAAGACCTTCGTTTCCTACACCTACCCAAACGCCACGATAAATGTGAGACACAAAATAGGAGCACGAACGGTTGCGCTCGCTGCGAATTAAACTATAATATATCACCGCAACGAGTGCGCGTTTTGTTCGCGCGGCGAGCGTTCAAAAGGGCGAGCTATATCGACTCTTACCGGGGCGTAATGAGCTTAACATCCCGTTGAGAGTGTTACGTAAGTGATATTAACGGAAGAAGAATGAGATCGCTATTAAAAGCGGCTTGATGACCCCGGTGTAACGTCTTTATATTCTTGGCGTGACGGGCGGGTTCCCGAGGTTCGCGACGTGTAGCGTATTAGTTATGATTTAATAATAGTCCCAGCGACTTCGATGCCGCGATAAAATTAGTGCTCTCTTCGGATGGGACCTGTATAGTCCGCGGATTCCCTGAGCTTCTCTAATCGCGCAGGTCATCGTATCGATTTTTACAGGAATCACCTTATGTAGACGCCATCGCGATTAACACTTCTGACTACAGGACGTTAAATAATTGAGGCACCAGCGAACGGTAAACTAGATTTAAACGAGTAATACGATATTAATTCGGACACTGATTCGGTAATACGGCCAAACATGATTTGCATAAATACCGGGGCCCGCGAATATCACAGAATCGATTGGCGTTCCGACTCGACGTCAATAGACTGTCAGCCAATGCCGTTTCGTCGGTGGAGTTGCAGCAACCGAAATTCGAATCCGCCGATTGCAGTTCGTTTTTCGCGATAGATCGATCCGCGAGTCCGCGGAATTTCCGCCGCGGGCTGCGCGCAGCACTTTACCGCGAAGCAACATCCAATGGGAAATTTAATCTAACGGTTAAGCGGACCGTTCTTTTGCTATTACGAAATGCTAAAAAGTTGGACGAGAATGGATCGGATAGCAGGAATTCCACTGTTTAGTTCGACCGTCGATTCGAAGAGGAAAATTGAATTGATTGGCGATCGCATGGGCGTGCAGCGCCAAAGAATCACGGATCCATTCAAAGAGACTGACAAGCCTTTGTTACCGACAGTCCAATCATTTTGTCGTTTATATTAAGTGTTACTGGAAACTCGCGTTATTGCTCGGCGAAGATCATTCGTTGGGTGTTCGAGCGATATATCGCAGAAGTGAATGCTTTCATAACAACCGTGGAGTTTTTAATAGAATTATTTACACCTCTGTAATCGCTACCTGGTCGGTAAATACCGGTGAATTAAGATGTTAATGTTGAAAATATGAGCGTGGCATTTAACATGGCGAAAGCAGCGTTATCAGTGTTGCCTGTAAATAATTACTGCACATAATATCATTACTATACGATACTTTCGCAGCAGCCAAGGTAGACCATTGACTCGAGCAGAAGTCAGTAAAATATTGAAATTATCCAGCGCGTAAAATACCTTGTTATACAACGTGCGTACAGCCGAGTAAACCAACATTCAAATTAAACCGAGGGGCACGGCGACGATGAAAGTAAATGTCTCTAAGCAGACTGCAAAGAAATCATTATTTCCACCGTGTAATTTGCTCGTTACGCAAGTAAAAGTAACTGCGTGCAAGCCCTGTCATCGCCGGGTGTATAAATCTTTACAATTGCACGGTTCGCGCCTTGTCCTGGCCGACGGAAAAGTTACCATTCCATAGATGAGAGAGAAGTTCGTTAAGCTCGCTATGCGAAGGATTACCGTACAGCAGGTAAGTCTACGCACAATCAAGCGCACGCGTACTCGACAGATTATTCAAAGTCAGTTCTCTGAAACGCGGACAGTCGGTTAGAGAAAAATGTTAATCTACACTCCCCACTTGCCGCGCAAAATGACCAATTTCCCGATTGTATCCAGCTGTTACAAGACGCCTCGCGGAGTTTCTCCTTTCGACGGAAATCACCGGCGGAAAAGTGAACGTAAACGGTCCGCCAATAAAGATCCGCGCGTTATGCTCAGACGAGGTTATCTGCTCGTCTGCACTTTGCTGTCTCCCGCGGATTTCTTCGACGCCGCGGTTATTCACAATCGAAGCAGCGCCGCGAAGTGAAAGTTTACCGTACAGGCAGCCGAGAGCTATTCTTTTCCCGATTGTCTCGTCACCGTTCAGCGTTCGCGCATTATCCTATCGGCGCGACTGACGCGAAGGAGGAAACGGCGCGGGGAGAATGGATGCTGGAACAGCGCCGTTGATCCCGAACGATCTCTTATCCAGTCTCCGCGAGACAAATTCTCACGCCTCGCGGCCAGGCACACACGCTCCTCCGTCGAGCCTCTCCGTTCCAGGTTAATAACGCCCGGCTCCGGCATCGTTCGCGATATAAATTAATGCCCCGACCTGCTCGAAACGATCCTCCTCTCGACGCGCGCTCTCTTCCCGTGTCCCCTGTTTCACGCGATCCGCTGGATCGTTTCGCTTTCACGCACGCCAGGAAAAATAGTCGGGTAATGGGGCTGTTCTACTGGGAGTGGAACTCGCGTCATCCATTTAATCGATAAAATCGTTGACCAATAGAAAAGCTGGAATCGATGGTTCAAGACAGCCTTGGGGTAA
Organism: Andrena chrysosceles; assembly: GCA_963855975.1. Lineage (NCBI taxonomy): Eukaryota > Metazoa > Arthropoda > Insecta > Hymenoptera > Andrenidae > Andrena > Andrena chrysosceles. The sequence continues at coordinate 4,447,979 of OY979766.1, read as the reverse complement.
ATCATCTAACTTAAACGTAATGAAATAACGCGTGGCTCGATCACTTGACCAATTGATAATGGCCAGAGGAATGTTGGGGCGACCAAGGAGTCGTGAGCAGGTCTGGGTCAACGGAGGCACCAGAGCGCGGTCCCCTAACGATCCACAGCACGGCGTGATAAGTTTTATTTTGGCCAATCCTAGAGGCGAGAATTCCGCGAAACAAGGTTTCGCCGGGTGAACAGGTCTCTCGGTTGTGCTCACGGTTCTTACGTGCTTTCTAATGTAAAGTATGCGCCCGGCTAATGGCTCGGAGGGGAGCAGATATTGCATCGGGACTTAGCCGTGGTAAGGTGCCACGGAAGGCAATTAATTCCTGCGGCAGACTTCCGTATCGGAAAGAGATAAACGTTGGACGTTCTCGGTCGGGACCCTAGGATCGTATATTACGCCGGTGGTTTTGCGAGGAGGACTTTTTCCAACCGATCGCCGCGTGTTCCGGCGGTGAGAGCTGCACCTTCGAACCGGAGGAAGCTGAAGCGACGCCTCGTCGCCGTCCACGTGCACTCTGGTCCCCGTGTTCTGCCCTTTCCTTCCCCTGACAACGTATAGAGCGTTGTGTCGGGGATAGTATGCTTGCAGAACGAGAGGACTGGCGCCAAGTAGATGTCGCCACTACCTATTTGGCCACACAAGGACGCGATCTACACGAGCGCGAACGCCCCATCGTACCCCCGTGTCCCCTATTCCGAGCTGCCCCCCCCCCGCCTCCTCCCCTCACCACTCGTACCCCCCAATCGGATGCCTTAGATTCCGTCCGGCTAATTAACCGCGCGTTATGCTAAATCTCGCTAAATTTAACTAGCCGGCCGAGCCGTCCCGTCGATCCATTAATTACCGGCCATCCTAAACGAGAACGCGTCGTTGCGGAAAAATCTCCGGAACTCTTCAGAACTCGTACCGACACCGTAATTACTCCCGTCCGCGTAATGTCTTACTCCGCGGTGATCAGAATCACTAATCGTTCTGCGCCTTGAACGAATCGCGTCTCTGACCAACGTACGTGGATCGATTAACAACGCGCGTATAGATAGATCGGTAGAAGAGGAGAACATAAAGGTCAGAGCGGAAAAACCAGAAGATTGAGCTTGCTTTTCGAAGATCACAAATACTCCCCGTGAATATCGATTTACCTTCTTTATGAATCTTTAAGAAGGAGGGTACTTGTGCCTCAGAAAATGTTTATCTATAGACTCTTGTGCCATAGGTTCTGGAGTTAAATTAAAAATCGTTTGCTTCGTTTAAACTTAGTGCTCGTTCTTTCATCTTCTCACGGTTTCCTATGTAATCGGTTTACTCCTATTTTCTTATCTTTTCTTATCCCCCAACGGCTTGTTAGGTTAGGTTGTAGAGCAGCAATTAATGCTGAACCTCGCCTACTTGCCATTGTAATTTTAATTGTAATGGTGCAATAAAGACATTTAATACTAATAATAAAAAAAACTATTGTAATACACATTCTTAGAAATCTAAACATATACATTTTCTAAGGCACAAGTATCCTTCAATGCATTTGAAAATAAAATTCTATCCACTCGAATTAGTCACCGCGAATATTTATGACCGAATAGCTATTAATAAACAAGGATTGCGTGTAAAATACTGCGTAACATGTTGGTATAGTAATAACGACGGCAATGATTCATGAATTCTTACAAGCAGACACGACTTCAAACGTTTAAATAGCGCGACAGGCTTCCTAGTCCTAATGCGCGCATACCGAGCCATAATTTCGAATTTTGCCGCTCGCGGCACGGCGGCGCGTCATCTGTCAACCGAAGACTAATATGGCTACGTTCAAGTAGTTGCTGCGTGTTGCTGGTCGAAAAAGGTCGCGCGCGTTCCTCGTAGCCTCCCTGCGCGGTGAAAAAAAAACTGAGTGAGCAGCAACTATCTGACCCGCTCTGAGTCACAGTGAATAAGTCAGTGCCAGTACCATTTTGCTGCGAACAGCAATCACCCTGACATTAAGTGTGTCGAGTAGAAAGAAACTTCGGGTTGTTCCATGGTGTCGCGAGGGCCAGTTCCTCTTCGTACCGCCAAAACAACGGAGGACCATACGCGCAGGCGTATAACATTGCTACATGCTTTAGAAATTGACTGTTTGCGAGGAAGAAAAAAGGAGAGGCTTCCAGGCCAATGATTATTGGCGTTCCATGGTCACCGGTTTCGGTGAGTTCCCACATTCTATTCCCTTACAATAAGCGATTGTTTCAAATGTGCCTCATAGGTGTCGCCTAGTTAAGTAGAGTCCGAAACCTCGGGGAGTCGGCGCACAGTGGCGAGTTTCGCCGAAAAGCTGGCCAAAAATGAATCTGCAATTCCCGTGCAAATTATTAAAATATTTTATTGTAATATAACTCTAAGAAGCTAAAAGTATAATTTTTTAACGTTTAATGTTTAATTTGTTGTTTTAATTATAAGTATATTATTAAAAATATTAAAAGTATTGTGGTTTGTAGGTTTTAGTCAAATAATTACGCAGTCATTACTGAAACATTAATATTTGTATATATTTTAACATTATTATATTGCATACTTATACATCTATATTTATACAAACATTTGGTACATAGCACTGATGATCAACGAGATGCTTTTCTTGCGGAATTTTAAACGTTAGGTATAATTACTAAGTGAGAGCTCAACCGCAATTTTGTCACTATTAACTTCCGTCTTATTTTGACTCGCATAAATATCTGCTGAAAGTGCTATCTGTAGGTGAACAGTGCATGTTTTATGTATAAATGAGTTTCATTGCGCGTTGTAGCATTCGGCACTTCTGTAAATCTTCCCGAATACACCTTTACTTCCGAACTTCTAATTGCACAGTAATTCAATTATTTATTGCAATGCAATCACTTGCCTTCACTCCGATATATAATATACAGGATAATATAAGTGAGGAGATGCTTCAGATCGCTCGAGATAAATTAAAAGCAGGACTTTCAACAAAAAAAATAGCTGCAGAATTGGGAACACCGAAAAAAATTAATTATAAACTATTAGGCGTTTTACTGTATTGCCCGAACTATGTACTTATGCAGGAAAATAAAACACTTCTTTGGATATTTCTCGTTGCGTTCTTTTGCCCCATAACATGCGAACTTATGCCCCACATATCGGGTAAAAGTTCGCATTTGACACTTTTTGGAAATATTTATTTTATATAAGTTGTGACATGTAAATTTACATGAAGTCACTGCTTATCGAATAATGATTATCAGTGTAATACCAAGGATTTTAGAGAAGTCTAAACTTTAAGTGCGCACTCTTACCCCACATTACTCTACACAAAGATGAGAATATTTGCCAAAATAGCAATTTGTTGCAAAAAACTGCAACGGGGTCTTAAAGTGCATACCTTGAGCTTTCATTTAAAAAAAAGAATGGTGCTTGAGCTCGCTTGAGTTGTAACTTTTTGCTTAAGAATAAACAAAAAATTAATATGCTTTCAGTACTTGTTTATAAAAACTTTTACAGACTTCACATTTAAAACAATAATAGTGTATATGATACTACACCACAATATATAATGTTTATTTTGATAGCTGGACTCCATAAGCTGAAAATAAATCTCAAAGTAGACCTTTAAATTTCGAGCGTCAACTTTGAACTGACATATCTCAGCAAGGGCTGCAGTTTATATATTTACATTAGTAAGAAATTATGCACAAATATGTTATAAATAAATCGCACAAATTGGATTTAGCAAATTTAAAACTTTTACATTCTGATTTTTGGCCAGCTTTTCGGCGAAATTCGCCACTGTGCGGCGTTGGGGGAATCGGTTAAAGCGGTCGACCAGCACGCAGTGGATTCGAAGATCGTGGGTTCGAGTCCCATCGTGCGAAGTCTCTCCCTTTTTATTCTCCTACAGACGCTTTATCGGATAATAGGCTAGTAACTCGTCTCGAATCGTGTATGAACTAAGAAAGAAATCACAGGTGAAGAGCAAGCATCGCGTCGATATTGACGACTCGCGGGACAGTAGAATGCAGCGATTGTCCCGAGGCAACGCGATGCCCTCTGCGATCGTGAGCATAATTCAACTATCTCGAACAAAAGTCAAGGCGAATTATTGTAAAACGTTGGTATTCAGAGACGATGGTTTATCTATCGGGGGAGTATGGAAGGGAACATTATACTCGCGCAGCGTTGTCTTCTCGTTTAAGTATCTTGATCTCGAGATAAACCGCGCGAAGTGACGAGAGTTCGACGCGTGTAGCGTTGTAGATGTCGCTCCGTCACGATCGAACTTTTAAAAACTCGCGGTAGAAAAGTACCATACTATAAAAAGATAATTCTTCGATACATTCGTCTGATTCCTCCACCCACTTCGTCTGTTTTCATCGAGATAAGAGGCACGACCCCTTTCAGTTTCTATTCTCACGTTATATTTCAATCAAGCACTTCATAAGTACAGTAATAAAGGCCCATAACGGGCATGAAACCGGTTGCTCGAAAACTGTTGAAGGCTGGATACACCGTAAAAAGGGTTTCACAGTGTTGGAGGCGGTCGCGGTTACAAGTACCTCGGAGGTACGGCCGTGGAACGCGGATGGTATATTTCGCTTTGTCTTATCCCGGCGTGTAGGGGTGTAAAATGCGTGTGGAATACGTGCTAAGACAAGGGGTCACCGATACACCTGCCCCGGAGCTTCTAGAGCGCGATAATATAGGATTCTGATCCCGACAACTGCGACCGGGTATCCTCTTCTCCCTGCCCAGTTGGCTCCGTCGGTTCCATCCCATCCAGGGGAACATAATGCCGTGTAGAGCGGGCACTCATAACGCCCGGCGAGCCTGTTGAGATATAGCCCGGGTAGTGTTTCAATCGCTTAGGCCCACGGAGAACGTCGACAATGATACGCGCCCCGTACGTATGCAAAACCTATTACAATATTGGATAGCCGGCCCATGCATCACGATAGTCGAAATAAATCAACCGCGAACAAGCACCGACGCGGTCCCGCGGCCGATGCATGGAGTCTTAAATAATTTACTAATTTTTCAATAGGCCGACCCGTGAGGTCGGCCCCTAGTACGCGCGTAAATCCCTTCGGCTATGCTTCTCCGGAGAGGTGAGCCCTCTCCCGCCGAGCCGGCCCAGCGAGCGAGTATTCGCACGGCCGTTGCAAATATTCCGAGGGAAATCGCGTGGTCGCTAGCAAAAAATCCCGCCGCGTATCCCGTGCGTGGTGTACGACCGGCAATAAACAGCCATACCTCTCGCGAAATGCTTCCGCAACGCGAGCAACAAAACGCCCGCCTCGTTGCCGGTGAACATAATGTAAACATCCGAACGAGCAAAAATCCTTACTTATCGCCGTCTACTTTCTTCGTGGCCGGCTGCCACGGCCCTCTCCGTTCCGCCGGCAATGCTCGCGACATTAGGTAAATTCGTTCAGGATGTTTTATCGCTCTTGTTCGTGATGGCCGCAGCGTTTGATCCCGGTCGGCGGTGATGCACAAAATCGTACAAAAGCGCGGGGCATCTCTGAGGCGGACAATGCCACTTGATCCCTCAGCCACTGGCTCTACGTCTCTCGTCTATTATTTTTCCTTTTTATTCCCTTCCTCTTGCCCCTCGACTCAGTCTTCTTTCTCTTTCTCTCTGTCGGCTTTCTTTCCCCCAGCTGCTTCTTTCTCCCTCTCGTTATAATGGGCAAACACATAATAAAGAGGGTAAGCGCGGAGAGCGCGTACGCGATATGTGGGGCGTTTAACAATGGAGCACACCTGAGCACGGGCCGGTGCGTTTGAGGTGGCTTTAGGGAGGTAGAAGAGCGAAGGTACCGCATGGTGCATCGGTATGAAATGTGGTGGGACGAAAAACGAGGGGTCCGCGGCGAGCGGGGCGAGGGGCGCCGAACAATGCTTCCAACCTCCTCTGCTCCTTCTTCTTCGTCTTCTTCTTCTTCTTCTTCTGATGCTGCTGGCTGCTGCCGCTGCTGCTGCTCCGTGGCCCCTTTTCCTCCGGCGTCTCCTCGCCACCGAACCAGGGTGCCGGCACGATGCTCTCCCATTTGTTCGCGAAACACCGAACACAGGCAGTCACCTCGTACGCACGTCGTCGTAGCGCAACCTGGCATTGTCCGTATAACGCTGCGCCGCTCCCTACGAACGAGGGGCGCGTGTGTGCGTGACGTATCTCTTTCAGGTGCACCAGGTATTCCAGCGCCTTGGAAAAATCCAGCCTCGAAGTCGTTCATCGTCTTCGCGTGTTTATTTCACTCGTTCATTCAGGCTTCTTTTTCAATATCCTTGTACTATCTCTTTTTTGTATGTTGCCCAGGTTTTGGGGGTAGAAAGTGTGTCTATGCGGAAGGCAGTATGCACTTTGATTGGTCATTGATAGTCATCGGAGTTCCTGCAACTCTGTATTCTGTGTTAGTAGCAGTAGAAACAGAGTTCATTATCCGCAGACTTACTGCTCGAGCACCCTGCTAACTCAGCAGTGCAGTGGAATTTTATTAGTGATACTTGAATTGCACCAACAATGACGCAGTCGATGCGATTATTACTTCAGAGCTCGCGACGATAACGGCAGAAACAACGGAGCTCAATGGGACCAGCGCAGATTACGTCGCTCGTGTTAGCCGTGAGCGAGTCGTTAACCACGTTCGTTTATGCGACAACAGCTTATTAGTCGCTTTGGTTGCGCAACAATGATTCAAGAGTACGATCGTGGATCGTTGTATATTAACGGGGCGCAACACGCCGCGTCGCTCAAAAGAAAACGGATAATAAAGGGTTTCGGTCTCGCGAGCGCATTTTTCCGTGACGTTACGCGGTGCCCTCGCCTTTTATTTGTTTTTCACCGCGAATCACCGATCGCACGCGATACACGCGTTACGAAAACAAGTCTCTTTCTCCGTTTTTATTGTTTACTTTCTAATTTGGATAACGAAAAATACCATTGTCGAGATTCAATGATCACAACTGCGGCATCTCCGCGAAGATGTCGCTGATTCCACGCGTGTGTGCGTGCATCCTAACGACGAATATCCGCGCGCCATGTCGTTTCACGTTCGACAACACCGTTGACGAGGTTTAACCGCGTTTCGCTTTGATCTGCGGCCGGGGCACTTTCAGCGTTAATTTTTCTCTCTCTTTCTCGCCGGCTGACGAGAGATCATTAACCGCCGCGGACTTACCCGCGGTCGGGCATTAGAATTTAAATCGTCGCTGATATAATTACGAGCGAAAGCTGAATCCCAGCCCTCGGGAGGAATTATGACGGCGATACGCGGCGTCGCGAAAAATTAATAAGGAGATCCACGGCCGTTTAGCCGCCGCGATCCGGGAGCATCCAAAGACGCAAATCCTGTCACGATCGAGCGTCACGTTATTGACGCGCCCGATCGCCGATCCTCGGCGTTCAGCCGTGATTTCGAGGCCCCTGTCCTCCGCGGGCTCGTTACGCGCCTCGTATCAGCGTGAGTCCGCAATAATAAGGCCGTTCTTGATAAGGGAGCGGCTCCTAAAATGATCAATCGATACGGCATTAAATCCGGGGCTAATTAGAGGGGGATCGAGCACGAGGGATCGAACCACGGAATATAACAGTAACCTGTTTCGTCCGCTGGAATGTTGATGGGCGCGTACAGTGGCTCACAATCAAAATCGGTCTCATGATTATTCGAGGATTACTAAATGTGCACGACGCGTATACAAATTAGTTTCTCAGTGGCGGAGCAAGCATTCCTTGGGAGGCTCCAGCTGGCCCTTACTCTGAGGCCTCATTTGGAAATCGAAACTATGTGGTGTGTGCTGTCTTTCCTCGTGGATGCTATACAGAGATACACGAGCTGAGAAATATATTTATTGTTTCCCCTCAGCTAATTCAGTGTAGGGTAAACTCGGGTAAATCCGTGGTACAGGTTACTCCGTGATACGGGTAAAATAAAAGAGGATAGGGTTTCACTATTTCCCGCTAACCGACGTGATACCTGGCGCGTTTAACCATCGCGGATTCTAGGGATTTCCTTTGCCTAGCCTTTCCGCTCGAATTACGATAAACGAGCATCGGAATGTTATACCGAATGCTTTCCAGCTTCCCTGAGGACGGAGCTTCGCGGCGGAGTAACGTTGTGGCAGGAATGCGTGTAATCTAATGTCGGTTGGCGAGAGGAGGTTGCTCGCCGGTGAAGTAACCCATTATCGAGCTAATGAACGCGCTCGGGAAAGATGGAGCATCTCGTACGATTTTTCCGGGGCAATGAATCCGATATCGGCTTGCGGAATATTTCCCGCGAACGGAGGCTATCTGCCGATAGGACGTCCCACGGAATCGGCCAGTCATCCTTTGGAATTATCCCACCGCCCGCTGCTCCCGATGCTGGGAGCGAAAGTATTTTTTCCTGGTGTCGAACGCGGGAAAAGAGACGACCCGGTCCTTAAGTACCGTTCCTTCGTTCCTCCTCGACACGCTCGAATCGTGGCGCGCTTTCATTGCCGCTGGAATGCGATGGTTACTTCTCTCGTTCGCCCGTATGTATACGCGCCGTTGGATCGTTCAAGGCCGACGGCGGGTAAGGTGAACGGATGAATGGATTTGTCAGATGAATGCCCGGGATAGGGGCGCATCTTCTTCAATTACCACTCGCGTGTGTCTGCCGGTGGCTTCGAACGACCGTGTTTTCTTCTCGCAGCCGCTACCTTTGCCCGCCCGGTAGCAGTTCCGACCAAGGGCATCGATGAACACCGTACAACCAATCGAATTATGGCCGATCGAATCTGGCCGGGACTCGTGGTCGAAGGTCACGAATCAATCGTCGGTCGAGTTACGCTTAACGGTGCTCGCTAAAAAGCTCTTCAACCCGTGCGCTGTTTTACGAGTACCTGCCTACGTAATTCTGTTCCGCTGGTCCACGCGCCGCGGCTGCGTTCAAAGGACGAGCGCGCGGTGCACGAGGCTGATAATCATTCAGCGAGTTGCATCGATCCAATGTATTTGTGTGCACGTTTGTCCAAGCACTCGAGTTCGTCTATGATCCCACGCGAGTCTTCGTCCTCGAGGCGACTCTTAGTCGAAGTTAGGTCCATTCAAACGGTTCGAGTGCCACAATATTAATACATTGGTCGCTTCGAGAAGCTTGGAGCTGGTGTAATTTCCAGCTCTGTCACTCGTGCTAAACATCTGGCCGCCAGGTCCGAGCTGATAGTGGAAATCGGGGCAACCTGATCCGAGGGTCCGAGGGGTCCGGGCTAGGGCTGCATAATGGAAGCTGCCCGTTAACAATCGCGTAGAAAGACGCCGGTCCGTTTTAGATTGAGGAATATTGGGCCATTGTAGGACCACCACCGACGTGGCCGTGTGTGTGAGCGCTTCGTTGACAATGGGAAGCCCAGTGGGTGCGTTAATCCGGCATGTAAGGTTGCTCTGTGGGAATATTTCGGCGCGGGGGTTGGGGCCGTGGTCGGGGGAGGCAGAGATCTCGGGAGGAGAGGGCTCGACGAAGAGAGAATGAGAGACTCGGCTCTATTGTTGCATCCCAGCAGATATTATCTGCGGTACACGCGATGCCTCTGTCGGCGAACCGACAGAGTTGACTCGCGTTTAAAGCCTCGTGTGTGCGTTCCTCCGAGCTCCTTCGTAATTGCCGCGAACGAATGAATCGCCGCGGCAATCGCCACGGACAGATCTACGTTCGTTTATCGGGGCTCGCGGCGCACCTTTGTTCGAAATCGATAAACACGTTCGCCGAGGAATCATTTTCCATTTTCCTTGCCCGATAAATCGCGATCGATCGGCCAGGCACGCGAGATCCTCGATAAGGGTCGTGAGCTAGTGGGGGTTGGTCGCTCTCAGAGGTGTTTCTCACGCAACTTTTCCCGCGAGGACGATAAAAATTGCAGGGAGAATCGAATACATCTGAGCGGCGTGAAAGCACACTTTCGCGGCCGGTTTCTTGCACCTCTTCGTTCAATTCGGATATCTTTCGAGGCTCGCAGAGATAATAACTGTCGCGCGTGATTATGTATCGACTCGGGGCTTCAAGTTTCATAGAGTGGAATGCTGTAAGTGGTGCGGAGCTATAAGTAGTCGAAGTAACAAAAACATACGCAGACTAAAGGCTCGAAGAGTGCTTAGGAGGACTTTGAAGTGCACGTATTGTTCGAACCTTCTAGCCCATGATGATCTTGAGAGGCGAGCATCTGGAGTACAGAGTGTCTGGAAAATGTCACAGAAACTCGAGTACACGTTCCGTTCTTGTGTTTCTCTTCAAACATTCTGGAATGCTCCGAACCCTGCAAGCTGCAAGCTTGCAAATATTTTTAATCGCGTTCCGAACTATTCCATCGGCACAGGAAAAGATCCCAGTGAACGCAATGGTAACTTTCTTCGATCGAAACAGACTCCAAATACAAATTCGCGTGTGAAGTGACGGGTCGTAAAAGCACACCGTGTTCCATCGGTAACAAGCAGCGCGCGTCCCCTGTTGAAGCAGAAGGAGTCCTCCTCCCTCTGTATCTCTTACCTGCCTGCAATTTCATCCTTTCGGTCGAGTGGTTTCGAAATTCCAGCAGTGACGGGCGACGCCAACGACGCCGTTCCGGCCGTTAAGAGTCCCGGCTCTAATCTCGAGAGCGGATATCGAGACGGTGTACGGTGTCGTCGGTGATCGGTCAGGGGATCGGTCTCTCGGAAAAGTGGCCGGGCACTTTTGTAGCCGGTGAACGTGGGAATGATTTTGAGAGAAGGGCACATCCGCGTGATCGGGATAGAGAGAGCGTGTTATAGTTGGGTAAGGGAGAAAGAGGGAGAGAGCACCTGGACGCCTCCTCCTCGAGCCAGTTCTGCTCGTGTGGCATCCTGGTGGCCGCGTATGTGTACGTGCACACGTGCAAGCGAGCCGGCGTGGCGAGCGAGCGCGGAGGCAACACACGTGTCGTCCCGTGTATGCGCGTTCATGCAGTTTGTAACGCGCGGAACAGGTATTCCCCCATTGAAATAAGGTAACGTCGCGAATATGAAATATACCCCCTTGTACAACTTGATAATCCGTGGTTACCATAAATCCTGAGTGATTATCCGCGTGTCTATTTATAAGCCTCGTGGCGTCGCCCTCGCCCTCACCCTCGCCCCTCTGCCCGCCCCCTCGTCTTCTTCGCGCCGTGCATGTACCTCCCTCCTTATCCCCCTTCCCTCTTTGTTCGAATACTCCCCCACCCACCCTCGCTATTCTCTCCTTCGTTCTCGCCGAGAGGATGATCGCGCCCAAAGGACCTCGCGTTTCTACCTATATATGCGTGTCACGGCCTTCCATCCTCCGTACGAGAGGGGCTCCTTTCGAGATACGCTCGATAGGATTAATCGGCTTACGAAGACACGGTCTCGCGGCTCGCCGGCCACGGGGAATGATTTGTTGTTGAATATTCGTCCGCACCTGCGACAAAAATGGAGTTCCCCTGACGGAGCTGCCGCCGAGCTTTCTCTTCCCCGTGGATATGGATACCGATCCGGAGGATCCGAGGATCTCTTTCGACCAGCGAACGCCTCTCTATCGTAAAACTTTAATCAGACCAGAAAATATGGCAGCCGCTAAACTTTCTGGTTACCGTAATTTTAAAATTCGGGAATACATCTCGTACCTGGGCTATCAATTTTTAATCGTTCAACGTGGAATCTTCTGCGGAATATGTCCCCTTTATGGATCGTTCGTTTTTATTCTTCCGTCTTCGCCAGTTTTTATGTATATCGTGAAAACCAATGATCGTGGCCGCGATACGAGGCAAATATCTCCATTAGCGATCACGAATCCGAATCTCGCTCTTTACCCAACGTCCACTTGCAATTCTCCGCATTTCTCCCTCGTTACCGCCGCAAGCTGTATAGGCGTCCAGCAAGGACGTATTATTCTTCGTGCCACTTTCTTTCGTTCGGGTTTTTTATATGAGAAAGACGTGATACGTTGCGCAACATCTGGAGTACATTTGAAAACCGGAAACATTCCGACGGCGAAGTACGTCTGTGCGCTGTCAGATTAATTGCGCCCGTTTCTTTCGCGGTATCTCGACGGAAGGAGATCGCTCGGACATTAACGCACGGTACAGAACGAATTTACAGTTTGCCTTATAAAAATCGAGATAGCGATCTGGGCGATTGGAACGGGATCCGCCTCGCAGTGATGTCAAACGGAATCGGGCCTGGATCGTGTTATTGGTTATGCGAGCAGATGTACGCTTTCAACGATAACAAGTGCTCTTCCGATTCGTGGCCCGGAAACACGTCCATCTCGCGTACATCGATCCTCGTTCTACGATCTTCTGGTGGCGGAGAGATTAACGCCGTTTCTCCTTTGTCAAACAGGAAATGCGCTCCACGGGCATAATGTTATATCTGCTCTCGGACATCTAATCTTCGTATCGCATCGGTAATGTATCATTCTCAGCGGTCCATGCTCCGTTGCGTAATTCCGGGTTTCTTGCGAATGGAATTGCTCGCGATCTCAGTAAAGCAACGTGTTTTCTGGTACCGCTGGAGCTGGCTGTAGGTACCTGATTTCTTCATTAGTGCGTCTCGGATAGTACAAGATTTGCCCATTAAATTCTCGACGAAAATAATATCCTTGAGAGGTAACAGATTTTTTCTGCCGCTTTTGGAGGTGTTGGGAAGCACTGTCTGAATTGATTCGCGTGCTAAGATCGAATCCCCAGTCCCGAGAGCAGTGGCGGATTTAAGGAAACAGACTCAGGTGGCAAACGTTCTGGGACACCCTGTATACGTAACCGAATTACAAATAAATTCGCGCGTGCGGTATAAAAATTATAGGAAACAAAAAAAAATATAGTGTTCCGATATAATGTTTTTTGCGAGATGACTAAATCCGCCACTGCCGGGGAGAAAAAAGTCCTGGTTAAAAACTTAAAACTTGGAATGAAGAGGTGGGACATAGGTAAAGATTCCGAGCGTTGATTGTCACCACCCAGAGCCAAGGGAAGAGTTTCAGAAGAGCTCGCAGTCGTCGAGGGGACGAAGAAATCGGGGCTATCCACGAATGTCGCCAGAGGCGCTGCGCGTTGTGCTGCGGCAAGCTATTAAAAACCCAAGTTATGAATGAAAGCCGAGCTGAAATAGAATGGCACGCCGTGCTCCGCCCACAGGAACAGGTACAAACACCACGACGATAAGCTTAGCTCAAGTCCAATGTCAGAAGATTCCCCGGAGGCCAGAAACGAATCCTGCGCGGTGCAGCACCTCATTTTTCAAACACAATCGAAAATCATCGATTTCTCAAAGTTTCATTAAAATAACGAGCCTCCTTCAATAACAACGATTCCTATCACCACTTAACTAAAATATCACCAAACAGACACCGCAATATCTTGCGACAGGACTGAGAAGAATTGCTCGCAACGTTTCTCCGTTCAGAAAAACTTTATTTCGATATGTAGATTTCGCAAGAAAGGTTTAAGTATTCCATGCTCCCCGAGTATCTGACAGACCGTGAACGAGTGTGTGGGGCTTCGCGCGCCGCAAGCTGAAATCACGGTCAACCGAAATTATGCGTAAACGAGCTCGCCCGAACGGGGCGGGCAATACATCCGAATGGTAACGCAGGTCGTTCCGTAGTTCGACGGGAAGGGATCGTGAAAAGGGCACGATGCCCGACTGTCTGTCACATTCTTGATGTCAGCGGGCCAGAGAAGGGCCGGTAGTCGAGCATCCTGACGATTCAATTAGGATTCAGGCATGCAGGTCCGGATCTCTGCCCCTCTCTCTCTCTCCACGGCTGGTCCCTAGCCGAAGCCCCTGCGCCAGCTTTCTTTCGAGACCCTCCTCGGGTATAATCGATCGCCGATTTCACGAGAGATCCATCGGCTCGCTCGCGTGGCCGTTGATATATGAAGATTACGGGACGAGCGCGAGCAAGTGAATTTATTAAAAGGCTTGATATTTATGCGCCACGATGCATCGATTACGAATATCGATTTTAATGAACGGTACGTACACTTGCGGTAACTTCGGGAGATTTTCCAGGGAACAGTTTGGTCGTTTCGGGTGCTAAGAGCAGGATCGTTTCGGCGCGACGGGGCCCTCGTTCGAAATTCAATAGACTTGGTTTCCCTTGTGCTCGGTTATGATTAACGAAGACTGTGCTAGGTCGATCGATACAGAACTATCCCTTTACGTATGGAAATATCGTTATAATCGTGTACACAAACGAGTCGCCGGGCCTCGGTTGAGACTAAGGAAGAGGAAGCAAAGCGTTGAACCAAGGGGTTGAAAGCTTGGACGAGGCCATCGGCGAGAAGCGTCGCGGGACAATGGAGCAATCAATAGGGTAATGTGAGGACACTTTATCGAATTATCGATGCGGTCGACACTGGCGTACCTACGGTCAATGGACACGGGTACCCTGCTTTTCGAACGAACCCTTCCACTCCCTTTACATTCTCTTTCTCTCTCTGAAACTCTTGCCCGTTTCCCTCTGCCTCTCTGTAACGTCCCACCGGCCCGCTTTCTATCTGCCTATCCGTCTCTCTTTCTCACGGTTTCCCGTCAATGCTCGTCCGCTGATAAAGTGAACCATCCGTGCCGTAACAAGCTCAGTCGCCCTTGACACTTTGCCCGGTTAATGTCCAGGAGGCACGCGATAAATCCACCCCCGATACCGAATCGCCTCGACAACGCTTGAGTCGCTAACGCGCGAGTGTCTTTCGCCGTGGAATCCATTATCTTCTTGGTGTACGTGGTCACCACCGACGCTTTGGCTTTGTGCTCTCCACGCGTGGCTCCTCTGTGTCCCGTGCTGTCCATCAGTTAACGTTGGAGAAGAGTGCTCGGAGGACCAGGTGCAGAATACAATGGTTTGAATAGTTGGAGAAAGATTGGTAAGAATCGTCTTCTCAGCTTCGTTCCGCAGTTTTTCATCCAGTCAGTGGGATACGAAGCTTCGCCCATTTCCCTTTACTAAGTAGATTGATAGATCTCGTATACCTACTTACAATTAGTCCCAGACCCTTGAGTACTGGCAATTAGGCTCTCTGCTATCTTCACTGTTTATCACATCTACAACCTCGCGATGCCTCCTCCTCCGCGATCGATGTCGAGCAAGCTCAGCGTCCTTCTCTCGACAGGCCCTGGTCATCGACCGTGAACCAAACAGAAATCTTTCGCTCGCGACGCAAAAGACGTGGTGGCTGCAAAACGCTGCCAGGAAACCCGGTCGCGAGTGGGTTTCGCGGCCGAGTGTCGGACACTTAACAGGGACGATGGTGGGCCGATACTTTTACGCGGACGCGATCACATATTTCATGTCAGTTGGACTCGGCCTTTTTTCCCCCCTCGGTGCTTCAATACATATCGAGGCATCGTCACGCGTTCGACTGCCGCCGCGACATACACACAGAGCGGCGTACGCAGTTGTAATTGCCGCGTTCGGCCCTCGGTATTCTTATCTGGGTCCGAAGCTGGACGACAGGCGAAGCGGAGCGCGGCGGGGCGGACGGGCCGCGTCGCCACGGTCCCACGAGCCATGTCCGATTGACCGCGTGTGAGAACACGATATCGCACGAATGAGTTATGATCCTTATTCGTGGATTTGCATACCGATTCATTATGCGCCGGTGGAAGTCAAAATTGGAACGCGACGTGGCGCAACCGATCACGTTGCCGCCACTCACGATCCAGAACGGGAGGAGACGATAAATCAGAGACTCTCCACCGTGGCCCGATTCTTTCTTTTTCACTCCACTGTTCACCGTTCTTTTGCTCCCGTAGGTGGACAAAGTACTACAACTGTTGGAGACTAGGCATCCATCCGTGGATCCTGTAGATCGGGATGTTAAATATCCAGCGCAAAAATCTCCATTCGTCTCTATAATAGCGTGGGTAGAAGTAACCCGTAAAGTATTGTGGGGAAAGAGTGCGCACTTAGAGTTTAGATTTCTCTAAAATCTTTGGTATTACACTGATAGTCATATCATGTTGTGAGAAATAACTATTATCCCTTATTATTCGATAGAGAGTGACTTTATGTAAATTTACCTGTCGCAACTTATATAAAATAAATATTTCCAAAACGTGTCATTCCCAATTCTGCAACGATTTTTCTTTTTGAAAGTCCTGCTTCTAGAATCTAGTTTGTCTTGAGCGATGTGAAGCATCTCTACACTAATTGGTTTTCGGCCGGTTATTCTCTTATAAGTTCTAACAATAAATGAATAAGACACTAAAATAAAGTCATATTTTTTAATCAAAAAGTTAATAAAAAACGTATTTTGGAAAAATATTGCGGATTAAAAATTAATAAAAAGAAACAAAAGCCGATATCGCATGCGAACTCTTGCCCCACTGCATTGTGCGAACTTTTACCCCCACAGCTATTTTTACACTGTTGAATCAATCCTGTTATTTGTGAGGAGAATTGAAAACTTCTATTAGCACTTTTGAATAGAATAATTTCAGCTCTTTCAGACGACATATGAATTAAAATATTTACTGATCAATTTATAGGAATAATATTGATTCCTAAAAATGAGAATATTACATCAGAACTACATAACGAATTCAGTACCTACTTACCGCATTGTACGATAACAAAACGAAGCACAGCTACACAATTCGACACTGGTGACTCTACCTTGATTGACAATTGACTGTCAATCACCATTAGCAACTGCCACAACTCAAACCATGAAATTCGCATGGTGCGAACTCTTACCCGCTGCGAACTTTAACCTACCTTTACTCTATCAGAGAAGATCGCGAAAAGTAACGGAGCTTTCGCGAGCGTCCTTCGCAGCCGGCGCGCGAGGTTATTATCACGAGCGTGGCTGCGAATCCATCGGTCGGTGAAGGCCGTGCGCACAGATGTTCTAAATTGCACGCAAACAAATCACTTTGGTACCATCTACGCGCGCGCAAATACAGTTGTGCAATGACTCGGGTTGTTAGGTAATTCGATTTATGTAACGGTGCCAGCGCTATTGTTGACGCGTGTTGGTCTTTTGCGTGGATTCGACGGAACATGCCGCGGAGAAAGAGGCGGCGGACTCTCGGTCCGCTGGTGGGACGCGATCTCTCTTCTGCAGCTGAAGGATATACATACGTGTACGCGATATTTATTTTCATGCTCGTCGCACGGGGTATCGATTCAATTAATTTCACGATCGTCGCGTCGAGGGGACTGGTGCCGGTGGACGCGCGCTGGCCGCAGCTCCACGTCCAGACGAGCAAAAGAAAGAGCCCGGGGAACGAGACGAGAGCATCACGGCCGAGATGGAGCGAGAGCGTAGCCGGAGTAACGGATGAACGGATTGTCCGAGATAAGAAGAGATGACAGGTAATTCGGTGGATGGAAAGAAGACAGCTGGTCGAGGTGCTTGGAGCGCACCCACCGGTCGTCTTCTCGCATCTTAATCCTCCTTATTCTCCGTTTTATCGATCCCTCGGCTCGATAAGGCTGCTCGGTGGAATCGAGAGCCTTCCACCCCCTCGACTAATTACCCGGCCAAAAATCGCTCCGCATCTGTACCTACATCGCGAAACGAAGGAGGCAAGGGGTGAGATAGAAAATTCGTTGGATCGTAGTGGTGTCGTTTGTACGCGAACGTCTCGAAGGAGAAACGAACGACACTCGTGGCCGAAACGATCGCGTCCGATCAATGAACACAGAGAGAAGCCGATACGCCCGCTCGGGGCTTATACCCCACTTTCATCCCCAGAGAACAGAAGTTCTAGAAGGTTGGGAAGCCTTCTGGCCGGAGAGGGAGGAGGAGGGAGGATAATACTCGCGCGACTGCCTTAAAGCGTGCGTACTCGCGGTTTAAACAGCAACAGCAGCAGCAACGGACACCCCTCCACATGCCGTTTCTTCTCCTCTCGTCTCTTCTCTCTGGTCACTCTCTTCTCTTACCTCGCCAGTGGTTAGTCCTGGCTCCCTCTTCTCTCCTTCTTCCTTTCTTTCTCCCTCCGCTGCCGATGTACCTTGTCCCTAACGCTCTCTCTTTCTCCCACTCTCCCTTGGACGGTCGCCCTCTCCTTTTCACTCATTCTCCTCGTCACTATCCTGCTCTCCTCCGCTCTTCTCCAGAGTCTCTTTAGTTTTGTGCGCTACCTGCCTGCCTTGTGGCTCGCTCGTATCGTATCGTATGTAAGTGAGGCGAGGTGGCGTGGCGCGGGACGAGGCCAGGTTGGCCCGATGCTGCTTCTTTACCTGTGTGCGCCACGGTATGGCGCGGCGTTGTCTCCTCGCGTGCACGCTCACACACACGGCCCTCTCCACGCGTGCGAGCACGCACTCTCACGCACGCCGTGCGCCGTGAGCGCAAAGGAGAACGCGAGGAACGGAGACGCTCCGTTTCGCGATGCGAACGAACCAACCGTAGACGGCACGGGGAAATTCTGCTCGTTTTTAATTAGAATGGTATAATGTGTTCAGACATACCATATACAAATACGGTGACGGTGTCATCTCGTTTCGCGCTCTTTTCCACCCTCTCCATCACCGAGGAGAGACTTGCAGACGTATCAGATTGAGTAACGCATGCGGTTGGGTACTGCAGCGTCAGTGGCTCCAGAAAGTCACGAATTTGGTGACGAAAACGTAGCTTGCAGAATAGGTAGGGGAGAGGTGCTATAAAAGGGACTGGTCTTAAATGGGACAAATGGAATTGCCAAAATTCTAAACGCTTTACACATGCAAGTTATTTTCCTGTTTATGGTAACACTAGTGCCCAGTCATTTGACGTAAACTTGACGTAAATTTGACGTAATAATCCGCGGTTAATGTTTTTCGGCAGTAAAAGTAAAATTTTCGTTGATTTTTTGTTTTTTCTGAGATCAAGATGTATACAAAGTGTTAAAGTGTTATATCATTAAAGTAGCCTGTATTCGACTGAAACGAAAATACTTAACAGGTAAGATTAATTGATTCTTTTGTTTGTTTTGAGGTTATTTTATATTAAACTCACTTATAGTCTTAAAAGGGACAGCATAATAAGTCTTAAATGGGATGACCGTTTGATGGCTGTCCTTCTCATACACATGTACTGCTGGACACTATTTTACTTTCTTGTAAAGTTATTAGCGTATCATCTGATACATTGATGGCATTGTTTTAAATTATCAATTATTAGTTGATGCCGTATTGCTTCAAATTTAAAAATTAATAAAGTGACTATTCAAAGCGACAAACTTTATCGTTAAAAATTAATAATATAATCGTTAATCTGCAATATGAAAACTTACCTACCTATTTTAGTACAATTGATCTCATTTTTGCTGAAGTAGAATTGAATTCTAAACTATTTTATTATTTAAGTGTTTTATAGATTTTTTGTATTCGTACTTATATATGTACTTATATATTATTTACCACTCGTGGGTATACCTATGTTGAACTTACAGTTAGTCAAAAATATTGATGATTTATAGTACAAAGAGTTAATTTTTTCATAGATTCCTTTGTTTTGTATCATTAAGATTTATAATTATAATTGTAATACTTAATAAGTTTAATTTTATTAACGTGTCCCTTTCATGACTTATACTGACCCATTTAAAATCACCTAATCGTAAAAGGGACATTTCCCACTTACTTGAAAATCGAAGATTTTGTTATTTTCTATTACAATTTATGAGTTTGTAATATACTTTTATTGAAGGGAAATAATCACGCTTTCTTGTGATGTACTTGTTTTTTAAGTACCTATAATGATATTGTCACAAATGGACGCTAAACAAAAGTATCCCTTTTATAGCATCTCTCCCCTACACATTCAATAATCCAAAGTCCATCGAATTGCTTCTAGCAATTCGTAGGTTTCTAATAGGTCTCGGTACCAGAGTTGAGGTCCATTTTAAAGGGCCTTCTCACGCTTCGTCTTCTACCTCTGTTCACTAGAGATGCCTCGTCATCCTCAACTTGCACCACATACATAACACAGAGTTTTACCCGTTGAATATATTCTACGGAAACGTGGAATCGAACACGAGCCCTTCGTTCCCTAAATCGGCGATGCAATTATGGTGACTGGTAGCTGCGGGACGACCAGATTTCTAAGCAGAACGAAGGAACGAACGAAGTTGCCCAGAGGAGCACGCAGACTTCCCCATGGAGCCTGTCCGCGTCTAGAGGCACGTTAGGTCTCGCGCGCGCGAGAGAGTACCCGCGCGAGCTGACGCGTTTGTGTTGGTCTGAGCCAGGCGATTGTGTGTGGCCGGTGCACAAGAGCGTGGCTCCCCTCCCTCCGGAGCCACACTCCACCACACTCCTCCTACCTCTCAGCCTCTACCTCCTTCTTCTACCTGCCGGCCCGGCCGACACACATGTGTATGTGTACCTTGGTCTTCAGTGTAAGATCTGAACCAGCGGAGAACGCACGCTATTGTTATATCATTATCATTGTCATCGTCCGTGGCCATTCGCGCCGGTCCCCGCCCGTCTTTCGCCGTGTGTCGCGAACCTCTCGCCCTGTGTGCCCGCGACAACCTGGTCGGAAGCTGCGGAAAATCCTGGCCCCGCCGTCCACCCCGTGCGCTCCGTGCTCCGGAAGAAGCTCGCGAGGGAACGACCGGCAGGAGCGCGGCGTGCACGCGACGGGGTCACGTTGCTCGCGATCAGTGGTGCATGGTCAAAGGATGAGGGGATATATGGCATCGCGGGTGCGCCCTCTGACAGCGAGCCGCGCACGGGGCGGCCCGCCCGTTTGAACACGTGGGAAATCGCTACCGACATCCCGGCAAACGAGCTCTCCGATCCACCTGTTCGCGAGCTTTCGTTGGCGCGTCGAAGCTCGATCGGTCGTCGTCCCCGGGGGTCGATCGTCGGACGACGCAGCGAGATCGCGAGCAGTGGTCAGCTGTGATTAAAAGAAACACCGGTGTGTGACGGGTGAAGCGTGTGCCGTGGGCGAGGGCTCGAACGATTTCTCTGCCGGACGAGAAGGAAGACGTCGAGTGGTCGATTAGGATCGAGGGGACCCAATGACGGGGAGGAAGAGAAGGAGGTCTCGGGACTCGACGGACCAGATGGGCAGGATTGATCGGAAAGAGGTTATGCCTGACGACGCCTAATTAAATCGATTAGACTTTGGGGTTAATTGTTCTGGAACGTCAGTTCCCTTACGCCCGTCTGTCGCCGCTACTGTCATCGTTCCGGGGCTGTTCGTTTGTGATCGGGAACGCGACTGATCCAGCCAAGAACCGTGACCTTCCGGCCGATCGAAACTGTACGCTGAGAGGCGACCAGAAAATTTCGGTGCTAAGTGACGTCTCGTGTTCAGCAAGCTTCGCCTTATTTCCTATCTGCGTTGGGCGAACAACCAGTGTCACCTCTTCGTCGCCCTCTGCTTCCCCTCTGGTGTCTTCTTTTTCTTCTCTGCCTCCTTCGACGCTGTTCCTGTTCCCCAGACCCTCCTTTTACTCTTCTTCTCTCCCCTCGCTCTCGGATCCTTCCTTTTCTGCGAGGCTGCTGATCGGATTGAACCATCCCCGGTTGTCATCGGCATCCACGGCTGTGAATAAAAGTGAACGGCCGTGCAGCGTGAAAACTGGTGTCCATTGTTGCGTTCCTAGTGCCGTGTTGTCGCCGTTCTTTCGTTGACAAACAACCCGGTCCAAAATCTTCCGTTTCTACCCTCATCCTTCGTGCTCGGGATTGTCAGTGAGGAGAGCTCAACCTCGCAGTCCCGATGATTGCTCAATTAGTTCTAACCGTGATCGCGTAGTGCGTGGTTGAAAGATTCGATTGGTCCGAAGCGGGCCCACCTGTACAGCGTCCCTGTGACCGTGCGTGTTCAGTGCGAGGTATCCTCGAGAGTCTCGTGTCTACCGTGGACCACTCGGTGTGCGTGATATCCTCTGACCCTCGTCCAGAGCTGTGCTCCTTCCAGGAGAAGCCGATTATGCGGACGAATAGTCGTGTTGATAAATGATCCGCGCGATCGGCGCTGCTCTTCGGCGGAGGCTACCAGTTGAAACTGACGGTGAGTGATTTGTTGATCTAGAAAATCCCGTGCGCCGACGGTGTCTTCTTCGCCGATTCGCGCACGGCAAACATCGCGCAGCATCCCTGTAAACAGTGTAAACGGTGCCCACGGCTTCTGTTCGGTGTCTCGACCGGTAACGCGAAAAACGTGGCTCGGCTGGGGTATCTGTCGGAAGGTATCTCCTAATAAAGCGACGCGATAAGTAAAGAGGAATTGGCGTTCGTGGAACCGCGGGACGTGTAAGGAGTTGCCGGTTTCGCGGCACCGCGAGAAGTCGTGCCGCGAGCCAAGGATCCCGGGCGAATTCGAGCGAGGAACCCGAGCCAAGCCAGCACGCCGGCAAATGGAACGATAAATCCTTCGATTGTCGAACGTCGATAATCGTTCGCGGCGGCGCTCCGTTGTAGACACGGCCAGAACAAACATCGACCGGGCCCGACCTGTTATCGTGCGCACGTGATCGCCACGGACGGGGCTGATTTCTGCTCTCGCGAGAAGTGAAAATATTGCTCGGCCTGCTCGGTCACGTTTACAATGTAACACGTCGATCGACGACCGCGACAATCCGCGAGAAGGGAAGCTTTTGGTGAAACTCGACTCGCGGTTATCAGTCGCGATTCTCGATTTCAGTCGAGCTTCAGCTCGTTACCCGATTTGCCAACATTCGTTAATTTTTAACGCGACTATATGGTTTTGATAACAAAAAAAAAAAAAAACAACCACACGAATCTCTACACGATCGTTGTATCGTTCTTTCGAATTGTGTTTTTCTTTTTCGCTCGAATCTAAAAAATCAAATTCATTGCCGAGATCGAGCCTTTTGCGCGCGCGCGTCTTGCTCTCGATAGGGCACTATGGTATAATTCCTCATTATTTTAATTAAGGAGAGCAAGAACCTTACTTCTTGACCACGCGAACAATTGCCAGTGAAATTGCTGTCAACGACGGCGGCGCCCTTTGGACGAAACGTCTCGCGTCTCAGACACTCTCGACTTTCTCGGTCAGCTCGCTTTTTACCTGCGCCGGTAGCCGCCGCTGAATCAGCCGCGTCACCGCGCTAGATGACGAGCAGGAAATTACTCTGAAATCTCGCGCCTGGGGATTCACAAATGTGCAAACTCGCCGCTCGTCTCTGCTTCGTATGTGTCTCGTTGGACAGAGCAAGAAGTTTCGTCGGATTCTTTGGCAGATCGTCAACTCGTGTCACGTTTCTGCAAACAATGTTTTTAATTAGCTGCAAGTACAGACAGCTAATTGTAAGTAGTCTACTCTACCGGGTTTAACCGTGTTCAGGGTTGTTCGCGCATTCATCACTCGCGGTCGTTCTCCATCGATCTTCCATTTCGTTGTACGACTTGTAAATTAAAATCACGATTCCCGGGTTTCTTAATCTACTCTGAAGCAGCGTGTTTATTACGCGCGTTCTTGATTCATCACAGCCTTTTTGTTGTCCGCATTGTGTTTTCTCCTATCTGACTCAACGAGGAAAATAAATGCTGTTCATATTTCCTTGCGGACGAATTTCATTATTCCGAGTTCAGCTCGCTTATAGGAATCTAAGTGGCAGCTACATTAAGTTCCTCGTAGTTTCATTTCCTTCGTCCTCCGCTTACTTCACAATCGTATTCAAGAATATGTTTGCCTGTTTGATGAAAGTCATACATGCGCATTCCGCGCGATGCGCGGCATGGAACGTGTTGATCAACCAGAGTGCATATTTGCGGCCACGGTGAAAAACGAGAACAGGAATCTTAACAACGTTGAACGCAGGAAGCACGGGATCGAGGAAAGACGAGTCATGATATACGAAGTTATCCTTTTTGTCAGCGACTCCTCGCTTTTTGCGCTTGCTGCGTTGTTCTCTTATCGATCACAGGGCGACAAAGTATCGCCGGATAAAGCATCAATTTCCCTCAATGAACGATCGCACTAACCGACGCGGCGGCAGTAAATTATTAATCAGATCGGCTAATTACGCGTTTCCAGCCGTAATGGAAATTCCGCGACTACCCCTTCTGCCTCGTTATTAATCTCACGGGATACGGGGATTTTCTAATACACTTAATTAACCCCGTTGCGCGAGCTCAGCCGGATCAATGCGTTCTCGAGACAGTGGCACTAATCGCGCCCGTAAAACGGCAATATTTCGATGTTCCTGTACCATAAATTTACGCGCCTGCTGCGCGCGTATCCGCGCACAAGATGGAATTACCGCGTGCGTTGAACTTTTCCTCTTTTATTCGCTCCTCGTCCAGGAGTTTTTGCCCGGATCGGCGTTAACAAGTGACGGACCGATGAACACGTTCAGCGACTTAATCGCTCGTTCGACACCTGTATCCGAAACGGCCTCTGCGAGATCCACCGCGAATCATTGCGAACGCCAGTCTGCAGAAACAATTTTTCCCTCGGGGGTCGATGGGTACGGTACGCTCGGTGAATGGTGGCCACCTTTAGTGGCCATATTTCCAACTTAAAAGGAGCTGCTGTCAGCAGTGATTTGGGTGGCGAGTGAAGTGCCGCTTTTATAGTACGCACGGGAGGAGACAGTCCAATTAAGGGCACATTTGTATACTTAAGTGCACCGATATCGATGTATAAATCGGTCCGCGTTGCACGATTTATGGCTCCGCCGAATGTCGTAAAACGTCCGGCAGCCAGATACAGCTTGCACGAGAGAGAGGGGGGGAGAGAGAATTGAAGGGGAGAGAAAGAGAGAGAGAGAGAGAGAGAGAGAGAGAGACCGGGCCTCCGCGTTCTTGGAAGCTGAACCCACGTCTCCACGAACGTTTGAACGAACGCCACCGGCCAATGGTCCCTCTTTTTCCTCCTTTTAATTGCTGAAAAAGTCCATTCTCGGGGACCGGTCGGCCGCGTGACACACGAATCATCTCTTCCCGCGCGCCGTCGCCTCATGAATGAAATATTGAAATGAATCGGAAACGGAGACACGCGTCCCTCGGGCGGAGTGATCGAGAAGGAGGGCGAGCAACGTAAAACCAGGGCAACCGATCTGGAACCCATGTTAGTCGCATCGAAAGTGGAACTGTAATTCGCAATCGATAGATCCCCTAAATTCGGTCCTTCGTAACTGTCATCGAACCTGACTGTTCTCCGAAACTGTCTCGAGAAACAGCGCCGTATCAGTTTTCAATACCCTGGAGCTTGATTCCTCGCGGACGTCTCGGGTGTAAAATTTCTCACTTTCTAGGGACTTTCTCCGTTAGTAGTAATATTTTAATTACAACGAGTGACTGCGCGATATTAATGCTAGTAGTGGCTCGCTCCTCGCCACCGGGGGAATAACGTAATATTTTTTCCTCTTTTTTTTCTCTCCCTCTCTCCGTCACGATTTTCACTGCTCGCTCTCCCGCGTGCGTTTCATGCACCTGCGAGTGGTCTAGAGGTGGCAGGGTTACAGTAAGGCTTACGCACGGTAATGAGTTTCGAGTCATGCCGGCCTCGAAGAGGCTTCGAGCGATCGCGCCGGCCAGCGTTAGAAACTCGCAATTTGTCGTCGCCGCACGCTTTTCAGCGATCACCCATTTTCTAATCCGTCGATTTATCATCGGAGGAACGCTGGCGATTCGCGTAAAACCGGTGAAATCCGAATGGGTATACAGGGTGTCCCGCAAAAGCGTGGCTACTCACGGGTTTCAAATAAACATGAGCCGGGCCTGTCAATAATTTATGCAACACTTCCGTGTATCCCACGTCTTTGCTTCTTCCATGAGAAATCAGAAACGGTTCATTTCGAGAAAAAAACTTCATTTCGCTCGGAGATGACTTCCTTGACCACGAGGGAAACGCGAAGAATGTTTTCGGTGTTCAGTTAATGTTCCGTGATGTACGACTTCTACGAATCTTCGAGAGATCGAGTAGTTGTATGTGTGGGGAAGGGGGAAGACGAGGATGAGTATCGTGTTCGAGTATAAATCATGAAAGCATAATGACGGAACATTTCTAGAAACGATGACTGAATGGCGTCGCCGTTGTGTCGCGGTCTGCCATCTCCGTGAAAGTCATTTTCATGCGAGAAAGTCGGATAAAAAGGGAGATTCGTCTGTGTATCCAGCGCGGATGCCCGCTAAAAGTCAACGTGGAAGCGTCTCCGGCGGATTTTCGACGGCGGAGCTCCGCGAGGGGTTAAACCCTTTACGCGCTACGTCACAAAGGAGAGCGAGTTTACAGCCCTTATAACGCGAGCTGCACCCCTCTCTCATTCTTCTGGGACGGAATGCGTACGGTAGACAGCGCCGGGAAGGTATATTTCCCTTGTCGTAAATCTTCTTCGCTTGTTTCTCGCGTGCTCTTCAACGATCGCCGTTGAGTTACGCTCGTCGGTGTGCAGCTCTGCCTCCTCCTCGTTCCTCTGTCCGCTTCGTGCGTTAGCGACTCGTAAACGCTCAAAATGAAATCCTTTAAAGCACGGTATATCCATTTCGCGTCTAGCGATTTGCATGCAAATCTGACACGTTTGTGGCCTGCGCTGACGAGGGAATATTGACGTTTCTTG
Organism: Andrena chrysosceles; assembly: GCA_963855975.1. Classification (NCBI taxonomy): domain Eukaryota; kingdom Metazoa; phylum Arthropoda; class Insecta; order Hymenoptera; family Andrenidae; genus Andrena; species Andrena chrysosceles. The sequence continues at coordinate 4,421,482 of OY979766.1, read as the reverse complement.
TGTCATCCCGAAGTCCTCGAGGTATAGGTACTAATTGAAATACTCGCGACTCTTCTTTTCGATACGAAGCGTTTCGTAATTTGTCGTACAACTGAAGAGCAACCAGAGTGATCGTCCGTCCAAAAATAAAAGCGGAGGATAAACGTTGAACAAAATTTATCTAACGAAGCTACGTTTTCGTGATAATCGTTATTAAACATTCGTTCAATACACATACAGCTGGCTGCTGTTCGATTAACCTCGGCAAACACTACTGATCTTTTGCATTCTATATATCACTCGGTCTCGTTTGTATTTTCTTTTCACGGTACTTTGCGTTCACGCGGGTTATGTTAATAAGCGCCAATAGAGATAGTAAGCGTTTGTCAAGAAACAGCCGTCGTTACACACATCCCCGCGAACTTTCGAACTGGATTTTCGCGAGAGCGAAGCGTCGCGCGAAAAAAATTCTTATCCGACGCATTCGAGCTGTCTCTTAAGAAGAATTTACGCCTTCCTCGATCGCACCGCGAATTACTCGGCACTCCATAAATATCGTACATGCACGACAAGCGGCCGTCGTTGTCTGGCAGTTTCTGCGGTTCGCAACAAAGCCCACGGTGCTCGGAAGGGGCGGGGAAATGGAGGAGCTCGACGAGGGGCTCGTTACTTTTCCACGGCGGAACGCAAATATTAATTATCTCGGGTCGGTTGGGCGCGATCTTGAAAAACGGCCGTGGTAACGCTCGCTGGCATACTTGGCGCGATAATCAGATCCGCGGCTACGATATGTTTCTCAATAAAACAACGTGTACGCCGTGTATGCGTTCTATCGGTCGCGCGCGCGCGGGTGCGCTCGCGCCCGTGGATTTGAATATGTTTACATTCTTGTCTTGTTTATCGGACCGCGAATCGCCGGTGAACGAAGCGAACTGCAAGCCGAGGATACAGGCCGATGGCATCTGACTTTTGCGAAACAGGTGGTTTTAACCATATAGGCCGACGGAACACAATGAGACGTGTCCCTCTGCTGGACCATAATCCATCTTGGAAGTCAATCCAGTTCGCCTTGGCATGGAAAATCCGCCGTGTCTTCGACGAAACTCTCTATTGTTGTTGGCGGGTAGTGGATGTAGAACAATGTCTTTAAGAGCAAATGCCGGCCGGCTGCGTTTCGAGCCGGCCACGGCGGACCGATCGATCGTGCCCCGGAACGATCGCAATTTAACTCATTTGCATGAGCCAGCGGAATCGGGTAGGGGCGATTAAATCTTCTGCGATGTGTACGAGTCTATCCTCTGCAGGAAGATTCGAGGGATCGAGTGTCCCACGGGAGATATATCTGCGGAATCGCGGGTGTTTATCATTCGCGCCATATGAAACAACACGGTGTTGGAGTTATCCTGACCCGTTCGCCCACTTAAGCTCATCGAATCGCGCTTCTACGAAACAAGTATAAAAGATCAAAGCGTTTTCGGGTTTAACGCTCGTGAATCCGTGCCGTAAAACGGCCAACAACTGAGAAATAAAGTAAGGCAGACGGTCTGCCCGGTTGCGAGCTATTCACGTTCTTAATTTCGAAGACAACACGCCCACCGAACTATTTACGAGTAGAAGAGGGCAGGGATCCTGCGTGGTGCGCCGATTAGATTAAATCAAACCTCGAATAAATTGATACGTTATTTTCTACGGGGGGGTTATCCCTCGACTGTTCTTCCACCAGACGTTTCATCGACTCCCTTCGTCCCACCGTTTCCATTTTAATTACGTAAACGGACGGATAGCAAGGCAACGATGTCCCACGGATTATAATATCCTTCGTGTGACTCAGCCCCGTTCGAAAACCTCGGGGTGCGTTGCCTCGTTTGGAATTCTTCCAAATTTCCATCTAAAAGCAGAGCATCTACCTGTGAACCCGAAGATCGTTACCTGCAGCTGCTTGCTCCGTCGATGAAGCGGTCGTCGACCCTGACCAAACACTTTCGTCCCGGCGAGTTTACCTTTTAAGGTCTACGAAACGTCTACGAGGCCGCCCTAGCGTCATCGAGATCCAACGATGTCCTCTTCTACCCTCCTCCTAGGCCCCTAATTTCCCGAACATCCCAACGAACGGAAGATCGTAAACGGGAGAGAGGAGAGGGGGCCGAGAGAAACAGAGAGCGAAGGCACGCAGGGATCGTTTTCGTAAAAGAAGTAGGCTGTTCCTTTGGCCACTTCTCTCGTTGGTTCTGTTAGCTGGTCCCTCGAAACGATCGGTGTTTCTCTCCGGAGAGTGCACCGTAGAGAAACACGACGATTCCTTCAGGAAGAGACGGCGAATTCCGATGGGTGGGAGGTCGATATCATCGAAAAGGGCGAGGGAAGGGGCAAGGCACAGCGGCACCGTGTGGACGGAACGGGGGGCGTGAGGAGAAGAAAGGAGGCAGGGCGGCGGTGGGCCTAATTAGTCAGGGATATATCTGGAATCTCATGGAGGCTGAGTTTTGTAGGCCTCCTTCAGTTTTATGTACGCAGGCGGATTTCTCTGGTGGATTAGCATACAAATCGATTTAAACTCGAGATAAATAGCCACTCAAAGGCTCCTCACACGGAGCCGACTCGGAGCATTATCTTGTCCACCGGTGAGATTAACGCTTAATGCTTTATACTTTACAGCCAAGAAGTCTTCCCCGCGTTGCCTCCCGCAGTTACCACTATATATACTTAAGTGTGTACCTGCGTTTTGTCGTTTGCCTTTTATCTCTCCCACTCCTCCCGGCGTTTTCGCCGCGGAGGAGGCCACCTCGGCCCGTTCACGCACAACGGGGACCCATTGCTTTCTCGATTAATCGAAACGGCAGGTTATCGTTCGCGCAATATCGAGCCGTCGATGCCCGGATCGCTTACACTTTACACCCCCGATGGATTTCACGGGAGTAGTTGTGCGCGGTGGCGTCATCCGTGTCGAGAGGAGGCGCAGGTAAACCGAAGGACGATAAAATCGCCACTTCACCGCCCTCCCTCTGTTCGTTGCGCCGCGCCGCTCCGCGCGATGATCCCCGGAGCGTATCTTCCCCGGCCGCTCGGCCAACGTATGACAATTAACCACGGAGTCGCCTTCCTCGGGCCTACCTTGCCCCCTCAGCCAGGGACGCTTATTAAAGGGTGAACAGCTCGCGAAACCAGTCGCCGAGCGGAATTTCTTTAAATACGTTTATTAGGATCTACGGCAGCTTCGAGTCTCTTTCCTCCTGCCTTTTACCAAGCAGCTCCTGAGTGTTGCGTTTCAACGAATACTCGCGGTAGATTTATCGAGACCGTTGAGGATTGAGGAAAATAATTCAGTTGTATTCTTGGGTAGGTATAATAGCAAGAGACAGGTGGAATCGTCGTATTGTATCACTACGCCATCTTGAAGATCAGCTTCCACTCGAGGCTCTCCAAAACCATCCGTTCGTTCTTAGCTTTTATGGAACCATCGAAATTACGAAACCTCCAGATTCAACCTCCAATTATGACGCGTTGTAAAGTAAAATTTATAGCGTGCCTATTGTGTTCCCAGCGTAGGCCTTTGGATCCTTCGGTCCTCTCGAGGTTTACGATTATATCAAGCTCGTTAATTTATTCATCCTCCGTCGCCAATGGCCACGATCTATCGTTCGCCAAACGATTCGGCGATCGCGTCGTCTACCATCCGATCCTAGAGAAACGAGTTTCGGTTACGCTCCTCGACAGATCCCCGCGAGTGCACGGGCTCGTCTGTGTTTTATCGGCGTTATTTCGATTATTCATGATCGCTCAAGGTCCCGGGAGCAGCGATCGTTTCTCTGGCCAGTCATTAACCGACAGCCATCGAACACGTGGAACGATGATGCCTGTGAAACTGAAATCCCCCCGGAGATTTGTCGTATCGACTCTTAGCGCTCGTTAATCCTCATCGTTTTTATCCTAAGTCATCCGTTGTCCCTCCTCCCTCGCAGCACTTGTCGCTTTTAATTGGCTCTTACGTAAACGTATAAATTAGCCTGATATTCAGCAAGATTTTTCGATCGGCTTTTGTTCGTCGTATCGGCCGGTGAATGGCTGATACCTTAGAGCGGGTCTTCGGTCGAATAATTACTGTCTCGATGGACGAGGAGACTCGTTACCTTGATCGTTCTATGAAGTGCGCGTGCAGGATGGATCGATTGAAGCGAGGCGATTCGAGCGATGAAATTTCACGGGCAAACTCGGTGAATGGGAAGCTGCTACTTTTCTGCGGTTGTTAAGGCGAAAAATATAGCGGGAGCACAATGACGGGAGGGCAGTTGTACGAGCCCGTTTATTCGATAGTTACTGGTAACATTGGCGTCTTAAGTAATAGTGGCTCCGTAAATAAAATAAGTACGTTACGGGGGCCGTAATAATTGCGGGTTTGTATAATGCTTCATTTGCATTAAGTAAGACATGATGGCGCGGTAACCCCCGTCCGCCGTTGCTGTTTTAGCAATTACCATAATTTGGTTAATTAAGAGGCATTATCGGAAACTGAAAGCAGCCTAAAGGGTATCCACGGTCCGCGATGCTATCGTATCGCTATGCTTATCCGCCGTAACGATACCAGTCGTTATTAAGCAGTTATCACTCTAATTACGTATATATGTTTAGCAAAAGAGAAATTTCATTAGGCGAGGTACACGCTGCGCGCCACGCCGCTCTGCCACCATTGTTTATTCATTTTTTATCGCCATTAATGACATGGCGTCGATCGGTAACGGAGAAGAAAAAAAGGAGCATCCGTGGATCGCGTGAAATGCAGTATGTACGATATAGTAACAGCAGCCTCTCGCGCCTCGCCTGTGTGCTCTCAATTAACTCGGCCCGATTATTTCCCATCGCCTCTTGAAATTGCGCGAGAACACATTCTGACAAGTGTATATACATGTAAGTCCTGTCCTAACACTGTCAGTGGAACGATCAGAGATCCAGAAAAGGGTTCTTCTTTAGGTAAAATTGCAAATCTTGACGAAGCTTTTTTGGAACAGACCCTACATCCTGTTAGGTATAATAATTGTCTCGCCCTTTAAACCTGTGCCAAACGAAGTACCTGCGTATTTGAATATTTCACAGATATATGTGGCACAACGAATTTAACATTTAGCCCCCTGCCTGAACATTTACAATGTCAGGCGCGATTCATTACGAAAACCGTGTTTCCACTCGTTCCCCCTGTTAATGCAACTTAACGAGCACAAATCGTCGTGTTATCGTGGCCGATAAAGTGCAGGAACGGCGAGCCACGTCCGCCCAGCCCGTGCGATTCGTTCCCCCGAGCTTCACTTGCTCGAGTCACTCCCATCTTATCTATCGTTACAAATTTATTCGAAACGTCATGTCCGACTAATGAGCGCGTATATAGGGAACTCGATTGGGCGGGCCGGATAATAATGTCAGCCCGCGGGACGGCTCTGATCGACTTCGGTAAAGCACGCGACGCGGGACCGGAAGGAGGGCCTCGCAACTGGGCCACTCTTGAAACGGATGAACAGGTGAGCGGGCGTAAATCAGGGTGGACTTAAGCCGTGGCCTGCGAAGACGGAGTTGGCAGAACAGGGGAACAGAGACGAACAAGCGAACGAAGGGAAGGTGAGAAGGAGAAAAGGGGCGACCGAAATGAGCGGGGACATGCGTGCGACAGGAACGTTACCGAAAAGGGAGCAGAATGGAATTGAACAGCTTCTTTCGGAATAGTCTTAAAAATTCGATGACGCTTCCAAGCGCCGAATTAATTGAAACATATTTTAACCACTAGAGGATGAGATAAGATTTGACAAAAATGCTTGCAAAATTCTTGGAGAACGCAATAATCTTTATTTTTGGGAAATGTGGATCTAAGAAGGGAAGACAGGCAAACTTGAATTTTAGAAAATTATGCAACTTTTTGTGCGAGTAGAGTAGTTCATCCGTAACACAAACCTATTTTTGTTGGTGCTATAGTACGGTTTTTCAGGGTGAACAAAAAGAAGTTTCAGCGGAAATTGCATTTTTTTATATCTACAAAACTGCGAGAAAATAATTATCGAGAATCCATACATCTCAAGTTACCCCCGCCACCAATCCTTAATTCGATAATTATTTTTATCCAACTTGTATCTAAACTTCTTTTACTCACCGTTCTCGAGATATTCCACGAAAAAGAAAATTCTCAATTTTTCCCAACGGGTGACTTCACCCTCTAAAACCGCACTATAGCACTAACAATATATAAATTTATCTTACGGATGAACTACTCTACTTACACACAGAGTTGTATAATTTTCCGAATTTCCTGGTTGCCTAACTTCCCTTGTTAGAATAAGCTCCGTGTCATTTTCAAAAGTCGAGGGCCACCACGAAGAGCAAGATTCGATGCTGGACCGGGACCAGCGGCATGTGACGGAGATGGCAGGCAAAGCGCCAGCTCGTCGACGGTTCCATGGGCTATGGACAGCCGGGTGTCCTATCGCGGCGATGAAAGCGTCCACGAAATTTTCCTTTCGATAACACTGATTTACGGCCGGATTATTGTTGCATAACGCGAGGGACTCGCTGACGGGTGGCTGAATAATTGCGGACGCGAGAGGGCCACAGGCTTTGGCTCGAGGCTCACGGCGCCTAAATCTTTCGCGGCTTTTATTCGTCGATTTGGCGGATGACGAGGGAAATGGTACACGGCGGTTGCACGGGCCCGCGGCGCGTTCATCGACGCCGAGAAATATAGCGATTAAGCACGATAACGATACACCTGTCGGATAAATAATTTCGACTGGTTCCGGAGACTGGTTTCGTGTACCGATTTCAGTCCACACTCGGCTCGCGGCTCGCGTGCCAGCTCGTTCGCCACGTACGACAGTCGAGGCATCGTCTCAGACTTGTCACTCTCACGATCCCCTGTCCCGATCAAATTGTTGGCTACCACTTGACCTCCAGTATATCCCGACGGAGACGCGTATCGGATAAGACCGGCTACTTTCAGACGGCAGCGAACCGGCCAGCTTCATGTTAAATCGGTGGAAACCGTCCCTGGCCAATAAATCTCCGCGCATAACATTCGCGGCAGTAATACGCTCCCGGGACAAGAGTTATGTGCTATTGATAAGGCATCGCGCAAAACTCTGATTTACTGCATCGTTTACGGGATGTGTAATTGTCTATAAATGTGATTGCGGGGGAGACGCACGGCTGATATTTCAGGCCGAGCCGGAATCGAGACTTAAGCGACACACTTGTTCCGCTCAATTTACCCGCGTATCGCGCGTGTCGTCGCAAACTCGGCTCACTGTCACTTGCACACCTGAATCCAACGGCTCACGTGTACGCGCACCATCAGGTTCGAAAATAAGGGTGTACCACTTATCGGGAGGAATTGCAAATGGCGCGGAGGGCCGAGAAAATGGATGCCCGGGTCGCAAAGTGTAATATAAAAAGGGCTCGCGAAAGGGATACTGAAAAGAAAGAGTCACGAGCGACTGTATATCGGACACTGGCCACTCTGGGTGCTTCTTTTGCGCGATGGAACTTAATTTTAGAATGTCCGAATGCCTGCGAACGCGGCCTCCTCGCGTATGGGTAATGTGTGACACCGTTGAATCGCTGCTACGCGGCAAGGTGTTGAAGCTAAAGGCTCGTATTTTTGTCGCGGCCGGCTCGTCGGCTCGGCGAAACCCTTTCGGCCAGCCTGGCGATAAATCCGTATCTTTATGAAACGACGTCGAGCTTTCCTGCCTATAGGGGCTCCTTTTGTTCGGTTAAAACGCTCCGTGGCACCGAACCGGCTGTTGCCCCCTTTCTCTTTCTCTTTCACATTGTACTGTCAATGGGATCACCGATACCGAACACCAAACGAACGCTCGATTTGGCGTAGCAGGTAAAATTGAATCGCCGATCGACTATGCTCGATCCAATATTCCACACAGAATTAATATCCCTATTTAGACATCGTTTCTCTTTGGATCACTTTGGAGCATCGGAAAGAACAATTACGTCGAGCTTCATACAGGTAGTCATAGCAGTAGGAATTCCGTTATCGACGCATACGATGTGTTGCTCTTAAATATATCTTAAATATACCTGGGGTAAATTAAGGGATGCTCCGAAAAGAATGACAGCAAGATGGTGACAGTATCGACGAGGAATTGGAACGAAGACTCATTAGCGACAGCTTTGGGAACCACTGATACGAGTGCTCCTTCGCTGCCAAGGTACTCACACCTTCGAGTGTATCGTTAGTATCGGTGGATTACTTTTGCTTAATAGATAGGGCCCGATCGTAAATCGAATTTTGAGATACAAGGAAACGTCGATCCCCCGGGGACCGTCCGGCCGAATAAGTACCTCTATTCCTTTGTGAGGCCTGTTATCCGGTACTTAGGTATCTGGTGTATCCGTGTAAAGGCCCCTGACGATCCAATCTTATCGCGACGAAGGGCCCCATGGCCGAGCGGGGTCCGGGCCCTGTATAAATTATCGCCACGAATTTCGAAATGCTCCTCCTTCTCCGCCTCCCTTTCTTTCTCCTCGTTTTGCGGCTCATTCTCGGCGTATCCTCTTAAAAGTGGTAGGAATTCGACGCATTGTGGCTGGCCCATCTCGTGGACGCGGCCGGGGGGATAGCGGGAGGGGAGGGGGGAGATTGAAAACGACTCCTAATCAAAGAATGACGGTAATCACCGAAAGTAATGACCAGACGTTTCGTAGGCCTTTAAAGCCTACGTACGCATCGTCTTGTGCAACTACAACAGGCCCGATGGGCAATAAATTGTTGGCTCCTACGCGCGAAACTCGCTCTCTTTCCCTTGCTCTTTCTCCCTCTTTCTCTCTCTCTTTCTCTCTCCATCTTCGTTCCTCTCGGCTCTTTTCTTCGCTCGCAGTGACGCGAGCCTGTGCCCCGTCTTTCTCTTTAGCCGTTGCTCGTTCCGCTTGTTCTCCTTCGACCGATCACGTTCGAGACACCTTAAGACAATAATAAGGGGGATAGCTCCGTTGTTAATGCGTTTCCTTTCTGTGCGAGACGTTCTGGACCGTGACCAATGAGAATAAATTTATGGTGGCTGACCGCCACTCCGAGCAACGTCGTTCGCGCCGAGCGATTACGGTAATATTTTGTTTATAAACGCGCACTCTGCCGACTCTGCCGCATCGGTCGATCGCGTCAGGCCCATTGATCTTCACGTTCGGTACCTTGTGCAATCTACGTTTAGGACTGGGAATACACACTCGCGTTTCTATCATCGATTGTTCAGCGAAACCACGTCGTCGGTCAAAGTGTCTCATCTGCTCGATAACACTACGCACTCCGTCCGAACAATGTTCCCGGGATCTTCGATCTGACGAATCGTGAAAAACCGATTTCTACATCCCGTAGAGAATTGAGAAACGTCATATTTCGTAATCCTGTTTTTTTACGGCCGCGGACCTGTTTTTAAAGTGCTACCGGAAAATCGTGTTCACATTCGACGTGATTGATAATCTTGGAAAAGGTATTTTCTTATGAATCGTCGATCGCGCAGATAAACCTGAATGGTGGCAAACTCGTTGCATGGGACATATATGATATATTGTCGCGTCGGTTATTCCAGCTACTTAGACAATCGGGATAAAATAGTCATAGGCTATAATTTAAATTTCAATCGACTGTTTACGTAAAAGTAATTTGTAGTTGTCACTGGCCGTTTCCGCGACAGAATTGGGACAAAGGGCTGAAAGAAGAATCTTTGTTAAAACGCAGCCACGCCATGAAAAGGAGATTTGTTTTTAACCACTGTGCCGGTCGCAGAATACCTATTGCTTTTAAAAGGAATGACGTAAAAGCATAATAAATACTCGATATTTGACATAATCGCTTTAGAACAAACAAACACGCAGCATTCTCGTAGTTCTTAGAAATCTTCTTCATTATTCCAATTCGCTGAAGACTCTGTCTAATTATTTCAAGTTTGTTTCTCGCGCGTATCGTTTACTGATAATATCACCTACAGCCTCGACTGATCGACGAGACGTCATTAACAAGTCGAAGCCACAAGTCGACCAGCCATCGTTCTTCAGACCCCTCTTTACTCCAAACCATTTAACCGTAATCGTGCCTGCATTCTTGCCCCTCTTTTCTTCCTTTTCCCTACAATATCTCGTTAATTAAATATACCTTACACCAGTCGATACCTTAACCCGTTGTTACGTTCGCGTATTAATAGATTGATCTAATATCCAGCGAGGATCCCAGACACAGGGATGGCGCCCCTCCCGTTGCATAGGGAGCACTTAAAGGGATGCGCAATTATCGAACTTGTTTGCAGCCGTTCTCGGCGACGGAATCGATAGAAGAATTCGCGAAAGGAACGCGATCGGTTGGCGGGCAAGGCTGGGAGGAAGGAGGACGCAGATGCGACCGATACCGTTAGCGGAGCCAGCAATAAAGTAAATAAAGAGAGCCCGTTCGACAAGTTGACTCCGGCGTTGAGTCGAGGCGCACTTTTATTTCCTTCCGCTGGAACCTCCTCGTGGCCGCCGCCACGAGGAATAAAAAGGGGGACGCTCACCCCGGGGACCAGTTTGGAGCGAGCTCGGGCACCAGCGGTTAGCCCCGTCGATGCTCCACCTCGTTATGCACTATCATCCTCGATATCGTTCGTTGATTACGTAATTGACGTGCTGCGCCAAGGACCTTGATCTATACTAATTCAACGGCACCTGCTGATTCCACTATGCTACTCTTCCAATGGATTTCTCCGTCGTCCTTTTCTTCCTCTTATTCTTCCACTCCTCCGTCTGCTTTTTGTCTCATTTTTATCAATCGCCGATAAGGCTTGTCGCATATTTCGTAGATACGTCCGTTAGATATGCCATCCGGCCGAACGAAATGATCCAGACGAACGATAATCGCGAGACCGTCGCGTCGCGTCGCGCCGGCCAAGCTGGTTGACGTTCCTCGAAAGCTAGCCCCTTAAGTGGATTAAGCGTATGTATGCACAGGCAGTCCCTGCATTCCCGGAAAAACGTAATCCTTGCTTTTTCGCCTGTCGGAGCGCGTTGGAATTATTACGAACGGTAACTTCATTTTTTCGCGTCTGGCCGCGCGTGCACGCAACAATCCCGATAGCGATCCCTATCACCGCGTTCCTCGTTTTATTTCGACGCGTTTACATTACGATTCCCGGCCGTGATAAAGTTGATTTTCCTGCGCCGTTCAGCTCGCGTTAACGACGCTGTAATTTATTAATTAGAGAATCGACTTAAGCAGAATCAATTACACGGGACGGCGACTGTTTTCAGCCTCCCTCCAGCGCATTGTTTCGCCTTCGGTTTTACGCTTGGAAAAATCTCCGGCATTTTCCAGCTTATCTGCTAGGTTCGGCAGTTGGATTCCAGGGCTGAGTTCGTTGCACGGAGATAATGCCTTCGTATGCGCAGGATAGGCTCCGTTTTAAATACACCACTCTTTCAATCTTCATAATCCTGTATCTTAATTGTCGAACTGTGCATATTGCTGTCATTACGATATACCAGACTCGCAGAAGTCTGGTACCATTCGCACTAGCGATTTACAGCCACGTAGCGATACACACACAATCATTTCCGGGTGAATAAATCACTCGAGTAAATGTTGCTATGTACTCGAAATCACAACTGGAGCCGCTCCGGCTAGCGTGTTATCCCGCGTTGTCGCGTAAGTCTGGTCATTAGCGATCCAACTGGTCCGTAATCGCGAGATCGTCATTGTAATTTCAATATTTTATTCGCGCCGAGTCGGTCGCTCTCGATTTTCATCTCTTTAATAGGCACAGCTCCTTCGAGAACTGACCCGCTCCTCTTTTCCTGGATTTTAATTAGCTACTTGGACCAGGAAACGCGGAAAACGCGCGGAAAGCCGATTGTCCTATAAACGCCGGGATATCTGCCGATTTAAAAATTTAACCGTGCGTTTCACTTAACCGCGCGTAAACGCCTCGCGAATATTCTCCTCGATCTGATATCTCCTATACAGCCAGCGGAGCTTTAAGCTGGCCCGTTTATTGCAAGCATCGCTACCGTTTCATGGTTTCCGGTGAAATTGACCAGACAAGGAAACGTTTATTACGCTTTATGCCTGGCATGAAAAAGCGAGTGGCGAAATTCCATCGGATCCTGAACGGGCAGCTTGTCGCTCGATTATCACCGATTTATATCTGCTCGTAACGTCGGAGCCCGTAAAAATGTTGACGCGTGTGTGGACAAGGTGCCATTTGGAATGCCTCTGTATCGCAGCGGATTGGAGATCCCCTTACAGTCTCTTGTTCTTTCATGGAGCTGGAGTCGTTGGTTAACAGGAAGCTTTCTCTTCTTCTCGAATATGCAGGCTTTCCCAGAAACAACAAGGCGAACACATTCTGTCCCACTGCTTACGGTAGAATTACCGCGAATGGAGCTACCCCATATCCAACTTAAGGCTTCTCACAACTAGGTACTTAGCGACAAACGATCACCGCAGTGCATCTTCGATGGATTCTGCGTTTTCCAGGTGTGCACTAAATAGCTGTCGATGCGTAATCACGGCTGAAACCCAATTATTCTTGACCGATGGCTCCCGTTGGCCACGCGACGCTGCGACGTCCTCGGCCAGCGAGCATTGTTCCGTTCGAATGCGGGACGACAAGTGTAACGCGGCCGCGATAATCACCGATACCGGCCACTGGCGCATCTGCATACAAGCAGGCTAGCCTCGGTGACAACGGGTAAGGGAATCACTCCGTAAATGTAAACTTGAACGAGCGGCGCAAAAACCGCTGCATGGGACTGGTGCATCGGTCGGAGGGGCCGTTTGTTTGGCTGGTGGCTGGAACGAGCTCCCCGAGCCTTCTCTCTTCTCCTCTCCTCTCCTCTCTTTTCTTCTCTTCTTTCTTCCTCTCTTCTCTTCGGCCCCGCGCATACATACCCCCCAGCTCTGTTCCGCGATACTTTCTGCCAGTTGTAGTGTGTCTCCTCCACCTCCGCCACCTCCACCTCCGCCTCCGTCTCCTGCCTCCGCTCTTCTTGCGCCTACTCTCATCTCCATTCCGTCCACGCTCCCTCTTCTTTTTCCTTTGGCCGCGTCCACAATCCCGGAAAACACGCTCGGCGCCCCGGGATCGGCTCGCTTGCTCGTCCGCTCATCCACGGCACATTATCCTCTCTCGCGTCTGGCGAGACTTTCCCCCCGCCGCGGTGCCCGTAGGAGCGCCAGCCTCTTTTTTTCAAAGAGAAAGCGAACCACCGTATGAAAATAGAGAGGGCCAGGAAGATTTTTGCAGAATGCTTCCGCCGCGGCCACGGAGCTTCTCCGGCCTGCGCCGCTGGCCTGCATTAATAACGATTTTCCCCGACAGGGCGAGGGAAAAATGGCCGGCCCGCGCACTGGGTCCAGGCTTTGTGGAAACGGTGCCCGCTCGCTGTCGCCGGTTACGAACGCGCAAGTCCTTAAGCACGCGTGAATAATTAGTTTGGATAAGGAGCGGCCCTGTTGCCAGCCTTTTCTCTTTACACACGTTATTAACTCTCCAGTCTGGACGTGCGAAGGATCCGAACAGAAGAGTTATTGTACTTGGCTGGTGTGTACGGCATTCGCGTCTCGCGTCGGCTTTTTCTTCTTCGCCTTCCGGCTGCTGGCTCGCGGACGCGGTGATCCCTGCCCACGTGGAACTGCGATCGATTAATCCGGCTCAAGCGTTTTGTAGAATCTTTCGGTGTTTCGGATGTACTTAATCTGAAGTATAGGGGAGACCGGGGCAGAATGTAACAAAATAGTTTTCACAGTTTTTTCTCGAAAGTGTTTTCCTCAATCAGGAAATAGTTTGCGTGATTTACTACTTATATGTGTGGTGAATTAATTGCGTGAAAGTAGGTGACAAAATCTTGGACACTTAGGCATCTAGCTTCATCTTAAACAAATCTGAACTTTTGTTACAATTTACCCCGAGATCGAATTTTTGCGTTTTATCTTAGCAAATGAGAAACTAAACATCAAATTACTAAAATGCATACGCATTATAATAAACCAATGTGTACTGATTCGTTTGCGACAAAGATGCAAAACTTCAAACGGTTTCTAATGATGGTTAATTGAAATAAAAGTGCTAAGACAACATTTACTTATATGCTCTAAATAGGTATCTACTAAAATTCTGGGCTATAACAACAAAGTCACTAAAACCGACGGTTCTAATATCGTGAAGTAGATCTCGCATGCTGTGGGTTACCAAATTTGTCGTTCAAAAGATTTTACTTATGTTCCAATTTACCCCGTGTTACAACCTGCCCCAGTCACCCCTACTCAATCGCGATGTGTTCGATCTGAAATAATCAAGGCAATAAATGTCTCGAAAATTCATCAGCTCCCTGTCCAGCTATCGGAAGCAGAGAAGAACCGAGAGTAATCGGCCAATTACCATAATTTGTATAGATTCTACTGTCGAGCAAAGCCACTGGACCTCGAGTGCAATCTATCATCCAGAGCCCAGGAAAAAGATAAGGAATAGTCGACGAATCACCATAAATAACGCTCTCAGCACGTTTCAGTGAATGTGCGCTCGAGATAAATCTACTGATGTGTAATTGATCGCGCATAAAATTCCAATATTAAGAAGACGGCAAGAGGCGAATGACAAAAGGGGAAAGGAAGTTGGCGAGGCCACGCGGATTCTTTCGCTTTATCGTCGGTTCATCCTCCGCGGCGGATCTTGTCCCGTCGAAGAGGGCAGCAAAAGGCGATGCGAGGCATAGAAGGAGGAGCAGGAGGAAGCATTCGGTGAATTGAATTATTTAAAGGCCGCGCAAGAACAGGCGCCTTTTATGAGTGTCCCACACAATGGCGGCTTTGTGGGCCGGTGGTACACGTGTTGCGTACACGCGCTCACGTACGCGGGGCCGCGCGCCGCGCCACGTGAATGTGCTAATAATGAAGGTAAATTTGTTCCGAGGAGTCATTAATTAAAGTATTTTGTAACAAGGCGGGAATGGCGACGCCGCGCCGCGGCGGTGTCGGCAGTTGCTCCGCGCGGCGTCGTCCCTGTCTGCGCGGATTTTCCGCATCCACCCTGGCGCAACGCGTAATATAAACGGCTCGTGCTCGCTCCGTGGATGTAGAGGCGCGGGGCTGTGTGTGGGGGCGCCGCGTATAGAAGAGGAGGCCTGGAAGCTGCGAGGAGAGGCAGCGACACGGCACAGCAGCCCGTATAAATAAAGGTGGCGATCATAGAATTGCTAATGTTTCAAAGAGAGATATTATTCTTTTCAGAAGATGACAGGGCATGCGACTCGGCGAGAGACCTTTCAGAGGGTCGAACAGAGGGTTGGGGGAGGGGCTGAAGAACGGCGAAGAAGAGGACAGAAGTCGGTGGCGCGCGGTTGGATGATGGTTGTCGGGCATAGCCAGGCTCTGGCGCCTTTTCTCTCTGTACCGACTTTGCCGGATTCGCGTGTATAAGTCCATACAGGCGGACCCTGACTCGCCCATACTTATATATTACTCGCTGAGACGCGCCCTATACGAACGAACACGTCCTACACGCGTCCGTACACACAACGACGGTCCAGGCCTCTGCGTGAATACGTATACATTATGTGTCTATACAAAACAAGCAGCCAGCACCAGCAATTCAAAGGCCTCCATTCAAGGCTCCATCTCTCTATTCTTGCTCTCCTACATTTGTAAACCATTTCGTTTGCCTCCCCCTCGACCGAGCGGGTATACTAATAACTAATAAGGAACGGAGTCCTCGGACCTTTAGTCGAGCCAGCTACGTTTCCAACCGCGCCACGCCGAGCCTCCTGGACTGGCCTCATTATCCGGGGGAAACGCGAACGCGAACGCGGAAAATAACGGCTTTGATATTGTCTCTCCGACTCGGTGCCGGAGTAATGGACAATGAAGATCGTATAAAGCGATTCAAAGAACGTCGCGATCCAGCTGCTGCGCGAGATATCAGACGCTGGCCGCGCTTTAGCCACCGCGTTGGACAATGAGGGCGGAATGAAAGCGGCGGAATAATCTTCGCGGGCTGAATTAATCTTCATTCCGAGCCGCGCGACCGTGTAACGTTGTTACAATATTGGCCACGACCACCGCGTATAATCGTTTCCCTCCGTTTTGCCTCTTACATTCTGTTCTCTATTATTTCCTCCAGGAAATTTGCATTATGCTTTTGCCAACGGCGGAAACAACTCTGCATTCATATCAATTCAGTAGAGCTGCATCGATTATTGTGATTACTGAAAGTGTCATCGCTTCAATGACCATACATTTTTTTTTTACGTACATCTCCTTATTAATATGCCCGCTGTACTTGATGATAGGATCAAATGCTTCAGAATTAAAGTGTTTCTTTCGAAGGGGACAATGTTATAATCGACACGAGATTCATTCAGACACTTTTCATCAAATCTTCGCGCAAAAACATTGGAAAATAAATCCTGTAATCCACGGAGTTTCGTAGAAGCACCGAACTACGTAGAATGGGGACGCGAAGTGGAAGTCAAGTTATTAAGTCCCCATCCGTCCGTAGGGTCGTCGTTTGTCCGAGGCGGACGACGATTGGGCGAGGAGACTGCAATCATCGCCGGCGCAAAAAGCGAACGGTGAACAGACGACGGGGACAGGACACTTGATCGTAAAAAATAATTGAAAGTAGACGCGCGGAGGAGAGCGTGAGAGCACAGAAAAAACATACGGTCCGGATGCGAGCCGGAAAATGACAATCACTAGTCGCGGAACCGTTTCCTCTGTCTGACGTCAATCTGATCGAGAGGTGGCTTGCTCGCTGCAGTCCTCGTATCGGGCTAAAAGGGGTTGCAGTCGGGAGAGAGGGAAGACTGAGCCTACGGGCGCGTTCTCCCTTCGCCAATTTAATAGCCGATCTTCTCTCGGTCGACTCTGAAATCCTATCGATCTTCGAGCGTAGGGTAAATCCGGGAGACGCGGTCGGGGTGCAGTTGGTCGAGTCGCTATATTTCAGACTCTGTACTAGAGCTGTTTCGAGACTCGAAACATTCGAGTAGCTTGAAGTTCGAACCGAGCGGGACTCGGTTTTTCGAGCCGAGCCGAGACTCGAACGGTTTCGGGTAACCCGAATGTTTCGAGTAGCTCGATTTCTTCGAGCCGCTCGAATATGTTCCGGGTAAGTAGCTCGATTTTTTCGAGCCGCTCGAATGTGTTTCGGGTAGCTCGATTATTTCGAGCCGCTTGAATCTGTTTCGTTTAGCACGATTTTTTCAAGCAGCTCGTATGTGTGCTAGCTTGGTATAGCGTTTTTATATACATTGTATATAGTTTAGCGTTTGCGTGAATGTTACTGTATATAATACAATATATTATACTATGACATTGAATCTTTTAATTTTGTCCCGTTTATATTATAATAATAATAATAATAATAATAATAATAATAATAATAATAATAATAATATATTCTCATATATGTTTTCACTTTCGTCACTTTTGTTCTTGCATACGAAATAAACTTTAGTAAAGTTTTCTATATATAATATAAGTGTTCAGTTTATTATATCCCCGAGAGCAGTAATTGGATTGAATCTGGTTTCCCAGAAGGTGTAAAATATAAATCATAACATAATTCGACCATACATAGAGCTACCTAGTGCTCCATTACAATAGATCAAGCGAATTTATCTCTTTGAAAAATTTAATCACATTCAGGATATTTTCAAACTTATTCAAGGTTAAGTTCAAATTCTCTCTGATGTTGAGCCGACTTCTTTCCTGCGAGAACTTAGGGTTAACTTGATATGGTTTTCACATCTAGACATCTCATATTATACATCTAACTTAATTTATACTCGGTGCCTACAAAATGCTATACCAAGCTAGCACACATACGAGCTGCTTGAAAAAATCGTGCTAAACGAAACAGATTAAAGCGGCTCGAAATAATCGAGCTACCCGAAACACATTCGAGCGGCTCGAAAAAATCGAGCTACCCGGAACATATTCGAGCGGCTCGAAGAAATCGAGCTACTCGAAACATTCGGGTTACCCGAAACCATTCGAGTCTCGGCTCGGCTCGGATATTCGGGCCGAGCCGGGCTCGGCTCGGTTGTTTCGAGTCTCGAAACAGCTCTACTCTGTACGTAAAAACGCGTTAAGGTGCAGACCAATTCCTTCTCTAGAAGCCAAACAGTTGAATGAATAGCGTTATTTCGCATCCTTCTGTGGTTTTCTGGATTTATAGGCTTTAAAAGGTTAATTGAGGTTACATTTAACCTCTTTTGTCAAATAGCGGTTTTACAAAATCGTATTTAAAATATACTTCTAAGTTTATTTTCGTTTAATGTTTGGGATAATCTGTCCACTTCGGTGGGCCTGAATCGTTGAAATATTTTTGTTCAAGAAATATAGAGATGTCCCTATGCTCCTGACTCTCATTATCGATAATCGTTGTCTAGACCACAAAAGGGTAACTCAAGTCCCTGTTCCTTTCTGTATGAATTCCTTCGATCCCCACCCCGAACGAAAGCGTGCGTCGACCTGTTCGTCACTCCCGTGATAGTTCTGTCGACGGAGCTGGTTGACAGGTGTCCACCAAGGACACCTCGTTCTGGTCCGTGAACGACCCGACGTCTTCGGGCGACGATCTCTCCGGGCAGGTGACGTAACTCCGTGCTATCGCGATGATTCGTTATTTTTTATGGTGATCCGATGCGTGCACGTTAAAGCGCCCTGACACGTGGAAACAGGGAGGAACGTCCGTCGTTCCGGCGACCGATTCTCATTAATCCCCGCGCCGATAACTATCTGCAGGGTGGGCACGTAATCCCTCTTCTATCGGCGACAGAACAGGCGGCTCTAATTACCCGTTAATTTCTTTTTCCCCCGGCTCGATCTTTCTCGCCGCTCGGCCAGTTGCGACGAAGAAACCGGGTCGCCTTCGAGCGTGCAACTTTTTTATTTCCTGCCGGAGCATTTTCCAACCGCCTTAACGAGCCGGCTCAACACTGTTATTAAGCATTTCATTAGGACCCGCTGTGAAGTAATAAAGAAATTTGTTCCTCGCGATGCATCGGCGCGCACATCAAACTGGAAGCGCGGCAGCTCGTAAAACTTGACGAGGGATGTTTTACCGCTACGATAAACGGTAGATATCTGTGTCCAACACGTTTGTTTCACGCGGAAGACAGGTCTCTCTCCTCGTTGATCCAGAAATTGGGTCAAATTTCTGTTACTCGGCGCACCTAGGTACAGGATGTGTCTTTTCGAAAAGAAGCTCCAACGTTTCGCAGTGGGTGAAAGAAACGTAGAACGGCGCTTGGGACACAATTCATTGAAGGATCCTGAAGACTACAAGGAACCCTTCGAACAAGGGCTAGCCTCCCCTCCGTCCGGTTCATTGTAAATTAATTACCTGGAAATGAGAAATCTCCGGTATACGTTCGCTTCCGCAGCGAAACGAACTCAATGCCAGGCGAAAAGTGTTCTTTAAGTCGCTCTCGGATGCCCGATTGTTTTTCTAGTCCGTTCGAGTACCTTTTCATCCGTGTTTCTATCAATGAATTCCATTGTACTACCAGCAAGATCCGAGATCCGTTAACGTAACGGAGGATGACTGACGCAATCGATACTTTGCAATAGTTCTCTTGTCTCCTTTGCTGGACGACAGGTGTGCGATTAGCCAACGCAAAGTCCGCAGGAGTAAAAATAACTATCGTGAAACCTGGAAAGAAAGAGAGGACACGAGCGGTGCCTGTCGTGCCGAAAGGCACCGAAAATTCGCGGCGCTCGTCTAATTGAATTAGAAAACAATTGTCACGCGTTGCTCGTTGCAAAGGCACACTGTCGTTGCGTGCGGAGGAACGGTTATTTCGCGCTAGCGCTCGCGCGCCTACGCAACTACGTGGAGCACGGTGTGTGGAATTTTCACCTGCTCAAATAGAGCCCAGGTCCGTCGGGTCCGTCGTGTCATTGTGTTTGCATTATTATGTTAATCACAACGGAGCCGGGCAACAATGCGACAGCCTCGATTTAGGAAGCGACTCGAAAAGGAACATATAGCTGAGCAAATATTAACTAAGCAAATCATTAGTCGACTCCTCGGCCGCGGTTGCGCTATTCGGCCAGGAGAAGAGGCTCCGCGGCGGTTTTTACACGCGGGTGGCTACGCGCAGATCGCACACAGTCTCTTGTGTGTACACGGCACAATACACCGATCTCTCGCAACTCCCTCGAGATACCGCGGACTTGCAAATTGAGCCCACCTATTTGCGCCGTCACAAGTGTTCTAGCAAACGACCTCGTGATAGCTAATTCGCGGGGGAAGTCACGGGATCCTCGATACCGTCAGCCCGCGAATCTTCGTTTCGCTTGCGACCAACGCCTGCAATTTGGAACAGCAGAGTTGAAAGAGAACGCTCTTCTTAGTGCATTCCAAAATCAAACCGTGGAAGCTAATTCAAATCGGGCTTCTCGTTTACGAAGTCACGGTCAGAAGTCAGAAGCACAGTGTGAGAAAAAGGGGCTAGGAGGCTTGGAGCGGTGTTTAAAACGCGAACAATGCCTGGATTCGAATGGTGCGGCAGGAGAAGACCGCCACGCGATAAGGACGCCGCGCCGCGGTCCAAAGGCTCGAAACGTGCTCGAACAAGGACTCGTGGCACTAATAATGTTAGCGTAGCGCCGCCAGTCGAGTGGAGGCATCGAGGAGCCGGAAAGTGCTCAGCTGAGGCCACTCGTTGGAGCATGCAACTACCCCTAATACAGGAGGACTCGGGTCGGCCACGAGTCGTCCTCGTCGATCGTCCTGACGGCGAGCGGTGCGTGTTCCCATCGGCCGACAGTCGTTCAACGCTCGTTCATCCCCATCTCCCCTTTCCACTCGTTCGTCACCAAGCCGCCCCTCGTCCCTCCGGCGACGTGTAACGCAATTACGATTGTTGTTTGAATGAACAATCAAGCGCCCTCGAGGCGCGCGCTCCCAATCATTCAATTTCGGTTCAATCGACTTGGAGCGTCGCCACGGCCACCCCTGCGCCGGTTTGTTCTTTCTCCCGAGAAGCGGGCGACGTGACGGGAGCTGGAGAAAGACGGGATCGGCTGAAGCTCAGAAAGAAAGAGTTTCTCCACCCTGGCAGAAGCAGGGAAAAGAGAAGCAAGAAAGGGGAGAGAAAACTCGTGGTGGTTATTGTTACTTCGCCAGCTGACAAAGTAACCGCGTCGAGGCTGCGCTCCTTGTTCCCTGGCCCTGACAGGGCATGTATTACGGAAAAAAGAAGCTAATAACAGCCGCTGCCTCTGCCGTCTGCTTATCGGCTACCTGCCGTTTGACGGGCGTCCCCCCCCTAAGCAGAACTTAACCCGGGACGACACCAAGAAGTATCCCTGTGTTCGGGCGAAAGATCGGCCGAGGGCACCGGGTAACGCACGCTTTCTTCGCGTGCGCGCGTACACGCGTACACGCGTGCAACCGGGGGGACACGCCTTGCGAAACCCGGTTATTAGTTCCCGGCGGGAGGGCTGTCCCCCATTCCTCTCGTTCCTTCCACCTCCCGCTCCTCAAGGTACCATAAACGACCCCTCGTCAACGGAGAAACGACCTCCTGTTACTTCACTCGTGACGTCATTTCGCTGAATTTCACTGCCACGGAATTCGATTGGTATCTGGCCGAGGAACAAATACACACGCCTGCCGGTGTGAAATATTACGGGAGACTTTCTAATTGGAAAGCTGGATTTCGTGGCACCGCGCGATGCCACGTTCGATAATGTTTTAATAATTTCGACCGATGAATGAGTGGCATAAGCAAGAGCTGATGCGTGAGCGGTGCGGTCCATTTCGTTCTGTGACCTTCCATACACTTCAGATTCATTCGGGTTGCTCTTGTCCGACCGAGTGACGTTTCTTGGTAAATCAAACCTTCCACTGTAAAGACACGTAGATAGATGTTCTGGAGAAAGTAGGGGAGGGTTGCCTATATCGTACCACTTAAGAGATTTTACGCTATATTTCATATTTGGTACTAATTTGAACGCAAATGATTATTGGATATTGTTGCTTGATATTTTAGGCAGAAATACAAAAATACAGGACAAAATTGCACTGTTTGATTATTATCAGCTAAAATAAACTGGTAAAAAGTTACATCAATCATACCTGATTTCTTTAAATGTTTATAGCACGCACAAAATAAGATGTAAGCTCAAAAGATCTTGTTGCTATTTCTTATTTCATATTTACTTGATATTTTTATTGTCAGATGTCATTTACATTCATTAATTACTGAGAAATTGATGAGGTACGATTTATGTGACCAGTACGCTATTGACAACTCTACCCTATGGGTAGAAACTAGAAGCTCGAGGGTTGATAGAGCCACGTTGGAAGGAACTAACATCCTGGGAGCGGGTTTAATGAAATAAATGCTGACGTCTCGGGAATATTTAGCAGTGGCTTCGCTGCCTCCCGCGGATAAAAATCTATTATGTAGCTCCTCCTCCAGCAGCCCTGAAATATGAACTGCACGGGGATCGCATGCGAATTACGGTGATCACCGAGCCGCGATATATCGCTCGCGCGGTAACGTTGCTGGGAAGGTCACGGGGATGGCAAGGAAGCGTTCCGTTAATGCAAACGAATCGCCCAGGCCTGCCGGCATGCCCCTTAATCGTCGGTTGCTTTTCGAATTCCGAGATTTATGCCGATTCCCGCGGACACCGCGTGGTCAACGTTCGCGCCGCGTGACAAATTAATGGCGGATCGAGGCAGAACGGACGAAACCAGTTCCGATCGAAAATATCAAATGCCGCGAGGGGGGTAGGGGCACTTAACGAGCAGCCGTATTCATTAGCGACACGTAAATACCTCTCCTCGGCGGGAAGTCATTCATCAGCAAGGAACGAGCGAGATTCGCGAAAATTCCACTCCCACGAAGACTCGATCTCGTCGACTCCCCGTCACCGAACCCTGTGCTCGAAAGCATCGAAGAAAGTCTCGTCCAAGAAGACATCAGACAATCTGATCGAGACACGAGCGTTATCATCGAGAAAATGAGCGCGCGGGCGGAAAAAACGAACCGTAACAGGGCAATTATCGTGTTTACATGAACAGTGCAGTCCAGGTAACCTGCAATTCCTTCGAGTATAAATACCGGTAACATAGTTAAGACAGCGCTGGTGCGTTTGTATCTAGAAGGGGATAGGCGCTGGAGCAGAGAGGAGAAGCTGGCGAAGGAGGAGGACGATGATGATGACGAGAAGAGAGGTAGTAGGGGCCAGGAAGGGGGGAGGATAGGAGAGGAGGAAAAAGAGAAAGAGGCCGATGGGAAGTTGGACAGAAGAGGAGAGAGGTCTGTGATTGTTGGGGCGGGAGGAAGAGAGATTCGAGATGTGGACAGCGGGAAGGGAGACTGGGGGGAAAGGGGGTGGAACGGGTGAACGGGTGAACGGCCTGCCGCGTCCTTGCGAACCACCTGACCACACCGGCCGTGCCGCCACCACTCGGCCTCTCCAGCATCCTTCCAACGGCTCGGACTTGCCTTCCAACCGGCAAACAGCTCGCCTACCGGACTCCTACCTGACCGATCGCTTTCGTGGCTCCAGGCCGATTCCTCCCAACATCTCTCCACCGATTGTTCCTGGATCCTCGAACCGCTACTCCCGATCAGACGCACGCTCTTTAATCAGCTGTTCATCTCTGCTGCGTCCGCGTTCGCTCGTCCCTCCACTCGCTCGGACGCGGTGTCCCGAGCCTCGGTAGCCCTGCCTTTGCTTGGCTTCTTGCGGCTTTTTCGCTGTCCCGAGGCTTTGTCGAACCTTGCAGCTTTTTACGCTCCTCCAGAGTTGTCTGACTGTAATGAGGATCGACGTACAAGCATCCATCACCGGCCTCCTGGTTGAATTGTCTCCCGGTCCCCCTCGAACGTCGCGCGCTACGCTCGTATCTTCTGTTACGAAACTGCACGAGTTTCCACAAAGCGATTAAGTTAACTCAGCCGCGGTTCGACCCTGTTTCTTCGTGCTTCCGCGTTGTCGCCGGGCCTCGCTGAACTTTGCAGCTCTTTTCGAAGCTGACTGCCTCCTCAGGCGTCAGTCTCCTCAAATGTCACCTGCGAACCACGAATCTTCGTTACGAAACAACGTGCAACGGGTTTCCGCAAAGCGCGGTGTCTCGGGCACGTGTCGCCCACGCTCGTCGCGGATTGTACGAAAGCACAATAGAGGCAACAATGACGCTATAAATTGCGCTGGTTCCTCGCAGCGGGCTCGCTAGAAATCGGAGCGCAGCGAAATTCCAAGGTTCGCAAATGGCGCTTTGTCTGCCGTTCGTGGTCCGAGTTATCCGGGGCATCTCGATACCGTAACAAGTAACAACTGTCCCGGATTGATAACGTCACCCTTCTGAGGGAAAGGTCTCGGTGTATTGGGTTGAAGTTTTCCAACTGCCTCGCGGCGGAGAGAGGGGGAGAGAAAGACTGGTCTGTTACGTTGAACCACATCCAAAAATGGTCGCCAGTTGGGTTCCCGTACGCTTCCTTATTTCTGAAGGACACCCACGCGTTATTAGCATATTAATGCAATGGCGGAAACTGGGAACGCGCGTTTGTGGAAGACCTAAATGGCGAGAGCAATCCCAGGGCGAGCTCTATGCGCGCTGTTCATCGATACCTTTGATTTTGATGCGCTTTCGCGCGAGTTATCTGGGAATTACAACTTCCTCCTTGTTGCGCGGTCGGCGAATGAACGTCGTCGCGCGTGAAAAAGCCACGGCTTCCACTGAGATATGGTCTGAAAGTATGATTCTCTTGGGTGCTAATAGCGCGAGCGTTATGTTTGTCAGGAATATAAGATTCCCTGGATCCTCCGTAACGAGGGATAAAGGATCTAACTGGGCATCGGTGCATTACCGTCAGCGTTCATTCGCGTTTCGCAATACGGAGGCTCGGTTGGCCGAAGCCCCATTACTTCGAACGCTTCTGTCGGCAACATCCACGCCGAGCCTCTTATCCGACAATTTGCGCGTAATACAAGCCGATTTTATGCATTTTTGCCGTGCCCGGTATGCGTGGTTCGCTCGAATCTTATCCCCCTCCGGCTAATGTACCAGCACCACTTTCTTCTCTCTGCTCGAAAGTGGCTATTTAGCGCCTTTATGGCCGCCTGCTACCTAGAAACCTACGCGCGCCCGAGGCGTCTCGCTTCCATGACCACGAATTTATCAGCTGCTCTATTAATACGACAGTATACTGCCTATATTCTTCCATTACAACGAGGACTGTCCGCGCCGCGCTACTCGCGAGACCCTGTGATTTTCACCCTTCCGCAAGAATTCGTGAATTTACCTCTTCAAAGTAAACTGCCCCTGAAGTGTTTGTGGACCTTGCGGCACGAGGGGCGCAGCTCCATCTTTACCAACTTCGAGTAAATTAGAAAAAGCTGTTTGTAAAATTATTCCTTTGACTTAAGGGGGGAGACCACTGTCTCAAATCTGAAAAAATTTTTTTTTTCTTTTTACATTTTCTGAAAGACGTGTGTTTCAAGAATGTTCGCTCCAAATTTTATGAAGAAATTCGCAAAATTGATGGAGATATGGTGTTTTTCGTAAAGCGGTGTCAAACGCGCGACTGAGCCACGCGGAACTTTAAACGCGTTTTCCTCAGAATGACATCGGAAAAATCCATTTCTTTTTTACATTTTTTGAAAGACGTATGTTTCAAGAATGTTCTCTCCAAATTTTATTAAGAAATTCGCAAAATTGACGGAGATATGGTGTTTTTCATGAAGCGGTGTCAAACGCGCGACTGAGCCACGCGGAGCATTGGACGCGTTTTCCACAGAATGACATTTTTCAACCGCGTTGACAGTCTACAGAAAAAACTATACGTCCAATTGGCATGATCAAGGACATTTATTGTACGGAAAACCCGTCGCTATTACGTGACGATCAGACATTTTCAATTTTCGACTTGCTTCTATTTTTTTTAGCAACATTTCCCAAATTTTGTACCCCGAAAACATGACTTTTTTCTTCAGTGGTCCGCCATTTTGTTATTTTTTACAATTTTGACATTTTTCGATCGTCACGTAATAGAGGCAAGCTTCTAGTTCCTAAATATTATTGTTTTTTTTAATTTCGATGAACCATATGGCCTGGGGACTGTCAACGCGACTAGCATGTTTTTGCCGGAGCGCAAATTTTGACGAAGAGTATACAGGAAACGGATTTATGAATTTGATTGAAAAAAAATTTTTCTTACCCTTCGATATGTACACTATTAACTATACTAAGCAATAAATTGATTTCCTTGCGTTGTTTGGTTGAAATAAATTCCCGAAAACACCCTTACATTTCGGACCGAGACAGTGGTCTCCCCCCTTAAGGGGGTAGGTAACCTTCAACAGGCCAAAATCAGGGCCTTTTTCAAACGCATATTCTGAAGTAATAAATGAAGTTAATATTTGTTTTAATTTTTAAACGTCATTTCGTTGACTTTCATGCACAGAAAGAAAGTTTTAAATATATTTACAGGAAAAAGGTTATGGGGGAGTGTGGGGTAAAACGGAACATCTATGTTTCTCTTAGATTAGAGCTGTGAATGAGTTGGTATCGCGTAACATGGGTCCACAGAGTCCTTGCAGCATTTTGTGACAGACCATAGACCCGTGCACACGTTACTTTTCCGCTAATAAAGTTGAAAAAATTTCCGGTATCGACGTTTCAATATTGTGTTGTATTTTCGACCACTTTTTGGCATTTGAATTTCGAAAATTATTAATGGTAAGAACATCCTTGGATTCTATAGTCCTTACGCTACATTTTGACGTATTAAAAAGTTCTTTACCTAAGATTAAAGTGTAAATATTAAATGTTTACTAAATGACTGCATGTGGGGAATTTCTTATGTGTATAATATATATTTTTGTTATATTTTATTTGTAATAGGTATACCTAAAACATATATTTATAGTTTTTAACATAAATAAATACATTTTAAATCATAAACATAAAGATTTTGTACGTTAACATGGTCTTCAAGTGGGTTTTTATGCTCACCGTTTTTGAAAAACTTAGTTTCTGGGAAATCACGTTTAAAGTTGGACATGCAATTTTGTCATTATGCGATCTTATGTGCAGGCTTGTACATTTTTTACTGTAAATTCTTTAAATTTTGGAATTTCGGGGCCCGGTTGCGTTTAAAATACGTATTAATGTATGTATTCATATTTCTATTTTTATTTTTTTGCAAAAAATCGCGCATTTCTTACCGAATTTGTCTCAAACGTGCACCAAGCGATGTAGAATTTTGTTATTACGCGTCATAAATCAAAAACTGTAACAAATGGAACTGCACCTCTCTTCCTGCCAGGTACTTACTCGTTTATTTCGTTGCAAGAGTCAGTCTGTCCCTCCCATCTAACACTGCGGGTACTTTCTACCCCTTTCAAACTAATCGCCATACAACTTCCCCTTAAATAGCAGAAACGCGGGAATTCGATCTTAGCTGTGAAATTCGCGTTGGAAAACGATCATTCAAGCGCCCACTTCGCTGTTTGTTTTCCCACAAATTGCTAGTATACGAGGATACAGGATCGAGCAGGAGTTACGCAGGAATCCCCAGGGCTAATGATCCATCATCTCCTTATTCCGAAGTACGAAGTGGCTACTTAACGACTTTACGGCTGCCTGCTAGCCGGGAACGCCCACGTGGCACAGGTACCCAGGCCGAGCGCCATGCGAATTGATCAACCGGCTCTATTAATAGAGCAAAGGACTACCTGCCGTCTTCCGTGGAAGTACGAAGAAAGATGGCCACGGTCAGCTAGGAATGCCGCTGCGGAGACGCCGCTAATGCAGCTCGTATTTCATTGTAAACTTTCCGTAAGATTCGCGACGCGGCGATGTTCGCAAAGTAACGAACGCGGGGACGCATTTAAGCCGCGACGAACAAATCTCCCAGCCAACTGTCGCGCCCCCACTCTAAACCGGGGGATGAAGAAGTTCCCTTCGCCGCGTTAGGTATCGTGTCGCCTTCGCGAACATCGGCGCCGAGTTTTCATTCCCGTCCCGGGTGATGTTTGTCGGTCGATCGGCCCCGAAGCTCGCTAGGCGATTTCAACCGATTTCGGTGGGTCGTAAATTACGGGAAACGGGGGAAGAATGTTTGGCGGACATTATATTTTCTCGGGACGGTTCATTTAACATCGTCGGATTCCACCGGGCGGGAGGAATGCCGGCGTTTCGAGTTGGAAACGCTGAAACCGTGGGTAGGTGCGCGCGAGACGGCGAATCCGCCGGAGCGGAGAAGAAAAAGACAGTGACGTAGTACCCACCTTCGTAGGAATCTCGTGTCATCTACCAGGTACTTCTCTCCTACTACCTCTGAATCATCGTCCTTTGTCTTCACCAGGGATCCTTCGTATCTGTCGGTCCCGGCCAGCCGCGGGTCCTTCGACCTCCATGCAAATCCTCGTGCATCCGCGACCGGTCCCTTTGTTATCCATTATCAGCGGGGCGGATAATGGGCCCTCGTGTCGGTGCATTAGCGACCGGCGCTTTTGCATAGCAGCTCGATGTTTGAAAGCGCTTCCCCCATCATCATGCAAACTCATTCTTTGCTCAAACACATTGGGACTAGGGCTGGGACTATTTGTCGAATTTTTCGGTATTCGAATACTCGAATACTTCAGTTGCTCAATTATTTGGCGAATTATAATTCGAATATCCAAGTATTCGAATACTATTGGAATATCCAAGTATTCGAATACTATTCGAATACTATTCGAATATCCCAGTATTCAAATACCATTCGAATATCCAAGTATTCGAATACTATTCGAATATTTAAGTATTCGAATACTGATGTATTCAAATAGTATGGTGTGAATTATAAATCAAGTTCTTTAGGTTCATTTGTCAGGGTGAAATCTTGTAAGCTAATTTTGACCCACTTCACACCATACTATTCGAATACTGAAATATTCGAAGTTTATTCGTAACATTCGAATACTTGTAAAATATTCGAATATTAAATTATTCGAATAGTCCCAGCCCTAATTGGGACAAGTATAGAAATAATTTTCAACCTCATAGTATCATAAAAAAATTCATAAAATTTGGTGTTGCTTTGAGAGTCTCAGAGTGGCGTAATCCCTTAAGGACAGCTCCTTTCCAATGCGTTCTATCTAAAATTCGACTGAGTGTATCACGGAATAATTGAACTTAGTACCTCCGCGAGCAACCACCAATAAAACGATCCCTTCTTGGTCTGTCCGCAGAACGGTGTGCTTCCTGATGTTCGGCGGAATTGTTCGACGGCGGATGGGGTCGTCACGGCCATAAACCCTATCAGCTGGAAGGAGATTCGAAGCCGGTGAGTGGAGAAGCACCTGCTTATTGCGCTTATTCATTGATCAGCGGGCCAGGGCAGCCTGGGCTCGCAGTCAATGGAACGAGCAAAGGGCGCGCGGCTGGGAATCGTCATGAAACGCGTCGCTCCTCGTGCTTGTCCGCGCCGATAAGCCTGGTCGATAAATCGAGCGAAGGATCGATGGAAAAATTCACCTTACATCGCGGCGTAGGGTCGCGTTTCTACGACAGGGGGAAAAATAGGAGAAACTGAGGTCTAGCCTCGCGTTTGATCTACAAGCGGCACGATTATCCGCGGACAAGTCGGACAACAAATCTATTATAGGTCGGGCGAGGGGGTTTACCGGAAACTCAGCCCGGCGGGTGTATCAAAATAACGCGGGACACGTCGATCCACGTGAAATCGTGTAGGACGCACGTGGCTGTCGCGCGACGGCAAAGGGGGTCTGAGCTAAAAATCCGTTTACATAGACGCTCGCCGACGGAGACACGCGCGCGCGACCGGACAATTACGGCCACGCCGCTCGGGACACGATTTTACAATAACTCAATTCATTTCCGAGGTACGTAAGAACGAGCTGGCAAAAAGGCGAGGCTGGATATAGTTATTGCCGTTGCGCACACGTGAACAGGTCGGTCCGGTCGCGAGCTCCTCGGAGAAAGAGGGAAGGGACGGTTGGGGTGGCGGGCAGGGATCGCGACCAAGGGGGAAGAAGGAAAGGTAAAAACGGGACGGAGCGACCGATGGGATATCAGGTGGGAACGGGAAGGAGGGACAGAGAGGAGGGAGAGGTAGAGGTAGAGGGAGAGAGAGAATGCTCTCGCGAGGAGAACGGTGATACCAGGAAGGAGGGGGGCAATCGAGAACGAGGGAGACAGGGTGACAGAGCGAGAAAGAGAGAGAAGGGCAGAGGGAGAGAAAAGGAGAGGTCGGTCACAATAATCGAACGGTCCCCGTAGTGCAGCGCAGTGTTTGCAAAAGAGCCGATATCTAATCGGCGAAATGCTCGTCGAAAAGTAAACCCGAGAACAGGGTGGAGCACCGGTCACCGATGCACCGTCTCGTTTCGTTGTCGTCCTCGCCTCCGTCTCCGTCGCGGTCTCTCGGCGTTTTCGTTCGGTGCTCCGCGGCCGATCGTGTATGGGAGCGGACGGGTTCTACACGGGTGATCCTCTCCGCGGGTATACCTGGCCGGTGCACGCACAGTGCGCTCCGTTCCTTCGTTCTTTCCTTCGTTCTGTCCGTTCGCTCCTCGGCTCTCCGTGCTGGACCTGGTTCTACGTTTACATACGCGCCAGCGTCTCGATACGTACGGTACGCACCTCCTCGCGCTCACGCACACCGACGCGCGCGCACACCATCGCCGGTATTGTATAATGCAGCCATTGATAGCCGTCCTCTCTTTCACGCACGCGATCTGTTGCAGTCGCTGCAACCCGTGTCCGGTGACAGCGTCCAGTGTCCAGTCTCCCTCCCGGTGAGTGTCCGCAAGATTTATTTTCCCATGCGATATACGGGGTGGCACCGCGAAAACTGGACCCGTTCCCTACTCCGCGCGGCTGTTCTTTATGTACCTGCGGACGAGGAAAGGTCTTGCATCGACTACCTGTCCGCGAACGTCCCGCGGTGAACCCGCCGACATACACGCGAATCGTTCCGCGTTCGACGTGCTTTCACGTGTGTGCGTGCATCGCCAGAGACGTGCACGGTGCAGCGAGTGAGGCTGCTGGACATTCTTCGCTCGATTCCTGAACCCATCGATCACATGGATACTCTTGGGTATGTAGATTGGTACATTCTTTCACTTCGCGTCTCTAGATTGTCGTTTCTCTGAAAATCTAGTGAAAATCTAGAGGCTTGCTGTTCACCTGTTAAGTGGGTCGTTCCTTCATCAGCCTCGTGTGCATTTCAAAATAATTGTACGTCTCACGCGAGGCGACAATCTCGCAGCATCTGAAGCTTAAATCGTAGCTCGAGCACCGTGGTTCGCTGCCACGGGGAATAATTCAGGGTAACCAGAGAAACAAAGGTCCGCGGGGGACAGGTCGCTTCCGCCATTAATCGCAAAGTGCGTCACGTTTCGTCGTTATTTTCCCGATCTCGATCTCAGTCCTCGTGCCGGATCACTTTCCCGAGCGTTGTCTTTCTCGGGAGGCTGCGGTACTTAACGAGCAGATCGCTTTCAGCCTCGACGCGATCAATTTACAAGCGCCGTGCGCACGGAATCGGTACCAGCTCGCGGATCGCGATCCCCGCGCCGCTGAGGATGTTCGAATTTCGCGCCGTCCCGTCGATCGCGATCGTCTTCGGCATGGAACACCCGTTGCGTCGCGAGGCTTGCGGGCCGCGAATGGGAAACCGCGATTCGACGAAATTGCGTAAAGGGAATCGGATTACGCCGGCGAGCCGGGCCCCCGATTCGAGGTGAATTATTTCAGGTTCGAGCAGGATTTACACATTCTCGGTATCGTGACTCGGCTCTGTCGGCGAGATAGCGAGCGTTGCTGCGCAACCGTATAGTCGTAAAGCCGGAGGATGCAACTATTTGGGGTGGGTTTTTCGTGCATCGACTTGTATGAGGCACTTCATTAGGCAGGAATTTCCTAGCAAACTATGCTTCCCCGCCTCGCGTGCGTTGGGCTTTGCTTGTGAAAGGATTTCTGGGGACTATTAACAGCCTTCGTGCACGTTGTTACGTTTACACTAGGGCTGGGACTATTCGAATAATTTAATATTCGAATATTTTACAAGTATTCGAATGCTACGAATAAACTTCGAATATATTCCAATCTTCTAATTCGAATACTATTCGAATATTGATGTATTCGAATACTATTCGAATATTGATGTATTCGAATACTATTCGAATACCGATGTATTCGAATACTGATGTATTCAATTGTATGGTGTGAAGTGGGTCGAAATTAGCTTACAAGATTTCACCCTGACAAATAAACCTAAAGAACTTGATTTATAATTCACACCATACTATTCGAATACATCAGTATTCGAATACTTAAATATTCGAATAGTATTCGAATACTTGGACATTCGAACTATATTCGCCAAATAATTGGGCAACTGAAGTATTCGAATATTCGAATACCGAAAAATTCGACAAATAGTCCCAGCCCTAGTTTACACTCAAACCTCGAATGTTTTCATATATCGATCATAAAGCCTGATACCACTACTTAGGTTTATGTGAAGGATTCATTTCCGAGTAGACGATATTCGTCGAACTATGTCGGACAGCACGTGGGATTTCCCACCGGGTTCCTGAATCATAGGTACCGACGAAGCTTTAATAAGAATTTCTATTTCGAAGAATAAGGAAACTCGAATTGTGGAATGCAAGGAAAAGCTAAAA
This sequence comes from Andrena chrysosceles, assembly GCA_963855975.1. Taxonomy (NCBI): domain Eukaryota; kingdom Metazoa; phylum Arthropoda; class Insecta; order Hymenoptera; family Andrenidae; genus Andrena; species Andrena chrysosceles. Next base: position 4,388,820 of record OY979766.1, on the reverse strand, counting down.
CACTGTGCCTTATATTTCGTGTAACCGTCTCTTTAGCCTCCATGACATCACCCGAAAGATCAGCAGTGAAACATGACGAATTACGAAACCAGCTAGGACGTAATCGTTGATTCTAGTTCTCCAAAAAAGATGTTACTAACAATTACGCGGTTTCGTCGATACGTAATATTATTAGCGTCCCCCGGTTTGTTTGCCCCTCGACCACGCTCAGTATCCCACTAAAAAGAACCACTGTTTGCCGGTGCAATTTGAATGTTCCCTGCCCCACCTACCGGAAGTTCCGTCGAAAGCGATGATGTAATGCGAATATCGCCAGGTTTACACGGAGCCTATCGTCTTCTCATTGAACCGCGCGCGTTTGGATGTTGTATTCGCAAAGATATTGACACGCCGCTACCAATGGAACACTGTGCAAACACGAGCGTTGGCCAGTCCAAGTATCCTCGGCGGACGTGTTCGCTTGTCAATAAAACCGCGCGCATATCGCGGATCGTTCGAGGCGAACCGATAAAACTCCTGCTAGCGTATGTAGCGTAAAATTTTCGTCGATGGGAAAGGTTGTACCCTTAATCTTATCGTCACCAGTGCGCAAACAATCGGATGATGCTTCGCGACGAGTTACCGGTGTCGCTCGTTTACGTTACTGCCTTTTCAAACGAGCCACTCACGCGACTAACAATCTCCATTCTGTACACATTCGCACGGTAGAGCATTAAGTATTGCCTCTGTCTTCAATGCCACACATTTTTCGCGTTTCCCTTTTGATTGATTACGAATTACGAAACGTCTAACATCAGAGCCGCCACTGTCTCTTCGTAAAATGGCCCTTAAAATTCGCGTTCCTTCGCATTTTCGGAACAAAGAGAGCACGACGGGGAACGCGGTTAAATTCGGAGCGATTCGCGAGCGTCTCGGCGGCGCGTCGCGGCCCCAAAGAAATTATCCCCCCGCGTGGCCGCGCATAAACCCCGACAAAAGATGTTATTTTTTACCGCCGTTTGCCAGTCATAATTCTCGAATTCTCGCGCGGAATCGCGGCGGATCGGTTAGACGCGAGGGGGGCAGGTACGCGGCCGGTAATCTGGCCCTCTGTTTTGTCGCGGCCGCGCTTAATAAAACCTCTTTGAAGAGGTCCTCGTCGCGATGCGAGCGACATAAACCACGGGAGGAGGGACGATAATAAAACGGAACGATGACGAACGGGTTCGATCGTTGGCGTTATTGTCGCGACGCGAGGGAGCACCGGGACCGACTGGTATTTTCGTGCCCCAGGAATAAACCGACGATCATAAACTGCTCGTAAATTCGCGGAAACGCGTGCAACATTATAATTCAACTTTTCACGGCGTAGATAATCAAATTTCCGCGCCGAGGAACCAGAGAGACGTACGTTTGTGTGTGCGAGAAAGAAGCCAAAGAAACGCGATCGCGAGTAACGCCGTCGTAAAGTACGCGTGATCGCGATCAACGAACTCGTGACTGGATCGAGAGGATCGAGAGGATCGAGGCATAAATCCCTGGGAAGGAAAGGAAAGGGAGCGGAGCCGTGCACGCTTTTGTCGATACGCTGTTACGTTATCCGGTCACCCAGTCTACGGTCCTCTAGAGTGACGCGAGCGGTATTTCAAAAATATCGAATAAAATACGAGGCAGCGTGAAAACAGAAGCACCCTCGCCCGTCCCCTCTATTATCCTCGTCGATGATCCCAGTATTTCATCTTTTTATTCGAAATTTCGTTCCGACGGGTTATTTTTGGCCGCTTCTATTTTCCATGACACTTTTGATGGAGAGGGAACGCTCCACGCTGGCGACAGAGCTCGATTCTCGTGGATTCTTCTCGCGACACGATGGTAACTTAATTAACCGCATGAGTTAAGACGCACGAGTGACAATGCATACAATGACTGGATATAAGTGTGCACACAAACGTGGCTCCATTTAGAGGAAGACGTTGCTTGATGGAAATGATTGTTTTGTACCCGGAGATGTTCAACGGGTCCCAAGATCAGCTTTCTTTCAATGGAATTCCATACTTTCTACTCTATAAACGGATAGCTATTTTTAAGATGAGTTCAATCGCCCATGAGAAACGACAGCCAAGGTTAATCGACATATTTAATACGAGAATATATAGATAAACACCTCGGAGCTCGATCTTATTCCAAGTATTCAAAGAGAGCTGAAAGATAACAGTTACCGTTTCGGAGCGTGTGAACAAATCCGTAAGCCACCCTATTTCATCGACCACGGCTATTGCACAAATTGGACGTGTATCGTGAACCACGTAAAAAAAAAGAGCAACATCTGTCTGAGCCTCCGTTAAGTAACGCGGATTACATAGAAACGACGAGAAGATCGTTTTCGGGGGATTAAAACGTTCGTCGCGACGATTCCATGGACGGTGAAACCTTGCCTATTTAATTCAAGGATCTGGATTTATGTGGAACTCGCCGGTCGTTGGGCGCTGCTGGCTCGGCTGTGTGAGTGGAGAAGCCGATCGTGAATCTGTCGTTGACACCGACGATCGCAGTGAGCTTGACAAAAAAAAAGTAGGCAGGCATAATCGTAAAGTGCGAATGTTATTCTCTGGACGATGAGCGAACCCAGGGAGAGAAAGAACGCGGGGACAAGCGAATTCGCGTACGCACACTTTTTTCTCCTTCGTTTCCGTCGAGTTTTCGGCTCGAAGCGTATAATGGGCGAACGCCGAGTAAGAATTCATAACGGAGACAAAATTTTTTTAACGGTTCCACGCCGAATTAGGACGGTTCAACGGTCCCGCGGAACGATATAATTGCGTCATTAGCAAATTTCGGGGCTCGTCGCGGATATCGGAACCGGTCTCGCGTGGAAAGGAAAAAAGTGGTGAAAGAGAGGATCGCGAAGACGGTCGAGCTCTTTAAAACTCCCGCCTTTCGTCGCTCGCGAAACGCGTCCCGGAGGCGCCTCTTTGTTTCGAGGATATTGCCCGAAGGAATTCGAAAGCGGGACTCGAAGATCGGCCACCCTTCGATTTACATTGGTACGCGATGGAGGATTCTATCGAGCACGCGAATCGTGGAGGATCGAAGGGGGTTGAACAGGGGCGCGACAGGGGAGGGAAATTCGGTGGCTCGAAACTGTACAAGCGGATTATACGTTTTCCTTCGTATTAAAATACGGCAGGTCTCAAAGGGAAAATAATGTCTCCCTGATTACTCGCTTCGGTTCAACTGAAGCCCACTCCTCCCCCGATCTCCGCCGCCTTCTCTTCATTCTCTCCCTGTTCCTTTCCCCCGTCTATTCGCTCACCCTCGCATCCGCTGTCCCTGCTCACGGCCTCTCGGTCCGCCCGGCGCTTCTTCCACCAAAACGGGGATTAAAATGATGTTTGCGTGAAAGCCAAAAGCATTACCGACTTTATCTTCTGAAGTGCGCCGTATTACTCTCCCTTTTATCTGTCCTCGCTTCCATAATATTTGTTTTCTTAATTTCCGAGAACAGTGGTACGCTGGCAACGGTTTTTTCTCCTCCACTCCCTCTTCTGCTCTTCTCGCGATTTCGTGACGGTGGCACTTTTAAATATGCGATCCTTTTCATCACCCTACAGGTCAGGCATTTGGTATTTACCGCGATTATTGAAATTGAATGTGAAATTTAGTTTGTTGTTTTCATTCTTTCACAGGGAAATGTCTTTCTCCCGGTTGTATTACGGGTAACTTCATGTCCGGTGAATATTTTACAGTTACGTCGACTGACTGTTCAATCCACTTAACAAGTTGCAGCAGCGTTGCAAAAATGTCGGGCACTGTGAGTCGGATATCGGTTTACCGGGCCAATTATGATAAACCGGTTCATCGGTGAATACGAAATGCCACTTTCTAAAGTCGACTCCCCGATGAAAAGAAGAAACTCTTGTTCCCCCGATATTTTTGTTGCAATCGTCGACCCTGTTTATTTTTAATCTCTGGCCCGCCCGTTACGTTCATCCAAACTTCATACAGCTTCACTGCGCGCGGTCAATGAAGATCGAGGCTGAGTTCGCCGCCCGATGCACCTGTAGACAACGAAACCCGTGCGCTTTGGGCCCGTCGCGTTGTTCCAATCGAGTGCACGCGATTTATTCGAGCCAGGCTGGTGGTGTCCGAGCTTTTCCCTGTTAATCTGGCTGGTGGTGTCCGAGCTTTTCCCTGATTCGCCTGGTGCCCGCCAGCGGCTGTCCACAGGTGCACACAAATCGCGACGCGAAATTCGAAACTAGGAATTCCCGATATCCGAGTAAATTGCCAGCGTGGAGCACGTTGTCGGAAAATAATCAAAGCTTTCGTTTTGCGCGTCTCCTGTCCCGAAATATTTTTTTTTAATGGTTATCGACAAATCTGGGCATAAAGGGACCGAACACAAACACTGCTCCGGCTAACGAAAGCCGAACATATATGACCTATATTTCTATTTCTATTTCTGCGGCCCCGTGGAAACAAAACCGGTGAAATATGATGAGAACGAAATCAGGTGGCGGCGGATAGGGGTTGATCGAAGTCGGAGGGGGAGACAGGGCAGCGAGGAGCTCGTTCATAATATATGGCGACCGCGCGAACATAAAATTCTCCAATTGCAAAATTGATGCGGCTTATGTTACTTCCTCTTTCTTTATCCAACCCCCTCCGTCACTCTGCGGATCGTCTCATCGACGGCTCCGCCGCCGTGTCCTGCTCGTTTCCACGTTCTACGCCGAGAGCCACAGGGTCTCGCGGGTCCCCTGCTCGTTTTACTGTAAAGCAACTCCTCATATTGTACAGGGACGCGTAATTCATTTTTTACCGGACTCGGCTCAATTATTTATAAATTGCTGCTCCCTAGGGGAGTACAGAGGCAACCTGTCATCCCTCCCTTCGCCCCCTATCCACCCCCCTGCCCGTCCATTCCACGTCGCGCATCCCTCTCGATAGGAGAGCCTCGCAGTTCTCTCTGATGGCACTGCTTCTCCGGTGTGGAATAAAACGCAGAGCGGCGGGAAGCAGAGAGAGAGAGAGAGGAAAGAGAAAGAGAGAAAGGGGGAGAGAACTGGATGCTGACTCGGGAGAACCGAGAGAAAGAGAAAAAGAGAGCGAGAGGGAAAGGGGAATAGGGCGAGTACTTCACGAGAACGAAACGCGCACTCCCGAGTACGAACCACTTTGGACGATCGAACCAGAGGTACAATTTACCGGTTTGCCTCGCTCTGTTTATTTTGTTACCGTGCTAATGGAATGGTTACGATTCCGAACGTACCAGCTCCCTTTTTCTCGACGATAAGGCGAATTATAAAGATTGTCGTGGAATAAAATTTGACAGCCGCTAATGGTGATTCCTCCGCGAGGACGCGTACCAACGTCAATTACGACCAGCCCGCGAATCGATCGCCATTCACAGATGCTACTTAATAGCCGCGATTGCTTTAATTTTGGAACTCTTCTCGATACGCGCTGCCACGTTCGCCCGGACGGTTCCGTTCAGCCGCTGGCGTTGGTTCCAGTCTGGCGAGGGCGACGAGCGATTTCCACCGGGCTCGATGATTTATGCGCGATAAACGCGAAACGTTTCGCGTATGCAGCAGAAGATGCTGACGATATCTCTCTTTATTGGATAGTTCATTATGAGCGTTGCGTAGAGGATAATGAAAACTAACATGTCGGATATTACGAAGCATTTCACGGCCGCAGGTTATCAAGTTCAATCACGTTGTTCATAATTCCTGGGAGTTACTAAATCTTTATTCAACAAGTATCAATGTCACGTCAGATGATTTCTATTAGATTCTATTTGCAAGCAGCGCACGTTGAAAGAGGAAGGAGCCTTCCCCGTTTCGCGAATCAGTTTACACGATCGCAGTAAGTGCTCCTCCGTAATGACTCGATTAATTGCACACACGTCCAATTAAAGAGGCGTCAGCGGGCAGGTACGAAAAAGTTTGCCGTTGCCGGCGCAAGAAAGCGGAGGCGAGACCACCGTAACGGAAAATCTTGACGAAAGACGCGATAGGCGATGCAGCCGCACGGCAGAGTAAGCGGCGCGTGATCTCTCTCCCGCGGAGGGAGGCGGCAGATGGCGATCGCGCGTAATTCGCGATCTTAATGACGCGCCGCTCTACATAAATCCCCATGTAATTGGAGGCTTTTTCGTGGCAGGGGAATTTAAGGTGACGCGGGATGCGCTAGCGCGCAGCTCTCGCACGTTGGTACGGTGTCTCTCGTTCTGGACTCGTTTCGCGCGCCGCCGCGGCCACGGATCTTTGAGAAATTATAAGTCTCGAAATATTACACGGGTAGGTGGGAACGATAAGCGGGCATCTGGAGCTTTTACCTGACGCGTTAAGGATCCGTGGCCACGGTGGAATTGCGTCGGCGTTCCCCGGCCGCTTTGTGGAGCACCGCTTGCGAGTGTGAACGAGATTTAACGAGAAAAAAATAAGGTTCCTCGCTGGCGACCCTTCGCCGCCCGATTATGCCCCGAGTCGCTGGCGCGAGAACCTAAGTAACCGAGTGCGGGGCGAGGCCTGGATATGCCCGCGATAATCCGCGCAGCCATCGCATCTTAATGAGACTTCTAATGCGCTCTCAATTTATGCAATTTCAGTCACTCCGGCCACGCCGCCTGCGACGCGTTAGATCGCAGTTTCTTTCACTCGCTCGCGACACCCTTCGCGCTCGTTTGATAATTAAGTCGCGCGATTTCGTAGCTCTCCCTTATTCCCGATCTCGCGGCTGCGGGAGAAAAGACGTTTCTGGTGGAGATGGTATTCTGGAGGATGGGATAGTGTTCTATATTGTACGCGGTTTCATTAGAAGATCCGAATCAGCTTATTACTCAGCTTAATAGGTATCCCGTATTAACGTGATCGCTACTGTCGCTGCTTCTACGGGGAATAATGGTGGGAACGGTTATTAGGGGCACGCCGTATCCGAGATCAATCGAACGTTTCCTCTTTGTTTATCCCTTATCTGAGATCGCGATCGACGATGCTCGGCCGCGCTATAATACATTGGCCAACGTCGGAGAGCATCAGTTTGTTTGATGCCCGGGATCGTCGTGACAGGGGCGACATTACTTTGACTACTCCCCTGAGAACAAAATCTCCCTTTCCGCTTCTCTGGTCGTCCCTCCCTCTCGCCCCTGCTCCCTCTTCGCGTCGCCATTCGTCCACGTTTCTTCTCCCCTACGAGTCGGTTGGCTGACACGGAGCCTTGTTTGCAAATCGGGCAAAGGACCGGCTGCCTTATTTTTTAAGGGAACCATATGCCTTTTAATTGATCCTCCCGCCCGCGATGCTCCCCTTCTTCCCTCGAACGGGTCGCGAAAAGCGCATACGCGATGTCGTCCCTCCCTTGTGACTTGTCTTCGCATAATTCTATGCATCACCGCATCTTTCATCGTGGGAATAGGGGAGGGTTGCCTATATCGTACCACTTAAGACATTTTACGTTATATTTCATATTTGGTACTAATTTGAAAGCAAATGGCTATTGGATATTGCAGCTTGATCTTTTAGGCACCTACTATTACATGCTTTACCTTTTGTTCAGAACAAATTAATTCGTTATTAAGCTTTTTGTTACATACTGTAAAAGGTACGATTTAGGCAACTGGTCTCCTAAATCGTACCTCCACTAAAAATAGTATCAATTTACAAATAGACAAGAAAATATTCAACATAAAGTAATGATTATTATATAGTTACATATACATATGTATATGGATCACACACAGGCAGCAATAATCCATGAATATAATATACGTATAACATACGAGTTGTGAAATCCTAATGGTACGATTGTAGTGGTACGATTTAGGAAACATGATCGATTTATTTATAAATATCAATTTAAACTTTATAACGAATGTAATATGTACTTAAAATGAATGTAAAATATTCTACATTAAACGCGCAAACTGGTAAAAAGTTACATTGATCATACCTGATTTTTTTAAATGTTTATAGCCGCACAAAATAAGGTGTAAGCTCAAAAGGTTTTGTTTCTATTTCTTATTTCGCATTTACTTGATATTTTTATTGTCAGATGCCGTTTACATTCATTAATTACTGAGAAATTGTTGAGGTACGATTTAGGTGATCAGTACGATATTGGCAACTCTCCCCTAAAACGTGCCTCGAGGAAGCTTCTAGGACTGATACGCGGTTCTAGCAAATACGCGATAAACTTGGTCTATTTTTGTAACGCGTAATTCGTATCGTGTGCGGTGAGAAAGCTTATCAGTTTATCGTGCTCCGGCATTCTTCGCTCGTGCGTGTTCGGATCCCGGTATACCGAGATACCACGTGCTCTGGAAGCATCGCCAGCGACAATGCTCAACCCTTAATTGCCTCGAGTCATCGAGCAGGCCGGAAAAGAGAAGAAGAAGCCAAGGACACGCGGCGTCGGCAAACGAGCGTCGCGCTCGCTCGCAGCGACGCGCTACCATTGTCATCCATTTGTTCGTACAAATCCCTGGCTATAATCATTTAATGCTCACATTCATCGCGAGCACGACGACGGGCATTGTGCTACCGGCCGGTGCATTAGTCGCTTGCACGCATGCGCGCTCGCGTTCCCCGGTCGAGGAGCTTAAGGCATTAGGGTGAGCTTCGTGCGAACGTCGCGATACTATACCTCTCTCCTTTCTCCCTTTTCGCCTCTCCCTTTCTTTCGACGGGGTCCATTCTGCCCGAGAGCCGATACACGCACGGCCCACGTACTTACATCGCTCCGAGTTCAGTGTCGAATTCGGAGCCTCGACACGCTCCGAAATCCTCGTGACCGATTAATCTCCGCCGACAGAAAATTCCTCGCGCCCATTGTGACTCCTCGACTCGACTATGTGGGCGGATGGCGTGTTTGAAAAATGGTACTCCGACTGCCCTCGATTTCCGAGCCTGTCCCACTTAGTTCTGTCCCCCTAACTCGTGCAGCGCACCAACCCCGTTATTAGAGTTAAGTATTGTTCCTCGTGGCGAACGTTTACACTCGGATCATCCAACACGGCTTAACGTTAGTTCGATTTTCCATTGACTGTGGACTCAACTCCATAATACCAAAGTACACTAGCAATGTTCCAGCTCGTCGATTGGTATCATATACATTCTGTGCTCCTTCTTCTGCCCTCGTCCTCGTGTCTTCGTCAAGGACGCCTCTGAACTCAGTTCGAGAACGACTCAGTAATCTCGACGTTACGTTTTCGAACGATGGCCTGGTCACAGTGGACACTGCTTTGTGGTCCACTCGCTTTTAGCTTGCAATCTAACAGCTTTCTGCGCTCGTATGTGTGCGTGGCGCTCAACGTAGCTGCCGATAGCCAGTTCGCTGAATGCTGCACGCACACCGAGCGTGCGAGCTGCTTCTCTTTGTGGGACGCTCAAAGAGCACAATGTCCATAGTACCGGGCCCGACAATGGCCTCTCCACGACTGGTTAATATCAAGGTTGTTTGAAGGGTAGCCTGGTAGCGCGCGACCGAACGGAATCCGCGACGTGTCCCACCACGAATTCGTCCTTTCACGCGATCTCTTCAGATCCATTGCCCGCGTGGACAAAGTGAGCCATGTGCGTGCACTTGCTCGAATGTTCCTTTGGTTCTTGAGATAGAGTAGAGAGTTAGAGTGAGAGAAATACAAGGAAAGTACAAAGATACATTGAATGACCAAAAGTGGATCCAATGTTTCGTGGTTCCGCGTCTACCACCGAGAGATTTCGTAAAGCTTGGCGAGCTACATGTTAGGTGGTCCCCTCGTTTGAGGTTTGAGTGAAACGCGACGGCTCCATTACCGAGGATTGACTCGTCGGTCCCCGGAGCAACGGTTCGGCCACGAAGTCGGCCTCGAATACGTCAACGTCTCGGTACATCCGCTATATTGATTGCGAGAACACAAGATACCTGGCCTGAAACCACGTGCGCGGGCGCGCGCGACGGCAGGGGAGGTAGCGGGCGCGGATTCCGCAGTACCATGCAAGCGGAAGCCTACATCGTGATTATCATCATATCTCCGCTAGACATCAAAGACTTATCTTTCTCCCTGTTCGCCTCTCTTTCTCTCCTTCCCCCCTCGGCGCAGCCTTTAGTAGAACACGCTCTCTCTCCTTCTGCCTCTTTCCCCGTTACTCCATTTCCTTCCAGCCTTTCTCTCCCTCCCTCGTTTCTCGTCTTCCTCCCTGACTTTGCTTCCCTCGTCCCACTCCCTCTCTCTCTCTATCCCTCTCTTCCTCGATGCTGTACGCGTGGCTTTGGGGCTCCGAGAAATGACCATTTGTAAATTACACCGCGGTTCTTTGATAGAGATTACGGCGAACGATACTTAGAGTCGGTGGAACGGATATAGCGTTGTCGTAAAGACAGCGGAGGCCGGAGTCGCTTGCACTCTCGAGTGTCGGTGGTCAACTGACCAGGGATGCGGCAAGCATAATCTTAGGACACTTGCATTTAGGTACTTTTAGACTCCAGACTCTAGATTCGAGATACTCCAAATTGGATAAGCGTTTTGGATAAGAGTATCTAAACGAAAAACATTTTGAAGACACCTCGAACACCTACCTATTCGACTATTAGCTACATTATGATGTTGGAGAAATCGATATTTGCCAATGGAGTCGGAGCAGCAGAGATAGACGACGGTCCAGGCGTCCTCACCTCTCATGTGGCCATTATTTATGGGACTGTCTAGAATAATAGCCCCGAAACAAGGGGCGAGGCGTGCGGGGGAAAGAAACGCATGAAAAATTCGAAGCATTGTACCGAGACGAACGCGGCGACTCCGTCTTTCGAGTGAATAGCGTCGGCTGGGAGATTGTCTCGTAGACGATCCGGACAGCTTTAACAAAGAACACGTGCCCTTCGAATTAAGAGGAAGGCCGGCGACGAGCGTGGCGTGGTTAGCCCGAAGAATCAACCGGGACGAACATAGATCGCCCGGCTAGACGGGGATTCCGCTAGACGTCGGTAAATTTTCGCGCCCGGCGAAATGGAGATGAAGGCATTGTGTATCGGCCTCTGCGTTTCAGCGTCCTTCGCCGCGTATTCTTAGCCGCTTTGACCGTAGAATAACATTACATCGGACAGAGAGGGCAGGAGAGAGTGAGGGTGAAACGGTGGGATTGGGGCAGAGAGAGAGAGAGAGAAAGAGAAAGGGAGGTAAAGGGGGGCAGAGAAGAGAATGAAACAGAGGAGAGAAGAGGAAGGATGGCGGTAGGAGACAAACACATGTTGCACACTCGGTCGTCGTTGGGGAAGCTGCTGTGCTTCTTTGCTCGTAGAATCTCCACCTCCCTCTTCTCTGTCCATCCTTCTCTCGCTCCCACCACCTGCCTCCTTCCTCCTCTATTCCTCTCTGTGTTTCTCCCTTTACAACTCGGTAACGTAAGACTAACAACACAATGGAAGCAACAGCTGCATGATAGATGGTCCCGGCCGACCGACCGATTCCATCCACCGTCCGCTCTTTCTTCTTCGAACGGAGCCAGCCCGGCTTCTTTTGCTCCTGCGGACCGGTCGTTATCGTCGCATTTATTCGCGGAAGCAATGAGAAAAGGAGTCCTGGTACACAGGCGCGCGCCAGCGCGCTGGAATTCGGTTGCACCGGCTCGACCGATCGGAACGGTCCCTCGTCGATGCAACCTTTCTTAATCACCTTGGAAAACACCTTGTGCATCACATCTGGAGGGGAACAGCCGTTCCCCTAACCATACCTCGCTGAGTAACTACCATCGGGGATTAACTATGCTTCAGTTCGAAACAACAAGTGTCTTGCTCCGTCTAGAAAGATTCGTTTAATGCAGCTTCTGTTCCCCTCGAAACTCAACAACGTTTGTCTGACCCACTTTTACTTAGACGTAACAATATTGACGCAATTCAAGTGCCCTGCCACGAGTAGGCTTTGTGGCAATCACTACCGTGTCGTCGAATTCGTGGCCATTATCGTGTCACGCGCTGGCTTGCGACGCGCGGCGTCCCCAGGAAGGGAAGAAGGATGTCGAACGGTTTTCGAAAGGCGCGTAGAAGGGAGCGAAGATGGCGAGGAGAGGCGCATCGAGAGGCAGCGGGTATTATACGGAAGGAGATACTACCGGGAGAGCCCACTATCGTGAGCAATAAATTGCTCTGTTCTTTTTTCTCATCCCTCGGGCTACTTTTTGCCCCCGTTGTTGTAACGTCGTCGTCAGTGTCCACGCACACGCGCGCCGTCCGCGACTGTGCTCGTGCATTCATGGACGCGACGTGTCCAGCAACGGGCTGCTCGTCCGGCCTAAGAGGATACAACGGGAAGCACAATAAACGCCGATGACTCGCGGCGAGTATGCGCGCGTACGCAAGAAGTGCGTCCTGCTTTCACGACAATCCAATGCGGGCACGAGAAAGTTAGTCGGTCCATCCGCTTTTATACATACCAATGGAATAGAAAGCCGAGATAAGTTTTATAGACGATCGAAATCGTAAAACGGGATGGACTGTGGAGCTTTTAACGAGCGCCCCGGTCTCGTACTTCTGAGTAACCGCGCGCCTACGGGATAGAGGGGTCGTATGAGACAGGTCCATGAGATCAGAGAGACTCGAGGATCATGAGCATCAGTGGGATCGTTTCTAGAACGCTAAAATGTTGATTAAGGGGAACTAAATGAGGACTTCGTTAATTAACATTGCTCGATGTAGATGTGTCAGTGATTCTTGACGAATTGGAAAGCAAATGTCTGGTTAGAGGGCAGAGGTGACCGGCATCGCAGGAAAGTTCGAAGAATCCGGAGGAATTCCTTTGCGGTAGAACGTAAGCTGGTCAGTGAGTCGCACGCTTTCATCGAATCCACGTCGCGTACACGCTCGTTTGCATATCTATAGATAATACGTATTTTCTGGCCGAGCGTGCCGAGTGCTCGCGCACGCGAGATCCTTGTGTCCGTTTCCGGTGATTTCACCCACCGTCGGCTGGCTTCGAACCATCAACGACTCAATTTTTACACCGACGAACGCCAGTGTCCCGCTCGTTTCCTCATGCGCGCGGGTTTATTCGAATTATAGAAAGTGCGCTTTCGAGAGAGGTTGCCGCGAGAAAATTCGCTCTGTCCCAGCGGTTTTCACGCGGGAAAATCTCTCCTCTCGCTGTCGATTGCCTGAGGGCAAAGTAACGTTCTTTGACGCAAGAAATTTGCAACTTTTCCACCAGTCCTGTAATTTACAAACGTCCAAGATATTCGCGGAAAAATATGGCGCGCTTTACACAATCGCAAGTTCTAATTACAATTTCTCGAAGTTGTAATTGCGAGGACCATAATTCGTCGGCAACGTTCGAGAATATTTCCCTCGGAGGGGCTGCGGCTCTGAAATTTTGTACTGCGGAGCGAAAAGGTCGTAACAGGGTGCACGCACGTGCGATGGACGTCGTTATTAAAACATTAGACGGGACGGGATAAATGGCCGCAATAATCCCGCGTCGGGGCTCGATTGTAGAGTAAAAATTGACGGAAACGCAGCCCCTACTCTCTCGCCCGCCATAAATGATCGCTCTTCTTTCTTGGCTGCGTTTATACTCCACGGGCCGATAAATACAGGCTGGGCATAGGGTGGAGGCGAGACTCGCCCACGAATTATAGGCGTTTTAAAAATATTGTTCCATTACTTATTCAGCGGGCCCGGCTAAGGTATCGCTTTCCAATAGTATCCTTCGATCACAATTTCCCACCGTCTGTATTATTGAAGCTTGCCCCCAAAAACTCGGATAGGATAGACGCCCAGGGTGGATCGTCTACTTAGTTGGGGGTAGGCCGAGCAGATAAACGGATGAAATATGACTATTGAGAGGAGCGAAAGCAACGGGCCTTTCGATTGTGTCCTGTTTGAAAATGCATTCCAACGTGGTGCCTTTCCAGAGATTTCTTCGGTGTTTCGGAGAAGTTCGTAAATTCGAGATTAGACTATCTGCCGCACCAGCGGTTCTTAGAAAAGGCTTAAAAACCCTATTACACCTCGACCCGTGCGTCGTCTCTTCTACCTCCGTCCCAGGTAATCCTTCTCTAATCTGCCGCAAAACTGAAAGTTCTGATGAAATCATCAGAACTTGGAGATCCTCTCAAGTATCCTCGATCATTGCGTCTGTCTCGTGACCCAGATCTCCGGTATTCCTAGCTGCGCATCCAACGCGAGCCACAATGCAAGATAACAAACCGATCATTACGACTCCTTTTTTCTATGATAATAATGCTCTGCATAGGCAGAATCCTTGAAGCTTACATCGCAAAAAGCTCCACAACTGAAAAAAGACAATTTTACTGTGTATCGCTCACCTTCGAGACAAAGTCAGATGACCTGATTCAGTGCATATGTATATCAAGTCATACGGAGTTACAAGAAGACTAGCTTGTAATTATCCCTCTTCTAGACTTCCATGGAAACACGTTGTCATTGCGCGTAATCTAAGGCGTCATTAAATCCTTTGTTCCATTCGAGTATAAAATCGACATTGATATCTTAATTATTATTTTAATATATAAAGCAGAAAGTGTGTTTGTCTGTCGCCTAAAAACTTTCGATCGGTAAACTCTGTGGTCACGAAATGTGTCCCAGCTCATTACTAATCCAGATGAATGTGACTATTTTCACAAAAAAATAAGTAAATAAAAAAATTTTATTTTTAAAATCAGAATCTAAAATTCGGTCGAAACCGAGTAGTAAAGCTAGTCACCGATAAACAAAGCAACTTCTAATATCTCGACATCGTACATATTTATATAAACAGAAATCCATATCGAGCTACCCACGAACTTGTCCCCAAAATACTTCCCTAAAATACAATATTCCTCGCTTTTCCAGCGCCCTAACGAACCCCATATCCACCGGGTAGATGTACCACGACTAGTCCCGTCGTCGCGGAACGTAATTCGAAGCTCTATTCCACTGGCAGAGTAGACAGAGCGCATCCTCCGCGATGCGGCTGAGAGGATTATCGGGCATCGGTAGCCCGACCCCGGGGCCACGTTTTGTTTGCTGGCTTAAAGAGCGCCGGTACAGGGGCGAAGGACAAACCATGAGGTCTATATTGGTGTTCCCTTTCTCCGGGAGGATCGGCAGGACCGGTCCTCCCAGCCACACAGTCCGCGAGGCCACACGGACCGGGGTGGATCGGTGCCCGTAGACAGTCGTCGTCTCCTCCTGTGTGCGACATTCTCGGTTGCCCGGGCGTTAATGAGCAGAGGCGGTCCGCCGCGGCATTACGCATACATTAGGAAGCGGCGATCGCGACAGCGGTCGATCGGATCGAGAGGCCCAGGCGGGATCGGCTTCCGCGGGGCCCGTCTCGATCGTAGCGCCGCCACTGTCGTACGCGGTAGACTCGCGATCAGGCCCCCATATAGAGAGATGGCCGGATGAGAGTGGCCGCTGCTAGCATCCGTGGCAGCAGAAGCAGCAGAAGCAGCAGGAGCAGCAATAGCGGCGGCACCAGCCGCCGGGAATGGGAATGAGAAGCTCAAGCGGCGCTTTCAATTATTCCCTTCGAACAATCCCGCCGCTTGTTTCCTTCGCCGATTACATCTCCGAGTATTTATTCGCTGCCTCCCATTCCCGCCGTCCCACACCTCTTTTCCTCCTGCATCGTTCCCTCGCTATCTATCCGCTCTCACCCTCTTTCTGGCTACTGCCGCGCTACGGCTGCTGGCTGCTCTTCCTTCTTATTCTCCTGCTGATGCTGATGCCACTGCTGCCTACTCGTTCAGGAGTCACTGATCCTTCTGCCGCGGCCCACGGAACACAGGCACGCTTGCAATCTATCTAATCGGTTCCGAGGGTCTCTAGGATTCCTGCTCGCTGTCCAGCCACGATTGCCCCGTTTCCTTGAAACCGCCTCGCTTTGCCTCAAACCGATGCGTTATTGCTCAGCAGATAGTACGGATGTAACTTGCTCCTCTGCTGCTAATTGAATTTTCTTGCGCAGTGGGTAGGAGCTTGAGGTGTTCGAAGTCTGTATGGCACATGCTAATACCACTTCAGGCTCCCACTGGAAGTCAATTCTTGGAAGAATATTCCAATGCTTTGCTAGGTTTAGCTGATGTTTATTACATTTTCTTTTTAAATTTAAGGGGTCATTCTGGTAATCACGCCGCAAAATTAAGGTTTTTGTTCTTAGTGCATGCAATGAATAATAATGTCAAACTTTTTTTTCATGTATTAGGTTATTTATAATGTATATGGAATAATTTTTTAAATACACTTTTAATTGTGTTTTTCAATGTTATCTGGATTTAAAAATCGCGCCTTTGAAAAGACGGGGGGAGTGATTTCAGCTCACGTAAGTCAAAAGTTAACAAAATTGCGCATATTCAAACTATCAAGTATCGATACTGGAATTTTGTGGCGTGATTACCAGAATGACCCTTCAAGTCATTTTACTGAATGTATATTAATATTGTTCTATTGATTTGTGTTTCAGGTAAGTGTCGATGTTCGCCATTACCCATGTTACCTGCAATACGGACTCGTACTGTGAGTACAACTTCAAGTTGATCGATATTGCACGAGGAGCTTTCAATTGCAAATTGCTCCGTTTTTACAAAGCAAATATGATGCCACATTTGAGTGAAACTACCTACCGCCGTGAAAGGGTTAAATTCTGTTTCCTGAATTTTGGCCATTAATTTCGCGTGCTTTCTCGATGAGATCGCGAGCGTCTTTCGCATACCGTTCTATCCAGTGCTCAGAATTTTAATGCCGCCCGATTTATCTCGTGCCCGTTGATTTATTTTTGTTGCTCTTGGACGAGGCGAGAGCCCTTCGATGGCCCGATCGTTGCACGGTAATCTAACTAGCAAATAATCAGTCTTATTTATGTTGTTGCACGGACAATTTATGGGGCCGTTACGAGAGATTTACGAGATTCGGTAACAATATGCAGCGAGTATTAATTGCTGGCTCCAGTGGCTAACGCGGTAACTCGCTAACGAAGTATACGGATTGATATTACAACGAATTGATGTTCCATTAAGCGCCGGGCAATAAAGCAGAGCCAGAGAGAAGAATACCCTCGCGTCGTCTCCTTGATTTTCAATGCAATCGTTATTCTTTACGCGATTCATTAACCAATTGCCCTGTTCTCGTCCGCCCGCGTTTGTTTCACGACTGCCTGGCTGCGAGCGAGGGGTCCGCCAGATCCGAACGATCGATAAAGGGATCGCGAATTATTAAGGGTTAATTGCAAACTTCATTAAGAGCTGGGAAAGCTCGACGATCCACTGTAAAACGAATCGTACGTATTTCCTAAAGACAGACTTACCCCTCAATTTAAATTCTACTTCCGTCTACTACAAAAGGCTCTCCGCCCTGTCACGCCTATTCAGTCGCGGATATCTGTGTTTGAGAAAGAAATATTTGTCTTGCCATCGACGCGGGGTTCAATATCCTCCAAAGAAACCGAGATGAAACGGCGGAGAAGTTGTGATTAGCCTCTAATGGTTACACTTCTAGGCGGAAGCGCTCGAAAGCGGCCAGATTCATTTTCCTCCCCGTGTGTGTTGATCGAAAACGGGCCGTCATTTATACAGGGTTCGTAAGTCGAGCATTAAGCCCCGAAGCATAACCGAACGGTAGCCGCGGAGCTGAATCCCCGTCGCGTCTATCCATCCTCGAGCCTACTTCGCAGGCCGCGTATGGTCCACACGTGTCTAAATTATTATTGTCTGAAATAAGCGCGCGTGCACGTATAGGTAGGCGTCGCGTGTTTGTGTCGAACGCCGTTCAGAACTGGCTACCTTGGTTCGCGGTAGCCATCCATCTCGCGGTCCTACAACGATGTTCCATTAAATTATGACATCCGCGATTTATATTTCGCGCGAGGAACAGCCAGCCGATGCGCGCTTAGAAAAGGCGACCGCCGGTTACTTGCCCTTAACTGTCGACGCCCATTTTTTATGCAAGCGAGAAGCGAGACGTTGACTGAGGCGTCTGTAATGGAATTTCGAATGCGATGCTCGAGTGCAGAATGGAATGTAAAATTGGTAGAAATTTCTTCACGTCCATTCAGTAACTGCCGACGTAATTATCCACGATTGTCTGTCACGCAATTTGGACACAAGGAATATAATTAAAATTAGCCTCGGTAGCATAGAAGGTAGTTTATTATCGCGGCAACTTGTAAAATGGGATTTCTCGACAGTTAAGTAGTAGATTGGTTTGTGTCTGACCAGGTATGCTTTTTCTACTTGCCGATGAAAGGTGGAATGGTTGGTTTCTTATCAATCTTATGATTATTCAATATTACCACGCAATAATGATTATCACAAAGTAACAATTGCACACATTTGTTATTTTACTCTATTAATAACAATTGAACACACTTGTTATTTTACTCTATTATAATAATGTCCTTAAGGTGCGAATCCACGATGAGATTTTTATATAGAACTTTTCTATCATGGGACAAAAATATCAGCAACACCTAAATGTAAATAATGGAAATAGTCGCGAGAGATGAGATTTTTGAAAATATATCACGAAACTAGTCTAATTTCATGAAATTAATGACAGAATAATTGAAAAATAATAAAATAATGAAACGATTGTCTCGTGAGACACGATATTCTTATCTCATCATGGATTTGCTCCTTTAGCAGTGTAGAAGCAGACAAGTCACTGCCATCGACAATTGTTTCATCGTCCCTTGCAGAGTTCCCTGAGTGCGATACATCCACTAAGCCCCCAACCCCTTCTCTCTAACACCCCGTACAACAAAGAAGGGGTAGGTCACCATCCAATCGCGCTTTTGTAGCCCAACAATGATACAGCCAATCTCCCTAACAGCTATTACTTTCATTAAACCCAGCAATATCACGTCATCAACGTAACCCAACAAAAACATACAAGCAACCCTTCGACCGACCCTAAGAATAGACTAAATGCTCACTAACGCTCGTAAAAACGAGCACAGTTATTTTTCTTCTGACCGTGGTGGTCAAGAGGGAATCGAAGGCGGCCTGCAGTTCTCAGAGGTAATGGCCCTGACCTAGCCCAAACCGGCTTAGTTTCACTCGAGCTTCTAATTTCAAGCGGGTCACATCCTCCGCCGGAAATAGCACGTGTAAAGACTTTTGAGATGGGGGAGAAGAGTCGGGTCGACGTCGACAGCGCCGCGGCGCAACAATAATTAAGGGCGAGCGCGGCTCGCTCGTCTTCCCTCGACAAGTTTCCATCTTTTGGCACGCACCGGGCCACGGTGCCACCGGATGTCGGGCACCGGCGAAGGACTCGCGGTGTATTTATTGTGCCGGCACCGGGACCGTAGCGTTTCACGCGGGCGAACACGGAGCCTGCTCGCGCAACGCGCGCCTCGTACATCAGGGACATCGATGCATCGCGTCCCTGCTTTCCCAAATTAACATCGCTACATTGTGCCGCTGGACTACGCGTGTCTGCGATTCGGTACGCGCGCGCGTGCCTTGCGCTGGGCAGTATCATTATCACGGGACTGGGGCTCGTCGATGTATGCGTCCCGACGAGCCAAGGAGGAAGCGAAGACGATTCTAAGAAGCAGTTAACGGCGGTGGGATAGAGCAAGGGGCTAGCGAATCTGCAATTCGATAGACGTGTCTTTTAATTATTTTTCGAATGGAATTGCTGGTTACGGAATCAGTTGCGTCAGACTTGGGTAGAGTTATGGATAGCGTGTCGTGGGCCGATGCCGAGCCGAGGCTGCTCGAGGAAGTAGACGGAGAGTCTCGATTCATAATTCCCCGAATTAATTTGATTGACCTGTAAATGTTAATTAATCAGGTCTTGATTTATGGGGCTCGCGCGCAGCTTGAGCACCGGGGTATAGAGTCTAAGAATTCATCAATGACGCTACATCGTATCGAAGATGTAATTTATATAGAGTCGAAGGCATCGCTGGCCAGTCGGTTCGCATGCATCGCGTGTGCCTATATAACCTTAAAACGACTACGAGCCGAGTCATTAATAATAAAAGCGTATTTGTATACATAGTTAATAACTCATGCCGCGGCGGTCATACATCATCGTCGCGGCAGCAACTCGTCCACTTTATTTGCTCGATCGCTATTACCACGGTTCTCTCCACGCGAATTTCTTGACAGTACGTCCCGGTTGGAACCTCCTGGTCCACGGCGGAGCTTTCTGGGGCCCGATGTTCGACGAAATCGTATCGATCACGCTCGTTTTTACCGTTATTAATCGTGCGAGAGCGCGCGTACACCGTTAAGCGTTTTGATCGCGCGTCAATTTTCCAATTACGCACGCTCGCGTTCCACATTCCGCTTATCGAACAACGGTATATACGTGGCAGCAATGAGGAAACGTCTTCGCGTCGTGAGCTGCACCGCGAATCTAGCTAATGATTTCCGTCAGCAAGGTCGCGGCGAGGCTATCGAGCGTCTTCTGCGCCCTAGCCACGAAAAAGGGCCCTGCAATGCTGTGTACGTGAATCAGTGGCGAAAAGTTCCGGAGCAGGAAGCACTGTTTGGGAGAAGATCTGGTGGAGGGACATAAAGTGGTAGAAGAATTCTGTATAGATGTATACCTACTATATACACGATTCGTGTGATTTATATTCTGCACACATGCACTCACTTTCTTAAGACACAAAAGGTCATGGGAGGATGTTCTCGAGATGCTACTGTAGCCAGGGGGACTGCGAGGTGAAAGAACGCCGCGTAGCCTGAGGGCGCGAGATTTAGTGCCCTGCCTCGGCTTTCGTTCGCTTTAACGAGCAATCGTCAAATTAAATTAAACGACACGGGAATCGTTAAGAGCGTCGGGGATGCACGCTGGCCTGTGCTCGCGGCGCCGATACTCTTACTACTGTCGCTCAATTAGTGATGTCCCACGGACACCATGCAACAAATCACCTTGATTCCTTAGTCTAACGCTACTTGCGCGATCCCACCGTCGATTCTATTAACTTAACCGCGTCCAAAGAAACACGGCGCAAGTCGAGCGACATTTATTCCCGATCTCGCCGACCCTCGTTTCCAACCGACAACGAACACGACTGACTGCCTAATAATGAAGATCGCGTGTCAGTTTTCCGTGATTCTTCTCCGCTGACACAGTGCCGGGACTGGAGAGTGCAATTTGTGTCTACTTAACCGTTAAATGCATCCAAACTCACCGTTGAAAAAGTTACGACTTGAAAAAATTACGAATAGCAGAAGAAGAATTTCTTCAATATATTTTTAAACAATAGAAGCTATATCAGGCGATTCGACAGAGTCGACACTAAACTCAAATCACGCGAAAAACTCGCAATGCTGACGCGGGTAGAGCTGAGATCAGAGGAGCGACGGGGATATGCAGCGGTGTCGAACTTTGAGCGCGTATACTCGTGGGGTTTCTTTGTGGTGGCAATTAATAGTAGATTACCGGCTCGTAGGTGGTGCAAGAAGGGCGAACGAGATGCGGCCGACGAAATCGTAGTGGCACGGGAGAGGGAGACGGAAAGGGAGAGGCAGGGAGACATAGGTAGCAAGTTAGGGAAAGGTCGAAAAGGGGGTTGCCAAAGGGGCATGGGACTCTCTCGCGCAGCGGGGCAAAGCGGTGACGGCAGAGGGGATGAGATTACACACGCCGCCTCGGGGATTACCGCACTCTGATTCTCCGATAAGAATGTCAAAATAAGCTGCCTCTCCCGCTACGCCACGTGTAATCTCCCGCTTCTTCTCCCCCGTCCGCTCACGAGCCGCGTAATTACATTGTGACGATTCCGACGATCACTCGCCTGATCCGTCCAGACGATCATCCCGATGACGCGTTGTCGTCACGATCGAGTACTTTCCTCGTGGCCTCCTCGCGCCCCGGCGCACCAATACGCGTGTACGTCTTGTACAAGAGGGATTAAAGCGGGCCGTAGGTACCGTCGCGTCGCGTAAATTACGTTTAACGCGCGCGCGTCCGTACATGGCGCCTCTGTCGTGCAAATAAGTCGGGACTTTGACGTTACGATACGCCCGCGGAATTCCAAATATCCCCTTGACCAAGCCTCAGGGCTTGGCCCGACACGTCCCCATTGGCCGGCGAGGACAATCGCGGAAGGTGTGCGTAACTGCGTTTGCAGATGCCTAGATCGTCGAGGGAATCGCCAGTGTTTCTCATGGAAATCTTGGAAGATCAATTTCCTGCCGCTGCTGGGAACAGTTTTTGAAAGTAGAGATGATTATGAATTAATTCGCATTTCTTTTGGGGAAAAGCTGCCAAAACTTAGGCTTCATTTCCTCTGTTACTATGGACTGCTAATTCTCAACATCTTGTCATTCTTTCATAGAAGTACCGACACACGTCTGTGCAAACTGATTCCGAGGTACAAAAACCCTAGTAGGGTGAAGTTTCATTAGGGCCGACGAGGATTTGCATAGGACCGTCCGAGTATTCGGACAAGATAGACTCGCGCGGCGTTTCGAGGCTGATAGACCAGGGATTGGCCGATGGTTATCTGTAGCTCGAGTGCGCCTGAATCCTTAATAGGAAATCGACAGAGTTATTACATGCCGAGGTGGGGTGTTGCTTCGGTGGGGTACATAAGGTCGCGCACAACGGCCTGGCCATTGTGACGACGCTTTGTGCGACACAAAGCTTTAATCCGCGAGCAGATCTGCTAATGTCAACATCGTCCCTGCCTTTCTATATCGACGTGCGTGAACGTACGCGCGCTCTAGCAGCGTGTACGAGCACGGACACACGCGAGATCCGCTGGGGACAGGAGCTGGCCTCAATAAGCGTCCCATAATCCACCCCATCCTGAATAATCGCCATTCTCTGACCATTGTATCGTTTCCTCGTAAAACCCTCGAGCGATTTGGGGTGAAGATCGCCGTACACACGCGGTCTATTATATGCACATGTCCTCTTATTATAAGTATTCATTGCGGTTAGCAATGGGCCGCGACTTCGGGCTAGTCCGACACAACAACTTCTACGAGGACGTATTCGAGCTTGCCGAGGGGTGCAGGAGGGTAGTTATAGGGTGATGAGGCAACTTGTTGTTGGATCGAAATTGGACTTCTGGAGATTACATTCGCCTATAAAAGTACCCTGTCCCTTTGACTTCACAAGAGTTCTCTAATCAATGAATTCTTACTAACGAGTGGAAACCAGGAATTATTCTTCCAATATGTGAACTACTACAGAATTTAGAAGAGGGTGGATCAGTACCGTTTTCCAAAGTCCTGCGTAGTGAAGTAACACCCCCGAACGAGATAATTGCTCTCATCTCATTAGCCATAACGGGAGAGTAGGTACACTTCGGTCAGCGAGGTTACCCGAATACCCGAAGAGTCCCCGGCAAGGGTGAGCTATAAAGTTATATCCGGTCATTCCTCTATCCCCAGGTATCCGCAGCCCGCGTGGTGGTGCAGCGTCTTTTACAGCGCAGCCCCTCGTATCACAGTCAAGCCTCCTCTATACGACTCAACTAATACTCGGTCGCGTTTCCGCGATGGCCGTTTTCTCTGTATTTTTAGTGTTCTCCGAGATGAAGTTGCGAAAAGTGAGGTGGTCTAACGTCGCTGCCAGACCGTAGCCCGGTACGTAATATCTTTCGTAAGCTCCGTCTTTTATGACAGGGCTAGAGCGCCTCTCAAGGATATTGGTAATCTTCGGGCTGGCTGTAATATTGGCGGCGCAGTGATCTCTCGCCCCGAAGATCTCCGCCACCCTCCTCTGTCGTGTCGTAGCCCGCCACCCCGTCTGCTCACGAACCCAAGACCCACCACCCCCTCGCCCGCCTCCATCCCGAGAACCGTCGCTCCTACGCTCGCGCCTCTGCCACCCTGCTCGTATCAACCTCCCGCCACCCCTGACCCCCACCCTCGTGCAGGCAAGCGTATTGACGCGGCTTTGCAGCCACATTCCGGGCTAAGGACATGGAACGCGGGTCTATGTACACCCCCGACTCCTCGTTCGATCTTTTATCACGCCTTCAACACACCCTGGCCATGATAACGTTGATTTACCACCTCGTCTCATTGCGGATCCGCTGCAACTCGTTTCTATTTATGATTGTTATTCGAACGATGTCCGTTTAGGGAATATATAGTCGAAGGGGGTGTTCGATGGGAGTGGATGTCCCAGAAAGAATAGAAAGGATAGAGGGGACGTTTTTCGTTCGACAAGGTGCACCTATGCCACGCACACGAAGAATTATTTCACCAGCTTTCTAATCCTAAGTACCACGTAATACCCTGTTCACGGCAGGCCATGCGCGATTATGGACTTGCGCGCGCGCACTGGCGCGGCAATTCATTTCGACAAGCTTATTGTAGGGAAGAATTATGGCCTGGCCGTAACGAGGCGTCTATCGGTTCGTTATGCGGCTGGCACGCCGCTGAAGATAATTGGATAGCACTCGCCAAAGTGCTCGACCAACAATGGACGCGGGAATAGGAGAGGACTCGCGCGTTCTGCTTTTATTATCTTTTAACGGCGACTACGCGAGCGTCCTGCGAGCGTTTACACGGTCCACGGGTCGCGAGTGAATCGGTTACGCGTTGAAGCGGTTGAATAGACCGTCGGGGGGCATTAAGGAAAAAGGCGAATTGAAACGTTCAGGAATGCCATTAACAATGCGGCAAAAGGAAACGGGAGGAGAGGCTGGAATAGCGGAGGACGCGTATTTAAATTTTTCACGTATGAAAACCATAAGTTCCATTCAGCCGGCGCTTTCACGCCCGGCCGTGGCTTTTGTCGAAAGCGTCCACCGGCGGAAACAAGTTTCCAGGGATAAATGTTGGCGCGCATTCTCCATTCGTTAAGGAGGAGTAGCGCGCGCGCTCGAAACGGCAAGATCTAGTTATTCAAATAGTCTTTGATTAATGCGCCCGCCCGGACGTTTATTCGCATTAACACGTCCACCACGCGGACAGGTCGTAGCAGGTGCTACATTATTTAAGTCGCGATTCAACGAACAAGAGGGCTTTTTTCTTGGGGCGTCCGCGCGCGCTTGCCGCGAGGAGACCCTTATTTAGCGCGAGACAGCCAGCCGGGCCGCTTAATTGCAAAAATTAACGCCGCGCCACCGCGGCCACCAGTGCCTCTGCCCGCGGCCGATTGTTGAAAACTAATTAGGGCCGAGATTTTATTACGCGGGAGCGTATAATACGCTTTCCGTTTGATAGCCGCGCGCTCTTCATAAAGGTCCAACGGGCGACTCTCCTCCTCCACCTCCACCATCACCGTTTTCTCCTCTTCTATCTCGTCTTCGCTTCCTTTCTGGACTCGCGCGCTCGCGCCACCACCCACCCCCGCACCCTCTCGCTTCTGCACTCTGCTCGCGGCCTCTTGTGAGCGGGCGACAGCGTGTATATGAGGCCGGTAAGCCGAAGCGTGTAGAGAGAGAGAGAGAGAGAGAGCGCGCGAGATTAACACGAGAGTAAAATAAAGGCTATTGAATCCCCCCATGGTGCTCTGAACAAAAATAGCCTCCAATGAGAAAAGGAACCTTACAGTTTCTTTTCAGCGCTTTCATAAAAATTTCTGAAAACTAATTTTCCTCTTATACGGGCGACGCAGCGGGGCGCTCGTCGCGTATATAAGGAAAGGAACGAACGGCCTTCGCTCCTTCACCCCTCTCTTTTTCCATCTTCTTCATCTACTTCTTCTTCCTCCATCCCTTCCCCTTCTTCACCCCAGCCCTCTCTCCCTCTTTCCTTCACCCCTTTGGCCACCGCCGCTCCCGCAGCCCCGCCGACGTCGCCACCTACCCTCCACCCCCATCGTCGCCACCTTTCCCCCGAGTTTCATTCCCGCTACAGCACTTTTATACGAGGTGCTAATCTTCCAGACAAGCCCCCCAACGTTCCCCTCCCTCCGAACCATTCCCCATTTCTCTCTTTCCATGGCTCTTCCTGGCTGCCTTACTCGCAACCCCCGCGACTCGCGCCCCCTCTTTCGTAGCCTCCACTAAAGTCACTGTCGGGATTATAATATAATATTGCGCTTACAAGGGTGGAGCGCGAGCTTCACGCTGGTCGCGACGAGTACAGGGTCTGTCGGCAATCTGTCGATCGTATAGGATTTGCTAACACTTCCTTTTGTACTTTCGCGCGTTTGTTCCACGTCCCTTTCGCCGTCGCGGCTCAGGCTTGTGGCGTGAACGCATGCAAGTAAGAAGTAAGAAAGCTCGACGCTGCACAGTGGGACGAGAATGCCTTATTTATTTGGACAAAATTTGGCCAAAATTTGAAGTGTCGAACTTCTGTTCTATAGCTTCATTAAATGTTTATTAAGTGTTCGTAGCATTAGAAAACACAAAGAAATAAACTTTTTAGTCACACTAGGTTTGATTCAATTGTATATGAATCTGAGTTGTATGAAAATTTCAGTCTTTTTGTCTTTCAGTTGCACCACTTTAAACAATTATTGCCTAAATCTTATTACTTCAAAAGTTCACAATATTTTGCATATTACTGAGTATTTTGTTATTAATGATTTTGTACAAAAAACATTCTGAATTAACTTGGATTTCATCACTAAACAACTATATAAAATAAAAATGCGTTGCACTCCATACTATAATAATTCAACTGGTGATTTAAAGTTTTGCTCAAAGTTGCCCAAGGTCTAAAATACCTGAATTTAATCCTTTAATGGTAAAGTTATAAAAAGTAGAAAAACTACCTGCTACTAGCTGCGATTAATAGAATAAATCTATTTTACAGTTCACGAGTTATAACACAAAATCAGAAAATAATCGGATTTTCAGGGGTGAATTACACGCCCTTAGAGTGGATTTGGGTAGCAAACAAAAATTGCGTTGTAATCAGAAGGAAATACCCTACATATTCACAAAGTTTCAAAATGTTTTGAATTTCGGGGTTTGGGATGTTCCCTCGTTATTTGTAGAAAGCTTATAAGGATTTTTTTTCTAAATTTCAGTTATTCTACTTAACATAAATTAAAAGTGTGCAAATTTTTAACAATGAAAGTCCAAACCGTTCAGAAGTAATTGCCATGTCCATTTATTGTCCTTACATCGTTTCACTGTGCGCCGAGTCAATCTTACGTGACTGACGCGAAGGGAAAATGAACAAACTCCCCGAGACAAAAAAGAAACTACCCCATTGTTGGTCCCTAGAGCGAGAGGCGGTGGTGCGCGACAGAGAAGCAACGTGCCCCGACTGCGGGTGCGGCGATATTACACGGGAATTCGTCGGTTCGTTCTGGCCGCGACACCGTGACGGTGTTTCGCCGTTTATTATCGGCGGGGTCAGATAACTCGCCATTCCGCTGGCTGTCGCGGTCCCGCGGGACCCGGGCGGATACGCGGGAGACACGGGAACAATGTGGCCGCCTCTTGAATTATTCCCTTTGATTGCTTGCTTTCGTCTCGGTTCGCTCAGCCCCCGCCTGGCCCGTCTCGTTGCGACCCCCGCGGTAGTAAAAGAGTTCCACCGGTCCCCCTCGCGATCGTAACGCGCCGCTGTTCGGTGAACTCTGACACGGAACGCCCATGCTGACACCGATTACGACCTTGTCGCCGGGGAAAGACAGGGGCAGCTCGAGGGTTGCACGGGCCAGGCGAACGCCGATGGATGGACGGATGGGTGGATGGATGGATGGATGGCTGCGGCAATCAACCTCCCGTTAATACGGCTAAGTGGACACGAACCTCTGTGCGCTACCCACACGGTTCAACCTACGTTTCCTTTTTTTTGCCCTCTCCCTCTTTCTCTGTCTGTCTGTTGGCCCCTTTTTCCGCCCTCGCACCAAGGTTGCCACTTGCCTTTGATACCGGCCTTTGATGTCGCGTAGTGTACAAATTTCCTAACGTTCTCCGGTCGCGTTTCGTCCGATTTTTTGGACGGATAGCATCTGCCTCCGATGCGGCAGCCATTCGCGGAAATACTCCGCCTCGAGGATTGTGCGCGGCCAGAGGTAACGAGCCCTTGTGCGCTCCTCTAATTAATACTTTTAGCTGGGGCCAACTTTCCCGTGGCCCTCGAAAATCCTATCGATACACCGTGTCGTTTATTAATGCCGGTGATTGGTGGACTCGAGGGCATCGATTAGACTCCGACGTGCAGCCGCCTCCGCGTAAAATTTCTGCGCGTACGCTGGAACCGCCAATCCCGGGCGACAGGGCACTCCGTCATACGGAGCACAAAAAGACCTTTATTGGTTGACACTGGAGCCATTATATTGTCCGTGCGCGTGATCCATCTCCCGAGGACAGTCGGACAATGGCTCGATAACGCTTTAACGTTTGATCGTGCGACGGTACGCCTGGCGGCGGCTGGAAAGGGGCCCGAGCGAGACTTGCAAGGAAGCGGGCATTATTCGCGCGTCTCGCGGATCGCGCTGGCTTTTCCGGCAAGCCGCGTTAAGTCGCGCGACACACGACGCGAAAATTCCGCGGCACGGATTGAACGGTGGCCGGACAGGTAACCGGCTATTAAATAAAAGAGGAGTGAGTAAGCTGGAATCACCGCGGTCGATGAATCAGCTCTTTCGTCGCGTTTCGCGGGCGAGCCCTCTGTTTAACTGACTTCAAAAAGAAAGAGGTTGTATGTTCGATGTGTAGGTATGTGTGTATGTTAGTCTGTATTATGTTTGTCCGCGAATTTCTCCGTAACTACTGGACCGATTTTTGTGAAACTTATTGCATTTAGTTTAGCTTCAATCAACTTAGGTCATGAAGAAATAATTATCAAAATCGGTTAAGTAGTTTTAAAGTTACACCAAAAATAGGAAATTTGTTTCATTAACCAATTTCATTATTATTACGAGTAGCTCTTTTTGCAGGCCTACCCATAATTTTTCAATAAATGTAGTTATATAGTCTTGAGAGGGGTCACTCAGGTGAAAATGAACTAACAGTTATTTTACAGATAAAAATTTGAAAATATGTATGAATTTCCATATTATTTTTTACGCTGAAATGCACCAAAAGGTATAATATATAGTGTTAATCAGCGTCAGATTTACACAGTGCAAATGATGAGGCGGCGATATAAAAATATTGAGAGTCAGAGATTAAATAAGGAGAAATATTATTTATTACTTATTGGTGCATTTTTATTATTTTGAAGTCGGTTTTAATTTTTTTTAAATTATTTTATCTCCTTGACGTGAATGAATGTCCATTGCATTGTTGTCTATTGTATCGTCATAGCTGTTTCGAGCAAGTAACTGTAAAGAGTTCCGTGATTATCCCCTGATCTACTTTCACGTCTATAGAAACCGACGGTACCGATTTGGCCACGCAAAAACCGAGGGTTACTTGAAAAACAGTTACCCGCGAAAACTCTACGGTTCTTAATCACAGATCTGCCTTTTGAAGAGCAGCTCGCGCGAAAGTCCTCCCGGTGAAAAGCTGCCGTCGGAAACGCGTCCGGCTAATTTCGATATTACGATAACGATCGGCTGAATCGGTTCAAGGGCTCGTACAGTGCTGAAAGCGTTTACGCGATATTTATTGAACGTTGTTGCCATAGGCGCCGCGATAGTCGGTGAATGGGGAACGAAGCCAACGGCGCGGCGAAAGATAAAGGTGGCGATGAACAAGAGGGCCAGAGACACGGATAGAAGGGTGAATCAGGAAGGAGAGAGAGAGAAAGGGGGTCGAGCGGCGGGGTGCAGGGCGAGGGGGGAGTGAGAGAGAAGAGAGGGAGCGAGTGAAAGCGCGGCTTGGGCAGAGCGCGAATAGGCGAATCAATCATCCTGCGACTCATTAGCCCCGCCGGTGTGCCCTCCTCCCTCTCTGACACCCCCTGTATTATCTCCTCCTTTCACACTCTCCCGTTCCGCCTTTTTTCTCGTTCCACTCTTTTCCAGGATACCTGGCTTCTTCTATCCTTTGCCTCGTTCCTTCGCCAGACGCGCGGGATCCTCCGTCGGTCTTTCAACGACGCCCCCGTTAGGAGAACGATGTTCGCCACTCATTATGACCGGCTTCCATGGCGTACTCACAATGGACGGCCGTTTCCCCGTTTCCCCTAGCCGCCGTGGAAACAAAAAGATAACGCGAGCGAGTTGTATGCGTGGAAAATGGCCGCGGAACAGAGGAAAATCGCAGGCCCTCGACATCGGTCGCGCCCTTCCCACCATCAAGTGCAGCGTCTGGGGATTATTGAAACGTTAATTAAGGGAAGCGTCCGAGAAGAGCGACCTTCGGGTCTCGCAATTAACGCTACGGTACCCAGGTTTCGCTGGCCGTGGCGGTTCGGCAACCGATCTACCTTTCGCGAGAAGGAACGAGTCCTGGCAGGTGATTACACCTGCGTTATATAACGCGTTCGTTAGGCACGACCCGTTATTTCCCGGCGATTTGATCGAGCGAACCGCTTATCGCGAAACCGGTAATCTGTGCCCCTCCTTCATCGTTTTTCAGCCCCCCTCCTCCTCGCCCGTCCCCTTTGGCCTGCACCTTTTTCCTGGCTCCTCGCTCTATACCCTGCAACGCTGCGCCTCTGATCCTGATAGGGTGGACCTGTGCGCGGATGCAGAAATACCTGTGGAATGGTGGCGGAATCTTTATCGTGCCCTTGTGGAATCTGTATCGGTGTAATCAGTGTGGAGGAAGAAATAAAACAGACGAAAGGGAGTATTTATGGTAGACACGCCGAAAGGAACGCTATGGTGCCATTCCACGCCAAATCGATCACTTTTCTCCCTCGATGTCTCGGATTTTGTTTAAACTTGAATATGCTGTAGTCTTCGTGGAATTAGGGAGGGTTTAAGTCATCATTTTGTCGATTTCGTGTTTGTTTAAAAAATACAGGGCCTTGTATTTTGCAATTTTTGCGTATTTTCGTGAAAATGGGTTGTACTTATGAATTTTTATCTCGGAAACTATCTGTCGGATTTAGTTGGTTCTTACAGCATTTTAATGTGGAAGGATCGACCTTCCTGAATAATTTTTTTCCAGATCGAAAACTTACTTTTGCAACATTGAAAATTCTAAACAAATTTTTATTTTGCAAATTCGGGATCGAGGTCGCGATTTTAAAAATCCGAAAAAATACTACCATATTCAAGTTTAAACAAAATCCAAGACATCCAAGATTTGGCGTGGAATGACCCTATGTCAAGTGGATCTCATCACCGTTCGAAAAGAAAGTAATCCCACTTTGTTGGAGGATCCGCGGAGGATCTTACCGCGTCAGGGGTATTCCTAATCGCGTCGATGATTAAATTGTACGGCGGCGTTATTCGACCAGGGCAGGAAGCTCTTCCATCAACGTCAACAATGACTACTAAAGCACGTCGTTGCATAATACATTGGGCGTAGCCGAGGAGCGAGCGCGTGTCGAAGCCGTTTCTGTTCGCGTCCCGAAGTTCCTCCACGGCATACAGGGACCGGACCCATTAGCAGGATGTATCGAGTCCCGTAGGATTAGCCTAGTTGCCCCGCAGCGGCTCTCCTATCAACTCAAAGGACAAACATAACTACTTTAGTCCCGGCCGCAAACTCAAGGGTTAAGCGAGCCTCCGTTCCGCTTTACGCGAGTCCTCACGCACCCCTCAGGATACGAAATCCTTGAACCTTCCGCCGGTCTCCCTACCAACCCTCAACCCCCGTCACGACACACCGGGGCTCGTCCCGGGCCAGAGAAAGGAGTCAGGATTGATTCCGGCTGAATATTTCATCGCGACCCAAGCCGGGAACTTGTTGCCCCCTCGCAGTTCATTAAGGTCATTATTGTACGATGAATTTATCGTCCATCGGCGCCCCCTGCTCGCCGATCACGGCCCATATGGACGCGCCGAACTTAACGAGCAATTACTCGCCAACGTTAATGATTGTTTGGGCCAGCGGGGACTGCTCCGGGATTCAATTGGAACTTCGCTCTTTTTTCTTCCTTCTCTTAAAGCGCTGGTCCTCCGAGGGGGTTAAATATAGGGGCACGACACTCGAGAATTTTAGAATTGATCCTACGCGTTGCTCTATCGCGGGCTAAGGCGTGGATGGAAAGAGAAACAGGGGAGTGGAGAGGGCAGAGTGATAGAGAGGCAAAGGGGTAGACTATTTGATAAACTGCAATAGCTAAATCATAACGCGTAACCATTTAATATTGAACGCAGCGTGCCGGAAGCAGCGCTACTTGCTGCGTAAAATAACCTACGGGCAGGGTAAATACTGATTAAATGCGTCGGTTCGATCAGATAGGTGCCTCGGGCTGCAACAAAACGCTCGAAACTCGATCGGGATACAGCCAAAATCGGGCGAGCTGCGTGCTGTTATCGAGGTATCATACAAAAGGCCGATTTATTTGTTACCTGTGAGCTTATCGAACCGTCACGCGGCGATCTAATCAATAGAAGGCTGCCGGGGCGTTGCGCGCCGCGCATCTCTGCAATATCGTAATTATAATTATTAGCTAAACACAGAGGCAGGTTGGTGGCTCTGTGGCCCGGTTCCATACACCGCGCACTCATACCTTTCCAACGGTTACCGAGGGGGGTATTTCGATGCTCCGGCGGTGTGTGCGACTGCGATATATCCTAGGCATGCATTATGCACGGTATCCTCTCATTGGCCCGTGCCGTGCAGTCGATACTCCGCATTCAATGGCTGTCTATAGACGCAACGCTCTCCCGGCGCTGTTTCGTTTGTTGCGATCTATTAAGCGAAAATATTCGGTCCCAATGAGAGCAGATTCGACCGCGAACGCGCCGCCGATACCGGGCGAAACCACATTTATTTCCGAGCCGAGTATCTCGCCGTAAAACCCCCGACGAGCGCGAGTTGTTGCGATACTCCCTCGATGGAAAATAATTGCGACTGGCGTCGAAACGCGCTGGAAAGTTAATTTTCGCTGTTCAGGCGTACCTACGATACGTCACTTGATTTCGCGCAAAGAACATAGTTTACAACGAATAGCAAAGGAGAGTGCCCTTCGTTGCTTTCTTCCTTCGCGAGATCGCGGGGACTGGGGGAACCGGTCCACGGTAACCGCCTTTCAATCATCCGCGGAAATTGCCGTCGCGGCGCAAAATAGTGGAATCTTTGAAATTACAACACACTCCGGAGCGAGGAAAAAGGCGAGGGAAACGTCGTTAAGCCCGGTGGCTGGGCTCGATTCCGAAATAACCGGCGGTTTCTTGCGCGTCGAAGCTCGTTCGATTCTCGCCGGCATTGCCCCAGGGCTAAATAGCCGTGCAACCCTGCCCACCACCCCGCCCGGCCCACCGTTGCGTTTCTCATTAACTTTTTATTTCGAGAGCACGAAAAGTCGCTTCTTCGGATGAAGTTCGCCCGACCTCTTCCTCCTCGCTTTTCTCCACCTCCTCCGGCCCTCCCCGATGGCGTGTCCCGGGCGGGAGGGCCCTTTAAAAAATTCGCGAAGCTACCTAGCGAGCTCGAAGAATCACGGGGCGAGAGCCGGCCGAGGTAAAGAGAGAACGAGAGAGACGAGACAAATGCGAGGAGATCAAAGTACGCCTCGGGCTCATTGGACGGAGCTGATTATTTTTATGACGTTATAGCGAGGCTGTCCAGAAGATGAGATGCCTCAGACCCTTCGAACGTAACGGACGCCTTTGCCGAGGGCCAACCCCTCGCTGCCTCGTGCCGCTGACAGTGCTACCAACTCGCCGTGCCCCGTGACCGGAATACATCTACGTCCTCCCGCTTCCGTCATCCGCCGCCTTTTATTCCGCGTCCTTCTTACGTTATTACCCGGCGACGTTCATGCCCAGCCCTGATGAATTAATGGACATCGAGAGATCGCTGCGGGAAATAACAGCGAGCCGAGGAGGCAACGAAGGGGGGCATTATGTTCCTGGGATCAAAGCGGATCTGTTCCGTGCTCGAGGGAAACTGGAAAGACTCGATTTCGGATATTGCGAGTGTCGCGCGTAGAAAGAAGCTTGCAGAAGAAAGTGATGACGATTTATTATCTTTTTCTCTGGTTCGTGGTGTTGTTTCTACAGTAGACACTGGTAATATGTCGTGAAATGTTCTGACGGTGGAGAAGTAAGGTAAAACGAACGATTATTGGCAATGAGAAACGATTCCTCGCGCACGGGAACATCTTGACGCTTCTGAAGAGAGCCAAAGTTCGCGTTACTCAAGCTGTCAGTCATTGCGGTTTTTGCGTCGATACATTCTCCACCTCGTTACATAATAACGAAACGTCGAACCTGCAAAAACGACTAACTGATATTCGGATGAGAAAGCTGAGTGTATTGGAGAGTGGTGCGCGCTCCCAGTGGTAGACGATACAACTCATTCCACTCTTAAGTAAACCAGGAACGTCGCGCGGCAGACAGAGTTGGTGTCGCGTCTGACCAGTGACGGTTCTATTCCTCTGCGAAAGTATCGACGCACAATCACTGCACGGTGCTGCAAGTTAATCTACATACTTAGGTCTAGATTCTTCTATCAAAGTTATTGCATTCTCTCAGTTAACTCAGTATACTGTGGTAGGATACAGGGGTGCACCCAGAGGGGAGTTAAGGGGGCCTGGCAGCCCCCAAAGAAGGAGCTTTGTAAAAAGAAAAGAAAACTGAATTTTATTCCTTAAAATTTTTATAATCATCTAATGAATGCTATTGGATTTGTATTAAATAAATTTCTTTTACAAATAGTTTTACCCGTTCAACGCGGCTCCTCCGAAGATTAAATCGTGAGTGTGCCACTGGTAGTATATACCTACGTGTACTATTATCCTCTGTAAGAAACGTCCAGAACATTTAATTTCGCATCAATTTGGAGTTGTTGAATATACAAGCGAAAAACCCAGCCCCTTTTCATCACCAGTGGTGTCCAAGCGTCGAACGACAAGCGAGCCGTTCGAGTTATATAAATTAAACGGCGAGGCGCCGTCGACGCGACGGGGAAAAAAATGAATTATGCCTCGAAGCGGTCCGTTTCGAGGCACGCGGCCGAATCGCTATGCCCCGCGCGTTCCCTCGAACGTCTCTACGCCGGCATTTCTTCAGCGAAAATAACGCGCGGTATTTATAGGCGGTTTTTATGTGAAAAGCTAAGTGCTGCTCGTAAAGTTACATCAAGAGCGCGCACCGAGCTCTGAATCCAGTGTGGAGATTTTTGTTTTCACAATGTATGCAAATACTCGTCCCCTCCCTTGTGCCCGCCAGCCGATGCAAATCACCAGCTTGCAACTATTTGCGTTATTACAACAAAGTACGGCAGTCTCGTTTGTTAAATGGGCCCAGTAATGGGAGGAGCGCGCTGGAACCGTTAATTGATATGCTAATCAGCCCCGATGCGGATATTATTGCACGCGTTATGCAGTTTTAGCCTCGTCCAGCGCGGAGCTATTCATTAGCGTCTTTGAGAAACTGGTTCCCCCTCGGCTCGTTCCTGTTTACGCGGTTAACACGCTGTCATTTGGCGGCGATTCCGGACCGTTCTCTCCTCGTCGGTGATTAACGGTAAATCGAGAAAGTGCACGTTGGACGTCGATAACTGGTATCAGTCAGCGACAATTTAGTTTCCCCAGATCAGCGTTGCGTTAACTTGATTAAAGTGTATCGAACGAGTCGTGGGTATTAATATACTTCACAGATAATTCCTTCCTGAAGCGACGGTATTTGTAATTGCCGGTCAAAGTACTCGAGTTTCCACGAAATTTGCACGACACAGCTGTCATTGCTAGAGCGAAGCAAGGGTCAGCCCCCCGCGTGTGCCACGGATCGTTAGCGGGTGCACAGAAAATGATGCATGCACGATTCGTAGCCGGCATAATTGAGCTTGGTCACTCGAGTCGATCGGTGTACTCGAGGTCCTTTTCCAGCGACCACGGCCACCCCATTATTCGCCCGATCCCGCTAATACGGACCACGTGGTTTGAATAGCGAAGCTAGAAGACGGCCCCGGCCGAAGGGGACGTTCGAGAGTCGCGCTTCAGCCGCACCGCCAGCACGTGCACCGCTCTTCCGACCTTCGACATCCTCCTCCGTCTCCTTCTGTTTCTTCCACCACCTAGCTGGCCGTTAGCCTTTCTACGTCAAACAACAGGCTCGTTGTGGCCGCCTCAATTTACGCGCCCACTCGCCAGCGATTTCGTGCACGCGTGCCTACGTCCCCCGCGAAGACTCAATGTAACGATACTCTTCTGTGTTTAATATCGTCACGAAATCGTCATCGTGGTCGCACATCACTCTCTAACACGACTGAGACACTATTGAAGCCTGATCTGATCACTGTGAAATTCATCGTTGTCCAAAGTAACAATTTGTAACAAGACTCTTCCCCGAGATAATTATTTTGAAGGCGAGAAATGCCGGTAGATGAAGGAATACTCGCAGCGAGTCGCGAGGGGGTCCAATTAAACGGGAACACTCGCTCGCCGTGGAACGGCAATTTTGAGCATGAAAGGGCCGAAGAATGGAGCGGGAGTAACGTTGTAACATTGAACCTGTCCGCCGATTTCACAAGAGGGATTCACATTCGCCGCTCGGAACGGGAGCATCCTCGACCTTTATCTACGAAAAGTCGAAGACAGATATAAAGGGGGAGGGAAATCATTCCTATAGAAACGTTAATAATAATAATCATAATAATTCCCTTCTCTTTTCACGATGTCTGTTCGACGCGGCCTTTTCATCGGGCCATGAATGGGTCGAACGAGTTGAGCCACATCCTCTCTTCCGAGCTCCCTTTTTCCTACCTCCTGCCACCATCTCCGCCATCATCGCCGTTCCAACCCCTCGCCCCCTCAGACCTCACCCCGTCTGCAACCCCCGACCCCCGCCCCACCTCCTCCTACTCCCCCGATCCCGACAAGGAACATCTACCAGAGACTGCGAGACCAATTGTGCGCTCGGTACCGATCTAGGAGCCTCACGTATGAAAAGAGCCCAGTTTCTCTACGCTTCTTCTCAAGTGCCTTCCGGCTTTCTTGGAAATTTCATGCTAGAGAAATGTTCGGGCTTCGCCTCGGACGACTCGTCGATCCAATTTTATCGCGAACGCAACGCTACGCTTCTAAAAGGACTCCGCTCAACTCCACAGTCCACATTTCCCAAATTCATGGATAACAATTTCGCCGGTTCGATTGCAACGGCAGTCAAACCTGGCAACGAGCCGGGCAGTAAGAATTGAAAGCGACACTGGGTTTAGTCTGACCTGGAACGAGGCTGGAGAAATCCACGGAGTTTCGAAGGATTTTGGAGCAGCGACAGGGGTTGGCAGCGCGGGGCAAAGGGTTACGGAGTTGTTGAATAGATGAATCAGTTGGCACAGAGCTAAAATGACGTTGGGTTGAAACGTATCCGCTTCTTAGCCAAGATTCGCTCGCGCAGAGCGCGACAGGCTTGCGGAGGGCGCGCGCTGCTTGGACCAGGGGAATCAATCGAATAGTAATAACGTCACCGCGGAATGAAATCCGGTCGGCACGTTGGCTGTGCACGTGGTTTGATTCACGGCGAGGGAAAAGAGGCTCGAAAGGGTACATAAGAGGCAGCGATGCGAGGGAGAGCCGGAGGAGAGCGGGAAAGGAGAGAGAAAAGCAGAGAGACGGGTATAAAAAGACCAGCCGCTTCTCGAATTTGCCCTCCGCCGTGCAGTTCCTCTTCCGTGCCCTCTGCCTCGTACATGCAATACGCTCGCGTACCACTGCACCTTCCTTTACTCGCACCACCGTCCCTTCTGCGCACACACATCCGAAATCCACGCACGCTCGAAATGCCGGCTCGCGATACGAGCGCGCGCGCGCTCGCCTGTACGTGTGTACCTTGGCAATACGGAAGAGAAGAGCCCGCGATATCGCGGCGTATTATACCGAGAAGCGACTCTATGGGCCCCCGGGAGCGGGCGCGTCGGGTAATCCGATCAAATGGCAAAGTGGATTGCAACAAAAAAAGACGATGATCTCTATCGCTGGCCCGTCGAATTTCAATATGGGCCGGCACGCCCGAATAACCACCTATCCCGCGCAGGTATTCGTACGTGTTTATATGAAAGGTAGAGTCGAATCCTTTGCGCGGCCGCGAGACGAGCGGATCGGATGTGAATGGCGTGCGCGGACGCGCGGGCGCGCGCCAACGGACCTGATATATCGTACCAACCCTCTCGAAATCGGTCTGCGAGGCCTCCGAGTACCCTCCGACTGTATACCGATCGTCACATTCACGAGGATAATTACAGGCTGGGTCCCGTGTTCCTGGACGTTTCGATGCACTCCTCCGACTTCTCCTCTTTGGATGTTCGAGGGCCTCTTAATTGCGATCGGTGCAACGCGATTGTTCTTGTGCCATGGAAAAGGAGACAGCCGGTGGTTCTGAAAGAATACGCTGAGCACGAGGCGGAGGTTTGCAAATACCAAGCAAGTGTAGGAAGCATGCGCGAAAGGGTGGTCGTTCATTCTCGCCTCGATACTTATACTTCGGAACACTGCTCGTTTCGTTTGCGCGGCTGAGTTGATTGGCCTGTCCCGGTGCCAATAAAGATTTCAAGGGACCTCTCGGGGCCTTTAATAAAATCGTTATTATCGCTCGTTACCGTATCAAGCACGGTAATTAATCGCTCCGCGGAGATCCATTAATAACTCCGATTATTTCCATCGGAACATTTGTTTTCCGCCTTTTTTCTCTCACGCCCAAGCCAACCCTGCTATCATAATTCCCTAACGAACGGCCGATCACAAAGGTTCCCCTCGTATTTCTCCGCGGACACTTATCGTGATAGAGCGATAGCGCTAATCCGGTTGCGCAACGGCGACCTCCGGTCCGCTCGAGAAAACGGTATCGAAAGGTCAGTAACGGCAATTAAGGTTCGGCCATATTCTTGGCTTTGAAAATCCTCCGGCGTTTACGTCGCCGCCTATTTAGACACCTTAGAATTTCACTCGATGCCGCGCGGGCAAATGTCAGTTTGTGCACCTGCTATTAATCCCAAGAGCCTCTAGAATGTTAATCGGCCAGGGTTCCTTGTTCGCCGCGCTGGATGCCAGTAATTTACGCTGTCATAAGCCCTCGTCGTGATTTCTCACGTTTTCGAGGCGTGCGTACGCTTTTACACGCTTTCCTGTCGATTAGAGGCATTTGTAACGTTCTCAAACCTGAGAGCTGCTGACCATATCGCGCGTGATCGTGGGTAATGGTTGTAGGAGGCTCGAGGAGATCGGCGAGACTGACAGTTCGAAGCGGTAGATCGAAGATCGATCAACCGTGTGGAGCATTAACATGATAAAAAAGTTGGTCGATTTTGCATTCGACTCGGAGAAATCGCGGGGCCAAGCGATAGACAGCGCGATACCGAGTGAAAAGGCCGAATCTCTTCAGCGCATGCCAGGATTGCCAGGTACTTTTGACAAAAGCTGATGGCTCCCTCGAGCTTCAGAGTTCACGTTCAGACTTCGCGCTGAGGTCGAAAGCTTCTTTCGCTTCTTCACTGTTCTTTGCAATAAATTATTGCAAGCTACGTCAGAGTTCTAAGGGTAGGGGAGAATGGGGTAAAACGGAACAACTATTTAATCCAAATAACCACAAATAAAAACTTAGATAAAAAAGTATGCAAAAATTTTTTTTAAGTTAAACAATTTTACTTAAAAGGCACAAAAAACTGAAAAATTCTCCATGCACGTGTTGACATTCATTATTCATGTAAAAATCCATGTGTATTTGGTTATTTTCAGTCAATTTTTCCTTTATCTGATAAAATATTTTTTCTTATGCGTATAATATAATGTGTTTGTTACATTTTATTTATAATAGTTATACCTAAAACATATTTTTATAGTTTTTAACATATCTGAATACATTTTAAATCATAAAAATAAAGATTTTATACGTTTACGTGGTCTGTAAGTGGGTGTTCCGTTTTACCCCACCACTTGAGTAAGGCGAAGATTTCACTACCTCCGGTAAATCTCATTTTCCTTCGTTTCCAAAGATTTTTCTTAACAATGGGTTTGATTTTCTTATAGTCTAAGGTCCACTGAAGACGCCTGTTGAAGTCCCGTGTCTTTTTCTCCTTTCGATTTGATGTTATCACCCTCCAAAGTTACGCGTTCCGTTTTACCCCACTCTCCGCTATTACAACATCAGGTAGACACACGAGGGAAACATATTACAGAATGACGCAACTGTAACTCGGTAGCCTTAGAAATCATAATAGATTAAGTAATCGTACAAAATAATTGTCCCCCGTCTCAGTGGATCCAAGCAAAGGGCCGTCCTCGCCCCAAGCATCGTGCCAAGGAAAAGCGACTCTTCTATTTAGGAACCAATAGCCCGAAGAGTCTGGAAGCTCTAAAGATTCCTCGGTTGTTCGACGGGAAAAACGATAAAGAGCCGTTGGAGGGTGGAAGAGCGGCGTGGAAGGGACGAAAGAGAGGCGAGCACCACCTTCAGAAGACGGCGAAGATGCGTTTTTGTCGACGTCGTTACAGGAGGGCGAGAAGGCTGTTTCTTCTCTCTACCCCGCGCCTCCTTTCTTTCGCCGAGGCGGCGCATTTAAGAAAGCCCACCCCTCCGCTCCATCCTTTCGATCTCTCTTCCCTTTCTTCCCTTTCTTCCCTTTCATCGCTGACAGTGGCCGCGGCCGACTGCCTCAGAGCCCAGCGACGCCGTGGAACACGCGAACCAGACCAGAGGGTGCGCAGGGCGTCGCGGGACGAGGAACGGTGTTTGTCAATAGCCTGTTAATGCGCTAAGCCATTAATCATTGCGAGCGCCTCGCTGCTGTCACCGCTAACCTTAACCATCCCCCGTGCTGCGTCGTCCTGGGGGCGAAGGAGCACGGAGGGGCTGCCCTTTACCGCTCGCCCCAACACCCTCCACCGCCACGTCCACCACCTCTCCACGCGTTCGTTCTTTCTTCGCGCCAACACCCTACTTTCCGATACCGACGACAGCCGATTCGGCCAACCACGGCCAGCCTTTGAAACAGACCGTAGCTAGGATTAAACGCGTCGCGATCACGACCCTGCCACCTGCCTCGGTAATCAATTATTACCGAGTCCAACCGATCCGTGCAACTTTTGCACCGGACAGGCACGTCGTCGTTGCTGCGCAGCTTCAGAGGGAAATGGATTTTCGAGCATTACGTAACGACCTGCTAGGACGTTTACGGCATTTGCGCGTTTGTGGCCATTTTCACTGGACACGCACCAAGGATATTGCACCAGGGAATCGTCTCACGAACCGCGAGACGATAGCGTGAATTGACTCGTTGCTTTCGGCTTCCCCGTCCGCAGAGAAGGACACGAAAATGAACAGCGAAAGCGTTAGCACACGGTCGCATAATAATATCTGCCAGGCATGGGCGCGGAAATTCGCTCTCTCTCTCTCTCTCTCTCTCTCTGAAATAACCGCGCGCGGGCGCCCGAGCTCAGTCGTCGTGGCTGCGGAGAGATGATGATCGTGGGCCTCTTCTATGACGAGAAAGCGGGAGAGGGAAATGGAGTCGGGATGCAGGGACGGGGAGGAACGGAGCGACGAAACGAGAGAATGAGAGAGGATTCCGCCTATTTATAGCGTTCTATTCGTTTCGGGCGGGTTTCTGTGGGCTGCAGGGATCTGGCATGATGGAAGGCATTATTATGGTAAACCGACGTACGGCGCTTCGTTTATTATCTTCGAGTTTATTGTGCTTCCGTGGCCGATTAACTCGTCTAGTCTCGAGATCGGAACCGCTCGTTCCGATCTTGCGTACACACGCGCGCGGTACGCTTCGCTTTTCAAGCTGTCGAGCGCGGTGCGAGTGCAGGGACGCATTTCGCGGTTACGATCGTCATGCGGTGCCTCGAGAACAATGACAACATTTTTCTTGCACCGAAGTGACCATTGCGAGTAGAGCTGGAACTATTCGAATAATTTAATATTCGAATATTTTACAAGTAGGTATTCGAATGCTACGAATAAACTTCGAATATTTGAGTATTCGAATGATATTATTCGATGCATTCGAATACTATTCGAATACTGATGTATTCAGTATTCGATATACATATACGATAATACATCAGTATTCGAATACTTAAATATTCGAATAGTATTCAAATACTTGTATATTCGAATAGTATTCAAATACTTGTGTATTCGAATTATATTCGCCAAACAATTGAGCAACTGAAATATTCGAATATTCCAATACTAAAAAATTCGACAAATAGTCCCACCCCTAATTGCGAATGGCCATCCACGCGATGGGGTTGAAACCAACACGCGTTGCTCTCGAAGCTCACAAAAATGATCAAGCTCTTGCTGGATATCAATGTTTTTTTAATATACCATAGTTAGAGTAACAGTTGTGGGAGATATTGTCAAGGTTGACACGTTCGAAGATGAACGCGCAGTTGAGGACTCATTAATTTCCCCACGACGACTCTGCT
Source organism: Andrena chrysosceles (assembly GCA_963855975.1). NCBI lineage: Eukaryota > Metazoa > Arthropoda > Insecta > Hymenoptera > Andrenidae > Andrena > Andrena chrysosceles. Next base: position 4,346,587 of record OY979766.1, on the reverse strand, counting down.
TACAAAAAGAGACCCGTCAACCCCAAACAGTCCCCGGCTGGATCCCGTAAATATCCAAAATTCCAGACAATTGTTTTCCATTTGCCACGTTCAGCGGAGCGAGACATCAAAGACAGGTCAGACATCAAACAACCAGCGCCCGTGGGAGTGAAGGAGGATGGCTGGGCACAAAGCGGCCGATTCAAGCGATCCGAGCCTGATCGGTGTCCGGATGCGTCCGACATCGCGGATGGACGATACATCAGCGTTAAGAGCGCGATGCTGCCGTCCGACTACAAACTGCTTATTGTTTTTCAGCGTCCGCTAGGCGTAACGGCGCGGCAAAGAAGGGCGCAGCGAGCGGAGACGATAATAATAGCCGCGCAAGCGGGCGGGCGGGCGGACTAGCTCTCTCGCGGCCTCTACACACTTGCCGTTTCCTCGCTTCGCCTTTATGAAATATCCGCGCCATTCTTTCCAGCCTGACTCACTGACAGAAACAGAGAGAGAGAGAGAGACAGAGAGAGAGGGCGGGAAGGAGAGTGCCTGGCTTCATTCATGAACGCAGCCGCGCGGAGAACAGTGATCCGCACTGTGCGGCCACGCCGCTTTAATTGCGCGTGCACACGCGCACGCGTGTCGGTAACGGATACAACGTTTTTATCGTGGCAACGAACCGACCCTCTCTCTCTCCTCACTGTCTCTTTGTTCGCCCTCTCTCTCTCTCCATCTGCCCCGGGAGCTCGTGGCTAGCGATGGCCGCGTCACACGTCCAATCACTTAAACATGCGACGTATGTTGTTGTTCCGCGGTAACATTCGACCACTGTAATTGATCATTAGCCGGGCACCTGCAGGTGGAGTTCCGAATCGCAGTCCCGCGCATCTTATATGGTAACTTCCCATCTCAGCATCCAGCGTGGACGGGGCAGCTTGACTTTGATGATCTGGGGAGAACCGGTGCTTCCTGGGCAACGCATTATTAGAGACAGAAAGTCCATGAGCTTGAATGCTTTGGCAGTTGTTGGCAGTCACTAATGAAATTTGAACTGTTCGAGCCGGAGATTCGAACGTCCGTCAGTACTCGCGGTATTATCGCGAGCCGGCGAGCGTAGCGGGCAGATAGTACAAGGCTACGAGGCAGACGTGGATTCCTTCGGCATTCCCGGCCACATTCGCACGCCCGACGCCCCTCTATCGGAATTTCGAATCTGCCGAGCGAGGAGAAGTCATTGTCTCGACGATGGGCTCGCGAACAATTAACCGCAGCGCGAGCAATCATCGAGCGCCTCTGTTACGTGCGCGATAGCGCTACATTTACATCGCGCGTATGAGAACAGATGATGAACGAACAAAGGATTCTCTCTCTCACTCTCTCTTCCTTCGATCTGATTTTCTACTTGTTACGCGAGATGCTCTTAACTCTTGCACTCCTGCCGTTGACTCGTGATTAGACGAGCCATTGAATCGAGGGAATGTGCATTGTCGAGGGAATGACGTATGCTTCTTTTGCGAACAGTCACGAGATTCGAATTGACCTAGAGGAAAGTGCCTCGAGCTTCCACCTCGCTGCTTTTCGAATTCAAGTTTACAATTGGGACATTGAGGACAAAAAGAGACTAACACACATTTTGGGGGTTATTCCAAAAAATAGGATTTTTTTTCATTTAAAGCCATGGCATAACAAAGTCACTTGTTGCATTGAAATTTTGTGGCATATCTTGTAGTTTCTTATACGCAATAACTTTGATGGCAATCACTCACGTAGTCTGTTAGAGCGATCACCATATTGAATCTGCGAATTCCAAATTTTGTCCACAGGAGATGTCCTAATTTCGTCCCCGGAAATCTAAAGGAAATTGAGATCGATTTTCTAAAAATTTGTTATTTGAAATACTAATTGCTGAAACATGAACAGTTACAGGAGTGAATTATCTTTTATCGGTTTTCAAGCAAGGAACGAAAACTGTGGAATCAGGAGTCCATGCGAAAAGAAGACGTTCATTTGCCGTGATTGTTTGTACACATAAACTGTAAGATCACTTGTATCACTAAAAAAATTAATTTCTCAATTTATTTGCTGTTTTACAAACATTTTCTTGTAGGACGAAATTAGGAACACTTTTTTCAGATCTCACATTTTACACGTTTTCACATTTTGTTCATTATCTCATATTGACATGACATAATTACATTTTGCGATTCGTGGATACATAGAGAAACGTTCAAAGAAAATTCACGCCAAGTGTCAACTCATTCTAACATTGTATACACCCTCTACAGGGTCAAATACAAATGGGGGACGAAATTTGTGCCCTTTACCCTACTAATTTTAGTCCGATGTTACCCTCCATCCCTCAATTTCCTCCACCACCATCTCCACATGTATCTAAAGTCCAATAAAACATCCCCCATGAATGACGGATGGAAGCCCCAATATTCACGTGAACGGTTCCCAAGCAGACACAGGTGATCCTAGTTGACGCGTAATATCCTCGAAATACGCATTACGAACGTCAAAGTGCTCGTTTTACTCCAATTAATCTGCCCCGCTCCAGATTCCTCCGAGCCCGGAGCACCTGGCCAGCAGGTAGATTGCGAAACGCTTGTCAATCACGGGCCCCGTTGCGTCCAATTAACTTCCGTCCGTCGTTACAGCGCGAAACTCGGGGATCGAGACGGCCGATCGATCATCGACCTTCGGGCCTACGGGTGTCCACTGTCCAGTCTCTTTCGACCGGGGCCCCTGGTCCCTGTTTTCTATCGGTTCCGCGACAATGCCCGGCGGTCGCGGTCCGTCGGTTCCCGTTATCCGTCGCGTCCAAACAGCTCGCGCCCACGCGCGTGCATACGCGAGAAGGTGCATGTGCACCGTTCCGTGTTGCGGCTCACCTATTATGGACGCGGTCGCGCGCGCTTCGATTTCGATCGCTCCGCGCTCGGACACCTGTCGCGCGTTCGCTAGCGAGCACGCGTTCGCGCTTCTATTTATACGGGCCGCGTGTAACGCTGACCCGTGGACGAGGGTGGTCGTTGATCATCGGGGGAAGATCCGTGCTCGGCGAAAGGAACACGCATTCCTCGAGGGCTCAGCGAGGAGCTCACACGCAAGGCTGGGTGGTTAGGATACAGATAAGATGTTGAATAGTTCTCACACTTTTACTCTTGGTGCTTCACCTCTGATAGCGTGACACAGGAGCTTCGCCTGCACGGAGTGTCACATCGATTGCTCGATGATGGAAGAGATCCTCGTAATTACCGCGGGAGTAATGGAGTTTCCATGGAGTGAGAATCAGGTAGTCCGTGGCTCGATACATTTAGGGTAATTCCGGGAGACGCGGTCGGGGTGGAGAGTTGGTCGAGTCGCTATATTTCAGACTCTCTACGTAAAAATGCCTTAAAGTGCAGACCAATTGCTTCTCTAGAAGCCAAATGAATAGCGTCATTTCGCTTCCTTCTGTGTTTTTCTGGATTTATAGGCTTTAAAAGGTAAATTGGGGTTACATTTAACAGCGGTTGTACACAATCGTATTAAAAATATACTTCTAAGTTTATTTTCGTTTAATGTTTGGGATAATAAGATAGTAGAGATATTGAGGGAAAATGCAGTCAATGTATTTGGGCATATTAACTCTTCCTCTCAATGCTAACGAGAAGACCGTTTCTCGCTGCAGAAAGGAGAGATGGTCGAGTTTTGATTTTGTTATTATTTTTTATTTTTTATTATTATTTTATTATTATTTTTGTTTATTTAGTTTATTTATTCACTTTAGTCTTCATTTGCCTTGCTAATTGCCTGTAGGTAGTTCACTTTTTCTTTGATGTCTTCTTTACTTGTTTACCGTAAACAAATTAAATATCAATGAACCTCTAGTTGTATTCACTCATAAATAATTTTGCTTTATCCTTTGTTAATTTTCCATGAATAATTATGTGAGTGGTCTCTGCCAACGACGAAAACCATTTCTCCCGGCACCTCGGGAGAGGTGGTCATGACTTCAGTTTTCAACCCAATTTACAGTAAATATTGACTTAAATCAAATATCGACCAGTTTTTCTGAATCAGCATAAAATTCTGAACATATAGGTTTTTTTCTGATAAAATAAGCAATTTCTATATTAGTTTTAATAGCCATTTTATATTAGGTCAACCACGTCTCCCGGATTTACCCTAGAGTGGCTAGTGGACGTTGTTGGATGATAATAGATACTCAAAGGAGCTCAATGGATCGGGGTGGGTCTCCTCAGTCAGTTTTAGTATGTTATTAAGCTGAGAACATTTGCGGACTATTCTATACAGAAACAGAAAGAGATCTGGATCATTACTGTGAAAGTAGAGCTGCTTCACTTGGAGCATCGATGCGGACGATCGAACGGGTGAAAGGGAAAGGTTCACGGTTAGTTTCGTTCGAAACGAAACGCGCGTACCGTGGTCGGTCAACACTGAATGACATTGAGCATTCAGTAGTCGGAGTGCTGAATGGGCTGGCGGTATTTCTGAGTTACCCTAGCGCCACCGAATACTTTCAGAGTTTCAATTCTTCTCTCATAAACCTATCATGATAGACAAGTTTCCCATCCACGCTTGAGTTCATCAAAACTCTCCATGAATCCTTGCCTCGGTGCCATGAAAAAGCATCGAGCGCGTCGAATCTCCGCGAGCAAAGGCGTGGAAGAACTCGAGAGCGGTGCGACGGAAGAAAGATTACGCGTTCGCAGGGTAAACGAGCGGTCCTTGTAAAAAGTCTTTTAAAGCGTCACGGCACCGAGGGTGGAGACAACTACGATGAAAACGATGGAGGGCCAAAGAAAAGCGTCCGACAAAGGTTACTATTTATAATCAGCGGGACGCGCGTCGCCGGATGGGGCCGAGCGGGGGTGACGCGCGAAGAGGAACCGGGCTCTGGGCAGAAGAGGAAGAGGTGGAGGAGGCGAGGACTAAGGGAGAGGAGCCAAGGTGAAAAAGGAGGAGTCGCGTGATGCAGAGAGAAGCGATCGGTCACGCGCGAGGACCGCGATATATTAATAATGGGAGCAACAAAGCGGCAAGGAAGAAGAATAAGGGACAGGAGGAGTAGAAAAAGGAAGAACACCGGGGAGAGAGGGGAGGAACGGCGAGCACCGTTGCTGCGTCCTCCTCTCTCGCCCTTTGCCTCTCTCGGTTCCTGTTCTAAATTCGTCGCAGGCCTCGTTGCAACCGTTTGGCTTAAGGCTAACGGTCCGTCCGGTCTTGTTCTCCTCTCCTCACCCTCTCTCTCTCTCTCTCTCTTTCTCTTCCTCTCTCTCGCGGCCACGCGCGCTCCCTGTGCCTATCCTCGTCTTTCTGTCGTCGGGATCGCGAGTCGGCGGCTCTCATTCATGAGACGAGACGGTGGACGCGTAGCTAGAGCAGAGAATCCAGCGAAGGGACGAAGAACGAGACGAGCACGCCCGGGTAGTAGGAGAACGGGTTGGAGAGCGATGGAGCGGACGAGAAAGAGACAGAGAGGGCAGGGATGAGCGAAAGAGAGCGGGCCGGAAACGCTCGCGAGCCAATGTTCATTCACAAGCGGCCACGAACGCCTGGTCGTCTTCTTGGTCCTCTTCTTCTTCTTCTTCTGCTACGTCCTCCTCTGCTTTCGCATCGTTCTCCTCTTCGTCCAACGAACGAGCCGCCTTCGTCGTTGTCGTGCTCGTCGTCCACGTCCGGAGCAAAACGTCCCCGACGCCACCGCCGCCAACGCCGACATCGTCGTCGGCCTCGTCGTCGTCTTCTTCGTCGTTGTCGTCGTCATAGTCGTCGTGCTGCATAAATCTCCTCCTCTCTGTCTCGCTTCTACACCCACTATACCTATGTGTAGAGCGTGGAGCCGCGCATAGGTACAGCAGCGGTGAGAAGATGCGACCGGCAATACGCGGGAAGCGTACAACACTCATTGTTCTTGTCTGCTCCCGCACCAGCACCGGTACCGGAATAGAATGGTATCCCGTGTGTGTGTGTGTGCGCCACGAAACCCATGACGATGGCCCATCCTCGCGTCTCGCGGCGAAACGAATCGTCGTACGGGCGGACGTTTATAAAATTCGCGTGCCACGGCCCGCAGTCTAAACACAAAACAACGGGCAACCGCCTTTATTCGCACCACTGCGGAAAATTTAGCCTGAGCTTTCGCTTCGCCACTCCAGGACCCTTCCATTCGCGATCGCCTACGCTGCACCTCTTCGTGGTCATCACGGTCAACGAGTGGGTACTGTTTTAGAAGAGTAATGAATTTTATGAGTGGTTTGAATTTGTTGAAATCGTTCAGAGTTTGGGGCAATGGTTTGAATAGGGTGGCTGGCACGTGACGTAGCGATTCTACTTAATGTTTGGAGTACACTGTCGTTGACTGCACGATGAATTGCTTATCGAGTTCGTGATTGTAGAAGGTGTCAAGAGTTGGGAGATGATTGAAACTTTCTGATAAGTATAATGTAATGGTGGAGCTTGCGCAATTGGTGCTCATTCCTTTATCCCCATTGATTAATAGTAGGTTTGTTGAACACCGCGTCACGTCAAACATTATCCTAGACAAAGCTGTATTCTTTGTCGCAAGAATATGTTTATGCCTATTCCATTCATACCCAAGGACAACGGGCGACTTTTACTCCACGCTCCGCGTGCAAATACTTCGTCCACCAGTCATCGTTCAACTCTGATTTAACAGATTTTGCAAGAGTACACTTGCGCAAGTAGTACGATTTCTAGGAAACCGTGCGTTCCCGAGCGAAAAAAGGGGGGATTCAATATCATAAAGCAGTTGTCGTAGCAATTTAAATGGTGCAGTGTAAACGGTGGTATTACTGCTTCGAGATTGCTGCACAGAAATAGCAGTGTCAGTATTTAGTAAGTGGAACAGGAAACCCTCGATTCTTCCACCGGTGTGTACCGTGGATAACAATTCTCCAAGAGATTCATTACCCTTCCGCGGAGCGTGCAAGCGAAAGAATTAACTATCTGCTTCGGTTGTGAATAAGATCGGACGAGCCGCGAGCAATCGTAACGCACGCGTCCATTAAACGCTGGCGATTCCACGCTCGCGTATTCAGATGCACACGGGAACCTGCGTTCAAGCGGCACGTTCAAATATTACAAATTTTAATCACTGGACGCTAATTAAACCGCGAATTTAGCGCGCCTCTCGACACGGAAAGCCGAGATTCCGGCCGAAGTAGAAAAATACCGTATGTAATCAGACGCGCCAAGCCATGCACAGTCTCTTTCAGCGTTTACTTCACGAATGACGCCACGCCTCATTCTTTTCTCCAGTTCATAAATAGTGCGGGATATTTCGGGGAAATTTAGGACAGTGTTAGGGGTAAAGAGTACAGTGGTTGGCCACCTGACAGTGATTGGCCTTATTTTGAGAAATAAATGAATATAAAGAAATACCAATGTTATGCCTTTTTTAACGACTCAGCTTTGAAGCTTGGAAATTACAGCCATTTAATCAAAAAACCATAAGAGAACAGTTGAAAGTTTGCGAATAGTTTAATGTATTTATGATATGTATATTTCGATAAATAAAAGTTAAAACTTTATAAAAGAAATATCACCAAATCAGGTAAAAATATCTTTTAGGTTATATTGTGTATCAAATAGCGGCCAATCATTGTCGAATCGATTGGATAATTACTGTCTTGACCATGCCAATAACTGTATTTCTTCGTAGGAAACATATTTTTTGCATATTTGTATACATTCTTAATTTTTTTAAACTCTATTTATTTTTAGATTGTTAGTAGTTTTTCGTACTTATTTATATTAATTTACATTTCAAATTTACTAAATTCACATTTATAATTCATTATTTATGTGACACTCTTTCTTAAGTGGCCAACCATTGTACTCTTTACCCTATGCGAGCATGCAGCGAACACTTGGAAGTTAGTACTACTACTAATCATTGACGATTTCTAAATAGCAATAGAGAACCTATTTAATACTCCCAGAAAATTACACTTTTTCAAAACCATCTTCCTCAAAATCCACGTGTAAAGAGACAAATCCACGAGCACCTCAATTCCTTTTCTCCCAGAGAAGTCGAACCGTTGACAGTTCCCAGTGGCGAGCGCGTGTGCACGCGCAGCGTTCGAGTCGAAATAATTTGCGAGGAACCCGTTCCGGGCGAAGGTGCGCGCGTGCAGTCGGCCGAGAAAGGAAAAAGCGCATCGCCCGGTTTTGTGGCCGACGATAAAAAGGAGCATCCGCGAAGTGGACGGAGCACGGTGTGGTCTGTTTAGCGCACCGGTGGGGGATGGTAAGGGGCGCAAGTCAAGGGTGCATTGGTGCGGAGGACGAGCAGCAGCCAAGAGAAGGGGGGGGAATGGGTTTTGCGGAGGACATGAAAGGGATGCGCGCCGACGCCATTCTCGTCCATTCCTCTCGCCGCGGTAGGAACAGCGAGGGTGGCCGGGGGCGCGCGGCGTACATATAAACGTACATACGGCTATGTACCTGTGCGTGCACGATGGAGACGAGACAGGATATTCTATCTGACGGCTGCGGCGAAGGCAAATGCAACGGGGGATCGAACGCGACGAGTGCCAAGGAACCCACCCTCGCTGCCATAGTAATCTTCGAATTCCAGGATTCTACCATCCTCGCTTGCCATTCTTCGTTTACACGTTCCAAGACTTTGGGGAACGCTTGTCGATGTGAACAGAGTTTTGTAATCGTTGGTTATTCTTGACCCTTGGTTTTCATAGCGGCTACTATCTAAGAAAGAATACGATGCTCTTTCAGGCTTCTTACATCTGTCAATAATAATGAATCCACAATCACTGCTACAGTGAATGGCGAACAATTGCAGCCAGTATCTCAATACCACTATTCACGTGCCCCAGCTCTCGTCGTCTATAGAAATCGATGCAACCGCAATTGCTCCCTGTAATTAACCTACTTCTGCCGACTCTCTGGTCTATGTTAGACGTAGATCGATAGCTCGAACAATAATAGAAGACACTCCGTCACGACTGTCCATGTACAGGGTGTTCGTGAGTTCGTAACCCAGGCGCCAAGAGTCTGAGAAACGATCGATTCCAAGTCGTAAAACATTCGTCTCGTGTTCTCCGTTTCTTAACAGTCTCTTGACAATTGGATGGTATGAGAAAGTTGACATTGCTCGCTACATCGGGTGCTGCTATATTGGAAATCGTCGATAGCCAATGGCGATTGGGCGACCATGTTGCGCACCTGCAGAGATTTCTACCTGAGCGAGCTGCAGGAGCCGGCGCCGGGCGGAGGTGGAAGAAGCGATTCAGGGGATGTGGGCGGACAGCTCGGCGACAACAATAAGCATTGTGATTTGCGCGGGTGTGCCTCGCCTCCGATTGGTCGGCTTCCACCACCTCCACGGCTCCGACGTAGGGCCGTCAGCAGGCGGCCGGGGGTTGTGCCGCGACCACCGCCTCCAACCGAGACAATAGACAATGCGCAGCACTGCCATCGCCTGCACCTGAACCGACGGGATGCGCCTGTGTCATTCCCCCGCCGTCCACCCGATGGATTCTCGATTAACTTCCCAGGCGATCCGCCACAAACCGCTATGCACTCGAATATTTGCTAAAAGCAGCGAAACCGATGCATTAAAATTGAAATGTCTCGATACCGAAGCGTTTCGGCGAGGAATTATCCTGGTGTACCGGATGAGCGATTGCTGGGCAATAAATTATGCTATCTTGGTCCACGTCGGGATTCAGTCGATTAGATATTCAGTTCGGAGATAACTGTGTACAGTGTGGAGCTTACTTCATCCCTAACACTGATCCGAATCCTCCAGGAACAGTGTCGAAATCTATCTCGTACGATACAACATGTAAATGTCGGAGAAATCGCAGTCTTTTCTACTTCCACTGCGATTAGATGTACGAACGCTACTCGGGACTTTATTAAGGGGAGAACGTTGCGAGGGGGGCCCCACCTGTGGCCGGTACAGATCAAGGACCTCAAATCGACTAATCGATCATTCGAAGTCCATCTAATACTATAGATTCCCAGCGAAGGATGGTCGATGCTTGTCAACACAAACGTACGAACAATAGACTACTTAGGGTGCTGCAACCCGCAGGTAAACGGCACGCGTTACGTCGCCGACGTTGAACGTTCTCGCGTGCCACGTGACGCGTGTCTCCCCTCTTCTCCCCATTTCTCCCCTCTTGTCCCCCACGAATGGGGGGTTCGAGTAAGAGATAGAGAGAGAAGGAGAGTACTCCGAGCACGGTAGCGCACGCTGTCCATCCACGGCGCTACTACGCCCAACTCCAGCGACCGATGCCTCGGTACGCTTCCTCGGAAGAGGGGGACGGAGAAGGAAGTACAGGTAGTGGGAGACAGGTAGGGGAACAGGGAAAAGGGATGTCAGTGGGTGCGCACAGGTGAGCCGCGGGGATCCCCGATGGAACGCAGCTACGACAGCAATGATGGTACACGGAGACGTCGCACAGTAGGACGAGAATGCCTTATTTATTTAGACATCGGTCAAAATTTGAAGTGTCAAAATTTCTATAGCTTCATTAAATCTTTATTACGTGTTCGTAGCATTAGAAAACACATAGAACTAAACTTTATATTCACATTAGATTTGATCCAATTGTATATGAATCTGAGCTGTATGAAAATTTCAGTCTCTTTGTCTTTCAGTTGCACCACTTTAAACAATTATAAATTCATAAGTTCTCAACATTTTACATATTACTGAGTATCTTATTATTAATGATTTTGTACAAAAAACATTCTGAATTATCTTGGATTTCATCACTAAACAACTGTATAAAATAAAAATGCGTTACACTCAATACTATAATAATTCAACTGGTGATTTAAAGTTTTGCTCAAACTCGCCCAAGGTCTAAAATACCTGAATTTAATCCTTTAATGGTAAGGTTTTAAAAAGTAGAAAAATTACCTGCTACTAGCTGCGATTAATAGAATAAATCTATTTTACAGTTCACAAGTTATAACATAAAATCGGAAAATAACCGAATTTTCAGGGGTGAATTACACGCCCTTAGAGTGAATTTAGGTAGCAAAGAAAAATTGCATTGTAATCAGAAGGAAATACCCTACATATTCACAAAGTTTCAGAATTTTTTGAATTTCCGGGTTCGGGATGTTCCCTCGTTATTTGTAGTCCAAAAGTCCAAAAGGATTTTTATTTCTAAATCTCAGTTATTCTACTCAACATGAATTGAAAGTGTGCAAATTTTTACAATGAAAATCGAAACCGTTTTTAAGTAATTGTCATGTCCAGTTACTGTCCTTACGTCTTTCCACTGTGCGTCGGTAGCGTGCAGAAGCCAGGGAAAGACGAAGGCGTAGACGAGGACGAGGACGAGGACGCGAGCGAGGACGAGCGTTAGAACGGGTCGCGGTGGTGGTGGCCCTGGCAGTGTCGGGCAGAGCGCGCGCCTTGGCGTGGGTGTCGGAGGAAGAGGGCGGTACGTACGCCCGAAAAGGGGCGTGGCGGCCGATAGAACCCGCCGCGGATCCAAGCGGCGCCGAGCGAGCGAGACGGTAAACTAGCGTGCAGAGGTTCGCGAGCGAGAGGCAGGCAGCTCGTGAGAGAGCGAGAGAAGAAAACCCGACGGCGCACGTCGCGTCGGCTAGAGCACACAGTAGTGGGTGAGGGAAGGGGAGAGAGAAACAGCAAGGCGGGCAACAAAGGCAAAAGAGAGAGGAAAGTAGTGTTGAGCGACCGAGAGAAAAGACGCGAGAGAGAGAGAGCGATTATCGAGGGGGGAAGCCGCGAGTGGCGCAGCGCGGGCGCCGAAGCGGCGCGGAGTGGCGCGGCGCGTCGCGCCGGCCGCTAGGCAGCGCCTCCGAATCTCATCCCGTTCGGTCCTCGGGGGCTTCAGTCAGTCAGCCGACGCTCCGAGACGCGGTGATTATTCCCATTGTATGCCCGCTGCTCGAGGGGGGGTTCTTCCACCACTGACTCTCGTCTCCTCTCTCGCTCTCTCGCTCGGGCCGATTCTTCCGTGGCTACTGTATACTCGACCTCGCGGCTTCTGCCACCGGTACTGGCTACTGCTGCTACTGTTGCTGCTGCTGCTTCGGTTCACCGTCGTGTCCGTTACGTTCCACTCGCGTGTTCCAAGCCCGCGATAGTGTCGCGGGAGCGTCGACGTCGCGATAGACATCCGCGGGATTGCGTTCGAACCGGGCACACGCGCGCGAACCAACAAGGATCTCTCTCTGCGGGGTGAGCGCGCGCGCCGCCGCCGTGAGCTACATCGATCCTTTCCGTGAGTGAGATAGATCGGCAGGAAACTCGCGACGGGATCCTCGCGGGACCATGACGTAGCCGTGTACTCGTTCGTCCTCAAGTTCGTCCCAAAGTTCGCACAGTGATTAAAATCGTTGAATTTACTTCCACGAGTGCCGGGAGCCGATATCGCTCGATCGCGAGACAAGGCTCAACCTGACGCTTTGCCTTGTTGCCTCGGATTGCTGGTTATCTCGTTCAAGTGCCGGTTCTGTGCGGGGGTGTGTAATATTGTATTGCGTGACAAGTGCCGGGAAGCCGTGAAGAGGGTAGTCCAGGCTACCAGCGCGCGAGCAGGATGATATGAGCACGCTTGGCAGGTGAGTGAGACGCACGAGCACGTGACCGCGTTTGTAGCACCGCCGCTGGATCTAGCTCCCTCCGTAACTTCCCTCTTATCCGGTGTATTCAAAACCAAAAGCAGCAATTACAAAATCTCTACGATCGTTTAGTAGCGAATCGTTGCCTTCGTGTTAGATTTCCTCGTTTCACTAGCATCACAGCTAAATAGCTTCTGTCAGGAATCTTGGAAGACACTGATACTATAATATCAATGTCTTAAAAACCCCAATAAAGGGGATTTACCTACCCTCAATTCTGCCGGAATGTCGAGATCATTTTCCAACAGGGAAGCCTAAAAGATCTCGGGTCTGCAGTGAGTCCCCTTCTAATAATATTTGAGTAGCAAAGGGTTTTCCCAAGTCTCCCCTACAAAACATGGACATCTTTGTGACGTAGGAACCTCGATTTTCGGGACAATCCGACACGAATCGTCCGACATCGGGATCACGATACAGCGTCGTACCGCGATCCGTCCGCGCGGGCACGTAACGTCAGTGACGGCGAGGCGTTCACGCGTGTGCGTGCGTTCCCTGTGCCGCCTGCCAGACAGCCGTGTACACGCAGGGCCATGTGTTCCGTGAGAGCACGCAAAAGAGAAGGAGATCGGGAGAGAGTGACAGATCGAGAGAGAGAATTACCAGGTCGAGGGAGAGAGCCCGTTGCTCCGGGAAGGAGGGTGGCGGAGAAAGAGAGGGAGCACGCAATGCATCTGACCCAGTAACCCTCCCTGCTGCCTGTCCCCTTTTTCCCCCCACAGGCGCGGGCCACTCGCTCCACGAGTTTCCATTTACTCCGTCCTTTCCTGCCGTGGCCCTCTCCAAAATCCCGGATGGATTCTTCTTTCTTCCTTCGCTCGAACGACGAACCGACCACTTGACGGGCCGACGATCCTCTGTCGCGACGATGCATGCGTCTTCACCCCTCGCGCGTCGGGGGTGGGAACCGTTCCTTGGGAAACCAAGTCGTTCTCGCTCCCAACCATTACGAAGCTTCGGGTGTCACGTGTTTAGAAAGGGGATGACATTTCGTGCATAGCTATGTATTACTGTTGCAGCCACTCGTTCTAAATTATGGGACTTCTTTTGGATTCTACTTAGGGGTTGAACAGGTCTATAACTTAGCTTTCGTTTTATGGAACTGTAGGAAAGTAACGGGTGTTGGTTATGCCGCGTGATTAAGATTTTCCGGTAATGTTCTAATAATGAAAGAGCCAGTTCCCAAGATTTTCACCGATTTGGAGTACCTACGCTGCTTTAATCCGGGCAGCGTAGGTCTGTTTTCCCTCGACTTCAAAGAGCGAGGGCTCTGTTTTGCATAAACAGCTAAACCGGCGAAGGGTTGCCGAAGGGATCGCGCTAAAGAGTCGCGACCGTGATAAATCTCTCGTCGCGGGTCGTAATTAAAATCGGCATGATGGTATTTTTGTCGCACCGCGGCAGAGGATCTCGGGGGGACGGCCACTTGTTTCGCGGAACAGCGAATTGTGAGAGCATTCTGGCGAGGATGCAGTCGAGTCTCGGCAAAGTTTCGACCACGGGCAGATACAAGTTAGTCCCGATGTTCTATAAATATTTTAAAGAACCACCGGCAATGAGCGGCGAGCACGGTGCCGCGTGCCCTCTTGATCACGAGCGCCGACAAGGCGAGGTAATATTGCTTCGCCGTGGTAGCCCCGGCGGAGCGATTTAGACCAAAGGTTGTCCGAAGTAAAACCGGCGGCGCTGATTGATGCTCGCATTGTTTCATTTAAGTACAATGCTGCCGTGTGCTTAAGGTGACAAAGGAGCCGTGGTCACCTAGAGTCAAATTACTTTCATCTGTCAGGGCATAGGGGCTGCTATGCCTGCAACAATATCAGAATAGAAATTGCCACGGTCTGCCGTCCAACGTACACATAACACCGACGTAACAGAACAAGAAAACTGCCACGTACACACGTCGAACAACAACGGACCCGAAATAGAGGCTTGCGGAACGAGTTTGCTCGCCTAAATGTAGGGAGAGCAAAATTATTGCTCCTGCCATTACCTCTTTGTCTCGCTGTTGTCGTGGAACAATTGTCCTCCGCCGTGGATATCCCGATCCGCGGACATCTCTGCTATTAAAAGGCCCTTGAGACATCGCCAGACTCGTTTGGGATTAAGTTTGCGCGTGGTCGAACGTTAGTGTGTAGATTGATTAGAAAACTGCGAAGCGGAGGTGGTCGTGCCATAAGTCTACACCCGAGATTGACTAATATTTGAGAGATATTCCTCTTCCCTGTAGGTAGTCGTTCCACCTCGTTTATTTTTCGTTTGCTACATAGGTTGAAACACGGACCACGGCGTGTAATTTGTGGTACAACTGAACTGGTGACGATTTCTTGAGCAAAAGAATTTAGTTTTAAAGTCTCAAATGTAATCTTTTTAGGCGAGGCTTTATTTAGGAGATCATTAAATTTAGAAATCTAAAGAATGTAGATACTTACCTGCATTGCAAGTTGCACAGCAGCTGCAGTTTCTAGTGCATTTATCGGTTTAAGAAACTGATGTTCACTATTTTCTACAATGTGGGAAATTCATGCGAATTTACCTATGCTGTATAAATTAAGGGACCTTAAGTAAACGCATTTTTAATCGACACTAGTTGAAACGAGTAATATACAATTTTGTCTTTTAATTGAAAAAAAAGTTAATTAACTTCTGCATGTACGTTCCTCCGTCTACTAATGGCGTCCCGCGTCTACCTCGATAGCGACGATTAAGAAATCGCTTTCTGTACAATGTTGAATTGTATCTTCCCATCGCAGCAAGTCGGTGGAAACCGGGAATTAAGACTTATCGAGCCTTGATAGAAAGCAAATTGTCTGTCACTACTTGCAAGCGCAGACACAAGTCAGAGGATACACAGAGATGCATTAATCAAATGCATCGTGGCGTTTCGAGCTCGATTATCTCGCAAACGGAGTTTCTCACGAAGAAGATTTGTTTCGAACTTTTCTGTCGTGCCTTCATTAGGGAACCTTTCGACTGTACCGCAATTTACATGAAGTATTCTAAAGAAAGAGACGCTAACCGATTCAGAGTGAATCGATGAACGTCTGAAGCACAGGGCTCTCTTTCCCCCTTCGGCAACGCTTAATTCTATCGATCACGCTCAAACGTCTTATTAATCAATCACATAACGTTTCCGGGCTAAGTAGCATCTCCGAGAATAACCCGTATTGTAGGACCGCGTTCCTAAGTACACTGGTTCGCGCCAAAAATACCGAATTATCTCGAGGAGCGCAATAATTAAGAGCGCCCGGCACGCGCGATTTAGGGATGCATCGAAACGCCGCGCTCACGGTTGTGCCTATCGCGCTCGTTGCATAATTAGGATTCATCCGATTGATGAAGCACAATGGCCCTGGACAACTGAGTAGGTACCCGATGCACTCGAATTCACTTTATGCCGCGCGGATTCCTGGGAACCGATCTCTTTCGCTTTGCAGATCCTCACAAAGCCAGGTGGTATAGATTTATCATTCCTCATGGCGCTCGAAATCGAGAAGCGTCTTACCTGCAGCCAGACGGAGCGCGAATAAATGATCTCGACCCTCAATTGGGTCAGCAACGGCGTTCCTGTTACGACAGCAAATCAAACTCCCCGGGGAAGTCGGTAGAGGGATGTCTCCGCGATAGAATAATCGCCAGCTGGTCTATTTTTATTCGCGAGGATGATTGAAACGCGCGTCTATCGGTTTTCGACTCTGGTCACCTCTGGGCTGGCGAAAAAAAGGTCGCACTTCTTTACGTAACGCGTGCGTTGCAGTTCTCTGCATCGTTCAGGGATTCAGAGAAAAAACAATGAATACGTAGAGCGGCAGACTTTGGTATAGGAACATTTCAATATTTCCCATCCATATTCATCGGCTGGCTTTATATTCTTGCGATCGTCGAGCGCAATATGTATCCACGGTGCATGAATTATTGGCAGTTGGTCCGCGGGAGCTGAATTACGGCCTCTATCGATGAACCGAACTCGAATACCTGTATGTTCGGATGATTCCGGAAATAATGTGATAACGTACTCATGTACAATGCCATTGGAGCAGAGTTGGGCAAAATGTGATCTCATTACAAGTTACCAATTGCGAGTAAAATATAATTGTGCAGTTGATTACACAATATTTTCTGTAACCGTTATTTTATGTAGTTGACAAAATTCTGGTCAATTACCGAAATTAACGATTACAGAAAGTATTGTGTAATCAACTATCTTTATTTAGGTAGTTGACCACAATTTTGTCAACTACCTAAAGTAACGATTACAAAAAATATTGTGTAATCAACTACACAATTATATTTTAATCCTAATTTCTAAGTTGTAATTAGATTACATTTTGCCTAACTCTGCATTGGAGTAACGATTTAATCAGGGGGTTGTTCCATAGTGTTACAATAATGTTATTCAACGTTGCTTTCGAATATTGTCTCTGAATATCGCGATCGTGTTAATCAATTACTCCGAAGTACAAGTGAAATCGAATACCGTCACATCTACCCACCGCCTTTCCTCTTTCATAAAATATTACCGTTGCTTAGAATCCGTTTAGGAAAGACCAAGCGAGGAGGATTTGCAATTTGCAACAGCGGCAGCGTCTCGCATGAGTTACGCGGACAGCTCTATAATTACGTGTGACACCTCAGTACACATGAATTCGGGAACGTGTGCAGAAGCTCTACAATGTAAGTGGACGCATCGTAGGTACACTTCCCTGCGTCGTTAACCGCCACCCGTCAATTTCCTCGGGGACACAGCGCGACTCTAATGTGTCAAAACACACGGGATGCCTGAGTGCGTGACAGAAAGAAAAAAATAGCCCCCGATAACGCGGTCCACGCCGCGTAATATTGAGGAGAAAGAGCGTATCAGCGATGGTTGCGCAACCGCGGGCTAACAATATGTATAAACACCGCCGATAGCGAGGATATCGCCCGACAGATATTCGTCTGGGGCCTCGACGAGAGATAAAAGCCATTCTTTCGTTAAAAAAAGGTCACGAAAACGCACGGCGTGCTCCATATTTTTTGAGCGAGCATAGATAACCGTCGCTCCGTGGACTTGCCCTGATGTGTTCCCACATTTCCAGTCGAAGAGAGATCGCGGCGCGAATAACCGAAAATGAAGCGCGAAACGCTTCTTCGTAGGTCAACGACGCTCGATCCTTTGATGTAGCTTGTAGAGCTACTTACATTGCCGTGCTGCAACTGCGCGCTTGACTTTGACCGACGCAACAAACAGCAGAAAGTTTTTACAGGGGAGAAAAAAGGGCGCCTCGTTAAACCTTGATCGAGAGTCGAGACACATCATCCGTACGGTCACCGAAGCCGTAAATAAGCTTTGCGCTCTGTGTACGTTGCTTCGCGTTGAGTGACAATGTCGAGATGTCGGGATGGGGCTAGTTTGTTCGAAGAAACCGTCGGAGGGTTCTAGCTAACGGCAAGCTTCCACGATTCAGCTCCGCGATTGGATAGACTTTGAGCAAAGCGAATTTGCAATCAAGAGGTATCCGTGAACTTACGTGCATGCGCGCAACGACAATGTAGCGAGTGTTAAGAGAAAAATCAATGTCGAGACGTAGCGATTCTGGTGGAATGTCAATAGCGGTTCAACGATTTAATAGCCGAAGCGAGGCGATGAATTGCTAACGAAGCGTACGCGATCGCAGACGGATTTTTGCATCGTTTCGCGTTTTTATGGGGCTCGAATAAATTACAAGGTAACGCCAATTGTCAGAGCAGAGACACGCACGTTGCAGCTGCGAACGTGCGCGTGTTTTTTACGCGAACACGGCAGAGACACGGGTACCCTTCGTTAGCTTGCAGACTTTTACGTTTTTACATCGTCCTTTTTTCTTTAGCTTGATTGTACCCGTGGTGGGTTGCCACAAATAGATATCTCGTGGGTCGATTAAAGGTCTCGTAACCGCGACTAATTAGCTTCGGAGGCGGTCGTGGGGCTTTCCAAAAAGGAAAAAGAAAACGGAGAAAGCTGCTGTCGTCGGTGTTCCAATTACGATGCTGCCGCGAGATCGATGGATAGGCAACGATCGTTTCGCAGCCGCTCGAAAAAGTGCGCGGAGGGACATTTAAAAAAGAAGGAAATTTCAAAGCCGCGAGCACGGGCTCAGTCGACTGCCTCCCTCGATGCTGACGCGGAGGTAAATAATCGTCGGGGTACTTGGCGAACACGCGATCGCTCTAACGATCCAGGCTACCTAGCGCCGTTGGATAGAGTCAAGCGAATCCGTGACGCGCGTTTCTTCCGCGAGGACGCTGTCAGTGGCGTACGATCGCGTAACAATAGAATAATGCCTCTGACAACTCGCTCATCGGCTCAGACAATCGTCCATGGGAACGGAATCGAGCGGCGCACGCTGTCATCGAGAAACCGTACGGCCTTTTCTCGGAATCTAATGAGGTAAGAGGCCGATTACTATAATCGCCCCGCTCGTTACGCCGTTACAGGCATGTGTATATTCAACCGCCGCGATATCTATTGTAATGAAGAACCGGGGGATTAATAGAAATCACGGTGGATCAGGAGCCGGGTATTTAATCTGAGGGGAGCCGAGTTGAAGGGATAAAAATATTTTAACGTGAATTCAATAAAATTCAGTAGGTGGTTATAAAAATTTAATTAATAAAATCTAGTTTTCTTTTTACAAAGCTTTCGAATTACTTCAGTTCTGATTACATTAATCGCCTTTTTCATTTTTCTTTGGGGAGTGTTAGAACCCCTTCGCTCCTCTTCTGGGTTCGCCACTGTCCACTATCTTCTATGCTAGATGGTCACGTTTCAAACAAATCGATGACTCCATCGTTAAGAGTGCATTTTTCATCTCTTGCTTTCGGGTTGACGTTTCGTAGTGGCTTGCTCGTGGGAGCAGAGGAACAGTGGGCATAGCCATCGGTATCTTGGTTGTTGAGAAGGGAAGGGTTCCAAGTGCCCCCCTCTGATTTCGACCTCTCTTGCAGGGTAGCAGCATGCGTGGGTGAAATGGGAAATGAACGGGATGATGAGTTTGGGACTACTTAAACATCAGAATGGTCACAATTTGTCACAGTCCTGCGAACATTACAGTTACATTGTTAGAAGCATATGTTTGATGGTCAGAGTGCGTATAGATAGAGAAGCGCGTAGGATCGAGTGATGCGCGTAGTGATAAACGGGCAGTTTCTATTGACGTGCTGCCGTTACGACACCGGCCGGCTTGTGTGATGTGGAACAACGGGTTAGGTTTAAAAATAAACGAAATAATGTACTGCAGTCGGGGAAACAGATGTCGCTCTTCAGCCTCGGGGATAGTGACTTCCAAATGCAAGCGAGGAGAGCGACGCGTAAATATCATTTATCGCCGGATCCCTCGCTGAAGACGGTTAAGCCAACGTTTTTTCACTGTCTGTCTCTTCTCGGAAAGGAGCAAAGTGTCCTTGAAAGTTCTAAAGCAGTATCTAAATACAAGGACAATACAAATGCCTGCCACTTTAGAGTATAAATCAACGCGACTCTTTTTCATTCCGAGGGAATAGATGAACCCTTAGAGACTCTTCAGCGAGTAATCCCATCGACGCCTGCGTATATTCGAAAGTTAAACGAGTGCAAAGCTACTCTTTGATTGCAGCACTCGAAGAAACCTCCCGTCTCCAAATTCTGCGGCATCCGTTTCCACTCGAAATCCTTGCCAAGGACTAGAGAGTCCCTGTCGAGAGGGTCCATCAGGACTCATAAATAGCAGAAGGCAGCCAAAGTGGCTGGTTCCCATAGTCTCCGCCCGCGCACACGTGCAACAGGGTACTGCTTTGTTCTCGAGCCATGCGAACCAATTACGAGTTCATTCGTTCGTCTACTTGTTTCATTTACGAACGTCGTATATCGTTTACGTTTTCTCCTTCTTATCGGGCACAGTGCAACTATAAATGAGCGCACATTGGTGAGTTTCCATTTGGAGCATTGCATAGCTAGCACCCTTCGTTAATCCTAATGGAGGCTACGAAGCTAGGGCAACGAATCCATCGATATCACTCTACTGAAGCTCGACTCATTTCATTGTAGCGCCCACGCTAGCGCTTCATCAGCGACCGACGAATTTTCGGTCTCCGTTCGGTTGTTCGGCGCGGAGATCCGTCTCGCGAGGCCCGCCAGTGAGTGCGTGCGAGTGCGAGCGTGTGCGAGCGCGAGTGACGGCCGAAAGACGGGGGCGGTTGTGCGTAGAACACTAACGCGTTCCAGATGCTGCTCGCTTTGTTCCCATCGGGGCGACCGGTCTCTCTCTTTCTCTCTCTCGCATTGGCTAAAATTCTCCTCGCTCCTTCCCTTGTCGTTCCACCGTCAACACCCACCCCCGGCCCTCCCCGTTCCTTCTGGCCACCCCCGTTTCGCTTCTTGCCCGCAGAGTCGTTCCGCGTTAAGTATTTCCGTTCGATTGTTTTTGTATATTTACCCGCGGGCCGCGGCGCGGTTCTTGGCTTGCGCTTTGTTTGGTTACACGCGGCGAGCGTGGTCTGAGGGAGCATCTAATTCCTCCCCCGCGGCTCGGTTTCTGCTCGGCCTGGTCCGCTGGGCTCACGGCTCCCGTGAAACCAGCGACAAAAGGCCCAACACCGCGGCTCTCTCTCTCTCCTCGTCTCCTCGACGGCATCGTGTGACGCGAGCACACGTGTACACGCCACATTTCTCTCTTTCTTCCTACGTTCTTGCCTCGCCGGCGCCGCTGCTAGCCACGGCTGACACGGATAGGAGATGCGAAGGACGAAGCCCGCACCTCACGGAGGACCGTACGGACGGCCTAAGATTCGAGCAACTTGACACTGAACACATGGCCCCACTTCTCGAACCCACACTCGCCCAGAAGACCCTCCGCGTCTCTCTTCTTGCCCTTCTTCTCCTGCCCGCCCTCGCCTCGCGCTCCCCAGCCTTCGCTTTCCGTCACTTTTGTTCCGACACGCACCGATGCCCCTTTCTTTCTTTCTTCCTGCCTTTCTTTCCTCCTGTCTCTTGTCCAGCCAAACATTTCGTGCTCTTGCATATCGATGCCCGGCTGCAATTGCACAATCTGCGTTTGCTGGTTAATTTGCGTCGCAGACGCAGCGTCCTTTCGTCAATGGTAACGTGAAGTGCACGTCTCGACGTTTCTGGGATCATTTCTTTTCGGAGCAGACGGTTTACTCGCAGCGAAATGCGTGTTCCGGGATAGTTTATTCTGTGACGGGCAAGTGTTGATGAATAGCGGCCTGTGATGGAACAGTGGCTGCTGAATTCTTGGTTTTGGAGCAACTTCGCCACTGCGACTTGGTCTCTTGCAAATGAATCGATCTTTGAACACATGCCCAATTGTTGCTCGTAAGTAGGATTCAGATCTGTCATTTAGGTATACATTTCTGCGGTGATGAGTGTGAATTACTTGGTTCAGGATGGTAGATAGAGAACCTCGTTGATCATCGTTCCTCCTTGCCAAGAACCCACTGCTACTTCTTCAACGTGAAAGGCTATTCTCTGCAAAGTTTCCATCCGCAGTAAAATTACAATACGAGGCTCTTAGCGAACGCTTTTTCCGTTCATTATCGTACATCAATATCGTAAAAGTGCAGTGTCGATGGAATTATTCAAGTTTATGGAAAGCAATAAAATCAAAGACGCTTCCTGTGTATCGGAAGGTGATGGAGCACGGCGCTATCACGTTTCTAAAATAATAGTGTAAGCGAAAACGCGCGATGCAGAGGTCGAAATGAGGATCCCGTGACTCAAGGAAAAGTACAGTTCGTCTACGATTCGTCGACGATAGGTCGGGTCATGCGAGGCTCGTCGCTATTCGCGCAATTGATTACACGCTATCAGTAGTTGGTCACATTTTTCATTATACTCCATGAATGATGCATGGCGCTACTTGAATCTACAGGGTGCTTCTGAAATAGTTGAAACCCTTGGGTGTACGGTTTGCTCGCTTCGAGAAGTAGTCTTGTGAACATTCACCTGGGAGCTTCTGCTTCGAGTTACGAGCACTTTGAGACATGTGGAAAAATACATAGGTAGCCCCGATTGAAAACGCGTCGACGAGACGTGAACTATCGAAGATGTTCATTCATTCTTGGAATAATAGTTACCACGGTACCGTAACAAGAATCCCCGTGAATAACAATTCAGAGAATTTATGTCGAAGAATCGTGGGAATCTAATCCTACGCTACAGTGGTAATCCAACGATGCAAGAGGAATACTTTCAGAGTTTATGTTAAATAAAATTACGCCAAAGCTTAAATGTACCTATAGGTATTTAGAAAAATTCCAAGCTAATCGAGGACTTTTATAACGCAACTCTGCTCTAGTAGACATATCTATGACAGTGCTTAGGACACTCAAAAAGTTTGCGACGAACTATTTCAGACCCACTCTGTATGCAAGGCTTGCATTCTCCGTTCTCCTCGCTCGTGATTCGCCGACAATGTTCCCTAATCGAATTCCGCGATTACACGAATTCATAATCTCTCGTTCTGCTGTGTGAGTCGATCGATTCGCAGGGCGGCGCCATTGCGAGACCACACTTTTACAAAGCGTGTGACTTTGCACGCGATTATGCATCTCCGTCAACTCGGGGATAGACAAGACTGCGTCGAGTGGCTTAGCGATAGACGAGTCTGCTTCCGCTGTGTCTTCTCGAAGCCTTCGCATCGAACGTCGTAAAAGCGGTTTTTACGTAATTCCAGTTGTTTCACAAACAATGCGCCGAAGCATTTGTTTTCCCTTTCCATTACACTGAGGATTCATTATATTTGATTGATTGCAGAAATGAGCATACAATTGAACTATAATTTGTGCCCGATTATGGGTGAAGAATCTTCCACCTACTCTCATTAAACTTGACTTGCCGCAAACACCACGTGACCGAACGAAAACCGCGGCCAGCTGTGGCCAGAAAGGAAACAATG
Source organism: Andrena chrysosceles (assembly GCA_963855975.1). Lineage (NCBI taxonomy): Eukaryota > Metazoa > Arthropoda > Insecta > Hymenoptera > Andrenidae > Andrena > Andrena chrysosceles. The sequence goes on along the minus strand of OY979766.1, from coordinate 4,323,035 downwards.
CCCAATAGCGGGAGTGTGAAACGTCGAAAGGAATATTTAAGGAATACATTAGCTTCCCTCCTCCCGAAAGGAGAAAAGCATCAAAGGCACGGAGGGTCCATGGCCGCTGGTAATCCGGCGATTTTTCAAAACACGGTGGTCGCATGTGTCAGCATAGAAATAAGGAATTTCAGTGGTTCGGTGGCGTGGTCCACGGAGGTGGCGTAGCCGGTAGTCGTTGGTAAAGTTGCGGATAGCGGTGTAGAAAGGAAGAAAAGAGGAAGAAGGGCTCTGTGTAGGACTGAGGCGATGCGCGACGGTGTTGGTGGCCGCTGATAACGTATTCTCGGTAGAAGGAAGAAGACTGACGGAAGATTGCTTTTACAGCAGCCGACAGCGCGCGTTGTCGGTTCCTGTGAATGTGTTCTTCCTCCGCTGGCGTTCGCCTCTGCCTCGTTTCCCGTCGCGACGCGTCGTCGTGAAAACCAGAGAAGTCCTCTGGCCTGGGACAGCCTTCGGGCTGGCTCACCGTCTCTGACGGCGATAGCGTCGCGACGACGACGGCCCGATAGTGGTGGTAGATGCCACTGTGCGTTACCCGCGGGTAACGGGTCCCCGCTGTGTGTGTACGCGTGGCTGTGGTCCGCACCCGCTCATACATAAACAAGAGATCGGCCGGCGGGGCTTCAAAAGAAGAGACGCTAGCTGGGACTCCATTATGTAGAGCATATCCCACGGCGGTCCTATAAAGAATACTAACGATATGGCTTTCTCTCCTTGCCAAGGTTTTCTCGCTCCTTTGGCCCACGAGGTCGGTTGAGAACCCCTCATCCCTCATCCAAACGCCACCCTTCTCTCAAGAAATTCACCCTACCCTGCGCTTTTCCTCTTTTCCTTCGCGACTTCTCCTTCTCGCGCTCTTTGTTCCCCGCAAAGTGCGGATACGAGTGCATAGCTGTTATTTCGAGGGTAATTGAGGGTGGAATTGATTAAGCCTCGAGGTAGACAAGTGGAATGAAATGGAAGCAAGTGGTCAATAGCAAGGGGCATGGAGTATTCTGTACAAAACTGCTCGATACACCGTCAACATTCCTCCATTCCCGAAATTCATAGTGTCCTTCCTCCGTCGCCTTCGTAAAAATAACTTTTTATTAGACTCGATCGATCTGCCGACATGTTCGCGCGTTGTAACACGTGTAAACGTTGCCCCAACACGTCCGCGCGTATTATTTTCCCCGCTACTAGGCGCGTTGCACGCTCCGCCGAGGAAGTGAAAAGAAATAATTGAGATAACGAGGAACAGAGAATACGAGAAAGTAAATTAATGATCTCTTAGCGGTATTGTACGCGCGCCTCGCAAGGGGCCCGGCTTCGACAGTACGAAATTAGTCGATACCGCCGTACCTCGGTGCCTCGTATCGCGTAATCACCGCTTGGTCGGACTTAATTACGAAGCACTCCAGCACCGACCGTTCCACCAATCCACGAGAGAATACCTATAATGAATTTAAAAATCTGAAAGCTACCGTGTTCTTTCATTTCCCCGGAAATTAGTTTCGACGGCTCAACCGAGTGCTAACTCGTTCGAATCTTCGAAGCGCTTCCACGATTGTTCCCAGGTCGAGAATGGACCTCGATCGGTTCGTAGGCTCTTCGAGTCTCCTATCTTGAAATATAGACCACTTTCCAGAAACAGACCTCGCCCCGTCCCTTATTCAATGTCCTGCGGAACGTCTCGTGTGCTCGTGAATCGCCCCACAGTGACGGAAGTCGACTCGAATCACGCTGCTTCCCTCCAAGCTGAACCGCGCCGAGCGCTGCCACCCCTGCGCGGCTACTTGAGCCCGAACAGATGCTGCATCCCCAAAAAACCACGTTCCCATTGTGCTACTAATAGAAAGTCAAGCGTCGGCTTACACGCCGCTGCTCCTACCGAGCGAGTGTACGCTTCGCTGTGCGAGCAACGTGGAAAAATTTGACTGCCAGTTACGCCGACCCTTTAATTGGTCTCGACGCGGCCCGGGGGTGTCGAGAAATCGATTGTAAAACACGTTTTTCACGTTAGTTTAAGTGGGCCGCTATGTCGCGTTCGAAGCAACTCAGCTTGATGGATCATTAGTGTGCGCGATCGCTCTGTAAACACTTTACGTAGAGACACTTCAATACTTCGGTTCTGCAGGGATTTAGGATTTTACATTGTTTCTAAACTAAACCGCGTGAAAGCTACTGAGTAATACTGAGTTCGTTGGTGTATCTTCATTATTTTAATTAAACTATTGAGCAGCTGTACATGGAAATAGATTCCCGAGTGCAAGTCGTGTCCTTTTCGGAAAGCAATCCTGCGCCGTCGCTGGAATTGCAGCTGGCTTCATCGGTGACCCGAGGGGGCACCCATAATGTATCTTTAACGAAAGGTCGGAATGATTTTCCGGGGTGGAAGCAGGGCTTACACCCGGAACACTCTAACAGCTTTAACTGCAACCACGTGTCGCCGCTGTACGTCCTCAAGGGGCTAAAAAAGCAGCATCGTTTGATCTACGAAAAGCTTTCCATCGCGTTCCACCGAAGCACGGACTTTCGAACACTTCTTTCGGGAGCACAGGAAGCGAGCGCCGCTTTCCGACAAATTCCATCCGTGATAACGCGAATCGCGAACAGAAATCCAGCGATAAGAGGCCGTCGCAGTTTTAAATGCAGCCGTAACATTGGTGTTACGATTAATTTATCTATGGAAGAAGTGTAACTGGGATGTCCGACCTTTCCCCGATAAATCGAGCATTGTGTTCGATCGTATATCAAGCGTAAGCGCATGATAATTGCGCCGGAGCCTCGGCGTTTACTACACGCCTCTCTAGAAACGGTTAATTTCATAATTACTTACGATAGTCGTGACAAGAGCAACCGGAATACGATTAAGCCACCGCACGATCGTCCGTGTGTGCACTACCTATCTTCCTCATGTTTTTTCATCCAGTTGCATGGAGAATATCGAGACCCGGTTACTTCACTTCCCTCTATCTCCCTTTTTTTTCTTCTCACCGAATGCTGCTTCGAAAATGCTCGTTGTTCTCTCGATAATCGGTTAAACAACAGACTGCCTAGAATTTATGACACCCACAGGTACCTATCAAAAAAACAAGGGAGCGATAAAACTCGAGAGATTTAACCTCTCGTCGACTGGAACGAGTATAATCATCCATCATCTTCAATCTCCCGATTTTTTTATAGAAATACTTGCTGCACTCTAGTACAGCAAGAGCTTCGTGTACCAACGTACAATATAAAATTATAAACGAAATATTTACGCCTCTGTTTCGCGACTGCCAGGTGTCTTTATCCAATGGAAAACATGGCTGGCGGAAAATTATTTCTTTGACCTCTTTTTACGCTCGCTGAATAAGATCCCTGGAGTGATGTCCTCGATTAGCGCTCCAACAGTGCACTTGATACTCCGTGCCCTTTTTTCCGCTATCAATCACGATCCTATCTCCGCGGTTTATAAATGTTCGAAATTAACAGCATCATCGATCAATGACTACCACCGTATGAATGAGAAGTTCGATGTCGGTCATTGATGGCACCGATGTTAGCCTGGCTCGCATGGGACTGCGTAGTCGAAAGTCCAATCGCGACTTTGGTGACCCCGGAGACACGATAATGACGGAATTGTGGCGAATTTCTCTTCTATCTGGGCGCGGAGCAACGACAAAAGCTGCGTGACCATTCTGTGCCGCCCGTGAGCCGGAGTTTTTTTAAACAGGCGAATCAATTGTTGCGTAAGCGGAGCGGCTCATGGCTCGAGTGTCCTTCGGCTTAGCCTTTGCTTCGTGAGATAAGATACATCGTTGAAAGATGACTACGTCAAAGTCAGCGAACGGTAGCTCGGAACGAAGCGCGATGCTGCGCCGATCGCTCCAAATTTGTACAATCTTCTCCATTCATCACAATTACGTATTTACCAACATGCCAACGCGAGGGTTGAATACCTCCTTCCCCCAAGTTCCATTAAATCTTGCAAAATGTCCAAAAAAACTCTGTCCCCCATTTCTAGAGACGTGTGAAATCACGGTGGGTGATTTCTATTACGTTCCCCGAAGCCCTGTAATGTCATCAGAACGCACAACGGTGTTCCGCGTCGGTGCAACGCGAAACTCGAAGGGAAATCAGCGCTCGCGAGTAATGACCGCGCGAGATAAATTTCACGCGGTGGCTGGCGCGGCTCTATCATTGTCACGTTGTCGGCTCGTTTCTCCGTTTCCATTGTCCGAGGTTGACAGAGGGCGCGTTCTAGATTTCTGTCAGACGATTTTCGTCGCGGTGGCGAGCACCTTGCGCGAGAGAAGTTGTATTTCCGTCCCTCGCGAACAGAGAGAAAGGGACGGCTCGCGGCTGGCGTAATTACTTCGCGAAACGCAGATCTAATTGTAAGCCTAGGCCGTCTAGGAGGCGGTACGAAAACAGAGAGGAGACGGAAAAAAATATTTTTAACCGCCAGATGCCGCGGAGGAGCGGCGACTGAAATCACAGAGGGTAAGCAAGGGAAATCACGCTTCATCGTCGACAATGAAGCAGGAATTTGTTTCTCCGGAAGGACCCTGGCCAGCCTCGTTTTCTACGCCGTAAAATCCGCCGACAAAATAAATCTCTTCCCTTTCCTCGGCCGCGGAGCGGATCGATTCTGGCACGCGCGTGCCACGAGGCAGTCGATCTCGTGTCCAGACGCGAATAATTCGCCGGCCCTCGGCGCGTCCCCCTACGAATAGCAGAAATTAGCCAGGCACCGATGCGGTTTGAAGATCAGAGCCCCGAACGTGCGCGATGCTTATGTAGCGCGTCTGATAACGGGCCGGCATGGATAAACCAACCGGCTCATCCGTTCGCGGATCCGAGATAAATCGCTGGATTCTCTCCCATTCTGCGCCGCGACTGCTCCCGCTTTCTCACTTTCTTCCTCCGGCTGTTGTCTGCAATCTCCGTTTATTCGGATACAAATTCATTAACTTGGCGAAGGGAGCAATCACGCGAACAATTTTTTACTTCTTTATACTTCTTCACCGATTCGTACCTGAATCGTACCTATGTAAATCATTATTCGACAAACAACTGTGACTCACAACGACTTCTTAGAAATTATTTATTACGAGTCACGTTCCGAGCAAATCTCTCCCAAAACCCAATCTGTTTATCAGACGCGACGGGGACTTTCCTGACTTATTATTACTCGAGGCAAGAAGACATCCCCGGTAAGAGGAAGCGCGCTAACAAGCAACAATTCTTTCTTCAACTCCGGCGCGGCCGGCGGTCGATTCATCGCCGAAACTCGGCGCCTTTATCGTGGCTCGGCTTTTTCGGGCGCGTTACGATCGCAACACATGCGGCCCCGTAGTAAGGAAGCACGTGTTCGCTGCGCCTCATTCGTCCCCTCATGCTTCCTCGCAGTAACGCGCGCGCGTGCACGAATGCACGCGTAACGAAGCCGAGGCTTCTATCTCGTAAGCTCGCAAAAAAAAGACGGCTGGTCACGCGTGCATGCCAAGAAAGCGAAGACAGAGCGTATTGTGCCGCAACCGTGTCGCCTTTGCTACTCTGCTACCGCGAGTATGCTCTGGAAAATGGCAATTTGCGATGGTTCACGGAACACCGGCGACATCTCGGAGATCCCAGGCTCCGGAGCCACTCGTTTCGATTCCCAGAAACGAACCTCTGCTTTGAGAAATTATACGATTCCCTAACGATACTCCATTTTCTCGTGGAGTTGTTAAATTGGGTGAAATCAACCGTGTATGGTTGTTTCCGTGGACACCGTCGACTGACGAATTGGTCCGTGGAATATAAACGACTGGGAACGACCTCGAAAACATCGCCGCGACGTGGACGGTGGTGATTTCGGGGACGTGTGCCGATCGACAGCTTCTGACCTCGCAACCTCGCTCAGCATCGTTAAGCTGGAAAGATAATCGGCCGCGTATATATTCGCTCTGCCCCCGCGTCTCTGTCGATTGATGGAAAGACTGTTACGACACGAGCGCACAACAATAATAATTCACGCTCAATAATCGCGCTTGATTATTGCGCCTCATGCCGGATTACGTAATCCAGTTCGCGCGGCGGGGACCGCTTCGACGCCGTTTCGCCCGTTCGCGCGATTTAGATTTAGATTTGGTAATTTGTAGACGGAAATGAGTGGACCAGCCTCGGCTAGTCTGTAGCTAAATTAACGATAGATAGAGTTGCTGGCGGAGTTGGCTGACACGGATGTCGAGGGTCGCCGGTAAGGAGTTGCCCCAATTCTCTTCCTCTCAGTCGTCTGGAGTTCCTCTTGGTCCTAGACTTCGAGATCCTGGATTCTGTCGCGGTTAGGGGTGGATGGAGACGAGGGGATGATGTTCGACCCGTGTAGGGTGATTTTAGTTCTGTAGGGTGAGGCTTCCTTAGATCTTTCGTTATAGTTTCGTCATTCGGAGTAAAGTACCATTGAGGCAGAAGATCCATTGTTTAGTCAATAATTATTGAAATATCCTGCTCGATATCTCACGACAGAAATCCCGTGACGAGACCGTCAGAAGCCACCCGTGCCACGATTTCTCGGCTGATGGACAATTCACAATAAAACTAATCTCCCGGCAGCGTGCCATTAACCGTGACATATGCTGCCGTGAACCATTGCATTATGAATTGTAACGCGATTTATGCATGCGCGCATACAGAATGCTCGCCGGCGATAATTCTGCCGGCCCGGCGGACGCGATATGGCTGCAACTTTGTGGCGGTTATGTAAGCGTCCGCGACACGAGGAAACAAAGTGCTCCTTGTGCTGCGTAATTAAATAGTAAGGGGGCAAAAAAAGCAGAAGAAAAGAGGAAAAAATTGACCGTCTCACCGCGTGATATCGAGCCGTTCTGGTAATCGCAGTGGCTCGCCTCTGAGCGCGCGTCGCTCCGATCGACGCGAAAAAAAAGCAACAGTAACAACAAGAACGTCGACGACGACAGGAGCGAGGACGATCTTGTATCTGACCTGGCCGTTTCCGTTTCGCTTTCAGATTGAGGATGTCCTCAAAGAGGAAGTCACCACCAACGAAGCTATCGGAGGGCGGGGGCGGCACGGGAACAGTGGCAGGCGCCAACGAGGAGGAGGAGGACACGACCTCGTCGGTGACCGGTGGCCCGGCTGGCGAGATACCCGTCGGCGAAGAGGACCCCACCACCCCGGTCGGCATCGAGGAGTGCTACCCTCATCAGAGGGGAGGTGACTGCGAGTCGTCCGGCTGTTCGTCACCGGCGACGACCAGCGAGCCGGATCTCAGGGACTCGCCCTCTCCGTCGTCCAATTCCCTGCGGACCAGCAAACGGCAGAGGATCGTCCACACCGGCCAGGACACCCTCGCCCCCTACCACTACCCCCATCACCATCACCACCACCATCATCATCACCATCATCACACGAACACATCGTCCTCGTCGGGCGGCGTCGTGGAACCGGCGAGCTCGTCTGAGTGCGGCTCGCCACCCACACCCTTAACCGTAGACTCCTACTACCCGGCTCACCCCCATCACAACAACAACAATACCGTCACGCAGAACAACAACAACAACAACGGCGGCAGCACGGCTACCGCGGGCAGCAAGAGATCCATGGACGACGTCCTCAAGAGGTTAACCTGTAAGATGAATAGCGAGTCCTTGTCGCTGCAGGACGACACCAGCAACACCAGGCGGAACACCCCGCCACCCTCCTCCACGCCGACTGGACACAACGCACACTGGTTAGTACAGACGATGCTTGAATGGCTTCAGGAACTACCCAGGGTGTTCAAGTAGGGGTAATGGCAGGTTTGTCTCGAGTAACAGGGTGGCTTTGGGTTAGGACAGTTTCGCTGTTGCTTTTCTTATCTCCTGTTTCGTGGGCTTGTATTTAACGAATGAGGGTTTAGAGGACTTCGCTTGAAGGGTAACGTAAAAAACAAGGAATGTCTATTTTTCTTGAATTTTCCGAATTTCAATATTTGGTGTGGGTACTGGTTAAAAACAGAAAATGTTCACTCTGCACTGGAACAAACGGATGTCCCTAGTCTTTGCCTATGCATAAGCTTCTGGTAAAGGGATTATTTTAGAAGAAAATTATATAAGAAAATTAAATTCATTTAAGGGGGAACACCACCGTGAAAATTGAAAAAATTTCGATTTTTTTTCTTCACTTTCTTAATGTTTAACTCTTCAAAAATACTCTCTGAAAATTTCAAGTTGATATTCGAAGAATTGACGAAGATACAGTGCATTTTGTGAGACGCGTCACGATGCCGTTCCGAGCGCGCTATGTTAGCGGCAAATAGCGCGCCGACATTTTTCTTACCCACTGTTCCCCCACATTGTTAAAGGTTGTAAATTTTGGGTTTTTCCCGTTTTTACGCACGGTACGCTGTTCGTTCGAGAATCGAAGAAATGCAACCGTTGATCGGGCATTCGAGTGACAGTGAACGTCACGAACGGAAGTGTGATTTTTCCCGTGCAAACTTTCAACGCGATTTTCTCGAAACGACATTTTTCTAACTGATCGAATCAATAGCTCTGTCAATTTTTATCCGATCGACTTGAAATTTTGATAGGATCTTTAAAACAAGAGTATCTTCAGTTGTACGTACCGATTTTTTGATCGAAAACATATTTCTTTAAATACGCTCGAAAAACTATCCATTTTTTTGCGGATTTTCGAAACTTTTTCTTCCCAAGCGCACCATTTTTACAAAAATATTTTTTTTTAAAAATCGGTACGTACAACGGAAACTACACTCATACCGATTATATTAAAAAAAAATTGATTTCAGAGTTGCCGTTCCAAAGATATCGTTTCGATAAGCGACCTATGTTTTCTTGTGAGGGATGTAGGAGATTAACTGTATATGGAAATCTATGCATGTTTTTCTATTACTTTTTTTTATAGTCTCTTAAGACATTGTACTAAAGATAGGTAATAACAATTTTATAATAAAACTGTAAGTTGTCCCTTAAAAAAATCTTAAAAATGGGCTCATTTTTCCGGCCGTCACAGTGGTGTTCTGCCTTAACCTTGCTTCTTTACTGGTGGACTAAAGTATTAAAACTTAATTTTTTTGATGAAGCTGTTTTGTGAGATTCCCTAAGATTACCTCTTACCCTTCACTTATCCTGACGGTACCGGTGGTATAAACTATAGGGGTTCTCTATCTCTGCGCGGCATAGAGGTATACAATGTACCTTTGTCGTGCCTGACCTTTTAAACTCTTTTTTCGCCACCACTGTTTAGTTAGATCTCATTCAATTCAGGTATTATACACAGTAAACATTACAACACTGTAGATGTGTATTCTTCAACGTGCCTCGTCAAAGGAACGCACATACCTTGTTCTAGTGCTTCATATATTCTCAGCATCCCCTTTCAACAAGGCTAAATCCTTTTATCTCCACAAAGCTAACCCCCGAAAGCGACTACATAGAAGTGTGCACCACTCGTGGATGTATCTGTGAGCGAGCATCGCGTTTATCAGCCATTCACGGTCCTCCTTTCTTCGGCTCGACCATGCAGTGGGCGATATTAATTAAACAGCGTCAGGAAACAGCTAATCGACCGAGGGAAATGAGAGCAACTCCGCTGGGCGAGTATTCCTTCCTGTTCCCCAGCCTAGCCGTACACCTACCTCACTCGATGCGGCGAAGTCGTGTCAGCAGTGTCACGTATACTTACGCTTACGCAACGTATCTCCTTTTAATTAGTCGATATTGTGCTCCAGCTGGCATTACGACTGTGAGTTCGTTATAGTGTTGCAATCATCGCGCTTTAATCTGCCGTTGTCTTCTCGGCGTTATCACGTTCCCAATACATTTACATAACCGGTAAATACAGCTTAAAAAACGAATCTCTGTTCTCCTTATATCGTCGAAAAACGGTTATCGCCTAACGGCCCCGATTGAAAATATAAAATCGAGGCTGCCCGTTTGGACCTCCTTTCGCGAGCAATCTCCTTTCGGTCTTAAAATCTCTTCGAGTGTCTCCACGCTCCATCGAGGCATCAATCCGTTCCAATGAACCGAGCTGTCCGGACCGGATGGATTTAATTATACCAGGTAATCTCAGGTAGACCTTGTCAAATTAACGTCGAATTAATTCCAATCCCATCTTACTCCATTTTCGCGACCGCCCTTTTGACAAGAATTAGATAGAAGTCCGACGTGAAATTCAAAGTACATTGAATCGTATCGGGATTCTATTTCGAGTAGATAAACCTCCGGGAATTTCCATATCGACGTGACCGGCCCGCAGTAGTCCTCGGTTGCATCAGTTGCTCCGTGAATAACAACCGTGGACAGCTCAAATTTGGTGGACAAAAGCGTCCATTGTTCGGCCACGGCGAGATCCACGGATTCCAGTCGTAAAGCGACTCTTCGTTGCCGAACGTCCGCGCGAAGTACAAAGAGACGGAGCGAAAAGGAAGTCGGAAGACGGGAGAGGGCCGGACAGAAAAAAAAACAAGGGGTCCACAGAAGGGAAGAGAGCGAGAGACGGGGAGCCTGGAAATATGTCTGACTTCTACTCGCATCGGGACAAAGAAACGCGTCTCTAAAGAGACGGATAAGAGAGAAGATCGGACGCCTCGGTATTATCTCGCGACCTGGTCTCGAGCCAGGCGATCGCCAGCCACCGGTATTAAAACATTCATTTATTCCGCTCATTTGAAAATTACATAGTTGCCGGCCGCGAGTGGCGATAGTTTTTAAGCGCGCAGCGACACTTTGTCGATGGCCGACGGCGAGGAAAAACAGGGGATAAAAAGGCGAAACGAATCGCCAAGTTATCGAGAAGTCCGTAACGAGCACACGTAGACCCGTGCGCGCGTGTTTGCGTCAGTATGATTAGTCTATACTCCGGCGATATCGCACGGTCACGTAATAGTAATTGCCGCGTGTAATCAGGTCCGTCAATGAATTGATTCTTTGTATCGGTACGGACGCCGGGGCTTTTTCTCCCTCTCGATTGCTTGCGCACACAATGTACAAAGTCGAGAATACAGAGTAAAGATTATCTCGCGCGTGGCTAATCGTGGACTCTGATTCCCGTCGCTTAATTCATTATACCTTTCGTTACGATCTCTGCTTCCTATCCGCGGCAGATCGCGATAGAACAATCGAGTATCGCGAAGGCTTAATCCTTTCACCGTTTAATTCGCAGTCAGGGTTGTTATCCTTCAAACGTTGCCTAGATTCACTATTTACTCCAAATACCATTACTCTCGCTGCTGCTCTGCAAGTCCCACGCACACTTCTAGATATACATATAGTTTAATTCCAGTTCAATTCTGGATGATTCTCTGTTTCAGCAGAGGTACTCTAGCACGTTAGCACGTAGTGACCTCTATTTAAATTCGCGAAGGGGTGCTGAGCGACCTATGCCCCTGAATCCCCTCGTCAAGATGGTTCCAGATTCTGCGTATCGCGACGGTTAACGGGAGAATAATGATTCCGTATGGAACAACGTCTGTTGCAAGCTTCAAGTGAACCGCGAGAGAGAGAGAGAGAGAGAGAGAGAGAGAGAAACGCGGAGAGAGCAGGGGGAAGCTAGAAATGAATTCCTCGTTGTGCCTGGGAATTTAATTAGACGTTACAGTGTGCACGTTTCTTGCCGCTCACCGACGATAACAAAAATCGTGCATCATGAAACCGTTACTTATCGAGGAACGTCTTTTATCCTTGCACGCTCATGAAAGGCCCTTGCTGTGCGTAGCTTTCTTTCAGGCGATAATAACGCGCGGTGGGCGGCTACAAGATTCTATTCGCGCCTGTTGACCTCCGTATCAGGCAACAAAAGGCTCATTCTGTGGCTATTATCATCCGCCTGGCGAACAAATTCGGCGGATTTAGCTTTCCGCGTGGCCAGGAATAAACCTGTCACCTTATTTTCGGTCCACTCTTCGATTAAAAATAAGGTCACCTGTTGGAACGGAATTATTGAACGATCATCGTGGAAACAAGTTAAGCTTAAACTATCGACTGACATACTAAGCATTTAACACAAGTAGGAGAAGTTTATCCAATTATTTGCACGATTATCGCATTCTTCCGCTTCATTAGCGTATGTTTCCTCCTTTTTTGTCGCACATCGTGTTACCGTAACTTCAGTTGAACATACCCGCGGGCGCTCATTATGGAATTGATTATCTTCGGTGTGGGCTTGGTCTCTACCTGTCGTTAAATATTCGCGCATACGCGTGGTGAAAGTTGGCAGGCAGATATAAGTATCGAAAAGTAGAGCGTGTAATAATGTGTACGCGCTTTTTAAAAACTATGTATAGTATTTTAATTACGCGTACCTACCTACGTCTCTATTAGATTTGTAGGAACGGCTTGTATATCTTCGCAGATTACGCTCCACTTCCGTTAGACCTTTGCTTCCAACAGCAAGCATAAACAAACGTGGTCATTTCTTCTCCATTTGCCATTTCTCGAAGGTAATACATCGAGACGAAGAAGATGGTAGATGAAATTAACTATCAGCCGGCAGAATGTAGTAAAAATCGCAAAACAATTAATTGCGAAATAATTTCCCTGTGAAAAATGAGTCGAGAGCGTTGAAAGAGAATTTATTCATACGAGGTTTTGATTGCGAGAAAATCGAGTTTGAAAGTGAGCGCACAGGCACTTCATCAAGTGCATTATCGAGTGCATGGTCGAAATTCCAAATTCCATTCTTCTGGAAAATGAAGTATCCTGTAAATAAATTTCGTTTCACATTTTTCGCCTCATTTTTACACAACGTATGAACCGTTTCCCTGGTTCCTGAGACTTCTCATATTCGAGGGAAACAAAGATACCATGGTACATCTGACAGTTAGGTACTATCACTCAGTCAATCAGTGTCAGATTAACCCCATCCAACAACTCGCACAACACGCATCACACGCTACAAGTGTAGGGTTAAGGAAATCTCGGAATCCCTGATTGCAGCTTGTCCTCCTCCGTGTTCCCATCCGCGAGAGCATCGAATCTGTCATTTTTGGAGGAAGGTGATTGAGCGCGAGAACGAAAGGACGATGATTCTCCGCTCGAAAGCGACGCGTCACGGTGTTCATCGGTGGTCATTACGAAGGCTGCAATTTAGTTGAAAACCGCGGATAGCAATCGGCCGTTAAGCAAGTATTTTCGATGCGAGTCCCGTTATTCAACCGAGCAGCATGGAGTGTAGAAGCGGGGACAAGAGAGAAGGGAGAGTGGTCGAGTCCAGAATTGAATGTATCCCAAAAACGCGGGTGAACGTCGCGCAAGCCGCGAGCTGTCCGTACACTTGGCTGAATTTTGGAAGAATTTTGGCCCCGATACCCGCTCGGTGTGGGCCGCGCACTGGCACGATTCTGTTTCTGTTGAGCCCGTTCGCCGCTGCCAAGTTCATCGGTTCGCTTTCAATGATTACACGCCGCTTTACATCGCGCTTCGTTACGTCTATCGTGGAAGTTAAGGGTACTCGAGATCCTCCTGACGAACTTTCTGCACATATCGCCTTTTATTCTGCTGGATAATCAAGAAAAATACAGGTGCAACTATTTGCAAGTGTGCGAAAGGCGTTGCTATGTTCCTGAGAAATGACCTAGTTAGCGGATCAAGCATGAACCCTGCCCTTGGTGGACTTAGTATTCTCGTATTCCTTAATTGAACGCATCTGTGAGTGTCAGCGACTAGGGGCGGTCTTTAAAATTCGTCAGCCGCTTTAACGTTGACCCTGTGACGCCATGAGAAACGCCATACGCGCCCCGCGGAGCCGTATATTGCCCCAGATTCCTAAAGGCGCTGCTCTTTCAATCCCGGGGCACACGATGCTTCGTCCTTATCCGGCGTCCTTCACGGGATCCGGTGCTGGTGAGGTGCAGAGGCCGCGGTGGTGGCTGGCCACGGGCACAATGCGTCCGTATCACTTATTCGTGGTCCATTTTCCTCGGCATAAAAGAGGAACGAGAGCTCCGGGCGGAGGCCGGGAGGGCACTCTGGGGGAAAGAATCCGTGGGAGCGGGGAAACGCGATGGAAAGGAGAGAGAATAAGAGGGAAATAGAGGGATGGTGGGATGGAAAGAGCGGGAACACCCCATCACGGGAGCAAACACTCGGGCTGCCGTGATTGCACGGCCACGACCCTATCTATTATTCACCTAGCTCCCAGCCCTATGTACGCGGACCACTACTATCCCATTCCAAACCCGTTGCAACCTCTCGGCGAGAGGCTCCCGCGAATAGTACGTGCCCCGATCTGCCTACGATCCACTGGACCTCTCTGCACCGCCACAAATGACAAGCCACCGCGCCATTTCCCCTCTTCCCTGTGACACAGGCCCGCGTAAGAGCGTAATTGACCGTGGCTGGATATGGTTTACGTTGCAGCGGAGGCGTCGCCAGCGTACCCAACAGCGTGGCGCCTTCTCCACCCGCTTCTGGAAGGATGCAGAACACCGAGGGACAGGTCCAGCAGGACGGTGCCTCGGCCCTTCACAGGGTCCTCTGCGCCGAGAGCTTCGCGGAGAAGGAACGAAGGCTCTCCGAGATGATCCTGCAGCTGCAGCTGCTCAGGGAACAACTGCTGCAACAGCAAGATCAGTCTAAGGTAGGACTATACGTTGATCTTTCTACTTTCGCGGCGCAAACGCTCGCCTCCGCTACTGTGCCTTTCCTTTAGATCAGGCTTACAGGTTTCACGCGAGAGTTCAGGTACTAATTAGTACCAGTAGCGTATGATTCTCGCAATGGATGGTCAATCATCAAATTCTTTTAACCCTTTGCGCTAGGAAATCTAATGCGCTTTCGTGGTTCGCGTGTCGAGTGCATCTAAGGGATATCCTTTTTCTCAGCAGTGTATAGAGTCCTTGTAATTGGTAATGGGGAAGAAACGGAAGTAGGATTCTCCCTTTCGTTCGAGGGGGAACGACGAATGATACCTACCTACCTTTCGGATTGCGTGACTCGTTCGAATCAATTCGACGGAGCATCTTGCGCGGGTCATGGATCCTGACGAAGTTGGACGTTTAATAGAGCCTGGGGGATTATTCTTGGCTCGATCGAGGCCACGGGGAAATTGATTGAGACATCGCGGTTGACAATCGTAATGTCGCTACCGATACAAAATTTAAACGCACGCGACGTGAGTGGCCTTTAATATAATCGCCTATCGCTTTCGAGATTTATTGATCGGGAGACAGATTCTAAATCTGTCCACCCACGGATTCGAATTTGTCGTGTACGGTAGATATCTATCAATAGCCAATAATTTGTCGCTTGCCGCTTAGCTAGCTCATCATATTTATTTCAGCGCCGCGGAAACTGTTAATACTGCGCTGATCGATCCAGCTTTCAATTGACATTTCACTAAAAAAAGTATTTAGATCCATAATGGTATTATTCAGTTTTCGTGTTTCTGGATGACGGAGATGGAAAGACAGCTCGAAAGATATGCTATTTTCGCCTCGTCCTTTTTCATTCAACCAAATGAGTATAAAAGTAATGAAAACGGTAAAATTCCCTGCTGGCACTTTCGGCTGAAAAAGCTGCCGACTCGATTTTACCGTACGTCGAGGTTAAACAAATATTGTTGCGTTGTGGCTGTTTTAATTAAAGCTCGAGATGTTGCGTGCACGATTAAACTTAATTAGCTCCGTATACTGTTTCGTTAAACGTGATCGTTAGCCTGGTTGAAAGAAAGGGGGGAAACTCATTCTAGTCTCCTAAGAATGAAAGATCAAATGATAACAGTCGGGTATGACTTTAATGCTGCTTCGCGTGCAAAATGAGCAACTCTACAGCTCGTTTCAGCGCTGCGAGTGCGGAGTTACTTGTCCAGTAGAGCTCGTTAAACAGAGCAAAGAAGCTTGCTAAACACATCCGCGTGTATTATCTAAAAAACAATACTTCGAACTTATCTACATACATCAGCCACCCATTTAATAGACTTTATGCATCCTGGTATTCTACTTGTGCAACCTCTGCTCGTCCAATTGAGTTTACACGCTCGAAGGCATGTCCCCTCTATGAAAACTCGATACAGGTATTCGAGTTATCCCATGCGTAGAGTTCCTTCGTATTTCTACTGAACGCTCCGTCGAGTTCGGATCTGCTACGAATTCAGCGCCGATTGGAAACACGTTTCGCGAGCCAGTGCAGGAAGTTATTATCCGAGGTAATAATTTCCACGCGCGTTATTTACGTAGCAGCGGATACGCCGTTTTCCCCGAAGCCAGCTAACCACCGCGACGCGAGTAGGATCGTAGAGCCGCGCTAAACGCTCCGAGTCGGGCCGCGCATTCCCCGCCAAGGGCCGATTGTCCCGCGAGCAGATTACGCAATCGGTCGGCGATCTCCAGACCCAGAGGGAGGATATCCCCTGGACAATGGGGACGTCGATTCGAGTCGGTGACGATCCTATCGGCGGTATCGCGATGACTGGATGGTTCGCGCGACCTCAAAAGCCGCGGGTCATCGCGTGGAAGCGAAACAACTCCTCTGCGGCTCCAGGGAATCGAGCCGCGCCGAGAGAAACCTGTCTACCCGCAAAAATCCGGGCGCGTGCAGATAATGCCCGGCGTATTACCGTTATTATGCCGGTCATTTACGTGCTGCAGGGACGAGCTGCTCCTTCCCTCCACGTATCCCGCTAAATTCGCCCCGAGGCGGGAATTCTACGAACGCGTTTGAGCAAACACGAGCGTCCAGGTGGGACCACGGACCGATGCTTCGGGACCTCTGTTGAAAACGCGTTTTTAGAGGACTCGGCAATAGACAACTCGACGATATATGAATTTCTACGAATTTTATAACGCTGATAGAGAATTCATACTTGAAAGGTCTGAAGATTCAGCAATGAATTGGAGACGGTAAAATCATTGTAAAAATCGGCTGGCTACAATAAAACGAAGTTACACGCGCGACGGTTTTAACGATAGAGGGAAAAGGGAAGGTAGTAGGAAGCCAGGGAAAAACGAAGACCCATCAAGGTCCGGGTGGAGGAGTCTTTCCAGAAGACGCGGCTCGTGTCAGGTCTCATCGTCTTCAGAGATCTCGTCGCGGGCACACGCTCGGAGGCTCGCGTGCCGGCGCTCTCGAGGGTGGAGAACGTTTTCTCGTCGGCCATTTCATCGGCACCGAGTGAAAACGCGTTTGTCGGCGGCGTTTGCGCGGCAGCCGCCGCCTCGAGAGTTAGCTGACGTTAAAACGGAAGTGCGACCGTGAAGGAAAAGGCGAGGTCGGTCGGGTGGCACGGCGGAGGAGGAGAGAGAAGGATAGAACGAGAGAAAGAGGGAAAAGAGAGACGAGGGAGAACGTAGGAGGAAGGCGGTAGTCTCAGCGTTCTCCTCCTCTCGGGTCCCGGAGGGCGTATAGTAATGTTCGAGCTGGCTGACTCGGGGTCGAGTGGGGATCTCCCTCTCCTCAGTCCCCCTCTCTCCTCCTCTTCCCCTTTTTCTCATTCTCTCTCCCTCTGTTTTTCTCTCTTTCACCTTTCCACCTGTTATGCGACTCTATGCCATGCTGCATTGGCACAGGTGTGCGGCCGCGTACCCGTTCGAACGCACACCACTTCTTCGGGGGCTACACCTAGCTCCTCTTCTTTCCGCGCCGCGTACGCGCGCCAGGCTACTTCTCTTCCTCGCCCTCCGCCCTTCCTTCCTTCCTTCCTTCCTTCCTTTCGTCCTCCCTCGACAGGCACCGTCTTCCTCTGCGAGCGAGCGAGCCGATCGCGTGGGCGGCGAGTACACTACCATCTCTCGCTCGCTCTTTCTCTCTCCCCTGTTCCTCGAGGCGCCTCCGCGGACCAACCTATACCTTCGACTGCACCTGTGCAGGAGCATATTGTCACGCCCAGTGGCTCGACCGTGCAGGCACCGTGCACTTGCCGACACACCGCTACCGACGCAGACGATTCCTCCACTTTTATTTAACGCGGTCGACACGCTGGCCAACTCGACGCCAATCTCCGCATCGGCTACCATTTTCGATATCTAGACACAGGGAAACGATACTCGGTAGCTGCTTCGTGTCTTACACAATTGAGGGGATGTTGTTTTATATTCATCGTTGGTAGAAGTGCATTCTGTGGGTGGAAGGAATATAGCGAGGTAATTGGAGCACACTTAAGGGGGGAAATGAACTACAAGTTATTTTACAGATAAAAATTTCAAAATATGTAATTCCATATTATGTTTTGCGCTGAAATTAATTATGTAAAAGTTAATACAGTGACAATTTTTTTCTTCAAAATTTAAAATAAAAATCGAAAAAATTATTCGATTGTAAAATCCATACCCTTATCTGTGTAGTATTGTATATAAAGACTGCAGAAAAAATTTCAGCTCGAAAACATTTTTGTCAGAGTTATAAAGTTTTTTGTTTTGGCGTTGTAACTAAAACGCCCCTGCTCCGTACGTTGGACCTTCTTCTTTTTGCAATGCTTGTTCTCTTCTCTTTTTTATCTGTAAAATAACTGGTAGTTCATTTTCACCTGAGTTACCCCCCTTAAGTGGTGCCTTCGGATGTACAAGGGAAATGTGGTTTCCGTCAAGACACCTGTTCACCATCGTTCGCTGTACAGTGCGATAGATCTTTGGAATTCTTACACGGGACAGCGGGGACCACTCGCTGTCACGAAAATCGATTCTAAAGGGAACACGGGTCTCGTCGGTGGCGCTTGAAACGCGTCCTTGACGGGGTACCGGAAAAGGACCCTTCAGCATGCGAACCCACCTTCATTCATCGGTCCCCATTCACCGGTGCCACGACCTTCATCCTTACCTGGTCAGACACGTTCGACCTTCACCGTACACAGGCCTCTTGATGACTCTCCACGAAATTGCTGCAGGTGAGCATGAAATTTCTGCCCGCCGCTGTCTCCGCCGCGTGTTACGCGTCAGCGATTAAAGCTGAATGCCTCGGAGGATTCGAAGCGGCTCCGCGTTAGCTCGTCGTTTTATGCAACCGTGAAATTAATCGGAGCCGCGTTAATTATAATCAACCGATGTTTTCTGGTTGCAGTTGGAATCGGGCATTTTGTAATTCGTATTAATGGCCGCTAATGGGTTAATTAATCTAGCATGATACTACATCCCCGAGCATAAATTTATCAAGCATGTTGGGAACACTATTTCCCACCATCCCCAGTTATTTCCAAATTTTCGATTACGCTAACCTACGAAATTTATTAAAAGAACCCTGGCGCGGTGTCTTTCGCTTGTTACCTCGCCCTTCTGAACACCGAGGTGTCGTGCAGTGGTCCGAATAGGGGAAGTAGGGGGATATTCGTGTATAACTTTTGAATTATAAAAGATATGGGAATGAAAGTTACGCCAAAAAATAGGAAAAAATTATACCTTTCTAATGATGTATAATTTAATATTTTTTACATTTATTTATTTATTTATTTTTCTTTTTTTAACTTATTTGTGATAAAAAATTTAATTCTGTTTATTTGGTACCTTCTTTAATGCTCTTTAAGTTGTTTAAATCGCATGGTGGGGAAACTTTTCGTTTCCAAGTTGTGAGGAAAAGTCAAATAGTACTATGAGAAATTCTGACGAAATCTACAGTCTACTTAGTTAAACATTATTATTCATTTATTACTAATTTATTCGATGGACTAGAGTGTAGAAAAAGAATAGAGAGAAAATATTAAACAGGGTCGTCAGACCATCTCTAAGAAGCACTTTTTCCTGAAGAAAAATTCTATCTTTAAAATGTCCAACTGTAAGCGTTCGGCCTAATTACACTTTTTATTCAATTTTAATAATATTTTATATTTCGAGACTGATGGACATTTAGGAAGTAGTATACATTCCTTATATTTCGATAGGGGAAAGCTCATTTTTCGGCCGAATGTCCCCTACTACCCCTATTCGGACCACTGTGCGTCGTCTAACCCGTCTTAAACACGAGCGTAGGTGTGGAATGGCGAGAGGGTATCGCGGCGCAGTTTCCGCGCGACCGTGCGTCGTTATTATACGGTAGCGTAATCCACAAAGGCGGGACCAGAGAGGTCCGTCCGCGATATGCAATCTGCGAATGCCGGGTCAGAAGCGAGGAGAACAAGGGGGGGTTGTATGGCGTGCGGTGTTTGGCCAGCCAGAGCGAGAGGGCCTGGGGGCGCTTGTGCGTATGCCCATACGTTTGTCCATTTGCGTATCGGCCGGCGCTTTATGGGAATTAGCGGCGTATTGTGGGTCGCCTGGTGGGCGGTCTGTGTGCACCGGTGCACGAGAAGCGTCCACGGGAACGGCTACCGCTGCCCAACCACCCCCCAGCGCCGCGAGGGGTGGTTGCAACGGCGCATAGACCCGTGGGGGATGATCGACGAGGACGGCCGACCGTGGAACAGAGGCAGGGAGAGAGCGAGGGACAGAGAGACGTAGACACACACGGAGAATGGAAGACGGGGTAGGGGTCGGAGGAGGGGGGAGCGGGAAACGGGAACGCGTACGGGAATGGGGATGATTCCGTGCTTCTCTTTCTGTTTCCCCTTTTCTCTTTCTCTCTGTGTGTATCGCTGTTTGTCAATATACGAGCGATATGATCACCAAGTATAATCACCGGCGGACCGGAGAGCGTCGAGCTCACTGTCAATAGAATGCTACTTTGTGACCCCCTCCCCACACTAACCCCCGGTCCAATCCGACCGCTTATATATTGTATCAAACGTGTTTGCGCGTTTGTTCTCTTTCCCTCTCTCTGGAGAATGCTGTACCATCGCTCGTAAAATCCATATCGACCGACAATACTACTGGACACAGCCGGACCGTGCAAAACATGCGCGCTTCTGTCACGGCGTCGTACAAAAACCACCCTGAGTAGGCTTGCTCTGTTTCCTCGCGACGATCATCCGGTCTGGTCTTTTTTGCAGGGTTCTTTCTGTCTCGTTTTCACTTGATCATTGTAGAATCATCATTGGCAGACTCATAAGGGGGAGTTGCCAATATCGTAGTGGTCACTCATCAATTTCTCAGTAATTAATGAATGTCAACGACATCTGACAATAAAAATATCAAGTAAATGCGAAATAAGAAATAGAAACAAAACCTTTTGAGCTTACACCCTATTTTGTGCATGCTATAAACATTTAAAAAAATCAGGTATGATTGATGTAACTTTTTACCAGTTTATTTTAGCTGATAATAATCAAACAATGCAATTTTGGTCTGTATTTTTCTAAAAACGGGTTTAATGTAGAATATTTTACATTCATTTTAAGTACATATTACATTCATTATAAAGTTTAAATTGATATTTATAAATAAATCGATAATGTTTCCTAAATTGTACCACTACAATCGAACCAGTAGGATTTGACAACTTGTATGTTACGTATATTATATTCATAGATTATTGCGGCCTGTGTGTGATCCATATATATAAGTATATGTAACTGTATAATACTTCATTACTTTATGTTGAATATTTTCTTCTCTATTTGTTATTGATACTATTTTTAGTGGAGGTACGATTTAGGAGACCGAGGGGTACGATTTAGGAGACCAGTTGCCTAAATCGTACCTTTTACAGTATGCGACAAAAAGCTTAATAACAAATTAATTTGTTCTAAACAAAAGGTAAAGCATATAATAGTCAAGCTACAATATCCAATAGTCATTTGTGTTCAAATTAGTACCAAATATGAAATATAACGTAAAATATCTTAAGTGTTACAATATACGCAACTCTCCCCTACTTGTGTATTTGTCACTGCAGATGTACCATGTCACCTGTCGATAGTTTCCTCGAGTGTCCAGCCAATTAAACACGGAACACCTCGAGCCGGGCGTACAAAGAGCGCAAAGGAAACTGTGACGATTATCAGCCGCAGGGGCGGAAATTAGAGTTCGTAACAACGATTCACCCTCGCGGTGCGATGACTGTGCTCGCGGAAAGCTCGCCCCCGTTCGCGAGGGGGTGGGCAAATTCCTCGGATCGGAAACATTCGCGTAACAAGCAGCGGCTTTCGACTAAAGTGGCGTTGGTGGATCGCGCGCCTCTCTCTGGCACTCGCTGGAGCGTGTCTCGCGCGAATTCGTAGCTCGCCTGTCGGCGTTAAACGGGGCTAAATGAACGCGCCTCGTCCGCCGCTGTTCCTCGCTTGCCGTGTCTCTCCTCCCTTCATCGTGCTCGTTTTTTTTTCCACGCGAAGCGTCAACTTACACGGCCGCCACGCTTATCCGGCTCACCGGGTTCGCCACCCCCCGGGAGCAGGCAGGGCGCAGCGCTCGGCCTACGTCGACGGAAAGGGGCCTGCGAGAGGGTGGGCGTTCACGGGCTCGTCGGATGTATCTTTTCGAGCGATCAAAGAATTATCGCAGCGAACCGGCAAGCCGACGGTGTTTGTCGTTTGATCGCGGGGCAACGATGCGTGACTTTGCGCGTTACCTGCCGCGACTGCGGTGGGCGAGACACGACCTCCACTCCGCTCGGCTCCGCTCGGCTCTGCTCCGCTCTGTGTGGTCGTGACGCAGTGCACGGGCGCCACTCGCAGACACACAGCGGCGGGAAGGTTAACGGCTAACGCGTTAACGCATTTTACCCGAGCCTCGCCCGTTTCTTCCGGGTCTCGTCTTCTTTTTTTCCACCCCCTACCCTCTCTATCCCCTGCGCACCCTTGTGCCAACCCCCCGCTAGCACTCGTTCCCCTCAATCCGCGCCCAACCTCCTCTCCTCTTTGTATCTCCTTTGCACTATGTCTGGTTCTCTCGTCGCCGTTCCTCCTCGCGTTCCGCCCTCTGGCCACCCCTTTCCCACCCCTTTCGCCCAGGCTCGTACATCCAATATCTCTTGCAGAGGGCCGAGGTCGGGTCCGCTGCCCTCGTCATGTCGTACTAATGCATGTAATTGCAGCTAACCTCATTAAACCCGCCGACTGATGCCACTCGCTCAAATTGCGTCCCTCTCCCCTTGGCCCCTATCTGTCCATTCCTCTCTTCCTCTCTCATCCCCTGTCCTTCAGTCTGCCACCGTTCCGACTCCGCGTTTTCGTTATCCCCGTTCCCGCGACCTCCACGATTCTCTTCCGTGTTTCTGCTCTTGCCGCGCGTTTCATCCGTCTGCGTTCCCAGCGTCTCTGTTTACCTCTGTCTCATTGGATACCGTGCACGCTTACTGGATTTTCCTGTTTTAACGCTACAGGCAACGAGAATTTTAGGAAATCCTTCACTTCTGATACACAGGGTGGCACGTTCGTAGCTGTCACTCGTGCGCGATGTAACGCGACAAAAATCTAGATCGCTGTTCGGCTCTATGTAAATCGAACCAACCGACGTTCACGGACACCTCGTCCCGTTCCGCGATTCATTCGCCGGCAGGTCGTCGAATAAATATCACGATGCCTACCAGCAAACACTTGTGGGTGGTTCGAGTGAGTACCCAGAACGTTTGTATCCAGTGCGTTTTAGTCGGCCGCGATATCGAGGGCGATTCACCTGCTTCGTATGAAACAGAATTACTGCTTGAAAAAAACGGTGTTTGCATTGATGCGGCGCAGGCGTACGCTGCCTGTAAAATGTACCGCAGTCAATTTCAAACATTACCGGACCCAATATCGGCCGGCAGATATTGAAACCGATATTGATCTAGCGAAATCTGGCGGGCACGCTAAACGCTCAAATTCCCGTCATCGTTCCGCATTGAAAGCCTCGATCGAATTACTTCTGTGGCCCGCAACCCGTTCATTCTCCGCTGCGGCCGCTGGAGTCGCGCGCGCTGGAGCTTGCTCGTGGATTTCCCCGTCGTCGCATTCACAGCGCGGGCAACAGTGGAGAAGCTTTTAGTGTTTCGAGGTTTCGGCTCACGATTTTTTTTCGATTATTATTTTAAGAGATGCGATGGTCAAGCTAGGTTTATTAAATGGAACTATTTTTTTAGAGACCACTTGATAGTGCGTTTCGAGACAAATTCAATAACCTATAATGTATACACCTTACTTCAACTGGTTTTCGAGATATTGAGTTTGCAGATTTACTGACTACTTAGGTATCACTGGAAGAAAATCATTTTATATAGGAAGCATTGGGGTTGGTCTTGTTCGCCCACTTTCTCTCGCACGGAATACGTCAACGCGTGATTTTGTTTTGAAAATCCAGCGCGTGTTTATACTCCAGGGATCAGAGATAAGAGTCAGAAATAAGATTCAAATTTAATTTGAAGGGAGGGCGACGCAGGCGGAACCACGCGCAGTCAGCGGACTACCCCTTTTCTTCCTGTGTCTCTCCACAATGCGTATTGATGGTAGACTTGGTGGGTAATACTTCTTAATTGCTATATTGCTGGCATCTTTCTCACGTGCGTCGGGACAAAAGCGGGTTCAGAGCCAGGCGAAAATTCAATTGTTCTTTACGATCGATAATTAATTATTTTTCCAAGAACGTTTCGACAACATCTGTTTGCCAAATTTCTAAAGGCCAATAAAAAACCTGATGACATTGTTCAGTCTGAGTTAATCCGTATATTGCTCTGTTGATGGGTAGTGCGTACGATGACTTCGGACGCGCAGGTACTGTTGTTAACCGCCAACTCACGGGACAATACGGTCATAAACCAGATGTTCTGGCTGATCAGTCTAATTAATTTTTGTTGCCCAGATATGACATTTTCCGCCTCTACTTCGTCAAGAGGGAGAGGGTTTCTTCTCCGCTGATGAATTCACAGAGGGAAGGCCCTCCACCCCTCTTCGAGGAACGGTGTTTCCAATGGGTGTTTCATAATTATATTAGAACAACAATTACTTTTATATTATTTTCTCTTCTTTATACAATAAAGAGAAAAATATAAATATCAATACGCATCGTGGAGAGATATCTACAGGAAGAAAAGGGGTAGTCCGCTGACTGCGCGAGGTTCCATCTGCATCGTCCTCTCTTCAAATTAAGGGGGTATTCTGGTCTAGACACTCGTTTTTGAAGGTGATATTTAGAAATTAATTCTGGAAAATCTATCACGCCTACAGGGCAGGGGCTCTGTACACATATTTAGTAGTGTTTGAACTGTCAACACAAATTGTTGGAATGCATTATATTGAAATTTGTGCAAGTTACACGCCGAAGCACAGGTCATGTCATCAAACACTGGCCGCACCGAAAGTACTAAAGATTGACCCAAACATTGAGTTACAAAATTAATCGAGTGGCATGGAATGGCCCGTACAGTTTTGTACCTTCTGTTAGGGCGCAAATTACTTCAAATCTATGTATATTGGTATTTGTGTACATCACTATAGGCGGAGAAGCAGTTCAGTAAATTGTTTTACGGCTGGCAATAGTACAATAAACCTCACTGGGTCAGCTGTGTACCGGATGAACGCGGGCCAGGTTTCGGCAAATTTTTACTACTCTACGCGGTTTTCTGTTCACCCGGAATCGCTGACCGGGAAAAACCCTAATTTTTCCCTTTCCTTCTGCGATCGACAGTTCTCCCTTCCACATCCCCTCTTTTTCGCAAATGACTAATCAGGAAGCTCATTTCACCCCCGTCTTTCGGTATGCAAACCAATAGCGTCGTTTTAAGGTCAACGTGCGAAGAAAGCTTGCACGACAAGATCAGTTCATAGCAATCGTAGCAAGTGTGTGCATAGTTATTCGACTCTCAGAAGTGGGAAACAATTGGATATATTGTGCTACCAGTACGACCGTTCGACTTCAATCGTAAGTATCGAAATTTATTAATGTTTTTTTAATGCTACTCCTATGTATCTAAAGTATCGGACAAAAGTATTGCGATACCATTTAAAAAAGAACAACTATTTTAAAATTAGTCCAAACGACTTGAGATTTTCTGAGAAGCTAGAAGGATTAATTTACTACTTAGGTAGCAAGTTTCGTCGTTTTTAAAAAAAATGCAATTGGTCGGAATGGCGAAGAAAATAGTGATGGTCACTTTTTCAACTATTTCATCTGAGCCTGTAATAAAAATTTAAAAATCCCGTTTGTAGATTTAAATGAGTTGTTTTTGGAGTATTTCTTTTCTCAATTCGAGGCGTAATCATTTTCAGCAGTTCATTAAATAATGGACTGTCTAGTCGTAGAAAGTTTCGGAAATCATTTGGTTCACTTTACCTATAAGTTTTCACGAGTGTACTCAGTTCTTCTTGTGTACCACTCTTTCACGCATCTGCGCTTTTTCTTCGACTTCATTTTCAAGCTCACAGCCAGTGCAATGACCACACGAGCAGCTTCCGTGTCACTCGACAAGTTCACTCCACAAGAATCAAACGTCAACTAAACGCGGGCCGCGGGTTGGCCAGTCCTGATCTGCGATAAATATTGTACAATATATTGCACAATAATATTGACCGTGTGGAGCACACAGCAAAAATATTGTGGAATATATTGCACAATAATACTGAGTGCCTACAGATCGCTAAAGTTTAGGCGAACGAAGAAGATGTTGGCCCATTAAATGATACGCGCCCCGGGCGTTGATTATGACCCATTGGTAGGCGCGCAGAAGTTAACGTATCCTCGAATCGACGAAGGAATTTCTCTGGCTTCTCTTTGAGCTCGGCCAGGAGTGCTCCTAATCGCGAGGGAGGGCGGAGGGATACCACGCGTGCACAGCGTTAATTACAAAACACTTATGTCGGACGGACGTCTTAACGCGGAGAGGAACAGGTCTTGGGTGTGTTAAGGGTGAAGGCGTCGCCAGTAGTGCATGCACGACGACGTCTGGACCACTTGGCGCTCGCATTACGGGGAACCCCTTTTCTACTTTGGTGCTCTTCCTTGCCTGCGGAGGCCAGGCGCCTCCTTCAACGGCTCCGCATCCGATTTTCTGGAGGAAGAAAATGAACTCTCATATAATTATTTTCCTCATTAACATTGTGGCCCATTGTTCGCCGGGGATGGAGAGGCATAGTCTTGCCGCTCGGTATTTTAATTACATTGCCATGTGCAGCGAGGCCTCAACTCAAAGGCCGACCGTTCACGGATCGTGCCTCGACCCGCGGCTCTCTCTTGACAACGGGATCATCCGATAATAATTTCTTGTAGTCTCGTTAAAGAGATTACTCGGCGAGCCTTTGTTACGAGTCTTTTCTTTCGCGGGCGTCTCGTTCGAGTGGCAGTGGTCTCGAGATAGCCAGTGGTTGCTCCCTTGGAAGCGATAATAGTTGCCGATAGTGTCTGTCACGGGAGAAGCAACATTGTTTACGTACACAATATGAAATTAGGCTCCGATAGAAGCGCGATCTTTGATCAAGATCCACCACCTCGATAATGAATTCCCTGATACCGAATTAAGCCGCGCGCGCGCGAGCCTGTTAATTTCGACGATTACATTCTTCCAAGTACTCCTTAGGATCGTTAGCATTCGAACACGCGTCAGAAATAATAACACGGCCTTTAAAGCTAAATTACAACCAGTGCTTCCAATTACGAGTATTATTCACGCACGATAACCGCGCTTCTCTCTCTCTCTCTCTCTCTCTCTCACTCTCTCCCACCCGCGGCGATTCAGAGCCCCGCGGCTGCTCCAAGGATTTCATAATTTTCCCTCGAAAGTATTTCGAGTCGTCTGTTACGCTCCGCTTAATCATCGACCGTGTCGGCGATAAACAAACTATTAAACAACAAATTACTCGCTATCAAACCATGCACGCTTATTAAAAACACGATCAAGCATCATGCTCGAGGAGTTGTCTTCGTCACCAATTACAGAATTTCTCTCGCTTCATCCCCATCGCCCTTGGTTCCCTCTCCCCTGGAATCGAACAGTTTCGCAATATTCATTCCAGTTTACAAACATCGCTTCGCTAAGGAACGACCGAATAATATCCACGTTGGAAAGCTCCCTTGCGTACGAGAACCTCTTCTATCCGCCACAGTGGCGACGTTCTCCCACTTGTTCGCGATTGTTTCAGGGGCAAGCCTTTTCCATCAGAGTTTCCAACAATGATCTCCGTAACAGTTGCAGCCCCTAGACTCTAGAGGAACCATTCCTCGAGATCGTCGCCATTCGCCTCGACCCGGGAGAATGGGACGAGAGTTCGTCGGAACACGGCACAATGCTTCCATCCTGCGCCATTACCACGGCATCCTATTATCTCGTCCCAGCGAACGAACGTTTTCCATCCGATTGAAAAGAAAAGGTTCGGAGGAGAGGTCCACGATCGCTGGAGCGTTGGCGCGCCGCCGCAGCATCGCGACGTTCTTATCTAACGGCGGGCGTCCCCATGTTCGCGACACGGATTGTTAACTGAATCCGGGAGCGGGCATTGTTTCACCACCGAGAGTCCCGGCACAACAGTGGCCCATTGTATTCCCGGTCGCGCTCATTCAGCTTTTTCTTTCCTCCTCGCCGTTCGTTTATTTCGTCTCCCTCCCCCGTCAGTTCGCTCCCCGATCCGTCAACGAGCTCCAAGCGCGCGCTTCTGCACCGCGACTACCGCAGCTTGCTCGAAAATCTGTCCTGTCGTCGACGCCTCTTGGTACGATGCACCTGGGACTTTATGTGAACAGATATCGCTGTAATAATTTTTTGGTGGTTGAGGAAGTGAATGGTATTTTGAAGAGTTTGATGATTAGGAGGAGTAAGGGAATATTTGAGTTGATACAGTCGGATTTGGAGTCCTGGAGTAAGGGGCCCTCGCACCCCCAAAGAAGGGGATTTCCAGAAAGAAAAGAAAACTGGATTTTATTCTTGAAATAAATTTTTATAATCAGTTAATGAATTTTATTGAATTTGTATTCTTTAATATTCTTATAAGAAGGGATATTTTTATCCCTTCTACTGGGTTCCTTCAGGATTAAATCCTAAGTGTATAACTGTTTTAGTCTTTGGAACGCTAGGAGTTCTTAAGGAAATAAATCTGAAATTTCAATTCTACGCTTTGATGCTCCCAATGCAACCCCCAGTTTCAACTTTCTTGATTAAGATTAATCCGTCGCGAGTGCCAGCAACCCTCTTCACACCCCAATTAAGTGGAATCTCCTCCGGGCGGATATTTTCGTGGCGAGGCGTCGTTTATCGAGGATATCAGCGGAAGGTTTCCTTGAGCGATGATGCCGCTCGCGGCAAGTACACCGTCCTCGTGGCGGCGGCGACGGATAATGTGTGTTTCGGCCGCGGTGCCGAGAATAGTTCAAAGTAAATAGCATGCCGTGAGTAGTGCCCTCTAATCTCCTTCTTCTTCTTACCGCGGGGGATATTCTGATTGCATTATGACCGGGCACGGCCAGATAACGCCACTCCAAAGGGATATTCGACCGCGGCTGATGTAACGCGGCTCGCTGGCTCACGGGCCGGCTACAAGTAGATGCTCCCTGTGCTAGTCAGACGTCAGGAGAGCCTTTGTCGTGCAGCAGAACGCGTTCTGCGCGATCAACTCTCGGAACAGTCGTGGGAGTTGCGAGCATCTTTTTAACCCTCGACATCGCGGGTCCTCCTTTCCACCCATCCACGTCTTTGATTTCTTAAAATAAATAATTACACAGACTTCTGCAGAGCGGGAAAAGAAGCTGGACCAGAATTTTCCACCCGAGCCACAGATTTCTCTACGCAAGTGGGCACTTTGAAAATTATCCCGTCTTATTTGACATTTGAATTCTATTCCTGTAAATTGTTCGATAGAATCTACCGCGGTTGCAGCATAAATTCCGGTTTCTCTTTCCATCATTAACACCGCGAAGCAGGAAACGTTTCCTTATCTGTCAAGATAAGCCGAAGCTGGTTTTGCAACTAAATGATATTTAACGGGCAACCTTAACGACCCATGCTGCCTGCAAGAACCTCTCATAAATATTGCAATTATCACTTCCTAAATAAGCCACGCCTTATCGATTCCACGGCTGATTACTTTAATCGTATCCCCGCTGTTAACCTTGCAGCCAGCAGCGATACATTATTGGGCTGTAACGCGTGGAATACCCACAGATAATTCCCCGATATTTACGCTCTCGCATGAAGGTGTTATTCGATTCCCAACGTTTGCCAACCTGAACACCATACCGTAGTGTCGACGGCGTTGAATTTTCCTCAGAATTATCACATTTAAATTATTCAGGCACCAACGAATCGATAGATCCCTTTTTATCGATACCCGACCCAGATTAGCGACATGTTACGCGTGACGATTTAATGCCAAGAATAATTATTAGCACCACCTATTATTTGGCGGAAGCAACGGAATATGTTATAGCGCGTGGTAGCCGGCGCGCGTCGTTTGCAAACGTTCCAGAATGAAATGGAAGTAGGTACTGGGCGGGCATTGAGTGCGGTTATACTTGTAACTTGGACGGCGACCCCGAGAGAAACCGCGAGCACGGTAGTAAGAATTCCACTGTGCCCGCGGATGTGAATGAGCCCCGCAGCTGCTACATTCCTGTGTGCCATCGCCGCGCGGCTCCCTTTTTCTTTTATTTACGTTCCTGCTTCCATATTTTAGCCGAACATCGGAGAGAACCGGCTGTCAGATTTTTCCTCGGCCCTCGGCCAACTCCTCTTTTTCTCGCCCTTTGCCTCCGCGCGGTACAAATTTTTCGTCGGCCCCTCGCAACAACGGCCGAGCGAAACGATCTCTCCAACCGTTCCCGTCGCCTTCTTCGTTACATTTCGACTGACAGGGAACAGACACCGTTTAACCGCGACTTCTTATACAGAACTACCCCAATCAACGATGTTCAAATTTCGAAAAAAAAAAAAATTGAAGCGTATAGTTCAGAGTCGGTGATCTCTGGTCAACTTGTCAGCTTCCGATCGACAGTTTTATCACGCGAGGACAAGCGTCGCCGAAAGTTTCGCCAAGTTGCCAGAGGAGGATCGAGTAGCTTCGAGGGACATTAGCCGCTGATCGCTCTGTTCGGATAATTGAAGTGTAATTCGAGCGACTCGAGGGGCAATTAACGAGCGCTATTCCAAAATGAGCACGCGACGGGCGTGTAGTCCCCGCTGCCAGGATGCGAGTTTCAATTCACGGCGTATTTCTGGTTTACCCCGGTTCCCGCGTGTCGTCCGAATCTTTATTTCGGTTCTCACGTTTCGCCGGCATATGCACGCGCGGGGACACACGGCCGTGCCGGCGCGTGCGCCGAAATAAATATTGCATATTTCTGTGCGCGGGATGCACCGCGACGGAACGCGCCGCGTATCGGCTTACGGCACGCGCAACGCTCCGCGATTCCTTCAAGCCACCGAGAGGAACTTTTAATCGAGCCAGATCTCCTTTTCTTTAATTCATCAGTAACGTTTTTCTCGCGTTTCGAACCATCGATTAAAGCGTTTTTTACTGTTTATATTACATACTGTGCACTTTGTATGCACCGCATAAATGGGTGTTTATTATTGCAGCAAGATTTCTCGCTTGAACGAATACATTTTTGCATTAGAGCAAGGACTGTAAAAAATGGAACTGTGATACAGTACAGGTTATTATTATAATGATACCAACGAGAACTTAGGTATTTTAGATGGTGTAGAGTTGATGGGAGTGATCTGGTAATTAGCACGAAACTTGGAATCCAGGCAGATAACGTAAAAACGAGGAGCAGCGGGAGCACGGGGAGCTTTGTGCGGCAAAGAGCAAAGTTGTAAGATTCATCTTTGTTTCACGTCGAGCAGACCGGGGCTGAATGAGAAGGGGAGTAAAGCGATGATATTTCTGTGCGCTGAGGGAGAGAGAGAGAGAGAGAGAAGAAGACAAGAGATCCCAGAGATTTAAAACGTTTACTTAAATAACACGGGTAATTGAATCCGTGGTTGTAACCGTGGCTTTACGTAAATTAGATCGGAATGGGGTAAAAGAACCATCAAAGAACTCCATTCTGTTTCGGCGCTCGTTAGGTAAATTGCGTAGGCACTTTGATCGCGGGGCTCGACTCCTATTCGAAAATCAAATAATTCAGAACCGAGCAGAGAGAAATATGTGAAAACTTCCCTCGCACCTATTCAGGCTCCATTGGAAGCTCTCTGATCGTTTGTTCGCAGAGTACGAGAGAGTCGTAAAGTAAAAGATAGATTATGCACCGTTATTCAAATTCCTTTTACATTACACGTATTACTTTTCCATTATCCATTACTGAACCGAGCACCGTGCCCGAGCCATTAAGCAGCATTTTCGAGGCTGATTCCCCTGGAACGGCATGATAGCTGCTCTCAGGTTTCCTCGCTACACCTCAATCGGCGCGTCAGAAATAGACGAGCGTCCGCGTGGGCAAGGAAGAACGATCGAGTAACAATTGAACGCAGATGCGGAGCGATAAAAGGACGAGGAAGCGGCGCGGCCTTCCCGGGTCAATTAAGATCGCGCGAGGGAATCGGCGGTTGATAAATAACGGCCACGGGCGTTTCCTTCGCGCGGTGTCGGCTCTCGCATAATTTCCCATGGTCCGCGGAACATGGCAGATCCGAAGATGCGGCGTTACAAGGCGGAACGATGCATCGTTCTCTCCTACGACTTTTTACACGGGCAAAGAAAGCGCTTCCTCGTTGCGCCTCGTCCGCGTATTACCGCCAGGGAATAAGTAATGGATACCTCGATCGGTCACGCACGATTCCTCGATGTAAGTTCGCGGTAAAAAGAGCCCCGCGCACGCACACAAGTACGGGTTCGTGTGAGAGCAACGCGGAACGATGAATTAGAATCGCGGTTACCGGAGAACAAGGGAGGGGGAGGAAGAAGACGAGAGGGGTCCGTGTGCCACGTGCATCCCGAGCATTATTCTCCTTTTCGAGTACCGATCCCCGACCTCTCTTTTTCTATTTCTCTCCTTCCCCCTCTCACCGTACAGCAAAAGCTGGAAACACTCGAGCGGGGAAAGGACGAAGGAGAGAGGAAGAGAGGATGAGAGACATCTGGAGGGCGCGCAGGGGTCGCGGGGTGAAGGTAGGGAAAAGAATAATGAGAGGAAGAGAGAGCTGGTGGCATTGGGAGGCTCGGGTGCCCCGTGACTTGATTCTCGCGGCCGCGTGGCCGCAACACATATAAAATTAATTAAAGTCGGCGGAGCCCAAGGGGCTGTTTATTGTACCTCCCCCGTGCTGCAGCGGGGTGGGCCGTAAACGGGGGATAGGGTAGGTAGCTAGGTGGGCGCTACCGCGCCATTGTAATCTCTTTCTCTCCTTTCTTTTCCCACCAGCCTCCGTGTTCCTCCTCCGCCTCTCCTCCAGCCACCTCTTTTCTTCTTTGCTCTCCTCTTCTTCCGATCCGCGGCTGCCTCTCTACCATCCACAGCACCCGAAAGCCGGCGTGCATCGCGGCGGAGCGTGGTGCGGCGGTCGCTCAAGTGCCGAGCAAACCTCGCCTTGTTAGGAATTAATCACTTTCTAGTCGGTAGACGCGGAGGGCGAGCGGACAGGGTGCGAGTCGTCGGCATCTTGCAGCGTTATTTTAATTGTAAGCAAATTACCGAGAATGAAACTCGACCTAACCATATTCCTTTACAATCAGACTCGAGTACATTGTACGACGACGGCGAGACGCTGATTAATCTCTCCGCGGTGTCATTGCCTCGCGCGATACGCCGAGGCTGACACGGGGAATCGCGAGAAGGTAATATTACATAAACGAGACGGCGCATCGTTCTATTGTTGACGATATGTGGGGCACAGCAGCCGAGAATACAATTCTCGTCCCTAGCTTTGTTTTTCAGTCTTTAAGCAACTGCGCGCGAGAGTCCAGACGTCCCAAAGTTCGTTCGGCCTGGCGCACAGTGGTCCGGAATCAATTATTTGACGCCATTTTGGTCTTTTTTTAAGATATCGAAATGAAATTTACACCAAAAAATAGGAAAAAATTAGCCCTTTCTAATGATATATAATTCAATTATTTATTTATTTATTTATTTATTTATTTAACAATTTTTTTAACTTATTTGTGATAGAAAAAAATTTTATTCCATGTATTTGGTACCTTATTTAATGCCCTTTTCAGTACTTTAAACCGAATGTTCGGGAAACTTTTCGTTTTCGAGTTATCAGGAAAAGTCGAAAAATTAAAGAATACGGCCAAATATCGTTTTGTTTAAATTGAAGGCCAATCTTTTGCGCTGAACATCATCTTCTATTAGTAATTAATGTAAATAATCTATTAAAAAATAATTCTGAAAACAGTCAGGAAAATGACGACATTTTTTAAAATTAACATGAAATATCTTTCAAGTCCCAACGAGTCCCGTATTTTTACAGGGTGGAATCTTTTCAGTGCACCTTCCTCTATACAATCATGTAAGAATCACTTCCGACTTCGTCCGATTTCGAGAAATATTTCGGTTTGAAGTCATCAGTGTCGCGTCCTTACCATCACGTTCATGCGACAACATGTTTTTATAACACTTGAGTCCTAAAAAATATCAAAATGAAATTGGAACTGAAAATCAAAAAAATGATTCTGTTTCAATGATATATAACGTAATATGTACCAGTAAAGGACGGGAGTCCGTCCCTTCTTTCATTCGATTATAAGCTCTGCAGCTTCTGGGTCTAATGTCTTCGGTTTTTTGATTTTCAGTTCCAATTTCATTCTGATATTTTTTAGGACTCAAGTGTTATAAAAACATGTTGTCGCATGAACGTGATGGTAAGGACGCGACACTGATGACTTCAAACCGAAATATTTCTCGAAATCGGACGAAGTCGGAAGTGATTCTTACATGATTGTATAGAGGAAGGTGCACTGAAAAGATTCCACCCTGTAAAAATACGGGACTCGTTGGGACTTGAAAGATATTTCATGTTAATTTTAAAAAATGTAATTTTCCTGACTGTTTTCAGAATTATTTTTTAATAGATTATTTACATTAATTACTAATAGAAGATGATGTTCAGCGCAAAAGATTGGCCTTCAATTTAAACAAAACGATATTTGGCCTTATTCTTTAATTTTTCGACTTTTCCTGATAACTCGAAAACGAAAAGTTTCCCGAACATTCGGTTTAAAGTACTGAAAAGGGCATTAAATAAGGTACCAAATACATGGAATAAAATTTTTTTCTATCACAAATAAGTTAAAAAAATTGTTAAATAAATAAATAAATAATTAATTGAATTATACATCATTAGAAAGGGCTAATTTTTTCCTATTTTTTGGTGTAAATTTCATTTCGATATCTTAAAAAAAAGACCAAAATGGCGTCAAATAAGTGATTCCGGACCACTGTGTGGCGTGTTTCGTCGCCTCGGTAAAACGACGAACGTCGTCGCGGTCAGTAAATATTTTTTCGAATCGAAGGGAGCGACAGGGAGGCCGCAATCACACCCAGCGATGAAAACGGTCGCGAGGAAAGAATCGCGATGATCGCAACGCCGGAACGTTTTCCACGAGCCGGCCGTCGACGTAGGTTGACGTTCCCGTAAACCAATCGAGGTGTCGAAGTGGCACGGTGACAGTGTGCCGACTACGGGAACGTCGACGAAGGAAGAATCCTCTTGGCCGTAGGAGAGCGTTGACGGGAACGCCCGGCGATAGGACAAAGACGAAAAAACGAGGACGAGACGTGCGCCTTCGCGGTCCGCTGAAAAGGGACGACCGTGGAAAAGAGTGTGCTGGTAATGCGCGTCTCGGATGGATCGCTGTCGAGGGCGAGAAGGGCGGCGGTGGGAGTGGAAGAAAAGGGCCGAGGAGCGGGAAGGAAGAAATAAGAAAATAGAGAAGCGCGACAGGCTTGGGGAAAGGATGGAAAAAGCTTGGGACAGAGAGGATAGAGAGGAACGGTGGGAGCTGGTTGCTCGTTTCTGAAGGTGACGGGGTTGCTTTAGTCGCGTCCCGACATCCCCCAGTCCCCTTGGGGGATACGTCCGTCGTTTCACGTACGATCCCCGCAGAAAGAAGCTCCCCGTCGCAGATAAGAAGCCGAAGACAATAATCCCACTGACAGCCGGCTCATCGTCGCGGCTTATTTCGGCGATGTGCGTTCAGCTTTGAGCCGTTAAGAGGAACACGCTCCTCGATGTCTTGCTGTCAACTACGGCGACGCGGTTTAATGCCGTTAATGCTCGCTCGGATCCGCGTTGCAGACGTTCCATACGATTCAGGGACGCGGTTCAATGAAATAAAAGAACCTCCTCGTCTAAGAACATCCCGAGGAAACATAAAGCACGCCATTGTCGATGCTGCTCTTTCTTTACCATTTCTGTTCTGCTCATAATCTCAAGTTCCCGAAGAGTATTGGACCGTTATCCTCTAATTACTTACTTCGCGCGTCACGAAACTTCGCGATGGGTTATCAAAGATCTTGGACAGTTGGATGATCGAGGGTTATTACCAAGATTCACAGAGGAAGGAGGATGTTTACGAGCAGCTCGCGCACAGGCTGACGAACATCGCGGCGCCGATTTCCAAGCGCAAACGCCTCTCGAACACGCTCGCTGTCGCCCGCGGTATTCGTGTCAGTTCGCGTGGATGAGGAACGCGCGCAATGGAATCGTAAAAGATAAGGGAGCGCGCGCTCGAACACCGAATAAAACGGCGCACAGTTTAAGGCGATG
This sequence comes from Andrena chrysosceles, assembly GCA_963855975.1. Taxonomy (NCBI): domain Eukaryota; kingdom Metazoa; phylum Arthropoda; class Insecta; order Hymenoptera; family Andrenidae; genus Andrena; species Andrena chrysosceles. The sequence goes on along the minus strand of OY979766.1, from coordinate 4,286,619 downwards.
AAACGCGCGCTTATAAAGTATCCGAGGCGCTGTTAACGTCGCTCTCTCTGCTCCGGCGTACACGCCGTGAGCACACGATAACTCTATTTACCCCCGTCGGTGTGGTCCGCTACAACTTCGAACACGTTACGATCCTCTCTTGCGTTACGTGTTACACGTATCGCAATGTACGTCCTCTCGCGTGCCACGACATCTTCGAAACGCGCGAAATTTCCCCGCGTAGGAGCCCCCACGATTCCATTGATACGCTCGCGCGTTCCCGATGAATTATGGATCCCACGCTGCTAGAGTACATCCCTGCAACCGTAAATATTGTTTGACGCCACGTTAGCTCATTTACTACCGTCGTGTCCCCGTTAGAGAGATCAGAAGCTGGGATGAATGTGCTAGTTTCTTCTTCAACGATTTACTGCTTGATTCTAATCATTTGTATTGATTCAATTAGGCTTCACTGTTTATGTGACGCACCTTCGCTGACCGAGTACCGTGTATACTCTGAATCAAATGTATCTCGTCACCCTAGGTCGTTCAAGCTCTGAATCACCTCAGCCCCTGCGTCATTCTAGCTCCCTGCATCAACGAATCTGATTCACCCATTGAGCAACAGTTTCTTAGGCCTTTGCCCTGACCTATCATCATCGATTCTACTCCAAAGACCCTTGAAACCTTATTTTCTCAGCGCCTCCAAATGTCTATTCAGGCGCAGCCTTCTTCTACTTCCCCACGATTCAGTGTCTAATTGCAGTATAATCGTCTTTGGTTATTCAAAGAATTGAGCAGCGACGAATTTAATGGCGGAGGAAGAATCTTCAGAATCGCAGAAGATGCAGACGCGGTTTCAGAACAGAAACGCAGCCCGCGGACTTCCCCCCAGTGTTCTGTTCCAAGAAACGGGGAGAGCAGAATACGCTGACGGCGGGAGCACGCGTCAAAAGCTATACGTTTGGTATCGACATCGCGGAATCCATAATCATAGATCACAGAAAACGTAGGCACACGTACAAACGGCCCCCGGATACGTTGCAACCAGAGATATTTTCGGGCGGCTTTATTGGCCGATGTTTATTATCTATTCCGCCGCCTCTAATCCTTTTGATATTCCCCATCGGCGGATAAACAAATTGCACGATCACCGCTGTGCTAGAGACCCGGCCACGGTTTCTCGAAAGCGGTAATATTAATAATTCCCTTTGCGCGCTCTCTATCGACTACAATATTATACGACTCAACGACTCGCTCCATCCGTCGGCTGCACGCGTTGCACACGGTCTTTGAAGGATCCTCGTAGCAAAAACGACTTTGTTTCCATCTCGACTTCCATCATTGCTTCCAAACGATTATGGCAGTAAGGAACTCGAGGAAAGCTAATCGTGTCCCGTATTCATTTATACGAAACATCGAGTGTTTCGCTACTTGAATAGTAAATTAGCCAATGGTTGAAATAGGATAAAGAAATCTTATTTTAAGAAGTCGAAGACAAAAGGAGGAATGATCAACTGAGGTCGGCCCGTTACAAGTTTCATTTCTAAAGGGAGATTAATATGTATCGAAGCAAAGGGGTTCGCTCTCAAAGATAGTCTGATAAAAAATTTGCCGGGGGAGGATTCTATTTGAAGTGTTTCCCAGGGAATCAATGAGCCGCGTCGAAGCTCGCTTTTCATCGGTCGTTTCCGTTCGAAGGAGAAGAATCGTGCTCGATGGCCGGTGGACCTTCCTGGCAATAACGCGACGCGATCCGCACTCCTCTTCCCGTGGAAAAGCCGCGCCACGAAAATACCGCTTCCGGTTGCCCTAGATTCCGCATTCACAAGTTTCATTGCAGCGGCCGCGGCCAGCACGGCAGCGAATCCCGTTCAAAGCGCTCCATAATTTATGTATCCCTGCGGCCACCCCTGCTAGCGCTCTGTGTCGTCGAATTCTGGCCGCTTCACTCTTTTAAAATTCCATTAAAGGGTGCAGCCAGCGCTCTCTTTGTCGTTTCTCTCCTCGTTGTCTCTAGCTGCATATTTCACGACGGGGATTCGTTACGTTCGGCACTGCCACCAGATCGATTCCCCCATGTCTTTTCTGTTTTCCCACAGAGGAATGCCTCTCCATGTACGTGGATCGATACGCCACACCATCGTGGATATCGCGACCGCGATCTCCGCGAAGAAGATGGGCTTGTATTAAAGCCACTGTTGCTTCGGGCGTGGTCGTAATTTTAGACAGTGCCACAGTGACAGTCTTTATAACGCACGTGAAGTATGAACCACTTCCGGTGGATCTACGTCATCCTGTATGTCCCCTTGCACTCCAGTGCCTCCGATTCTAAATCTAGATTCAAATTTCGTGGCCTTTAGCCTTCGTCTTTCGTTAACCGCTGCCCGCGACGAGAGGCCAGTGAAGGGAGTTTAGCTCGCTCATATCCGCGTGAATCTTCAGCTCGGGAATAATTATTCGGCATAAATCACATCCACCGATTCCACTCCGCAGAAAATCAATCGCTACTCCGATGCTCCATCTACGGTTCTACAATTTTAACTACGATTCTACGATTCTAGCTTAGTGTTCGGAACATCCATGATTGCCAGTAATTACAAAACTCCGTTAGCCCATGATGATCTATAATCGATATCCCCAAGTTCAAGGCTCCAGTTTCTTTGATGGTCATTCAGAATCAATCACGATCAGGGGCAAAGGCTTGACTCGCGCGACAAGACGCGCGCCAATAAGTATAGTGCTCGCATTCGATCGAAACAGCGGCATAGATAACCGGCAGAAGAGCGATTATGGGGGGGCAGGTATGTTTCGGTAATTGCGTGGCTAAGTTTAGCCGGTGCAGTTGGCGTCAATGCGCGGATGCATATTCAGAACGGGGCTCCTCATATTCTTATGCTCACTTACTGAACCGCGGCGTCGCGTGTGGATGTGAATGTGAATGGAACTTGCTGGCACCCCGCCTGTTTATATTTAGCCACTGTGGGCGGTATAGCTGTCACGGATACGTATCATCGGCATAACTGAACTTTGCAAATGAATAATGAAGTTCCATTGGCTCCTCCGCTATGCCGATTATAGCCGCGTGGCTAGAATGGCCACCCGAAATTACCCTCATCCCCCTCCCGGGTGCCGTTTATTGTCTTCGCTCGCCGGCGGACGTTCCCGCTCGCGTTTCCCGAGGCCGGTGCCACGGGCGACGATGAATTCTCTTAATGAACCAGCGTCGCCATTCTTACCCGTCCACCGACCGATAAAAATGTCCTCCTCGCCCGAACGGGCGTGGAACCAGCCCGTGTGTCGCGCGAGCCAGCCTCTGCCGTGGAAAGATGACAGTGGTCGTTGAAAAAAGGAAAATAATTGCTCGGCCATTTTTTTTTGCCATCCTTACAAAGCTATCGCTTTTTTTACGGCGCATACATAGCGGCTCAGATCGTGGCAATTAGAACCGGCTGTCATAATTAACGCTAACGAGTATATTTCCATACAGAATCTGCTTAATATGCGGGTTTATCTTGCACCAGTGATCGCGTTGTTGAACGAGCCAAGGAAGTGTGGGGCACACAATGCTGCGTGGATCGAAGGATATCGATTAATTTATTTTATACGGGATATGTAGATCCTGTTTTCTAGAAAGTAAATGTTGTCGAAAGGGAGATTGTTTGTAGAAAAGAGAGGAGAGATGGTGGAATTAGTTTGCGGAGAGAGAGATATGAAGAAGGAAAAGGAAGCGAGTTACTCGAGGATCCGGGAACCCTCGGATATCCACGGGAATGTAAATGAAATTCTTTGCAAAAAGTGGGAAGAAGCATTCGGCACAGTGGAAAGCAAATGCTGAACATGTTACACTCCAGTTTTTCGTTCTCTTCTTGCAAGGATACCGCGGCCGGTTGCTTGACGAAACCGGCGCGGATCGTAAATCACGGGACCCGTGATCTTCCATCGGGCATCGTGGATTAATAATCGCCCGCGGAAAGGCCCGAGGCAAGGGAAGAGCGGTCGTCTAATATCGCGCATGTGTTACGTTTCAGCCGGTGTGCCCCAGGCTGGATGAATAAACGTCTTCCTTATCGTCTAAAATAGACTTTAAACTTCAAGCATATCTGGACCTGGGCCAGGTCGTAGGAAAGTACAATGATATTAGCCGTGTTGGATTGTTACGCTATCCTAGCCCCGAGGCCCGTCCAATTAATGGCGGTGCTGCTTGTCCTGGCTAATGGATGCCGCTCCGAAAAAGAAGTTCCCTCGCTGAGGAATCCCGGGCATCCGAACCACGCCACCTTCACCCTTCTGCCACGATGGGCGTGCATTTGCGTCCTAGATCTGTCTGAAAAGGGTCAACCCGAAACACCTTGACTTTATGACCGTCGAAATGCACGTTTGTCACCTTCGTCTACTGGGGAGGCGTCCGTTGAGCTTGAATTCTGGGATCACCTGTCTTCTCAATTGAATCAGATTCACACATTGCATGAACACCTGTGTAATGAATTAAACTACACTTGTCGCAGAGAATGCTACAAAAAGAGAGATGAGCAGTTTAAAAATGCGCGAGGTCAGTCCTCAGGATTCCTCCAGACGTTAAGCGTCAAATTTGATCTACGATTTCCGCTCTGTTCCCGTAATTACGTAATGAGTAATTTGTACAGGAACGATGGAAGAATTGTAAACATCGCGTCTGACCAGGATACAATAGTTTTTCACGCGCATTGAATGCAAATCGTTGGAACAATGAGTTAGATTTATTCAATTTCGCGCGTGGGTGTATCGTTAACGAGGAAATTAATGCGCATAAACACGTGAGCAGCGCGGAATCTTTATAAAGATGAATAATATGCATCGTTCCGCACTATCTGTGTTGCATAAGTGCAGTGCCGGAGATTTTTCGAACGTGATGCACAGGGTGCTCTAGAAAAGAGGGGATTAATTTCCGGAACGTATTCCAGACGTCGTGCCTACGTCGATCGTATGTCTGAAAGCACCTGCTCTCTCTCTCTCTGAGTTAGGACACGGGAGCACCGTATATTTTCTGGAGAACGTACTGCTCGATTTATCGAACGATGCCCAGCGATATTGATTTACGAGCGACACCGATCGTGTCCAGCCATTATCGGACAACGCACGCTATAATTATTGTGCTACCACGCAACTGATTGAAGACGCGTGTTGGAAGCAGCGCAGATTCTTTCCCGAGCAACGCGTTATCGTATTACACCGACGGCGTTCGTTTTTGCATCTCACTTTCCCCGCAGCAATAGCTTCCGTTTCACGCGCTCCGTAACCAGCAATTAAAGTTAATGTCGGTGGCCATTTGTCTTTTATTAGACTTTCCAGGGAACTATAATTTGGAACAGGTTCAGAGGGATTGGCATCGATGGGGAAATAGTTTTCCAACGGTATAAACAGTGGATAATAACGAGCTAATTTGGCTCCCTCGTTGCGAGTACCAAGTACGTCGTTGTGACGAGATTTTCCCAAAGTAGTAAATAAAGGAAGAAATTTTTTTATAATGTAGTAGGAATATGATTTTTATATTTAAATTTGCAGAGAGCACGTGGAAAGAACTCTAATCTGTTGTGTTATGGATTTTCTGCTAGAAATTATAGTCTATGGAATGTTTAATTCGTTTTTCTCTTAACGACTACGGTTCAGCGTCCCTTTAATTGCTCGCCCGTGACTTTGCAGTCGTATCCTGGGCACATGACCGTCGACTCGCAGAAGCAAATCGAGATACAGCGGCTGCAAACGGAGCACTTGAAGCGGCAGCAAGAGCACATCATGCAGCACAACATCCAGGAGCTACAGGCTCAGATGACAAAGAGCCAGCTGAGCATGTCGGGGCCGCAATCCCTGATGTTCCTACCGTTTCTCGAGCAGCTCAGAGGGTTGCCAGTGCAATCGCCGATGCCACCACCGTCGGCCACGTCCACGGCCACCACCAACAAACATATCAATTCGATCGCTAACGTACGTAAAACATATCTGCAATCCCAATTTCTTCTTTCCCTTCTTCGCACTAACGAGGACGTGGAAGCAGGGTTTATACAAAAACCGACTTGTGAAAAAATCGATTTTCGTAAAAAAATTTTATTAAAATGGAAAATAAATATTTGTACTTATTTTAAAAAATTTAGATTTTTTAATATATATGGAATTATAAAAATATAACAAAATAAATTTGACTCTGTCTATACAAAACCAAGTCAATAAAAGAAATAAAATAACTGAAATTGGTACAAATCCGTACAGTTTTTGAATTCATTTAATATTTATGGATCTACAAAAATATAACGGAATAAAATATATTGCATACAAAAACAAATAAAAAATATATAAATTATAAATCTTTATTTGATTTAGTATTTTTCTTCTGAAAATATGAACTCATGAAGATTAGTTTTACAGGGAACTGTTACCTCTACTACAATATGCTTGTGTCCGAGTCGATTTCAAGTCGAAATGTTAACGTTTTTAATTAAATAATTAATTCATTTTTACCTATTAATTCTATTATATAAAACCAGTGTTTAAAAACCGACAAACCCTACGTGGAACTTTAAAGCGATCGCGAGATGAAATTAAAAGTAGGTACACCAGTGCCCAGTAGTAGAGGAGAAGGATAATCAAGGCCATGATTTCGGTTAAAAAAAATGAATTGAAAGTCTTCTAATACCCCAGCTTCTACTACTATACATACTGTAGCCAACAGAATCCGCGCTGCGACTGCACAAATGCTTAAACAGAGATTCCACCGTGGGTACTACGAAATCTTGATCAAAACGTCTCCCAAAAATAACCATGATCAACTCGTAATCTACCAAGCAGCGTGATTCTGATCGCCCCATGTCAGCCAGAGCGATTTGTCGCTCCGACATGATATACGACCCCTCCGAAATACCAAGCAAACGAAACAGCCACGAAAGCTGCACGTATACGATCCATGTTACAGATGATCAGCAGTCATCGAGAAGGTCCAAGCTGGGCGACCGCGCATCTGGCGCAGATGACCACGCAGATGGAGAAGGAAGCGTCACCCACGCCGATCTCCTCGGCGGTCGCGCCCACCGCGCCCCCTCTTCAGGATCTCGACGCCCCCCTGAACCTCTCGAAGCCGAAATCCTCGTCCTCGGGGGCCACGGCGTCCTCCTCCTCGCCAGGAAGCGACTCACACTCGACCGGAGCCGGGAGCAGCGGCCACCAGGAGCAACCGCTGGCCGCGACCGCACCTAAACTCTTTCCGCCTGGCCTACCGATGCCGAGGAACTACTTGACGACGATTCCGTACGCGGGCTTGCCGCCGCACCTTAGCTCCCTCTCCTCCCCGAGTAAGTAGATTTTTTTCTGGGGTAGGTTTCCTTCATTGACGTTGACACTGTCAATGAAGGAAATACAGTGAGGTAATTGGGGCACATGTGGTACGCTAAACGATATTTCATTTCCAATAAATCGTGGATTAGCCTCTCAGTGATTAAGATTCCCTATTTCATTCCTATTTCTCTTACAAAATTTTCCTCAATACCTTATGTACTCCGGCGGCTGGAATATTAACCAAATTTTCTTAACGATTATTTGTATATGTACCCAAGCTATACAAATCTCAGAAGGCATAAATGAAAAAAAAACGATATTCCCTTGGGGGTGCAAGTGGACAGATGTGTATTCATCCACTTATCTTGGAGCACAGGAGTTTAAAATATTTTCAGTGAAATAAAACCGCCACCAAACGGTCCACCCCCTGCACACCCACTAACATTAAGATTTCACTGTATTTCCTCCAACGACTGTGGTTTTTGGAAGCTACGACCGTTCGGGTATTCAATTTTCGGGCAAGGAGTCTATTCACTCTTGTTCAGTACTTCGTAACTATCTTAGGCAGCGGTCATCCGGAATACCGGATTGAGGAAGAAAAAGTATGGTAATCAGTCGAATCCGGGTTCGATTACTGAGTGAGTTATGCATCTGCGCTATGATCAGTGAAATCGATGTCCGGGGAGAAATATGTCGCGAAACAGGTGGTAAAAGCGGGCCGAGGCTAAAAATCATAGGAGCCGTTTGTAATGGTTCAGTAGAGATGGGGTGATTCAACTTCGCTGGTAGCGATTAAATTCTACGGTTAATTGATTCCGATGTAACCAGTTTTCACCGCTATTCAGCAACGGCTACTCGCTATTCAGCAAAGGAGCACGAGATTCGAAACTCTGCTCCTGAGACAGGAGAAGTGACTTTGGTCGATCAGACCGGTTGCTTCGACAGCCACTCCGCAAAGCTTGTAATAAAAGTCGCGGTAATTCTAATAATGGAAAGTGCACAAGCGCGCTAGAGAACGGGCGGAGAAATATGAGCGTTCCATTCGCGTTTAATTCCCGATCGCAATTGGCCAAGAGTTCGCCACTTTTACGAACAATGCTGTACACATTTCAAAGGGGAACAGACGACGAGGCTTCGAGAAACACGATGAATGCTCCATAGAATGCAGATAGGACACTCGAAAGGAACCATTTAACGAAACTTATCCTCGAGCGCGTGTACGTTTACTCGATTGTTCGATCCGTTCTTTCCCCTCTTTGTTAGAAAACCTGTTCCCCTTCGCGGCTGATTTTTCCGCGCAAGTAATGGCACAATCAGTGGCGCGTGACGCGATCCTGAGATAAAACTGGTGCCCGCGGATCGCCAAAAAACAAGCCCACGGAATCCTGGGTGTTGTCATTGTAATATCGTAACAAGCGGTTGCGGTGATCGTCCTAGCATGTCGTTGCCCGATCGGTTGCTTGCACAATGGCGCGCGACGGCGCCGCTGCGTTTCTTTACGAGCCTGCTCGTTTGCCACCGTCGTTTTTTTTCACCTCGATAAATCCTGGCAGTGGGCAAGGTGATGGCCAAAGACGATGCTGGTGGACCTGGAGGATCCGTGGCTGCGGCGGCGGTCGCTGCCGTTGAAAAACACTTCGCGATGCATGGGATCTATGGTCTGCCACCTAGCGCAGGTGCGATGCCACCTTCGCCTCAAACTCAACGACCTATCAAGCACTCTGGGTCCAGAGAAGAGGCTGCACAGGAGGAGCAGGACTATCTCTCGACGCCTCACAGTAAATATCATCCATTTCTCTATACTTGTCGTATTATCAAAGAGAGATAAATTGGGGGAAATGATTCCGTTATGCCCAAGTCTAGTTTAATCTAGTTTTCTGATAATTCCCTGATTATTACTCGTAAACTTTCCCGCGACGGAGATGGTCTGTTTCGTATTCTAACAAGCGACGGTATTCTGAAATTACAGTGTGGCGGGAGCCGGGTTACAAGGTACCGGAAGACATAACGGAAAAAGGTAAGCAACTCTTTTGACGAATGATCGGGCTGACATTACGCTTTTGTTTCGCGAGCGCCAGGTGATGCTCACGAAATCAGATTCGCTTCTCACGGGAGTGTATCGCGGTAGCCCCCGACATCTAACACTTTCTTCTCCCTTTCTGTTCAGCTAAAATGGTGAGACAGCAGAAGAGGGAGAGTGAGAACAAGCCACATATCAAGCGGCCTATGAACGCGTTCATGGTGTGGGCCAAGGACGAGCGTAGGAAAATATTGAAGGCATGCCCGGATATGCACAATTCGAACATATCCAAAATACTCGGTAAGCCATTCAGAAACATTCATCGACCACCGAATCGATTACTTTAACCCTTTAACGCCAAACGTAGAGGAAGCGCAGCGTATTTGGAATACTGTTGGTAATTTGGAATACCGAAGTATCTAATAAACTACTAACGCTATTTAATTTGTAACACCGTAGATTATAGGGGCTAATGACCTGTTCACTAATGACATTTGTGGATGAACCGCCATTTTTATATTTTCGACTTCATCTGTCGAAATAAAATAAACTAATTTTATTATCTATATGTTTTGTTTAAGTTTATAAAGTGAAGGTAAATTGGAATACCGGTATTCCAAATTACCTACACCTTAACGAAATCGATACTTCTTGTCATTTTTCATTCAAACCAAAGTTTCAGTTACTTTTTGTTTTTTATTTTGACTGACACTAAGAAATATGGAAGTTTATTAGTTTCTCTATGATAGTATGTAGTTTTATTTGTTCCCATCCTCTGTCGTAATTTTTTATTCGTCTTAAACAAACTGGTATTCCAAATATGCTGCACTTCCTCTATCATTTATGATAAAATTACATTTTTTTGCCGTTTGCATTCGCATTTCGCTGTTTGCAACAGTTTAAGTGATACATGTTTAGCGTAGTTTTATTCACTGAAGAAAGTTGGACCTATCTGAACCCTGTATTCTTTGGTTTTATACATTTCTACCTCTGAAAAAAATAAATTAAAAAAAATTAAAAAAAAAATTTTTTGTAAAAAAATAAATTCAGATCATTTTTAACGATAAAAAGAAAACGGGATATTTTTCCTTCAACGGGATCTAGGTGCGGGCGCTAAAGGGTTAATCATCAGTAGCGTCTGATGTTCAAGACAAACAACCTATCTACCCCCACACTAAATCAAACTATTCATTTGTCTTTTAACAGGTGCTCGATGGAAGGCGATGTCGAACTCCGAGAAGCAGCCGTACTACGAGGAGCAGTCGCGGCTTTCGAAGCTGCACATGGAGAAGCACCCGGACTACAGGTATAGGCCTCGGCCAAAGCGTACCTGCATCGTAGACGGCAAGAAGATGCGCATCTCCGAGTACAAGTCGCTGATGCGGCAACGGCGACAGGAAATGAGGCAGCTCTGGTGTCGCGACAGCGGCCCGGAGATGGGTTTCCTGTCGCCGGTCGGCTCTGACATGACCACGCAGCATCATCCAGGAGCAGGAGCAGGCCCGTCGGGAAGACCATCCGTCTCGCCCCCGGCGACGATGCTTAACGGCGGCGCCGCTGGACCCAGCTCGGACCATCCCTCGTTCTACTATCCCCAGGACAGCTTATCACCGACAGACATGATGAACTTCTCCCCGGAGAACTCGGGCTCCATCGGTGGCTACGACGCCAGTCCGCGGCACCACGACGAGGATTGAACCATGGCTCCGGGTCAGCCGCCATGGCCACCCGGAGCATCGTCCTCATCAGCGTCAACGTCGAGACTCGGCCACGAGTTGTTCTGGTAACTGGAGGCGGCGTCCTCATCGGGGTTCTCGGGTAGCAGCCGCTCGAGAACGGCGGAGAGATTCGGCGGGAAGCCGCGGTCGTTCACGCTGTCGGGGGAAGAACGTTCTCGAAGAGTGAGCGAACGCCTCGAAGCCTCGCCCGAGAGGTTGTGATATAACGATTTATTTCTGTGCCATCGTACCACGCGCGGAGGCTCTCCCGCGAATTGGAGCGGCGAGTCCTCCTTCCTGGACCCGTCGCCGTGTGTCGGTGAGCATCCGGCGCGGGTATCGTCTCGAAGGGAAGGATCGAGCACAGGGCGGGGTGCCCTATCGTCATCGGTGGGCCGCGGTTCAGGACGATGTGACGCGGACCGAGCACCGCGTGATCGAGCAACCGGCCAACACCATTTCGTTATCCGCGTACGTATCACGGGACACCGGCAGGAACGTGAGATCGGAGGATAAACGTTGCAGGCCCTGACGATTTCCTGCTTTGCTCGCTGTCACGAGAGTGGAGCGGGGTTGGAGAGGCGGGGAAGCAACGCGAGGCGTCGCTGCACACCGGGAGTACTTAAACGGTGTGCCTTCTGCTTCCTGTAATCAAAAAAGTGCGACCAAGGGGCCGGAGTTTCCGAACGATACCGAGTCCGATCGTTCGTTAGGTAACGTTCTAGGTAACGAGGTTCGTCGACGCGCCTGAACGCGTGTCGGTGCGTATCCATCTCGCGGGTGTTTCCCAAACGGGGCGCGAAGCAACATGGATATAGAATTATACATAAATAAATAAATAAATAAATAAATCTATATATATATACACACATTATATATATGTATACACATACCTGATTTCTCGTAAGACTGCCATGTGTCACGTGTGCGCGCCGGAAGGATCGATTCGACGTGATCCACCGCCGATGCTCGATCTTAAATCGTTTTGTCGCGCTGAGATGCCGCGTTAGCACGTCGCGAGACGATCGTGACACGTATATACAGGGCGTGACGTTTCAAATTACCTCCCTCGATTAAAATATCAATATGTTCAGGGGAAGATGGATGAAACGAAGGCTGATTGGTTTCGAGGGGAACGTAAGCTGGATCGAACGATCTTTTCGAGATTTCGAGGCAACGAAGAAAGATTTCGTTGGAAGCACTTTATGGCCCACTTGATCCTCTGCAACCTCCGTTCTATCTATGTTCCTTCGAACATATTAATATTTAACGTACATCGGGGTGGTAATTTAAAAGTGTTTCACCCTGTGTATGTATATATGCATACGCAATCGGTATGTATACGTGCAAGGTACGGTGCGCGGCCAAAAAGTCTTGTTCCTATTCCTTCTAGTGTGTGTGTGTGTGTGTATGTTCAGCGGCACGGCACTTCCGGCTGGCCGTATCGCAACGAGAGAGAGTGAGAGAATAAAGTAAAAGAAAAAAAAAGAGAAAAGCTGGTCTGTTCTATCGCATCTTCACAGCATCGCGCGTCTCTAAAGTATACGCAAAGCACGCATTAGATCGTCTAAATCCTACGTCCCACGGCGGACGGTCCTTTTTCTTCGTATCACACGCAATCACTATATCCGGTATTCGCACGAAGTCCGGGGAACAGAGAGAGAGAAAGAGCGAGAGAGGAAAAGCGGAGTTCCGTCACGCGACTATACATGTCCGTCAAAGTAACCACTTGGTTCGATCTGAAAACACTTAATAGTACTTATAGTATTTTCGTGATTAATTTATTGTCGACCGTAATGTAAACGACGATTAGCCGGGCACGGTGTCGGTTGAGCGAGAGCGAGTGTTACGACGAGAGGAGAGGGATCTTCTGGGAAAGAGAGAGAAACAGATGCAAAGGGAAGAGTCGAGAAGCACAAGCGAAGGAGTTGTTGGAACTAGGAAGGGAGATAGGCACACGCGAGACGTCGATCTTAGTACAATCTCATTGTATAAAAATTACATTCAGATGGGGGGGAATTACTGTTATTTATTAAAAACGATCGAATTCTGATACGGAGGTGTTGCGTTTTGAGTTTTCTTCGATGCCTCTGAAACACGCTTTCTACCCTTGTTCTCAATCATTTTCGTTTTGGGTTTGGTAATCGACGCATCCGATTGGGGGTCGATAAAAACTAAAACTGTTTACCGGTGTTTGGAACTCGGTGCTGGGGGGTAGGGGGGGATTAATGGTGGGGAGCATCGATCTTAATTAACGATTGTATAGGTAGGTGTTAATGTGTCTCGCGGTTCGAAGGGAACCGGGAAACCGAACGGCAAAGATTTTGGGAGCTCGATGTGATAATATTTATGTGCCAAATAGCGTTTTCGCGGGCCGAGGGGCCGTGGACAAGCGCCCTTCCGGCCCCCGGGTCCGGCGGAAGTTGGCTCGACGTGAAACTCGATATAATTTCTACGTCTCTCCTTTTTCACCGTTTTTTGTTATTTATATATATAGATATGTATGTATATGTAATCAGTGCAATTCTATACAATGTACCTAATATTATAATTTTATAAAAAAAAAAAAGAGAGCCAGTATCCTCGATGCGTACGCGCCCGTGTTTTTCGGGCCAGATCGGTTTCACAATACCGCGGCAGATAGGATAGCTTAATGTTGATATAATAATTTATTTTATGTATATAGATAATGTACACGGATTTGTACAATGCGTCGGCGGTATTCGTCGATCAAAGGAAACGGGCCCGACGCAAACTGTCAATACTACGATTAAAAGTGTACAGTGTAACTATATTGTGATGTATCCGCGTAGCTACATTATTATTATTATAATGTAATTTACTCCGAGAAGCACGTAGATGTTAACGATGTTAAAAAACCGCGAATGCATATTCTTATTTTGTCATGGTCATTATTATATCTATTATTATCCCTTAATATTATTATTGTCATCAGTTTTATTTAGTGCTATTATTATCATCACTATTATTTCTCTCTTCTTCTACATCTTCTTTTCAGTTTCTATTTTTTTTTTTTTTTGTAAATGGTTATCCTTATTACGCATTAGCAATAGAGGTTGTACGTGCCAGTTCTGACGACGACGGTGACACGAAGTTCGCTGATCGTTTGTGTTGTACTCGAATACTCAGATTTCAACGCGCAATCAGACCCTTCTCGCGTTTCCATTCTGTTCGACGCTGAAAAAGAACCGCGCTCCTCTCGCGTCTCCGCGAAATTACATTTCCACTTATATTCGCTCCTCTTTATTAATTCTTCTCGCCAGTTTCAACCCCCAAAGATCAACCGCTCAGTCTTGCCCAACCCCGCGACTAAAACATCGACGATTAATCAATTTCAAGCGAAAGATGTATCGTTCCCTATTGTGCCATATCGTTAGAATCTTCGGAAAAATAATTCCCCTTTCCTTCAGTCTTGTTATTTTCCCCTTTGTAACTCAAGTCACGGAAGATATCAGAAATTGTCTGCGTAGTTAAGCTCGGCTCGTGTCTCCCTCGTTGAATTCTTGTCGATTTGAAAAGTTTTATCCCGCGCGGTGTTCGCTTTAGAAATAATTTCTCAGTTCTGCATTCCACGGATCGCGATCCCGCAATTGTCGAAACGGAAGATTAATGTTCACTTAGTAACTCTGTAAAATTGTTTCGGTAGCGCGACGTGTATGATTCCCCTTTATTTCGTTTACCCATCTTTCCTTCTATTCGTTCTCGCGATAATCTCGAAGCACTCGCCGTGCACGTTCATCGGATCTCCGAGAGTGTAACCAGCGCGAATGCAAACTGTAAGAATAGTAAATTGTAAAACGACTCTACATTACTAATATTATAGTATATTTAACGTAACAAGCAAAGAAGAAAGAAAATGGTGAACACTAACATCCAATCTCTCAATATTCCAAGAACTTCACTTCATTTACATGTACGTTGTTGTTAATGGTATGAAGATAAAAAAAAATATAATAAAATAACGCTTTACCGAAAATTCAATCCTAGTTTTAGGTATACACAGCCGTTATTTCTAGAAGAAACTTGTATATGTACGTGCAATGTACATAGTTATCCAGTACTGTGAAAATGAGAGAGCGAGAGATTGTGAGATCATGAGAGAGAGGTGTTTGCATCTGGTGTGTGCGCGTGAAAGAAAAAAAAGGGAGTATAAAGTCAGTCAAATGCATGTCTGAATGCGATCGCATTCATCACGATCCTCTTATCACTACACGCGACCAACCGTAGTACATATTATTAATTGGTGTCAATAGCGTACAATCAAAATGTGTATATTTAAGATCGGTGAACCTTCACTGTTAAACGCTATCTGCTTTGAATTTTCACGACTCGATAAGCATTCGCAACGGAGCAGTCCGTTCCCGTCGCGGTAGTGTTAAGACGAGCGCAACAAAAGCGTATAATAGGAGCAAAGGGGAAAATCATGCTTGGGAGTAAGAAGCGTGCGATAGTAGCGAGACACCAACAACCGACGTCTGCTGTTCTTGTATTCTGTAACAGAATTCCGTTTCAGATAATCGTAACAAGCATTTGCAGCGGTCGACTTATTTTACTGATCCATAAGGCACCCTTGAGCTGGCTGTGATTCATAACTCTAACGATTTCTTTCTAATCAACTAACATACGCTCGTATCGCATAGATGAAAATACGTATAATTATACTGAAAAGTCTGTAAACACTGTAACGATTCGCAGGTGTGTACTCCAACATCATTTTCCCTGATAGATAGTGACATCAAATGCACTGTATCACATAGAGAGCAGCACTATTATAAACGATAGACATATGATTATATTTATTATAATAATTTGAAAGTTAGGTATTCTTTGTTGTTTGTATTTTACAAGCGTAACCATTATTATACATAAATAAATAACTATAAAAATGAATAAAACTTCACGTATCCGTTATTTCGTAAAATCACGCGCTGACTGTACATAGGTGGCGATCGTGACGTTCTTTCTCACACAATATCCATAACGACGCGACATATTTAAAAGAAAATATGCCTTTATTCAGTGATAACGTAAATACATTGATAGTAGGAACAGAGTATCGTCTATCTGCAATTCACAGACACCTAATTTCTTAATAGTGTTTTGAACTTTTTCTAGCTGTAGCTTCTCGGACGGCGTCATCATTTCCGCGATCTGTAAACAACCGGGATACAGTCGCTCCGTTATTGTAGGAATGAAAATAAAGTAATAATCGCTGCACTTACTTCTGCTAGCTGTTCTTCGGGAGCACCATGTTCCTTCAGATTACTCGTAAGTGTCTGCATTCGTATCTGTTTATCTATCATTCTCTTATTACTGCTCATCTCGTATTCTCGTCTCTGCAAGGTGTTGTACAATGCATGGTAACAGTGCTCCACCTCCATACGGACAACCAAATTCAAGTCGATGTGAAATAAAAAGAACGTTTTCACCGGTGCCGCTGCTACTCCGCCTTTCTTAATTTCTTGCATCTGCAGGTAGTTCTCTTGTAACAAAGTGTACGTCAAATGTTTCGCTTCTTTGGCTGGAATCATAGCTAATTGCTGAATCCGTTCTTGCTCGATGTACTTCCTATCTCGTACTAATCTGCGTAGTGAACGAAAACAATTTAGCTAGCCTTTAATAAGCATCGTGAGGCGTAAAGATTTGTAGCTTACCTAAAGATTCTCGCTGCTTTCGAACCGAATCGCTCCATTACAATGTTTTCCAAAGCTGTCCATGCTAGTTGATTGAAAGCTTCCTTCATGTTAACACTGTATTGACCCCCACCCGAGTCACCAACTCGTTTTAGAAATTGACTAGTATCTTCCTCTGAAATAACACGCTTTATTGAATAATATAGAACTACTTGTATCGGAACGTTTCATGAGATTGCTTAACTACGCGTATAATTCATACCAATGAGACGTAAATATTGGTCAAGGTGTTGGGAAAGCGATGGGTAATCGATCTTTCTAACTGCATCCTTTATCTCAGTCAAGGGTATCGGATTGGATGTATCTGCCCATGACGCTGTTCTCAAATACATAAGGAACAATAACTGCCTCATCAATTCTGATGCATTCTCATCCAGACGATTGCGCATAGCTGATATAATAATTTGATCCCTATACATTACATTGCAAATTCCTTATATGTCTTATGTTTATTGATGTTTCTGTATGTCTTACCTAAGGTCCTGAGTAAAGCGATCGAAATTGACTTTCCAGTAAATTTTGTTATCCCCAGGATCACCGTTACCTCCTTCTAATCGCTGCGTAATTACAGTTAAATTAAGGTCTGGCAAATGAAAGTCAGGTTTCTCATTGGCAGCCTGCTCGGGTGTTTCTGCGTATAAACTACGCATTAAAAATTGGTTTTTAACTAATAATTCGAATTTGTCTTTTAAAATTGAGACCGATGGCTCCAGATCAGCTGCAAGTATAAAGGAACAGAAGTTAGGTTCGTTAGTTGCGATAATATGAACTAACGATTTTATACAAAAGCTCACGTACAAGGTAACTGTTCGATTCTTTTATATACTTTCATTATTACTTCGGAAGCTGTTATATATCCATTTTTTAACACCTCTTCCAACATCATTTCAGCCTCATCACCACAAACTGTTTTTACAAAGAACATATACCTATTAAAATTGAAACATCTAATATTTAAAAGTATCACTTTCTCAAGTAAATTTTAAAATACATAAGCCACATATTACCTCGAGTAACGAAAGATCATCATGATTCTTTCGCAGAGTAAAGAATATTCGATTCCTCGTTCGGTCGGACGATGCATGACGAAGCCATGCTTTATTAAAACACACAGTGCTTCTTTTATCTAGAAGTAGAATTATACTTTTCACAGTAGTGTACGAAATGAGAAATTCTTTCGAGTAAATGGAAAGTAGGTTAACTAATTTTTACCTTCGCCGAAGGGAGGTGAGTTGTAAAACGAATTAAACCTACTGGTTTCGCACCGTATTTAAGTAAATCTTCGCCGACACTTTGAACAATTTGCCCAAAGTGTTCGGCTAAAATAGAGGAGCACAGTTTTCTACACACTAATGACATGTTCATTTTAGCACACGTGCGAGATAACAGGTACAGGATTAATTATGTATAAATAATTCGATGCCCAAAAATGCGAGACCTGAAAGATATATTCCATAAACATAATTCCATAACCTTCCATAGGGTTATACTGGGCGTAAATCTTGAAATCATACCTACGTTGTATAAAAGCTGCAGTCTTTTCGTATTCATTAAAATCAGGTATAGGCACTACACGTTATTAACTGTTTTATGCTTCATATTTTCGTGCATTAAACTGATCTTAAAAGTTTAAATAAAGTCGAGACCCATGTGGTTATACAAATTATTCCGATTTGTTTTTAGTAGCAGACCAATCGTGGCAACTACAAATCGCGGTTTGTAAACAATGCTTAACGTAAGCAGTAATTAGAACAATTACAGCAGCGTTAAAGATATATTTGCAAGATTGATAAAGAACGTATTTAGAAAACTATTACTTCGTATGCTCAATAATGTTAACGTTCTTTTTCAACGTGCAATCGATATAATGAAATTTTTAGCGAAACCCTTGAAAGTTCATAGAAATGTCCCCTAAGTATCGTTGGTTATCATTACTTGCAAACGCGTACTTCATGCAATTCCGAAAAAGGTAAAATCATCGAACGTATCGAGGAGAAAGTAATATAAACGGTAGCGTGTGTAAAGAGACGATCACTGTCGCTACAAAAATTCGCGTAAACCGCAGGAAAGTTATATATTAAAGAGTGCGGCACCGTGGTTGCAGAACTTCCGGCGGAACAGCATTGTCGCAGATGATCACGTGATCGAGGATCGACTTCTTCGTTTGTGGCCACGAGGTTTTGTGGTGAAAATTAAGTTTACCGGGTGGAAAAGGCCCTATATTTTTGTATTTATACAAAAATGCCCTCCAGCAATCCCTTGCCACCCAAAGAAAATGCCTTGTTTAAGCGAATTCTGGTGAGTAACAAGCAATCAAAATACTCTGTTTTGGACCCCACTCTCCGGCTAATAGGAGTATTCATCATGCTCTAATGATGAAGCACTCTTCGGAAAACTGCAAAAAATTCACTGGCAACCATGAATCGCGAGAGTTTCGCGGACGTTACGAACGAAAACGCGATTTCGTATTCGTCCCTCGCTACGCTCGACCATGCCAGCTTATTCAAGTACACGGCGCTTAATTGACGAAAAACGTTTTATCCTGTGAAACGTATTTGTGTTTCTTGCAGAGGTGTTACGAACACAAACAGTATAAAAATGGGATAAAGTTTGCTAAGCAAATTTTATCGAACCCTAAATTTAGCGAACATGGAGAGACCTTGGCAATGAAAGGTCTCACTCTGAACTGCTTAGGTCGCAAGGATGAAGCATACGATCATGTACGACGTGGTCTTAGGAACGACTTGCAGTCTCATGTCTGTTGGCACGTTTACGGACTTCTACAGCGCTCGGATAAGAAATACGACGAGGCCATTAAGTGTTATAGAAATGCCCTCAAATGGGACAAGGATAACATACAAATTCTTAGGGACTTATCGTTGCTTCAAATTCAAATGAGGGACCTGGAGGGTTATAAGGTAAATCTTTTATGCATAATATTTTACTCCAACTTAGTAACATATTTGCGTTATTCGAACGAGCTTTTATTTCGTGATAACCGCTCACCATTCGCTGCTATATATATATCTGTGTATATATGTATACTTGCATATATGGCATAACGTACGTCTGATTTGTTAATATTAATTAGACTTCAATGACACATAAATAAACCTGTGATATTCTAGTTGCGTGTTGCGTAACGGATAACAATCGGATAACATAATGAATCGACTCTACGAATATCAATATATTATTTACTATTATGCATAACTTTTTACACGTTACATTAACGTCTATCTTTCTTTTCAGGATACCAGATATCAGTTATTTATGTTACGTCCCACGCAGCGTGCATCATGGATAGGTTTCGCTATCTCATATCATTTACTAAAGGATTATGAAATGGCTCTGAAAATTTTAGACACTTTTCGAAATTCTCCAATGGTATGTACCTTAATATTAGCGAGGTTCACCTCTTTTAAAGATGCTAAGAATATTATGTTTGATTATCTAAGATAAATATTGCCTATGGTGGTATATAATAAAAGTATTCATGAAATGTGCAGATTTGTTATGATTATGAACACAGTGAATTGTTATTGTACCAAAATATGGTTATCCAAGAATCAGGAGAAGCTGAACAGGCATTGAAGCATCTCGACAAATATAGTGATCAAATTTGTGATAAAGTTACTGTGAAAGAAACATATGGCAAGTATTGCATTTCGTGTGACCCGTTAATGAAAGAATGCTAAATTTCGTTAATGTGATGATTTCTTTCTGCAGGTAAATTAAGACTACAATTAGAACAATACGCAGAAGCAGCACAGGTTTATAAGGACCTTTTAAACATAAATCCTGAAAATACGACGTACTACGCTAGGCTAGCAGAGGCTGAAAGGCACGCTAACCCCGAAGAAACATTAGCTATGCTCCAAAGATACGAAGAATTGTTTCCCCGAGCGCTAGCGCCGCGACGTTTACAACTAAACTATGCTGCAGGGGACGAATTTAAATCATTAGTTGATCGGTACTTACGAAGAGGTAGGGTTTACACTTGCCCTCGTGTTTCTATCTTATAATATTCGCAGTATCGTTCGGAATATCATTCCCAATGTTATTTGGATTGCAGGTCTTCATAAAGGTGTACCGCCTCTGTTTGTAAATCTTCGTTCCCTGTACAGTGATCAGCCGAAAGTTGATGTTATACAGTCTTTGGTCTTGCAATATAAGGAAGCACTGAAAGTTCATGGGCATTTTAGCGATCAGGAGACAGAAAATCAACGGGAGCCAGCCTCAGCGTTGCTGTGGACTTATTACTATTTAGCACAACATTACGATCATCTTGGACTCACAGAGAAAGCACTGAACGAAATCGATGCTGCCATAGAACATACTCCTACACTTATAGAACTTTTTGTTACCAAAGGTCGCATTTATAAGGTTCGTTCTGTTCAACTTTGGGCAAACATTCTACGCAATATTCTTAGGCATAAAATATTTTGCATTTCAACAGCACGCCGGTAACGTTCAAGAAGCTTATAAATGGCTGGACGAGGCACAAGGCTTAGACACTGCAGATCGATATATCAATTCCAAATGTGCCAAGTATATGTTACGAGCGAATCTCATCAAGGAGGCGGAAGAAACGTGCGGGAAGTTTACGAGAGAGGGTGTTTTAGCAATGGAGAATCTAAACGAGATGCAATGCATGTGGATCCAGACGGAAGCAGCCAATGCTTACAAACGCCTTGGGAAGTACGGAGAAGCGCTAAAGAAATGCCACGAAGTTGACAGGGTGAGTTGCGTAGTACGTAGTATGTGTGAGTAACGGGTCCGCTTCGGTACCGTCCTTAAACGCGTTCTATTGATTATAGCACTTCTCTGAAATCATAGAGGATCAGTTCGACTTCCATACCTACTGTATGAGAAAGATGACCTTGCGGTCTTACGTGGGTCTTTTAAGGTTAGAGGATGTACTCCGAGCCCATCCGTTTTACTTCAAGGCAGCGAAATGTGCGATCGATGTTTATTTACGACTGCACGACGATCCTCTACCGGACCCGACACAGGCGCAAGAAATCGACACTGGTGAGTCTGCATTTCATTCATATCATATCTTTTGCTATACAGCTCGTAGCAAAAGGCTCGTAACATTCTTTTACTTTCGATTTATTATATTTTCAAACTTAAATAATTGATCTCTCGGGGATCATTTGTCGTTACATTAGAAGTCGCGTGTCGTTTATAAAACTAGTTTAATCGTATGATAGTAATACCGTCCATTAAATGATTGTCGCATACATTCACGTTATATAGTACTTGGACTATTTTTACGCGTATATTTACAGAGGATTATTCAAATCATTTGATAGCGAACAACGATACAATTTGATTGATTGGCAAAATTTATCGAACATCATTTTCGGATTATGAGAAATTAGTAAATTACATTCGAATGTCGATATTCTTAAATATCAAATATCTCGGTGGAATACACTTACAGTGTTCGGAAGAAAGAACTTGATACTTGAAAACGATCTTTATTATGCTCATCGGCCAACATATATCGTATAACGGTTTATGAGAACGCAACTACGACATGACTTATCGTATCGTTATATCGTAACTATGTACATGTACGTGTTTCACTTCATTATTATCATTAATCACAGACAATGCGCGAGTACACGTCGGCTCGCTCGAGACCGCGCGCACCATTCTCCGCACGCGAGAACAGAGTAATATCTCGCGTCTGTATCAATCTAAAGCAGTTTAAAGTTAAAGGCTCGCCATAAATTAAGCAATTTATATACCGAGTGAGTAAGGCGTTCATAATGATTCTATCCTAGCTCGTTATGTACAAGATATTCCGCTAGATGACCGACAAACTTCACCAGCACCTTTAGCAGGTCATTCTGAGCCAAAAATGTCATGCGCACAATGGGTCTAATCCCATCTCTTACCGAGATAAACGTTCTTTACACCTGATATCGAATCTGCTAGCTATTAATGAAGATGTGGACTGTCTGCCATGTACAGTCTACTTCTCCTTATTGCCTACTCTATTTCCTCCAGCCACGTTTAAATGGCGTGCAAAGCGATCTCCTCGAGTATACAAGTTACCAAATGCGTCTTTCGCCAGTAATTACGCCCATATCAAGTTCAAAACACCTGGAAGCCATAGATCTAAAGCACCAGTGGTGTGCTCAAACTGCATCAGTGCCCAAAAAACTATACAGAATTCGTCCCTGTGCTCTCGACACTACCACACCATCGTCTTCACCCATTCTTGCTCAACAACCTCACTATGTCCCTTTCACCCTCCACCCACGACTCTCTCGATTCAGAACGGCTCGGCAGGCGGGACGCAAAAATTTGTTCACACTAAGCCCGTACACTCGCACGTGTAATAAATATTCCTAACGGTGTACGTCTCGTCAATCTCTCAATCGCGCTCGCTTTGGCGCGTTTCCTCGATCATACAATTATGGCATCGCGCGCATCGGCATCAGACGTCGCCCGGTCGCCGTCGACGTCTCAGCAGTCTGGTTCCCCTGGATCTCGCGTAGAGGTGACCCGCGTTCCGCTCCGGCCTCTGCGTGATCGCCTGCGGCGTAAGGAAGTAAAAGTGGCCACCGTCGCCGGGCAATCGGTACGCGAAATAGGCCTTGGGCTTTTCCGGCTGGCCCTCCTGCACGGGAAGAGGATCGATGAACTCCGCGTCCGGGTTTATGGTGGGCCTTGGATCACGGTAGTTCACTTTGATATCGTCCTCCAGCGATATCGGCAGCTGTGGATAGGCTTCATCGATCTCCTCCGGAGAATCCACGATGGGGACGTAATTCGCGGACGGCCGGTTCCCCGAGTTCAGTTGCTGAGGTTGGTAGGCTCGAATCGGCGCCAGAGGTTGACTCTCCCGATTCGGTATCCTGTAGTTCGGTGGCGACTGTTGATTCGGATTCATCACTGTGATAAACTCGCTGTCCGGGTTGATAGGCGGCAGTGGACGCCTATAGTTGACGAGGATGTCGTCCTTCAAGGAGTAGGGTCGTTGGGACTGATCTCCATAGTGTACCTTGACGTTAGGTGTGTTGAAGACTGGAGCCTCGGCGGTGTTGTAATCGTTCTCCACGTAAGCGTTCACGTTGTAGTCCGGTCTCTGTGTGACGCTTTGCTTCGAGTAGATGGGAGTCGTGCTTGGTACACCCTTGTGCGGTAGTTTCTTCCCGAATATCGTAAAGTACTCCTTCGTGACGTCGTCCAGGAACTTCTCGTCCTGCTGAGTGTAATAGACGTGCTGAGGGTTGGGCGTAGTGTTGATCACCGGATGGCCAGTCGTCGACGGATAGATTGGCTGCTGGATCTTGTAGGGTGCGCTCTCTGGCCTCACTAGTTTCTGGGCAACCGGCTCGGTGTGGTCGTAATCATATCGGTGGCCGTTGAAGCCACCGCTCTTCACCTCTGGATAGTCATAGGGGACGGTCTGTTGCTGCTGCTCGAACTGGTGCCTCTGATTGCCGCGTTTAGAGTAATCAGCCGCCTCGAAGCTGTACTGATAGATCGGCTTCGGGTTCGCGTCCTGCCTGTAATAGGTCTGCGGCTTCGCCGTGGTGTAATACGGCTGCACTGGTATGGGTGGACGAGACACGGTCTGATAGTAAAGAGGCGCGCGATCGGGTAACATACGTTGACCCTGGGCCCTGCTCGATCCACTCTCATACTTGGACGAAGTTCGCGTGACCGAGTCGCTGTATCGAATGGGTTCCGAGTTTTTCACCACCGAGTCGATAAACTTGATACTGTAGTCCTTCGATGTTTCCCGCGACGGAATAGTCTCCACGCTATAATACTGCTTTTTCTTCACCTCTGGACGCTGTGGGGTTACCGTCTCATAGAAAGCAGACTCCGTCGTAGTCTTATAATAAGCCGATGGATCGGCAGTGGTCCCCAGAGACTCACCGTTCGATTCCTCGTAAAAGTAGTACGAGGCTTGACTGGGCGATCTTTCGGGGTTGTCAGTGGTGACGATGCTCTTCACCGAAGCAGGCGTCACCTCAACAGGTCTCTCTAAAGTGGATTTCGTGGTCGTGGCGTAGTAAGTCAATATCGGAGCCGCTTTGCTGGTCATCAGTCCCGACCACGGTTGATCCTTCCCTTCAACGTTCCCTTGGTTGGTCACTTGGTTCTCTGTTATAGGACCGATGCTGTAGAACTCGGGGTTATCGAGAGTCGTCGGTTTATCCGGCGTGGGTGTCGTGACCTCGATATATGGAACAGTTTTTATGGATGTAGGAGTACTGGTCGTGTTCCTGTACGACGTTCGACCGTACATTTTTATGTTGCCTCGCGAGTCAGTCGGCGACTTTGCTCTCGTCATTGGCGTAGTTGTCGCGATCTTGTACTGCTTCGGGGTTAGTTTCCTCGGCGGCAAGTACGTGGGCCTTGGTCTGGGCATAGGGGTGGTTACTGGACGTTTCGTGTACTTCTTCGTCGTGGTCTTCTTGTCCTCGAGAGCAGAGAAGAAGTCTGGCGGGGGTGGAAGGATGATTCCTGGGACCAGAGGGCCTGGCGGCACGGCAGTCGCGTTGTCCTGTTTATACTGGAAACTGTACGGCGGTGGATAATAGATCGACTGGTCCTCCTCGTCGTAATCCGACTGATTACCCGGCGGCGGGACGAAAACGGCACCCGGTGGTATCGCGTGGTAGAAAGGAGGAAGACTACCTGGTGGCGGGGAATTAGACTTCAACCCCTTCTCACCCTGATTCTTCGATCCAGGTTTCCCATTGGAAGTACCATTTTTCACGTTGTCCGCGTTGGGCATGACGAGCGTCCCGTTCGATATAATGGCGAAGAGTGGCCCATCCTCGGACAGTAGACCCTTTGTGAATAGTGGGTTATTCCTGTAGTCGACGGTACCGTTCTCGATCTCCTTGGTGCCGTTGGGTCCGATGATCTGTAGCGGCCCACCCTCGGTGAGCTGAACCGGAAACGGCGGCGGTACCTTGGGCCTGGAGGGTATCTTGACCTGCCTCCTGGGCGCCTTGTAATTGTCAATCGGTGGCCAGGTCGTCGGCCCATCCCCGCTGCCTTGTGCGGCTTCGTGGCCAGGAAATTTCCCTCCTCTTAGCACTAGCACGTGGTTCTCAGCCAACCAAATCTCGTCCTCGTCGAGACCACCCAAGGTATGGATGGTATCCTTCGGCACTTCTGGATTGCTTAAGTAACTGATGATCCCTGGTCGCTTGGGTGGAGTTCCATAGATCTCGTTCTGTATGAGACCGTATTTCCCCTCTTTCACCTGCTGGGACAGTGTCTTCTTCTCGTCATCCTCGTCCTTGCGAGTGTTCTTCGTCTCCTTTCCATTACCAGCGGACGATAACAGGATCCCGTCGTCCCATAGCGTCTCATCCTCCTTTTGTTCCTTCGAGCTCACTCTCAGGTGTCCGCCGATCAGTCTGTGGGACACTTTCCTTCCGGGTTCTGTAGTTATCTCGTTACTTCTGCTGGTCGACGACTTGAAGCTTCGGCTTAATGGTACGTGTCTGTCTGGACGATGACTAGATTCCTCCACGCCGACGTGCCGTCTTTCCCTGATCGACGATGATTCGACGATCGACGCGCAAGTGGCTAACAGTGCTACGCCTAGTAGGAGCTTCCGTAGACGAGGTTCTTTCCGCATCATCTGGAAAAGAGATCAAGGAGTTTCTACTGTGAAATATGTTACATCGGTGCATTCGCATTATCTATATTTTGCTCGGTTGAGTTTTCTATTTGACAGAGGATGGGAATAGCAATTCTGCTTAATGTATGTGCCGAGTTGGTGCAACAGTTTGCGTCAACGATTCAATAAGATCATCACCACCTAATGCTAGGGACAGTCTGCCGTCGCAATCATCGCGATTACGTTCACGGCCAGTACACATTGTAGGCAATTTTGATAATGCCGTTCAATTACGCGATCACGCTATTCATCTTTCAAGATAACTCGCCGTGTCCCACGTCAGTACGCCCTCTCCCACCCGCGTGCAAGGAAAGTGCAAGTTTATTTGTGCTCTGCGGAGGTGTTTCCGTTCCACGGAGTAGCTTTGCTTTCCCCATTCAAGGTGCACCTTTTTCTCAACTATTACGCAGGGAAAAGAACACCGTAAAATCTCTCGTTTTTCATCCAACACCACCGCGGCGTAAAGAACTCCAGTCATTCGCGTTGAGTCTCTTCCCTTATCATCAACTCGATTCTTCATCCCCGTGCAAATATTATAGCAATCAATTTAACTCAGTAGAATGTATAAGAACACGCTCGAGTATTCCTTGAAGTATAGTTCGATGGAATCGACGATTTCAAAGCTTTCGCTGAGGGGAACGTCGAGTGGCGTTCACGAATTTCTCGAATTCGCCAATTTCATTGATTCGGGTCGCAATAATACGGGAATGCGGGACCGGAGGGGGCCACGCCTTTCCCTCGTGAACAGCCGGTGAACGGTCGACAAACATTCACGGGTCACTGGAGTACCACAACTCCGAGTAATGACTTGCAACCGAGTAACGAATCCCAAGCTCACGTTTCTGCATTCGCTCGATGCAACTGGGCCGCCTGCAACGGTGCACTGCCGCGTCTCTCTCGCGGAAGTAACGCAGACCCGCGAGCACGATGTTTCCGACAGGGAGTCCAAATTTACGATCTTATGTTCGCATCACGTTTTTTTTTTACCTTCCCACTGGTATCTTGCCTGCGTTCGATGGGGATGAAAGTTGAGAAATCATTCGAGTGTGCGAAGTTAATTGCGAGGAGTATTGGGTTGATCGTTAGTGGACGTACGAAGATATTTATTTACGTTGTGGTAGATACCATCAGTAATTAGGTAACAACAGTTTGTAAACGAAAGCGATGAGTCTCGTTATATCTTTCCCTGCACGCTTCTCGGAATGATCAAGCGAAGGATAAAATTCTTTCTAACGCACAATTAGCTTCAAGTGGACGCGCTCCTCTACGTAACATTCCGCCGGAAACGTCTTTTTAAACAGTCAAACACATTGATAACACGTCACGCGTATTAAAAGAGTACCTTTCTCTCGGTTTCCTGTGTCGCCGTTGGTCTGCACGACGGTAATCGTTTACCAGGTTCTCTCGTGCGTCCTCGAGCAGCTATAATTCAGTGACGGGCACGCAATAGTAGTGCGCTTCTTCCGAGAGCCCCGACCTGTCCAGCACACCGATACGTGGAATATCGTACACTTCGACGACGTGTCTCGCGCGAGTGCGACCGATTTCTCCGCGAGCGGCCTTTTAATCCGTGAAAAAGCAACGTGACGGAATCCTGGAATTTCTTTGCGTAGATATCAGCCGAAGCGCGAGCCATGGAATTGCGCTTGTGCCTGCTCGAATCATCCTCGGAACGTTACTACAGATAATGCTTAATCTAATCCGCGCCGGGACGCCGCAACGATGTCGAGGAAGTCGCTCGTCCACGCTGCGTTTTACTTTCTCCGTTTCTAGCAATGACTTTGATCACTTGTTCGGCGATCGCCGCCGTTCACGTGTCTAGCATCGAGACGATCTAAAAGCCGAAGCGACGGTCCGTTAGCTGTTCGCCTTCTGATCGATCGTGGAATCGGTTTCCGGGCACCAGGAAGACACCACGCGCGATTACTCGTTTCGTAGGCGCGCAGCGACCTTCGAGATCCGGCCCAGCGGCTTTTCCGCCAAGATTACACTTGAGCAGACCGTCCCAATTAACAGACACTTTTCTCGCGGCGATATTCATTAGGAAAGCGACGGAAGGCGAAGTCACGGCAGGGCGAAGCTGTCGAACAGCCGGTCGCGGTGGCATGGTACACGTGACTGGCCGGTTTTCATCACCTTTCCCAGTGCACCAGGCCTCTCAAGGACGTCGGTTCGGAAAGGTGGAGCCATTTCCAGGTGGTAACGAGATACGCGCGCCACTGGAAAGGAGGAAGTCGGCTAAATGTTTCGTACGATTAACGAGATCGCGCTTGCGCGCCTTTCCATCGTCGGATCGCGGATCGCAATCTTCTCCTGCTAGCCGATTATTTCGGCTCGATCGGTGCGGAACAACTCGTGCACGAAACGAAAAAATGTCCAAACGAAAGCTTTCACTTTCGCGCGGCGCTCGACACTGGCGGGCTTTTTGCCGGTGATAAGGAATTTGAATGACAAGGACTTTCTTCCGGTGCAGGCTTGATTCGATGCTATTCTGTTGGTCGACGAAAGTTTCTTCGACGGCTCTATAACTTTTCAATCATCCGTCCGCTTCTTCTTTCGCTGTTTTGTATTCCCCGGCTGGTTTCCGGAAATGTTTCTTTCGTAGTAGAAGGAAACTTCTTACGCGATGTGTTATGGTGCGACTCGTTTCGTAATAAGTGATAAGATTTGTGTGTCATTCGGAACGTTAACTCTCGAAACCTGGCACTTTGACCTCATTCTACTTGTCGAGGACCGAGAGTCCTTCGGTCGCTGCTCTATTTTAGAATTCACAAAGGGCGAGCCGCCTCGGATGGATCAGGCATTGAGAAACAGTCGAGCAATATTTGGTCTCCTTCGTTCCGCAAGACAGATCGTCGATTTTTCGTGACGTGACGTAAGAAGAACGATCCCCCTGGCGTGGCAGGTGCTGTTACGCTACCGTTCCGACTAGACCTGCCGCAATATCGTTTCTCGAAGCGAGATTTTCTGGCCCCGCTGCCTTAGATCAACTCGATTTCGTTCGATGTAGATAAAAAAAAGCTGCGTACTTGCCCGCGGTGAACGCGGGATTGTAATGCAGTAGCTGTTGTAGCGCTACCTCGTCTCGCAAGAACTACAGAGAAAATCCTACTCAACCCTCTGCGATTACACATCTACATCAAAAGCACTGTACTCCATTCTATTTCCTCCTGGCCTCGCAGTAGAAAATTACAACATTCACGCACGAGATGCTGATTATCTCAGCTTCAAGGGCATCGATAATTCAAATATCTGCTGGGAATCGTTTACTAGATAGGGCATAAAATGGTCCCCGAAGAGTTGAGAGGTTATCGTAATCACTTCGGAGCTCGCTATCCCCGATATGGCCCTGTGATCTCGTCGAGCCCAGATAGCACAGCTAACGAGAACGAATTAAATCGCGCGACGGAGTAATAAAGGGCGCTCCGAATTGCTCGTTACGCGGAGCCATAGAGCGGGCGTTAAATCGAATACGCTCCAAACTCGAATTGACACGCTTGTGGTAATAAAATGCAAGGCACCAACTACGGCAACAGTTCTTGATAGTTTTGCTGCGCACAGTGCGCGGCCTTGAATGCAGGTCACCAAAAGCGTTTCGAGTGTGCAGCAAACCGGCA
This sequence comes from Andrena chrysosceles, assembly GCA_963855975.1. Taxonomy (NCBI): domain Eukaryota; kingdom Metazoa; phylum Arthropoda; class Insecta; order Hymenoptera; family Andrenidae; genus Andrena; species Andrena chrysosceles. The sequence continues at coordinate 4,256,596 of OY979766.1, read as the reverse complement.
TTGAGAAGTAGAGACGACGGTTCCAGAGGTGGTGAAAGGCTGTAGGTGGTTCAGATGCTGCGTCGATCGTTCCAGCGCCGATTTATTGGCCGGTTATCGTTCGCCCGATCGTGGTGGCCGGCTCGTTGAGATGCTCTGCCTCGTTTTGGGCAACAACACGTTGCACCACTCTAGTACTTGGCGTAAGAGCCAGCGTATGGCCGGCCGTTGTTATCCAATTGAGTTTACGCTTTCAGCTACTTTCCTTTTTGTTTCGCGTTGTGCTCGGTGAGCAGCATTAATTCCTTAACGCCGTGCTAATGCCTCCGAGCAACTTTCGGTGCGTCACTTGCTTAGGTATGCTTCCTGTTATGACAGCGACCGTGTTCTCTGCAGCCCGTTCTGCCGCCGGCCACAATTCGGCGTTGCAAATCCTGCTGGCTAGATAACAGGTGGAAATCAGGTTCTTTTCGTATACGCGATTCCCACGGAAGATACCGTTCTCTAGATAACAGTAGACTGTGATACGCGCAGCTCAGACAGCAAAAATGATTCTTCCGTAAATATACAAGGCAATTCATTAGAATACTCTATCAGATAGATAAGTATTACAATCCCTAGTTGTTGAACCGTTTTATCTGCCCTCCTGATAACAGCTGACAGTCTCCAAAGGATTAACGAGTGTCGATCGCAATCCTGTTCTCATCTACATACAACCGGTAGATGACGAAATTACTCGTACGATTGTTTCAATAAAAAGTTATCGAAATAACCGATCAGACCAGTGGAGATTTCAGGTACATTGAACTGCATGCAATTTTTTGTCCGTTCCTCTTTCTTTTCTGTTTCTCCTAAATATTCAGCCTGCGTTGCTTTCAGGCTAGCGTATCCGTTCATCTATGGTTACTTTCTCCTTTTTATTTCCAAATCGTCAACGCAGAAGCGTACCCTGGGACGATGCTCTCTTTGTACCACGTGCACAGGCGATCCTGCGAAGCACGTGCTCGAATTTCCAAGAGAAACGCATTTCTGACCTCGTTCCAGATATCGCGAAGAGAAAGACCAGACTTGATCCCACGAAATTTCCTCTATTTTCAAATTTTCAGCCTGACACATAATTTGTAGCGCCTAGTTCAGGTAACGGGATGGTGAAAGCTAGAGCCAACGTCGAGTTCAGCTTATCTTTGCTGCGGCTCCTAAAAGTGCGCAAGCGGTTATCTGTTTGCCCCGCGTAGACCATTCAGACGCTTTCCACGGGAAAAAGGTGTCACACGATTTCTGTAGTTCACGGGAATGCTTAGTTCACACCTTTGGTTGTTCTCTGTGAAGATTGAATGATAGCGTTGTGTCGGTTGTCCCTGGTGCAGAGGTACGAACTAGAGCTGTCTAGTTTTAAATTTTCGAATACACAAACTGGAAGCGAGTGAAAGTCATTTCTTCCAGCTGAATACATGATCGTTCGAATATAAGAACATTTCAGATATTCGGGATATTGGAACTCAAACTATATTGACTCTAGATCCTCTCAAGGTATTCTAATCCAACTTATAACAGCTGTCTAAGTAGTAAACCCTCATCATAAAATTCCACTTTCAAGATCTGCTTCCAAGAATAACAAGACCTATCAGTAGTTCAGTCAGCCCATCGAGTCTATTCATTTTACCCTGAAATTTGGTTCTGTTTACTCCTAAAGGTGTCGTATCCTCGAATCACCTGGCACCGTGCCGCGTTAATTCGCCTTCGGATAAACGCGACGGTCATGAATTCGAATCGGTATCAAGGCAGATCCCTCGAAGTTATCAATGATGAGGTCTGCCAGCGTTAGACTGACAGAGACGAGTGGCAACCGCCATAGTGGAACACCTTGGCATTGACCGGCTTGCTCTGCAAGGTAACTCGCTTGCATAATATGCTCGTCTCGTTCATCCCGAGACTATGCTGGATTATTCTCCTCCTCAGCCAGCGCAGCTCCTTTAACGGTGGCATTACGTGCAACAACGCGACGCCTCTGTTGCTTCTTTTTTTCAGTTTCGAGGTGCCTCGATTGATTATACATTGGCTCGAAAGCCTTGCGATCGAAAATTCTGTGCAAATCCACGATGCAGACTTTATTTGTTGGTACGCACGATCTCGAAGATCAATCGTTTTCGAGTCGTAATACAATCGATTCTCCGTTATTGATTCAGGGTAATTGGTAATAGTTCTTATTCGAGGTAAATTGTTGATTCGCTACATACTAAAAAATTGTTTTCGACCGATCTTCTCGGCGATATGAATAATCGGAGCTCCGCGAGCGTCGACGCTATTCGAGAATTATAAATGTACGGCGTGTATTATGCAGAGTTATCGGAACGCGTGCGGCATACGCACAGCCCATACCGGTTTACGTTTTTGTTGCGACTGTAAAAGCTTGTACTGGTCAGACAAGGTTAACGGCCCAATTTTTTCACCCCGCAAAAATCGTCATCCTTCGCGAGGACTCTTTCCCCCGCGGACTTATAGTGCTGCGAGCAGATGACGAAACTTCCTCGTCACACAAGGAAAACACGAACCCCTCGTTCCCTCTGTATTTTTAGTTCAAACGTATCGTGCAATCGAAGCTCCCGTCCGTCGCAGAAGCAAGCCCAGGAAACCCGCGACTTCCAGACGTGACAATAATTCGTACAATAAATACATCCTCGCTAATTTCATCAGCACGTCCACGGACCATTTTCCTGTTTGCTTACTCGCTTACCTTCGCGGTAAAACGATCAGCGCGTAGCGACGAACATAGAACGACAATTCGGTACCGCGTTTTAAGAGAGCACCGACTCGAGGGATGACCTTTCGTTGTGCTCCACTTCGAAAATAAACGCCTCGATCGAAGTGGCCGTTTTAGGGAAGCGATCGATGCTGGAGCATCCAGTCTCCAGCAATTAAAACCACCACCTTCCAATTAGCCGGCGATTAGCCACCATTGCAGCGATTTTTACCATTTCATAAGGCTTATTTCGACCAAGGTCGCTCCACAGACGCTGAAACACCTCGCTAACGAACCCTCGAGATCAGGCTCGTCGCGATCCGCGAAGCTCATAACGATTCCTCAGCGGGACTGTTAACGAACGAGTGTTTACGCTTCGTTCCACATTCCCGTTCTCGCGTCGTTCCGTTGATTATCCCGCGAATTAAACAGGTTCGCTGGATGAATCACGGCTGGATCGTTAACTTTTAACGCGTCACATTTGTTTCCCGCCGATTCCAACTTTTCTCTCTCGCGCTTCGTCTCGTGTACAAGCGTGTTCCCACGCTTCGATCGGCCCTGCTTGCTGCATATCGCGCCTCATGATAGATTCAATTAAGGACTGGACAAGGGGGAAAGCCAGGGCGAGACGAAGGTTACGGCAAGGTCTATGGTTTTCATTTTTGCTTCTCGAGTTGATCTCGTCGGTCGTACACTCTCAAGTGCAATCGCAATTTATTAGCAACTCGTGGTCTGATCGTTGGCCCGTAACTCGTACGCTGAATTGTGTTTTCGACGTTTCCACGACTGTCCGCTATGGTAGCTGTGATCAGATAATGTTTTCTCTTCAATATAATTGCAAAAATGTCACAGCACGTGGTTGATCGTGCCTTTAGGTAACTCGCGTTCGAGAAAATTGCAATATCTGGAGATTTTCTTTTGTGAGATACCACGAGTCTTCGGTGCAACTGTTATTTTGGTAAAATTGTGACTTTTTCTGATGTAAAATCGTGTTGAAGGACCTTTTGCCCAAAGGATACGTTACACGCGGGGTTTCTCCAAGAAGAATCGTTTGAACGTGTGCCTAGGACCGTTCCAAGCATTTTTCAGAGATCTAATTTGAAATTCCAAGTTGTTGGGAAACGTGTTCGACCCTGTTCTCGTTGATAAATTGTTTATAGTTACGAGATACACGATTTGCACAGCTAGCCGCGTATCTATGTGCCACTTTCTCTGTGCGGTTATGATTTTTTCCTCGTCGTCACACGGCTTAAAGAGCAAATTGCGTAAGTTGATAAGTGGTCGGGGTTCCGGTGTGCTCCGATCTGGGCGATCGATCCGCGGGGATATCTGCGCGCGACTTTTCTCGTTCTTCTGCCACGAGATCACTTGGACGTATACGCGGTGGAAATTAGATTTCTAGATCGCGATTTACCTCGGCTCTCCGCTTTACAGCGATCATAGACCTGTCAATGCAAGGACGCGTTGCTCAATAGGCCACCCGCGGAGTTCGCTATGGCAATAATCGCGAAACGAGCACGTCCATTTGTCACAATTCTATTTAATTGCTCGGTGATCAGTGTGCCATCCGCTGATATGCTTGAGTCGACGGAACAAAAAGGAACGATCGTTCATTAATGTCGGTGGAAGGCTAATTGCACGACTAACTCAACGTACACACCACTGATAAAAAGTTTCAGATCATCTTTTTCAATTGGTAGACAAGCTACGATCGAGCGGCGAGGAAAGTTTAACGCGAGTGTGCTCCAAGTTTCAATTACAGCCGTCGAACTTTACAAAGAACATTGCATAGGAATTATCCCATTATCAGGAAGCAATCAAGAGATCTAAAGCCCCTTGTCATAAGTGTATCACAGATTACCACGTCGTTCTATCTGCTGCACGTGACAAAAACAAACAGGTTTTGCCCCATTTTTCATCGATGCGAGTTATGTTAAAGTGAAAGTTAACGGTGGCTAGGAAGCACGATCTCCACTGTGTTAATGACAAATCCAGGGTAATTAAGCGGACATGTGAACGAGCCCGCGTATATATATAGGCTGGACGGATCTGCAGGAAATCTTAACTTTCGCAAACTGACCGGATACCGGTAACGACCAGCGTGCGTGCGAGAACGGGAGGATCATTGACAGCAGAATCACCGCTTTTTATTTGCGGAACAGTTCCATAGATTTTCCACGGTGAACGTTAGAAGTGTTCTTTCCGCGTTAGGGGATCGGAGAATCGTTTCCTCTGCGCTCGTGATCCTCCCTCTGCGCATGAACAATAATAATCTGCATCCTGTGCGCGATGGCTTCGAACATTAGAACGAGTGCTTCTCGGAAGCGTTCTACCGGGCCGCAATTTTTTGCCAACAATTTCACGCAACCGAGAATGATCTGGTAAATGGAAGTTATTTCGTTAAATCCGGATCCAGCGGTCGCAACATTTCGCGCGTAAATGTCACAAGCTACACGGGAACATTTCACATGGTCGATTTGTGAAAGCTCAGCTCGCGGACTGTGATATTACTCGTAGTAAGTTCATTGGTCATTCATTATTCGAGTGCCTCGGTCCGGTTCTCTCCTATCATTACGCCCGATTGCGAGTCGATCGGGTGACTTCGTTCCCTCCATTTTTCTCCCCCGCGTGTCTGTAATTACGCCGTTCTCGCGAGAAGAAAAAAACTAGGAAAGGAAACGCTCGATAAATATTCATAGGCGAGGCAAGGACTCCGCGATCCTTTGCCTTCTCCGTGATCTCGCGGGACACATGAACCGCTATTCGATGATTCACGAGAGCCCGGGCATATCCGTTATATAAATCCTCTGTTCGTGCATGTGCAGGTGAAAAGCGTGAATCGCACAACGGATCCGAATACCAGGAAACGGACGCGCGTACTTTCCCGTTAACGCGTGTGCACTGCGATCACGTTTCCCCGCAATTCTCTCGTTACTCGGAAATCATCTATCATCCTGGAATGCTCTCGATCGATAGTCGAACACGCGCGTCAGAGATAAGTTAGTTATTCTCCTTCCCTCCCGCCCCACACAGGAAAAAAGAAAAGAAACACTCGTCCCCTGCACGTTCACAGTTGGAATGAAAAGGAGACTCACGATCCTCTAAGCTCCACGGTCCCCTTCGTGTGGTCTCTCCGTTGGTACGCGTGCTACTCGGCGCTCGGACGCGTGTTCGCCGCTTCATGCACATGAATCTACCCCGTTCGCGGTGCCAGCGTCGACGATGAGGAGCCCCCGGCGACAGCTCCGTTTCACCGGGACATAGCGCGCGGTCAGCTCTCCTCTCCCTTGTCCCACCTCCACTGCACTTGGGACGGCGACGAACAAACGAATAGCCTCCCGGTCCACGCAGATCTTTATATCGGGTGGATCCTACTGGCCCTGCGCCAGTGTCCCACTCTCTGTCAGGCGTCAGGACGCACAGACCGCTACGAACTGTTATTTGACCGCGACTCCAGCCACGTATCGGACTGTATATCGAGAGTCGCGGGCGTGCAAGCGTGCTACTCGCGCGAAAGGGACACAAGCTCCGTGCCTCGTGTGTCACGAGGCTCTCCTACGACTGCCGACTGACGGGCTACTCGCCTTGTTCCGCTCGCACACACCTCTTTCACCCTTCCTTTCCGCGTCCGTTCCGAGCTGCTGTCCCTCTCCCACCTTCGCGCGGAATCGTTCCTCGTCGCGGTATCCCGCGATCGCCTGAAAATCGACACTTTCCGCCTACACCCACGCACCCACCGCGCTTGTTCTAATTCTGTTACTTCGCTGGCGAGGGCAGGGTGAGTGGGAGCACAGCGCTGGGAGACGCGCGATGTACCCCTGCTGGACTCTGTTATTGCTATCACGTTGACTCAACCGCAAGCACGTCCATTGGAAATGCGATTCTTGTGAGAATGCAATGCAAGATTCTTTTTTTGAACGGTGCAAGTCATCTCGGTTGAATGTTAGAGGGGGTAGAATTGTTTTTGTAGGGTCTAGAAGTGTAAGTTCATCGAAAGTGAATTTTCTAGAGGCGAAAGCGGGTCTCACTTTTGGGAAGACTGGATTACCTGGCTAAGTTTCGAGACTAGATCTTTCATCGAAGTTATAGTTCCAGAAATGGGACCGTAGGACCTGATCTCTACTCCTACGAACTCCTGTAGTCAATCGTTCTATAAATGACTGGCACCTGTCGATGCAAGAAACTGGTCGCGAAAGCCTCGAGAATCTTATTCGGAGTAATCTGATTTAATAGTTTCGTACTTGCGCGGTTTTTCAGTAGCCTGCGCCGGGTTAGAGATTGAGTCATTAAGCGGATTGGATTCGATGGTTTCGAGCAATGGGCGTAGCTGCACGATCCCCCTTAATCAACCGCCACGGTTTAGAAATCTTCGCGGTTTGCCATGCCTCGGGGATAGGTGTCGATTAATTTTATGTACCAGTTTAGTAGCTATCGAGATCGAATTAACCACCCACCTGTAGGAGATCACTGCACTGGAAGTATCAGTCTTAACGAAGGCTAGGCTCCTTTTCAAGACCACCCTGAGATCGCTAATGACCAGTAAATCCTAATTTAGAGCGACGAAAGAGTTTGCTAATGGAGCAGTTTAAGTGATGTTTAACTTTTGCTCCAGCTGTTTAACTTGTGTAATCCATGAGCTTCCAAGTTATTTTGACACGGGAATGTAAACTATACTGATGTAACGCGCGCGGAGACGGAAACGGACATGGAAAAACCTGCTTTTTACTGGTCGTCGATGACTGTATAAAAGAGGTATTCGCAACAGGTCTTCGCCGGTAGCGTGCCACTCGATGTACCCCGTGCACCTCGTCGCCGCTATAACATTTTTATCCGCGATTCGTCGAAAATGATCTCGTTACTCGACGACGACATGCCTGACACATTCCCCCTTTTTTCCATCGCGCTGTTTACCGAGACCTCGCGCGTCTGGTTAGAACGCGCTCTCCTCCACGGTGTAGGTAAACGTCTCAATCGATCTTGGAATGAATCGATGGGCAACGGTGCAACCGTGAAATCGTTGAACGCTCCTTGCACGTAGGCTTATTAGATGACTGACAAGTTATCGTGCGGGTAACGAGCACGGAAACAGAAACGTCGGGCCCATGAACAATCGCGCCACTCAAGAATCACCTCGCGTAAAGGTTGGCCACACTAGCCGCATGTTAATTGACGTGACCGCTGATTTGAGTTAATAATTGCCCCGAGTTTATACCTTTTTCCCTTAGAGAGTGGCGTCAGGCGAGTGCAGGATTAAAATATCGGTGCCCTGACACACTTTTGGTAGTGGGACAGTGGTCACGTGTTGCTTTTTCTAACTTTACACTGTTTAATTGAGACTGACACTTTAGGGGAAACAAATTGGGGCGATTAGATCCATGATTTTCCTTGAAGGATTTCACGCGTAGATTGTATTCTTTGAAGTTTATACACTATCGATGTTGTACCGTAAAATGGGGGAACATTGGCAGGTTTTTGAAACATTTTGTTATATAATGTAAAAATTAACATGTTTACATTTGATTTAAGTATCTCATCATAACATTGCATCTTTTGTGATTGTACTACAAGTGTCAAAATGCACAAAATTTGTGTCCTTTCCTTCTTTAATAAATGTTAAAAGCGTTACTGTACCGGGGTAACATTAGCACATCATGTAGATAGCATTAACGGGATAAGTTTTATTAATCTGAGGTCAGTAAACTTAAATTTCTATATTTTATTTTATTTTTTGCATCTTAACTAAAATCAATTCGTAACATTGCCACATCATATAAATAGCATTAACAGGTTAAGTTTTACTAATCTGACGTAAAACAACGTAATTTCGGCGTATGCCAATGTTCCCCCATTTTACGGTACCATAGTTTGTTGCCTTGAATAGTATTGCGTCTCTTTGGATATTTCGTCTCGTCAGGTTAATAGGTCGCAGAACTTGCGATCCACTTCACGGCAGCAGGAAATTTTCGGACGGCACGCGCGTAAATATCCGTCCACGCATAAAGGAGCGCGCAAAAATATTTCGCGACGCTGATCACGTGCAATAAACACGAACGTGCGCGGAAGTTTGGCCCAGTTCTCGACCCTGCGTTCATGAAATTTTCTTCGTCACCGGCTTGATAAGCATCGTTACGATCGTGCCTGACAATTCCGCTCCGGGCTCCGAGGAGGATGGAAATTTATCCGCCGAGACAGCTCCCCCTTTTTATTGTACCAGTTTTGAATGCCTCTTGAGACACTTGGAGTTTTTGCCACTTTATGTGACGCGGTACTGGGCGAGGCGCTTAAAACAACCCGTCAAAATAATTTCCTTATTTTTGCAGAGAAAAGTAGATGGAAAAACAGATAAAACTCGTTTAATTTGAAGAACTCAAAGTTCGCAGTATCCTGCGTGAAAAACAGTAAGGTCCTTTTTCCCATCTTTCATTTGTAAGTTTTTATACAGACGATGTCTTTTATGTGCATCATGTGCAAAATATACAGAGCATAATCGAGATTAAGAATAAAAAAAAACGTATTACTCGAATGCGATTTCTGCTCGATCTCAATTTATTTTACTTTTTCTTTCGTTTTAATAATTTCTATATGTTTCAAAGTCCTTGAGCATTCTGAATATCGCACCGAAGTAGGAGCGAAGAGATTGACTTTTTTCATCCATTCAGCTCGGTTTTATTCGCGGATCTTGATGCATCGTTAATAATTTCGGTCCCCTCTCGGAGCCATATTTGGACGTACACGTTTGTGTATGCGGTCGATGGCATCCAATGGTTCAACCTCTCGATCTCCACAATCTTTTGCGTAAACTGGTATCGACTACTGCAGTTATTCGGCCAAAGACTTATAGCTTTTAGTAAATCTCGAATCACTAAACTTTCCATATGCTCGCATCGAACCCCTTAAGTTATCACTCCACGCAAGTGAATTTCTAATCAATTTTCAGTCGAGCACATGTCAAGTGCTGCAAGTATCTTCTTCAGGCGTTGCACGTATCAGAATGCAGCCTAAACACTAACCACGCACAACTCAGCTCAATTTCGGCGACTCAGCATTCCTTCGTCGCTTCGAACATCGACATCTCCGTATTATCGGGCACTGACGACACCGTCGAGCAGCGAGCCGTGACGCAAATCCTGAGCCAGCCAACCGGTAACGATGAGAAGGTCCTATTTTTAAGGCACATCGTTCATTCGCGCTTTTCCAAGGAACGTCCTGAGTCAGCGTCTATGGACGTCCCGAGAAACAATTCGATCCCGGGCGGGGAAAGATCGTCCGCGTCCATCCACCGCTGAGGACGCGTGTTTATTTCGATCGAACAGCTATCCAGCACGTGAGTCATGGGAAGAGATTCCCGGGGGCTGCCTCCACCAAGGTCGACCATGGCCACGGCCTTCGCGTCACCGATTTTCAGGCGCCATGCAGCGACGGGCGAAATAGTTTCGACGTGTTTTTTCTTCCTTTTTTTCGGTTAGTTTACGACGGGCCGTCGTTGAAGAACGAGAAACGCTGGTTTGAGGGATTTTTATGAATAATTACGTTGAACGAAAAGAGCACTTCAACCGTAAAGTCAAACGGCGGGTAGTTCCTGTTTAAAAGAGGAGAAAGTGTACTTAAATTAATGGGTACTTTATTAAGAGCGTCTTTATTACTTCTTTAATGAATTTTTAATTCCCTTTCGTGTATACACAGTGCTGTGCTCGGCATATTTCTCGAGATTTCGTCAGTTAATGTTAATACGAATTCAATGACCTACTGCAAAGTGCTCTTCGGAAGAACTTGACTTTCCAGTTATCCTGATAAGACACCCTGTATATCCGGTTTAATAGCGAGTTTAAACGGGAATGCGGAGTCTGATGCACCTTTATCAGTTTATGTTTATTCATCTTCTTCTATAGACTAAACGAAAGAATACACCTGACTGCTTTGCCAACGATCGATTCAACGTTGTTAAAATAGCTGCCAGACGTTCCTAATTACGATTAATTAGCCCCCGATGCAGTGGCGGCTGTTCGCACTGTTTTTCTCGGGAAGTGGGAAATAATTTTCTAGGCGAATAACACGCCAGTTCCTGATTTTCTTCACTCGTTCAAGTAACAGGTAGGGAAACGCGTGAAATTTTCCGAGCAACAATTCCCTGAGAAACCTAGCATCTTTCTTCACCATTAACGGTGTAAATAATTCCCTCGTTAACGCACCTTCATTAATAATCTATTTATAGATAATAGCATCGAACGACGCGTAGAGCATTTGAGGCGTAGTTTTAAGAAGGTAGGGTAATCAATTTCAGTTTCCACGGTGTAAAATCATAATTTAAACCGCTCTCCTTTCGTTCGCATATGTTTTCCCCACGACACAGCTGTGCATACCGCCTATTGTCATCGGCTGTGCGCCATCACAAAAGCCTATTTTTCCCGCAATTTTGTGCGACGGCAATTTCTCGCGGCTTTATCACGCGCGCATCTTGAGAACCGGGTCGAGCTGCTTAATTTCAAGATCACGGCGAAAAGGTTGTTCTTTATAAGCATGAGACACCGCGGCCTTTAACCGAGCCCGCCATCAACTTGTCTTCACTTTCGGTTGTCGCGTGGAACGTCACACCGTCGCAGGAAACTGTCGTCGCTTCCTTTTTTGGACAAGAACGTCGTACTTCGCTGCGCGTATATCGTTCAGCTTGAATCTAACGAGAATAAGGATCGATCGTTGCATTATTTATCGCATAGCTTTTCACAGGACTTCTGCCAGGGAAGTTATTGCTGTCCTCGGTGCTGGTACTTCTAGTGACTTCAACGACCGCGTAAGGGAGTTCGCGTGCAGTTCGGGTAAATTCTCGCGTGGGTTAGTGGAATTGGAACAGAATTTTCTTCGGTACTCGTAGCATTCTTTGCTTCTGTTAATCGTTGCTTCTACTGTTTGCTATTTGTGCTTGGAATTATTGTAGAAATTGTATGCATTTCTCAAAGGTTCTGTAGGATGCAAGTAGTGTTCTAAGTATTTGAGGCGCCTTATGGAATGCTTGAAACTTCTGAGCAGCACTTGCACGAATATAGGTCTCCCGAGATGATTGCCAGTAGTTGAGCGTCAAGTACTGAATTTATGGTTCGTTAGCCTGCAATTAGAACTAAGCCGTTTAACTTAGTTCTAATCGAGTCAGCAACAATGGAATAGCATGAGAGATCGCGGCGCAGAGAGTTGGCTGACCACGCGCGGCTGAATCTACTGCCTCCTTGCGATCTAATTGTAAGTAATTCTTTTGTTTCGAAATACAGACGAATTCGAACTGTTTTGACAGAGTATGATGGAATGCGCAATAAACGAGGGAATAGATTGGGCAGCTCGCGGAATCAGAAATTTAAGAATGCCACTTGGACAACAAAAAAGAAAGGAAACGGGTTATACGTAAACAAGGCTTCGCGTATTATTCGTCGAAGCGTGTTAATGCAAATTCGTGGATTCTTATGTAAAGCAGCGATCTCGAAACACAAATTGCGGCTCGCCGAGCGTTCCGCGCGCGTCAGGCTACCGAATCGAACGAGCAGATCACCAAAAATCCGCTGCTTCTTATTAAATCACTGCTGTGCGTCAGACAATGGAAAGATCGCGCGAGATTTATTCATAAATCTCGCACGGTCCGATCTCGATTTGCATTAAAAAGAACGCCAGCCGTCATTGTGCTCCGCTGAGGGGAGCGCTGCTTGCGATTCATCGACATTGTCGGCAGAACTTTCCTCTGGCCGATTTTCCCTTTCGCTCGCGGAATTAGAAATTCGACTTAAACACGGTCGCTCTTGTTCCATTCCTCATTACGGATTCCGTAGACGCTTTTGTCCGTATATCCTTCCACGTACAATGACCTTCTGCAGGGAGAAGAGTACCCTAGCGAAAGTGTCATTGCTCGTGGTTGCATATTGCTGCTACACATCCGCCACTTTCCCCGTGATTTATTCGGGATTCCACCTGCCCCCCCTCTTTTCAGTGATTTTCGTGACCGGTAGGGTCATTGAGATACGTTCGGGATCATGAAATTGTACTGAACGAGTGAGAAGCTGGGTTAAGTGTCCTTCAAGGGTCTGTTCCACATAAAACATGTACCTACGAATTATCTATTGAAGTGATTATTATTTATTCCACGGGTAAAGACCCTTTAATTTACAATATACAATTAATAAAGTTCACAAAGAACATGATGGTCTACTTCTTGAAGTAATTCTCAGCCGATATTTCAGAATAAATACCAATCATGTATGCCTCGTAAAGGCAAAGGATTCCGTGCTCTCAGCGGTATAAAATTAAGTTTATATGAATTCTCCTCTACGTGAGAAAAGCAACGGATCGGTATGTCGGTGTCTTTACGTCATACGCTGAGTTCGGAGTAATAGAAATTAAAAGAAAAAGATTGACTATGATTATTGGCGAACGTATCCTTAATTGTTCGAGCGGTACGCGTAAAATCCACGTATTCGCAGAATTTGCCCATTCACGGCTAGATACTTGTGGCCGCTTTCCATGTTGGTGGCGAGCCGACAAAAAAATCGCGTATTTGCGGCTGAAGCGACTATGCAATGCCGACAATGCTTGGCGTAAAGCAGGGGAAATATCGAGCGGAATGAATTGTTCAGTGTGAGGCAAGGAAGTTTAAACGATAGTACCTACTTAGTCTTTTCGGAATAAAGCGTTTCGGGAAATTGTTACACGTTACAGAAATCTAGAATGGGGACTAGGTGTTTCTAAAAATGCGTTCTCTCCCCACGTGCCAATTTCCTTCTACATTTGCAACGCTTTCGTAGACTATAACACCCTTGAAGAAGATTGCTTCACCGTTTTCTCACAAAGTACGTAAGCTTCTCGAGCGACGTGTCAGATTGTAATTAATTGACCGAAGAATCGAAGTTGCTTCAAATTTATTATTTCTTTCTCAAACATATTTGACCACCGTGCTATCAATGTTCCTGCTTCTTTCTCGCGAAGGAACAGTAAATCGTTCTTATCCATCTAGTTACACTAAATACACACGTCGTTTCGTAACGCGTATCTTGGGCGCGTGATTTTTCGCCGTTCAGAGACCCACATTGAAATAGTTTGGGCGCTCGTGGAGATTACAATGCACATTAAGCCACGGGCAATGAACATTTATATTCAGGCGCTGTTTCGTCATTCAATTTCTCGTATCCACGTTCCTCGTAGCGAAAATACATAGAGGAACAGTTACGTGGCGGTAATTCATGGCGCGAGCCATGAATACAGTGATTTCATTGCCCCGAACGGTTCGCTCGTGCTTTGCAGACCGTTTCCTTTCAGCCTTTGGATAGAATCATCCAGTCTATCCAGTATCCAAAAACAGAGACTTCCTCAGAGATCGCGCTTCTAATTCACATCTTTCCAAGAATGTAGAGGTCATCGACCTTCAGGGGTATTAAGTGCTAAGTTTCACAGTAGTCTCCATGAATTTTCCCACCCGTGGCTTGTACAGAGAGTTCAATTTACCTATCCAAGGATTCTACCCTCTTGAGTAGAAAGAAATTAAAAAAACCCATGTATCCCTCTGTTATAATCCACCAAACAAAGATTCATCCGCATGACGGTGGAATCTCGAGACTCGGTGTCCCAGCGAGCCCACATAAAAACCGCAACAAAGAGAGAAGCTCTGGAGAGCGTGTCCCGTCCGATTGAATTCGAAAAAGACGCGTCGATGCACTCTGCTGTGAACCAGGGATCACGACCTTGCCGCACGAAATCCGGGATTCGATCACGTTCGCCTTGCGAGAGGGGCCCGGGTCGAAACTCGCCTTTTCTTTTCGTGTGCGTCGCTCACGAGGCCCAGCATGGGAAGTTAACATTCCGGTGGCGTCTAGCGTAAGGCCTTTCCAGTCGATATGGCCGCGCGGTGCATGGTCCCTTTCTTATTTCTCCTATGAGCCACGCCTAGCACTTGCCCCGTGGAGCACCGTTTGCACACCCTTCACCACGTACACCAGCCGCGCGGCGATAGGAGACGCGGGTAGGCTCCGCCAGGAAAACCTAGGCGAGTCTCTTCGGCCGCGATATATCTCGAGCGATGATATCGGGTCTAGTTATCAGGCAACGATGCTTGAACAAAAGATCGCGTAATACACGTTGGCGCTGAAGGGTTGGTCGAAAGAAATCGTCGGAGGAAAAAGGGGGAGAATAGGTCGAGGCGCAGCTATCATTGCCTTCCTATTTGCAAAATCTGACGCAATCGATCTCGAACGGGGCCGAAGCCTTTGAAATCATACTTCGCTCGAAATCTATTTTCCAGCGTGGCGCGCGTTATGAAACGAGAGAGGGTCCCCTGCGCTCTGAATCACTGACAATCGAAGACGAAAGGTGAGCACAGATTCAGCCTCGATTTGCGTCATGGACCGAAGAGGCTGCGGGGAGTCGGGATGAATCGATGCGCTTCCAACGCTGCGAAAGTGGTGCAGATGCTGTGGCTTTGAGCGCAGATTCGGCTATCTTCTTTGCTGTTGCATGATTACGCGAATATTCTACTTGATCAAAGGTAGCTGCAGTGATATCGATTTTTGAGATATGGGGCACTTTGTAGGTAGGCTTCATCTATACAGGGTGCACCGTAGGATGAATTTCACAGACCATTTATATATCTGCACCCAGCAAGAAATCGGTTGACGAAACTTTCCAAGCAATATACTAATTTATTATTTTTCGAGCTCCAATTAGAAACGACTTTGTTGCTCTGAACTAAGAGATTCAACGCAACCTTAAGCCATCGTCGTTAAAAGTCAGCCATTAATTATTGAAGCTGTAACATTTCACGGTTTGTTTCCACTCAATTATAAATCGTTTAACATCGTTATTCTGTAATATCGCGAATTAAGGCGCGTCGAGGCGGCGGGCAAAGTGGCAAAATGATCTGTATGGGGGAAAAAAGTTGGGAAACTAATGGCCGATCGGTGCTGATCCGCGATGAATCACGGCTCTTGACCGATCCGTGAATAATCGATCGGAACTTTCACGGGGAAATAATCGAGCCTAAGGGAACACTCTGCACTGGACGTTTGAAATCAAACATCGATCGTTGCCGGCTCGTCCAGTTGACAATGCATTCGTCAATTCGCGTTATCCCCGTCGGCGCATACACGCCATTGCGGTCACGATACTCTTCGAATATGTAATTTACGACTTAACCGCGAATACCGGATCGTGTTCTTCGATCTGCATACAATGACTTACCCAGACACCGAACATTGTCACAATTATTATCGCCGCGCGTGCATCGGCATCGGTTTTTAAATATTTCATATCCACGCCGGTCGTAGCACGCTTTTTTTTGCAAATCACATATATGAATGCATACTCGTGTGCACCGCGGAATCTGACCTTTTCGCCTCGCGGGGCTGGTAAGTGCGAGGGTTCGTTTGAAAGTGAACAATTTTTACATTACAAGGTCCTTGGAGACTGTTTTATGCAGAGGAAGAAAATCTCGATCTTTGGATATACATTTAAGGGCTGTTCTTAAATTACTTAAGGTAATTTTGGTGATTTCTTACACCCTCCCTCCGCCAACATAAGAATTCGCAAGATTTTATATTCCAATCCCATCCCCCATAACTTTACGTTGCATTTTTTCAGTTATCAAAATTCTTTTAAAGCTTTATATAATTCACTTACTAACTCGGTATCGGGAAATTTAAACTAAAATTAGTTCTCTGGAACATTAATGATAGAATTTGTATTTATTGAAAATTAGGTTGAAAAAGATTACGTAAGACGCCACCTGACACCCTCCCGTAAGAAAATGTTAAAAATTTGCAAACCCCTAAGAAGATTTAACGGAATTAGTGATATGAATTCTTTTTAACTATAAATCACTTCTATTGAATATGAGTTTGATTCTAAAAGTTACACTTCTACCTGCAACCACATCTGACCTTTACACCCACCCGAAAAAATATAACTTGAGAATAGGTTCGCCTCTCCCTCCATACAACTTGAGAATTCGATTCCACCCGGCAACCTTTTCCTCCCATAAACTTGAACGAATTTCAATAGCCGCAGCTCTCACGGTCCCTCACACTTGCTCGCCCCTAAACAATTCCGTTAGGATCGATCAGACGTCCTCGTAACTCATGAATATCCACGATCGGCGGGATAGCGGGCAAATAGCTAGGAGCGTTGCTTCTTACGCAACAGACAGCCTTTGTAAACGCGATCTGCCCGATTGCTCGCGGTCGAATCGTTCCATCGAAGAAGTGTCTTCTCTAACGACTTAATTCAGCCGCGGCATTGAATGCACTTCAATCGGAATCTCCATGCGATCCACGCGCCGGTTTGTCCTCGCGATGCAAGGGAACCGCGTCAACGACGCGCCGCTAATTGCCAGCGTAATCAAAGGCCGCTCGGCGCGCTTCGAATTTAAATGCCAGTTCCCTCGAATCGGTGCATCCCGAGAGCGTTTTCTCGCGACGGCGGTCCCGCGAAAAAAACCGGCCGCACCGCGGCGAGCGATTACGAAATGAAATAGAAGAGGTCGAGGGCGGCTAGCGGCACCGCAACAACGATCACAGTGAGACTCGGCCTTTTCTCGTGATTACCGTCATTTCGATGGCGGGTGCATTATCGTTGTCACGCGTGTTGCGACGCGCAACGTAATCGCGCTACGCGTTTGTGTAATCGACAGTTCCTGTATTCTCCATTAGCCTGCTAACTCCTGCTTGTTGTCATTGCGTTTCCGAGTATCGTTCATTGCGCTGAACGCATGGGGAGCACGGTGAGCACGGTGATCGGTGCTTCTTGGATAGGGTTGCGTAACGTGGAAGACTTAGCTGTGTCGTTGTCTCTCGGTGGGTTAATTTGTGATCGATAATCATTGCTATGGTTCGTTTGACCTTTCCTTTTGATCCTACGCAGGGGCGGACTGGGTCTAAAAATATTGGTTGCCAGAAGACAAAGGGGGACCACCCATAGCTATAATAAGGCTATCATTTCATTTTTACAAGAGATAAATAAAATATTCGAAAAATACATAGAGTAACTGTACTTAAGGGGGAACACCACTGTGACGGCCGGCAAAATGAGCCCATTTTTAAGATTTTTTTAAGGGACAACTTACAGTTTTATTATAAAATTGTTATTACCTATCTTTAGTACAATGTCTTAAGAGACTATAAAAAAAAAAGTAATAGAAAAACATGCATAGATTTCCATATACAGTTAATCTCCTACATCCCTCACAAGAAAACATAGGTCGCTTATCGAAACGATATCTTTGGAACGGCAACTCTGAAATCAATTTTTTTTTTTAAATATAATCGGTATGAGTGTAGTTTCCGTTGTGCGTACCGATTTTTAAAAAAAATTATTTTTGTAAAAATGGTGCGCTTGGGAAGAAAAAGTTTCGAAAATCCGCAAAAAAATGGATAGTTTTTCGAGCGTATTTAAAGAAATATGTTTTCGATCAAAAAATCGGTACGTACAACTGAAGATACTCTTGTTTTAAAGATCCTATCAAAATTTCAAGTCGATCGGATAAAAATTGACAGAGCTATTGATTCGATCAGTTAGAAAAATGTCGTTTCGAGAAAATCGCGTTTAAAGTTTGCACGGGAAAAATCACACTTCCGTTCGTGACGTTCACTGTCACTCGAATGCCCGATCAACGGTTGCATTTCTTCGATTCTCGAACGAACAGCGTACCGTGCGTAAAAACGGGAAAAACCCAAAATTTATAACCTTTAACAATGTGGGGGAACAGTGGGTAAGAAAAATGTCGGCGCGCTATTTGCCGCTAACATAGCGCGCTCGGAACGGCATCGTGACGCGTCTCACAAAATGCACTGTATCTTCGTCAATTCTTCGAATATCAACTTGAAATTTTCAGAGAGTATTTTTGAAGAGTTAAACATTAAGAAAGTGAAGAAAAAAAATCGAAATTTTTTCAACTTTCACAGTGGTGTTCCCCCTTAATACAGTAATGCCTCGTTAGTGTCCCGTTTTTACCATGCGTTATAATCCCGCTCACTATCCCCACCATTTGTTGGAATCCTTCGGTCGAGAGTGAGAGAACGAAAGAGACGACGGCAACTTCGTGTCAACTGTTTCGTTCCCTCCCGCTCTGCTCTTGGGTTTTCTCACTCGCGGCATCGGCCGCACGGAATAGCTTAGAGCATATACTATTCCAAGGAAATAGTGTCCGCATCGCGTTAGTGTCCCTCCGCCAGCCCCGATCGTCGGGATTATAACGAGGCATTACTGTATCGCCAGGCAAATGTTGAATCGCTGTCAATTGAATAATAATTGATATTTTTGCATGCGGTTTGTTTCAAAGTAAAGAGAAATTATTTATCTTTCATATAGCATAAGTTAGAATCGTTGAAACTTACAAATTGTTAATTAGGACTCAAAAAACGTAAGATATGCAAAAATCCGGTCCTGGAAACAGTGTACCCGACTTGCCATCGGGTAAACTGACATCCTGACCATTCCGCCACTGATCCTATGTGTTCTGTGGGTACTTTAGATTCGGATTGGTTGTTGAGTATTGCTTCGTGCACTGTCATTGATTTAATTCCTGGGTGAGCAGTAGGTTTTATACTGTCCACTCGTGTCGCATTGTCTCACGTGGTTAATATGTTCGAAAGTATCATTAATTATCTGACATCGAGGAGTATTGTTTCCGAAAGGCGAACGCTAATCGTGAAACCGTTAAGCTTTACTTTGTTACCCTTCTCTCGTATTAATTTTCTGCAACGAACGGGTCCTGCATTGTCTCGTAACATGCAACGTTCCGTGTCGTTATCAGTAGATCTCGGAGCGCTAAAATTATCGAAGAGGCAGGAAGCAACGACGGTCGTTGGATTCTTCTGGAACAATAACGCGTAACCTGGCAAGCTTTATTCTTAGATTTCGCTTTCTGGTATGCCGCGGTTATTCAACAGCGATCGATATTTCAAAAGCGATTTAATGTCCATAAAAGAGGAATCGAGGAAATGGGTGCGCGATAGTGGAGCCGAAGAGTACCCACGTTCCACGAGGCTGGAGAATTGAATTCGCCGCAAACAAGGACCGATTCGCTCGCGGCGAATCGGTAAAAGTAGCCACAGATCGTTACGACACACTCGGTATTCTTCGATTCACTTGGATTTCTGTCAACTTCACTTCCTCGATCTTCTCGAAACGGGGAGCATCGCGTAACGGTGCGTACATACACTCCCGTCTGTTGACCGTACGTGCGTTCTTGAACTTCCGCTTATTCCAGCGACCGAACTTGCGAACGTAACGAGAGCCGCTAATCGCCCCACGCTCAGCCAATTATGCAATCTCCTTGCATAACGTGCAATTGTGTATATTCTTTCATAGGCAATTAAAACGTTTGAAATTCCTTTTCACGCGAGCCGCGAATGCAGAGCTTCAACCCCTAAAATGATAGAGTGAAACGTATCATTTTAGGGTTTCCAATACTTGGACCAGCCTGTACATTATCTCCTCATTTCCATATTTAATTCAACGAAGGAAAACAGTGGTTGCATCACACCGTCTGTGCACGCGCAAGGGAGAATGAATGAATCGTCTTCCTATTGCGAAGAATTAATTATTTATTGCCTCGTTGCCAGTTAGCTCGTAACGTTGCTACCCGGTATTACTCAGCAATTATCTTTCGATCGGCGATTTATAGTAGTTGACGCGTTTCTTCCCAGACGGAGAATGCAGTACGGATCTCTAAACCCGGAATCGCTACTGTCCCACGAATGATTCATTTTTTTCTATGACGACGACAGGTCTTAGAAAAAGAGATACACGGAAGATCGTGGTGGGTGCGTGTTTGCGTCATTAAATCGAAATACCAGATGTTTCTCTTCGTCCTCAATTACGATGCCAAGAGTCATTTCAAGCATTTTCATTCGCCTCCCTCTTCGCTCGCCTAATGACTACGATTTAAGTGAGACGGTCTTTTTACAATCCACCGACCTTGTCGCCCCCGTCATTTGCACTACTTGCAGCTTCTTACCTAACCGCAATTATTTCACCGGGGTAAATCTGAATTCGTTGCGCGCGCCTTGTAAACGGCGTGTTTCATGCAAAGCAGCAACCTCGCCTCGGAAATCACATTTTTAAAACGCTGACGAGACCCGCTCCTCTAATGCCACCTAAAGAGGATGACAAAAGAGATGGTTAAATGCTGAGTGTGCCTCGTAATATGCTGGCGTTCTAGATTCCCGGCTGTTTCGTACTTGAAGCTCGTCATCTGAATTGATCCTACAATCTGATGTTTCTTTCTCAACGGCACCCTAGCTGTTCACCGCTGGATTTCTTTAAGCCAGATTCCCACGTGCGCAACGTGGAACACACTCGAGGTGACACTTCCCTCCACGTTATCTTTGAAGTGACCCCTCTCGAGTGTCTCATTATAAATAATCACATTACCCACGCATTTCCTATGCCACGGAAAACTTCCTTCGTTGTAACGCAAGCATAGGAATCGATTTACCTCCTAGGTGCTGACTTTGATCGAACCATGCCTAAACCGTCAATTACCCACGACGCGAGTGACTCGGTCCGTGAGAAGTTTCTATAGAGGCGTGGGTTTCGAGAACGCAAGGGTGCGTTAGTGGGCCAGCTTGCGCTGCAAAGTAGTTAAGGGGTAATGCGACAGTAGAGTCCGATTTTGAGAATTTTTTTATGCGAGTATAGTGAATGGAATACAAAATCTATTTGAAGGCCTTTATTGTAAATACCTTGAAGTATGATACAAATTTTTTGTTTAATTTTTTTTATTACAAAATAGCGGCGCCACAGCGCGACAAACGAAGCTTCTTCTGAAAAACAGTGTTCCGCGGCTGGAAAGATTTCTTCTTCAATTTTTGACCTAGAACAAAAAATCAAAAATTGTTTGATTCTATATAAGATTATCTCGGGAAGTACACGAAGAAATGATAAAATACTGATTTTTGTAAGAATGGTGTGTGATTGAAGAAAACACGGAACCTCGAAATTGTTGAGATGTTTTTGTGTATTTGTAAAGCTCGGAAAAGAGTAACATCGGAGAGTCGGCGTTGGGGGAATCGGTAGCGCCGTTGGCCAGTACGCAGAGGACCCGCGGATGATCTTGGGTTCAAGTCCCACCACCCTCGGTTTCACTTTTTCGCCAACACTCACTTTCGTTCAAAATTCTTTCCGTCGAGGAGGTCAAAAGGAAACCGATCGGTCGCGTCGCAGAAACGCGAAATCGTTTCTGCATCGGAATGCGCAACGGTGCTCGCGGAGATCGCTCCGGATCTCCCTGAAGCGTTTCGCAACGCTGAAGGCTCGTCGATACGATCGAATTTTCGAGGCGTTGCCCGTTGCAGGAAACCCGTAAGGCGGAATCGATTTTCTCTCTGTACTCGCGCCTGGAAATTAACGCGGGCCCCGCGCGCATAATCGCGAACGAGCAGCTATCGGGGGATGCGATTTGCATAAACGTTGCGTGCCCGTGTTGCGCCGCCTGTTGCTCCACATTCCCGAGCGGGCTCGTAATACGCGCAAGGTCCCCCTTTGTCAAGGATGAAAAATTCTTGGCCGGTAGTGCGCATACCGGCCCCTAATTGGCAACAATATTTCCCCGCGCGTTCAAACAGCGGCGGATACCAATTAAAGGCTCAATGGAGGCCCTAACGAGCTAGATTTATCGAATTACTCCTTCCCCTCGTGCTCGATCGGAGACGCCCGCGTGGCGCATTGTGGAGCACGTAGCTAAGGTATCACGTCTCAGAGACGTTCATTACCAGCGGAATAATGGCACGGACCTGATCCTTGGACGTGCTACACGGTTACCTGTCCTGCGCTCCGGTCAGACTTTCTTGTGTGGGAAATGCATGTTTGCCCCATTTACTCTGGGCGTAGAACTTTGGTTAACTTCAGAGTACTCGCTGCGGTATAATGGATTTCTTTAAGCCGCGTTACGGGCGAACGCAAGAGAGCATGGCATGCGTGTTGGTCGATTCGTTACAGTCAGTTTAATTAAGTGGATCATTATGGGCTTAGAGTAGGTTTAATGATTTGATTACAGTGCTCGTGCGTTTTTGAGACTCCGACGTGTAAGTGGCGCGAAGGAAACGTAACGCGCTGTTTGCAGAATAAATGTGGAGTAAAGTGTGCAAATGTTATTGGTAAGCGCGAGTGATTTGATGCTTTCGCAAGTGTCTGAGCGCGTTTGATTGATACAGCGTGTGACTATTGTTGGAAAGTAGGATCGAAGATGCATTGCGGGTTACGCGACGGGATCGTGAACGATTGCCAGTAAAAAAGAAATCGTCCGAGGAATCGGGCGAATATTTCAGCAGCAATTTCCACATTGTTCACGAATTTACGGAGCATGGAACCAGTCTCTACCGCGTTCTAATAACACATCGACTGCTTGTTACATAATTAGAAAGCGCGCGTGATTTTCGTGTTATAAAACTGCATTAATAGGGCGGCAATTAAAACGTTGATGCCCACTGAGCGAGTTAAGTGCAGGGGAATTAGCGCGATCAACTCGAATCTCCTCTTCGAACTAACATTTCGCGATTAATTATAATCATGCCTATCGAGTTCGTGTTAATTACACCTTTTCGTCGAATTAGCAGAGACGAAGATTGCATTCAAATATTTTCCAACAACGCGCGCACGCTGATTTCGATGAGACTCTATAGATTTGCAAAATAGTGGAAGATATTTGACACGTATTTTTTTAAAACTGAGCAGAGCCTGGATTTGTCTTTAAAAAAAATTATACTTTAAAAAAATTATCCTACGTCTAATGGTTATCGAAATATTTCAGAAAATATGTTTTCGATTCCCAGCCTTAGGGGTTGTTTTCACCCCTTCAACATGATCGATCGCCGATAACAAAAAATACATGTCAAATATTATTCACTATTTTCCAAATCTCCAGAGTCTCGTCGAAATCTGCGTGTGCGGGTTCGATATGTTTCCTTGCAAGTAAGTCTTTCCAATCCTCAATCTCGTTCAAGTTATAATCTTCCAGCCGCTATAAATCGAATTCTAATATCTACTGTCAATGAAAAGACCACCGTCACGTGCGTCACGTTTTCTCGAGCGTTCCAAATCAACCACAGCCCTTCATAATTAGAATCGAGGGATCGGCGATCGAAAGCAGGAGCAGGTTACACTTTTTGCCGGAGTCAGTGTCTCACGGTAGTAGGCCGCGCGCGCTGCTGCACGTGACCAACGAGCACGCGTGACACGTGCACGCATGCCAGACCTACTAACTGGCTGTCAGTAGGTCTGGCCGCTACCAGGGGCGGAGGGAAAAGTTAGAAAAGGCTTTGCGAAACCGGCGGAATTGCTTTTGCCCGCCGGTCGTACATTGTTTGACCTTGCTCGGCGCTGAGCGTCGGTAAAAGTGCTCTTGTATGTCGAAAGACCGCGGGGACAGTTGCATAGTAGCGTTCTCATATTTACCACACCGCGATTAGAATATCACGCCGGATTTCAGAACAACGGTGAATCCCCACCGTCAAGAACGATTCGCCAAATTATAATTTTCTCTTACTCTTGTTTGCAGAAAATTTAGCGCCATCCGAATTGAAGAAGTTGAGGAACAAGCAGAGGAAACAGCGTAGAAAGGCCGAGCTAGAACGACAACAGGCTGCCCAGGCTCAAGAAAAAAGGGAACAGCACAATAAGTCACGGCAACAGGCCGACCCTGATCTGGAGCAACCCACGCTAGACGAACTTATACCGGAAAAATTGGAGAGGGTCAGTGAATGTTTGCGATCTGACGAATGTGGGGCTTGTTTCTGTAGGTCGGTGGTATAATCGTGGTACGACTGGAACTGATTTCTTGGTTCCAGATGGAAGACCCACTGGAGCAGGCGATCAAGTTCTTACAGCCCCTGCAGGAACTGGCAGCGAACAGAATAGAGACGCACCTTATGGCGTTCGAGATCTACATTCGCAAAGGTTTGTGTAATCCGCTTATTTCAATCGCTTTCTGTGGTGCTGGATAAAGGGCCACTGCTCTTCGCACCTCCCGTATTTGTATACTTCTTGCGAAGTTAAAGCCCTGGTCGATCGCGATCGTTAAGAAGGACTGTTTTCCGCAGGTCGTACGTTGCTGATGTTGAAGTCGATAAAGCGCGCGCACGGTTTAGACCCAAATAATCCTGACCTGCACACGTGCCTGGTACGCTTCATGCTGCACACCGGCCGCTCACCGCTGGAAGGGCCGGTCGGGGAAGTGGTGAAACGTCAGACCGCGGGGATATACTCGAGCTCGACCGCCAGCCAATTGAACGTGGAGTTCTTGAAGAAGAATCGAAACTCACTGCCTCACCTGCTCCAGGGCGCGAGGATGTGGTACGTCCTGGACCCATCCGCCCAATCGAAAGCTCTCTCCCTGGTCACCGGCATCGACGATCTCGAGGGCGTAACGCTGCCGAATTGCACGAAAGTGTTGGAGTCGTTGCGCAACGGGGACTTCGGTCACTGCGACTCGACGATAGCCGATTACGTGACGAAATGCCATAAACGTTTCCCGTACGCGACCGCTTTTCGACCGCCGGAAACGAAGGTGACGGCCAATCACCAAGAGAAAGAGAACTCGATCAAGAACTGATCCAGGCACGCGCTCGCCAGCGTCGCTGAATCACTTCGTAGCTAGACGAGGCAATTGGAGGTGGTGGAGTGCAGGCCCGTTTTTGATCTACGTTGAGGAAGAAAAAAAATTCGATGGGAAAAATAGAAAACAGAAAAAAGAAAATGGGGGAAGGAACAGTCTCGTTGGGCGGTAACTGAACAGAAAGGCGATGGACATAGTGAGAGAAGTCGCGGGAATTGGCGGATATTGATTTAATAACGATGATTAAACCATGTATTATACACGAACTGTTCCTTGGAAGGTTTGATGTAGTGTGAACAGTGCTGGGACAGTGCTGGATAAACAATCTTAATAAATTATAATAACACGACGAGGGCGCGACGAGCGCGCGCCTCCGACGCGGTCCCGAATTTTAGGTGAAACGAAGAGGATGGATGGCTAGTAGGCTAAATGTTAATTAACAATTGGAACGGGATACGAATTAGACGCGCTCTATCGACGGAGCGACGACGCTAAAAGGAGGGTCGACGAAGTGTGAAATGTTTAGTGAAGATGATGGATCGGGATGAAAGGGGGGAGGGTAGGGGGCGGGGGTGCAGTGTGTAAAATAATGACGTGCGAAACTAACACATTGGTACAAAATACAAGACTTGTATACATTCGTACACGCGCGCGATCTATGAATATTTCTTACTCGATGTTAAGGTGTACTATTTTCAGCGATGTCTACATGACTATACTCTACTGTGTAGAGTCTGGAAAACTGGACGATCATCGAGCACCGACATATTGTACCACGCATATTTGTTCGTCGCTACATTACAACAGACTTTGTTCCAGAGTCGTAATACCACTAACTTCTAGCTCACTTCATTCTCGCGGAAACTCTGCCGACAAACTCGAACGCGAGAACACACAACCAAAATCCGACGTTCTTTTTTCCTTCTAGAAACGACGCGTTTTTATTTCTGTGTTTAATTTCCAAGCAGGGTAATGATCTCTACGTTTGGATTGGAGCCCTGATAATTCCATCGAGAACAGTCAATACGGGAGGTAGTGTCCATTCTTGCGAAAGTCCCTCGTGAAAGTTACTATTAAGAACAATAAACTGCGTATCGTGTACGCAAATTACCAAAGTATATCGTAAATCGAAAACAATAAGTGTCGATAGCAAAGAAAGAAAAAAAAGGGGGAAGAAAATATCATGCATCTGTATGTCAACGGATTACAGAAAATTTTAATAAAATGGTAAATGTCTAAAAGTCTATACCGGTATATATAAGTCGAACGATGTTATGATTACCTCATTTATTTTTTGAGATACCGACACATACTTATAAGTTCTGAATTTCCTTGAAGCAAAACGAAAAAGTTCAGTAAGATGCAAATACTACAAATTAGTGATAATATTTGTACATACTTCAGCTACTACTTTAACAATATATATATAATATATATGTATGTAGCCACACACAACACACACACACACACGCATACACACACATTTCCTATTTTATTTAAGTCATAGAGTATAATTTTTGCGATTAGTTAATGTTATGCCAATGTTAAAAACTTACTAAAACTCAACTTAATGGTAATCATAAAAATAAGGTAATTACATCATTCACGGTGATGTATATCTAACATTTCGATTCACTCGTAAAGCGCATACCGGATGAAAATTTAACTGAACATTCATTCAACATCGATGGAATAATCTTCTATCAAAGTATTATAAATGCAGACGTTTGACATTGTTTGAACGAATACCTTCTGTAAATGCATGGAATGTTTCTCAGGGCTATGCAAGTAATATCATTACATAAGCGATAACGTAGATGTTTTACTCGTTCGCATTATCATTAGTCATTTAACTATTATACGGACGAACATTGGAATATGATACGATCACCACACCAGCTTATCAATAATACAAAACTTGTCTCCACGGACAGCTCCTCTCGCTCAAAAATTAATGCATATTAAAATACGACATTCACGTTATACCATGCATCTACCGAAGCGTTAATATTTTTTTATCTTTTTCTTTTGTTCTTGGATACATTTCTGCAGTACACTTGAAAATTAGCAAAGCTATTACTTTTTTCGGAAAGATATACGTATGAGTTGCTCCAATCTTTATCGGAGGTTGTTACCTCGGTATAAAAATTTCTATTTCGCTCATAAAGTAATTATCGAAAGTATGAGAAATAAACAATGCTGATTAAGGATGGTATTATCAATCTTTCAAAAAGGCTCAGTTTCATATCTGCCTTTAAGCCCTTGATTTATTCATTAAGGGAATAAAATAATAAACACGGGTACCTCGACCCGCATCCTCTTCCATCTCCTCATGTAAGTGAATTCATCATATAGGTTTCATAGAGAGTTTTTTAACGTATACGATTAACTCCTAAGGCAATCGGTTATTCTAATTGAAGAGACTTAAAGGAAAACGAACAAATATGTAGCAAGTACGAGTTATGGTTATTTATTGTTTCGATCATTGTATTACGTCGTAAGTTACTGCCATTCGCAATAAGCTATTATTATACTTTTCATAAATTCGTATTAACACAGCAAATAATTCGTTGTAATTCTTGCTGCACCAATAGTCAGAATCCGTAATCGATCGCACACTTCAATGGAGATATTCATAGTGCTGAATAAACTGTTCTCGTAAGTGTTGTTATCTATCTATATACATGCATATACGTAAACAATGCACACGCACCTTCGGCACGTCGGAATATTTTTCTATATGATGAATTCAATCACCACGTATAATTACTTTGTTTATGTAACTTCCCTCATTATAGTTGTGACTACAAACGTAAGTGAAGTAATATTTTAAAGACAAAAACTGGGATATGTATAGTATGTACATAAACGTATTATTATGGTATATATATCAAAAACTCTATGTTCAATTTCTCTTTGTTGTTATATTAATAACGAGTCAACATGAAAACAATATTATACCACGTATCAACAATCGCCCTTCCTTCAATCATTTTCAGAAAATGATAAACACTGTTACATATTTCTACCATGCCATACATTATCGTATCAATGTTCACACCTGTACAGCAATCAAGCCTGCAACACAGTTGCCGGCAAATATTATCTCTTAAATACTTGATAGCATCTTTGTATTATTGCTAAATTCTTTCACCTTCTGTACATTGTTTTATTTATTTTCTAATAACCTCGTGTGGTTAATGTTACAAGGTGAAAATAACTAGATCTGTAAAAATTTCAAACAAGAGGCATTCTTCATTTCCATCTGTACCTACTCCTAACTCAACTTTGTATATAAATAATGGCAGTCGGTCCTTTGGGCACACCAGCATCCAGCAATACCGCGAGCCATATTTTCATGCGTTACCGAATGATCAACGTTACTCAAACGTTCGACCCTACAAAATGTCAAGAAAAAAAAAAGAATAAATCATAAATATATCTGTGAAATTTTGTTTACTCTCAACCATCGTTACTTACGTCGCTTCTGTCATAAATGCAATTACAAATGATTTTTCACCGGAGTGGGGGGTAGCTGTGTCATTTCGTTCCAATTAATCTCATCAAAGTCAATCACGATTCTCTTATTTTTCGGAACATATTGCCTGAAGAGAAGTTTCAGGGGTATCAGAAATGTAGCATGTTACTAAATTTAAGAAATATGGATAAGAGTGCAATATTGTAAATGAATTAAGGTAAGGTTTTTTATATTCTCTTGTACAATTTATCTACAAAAGATGGCGTTTCAAGACCAAGTCTTATACTGCCCAACTAACTTTAAGTCTGTCATAAATGAATTATATTTGCAAGTATTAAGGAATATAGATAAAAATTACAGAATTCAGGACACTTTGATTTTAATGGATTTTAAAGCTGCAGAGAAAGAAACTGTGTTAAATGACCCAACTCAATCCTCGTGGTCCCTGCTAAAGCATTCTGACATTTATACAACCGATCCGAGCAACTGAAATACCTGTATACGACACCTGCTGCATCAAACATTTTCTTTGCAGCTATAGTTTCAACTTTATGTGCATGTTTATCTGACATGTATGTAACTGACTTTATACCAGACTGTATTATTACTTTGGCACATTCGTTACATGGAAAAAGACCAACATAAATTGTGCAATTTTTAACGTCGCTGGAGTTTTTATTCAAGATAGCATTGACTTCTGCGTGACATACTGTAAATATTATGTTATTATAGTAAAAATACAGTATTAAATTGCATAGTAAAACTTAAATCTCTTTGGAACAAAACATTTGTCATTTACAGAAAAGACTGGAGTAAACTTACCATACAGATACTTGGTATCTAATAAGTTGGAAGAGTTCTTTTTCCAAGAGAATTCATCATCGCTACAACCAGTTGGCATTCCATTGTACCCGATACCTACAATTCTTTTCTCATTGTTCACTATGCATGCGCCAACTTGAGTGCAAGGATCTTTGCTGCGTTTTGCAGACAGAAAAGCTGTTGCCATGAAATATTCATCCCAGTCTATGTAGGATTCTCTTTTATTGTTAACGTCGCTATGGAAATAGAAATAATGTACCCATGCTACGTTGTGTAATTATTTATTAGGGATTACAAACAATACATGTGGTATACCGTTCAGGATTAATTTCTACAGCATCGTTATTTTGCGCCATTCTTAACTGTATTTACACGAAACATATGCAATCGATTATCTTTACTTAATTATAAGTGTATTATCAGAGAGGAGATATAATACGAGGCGGAACCTTTGAAGTCCTTACTTGACATTTGGCATTTAAATTGGTTGTCTATTCGAGCGGGATATTCAAATCGACTAAATGTATGATTTACCTAGGTTATTTCTGTCCTTGTCGAGTGACGCCTCTTATTATACCTCCTCTTTGGTATTATGCTACAATTTCGTAGAAAAACACTTGCTTCAAATACATTGAATCTACACAACCAGCCACAACCGTATCCCGCGCTTTTCCATATTTTTACATTGTTTTCCACAGACGAGGTATAGGATAGACCTATCACCTTATGGATGTTGTGTCGCCACCCAAACTGTGTTACCGACCCATAATTTGAGAACTCAATGTAGTGGCACCTGCTCATGAACAGAGTCCATCACAGCAACTACTTTGAAATGGGTTGAAAGGTGTGTGCGTGCTTGTATACGTGTGACTTGTTTGAAGGCAGGCTTTTGCTACGCTATGCTTTGACTCGGCTTGTCAACGACTCACGCGGATTTCTCGTCGAAAATCCATTTTGGGGATCAAGACACTATGGCGCTCAAAAATGGTATTTCTTCAAAGCCCGTGTAAGCTGTAAATTGCAAGATGACATTGTTTATTAGTACAGTGGTCCCCGGATTATTGACAAGCTTTTTTCCCCGGATCATCGGGAAAGACCTACCCACCCCACAGTTTTGCTTCCTCGGTGCGAGCGAGGGCCTTCGGTCCCAGGTAGACCGCCCGTTGACTGCCGAGAGCAATAAAATCGCTGGGCTAGGTAAAATACCCAGTAAAGAAAAATAAAATGTTCATGTTTTTGATAAAAGTTCATGAAAGTACTACCAATGGATTTTTTAGGATTTCCCAATGAAAATGAGTTCAAATATGGAGAAATTCGGTTCATTTTTAGTGAATGTCACTACATTACACACTATGTACATACATACATACAAACACAACAAGAATCTACGTTAATAATACCAAAAAAGTATGTATCTAATCGTTTCTAAAATGTATGATATTCCGATCTCTTTATTCCACTAACAAATAATATTAATGTTTTTACAGTATCAAATGTTATTCAATATCCAAGGAAAGACACATATGACAGACAATCTTCCAATCGAACCTGCAAATACTACAAGAATTGGCAAATTACTTAGATAATTGTGAGTTAATCACCAGAAGCGTGCTTTTCCCTTAAACCGGGGAACTGGAATCTAATTGTGTTATCATAATAAAAAATTGACCGAATTGTTTCGTGTTTAGACTCATTTTCGTCGACATAAGCTCCCCAATCCATTGGTAGTACTCCCATCAAAGTGTAATCAGTAATATGAAAATTTTCATATTCAATACTGAATCTCAATTCGCCGTAGACCGAGGGTCTTCCACGGGTGCGGTATTTCACTCACTCTCGGTTTACGTCGTTCACTCTCCTTGTCGAAAGGTTCGGGCGAGGGTCCTGACAAGGGTCAGTTTATTAGGCGCAAACTACTTCCCCTGCCCCGCTTTATGGAGAATCCCCAGACCCGAATCTTTCTCGATAATCCGGGGACCACTGTACTTTGCGTGTCGTAGAACCCTTTCACGTATCGTACGCCGAAAAGTATTAAAAATTCACGCTCTTACTAACATTCCCGCAGGTAGTGATTGGATTCGAAGTGCTTTGAACCGCTTCGAATCTGTCTTGAATATCAGGCAAGTACTTTTAAGCACTTTTAACAGGATTCGAAGCTTAAAACTCTTGAAAGTCTTGAAAAGTCTAGAGTCTTTATAGACCTTGAAGGTTTTGAAAGTCTTGAAACTCTTGCTTCAAAAGCTTGGTAGGTTTTGGACCCGTATCTACGTTCACCGACAACTCGCGGGACAGTACAGTCGTAAACTGCAACCCTGGCGAAACCCTCTGGCCGATCAACGTGGCTAATTTTTAGCAACCGGATGTTCATTTTCAAGACTTTCAAGACATCCAAGACTTCCAAGACCTATAAAAACTCAAGACTTATTAAGACTTTCAAGAGTTTTAAGCTTTGAATCTTGTTCGAAGTGCTTCGAAGTTTTCGCCATATACGTAGATTCGAAGCGCTATTCATTTACACCCAGTTCAACTAAAATGTATTTATACATTATAAATAATAATATATAATATGTATAAGCATTAACATTCATTTATCGAACGATTAAACATTGAGAATAAAAGAGAATTCCTTCAGCGTAGAAAATCATTTACAAATCCAAGGCCAAATGTTACTAATTGCGTGATATCTCGAGTTGTATCGATTATAATTAATAATTATTTATACTGGGTGGTCAGGGTAAATGTTGTTAACATGATTTTTTTATAGTAATAATCGCTGGAATGAATATTTCAGTGGAAATATCAATTTTTATCGAATAATTAACTGGCTTTCGCAAATGAAATTAACTGTCGACCTTGTTGTGATTGCGGCTGTTGTTGCCCAAAGTGCTTATTAGTACCACACGTACCTCCAAATCCTCAGTCGTCGTCGATCCTCCGAGCCGGCAAGACCTCCGGGTACGCGGGAACTCCTGAACACTCTGGATACTCTGGACACCCTGGACACCCTGGACACCCTGGTCACTCTGGTCACTCTGGTCACTCTGGTCTCGATCGGTACGAGCCTAATATGTATTTTCTTAGTTCCCCCACAAGCATATTACACCATTGCTAATATAACGTGTTCGATTGTTCCAGCTTTTCAGGTTCACCCTTCTGCGGGGAAGGGAGTGACAGAAGACATCTAAGGAAGCCTAGGCTAAGGCCCCATATAAAATTGCCAAGTAGTCACTGAATCATTAGCTTTGTTGCTCGTTTACTGGCTGCTCATCTTCGATGAGGAGGTCGCCGCTGCTCCCGTTTCCGGAAACAAGCGACTGAGCATGGAATTGGTATGAGTGGATCAGTTTCATCCCCTGATGTTCTTGTCGAAAGGGAAAAGTTTCGGGCGTAGGGGGTGTACCGCTTGGTACACTGTCTGCGTAAGTCTCCTGGTCCGATTCCCAATCTCCGCGTAAGCCGGCTTAAGTCTGGTCACACCTAGTGTGCTCCTGGCGGGTTGCATGAGTCGGAGGAACAGGAATCGCCTCTGGGAGACGCCGAGCGCTTTTCCCTTTCGACTCGGACATTAGGGTGGTAGGAACTGCGCCATTCAATACTTCTTTTATGCTCACCTGTAGTCTTTCCCTCTTTGCTGAATTTATTTCAATCGAGTGATTGCTTGGCAGATCCCTAGATTCGATATCTAAACCAAAGGGATCGATGGAACTATGTTTCCACCTATCTCTTTGGTTTAGTAGGCTAAGATTTTCATGTACCGGGCCAAGTAGTCACAGAATTTTATTAACTTTGTTGCTTTTGCGTTGGCTCCTCAATTCGGATGAGGAGGTTGCCGCTGCCTCCGTTTCCGGAAGCAAGCGACTGACCATGGAATTGGTATGGGTGGATCAGTTTCATCCTCTGGTGTTCTTGTCCAAAGGGAAAAGTTTCGGGCGTAGGGGGTGTACCGCTTGGTACACTGTCTGCGTAAGTCTCCTGGTCCGATTACCCAATCTCCGCGTAAGCCGGCTTGAGTCAGGTCACACCTAGTGTGCTCCTGGCGGGTTGCATGAGTCGGAGCAACAGAAATTGCCTCTGGGAGACGCCGAGCGCTTTTCCCTTTCGACTCGGACATTAGGGTGGTAGGAACTGCGCCATCCAATACTCCTTTCATGCTCACCAGTAGTCTTTCCTTCCTTGCTGAATTTCTTTAAATCGAGTGATTGCTTGGCATTTCTGTATTTCGAAAGCGAAGAGATCGATGGAACTTTGCTTCCATCCATCTTTTTGGTTTAGTGAGCTAAGGTTTTCATGTATAGGGAGATCGACGGAACTTTGATTCCATCTATCTCTCTACGGGTCTCGAAACGCAGCAACCTCCTCGTGGTGAGACCTGGTAATCGGTGAAAACCGAGCCGATAGCTGTGCTTGTCAAATATTTTAATCAGATATAAGAGTTGCTTTCAAAAATGCACGCATGCTGCATACTATGGTATTTTTAAGGAAATGCCATAGATATTTGAAATTGCAAGTTTGGAATTTGGATAGGAATATGTAAAAGGTATTTCTGAATTGTAATACAGTTTGTTTCAAATTTCTCTCAATTTATTCGCCTAAGAGGCCTTTACAGCGTTACAATAAAGTATAAATTATATAAAATCACTATTTTCTTGTGTTCATTATTGAGGTTTCCATCATTTGGCCCCCATAAAGTAGCTTTCCACGTCGAAATATTCCCAAGTTTCACCTGTAATAAGAAAAATATTTTTAGTAGCCTAACTTGTCTATTATAGTAAATAGGACAAATGTTATAATATATTTATTTTATGTACGAAAATCTATTAATGAATGGAATTGTACAACATATTTCTTGAAATTAGTCATAACACTATAAATTTTAATTTTAATTCCTACCACTCGTAGCATTGTAATCGTATTTTAGATTGAGTCGATAACGTTGGGTGTGACTCGAAAATGGTAAGGGGGCTTGCGAGCCCCCCGAGCGTGTGACACAAAATTACATTGCGTGATAGGTCTATCCTATACTTCGTCGATGGTAATACCATTTCAGTGCAGAAAAAACCTGCTCTAATACCGACATGCCGAATCGGCCAGACCACGTGACGTGTCTACCCCCTTAAACCGGCGTTGTTATGGACGCGCATTGATGGGGAATGTGAACACCACTTCAAATAATTTTTTAACTTATTACGTGATTATTAATCGTGTGTATTTCTGCTTCACAGGTAAGGGACTTTAAAAGGCGTTACATACAGAGCCGTCTTAACAGTATTGTAGGCCCTGGGCTAAGCAATGCACTGGGGTTCGTGGGGGCCCCTGCCCAGACACGGAAATATGACTTAAAATCAGAATTGTGGGCCCCTACTGCCATGGGTCCTCTGGCGATTGCCCAGCGTGTACATGCCTAAAGACAGCACTGGTTACATGCGATCATTGACTGCATTTTGGAGTGTAGTTACGGATTTGAAAATTGCGCAAGACATGGCTTTATCTGAATTATGAATTTATCTTCACATCTATTCATCTTCTATATTACAAACGAATTTATAAGATTTCATTGTATTTTATATCACTTTTTTCAATAAAATGCAGTTAAGTGATAAAAGAACACTATTATTTAATAAGCCTTTCTCTTCCACTACATCCTATCCTGCTTATTCCAAATCACATATAAAAGACATGCTAAGCAGAACACCTAAACTTCCATGCTGAGCTGCTTTTAAAACTCTACGTCAGGCCTGCCCCATCGGGTGCAAATACCTCCTGAATTTCTGGGACCCGGGCAACAGCCGAGCGCGGGACTTTAAAGTTGCTACACATTGCGAAATTTGTAATAAGAGAACTGCATGAGTGTGCGTCCATGTAGGCTCGTACCACGACTCTTTGCGATTCTGGGCGCCGGGTCAGGAGCCAAGCATGGAGCTATTTCGTTGCTCGGTTTCACGCTCGGCTGTGCTATTCTTTGCTACTATAGAATTATTTATTATGGTAAGGAACCCCGGGATGATGCATATGTGTAACAAGCAATAAAATTGAAAATATAGAAACGTATTATACAATTTCACCGAAACATAACATATTTAGAATGTTATTACTATAAAAATAAATAACTTACAAAGATAAAGAACAGAATTTTATTGAACGATATATATACACACACATTTGCAAAAGTTAAAAATTATATACTAATAAATATATACATACATATTATATACTATATAATTATATATTATATAATTATATAATTATATATTATATATTATATATTATATATTATATATTATATATTATATATTATATATTATATATTATATATTATATATTATATGTTATGTTTCGGTGAAATTGTATAATACGTTTCTATATTTTCAATTTTATTGCTTGTTACACATATGCATCATCCCGGGGTTCCTTACCATAATAAATAATTCTATAGTAGCAAAGAATAGCACTGCCGAGCGTGAAACCGAGCAACGAAATAGCTCCATGCTTGGCTCCTGACCCGGCGCCCAGAATCGCAAAGAGTCGTGGTACGAGCCTACATGGACGCACACTCATGCAGTTCTCTTATTACAAATTTCGCAATGTGTAGCAACTTTAAAGTCCCGCGCTCGGCTGTTGCCCGGGTCCCAGAAATTCAGGAGGTATTTGCACCCGATGGGGCAGGCCTGCTCTACGTTAATGCATTGTTTTAAAGAACAAATTCACTCGTTCTGCCACCTCTTTTGACATTATGTTATCCTGTTACGAAGCTCATTTTAGAGCGTTCTGAAAATTTTGGCCAGATTTTGGAGCGATGTATCAGGAGAACATGATGGGAAAGGAGGTATGCTGAATTTCTGCGTCGAAGCCCTTTCGATAACTCTGCGCCTCTGCGTCGAATACTTCTCCGCCTTAGATTCTCCCTCCGAAGGCGCTAACTTAGTGACACCTCTTTCGACATCATGTTATCCTGTTACGAAGCTCATTTTAGAGCGTTCTGAAAATTTTGGTCAGATTTTGGAGCGATGTATCAGGAGAACATGATGCGAAAGGAGGTATGCTGAATTTCTGCGTCGAAGGCCTTTCGAAAACTCTACGTCGAATACTTCTCCGCCTTAGATTCTCCCTCCGAAGGCGCTAACTTAGTGCCACCTCTTTCAACATCATGTTATCCTGGTACGAAGCCCATTTTAGAGCGTTCAGAAAATTTTGGCCAGATTTTGGAGCGATGTATCAGGAAAACATGATGCGAAAGAGTTATGCTGAATTTCTGCGTCGGAGGCCTTTCGAAAACTCTGCGCCTCTGCGTCGAATACTTCTCCGCCTTAGATTCTCTCTCCGAAGGCGTTAACTTAGTGCCACCTCTTTCGACATCATGTTATCCTGTTACGAAGCTCATTTTAGAGCGTTCTGAAAATTTTGGTCAGATTTTTGAGCGATGTATCAGGAGAACATGATGCGAAAGGAGGTATGCTGAATTTCTGCGTGGAAGGCCTTTCAATAACTCTGCGCCTCTGCGTCGAATACTTCTCCGCCTTAGATTCTCCCTCCGAAGGCGCTAACTTAGTGCCACCTCTTTCGACATCATGTTATCCTGTTACGAAGCTCATTTTAGAGCGTTCTGAAAATTTTGGTCAGATTTTGGAGCGATGTATCAGGAGAACATGATGCGAAAGGAGGTATGCTGAATTTCTGCCTCGAAGGCCTTTTGAAAACTCTGCGCCTCTGTGTCGAATACTTCTCCGCCTTAGATTCTCTCTCCGAAGGCGCTAAGTTAGTGCCACCTCTTTCGACATCATGTTATCCTGTTACGAAACTCATTTTAGAGCGTTCTGAAAATTTTGGTCAGATTTTGGAGCGATGTATCAGGAGAACATGATGCGAAAGGAGGTATGTTGAATTTCTGCATCGAAGGCCTTTCGAAAACTCTGCGCCTCTATGTTGAATACTTCTCCGCCTTAGATAAATTGCAGGTTTGGAATTTGGATAGGAGTATATATGAAAGGTATTTCTCAATAATAATACTGTCTGTTTCAAGTTTCTCCCAATTTATTTGAATAAAGACTTTTACAATGTTACAATAATGTATTAAATATATAATTTTACTTTGTCGGTTATATAAAATCACTATTTTCTTGTGTTCATTGTTGAGATTTCCATCATTTGGCCCATATAAAGTTCCTGTCCACGGCGAAATGTACCCAAGTTTCATCTGTAACCAGTAGAAAAATATTTGAAGTAATTGAAATGTACAATAAATTTTCTACGTTTGCAGTACCAGCCGACTTTCCGTTTAAATTTTTATAAATACATAAACGCAATAGGTGAGAATTTCTTTCCTTATTCAGAATAGAATACGGAAATAGCAAACAGCTCCCTCTCGCGTGCATCAGGCAGCGGCGTATCTATGGGTAATACCATTTCAGTGCAGAAAAAACCTGCTGTAATACCGACCGGCCGAATCCGGCAGACCACGTGACGTGTCTACCCCCTTAAGCGCTCGCTATTGGTTTACTTTGGTGAGGGAACATACACGCCTTCCCTAGCAATAAATAAACAATTGTGACATTGAAAATGGTTGTGTAATGAACTGCAATGTTTCTACAAGACGCCTAGTGCCTCGAACTTTGGATCGTAAAATGTAATTATGAACTTTCGACAATTGCCTAACGCTGGTAGCCCTCTCGTGTTAGATTCGGAAAACCTTTTCGCAGGCTCGTGGCACGTGCGGTACACGTCACATGGATTACAGGCGATTTCATAACCTATCATGCAGGGAAACGTAACAGAAACGCTTTATAAGGATGTTGTGAAAGTTCAGTAGGAAACACGCATTCGCTCGTTATCATTCGCGGTGTTCAGCTTGACGTATGATATTTTGACAGTGGAATGGCGCTAATAAACAGGTTGCAAAGGTTATCGAGATCGATCCTCAGTGTCGCTTCGAATTGTTCAAAATATAAAAGCGACACTCCGTTGCCTTTTTTGCAGGCGGCAAGAGCAGCCTCGACCACGCAACCACTTTCGGAAAAACAGGAGTAAGTCTTCCACCTTCTTTCACATTTCTTTTCACACAGTGCCTTTCACAGAATTAAAAAAAAATGATGAAATATTCGAATCAAATGGAAATGCCATCAGTTAAAATTTTCCGTACACTCTGCCGAATAATTGACGTGAAAACTATAAATAAAATGACAGTGAAAGTGACCTTATATAGATACAACAAACGTCACGGAAATTTTAGGGAAATCTTTTGAAAATTACTAAAAACGAGCAGTTTAATCATTTTGGCTTGCAAAGCAATATAATTTTACTGTGTGTTAAAATAATTTAAGAAAATGACAAGTATCTAAAGCAAGGTGTAACTGCTTATTTTCAGGGTGAATATAACGTTCATCACAGCAAGTGGAGAAAGAATTAAAGCGAAAGGAAAAGTTGGAGATACTATTTTGGATATTGTAGTAAATAATGAGATTGACTTAGATGGATATGGTATGTTTATAAAACTATTAAGGCTGGTTTTATTGTTCCTATGCTTTTTTTTATACAGTTTGACAATTCGACTGACACCATGCCTTGCCTCGACTGCGATCAACAGATTTCTTCTCAAAAAAAGTGAGAAGAAGTTGCGCCAAGGCAAGGCGCGGCATAGTAAGAGCCACCCTTTAGGGTATTGCAAGAATTTTGATGATCGTAATAGATTGTTTTAAGTCATGAAAGACGATAGAAAGAATTGCAATAAAAGCACTGTATCTCGTTAAAATTGTCTTGATACTCGTACTGAACATTTAGTCTCCTACCTGCTACGCACCATCTTTAATAAAGTAACGTGTAATCAACATTCTGGAATTTATATAGGTGCCTGCGAAGGAACACTAACTTGCAGCACATGCCACTTAATATTCGCGAAAGAAATCTATGATGCGCTTCCTGATAAACCAACAGACGAAGAGTTGGATATGCTGGATTTAGCGTACGAGTTGACGGACACGTAAGTTGAAAATAATTATGCCATTTCGTCTATTATCTCCCTCGGAGAGCGAATATAATATATTATTTTATTTCGTTTCTGTCGAGTAGCTTTACTAGAAACTGAATGTTTCCAACTTTGCCCTGCACAGAATCTAAATCTGTTCTCCTCTGTCGAAATTCATGAAAGTCAGATCAGCTGAATACATTTTCGCGCCTAACTCTTCAGAGATTTACATCCGTCCGAACTGAATGCTAAACGCGTTAGCCCATTCGTAATAGCGAATTTCATGTTTTGTTATTATTGTGATATTATCGGTTGCAGGTCACGCCTAGGTTGTCAAATAGTCATGACTACAAAATTAGATGGAATTGAAGTAAGAGTGCCAGCGACACTTAACGATGCAAGGGCATAACCACGCTCTACGAACCTGTATGATCATAGCTATGTAATTTTTGGGATGAAAAATGATATACTAAACAATTTTATTCTCCGACGTAGGGCTAATGTACATTGTAAAATATCCACAATATTTTCTACGTAGTAGTAAGATGTATACAGCTATTCATATATGTATATTGCCACTATAGTATAAAAGTTGTACAAATACAGATAGACTAGAGTGTTTATCATGCAGTACATACTGAAGTTGAAGTCAAAGTATGAGTCATATGTTTTTCATATGCATAAAAGGAATAGCATATCGATTATAATAATACTTTGTAATTTTTTTACAAAGTGCAGTTTTTCATGCACGTACTTGCGTACTGAATTTCAAGAGTTGTAAATAAAATACTTCTTAAGACACACTTGTTAAAAGTCATTTGAAATATTGAGCAATAATGAACTCGCAATTAAATCGATTTCTAAAATTGAAAAGAGAACGCAGATTGGTGACTAAATTGAATGAGATAATGAAACCCTGTTACTCTGTTACCATAACTGCAATTAAGATTCAATCATAGTGCACGAATCTTGTTTATTCAAATCGTTTACATTCTCGATTAACATGTTTAAATTGAACAAGAAATTAAATATCTTTAAACTGAAACATTCTTTTTATTTACTTCCTTCGCTTAAGATTCTCAACTACATTGAAATACGACGCCTATATCTCTCGCAGATTTTACACTTTACAAAGCCTATTAAATACTTGGTCGAACTTCGATCGTCGTTATATGATGAGAATAATTTATTTTTTTCCCCTTAACTAGGTACATACCGAATACATTTATTAAATTGGTATTTCATAAGTACCAGCACATAAAGCTAAAACACTTTTTGTACTATGCATGTTATACACAGACCCAACAAATAATTTAACTCATTGTATTGTCGCGTGTTACGTGTAAAATGTCCTCTATTGCTACACTACTTACAAAGTCGGTATAAAGTATACATTACGATGTTATGAAATGTACATTTCACTCGCTTACCCTGCCCAGTTCGAATATAACTTAGAACGTAAGTAATACATCTGTATATTCTGTATCCCTTATCTTTTTTTTTTATATAATATGTACATGTACATTAACCCGACCACTATAAACGTCAACTTAACAATGTACTTTAAAAAACAAACTAATAAGAAGTTGTTAAATTTTCATTCTACATAGAATCATAAATTTTCTCCTTGCATATGTTTCATTGAACAAGTCGACTCGTTCGATGATGATTAAGTGATCGTAGTTACGAAACTAAGTACTTTCGACACTGTCCATATAAGTACAGCTGTAGTAAGAGTAAATACTTTATCGAGTAATAATTTTCTAAACTCTTATATCATAGCCAAAAGGAATCTGTTGAAAAAGTGATTTGGAATATTGAAAGTGAAGAGATTGTTTGCTTTTTATATGGAGCCCAAGAGGCAAACGGTACTTTTCTCATCAGTTGAATAACCCTAAGCATTTACGTTTAAACTCGTATCGGTCTCGGACTCAATAACTGCAACTACTGAATGTGATTAAGCTATAGCCTG
The DNA here is from genome assembly GCA_963855975.1 of Andrena chrysosceles. NCBI lineage: Eukaryota > Metazoa > Arthropoda > Insecta > Hymenoptera > Andrenidae > Andrena > Andrena chrysosceles. The sequence continues at coordinate 4,215,077 of OY979766.1, read as the reverse complement.
CACGAAAAGGAACACACACATAAGTATAAACACCTAAATAGAAGAAATCAAGGCAGATTTACACTTGACATAAATCCATTGCAGTTCAAATCTCAAATTACGGAGGCACGTAAGGAAACGTAAATAAAGAATTCTCTCGTTTATTGAATTGCGTTCTGTTCTGCTTTCAATACCCTTAGGGCGAGTACCACTTACACCCGAATAACCCGCACGGTCGCGATATGTAATCACGGGCGATTTAGACGTAAGTGGAACGCGCCCTTAATTACTTCGCCTGTTAACAATTCGGCCTCCTATATTTTCAGATTTGCGCTCAACATTAAACTTCTAACAGATACGCTACGAAGAACATGTAATCGCATGATGGCGCGACAGTCAAAATCCGAAAATCTTATTCTTTCGTGACAGCGAAAGTAACCTAGGACTAGAGGTTTCGCATGATTATTAATAATAATAATAATAAAAAAAATGGCAAGATCCATGAGGGTATAAGTTAGTCGTTTCATTTTCAGAAATAATACGTTTTGTTTTTCGGGGCAATGTCATTCGACGAGCAATCTCGATATTTTTTAAGTGTCTCTCTTTTTTACATAAATACGTACACAACTTCTTTTCACCCGGCTTCATAACAGAAGCTCGATTTTTTTTTGAGTTCACAAGAAATTGTTTATTCGATTCGTCTTCCTAACACGGGAGGCCTTTCTAAACATTCAAGCACTGAATGCCAACAATCCCCAAATCAACAGCAGAGCTTCGCAACAACAGGCACCAAGAACTGAGATTTTTGAAGCCTTACATAAACTCCACACTCAATTATCATCAGCCCTAGATTTAGATAAATATAAATAATTTCTTGGAACACTAGCAGCTGTAGCATCGCTATAGTCTCTCCCAAAACTAATAAAGAACTTACGGTGACTTCAATTAACACTGATCAGGACTAAATCAAGATAACAAGGTCTTAAGGACTCTTGCAAGCTATCTGCAAAGTTTTACATCAACAGAAACTTTAATACCCACAGTTTCATTAAGACTTCAATCAGAACCAAACCAAAACAGAATCCTTCCGCAATCTACCAGCCACCAGTAAAATAATTAACCCTGGATTAGGCTCGAAGTGATCCAAACGCAGTGGCGCAGTCAGAAGAAACCCAAGAGGCCCTGGCTCCTCAAAGATTTTTTTTTTTTTTTAAAAAAATCGTACTCTATATTTTATTCTTTAAATTTTAATCAATACCCAATAAAAAATATTTTTATCCGTTCTTCAATCCCCTCCCCGCAATATTAAATCTTGAGCACGCCACTGCCCAAATGAATCGAAAAATCTCAGTAAATGCCCTCTAATGATCGCGAGAAACTGCTGCTGCCCCGCGGCAGACCTAGACCAACGTGGAAAGCTCGTGGGGACTGTTGGTGGTGGCCGCGCTGCTGAGGTCCAGCGTAGCCGCTGGTAGTCCGGGGCTGACGCTGCCGCTGGCTTCTCGGGGTAGATGCTGCGACCTGTTCAGCTTGTTCCCTGGGCTCGGCGGCGACCTGTCCCCCGGCGTGTCTGGTGGCGTGACGATGTTCCTGTGACTGCTGACGTTCAGGTGATTGTGCGTGGCTGTGATCGGGGCAGGGGACGAGAGCAAGAGGGGCGGGGACATGGACACGTGCCGGTGGTGGTGGTGGTGGTGATAGTACTGGGCCGATCGGCCGTGCGCCCCGTGGCCGGTGTTCGGCTGGTTGGCCTGGGGACCGACTTTCGTGGCGCAGCCAGCGTGGTGCATCGCCAACGGGGCGCGATGCTGCTGCTGTTGCTGCTGGTGATGTTGCAGGTGCGGCTGGCCCTGGTGTTGCTGCAGCTGCTGCTGCCTCTGCATCTGCACCGCCGCTTCGCACTGCTCGCGCGCCAACGCCTTCACGGCGTTCGTCTTCTCCTGCGAACAACAAGCAACAGTCACCTTTCAGCTTCGCGGCTGGTCCTGGGAAACGCGATCGGCTCCGGCCGGCGAGTAACGGGCCGCGGTGGGCTCGCGATGGGAATTAGAAGGTGCTTACGGTAAACGCGATATCGATGGGAATGCCGCGCGCTCCATGCTGTTCACGTAAACGACTTAATCGGGGCTTTTAAACGCGACCTCCCCCGCCGCACACTTGCCGACTAATGACACCTTCCGGGGCTACCTCCGCGAGTCACCGCGACGATGTCCCGCGGGCACGTAAAGGGACCGTTATGTGGGTGTAATTAATGAGTAATATAGATACTAGGTTTCACCGTTGATATTCAATTTCATTGGGAAGTGTTCTCGATATGGGTGACGAAATTTTGAGAGACGATTAAACGAGTAGCGGTGTCCTACATCTCATCGCTAATATCAGCAAAGCTTTCAAAGGGAGATTTATATAAAGATCGTTAAATCCGTGGGAGTGTGATACTCTGAGGATTCACAGGTCGATTTATCATTCTTTCCTGGACAATCTACTACCGGGTCAATCGCATGTTAGTTTGCAAACACTCGAAAATAGACCGGCAAGCGAAAATACGCGCTGCTATTTATAAAATCCCGTTTCTGCGTGCGGGAACGGCGCTCGAATGCAGCGGGTCGCATAAATAAGCGATCTCGGTAATATTGACCGTCCGATATGCTAATAAAGTCGCGAGCGCGATTCCGCGAGATATTGCTTTCGGCGAAATTATACGAGCGCGAGCTGGTCTTTGGCGTGACTCACGGGCAGCTCGCGTAGTCCGTGCCTTATCCCAGCTTCAACCACAAAATAATCGAGGCATTGAGAGCAAAAAGGAACTAACCCACATTGAGAAAAAAAATAATTTTTTATATTTTATATGATTAGTACAGCCTATCAGAATACATTGTTGCTACCAACTCAATTTCGCAAAAAATTTGGGTTAGTCCGTTTTTACTTTCAATGCCTCAATTTAATCCCGCCAATTTACTAATAAGTTAGACGCTGATATAAGTAGGTACTTATTGTTAGTTAGTTTTACTACTAGATTAAGGTCAGGTGTAATATAGGCCTTTTATGTAAACCTTAAGAATTTTCTGCGCATGTTATGTAATCTGGAAATAGTGCAGAAAAATGAAGACGATTAATAATGGCACCTAATAACTTTGCTTACCCTCTGCCACACGAAGACGTTGTGGACCATTGCGCACCCACAAAACACGATGCCAAGGCCTATGAAAACCGACGTGACGATCGCCGGTGTCGAGTGAAACTGGATGAACGTGTACAATATCATACCTGAAAGCCATTATTTAACGGATCACGGCGCGTTCTTAATAGGAGAAAGAAGAATTAGCGTGTACACGTGTCGTTAGCTCGGATAAAAACATTTTCGTTGCGAGAAAGCAACGCTGATATTGTACAACAGTTTATTAGTACACATGCTCCATCTTCGAGCTAGGAATCATAATTGAATTAATTCTGGACCGATTCATTCGTTGGTCTTAATAATATAAAGGAGACTGAGAGATATTAAATGAGATTGGACCTTGATGGTGATTTACACTGATTTATATCGAGCAAACGAGACGAGACACGATCTGTAGCCAGAGCACACTCGCTTCTTACCAGTTAAAAAGACAGGAATGCTAATGAAAAAGCCTCCGACAGCGCATATACGGCTGATGGACGATTTTTGCAGGTACTTGTTACTCCTGAAACAAAGAAAAATCGAAGGGAAAGTGAGTTTCGCGGTTCCACGATAATTGAACGAGTTATGGAGGAACGAGTTTCCCGTCCTATTCGCCCTGTCACATCCCAAATATTCTTTGTAGACATACTTTGACGGATTCCAGACACGGTTGGTCTGACGAGAAGTATTTGCCAAACGTTTCCATCGAGAACGCTCGCTTTTTGGGAGAAACGAGATTGCACTGCACAGGCTCAATATTTTAATATTCTTCTCTGGTGGAGTACTAGGGGTACAATTTTTTAGAGGAGGTGCCACCTCGGACATATGAAAATCATAGGTTTATTTAGCAATTCTTTTCTTATAAATAATGTACTGAGTAGAAGAATCTTATTAATGACATTTATTATACATCTGTGGAAGATTTTTTAACTAAATGGTGGTTCTAGAGCCGCTGCGTGGTGGGCCCTTTAGAATTGACTCGCCAATCGGCGTTAGGTTCATTATTTAAAAGAGAAAAATTAACCCTCGTCAAAACAGACTAAACCTACAGAAGAACAAAGACGTTGATCTTTAACGCAAAAAAGCAACGCTGCTCCATATAAATCTCCATCACGGTCAGTTCCACCGCAAGTGGAACATTCTACTAATTTCACCAACGGCCACAAGTGGCTTTGCCACAAATGGCACTCTTTTGGCACGCGCGTCTGCTCTCACCTTCATTCCCAGGAAACTAACTAACGTCCCGCCTCCCCTATCATCGAATTTCCAGATAACGCATCAGGGATCGTCCGAGGAAGTCTGCTTGGGACTCGCGAGCAGATTTACGATCGCGATGGAAACACGACTCGATGGATGTTACCCAGTCGCGACTAATCTCTCCTCGCTGGGAACACTGTAGCCAGAACCAACGCGCGAGCCTCGTTTCCTCGAACGATCTTTCTATGTTCGCCGTAAACGTGTCTACAATAGACCCTAAGTAGCCTGAAGAGGTCCATCGACCCTTTAATTCCCTAAATCCTGCGCCATTCTGGATCAGATTTCTATCAACCAGTTGAGATGTGCTCGTTGGAATGAAAGAAACAGTAATTAGGTATCGGCAACGATCGTTATGCTTCCATTAATTTTGAATTTAACTTCAATTCGAAAACTTTCAATTTCAATTCCAAAAGGTTCAGATTCAATTCGAAAACTTTCAATTTCAATTCCAAAAGGTTCAGATTCAATTCGAAAACTTTCAATTTTAAAAGGCTCAACTTCAATTCCAAAGGTCTATCTGACGAAGGGAAAAATCGATATGCAAAGTGAATTGAAAAGAAATTGAAATTTCTGTAGCCATTTGAAAATTTCCATCAACACACCAACTCCTCCAACGTTCACCCATTTCTACGCGTAAAACTACGGTGTCGACAATTCATCGTGTAGGTTGACTCGACGTTTGCAAAAGGAAGGCGATTTCTTTGGAGCACGAGTGTCGACTGGAGCCAAGCGGTCGAGAGTGTCTATCGGGCCGAGTCGCTGGTTCTGGCGCAAAAACGAACGAATCCTCGACTACGTGCTGATTTTAAACAAGCCTCATCCGAACGGGCACAATGAGGAATTCCCACGAAGCCGTTGCTACCACCCTTTTCGAGGTCGGCGACCTCTTTGGATACGTTTCAAGTGCACCGGTACCAATGAAATCATCCTAGACTAATTCCTACGCGCCTTGCCTTCCCAACAGTTACACGGCCATTATAAATTTAACCTTCCGCCGTATACCTACGTGTCCCACCAGCGCTCCCGTTTCCCGCTTTCGCTGTCTTCCCGCGAAACAGTCGCTGCTAAAATTGTCCCGTAAAATTTCCGCAACACGTGTTGAGTACTAACATAGCGAAATGACGCCGCTATCGAGGATCGCGTTTCAAACTATCAACGAATAATAATTTAATGAATGAATGTTAATTGTTATTAAAGCTGTCTCAAGCCTGTGTTAACCCTTCCCACTTTCTTTCGCTCAAAATTTGCCGCCTCCAAATGTTCCGCTCCCCAAAATTAGTCACTCTCCAAATTTTCCACTCCTCAAAATTTGATGCTGCCCAACATTTGTAGTTCCCCAAAATTTATCGTTTCCAAATTTTCCGCTCCCCAAATTTGCCTTCCCCTAATTTTCCGCCCCCCAAAATTTGCCTTTCCCCAAATTTTTCACCCCCCAAAATTTGCATTCCCCACATTTTGCCACCCTAGATTGCAGCCTACTTAGCCTATACATAAATCCGTCCCTGATAAAACTCGCTGGTTGCAATTCTCATGTTCACTTTCTCCTCCGTATCTAAGCTTCGAGTAATTCTTCTCTCACGAGAAAAAAATTGAGAATAACAGACCAATCACTGAAAAATGCAACCGCAAATCTCGCCAATTCCCTTCTGACTTGAATAGCGATCCGCTTTGAAAAGGGTCCCTCGCCGCAGATGAAGAGCAAACGTTGTTATTTCGAGGGCAGTCGAGTTGCTAAGCAATCGCGTGTCCGTTCAGCATTAAGATCCGAACCAGCGATTTTAATAATAAATATCGGGCGGCGCTCTGACCTGCATTTCGCGCGCAATAAATGCCCGACACTCTATAAGCTTTTCATGACCAAAGCCATACGAAACGCTCGGGCTGCTCGCGTAAATGCCCTCCACGCTTTCTACTGCTTTTTAACAACCTTTCCAGTGAAAGGTGTTAATCCTCCCCTACATTTTCAATTCAAACTCACTGCTATTTACAGCGGGAGAGTGATGCCTTCGCGTGTTTAATCGATTTAACGTTGGCATCGAGCTACGATAACAGATGGTTGAGAAAATAAATTTCCCTCGCGTCAGTGTGCTCGTCACCTGTTCCTCTGCCTGGTGCCATTAGTCGCCCGCAAATAGACGACGATAGGCGAGGATAGCATACCCTCTAACCCCCGCGGAAACTTACGCGCGATTTGCAACCTCCAAGGTGTGACTAGCACCGACACAAGTCCGTGGCTGTCTCCGTTGACCGAGGCCTCGTCGATCTCGGCAAGCAAGGAGAGTCCCTCGCTCTTTGATTCGGGGTACGAGGCCTCCATTCATGATTACAAGGCGGGTACGCGAGGCGACGACGACACGAGGGCAGACAAAACCGTCTGAGCCTATTCAGCGCGCCGTCAAATAGTTTCGCCCGAGAAGATGAATGGAGATAAGGATCGGCGGGGCTCCTCTGCCTTCCGCGACAATCATATTTCCTAAATCCTCGGCCACTGGGTATTTTGGAGTCGTGAAAACTTCAGGGTGATTAACGTGGGAACAGGTCTGGCACTTCACTTGAGATTTTCTCTTGGGTACGTTTAGGTTGAAGCTGCGACAGCAGCTATGAGAGTGTCGATCAGAGGACGATAAAAGCTGCTCAAAAATGACTTTTTTGTTGTGCTTATAGTGGAGCTGTGATAGTGGCGCACCCTGAGGGGGGCAAGTGGCCCTGGTAACCCTCAAAGAAGGGGCTTTGTAAGAAGAAAGGATTCTTGGATTTTATTCTTTAAATAAATATTTATAATCACTCTAATGAATTTTATTGAATTTGTATAATAGTACGGTTTCAGTTGTTTAAGGTTTTGCAAAGATGCGCCATTTAAGCATGAGTGATTCCGAAGAAGAATTATTATAATCTTCAAGTTATAATAAAGTAATATTTGGTTCTCGACGCGTGTATCGTTGGTCATCTAGTAAGCGTAGCGCTGCTCCCTGTTTCAATGTACATATACACTTCCATTATAAAACCTTGGGAACATAAACGTACCCTGATCCAACTCGATACGAGCCACCGAGGTTTCCCTGGAAAACCTGGCGTTCGGGGAGACCAAAGGAAACGCAAGGAACACGCGAAATCCGTGGAAACGTTCGCCTAACGCCAACAACCGAAATACCCTTTGAGCTCGTCTATACTTACGAGCAGGATCATTAATTGACCATAACGACTGCATTCGCGGCCAACAGTCACTGACCGACGATGCTTTTAGAGAGTGCACGGGGAACCATGCGTTTTCTTCCTCTCTTCGTCTGCGACCCTACGGGGAACACGTTCGACTGTTCACCTTCTATTTCTCCTTCTAACCGTTAATTAGGCGCGCCTAGTTCTGTTACACTGTTGTAGGTACACTGGTGTAATTCGTAACCAAATCATCTTTAGAAGAATTAAGTAAAATCAAATTATTTGGGGACGGAAACAATAGTATCCTGTGCCGAACTGGCTAATGTGGCAGCTTTCCCGATGACAAAGTTGGCCCCCAAGGTATTTAATTACTAAATTACTAAATAACATTTTTCACAAAAATTTTAATTGTCACCTATGTATTTTTTTAAACTTTGATAGTCCCATAGTTATTAGTGGGTCCCCTTTGTCTCCTGGTAACCAATATTTTTAGACCCAGTCCGCCACTGATAGTATCATCTGAGAAAAGTTGCTAGATATCTCGTGGAAGTGGAGTACAAAACAGAACGTGCCCAATTAAACGTTAATCTGTCTTCATGGTACCATAGCAGTAGTAAAGGAATCTTCGAATTCGACCTTGCTCGCGATGATGTAACCACAGCATGGCGGCGGGGTTAAATCCAACAGCAATGGGATTCATTGTCCGCTATCACGCTGACGCGCCTTTTATTTCAGCAGAATATACCGTCACGGTATATACGCAGTTGCAGTTGAAGGAAATGCGCGCCGATCCATTGCGAAATGGTCTGCCGAGCGAGCGACAAGCCCACGGAGCAACGCCCAAACGCCGATGCAGAGTCGTGGGCAACGAGATGCCACAGATCGGCTCCTATCCGACACCTCGCGATTCAATTCAAATGTCCAACGTTGAAATGCACTTTTCGATCGATTTTAATCGACATCAGCTTCGAACTCACAAGGTTCCGCGGTGAATCGACATGGATCGTGGATTCGATTTCGTCCTCCAGGCTTCCTACACCGAGCGTAATGCAATCTAGACACCACGGACGTGTTTACATGGCTGCACTTCCGGCCAGAAGCCGCGCGCTTCCATCGAATTAGATCGCACTTTTCCAATTTCCGCAGCGGAAACTTCCTGTCTTCCGAGCGTGCTGCAGCGCCCATTTCCGAAAGATTCGCTATAAATGAAGGGAGAGCCGAGAGATAATATGGACGTCGCAGAGAAAATGGCAGAAAGTTTTTGTCGACGAAAAAATAGCGAGAGGGAGTTTGATACTTATCGAATCTTCTGGACCCTGAATCCGACAAGTTATTGAAAAAGCAGTGCAAAACACTATGCTCTTTGTAAACAGCTACAAACGAGATATTTCACAAATCTGTCCTGCATTTGCAGTTATGTCTAACTAATCTAGCAAACCTAAGCCAAAACTATTTAACTCATATTATAAAACCAAAATTTAAAAAATATTTTAGCAAATTTCTGGGAAACTAGAGCCGATCGCCATTTTTGTCAAAGGAAAGAATTCTTGAGAATGTTGATTTCTGCAACATATGCAAACCTCGTCGAAATCGGTGAACAGGTAACTCTTGGACAAGATTAAGTGCCATTTTTTCTCTGCAACGACATTTGTCGATGTCAAATGGAAATTTTCCCTTTCATTGAAGACCACGATTAAAGAAATAGAAGAAGAAATTGTATCCTTGAATTGTTCGTTTCGCTGGATTATGTAAATCGTCGAGATAATGATTATAATTCGCATCAATTATTTACCTATTCAACTGGATTGCCACGTGACTATATCGTATCAATCAACCATTCAGACTGGATTATGTAAATCGCACTAGTATTATCGCAGAAAATCATTATTATTCGCATAAATTATTCCGGAATCGTATGAATCATCTGTTCCAGCTGGTTTATGCGAATCTTATAAATTACGGAACGCGAGGTACCATATTACAAGTCTTGTATCATTTAAGATCGACTCCTGAGCGATCCGCCAACGTATTTAATTACGCGCGAATTACAGGTAGCAATTTAACCGTCAGTATTCATCATTCACCACTGGATCACTTAACCCACGCTAAGCGGATGCGGGGTCCATTTTGACCCAGCCCGAAAATTCAAGCGTACGTGTTAGTTATCAACAATTAGTAACTATTAATTGTAATCCATCCTCCAGGTGCCAATTATTTATCAAACTCGAAATATGGATATAAAAGCAATAAAAAGTGTTTAATTAAATCCCGTGAGTGGCATGGAGCAGGCCAGACAGCGGCACGATTAAAAATCAATGATGTTCGAAAGGATAAGTGAAAGCCAATTGTGAGCGGCGATAAAAGATTGCGGAGAGATCAATCTCTCAGCTCGTTGCATAATGCTCCAGGTGCTCGACAGATCGTCCATAAACATCACATTCTCCACGCTTCCGGTTGCCCCTTCTGGCCGGGGCTATCCAGCGCGAAAGACAAAGCGCCAGCGCGGACGATGGAAATATTTCGACGCGAGATAGCTCCTAAACGATCAGCGGGAGAGAACAGAGCTTAAACGCGCGCGGCGGACGAGAATAGCATCGCGGATCGGCATTTCCACGGTGAGGATCGTGAACGGCTGAAGAATGATGGATCATACGAGCTCATCGTAACGGACTACCGTGCATGATGGATCATACTCAAGCGAAACTACACCGATGCTTTCGGACAGGTGTCGCGTTCCCTTTGATTCATCGGAATCCTGACAATCTTGCCGTACTTTGCGGCAGTACGAAACAATTACCGTTTGAAACTCGCCCGCGTCAGAATTGAAGTGACGTTGAAAAGTGGACGAAGACGAGTTTGCACTGCCCACTTTGCTCTCAAGTAGAATTGGGTATTAAGTGAATAAAGAAATATCTATGTAAATAACGGAGCAAATAAAAGTTACTTTAACTTTAGATTATTTTACGAATAAAGTTTCTTTACTGGACAATATTTTTTTAACCTTTATTCGTTATTCGAAATTTTTATTTAAATAAAAATGTAGGCAGCCCTGGAATTTCCTGGGTTTCAGCGCGGAAACGAGAAGGGGAGGCTTAATGACTTCGAAATTAAGGGTGGCCAACGGATCTTGGCGAAGGGACGACAACCGTTAGCAGCGGCCGAGTTACACCTGTTCCACGGCCTAGCCGGGTGCATCCCCGAGGCATTGTGCGTTTTACGAGTCCTCCGAGACCATTCCCCTCCGACGGTTGCTCGTCCTTCTGCCAAGGATCGCCGGCTCGACCCCGACAGGTTCCACGGGGCTGCGTAAACCCGGCGACACCGGGTCGAACCACGAAATATGGACCTGCTCGTAAAGTCGACGCTTCATGGGCTTAATCGCGTGTACAGCAGCGCCGAGAATCGCGTTTCCGCAAGCTTGTCGCATTTTAATGCCGGCTTCTCCAAGTCCCGCCCGGCTGCAATTGATTCTCGTAATCAGGTTTTCGGCGGCCCTGGGCAGCTTTATGCGACGAGTATATTGTTCCGTTTCTTCAGCACTGAGTAGCAAATTCCGTTAAAAAAAATTGATACTTAAGAGTCGAGTTGAGATTATTTTAAAAAATAATCGAGTTCTTCAGAAAAATAATTTATTGATTCTTCAGAAAAATAATCGATCTATTCTGATAGCATCGAATAGAACCGCACAATCCTAGCACTGAGTGACTCGAATTCTGGGGTGTACTGCGACTTTCTACTCACCTACCTATAGCATTCTTGTTATACCTAATTGGAAGGTGAGCGTTTAAAGGAACTTTATTCGATTGCAATTTATTTTTAAGACGAGTACCTACCGCCTGTCCTCGCGACTGACTTTCGAAAGAGATAGCGAACGACGAGGCGAGCTGAATGAGCGCGAAAGGGATCGCGCGTGACAAGATTGGAAGCGGCGAGGGGTGGCGTCCTTGAGCAGCCACTAGGCTTTCTTCCGGCTATAGCTGACGCCAGTCTCAGAACGAGGCAAACATGCCAGATTGCCAGGGGCCCGTTCGATCGAAATTAACCGGGAAATAAATTACAAGGCACCGGGGACAGGCTCGCGCCTCGCGCTACACGCGGATATTAAAGCGCAGTCAAAGCGAGCTGCCAAATTTATTCCGGTTTCCCTTGTCCCGGTGGAAGAAAAAAATCCCAGACGCCAGATTCGAAGGCGTGGAATGCCAAGTGGTACTCGACAGCCGCAGAGGAAAGAAGAGAGGAGGGAACGGAGCCGAAGAGGAGCACGCGTGTGCTGCCCCAGCACTCTCTGCCTCTGACGCACGAAACCGCCCCGAGAACAGAAACCAGACACGCGTGTAACGTTAAACCGGGCCATCGGTGAAAAACGAACCGCAAGGCACGGACCCGATGGACTTTTTAATGACAGATAAAATCTCACAGAGAGCTAGAGATCATTCGGATCCTGGCTCCGACTCGCCCCCTCCCTTTCAGCATGGGGGAGGCGCGGTGCGAAATCAAATTCACCGATCAGATAACTCTGGACGCGTAAATTCGACTGCGCCCCGTGATAATGACTCAATTTCGTCCTTTCCAACGGACCTCTTTTCTCTTTCTCTCTTGGACGATGTTAGGTGTGCCATCGAGAGGTGTTGGGTCGAAGAAACTACTTAGCGAGTCTGAATTTTAAAGGGACTTCGGTGTGCATCCATGTTTTCCATGAAGGAAATTCTTCGATCCAGCTAGGAATCTCGCGATTCCACGCTCGGGTCTCTTCCGTTTGGTGTCCGCCGAGTTCGCGCCAACAGCGCAGACAGAGATCCCTTATCACGGACCATTTAAGTAATGAGCCGGCACTTAGCAGCGTCGCTTCTCTTTCGTTGCAGCGTCCCAGCGTAATCGTCGCTGGAGCTCGTCGTATCTCCGCTAGGCTCTGTCGCTTCTTCCCCCGACTGCGGGGTAAAACGGGCCCGCGGACGGATGAACGAACCTTCCAGCGACAATGGGAACCTGCCATTAGAAGCTCGGCGCTTTCGGTGCGCGTCTACACAGCCGAGGTCCCCCTTTCTCCTAACAATGCCACTTGCCAGACTTCGCGCGCTACCTTAGCCCGGACAACCTTGGCTCCGAGCGAGCCTAGACGCTGGTGACCGAAAATCGGCATGCTTCAACCCTTTGTTGAGGCAAGTCACTGGAAAGCAGAGGCTATTCTAGCGACTGGAGATGGATAGGCGTAATATCACCGATGGCACTACTTCGCGAGGGGTTGCATTGAACGTTAAGACGCTGACGATTCTGACGTCCACGCTCGATGGAGATTTTTTCTGAATGACTCTGTTTTGAGTATAGCCTGGCGCAAAAGAATCGCCTGTCGATTTATCTACTTCAAATTTTGTATATAATTAGAGAACACCTTGTGCAATTAACGGGACTTTCATGTCAAACCGCTCAAAGAAATAGATGACCTTTAGGATTTTTTCTAAAAAGTATGGAGCATGTGGTAAGAAAAATTCTACAGACTTTATTTATTGTACGTTATGCAAGGATATTCAATTTTTTTCAGTTTCCTGAAGTGGTTCGATTTCTACGTGGCGCTCCCTTTAAGGAGGCATCCTCAAATTATCAGAACAAATTTGTTTACTATATTAATTCTTACATAATTCAGTTTAGGGTAAAGAATAATATTAAACTACATATTTTCTAAATTTCAATCTCTAAAACAACTGGTAATTGATTTTTACCTGAGTGTCCCCCCTTAAAGCTTCCAAGTAAGCATGAAGCACGACTCCTTGAATTTTTGCACTGGTCAATCTAGAGCACTGGATAAATCGTGCCTGCACTTATTTCTACAATGAACTGTGAGCAGTGAGCAGCGAGAATGGGCATTCCTCTGGCCCCGTTCGAGCGACCTCCAGCCACCAGAAAGCCTGAATCGAAAGATACAACAGAATGCTGGATTGTCTAGAAGGCCCGGAGCAAGTGCAGGAACGAAGGCAGAGAGGATCGTGGCAGCTTGGACGCGAGAGGCTGCAATTTTAATCGGCCGCCGTATCTCCTCCAGCCAGGTATGCGCACGAGAGCATTCTACAGTCGGCCGTAAACGTAGGCGCCGTGATAACGTCGGTTAAAAATAACTGTCGCGGTGCGATCGATAGGCCTGGTTATCACTCCGGCCCATTGTTCCGAAACGAAGAAAAGGGCCGGACGGTTCCCACAAACGGACCCCTATTTGCCGTTTCCTAACGGCACGCCGCGGCAGATGCGGGTTAATCGAAGAAGTGCTTCTTCCCTCATCGTGCAAGATAAATCGTCGCTTTCCTTGGCTAACCGCCCTTCGGTGAATCCTCGTAAATTTACCGACACTGTGACGGAGTCGGACTGGTAAGGGGGACTTGGTAAGTGGCCACCAATGTCCGTCGATTAGGTCGCTACTCGCCTGTTGCTGCTCGAAACGTTACTATTGTATTAGTAGTATAGTAAGGGGGATTCTAGCTCAAATTTAAATTTGGAAATCTAAATTTGAGTTTTGAGGGTGAAGAAATTCAAATTTCAGTTTTGAGGAGAGGAAATGCAAATTTGTGTTTTGAAGGAGTGGAGAATCCAAATTTCAGTTTTGAGGGGTAGAATTCAAATTTGAGTTTTGAGAGAGGGAGAAATCCAAATTTAAGTTTTGGGCAAGTGGGGAAATCCAAATTTGGATTAGAATCACTCTCAATATAGGTACTACTGTACTTTCTTGCTGTTTGAGGGAACGCGAATGTCGAGTGAAGATTCTGTAATCATTGCAATATCGTAGCTTTGGAGGAATTAAGGGCGATTTCTGCTGCAGAAATACGGGGGTTGATAAGTTAATAGCTTAAAGTAGGATAACTGCTTAGCAAGTTGAAGAAGAAGTGAGATTGAAAAACGTTCAGCTTTACCGCCTGACACTGATTTTTCCTATCAAAAGGTCGAATTTCCTAAGTAGACAGACTACGATAATAAAAATCGTGTGCAAGAGAAACTACCCCCGATGCAAAAAAAGAGATAATGAAGGAATATCTGTAGCAGCGATAAGGAAAATCTGTTTACTGGTGGTCGACCGTTAGCTTTTTGGATAAAGTATAAGTAGAGATATCGCTAAGCAAACGGTTTGATAGCGATACCAAAGCTGGCATGAAATTGAAGAGATTCAACGACAGTGTTGGTTGCTGTGTATTATTTAAAGATGTTTCCTAGGAAACTTAATTAACATAGCTCTAAGCAGAGAATCTTCTCTGCTTCTAAATCTCATTCTATGCTAATTTTATTATCTGAAATCGCGGTTCACCAGTCGAGTCTTCCTCGAAGACCAAAAGCTAATTTCGCCGGTTCGCTCCACGTTATCTTCTCTCTGGTACGTACCTCTTTTCAAACCATCCCATTAGAATACCTCGGTAGTAAAAACTTTACTGTTACCATTACGCAAGCATCACAGTGATCGCCTAGAAATTATAAAGCCACGTATTATACCACGCCGAGGAGAAGAAAATCGATTCCACTCGCTCGGCTAGTGCCGCCGATTGGGTCCCACCGCTGCTAATTTGCATAAACCAACGCGCGTTTCCATTCGTCGCAATTAGCCGAGGTGATCGTTACTTTGTCCTGGAGGGGCCCCGAAAACCCGATCCGTGACCGATAAGGGAGCGCAGCGGCCCGCGAAAGGGCCGATCGCATCGCGAGTGTATCGCCCCAAAAGCAGACTTATTTCGTCCAAGGTGCGCGTCACGGAACGCACCGCGATGCCCATTGGCGATCGCAGTTGTGTTTGCCGCGAAAAAAGAAACGGGTCACACGTACAGGCCAGCGACGAGGGTGCGCACAGGACGTGCATTTTTGCGTCTCTTCGTTTTCTCTGTCTTCCTCGTGTTCCTCGTCTGCTCGCGGCGTGAGAAGAAACACTAGACAGGCGTGCGCTGATATATCGCGGCGGGATACGAGACACCCAGCATTTCAGCGCACGGATAGGGCACGCATGGATGACTGGGAACTCTCGTTCCGGGCGCGGGGATAATCTTGATCGAGGACGTCGGCAACGATCCGAGATTATATAAATTAATGGTAATCGCCCTTTTGAACGCGACCCCCGCGTATGCCCTTCCCCTTTCAACCGCTAAGCTTCGGAAAACCGCGCTGCTGCGTTACGCGCTTTCTCCGCCTGACTAAGTAAGGATCCATATACTTGGCACACTGTGCACTGAGCTATAGGAAATATACACAATGCTGAGGCCTCTAATGCGCAGGTCCAAATACAAGATGGGAAAGTGGGGGATAAGAATTAAGAATGGTTATATTAAAGGTGTGATAACAGATCTACTTATTGTTAGCAGCGAGCAGTTAATGTCGGCTAGATACCCACAAATCACTTTTGTTTTAATAGTGAAAAGACCAATGATAATATAAAGATGCGAATCCACGAGCGAGTCAAGCGTTATTCAGTATTCTCAAATTTTAGAGCAAAGCGCTTCTACTCCCACGAAAGCAATAAGCTGCGTCAGACAAAGTAGCAAAGACGATTGTGCTGATCTTGAGCCTCCCCAACGGCGATTATGTCATATCGATATTCGCGACTCGTGGACGAGCGAAAATGAAAAGACAGTACGGGGATTCGCGGACCGGTACCGGCCCCCAGGAGACGCGAGTTTGACACGCTGGAATCCAGTTCGATTATTTTTAAGTCGCAATGGGACCGCCGCCAACTAAGATCCGTAATTAATTAACGCAATAAGAAAAGGCTCGGCCGTGCGACTGCGTTTGCGCGATAATGTCCCCCGCGACCTCTCGGCCGCGGCCTGTCGTTACAAAATCTCTTAACGCGGGCCGTTAACTTTTTTATCGTGGCAACCTTACCGGGATATGCAGTTGCGCGTCGCAGGTGGATGCACTTGGAGACGTTGTACGCCAGCTCGGGAACGCGCGCGAGTCGCATTTATAAAGGAGGACGCTCGACCCTCCGCGCGCATCTCGGCCCGCGCGCAACGCTGCCTCTGGGATTCTGTACGCCGCTTGTCCCCGGCTTTTTCTCCCGTTCGAGGATAATTTAAGTCGCCATCTACTCCGTCCCCAGAGAGGGATATTTGCGCGGATCGGAAACGAATCCGATATACCGAATATGTATGTAGTTGGAACTTTAATCTTAGAACCGTAATCTTCTCTGTCTTCACCCCTGGGACCATTTCAGTGGCGAAAGAACAAAAGTGGTAACGTTATTAGTCATCGCTTGAACTGCAATTCTGCATAGTTTCAAATTTGTTGTTGATTTCTCGAGTTGCCGAATTGAGAATGTTTTTCCTCTCTAACGTCAAGAATAATAATAATAATTACCACTTCTCAAAGAAAAATGGAAACGGAGATTACTGTAAAAAGTTGTAAAAAGAAATGAAAACTGGATATTATTCTTTAAGTGAATTTTTGTAATGACCTAATGAATTTTATTGAATTTGCATTAAAAATATTTATATCCCTTCAACTCAGCTCCTCCCAAGATTAAATCCTAAGTGCGTATTAACCTTGCACCACATTCCACTACCCCCCCTCGCGATTCCTATCCATAGAATACTAAATAAATTCAAAAGGCCTCCTTTTCCGACTCAGCTTCCCCTTCTCCTAACTCCCTTCCCAAAATATTCGTTCTCTTCTTAATCAGGACGAACTCATTCATTCACAATTCTTAATTCTTAATCAAGTCTAATAATTATGTCGAATTGGAACATTCAATTATCAGGATTAGGTTTGAAGACAGCATAGGTCTGCTTGCTACTATCTATTTCTTCATAACGCAAAACGTTCACACTTTCCTTATAATAAACAGAAAGATATCTACTCACCAGTGTCCCTGATACGAAGTCTTGACGAGCTTGACGGTGAAGAGGAACTGTATAGCGCAGACGAGAAGACAGCACAAATTGAGGGAGAGCGCGAGGGCGCACAGCGCCAGAGTCACCTCATACACGATCGTGTATTCTTCAGGGCTGATCAAGCTGCTCGGCGTGACCGTTAACGGCGAGATCTTCAGCAGGAAGATCAAGGAGAGCAGCGCCAGTAGCAAGGACACCAAGCACAGCAGTCCAAGGCTCGTGAGTGTCTCTTTGGCCCCGGCCTCCTGATCTTTGTGGTTCCTCGACAAGGACGAGGACCAGGAAGCGTTCAAGTGGTACGCGTTGGAGCCGACGCCGGTCAACTGTCCGGTCGCAGCTGCGCCCTGAAGAGCAGGTGCCGGGGAGGGTGTCGTTTGACTGGGTAACCTGGACAGCCTGGAAATATCGAAGCCGCCGTTCGCCTTGGGTCTGCTGTCCTGGTGCAACGGCGCCTGAGCCACTGCCGTGTGCCCCAATGTCGTCGACACGTTGTTATTATTATTATTGTTGTTATTATTATTGTTATTCCCACCAGCCACGGGACTGACGCTGTTGACAGAGTGCTTGGACGTGGACAGGGTGGAGAGGTTGAGGGCGTGCGAGTGATTGAGCCGCTGGGAGAGGTTGTTGACGCTCAGCTGCGAGTGGTTGAGCGGGTGCCTGTGCGTAGACGACGGCGTGGTCGCGGCCTGATGCGTGTTCCCAGGCCTCTGCTGGTGGGACACCGAGTCATAGACGTCCACGCCCCGTCCCGCGTTTCCTGACGCGCGTACGCTCTGGCCGTAGTGATGGTGCTGCTGTTGCTCCTGATGATGGCCCGAGTGATGGTGGTGATGGTGGCCGCCGTGCAACGAGCCCGAGCTCGGCTGATAGTCATTGTGCTGATGCCTGGAGCCCGCTGACGACGGTTGCCCCGTCAGGATGTGCTTCAGCATTACTCGACACGCTGGGTTCGCCCGGAGGAAGATTGCGCCTCTTCCCGCTCCTCTACATGGCGCCACGCGTGGTCCTCTTCATTCAGACCCCCCGTTTCCCCTAATCGAACGGCCGGTTGGCTCCTTCAGGCTTCTCTCGCGCCCGGCCACTTAATACCCAACAGTACCAAAGCCCGCGATCTTTCGTAACGGTCACTCGAGGATTACGTTCCTGGGCTCAAGGAGTTGCTGCACACCAGCTCCACCATGGCGACGGCATGCACCAGGCAGCCTACATAGCCACCTTTCTTCGCTTAAGCCTCGTGCAAACGCTCTGAACGCGGCTCTTCGCCAGGAAGCCTGAGAATCTCGAGCACCGCCTCTGCAGACATGATCACCTTCGTCTCTAACTGGATCAGGGAGCTCGGTCGGTCCTCAGCTCTGTGTCTTCCTTCCGCGCTGAAGGAAACCACGCGAGCCTAACCCTTCGCGCGGAATTAAACGGGCGAGGGGTATCATCGGGCCATAAATTAGGTGTCTCTTCGTTCTTCAACTTATTAAGCCGTCCTTAGTACCCGCAAGAACTTGCCGAGCGTTAGGAGCGCACCGGAAGCGACATCGGTACGCGGATAATTACGCGGAGGGTTCTCGGTTGCTTCCTCGGAGCCGCGATCTCGATTCGATTCACGCCTTCAGCCAGAAGATTCCGACAGGGGGAATACCATCCAGCGGCAAGGTCAATTAAGTCCAGTTTTTCCGAGATTGTCCTCTCCGAGCTATTTCCGCCTCGCCTTCCAGCGACTCATGGACGACTCGCTCGCTCTAGCCTCGCCGAGCGATCTAGAAGGCAGGCCTTCCCGATCCGTTCACGACTCTCGTGGCTGGAGGACCGACTCGTCGCGGCGAAACGTAAGCACAGGAAGCGTCGTCGTGAGCATGATTAGATCCGGTTCACCCTCGATGACCTTGTCAATGAGAATAGCGGTTCGTTAAGGCGGCTGCAGCCTCGGTCTGCCTCTGTGTCGATTTCCAGCGAACTCGTCAGCCGGCATGGCTTCCGAGATGGTCCCTCTGGAACAGGTCCAAGGAAATAATTAATGGACTTGTTCACCTACACGTCCGTGCACCCCTCACCGCGAAACGGACGATAGACGCGAGGTATAATCTAACCCCACTCCGCCCACCCCCGAATCACATTTCCATAGCCGGCGGAGGATTCTTCCTCCTTGCCCCTTATCTCAACCGCGCCGTCAATTAGATTCGATCGACTACCGGTCTAGGTCGAGAAGAATAGGCCGTTGCGTTGGAATAAAATTCAGATCTAACGGGTGGCACGGAGGAATTGTGAAGGATCTTGCAGATAAGAGTAACTTTTCCTTTTTGATTTTTTTATCAACTGTGGTGTTTTAATCGAGGCCGCTCCTGACGGGGTGCCTAAGCCTAGGGGCGTTTATTATATGTCAAATTTTGACTAATAAGAATAATAACCCAAACTTTTAGGATGTCATTTCTTTTCTCATTTAAATTGTTTTTTAAATTATATAACCCTGGTTTTCAAGATGAAGATTCATAAGTACAATTTGAAATGGAGGAAATGCTGACTTAAATTTTCCGCTAATTTCACGAAGACTAGAACATAATTAAATTAATAATGTAAGCGCCCATAGGGTATAGAGAATCGTGTGGCAAAAGGTGGAAGAAATATGCTGCGTGTAAATGAGAGGGATCGCTGCAACAACCGTTTGCTTCTCGTTCCCCTAACGAGGAACGGAAAAGACGGGCACACGTTTACCGTGAGTAGACGCGCGATACGAGACGAAGGGGCATGAGTCGCTACATTTCGGCCAGTGGGAATGATACCAGCGCCGTAATTTGATAATAAACGGTTGAAAAATTGCAACGTTCCCGCGGTGGATTTAAACGTCCATGCTCTTTAATATCCCATCACGGGGAAGTTAACGACCGGAAAATATACCGCTCGACTTCTTGGCAGGAAGTAACCTGCCATCTCCCTACGTGTATTCTTACGACACTGGTTATTCGGACGCGTAACTTTGCGGTAACCGCGTCACAAGGATCCCCCTTGTAATTTCATAGTCCTTTATTGACTTACACTTGGATCGCAACTTCCGTGTGTTTTCTTTCCTCTGCAAAGGGTTCGATCGAAACAAATGCTGTTACCGTTTGATAAACACTGAGCATTACACCACCCTTTCTTTCTGCAGAGGGAACAGTGCGAATGTAATAATAAGCACGCCTTTGTTTTCAACATGCATTGTTCTCGGTGAGTTCAAACTCTCAAGACTTTAGAGTATTAGGGGAATGTGTTGAGGGATTTGCACTTGTATATTTATGCTAGTTGTAAATACTCAGGTATCTTCTTTTTCGGGCAATGAAAAATAAAATAATAGGTATTAAGTAATAAGTATAGTTAATATATTTTATAAAAAAAAGTTACACTTGTACTTCATAGATATGTATATTAAGATCGGTTTCTAGCTACCTATAATTATTTAGTAAATTTGTGTACGAAAGGACTTATTTAACTTATGTAACTTTCTTTCAATAAATTCTAAATTTAATATATAAATTATTTTGGCAGATTAGTGCATTAAATTTGAGTGAATTCTAGTGAATTTATTCAATAATTATTTATTTATTATGTAATTCCTTTAAGATGAGAATTCGGAGAAAGTTCACTCTCCAATGTCTAGGTAAATAAATTCTACTGTTGGTCAGAAATGATGCAGTTCCGCCCAGAATTGGGCATTAACTAAATAAAAAATTATTTGAATAACTGATCAAATAGAAGTCAATTTAACTTTAGATTATTTGTCGATTTTTTTATTCGATTACCTATAATTTTTTTCACTTTCATCCCTTATTCGAAATTTTTATTTAAATCTCTGAATTCCGCCTCTCCTCTCCCTAACAGCCATTCGTCGTCGTCGAAGGTGTCAGTCAAATGTCTCTGAACGTCTGCACTTGATTCCAAAAGCCACGCGGCGCCGCTCCAAGCACCGCAGTCGAAAATCCTCTTTCAAAATCGCAATTGATGAAAATTCTTTCTCGTTACACTGGCCTCTATTAAAAGTTCCCGCGGTAGCCCGAGCACGCATCGAGCGTTCTCCCTTTCCCTTGGGCTCGCTCGAGAGGGAACGCGCAGGACGCGCAAAACGCGCGGATCACGCGATAGCTTCTCGCGATCCGCGGGAGCATCACGTGAAAATCGTCGATCCGATCTGCGGTGCCGTGCACCGTAGGGGTAACGATTAAATCGACAGGATATACTTTATTGGCTATTCCGTTATTACAGGCCGTGCCCGCGGGCGAATAGTCATTATGGATCGATGAACCCGATTGTAACGACGCGCCTTCTCCTCGGATCCAACAGAAAACGCTTCTGTGCTGCGTCCACAATAGAACCTGCTGTCGTCCTTCCACCCGGTCGATCCATGTACATTTTCGATCCTCGCGATACCGAACGCAGCGAACGCCAACCGCCAAGAAATGACAAACGAGGCGGACGTTTCTCTGTGCTTGTATAGCTTTTCGCAAAATATGGGTCACAACGGCGGACGATATCGATTGAACAGTACGTGTGTTCTGTGAGTTCAGCGTTCTTATTGTTCAATCAATATTTTCCTGCCTTCTGGGAATCTCTTCCGTGTAGATACCTAGTTATTGTTAGTGAACTTTTAATTTGAAAAAGATTTTAATGACGAGAGGAAAATGGCACTCCATGGCGGTTCGATTATTCTATTCGGAAAACTCGATCGGTTTATCGAGGGTCAGCTGCGCTTCTTCCGCTTCTTCAAACACCTCGCTTCTATACCGTTACCGTTCGTCCGCTTTAGAATCCCGCAACGGTCGAGTTGAGGCGCGATTCGGTCGCGCGAGCCGGAAGATCGGCGCTATTTTCTCGTCTGGGATCGATCAACGGAAACGAAAACGGTGCACGGAAGACACGCGAGTCGCGATGAAATACCCACGTTCCAGAAAGCCATCGTGGAGTAACAGGCAGCTTGCAACTCTATCTATTCTTCACCTTGGGCGGCAATGTACAGAGTGCGGAGCAAATAATGATCGCTACTTTTGATATTTATAAGTATAAGACGCTATGAACTATTAGATTGGAGGTTTATTGCGAATAAAATGAAGTTATTCGAGAATAACGAATAAATTTTGATTCGAGTAAATTTTTATTCAAATCAAGTAATTTTTATTCGCAAATTTTATTCGAAATTATTCAAATAAAAATGTATTCGTTATTCCCGAATAACTTCATTTTATTTGAAAATTATTCGAATAAAACTATATTCGAATAATGCCTACCTCTATCGACGCATTCGTTGTTCAGTAAGTTTCCCAATACACAGTACTACTCAAGCATTAATTATGCATTAATTAGGCGCGATAAATGTCACTGTAAAGCGCAAGATGGGCTTCTCACGGTCGATTTCAATCGCGAGGAAGCTATGATACGCGACAGCGGAAAGAAGCAGTTACATTTTTTGCCGCGAGACAAGTGAACGCTTCCTTTAACCGACAGTGGCGAAGAAAGTCTTCGAATACCTAGTCCACCGTCGTCGTTTAGCCGTAATTTCACCGCGGCCTGATGGCAAATTGATAATGCAACGCACCGTGCTCGAGTAAAAACGATTAAGCTCGGTGGATATCGCAAAAGAAGGAGCGCGGGACGATGCTCGAACGCCGGATACTATTATCGTACCGCGAGACCGATAAGCAGCAGATGTAGGTGCAGAAGCTGCCCCTTCAAGGTCACTTGGCACTCACGATGGCAATTTGCAAACCTCTCGATCGTACTGTCACAATCAAGGGTTGCGCCATATTCTGCAATTTTATTGTCCAAAAACTTAAGACGCCCCTCTCAAAACCCTAAAAAAATACGTGATTTTTATGAATTTTTTGGTTATAAAATATTTCCTAAAAAATATTTTTGCCTTATACTGATACACTCGTTAGGGCACAAAAAATTTTTGTTTCACGTTTTCGGTCTTGATGCATTTTCTAGGTGACGTTTAGTGCAGCGCTGCCAAAAAGAGGTGCCTAAACGGTTATTGCAACCTGTATGTAATCTACATACATATGTATATGTACCTAACTACATACAAGTAATCATTACTTTGTGTTGAATATTTTCTTCTTTACTTGTTATTTTTAGAAGAGCTTAGTAGGTGCCTAAAACATCAAGCTACAATATCCAATATTAACTTGCGATCAAATTAGTACCAAATACGAAATATAACGCAATATATCTTAAGTGGTACGATATAGGCAACCATCCCCTAACGTGTTTAACCCCCAATCTTGCCAACACGAACTACGCCGCTTTCTTTCCACATTAAAGTATCCTGCAAGGTGAAGGTATCGTCTCTTCCTTTTTGGCAACTGTCGCAGTCACCTTGAGATTTTTTCTCCTGAATTCTTGAAATGTTTTGCTCCCCGCGGATACTATTACAGTTACAGCGCACCGTCAGCCAAGGTCTGCTGACGGTTTTGAATTTTCACGGGGTAACATGACTCGATCCCGCGAATCCCTCTCCCCTCCCCTCCCGGCCGCGATGTTCCAGATCACGTGGCACGATCCTGAACCGCAGGATCCGAGCGGCGAAGGAGAATCTACACGAGGAGAGGCCGTTGTCAATAGCCAGACTTGACTCATAGAAACGGGTTCCGCTCGCATTCCGGACGTCGTCCAGCCTGCCAGCCACGTTCTGCCTTCCTCCGAGCTCACCGCGTATATCCATACGTATGCATACGCGCGCCAGGCAGCCCACGGTCCAACGCGGTCCCGTGTTTTCAGTCGATACCACGGGCAACACCTGTAACCGACCACGCGGTCTTAATTCGAGGTGTCACGGATTTCTGAGCGGATCGACCTCCTGGACGAGATTCCCAATACTCTCGAGCCGCTTCGCGTCACCGAATGCTGCCTATCCGGAGTTACCTGAACCGAACAACTGACATCGCTGTCACTTCCGAACGCTCGGAAGAATCGAGAGACTGGAAATGCTGCTATATCACGTTTCGCGGGACACCCTGTATAGTTGCACGTGCATCAGGTACGAACGAAAGCCATACATCATTTTCACGTTAAAATGGCAAACAACGAGAACGGTTACCCGTTCGCTCGTGATCGTGTCGTGGAACACGATAATTTCAGTGCTCCAGGAACGTATGCACCTTCGATCCGTGAAACGATACAATTTTCTCGCCGTGTAACACTTTCTTTGCAACGCTTCTTTTACTCAACCCTCGGCTAATCCGTTAATCGAATTTACTGTATGGTGATTCACTCATTAGATAGTGAATCGGGATGATCGATACCACACGCAGGATTCTTCTCAAAATCGTAAGCGTCTATTATTCGATTTATAGGTATATAATGGGAAAAATTCTGGAGGCGACATTAATCCTTCGTGGTTAGATAGGGTCTATCGCACCCCTGGCAAAAGAATTTTAGTCTTTGCGTGTATGACTGTAAATTTTTAGACCTTAATATAAAAATTTGAATAATTGGTGGATTGTAACAAAAGAAATCGCTTTTTCCACAACTATTTCTTCAAGTACAAATTTTATCATACACATCAAGATTTAAATTTCTAGAAAAAGACTATTAAAGCATGATTGTATGAGTAGATATTAGAAATGTACAATTATCACTTAAAAGTTGAAAGATTTAAACAAAGTACGAAAATGGTAACTCCGAAATATTTAATATTTGATATTTATTTAATATATACGAGATAAAATCCCATTACTGTACAGGAGAAAAGCAAAGAAAAAATAACAATAGGTACTTAAAGTCGATAACACGGTGTAAACGCCATAAACTCATAAGCAACGTAGTTACAAAAGTTTTTCAAGTGTCTTTCAACTTATTAGTTGATCCCGTAAAAAGTCTAGAGAATCGCTAAAAGTTGCAAATGTGATTTGCGTTTTGACGGTAGGGAGCAGTGAACGCCATGTAACCAATTCACGATTATAAGAAAGTGTGATCACGAAGGGTTAATAATCGCAATCCAATTGTGGCTATCGCAATACCGCATACAGAGTGGAGTTCGGTGGCGTTGAAGCGACGACGGTATCTCGTCGTACGGTGAAATTGAAGCTGAAAAGCACCGTGACCCGATATCTCGCGAATCGTAAAACTACCTCGCGGCCGCGGGCTTCCGATTCGTACCTGGCCTATCTAATCCCTCCTCTGCGAACAGTAAATACGCGATTGGCTCGTGGTACATGCAGTATACACACGTCCGCGGCGTGTACCGTTTCGTGAAGTGAATCGGAAGAATGTAATCTTCGATCTTCATCGCCTTGATTCGTTCCTCGGGGGCCCACGTAGATGCTCTCTTCATTATACGATCTGAGAGAGAGAAGGATATCGGCTCTTACGAAACCACTCTTTACGGAGCCGATTCGGTGTGCGCTAGGCAACCGAACGGAGTCGAAAGCAACTCGATCCACTTGCAAATTCAAGGCACTACAGGTGTCCGTGTCGAGAGTCACCGAATTATACGAGCTTCTTTGCTGATCGATATTTTCGCCAAAATCCTCTCGGATGATTCACGGAGATTCAGAAACAGGTTTCGTTTCTGTTGCGTTATGTTTTGGCTAGTCATTCATCTCTGTTTCTCTCTTCCTACATTTAAGACAGAATGTTATTTTGAAGAAAAATTTACTGGCACGTCAATCATTTACAAATGACATCATTAATATCTGTATACATATTAATCTAAAATAATTATTATACGGTTAGATATAGGTACTAAAATACTTTTGGTCAGCTTTCACTATACGACAATGCGTACGTCAAGTTACGAAATTCATTCTTCTGAATTTCTATATTAATTTTTGAACCTGCCTCAATAAAATTTTGCAATGATTAATTTTCTATTAATTAAAACACGCGGCACGCAGGCTCGTCTTGTTCCTATAGGCAAAATTAGGCGACTGCTTAGGGCTTAAAGTTGAGAAGGGGCGCACAATAGTATTTTTGTAAAGTTTCAAATGAAATGTTACAAGTTACACTAAGTACAAAATTTTGAAACAGCGAATAAAAATTCCGATAAAGGTCATCAAGAAGCCTAAATAAATATGTAATAAATAAAAGGCGCGATTTAGCAAGTGCGCTTAGGGCGCAAAAGGAGCTGGAGCCTTATAAACATTATTTATAAATGTTAGCACGCGCAGATAAAAAGTTTCGCCACCACTGCCACAGGGGATACCTCTGAACTTGATTAGAGGTTCGACAGGCGATCTAGTATCGAAGCATCCCTATTAAACAGCTACCAAGCAAAGACCTCCCGTAAATTCCCTTATCTCCCACCACCTTCTATCAACTCTATCTGCAAACCTCATTACAGTTCGATCCACCTATACGTCAGAACAGGCGACTCTGCCTCCAGATCCCATGCAACGCAATTTCACGGTCGTTCCTCGGGAAAGCTTCGAAGCTGATCGATCATTAACGCCAGGAACCGCGCGATACTTCTTTGAGCCCCGATCCCGGCGAGCTGCGCATTGTCCGGGCCTCGGTGCTTTCGGTTCGTTCACTTAAAAAGTTCACTCGCGAACAATGCGCCCTATTCACTGGGCGCGCCCGCGCCCGTGTATACGCGCCGGCTGATTTATGCCCGGTTCCTGGCCGCGCATCCACCGCGCGGAATTAAATTACTTTTTCACGGGGCGTTTGCCCTTGCGAAATCGACACGATCCCTTTTCGCGATCTTATTATTATTAACAACACACGCACCGGACGTCCGTATTGCATTAAGGCCCGCGGACAATGGCTGAGGCCCCGCGGGGACCTATCGCGCGCGCGCATCGTGAGGGTAATAATTACGCGTAATTAATGGCGGGGGATAATTGAGGGAGGTGCTCGGGGCGAGAGTTCCCAAAATCACGAACTATTGCTTCCTTCAATTCAAACGAGGAACTGCAAGGAAAAACGTGATTACTCGTCGCTGATTAATTAGCGATCGCGCGGAGTCTTTCACCTGTTCGCGATGAGAGTCTCGTGGCAAAGTGTTGGGATACATGCTTCGTTACTACAGCAAAGTATTTTTTGTTTTTATTCTGGGAAACGCTACGCTCCTGATACATATGTTAAAGAACATGTGAAGGGTAAGGGGAAAAACGAGGAATGGCCATTTTTCAGGATTTTGGGATTTATAGCATATTTTGTTGATGACAACGTGGGCTGCAGAATTGTCGAATCACAAACAGTTGTAAAGTTCAAATACTGGTTGAAAACAGAAAATGTACACTTCGCACTGGAAGAAAATAGGGAACGTCCCCACTTTTGGCCTAACCATAAGCTTCTTTCTTGAAAGTAAAACAACTAATAACACTTAAGTGTTAAAACTTAATTTTCTTGATAATGCTGTGTTTTGACATTCCCTGTTTTTCCCTTACCCTTTTTATACAAAAAGGCCCACTGCAACGCCCTATTCGAGCTCAAGCCCCAATACCGGTTCACTTTCTATGCCTAACGAAATGAAAAATGGGAAATCTCGAAGCCACTTCCTTCAATACCGAAGCGACACAACTTCTCTCTAATTACCATAAGTGTCTCACATCCGTTTCCTAAACGTTATAAACGAAAGAAAGATCTGCCCCTGCTTTCGTGTTCCACTTTCACCAATCGATAAATAATTAGTTAGATATTAATCGCAAGCAGTGCGCTATCTAACACCATTCATCCAAGGGAAAAGTGGATTTCGAAGCAACACGGGGACCATTTGTCCATCGGTGCCTATATTTCACGTGCGTATCTACCACAGCAAGAGATAGAAGAGGGCTGAACGCGACGGAAACCACACTGCAAGGCGGTAAATTTGTGAAATTGGATGAAACTGGCGTGGGTAGGACTTCACCCGTCATCGAAGAAACCCCTCGTGGCGCGTAAGCTCGTAATAATGCCAAGCAAACGCACCTCTGCGTATCGAGAAAAGCTTCTCTCGCGCCGTAACTCGATCCCGGCTTTTTCTCCGTTTCCATCACGCCACGCCACTCCGAGAAACTCGTCCCTTGCTGGCCGTAGTCGTCCAACAAGCTTGCACGCACGTTACTTTACAATTTTTCTGTAATCTACAACGGTGCTCGTTGTAAAAAAATATTGCCTGCTGGGAATTGTTTGTAAACACCGAGACTGTCGCAAAGATGTAAAAAACTCATCACTTAAATTCATCACTTACTTTGTATTACATCATCTTAGATTACAAAATAAGTGATAAAGTCATATTTTATTTTATAATTTTTTACTTACAGCACTTTCATAATTTTTTCTATCTCATTTGTAATTAATAAGTACCAAAGGGTAGTCTAACTCGTCTAGGTATAGCAATTAAATTGAAATTGAAACTAAATAATCACTTGCACATTTATTATTTGATTCGGAGTTCAGAGAGAAATTCAAATCAATCATTTAAATGTCAGACCGTGATGATTGTGTCGCTATTATAAATTTGTGGTAATAGTAGTGAAACAGGTAGGTAATGAAGAATGGCACTGGAAGAACCGTAATAGAAAACATTTGAATTGCTTCGCTTTTACTCCGAAAGGGATTGAGGATCGGTAAACTCGTTTGGTGTCATTGTAAATAACTAGAGGCAATACTTGTTACAGCAAAGTATAAGGAAGTATCGTGGAGAATGAATCGTTACGAAACCACAGTTCGATAGCGAAATTTTTTATCCCGAATGCCTTGAATAGCTTGTATACTGTTCGAATCACTACGCCCGAGGGAAGTACACGTCTCAAAGACGGTAATAACACGTTTCGTTTCAAGGTCGCGCGTTTATGGCATCCCGGAGTGCCGGGAAGCTGAAAAATCTTCGCAACGCAGGAAGTTTAAAACTTCAAACTCCTGTTTCGGTGGAAAACGATGCCTAATGCGACCTCTTTAATTTAACTTCTCCTTTTCCATAGTTCTCTGTTCTATGCCTTCCTCTATCCTTCTCTTCTCTCGACGACAACTTTCTACGTCAAATCTTTTTGCGAGAGCGAGCATGAAAAATGAAACAAAAGAGAATTCAACTGATGCTTCTGAAGATAATTTATGATCGACTCAGTGAAGCGAAAAGTTAATCAATTTCTCATTTAAATTATTCTAAAGTCACTTCTCTTCTTTGTTCTACAACTTCTTACTTCCCCTCTTTTTGTAAAAGCGTGAAAATTGGAGCAGAAGAGAGTGCAACTGAATCTTCTGAAGCAAATTTACGACCAACTCAATGAATTGAAAAATTCATCAGTTAAATTACTACTTAATTTAAATTTCTCCAAAATCCACACCGACCAAAAGCAGATTTCCCGTCGTGTTAAACCACACTGAAAGAAGCATGGAGCGCAAAGGAGCGCAACAACCTTCACGGACAATTACAGAAACTCCATCTTTTCAAAGGCAGAAATCCTCAGTGTTCCTTCTCCGACAATTCCGTCGCCTACTTTCCATTTCAATGCCCGTCAACGTCCACTGTCTCTATCAATACCGCGAGCGTGAAAGAAGAAGCATTAAGCGCTCGGTCCCCTAAGGCCCCGCTTTACGCGCACGATATTTGTTTGGGCCCGTCGTGCCCGTGGCCATTTATCATTCGATCAGCACCTGCCCGGCGATTAAGAAACGATATCACACCGACGCTCCGCGTCCCGTGTACACAATCAAGCCATTCTGAAGCGTCATTACGGCCGAATACGCGTTGTCCAAGCGCGCCGCCATTCACCTGTTGTGCGCCGCTCGTGTGCCCGTAACAGTTTCCCCCGCGGTTGCGTGTACGATATAATACAGTGTAATTTATTCGATCCGCGTTTACCTACTTCGTGGAAACTCGATATTATCGGGATAGCACGAGAGGCTCGGTAAAAGTGGACGTTCGCGGGAAGAGAGTGGCGCGATAGTGAAGGTGCAAGAAGCACTTGTTGATCACCGGGAGAAAGTGCAAGCTTCCCTCGTAACGATAAACGTATTCGGGCATGAAAGCTTGAATGCAATTCGACGGCTCTGTCATCTTCGATGAGTTACTACTGTCCCCACAGCTCGGCACAATACGTCCTCTCTTCCTTGGTATTTGTAGATAGCTGGCCTCGTAATTGTCTACTTCGATTTACAATGGGCATTGTTCTAAGCTTCTAAGTGTAAACTGTAGGTATATGTATACGCTTTTGAATGAGTGCTCACGTCCCAAGGGGAAGATAGTCTCGAAAGGGCACAGGTCGCTGCTGGACCTCGCACTTAGACTTGGGGAACCCGATTTTGAAAAATGCCCCTTTAAATCTATCAGGCATTTCAGTTTTGCTTAACGTTTGGGATGATATGGAAGCATATGTGCGGAGAACGCTCATGGGCGTTCAGCGACTATGGTTAAGAGATGAGGCTAGAGGAGACCCGCATGTGGCGAACGTTCAGTGGTCAGATGGCCAGCGCTTAAAGAGCTGATTTAACTGACTTCAAGCAAATATTCTGAGACTATCGAGCTATACTTCCAATGCTTCTCGAAAAATATCGACGAAGGTGCAAGAAGGGGTGCAAATCCCTCGGCGCGGAAAGACGTCGATGCCAGCAGAAGGGTTGGAGGATCCCGAAGCACAGGATTTGAGACGCGATTGGTTCCGCTCCTAACGGACGTGGAACAGGGTAACAGGAAGTGGAGGGATCCAGGCGGCGATGCTAGATCAAACGCAAGGTCAATGATTTTCCGAGCGGACCGATGAACTTGCGCCTCGCAAGTACATGCACTCGAGTGCACCGAGAGAGCCAGGGAGCGAGGGAAAGAGAGAGGAGGCAAGGTCGTTGCCTAGATAACAGTTGCAAGGTACAGTTGCCTCTCGCATGCCTGCCACCATGGACCGATCACAGCGCGAAAAGGGAAAGACGCCCTACAAACACCCCCCAGCTCCACTACCATAGAAATTACTTTGCTCTTTGAGTCTGGCTAATTTCCAAGTGCCACGCCATGCCTACTGTCGACTCAGAGTGCTGGGATCTCGAGGGACATTGCTGCTTTCAATCCCAGTGGACGTTAATGGAGGAAAGTTTGATACTGGGTCACTCTATCAGTGAGAAGGATTGGAAAGATCAAAGAAGTTGAAGGCGTGATTGATAATTCACCAGGAAAGTCCAAACGCGTCGATTTGAATGAAATATTCGTTATGCTTCTCTTCTATCATTAAGAGGAATCCTATTTCTGGAAATTTTTTTGGAAAAAACTAGCGATTCGATTCATCTGATATTTAATGATAAAAAACTGTAACTTCTTCAGAGATGCATAAAAACATGGTCCAATTTTCAGATAAATCGAATCGTTAATTTCTTAAAAAAAATTCCCAAGTTTTACTATGTTCTTAGTTCTGGAAATAGGATTCTCCCTTCAACCCAGTGTCCTCGAACGTTGATTACGTCTTCACTATAGTAATTTCTGAACTTCTAAAACAAATCTAGTGACCTTATATCCACCACACGCTCTTCTGAACTCTCGGCCCCTACCTCTTAGTAGACCTACACCAGCACCTACATCTCCTCCAGCAACTGTACACCCGCAACACGCGCGAGGATCCTCGGCTCCCGCTGGCACTCGACGTGATAGCGCCTCGCAGCAATTGCTCCGAGCGTGTTCCCCGACGAATTCGCACAGTCATCCCAGCAATGCGCCAACTCGCATCGATACCCCCCTCTCGTTGTGTTTTTGCCAACGTTTACCGCTCATTAGACACTCCGTCCTTGGCGGCGCTTATCCCCGCGGAATAATAAATGTCCCCTCGATCTCCCACGAGTTTCCTGTTCCGCGAATGCCTCCGCGACATCAATCATCCCGGTGATTCGCGGCGAAGCGATGCTCCCCGGGTCGCTTCGGCCGAGCTAACACATTGTAAACAGTCGGTCGAAAGAGGAATCGCGATAACGATCCGCCATCGATGGCCGCGGGAATTGCGAATTCGTCAAACCACGCGCGGAGAGAGCGAGGCTCGTTAACGGATGCATCGCCGCGCAGCTCGAATCCTGATGACATTTTAATTGCAGTCGAAACTGTCTGTTGCTTCCGGGTCTGGGCTAGGTCTGACGTTGGATCAGGCATTCGTGCCCCCTTCGTAATTGCCGCTGCATCAGAGGTCTGGCGAAGGTGCGCGCGATCCTGGCGAAACGGCACAACTTACTCGGTGGACTAAAGGCGGAAATGGACTGTTATCGCGTCACGTGAGCTCACGTGTTATCACGTTGACTAATTTAAACCGTGATACTATGCTTACAAATAGGTACACTATTGTCATGGCATATCGTGCTACAGTATTTTGGTAATTATTTACAAAAAAAAAAAGTGGTCCTCGCCGATTTCAATGATCTTGATATATGTTGTCGGGAGTATTATACTGAACAACTTTTTATTATAGGTACATGTTACCGTCGCTGGGCTTTAGTTTTCGAGATATTCGCAAAACATATTGTTTACGGAGAGACGTGAGTCGAAAATATGTGAATTTAATTTTTTTATACTTTATTTTATCACCTTATTTTATACTTTAATTTTATTTAGAAAATAAAAACGTACTGCCACGCGTGAAGATGGTGGTATGGCTTGATACGCACGAAGTGACTTCAGTGTGGTTCTGATACATTAAAATATGCACCGTAAAAGAACAAGTAGATACTTAAGTAAAACGACATCACACACTTTTTACCCGAGACGTGAGTTTTATGTGTCCCCCTTAACAAAGCATTGTCTCGGAACCGAAGACGATAAGATTTCACTAAACTGTTTTGAAAATAAGCTTCTAACGCAGCAGTTCCAATTTCACCATCCTTCTCCACCCGTGACCCAGAAGTGGAAAGCACGTGTCGCGATTAAAAGTCACCGGAGGACGAGTGCCTGCTTAAATTAGCCCTACTCGTGTTATCGTGTATATAGCAGAAGAGGGGGTCCAAGGGAGCGCGATGAAAGAAACCGCGCAAACACCGAAAGTCCGATCGCAGGGGCAGGAATGAGGGGGACAGATGGAGGAGGAAGAATCGAAAAATTCAATCAGCCAGCGGTGGAATCAGATAGAGAAAGAGTAGGGAGAGGGGGAAGAAGGTTACATTATCGGCGTGATATCTCTCCTTATTCTCTTTGGTCTGGTCCATGCTCGGGAAGGACGACCAGAACGGAGTGATGTAAGAGAGATGTACCTACAGGGCGCCTGCTGCTTCTTCCTCCTCCTTCTTCCTTCGCTGTCCCCGGCGTCTTCGCCCTCCCGCTCGTCCCCACCCCTCCGCCAGGAATCTCTCTCACTCCTAAGGCTTCTCTGGGCTCAGTTGCTTTCTTTCTGTTTCACGCTGCTCGAGGGAAGCGCCCATCCAGCCCTGGCCCGGTTGAATTTAACGTGGCAGGTGCCTGCTGAATGGACATTGGGCTCCGGTTCTTCGTTTCTTCTCCCTCGATCGTCCTCCGCCTCTCCCTTACTCTCCACCCTTTTCTCCTCCTTCCTCCTTCGCCTTCTTCCTCCTTCTCTATCTCCCTGTCTATGCCAGCGTCTCCCAACCGTTGGTCCACGAACTCGTAGCGCTTCGTAGCTCAGTCTTCAAACTTCTCCTCCTCCACTCAACGGAGGTACCTGTTAATCCTGGCACCTGATCCCTCTCGTTTCGAAGCTACCCCCACGCGACTTTAAGAAAAATCCCGAAGAGCAAAGGAAATGCCCAAGAACTTCCATGATCGCTTGGAAAGGAAACGGTGCCCTCCAGCAACGCGCTTCTCATCATTCACAGAAGGAGAGCCTCCGCGTTACTTCTTTTTCTACTCCGACTGGTTAGAACAGCGTTCTATGCCGGCATTGCTGGCTAGCCAGTCGGCGAAGCCTCTCTCCGGCCGCTTGCCGTCTGGAAATTTCACGTGGCGGCCTTTTGTTCGGCCTCTAATGCGACGAATCGCGGATGGGAAAGTGAGGCGCGCGCGCGCGCGCGAACAAGCACGACCGAGCCTCGGGAGCAAAGGTAAACCGACGCCGCTGCACGGCGGAATGGCGGGAAAAAAGGAAAATTACAAAATCCCGACCGCACAAGTCGACGACACACGCTCGCGGAGGATCCTCCCCTCCTCACTAAAGTAACACGACGTTTCGCTTCTTAATGCGATCACTTTTCATTCTGCTTCCGTTCCCCTCACCTTCCCGCCGTTTCTTCGTTTTTACCTTGCTCTCTGCTAGGTCGCCGCACGTGAAGTGCCGTTCCCCTGCAGCCTGATGCATTACTGCGTATGACGCGCTTAGTCGGGCGCTGTTTCATTGTCACTGATGCGTGCGACGCGCGAGAGAGGAACCGGATGATTGGAAAATTTTGCAAGTGGGCTTTAGATAAAAAGGTGAATTAATTCGAATTTTAATTCAAGTGGGCTTTAGATCAAAATTGGAATTTTATTTCAAGTGGAGTTTAGGTACAAAATCGAATTACTTTGAATTTTAATTCACGTGGACTTCGGATAAAATTCGATTATTAACTCGAATTTTAATTTGAAATTAATTCGAATGACCATGATACGATTGGAGAAGATTTTGATGACACGCGAAGACAATGTCCCTCTGAGAAAAATTGCGAAACCATTTCCTGCGTGGTTATCTTTCCTCGCGTCGTTCACTTGCGAGAAAAGCCGCTAGATACTTAATGACGGCGCAAACTGGAATGAAGGTTGTACCCCGTGCGAGTGACTTGTTACTGCGTTGACGGCGGTTGCACAACATTTCGCGATTACTTTACAAAGGGGGACGAGGGACGGGCCGTATCGCGGCTTCGTGGAAGCTGAGCATCGGGAGGTTCTTCAACTTCATGCCACTGCTTGAAGAGCGATCGTTAGCGACGCGACGCTTCCCGTGCATGGAAACTTAATGGTAAGTTATCGCGAGCAATGGCTAAAAATGACGAAAAGATATCAGCAGGCTGGTCTAGCGTGTAATGCCTTCGAATCCAGGAGGGTACGCAACCGCGCGCATCTCGGGTTTCAAATAAAACGTTGAAAAATTGAGGAAACTGGGATCTGGCCTTGGATCGAATCACTGGCGCGACCTTCGGTCCCTGCGGAATCACCGCTCCGCGATCGATGGCTATCAGCCAATAAAACGTCCCAACGATATCTTAATTAACTTATACTTGACGATGAAAAATACGCTTCACCGGCGAAAGAATTCTATTTTAACGTCCAGTTAACGAGAATGGAAAACTCCGTACTATTTCTTCACATTGAAACCCATCAGTGAGGAGCTTTTAAAAAAGGCGCTTTAAAAATAAAAATTTACAGAATGTGCTACTAAAAATTTAACTGTTTTCGTTCTGTAAAATTCGTCCGTGGCTCCGAACGCAGCAACAACCATAACAAAGAAAATAAACCTTAGTTTTTCCATTTCAGACTATATCAGTTCCCACACCATTGCCCGACGGAAAAGAATTTTTGTCAAGCGGTGACTACAAACTTCCAGTTTTTGTTAAATAAATTCTCGAAGATGGCGATGAAAAACGGTCATATACAATAGAATATCCCCTTAGCGCACGCTACGCGTGGAAATCCTCTGTAAATCCACTAAAATGGTACGAAAATTAAACCTACATATTCAGATATTTTACTCAATGTAACTCATATTAAACCCAATTCATTAAAATAAAAGATGCTACGGACGAAACGACGGTAGAATAATTTCGAAACCAGTTTCATTACATATTACGGATTCCTCCATCTTGTAGAGTACCTTGCCCGTCTAATATTATCCTACAAACGAGGTTTGTGGAATTAAAAATATATTACCCAAGCCGCTGCCCAACAGGCTGCAGCTTATTAAGATTACCAGGTTCGATTAGAGAATTAGTTAACGGCGACACGAGATAAAATGTAGGAGGCATAGGTGACTTGACGCCGAGGAGAAAAGAAGACCGAACGTAGGTACTCTCCGATAGAATCAATGACAGACATCGTTGAACCCGAGTCAACGTACTTTAAGAAGGTAAAACGCGGCTGTTGTCGCGGCGGTAGCGCGTGTTCGTCTCTGCTGCTCGTTTTTCGCCGTTTTCACTATTTCCTAACCCAACGCCGCGACGCGAGCCGTTCCTCGTAAACGGCGACGTAAACCCGTCGGTGTGCTTTAGCCTCTTAATAGTCCGACCTTGAGCCAGAACTAAGGAGTGCCTTTACTACAGCCGTAACCTTCGTATACCTTCATCAGCAGGGCTCAACCTACGACTGACAGCGTATTTTTCTTCCCTCCTGCTCCCCGCTAATTAAATTCAGAAATCCTCGCCTCCGATCGAAACGCCAGACAATTCCCGCGGAGATTATTTTTCTCCAAAGTAGTAGAGCGTGCGATAGAAATCGATGAGGTTCGACGGTAATCGGTTTCACGGCAATCAGAGCGCAGACGGGTGGAAAATTCAATTACTTATCGGCACGTAATCACTGGAATACCAATGTTACATGACAAGCCCAAGGTACAAGAGCCCCCGGCTTGTTCAACACGGGAATAGGCGTCCTTCTCTTCCAAACAGCTCCGCGGATTACACAATTGATCCTCTAAAGGAGCGATAATGCGATTGCCGAGAATCTTCGATCCCTAAAGTGGATTACGGTAATTGCCAGACAAGGTTGGCGCGGCGAAGAAGCGCTAAGACCCAAGCCGTGCTAAACGGGCGAATATGGAATTAAATTTCTCCTTGGGTAACGCGCGATTCAAACGATGGCCCCGTGAATGGAGGATGGGAAATGTCGGAGGCCGAAAGTGTGCCGTGGAAATGAACGGGAGACAATGAAAGGGTTGCGCATTCACAGGGACAGGAAGGGAAACATGGAGCCTCTAGACGCTCTGCGACATGTCCGAAGACAAATTAATCTTCGCTTGTGCGATTCAGCAGCGCGAGATGGAATGCGTTCGAGGGAGTAACGGGTACAAAATATCCTGCGTACACGAATCGCGAGGCCGCCTCTCCTCGACGTTCAGGGACGAAGTAAGCCTTCCAAAGCCACGCGCAGAATTCTTCGTTATTTTCCAGCAGCTTCGCCACCCAGCGGTTCCTAAGTAACGTATGTATTTATTTGCTTGGAAACACCTGCTACGATCGCGAAGGAAGATTAGCGCTCTACAGGTAAGAAAGACGGAAGCCACTCTATTACACACAGCCGAATATAGCTCTTATTATAGGGAAATCATCTAATCTTCAATTATCTGCTTCTATTTCTGTGTCAACAGTAATATGCGATAAGGCTTTGCTTATTATTTTCTTCTCTGAGGTTTGAAAGCAATTTTGTACTGAGAAATCTTCTAACGTTTATCAAAGGTTAAAGCGAGAATAATAAGAAAGTGCCATCTTTTGGAGCCGGCAGTGTAACCAGAAAGAGAATAAATACCCTAACCTTAACCTTAAAAAAAGAATTAAGCAGAGTTGGCAGTTAATCAACTAAAAGGTACTATTGTGTTATAAGAACGATCCCCAAAAATTTAGTTTGACTTTGAGGTGAAAATCTTTGCTGTATGCTATCCCAAAAGAAATGGTCACGTATGAAAAGAATTGAGAGTCCCTAAGTCCCCAAGAAATGCTGTGCATACAACACTACAATTCCTCTGACTACATATTTCAAGACGTTACTGGCATAATCTAGGTTATCATCGCAAAGAGCGCGTAATCCCTTGGAAACTCTACGATCGCAAGTGTTGGCGTATGAAGCGAGAAGAAACAGGAAGGAGATAGTCCCTGGCATCATTTGACGCAGATGGGAAATGCGACAAAGAGAATAAAGTTAGAGGCAATGACGTAAGGGAACAGGCTAATCTCGTAGCGTGGCCCCATTATTTATGCCAACTGTGAACCATTTGACTGGAACAGCGTCTGCCCATTGCATAGCTGGAATTCTTTCACCCTTTTCGACCTTCGATACTTTTTTTTTTCTCCGCCTATTCATCCACTATGTTCACGCCTGTGGATAATTTATTCCAGACGCCCGATACAATATACTCGCGAAAGATACGATCTGCCTGTTGTAACGTTAACCATAAATATAATCCTCGAAATTCTGTCGCTCGCGGGATAAAGTTCGTGTGCGAGAGCGATTAGTTTGTCCTAACGTCGAAGAAACACAAGAATTCCGAGCTCCTTGCGATAATACGGAAGGTTAGATAATGAATTATTATTCGAACGTCTATAAACCTTTATTTCACTATTCGATCATCACTGAAATACGGGAACTCTAAATCTGGATGGCGCTTGATTTCGAATTTGCTTTCAATAATTCTTCTTCAAGGCTAATTCTTAATGAAACATGACCGGGTTAACATGAGGATTCACTGTGTCCCGTTCGAATAAATTGGATCGCTGTTTAAATCCAATCTAAACAGATCCCAGCTATGTTTATAGCGACCGTTAAACGCAAACGGAATTTAGCAGTTAATCGTTCGCTGTTTAAACATACCGAAACTGGATCGCGGCTCGTAAAAATCTCACTTCCTGAGTTCCGAGAAAGAACCTCAGAGGATAACGCAAAGTAGCAAAAATAAACATGCCCATAACTATCTCGAAGTAGTAGATGACAAAGCCTCGTAACGGCCGAGTATCTGAAACGTGTCAACTTTCAAAAGTTCATTCGGTAAACGTTTGGCGCCTAACGTATTTATCGATCGCATCTCCGCGAATAAGAAGGTCGCCCTTATGTTACGAAAATGACACGCTTCCAACGGAAATTGATCGCAGTTACAGCATACAGAACAATAGTATACAGGACCATAAAGTTCCTACAGATGTTACTGATAAAAGATCGAGAAAAGAAGATTAAAAACGGTTACACGTATCGACGGTTTGGTCACGTGACCCATCTAACGATCGTCTTTCGAAAAAGTAACAGTAACTTCGTCGAATACATTGCTTAATCCTTTCTTTCCGCGCAGTTGGTACAGTGTCACGTAACAATCAACAATATAAGCTGCACGATTCTATAGAAACGGTATTAGCTGGAATACGCATATGTAACGATCGGTGAACGATGCTCTCGTTTACGATACGAGGCCAGACGGCTCCCGATGGTCTTATCGACGAAAAATATCGCGATTTTCTTAATTCGCCGAGGGGTTAGAAAGGATCAGCAAGAGAGAACGTAAGGGAAAGGGAAAGGGCCCGTCCAGATCCGTCCCTGGCCTCGGGTAAGCGAAACCGGGCGGGCTGCTAACTCACCTCGTGCCACATTCCGCTGGCTCTGCCAACGTTTTCGACCACGAGAATGCACCACAGCGCTGGCCCGCTGGAGCACCACCTTTTGCACCGAAACCACACACCTGCACCAATCGCGACGCGGCACTCGAGCTTTTTCGAAAATTCAAACGCGCACGTGATGGCCCAGCGGGCTGTGCATACCCGCGACGCGATTCGTCCGCGCCGCTCGCGCAGACTCCCCAAAGGGATTCCTTCTCCTCCTACGCGACCGACACACGAGAAACACCAGTCGACCGTACCGTGTGCTTTCCGTTCCTGATAAGCAAACGCTGCTGCGAAGTAGCCGGCGTTACGTCGCCCGACGATAAGACTCGCACCAAAGACGAACCGCGCGAGTGATCAACACAGACTGAACCCGCCGCGCCAACCGACTGATCGTAGTACGGTGCAGTTCGCCGATGATGCGTGGAGGGGATGCGCAGATCGCATTTCAGCGTTGCCTCCCGTCGAAATTCGAATTCGTTAAGATTCTTGGCGCTGGATATTCTTTTTTACTTTTTTTTTACTTCGCCCGCTCGATTGGATTCAATCAAGCGATTAGGTTTCCGCTGCATTTAAATTAACCGTACCTGGTGTTTTAAAAAAATGAAAGTAATTCTGAAACACTTTGTATATATGTATTTGGAAATTAAGACATTGACGATTAAGAAATCTTTTCTTTTCGTGAATGTGGAATTGAAATAAAAGCATCGGATGTTGAAGCTTCGATAAAGTAAAAGCGCGGCTTAGGTAATTTGAAGTGGAATATGAATTTTACCAGAATATATATTTTGCGACGAATTTTTTTTATTAGTAACAGTAGAATGAAGGGGCAAAATTAGTAGTGAATTAATAACAATGTTTTAGAAGGAATAAGACATGCTATAATTCTACAATGATGGGGTCACCAAAGACGTTTGAAATTCAATTCGAAATGTGTATTTTACATAGGTTTCCAGTCTATGTTATATCTAAACATATGTTTTATATTCGCATTACCATCCACTCGCAACGTGCACCGCTAAGGTAACCGAATCGATACCTTAATATACTCGGTAGTTAAAATTCATCAGTATGAATCAACCATAATTTTTTTTTATTTCTGTAATATAATCGCTTATACAGAACACCTTGTTTAGTGAAGTATACTGAATACACATAAAAGGTTTTATTATAATGCGCATGGATAGTTCATGTAATCGTACATCAATCAAAAATATTAGAATTATAACTGCTCCTTTTTCTTTTCCTCAATAAAGATAATTTACAACATTTACCATTCTTTTTTTTCTTTTCTTTCGTGTATCTTAAAGCTAACCGGCGATTACATTTCCAATTTAACACATTTACATGTGACACATCTCGTTAAATCGTTCTTTCCTCGCGCGTCTTTCCTTTTTGCCTCTCTATAAACAACCTACACCATAAAATTCTCGATCGTCACACTACAAATCTCTATATTTGAATCTTAAAGACATGTAGTGCATAGTACTTTTTTTCCTCCTCGCGCGTACAATAAAAACTAAGGAAAGAAAAAACAAAAAAGAAAAGGAAAAGAAAACAATGTGCGTCGGTATAAAGATGAAACCAAAAGAATTCCGCCTCTCACCCGTCATTACATACAAAACTTACATGGAAAACACTACGACAAAATGATTGAATTAATTTCCGCGTTAATCGGAAATCCAACTGCGATTTGCGTTAGCTCAAAGTCTTCGGTTTGTGTCTGACGAGTTCGTTTATCCCTACACACCAAATGTTACTCAGTAAATCGACAATTACCCCGTGCCCATTTCTGTCGCAAACATATTAATCTTTCATGCGATACATTTACTAGCATGATTACAATACATCCAAGCAAAAGAAATTGTTCTCCGTGAAAATTTGTAGTCCGACCGATCAAGCCTGAAGCAATATTTATTAACGGCAATCTATTTTTCCATGCAGGTTTCCATCGTTTCTAAGAAACACCGTAATCGTACAATATAACAAAGAAGAAGGATATGTCCTTCGTATTACGATCTAATAATAATATAATTCTCTTGAATGCGTTGATAAACAAAGTTACACCGACGAAATACATTTTAACAGAGCTACCTAGTAATTAGAGCACATCGAGAGAAAATACAAGAGTAAAGAAACTGGAAAATTTCGAAGAGCGAAAAGTGTAAAGATGTCAAACATTTAAATACCGATACTTGCTTTCATCAAGTATGATAAGAGTACCAATCCAAAATAAAAAATGCATATATTGAACGAGTCAGTAGCGTGTATTCTGTCAAGAGTTTGGGGGGGGGGGGGGGAGGTGGTAGAAGTTTATAATTTCTTTTTCTGACAGCCAGTTACCTCAAATATCTCTCGCCACGCCTGCCGCAAGAGGTAAATAAGGAAAAAATTAAAAATAGTAATGGAATAACAGTATTGCATATTGGTGGTTAGCTCATGGACACTTGTCCATTAGACAGTAGCCGTTCAACAGCAGCGTTTATGTCTCCGAATGTGGCAATTAGTGCTGAAAACGACATCAAAAGTTTTGTTATAAATGTTGCGCTATACCATCATTAGTATAAATTCCCTATTTCCATGGATACCACGTTTCTCAATTTCAAAGATCGACTTCGATGTAAAGTACATATTAAAGGGAAATCACAATTGTTAAAAAGGCATGTATCAGTAGTCGAAGGTGAATGGGGATAAAAACAATATTAAAGAATACGCATGTCGTTACCTTGTAAATTAGCGTCTCTATTGACAAAACCCATGGCCGTGAGTTGTTCTAACTGTGCTCTGTACCGTTCTTCTGGTGGAGCCGCAGGTTGGCCATCCACTTCTGCGCCTTGATTCAATGCCATTGCCGATACCTAACCGACAGAAATGATTATCAATCCATTTATTCCTACAAACCCACAGCGCGCAACGAAGCAAAACATTACCATGCCCGCCATGAACTGAGAGAACGCATCTTGCTGGTTTGTCTCTGTTGTCTGCGTAGTTGGCGCAGTTGGATTTGTCGCGGCTGCGGTCGGCGTTGTCGCTGCAGGCGGTACAGTTAGCCCCATGCTAAACAGTTTACGTTAATCAGCTTCTAAACAACTAACGCGCTTCGCATCGAAAGACGATGCTGTAGAAACATTGTAAAACCACCATCCGATAACAGTGCAACTTACTTTTCAACGAGTTCTGGAGCAACGGTACGTAGCTGCTCCATACCCTGCTGAATTTGCATAATGGCAGCTAGAGCGTCGGGATTGGTAACAACGTTTTGAATCTGAGGATTCTGCATTTGCTGAATGAACGCAGGCATCATGGCTCGCATTTGCTCTTGCATCTGTGGATTCGACCGTAGGAACGGATTAGAGGAGATCACTCTAGTAGCCATAGCCGGATCTGCTGCCATGGCTTCCAGCATGGACCTCGTGTACGGAGCGTTCAGCATGTTCCGCATTAATTGTGGATTCTCCATCATCTGAGCCGCAAGACTTTGCATTCCCGGTGAATCCAGCAGGCCCCTTCCTTGCGGCTGTGGGGTGGAAGAATCGGTCTGATTGTGATTCCAAGGATTTGGTAACGGATCCCTGTTTTCCTGACCCTGCTGTGGATTAATCTGACCGTCTTGGTTATTGCTGTTCTCCACTAACGCCGCGAAAGGATTGAGTTCATTGGCTGCCGCCGCTAGCATTGGCTCTTGGATGTCGCGGTATATGCGACGAAGCGCGCTGTAGCCACCGGGAATGTTTTCTAGATTGGACAGAGCTCTGTCATGGGAACGCATTAATTCTTGAAGCATCGACGGATTGCGAGCCAATTCCATTGTTTGCCTGAAATAATTTACATGTATA
This sequence comes from Andrena chrysosceles, assembly GCA_963855975.1. Lineage (NCBI taxonomy): Eukaryota > Metazoa > Arthropoda > Insecta > Hymenoptera > Andrenidae > Andrena > Andrena chrysosceles. The sequence continues at coordinate 4,171,713 of OY979766.1, read as the reverse complement.
TTCATGACCTCGGCTGTATATTGTAGCATAAATTAACGACGAAGTTTCATTGCTTCAGAAATGCATTTTCACAGAAAGCTACGGTACATTCTAAATAATTCTATTCACACCTCAATAGTTCCGGATTGTTCATCATATGACTAATTTCTGGATTATGTTGCATCAGCTCTTGCATCTGGGGATTGGCTGTGACCAAATTGCGCATGTTCTCCGGATCGTTCATCAAGCTCTGCACTAATGGATTGTCCAGCACTTGACGCATCGTTTCCGGGTTTGATAATAATTCGCGTTGCATGCGTTGTTGCAAATCGATGAAATTAGCGGAGTCCAGCCCGAGGGACTCTAGCCCCACGAGTCCACCCAAACTGCCCAATCCAAATGGACTCGCGCTTATGTCAGCTGGTTGAAATAAAGACGTATGTACGATACCGCCTCGCTCGTCAAGGATAATACGAGAATTAAATCCTACGCGACGCGACAGTTCTATACCTTGCGGTCTCTGAGACGGCGTCGAGTCTTGAGACTGATTAGTGGGAGTGCGCGGCGCCTTGATGACGAGGTGAACCGTCAAGCCATCCTTGACATTATGCGTACGCAGAGTTTCATGGTCCTTCATGATCTTGCCAGCGAAGATCAGGCACAACTGTTCGGTCTGGGCCTTGAACTTCTTTGAGACCACGTCTTTGAACTAGAAAATTCGGAGGAAGCGGTGATTAAAAAGTTAACCCAACAATGACAAGCATGACGACTTGTGCGACGACCATCATCTTCGGTGAAATTCAGGGACACGTATACAGAATACTTACGTCCTTGATAGTCGCATCCTCCTCGATCTCGACGGTCTGTTTTTCTTTCGGCGTTTTGACGTTAATAGTGATTTTCTTTCGAGTGTCCTGGCCTTCTGCCATTTTGAATCGGTAGATGACTCGTTACTTTCAACGCTTTCGATTCTCCCTCGCCGAGGGCCAATTGCGCACCACTTTCCACGAATACTACAACTCCTTTTTCTCGCAACACCGAAATTTCGTTCACCAGACTGCTCTAAAAGGAACTACGATGAATTTTGTTAACAACTTCTCTCGAAGAACCATAAATGATTACATAGAAGGGTCAACTTGAGCGACTATTCTATACTGAGCCATAATACACGAAACGACGAAAGTAGACGATGTGTCAAGCCCGTGGCGTATAGTTTCTTTGAACTTCGATGGACGTGACACGTTTCCTAGAGATCGCGATCCGCTTTCTGGCCGTTAGACGATATCAACCGTACGCGCCAATTACAGACTAACGATCTCGCACGGGAACTTCCTAATCTTATTTACGAAAAGCCACGAATCGTTTTGGATAATAGGTTATGTCGCGCTGCCACTACTGTAACGTGAAAATACTAATGCAGAGGAAGTACCTCTCGTAAGAAACATACCACATCATTAAAGAATGATGTATCTTCTGAAAGAATTGTGAAATCGAGAAATGAAAATGTTTAAATGTATTTAGATCACCTTGGTAAAGAATCGATTTAATATCGATGGTACTTGGAATTTATTTTATTGTTAGAATTCGCGATTTAAACTTCGTCAACTTTTCTATGAAACGTTGCCCCTACGCAGCACTGTGTGCGTGCATTTTCCGATAATGATTATACGCTACGTTACGTCACGATTCATTACAAGAGTATTCCCTAGTTCGATGTTTTTTGCAGGTAGTCGTAAATGGCAAATACCGTTGACGTGTTATTGCGGTAACGTAATTTATTTTTGTCGGCAAAATTAACCGCAGTCGAAAAATTTCAATACACTACACAAGCTTATTTGTCTTCATTTTGTTTCTCTTACAATGGGACTGCACCCAATGGAAAGAACGTGCGCTACCATATTTGCTTTTATTGAAAACTATTTACTTAAAAATACAATTTTTTTTTGTTTTATTAAACATGAAAGGCAATATGTGTGATTAAAAGGAAACCATTTTATTGTTTAGAATTCTTCCATGGAAACAGGTATTAGTTCCATCAGTTTTGTCACAGGAGAACTGTCGATTTTCCTTTTCTGGGTTTCCAGCCCTCTCAGACTCGCCCATTCAGCTGACTGTATCCGCAGCTCCCAAAAAGGGCCAAGTCTCTTACTTTCACTTTGGTACGAGGAAGCAACAGATGATCATCTCTATTAGTCCAGTACGCTCAACCATGACTTTTACTCGATGCCTTCCACTTTGTGTGAAACGATTCAATGTATTCAATATTGACACCTGTAATTAAACGTATCCAGTGCAGAAAGCTTGCATTTAATCAAAAGAAACAAACAGGAAAATAGAGTTCAGAGTCACGATAGAAAGAAAATACCTGCACTCTTTGCCAATCCCTCGGGGCTAAAAGTAAGGACCTTCTTATCGTCCGGGCTGCAACCAGTTAATAAAGTGACAACTGGCGGCTCAGCGTCATTTGTTAAGCCCACTTTCGTCTGCTGAGTGAGATAGTGGCAACACTCTATGATTTGGAAGAATAGCCACGCTTCCTTGTCTTTCGGCCTCGGTCCTTTTATATAGGGTAACGATAGACGCTCGTGAGGTCTTTGAGCTCGGAGGAATCTCGAGCCCCGTTTCAATTGACCCTCCAACCAGCGCGTTGCTTCTCTGGCTCGGCCGCTAATACGCTTCACTTCGTCCAACGCGGAAACAACTAAGGACGATAGATATATTAACATTTTATACCGAAGGATCACCTAGAATTCATCACGTTTAATTCTGTTTTACTCACCGACGCTAGGAATCACGACAATGAATTTCTTAGCGTACACCAAACGTTTGAGAGCCGGTGTATGCTTCGCTAAAGCTTCGTGGTCGGGCACCAAGTAAGGAGACATAAGTCTGGATCTTAAACGAGACTCCAGGGCGCAAACTTCGGCCTTCAACCATAATTTCCCCATATGTCTCATCAGCTTCCCCTTTGAATGATCCATTTCCAGATCCTTAGTATTCCCTTTCGTTGCGGTGATAGCGCTTATGTCGACCGTTATGAATAATTGTTTCGTCTGTTCGTACTTCACCCCAGAGTTTTCGACGGAACTGAGGAAGTAACCGAACTCGACCAACTTCAACGCTCTCAACAAAGTTTCTTCGCGTTTGTTCATTTTGTACTTATACAGTATCTTCCAATTCACCGACTTCTGAGCGTCGTCCAAAATATTCAACCCTCTCAGATCGACATCCTCCGGTAGTGGAAGCGTATTAACGCATTCCTTTACTTTCTCGACGCTCGAGAGAATCATACTGTCTTCCTTGCAATTCTTCAACAACGCCTCCGCATCAATTTTAATTAAATTCAGTAAAATAGTAACACGCTTCAGTAAAATCCGCGAGCTCTTTCCACATATCCTTATAATGTCTGGGTTACTTCTTAACCAGTCGCAGCATATCTTAATGGACGCAAGTATTTCCTTTCCAAGTAAAATATCCAGTACTTCGCCCGGTGTTAAATTCTCTTTCCTCAATTGAGCAACGTACGCCACTTTATCCGCTGATTCATCACTTTCCTCATCAGTATTCTTCGAATTAGTCGTTACTGCGTTTCCAGAGTTAGCCACAGTGTCATTGCCGTCGGGTTTTTTATCCGATTGATCGTCAGACGCTTGTTCGCCATTTTCTACACGATCGTTCGGTGCCTCGGTCGATTCCACCTTTGTTTCCGTCTCCACGTGTCCGTTCATTGCCTTGGTTTCAGAAGCGGCTGCTGTTTTCTGCTTCGTTTTCGTGCCACCACCCTCTTCATCCGTACCGTGATCGTCTTCGGACAATGCTTCGTCCGACAAAGCGTTTCCTTCGCTCAATACATCGTCTTCTGTTTCTGAAACATCAGAGTTCACTTCGTCGCTGGAAGATTCCATGGTTGTCTGATCGACGTCGCTCGCGTCCGACTCGCTGCTGTTCCTTCGCTTTCGTCGTCGAAGCTTAGTGAGCAAGCTCTTGGTTTTGTCCCGATTCTTTCGTGGCCCGTTATAAACGTCCCCATTATTTTCCACGTTTCTCTTTTTAGAAGACGTTTTATTGTCGTTCCGGTTTATAGATTTACCCCCCTCGTTCGAATTCGACTTTGCCTGCTTCACGGCATCATTCTTCTTTTCCACAGTATTCACGGATTTATCAGTATCCTTTCGTGTTATCTTCATATTTGGCTGTAGAGCTTCGTCCGTGGTGGATAACGATATGTCTATGAAAGACTCTTGCAATCTCGTTATCGTAAACTGTATCAATTGAGAGAGTATCGCCAATGTTATGGCGACAACGCCTTGTATTTCGCTAGATTCTTTGCTCTTCAATCTTGAAATAGACATGAGGCATATTGCCACTATCTTGAATATCACGTCATCGGTTAAATAATTCGTCTGTCCATTTTTGCAGTTCTGAAGATACTCCTCGATGCTAGTTCCTTTTTCATTGTAGTTCATGTCGTTAGATTCTGGTTGCTCTGCACTCAGACCCGTTTCGATGCTGGACAGAAGATCCTATGAGAAGAATAATAACAATTAAAAGTTACGTTATCCTTTATTAGGTAATAATACATGTAAGCAGTGCACATTAGTTTACGCACTTGACATTCCTGATTTATTCTGCCAGAATTTGGTACATCGTAATCCCACAATTGCAATAAGGAAAACAATCTCGCTACGCACATGCGTGTGGAGCACTTCTCATCGGTGCAAATAGAATTCATAACTATTGCTCTCTTCAGGTTTCCCTCTGCTCCATCAAATGGTTCGGTGCACAACACGCTACAGAATAATCATTGTTACTGTATTTAGGCCTTACAATTAGCAAAGATTTACGTTACTCTACCTATAGTCAATACTCTAAGGGGTGATTATACAGACGAAAATAAGACGAAAATTAAGAGTGACGAAATGCGGTAAAGGCTTCGTTTTCGAGAAAATTGATTTTCAATTTCAGCTAAATACTTGTCTTGATTTTCTCTCTCTCTCTTTACTCCTGATTTTCGTCTTATTTTCGCCTGTATTATCACCCTTTAGAGTATTGACTATACGTAGAGTAACACCCGGTATAAATGTAAATAGTGGTTCCACAAATGTTGAAATTAAAGATAATATAAAACGTTATTCTAACCATCTCATGTAGTGGTACACTGCGTCGAGACCATAATTTCTATTGCCTGCTACAGTGCCCAATTGATTGTGTGGCATTCCGATATTTGGCTCGATCCCTATAGCCATTTTATAATACCTCCTTGCTATCATCGGGTCCCAATATGGATCTAACTCTAATTTGTATCTAGCTAAATCTCCAAGGCATACCAAACTTCTATGAATCAAGCGTATAACGCACTGTTCAACTTCATCGGTATGAACCTTAGATTGACTTGTCTTGGTCTTTGCCTTGAGTATAAAAACAATGGAAACTGGATTAACTTCATTAAATATCTGTTGTAAATAACTTTCCACCCTTACATACATCTATAACATTATAATAATCTAGCATAATAATAGAGGTAGAAGAACTTACGCTTGACGATCTAGTTTCATTCTGCATGAATGCAAAATCAATAGCACCAACTAGATCTAAACCATATTCTAATTGCAGTTTTAATATCAGATGATGATAGAATCCGACGCCTACTGCTAAATGGACGGATAACATTGCTTTTTCTGTTTCCGTCCATGTATTACCCTGCGATAAAACATGTAACTTTAATATCTTTGTGAAAACAGCAACACCAGAGATACAAAATACTTTATTGCAATTTGTACACGACAATCTGAAAGTAATACCTTCCGTAGTTTCTTAGCAGCATAAACGATATCGTAAAATGCTTTCCTCCATAACAACTCTTCAGTTTTACGTGCATATCCCACGGGATCTTTAGTTATTAACCTTATACAGTAATCTTTAACCTTCACCCGCAGAGTTTCCCCTGACGGGGTGAATAAATCTGTTACCGTTAACGCATGATTCTTATGTTCGTCTAATCTTTTGGCAAGATCTGTTATGCCCCTATCAAAAGAATACATTGTTCGTCATTAAATGTACGTATATTAATAAATCCTTAGATTATACTTTAGTATTACTATATCTTTAAATATATTGCATGAAGCATCGAAAACGAAAAGAAACGTAACTAAAGGTATAAAAAAATATCCGAAAAAATTCTCATCGGGATATAGAAGCCTATTTCTCGCACGTAAAAATGTGTTACGTGTTCGCAGCTCGTTCGCTTCAAGCATTCAGGGAAATAGAAGATACGTAAATGACGCAAGCTGATAACAAAGATCCTCGATTGTGAGAATATTCTAGGAATCCAAAGAGCTGCGCATGAAAGCGCGCCAAATGGAAGAACATGGTGCGAGAATGCAGGTTATGTTAACACGAGAATTGCGTATGCTCCAGTTGCTACTAAAAAAAGATCCTTCCGAATATAACGCGTGACGCGTAACGCGAAACCAGAGGGATTACGATCTTAACGGGCTCTGAATATTACTTGTGCAAACGTCTCGTCTGTTCGAGACAATCGGTCGTTCGGGCATCCGTTGTAGTGTTGTACGTCCTCCTCATTTTGCCTCGATCATTTTTCACTTCTTGGCCGCTTCGTCATTATTCATTTTCCCGCGGTCTTCTGACACGCGCACCTCCGTCCCACGGTAAGAAAATTCGACATTCGCCCTGGCCTGACTTGAAAAACCTCCCACGAATTGAGAAGCTCACCACAATTATACGCATGCACATGTATGCGTATAGGTATATAGGGTATATAGTTTGCTTCACTGGCGCAGTAAAATTTATCTAGAAATCCCCTATAGTAGTGTTCTGGGAAAAAAGCGTTTTTACAGGGGGTGTTTCAATTCACACATACTGCGCATGAAATTGGTGGCATCGTACGATTCCGTAGAATTTCTCTCACTTGCCACCAATACGATGCCACTTCCGGTGCAGCGAGCGGTGCAGTGACTGCTTCTCCTCTGAATTTTTGCGATTGCTGCATGCTCGCGGCACTGGAAGTGGCATCGTATTGGTGGTAAGTGAGAAAAATTCTAGGGAATCGTACGATGCCACCAATTTCATGCGCAGTATGCGTAAATTGAAATACACCCAAAGAGTAGGTATAATAAGAGGCGTCACTCCGGGCGGAACCTTTGAAGTCCTTACTTGACCTTGGCATTTAAATTGGTTGTACATTCGAGCGGGATATTCAAATCGACAAGATGTACCTTAACGCAATTGGCTAATTATTGCCGAAGTTTACCGATCATTGCCGAATGGGGCCGAATGGGCATTTAAATTGGTTGTGTAGTGATTTCCCTAGGTTATTTCTGTCCTTGTCGAGTGACGCCTCTTATTATATCTCCTCTTTGATACACCCTCAATTCACGCATACTGCGCAGACTGCAGGCAATGGTGATTGGTGGTTCATACGGTAAGTGTATAGACTGCAAAGAGGAGATATAATAAGAGGCGTCACTCGACAAGGACAGAAATAACCTAGGGAAATCACTACACAACCAATTTAAATGCCCATTCGGCCCCATTCGGCAATGATCGGTAAACTTCGGCAATAATTAGCCAATTGCGTTAAGGTACATCTTGTCGATTTGAATATCCCGCTCGAATGTACAACCAATTTAAATGCCAAGGTCAAGTAAGGACTTCAAAGGTTCCGCCCGGAGTGACGCCTCTTATTATATCTCCTCTTTGTAGACTGTATAACCTGATTGGAGTATTCGAATTCGAACAACTACTTACTACGCATGGTAAAAACAAGGCAATAACGAGGATTTACTGTATACACAGAGAAGGGTTAGCACCAGGCACATGAGCAAGAGAAGTTCTAACGGTTTTTCGCTTGCATTAAGAACTATCGAAAATGTCGATAGCTATAAAAGATTATCGATACACAACCAATTTAAATGTCCATTCGGTAGTCAGAAAGAGGAGGGAATAACAAGAGGCGATAGTAAGACGAAGATATTCAGGTGCCTATACAACCAATTTAAAGGGACAAGCCAACGAAGAACTTCAAACAGCGAATTCGGACGGTCGCACTAGTGCGAGTTTTCTCGCTTCCAATTGGCTAAAAGTCGCACTCAGTGCGCACCAGTGCGACCGTTCGAATTCGCTATTAGTATACCTTCTCTTTGGCCGTGGTTTAGCACAAGCACACATGTAAAACAAACTTAAATACAGGGAACAAGAAACACGTGTGCTTGTAACATGGCGCCGCGCAGAGATTTTCGGTCTAACCCAAATTCGATAAGATCCTCAAAGAGGAACGCCAAGAATTGGTACGAGAATTATTTAGAATGGGAGAAATTCGTTGCCCTATTAACGGACCCAAAAAAGTTATTAGTAATCGGAAGAGTATTCATCGTACTGGAAATATTCCTAAACGTATTGGTTATCGAGAGGGTACCGTACACAGAGATCGACTGGAAAGCATATATGCAAGAGGTCGAGGGTTTTCTGAACGGGACGCTGGATTATTCGAAGCTGAGAGGTGACACTGGACCGTTAGTCTACCCCGCAGGATTTGTTTACGTATTTTCTATACTATACTACATCACTGGGCATGGAGCGGACATAAAAATAGCACAGTACCTCTTCGCAGCCCTCTACATAATATTACTTGTATTAGTGTTTCGGATCTACACTAGAACTAAGAAAGTTCCGCCCTACGTCCTGATCATTATGTGTTGCACATCTTACAGAGTTCATTCTATATTTACCTTGAGGTTATTCAACGATCCGGTTGCAATGGTATTGTTGATTGCGAGTCTTAATGCGTTTCTAGATGATCGATGGTATTTGGGAAGCGTACTTTACAGTCTAGGCGTGTCGGTGAAGATGAATATTCTATTATTCGCACCGGCACTTCTTGTAGCTTATTTATGTAATCTCGGGTTACTAAAAACGATAGCGCACTTGATCATATGCGCCTTGGTTCAACTAATGCTAGGTCTACCTTTTATACTCGAGAATCCACTTGCATATATTAAAGGCGCTTTCAATCTCGGACGAATTTTCGAATTCAAGTGGACCGTGAATTGGAGATTCCTGCCGGAGCACATTTTTGTCCATCCGTATTTTCATGCGTTGTTGTTGGTGCTACATATATCGGCCCTGGTCTATTGCACACCGAGGTGGATAAAGTATATGAAATCGTATGCGAAATTGAAGCATGTAGAGAAAAGCATACAGCCTCAGTTAAAGAAGAAACAGAGAGTAGATATGTCTACATTGAGTCAATTATTCATTTTCCCGATGTTCGCTGCTAATTTTATTGGTATTGTATTCAGCAGATCATTGCACTATCAATTTTACATATGGTATTACCACACGCTGCCTTATATCGCATGGTGTACAGATTATAAGACTGTAATAAAACTGACAATCTTAGGCGTAATAGAATTGTGTTGGAACACTTATCCGAGTACTGCTTTCAGCAGCATTTCGTTACATGTATGCCATTTAATGTTGTTAGTTGGCCTCACTAAGGACAAATCTAACAGGGAGAAAGAGAAATAAAGATCTTGGTACGATATACAGCTACCTTTCCTTTTCTACTTCCCACATAAACATTTAATTATATAACGTGTGTGACTGGAATGTTTCGTTATACAAATCTCCAAAGTTGTACTTGTCAACAATGATTTTTATACTTTATGTAATAAACATTGGAAAAACCTGATGCATACAAGATATTAATGCTGTAATGAGAAGAATAGTGTACTTATATACATATTTCAACTAAGTATGATGTAACTACTATAATTCTCATATCCCTTAAGGGGGGTGGGCCTACTTAGAATGGTCAAAACAACATGCTTCTGTGGGAATTGTTTCTGGAAAAACCGATAAACTTTTATTATTAAACATTAGTCTATTGAAAAGAGTGCATCTTACGGATATTTCAGTATTTTTTTTTGGTAAACCGTATCGAAAGGTTTGTGAATTATAAGCGATGTCCGAGACGTCCTTTTTTTTAGGCGCTTTGCGGTGACAAACGTAGATCGGTGCAGGATCATCCAAAATTGAAAATTCGAAATTTCTTAGACAGTATATCGGACCCGACTTTGGAAAAATTATTTTGAGACAAATGGCGGTTGTGCAATGTTGAAGCATCGATATTTGGCAAAAAATCGCTCGTTTTTCGAGTATAAAAAAATCTACGCAAAAAAAAGAAGAAAAAGCTTCCGATACCGGCTGAAATAAGTATGCAAAGCCTCGAGTAAATCGGTTCATTAATTTTTTAGTTATGTGTGACCTACGTTCCTATATGTCATTTGCAATTATTTTGTGTGCAATTAATTAGTTATAAACAGTTAATTGACGAAAACACGAACGTTAAAACACGTTAACGCCAGGATAAGAGAACTGACTCAGAGATTATTAAGATTGACGCCGTGGGCGTGTTTTAACGCTCAGTTTACTTCGTACCTTCACCGCTACGCCCAGCGAACATTTCTATGATCACAAACAGAACAAATATTTTAAAACATTTTTTAGAGCAATAAAAAGGCCATTTTGTTATTAAAAATAGTTGCATAATGATTCGTAGTGCCTCTAGAAGAGGTCTAGGTTCTCCGATTGCAAGGTACATAAACGAATAAAAAAATTTGTATATTCCTGCATATAGCCTCCTGATAGTAAATTAAACTATTGCTAAATAATGAATTATAGGCTTACTTCTATTGGCTAGTGCAAAAATAAATATTACCTATCAATGGCTATATATTAATGGTCTTAGTGCTAGTCAGAGATTCAATGAATATAATTTATTTAGCTCGCTGAAAATTTCCATAGTTATGAATCTGAAATGTACATATTTTATATATCCTAGGTAATTCTAATCATGTTTGTAAGAAAATTCTAACGTTACTTGAGATCTAATTTCCGCGAAATTATGTTACAGAGAAACATAAAGATCCTCCACATTCTAATAGTCTTTTTAATCAAGATTACTATGTATAAATCTCAATTCGTTGGGCTGGATGATAAACCGTACGCTACTAAATGCCTTTTATGCGATACGGAATTTGTTCTTCCCGAAAATGAGACACGACTTCTCACCCATTTATTTAAAGAGCATTTCCTCGTAATAGGGGATGTTTCGAAGATTGCTAGTTTGAAAAGGTTGAAACTTTTTGTATAAGATTGTACAGTTCAAATTATCTGAGTTAGAATATTATAACGCAAACTATTTCAGCTACATACATTATTGGAGCGTGAAATTTAAGGAAGAGCCGTTAACTAAGTTTTGCACGACAATGTTAATGGATTGTACACCGGATGGAGAACCATGTAAAAATACAATATACTATTTACTGTCCGATTGCACCTCGGAGGACAAAACGTTAAGAGATGAAATACATACAGCTAAATTGGTATCAGCGTATCTGCACATATTTTGAATAGACGTTTGTTACGAAGTACAATATGACGATGTATATTTATTTCTTTAAGGAATGGGTTTTATCGGAGCAAACCAAAGAGAGAACAGATACCAATTTCAAACGCGGCTGTATTTTCTGCCGTATGGAATTCTCAGGATTGCGTATCGAATATGTAAAACATTTGGCACACAAACATAATTTGTATCTGGGGAAACCAGATAATTTAGTATTTATAGACGAATTTTTAGATAAGATTGAAAATACTATTGAAAAGTAAGATATTAAATACATTTCAGATAAGTTTGAATAAAATGCTGTTTGAACATGCATTAAGTTCTCTCTTTTTAGTTTGATATGTATATATTGTGAAAAACTGTTCAAGGACCGTACAGCATTAAAAGAACACATGCGTAAAAAGCTGCACAAACGAATAAATCCTAATAACAAAGATTACGATAAGTTTTACATAAATAATTATTTGGAGCCTGGAAAGTCATGGGGGTGTAAACAGGTATATTATTCTTAAAAATTGATTGCGATAGAGCGTTGTATAGAAATATTGTAATGCGAGTTTTAACGCATTTAGACTAATCCAAGAGAAAATGATGGGGTAGGAGAACAAAGTAGTGAAAACGAAGAAGAAGAAGAAACGTGGTCTGACTGGAACGACGAAGGCATTGGTATAACATGTTTGTTCTGTAATTACAGTGACAAACAGTTTCATCTTATTCTTGCACACATGAAAACAGATCACAATTTTGATTTTAAAGTTGCGTCGAGAGATTTAACGTTTTACCAAAAAGTGAGCCTCGATGTATGTTATATTCAAAGTAATGAAAGGCTGACGTACGAGTTACTATAAATAATAACTTTAAAATAGGTGAAAGTAGTGAACTATGTAAGGAGGCAGATTCATGTACAACGTTGTGTTTTCTGCGAAGCAGAAGTAGACAATGTTTTGGAGCATATGAAGCAGAAAAATCATTTTAAAATACCCATACAAAAGATCTGGGATCAACCAGAGTAAGTAGTTTATAGAATCTGAATTCATTGAATTAATGCAAGCTTTTCATGAATGATATAAAATTTCAGGTTTTATTTTCCTATGTGTGAAAATGATTCGTTCTTGTATAATTTGGATACAAGTGGTAGCAGTGACGAGGAAAGCGATATTGAGAATGTTACGGAAGCAATGCACGAAATGTCTACATAACAAATGTTTTCTCGATATATATCAAAATATGATGTTGGAATTATTTGTTTCCAGGATGAATTTACGAGTCATTTTAATATAAGTGTTAATGGAAACACGATATTTGCAGTTAATAAAAATTGGAATTTGTTGTAATCTCTTTTCTAAACACGTTACGAATTGTTTTCTTTAGAAAGGAATGGATATGTTCGTTTTATATATAAAATACATTTAAATGTATTTAAAGAAAATTTCGTGAAAGTGAATCGGCATGCAATATTAACTATAATCCAGAATAATCATTACGTAAGAAATCTTTGAAAAAGCATAAATGGAAGAAAATGTATTCCACTATATATATATATATATATATGCATAAGTATGAATATAGCATTCTTAAGTGTTTTATCATTAAATGAATTACTTGTATGTTCTTTCATACAAGTTATGGTTTAAGTAACATAAAAGAGGAAAGATATTATATTAAATTACACAATGATGCAAAATAAAGTTAAAAGTGAATTGTTAAAGAAACGTTGTTGTTCACACGTTCGCGAGGACGACTGTATTAGAATTAAAGTAGTAGGTATTATAAATACTGTTGCTTTCCAAAAGGCTCGAATATGTGCAGAAAAGTTACATCAACATTTACCATTCAAATTTTCACTGCCACAACTCATAGAAATGTTTCAACTAGATTGGTACGAATACATTACTAAAATGAAAAGGGTAAGAAAGAATTATTTCGACATTTAATAAAATATGCGTGCAGCCAATATCAATATTTACTAATTGTAATAAGTGCATAATTGTTATTAGCAAATTGGAGGTAAACTGTGGTCATTAACCCGAACCGTGGCTGTATTTGTAAACGATGAGTTTATCGGCAGTGATGTGGAATTTTTACATTACATAAGCCAGTCTTATATTTTTAATTTACCTGTCGGAATAGGATATTACGAAAGCCTTGCCACAGAACAATGTAAATGGTTCATGGAAAAGTCTAAGGTAAACTTTTCGTTGTTATACGTACATGTACTGTAATATAATACTGTAAATTGTACAATAATATAATACTATTAAATTTTAGAGGAAGTACGTTTATTTCACGTTCACCATAGACGGTTCTATGATTGGTTCGTTTGTGTTTATGGTAAGAATTTAATTTTCTGGTTCTATATACTATCGGAGCTTTATAAAATGAGTATCCATTTAATTAAAGTTTACATTGGTTTAGTTATATTCTGATTTGTTACCATTGACTTGTCAACATTTCTTAAATCTTTGTACCGGATACGATCAAGTAGAAAAAAGTTATAAAGATTCATACTATGTAAATACACATGTACACCGTATAGTAAAGAATGGGTGGCTTCAATGCGGAGGTAAACTCAAGTGCCATTTAAAATTAATGCTCTTCCTGTTTGATTGAATTTTTATTAGTGTGATTTAACTACTTTCAGTTTTGGTCCTAGTTTTTATTCACTGCTTTATTCAGGTAATGGATCATTTAAAAATATTGAGAATTCTGAAAGAAGTGCTTCTATGATACCCGACGAGTCTTATTGCGTTCAGCATGATCGCCGTGGAGTTCTTTCAATGGCAAACAATGGAAAACATTGTAATGAATCAGAATTTATCGTATGCTTAAGATCCAATCCCTGGATGAACTATTATTATGTTGCTTTCGGGTGAGTTTAGTAGAAAATAATTGAATTCATACATAATAACGTAAAAGTGAAGGGTCATTATTTATATAGACAACTCGTGGATGGTGCTAGAACTTTAAAAATGTTAGAGAATATTTCAACATACTACGAGCAACCTACAAAGCAAATAGTAATATCACATTGCGGCGAATATATTTTTGGAGATGAAATCAAGCTGGAGACAGAATCAAAAATTTTCCTTGTTTGTATTATTGTTACTATTAATTTAAATGATTAAAATATTCTACTTTATTCTATTTTGTCGTTCCAGTTTAGTCTGTTCGGCTAATTATTGCCTCGATTTCAGGAACATCAACCACCGATGAGCACCGAAGGAGAAGCTGCAAGGTTTAGCGATAGCGCATTTGATTTTTATTCTATCACTCCATGGCTGGATAATATCGCAGATAGAATAGACATTCGTGATACAGCCTCGCTTTTAATAGCTGAAAGATATTTACATGGCCTTTACTGTCTTTCAACTGATTATTTGCCAGGTATTTAGACACATCAATTTATTTGCAGTATCAATATCGCTGTATATATGTTATACGCTTTTTATAGGAATGGATATGCGTCTTTATGCAGAGATTCGTCCAATTGCCAAAGAAAAATACGATACAATTGCATTAAAGCTTCGCGAATTATTATTGAAGTTTCAGCCTGATGCAATGACTGAGCAGGAAAAATTAATGTTCACTTCAGATATCTCCAAAATTATTTTAGCTTATGTTTTTTGTCAGCAAGATAATGAAGTAAGCTATCTGTTAGAAGTATACAACAATTGCGTACACTTATTATGGACATAACATTATGCACGCATAATTTTAGTTTTGTATGAAACATATTTCAATGGGCACCCACGCAATTATACATAAAATATTAGAAGTCGCGTACGAAATAGCATTGAGAGCCGTTGCAAAATCTAAAGAAAAAGCATTAATTGCACGGGGATGTGCAGCTTCAAAACTTATCAAGTATGTCATTGAAATATTTAAAAGGTAAACAACTTTTATTGTAAGTCTGTATTTAATTAACATTTTATGCTTTTAAAACTGCAGGATGTTCGAAGAAAAGCAAGCTAAATGTATACCAATCTCAGATGCTTGTATATCATTGCTAGAAGATCTGTTAATTAAAGCCATATTATATTTGACGAGGTTTATTGACAGACAAGAAGAATAAAAAATGCGAAAATCATATTTCCTAAGCGTGGTAAATCATGAATGAACTTTGTATCGCCATGTGCGCAAGTTTTTATATTTTTGTTGTGAATCTATATATCACATTTGTACTGAATTTCAACAGATAAAAATAGTTTTTATTTTCCATGAAAATTTATACACGCAAGTTGTTTTATATCACGATAACTTACAACACACTGCACACTAATATAGATTGAAATATAATCCAAAAACTTGATATTTTCAAAAACAATGCAGCTTACTTGTATCATTACTTGGTTTTAGTAAACAGTCTTCTTCCTCGACCTCTAACTGCAGTTTGTTTACCATTTCCCTTTGATTTCTCTTCGACCGGAGAAGTTTTCTCGTGAAATGCATTATATAACATTTGTGCTTCATTTTTATTTCCAATCATTTCCGTAAGTTCTTCCTATTTATAAGGCCGTAATAGAATGTTTAAGAAGATGATGTACACTGATCGAATAAAGTTCTATAGCATTGCATATGTAAAACGAGTAAATTTGTATACGTACAGTTGTAAGTTTATTCAGATGATCTAATGATTGTCCTTTGTTCAAAATCGCTTGCAAATTTTTGGTGGTAACCCCCGGTAATCTGGCAACTAAATCGTGAATGTGAGTATTATATTTTTCCGTTGCCATTTGCTTATTTTCGTCGGCACCAACTTGAGCAGCCTTGATTGCATCTGGTTGGTCCCTTCCTTGCTATAAATTTTATTTCGCAACAATGAAACGAATAGGCTAGATTCAATTATAAGTTACATCCTCGTTCCAGTACCTTCAATTCTTCGAATAGTTGTGCCGTTGCGTGAGGTCCAGGCGACCATACTAGTTTCAATCGAGGAAAATGTAGAGTCAACAACTGAAGTTTCGAAGTAATAACCATATTTTGTACATCTTTACTAGCGTAATAATATCCCTGTAATTATAAGATTTATTTTCAACAAATCTACAAATTCTAATTATTCACTTTTTATAATATGCAAGGAGCATATACCTGAAAGCAGAATGGTTTATTTGGATCGAATTCTATCAAAAGCATTGGTTTAATATAATGCCTCGACATAGACATAGCTTGGTTGTATAATCGTCCACTGTTTAAGGAGCCAATTAAATCTGAAACGCTTTTCCTTTCGACACAAATTTCTGGCGATAAGATATAATCGCCGACCTATGAATCGAATAGAAAAACACAATAAATGTGTATCGAGTAAAGGAGACGTACATTACATCGAAATTGTAAATCCAAAATTTTCAGTGGCACCTGTAATGTGACGGGCTCGGTTTTCATGCCCCGTTTATAAAGTATACCAGGCAGTTCGCTTCTAAACTCTCTCATGTCTACTATTACTGTATTAGGAACTTCTGGTTGGGTCGGTAATCCGCCTTTTCGTGTACTTGTTTCGGCATCTGTATCCGCTTGCACTGCAAGGCTCAAACACTCTTCACCTTTTCCATCTTGATCTTCGGGAATAACCATCGTCTAAACAGAAAATGTGTCGTGATACGTGGATACAGGGATAAATTTAAAATAAAGCTACATACAGTCTTAGCATTAATTAACGCGTGAAATGCTTCTTTCTCCCGTCGCAACGATGTAAGATATTCTTGCTCTTCCACAGAACCTCCGTAAACTAAGAAATAGACTTTCAAATCTATCGATGGGTTATTGTTTTGATAAACCTGAAAAGGAATATTTTATTTAAATATCTACAATCGTGTGCCATTCGCGAACCAACTAAACTCATTTTAATTTAACACGTACTTCGATTTGCCGCACAGCCGAGATATCGGCTAAATACATGATGACATTACTCGGCATGTGTTCCGCTAACGAGCGTTGCAACGCCGTTGGATCGCCATGCATTTTCAGAGATTGTATTAAAATAATAGGTGCGTTTGTTGCTACGTTAGTTAAATCTAATTCGGCGATCTGTAGAAAAAGAAGGAATATTTCTGCTACATCTTCCAATCTTATGTGGACCACGCGTTACAACACGATCTAAATCTTACTTGTGAACAATCTTCAAATAAAGTCTGGTGTTGGTTCTCTCCCGATGAACCAGATTGACTTTCTTCGATAACTTTTTGTGTCAACGTTAACACGTAAGTGTCTTGCTCGTCATTTGTATCATCATTTTTCTCTTCAGATGTAGGCGTCTTTTCCGCGCTCTTTTCGCTGAATATGATAAATATTAAAATCAAGCGCAATTAATAACAAGCACTAAAGTACGGTATGCAATACAGCTAATTTCACGAATGACCAGTGTTTTGACAAATTCTCTTCTGTACTAATCACGCACCTTGTGTTTTGCATTTCTTTATGAGAAAGTTTCTTCATTGCTTCGTAAAGTAAATACTCGTTAGAACCCATAGTTAAATAGTTTTTTATCTGATAACATATGGTACGATCGTGTACCAAAACAAGGACCTTCTCGATCTCTCCGTTTTCTTTCTTTTTATTCTGATCCTGAATTTCCAGCAATACTTCTGTTAATGCAGCCCATTTTGGATTTGCTTCTGGCTTCAATTCTATACAAGGATAACGTATGCTTTCAGATTATAGGGAAGACCACATAAATCTTTTTTTTATGGACAATAAGAACAACGAGCTTACCACCGCTCTTTGCATTGTAGACTCTATCCTTTGCATTTTTAAACAATGTGTCCACAGAGTCTAGCATCAACCAGCCGCTATTTTTTACAGCATATTCCATAGTGCGTAAACGATTTAGCATCGCGTAGAAGGACACGCAATCCTCGTACGTTAAACATCTGTGTATTTTCATTATAATCTCTTATCAGGAATGGATTATATTTCTTCAATAGCTTAAGATACATGAATACGTACGCCAAAAGAGCCCGTAGTGTCTTCAAATCGGATAGTAATTGCTTCGAGGTGGAGCTGAGTTGATGCCAAATGGGATCCAATTGTGATTGCAATTGCTTATGGAACTTCTTAGCTATCGCATTTTCAACATTCAATTCGTCCAAGTCTAACTACAAGAATACATTTCAAATGAATATTAGTGCCATTTTCCAGAGAATTAAATATTTCGCACTTACATATTTGTTAAGTCTCTTGAGTTCTTTTACAACATAGTTCATTATATCGAGTAGGGCAGTTTGGATGTTCAACATTTTCGGTGTAATCTTTACATGCAGTTCAATGACATTAGGCTGAATAACAAAATTATTTAATAATGCGTGTTATATCGCGATGCCAATAATTACGTGATACCATTACCTTGTGTGCCCCTAAACTATTATTTACAAGTGTGTGGAAACGGGGCCATAGATACAACTTTTTGACAAATAAAGCTTTCATTACTCGTTCTACTTGCATATATCCAACAGTGAATGCTAACGCCGAGTTAGTGAATGCTTTGATAAATCCGGTCTGTAAAAATTCATGAAATGAATATATTATCTCGTAGTTCGTAAGTCTGTATCACTTTTGTGTATGTTTTAATAAATACCTTATTGCTTTGTCTGTACAAACGGAGAGCAAATGCTGCTTGATATGAATTTAAAATATTATGTGCTCTATATACAAGGATTCCAGTAACCAAGTTCAATGGAACTCTATTTTTTAACAAATCTACTACAAGAATGCGACCCGAGATGAACAAGGCTCCTCCCTCTAGATACATTATCGCCCTACAATTATTATAGAACCAGCATTAAAAGCAGACATTTAAACGAAGAAAGAACAAGTCCATTTCGAACCATTGAAGGTACAATATCTTAGCGCAAACCTTTCATCGGAAGAATATTCAGAAGTTACAACACGGGGTAACTGCTTTACTCCACAGTTTTGTAAAGTGTCGATAAAGTACTGTTCATCGTGATTTGTAGTCCCCAGGATTAAAATCAAGTTTCCTGGGTCTGTGTAAGCTCTTAGTACATTTGCGAAAACGGTTTCTATTCCAAGGCCCCTAAAATAGTAAGCGTGACAGCGATATAAATATGTAACATATTTATAAGAAATTAAGTATGTAGATCACTTGATATTGTATCGTACTTTGCAGTAATAACCAGACCATCCTCGTGGAGTACTTCCAAGAACATTTGATTCTCGTATTCCAGCATGATTAACTATGTAATTCTCTATTACGTTACTGTACACATCAAAACAATATTACAAAAAGGAAATCTAGAAGGTACCATATAATAGATGTAGGAACTGACGCGTTGTGTTCCTAAAACAATAACCCTCGATTACATAAAACATAAACGATCATGTGTAAATGAAATGTAATAAAATGAATGCTTCTGTGTCGTTTTCACTTATCCGTTTCTGTTTCTTATCACGTACCTTATCGTCATAGTCGTTCTGAATATTTTCTGAATTCCTCTCATAAGATACGTTCTCTGTATCTGTGGTTTCGTACACTAAGAGAATATACCTACTGTTCTCATGCGACGGATGACCATAAACTCCTATACTAACCGGCCTTTTAAAACTGAAAATTGATATCTACATTAATACTTATTAAATCAGTTACTTTACAGTAAATTATTTCAAATATACCTGTCAGGAATAAGAAGACTATCTTCTCCACACGTAGCAGACTGAAGACAATATTGATCGGGTTCATAAGTTGGCTTGGATGTTATTTGGGAAGCATATAAATCTGCGTCGCCATTGCTATAAAATGTGGAATACTAAAATATATTGCTCAGCATCATAACTTGCACAGGATCCAGTCCTGCATCACATATAAACAGTACTGTACTCCGACAAGAAGAAGCCAGCTGAAAGGTACAAGAGGCAAGCGGCTACTTCGCTCGCATTGGCTTCCGCTGCCTAAGTCCCGTTTGCTTACTTTACATTCGTCGACGTTATCAAGTTAGCCAATAGGAATATACTATTCGGACCTAGATTTTCTCGACTTCTTCTCGTCGGACTGAATTAAAGTACCATAATTTTGTCAAGTCCCTTACTCCGATGTCAGTATTATTTTGATAAAACCTTCGTACGTCAAGCTGTAGTATTTGTATGAACCTCCTGGAACTTCATCAGTTATATAATGCAATAATTTATCTATAGATGCAAATGCATAGGGTATCTGCTAAAATAAAACTGCTTAATAACATCAAAGTGAGGAAAATAAATTTGCCGGTTCGTTGTCAGAAACGTATTAGAAGTCTTACCAAGATGATGAAAAGAAATATACTCCTCATAGTACGGCGTATTTTAACATGATCGACATGCAACAATTGTAAATTCTATTCCTTCATGCCGTTGTAAAATTTCACTAAAACAGAATGGTTTTACACAATTAACCTTCATTGTGTAGTCATTGAATAACACTAAATAGTGTTTAGTAAATATTTCGCTAAGTGAAATCATTTGTTGACAGACGGATTTTTTTTCATTCGAACAATCTATTTACATAAAAATATTAATGCCAGCTTTTTCACGGTTATACGTTTGAATTTGAAAAGGTTAACTGATGTGAATAATATTACGTCAACTATACATACGCTATGTGATTTCATGCGATATTTATACGTAGTCTTACCATATAATTAATTTTTATTTTCAATCTCTTCTTTTGATGTAAATGTCCTTAGAATTGCATTGTGTGCAATACTCGGTGCACGAATCAACATGCATCTATATATGACGTTTGAAGCAATTCCTGAAACACTGTAAATTATGTGGAAATAAGTAGTTATGTTGTTATAAGAGCACACTTTTCTCGCCTCGTCTGTAAGAAATAATAAAGCTCTTACGTTTTCCTCTTGGATACAGTAGTAATTGTTACAAAAGAGTGTGACGACTCTTGTCAATTTTCAAATAAACAACATGTATTCCTACTTTACCGATTAGATGGCGCGATCACATAATTCATACTTGCAGAATGCCAACCGGAAGTTACTTCCTTAATACGTGCAATCTTATAAATAATTATAAGATTTGTATAAACAAATTAAATAGAAAAAATATCATTGTAATTAAGTAGAATGATATTAATCTATTTCAGTATATTTGTTACTTGAAATTTATTTAGTATGAATATTTCATAAAATGTAATATAACACTAAGCTACGTATTAGTATAAGTATTGAATTTTCTATAAATTTTTCAGATTGCACTACTTCTAGGATATAATATAAGTGGAAAAATTAATATTATCAGTAATTTAGTACAAGGAAATTTATAATTTTAAGAGTCATTTTAAACCTTAGGTTCAAATGTTTCACGTAGTTAATTGGCGCGATTGGTCACTTCCGTCAGTAATCGTTCGCGGCTTGAACAGAAATCTTTAACGGCTTTGCAAGAAAAGTATTTAATATGATTAAGAATCTGTTGGATCGAGTGTAATAAGTCATCTTGGACAAATATGATAACGATTAATTTAACGAGCTACAATCTTTCACCGGTTTCGATGAAGGTAGTCGGTAAGTACACGTTGAAGATGCATTATATGATTGGAATAATGATCTCCCAATCATTAAATAAACATATTTGTTATCATTTTGGGAAATTATGTGTTCAAATCGTTCCCAACGAGTTATAGAGCTTTTAAAGTAATGCCTCCTGAAATAAATTTCTACAAGAAATACAGATGTCGTAGTAATCTTCTCAAATTTCACGAGAAAATAGTATCCAACATACCTAGTTCGAATAAAGCAACAATTAGAATGCAGTTACACAATTTTTACACGTAGGTAAATTCATAAAAACTTTTCTCATACCACACGTCTCCAATAAACGCATTCGTTAAACTACGTATAAGGGTTAATACTAGGATTTATACAAAAACCAACTTTTGAAAATCCGGTTTTCGAATTCTACAATTCCCCCAAAAATCAGTTAAACCGGTTTTTGAATTTTCACAAAAATACAATTAAAATAGAAAATAAATATTTGTACTAACTTACAAAATTTTCAGTTTTTTTTTTAATATTTGTAGAATTATAAAAATATAACAAAATAAAAAATGTACTCTATGTATACCAAACCAAATAAATAAAAAAATTAAAATAACTAAAATCCGTAGAAAATATAAATTATAAATCTTTATTTCATTGAGTATATTTCTTTCGAAAATATGAACTCATGAAGATTAGTTTTACAGAAAACTGTAACCTACTACAATATGCTTGTGTCTGAAGCGATTTCAAGGCAAAATGTTACCGTTTTTAATTAAGTAATTAATTAATTTTTACATATTAATTCTAGTATGTAAAAGCGTTTTTTTTTTAAATTTAGAAACCGGTTTTCAAGTCTTACAAATTCATAAAAAAACCGCTTTTAAACCCGGTTTTTAAATACCGACAAACCCTACCTAATACATTATTCGCATAGTCTACGTCAATGTTTAGTGCTTATCAAAGCTCTCGTTTAAAGACCCCTTGACGCTCGCACCTAACTCTTCGTAACTCTTCGTAATCAAGCATGATATCCGGTGCATCGCTATTAGGAAACGAGGTATAATAATTACTGCTTTGTACTGGGAATGGATCCCTATAATAATTAGGTACACGTTAAGGGAATTAATAACAACTCGTCGAACCCGAGTAGATAAAAGAAAATGTGCTAGCAATTATGCGAAATTTTGTAAGCAAAAATTTTGTTCAAAACTATAATCAAGGGTTGACGGTTTTTCACGAATTATTATTAGTTATATCACACATAACGATAACATAAAGAAATTTAATTTACCTGTTTATGCAACGTGATTTTTTTTTGTTTCTACCTTAAAAAAATCTTATCCCTAATGTTGTTCAATTTTACACTTGGTTCGCTTCGGGCCCGTAATTGTCGAAGCTACATTTTTATATTACAAAAACGTACACCATATACCTTGCATTGCGCAATCGTTAACGCGTTATCAGAATGCATTAGAAGGTCGTCGTCGTGTGCACGTTCTTTGCTACCATTGGTATTGGTCCGTCGAATTGCAGCGTGGTTACCTCGATTCCACTAGTGCAATAGGATCGGCCGGTACTTTTTCCTACATCGATATAAGCTACCAGACCGGTAACAGTCTCTCCTTCTCGCGGGGTGTAAACAGGGCCTATGACGAGTCTGTAAGTACGGGGAAGAGGGAGTGTGCGGTAGCGAGAGTGTCGGCTAAAGACTCCTGGCTAGCGATGTGTACGTCGCCTTATTAGCAATGGGAGCGATACCGTTCGGTTTCACGTTAATCTTTTGCAAACGTCAGCAATTAATCCATAGAAAGTATTCAAAACTGTATAGTATAAACGATTCTGTCATTCAACTCGAACGATTTCATAAAATACGAATTATCCTTGTTTCAAAATACACGAGATACTAACCAGAATAATAAAGGGATACGACATAAATATGTTTATTTATTAGGGGAGTAATTGCAATCCGTCCTTGCGTTTACAAAATATCTTAGATTTCATTAATACCTCTTCAAATTTTTAGAAAGCAGAATGCTATTTACCACGGAACTGCTAAACCAATTAGAAATTTAATCGTTTAGTCGAAGAACCAATTTGATAATACAGTACCTTATTCATTTACACCTACATGTACTTCATTCGCAAATTCATTTGGAATTAGAGAGAGGTTAGACATTTCCACCGGATTAACCCCATCGCTAAGCACCGTGCATGTGTGCTAGCGACGGAACGGCGCGCGATGAACCGAGCCTAAGGGTGTACGAGCGGGGTGGGAGGATGAGGTGGAGAGAAGTGGGAACGGTGGAGGGTGAAAAAATGTGTAGGTGCGCGCGCAGCCGCTTTGTCTCTGTTGGTCGCGCACGGCGCCGGGCGGTGGGGGGTTGGCTGGACCACGAGGGGCCACAGGGGTCCGCGAGCGGACCATGGCGGACTATAGACGACTGCATCGTTTCAGTCGGCCGCTGAACCCGCGCGCCGTACGGTTGCCCGTGTGTGTGACTCGCGCTTAACTCGGTTCGATCCGCCGTGCAACGTTCCTTTTCTCACTGTTCGCAGAGGCACGCGTGTGAGGTTTTTCTATTCGCCGACTGGCCGTCCGCGTACCTGCGACGGTAACCGAAGGAAACGGGACGAGAGGAGCACCGCTGACACACGCACGCCAGGACCAACGGCGACACGCTTGCTGGATTTCTTTTGGTGTACGTCTCCGTAGATTGTTTCTCGTGCGCGGGCGTAACGCCGACGTGAAGCTCTTCTGCATGGTGAGTCCACAGAATAACAGCAACAAACTCTATCCGCTCCGCGGTTTCCCCTCTATCCGTCGATTTACTCGCGACCTCGCGAGTCCTTTACCGCGAAGCGGCAGTGCAGAGCCTCTCGCGCATTTCCCTTCCGCCCCGCAACAGAGGTCGTTCGGTTTCGGAAAATTCGTTTCGACCGGATGCTGTTTAACGAGCACGTCCGAAAGAAAGGGAACGAAATGTTGGGCAAGGTTCCCCGCACGTGTGTGCAAGTACGCGCGTATGCAGCTTCGCGGTATAGTGACGCAACGAGACGGGAGAAAGACGAGCGCCAGTCGACTCGGTCTTTTCGTTCGCGCGTCTAAAAAGACAGGTTACCGTTTGGCGCGCTACACAATGGCACTTTACCCGCTGACGGTCGCAAATTCGTTGGAACGTCAACGAGAACGACCGAAAGTGACGTGCTACAGGGACGCTGCCGAGAGATATTGCCGTTTAGCCGAGTCTTCGTATACAGCCTTCATCTCGTTTCCATCTTTCGTTCTCTTTTAATAGTTTGCCATCACTTTCCCGTGATAATGAGCACGCTAAACGAAAGCGGGTCAGTTTTGCGCCGTCAGAGGGCGCAAAGGAAAGAAATTGAGGCATGATATACGAGATGACGCTAAATAGGCTATAATTATATATAATTTGTCAACGGATGCGGCGTCAATTTTAAGTGGTAAACGTGTGTCGCGAGATAGTGTGCGAACTGGGCGATGCTACCAGAAGCTATAACGTTTTCCAAATGACCAGTGGATTTCATAATAAAGGGTCTCGCTTTTTATTGAATATACCTGTGCATGTGTGCGTCCAAGTATATGTTTTACGACACGGGTACATTGCACATGTTCAGAGGCGGCGATACAATTGGCGCACATGTGTACATAATACGAGCAGTGCTTTCAGTAACATAAGAGTACGAAATTGTGCGTAATTACACGGTGTAGTTGCAAGTTACTCGGCAGTATAAACTCGCCGGACGTTTTGAATGCAATGAATGTGTCTGGCTACTGTTCCTTCGGCTTACTTGTGTTACTCGGATTATTCATCTCGGGCGAGAAAACTCGAAAAGGAGAGGGAGCTTCTCGTGGCTGTAGAACATACATACTGCGAAAATATTTCAGGAACAATACTAGCCCGCAATTCCGTGTAATTACGCGGCACAATTGTACTTGAAATTCTACTCGGTATTTGTTTTGGATTTAAACAGCAGCCGGAACTAACTGAAAAACCTAACCTAGACCTACTCCACGCGTAAACCCAGTCTAAACATACTCTAAATATATATCTACCCTATGTGTAATTTGTGTCTAACCCAGACGAGAAAAATTGAATGTATTTCGCGGCAGAAATTTAATTCTCCGAGGAGGCTTGGATATAATCATGGATCGGGGCGAGTCCGTTTCTAAGCACTGAAAAGGTCTTTTTCGCCGCGATATTTGAGCTGGCTTTTCCGCGTCTATTCCGTCGAGACAAGGAGATAAACCCCTCGGTATGCGAATAAACGTTGCGCCGTCACTTTAAGGAAGCAATTCTGGTCGGCAGGAAATTTAATGTCATGATATTTTACCGCGTTCATCTCGTTTAGTCTCAGGCATCTTGCTAATTTCGTGGTGCAATCGAGTGGACAGGAAACGTTTCAATAAATTCACCGTGGAACCCGGGACTCAATTGTACACGCTGGAAAGCGCGCAACGATTCTTATCGCGGTTAGGATGTTTCCCTTTTTTCTCAACGGCCCGCGATAGAGATTTGAAAGCGAAGGCATAGGGAGGACATGGAAAACTGATAAACAGATGGAAATCCTGAAACACGTGGAGACGCTCTCGTAATAAAATAATAAGATATCGTTGAAACATGAGCGTTTGATTGTGGGGATTTTGAGTCGGATCCGGATAATTCGTTTGCAATAATTCTTTGACTGAAAGGCTACTTAGGCAAATACTTTAGGTATGCCGGGTGATTCAGGAGAGTTTCTGAGTTTCTGAATAATGTATGAGAGCGAGCAGTATATCATATGTAAAACAAGCACTGTGTATTTAATATAGTATTTTGAGTGAGTCGTGTAGTAAAATATTAGTACGAAATATTGGTTTCTCTATTCAGTAAAAAATTCAGTGCTTCGGGAATCCTCGATGAATAATAAAATTGCAGAATTTCTGAATTATTCCACTTCCTGTTTATCTGTCCTCGTTAAAGTGTTCAACGAAATATTAACCCCTTTCTTTCCCGCGTGTTCTGGTACCAAGGCTGAGCTCTTTATCGACGGCTCCGTGATACTTAGACATAACTTATTGTGGCATAGTTTCGTTTCGCGGAATGGAAACTCCGCGGAGAGTGGTTCCAACGATTTTTCAATTTGCATACGAAACTGCGTTTCAAAACGGAATTATTAATCACAAAAGTAGGCGTAGAGATTAATGGAGGATACTCGAGGACCTTGGAAGAATTACAGTCACCAATATTTTTATCTATCCTTGAATACCAATTCTAAGCAAAATCAACTAGTTATACAAAAATAAGGATGGATTGCAAAGTCTCGCGGCTTTTAGGAGGGTTAATTTACAACACTTTTCGAATGGTTTATGAAAGAGCGGCGTTGGAAGCGCGGGTGTATCTAAATTCGATCAGACTTCACTCTTGAACGTTGAGAGTATCTCAAAGAAGGTTTCTGTGGTCCGGGGTTTGATCTCAGGGCCAGCCGCGAACGCCAACCCTCTGGTTGTGCCAACTCCAACACTAGTGTCGCAGTACGACAATCGATCTCGCCTGGAACACATATACCGAACTCATTTTCAGGTCTCGTTAATCTTCACTGACGCATTGGGCAGATTGCGAAATTTGTTTGCCCCATGGCACGCAGAAAAAAGATGGCAAGCAACTGGTACTCGGAAGCAAATGCATCATTACTTCCCTACAAACTTTTATAAAGTTGGTAGGACCAAGCGAAATGCCCTCTTCAGAATAATTAGCTAATTAATGCAGGGTGTATTCATATACCATGGTACAATCGAAAAGGAAGGTGATTCCTCATTCAAAACTAAGCCGAAAATATAAAATGAATTTTTTTATGCTAGGCTAAGTTTTCAAAAAAACAGATGCACCCTGTATATTAAATTCAACACGTTAAATAAAGGGGATGTTGGTTGAGTAGAGATGTTCTGAATTAATGAGACACTAGATCCTCTTCCTCGTGTTTCTTTGAATTCTGCCTCTTAAAAGCGAAAGGATACAATTCATTGGTAGATATCGCCCCCTTTGTATTTCTTTCATCCCCATCTCCCTCTCAGCAATAGAATCGAAATTAGGTGCTCACCCATTTTCCCTTCGTGTCCCTGAGGTTTCTGACTTCGTTATATCGTAGGGCTATAAAGGGGTGACTGTTTGCACTGATGACCTCATTTCTCGTGATCTCAGGGTTCAGTACGTTCAGTCTTTTCCGGTGTTTACAAGACAAACGGAGAATTACGATCGCCACAGGGCTTAAAGATTGTGCGTGGCGATAAAAGGAAACGTCAATGTTTGTGCTCCTTATCGATCGACCCCTAAACTGTAGGCCCGTTCCGATAATTTTCGGCACCACTAGACAGGGTCCTGCTCGGTAGTTTGAAAACATCGGGCTGGAACAGATTGTTGCTGGTACCATTGAGACACTTGGGAGAATTCATTCAGCTCTACTCTAAGTAGCTATTTAATCGAACTTTCATCGCCGATTCAGGTTCAACTCGGCGGCAAAGTGAAGTAAAAACGAAGTAAATCTCGGAGTATCACTTCAACGATCCCACACAGAGGGACTATTACTTTGTAAAGAAACTTGTCCCCGCGAACTCGTTCTTCAACTTTTAACGTCCCGTCGTATCCCTCTTTTTTCCATCCTCCGCGGTGCATGCTAATTGCAAGCTCCGCAACGTTTTACGAAAATAAGCTGTACCCGGCGACGTAACGCGACTAGATCTTAAATCTTCGGAACCAGTCTTAAATCTTGATCGTCCCACGTGCCGTGTGCGTGCACGTTTCGCCGGGCGGGATCTGAAAATTGGGTGCGAGGACGAAAAACAAAGGAGTCGAGTTTCTGAACATGTGGATGCGAATATTGGCTTTGCAGAGTGATGTGTTGGAAATGGGAAGTGGTAGGATGAAATGAAATTAGTAAAATCGGTTTAGAGTGGCATTATCAATAGAAAATCCTCCTCAGATTCATTCAACTACGAAACTGTGGCGACGTGCGGGTGAATGTATTTAAGAAAGTGTATTATAGTAGAAGTGATACGATTAAATCGATAATGCTCTCCGCTTTTATACAAACTTTTACACAAGCCCCTTTTGTTGCGTTATAAATGGAGAAGGTTTTGAAATGCGGGCGCGCAAAGGACGATCTGATAAATCTGTTGAAAAAGAGTTAACTGCCAAGATACTTGGCGCTCGAGAGAAAACAAATGGGGAAAGTCGACGAGGCCGTTCCATCTCGGATTTGTCAAGCGAGAATACGCTCGCCCCATGCATTCAGCTTTGTGTGGGTCCTTAATTGGCCATATTTTTAACTCCGCCCGTGGCTGACTCGCGGCGATAAATTTTTCTTCCGTTCACTTCGGCGCGTGCGCGCCTCTCTGTTTCCTCACCATGAAATCCACTACGTTATCTTTAAATCCATCATAAAGCATGCAATAACAATTACCCGATGCAATTAGGAAATATATTGGTACACTCCCCTGAAAATATATTCGGTTAACGGCTGCCATTCGACTGACCACCGTGCTTGCTCATATATACCCACAATTCTCAATACTGGTGTATCCATCGCTAATTCATTTATTCCGATTTTCATTCTTCCCTGCATAATTTAGATTTTAATGAAACTCTATTGTGAATGTAGAGCATGTTGGAGTATACAAGTAGTAATTTTCTTTTTATGAAAATTCACTCTGAAGAAGTGAAATCAGCCCTCAGAGTTATCCCGTTCTTTAATTTTTTAAATACCTATAACTTTATTCTTCTTTTAGTAGTGTGATAAAGTATAAAAAACTGGACAATTCCTATATTTAATTTTTTTTCTATTTCACGCGGTTACAAAGTTATATTTAATAAAACGAAAGATCGCGATAACGTTGAGGGCCGATTTTCACCCGTTCAGGGTGAATTTCCACAGCAAAAGAAAACTACATTCACAAGAAGTTGTACTGCCCTCCTTAGTTAAACTGTCCTATCTAGCATTTTTTCATTTTTTGAGATATGTTGAAATATTTAAAGTTCCACACGTCTTTTACCTTTTAAGTATAGTTAGAAACGTCTACGTGATTCATAAAGATTTATAAACAGTTTAATGTATTTAACCTAACTTCTTTCAAAATGGTTAAAATATCTTATCTGAAACAATTAATTAATTGGTACGTTAATAATACATTCCCTACCGGTACACCTATTACAAAAAATGATATTAGGCTATTACGAAATAATGACAACATGTTTTAATTTAAAAGAAGGAAAATAAGTATGGTGCAAAGTAAATAATAAAACTTCAGCTTTCTCGGTTGTTTCAAAATGCTAGATAGGACATTTTAACTAAAGAGGGCAGTGTATTAAAATCAGAGTTTTCGGGTTGGGAACGTAAGAAACAGAAGCAAGAATTTTAAAGAGACAAGCAATAATCAACTACACTCTATTTCCTCCATTGTCGAACGTGTCTGTAACAAACGATGGACTACTTTTGAGCGGAACTAACTGTATGAATCACGTGACTCCGCGAATCCCTATACAAACGTTGATCCTTTGTACTCGGTTTTCGCTGATCAGTTTGAGAAAAGTTGCTCGCTCGTCGATTAAATCCGGCTGCATGATGTGGCCCCTAGCGCACACCTGCATCCCTTTCGTCCCGCTATCGATTGCACCGGCCCTGACGTCATATCGAGCCCGAGTGACGGGTACAGCTCCCTTGTGGTTTATCGGTGACCGGTCGTGCGACGCGTTTATACGTCTCGTTACCTTGTACCCTCGCAACAGGAATCAGAACAGGATCGACGCTGGTAGGCGGTGGCGAAGGGGCCAGGGAGGGCAGGGACGTGGAAGCGGGATATTGTCGAGGCGTAACAGATCAGAGTGAAAGTTGAGGCACGACTTGGACGGCCGAGTGCCCGCTCTACGTGTGTTTCCCTTTCTTTCCTTGGATTCCGAGCACGAGGAAGAGGGCCCAGGGAATCACGAGTCGAGCAGACCCCGAAATGATCAGCGGAGCACGCTTCTTCGTGCCTTCGACTTCCATCGACGCAACGGCTCTGTTGGGCGAAGGGAGGCTAGCGAGCTACTTGGGAGACGCTCGAGCGATGTTTACGAGATGATTGGTTTCGATACAAATTCCTCTGGTAGCGGTAGTTTGATCGCGGGCTGTGGCACTTGTGCATGTTGGCTTCTTCATTCTGCTATGGTCTTCACTTTCAGCATTACGTTTAAGAGATCACTGTAAAAAATCGATTCGGGAAAATCGATTTTTCAAAAAATTGATTTTAGGTAAAATGGTAGTTGTCTGAATTGTTCGTTTTTTTTTATTAACACTTAACTGGTATACTGTTTTTTTTTCAAATGTAACTGGTATACTGGGGTCGCGACAGACCCCAAATAAAAAAGGACACAGAAATTTGTAAAGTCGACACTAGATTAACCTCTATGAATATTTTGTTCTTACGTAATGTATAAAATAATAGAAACGTAGAAAGTTAAACTATTATTATAAAATTAATTAGAAATTCAGTTTACAAAGTTGGGCAACCGAAAATTTTGCAGTGAACTTTGCGTGCTTGGGGTCATGACCGACCCCAGGATACCAGTTAAGGGTTAAAAATAGTTTTTTTTTGTAGGTAGGGTTGCCACCCGTACTTTAAAATAAAGTATCTTACGTTATTATACGTAAATTTATCTATATAAATATTATAAAAATGATAAAAAGTTGCTCCGTAATGCTAAAGCAATAAGAAATATGTTTGGAAGAAATAGAATCTAATAAGTTTAAACTGTACTTTTAGTATTTTCAAACGTACTTTTTTTGTACGTTATTTTCCTGTAAAAAAGGTGGCAACCTAAAAAAGGTGTAGGGCCTAAGGATGACCCTGAGAAACTTGTTCTGCATTATTGTTGCTTTGTTTGAATATGATTCGGTTGATATGGTTCAAGCTCTTGATACGCGGAGATGAGGTTGGATCTTAATGGGATATTGATATGAGAGATAGAGTCCTAAAGATGGGGTATGTTTCATAAGTATCTACAAGGCCTTGGATAGCTGGAGGTCAGCCTGCTAGTGTGTACTGGCACGTTATTGCCTTTCTATGGAATGTTATACCTTCAATCTCGACTGGGTTTACTTTCATTTTCCATTTAGCAGTGGCCCTTGAGCTCTTGGCTCTTTAGACTTCAGTGCCCTGCCATCTTCAGTCTCAATTACTTTCAGACCTCGCTAGATCTCTCCCACTAGCCGTGCGTGTTTATAATATCTCGCGTACATGTTTTTTTTGGCAAAAAGGAGACCCCCATCTCCTCTGGCCCCCTCCGTGTGACTCTGCTCTGTTTCGATCTCTCGCTCTGCCTCTTCGCTGTTCCCCCGTTGCAACCAGTTGCATCCTTTCGTCACGATTCGCGCTGACATCCCCATCGGCCGAGCGGCGTGCACTTCCGACCAACTGGTCAACCACTCCACGCCACTTACGCACTTAGGCCCGACGAAAGGGTCCTCACGCGTGTTTCACCGTCTATTTTTATCCGTATTCCGTGTATGTATATCTCGCCAGTTCGATACCATCCCGTTTTCTGGCTTCGGATTTAAACGCTCCCTTTTCGTCGCGGCACAGCAACCGCGGCTTTGTTCCCCTTTATCGCGCGGAATAAACTCGTCTTTGTGGGACGTGAAATGTTGGAGAAAGTACGCTGCTGATAAGTACGACTACTTTTTTCGCACCGCACGTTTCGAAGGATCAAGTTTCAACTCTGCGGGCTCGTGAATCCTTGCACAAGTCCCTCTTCATTGTCCCCAAAGTTGCTCCATTTCCTTAAACCGCTATTATAGTCTCGTACAGGAAGGTTGAAGTAGTGGAGTGATATTTTTAAACTTGTATCACGCTGATAACAATGGTTAAAGGATAGTCAACCTTTAACATTCCAGAATGTAGTCCATAACTTTTATTTCTTTTCGAACGTCCTCCGTCTTGATCCACTGTTTTGAAATACACATTTCGTGGACGAAGGCTCGGGGAATGGAAAGATTTTTTTACAGCAGGCTCGCGTAGCAATTTATTCTTACACTGAAGAAGGAAACAGCGCACTTGCTTTGGCCACATTGCCCAACAAGATCGGTATAGATCGTATAGAGTGTTTCTTATTGCATCCCGAACGAATGGGACAGATCTTCTGCCGGAAGTGCTCGGCGTTTTATAGAGCACAAGAGTTTCGTAACGAGGCATTTAATTGCTGAATCAGAAATCGGACAGCTGGTGAGGCTGATGACTCACGGTGACTATATTCAGATTTGACAGTGACGCGATAGTACGTGGTCCCATCTATGCCAAATCGGGTCCACGTAGGTTGCTGGCAAAAAGGACGTGATTTAGTCGAGGCGTCGCCAATTTCGAGTTGTGTTTGAACAGGTGTCGCGATGAAAGGATTGCTCATTAAAGATCCGCCTTTTATTCGAAATTTCGTAATCAAAGGAACTCGCATTGCTTTTAGGCCACATCCCCCACAGTACTCTGTATATGTACTTGCGTTCGTCAACGATAATCAACCTACGAAGCTTCTGCTTCCATGTCTATCTGAAAGCTAGCAAACATGGCGTTCGAAAGCAAACAAAAAATGTGCTCAGTTTTCGGATAAAGCCTGTTTGCCTGTCTCCCAAATGGGAATGCTCGTTTGCAGTAGGCGGGATGCACACAGTGACTCACAGATTTGTCTGCATAGTAACTAGTTGGAAGAATTGTTACCATTTCCTGTTGGTTAACTTTGCTTCTGGCGCCTATGTCTTATCTACTTTCCTTCATTCTAGTCTAGTACAAAAGGAAAAGTATACATGTTGGGTGTCATCTGTGAGATGTTTCCCTGGAGCTACCAAAGAGATCAGTAAAGAAATTTACAAGAATATCTTCTTTGTATTCTTAATCTATACTTATATAAAATCGGTGTGTTACTGATTCACCAGCGTCCAGTCCAAACCGTTGAGCCTAGAAACTTGAAATTCGGAAGGTATATTCCTTTTGCGACGTAGGTCCTCGATAAGAAGGGATTTTTTGAAATTTCAACCCGAAGGAGGTAAAAAGGGGTGAAACGTGTTTCCACGGATTTCTTAAAATCTCTTCGGCCTGATTAGACATCAATTTGGTTTTTACTTCAAAATAATTATCCACATAAATGTCTAAACACCAATTTCAGGATTTTGCCCTAATCAACCCCTAGGGGGTGGTGAAAAGGAGTGAAATGTGTTTTCATAGAGTCCTTAATATCTCTTACGCCCAAAGCGCAGCGTGGGGGTAGTTTGCTAGTAGAATATATTCGCATATAATTTTCTTTTGTTCATCAAGTGTTCCACTAATTGTAAGAATAGAAGGACTACTAGTTACACCAAGCATATTACTTTTCATACTTTTCATACCCATTAAGCTACCCGCTGCCCAAGAATACAGGCAGCCCCTCGATTCAAAAGAATGGACAATGCTGGCGAAGTCTTTGCCGCATGCTTCAGTCAGCGGCTGGCGTTTGCTTGGAAAAAAAATGGCCATAAGTGGTTCGCGCTGCGCAACGAAACAATGGCTGGTATTCGGAGCGTACATTTATTTAAATCGCGGAGAGCAAGTGTTGCTTCTTGCAAGCGGAGTGCGCAGCGAAGAGGTTAAATATATCTGGCTTGGCCTAACCGTTCCTTCTATCCTCATTCCTTTCGAATGCCCAGCCTGGTTTGAAACCGATCCGAGCACGGCTCTCCAGGCAAGAGCTTTGCGATCTTTCGGCAACGTCGATGAAGGATAAACGCCCAACGTTCGATCGAGCGGTCATTACGGCATCGATAACTTTCTTTACGGCGGATTCTGCTAACAAAGTTGCCCGGACCCCTTCAGAATCCTCCGAGCAAAGACTGCGATCCCCGAGGATTCATAACACTTCCCTGATAGATGCGTTTGATTCATTGTCAGTTCGAAAGAGGCACGGACACACAAGAGGAGAACTCGTGAATCTTAATTTCCAAGTTCCCATAGGAATGACTAATCACAGTTTATAAAGTGGTGTAAGTCGCGTATTTTTTGTCTCGAGATGATTTAGACTCTTGCGTTTGGGCGTATTAAAAAATATTTTTTTATTATTGAAGAAAATGGGTCTCAATGCTTCTCATTGTAATATTTTGTGAGTAACTTGTACGACAATGGATTTTTTCGGCACAAATAACAGGAGACACTCGACTATTAGAATCCAGGAAATTAAGTACATATGTAGAAGCTGCACAGTGGGCATAAGCATCGTGCGAAATTTATCGCGAATCATTCTCTCCGCTCTTATTTACGAGCGAATGAGAGCGTACAGTTTATACTGTACACATTGTGGTTGAATATTGAGTTATCGAGCTTCGTGGGTCGGTTGCGTCAATAACGACGGACGTGCGAGCAAAACTGACACGTCGATCGTTGGACGCGAATGAGGCGTCTTTGGTGTGGAAACATTTAGGCTGGTGGATTACGTGCATTATTTTCACACCGGGGCAATAAACTAAAGTACGCGGAGAGGCCGTTAGCGAGGCAAACGTGTAATGGCCGGTAAATTGGCTCTGATATACGGACCGATCGCCACGGCCGAGTCGTGGTGCTCGTTTCATTTGCAATCTGGACTCGTCTTTGTCTCAATTCGACCTGGGGATCGAAGGAGAAACACTTCCAGACGGATCGATCTGCCGTCGAGGAAATAGGGCCACCGATTACAGACGGATATCGCTCGGATTCAGTAGCGTTTACGAATCAATTCAGAGTTATTAATAAGACGCTGATAGTCTATCGTTCTATTCAGCCTGTGGGGCTACGCGAGGGGGGAATATAGAATATATCTTAACTTGAAGTTTCAGTGCAATCAAACCTTTGACATATTTGTTAAAGACAATAAATCAATTAATGCAAAATTGCACAAAAAATATACGTTTAAAAATAAGATGTTTTAAAGTAGTTTGCTTTTGTACCAGTTTCCTCTGCAAAGTATTATATCTTTTCACAACCTACTATATCTTTGATCACATTTGGCCATAAAGTACTATATTTTCCCGAAAAAAAGTTGACAACCCTAGGTGCGATATACCTCGTGTGCCACGAAGGGCAAAAAAATTCCCCTGTGTAGGCAATATTAATTCAATACCCAAATTGATATTTATCACCCAATATAGACAAACTTATTATAATCAACACTAATGAAGTTATTTCTCCGGGATTTCCAAATTTCACAAAGTAATCGTTGCACAGATAACACGAATTGATTCGTCGTAAAGCCATTTATTTGGAGATAAGCTTCCCACTGCTTTCCCTCCACCCTCCACTGTTCCCCGTCCCTATTATCGAGAGCAGAGTGAATCCTCAACGAAGCTCCCGTTATGAGGTCAAGAAACACCCCATATTTGCATTGATGCAGGCTCGTCGCGATAGATAGCGCGTATCGATGCACCGACACGCTATTTCCAAGAATAGCGCCTCGCGTAGGTATAAGCAGCAGCGAAACGTTGATTTACGGAAAAACAGCGAAAGAGATGCACACCGCGGGGCGAGCAAGTAGGAGGTAGTCGCAGACGGCGGTGGGTGGACACGCGTGCACCATGTGGGAAAGAAAGAAGGCAACACGAAAGTGCAAGTCGTTTGCGTAACGCAATGTGTTACTTAAGGCGACGCTCACACTGCTGATTAAAACCGCGGGCATATCTCCGCCGTAAATTGGCGGGAACGCGGACCTTGATAACAGTCGTCCTCATTGATTAACGGCGCAGATAGCAAGCGTGAACGGTGGACAGAATCAATGGGAAAGTAAGCAGGCTTTTGGATTAAAAATAGTGGCAAAGCTCTGTTTATTTTGCACTTTGGTACTTCTGAGTAGTTGAGTTTGGATACAGAGTTGTGTCGAAAGAAGGAAAAGCGGAGGCGATCGACTTGTTTCGAGCCAGAAACCTCGACCTTCTTTCGAGACACTAGGGGAGACCGGGGCTAGTTGATACGTTATTCTGTTTTCAATTTTTTTCATTTTTGTTTGAATTAATTACTTAATAACAAATATGCCAAAATATACTTTGATCCTTCCTCTTTAAGGGGTCATGCTCAGTCAGGAGGCCGAAAAAAGGGTGATCTTTGGGAATTTTTTACTCGAAAGCTATACCACATTTCTCAAAAATTCTTTTTCGCTTTTAAAGATTGCATCTAGTACTGTATATCGTAATTTTTTTATTTAAAAATATTTAAAGTTATTGTCCATCTCTCAAAGGTCCTCTAAAAAAAGGCTTCTGTGGTGACCACTGCTGTTCGAAAGTCGATCATCTAAATTAAAAAATTCAAAAGAATTTACTTATTATATTATATTATCTTGTCTTTGAACGAAGGATTTTTCGAAATATTGATTTGGGAAAAAATGGCAGATGTTTAAAGTAAAAGTTTCAATTTTCATCATAAATCGTGCCTGATTTTCGTCAATTAAAAGAAAACTAAGCATTGGAAAAAAAATCCTTCGTTCAAAGACTAGTTTATTGTTCCTATAGTAAGCTTGTAAAATTTGAAGTAAATTGGTTGAATGGTTTTTGAAATATCTTGGTCACCGATTTTGAAAATGCTGTTTCGAGAAAAACGCGTTTGAAGTTTCAAGTCAAGTTTATACCCGGGCGGCGCGCTCAAGGGAGGGTTCACTTCGAACGCCTATATCTCGGCCAATTTTATTCGGATTACCTTAAAATTTTTACAGAATATTTCTAAGATGTTGTACTTAAAGAAAATACAAAAATTGAAAAATCGATTTTTTGAAAGTTGTGACTGAGCATGACCCCTTAATATATAGTAAGCGAAAACTTGAGAAAATGCATACAAAATGCATGAAAAAATGTGGACGATCAATTTGGATGTATTAAAACTATTTACTTTTTCTCCATATAAACGAAAACAGTTAAAAACCGATTGTTGACGTCAAGGTATACAGACGTTCGTTGGATCGTAGTAAAGAATTAAACAACAAACTTCACATATTTCGCTCAAATGGAGTTACATATATACGGTGTCGAGATAATTCGTCTGTATCAACTAGCCCCGGTCTCCCCTACTGCACTTCAAGTTTCATGTGGAAAACGTGATTCTGGATTATTAAACTTAAACCGCATAACTAGCAATTGGTACAGTAGGATAGTCGGTTTCCGTGAGAGTTTTCGATGTTACAAGGAAAGTTAGGCGTGTGACCGCTCACGTGACTGGGACGCGAGGTCCTGTAAGGTCGTTCCTCGATGAAACGTACCGCGGCAAATCGAATTAATGATATCACGCCAAGTGAAATCAATATCCCGCTTGCTCTTCGGGTCCGTGGATAGAGCCTAGAGAGCTTTCATTCAGCCGCGGGACCGTTAGCTGTGATTTGACTGGGATACCATCAGCGCTCGCTTAAAAGCCCGTGAAAAGCGTTTCATTAACCACCATTCTGATCCCTCTTAACCTTCTCCGTAAACGGGCAACATTATCCCGCGAGCGCGTGAAAGAGGCTCGCGTTGCACGCGAGAGGCGAATTTCCCATCGCCGCAGGAAACAGTTTTTTTCGATAAAACGGCACACCAGACAACCCTAACGGTGTCTGTGGAGGAGCCCAGAGAAGTGTTGGTCGGTGGATGGGTATCGTTTTACGACATAATTTTATCGGGCGCAGGTTGATTTTTCGATTTGTTTCACTTCCCACGATTCCCCGCTTCTTCCGCGGCGTACGGGATCTCTCTGTTCCTGGACTGAAACCTGGGAAGGGCGGAGGCTGGATAAGTGCGGGGCTCGCTTCTGAGGGCGACAGAGAAACACCTGAAATGTTCAACTCAATCGAAGTGGTTACATCCGAGCTGCCTTCAATCCATATTTCTAGAAGATGAAAATTATGTGCAGCGATTCTCGAGAGAACTATTTATTCGATGTCAAGATTTTATCAGAGAAAGATGCGTACCATAAACTGGAGGGACATTGTTACTCAAATTGTTGATAGAAAATAACGATTTTCTTATCTCTCTTTTTCCTCGATTTCTTGTTTCAAGACTGTCAGGGCTCAGTGAAAGACATCAGAGTTATTTGCAACTG
Organism: Andrena chrysosceles; assembly: GCA_963855975.1. Classification (NCBI taxonomy): domain Eukaryota; kingdom Metazoa; phylum Arthropoda; class Insecta; order Hymenoptera; family Andrenidae; genus Andrena; species Andrena chrysosceles. Next base: position 4,132,751 of record OY979766.1, on the reverse strand, counting down.
GGTGGCTTCGATGAAGCATTCGAATATAGCAAAAGTGAAATCCAATATCGGGGGGACCCAATAATATTCACAATTTATTTATCCAGAATTTCTCACGCTTCGCTCAACACCAATTTCATGCACAATTTTGAACGATCGTTGCACAGGAAACAGTTTAAAAACTCCCGCGACTCTGGGCAGTTTGGTTTGCACGGGTCGCGGGTGAGATTTTAAATCACGCCGCTGTCAGAGGCGTGAGTCACTGGCGACGGCAGGACGCTACCTCCTCCGTTGGTTACCGTTAACTTTTAGCACCGATGACGCCGTTGTATCCGCGAGCACGTGAGAAAACATTCTTTCTCCCCTGCTAACGCGGGGAACGCGTTAACTGTACCTTTTTGTAAATGGAACCCCGGCGCCGTGGCTAATTCGTGAGGCGTGTAATTAAATTGCTCGCGCGGCCGTAGATGGTTCAATCTGGCCGTTCGGCAATCGGGGAAACCGAGTTAGGGAAAGCACGCATGCCTCGAGCGGATCCAGCTACGTCATCGCGTTGAAAGTGGCGAAATTCATTAGTATACTGGTTGGCTAATTGATCGATAATTGTGACTATGTACCACTAATAGAAACAGATTTGTATCATTGATTGACTAGGGGACCATTCTCATTTTTATTTGTCTAAATAGGAAGAGAGTATTTCGTTTAAGGCGGAACACCACTGTGACGGCTGGAACAGGAAGTTGTTTTTAAGAATTTTTTTCAGGACCAATTTACAGTTTTCATAGAAATTTTTAAAAATAAAATTTGATTTCGAACCTACTGTTCTATAGTTTAGATTTTAGAAGATTAATTAATATATCAAAATTTATGCATGTTTTTCTATTTATTATTTTGTATAGTCTCTTAAGAAAATGTACTAAAGGTAGGTAATACTATTTTCTATGAAAACTGTACATTATTCCTGAAAAAAATTCTTAAAAATGGCTTACCTTCGCGGTCATAACAGTGGTGTTCCCCCTTAACTTTCATTAAAGTGGGAAAGCATATTGCAGCTTGAACATTACTTTATTTGTCACATAGATTTTAGAACTCGCCTTGATTTATACACGATTCGAGTTTTATTGAGGAAGAAAGTTGCCCGCGCAGAGACTCACGAGTGTCGTGTCCCATAAACTGCACCGACCGTGAGATCATTCCACGAGTGTGACATTTGAAAAACGAATTAATCTATGCACACCACACGCCTCTCGCGTAGTCCCCGGACAAGTCCACCGCGAAGAATTCCAAGACAATGAGATTCACTCGAAAGAAGTGGTCCTGGCCTCGCAGGTTGACGCCACTCCACTTACCAGCACCAGGAAGAGCACAACTCGTGTATCAACGATCGTCGAGGCTACTCCTAACCGACTGAATCGCGTGGGACGAGAAGCTCATGGAAGTAATTGAGCGCGTGTCGCTGGACGAGATGAGCCGTTGCAAGGATCGTCGCGGATCAGTCATCCTTGCAAAAAGCTCTCTCTGTCTGTGTCGTGACCAGTCGACTGGATGTTCGACGAGGAGGACATTACGCGCGGGGACGTATCGTGTGTCGCCGAGGAAGACTGCGAATGAAACCGGTGGAAATTACGTGACCGTTTCACTTTCGCGCGCGGCAGCCGATCTCTCAAGACATCGTTCCGCAGGTACTACAACGTAAAACAAATAAAAAATACACGCGTTCAACGACGAGCAATAACAATAAAGCCGGATTCACACGTATCAATTCGACAGTTCCATTCTTTCAGTGCGAGTGGCAAAAAATATCATTTCCCAGCTTTGAAACCAAACAGTTCACACTTGTCGGTGTCATTTACTGACACAAAGAAAGCAACCTTCGCGGAAACTGATACGCGCGAGTTCGCTTTAACGCGTTGTTTCTGCTCGATGCAATTTTATCGCGACCGTAAAAACTAGAGCTGTTTCGAGACTCGAAACATTCGAGTAGCTTGAAGTTCGAACCGAGCGGGACTCGGTTTTTCGAGCCGAGCCGAGACTCGAACGGTTTCGGGTAACCCGAATGTTTCGAGTAGCTCGATTTCTTCGAGCCGCTCGAATGTGTTCCGGGTAGCTCGATTTTTTCGAGCCGCTCGAATGTGCTTCGGGTAGCTCGATTATTTCGAGCCGCTTGAATCTGTTTCGTTTAGCACGATTTTTTCAAGCAGCTCGTATGTGTGCTAGCTTGGTATAGCGTTTTTATATACATTGTATATAGTTTAGCGTTTGCGTGAATGTTACTGTATATAATACAATATATTATACTATGAGATTGAATCTTTTAATTTTGTCCCGTTTATATTATAATAATAATAATAATAATAATAATAATAATAATAATAATAATAATAATAATAATAATATATTCTCATATATGTTTTCACTTTCGTCACTTTTGTTCTTGCATACGAAATAAACTTTAGTAAAGTTTTCTATATATAATATAAGTGTTCACTTTATTATATCCCCGAGAGCAGTAATTGGATTGAATCTGGTTTCCCAGAAGGTGTAAAATATAAATCATAACATAATTCGACCATACATAGAGCTACTTAGTGCTCCATTACAATAGATCAAACGAATTTATCTCTTTGAAAAATTTAATCACATTCAGGATATTTTCAAACTTATTCAAGGTTAAGTTCAAATTCTCTCTGATGTTGAGCCGACTTCTTTCCTGCGAGAACTTAGGGTTAACTTGATATGGTTTTCACATCTAGACATCTCATATTATACATCTAACTTAATTTATACTCGGTGCCTACAAAACGCTATACCAAGCTAGCACACATACGAGCTGCTTGAAAAAATCGTGCTAAACGAAACAGATTAAAGCGGCTCGAAATAATCGAGCTACCCGAAACACATTCGAGCGGCTCGAAAAAATCGAGCTACCCGGAACACATTCGAGCGGCTCGAAGAAATCGAGCTACTCGAAACATTCGGGTTACCCGAAACCATTCGAGTCTCGGCTCGGCTCGGATATTCGGGCCGAGCCGGGCTCGGCTCGGTTGTTTCGAGTCTCGAAACAGCTCTAGTAAAAACCCTCTGGCGGCAGTGGATGTACCTCGAGGAAACAATTTCTGCGAAGGGCACACTTCGGAAATTATTCCCGCGGATTTATAGCGGCGCGCGCGGGGGCCGAAAGCGGATTTATAATAATTACAAGCGTACGAAGAAGCCTGAACGCCCACGCGCGCGTGCATGCGTGCGCAGTGCGCCCTGCACCCTGCAACCCGTGCGCCCGCGGTGCGCGAGACGCGGCTGATTAATGTGCGTGCCTCGTGGATCTTTCTCTTTTTTTCCCCCTTCGGCTGGCGATCTTTTCGATTACGCTCCTTTTTTCCTCGTGCACGATTTTACGTTACCGCGCGTGGAGGGATGCGGGATTCGTGGATCCACGACACGGCGCGGCGCTCTGAGCGTGTATGGGTGTAATTAATATCGCGTTTGTATTACGTGCGAATAATTTCTTTATTTCATAATGTATCTCAGGCAGCGAGCCTTGCTCGTCGAGCGTTATGTAATGCTTTGGCTGCGTGTATCCAGCGGTGGCGCGTGTAAAATTTATGTCACGGGGAGGAACGTTATTTGCTCGATGGGTTTCCGTCTTCTTCTTGCCGTTTCGAATTCCAGGGCGTTGTGTTCGGTGAAAGAGACACCTTTTTTAAAGGCTTCTCTGTTCGGTGGAAGGGAAAGTGCTTTTTTTCCAAGTGTGGGAGTTTGTTTGGTAGACGAAGCAGCTGATAATTGTAGGGACTGCTTCCAGAGGGACGTTTCGCTCCGCCCTCTGAGCAGCTTTAATTCATTCTAGTTTAAATTCCAGTTGCAGGTCAAAGTTCAGTCGATTACAGTCCCTTTGATCGCCTCGTCCACTGAGGAAAACGTTCTCACGGAACTGGTTCTCTGTATCTTGTACGCGAGTCTCCATTTTGGTCCCTTCCTGAGCATGCTGCTCTAGTTAACCCAATTTACAATGATGAAAGGGATATATATATATATATATATATATATTTTTAACGGCTAATGAGTGCATTGATGTTGCGCTCCTGCGTCAAAGACGTGTTCCATCTTTCTGCTAGTAATTTCCACTTTAAAAGTAGGTGCTTTTCCTTGTGCATTTTGCATTCGTTATAATTCGTTAAAATCGCCTCGCTCATCTTTCTGTTCTGGAATTTGTAGTGCACTTGAAAAGTTTGCTCGTAGCTTTCTTCCGAGGGAATGTGGGGAAAAATGGCAGCAGAAAATATTGCGTGACAGACTTTCTAGAAATCTGTAATTTTTAATTATAAATACAGTTTCTTTTTAATTGAATCGTACGTACGTGTCTGTAAAGTTTGCTCCAGTTCCTACAATTATCTTGCATTGTATCTTGTGTTCTTCTCCGGAGCGTTCATTAGTATACCATTTCAGTTCATAAATCGAAACAGGCGCACCTTCGACTGTCACCAAAATTCCCAAAGTGGCCCCCCGAAAATATTAATATTCCACGGCACGCTTTATCGAAGTACGGGCATTATTCTCCTTAATTCACCGTCAGAAGTCTCTGTCAGGTTGTAATTACGGCACATACCTGTTCCTTGGGCACGTGCGTCAGCCAGCGGATGTTTACAGAGCTCAAACATATGCTCCCCAGAAATTCGCCTTCCGCCCAAGAAAAACTCCGAGCCGTCACACATAAATTCGACGTTCCTACTCTCGACTCGTACACTTTCTTCAGCTAAGCTAATGATTTGTGGAGGATTTTACCACGCGTTTCAAGAAACACCACGCATCCATCTTAAATTCTCGTACATTAAGAGGTTACATACGTTCTCGACGCTAATAATTAATCAGTTTTGGATTTTTTTTCTCGAGAGGTATGAAATAAAGCGAAAATTTTATAATTTTATCTTGTTCTTGAGACCTTTATTCATATAAAAAAATTATTTGACACACTTTTGTCTTTTCGACTGACTTCTTCAAAATAGCATATTTTTCTTATTTTCTCAAAATTCCAAAATTTGGCCCGATGGCCGTTAGAGAATGACATTATGCATAGATGAGCGAACATTCATTAAACAAAGTTGTAAATTCTGGAAGTTATCATGCTGATAAGGAGGACCCCTGCTTGGTGCAGAGTTTGCGTCAACCGTAGAAAGCGAACAGCAATAAAATATGACAAAAGTGTGTGGAATTAATTTTTTTATACTCATAAAGGTCCCAAGAACAAGATGCAATTATAAAATATTCTAATTATTTCACACCTCTCAGCGGAAAAAATGCCAAAAGTGATGAATTATTAGACGCCGAACAGCTATTAAAAAATAACCTCAACCCAAAGATGACAAAATACTTCCCAAGGTACAAAAAGCATTAGGATAATTATGAAAAATATTAAACAACCACGAATGGCCCTTAAAACTCACACAATCTACCCCAACAAATCGGCCATCGTTCAGAACCCAGCGGAATAACCAAAGGAATGGTGATCCCAAAGTCGCAGACGATAACGCGCACGACAGTCGGCCATCCGCGTTCCTTGCCGTCCCAGAATTACACACGGGAATACCAACGACCATCCTTTATCCCCAGCGAACGGTGCGTGAGGCACCGTCCACCTAGGCACCTCCGTCACAGGAGGAACGGAAATATTTGACTTCTGCCCTCGGTGGGGCGTGCGCGTTGGTAGAGAAGACGATCGCCTGGCCACGGGTGTCTTTACGATAACACGTTGCGCCGGGGCGTACCGGGGCCGCCTCGAGCGCACACGTAAACATACGGACGAACAAATACGTCCAGGGGCACAGGTATCGGGCCTCGCACCAGGTCGGCGTCCGTGGTCCCCGGGTGGCGCGTCGGCCGGGCCAGGACCGAGCGTGCACGCACGTACCTGCGGCTCTCGCGTGTTCTGTGTTGGGCCATGACTTATGTGTGCAGCAGCTGCGCGGCTGGGCAGTGTCATTGACATCAGCGCGCGCGCGGCGCACACTAGTTTCCGCCGGGGCGAGTTCGCCTCGCTCGCTCACGAAGAAGAAACCCAGTGGGTCTTGTCCTCCTACCGATCGTACATTACACGCGAGGACGATTATAGCCGGGCCCGGCACGCCAACCGGGGGCCCCCGCGTGTGTACGTGGCGCGTATGTGCCTGAGCTGTTCGCGCGAGAAGGATCCTCCCCTTCTCTCTCCCCCCGGGCAGTGCCGGCCACCGTTCCCTGGGACATCGCGAGTCCTGCGTGGCGAATTAAGCCCATTACGGCCGGTGACAAAAATGAGAAATAAGGCGCGGACGAACGTAGGGGCTACCTCGGGATGCATATTCAAAGGGATGCGCTCGTCGGAGCGTGCGCGGACGCGATGGCCCCTTCGATAGGCAACCCTGGCGAGGACCGCGATTCTGGCAACGATTGCGCCGCTTCGGGTGGATGTCGTCAGGTTATTCGCGCCCAGGTGACGGTGGAAGGATGTAGGAAAGAGTCCGCGTCAATAACTCCTAACTAAGGAATATTGGCCCCTTATGGTTAACTGTTCTTGCAAATCGCGCGCTTCCAAACCGGTTCAATTCTAATGAAATCTATCGGATAACTTGGGAATGTGATGACTGAGGATGTTTATCTTTGTTTTGCTGAAAAGTGGTTTGTATTCTGCGGGTTATTGATAGTTGGATTAATCGACGAGATGGGGAAGTCCTGGTATGCTGGTGAATCCGTGCGTCGTAATTTATCTGAAAATTGATTCTATCGGATGATTGATAGCACCAAGAAACGGGCGATTTTTCTGCAAGCACTTCGGGAATTATGGTAAATTCACGAGCGAAATTCTTGGTCGAAGAGAGTCAGCAGATGATAAAGATGAGCGAGGTCCCGCGCGTGCTCGAAACTGCGCCCCGCTGCACGTGCTCGTTGAACGTAATAAGGGAGGGTGGTCCATGTGTTTGTGAAAATGCAGTCGATCGATGAGGGAAGGAATCGTGGCGCAATCTTGATGCTCTAGTCTTTGGCGATTCCAAGATCCGCATACACCTATCCATGTTCTAGCTCGACTATTAGCTACCTTGTTAATCGTGCCATCGATTTCTCGAGAATTCCACGCACTTCAATCCTCGCACAGGCTTCGGCTTAAGGTTCGACGATACGCGGACAGTAATTTTTCGAGTCGTTCCACCGTGTTACTCCTGCGGTTGCGTCTATTCGCTTCTAACGCCTCTGGAGAGTCTCTTTCATCCTTCTTCAGCGTCTCTCTTCTCCGTGCCTTCCTACACGGCTGTCATTTTCGTTCTCTTTCCCTCTCGCGCCTTCTGTCTCTCTTCCTTGCACCTGAGCCCATCTTCCGTCCTCCTCCCTCGGCCTCGTCGCTCCCTTATCTTTCTCCCTTCGCCTTTCTCTCCGGTCGCTCGACTAGTTGGCTGCGTCCTCTTCCCTCGACCCTTGTTCCTATTTCTATCTTTCCTTTTTTCCCCCTGTCTTCCTTCTTCTGCCCCTTCGTCTCCCTCTATCCACCTCCGCTACCCTCCTCGTTCCTTGCAACGATCCTCGCCCCGCGCAACCCCCCCACCCCACCGCCCAACGGGTCTTCCTCTTATTCTTATTCTTACGCGGACCCTCATCTTCCTCTTTCCTTCGTCGTCCCTCTCCTAACCTTGCTCCTGTTTTATCCTCTGCCCGCGCGGGGTCGCGCTCCCCATCGTCCTCCTCTCGTTCTCTGGATCCTCCTTCTATCCTCTTCCCCAAGTCTATTCCCATTCGCCAACGGCCGCGCGACGGCAGCCACTGCCGGAACTGGTCCATCGAGGAGAGATTCTCTGAAGAGGCAGCCAACACCAGCAACAGCGGCAGCCGGCTGGCATCGCTGTTGCTGCCGCGTTTGACCTGCGACTTTAATCCTGTCGGGTGCACCTTGGATTCCACGCGCTCTAACAGCCGTCCCTTCGCGGCCAGTCCCTCGATTTCACGAGCATCGTCGAATATATTACGGCCGAAGGGGAAATTAGCCAGCTACCAAACAGCCTTTCTCACGACTCCTCGTTGTCCTGGACCCTGTATATGAGCGTGGGGTTAATCGACATTTAGGATTCTATGATTTGATAGGTAAACTACTGGGACCTACTGTAACTAGTGTAACTACACTAGCCAAATAAACTTCTCATCAATTGTTAGAAAGTAGAACGAGCTTAAAACACCTGTTTATCTTATTCTATTCATACCCCGAATATGCCAGCGGCCTAATACAGAATACGTTTTTACGTTATCGAACCTCAACATCTACGAGCCTGCTAAATTACTTCCAGTCGCTTTGAACTCCACGAGGCTAACGTGCCGGTGAAAGCGCGAGTCGATGAAGCAGAGGTGTTCGTCCGTGGTTTCTCGTTAAGCCTCCCGTTGGCTGGATCGAAGGTTAAGCCTGTCGTTTCATAATTGACTTAATTGGGTGCGATAATGCGAAGGGGGGAACGGCGACCACGGGCCAGGGGGATGCGCTGCGTCTTAGCGCGCGACGCTTGAAACCGCGACGCGACGTCTCGTGGGACACGGGTTGCTCGTTTGAAAATCGTAGAACCGGTTACCCCCGTTGCTTCTTCCCCCGCGTCGGAACTTATATTGAATCCTCTGATACCGTATTGTTGGACGGGCCAATGGCATCGCCTCTTTGTCCAACCGGAGGCCGTTCGCCCTGGCGACGATGAAGAGGAGACAGGTCATCGCTGGCACCGTCCACCGATTTCGGGATGCCGTTCCGATTACGCCAAGCGGGTTAACGTGGGCTTCTAATAAAAGGAATTTCGACGGGATGCGTGTCTCCGACGCATTGTGTGCTTCGCGTCGAATGGCACCTGGAGAAAACAAATATCGGGAAACGTGGGGATATTTTTGCAGACACTGGGTCACGTGCTTAAGCTCCTCTTCGGATGAAATCTCTGCGAACCATAAGAGATTTGCGAAAAAACCTGCAACTTTTTTAAGGATGCATAAAAACATGGTCCAGATAGTTTCAGATAAATAGAAATACTAGTTTCTTCAAAAAAATTCCTAAATGGTCCCATGTTTTTAGCCCATAAAATAGGATTCCCCGCTTAAACACTTAACAGCGTGAGTGTGCAAATCGCTGCGTAATTACCACCGACGTTCCCACCAAGAGGAACCTTAGCAACGAATTTCAACGATCGATCGATCCGCTGATTTCGACCGCTCATTCGTCACCGACATCAATTACACCGTGATTAACAAGTACCAGCGGTAATGATGGGACTGCGCGTTAAACGATAACGCGCAAAAAAGAAAGTGCATTTATCCTTCGCGGGATATTTATAGCGGTAATCAGCAGCTGTTCCATTGCACCTGACGACCGACATCGAGCACTCTAACGGCCTATTAAGCTGGTTCGACTCGCGATGAAGAAAGTGCGCCTCTATACTCGCGGGGTGGAATATATTCGCGATCAGGAACCGCAGCTCGAGCGATCTCGACACGCCTGTGGATCAGAGGCGTTGGAATCAGCTGGTCTAGTTCTGGCACCGCTGCCAGGCGGGAATTCTTCGCTACAGGGAGCCTCTTCCTTGCCTTTTCGCCTTATTGCTGCCTTCTATATCCGTTTCTATAGAGGCGCGTGCACGCACGCGGCCATTGATGTGCCCACATGTTCCCGACACGTAAATGGCACCCGTGCCATCTTCAGCTTGGACGGCACAGCTGCCGCTGCTGTTGCCGCCGCGAGAAACGGCGATGTTCCGTATGAATTCGCGGGAAATATCGCCCGCAGGTCCATTAATTTCGCCCCTCGAACGTGGACATTACGATCGTGAAATTGCGCGCCGAGCGAATAATGGCGAATCTCGTGGGGCAGAGGAGGTTTTTCCGGCGGTGGATGTCTGGGCAGGAACGGCCGGAGCCCCGGGGACGGTGGGACGAGCAAAAGAAAGGAATATTGATGAGCCTTCCGTAGAAAAGCCATTCGACGAATGCGTTCGTAATTGGCGGATCGCCGTTTAAACCGCGGGAAAAGTTTTCGAGACCCCTGTACGTCTTCGTTAGGGGTTTTTTCATAAAACGTCCACGGCTGGACCTCGGACGCTGGCTTCGAGACCTTTCCCCCCTTCTACCATTCGTTACTTCACGCGTTGATATTAACGCAGCCGGTATTGTTCGGCTTTTATGGTGATCTGCTCGAGTAGGTGGTCTTGCAATGCTGCATTTCGGTTCGTGAATTTAGCGTGCAAAAAATTATCATAAATTTAGTTGACTTTATTTACGGGATAAGCTTGAAAATAAACTAAGCAGAGAGGTCGCGTGAATTTTTCAAATTTTGCGCCACTCGGAGTGTTAATAATTCATGTAGGTAAATAGCGTCAAGAATTTCTTAGACAGAGTTGGAAGATTAGCGACGAGTAAAAAATGGAAAATAATAAAAGGATAATAGACTTTTAATCGACTCCAGAGGTATTGTTCTCCAGTGAATACAGTAGGGTAGATGTACCATTTGTGGCCACTGCACCATTTGTGGCCACTGTCTTATTTATTCCGATATATTAAGTATTCTTAGTTCACTTTCATTACAATGAATTAAGCTGTCTAAGGATGGGTTGTTGGCACCATTTCTACTGTTTTGTTGTCCCGTTTTATTTAATAATCATACGTGGCCACAAATGGTGCAAAACAGTCCGGCACGATAATATAATGATTTTTTAAATAATTATGTTTAAAACATTGTTCAACGTAGAATATTTCAATTATCTGTAGATTTTGGATTACACTGATATATTCTTTATTTTTGTGTACGTATTCTTTTGTAAGTTATGTATCTGTGAATGGTACGGAAATCCTTAAAGTGGCCACAAATGGTACATCTACCCTATTTTGCTAGAGAGTCTGCTTGCTCGTCGATCACGATCCCTTGTCAATTATTTACTAAAGAGTTCCCGATCGTTTCCCCCGATTACCAGCTCCCTCCGCAATTTTTCTTGCAGCGAAACGGAACACGGTTATGCTCCGACGGAAATAACTTTCCACGCTAACTAAGCCGCGCTCGGGATTCTTGCCTAAATCCGCCGCGGGGCGACACGTCCCATTCACACATTTTTTTCATTAACCTAGTCGTGTTACTTCCTGCCTAAAGGATGCTGTTCCAACAACCCAGATTTATGCAACTCTTCCCTCGTTGAATCCTTAGAATTTTAGTGTGCAGTGAATGGAGAGTCTCGATTGAACTTTGAACCTGATTGATATAATTGACATCGATTACAGTGCGTATAAGTTATCACAGCTTGACCCTGGGGTTTGTGAGTTTTCCTTGATTACTCTATAAAAATCAAATGAACAGCCACGCGATTATTTCAGTCCTCTGCAAGCTCGAAGGTTTATCGCAGCTCTGCTTATATACCCGCCTTTTACTACGTTTCTTAATGGATCCGAAAAGGGTTGCTGGCCCAAGGAGCAATGCGTTCTGGGTTTATGACGACACAGGAATTTCATGGGATCTTTGCTATATGATGTCTGCTCTGAAGACAGTCATAAAACTTCGTGTAACGTTTTTGATTGATAATAAGCTGGAGCAAGTAGCTCGGAGGACTCGATGCTATCTTGCCTACTTGTATTCACGTGTCCCTTTCTTCCTCGATTCATGTAGTAATAACTTCCTGCTCGTAATGAAGAATCTAGGAGCCCTTTTCTTCGTGGAGTGATTTAGTGAATAGCTAGTCAAAGAAAGGTAGAATGGAGAAGGAGATATTTAAAGCAAAAATCAAATAACGGAAGTTTCCTCGAAGACCAATTCGAAGTTTTCAAGATGTCCAGAAGCGTTTCATTATTTTCCAGTGACTCCTAAAAGCGACTTATAGTATTTCAGGGTGTGGATGAAAATTGGTTTATACCTTTTAACGTGAAAGTTAAAAATCTCTTCTTAAATTTACACTTTCATAAAATTCATAAACTCTAACGAATTACTCTCTTGGGTCTGCTCTGTTGTATCCTTAAAAAATACCTTTAACCACTCCACCCAGTAAATAAATCAGACCATGAAGTAAAAAGAAGACCCAAGTATTTTTCATCGATAATGTTTCTGGCCAGTTAGCTTATCTGGCTCCGATTCCATCTTCTCTGGACGTGTCAACACGAGGGGAAGACCCTGAAAAGAGGTGTGTATACAAGAATGGCGATGCTCAAATTTCGGGAGCAGGTGGTTAAAACGTTTGAACCCTGTAAGAGAATCTGGCTTCACCTTCGGGCTCGCTCACTCGGCCAAGAACAGTCAATGCACAAAGGCTTCTGGCCAGATTCATTCCCTTTAAGCTTCGCTCGCGCCGCAGCGCAGGTCTCTGCTTTTCTTTTTACGTCCGTGGCTTCTTCGTCAGCCGTATCGCGATTAAGAACGCTCATTGGAAAATCGCCTCATGCTCGGCTTGCTTAAAAAGCTTCCCCTTGACATCGAAAAAGAGAGAACACGCGGCAACAATATTATCGGGTCGACGTTGTAAACAGCCGCGGCATTGTCTGCGCGGGCCTGGCAACCCACATACCCGCTTCACCGTAAATAAATGTGATAATGGGAGGCGAAAGAAAATGGAGGAAGGAGGATTGTTGGTCGAACTTTTTCATTTGTCTGCGGTGGCATTCGACTATTACTAAATGTTCGTTCGCTTTATTGAACCAAAAGTAAATTATTCTCCTTGGTTATCTGTCACCTTTTGCCACTTTGTTGGTACAAGTACGAGTAGGTGTATTAAAAATGATATTTCCGTACAACGCAATATTTCCGATAAAACACTTTTCTAGGAAACTCTTTCTGTCAGTATCCTACATATTTCAGATACTCTACCATTCATCACGAACTTCATCTCGGGGAATACGGTAAAATCTAGTATTATATGTTTGCCACGATCTGCTTTAACATTACCACACAGTGGAACTCTCACTTCATCCCACAATAGAAAACATCTCCCACTTCATTAAAACTCCAAACAAAGGTAACAATACCTACATCTAACACTCTTTATTCATACATGTATGTGTACAATCTGAAACTCCAGAATTCAAACGCCACTCAAACAAACCAAACTATCAGGTTTTTTCAAAACTCTGCGTATTTTTCTTTGAACTTTATTACGAAGAAAAATATACAACGAAATAAGTTCTGTCATTAAATTTCCCTCTTTTTCAATCACTTCTTGCCATCGCTTTCCTAAGTGGTTTGTGCCTCGTTCAAAACATTCAATAGTTTCTCAAGAATGTACTGGTTGCAGTTTCTGTTACTTTTAATACAACATTAATATCTTCTATTAATAAGTAAACGAATCAATGAAACAGACAAATCCAGCGTGAAATGAAACAAATAAATACAGTCTATTAATATCCTTAGTAGCCTGTGTATCATTTACGGGTTTATTGAATTCATACATTATTGGGTTCTTAACCCTTCGTGGTCACACGGGGTGTATTGTACCCCAAAAGCAATTTTCGATTTGAAATGTCGCACCTTTACGTCTTCCAAAGGGGATTTATCGCAAAAAAATAATAAAAAAAATTTTAAAAAATCGGTTTTTCTCCCAACCATGGAAAATCGCTCATTTTCAACTACAAATTTTATCATATCAAAATTTATGTTTCTAGAAAAAGACTATTAGACCATGACTGTATAAGTATTACGAATGCACAATTATCACTAAAAAGTTAAAAGATTAAAAAATACGAAAATGGTAACTCAAAAAATGACGCTGGGGTACACTGAACCCCGTGTGACCAATGTGTGATTATAAGAAGGTGTGACCACGAAGGGTTAAAGTAGCAACCACTCTGATTGAATATTGATACCGAACAGTGCGAACTTTACCTCACTCTACTCTACTCAGAAAACAAAGGCATAGTCAGAACACTCCGACTTTTGAAATAGCCTGATACAATCAATCACGGCGCCCCTCTTCTGCCTTCCACCGGCGTCGTCGACGGTCAGTCCCCAAAGCTGGCCAGCCTGATCTACGACTGGTCGGAGGCTGGAAACACGAAGGATGAACCGTTCGGGGCCGAAGGAAAGGCTACACTATACCGTGCACGAAGGTCAGCTTCCATAGAATGGAGTCGGCCGGCGTTGCTCACCTCTGCGTCTGCGGTTACACGCGAGACGCAGATGGCCGGGCGGATGCATACGTAGCTTATTAAACTGCAGCGTCGCGGGATCGATTCTGCGTGACGTTTTCTTATTTCCCTGGACGGTGGGATTAATGATTGATAATGACGCCGGATAGCGGGGCGCGGCGTATCGAGAAGTTTCAAGTGCCTCGGACCGGGTGGCGAAGTCTCCCCGCGCGGCGTCGCGGACAATGATCGATGACCCGTGGCACTGTAATTTCGAAATGAAGTCGAATTACCCTATGACTTAACGATATCGCCGCGAAGACACGTCGCGCCGAGCCCGAGCGTATATTTAGCCATCGGACCAGTTTCGCGGTGCCGCTGGTAATTCGAGCCCCGGCACCGCGACGCGCTAACGTTTTGTCACGTAATCATTATTGATTAATGGAAATTACACGCGCGCGGCTGGCCGCGGGGACGAGGAGCGGCTCGATCGGCGGTGGTCCATGGATGCTGCTCGATCGACGCTGCCGACCGCGGCTCAATAATAATACGCGGGCTGGTTACGTAAGTACCAGGACGGGGCTGGCCGACGCGTGGACGTTAGAGATTGAAAGTTCCTTGTCGGGGGTCAGTGAAAGAAAAGTCATTGATACCTTTCACCAGCCATTGACACGCTCGCGTCGGATGCCGCGTGTTCATCGAGCATTCATTCAGGCTGGGTATGTATGTAGGGTGATGCGAAGTGGGCTGCAGGCGCTTCGGGGTGGGAATGTATTAGTTGAGTGTGTAGGTAAATCATTCTTTATCTTCTGCTGATGCAAAGCTGCTTATTTAGTTTGTGGTATGCTTGAAAGTTATTATTAGGTCGGTGCACAAATATTTATTAGCAATAGGCTAATTGTGGGAGAGTTGCCACACGTTACGCAAAATTGTCACCGTGTCTAAATTTTGCAATGAAAATGTTTTCCAAGGATATATCTTATTAGTTCAACATCTTGTGATTCTACTAGCATTAATGAAAATCAAAATTTTAATATTTGTCACCCTTAAAAAAATTGAAACTAAAAACATCCTTTGGTAGGAGAGACGCCGCACATGCGGGAGTGGTGCCGCATTTCGAAACACGTTTAATTTTCGATTTAAACTTGTTACTTCTAACTTTTTATATAAAAAAATAATAAAAACAAAGTAAAATGAAACATTTTTACTTTATACAATTAAATAAAATTGGAAAATTAAATGGGTACAGTAGGAACAGATATTATATCTGCTTTTCGAATTTTTTTTTATATTCAGTTGGCATCTTGAGATTAAAATAAAAAAAAATTTGAAAAAAAGAGTACATAGTCCACAAATATATTTCGATTATAAGATTATTCATTTAAAAATAAATAATTTGCCTTGAGATACCACGTTAGCTATTTTAAAAAACTTTTCCGGTATTTTAAACATTAAAAACATCATTTAAATCGACTTAGTTTCCGAAACAGTACAGTGTCAAAGTGCGGCATCTATCCCAAATAAAAGTGCGGCGTCTATCCGAAATGCCTGGGAGAGACGCCGCACTTTCGTATTTCCACATGCTCAGTCGAAAGTAACCCATTCTGCCAAGGAAATATTCTACATGGTCCCCTTAACGTATTACAAATGTTGTATCAAGAAAAACTATGAATTTTTAGCTACTATATTAGTAAAAATAGACGCGACGTATAACTTTTCAGGCAAAGTACGCTAGGCTTACCTCGAAAAACAGCAAAATCTTTAACAATAATACAGGAAACACGCTCTGGCTTGCCAAACTAACCCAAATGAACAGCCTTAAACAAATAAAATCGGCAATGATGTGTTTTATTACCGATATCCTTAAAATACCGATAGTGCGGCGTCTCTCCGAGTGCGGCATCTCTCCCACAATTACCCTATTTCAAATAAGCATATTTAATCAGAGTATTTGCTCGACTAAATAGCTATGACCTTCGGACACTTTTTTCTGGTGAAAGTATAAGTAGATGTAGTAAAAGAATAAACTTTGCACCGACCTAATAAATTGCTGTGAAGGACACCGAATGTTTTGGAAAATCTTGTTCAGGGGAATTGAATTGCACTGTTTGTAGAAGTTATTATCAATAAGCTTCTCCAAAGCCTGGAGCTTATCCTCAGGAGAGAAATAGCGATCTTGAGGTGCTCGAGCTAGTGGTACCCTTCTACTTTTCCCACCGAAAGCTTCTCAAGGTCTATGCGACTACACCACGCGCCTTAGCTTTGTCCTTGTATGTTAAACCTATTTCACCAGTTACATTGAAAAATGTAACCCGCCCCCTTTTCGAAAGCTCTTCCACTAGAACAAACTGCATTATTTCACACACAAACCACAGTCACTCCGTAGCAGAAGAGAGAGATGCTGGCAGACTGCAGAGTAATAGGTATGCAGATGGTGGGCGACAGTATGAGCAACGACCAGCAATTCTATCCTACCGATTCACCGCGGTAGGAAAGAAAGTGCTAGCCCTAATGACGGTTGCTTAAAAATAAGACCGCAGAGGGGAAGGCCGTTGACACTGAAGTGTGACGAATCCGTGAATACCGTGAACCGGTAGCCTTGGATTCTGACAAAGTGCGAGAGCGAGTTCGTCGCTCTCCGTGGATTTAAATCCAGCCTGGAGGAGCTAGAGGCCTGCATATTGCTGCGTTCCGCCGCTTTCGGGGGTGGCTGAGTCTTCTGGGAGTCACTACTGGTATAAAGAATAAAAGGAACACAGGTCACTTTGACGCAGGAAGCTCAAAGAAATATATTTCTCGCTACTGATTACAAGCTCGAAGCACCTGTCCACCGTGACGCGGTGAAATTCTTAACGTGTCAGCGCTGGCAAATTATGCAAACATCGTCCCCGGATTCTCGGCTCGCAACACTCAAGTGCGCCATTGTTTTCACTCCCTGCTGCTTTCACGACCGTACTAGATACCATCCACCCACTGTTCGCGCCCTTTCGCGCCCAAGTAGCCGTTCAATGCTCGACGCTTGTGATTCAGAACGCGGGGACGCGCGAGATCGTTTAATGCTCAAGTATGTTAATGGAGTGCGTTCCGTGCTCCTACGCTGCTGGCAGATTAGAGATGAATTGCTGTAATATGCTCTATTATCGTTCACGAACGGTTTCTATGGCCAGCAGTCGGGGCATCGTCTAAGACTGGCACAATTTCTAACCGGGTAATCGTTCGTTAAGTTGTATTTACTTTGGGAGCACTGTCCCGCCGAGCGCTCCCGCATTCCTCGCTATAATGCGGACTTCCTTGGAAATTCTATTACGCGGGACAGGGAATTTTATACGCTCGTCCAGCTGGCCTGTCATCATTCCGCCCCATTTATTGCCGTAACGAGAAGCTATGCGATAAATAGCTCTCTTCCACACGACCGTGCTTGAGGTTATGATAGGACTCGGTTAACAGTTCCAGATCACTGGGATGTTCTGTTGCGAGGGTGCTTTCACTGTTCTGAACAGCTACTATGCCATCTAACCCACCAATTTGCAGTTCTATTTCATTTCATTTTATTGTAAAATGAATGTTTGTGACCTGTATGCTATAATAGTTGAATGTGGAACTTCTGTCAATCCGCACTTCCGATGTAATAGCGTTAGTTCGTTTGAATTAAAATCGCTGTTTCGTGGATTCATAGTTTCTACCTGATATAGTCGATAGTTCAAGTATATCAAAAAATTATTTTCAAGAAATATTTCACCCCAATTATAGTAAAGGGAGAATCTTATTTTTGCGTAGCAAAATTGGAGAATTTTTTGGAAGAAACTAGCGATTCGATTCATTTGAAATTCGACATATTTGTAGAATAAAACGGCGTTTCGTTTTTCTGTTTCTAATTACCTGCAAGATAAATATCATGCACACCAGCGGGCGACGAATTTTGCGTGGCATGTTGGTAGATGCATAATTCATATATTTACTCTTAAAAAATAATAAAAAAAAAACTGCAACTTCTCCAAAGATGCATAAAAACATGGTTCAAACTTCAGTTGAATCGAATCGCTAGATTCTTAAAAAAATTCCCAAATTTTTCTATGTTTTTAGCTCCTTTCACTCTATCCCCATACACTATCTTTTAGACAGAGAAACAAAGGAAGCTTTTACTCAAGCAGACCTCTACTACCTTCTATCATTTATTATTCAATTATTAATTCTACTAATCCTTCCAAATCTATATTGAATAAGTGGACCGTTGATCCCATAGCCCTGTATTTGTCGCAGGTCAATAAATCTGCAACTACTCGGATGCAGATTGTGCAACGCGACGATTCTCGATCCACTGTCTGTCCGCGTTTGTTTTCATCGGCGCGCGTGGTTTCACAAGGTGGTGTCTATTCATAGTGGATACTGTATCCTGACACTGTCCAAACGGGATCATCGTCCGAGTTCTCGTCGTATGAATGATGTCAACGGAGACTGTCACTATTGTGGCGTTCAAATTGGCGCGATTCAATTATAGTTGCTCGCGCGACACGGAGCAGGTGATGTATTTACGGTGCGGGAAGTTTTGCAATTGGTCTTTATATAAAATGACCGTATGCCGCGTCTTATGCAATGCATAACCGCGTGACGTAATCGGAATTATCAGTAGGGCGACTTTATCCGAATCGAAATTCGGGTTGGGCAACCGTACACGTGTTTCACAACGGATCCACGACATTCGTCGCGATCGCTTTGAATAGCGCAAGGAAACGTGTCCGATAAGCTTCTCGTACACAATGCCACCTCCATTATCCGAATGCTCTACTATTCAAACGTTTTGTTATTCAAATCGAGCATATCCCCGTAGAAGATTTCTTCTATTCAAACATTCCGCATCCATCAAAAGCACTTTCAGTAATAAGGAAACGTTCCCAACAGGAAAATTCTGATTGTAATGCAACTACGCGTGGATATAGAGCATATTGGAGTACGCACGAAGAAATTATTTTTTTCTGCAGAAATTCACTCGGAGGGAATGAAAAAGTTAAAAGTTATTGCATTTTTTTAACTTTTGTAATATAACTCTATTTTTCTTTTTACGAACAATTCTTATGTTTAAATTCCTATGTTAAATTCTTATATTAAAAAAATATTCCTTGAAGAAGCATTTAAAGGAAAAGGCTCAGGTGGTAAACGTCCTGGGACACCCTGTATACATAACAGAATTACCTGCAAATAAATTTATGCGGGTGTGGTATGCAAAAATTATGAAAAACAGAAAAGAAATAGTGTCTGGATGAAATGATAATTTTTGGAAGATGTGGCCCTGTGGGCAATTGCTCATGGGTCGCCCGTTAAATCCGCCACTGGCGCGTATAGTTCTATTTATCGATGAGAGTTTATGAGATTGGAGTACTCACACGGAGCATGAAGTGATGTACGTCACATAAAAGTCCCAGATGATTGAGCTTCTACTGTAATTTACGTTCTTTATAAAATTCGAAAGGATCGGATCATTTGCAAGTAATATAGAGCGCAGATATTTTTTTTTTAAGTAGAATTTTGCAACACTGTATCCAAGTTAACGCGAGGGAGCGGATTTAATCACACGGGATGGTCGTCTTATTGCGGTGATGAATTTTATTAAACAGCCTTTATGTTTATGGTCGCAATTACACGAGACGGTTCGCATCCTCCGGCGACCAATCACCGCACAAATGCCGCCCGGAGCTCGGCAACCTGGATCCTGTGGAGAAAAAGCAGATACCGTTCTATAAATCATTCATTGACTGTATATTAGACCGTTGCTTTACCGCAACGTTCTGTCCCTCATACATAAATATGAACATCTCCTTTTTTCTTCTTCGTCGTAGCGGAGCACACACTTTTCTAACGAATTTTCGACGCCTCAGTGAAAGTAACGATCCATCGGTTCGCATCGCCCGAGAATCTTCCACGAGCAGAATAGCAGACTTTCTCGTCCAACTATTTCCTTGGTAAATACATTTAGCATATTATTCTCCATTGTACAGAAAACTGTGTAACTTGATATTTTCAATATGAAAACTGGGGATGTTTCCACCTCCAGGGCTATTTTATTGGTGAAGCAGAAAATAATTACGTCATTAGCATCGCTTGAACTGCATCTCGGTAAGTTTCAAAATGTTCTGAATTTTCGAGTCCCCGAAAAATGTTCTTGTACCATACAACTCTACTCAAGTTATCGAACAAGCTTAATCGAGCACGCGCATCGCTGTTGGTAAGGTAAAAGTACCAGTAGCGGAACGTTTTGGAGACCCATTTTTATTCTTTCATGAATTAAAAATTCAATACAGTGTTTACTTATAAATTATGAATTCTACGTGGTAGCCCATAGTTTTACGAACAAAATGAAAAAAAAATTTTGATTTTGGAACAAAAAAAAATTATAATCAAGAAAATACGTAAGGGTTCGAATGCACCTATACCGGAACGACTTGCAGGTCGCGTGAACCTCTGTTCCGCGACGATTGTCCCAGTAGTGGAACGGTAACAAAAATTTAAATTCTGTCGCAATAATTAAATGTTATTTATTTATTTATATAAAAATGAGAAAATCAAATAAAAAATATTAGAAAATAAATAAATATTTATTTGTTTCTTAAGTTAATACATATTTAAGTCTTTAACATCATGGCATTTGTTTTAAATTATGATTGATCACAGGCTGTGGGTATCTTAAAACAAATTAATGTTTATAGCAGTCTTAAAAAACTATAATTAAGTTTCAAATTATTTCGTTTTTAGCTTTTAAGCAGATCAACGCTTAATATAAAATTTAGAAATTTAATCTCAACGATTAAAAATAGCAACAAAAATATGAATATCTGCTAAGTACAAGTTAAAAGAATATTTTCATGCTTTCTTTTGTTTGATTTTTTCTTGTATTTTTTTCATTTGTAAATCTAATTCTTTTTTCTTATCTGCAAGTAATTTCTTTTCCTCTTGTAATTTCCTTTTATTTTTCTTATTAATTTTATTTGCTGATTTAGCCATTATAGATAAGTGTATTTTCTATTTATCCCTAACAAAAATTAATTAAAAATTATATAAAATAAGTATTAAATTATGTAAAATAAACATTAAACAAAAAGTGCAAATAATTTTTTGAGGTTAGGATTTTATTTCCTAAGATATATTGAATATGAAAGTACTTACTCTTTTGCTCAATGTAAAATAACGTTTCAAATTTTAACTACTATCACGTAAATATGAAAATATATTAATAATCTAAAGGTTTTAACTTGTGTTTATAAATTGTTTACATACACCAATATGTTCCGCTATACCAGCAATTCTGCAACAGCCAGCTGAATGGCACGCGGAACGGTCTGTACAACTGTTCCTCTATACATACACTTTGGAGACTAGATGAAGGTATAACGGAACATCAATTTTAAAAATAAAAAATGTGCTAAATTGAAAAAATAATATCCGAATTAAAATTTACAAGTAATAATCTATTGAAATTTCGAGACTCCGGTTTGCTACGCTAATTTCTTTTTATATAGAAATAAAGTTTAAAACAGTCTAGTGTCTCTCTTACACTTGGCGAAAATGTAAGTATTTTCGTACCGTACGAGAACCGATGATAAATTTTTTTTTTTTAATTTTCGTGAACATGCTTAATAAATGTTTTTAATTGTACTGTTATCCCAAAATATTATTAATAATTATCGTTTTTTTTAAATTACTTTTTACGCTATGAATAAATTTAGTTAACATATTTTTATTGAATCGTTCCACTACTGGGACGTGTTCCGCCACTGGTACTTTTACCTTATTTCGTCCGAGTGTTCCTGTTTCAATAAATGTCGAGATCTCGATCCCTTATCTGCCTCTAGCGGAAACATTGTAGACTGTACGATCTGTTTGTACCTCCGAGATCATACGCTTACAAGGCACGGAGGGAGGCCATCTACGAGCGGATATTTCATACGTAGCAACCCAACACTTTACGCGCACTTTACTGTCCGCGTCGTTTGAATGCTCCTTAGCCCGAGCAACGGCGAGATCCTGTCCCCCCGATCCACAAAGTATCGACGGAAATCTCGGGCGCATCGCCGCTGAAATTTGTAACGCGCGGGCACCGACTCGTTCAGAGGTTCTGCAATTACATAGTTGGCCGAGATGCGGCCCGGCTAGCTTGCGGGGTTAATTGTGCGATCCAGATAAATATCGCGATCCTATCGCGAAACGATTAAGCCCAAAGAGACCTTAAGCTTTTCCCGTGATACGCGATCTCTCTGGGCAATGGCCAAGTTATACTCGGCTCTTCGCCTTTCCTCTTTCGTTGCTCCTTCTCCCCAGCGCGGCCACCCCGCGCTGGCCGTTTCTCCTTCCGTCCGAGGATCGTTTAAGAATTCACGGCGCGTGCTGGCGCAGTCACGAAAGAACAGTTTCTTCGACACAATGACCAGAGCAGGTCTTGAGCTCGTATTTTCAGCTCGGCGACAGGGGCCACGAACGGTGCTAGACACTGGCAGCTAGGGGAGGCCGAGGGAAACGAGGGGGGTGAAAAATAGAGTTAACCGTGGGGGGGGGGGGGACGGCGGGAGAAGGAAAACGTTGGGAAGAGTAAGTAGAGGAATGTGCGGGAAGGGGAAGGTGAGAAATGTACCGCGGGACAAAGATAGAAGAGGAGGTGTAGGGCGAGGGAGAAAGAGGCGGGAGGGTGGCGGCGGATGACTGGGGTGGGAAGGGTGTGAAGGATGTACTGTGCATCCGACTAATCCGAGGCTAAGGGTCTTTTTTCCTCGAGACCTAGCTGTGTCTCGAACATTTCGAAGGGAGAGTCGCCTAGGGGATACAGTGGTTGGTAGACAGACACTGTGGATCAGCGTTTCATTCAATGCAACTGGAGTTCATTATTCAGGAGGTTCTCAGACTTATCAGATTCCGAATTTTAACTTAAACTTTATTCAGTTGAAGTAAAAGGGAAAATGTAGGAAGACGTAAAATGTGTTGTCGTTAGTTATCTGTCTAGTAGCACAGTGGGGTATTTTATAACGAATAAAAATGCTAAGTATAACGAACAGTTTTTCTCATCAAATTAAAACGCTTACAAGGAACGAATATGTTACAACGATTGTGGGGAAATACAATCGGCCGTATATATGTCTGTAATGTATACAATTAAATGTATAATACATATATTTGTATGCTCTTATTTTACATATCGCGTATTAATAATGTATATATGTACTATTCTTAAATATGTATACATATATGTATATGTACGAACAAGGTTCTAGAACGAATCAGTTCGTTATAGGATACCCCACTGTACTTGCAGTGGCGGACGAAAGAAAGTGTACATCCTTTAAAATCGCATAACTTTTTTAGAATTGCTCCAAGCGACTTGAGTTTTTTTTCGACGTTGAAAAAAAGCTCGTGTGCCCCCAGCCTTAACTTAACTCTTCATTACAGGCTCAGAAAAAAGTAAAAAAAAACGACCTGTACTATTTTTTTCGCTATCCCGACCAATTGCATTTTTCTCAAAACGACGAAACACGTAATTTAGCAAACTAATCATTCCAGCTTCTAAAAAAAGAAACTCAAGTCGTTTGGACCAATTCTAAAAAAGTTATACAATTTTAAAAGATGTAAACATTCTTTCGTCTGTCACTATACCTATATCTGTTACTGTAGAAGTTCGAATACCAGCGAATCTTAGAATTTACCGGTGAATTAATCCACAAAACATTCAAACCTTAGGCTTTCACCAACAAATGCTGGTAAGTGACAAGATTCAAATATTTTATAAGATACCTATTTCGGACTTCCGCCGCCAAACAGTCAAATGCTAGGATTCACCGGTCCTCGGACTTTTATAGTAACATATTAACTATCATCAGCCTCCAAATATCCACTCGATGTAATAACCCTAATCTTCCACTTATCTTCCGTGGCAAACAGTCCATTGCATTTTTCCACCTACAAGACAACACACTCAGCAAACACCAAAGCGTCCCGTACGAAAAGGGCTTAACCCGATAGAAGCAAATGGAAAAATGCCCCCACCCAACGAAACGCGACAGTGATGTACAGGCCGGAAAATTAAAAGAAGCGCAGCGTGAAGCGGCACGGTTTAAGCTCGTTTTAGATGCGTTCCGCTCGCGTGCTCGACGCAGAGGAATGCCGATGCGCCTTTACGAAATTTTCGTTATTTATAACCTGGCGCGTACTCGGTCATCCTTTCGTCGCTCACAATGGAAGTGCACGCGGTGTAATGACCCAGCCCCGAAGAAATCATTGTTTCGTACAGTTTCGTACAGTGGAAATAATTTATTCGCTTCGCTCGGTTAGGTCCGGCTACAGGGTCGAGCCGCGCGGTAATTCGTTACGTGGCTGATTCTTGTGAAACGGAACTACGAAACTTCCCGCAGTCCTGAGTAGTTTCCAACGTTCAGGTCTAACTTATACTTTAAATGGAACCGTGCTCGCGCCCATTCAAGCGTAGGTACTCGGGGAGAAACTCCCCTGATAATTGCCAGTAAGTACGGGATGCATGTGGGCTACGTTCTCAATGCACTTCTACAGAAAGTAGATTAAAACTTCCCCCAGAAGGATAATCCCCCCAGAGGATGGATCTTTTTACAGCGCCGTGCCCACGGGGACGAAGGGCAATTGCTACTTCCAATGGTACTTGCGTAATATTACAGTTTTCTATCTCATCTTTGCATCCAAATTAATCCTTCCTTTATCAAGGTTTGGTGCATTTAATACACAGAAGTTGATATATCAACACTTAACCCTTCGTGGTTACACCTTCTTATAATCACAAATTCGTCACACGATGTTCACTGCACTCCAACGTCATTTCTGAAGTACCATTTTCCTATTTTTGGATCTTTTAACTTTTCAGTGATAATTCTATCATGTTCTAATAGCCTCTTTTTTTAGAAATGTTAATCTTCATATGATGAAATCTGTGGTTGAAAAAATAATTGCGGAAAGAAGCGATTTTTGGTTAAAGTTCATAAATTTTCTAAATTTTAATATTAAGGTCTACATATTTACACAAATATTCCCAAAGGAAAAAAGTGCCTGGGGTGTGATACATCCCGTGTGGTCACGAAGGGTTAACAGTAGTTTATCTGAATACTTATTTCTCATGTCACAAATACATTTCAACTTTTAAATTCAAAGTTCCTCCCATCTAGACTCCTTTAACAAGCATCCCTGTATATCCGAACGATTCCATCGCAGAGTGCATCCCGCACGCAATATTGGATTGTTAATAAAGTTGATATTGGTGTCACGCATACAAAGTGCAGCCCGTAGAATCATTGTTCCCTTCGTGGACCATTCTGTCTGGCGTAACACTCGCGGCGACTACTTAAAGGCTTCTCCGGGTGGAGTATTCGTAATGGCGCGGAGCAGTTTCGCAACGGCGCTCGAAATGATACCGCGAGGGCATGAAACGTGCAGACGTGACTAACGTTGTTTCATTAACATAGCGGGGAAGAGAGAGGCTTCCCCCCCTTTCTTTTCTCTCACGCTGCCGTTTGATATAGTAATTCCTCCCTGATGCCACGGGACGTGGGAGTTAGCTGGAGAACGGGCGTCGTCCTTCTGCATGCTGGCTGCTCGCGACCACCCTCCATCCAGTCGTTGGCCAGTCATGGGTCAGTGAATCTCAGTTCCTAGTCACGAATCTGAATACCGGTGGGCGTGAGCTCCTTTAAGCGACCTCGCGTAAAACGCGATAGCAGGAAGCACGAGCGTTAAAACGCGCGACGTGCAAAATCATTGGGCGCAACAAACTTTCCCATGCACCAGATCATCGCGCCCACGATTTTTCCTAGCCTTAGTGTGTGTCGAAGAAGCCTAAACAGGGCATTTCAACTTTCTTTGTAATCTGTTTAACAGTATTCACACTTGGGCTTAGTTATGCAGAAAGCTACCAACCCTCCAAATGACAAGAAATTAGTTAAACACATGGTCCTATAATTTTGGGTTCTTTATTTTGCAAAATATTACCAACTCATAGAACAACTCTTACATTATACCTATAATTATTAAAACTACCAAGTCGTGGTTGGCTTCTTTTAGGTTTAAGAAACTAAAACTACAGAAAATTTAGAATAATATTAATTATAATTCTCACTGTTCAATAATACATTTAAAAGCAGTTACAAGAAATAAAATATACCCACTAGAAATAAAGCTACCTATCTTTAACAATTAAAATCTTCAAATTAAGTTTCTCACTTTCAAATCATTGAGAGTTAGTTCCTTTCTGCATAACTAGGCCCACTGGTCGTTAGTAGTATCAAGTTCAAAAATGCAAAAAGAAATTTAGAAAAATTCCTATCGAAAATCATACAATGTAAAAATTGTGAATCTCGGAACTACCTAAACACCTAAATTATCACGTCACGTTCTATTGTCTATTTATTTACAAATCTCATCCCGAAGGACCCGGAAACTCTGTAATTTCTGTAATATGAGAAAGCTTCGCCCTAATATTCTTCAAAGGCCACCTAAATCATTTTATATTATTTCATATTAGGTGTTGCTGCTGAACGAAGGGCGTACGAAGGTATCCTTTCTCGTTTCTCTCGCTTTGTCTAACGCTTCATAGGGCGTTACACGCGTTTCGGTTTTCATTTCACACGTCTCACACGTACCCCGAAGCCCAGCAGCGTTTTTCCTTCGGGACCAGTGGCCACTTCCGAGTTCGATACCACCGTGTGGTTAGAACCAATTATAATTACGATCTTCTGTAAACTGCATGCCGAGTGATGCATCCGTTCAGCACGCAACAGTTCTCTCGCGTTTCGTCCGCGAACCGTGCAAGACCCCGACGTTTACGTCTTCGCAAACGACTCTTGGGGCAGCATTTTACCGAGCAATGCGTTCCTCGATGCTGTCAATGTTGCGGGGAAAGTGAAACGTCGAAGGAGACACGCTTCAATTTGGTTGCAATGATTACCATAGACGAATTGCTTCTGGAAGACTGTAAGTGGTTCTTTCATTCAATCTGTGCGAAAAATCATTTTACAGAATAACCTGTTTAATACAAATCGGATTGATTTCACGTTCGAAAGTGAATTAGAAACACAGGAATAATAAAAACTTGGAAACTGTATTTTATTACAGTAATTGCATACATATTCCAGATATAATAGAACACTTAGCCATTAACTATTCATAAAATACAAATCGGAGCTTCTATGAATGTCTACTTCTACCGCGTCTACCGTACGTTTCCACTGAATACAAAGCAGGAGCGTGCTCCTTCTTCGAATACATAACAACAATCGTGTGTTCAGCCGCCGTGAAGAGGGGGCTAGTGAAAATTCATTAATAAATTCTTAGCGATGGTTGTTAGTCTCAGTAGAAGGGACACACACGAAACGCTTTCCCCCCTCGGGTATGGCACTCCATTTCCATCCTGTGTTTCCCAAAGCGTGGAAGACGGATCGCCAGCTTTAATAACATTTTTTACCTGATTTCACAACTCGCGAACGGTGAAACGCGACTGACGAACACGATCGTAAGCAGCGTCCTTCTCGGTCTCGTTACGAATCTGCATAATTCCCGTAACGAGTGCTCTCCCTGGCGTGGAAAACTCTTTGGGAAAGACCCCTCGGCCAAGGCAGCAGCTCGAAGTGAAAGATTTCGATATTAGATTCGCGTTTCAGCGCGCTCGTTAGATACGGCATACGCAAGCTGCGTGTCTCCTCCTTCGGATTCCGCCTCAGCGCACGCGTACCTTCTGTGTCACCGATCCTGCTGGCTTCTGCAGCTTTGCTCGGTTAGCAATCGACGCTCGAACTGAATACCTTGGCTACTGCAAGTGTTCGAGAGATTTCTTATAACCTCTGTGTCGAATCTTGTAATAAATTCATTCCAAAGTCGTCTCACCGTAAGAATGATAATTTACCTTCCCTTTTTAATTCGTGTAGCTTCTTCCTTTATATCAGATTCATTCCTTTGTAGCAAATCCTGATTTTTTCAGGAAAAAATCAGGACTGTCGGTTGTTACTTTATTATAAACGTAAATATTTTTCAACGAAAAAATTACCACATGTTCTTTAAATGTTGCTCTTTTAAGTGCAAAAGGTTCTGTAAAAATATAAACTTCCGCTAAACAAAAAAAAAACGCCTCTTTTTGGCCACCTGACTAGGTATAATCCCTTAAAGAGGCTTTTTAAAAAACTTTCGTTAGTTTCAACTATATTGCATATTTATCACCGATGAATCTCTTTCAAAGGTTCCTATTCTATTAACAATATTCTTGGGAAATTTGGAAAAGATCAGGCTTGCTTCAACAGGTGTTTCCATCAAAGTAAAACTAATTATTATAAACTTATTTCGCCACCGATGGTCCACCCTGCAATAACCAAACCCAACGTGATAATTATACCTACATTAATCGCTGGTAGTATAAAATATTTTACGATGCTGTAGCCTCTAATTAGCAAGCACGAAGTCTACTAACCTCAGCCTCACTTCTACCATAAAGAATAATCCCTACGATGAGTCACTACGTTTAAGCGATCACGTATTCTCGCACGCCCCACAAGAGGGTAATTCACCTCGTAAAATAAACTCGCTCGAGACTGTCCCTTCTCTAAGTGTAGAAACAAAGGAAACACGCGATAGATCACGGAAGTGCTTAGCATCGCGGGGTATCCTGTTATGGGGGTACTTGGTGCGTGTCCCCTCTTTCCTCGTAATCCACGTGTCACGGCCGCCACACGTCTTCGCCGTCCTGGAGCGGGTATTTTTTCCCTCGCAGCGTGTTTCAGCAATAATGGAAAACAGGATTTTTCCTCCCCGCGTCTAATGGCCCCGGCGGTGGTGCTTCACTCGACGCGTGTAACGTTCACGTCTCAACGGTCCATTATAGTAATATCGGTAATTCAATAGGACGGGGCACGAAGTCAGACGGAAATTGAATGGCAGGACGGCGTGGGATTGGAGGATCCTAATTATGTCGTACATTCCAGTGTCAAGAATAGAGCCTGGACAGAGAGCCGATAGAGGCGATCGAATTTTTTCGAGAATCCCAGCCCCGGATAGCCGTGCCCCCTTCTCCACCTTTCTCATAACACGTCGGTGTTCTTTAGCCGGGGAGAACGACTGCATAATCTTTCCCTGCTCGCGGTTAATATCCTTTTTCGAATGGTTTTTCGTCGTCGCGGAGCCTCGCGGGTAGTAATTTCACTGCGCTCTCGGGTCACGCTCGACCAGTTCCGCGGCGGATAGCCTGGCGGACTCTGCTGATATAATACTCGCCACTCTTCCATCCCAGACGAGACTTCATAACCTCTGTAACCAGCACGACCACCATGACCATCGAGAGAGGGCTGGCGCGGGGAGACGGTCTCGTATTATGTAACACGTAGACGAGCGCTGGCCAGGCACCAGCCACGCTCCAAGTGGCGTATCACGGGCAGGTGTTGCACCCGGGGACATATTATCAACGGCCATCCACGGTTGGCTCCAATCGGTTGAACTGTAGGAGACTGGGGAGGGTTAAAAAAAATAATTGTGTAAACGAAACTAAATAATATTTTAATGATCTTTTTGCATATTTATATTCAATATTCTATTCTTTAACAAAAACCAACATAATTCTTTTTAAATTGAAATAAAGAATGTATTAAAAAATCTTATTTCGTAAATAATGTAAAATGTCTCGAGCCTCCCACCTACGGGACGGTTGATAAATAATAGTGGGAGGCATGAGACGTTAAAAAAACTCCCCTACATCCCGTTAAACCGTATTGTTCAATAAAAGTTTTCGTGTAGCCGTGGCAAGCCAACTTTACTACTTTCGAAACTGAGCGTCTCACTCGAAGAACGTACAAAGTTTTAAATGTATTTTCATGAAAAGAATCACCCTTATGGTACACCCCAATGGAAACCAGCACGTTACACCACAACGTGCCAGTAAAATAAATATCCCTTCGGCGAGAGAGTCCTGTTGGTTCAATTAATACAAAGAAGAAGTTCCTACGTCAACGACGGATGGAAAGTGTCCCGATACCATCCCCCGGCGTAAATGAAATTCGAAGACGGTCCACCGGCATGTAGGAAGAATCGTGGTATAAATCTGTAGCGTAATGTGGATCCGGAATGGAAAAAGGGCTGTTGTTGGCAAGTGTACCGAGGATCGTATTACGGCGAGCGCGAGGAACAGGGATGGTGCAAGAGAGAGGCTAGGCGAAGGGGAGGGAAAAGGGGGAGAGGAGCGAGGATTGTGATAGATTGAGAGAAAGACGGAGATGGGAAACGACCAGGTCCAAGCGCGAAGGAGCGAGAAGGATGAAAACGGCAGAGGGTGCACCCCGGGCGGGAACTGGTAAAGAACTCCTACGCGACAACGTGGACAAGACCGGGTTCGCAATATATCGCGCCTTCCAACGAGATAGCGCATAAGGCGCTATTTCACGTATACAAATGCCCGCGGTGCACTTAGCGCGGCACAGGTACGGGGTTCGAACACCGCCTAACGCCCACGCCTTTGGTTCAGTCACCGAGCCTTGTGCAGTAACGCTATCCTCGCGGGTCCTCCGGTCTTCGGCGCGTATACCGCGCCTTTAAAGATTCCCTATCTACCTCACGGAAATTCGAAATCGGTGTATTACCGCGCCATTTACCAGTGAATGATATTTTAATCCCATGTCGATAGAATACGGGGGACATTGGGGATGGTCTTCCTTGAATCGAGACTACAGGGTGATTGGCCCGAAACGCCTGATCCGCCTTGCAACCGTGACGAGAACAACCCCCCGTGGTGTCCCCCCGAATTTATGGCTTTCGACCCTCGAAGGGGTTGCAGTACCTATTAAGAAGTGAGAAATCTTCGATTTCCTCATTTCTCATCAGATCTGTGCCAAAGCGACGCCAATGGATTCCTGGCGTTCCGTCGATTAAAATCATACCAAACATCATGCAAATCGGACTACTTTGACACAAGCTATTTGTGTTGTAAATCGGACTACTTTTACATAAGAAATACAAATAGCTTGTGTCAAAGTAGTCCGATTTGCATGATGTTTGGTATGATTTTAATCGACGGAACGCACGGATTCCATTGGCGTCACTTCCCCTTCGATATGATGAAGAAAAGAAACAAACATTTGAAATCCTGAACATTTCTCACTTCTTAATGGTATTCCAAACCCTTCGAGGGTCGAAAGCCATAAAATTCGATGAGGCAATGCGAGCGTAGTTCCAGAATCATCCTGTACCTGCCTATTTCAGAAATAAAATAATTCTTTATTCTTTATCGTATGAATATGGAAGTGTCGCCGATGGATTCCTTGTAGTTTTCCGATGAACATCATGCCAAATGTCGTGTAAATCGGACTACTTTTACATAAGAAATATAAATAGCTTGTGTCAAAGTAGTCCGATTTGCATGATGTTTGGTTTGGATGTATGATTTTAATCGACGGAACGCCAGGAATCCATTGGCGTCGCTTTCGCACAGATCTGATGAGAAATGAGGAAATCGAAGATTTCTCACTTCTTGATAGGTACTCCAACCCCTTCGAGGGTCGAAAGCCATAAATTCGGGGGGACACCACGGGGGGTTGTTCTCGTCACGGTTGCGAGGCGGATCAGGCGTTTCGGGTCAATCACCCCGTATATACTCTGCCTTATCCTCCCTTTTCATTCTAACACTTCTAACGGCGCGAAACACAGAGAAATGACCTTCCCAAAGTTTCACTTCATTCGCCCCGAGGGACCATTCGGGGATATTTGATTTTTTAGATCGTCGACTTTGAACTGTTTTTCTTTGCATTCGCTCTGTGCAAGAGACTTCGTCGGAGTACTGTTGCTTTACGTTACAGGTAACATGTAGATCACCCGGTACGTAACGATAGGCAAGGTTCTAAGTATAGTGATAGCCGACGTAGAGAGGCAGACGCGCAAGTGGATGTGGACGCGCGCTGCACAGACACGCAGGCCAGCGCGCGAGGACGAAGCCTCGCATGACGGCAATGACCCAGGACTGGCCTTGCGTTTCTTTCATCTTTCCGCCTTCTCCGAATTACGTTCGATTAAACCGTCGCGTTGCCGCCGTGTTCCGCTATAAACTCGCTACATTTTAGAACTGCTCGGATAATCTAACCGGCCATCCTCCTCGTAAATACCTTTCACACGGACTATTACGAGAGATTCCCGTTCGAATAGTATATTTCAATTACCGCGGGGAAACAGGAATTAGGAATCATTGCGCGTATGTTATCATTAATGCAGGAAACTCCAAAAGAGGAATTCTTATCTCACGCTCGCTTACTGACTGTGTAGCATCGAGTGGTCTAGATCAGACTGTTAGGTGTATATACTTGTGTGCGGTATACAGCCAAGCAACGCCTTTCTCGAAACGTAATTGCTAACGTTAGAAGGAACAGCAGGATCGGTCGAAGTCCTCTTGCTTTGTCGCGTTATGAATTACAGTTTAATGGAGGCCAGTACCACGGTGCCGTTTCCTCCTAAAGGATTAGCTAAATGAACCGCTACCTCGGGTCCTCGGGTCAAGTAGATACTGATCTCGATTTATGACTCGTGTAACAAACCACCGTGGCAGAGCTTAGAAGAAGATTGCCAGTACACCAATCGCACGCTGAAGCTTGATACTCTCTAACAATGGAAAACTAATTATCCACGCGTGCATGAACATTTAACTTAATCCTCTAAACCTCTTTGCAAATCACCGCCCACTTATCCAAAAGCCCGAACAAAATCATTCCTCGCGCAAATTACACTCTATACTTCCAAGCACACATCACTAGAAACGTCACAATACGCCCAGTTCCAGTGGCATCGCTTGACAAAAGTGTTTCACCAAATCCGAGTGCCCTGTTAGAAACGAAACGCACAATGCAGCCCCGCGTTTTGTCCGCGACCCGGGCGCGTTCGTTTATGGCTGGCCAAAGGATTCGGTACGCGAAGCGAGCTTTATTTCGTCCTACATTCCGGCTCCGAAGTGGTACCTTTATGGTCTGGCAGCGCGGTCTCGCTTTCATTCGTCTGGCGTCCTCGTGCCACTTCTAGCTCGGATAAAAAGGAACCATTACAATTATGCATAGAACAATGATCGAGACTACGAGGTGGTGGTTAGACGGATCTGTGCGTGCTGCGGTGTATGCCGGGCGAGGGGACGTGCCCTGACAAGGGTGGACCCTTTTGCATTTCGGTGGCTAAAGCTTTTGCGTGGACGAAGCGTCGTTGGGCGCGGATTAAAATTGGTACATGGAAATCCACGAGTGGCCGAGCGTGGACGATTTAACTGTGAGCAATTTGCGCGGACGAGGTCGATGGAACGCTGGACTCTGCTTATAAGCGTCTCTGGGGCCACTGAATGGAAGCTACTCGCCCCGCGTTCGTTTGCCGTTGCCTCGCGGAGCGTAGGCCGTCCAGCTAGGCAGACAATGGCCAATCTATTCTTGCCTCGCTCTCTCGCGAGGTTGCAAAGGATTGTCAGTTTTGTAACTTGCTGCTTTCCGGCGAATTAGTAGGCGACGTCATTTCTATTCGAGGAATAGGATATCTACGGATGTACCAATAAATTTCAAGCCTGTCGACGTGCTGGGAGATGGGGTTCGGGGGTTGGGTGTTTTGGATTGTGGCTGGGTGTTGTGAGGGCGCAATCGGTTCTTTACTGTTGAACGTTTTTGGTCTTAGGAGTAGAGAATAGTGTCGAGGGTGAGGTGTGCGTATTTCGAGAAGGAGGTTGAGGCACACGACTGATATGTGGAAAAGAAAATTGTTTGTGGGTGGTGTTAAACGAAGGACGATGTTAAGGGGCATTTTCATTTGGGAGAGGGAAATGATGGTGTGTTTAAGGACTTTTTGTAGGGATGGTTTGTGAGAATGAATTGGGATTTTGAGACGAAGTTGTAGAACGTAGTTACGCTACTTTGTCAATCGGCTTTGAGCTACTCTACTTTGAGCCACTTTCTTTTGAGCTTCTTTACTTTGAGCCACTTTATTTTGAGCCACTTTATTTTGAGCCACTCAAGTTTGAGCCACTCCTCTCTGAGCCACTCCTCTTTGAACCACTCTACTTTGAGTCACTCGAGTTTGAGCTACTCTACTTTGAGCTACTTTATTTTGAGCCACTCTACTTTGAGCAACTCTACTTTGAGCCACTCTACTCTGAGTTACTCTTTTTCACAAACCTACTCTTAACACTTCAAACCTCCTCCAAAATACAAGGAAAATGGATTTTCTGGACCCCGCAAATGAGAATACTTAATATACCTACACCTGGCTCGTAGTCTCATCGCGAATTTTTCTACGGCGACGCGTTTCTTCGTAGGAGCGCATGAAACCGGCAGAAACGGCAAGAATTCTTGCGTATATCTGGTCTACCCACGCCTCTCATCCGCGCACACCTGTGATGCGTTTTCTCTCGATACAGTATCGTGGGATACAGGAAACGCCGTGATGCAGTGGAGTTATTGGCTAACGTTTAACCATACATTCGCTACGGCGCAACACTAAACAAATTGCGTAAAAAGATCTACAGAATACAACGCAAGGCTTCTCCCTTCGAGACATACGACTCTTGCTCGTAGCTAAATCTCACCTTTTGGTCATACTTCAGTTGAAACTTTCTCATTGTCTTATTTCAACTAAAGTATTACGTTGACACTACTAACCTATTCTGATAATCCCCATCTATGGCATATAAACTTTGAGATATAATTCTTCCTAATGAAACTATCTTCTATTTAGTCCCGTTCTCAGTTTCAACTTTCTTTCTACCACTACTGTATTTGAAAAATAAAACAACTCAACCTCTCCATATCTTACTTTATCTCCACCATATGGAATTGAACTTTCGCGTTCTGATTGCACTACCACTATAAGTGGTATAGCAGAAAGCATAAAAAATATTGTCCAAGAGTTTAATTAATTATTAACAACAATTAACCCTTTTGATCATGGAGCGGCGTGCGGGACTCCTATAGTCCGTATCTCTGTACCACAGTAGTAGAAGACTCATAGGCGTTCCCCGCACACACTGCATGCTCTGAACCATCAGATATACATGTATGCGCCCATAGCTTCCATGGGGTTAAGGAAAAGTATCTCGGCAATAGCAATAATTTAGAAAAACGTGACCACCTAGGAAGGACAATCTTCAAGTCCCTTACGCCACTCAAAGTGTCAACCATTTCACAAAGCAGCACTCAAATTACACGATATCGAACAACCCCAAAAAGTCACTATGGACTTGGACTTGGTTATCCATGTGTGCGCCGCCGGCAGTCGATCGGAATGACTGGGTATTAACCTGCTTATCTACTCGACAATCGTTTGTCGTACAGAATGAATCGTAGCCGTGGTCCTCGCCGTGTGCTTCTTCGGTTGTTTAATCGTCCCCCACTCTTTCCGCGCGGATTATTAAGGTCAACGATTCGTTCTCGTTAGCTTGGCACCGCGTCCCGACGCGCCATCATTGAGATTACGGGGGATTATCAGGGCTGATGATCTCGCGGCCCGATACCTTCCTGAACGAATTAAACAGACGTTACCCGTAATCAGCAGCGAAACCGTGATAATTCGTTGCATTCTGGAATCGGCGTGTACGCTAGTGAAACGCGGAAGCGATACGAATATAAACGCACATCGATGCGTAATATCCTGTTTGCAGACGTTCTTTTATCGCGTTACACGTACGCGCAGTGAACGCGAGTGGATGCGGCTCGCAAAAAGTTCAAGTTATCGCCTTGAAGCGGGAAGCTTTCTAAGTTCACGGGCATGGCGGGGCGCTGTGTCGCGCAGACGCTGCCCTTGTGCAATTAAGGGCTCGATGAGAGGCTTCTGGGAAGATTGAAATGCTCCGTTAGCGATCGTAGGGGATAGTTTTAGATGTTGACTTCGAGGAGGAAAGTCAGAGATATGGGGTGGAACGAAAAAATCAAAATTTTGTGATGGTTTTCTAATAGTGAAAAAAATTACTTTTAGTGATTCAAATTAAGCCCGTAAAAGTTAGATTCTGTCAAAAAAGGGGTGCCACAAGAACCTTGAAGTATTAGGTAACTTTTTTTTAAATATGTTTTTAATGTTTTTTTATAGTCTTAAGCCTCTGGAGCCCCTACTCGTCATTCATGCGTCCAACAATAAAATAAAATTCATAAGATCAATAAGAATAATAATTTGTAAGTAACTTGTGGCACCTTAAAACATTTATCGATGAAGTTCAGATTTTCACAGCTGAAATACCATTACAAGAGGCAACTTTTGTCAACTATTAGAAATCATAAATAATAATAATAGAAAAAAACTGTGCCCATATATTTCGTTCCACCCTTATTGTTCATACGGCCAGGTCATTTCCGAGTTTCCTTTTCGATTACATATTTAGTGAAACAGCATAAATTACTATTTTCTTTCACATACTCCAAAAGATTAAATACACCAGTGTCTCCATAATACAAGACTTCTCCACGAAATCAAATCTCTGCAAAGAACAACAAATAAATCCCCACGTCCACCGATCAAACACCCAGATAACAAAATTCTCATCCAACTTAATTCCCTCGCGCTGACGGACAGTTTTCGGTACCGTGACGAGTTCGACAGTAACGACCCTCGCGATCGGCGTACGTCCGTACGTGCGCGCCCTCAGAATCAGTGGCAATATAATTTTAAGTGGCAATATAATCACCGCGGCAATCAGTAACAAAGGATCGGCATGCGAGGCACCTCGCGCGCTAATGATCGTCGATGGCTGGGCGTACGATGCGCCAGCAATTAATGATCGCTATTTATAAAGCGCCTAATTATATAAAAGTTCACGCTTTCTTTACCCGCGGCACGCGTCGTTTCTCTCGTTCTCTCTTTCGCCCCGCGTTACCGTCCCCGTTTCTCGCGTGTCCCGTGCACGTGCGTGCTCTCTTCGTCTAACAAGGTCCACTTTCCTGTCCCTGCCCCGTCCCTTTCGGTCCTTCCGACTCCTTCTGCTTTCTTTACGCCGTGCCTGCCTCCCCGAGAATCCCGCGTATAATTGGCTCCACGGGTTTACCGAACGGCGTATTTGGGCTCGGTTGCGTGCTCGCCTTCGCCGCTCTTAAAACCGGGATATCGCGACGATGCATCATTATCGAGGGAAAGGTAGATGCTGCGTCCACGATACGGCCGACTCCTTTCAGCGTATCGCGGTGAATCGCGAATCGTCCAGCGTTCGGCATGCACCCGAGGTGTTTCCCTCGCTCCAACTAACCGAGGATTATTCTTCCGCGATAGGGACAAGTGTTTGACCAAGACGTACCGTAGATCACCATCAAACACTGTTTCGACTTGCGACTGCATTTTCATTCGCCTGGCATTGGAAACGCGATATCCTGCACGCGGTTCGTTGTTCGTTTAATTACCTATCCTGTATCTCTTTACCTAAACGTAGCGTTTGTAATACAGGAAGGCTTGGTTGAGGAAGAGAGGCTGATCGGGGAGGGTTTGGAACGAGCTTGTCCAGTAGTCGCCAATAAAATTAATGCTGTATTCCCAGCGTCAGAAGGGATATAAATAACAGTTGCGTAGGTATCTAAAGCTGTGGACGGGGGAAAAAGAACGTCGTAGTAATCGGAGACATCCGAAGGACTTTGCCTCGTTACGGGGAAGACGAGGCTTCTTCTGGAAGCCTCTTCCTCCTTCGCAATCAAGATCCATTCCTAGTCCCGTCGGCCAGTCCTACCTGATAGCGTAGACGCGGAGGTAAGGAAAAATCAGGGTCCTGCCTGGTTTCCCTGCGTAACTCTACTCTCGTCGCGTGGGTGTGCGCGACAGGAGGATGCGTACACGAGTCGGACACGCGTGTACGCTCGCGTACTCGTCAGCCCATGAAGATGCCGCGTCGGAGACGGTGTAACGCGGATCCTCCTGCTCGCGAACTGGATTTCGCAAGGGGCGACACGCTGCTCTTCTTACGTTACAAGCCGCGTTCAACATACGCGCATTGTGCTGCGCTAAAACTCGAGAAGCACGCTGCGGCGACCTTTGCGTTTTCAGGTGTGCGGCAACTGCGTTGGTGGTTTGCCTGCTTGGTACCAGTAGCAAAAATTGGTAGGGGGCGATTTTAAAATACATACTGTTACTCACAAATGTATTTTTAAACGTCACAATATTTTACTTATGTTAGTAAAAATTCAGAATTACTCAGTATAATTTAAGCCTTGATTAATATATCTTTCAATAATGAAATTTTAAAGAATGTTTGCTAGAAGAATGTAATAAGATAGGTAAGCCGAAAAATTTGACAAATTCCAGAAAAAGTAGCACAAAGGCGAGGTTCAATCGTAGAACTGGTTTGCAACCGGACGGTTGATATTTTAGAACTAATTGTAAGTCATAACCTAAGCCTAGATCTAGTAGATTCTAACAAGGGAAAATATCGAATTCGTGCACGCCGATGAGACTGCATATTTGCAGAATAGTGAAAAATATTTGACGCCTATTTTTTGTTATCTGAAGGGGTGAAAACAGCTTCTAAAGTGGGGAGTCGAAAATCTATTTTCTGAAATTTTTTAAAAACCGCAAAAAATGCAGATGTGAAAGTGAAAAATTTTCCAAACAGCCCAACGATATCTCGACGCAGTTCGATCTTATTCGAGCAGATCGGTAAAGTTATTTGATTTCAGGCGGACGTAAGGGACGTAGGGCATCGTTGTGGGTTATTGATTACTGGATACATCGTTACAGATCCGCCAGTGTTGCGATCGCGCGATAATTGTTGCTTGGCCGTTGTTGTCGATCGTTCCATTCGATCGCACCGCAACGATATCGCCCGTTGAGCCGCGTACGCGTAAAAACGAGCCTGAAAATTAGAGTAGGTTATAACCGCGAATTTTCGGTTAACGATCGGTTACGTGCGCCGCGCCCGTGTATAACGCTCCAGATGGTTACCGGTCATGAAGCGTAACATTACGGCCCGTACTCGCGGCAGAATATTTTAGAAACTTTGGATGAGATGAACAACGTCCTTTATTACGGTGAACCGGATTCGCGATACAGGCCGCACGCCTCCGATCGCAGAACGCATTGGATCGGCGGCCCCGTCTCGGGGTAGTAATCGCTTAATAATCGATACGATTTAAACCACGCGAATTATGTCGTTCCTGAATGAAACACCGGGTATATCGATCCATTACCGGCCACTTCTTTTTTGCTCTTTATACCTCACAATTATGTACGAGCTTTAAAAACCCGGTGCAATTGCATCGGTAGTCTGCACTGCGAGCATTATTTTAAGATGGGCAGATATTAGGTTGTTATAAGTTCTTGCTGATAGAGGGCATCTTTTACAAACTCTATTCTTGAAAACTGTTTACTATGTACTTTCGATTATTAATTAGGATCTAACCCAGACGAACTACCGATCACAGTTTATTTACAAATATCTCGGAAACTAAAGCCGAGTGACGGTAACATGTAAATATAGGAAAAAGTTACCCAGAATGTTAACTTCGACGACATAGTCCAAAGTTATCGAAATCTTTGTAAATAATTACCAAAAAGAAGTTATTTCATTTTTTGTGGCTTCGAAATTATTCAAGTTTTTCTCGTCTAAATTGTTTTGTATTGACTGAGAAAGGTGGAAGTCTGTTGGTGACAGATCTGAGGAATCTGATGGATGAGGAATAAGTTCTCATATTTTTTAAGGCACAGGACACCCTTTCGATTCACAAGGGATGGTCTTTCAATCTTTAGTTCTAGCTGCACTATGTTGACAATATAAATCAGCATCGATATTTGTATTTAAATCGAGCAGCTCATAATATAAACGAAGTGACGGACAGAACTTACGCAAAACCTAATATAATCGTAGAGGGGTGGTTTCAGCTTGTGCATGAGTAATATCTCCGATCGATACTCTGAATTATACTACCCACAATTCCAGGACCTGGTGACTCGTTGATTAGGGGATTCTATAGTAACCCATTTCAAGGCCCTATTAAATCTACTCAACCGATTCAAGAGTAATCTCCTAGCAACCCCTATACCTTCATTGGAAATGTTCCTCCAGTTCAGCGTTTCCCAATTAAATTTTGCCAGGGAACCCTCCTAAACTCTCTAAAACTTAACCCAACTCCCCACAGCGTTCCCTTTAATATACAGCGCCGTTTCAAATTTTCCAGTCAACTGCATATCTCTCGCCAAATAATTCTCACATTCATTTAATATCTATTTAAATTCCATTACAAGATAATTTTTCGTGCAGCAACAATTGCTAGGCCGCTCGAGTTCATTCACAAAACAGTAGCCAATCTTCGATCGTTGTCTCGATTGCGCGTTGTATCGCGCATGCTCGATGTCGAATGCAGCTGATACATCGAGCACGTGACGTGCACGTGCATACCCTCGACATAAGCCCGTATCGATTCCGTGAACAGCAATTATTTTCTTCTTTTGTCGGGGACGTTTACCCCTCGGCCGCCGTTGCCCGCTGGGAAAGGGGGTGAACTGGGGTGGAGTAGGGAGACAGAGCAAGGGGTGGCCGGGGTCAAAGCACCTTTCGCGGTGGGAATCCATTAGCGAGCGTGTCATGAGTAATACGCGAAATGAGAAATATTTCGCCGTCGATCCGCGTAATTACACCGTAATCGTGTTATCCCGCTCTGTCCTCGGCGGGCGTGGGTGCCGGGCGAAAAAGCGACACCGTTCGCCCCGATGCTTTGCCGATCGATCGTCGAAATAGGCGGCGATGCGCGCGACGGGTAAATTGCGCGCCGATGCCGTATAATTACTCGGGCAACGTACAGTTCAGGCACCAGGGATTCAGCTGTTCGTCGATTAAGAATGCACGACAAATTGGACAGTGTAAATACACGCCTGCGTTTCGCAAGCAACGTCCTAATCGCGTTAATTCGTTCGATCGCTATCGACGCGGGGAACAACGAGTTTGATCGTTCGCTTGATCGTCGATTTCAGTAACTCAGCGGCAAGCAAATATGGATTATTTATTCTGAAGCGTAGGCAACGATGCGCGAGGAGGAATTGAAAGCCCTCGTGACTGAGGATAATTCGATGGATCTCTATTCAGTTTATAATTAACCGAGAAAAAGCGGGAAGGCGTTAACACTTCAGAGCAATGCTTCGAAAAATTGACCTTCCAGCTTTCTCATCACTTCTGCCGAGAAAGTCACATCCAGCTCCATTAGTAACACTCTCGTGAAGATCTAATACGAAGTACAGGAATTAGGACTTCAATTAAAATCTCAATTCTTTCGATGCTCTCTAATGAATATTAAGTAACTTGAAAACTCTCAGACCTGATTTAATTTTCACCCGCCATAGGTCGTCTTGCCACGCGACGATTTTCTGGCATAGTTTTCAGCTCATTGTTTACACTGCAACAGTGGTTCGCGGCAGTCCTTTGGTTGCTGTAACTCACGGTGCTCGTGGAAATTAACCAGGAACACGGTGGTTGGCGGGGTAATTCGAAACAGACTTCCCAAGTGGCTGGGTGTCGAGCGCGCGCGTAATCGCGGAATTAAAAGTTTCACCGCGCGTAATTAGCTGTTGGTCGTTGCGCTATCCACGTTAGCAGCGCGGCAGGACGAGACGTGAAGTCTCGTCATCCAACTTCGCCCAGGACCTTTCCCACACTGCTATCGCGTTGTTGTTCCACTCCTGACACCGTTCGGCACGTTTCTTTCTACCTAGGCGAATTAATGGGAACGGGGATAATAAGATTCAACAGCTTCGACCGCTGCAGCGAGCATTACCAGCGTTGTAGAGGACAACGAACACAATGGTAATTCCGTGAACGTATTATCTATCCTCGGTGCAATCATTCGTTGATAGGATCGCGCGCGCCGCTCATGATCCGACGTAACGTTGCTGCTCCTTGTCGGCAGATACTTCTCGGCGGATACTATCGCTGATAGCTTCGATGAGGATTAATAGCGGGATTCCTTCAGACATGCGTTTTCTGACCGTTTTCTGTAATGGCATCAGTAGATAGGGTGATTCTGGGAAGCAGAAGGCAAGGTGGGTTCTTCTCTGAACGAAGATAGAGGAACGTTTTTTTATTCTAATCGTCCAGAACTGTCTTCATACGCACATCTTCTCTATTTAGGGGAGTACACAACCTATATAACATATGAGTTGTCAAATCCTACTGGTACGATTCTAGTGGTACGATTTAGGAAACATGATCGATTTATTTATAAATATCAATTTAAACTTTATAATGAATGTAATACGTACTTAAATTGAATGTAAAATATTCTACATAAAACCCGCTTTTAGAAAAATACAAAAATATACGACAAAATTGCATTGGTTGATTATTATCAGCTAAAATAAACTGGTAAAAAGTTACATCAATCATACCTGATTTCTTATTTCCCATTTACTTGATATTTTTATTGTCAGATACCGTTTACATTCATTAATTACTGAGAAATTGATGAGGTACGATTTAGGTGACCAGTACGATATTGGCAACTCTCCCCTATATGCCCTGGTAATCGTAAATATTGGGACACCTGCTGTATTCGCAGAAAATGTGATATTTTAATTTAAAATACTGATCCGCTCTTACTTTTTATTTTATTTTATCATTTATTACAAACTTACCCGTTGGAATGTACCAGAAATGCATCTGCTACAAATAAAATGAACTATCATTTTCCTTTTTCGCCAGCGTTATTTTTGTTTCTCAGCGTCCCCTATTTTCGTGCGTCAAAAGCCATAAAGTTCAGTGAAAGCGTGAAATCGGAGGTGTGAAATTCGCCTGCCGTCCCGAATAAAAGATATTCCCCGGAACCTAAGATTACCAACTTCCCTGGACACAACTTGACTACTCGTTCGAAGAAATTCTAGTGGGTATTACGTTAAAATCGTGGCACAGTACTTACGGTATCGCCGATGCGACATAATCAGTGGAGTTCCCGGAGGCTCGCGTGACTGAAACCAGCGTCTATCTGGAAACAGTAAGAGACATCCTTGCCTATAGATCTTCCTCGAACGATGTCTCTTTAATTTACCCCTGTGCCACCCGACTACGGTTTTTCCTCCGCCGTCACGGCCGTACACCGTGCCGTTTACCCGTTCGAATAGCAATCGCCCGTTACCACATCCCCTGCTACTTATCTTTATTGTTCCTAATTACCTTGGCATACCGGCGACCAATTATCGTTTGGTCGGAAGTTTCCAGCCGTGC
Source organism: Andrena chrysosceles (assembly GCA_963855975.1). Taxonomy (NCBI): domain Eukaryota; kingdom Metazoa; phylum Arthropoda; class Insecta; order Hymenoptera; family Andrenidae; genus Andrena; species Andrena chrysosceles. The sequence goes on along the minus strand of OY979766.1, from coordinate 4,089,550 downwards.
AGTCGTAATGCACGAGATCCTCGCGTGGCGGGGCCAGTCCTTCGGCCCTTGGTCGCGATATAAGCGCATAATGCCCGGCTTAAGTTGCTCGACACCGTGTATGTTTCATTAGCGATGGCAGAGGCACAAGTTATGCAGCCGTTGCACGTGGAATCGCTCGATCCTCGAGAAGCTTGGCAGTGTGCAACAAAGTCGACGGCGGACGAAAGCATACGCGTAAATAGAATCGAACGGGTGGAACGTTGAACTAGAACGTGGAGTTTCACGCGGCGACCCCACCCTTGCTCGATGGAATTAAATTGGAGACTGGTGTCTGGCCGCTCTATTACTACCGTCGCGTTTCTAATTATCCAGCGAAACTTTAAAGAGAGATTCAGCTGGCTTTCCACGTGTACGTGTGGGGTGATGGTGGAAGGAAAGTGTGTAGAATGTAAAAGGTGGAGAGAAGTATCGTAAATTGATAATACGTGTGTATATTATCTGGGATACTTGATCCCTCGGAATAGAGTTTTTCTTGAAATTAAAACACTCTACATAACGTCATAAAGATTACTAAACATGTAAGGTAAATGTCCCCATTAGCGACCGTTTAAGAGTGTGACTGGTTGGAAATAGTAACATTTTTACTCATTTACGACAATGTTTGAGTAAAGTATGGATCATTGTATTTCTTGAAGTCTCTAGTTTCTTAATCAAATTAGTTTCAGAGTAATATTTGACTATTTATACAAAAATTATGGTGAAAATTATATTGGACCCGATGTCCCCTTTATTGACCAACTTGTACCATCTATCGACCGTCTCACGTCCCCATTATTGACCAGCAGTTTCCCCCATTGTAAATGCATCATTTTGTTTATTAAATTTGTGTTCATGAGTATAACAAACTGTTTTTACTAACATTTTATGAAAATTAAACAATTTATAATCTATTATGTCTTCTATTATTTCCTAATAATTTCCGTTTCTTTTCTTCTTTAATCTTTTTCTTTCGTTCTTCTGCAGCTAAAACTCTTATTCCCGTTTTCTACTTTTTCGTATATAACAATGTGGTTTTAGGAATACCAAATTCACGGCTGACCTTACATATGGATACTCCAGATTTTATTTTACATATTGCTTCAATTAACTCGGTTTCCGTGTATTTTGCGCGCTTCTGCTCCTTCTTGTTTTCACCATTGTTATTTTCTGAAGAAAATATATTTATGTTAGTGTTTTTTGTAGTCAATTGTGAGTACAAATCAAATGTACTCAAAATTTATAATTAAAAAATTACTTGAGTACTTTAGTTAGGTCTAACAACACCACTTGTAAAATGTCCAAAAGCTGGTACAGACCGGTCTTTGGCGGTACCTATTTTCGACCTCGATTTTCTGCTACAATAATGAAAGAAAATGAATATTTTCTATTTTTTGTATAATTCAGTATATATTTCTACTTAATTTGAGTAAGTTACTGCATGGTTCCATGTATTTCTATTGTAAAAATTTGTGTGTTTAATGATATCTGTAGGATAACCTCACGTTATTAGAATCTGTCAAGTTTCATGTCAATGACCAAGTCCCAATTTATATGTGAATTTACTTAAAGATCAATGTGCGGCTATATACATAACATATGAAACAATAAATGAAATACCTCTAATTATAATTTCTGAACTTTCTAGTTGATATTGCTCTTTCTGTGTTGCAATAAACAATAATAAATTAATAATTGGTCACTAATGGGGACGTGGTCGATAATGGGGACATCTACCTTAGTAATCGTCAAATGAAAGTTTAAGATTTTAAAGTAATTGTTTATAAATATAAAGGGCGGCAGAGATCATTTTTGCCCAGAGCGGCGGAAGAGTGGCTATCACCAGTCTATTTTACAACTCTCTAATCTATTCATAATCTCTCTAATGGAATTATCTGATTTCTATCACCGTTCACGGTTTAAACTTTAGACATTCATCTACCATAATTCCGAATATGCTTCGAGCCCTCAGTGGAACTATTTAGCCTCGAAGAGTTGATTCGCGCGAAACTTCATTTACAGCTTCAATAAATTGATACCTCGAAGGCCGTTGAAACTAAGAGGCTGAAGTGTTACGCAAGCTTCCAATTACGCTCCTCGCGATTATCTGCGGACGCCGTTGGTTTGAAAAAGTATTGACGAGCCCGGTGTCGAATTTCGTGTGTTTTTATGGAGAGCGCGCACCGGTCGCAGCTGCAATCGGATTTACCCGCGAAAGTAAGAGGAAATAAATCGCAGCTCGCGCGTGCTCGGTGCGGTGGTGTAATCTTGTTGCACGGGGAACCTTCCTCGGTTTGCCGCGCATTTTCCTTAGCCGCGTTCACGTAACAGGCCGTCGTCGCCTTTCAAAATTAATCAGCCCTCCCCGGTCGCGGAGGAAGAGCTTTCAAATTTTCTTTCGCAACGAATCTTGGGCAAGGGAACGCGAAACGAACCGGCCAACCGCGCTCCTTCTACATACCGGGCGTGCAATTAGTCACGGCCGAAGATTCTGGCCAATTACGTTAACCAGGCTGACGGGATGTATCCAGAGCGGGAATACTGTGATTGCGTTTACACGGCCTTATCGCCGCCGTCCTAGAGACCCTATTAACGAGCATCGATAAGCTATCAACGATTTATGGACACTGGACAGGCGCAAGAGTCGTTGATAACATCGTTATGATATGAATAATGCAACTAGGCGGAGGAAGGGGGGATATAGTGTCACGAAATATTAAGTCTTCATTAAAAGTACGAATATATTACAAGTTATTTTAATCAAAGCATTTTTCTTGGCTATTTATTTCTTTTTACCACATTTCTGGTAAAAGTAGAAGTGTGACGTGGAAATGAGTGATGGTAGATAGAAAAGAATGGAGGGTACATCTTCTCTAATTTGTCACTCATCAGAGATATCTACTATCAAATTTAGTAGTCGTGATTGTATAGAAAATTCGAGGAGTGGAAATTAATATTATTAACATAAGTGATACTAAAGGGTAATAAGTAACATAAATAGATTAGTGAATAGTAGCAGTGGCGCACCCAGAGGTTTGCTAAGGCACCCTGAGCACCCCTAACCCCCCCCCCCCCCCCCCCCCCCCAAAGAAACTGAAAAAAGGAGATTAATGTAACCACGGCTGAAGTAATTCAAGAGCTTTGTAAAAAGAAAAGAAAATTAGATTTTATTCTTTAAACAATTTTTTATAATCACCTATCAAATTTCATTGAATTTGCATTAAAAATATTTTTATCTGTTCAACTCGACTCACTCCAAAATTAAATCCTGAGTGCACCACTGAAGTCACCCCGTGTCCGCCAGGGAAGGGTTAAGTTAAAAAGAATATCGTTTAGGTGGCCAATGGCTATTACAAATCGATGAGAAATATCCTCACTCAGGAATTAAACAATATTGGATATTTTTGTAGTCTAAAAGAGTCCACACTACGTGCAGTAGGTTCGATAACGTTATAGGGACGAGAATATCTAGCTGGTCGTTCCTCCAGCTCATTATTCGTACTCGAACAATGCCAAAAGAGAGTTTCGAGAATCGCGTATAAGGCGATCGGACGTGCATATGCATGAGCCACCGCATAGACATCCGTTTGAAAAGCTCCTCGCTGCTCATTCTTTTCTTTTCTCGTTTCAGTTGCCTTCGACAACCCCCCTAGGTGCAGCCACAGCTCGCGGCCTCGAATTCTAACTCTTGTATTTTAACAGACATTTTGTACAGTGGTAGAAAATAGCGATGGAAACGGCATCAATTAGAATTTCCATTTACAATCGTGGTTTGGGCGTATATTTCCATGTACAATCGCTCCCTTCCGGGTTCTACGCACGACCGGCCCATTCGATTCTGACCGCGTGCCTTCGATTAGAATTCAAAGTATGTATAGCGTGGAGAATGCTCTAAACCATGTTCACGAAATACTGCAGAAATGTTCGCGCAGGAGAAGGCTAATCATGCGAAGTCGACTGCTAATCGATTTGAATGAGTTTATTGTACCAGCGGCTTAGTGACACCCTGTATATTCTACGACGTTTCCAGAAATTTTTTGACGGCATTTATCGGTGCTCGTTCCACGCCACGCACCGTCTGCCTCCGCCTCCGCACTTTCATGCACTGAATGCTATACGGTTCTGCGGTTTCTAGGATGATCCGCATCGCGCCGCTGAAAAAATTCGGTCAAGTCGACGGATTAATTAAAGCCCGCTTTGCCGTGCGAAGCTCCGCGAGCGCGCGGAATTTAGCCGGGCGCAGCGCGGGAGAGAGGCAGATGGAGAGGTGTTTTTCCATTTAAACGATCCTGGTTAATGACGGCATTAGAATTGCAAGCAAGCCTCGCTCGCGATCACGAACAGAACGGACGTCGACGTTGAGCCGCAGGAAGTCGTGTCTCTGAACCATCCAGCGCAGAAGGGTGAAACCGCGTTTCTTCGTTTCTAACGATGAACGAAGCGTATCGATGCGTAGGTACTTTCGTTGTGGATACCATGAAATATACTTGGAGCGGCGTCGGCGTGTTTCCACGGCGATAATTAGCTGCGAAGCACTTAAACAGTCTTCGAAGGTTTACTTGGAAAAGAAACCAGCTTTGGTAGTTCCTTCTGTGCGAAACTTTCTCGCCAGAAACTCGCCTGACTGACGCCTAACCATTGGGTGGCGGATAGCTTCGCCACACGTCGCGAGCAGGGTTAATCTTTTCTCATTGCTTCAAAGATTTGATTTAAAAAATGAATATCGGTTGTAATTTTTTTTATAAACATAAATATTTTTCTACAAATAAATTACCAAATGTTCTTTAAATATTGCTCTTTTAAGAGCAAAAAGTTCTGTAAAAATATATGCTTCCACCTTTTTAAAAAAAAATCGAAAACATTCGCCACCTTTCGGCCTCCTGAGCAGAGTTGGGCATTATTCGGCTAAGTTTTTATTCGAATAATCTTCGAATAAAAAATTCGAATAAAATGAAATTATTCGACAATAACGAATAAGTTTTTATTTGACTGAAAATTTATTCGAATAATTTCTTATTCGAATAAAAATTTAGTCGACTCAACGGACGAATAAAGTGATCACGTGGTTTCAGCGATGTATCGTGACACCACTGACTGACACCCGTGAGACCTAATGTTTTAGGTTAAGTAACTCTTATCATAGCTCGCACTTTACAGAAAGATGTATGACCGCAGTATTACATAGAGTGGCGTTTTGATTTATTTTAAATAAAATTTGCTCACGTCAATTCATTTAAACTAATGAAAAAATCAATCTCTTCAAATTATAAGCGTTCATTGAATGTTTTTAAATACATACAAATACGCACACTTCCAGACTCACACGTCCAAACATATGTTGAACACAGTACAGACTTCCATCGATAGATATCCGACAGGGTATCACATTTATTCGTCGTTCATTCAGGTCGAATAACGAATAAATTCTTATTCGAACGAATCTGGCTAGAATAACGATACAGATTTATTCGCGAATAACGAATAATTTTTCGACGAATAAAATCGTCATTTGTTATTCGCGAATAAATCTTGGGGATTTATACGAATCCGTATCCGAATGAAAATTTAGCCGAATAATGCCCAACTCTGCTCCTGAGTACTTAAATATAACCCCCTAAAGTGTCCCTTCTTTAAACCGCCACCGAAGGAGGTATTGGCCCAGGTCGAGCGTGTTTAATTGCAAAAATGTCCGCGCAAGGACGAAGCGATAGCTCGTTCCTCCAGGTGTCGAAATCCCCAACGCAAAAGAGCGCACAACGGCAATAACAGCTCGCCCCATTAACCGAGGGGCTCGTAGAAAGTACGCATGCCCCGTGTCGGCATCTAATTGCTATCGTACGGCAGGAATTAAGCTAAAGTCTGCCTCGTGGATTGGATTCGTCATTGTTGGTGCAACAGCGTGTCGCAACCAGCGCGGCGAACTTTTATCTGCGCGAACGGCCTTGCCTTTTTACGCGTTAACGCCGGCCGCGTGTAGGTGTCACTTACTTTCCTGCCTTGAAAAACCTTTCACTGTTTTGCACCTACATAGACGGGCGGCAGACAGCCGCGCGCCGTTGCCGTAAAGTCAGAGAAATCTTGGGCAGTCCGTGCGACTCGCTCCACATAGCCGCATCGGTCGCATTCACCGAATTCCATTTCGTTGGCCGAGATTGCGCTGGTCGCAGGCGCGCTGTACCGCGCGCCCGTGAATGCTGGCCGATCGAAGCGCTCTGACGATGGAAATCGAGCTGGTGGAAAGTTTGTTAACACCGTGCGAGCTCGCGGGGACAGAATCAGACGATTTTACCCTCGATCCCGCGCGGTAATGACGATCGACTGTTTCAGTCCACTTGTAGAACGTACGAAACGATTCTCGTCCCACGGATACCTGTTCCCGTGTGGCGTTATGTCTTTTCGCGTTTCTGCGAATAGAGCAGGTATACGCAGACGTTGTCCGTTTACTGTTGTACGACCTGCGTAATGAGGCATCCAACGTGTAACGCGATGTATAAACTTGCCTTTGGTTGAGAGAGTTTTAATTAGCCACTGCAAACGTCTTGATAGTGCAGGGGACCTCGACGTCCATCGATGGTCTGACCAGAAAAAGGCCACGGAGTTCAATGGAGCGCGAGAGTCACGGGCTCGCTTCCTTCAGTTTTTAAAATGGCCACTAGAGAACGACGGTCAACAGACCATACTTAATCATGTTAATTGGGCTTCGGACTTCTCGAACCGAGAAGCAATTATGGGCACGAGTTAATATTCCGAAACGTAGCTACCCTTGATTCTGAGACACCCCTGTTACCCTACGATTATTTACCACCTTCTTTGGCACTTTTTGTTCTTGTACCTCCAGTGCTTCTTTTTAACTTAGCTGCATCAATTTTAAGTTAACGAGCATGGCAGTATCGCTGTGAACGTGTGTACATTTTTGGGGAATGCTCGCTACATACGTATCATAGTCACCAATGATATTCCCTACATGTATAATACTTTGCGCGATGTCTACTGATCTGCAAGTTCTTCGAAAGTTCGTGCAAAGAGTTGTGAAATGATCGCCCCTTGCGAAAACTATTTATATAGTTTCGTTTAATTTGAATAGACAAGGCGATAAGAAGAAACCTTCTGTAAAAGATTCTGAAGTGTAGGTTTCGTATTAGGTACCTTAATTTTATAATAGAGCTTCATATTTTTGTTACCATTTTTTATAGTTGCTCGTACAAATAATTATTCAAGACACTATTTGGGCGATCATAGCGTATAGATTACTCTGCAGAATATATCCAAGAAATTTGTTTAAATATAAATAGAGGAGGGAAATGTAATTTTCGAAGAGAAGCTCGGTAGACATCCCGCTGCCTGGCCTTAGGCATCGGCCGCAGAACGACCTTCATCCTTCACCGATCCCCAGCAAATCGCCTCGTGTCCCTCGCTCTTTTTCATTCGCCTCAGCCAGTCTTTCTCCTTTCCCCACAATGGATCGTTGGAAGCCTCATCGACATCTTACCGTACGTTTCATGATTTCACAACGCGGATACCCTGCCACTGCCTGCTCTGCCAAAAGACCACCCCCTCTCCCTCGCAAAACGCTGATCATTTAATTTATTCACGTCCGTGCTTCGTCGCTTCGATTGCGTTTCAGCCGTTCTTTTCTTTTGAGTTGCTCGCCCCTATCCTGTTCCTACTTTCTGTTTCAGATTTCGTACGAACCGTGGTTGTACGGTACGAAAGGCAGCGAGAGCGACGAGGATGTAGCCGGCGACAGGCTGTCGTCTTTTCACGCGAATCGCCGTTCGAGAATGTCCACGATAGAACAAGCAGCGGAAAAAGGGAAGTTGACAGCGCGAAGCGAGATTATCGCCGTCTCCCACCGGGGAACAGCGTCGACAAAGATCACTGCCAGAGTAATGACGAGCTGGACAAGTTAATTCCGTCTGTCGAAGCACCTTGAGCGGTCCGAAGCCAAGCCTCTCTGCCTCGTTTCCCCGCCACTAGAGATCAAAGACTGACTGTCACAGAGGGAAAGATGTTGGGAGTGAGTCAGCCGGGAAATCCGCCCTCGAGCTTGCGGCACTCGGCTAGTTTCTCCTGCCTGCAGCGCAGCACCGCCGGCGAGGGTCACCGGACCAGGACCTCGACGTTGCTGCAACAGCCGAGCCTTCAGCTGAGCAACAACCACCACCAGTACACCCCCAGCCAAGCGTCTTTGCTGCAGCAGTCCTCCAGGAGCGTTCAGCACCGAGTCGAAGCGTTGGAATCCATCCAGGACAGCAATGACTACGGCTTCGTGAAGATCAGGCCACGTCTGCGTAGCACGAACGCCACTCTCTACCACGAGGAGGAGGTGGCGACGCAGAAGAATTCGCTATGGGACCGCGATATCTCGGCGTTCAGCGATCGCGAGTGCGACCCGAACTTGAGGGACTGCTCGCTGAAGGCGAAGGAACGGGACAACTCGCCGAAGGGCAGCTCGAAGAACCAAAACCCGTTGAGAGGCGCTCTTATACTATTCACGTCGACGTCCTCTTGGTGGAAGGCCAGGCAGAGGGAGGATCAGCTGAACGTGGCGTCGACGGATCGCGCGCTCACGTCAACCACCGCCACGTCCGAGCGAAAGTGGTCGAGCACCTCGATGGCATCGCCGTCGAACGAGAGAAAGTGGCCGACGGTGACTTCGCCGGCGAACGACCGGAAGTGGTCGGCGGGCAACAACGCTCTGACGTCGCCCGGCAACGAGAGGAAGTGCGCGAGATCCTCCGTGTCCTCGAGCTCGACGGGACAGCAGGACAGGAAGTGGCGGTCCCTCGGCGCTCTGCTAAGGGCTCCCACGGGTGGCGGTTCGCACGCCGTTCAGCACTCGCTGTCCCACAACATGAGCGTCTCCATGATCGAGGGCGAGCATTTCCGGGAGGACGCGCGCGGATCAGGTTACAAGTCCACGCGGTATCAGCAGCCGACGTCTTACTCCGCCAGGGTGTCCCGGGTCAGCAGGGATGTGTATAAGGAGAACGGGGAGTTCAGTCAGACGGGACGGTCGAAGGTGAGCCGTAGGCTTTACCAAGACGGAGGAGAGTCCGCGGAGAGGGACGGGGAGGAGAGATACGGACAGAATAGGCACCAGTTCGACGATTATTGTAGAGGCAGGACGAACCGGGAGAGCGTCTGCAAGACGGAACAGCCGAGCTCGGAGACGCGCACCACGTCAACGAGATCCAACCGGGCTCAGAGCTTCTACCTCCTGGACGATTTCTTGCGACCGCAGCCGCAACAAGGCAAGTGCATGTTGAACGTCTACCTGTCGCCGTCGCACTCGAAGAATGCTGCTGATCACGGCAGATCGGTAGCTGAGGTGAAACAAGTGTCGCAGGGGAACGTCACCAACATAACGCCACCTAGGCGTCATAACTCCAGCTCGGATAGCCTCGAGGTGGCGACCAGCCCTCTTCCGCCACCTGTGCCGCCACCGCCGCCTCAGGTTGCTGCGCGCGACAGGGAGAGGGGCGAGAACTTGAAGGAAAAGGACGTGTGCCCGTGCAAAATGTGCTGGACCAATATGCAGCAGAGATCGTTCGTGGACGAGGTAAGTCCTCTTGGGACAGAAATATGTAATTAACACTTAGAGTGGGACAAGGTGTAGAAAAATTCCCCTTCGAGTCGATCAACGTTAAGGAGGCTGCGGGCTTCTCCGAAAATGAGATTGGAGCTTTGCGCGATTTTCGGTGGAAATTGTTTAGGTAAACTAAGAAATTAGATACATAGGTAGTTAGACTTCTGATTATTGGGTAGGATGGGAATTTCAGAAAATTCTTGACGCAACTGTTGTGCCTCACGTCATAGTCTCTGATGTGTATATTAAGGAGCAGCTCGGGGAGGTTCGTCGAGATGAAATTTCTGAAAGGCGAAACGTGGGAATAGAAGCAGCGAGCATAAATTGAGATGCTTGTATGGCGTAGCTGCGAGAAAATTTCACCGAGGAAATTCCCCAGCCGGCTTGGGTACCTATATGCAGTCGATAAATCAGACGACGCGTGCTTTTGCCTTTCAATTTTACTTCGGTCAACGAACTCGAGTTTTCCGCATCGTTGCGTTTCCATGATAGAAAACGGTTTATCAATATTCTCGATACTATATTCCGCGGATTCTAGCGTTACTTCTGGTGGGGCGACGAGTTTAGATGAATGGCTAATTTTGTTGAGATTCGTGTTAAATGTGTACTTAAGAGGACTAGACAGTCGTTTTCCGTGAAAACAACACTTTCTTCTTAAAATATTTGTAAAAAAACTGAAAACAAATCCGGATGTATCCTTTTACCCAATGTTCATTATTATCCTAGACTCTAGAGATTGAAAAAAAGTTGGTATGAAATATACATGTCGTTTAAAAATGGTGGAGCTGACTGATAAACATTTTAACGTGCTTCTGTAGTTTTCAGTTAATATTGGTCTTAAAAAGTGACATAATCAAATTTCAAGGTGTGATTCTTGTTGGTTACATTCATATTTTCACGCGGAAGCAATAAAAAGTAAAATTGAAACAGAATTGTTAAATTGGTACGCTGATACGTACGAGTTAAAAGTCGCTGCAATTAGTCATAGAGCGTGGCATGCGGGTCGTCATCGTGGCGCGAATTCTGAAAGGCCGATAATAGGAAGCGTCGTTCGATGCGACAGGGGGTTCAGATCGTCGACGATGCAACGTGACAGGAGGATCTTTGTGTATTACGAGTTCACACGGTCGCACGACAGACACCACTGGTTCACTTACCGATAAGCGACAGCACGTGCTGACGGGCTTACGCCCAATAATGGGGGTTGATCCATCGCTGGTAATTTTCACTAACTCGATTTAGAGACGACGGAACGTACGATCGCAATCAGACTCGGGGTGTACGTGTCGTGGAATCGTGTGGGACGACCCCCGGACGAAATGGCTCGTCGTATCAGGTTTCTGGCTCGATGCAAATAGAATCCAATTGTCGGCCATTCAATTGTCGATTTCTTAACCAGAGGATCATGCTGTGTTAACTCTGGTGAAAGTTTCGATGAACTTGATACCATCATTTTAAAGTTCTGAGCCTGGGGGATGTGGAATTATGGATCGTGGTGGTGTTCAATTCGTTTCAATGAAGAGCAGAGAGAGTAGGTACCCGAAGGGAAGTTGTTTCAGGGATGAAGGAAGAATAAGAATATTTGCGTAGATATACGTTCTAGTTATATCATTATTATTTGGTTTATAAGAGTACACTCAATCAAATCTATGTATCACTCAAATTTATGTAGTGTTTCGTATCCAACTGATTTTGGCCGAGATAATGAGCTACACATGTTTGCAATATTTCCCTAGTAATAATAATAAGAGAGCCATAAGTAATAATGTGTTTATTCGAGTGGTGCAATAAATAGTTCCAGTCCTGTAGGGTGTTGGTATCGACAACGGTCCCTCTTTTTGAAGCTTCTTTGTGAAGCATCTAGCCTTTACAAACGGGCTATCCTTGACACAGGGATCCTATTATTACTCTCAACGGGACTACATTTCCAGCGTGCATTCTCAAGCATACAAAAGTAGAAGAAATCGCCCGTACTTCAGCCATCGTACACCATTGGCACATTCTACTCGCCCTCCACCTTCTCTAAACAGAATCATTCTTAAGGGGTAACACCACTCTAGAGGCAGAAAAAAATACCTAAATTTGACAATTTATTTTGGGAGTGTGATAAACGGAATAGAATTTCTTTTCAGAGGGTTTATTTAACACATATTGAAGTATGAAAAATAATTTTTTTAGTGTCATTTTCATACAAAATGGCGACGACAGAGCCGGTCGTCGGAAACAGCTTTTGTGAAAACACCGCCACGGGAGGACGGATTTCTCGGCATGTATGAGTCGTGGAACAAAAAATAAAAAAAATTTATAATCTATATACAATTGGCTTTGGAAGTACGTAGGGGTTTTTTTTAAATCAATTTTTGTGGAAGTGGTGCAGTTGTTAAGAAATAAATCGATTTTTTGCCCTAAAAATGAGCATTAAATTGGTTATAAAAAAGAAAGTTTACATTCAATCAAAAAACGGCTACGTACTTCCAAAGAGAATATTGTTGTAAAGCTACTGTAAAAATTTCAAATCGATTCATGCGATAGTTTCCGAGAAATTCGTCCTCCCAGTTTGAAAAAAGTGGTTTCGAGAAAAACGCGTTTAAAGTTTTATGAACATTTTAATCCTTTAAATTTTTGTTTTTTTTTAATCTGCGATGCCTGCACCATACATTTGGCCATCTAGGTCGATGCTCGTCTCCTCCTTCCTTTCTAAAGTATGGTTTAAGCAAAAAAAACATGGTTCCTAGAGTGGTGTTACCCCTTAAGGATATCTTTCAGTGGCGCACTCAGGATTTAATCTTAGAAGAAACCGAGTTGAACTGATAAAAATATATTTAATGCAAATTTAGTCAAATTCATTATTTCATTATAAAAATTTATTTACAGAATAATATCCAGTCTCCTTTTTTTTTTACAAAGCCCTTTCTTCTCGCGCCACTGATATCCTTACTCATACTAACTTTACTACTCGGATTCGCCCGAAATTTAGATTCTGATTTTATATCTGAAATAAAATTTTCACATTCATCTGGATTAGTCAGGCATAATCAGCTGAGACAAATTTCGTGATCCCAGAGTTTATCGTTCGAAAGTTTTTAGGCGACAGACAAACACACAAACCTATAGAAGCTTTCTGCTTTATGTATTAAGATACATAGGTATAGATACTCCATCTTTGTGCTACCTGGCAGCAATAACTCACTTGAACCAAAAATTGCAGGTACGCCCTTTCAAATTAGCACGGCAACAGTAGACACAGAAAAATTCCCCGCACTGAAATATCCAAAATAGGATCCAAAGTACCAACTAGTCGCTCCGCAAACTCAACGTCGACGGCCCTTGGAAACATTTCCACCAAAATAGAGTGTAAGAATAGTAGAAAAATCGCGTCTGAACCAGCGCTTCCCAATTACTGTTCCCAATCCGAGGCTCAAAACTCCTCGAAAAGTTATCTCATAATAAAATCTCATATTAAAAAAAATATGTAAACTATTCAACGAGAAACATACACCTGACTGCAAAATTTCCCCACTGGCTCCGCGTTGTAGCGAGTTCGGACAGGTTCCGTGGCATTTAATTGGGAAACGCTGATCTAGACCGTGGTGAGGGGAGAGATGGTTGAAAAACAGGCCGCTCGGCGCAGCAGCTTGGCGGAAGACCGTGTTTCGCCCCCCGCTGTTAGCTGTATCGAATGTTTGAATTAGGTTGCCGCCCCTGACCCCTTATTTCGCTGGTCGCGCTCGGTCTATCGAACGAAGCCCGTTATTCTTGGGACGCAGAAGGGTACAGAGTGCCGAAGGAAGTCGTATTTCTATCCTTCCAGTACCTACTCTATTATTAGCAGCCGCTGCAACGGCGGTAGACGGTTCGACTGGATTTCCGTTCGATTTTAAACACCACCATGGCCTGGTGTGGCCGCCGGGCTCCCGGCGCTCTTCCCATCCAGGTATCCGCGGCCTTATCGCGAATTTCCAGCACGTATCCACTCGCGGCAGCGGCGGCGCGATTTTCGCTCCGTGCATCGAACTCGCGCGACGAATTTACGCGCAGCGATTCGACGCCGCAAAGTCCAACATCCGAAGATTCCCTGGCACCGCGCAACAGTTCAACATACCGACCCGAGCAGTCGGAGGTCCGCAGATAAGATCGCTGGCACTTCTGTACGAATTGAGGCTTATTGACTGGGAGAGTGACTCGTAGGACAGCGAAGGGATGCTTGATTCGTGGCCCACTCGGTGTGACGTTCACTCGTGTCGCTACTGATTAATCACCGAGTGGAGCGTAGACTGTAGTGGCAGCAGGGCTCGACAATGAAATCCTTCGTCCGGTTTTTAACGGGCAGTGATCTGTATCACGAGACAACGGTGTTTCCCCCTTAGACGCGGCACTTGGCAACGATCGCTCTTTTGTCTTCGGTGCCCCTTTGTGCGCCGATTTTAGACGCGGCGCGTAACATCGACGGCTTCCCGCCAGTGGCTCAGGCTCGTTCGTCAGGCTGGTCGCCCGTTTTCCTGTATAATATTCAAGAAGTCCTAGGTCAGGGACGCGTAACCTACGCATCCGGCTCAGACGGCCGCTTCCACCTTGCGTTAAGAGGAGCACGCTGGCTGCCGCTAATTCCAACGTCCGCCGCGGCAAATTGCCGCTGCTCCTTTTTATTCCATTCCCAGCCGAGAATGTGGCGTTAAATTCGTGAGATTTCAGGATCTCGCGGGCTGCGCAGCGCGCGGCACTCTGGCTCTTCCCCTGACACGCATAAATCGCGAGTCGTGCGGTTAGCTGCGCGTGTACCTTGAATCATTCATGGGAGATTCGTTTGTGGGCCACGGTGCTACGCAGCGGTCTTTGAAGATGGATGAACAAGATGAAAACGGTGAATATATAGATCACCGTGTTTCCATAGAAGTCTCTAATTTCTTTTGCCCTACCAATGTCCTCCTCTTCTATCGAAATGGGGCAAAGTTGCTCGTCCTTCACCCGCGGTTATCTTTCCCTCCAGACACGAGGAGGCGGCGCGATTTCCGTCGACCTTAAGCTATAAATACGTGCTTGAAATATTCAATTATCTGGAGTTATTCTCGACCAGCTTCTCGCACGTAGCTCGTCACGAGGATCAATCCGCCAATCTCAGCCCGCTCGAGGATCCTAAGATCACGCGATCCAAGCCGCCTCGCTGTTCCCTCCATCCGCGACGCATTGTCGCGCTGATTTCTCGTTTGCGAGCCCTGTCGGCGTATTTTTATTCAAAGGTATCGCGCGTTGTTCGCGGCAAAGCCCGCGAAAGGGACGAGGAGGGACGTACGCGCGTGCAGGGACCCAGAGGCTTTCTGCGGCAACAGAGGAGAGCCTTTCATCCGTAGCGGCTGGGGGGTTGAGTTTCAGGCGCGACGTGTAACATTTGACGACCCCGGCTTGGGCGACTCACGATGATGCGCAAAAGCTCGCGACAGCGGCCTGGCGAATGGCTGCAAGTGCAAGCTCGTCGAAAAGAACGCGTCAGGTATGCTGCGGTAAAAACATTCGTCAGACATTGTTTTAATGCAACATCAAAAGTAAACGCTGGAAACTGTTGGAATCCTGGCGCGTTGTCACGATTCTAGGAGAATTCTCGGGTTTCAAGTAACAAGGGATGTTCGGCAACTGGAAAATTCAAAAAAATTTGAAACTTTGTAGAAATGTAGTTTAATGGATCCAAATTATATAACTTTTTTTGTTTTGGCAAGGCAATGGTCCTAGGGGTGAGAACACCCTCTCAAAGAAATTGAGAGGTTTAGTAGAAGATATCGAATAAAAGCTTTTTTTAATATTTTAGTGAAAATATTATATTATCCTCGGAAATACTCTAGTGTGCAAAGTTTCAAGTCGATCGGATATCTGCAAGTGGGTCGAAATTAATCTAGGATGTTGGTCTAACAAAGTCACACATGAAGCTAAGTAAAAGCGTGTACAAAACAAAAGGATTACCCCCTTTTCGGGGTAAAGCCAGTGAAGACGCTACATTCTTGTTGACAACTGAGGATTCAGTTAACAGATACCGGTAAGGTTCCTAACAACGTCCCTCATACCACACCGTTTCTCCATCTATCGAAACGTTCCTTCTCCCCATTTCTCGTCATACACGACGCGTCTCGCCACACGTGTCTACGTGACGTGTTGTTTTGAAAAAAAAGAGCAAAATAAAAATTTCGATTCACCGCGATAACGGTACAGCCCGAAGGTGGAGATTGTATTCATCGTTGGGCCCGCGACCTCCGATACGACCCTCTCCATTGGAATTGATTTGGAATTCAATGGTACGTACGCGGATACACACGCGGGACCGAAATTCATTCCATCCGTCATCATGCAGCGCGTGATCGGCTGTCACTTGTATTGTAGAGAAGTGGAGGCTGCCTCGTCTTGCCTCTCGTAAAAATTTCCACAGCGTATAAAAGGGGACTTTGTTGCCAGTCACCGGGGGTTGCCAGGGGGAGGGCGAAGGATGCGTCTTTTCAATCGATCCCCGCGTCTCCATGCATTTCGCTCCTTTCAGACGTGGGGATATGTACGCGGGTTGTCCGCGGCGTGAGTAATCCCTCGCTACCCCGCGCATATATCAAAACATAATATCTTCATGTAGGAGTCATCTCGGCCGTGATTTCTTGGCGCAGGCCAGCGCAAACACGCCGCGGGAGCACGTAGGGTATCGTCGTGGAACACGGATAGCTGTGGGACCATCTCCCCTTTCGAGAATCGTTGGCAACGATTTCGCGGAGGAAATGGTCTGATGGTCGAAAAACAAAGGAGATCCTTTTAGGGAGTTGAAACATGGTTGAAATATGGATGGATGGAACGGTATCATCGTTGCTTATAACTTATAAGCTACTAGCTCTACTAATCAGCTTCTCCCGAAATTAGATTCTGAATTTATAAAAAAAATTTGATCTATTTATTTTTGTGTGAAAGTAGTGAGATTCATCTGCATTAGCTAAGCATAATGAGCTGGGGCACATTTTGCGACCCCAGAATTTACCGTTCAAATATTTTTCAGCGGCAGACAAACACCCAATCACTTTCTGCTTTATATATTAAGATAGTACTTTAAGTGGCGGGCAATTTTGAAAGATGCCCCTTCGAGGAAGTCCCTTGGCGTCAAAACACGCCGACGTCAGGCGCAGTGATAAATATTAATCACTAAGGGCGGACAGACTTGAATTCCTTTATTTCGATATCATCCTCTCTGCGAGCTAATAAAATCACCACTTCCATTCTCCTAAAGCTTCGAACATCGTGCAGAACCCTTAATACATCTTCCCTGTTTTGCCCCTCTTCGCCACGTGGCGAATCGCCGTAGAATGACTAACATTCATTTACGAGTCAGTCCCTGGTGCATTTGCACGGTCGGATTCTTTTCGACGATCTCCTTCGGAGTTCCGTCGTTTACAATACCCCGCGGGCTTTCTCTTGGCTCGGTTTCCAACAACAGATCACTAGCCTTAACCTTCTCCAGATGCTGGATTTGTGTTTCGCCGACGTTCTGGCAGCGATGCTAAAATTGACTCCGCGCATCCTGATCATTCGCTCCTCTCTATTACCATTTTCGCCCCGATCCAGCGTTCAATAGCCTCCGATAGCCTTCGTTAGTTGTTTATTGGCGCGGAATCTCTTAATCGTTCGAACGCCACGCTCCACTGAACGGCACGTCTTCGAAAAAAGAAGCGCCTATGAAAACATCGTACACGACGAATCAAGCGGCACGGGCTAGGGTATCAAAGGAAGCGTGTTCACGAGAACACTTCTGAAAAGGATTCCTTCACAGGCGAAATGCCGAGGGGGTAGGTTTTGAAGCGTCCTGTAGGGCACAGGAGGAGACAGGACCGTATAAGATAGAAGGCACGAGATAGACCCCTGACGGTGATATCTCGCGGCGAGATCTCCAAACCGGCCATGTCTGTCGTTGCGTCGAACCAGGGTGATTTATCATTATTGAAATACGGACCATTTGAGCCATCGCTGCCCATTCTACGCTTCTGCAGGCAACGTTTTCCCATCTTGAAAGACCCGCGGTTGGAAACTCGCTTTTGTTCTTGTCCGCCACCGCTAATATTCTTCCAGCCATTCGTTCCCTGCACGATTTTATTTAAATTCTACAATCTCTCTTCCCTTTCTTGTGTCTTCTTTTTATCTTGAATTAAACAATACGGTGTACGGATTTATTTTAATTGTTAGAGGAAATTCGAGTTGGGGCACCTTGGAGACAGATACTTTCTTGTCGCCAAGCAGATGGTGCACGATTGTGAATTCAGTTTCCTCCAAACCGGATCCCAAGCACGTGGTGACGCTCCGCGTCAATGTAATACAGCGTGAAGAGTCAGTTTTTGCTCGTTGCCGCGTACTCTAAATAAAATTAGAGCTCGTTTCGTAGAAGCCGAAATAAATAACTCTGTAGTGTCTACTGTGTCCAGAAATTTGGTGGATGTTAAACATGTTCGCATTGAAAAGTTTCTGCTGGGACCTCGACTGCGTGGACGCGAATGTTGGTCGCTGAATTTCAGTCGAAATATGAAAAGTTTTAGAAACAAGCAAGTAAAGGGGAAATGGAAGTTTCTAGCTGGTGTAGAATTTCTTTCAAAACTCCTGCAAATTTATTTTCTACAGTGGGAGCTACTTATTCTAGAATGTAATTCTGTCACTTACTGAATATCAGAATTACCTAATTTTTTCATTTTCCTTACTGTAAAAGATGTTCATAGTGGAGAGTCAAAATGAAATTCTCCCGGAGTTCCTGGGGAAAGAGGAGTCGTTTTAAGATTTTTTTAAACTGCGGTCGCCGCGTTAATCATCTGATAAACGAGACTGGCCCAAGTTCCACTCGTTAAACCGCAGGGCCAGTGTCCTCCGCCTTTGGACGTGACGAGCCGCGATGGAAAAAAGACGAAAAGAATTTGAGCGGCGGGCCCGGTCACGAGTCCTGCGATATTTCGCCAAGTGTATTCATTGTTGCCGTGGAAATCGCTACTGAGTCACGGGTGGTCGGAACTTGCGGTTTCAACCCGAAAACCCTCATTAAGGTGTATTATTAATGTCCTGTCGGCTCGAGGCACCCCCGTTTTTCATTCCGCGATACGATCTTTCCAGGAACCTACTTTGCGATTACGATCGCTGTGATCCCGTGACAAGTCTCGTTATATTAGCTTCCAAGGATTTATCGCGGGCTGTTGTCAGAGGAATTAACGAAAAGGAGCAATAAACTGTCTGTTAATTGCGATACGTATCGCTTGGCTCGTGATACTGTTACAGGGATATATATGTGTTGGTAGAATTGAAATTAGATGTGGGATTGATGGGGAAGGTTTTATTTTTTAAAATAGTATATTTGACGGTGACGTTGAATTTAGGAGGTGTTAAATGATCCCATGTGATGATATATTGTTGTTAGAGAGAGTTTTGGAACAGGGGTTATTTGTAAAATAGAAAAGTTTGTGTGTTTTATTCGTATTGATTATTTGATAAAGCAACAGAGATAACAGCTCCTTTCTAATAACAGCACACCCACTTTATCCACTTACTTTCGCAACAGCAGGTGCAACAGTTTTCTGCAGCATCTCTTTATTATCGACCCCACAGACTTCTGCATTACCAGCGTTGCATGCAGCTTGCAGCTCGCTTCGGCAAGGTGACACCACCAATGAGCTTTTCTCAAATTGATCGATTTTTAAACACTTTTAACAAAGTTCATCGACTTCAATAGTATCTCATTTTTCGAGCAAGTAGATCGACGTCGTATAAAGTAACATTATCATTCCAATCTCACTATGTGTATACCAGTCAAAATATTGTGGCAATATAAAGATTACAATATGGAAGTTATAAAAAATTCTCTTATTTGCTTGATTGCGAATATTAGGATTCCTTCATGAACATCGGTTTTACTAAGGATGCAGTCTCATTTTTGTTGTGGTCCGAAGAGATCGAAGCGTCCCTAGTAAACAGACGGACATTAATGAAACTACTGCGGTTGGTAAAAAGAACTTGTACCGAGGTGACATCTCCGGGAACTCTGTGTGGACGAATTTTAAGACATAGTTGCCAGATTTTCTGCGCTCTCTCTCTCTCTCTCTCTCTCTCTCTCTCTTCGTTTCTGGCACGTTATTGACATAGAGTTCTGTTTTTCTATCAAAAACTCTTTGAAGGAATACGGCACCAGAGCTGCGTCTAGCGTCAGATCCTCGCTGAACGATAAAAGAGGATAGCAATAATGAAAGACAGAGAGGTTCGGGAGTGAAGGAAGGAAAGATGTCGATGAAACAGTACTAATTCGCGTATTAATATCTTTTTATTTGTACGTAGAATGATGTAGGTAATATTTTGTACAATCAATGTGCAATTTCAAAGCATATAATATGAGTTTGAATAAGGGTCATTACCGAAGTGTAAGACGTCGACCTCAATAAAATTTATGTATGAGAAACTAATCGATAATGTTAAATTGCTAATTGTTATTAATACGAAAGCAGCACGTCTCGTTCTTTGATACTTTTCAACTATTCTACTGCAAAATCCGCGATATTGAGACAGATATCTGTTTTTTTTAACTACATCACGTATACGTACACGTTTTTCCTAGCTTGTGCGAGCGTGCGCACACACCACAATGCTCAGTGAGACGGCACCCTTAATTACAGCCTTGAATCTCGAGTTTCTCCTTTGTTCTCGCCCGACTGGAGCGATTATTAAAAAAAGAGAGATGAAAAGCAAAGAGGATTGCGCACAGATCGTAAACGCTATCTAAATGGAAATCGTGCGAGAAACATTCGAACAATTCGCGGATTATACGCACTCGTGGCCCCGTCGCCCGCATGGTTCGCGGAATTCCTCGCACGTGGTCGGAGCATCGGTTCGCCCGTAAGAAGGATGCTTTGTTTGCACCATGAAACTAATGCCCCGTGTGTCTTTATGTAAATCAACGAGATTCTCCGTTAAAGCCCGTCCACAACGCATATCTTAATTATAATCATTGGCTGGCATATGTACAGAGCGTTGCAATTTCATGGCAAAACTACTTTGCGCTATAGTACTAGTTAAAAAATATAAAAAGTATTCAAAAGTAAGCGGTTCCAAAAATCATCCCTTTCTGAGTTACATCATTTCGTCACTCTATTGATTTTCTTCAGGTTTTTGTGAAATTTCGTGATTTTAAATTAATAAAAAGATAGAAGCATTTTTATTTTGTAACTTACAAGGGAACTTTGATAATCTGAAAATTCCTATTTTTTGGAAACTTTACAAGTTTTCAGACAATTTTTGTTTTATGCTACTTTTTGGTACTTCAGTGTGGAAACACCCCTTAAAGATTAATGTGTTTTCCTATTTTCGTGTATATTATTTCAAATTTGTAGTGGAGTACATTTTGTTATTTTAACCACCAATTTTACGCAATTGAATTGCATAGTTTTATAGAATATAAAACCCACTGAATTTTCTTAGTGGTATTTCTCTTCATTCTGACAAGTACTCAACGCGTGCAAGGTTCGTGCAACAAACTATCAAGCGCCCAGTATATTTATTTTTTCTATTGATTGGTGTCAGCCCCCGCTATATATTCTCCCATCGAACCATTTTCCGCGCGTCTGATCTCGTTGCCCGCGTGGCGTTATTACTGCCTCGAGGGAATCGTCCGATTTGGAACGTGTATCGAACCTATTTATCTCGTCAATTCTTTCTCCACTCTGCTTTATTGCCCTCCCCGGTCGACTTTAAGCGCCTAGACATCGTGTGCACGCGAAGCTTTCATGGAAGTTCCCGTGTCCTCCAACGTGGATGCAATTTAATTAAACCGTTCAACTGGTAAACGCTTATTTTGTCGTGCGATTCGGTTTCAAGGTTCTGCGATCGATGCAGCGAAACGTTTGCCTCTGTGCGTTCGTTAATAGCATTTTCCAATCAATGTTTCTTCTCTCGGAAAGAGTCGACCAGCATAAAGTCGCGAAACATGACGCTCCATCGTTTTCCATGAATTCAGTTTCAGTAGCTTTCAGTTGAAACGATTTTACAAGTATGAAATATAGATTATACTTTTGAAAGATACACGCCGAAAGAGAAGTCTCGCGAATATTGGTTCAGTTTAGCTGAGTATATCACGCAAGTTGCGGCTGAGGGAACCTATTGCAATTTGCCTAACCTCCCCAAAATTCTCGAGTTTCTACTCATCCGAAAGCTCCTCGGGGGTAAATATTGATCGAGGCAGCAAATATACTGATCGGTCTGCAGAATTTATTTACCTGACACGAGCGCTTCAACTCCGAAAACCCATTTCACGGAAGGTTCACCCCGTGTAAGGCAGTGCATCGACATCCAATCAGGGAGCTTCTTGGAGAAAAAAAAGCCAATCGATATTTCAGAAATCACGACGTACCCTACCCCTGTATGCCCCAACACGTAGCTCTGTTCTTCGAGGAGAGAAACTAATCAAATAAACTTTCGACCCCGTCCACATCTCCTCGGCGTACCTTACTTTATCTCTATCAGACCCTCCGGAGGTACTTTGCTCGGATTTCTGAGTACTCCACTCTTGAATTCTTCATAAACCAGCTAATACTCTATTAATTCAAACGACACTCCCTTTAGAGACTTGATACCACTACCACAAAGTATATCAACCCCACGCTACACTAAAAACCACACAGATTCACATATGAAGGGAACGGGGAAAAACTGGGAATGTCCATTTTTCGGGAATTTGCGATTTATTTCGAACTGCCCAATTGCAAAGAGTTGTAAAGTTCAAATACCCCCGTAAGATAACCTAAAACATAGCAAAATGTGGGATTTTTTTTTAAGAAACCAGCGATTCGATTCATCTGAAATTTGGACCCTGTTTTGACGAATCTTTGAGGAAGTTGCAGTTTTTTTTGTATTAATTTTTAACCATAAATTTAGTAGTTATCCATGATCGACCATCACCGGCCTTTGGTAAAAAAAGAAATTATTTAAGAAGAAAATTAAATTCGTTGAACCTTGTTTCTTTACTGGTGGACTAAAATATAAAAGCTTAATTTTCTCGCTAAAGCTATTTGTGACATTCCCCTTACCCTTCATATCCATAATATTACGAATCTAAATTTTCAAAACATAAACCAAGGGTCGATAATTAGAATACCCGTTACTATCTCCGATTAAGGTATCAATGGTAAAAATTATCGCAGTTAATACTTGTGAATGTGAACAACTATCAGTTACAGACCTGAAACAAGCAGAGTTCTTTGTTTCAGTTTAAAGGAAATAACGCGGAGGAGTTCGATTTCCTTTGTTCCCTTTGTTGCACCTTGTACAGACTGACGCATCTAATCCCATCGTGACCTATCAATGTGAATCGACCTTTAATCGGAACCCAGAGACACGTAGAGGCTCAGTTGCAGCCACACACACACACTCGCGGCATGCTGTCGGGACACAAGGGTTCACGAGCGCGCACGTGGAACACGAGATGCCGTGCCACTTAATCACAGTGTCAGTCTATCCATTTGTATCGGGAATGCGGGTACAAGTACGTAGCTGCTCAGGTGAGCATGTGGGCACCGGTGAGATTTAGATTCCTGGTACAATTTGCTGTTGCGTCGGCGCCGCTCGGTGGCCGCCCCCTGCTCTCTCGCATGCTAAATACAGCGAACCCACAGCCGGATTAACCGTAATGGAGATCCCCATTGTAGACGGGGATATTGTTCGCCGCTGGCTGTAAATTCGTGGAACGTTGTGTCTTTGGTTACGATATGTCTTCTCGTTAATTTCGCGGGGGGAACGCGGCGTAGGTGGCTCGATCGCCCCATCCTCGTTTCACCCCCTCAATCGTACGATCCGGGGGAGAGTTTGGGTTAGGTTTTCGCATGGACCGCATGCTTTGTATTTTTAGTTTTATTCTATGTGGTGTGCGCCTGAATTTAAACGGGGAAAAGTGTGACGAATATGTTAGCGGATGGATATCAAAATTAAGGGAAGTGGGTTGTTTGGAATGAGAGGAAGTCATTGTGCAAATATTTATTTTATTTATATGGGAAAAGGTTTTAAGGTTTTAAATTTGATTTATGTATATATTATAAGTGTAGAATATGTGAACAAAAACAAAGTTATCATGTTTGTAATATTACGTAATAATATTTAGGGGTTGATGATATTTCTTTTTCTATCACTTATTAATCAGATTTCTTTCTTCCTCTTATTTTTCCCACGATATTAGCTAAACGCATTGTGACGAGTTCCTGTTATCCATCTGTAAGTCCCGTGATTAGCATCCGTCAAGTGGGCGATTAAACGTGTAATTAGTTGGCCGATTAATACCTACCTCAGGATTATCATAATAATGCGATTCCAGCGAGGTAATATTATCTCGGCTTTCCATCTCGCCTTTTTACTCGCCACTCTAATAATCCGCTTAGGGGGCGTGTAAAAAAATGCTCCTTGGCGGTCATAAATCGAATGGTGGATTTCTTCTTAAGCAAGAGGGAAGAGCGAAATAGATTGCAAACGTTTGATAAAACTATCCGCAACATCGTAAGAAAGTTAACTCCTCGGATCATCTTTGAAACATCTTTCCTTCATTTTAGAATTAAGTAGTACGACTCTTTACATAAAACAACATTTCAATCTTAACCAGAACGACATCCACTATAATTCCAACCAGACAGTAACAAGAATTAAGGAAAAAAAATTACAAATTTATGACCAGGAGAACCTCGTCGGTGCAGAGACTTTAAAAAGAAGGAAAATTCGACGCGAGAGAGACGTTCTTTTTGCTCAATTATCTCCAGCTAGACAGACTATTTCAGGCAGCCTCGTCTCTCGTGCTTCAAAGAAGAATTACATTTGATAATTCAGCGTAGACCAGCATAATAGCTCCAGCTATTACCGGGCTCCGTATCCAGCTTGGATTATTAAACGGAGAGGGATGGATGATGCCGTTTTCGAGATGCTATGCCCCGAAAATGAACAGGATAGTCCAAACCACCCCCTAGATTGTGGTGGGCCTGAGTAACGAGAGGCGCATTACGCGATGCGAGGCTCATTCCCTGTATTCGAACGCATATATGCGTTTGTGCATCCGCTGCAGATCTTGCATGCACTGGTGGCCATTTACTGCACTGTCTTGCGAATTCTCAATTAATGGCTTCTGCTATGGATTAGGTACAGCAGCCTAATCGTAAATAGTTTTATATTTTCTATATGGAAAAATAGTATCTAACAATAAGTTACTCTTCCCAGGACGGTTGTAAATTGTAACTATCCAAAGCAATGGACACTTCAACGGTAAAAGAATTTTATATAAATAAAGGTTAAGGCAGTGATTCCAGACCTGAGGGTCGCGAAGTGTTTACTGGAGGTCGCTACGGTTATTTTTAGTTGACGATTTTTTGCTCTTATTTACATTAATATGGTTACAGTGCCACTTTATTAACGATGTAACACTGATCTTTCATAAATGAAGAAAAGGAAGGTGGTTACCCAGATACAAACACAATTATTACACTAAATAAGATACTTAAATATATTAAATATCTTCACGTATATTTAATATATGTGTTAAGATAATTAGATACTATTAAGTAAGAATTGTTTCTTTACTTAAATTGAAATTTAATAAACGGGGTAGCGACTCAAAAAAGTTTGGGAAACAGATCAATTTGTCAAATTTCAAATGACTAGCTGAAATATTTGGAAAATGTGATCCCTTTACCATGCCTGTGTTCATAATCTAGTTATTATATCTATGAAATTCTCCGAAGGTATTGTTTATTGTTCAAATCTCCCCAATGTTTTCTCGATGTGACTGAAGTAAAACTTTCTTGCGAGTTAAAACATTTCTGGAAACTCTTTGCCAGTCAAAGTTTTAACATCCTTAAACCGATGTCCCACTTTTCTATCTAGTTCTGGTCCCCGATTTCTATAACGTCTATTCTCTGATGAAACCCAGCGCAGTGTAATAGCAACGCGAGCGTATCGTCGATAATTGGAGAGAAATCTGTGAAACGCTGTCGACAACAGTAATTAATTCAGCTACTAATTACCCCCCAGCGATCAAACAACACCATTGCAGGGTCTTCTTTTCTTCCCAATGGCAGCCTGTCTGCTTTGCATTATTCTGTAAATGGGGATTTGAAGAAACGGCGAGCGGAAGTGGATCGAGACGATGGACGGGTACCGGGCGCAGGATAAAAGTAGCCCGATATCGTTCGAAGTGATTTCCTGGCTCGATCGGCGAGCTTATTGCCAAGACCCTGAAAGCTCTGTTGATTCAACACGTTCTACACGTGTCAGTGGCTACTCCGGCCTGTTAACTACACCTACCATTCCTCGTATATTTTAAAACCCTGCAATCTTTTCGCTCGGCGATCGATGAAACGAGCTCTTAAACCACCATCTGCCTCGTGACGTTCACGCGCAAACCGCGTCGATCTTTCTCCGTTCCTCCATCAACGAACCACGCTTCGATAACAAATTTACTTCCAACTCCGGACACCAGAATCATAGATCAATTTAATCCCGAAATAAAAGAAAATTTGAATGAAAATTTGACTGGAAATTTATTCATCTGTTTGGCTTTCACATATGAATCCCATTCATGCTGGAAGAGGATTAAATGGGAGTGGAGGATTTTCAACGAATTAACGCAGGAATCTCTGTAATATTTCACAGAGGTATTTTCAGGAATAAAAACGCGAATAACTGGGACATGCCTCCGGTTTGTAAACTCGTATTTTTCCGATTGCCGTACCCGCAACTTGTTTATCTGTCATTTCGATAGCGGGGTGGCAGATATTGTAAATCCATCTGCAGTGTTCCACGGGCTTCAACCCCATATACACTCAGCCTGGTCTTGTTCGCGATAATAATTACGAGGGTCGCGACGATGGTGGCGTGGCCACGGAGATGGCGTCATTCATTTACGTTCTTCTGGCTGGATTCCAATCCACCACTCGTATCTCATCGTTGCCGACATCGCTCGCGGTCCGGAAGGGCTCATTTATCTGCCGAGAGGACAGAGCATCGCCGCGGAAGAGGCTCCTCGGTTAAAAAACGGTGGCCGAGGGAGCGATTATTTAAAGTATACCTCGAAATTTCTCCGCTAAAGCTCGCGAAAATTTCTGGAACTTTCCGTATTCGTCGCGAGTTACGTCGCAGCGGAGTCGACGAATATTTCACGCGTTACGAGGTTGAACATTTTAATGCAGATGTGGTTAATGCCGTTTGCAGAGGGAAATGGAAAATGTAAGGATTGTGCCTTCAGAGTTGCAAAGGTTCGGAGAAAGCTTCCGATATGAATGTTGCAAATATCTCGTTTCTGATAAAATATGATTTCCAACGCGGAATGCCCTTTGAACTTCCCTTCTTTTGATCAACTAAGTTCTTCCTCTGGCCGGGAAAGCGAGGAATTATTATCCAGCTGGCTTTGGGATCGAGGTAACTGCCAACGTGGATTTAGTTGGAAATTTTATCACTGCAACGTTTAACGAGAATTTTCAAGGAAATACTCGCTGTGTGTGTGGGTGGTAATGGTGTAAATGTAATCTAACTTCGTTTGATTACCCGTGGCTGCTGGATGATTATTCGAAAAGTGAAGGTTAGCGGTTCGCTGGAACGTGAAGTTCATAGTTCGCAATTAATTCCATGGAATTGTCAATATATCTTGTCGTTACTCAGTAATATCATTCGTATTAATGGATTCTGGGTGCAAATGATAGCGGGGAAATAACTCGTATTTGCATTTCAACATTTCAGTCGTGTGTCCACAATCTTGCTACTTTCATGCATTGGTCATTTCCAGAGGATAAATATGTTGAATGCTCTACAATCTCCTGCATAAATTACAGTGTACTGATATTTATTTATTTTAGTCCCAATATCAAATTGTGGACTTGCTTTTAGGACTGGGACTATTCGAATAATTTAATATTCGAATATTTTACAAGTATTCGAATGCTACGAATAAACTTCGAATATTTGAATATTCGAATGTTATTATTAGAATAGTATGGTGTGAAATGGGTCAAAATTAGCTTACAAGATTTCACCCTAACAAATGAACCTAAAGATTTATGAACCTTGATTTAGAAATCACACCATACTATTCGAATACTTGGATATTCGAATAGTATTCGAAAACTTGGATATTCGAATAGTATTCGAAAACTTGGATATTCGAATAGAATTCGAAAAATTGGATATTCGAATAGTATTCGAAAAATTGGATATTCGAATAGTATTCGAAAACTTGGATATTCGAATAGTATTCGAAAACTTGGATATTCGCATAGTATTCGAAAACTTGGATAATCGCATAGTATTCGAAAACTTGGATATTCGAATTATATTCGCCAAATAATTGAGCAACTGAAGTATTCGAATACCGCAAAATTCGACAAATAGTCCCAGCCCTACTTGCTTTACGAAAACAATCCCCAAACTTTGAATACTCCCGACTATCGCAGCCACAAACAAAAACCCACCCCTTCCAGAATCCTGCCCAAGTCACACCAGAATATTCTCAAAAGTCCACGAAAACCAATGACAGAGATACCGATGCCATAAATTGTGCGTCCACGGTTCGCGCGGAAACGAAGCAGCCGAGCTCATTGAAAGCGCGAGGGCGTATAAAGCCAGCCCGTCCTCCACCACCCCACACCCCCTCGGCGAACAAAGATCGCGCCGCGGAAAATGATCCGCGGAAATGCTCGGCCGAAAACGAGAAACGACCGCCTAGGCTCGCGGCGACTGGGGAAAATCAATATCTCCGAAATCATTCGTCCCCTTACATCTTGCGAGCTGGACCGCTCCGATGCAACGCGATCCTGTGCGAGCCTCCCTTGGGAGCAGAATCGCCGAAAGAGAAGCTCGTCCAGCTTGCTCGGAAGGAGGCTGTAAGCCAGAGGAACCACTGTCTATCAGGTGGACGTCGCGCTTGGCAGTTCAGATGAGGGTTGATGGAAACGAAGCACAGCTCTGACCGAAAGTGGGGTTGCGAAGGATGACGTGGAGGATCAGGGAACGCGGACTCGTAAGAAGAAGTGGAAGGAAGAAGCCGGTGCGAGTAAGGCGGCCAGTGAAAGCAAGCGCGGTAGACGAGGAAGGGCTGAGGGTGTGGGCGGAGGACAGAAGGGGCGCCGCGGGGATAGTATCGCGGGGGGTGGAGGGTGCAGAAGGACCTGCGCGCGAATTTCCCGCGTTCGCTCAACCTCATATTGATCCCACCCCAGTAACTCCCCGCATACTACTATAGCTGCTTGGCTGTAGGGGTTGAAGAGGAGAAGCAGGGCGAAGGGGCGGGTGGGCGCGGGTGGGGCAGGAGGTGGGTGGTTGATCGGCGTATACACGAAAGGAGGGAACGTCGAGGAGAATCAGAGAATCGTGGACTACGGGTGGTCCAGCG
This sequence comes from Andrena chrysosceles, assembly GCA_963855975.1. Classification (NCBI taxonomy): domain Eukaryota; kingdom Metazoa; phylum Arthropoda; class Insecta; order Hymenoptera; family Andrenidae; genus Andrena; species Andrena chrysosceles. The sequence continues at coordinate 4,060,559 of OY979766.1, read as the reverse complement.
TCGCGGTGCCTCTGCTCTGAAACGCGTTGCCCGTGTATCGTCTGCGTACCCTGACTGTGGCTGGTGGTGTGTGTCACGGGTGCCCGACACCCTCGCGTCAACCCTTGGCATACGAGTAAATCGTCCTCTGTGACCGACGTCGGTGGCTGGTCAAAGGAAGACGCCGCGAGGGAGAGAAGGTGTGAACAGTGGTGGTGGTGGTTTTCAGGGCTAAGCTCGCGTAAGAGGTGACTTAGTGCGTCAGGTGCAACGGGATCCGCTCGACGAGAGAATAGAGCGTCGAAAGGATCACGTGAGACGCCTCGATCTCGTTAGCCGCGCGCTCACTTTCCCCGTTCGATGGCGAATGGTAATAAAAGGATCGCACGCGGGTCGATCAGTGGCTCGATCCACTGGAGGTGATCTGGCCTAGGCGTCTGTTGCTTGCCTTTGCCTCGAGGCGGGCACAGACGCGTGAATTTTCTGGACACGAACGTTTGTTTCCGCTGCAGGCTGCTGGCGAGCGCGCTCCTCGCGTAATTTTGTCGTTGCCGCGAATCGAAGGTCCTGTTAGTTGCGTCTGCGAGGAAAACGTGGTTATTACGCGTGGACGTTTCTTCTGTGAGGCGTCCCTCGGGCGTCGACTGGTGGATGTCCTGGTCGATGGCCTCGAAAGAGACTGTTCTAGCATCGTTGTTGGAGGAGTCGGGCGAGGCACGGAATGGTAGCTTCGACTGCTTCGAGATCCTTCGCTAGGAGGAGAGCATCTGAGATCGGGGGTTGGCTGGTGAAAGTATTCTTTGCGTGAAGGATGTCTCGCGGATGATTAATTAGAGGTAGAAAGCTGGAGGAATCGCGAAGGTTCTAGAATGTAAACGTGGTGGTAGTCAGCTGGTGATTGAACACTCCATCACGGAGTGTTCGAAGTTTCAAGGGTTTTTCACTGGTTTTGCTACTGAGAAGTAAGAGTGGTGGTAGTGTTGGGATCTAAATTCGAATGATCATGTGAATTCGGTTGAATCCTCTGCTATGCTTCAGTAAATATTGTTATGTATTGCCGGTTCTTGTGCATTTGATATCATGCGAAGGGTGAAATCAACCCCGAAAGTTGTCACGTTTCTTCATTTTTGAAGTATAACTTTGTAATGTTGCTAAACGGAACAATAATTGAAATATAACAACTGTTCAGTTTTATGCACTGTCTTGCTAGCAAAAGAAAAATAAAGTTATATTAAAAAACGCAAAAATGGATAACTTTAAGGGCTGATTTCACCCTTTCACAGTGAATTTGCACAGAAAATAACAGTTTTCCTCGTGAGTACGCTTCAGTGTAGCAGACGGCTTTAACAGATTAGGACATTAGAAGTTAAAAAACTATATATATAGACGAAACGTCAATAAAATCGTAATCTCCTGCCCCTCTACTCAGTTCTACAAAACTAGATTATGGAGAAAAAAAAGTATGATGTCGTTACTGCTCCACGAGCATGTTTATAGAAACAACAGAACCCGGGTTCGATAACGTGGAGCATCATCTGCAAGGAGGAAAGCTTCTGCGATACCCCTTGTTGCTGGTTGCATTTCATGAATAGTTGAAAATGTCGGATGTAAAGTCGTCGTTTGAGATTGGAAAAGCATTTCCATCTACTCGATGCGGTCGCTCGCTGCGAGCATCTGAATAAAAACGAGCCGTTTCTTTTAACGTACACCCGAGAATATATTTTAACGTATGAATACCGACCTCGCAGAATAGCTCGAAACATATTTTCTCTAATTACGCGATCTCCATGATCGACCACCATAAAAGTTTTACAATAACACACGAAACATTTCGAAGTGGTCAGCGATCATGACCATTCGAGATGTTATACAGATATGTATATCCCTAAAACGCTAAAAGCATATAAGCAGCGCAATATTACTGTCTTCTCCCAGTGATCGTAAACATAGTTACGATACTCCGCATAAGATCAACAGAGAGGATGACGGTCCCCGTTGGGGGCCATCGAAGTCCCCTAAATTTCCGCGAAGTTGCGACAGAGATTGTCTAATGGACCGCGAAAGAAACCACCCGTGCGATTTAGAGGGAAGATACGCGGGGTGTTCGATTTAACGATCCATAATGGCGCATAATGGAAACCGGTACGGTTCAGCCTTGCTTCGTTCACCGCGCTAACTTTACTATCGTCGCGAGATGTAATCGCGAGGTTCACCGTCGCGAATGAAATCCACGCAGCCTGTGGCCATTCTCGATGCAACGCTGCCCGGAGTATCTGCGCGAAGCGAGGGACACGAATATCGCGGCCCCAGTTTTCTAGTCGCCGGGCGATATATCGCGAGCGATATCGCTTCCATCGCGTGCAACAAATTAGTTCAGGTATCTCTGTTGGTCTCGATTTTTAATGTTCCACGGTTGGCGGGGAAAATGGTAGAACGTGTTTTCGGATAACGCATGTACGAAGGTCTGAGGTGGATAAAGTTTAGATACACAAGGTGGGTTAGTAGTTATCGTTAGTTGAATATATATTCGAAACTGTGGGAGTTGGAAATTTTCATAACGGAATACGTACGGGTCCACGGGGGGCGATGATTTCTTTGTAGATTCGAGTGCTTTTGAGATGAAAAGGTCAGGTGCGCTTGGAATAGAGTGACCTGTGATCTTTGAAGCTTTTACGATTCAAGTTCTTGTGGTGTGTATATAGTATCTGTGACTTCTGCCGTGTCCTTTTGGGAGGATGTTACAGCTTAAGTCTTCAGTAGCTCGTGATATTAGCAAGAATACCATCGTTACTTTTGAATGTGATTCTTGAAGCATTTCTTGAATTTGAACAGCTCATAGTCTCGATGGGTGTCGTATCTTTCCGGAAGAGTGTTTATCTTTAAACTACTCCTGATCAAATCTGGTCTCCCAGCACCATGTTCCACTTTCCTTCGGAGCAGAAGCAAAGAAACCTACTCTCCTCGATCGAAAAGACAACAAACCTTCCCTTGGACGTTTGGGTCCATTTTGTTCTAAAGTTCTCAACACCCTCACCGAACTCAACTCATAATGACCCAATTAACATTAGATCGACAGTGTGACATTTTTAGTGTATCTGACTGTGTATCTTGAATTCTAAATAATTCAAAATTCTTTTGTATTTCTTTCATAGGTATTTACAGCATATAATTTTCTTTTACAATCAAAAAGTCAAAATTTGGGAGTGAAGGCTTGGGATCCTACTTTGTACAGAACACTCAAATTTTCCCCAGTGTCGTTCTAGGGTCAAATCAGTATTTCAATCTTCCATCACGAAAAAGGAAGCATCCGTTCCTAAGTACAAACTTAATAAAAAAATTAATTCTTCACGATATGTAGAATTGAAAACACCCCTTTTATAAAAAAAAAAGAATCACGTTCCAAAGCGATAGAAGAACTGCTGTCCAGAAACCTGAGCTTCCGGGGGGTTAATTGCCGCGCATCGTGGCGCAAGAAAATGATTGATCGCGGTCAGGAAAGTTTCAATATCGTGCCCCATTACGAGTTAATACCCGGAATCGCGTTTCCACCAAGCGGACTGCTCGTAAATAGGCGAGACGGAAAAGTTTCAGAGGCCAGACTGTCGAGCCGAAAGCCAGCTGGTGCGTTCAGGTTGCCGTCCGCGCGAATGCTCGCGTATGACTCACGGGGATCGCAGAAAGAAAGCGTTTCTGCCGCGATCCGTGGCCGGGAACGGCCAGCCGCGGATAAAAGTAACGATCTGAATGCGCAGATAGAGAGCGGACGTGTGCCTAGGTACGTGCGTGCGTGCGTCAGCCCCCGAGATCGCGATAAATCATTACCCGGGCGTGTTTATCGGCCGTGCACTCGGTCGAAATCCCGTGCAGCTAGACTGGATTTATGCCCACCACTCGATCACGATTGCCGATCGATCGCTCGTAACTGGCGAATCGGGCGCAACAGGCGAGCAACGATCCATCGCGATTACGGTAGTCCGTGGATCGAGGCAGGACCGTGTGCGCGGGAATGTCAGGTGCCTTTCCTTAATTATTATCAATGGCAAAGACTAATTAGCCGGATCTCGCGGTTTCGATTAGACGGGCCAAATTTTCCATTCCTTTAATTCCAACGCAATCCTGATAGTCACTGAACTAAGTAAGGTTCACAATCTGTGAATGAGTTCTTTCGAAAACTTTACACATCTTTTTCATCGTCAATTTTGTGAACTTACTTTGTTTTATTGAAATCTAAGAAGCTATACGTAATTTGTGAATTTTAGTTTTAAAAAGGTAGGGGAGACCGGGGCAAAGTGAACCTCGGGGTAAAATGAGCTTCCTTAATTTATTCTTTAACAATAGAATATATTTACAAATTTTGGAGATGTAATAAATGTCTGTAATACCACAATTAGTATTACATAGTATTTTTAACTAAAAGCAGCTAAACATTGACACTGGCGCTGCTGGAACTCGCCCATAGAAATAGAATCGCGTGAATTTCGTAAAGATGAATTTGATTCGAGTGATATTGAAGGAGGACCTGAGTATCCGAATAGGTTGGTTGATGTGGCTTGCGTAATTGTTGGTTACTTTCAATACGAAGCATCATCGGGGGTGTCGTTGAGTTCACGGTCGATACTTCCGTAGGGGTTAATATCGTAACACAGGGTACCGTAAGCATCGTACCCACAATACCGTTCAATCTACGTGAAAGGGATGCTTATGTCATGAAGGGTGAAGCGCATCACAGGCTGCTTCCTTCGACACGTCGCGTCCCAGTATGCTTAGCGGCAGTTGCAATTTTTGACGAGCTTGCTTTTGCTTTCTTTTTCTGTCGGGGGCTCCACAGGTTGCGCAATGCAAATCGGGCTGGCCTGCCTGTCCAATATCGAGGCTCTGTCCACGATGGGGAACGAGCCTGAGCCTGTACCCAGGCTATCTCTATTCTTCGTCGATGTGCACGCAATGCACCACCTATTTCACGCGCGTTAGAACGACTCTCGTATAGTGGGAGAATGCTCCGCTCTCCACGGTGGTTTGGAATGTGTGTCGCGGTTACTGGCGACGTGGAACGAGTGTATCTTCATGCTGTTAAATTTAGAGTCTTGGATTTTTCATGAGGTCTAAGAGCTTCCTGAGAGCCGGCAAGAGATGGATCATCCTTCATACACTATCTTTCAGCCGAACGGTGATACTTTCATCGCCATATACATTCTGTACCATTATCTGGGGCGGATTTGCGTATGGGCTGAGTAGGCTGCAACCTAGAGCAACAAATTTTGGGGCGCAGCAAATTTTGGGGAGCGGAAAATTTGGAGGAACTGAAAATTTGGGGGAGCTGCAAATTTGGGGGAGCGGCAAATTTTGGGAAGCGATAACTTTTGGGGAGCGGCAAATTTTGGGGAGCGGCAAATTTTGGGAAGCGGCAAATTTTAAGAAGCAGAAAATTTTTGGAAGCGACAAGTTTTCAGCGAAAGAAATTGAAAAAGGTTTAAACACAGAGGCTTGAGACAACTTTAAAAACACTTTTCTTTCATATAGCGAATTAGCAATGACTCGGATATGAGTTGCCATATTGAATTAATTTTGAAATTGTCTCGACTGTTTTAAATTACAATATTGGATGATATTTCGCGGAAATGGTAGAAATCTTCAAATCCGCCCTGACCATTATTTCTATTAGCAATCTAAATCAGTACCCGACAAAGTAAAGATGGTAGTATCTTTCATAATCAGCTTCCAAGTAGGGGACAAACATCACCCCGTGTGTAATTATGACAGCTAAGGAGCCTTTCTACATTCTATTAAATTTCAGATCCTGAATTTTTCATCACGCCTAAGAGCTTCCCGAGAGAAGACAGGAGATAATAAAGTATCTTTATTACTCGATTCTACCCATTTCAGTCTTATCGCTGGTGCATTCTGGACCATCTTCTTCATAAACATCCCATCTTCTCGTCGAACAGTAGTACTCTAATCACCATACACATTGTGTAGCATTATTTCTACGAGGGATTTAAACGACCACTCCTTAAAGTAAAGGCGGTGTCTTTCATAATCAGCTCTCAAGAAGACAAACATTACGACACCTAACGAGTTTACTTTCATTCTGTTAAATTTGGAGTCCTGGGATTTTCATGAGATCTAAGAGGTTTCTGAGAGGCGGCAAGAAATAGGGCAAACATTAGAGAGTATCTTTCCTCCTCGACATTACGTGTTTCATTCGTATCACCGGTGCACTCTGGACCAGCTTCTCCATTTTCTTGTCACTCAGTACTTTCCTCACCACGCGCAGTGTGCCCCAGAATTTCTACCAGCAATCTAAATCAGCACTCCTCGAATTAAAGGTAGCAGTATCTCTCATAATCAGCTTCCAAGAAGCAGGCAAACATCGCGCCGTCTATAATTGCACCTCCTAACGAGCCAAGCTCCCTGTTTTTCCTTATCTACGCCCACGGCTGATGGTAAAAGGTGAGAAGCAAGAGCGTGATACAGAAATCCCTGGCAAGAGACGCGCCACGGGCACCTCTTAACATCGCCCGTCGCTCCAGATGCATTCCCAGCACTTCAGATTGCAATCCTCGTTCCTCGAGCTTAATATTTTTTATGGAGACGCTGATGCCGCGTTTGTGGAAACCTTACTTTTTGCTCCGTGCCGTGCGCAGTCCGCGCTACGTACACGTACGTGGCCGGATTCTCCGAGATTTACGCGAGCCGCATGCAATCCTCTCACGTGTGCCGCGAAATGCTACAATTTTCCCTCTCGGGTTCGTGACGAGTTAAGGTCCGGCGATTCTTCGTTGTTCCCTCCCCTGGCTGGCAAATCCACCTTCGTGACGCGCCTATACGCGCCGGAACGGAATTATCAACCGCTTTATACCTCTTTCCCACTTTCCAGTGGAAAACTTTACGTTACGCGTTTCGTGTAAATCCGCCTATTATCGGCCCTCGACACGGCCGCGTACGCGATTTGTTATCGTGAAAAAGCGTTTACGCGAAAACCAACGGCGGCAACCGCATCGCGCTTCCGATAATTCGCGAAGTAGCTGCACGATGATTTTATCGCGTTTGTGGGATTGGTTTGTTGGCTCTGAAGCAGCGGGGGAGTTGCGGAAACCGTGATGGGGTTCAATCATCTTTGATTTATGGCTTTTCGGGGTGGGTTCCTGCTGAAGGTTGGGAAATTAAAATTTGATGTTTCTGTTTTATCGGCATGTTACTGCGAAAGTTCGGAGACCGGTGATTCCTGGAATTTATGTTACTTTATAGGCGAAACCACATATTCGGCATTCGGCGAATTCGGCATCCGACAAAATGTTCGCTAAAGTATTCGCACATACCTCCACACTGTGCGCTTATTCGGAAAATGACAAGCGTTTCGATTCGATTATTCCGACAGAAGCACACGCAAACATTTCATAATCGACGAATACCGAACATTCGTCGGTGGCGCTGGATCCACACATTCCCTGAATGCTGAATTTTTTGGAGATCGATAACGGGGGCTTTTAGTGTAACTACCTGTTTTTTAACATCTTCAGGAATTTGTTTAACAAAATCTGTAAGTTTATACTGTCTAGCGTTTTGCTTGCATAGTATTATTTCAAGTATTATTTCAAACGTACCTTAATATACAAGCAATATGTCACACAGTATAAACATATAGTTTTTTTTAAATAAGTTTCTGCAGATGACGTTGACAAATAGGCAGTACACACTACATAGCCTATCACCTTAAGTGAATTTTGAAATATTCAAATGTCAATTTGGGTTCGCAAGCGGACTAAAAGTGTCACAGTATCGTCCTAGGGTTGATTCCATATCTACTCGATCGATCATCACACGTGCATCTAACAGATATCATCAAACGATGAGACTAATGTCGTTTAGCTGAGGCATGGAAATGAAAGAAGAACAGCTGCACCGCGGAAGAGCGATTTCCAGAGCGTTTCTAAGCCTTTTCTCCCCTATCGTCCAATTTCTTCCCCTCGGTTGACTCGAGGCCCTAATCGTCACTTGGCCCGTCGTCTCCAGAGCCACTCTTTCGCCCGTTATCAACGTCTGAATTGCCACCGAGTTTATCTTCACGGTTTGCAGCACCGGTTCCCTAGTTGGTTGATCTAGAATCTCCGAAAGGCAGAGACAGAAATAACAGGTGGTTCGAGAAAGAGTATATCAATTTTTCTCATTGTAATCGTTAGATTATAAATGTCTGATACTATATTAAGGATATTTCTCTAGTGTGACGACTTAAAAATATAGTTTCTTCGGAATTTATTTCTAAAAATTTACTTTATTTATCAACTCAAAACTTTGTTCGTTGCTTATACTATATTTCGAGAATATCACCTACAAGCAACGAATTAAGTTGATAAATAAAGTAATTATTCAGAAATAAATTCCGGAGGAAACTATGTTTTTAAGCCACCACTGACCACACTAGGGAAACCCCTCGTTCAAATTCCACTATCAGAGTTCAAAGCTTTCTCCATGGAGACCTCACCATCGGGTTCAAAGATCCCCTCACTGGAGTCTGCCCATGAAAACCCAAAGCTGTATCCTCTGGCTTCTAACTTCTAACCGCCGTGTTTCACTTCGTTCTCAGAACTCTACCGTGAATCAAAGTGTTCTATTCACTATTTCAGCCGACACATCTCCCAAACGACTCAGCGGATATATAGAGCTCCGTTCGTCTAAACTTCCAAGGTCCCGTATCCTGCAGACTTACATACAAACGGCAACCCAGGCGTCCACTTCGATCCCAGCCACGCGAGCTACCCAACATTTCCCTCCTCCAAAGTAAACCGAAAAATGGCGAGCACGTGAAACGAGCAATGCAACGCTCGACCAGCGTTCCGCTCGTCGGTTATCCATTCAAACTAACGAGTAATCTCCGAGCAGATCGATGCCAGATTGCTGGTCTAAAATGCGGCTCCGGGTGCACACAGGCCGCGCCGCGGAGGAACGTTGTCTTCGAGATAGCTAGCGTAGCAGAAACAGGCTGCCTCCACTTCGTTATTACTCGATTATTGCTGTTGCCAGGCTAATCTGTGCCGGCAACCCCGCAGCTTGTACTTAGCACTTAGGTGGATAGTGTTAGGCGGCGGTAAGAACTGACCCCCATTTTGTAACCCCACTTAAGTCACCGCGGAGAGTAGCTGGCATCGCTCTCGAGAAAGCGACGAGAAAGAAAAATCAAAGCATCCGCCCATAGTTACGGACGGATAACCTCGACGGTCCCAGCCTCACCTCTCGACATCGAGCGACGTGTACCCGAGCTTCATGGAAAACGCGATCTTCTGTCAGCAACCTGTTCAGGGGTGTTTGGTATCGTGGAAGACAGTGGCGCACTCAGGATTTAATCTTGGGGGAGCCGAACGGATCAAATATTTTTAGTACAATTTTAATAAAATTTATTAGAGGATTGTAAAAGTTTATTGCGAGAATAAAATCCAGCTTTCTTTTCTGTTTATAATGTCCCTTCTTGGGAGGGACATTATTACACCCCCTCTGGGTGCGCCAGTGGTGTATTAAAATTTGGGGCTGCACTATGATTTTCGAAGATCCATGGCGAAAATAAGGGATACGAGTTTTATTTGGAAAACTTGAAATAGAATTATTCTTTTAATTCTGCAGAGGAAGCTGGTTAGAGAAACTGGATCAGCGAAAAGTTATCTTATAATGAAATTTATATATTAAAAAAACGTGCAAATTTCTCAATGACAAACTGCGAATTTGAAATGGCGCGCCGTGATTAGCGCGCTGTACACAAAAAAAGTGTTGAGCTTGGAATTTCGTTTTAGTGATTTTGAAAGGGTTCCGAGACAAAATTTAAATAGGAAACGCTGAGTTAGGGTGTTGTGATTAGGGAGTTGTTAATTGATTGTTATCTAATTCTGCACTTATTTCTGCACTTCATGGAGTGTTGAGGAGTGTGATTAATTGTGAATTTTTATTATGTAATTGACTGTGCTTCGGCATCGCGTAGCTACCAAAGAATTTCGTTCGGTGTATCGAACCTAGAAGAATGTAAAATGATCTGCATAAGTAATTTGAATGAAACTCGTGAAGCTCAATGAAGCTCGTTACACTGTTATCGGCGTTTGATTAACAAGAGATTGCGAAAGATCGCGTGCAAAGGAAGGATGGATGGAAAAAGTAAGTTTCCCCAAGGTAAGCTAATTAGAAGTTTGACGAAAAGTAGCTGAAATGATACTTGTTAACTTCATTAGCACAAGCTTCAACTGAGCTGCAACAATTCACTTCATTCATTCGCTTTACCCACGATCTTTTCGTTCCCCTTTCAAATTCGAGTTACAGACTTCCCTGTTATTCCACAACGCCACGCAAAGTCATCATTCGAAGTACATAATTCTATGCCGAAATCAATTACAACGTTCACTTGTTCAATCTTCATCAAAGTGATACAATACTTTACACGCATCGATGCATCGTTAACATCAACGCGATTTAATTGAGGACCTTGTCAGCAAGGATGGTGTAGCTCCATTTTTTCATAGTTTTCGAGTTGTGACGTGTAATATACGTAAAGCGTTTTATTGCAAATAAATAAAACCCGAAATATTAATATTGCCGAATATTTTTTCGTCAACAATAGAAATAAAAACTTCTCACCTCATTAACTACTATTTATTCTGTGAAAAAATATATTTTTCAATTATCATTCTCTTTTCAATGTAATGTAATAATTAAGCATAATAATCAAAGCAATAATTTTATAAACAGTTTGTTCTAATTTATCTCGAGTTAGTAAATATGCAGCTGCACCCCTCACGCTGCAAGGTCCTCAATTGCTGGCCCACGTTTTATTCCCACGATGCGTTATTAAATAATCTCACTCGATAACCCTAAAGTTAACTTTTCCCATCCGAGTCCTTAAAACGCGTTCGCCAATCGAAGTGTTGATTCACCGGGCAAGGATTCTTCACTTTCTCGCGGTCGAATGAAAATATCCAGCTACTGAACGCGTCGCGCCGCAAGGCCCAGCGCGACGGAGAAGCACGCCGCACACTGGGGCAGAACTCCGAAAACGTGGCAAAAACCCAAAATATGAAAGTCCATAAACCCCCAGTTTTCTGCCGCCAAATTATACCTGACACCATGCCTCAAAAGGTTCGGGGGTGTATAAATATGATGGAAAGCCAAGGTCAGATTTATTTAATCTTGAACTTGAGCTTCATTAGTATCCCTGGTGAGAAAGTGAAAAATTCGTGTGCATTAAGACGTGTTTTCTTAAAGTTCCTTACATTATTTGGAAACGCAATTGATATGGCTGGTACATCTAGTGGTAAGTATTCGATTACGTATTATAACATTTAGAAAATATTTTATAATTCATGTATAGTGAACGTTTTTGGCAGCCTTCCGGAAGTAGCAAAATTTCTGTGTTTACCTAAGGTTTTAGTTGTGTTCCGAGCGTTTCCGAGCTGAATTTTTTTTTTGTATATCTCGAGAAACTATTCTGTTTTTATAATGTGAAAGAAATTGTTGCTACTTCTTGCTACCTTCTGCGATATTTCACATTATCTGCGTGCCGTACCTCCAAGATAATCACTATGGTTCTCTTTAATTTCGCAGATTCCGGTTCAAATGATTTCATTTCACTTACAAGAATGGAATTATTTAATATTTTGAAAACGTGCGAGGAAAAATCATTGGATGAGAAACTTTCCCACTTGGAAAAATTTATTATATATATATATTCAATGACATTTAAAAGCTTTTAAATGTCATTGATTCTTTTAACCAATTTTCCTGTTTTTTTATGAACTTATAGTCCACTCTGTGAGACTCCGCCCATTTCTTCTTAAAACTAGATACAAAATAAGACAATGTCTTTTTCAAATTGGGCAGTGCACTGTCTGGACACATTTTGCGTTCAGAAATAAATTTTTCCAAGTGGGAAAGTTTCTCATCCAATGATTTTTCCTCGCACGTTTTCAAAATATTAAATAATTCCATTCTTGTATGTGAAATGAAATCATTTGAACCGGAATCTGCGAAATTAAAGAGAACCATAGTGATTATCTTGGAGGTACGGCACGCAGATAATGTGAAATATCGCCGAAGGTAGCAAGAAGTAGCAACAATTTCTTTCACATTATAAAAACTGAATAGTTTCTCGAGATATACAAAAAAAAATTTCAGCTCGGAAACGCTCGGAACACAACTAAAACCTTAGGTAAACACAGAAATTTTGCTACTTCCGGAAGGCTGCCAAAAACGTTCACTATACATGAATTATAAAATATTTTCTAAATGTTATAATACGTAATCGAATACTTACCACTAGATGTACCAGCCATATCAATTGCGTTTCCAAATAATGTAAGGAACTTACATTAAGAAAACACGTCTTAATGCACACGAATTTTTCACTTTCTCACCAGGGGTACTAATGAAGCTCAAGTTCAAGATTAAATAAATCTGACCTTGGCTTTCCATCATATTTATACACCCCCGAACCTTTTGAGGCATGGTGTCAGGTATAATTTGGCGGCAGAAAACTGGGGGTTTATGGACTTTCATATTTTGGGTTTTTGCCACGTTTTCGGAGTTCTGCCCCACTGTGCGCCGGAGGGAAAAGTGAGCCCCGTCAGCTGGCTCGGCCACCTAGTTTCCACGCCCTTTAATTACCTGCAGACTCGACAGCGACTAGTTTCTCAGTGAAGTTGTCATTACGGCTGTAGAGAGGCTACCACGGCCCGCTGCTCCCGTCATTTTCTCCTCGCGACGATACGCGAAAGGTCGCGCCGCTCGTCGAGAGTGTCATTGTCCAGTTTACGTTTCGAGATCCTTTGTTCGCGACACTCGACGACGCTCTGTCCACCTTTAACGATCGCTGGCTTCGTCATCGGGGACATCCTATGACTCTTTCGGAGATAACGCCCGGCGAGAGCGATCGCCCTCGGTTGGAAATCGAACGATGGAAAGTGGGCGCGAACAATGACGTCGCCAGAAGCACGAGGTGGCCCGTGGGCGTCCGCGGGTCTGGGCTCACCATTTGCCTCCGTGAAAACGCTGTCGAAACGCGGCTGGACCGCCACAAAGGATCTGCCAAGTGCGTTGACCGTCCTTTCGAGACACCCGCGCCCTTGGGATTCCTTTCGCGAGTACCTGCGCGCATCTTGGCCCCGCCATCTTGGCCGTGAAGCGAGATAAAGCTCCATAAACCAGGCACAACGCTTTCCCAACGCCTGGCGAATAGAGACCCCGCGGAATAGGCGCGTTTTAATTGCGCCAGCGTCGCGAATCCTGCGCCAAGGACGCGGCTCCGCTCGTAAGCAGCGCAAGAAACGTGGCTGGATGGTCGTAAGGACGTCGAGTGACGATCGTTTAGGGCGCACTTAAATGTTGGATTGATTTTTAATTGTTTAGCTAGAGGTACAGGTGAAACAGGGTGGCAATGGCGATGCTAATTGAAATGGGGTGGTTCCTCGTGGAAGAATTAATTGAAAGGGAAGGGTAGTTATCTTCCAAACGAGGCTTCCTTTTCAAAGATCGCTCAAGTGTATTAAAATTAAAAGAAAATTGGAGAAAAATAATATTTATCTCTCTTTACCTCTAAAGGGTTTATGAAGACTTAAACTTAAACGAAGACTTAAGACTTTTGAAGTCTTAAACTTTTATTTAAATGTTACCCTTGTAGTTAGAATAATTCATAATGTCGATACCTCTATCTTCATTTCTCCTCAATCTCGCAAAACCAACATCTCTGCTTCTGCTCGATTTGTTTTCAAACGATATTTCTCTGCAACGAAGTAGGCTTCGCTAATACATGCATTTGTTAAGAATCATTCACAGTTCAAATATTTTTCTGAAGTGTTTGAGAGGATTGGTAACATCAACATGTACCCGTAAGAGGACTTTTGGAGTTCGTATCGATCCTATGCATTTGTAGATCATTCGTAGCTTGGTTTGCATTCGTCGATTATTAAACCATCTTGCTCGATTCCATGAATCTTCAGGCTTATCCATTGTTCGGGACACTGAGCGATATCCACTGCAAGGCGCAGGCTAAATCCACCCACGGACGCCAGAACTCTCGGGTTTCAGTCGATCCTTCCTTCCCCATCCGAAAAAACCGTCAAGAGGCGCACCGATGTCTGCCTCCTAGATGTTGTATGCAAATTTTCTGCCTTCTATCTGCGCCGACGGACATCGGGCGTTATGAATCACGTTGCGTTTCTCGGACCTGGCGTCTCCAGTTGCAAGCAGGAAATAACATCCGACGCTGTATTCCAAACGATTGAAACACATGAATTCTTTACGCTGCCCCTGCAACAACCTCTGCCAACTGTCAAACTATGCATATATATTTAAAGCAGGAGCTTGAAATCGTTTTACAACTTTATGCTTGTCATAGATTTGGGCAATGTTCGTTTGAATTTATTCGGCGAAGAATGAATAACATTTTTCTATCTTTTATTATATTCAAAATTCTTATTTGGGTAAAAGCTTTGCCATCTGTGACTCGACGAGTCACAAGTGGATCCAGAACCACCTTCATTTCCTCCTCTTTCATCCCACCTCCTTTTCCTTACTCCTCAGCTTCAACGTTGCCATAAATCATTCTTGCACGTCACCTATCATTCGTTATGAAGAAATTTACCCAACTCCATTGCTCACCTAATTATCTATCCCTGCATCCTACTCGTCAAAGACCAGTCACTCTTCTGCGTTTCAGTAGGTAGTTCGATCAACATCTTCTCATAAGCTCGCTAGCAGGCTTTACCGCTTAATCGTGCATCTGAATCGAGAAAGCTCGTCAGCGGATGTGCAGAAAAGTACAGAATGATTGGCCAGTGCGTGTTCCATTGCTGTTAGGATCCAAGGTCCACGCGTAACGAGCGCGCGGGACGCCAGCTTTCCATTTCACGAGAGCATCTTACCATCCGCGGCGATCGTAAACTCGTCTATCCGTATGCTCGAGCGCAGACAGAGCGATAAAGTACGCGTAGGCCTCGCGGTAAATCTGAAAGATCGTTCGCCGACGTGTCGCGAGACGGTCACGCGATCTTCCGCCAAGTAAATAATCACCATCACGAGAGGCGACCCGCACTCCATTAACACTTTCAGTGGCGCAAGGTTTTAAGAAATGCCTCTTCAAGTCGGTCAGACATTTCTAAACTATTGTTCCTGCCGAGAAGATTCTGCTTACAGACGGTTTCAGTTCCGTGACGGTTCAGTTTCGAATATTCGTTACAGCCCTACTTTCGACGTTTCCCAAAGAATCTCGTAAACACTTCAGTCGAAGTGTTGTCCAGCCACATCCGAGTTCCCATCGCTTAGAAACCATACGCAGCCTGCAACGAGACGCATCCAAACCCTAACGCGATAACATCCCGCATAAAAATTATCATCAAACGTCGTGACAAGTTCTCGTTTCGTCATTCTCGAAAGCATCCATCAATTCTTGCAGAGTGCGCCGCATAAAAAGCTGAATACTCGCACCATGGTGAACCCGTTCCCCAAGCGTGAAAAGTGAGATGAGAATCGCGGCACCACGGGGTATGTAGCTCGAGCGACAGACTTCGCCCCGCGAGAAGTACGTAATCCAGCAGCAATCGGGGAATTATAAGAAGAGACGCGCGGGGGCGTGGGTCGCATTCCAGTGGCGTAAAAATAGGACATTTTTGTGTGATGATTCGTTGCACGGCGGAAGAGAATCCAAGGGTCAAGCTGTTTTCCTATGATCCCGTTCCGCGTCCGAAAATATCCGCGTGAAGAGCGACGTTCGGCAACGGGGGCGAGATAAAGCTCGAGGAACTGGCCCGGCGATTGCCTCAGATGGAAGAACTGGCGTTCCCACTGAACGTCACCCGATATCCCGGCGATAAGTCAGCGAAGTGAGTGCTCGTTGGATTTCCTGACGGTGCCCCGGCCCTGCCCCAGGAATCGATCGTTTCGCGCCGGTGTGTGGACCACGGGGCTGGACTCGTCCCGTCGAGATCGCGAGCCATGGACGCCCTGGAGCTGCAAGCGGCTCTGGTGAAGCTGGACCCGGCCACCACGGTCACGCCGATCGGCGCCAGCGTGAAGATCGTGCCGCCTCGTCATCGCATCGCCTTTGCCGTCGACATCGACGAGAGCAACCTGACCCTGGAGAACTCGCCCGCTTCGAACGACGAGAAGCCGGGCAACAACGTTTCCGCCACGCAGCCGAGCGCCCCTAGCAAGCTGCAGCACGCTAAATCCACGGTGAACCTGGCGCCGCCTGGTCATCAGAACCGCCAAAACCATCAGAACCATCAGAACCCACAGCAGATAGGGCTGGCCAAGTACAACATGGCGGAGGTCAGGTGACGCCAGCCTTTCTTCGACCTTATCTTTTATCACACCTACCCGCCGCACAGAAGCAGCAAGCAGCACGCTAAGCATCACTCTAAGGAGAAGAGACATAGATCTCATGTGGTGAGTCAGTGGATGTACAAAGTGTTCGATGTATCTAGATTCGGGAGAATTGTTTGCCTTGTTTAGGTGTTGAATCGTAAGCTCGTCGGTGGCCGAGTCTTTTTGATCCACGCAGAATGTTGCTCTTTCTGTTCTTTTTTCGGGGAATATGTGTGCGATTTCGATGCGAGAGTTTGATGCTTGACGAACGATTTAAATGGAATTCGGACGGATCAAGTGCTCGCCTTGTGATCGAGGTTGCTGTTGCCGATAGTGTAATCTGTTACGCGGTCCGGTTTATGTCTGTGTGCACAGTAGATGGAATATATGTTGCAAGGGCATGCATGATGCACGGAGCGTAGCGAAAGTGTACTGGGACACCATCAGCTGCTCGTTTTTTAACGTACCAGAGAATGATATTATTATCGCGACGTCGGATGAGATTCTCGACGCCTGTCGTCTTGATTTCTTGCAATCTGTGTCGCCCGTGGCTTTTATGTTCTTTCAGATCGCACCCGCACTCATTGCCAGTTTTGCCAAAGAGACATCCATCAAAATAATACTGTATAACACTAGGGTGGCCCTTATTTATACGTGTCGATTTTTTTTTGTATTTCTTTGCTCTCATTCCCTAATATGGTGCCGACCAGGCCTTAAACTTTAGAATTCATCAATGGTTTGAATTTGAGTAATTTCTCAAAAATGGTGAGTCCTATCGAAATTTTGTTCCAATAATATTAAAAGAGCATTCAATTTTCTACAATTAGTCTATATATGATTTTTTCGTGCTTCCAACCATTTTTTAGGTAATAGTGTTTGAATATAGAGAGGTCCGCACTACGCGCGTATAAACAATACGTTTGCGAAATGTAGACCTCTCTATATTCAAACGCTATTATTTACAAAATGGTTGGAAGCACGAAAAAATGATATATACAGTAATTGTAGATAATTGAATGCTCTTTTAATATTATTTGAACAAAATTTCGATAGGCCTTATCATTTTTGAGAAATTTAAACTTTAAGGCCTGGTCGGCACCCTTTCCTGTCGTCCGATTGCAATAATCTTTTTCACGGACTACCGTAAAATGGGGGAACATTGGAAGGTTTTTGAAACATTTTGTTATATAATGTAAAAATTAACATGTTTACATTTGATTTAAGTATCTTATCATAACATTGCATCGTTTGTGATTGTACTACAAGTGTCAAAATTCACAAAATTTGTATCCTTTCCTTCTTTAATAAATGTTAAAAGCGTTACTGTACCGGGGTAACATTAGCACATCATGTAGATAGCATTAACGGGATAAGTTTTATTCATCTGAGGTCAGTAAACTTAAATTTCTATATTTTATTTTATTTTTTGCATCTTAACTAAAATCAACTCGTAACATTGCCACATCATATAAATAGCATTAACAGGTTAAGTTTTACTAATCTGACGTAAAACAACGTAATTTCGGCGTATGCCAATGTTACCCTATGCTGCCAATGTTCCCCCATTTTACGGTATTTCCTTATGAAATGGAACCATATTAGGAGGAGAGAGCAAAAGAAATCGCAGGTTGAAAATAACGGTCACTCTAATATAACACAGCACAGAAAATTCCCCGTCCCCTAAATTCGAACTCCATCCCGTTCCCTCGAAATCGAGAGTCAGACAGCGAAGAATCTGTGCATCGAGCGGTTAATCCAGTGACCCAATTCAGCCAATTCACCGCGAGCATCGGCTAGAAGTCTCGGCCGCCTAAAATCGATACATTCGCAAAGTGACAACATCCATCGCTTCGCCCGCCGATGAAACCGACCGCGAGACTCGCCGAAGGAGTCCTTTCTTCGCCGAAAACGGTTTCGCGTAACCGGTTGCCTCTCGGTTCGCTGCGCGTCTGTCGCCGAGTTAGCGGATATAATGGCGATGCGCTTCCGCTGATAGCCCCCGACGTCTTGCCCGTGTATAATTCGACGGACAAAGAGCCCGGTTGAATCCCGTGACGGTGTGTAGCGGTGCATTTTGTCGCATTTGCCGAGCGACGGTTCCGCGCGGCTTTAATCGTGCACGCGCCAGCTGATGCGGTGGAAGGCACGCCTGCACTTGCTGCAAAGCAGTGCATAATGGGCCTATCGCGAGCCATTTACCTACTCTGCCATCAGACTATCGCCAGCAGCCACGGCACGGACATTTAATGGACGTATTTCCGGAACGACGCCGGCCTGCGGGGTAAATGAAGCTACGTGGAATGTCCTTGCGCTGTGACCTGGATTTCTTAAGGGCGCCGTTCGAGGGTGTGCTAGGCGGAGGCGCTGCTGGCGATTATTGATAATGCACGAGCAACGTATCGATCGGTTTGAATTCGTCGATGGTTTTGTTAGGTGACAGTGGAACGTTTGGTAACACTTGATGGAGGAGGGTTTCATACCGGAGACAGGTGTATTTAGGGTGCAATAGTGTTTTTTTATGTGGGAGAGAATATTTTATTTATTTGGGGGTTCACTGTGTAAGTGAAATAAATATTTCAGTAATTACTGGGATGAAAGAAAATTGTGAGGGAAAGGTAGATATTGTAGAAAGTAGTCATCTAAAAAATATATCGAGCATGAGAGTTTAATACGAGGAACAAGTGTGTTTGGGGTGCATTAGTGCTTTGTAAGTGGGGAAGAATATTTCATTTATTTGGGGGTTCACTGTGTAAATGGATTGAATTTTTTAGTAAGTGGGTTATAATAGAGGGGTGTACTAGGATGAAAGAAGATTGCTGGGAAAAGGTATATTTATACCTATTGTAGAAAATATTCGAAAGAAAGTACATCGTGCAGGTTTTTTTTTACTAAACATTGATTAACGTTTACATTAATAAACGTTTCTTCTGCTTTCAATCGGAGGATTTAATGCACAGAAGGCGTGGGGGTGTGGATACATCCACGGGACCGTGCAGGGTCGCGCAAAAACTCGGGGGATCGAAACGATCGGCTATCACGCGGAACGAGTCCTATCAAGAGTTCTTGCTTTGGCTGGCGTGAAATCGAAACCCAGTTCTGTTGGATCGCAAATATTGTTGCATTCACTTTTGACAGGAGCACCGTTACACCTTTGCCACGGCAAACAGCCAGACATGATTCATATCTTGCTCGACATTGAGCCATTGGCGTAACGTTATACACTCTGATCCCTGGTGTAGGCGGGCCTCCAAGGAACACCACCAACTAATCCCCAAAGGGATATTGCTTCTATAGAGGCCCTCTATTCTATTTCTATTTCTTAGAACGCAACTCCTCCGGGGGTTGGTCCGGGTGGCATTGATTTTTCGAGCAAATTTGTACGAACGATCGCTGGATGTGTTTACTCGAGCATGCAAGGTAAATGGCGTCGTTATTGAATGTGGAAAAGGTATGGGCGCTTAAAAATAAGCACTCTTTGTTGACACGTGAGAAGAGTTGACAGGAAATATGACTTGTGGAGGACACTGGGCTGTTTAGTTTTTAATTGACATGTGGATTTAATAAAATTTTAATAATTCAAACACTGGAGTTTTGGTATGAAACGCTGTGGCCCAGGGCATCCGTAGACTTTTTCCAGGGGATGAGCAACTTTGGGGTGACGGACAAAAAAATTAAGTAGTAAAGAAAATAATAATGGGATCATAAAACACGCGGTGCGATTGGAGTAGCCCTCTTGTTTTTTTGAACCCATTGTATAGCGTCAATTTAATTAAAATTTTAAAACTGAAATTTAAAAATATTCACTTTTTTAGTGTAAACTTAATAAATATCAGTTTCTACAAATAAGTGATTTTTTCTAAAAAAAATGAAGAGAATTGAAAGTCGTATAAAAT
The DNA here is from genome assembly GCA_963855975.1 of Andrena chrysosceles. NCBI lineage: Eukaryota > Metazoa > Arthropoda > Insecta > Hymenoptera > Andrenidae > Andrena > Andrena chrysosceles. The sequence goes on along the minus strand of OY979766.1, from coordinate 4,040,355 downwards.
AATGCCTATTTAGGTATGAACGCTTTTTTTGGTCAATACGTTTCTCTATACACAAAATGCAATCGAAAATAGTCAAGAATCTAAGATCTCAGTTCACGATAGCCCTCATCAAAGCTTGCAGACCATTGTACATATCGCGCTCGAATCGATCGAAAATTACAAGTCAAGAATTGGATCAAGCTAGTCGTCCCTAGAAGCACGTGTAGTACACGAAGAGACAATAGGTCCACACTGCTAGACACTTCACCTGCACAGGCTGGTCAAATCGATAGCTTGTACCTGGTAACTCGATCGACAACATCCTCAACAGTGTGGGAATGCAGAATAAAACAGAGAAGGTGCTGATTCTATCGCTTTCAAACGAGTCAGAATCGTGGAACAGATTTTCCGTTCGGAACCATTGTTTACAAGAGAGACCACTCCGAAAATCTATTGCTCGTGTACGTTGAAACTTGAATTGACACACATTGTACCTTGATTTCCATAATTTAATGTAACTAACATTCAAACTGGCAGAAGCTTATATGCACGTTCTCCACGACCAATCACGATTAATTAACGTCAGCTGGGCCAACACGCGGATGGGGGCGAGTTCATTACCAAATATCAGCTAGGAAATTCAGAGTTCTGCATTTGGAGGCAGGAAATTGGTTACCACGTCGCCACTAATATCCAAATTGAAGTGACCGCGGCAATTCACTGTGTGCTTAACTCTAGCAACCCTCTCCAATATTGTTTCTTGTATTCTAACTAAATTACGGAGAATACAGTGCCCCAGATAAATCAGCGTTACAATTCATCAGAATCCAATTGTGTAGCAACAGTATTTCACCAAACTTACTCTGTGCTGCATCACTGATTTCAAAATACACTTAAATCACGGCAGCATAAAAATGTCACAAAAAACAAACTATCTAACCAACTCCTTTTTTTAAATATTAACAATCACGAACTGAACAATAACCCTGAGCTAGCTATTTCCTAAATCTTATTATAATCCACCCTAAATACAAAACTACTTGTGTTACCTGTTATTAAAATTGCATATTGAAAAATTGCAAAGATTTTAGTTTAAAATCTTATCTCAAGGCGGTATATGAATGGAACGGAGTAAAATAGATCCCAGCATCCAACGGGTGGTCAAACTATCCCACGTAGATCGTCGCGTTGTTCTGACCCCTCGTAGAACCACAGAAGGGTGAACGTTCGAGTGCAGGGTCTGTTGCAGGAATTTAAATTCGTGCACACGAACCTTTTCCCCATTTATGCCTGTCACGCAGTGTGACTTGCACGCGTAGTTCTAGCGCGTACGTAGGTATTCCGCGTGCAGCAAGTCCGCTTCTCCGTATGTTATTCGTGCGCTGCAATGCATGCGGAAATCGCTGACCGCGTACGTGTCTGCGTGTCAACGAGTTTCGTGGTATTTGTACGGTGGCTCTGTCTGTACACGGGTGTTTAACATTCCTCGGTTTACTGGATCCTAGCTGTTTTTACTGAAAAAAAAGACTGCCGTGGAACGAGAATAGGGAGTGGAAACACAAAGGGGTAACATGTGACGTACTGTTATTCCACGACATTTACAGGAAATACAAAGTGATGCCTGTTTGCTGTTGATAATAGTGGTATATTTGAGGATGCAACTGAGATTGAATTCTGAACCCTCAGTTCCTAAAATGACCCCTCTTAATTTTTTACTCACTGTCACTCAGAGTCACTGCTTTCAGGGGTGAATCTACACCTCTGGATCGGTGGACATTTGTAAAAAAATTTTTACTAAAGTAATTAATATTTTAGTATTAACGATTCATCCCTAAAAGCAGTGACCATTACTTTTTATACCCCCTGTACATACGTCACAAAATATGACGATAAAGTTCAGAATATAGTATCTCTTTATAAATTATTGTATGACCAGATTCATACGTTTATGGTGATTTGGAAACTTAATAACACTTTCCACGCTCGTACATAATCTCTTCACCCTCTGTTCTTTAATTTCCCACCAACACCGCCATTTGCCTTTCTAACCACCCCCTGTCCGTGCTTTTTCCCGTAATTTCATTTCGCCCGCATTAGGGGGTACCGGCGCAATATGTGCATGCAAATATAAGCCGCGTGTATAACCACATAAATTTAACGGGATTCGCGCGGTTCTATTATCTTCGCACTCGTACACATCCGGGCCACGTGCGGGAGGATACATCGTCTATAAATCTCGAACAACCCTTTGCACGTCTCGTTCAGAACAGAGAGTTTATGGTTAGGCTTATTCAGAAACCACTGATCAAACTAGGACTGCTCATTCTGCTTAACTTGAGGGTGAAGTAAGGGAGCCGAGTTTAAAGGACGAAAATATTTTTAATGGAAGTTTAATAAAATTCATTAGATGATTATACAACTTTCCTCAAAGAATAGAATCCCGTTTTCTTTTACTTCTACAAAGCCTCTTTTTGGGGAATGCCACAGAATTCAGAACCATAATTAAAAAATTAAAGCAGTGAACGTAAACTCTTACGCAACTTAAAAATAACTTATTCCAAGGAAACAATAATAATTCTAATCCACTAAAACGAAAGATCCCCACACCTAGCGCAAATAAGGGCACGAAATTCTGCAATATTTACAATCGGACATTCAAAGCTTTACAAGAACCTCCCTCGAAACTCAATACACTTTCCACAGGGGGTTGGTGTCGAACTTCTAACCACCAGCGTGCATATCACACGCACACACACACACACACACACACACGCCTTTAAATCCACGCGACTCCCCTCTTCATTATCATTAAACTCGGCTGCGAAGCGACCCCCGTAGTTGGTCCAGCACCCTCGTATTCGGAGCGTCGTCGCCGGCGTCCCTCCGCAATATGAAAGAGGCCCACCGACAGGGTCAGTCTTTTCAATTAGGGCTTCAACCATGACTTAACGAAGCTTGAAAAAAAAAGAAATGGTCGAGAAACAGTGGGAGGAGCCACGGTGTACGCGTGCTTACACGCCAGACCAAGATTTAAGCTGAATCCACGAAGGGGGATGAGTCTACTCTACTTAAGGGCTTCTGTTGCAGCAGACGTAATATAGACGTCTATGCGACGCCCGCGGCGTGTCTATATGGCTCTGTGTGTGTGCACGGCACAGTCGAGACCGGATCAATCGACTTAGAGTCGATCCCCGAGGTTTTGCCCAGGAAATTGGGTAAACGGATTAAAGGGAGATGTTGCGGCTCGGTAGGCGTGCCACGAAGGATTATCGGCTGTGAATATTCGTTACGTGTCGCGTTACGACAATTATTCGTGGTACGCGCGGTCTGATAATTGTTTGTAGTTGTTGTAATGGATTTGCAGTGGAAAGCTCGCTAGTTGTTAGCAATTCTGCTGTTGGAGTGGAGATATTATCCGACTTAACGCAGATCGGGATTAAAAACAGCTGTCAGAGCTGAGCTGAGCCTTCTTCCGTTCTCATCATGGTTTTCTATTTTTATTTCCGAATTATATTCTGTGCAATTTTATGGTCACTTGGGTGAAGACTCTTTTGGGTAAAATTGGCTTTGGAATATAGGATTTGAGGAATAAGTTGCTAATTTCAGAACTTCGTGTTTCTTTTTTTAATTATTATTAGTAGTACTCGTCGTTATTACTCAATAGGAATTTACAAGAGAAATCTGTAATGCTTTACAGACAATTAACATACATACTCTGTATCTACTGTTAACAAACCTACCCACAAGTTTTCGGATAGCAAAACTCTTTAACCTTGTTCGATCTATTTCCCAAGAAATCTGTCTAACAAAATTTATTTCGATCTCGGTTCACAGACGCTTGCATCAATGGACCATTCAAACAGATTATGTACCTATATACCAAAGTATATACCCTCACAGTATATACCACAGCCATACCCTCCGAGAGTCTCCCAGAAAAGAAATCACGGACGCTCGTCAAGCGTGACAGACGGCGCGTCATTAACTCCTGGCGAGATTAAATGTAACTTTAAACTTTATATTGGAAAGTCTATTACGTATCGTATTCCCTTTCTCCCAGTCGTACTCGTTCCCCGACAATCGTTGGCGGAATCACCGCACCGAGTGTGAAAGTCGAACGTCCCGGATTGCTGAGTTATTCCTCGAGCGTCTCATTAAACGTCAAGCGCTTCTCGTAAAACACAAATTAAACGCATACGTACGTACCATACGCTCGTTGAATCGCGTGCGCGCGCGTGTGGCGAGGGATATAATTAATATTCATTAGAGAACTACCTTAATAAGGGTCGGACACACGATGCCCGCGCGTCGGGTGGCTACCTTGGAAAATGACGAGTAAGAGTTAGAGCGTGAAAGAGGGAGACCTGAAATTTAATCGAAGTCTACGAACAGGGCGTCTATTAATACCGATTCCACTCCGATGGCTACCTCCTCTGTTCCTCGAATAAATATAAACCCCCGTCGATGGAGAGCCCGTGGTCAAGGTTTCCCCGCTGCTTTTCCTCTTCGGCTACCTGGCCTTGAAGCTAGTGCACGCGCGATGTAAACGCTATCAAATTCCTCCACTTCTGTGGGGCCTCGAGCGGCGTCGCGGCGTTCAAGGGATGTTTAACAAGATTGCGAGGGGAATTATGGGTTCACTTTGTTCTCGGACCCGCGATCCCTTACTCGCGTGAGGCTGCTCAGACGTTGAATCCAGAGTCACGCACATCCTGACGATTGTAAAAGCCGGATGTGGATATTTACAGTCCGCGAATAACTGCCAATCTTAGGAATGGGATGAAGCAACGCGGCTGCTGATGACTCATCGATCGCGTTCTGATATTGATCTTCTGAATCATGACAATTTTCTGCCGATTGCTACACGGTAACAACGCGAGTGGAGAGCGAGAACGATTTGTTTACCGTGGCGTGATTGTCGAGGCTTTCTCGTTTACGAAGTGTATTCTACTTTGCTCTATTGTAGGCTTTATTCCATTTAACGGTGATCGCTGATTGGGGGTGAAAGTGCGCCGGGGCGAGTTCAGAATAATAGCTTCTCAATTATAAAGAAAACAGGGGATAAAGAAATATAGGTGTAGACGCTTTTTACCCTGCGTATATCCTCTACATATTACCAAAGTTTCATAATTTCGTTAATTTCTGACAATGAGTTGGTGATTTTTCCTTTTTAACCGACTTCAAAAAGGAGGAGGTTACAGAGTCGTCACGTATGTATTTTTTTTATGTTTGTCCGCTCATAACTCCTCAGCATATGGACCAATTTTGATGACCTTTTTTATTCGAAATAGGGTGGTCCCACCCTACACTGCATCAATATTGACTCAATACTGGGCTAGTACTGGTTAATTCAAACTTCACTTCATTGCATAATTTGTATTTCATGTATTCTCCCATTTCTTATGCGCGGACCCCATATAACGAATTTGACACATCCTTATTCTCATTTTTTCAAGTCGCTTATTTTTGGAATCTTCCGTTTCTAGCAAACGGTTATTTTTTACGAGCAGCTCTTTGTGTAGGCCTACCCATACTTTTTCAATAAATGTAGTTATATAATTGAAATAACTAAAGAGTACAAAATAAAAATGCACTAAAAAGTAAAAAATAATTTTTTCACTTATTTAATCTACGCTCTCAATTTTTTTAAGTCTCCGCCAGATTTATTAGTACCTTAATACTTCCCTCTAGAATTATCAATAAGAACACCAATATCAAGCCCCCATTTCCTAATCCCCTTACAAGAAATCACATTAAGGAATCATTCACTTCAAGAACTGCCCAAATTTGTTAATCGTAATGCTCCCACCAGTAAATCGTTCCATTTATCAAGCAAATTACTCTCGCGACGCAGCGCAGAGCGGCGCTAATTCAAGGAAAGTGATTTAGATTGTACGCCGGGCATAAAGTAACGTTTCAAGTGATATAGGATCGTTCGCGGGCGGCCCACGCGCCGCGACGCGATACGTTTACATCGGACGCATATAAAGAAGATTAAGCAAACGAGATTTGCCTGAAGCCCGAAGTTCCACGTGTTCCACAGAACTCCGCGATTTTACAGATCAGCGAAGTAACAGACATACAGGATGCACCAAAAACACATACTTCGGTAACGGGCAGTGGACAAAGAAGACAATAAAAAAAACTAAAAGATATATCCGTGTTTATAGAGACACAAAAGATATCCCAGTTGTGGATGGTCAATTTCGAACAACGTTTTTACATATTTCGTGGAACGTGTCAGTTACTCGCTTGGTTACGTGTTTGAGCTGGATTAAATTATCCGTGAGCGTAAAAATAGAGGTCCTTGATGTGCAGTGTTTGGGATTATCTGTTACAAACGCATATACAGGGACCAGGTGTGATAGTTTTACAGTATTATACTAGTATCACTAATCCACTTTATAACCCCCAATCTGTGGAATAGAAATCTTAAGGGGGGGTTCTGCCTTGTGGGACCGAAAAAGTAGGTGATATTTGCGAATTTTTTATAAAAATACTGTTGAACAGATTTATTTGAAATTTGGCAAGTTGTTTTATTATACTTTTAAGAGTTATTACAAATTTTTCTGATGCTATACAAAAAAATGTGCGTGTGTAGAGCGTCGTTTTTTCAGTTTTGCACAACGTAGGTACCGCAGTTTTTCGCTTATACACATCTTAATATATAAAGCAAAAAGTGTTTTCTAATGAAAGTATCTTATTTCGGTTCCCGTTCGGAGTCTAAACTTTCTTTTGTCCCCAACTGTACAAACTTCTTCGTTCAGGTTTATGTACCATTCTTCCCAATACGGCAGACCCCGTGAAACCTGCTGCCACGACGGATCAAGGTATCCGATTCACGATGTAGATCTCTTTGTGCGCCGATCGAAAGTCCATAGGAAGCAGGCTTGCACTCGTTGCGCAGACCGGATGCATATTCCGCCGCCCTGCGCGGGCGTTCTTGAACCGTGCTCTTCCTGAGCCGTGGTCGCGGCCAGAGATACTGTGCAGATAGTACTCGCGTCTGTTTTCGACGTTTATTCCATTCGCTGTTTAAATCCGTCGCACGATGCCTCGCGTCTGCATTTCCATGCAAATACCCCCAGCCTGCTCCGTATTCGCGGATTTCGAACGGAACTTCTTGCATTGCCACGACGAGGGGATTGCAGGGGCGCGGGGAAATTTGCAGGGCGGAATAATTTTAAGAATACGCGGCTGTTTTTAAGGTCGACCACAAGCACGTCCGGTTTTCAGGTATTTTTCAGCGAATGTGGGGCCAAGGGGCTGAAAGTGAATAGTTTCCCGCAGAGTTGGGCTTTATTCGGATAAATTTTCATTCGGATACGGATTCGTATAAATCCCCAAGATTTATTCGCGAATAACAAATGACGATTTTATTCGACGAAAAATTATTCGTTATTCGCAAATAATTTCATTTTATTCGAATTGTTTATTCGAAGATTATTGGAATAAAAATTTATTCGCACAAATTTATTCGCATACTTATTCGAATAAAAATTTGGCCGAATAATGCCCAACTCTGGTTTCGCGCATATATGTGTCGATCAATTGCTGGTAGTCTTTGACTTTCGTAATATCTACTGGTGCAATAAAGAATTATTGTTATTTTAAATTCAAAGCAATGGAAGGTATTCAATCAAGTATCATAATTTTCTGCAAACACAGCGGGCGTCCTAATACTTATGAACGGCAATGAATGTTGGAAATAAAGAATTTCAGAGCGATTTCGAAATATGGTGTTATACCTCAGACAGGCCAGACGTGTATCTAATTTGGGTACATTTACCGTGAGACCTAAACGCATGAAATATTCCCGGAGTACACGAAATGTTGGAACGTACGAGAGCGAGCGATACGAGGCGCGGATAAAGCTGCAGTCTGCGCTAAATCCGCGTTACATCAGAGGCAGAACGAGAGCAAACAATAGCGTGCCCGCCGCCGACGCGGCTCGAGATTACAATACGCGTGCACGCGCCTCTCGAGAGGCGGATGAACACGATATTCCACCGAAATGAACCACGCGTGCACACGAATAGACGCGTCGCGATCAGTGACTGTGCCGACCATCTGTCACGAAGCACGCGTGTGCGCGGCGCCGCGCGAAAAAATCAACGCCACCCCCCTGCGAAAAATAAGGGAGTGTGTAGAGCCCCTGTTTCGAATGTCACCGCGCGTGAAGTGGACTACGGGGATCAATTTTTTAAGAACCATAAAAATAGCGATGAAGGTACAATATTTCCTTTGTGGGCTGAAACTCTGTATAGCAGTATCATTATTTAATTTTGAGTGACTGTAGTTATACACTGTACTTGGAAAAGTATTTAAAACTACCCTTTCTGTGTAGTTTGCAAGTTCTTGCTTCTTATGTTGCTCCTGAAAATACCAACATTGAAAGTTGTATAATTATCGCAGTACAGTTTACGATTAACCATCACGTTCGTTGGTGCAGCTCTGAAAATAACTCAATACCTGTACGCAAGAGAGTAGAAAAGAATCTGAAGCAAATAGCGGAAGTGCTTTTTCCTTCGATTCAATCTCGGAGCTTGCGGTTCTTCGGCGCTCGAGGAGCCCTCCTGTATTTAAACGGCATTTTCTTCTATTTTATATTTAATCGCGATGGAACGCTATTAACGATCAGCGTACAGCCGTTCCAGCCCTTATCCTGCCACGGTGCAACGTACCTCTGCCGCTCAAACAGCGAATTTAAAGGATAGCTTTAATCTGGAACCGGTTGCCTCAAAGGGAGCCAGTGCTCCTTTTATTTTCGTTCATTACCTGGCGCGAAGGTAAAACCGAGGGGTTTCAAGGTAAAGAGCCGGCGGTGGCTCTTAAATCAGGCTAGTTACTAGTTACCAGGGCTAGTTACTCGTAGTTAATGGCTCGCAACGTGAAATTAAGCGTGACTACAACGATGTTGCGAGATCGAATTGAATCCCTCTCTCTCTTTCTCTCTCTCTCTCTCTCTCTCTCTCTCTCTCTCTCTCGGCGGTTTGCTGGATGACTCCCCCAGCACGAATCATCCTTCGAGGAACGAAGAGGCTCGTGGTTGACTACGTCATACACAACTTTCATGAGCTTCACGCTGTTGCTCCGAAAACCAGATACCTAATCCCCGAAAAAACAAAGACCAGATAATCCCGAAAAAAACAGAACACTTCTTCGATTAATCCTTAAGAATTTACGAATGGAATGATGGACTTGCTTAATTAGTTTTACCAACAATATTTACTCCAGTAATTCATTAATTGGAAGTAAAGATATTCGACCCTCTAAACTCTCAATGTTTAATTCCCCATTTCCCTCCATTGCCTTTTCAGTGTAGACAACTTTGCAAAATTGTACCCTGTAACAGCAAACTATTGGCCGCGGTTGCCCTCTGCGACCACTGGCGGTCGAAAATCGTTCAAAGGTTTCTGTTTGTTGTTGACGTCGTCGGAGGTCCGTGTATCGCGTTATTCCTGGCTCTGCTTGTCGACACTATTGCTACCCGCCAGTTACCTGCGAAATATTGGATTATGGCGGCGCGGCGACTATACCGCCTCGCCTCGTGGTTTAATTTAATAACGCGCGAGGGGGAGTCTTCCGCGGAATCGGGACGTGCCAGTGTCGAGTCTGCCTTCCGATTGCGAGGACATCGGGTCGCTCGCGACAGAAACTCTCCGACCACACCGCGTCCTCTTCCCTCTCGAATAAAATTGTCCTGCGGCTCCCTTCGTGTCAGTGCAACACGGCCAATCGATCGCGCGTAGGCAATGTTTCGGTCAGTGAATAGTTTCGGGACACTGTCTTTGACTTTACCGAAGATTCTTCGCGTACGCGAACTGTGTAGGTTGCGTCAAGACTGTTCGGATCGAAGGACTCTGTCGTGTGTCGTTTCGCCGATGGTTTCCAATTGACATCAGTGAAAAAAGTTTCTGTATAGTTTCGTAGTTCTTGTTAAGTAATGTAAAGTATAGTTTCCTTTCGCTTGCTGAGTAAGAGGTGTGTCGAGATAGAAAATCGAGCCAAGGAACTATACAGGCGCGAAGGTCTGAGCTAGCAGGAGGAGTATTCGGTAGACATGTCAACGTGCTCCCTGATGCCGGTGTCTCTTCAGGATATCTTGGTAAATATCATTCATCGTTTCACTGGGAAGCAGAGAAGTTTTTGGGGGGAAAAGTAAAGGGTGCTGTAAACTTGTGTTTTCAGTTGATAGCGGTCATCTCGATTGTTAGCCTTGAGAAAGAGAGAAGTGTGTAGGCGACGACTTTGTGAAGTCGTTTTTTTTATTATATGAAATTTATTATGTTTTTCTTTATTATGCGCAATTGTTTCCTGGTGAAAAGTTGGGTGTGTCGGTATTACCATTTATTCGAGTTTCGCGAGCTCGGTGAAAATACAAGCAGCTTTCATTGAAATGCGTTTTATGTAAAATTTGTGAAAAGGTAGTTTATTTCACTTTGAAGGACTTCGCTAATGAAACAATTTGTTAACCTTCGATGAAGCTGTTTTTGTAATTTTGAGGGAACTAGGGTGAATTTGTTGAATTATTCTGACATATAAAGCAGGAATAAAATATAAGGATTAAACAGATAATAATACAAACACTGAGATACCAGTAGCATCGTAATTTCTTGAACAAATACAGTGTATCATACTTTCAAGCAACCATAAGTTAATCACTCAACCTTCCAGTATAATTAAAAAAATAGTGCTCAATCTGAAATTACTTATACCATAACGACTCATACCAAGTCGAAATCGTCGTATGCCCCAATTCCAGTCTCCACTTTTATTCAACAGTTTTGAAAATATTTCTTGCATTTCAATTATTTTCCTTTTTTGAGTTACAAATTCGTGATACAGTTGAGTGCAGCTCTACCTTTACCAACTTCGAGTAAATCGCCCATTTGTTATCGGATTTGCATCAAACATGGACCAAACGATGTAGTATTTCTTTTCACGTCATAATTCAAAACTGTAAACAGTGGAGTTACACCCCTCTTGCTGCAAGGTTCTCAATTTTATTGTACTCTATCCCCACCATAAACAAAGAAACTTTCACACTACCCCGATCGGGAATTTCATATGCACCAAGCCAAAATTAATTTCTGCCCCGCGGACATTTATCTTCCACAAGACTTGAATACTTGAAGAAAGACTTCAATACAGACACTTGAGCAAGTATCAGAGGAAGGTGGACGGTAATCGAGGTTGACGAACCGCCACTTTAAGAGCGCTTCATCCCTTCGTCAACTATTGATGACTATCGATCACAGACTTACCCGTGCAAAGTGACTTCCCATCAGAAGAAAGCAACCGGTCACGAAGACCGCCGTCGACCCAACGTCGGTAAAGTTCGATAGAAAGTTCTAAGCTGCTTAGTACCTGCTGGCCCAGTAAATCGCCATAAAGCACGAGTGTGTTGTGTCTATGGGTGAGCCACATAGCTCGCGTAGATAGCGCAGGGTTCGCGACGTGAGTGCTCGTCGAGCGTAGGATGAAAATAGGTGCTTACTTAAGGAGAATGTCTTTACCATTAACACCACCTGACGTCGCGGCCTTGCTAGCGCTAACATTATCAGCGGCCGTTCGACGGCAGTCATTAACGTCATGGGACGATGGAGATTTTCATTCACCGATGACGATGCAGATAGCTATGTGATACACTTGGGCGCGCGGAGAGCGTACAGGGAGCAGCGAGGTAGCGAAGGATATTGGAATAAGGGGGGAGCAAGGATGTAGAACCGGCTTTTTTACTCCTATATTAAACAAATTCACGATAAAAGGGAAATAACAGAAGTTAGGATTCGCAGTGATGCAGAGAGTGAGATTGTGTGACTGACTAACCCTAGTATGTACTCGGTAAACGGAGAAATAGGCGATTTAAAAAATCCACAAACACTAAAAATTAGAAAATACAAATTTTTATGTTCAACGATTTTATTAAAAATGCACAAAGAACTAAATTTATTGATGACTGGGTAATTTTTTCACCCCCTCGGGGTTATTTTTTTTTTAAATATTTTATTGTCATCCAAACTACGCACGCCTGCAAAGTTTCAAGACAATTGGATAGTTGGAAGTGGGTTAAATTTGAATTGTTTAAAAAGCATTTTGTTTTGCAAGCGTCGTTGCCAGTGCAGTCATAATTTTTAGATTCTGATATTATTCGCGATGCGTCCTAGAGACGTAATTAAGATAAGACATAATTAATTTTCCATTTACTTTTACTTTTACTTTACAGATGTTACCAACAAATTTCAATAGCAACAAGTGATTTTGTTATGCCTTACCTATGGTTATAAATGGAAAAAAAAAATTAATTTTTCCTCATTTATATAATTAGTACAGCCTATTGGAACACATTACTGCTACTAATTAAATTTCGCAAAAATGCGGGTTTGTCCGTTTATCTTCTGAACGCATTATATATCGTGAGATGGTTGATTAAGGACCAGACTTAAAGGACCATCTATTGTGCACAATAGCTTTGCAATTAACAGGTTGACGCTTATCAGTCCCCTTTCGTACAATAGGATTCGAGATCGTTCCCTACCCCTTGGGTGTTGTCGTCGTTGCCACGCGGTGACATGCGTCCCGCGGTGCATATGGTTTCGCGGTTAAAACTATTAGATCCGTGTCAGACGGCTGGATGCAGACCGGAGGCCTTCCAAGATATCAACCGAGGTCTTTTCGCGGTTAATTCCATTACACGCTCACGGGGCCATGAGTAGCAATGGGCGTTCGTGCCCGTAGCTTTGAACGTTTTCCAAACGTTACAGTAGCAAACTTGATCACTCGAGTCGCTTGCAAAATTATCCAAAACTGCGTGCAAGATTGTGTGTCTCGTTGTTATTAATCGACGCGAAGTATTAGCACCGCGTAGTGGAAGGATTATTTACAACTTTGAAGCAGTAAAGTTACTTAAATAGACTTATGCAGTTTCTCGGAATAAGCCAGCGCAATGATTTAGTAACTCTAGGGGGTTACAAGCAGCGCGTGCGAGGAACGCCTATAGGCGTGCGGGTACTATGGTTGAGAAGTGTGATTAGAGGAGACCCGCACGTGGTTAATGCTGAGAAATATTCGAGAATTTATGCTGTGGAGATTTGCAAGGGTTCGACTAGAACTGAAGACTTTGGAACATTCGGAGCCCTCCAATGCGTCTTATGCCCATCGCTATTCGAGATCGGGCACACCACTGCCCGCAGAAAGCACAGCAATGTGCATAATCTCCCAGCGACGACCGCGCAGCTGCGCATGCACTTTATTGCAGTTTTATCGACCGACCTCTGTCACGCTCCGCGGAGCAGACACACGCGTTCCCTTTCGCGCTCCTCTCGGACCGGAAGGAATTTTCGGCGCGATCCTTTGGTTGGAACTATGACGCGAAACGCCGAAAACGAACTGACTGCTTTCGCGCGTGGGCTCTAACACTTTGGCGCGTGAAGAAGGAAGCGTTTCTAAAAACCTTGCACCGTTTAAATCGTTTGTGTTTTGAACAGGCTTGGCAGGGAACGGTTGGTTCACAGATAAATTAAACACCGTGAAATGTAGGATCAACATTGACCTATGCACGTGACGGATTGATCTTTAAAAGGTTTCTTTCACTACTTTGTATGTATGCAGGATTTGTGTAAAGTTCCATCAACAAGTACGCGAAAAACCAATGCTTCGTCATTTCTTATCTGTATTGCAGAAAATAAGGTGTAATCAATTACACAATTACATTTAAATCGTAATTTGTAATTAGATTACATTTTACCGAACTCTGGTTACACTAGACTACCCGTTAACATTGCTACGTTTTTCAACGTATTAGTTACCAACATCCCCATATTTTCCAAAAATTAGAAGCCTCTCTAGACAAAGGAAAAAATCAGTGTATCAAAAAAGGCGCAAAGACCGTAACAAGTTTAATTTCCCCGTTCTCCAAGCGCGTACCCGCCAGTCACTAACCCAAACTTCCTAGCCAAGCCTCGATATAAATCGGCGAACGAAAACTTCCTTCCCTAAAACGTAATCCCAGTGAAAGCTGTCGAGCCTCGATTCCTCGATTCCGTCCGAAAAGGCGGCCACCCCGAACTTTCCCCTTTCCCCAATCGCGTTCCGCCGTCGCGGTAACGAGGAAGCACTTCGAAGTGCGTGGGAATTTCACGTAACCCTAAGAATACCACCATCCATCCAAGCCCCAGATCCTCCTGTCCACGCTAGAGCATCGCGATTGTTCTCCGCGAATTTATTCCATCTCCGATTTCAAGCCACTCGAGATCGTCGAGGGAAGGAAGTGCCGACGATTTTCGGTCGCCACCGTGGTATTTTCGTTCCTGGCACGTCGCTGAGGCCTACATCGCGTATTTAACGAGCCGATTACGCAACCGACGTACCTAGACTCGATCCTCCGCCTCCGCGATCCACGTTCATCGACGCCGAGCGCGTTGATCCTTAATTAAAGGCGCCAGGGTGGTCGAGAGATTCTTCCGATCGCTGAAACGTCGATTCAGCCGAGGATCCGAGTTCGCTTATGACGCGTGACGGCGGAGTTTCTCTTTTCTCGGCCACTTTCTTCTAATACTCCACTTTTCTCCCAATTAATGGCGCGAATACGCGGGCCTTTATCGTGCTGCTTGATCAGGTTCCCTTGAGCCGGCCGCTTTTACCATGGGAAGCTTATTACGGCGAGAGTTTCTTTGGGAATTAATTCCCAATTATCGCGGGGAATCGTAGCGGGCTAACTGCCGCGGCAAGATTACCGTGCAAGGTGAAGCGAACTCTCCCGGTTAACGCAGCGGGGCAGGCTACTGTGCGTGCGGCCAGACTCAGTGGACTTTGAACGTGTGTTTCTGTAGGTATTGGTGAGGAGGTTTCTTTAAAGATTCATGGTGAGATGGAATCTTGGGCAGTTGCTGCTCGGCAAGGCTACCCGTCGTTGTAACGAAATTCATTTCCGCTGGGTAGTCTAAATGAGATGAGTCTGCTCCACTCGGCCTAAATGAGATGAGGTCAGGTCTCTGATGGAACGTACACTTTTCCTTTTTATACTGGCCTGCCTGCGTCGCTCGTCCGCCTTGCCGTAGTTTTCTTCACGGAGAGATTTCTTCATCGTTGCTCTGTTTCATTCCGTCGCCACAGTGGTTCGAGTATACTACATACTAGTTGGACAAAATTATTTTTTCGCGGGTTTGGGTTTATATGGGGTTCAAATTGCTTGAAAACAAACCTGATTCGTATTACAGTTTATTATTTCAATAAAAATATCAATAAAATAAAAATATGACTAATTCAATTAAGGGAAAAGAACAAAACGACAGTATTGTACTTTAAATATAATTAACAGTTATAACATTATGTCTATTCCTGTAATTTCTGAGTTTTTATGTTTAAAACCTGGTTTTTGAAATCAGTCTTCTCTGGATCGCTATTAAAATAGTGTTTTACTATATGTTCCACGTCGATCCACGCGACAAGGGTTGAATGTACGGAAAGTAGAGACTTTCTAGTTTATTTTAATCAATCGATCGATCTGCAAAAATTTGCAAAACTATATTTTTCTAATTGTTTTCGAGCGCGACGCTCGGCATAGTTTTGCAAATTTTTGCAGATCGATCGATTAAAATAAACTAGAAAGTCTCTACTTTCCGTACATTCAACCCTTGTCGCCTGGATCGACGTGGAACATATAGTAAGACACTATTTTAATCCACTGAGTGGTGCTACCGAGCGTCGCGCTCGAAAACAATTAGAAAAATATGGTTTTGCAAATTTTTGCAGATCGATTGTTTGATTAAAATAAACTAGAAAGTCTCTACTTTCCGTAGATTCAACCCTTGTCGCGTGGATCGACGTGGAACATATAGTAAAACACTATTTTAATAGCGATGCAGGGAAAACTTATTTCAAAAAGCAGGTTTTAAACTTAGAAACTCAGAAATTACGGGAATAGACATAATGTTATAACTGTTAATTATATTTAAAGTACAATACTGTTGGTTTGTTATTTTTCCTTTATTGAATTAGTCATATTTTTATTTTATTGATATTTTTATTGAAATAATAAACTGTAATACGAATCAGGTTTGTTTTCTAACAATTTGAACCCCATATAAACCCAAACCCGCGAAAAAATAATTTTGTCCAGCTAGCATGTAGTATACTCGAACCACTGTGCGTCGGCGAGTTTTATCATCGTTTGTTAAAGAATACCGTAAAATGGGGGAACATTGGCAGGTTTTTGAAACATTTTGTTATATAATGTCAAAATTAACATGTTTACATTTGATTTAAGTATCTTATCATAACATTGCATCTTTTGTGATTGTACTACAAGTGTCAAAATGCACAAAATTTGTGTCCTTTCCTTCTTTAATAAATGTTAAAAGCGTTACTGTACCGGGGTAACATTAGCACATCATGTAGATAGCATTAACGGGATAAGTTTTATTAATCTGAGGTCAGTAAACTTAAATTTCTATATTTTATTTTATTTTTTGCATCTTAACTAAAATCAACTCGTAACATTGCCACATCATATAAATAGCATTAACAGGTTAAGTTTTACTAATCTGACGTAAAACAACGTAATTTCGGCGTATGCCAATGATACCCTATGCTGCCAATGTTCCCCCATTTTACGGTACTGCTTCTACAGATGGTATTGTTGCGTCAATACGGAGTTTTCCCATTGGCCATGGTCGTTAATTTATTTTACAAGTAGCTTTACTAGACTTCGCCCGAAATTTAGATTCTGATTTTATAAAGAAAGTTTTTTTTAGTTTTTTTTATGAAAATAGTCACATTCCTCCAGGCATAATACTGCCCTCCTTAGTTAAACTGTCCTATCTAACATTTTTTCATTTTTTGAGATATGTTGAAATATTTGAAGTTCCACACGTCTTTTACCTTTTAAGTAAAGTTAGAAACCTCTACGTGCTTCGTAAAGATTTATAAACAGTCTAATGTATTTAACCTAACTTCTTTCAAAATGGTTAAAATATCTTATCTGAAACAATTAATTAATTGGTACGTTAATAATACATTCCCTACCGGTACACCTATTACAAAAAATGATATTAGGCTATTACGAAATAATGACAACATGTTTTAATTTGAATGAAGGAAAATAAGTATGGTACAAAGTAAATGATAAAACTTCAGTTTTCTCGGTTGTTTCAAAATGCTAGATAGGACATTTTAACTAAAGAGGGCAGAATAAGCTGAGGCACATTTCGTGATCCCAGAGTTTATCGTCCGAAATATTTTAGGCGACAGACAAACACAGAAACATATAGAAGCTTTCTGCTTTAGGTATACAGTGGCGGACGAAAGAAAGTTTACAACTTTTAAAATCGCATAACTTTTATCAAATTAATCCAAACGAGTTGAGTTTTTTTGAGAACCTACAAGGATTAGTTTGCTAAATGACGTGTTTCGTCGTTTTGAAAAAAATGCACTTGGTCGAAATTGTTTGGATTAATTTGATAAAGGTTATGCAATTTTAAAAATTGTAAACTTTCTTTCGTCCGCCACTGTACATTATCGCAACAGCATCTTTCAATAAATTTTTAGGAAGCAAAAATTTTTCCAAAAATTTAACATTCTATCTGAGCTAACATTTTTATAATTAACTATGCTAAAAGTTACGCCCACCTCAATCTTCTCCCCTTCCAACCCAGTTTCCACCTCCCAACCCCCAGTTCAAACCTCCCCGAATCGTTGGAATAGCGATTTTGACCGATTGCGCTAGAATTTCGGTTTTCCTTGGCGCAGCTGAGGAAACGCTGGCCACAAATAAACACACGTCCCCCAGAAGACACATTCAGATTGCGTAAGCTCGCGTCGTACCGCGGCACGCACGGGAATGCGTGCACATATCCGCTTGGTCCCTCGTTGGCCGCGAGCTGATCGAGGTAACGCGTGCGAAACAACGCCGATTGCGTAACCATCTGACTGCCGATCAGCTGTTCCCCTTCATCTCCTCGTGCGCGTCGCTCCACGAGTGACTTTGTCCTTTAGACATCGGTTCCCTCCGTCGAACCACAGAGCTACGAGCAGTGCGTGCTACCCGCGAGCATCGGCTCGCCTGCGTGCCCATCTTCTCTCCAATTCCTCCAGTGCGCGTCGGGAAGTGAACGTCCAGCGTGGCCCTGGCCAGAGACAATAGAAGTGGATCCTCCTCAATGGGGGGAGCGGTGAATCGGTCGACCAGCAGATCGTGTCGCGGTTAACAGAGCACGCTCCTCTGTCACTCGCTTTTGTACAGCGTTTCACGTCGGGAAAAGAACGAGTTTCCGGTTATTGGTGCGTGACGCCGTTGAAAACGTGCCCGCGGGAATGGACCGTGCGAAAATCTGCCGGGAAATCGCCCGCAGCGAACGAGAAACTGTAACGAAAGCGACGTTCAGCGGGTTTCAGTCGCCGTCGAGGATCATTCATTACGCTGCAACTGTTTCTATCGAAAGTCGATCACCCTGTGAATGTAATCGAAGAATTAAATGGTGGGAGCAAGTTCGATCCACCGAAGTTCATTTCAATCCCTGTGCTCGGGGCATTTCTCTAGAATTCTTCAAGAGTTCGTCTCTGATTTGTTTAATTGATTAGAGGATCGATAAGGGTGCTCCAGTTTCGATGTTTTGTTGTCCGCGCGGGATAGCCTTCCTTTGAAGCGCGTGCAAATTCGAATACAAAGAATTGCTCGGAGGCGGGAAAGTGGCGCAGGAGACTTTCCGCGGCCAGTAATTAGCGTTTCGCGCTCTGCCTGCGGCTCGATAATACAACCCTCGAGGAGATAATCGAGTGGCGGGCAGTGATCCTTGTATTTGCACGTGCGACACTCTGGAAACGGGGGGAGCAATTATCTGCGATTCAATGAACGTGAATTGCGCGTTCGTTTCGGTCCCGGCGCGGACAATGCAATGGGTTTGTGCGTCACCACCGCGATGATTAATCAGCCGTGCGTTTTAATTATTTCTCCTACAGATTAGGAGGCAATTTCGTTCGCGAACAGTCGCATTCTTCTTTCGAAATTCTACTGTTCTAAATGGTGGATTAAAATCGAGGGAAGTGGACACCAGCAACTGTCGAAGCGAAATAATCATTTCGAGAAACGAAATTGGTATTTCTTCCGACCCTTGCACGTCGTGCAATCGTTACCAATTAAGATTCCACTTCCATTGAAGAATCTTACGAGCCGCCAGCAAGGCCTCGAGCTGAATCAGACGCTTCTGCTGTACAAAGAGTGGACGAATCGTGAGTGCAGCCAGGACAAAGGCAATCCCGCGTAATTGAGGCTCCGTCTGCGTGGCGATCGGTGACAGTTACCGACGAAAACGTCGATGAAGATAAGCAGAGTGGAAAGAGAGATCGTGGGCCTGGTTCGTCGAACAGTTATCGTTGAATTCGGGGAATTACGCGGTGAAGCGAATTCGACTCGACGATAACGCGGAGTTCATCTTGGGTGGCCGTCGCATTTGGAATCTGCCACCTTTCCCCCCGATTTCTCTCTCGCGTTTTCGACGGATGGACCGTCAAGGCCCGCGGCTGTCCTACTCCAGCTGTTCCCGCGAGAGTCGCGTTTAATTAACGGGGCCGTTCTGTGCAGTACCCCGCGTGTACACCGCAAACATCGCCGTCGAGTAGGAAACGCATGCTGTTTAAACGGAGCCAATTACACGTGCCGCATAATGAAGTTCCTGGTGAAATACTACGACTTCCTAACCGTCAAGTTTTCCACGGTGAGGCTTCAACCTGTAGACAACATCCTTAGGCACGGCGCTTCAGGCTTAGCCGCGTTTCCAGCTACGTAAATCATTTGTTCTCGCACCTGCAGCATCTCGATCAGGCGCGGATGTTGAAGATTTCACGCCCCTAGGCTAACAACTGTCTGCCACCCATTTCGCGAAATATCAGCGAATGTTTTAATTTAAAAATGTCGCTTCGCAAAATTTGGAGCTACACGCAAATCCGCACCTGATCTTGAAGCGATCGCATGGTTTGTAACGTTCTGTATCATCGCTATGATAGTGCACTGGTGATTGCAGAATGCTTCCTGGTATTCGAGTCCTGGGCTTCGTGTAAAATTTTTATTGGATCCATAAGTGTACGCGGTGCGTTTGAGATTTTTGGCACAATCGGAGGTGTACCCTTAAGGAAACTTTTATCTAAACAATTTAATTTCACGAAACTCTACTTAGTTACCGAAACAAAGAAACTGTTAATTAACTAAGTATAGATTTTAAAAATCAGCTGATTGAAAATTGGCTCGGGTCAAACCTAATCCAATGTTATAACTAAATTTGAAAATGATTAAAAAGCTAGCATGCCGCCTATGAATCACTGCTTTCCAACCTAGCACGCAAGTATGGTAGAAGCCTGTAGTCAGAAACATTGCAGCAACATCGAACTGCATACTCAAACTAAAATTTCCAGCCCGCAGTATATACTTCATCCGAACTTCATCACTCTTCCACCATACATGTAAGGTAGATGTCCCCATTATCGACCACGTCCCCATTAGTGACCAATTATTAATTTATTATTGTTTATTGCAACAGAGAAAGCGAAATATCAACTAGACAGTTCAGAAATTATAATTAGAGGCATTTCATTTATTGTTTCATATGTTATTTATATAGCCGCACATTCATATTTAAGTAAATTCACATATAAATTAGGACTTGGTCATTGACATGAAACTTGACAGATTCTAATAACGTGAGGTTATACTACAGATATCATTAAACACACAAATTTTACAATAGAAATACGTGGAACCATGCAGTAACTTACTCAAATTAATTAGAAATATATACTGAATTATAAAAAAAATAGAAAATATTAATTTTCTTTCATTATTGTAGTAGAAAATCGTGGTCGGAAATAGGTACCGCCAAAGTCTGTACCAGTTTTCGGACATTTTACAAGTGGTATTGTTAGACCTAACTAAAGTACTCAAGTAATTTTTTAATTATAAATTTTGAGTACATTTGATTTGTACTCACAATTGACTACAAAAAGCACTAACATAAATATATTTTCTTTAGAAAATAACAATGGTGAAAACAAAAAGGAGCAGAAGCGCGCGAAATACCACAGAAACCGAGTTAATTGAAGCAATATGTAAAATAAAATCTGGAGTATCCATATGTAAGATCAGCCGTGAATTTGGTATTCCTAAAACCACATTGTTATATATACGAAAAATGAGAAAACGGGAATAAGAGTTTTAGCTGTAGAAGAACGAAAGAAAAAGATTAAAGAAGAAAAGAAACGGAAATTATTAGGAAATAATAGAAGACATAAAAGATTATAAATTGTTTAATTTTCATAAAATGTTAGTAAAAACAGATTGTTATACTCATGAACACAAATTTAATAAACAAAATGATGCATTTACAACGGGGGAAACTGCTGGTCAATAATGGGGACGTGAGACGGTCGATAGATGGTACAAGTTGGTCAATAAAGGGGACATCGGGTCCAATATAATTTAATAGTCCAATATAATTTAATAATTAAATAGTCAAATATTACTCTAAAACAAATTTGATTAAGAAACTAGAGACTTCAAAGAATACAATGATCCATACTTGACTCAAACATTGTCGTAAATGAGTAAAAAAATTACTATTTCGAACCAGTCACACTCTTAAACGGTCGCTAATGGGGACATTTACCTTACATCAAGTAAAACTAAAAGAAACCCCTAGAATTTCATCCTTAAGTTGAATTCTGCAACAGGTTCTCACGCTTCTACATTCACAGACCCGGTTCAACCCCCGTTTCACTACTTCACGCACACCCTGTGCACGGCAGTGTTCGTCGCGCGAAATAAATCGGCATTTCTATCAACCCCATCGCGAACAGAGCACAGAAGCACAGTCCCCGTCCAGCCCAAGACGAATCGACTCGTCCACAGTTTATTAATTGAATTCCCTTCCGCGAGATAAGCGATGTTTTCGCTCGGGTATTCCCATCCGAAAAGAAACGGTTCCCTTGATACCTACAGAAAAGTATCAAGGATAGATTGGCCGCGGTATCGGCGCGGGTCGTGTCTCTCCCGTCCCTCACGGCGCTTTTATCGCGGGAGTCAAGAAGGGGGCCCGAGGGGAGCCGAGGTGGAGGCGTCGGTGGCTCGAATTTTATTGCAGAGACTGACAGCCCGGCGTTATCGATAATTACCGGCGTAAGAAGGGGCCAGCGATAATAGGGCATCCGCAATACGCGACAACCTTTCCGATATCCTCCCGTGAAAGAATGGCATTATTGCGAGTAGTTGGGCGCGAGACGAGGCGTTCGACGGCCACGTTATCGTGCCACTTATCACGACCAGCGCTACCGTTAAGCTGCTTTCATTTCACGACGATAATTGAACTTCTCTGAATCGCCGGGGCCCCGCCGTGACTAACGGGGGACGGGCTGAACGATACGGTAATCGTGAAAATTACGGGAGGGCATCGTGAGGAGGCACCCCCCCATCGAAACCGTTCACAGATGTTCCGTGGAAAATGTTCACGAGTAATCGTGGGTCGTTGGCTATTGGTAATCGTGGCTGAAAGGGGTTTTACAATCTCGCGGCGAGATCGGAGGGCTTCTCTCGAGGTTTGTAAAGCAGTTGACGGGGATTTGAATATCTTTTCAGCGGTGTAAAGCTGGGTGATGAGACTTCTGGGGTGCGTGGGAGTCGTTTTACAATGTTGCTTGGGTGGGTTAGCAGGGTTGGAGACTCGGGGGAGTGGAATTTATGGAAACTCAATGGATATGGTACCGCGGTGTTTGATAATGCATAGCTTTAGCGTTTTTCAGAAAAACAAATTTTAACATGTAATAATGTACATAAGATTGAAGGATATATAATGAAGAAAAATATTATTCTTGACAAATTTATGAAGTAGATGTGATCTTTTTATTACGCCACGAAAATTGAATTCTACAAAACCCACAGGGAGTTGATTTTAGGAAGCAAGGAGAGGTTTCTTGTTGGACGAGTAAATAATCGACGCGATTGAATCGGTCGAACGGTTTCGATGACTTGCGGGAAACGCGATTAAGTTGAGGGAGTGCATCGTTAATCGACTGTCAGCTCGCAAATAAGTGTCACTCGGGGCCCCGTCGACTTATAAAAAATCGCTATAGGGACTCGTTAGCTTTCGTCTCATCGAAACACGTCGACGTTGGGACGTGGCTTGCATGGACGCTGTTAAAGAGAGAGTTCTTATAGTGAGTCAGTTGAAGTGACAGCGCGAAATTTGTTTCATATGGACCAGCGAATTATTCACAGGGTCAATTGTTGTCGGAAATGACGACTGATTTTCGAAGATTTTTCAACCGAATTGACAATCAGTCACCATTGATGGGAACTTCTTAATTGCTTTCTTTATGGGACAATCGTGACCAATGAATTCTTACATTAGCTTATTTCTCGATTGAGTTCTCTACTCTCAAATTTCCTTTAATATTTATTTCAAAATTTAAATAAATGGCCCAGATTCATAGTGGTGTTTCTTGTAAAATAATGCTTTGCGTTTACTGTTATATTACAAATGTGAGTCGCGAAGTATTTTCTGTGGGGTCAACACGGTTTTTGTTCTTTCTTTTAATATTATCAAGTTTGAATTATATTCTAAAATACCTATTTTTAATGTGTTTTCTTTACCTTATTAAATTTACCTTACGCAGGTTATTTGAATATTATAAAAGCGAACCGCGACTCAAAAAGTGTTGGGAAACACTGTGCTACCGAGTGATATTCTTATTTCTCACAATCAGTAAATAATGAAGCTATAACTTATTTCACTACGAAAGTAAGCAGATAGAATCTTAAGACTTACAAACTGTTATTAACACAAATTTTGACTTACACCACTATGATTCCCAGCGCTCCAAATATCAAATACCCATACCACGGATCTTGCATTTAATTAAATGCACTTCCAGTTGTAATTCCACCAGGCAGACCCCAGAAGAGGACTCCAGTCTCTATTAACGATCGTTAACTACTGTTAGCATTTGGTCCCGCGTTAAACACCATTTACAAACAAAGCTTCCCACGAAAACGGTATAAATATGGTTTGGACCCCTCGTTCCTGATCTCACTTTCGAGCAGGACTGCTCACGGTCGAGTCCTTTCCCCCGTGTTTGTCGAGTTAATTGGTCGACAAGCAAATAAGGCGAGAGTGTCTCACGTGACGGCCTCGCCGCCTGTTAATCGAAGAAAGCTTTCCTCGTTATTGCCAGCCTCTTAGTCGGCGCGCTAGGAAACGAATCTCGGAAAGTGATCGTTTGCTGGTTCGCGGGGAGCTCTGTCGTGGTTCCGCCCGTAGCCTCCGTCAATTTATTTCGCGCGGGGATGTTTTATCGTGGCGGCCGATTATTCTTCGTGGCGCGGGCACAAAGACGCGGCGGGAAGTGGCGAAGACTCAATGAACTTTATCGGCCGCGTGGCGAGGAGTGCAGTGACACGTCGATGCAATTTGTCAGCCGTCGCAGCGCGCCTCCTCTATGAAAATTATCCAGCTGGAACGTGGCCAATAAAGTAACCGGGGTGGGAGTTTCGTTACAAAACCGATCACCGAATCGCCCGACGTTTATAAATTCTTGGGTAAATGGGAGGAAAATGTAAAGCATTTCGCATCGGAATGAATAAAAGAGGCGTATTTTAAAATATTTGCTATGCTAGCAAATCAAAAATGGTAATGAAATGGTACCGAAGAATAATGTCAATCAAAGTACGCAGTACCTTTTGAAAGAAGTTTTGAAGTAGATGCGAGGGTAACACTAAGATTCACAACATTCTTTTTCAGTATGTGAATCAGGGGTAATTGTATATTTAGCAAGGACCATTTGTTTTGGAAATATGTACAGTGGCTCTTAAAAATATTCGGACACCCTTTAAAATCGCATAACTTTTTTAAAATTAATCCAAACGACTTGAGTTTTTTTGAGAAGCTAGAGGGATTAGTTTGCTAAATGATATGATTCGTCGTTTTGAAAAAAATGCACTTGGTCGGAGTAGCAAAAAAAATAGTAAAGGGCGTTTTTTAAACTTTTTTTTGTGAACCCTTAATGAAAATTCAAAAAACCCGTTTGTAGATTTAAGTAAGTTATATACGTGTCTAAAATTTCATCAAAATCGGTTAACATTGTTCTGAGCTACACACGTTTCAAGATCGCCGAATAAGGTCGAAAATCGCTGATTTTCGGGAATTTCGCGATTTTCGACCTTATTCGGCGATCTTGAAACGTGTGTAGCTCAGAGCAATGTTAACCGATTTTGATGAAATTTTAGACACTTATATAACTTACTTAAATCTACAAACGGGTTTTTTGAATTTTCATTAAGGGTTCACAAAAAAAAGTTTAAAAAACGCCCTTTACTATTTTTTTTGCTACTCCGACCAAGTGCATTTTTTTCAAAACGACGAATCATATCATTTAGCAAACTAATCCCTCTAGCTTCTCAAAAAAACTCAAGTCGTTTGGACTAATTTTAAAAAAGTTATGTGATTTTAAAGGGTGTCCGAATATTTTTAAGAGCCACTGTACTTATTTATCAGAGTGAGTTACAAAGGGAAGGGGATTGATGTTTCTTCTAATCTCATATAGACTCTGAGTATGATTAATTACCAGCGATTGGGCTCGTTAACAGCTCATAGGAGTGCACACTTTTATTTTCTAATACGCTTCGATAACGATGCATGCCAATCCACAGCGCAACGAGAATTTTACATACTAACTCTCGAATTTCCCTGAACCCGACTCCCCATTGAAGTCACTTCACATCTAACTACATACCTCGCTTCGCCTCTTCTTTTGTCGCTAACTAGCTGTCAGTCTCTGCGAGGAGACGATGATCTAACCTTTCTAACGGATGCCTGCGAAACGACCATAAACGGGGTACATTTTATATACACACCGCGAGCGATCGTGCCGTTACATCATTATCGTCATTCGCAATTTATTCGACATTCAGTATTCACAATAGACGTTGGCCAATCAATTAATGGTTTTGCGTTGCTTGTTTCAGGTGAGTAGGCGACCCAAAGAACGTGCACCTTTGTACCAAGAGGCGGGGAGGGTGAGTTAACTTAAGTTGAAACTTGAGCTGCGGTAGACTGTAGGCAGCAGTCGTCCTGGGACGCTAAGGTTAAGAGGAAAGAATCCCTCGGGAGCAAAGTTACCGTATAGCAAACGGGACATGCAAATTCGAATCCCAATTCAACAACCCGATCAACCGATTCTTCCCTCTACAATTCCTCCAGAAATGGAGTTCTTGCTGCTTCGCGTTTAGCTTTCAATTTCATTCACGATCCATAGCGACTACATTTGCTGGACTGACGAATTGAGGAGTAAGGGTAACCGTTGTCTCTCTATCTAGAAGTTTCTCATCTGTTTTTCTTCTGCCTGGGACACTGGAGCTAAAGAATTGAGATACTGTAGAGTTTAGAGCAACGATTAATTATTTGGTAAAATACTACCAATTTGGAAATTATAGTGGAACTGATTTTCCTTTCAAAAATTGATGCTGGGTGGACAAAGTATTTAATAATATTCTTGATAAATCAGTTAATAGAATAGTCCTTTGACAAGTGAATATTGTGACTCAGATATTCATCCCAGTGCTTCAATTGATCAATTATTTTTTCTCTTGGCTGAGATATTACGTAGTGCAGAGTGAAGAAACTTCGTGTCTTGGGAGGATAAAGAATCCTTCCTCCACGGTTTGAGAACCGCTATCTTTCTATCGATACACGTTCGCGTACACAATGTATTCCACCTACGTTGGGAAACGCCGATACAAGCCCGCTTGATTATCATGCATGTTGCGTTGCATCGAGCAGGAAGGGACTTTTAATAATACGTCCGTGTTCGTTCGACACGTATCCGTTCACGAATGCGTCGCAAAGTTTACCGAACGACAACAACGTGTCCGTGGCCGCGTATTTACGAGGCGAGATTGAATATAAATGGAAATGCGCCACTCGATTAATTGATGCCTTTCTGTTAACTTGTTTCTCTTCTTCCCTCTTTCCCACGATAAATTTCACGTTCGTTTGAACGGTTGATTTTCAGTGAAGCGTGGAATTCAGTAGAGTAACGTTCCAATTAGGATGTAATTGATAATTCCGACCACAACTTCTGTTTGCCTCAAACTTTTGCAATGAAATCAGTTGGCTAATTCACTGTTTGTGACGGATTTCAAAAGGGACCAAAGAGGTGGCCCAAATAATTACACCAAATGTTATTTCAAGAACTCGTATTATGATTGAGAATTAAAGAATCCAGAAAGAATTTTTAAAATCCATCAATTAGCTCTTTTCTTTCTGTGTATACTGTTTTTTATTAGCTATTTATTCAAAATTACATCGGGGGAAAAACAATAAAAATAAATGTTGATCATCTTAAAATATGTATAAATCAATACCAAAAAAAAACTTTTTACCCCATGTTACAATTTTCTTAAAAAAAATCCTAAATTTTTTAATGGATTTCACGAGAATGTACCCTTAAGGAAACTCTTATCTAAACAATTTCATTTCACGAAACTCCACTTAATTACGGAAACAGAGAAACTCTTAATTAACTAAGTATACCGTGGAAATAATTACCCACAGGAAAAGTATCACAGCTAACGAAGAATTTAAACGCGAAAAGAACTCCAAGTTTACTTCTACTCTGAAGAAACACTCTCTTAGAATGTGACAAAGTCGGAAGATAAAGATTTCGCGATTAACCCATCCACTGAAAGATAAGAGGAAAACGACGAAGTCCCGAAGATGTGGACGAGTTTTGAAAATTGCACGCGTTCGACGGATCGTGCTCCCAATAGTCACGTAATTTCGTTGCATCGCGGCGGCGCAACGAGAGTTGCGCTAACGAAGACGAATCAATTATGTAAGCCAGTAGGTCAGAAAGGTTCACGGTCAATTTCGCCCGTGGGATTGTGTACACAGTGTGGATGGCCGTGATCACACTGCACCAGTAACTGGATCTTTCGCGAGACCTAAATCATCCAATTCCTTGAACCTCTTTCTCCATACCTCTAAACGACCTCCTCGAAATGCAAACTTGAACGAGCATTGAGTAGGCTCGTTTTAACATCTTTTCTCCCACCGTGGGCTGACTTCGTACTCAAAGTTGGCAGAAGTGTTTATCCCTCGCGTAGCAGATGGGAGGTGAATTATGAATTTTTTATCCACCTAAAAAATTAAGCTATACGTGTTACTTATTATTAGAATTTAAATCAGAATATCAGAATTTATGGTAAAAGCGTTTTCTGAGGTATACTTGAATATTACGAATAAAACTTTGAATAAAAATGGATAACTAGATTATCTACTGCCTAAGAGTTAATGATTGACATAGACCTCGGACAATTTGTGTCGTTTCAGATTTTAGGAAATATTTGAAATATTAGGTTTCAAATTTATTTCGAAGCTTATAGATTTACCAATTGAAATTTTTAATAACTTGGTATTTGCAGTGAAGTGGGTTTGGTTTAAATCCCAGAAATCCCAATCACTGTCGTATTTATTCACAATTTATTTAAAATGATGGACGAGATGAGTCTAAGCTCCAATGCATTTCAATCTCGAATATTGGATGTTTTGCTGCGCGTAAAGCTCTCAATTTTGAATTGATGGAATACAGAGGTGGAATAAAGATGATCAAGGTTTTAGGAACAAATGCTCTTTTAGTTTTACAGAAAACTTCTATATCTCAACTCAATTTCATACTTCCTCAAGAATTTCTGACAATTTTAACTTCACTCGAACATAATTAGTTTACAAACTTCCTGCATTTTTTACCAATTATACTTCCCAAGTCTCAAAGCTCCGAAGCAACGTTCTCTTTCAAACTTCCACGGAATATTAAAGTTCCAGTACCTAAACAGGGCTCTTTGAACACCAAATGTCTCTGCGAAGCGGATCGTTTGCGCAAAAAACGTGTAACAATAATCGCTACCAGAGACGTGGAAGTAATCCAGCTAAAAGTTCTCGTTCCAGGATTTTCCTGGAGCGCGTTTTCTCCCACGCGCGGATATTTCCCGTTTCACTGTTACGATAAATCCCGCTCATGCTTATCTTTCGTTTCCTCGTTTCAAGATCTCGTGTCTGTGCACAAAAATACGCGAAAGATAAGACCTGGTCTGCAACAAAAAACCTGGTAGGTAACTCCGCGGCATTTTACTTTGGCTCGTGGCCACAGTCGTGTTTCCCGATGTAATAGGAAAACTTCTGCTGCAACCAGATGGGCTACTACCATGATCTAGCGAGAATTGGTGAAAAAATTCATCACTAACGAACCCTGTGTAATAATTAATTTTATTAAAGCAAAAAAATTATTGCTAAATTATAAGCGACATCCTTCCAATGATTCGTTTGGAAGATCGTAAACGAAATTGTGTTCCCGGCATTGGCGAATGAATTGCGATACCAGAGACGTAGGAATTAAAGCGAACAATACTCGTTGTTGACAAAACGTACCCCGCCGCTGATCCCAGTGGCGGTTTTCTCCGCGATCGATACGTTTGTAAATATGAGGTGGAGATTTAGTGACGCCGAGGCGCGGTATTTGATCAGTCGTGTATAAAGTTTACTGTCACCGTGAGATAACGACCACGGCTGATTAAACCAGCGTCAGTGACAGTGTCTCGTTAAGACAACAACCTCGTAAATTCCCTTTCCAGTTCCCACGGCTATCGAATTCTAGATGCTCGCGAATGTTTGGCAATTATGTCGAACTCCCAACCAGTAGTGACAACACTTGGGCCCCGGGGATCAAGTTCTTATCCAAAACAAAACACCATCGAATTACAGGAAGCCGAGAGACCACTTGTTCATCCATCAATCCATCTCAGATCACAATCAGCACACACAGAATATAATTTCAGTTTTATATCTGCGAGCCAAAGCAACGTAATAAAAGTCAATGCAAAGCGGAACGCTTGAGAAATTCGTAGTAAAATTTTAAGTAGCACAAGCAACGCGTTAAAAATATATTCCCACGTAAACGGATCGATTTTATTGAGCGCGCATCAGCCGTTCAATTTTCTACGTGACCTTCCGCGATCCCCGAGCTAGCATCAACCAACAATTTGTCTCTCATCGATTGAATTCACGAATGGTCCCGATCTTTACCATTTCCCAGCGCGTAGGTAACGTCGACTGAAACGGCAAGCGATCGTGCGAAAAGTGGGTGTGCCGTCTGGATTTGTTGTCAATTATTCCCGACGTCAACACGGCCAAACCTATTAATTAACGTGGTTGTCCCGTAACTTTCTCTAGGTGGTCGTGATTGTTCAAGAGGTTCGCGAAATCGAGGCGGGAAACGAACGGCCCGCGCAAATGGGTCGTCGCGCGGCAGTATCGGCTCGCGGCGGATGAGAATCGATTAGCGCTGAAACAGGAAGCGTGCGCCTGCCGTTTCGCCCATCGTGTCTAATGAGTGACGATAAATGGCGTCGTATGCTCCGACCAAAGGTGGTTTCTTGGACTCGTGAAGCGGAATCGTGAAATCTGCCGTTTTCCAACGACCTTCGGTCACGTGGCCGCTGACCTAGATCAGGAATTACTAACGCCACGGTAACAATGGGACTGCGACGTTGTTTTAAAACATGATCACCATGGTAGGAGAGATTCTGCTGGAAAATGTATGCGCCAGTGTTGACATTTTCGCGATATTTTTATGTAGATATTACTTTGTGGTTGATCTGTGGCAATG
The DNA here is from genome assembly GCA_963855975.1 of Andrena chrysosceles. Lineage (NCBI taxonomy): Eukaryota > Metazoa > Arthropoda > Insecta > Hymenoptera > Andrenidae > Andrena > Andrena chrysosceles. The sequence continues at coordinate 4,009,674 of OY979766.1, read as the reverse complement.
GATATTTTGGGGTTTGGATTTTGAAGGGTTTTGGAGTAGTGTGGTTGAGGGTAAAAGATTTTAGGATTTGAGGATTATGGGAACATTGTTGTGAAGGATGAAAGGATTACTGTTTGCTGAACCAGTAGTGCACTCAGGATTTAATCTTGGAGGGAGCCGAGTTGAAGAGATAAAAATACTTTTAATACAAATTCAATCAAATTCGTTAGGTAATTATATGAATTTATTTAAAGAGTGAAACCAAGTTTTCTTTTCTTTTTACAAAGCCCCTCCCTGGTGGATTAGGGGTTGGAGATTTTTTAGGTAATGTTACAGAGGATTGTGAACTGCGTTGCTAAAAAGAGATGATTGTAGATAACGATAAGACGATTTGTGTTTTCCCATTATTGAAATTCTAGCTTTCCCAAGTTTCGCGCTCGGAGGTCGCGAGCTCCATTAAATGGTATCAGACCATACATTATTTCCAATTCCGCCCTCGTCTCCATTAATCGGTAATTGCACAGGTACGGGGCAATTGCGCAATTATGCTGGATCGTTAAATAGTAAATTGTAGCGCTACTTGTTCATATAAATTCACTAGTTAGCTGAGAATTCGCGTTGATTGGACGCGTGACCCCCCGCGGGCTTTTGCAGCCTTGACGTTAATGGAATTTGCAAGTTCGGCCGGATGTTTCAACGAAAAATTACCCCCTTGAGTACGACGTCCAATGTTCTCGATATCGATCGAAACTTTACGAAACTTACAATTATCCTACAATGCAAGTACATTATTCAAAGTCTCTCGTTTCTTTCTATTTAATTAAGATAACTTCAGAATGATTTGAATAATGTCAATTCGCCCACCATACAAAATATCGCGTCACAGTTTTCAACAATCTTTCGCCTTGACTAATTTGAATTTCATTAATCTTACAAAATTTGCGTCGTTGTAAAAAAGAAATTAAATTTACCAACCAGTGTCTACCTCAAACGAGTTGAAGGGAAATCTCAATTCAGGTACCCAATTGACTCTGCTTTTATCCCGTTGTACAAGAGTTAGGAATCGAAAGGAAGGTAGTCAGAGGTATCGATGAATCACGGGATTCTCTCGCGTGCGGTAGACGAGGTCTCTGAATCGTTGCATTATGATACAGTGACAGGCGTGGGTCGAGAAGATTCTCAAATCTAATATGCGTGGGCGACGTGCGTGGATGCGATATTAATCGCGTATAAACGAGAATTTCGCTGGATTAGACGTTAACCTGCGAGTGCTATTGCACATGAATATTACAGCATTTAGTTAGTACATCTCGCCTGGGGCTTGGACACTACTTAGGTATCTACAGCTCTACAAAACACCTTCAACCACATTAAATTCCTCAGCCTCAACGCCCGCAATTTTACACACCTTATATTATACAAGTATCCAAGGAGTTTCTAAAGCAATTAGGAAGCAGAGATAGTCACGGTCGAGTTGACTGAAAGTTATCCAACTAAAGAAACCGATAAAAAAATCTTCGCTCCTTTATCCCAAAATAATCCAATAAGGATTCGCCATCGGGAGAGATTCTATTCTAAAAATTTCTATTCAAAAGAAAATTTTATTCGAGACTCCTAAATACAAATCTCACGTGAATTACGTCTTCCGTGCCTTACGTGCTCCATTTCTAAGTTCTCGCTACGTATTTTCCAAAAATAAACAGCGGATGGAAAATCTGGCACCGTTCCGTTTATCGCGAACTACCTGTCGCGTGATAAGAGGGTACAAGATCTTTGGTGGTCTGACAGCTGCGCAGCTGAGAACCACGGCGAGGCTTTCGAGTGGGCGCTAAACATGTTTACCTACAAGATGCACCGATGCGAGAGCATTCACACGGCTGTACGAAGTGCATAAGTGCCAGCTTCGCACCGAGAATACTCCGATAGGGATAACTAGGCTTTCGTTTCTCGATTAGGAGTTGGATGTCATTTGCATACAGCAGTGCGATCACGCTTAAACGCCGCCGCGGGCTAACCGGCTGCGTGATTCGTTTTATCACGCGCCCTGTCCGCTCCAACCGACGTTTTTGCACGATATTTCCGTGCACCGTTGTAGGTACATACGATTCTAATGTTACTGCTGTACTGCGTCCGAGTACAACTGCTCGATAATTCGTTACAAGTGGCGCACTCGATTTATAGCGGCTTGATTTTGTCGCTTCGTGCTTTGAACGGCGTCGACGTGTGTTAACCCTTCGTTGACACACCTTTTTTTCGATCAACTTTGACATACCTGGGTGTCTGACACCCAGAGAAATTTTTAAACAACTGCCATTCTCATCTAAAGACTCCAATCGTAATAAAAAAAATTATGGGTTATTCTCAAGGTCTCTAGAATGTATTCCAATAGCATTTTTATTCAAATTTTATCACAGCTTTCGTTAACAAATTCTAGATTACCATGTGTCGAGAGAAAACAGAAAAATCTTCAAAAAATTGTAACTTTCACAAATTTCAATATTAGAAACTAAAAATCTACGGAGTTGTTGCGTTATAAATTCCTCCTATCTTTAAAATACTCCAAGACCCTTCTATTCTTCTATTCCAACGAAATACCCTAAATTCCTCTTTTTTTAATACCTGTTAGAGATTGGAACTAGGGTTGCCACCTTTTTTACAGGAAACTAAAGCGTAAACTTGCTTTTCGTGGTGTAGAAAATCTCTTTAGTTTTGATTTCTTCCAAACATACTTTTTAATGCTTTAATGCTATTAATACACTTACGCTTTAAATACCTAGAGACACTGTAATAAGAGTCTGGACTCGAGGAGGCCACTTTTTGATTGGTCCGCCATATTTGATCGAAATCCCACGAGAGAGAAAGAGATATTCACCATTTCACTTTTAACCACTCTTAACAACTCTTACGTTTATGGCGATATTTTACTATCTATTAATCTGAAAATGTGCATTTGGGTTTTTGATTGGCCCGCCATTTTTCATCTATTCTCGCTGATTTTTAAATCTGTCAATTATACCAAGATAATGAAGATATAAAGTAAAAAACCGAATCTTGTGTTCTATTTGATATATGTTTTTTATTATACTTATTTAAATGCGCAATGCATTGTCATAGATTTGCCGCTATAAACGTAAGAGTTGTTAAGAGTAGTCAAGAGTGAAATGGTGAATATCTCTTTCTCTCTCGTGGGATTTCGATCAAACATGGCGGCCTGTCACTCCTGTCCAGACTCTTATTACAGTGTCTCTATAAATACCTATCGTGATATTATCTGAAATGGAGACTAAATAAAATTGTCCCTTTTATAGCGTCTCTCCCCTACGGGTGGCAACTCTACTTGGAACACCTCGATAAGGTATTGGAAACAGCAATCGTGAAGTTTGACAATCCCTCGTGGGCCACTGAACCCTGCACTCAATTCCCCCGCGGAGGTGCTCGCGTGTTTACACGGAATACCGTTTTTAACGGGTGCCAACGACGCGCATCAATGCTCCCTCACCTGTGCAACTGGTGCACCGATGTGTCCGTGAATATGCTCGCGCACGTATCGTCGTCGCTGCCCATTCATAAAGGGGGACTTCGCGAAGTACCGCGCTCCTCTCACCTTGTAGCTATGACAACGGGCATTTTCATTCATGCCAGCAGCGGCCCGCGAATTACGCACGCCAGAACAGATTTCCTCGGAAGCCGTGACTCACCTCGCTATACACCCAAGACATTCACTGTCAACAGTCTATTGCCTGGCATTAACGCGACGCAGAAATCGTATCGTCGCGTTACGTAAAGCTGAACGATCCTCTGTGACAAGCCACGCGGCGTCACTGAAACGTGATGTTGTTGGTTCGTGCGATAAGAGGGAAAGAGAATCACCGGGCTCTCGGATGAACGGCGATGGAACGTTTGGACGAGCCTTAAGGCACGTTTCCACTCGTGGAGGAGAATCTTTAGAGCAGAGGGAAACTTCGTGGCTATCCTTTTAACAGAAACGTGTCCAAGTTCAGGCTACTCAATTTCAAGTTAAATCACGCCGACTTTGTCAGAGTTAGTTAGTCACCAAGCTGGTTAGGGGAATAGAACCTTTTAGAAGTACTTGCCTTTGTACAGCTCACTGACTGAAAATACTTTCCATCGTAAATGCTTAAGGGGTCATGCTCAGTCACAACTTTCAAAAAATCGATTTTTCAATTTTTGTATTTTCTTTAAGTACAACATCTTAGAAATATTCTGTAAAAATTTTAAGGTAATCCGAATAAAATTGGCCGAGATATAGGCGTTCGAAGTGAACCCTCCCTTGAGCGCGCCGCCCGGGTATAAACTTGACTTGAAACTTCAAACGCGTTTTTCTCGAAACAGCATTTTCAAAATCGGTGACCAAGATATTTCAAAAACCATTCAACCGATTTACTTCAAATTTTACAAGCTTACTATAGGAACAATAAACTAGTCTTTGAACGAAGGATTTTTTTTTCCAATGCTTAGTTGTCTTTTAATTGACGAAAATCAGGCACGATTTATGATGAAAATTGAAACTTTTACTTTAAACATCCGCCATTTTTTCCCAAATCAATATTTCGAAAAATCCTTCGTTCAAAGACAAGATAATATAATATAATAAGTAAATTCTTTTGAATTTTTTAATTTAGATGATCGACTTTCGAACAGCAGTGGTCACCACAGAAGCCTTTTTTTTAGAAGACCTTTGAGAGATGGACAATAACTTTGTTATTAATAAATATTTTTAAATAAAAAAATTACGATATACAATACTAGATGCAATCTTTAAAAGGGAAAAAGAATTTTTGAGAAATGTGGTATAGCTTTCGAGTAAAAAATTCCCAAAGATCACCCTTTTTTCGGCCTCCTGACTGAACATGACCCTTTAAAAACCTTCTGCTACTGTGCAGAAACACCTCAGAGATCCCCATAGCGTAAAAATTTGAAGCATTTACGGCTATTGGGCCGTAAAAGTCAGAAAAATATCCCGGAGAACATCGTCAACTTGAGACGAGAAGTGTCCAAAGAAGCGTCACCCTAACCCAGAAGTTCGAATACTTCCTGAATTACTTCAGAGTTTCACAGGAATCCCGGAACTGCATTTGCCCTTCAATTACGCCTTATCTATGACACATTTCACGAAACTAGCAACCGCCAGGGCCAACGGTTCTCGGCGGTGCCCTCGAAGCCGTGCACGAATCCGCTTACCCGAACCTTCTTAATGGGTGAACAACACCGAGCGTGACTCACTTCCGTCGCGGGGCAGACCAGCTAATGCACAATTGCGGGTCTAATCGCTCGTAGTCATTCCTCGGTAATCGTTGCACGTGATCTATGTTTCACCGACAGATTTCGATGACGCGCGAGACAGCTACCTACCTGTGTTCCGGTCGAGCTGCTATCTCGCATATCCGTTGCCAGGGACAAACCTTATCTGCCTCGACATGGCTAATTGTAAGATACCTACTCGTCGTTGTCTGAAAAGAAATGTTCACCTGCACGCGATCGTATCTCTCTTTCGCCAACAAACTCTCTTACCTTGGGGACTTGATGAAATTCGTGCACAGCTGACTAACCGAGTCGGAAAATGAGATATGCCTCTGCCTCTTCGTTGATTGCTCGTTTCCAGGGGCCTCTCTTTTGAAAGGGACAATTATCCCCGCGGTATATCAAGCGCGTACGTCAGCGTAATTGTGGGAGCCAATATGGCAATCCAGAGACTTTGCAATATCCTGTTGTTCTTTGTGCCTCGGCCGGCATCCACGACGCTCCTTGCGTTACCGCGCAAAGAAACCGATTCCGAGGGAGCGTGCATTAAACTGTTCGGCGGTGGGCAACGTTGCCTGCGCGCAGAAAAAAGTCGGCCGACAGATATCGATACGCCTTTGTTAGAGAATTCGTTATTACGCTCTCTTCGGCGGTGCTCGGGCGAGCCGTGTTTACGTAACGCGTCGTTCCAACGCGATCCTGAGAGAATTAGCTGCTGAACCGTGGCACCGCTTGATTAGAGAGAAATGGGACACTCGGGGCTCCTGTTGTTAGGAAATCTCTAGCCTAATGCTAGTCATTTGGGCCGCTTTGAAGGCTGATGCTGGCCGCTTGAGTAATTCAGAAGGAATGCACCGGTTGCGGTTTTACAATGTATTATTGTAAGAATTGAAATATATAGGGATTTGTAGCATTCGTAGGATCTCATCGACCACCTGCGCGGCAAAATTGGATAATCATTAAATTATGAATATTAAATTTTGTGTAAAACAGAAGGCTTTTGTTATTCGACAAATAAGAAGTTAGAATAAAATTGAGAAAAATAGAACTTTATTAAATATCAATTAAAAAGGAGGAAAAATATCTGTTTTCACCCGATTCCGCGGTTTCGAAACGAAACGTAACCGATGAGTTTTCCCGCTTTGCCCCATTTCTCGCTTTCCGCGGCCTTTCATTTACACGGCTCGTTTAAGTTGCTCGGCTCTCATCGTTTTTGCGCTTTGAAAATTTTCTTACGTACCTCCGGCGCTGCTTCTATTTCTAAACTACTCGTCGGGACGATAAACCCGCAAGAATTATACGTAGTTGAGCACGAGCCCGCCGTGAATCGCGGGTAGAAAATAACCGGGACACACTCGTGTCGAAGTCCTTATCGTTTCGCGCGCTCGGCTTCGAATTTTTTTTCTCCATTTGCAAAAACAAATTGCCCGCGATACGTGGGTGCTGATGCTCGAAACGTTCGCGAGAAAAACACGATATTTATTCAAGAGTATCCAAGAGCTCTCTGTGTTTTGATAATAGACGAATCTCTAACTCGTGTTCACTTTAACCAACCTATTCACAGTTCATACCTATCGCGTTTATATAAAAAATTCTCATTATTCCACGGAATCTTCATGTATCACCATTACCATTTATCATCCTTATTCCCAGTTTCTTCGTTTCAATAAATTCCGCGGCATAATTTCATCCTTCGTGGAAAGTAGCGCGTGCGGAATAAAATATCGCGCTGTCCTGAAGTAGGTATCCCATAAGTTCACGAGGATATACACTACCGTTCATAATTATTAGAACACCCACTCTGTGTGGAATAATATTGTGAAAAATCTTGCAAATAGAATTCTAACAAAGTTTACTTTATTTGGTACCTATTTCAAATTGAAGTCAGAAAAATAAAAGCAGCGAAAAGTACCAAATACCACGTTCTGTGCAAATACAGCAGGTGTCCTAATAATTATTAACCGCAGAATAAATTCGCAAATTATACTTTAACTGTCTACTAACACACTCGCGAAGATGCACAGTCCTTTCACTCCTTTTTTAATCAACAGACCGAAATCCTTACAGTCTGCAAAGGTGAAAAGTGCGCTCTCGTGTGTATCACAGTTTATGTACGTATTCCAGAAATTAATTTACATTAGGCCGTTCTAATGTTTCAAGACATATTACGTGGCTGTTGAAACGCTTCCTCGTCGTTCGAACGCGAAAACGTAATATTAATAAATTTTAATAGAAGCGAGGTACTTAAAGCTCGCCGTGCAGCATTAGTTACAGTCAGTGCGTGCTGCAACATGCTCCACGCGTGATGGGATTATACGAGGAAATAATTGCAGTGCTCCAAGGAGCTTCGAGACGATAGGATATGCATATCCTTCTTTTCAGAATATATTGAGTCACGTTTGTATCGTTCGTAGTAGGTGACTAGGAACAGCAAACTTTCGCAATAGTTGTACATACACACACATAACTGGAACAATAGTACTCGTGTACAGTTGCATAAACATTTGACAGTCTCCCTGAATCACGCAGATCATCAAAGATGCATAATTAACGAATATAATCTATATATATATATATAAAACTGTTGTGTCACTCACTGATTCATCAATGCCCAGCCCACGCCGCTGAATCTAGAAACATAAAATTCAGAGACTATGCTCCTTTTGCACCGTAAGTGTTTCATAAGAAGGGATTTTATTAAATTCCATCCTCAAGGGGGTGAAAAAGCGTAAAATATATGTTAGTCAAACAAAAATCACTTTACAAAAATTATTTAAAAAAAAACAGATATAAAAGTAATTCCTTTTAATTATTCTACCGTAAAGAAGCACGGGTATTTTGCTAGTGAGTTATATCTGTGGTTGTAAGGAAAAACGACCCATGTCACAATTTCAAAAAATTTGAGTTTATGCATTAAGTCAACTGTAGAATATTGGGTGTGTGTTTCTATCAGAAAAAAATGCATGAAAACGAATTTTATACGTTGAAAAAATAATGCAATTTAACCGAAGTCCAATATTCAATTAATACGCATTTGGCAAAACAACCGAAGTCCACAAAATTTGGAGAATACGACATATCTTTTCTTTGTGATCGCTTTTTATTTTCTATTTTTACTTATCTGCATATACTATAACGTATTTTGTGTAAAATAAAATAAGCAAAATTATATTTCATATTTTTATTTTACTAGAAACAGCACGTTATGAAATGCCAATAATACATAAATGTGTAACTTGTATTTTACAAAAAACAACGCAAAGCACAGAAGAAAACGAAAGAAGACAAAATAGAAAGTAAAAGAAGGAAAAGTAGTCAGAAAAACTACTTAACTGCGACATGTTCAAGCAGAACAACACAAGTCCAGTGGACTTATGTCGTTCTGCCTAAAGTGTATGTAAATTATTACTATTTTGTTTATTATTATTTACGTTAATTATACGAATATTGAATATTATGCAAAGTGAAGGAAATATACTTTTATATCGTAAGAAGAAAACAAGGAAACATTGCTAATAAGAAGAATTGGTGTTTGGAACTTTCAACGACAATATCTCGAAAGTGAAAACATGTGACATGGGTCGTTTTTCGTTACAACCACAGATATATCGTCGTTCAAATTATACTCTGGTACCTGAGTTCAAAATATCGAAATTGCTCCAAGTCTGTTACCGCTTGTTTCCCCATCGACTGCATCACCATTACGCGCGACAGAGTGCCAGGCCAGCATTGCACGAGCAATAATGACGAAATTTCTGTCATTACCATTTTACGCGAATTCGCGGAAGCATAAAGTGTGCCGAGTATTTCGCGCAGCAGGTACCTATCTCCCGTGAGTTCGCAGTTTTCTGTGACTCAGAAAATTCTGTTCTGTTGCTTCCTAGAAGTTTTTACAGTTGATAGGTGAGAATATATTATAGAGTATAGCTGAAGAAAATATTCGCAGACACACGTGTGAAAAATAGAACTCTTTCTTTCCCTTTTGTGTACAAAGATACTAGACTTACACTCTCGGAACACCCCATCTCTCCCTTCCCATTCTCACCACATTACTGTTTCACGGTCACGAACACACATTCGATCGTTTTGACGTTTCGCGGACGCGAGCTGCCATAAGTTTCTACCCGTCGTGAAATCTGTTCGTTCTCGATCGTGGAACGTGAAAGTTTGCCAAGTCGCTACTTCGAAGATAATATACAATCCAATTTTCTGCCTGGCTCTTCCAGCCAAGTGCTCAAGCTTGGATGCAAGATTAACGAGCACGCGACTTAGATGGGGTAGGGAATGAAAGACAAGTGCCATTCATCCTTGTGCTCATTCTCCCATTCATCTTTAATGCCCCTCCGAAAACTCCTGTCCAACATTATTCCACGGTGAAAGTAATATTAACGGGATATTTATCGAGCCTCCCTTTCGTTGAATTATATAATTTTCACGCTGCTCGTTACAAAACATCGTTTCCCCGGGGTGATTCGTTATTTCGACGGTTTTATCACGCGTATTGACGCTCCTAATCATTACGGAGCATCCAGAGCGAGGCGGCTCGCGGTTATTAACTCGACCAGCCGCGCGGCTGTTATCAGAGTAACGATTATGCAGGCCGCCTCTGCAAAGAGCGCTCTCCGTGCTTGAAATTGCCAAGTCGTCGATCCAGTAACGATAGACCGAGGTGCCAGTAATTCCATAGGCAATAAATGCAAGTAAGTCGGGTTGTTAGCCAGCATTTCCACCGCATTCCCGACAAGTGCAGCGGCGTCGATGCACCCGTGAACGGTGAACGCATGGAAATGCGATGTGCACTGAAAGCAACGCGTAAAGTGGTAAATAAATCACTGGGAGAAAGCGACGCGTTTCTTTCTTCCTTCGGAGCAAATCTGAAATGAACGCTGATCAATCCTCACCACCAATCTCCTTCTTTTCCCATTAAGACGAATGGCCCTGTTACTGGTCGTGTCGGGATATATGTAATTCTCTAGGAGCAAGTGGTTTATATTGATAGGTAAAGAGAATCGAGCCAAGCTGTGCAGAAACCTGCCAACCACGAAAATCACAAAAAATTAGTTCAACATAGTATTTATTTTATGAAAAGAATTTCATGATGGAGTGTGAAAAAATATTTCAAATTCCTATTTAGTACAATCCGAAATTGGATCACTCTGATTATTCGAATATGTACTCCTAATTATTGCAATATTCATAACAGCCCTAAGTAGTTTATTTCTCACACCAATAGTTTCTTACCCAAACTTACAATTAATCTTTATCCTTTATAAAAGTGAAACGTTGTCTGTTTGTTTGTCCTTCTTTCACGCCTAAACGGCTGAACGGATTTCAAAGAAATTTTGAATATACATTAAATACGTCCTGATTAGATTATAGGCTATTTATAAATATGCTATCTAAAATAATAAATAATAATAATAATTCCCGGGTGAAACCGGGTAACGGGTCAGCTAGTATTATATAAAAATCTATCCTTTGTTATGTACCAGACACTCAGCTCACTTCCTGTCTGTTAAACACACCTCTGATAGCTGTCTAAAACGACGAACAAAAAGATTGCGTGTTTACGAGCATTGCCGTGCGCCGAAACTTTTATTGCCCTGTTCTGTCTCCGAGAAAGTGACGTTTTATCCGTCGGCGATGTGCCCCGCGCCCGATAAGGCGCTGGGTGTTTCTCCGAAAGTTTTCGAAAGATCTCTTTATCTTAATTGCTGGGAGGCGCGTTGAAACGCGGAAGTACGGAGTCAGTTTTATTGCGCTTAGCGGCATCCAGAACAGAGAAAGGTTTCGTCCGCCGGGGAACAATTACGTAGCGTTGCACCGATCCGAAATGGTCCCAGCGAACCGGCGATGGTCTCCTTTCTTTTTCACCGGCGTGAAATCTGGGTGAATCGCGTTTGCTCCGCGACGCTCCATAGCCTGTTGCACTTCAATTAAACAAGGTCAATAATCCTTGCGTCGGACAACGAGTATCTAGAATTCTAGATCCCTGCTCTCTTTCGTCGGGCCTGTTTATCTAGTTGCCCCAGAGGCACCGGAGAAAAAATTCTCGTTCAACGGCAACGGTATAGGTGGTAATTTAATTAGTCAGCCGCGTACCGTACACTCATGCAGATTTCCGATAGTGAGTCATTAACGGTCAGTCACGTGTACGCGGACAGGTGAAATCACTGCTGCCTCCGCGGCGAATAAACGTCGCGTTTCTCGGATTCTTTCGAAATTCTTCACGCTCGTTACTTCGTGTGTGATGATGACAGTGGCGAGAGTCGGAGAGTCGATCCTCGTTGACGTAATCATTAATTCGATACTCTTAAGGACTTAATCAGTCTTAATTTAGATAGCTCTTCACACGTGAAAATTTATTTTGCCCCCTGGGCCTCTGCACAGAAGCTCCCATTTCAAAGGTCCCATCTTCAAATAAAAAAAATTATGATTTTATCCAAACACTATAGGGGTAGATGTAGACTTAATTTTGAAAATCGTTTTCAGTAAACTCTCTTCATTTCCCCCCCCAAAAGAGACCCTTAATTTAACCGAACCAATTTAATCTCCTCGGCCCAACCCTTGAAATCAAATTAATTAAATTGTCAAAATCTAACAATATTATGCAAAATTTTATTTTGTGTAGAATAAATTACAATACCTACTAAAAATTAATCGGTTGCTACCTCGATTGTTTAAATCCGCCACTGTGAAAAAGTACTCGAGATGGTAGTAACTAACTCTTTTCCATCTGTCTGCCGTCACTCAGCAAAGACACGCGCGGAGTGACAGTATTAGGGAGTTCCTCAACCCCTGCGTGTGCGAGTCACTCCCCCCTATCCTCGTCAGACAGAAAATACGAGCGCGTTTCTCACGGTTGCATCTGGTCGGTGCCCCGTTCTCTAAAACGCTCGCCCACCTTGTCATTATGATTGGAAACCCTTTCGTGGAATCAGGTCAGACAGCTGTCTCGTCGAGCGTGCTCGCACACCTCGCCCGTCTCTTCCTCCACCGTCGAGTTCTTTCGTTTTCTTTTCTTTCCCCCGGCTGCCAACAAAGGCCAACGCCGGCGAATCCCGCGTCGTTGTACACATCCAACGCCCACGCCTGTACACCCTCGTGAACGCGGCCGGATAATAGCATCCGCGGGTCTCCCTATTGTCCACTTACGGTCAAAGTCTTCCGGTAAACGGTCCGCGGAAAGAAAAATTCAATACACGCGCGACGATCGTACCGAACATCGCGATGAGATGACTGGCTGCGAGGAACGCAGGTGATCTGGACATTGCGACCCTCGCGCGGAGCTTGGAGGTGGTTTGAAATTGAGGAGAGAGGTGGAAAACAGATACACGCCCACCGTTTTGTGGTTATATTAGGAGGTAGTGGAATTAGGGTAATTGAGTTGCCGCACGTTACGCAAAATTGTCACCGTGTCTAAATTTTGCAATGAAAATGTTTTCCAAGGATATATCTTATTAGTTCAACATCTTGTGATTCTACTAGCATTAATGAAAATCAAAATTTTAATATTTGTCACCCTTAAAAAAATTGAAACTAAAAACATCCTTTGGTAGGAGAGACGCCGCACATGCGGGAGTGGTGCCGCATTTCGAAACACGTTTAATTTTCGATTTAAACTTCTAACATTTTATATAAAAAAATAATAAAAACAAAGTAAAATGAAACATTTTTACTTTATACAATTATAAAATTGGAAAATTAAATGGGTACAGTAGGAACAGATATCATATCTGCTTTTCGATTTTTTTTTTATATTCAGTTGGCATCTTGAGATTAAAATAAAAAAAAATGTGAAAAAAGAGTACATAGTCCACAAATATATTTCGATTATAAGATTATTCATTTAAAAATAAATAATTTGCCTTGAGATACCACGTTAGCTATTTTAAAAAACTTTTTCGGTATTTTAAACATTAAAAACATCATTTAAATCGACTTAGTTTCCGAAACAGTACAGTGTCAAAGTGCGGCATCTATCCCAAATAAAAGTGCGGCGTCTATCCGAAATGCCTGGGAGAGGCGCCGCACTTTCGTATTTCCACATGCTAAGTCGAAAGTAACCCATTCTGCCAAGGAAATATTCTACATGGTCCCCTTAACGTATTACAAATGTTGTATCAAGAAAAACTATGAATTTTTAGCTACTATATTAGTAAAAATAGACGCGACGTATAACTATTCAGGCAAAGTACGCTAGGCTTACCTCGAAAAACAGCAAAATCTTTAACAATAATACAGGAAACACGCTCTGGCTTGACAAACTAACCCAAATGAACAGCCTTAAACAAATAAAATCGACAATGATGTGTTTTATTACCGATATCCTTGAAATACCGATAGTGCGGCGTCTCTCCGAGTGCGACATCTCTCCCACAATTACCCTACACTACAGGATTGCACATTGGAGAATTAATTAATGATAGAAAGATTGCTTGCTTTCCACTGAAAAGAGAAGATCCTCACGCCAGAAATTCAAATAATTATGAAACTTTGAGGATATGTAGAGGACATATAGATTGCGTAATTTTTTTTGCTACCTAAATTCATTCTAAGGGAGGATCTTAAATTGACCCCCTGAAAATCCGGCTATTTTTCGATTTTTTATTATAACTCGCGAACTGTAAGAACTGCAAATTACCAAGTAATAGTCCTGATTACAATCAGTAACTTGAAGAAAATGCGTAATACATATGTATCTATCTGATGGGTAAAGGGAGAAACGAGGAATGACCGTTTTTCGTGATTTTGGGATTTATAGCACAAAGGGTTATAAAGTTCAAATGCCCCTGTTAAAGTTTTAGTATACCTACTGTCGTAAAATTTGGGGAGAAACAAATTCGACACCTTGTATAAAACAAAACACGTCTTTATTTCACAGCTTATTGGAGATGACATGTCCGTATTCATACAAAGTAGGTATCAGAGTTTTTTGACTCTCGTTGACGAGTTTCGAAAAGACGGTGGACTAACGGGAAAATACTATTGGTGGTTGCTTTTGCGGGGGTGAGGAAATAGGAACTGGGATTAGTTATTGCGAGGATAGAATTGGCGTTCTATGTACCAGCCACCAAATGTGTTTTCACCATTCGTTCTGCGGCCATGTCTCTTTGACAAACTGTCAATGCGGAACTTACGCAGTTCCACTTACAATACTATGTTGCTGTCTTCTCCAGTAAATTTTTGCGGCTGCTGAAGTATCATCCGCAGCAAAATGTACATCACCCAAGCGGTTTCGAGGCGAAATTCATGTCAGCTCGGACTGTGAAACTGCAGGCTCGTAAAACAGATAGAAAGGCTGATAAATATTTGGCTGACAGGAAAGTAACATGGCTAACCCACATTTCCCCTGGTCCTCGTGGGGACATTGGTATTGCTTGGCAGCACGTGGGATCGATCGAGTGTTTCTAAACAAATTTGTACAAAATAAAACTCGTAGAAACATACAGAAACGTTTTAATAACCGTAGATCTTTAAAAGGAAATCTTCATAAGCTTGAAATCAGACTAAACATCAAAACAATCCACAGAGAACATTAAAAAGCTTCTTAAGGAATTATTCCTACCTGTGGGGTCTGAATTTTTGGGGGGAAAAACTTGAAGGCTTCTTAATCAAAACAATAAAAAAATTTTTAAAAAGAATCCCGAAAATACTTGTGTTTACAGACCTTACAGGTAGGCTTAACCACTTAAAGTATTTCTGGATCCTATTTCTACAAGTGATGGACAGCCAGAAATGATACAATTACAATTACATAATCAACTGTGGTATCTCAGAAAGAATGATCGCAGTTGAAGCCTTGATACGATAAACCTACACTGTAATTATTATTACATCAAATTGATCGCAGTTGCAAACTCCGCATCTCTCACTTAAGTATCCAAAATGTCCCCCAATCGAGAGAGTGTTCTTTTCAAACATCAACGACATTAGAAAAGTGATTTTCGAAAGCCTTGCGCCACTGAAAGTCCCAGTCGCGTTTCTCGTTACAATGTTGCTTAGCCTCGCTTCCACCGCGGCGCGAGCAATCGTTTTCCCGGTGGCGAAAGTAATGGCTACACTCCCGTCGATCGGTACCGAGTGAAAAGCATCGTCCCGGCCGCGAAAAGCTCGCGCCTCCACAGCGCGTGTAGCGAGAAAAAAAACTTTGCCACCTGTCGCGTAACTAGAATCTGCCCGGGCGATCGAGTTGTCTGCGGTTTTCTCTACGGTGCGGTCTCGTTGAATAACGTCCAGCTCGGATCACCTTCGGACACGAATGTGTGGCATAACTTTGACACATTGATCTTAAGCCGATAAAACGCGGCGAAAGAGCATGTAACGTGCGGTCGGGCACGCTTCGGGAAAAATACTCGCCCGTGTCGGCTCTTCCTGTTCCATGGGTAGACGCTACATAGTATGTCGTACGCCGATGCACACGCCTGTTATCGTCGTGTCGCGTTTTGTCGCCGCGGCAGAAACGGGGAGACGCAGTTGGTCGTGACTTTGGACTCTTCCGTTTACAACTAGGGAAAAAAATTTTTGTCCTTTGATAAATCATTTCTGTGATCCGTTATCTCGTGTTTCGCAACAATAGGGGGGAGTGCGTTTCTGATATCCATGGTCCGCATTGCAGTTATTTAATATCGAGAGCATCGATGACGATGCAGTCAACGCTTTAATTAGAAATCTCTTATTGCCTCGTTGATCGTGAATGCGATACATAGATATCCCCTACCAAAAGTTCTGATTTTAATGAAACTTCGTGTGAATGTAATATTTTGTTCTGGGGAAATTCTCTCTGAGGAGGTGTTAGGTCTTAAAGTTACCGCGTTTTTCAGTTTTTTAATATAACTTTTCTATTTAGTGTGATACGGCCTAAAAACTGAAGAATTCTTATATTTAAACTTTTGTTCTATCTCGCACCGTTACAGAGTTATATTAAGAAAAGGAAAAGCGCGTTTAGGGGTTGATTTGGCCCCTTCAGAATGAACTGGGTTCCGGGTAGTGTTTTACCTGTGAACGTCAACGTTACAAGTGGAAAGAGTGGTTTTTGAAAGTCCCTCCGTCTAAATATAATCGTAAACTCGTTAGCGGGCTGAATAAATTCGATTTCTATTAAATTTCAGCGAAACCTGCTGTTTCATTCCCCCTCCTGGGATTCGGAAGTAACTCTCAGACAGGCTTTAGATAAAAGTGAGTGTCGAAAATTATTGCTGGTTTCTTCCGAATGCTACGAATGAGTCACCTGTTCTCGGGAGTAGAAGTAACGCCGTCGTCTTTCCAGGAAATCGAACTAGGATCGGCTCGATCAACGCGATCAACCGCGTGTAACGCCATCGATCGGTTCTGTAATGCTAATGAAAGCATTTCTACTCGACAGATTTTTCTACGGCGTAAACCGAGGGGAAACAGATCTGATCAGATCCGGAACTTCCTTCATATCATGTAATCAGAAACGGTAGATGACAGTGAAAGCGCATTATTTGCTTATGCTGAATCTTACATAATGTAACCCGTGTACTGCATAATGCCGTGATTGGGTTCCATTAATCTATTTCCCTTCGTGCGGTACGTTTTCAGTGCGGCCACTTCTTTTCATACAAATATTACATCTCTAACAGATTTTAGAAATGAAACATTATAAGGAATTCAACAAATATTCTACAATCTAAATACAGGACTAAAATGCTTCCTAACAATGTATACGTAGCAACTCAGAGCCATCTATCTATTCATTAAAAAACCGTGTAACCAGGAGAACCCTAGAACGCCGAATGACAAGCCGAGTTTTTTTTATTACCGTAATACCAGGCGTCACGAAAAATCCGTTATTGCTTTCGCTGGAGTCCCGTACGCCAGCGACGATTCGCGCGTCGCACAATATCTGTCTCATTCCCGACCGTCCTTTTTTCGGATAAATAAATCCCACAGAATTAACTCTCGTTAATTATCACTCCACGCTTCCCTATAAGCGATCGTAAGTAACAGAACGTTCGCACCTACACGCAGCAGAAGCGAAATGCACGCGTTCACACGCACACGAGCCATACGCACCGTCTTCAAAGTGTGCAGCGAACGCACACGCGTGTGCGTAGGTAGTTTGACCCAGCGATTGGCTCGAGCCACAGCGGTAGGGATAAGGAGAGGCGCAGGGGTGGGGAGAGATGTGCCCACAGTCCCACTCGGTTTCGCGGAGTGAGTGAGTGAAACCAGTCAGTCAGTCAGGCAGGGAGAGTGTCGCGTGGTCTGCGTATGGGAGCTCTCTCGCGAGCACCCTAAACGACAATCTTACGATAGACGCGTGGTTATGAACCGAAACGATCGTGTTGTTAGTGATTTAAAAAGAACTTAGATCGCCGGGATCCCAAGCCTGCAACGGTGCACTGCCATTTCTACACTGCCAGTAAATCGGTGATCTATCGATAATCGGATCGATACGATCCCCGATTGCTCGTTCCTCGCGAGTGTTCGTATCGTAGCATTTACTATTTCGATCGTTCAGTGTGCTTTTACGTGGCCGCGAAGACGATCGCGGACTTGGGTGTCTGTATTCTCTGTTTATGGCTACCGGTCGCGCGTTTTAAGGCTCGTGTAAGGTGATACGATAGATCATAGCCCCCGGACCCCAATGGACGTTTCCCACGGTAGTGACGTGCCGCCGGTTTTCTTGCAACACGTGACAAGCGAAGAGACACTCGCAAGATGCCCAGTCAAACTACTACCATACTTCTTAAGTGTTCCATGGTGGACGTGCCTGCGCTTAACCACGTTAAGTTGAAGTCCCTGTACGGGGTAAGTAGCATTGCATCTGGAATCGAGCGTAACCGTGCAATATCCGTGCGTTTGATAAGGACCAGCTTCGAGAGCGAACATAACGGTACACGCGCGGGCATGTGGCGTGTCTTGTTTGTTGGTGACCCGAGACCGATGATATACGACCTTCGAGACCGTAGACTGGACTCGAAAGATTTCTACCTGGCGTGTATGTATATCAGACATTTTTTACCGCCTTTTGTCTCGGCCGCGGGGAGGCGCTTTTGTTCGCCAGGAGATGCTTAATGGACCCTTTCCAATCTTCCGAGGATATTCCCTCCTGATTTCTCGGCACGGTGTATAGCTACGTGCCGATGTTGATTGTACTATATTCTTCTCGGATTCATCACACTTTTCCTCACACAATTTCTTACCAACACATCCAGTGTCACGTATTCAGTATTCGTGTAGAAATGATTCTTTAGAATTGGTGGGTTAAATTTTCGAAATCTCCGTCGCATAGGTTAAACACGTAGGGTATATAGATGTCCCAATTACTGCCACATTAAGCTCATCGCGTAACTTTCGTTAATTATTTCAGAAGTTATTTAGCCTCAAAATCATTCCAAGTTGCAGCATACTAATGCTTAAGAACTCTTTTATCTAAGAAATTTTTTTTATAGTATAAACAGTATGTTTTAATTGCTAATTAATTGAAAAAGTATAAGGAAGTCCAATGTCCCTAAAACTGTCATTCACCTTTTAATATTAATTTATAAATATCAGTATGCAATGCTTCTCTATTATTATCTAACACGGAAACCTAATTTAACATTAAATTTTTTTTCCCTTACGATTTTGCACGCATTATTTCACTATTAAGTAAAATAATTAAAGTGACAGTAATAGGGACACTGTCAGTAATTGGGACATCTACCCTATTCCTCGAGAAATGTATCGTTCTCTGTGTCGAAGAATTTATGAAGCGTTTAGTTTAGAATGTTTGCGAAATTTGTGGAAACGTTCGGAACCAGGTGCCAGAACCTGGCCCGTTTCCACACAAAGTCGCGTGCATTGACCATCGCAAGGTTCACCGGTCGAGTGGAACGAACCAACGGTCGTTGGGGAAAAAAGAAAAAGAATCTCAACCCCGGCGGTGTGCACGCGCGGCTTAGCCGCGAGGGTTCGTGGCAGGGTGAATAAAGGGAAGGTCTGGCCACGGTGTCTGGAGATGTTTGTGCCTCATTAACGTTAACCTCGTTCAACGCGACGCAGATGCACACACGAGCCGGGAGCCGTCCGTCCAGGAGTCTCACGCTCGTCTATTCGTAATATGAATGCGCACTCTGCACACGTGCATACGAGCACGGTTTTCCGACGATGCGAGCACAATGCGTTATTGTGGTGTCCTTGGATGCGTGACGCCAATTCAAATTATTTCAAGACATAGAAGTATTAGAATTTTAAAGTATTAAAGGTTTAGAATTTTTGAACTATGAATTGCGGTAATCTGTAATTTATGAATTGTAGTAATTTGTAAGTTACGAATTGTGGTAATTTGTACTTTACAAATTGTAATAATTTGTAATTTATGAATTGTAGTAATTAATGATTTAGATAACTACGAATTTTGAAAGTTTTTGAAGTTTCGATAACTTAGGATTTTGAAAATTCTAAGAACTTGAAATTACAAAACGTGTAGTGTGACTAAGAATATTAAATTGATTAGCGATTAGATAGAGTGTAGATTGAAATTCTTAGTTTTGATTAGGAGGGAGAGATATTTAATATGAAAAATTACACGAAGTCAAGAGGGACAGGCGCCATGCACGCAGAGTGCTGGACATGTGTGCGATGAAAGCGCAGGCTGATCGCACTGTCGCGCATACGGTACTCCGTATTGACGAACGGACAATGGACTCGCGGGCTTACGGTGTAAAACCATACCAAGAAAAGTGTCAACCTCGTTGTTTGCCATTGCCACGATAAAGTATACCCTAACAGAGCCTGGCGAATGGCGCTCGATGAAACACAGCGGAGGCGTGGGGGCAAAGGGAAGAATTCTATTCGAAAGACAATTCTCGAAGTTGTTATCGCGCGCCGTTGCACCACTTACTGCAAATTTCAACCGTTGCACGAACGCACTATAGCGCGCTCTGCAATCTATGAAATTTATATGATATATTTTAAATATTATTCGAAATATCCCGTGGATATTTCCACGGAATACATTTTAAAAAAGAATCCAATAACTTCTGGATATATCAGCGTAATGACTAACGCGTTGTATACCGTCTCGGCGTTGTCAACAAAAACAAACACCGCGTCGTCTCTCGGCGTCTGTAAACAAAGCCGATCGCCCCGGTTTCTCGCTCGGAAAAATGCTCTCTTTAATTCGCCCAGCTGGAAAGCCCGAGGAAAGCAGACGTTTAATTTACATAATAATCACGCGCTCGGCCGCCAGAG
Source organism: Andrena chrysosceles (assembly GCA_963855975.1). Taxonomy (NCBI): domain Eukaryota; kingdom Metazoa; phylum Arthropoda; class Insecta; order Hymenoptera; family Andrenidae; genus Andrena; species Andrena chrysosceles. The sequence continues at coordinate 3,989,229 of OY979766.1, read as the reverse complement.
TCGATCCGGAGGCTTCGGCTCCGGGCGTAAAAATATGTCGATCCTTATCGATAGTACAACAATAACTTTCATTATCGGGTATCAGTCAGGCGATCGATATCGCGTAACGTTTCGAGCAATGTGACTCCCGCCGTGCATGGTGAGCGCGAGGACTGTTGGGTCTCGTGTCTTCTTTCTGGGTGCATCCACCGTCTAAATATAAATAGAACGCTTTTAATTCACTGTCACTGCTGCAGGGGAGAAAAGGGGCACGGTGTGTGGGAATAGACACGGCCGAGGAACCTCTCGAAAGTGACGAAAAATTCAACGGTCGTGGGACACGTGCGTGCGCATGCACCACGGGGGCCACATGTGTCTCTCTCGAGAAGCACGATTGTTTTGTGTCCTTTCTCTATCTCTCTCTCTCTCGCTTCTCGAGCAGCGCGTACCTCTCTCGAGAGGCTCGAGAGGTTCCACCGCTATTCCCAGCTAAACCGGCGAAGGAAAACGCGAGATAACCAATATTGCAAAGTAGCGCGGAGCATTGTGTCGTAATTGCGCGATAAAGTCCTCGTAGAAAGAAACACTAAACGACCCAGAAGGAAACACGGAATCAGTGTCCACGCGCTTTTCTTTATCGGCCTTATCGGAACCCGTTTTCCCTCTAACGTAGAATTTCGTAAACGATAAGCAGACAGTCGCTGTGAAACTCGCCCACCGCCGCCTACAGATTAATCGCCGTATATAAGACACGTTTATAATCAATCATTCAATGACCCATTTTTAACGAGCGCGGCCTCGGACGTTTATAAACACTTTTTTCTCGCCCGCGCGGAAAACGTTGGTGCGTATTATTTACAAGCTTTCGCCCGGATCGATTCGCACTATCGAATTTCTGCGAGCCGGAGCGGTTCGGCAAAACGAAAAGCGTAATGCGAGATTCCGCGTCGGCAGCCGTCGTCGATGAGTAAACGAAAACAATCCACCTCCGTGGCGTGCGGGCTTTCGTCGATACGTTCCGCGGCGGAGTGGTGTTCGACGGTAAACAAGCGGAGTATCCGGCGATGTATTCTTTTACGTGGAGTGGTCATAATGTTTTCTAGCCGGCTCGAGTCCACTCGAGTGTCTCGAGTGTCGAAAATGGAACTTCTCGGGACTGGTTCTGTCCTTGTACCGTTGCCGCCGAATATCGTCCTGGACTGGCCCGAGGATAGGAATTACACGAAGCCCGAGCGGTATCGCTTTAATTCGATAACCTGTTCGCTTTTTATGCGTCGATTCCGCTCTCACGGAGAGCCGCCACGGGGACAGCCGTTGCTCTGTTGCTGCTGGTTTTTTTTTTCGCCCGCCGGACCTAGCCTCGCATACGCTGTACGTACACACGCGCGCGGTCGCGTGTGTACCTGTGACGAAGTGACCAGGTCGAGCCCGTGGCCGTGAAAGTTCTGTTTCACTCGTGTGTTTACAGGCCATCAGGGCCGTCTCGCCAGCTTCCCCACGGAACCTCGAGTAAAGGGGTCTCCGTGGCTCGCCTCGAGGAAAGGGAGAAATTTTCGAAAGCGGCCGTTCGCGGACCTTTTCGAACGGGCTTGGCCGTGCAGTCTTCCATCCTCTGATCCGCTTTTCCACCGCGCTGGTGACCCGATCTTCTCTTTCTCTCCCTGTCCCTTAGCGCACAATTGGAGAGCACGATCTCGATCTCCTTTTATGCAAAACTGGAAATGGTTTAAGTAGCTTCTGCTGTGGAACGGGGTGTAGTCGTTTCCTTTCCAGTTAGTTACTGCGAACACGCGGCCTGTTTCGCCATTTCTTCAACGATCTTCGACAAATGTCCCTTTAAGTTTTAGGTAACTCGTATAGGATTTCATGTTAAGAGAAAAAGATAAGTGAACTTGTGGTATAAAAATATCCTTATTAAGAACACTTAATTGTCAGATTGATCGTCAACTAGACCGTGTAGTAAAGTGGGAAAGTGACACGTGCCGTTTTCTGAAGCATCAAATTGATTATAACAGCTGTCTAGTTGAACTCTACTTAATCACCCTTCTAGGAACCGAGTTTCTAATACGTTGTCAATTTCTTTCACAACCACACAATTACAGCCAGTGGCACTCCGCGGACTAACTACACAGCTTCGCGCGAACAACTCCATTGAATTGTACACATTTAAATTTCTCGCGTCACTTTCGATGAAGACACGCAACGGAGATAGCGCGACTGGTTCGCGCGTTTATCGAACGCGCAGTAATTTCGAAAATGAACGACTATGTTGAATCACCGTCATCGGCGGAGTCGCCTAATATTCACTGTTTCTAAATTGCTCGCTCGCCGAGGGAGAACTCGCGCGTTTACATCGTGGTGTATCTCGAATCGCAGCCGTTCGCGATTGATAACGGCGAGATACGGTCGTTAGACGTGCTCCGGCGCTGTATATTTACCGGGCAATAAACGTCCAGCGTTAGAGACGGGTTAAACAATTTTCGATTAATAACAAGGAGTCGGGCAGGTTTCTCTTCGCCTAAAGCGACAGATCGGATCACTTCCAGACACACTTGCATACGAACACCATTCGTGCGCTTAATCTCCGCGTTCATTTCGCGTTTCGCCGTCTCGCGCGTATCTAACCGAGCGTAATTATTTAATTTCCATGATATTTCTATAAACCCTGGGTCATTTCGCGTTCTTTTCTCCCCAGCGGAGACGCGTTGCACGCAAATAACAAAATGCTTCCACGATTTGAATTAGCGAATGGGAACTTCATGAAGTGGCAATTCAGTTTTACTAGATTCTAAACCAGTGATTCCCAACCTGTGGATCGCGAAGTGTTTTTGGGGGTCATATTTTTTTTCAATATTACCTACTAGGGTAGATGTCCCGATTACTGCCACCTTAAGATTATAACTGAACTTCGTTTAATCATTTCACGTGTTGTTTAACCTAAAAATCGTCTCAGTTTGAAACATAATATTATGTAACATCTCTTTCATTAAAAAAAAATAGTTTTATGAATTAAATATGAAGAATTGATTAATAATTAATTAAATTTCGCGAGCGATCCTAGTGTACCTATAACTGTCACCTAAAAAATCGACTTATCCGAATGACTGCCACCCAATAACTGTCGGTTCTAATAACTGTGACCAGAATCTCTGTTTAATAATAACATGTTTTTGTACATTTTTTTATACGTTACGTTTTTTATTACATAACATAAATAAAGTGGTAGTAATTGGGACAGTGGCAGTAATTGGGACATCTACCCTAAGTTAGAATTATATTCTGAAATACCTATTTTTATTGTGTTTTCTTTATATGGGGAGGGTATTTGAATATTATAAAAGGGGATCGCGACTCAAAAAAGTTTGGGAAACACTGTTCTAAACAGATGACTTTGTAAATTCATATTTTCTACACTCAATAGATCTCCCACGCTCGAGATATGTATTTCTAGACTCCTTTTTTATATTCCACACGGCGGAATATCGATTCTGTCAGCCACGATTCTCTGGAAACAATGTCCTGCCAGTAAAACGGAACAAAGTAAACACTTGGATCCCCTGGAAATCTTGCAGCCGCAGATTGCCACCGCCGACGATCCAAGCATTTCTCGCGGTCCAATTCGAATTTCTCGGCACGAAGCGAAAGGCAACAGAAGGCGAAGGGTTCGCCCCGTTTCGACTGCGGCCTTTCGCCAGTCGGCAATAAAATAATTCGAGCAAACACTCGGCTCCTCTCCCCTGTCCTTTGGCAGGAGGAACAGACGTCGCCTCTTCAGCGCACGACCCCCTTTCTTTTTCTCTCCGTTCTTTGCCGCGCTGCGAGTCAAAGCGACGCGGTGCTTCGCCTTTCCACACTCGTGTACGCGTTCTTTGCGTTACCCTGGGGAAAACACCGCGGCCCTTCCATGCCCTTTTCGACTGTCGTCTCCAGCCCCGTTCTCTCTCCCTCGAGTGCAGCTCGATATAACCACGTTCCCGGTCGATCCATTCTTCGAGACCAGTTCCCACTTTAACGAAACGGAGACAGGGCCGGTCTCTCCGTTTGCCCGCGCAGAGCCACGTTTTTGCGAATGGGACGCTCCGCCGGATTGAGAAAAACCTTCCTCAACGCCGTTATTATTGTAAAGGAGGCTACGTTTTTCGGGCGAGCCCGATCGCGCGCTACTTTCCTCGTTTCTTGAAAGTAAATCGGTGCATCCACTGTTTGGGTCCGCGTAGGAAGTCCACTTTGTATTTATTCAAATAAATTGTCTTCGTTTGCTCATACTACGGGGATTCCGTCGCCGACTCCTTTGATTAAGAGGTTACATACACTTAGAATGGTAAAAAAAAGATTATTCCAATAAAGTATTCGCAGAAGCTACAACATGAAGGGAAGGTCAATTATGTGACCCCCGAAACGACGATTTTCTGTAAATTAAAAAAATAATTATCTCACTCTAACCTGTACCTTAAACTTTAAACGCTTTTTTCTCGAAACTACGTTTTTCAAATCGATGCCAGTGATATTTCAGAAACTACTGAATGAAACGTGGCACAATTATTTTTCACATTAATATGTAATCTTTATCATGCTGATTCTTTTCATTAAAAATTGATGAGATTTCTCTAGAAATAAACAACGTTTAATATTTAAGGTACAGGTTAAAGTGAGATAATTTTTTCTGTTGAAGTTACAGAAAATCGTCGATTTCGGAACCATAAAATTGACCTTCCCTTGATCTTGTAGTTGTTGCGAATTCTTTATTGAAACAATCTAGGTGGATGTAACACCTTAGTATACTTTTATAACTAGGTCGGTTTTCAGATCTCAACCGCCTACATACTTTTGAAGTGAGATCGTTAATTGCTCGTGCCTCGTGTGCCCGGCAACAGTTGCGTGCGATTTTTCGTGGCGACCAGACGACTGCGGTGTCGCAACGTTCTGAAATCGGCCGAGAGTTAACCGTCTGTCGCTAATACTAGAAGCGGTTTCACCGATCAATGACCACCGGCTAATTGGTACTTGTGAAAACGCTCCCGACTAGGAAATCCTCCGTGTCTCGCGCATGCGTTAACGGTGACCGCACGTCTCGCTAAAAGATTGCAGGTTACGGGGAAGCACAGAAACTTTTACTCGCGAAATCGCTGACAGAATCGAGTCCCTCGCGATTCTTTTTAAAAGCCGATTTTATTTTTCGAGAAGTGTGTTACTCATTGGGTATCCAGAGTTGACGATGAGTGTCAGGAACGTTGTTAGAATCGTTGGCTAAAGATTTTGCGCGTTACCAGGCCGGATATATGTATAATTAATGATGTGTGTATCACTGCTGTCATTAGTCGAGTTGCACGCGTACCGCATTCTGGTGCGCCGACTAACGAGACAATTGACAACCGACCTAGATCTTAGAACTTACGATTCCTTATGTCGCGCTCCAGCCTCTCGCGTACACCCATTCCGCGGGCCACTTACGAAATATTCACCGGGTCGTAAGTCAGTTTTATAATTGTAAATACGAGAATTTAACGTCAGGAAGCAGTATAAAAAGTAAGTCAAGAGTACATACTGAGCGAACAAAGCACGAAAGGGGGGATAATAAAAGCTCTCTGCTGTTCTTAAATCAGCACCAAGCTGAAATTTTTTTTGTAGCTTTATAACTTGGAATTTTCTTTCATTAGGGATAATAAGGGCGTGCATGGATATTCAAAATCTGTGGTGTTCGAGGAATGTCGCATATATTGATCGAGTTTTGGGACAGATTCTGATGGTTCTTACTGTTGCATAGGTGCATGAGTTGATCTGGCAAGGTTCCATCACGGTACAGATATCTTCACACCCTTAGTAGATAGTATAGACCCAATTTTCTCGTGAGTCGTCTAGAGCTGACCGAATTTCCTCGAGATCTGATTCGATCTGACCGAGTTTTCCGCGATCTTACTCGATCGGGCCGAGTGTTCTCGCGATATAACTCGACCAAGTTCAATTTCCTTGTAAATTGAACCAACTCATACTTAACCTGGCGTTGGTAAAGTGGAGTTTCACAGACCACAAAGATTTTAAATTGAGTATAACTTTTTAACAACGCGCGGCAATGTTATTTAGTTTGTTCATTACATAAACTAGGAAGAGTAGGTATATTTTTGTTGGGAATTAAAGATGTTTAATTAGTTAAGTATTTTTGGTAATACAAATTTAATTATACATACATATGGATTTCTATAATTCACTAAATTATTCTCGGGGTCTGTGGGACCCCACCTTATTACTCTTGTTACATTTGTCAATTTTACCAACGCCGGGTTAATTTCTTTGCAATTTGAATCAACCATACCCGATTTCCTTGCAATTTAAATCAACCATACTCGATTTCCTTGCAATTTGACTGAATCATGCCCAATTTCCTTGCAACTTGACTCAACCATAATCAATTTCCTTGCGATTTGACTCAACCATACCCAATTTACTTTCAATTTGTCTCGAGCAAATCCAATCGTCTTGCAATCGAACTGGAACTGAACAAATTTCTTCGCGATTCAACTCCACTGAAAATAAATCCCATCGTGGCCCAATTTCCCCATGATCCAACTTGACCCACTTTCCTCGCAAATCAGCTCGACGCCACTTGACCCGGTTCCTTCACGAATCAACATGAATCCATCATACCAACTCACCCAGATCGTGCGCCAAAAAGTGGCCAGGTTCGTTGAATCAGATTCCAAGATCACTGGCTCTGCACTTACCTTGGAAAAACAGTCGATCGTCTGTAACGCTTCCGAACCAGGAAACAATAACTCACCATGTCCCTGGGGCTTTACGGGCGGGCCTATCGCACCGTTCCCACAAGTAAAAGCGAGTCAGTCGTCGTTGATAAGTTGGTCCCACGGGTCAACGTAGAAAAGTGACCCAGTGATCATCGTCTCACTGGCATCCTTTGAAATTCTCATGGAATTTCTCTGCCCCGTGGAAAGCGTCTCCATTGTAATCGATGATCACAGCTCGCCACAACTTCTGCGATCAACGAAATCAATTCCATCTGGAAAAGGGAAATCCTTGCGATATCACTCTGTGTATTGCGAAACGGTGGTAATTTCGCTGTCACTTGGCCGAGGAACGACCCGTTTTCACGGATTTCTGCCTGCGCAGCTTATTTTCCTCCTGGCCTTCATTATGCAAGCCTGAAAGCCACTTACACGCAAATTAACCACTACAGACGGTGGACATTGAGAAAGTACTCGACGGTTTAATCTGCAATTAGTCTTGCTGAAAGTGGCATTTCTATGGATTTCTATGAATTTCCGTCGCTAGTGGAGAACCATGTCCCGCGTGTATTTTCGAACACCCTGTTGTACCGTGATTACCACTGCTTGTGACTTTTATCGCTCGCAGCTTTGGTGTTGGGAATATAAAGAAGCGATGGGAATTCCAGTCCAGCGACAATTAAGTTGACACGGGGAATTAGAATGTTCTGTAGCATCGATACCATCGTCATAATACTCGTCATCTTCCGAGCGATGATGATCATCGCATTCCAAGTTGAAGAATGACGCGACGCCTCTATTCGATAATTTATTTAACAGACTTCGAGCAAGCGAGGTGACCCAATTTCTACAAATAAACGGTGCACAGTCGAGAAATATTTGATTAACAGTCTACTGCAAACGGTGGCGTTATCTCCAATTGCACCGCGTTATCAGTTGTCTGAAGACAGGTTAACACCTTGTTGTAATAATAACTCGAGCACGTGATTTAGTATGTACGCTGAATCACTATAATTAATGCGACGTCCAGGTGTACGGTATTAAACAGAATGTATCTTGTTTAAAGATTCAGGCTCTCGAAGCTTTTCTATTTATCCAGTTGCAACTATAGGCATTTACAGTACGTCTATATATTTCTACGAATTTCAATATTCCGTCCAGATCTTTGATGCCTCACGTTGCATTAAACATCAACTTTGAGTTGATTGAACTTCTTTTATGATAGTACGAGGTTGAAAATTATTTCTACACCTCTTTCGGAAATGTATTAATGAATATATTGTATAAATATTCTACAGAAATGTTAAAAGATGGACGAGTTATGAGTTGTTCCGGGCAACTCTCTCGCAATTCACCACGTGAGAGCAAAATTTCAGCTCCTTATGCACGTCCGCATTTCCAAAAACGCGCAGAAAAGGGGGCTTTTATGGATGTTCCGCTCGTAAGGAGAGCTCCTTGGTGCAGGAAGTCTCGAGTGTTCGTAGATGCCGCTGCATCGGTGTGCTCGCCCACGCGCAGTGCGCAGACCATTCCGGAACAAAAGTAATGGTCTACCGAAGACTCCTCCAAAAGATTTCCCCTCGGAAAAAGGTTGTCTTTCTATGCGAAACGCCGCGAGAGCCCGGCAGCTGCAGCTGCCCTCCTAAACCTCTAGTCTCTTTGTACCTGTGCAGGTTGGCAGGTGTCTTGGCGAGATACATCTGCTAACCTGCACGTGTCTGGGGAGGGATCTCCTGTTCTCTCTGGCTTCTCTTCCCTCGATGCATCTGTGTGCATCGTTCACGCAGGCCCGCAGAAGGTGGAGCCGGTGGTGCTCTCGATTTCGGGCCCCGTACATGGTGTGTCGAAAAATCCCAGGGTTTAAATCACCTCGGCGGAGTGGCTGATAAATTTATGCAACTTCGTTTCGGGTTACGATACGAATTTATTCGCTGAGATTCCGTGAGAGATAAGCGTTGCTGAGGGTCACTTAGACTTCGGTGTTGGAGCGACACGAAGGAAGCCTTGGTTGGATTTGGATGCGGAGAAAATAATATTATAGTTTTTAGATGATTTATTATCTAGTTCTGACACGTTCGAACCTCCTAACTTTAAATAGTAACGCACTCAGGATTTAATTTTGGGGGAGCTGAGTGAAAGGGATAGAAATAATTTTAATGCAAATTCAATCAAATTCATTAGGTGATTACAAAAATTTATTTAAAGAATAAAATCCAGTTTCTTTTTCTGTTTACAAAGAAAAACTTTGTAAATATTTAATCTCCTTTTTTCTTTTTGTATGGGGGGCCCCGTTGCCATTCTCGGAGTGCGCTACTGAGTTTTGGTATTCGCAGAACCAGATTCTGCGACTTAATCCTGCTACAGATCGTTTTCTTAGTTCGCAAGCGATCCCCTCGTGCGCGAAGGAAGCCTCGGAAGTTTCGGAGCCCAGCTTGTGTGCCAACAAGGCGAATCGGATCACCTGCTATATCGCGTGGCCAGGTGTCTCGCGAAAAATGGAGAACCGCGAGGGCCAGCGGAGATTAAGGTTCTCGACCCTTGGCAGAGGGCCTAATGATAGGGTTCTACAGCAGCCGCCACGGTTTGCGGCGTCCTCTCTCCTTTCCTCGTCGCCTACGTTCACTGCTACGCGCCGCGTATTCTATTCTGCGCGAGCTCTTTCGCTCGCTCGGGAGCACGAACCGCGCGCATCTGCTCGAAAGGATCTTCAATGGGAGATTGAGTTGCTTTATGGTCTACTTCCACCTCTCTCGACAGTTTCACGAGCCAGAGAAATTATTGCTTTCGATCGGACGCATAAATTGAATGGAAAAGCGTATGAGAAAGTCGTTTTTTCTGCCGTGAAAAGTGTTATAAAAAGTTTCTCCTTGGGCTTGGCCACGCGGAGATCGACCGCTGCTCAAGTACGGTTACTGAGAATTTTTATAATACTTCTGTATGCGTATCAGGATGATTACTTCCCGGTACACTACAGTCAACTCGAACGCAAATTTACGAGAAGCTATTCACAGGTTTGAAACTTGGAATCGCTGAAATGACACACGCAGAATTAATTCCAATGCCGTCGCAGTTCAAAGCACCCGTCCCCCATTTCGTGATTCGCAAAAGTTATGCATAGTTATGAGGCGCCACAACTTCACTCCTAAATAAAGAAATACGTCTTTACTGAGGTACTCGGAGCGCGGTTGTTAGCGCGAGCAACGTGGACGTAGAAAAAAAGGGACGATGCAAATTTACGTCTCACGCGACGCGAAAGTTGCATAATTCCCTTCTAGCAGAGGTCGGCGCGCGTAACCTTGTTGCAGTTTACATAAACGTCTCTGAATCCTCCGTTGGCTCGCATCGCGCAGAAAAGTAGCGCGAGTAGGCCGACTCATTATTTCTTCTATAATTGAGACAGCGCCGTGAGAGGGCGAGGTGCGTTCTTAATTAACGAATAATCGCGGGCTGGCCCGAAGACAATGGCTCGTGAAAGCGATCCACGAGGACCGCCGGAGCGCGAACACCGATTGGGGATCGTTAAGGGGAGGTCCCGTGACTTTCTTCGGGTGCAGTCATCGGGGCAGTGTAATGTACCCGTCCATCGTCGTAGAACTATCTTCGCCTTCCTGATCACGGAATCGCTCCTTTGTGTGTCGTCGCGTTTACGATTCCATTGTGTGCCGAGGCCTAAAGGGGATTTCACGCGTCGGTTACTTTGACATTTCATTCTGCGCGCCTCCGCTGTCCCATTGACGTCGTTTTGATAGCCTTTCGCACGCATTTCTATGTCATATTCCATCTTATTACTCTGACGCCATTTATTAAATCTGACGCTACTGTGGTTGTGGTGCAAAATGGCACAGAATTTCATTGCACGATAACAGTATAGAATTATAGATAATAGGTATTATAGAATTGTACTAAATTTGCTGTGTGCCAACTTGGTTGAATGGCGTGCGCACTGTGTTAACTGTTAAACATTAACTGTAAAACATACTGGGAGGATTCTTTCGTCGTTTTCTAGAAAATATCGACGTAGAAACGTATTGGGACCAGAGTTGGGCATTATTCGGCTAAATTTTCATTCGGATACGGATTCGTATAAATCCCCAAGATTTATTCGCGAATAACAAATGACGATTTTATTCGTCGAAAAATTATTCGTTATTCGCGAATAAATCTGTATCGTTATTCTAGCCAGATTCGTTCGAATAAGAATTTATTCGTTATTCGAGCTGAATGAACGACGAATAAATGTGATACCCTGTCGGATATCTATCGATGGAAGTCTGTACTGTGTTCAACATATGTTTGGACGTGTGAGTCTGGAAGTGTGCGTATTTGTATGTATTTAAAAACATTCAATGAACGCTTATAATTTGAAGAGATTGATTTTTTCATTAGTTTAAATGAATTGACGTGAGCAAATTTTATTTAAAATAAATCAAAACGCCACTCTATGTAATACCGCGGTCATACATCTTTCTGTAAAGTGCGAGCTATGACAAGAGTTACTTAACCTAAAACATTAGGTCTCACGGGTGTCAGTCAGTGGTGTCACGATACATCGCTGAAACCACGTGATCACTTTATTCGTCCGTTGAGTCGACTAAATTTTTATTCGAATAAGAAATTATTCGAATAAATTTTCAGTCAAATAAAAACTTATTCGTTATTGTCGAATAATTTCATTTTATTCGAATTTTTTATTCGAAGATTATTCGAATAAAAACTTATTCGCACAAATGTATTCGAATACGTATTCGAATAAAAATTTAGCCGAATAATGCCCAACTCTGATTGGGACGCAGTGGGTGATGTTGCTAATTGATAGGCACGGTGTAAAGTCAGGGTTATTATTAGAAATATCCTGGAAACGGAAGCGCACAGGGCACCGACACGCAGGATACGCGTTTTGTTCCAGTTCCGTCGCGTGGCTGTCAAAGAAGCCCTGGACAAAGCCGTGGAAATACTTTCCATGGTAAATACATCCTCTTGGATCGTCCGTTGACCTGTCGTGATCTAGTGGAACAGAAGGCCACCGTACGATTCGACATTGGTAATGAAGCGCAGGTACATCGAACCTGCGGCGCTGCCCCGTTACTTCCTGACGCGCCTAACTTCGTTTAGCGAAACAACGTTGTGGAATGGCTCGTTCGGACGACGTTAAAGAGGATCATATTCGAGCCTCTAACTCTCTTAATTGCCGTGCTCACCTTAGTGATCGATTTCGCCTTAAGGGCTGCGTGGGGTTTGCGATCGAGGAATATGCTGGCGTGACGAGACTTCGGTGTGCTCGTTCATTAACACCATTCTGCTGCCAGAGCTTGCAGAACATACAAAGGAACGAGCTTTAGATTGATAGGCATACACAGTCTTCTCTATTGTCCACTATTTGGGGCGCTTTCTTTGGAAATATTTGACCACTAGTTTTGGAAAATTTGAGCTAGGCACTAGTTTTGGAAATACTAGAGCTAGGTACCAGCTTTGGAAATATTTGAGCCACTATCTTTGGAAATATTTGAGCTACTAGCTTTGGAAATATTTAAGCACTAGCTTTCTTAAAGCGCTCTGGTGTATCTTCTTACTGATATCATGTTCACACATCTATCTCCTTCATAAAATCAGTTTATTACTTTATTAACGCTCGCTCAGTTTTAATGGTGGGTCACTTTTACCCCACGGTTAAGTGCAGCAAAGGGAAAGCAACTTATATTAAACTAGTTTTACTACTCGGGGTAGCTCGAAATTTAGATTCTGATTTCATAAAAAAAATATTGATTTATTTTTTGTTAAAATAGGATTAGCTAGGCATAATGAGCTGGGCATATTTCGTGACTCCAGAGTTTACCGTTCGAAAGTTTTTAGGCGACAGACAAACACAAACACTTTCTGCTTTATATATTAAGATTTCTCTATATTTCATAAGATTTTTTTCATTGGATCTTTTTTCCCATTACTTTCTCTTTCCTTCATATTCCCATTTTTGTATTGCGCAATAGAGACGCATAAAAAAATAATAATTAGCGTTATTAGATTATATTCAGTAGGTATCTAGGTAAGCTAGTCCTAAAATACATCGGTCTATCGCGTAACTGTTCACGATCGGCCATTAAAGGATTAATACATGATTAATTACAGACCAGACCTATAAAATTTGACCTTAGAATTTACATTAGAATTTGAAATCGTGAATTTTGATGAAGCACCAGCCACGAGCCGTTGCTGTGTCGAGAATTTCGCGTAGCCCCCAGTGACACTTTCACTAAAATTGCCTTGGAAATTAAGGTATTAATTCGAGCCAGACAGGCGCTCGTAGGGATTCGTTACACCTCGTTTCCAGGTTGGGAAAAATTCCTCGTGTTGTTTTACGGTGTGAAAGCGCGCTCGATGCATCGATATCTCTTCCTCGCCTCGACTAGCCGCTGTTCCGGTTTCGATTGTACCCACCGACGATTTACACGCGCAAAGGAGGAGGTGTAACGACGACTGTTCCGTGAACGGTATAGAAAATTAAAATTTTTTTTGTATATTCCACAAATTAATATAATATAAATTCTTTAAAAAAATATGAAATATTAAAATTTTTAATTATTAATTAAATTGTACTTATTAATATTTCTAATTCTTTAAAATTCAAAATTTTACTTACAGAGTAAGTACCTACTTGCGTTACAGATTATACACCTCTTCGTATAATTAGAATATTTATTTACCATTCCCCCCATATTACGTTCTGCTGCAATCAATTATACATCCAAACGCACGATTTCTATATTTTTCTCCCTGGCACTGTAATGTACACACTACAACTAGGATTGCTAGCGTGGGGTATAAAAAAAAGTACGCTCAACAAATTAAAAGTAGATACATTTTAATCTCATTAGTTTTCATTTCTATCAAATATATTTTCTATTGCTTTAAGCATTACGGAGTAAATTTTTATTATTTTGAAATATATCAATAACGTAGGTATAATACTTTATTTCTCAATTATACAAAGCAAAGTAAGTCGTAAAATATGCATAAAAGCACGAGATCAGCCAAGACCTCAGAGGTCGTGGAGTGAATTGACCGTGTATGGGTGGGACGTTATAGGCCGCGAACAATTAAACGATATCGCGGCCTGTGAATGATGGTAACAGTAGCCGGCTGTCCTGTTCGGATTTCCACCCGCTTATCGCCTTTTTATCAGGGGCAGTCTAACGTGGCCCCTCCGTGGGGACGAGATGATGCGCGCAAACACACACACACACACACAGGAGAAGAGGAACGCATCCGCGCACGTGTGCACTCGCGCAAGATACGCGAGTCGCATCCGAAACCACCCACGTCATCTCTTTGTCTCCTATTACTAAATCACTCGTTTAGCCTGCCGCGACAAGACGCAAATGAGACGGCGTATAAACCAGAAGTGGCCGCAGTCCCTTAATTAACAGGAACAAGCCAGGCTGCATTAAATCGTAAATAACCGCGTTAATTGATGAGAAGTGAGTGGGGCGCGTTAAATGTCGCGGGGCATTCTCCGCGGAAATCCCCTTGAATGAAATAAACTTTGCGGTGGATCAAAGCTTTCTGGAAATTCTGTAATAATTTCAAGTCTGGGGAAATTGAACGATCACAGTTGTAAGTAGAATAACGAGCAACGAGATAAGCTTGCTTCTATCGCTATACATTCCGTAATATTTACTCCAAGCTGGTTCATTGGAAGCTAAAGGTCTCCAAGGCATTACACTCAATTCGATAAAGCAAATATCCCTCCTCGACCCACGCCATTAATCCCACCCTCCCCTGAACCTCGTATTTAATCCGAGATCGAGCGACGAACAGGTTGCGCCCTCATTATCATTGAAAAAGCTTGTCATCTATTGTTCTAACTCGAGGCCGATATTTCATTTCAGAGTCCTGGAACGCTGCACAAAGATGTCGGCGGCGCCGGTACCAAGGTCAGCGGAAAGACGGTCGGCGGTGTCGGCACTGCAACCCTTACTCCATCCAACACGTCAAACAGCAGCAGGAACAAGAACAACCCCGTATCACAAGAGGTGAGTGAAAAGAGTGGGGAGTCGCGACAGAAACAGATTGCCCCGGACGTTTCGCAGATCCGAGCGACAATAATTAATCCGGGCGTCTCAACGAAGGTCCTATTCATCCGTCTGCATGCGATATCAGCCCGCTCGAGGCAACGTCTGGTCGCAGCTTTTTTTGGCGTTCCGTTAATAATTTATTCACGGCCACCGAAGGCGTGTAAGAAATTATTCAGTGCATGACTTACTTGCCTGCGCGAATGTACCGTTCGCGGGTTTACCTCTGCATCCATTTTAGGAAGTTTCCATTTCATAGAGTGTTGTGCACGGGGTGTGGTTTAATTGATGGCACGAGCAGGCGCGGAGTGATTGCTCGTGCAAAAGGAAGTTGAAAGTTGAGGGATAAATAGGCATTTAACGTAGTCGAAAATGTGGGAAAGTTTATTCTGCACTCTTATTGTTTTTTTTTTACATGCGGTCTTCTTCGTAACTTGTATAAGGTATAGCAAAGTTTCCTCGAGTGAGTTTTTTGATCGTATTTTGTATTTGTCACAATTTGGAGCATTGAGAATTTTATTCTCTGCTTAGTGTACAAGATGCAATTGTATTGGTTTTCAGAAATCAGCGGATAGTACCTACTTAGGTATATTACCTATAAGTTTGCTTCAAAATTCGTGGTAGATTGCTAAGACACACCAGGGAAGGTGTAAATATAATTCTGGAGTCCTTCGACTAGGAAACTTTGGGACGTACTCTTAGACGTATCTGGTGAACATCTTGTAAATTGAAATTTGTTGTTGAATTAAGGGGGAAGGCCTGGAAATATTTTGTTGCTGAAAACTGGGACTACAGAACTGTCGAATCACAGTGGGTTATACTCAAATGCCCCCGTAAGATAACGTTAAAATTTTTGTATAGGTAGGTACCAACTGGTTAAAAACTGGTAAAAAAACACTAAATTTTCTGGATAAAGCTGTTTTGTGACATCACCTGTTTTTCCATTCCCTGCATATCTAAATTCTCACGTTTGTAAAGATCGTGGCCTGAATAGGTAAAGGAATTCTGACGCGTCAGAATTTAAGTAGCCTTCCATCGCAATTTACCACAAAATAAGCTTCCCTCTTGAATCTCGTTCGAATTGAACCCAGAGGAATTCTCCAGAAGTGCCAGGCGGTATGCCCGAGAAGAATTGCACACGGCTGATCTCGTTGCCATGCGCAAAATTGAGAGTAACTCGCCTTGACTCGGGCCGTCCGCCGTTCAATCTGGAACGAATTAAGAAGCTCGACGACTTTCCAACGATCTCGAATCATTAATGGCGTCAATATCAACGTTCACTCGGAGACGTGTCACCTGTCTTCCCACCGACGTGCATTCTGACCAATTTTGCACAGCGCACGTTCAATAAAAATTCCAAGAAGTGGAAAGAAAGAAAGAATTAATCAAAACGAGAGAAACTGAAAGTCACTCCAGCCCCCCTGCACTGAATTCAACCTCTGTGCACAGGTAATATCGTGTCTATTCAACGTGTCGATCGTTCGTCGATACCGTAAAATGGGGGAACATTGGCAGCATAGGGTAACATTGGCATACGACGAAATTACATTGTTTTACGTCAGATTAGTAAAACTTAACCTGTTAATGCTATTTATATGATGTGGCAATGTTACGAGTTGATTTTAGATAAGATGCAAAAAAATAAAATAAAATAAAGAAATTTAAGTTTACTGACCTCAGATTAATAAAACTTATCCCGTTAATGCTATCTACATGATGTGCTTAATGTTACCCCGGTACAGTAACGCTTTTAACATTTATTAAAGAAGGAAAGGACACAAATTTGATGCATTTTGACACTTGTAGTACAATCACAAAAGATGCAATGTTATGATAAGATACTTAAATCAAATGTAAACATGTTAATTTTTACATTATATAACAAAATGTTTCAAAAACCTGCCAATGTTCCCCCATTTTACGGTATCATTTCCATTGTTACGTGTCATCCCTGGATGAAGGATCGTAACGCAGCTCAATGGCCAATTCGTGTTCCGCGATGCTCCATCTACTCCGCTGCCCCTGGAAGGCAGCAGCACCGTGAATCAGCTGCCTACCCGCTCGCGATAGATTTCATCGAGCTCGATCGACTAATCCCGGGGCGCGTCGGTGGCGATTATTTTCTTTCACTTATCGTGACCTCGCGCGCCGAGCCACGGTTTCCAGTTTCTCCGTGGCGCAAATTACACCGCGTCACCGCCATTTGTCTCTTTAATGCCCCCCCGTTTTCTCTTTCCCTTCGCGGCCGTTATTGTGCGGCGGAGATGATCGAATTTCGTTCCATCGGCCGGGTTGCGCAACGAACCCGTCGCGCGCCTCCTGCCGCGATCGTTTCCAGCCGTCGCGTTCCGCACGCACCACACAACAGAGGTGCACAGGAACGTGCAACACGGTGCACCGTTACGATATGCACGTCATTAGGAGCCCACGAGCGCCTGGCGTCTGTGTGTGTGGCATGAAGGGGTTCGGTTCGCAATTTGCGGTGGACGAATTGTCCGCGTAAATGGGATCAACGTTGATAGAATTCACGTGTGGAAGGGGCAATACATAATTACACGGAAAAGGGGAGAAACTTCGAGTATTCTATTTAACCCTCATCCGTTCCGTTTTTCACGAACTGAATCCGTCCTTCGGGGTCAAATTGACACGGTGGTAAAAGATCGATGAAATGACAAAGTAAATAGGTAGATTTCGATATTTTTTTTATTCGTTTATTTATTTATTAACATTTTTCCCAACTTTCGCATAAAGTAAAACGATGCGCGGGACATACTGCTTGTTTACAAGAATCACAAATAATTAAACAGTATAAATTATTGCGAGAAAACTGTGTGAAATTGACACGAGGGACGAATGAAGGTTAAAACGTTCCGTGCTACATACGTGGGCTACCGATGGCCACCGACTAAATTTTTTTATCAAACAAAAGGCTTTTGCTTTTCAACAAATATCTACAAAAAATTCCACTCACTGTCGCAAGTATATTTTACAATAATCGTATATAATTAAATATAATAGGCGGCTGAAGAGTTAGATCGGCCCCTGTCGAGGGTAACTTGCGCACCTCCACGGTTTACTCAAGACGAACTTACTTAGATGTTACTCACTGTTTCTCACAATTGAGTACAAAATTTTTAAAGAATATACTTTTCCAAACGCAACTTGTACGCGCAAAGTGTGAATATAAAGGATTCTTAGAAAGAGCGTACGGGACAGATACTCAGGACACAAAAGCCCAATCTATTCGCGTGAGCTTGGTCTTTAACGTCGATACAGGGAAATCACGATTTCTTGGTAATCACCGTCTCCATTTCCGCGACTTTCGCGCTTTCCGCGAACCGGCCTCGATTCGCGCGCGTAATTTCTTCGTCAGCGAGCCGTAAGTAACGTGGCGACGATAAGACCGCAATGCAGCCCGCAACAGATTGAGTAGATTATCAGGAGAGTGGCGAGGGACTAATCGGAACGTTGTCTCCTTGAGACGTCGCGCTGATCCGTCATGCGATTCTCTTTTGTCTGTTCGCGACTATGCAGGCTAGATAGCCGGCTTATGTAAACGATCAAAGATACTTTGTTCCTAGAGCTTAGCAGAACGCAGGTGTATTATTAGAATTCTCGACCTCGCTGAATTTCAGACCCCGCAAAAGTGTCGTTTCTCATTATTACCGAAAAATGGCCACACACTTACTGTGCTCGGTTAAAGATCGGAACGCAGTTCGATATTTCACTGGGGAAAATAATACGAGGATAAATAATATCGTCTGTTCGAGTCCACTGAACCTCAGTGTCTCTTTAACGGTGCGCACAGGTGTGGGGTTGGGATAAACGTGATCGATGGATCCGCTTTCCAAAACTTTCCAAGCTCAATGGAAATGGAAAGCATTCAGCGTTTCGCGTGTATTTCTCTGCCTGTCGTGAAACGGCGGTAGTCATTACGGTGGCCCTTATTTTTCAACGTCCGATTTCTTTTTCTCTCATCCCCTAGTGTGGTTCCATTTTAAAAAAAAAATCCCTGAGGAAGTTTATTGCAATCGGACACTAGGAAAGAGTGCCAAGGCTTTAAAGTTTAAATTTAAAGAATTTCATAAAGTTTTCTTGAAATAATATTGAAAGAACTTTCGATTTTTTACAATTTCTGTGTATATAACTTTTTCGTGTTTCTAAGCGTTTCTCAGATAATACGAAAAAAATTATATTTACAAGTAATTGTACAAAATTGAATGCTCTTTCAATTTTAATTGAACAAAATTTCGATAGGGTTTATCATTTTTTAGAAATTCGTCTGTTGTGTCCGGTTGCAAAAAACTTTTTCAGGGATTATTTTCTTATGAAATGGAACAACACCAAGATGCGAGAGCTAAGAAATTCGATACTTATAAAGGACACTCTAGTAATAATAATAAACATACGTTTCCGCAAAAACCCCGCGTTATTTCCTGTTTCCAGCTCGTGAATATGCAGATTAGATTCCATCGAGCTCTCGCGTGTTTTTCCTTTCCGCATGCGTCATGTAATTTCTCCACGATTCACGGGGCATCAGCTGTGTCACGAAATGGGGAAAACGGATCGAGGAGGAGTGTACACAAAGGGGCGCATACAACGCCGTTGAATGGATCCACTTAAGGTTTTTCGCCTGTAGGCGAGAAAAAGCGTGATCGATGGGTGCAAGACGCGCGATTAGCTCGAATCAATGAATCGCTGTGGAAGTCTCGCGTTCCAACATCGTCGACGAAAAAAAAAACACAATGGAATGTATTATGCAATTACGAGGGACTTATATTCTGGTTGTCGGCGAACGATTGTTTCGTGGTTCTCGCCGACTCGAGTGCTGCTTCGAGCTGGGATCAGTTTAATCGGTTTTGTCGTGCCAATTACGTTCCACGGGCACGTGTAACGCGCGTAATTTATTCTCGAAATGGGTCGTTATTGGATGCCAGGGAAACGAGAATGGAACGTACGTAAACAACACGGCTTTCGTCGGACACCTTTTCTAATACAACTTTACAAGTGCTCGATAAAAGCATCTCCAAAGAAATTGCTCGTTGATTTCACTAGAACTTCTAAATTACACCAAAAAATGAATGGAACAAACGTTTCAGTTAATACACTGTACTTTGTAACAGTTTTCACGCAACAGAAAAGATAATAGTCATGCAATTACAGTTATTTCATAATTAATTGAAAGTTGTAGCAGTTTCATTCAACCCCTGGTGAAAATACGCCAAAACCTCCCCGAAAATCGACAGTAGTGAAATTTTTACTTAGGGTAATTGTGGGAGAGTTGCCGCACGTTACGCAAAATTGTCACCGTGTCTAATTTTGCAATGAAAATGTTTTCCAAGGATATATCTTATTAGTTCAACATCTTGTGATTCTACTAGCATTAAAGAAAATCAAAATTTTAATATTTGTCACCCTTAAAAAAATTGAAACTAAAAACATCCTTTGGTAGGAGAGACGCCGCACATGCGGGAGTGGTGCCGCATTTCGAAACACGTTTAATTTTCGATTTAAACTTGTTACTTCTAACTTTTTATATAAAAAAATAATAAAAACGAAGTAAAATGAAACATTTTACTTTATACAATTATAAAATTGGAAAATTAAATGGGTACAGTAGGAACAGATATTATATCTGCTTTTCGAAATTTTTTTTATATTCAGTTGGCATCTTGAGATTAAAATAAAAAAAAATGTGAAAAAAGAGTACATAGTCCACAAATATATTTCGATTATAAGATTATTCATTTAAAAATAAATAATTTGCCTTGAGATACCACGTTAGCTATTTGAAAAAACTTTTTCGGTATTTTAAACATTAAAAACATCATTTAAATCGACTTAGTTTCCGAAACAGTACAGTATCAAAGTGCGGCATCTATCCCAAATAAAAGTGCGGCGTCTATCCGAAATGCCTGGGAGAGACGCCGCACTTTCGTATTTCCACATGCGAAGTCGAAAGTAACCCATTCTGCCAAGGAAATATTCTACATGGTCCCCTTAACGTATTACAAATGTTGTATCAAGAAAAACTATGAATTTTTAGCTACTATATTAGTAAAAATAGACGCGACGTATAACTTTTCAGGCAAAGTACGCTAGGCTTACCTCGAAAAACAGCAAAATCTTTAACAATAATACAGGAAACACGCTCTGGCTTGACAAACTAACCCAAATGAACAGCCTTAAACAAATCAAATCGGCAATGATGTGTTTTATTACCGATATCCTTGAAATACCGATAATGCGGCGTCTCTCCGAGTGCGGCATCTCTCCCACAATTACCCTAATATCAAAGTAACGCCGAGGTCCGCCTCGTTAATAAACACGTCGCCCGGCGCAGTGTCGCGAGTCATGCAAGCATAAGAAGGTTTCGCGTAAACCGTAAGCGTGCTGGCAGTGTAACTCGATCGGCCGGCATTGTATCTCGGATTTCGCGATATCATAAATATGCTACCTGCCCGATGTTAACGATCCTAGGTAAAAGTAACGTAACACGGGGCAATTCTGCGCGCTGGTTAATCTTGGCTAGGTGAAGAACTTTTTCGCATCTGTAGCTTCTCTTTCTCAATCTCCTACGCTCAGACGATAGCCTCGATACATTCTAGAAAATATGGTCGCGGAAGAAATTAATTGTGGATGCTTCCCAAGTAGATAGACACAAATGTGACTGAATTACGTAGGAATTTCAAGCTCCATGCTCTCCGGTAAAACTCGCAGACTTTTCGGGGGACATGTTTCTATGCAAACAGGAGTCGCTATGTATTTACCTGCGAGGCGATTACGAAAATCATTGCCTAATAACGTACCTCCGTTCTCGCTGGATTTCCTTCTAAAGTAGCGCATAATTCCGGGTCGTTGAATAATCGTCGATTTAAAGAGCGCGCTACATGGTACGCGATATGCTCCGCGGCATACATTTGGCGAGGGAAACAATGGCCCCTTCGCGAACGTAACTTAAAACTCTTCGCGTTATTTGTCGGACGAACCGTGTAATAAATGTAATCATAGCTTGTTGTTTCGCGGAAGACGGGTTGCACGAAATCGCGAGGAGTAGGGCGTCCGTTGCATGCAATTAATCCTTCCGCTTGCAAATGGCCCCGGCGTTAATCGCGAAATTAAACTGTCTCCCTAGACGATTTCTAAAGGTAGGCAGTCTTTTTATCGCTTTGCTTCCGCGGAATGAAAGGTGCATCAAGTAGGGCGTTAAAAAATATAGGGCCTCCGCTGGAAACGAGCGCCACGCGGCTGCACGTATGAAAGTATAATGCCGACATAGAAAGTTTGCGGCGCGCAGCACCGTTTAATTGCGATTCGAACTTTTCCTCTTTGTTCTGCTACTTTCAAGGACGGGGGCTTGTGAATCGAATCGTTCCTCCTTTTCAAAAATCTGTGTGTACGTGTTCTAAAGCAACATCTCATTCAACACCGGTGCATAGATTGACAGTGTAACGAGGCTTTATTTAATTTCAATAACAGAAGAAGGGGGCGGCGACAGGGTCAGAAGGTTATCTTGGTCAAAGTACAATGAATGCAAGAAAGATGCAAAGTACACATGCTGCAATTAATCGTTTCGAGTCTTTATATTTCCAACGTATGATTCATTTAGGTGGGCATATCAGCAGGAAGTGCCTTAAAAATAGAAGCTTGAATTCGGGTCACCACCGACCCAGGCCAGATACCGCTATGGGTAAATCCATCATCCTTGGGTGAAAATCCCCCTGTAACGTTTTCTAAACGCTCCACTCAGCGCTGCGAAATGCGATTTCTGCGAGTGTCTCTATCAAACAACAGCTTCCTTCAAATAATAGAGCCCTTTTCTTTCCAAATCTTTTTCTCTATCAGATATAAAACTCTGCATCCACACGTGTGCCTTTAACGCAGAATTCACTGCAAAATTTTCGGTTGCCCAACTTTGTAAACTGAATTTCTAATTAATTTTACAATAATAGTTTAACTTTCTACGTTTCTATTATTTTACACATTACCTAAGAACAAAATATTCATAGAGGGGTTGATCTAGTGTCGGCTTTACAAATTTCTGTGTCCTTTTTTATTTGGGGTCTGTCACGACTCCAATATACCAGTTACGTTTAAAAAAAACAGTGTACCAGTTAAGGGTTAAGTCCTTGACATGATGAATTTTATTAGGTCGGTGCAAGAGTTTATTAAAGCTGAAAATACATTAGACATTTTTTTAATCAAAGTAGTTCCCTTGGCTATCTATGACCGTCTGCCATTCTTCTGGTAAAAGTACGATCAGGTGTATTAAAAAAGGCATTTCCATAACATTTGCCAACAATGAGTGAATGAATTTTTCCACTGACTTACACCCCGCAAGTTGTCCCTTGGGACCATAACTGGTTGCAGTCGTATCGCAGGCAATGGGGCGCAATAAGTAAGCCAGTTGCAGGCGGAACGGAGTGACTAGCAAAGCGCAAGTCTCTCGGCTAGATAGACGAGCCTCTAGGCGGTGTCAGAAAATCACGGCCACGCGAACCGTTGCGTTGATGATTAGCCATTTCGCAGAGTGTTTGCCCGTGTCTCTGGCCCGTGGAAACGCATAGCGCACACAGGTCCCCCTCACCTACGCTCGCGCGCACCACGTCACGGTACCGTTATCTCCACACGCACTTTGACTTTATGCGCCCGTGCATATGTGGGTCTCTCGGGTGCGCTTATGCCTATGCTAATGGAGATACCCATTTGTCCGTTCGATTATAAGGTCGGCGGGCGAGAGTCCGCGACGCAACGTCTGCGACATCGCTCGGCCCGCGAGCTTCTTCGAGTCGTACACTAAAGTACAGCGGTTGTTTTGTGATATGTAGATTTCCCTCCCTCCTCGTCAATGGCGCACTCAGGATTTAATCTTGGGGAGAGTGGAGTGGAACGGATAAAAATATTTTCAATGCAAATTCAATGAAATTCATATGGTGATTATAAAAATTTATTTAAAGAATTCAGTCTCTATTTCTTTTTACATTAATCTCCTTTTTTCTTTGGGGGTGCCACGCCCCCTGGATACTCGTTGAAAAATAAAATAAAAGTTGCTTAAAGGAAGTGGTAGAATTATTGGTCTTTAAGTTTTATTTTTGTGGAGAGAAGCGATAGGCGGCGTGGATATTTTATAATTGCTTTGCACCGGTCCATTGAATGGCGAGGAATATTCTTAGAAATGGTACCATGAGATACAATGTATCAGCGTTCGACGTGGTACATTTTGTTACTTTGTTTCAGTGTCCCCCCTCGATAAACGGTGAAAATGATTACATAAAATGTAAAAGTGGGTTGCTTTGGGTACATTTAAACATCGCGATAAGCTATCGACGCAGTATCTCCTGTTTGAAGAAAGCGATACAGCCAGCACTGGTAATAATTCCCGAGGCGACCTGGAATCGCGATTCGGCGAGTATTCTCCCGTGCCGAGAACAAGGAAAACTGTAATCAATAGAGAATTCCGGGTAGTTGCGGTGTACGAGGGGCCCACGGAAATTATACACCGCGAGGAGATGTGTGTCGCATTTGTGATTCACTTGGACGGAAATTGGTTTCGAAAGGTCGTCGAAAGTCGATTTGCAGCTAAGCTATCATTGAATTCGTTCGGATACGCATTAAGATGATTTTTCCTCTTCCTTCGTGCTTTTCACTTAGCATTCGATTACATTAGAAATTCGTTACTCGTTTTAGTTCTCCACCACTCAGCCCCGAAAATATCAAAACATTCTCCTGAATGATCCAGAGATCTCCGATGTAAATCACGGAGGAAACGTAGTTTGGTCCGACTCCGCGCAGACCTATACTACTTGATTCAGGAATTATGTTGAGGAACGCAAAGCAGCAACATTTCCTTAGAATAACTATCTCCAACTGGCAGGCTTTCTACTTGCACTGAAATTGGCCGAGAAGCGCTAATTCAATACAGACACTAGGAAGCACAATGGCGAGCTTGCGTTCCTTGTTATTGCGCGTGCAATGGATGCTCGGGTACGTAGATTCAAATCGCAATTACGCCTTTGTAAACGTCGCCGGTAAGTGGTGGCAGGCGTGTGTAGCCTAACCGACAAAAGGACAATGAACTATATGCCTGTAGCTTCCACCGGACGGTGGCTCGTGATAACCAGTTTCGGTTATCCGCGAAATGGTCCCCGCTATATCCGTGTTTCGCGCAACGCTAAGGTCCTCGAACCTTGGGTGTACAACGCGGGGAACACTACAAAGAACAGTTTAGTGGCAGATAGGAACTCCGTCGACAAGTAAGCAGAAATAGAATCGTAGCGTAATTCCATCACTTGCTAATATAATAGCATGTGCGTTTCATCGAGCAGAATTAGGGTAAACCAACCAGTAATTAACCGCATACCAGTGAATGACCATTAGGCAAAGAAATGTCAATTATAAATTTAAAGATATTATATGTTTATAAGTGGAGTGTAGTTGCAGTATTAATATCCCATATTTTTACTTCCGCGTATTAAGCAAACATTAATAAGTACAATTCTTATTAAAAGTATGCGGTCATTTACTGGGCTTCTACACGTTTTGCATTTTATAACCGTCTTTTTTTAAAATTACGATAAGGATGAGTCATTATTTTTATAGAAGTTTCAAGAAAAATAAATTTAAATGCAATTTCAATAGTTGTTTTGTTGTTATATATAAATATATTCAATTATTAATCTCAAAGGTCCATAAATTCAACAATTCGGTCATTCACTGGTTGGTTTACCCTATATTAAATATTCTTCACGCTAAGAAAAACAATGCGTAGTGGAAAAAGAGCCCATGCCTCGTGACCTAGTAAAATTAATTCTTCAGCTAAAATTTAATAATAATTGTCATTTCTCATCTAATTCAAGTACCGTTTAAAATAATTACAATTAAGCATTTCCTATGAGAACAATTTTCCCTTCAACTTTCTTTTCTCTAAAAACACAAACCTGTTTACTACTGGGCCCCTCAACTGTGGATCACCTGGCGAGGAAGTGAACAAGACCGAAAAGAAACAAGAGAGATCAGTGTTCCAGAAAAGTAATTACTTTTACGGGACGCAGCTTTCGTCTGACCACTCGGAGTCATCATCAAACTTGCATGCAACTCTGAAGTCCTCTCTGGGATGTCCCAACCCCAGAGCTCGGCTACCCTAGATAGCGGATGCGCGCAAAGACGCGGCAGGGTTTTCGCGTTTAATGAACACCGAGTGCTCGAACAAATGACATCGATTCTTGTTCACGTGCGGCGGGTCAAGTGGTTCAGCCGCCAGCCACTCTGCTAATTAAAGACGAGAGACAGCGAGGGAGACGAGGACTGCTCTCCGCGGCGATCTTGGATCGAGCTGATACGCCCCTCGAAATAGCGTCTGCCTCGTCTTGTCGTTATTAAAACTCCGTATAGGAATGGTGTCGCGCACGGAGCTTAGTCGCAACCTCTCGTTGCTCGCTCCCGATAATTACGGCTTTACCGCAGGCCTTCGGGGAATGGGGGCCACGTAACTGGTAGTTCGCTTTTGTTGCAACGCTAGGTTCACGGTTGGTCGTGTATTAATCTCGCTCCACCTAGATCAAAGACGTGCACGTCAGGGTCGCGCGTGTCCCGTTACCGTGTCTCGCGAGTTCACCGGGTTAATAGAGCCATTCCGATGATTCGTCGATTCCCGATCCCGAAAGCAGATAAGCTGGGAAACTCGGACGAAACACGCTACTCGCCAGGCTGCTTCGCCCCGCACAATCGCACCGCGGAGTCTCCCGACGACTCTGGTATCGACGTGGCTTCCGTTGGGCCGCACGACAGAGTGCCCTGTCACGTGACTTCCGTCACAGGTCGTTCGCGCGCGTTTACACGGCGAACAACGCGCATTTCCATATGCATTACGCGCTCGGCGCATACGAAAGACGTATTTTTTACCCTCGACACACCTTCCACCACAGAGCTGTGTTTACGTTTGGTTGGATAAAAACGTCGTAATTTCGAAAAGCATTTATATTAGTGCTTATCCTCGCGAGGAAGTTAGGGAATAGTTACCGTAAAATGGGGGAACATTGGCAGGTTTTTGAAACATTTTGTTATATAATGTAAAAATTAACATGTTTACATTTGATTTAAGTATCTTATCATAACATTGCATCTTTTGTGATTGTACTACAAGTGTCAAAATGCACAAAATTTGTATCCTTTCCTTCTTTAATAAATGTTAAAAGCGTTACTGTACCGGGGTAACATTAAGCACATCATGTAGATAGCATTAACGGGATAAGTTTTATTAATCTGAGGTCAGTAAACTTAAATTTCTATATTTTATTTTATTTTTTGCATCTTAACTAAAATCAACTCGTAACATTGCCACATCATATAAATAGCATTAACAGGTTAAGTTTTACTAATCTGACGTAAAACAACGTAATTTCGGCGTATGCCAATGTTACCCTATGCTGCCAATGTTCCCCCATTTTACGGTACGTCGTTCGTTTAGCGTAGGGGTTCATTGAACTTCTACTGTTTTAGACTCGCGTTGGTGGTTGCTGAGAAGTGAAGAGGAAATGTAGCACGTTAATTGTTGTAATAGGTTTTATTTGACGAGAGTCGAGATTGGAGGTGCACGAACTGATGAGTTTATTATACCGTGAAGCAATTAATATGGATAAATTAGTTCGTTGGGGGATATTTAATTTTATACGACTTTCAAAAGTGACGTAATTGAATTATTGGAGAAATTAAATTGTAAACATGTTAAAATTATATTGAGGGTAATAGCAATGCTCTGTTTTATTTTGTTGGTGATCAATTCGCCTCGGGATTGTTTTTAATTGAAATTTCGTTTGGGACGACCACTTTCAGTGCGCCGTCGTGATAATGGTGACATAAACACACCTTACATCAGGGCGCAGGCTCGTAATTGCAAAGCAACTTATCGTTAAGCGGGACAGAGTTGATCAACGTTTTCCGGCTTCTGGAGTGAACGTCTCCTTGTATGTCAAGGCAACCAGCCACCTCGGGGCTGTGTAATTTCTTCGCGAAAATCGGCGAGTCAGCGGTGTCAGGACTCGGACGAAAACGCGCGAATTTGTACCGAGTCTCCACTGTGCCTTGCAAAAGTAATAAGTAGGTCGCGTCAGCGAATTCGTTGCTATTGTGCCTTCCTATCGACTACCTACGACTCCTTAAACGTACCAGATTCTTTTCCATAAGGACTTACGTAAGTGATTACTTTGCAAGTAAATGCCATCACCCATCGATAAAATACCTAACTCTTTGGAAGTTCTTCGTGGTGGTCGTCTATTACCTATAATCACAATCAGTGGCGGATTTAACGGCTGGTGAACAGTTGCCGCCTGCGCAGAAAGCCTCCCACAGGGACCCATTTTCAAAAAATAATAATAATTATGATTTTATCCAAACTTCTACACTTAGCTCGTTTTCAGCAAAATACTTTTTCATATTCCCAAAAAATGGGCCCCTCGGAACGTTTTCCACCTGGGCAATTTTCCTTAAATCCGTCACTGATCACAATTCTTTTGTAGATACGTTCAGTGCTTCCGACCATGAAGCGCTTCCTCGTCCAAAAACAAGCTGAAACCATGGTACCTATAATGTTGTTCCATGTAGTTTCTTTTTCAAAGAAAAGCGACTTATTTTCTTCCCGTTCAGACTGTTCCCTCTTTTGAAGCCCTGTTTTTAAAATACCTTCAGCCCGCGTCTCACTTTGCAGTTGCTTTTTACAGACAAAGGATCCCATTGTTTGAGTTGTTGTCTGAGCTTTTCTGGCCAGGCTGCCAAATTCTTGTCGCGGTTTAATCGCAATAGAAGCACGGATCGCTGGGTACGCTAAAAGGGTGAAAGCCGCGGGATGTTCGACGCATTTCGATGCGCCTCTCGCGTTCCAACTGTTCGCTTACATCGGTTACATGTGTGAACGCGACGCGACATGCGGGATCTTATGTTGTAACACGTGTTCCTGGTCACGTGTGCACGGTTCGCGTGCGCAAGAAGGTCGCGTACGACTTTTCCCTCGCGAGGACGCATCCGGTTCCGTCCTGGGACCAGCTCCTCGGAAACGGTGTCGTTTAAAATCATACGATGAAAACAAAGTGCAGTAGAACTCCTTTTATTCGAACCAATTCTTTCTCTCATGTTGTTGAGCTCTTATTCTCGTTGAAAATATATAAATGCTTCCTTATATCCGATCAGTAAAATGACAGATAGCGTATTTCAACATGTGACGGAAGAGAGAATCAGGAATAAACGAACCCCACTGTAGTCAAATTAATACTCGACTGCTTTTCGAGAGGAAAGCTGAATCGAGATTTTTCTCCTTTGTTCCTTTGTACGATGCACGGAAGCTGTGGGGATTAACGAACAATTAAAGGAAATCGATATCTAAAAGGAGATAAAAAATCAATATCAAAAGCAATCACGCTCTCTGAATCGATCAGATTTCATGTTCCAACTGTTTCTTATCTGTGATCGAAGGGGTGCGCAGAGGGCAAGCGTTTATAATGTTTATAGCAATTACAAGAGATCTAATTGCTGACCGAAGCGTGCCTTTAAGTGAAAGTTGCCAGACCGATTAACTAAATAGACGATAATTAGAATTGCTTTCGCTGGAGATCGGTTATTTATGCGTCGAGGATTGATTAACGCGTAGGTAACCATTAGTTGCTTTAATTGAAGCGTTTATTGCTCCCTCGCGATTGACCAAAACAAAACGTAATTATTGACCAATTATTTCAGTAGTCTACTCGCTCGCTTGCTCTTCCGTTTGCCACATCGTTGCGTGCATGGGATCGCGGAGAGAGAGTCTATGGAAAGTTTAAAATGCTTGGTTATAACTTCTCAGATCAACCACTCCTTTCTTTAATTTAGAATCTCTTAAGTGGCTGCACAGGGATGCAGAAAATGAAGTGGGTGATTCTACGTGACAAAATAAGACGAAAATCAAGAGTAACGAAATTGCGGCGGAAGCTTCATTTCTTAGTTATTAATGTTTGAAAATGAGGTTTGCAACACCTGAAGAATGGCAATTCGACGATCGAGTAGGTCCCCCACTACTGACCTGCGCAACGTAGACCGCTGGTCGCCTAATTGCCATCCTTCAGTCTACTACTCAAACTACAATCATCTAAATAGGATGGATGTACCTACCAGTAAATGAACACGTACCAGTGAATGGGCATTTCTTATTAAAATGAGTAAAATAAGTTATTAAAATAAGCATATAATTAATTAGAGACTTCTTTTAATTTCTTGCGTCATATCCAAACAATTTTTGCACCACGTGAGATCAATCACACTGCAAACATAATTTTATAATACTGTTCATTTATTGGTCCGTTTACTCTATAACTATATAAATCAGAAAGTGTTTGTGTGTTTGTCTGTCGCCTAAAAACTTTCGAACGGTACACTCTGTGAGTCGCGAAATGTGTTCCAGCTCTTTATGCTTAACTAATCTAGAAGAATATGACTACTATAAAAAAAAGTAAACTTTTTTTTTAATAAAATCAGAATCTAAATTTCGGGTGAAGCCTAGTAGTAAAGCTAGTAGCTAATAAACGAAGCCTCCACCGCATTTTCTTTCCTCTTATTTTTTCGCGTAGAACCACCCAGTTCATAAATACTAATACGCGTTCCAATCTCTCAACAGATCAAAACTTGCAATTCCCGATGAACCACGAGGGTTCCACCTCGTCCCCTCAGAAATCTCGCATTAACCTCGCGGGGGAAAAATCGTGGAATCTTTAACGAGATCCCAGTACTCGACGAGGCAATTAAAAGATCCATTCCCACGATGTGGAGGCTGGATCGAGGGTATTGGTTAGTAGTTGGAGATCGGTCACGTGCGATCGAAATCGATTTTCGCGCGTGGCGCCACTCGGGTCAATCGGAACCAGCGAAATGTAATTGCTCCTCGCTGGATCGTTCGCCCGATCCCCGCGGCGGGAATCCAGCTGTTCGAACTGCCCCGTGGACGAAACGGAAATTGTGTCGGCGACGCCCGCGTACGACAGAGGCATCCGAGATGCGGCAACGCGATTGAATTTCAATACGCAGAAGAAGCTGCAGCATGTTTGCTTGCCGTGTGTGTTGGGCAATGAAAGGCTTCCACGGGCTTGACGTCCGATTGTCTTCCCAGCTTCCATTGTCCCTTCGATCGGGGCCTCCGTTCGCGGGAGCATCGCGTCGAGGGGTGGGAGGGCGTCCTCGCAGAGGAGCGTGTAACGGAATCTTAATGCGTCAACCCGCCATGCGCGGTTTTAATCGAATCCACGTTTCCAAGAGAGTTTTACCGCTTGCATGGAAACGGCGGACACAATGGGTATCCGCGAGGACGACGCTGATGGACACACCTTGGCGTAATTAGCAACGTCGCGTTAGCTAACGCAGAACTGCATCCTCCTTGATCGAAATCTTGGGTTTTAAGCCTTGCAAATTAATTATTATCTCATATTTCGCGGCTGGTATCGACGCTTTGAAAAAATGGCCCTTTCTATGTCCTTACTTCCTTACTAATATATAAAAGTGAAACGTTGTCTTTTTGTTTGTCCTTCTTTCACGCCTAAACGGCTGAACGGATTTTAATGAAATTTTGAATATACATTAAATACGTCCTTGATTAGATTATAGGCTATTTATAAATATGCTATCTAAAATAATAAATAATAATAATAATTCCCGGGTGAAACCGGGTAACGGGTCAGCTAGTTTCTAATAAAATCATTAACCCTCGCGTGTCCTCTAAAATCATCCAACTGAGAAGTGCCTTTTCGTTTGATATTTTTCCTAAGTACCTACCTAACTAAAGTGACATATTTTTTTTAGGATGCGGGTAAAGAGGCATTTATTGCCAGTTGTTAACGCTACGACAAATGACCCATAACTCCGCGATTGTGTCCCGCGCAGACATTATTTTGGCCCCGTGAAGTCGACCCCGAAAAAATGTCCCCGATATTTATCGCCGCGCTGTATATGGCGCGCGCTGATTGCCCTCGTCGGACGGGTCCTCGATCGATCAAGGAGGATGCTCGTACACGTTGGAATGCGCACGGTGGAAACGCGATAGAGAAAGATGTAGCTGGGTCGCGTCTAGTCTCGCCATGTATGAGCATAAAGGTTTCATTGCCTTATTAAGGTTCAGCCCGCGCTCGCGAGAGCTCGAATACCCCCCTTGGTTCGACCGGGTGTATCGAGACGAGAAGAAAGACGGAAAACCGGAACTCCGAAACCAGTTTATTATTCGAAACGTAGGTTAGTCCTGCCCCGCGACTCTCGAGCGAAGAAAGAAGCCTGGGCCGAGCGCAACGCGGCTCTTCAGGATTTTCTAGCAGGTTTTATTCGAGGCCAGCCTTCGTCGGCGGATAATGCCGTGGATCGCTTTTGTCGGCCACAAGTACCCTCGACATTATTATTTCCTTGAGAAATTTCTGCTCCTGTCCATAAATGTAACGTTGCCGTTTATTTTTTCATTTTTCATCGGTTCCAGTCCAGTCCAGCCAGCGGCGCAGCGAGTTTTGAATAACGACACCGGCGTTATTTAAATTCGCGGTGGTCGAGGAAACACTCGAATTTCCCGTCTTTGTTTTCTCCACGATGATTCGTCGGCTGGTGCCGAGGACGTTTCTGCTGTTTAATGTTCACTGTTATGTGCGCAGAAACGGAGGAAGGGAAAGATATTATTCTGATCCTTTCCGCTTTGAGTTGTACGTGATCTGCGTCAGTTGAGTGTGACGTTTCTTAGTGTGTTGTAGGAGTGTGGTTTAGTGAGGCTGGAGAGAGATAAGTCTGTAGATGAAACTTTGTTGTATGAATGGTGAAAATGTTTGAATTTTAAGGTAGAAGCCGGAGGTTAGGGAACATCAAATGTGATGTGATCTCCAGTTTTAAACTTTTGAGGCTTTGGAGTACCGAGGGATAAATTTGGAAGATTCTGGAATTAGAAATTTCGATCTAGTGATTTCAAACTGCTTCCCTATCCCAAGGGGTTGATACCCTGAAAAATCTGAATTCTGGAGCTTCGAGACCACAAGTTTTGGAACTTAAAGGTCTCAGAACCTCTGTAACTCTGAGGACCTGAGACGTTCACCATATGAGATTCTAAATCCTGAAGATTCCATATAAAATTTTAGTCTCTAAGAATTTCAAACCCCCAAATTTCAATCTCGTAGAAATTAAAATCTAGGAATTTAAAGCTCCCAAATCATAAACTCCCAAATTTCAACCTCCACAAAATTTCAAACTCCCAAACATCAAATTTCCAAAGTCCCGCAATCCCACATCCAATCCCCAGCGAACTCAGAGCGCCATCCGCTAAGCCCTAACCACCTCGAAACCCCAAAGTCCTCAAATCTAAACAACCCAACATCCCCTGCCAACGATCTTCCTCATCTCGTCCAACGACTCTGTCGACGTTCCCTTTCGAGTACTCCTCGCATCCGTCGCTCCAAGTACTCCACACGCGTTCCATAAGGTAAAAGTACTAATAACTGGACACTTAAGGATATCAAAGTTGTATATCTTAAAAATGGACACAAAATAAATGTCCTTTTGAACAAAAGTGTCAATATTGAGATAAATGTTATTTCTTTCTATCAAATGAGCTACTAAAACCTTGTTTTCAGTGCGTTATTTTAATTAAATTGAGTAAAAACACAAGTAGTTATGTGTACCAGTACATGGACAATAGAATTCTGATTTGTCCCAGCGTCCCATTTGTGGTGTCCCAATACCTGGTCAATAGGGAAGATGACGCAAAGCTCGGGGCAGAGGGCGCCACTAGTGTTTGTGTCAATGGTTATGTTGAAAATGTTGCACTCAATTGAATAAAAATATGACTTGGAAATAGAAAGCTGTTAATTTATGTACAGTATACCTGTACTTACACTTTTGATATACAAAAATTTGAGGAAACACAGACACATTATCGGTTTGACAATGCCGTCAGGTACTGGGATTTCACCTAACCGTTCAAAATGCTGACAGGCCGACCAACTGGACGGCTGGTCAGTTATTGGGACAGCGTGCAGAGGGCAAGATTATTATGTACCGGTACATGAA
Organism: Andrena chrysosceles; assembly: GCA_963855975.1. Classification (NCBI taxonomy): domain Eukaryota; kingdom Metazoa; phylum Arthropoda; class Insecta; order Hymenoptera; family Andrenidae; genus Andrena; species Andrena chrysosceles. The sequence continues at coordinate 3,955,403 of OY979766.1, read as the reverse complement.
CACGTATATTTTTAATTAAAATCAACATTAACCGATCAATGTTTTGTTTTGTATGTGACAAAAAACTTCTTAAGATTCTGTACATACGTTTTTTTCTCAGAAAAACGTTATATAGCGATGATTATCACCTTAACAACTAACTGTATTTTTCTTAAGAATTACTTAAGAAATCTACGCAGAATTCAAATGCATGCACCTCCGATATTTAAAGACTGTTTTATATATTAAACTTTACATCTAGGACTTTCTTAATTTTTTATATAAGAGATCAAGTTGCAAAATAACATATATTCCCAACAATATTGTTCAAAACTTTCTATGAAGCTTAGTAAAAATATAAATGTCATTGGTGTCCAGGTATTGGGACGTGTCCAGTTATTGGTACTTTTACCTTACACGACACATTTCCACGGCGTGTTTCGAGATACATATTTACCAAGTGTCGCTGCCGCGAGGAAGACTCCATCGACGCATCGCGCGCGCCTTTTAAAAACGACGATCGCCGCTTGACGCACGGGAGCCAGTTCCGTTTTCGTGTCGCGGAGCTGTTCAATATTTAACGCGCGTCACTATTTTCGTCTGGAAATCCTTCGGGTAGTCTATTCACGGGTCCGCCGCGGTTCTCGAAGCGGGCAGCGGGGCGTCCTCGTCGCGCAGGAAAACAACGCTCGGCCGTTGAGCAATCTGCATAATTTGTCCGGAGCAAACTGAGCGAGCGACGGTAACACAATGTGAGATCAAGGTATGACAGGATGACACCCAATGCGAGGTGTCTGTTCGATCGCGTCTGATACGTCGCTTCGGTCTCGTTGCAATACACACTCTCATCGCCGCACTTTGTCAACCAGCTGGGCTGCTTGCTACTTGGCAACGGTTCGTTTAGATAGCGACGCAGGTTATCGCCTAAGTAGTTGCGTGCTTTGGGCGGCGATAGGAAACTGGCGACGTCTCTTGACACACTTTTTATAAATAACACTTTCATTAAATAGTGGTACAACTGGGCATGAGTCGATTCCTCGAGCAAAAGTATGTAATAAATGTGTGAAATTCAAGGTTTTGTGTGATTATCGAACCTTGTCGTGGACCACAGCCTCTTAAATTATATTCATGGAAACTGAAATGAACGTGGAACGGACGATGAACGTCACAGAAATTAAGATCCATCCAATTAGGTACTCGTCATCCATCAAATATTCCTCACCGCCCTGCAACCTGCGCACTCGAAGCTAGGGCTGTTCGAGTACTCGAATATTCGAGTAGCTTGAAGTTCGGACCGAGCCGAGACTCGGTTTTCGAGCTGAGTCGAGTACCCGTAAAAATCGAGTAGCTCGAAAGAACCGAGCGGCTCGATAAAACCGAGTAGCTCGAATATTTTCGAGCGGCTCGAAAGAAACGAGCGGCCCGAAAGAACCGAGAAGCTCGAATGTACTTCGAGCAGATCGAAATTATCGAGCAGCTTGAAGCTTGAAGCTTGAACATTTCGGGCAATACGAATGTTTCGAATATTTTAGGTTACGTTTATCTACTGGAATGTAAATAATGGTTCTCAATAATTAATGTAAATAATTAAAATGTAAGCTGTAAATGGAAATATTCTGTAACTTTTGAAACTAAGTACTAAATTCAAATCTTTGTTTTTTCTTCATTTTTTCGTTTATCTATGAACGTATTCATACACTTTTCTTTATGTTATCTTTCTTTTCTTCTTACTTTTCTTTTTTCTTACTTTTCTACCTTCATCGTATGGGTTTTAACATTGTTCACGCAGGGCGTTACCCGCTCATAAATAAATAAATAAATAAATGAATAAATAATTAAATAAATATAAATAAGCGTAATTACAAAGAATCGTGATGTACTTGTAAACATTAAAAATGTAAACCTTGCATTATTAATTTTTCAAATTTTCATTTATTTAATTAATGTAACATCACAATAGAAATCTGCTTGAATGGTAAATATTTATAAAAGAACGTATGAAATCACGACAGATAATAAGCATAGACTAATTCTTTTTTAATAATAATATATATACTCTTTACATTAATTTAAACAGTTGACTTTTGGAAAACTACACAACGTACTATACACATATTACTAAATATAACACCATTTTATTTTCCTACATTTGCGCATAAAAAACAAATTTGTTCTACTTTCTCCGACAACAGAGACGCTCCAGTAGATAAACGTAACCTAAAATATTCGAAACATTCGTATTGCCCGAAACGTTCAAGCTTCAAGCTTCAAGCTGCTCGATAATTTCGATCTGCTCGAAGTATATTCGAGCTACTCGGTTTTATCGAGCCGCTCGGTTCTTTCGAGCCACTCGGTTTTTACGAGTACTCGGCTCGGCCCGGCTCGAAAAACCGAGTCTGACTTGGCTCGCTTTTTTCGAGTTCTCGAACAGCCTTACTCGAAGCAGTGTTCCTAACCATAAATGCACGAGTGCACCGATTCCCAGCTATTCTGCACAGCCTAGCGCAATAATAACGTGCCTAGGCTTGCCGCAATTCCACGTTTCTCTCACCTGATTTCATTAGCGGCGCGCAATTATGAAATGCCGCGGCGAGTTCGGAGCTTATCGCCTCTATAGTCATCGTCAGGTGAAAATTCGAGCATTTCGCGCGAAACGCCTTCCTATCAGGAAGCGACTCGACTACCGTTGCTTCTGTAACATACCGTCGCTGGATCGTTCTTGTTGCGTTCTTACGTGAACGCAAGCTGATTTCCGGCCAGGATGTTCCCTGAGAGAATGTGAACCCATAACTTTCGATTTTGCGGGACAAGGTAAGCCGTGGACGAACGCTTTCCTTGACTTCCGTGGGTTAACAACTGGGTCAGTGATAACGTTCGAACTGATATCGATGGTCTCGTTTGACTGGCGTATCGATTTCGTGTTCGAAACATTCGATGGACACTGACCTCTTTTTCCCGGGTCTTCCGCTGATACGATGGGAGACAGGATATCAAGTTTCGCGAGGGTCGTTGATTTTCAGTTGTCGATTCGCGGGAGTTCCTTATCGGTCGATGATGCAATACTGTAGTTGCTTTATGTGCAATGGACTGATAGGTACTATATGTATATTTTATATTCAAAACGGGGTGTTAAGCTTAGAACTGGGCCAAAATTTGTTTAAGGTTCTCTAGAAACGCGTCAATAGACGCTAGAACATCAAACCCTCAATTCTAATTTTCGATTTTCTTATTGTGCTATAAATATCTTCTCTAAAGATACCTAAAGATAAATAGGAAATAATTTTTGAGGAATTTTAAGTGAATTTTGAAATATTGATAGCTCAATATTTCTTTTTTACCGTTTATGTGTTAAGGGGTTACTCGCAGTCAGAAGGTAGCTGGTAGAAGAAGAACGATTCTTCATGAGGGACACTTCAACAGGTTATTATATTTATCAATTGCAAAATTCTATCAGATTTTTCGAAATGGGTTTTTCGATTGCGGTGACCATGATTTCTCAAAAACCGCTTCACCAATTTTTCTGAAACTTTATAGGCATTGATAATTCCTTACGAAGTGAACGTTTCTCGTTGTTACAGTGAAATAATCCATCGTGTGATCGACAAATCATATCCCTTCAGTAGTTAGAGACGGATCGTTGCATCACGCAAGGTCTCGATGGACCGACTTGCACATTCAGAATTCTAATGCTATACTGGGAACTGGTTAAGCAAAGTTCAAGGAGGGACTCTGGGACGGAGATCTCGACTCGTGTCCAATTTTACGACCGTCCTCGATGGCCCGACGTGCCCTAACACTTTTCAGCGATTAATCAAGCTGGCGGTGAATTGATACATAGCCAAACCAGAGGCGACAATTCTACTATGCACCGCCGTTCGCAAAATTCCCTTCTTGGCACCCGCTACCGAAATCCCTTTCGTGGCCCATTTACATCTTCATTCTCAAGCGAGCCCAAAGTTCCATCGACGAGTAGACCGGTCGAATTTAATTTTAACTTTCCACCGACGGAAGCCCCTGCAGCCCCAATTAACTGATCCTCTCGTAGACAGTCTCTCTAATTAACTAAAATTTACGATGACCTCTGTATAACATTTCTTACCCCGAAAATTCCTATTCCAATGTCCTCCGTTCGTAAGAAGGCATAATTAAACTGAAGCTCGAACCGCGGAACATAATTCTTTATAGGGTAATTGTGGGAGAGTTGCCGCACGCTACGCAAAATTGTCACCGTGTCTAAATTTTGCAATGAAAATGTTTTCCAAGGATATATCTTATTAGTTCTACATCTTGTGATTCTACTAGCATTAATGAAAATCAAAATTTTAATATTTGTCACCCTTAAAAAAATTGAAACTAAAAACATCCTTTGGTAGGAGAGACGCCGCACATGTGGGAGTGGTGCCGCATTTCGAAACACGTTTAATTTTCGATTTAAACTTGTTACTTCTAACTTTTTATATAAAAAAATAATAAAAACAAAGTAAAATGAAACATTTTTACTTTATACAATTATAAAATTGGAAAATTAAATGGGTACAGTAGGAACAGATATTATATCTGCTTTTCGAAATTTGTTTATATTCAGTTGGCATCTTGAGATTAAAATAAAAAAAAATGTGAAAAAAGAGTACATAGTCCACAAATATATTTCGATTATAAGATTATTCATTTAAAAATAAATAATTTGCCTTGAGATACCACGTTAGCTATTTGAAAAAACTTTTTCGGTATTTTAAACATTAAAAACATCATTTAAATCGACTTAGTTTCCGAAACAGTACAGTGTCAAAGTGCGGCATCTATCCCAAATAAAAGTGCGGCGTCTATCCGAAATGCCTGGGAGAGACGCCGCACTTTCATATTTCCACATGCTAAGTCCAAAGTAACCCATTCTGCCAAGGAAATATTCTACATGGTCCCCTTAACGTATTACAAATGTTGTATCAAGAAAAACTATGAATTTTTAGCTACTATATTAGTAAAAATAGACGCGACGTATAACTTTTCAGGCAAAGTACGCTAGGCTTACCTCGAAAAACAGCAAAATCTTTAACAATAATACAGGAAACACGCTCTAGCTTGACAAATTAACCCAAATGAACAGCCTTAAACAAATAAAATCGGCAATGATGTGTTTTATTACCGATATCCTTGAAATACCGATAGTGCGGCGTCTCTCCGAGTGCGGCATCTCTCCCACAATTACCCTACTTCATTGTCCATCGTTCGTCTCTTCAAGCAACGAACTTCGTGACTCGTGGATCCTTTGTGTTCGCGTAGGCAGGGCGTCACATCAGTGTCCCCCGTACGAAAGGGCTGAAAATTGATTAGCGTTGATTGTCGGCGGTCCACGGTTACAAGATTGAAGACCGCCCAGACGCCTTGCAGTCAATTATGAACAGTTACACGCGGCATTGTTACGTCACCGTTACACAGTAGCGAACTATGAATAATGAAACTTTAATTCTCGAGCCTGTCCAGCAAGGAGATTAAATTAACGCGTACCCGGGGAAGGGCCCGGCTCGTAGCTGTTGGATAAAAAAAGCCCCGTGCGAAGAGGTCCGAGTTAAAGTTTCAGGGAACCAGATTATCCGCGAAATCAAGAACATTCATGGGCAGAGAGTATCCCGATGAGCGGAGCGTGAAAATTTAAATCCGTCGCTAAGTTGGTCCCGTCTGGTCGTTTCGATGAAAAATTCAGCTTGTTTTATTCAGGGGCGACTCGGCGCGGTGTAAAATTACCTCGCGCGCGGATACAGTCCTGGGGAATCGATGGATCTAAAGTCTAGACTTAGGATTTATCGGTTTACGTAAACAATCGGCCAGTGGTGGTTGTAAACGATAAACTGCGCTGGATAATTAATGAATTATATTACACTGATAACGTTAATAAGTGAAGATTCCTTGTAGGAAACACTGTAAGGGTTGTTTTAACAAGCAGTTGAGTCACATCGTGTGCACGCCCTCAGCGTGTTTTCACGTGATTATTTTTTTGGAAAGCATCGCAGGTATCGTCCCAGAGTCCCCGTTCGTTTACTTTAAGAAGAAACCAGGCTCAAAGTTCGCTTTCGAAAGGCCTGACCGACTTGAAGGCGCATTTTTCAAATCTTGCGCCACTGAATGTGTTAATCACTGTACACCTAGCGCAGCTAATACCGATACTACTTTCAAGCATTACAAACGAAAAGCCGTGGCACTGTGACCGGCAAAGCGGCGTTCATGGCTGGTTGCACAGCCCCGCGCATGTAACGGTGTTGCTTTTATAATTACTCGACGCGATCCATCCCACCTGGCCACGTCTGTGTACAGCTCGCAGGTTAATGAGCCCCTGTTCTCCACCCGGTGACGTTTCTAACGTGCTTCCGAGATACCTTGCGCACGCCCACGTGTCTCGAATCCCACGTAAACTACGGACCTACTAAGGACGTGTACCTCGTGGTCGCGAAATAACGCTCGCCATCCCCTTCGTCGCGGTTCACACGAGCGTTGGGAAATTTTGACGACGTTAGACCGAGGATCGGTGAACGTGGGTGATCGATTAAAACACGTTCGGCGTCGTTTCGTTGGTCCCCTCAGGTGGAAAAGTGGAACTCGCGAGGCGTGCGTGGGCTTAGAATTCAAACGACGGTGAAAGTTGCATTGTGGTTTGCACGTTTCCGGGGCAACACGCCACTGGTGCCCTGCGAGTAATTCTGTAATTCCTGTAGCTCTACGAGATGAAGTCTGTGCATTGTTCGTAAACGATTGACGCTCCAGGTTTGGGCCGTGCAAGTTCTCACGATGAAGTGTTTTTCAGCTGTTAGGTCCTTGTAGAGTTTTCTTAGTGCAGATCTTTTTATAGTATAAGTATATAAGCCAAGAAGCTTGCAAATTTTAAGCGAAAGAAATTGAACAATGTTTAAATACAGAAGCTTAAGGCGAACTTAAAAACAGTTCACTCTTTTCTAGGTAGCAAATTAGCAGTAACTCATTTGCGAGTTATCATATTGAATTAATTTCAAAATTGCCTCAATTCTTTTATATTAAAATATTTATTAATATTTTTATTAGACGTGTGTTTATAGGATTACCAAATAGTGAATGTACACGTTCTATGGTTTATTGTGCTGAGGATTTAGGCGTGACAGCGGTAGAAAATCAGCGAACACGTTTCAGACACCCTGTAAGTGATAGGTCGAGGCAGTGCGTCGCGCTCGAGAGGTGTATCGCATTAGAAAGGCGCGTGGCTGCAGCCGAGAGATGTCACAAGGCAAACCGCATGCATAACTTGGATGTAGGGAATTATTGTACGTAGGTACCTATCTCTCGAAGATCGTAACACCGGCACCGCCGACTTGCAACGCTCCGTCGTCCTTGGGAAAAGTCCCTTCTTACGAGTGGTATCCATTCTTCCTCTGCGCTTCGCTCCCCTTCGTTTCGTTTCCTCTTTGACTCTGGGTGACATCGTTCATGCACGCATGTGTAAGAGAACATGAGATAAATCTTCCCCTAGAGAAAACACAAAGAAGATATGTACCTACTTTCTGAGTCGCGGATCTGTTTGATTTATTTTCTTTATTATTGTTATTATCAGGTATCCTTATTTTTCGTGATTTCGCGAAATTGTTTGGGACCCCAAAATCTTGTTTGGCACCCGAGCCTCATTATAGGGAAGGCCGACCTTGAATGAAATATTGGAAGTCTATAGGAGACTATCAGACTCAGATACTTTGACAGTAAAGAATTTGCCCGCGCCACAACTGTAAAAAAATGGAGAGCCTCGCTCGCCACGCGTGAACGCGACTTAAAGCCAGCGAACAATTAGCAGCATCAACTATTCAACTAGCGTTAGTTTACACCTTGAGGTCGACACCCCGCGGCACGTCTCTATTTAAGAAGCACCTTGATTTAAATCACGAGTGACCGTGCGACCATGGCACCTGAGACTGCCCCTAGTTACACCACTAGGTAACTATTTAAAGCTCGGCGCAGACAAGCAAAGGATCCTCTCAAGGGAACGGTGCCTCCTCGAGGGTCAACACGGATTTTGGCTTGCCGTGCCGTTGCATGAATCTTGGCGTAGTCGTGAATCCCGCGTTTTATTTATGCTTTCAAGCTGTTGGGGTGGGTCTGCTTGTGTGTCGCCTGGCAGAAGTCGGAGAAAAGGAAAAAGGGGGACGAGAAGGAGTCACAGTACACGATTACAATTTATATACGAGCGGATCGAGGTGGGGTTTCTTCCTCTCGGTTATTCCTCTCTCTCTCAAGCGTCTGCATTTTTATTTATACCGATGCGCGGCGCGAGTCATGCGATGGCTGGCCGATAATAATTTTTCATTACACGAGGTCGATCGAGCTCGCTGCGAAACGAGAGTCCCAAGTTCAAACTCCAGGACGTTTCTAGCTCCGAAATGGAGGACACCTTTCTTCGCGCGTACTTATTACCAACTCGCGGCTATATATCCCGCTTCGCGACTTTGCGAAGGCAATGAATTCGAAAATCTCCGAGGTGAACCTACAGAGAAGGCTACAAGTCCCTTCAGAACTTCTTCCTAGTCTTCTGTAATTACACTGCAAGCTTCAGCATAAAGTCGACATCAGATCTAAAGTGTCAACGACACGGAGCAAGTGTAGTAATTAAAGCAGCAATTCCTTCAGCCTCCCCTACGCGAGGAACGATCTTAGATGCGGGGCATAAAGTGAATTCGTTCCGAAAAGGGGCATTCCTCCGCGACGCCAGTTACGCACGCTCCCGGTGACCTTTTAATAGAAATTTATGTCAACACCCGCCCGATCTTAATCGCCGTTAACCCTGATCAATTGGTGTCGAATCAGTCTGCTTGGAGCGTCACGAGGGTCGAACTGTCCCGTGGAAAGCGCTCCTTCGATGCAGAAACCGATGTAGCCGCGCTGGGTGACGTTAATTCCTTCGTCGTGTTGCGTGATCGCGAATACAGCTCGATCGCATGATCCTGTGATTACACGTTGCCGCAACGAAACTCTTACCAGCTACGGGCTGTTTATGGGATTCGTGTTAGCGAGCCACGACGCTACTAGGGACAGAAATTGATCCCACCGGTCTACTGGGACTAATCCCTGGAGTTTTCCGAAACGTGAACCGCTGCGCGAACCTCTGCATCTCGTTTCTGCAGAGCCCCTGGCGGATTTCTAATTGGAGAAGCGAAGTGATCGATACCATGCATTCGTGTGCTGAAGGAATTGGGTTAGTGGTTAATAGGGGGGCTAGACTTTGCTTGATAATTATTCAGGACCTCTTTATTCATCTGTTAATGGGATATAATCCTTTAATAACACGAAGAGACAATTGTGTTTGCATTTCATGCATTTCATGCATTTTCTGCTTGCATAAGTAACTTAGTACTAGGCTTTAAGTATTACGTTATTATTTAACTGACGTACTATGTTAAAGCACTCAACGTGGGCAATATGTTAAAAGTGTTAATGACTTTTTAGTAGCTTAAAACTATAGCTAATAGAAGTTCCAATATTATTACTCTATGGAAATTATTAAAATTTATGTTTATATTGTTAATAAGTGTATTAATAGGTAGACAAAGTATTATTTACGTTGAACATTCCGTTTACTAAAAATTAAATTCTAAAAAAAAAAGATAATTTTTTACTTCTTCACAGTGGAATGGCACCTTAATAAAACCATTTTTCGAGGATACTTTATATTTAAGAATATAATCAATATACATTTACTTCACAAAAATTGTAATTGTCCTTTTTTGCTACTTACGTATTTTTTTAAATATTCATTCGTTTCTGATAAAAATTAGATGATAGCCTTATAGTTCGCAGTTCCACTTCGTCTTCTAGCAACCAATATTTTTAGACCCACTCCTCCACTGACTGCAAACACTGCATTGAGTAACAACCCCTCTCTTACCCTCGAGGCACGCGACTACAAATAGACAAATGGAAATCAATGAATAGATTACACACTCGCGAAACCTCAGGTCCCAGCGAACACAAACATCTGAAACCTCAATCTCTACCATTTTTACACTCTGCGCTCCGTTAAAAAAGAAAGTACTCTCGCATGATCCTGTGCTCACCCACTGTCCCGAAAACCGCCATTCATGCGCAGAAACCTCCAATCGCGATTCAGAACGTTCGTAGGAACCGAATTAGCCACGAGGCTCGAGTTGCTCGTAAATTACACACCGAAGTTTTAACGACCGCAGCCGTTAAAATACAGTTAGCCACGGTTCTCAAAGAACAGCCACCTCTTCTCTTCGTGTTACGACCTCATTCCCCCGTTCCAATTGGGCCGGGGGATCGTGAAAAATCAGAGCCCTGTAGGGCGTTTCTGGCCAGTGGAGAAGAAACATCCGGGAAAATCGTCGTTTGCTGGCCAGCCTCCACGAAAGTGGGACGATACGCGCCGACGAAGGTGCCTGTAGTGACTGGATGTTGACCCCCGACGTGGGCTCGACAAGTTTAACGACACCGGGGGCACCGACGTCGACAATTATGTCTCCTCTTTCAGGCATTAAAGCGTTTCGTTTGCGAAGCATCGCCTTTCCGTATGGCCAAGGGCAGTCACCGGTCGCCCGTGCTGTTTGAATGACAATCAGCCGCCGGCCTGGCATCATTGTTCTCCGCCAGAGTTTCACGACCCGCGTCCATTAATTTCCCTCGCGTATTTCCACCGATCCGCGAACAGATTCCGCGATTTTCTCGCGACGCGCTCGATCGGCCTCGCTGCAGCCACGAGGAGCTGCGTGAAACGAGATCGATTTGGGAGAGATGTCCTGGGAATTCAAGGAACTCGGTCCTCGCGGTGGAGAGGCTAATGAGATTGAAGAAACGTTGATGGAAAGATGGACGTAGAAATATTTTTTTTTTTTTTTTTTTTTTTTAAAAGCATTAATTGGGAATGGCGTTGGCGTGCTTTCACGCCGAGGGAGTTTATTTATTTATTTACGGGTACACCCTGTAGTTCAGTGATTCCCAACCTTTGGGTAACGAAGTGTTTTCTGCAGAGTTGCCACGTAAATTACCTAAGGGTAATTTTGGCAATTTCTGACACCCTCCCTCCCCCAGTAGAAGATTCTATATTTCAACCTCCTCCCCTTTCCTTTCGTAATATATTTTACATTGCATTCTTTCAGTTATTAAAATTCTTTTAAAGGTTTATATAATTCATAACTCGGTTTCGGGGCTGCTATGAAACACCATTCTTTAAACTACTCATATTGAAAATTAGGTTAAACAAATATTACCTAAGCCGCTACTTGACAATCGCTACCTGGAATCGATCGGTGTCGATTGTTTCCTCGGTGTTCCTCTGTTTTGAGAAGCTCGGCGATTGTGGAATACGACCCTCTTTGGATAAATAATGTGGAAAGTTACGAACAAACCGAACGTGGAAGAACTTGTTTGCGCCTGGCACAGTGCTGGAAAGCTTGCGGCTGTTGAATGCTTCTGTGAACAGCTGCAGTTACTCCATCGAAAGTAGACACGGGCATAAAAACTTTCACCGTTAATTAATATGGGTAATTGTGTTGTTTCTTTCGCTTTCGATAGCGCATATTAGTGAAGTGCGTTCCTAAAAATCCTGGGCTAGCCTCTCGGTGCTTAAATTTGTATAGGAAATTCCTATTTCTTTTACAAAACTTTCTGGAATATTGACAAAATTCTCAGACCGAAATAGTAATGTATGTGATTATATAAATATCATATGGCATTTAAGAAAACAACGCACCCTGTTCGATTAAGTATCGTAACTACGGGATGCTTGTCTGTTTCAGAAATTACTGTCATTATTTCACCCCAAACCGACGCGGGTGGACAAATCGGACAACAATAATACGAACAATTCTACGACAAACAACATCCACAACATGCCGATGCACGAGCCTTCCATCAACGCCACATCTCACGACGGATACCGTGAGTATTAAATTAACGTTCGCGTGAAAGAGAATCATTATTAATCTATCGTTACGCCAGTGCACTATCCGAAAGTTTTTCTAAACGGAAGTTCAATAATCTTCCGCGTTTTTATGCAAATAGAAATTCAATCAATGGCGCACTCAGAGGGGAAAGGGGCAAGAGGCACTGGCATTCCCCCCAAAAAGGCCATTGTAAAATGAAAGGAAACCTGGATTTTATTCTTTAAATCAATTTTTATAATCACTTAATGAATTTTATTAAATTCGCAGTAAAAATAATTTTATCCCTTTAACTCGGCTTCTACCCCTCTCCCTTAAGATTAAATTCTGAGTGCGCCACTGAATTCCATTGTTCCCATTTGAGCAAAGCTGAAGTATAATAAGTATCAAATTTGAACGTTTCGTCTGTGCGTTATCATGTTGTTTCGTTTTGCGAAAAACAAGCAGCCGGGAGATTGCCAATGACACTTCAGGAAGCCGTCAAGTATTATGGCTCGAGGCTCACCGAATTTGAGCGGGTCGAAATTGAGAAATACTCTGAGATTTGGTATCTCGGCCTGTTCGCTCACAAAATACACGGTGAGGAGGGTGCGTCCCAAAACGGCGGCTACGACGACGAAAATGGTAACTACCACAAGGTCCTCCACGATCATATCTCGTACAGGTGCGTTTTCCTTTTTTTCCTCGGTTTAATGTTCCCTCGGAACTTTCCTTTTAATTGCTACGCCTACCGAGCGTGCATCTCGCGTTGCATACCATAATCGCATAATCGCTGCCGTTCGTTCGTTAACGCAAAGAAGCAGAAATTGAAGAGTTCTTGTAGAAAACACTGTAAGTGCCAATATAAAAAAAAAAGAATTTTTATCGGAAAATGACCTACGTGCCAATGGTAATACTATAGTATAGAATTTTAATCCAATTTCCATTTGTAAATAAGTTACCATTAGTGCTGAGTTTACTACAAATACAATTCTTTTTTCACAAATCTCGATTATATTAATGCAAAAATAGAAAATTTTGAGATGTATTTGCGTCATTGTATACTTAAGCATATTTACCAATCGAAACAAATTTCGTAAATAATTTAAAGTCGGGGAAGCTTTTTCCCCCTGAAAAATTTGATTTTTAGCGCTTTAAAGTATTTTCTACAAGGACTGTTCAGTCATCGAGTGCCTTGTGTCACTTCCACTTTGTTCAGAATACCAGCACTGGCGATGCATTATACATTCATTTGATATAATTACAATTACCACTGAGACATACCGATCGCAAGCGTTAAATCGACGAATCAAAATTCTTGTAAGTTGCTGTCGAACTTGCGCGACTAAATTCGTTGTTAAATGTCTGCTAAAAAATTTCGGCACGTCCCGAGCCACGCGAGGCTTTCCCTGGCAAGGTTAATTCCCCGTGAAAGATTGCACGCTGCAGACTGAGTTATCTAAACGGCTGTCTCAGATGTATAAAACGAAAGCGTGGCGTGCTTGTTTGTCCAGATATGAGATCCTGGAGGTGATAGGAAAAGGAAGCTTTGGCCAGGTGATCCGAGCGTTAGATCACAAGACGGGACAGTACATCGCCATCAAGGTCATCAGGTGAGCAAATGGGCCGATCCGTTCGGTCCCTGAATCACTTTCAATTACGAGGCACGGATGCGCTCATCCGCGATTATAGGATGCTTTCTTCGCGGCGCGCATCCGTTTGCCCGATTGCTTTTGTCCCTTCATTCAAATGACCCACTCTATCTTCTCGTGCCACTACAGGAACAAAAAGAGATTCCATCACCAGGCGCTGATCGAGGTGAAGATCTTGGAGCACCTCAGGAAGAAAGACTTGGACGCGAACGCGTCGCACAATGTGATACACATGCTAGAATACTTCTATTTCAGGAACCACTTGTGCATCACCTTCGAATTAATGAGGTATTCTTCGTATTCTTTCTCTTTCATCGAAATTTAACTTGGTGCAACGTTCCCGAGGCGATTATGCTACTTAAGGGGACTGAGCAATGAAATCCCTCGACAATCAAGTATTTCTTGCGAATTAATTATAAAGAGATGAATGCAAGCGCGGGCCTTTCTTTTTACACAATGTTTATTACTATCGCGTAGAGTGAAAAATATTTTTTTTTTGTCCGCACATCTATTTTACAAATGACGCCACACGAGCTTGATTACCTAGAGTCTAGACAGTATTTTAGAAAATGTGTATTTAGTTTTGCCCTGATATTGAATTTAAAAATAAAGATACAACGGTTTCCTTTGAGTATATTCCTCCTGGAACCTGTAATTTCGGAGTGGAACTCTGAAAATAGAATTGAACTAAAATGATTAAAATAGCGAGTACGAGAAGGCGATTTGTATGATAAACATCGATTTTCGGGGTGCACAGATGGCTGTTCGTTTTTTATCTAAACAAACTAGAGCTTTCACACTTAATACTGAGCTCCTGAAAAACGCCTACACATCAGCCTATGTAGTATTACTACAAAAATAATTCTTTTACAGTTTATAATATTATTAACCATTACCCACAAGTACTAGTCACAATTTCTATTCATCTCCGCGTAATTAATTAAAAAAGAATACTTGATCTCCGAGCAGTTTGACTGGCCAAGTAGTCCCCTTAAGGATGCCAAAAGAAAGTCTGCAGCTTCGACGTTAAATATTCATGATCGTTCATTCCGTTTCTTGCAGTTTGAATTTGTACGAGCTAATCAGAAAGAATAACTACCAGGGATTTAGCCTGAGCCTGATACGACGATTCACTAATTCGTTAATTAGCTGCCTGAGACTGTTGTACCGAGAAAACATCATCCACTGCGACTTGAAGCCCGTAAGTATCGTACCTGCTTCGTCACTTCGCCCCTTTAATTACCATATCGGCATTAAACGTAGCTGCGTGTCCCGTGTAAAGTGTAATCGGATATTAATACTTCTGTCTCTCGCGCCCGAGACTAATTATCATCGCCGCAATCTCTGCCGCGGATGTTGATTATTTTATCGATCCGTAGAAGACGAGTCTCAAACCCGACGGTCGTTAAGATTCTGTTTTAAATAATTACTACGACTGTTAACGAGGAAGCGAAGCACGGAACGCAATGCATCTCTTGGTGATGGTTGCGCGAACACACGAAATGAACGGACGTGATAATATAGGATCAGCTAGGAATGCGCTGAGGGTCGAAGGACACATTAGCAGAGGCAGTTCGGTTAATGCTGTTTTCTGATCACGCCGGTTTCGTTGCAGGAAAATGTGCTTCTGAAGCAGCGGGGCAGCAGCTCGATTAAGGTCATAGACTTCGGGTCCTCTTGCTACAACCACCAGCGTGTATACACATACCTGCAGTCCAGGTTTTACCGAAGTCCAGAAGTACTTCTGGGTCTTCCATACGGCACGCCGATCGATATGTGGAGTTTGGGCTGCATTCTAGCTGAACTGTACACAGGCTGCCCATTATTCCCTGGCGAGGATGAGGTCGAGCAGCTCGCCTGCATCATGGAAGTGTTGGGTCTGCCGCCAGAGTACATCATCAACCGCGCGTCACGACGTAGGCTGTTCTTCGGTAAGGGAACCTCGAATAATACAGGCAGTTTAGAATTCAATTCAATTCCCTTGCAAAAATGCTACCGTCTGCTATCGAAAAGAAGCTCATGAAATAATAAGCGCACGCAAACCCGCTCTCAGGAAATGATTTATAAAGACTGTCCCATGAGATTGTAGAAGTTGCTATGATATCTGTAATTCTCCCCGATACCGAGTACCGAAATTACGGTGGTTTCAGACCCGAAGGGAAACCCTCGATGCGTGGCGAACAGCAAGGGCAAGAAGAGATGGGTCGGCAGCAAGAACCTCATGATGACTCTGCGCTGCTCCGACACCCTTTTCGTGGACTTCGTCAGCAGATGCCTCGAGTAAGTTTCCAAATAACTATCCAATTCGCCCTTGAATCGGTGGAATTGGCGTGCAGCGTAGAGATCGCCCGCTCCACGGCATCCACTGATGAACGATGCAACTGATGTTCGTTTCCGGCAGGTGGGATCCAAGCAAGCGGTTGACCCCCGACGAGGCGAGGCGTCACGAGTGGCTGAACCCGTCCTCCTCCTCCTCCCACGTGAGCTCCTCATCCTCGACGATGGCCTCGTCGACGGTGAACGCCAACACGAACGCCAACGCCAACGCTAACGCGAACACCACCACCGTGGAGACCTCGTCGCAGTCGACGCACGCGCAGACGGTGAGCGTGACGGTGAGCGCGTCGCGGCAACGGGCGACGACCGTCGAGGACTCGCCGTACACCATGTACCGTCTACGCATGGGGCGCAAGTTGCTGCAAAGGATCAGCACCGGCGACAACACGGACAACGCCGGACTGGTGGCGAAGAACAAGCTGAACGGCAGTGCGAGCAGCCACGCGCTAGCTAGCAATACCCAGAGCACTACCACCGCCTCCTCGAGGCACGCGTCCACGGGTGATATAGTAGCGAGTCTCGACCCGAACCTCGACGACTCAGGCACGTTCCTGCCGCCTATCTTGTGAAGTCGGGTCTGCGCTAGCCACTTCTAGATGCTTTCGCGCCGTACCGTCTCGCGATCGAACCTCGCTCTCGCGCGTGCCACCGCAGCAGGAGTTGGGGACGGGCCCAAACCGACACGCACAAGGGCCTCCTCCTCCTCCTCCTCCTCCTCTAGGAGAATAGTATCCTCTTGGTGGGACACAATCGAACGGTTGATTCGGTCACGACAATAAAGCAACACGGGTCCACCCGTCAGAGCCTAAGACCAATCGATCCTGTAAACCGCGGGAGTTGGGCCGCGTTCGCTGATGAATCCCAAGGGGACGAGGTGGCTCCTCGTGTCCGGTGCGCGCGTGCAATGGAACACTCGGGATATAATGAGAATCTCGAGGCATGTAGAACTGGCTGGCTGGATCGGCAACCCGCCCCGGTCGTGTTAGCGACTTTACCCCGCCCCTCCGAAAGACTAGGCAAGGAAACTCCCTCCGCCAGTCCTCGGCCATGCATCGGAGCCATGAGGCCCAAAACGACATCCGACGAAGGCGCGTACTGGACGATCGGCGTTTTGCGCGTGCCGGATCAAACACGGTCGTCTTCGAACGAGCAGTCTAGCGCGCCGATATTGTCACTCAGGTAATCGTAACGACGTGTACGTATGCACCAATCTTAGTCGATCGAAAGTAACAAGTAGAATGAGAGAAAGAGAGAGAGAGAGTTTCATCCCCTTCCTTCGACACTCATCAGTGTTGTCCTCTGAGAAATAGCGAGAATTTACATTAGCCGAGGCGCGTCTTTTGCGAATCGCGTACCGAGGGAGAGGATCGTTCGCCCTTTGTGGATGGTCCTAGAGGACACGCGCAGAAGAGATCGCCCTTGGAATCATCCGCGTTGCTCTGTCACGTCGGAAGATCGGCCGATTCGCAAAGTACGCGATTACTGTAAAGTGTACGAGGAGTAGTAGCGTATGGGTGAATGTGTTTTTAACAACGACTCCCGCGCGATACGATATATTATATATACATGTTCCCGAAAGAGAAGCCAGCATCATCGAACGTTTCTCCCCATTTACGTCGAGGAACCTGAGTCGTCTGTGAGAGAACCCCGCGGCCAAGAACAGGGGTCGTGAATTAATAATGAAACGTCAAGGCAAAGTGGAGGAGGAGGTAAACTCTATTGAGAAATAATTAAAAGAAAAGGAAAAGGAGAAAAGAAACCACGAAGCGTGCCCCAGTTTCACGAGGCCTGATTAGTCTTATTGTGATATTAATCTACCACTGTCTTACGTAGATCTCTTGATATTAAGATGTAACTGATCGCTAATGGATTACTTCATTACTATTAATCATTTATTTTCTTAAATATTTGATTATCGCTCTCGCTATTATCGCAAGATTACAATTACGATTAACGAAACGTTCTATCATGAGTAATAACGCAGAGATAACATTATTATTATTAATATTATTATTATATATTATAAAGAATAAATATTGTACAGATTTTAATTAAGCCCCCCATGGAATCCGAGAGATACGAGCACACGCATTCGCTTTTTTTCCGTTTCTCGATGGAGAAGAATGAGGAAGGAATTCGTTGGGAGTGACCAGTCGCGTAGAAATTCCTTACGATCTTTACACACACGTGCACAGAAATATTGGTCGTGATTAAGCAAAAGCTCTCGATATTGTCATTGACTGCTTCACTTTCCATTCGCTGTGTTGGCTATGGTTAGCGACTCTGCCAATCAGAAATCACCCTTCGTGTCACTCGTCGACTTAAAAAAAAAAGCGAATCTAGATTAAAATTCAGATCGAAGATTCTGGCAACCACTGCCCTTTAGTATATGCAAGAAGGATTTGAAGGAGAGCCAGCCTCGTATCGTGTCAAGGGACAAAGTGTTAACGTCGCTCGAATGCCTGAGCGAACGAGTGTCTGCTCGTGTTTCATAGATACCACCGAAACGAAACTGTAACTCAACGAGAGACACTCGAGCCCTCGCGGCCATTCTCTCGACGTCGTAGCGTATGCTCCTCGTTAGCGATCTTCCGCCTTATTGTTTTCGTTCGCTTGTTTCGACTGATTCAGAAATGGCGAGAAGCTCCTCGCAGCGATGTGCGAATAGTAGACGATCGTCGTGAATCGCCTCCGAGCATTTCGCCGTTGAACCTAAGGGGCAACGACGGTAGACGTATTCAATGTCGCGAATTTACCAAAACACTCGAAGCGTGTAAATGAAGAGAGAAAGGAAAAGGGAAAAGACAAGATTCACGTGACAAGACTGAAGCAAAACGTCATCGTAGAATTTTTTATTTAGACTCTTCTCGTAAGGACGATGACTCGTCGAGATACGTAATACATTTTTCACGTTATATTTGTACACCAGCGCACGATCATCCTCCCCGAACTGCATTTTGTTAGCTCGTCGCTCGATTTTTCAGGGCACTTAGATCGTCAGACACCGACGGCCGTTGATTTCGATTTAACGTGGCCCTGCGATCCTTAGCGATTTCTTTCGTGTTTCTCCTTCCCTTCGCGCACGCTACGAGCAAGACGATCGACACCTCGAATGTAATTCGTGGAAACGAAGAAGCTATTCGTCGCAAGCTTTTCCATTGATACACGGGATTGGATTTGTATTAGCTGTACTGCCAGAAATGCCGCGAATGGGTAAAATAACGAAAAAGAAGCGCGAGAAATGCGGGATAAGGTACTTGAAGAGTATGTGAATATCTCTGATATTTTTCAATAGAAGGGTCGAAGGCGATGGAGTGACATGAGACTCTGAATTGTTCGTTTCTAGATTTCGGTATTATACAGAAGCTTGAGGTCAACCTATTCTTTTTTACTACGTTGCACGTGGAGAAAGAACTGCATGAAATTTTTCCCAAGCCCCTTTTTAATCTAATTTTCACCGTCTGCTATGAATATATTAAAAAGGATCAATACTTAGATGTTTTATCGCGCAAAGACATTTCCATATCAAACTGGCCACGATGTCTTCCTGCGGTGCATGTATTTTAAGAGAAAAGAATTGATACTTCTATCTACGTCACAGAATTTTACGCAGTGTAAGAACAAAAAGAAAGACGAACTAAGTAAATATCTGTATATTCATTTCTTCTTTTTGTCCTCGCGCACGTTTATATGAACCCGTTGAACTCCTGCATGATTCGGAATTAAAGAAACAAGGGTGAACTTAGAAATGTAACTTTTTACAGCCTCCGGAGATAGCAGAGATATTTAAATATTTTCTCAACTGCCTCGTCTTGCTGCAAAGTTATAAAAAAAATGGAATCGAAAGGACGGGAAAAATAGTCCCTCATCAGGGATGACCAACGCATATTTCAAACCTCTCGCGGGTCTGTCGATCGTTCCTTCGAGTTCGTATGTACATTGAAACGCGCGACAAACGAGGGTAGAAATTCACAGACGTCGACGGTGCGACGGACATCGGTAGGAAGCCCCCCGGGAAGGGAACGCTTCGTACCATTGTAGTCAGAGCGAAGAGTCTAACGTTTGAGCGAGCGTAGTGCCTAAGGCAATAACCATCAGCGTACGCGTAAACACCTACACAGGTTTATATAGCGAAGAAGAATATCAAATCGTGTATAAATAATTAGCATTAATGCGACGAGTGTGCGTGGTGATAAGTCTGCGGGAGCGAACAGAAACTTAGGGAAAAGTAGAAACAGAAGAAACACTGTACACGGGGAGAATGCGTCTGGCGAGAATGCGTAAAAACTACTTGCATATACGTATACATATATACATATACGATTTTACATGATAAGGAACTCGCGCAGAAGCGGCAAAAAACGAGTTTAATATAGGGTACCCATTTAGAAATAAATAGAGACAAGACCGTTCGAACAACGTAGCTCCTATACATGGAGTCCTTGCTCCCCCCAATAGTACTGTTCGAGTGTTCAGTCACGTCAATCGAATCGTTCTTGAAAAAAAAGAAGAAAAAACTGACGAGAATGAGAGGATTCTTTTTATTCGTAGAATATACTACATAATACTGCATCCCACACGGGAGTAGTGCTCAAGTGTTTGATGGTCAAGTGCTTCGAGAGCATATATTGAGAAAAATCAGTGCATTCAAGCCGTCAGTTTTTACGCGAACGATTCAATCAAGGCGATTGAACACGCTCTCGACGCGAAGGTTACGAAAGCGCGAGAAGACTGTGTCAAATGGGTTCTGCTTCTTGGACGCAGTTTTCTCGCGCTTGAACGTTCGCGCCGGTTGTACAGCCCCCGAGTTTTTAGTTGTGTTCACTATTGTATACAGTGGGATCAAATTACACGCGTTAGGATCTACTAAATCTCTATCATAATTGACCGCCGCGCTGCGCAGACGCGTGCTGCGCGCGCGTCACGTGATACGGCACGCCTAAAGTAGAAAACGAGAAGAGAACTTCGAAGTACACTCGCTTGGGGGAAAGAGAAGAAGCGAGAGTAGAAGGGGACGTGTTCGAGCTTGGTTAATTGAACGAAACGTATCGTTATGTAAATGCAAAAGGTATTCGTTGGATTCGGTTGAATTTTAAAGTGGTCGGCGATCCAGATATCTCGGTTCCAACGAACATGTATGAAAAATGACAGTCGCTTTCTAGTCCGGAGAAACGTAACAGAAAAATTGGGGATGGTCTACGAGTCTAAAAGATCCAGATTGCGTACGGTGGGAAACGCGAGAAGGGGTGGACTCTCTTTCAGGCTCCAGCGCCGAATGCTCTTAGCGTATATCTGTTAGGACAGCGTGCAACTAATTATCGAGTTAACGACGTGATTAGGTCCATCGAATTTAATTAGCTAGTAATCGTGCATGCATGCCGACCGTCCCTTTTCTTCCGAACGCCCTCTATCGACAGGCGATCGATCCAGAATCATTAGGCTCGATCGACAAAGCCGTCTGTCGAGTCTTTGTTAGAGCACCCCTATAGGACAATCACGAATAGAAATGATTCTTGCGTCAGCGTGTCGAAATTCTCCTAATTAGGAACGTAGAACACGAGCAGCGATTATCGTCCATAGTGGAAACCTGTTTCCGACCGATCGATACAAAGTTGTGCGCTGCTGCCCGGCGAGGGACAGATTGTTAACTGAATTTGTAAATCTCCGCATCCTGTGTTTCCGTCATTGCCGAGTTTTCTCTATTGCTATCATAGATCGTAACCCGTGGATAGAAGCATGTACAAAATGTAACAATAAATGTATATCTTTGGTAACAACGCAGTTTTCCCGCATGCCTGAGACGGTAGGACCAAAACGGGCGTGGATTACTAATTGTGATTTTTAGCTGGC
Organism: Andrena chrysosceles; assembly: GCA_963855975.1. Lineage (NCBI taxonomy): Eukaryota > Metazoa > Arthropoda > Insecta > Hymenoptera > Andrenidae > Andrena > Andrena chrysosceles. Next base: position 3,933,703 of record OY979766.1, on the reverse strand, counting down.
TATGTGTTAGCGCGGTGTATACTTTGATGCGCGTCGATCGCGATCGATGCACGCTCGGTGTGCGACGAGCTTTTGTAAAGTGAAAGGGAAACCTGGGAGAGGGGAGAAGGATATACCAGAGAGGGACAGAGAAAGCTGGAGCGGGAGTGGTGGAGAGAATGAGAGCGAGAAAGAGAGAGAGTGAGAGCGGGAGCTGATACCGATAATTCGAGAGTCTGCGTAGAAAAGAACAGCAGGGAGGACCTTGTTATATCGTGTAAGTACGAGTTCGTCAATTTCTGCCCAATTTAATTATAGTGAACAAAGAGAGATGAATAATTGCTAAATAATAAATGATTATTATAATGACATTAGTATATGTAACGATACGATACTGAAAGCATCATCATTTTTTGTATCATTTGTTCGTTTGTTTTTATCTTACTGCGTTTGTCTTTCATTATTAATGCAATACCAAGATGACTCGGTTTCGGCACGGTATCTTGTGTGTAAATATATACTAATAAAAACTACAAATGCAAGAGTAACGTTTGATCAATGGATCGCTACACCCCCAGTTGAATTGCAGGTATATAGTAATCGGTCTTTTCTTACTTTGCGTTAATGGGATTTAAATACACAGTTTTCAATGAACCTTGAAACATTAATTTGCCAGCAGTTTTTCTAAATCGGTGCACCCATTTAAAGAAAAAACAGGATTTTATTCTTTAAATAAATTTTTATAATCACCTAAAGAATTATATTAAATTTGTATAAAAAATATTTTTATCCGTTCAACTCGACTGCCCCCAAGATTAAATCCCGAGTGCGCCACTGGGCATATATATACTTAATACACGTTCTATTATTTTATCAGAATTAAGGAAAACAATAGGAAAATAAACGCTTCGTAATAGTTCGGGCAAACTTGAAGTGGGTCTTTAAATAGTTTTTATTTAATTCACCGGTATTAAATACATAATCTATCTATTAAAAATGGAGCAATGATAAGAAGAAATCATTTATCAGCATTCAGATTATGCTTACAAATTTCGCTTGAATATTTAAGTTAAATGAAGCCGTAAATACAAATGTTGAAGTTGTAAATACAAAGTATAAGAAAATTTAAAGAAAAATTAGAAAAAGTACGTAGAAGATCGTTTCAGAGAAGACTACAATGTTTCACAGGGATTTTCAACGGACAGAAGGCACGGGATTTAATGTAACATACTGCAGAGTTATGATTAACGTTATTCAGCAACACATATATGGCTTGATATTTCGTTTGAAACTTTGTAAATGATTTTCGTAGCTGTTGGAGATCAATGCAAGCACGAGAATAAACACAAATGTATACGTATGCTAATTCGAGTTTGATTATTTGAAATCTTGAGGTAAAAACTTAGAATCATGTTGTACCAATGCTACCTCCTTCGCTCCCCTTTCTGTGTCTTTCGCTTCTCCTTCTTCTCCTCTTTTAACTGTTTCTGCTTCTCGCTGAATAAGAAAGTATGCTTATTAATATGAACCAACATCTCTGTTACATCCATACGCACAAAACGATTCTTAGTTAACGTACCGATCTTCCTTGTCCTTTTCCTTTTTCTTCTGACTGTCCAGCTTAGCCTTCTCCCTCTTCTCTTTCTCCTGCAGCACTATCGCCGCAGCATTTGTATTCTTCTCGATCCCGCAATCTCCTCCAGTCGCGCCGTCCTCTTCACCGTCGCCTTCGCTGTTCTCTTCGTCCGGCATTTGGCTGTACTGCGCGAGGATTGCTTCCCTTATTCGCCTTTCCTCTTCTGTGTAACTCCTCTGCGTGGTGGTCGGAAGCGACTGGGATTCCAGCATCCGTGCGAGCCTGACGTCCACATCTTCCACCGGCTCTTTGGAAGCGGCTACTTCCTTAACAGGCAGCCAGTCGCTCCAGGCTGTCAAGATCTCTGTCACATGTTTACTAATGTTATCGTCCTGGAAATCGACAGGACCAGAGGATTATAACTTCGGAACAGAAGGCGTCCATTGCGAGGATGCGCGTTACACAATGTTGCCGAATTCTATATTGGACTGTTCGGGAATATAACGAACTCGGCAAGCACATTTAAACGAGCATGCACGAAAACGAGGTAGATAGTGTGTTGAGTTTAAAGAAACGCATGCAAGCCGATGGCAGAGAGAGCAATGATAACACCGCCTGTTATGCTTTACCGGCTTGTAAACTTGGGCTACGAACAGCAAGCACATTCTAACCTCACAATCCGTGTGCTCCTCACCGTTATGCCCGCGAGTATGCTTTCAAGGGCTTCGGTCTTTTCATCTTCCGTTTCATCACCTTCTAAAATTCCTTTGATGTAAGAGCCAAACACACTTTCGTCAGTATTTAAGGCCTGCAGTTTTTTACTGAGCCAACTATCGAAGGAGCTCGCCGCGACCGCCATGTTCGGCTTTTTCCACTTCCCTAGCCCTCGATTTATTCATGGACCAAGAAGTGCAGCATCACAGCCGACTCTACTACTAGCCGTGCTATACAACGTGGCAAACACCGCTCATGTGCGGATCGGGAGTCCTATTTTCAATAGTGGAGTTTTGTAGGGAACGACATTGAAATGGTAAAAAAAAAAATTTTCGAGACGCCAAAAATCCTTCTCGCAAACATTATTTTTATGCAAAATGAAGCTATTTTCAAAATTCCAACTCAATCGGATTAGACCGGTTTTCGGAAGTTTCGCCATCCTTTACTAGCTACTAGTTTAGTAGAGGATGCCGCATGTTTGAGAATAAGTAGCGACTATGAATACCGGCTTATATTCCTAATTCATCTGTTATAGGTAAGCAATCCTTTCCTTTGTGAGCGTCGGTTCGTGTCAACTGGTGTAACGAAAACGCACTGGACGAGTGCAGCATTTGCAAATATGTGGTTTTTAAGTGGAAGTTAAACTTCAGTAACTAGACAATGTAATTATTATATATCACTGTATATTATTCAGAGTATTTTAATAAACCACATGTAGAGAAAAACCGCATCTTTTAATTTAGAACTGTAACCTATAACTTCTATCTCCTAATTACATCACAAATTTTACAATTACAAGTAAAGACGCCCTCTCCGTTGATTAGTTAGTTCTCCGTCTTCCATTCTTCCCACGAGGACGCTAACTTTGTGCTGCCTCTTTCGACATCATGTTATCCTGTTACAAACCTCAATTTTACAGCGTTCTGAAAATTTTGGCTAAATTTTGGAGCGATGTATCAGAAGAACATGAAGCGAAAGGAGGTATGCTGAATTTCATCGTCGAAGGCCTTTCGAAAACTCTGCGCCTCTACGTCGAATAGTTCTCCGCCTTAGATTCTCTCTCCGAAGGCGCTAACTTTGTGCTGCCTCTTTCGACATCATGTTATCCTGTTACAAACCTCAATTTTACAGCGTTCTGAAAATTTTGGCTAAATTTTGGAGCGATGTATCAGAAGAACATGAAGCGAAAGGAGGTATGCTGAATTTCATCGTCGAAGGCCTTTCGAAAACTCTGCGCCTCTACGTCGAATAGTTCTCCGCCTTAGATTCTCTCTCCGAAGGCGCTAACTTTGTGCTGCCTCTTTCGACATCATGTTATCCTGTTACAAACCTCAATTTTACAGCGTTCTGAAAATTTTGGCTAAATTTTGGAGCGATGTATCAGAAGAACATGAAGCGAAAGGAGGTATGCTGAATTTCATCGTCGAAGGCCTTTCGAAAACTCTGCGCCTCTGCGTTGAATAGTTCTCCGCCTTAGATTCTCTCTCCGAAGGCGATAACTTAGTGCCACCTCTTTCGACATCATGTTATCCTGTTACGAAGCTCATTTTAGACCGTTCTGAAAATTTTGGCCAGATCTTGGAGCGATGTATCAGGAGAACATGAAGTGAAAGGAGGTATCCTGAATTTCTCTGCCAAAGGCCTTTCGAAAACTCTGCGCCTCTGCGTTGAATAGTTCTCCACCTTAGATTCTCTCTCCGAAGGCGATAACTTAGTGCCACCTCTTTCGACATCATATTATCCTGTTACGAAGCTCATTTTAGAGCGTTCTGAAAATTTTGGCTAGATTTTGGAGCGATGTATAAGGAGAACATGAAGCGGAAGGAGGTATCCTGAATTTCTCTGCCGAAGGCCTTTCGAAAACTCTGCACCTCTGCGTTGAATAGTTCTCCGCCTTAAATTCTCTCTTCGAAGACGATAACTTAGTGCCACCTCTTTCGACATCATGTTATCCTGTTACGAAGCTCATTTTAGGGCGTTCTGAAAATTTTGGCCAGACTTTGGAGCGATGTATCAGGAGAACATGAAGCGGAAGGAGGTATCCTGAATTTCTGCGTCGAGGGTCTTTCGATATTTGACGATGGTAGGTTTGGAATTTGGATGTGAATGTTCTAGAGGATCTTTACAATAATAATACGGTTTTGTAGGATTTTTCCACTTTATTGTCTATAAAATACATTCAGTGCATTGCAATGGAGCAATACAAGTATGTACAAATGAATATTAAACAAGTATAATTTCAATTTATTTTATATGTAAAATCTAGAGTGCAATGTTTATACAGGAGAATAATAAAGAGAATGCATTGACTAACTGTTGTATCCTATTCTCGACTCTGTCGGTAAGGTAGGGAACGACATTGAAATGGTAAAAAAAAATTTTCGAGTTGCCAAAAATCCTTCTCGCAAACATTATTTTTATGCAAAATGAAGCTATTTTCAAAATTCCAACTCAATCGGAATAGACCGGTTTTCGGACTGTCGGTAAGGTAGGGAACGATATTGAAATGGTAAAAAAAAATGTTTGAATCGCCAAAAATCCGTCTCGCAAACGTTATTTTTATGCAAAATGAAGCTATTTGCAAAATTCCAACTCAATCGGAATAGACCGGTTTTCTTTTGTTGTTTTTTTCATTACTAATTTTACCGACTCCGGTGATTGTGTTGTATTAGTTCCCACAGTCACCGTTCTTCGATGGAGTGCGCGTCATAACCTTCGATTTTTCACGCAGTCGGTATTTCAGTTTGTGTGAGACGAATTCACATAAGATGTAAAGTCTATCATATGCCTTATCTGTAGAGAAACAATATAATCATATCTTTATCCATTTTAGAAATATTTCAATATTGTAAAATTAAATCTAACCCCAAAAAAGCTATAGTTATCTAGCGGCAAAACTTGTCAAATACATCGTCCGTTTCGACATGGTAACGGTACAAAATTTGTTTATATTTTTATTTACATATATCCCAAGAGTATAAATAGATCTTCGCCAATGTCTATTTATAAAGCTTCTTATTTGTATTCTATGGTAGCAACATTTCAAACAGTTATCTTTGTTACCGGCGCAAATTGGCTATCGATTTCGAGCGAAAATGCTAATTTAATATTCGAATTACTGTGCACCATGACCATGTCGTTCCTCGCAGTTTATTTTTGCCATCGATACCGATAGCAAGTAGTCCGTGATCGTGATCTCGCACGACAGGATGTGGAACTATGTGCTACTCTCCACAGTGGTGCTGTTCGTGTCGTTGCTTTATCATTGCTACTTCAACAAACCAGTTAGCGTTATCGAACATCCGAACGCACATTACGATTACATAATCGGTAAGTGTGAGTAGCGACCTTTTCGTCGAACACAGTCGGTGACTATAATTACCACGCGAGCTGTTAGCCGGCGTGTCGACAAGAAATAACGTTTAATACTTTGATCCGTGTATCGACTCGGTCGATGCGGATGTGCCTGCTTGTTGTGACCTCGATGAAGGCAAATAGGATTGCGAGATAAATTTCGCTTGATGCAACATCCATGCTTGACTCGGGAAGCTAATAGTCGCGAAATTCTACACTTCATACATCGAGAGGACTATTATTTTAAAAAATGAGGAATAATTGTAATGCGTTGAAATATTCAATGAACCATTGCCTGTGTAAAAATATCTTCGAATCTATTACTTTATAATAAAGTGAACAATCTATTTGAGAAACCAAATCGAGTCTTGACCCTATGTACTTATTTACCCTTGTGATATTCGAGTCCGATGACATTTTTCCAAATACGGGAGCGAGTAATGCACTAACGTGTCTGTTAAATGGGAAGTTGGTGCCGGGACAGCAGGATGCGTGATAGCGTCAAGGTTGTCCGAGATTTCGAATGTGACGGTGTTGCTGGTCGAGGCTGGTGGTTATTTCGGATGGATATCCTCTGTACCAATTTTGGCACCAATGATGCAGGGGACCGAAGTCGATTGGGCCTACTCAACGGAACCGCAAAGCTTTTCCTCCGCAGGCTTTTGGAACAACGTAAATAAAAATAAATTGTCAAATTAGAAATCGGAGAACCATCGTCGTAAAAAGGTCCTAAATCGTGTCACCTTATCGCATCACCCTACAAAAAGTAGGGTGTTGATAAATTTTCATTTATGCGGCGCCAGAGTTTGGAAAGCTAGCAAAGATATTCCTAGATTTAAAATTTATTATCTCAATTGCGATATGGGATACTTAGCACAGGGCGCGATTAATAACAATAATTACTTTTGCTGTTACCTAATTTCTATCTCTGCTATTTTATCTTTCTTGCATTCTTATATAGTATATTTATGTTTTTTATCTTTGTATTACTCTCAATACCTACTGGAGCAATAAAGAGTTGAAGAATCCTCGTAGAAAACACTGTAAGTGCCAAAATTGAAAATTAAAAATTGAAAATTGAAAATTGAAAATTGAAAATTGAAAATTGAAAATTGAAAATTGAAAATTGAAAATTGAAAATTGAAAATTAATAATTTTTTATCGAAAAATGTTCTACGTGCCGATGGTAATACTATAGTAACTATGGTATTTAATTTTTGGCACTTACGGTGTTTTCTACAAGGAATCTTCAATTATTACTACTTCACTTATTCAGATAAAATGACCAATTTCCGCAGATTCAGAACGTACCAAGAGGCAAAGGCTTGGGCGGAAGTGGGCAGCTAAATTACCTGGTGCACACGTTCGGTAGACCGGAAGACTACGAAGAATGGCCCAGGGGATGGTCGCACGCCGATCTACTTCCGTATTTTAAAAGAGTATCGGATATCATGAACATAATGTCCAGTCCAGAGGAGGAGTACCTAACGCAAGCATTCCTCATGGCGGAGGAGTCATTGAAGTTAAACGGCGTGGCACTGCAAAAGGGAATGTTCACGGTGAAAAAGGGATCGCGGTGGAGTACGTTCCACGCGTACCTGCAAACCGCTTGGAACAGAAAGAACCTGCACATCTTAACGAACACACTGGTCTCTAAAGTGAGCCATTCGTCTATTCGCAGTTCCCTTGAATTTATCAACGTCTCAAAACCCTGGCCTCCCCAGTCTTATCTTTCCAACACTCCCGTTTGTCGGATGTAGATGTTTCTTAAAACTCTTCTTCTACCGCAACACGACGCAATCTAAAACATAGAGGAAATGCAGGTTATTTTAACCGCGAAGCGTTTAGAACGCACGGCTTCGCGAGTCTCACCTCTGAACGCGATTTTGCTGGATTTTTCAGATACTCTTCAAAGAGGAGACGAACGTGGACGGGATCAAGGTGACTTACAAAGATGGATCGGTGGGGAGGATTCGCGCGAGGAAAGAGGTGATTCTTTGCGCCGGTGCTATCAATACCCCTCAATTGCTTTTACTTTCGGGAATCGGGTCGGCCGAGGATCTTGACAAATTTCAGGTGATGGATCATTCAATCTTTTCGCCAAAGTAGATATTCGAGAAACGTGATTCCCCGAAGCGTATTTCGTGTTGCTTTATTCGAGCAACACGAAAACGACGATGAGAACAATGGATGGTACTTTCAGATACCGGTAGTGAGTGATCTTCCAGCAGTCGGGAGGAATCTGTTCGATCATTTTCTGCTTCCGATCTACGTGAACCTCGAGGCGAAGATCAGCATCACGTTGGTGAAGTTGCAAACGCTCGCCGAGGTGTTCAATTACTTTGTCTTTGGAAAAGGTGGGTGAGAGAACATTTTAACAGATGTTTATCTAGAGTAATCTCTTTGGAACTTCAAGGCTGGTATGCGACTAACGCTGTAATGGGAATGGGTCGTGTGAACAACAGCGGAGTGATGCTCTTTGGGATGGGTTCCACTGAAGAGAAGATATTGAAGGACTTGTCTAACTACAGAACTGAGGTAAGCATACGTGTACAGGGTGCATTAAAATTCGTGTAAACACCACGGCGGCATTCTACACCTTTGGATCGGTAGCCATTTGTTAAAAAAAAAGTTAGGTGCAGAATGGTCCTTCACCTAGAAATTCAAGGTCAGTTTTTTATTTTTTTTTTATTTAATAACCTTAGCCTGCATTTTTATTTATGGCGTAAAACACATAGCACAACTTAAAACTGTATTTTAAAAAATACCATCAATGAAAAGACCATTTTGCACCTCTTATAGGGACGAGTCGGGCCACGTTTTATTTTATTTATATCATTTGTTTGAGTCTCTATGACATTCCCCAAATCTCAGACCAGCGTTAACCATAATTGTTGCAATTTCATACGCACTAATCCAGTTCGTTGCACCTGTATAATTAAATACGCAGCCTTACAGATCGATGTATCCATCCTACAACAACAACTCGCAGGAGGGTTTCTTGTTCTTCTCGTACTGCCTGCAACCGAAAAGTCGTGGAAGCGTTTCATTGAGGTCCACAGACATCCGCCACCCCCCAGCAATCGACCCTGCTTACCTGCAGCATTACGACGACGTGTTATGCACGCACCTGGGTAAATAAATCTCGCGTCGACTGTTGACTATCGCGCGACGATTTCGCTGCGGCGAGTCCCTCCACCTCGGTATCCCCGGAGTTACGAGCGCCAATTCTGTTGCAGCCGTGAACCTCGCGATTCAGATGCTCGAGACGAAGAAGTTCCTTGAGTACGGGGCGAAGATTCACCAGCCCGACTTAGAAGAGTGCCAACACCTGCTGCAAGATTATCGGGACATCGAGTACACGGAGTGTGTGCTAAGGGTGGTTGGCCTAACAAGTTACCACGTGTGCGGCACCTGCAAGATGGGCGACGACCCTGGTGCTGTTGTCGACGAAAAATTACGGTAAAGATTTTAATATCTTGTACAGATCGTTCGCGATGCAATTAATTGACTACTATTATAAAAGATGTAGGTATCTTTCTCCATTCCGCATTTGGAAAACTTGAATAGAATTTCTAATATTTATTCAATGAGACTTCACTTTCATTGTTGATAGTTAGAAAAGGGAGACATAAGGGTTGTTAAATAGGTAGCAGCCCTCGTATAACGCGGCACTCAAACAACGCGGTTTTGAAATTCTTATCTTTTCATTTTATACATTTTTTAAAATACATTGCATGTGCGTCGTCGTCTGAGTCACTACTACTTCTTTTCTTAGTGACAAAGGCTTTGTGTGATGGGCTCAGAATGACGATCGTAGCAGAATTCACATCCCAAGTCCATACGAATATGTATAGTAAAAACTCTCGTAGAGAGTTTTTTATTATAGACAGAGCGTAGGTACTCGCAGAACGCGATTTTTATTTAATGCGAAATTTTTATAAAACAGAATATTCGCGTTATACGAGGATTTTACCCGTACTAACGCTGCAGAATACTGTAGGAATAGGGTGACTTAATTCCTGCATGTTTTGGGAGCCACGGAAAAAGAAAAATCCCAATCCACGAGCGCCGGGAATCGAACCCGAGCCGTCCGCGTGGTGATTACTCGCATTTGCCTTTGCCACCACGGCTAACGCCGACTCTCCCTAGTCTCTTAGTGCGAACTCTCTTTTACTTTACAGGGATTCCTGATCCCACAATACATTGACCTAAAGTTTCAATTTATAATACTGCATCGTTGCACACGAATCGTAGAATAAATAGTTTTATTTGAATTGCAGCGTGAGAGGCGTTAAAGGACTCAGAGTGATAGACGCCAGCGTACTCCCGTCTCCCATCTCCGGCAATCCGAATTCCGTGATCGTCGCCATGGCGGAGCGCGCCAGCGACTTGATCAAGGACCCCGCATCTGATTAAAACCACCCTCGTCTTCTCCTACTACTAAAACTAGAAACAAGTATACGATTATTTAACATTTACTGGTTCCGACCAATTAAACGACTACCTCTGCCGAATACGCACAGTGATTTCAATGTTCGATCCATCTTTGACGTTCGCAATAGGTAGGTACTCAAATCCTCGGGATAGGGAAATATAAAACATTGGGGGGAGGAATGGAAAAGATGTCTGCGTCAGATTTTTTGTAATTTATAATTAATGGTAAAGTTTTTCTTGTTTTACAGTAATCGAACAGTTATTAATAGTCTAATTAAATTTCGATTAATTTTTATACAAACAAAAAAAAGGGTGAGTTACACTCAACGGCGTAGCGCGAACCCCTGCCACCTCGTTCGCGATTGGAGACGAAGAAAAAGAAAAAAAAAAGAAGAACTCCCAACTTCCCTCTCAGCGTCTCATTCACCGCTCTCTCTTTCTTCTTCTTTCGCGCGTCCTCCCACGAATCATCGTAACACGTCACCGTTCCACCCCCGTTCACCTGCGGGATCGTCGCGATGGCAGGGTTCCGACTCGTTCGCTTCTTTAATCCATTACCGCGCCTGTTCCTCTCTCTCGCCCTCTCCCTTTCTCTCATCCGTTCACGCTACCACACGCACAACACACCCGCATTCACGCATCTCCGTTCGCCCCGTCGTTTTCCGCGCGCTTGTTGCTGCCACGCGGGGGCACAGCTACCGCGGCGGAAACGTCGCTCAGGCACACTGGAACGGGTCACTCACGCGCTTCCACTCGTACAGGCGCACACTGGTCTCCCGTATAAATAAAATAATTCTGTAATAATGCGAAGTGTCATTTTGTGTACACGAAAAAAGAAAAAAACGCAAGCAACGGCTAGCACGCTCCTTTCACGCTCGGGGGAGGCTCTCGCCGCGCCCTCCCCTCGCCGTCAACCACCCTCACTTATCGCCTATCGTCCCGCGCGCTTCTCGCCGCGTTCACCTCTCATAATCGTAACGTAAACTTAATCTTTCAACTTAAAAACAAAATTGGTAACCACCGTGTCGCTCTGCGCCCGCGACGCGAGCCACCGCCCTTCCCTCCCATCCCGGAATAAACGTAACAGGAATAATATAATCGGCTCTCGTCGAATGGACGCCCGAGCGCGAGGCGCGTGGATCGATGATCTTCGATCGGGAGCAACGGGGATCCTTTCCTTTTTGTGGAATAGAAAGTCCCGAGCGGAAGGCACTCCGTCATTTATCGAACACCGTAAAACAATCTCGCAAATAAAGCATGCATTTTTGCTACTCAGCGTGAAAGAAAAGGGGACGAAGGGTAACAGATTTCTGTCGATCTTCCGATCCTGCGACGCGCTAAAAAATAGATCGATCGAAACGCAGAATCGCGAGGAAGATTATCTCAAGTTGTAAAAAAGAAAAAGAAGAAAGAGGTGCCTTCCCTCGAGCTCGGTGTTCCCCGTTTCGAGATTTCCGGAATGCCCAAGTGTCCTCCCCTCGACATCGATCGACGCGCTCGGATCGATCGTCGTCCGCGCGACGAGGAGGGAACTTCGAATGGCCGGCGCGCGATCCAGCGATCTACGTATCGTAATCGCCGTCGTCCACCTCCTCCCGTTCTCGCTCTCGCTCCTTTCGTTCGTGCGTATAATATACATTTATTTATTTATTTATTTATATATCATCTCTTGTTGTTCGACGTGCTGTCGCGTTGCGGGGCGACGAGTTCGGGGCTCGCTTACCAATCTAAACAAGTACTCCCTTAATATTACATATATATATTCTATCTATATATATTTCTATATATATATATTTATTTAAATATATATATATTTATATTGAAAAAATGAGTGTACTCTTTCGTTATCAATAGGAAATAGTTATCGATTAATTTGCAATTGCGTGTAACATAGACGCGTCCAGCGCATAGAAACATAAATAAATAAATATAAACGGATGTATTTACATATACCGGGGGTGTCTGAGTGGTTGTAGAGCTTGCAAAGAGGAACGTGTGTGGGTGGGGTTGCGGAGGAAGGGGATGGAACGAGTGGGGCGGTCTGGTGAATGGAGGAGAGTGTATCCGATATTATATTCATTCGCGGCAGCTATAGCTTCTCGTCTTATATCTCTATATCATATATTTACGTGTATATCGTTTGTAATTGTTGCCCGTGGTTTGGTTCTCGTTTTCTTCCGTCTTCTCTTTCGCGTGGCGTGTAAGTCGCGTAGAAAAATAATACTTCGCGGGACAGGTGAACGGAAAACCGAGAAGGAACCGTAAATACAGGCTGTTTCAGTACCGCAGGGGCAAGCTTCATTAACTATGCAGACTCGTTCGAAGGAACCACCCCTAGTAGCATTTAATGTTTGCATTTTGATGGCCAATTAATTCCCAACTTGGATGGTACTAAGGTAAATGTCTGTGACGAATGTAAACTTTCAAAGCAACCGTTTCTTAAGGGGGATTCTCGTGCAACATCCCCCGAAATTTATGATTTTTTTTTAAAAACTATTATTAATATTGCATTAAACTCTTGTGGGATGTAAGGAGGCATCTCTAAACTTGTAGAATTTATTTTTTTCTATGTCGATCCTTATTATTGTTTATTAATTATTATGGAATCTTGTTAACCTCTTCGTTACAGTCATCTGATTACAAAAAGAAAAAGAAATTCTGAAAGTATATAAAATTTTAATTTTAGTTTTTATTTGTAATACTTTTTTCATCGATATAAACTTATCGAGGGGAAAGTTGCTTCATTTTCAAACACTATAACTTTTTCAATTTTCATTTTTATAGAAGAAATTTATAGAAAGTTTATAGAAAAAAAAATATTTTCAGCAAGCTTAAAGATGCCTCCTTACATCCCAAAAGAGTTTAATCCAATATGACCAAACGTTTTCTATAAAAAAAATCTTAGATAACAGTTACTTTTGTGGCTGTTAGACGAGAATCCTCCCTTAAGATGTCCATCAAATTACAGTGTAGTGACGACTAATTGGCGATGGGAATCGACTTGCTAATTGGAAATTAACATCTGTTCCAGAACGTGTAAAGGGATTACTTTGTGGTGTCTGTACTTGCGAAGCCTTTTACGATTACTGTTAACTAATTAAGCTTGCACTACTAGCAGCACTGATACACCTTGTATAATATAAAAACGGCTGCTTAACATGTGTATAAAATGCGCGCGCGCGTCGGTGTGTTTGTCTCTGAGGTAGAAGCGGTTTCGTATACAACTTACAATTAGAATCATCGAGTTCGTCTTAATTATCGTGGCCGATAACAGCCACCCGTTTGTCAGTTTGTTCCGAGTACACAAGGTAAACTAAAATTGCGAACGATGGGGGATAAAACGGGGATCGAGATGCGAGGGGAAAATGAAGAGGAAGGTGGGAAACAGGAGGGTCGATTATAGGATCGACGCCTCACGACGTGGAAAACCGGTGGCGTTTCGGGGAAACTTGCGACCGAACGGATGCTCGCACTTCTTCAAATCTGTCTAAAAATTCATCATTGTGGAAAGCAGAAGCCGCGTAAACGAAAGCAACGAATGCAAATAACCGAATACCTCTCGCAGAGATAATAGAAAGAAAATAAAAAAATAGCAACACATAGCTTATTTCTAAGATTCAAAATGGACAAAAAGAAGAAGATTGCAAAGCCATTAAATCGGTACAAATGAAAACTAAAGCTCTGCTTTCCTAAAAAAAGCAAAGGGTATACGTTCGGCGTGAAACTACACAAGATCCTTTAAACAGAATTTTGAGATTCGGAGATTACCAGAGAGAAGTTTCAAGCGCCCGTTCGCCACGCGAGAGAACTAAGGCCAAGGAACAAACGTGTGTCAACAAGACCAAGAAACGGTGAAGCTGTTCGTCGTGGTGAAGCTGCGGAGCAGGGCAATCGAAGAGAAGGTCTGAATGCGTCTGAAGGATCTAGCTGGAGTAGCAATTGCGTCGCGGTAGGATCGCGTCGAAGAGATTGTTCGACGGTGAGGATGGAGTCGAGGAATTGTTGGCGAATCAAAGGAATCGCGTCTATTAAAAGAGAAATACTCCCGGCGGTGGCGAACGACGTTAGTCTAACGCGTTAATTAGCCCTCTCCCCGTGGCACCTGTTCGCACGAGTCCCTCGAGTCTTTTCCGCTCATCGGCCGCTGCTTCTCTTCCTTGCCCGCCTATAATCAACGTGGACGATAGGTGAACGGAAGAGAAGAGAGGACTAACGAGCAGACGGTCGCAATTAACAGGGAAAAGAACGAAGGAGATGCCCGAGGTGGAGGCGCGTCGTTCGCCCGCCTCGTACATACGAGCTACAACATACTTGTGCGACACAAACCACCGCCACCCGCGGTACACAGTGGCCAGTGGTGATGAGGATAATCGATAACAGTAATTATCCACAAATGTTGCACGGTGCTAATGAAAGATAAAGAGAAATAGTGAGCGAAGATGAGAGATAGGAATAGAGATAAATGAAGAGAGAGAGAGAGAGAGAGAAAGGAAAGAAAGAATAGAATTGGTGTAACGAAGCTACACCGACGATCCCTACTATACACTCGACTATTGCATCGCTTGATTATTGATTTATGTTATTTAAATCTTACCGACTATTATACTTTGTAGTTTGTACTTGGTTTTCATATACCTGAGAAAAGGACTCGTGGCACGAGCCGCCAACGGCGACCCCCGTTATCGAATTCATTCTGACCTTCTGTTTAACTATCATCTGTGTCGTTCCACCTTGCTCCTCTTCAATCGTCCTCCGCCTTTACAATTCGCGACGCCCCGGTTTACGGCAACCGTCCGTGACGCTCGACCGGATATCGCGGAGCATCGCTCTTCCTTATTGAACTGTGCTTATGTACAGAGATTTATAAACCTTCTCTTTCCTTATGTCCTTCCACTATTCCCTTCTTCTTACTGCACCCTGTATGTCGTGTGTGAGGTAGCATTTGTACTAGTGTGTGACGAAGTATTGTGATCCGTTATTGTGACGGACGGCGCCGGACGGCGTGGATCGGTGAACTTTGGACTCGCAACCGCCCCTGGCAGTGTAAAGTTTCTCCAGTCTTTCTGTTCAGATGCGTTACGATAAGGATATATACAGTCTGCTTCCTACGAGCATCGATCGTTTGCGTGGCACCGTTACTTAAGTAATTAATCGAACAGGTCGATCTCTATGCCCTAAGATCCGCGAAGAGGTATAGGCTCGATACAACGGAACAAAACAGTCTGTAACCAGTACGAACTATTGCGAACCACTTTGTAAGAGATACCAGCTGTATCGAGCTGTGGCGAGGGGAAAGAGCACCGCAGGAGTAGCAAGAGAACTGTAGAGCTAGGATGCACCAGATTTTCTTATTGAAACTGATATGTATCTCGCGTTCGGTCTGATTCAGTGGCTGCTTAAATCGGCGCGGTCCTCCTTCCCCCGATCTACTCTAAACAATCGGATAACACGCGTCGCGGAGGGGATGAAAATCACCGAGCACGGTTCCCATTTAGAAACTGCGGGTGACGATTCCCATCCGTCCGATGCGACGCGTCAGCGGGCCAGCAAACGGAATCGTTGCGCTAAAGTCGAATGATCCAGCGAGCTTGGTAAATGGCGCGATCGAGATGCAATATGTCCGATGATCTTAGTAAAAGGTCGGTCGTCGAGTCCTCCGCTCTTCCATCGGTCCCGTCGCCGCGCCGTCCTCTTTCCACTATATTTAAAAACCGTCGTCGCTCGTCGATCGTATCGTGTTACGTTATACAGCGTGTATAGTAAGTTTACAAAAATCCGCAATCTATCGTCTTGCCGCGTCTCAATCGTTTACCCCTTAACATTAGTTTACTTTGTACTATAAGTCGCGGCGCGCCCCGACAGCAATCGAGGGCCGCACGCCGCCGAAATCGAAGCCCCGCACCGCGACACTGTGAGCCCTACGGTTTTACAATATTATCAATTATAATCGTAGATCGTTATTACTCTCCTCGCCGCGGAAGGTTCGTTACGCCTTCCTGCTCCGTCGCTCTTTTTTTTATGCTTTTTTTCCTCACGTTAAATATGCTTATGCGTGCGCGATACATGTACTATGCGATTCATTATCAACTATGGTATAGTACTATATACTATACGATGATCAAACAGTGTAGCAGTTGCCGGTGCACTCCGCGCGTGTCTCTTTAAGGTGCAGCGATAACATCGACCATCCCACGCGAGCACGCAGCAACTCCGCTCTCTCACCCCCCCAAAAACAGTCACCCACCCGCCTCTCTCACCCTCGACGCTCTGCCCGCCCGCGCGACTCCGTGCCGAATAGCAGCGACGGAGGCTCACCTCGATCTCTTTTTTTACTCTTTTTCACGTATTTTTTTTTTCTTTCTTCTCTCGTTCAAATCGCGGTCAGCCCGTTTACACCGCGAGTCACGGCCGCGGGGCGCTTTCACCCGCCGTCGTCGAAACTCCAGAGACATTTTTCCTACTACCCCCTCTAACCCCCACGCTCACTTTTCCCTAAATCCGCGGAAACGCGAGAGAACGCTCGGCGGACCCGCGGTGTAAAGCTCGCCTCGCCCCCCCCAAGCTGTGTCACACACGACATCTATAAAGGATTTTCAATCCGTAAAACACATATTATAGAAACAACATGCAACATTTTATCCTACGCCGTGATACAATAATGGTACATACGTATGCGTACGCTCGCGTGTGGCTTCGTAACGTGGATATATGCACGCAACCGCGTACGCATTTACCGCGCCTATCCACCCCTCTCTCTCTCTCTTTCTCTGTGGCTTGTGTGTGTGTGTGTGTATTTGTTTATAGTGTCTCTATGCGTGTATTTTATCCACGCGTACGCGTGCCTGAACGGTACACGCCGGGACGTGGATAAAAATATGGTCACACCGGGATACAGTCGGATAGTACGAAACTTAACAACGTGGAAAATTAGGCAAACATGGACCACCCTTTGGAGGGTTGTTCGAATCTGACTTTACTTTTCTGTCCCTGCACGATTATTCCCTTAGGCATTTCGGTGAAAATTAATTGCATAGTGGTTGTAAAGTGAGAAAGAAAATTTGTCACTGGAATGAAGAGAGGGAGTCGAAGAAACGAGCGGATTTAAAATTCCACTGTTTCACTGCGAACGATCTTTCTGAAGCGTTTTTCATATCTGAATTGATACTTCTGTGTAACGTACCGATAGTGGTTTTCCTTCGATTGGTTTGTTTGACAGGGAAAAGTAGTTGAGAAAATTCGTGGTTGACGTTGAGGAAGTTTGAGGAAATCTCTTGATCATCCCTTTCAGAAAACGAACAGCCCCGAAACGGCGTCCACGTGCCGCCGAGTACGAAACGAAAGGGAACAGGCGAATCGATGGCACGCGATTCGAGAAGGAATAAAGAAGAATAGAAGAGAGACAAACACGTAAGAGTGTTTGTCAGATTACTTTCACGCAACTTCTCCTCCGTCGCGACTCCTCGATTATGCCCGTCGACGTTTCCACCCCCTATTCGTACCCCTTTGAATCCCGATTGCCCGTCAATCAACCCCCTACGTGTTCGTACATACATATGTACACGCGTGCAGGCTCCGTCTTGCAGGACGGAGCAACTGAAAACCCGGCTAGTTTAGCCCCGAAATCCTAAATACCTTAAACGCTCGACCCTCGCAATTTCATCGCGCTCCGAACGTCAGCCGAAGAACTACTTAAAAAAGAAAAAAGAAAGCAACGTAGACGAAATAAGAAGAACAGAGAGTCCCAAAGAGTAGAGGAAACTTAACGCTAAAAATTCATTGTAAGACCTAAAGATTACTCTCCCTCTTCCGTCCCCTTCGCTTCTGCTTGGCAGAGTAGCTGACAACAGAAACAACTTAACTTAAAAAAAAAATAGAAAACAAGACAAAAAAAGAATCAAAGTACGCGGTACCTGATCCTAGAGCTATTTACACCCTCGAACGTTTGCGCACTGGCTCATGCAATGCTTATCGCGTGCGACGTATCCCGTGTACGTTTCGTGTGCCTGTGTAACTGCGCAAGCGCATGTATGTGTGTATGTCCCTATCATCGCATACGTAAACGACACATAACACTTTTCGAATAATCCCTTTCCCGCAGCGTTTTAAACCCTCCTCCTCCCTGCGTGACTAATTTACGTCGTCTAAAGTGTCTCAAAGCCCGATCCTCCAAAGTCACTCGTACGCCCGAAAGGATCGGTATCACCCTCGGCTAGATACACCGTCCGAAAATCTATCTTTTAATTCCTCCTTGCCCCTGCGTGCCCTCCGCTCTTTTCGAATTCTTCTCCGTATTATCCCCCATCTCCCCGCCCTCTTCAACGCCGAATCTGATAAGCCGAGACGATCGGAAAACGCGGAGATCCATCCGGGGCGCGTGCCCCTCTCGACTCGTTCCGCCCCACTTCGAAACCCACCCCCCTTCCCGAGTAACGAACGTCGCGATGATACTTTTTAGTTTCTCCTTTTTAGCTCCCCCTGTTCGCCGTGGACATGTCTCCACCTAGCCCGCGAGCTTGGCTGATCTATTATCAATTTCCGTGGCCGAAAATCGGTCCAACGATCGGACCTCGCTGCAGAGCGATGTGATCGCGCGATTGTTTTCATCAAGTAAGCACGCTCGAGCTGCTGAATCACGCGGCCTCTCTCTCTTTCATTCACACAGGCACACCTGTACATGCACACGATTCACGGTAGATATCTCACTGTTTCTAGTCGTCAGTTATACATAGTTATACGTATGTAATAATGCGGCTTTGTAAAAAAACGGATCTATTATATATTATATATATAGAATATGTAGAGTTTATATATCACGTGTGTCGATCGATCCCGAGGGCCTCCCGAAGCTCGCCAGTCCCTCTGGCGCGGCTTTGCTCGCTTCCAAAGAAATTTCGCTGGATGTAAAGCAGCTGAGAAGATCGCGCGAGCCCGGGAGGGACTGGCGCGAGGGGGTCTCGGGTTCGGGTGGCTCGTACCCCTTCACCGGGGTATAACAGCAGAGGAATAGTCCCGACACTAACCAGACGAGTAGTGACGGCTGTACGGAATGTACAGGTATATTATTGTGGTCGCTCAAGTGTTCCCTGTGCTTTGTTTTTATGCGTTACTATAAAAACGATGAGGTAGTACTGTCATACGTATCATCATTTGGCAGAACACGCGGACAAAGTCGCTCGCGATTCAAGACGTATTTAAAAGGACAAAGAAAAACGGTAACGATAATTAAAGGGAGAGTTGGGCGGAGAGTTGAGAGGCGGAGGGTGATGAGGATCGAGGAGAAAACGTGGCAGGTAAATAATATTGAACGGACATGTCTCTGTTATCCTATAGCTCGCGCGGTCGTTTAAATATACTAAATAATTCTCTATAGTCTATTGTCTTTGATACCTCGCGGTAGGCGTGTCGTTGTGAGATAAATCTCTTAGTTAAACGTCCTCTGTAACGAAATCATGAAGGAGGGATGATAATAACGGGCGGGGAATTACGGGGGTGAGTGGAGGCGGGGGCGGGGAAAGGGCTGAGAACAAGAACAGAAAGAAAGTCCGTAATAAAAACGCGTCGAAATACTGCAACAAGTAATATCGTGGTGCCATCCTGACTAGGAGTATCTATATAATCTATCTATAGGTAATGTAATAATAACTATTGCATTGATCACATCCCGTACAATCGGGGCCCAGCAATTATTCTATGCGGTTCTGTTCGTAGTCTGGTCTATTGGCTCTTAATCCCCTTATATCTTGATCCGCGACTATTGCTTCGGACAAAAGTCCGTATTAAACATTGTAAACAGGTAACAAAGTGGTAGTGATTGTTCGCGTGACGTGACGATCCTCCCCGGCCGGCGCGAGCGCTAACCCCCTCGACGGTGAACGTCTCGCGTTGCAAAAACCGTCCGCGAGGGAACGACGCTGTTTTATAATAGAAAAAAGGTTGCTTCCCTCGGTTCGCGCCAGCCAGGGAGAATCCGCGGTAACTCGGCGTGCCGCCCGTCCCAGAATCGTAGTAATAATCTCATAAATCCTTTATAAAACGGTATATCTATACAAAAGAAGAAACGAAGGGACGAAATGAATGCCTGTCGGTATATCGGCGTGATGCAACCACCTCCTCTGGATATGTCTCCGCGGATAGCCTTAACAGCGTCTCGTCGAGGTAGGAATGAAGATGTAAAAAAGAATATATTAAACGAAAAATGCGATTCTGAACCGGAGTAGAAAAAGATCCCCCTTTGGCACTAACGCGCTTAACGTGGATTCGGCTAGTAGATATATCACCCGCGTGCCTCGACCCTAGGCTCTCGGCGTCAACAGCAATAATAGTACCAGTTTTATATCCTCCTCTGTATCGATCGGTAGTAACAGCGTTTTATGCGGCGATACGGTAAGCAGTTAATAACCCTTAATCAATCGGTAACGTTTCAACTATCGAATAATTGAGTTAAGGTAACGGCAGTAGACACTTGTTTCTATTACAACTATTTCGCAACAGCGTTTGCACCGTGTTTTGGTCGGTATCGTCGCGCGATCGCCTCGCTCGAAGCGATCCCCGTTTGCTTCTCGCGAGGCGTCGCGAGGTGAAGAGAATAATAGTAGAAAAAGAAAAAACAACGGAGATGAGATTTGTGTATAAAAAAATCTCGTTTGCGGTTAAACGATTAACCCGAGACGCGTGCTTCTTCGTTAACTTCGTCTTTTTAATCCCCCCTCCCCCCAAACCGTCCCATCCCCAATCCCAGTTTGAATCTGCGTTTGAACGTGATTTAATCGCGCCTATGCCTGTTCGGTTTTGTTCCCGGTGTCCCTTTTCTCTGCTCCCCATTTTCTCCCCCCTTTGTCGCGCTCTTTAAACGTTATTAGTTAATAATTCTTACTTGACGTTGCACTTTCATTGACTAGTTTTGTGATTTTCAGCGTATCCGCGAGCGTGTCCGTGGCGCGACGCGCGTTACTTCCACCCCCTATTTCCCACCCTACCCATCTCTCGATCTAGTACAATCGGACGTCGACGTTTTCCCGAGTTTCTTCACCACCTTCCATCGGTTCCTTTCTTCCATCCGCAGCGTCTCTGTTCCATGCCCCCCGCGATCCCATCGCCGGGGGCTATTTTCCTAAATCCGCGGTCAACGCTTTCTGTCGCATCCGAGTCCGTAGCGCGACGCTTGTTCAAGCGAATAGAGAATGCCCAAATCTATGGGCACAGATTCCAAGATCCATCGAGCAGCGGGTAGAGCGTTTCAACCGAAAGGGAGCGCCGTCCCACGAGTTGGATTCACGCGTAAATCCAGTCGTTCGGTCGCTCCGCTTGCAAAGTCAATCAGGAGCCAATCGGTCGGATCTAAATGAACTCGAGACGATCGCGACGTATAGTTGACTGTTGCGAATAGATCCAAGCAATGACCCAGCGGGTCGCAGGGATCTTCTGCCCTTTGTAATCCCTTCTGTGTACCTTCCAAGCTGCGCGCTGTCAACTGCAGCGAAGACTGCTCGCGACGGAGAACTCTTGCCGTCTCGGATGCGACCGTGGGATGGGGACAGCGTTGACCGACGACAAAGGGTAAACGGCGAAACCTGCGACACCTTTGCTCGTCGTTCCTGAATCGCTCGTGCAACCGTTCACCTTTGCAGCCTTCCTCGCCGTACGTTTCGCGCTGCTCGCGGGTCGTAGTCGATCGACGGCCACGACGGCGACGGGCGACGACGGCAACGACGGGGGACGTCGTTTTACTGCGGCACCGTGTCCGACACCGAGTGGTTCGACTGCTGGAACGCCTTCATGTTCAGCTCGGTTTTGTGCTCCCGCGCGATGTGCCGTCTGACGGTGTTGTTTCGCGTGAACGTCCGCGAGCAGAACGGACACGGCACTCTGATGCCCTGATGACGTTGCCGTATGTGGGCGCGCAGGTTCGTCTCGTAGCCGTACAGTCTCTCGCAGAACGGGCACTTCAGCTTCTTACCTGGAACAGAAGAAGCAAACGTTCGCTAGAATCGTGGCTGGCTTTGTCGATGCAGATTGCGTCGTGCAAGATAGTCCTGACCCGGAAATTCAGAAAATTATGCAACTATGATAGGGTGGCCCTTATTTATGTGCCGATTTTTTTTTGTAGTTCTTTACTTTCACCTCCTAGAAGATGTCGGTATCATTTGATAAAAAAATAGTCCCTGGAAAAGTTTATTGCAATCCGACAACAGGGAAGGGTGCCGACCAGGCTTTAAAGTTTAGAATTCATCAATAGTTTGGATTTAAAGAATTTCTCAAAAATGGTAAGTCCTATCGAAATTTTGTTCAAATAATGTTAAAAGAGCATTGAATTTTCTATGCACGTTCAGACAATAAGTTTGCGAAGTGCGGACCTCTCTATATTCAAACGCTATTATCTAAAAAATGGTTGGAAGCACGAAAAAATTATGTAGGGTAAAACTATGCAATACGCCCCACTTTTAAAGAAACGTCTATAAAACAAATATTTTTTATTAATTCTTTAAATTTTTGGTGTAAACACATTAAGTGTTCATTACTCTTCACAACTACACCGAAATTGTGAAAAAAACATAACTGGAAATAACTGAAAATAATCATTTTCCGGAACCTTACATGGGGCGTTTTGTAAGACAGTCGTCTGGTAAAACGCCCCACCTCTGTGACAAAGCGCCCCGACATAAAAAAGTGATTACTTTTTATTATTTTTAACAAAATGTTATAGAATATATATTATAAAAGATATTATTAACAAAAATAGAACAATCTTGATTAAAATTATTACATTATTTCTTATTTACATTTTCTCGTGTTCTACATTCAAAGTCGGAGAACGACCTAAAGGAATTTTAGATATTCCTGTTTGTACGTGTCTTCTTAGAGTGTTTGAAGGTATGTTATACATACTGCTGCATTCATTAATTCCCATTTTTTTTACTTTTAACTTTTTCCATTGCTTCCATAAGGTCATTCTCTGACCAGGATGCTCGTAATGTAGTCCTTATATATTTGCGTGACATTTCTGTTATCCACGAAAAAGAAAAGAAATACATTACTCGTGAAAAATATGATTTTGAGGTGGGGCATATTGTAAATTCTTTGCTGGGGCATATTGTAAATTCTGGGGTACCAAACCGCGCGGGCTTAAATTTAGCAATAACGTAGTGAAAAAAGGTTTGGGCAATAGCAATTTAAAGAGGTTAGTTTGTCTACTTTCGAAATATATATGTAAATTTATCGCAAAAACAATAGTGACTTAGAAAATTGAATTTCCCACAGACTCACCGCAAATTATCTGAAGGTCGAAAATATAAATTCCTGTATATTTCTTTAAAAGCCGTAATATTTGTTCGGATTTTTATTGCAGCAGTTGTGGCCGACTGAGGCAAGTTTAAATCTGCCGATCGCGTCGATGCATCCTGGTTTGTGTGCATAAAATAATGGTGGGGCGTTTTGTCAAATGGGGCGTATTGTATAGTTTTACCCTATACAGTAATTATAGAAAATTTAATAAAGAGATTCAGATACGAATGGAGTTAAATAAGTTGTGTAAATGTAGCTACAGATTCTGGACGAGAGATGCGTGGTTTTATAAGTCCTCGCGATTGCCCGTGGATAAACAAGATTTGTCAGAACTCCCACAGAAGACGCATCGACCGAACGGCCAAATAAGATTCTCCCACGGCGAGCGAAGAATACAAGTTGCGTAATCGACCATCTTGTTTTGCCGTTTGCGTGTCGAGATTCTCTACTGGTCCCTTCGACAAGGACGAAGGCACAGGCCATTGGCATCGAAAGCAATGGCACGTGTATGGCCATTGAATAGCGCAACGATTTCCATCGGTCACGATCGAGTCGCGTCCATGGCGCCATTTACAAGCTTCACTATTTTCCTCTGGCCATGCGGAACGGATCATTACCTCCTATAAGACACCGTCAACGCTCTGACCGTGACTGCTCTCAATTCTTCCCATTCCTCTAAGAATCCCACGGGGCATCGTTTACCAAAAAAACTATTGCCCGTGATTCTCCCGGTGAAATCATGCGAACAAATCACCGCCGCGTTCTTATCAACGTGCGAGTTGCTGCTGGTCACCTACTCCACAACACCGACTGGCAAAAGGAACGTTTCCTCGCAGAGAATCGCAATTTCTCACGCGTGGGGCTTCTCAAGTGGATCTCGGGCACTTTCAAGTGAAATTAGGTAACCCGGAGATTCAGAAAACTATGCAATTTTGTGCGCAAGTAGAGTAGTTCATTCGTAGCTATAAAACTATATTTTTCTTAGTGCCATAGTGCTGTTTTAGGGGGTGAAAGCACACCTCTAGAAAAATTACAGAGCTTTTTTATCGTGGAATATCTCGAGAACGATAGGAAATATTGAAAAGAAGTCTAAACAAACGTTGCATCTCTTTTTTTCAAGAATCAAGATTTTTCGATAATTATTTTTACCCACTTTTGTAAATATAAAAGCAGATGCAAGCTTTGTTTAAACTTCTTTTAAATATCTCTCATCGTTCTCGAGATATTGCACGCTAAAGAAAGCTCTTCTACCTTCCCCCCAAAATCGCACTATGGTACCAACAAAAAATAGTTTTGTCTTACACATGAACTACTCTACTCCCACGCAAAGTTGTATCCTTTTCTGAATCTTTGCGTTGGCTACCTTCCCTTGTTAAACAAATCTGCGTCCCCCCTCCAAACGATTTTTCCATCCCTACCGCAGAGATGGGCAAAAAATTCTTTGAAATAAAATTTCGTACACAAATTTTTATGTCAAATAATTTTTTGCCCATCTCTGCCCTACCGAGATATCGGAAAATTTTTCCCTGTTACCGCGAGACCCTCTTATCCTCCGTGGCGGGAGATCGATCCACGGGAAACGTCCCCGACGCTCATCGTCGCCCTGCACACGGACGGGGGCGTACGCGCGTGCGGAACCGCCACGGTTTTTCGGCGGATGGCGGCTAAAAATAGAGCCGGGCGATCCTAGAAAAAGTAAACGGGGCCGCGGGGCTCGATTTCGTGCAGCTGACTATGAGATTCACAAAGGATCGGTGGCGAAACAAAGGCGAATCCGTGAAGACGCTCTCTACGCGGAATCGGCGGGGAGCGGGGAGGGAGTGGGCGAGGAGGAAATGTGCGAGCCTAAGACAGAAGCTGACGAAGCCGGCGAGAAGGGCACGGTGAAACGAGAGAAAAGGGACGGAGTGTCGTGGGAGGGAGAAAAAGAGATACATGGACGAGGGGGGAGTGAATGAAATGGGGAGGAAAAGAGAGAGAAGTAGAAGGCTCGGGAAGCGACTGGAGGAAGGCAGGTAGAGGAGAGCCCGCGGGGTAGGTACGCCCCTGAGACATGCAGAAACGCAAAACGCCGATGTCGGCTTTTAAAAGAAGCGATCGCTTCCGCGAAAGGCCGCGCCATCTGCCCTGCCTCGAAATTTTCGGATTCCGGATTTCGCGTGTATCGACGATTATCAGGGGACACCCCCCTGAATATATCAGGCAACCAATCTGCGGCGAACAGGACCGCCCGGCGCGTTTCGTGGTTAGAGGACCGATTAAATCGAGGATACTCGGGACATCGATAGGATAAGTGCGGCTTGCAGTTGACAGATCTCTCGTGCCTGGGCTAAGGTTTCGAAAATACGCTTCGGCCTTGCTCTTTTTAAATGATTTCATTCAGCTTCGATCTTCTGTTTGTTTGTTTGTATGTATGATTCAAATCTGGCAACTCAAATTTAACCAACTTCCAACTATCCAATTGTCTTGAAACCTTGCAGGCGTGCGTAGTTTGGATGACAAAACAATATTTAAATAAAAATTAATCCTGAGGGGGTGAAGAAATTACCCAGTCATCAATAAATATAATTCATGGTAAAAACGGGACAATAACGACGAATTACTGTATTCATCTGGATTAGCCAAGCATAATGATCTGAGACACATTTCGCGATCCCAGAGTTTATCGTTCGAAAGTTTTTAGGCGACGACAGACAAACATATAAACATATTAGAAGCTTTCTGCTTTATATATTAATATACTTTTTTCATCGATATAAAGTCAATTTACCGAAGGGGAAAAGTTCCATTTTATCAAACACTATAACTTTTTCAATTTTTCATTTTTTTCCTTAAAATTAGGGTCAATCTCAAAGGAAGCATTTCTTTTTCTTTGTACTCGAATGACTGTGAGGTGCTACACGTAGCGCACGATGAGTCACATCATCGCAGAGGTTGATAAGATTCCACAATAATTAATAAATAATAAAAAGTAAAACCATCGGCATAAGAAAAATATTTTCTGCAAGTTTAACCCTTTGCGGTCGTATGTCTACTCTCAGCCACCACAGCAAGGAACTATACGAATCGTATACTATATGCATTCATGTATCACAAAAACATATCACAAGATGAGTGTATTGAATAAAGATATATCTAAAGTTCACAAAAGAATTACTAAATCTTGTTTATACATCGTAAACTTACGTGTTATGTATCCCTGCTCTATCGACGGAAATTAATTCCGACCAGTACGATACCCATCTCCAAATTTAATCCGACCGCAAAGGGTTAAACATGCCTCCTTACATCCCAAAGGAGTTTTCCCCAAAACAATTCATAAATATCAGTTACATAATTGATATATCGAGTGTGCATAATTTTAATCTGCGGGCCTAAACGCCATTGCAACAGACGCAGTAGTAACGGCAAGCCAGCAAGACGCGAAGTAGTATGAGACAAGAGGCGATATTTCTGGATGGTCTGGAAGGCAGATACATAATTCGTCGGCGAATACGCAGCAATAATCAGGCCTACGTGAAACTGAAGCTGCAACAAAAAAAGAACCCGCGGCATACGCTCGACGCGCAGTATTTTTATTGGATTACATAATGTTACGTGTGCGGCCCGTTCTCGATCAATAACAACGCGTCATTTATACGTCCGAATCGACGATTATTTTTGTAGAGGGTGCAACCGGGAGAAGCAGCGCTTCCTCGTATAAAACGAGCGCGGAATGCGCGATAAAATCCTCCTCCATGGTGCATCTATCGAGAATACCTATTTCCAGCCAAGAAGATAATCGGCCCGAGTATACGTATATATCGAGTTCGTAAAAGGTGACCTTCGCACGTGTTCCCAGAATAATAATATTACAACGCCTTAATAAGATAAATGACCCCATCAGAGGCTCCATCCTCCCTTGTCCATCACTTTTTTTTATTCCCGATATTATATATAAAAATAATGCCACCCCGCTAAAATTCTCGAAAACTTCCAGTTCCGTCAGAAACGAAGTCGACGTTTCTTCGAACCGAGTTATAGCTTTCGTTATAATAACGCGTTTCTATTTCGGCACTGCTCGCGGAAGTTGTATTACAACTCCGCGTATTTTAGTTTATTCAATACCCATTACTCTCGTACCAAAGCTATTAGTTATTTCCATTTCTAAGTGAACTTGAGGACCGATGAAAGAGAAGTACTACGTATCAACACCGTGACCCGATCGTGCGATCGCATTTTCGTTGCAAAGAGGGGGCCCGGTAAGAAACACGGTCGGTGAGTCGACGGAAAATACGAAATTCCTGATTCGGCCTTCGATTCCCGTACGTGCTCGACCGAAGGGACCACGGAGGCGAGGAAATCCCGCAAGCAGCTCGCTTCCACTCGGCGCCCTACCCGTGGAGGGGAAAATGGAAAGGTTCAGTTACGAGACTCAGCATCCACCCAAGGTCTCTTTCCCCACTCGGCGCACGGAGGCCTGACCCTTTTTCCCTCTTCAGCTGAACGGATCGAACAAACGAATAACATAAAGACACCCACGATACAGCCCTACCACAACCCGCGAAGCTTTCCTCCGATCGATCCCTGGATATCGCCAATCTTATCGGCGGAATGTTTACCCTCGCACATCTCCCCTGTTTCTCTATCATCCTCGTAACCGTTCCTTCGAATTACGCAATATGTCCTTCTTCTCTCGACGGTCCGCCCGGGTGTAGCGATAGTTTAACGAAGGGGAAAATGAGAACGATAGGGGGGGGGGGGGGGGGGTGAGAAAGTTACGGTGATGTCGCGGATTGATGGATAAGTAGCGACTGGATGTAGCTTTTAATTTCTGTTTCAAATATTCCAGCCGCGTGATAACTATAACATGGGGAGTAGTTAATCAGAGACTGATAGGATTGGAATTCGGGGCAGGTGCAGCGGATGCACCTGGCTCTTCAAACGGTTTAACGGGGTAGATTGGATTACCGAGTTAACCTGCTCATATTCTCGAATTACGATTCTCATTAGCGATCACTCGCGTTCTACCTACTAGTTTTATTAGTCGAGATATTATATCTGCTCTCTTACCCCCGTCGTTAATCCCGTTACGATTTGTTATAAGCAGTCATGAAACTTGTCAAGTTGAAGTTCACTTGACAAAAAATTCACTTCTTCTGTTTGCACTGTGGCGTATTTTCACGTTCATACACTAGCGGACAAAAAAGTTACCACTTTTCGATTTGTTCTATTTTTGTTATTTTTTTTTAGCATACATTTAGGACTGTGGTATATTTAATATGCATATTCTCATGGAGAATTTAAAGATGTATAAAATCCAGTTAAAGTTGAATTTAATTAACTGACAAGCAAAAGTGTTGTATGATATTAAAGGGGGTAACACGTTTTTGGGGCCGACAAAGAAGTTACCACGTTTAGCAACTTTTTAGATTGTCCTAAAAGCAAAATGTCCCCCCACAAAATATTAGATATTTTTATGTTCAAAAGTGGTAACTTTTTGTTGACTTTAAAAGTGTGTTGTCTTGTTTAATGTTATGTGCGGTTTTTTGATTGTTAGTTAAATAAATTCAATTGTAACTGGATTTTATACAGCTTTCAATTCTCTTTCAGAATATGTATGTTAGGCATATACTACAATTTTGAATTGATATTGAAAAGTAATAGAATTAGGGTGGGTCGAAAAAGTGGTAACTTTTTGTCCGCTACTGTATGTACCTTCTGGGAAAAAGGAGATTTGAAGATATGAGGCTCCTAGGCTAACAAGTCTGCCACCCTTTCCGCGAAATATCATAAACTATTTTAATTTAAAAGAGTTGAGGAGACAGTTTCAAAATTAATTTAAAATGACAACTGACGTGTGAGTTATTGCTTATTCCTAACTTGCTACATGAAATAAAGTGGATTGTTTTTAAAGCTATCTCAATCCTCTGTGTTTAATAATCACTTAATAATAAAATCACCGCGAAATAAAAACATTTTGCTACCTTCGTCAATTTTCCCCAAAATTCGCCCTCCTAGCCTACTTCAAGAAAAGCCTGACCGACTCGAAGAAGCAGAATGTGTTTGACGAAAGTCAGTTCGATATTTTCGGGTTAACCGTGGCCCGCGATTGGACGCGGGCGAGCAACCAGCCAACTGGTGGGCATAATTTAAAGAGGCGCTCGCGGGACGATGACATAACTCTTCTGGAAGATCCAAAATAAAGAGCGCTTTCCGCGGGCACACGTGCTGCCCGGATAAAAAGAGTCTCCGGCTGGTCTCGTGGGAAATCTACAAATCTGCGGCGCAGCCGAGGCGGTCGATCCTCAACGGGGGAAGCGTTACCCCGCGGAACGCCGCGGCGGTGTCGAAACGGAACGCTTGGTACATACACTACATTCTTCCACGCGAGGCTCGTGATCGCAGGAGGGAGTCGGATGGATAGACGGGAGCGTAGGAGCGTGGATCGCGAGTCCTTGACACATTTCGTTCGGTGGCGCCAAATTGGTCGTCGGTCGGGCGGCAGGCTGGCCGGCGAGCTCCGAACGAGAGGAGGAAACAAAGGAATCATGCCGACGAAAAGTAGCGAGGGAGGGAATTATTTCAACCATGGGAAAATTTGTGGCACGGGAGGGATGCTAGTAAACATGTACTAGTCAATAAACCCACCACATATGGATCTAGAAGTTACATGTATTCGAATTAAAATTTCTTCGGATAATATTCAACTCTTCTTGTAGGATAAGTATATATAATATATATGTATTATATATAAGCTACCATCATCCGAAGTGAACTTTCCATGCGAGTATTCTTCAGAATTCCTGAAGCCTTCAAACACCCTACAATTCTTATTTCTAATTCATTTAACGAAGTAGCTGTTGTACTTGCATACTGTAGAGGAGACGGATAAATAACTCGTTTTGCTTTGTTCTTCTTTCCGAATGTTCTGTGACAACTTGACCCAAACCGTTAAACAATCCCACCTCTCTACTCGTGTATTAACCCTCATCCGTTCCCTCGTGTCAATTTGACACAGTTTTCCCGTAATAAGTTATACTGTTATGTTATTTGTGATTCTTGTATCAAGCATTATGCTCTGCACATCGTTTTATTTCATGCGAAAGTTGTGAAAAGTCTAAGATGTAAATGTTAACTTTCAATTTGAATAAAAAAATATCGTAAAAATAACTGTTTACCTTGTCATTTCATCGATCGTTTACCAGTGTGTCAATTTGACACCGAGGGACAGATTCATTTCGTGAAATGAGGAACGGATGAGGGTTAAAATGTTTAAAAAATGCAAAAAGAAATCGTTACAGTAAGTTAGAGAAAACTCTAAACTACGACAATAATGCAACAGTATTATACTCAATACTAAGAAATAACCTATACTTACTTCATACAAAACACGGCGTAATTTACTTCGAGCCCACGAAAACAAATAATGACACGTCGTGTGTTCATGTAACTGCGCAGCGAAGTATTATGGGGGAAAGAGGCAGCGATATGTTTATATAGGGTAATTGTGGGAGAGTTGCCGCACGTTACGCAAAATTGTCACCGTGTCTAAATTTTGCAATGAAAATGTTTTCCAAGGATATATCTTATTAGTTCAACATCTTGTGATTCTACTAGCATTAATGAAAATCAAAATTTTAATATTTGTCACCCTTAAAAAAATTGAAACTAAAAACATCCTTTGGTAGGAGAGACGCCGCACATGCGGGAGTGGTGCCGCATTTCGAAACACGTTTAATTTTCGATTTAAACTTGTTACTTCTAACTTTTTATATAAAAAAATAATAAAAACAAAGTAAAATGAAACATTTTTACTTTATACAATTATAAAATTGGAAAATTAAATGGGTACAGTAGGAACAGATATTATATCTGCTTTTCGAAATTTTTTTATATTCAGTTGGCATCTTGAGATTAAAATAAAAAAAAATGTGAAAAAAGAGTACATAGTCCACAAATATATTTCGATTATAAGATTATTCATTTAAAAATAAATAATTTGCCTTGAGATACCACGTTAGCTATTTGAAAAAACTTTTTCGGTATTTTAAACATTAAAAACATCATTTAAATCGACTTAGTTTCCGAAACAGTACAGTGTCAAAGTGCGGCATCTATCCCAAATAAAAGTGCGGCGTCTATCCGAAATGCCTGGGAGAGGCGCCGCACTTTCGTATTTCCACATGCTAAGTCGAAAGTAACCCATTCTGCCAAGGAAATATTCTACATGGTCCCCTTAACGTATTACAAATGTTGTATCAAGAAAAACTATGAATGTTTAGCTACTATATTAGTAAAAATAGACGCGACGTATAACTATTCAGGCAAAGTACGCTAGGCTTACCTCGAAAAACAGCAAAATCTTTAACAATAATACAGGAAACACGCTCTGGCTTGACAAACTAACTCAAATGAACAGCCTTAAACAAATAAAATCGGCAATGATGTGTTTTATTACCGATATCCTTGAAATACCGATAGCACGGCGTCTCTCCGAGTGCGGCATCTCTCCCACAATTACCCTATTAATAATTTCTTTTCGACAGCCATACCCGGTCTCCCTTACCCTACGAACGTCCCCAAAGTTTGGTCCCAACTAATTCCGTCACATTGTATAACTGAAGTTATCCAGTGGATGCAGAGGTCCGTCGGGATGAGCGCAGAACAGAAAGGAGAGTCCTCCTCGGACTTAGGGGCAAGGAAAATCAATGTCAGGCAGCCTGTGCGTTGCAAGTGAAAGTCAAGGGAGCTGGGTCCACCCTCCATTTCCTTAGAGCTGTGGTCGATCCCGTGCTGCAAGGGACGCCAACCCTCCCGCACCCCCTCGGAAGCCAGAGGAAACCATAACCTGCACAACGGTCCACTTCCTTGGCCTCGTTGAATCAGAATATGTCTATCGGGCTCCCTCTAACTCGCTGTTGCCCGCGAGTTTCCGCGCTGGCAATGATTCCGTCGCGCTCCCACCAGTGTTTTGACACCTCACTTTCAGTTTCACTGAGCGAAGGCGTTAAAGGCGACGCGCCGGCGTTCCTCCGCGTTGAATTATTTATGGCGATCGCCGATTTCGACGCGGTGCATAACAGGCATCGAATTCGGGAAATCGTTTTACTCCGCTCCCTAGGGGAGGAAGTCTCCGAGCCCAAGGTCGAGTTCACCGTTCCACTCGCGCTCGTTGCTTCCTGCCCGGCGATAGCGTCTCGATTCTGTTCCTTCCTCGCGAGTTATCGGTACGTAACGCGATACCGTGGGCCTATTAAAGATCCCAGATAACCATAGGGCCCGATAGTCGTTCAACGAAATCTTTAATGCGTAATTTCCATCGATGCCTAATTGAATTCACCGAATCGTACGATGACCTAGATATCGCGCAATAATACATCGCTCGACGCGATAATGCAGGCACGTGGGCCGCTCCAATTGTTATCTCCACGTCGCGAGAATGATGTGTACCAATGCCTGACGCGACCCAAACTATATTCGCGAGAATTCAGTGACTAAACTCTGACAATTTTAAAACACATAAAAGTCATGAATAAAGGAACTCCACTTCGACGAGAGATTCTATAATCTCCGTTGCAAAGCGTCACACTCAAAGTGACGCGTCTCAGATAACAGAGTTCAACGTCGATAAATAGTTGCTTTCGGCAACGAGCGAGCGGTGCAGCGGGAATTGCGCGAGATGGCTCGACCCCAGAGAGAAAAAAAAAAGGAAGAAAGAAATATGGGTTGCGGTGCGAGACACAGAGAGTCGTCAAAGGCTCCCCCGGCTCTCCTCGAGCGGCACACAGAGAGGCAGAAGCGTTCTGCACGTATACAGATCCGCGCGATGTGTGCTCGGCCCCTCTCCGCGCTTAGTGGCGCGCACACGAACGGCCCGGCCGCACGCAAACCTTGCGCGTTCACGAACTTTTGGCGGCACGTGCACTAACACAGCCGGAGCGCCCGGCTGCACACGCGCACGCCGCTGTCCGTGCACGCACGCATTCGTTTATTGATTGGTGCGTGCCGCAGTAGGCTCGGCTCCACGAAATTCGGCACCCCAACGTCGCGCCCGGGAAATTCTCGGTGCATTCCGCACTTCCAGCCAGCTAAATATCTTATTCCAACGACGCCGGCGAAATAATTCAAGCGGAGGCTTTGTTCAGGCGAGCCGATCGATATTTTTGCGAGCGAGCAAGCGAAAATAACATTCGACATGGAATTATTCGATATAGGTCTCGGTTTCGACGCGTGGTTCATTCTGAGGTGTGTGAAATCCGGATGAATGTTTACTTTTCAGCAATGAATAGAATAGCGGTTTCGTTTGGTTCTCGTTCTATTGGACAGTTGCGCAAATAAGGTAAATGAAACTTTCACCCTGCAATGCCGAGATCCCGTTCGAATCAGGGGCCCGTCGAAATTCCTGCCGAAGGGACCGAAAATTATGGGTTCCCCTTCCTCCGCGAGGAGTTTGAATTTGAACGCCGAGAAAATGATCCCCTAGAGATAATTTAATTTACTTCGCTAGAAAATGATTGATGCTTGAAAGAAGTTGTTAACTGTTGCCGAGGTATACGTGGGTGGTACCTACCAGAAGACACCGAAATACCGTAACGATTAGATAAGTAGCTACATGCCGGGAAAAGTTGAAAGGCATCGATCCGCAATTATAGAGTCGACCGAACGGCGCAAACGTAATTAACGAATACGTCTCCAGTTTCGCTCGCCTCGCTTCACTCCGAATGAAAGCCGATAACGCGGCGTTTTGTTACAGATAACTCTCGAGCAGATCATGCGTATCTCTCCCCTCCTGACGCACGAAATACGTCGAGTTCGACCGACATTGCGGAATCGCGAGCGCTGCAGTAAATTTGCACCCACGCCTAGCTGTCGCCCAGCTCTTCCCGCACCCCTAGCCCCAAAATATACGCGCCGGGCCCCGCGAACCGGTGGCGTTATCTCGCGGTCGTGTCTCGAATCCAACGCGATGCCACGCGCCTCCCTTGGGAGCACGTTGCAGCAATGATAACGACGGACTCGAGTTATTTGTTCGCGCACGGCGAAGGAAGCCCCCGCGGGAATCGCGCGATCAGCGACAATTTGAAAATGAATTTTCAATAGATCCTCCGTTCGCGTTTGTACGATTTTTCTGTGCAAACTCTACTTATTGTTAGTCGTGTAACTTGATGCAGGATGCCTCGGCAGCGTTTCTCGGCTCGTTTTAATCCACCGTGGGGAAAGAACGAGAGGGCTCGCGTTAAGGGGGAACACCACTGTGAAAGTTGAAAAAATTTCGATTTTTTTTTTCTTCACTTGCTTAATGTTTAACTCTTCAAAAATACTCTCTGAAAATTTCAAGTTGATATTCGAAGAATTGACGAAGATACAGTGCATTTTGTGAGACGCGTCACGATGCCGCACAGTGGTCCGGAATCACTTATTTGACGCCATTTTGGTCTTTTTTTTAAGATATCGAAATGAAATTTACACCAAAAAATAGGAAAAAATTAGCCCTTTCTAATGATGTATAATTCAATTAATTATTTATTTATTTATTTAACAATTTTTTTAACTTATTTGTGATAGAAAAAAATTTTATTCCGTGTATTTGGTACCTTATTTAATGCCCTTTTCAGTACTTTAAACCGAATGTTCGGGAAACTTTTCGTTTTCGAGTTATCAGGAAAAGTCGAAAAATTAAAGAATAAGGCCAAATATCGTTTTGTTTAAATTGAAGGCCAATCTTTTGCGCTGAACATCATCTTCTATTAGTAATTAATGTAAATAATCTATTAAAAAATAATTCTGAAAACAGTCAGGAAAATGACAACATTTTTTAAAATTAACAAGAAATATCTTTCAAGTCCCAACTGTATATGGAAATCTATGCATGTTTTTCTATTACTTTTTTTTTTATAGTCTCTTAAGACATTGTACTAAAGATAGGTAATAACAATTTTATAATAAAACTGTAAGTTGTCCCTTAAAGAAATCTTAAAAATGGGCTCATTTTTCCGGCCGTCACAGTGGTGTTCCCCCTTAAGGGGACTAGGCAGTCGAAAAATCGTTTTTTTTATTGCATTTTCCAAAAGTACTATCCTTTCTGAATAAAATGCCGCTTGGTTTATAGTAACATTCGCAAAATTATAGATTTGACAGCTAAAAACGTCAAGCGGCAACCTATAGCGTCGCCTTTGCCCAGAAATTTTAAACGCGTTTTTCTCGAATATTTTCTTCTCTTCGTTTTTACCTTATTGTGAACGAATGGAGGTTCAGATCGACTTGAAAAAATTACAGGATGTGTAAAACATGTGCCATTTCCGACCAAACCTCTGATATGGTCCGTAAAAATTCGAGATTTTCATAAAAAAATTAAAAAGTCACCGGATTTTAGTAGCGCACAAGCAAGAACGAATTTTTCTCGGAAAAATCGCCGTTTTTCGGCCACCAATCGTATAATTTTGATTTAATTTCTGTCTTTATAGGTTTGGTCGGAAACTATGAATCCAACAAACAAGAATCACACCTTTAAAATCGAATTACGTCACATTTTAAGACCGATATTAGGGCAAAACGCCGGAAAACCGTTAAAATTTTTACCCGTCTGCTGCGCCATTTTTAAAGCACATATATATTTCTTACCATTTATTTCTCAATCTGTATGGTAGTAATAAACATTGGGTAAAAGGGTATACCTGGATGTGCTTTCATTTCTTTACAAATAAATAAAGGACAGAGTCTCTTTCTCACGAAAAACGATTGCCTAGTCCCCTTAAGAGAGATAGATACAGGAAGGGAAAGGACACCGGGGAGGGCAAGCCACTGCAAGAGGAAGGGCGGGAATGAGGGTTGAGGATTTCCAGCGACGATAGGGTTACGCATTGTGCGTAGGAGGGTAGCGCCGGGCTAGCACGCCAGTCCGTTGTTTTATTCGGACTTGTCAGAGCGAGAAGCATAGTAATAAAGCTCCTGGAGGGGTCGAGAATTCGAGATATACATACTCTGGTCGCTTTGTGATAGGGCGCCGTAGATCTCGAATACTCGAAATTAAAATTAAAATACTCCTTCGTGAAATCGCGGGCTATGTGTAATATAAATAATTCCGTGCTACGAGATAAGGCGCCCTGAGAGTCGCTAAAGCGCTCCGAAGTTTTATCGCGAACAAAATTGCACTGCTCGTGGTATTAGCTTTGATATTCTAGTTTCTTGGTATTTTTGAAAGGAGCACTGGTTGTATTAGTGAAAATTTGCATGAGTATACTGATGCCTAATATGAAGCCTGTACTGTTTTATTTCGTAATCGCTGAAGAAATGAGGTTCAGGAAGAAAATAAGCTGGTTCTTATATTAGGAACCTTTTTTTAATCTGTGTATTTGTATAATTTCCCTTCTGGTTTTTGCAAACTTAGACTTTTACGATTTAAAAAACAGCGAATTTTTTGTAGAAATCGATGTCTGTTTTAGACGTTGCCATATTTTCTTTTACCTTTCAGTGTTTCTCATTTAATCTAGTTCAGGCGATAGCCACACTCATACAGAATAACCAAATTTTTAAATTTTCTATTTCAGACGACTACAACTGCTGATTTTATTCGAAGCACTATAACTCCGAATGTAACCACTATTTCTGCATAACTTTTTTGTCATATTCTCTAAGAATTGGCAAATGAAGCCACAAAACTAGAAGTAAATATATTTAATGGTTTTGTTTAAAAAAAAATCCCAAAGTTCGCATCATTTTTCGTCCGTCAAGGGATGGAGACCCCTCAATAAATGGGTCTCATATTAAGCGACTCCTTGTGCCAATTAATTAGGACGATTCCACCAAAGTGTCCATACACTCAATCAAGTCCACGCTCTCAATAGAAACGTGGTACGAGCGAGCAAGCGTGCGTTTCGGTCAGATATCCATCGTTTACCATTATCGTGGGCCATGCTACAGGCCCTCTGACGGTGTTATCAGGAAATATTTCGTGACCCGAATTCGCCACTGCACGAGACCCACTCTCCATCCTATCAGGCGGTCTAACGGTTAACAGCGCGACGTTGTGTGAGTGAGGGCCGGCTGCGTAACACTTGCTTGCGTGCGTAGAAACAATACGTGCAACGGAGCCACGCGTGCGAATAAAAAAAAATACGAGTAGGTAATCCACGGGCCGTCCCGATCATCGCGCAGATGTAGGTAAACGAAAGATTATGCGTTATCGCTCGGCCAATCGAATGATTAGGAACCCCACCCACCCCCACTCTCCCGCTGTCCGTATTCGCCCCCCCGCGATAGATATACCTGCAATCATTGCAATCTGCGCGGCTCCGATAATACACGTGGCATATCTGCACAATATCGGCTGATTCATTCGCTGATTTCTGTATTGTACCGAGGTTAATGCTTCGCACGAGATTGACCGGTGCATTCTTAACCAGCTTTATCGTGCACTGACGTCAATTTTTCATTGAGAATGTCACCGGGCTGCTTAATATACGGTTGCCGGTTCTGTAAGAAGCTATCACTGTACTGTTAATAGATCCACGAATTAATTTCTTAAGGTCCTCTGTGCAGTAAGAATTCATCCAGCGACAATGTTCCCCGATCGATCCGCTTTAATGTTTCAACGCTGCTTTCCTATTTCCTCGATTACTCTCGAAAGAGAAACTAACGATTTCCTACAGCGTACGAAGCAATTCGATTACTTCGGAGCAACTATAAGTTGAGTAGACGCGTCTCTAATTCGGGTTACTGCGATTCTACTACCGCGTTCTGTCGATCAATACGAGTCCTAGGGATGGCTGTCATGTCGGATTTCGGCCCTACTTCCGACAAAGTCAATGCGTTCGCTCGTGTATGACTGCGCTCCCGATTTCGACGAACTCCATAGGCTGTATATTAAAAATAAAAAAATTGATGGTAACTACGTCTGAGAAAAAAATTCCTGAACGCTAACGGGATCGAAGTCTGTGTTACTGCTGTGCGATGCTCCTGAATGAGCTGAGAAACTGAATCGAAGCGGAAAGTATCACGAATCCGTGAAAGATCCAGCGGTTTCAGGAAGTGATGAAAGTAGGCGCGAGTTAAACAAATCCTTCCCCGTCCGACGATAATTTGCAGCGCGGGAACGAGAGCCGACCGACACTTTTCTAACAGTTTCTAAAACACACTGGAGCCGCTTTGGCCGTGACACACATAGAGAAACCAGCCTTTCGCATCCTCTCTTGAAAAAACATCCAACGGCCTATACCCATAACTCATCCAGAACCTCTTGTGTCTTATCTCCAAGAGGGAACCTGATATTTTCTCGCACCTTTCCAAAAATCGTCGCCGCTCCGAAGACGCGTGATTATCGGCCGCGTCTTAATTCCCTCTTGATTTAGGACACAGGAATATCGATATCAATCCCTCTAGATTACCGTTAACAGCTGGGGGATTCTATTTTACTCGTTGCCCAACAAATAGGCTCCACACAGGTTGCTGAGATGAACGACACTTCCACTTAGAGTTTTACCACTCGAAGGGTTTGATTCACCTGTTGCAGCTGATATGACTTGGAAATATAGCAACGTTGGTGTGTTTTACAGTGGACCAAGCAAACGTGGGATCGAGTCTCTAACGTGGGTGAAGCAAAGAAGAAATTTAATGAGGACACTTCGTTTACAGAGTACCTGTTTAATTTACGCGAGGTATTGGAGCTTCCCGAGTATTGAATGCCCCGGAATAGGGGAGACTTATTCCAGTAGGTGCGCTAAGAATAACGTACGACGTAGGAGTAAATAACGTTAGTTATTTTTTGTCGAGCCTGAGCAAGGGACTACGCAATTCCGTGGAAAATATAGCGCTGAAAGGGAGAAGTTCGTGGCTCGCCAGTCGAGATGTCGTGTTCCAGGCAAGGACTTCGTGCTGGTACTGCATTGTGCAATGATTTTCAGCGTCGGAAGGTTAAGCTCGGTCTCGAGGCTCGCGAGTTGCGAGAACCGAGAGGAACTAATCGCTTCTAAGAACTCGTGGCCTAAATCGACTCGCGTTAGGTATTCTTGAGCCTTCCTGATTCGCACGTGATCAAGCATCGAGGTACCTAAACGGCGGAGAACCTTCAATGTTGAGGGAAACGCGAGTGTATTTAACTGGGATTCGATGAATACTAACGACGCGTGAGGTAGTGAGCACAAGAATATGGACTTTTCATTAAATCCATGCAAAAGATCGTTCGCATTATCGAGTGGGGTTCGAAGTAAAAATATATTACATGTTTCTTTAACACTAACTTTATGGGCCATTCTTATATACATCTTTCTAATTGTCGGGTAAAGGAAAATACGAATTTCGAGAAAAACGTGTTTAAAGTTTTAGGTACGGTTTTTTTAAATGTTGTCGAAATATGTACAAATATGGGCATAAAGTTTTCAATTAATATAATTCGAGGGTTTCTCTTAAAAAAAATTCAAAATATCACGCTTGTTCTCAGGCCGTCACACTAGGGAGACCCCTTAAGCAAATCTATTAGGCTTATTTATGCAGAAATAGGTAGGTATACCTACTGCATATAGATCTTAAAAGTTAGAAGGCCAGGAGGAAATAAGTGTGTGTATAAATTCTTTCAATAGAATTATAAATTTACGTTACAAACTGGTTATAACTAACGCTATGGTTTTTCCACTATTCCTTTTCGAAATTTCAAATCCCGCAAAATGAAGGGTGCCGTGAACCTCGGCCGGTTGGCCACCTTACTGGTCAAAGTACCTACAATTCAGGGTAGAAAAAAAAGAAATTTCCTAACATAACCCAACAGTGAGCGAACTAATATACATATACAGCTTTAGAGCCACCTTTTTAAAGTGACCCTTATAATCAATCAATCAGAAAAGAATTAGCTGACCAGAAATTCCAAGAGTCTTCATGAAAACTTATTTTTTATTAAATTCTATTATTCTTCAAACATGTAGTAATCCAGTCGAAAAATCTTTTTTACTGTATGTTGTTCAGTTTCTTTTTTTTTTTAACTCGTGAAGATCAGCTATTTATCAAGCGTTCTGACCAGAGGGTACCCCTAAACTAGTAGAAGAAGTTAATTTGTACCAAGACATCAAAAAAAGTCCACTGCGCCAAGAAACTACCGCTGCCTACACAATGGTCCACCAAAGACTCGCATTAAACAGAGCAAATTGATTGTATTCTTACACCAACTACGAAGCAGAACAGTTCCATCGAGTCGGCGTCCACGATAATTGCCGAAACTCTGTGGACGTTGGGCACGAATCGCTCGCAGCACGAAAGTGTACCGACAAAAGAGGCGTTTTCGTGGCCCGTCGTCCAACATTCTCGGAACACGAAAGGCGACCGGTTCGATGCCGACATGCAGACGTCGCGGCGATCCCGCATACGGAATTAATAGTCGGAAACGGCGAATTAATGTTTAAGCAAGCCACGCGAAGTCCGTGTACACAGAAGTAGCCGGCGTCAGGGCGCGTGCACGCCTCGTATCAAACTTTTACCAGGCACGTGCTGGAAATTGCACTGTCTCCCCAAAGCCTTGGAAGGACGAAGGGACCAACAAGGAAAAGGGAGTCACGCGCTGCACCGCCGCGCGGTTGCAGCACCGGAGCCATTTCCATCTATAATTCAATAGCATAGCGTGTCGAATACGTTGAGACAAGAGGCACGGCTGACGATTTGCCCGCGACGTCGCACAGTGCGTTGATGCATGGACAAAAAGTGAAAAATCAAATATTTTGCAGGGTGATAATTATCATCTAATATTTACATTAAGATGTTCAGGAATCGAGTTCGGTTATGGTTGCTAGGATACCGTAGTTGTTTACGATGTTATTTACCATCTTAACTTGGAATCTCAGGACTTCAAGCGTCACTGGAAATTCATATGCGGTAGAGTTACTTTCTATTTTTTCATTTAGACCTTAAGAAAATTTATTATTCTTGGCTCATTTTATTCACAATGGATTCTAGTATTATGGGTATGTGTGTTTCAAAGTTATTGTTTAGGCATATGCCCTTACTGATCATTAGAAAACTTCTTAGTCCGGAGAATGAAAATTTTATTTCAACCGACTTTTTAAAAAATACGTATCAAAACGTATGCGTGATTTTTTTATATTTGGTTCCCCTAAGTGTATACTTTATGAAAATATCGCGTTTTCCTGCTACTACGTGCAATTATTTGAGAAATAAATTTTTTAGGAAGACGTGTGCGCATCAGCAATTCTGATGTCTTTGAAAAGTGTTTTTCTTTAGACCAGAAAAAAAAATAGATGGAATTTATGACCACATTTTGGTTCTTTTGAATATAAAAGAGTGTCTTTTTTAGTCTAAATAAGCTTATATATGTAAAATATATTTCAATGAAAAAATTTTAACTTCAAATGCACGTGATAAAAATACTTTGATAAAAAAATGTTTCGAACAAAAGTTAGTCAGTATTCAGTTGACAACGTATTGCAAAAGTAAATATTGATAAAAAACTTTTTATTCAATAAAAAATCGAGATCACCTCAATTTTTTTTAAGGCAACTGTATACTTTTTTATACACCAATCGATGCATCTATATATTCTGGTTAAAAAAGTATTGGGGTATATAGGTCGAAAACTGATCAGTTCGGAAGTTATGATTTTTGTCCCAACTTCCCATTGATTCAACGCACTGTGCGTCGGTAGGAAGTCTCTCGAAAAGACAAATTTGCCAATGAAACAAGCTCGTTGCATTTGGCTACCTACTTTCATTTCTAACTCCATGTGGCCACGCATCTACTTCGAGGCGCAAAATGGCACAGATGTCGAATAATAAATGAAAGCGATTAAAAAGCGATGGAGGAGTAGTGTCTATGCCGGTCTGTCTGAAGATTCGAAATAACAGAGAATTAGATGGTCAGTGGCTTGAGAAAGCCGAGGCTGAAAGAAGGACGCTCGGAGAAAGTCGCTGCGTTTCTTAGAAAAAAGAAGAGAGGCGTGATGTAACCCCGGTCCTCCGCGTTTCGGAAACCGTGCAATTATCGTTACAGTTATTCAGGACCGCGTAGCAGAGCCGCGTAGCCACGCGGATGTGAAGTTCGAATGGTTCGTTAGCCAGATATTTCGTCACGAGAATCTTTCCCCCGGCGCCCGGGACGCAGCGAACCGTTGCAAAGTGGTTCGAGTATATGCTAGCTGGACAAACTTATTTTGCCCGGTATTGGGTTTATATGGGGTTCAAATTGTTAGAAAACAAACCTGATTCATATCACAGTTTATAGTTTCATTACCAATTTCTACTGCCGAGCGTCGCACTCGAAAACAATTCACAAAACATAGTTTTGCAAATTTTTGCAGATTGATCATTGGATTAAAAAAAACTACCCTTCAACCCTTGTCGCGTGGAACGACGTGGAACATATAGTAAAATACTGTTTTAATAGTGATGCAAAGAAAACTGATTTCAAAAACCAGGTTTTAAGCATCAAAACTTAGAAATTACAGGAATAGACATAATATTATAACTAACAATAAGTAATAATTATAGTTAAAGTACAATACTGTCATTTTGTTCTTTTTCCTTGATTGAATTAGTCATATTTCTATTTTATTGATATTTTTAGTGAAATAATAAACTGTAATACGAATCAGATTTGTTTTCTAACCATTTGAACCACATCTAAACCCAAACCCGCGGAAAAATAATTTTGTCCAGCTAGCATGTAGTATACTCGAACCACTATGCGTTGGAAGGATACGGGCGGAGTGATCGACAGACGGCCTCTAACAAAAACCTAACTCCTAACGACAAAATCAAAGCTAGCATAACTGTACTTTAATAGAATATCCCAACAGCCTCGAAAGCGGTTCCAGGCTTGTGACAATTCGTCCAAGCCGGCGGTCTATGCGCTCACGAAACACGCGCGGGCGAAAAAGGCCTTTCCCCCTGTTTACACCCTCCCTGGATTTCCTTGGTGTCTTTTCCTCTTCCGTGGACACACGGCCCGACCCATCCCCGTGGCACCTCCTTTCCCAGTGTCGCGGCCTGCTCGAGCACGGTTAATGTCAATAACCGTGGTGCATTAGTTGCCGGTTCGCTTCTTTCTTTATGCCGCCGCGGCTGGCCGCTCATCTAGCCACCGATTAAAAATGGTTAGAGCGTGATACCCGCGACAGCATCGTACGTGCGATGCTTGGGCCTCCGGGTGTGTTGGTGGCTCGCCACCCTACGGGGACCGTTTTACGTGATGGCGTCGCGGCGTCACGCCCGGTGATTTTGCTCGCCGGAGCAAAAGATGTTCCCAGTGGCTGCACCGTCGCCTGCATCCTCTTTGTACACTTTGTTCACACCGTGAAGGCGAGGCGTGTCGTAAGGTATAACAACGTGTCCCCTGCCCAGGTGGGTGTCCGCCGGGGGCTAGCCGTAAATCCTTGCCTAACGGCGTCGTTGCTCGCTTTACGCGCGTTAGAGCGCCGGCCAAGCGAGGATCGCTCCACGACGTGGTACAAAAAAGAAATACACAGACAACGAAATTTCGAGGACGACCGTACTGCGAGGTCAGCGCCCGATCTGGGTGATGTTTTTTTTAACCATTTCTAGGTGGATGGCGGGTCAATTTTGACCCAGTTTAAGCAGGTAAGTATTCGAGTATGTGTTAGGTATTTATTGTTAGTAGCAGTTCTTGAAGGGATTCTGTTGTTCAAGGGTTGAGAGCGACTCGGCAGTCGCTCTGGAGTTTAGTCTTCGTAGGGGTGGAAAGGTGGGATGGAGATACGAGGGTCAATGAAGCTCGAGGTGATGGAAGTGTGTGAAGAACTGGGGCTCGAATTGTGTTTCGGTTATTCGACAAAGTGAAACTCGGTAGAGGGAAGTTTAATGATTAGACTTTGAATCGAAGTCCTTTGTAACCTTCATATCCTTCGAGATATCCTTCAAGTTTCGTGGGCTTGTAAAGCCAGAGCGGCAAAGGTTAAATAGTAATTTATGAATATTCAATTTTGTATAAAACAAAATGCTTCTGTTATTCAGCAAATATTTATAAAGAAATTCACTCGATGTCAAAGATTATATTTTGAAATAATTATTTATAATTGAATCAAAAATCATTTCTGTCCGGAGCGGCAGAAGAGCTAGATCCGACCCTGACTCCGCTGTTTCGGAGCCTGTGTAGGTTCTCTAAGATACTACAATCAAAGTTTTTACGAAGG
Organism: Andrena chrysosceles; assembly: GCA_963855975.1. Taxonomy (NCBI): domain Eukaryota; kingdom Metazoa; phylum Arthropoda; class Insecta; order Hymenoptera; family Andrenidae; genus Andrena; species Andrena chrysosceles. The sequence continues at coordinate 3,889,238 of OY979766.1, read as the reverse complement.
GACTGTACTACGAGTTTGTGAGAAATTTTTTTTTAAGACACGTTTCAGCCTTCGCGCCACTGATACTTCTAATAAAAACAAACTCTATCTCAAGAATGTTTCGAGCTCGAATCTTTTTCCACCTTACTGCTCCGAATCGCTATCCCACACACTTCGTGAACGACGAAGAGAGTGGCGCGGCTAGAAGGGGACCGCGACGAGAGACACGGGTTGCAACATCCAGAAAGCTCCACGTGCAGCCGATGATGCAACGATTAGCCATGCATTTTGTAACATTAGATCCAAAAGGCCTTGGCGACGCACTGGCCCAGATAATACGCTGGCACAATTTCGGCTCCATTAACCGACAGAAAAATACCATGGCCGATAATTACACGTAATCGTGAAATCTTTATTACTCGCATCGTCGTCGAACGACTTCTTTAACCCTCGGTTGTCACACTGGGCCCAAATGACCCACAATTTAACTTTCAGGCAAAACATCTACGAGCTATCACCGAAAACAGTCCTACTGTTTAACCCTAATGATACTTTAAACGTTAATTTTCAACGATGAACATATGTATATTCTACAATTTTAAAAAAAATCATAATATGCAAAAATAGCGCGAAAAAATCAGGACTTCAACTTTAAATAGCCGCCATTTTGTTTTAAATCGATATTTCGGAACTTCCCTTCGTTAATCAGAAGACACATTAATATAGGTACTAACGAAATCTTTTTCGGTTTTTGATTTTAGATAATCTAGTTCCGAATGGCAGTGCTCACCGCAAAATCAAATTTTTAAAAAGGCTTCCTGTATGAAACTTGTTACATTATTATAAAAGTAAATATTTTTCTACGAAAAAATTACCAAGTGTTCTTTAAATATTGCTCTTTTAAGTGCAAAAAGTTCTGTAAAAATATATTCTTCCAGTTTCTCAAAAAAAAAACCACAAGCTGACTCGGAATACTCCCGTAATCTCAGCTTCGTCTCGATCACAAGTCATGCTTGATTGCTAAATTATAAAAGTCCCACAAAATAATTTCACTCACCATCAGGAGTGGTGACGGTGCCAGCCTTGTTAATCTTCGTGTTCCACATAGCGGGGGTGGTGGGCGCAGGACTCAGATCAGGGGTCGGAGGATGAGCGGGTGGTAAAGGTACCAAAGCAGAGCCCATTTGCGCGCCATGCTGCAGGTGGTCCGAATTCGCGCCATAGTGTCCACCGTCAAAACCCCTTCCGCCAGGATAAACCTCCCCCGCCAATCGTTCCGCCAATTTGTCTGCCCTCTCCCGATCGGTCAGCGCCACCGGTTCTTGCTTTATCCGAAGATCTGCGTAAGGACAAAAACGGCAAGCTTGAGTCTCCGCATAGTTACCTTTCCCTCAAACCCTTGACCCACCCTCGATCATCCCTACAAAACTGTGTCTACAATATCACGAATACTCTGCGTTCTCAAGAAATCAAAGACAGTAGCATACAATCGACAATCGTGATAATACCTTCAGCCACGCTTTCCTTGAGATCGCAATTGCTACGCTCCTCGGACCTCGCTCGTTCCAATTCCTGTTCCAATTCCGTGGGCGTGTGGGGCGCGGTGTGGGGATGCGCGGGCGTCTCTGAGGGATGGGTGAACGGCTGATAGAAGTGGTTCTCCAGCAGAAGCGGATGTGGCGCGGATGCGGGCCGGAAGGCAGTGCCGTCGCGTAACACGCTCGCCCTTCCAAGCGTATCAACGTCGCTGGGCGATCTAAAAATATCCAAGGAAGGCGCGTGATACCAGAAGGCGTATGTACTTAAAGCACAATTCCAAACAGATACTCCACCACGACCAAACCCGAGTCTTCATTCTTTAATCAAACCTTGCATCGTTCACGGAGTGGTTACCTACGCGAATGAAAGAAGTGACGTCCCCGCAACGAACGCTCGGATTTCTTAACCGCATTAGCACATTAATTGGAACGCAGTGGAGTGTCAGCCGCGATTCAGTCGCCATTAGAAGGTAGGAAGGTCGTGGTTACGTTTGAAAAGTTCACGCGGGCCGTTGGTGAAGGTAAAAGGGCTTACCTCATCAGCCTTTTCGGCGGACTTTCGTAATAGTGAGAGGTGGAGTAGAGGTTGGGCACGGTGTAGGCAGGGGCGGGCGACGGCGCTGGTGTGGGGGTCCTCTTCATGGTGTTCCTCACCATGGTTGCTTCACCCGCTTCGCTCAAGTCGCTCACCTCGCCGAGTCCGCCGCCACCGATACCACCGCCCCCGCTGCCACCGACGCTACCGCTCGCGCTACCCCCGGCGTTACCGCTCGCGCTAGTACTCACGCCTCCGCTGCTCTCGCCACCACCGCCACTGCCACTACCACCGCCACCCCCTGTGTCCGTTGACGAGTTGTTCTCCGCGGCGTGCCTCTGCGCCACTGCCAGCTTCTCGTGCTCGATCGACAGGCCCTTTACCTGCGATTGCACCGAGCGGATTATTCAGTTGTTGCGCTCGACTGACAACGGCAGGAATAAGCAACTTGGCTTACAGCTGCCGAGAGCGATGAATTAGTAATAATGATAATTAATTAATTGTCACTGCGCTTCGGTTAGGCATTGTTTATAAACTTCGCCAAAAAGCGCGATGGGCTTAAAGCACGCGATTTTTGGGAATTTCTTGTGGAATATCTAGTGTACATTTTTTTACAATTATTTGCTTATTTTAAAAGTACATATATGAAGCAACTCTCAGTAATTTTGTTGTAGAAAAGGATTAGAAATAGAACGAATAACGGCCATTCTCGCGGAAGCTGTTTTGATAAAGGCGCTGTACGGTGAGCACGATTTCTCTGGGACGGATCAACTAAAATTCAAAATTCAAAAGGATTGTGTTAATATATGTTTGAATTTAGTCGACGAACGAAAGGTTTTTCAATAAGTTGATTTTGGACAAAATGATGGCCATTTCTAGCAAAACCACGATTTCTCGATGTCTGAATTGTTCGTTTTCCGTTAATTAAAAAATAGAGTTTTTGTTAAAATAAAAAATCCTTCGTTCATCTACTAATCTTAGATAAAAAAAAAGAAATCTGCAAAAGTTTAGGCCAATCGATACAGTGGTTTCCGAAATATCTTGCTCACCGATATCAAAACAGCTTCCGCGAAAATGACTGTTATTCGTTCATTTTTTAATGTTTCTCTATAACAAAATTACTTGAGAATTGCTGCATATATGTACTATAAAAATAAGCGAATAGTTGTAAAACAATATACAGTAGATATTCCACAAAAAATTACCGAAAATAGCGTTCTTTTTCGCCAGCTGACTAAGTAGACATAACCGCTTAAGATAACATGGCGTTTGTAGAATGACTTGCCATAGAACGTGTGACGTTAATACAATACCATTTATTAAATTCTAATTCAGATATGGTTCTCTAAAAATTGGCTTCGAGATCGTGCTTCGATCGTATGAATAAGAGAACGAGACAGTAGAATCACATCTGGTTCGCAGGTAAAGATACTGAATGCTCTCACGCATTCAGCCTAAGAATGCACCGACGCATTTCTCGAAACATTAATGACACCGAAGGGTTCCTCGCGAATGTACACACAATCGAGGACCTCCGGCTTTAGAAATGCTTTCTCGATATACGATATTCTCCATTATCGTGCGACGCAAGCCAAGGTACCTACGAAAACAGTACTGCAGCATTGCACTAGACATTTTATCTGCCGCTGCAGGACGTTGAACGCCTGAGAAGCGTAAACTCAATCCACCGCTGTCCATGACTCGCATGCGCGTTTAAAACAGGAACTCCTGACCATTAATCGCGGCCAAAAATAAAAGAAGGTGTTTCACCGAGGAATGCAAAGTACGCGGGCGCCTGAACACATGTGACTGCCGCCGCGCGGGGCAATTATTTGGGGGAAGAAATATATCGCATACTTGGAGGCATTCGGCCGCTTTGAGGAAGGAGCTGAGGGATTCCTGGGACACGTGTACCTCCCCACGGTACATGAATTCTAGCAGGGACGCCATGTTGTGGGCACTCGTCCCGTCGAGAATAACGATCAGTCCCGCGGGAGAAGGTGGCATCCCTTCGAACAGCTCTTGAAAGTGTTTGCTGCATGCTGCGAGTATCAACCTATGCGCCTTGAACGTTACTCCTGAAACACACGCAAGAAACAGAGGTTCGTTAGCCGGGCCTTGTGGATCTGTAGAACATCGCGCGAGGCGAGCTGACGCGGCGTGTTTCTAATTGTAACGCCGATGAACGACAATCAGTCAAAGCTTATCTCGCCGCGGTTCTATGCCGAGGTTCACACGATATCGCACTGCGCACGACGGTTGTTTTTCTCCGAACCGACCACGATGCGTTGCTTCTTGTTTCCCGAAATACACACGCACATAACGAGGATTAATATGAACTGAATCGATTATTTCGAAGGACTTGGGAAATTAAGGGCTGAAGGGTTGCTTGTAGAAGAAGACAGCTCTTTTTTAACGAGATTCGAGCACCCGTTTTCCACGAAATAATCGACTTGCGGGTACAAGCACGTTCCAATTTGGTGGACTCTTTTTTTTTCTCACGGCTTTCATCGTCCCCGGAGACCGCGGGAATTTTGGCGTGCAAAGGAAGTGGTGACCGTCGAACCCTTTTTTTCCACTCGTCCTCTATTTCCCTCTCGGAGGGAGAATAAAGAACCCGAGGCATGCCAGCTTGACGTCGATGCCCTTTCTTGCAGCCCGCTGGATATCTAGGTCATCTTCGGACACGATCTTCCGTAATTTACAATTCACGTGCGCAAGTGTAACGTGCGCGTAATACGATATAGTGAGCGTCTAACGTATATGGCACCGTATAGGTTGTAGAACAAATCCGTGAGGAAAATATTTTCGTCGCCGTGCCCCCTTTGATCGTTAGATTCGAGCAGAGCGATCGTAATTAATAGTACTTACACTAAATAAAAAATTAAAATCCCTCCGTTTTTTCTACAAGTTAGAACTTCTCGTTCAACTCCCGGTGCTGTAATTCCAAAATCTAAGCTAATTAGAAAAATTCCAAAGGAAGATACACCTTTGTTCCCGAATTAATTAAGACGTTTAAGAGATCGGTGGAAAATAAACAGTGCACCTTCTAGCAAAGATATCGTTTATAGGTGCATGCAAGGAATTAAAATGACGTAATAAACGAAAGGAAGCACGTACCGCTTCTTGTGCGCGGTCTATCGCGTTACTGATTTCGCCCGGAACACCTGACGAGCTCCACAAGAACACTGCTTCAGCTACACGTGAATTGAGGAAGATGCGAGGAGACGCAATAATACGATATCCTCCGAATAACGAAATCAAGCAGCAGAAAAAAACGGAAGACATGCGAGAAGCGCCCCGGCCAGGTGGCACAAACCACCTGCCCTTCGGGATGGCTCGTCTAACTAAAGCGTATCGAGTTCTCCGAGTATCCTTGATATCAGGAAGATCCATTGACGGAAGGCAACTGTAAACCCCTTCGAAAGTCAACTCGTACAAAATAGGGATTAATCTAATTAATATTAAGGGGGAACACCACCGTGACGGCCGGAAAAGTAAGCCATTTTTAAAAAAAATTTTCAGACATAATTTACAGTTTTCATCGAAAAATTGTATTACCTACCTTTAGTACGCTGTCTTAAGAGACTATACAAAAAAATAAATAGAAAAACATCCATAAATTTGAATATATTAATTAATCTTCTAAACCCCTCCACGCGAGCTGACCGAATCTGTAACTACGGAACAGCAGGTCCGAAATCAAATTTAATTTTTTTTTATAAACTATATGAGTGTTGTTTCCGTTGTGCGTACCGATTTCTTAAACAAATTATTCTTGTAAAAATGGTGCGCTTTAGAAAAGAAGTTTCGAAAATCCGCGAATAAGATGGACAGTTTTTCGAGCGTATTTCAAAAAGTTTGTTTTCAATTAAAAAATCCGTACGCACAACGGAAACTACACTCATATAGTTTATAAAAAATAAAAAAAATGAAATTTGATTTCGGACCAGCTGCTCCATAATTACAGATTCGACCAGCTCGCGTGGAGGGGTCTAGAAGATTAATTAATATATTCAAATTTATGGATGTTTTTCTATTTATTTTTTTTTGTTTAACCTCTTAACACAGCGTACTAAAGGTAGGTAATCAAAATTTTCTATGAAAACTGTAAATTAGTCCTGAATAAAATTCTTAAAAATGGTTTACTTTTCCGGTCGTCACAGTGGTGTTCCCTTTTAAATCAATTGTGCATGGTGTATTTTGAAGAACGTTCTTAAAAACATATTCGACTTCGTACGAAGGAACACTTTGACAGCCATATCAATTGGACATCCTTACTTCGCTAGAAAAAATTCATCATCGAAATTGCTGGAAAGATGGAAAATATCGGTTCACTGACAGTGGTCCGTGCAGAAATATGTATAAGGACACGAGCATTTGCAGCGTGCCGAATATAGGACCGTGCGTATCGTTACAGGTATCCGAGAGCCAAATATACATCCTAGTGTGCAGGGGCCAACGACCGAGTCGCGTGTGCGTGTGGGGGCGTTTTGCGTACCGCGTTCGCGGCTTATGCCATCGCTTATGCCAACGGCTCGCAGCCAGGACCCGGAAACACGCGTGGCATTCCCGCATCCTTTGTGTGGCTCGGCGCAGCGAGCATAATACACGACCCTATCTCAGCTTAATCATCTGTCCAAGGACACATGGCTACTTTCTGTATACGCGACGATATAATTAATTTGGTAGCTTGTGACCTCTTTTCTTTTTTTTATAAAAGAAAAGGGTTTATTGATGAAAGTGGGTTGATGTAATTTGTCAATTAAATTTCGAAGTTAGTTTTTCTGTTTATATAAGAAGGGTTGTAACATCGAAATTCGCAAATAAAATTAGATACTCAGGGATTTTATTATTAGATAATTTTTTAGGAACCCCAGTATTTATTCGAAAAATTCACTACGATGCTCTCGATATTTTCTTTCGGGGACACGAAGACACGCGTTGCAAAAGTATCGACAGTATGGTTGCGTAACCAGTGATCCCTATAACATGTTTGTAACGTTCAATTGAACCGTCATGTGATCAATTTGGGCGGGAGTAAGTTTACGAATTGAATGAGACAGTAAACAGATAATGTTAGGATACTTCGCATTGTTTATATGCCGCTATTTCGCGGCGCTATCGTTCAAGCTACATTATCACGCGACATTTTTATAATGTTTTTAATCGTTCTTATTAATAGCCCACTCTACATCGCGCGATAATGAATCCCGATACATACACGTTATATCATATCGATAGCTGCAGCGGAAGAATTCGCGGCGTGTGTTACAAAATTCCTCCAATCATATGTTTAATGCAACAGGACCATTGTTATTGCCAGGAGAAAATATTTGCACCTTTTATCACTGCAGAAGCGATCGCATCCTCGCAGCTGGTGACAAAACAGATCCGCGCGAAACGCGAAAACAGATTTGCAGAAGCGTTTCGTCGTGAAATGTGTCGTGTACGTGTGAAATCTCCGAATTTCAAATAGAGTATCGCTACAGTCGCCGGGAGTCGAGCAATCGGTAGAAGGGATCTCTTAATGAAACCCGCCAGCCGAAGAGCGAGAAATTAATTTACGATATCCTCATCCTCCTCGGTGGGGGCTACTTGCAAATAACACGCGCGTCGTTACGCAACGGAGCAATGCACTCTTTGCGGGCAATCTATTCATACACCAAGGCCAGCTGGCAGGAGAGTTTTATGAGCCAGGGTTTTCAGTTTCCTACGATGGTCATCGTTTCCTCCTCTATCGCGTGCGATCATTCTAACTCCGTGCACGTCTTCTAACGTGCTTACTGTACGGAGAACCCGGAAGCGGTATAAATCAACCATCTCATCCCTCTTCCAGCGAAAAACGCGGCGATTTTTATCACAGCTTTGATACGCTTCCACAACGACTTCGCGAAACGCGCGGGCATTCTGAAAATTCTGTCGCGCCGGGAAATTTCCATTTCGAGCAAAGCTTCGACTAGAAAATAGGTATCGAATATTTTTCCCAAAGCCTGCGTCACTCAAAATGTTAGAATTCTATTGTTTCCCGAAAGAAATATAAGAATACCGCAGATACTGACGATCTCGTTGCAATTTGCATCCCCCAAAGCCCACCGTGCTCCCTCTCCGGATGGCACATCGGCGGTACGTGACACTCGAGAGATAGATAAGGGGGCCGGCTCGATGGAAAGACAGACGAAGGCGAGCGAAAGGGGGCGAAAACGGCGGTCAATGACCCGACAAGGTCGCTGATGCAGAGCGTGCGAGCTAGTTCCCCGTCTATGTGCCTAAATTTTGCCGCCAGATTCCGCCGCGGTGGCATACGCCCGCGATGAGCAACGCATGCACGGTGCCGAGAAGAGCGGGCCAATCGGCGCGGTCGGGTTCCTTTGGTTCCGGCCAATGGCCGCGTGGGACCAAGGTCGCTCAGCTCGCACATGTTCCTCTGCTGCACGATGACGACGAGAGAGTAAGAGATCCGTCCAAGGGGGCACGGAACGGGAGAGAGACCGGAGGAACCGAAGAGTGGAATCGAACGCGCGAAAATCCACGTGGAGGGGGGCGGCCGTGAGCTTTGAGACCGTGTCGCGCGCGAGGACTCAACTCGCGACCACGTGCGTCAGAGTTCTGCATCGGCGAGCTCCGCCACCAGTCGAATTAACCGTTGCTTCTTAAGTTCTTATCTGAGTTTGTTAATTTTATTTCTAGTATTTTTCTGATGCTCTTTCTTCGTATTAGGGAAAATGGTTAAGGTAATCGCACGTGCAGGCACGTGGACGGTTGCCAGCAACATCCGCGTAAACACGTGGAGTCTATGTTTGATAACAATGGGGCGTGTTGCTCTGGTTGCGGGAAACTGTTAGCGGTACTCTAATTATAGCGATTTCGAGGATAATCATAGCGACGATGACGGTATTAACCCCCTTTGCTGCGGGATGACTAGCGGCTACGTGTTCCGGAGCAGAATATTATTAGGCAACCATATTAGGCAGCGAAAAGGTTCCAAGTGGTCGCTGATTCTTCAGTAGTAGTAATTCTAATTCTTTAACCTTTACAAGGGGAGGCCGCTACATCTGGGACACGGATTTTGATGAAACTCATATATGTTGTAGTGTAGGTGTAGTAGACCAATATATGTCTCACATGTTGGGTCCACTACCCCATAGTTTCCGAAATATTAATAAAAAAAGATGTTTATGCGTTTACGAACAGAAGCGATAGCGAGGTTTATTGTAATGATGAATAGCGGCGCGTGTAAAGGGTAGGTCTCGCACCGGAACATTCGCAGTTTCGATTCTCACTGGAATCATTTTTTTTTCTATAAATGTATTTTCAGTGCCAATTTATATTGACATGATACAGTACGCATGGTATGCTAGTAAACTAACAGACAATAGAAACATTTTTCTAAATGTAAATCAGGTGCAATTTCCACCTGAAATTAGAACAAAAAAATGTACCTGTGGCCATACATCTTTTATTAGCTGTGCATGGTGTCGTGAATTTTATAGTTTCATTTGTTTTTACGATAAATGTCATATTTTAAAATGTAAAAATTGTACTTTATCTTTTGAGAAATAAAAAAATACAAAATACATTTATAGAAAAAAAAATGATTCCAGTGAGAATCGAACCTGCTGAATGTTCCGGTGCGAGACCTGCCCTTTACACGCGCCGCTATTCATCATTACAATAAACTTCGCTATCGCTTCTGTTCGTAAACGCATAAACATCTGTTTTTATTAATATTTCGGAAACTATGGGGTAGTGGACCCAACATGTGAGACATATATTGGTCTACTACACCTACACTACAACATATATGAGTTTCATCAAAATCCGTGTCCCAGATGTAGCGGCCTCCCCTTGTTAGTATCGTAGAGAAATATAAAAAAAAAAATTATGTCAAACGATTTTATGAAAATGCACTAAAAAATTAAAACCTAATTCTTCTCTCTTATTACAAGTTCGATGGTGTTCTTTTCACTTTAAATAATTCAGTTTAAATAAAATCGTGGGGCACCATGTGTAACCAGAAGTTGAAGTATCGGTTGGCAATTCTGAGTAGAATAAAAAATCATGATACTAAAAATTAAACAATGGAGTATGTACATCCATCACGATAATATGAGAGGAACGAGTTCTTTATAAACTGACAGTCATGTGCACGACGCTACAGTGACGTGTGCGAAATGATTCTACCTTGCACGAAAATACAAAAAGGAGAAGCAGAGAAGATATTTGTCGAAAGGTTCGCGGAGGTTTTGCAAGAGACGTGGGCTCTTCCACAGTTATATTTGTACGCGTCGCGTCTGTTTCGGCAAAGTCCGTAAATGCACGCACGAGCGTGTAAGCCGAAGTAGTTGTGTAATTGTGTCATTGACCCACTTTGCCGGCCGATGATTGAGTCTCGATTCGAATTATCACTACGTGGCCACCTGCACTCGAGCACATCCGCAGCCGAATACCATCTCGGACTGCACGAACTTCGGTCGAGTTTTATTTCAACAGCGGCCACCCAGTCCTTCTCCGAAAAGGCCAGCGCATAATGTTATCGATCTACCTGCGGTGCCACATGGTATGTAATACCCTAGTAATCTGATAACGGCAGCAGTGCTATCAACAACGTGGAGTTTCGCAATTCTGCGTTTGCCTTGTAATACTAACGAACAGTGGGTCCTTGAAATCATAGCTCCGACACGTCCGACGCAGTGTTTTCCATCCACGATGCTCGATCGACCGCGATCCCACTGATACTCGGACGGACCCCGTGTTTTCGACGATTAGACGACTAGAACGAACTTAATGCTGGGCAGCCGGAGAATTCCGAGCAGCTCCACAATCTTTGGATATCAATTTTGAGATACAATTCTTCATAATGAACTATCTTACTTCCATTACTCTTTACGTAGGGCGAATGTACCTAATATTATTATTATTATTATTATTAAACGTCTTTATTGCATAACAAGCAGAGGACAACAGAGAGAATATAAAAAAAACGACAAAAAGCAAAGGCGAAGTTCAGTCCGAGATTGTTTTACAACTTAACCTAAAATATCGACCAGGTTCCCAATATCGCGACCAATAAACTGATTTTGACGCTCTGTACCTTTTATATTTGCAAAATAAATACCCTTTTCCCAAAGCTGACTTACAAACTATTTTTTTTCTGAAAATATTATATCTGAATATCATATCTGTAGACTTTTAGCTTCTAATATGGAGATTTGTAAAAGTTACAATTTTTCGAAGATTTAATATTTAGTAAGTAATCAATTAAAATATTTTCATTAAAGTATTCATAAAAGTTTTAGCAGTAGGTATGCATGTTCTGGCAAGCTTAAGTTAACTTAGGTTTTCTTACACCTAATCCTGATTAAAAAACATTTATATAGCCAGAAATAGTAAAAACACATGTGAAAATATCTTTAAAAACTCACATATACATGAATTATTCAATATTCCTTGAGTAAGCGATATTAATTAGTTACCCTTTTTTTCAACACCCGATTTTTGCATGTCTTACATTTTCCGAGTCCCAAATAAAAATTTATATGTTTCAACGGTTCTAACTTACCCTACACGAAACGCGAATAATTTCTCTTTACTTTGAAACAAACTGCAAACAGAGATATAAATTATTATTCAATTAACATCGATTTAACTTTTGCCAAGCGATATTAGGTACCGTTATCCAATCTCAAACTCTCTTTGAACCTCCGCCGTGCTTTGCTAAAATCACGGTTCCCGGAAAACAAGTTCGCGTTGTCGCGCGTCTAACGCGCAGCATCTCTAAAAAATACTGGTTGCTGGCCAGGTAATTGCGAAGTTACGGTACTTTTAATGCCGCTAGTGGCCCGCAATATTCCACGAATTCCTAACTCCCAAACTCGCATACTGTGACCCGGCGGAGTCGACAAACGTTTCTGGTTATGGACGTCACGTATCTAACGAGAAGCCATCGACTTACGCGAACAAAGAATAGGTCACCGACCAATCTGGAAATGAAGTCTTCGCTTGAAGACTGACTTTCGCTGAAGTCAACACGCAACGCGATTATTCCCCGGCAGTATCGTTACCTTGGAGCTCGGGTCGTTAAGCTTGGCGAATGATTCGCGCGTTATTCGATTGCGGGAGAGAGAACGCGATACAGTGTCAATGGCCACCATCCTGTTGCATCAGAACTAACCTTGACTCTAAGAAGTATACTTTGCCCGGCCGAGTTCACGAGTTTACGAGTCAAGTACGTTCACCCCCCAATTCTCGGCTATCCCCCTTATATCGGTCCCACATCGAGCCTTTAAACTGCCATTGTGCTCGGCTCTCTGTGATTTCGGGCCGTTCTACAACGCCGTCGCACCGAATCATTCTCCGTTCGAATTCCCTCCACTTGCACGTTCTAAACTCGACTCCATTTCCGCCTGCGGAGCGTAGGGGAGACCGGGGCTGGTTGGCACCAGGGGTAGGTTGACTAATTGTTAATAACTTTCCACCGACGTATGCTCTACCGCGGAGCGATTTTCTGTAGAAATAAGTCACTTCTACTATGGCATGCAATTATGTCCGACCCCGCGATCGCACGTTTTTTAAAAGTTACCAGCGTTTATCGAAAAATTGGCTATGTAAGTAAATATGTTTTCTTAAAGATTTTATGTTTTCACGCTCTATATAGTTAGAGTAGAATAAATATGAAGGGACTATTTTAAAGTTTGTTTATTAAATGACCTATTGAGACTGCGTTTTTGATTTTACATAAATAATTAATGGTTATATAGAGTATTGAAGTCAAAATGATCGTTCGGGGCTGGTTGACTAATAACGTCCGGGGTTACATGGCTAAGCTGGTTAACCAACCCCATGCAGTTATATTAGTTTATTACGAACTTTTCGTTACTAAAGGTTAATTAATAACTTATTTCACAGAACAATGAGGACATATCAAAGAAAGTCAAATAGAGGTTCAACCTCAAAAGATCTTATAGAACAAGCATGTCATGAAGTAATTCTTGAAAAGAAAAGCATTCATGCAGCTGCCGTGGAACATAATATACCGTATAAAACTCTGTATAGATATGTACTTTTCTACGAGTGCAAAAATCGCACATCAGATTGCGAAGATAGTAATTAGTTGATAGAAGATGGCGAATGTTTTTATAGTACCAGATATAAGATTTATTGCTACTATAAAGGTTTAAATTGTTATCTATTATTAAAAAGTAATAAATATTTTATAATGAAACAACTCTTGTGACATTGTGCTATTTTATTTCCACTCAGATAAGTTGTTAACAACATTTTCTTAACTGATTGCACCTATAGTCAACCTACCCCATACTGTTAGTCTACCAACCCCGACCACGGGGCTGGTTGACCAGCATGTAAGGTGTTAGAAAAACATTAAAATGCCTTAAATGATGTCACATTGAGTCAACATTAATAATTTAATCAGATAGCCAAATGTATGCCCTATCAAATATAGTAATCGATTTAATGATATTTCGCCCACATAATTTATTAAAAATCAAAAACTGAAAAATTGGCCTACCAGCCCCGGTCTCCCCTACGTGTCTTTCATCTACACATTTCAAACCTTCATCTAAAACGTCCCCTAGTTTTGCACGGGTATTTACGTGGAATAGCGCCAGTTACCTGTCCGAAGGTGATCTAGATGAATGTTTACGCGACCCTTGATACGTTCGTGAAGAAGACCGTTTCGAAGCGCGGAACTCGGACACAGGCTTCTTTATGCCGCTTGGAATAAAAATAGAACCGCCTAGCGCAGCGATCTGGCCCCAGGATCCACTCTATGTATTTTCGAATCACCGTTCGAAATTCAAATAGCGGAAGTGTATCTGCGCCCGGCGGCCTTATCGACAGATAACGCGTATTATATTTTATTTGTGTACCGACCAGCGTGTGGCGTTTACTCGTGATCAATGGACGAGGCCACAGGAGAGCCTGAATCGTGGGATCTCCAAATTCTCCACGTCTGATATTAAAATCAATTCCCAGATGTTAGCTACGTCCCGCTTCGATTTTTCAAATGCTTCAAGTTTTTAATATTGATGGGTGATTCGAGATTACAAGGCGCGATGGTAATTGGACACGCTCGGTGTCAGGATAATTAGACACAGACGTGTGCGCGAGGGGGCACGCATCTGTGCGCGTTTCCGCGTTAGATCGAGTTCTGGTTGCAACACTACTACGGACCAGCGACACGACCTAATTTCCTGCTTATGGTCGACCCTTTTGGTTCACCCAGATACCGTCATGCCACGCGGGACAGCGTCTGCCGGCGCGTTATCGCGTTGCAGTGAACACAGTGACCCAATAAAGACGATTGACGCTCGAAAGATAATGATCGCTGCCTCCTATCTCTTTGTTGTGCCGGATATCACGAACGACCGCGAATAAAATTAATTTCGGTAACTTTACGTGATTGTTTTAAAATAAAGTGACTATTAAATTCTAAGCCGAATTATTTGATCCCAAAGTAATTTCAAAGCGTGATCATTCCACTATCCAAATATCGTGACCCCCCACCAATTAGTTGGAATAATCGAGGCTCCGTTGTATTTAGGTCGTACTGCCGAAATAAATTTCTGTCGGTCGCATACGAAATCGGCTCTCGCATCTAAGGACAGCGTCCGGGGACAGTTCCGTTCGAATACCAGCAAACGGTATATGAATGTTTCTGGTCTAACGTTCCACGTGTCGCTTGCACACTCCGCTTAATCTCGTGTAACGTATACACACGCATACGAGCGCGCTTACAGCCGCACACAAGCGGGCACTTTCTCGCGCGCAGATAACGCTTGTGAGGTAGTACGATTCACACGAAAGCGGTCCTTCTCTCAATCCCAGCTCCAGAATATTTTTATACAGCAGGTACACAGCGGCTGCTGCTACTTCGCGGCTCGAGACGCTTTCTACGGGCGGGCAGACTATCTATCGTCCCCCGAACGTTATGCAACCGTTCTAGCATCTTCGTGCAGGAGTCGACGTTATACCGATTTCGTTACAACATTCCTGCACGAGGCCGCGTGCAAACTGGCACGGGGGAAATCCCACGCAACCGATACGATGCGTGTACCCATGTGGGGATGATCCAAGTAAACACGAGGAAATACTCGGTACTTTCGTTTCAATATCGAGTAGGTAATTTTAGTATCGATACCTACTTGGTATCGGAAAGAAGTAAGTTCTTGTATCAAAAGATTTCTTTTTGGATTGTTGTTATGCCAAATAAATGTTATGTAATAAAATACTAAGTAGTTTTCCTTTCTCTCCTCTGCATTCTTTTAGTATGTTACAGATACCACTGTGTATATTTTTCTTTTCTTTTCTCCGCTGTTATATAGATTACCTTTTACCTACTTACATGTTTCTTTGTGACTAAAGGGTACTCTCCACGAAACGAAAGTAAAGTAACTTACACCCAGACACTTTTCTCGGCGGAAAAAAATAATTTCTTGCGATTAATTAACTGAAAAATGGTAAAAAAAAACAGTCGAAATATGATTTTCTCGATGTGACGTATACGTCAAACTGGGCGTGTACGGATTCAAAATGCAATTTTTTTCATAAATCAAATTTTACCAGCATTATTCTTTTAGTATAA
Organism: Andrena chrysosceles; assembly: GCA_963855975.1. NCBI lineage: Eukaryota > Metazoa > Arthropoda > Insecta > Hymenoptera > Andrenidae > Andrena > Andrena chrysosceles. The sequence continues at coordinate 3,873,580 of OY979766.1, read as the reverse complement.
CAATTAATTTACACATATCTACCAAATAAAATGTAAAAAAAAATAATTTTACTCTCAGCTGTTTAAAGAAAACAAGAGCAACGTTTCAGGTTATCGAAAAATGTCCAACATGCATTCACGAGAAACGTTTCCATAGTTACTATAAACAGTATTTACAGCGGTAAACGCATCAGTGGCTTGCATCTCGGAGCCATTTAGAGAACTGACCCGTTTTGAGACCCAAAATTATCGACTATCGATTTGTTTTATACGTCTGAAAAAGATGTGACGTATTCCTCACACTGGGCGCTAAAGGGTTAATAAAACATATTAATACAAAAGAGGAATTTACTCATTTTCCTTCGACTCTGAATAGATATCGATACTTCCTTTCGATACAAGTTACCTATGAGTAAAAATATCAAAACCTTGACGATATCGGTTCATCCATACCCACGTGGCCACCACCGTCGAGCAGTCTGCACCGCCTGTGCGGCCAGTGGAGGCCGAGAAGAAGACTGTTAGATCTAACTGTAACCAGGGCCTACTTTCGGCTTCCTTCAAGCTTTCCAACGATTTACACGCGCATGTACGCTGGCGCGCACACGCGTCCCTATACCGAGCGCAGTGAAGGCGCGCACCGAGTTGCTCAATCACGATTCAACCCGGAGTTACGCGCGCGGCGCTACACCGCTCTCCCCTTTCCCTGCGAGACTCGTCCTTGAACCCTTCCCACCTACCGACCCTCCTTTTAGGTTCTCACCCTCTACCGAGCCCGAGAAGAAAGACCACTCACGAGGCGACACAGCATCGAGTTACTCCTCTCCCCCGTTTCTAGCCATGGGGAGCGGGCTTCGCGGCGACTTTCGCCTTCCAGCGGGCGAGCGCCACGGCCTTCGGTATTTCGGGAGACCCGGAGAGGAAACTTTTCCTTTCCCTTCGCCGAAGGAGCACGCCCGTTCCGCGGCGGTTTTCGTGAAACCAGGACACGCGTGTGGTAGCCGCGGAGAAAGCGTTAGAGCTGAGTATCGGGACGGGGATAGGGGACGCGGGAGGGAGCAAGCGGGGGGAATCGGCTAACGATCGTTGCACGCGCGAACGAGAATTCATATCTCATTCGAAGAAACGTACGGAGTATCGTTTCGGAAGTACCCGCTTCTCGGGGGCCAGCGAAGGGTTATCGCGAATCGCGCGGTGGACTTTATTTAGCTGCCCAACATAGCGGGACGGTGGCCGCGGAGAGCTGCATGCGGAGAATTTTTGGAGGAAAAGGTGGTATTATGGCACCCCGCTGGTAATTCGGCCCCCTCGTGATTTTCATATTATAAACAAAAATATCTAATAGCATTATCCACTGCACCTATTACCAGAGTTGGGCATTATTCGGCTAAATTTTCATTCGAATAAGTATTCGAATAAATTTGTGCGAATAATTTTTTATTCGAATAATCTTCGAATCAAAAATTCGAATAAAATGAAATTATTCGACAATAACGAATAATTTTTTATTTGACTGAAAATTTATTCGAATAATTTCTTATTCGAATAAAAATTTAGTCGACTCAACGGACGAATAAAATGATCACGTGATTTCGGCGATGTATCGACACCACTGACTGACACCCGTGAGACCTAATGTTTTAGGTTAAGTAACTCTTGTCATACCTCGCATGACAAGCGAGCCGATGCCGTTGCCTCCAGAAGAGAATACTTCTTTAAGGCAGGATTTCCTCGGCTCGTTCAGTCGTATGCACACACTTAAAGACACACACGTCCAAAAGTATGTTGGACACAGTACAGACTTCCATCGATAGATGTCGGGTATCACATTTATTCGTCGTTCATTCAGGTCGAATAACGAATAAATTCTTATTCGAACGAATCTGCCTAGAATAACGGTACAGATTTATTCGCGAATAACGAATAATTTTTCGTCGAATAAAATTGTCATTTGTTATTCGCGAATAAATTTTGGGGATTTATACGAATCCGTATTCGAATGAAAATTTAGCCGAATAATGCCCAACTCTGCCTATTACTTAGCTATATACACAGAGAAAAATATATGACACTAGATGAAACATAGTGGTCTCTATGATAAACATAAATAACAACCTGCAAAAGGACAGTCTTTCGTCGTCTCTAAGAAGTATTTCTTGTAGGTTATAAAGGTTAAAATGTGTGTCAGGGTATATTTGATAAAAGGTACTTAGAATCGATATTTGTAAGTTAGGTCACTTAATCTTTGATATTTTCAAATATAAACTTAAAGTTTCGAAAACTGTGCGTGTTGATATAGTGGCCCCCCATAATGGAGGGTAATATACCCTCCGGGTGATGAGATCCCAAAACTCATCCTCTGATATCTCAGACATAGATTTCAGCATGAAGCTTCTGATAACGCCAATGCAATATGCATATTTTTATATGCAAATTGTTTTATTTTTATTTTTCATTACAGGCTCACAAAAAAAGATTAAAAAACATTTACTATTTTTTTTTGCTATTCCGACCAATTGCATTTTTATTTCAAAACGACGAATCACGTCACTTAGCAAACTAATCCTTCTAGCTTCCCCAAAAAACCTCTGCCATTTGTGCCAATTCTAAAAGAGTTATACGATTCCAAAAGTTGCAAACTTTCTTTCGCCCGCCACTGTACCTATATAAAACCGGAGGGTTATATTCCCACCCCTCCCTCTACTTAAACTGTTTACCTAAACACAGAATTGTAGAAGAGGACAGTAGTTAGCGACTATACGCCTTCGATCCGTCAGCGAAGAGCTGCTGATTATGCGCAGACACTGTTCCGTTCGCATTACTCCTCTTCGTTCATGTTTTGCTACGAAGCAGACTCAGCACAATCCCAACACCGCCTTCGTCATTATGCTGGACAACACGGCTCAGCCAACGAAACCATTTAAAAGTGTGCCTGCTATAAAAGGAGTGGAGTGGCTAAACCAAAACAGATTATAGATAGAGTAAGCACTACGTCGGCTTTCAACCGGTAATAGAAAACGAATTGCGTAGAAGCGGAATGGGATCGAGTGGGGCAGACCAGTGATCGAGATCGATCGTAAGACCGTTAGAGGCAAAGAGGCTGCTCCGTGGCACGCGGTGGGCCAACTGACCAATTAAGCAACCAACTGTATGGTCATCGAGCAGACGATAATGATTAGTCGGTCGATCGAACTGTTCAAAACTTTCTCTACGTGCTGCACTTAACGGAACCCTGTCTGACACGAATATCCACCACGGTATTCGAACTTTCGGTAACGGTACTGCATCGTCTATGCAGCGGGGAATGCCGGCGAGACTGGCGATGTCTCCAGAGTCTCGCAGCGATCGAGACAGAGATAGAATCACCGAGAATCGTACCACGAGAATTGCACATTCTTGTTTACTCAGCGCGCCTGATAAAGGAACAAATATCTAGCCCCACGTGCTGGTGTGTAGCACCGTTATCGTGTCCTGCTGATAAATCGTACACGAATTCTATTGACGTCGCAATCTCGAGAAGCCCCGAGAGCATTCTGCTCGCAGTGGGAATCGCTTACATTGGCTGCAAGACGGTGAGTCAATTTTGGCTGGGCAAACAGAAGTTTGATCGAGGGGTAAGATTCGAGTCAACTCACTCGGGATTTAATCTCCGGAGGAGCCGAGTTGAACGGATAAAAATATTTTTAACACCAGTTCAATAAAATTCATTGGGTGATTATAAAAATTTATTTAAAGAATGAAATCTTGGTTTTCTTTTCTTCTTATAAAGCTCCTGTTTTGGAGGGTGGGAGGCAGAGATGAGCGAAATTCTTATGTAAATCGAATTTCGCATAACGAATAAAAGTTAAGAAAATTATTCGTCGTGTGTCGTATAGAGTTAACTCGCGTTAACTAATGACGAATAACTTTTTTTAACTTTCCTTCGTGTTTCGAAATTTTATTTTAAATAAAGGTTTTACCTATCTCTGGTGCGAGGTCCCTGCGCCACTGATTCGAGTCGATTTCGGTGAGAATGCGGAGTAACGAGTGTGTTTTAATTTATTTCTTATATTCTTCTTTACTTAAACAGTAGAAAGCACTACTTAACATCTAAATATTATTCTTCCAGCGACAGTTTTACGATGCACTATACCCAAGTGTGCCACGTACCGATGATTTTTAACATTCAAAATACCCACGACAAAGCAACGTACCCTGAATGTATAATCGGCACCGATTCAGTCGCAGAGGAATCATTCGTTCCAGCTTATTACCGCTTCTTCCAATTGTTCGCGGTTCAATGTCACGAACTCTACGAATTATTTAGCTGGGAATGGAAACCAGTGGCCGGCGTGTGGCCGTGCATTATCGATGCAGGGGACTCATTAAAGAATCGTTCGATTCCGTGCCGAGCCGAGGCGATCGAAATTAAATTCCGATCGAAAAGGAAACCGATCTACGTCGGAAAGGAGCGTAGTGCCCGTTGCACCGTGCGCGCGATACGGTCGATGCATTATGAATGAACATGCACGTCCACGTGTTATTTTTAGGCCGGAAGGCGCACAGCTACGAGCCACGATAAATATAAAGTTGACACGACCGATTACGACACGCGTATTTCTCTTGCCTTTATCGTTCTGCCGCTGATAAAATAATTTATATCGACTTTATTCAACCGTGTGCAATGGTGAGCATGCGAGATTCGCCTTACTTGTCACTATAAGCTTCTCCCAGATAAAATGACCCTTAACTGAACCTGTTCAGTAGATCATTTCCCGACCTGGGATCCCCAGAAAAAGAACGAAGAACGAAAGACACCGCAGAAAAACACTCCAAGATTCTTCATCGAGAAGTTGCGCGTTATACTGAAGCTAAGCAAATACCGTCCAAATACAGAAAGACTACCCATTACTGAGAAGGATTTAGAAAGAAGGTTCTCCCACCAGAAATAGGGTAAACCAACCAGTGAATGACCGAATTGTTGAATTAGGAGCCCAGTAAATGACCGCATACTTTTAATAAGAATCGTACTTATTAATGTTTGTTTAATACGCATAACTAAAAATATGGGATATTAAACGTGCAACTATACTTCATTTATAAACATATAATAATTTTTAAATTTATAATTGACATTTCTTTGCCTAATGGTAATTCACTGGTATGCGGTCAATTACTGGTTGGTTTACCCTACCATTTTACCACCGTTTGCGATTTTTAATCTAGCATTTAGCAGATTCCCCGCGAACTACTTTCAAAACCGTCAAGCAGAATATTCTACGTACCCACAAAAATCCGCAGAGCGCCACGAACAACCACTCCGATCAACAAAAAAGAAGACACTGCCATTTGTACCATAATCTCTACTCGAAAAACTTTTTATCACCAAGCACGATCAATGCACCGCAACAGAACTCGCCAGAGAGCGTCGCGAGAGGCGCGATGCACATGCACCGAGCGCGTTGCACCGCGTCCCACGGCGGACTGCGGTTTCGCGCGACGAATCCGACGAGAATGTGCATTGGTCGGGGGAAATCGCACACCAGGCCGGCGCGGCAATGCGTGTGTATTCGCGATACGTAGCGGAGCGAGCCCGCTGGCGCGCGAGTGTACACATGCACGTGTGCCGATGTGCAAAGCCGAGATTCGCATGCACGCCGACTGACTCTGCGCGAATGAAGACCAGCCCCGCGATTGGGTCGGGATGGGGGTAGTAGCGGGCCAATCCGCGGCCGGTGCAGTTCGCCTGCAGTTCGCACACGTGCACCGCGGTGTGCAACTGCATCGAGAGGTCGACAGGTGAGGGTATTCGCGCGCAAGGAGTGGTGGCGCCGCTTTGGTCAGACATGGAGGCCAGCCAGTCAGCCGCCTTTCGACGGGAGTTTCGCTCTTTCATTGGCGACCGATAAGGGAAGGAAATGGCGACGTGGTTGTAGCCCGTTCTCCAACATTTGGCCGATGTTATTCGATATCCCAGGCCCACGCTGATGGCGCACGATACTCAGACTCGTCTTCTTCCTTTATTTCATGTGATTGAGAAACATCGGGAATATCCTCAACGTTGTCAACGCTGATTCGTTTGATAGGTACTTGCGTCTACTGTTTATCGCTTCGAAATAAGCGCATGGTAATTGTTCTTGAGTGCCTTCGGACCTTTGCGCGTTATTGGTGCAGCTTCGTGGGAAGTTCAAGTACGAACGCATCGCAAAGGCAAGTTTTATGGAGCGTGTGGTTGCACGAAGTTATCAGTTTAGATCGCTGGTTAACGAGACAACTAACAACGACTTGACAGGAGAATCGCTTCCCGAGATCGCGAATTATAAAGTAATGTTGCCTGTTAAGTGGATCCCGATTCGTTGCTCGGCTCGCTGTGTGGGTTTTTAAGGGAAAGAGGGATGGTAGAAAGTGTAGGTAGAAGTGAGACTTACCCTCGCAGAATAGGGTGACATCGGTGAGACTCTCGCTTTTGAACAAATTCGAGAACGCTGTCGCTAGGTTGCTACCGAAACTATTCCACTTGAGACAGAACTGATGCTGGTGAGAGTCCATGATGCCACCCCTAGGCCCGACCCCGTGACCTTCGCCACCCCTGTCTCTGCCACCCTCGTGTACGTATTTTCCTCCTTGGTCGCGCTCGTGCCCAACAGTTCGTCCAGCTGTACAGAAAACACTTGATACAGTCCTCCTTCGAAATGCAACTTCAAGGGTAGGTACTAAGAATTAGGGGTGAATTCACCACGTCAGTGGCGCAACCAGAGGGGAGGTTGGGGGAAATTATAAATACATTTGAACTGCGAATATTTTTATCCCGTCAACTTGGCTCCCCAAAGATTAAATCCTCAGTGCGCCACTATCTACTGAATATTTCGAAATCTCAAGGGGTCGAATCTTAAGGGGTTAGGTAACTCTAGCGATGTGGAAAACTAGGCAATTTGTAAGTGGCAGTAAAAAAAGTAAACAACCGATTAATACGAAACTTTGTACTTTATTTAAGTATAATAAGTATTAAAAAAAACGCTGCAATATTTCAAAAATGTTAATAACTAAGTCCGTGCGATGCCATTTTCCGAAACCCCGTTTTTTCTTAATGCCCAACTGGTCTGCAGGATTGCTCGAGTTCTATTTGATCAATCGATTTGAAAATTTACAGTTATCCTTGCTATTACATTTATTAAACATTGGCTTTCAAACATTTCAATGTTTGTAAAAATTAACAAAATGGCGGGTATTTCAAATTTAGGGTTCGAATTGTGACGAAAAATGCGTCAATTTACAGCTTACGTTTCGCAAAACAATTAGAAAATTTAAAAAACGGATCGTCAATGCTTAATTAATGTAATAGCAAGGATAACTGTAAATTTTCAAAGCGATTGATCAAATAGAACTCGAACAATCCTGCACACCAGTTGGGCATTAAAAAAAGGTGTTCCGGATTATGGCATCGTACGGACTTAGTTATAAACATTTTTTAAAGCAGCGTTTTTTTTAAATACTTATTATACTTAAATAAAGTCCAAAGTTTCGTATTAATCGGTTGTTTAATTTTTTTTAAAAAAATTGCCTAAGCAGTTTTCCGCATCAATAGAGTTACCTAACCCCTTAAACGACGATGGTAGCATTCCTTGAAGCGTCGCGATACGATTCCCGCTTGGCACATTCAGCGAGAGCTGCAGTTCCGAAAGCATCGCCCTGTTCGCGATAAATTCCAGATCGATTCCACAAGACGCGGCCGCATATCACCCGACGAGATCGAGGAGGCTAACCGCAGTCGCGATCCCATTTAACAGTGTCACGAAAGCTTGTACCGGATTTCCGCGGAGCGCGATAAAGCCGCGTACGAAACCTACCAATGCTCAGGACCGTATTACCCGTCCGCTGGAAGCAAGCTCAAGGGAAGCGGCGTTGGCAATGATGCATCGGTGAGCGAAGCAACGTCAACCCGCAAACACACTTCGGGGCCTCGTGGCTGTCTCGCTTCGCGACCGAACCACTTAACGCAACCGTAGAGTTCGTTCTCAACGGGCAGAGCGCTCTGTACACCGGTCACGCGTGCACGTGTCCACCGAGCACATGATCCCCGAAAGTGTCCCGCTCGCAACTGCACTGACTTTACCAGCAACCGGACTAACGCGTTACGAGCTAGCTGGACAATAATGCAGCAAGTACTTTCCCGCCGGATTTCTTTGCCGTAGTGTACCCGGAACACTGGTCGCGTACACACTGAGACGGGCACCGGGAGCGTTCGTTCTACCCGGCCGAAATCGAGTCACCGACTTGCATCGCGCATCGCCGCGGCGAGTAACGAATCACGCGTAACTGTCCAACCGCGCCGGTTACCTCTGTCTCTCTTTCACCGGTTCCGAGCCCCTTCTCCCTCGGTCTCTCGCGGCGGGCCGGTCTGCCGTCCCTGTCCAACTGTCGCGGGGGCCACGGGTAGGACAGATACGCGCGCGGGAGGAATCGGTACGGTGATCGCGCGAAGCGACCGAGCGGCCGGCTGAACGGAGAAGGAGGATCGGGCGGAGACGCTGTGGTGGCGGTGTCGCGGTGGAAAGAACGTGAATATGGGTCATCGGTGCCGATGCAAATGCGGTTAGACGAAATAGTGTGAGTCCTCCGCTGTGTTTCGGGAGCGGGAAAGGGGGGAGGGTGGCGGTAGCCGGGGCACGAGGAAGAGGGAAGGTCGCGTAGGTGGGAGAGGAGCGGTTGAACGGTGGAGGGACGGCGGTAGAAGGGGGGAGCGTAAGATTCGACTTTTTCGGCGGAGGGTGGGAGGGAGATTGCTTAAGGCTAGAACTTTAGTTGGCGTGGTTCTCTGTACCCCCTCCTTCTCATCATGTGTGCTTTTCTCGCTGCTCCCTATGTCACTCTATCTTCCTCCACCCTTTTCACGCTCGTTTCCCGGTCTGTCTCTCGCTCGAATTTTACCCTCTCTCTGGCCGTCGCTCTTTCACGCTCACCGGTGCCCCTGCCGCCCAACCCTCCCTCCTCCTCCGAACCCCTCTAACGCTTCTAAGGTATCGCCCGTATCCCCGCCACTTTCTAATCTAACACGTGCCAGGGCCGAAACGCGGATACGTGGCGCCACTCGGCGAGAACGCCGCGCTACGTGGAAGGGATTCCTCGCTGCACGGCCGTCGCCGTTACCACGGGGCCGCGGGATTACGTCACTGCTGGTCGAAAGTTTAATCGGGCGCGGACTATGCAGGGCCGACCGTAGATGCACCGTGAAAACTTCGATTCGTTTCGGAACCGAACGATTTGGTTGACTTCGGTCGTTTTAGCGTTTTAGCTTACGCAGGGTGCGATTTTTACGAGAGTTTTAATCGATTTCTTGCGGTGCTATTATATTTAGAATTGGGCAAAATGTCGGGTGTTCTTTCAAATCGAATTGGGTCGCATGTTTATGCATTCGTGGGAAAGAGCTTCTTTGTTTGTATTTGTGATTGGACAGAGTGAAAATAAATCAGAGGCAGAAGGCTTGGAACTAAGGTTGCCACCCGTACTTTAGAATAAAGCATCTTATGTTATTATAGGTAAATATAGTCTATACTTTTGAATAATGTAAATGTATTCTATAATTTCGAATAACAATAAAGTACGCAAAAATACTTTATTTGACAATTAATGATATTACGTGAAACCTAACGCAATATTATTATCTTCTATCTGTTCTCGCAATTTCAGCATTTACTGAGAGAGTTTTCTCTGTTATGAATGTGAAGCGGCGGAATGAAAGAAACAAGGCCTCTCTCAATCTAATAAAAAAAAGAATTATTTATATATTTCAATATAAATATTGAGTGCAATGATGCCATTGTGATATTTAAAAATAATAAAAATTTACTCTGTAATGGTAAAAGCAATAGAAAATATGTTTGGAAGAAATAAAAACTAATAAGATTAAAATGTACTTTTAATTTGTTGAGCGTACTTTTTTGTATACCCCACGAAAGCAAATGTACCTACGTTATTTTTCTGTAAAAAAGGTGGCAACCCTCCGTGGAACAGATGCAGCGTGTTCCGAAATATTTCCATGCCTTGTTCATTCGCGAGTCGGACAAAGAAAGCGAATCATACTTTCACTGTTTCAATGGCTTCCAACGACGATTCCCGTGAACCTGTACACCATAAACACCTCGCGTCGAGATACCTTACCGATCCCTCGATCATCCGTTACACCGAGAAACTACGAACCGGCCAAATTACTCAGCACATTCTAATGCCCACGAAAGTGAAGCGTAACGAACTCGATTTCCAAGGCATCGCCATGCTAGCCAGAACGTTGCGGGACCCGTGCAAGCCCTCGCTTCAAACTTTCCACTCGAAATGGCCCTGCGTCGGGGCTAAGCAAACCGTGCATTGATTTATTACGCTCGGCAAGTTGCTGCGATCGCGCGGACTCGAATTCGAAGGATGAAGATCGCGGGGCTGCGCGTGTTTGCCTCGGGCTTTGCTGGAACTTGGAAAGCAAACGGGAATGACTGTGTACACCGATGAATAAGTAACCATGCGCTCTAAACACACGTGCGTCGCACCTTACGTAATAACGCCCGCTGATCCCCGAAGAGGCATTCATTCCAGACGAGGCTGGAGGGTCGAATTCCCGATGAAATCGCGATTGCCCGACGTCATCGTTGTACGCGACGTGGCCCGAGTCCTGTTCTAGTTGAGTCCACGCGCAACAGCCACACCGGCGCGTGTGAAGTCGAGGTCACGGGGCGAATTTACGAGCGGCTGAATGAATCGGGACGAAATGACCGGCTCGCGTCATTCTCCGTTCTGACAATAAAAAAAGCCTTCGAACGTTTGACGCGGGCTGCGCGGAAGCCGTTGCTGCGAACCGTCGCCGACTGAGATCGTTTCTACAGGCGTTTAAAGGTTGCATTCGCGAGATTTGTGTTCGATTCGGTGCGGCAATCACGGAGTAGAGCGTAGCGGGGAAATTAAATAGAATAGTAGAAACAGTTGCGCGACGTGTGTAGAACTATTGGAAGAGACGCGGAGGTGTTGGGGAGGCGCAGTTAAGTAGAATTCTCCCTTATTGTTCAGACGAGCGTGGAATCGGGATCCTACTGGTCCAGTGGCGAGGCGTGATAAGTCCGATACTATTCGTCAGACCGCCACCTTCGAGAATCGATCAACTCCACGCCCCGGAGTGTGTCACCGTCGCGGAACACCGCTTCTGTACGTCCCTGGTCCGCCAAAATTTAGTGTGCACTCCCTGCCCCGGCATTGCGTGCGTGCAAGAGGCGTCGTGGCTCGCGAGGAGGGCGGAAGGGTAAGGGGGAAAAGAGCGTAGGAGTCCTAGCGGGGGACGAGAGAGCTGCCGAAAGGGAGACAAAGACGGACGTAACACTAAAGAGTAATGAAAGGAAGGGGTACGAAAACGAGTGGGGAAGGAGCGAGAGAGAGGGTCGATGGAAATTCAGGCGCTCGAGGCATCGGTGCTGCGTGACGTTCAGCGATGGGTATAACAAGCTTCTCCGTTTCGCGGGCTTCCGAGCAATTCGTTTACGAGTATTATCGTGAACCTCGAGTACAAAAATAGGAGAAAAATGGGGAATTCTTTATGGAATAATTGAAACCGAGGTAGACATATCTCCGTTTCCACTTGTATCGGATCAAGTAGGAAGAATAAGCGTCATAAATTGAGAGTTAAATTGAGCACAAAATGAGACTAATAATATTAATATTGGAATAATGAAAATATTAATGATAGGGGAGCCACGTGACGTGTGGAGAGTATAATAATTAATAACACTCGCACACGCAACATATGTAACCCCATTCTGACGCCGAAAGGCAAAAAATAAACACATTTAATACTACTAATACTACTAATAATAATAATATTGAAAGGGGATGATAATACTAATATTGATAAAAGAGAATAATAATAATAATACTTAACCCTTAACTGGTATACTGTTTTTGGCAAACGTAACTGGTATCTTGGGGTCGTGGCAAATCCCAAATAAAAAAGGACACAGAAATTTGTAAAGTCGACACTAGAGCAACCTCTATGAATATTTTGTTCTTAGGTAATGTATAAAATAATAGACAAGTAGAAAGTTAAACTATTATTATAAAATTAATTAGAAATTCAATTTACAAACCTAGACAACCAACAATTTTGAATGGAACTTTGCGTGGTTGGGATCACGAGGAACCCCAGGATACCAGTTAAGGATTAATAATAATATTAAAATAGAATAATAATAAGAGAAAACTTCAACTAATCTGAATCGCGAAGCAAAGCACTTCCAACTCTCCTTCTAACCGAAAGATCTCACCTTCTAACCCGAACAAACTTCATCGCCCCGTTTCAATGCCCCAAAATCTCAAAAAAGAAATTCTGAAACTTGAATCTCAACTGTCACTCGGCATGGGAATCTTGTCGCGCGGTGGAACAAATTGGAACCAATTATTACTCTGGCTTTTGGTTTTGATAACTTAGTTTTCATTGCTTTTGCATTAAGAAAATTGAACTCCTTTAATTCAGCAGAAAAATCATTTGTATATTTTAAGATTTCTTCCCCTCTTGTGAATTGAACAGATACAAAATCATGAAGATATAGTCTAGAAGAAATTTTTTTAATTTGTGCTGCGAAGTGAAGACTTCCCAATCAAAAAAATGATATTCATTTCACAAACGTCTACTTTGGAAGAATTTGCGTCCTGCACAGCCCATTTAAAATCATTAAAATCAAACACCGTATGTAAACTTAGAACAATCTAATTTAGTAGATAATACATAAGACATTATAAAGTAGTAAAACAATCTGAAAAGTAGTTAGGATGAATAAATTAGACTATTTCTAGATCTCTACGAAGCACATAGGGTTTTCTAACTTTACCTAAAAGGTAAAGAAACATATGGAACTTCAAATATTTCAACATATCTTGAAAAATTAAAAAATGTTAGATAGGACATTTTAACTAAGGAGGGCAGAATTGCTTTCGCCGCGACGCACAGTGGTTCGAGTATACTACATACTAGTTGGAAAAAATTATTTTTTCGCGGGTTTGGGTTTATATGGGGTTCAAATTGCTTGAAAACAAACCTGATTCGTATTACAGTTTATTATTTCAATAAAAATATCAATAAAATAAAAATATGACTAATTCAATTAAGGGAAAAGAACAAAACGACAGTATTGTACTTTAAATATAATTAACAGTTATAACATTATGTCTATTCCTGTAATTTCGGAGTTTTTATGTTTAAAACCTGGTTTTTGAAATCAGTCTTCTGTGCATCGCTATTAAAATAGTGTTTTACTATATGTTCGACGTCGATCCACGCGACAAGGGTTGAATGTACGGAAAGTAGAGACTTTCTAGTTTATTTTAATCAATCGATCGATCTGCAAAAATTTGCAAAACTATATTTTTCTAATTGTTTTCGAGCGCGACGCTCGGCATAGTTTTGCAAATTTTTGCAGATCAATTGATTGATTAAAATAAACTAGAAAGTCTCTACTTTCCGTACATTCAACCCTTGTCGCCTGGATCGACGTGGAACATATAGTAAAACACTATTTTAATCCACTGAGTGGTGCTACCGAGCGTCGCGCTCGAAAACAATTAGAAAAATATGGTTTTGCAAATTTTTGCAGATCGATTGTTTGATTAAAATAAACTAGAAAGTCTCTACTTTCCGTAGATTCAACCCTTGTCGCGTGGATCGACGTGGAACATATAGTAAAACACTATTTTAATAGCGATGCAGGGAAAACTTATTTCAAAAAGCAGGTTTTAAACTTAGAAACTCAGAAATTACGGGAATAGACATAATGTTATAACTGTTAATTATATTTAAAGTACAATACTGTTGTTTTGTTATTTTTCCTTTATTGAATTAGTCATATTTTTATTTTATTGATATTTTTATTGAAATAATAAACTGTAATACGAATCAGGTTTGTTTTCTAACAATTTGAACCCCATATAAACCCAAACCCGCGAAAAAATAATTTTGTCCAGCTAGCATGTAGTGTACTCGAACCACTGTGCGACGGATCGAGCCCATCGCTAGCTGCGTGGCAATGAAGAGTAAAGGAAAGCGAAAGGGTAGGGAAGGGGGAGGCAGGGAGGGAGGGACAGAGAGAGAAGCAATTGCGGCAACGGTGATAGGGGAGGGAGATATTGCGCGTGGGGAGGGGTCAGGGCGAGGGTGGCGGAGGAGGGGAGACTCGCGGGAGGATCGAGGAGGCTCAAGGTCGCTGCGGGGCCGCACGCGCGCCCCTGGCCACGCACACAGCGGCGCGCGCACGCACACGCACACGCTTGCGCGCTGCAACACGGTCGGGCGTGTGCACACGGGGGCGGCGGGGGTGCGTGCGCGCTGCAGCGCACACGCACTTCGCCCCGCGCACGCGCAACCTCGCGGCGCGCGTTCCGCGAGCCGTTGCGCGGGTGTGCGTGATATCAGCGCTGATTTCGAGCGCCCGCGTCAACGTAGGTGTGCACGTGCGTGTACGTGGGTGTGTATCTGCGTGGCCGAGCACCGTAATTCGACGGTTCTCCTATGGCGACGCGTATTATGTCACCGGGTCTGGGCTGCGGAGAAAACACGCTGCGTTGTATGGATTTTTAGGGATTCGGTGTGGAAAGCGCCGCGAAGGGATGACAGGGGACGGGCACTCGTCGAAAGTCTAAATTGAATCGGAGGCCCTACGTGATTATCCTTTCGCGGCCATTCATTTTCCGTGGCAATTAACGGGAAGTCGCTCTAACACGTAGAAAAGCTTCTAGATCCAGATGGCGTCTGATCGTTGCTTGAGGAAAATTCTCGCATTAAGTGAACCTAATGATAATCAAATCCATCGGATGACAACGGAGATGTACATTTTGTGGAAGTTAGGTTGCTGATACGTTGAAGGAACTGAAGGAGATTTGACGTTGATGTAGATGCTTTGAGACTGTCGCGCATTCTGGTAGAGCGCGTTGAAGCGAATAGAACAAATTAATAATAGGATTGATTAGGGGAGGGTTGCCTATATCGTACCACTTAAGACATTTTATGTTATATTTCATATTGGGTACTAATTTGAATGCAAATGACTATTGGATATTGCAGCTTGATCTTTTAGGCACCTACTATTATACGCTTTACCTTTTGTTCAGAACAAATTAATTTGTTATTAATCGTTTTGTCACATACTGTACAAGGTATGTAAAATATTCTACATTAAACCCGCTTTTAGAAAAATACAAAAATACAGAACAAAATTGCATTGTTTGATTATTATCAGCTAAAAATAAACTGGTAAAAAGTTACATCAATCATACCTAATTTTTTAAATGTTTATAGCACGCATAAAGTAGGGTGTAAGCTCGAAAGCTTTTGTTTCCATTTCTTATTTCGCATTTACTTGATATTTTTTATCATCAGATGCCGTTTATATTCATTAATTACTGAGAACGATTGGTGAGGTACGATTTAGGTGACCAGTACGATATTGGCAACTCTTCCCTAATTGTCGCTACGCTTCAGTTATCAATTGTTTATAAACTTTTCTCTGCGCTTCGCTGAAACGCGCGACGGCCTTTAACCGAATACGCGAGTGAAAAGACAATGGCTCCACTTGACGCTTACTAATTGCAGCTTTCTACCGTTAACAATAACGCGTAGAAACTCGAGATGGCCGAAATTACGAATATGATGCATATTCACGCACTGGGCGCTACGCACGCGCGACTTTGTGACGCGGCGTGGCGCAGAGTAGGCGGTATTCCTGGTCGAATATCCACTCGTGTCATCGAGTTCGATCGCAGTTACCCAGAAATACCTTGCCGAAATATGGTCTTCACATTACAAGAAAAACAAAATGTCATAAATAGCCCAATGAATTGTCAACCCATACTAAAACAAGTCAATTTCAATGTAATCACTAAGAGCCCAAGGCATCGTAATCTTTTTAACGTAAAAACTCATCGAACCCTCGATGACAAACAAAATTGCATCAATCATATATGTAGCATGGCTAATTCTTATCACGACCAACTTATATTTTTCTCCGATATAATAGATATTCAATAGATAGTTGCGTTGAATGTCTCATATTGTATATTCACACTTTTCTTTTCCTCTCTGTCTTTCTTTCTTAATGCGCGTCCGTTTGTCTACCTCATTCTGAAATTAATTGTACCAAAAGGTTGTCTAACCCGTCTATTGTAAGGAAAATTAAAATTAAAAAGAAAAATCTAAATGTTTGTTAATCAGCTGAAGTCAATTCCCTGATAAAAGGATTAGGTCCGACTTTTCTTCATAAACTACTGGATAGACACACCTACAGAATCACAATATTTCTCAAGAAAAGTAGGATAAACACCGCAGAAAGAAGAACGAAGCCTACCTCCCGATATCTAAAAATCTGGCAAGTGTTTCCAGCAATAAGCTCAGCTCCTAAAAGATCAGACGCTTGCATTTACTCTGAAATACATTCAGCTAAAGGTACCTGAACGACTATTGTACGTCTACTTGAATTAACCACGCCATTACTCCCACTCGTGTAAAGTGTTTCCCTCGTCTGCTAGTAAAAGCAATGTA
The DNA here is from genome assembly GCA_963855975.1 of Andrena chrysosceles. NCBI lineage: Eukaryota > Metazoa > Arthropoda > Insecta > Hymenoptera > Andrenidae > Andrena > Andrena chrysosceles. Next base: position 3,857,064 of record OY979766.1, on the reverse strand, counting down.
TTCGAAAGCAACTACCCCGGGTGGAAATTGCATTTACGAGCGAAAAAATGTTCGAGTGAATTGCAGCAGGCCGGAGATGGTTTCCCACCAAGCGCCCCGTTGTTTTTTCTCTCGGGCAGAAAACTGCATTAGTGCATTAGGCTGTGTAGACAGTAACCGAATTATTTCGCCGATTCAATTAAGGGCCCCGCTTGAACCGCGCTCAATGGGTCCCAGAACCATGGCACGGCTTTGATAAACCACTCTATTAACCACCCCCACGGATCAGTCAAAAACACGAGTCACCGAAAGGTGTCCATTTTCTTTGGAAATGGATCCGCCGCATTTGCACTCAACGTTATTATTCAAGCCTGCGTCGGTAAACTAGAATTGCAATGATTTTAAATTCTACAGTATTGCATGGTAATGAGTACTACTTCGTTACTCAGAGTCCATAGGTCACAATTGCATTCGATGAATTTATGAAGTAAATTCGAATAAATTAATAGCATTATGCAGATGACAGCAACTATGTACAATTCATTGTTATGAAACGTTAATTCCGCCGATATGAATCGGTCTCAATGTCGTGGAGTAAAAGTAATATAATTTTTCAAACACAAGGAGGTAATCTTCACCGAAACAGAGTTAGGTGTTTACCATTCCTATCGTTTTCCCCTATCGAAATTCGAGGAGGCTTGCAACGTTGCGTCGGGGAGAAAGCAACGTGGTACGAGGGGGTGATAACGTTGTGGAAAATACATTCTACGAAGGACCTGGCCCTGAAGTATAGTCAATACTGCAGGCAGCGATGCCTACCGCAGCACTGTTTCCCCCTTATCCGACCATCCCCCATCGCTTCTACCCCTGAATGAAAGGGAAAGCGGGAAAGAGAGAAGGACGAGATTTGCGCGAATCCTGAATCCCAGTAATAATTGCCGAGGGGGTAGAGAAAATGCAGAGAAAGGGTTCCTCTGATGAAAACTTCCACCCGAAAATGCAGACGTGTTCACCGAGCGTAGTGTACATTTCGCTTCGTACGAAGGGACGGTAAAAATCTGTGAAGTCAAGACCGTTTGCACAAAAAAGTATTTTAACGAGACACTGAAATGACTCGTAATATCAACGAGGGACAGTATGGGCATCAAATAAACGTGTATAAAGATACTTTCCTCGGGTATAATTACTGAAGGATGAATATTCTCGGGGGATGAAATATTTCAGAATATAAATGAGAGGCAAATTAATACAAATAGGAAATTTGCTTAACACCGTGCTGTGGGAGCAGGTGTCCCTTAATCGAAAGCAACCAAGCCTCAGACAGTCCTTACAAATCGATGCAAGGACTTGGTCATGATGCGTGCGGGGATACAATTTATCCTTCTGACATAGTAATTATTTAACTGCCCCCGTATTTACCTACGAAGCATTACTGCAACAGGCTTAACTAATGACTCCAATTTACATATGCGTGCATCTACCACCGACCCCAGAAAAAAGCCCCAAATTCCCGCTCGCAGACGTTCAAGCAGCACGCAAGCACTGATGAAAAAGCTTCAAGTGACCCGATCAAATTCTTTAATCCTCTAATCTTCCTAACCATCTCCCAGGTCTGTCAATTTCCCAAAGGTTGCAAATCTACCGGCTCGGCCGCTCGCGAAACGTGTCGATCTGCCTACTGGAGCAACGGATTTTCCGAAAGACCGTCGCACAGTGGTTCAGAGGCGGAAAAAAACTCAAAAAATCATGTCACAATTTCGTATTGCTTTTTTAGGTATGTTTTTTCATCGGTTATGTATTGATCATTTCCTGTCACTTAGCCTCTAAAACCGATTACAAGTGCGGAAAAACTCGCACTAAAGAAGTATGGCCAAAATTTCTACATATCACTAAGTGGACCTGTTTTTTCCGGAGTAGTTTTATTACTCATTTTTACATAGTGTAGAGCAAAAAGAAGTAGAATTGAAACTGTTGTCAGAATATAACAATATCTCAAAGAATACCGAGGTGTTTTAGAAATCACCATTTTTTTCAGGTACCTCCGTCTACCTCCGCAACGACACTGGAAAGGTTTGAAAGTACATATTTTGAGGTACAATTCCCATTAAAAAATTTCACCGTCCATCACCGTCTGTACCGTATGCAAACGTTTTTGTAAGTTTTTTTCGTAAAAAAGGTTAATACCTAATTGCTACTGTTGACCGTCGATCGCTCTTGTGGGTGTCGCCTTTCAATAGAAAATTTTGCGCTGATTCCGAATATACCCCATGTTCCTATACCTGAAATAAACGATTCATGTGTTTTAGGCCAAAAACCATGGAAAATCACGTTTTTTCACATATTTTGCGATATTGAGCAGTTTTCTTCTGCCTCCATGTAATTTTGTCCAATAAAAAAGTTGTATAGAAAATATATCGTTGACTGATATATATAGATATATTAGACAAAATTGCCTAAACATTGTACAAGTACAAAATCCGTTCAAAAAACGAATATTGACAGTTAAAAATAAATTTAAAAAATTTAAAACGCATATTTTAATTCTATACAACTTTTCTATTGGACAAAATTACATGGAGGCAGAAGAAAACTGCTCAATATCGCAAAATATGTGATTTTTGTGATATGTATTTTTCATGGTTTTTGGCCAAAAAACACATGAATCGTTTATTTTAGGTATAGGAATCAGCCGAAAATTTTCTATAAGAATACATAGAGAACCCAATTTTTTTCCAAAATTTCCCATTTTGAACCACTGTGCGTCGCGGCGTTCCAGCAAAGCGTAAAGCGCGAAACAAGAGAATCGGTGCCACGAGGACGCGGGAAACGGTGACGAAATCGAACGCGAGGCACCGTACTCGTGGGCGATACTCGTAAAGAAGGAATTGGGGAGATCGAAGGGAGGGAGGGTCTCACGGTTCGCGCGGGAACCGAGGAGGAAAACAAGGAGCAAACAGCCTGTAGCGATGGATGCTCTACCTTCGACGTTTCATCCAAATTCGCCGGCCCTAAGAGCTGCCGTTATTGCCTTTCGCTCTCTCGCGTTTTCCGCCCTCGGCGCCGATCGCAACCCCTTTTTTTGCTCCGAGCGTACCGAACCTGTGCGTTACTTTTCATCGTCAGATACCAAGTTGTGCGGTTTGGTACAGACTATACGGAAGATAGAGCGTCTTTCGCTTTTGAATTAGTGAAGACCGGGGATAGTTGATACATTATTCGGACTTCAATATTTTTCATTTTTTATATGAATGAATTACTTAATAACAAATATGGCAAAATATAGTTTGGTCCTTCCTCTTTAATGCATAGTGAGCGAAAACTTGAGAGAATACGTACGAAATGAATGAAAAAATATTATTTGGACGATCAATTTGGATGTATCAAAACTATTTACTTTTTCTCTATATAAATGAAAACAGTTAAAAACAATTGGTAAAATCAAGGTAGGGTAAAGGCACCAGTAGTCGACCATGTATCAGTAGTCGACCACTTTCAGAAAAACATGAAAAATAAGATTTTTAGAAGTGACGATCTTTTGAACAAAGTGCAGTTCTTTAACTGGACTCTAACTGCACTCTAAACACCTGTCACTTCTAAAAACCTTATTTTTCATGCTTTTCTGAGAGTGGTCGACTACTGATACATGGTCGACTACTGGTGCCTTTACCCTACACAGACTTACGCTGAATCGTAGTAAAGAATTGAAAAACAAACATGACATATCTCGATCAAATGAAGCTACATATTGTACAGGTGTCGAGATAAATCGTCTGTATCAACTACCCCCGGTCTCCGCTACTGATAGGTGGCTGAATCCTCCAATTTTACAATCAGTAGCTAATAGATAGAAATCGATTCTTTTGTAACAAAAGAAGCTAACGTATTTAGTATTCGTTGCTTCACACCATCCAAAATCAGGATAATGCGTAAAAGCGTAAGAACCGGAGAAACTGCCTGATTTGTTTTTCTTGCGGTAGAATAAACGCGCGTACATTTTTTCTACGTAAGTCGTTAGTGGGATATCCCTTTGTAGCGCGGAGGAGGAAACGAGAGTGGGACCGCGCGTTTTTGTCGGCCGCTAGACCTTGTGGGAACGCTAGGAAAGAAATTAAGTGGAAGAAATAGAACTGTGCGGGTCCCTTTAGGGCCGCCGCGAAACGAACGTAGTTTCCGTCGGGCACCGTTACGCGGGATGCACACGCGTGTGAACGTGCGCGTCGCGCGTGCATGCGCTGCATACGATTAAGCAGAGGAAACGAGAGATGTACGTGGACTTTGAATGTCACGCGTAACGGTGAGGCGACGCGCGGATCCGAACGTGAACGCGTGGAGCTATTTATTTAGTGAAGCGAACGGTTAATGAGAGTAGACTGCGGAGAGCAAGGATTCCCACGAAGTGGAGAAGCTGTTATAGGAAATATAAAGATCTCGATCTAGAGAGAAAATCATCGCTGTGAAACCATGCGATGAATCCTCTTTTACTTAGGTATCTAGCAACGTTCGTAATTAATATCTTTGAATGTAGGGTGACACTCGGTTTAGTCTGTGATAGTGGTTACTCCGTGATACTTTTTCATTCGTCTGTAACTCGAAGTTGCCAGACTCAATTTAGTTTATAAAAAAAAGTAATAGCGTTGATCTGCTAGTTTATGATGCGGTAAAAGAATCAGTCAATTGAAGCTAGTGTGATAGATTGAGAGCGTTTTTGTTCTAGCAGCGCATTGTTTGGGAAATTCTTCGTGCTAACTGTGGACGGTCGCTTGTTTATCTATTACTAGCTTCACTACTCGGCTTCGCCCGAAGTTTAGATTCTGATTTTATAAAAAAAATTTAGAACCAAACAACTTTTGTCTGAAACATTTCTTCGCCTCTCAAAAATTATACAAGTTATTCAGGTGGTACACACCAAAATTATTTTCAACGTTATTTTCTCTATGTTTCTCTGGTTTGCATTTTTTGTTCGTCAATTTTTGTTTCTTAGATCTTATGAATTCTTCTATATTCAGAGTAGGTGTTTTCTTCTTCTTGTTGCTTGAAACAGTGGGGTACGGTTTTGCCCAGTACGCTTGTGCCCCAAGACGTAAGCACCTACACATTTGATTACAGCTAAATATGAAAATGACAACAAAAAATTAACGACACTGGTAATATCTTCACGTAACTTACATCCTAATCACCAACACACTATACAGTCCACTTAAAGTCAGTCGAAAATAAGATCAGAGCACTTGGAAGCAGAATAAATTTAAGAATTCGCTGGAGTGTACGTATTTCGTTACGAATCTCTGTTGACTAATAGTTCAATATAGCGGAGAACAATTGCCAAACGCGCGTAGGCTTCTTTCATTTATTATTTTCAGGAATAAGTCTGCTATACGATTTTGTACAGGTTTCCCCTACTTAATAGATTTCTCTTTACCTATTATTTATTTGTACAATGTCTGATCTATCACTATATCCTAGACTCACTTTCAGAACATGTGAATATTAGCAGTTAAAAGAGAAATTCTAAAACCATCACGGACTTCCCAGAGTTTATAGTGCTCGACAATATTTTTAGCCGAATATATGATTATGTATACATTAATTGAAACATAAATGCCAAAGAAAAGGCATATACAACCTTCATAAAAATCATGTAAGAAGTTAATAAGACAGAGAAACCAATTTGAGTGCACGAAATTTACATACAACTTTAGAAAACTTATAGCGAGGGCTAAATTATCGTGACAAATTTTTCTGACGATAAACTTTGTCGCTTTGAATAGTCACTTGTTTACTAATTCTTCAGTTTGAAAAAATACGCCATCTTCCAACTAATAATCGATAACTCAAAACAACACCATTTACGTATCAGATAATACACTATTTACTTCACAGGAATTTCGTTTACCTTTGCACCTAACCGCTCGACAAAAAATAGTGTCCAGCACTATACCCTACAAAACTTTTGAAAGCTACTCTCAACAGGTAGATACACTACTACCAAACAAGCTGCCCAAATCGTCGGTTCCCCAAAATACCTGAGTTACCTGCCCACATATCAGTCACAGAACCATCGGAGACACCAACGATCGACCAGAAGTGTTCCCCCGCACTTACTAGTAACTGGCCACGCGTTTGCCGATCGAACGCGTAGAAAAGGCGATCAACGATCGGTGGCCAACACACTCGATCCGCGATACGATCCTATGCAAGATGCCGCGGGCAAATGGGCGAACAAACCCAGTCGAACAATATCGATCGGTGATCGATGGGTTCCTGGCGTCGACGGCGACGCGTGGCGGTCGGTGAGAATTCGTGAGAGATAGCGCGAGAAGAATGAGCAGGTGAGCACGGGTGTGTACCTGGCCGATGCAGCCACCATGGATTGACCAGAGATGGTTGTTGGTTGCCGTGGCCCTCACCGACAGGGGCGTACATCCTCCTCCGACTACGTCACGCCCGTCACTGCCGCCCTGCGCGGCTGCACCCCCGACTGCCTTCAACCCCATAACCCACCGCTCCTCCCGGGATTCCTGTCACTTCCCCTTCCTCCACGTACGCAAGAGGGTTGCAAGGTTACCAGCGGGCCCCTCCGTCCGCCGCCCCTACAGCGTTCAAGGTGGAGGAACAGCCGCCTCCGCCGTCGGTCGAGCGACGCACAAGCCACCCCCGGTCGGCTCTGCTACGCAGGCGACCGGCCAGCCGCAGCCATCACTTTCGCTGGAAAGTCCTCGGGGCCGTTACGAGGGCGGCCTCGACCAGGGCTGACGTTGCAGAGGGCGAGCGCGATTAACTTTTTCATTTTTCCGTTCCTTTTCTTCCATTCCCTCTTTTTTTTCCTCCTCTCCGCCCGGTTTTTTTCTTTTTCGGTAACCTCCCCTGCGAACGCCGCGGAGGAACGTTCCCCGAATCGATAAGATAATTCGACTAGCGCGCTGCTGGACGAAAAAGTGGATGGGACGATTCGGCGGGCGTACCGACGCTCGCCGAATCGACGAAATACAGCACCGTTGCTATGCAATCGACGCCACGACTTTGTTGATCGCGAGGCGTAACGGGGGAGGAAATTCGTCCACTTGAGAATCGCGAGCCCACGCGGGCTGTGCCAGCTGATCGAAACTATGTATGAAGCGGGGAGTTCTCTACTGTATTACCCACGATTTCACTTTCGGGGAGATCTCGGAAGCTGGGAGTTAGTGAATGGCATTTTCGATCCGAAATTCGAGGTTCCACGAGCTCGAAATTTGCTCGGTGCGTTTAATGTATGCCGATGATATCCAGATACCCACGCAGCTATTTTTCAGTGGGACGCCGGGTGCCCGAGATGCGTACTCCAAATGCGATCTGTTAGTCAGATTAAGCAGGTGACACCGAGTGCGCTCAGTTTACGGATGGAGAGCTTCTGACGTCAACATATTAATTAAAAGTGGTCGTTCTCAGGTAGGCGGTCTCGTAGTGGCCGCGATAACGTCACGCCTCGTACCACGGTCACGTTTAAATTGCCCCCATCTGGCCGACGAAATTCGTGAGTTAAAATAGAAAACACTGAGATCGTCGTCATCTTTTTAAAAGTCTCGAGCCATATTAAAAATCGTCTAAGCGTAACCGGAATGGTTAAAATTTGGCGAGCGATTTAAAGGAATTTCGACGCGATCCCCTTTCACCCTATATCGCATAACTCGAACCGCTTGATAATTAAGGTATTGTCTCGCATACCGCGTTCCCCCTTCGCAGCCCCCCGCGAAATTTTTCGCCAAATCGAACACGCGCTCGCGGGTTGCAGCGCGATGGTTCGATATAAAATTTCCAGGGGAGAAGAGAGGCAGAGAAGACGTTCTTCTGCCGGGGAATTCCGCGCGCGCTAGGTACGTTCCTGGAGGTAGCAGCGGAGGGGAGAACAACCTTGCAAGCTCTCACACCCCCCCGGTATGCGTAGCTGCGTCGGTGGTAGGGTCTGAAATTTTGGAGGTTGGCGGGATCGGTGAGTGCGGAGGGGATCGAAGGGCGAAAAAGCGGGAGGGCACCGGCGGGGGCGAGCGGGGTGACGTGTCCTTGGGGGCGGTGGGGTGAAAGGGGGCGGTCTGAAGGGAGCCGGGCAACCTGCACCCGGCAACAGCCCCCGACCTCGGAAGAACTAATCATTAACCTCCTTTCACCCTCCCAAACACCGCTCTAACTCGACCACCTTCGCTTCACTTTCACCTGTGCCTCCCTTTCTCTCCCCTCCAACGCACCGAGCTTCCCACCTAACCCCAAGCTCGCCCACGCTTCGCGCGATTACGATTACCCGGGCTCGCTTTCGCTGCTCTTTCACGGCCCTCGCGTCGCTCTCAGCGATACGCGTGCCAACCCTCGCCAAGCGAATGCAACCCGAACTACACCTAGTTTTCTAAACTACACCCGAGGCACTGTGGAAGCTAACTGTTTCTATCTGTTTGCCGAAGGGAGAAGGGCGAGTGGAGTGGCGCGAGGGAAATTGCTCTGAAACTAGTTTGGTCTAGGAACCTCGGCACAGGAAGCTGCGGAGGGTTGAAGCGCCGTAACCCTGTTGCTGTCTTCTATGCGTGTATATACATAACCACGTTGAAACTTGCACCCCGTGCAACCCTCCGAATTTCGTGGTAACGGTACACAGATAAACGCATGTGGATAGACCAATAAATACGGGGAGACTTGGGTAAGTATATGTTATTATGCACCTCGCAGTGCATCGAACTACAGCAAGGGTTTTCCTATTTCCGTTTCACTTGTTGCTTAAATATATGAATATAATTTTTCAAATGTTAGGTGAGATTGCTAGTGAGTATAGAGTAGAAATCTTTTAACGAGCTGTTTGCATTGGTAACCTGCGCATTTCAAGGTAAAGTAGGTAATTAATTCGAAGAGAACAAGAATAGATGCGAAGTTGTGGCGCGTGACTATTAAGTGAACTACTGCGGCGAATAGAGTAATAGGGTAAATTAAACAGAGAAAGAAATACTTGGTTAAGCGACAACTCGCGTAAATAATTCAGAGAACGGACGGAAAGAATGGTCGCCACTCGGACAGGTACGTCTGTGTCTAATCAATGTAACTGGGCAGTCGACGCTAAGCGTACACCGGGTATACTCTATTCTGTGGGACTACATGGCAATCGCTGTTTATCCGGCGGTATATCTTGATTTACGTGTCAAGTTTCGAGCCGATAAGATCTGCATGATAAAAGTGAGGGTAGTAAGACACGGAGGAGAAACGCGGCGTAAAATCGATCGGAGCTTTAACGAAATCGTGCACACATTTCGTGGCGAAAACGTCCTCGTAATTTCTGAAAAAACAAATCAAGGAAATCCAAGTGACTACATCTCCCCTTGTCTAATTTAAAAATTATTTACGACACAGGATATCGAAGAGGAACAACAATAACTAAAAAATTGAAATTCCTCGAAACCACATTGACCATCGAATTTCTCACTAAATTTTGGAAATCAAGGTGACCATGAATTCCGCCTTACTTACGTTCTTACACCTATAACCATTCCTCGTAGAAAAGCGGGTTGCACCCCGAAGAGTGTGTCTCCCGTTTGCGCGTTAAACGGAGACTCGAAGCTCGAATTTCGCCGAATCGATTGACGCGAACAGCGAGAATATGCCGAGAAGCAGCCAGCCGGTGTTTCGGCTGCACCTTAAACGAAGTAATGAATCGCGGAGAAAAGGGGATGCTCCGGGCGTAGAGGAGCGCGCGTATCGGACGGCGTGGCACACTCGTGCGAAGGTCGAGTCGGTGGTAGAAGGGTGGCGCACGGGAGGGAGAGGGGGAGGGGAGGCAGCCGAAATGGGGGACAAGAGGGGCAAGATGCAACGCACATCTATTGATTCTCCTTCAGCGCGAAGGCCCGCGTGTCCCACTCACTTTCGGAAGCGCGCACGCACACGCGCGAGCGCGCCTTCCCCGGCCCGTGCCCCGTGCACGAACACGTGGCGGATACGTGTGTGCACACACGCGCGCACCGGCCAGTGCGTCACCGTGAATGCAGGCCACGGAACAGCCTCACTCGTCAGGGAAGAAAAAAAAAAGAAAAAAGAAGGGAGGGAGGGGGAGCCGAACTGGATTTTGCAACCTCCCTTCCGTGCATTCCTACTGTGAATTTCCTTGGCCGGCTGCATAAAGAATTAGAATGCCGGTACACGCGCGCCGTTTCGCTGTAGCTAACGCAGAGTGCGCATAAGAAAAGATAGAGGGGGAGAGAGAGAGAGGACGCGACGGGAGGGGGAGGGGAGGCTCGAGTTGAAAAAGCCTACCGGGCGGCGCCTTTTGCACTTGCAACTTTGCCCAATAACGACGCCGGGAGTATTCGAAATTCTGGAGGGTGGCCCACGGCTTTGCAGTGAACCAGATCGGTATAAGGGAACACGTTCTCTCTATCGTGCTCTCCCTTAACATTGAATAACAAAGTGTACGAAGCGAGCGAGCAACTCTGTTACCCGTATTCGGAACGGGCCCCGCACGATACTATCCGGAGGGTAATTAACTCTCTCGTAACTGAAATACCGTTCGTCTAGAGCAAACTTTGGGGCTACTCGAATTTATCGTCGGTGAAATTGGCGTCGAAAACACGATCGACTTGGAGTTTTGATATTCGAATTGAGGCGGAAAGTATTGCTTCTAAGAATCGCAAGGTGCAAAGTTGGCGCGCGGGAAACTAATCCACGTGAAAAGTGTGAATCACGTTCGTAATATATCGTTCGTAGGAATTTTGCTTCGCGGATAAATCTCGTGAGAATGGTATTCATTCTTTAGAAATGTTATTTGTGGAAATATCGCGAGGTCCAGGGATAATTAGTATCTGTTCTTACCGAATGTTGAACCAGGAGTGCCGCAATCGCTGCAATTTTCACTCGCGATTCGCTCTGCGCGGGCCGATTGTTCGTTTCCGTGGTAAACTTCGACGAGAGAATGTACACGCGAAAATACGTAGGGAAGAGAATACCGAGAAGCGTCGACTTCCGCTATGCAGGGCTGGCCTTAACGCGGTGGCCGTCTCGAGCAATTATGATCTTGCCATTGTTTACATGAACCGAAAGGCACGCAAGTAGCGTGGCAAAAACTATGTGCTCGGGCCGTTGGCAGAATGCAAACTGTGATTCGAATGTAGAGAGAAGTCATTGGTACCGGCGGAACTAAACATGCAGATACACACACGCGTCCGTACCCTTGCTAAGGTTACAAAAACAATTGTTCCTTGCGGTTCTCTAGGGGTCGACTCGTGCGAGAAACTATGCCGAAATACATACACGTGAAAACCATTCAATGGGAACTGGCTACGACGAAAAATATTCGAGTAGATCTTAATACCAAATTCTCATTGATGCAATAATAAAGATATCTACATGCATCAATGCTTCATTATCACTAATTTACGCACTTCGACTTCAAACTTGTTCTTTATCCGCTTTTGAAGATTTTGTAACAAACATCGTCGACATCAACAGGAATGCGATTAGAAGAAATACAAATGTTTCCAAACGGCATGGAATACAAATTGTTATTAAATGTCACGGGACGATATAACGCGCTAAACGAGAATTGTTGCTAGAATTGTCTTATTTCAACTTGACAACCTGAGCTCAGACGTGTATCAGACTGATATAGTATATTAGCATGCTTGTTTGGGAAATCGTCGTGCTTTAAGCGAATATCAAAGGATCGCCGTGTGTAATATACAGTAAAACAATGCCGGTGATAGCAAATGAAAGAAGTAAAACTTACGAAAATCGGTTTCCCTCGCATCCGTCTCCCGCTTCTTTCCCTCGTATTCTTCCGTTTCCAAATCGTTCGTGTGTCACCCTAATACTTCTTGCGGAACGTTACTCGATTCTAACCCTTCCGCGATGTGCCGCTAAACGCCGGTACCATGGACAGGGTAAACTCATTTTCGACAGTACAATTATCTTGTTCCGAATTGTCAAATCACAAAAGTCACTCGTCGGAGGGTTAGAGATTTCCGTATCATCGTTCGTACAATAGCGATAAAGTGGTGACAGTGTGGGGAAAGACAAGCGATTTTCACGAAAAACTTTCAACTCCGTCCGTACGCTGCCAGCAGCGAAGGCGACTGAAAACAGAGAGCCGGCCGGCAGATTGTCGGTCTCATAGACGCCCTTGTCACGCATCGGAAGCGAAAATTTTGTCTAGAATAGGTGGCGCCGCCTCGCGGAAGCGGGAATATACTGTTCACCTTTAACATTACACAGAAACAATGCTTACATGTTGGACGATTCCTACGTCACCTATATATTCTAAATAGTTTTGCGACACGCTCGCTGATACGTTCAATGTTACCATTAACACTATTCCTACCACGAACCGGTCAAAAGACCGTTTTTAAAATATCGATTAGAATTTCCTATATACAACGTAATTGAATCGCCTTTAAATTTCACGACTTTGCCTCAAATACGTTTTATTGTTTATTTTCTGAGAAAAATTTGTAGTCTGTCTTACTTAACGCGACCGGTCAAATGACGTGAAATGTGTCGGTAGAAATAGTGTTAATGTTGCACGATTATTATCGATTATTACTGAAAACTAATTGCACGAAATTTTTCTTAATTTCTCATTCCCTCTTATCACACATTCATACTTGAATAGATAAATGATAATTCTCTAAATGGGAATAAATTAAGCGAACTGTAATCTCGGTTAAGCTTTATTTTTTATTTATACAGCTCCACCGTGTTGGTAATACTTTAATAGCTCGATAATCCAGAACATAGAAAATACACTTCTTTTAAATTTACAATCAATAGCCGAAATCGCGCATGAAGCATTCTATCATAAATAATTTAATCATTTGACTACGAGTACTAACGCATTAACCAACCATCAATGTACTCTCATCGGTGAATTCATAATATGGGACTTCGAGGTTCAGCGGCGCTGGTCCTTTCCTAATTCTTCCACTGGCGTCGTAATGGGAACCGTGACACGGGCAATAGTAGCCACCGAAGTCACCAGAGTTGGCAATTGGCACACAACCCAGATGCGTACATACACCCAAGAGGACTAACCACTCTGGTCGTTTCACACGATCAACGTCCAATTGTGGGTCACGAAGAGTGGAGATATCGACCTGTGCCTCCTTTTCAATCTCGCTCTGCAATCTAGCATCGTTACAAAACAGATATTGTATTTAATCCATATAAACGCTATATAGAGAAATCGTGTAGTACACGATTAATTACCTGTGCCTGACGAACAGAGGCTTGCCACGCCATTTGAAAACAGCACTTTTCCCTTCGGGAATACTACCAAGTTTAACTTCTACCTTCGCCATCGCCAACACGTCTGCCGAAGCACTCAAAGAACCTACCATAGTGTGTACGACTCCTTTAGCTGCATAGGCGCCGCAAACGCCAGTAGCTTTAAAACAAATGAAAACAGTTCAACTAGAATCTTAGGGGACACACGATAGAAAAGTATTTACTTACTGGCTGCCAGAACATATGAGAATGTCTTGCGGCTTGCTTTATCTTTACTCTTAACAGTCGGATCCACGTTAGAATCTTTCCTGTACGGTGTGAAGTCTGGCCATTGTACGTCGGTGTGAGCCAATCTCCTTTGCACTGTTTGTGCGGCCGCTACAACAATGCGAACCGATGAGGATATTGTCTCTTATTTCGAATAAGACATGCTCGTCAGCCAAAGGGTTTGATAGAGCTGTTCGATTCAAGTGAAAGTCGAGAGGAGTAAAGAGGAAGGTTTAATTTTATAAATTCCGTAAGAAATTCATCGGACAGTAGTTCGATTGGTAGTACAGTGGTCTGCAAACCATGTACCGTGCGAGTACAGGATACGATTATATAATCGAAATATACAAAATCGCAATTTATCGAAATAACATTTGAAAATCGATGTAATGAGATTTGTGAAAGATTTCGAACCTGTGATTCCTGAGGTAACGCGCAGAGGTCCGGATAAAAGAGATTCGGAAAGACTTTTATTAAGCATTCGGCTGACGGCAGGCTTCACAACGATTTTTGATCGTAAAACGGTACCACTTCCAGGTACTGGCCTACCTCCATTCGTAACAACAGTCGTCACCGACTTTAAAATCGGCGACACGTTCGTCGACTTCGCCACGACGTTCATTTTTAATTACTATGCACTGTAAAAATGAACGGAGTTAACAGTGAACTTCTCGAACACGCACTCCACTGGCACTCGATGGGCTACTGTGTCAGATGGCTCTGCTGTATACCGTTCATACGAATCTGTAGATGTCGAACAACAATAATGCGCAGAACCCGCCCATTCGACAATTTACGCTTTTTTAATAAATGCGATATTCCTACGATCGATGTGTGTTACAAGTAAACGATAATTGCGCTATTTGGTTTCCATCTCAGCCATTTTCGGCTATTAAATTTATCTATCGCTGTTTTTTACGTAAGTAAAATAGTGGAGTGGACCTTTCAAATTGTTCTATATACTAATAAGCTATAGTTTTAATAAACTCGATACTACAGTTGTGTTATATAAATTAGGGATGGGATTCTCGAAGCATCAAAACTTCGAAATCCCTCGAAACCCAAAAAAGTTTCGGGCTTCGAGAATTTGAAAGTTTGCACTTTTTTGTGATTCGAGACTCTCGAAAACCAGATAAGAAAGAATATTAAATCGATGAGTTGATGCACGATCTCGTGAGGTTTTGTAGTAAAAGGGAAGGAGAGTTTGCGCGGGGAATTTGAAAAGATTAAATAAGACTGACTTCAAATTCAACGAGTTTACTATAAAACAGTAGTTGTTAGCAAGGTTGTTCATACGATCGATCTGACATTCTTACGGACTCCTCGCTTGTAACCTCCGAGTGCCCTACTTCTCCAATTCTTGCGTGTCCTTCTGAATTCTTCCTCGGATCCTTTTGTCAAATCAAAACGATGATGTCCTCCAGGTTCCGGGAAACCACAACAGAACAGAATCAGCACTTCAAGTTTCCAGACTGTTGAGTTTCAAATGTTTCGAAATCTTATGAAATTTCGAATGAGAGTTTTGAGAATTTAAAAATTAAATTCGAACCCGCCTCTAATAAAAATATACATTTATAAATTGAAGCATTCTTTAAAATACCTTTCACCCAAAATTTAAAAAAAAAAACTTCTAGAAATACTTCACTGGCGGCGTTGCCATCGAACAGTATTTTTATTTTGTGAACGTGTGCCATGCCTGATTTCCAATTTTACTCAGCCCTTTCATAACCTTATGCAACATGCGTATAGAAACGTGTTATTTTTGTTCGTCTCGGATATATCCGGGACACGGGATTCAGTTTGTCAGGAATGATTGCAAGGTGGGCATATTGTTAAGCACATAATTGCATAGAATATTCGTATTTTATAATTTAGAAGTAGCAGAATTCGAGGACATTAAGTTTGTGTCTGTAATCATTTTTAGGTTATGTGTACAGTCAGAAAGCATCTCGACATAAATACGTAAATGTATTGTAACTACCCTAACTTTTGTCCGTTATAGATATTTAAGTTTTGTCGATCGAAGTGCCATGCAGCCTTCAAAAAGAAGAAGAATCCGAGGAAGGTGAAATGGACCAAGGCATACAGAAAGACTGTTGGCAAAGAGTTGACAGTGGATCCATCGTTTGAATTTGAAAAGAGAAGGAACACTCCTGTTAAATACAACAGAGAATTATGGAATAAATCGATCGAAGCTATAAAGAAAGTAGAAACAATTAGACAGAGGAGACAGAACCTGCACATAATGCAAAGGTTACGTAAAGGGCGAGAATTGGAGCGAGAAAGAGACGTTAAGGAAGTTCAGCGTGACCTGTCGCTCATAAGATCACCTGCTGCTGGACTCAAGGAGAGGCAGAAACTGGAGGAAGCTGCGGAGCAAGAAGAAAAGATGCAGGAGTCCAATGATGAACAAGAACAAGGAGAAATGGAAATGAATTAATTAGGTTCATTATATCATATAAGTGCATCTTTCCAAACATTGTATATTCATTCACTTCACATGTTCATCATACAATAACGGAATAGACAACAATCACCCTATCTTTGTGGAAAATTAATATTACACATGTACGCAATAGAAACAAAAGTTTTGTTTATTATAGCCAGTAATTTATTTCCAATTACGTTATTCATCACTTCTGACATGATAGAGGGGCATGACTGTTTGTATTAAAAATCTGTAAATACAAATTACTTAACTTTAAAAAGAATAAATTTATTATATTTCTATGTTTTCTATTTGTTATGGTTTGTCATTACTTTTTTTAGACAGGAAAATTATACACATACTAAACTCGAACAGGGCGGCAATGATAAAGAACGAATGTGTTTTCGTTTTGTTATGATTCTTCTTTCTCTTCCGTTGAACGGAATACGTTCGTAAGATGAACTTCAAGGCGGGCTCTCGCGTTGGCTCATTTTATTCTTCCTATGCTTTTCCTACGTAGTTGGATTTAACTCGCACTGCGCTTCGCCTCGCCTCGGATTCTTCTTCGAGAATATTTTGAGGAAGAGATGCGAGGCAAGGCGTAGTGTGAGCCTACTGAATTCACGACCGCATAGGAACAGGTTTTCTGAGCACCTGACCAAACGAACCGGGGCAAGCCTAGATAACTTCAGGTACGGAAAACCGAGGCGTTGCGAAAAGAAGTTGCGAAAATTAATTTATTAATTTTCAATAAATACAAATTCTATCATTAATGTTCCAGGAAAGTAGTTTTAGTTTAAATTTCCCGAAACCGAATTAAATGAATTATATAAACCTTTAAAAGAATTTTAATACCTGAAAAAATTAAATGTAAATAAATATTACGTAAGGAGGGGGTTGGAATATCAAATCTTACGAATTCTTATACTGGGGTAGGGAGGGAGAAATCGCCAAAATTACGGCTCCATTCTAATGTATTCAGACGTCTTGGCATATACGTTTCCTACAATATCAACGTTCCTTGCATAACCTGCAATACCTACGTACCTATCGGTAAATGAAACATCGGTGGGATGAGAAATAAATCATATCCAATCTTTCAGTCGAACAGGTCGGACAGAAATTAGTCCATTCAGTCGAATGTGTTCACGAATCTCTCCGCATAGTATAACTACTGAAAAGGTTAGTTATTTCAGTTTGAAAATTGGAATTCTATTAATTGCTCACCGTCGCGATAAATACAATATAAAGAAAGATTCATCGAACGTTTAATATTCTCAGCACATAAACATTATTTCTAATGATTTTATGACCAAAAACTGCATGTCTTCCTGATCTTTTCTGTTATAATGTTTTTAGAAATCAATTTAGAAGTGTAAAAATAATGCTCACTCGCAATAATGAAGCAATAATAAGTTTAAGATGTCCGCCGATTTTTCGTTGCAATAATTATTACAAACAATTTATATTTTTGAAATTTACATAGTTGGATAAACCAGAAAGCAATTTCTTTTAAATACTGCAAGAAATTATGGTAATAATTTTGACGAAACCACTGATTCTTTTTATCTTGTAGCAAGCATTTTCAAGAAATGACGGGGGGTATTTCAGATCTAAAAGCAAAAGGTTTGCAGCGTGTAAAGAAACGTAAAATAGAGGTGCACAATGAATCTAGCGATGATACGAAGAATAATCTTCCATCATCTGAAGAGGCAGACACAAATATAAAGTGTGAAAGCAACGAAAATGCAAGAATACTTACTCAAAACTTTAGTATAAAAGATACAGTTATTAAAACAGATAATAGCGACGATCATTCTCAAACTAGGGATAAGAACCAAGACTCAGAAACCAATGATCCATTGTCCGATCAAATAAAAGATGAAGAAGAAGATACTGAAGTAGAAAAAAATAATAACGATAGTTTTATGTTAACAGACAGCCAAAGATCATTAATCAGCATTCGTAGAATAGAAGATTTACGTGTTACGCCAAAGAAAAATGTTGGATCGAACGAACAGATAGACACGAGTAATATTAAACCAGAAAACAGAAATAATGCTCAAATATTCAGCCCTAGTAGTTTAGGTGCAAATTCGATGGAATGGCATTCCCAAACTATCAAAAGCTTACCAGAAACACCTTCGTCGTGTAAAACAGAGAGACATCATCCGAATAAAAGTAAGAATTCCAGAATTCAAAGGAAAAGAAAAATGAGCAGCGACAACGACGATTATGAACTGTTACCCGATTCGGTTAAGTCAGAATTGTACAATACTGATTTAAAAGATGTGGAAGCTATCGATATGTTACATGACTTGAATTCCATAATAGACTTCGAAGATACAAAAATGTGCACGCATTTCTTATCTTCGACTGTCAATGACAACCTACAGAATGAATACAATTTGGAACTGTCCAGAGATCCGCAAATGGATCCCCTTTACATTGCTGACAATGACAAACATAGCACCAGCGAAAATAGCGAAATTGACCAAATAATAGAGGAACCAGACGCTAAATTCAATTCAAGGAAAAGGAGAACAAACCAGCATAACGGTACAAAGCGTAGGAAACTCAACGAAAAACGCATCAGAAATTCAGACTCCAACACCGAAGATGATGAGGAAACTTTGGATATTATAAAAAATATCTTAGATGAGTTTGATATGGACATAGAATCAGAAAACGAAGAATTGTTGGATGACAATTCTAAGCAGGTGGAAATTTAGTTTAACTGTTCTTCGGTTAATCCATATTTTTAATTTGACCAATCATTCTATGAATTTATTATTACCTCTAGAAATTATACCTTTTACAAGTAAAAATGATGCACGAAGTACCACCGCAGCACAAGATCGAACATTCATCAGGCGTGAAACCATTGTCGATAGAGGAAAAGCAGTTATTTTTTAAATACGGCCCTATGAAGCAAGGTGTCTTTTCACCCAGAGAGGATGAAATTATCACAAAAAATTGGGAAACATTCTGTAAGGTACGTATAATCAGACCATCGTCTAATCCCTTGGATTGATAAGTTTCTTGTACACAGGTTCACGAGTGGAATTCTAAACTCACGGAACCTTTTCGTTACATGAGGCACGATAATAAATTTACTGTAAGAAGCAAGAGAGAAAGGAAAGCGTTTGTTCAATTCCTAGCGAATGGATTGCCGTGGAGAACGCTGTACAGCGTGTACCAAAGATTCCGAATTTTGTATAGAAGTAGTAATCACAAGAAACCATTTCAAAGGTACAATATTAAATATTCAGATCGTATTGCTCATTTATCATCTTCATATTACAATTGAAACGTTAATTGTATATTTCTTCCATAGGTACACACCAGAAGAAGATGAAAAGATTTTGTCTTATTTGAATAGCAAGCACATAAAAGAAAACAAAAGACACAGCGCATTTTCTGACCTAGCCAAAGTATTAGGTCGTACGAGTGAATCAGTTCGGCTGCGATATCAACTGCTGAAGAAGGTACAACAAGACGAGAGCAAGGAGCAAGCTGTGCCAGAAGTTACATGGACAATACCTTTAATTAGCAAATTTATAAAAACTCTTATGGATGTAACGTTATGCGAGGAGGTGGAAGATTTGAAGGACGCCAGCATTCCTAAACCAGTTTGGCAGAAATTAGAAGAGAAGCTAAATATAGATCAGAATATACTAAAAGTATTTTGGATGCATCAGCTGCATATGCAATTATTCTGCCCGGAACGTATTTATTTGAATGACATAAAGATTAAGCTGATCGAGTACATTTACGGGAAAGGAATCTCCAGTACTCGAGAGATAATCTGGCCGAATGTTGTGAAATATTTCGAAGGCATTACCACTGTTTTCTTATGTAAATTATTTTTCTATCTTGTACAAGAAGCCACTGCAAGACTGAATTCGAAAAGCTTTCCTGGTAAGTTCGCCAAAACGAACGAAGTTCTACATATCGAGCGTTTTCGTTGCGTAATAGTAATTCTAATTTCCTGCATTTCAGGTATTGTGGGATACTTGTATCACGATAAAATACACGAGATACGAAAGGAACAGACTGATAAATTTCTTCCGAGGCTGTCTTATAATAATGGGGAGGTTGACATTGTAGATGAAGATGAAAGTGACGATATTAAAGCGTAATAATATATACACGTATAAAAGTTGTTTGAAAATACCGAGTATCTTATCAAATCATTTATTAAACCGCAGAAATTTCTATGACATTATTTCAGAATAATAATACAACTTACGAAATTCATGATGAAAAAAATGGTGGTTTTCATATTTACATTTATTATTGGAAAGAAATTGTTACAATTTATTCGCCGATGCCTATAAATTATACGCGCATTCGCGGGTTTTCTCATCCAGCCGTGGAAGCTAAACTCAATTCTTCTTCTGTTCTTGTTTACTCTTTTTCGATTCTTTCTCCAACGCCCTCTCCTTTGCCCTTTGATACAATGGCACGAGTTTACCTTCTTTAGCTAGCATCTTAAGTAACTCCATTATCAACGGCAGATAGTTATGCTTTCTTCGAATATTCTCCATTTGATATCTCTCCGATTTCCGGGTTTCTTGTTCTATCAGTGTCTCTAAACGATGAAATTCTGCTGGGTCGAAGGTGTTGGCTTGCTGTCGCTCGTAAAGCAATTTTCTGTCCGATACTATCGCCATTAAGTTAAAGTGTATTTCTCCTTCGTTATACCTGCGAGTAGCCATTAAACAGTTAGTACTTAAAAGAAACAAAGCAAGTCTTTAAATCCTTAAGACACCCACTTGTTTATTCTTTTTTGTATTATAGGCTTCGCTGCTTGAACCCATTGATCTCCGGGTGGACACGGACCCAGATCCACCGGTCCATCTTTCAGTCCATCTAACTCGTATAATCGACGGTTAATCGGTACATAACTGACGAAGTGAAATACATCGTCGTCTTTAGATGCTTGTCTCGAGTCATATTCGAAAAATGTGTGTCTGTAACGAAAGATGTTTGTTTCGTGCGATGTAAATAATTTCTGAATGTTATCGTCGACATATGCGCGAGCATGCTGTGCGAGAGATACCTCGAAAATGAATTATGCGCTTCTCTTATCACATTGGAATTACTCAGAGCGAGTCCTCTCATGTTAGCATCGAAGCTTTGACAGAAATTTTTGAACTCTTCCAAATTCGGTCCCAGGGATATGTCGTTATGTTCGCAATTTAATAGCACGCTTAATATCGCTTGCGTCGCGCATGCATTGTTAATCACCTAGAATGGAAAGAAATTTTTATTAACTGATTTATATGTCTTATAAATGTCGCAATGAATTGATAAATATTACCTGTTTCGCAAAGAATATTTTGTTAGACGAACTTTCCTCGATAACATTCCCAGAAGGTTCGTCATCTTGAACCCATTTGAATAGAAATATCAAGCCATGTATAGGCCTAAGAAACAAAGCATTATACAGTACTAAAGAAGCATAAATAACTGATAATATAGAATTAATATATTTTCGATTAAACTCGATCGTCCGATGAATCGTAAGTTTTTCGTTGCCCGCGAAAAGTATCGAAAATTATATAACAGCTGTCAAACGTTATACACTTGTAAATACGTTTCACTTTTCTTGACAACTTTACGGGATTATATACAATGCATTAACAGATAGGTTATGTCACGCAAATGAAATACCTTAAATTATCAAAATGCTCATCATCCAAACTCCATAATTCTTCCACCTGGGCGCCTGTGACGCCTGTACACAAACAGAAACGTGTTAAACAAGTTACAAATACGTAACTTGAGAAGAGAACTCCAAAATTGCACGCGAACAAAGTAATTGTCAATAAAGCCAGATTTTCTTTAGCTGAAGCGTAAGCGAATTATTCTCGGATTGATAAATATAATGCGCGTCGGATTTGCGTAAAACTGCTCGATATGTACCGAATTTCTTTATTAATTCCGTAAAAACGCCAGGATCGCTTTCAATAAGACACCAATTGCCCGCTGAGTCCGCCATGTTTCAATCATCGTTTGACGCGGCCCAAAAGATAACAGTCATTCGACATGCTTTTTATTCCAGCTGATCCCTTTTAATAATTCGGATGCACCTACGAAGCAAATTCCACTATAATGCCACAGCGCAATGAATATTACTGCAACGCCCAAAATATTTCTGCGCAAGAAATAAAATCAATACATGAACTAATTGCAGATGAGAATGCAACTGCTACTCTAAAGCATTTAGTTTCACGAATTCTTTGTATCGTAAGTCGTAAGCTACTGCAATGAAAGTAAAATGGGAGCTTTATCTTTTTAGAAGATAAAGATTTGCATTTCTGGATAAGGGAATAGCATGTTACGTATAAACGCGTTCGAAACATTATCTACGTAGTTCTACAATGATGATGACTTGCAACTTAAAGTCGAGCAAGTAGAAAGTTAATGTTTTAGTATGTGTATTATAAAATTTGACTTAAATAAGAAACTCCTCGAGTGAATTGTTACCATCGGATATTAAAGATAATAGTTTTAAAAATAATTAAACGTTTCAGCTTTTCTATAATTTTTATTAGTCTTCGGCAGCTTATGACTACACACTACTGATTATAAAAACCATAATCGAGGATCGCATGTATAGTTCGACGAACATAGATTTTACTGATTGCCAGCACAGCCTGATTTATTATGTGATTGGATTAATAAAACATGAAAAAGTTGTATAATTCTTTTATAATCATCAATTAATATTACAACGCTAAAGCACAATTTACACTATGTACAAGCATTAAATTAATTAAAGTCTCAAAATATATTAACTAACCATGGTTGACGTTCCTCACTGATTAGCATTCTATTAATGAACTCCTTCAACAAACAGCATACAACGAATTTACGACAGAGTTTACAGATGATAATTTACGCGAACAGAAGATACAAACTGATGGTGGACGCGAAATTGATGTAAAAAATTTGCAGGTGAAAAGAGCCTTCTGTTACAGACACTGTAACAGCAATTATTGATGCGGCAATCGATAATTCATAAAAGAAAGATATCAATAAGCCACACATATAAAGCCAAATGCACATACATCAACAATACTATCGATGAGCTCTCTTTAAATGTTTAGGTCGAATGTATTCGTAAGTGATCACAAGCGTTAAAAGCATTTGGCGCAAAAGTTTCATTGAAATGTTGTTGTTGAGATACCCTACGATGTGTAATGATAATCGCCTAATTCTGTGACAAGATACTATATGTAGATTGTATATAATTACGCCTCTCGTCGAAGTACCTAAGCATTGCATTGTCAGACTGGGATATTAGTTATTATTCTCTGTTTGACACAATGACGACAAAATATCTTCGTACCGCCGCATGTTCGTCTCAAACGTTTCCAACTGCTTAGTGAGATCCCCGACTTGCTCCGCAAGTGTCCTTTCCTCCATAAAGGCCTGAAGCTGCGGCGCGCTCTGGCATTCGCGGTAAAATGCCCCCAAGTCGCTGTTTGTGTTAGTGACAGCGAACGGCGTTTTCTGGAATTACATTACCAGATTTCAGACAGACCATATCACGAATAAAGCCAGGAGCGTATGTAGGAACGTTAATTACCAAATCTACCATAATAAAGTCGTCGTTGGCACTGGTCATTGAGCAACTACTTCTCCTGGACCCGTTCTGGGAGTTGCACTTCGACGTTGTGTTATCGTTTGTAAGTCTTTCGTTATTTCCATTACTGCTATCTGTGGTAGTAGTCGTTGTTGCAGTCTTTGTGTTCGTAGTCTCAGCGGCGGAGACCGGAGGAGGCGAAGTCTGTCTTGGCGTTAACAAAGAACTAAAAGGTACATCCGGTATAACAAAGTCCTCTTCGTTAACAGTAACAGGCTTATTAACTACAAACGCTCCTACTTTGATAGTATCGCTAAGGGACTTGGACGTCTCTTCACTAAAATGTAAATAAGAGAAATCATATGAAGCACATTCATTCTTGAAACAGAATCGAAGGGTCGGGAGTTACCAAGCTTTTACCTCTGCTGGTATCTTGCGTGACGAGGGCTCAAGTCAGAATGGAAATGATCGCTCTTCAGCATTATGGAGTCGCGGCCAGTATGAGTAGGCGATATAGACATTTTTGTCCTATACGAAACTGATAAGCGGATCGTACCCACCGGTGTGCACAATTGACCTACTTTAACATTCTCATAATTATCGCCTGCGGAGAAGGATTTTCTGGCATTAGTGCTGGGAATAAGAATGTTAAAATGATAAAGATGTAGTGCCTTAGAGGAAACATACATCGAACAAGAATTTAATATAAAATATTACGATTTTTGTACCTAATGTGTGTAGCTGAGGTTCTCCCATATAAATCCTATAACAAATAACGTAGGAATCTGGACATTGTCTTCTACTCAATTTGTAAGCTGGAGTGATTCTTGATACGGACAGCAACGATTTCAATAAAATACCCATTCTGTTATAGACTGTGTATGTAACTCTTACAGTGGGATCACTGTGCTCTGGTAATACACCAAGGCTCCATGCTTCTAGAACCATCGTGTCGCCTTCGACGGTTCTCAACGAGATTTCAATACAGAGAGGTATGGTCGAATTTACTATTTCTCCGCACAGCGCCCTTTTAGCTTCAGCCAAAACTTCTGGCACATCATGAATAGCTAGGTTGAACTATGCAATCAAAGGATACATATGTAGAAAACTTTAAACATGCCCAATGATCTATTATAATCAGCGTAAACGTTAATTCTATGCCTTTGCTTAAATACTATGTTGCGATAGGAGTCTACAATCTCCGTCACGCTTAACCAAGAGTTCAATTATTAAGTTGCTATAAAAACTAATGTTTTTTCATATGCAACAGAAATGGAATACCATTCTAAAACATTTTTTTCTTCCGATTAAACTTTTCGTAAAAATTTAAACACAAATGGACAGGAAGCGGAAGTTTGGAGCAAATATAAAATTTTGCTTATTTAACCCCCATCTAAGGCTGAGAACCTGCTTGCTTTAGTGTTTAGAACAATAAGGCAAAGAGTGACAATACACGTAATAATAAAAATATATTATGCAGTGACATCGAACCAAAATTGTGGAATATCAAAAATAAGAAACTTTTTGATGCAGGCTATTGCAAAGTTTACAAAGCTTAGAAAACAAATGAAAACCCACTTATGCAAATGTATATATTGAAAATTGTAATATGGGTTAATCTACTTTTAAGGGTTAATTAGTCTTAATATTAATGTCTGATATGCCTGACATAAACTGTTGTTTGCTTTAACGCAGAACAAAGTCAATGCACAGCATATAGCAGAGTAGATTTGAAACTTAACAAAGGGGAGAAGCAAGTTGACATTGACACAGAATTTTGGAGCGAGTAACAAGGAACTCGTAAACTATTAATAAAACAGTTGGAAAGAGAAGAGCTTACCCAATCTGTTCCAGACGAATTTGGTTTGCACTTTGTGTTGACCTTTTCTCCTGACCTCGACTGCACTATGATCTGAGCCGTTTTCAATGCCAAGAATTTAGTGAACTTATCCAAGTCCTTTTTGTCTTGCATGCTCAATTTTAACGTGGACATCTTTGGGCCTGGCTGTTTCATACGATTCCCTTCAAAGAAACACAGATGTCCAACTGAAACATTGAATCCCACTAAACTGAACAGAATTTCGATTTTGCCAAAGCATCTCTATTAGCTGTCTGTAACACTACATTGCGAGATCGTTTTCGACGCATGCACGTGTTAATCATCGCACTCGAGTGAACGAACGGTCCCCTTTCTGTCTATGGCTCACTAGCGCACAAACTCCATTCGAAAAACGATAATTTGACAGCATTGACATCGTATCGTTGCATAGTGTCGCGTGTTGCTGCGTGGCAGGTGATGAGCCATCCGAGTCGATTCGATTTTGTTAATAGCAGATGCAGAATCCAAGCTGCCGTTGGCCGGGCACAGTAACAGGAGTCAACGAGATATCGTTCGCATCGATTAATCGGCTTGATTGTCGTTCCTCCCGAATAATACACGCGGCCGTAGAATGTAGCTCCAGTTTCACTATTTTTACGACACGCGCTACGGATCGATCGTGTTTCGTATCGCAATTACCTCAATGATAAGAAGCGTCCGCATGAGCGCAGCTTATGATCATCGATCCGCTGACTCAGCGGTATGTACGTAAAAATTCTTTATATGTCATTTGCATTTGTGCGCGAGAGGAGACGGGAAGGACAGCGAACACTTCCTGGTAAACAGTTCAAAGTTTGTAAATTTCGAACTGTGGAACTGATTGCGAGCCGCGTTCGAAAAACAACTGCCAGCACTGCGGGCAGCATGGCACGCCAGTGTCTGGATTTTAAATACACCGAGCGAACGCGATGATTCTGTTGAGGCGATTCGTGTGATTTGTAGACGGATCGTAGCACCGTGTTGGGTAAATGTGCTGTTTAATTGCAGGTAAATTTTGAATAACTTTCACTCGATAAATTGCGATATAACGTGCGAACGTTCTGTTCGGGGGCCCGGCACTCCCAGAGGAATTCGTGGTCAGAGGTGAGTTTCGAAGTCAAGTCGCGAACGGCGCTGATGTCGTACTTGTCAACGCTGGACGCACAGTTCTATGTGTAGTCTGTGACGTTGTTCCCATACTTATCTAAATACGTAGCGTGGTGGCCAAATTCAAATGTTAGATGCACTTGGATGCACTTTTGAAGCTGAAGCGAAACGTGGTCGAGTATGTTTTATAATACTTGTAAGACGCAATTGACGCGACTAACAACGAAGTGCGGGATTGATAGATTGGGGGGATTCCGCCATTTGGGCTAATTTTCAAAACCAACTGGCGCTCAAAAATTGAAATTGACGATTGGCGCCTGATTTGGGCTACAATATCGACCAGGGTTGCTTTGATCGAACTTTCGATATTTGGGCGGCCCAAGACCAAATGGCATTAAAAAATTTTATAAAATAAATTATCATTGTTATGTTAAAACGTTAATTTTAATTTTCACATTAGTTTTTGTTCAAATAAAGTTTATTTGTTGTATCTAAAGGAAATAAAGAAAGCAGTTTCAGAAAATATTAAGAAAATATTTAAACATCCTTTTCATTCAAGATATTTGAATTTTGGCGCTTTTGGGCTACTTTGGCTACGTGACCTCAACTGCAGAAATTTGGTGTGTTTAGCTGTTGAGTGATGTCACTAGATTTTACTGTGAAGTTGCACGTTCATTGGTCAACGCGAGTAAAATCTAGTGAAATCATTCAACAGTTGAGTCTGCTGAACGCACTCATTATTGCACATTGTTGAGATCGCTTTGTGAACGCTCAGTTTTCGGAACCTCCTATTCTCGCCGATTTACATTCGTTTTCAGTCTTTTCGTTATTACTTTACTCTCCTACGTTATTTAATTGTTTCTTTCCTTATGATTTCGATAATTTATTTACACCTTAAATTCATCGTTTCTATTTTTATGCCCACGAATAGAGGCGTTCACAAAACGAACGCTAATAGTGCGAAGTTGGCCGTTCTTTATCCTGCATAAGCAAAGAGGAGATATAATAAGAGGCGTTACTCCGGGCGGAACCTTTGAAGTCCTTACTTGACCTTGGCATTTAAATTGGTTGTACATTCGAGCGGGATATTCAAATCGACAAGATGTACCTTAACGCAATTGGCTAATTATTGCCGAAGTTTACCGATCATTGCCGAATGGGGCCGAATGGGCATTTAAATTGGTTGTGTAGTGATTTCCCTAGGTTATTTCTGTCCTTGTCGAGTGACGCCTCTTATTATATCTCCTCTTTGGCATAAGTTTGAAACGGCCGGAATCGAGCGAGCCGACTGTACTGCTGCCACTAGGGGAGTTTCTTTGTTTCCCTATACCCTTCAAAGGAACTGCTGCAACTTCGAATTCCTGTAGTTCCTGCGCGCCTCATGCACCGTAAGTGGCATCGTATTGGTGGCAAGTGAGAGAAATTCTAGGGAATCGTACGATGCCACCAATAAGATGCCACCAATTTCATGCGCTCAATGCGCAAATCGGAACACACTCAAACGTTTCCATTACTCTAGCGATAGCAGTCGATAATCCCTAGAATTTTTTTTCATAAATTTATCCTTGTTTCTCATTTTATTAAATACGAAACACTATTGTTGAATTTTGTTAGTTAAAGTAGGCTGCACGAGTTAAGATTTATTAAATCAATTACTAGGTTGTACGCTAAGCGAATCTAAAAATGAGGTAACTGTGAAGTAAACCTATTTAAGGAATATGTTTTAAATATTGTCAAACACATGTCACATAAATTCACATTTGATATTATCAATCATAATTATGGCTCTGAAATTATATATTTTTAATTATAATACGTTACGTTATAAGATAATAAAGGTATGTGCAATAAACAGATTTAATTACAGCGGGATTAATTTATCCCACTATGGGAAGATTTATATGGGATTAATATACAAATCTTCTTCCTTCGTTTTTATTAAAAAATGCCCAATGGCGATATTGATGGTCGAAAGAGATACAAACGATTCGCAAGGATGTAGCAATAATTATACACCGTTCAAAACTAATAAATAAATGACTGTCCCTGTTTTGAAATCATAATTTCTTCCGCCCTTGTGTTCACTAATATGTTGAAGGGAACCTGTATTCCCTGTATCCGTTACTGATTTTAAAGTTCACTCTTCTATTGATTTATAATTTGAGGTCTATTTTATACTCATAAAATTCACCTTCTACATGCGATGTACGTATTTAGTGCTTATGTGACAAATACGCGAATGTAGTCTTCCGTAGAAATATTGTTCGCGATGGTAAGGTGGAATTTGGATGATGGTGATGTATATTTTCGTGATCGTTCGGTGTTGCGTTGGCTTTGCGTACAATGGCAAGATATCGTAAAGAATGCGGAATGAAACAGTGGGAAAAAGGAACGAAACCACATATGTACATTGTATTAATGATTGTACGGAGGGATGAGATAATCGAGGTCGATACAGCAGTGAGAGTAATTTATTCAGCATCACGTACGAATTCTCCGTGATGTAACAACGACACGTGACTCGCCACGTGGACCTTTATGCATCACTTCTTTCGTGCATTCCACTCCAATTCAATACAAAATACAATTAAACACGTACAAATTTTATCTACGAAATAATTGTTCCTTCTAACCAGATTCTTAAAATTACATTTTCTAGAGAATATAAATTATATAAAAGTGTCGATCGGATGCAACGATCAGCGTTAACCAAGTGTTAAATACTTTTCCAAGTCGCAGTATTTTTCTCAATATTTCCATATTCACGAATCTTGTTACAATTCTGCCATTCTTCACCGCGTTAATTTTTTTATTTGATGCTATCGTAGTTGCTTCTACATCATTATATTTCTAAACTCACAGATATATATGTTACATATCCTTTTTTAACACGAAGACGAACAAAAGATAGAGTAGTATTTATACGCGATTTATCACGATTTGTTCGAGAGGGCTGTTTAAAAATGCAGTCAACAATGGGAACGTGATTTCATTGTTGAATTTGTTGCAACTGTACGTATCGATTTTTACACCGACGAAGTAAGGCATGGTTTCCTTTAACAAGCGTAACGATCGAAAGAAGAAAGCTGTTACTTTTATGGTAGACTGTACAGTCACACCACACAGCATGCCAACTGCAATGGAAATTTCCACTGAAGCAGTCGGTTGTCGGTTGCCACCGTCTTGTAGACGCTTCGTAGCCGCGCCTAAAAACCAGATTGCGTCCGTCAGGAGGCTAAACCGAAGGCCGTTCTTACCTTTTCAATCGATTACTTTTGATTGGTCGGGATTGCGGTTTTCCGGGTCACCTAGTAATTTGAGTACATCCCTTTTAAGAAACGGGTGCTAATTACGGGCCACATCATGCGTGTTCAATAAATAACAGAATCTTATAGCGTGCATACTATAATTGTCCATTTAAGAAGTACTAAATGTTTATGTAGCCCCGCGACGTCGTCCATCTCTCATTGATTGTCAAACAATCGCTCAATGTGTAATACCACAAACGTATTCGTGATTGTACGAATGATCGGTAGCGCCGATCGATGCTTACTTGAAACGGCGTTGCACTGTATGTTATTAAAATCCAAGAAAAAGGACCTTTATACGACGGAATAAAATGAATGTCATTGATTTCGTTTGAGTGGCATTCAATGAAGTCGTTTAAACGCGTAGTCAACGCTCATTGCCGTCCTTCTCTCAATAAAGCCTGAACCGCGAGCAAGGTTTTCCTACGACTGTGACTCAAGATCGCCATTATCGGTGTGAAATGCTCCCATTCGTGCACTCGTTTTGGGACTATAATAACTGGATGCGCCTATAACAAATAAAATCTTTACCCGAAATAGAACATTCCACATGCTTTCTGAACACCGACGAACGCCCAAACCGTGAACGATTTTTAGTGCGAGCGGCTATATAGTCTCGCGTTAGAATTCTATAATTATCACAGAAAGAGTTAAGCAATTCGGTGAATATAGGCCCATTGTTTCCGTCGCGGAGCAACTGTAACTGCAGGCATAGGAACGTAAACACACCTGCGGCGGTAAATCGATTTTTTTTATTAGAACAGGAATGTATACTTTAATCGGAACTGAATTCCTTTGAAATAAGCACAGAAAAGCTCTTCTATTTTCCACAGCAACGGAGTATGACCGCAAGATCACAACCGAAATATCAGTGGCTAGCCGCAGAAGTGCTTCGTTTGAAAATTTCTTATCGGAAACCACGATGTACCAGTTCTAATTTAAAAGCACTGTATAATTAGAAATGCCTGCTACGCGGCAAATTCCGCAGTGAAGACATGGTGGTTGCGAGACCGCGGGTCGGCCACGAAACAGTGATATGCAACGAGAGGGGTGGGGTTTTGATTTTTCTCTAGGGCAGAAATTTTCTTCTCGGAAATGCGCTAGGAATTTTAAGCTCGCTACAGTCGTCGGGACGTTTGGAGGATAAGCGCTCGTACGCGACCTACGGCTGCAGCGAGCCGAGAATACTTTTGACGGGAAATGTACGTATCGGGGGTCGAGGGGCCCGCGTGGCCTGGTCCCCTCCCAAGATAAGAAGGCTTAAGGGGCCTCGTTGGACGTTTGCCATAGCGTTTGCAAGAATTACGCGCCTTCGTATTAGATATGTACGCTGTTCGGCCAACTGTAGGCACGCGCTTGTATTCGATACGATTATTCAGCAAAGCTGGCCCCTCTGTCAGAAGGGTTAACCCTTTATGTGGTATATACGGCCCTTCGCGAGCGGTGCTTAACGTTTGAAGGACGAGTTTTCTCATTTTTAATAATCCAACGGGCGGGTTGCGAGTTTTCACTTGAGGTTTTTGCGTTCAGGTTTTACTGACTGATTCGGGATTGGCGGCTAGAGTTTTTATACTAATACTGGCGCGTTGGTGGGGGACGATTAAAGGGAGACATTTAAGTAGCCCTCCAAGCGTTGGAATCTGTGATCGCTTTAGGCGATAATATGTTAGATATTACGTCGATGAAGGAGGTCCTGTAGCCCACCGAGTCCTGGAGTGTTAGAGTTGCAGATTGTGACAGAGGTCACTAGGTGTGTAGGTTTTTAAGTTCTGTGGCTTGGAGGTGCATCGATGATAAGATAGTTATTCTGTGGCGTTCTTAACTACGTCTAAATTACCTGATAAAAGAGTATTGCATTCAATAAAGACGTCATTCGTGACTTTTATTTATTCCTTTTTACCAAGCCAACATATCGCCCATTTAAAAAGAAAGTCTTGAGGAATTATTATGGTCCTTTTGAGCGTTAAGTGGCGAACGAATCCTAAACGGCTTTGGAGGTCACCTTTGGATTGGATGATTGTAACGGATGTCCTTTTTCCCTTCCAGGGATTATGACGAAGGAGATTTAAAGTAACCGTATTGGTTCAGAGTATAACTCTGTTTTAATCTGATAGATAGTTGATCAACTTTTTTCCCTGGTCTATGTATTTCTATGCTGTTAGATTTCCAATAATATGTACATTTTTGTGTGATTAGAAAATATCGGTGCACTTGTAGGTGTAACATAAAATGTTTCCGCTTGATTAAATCGATGATTAATGCTGGAATTATGTTAAGTGGATTCCAGTATTTTCCAAGACAACTTAACGGTGTTAAGAAATTCCGATGACTCGCCATTACTAATTTTCATTTCGCAGAGTGAAAAATGAGATTATCAACTTATGATGTCATCTGGCACTTCCAACATAGGGGAATGAAATGTATTCTAAGTCACAGTTTCTTGGCACAAGCTTAAAACATTATCATAACCCGTTCTTTTCCCTAAATGAGATGAAAAAAAAGAATCATCCATTTTGGCGGTGTTTCGATAAATGGAAATAATATTCAGAAAGTGACGGTTATTTTTATAAACGAGGATATTAACGATATTCCCTTGATCTTGAATATTTTTTTGCTATCACGAGTCGATACTATTTTTGAATGTAAAATCTGCTACCAAATGATGTGTGAATACACGTTGTACGGTTGACTTAAGTAAAATATTCTTCCGATTGGAAAATTTCGTAAAAGTAATCTTCGATATAAAAGGAACTTAGACGAATGGAAAAAGCACGCGCGTACCGGAAATTCTTGATGCTTGTGTTAAAGAATGCGTAGATACCAGTTCTCAACTGATAATATACCGGAAAGTGCAAACTTTGCCGTTTATAGACCGTCCGTTTACGTTTTCTGCAGTTTTATTGCGTTTGTACGCGCACGATTTACTTTATATGTCGATATTGCAGTGGTATTGATAGGAAATGAATAAAGCTTTCATCACACAGGTCTGGCAAAGATATAAATAAAGAAATATGCGTTTTCCATTGCGACGAAATTAATGTTTATTAGCTTCTACTTACAGAATTAACGAATATTAAACAGTTTAATAATTCATTCAGCGTTAGATGCCAAAATGATCAGTAGCACGATTATTCGAAATGTGATCGAGGCAAGCATGAAGAGTTGTTTGTCTTTGAAAAATTAACGGACCAACGTGTCCGCAGTATCGCAGCAAGGAAACGTATTTGTTTCTTTAGAACACATGTTATTATCGGCGATGAGTGATTTACGATCGTAACGTGGTGTGTAAAACATAATTTACTGCACACCTATTGAATGTGTTCTCGAAGAACATGAGTTTCAACTAGCGCAATTTGTTCACGTGGAAAAGTACGATTCTGAAAAGAAGACCATTCTCAGTGAAAACATTGCAAAGTTTTATGCATGTTTTTTCATGTAGAAGATTAGGTGATAATTTTATTGAAAATGAAATCAAACAGGAGTAATACGTTTCTTCTATATCAGTGATTCGCAACCTGTGGGTCGCCACGGTTTTTTTTTATATTATTAAGTTAGAATATTATTAGTTATCCCTATTCTTAAGTTTAACATTATTAATCATTCTGAAAATACCTATTTTTAATGTGTCTTCTTTACCTTATTCAATTTACGGGGACGGGGGTGGGGGTGGGGGTGAAACACTGTTTTATGTCGTTTTTATTGAACACAAGTACATTAATTTATTCTTCAATGTCAAAGTTCCAAATAATTTGCAAATTAATTATCTGCCACAGCTTACCGAGCATTTATCAACTGGCGTTAGTAATAATCATTTTTGAATTAATATAAATAACCAGTTTAATCTGTTTGATAAATGTTTTAATCTTCGCTCGACCACGACGCAATGAAACTTGCATAAATTTCTAACAAACTTGTGTAAACTTCATAAACTATTTCTAGCAGCGAAAAACCTGACTCATTAACATTTAATTGTGGAAAAAAGTGTTTGCACTCGCGGTTAGGCTTAACCAGCGGCTTTAAAATGGATAAAACAGTGGAGTACAAGGTCGAATTTCGTTACAACGTATATCTAGTGCAAAGTCACGTTTATAACTGCAATATAAGCACGTGCTGCGAACTGCGTGCCGATGTTTTTGAAGATAACGCGCAAAAAGCGTCGAAACGGCGACCAGTTATAATTGCGAATCGATGTATTCCTCGTCCAGTTCCCCTGACTCTTTCCAAAACGGACACCCCTAAACAGATAAAACAAAATGTTAAATGCCAGGGAATTTTGTTCAGTATTTTTCATTTCATCTTTTAAAAACTAATTTAAATCACCCGTGCAATGAATGAAATTTTACTATTTCTTTAGCCTTGTCCCATGTTCGCGAGACACTTTGCGGATATTATTTCCCACTTCGTTTAACAGATTAGTTGCATCGTTGATTTAATCGATATTGACTGACTGTTTAATAATTCCTTCAAGATAACGTCAAAATATTCCAACGCTTGTTATGCAATAAAAGTGCAGTGTTACGTAAACGCTCTTTCAGCTGTATGAAATTAAATATGTCGTATGAAACTAAAAATCGGTTGCAGCCTGGGATGCATCCTAGGGACGTGGATAGTTTTTTAGAGCTTGGAAATTACAGGAAACAGATATATCGATGTTAGTTTAATTTATCCCTTGTCAGCTAACAATAAATCAATAAATCAATAGACCCTTGAGTGGTCACCCATCGATCTCCATTATCCTGCTGAGAAGTGCAATAAATCCTTACGGTAAAGGAATTAATCTTCGAAGATGTGAGTTCCACAGACATATCGCAACGATGTAACGTTTTATAATGTGCAACTGTAATCAGTACAGTGCGTATGTTTATGCAAATGCATACTTTTATAGAACAGAGGTGGAGAAGTGGGGCTTGGGCATAAACACTTGTTTCATTTTTCAAAGATACCAAGCATCTATTTTTGCTGTGCATATTCTGCATATTTTAATACGTTTATGCATATACTAATGATCGACAAGCAGTTTAAACGGCGAACGGTGATAGAAATCAGATAGTTCCATTCGAAATAGTTATAGATTGACTTAAATCGGCTTTTGAAATAAAGCATACCAACTTAAAGGGTTATACATAGCCAGGCCTGAGTTAAAAGAGGCGAAAAAAGGTGGTCGAAAAGAGGCGAATGTTTGTGAATTTTTTTTTGAAAAAGCGGAAGCATATATTTTTACAGAACTTTTTGCACTTAAAAGAGCAATATTTATAGAACATTTGGTAATATTTTCGTAGAAAAATATTTTCATTTATAATAAAGTAACAGCCAACATCCAGGAAGCCTTTTTCCAAATTTGGTTTTGTGGTGAGCACTGCCATTCGGAACCGGATTATCTAAAATCAAAAAACAAAAAAGATTTTGTTAGTATATTAATGCATCCTCTGATTAACGGAGGGAATTTCCGAAATCTTAAATTGAAACAAAATTGCTGCTATTTAAAGTTGAAGTCCTGATTATTTCGCGCAAACCGCGAAAAAGGCTTCTTGGATTATGTGAGTGGCGATTCACTTGAAAACACGTGTGATTTTGTAGTAAAAAATCATCCTTTTTCATTGATAAAAAATGAACTATACGGTTTAAGAAAAATCCTATCATAGAAACTAAATACTTCTGACAAAAATCTCTGTTCCAAATTTCACCTGAATCGGTCCACTATTTAGTTCTCAAGAAATATTGGTTACCGTTTTTCCAAATACGGTAGATTTAATACGATTTCAATGCAGTTTCAAAGATTCTTTTGTATGTCAACCAATCTGCTCAGAGAATCCGCCATGATTTGACATGCATTTCAGAAGCTGAGATACTTGTTGCGACGTTGATCAAGAAAATGTTATGTTATGTATATATTTTTTCCTGTGAAACAGGATGGCGTTTCAAGCTTTTTCGCTTATATTGCCCAACGAACTATAGTCCTATTTTTTTTTTTTCCCTCCTCTCTCTCCTTCGAGTCCCAGCAGCAGCGGCATACCAGGAGAAAGGTGGTCACCCATCTTTCCGCAGTACCCGCCCCGTGATGCTTAACTTCGGTGATCTAACGAGAACCGGTGTTTTCCATCACGGCCACGGCCGCTGGTATATCTGATCAAGAAAATCACATTACATTTAAGAATGCAACCCTAAGCTCGTCCACTCGAAGGTCGCCGTAGCGGCGCCATTGAAAGTTTCTTATAAAACTGGCAGGGCGCCTCTACGGCGCCGCGTTACCCTTTCCGTCAATTGAATTTCCACAAAAATATGTCGATCGTCCCTCAAAAAGTTCCCCGCCGAACAACGCGCCCAAGGGAAAACATTATCGAGTGCGAACGGTTTAATAAACCGAACGTGCTCGTGCGACGTTAATTACCTAACCTCGAAAAAGTCGGCGAGCAAATATACCCGCGCGGCGTAATATACGGCGAAACTACAATCGATAAGAAACCGTGCGATCCGTTGCGCGGAGCCACAGAAGCATTCCAGACGAGCCAGCGCAAACAGCGGTAGCGACAGACGACTGAATGGCGCGCTTAACCAGGACAGTCTACGAAAACAAAGTTCAAGGCTCAAGGATAAACGTTTT
The DNA here is from genome assembly GCA_963855975.1 of Andrena chrysosceles. Classification (NCBI taxonomy): domain Eukaryota; kingdom Metazoa; phylum Arthropoda; class Insecta; order Hymenoptera; family Andrenidae; genus Andrena; species Andrena chrysosceles. The sequence continues at coordinate 3,820,695 of OY979766.1, read as the reverse complement.
TGCGGGGGTAGTTCTGAAATAAATTCCGGTTACCACGAGCCGGCGATTCTACCGAATCTGGGCCAAAGGACACAACACGGGCGCGAGAGTTTTTCGCCGATAGGTCCGCGTGGGCGAAGTACCAGCACAGTCCACGTGCCCTCGCGGAGTTTTTGCATGTGTCTGCGTCATCGTTGTCCATCTATCTTACCACGACCTATATACAAGTCCCGCGAGCATTGATTGCGACAGCCAGGCGCCCCGCATAGCTCCAAACAGACTCCCCGGTCCGATTTTCGTATGCAGCCGAGCAATATCTCCGGCGTCGATCGTTGGCGATTCACGAGTTCGACGGCGAAGGGGGCATCGTGTCCTTTCGATGGGTTACATCACGCCACGGAACGCGGTACCAAGCGGGACTGACAATAATTTACGAATCGTAGCGCCTCGATGGATTGATCGTCCAGACTGCGTGTCCAGACGGGGATATCACGAATTATTATTATTATTATTACGCTTTTAGTACACTCGCATTGTGTGCATAATTGGAAAGAATGAAATAACCAAATCGGTTATAGAACCGATTTATATATATAGTTCTTTTATTTTTTTAGGTTATACATAAGTTCCAAAGCGGTTATAGAACCGATTCTTGTATCGATTGTATAGAATTTTACAGCAAATGAAATCACAACATATTACAACTATAGATTAGTGTGTATAACCAAATTGTTAACAAATTATTATAATTAAGTAAATAAATATATATTATGCACACATTTGTAGGATTTTGTAAAGTGCACGTTTAACATGTATCCTCAAGAATGAGGAAGTGACGAAAGAGATAATAAAGCCCACCAAAATATTAAGTGGAAACACGTTTATTGAGCTCCAAAGCACGTGTCATTTCATTGAAACGAAAAAAACAAAAGTCTGTGAACAAGAAATACAAGAGTCCATTCGATCCACTTCCAGAAAAAAACGTGAACGCCAACTCTGAAGAAAATTGGTTTTGCAAATTATGCGGAACTGAATTCAAAAATGATATGCGTCAGTGTGTCATGTGTCTCGAGGACGAGGATGCATTTGTTTGCCCGACTTGTACACCCTAAATAGAAGGGCCTAATTACCTGCTCTACACGAAACAAGGGCCATTTACAAGGTTTTTAAAAACCTACAACCTTTAAATCCCAAATGAAAAACTTCCCCGAGACTTGGAATAAATTTCAAGTGTCACTTCTGACAACAAATTGGTAAATTCAGCAAAAGTTATGGGTACCTAGCATTAAAGCCCACGTTCCTTTATTAACATTTAAAGATACAAGAATTTGTGGATCCAACACCTCAGCTCCTTGACTTTCGTACATTACGCCGACCACTCTGTGGCAATTATTCATTTACAAATTTACTGAAGCGAAGCATGGAATGTCCCTCGTCCCCCGCGATCGCACTCGCGGCGTTCAGTTTTTCCCCCGTAAAATCCCCGATAGAAACTTCGTCGCTTACTTTCACCAGAAATCGATCGCTTCCGCGGGTACAGGCTCTCAAAGGCCGTGGACATTTTTGCTTCGTTCCTGGATATAACGAATTAGCGAGCGTGTCTTCAGCGAAGTCGTACGTAAATAAAGGAGGAAGACTCGCGGCTGAGTCTTCCCCCGGCGGGGGTCAAAATAAACGAGACCGAGGATGCCGCGAAGCTCCGCGAAACCCTCACGAACAGAGCCGGAGTGGAAAGTTTTCCGCCGCGCCAATACGTTGCGAAACGGAGCTAGGCGAGTCTCGTGTTACCTACGACGTTCGCGTCGCAAAATTCAAATCTCGAACGCGATATCGTATTGCCGTGACGATGCTTCACCGGGTCGACGTTTCGTATCTAGTAGCCTCAGCTTTTGTCCGGTGTCACGCGAAAATATGCGCTGCTGCGTTTAATTCCCTTGGTAGCCGTCGTCGATCGAATTCGGCGCTTCAATTACGATGTGCTATGCGTGCGTATTGGGTCAATACGAGTACGGTGTCCTTGCGGGGATTGTGGGGCACTTGATTCAATTGGTGGCACGATGAAAGTTGTATCATCGGTACGCGGGCAGTTAAACTTTCTTTTCACTAGTACTGTAATCGATACTCACGTTTATCTAACGTATGGAAGCACAGTTTGGAGAAATATTCTACAATATGTCCGTAGACTTTTTTCCAGGGAGAGGGTAACTTTGGGGTGACGGTAAAGAAAAATATAGTAGGTAACGAAAAAACAACCTTAGACATCGACGAATCAAATCATGAAATGCAGGGTGTAGTGTTAATTTAATTAAAAATTTAAAACCGAATTTTAAAAATATTCATTTTTTTAGTATAAACTTAATAGAGATCAGTTTTTACAGATAAGCAATTTTTTCTCAAAAGCCAGGAGGGCGAGTGCTCCTTTTACAACTACCAAATCATTTCCCCATATTTTTTTTTTATTCTTTTCGTTTAATGCGCAGAAAAAGAGCGGGATTCTACGTTCATGCGGGCGTGCCATTGAAGTACGAGAAACATAATAAAGCGTTGATGTGTCGCAATCTTGAATGCGAAATATCCGTACTGGTGCATCAATGGTAGGCAATTGTCGCTCATAAAAGGACGCAACGGTATGATTTTGCATATGAAAGGCATGCTGGCGCGTCAAAGAGTCATGCTTTTCGAATGTGATCAGAGTGTGTGCGTGGTGTAACACGTGTTCCGTTTTTCGAGCACAAAGAAGCGTTACCTGCGAGAGGCTGCGACGAAGCAGTCATTATCCGTGGCCTGTAAGAAGTCACCCCACGGTGCTTCCGGCACGGGCGCTTAATTCCAATTCATACAGTATTCGCGACCCAGAAACAAAGTCAAAACGGGATCCCACGATTCGCGATGAAAAACAGAATTAGCATGTGAAAGGGTATGGGTTGCGGAAATTTTCATCCAAAAGGGATGAGCTAACCCAAGGTCGGCGGAGCAATTTTCCCCGAGTGTGGAGTTGGGGGAGTATAATTTAAAGATTGAAATCAAGGGTAAGGGAAAGAACAGGGAATTTCACAAAACAGTTTTATCGAGAAAATTAAGTTTGAATTGTTTAGTGCACCAGTAAAGAAACAAGGTTCAATGAATATATCTGCATTTAATTAGGCATCAGGAAAACATAAGTATGAAAATAATAATTGTTTTACATTATTTTAATGTTTTTAAGTTCGAAGAGGACAGCATACTGAAACAAAATAAGAAACTTCCAGTGGTATTATTATTAAAACAAGGACAGCCACTTATATTATTAATTGTCAGATATTTGCTATCTCACTTACTTGTTACACAATTTCCACAATTTTTCTTCAAATTCATCAGCAAAGTTCCACTCTGGTATTTTTGGTGTACTCACCCTCAAGTATTTTGCTTTCAAACGATTGACCCACCTGAATCGATGTACACCAGCTACAGCAGCGCTGCTATCTTCAACGATTAATAACTTCTTGGTAATTACTCGCAAATGTGCTCACAACAGATTGTGAAAAGCTCGACTATAATTTGGTATCACAGTAATTTAGCGTCAAAGAAATTAATGATTTTACGTATCCAATAGTCGACTACCCCCTTAACCATTGGTAGCAAAATGTTCCATAACGTCGCAGATGGTGGTTAGAACCGTTACAGGCACCTGAAGCCCTTTTACCACTTCACCCCTTAACGATTTCCTTCCATTATCTCTGGAAGGTTCAGCCTCCTTTTCGTCGGACCTGCTTCGTTACCCTTTATCATGTTCGGTAGGAAGTAGTAAATTTCCGTTGAAGCGAATGCACTCACAATTAGTCATTGACCGTATAGATTCAATGACTAATCGCTCGAGGAATCGCCGGCTAATTTTCAATCGTTCTTCAATTATCTCGTGGCGCCCCAAGGGTCTGGCGAAGAAGCAGAAAAACGGGTAAAAAGAGGCTGGAAAAAAACGAGCTCGCCGATAGCCATCGATATATTATATCTTGTAAGCAAGCAACGATTGGTAGTCACCTTAAGAAGCTCCCACTAAATTAGCAATCAGCAAAGTAATACTTTATTTTATCTTTCAGCGTTGTTTCTTGTCACTGGATAATGAAGAAGTATTCCCAAGAATGATCGATGGATACAAATATCAAGCTACATGTGTTCTTTGTTATTCATACTACCCAGTTCATGGAAAAAATGAGACTTTCAAGAATTTATGAGATCCTGCGGCCAACTCCTCTTCAAACCACCCTCTAATGTAACTATAACTCAGAAATACGTAAATTTAACAATGTTTGGTAATTAGCTGGCGCGCAAGTGGCCTTAAAAATTGTTCGCCGACGTTCCCGCGCAATAACCCCGATGGGGTTTCCGTTTCTTTGCACGACGAGCTGCGTTTCTCGCGAATGGAATCCTAGAGACACACCGGTCCCTATCTACGTCCTCGTCAAATAAAGAATTAAGATTGAAACCAGTTGGACGACGGCGGTCCTTAATTACTCCCTATTCGAGCCCGCTGCTGGCTGGCTCCGGTTTAATGTTCGCGTAATCGGCCGTCGCGTATCGTCTAATAATAAAACGGAACGCGGCGTCCGCCGCTGCGATTAGAATCGGCCGACCGAACGACATTGTCATTGCTCGGGGTTAGCACGAATCGGTGCCGATTTATTTGCCCGGGATCGAGGTTAACGGCATCGTTGACTCCTCCATTCGCGCGATTCGCCGCCAGACGTTTCTTTCACCTCTGACAATTGCGGGAACGGACGTTCGGCGTTTCTCAGCGTCATCGGCGCATTATCGGGCAGCGATAAGAAGTGTCCCTTATCGGCGTGATTTATGTCTTCCTTTTGTTTCGTCCTTCCGCGTCTCGCGAACCGATTTCTGCCAGCGTGATCCACCGACACAACCACTTTTCCTCCGCTTTGATTCCGCTCTTGTAATATCAAGGATTAGAATATTGAAAAATATACAGCGCGCTACGATTTACGCTTTGAGGCAGCGTCGGTGTGCTTTGAGTGACTGAGAGCATGCTAATGTTTACTTTGAAAACAAACCGAGCAAATTCGCTCTGTAAGCTTTGCGCAGATCTTGTGGCCATTTTAAGGGGGGAATACTATTTTATGGGATACAAATATAGCAAAGTTTAGGAATTTTTTTTAAGAACATAGCACTTTGACTCATCTAAAATTTGGACCATGTTTTTATGCATCCTTGAAGAAGTTGCAGTTTCGTTTTAATTCATTTTTAAGAATAAATATAGGAGTTATGCGTCACACCGCGCAAAACTTGTCGTCCGCTGGTGTGCATGATATTTACCTTCTAGGTAATCTGAAACAAAAAACTGAAACAGCGTTTTACTTTGTACATTCGATACTTTGCATTCGATGAATCACCATACCGCAAAGTTCTGTACTTCTTTTTTTAAGTAAGTAACTTGGCGCAAAATTGGATAGCGAAAATTGAAGATTTAGACCTATCACTTTGAAAATTCTCCAAACTGCTCAATAATTTTTTTGTTTTTTTGCTGATTCATCAATTTTAAGCTACATATGTATAAAATAAAACGCTATTTCATTTTTCTGCTTCAGGTTACTTGGTAGATAAATATCATGCACACCAACGGACGACGAATTTTGCGCATGATGGTCGATCATGTATAACTACTATATTTACGGTTAAAAATTAATACAAAAAAACCTACAGCTTCTTCAAGGATGCATCAAAACATGGTCCAAATATCAGATGAATCGAATCGCTGGTTTTTAAAAAAAAATCCCAATTCTGCTATGTTTTCAGCCCAAAGAATAGGATTCCCCTCTTAAAGGGCCATTCTTCAAAACCTTGTGCCAAAGAAAACTTTATCGTAGCGCACTGTTTTTAAGTCATTCCAATAAATGCTACAGAGCAAACGTCACCCGTTACGATACGCGTATCGATAACGTTAACGGAAGCCGCTAGTTATGCGTAAAACGATATCGCACGCATTCCTAAGCGAGAAAAACGAGAGGGGAAAATGCGATTTGTCAGCGTTCGAGTGGCACACGGGAAGAGAGAAAAAGGAATTAACGTGCGTCACTTTAATCTTCGCGCGCCACAGACAAGGTGTCAACGATGTTATTAACCCTGATCCCCGGACGAATTGGAATCGCTTGGAAATAAATAACTATGAGATCATAAAAACGGTCTAATTTCGTACGGCGACACGTGTGCGTGCGGTTATCTCGGTGTCAATGAAAGGGGAAATGTTCGAAATTAGATGAATCATCGGTGGCATAAAGAACACATGTTCGCAGAACTGAAATTCAGTATGAGAAACGATAACTCACTCACGATTTATCTTATTTCAAGTGTCAATCACTTTTTGCAAACGCATCGAATTTATCGATTAAAATAATCCTCGTACGATGTTAGATTTCCCTTTTGTTGGAGAAAGATTACACAACCACAAAGAGCCACTAATAATCTTCCAATTATTTTGAGTGACGGAGACGCTTCATCTGACATTTATATAATTATTCTAAAGTCTGCGAACAACTGTATGTGCATTATTCTGGAATGGCACACGGTCAGGTGATAGCGGAGCAACGATGCTGTTTCGCCTGTGTGAGTCAGTTACCTGTTTCGCCATACTAAATAGTCGTGTATTTTTTCTAACAGATGTTATCGGCAGTTAACTCATATTCGCGCGTCATGCCGGAGCGTGAACTTCCGTATCAATCAAGGATTGCTGCAACGATTAGGACGTCACCAGCCACTAGAGCGCTCCATAATTGATGACTCATCTAGTGTGATCCCAAAAGAAGCGTCTGATTCCTTGCCAAAGGTGGCGAAATACTATTTTAATCGGCGAGGTCCGCGCTCGCGGGAAATCGCGCGAGGCATTGAGGAAAATCGCGTGAATGAACGGGCATTTCGTAATCGTTGGTTTGACTCACGATGATGCTGTGAAATGATTTTCCTCTTTGCCAGCGAAGGGGAGATCTAGAAAATCGTAGCCATCGATTCTGAGCCTCAATTCGTCCCACGCGATTTCCAAGTTGCCTTTTGTGAATCGCGTAAGTTGTCACGATGCGTAAACGAAAAACCGAAGTTGCAAATCAAGGGCGTCCGGAAACTTTTTTTACAGGTGAGGGTAACTTTGGGATGATGGTAAAGAAAAATATACCCCTCTTGCTTTTTTTATCCCATTTTAGTGCCAATTTACTTAAAAATTTAAAACCGAAATTTAAAAATATTCCCTTTTTTAGTATAAACTTAATAAAGATCAGTTATGAAAAATAAGCGATTTTTTTGCCCCTTTTGCATCCCCCTCCGGACGTCCATGTCGTAAATTGTTGTAATTGCTTCTACACTGCTTAGGGTTTTCCTCATCTTCCACGGGAAAATACTTTTTTTAAACCCTTTTTTATTTCCTCGTATTAATCACGAAAGTGACGAAAGCATCGCGAAGAAAGCAGAATGTTAGTGAACATGTTTCAAAAGAAAATCGATATGTATTCCTGCCATTTCCTAAATTTTCCATATAAGTTTTTAGTTTCAACGAACACAGGACAAGTAATTAAATGTCAGAGCTATACAATTCTCAAGAAGCTAATTCTGCGTCCTTCACTCCCCGCGATGTTTAATTTGAATTGTGCGATTAGATAGCTCGTGGGTTTTTCAATTTAGCAATCGTTCTTAATATAGAAATTCAATATTTCAGAGGAACATAATTATCATTTACGTGTTAATTATGTTCCTCTGAATTATGTTCATCATTTACGTGTTATGACCGCTATCCTATTCGATCTCATTCCCCGTACAAAAGATAAGCCAAAAAGTATAAAAAAAACTTGTTTTAGATTAGCCAGTGACTTCTCTCAACGCATAGCTTATCGGTTTCCTGGAATCAGGGAGAAGAGGGATAACGATAAACGTGTTTTGACACTCGTCAGGTGCACAAATCTCCAGGCACAGTGTTATAATATTCTCCTGCCACGATTATAATGTTACAGCATTCCCGCATTTCACGTATCTTTGATACGCTTCTTTATTACGCTTCAGGCCCGGGTGCCCCGTGAGAAGGCATTCCCGCCAGCCGTGCGTTAGCTAGAGACGCCCCTGGTCAGGCGCGCGTTTTTTTTCAACAACTGTACCGATTCACTTCGACATGCATTTTAAAGACATGCTAATACACGTTCCCCGCGAGTCGTTTAAATACAGCAGACGAAATTATTCCCGAGAACGGTTTCCCCGACGATTTCCTTATGATCGACTAAAGGTTGACCGATCGTCGGGCGGGCTGGAGGGAAAAATCGCGCTCCCGCGCATCGGAATAATTCACTGGGACCGTGGGGCGGCGCTGGATGCGCGCTCCGCCGACATCAACAGCGTTAACCTTGATCCTGCGGCGGCCGGGGCTGTTCGTAGACGCGACGCGATTATAAACCCGATAGGCGGATAATGATGCAGAAACGCGTTCAACGTAAATGGATTTGGCATGTGCGATGGGAGCGGCGAGTGGGTATCTCGGGCGAAAAAGGGGACTGGCGGGTGAAAGAGAAAGAGGCAAAAACGGGCAGCAAGCATAGAGGCAGACGAGGACAGAGAGCGGGAGGGAGACAGAGTTAGAAACGGTAGAAAGAGAGACAGCGGCCCGCGCAAGAGTGTTCGCCGCGCAGAGTGGTGGAGGTAAAAGAGAGAAAGCTAGAATGTAAAGGAAGAAGAAGGCGACGGCGACGACCAGGACGATGGAAGTGGTGGCAACGACGTCGTCGGACCCGCCGATGATGGTGGTGGTGGTTACCGATGGAGGTGGCGAACGTCGTCAGAGAACCCAGAGAAGTGAGCGTGACCGTGATCGCGGGAGGGTAGTAAGTGGGGGTTCGAGGTTGTCTGGCTCGCGGGTGGGTGGGGGAAAAGCATAGTCACCGAGGAGCTTAGCCGTTACGCCGTTCAGTAGTGACGCATGACTGTGTGCGTGCGTCTGTGTGCATAGGGGAGGAGGAAAGGGACGAAGGGGGCACAGCGTCGATGAAAAAGAGCGGGGAGGGGACCGAGGCGAGCGAGCAGAGCGGCATCGCGGGGACTCCCACATTGTGGATCGTCATTCTTAGCTGTGTCTTTTCGACGCTCGTGACGCTCCTCCAGCCCCGGAGACTCTACCACCTTCCTCTCTGTTCTCCATGCGCCTATCCCCTTAAACAACACAATCAACTTCGCGGCGCCTCTCCGCAACCAGATCACTCGGTTATCCCTGAATACGTTTCTCTACCCCGTTCGCTTCCCCCCACCTTCACCCTACCAACAAAGCCGACTCGCCTATTCAGGCGGCCTCTCCCCCCACCCGGGTGTGCATCCTTCGGGTAGCGTGCATCCCCCGAGCGGTCGAGTGACCGAGGGCAGGGAGAAAGCGTGGAAGAAAGTCGCGGAAGAAGGGAAGGAGGATCAGTGTGAGCGCGTACGCCGAGCGAGCTGGTTGTTGTCGTTTGGAAAATTCACAGTCTAGTTTCTGCGGCGAGGAGAAGGGCACTGTGTACACGCGGTTTTCTGCACCATCACCCCCTTGTCGCTCGCGCAACGCCACGCCACGCGGTAGTTGTGCGCCGGCCGCTCGTGTTTGTACACCGCGGCGTTCGAAGCAGCCAAAAGTGAATCGAGCGATCTGAAGCGGGAGAGGAGGCATACATCTCGACGGCCCCAGGCCCCGGCTTCGTGAAACTCCAAGTCAGAGCGAGAATAAACGCGTGAGGCTTGCCAGAGGCTAGCGGATCAGTACGAATCGCGAGTCAAACGAGGCCTTTCATTGAGCGAGGATGTCGCACAAGACCCACGGCCAGCCGCCGGTTCACGGGGGCAAATTTGAGGTGAGTTTCCGCCTATTCGCTTCTTCTTCTGCGAGCTTCCTGTTGCTCCCGTTTCTATTCACGGCTCCGCGTTTTGATCGCCGCTGAGATAAGACCGTCGCGATTGTTGTCCCGCGATTGTCTTCGCGGTGTTTGCGTTGCGCAACGACGCCTCATTAAAAATTCGTAGCGAAACGCTGACGAAACAGGTTTATCGCGGATTAACGGTTACATTGTCGATAGAGGTGGTCATCTGATCGCGTGGGAATGTATTAAATCGAGCCGATGGAAACGCGTCCGACCGCGGCCGCGTATAAATAGCAGCGTGACATCGCGCGGAAAATCGAAATCGTTATCTTTCCAAGTGGAAATGTCGGTTCGCGATCGTTTCGTCGGCTGTATCGAATTGCCAATGGAGAATTTGTGACTTTTTTCTCATTTTCCTTTTAGATAGTAAGAATATTTCTTTTTAATATCGTGTGTAGACTTTTTATACTTCGATTACTTCGCTCCCGTTAGTAGAGTCGCTTCGACTTAAAATAGCGGCTCGGAAAATCTGGTGGAGATATTTGAACTGGCTTAAAAAGACATTCACCGTCGTCGCGATTGAAAACGAGACACAAGGACGTAGATGCTAAGCAAACCAGCGTACGAACGAAATCAAACATTTGCGTAGCGAGCACAATCCTAATCTACAAATTCCTGTGCAACCCTTTGAAGACTATGTACATTCGTTGCAATTATCTTAATGTGCTGAGTGCCTTTGTTTATTATTTTCGATGTAGGTAATAATAGAGTTAATGCACGAGATAACAAGTGCTTTGATAATCAATTTCAAATTTTGTTTTCGGGAACTGCCTATCAAATCAGTTTCGACTTTAGGAATAACAATATTTTTTTTATTGCGGTTTAGGGGTATATAAAATGCTAATTTAGATGATCAAATATGATATAGTAATAAAAATAAGCGCATAATGCTACAAAAGCCAAGATACAGCACTCTGTGCACTCTTCCGCAAATCAGTATTTCTATTCGACAACGAGTCTGTAGTACTTTCTTAAATCTTATCGCCGCTAATCAGTGATATCGATATCCCTTCCAATCCAGAAATCCAGTAGAAATACTTGTCTCCGCAGTGATAAACAGTCGGTTCATCAAGAACGCGCATCCTCGATCTTTTAAAAAATCCCCCTTCGATAAAAAACAGTAATCTACATCTTTGATTTATTTCTGCAAGGTTAAGGTGGATTTCCATTATCCTCCTAATTAGTGGCAGGTCAGTGTTCAAACGTTCTTCGTTTTCTCAATACAATCCCAGATAGTGTAAATAACGTGAAAAATCCTATGGGAAAATGTTTGGACGCTTACCTGCGGCTGGCTAAACAGATAATGGGAACCCGCCTTTACTCGAGCATGCGTTTGCCTCGTGGTCGTTCTTGTTCCCTCTGCAGCGCTCATTTCAGCAAATTCGTGCATGAAATATCGCTATCGCGGCATCAAGCGTTGACTCAGCAAGGAGTCATTTCAACCTGAATTAAGCGTCACGTGGAATTGATAAAAGGAGGTCGCGGCGCGCGAAAAGTTGCGTTTCGAAGCGCGCCGTCGCTCGTCGTTATCGTTGCGTTTATTTATTTTGTTCCCTTCTCGTTTCGTACGTGCCTCGCCGTGGCCACTTTCCATTATTACCCAATCTGGTAAAGCCACCTGACGCGCCCGATTTGCGTAAACGCGCGGAATTATTAGGAACGCGGATGCGTCGGGCTTTTGCGTCGCGGGAAGCCTACATTCAGGGGGCGACCGACCCGAGTGGCAATTTTTCGATCATTTACAACCTCTTGATTTTCTTTCGCACGGACAACTTTGCGATTCTATAAACGATCTTGTTTCTCCACTCAATGGAGGAGAATAATGCTGATTGACTGACATATTCCTTTTTTTTTCGAAATCAGAATAACGAAGTGGATTGTGGGGATTAGTTCCCTTTTTCCATGCTGCTAAAGATAATTGGAAAGAGTATTTTCTTTGGAGAATTGGGTACTCGAATTTGTGGTAATAAGCAGTCGGTTTGTAGTAATTTGTAGCTTTCAATTAGATATTTTACTTGTACAGAGATCCTTGTAAATATTTTTAACCGTGCGTAATCACGATTTGAATTTTGGGAGTGTGTAATGAAGTATCTCGATGATTCGTGATTTTTCCCTGAGACTTGCTTTTACATATAGAATTATTTATAGTTTATACATTTAAACGAGGGTGTAGAAGTCGATCAATGAGTCGATTCACGATCACCGAGGGCGGGAAGAATGTACTTTGAAGGAGTAGAAGGGCGTGACGATCGATATTTTTGTTCGTAAGTCACAGAGATAGGGACATCCAAATCTATTATGATAATTATTCTCCCTTATCTGCTATCGCGTTTTATCGTGATATCAGTAATGGCCTTTTCGAAATGTCTCGCGTGAAAAGGCCCTTAAATACACTTGTGCGATACGTAACGAGTGTTCCAGGTACAATCAACACATGGAACGCTCCGTAGCGCATGGAAAATTACATATTTTCTTCGAAGATAGTGACAATCGATAGCCGCGTCGACTTTCAAGAAGTCTAGTATCATCTGGAAACATTCGTCGCACTGATTAGTTGGAAAAACTCGCTAGAAAAGGGAAAAACCACTCATCTATTTTTCTTAATTCTTAAATTGCAATATCTATCACAGAAAACACTTTGTATGTCTAATACTTTTTGCAGAGTTTCTAGTTGATAGCAGTAAACCATTTCCGATGTTAGAATAGATCAATCCTTCGAGCATTTTTACAGCAGAAAATGTAAGAAGGGTAGCTGGTAGTTTGGAAAAGGTTACAAGTACAATGAAATGTACCTAAGTACAGAGTCAGTATCAGCAATTTTAACTCACGCTTTTTCGGTTTTGGTCTCTTTGCCTGTGTTCCTCTTGGATGTGATATTTATTTTGATCTCGGGGCGCCGTACTTCGAGGGTGATCGAGCGAACCAGCGAGAATCTTCTGGGCTATTTACGTTTCATCGCCAAAAGGGTCGATGAAAAATACAAATTTCACTCTGGTTCCCCACTGAACGGCAATAAAATATTGTACCGACTTCTAAATGTGTAGTAATACGAAACTTCGTGATCTGAAGTATAGAATCATCTCTTCTACCGTGGAGTACAATTATAAATTCGAGGTGATCCCGTTGGAATTTTAAATATACATTGCAGTTAAACTGTAAAAAAAAATTGCGAAATTGGAGCGTTTAAATATAGAAGATTGCTATCTGCAGGAATTTTCCAATATGTTGCGACTTAATTCCACGGTACTCTGAACACATAAATCATTCGACTACTTCGCGCGCAAGCGCTGTTTACATACCTAAATACAAAATCTTTGTAAATTCAAGATTTTACCGGAGTTCTTGCTGATCGCAAGAACTGTACTCACTTCGAATAAATATGAATCGAATGATTGTTACTCCTTGATTGCTTCCGGTGACTTCTAATTTCTACCGTGACCCCAACCGATCATAGATGAACGCGCATAGCTGTCTCTACAACTCGATTACAGATCGTTGACTTTCCGCGTCGATTAGATGAACTCTTCGGTCCATGGATCGCATCTGAGGTTCAAGAGCGTGTCAATGTGTTTTTGAGTGGAGACGGGCGGATAGCCTCGTGCTGTTCTGCCTTCGAGGATTTTATGACAGGGACTTAAGCTGCGTGAGGTCTTGGAAGCGGGTGAATGAGAATAAACTGTCCTGGCGGCGGGCGATGGCTTATGAGCGCGTTGGGTCACCCGGCTATCAGGTGCTAAAGGATTGCTTGTTTGAATGATGACAGAGAGTCTAGAGATAGCTACACCACGCTGTATTGCTAAAGGATAAAACGTAAATAAGGAGCCTTCTCTCACGAAGAAATGAAGTTTTTGCTTCGCCATTCTGTTATTTTTTAACCGAACGATAAAATCCTACGTTGGACAATAGAGAGTTTAATTTTATTTAATATTCTCAAATTTCACTTCGGGAATAAGAAATAGAGTATAACGACTAGAAATACAGCTACTTTTCTTTAACAATTAAAATCTTCAAACTTTTACTCAATTTCAGATCATTGAGGGTTGGTAGCTTTCTACATAACTTCGCCCAATTGAATACGATTTTTTTTATTGTATTAGTATCAAAACACTTCTTCTAAGAAACTGTTTCCGTTACTTCAAAATAAATTCTTGAAGAAGTGGTACATTTTGACCCGGTCATGGGGACTTAACGTTAAGAGGTTGAGTAAGAGAATTGTGAGGAACCGTACGGCACTTACCCGGGGACCTTGGAATTGAGCGGCTGTTGAAAAATATTTTTGACATGCACTCTTCTTCGAGAAGGACGGCTCGTTAGAATGGAGTTTCACTGTTAGGGGTGGTCAGCGATTGGAGGAGTTCCAGGTTTCAAAGCGTTTAGAGGATTTAATGAATTTCTATGAAGTATTTGGGTGGCTGTTCTAGATTTACTGTACGATGTGAGATGCCAGATTGAAATTGCATAGATAACTCTGTAAAGATTAATTTAAATTTACTAAGCTATTTAAACTGTTTTATTTACAATAATGTGGTGGCCAAAAGACAGTTTAAATATAATACGTTTATGTATATATGCAAACAATTTTAATATTTGATTTTTCTTTTCTTTTTGGTATTACTAGGTATAGCGTATTCTTTCATCCAGTTGAAGATAAAGATTTATTTTTTAATCTTCCTCTGGTGGATTTTTTAAATATTAAGAACCGGGGAATATTTTTATATTTGTAGATGGGGTCAACTTCTTTTATCTATATATACTATAAAAGTTATTCATAATATTGAGATTTAATTGCGTAGAATTCAATCCTATCACTTTAAACAAATCTTTTGAAAGAATAAAGCACTGTACGTACTGAAACTTAATTGATACATCCTGAAACACTTTGTACAATGATAAGAAAGACTATGTCATTAACATCTGACATTATCATTTAAAGAATATAATCGTTAACGAACAACCGCTTAAAGATATCCGTTTAAAAATTGTCCATATCGGTATAACAGATTTCGGTAATTAAAAATCGATAGATTACGTTTTGATAATATCTAGATTATCGGGGTGTAGAAAGCTTGGATCATGACTGATTTTTTGGATTAATTATTATATAACAATTTTTATGGAGGAAATGAAACATAAAGAAGGATCTATTTTGTGTTTGAATTATCTAAGGATCAATAACGTCTGATATAAATGTACGATAAATGTTGCTTTCTGCCCATCAATGATAACGATGTAATTAATATTATCATTCCTTCTTACATCATTCGAATCACCAATCTTCACTCCAATTTTGCAAACGATTGTCAAATCCAATAAATTCCTTTATTACCCTCGCGCCGGAAATTAACTTTCCGCATCTCCGTCTATTATCACCCATTGGCTCAAAAATTCAATTTCATTTCTCATTTATCACCTTCATAAAACTACAATCAATTTTCAAGAATCATAATTTCGATGTTAAAAAAATTTGAACTCCTGCGAAGCATAAACGGTTAAGTGCCCATCGCAGATAGGGTGACCTGTCCAGTGAGTGAACACCCCCCCAGTGAGTGAACGTTGCTCATATATAATGCGAAAAATTAACACCTATGGCACTCACTTCACGTTGAAACTGACATTGAAATTTAGACTGAAGACCTACAGATATGTCGCAAAAGCGATTTTTCCGTTTAATTATATCCGGTACGGTATTAATTCCGTTTATTCAACAGTTGTCCTCGCGACCGTTCATTCACTGGCAAACGCGGACATTTCTTACTTTACCAATGAATGAACAACTTAACCTGTTTTTTTTTCTCGTGACAGGTTTTCTCTTAACCCACGCCAGAAAATTAATTTCAGCTCTACATGATTATGATCTTATAAGACTAATAAAGTATAAAATCAATAATATTATTGCAATTGGAGAATGAAAAATTATTTATACAAAATATCGTCTAAATACATTGGAAACCTAACCCCTGTTATTATCCCGTTCATTCACTGGGGTAACCTTGTTCATTCATTAGAAATTTATGTTCACTCACTGGTCATTGGCCAATTTTTTATTTAATCTTCTGCCAGACTTTTAATGAAAGTTATAATTATCAAACATTGCTAGAATTGTGTTCCGGAATGTCTGACTTTATTAATAAAACAGCTCGCTTACAGCAATAACATTCAGGGGATTAAATAATGATTTTTGAATACTAATTTTAAGAGACATGCAGCTTAAGCGTTCACTCACTGGACAGGTCACCCTACTGGAACGTACCTACATATAGCTGTGGCATCGCAGGGCAAAAGTTTGATCCCTCTAGGAATGTAAGAAGAGAACCTCGTTTCCATTTACACGAGTCGACAATGGAAGGCAATCGACGGCGCAAGGAGTCCGCGCCGCGGTGCGCGATGAAGGCAATTCGCCATTAGCCGGAGGAAAGATCCCACCGGTTACATTTCCCATGTAATACATCGGATCTTGCCGGTCTGCCCGAGGACGGGGAACAAAGGGGCCGGTGGGAAGGAAGATTTCTCTGGGCAACAGGATTTCGGAGAAACCGCCTCTCGCAAAGGAGCCTTTCAGCGGCCCCTCTCCTTCTTTCTCCGGCTAAGTTCCCTCGTTATTCACGCGGGCTCCGCTCCCCCCTCCTTGTCGCAGAAACTTAAAAAGACCCACGGACCTACCTTGAGCGCGCGGCGGTGCCCCGGTCGCCGGGCCTTCGACCCTTTTGTTTCGTAACCGAAACTAGTTTCTCGAGACTTCGCAGAACTCGATCACCGAGCACCTCCCCCCCCGAAACGTTACTCCGCTTGTTTATACCTGTCTTATCGTTATTCCCGTTTATCGTTCGCCACGAGCGTCAACCGGGCTTCCAATTGACCCCCGAGGTTGTGTAACGCGAGCGGAAGGACTACAGCGGGGTCATAAAGAATCTTAAGTTGTGAAAATAGCGGTGTATCAGAACGAAGAAAGTCAACACACTCGGAGACATAATACACAGATCCTTAACATCAGTTTTGATGCCTCTCGAATGCAACTTTGATGGAGGATAAATTACGCATGGGTGATCCGGCTCGCGTCACGTATTATCTCAGGGATCATTGGCTGAAATCTTTCGTAACAATAACGTGCACATGCGTGACTGTTATTCCCACGGCACTTTCTTCTATTTGACTCGCACGCAATCGAGTCGATTGCCGCGTTGAACTTCGCCTATGAAGGCCCCCGCGACAAGGACGTTACGCACGTGACCGTTTCATGGCGGAGAACGGAAACCAGCGGTATCACGTGCGACGTTACGTATCCGCCGTTCCGTTAAATTGGGTTCGCGGAAGGTGGACGTGGAAAACGGCGCAGCCCGTCGTCGCGTTCAAATCGCCCAGCAGGAACGCTCGGAACCAGGACGAAGGGGCCCGTGTGGCGGGAAGGGTGGGGAGGGGGGCGAAGTCGGAATGACGGAGAATAGCGAAAGAGAAGAGGGGAGCGGTGAAATAGAGAGGAGGGGTGGGTTGGCGGAAAGGAGGAAGGGGAAAAGGCAAGAAAGGACGCGAAACCATGGGTAGGGGCAGAGGAAAGGTGTTGGACGAGGAAATTTCCATGACGTAGCGTGTATATGTACCTATAGTCGCCATGACTTCTCCAGATGCGCGTACATCACCCATTCTGGCCACGTGATTTACGAGAACTCGGGTGAAATGGGTGGAAAAAAATTCATGGGGCACGTTCCAATGTCCCACATCTGTTTCTGCTAGTTATTAGGGGGTAATGGAGGACTCAAATACCTGTTCACCTTGGTACGACTAGACCCTCAGCCCTTTATGGCTCTGTATAGAATTTTATTGCGGGTGAACTTCGGTTTAAGCGGACGAGGCAGTGAAAATCAAATATTTTTTGCGAATTAATTACAAGCAAATGAAAGCAAGCACAGACTTTTCCTTTTATACAGGGCTTATTACTACCACGTAGAATAAAACAATTTTTTTTTGTTTACATATCTATTTTACAAATGGCGGCACGCGAGGTAGATTATACAGCGTTTTAGAAAAAGTGTCTTTGGTTTTGCAGTGATATTGAGCTTATAAATAAAGATACAGTGGTTTTCTTGGAATATGTTTCTCTCAGAACCTCCAAGCTCGGTCTGAACTTCGGAAAAAAGAATTTAACCGAAGTTATGTAAATGGCGACTAGAAGAAGGCGATTTTTACGATAAATGTCGATTTGCAGGGTGCACGTATGGTTGTTTCTTTTTTTATCTCAGAAACTAGACTTGTTGCACTTTAATCTCGAGGTTCAGGGCGGAAGGGAATATATTTTGAACATGCTGTACAAATTTTGAGTTGATTCGAACCTCCGTTTTTTTGCAATCGCTTCAAAACCGCAGCAAAAAAACGCCTACACATTAGCCAACTGTAGCGCCGTCATATATATGTATATATTATCCAAAAAAAAAATTTTTTACAGTTTATAGTATCAATAACCATAACCCAAAAGTACTAGTCACAATTTGTATTAATCTCCTTATAATTAATTCACAAAAAAATACTTGATCGTCGAGGGATTTGACTGCTTAAGTAGTCCCCATAAGTAGTTCTAAGTCAAAGTTTGCTCCACATACGTTTATGACAATTGCTAAGGGCATGATGCGACGATTGTACGTATCTCTGTGGCGAATTCCTATCTTCTAATTATGCTAAGTGGTGTAATAAGAGTTTATGAATTGTGCTGTGAAGAGGCGAAGGAATAAGTCGAAGTTTGCGCAGCAAATGTAATTCGCAATTTGTGCTAGAATTTGTTAGAATTGTTGTTGCTTCTTGTATCGCGATGGTACATGCTCGAAAGGGGAGCGAGTGAAATTCTTAAAAACAGGCCAATGGGTTGCGTTCTAGTAGTTAATTCGATGTAAGTGGCCTCACTTTTCTTTTCTCTTATCCGCGTTTAATATCAAACGGAAGATGTAGGCTCTGCTAAAAAGAAAGTTTGCCATCCGGTATTATACTGTGAGTCATCGCCGACCCACGCAGCATTTCACTTTACCCGAGTAGCGAGCAACAAAAAAAAAACACAAATACTTTTCAAAAGAAAAAGTGGCTTTACAGAGGTAACGTAAGTTTTCAGTCAAGCGTGTGGCATTTCGCATGTCAAATACAATATTAAACGACGGGGGGGGGGGGGGTATGTCGTTTAATAAAACATTGACTTCCGGTTCGCTTGGTGGGTCACCCGTTACTTACGGGACGTTCAATTCTTTTCACGATCATCCTTTTGCTATTACTGTTAAAAAGAGTCTATTTTAAGTATTTTATACTATTTTTATCGAACTCCGAAAAAGTTATTCCTAAATAAAAAATTTCAAAATTCAGTGCTTCGTGT
Source organism: Andrena chrysosceles (assembly GCA_963855975.1). Classification (NCBI taxonomy): domain Eukaryota; kingdom Metazoa; phylum Arthropoda; class Insecta; order Hymenoptera; family Andrenidae; genus Andrena; species Andrena chrysosceles. The sequence continues at coordinate 3,801,468 of OY979766.1, read as the reverse complement.
GCCCCGACACTCATTTCAACCAAAACACACAAGGCATTCTCTATCTTTCAGAAAAATATAAAAATGTCTACCCCCATTAATATTTCTAAATTTTAAATTATGAACGCGGCATCCCATCTCTTCGGTTTAATATTACACGACAGTAAAGGAAGCTCCTCGAGGAAAAGGGGAGACAATTTACAGACCGACTTACTCCGATGGGTCACCAGTGACCCAGGAAGCAAAGTGGCCCCTCATTTGCCGCATCAATATGTGGCGCGTGTGTGCGTAATTACGTTAGGCAATCGACAGTGCGTCTACACTCCACACGTACGAATCTTCCACGGCGCCAGATGATTCATCCAGCCTTGTGCGTGTCTAGCCGTCATCTAGATGTGTAATTTCATTGAAATACAGGGAAATCAATGGGCGCGGGTTTCGTCCTTCCAGGAAAGATTCTGACGACGCTTTCAGTGGAACATGTGCAGCTTTGCTGCTCATCCACTTCGCAGTGGCATCACGGGAATGCTGTTTGCTTAATCAACAAATGCACCATACCCTAGGAAGACTGTTGAACAATGCTCGGGAGACTATAAAATTTTAACTACAATTGCGTTGTAAACGCTTACCAACGAAATTATAATTTGATTAGGGAACGAACTTCAGTAAGATGTGTGAACAGCAGGGATCTGTCCTTGATGAATAATGGGCTAGGAGCATAATAAACCCGGATACGGAGGTCAGAGAGAATTCGACCTGTTAGGCCGGACATGTGATGGAAGAATAGATATTCCAAAGAATAGGCATGAAAAAGTGTGCAAACGGTAATAGAAATGATCGTAACGTTTACACTATTTCATAACGAGACAAAGACGTCGCATATGTTGGCGCCGTGGGTAACGTCATCCACCGGAAGTGGACCCGTTTCTATGCATATAATAGGTAATTCAGAATCCGTCTGTCAAAGTGTCTTTCTTGGCAGAACAGGAGTTCTATTTCGCCAAATGGGTATTTTAATGTGGACCCAAGGAAGGATGTAAATATTTACGCTCTCAGGTTTTGAAGAATTAGATATATCGCATTTTTGGGAATTTATTTCTAAGTAACAAAAACACTTTTATTTGATTAAAAAAAATTCAATGGAGATAGAGACATCTTTGAATAATAAATAGAATTTTTTCTCAAATATCAAAACATTACGGAAACTTTAATGCGTTTTTCTTGAAATCACGTGTTCCGAAGTAAGAGTAAAACTCTATGGATTTTTATACAATTTTGCGCAGATGTTCTTAAATGTATTCCTGATCGTCTGACCGTCAATTTCTTCGATTGGTTGAAAAATAACAAGATAGCTACAGTTTGAAGGATAAATCTCATTTTCGTGTGTATGAAAATGGACTTAGTCGGGTAAAATTTAAAATATCAAATTAATGAATTCCGTTTATCTAGTTTTCGCTTCCTTAGAATTCTCTGATTTTACTAATTTAGTAGTTGCGTCAAAATGTGTCATGACTTTTTCGAAGATTAATCGAGTTACATCGTAGCCAAGATAACGTCATTCACAGTGAACTTGAAAATTATGATCGGAAATCCGCGATAAAGCGTGCACACGCTTGAACCGGAAGTCAGTTGTCTGCCGCAATCTACAATGGTAAATAAAAAACTGGGCATAGATTGGATACCTGCCCGGACAGTAAATTTGGATGGCGAGCACGGTCCGCGTGCGTGAATGATTTCGTGCAAAGGATGTTGCGCAGTAGAGGTGAAATACGGCGATATCCTGTAAACCAGAGGTTCTCAAACAAGTATCTTCAAAAATACACCGCAACTAGTTAGTCACAATCGCAAACGTTTTCCTCATTTGAAGAGTCCTTGTAGAAAACACTGAGCGCCAAAACTTAATTTTTTTTTAGGACTTTCAATTATTTACGAATTTTTATTTTTGATTGCTAAATATGCTTAAGTACACAAAAAATTCTGTTTCTTGCATTAATATAGTCTAAATTTATGAGGAAAAGAATTGTATGTATAGTAAACGCTGTTTGGCACCTCTTAGTTGTAGAGATAAGTGAAAGTGCCATTCATTTAAATTTGCAAGCACTGTAAGTGCCAATCTTGTTTGTCTTTAACTACTAAAGGTGTGTTTAGACCAAACGAACCAATGCTCGTTCGCCCCTCTTTTCGACAAAATTCGTGCCCATTTAGTGTAAACGGCAATCTTCACTTTCAACTTTTCATTATTTCATTACTTTAATTTTTTCGAAGTGGGAGGCCAACGAGCATTCGTTCGTTTAGTTTAAACGCGCCTTCACACTGTTTTCTAACTCGTACTGAATTTTCCCATCTTTCTGACTGCGGCGTGTCTGAAAGCACGAGGAAAGCTGCGAGAAGTGTCGAACGGCATTCGTTCAAGCGAACGCGACACTCGTGCAAACCACTGGCGTATATTAACATAACAGTACCATGGTACACCCACGCGCCTCCGTGTTCATAGAGGGTTGAATATAGCAAGGTCGACGAGGGGGAAAGGAGAGGCAGGCAGGCTAACGTTCGATTGTCGACCGGGGCGAGTTCAGCGGTCTCAAAGTAGTATAAGTCACGCGAGTACGTCTGGAGTTCGCGAGCTTCCACTGACGCGACACGCATAACACGCGTCCCGTCGAATCACGTCCTGCATACAGGGTGTCCAGTATACATAGCGGTATAGTCAGCAAGAAAATGGTACCTCCAAAAAAAAAGAAAAAAAAACAAACAAAGTCTGTAGAATAAAAATGATTTTGAATATGGAACAATAATACTAAGAGGCCTGCATAGAGATCTACATAATAGATTTTGCAATAGTGTCGCGGGTAATTTATAAAAATTATTATACTCTTCGTATTGAATTTCCGCGAATGAATTGATCACAGTACATGTAGGTCCTTGAACTCTTCGAATCAAAATGTAATCCATTGTTTGGATCATTCAAGAATGGTTATCTCCTCGGTGTAACCCACACGGAGTGTAAACTTTCTCGTGGGCCATCGATGACCTGTTCGCTAAAGAATTGAGCGTCCACTGTGGGTGACCAGTGAACCTACGCGACAGGAAATGAATAGTCCATTGTGAATGATTGGTGGTCGCACGTGGTGTATAATATAAACTTCACAGTGGACCATTACCAACCCACGCGATAGGTTACCTAAACTTCACTTGTGAGTCATCGATGATCCATGCAGCGCGAAGTAGAACCTCAGCTGCAGGATCCTTGCTAGCACACCCACGCCCCGAAGACTCCTAAGTCTGTAATAAAAAGCAAACCTTACAACGTAAGAAATACCTGTGACAAAAAGTAGAAAAAGCTTGAATGGCGTCATCATTCTGCTTAGCGGTCACCACTGTTTATTATTCCTTTACTCCACTTATCTATTTATTACTCGTGGAAGATAAGGATCCCCCTCACAAGCTTTCACGATTACTTACCTCCTCCACTGCGCTCCTTCGGAGGTTCAAATTACTCTCCGCAGCAAGGAATAGAGAACAAAAGAAGCAAAGAAGAATAATAAGGGGATAATTCACAACTAAGCGTTTCACGGAGTAATTCTCAGGTCTCCCAAGTCAATTCATTCTTCCACTCAAGGTTTAGGGACATCCGCTTCCTTAAGGGCTAACACCACTCTAGGATCGATGTTTTTTTTTTTGCTTAAACCATACTTTAGAAAGGAAGGAGGAGACGAACATCGACCTAGATGGCCAAATGTATGGTGCAGGCATCGCAGATTAAAGATAAACAAAAATTTAAAGGATTAAAATGTTCATAAAACTTTAAACGCGTTTTTCTCGAAACCACTTTTTTCAAACTGGGAGGACGAATTTCTCGGAAACTATCGCATGAATCGATTTGAAATTTTTACAGTAGCTTTACAACAATATTCTCTTTGGAAGTACGTAGCCGTTTTTGGATTGAATGTAAACTTTCTTTTTTATAACCAATTTAATGCTCATTTTTAGGGCAAAAAATCGATTTATTTCTTAACAACTGCACCACTTCCACAAAAATTGATTAAAAAAGAAACCCCTACGTACTTCCAAAGCCAATTGTATATAGATTATAAATTTTTTTTATTTTTTGTTCCACGACTCATACATGCCGAGAAATCCGTCCTCCCGTGGCGGTGTTTTCACAAAAGCTGTTTTCGCCGACGGGCTCTGTCGTCGCCATTTTGTATGAAAATGACACTAAAAAAATTATTTTTCGTACTTCAATATGTGTTAAATAAACCCTCTGAAAAGAAATTCTGTTCCGTTTGTCACACTCCCAAAATAAATTGTCAAATTTAGGTATTTTTTTCTGCCTCTAGAGTGGTGTTACCCCTTAAAGGGCCCATTTACAAAGCACAGCGCACGAGAACCCCCTCCCCAGTCGACTCATTCTCCGATCCAACTCGGTGTACCGCGCGCTACGAAACGGAAAGTCCCGCTGTTGGTAACCCGGTCGCCGAGGAGCTCGATAACGTTACGCCGGCGGCGAGCGGACGCTCGCGATGCCATGCACACATCGTTGCATCCCGAGGGCATGATGCAATCACAGGAACGGGTCGCGTCCGTCGGATTTATCTCGCGGTGAAATCAAATTAAAAAGGTCAATGCTGACCAGTTTACGGACGCGTCTTGCGCGTGCACGCGACGCGCAAACGCGGCCGCGTCGCGGCGACACCGAGCGGTCGGGGCCTGTGCGCGTGCGCGGAGGGCACACGCGCGCTTATATCGGGGACTAGGAACACTGGCCGCGTAACGAATGATAGAGCGTGTTCGATCGCCAGCAACGCGGGTTCACTGGTCTCCTAGAAGTTGAAGTCACGCGAACGTGTCTCGAGACCGTTCAGATATCCTTGTGTCCGCACGAGCGCTTTTATATATAGGGTGGCTCCGCAAATATCGCCGATTAGAATAGCCGGTTTCCGTCTTGCCTGTACCGTATCGAACTTCCCCCGTTGTCCGATAGTGGCCAAAGAGGGAGCTGAATCTGCGATCGGTAGCAAGACTGAGATAATTCCGTTAGAGCGAATTGTATAGGTATTAAAATTTATGTGTTATAAAAGTAGGCGAGGGATACCAACGTAATGCGTAAAGCTTGAGTAGTATTAAGTTCGTTATGCTATATGTAAAAGAGAGCTTCTGCTTTTTCTCCGAACACCCACGGGTACTTCTATCGTTGCAAGTTACCATTTTTGGGACGAGTTTTTTTCACTTGAATATTTTTTCCTTTTTAATATCGTTTATGAAAGAATTCTTCTTTCGAAGCTGGGGCCATTTCTGGATTCAGCCATCGGCGATCTTCATAGATTCTACTACCATGTGCGATTTTACAGCGAAAGCTTACCTTCGCGAGGATTTGAAAATTCGTTTATTCTTGAATTCATATCTCGTTTAAACGGGGACTCGGCCGGCGCTCCGGTTTCACCGCACGTATTAACCGCGCTAATCAAGATATATCGTTCTATTTCAGCGAAATATTTCACGCATACCTGATCTTCCTGCAAAAAGTCGGGCACGTAACACCGATACTGGTTCAGATCGTTTTCAGGCGGCGACAAAAAGCCACGTTATATCGGGTATCGTTTAAAATTACGCCATTCTATGCGCGATCGATCTTTGTGCTCGCGAAGGTAAACGCACGCGATATCCTTGCCAGTGGACACCTACATTTGCATACCATTATGCCTGATAAATTCAGCGCGCTGCATGCAGATAACCGTGGCGGCACGTAAAGAACTTTAAGAAGGAATTGCAGAGGCTTTCTTCTGGTCTGTTGTACTCGATTTCAAGACAACGTTAACATCGGTATTGCTCGAGTGTTCGGGGTGACTTGAATTTTCCGGGAATTTTTAGCGGTATTTAGATCTCGCGAAGTTCGCTAGGGCGAATTAATTTACAACGAGGTTGTTTCGTAATGATAGATGTAAATTTTATTGTTTGTAATTGAAGGGCCCAGTGGAAAACCGGCACATGCCACCGTTTTATGATCTTACCTAGAGGAAAGCAGGTTGAAGGAAAAATTGTATTCTTAGGAGAAGTGGTACGAAATTGCAATTATTTTATAAGGTTGATACTCGAATTAGAGGATAAATGACAACTATTGTCAAATTTTATCTGAAAATTTTTTCTCAGATTACTGGTCCCCAAGGAGTTCAGTGGCATGGGACCTTTTTTCACTACGCATTTGCTTTTCTCAGGGTGAAGAAAATTTAATATGATTCTGCTCGGTGAAACTTATATGTTATTATATAAGGATGTGGTGGGATCACACTACATTGCAGGGATGAATTAATGCTACAAAGAAACGAAAATTTATGCATATGTGCCATGTGCCTATTTTCCACTGAGCCCCTCAATTGTATGTAAAAGAGTTTTAGAGCACACATGATCGAGAACTAATGGTCTTACAGATGTTCAGCAGTATAACACGAAAAATTTATACGATTACACAGAATGCGCCGCACGATGTGCAATATTTCAAGGGATCAACGTCACCATCCAATCTTCAGAGTCAATGAGAGTTAATTGGGACTACATATATGTACTCATTTTAAATTTAGTACAGTAATGTGGATCGTTTAAGGTTTCACTGAATCATTGTTAAATAACGTTTGATTCCAAGGCTTCGCCAATGAGTTAGCAATCCTTTTCGGTGAAGCACGAATTGACGAATTAAATGGGGGAGCAGATTGCCACGCGAATAAGTGATTCAGATTGCTGATAATTTTTGTATCGACTAGGGGGGGACTAATTATCTGGCATAAAAAATTGAATGAACAGTTGCGTCGAAATGATTGTTGCTACGAATACATCCGTTTTTGCAACTCCGACGACATGCGCATAGAAACCGCAGGATAAAAGTCCCGCGCACGTATGTGTGTGTGTTTTACTTGCGATTAGATAAGCATATACGTTCTACTATGAAAGATAAAGCTGAATATCATCATTCATGCAAACACTTTAACGTGTCGTAAGAATGTCGAAAAGGCGCGTTCTCTTCAGTTTGTAACAGGAATCCAACGTTGCGTTGGCTATTTATCACTTAAACTGTACATATACGAGAACACGTGTCGCTTAGAATTGTCTGGTTCGCCTAAACACCCACTGTACATACAATTACGGAATTCCTAATGTGAATATTTCAAAAGAAAATATCCAAGAAGTATAGGTACCATTTTTTTTTTAAAACTCACAATCAGTCGATGTTTGGTGTGAAAGTATTTTAAGAGGACACTCTAGAAATTTACTGTAGAACTTTATCGTTACCTGTGGAAATGTGCAAACTTTCGCAAAAAAATATTTAAGAAAAAATGCCCAGGAAGCAAACGTTCTGAGGGGGCTACTTTTTGGGGAAAATGAAGAGGTAGTTTACTAAAAACGGGAAAAGTGTAATAGCACAGAAACAAAAGTAGTATTTGGATACCTATACCTAATCATATTTTTTTTGGTCAAATCCGCCACTGGCTACAGTACTTTTTTCTGCTGAATGGTTTAGGAAACGCTGTAGAAATATATACATATGCAAACGTCTCATCGTTTGGTTTAGATAAATGAGTGTACATATCTACATGCTAGAAAGCCAAAAACGTTTTATAACGATTCCGCGTATTTTGCACTCGCATGCATTTGCGCGACAGATGTGGAAGAGTCACGTGATCATGCTATAAAGTGCATAGGTACACGAGGTTGTATTGCTGATGCAATGAACCAAAGTCGATTAATGCAGTATAAAGTGTATGAATAAAATTCCAGAGACATTTCGCTGCGTTGTTTCCGTATTCATTACCCCCGTAAAAGAAAATCAGCAAACTTGTGTCTTCCACAAACCATTCCAAGTCTCAACACATAAAAATCTACTTGTAATTCATCGCGTGATTCACAGGTTTGGTTACATAAATTCAGAAGAATAGTTAATTCTGAAAGCCACTATCTTGCTCTGCCTCTTGATGACCAGTTTCGCATCACTTGATCCAGGATGTTAACACGAAAAATGAGATTACTCGCATAATGTGGTCAAACGAACGTGGTGACAGTGCTTCATCAACATTTACGAGTGACGTTATATACAAACTTCCCACTCCCGTCGTTATAAATTCCATAAAAAGGGAACCATAAACCCCTCCGTTCCTTGACCACTATCTTCTACCCAAGCGTCACCTACAATTATACTAGCCAATCAATTATTATACATATTCGAAACTCTGCCATGAAATCTAAATTAATTTGCTTAAGTACGTCTCGATTATTTCGAACAAGCCGTAGCAAAGCTGTTATGCATGCGCCGTTTCCCCTCATCAGCGTTTCGTATTAGAGACCACTCGTGCTCCCTCAGATAATTACCCTAATCAAAGCTCCGTCGGTGGATCGTGACAGTGAGCCGCGGTCTCGTCGAACTCACGCGACCAAATTAAAAAGGTCAATGCTGTTACGGGGGTTTATCGCGTATCCGCGTAATGTAGCCGCTAATTCAGGGGCAAAAGTGGCGCGCGCAGCGTCCCACGCGTGACCAGCACGCGTGTACGTGTACGCGGCCCAGCCTCGGGCCCCGAGATGAGGATGTGACGTTGCTCTCAGATTTGTTAATTTGTTATTGCGCCGACAGCACCGGTCGATCCCCGCATTAATGGGCCACGCGTGTGCTCGCCAAAACAGGCAGAGAGACGGGACGCGGATTCCTCTTCGCGGAGCCGCGAATCAAGTGCGTTCGAGGGACAAAAGGTTGGCGGAAAGCCGTGACCCTTCAGCACTGACTTCGCTCAATTTTGTATAATCTGATGAATAGAAAAATTGAGGAGGGTTCGTTTGACGGTGTGCTTTGCTTTTGTAATTAAAGTTCTTTGGTTGAGGATAGAAAAAATAATGATTTAACGGTACTAATGACATGCGGGTCTTCTTTGACCCACCATACTTTTCGTTTTTTCACTCTACTGACTTTTAGAAAAGTGTAAGGGAATTGTTGATAATACAGTAGTGGTGAAAAGAAAGTTCGGACCACGAATGGTGACGGATATAAGATAGTTCTAAATAGAAATAATATTAATAATAGTAGAAATATGAGTTTTGAATTTTTTTTACCATCACTGTAACCGTGCTTCTCTCCCTTTAACAGCTGGTATACATGCACCTGTTATCACGAAACGAACCACGCTTCAATTTTCAATCCCGGCTCCTTTCGATCAGCGGAAAAGTGGAGCGTTCTTTCCTTCCACTCCCTTTCTAATTGTGCGAATGATCGACCAACATGATCGAAACGCTCGATCGTTTCGCGCGGCTATAGCGATATGTAATTTATTTTCGTCGTTCGTGACGGGCGATTAAGTAGGAGATATATCGAGTCGCGCTTTCGCGAGGTTCGTTATTTCGATTCTTCCTGTAATCCCGGTTGAACGGTAGTAGATTGCTAGTTGCGGGCTTGGTTTTATGATAGTCTAATTAGCATCTGATTACAATTTCATTACATTACGGCTGAACAACCTACTGTTACTTTGTAAGGTGTATCGATTCTGTGACTGTGGAACGTGTCCACGTTGCGCGCTGTCGAATAAAGTTAACAGATTATTACGACTGGATAGTTAGTAACTGCGCCGTTGCCGTTGGATCGTTAGCGTAAGTCAAGCCTTAGAACTGCATCCCTTTCACTGCGAGCACTTGAGTCGCGCTGTAGAGACTGGGTTGTACGCTTAATAAGCGGTAGATTTGTCTAACGCCGTGCATTGTTAAAGAAACGCCGAGACAGGCATCGATAACACAGTTTCATGTGTCGTATTTGATTTCTAGGCTGATACTAGCCTTCCTAGTAAACGTGCCCACGAATATCCGCGGAGTGTCGATTACAATACCTGAACACTTACAACACCTTATCATATATTGCAGACTAAATAGATTTCTGTAACACAATCAAAGGTTATTGTCATGTTCAATGGGAACCGTTTGTGATTTATTCCGATTAACACTTACATCTTGCTATTTGTTTCCCTAATTTGTGTTTTACTATTTTCCCACTTTGTGTTCTACTATTTTCCCAATTTGCGTTCCACTCTTTCCCCAATTGTGTTTCATTATTTCCCCAAATTGTGTTCCACTCTTTCCCCAATTTGTGTTCCACTATTTCCCCAAATTGTGTTCCACTCGTTCCCCAATTTGTGTTCCACCCTTTCTCCAATTTGTATTCTACTCTTTCTCCAATTTGTGTTCCACTCTTTCCCCAATTTGTGTTCCACTCTTTCCCCAATTTGTGTTCCACTCTTTCCCCAATTTGTGTTCCACTCTTTCCCCAATTTGTGTTCCACTCTTTCCCCAATTTGTGTTCCACTCTTTCCCCAATTTGTGTTCCACTCTTTCCCCAATTTGTGTTCCACTCTTTCCCCAATTTGTGTTATAATCTTCCCCACGTGCTTCAAAATCGCATGTAGTAAATCCACATCTGAGCACAAAAAGGATCCACGAAGGGAACTGCGAATCACAGAAGCACAGATCATTCGGTTGTTCGTTATTCGCCATATACCGAAGTGACCGCAAGCACTTCCGAGGTTGACCGAAATGATCGTTCAACGCGATGGTCGCCACATTATCTCGACTTTTACCTCCGTGTTTGTCCGCGCTGTGTTCTAATATTAACAATAGAGAACGACCATGGCTGATTAGCTGTCAAGGCCTCGGTCGGATCGGACCCCCGTTCTGCATATCTCTCGTTCTCGATGCTCGTTAACCCAGCAACACCCTTCTGGATCAACATCTCGATGCTTCCTGCCGGGATTGGACTCGTCCGAACGATCTCTTGCTTCCTGCACGCCGTAACATGCTCAACGATCTGGCAGCCCTAGCTTCGCTTCTTTGCGAACTCCCCAGGAAGTCATTCAAATACGTTATCTTCGTCTGTCGAGTATACATCCGTCAGCTTAATGCTCTGCCCGGCAGTATTGATAATACCTAGTGATTTCGAGTTTCGAGTCATTTTAATGGCTATTCCTTCGCATTTATTTTTAAGTATCCTTGAGCATCGCGGATTTTTGGTGGCATTACCGTTAAATGAAGTAAAGCTGGGAATCCACCTGGAAGCTAACGAGGGAACACCTCGAACCCTTACCCCCAAAGTCATATAGACTATCCCACTATTTCGTGTATAACTCCCAAATCACAAGACACAGGAAAAAAATCTAAACAAAAGTTTAATGATACAATAAGCGCTGCAAACTTGTGTTTACAAAATCTTGGAAAGAATTAAAAAAATACGCAACGAAATTTTTTTTCTAATTACACTGTAATTTTATAATTTACGTTGAAGCAGCGAACAGAGCTACGTTTTCTCAGAGATAACCAACGTTAAAAGCGTTCGATCGACGCTGTTATAATTTCTATCGTAGCTCCAACGTAATCGTATCCTTAGGTAAAGTGGCATTTTTCAAAAGTGTACCACTTCAAATGATAATCTAGTTGTTACTGTTAGGATTATCTTTCAGTATCGTTAGTTTGAAATAGTATGCTACTATTACGTAACGTTATTTCTTATTATTATCATTTCGGATGTAACACGGGACGGTGTCATTCTTGCTCATTTTTATCAAGCGTGATTCTGATTGTCGGAACGGTGTGCGGCAGTAATGATGAGAGACCTTTCAACTTCGTAAGAGGTCATAAGATTACCGTCCTTATCTTTAATCACGTGCATGACGGTGACCCGTTAAATGAAGTTCAAGTGAATTTTTATCAATTCTTCGTCACGTGTACGTAGCCCGAGTATTTTTATATCTAGAACAATGGTGCAGTGAACCTGTATATTGCAACGCTCACTTGCAGACGCAATATAAATATCCGCATAGAAATACAGTTTTTGGAATAAAAGTAGGTATGTGGTGCTCGAAAATCAATGCTCAAAGTATCTAAGTTCTTAGAATTCATTATAGATGCAGGTAGACTCGAATACAATATTGATTAACCATTTGGGTTTTCCATGCACGCAGCGTTTACGGGGAACGCCCATGGGCGTTGGACGACTGTGGTTAAATAATGCGACTAAACGAGTCCCGCACACGGGATGCGTTCCGCGTTCCGAAATTGTATTATTCGATACAATGCAACTTCCAATTTGTAGAGCTCGATATAGAGAACTTTTCTCAATTCAGACTCGCTTACCACAGTACTTAACCGTTGGTTTATACCACTTAACTCTCTGTAACCAAAATTTATATTACTATAAAATAAAGGGCTGCGATGTTACAAGTACACACAGTGCAATATAAAACTAAATACGATATGTCGCCTCAGAGTCACGCGGCGTTATAAAGGATTAACACGTACTTATAGTGTCTCCCCGAGATATAGCTGCTAAACCGAGATCCACTTAAGTGGTGTGCAATGGATAACATTGAGCGTACAAGCCGCCAAATGTGCCCTTTGCTACTTGTTACAAGGTTGTACATACTTGGTCACGCATACCTTCTTTTACTAGCTACACATTAATATCTCAATTTCTGTTTTATTTTTTATATACATAATGTAAAACTGTTTAAGAAGACAAGAAACGCATTTGGCTGCTTTAATATATCTAACACCTCGAACAGCTAATATACAAATAGGTATAATAAGTTTCGTGAGTCTTCTATTGAAATGTCAAAACGTCACAGACGTATAGCCGAAATTAAAAAGATTAGGAGCTATTAACATCGGATGGTGACTTTAGCGCCACCTGTTACATAGAGCACGTCCCTGGGCGTTTGACTCGCCACCGAAACACTCGGAACCCGAGCCTCCGCTTTTACGAAGTCGCTGTATCCCGGCGAAGCACTATGCGCGCAAGTTGCAAGTGCGGTGCGTAGGGCGTGACAAAATCGCGCGCGGAGGTGTAGCGCGAGAATGCAGTCGAAAATATTATTTCTGGCCCGACGGGCGCGTTACGACGTTACCGAAATGACGAATGTTCGCCGAGCAGCCGTCGCTTTCGCCGAGGCGCCGCGACGGGAATAGCTGCGGAATAGGTGCCAACGATCCGCCGGCCCGTGGCGGTGTAATTAGAATTGCGGATGCCGGAGGTGTGAGAGCCACTGACACCGATAGTCGTTGCATCGGTAAATATTTACAAAATGCAGCCCGCTGGAAAGGGCAAAAGAATTCCTCGCGTAATCGCAATGTAGTCAGAGGTTCTGACGACGCTCGGCAAGAAATGTGGGGACTTGCGATTATCGCAGCGTTAACTCGGCGAGTAACCGCTCGGGCGCTATTTTTAACTCTGAGTTTGTATTTTTCCAGTGGTTTCATTGCCAGGCTGAAAAGTGGAATAGATGACTGCATTTTTTAAATACTTTGACTGCGTTAGTGTTGGGAGAACTGGTATCGACATTTCTGAAATGCTTGATACTTAATTAAGTTACGGTCTCCTTATGCTGCATCTTCTCTTTACTATTATCTAGTGGAAACCGGTTAGTTCTGTAAACGCAAAGACAGTGGAAATTGTTTAGTAAACACGCTTAGGTTTATGAATATATAGTTGATTCAATTCCATTCACACCGTAACGTGAATGCTCGGCAAAAATAACTAGAATGGTTATTGAAGAATTTTGAATAAACCTGTTAATAGGTTTTCTGCCGAGTGATGAAGTCTGCCTGTTTTTAACGCTGCACTACTAAAATAATCCTTTCTAAGTAGTTGGGAACACTGTGAGAAGGTCGATTGTGATATTCCATTCGAATTCTTTCTAACGTCACCTTCGCCTCGATTTATTTCGTTTTGATTTACGATTTATGGGTTGTTTCAAGAACAGAAATTTATATATGATAGGAATCGACGCCGACGTCTTTGGAATAAAGTGCACACCTAGGGAATTTTAATGGTCCCTACAAATCTGTCAATATCGAGTTTTCACTCCTAAATTTCTATCTTCTTACTGTAAAATGTAAATGAAAACCATATGCTATAAATATATTTTCTAAATACACCTAAATTGAAGTACCTGTAATAGAATTTCTCGGAAACGTTAAGTGGATTTTAAAATATTCTAATTTCAATTTCGTTTAGGACCCCAGAGAGGATGTAAAAAGAAATGAAAACTGGATTTTATTCTTTAAACAACTTTTTATAATCACCTAATGAATTTTATTACATTTGCATTGAAAATATTTTTATCCGTTTAAATAGACTCCCCCAAGATTAAATGGTTTAAAAATGCCACAGGGTCGTTCTACGGTTAAGCAGACCTCGGATTATGTGGAATTTGGATTATTGAGTCTGCACTCTATCCTCGAACGATATACCATAGGCAGATTCAAGCGAGCCGACAACGAGCCACGCGTAACAGCGTCGCCAACGGGATGTAAACCGCGGTGAAAATTCTATTCCTGGATCGACTCGGTTCGAGCTTCTCGGAATACCTCGAAAACGTAGCGTTCCCCGTGCTCGATGAAAATAATCTTATAGAACGCTGATGCGCGATCGGTTTCCGTTGCATCGATGGAAAACAGCAAGCACTTTCCATTGTTTATAGCCCGTCTCATGGCAAATAAATCCTTCCGATCTCGATTTAGATTCCAGTGATCGAAATTCGATCCATTTTCTACTGTTTTATTTGGAGATTGTTTGTCGATGAAAATGGAACAACGAGACGTTCTATGACCTTAATATTTTGATGGTGGTGGGCTCGAAAGATGATGTACTTTTATGGGTAATACTATAGTAGTAGGTATATATAGAGCTTTCCGCGAAATGGCATAGAATATTTTAATTTAAAAGAGTCGGGACAATTTCGAAATTAATTCAATATGGCAACTCACATCTGAGTCATTGCTACTTCGCAATATGAAAGAAAAGTGAATTGTTTTAAAGTTGTCTCAAGCTTCTGTGTTTAAACCTGTTCCGATTTCTTTCGCTCAAAATTTGTTGCTCCCCAAAATTCGTCGCTCCTGAACATTTGCCGCTCCCAAAAATTTCTCACTCCCCAAAATTTGCCGCTTCCGAAAATTTGCCGCCCCCAAAATTTATCACTCCCCTAAATTTATCGCTTCCCAAAATTTTTCGCTCCCCAAAATTTGTTGCTCCCCAAAATTTATCAGTCCCGAAAAATTTTCGCTCCCGAAAATTTGCCGCCCTAGGCTGCAGCCTACTTAGCCTATACCCAAATCTGCGCCCTAGAATGTAAGTTACATTATTTAGCGGAAAGAAAATTTGAAATATGTCTCTTGGAATTTATTAGATATTTATTGCATGAAATTAATATATTTATATTTCCCCTGTTAATTACACGATTCAATCGCATCATTACTATCGCAAATGAGCGATTTCGAAACACAAAGGGGCGAGCAGCGTTGATGGGGTGTCGTCATTCATTATCATTGGCACCACTTATGCTCGAACGAACAAGAGGAAGGGCCTCTATGGGCAGTGTTATTTGCAGTCGCCGGTGATATCAAGCCCATTTGCAGAGCGCTATTTGCAATTGTTCCATTTGCAATGAACAGGAAGATTGGTCGCATTTACTGTTAAGCAAATGAAGCGGTGGACACCGTGCGCGGGATTATATTCGCCATCATCGTTTCATTCGTCCAGAATCGTGGTTCCATTATTTTATGCTTTTTCAAAAGTTACAGGAACACCAAGAATCAAAAACTTACAGAATCTAGAGAACTATAGAAATAGTGATCCATGTAAAATATTTTAACCAACGTTTTTCAATGCCAGTTTTTATTACTTCATACAGCCACTTCCATATCTTTCAACAGCAATTCCAATTTCTCATGCACAACGAGAACTAATTTCTACGTTCGTCAAAAAAATTCTTGGAAAACTTATCAACACGTTCCTCAACGAATGCTTTTTGTCCGTTTTTAAACTGCGTTGCATAATCGTTCGTGACCGTTGTCGTCCAATATATTTTTCCCCTTCGCATCAGGCAATTGGAATTCGAAAAATCACTGTATATAGAGTATGCACGCGTGCCTCGGCGCTTTGCGAGGAATCCCTGACACAATCAGATGCTTTTCTTGCATTGTTCGTCACATGGTGGCGTGGCTTAAGAGGCCCCTGCAGTCAAAACACTTGAAAAATACATGAGTTTTATGATTTTTTACAAGAAGAGGTTATAGCAGATCCTAAAAATATATTTTTGGCTATTATTAATATACTCGTTAAGGAACAAAAAATTTAATCTTGTACTTCTTAATATTTGGCTTTTTAATCACGAGTGCCAATGATTAGTGCAGTGCCAAAATTAGTGCAGTTTACCCTATTACCTATCATGCCACAAATTTAACCAAGGCCCAAACGAACACCTCCCCCCCCCCTCATTTTCTCTGTCCATCCCCCCTGCCTCCTCAACCACCACCTCCTCAGCACTAATCATAAACAATTCACCTAGCATCGTTTGAAAAAAGCCACTCGACAACCATTATCATAATTACCCCTTTCCTCTGCATCATTGATTGACGGGAACCTCTTCCACTATCCCCGGTCCCATACACGCGGCGACTCTACCACCCTCCCGTGCCCCGTCGAGCAAGACCGCGCACGAGCAGCGTGACGGAAGCGGCCGTCGACGCGAATAACGCGGATTCTCGTTTACGTGGGAGGGCGAAGTCGCGGTCCGTAATTAGAGTCCCTCTAATTCCGCGATCAAACTGGGCGCAGGTGACGCGCGGCGTCCATCTGTCGCCGCGCGGCTCAAACAGATTCTATTAAGCTTGGTTAGCGGTCGGGTTAGCCAGCGGAGAAGACAGAGAGCAGGATGCTCACGTGAGACGGCCAACGTCTATTTGCTCTTCCTATTTTCGTAGCCGTTTGGTATATAAAGAGCCCCGTCCTCGGGAGACATTGCCGAAAGATTTGGCAGCGATCCGCGGTTTTCTGCGTCGCGGCACTCGGTGCCGTAGATAGAGTCGCTAGAGAAGACGACCGGGAGCATAGTGTACCCGGAGGAACCATTGTCGGAGCTGTGTTCGACGGGATAGCGCCGCGGTGCCCCGGTTCTTTCCACGTATTCGTCAGCGGGCCTGCTAGGGACTTTAACTCGAAGTGGGCCTGTTCCCTCAGACTTGTGCTCGAAGTGGGGACTCCCAAGATAGATCCATCGTCCGTTATCCTCTACTTTGGACCTCTATTCGACTCGATTCGCAGTGGACGAAGAGGAATCAGTGTTTCGCGGTTGCCTGTGATGCTTCCGCGACGCTCGCGCGTTCTAGAGGAAAATATTCTACGTGGAAGAACCTAGGTCGCGAGGAGATAGCGTCGTGCGTGATCGATATTCCGCTACGGTTGTGTTTCGGTGCCGATCCACGTGCGCGAGGGTGCGCGTCCGTTCAAGTGGTTTCCCTCGTGATCTTATTTACACGAATAACACTCGCAGTTGCCAGCGAACTGGGGCAAATCGGATAGACCTCCCAGACGTCGGGGGCGCTGTTTGGCGCGCCGCGCGGGTGAATACCGTTTGGCACCAATGGGTGATAAATAAAGCACGTGGTGTGACGGCGACGCTGGTGCTCGAATAGCAGGAAGGGAAACGGGACAGGCGGCTTTGCGGGAATGTCAGTGGACGTGTCGAGCGACAGGTGAACATGGGGAACACGGATAGCGTCCACGACGTGGAGATGAGCTCCTTGTCGGCGGTGAGCAACGACCGTCCTCATATCATGGTGAATACGATCATTGAATAGACTCGGTTTTATGCCCTTGTCGGTGAGAGGGATTAATCAAAGGCTTGAGGACCCGAGTGGACGCGTCAGCCATGTTGGGAGGGACATAGTTTCTGAATGGGTCAATGTGGTCTCTGATTGGCGGAGAAGATAGCAGAAAGTTTCTATTTCTCTAAGTTTTGTTTATATTGCTGGTGCGCCAAAGATGTATTATTAGTTGCTGGCAGTTGGTCGTATTTCAAGATGGGAATAGTTAATGATTTAAGGGTACTTTCTCGTGTAGTCAGAATTTACGATTTTTTTTTTAAAGAATACTGTAACACACAGGGTAAAAAGATTTTTTTGGTATTGATTTATATATATTTTGAGAGGATAACATTTTTTTTATTGTGTTTTCTAAGATGTAATCTTGAATAAACAGCTGAAACTCGACAAACTCGCAGGCAATAAGACAGGCTCCTCTGAAATGAAAAATCAAAAGATTTTTTGTTAAAATATATGTGTATGGTTGTCGTATTACCAATCGATACTGCAAAATAATGAAAATTCGATGATTGGTACATGTTTTAATAAAAGTACCCCGAAACCGGTAATTTGGTGCTAAAAATGCTGAATAAAATCAAATTGAGTGCACCAAAACAAGGTGGTAATGCGATAGGAAGTGCGTTTACGAAAAGACTCCTGAAAGAATTTTTGAAATCCGTCAAATAGTTCTTTTATTTTTATGTACACCGATTTTTTGTATCTAGATATTTATTCAAGATTACATAGGAAAATAAAAATAATAAAATATAAATTTTTTATCATCTTAAAGTATGTATAAATCAATACCAAAAATACTTTTTATCCTATGTGTTACAGGTTTCTTTAAAAAAATCTTAAATTTTTCCACGTTTTGATATTTTTCGCAATAATTGTAGGAGTATTTTGTAATAATTTCGGAGGTGTGTGTGAGACTATTTGTTGGAATCGTATAGATAGTGTTTTGCCGCGTGCTAGGGTGCTGTAGAACAGCTGACGAAAGTTGATCAACAAAAGTTTCATTCGATCACGAGATCGGTTGCGAAAGAGCACCATTGACAGGTTGAACAGGTTGTAAGAACAGACCACGAGGCATAGGTGTCTGGCCGAGCCTAGGCGCCAGTAAACATACGGTATATGCATTTGAATAAAGTATACAGGGTGAGTCACGTAATAAGAGAATCTAAAGTGCCTTCGTTGCTGTTGCAAAACCTCCTTGTTTCCAACAAGTTACTAAGACAACAAATAGTACAATTTCTTCTCAAAATCCCGTTCTTAGAATTTCATAATTTGTAAATATCAAAATATTAGATACTAAATTTTTCTTTTAGAAATATAACTATGTTTTTAGATAGAAAATTAATATTAAAGGAAATAAGAGATAATACTCTATAAAATAAACTATTATGAAAATGAACTCGATAGAAAAAGTAAAAATAGAAAAAAAAAACAGACTATAATGCGAGGACAACCTCTTATCTTTTCGTTTCGTCAGAAATGTAATTATCCTGTAATTGCAATTGACGCATTGTCATGGAATGATCCATGCAGTTGAACTCGCGGTTTACGTAAAGGTGACGGTAATTTCCATTCAGATCGTCAGTCTCCCGGTAGAACACAGCTTGCTGGCAATTATTCTAGACTCTAAACCATAAAGGACGTATATTCTTCAAAATAAAAAATGTTTCAGTCGAATCGGATAATAACTGTTTCGAGAAAAACGCGGTTAAAGTTTTACGTAACCGCCAAGTGGCCGGGTGTTACTCATGCATTTACCGCTACTCAAATGCCTTAACTTCGAGAATTTTACGAATTTCAACAAATCCTTTTAAACACATATTTCTAAAAGTTTGAACATTCGAAAAATGAGATGTAAAATCAAATATCGATTGTTAGACCGGAACGTCCCCTTAATCCCCTTTTTCTTTGGGGATGCCAGGGCCTTTTAGCCCCCTCTGGATGCGCCATTGCCAAAAACCCTTCATATCCATATAATTATAAAAATACTGACATCTATATAAATAAAAATGTAAATGTTCGTTTTTTCAAAATTTTAAAACTCCGAAAGTTCTTCACCGATTGTTTTGAAATTTTGACACAACCTTGCATTCGAATACGTGCGTGTTTTTATATAACTACCCAAGGGGGGAAGGGAGTTATGGAAAGGGGTGATATGTGTTTTCATGGAGTCCTCAATATCTCTCTTAGGCCCGAAGCGAAGCACGGGGGTATTTTGCTATTTAAAATAATTACAGTAGTGCCTCGAAATAAGGTAATCGCTATATCCTCTCCACTTCTTCTGTTCCTCAACCGTCACCTTCCTTCGACGCAAATACGTTTCACTAACGATGTGCCTTTGTCTTCTGCCTGTTCCAGAGAACACCAATGCGCCCGATGATAGCGGAATACGACCCAAAGAAGCACGGTGTGAAAACAGAACTCTCAGACATGGTTCTTGTCAAGTAAGTGCGATGTACTTGGTTTACGAAACCGACGCGAACGAACGGTTCAACGATAGTCGAGCCAATTCACTATCTGCTACCACGACCAATCATCACCATTGCTTTCTTGCCAAACACAAACGCTCTGTGCTCAAGCAAACGTGAGTGACAAACCCCCCGAGGATCATATACTGTGCATTGTATCGTATATATGTGTATTCTCTCATTCTCTATGCTCTGTTATACACGTACATACAAACAAGTATCACCTCCCCAACCTCCTAAAAGACATTACTCTATGACCATTAGCATCACAACCAAAATCATGCATACCGCCTGATCGCTGACGTAGAATTCGTAGCGTAGCTGGCACCAGGGATGCTTGACGATTGGCCGCTGAATCGTGACGATTCTACATTCTACGATCGTAGATTGCTGGTTTGTGCAGAAACGCGCTTCCGTTTTCCCATTTATCCCCTACCTTCTATTTCTTTTTTTTTTTTGGTATTATATTTACTTGTGTTTTTCGTGCACTCACGCTGGTACGTTTTAGATCTCCCCTGTTCTATTTTCTCTATTAACCCATTTACGCTGACGAACGAGGATTTTCATTTTGTGCATTCGTGAAAGCAATATTTATTCACGGTCCATTTCAATATTTGTGTCGTGTTCAGTGTAAGCGTCTATTTTAGAAATATGGTTTCTCATACTGTCATCTCGAATGGTTTTGTCGACACGTAAGGAAGAGGGGTTCGGAATTTTTCGAGCGCATCGATATTTGCCGAGGGGAGTGAAAAATGTATTATTCACGAATGTTTGCAAAGTAAAGATGTCAGAGTGAATTCTTATTATTTTTATCTCTGCATGTGTTCTGTTGTTCCACTATGCATTGTTGAATTTCGCACTTGTTCAAGGTACAGTTCTTCATTCACTGTTTTACGATAATTAATAACATTTTTTTGCTCTTCTCGGCGAGTGTTGTACGTTTCAAATATTTCGAACGGTTTAAAACCGCGTAGCATTTTGAACGTCGCTCTCGCTCTGAGTAATACCATTTTTCGTGACATATTTCGTCGATTAAAATATTTCTACTAGATTTTAAATATCGATTTAATATCATTCAACGTCATGTAATAACATAAAATGTTTATTACGCGGAGGCAGCGCGTGATTGTAATTATTTACGTAGAGAAATTCTGCTCGCCGTATGTAAAAGTGGTATGAACAATGGATATTCGTAACGATGGAAAAAAATGGGTTAGCTTCGATAAATGCTGAAACTAGTGCGCACAGTACAGTTAAACGTAAATTGCACTTTACCGAGATACAGCTACTTTAACCTGCTTCCCTAATTGCAGAATTGGAGTGCGCATTTCGCTGTAGTTCTTCCATTAGTGGCTTCACTACCTCAATAAAGGAAACACTTAAAACGAATAGTATCGCATCGGATTGATTACAGAAGTACGGTTTTATATAACGAGAGCCAGGAATTACGAAGGAATCTCGAAATCTCAATGAAAATATCGTTCTCGCACACGATCTTGAAACCAGCGTTACCCTTTCCAAATACAAAAGTCGCAGAAAAATTTCTAGAACTTTTGGAAAAATCGTGCAAGGGTGTCGAGTAAAACGAGAATTAAATGATTACTTTTCTAATAACTAATAAATATCGTTCAGGATTTTACTACAGAAATTAATTCACACACCTTCAATTAAATCAAATTTCACTGTAATCCAATTTAATCAGTAAAACTATGAAAAGGTACTTTTAATTGAGAACATTTTTGACCAAGAATGTATTCAAATCTCATTTGCAGTGAACAAAAAGCTTGCAACACTTTCTAAAATGGAAGCGTGCCTGGTTCGTTTTTTACCCGACCTCCTTGACACAACCAAAGACAGTTGCCCTTGTCTCCTTACAGCTAGTTTAGTAGAACGACGGAGGAGAACGAGTGGAAAAATGAGAGGATACGTAATATACGCGAATGATGCACGCGGGAGCCGATTTTTCCGCACAAACGAGCGATTCCCTCGATCATCGATTTAGCGGCAACGCGGCGAACTCTTTGGATCCTTTGCGCAAAAGACGGAGTTCCTCCTTGCTGCACCTACCGCGACTTCTCCCGCCAGAAATAATACTCTCCATCGCGACCGATCCACCAACCTCCCACAGGACTCGCAAATGCGCACGATGTTCGCCACTTCTCCGCCACTTATCGCGCAATATTTCCTTCTTCTCTCCCGCGCCACAACGTTCCAGTTGCGTAAGTGTCTATCCACGTTCGGTTCTCGCGCGCTCGCCAGCGAATAATCGATCGAGAAATCGGCGCGAGAACACTTAGCGCAAACGTTTCCACGTTGTGCAACGCAAAGAAACTATTCCTTACATCTCTTTTTTACGCGTCATTACACTAACTTTAATTGCTTGGAGATTAATTAAAAACGTAGAATCGCCGGGCACACCTGTTGCCGATAACGCGTCGTGTAATTGTCTGGTAATATCGCGCTGGGAAATAATTGGCCCGCAAGGTCGATTGTCGCTCGCGGCAACGGGTAAACGCGGTTAGCTAAGATGGAGCAGGCGGTATTGAAACTGGCGAGTTTAGTTAGAGCTGCGAGCTGAAAGAATTCTGTTTAGACGTCTTCGGAGTAATCAGTTCGACTGTGATTCCTTTTCCCTGCGGAGTTGTGCAAGTTCTTCCTAGTTTTATCGATCAAACGAACTTTACTCGACGGCAGGAATTAGGCGAGACAGAGCTTTGAGTGGCGTTGGCGTGTTTTCACGCCGAGGGACGTTTTCGCGTCGTTCGGGGAGAGTTAAGTCGATGGTATTTCGTAAACATTGCGCCACTCGAAGTATTGTTTAGTATCTGGCCCGACACGATCCACATTCCTGCGATTCCCACATTCCTCGAAATCGGGTTAAGAAGGTGGAGGGTAAGAGGAAGGAAGAATGGTGCAGAAAGGAGGGAATCCTCGCGAGCGGTTTCTTCGTCATTGGCTGAGGATGCGTCGTATATAACTGAGGCCATGCGGTGTGCAAGCAAACTATTGTTCCTCCAAAAGGATATATAAAGATGACATCTGTCTTTACCATGTAATATGTGCATTTATATGATTCCAGACTTGCGTATAAACTGCGGGCACAGAATTCGGGCTCTATCAAAGTGCTCTGCGCATAACGTGAAAGTGAAAAAAAAACAATAAAACCTAAAAAAGTAAACATAAAGAAAACGGTACTATTTTAGAAAGTGAAACGGCAAGGTCTCCGGTGGACGGTCGCGGGTTCGAGCGGGGGAAAAAAAAAAGAAACGTTTCTCTATGACGGTTAAGTTAACTTCGACCGAGACGAGCAGCGGGGGAAAAGTCGTATAATAAAATCGTGTGACGGGGACGGACCGCGACGACGCTAACACACCCGACGGACGATCTAAAAAAGACCAGCGAGAGAAAAAAGAATAAGTACGTCGGATACGAAAAAAGAAACAGAGACAAGGAGGGAGAGAGGGACCGATTTTTTTTTTTAGGACGTCGTGAGACCTCGTTGCCCGAGTAATAAAAAATACATAGGAACATCGAGCAAAAGTCAAACAAAAAAAAATATACAAATTTCGATGATACGAAACGGAAAAGTACAATTGGCATTGACGTGCGTATAAAACGAAAATAAAATAAAATAACACAAAAAAAGACGCTCGGCGAGAGGCGCAAAAATGTGTGATAGCAAAGAAGGCTTGTTAGTCGTCGTACTGCGTCGTGGCGGCGGGCGTCGCGGTGATGCAGTGCGGTGGTTGCAGCTGCCTCTAAGCCTGATCGCGGCGCGTGAACTCTTGTCACGTGTCACGTGACACACACAGACTCGATTCCGGAGCTTTCTCGACAGAAAGCTTCGCACGACTACGGAGAGATACTACCGCACCTCAATGGGTACCTATATGCCTACACACCTACCTTTTTTACGATCTTTTATTACGCTATTGTCGCGCCACGTCGTCGACGCCGTTGCCCATCCCCCCCACCCCGCCACGTAGGTGCTCCGTAAAGCCGTGATCGCACGTGCGCGCGACGCTGCGCAGAGCGGGGACTGTAGCCACTGCGCAACCGAGTCGAAAGGCGGGTTGCCGGCGCGAGGCGCTAACGTAACCCGCGGCAGACACGAACCTACGTACCTGAAGGGTTTAGAAATTAGGATGACACTTGGAAAAGGTTAATACTCGCGGTGTATGTATACGCGTGCACGAACATATAAACGGTATTTGGCACACATTTTCTCGCACGTAATACGTTAGGAGTAATAAAATAGTGCAATGTTGTAACCCGATCTAGGAACTGGTTGAGTAACGGGTTACCGCATACCTGTTTTCGTGTAAGAATGATCGTTGGGGTTGTTATATGTTACGGAGAAAGGAAGCTAGTTTGGGTTGTGGTTACAGTTCCCAGCGTAGAATGCACTTGAAACGCTTGCAGGATGCTGCTTGCTTGCGAAGAATAATTATTTTTCAAGAGCTTCGAAACGGTGCCGCGTTTGGCGCGCGTGCGGTCGTGGCTTAATGCGCAACGTCTGAAAGGATCGGAACACGAAGCGAAACGGTCGAACGTCCGATTGTCCGTGCGTTGATAAGGCTTTGTTTCGGGATATCGTGATCGGTATGGACTATGGTACGGTGTATGCTCGTTAAAATTGGTTCCTGGAGTATGTTTGATATTTTTTTTTGTCACTTTCTGGTGGAAGGAGCGGAGAGAGAGGAGAAAGTGCATGGTTCTGAGAATGTCCACTTTTGGTTCCTTTCTTTGGGGAAGATGTCGAGAGTTGAAGATGGGGAATAATTTTTTTCTTCTTTTGTGTAAAGAGTGGGGGAGTCAAATTGGGATTGAATGAATTTTTCTGCTTAGGGAATTGGGTCTAGTTGATGCTGAGACTCTAAAAATCGAATTTCAATAGAGTTATTTCTGGGAAAAGGAATTCGTATTTGAAACACTCGCGTGTATTATAAATTTGTTTTCGAAGGAAATCTTTTAATAACGTGTAATTGCTAGTTAACGCTGGATACTATACTGATGACGTAAGGAAAATATCTTGGCACAAATTTGCTAACGTTTCTTAAAATTCGAAATATTTAAGCATTGAATTTATTACCTTATGTGCAACAGTCGCCGCGTAAATCAATCCTCTTAGTGTCGAATTAACGAATCACAGATCTAGGAGATATGTAGATCTTAGATTTTCTGAGAAGCACTGAAACTTACATTTCGAAGACTTGAATCATTACATAATTTCAGTCACACAAGCTTGCTGCTGTTATCCCTACAGAGAAAAAAGAAGAGAAAGATTCATTCGGTCCCTCAGAATTGATTAATATAATAAAAGCTACAGTTAGCATTATTTTCTCAAGGCTTCGCGCCGCAGCAGACGATCGGCACGCAAACAGCTAGAATTATTGCGACCCGTAAAATGTCTGTGGAGAATTTTGCCAGAAATTGTTGCCGGAAGTTCTAATTCTGCTCTTGTCTAAACAGACCGTTGCCAAAAATGTAACCAGTCTTTTCCGGGATGGGCGCTTTTGTTGCGCCATGCACTTTTTCCACGTACAAAGCGTAGAAAAGCGTAGAATGATCGTCGACCAATTACGATCATCAGATATAACGAGCACGAGAAAAAGTAGGGAAAATGAAAGATTGTTCGAGCTTTCGCGACTCTTTGATCGATTTCCTCGATGGTCCGTATGCGGAGACGGAAGCTCGGCTGGAAGACAGGGAGGGAATCGAAGGAACCGTTTGCCCGTAAAAAAATTAATAAACAGAACACGCACTTACAAAACGAAACTCCCCATCTTGGTTCTTCGACCTTGATTGCTTGAACTTCATTCATAAATCGAGCTCATATTGGAGGAACCGGAAAGTAATGTCCTTTATGACATAACAATGAATCTCAATTACACTACTACCATCAAATTAACCTGAACTAATGGCAATGTCCTTTTTAATCCTCCTACTCGTTGATACTATTTACTGTCCCCTAAATAGCCTTCATCCATTTGCTGAAGAATCTAGCATCCTCTTTGAATTAAAGTAAAGTCTCTACAACTAACACTGCATGTTACAAAATAATTTTCTATATTATCATTTTTATTTAAAAAAGAGGAATTAGGGAAAGACAAATCTATTATTTCACGTAGAAGGATAATATCTTCAGTTTCAAAAACGACATTACTTACCGGTATCCTCGCAATTCTTATCAGTACTCTGCAGCATTCGTGCGTCTGCTGAATTCTTTCAGCCGCGAGAATCTCGGATTAGGCCGGGCGCCCACGTGCGGCGCGCGTCACTCTGCAGCCGCGTCCTGACAGTGGATATATATCTACATAGAGATTCACCCGCGGCACATTATTTTTTTTTGCTTCAGTATATTTCCCACGTCAACGCAATCGTAAAAAATGACGCGTGCCGCTCGTGTGCGCCGGTGTTTAGAGTCGAGTGTCATCGAGCAGTTCACTCATTGCTGGCAGCTCCATTTCCTCTGCTCTAGGATTAACGCTTGTTACGAGTGCGTCGAGCTTTCGCCTGATCAGATCGCGTGTATCGCGCTGCGAATCATGTTCTTATCGTACATCGAGCTCGTTCAGCGCAACGCCTCATTCACAAGCAGTGGCTCGGTCGGATCGCTTTTCTGCGGATCGCGCGAAATCTGTATCGATAAATCGGATGGTGCATTCTCGATTGATGAATTGAATTTTAAGCCGCAGCTGGCTCGGCGCGGCTCTTAATTCCCACGAACGACACGCGATGGTTCTGCATGACGAGTAAATACGTCTCTCATTGTGAGTTATAAATACTACATGACTGCAGGTAATAGCGTGCTTTAGCGAGAGAGAGAGAGAGATGTTTAATTTTAGATCGAGATTTAGTGTATTAACAAGTGTCTGTGATAGTACTGTAGGTACTTGTTGCTCTTGGAATGCTTATTTACTGAATTCTGGTGGGTAGTACGAATTCGTATGTAGTTACAAAAGTTAAACGGTAGCATGATTAAATAATACTTGAGTTAGGGTAAGTCCGGGTGACTCGGCGCGGCAGGACAGTTGGTACAGTTGCTATATTTCAGACTCTATAAGTAAAAGCGCGTTTAAAGTGCAGAACAATTGCTTCTCTCGCAGCCAAACAATTGTTATAAAAGGTAGTTGAGGTTAAATTGAACCTCTTTTATAAAGCAGTAGCTTACAGGATCGTATTTAATTCTGAACGTATTAGGTTTATTCTGATAAAAGAAATAATATCAGTGTTAGTTCTAATAGCCATTTTATATCAGATATACCGACTGTCCCGGACTTACTCCATCGAGGTAAAGTTGGTGTACCTACAGTCAGAATCCACTTTGCTCATCAGATCGATAAAAACTTACCAATAACACGCAAACCAGAGATTTTTAATCAGAACCATTGCAATCACTAAAACTTGGAGTGGCGTCGGCGTGCTTCCACGCCGATGGTTTTCCACCTGGTGCACGGTTCTCGCATGCTTTCATAATAATATTATCCGAGTGTGAATACCTGACCGACTTGAAGTCACATTTTTCAAAATCTTGCGCCACTCAGTGTTCAGTGGCGCACTTCCAAAGAGAAAGGAAAAATGAGATTAATATAACCACGACTGGAGTAATTCAAGACCTTTTTTAAAAACCGAATTTTATTACTTAAATAAACTCTTACAATCACCTAATGAATTTCATTGAATTTGCATTGAAAATATTTCTATCCGGTTCAACTCGACACCCCCTGAACTCAAATCCTGAGTGCGCCACTGAAAGTGTTAGAACCTAAGAACGTGCGTAAAGATTCACCGCGTATAAGCAAACGATCCGACCACGCCACTTCGCGAGCTTCAGGCACCCATTGGAGTCTACACATTGGAGCACTTCGATCCTCTCTGTTCCCCGCTGCGCCCCGTTCTTCCTCGCGTGGCATGCATGCGTCGCGAGAGCCTCGATCGCCAGAGCCTGCACCGTGTCACTCTCTTCTTCCCTCCATGAACGATGCAGCGTAAAATCGGGGTACACATGATTGATCGGTGTGAGATCGAGCGCGAAACACCACGCGCACGTGGTGCCGTACGGAATCATAGATCCCACGCGGGACACACATGGCGTTAACTCGCGCGCTCAGCGTACTCGCGTGCTCCTAAACGTACGAACATATATGCACACATACGTGCATATCATATAGATAAACAATCCATCCACCCTCCCCGTTCTGACGGACGCCCGACCACCGGGACGCGACGTTAACGGCGTTGGTTTTCCAGATACAAGTGCGAGAAAAATGAGGTACCGATTACCGTCACGAACGGCTCGACGTTGCCGCTCGTGGAGCGGCCGAACGACGAGGAAGCGGCCCTCTACAATCCGTTCGAGCACAGGAAGCTCGCCCACCCGACGTCGGACCTCGACACCCTGATACATCTGCTGAAGGGCAGTCTGGGCACCGGAATTCTGGCGATGCCGATGGCCTTCCGCAACGCTGGTCTGCTGTTCGGCCTGTTCGCCACCTTCTTCATCGGTGCGGTCTGCACCTACTGCGTCCACATACTGGTCAAGTGCGCCCATGACCTCTGCAGGCGGACGCAGACGCCGAGCCTCGGATTCGCGGACGTAGCCGAGGCGGCCTTTCTCGTCGGTCCCGAGCCTGTGCAGAAATATGCTCGCCTTGCAAAGTAAGTACCTCCACGCTTGCTTGGTAATTGTCGGTGGAATTTCGGAGGCGGGAATGTATTAAAGGGGCCATCCTTAAATTACGTAAGGGTAATTTTGACCATTTCTTACCCCCTCCCTCCCCCAGTATAAGAATTCGTAAGATTTGATATTGCAACCCCCTTCTTACGTAATACTTTTTACATTGAAATTTTTCAATTATTAAAATTCTTTTAAAGATTTATCTAATTCATTTAACTCGGTTCCGGGAAATTTAAACTAAAAGGCTTTTCTAGAACATTAATAATAGAATTTGTATTTATTGAAAATTAGATTAAAAAATATTACGTAAGACGCTACTTTACTCCCCCCTCCCCCTTGTAAGAAAACATAAAAAATTCGCGACCCCCTCCCTCCCCAAAAAAGCCTTACGTAATTTAAGGACGACCTATAATATAGGTATAGTATGCCGCGGAGCCACTGGCACTCTGCGGTTAGGAGCATTGCCGCAATTTCGGTGGTCGCTGTTGTCACTTTCGATTAAACGGGTGGCCGCACGGGTTACGGTAGGATCAGTGATGGGGGACGTTTCGAGAATGAAATGGAACCCCTTGGCCTACTGTTACTGGTCTGGGCTTGAACTCAACTGGAATGTATTTTATTTAACCCTTAACTGGTGTACTGTTTTTTTTTAAATGTATCTGGTATCTTGGGGTCGTGGCAGACCCCAAATAAAAAAAAGTACACAGAAATTTGTAAGGTGTAAATAATAGAAACGTAGAAAGTTAAACTATTATTATAAAATTAATTAGAAATTCAGTTTACAAACTTAGCCAATCAAAAATTTTGCAGCGAACCTTGCATGCTTGGGGTCATGACTGACCCCAGGATACTAGTTAAGGGTTAACGGAGTAGTGCAGGAAAGATAATGAATTTTAACTCCCGGTTACACTGCGACCAGTGTGACAACTAGGTACGTTCGAAAAAATAGGTGTGACAACCGAGGGTTAAGTAGCCATCGATTACACGTTGGAATTTTATAAGTGAACTTAGAAATACTTGATTAGTATAAATATTTTTGTAGAGTAATGGGGAACCTCTCATTAAGTGTTCGTGATTTTAAACACTTAATTTAAAGTCCACTTCGAAGTGAAAAAATTTAGTAGTAACAGAGCTCCCGGCTGTTAGCGATGGTACCAAGCGTTCCTTGCACCGTTTCAGAGCGACGATCAATTCGTTCCTCGTGATCGACTTGATAGGCTGCTGCTGCGTGTACATAGTCTTCATCTCGACGAACGTCAAGGAGGTGGCCGATTATTACACCGACTCTGACAAGGATGTCCGACTTTATATGGCAGCTCTATTGCCATTGCTGGCCATTTTCTCCCTCGTGAGGAACCTGAAATATCTGGCGCCGTTTTCTATGATCGCGAACGTCCTGATCGCCACCGGAATGGGGATCACATTCTACTACATCTTCAGCGACCTACCCAGCATCAAGGACGTACCGAACTTCTCGAGCTGGTCTCAGTTACCCTTGTTCTTCGGCACTGCCATCTTCGCTCTGGAAGGCATCGGTGTGGTAAGTATTTTTATTTATTTGCGGGTCTTACCCCATTACGACACATAATTACGTTAATTACGTTAATGCACCTACGTTGGAGCCTAGAAGTTGTAATAATAATAGTAGAAACAACAAATGTAGCAAAAATAATAAGGATAATTTGAGGAGTTGAATCGGTAAACGATGCAAGTGCTAAAAAAACAGGATTTTTTAGTAGAAAAGGATGTGAATTCCACGTGGAACACGGAGGCAAAATTAGAAATACTAGAAGAATATATATTATGGTAATAAAGCGATAGATAGAGCTAAAATCGTAAGTGCCAACTTCGCTGTGGTGAAAACCGATGAAAGTGCCAAAACTCTTCACGGCCGGAATGTTTTTGTTTCCCTCTACATCTTTCATGATTTCGTTCTGTGAAAAGATGACAGCTTTGTTACCGTTGAAGGCCGTCCTGGATGAAGTAACAGAAAGAAAAAAGAAAAGGAAAAAAACTGTAAAACGCTACGTTCAGGACTGCCTAGTTTTGACAAAATGCATATGTATGCTGACGATTTGAAAGAAGCAACTGAACCCACGAACAAGTGATGAGGAACAGAGGCTTGATGACAGGAGTTATAAAGTTTTCTTTTACAGTTCTTAGTACACGTGCTGCATTTGCGACACAGCACTGTTCACTCGCCTCCGTGTCGTTATGCAAATATTCCATTCGTATTCCGCTCGATGCTCGATCGTAGACG
Organism: Andrena chrysosceles; assembly: GCA_963855975.1. Lineage (NCBI taxonomy): Eukaryota > Metazoa > Arthropoda > Insecta > Hymenoptera > Andrenidae > Andrena > Andrena chrysosceles. The sequence goes on along the minus strand of OY979766.1, from coordinate 3,770,411 downwards.
ACATAGCGGTTTAATCGGCTGTTTAGTATTTCGATCATGCGATATGGTGTTACGAGAGAGGCGGTTTAGACGAGTCAAAAATTTCGACGGAAGAGTCAAGTGAAATCGGCATTTTTTAAATGCCGCGGTTTGCGAAAGGCCTTGGGACATTGTACTTTCTTTTTCGTTTTTCAATTCGCAGTAGCTTCCAAGTGAAACTATTTTTTTTTTACAGGCTGTTTCCGAGATGCTAATCAGTTTTGTTTCATTATGCTTGACTAATTTGCTTTCACGTACCGATTCAAATTCGTTTTTTTAGAAATTAAAAATTCCTTGAGATACATTAAATTTCGTGTGCAGAGTGAAAAAGATTCCAAGATGATATTTTAATTTTTGATGTTCATATTAATCGAAATCAGTCGGATTGTCATTCAGATTATTCCTCTCATCGCCGATATTAATTAACACGCGAACACGCGCCAATGAATGTTTAAAAGTGGATAAATTTTAATAGTATATTTACTACTCAGAAATTATCAAATTTACACGTTGAACTATCGTTACTTTTAAAATCGATGAAACGTATAACAGGGAGAGTGATATAAGTTATATCATGAGATAAGTCGCGTAGAAAAAAGTTATATCATAAGTGCGAGCTGTTGCATAAGCGCATGTAACAAAAACTAAAACTGTGAGGCCGTGGACGATCTTCTTGTTGGATTTACATATCGTGTCCTAACGCGATTACCCGTAACAGCGACAAATTAGGACTTACAGTTGAATCTCGTTATGCATATTTCTCTCGAGCATTTCATTTTCTGCAAATTATCTTATTTAATGACGATAACAGAATCAAATTTCTCGGCAGCTCTGCAAGGGGGTTTTGAATTTGCAAGTTAGTTAGTAAATATTTATCTCAAATACATTTAATTTGTTCTTAAGGGCACAATTTACAAATACGAAAACATTTTTTAAATCGATGGAATTTGAAGGGGTGCTTCACCCTAATGGTCCATTACTATTAAAACAAAAACCGAAAAGTACGTTTCTAATACTTTGTGATACCCCAGAAACTCATGTGGACTAGAATTAGAAGAAAATTACACGGTACTTTCAACACCTATTTCATCAATTCGATCATTATAAAAGTTTCAGAAGTTCATTATTCAACCCTCGCGACTCAATGGGGTTCACTGTACTTGGGGTTCACTCCCGTTCTTATTCAGCACCTCCCAAACATCGACTTAAGTAGTACTCTACCCTTAGTACCATGTATGAACAATAAAAAAACCTTAAACTTTCTCTATGATTCTACAAAGAATACAGTTTTAAGCACAGCACGAATCTCGCGCAGCGTGTAGTAGCGAGGTCAGCCATTACTCAGGCAGGCATCGTAGCGGTGATACAGTAGCTGGAAGCGACATATCTTCGTCATAAAATCAGCGGAGCGTTAAAGTACACAGATTTAGTATATTAGCACAAATAAATTGACAGAAATATTTATCGCATCGCTCGAATATTCAGCGTGTACATATTCACTTCCACTATATTTAGTATTAATATATATCTTACAAGAGAAATTAGGCGATCCGAAAATTCGGAGAATTATGCAGCTTTGTGTGCAAGTAGAGTAGTTCATCCCTAACACAGATCTACTTTTTGTTTTCATGGGGTGAAATCACACCTCGAAACAAACCCAGAATTTTCCTTTCGTGGAATATCTCAAGAACCGTGAGAGTTATCGAAAAGAAATTTAAACAAAAGTTGCATCTTTTTTTATATCTACAGAACTGGATAAAAATAATTATTGAATTAAGGATTGGTGGTAGGGGTAACATGAAAAGTATAGATTCTTCGATAATTTTTATGCACTTTTGTAGATATAAAAAAAAAACTTTTGTTTAAACTTCTTTTCGATACCTCTCACGGTTCTCAAGGTATTCCACGAAAAAGAAAATTCTGCATTTTTCTGAATGGGTGATTTCACCCCCACTTTATCAAATGACGTAATTATGAACATCGTTTTATAGGACGTAGATATAGGGATGATGCAATAAACATATCCAATTATTATATATATATAAGAAACAACCACCCAAAGCCTCAATAATTATTAAAGCCATTCCCCCATCCAGTACCACCTCTCAACAGTTTGATTTACAATAATGCTTGCAGGTGATGCCCCTGGAGAACAACATGAAGACACCGACCCACTTCACCGGCTGCCCGGGCGTGTTGAACACCGGCATGTTCTTCGTAGTACTGTTGTACAGCACCGTCGGTTTCTTCGGTTACTGGCGTTACGGCGAGGACACGCAGGCCTCAATCACACTGAACCCGTCGCAGGGCGAGATCCTCGCCCAGTCTGCGAAGCTGATGATCGCGGTAGCGATCTTCCTGACCTACGGCCTGCAGTTCTACGTGCCGATGGAGATCATCTGGAAGAACGCCAAACAGTACTTTGGCTCGAGGAAGCTGATCGCCGAGTACGCGATCCGCATCTGTCTGGTGGTGTTCACGGTGGGCGTGGCCATCGCTATACCAAACCTGGGCCCGTTTATATCGCTAGTAGGCGCTGTTTGCCTGTCCACTCTGGGCCTGATGTTCCCGTCCGTGATCGAGCTGGTGACCGTGTGGGACCAGGAGAACGGCCTGGGGGCCTGCTACTGGAAACTCTGGAAGAATCTGGCCATCATCGCGTTTGGGGTGCTGGGCTTCCTCACCGGTACCTACGTCAGCATCCAGGAGATCCTAGAGCCGATGAAATGAAGCGCCGGGTTCGAAGGAGCTGCGGTGCGACGGAATAATCGCTCAGCGCGTACCACAGATGCCGGCGTGTTCGACACCTTCCGCGCTCCCTGGGAGCGGGCTCGTCGGACCACCAGGACGGCGACGGCTAGGACGGTGGTGCCGCCGCCGCTAGAGCAAACCGGGACGAGTTACGCGGCCACGCGAGCTCCGAACTTCTAGCTTCGTCTCGCTCCTTCTGTTCTCCACATCGGTAGTACGGCGACCGTAACGACGACGAAGACGTCACGTAGATTGGCCTCCTTTTCTGGCAGGACCTTCAGTTTTTTCTATTCTCTTGGATTTCTTCATCCTTCTTATTTTTTAAATCGTAGACAAAGTAGCTTCACGCGCGCAGCCGCCGAAAGGGGTTCGTGTACGCGGGATTATTCGTGGACACCCGGGGACAATAAGGGACATCGTATAAGACTGAACGTTGACAATAAAATTGTATGGCGGACGTTACTTTTGTCTACAATGGGGTATACATACAGTGTAGAGCGTAGTTCGTGCGAGTGACACGAAAGGGTGAAGCTTCGCGTGCACGGTACACACCCCTGTTTAATATTCGATATTTTTACTTGCCCTTCCCTGCTCGCGAGCATTCACAGCGATACAACTCTAATGCAACAGAATTTATACGCACAGGCTCGCCGGACGTTGCAGCCCCTGATTCAAAAGGGGATCCTTTTACGTAAGCTTATAAATGATCCATGGTTTCTGGTAAAGAAACATTGCTCCGGGAATTTTAATTATCTTTTCACGAGGATTCACCCTTTTCTACCCCTTTTTTACATTGTACCACGAAGTACGCTCCACAACTTCTGCATTCTATTCCTGCGTTTTTGTAGCTTTCTCCTCAATAGTGACATTTACAGTGGTGGTTGAAAGAAACTTAATACTAGTGCCTAATATTTGTCTACTTTACAACCCCTTAATCTATGGGGTATTAATTTTAAGATACAATCCTGTTTAACTGAACTAATCCCTGTCGCTGTTCACGGTTCGAGCTTCCTTTTGACCACTACTGTACGACACAGGCGGGACGTAATTTATTCAGAAGCTCGCGGTGCACGAACTCCTTCCGCCTTACCATTTCGTTTCCCCCTGCAGACTCGTGCAACCGAAATACGCGTGTCGCGGCAAACGCAGGCTCGACGACACGTGCGTTAAAGGGCACGATCGATCCTCGCTGATCTACGTCAGAGTCGTTGGTGCTGACATCGCGCCGTACAACGCCGTACGCCATGTGCACGGTAGGAATCATTAATGCCGCACTTGCCCTACTCGAGCTGCCTATCCAAGCGCCGTTCGTACTACTCGCGGAGCGCATTCCACCGGAAGTGGCGTCAGCGCGTCGAGTTCGCCGGAGCCAGAGCACTTCGAGCGCTCATAAATCACGGAATTGAAGTCATAAGCAAAGAAATTCGAGAATTCTTGATACAGCGGACGGAATACGTGTTCCGATACCCATACGACTCCCTGGAACCTTCATTATGCACATCTTCGATAACTAAGTGCCCTAAGCGTTCACATTAATTCTGATCACGAATACTTTCTTATTTTCATGTAATATAATAGTTCGCCAGAGTAAAGAGAATAATTGAAAAATGTTTAAAAATATGAATAGCTGTATTTACCTATTACTTTGAATAATGGAGGTTCCACCCAATATCCCCTCGAATATTCCTATATAATTATAGACATTAAAAGTATGTTCAACGTCCTCGAAGAACGCGGAATTAGTGAAAGGAATTCTTAAACGTGACTTTTTAATTACTCTAATTGCACACCGCGTCTGAGCCAGAACACTTGTCACCGAAAGCAATTGGAGCTTGTAAATTTAGAATTGCGACAGCAAGCAAGGCGCGGCATTAATGAGCTTCACCGTGCATCGTCATACGTTCGAGCGATTAACCGAGCAAAGTAAATGGCACAACGCGGCTCGGAGCACCCGTATCCACCGGGATCGTGGACCCCAGCACCTGCTGGATCCTTGCAAGATGCTGGGACGAGTATCAAGGACGTGGACAGAGGCGCCCTTCCCCCCTCCCTCTCTTCTTATTATTTATTCGCGTTGCGTCGGCCGTGCGCACGAACGACGAAGCTTTTCCATCGACAATTGACACACCCACACAACTGCGGGACGGTTTTTTGTAGTAGCTTGCGTACACGTCGTACGGGCATAGATATGTAAATTATACTTCAGCGTCGTATCCCTTTTGTTCTTTTCTTCTGTAAATCTACGAACAGGGACCGTTCGCGTATTTCTTTCAATCCTAACATGCGCTCAACCGTTCGTTCAATCTGCGTTCATTGCGACAATTTTTAAGATAATGAGCCTCCGGCCTGGCGATCGTCGATCGATCTGCGTTTTGCAATTAGTAACTCGAGCATTGGAAAGCAGATTCGATTGTTAATCATGAGGTCGATCGGCGCCAACCAGGCGGAAGCTGCGGATCTGTTCCTAGTGCATTCTGCACAAAAGAAGAAACAAGAGAAAACGTACAAAAAACGGTTACTAATTAAGAGTAAGAGGCAAGAATGGCACGTAGGTGTGATAATATCGTGATAGCACGCTTGCTAGTCTTTGTAGCGGAGTTTAGCGAGAGACACTGCCGCGCGCTGTGCGTCACCGTGCGAGATTAGGACGCTAATTGGATGTTTAACTTGACACCGGGAAGGTCGTGGCCCGGCGATGCCGATGGACGAATTGTTTTTTTTTCACGGGCGACAAGTAGGGACGCGCGGGGGCGAGCCGGCGGAGGTGGGAGGGTGTCAAGGTCGGTACATACGCTTAGCAATCGAAATTCTTCTCGTTGCGTCCATCGTCGAGTCGCTTATTTGTACGAGCATTTCGCGGAACAGTTATACAATCGAAGGACAAGTAAAAAAAGAAGAGTAAAATCGACTTATTTTTGGTACTACGAAACGAAGGAGGAGTATAGTCCCGACTAGACGGGGCATACGGAGATCGAAAAGCCGCGGGGCAGTAGAAATTTGATTAAGATTCTATGGTTGTTAAGTAGAAATCTAAAGGGAAGCGAGAATTTAAACGCAGTTGTTTTTTGATGATGCCTTCGGTCAGATTCGGGGTGCGCGCGGGATGATCTAGTCGATCGAAGGGGTTGGCGGAGATCGTGCGTGCGAGTCTGAACGAGATCCGGACATGCTCGACCTTGCCTCGAGACTTTATTATTCTTCAAAGCTATTTCGATCGTTGAGAGAGTTGTGCGTTTTACGTATTGGGCTCGCCGTCGGAGTACCATTCGTTCCGACTATTTTCGATCACCGTTCTGACGTGGAACCGCCGCGTCACCGACACTTTGTACGACTCGCTTTCGCTTTCCAAGACGGAATTCAGTGCCTTGGTTCTTTCGTCTCACGGAGATCGTAGGATTAAGACTGGTTGTTAATGGGGTGTGTTGGAGCTGTGGATGCGGGTTCCATTTGGTAATGGAACTGAATGAAAGGGAGCTGGAAAAGTCTCAATGAAATAATCGATCTTTGGAATCTGATATTCTTTTGGAAAACAGTTTCTCAAAGCTTTGCGATATAATCGCGTTCCTCTTTCAATCTTCGTTTCCTGTATCATAATTTATTTATGTACATTTAGAGAAGCATGTTATCATATTCAAGTCACGCCAAAAGTAAGGCGTAGGAAGTACTGGTAAATATAAATTTCTGTAAAATAAGATCACTAAATTCTCGAGATATCAATTATTTTAAAATGTAATCACAAGGATCCAAACATCATATTTATTAAAACTTTTCTACCTCTTTCCGTGAACTATGTTAGCCGCGCGAGTTTGCCCCCACAGCTGTGAAACGCCCCGTATAAGGATGAACGGACACTGTATGCGTCGTTCTAATCCAGAACGATTAACACTTCGACTGGCGCGGGCGTGAAAACACGCCGGAGTGTCCCCGAATGTTAAACTCGCTTCTCGAAACCGCGTGCCGCTCGGAGTGTTAAGAAATTGAGAAACAACGGTGTTTTGTATGGGGACGTAGAACGACGCGTAGATTACACTCTGGTAAACAATGACCAATGCACGGTAGTTATTGCCATTTCGTGATTGCCGTGTTGCAGACACGTGCTTCGCCCAGAACACGCAATGCAGAGTAATAGCCGCTATCGCCGAGCCGCAGGGAAACTGTAAATGAAAATTTTCGCGGAGCTTCAACCGACTTCTCACCATTCTCTGTACTCGTCCGTACTCTCTTCTCCGCGATGACTTTGCTCGCGTGTCTTATAAGGTGCATGCGAAAGGAGAGAGAATGTCCGTGTTAAAACGCGATCCCCTTTATTCTTCAGGGTGAAATCTTCTGGAATGCGAGCGACTCGTCTCGGGATCGCGATTTACACGGAGATTCACCGTCGATGGACGAGATACGTACATGCCGTTTTCGCCGCTTTTTGTACTTTAGAACCTTCCATGAATCTGGACCGCGCGCGCGAGTATTTTATGTGGCAATGGTTGCCGCGCAGGGGATGTCGTTCCGCGTGCACGCGTCTCCCGTGCACGCTGTTAATTTTGTCAGTCATTGTACCCGAACAATGTTAACGATATTTAATACAGGACGAAATCAATTTGCAAAACATGCAACGCGTTTGTTTCTTTATTGCGCAATTCTACCGACTCTCTCAAACTTCAAGCTTCTTCTCCTGTTTAATTCTATCGTATTTTTTTTCAAGTAAATTCATTTGTGGAATAATGTAGAGAATGTTATAGGGGGAAGCATGTAATCTTATTTTTCTCTAATTCTATTCTCTTTAATTCTGGAGATAGTAAGGTGGCAGTGGTCAATGAAAGACACTGCGGTTTCTTTTTCTGTGATTTGATCAAGTAGAATATTAATTTCGTAAAACAACGTAAGTATTAGTAAGATAGCTTATTTTAATTGTCGTTTGGGTAAAGGCGATCCTTATTTTTGGAAATATATATATATATATCGTGGAATGTTTCTCCGGGATTAGAATGTACTTTTACTGCAAAAGTACACGAATTAGTTAATAGTTGTAGACACACCATGAGTCATTGAAAAAAAATCTGCGTAACTCGACGAAAATGAGGCGATCTTTGAGAATTTTTCTCAAATATGTAGTTCAATGAATTTTTTCTAAACTTTTAGGTTATTTAAGTGAACATGTAAGGTAAAGTGACCAGACGTCCCCCATTTGCCCGCGTTTGAATCGAAAAAATTTTGTTTTCTGTAAAATCGTATAGTGTATACTGTGGAGATATTTCTCGGCGTCGAAGCAATGAATCGGCGTGGGAGTTACACGAGAATCCTCCTTTAAGGATTCATATTTCAAGATGCACCTGCAAAATTGCATAAATTATTCACAGAAAACTCATAATTCAGTAAACAGCTTTGATGAAGTTATTGAAACACTTTCTCCAGTAATAAATAAATAATTTTGCTGTTGGCTATTATCGCATATAATTATTATTATCGAAATTTCATCGAGTCTGGGTAGGTTACTTATCGACGAAGAACTTGCTAATTTAAATTTGATTGCTCTCCTCTAGGTGTCGCCACATATACCTCTTTTGTGGCGATACTTATGATACCAAAGTCAAATTAAGTTGTTAGATTAATATATAATTTCTTACTTTTCGTTGAGTAGTCAGCTACATCCCTTATGAAATTTGTATGTATGAAAGTTATACATATAGTGCAGGGCCTCTTACTAAACTTGCAGTTATTTTCTAGTGAGTACACAGTACGTTTATCTAATTTCAAAAATTACAGTACCATATAAAAGAAACCGATTCAAATGGTGTGTATTAATTAATGAACGTTATGCTTAAGTTGTAAACAAATTTATTTAACACAATGAATGAATTTAACACAATAAACTTTCCTATTTTCAATTAAATCTCTTCCACCTCAGGATTTTTTATCTCAAAATCCTCAGCGATCATTTTATCCTTCTTTATTTCTATATACAAAGGGTTCCCTTCCAGCGTTAATTCTTCTAAATTTGTCAATGCTGATAAATATCGCATATCATTACTGTCCTGAAAAATCATATTCATTAACAAGTCCATCACAATGTTTATGCTCTCCTTGCGATTGTTTACCGTTAAACAGTTGTTGGCAGCATAAAGTTTCTCCAATTTCTGCAAGTCCTTTACAAACATTAACGACTTTATTTTATTATTCTCGATGGACAAATACTTTAAATTACCACATCCCAGGAAATCTTCCACAGCCAGAATTTGAATTTCATTAAAATCCAAAACGATAGATTCCAATGTAGGGCAACGATTTATTCCTAAATATCACATATAAATGTTGAAGGATAAAAATGGTACTTAAGAAGTCTGATATTATCTTTGCACCTGAATAATTACCGTTAACATTCCGAAGATAATTATTATGTAGAAATAGATGCTTTATTGCTGGCAATTTTATATTCATATCCATTAACGACTGGACGCAATTGTGGTCCAAAAACAAAGTGCACAGCTTCGGGAATGTGTATACATTTCCCTCGCCGTTGCTTGGACAAAACGTTTCGAGGCAATTGTAACTTAAGCATAGCGTATGCAGATGTTGGAAAGAATGCAGACTCCATAAATAATTAATCTGGTTCTTACTTAAATCCAAACTCTCTAACTGCGGCAGAAGTTCAGCGGAGAGATCCACCTGAAATGATTTAGTAATTATCTCGTTTTCCGAACGTTTCGAGACGACGAATAACATACCTTTGATAAGGAACAGTCGGTTAGACTCAGTTGGGTAATATTTATTAATTGATCTATTGAATACATTGTATTTAACACGTGCTTGTCCAACTTATTGCCAAATATGTGCCTCGCTTCGGAAACGTCTGACTTTTGTACACATTCTCCGGAGATATACTACAATATTTGTACAATTTACAGAAGTTTTCTTCGGGAGGACTCGCGGTTTATTAACGATTGTACTTACCTTGACATTACTCAAATGAAATATAATAAAGCATTTGTATAATGCATCTGCGTTACATATCGGATTACTGGATAGGTCTACAACATACAACGTTTCCCAGGTTTTAACATTGTCTATTTGAGTTACACTTTCTATGTTATTATTGCCACAGTAAAATTCCTGCAGAGTACGGAATGATTTCATTGGTTCTAAACTTGCTATTAAATTGTTTGTCAAATCTAGGTACTTCAAAGATGGAAAATTCTCTTCGGTAAAAGCGTTCGAGACTGAAATAAAGTTACTCGCAAGATTCAGTTTGGTCAGATGTGTTAAAGGTCTCGTAACGGGCAATGTGGTCAATAAGCAACACGTTGCGCAGAGCTCTTGAACTTTCGATGCTCTTTTCAGAACAGTCACTACTATGAGAAAATCTTGCGATACGTGAATACATTTCGCATGCTCTATGTTTCTCCTTTCTTTAACTGTCATCTGTTCCAAGCTTTTTATCGCGTTCTGTTTCAAATAAAGCAATTTATTATGCTGCTTCAGTCTGCACATACTGAACGCGCATGGGAAATAATTTTGCTGTAAATTCAGAGTTCCACGTGCTTGATGGTTAATAAACTGCAAGTTCGGTATGCAAATGTACGTTAAATATTCTGCTAAACTTGGGTCGAGAACGTCTTGGAAGGGATTATTATGTATCGTTAATTTATGCATGTTAGGTATAAAAGTTTTAAAGGTTTCTATAACTGCGAGACAGTTTATTAAGCAGTTCCATGATATATCTAGATCTTGTAACACTGGCAAGGTTTCTTCAACATTTATCCATTTTATATTGTTAAAACTAATATTCAAGATTTCTATATTCTTCAAGAAGCTTGAATATGGAAGTTCTTGTAATCGATTGAAAGAAATATCTAACTCCCTTAAGTTAGGCAAATCCAAATATGTATCGATTGAATTTATATTTTGCCCAGAAATACATATCTTCACGAGATTATATATTTCCACTCTTCCATGAGTATTAATATGTTGGCTAATATTCAAGTTAGATAAAGAAATGTGCGTACTGTTCTCTGACGTACATGTATCAGCAGGGATCTCGTATTTCTCCTATAAATGGATTCACAGGTTTCTGTTATAAATAAGATCTCCAGTATCATGGAGAACTAGTTCAAATTTAAATTACAATAAGAAAAGTTACATTTCTTGCTTCGTGGAGAACATATTCATACTCTACCACAAACATGGGATTTCTAACGTTTCTGGTAGTTAACTTAAACGTTTGACAAATCTGACTCGAATCTTCCTGGTAATTTGTATGTTTTGTGTGTAAATAGTCTTCGGCACTATTTGTTCTACACAGAAACGCCTTGTTTTTTATATGAGTACGATTTAAAATCGATATTATTATTACTTTTCCCCGGAATTGAAAATTGGAGCTTGTAGAAGCACACAAACGCGTCGCTGTTGGCACACGTTAACCAGATTTAGTATATGCCCATGTTTCTTCAATTCAAACATTTCATTTAACCATTCTGCATCCGCCACTGCCAAACAATTAGTTACCATTAACTCATTCTACAAACGATAAGATGTTTGTCAATATACTTCCACGTATAATAAAACGATACTTCTCAAAAGATCGTATAGATACTCCTGTAAACAAATCTGTTTTAAAGAAATTGAAGGGCCATCTTTGAATATCTGTTACTCCTGGTGTTATTAAAATTTTCAGGATCATATTGTTTAAATCAGATTGTAAATTCTCATCTTCTTCGACGTTCAATCCATCGAGTTCTTTGTTGCTGACTTTCGTTACTTTGAATAATTTCAATCCAGTTATGCCTGTGTTACTGTAAAGCGAAGGAACTTTTAACAATTATAAACATTTCCTGCGATTCAATTGAAAGTACATTTCACATACTGTTTTACGATTAAACATAGAGATTCTTCTAAGAATTGTGTACACAGTTGAATAACTGTATTTGCAGGGGTCGCGTCGTATTCAACAAACTTTATATTTCCACAATAATCTGCATTAATTTTCATCTGCTGTTGGGAAGTCTAGTGAACAAATGGGTAGCAATATTTCATGAATATGATTATTAAATAACAATTATTTTATATAATACTATGGCAGACGTATAAGTGCTCGAAGAATCGTTATACTTTAGATTGCACGATTGCTAATTGCTTCTTTTCTTTAAACTGCTTCGCACTCAATTCCATTCTTGACATTGTATTCTGAGATTCATCGTGCAGTATATTCTTTAAAGGATCCAGATTGTTTCACGCGATGAACAAGAAATAATTAATCAGCTGAATTTCAGCGTATCGTATCAAAAAACTTATAGTTTCAAGGAACTTCATACCTTTTTCACTTTAATCGAATAAAATTGATTTCTACAATCAAGCATTTCCTTTTCGTATTCCTCATAGTTGCGTTTCAATGAATTCAAGTGTTCGTTCATTTGTTTATGAAGGAATACATTATAATAAGTGATTTGCTTCCTAAAAATAGAAATTTGCACTTTAACTTTCAATAAAGAGTATTATACGTAGGTAAACAGTGGCAGAGGTACTTGAAAAACTGATTGATCCAATGTCTTTCTTTTTTGTGTATAAAGTAATGATCTAATTTTTCAATATCTGGAAGTTGATAAATAACATATGCACGATAATTGCAGAGAGCTACCAGGGGACACTCTCCGTATAATAGATCCGCAAATACCAATGACTTTAATTTTCCTAATTCCGATAGGTTCCTTATGTCCTTGCGATTGGGAGGAAGATTATTTTATAAAGTAAATAAAATGGAATTACTGTTCGTCAAACTATCATCGTACCCTTATGAAGCGTAAATGATTTCCTGCCAAGTTTATATACTGTAACTCTGATTTCTTCATAGGAATCTTATTTATCCTTTCCAATTTATTATCAGCCAAATTAAGTTCTTCCAAATAAATCAATTTCTGAAGATTCTGTGCAGATGAAAAGTTTTTAGTATTATCGCAATGAAATGAATTTTAGATGTGCATCGTTGAAAATCTTTTTAGTTAAGGTCTGAGTAAAAACAATGAAGAAAGATATACCTTCAAGTCGTGTATATTATTTCCTGGCAGGAATAAAACTTTCAGTGATAGGCAAGCATCGAGATTTGGTATACAAGATATTTCATTGGATGATAAATATAGTTTCTCCAGGCGGCAGTTTCCCTTGAAAGGTGGTACTTCCTAAACGAATGGAACACTAATCTTAATATATAAAGCAGAAAGTGTGTGTTTGTCTGTCGCCTAAAAACTCGAACGGTAAACTCTGGGGTCACGGAATATGTCCCAGCTCATTATGTCTAATTAATCCAGATGAATGTAACTATTATAAGAAAAAAAATTCTTTTTCATTCATCTGGATTAATTAGACATAATGAGCTGGGAAAAAGAATTTTTTTTATAATTGTTACATTTTTTTATAAAAAAAATGAATTTTTTTTATAAAATGAATTTTTTTTATAAAATGAATTTTTTTATAAAATAAAATTTTTTTTATATAATGAAATTTTTTTTTATAAAATGAAATTTTTTTTATAAAATGAATTTTTTTTTTATAAAATCAGAATCTTAATTTCAGGCGAAGCCGAGTAGTAAAGCTAATTTACAATAATTCACAGAGTGAAGTTAATACGCTTTATTACCTCGATACCACATTCGACGATCCATAGTTCCTGTATATGAATTAATTCTGCAATTGCACTCAATAAGCTGATGTTGCGCTGGCCAATTATGATCAATGTACGAATATTATGTTTGGCGAACAACAAGGATTCAAACGACGCAATTGTAGAATTGAATAAGCATAATTCACGTTTACTTTTCTTTCCTGCGAATAGAATTATTTTATCAGAATAATTTAAACTCCCCGATTTAACGTTTATTACCTCGAGCATCCACGAAATTATCCATTTTCAAATTCGCGGGTCACTCTTACGTCAAATTGCAATTGTTTCGCGCCTCATCTTTCTGTTTTAACGTATTCGATACGTTCGTTTGAGAAGAAGAATATAATTATTCCCCAGGCATAATAAACTAATCGATAATAAATCTTTATTATATTACATAAATAACGTCCCTGATAACCATCTGACGCCAATCTGACATCAGATTGGTAGCAGAGTCTGGCATGAGAGCGCAGAATCTGACGTCAGATCCGTAGTCGTCTGTGTCCGCATTTGGCTGCGTTCTGAGGTACAGAATCTGATGTCAGATTCTGATGTCAGATCGGCAGCAGATGGACAGCAGATTCTGCCGTCTGCTAGGCACAGCCAACAGCGCCATCTGAGGTCCAGAATTAACATACAATTCCCTACGCGTGACGTCACATGGCCGCCCCTACGCGTGACGTCACACTAGGTGTATCCCCACCCTTTCTACTGCTCGTAGAGAAGTTTTGGAGCAGATTCTAAGATTCTGCTCGCAGGTTATATGAGCCGCAGTTTATTAAATAAGTTCTTTATTTTTTTTTATAAAGGTATGTGTTTATTCTTTAATATTACAAGTACAAAATATATATAAGTGGCACATATATTAACATTTAATATTTACATTTGGAAATGGTGATTCTAGATGCAAACATAAGCCAATTTTCCCGAGAACGAACTTTTATTCTACATTACATTTTTATTTATATAGATTTTCGACTTATTGTTTTTGCATAGAATCACCATATCCCTGCTTCTGTTAACTCTGAAAAGAAATACAACATTAGTATAAAATTGAAACGATACTGGGAATGTACCGATGAATATTTTATTAAACGTTAAGTACTTTATTTCAGTGATGCTAAAGTAAAGTGAGCACTGAAAAGTACTGTTTGGTTTAATACGTTTTAAAAGACTGGCGCTGAAAAGTGCCGATTATTGTTCCTTGTGAACGTCGAGAGGTTGTTCCCGTTGGACTCGATTAAAATGGGCACTGAAAAGTACCGTTTGGTCTCTTCGCCACTGTAAAAGGAGACACATCTCAACTTTTAATGGGCATATTTCGTGAAATAAAACATCTGCCACAGTTCTTCAGACGTCATCAGCTTCTTCTTCGGGCTGCTGGTCGCTCCAAAACTCGCGGCGCCTTTGCAAGGCACTTGGGGGGGCTGCTGTCGCCCGTGGACCACACCTCCTGCTGCGTACTCTTTCTTTCGCGGTCCGCAGTGCCCGCTGCATATATAGTTGAAAGTCCGATCGGAGGGGCTTGTTGAAATGCGGGTTCCCAGACACCGCTTCTGAAAAAGTAATGCACGCAAAGTACATTAGTATAATTATTTATAAAAACATGAATATGCTTATTGCTTCGTACCGTAAATCGCCATAGTAATACGGGCATTGTACAACGGCCGTTGTCCCGTTCGGCCGAACCACGTGAAGGCCGTTGTCACGTCGTCGACAAGTGCCTCCTTCATACAAAAATCGACCGCGGCCTTCAGGCTGAACCCACCCACGTATTTTAAATATTGGACCTAAACAAAGTAAGTAAATATTGATGTAAGTATGTATTATATAAAAGTAAATAAAAGCATAATTTCGCTTTCACTTACAACATTGGAATATGTTTGGTCGTCGATGGTCTCGAAACAGTCCACCTCCTCCGGTGACGAGAGAGGAATGATCGCTGGTTTCCTTGGTGGACCGTTACGGGTGAGTTGCACACATTGGAGAACATTCTCCAATAAAGTATTCATTCTTCTGCAAGCAGAATGGATGGAGGCGTAACGTATTAATAAACACGATAACATGCAATACTTACCTTAGCTCCGTCTCGACGCTCGCCGTGCGGTCTTCCAGGCTCCTGCGAACATGAACATTTATAATAGAAAACGTCACACTATCAATATTTTTATAACAAAAAAAAGAAACATGTAAATTTACCTATTAGCAGGAGGTTGTATGTGCACTGTATGGTGCTGAAACGGCTCATTCTGAATGACCGTGGCGCGTGCAGAGGACGTCCCTGGATCGTGATGATCCCTTATTGTTGCGAGGACAGGAGCACTGGCAGCAGCAGGACTATTCTGCAACATAAGAACGTTACTCGGATTAGTCGTAGAAAAATCCTTTGACGTTGGTAGATAATTATTTGATTCCTGCAGGATTGTCCTCAAATCCTGGATATCCTGATCGATGCTTTGCTTCGGCATGGCTGACGTCTTCTTTCTTGGAGGTTCCTCCTCCGAAGAAGTCGTCTGATACCTCGCTGGTTTGGCGACCACACGCTTCTCTCGCTGCGACATGTTTGGTAAACCTGTGAGTAAAAGTACATATTACAATTCTTAGCAAAGGTGTGTTGGCTGTTTTTCCTATTTTACATGCATACATGCAATATTAACCGAACCCAGGTAATGTATTACTCAATAATTCGAGTGTAACTCGACAAAGGCTATAACAGTAGAAAATGTAAAAAAGTGACCCATGAAGAAATATTCGAACCAAACGATAAAATAACTCATCAACAGAGATTAACAAGGATACGTGTAAATATAATATTACTTATGAAGAGCAATACAAAAGGAAAGTATAATACAAAAGAAGAAAATGTAAATATTATAGAGCATGCCCCTCACCAGAAAATAGTCGTAACTTACCAAAAACAAGAGACGAGGCTAGAAATGGAAGATTTTTTTTTTTTTTTTTTTTACATGGTGGAAATCCCTAACGGATACCTCACCCCCATGGCAGGGGTGAGATTATGTGGGGCTTGCACCCACTAAAACCACCATGGTGACCGCCTGACGCGAGAAGCTACACGAGGGAGTGGGACTGACAGCGAGATACATCCAGCGAAAATAAAAGTGGAAGAATTTAAATACTATGGATCCTACGGCTTCTCGCTGTGCGTAATAACAGCAACGATATACCTACGGGGTTCTAAGAGGTTTGTGTCAGTGGACATACTACAGCGAAAAGGCATTCTATAACATTTGCCACGAACCTGATCGGGGGAGATATATAAAATTTCATGGCTCAATGTGGCGCATTTATATATGCCAAGAGCCGAAGACTCTATGCCGACATCATAAAAATTATCGACTTCTAAAAATTTTTTGATACCCAAACGATACGAGTCATTGTCCATGCCAATAGTGAAAATTATGCAGATCGAGCCATCGTCTGAGATGCAACAATTATCGCGTACATTTGTGCCTAGAGATATGTTATTAAATTCTATCTTACGGTACTGAGAACAATTGGTGTCATTCGTAAGGGGTCTAGATACACGAATAGAAAAATCGACATTACGATGAATGTTTGTGCCATGTGATTGTATCTCCCTCATCCTGTTGGAAAATTGTTGGAGAGGAAGAGATGGCTTATTAAGAAATTTTTTAAAAATGGACATGTTGTTTTCATAGGGAAAAGCAGAACATGAATCTAAATTACCAAAACGTCTGACATCGTTGGTTAAGTGAAGAAGACCATGGACGTTATAACTATTAAAAGTTGGGCCATATAGGTTTTCGGTACGAAGAACAAATTTCTGTAAAGCTGACTCTGCGAATCTCAAGTGGGGGCTCGATGGAGATTCTGCAACCAAAATTCTTATGGCCGCATGTAAAATTAAGAAGTGCTTGTATATTTCATCGTTGAGTACACCATACAGTACAACCGGCCCTGTATATAGAAGGAACTGACGAAACTCGGTCGCCTTATATTTACAATATTCCTCAATAGCTCTGGGACGTCTGGCAAAGTCCAAGGGACAATATCTTGCGAGATTGTTGAGTCTCGTAGATATCACAGAAATATTCAGTGCGGGCAATTTTGACAAAAATGTAAAGCTTCCAGATACCCACGCGGACAAAAGTTTCTTCATTACGCCCAAGCATACAAGGTGCATATACTCGAACGGAACTTGGGAAACCATTCCTATCGGTAGCGATGCCAATGGGCTTGGACCTTCTTTGTGATGGTTCTCGTGTAACCGTTTAGGGTATTCCTCATCGGTACGAGGAGAATCATCTATACCATCGAAGGCATAATGCTTACCGTTCAGGGTACCAGAAACCATACATTTGGAACAGGGATATTGAGACATATGCCCAAAATGATTCAACACAAATGCTCGAGCTGGTGCGTCAGCTATGAAACATCTCAGACGTATGGGCAACTTACTGCCATGAAAATTTATACCTCCGTTGGACATGATGGCTTTGACGTTTGCAATAAATTTCTCAAAAAAAATATTGGGATCGTGTGGTTTATGGCGACCTTTATAGATTCCTACCACTATTGGCTTTATACGGGGAATATTTGAAATCCTACATTGGATGGGCCAGAACTGAATGGAACCTTTGTCCACACGACATCCGTCGGTATGAAAATCTAATTCTAACTCTCTAACAAAAGATACGGACAAAGGGAGACTTTTAACAATTTCTGTTTCCAGATCGAAATGAATGTATTCTCCTGGTTCCACGACGAATGTAACAGCAGGATTACGTGGCGTATCGAGAAGTGTTCTAACATCCTGAGGCAACTGGGAAAAACAGGAATGCGTTCGAAGGAGAGATAATATATTATTTCCTTGAACGTGTGTTAAATTGCTGTCTACGAAACAAGACGCTAAACGTTGGCGAAAAGATGGCTCGGAGAAAGTATCACAGGACAATGAAACTGTATCATGAATTGAAGAAACGCGTGACGTGGAAGTAGAAGGACCGGCGTCTTCTACATTGATATCGCGCCTAACACTGAATCTATCCGGGATAAAATTAATAGGAACGGACGAACTACAACCTGCAGATGTGCTAGCAGCATCTCGCACGTTAGAAGTATTATCCGCTACTCTACGAACGGTGTTAAATTCAGGACGGTATCGCGCGCGTAACTTTTCTCGCATCTCGCGTATAACCCTCCTTTTTTGCCTCGCCGACAATGCGTGTCCGGGTTTCCGCGACGTAGACAACTTGAAACGATTAAATTCCATAATTACTTACGTCTTGCGGATGTCTCGGGATGATATTCGTACTTTTTAATGCTCTGGAAATTCTTCGGATCTGCCGTCGATGACTGCCACCTCAGAATGAACGAGAATTCGAAACAAACGCGAACTGGGAAGTAGAGTCCCGACCAATCACGAATGACCGCAAGGCGGCTCAGCCAATCCGAGCGCTTTTTTTTCAGCACAAAGGGTACCACGTCGAATAAAGGGTACCACGAGGTAATATTTTGGCGGTACACTGGACTACGCTCGGATTGGCTGCGCCGCCTTGCGGTCATTCGTGATTGGTCGAGACTCTACTTCCCAGTTCGCGTTTGTTTCGAATTCTCGTTCATTCTGAGGTGGCAGTCATCGACGGCAGATCCGAAGAATTTCCAGAGCATTAAAAAGTACGAATATCATCCCGAGACATCCGCAAGACGTAAGTAATTATGGAATTTAATCGTTTCAAGTTGTCTACGTCGCGGAAACCCGGACACGCATTGTCGGCGAGGCAAAAAAGGAGGGTTATACGCGAGATGCGAGAAAAGTTACGCGCGCGATACCGTCCTGAATTTAACACCGTTCGTAGAGTAGCGGATAATACTTCTAACGTGCGAGATGCTGCTAGCACATCTGCAGGTTGTAGTTCGTCCGTTCCTATTAATTTTATCCCGGATAGATTCAGTGTTAGGCGCGATATCAATGTAGAAGACGCCGGTCCTTCTACTTCCACGTCACGCGTTTCTTCAATTCATGATACAGTTTCATTGTCCTGTGATACTTTCTCCGAGCCATCTTTTCGCCAACGTTTAGCGTCTTGTTTCGTAGACAGCAATTTAACACACGTTCAAGGAAATAATATATTATCTCTCCTTCGAACGCATTCCTGTTTTTCCCAGTTGCCTCAGGATGTTAGAACACTTCTCGATACGCCACGTAATCCTGCTGTTACATTCGTCGTGGAACCAGGAGAATACATTCATTTCGATCTGGAAACAGAAATTGTTAAAAGTCTCCCTTTGTCCGTATCTTTTGTTAGAGAGTTAGAATTAGATTTTCATACCGACGGATGTCGTGTGGACAAAGGTTCCATTCAGTTCTGGCCCATCCAATGTAGGATTTCAAATATTCCCCGTATAAAGCCAATAGTGGTAGGAATCTATAAAGGTCGCCATAAACCACACGATCCCAATATTTTTTTTGAGAAATTTATTGCAAACGTCAAAGCCATCATGTCCAACGGAGGTATAAATTTTCATGGCAGTAAGTTGCCCATACGTCTGAGATGTTTCATAGCTGACGCACCAGCTCGAGCATTTGTGTTGAATCATTTTGGGCATATGTCTCAATATCCCTGTTCCAAATGTATGGTTTCTGGTACCCTGAACGGTAAGCATTATGCCTTCGATGGTATAGATGATTCTCCTCGTACCGATGAGGAATACCCTAAACGGTTACACGAGAACCATCACAAAGAAGGTCCAAGCCCATTGGCATCGCTACCGATAGGAATGGTTTCCCAAGTTCCGTTCGAGTATATGCACCTTGTATGCTTGGGCGTAATGAAGAAACTTTTGTCCGCGTGGGTATCTGGAAGCTTTACATTTTTGTCAAAATTGCCCGCACTGAATATTTCTGTGATATCTACGAGACTCAACAATCTCGCAAGATATTGTCCCTTGGACTTTGCCAGACGTCCCAGAGCTATTGAGGAATATTGTAAATATAAGGCGACCGAGTTTCGTCAGTTCCTTCTATATACAGGGCCGGTTGTACTGTATGGTGTACTCAACGATGAAATATACAAGCACTTCTTAATTTTACATGCGGCCATAAGAATTTTGGTTGCAGAATCTCCATCGAGCCCCCACTTGAGATTCGCAGAGTCAGCTTTACAGAAATTTGTTCTTCGTACCGAAAACCTATATGGCCCAACTTTTAATAGTTATAACGTCCATGGTCTTCTTCACTTAACCAACGATGTCAGACGTTTTGGTAATTTAGATTCATGTTCTGCTTTTCCCTATGAAAACAACATGTCCATTTTTAAAAAATTTCTTAATAAGCCATCTCTTCCTCTCCAACAATTTTCCAACAGGATGAGGGAGATACAATCACATGGCACAAACATTCATCGTAATGTCGATTTTTCTATTCGTGTATCTAGACCCCTTACGAATGACACCAATTGTTCTCAGTACCGTAAGATAGAATTTAATAACATATCTCTAGGCACAAATGTACGCGATAATTGTTGCATCTCAGACGATGGCTCGATCTGCATAATTTTCACTATTGGCATGGACAATGACTCGTATCGTTTGGGTATCAAAAAATTTTTAGAAGTCGATAATTTTTATGATGTCGGCATAGAGTCTTCGGCTCTTGGCATATATAAATGCGCCACATTGAGCCATGAAATTTTATATATCTCCCCCGATCAGGTTCGTGGCAAATGTTATAGAATGCCTTTTCGCTGTAGTATGTCCACTGACACAAACCTCTTAGAACCCCGTAGGTATATCGTTGCTGTTATTACGCACAGCGAGAAGCCGTAGGATCCATAGTATTTAAATTCTTCCACTTTTATTTTCGCTGGATGTATCTCGCTGTCAGTCCCACTCCCTCGTGTAGCTTCTCGCGTCAGGCGGTCACCATGGTGGTTTTAGTGGGTGCAAGCCCCACATAATCTCACCCCTGCCATGGGGGTGAGGTATCCGTTAGGGATTTCCACCATGTAAAAAAAAAAAAAAAAAAATCTTCCATTTCTAGCCTCGTCTCTTGTTTTTGGTAAGTTACGACTATTTTCTGGTGAGGGGCATGCTCTATAATATTTACATTTTCTTCTTTTGTATTATACTTTCCTTTTGTATTGCTCTTCATAAGTAATATTATATTTACACGTATCCTTGTTAATCTCTGTTGATGAGTTATTTTATCGTTTGGTTCGAATATTTCTTCATGGGTCACTTTTTTACATTTTCTACTGTTATAGCCTTTGTCGAGTTACACTCGAATTATTGAGTAATACATTACCTGGGTTCGGTTAATATTGCATGTATGCATGTAAAATAGGAAAAACAGCCAACACACCTTTGCTAAGAATTGTAATATGTACTTTTACTCACAGGTTTACCAAACATGTCGCAGCGAGAGAAGCGTGTGGTCGCCAAACCAGCGAGGTATCAGACGACTTCTTCGGAGGAGGAACCTCCAAGAAAGAAGACGTCAGCCATGCCGAAGCAAAGCATCGATCAGGATATCCAGGATTTGAGGACAATCCTGCAGGAATCAAATAATTATCTACCAACGTCAAAGGATTTTTCTACGACTAATCCGAGTAACGTTCTTATGTTGCAGAATAGTCCTGCTGCTGCCAGTGCTCCTGTCCTCGCAACAATAAGGGATCATCACGATCCAGGGACGTCCTCTGCACGCGCCACGGTCATTCAGAATGAGCCGTTTCAGCACCATACAGTGCACATACAACCTCCTGCTAATAGGTAAATTTACATGTTTCTTTTTTTTGTTATAAAAATATTGATAGTGTGACGTTTTCTATTATAAATGTTCATGTTCGCAGGAGCCTGGAAGACCGCACGGCGAGCGTCGAGACGGAGCTAAGGTAAGTATTGCATGTTATCGTGTTTATTAATACGTTACGCCTCCATCCATTCTGCTTGCAGAAGAATGAATACTTTATTGGAGAATGTTCTCCAATGTGTGCAACTCACCCGTAACGGTCCACCAAGGAAACCAGCGATCATTCCTCTCTCGTCACCGGAGGAGGTGGACTGTTTCGAGACCATCGACGACCAAACATATTCCAATGTTGTAAGTGAAAGCGAAATTATGCTTTTATTTACTTTTATATAATACATACTTACATCAATATTTACTTACTTTGTTTAGGTCCAATATTTAAAATACGTGGGTGGGTTCAGCCTGAAGGCCGCGGTCGATTTTTGTATGAAGGAGGCACTTGTCGACGACGTAACAACGGCCTTCACGTGGTTCGGCCGAACGGGACAACGGCCGTTGTACAATGCCCGTATTACTATGGCGATTTACGGTACGAAGCAATAAGCATATTCATGTTTTTATAAATAATTATACTAATGTACTTTGCGTGCATTACTTTTTCAGAAGCGGTGTCTGGGAACCCGCATTTCAACAAGCCCCTCCGATCGGACTTTCAACTATATATGCAGCGGGCACTGCGGACCGCGAAAGAAAGAGTACGCAGCAGGAGGTGTGGTCCACGGGCGACAGCAGCCCCCCCAAGTGCCTTGCAAAGGCGCCGCGAGTTTTGGAGCGACCAGCAGCCCGAAGAAGAAGCTGATGACGTCTGAAGAACTGTGGCAGATGTTTTATTTCACGAAATATGCCCATTAAAAGTTGAGATGTGTCTCCTTTTACAGTGGCGAAGAGACCAAACGGTACTTTTCAGTGCCCATTTTAATCGAGTCCAACGGGAACAACCTCTCGACGTTCACAAGGAACAATAATCGGCACTTTTCAGCGCCAGTCTTTTAAAACGTACTAAACCAAACAGTACTTTTCAGTGCTCACTTTACTTTAGCATCACTGAAATAAAGTACTTAACGTTTAATAAAATATTCATCGGTACATTCCCAGTATCGTTTCAATTTTATACTAATGTTGTATTTCTTTTCAGAGTTAACAGAAGCAGGGATATGGTGATTCTATGCAAAAACAATAAGTCGAAAATCTATATAAATAAAAATGTAATGTAGAATAAAAGTTCGTTCTCGGGAAAATTGGCTTATGTTTGCATCTAGAATCACCATTTCCAAATGTAAATATTAAATGTTAATATATGTGCCACTTATATATATTTTGTACTTGTAATATTAAAGAATAAACACATACCTTTATAAAAAAAAATAAAGAACTTATTTAATAAACTGCGGCTCATATAACCTGCGAGCAGAATCTTAGAATCTGCTCCAAAACTTCTCTACGAGCAGTAGAAAGGGTGGGGATACACCTAGTGTGACGTCACGCGTAGGGGCGGCCATGTGACGTCACGCGTAGGGAATTGTATGTTAATTCTGGACCTCAGATGGCGCTGTTGGCTGTGCCTAGCAGACGGCAGAATCTGCTGTCCATCTGCTGCCGATCTGACATCAGAATCTGACATCAGATTCTGTACCTCAGAACGCAGCCAAATGCGGACACAGACGACTACGGATCTGACGTCAGATTCTGCTGCCAGATCTGGTTATCAGGGGTATCATAAAATTATTAACAACTATTCTTTTCAAATTCACGATACAATTTAAATATGTTTGTAGTTTTGAAAGCTAATGATTTGGCGCGCTATTATGTTCGCGGTGAGTTACAGTGACGCAAATTGTACGTAGCGAAGTTTAATTGAAATGTTTGTGCTAGATAATTGAAATATTACGTTTGTTTATAGTGTACTCTCGCGTATTTAATGACTGTGCGTAAAGTAATATATATATATATATATATATATATATATATATATGGGAACGGCTGAAAGCTTCAAGGATAGAATGTAAAATAAGCTTCGACTCGGTAAGCATGATCTTTCAACGTTGCTCGTTATGATTTCATTTTTTATTCAATACTCGTATCATAAATGTATCGTTCTATATTAATTACAATTCAACGATCATTTATTCGAATAGCGTTTAATCTATCAACTAAAATTCAAGTATAATACATAAAACAATGTCAGCCCCTTCTACCCTCAAGTAACATCGTACAATCGTAAATGCGATGTAATTATGATTTGCTAATCGTGTAAAGCTTAGGTATTTCAGCACAATGACTTTTAAAGTTTACGCAGGTGAACAAGGGAAATGAAGATAACGCGCTTGAAATGCCTAAGCGATGCACTTTACCTAGCGATACATTAAGCGTTGCCTACTGATGTTAATATTTCTCGATAGATGATCAACAATAATACTTATATACATTATCGCTGCAATGACTGAATACCTCAAAGCGACTGGGTCGTAAACATCAGTTCCCTTCGAATATATAAATAATAAGACTCTGCGTACCACTCAAGGTATTAGCGATAGGAACTTTTAATTCGATTGCAATAAGTTCTTACGATATCATAAATCCCTTTAGAATTCATAATCGCTACAGGGTATATATAAATATTACTGAACACGAATTTAATTACACCGTCAAGTTAATAAGGAAGGATAACACGGAAGTCTCGTTTACGAGCCACTAGCTCCGAGGCGTTTATCGCTGAAAGGAAAAGTGACGTAGCGCAAAGGTTTCTACGACACTTTCCTATGTCCCGTGTTACTATAGCGAAGCTTCTAACGCGATGAGATATATTTAAGATTTCATAATTTAGGTGTTCAATGATTTTAAAGTTTACGTTTTATGTTCGTATCTAACTCGTATGAATGTACAAAAAAACTTGAGGTTCTGTAACTAAGCCTCCATTAACAATTCTTTTATTATGCATTTTTAAAAAAGTTCTTTAATTACATTCGCTTACCTCCTTATACAAAGTTTGGTCAAAGATTTGACTTGTGCAAAAATTTCCATTTTTACCACCTACCGTAGACTAAATGCTGTTCGCTATCGATCGCCTATAGGTTTAAGTTAATGTCCACATTTTTCTAACTCCCTCCGACGATATTATAAAAATGCGACCTTCTGTATACTGAGATAATGGGTACGCAAACACGAATAGTTCTTTTTATTTTTGTGTCTAATCCGGTTTGGAAACCAGCTTTCCACGTCTTTAGGCCCATAAACATTATAAGTTAAATACTTTGCTTTGAATTTCCTGCGATATCAAATTTAACGCGTTTCATTGAAGATGTGGAGAGAAATGAAAGAATATATAAAAGATGCTAATGCAGGAATATTGTTCGCGTTGGTGTTGGGGAACAATATATAGTTATTTAGCATATTTATACATAAATAATTTAAAAAGAAACTAAAGCTGCACCTCGCTGAGTACTTCGAACGATTAAATGACAAATACTTCTGTAGAAGTGATGGTACATTAATTTTATCGTTCGTTAAAATTGATGTCAGGAAGCTACGCAAGCCTCGTTCGCTGGACTTACCATTCCTTTTGATTAAAAGTATTGCTTTAGAAATGCAAGATTTAGTATACTGTCCGAAATCTAATTTCATACTGATTATACTTCACACTAACACCCAGATATATGCCCATCGTAAGTAACCCGTGGAGCTACAGTAACTTATCTGCGTTTCATTCGGTAGCAATTTCTAAGCCATTATAAAATACAGATAAATGTCATTTAGCGAACTTATCGATTCACCCATCTCTTCACTGGCTCTGTCCAGTTGGACTCGTTATCTTCTTCTTTCTCTCCGTCTGCCTCCTCCCTCTCTCCCCTTTCCTGTTCCTGTTCGCTGGATGGAGTGGCGGATGGTGTCTGCGACATGTTAACATTGCGTGCGCGTAATTCAGCTAAAAAGTCATTCTCCTGCTGATAGCGGCGTTGTAGCTCTTCTCGCCATGAATTCCCACCGCCACTACTATCGTCTCCATCCTCACCAGCCTCGAAGTCTAAAGAAAAGGAATGAATCCGATAGTTACACGAGTGGTTACGTCTGGGAACTTGTAAATGCACTTCTTATACATAATTCCGTTTGATTGCAATATTTTATTTCACGTCTTTTTACATAGAGAAGAATAGCCAACTCTGGAGAAATTATATTCACGTGTATCTACTTAATTAGAATATTCAAGTAAATCGTCTACGTTCATAGAACTAACAGTTTTATTTACAAGTACTTAAGCCAACATAAATATGTCTACAAGTTTGTAAATAATACAGACATACATTACAAGTATATGACTGTATGGAAGTTTAGCGATGGCTAATTAACTACTTCTAGGGAGAGCCATAGAAAGTTTCGCTATGGTTTCAATCGTTACTGATGAGATGTACCTGATCATCGTATTTCTAATTTAAATATTAATGTATTTTACTTTCTGAAATATCAAAATATTTGTCATAATGCCCATTCATTATAGTGAACATAGTCGTACAAAAAAAGCAAGTGATGTAATATTTTGCAAATACTTGTGAAAATGTAAAAAAGTACAGTAATGTTCAGAATTTTAACAAACTCTTACCTAACGGCTTTCTGATGTTAATTCGGCCTGAGTTGTGAGAATGATCCTCCTGGTCTGAGTCTGCAAGCCACCAGGACACATTCACAGGGGGTGCATATCACACACATTCCACAACACGTCTAAAGTGTTATTTGTATAGGAACGTCTATTTGTTTTTTGAAATTTCGACACGAAAGGAATACTTTACAGAGATTTACATTTTTGAAATTCAAACGAAATGTTTCTGGATTGTAATACATATTTTCCACGATAGCTTCTCTATTCGACATAGCTCACCGCATTTGAGATAGTATAATTAGCAGTGATCTTCAGAATATGAAGCGACAATATGGTGAATGTTATATATTTTATCTTCGTACATAAAAAATGTATAACATCCACATATTGTTAAGAATTGCCTTTATTTTAGAGCAAATTGGAAAATAAGATTTCATATATTAAATTAATTATCATCTAATTTAATATGAGCGTTAGTCTCACGATGGAATTCTTACACAGAAATTAATTTACAATTGCCAATGGATCCTAAAGTTGTATGAAAAAGAGCACTTGCTGTTTGGCGTGTAGTGTAGTCTGTGCTATTGCTAGACTAAACTTTGCTAACTCTATGCTAAATGAGAGAAAACAAGGTAGAATTACAACAGGCAAATGTGTGAAAAAAAGGTGGAAACTAGATATATACATTTGTAGCCATTTGTTTCGAAGTAGTATAATAGAAAATAGTGTAAATATATTAGAAGAAAATTGTACAGGTATTTGCACGAATATTATAAATTCTCAAGAGGTATTACTAACATTTTGACATAGAAGCGAATTTGTGTCTTTTACCTTTTGCTTTTTGCAACTCCCTCGCATTTCACATGAACTGATTAGTACGTTTTCGAAATATTCGACTTTTTGCAAAGATTAAATACAAACATACGACTGCTTCATTTTCTGCTCAAATCAAAATATACTCCGAAGTTATATTAGAGAAAATATATAAAAAAAAATAGATTTTACTTTCATTTGCATTTGATATAAGTATGCATTGGAAAATTTACGGTGGTATCTACATCTTAGAATCATAACAAATTTGCAAAGATCTTGTCGCTAAGAACGGGAAGGGGAATGCTAGCACTGTTACATGCCATGAAAATCTAATGATATGATAAATAGAATAAAAATACTGTGAAACATGCCTGTTTACACTAATATGAAAAATGTTATGAGAGAAAGTACATATAAAGAATGCTTATTCAGAATATTATTTCCACATCGCTTTGGATCTTTTTTGTTTTCGGCAAATTTCTTACCCAAAATATTATAAACAAAATATAGACATATTTATATCATGAAGATTAAAATAATGAATTCTTAACATTTTTCTTACAATGTTTAAAGTCCTCAAAAGTATATGTTGTTTATTAATTTACTTCACGAAGTAAATTCATCGGTTACAAGGGATGGAAACTTCTATTTCTTGCAGCTAGTCCAAGTATATAATTATTGAAGGTTTCATGTTAAAGAAAATAACTGAGTATAAATTCTTGTGCCATTTTAAACTACCTAAATATTTTGCATTCATTTCTGATGCGAATTGTATAGAGAATTTGCAGCTTAACGTACCTGAGTTCAATTCCCTCACGAGTGTCGACATGGCATTAGTAACACTGTCAGCAGCTACCAACAAGTCATTTCTTAAGGATCGGCCCAAGCTATTATTCGCACTGCTGGAACCACTTCCTGGCAAGCTGTTTGTCCTGAACGCAGACCTGATATCGAAAATCTCTATTTTCTTTGCATAAAGCAACTTCTGAATGAAAGAAACTAAATCAGGATGGTGACATGCCACGCTCACAATGCAAATATTTGTGATTAAACGTTCGCTGTCTTCTGTGACACAGCGATTGTAACCGAGTTACAAAATCTGTGCACGCTTGCAAAGTATTAACTAGCAGTATACATTCTATCACGCACATGCAACGATGGAAATGGTTTCGAGAACTTTGCGAAGGAACATTTCTGCCTTCGAACGTAATAATCTGCTGTGACTTGGGAGGGAAATAATTAACTAAGTGGGAATTAATACTTGCTAGCTTAATTTATTAAAGAAAGAAGAGAATATACGCCATAATTGTACAATTCTATATAAAGGAAACTATATTTCAATGCGAACAATAAACTCCGACAACATGCTATCTAAAGTACATCTATGTAAATTCTTTCATTCTATACAATACACATGCCTGCAATTTCGCGGAAATAATTAAATTAATCGTGGAAATTAACATACAGTCAGTAACGTAAAACTATAAAAATCCAATAGAGCCTAAAAAGCGTCACAACGTAGCAAAAAGCAGCATCGCTTAAATGTACTGTTTTGTCGTATTCTTTTTTTTTATAACAATAACAGAAATTAAAATTCGCAGTGTCATTGATGTAGGAATGCTTCAAAACGTAAAAATTATATATGTATTCAACTAGTACCACGTTTGTTCTTGTTACTAGATGAACAGAGATACATTCTCGTTAACATTCACATGCAATAATCAAAGATACCGTTGTTGTGCTAATTTTCATACAATGTGCAGCTACAGGTTTATTATAACTAGCACTGCTCGTTTAGAAGAAATCAATTTCTATGTGCAAATAAAGTACAAGTAATTGTAATCGCGTAGGTGAATCCCTTTCTGCTGATCGATAAATATTTACATCTATTTGATTTCTTCTCGTCACTTAAATGTCACCTCTCGTAACTTAAATGATTCAGTAACTTCTTAGTTAATTAAACAGTAATGACTATTTCAAATATGGCGTACAGTGCACAGTGGATATAGATAATGTACAAAACAAAAACATGTCTTTCATTCGACACGATGTAAAAGCCAGTAGCGTTAACTTTTACGAGATTATCGCTCAGTTCGTTAAATACATTACAAATCTTTGTACAAATTATTCGTACACAGGATGATTCAGAAATATAACGACGAAGATTTGAACCGAAAAAGATTAATAAAAACAAGGAAAGAGATTTTCTTCGTCTTTACGAACACTGTACGTGCTCAAATCTTGTCGATATATTTGCGAATATATTTCTAAACAAAAACATTTATCGCTAAATTCAAGGATCAATGCAGGAATGTTTCTAATTAGATCTCGTTGATAGAGATAGTAAATTCGTTTCACAGCGCAACGAAACAATATACTCTATACAAAGATTGTCGTTTGCATTTTTCATTTGCTAGGTTTAGAATTTTCATTGTTCTGGATTATCTGTTCGTTTATCTTTAACGTAAATTGCCCATATGCCTGCCTACCTTACATCGCCTCCCACACACGACAAGTTATCTGGAATAGGATTTTGTATCGTTCCGAGCATACTGGATACATTCGCCACCGACGTTGCTGGGACAGAGCTCTGATAGCTTTGAGACATCTGTTGCTGGCTCTGCGTCTGTTGCTGCTGCTGTTGCTGCGGAGTAGTAGACAGTGGGCCACCCGGTGTCGGAGGCGCTGACCTACTGCTTGGAACAGCACCGGGTGGCAAAGGAGGTGATTTTGTACTCCGCGGTGAACTATTTGGCGTCGATCGCGGAGATGCCTGGTGGTTCTATAACCATTGAGAGCTTCAAGTATCGTATCATAATTATGAAATCAGAGGGAACATTAACCGAGGGGAACTGTATTCAATCGTAATACCTTCAACATTTTCATTAAACCGTCTAGTTGCACCATTAATTGTCTCCTAGAATGTTGTAACGTTCCTAAGTGAGTCTCTAGCTCATCTTTTCTCTGTCTAAGAGCTCTTAGTTCTGACATTAACGCAGGATTTTCTATGCCGGCGGCTTCTATCCTGTAGTTAAATTCAATATGAAGATGAGAAACGTGACGATGTTAGAGATGGAGCGTTGGAATATCCGTAGTTGGATATTCCACTTCGCTGACTAAAAGCTGAAGCGAGAATGTATCGTTAATGTAGTGGTGTTTGTATGTGAATCTAGTGAGCATGTAATAGGGACTGATCGAAATTTCTGAGGTAACGTTAACGGTTGGTAATTTCGTAATCACGAAGGCTTCGTTAAAGGCATGTCTAGTTGTTCTATTTTAGAACGATGTAATATGTATGCAGAACTAAAAGGGAAGAGAATTCAAAGAAACGTTTGAGTATTTCAATGAAGTAGTAAGAAATTCTTGAATAACGATCAACGAAAAAGATTTTAAGTAGAACTTTATTCGCATTAGTGCCATATTTATCGAATAAAGGGAAAGGAGAATGTAATTGTTAGTTTCATTGTAACGTCTTCAGCGCTAATATGCAAGCTATGCAACCAAGGTGACAAAGTGAAACAGAATGTTCTTAACGTGCATGATCCTAGGATGGTTCGACAGGATGATTTCGAGGTTTAGGCTTGGTATAAAGGAAATAAACGACACAGGTATACCTTAACCTTGCAATCTGGAGCATGATTTCCTTGTTCTTTGCTTCCAATTGCGATATAAGCTCGCGTTGTGCTCTCGAGGTATCAAGAGATGCCAAATTCGCATCAGACGGTGCCCTACCCTAGAACAGAAAGAAGGTTTCTCTTTACGTAAGACTACGCGTACCTCGATATTCTCTAGCTGCGTTGAAAACTTTGGATACTTACTGCTTGGTCAGCTTGCGACATTCTGGACGAGGCGCGAGGCTGTCAAAACGTAGTTACGAAATTAAAATCAGTGGCAGAATGTCGTGTCAATCTACTAGTAACTACTAATTTACTAAGTCTTCGATTGGTACTTTAAAATGTAAAGGTAACTAATATCTTACCATGGTCCTAGCTTCCTGAGCCAACCTTTGTGCGTATCGTGCTATTAATTTATGTTCATCATCCAGTCTCGAACTATCCATACTGTATATGCAAGTTAAAAAAAATAATAAATAAACCCTGACCGTCCATGTAGATATTTAACAACAATAAATACGCAGAAAAGGTTGTTCGTCGCTCACCTCCTTAAGGTAGAACGGCTATCCATTGATCCAGAGTCAAAGGGAGCCATGAAACCTGGATCTGGAAAGCCGTTGTGAGATGGTAAAGGTGACGGTGGGCTGCAATGCAATGAACACACTTAGATCGATAAATTACATTAACATTGTAGAGTCAACTATCGTAGTAATCCCACTCACACTATATGGGACAAATCTAACGTCTTCTCTGGTTGCTCGGGGAATCTTGGCAGGCTATTCTTTCCTTTCTCAGGTACGCATCTGAAGCTCTTCCTCAAGGAATGTCCGATTTGTTTGCTCGGCGATTTCTACGCGAAAGGGCGAAGTAGAGTTTCCATTAAAACTGCCTGTGGAGGAGTTTGCAACTGCAATTCTAGGGTACGTACGAAGCTACTGTACTCCCTGGTTTCATGATCATTGTTATGCGTTCCAGAAACTTTGCCGCGCCAGAAACAGTCTTGGCAAAGCTGGTACGAATGGCATTTTTGACATCTGTATCGGAAGCCAGTGAAGTTCTCTTTGTGACAAGCATCGCACATAACAGGATGGGCCACTGAAGCATCATAGACGGTTGAATAGAAATTTCCAATTTCTCCCTCCGACGATATACAGCTTAAAATCATTAGATCACCTACTAAATCGAGGTACCATACAAACTAGATATTCACTAATGCTCTGCTCCTATAGTACTCATACATACACTACCATCCTCATATTTTATATCTAGATCACCCTCTAGAATTTGCATAGGATCCTTTAATTATTCCAAGCATTTTGTATCATGGGGATATATAGTCTCACCGTTTTCGACAGCAGCCATTCTGTGGTAGAGTGGTAGCCAGATTAAGCAGTGTGGTCCTGGATCGGACATGAGGGTGTCCAAAAAATCGTTCACCGTGACTTTCGAGTTCTGAAACACGGCGTAATGGGAACCACGTTTATTTCTGGCCGGCATTAATTCTGAAGTGTAGTTGGCGTAATTACCGAGCCACTTTGACAATGGCTCGAGCCAGGGAACTTACTTGCGGGAATATTGAACTGGCCAGGCCCTCGGAGTATCCAAAAGACGGCGACTCGTAAACCGCGGCTGTTAATCCTAGCACCTCTTTCAAATACTCTGCGAACCTCCAATGTATCATGTGCCCGTTGCTGTCCGATATTTGCGAGTATATATCTGCTCGATAAACGGTTGCAATTATAAGCTTGCAGTGAAAGATACCTTGCTATGCAAAGGAATGTAACTTACAGCGAAACTTGTCCATCAGTTTGCCAGCGCATAAAGTGGCTAAGGCCACTTTCACCGAGAACACGGATATTTTATTGTTTTCCCTGCGGAACATTCAGTTTTTGTTTTCATTTAAGGAACGGGGAGGTATAATCGTGGTATAATAAGTTCTTAATCCTTGGACGACAGTTATCTTGATCCTAAGTCAGATGCAGGGTCCATTTTGACCCGTAATTTCATTCACACGCACCTTAGAAGAAGCTTTTATATAAGCCTCTGATCCTGTTACAATCTAAAATATATATCTTCTTAGAGAAGTAATGCTATTATAATAAGTAACACGTATAGTTTGATGCTGACGATGGGTCGAAATTGACCCAGTCTCTGCCAATGGTTAATGATTTTTAGCCTGTATTCTAGTATCTACTATCTTCGTTCTTTAAAATCACTTTTCTAGCTTCTCTGTGAACTGAATTTTTTAAGCTGACCCTCAAGTACCTTTTCTAAAAGAATATAGCTTCACTCGGAAGCCTGAAACAGCATTATCTGTAAGAAGGGTCGTGAAAGCCCCAAGGAAAATACTATTATATGGCAAAGAGGGGTGGACTTCCCTGCCTTCTTCTGGCATTTATCTGGTCCTACCAGCTCCGGAATTAAGTTCCATGAAAATTTCTACTTAATTTTAATATCCATCTTGTATTTAGAATTTCTTTACTTGGAACTGTAGAAAATGTTTGATACCTGGTCATCCAAGCTATTTGAGAACTTATTGGCCACTCTGGTGTACTTTTTATTAGGGGTGGGTCCGAAGCTAATTTTTAAATTCGCAAAACTTGAATCCGAAACTTTGTGAGTGGAATATATCTTAAGAACTGAAGTCAACAGACTTTTGCATAAATCTCTGTTGGCCATAGTTAAAGGAAATACAAACAAAAATAACGATTCTTTATTCATTGATTTTGTACTTTATCTTATCTGGCTTTCGAGAGTTTCGAGTCACGAAAGTAGTGCAAACTTTCGAAACTCGAAACTTTCTTGAGTTTCGACGCTTCGAGAAACCCAGCCCTACTTTTTATGATTCAACGTTAGTGGGTACCCCGTAGTGTAAGCAGCGAGCAGCCAGTTCATCAGCAGGGCTGTTGTAGCGTCGACTTTGGCTTGTTGCGAGACAGGCACTCGTTTGTTAAGGGCGTGAAACAAGGAAGACAGTAATGTTTCGAGCCTCGATACACCCAGTGTGCTCGATGGTTCCAGCGTGTTCAAACCGTTCTCCCTGAACGCCTCGATCACATTCCATATATCCACGTTGTGCACTGTGCAGAAAGTATTAGCCAAAATATCTCCAATTAACGCCCACCGCGAACACCGCCTGAGAATGGTCGAGTGCGCAATGCAATTTAATTGCAAGAAAAAACACAAAACTGTGTTGCACATCGGGAAACGCATATTGATTAATCGTTTGAAACATGGTGAGTCAGGCAGACGTACTGCAAACAATAGCATACGAACGTATACTCCAGTATGCAAAGCAGACTTCACTTGCGCTATGTCTATCACTGTGACTGCTAACTACCAGCTTCGATCGTTTTGCCTAACGTTTCATTTACATTGCTATAACAGTCGATGTTGACGATGTACAGGGTGTGACAGAAATAGGTGGGCAAAGGACAATGTTAAGCCGCAGAGGAATTAGTGACCCACGTGCCTACAGCGTATGCTATACGCCATTGGAAAGATCTCGCTAAGACGAATCGATTGATACCATTTTTAACTTCGAAATCAGATGGGATCACGTTGAAAAATGGCCTCAAAGTTCAAGATTTTGCGGTTTTGAACAAAAGAAACCGGCCCAAGGGACCTCGGGTAGGCACCTGAGGGAAAATCGAGGGATGCAAGCGATACTCTAGCAGGTTGGGGCGACAAATGTGCCTCATGACCTTCATTTCAGGGCCGTGTTGGGCCTGTGTTTTCCCCATGGGCCACTAATCCATTGGCGATTTCGTACTGGGCAATAAGAAAGGGGCCTATGTTTTTCAAGCTATAAGAATTTAATATAAGACATAAGAAATGGATCATGTAATTTAGTTCTCCGAGTTTTTTCCATTGCGCGAAACACGGCAAGCAACCTCGTGCTCCGAGCACTATCTCGGGACCGCCTGGCATACCTTCATTCATTCCCAATTGCAGAATTACCAAGAGTCTGCCGAGTCTCCTAGAATATTTGTCATACTCACGGTGAACCTTCCTCTGAATGAATCTCAGCTTGCAAGCCGTCCGGTACGAAGCGAATCGAATGCCGTCGAAGTTTTGCTGTCGCATCTCTTGCAGGAGCTGCAACCGACTCGCCTCCCCGGTACTGCTGTTCCCTGATCCTCCTGCGCCATCCTCCGCCATTTTATCTGTAGCAAACGATGAGGCGGCGATGTTTAACGCGACTTCCTGGCGGTGAGTACCGAATGGTTTAATCGGTGGATTACGTTCTCCAGCAAAATGATTCACCGGTTGCTATGCAACACGCCACCGGGCATCAGGATGCTCGTTCTATGAGTTCCTGAAGATCGGCGTGCCTGGTTTTACGCGCGCGGACTCGTACGCAAGAAACGAGTCGCGAGTGAAGTGAAGGTCGCTCTTCGATTAGTCATCGACGCCAGTTAGCTTGTCATCACGAAGGCTTGCTCGTTAAACTTCCAAGCGATTAGAAACTTAAAATTGCTCTGGGGGATTCGTTGTAAAAATAGCCGAGGCGTATAAGGTAAATGTCCCAATACCTGGACATTTAAGGTACGCCGGACACTCGTTTGAGAATTTTTCGGTTATACAAATCGATTTATATACAAACGATTATGCAATTACATGGGGCATGGTGTGTACTTTATCATTAAACAAAGAAAACATATTGTAGGATTGAATAATTTGGTAAAATATTGAAAATTCGTAGTCCTTACAATGGCCCAATACCTGGACAGCTTAACTAGTATGTCCCGTGTCCCGATTTTACTGTCCCATTACCTGGACACATGATTTTGGATGTTTCCTAGGGAAATTAAATAAAAAAAAACAACACAATAGTTTTTTCTTTTAGCATATTTCTCCTGTATAAGAAATTTATTCAAATCAGTAAATAAAGTTAAGTAAAAAGAATCTATTAGTGAATGACTAATTTTAAGGTTATGTGTATTCGTGTGTTACACACGAATTTTACACATGAATGAAATATTATCATTAAAGCAAGATACAAAGAATACAAAGTGTTTGCAGGGTGCAAATTATTTTTAAGGTGTTAAATAATTATTTTATTATTGTGTCAACAATAACATGTACTTATTTCACAGTTAGTACACGTGGTCAGGTTTGGGGACGTTCTGGGATTTCACTGTACCAGAAGATAGACATGCGAATAAAAAACTAATGCGAACTTTAAGTTTAATTTTCCAATCAAAAAATAATACTACAAGGTACCATTTTTCTAAAACTGTATTAGTTGTACCAATATACTAAACATTATTAATAATATCCGCTTAAGAAAATATAGAGACTGTTTACCAAATCAGACAAGAGCAATATTAAAATGGTGTAAACTGGAGAGTTCAAGAAAATTTACTTTTATTACGATTGTTACAAGTTTACTAAGAAAAATATGTATATGAATATATTTTATTAAATATTTGAGTAATTGAATAAAATAATTCTTTTATGGATAAAGCAAATATTAAACGTAATAATCAGCATTATTTGCACTAGTGTCCAGGTATTGGGACGTGTCCAGGTATTGGGCCATTTACCTTACAAGGGATTCCTTCAATCGTCTCGGAGGAATTAGAGAGCTGGTCGTAATTAGCAAAGTAGAGGAGAGAATTGATACAAATGAGTAACACGTTGGCAGGCTACCGTGAACTTCGGTTTAAGTAGGCGCTCGGTCATGTTTGAAATGCACGGGGCATAGAAAACGTTGGGAGAAAGTTAGAACAGTTTGTGGATCCTTGAACGCGCTTCGAGAGGAAAGCCGGGGCATTCTTCTTTAACTTCTAATAATATTTAAACTATGAGAGCTCGGGAGAAGGATAAAGGAAATGGAATTAAAATGGAGAGGAATAATAAGACAGTGGTTAAGTCGAGAGGTTTATTCGTGGCAAAATTGAACTTCCATTTCTTCCTGGAAAGTATCCGCCCGTATTATGCGAATTAGAGTTTCTTGCGCGATTTATTCGGAAAACCGTATTTCATTGTAGACA
This sequence comes from Andrena chrysosceles, assembly GCA_963855975.1. Classification (NCBI taxonomy): domain Eukaryota; kingdom Metazoa; phylum Arthropoda; class Insecta; order Hymenoptera; family Andrenidae; genus Andrena; species Andrena chrysosceles. The sequence goes on along the minus strand of OY979766.1, from coordinate 3,733,189 downwards.
CTGTAAGTTACAATTCAATTTAGGCGGAAGCTTTTAGTGACTTTTAAAAGCCCCTTTTGGTAAAAGAATTTATTGAATTATTTGTTCAATATTTCATTTTATTACCTACTAAATATTTTTGTTAATAAAGATTGAGTGCAACAGATGACGAGTAGTCTAAAGATTTTCTCTCTCAAAATATCCATGCATTTCTAGATTTGGAGATATGGGCCTGCGAGTCCCAACGTGTGCAATGGTGTAATTTTTATTTACGTATGTACTGCAGGGTTAATACAACAAAATAGTCGATTCAAGATACAGTAATAAATAGAAATTTAAATAGCGTGGCAAAGTCCTTTACCATATTCATTCCAATATATTCCTCGAAAAAGTGGAAACCCAAGTAATTTAGCAGGGCAACGTACGGTGAAACTTAACCACGGACAATTAGCTGTCTACACGAGCGAGCGTTGCCTTTCGGTCACGTTATCTAAATGTCAGAGCAATCACTGCACGCTGGATTTCTTGCTTCCTTCGTTACTGCGCCTACGACCGGCATTCTCAGTGGTCCCAGGACCATTCGAAACATCCGCAGAATGCGCTGGCGTTATTCGCCACGCCACCATTCATTGCGCCGTTGATTAGTCCCGGTCCGTTCAAACGATCATTCGAGCGCTGCGCAATTAACTCGGAGCTATTAAGACCAGAAGCCGTGTCGTCTCTAACAACCTGCGACGCGCATCTTTGGCCCTGGACCGATCATTTCCGCAATTCAAAGGGACGTGGTTCGAAATGACCTTTGAAATAAAAGCGAGTCGCTAGAGAAATAGGATTCGATTAAATATAATTTTGCATAATCAGAATTATGAAATTGTTGTGCAATTATTGACTTTGATGGCCCGGGGCTCGTGATTGTCAATGATTTCCACCACGCTGCCTCCGAAAACGCTTTCTTAGCGCAGTGAAACGGGAAATCGATAACAGGAATGCCTCGTCGGCTGTTGTCCGACGAAATGGAACGGAGACAGGTGCATTTAGAATGAAAAATGCTGAGAGAAAGGGAAATCGGGCAAGGGAAGAGCGGGAAAGGTTTGAGCATCGCTCACTGCTACGTTGAAGACTAATGTCCCGGCTGGAACTCGACTGAGTTTTCGCGGATTAATTCCTGGTAAATTTGCAAGTATAATATATTGAGATGTGCCACCAGTTTATAAATAACAGGCTCACGACGTTATTAAAATATAATTGAAAGCTTCTCTTTGTAATACTGATTTGCTGTTCTGTTTTTTTCTGTTTCTCTTTAAATAACAAATTTGAGTTGCAATATTGAGATCGTTCTTATAAATTCCCCAGAAATCCATTGAAAGCGTAATACTTTCTTATCTACTTCAAAAACGAGGTGGAAATTTCAAATTAATAATAATTTCCTTTGCTTTTCGACTTATCTCGCGATGATTCGTAAATTGTACTTACGGTGACATTATCACGTATATACTGGAAACGATTAAACCGCTGACCGTAGGAATGCGTGGAATTTAATCATACCCTTCGGAATTTTTAATAAATTAAAATTCTCTGGAGATTTTAAAACATTACTAGTAGAATGGTAGAGGGACCAGTACAATTGTAGGGGAGACCGGGGCTAAAAGTTCCGGGGGGTAAGTTGTTCCGACGGTTCTATCTTCAAAATGAAAAGAGCGTTGTACTTTAAAGTATTTTTTCCGTGTGAGTGGCGCGATCAGCTCACACGGAAAAAATATTTTGAAGTACAACGCTCTTTTCCTTTTGAAGATAGAACCGTCGGAACAACTTACCCCCGGAACTTTTAGCCCCGGTCTCCCCTACTTAGAATTCTAAGGACGTATAACTGTCATGTATATTAAAAACACTGAAAAATAACCCTGAGGGCTTGAGGCTTGCCTCCATGGGCGTTTTCAACCCTAGAAGCATGTCTACAGAAGGAGAACTCTGGGTCTAGGGGTCTCTAGCTGACTCACCAGCCCTGAGACTATGTATTGACAGTCTCAACTGGGTGCATAGCTCCCACCATGACCCAAAGGGTAGTGGGATGCCTACTGGGCCCAGACGCAGGTATCCCCAGTTGGGTTTACCGATAAGTGCAAGGGTTAAATACATATTCTCTTTTACGACCAAAGCCTAAACCCATTAGGTGACTAAACTAGTGGGTAAAATTGGAATCACCTTTAGTGATCTGTTGCAGAGTTGGGGATTCTTCGAATAAATCCTTATTCGAATGATCTCAAATAAGAATTGCGAATAATATGACGTTATTCGAATAAAAATTCGTTTTATTCGCACAATTCATTCATTTTATTCGCAATGCTTATTGGAAGATTATAAAAATAGACTTACGTACAAAAAATTGCTATGCATTAGAAGCTTTATATGACAGTGTACTTCTAGACAGTCCGCTATTCTATTCTAATGTGTATCAATTTATCGTACATAATGCGTCGACTTTTCACTTGCATATGCAATGCAAGTCGTTTCGTTTGCAAAGTCTTATCACGTTCTGTGCCACTGTGGGGCATCAGACTCTCAGTAGGGACATAAAGGATTGCAAAAAGTCAAATCGAGATATTCGAACTCGTGTTACATTCTTCGCAGCTCCAGTTTCTTTCCTCCTGTTTTGATTTTATCATGGATTTGGAAGACACCCTTGTCCTTTCCATAATATCGTTAGTCACCCACGTGTAATGGAACTTGTTGAAGTGAGTACTCGTTGTTAAGTCGCAACGCTAATTCTTGGTAGAGTGTTTAATACAGACTTCGTAAAAGCACGCGCACCTTCAATCTTGCTAGGCGCTGGCACGAGTTTATAGCAGGGGCATAAATCGTGGCAATGGTTGTTGGTTTCTCGCGCAATGTAACTCGTAAAATCGTGCCATCACGATGGCCCCCTTTTCTGCCGTTGCAAAACTCAGTTCCTGTGTATTGTTCGAAGTTGCTCGAAGGCATCCCGGTAAAGTTCATCAGTCGCGACGTTATAAATACGCTTATAAAACTCGATTCACTGGCAGAATTAATGACTTGCTCCAAACGGGCAATAAAAGTGCAATTCTAAAAGCGCTTGAAACTCGGTCGTCGCAACTCTGGTTTGCTTGCATAACAAGTGGTAGCGAGGTGCTAGCAAAAGTATTCTTCGCAGTGAATAGAGGGAATTTGGTGGCGTTTATTTAATAAAAAAGCACGAAGAAGTTTTCGTTTCAGTTGAGTATTAAGTTTTCGTTTCAGTTGAGTATTAAGTTTTCGGTTCTTCTTTTTAATTGAAGGATGTAAATCTGGAAGGATGTAAAATTACTTAAAATTAGAATTGTTACGGATTAATGGATTTAGGATTAAGCGAGATATGGAACTTTCATTTCTTAGGAAAGATTTGCATGACGATTTCACTTGGGAGAAAATTAATTTGATCGCGTGACGTTTTTATTGAGATCGAATGATTTTTATAAATTAGAAATTATATATCTAGTTTAGTTAAATCGTTCATGATTTAGGTACTGAACACGTAACAATTGATTTACCCCCATCAAAATGTATAATAGCGGTTCAGTCGTGACGTGGTCAATTATTGTGGTTTAATCAGAATAGGGCAGCCATTGTCGTGCAGTCGACATATAGTCACAACTTGGTCAATAAATTGTTTGAATGCACTATTTACCTGTCCATCCAGCTACACATTACCTAAGCTGCATTATCTACCTGTGTTATCTGTTCTATTTTTTTCAAATATATTACATACACTGGTCAAAGTGATTAAAGAAGTGTGTGAGCGATTACCTTCCTTCCTAAGTAAAGTCAGCATATCTTTATATCTGCGCGTCTTCTATAATGAGATAGGGGAAAGTGGGGTAAAACGGAACGGGTGGGTAAAACGGAACACCAATGTTTCTGTTAGATAAGAGGTGCGAATGGGTTGGTACCGCGTGACATGGAACCAAAGGGTCCTCATAGCATTTTATGACAGACCATAGACCCCTGCATAAGTTATTTTTCCATTAAGAGAGTTTGAAAAATTTCCGGTATCGACGTTTCAATATTGCGTTGCACTTTCGACCACTTTTCGGTACTTGGACTTCGAAAATTAATAACGGCAAGTACATCGTTGGATTCTATATTTCTTACGCTACATTTTGACGTATATAAAAAGTTATTTACCTCACGCTGAAGTGTAAATATTAAATGTTTATTAAATGACTGCACGTGGGGCAAAACGGAACACTTTTCGCGGGGTAAAACGGAACGCCTATTATACATGGGGAAGAATGGAAACGTCTCTTAGTACGTGTTTATTATCTCTTTTAATTATTAGATTGTAGATTAAACTTTTAATTACTATTCTTATTTTCAAGAAAATTGATTTTGTATAGAAAATTATGATGTATGAGATACATCTTTCATTCGATCAAACTGTTAGTTTAAATTGTAATAAATAACATAATCCTTTAATGCAGATGTGTTCTCCATGCAACTATTGATATTCATGTAAAAATCCACGTGTAGGGTAAAGCGGGGTCATTCCAGCCAGCGGGTGATTCCGGCCCCTTCTATTTCTTTAAATATAAAAAAATTTAAGAAAAAATTAAAACCGACTTCAAAAGAATGAAAGTGCACTAAAAAGTAAAAAATATTTTTTTCCTTATTTAATCTACGACTCATATCTTTTAAGTCGACGCCAGATTTACACAGTGCAAATGATGAGGCACCGACTTAAAAATATACGATATTATATTTATATTTGATTATTTTCCGTAATTTTCATGTTGTCTAATAAAATATTTTCTCTTATATGTATAATATATATTTTTGTTATATTTTATTTGCAACAGTTATACCTAAAACATGTATTTATAGATTTTAACATAAATTAATATTACATTTTAAATCATAAAAATAAAGATTTTGTACGTTTACACGGTCTTCGAGTGGGCGTTCCGTTTTACCCCACCATTTGAGCGAGGCGAAGATTTCGATACCTCCGGTAAATTTCACTTTCCGTCGTTCCCAAAGATTTTTCTTATCAATGACCATGATTTTCTTATAGTCTAAGGTCCACTGAAGACTCCTGTTGAAGTCTCGTGTCTTTTTCTCCTCCCGATTTTAAGTTATCACCCTCCAAAGTTAAGCGTTCCGTTTTACCCCACCTTCCCCTACATCAGGCCTTCCCAAGTAGGGGAAATCTGCTCCCAAAACAGATGTTTCGGTTCTCCCTCCAACGCTGCGCCTTAGCTGCTAAGGCCGCTAAGGTGGGACGAGTTCTGCTACCCTCTCTCCGAGGGCACAGTAACGTCGCTGGGAAGCATGTTGGGCGCTTTAGGGCGAAAGTACCAAATGTGTCAAATTTTTATAGGTCATTTTGAAATACTAGTTTAAATTTTAATTTTTCCTACTATTTTTAAGTCATTATGAAATTTCCTATAAAAATTTGACACATTTGGTACTTTCGCCCTAAAGCGCCCAACATGCTTCCCAGCGACGTTACTGTGCCCTCGGAGAGAGGGTAGCAGAACTCGTCCCACCTTAGCGGCCTTAGCAGCTAAGGCGCAGCGTTGGAGGGAGAACCGAAACATCTGTTTTGGGAGCAGATTTCCCCTACTTGGGAAGGCCTGCCCTACATGATGTTATAAGAAAATCTAGCAAAACGAAACATGAAATGAAACGCGTTCGATTGTAAATTTGCAATATTAAGTATTGCATCATTTCAAAAATTATCTGCGCCATGATTTGCTGAACAAATCAAATCGAGAAAATCGAGAACATTCCGCAAGACCATAACTACGCACGAGATACAATAAGTATGTAGATAAGGCTAGTTGCGTAATTACGTAACCTAATTAGGTCTTAATTAACGAGCCGACGCTGATTTATCATAGTGGATCAGTTTAATCGACAGAACATAAATCTTAGACACAATATTCAGCAGTTTCAATTTCTCAGAAAGTCTTTATCAGTGCCTTTGAATATACATCCATCAAAATATTAACCTTTACAAAAACAAAGAATCTGTACAAAATTCAAATTTGATTAAATAAAGTAATAGTAAAAAATTCCATAAGTGCTTGAAAAAAAGAGAATGGAAACTTGCTATTCCCATCTTCAGAAGGGAAATAAATATTTTAAACAACCTAACGATATTCTTCTTTTTTTTAATCTCTTTGTTTCTTCTAAATTTCAAATGAATAATCTATCGATACAGTCAGGTGTTTATTTCCACATTCCCTCGTGAGAGCGTTCCTCTGTGCACTGAGTCTTTGGAAAGGGAGGGGCATGGGAAACAAATTTACTCAAGTGCTCGAGAACCCACGGCCGATAGTACGCTAAATTCGAGCACGTCGGTGATTCGACGTGTTTTCTCAAGCGATTCCTCGCGGATCGCGAGCGCTCGAGAATGCTCTCAAGTTCGACGATGCTTTAGGACGCGCACAAAAGGCCGCGTTCCTCCACGGGCAACGAAAATAGCTCTTCGACGATTCCTCGAAACCGCCTGTATCGTTTCGAGTAGCGGCACTCGACCCCTTCATTGGCACTTCGCGCTCATTATTAGAAATGAATGAGCCACGAATACGATACCCTTCTCAGCGAGGGTTCGTTCACAGTCATTAACTCTTGTTACGCAAACGACGTGAGGAGAACAGCTCTCGTTCGGGGGGGGGGGGGGGGGTGTCGAGCCAGCGTCAACTCGACTCGACCCTTCAACCCTTCCACCATCTGATAAAAGACCAAGTATGATAAGAAACGTGCTTGTAACTTCGGTGATCTAACAAGGGGCGTTCGGAAACCCGGAAATTCAGAAAATTATGAAAGTTGGTGTGCAAGTAGAGTAGTTCATCCGTAACGCAACCCTATTTTTTATTGGTGCCAACCACCACTACCTGACGATCGTGGACTTATCAGTTGGAGTTGCGTGGCTTCCGAAGGGTATGGTGGGGTAACGGGAACGCTGCTCGGCTCCTAAACGTAGCCGTGTGGCTGTTATTTATTCTTAGCGTATTAGTTGTGTGCGTTACGAAGCTCTGCGTAGACCAATAGGAGATGAAGCTATCGAGAAAATATCAATGTTCTGATTAATAAAGCTCCAGAATTTTTTCGGATCTAACGCACACCTATTCTGATGTGTGTATTTCTACGCTGACAGCTCGGTTTGGCCTACACGTCAGGAGCTTGGCGTTATCCCCACCACTTCTGGCTCACTCTTGTTCTGCGAAGGCGAGAGCGAGTCAGAAAACGTTGAGTAAAGGAGCACCGAGGCAGGCAAACTGTGTGGTGGTAGAATATCCCTCACGAAACTCACTGGCCAATATACATATCTGAATTCGACCGTCATTTGTACCAAGTAATTTAACATAAACTTCACTGCGGTCTCACTTGCAATAGAGTAACGGTACGCGGTTGATATTTTTCGACAGTAAAAATAAAATTTTCGTTGATTTTCTGTGTCGTTTTCTGAGATCAAGATATATACAAAGTGTTGAAGTGTTACATCATTAAAATAACCTGTATCCAACTGAAACGAAAATACTTAACAGGTAAGCTTAATTAATTGTTTTGTTTGTTTTGAGGTTATTTTATATTAAACTCACTTATAGTCTTAAAAGGGACAGCATAACAAGTCTTAAATGGGACGACCGTTTCAAGGCTGTCCTTCTCATACCACATGTACTGCTGGGCACTATATTTTACTTTCCTGTAAAGTTATTAGTGTATCATATGATACATAGATGGCATTGTCTTAAATTATCAATTATTAGTTGATGGCGTTTTGTTTCAAATTTAAGAATTAATAAAGTGATTATTCGAAGCGACAAACTTTATCGTCAAAAATTAATAATAAAATTATTAATCTGCAATATGAAAACGTACCTACCTATTTTAGTACAATTGATCTCATTTTTGAACAAGTAGAAGTTATTTTCTAAACTATTTTATTATTTAACCCCTCAAGCTGGAAGATTTTCTGTCCAGAACAGTTCCTAACTGCGGGATGAATGTCATTGGTTAAAACCTTGACCCCTGCTGTTAAGGTGTTACTACATAGCGGATCTCAAGAAGTATTGTCAAACTTGAGTGCTATTGGTCGACTCTGCTGGAAAAGTAAATACTTGGGCGGGCACAAAATACATACCTCGTATCTGTCTATTCTTATGTAAAAGTAGTCCGATTTACATGACATTTGGTACGATTTTCATCAGAAAAACATAAGGAATCCATTAGTGTTATTTTCATATCGATACGCTGAAGAATAAAGAATTTCTTAATACGCTGTAATGAATATTTCACCCTCGACTGCGGGGTGTCGACCTCGAATCGCCGCGGTCGGCCGAGGATTCCTACCTGTTTCAGAAATAAAATAATTCTTTATTCTTTATCGTATCGATATGGAAGTGACACCGATGGATTCCTTATGTTTTTTCGATGAAGATTGTACTAAATTTCATGTTAATCGCACTATTTTTAACGAAGCTAGAAAGAAATTATACAAATGAATGTTAAACGGAATTTCCTTCATTATGCTCCGAATCACGTCGTTCGTGGTGTTAATTTCATCGGCGAAATATAAGGAATCGATTGGCGCCGTTTTCGCAAAGATCTGATGATACCTGCGGAAATCCGGGACATTTTTCATATCTTAATGTATTCCAACCACTTCGAGGGTCGAAAGCCATAAAATTCGGTGAGGTACTGCGGGGGGGTTGCCTTCGCCACGGGATGCTAGACAGCACCTCTTTGAGTCCAGTGGCTCTAAGATCACTCTGTACATATCTCCTCCCTAAGGCCTACAGAAAGTATTTGGGAAGTGCACAACACGCCTCTAATTCGAGTGTCCAATAGACCGTAGTCCCAGGGCCTAATGCTGACGCCTCCGCTTCACGTCCCATGACGAGCAGTGCTCGTCATACCGTCGTTGAGGACCTTTTTCTCATGACGAGTCCTGCTCGTCATACCACACTGAGGGGTTAAGTGTTTTACAGATTATTTATTCACTCGTGGGTATTCCTATGTTGAACTTATTTTGGAAGACATAAATTTCGGTAACAAAAATTCGGTGAGGCACAGCGGGGGGTTGCCCTCGCCACGGGGTACCAGGCCGCATCCATTGTCGGACGTAACTCCAGAATCACCCTGTATATTACTTTCCTTCCTAATAGAAGTTGAACACCCCCAAACGACCAGGTGATTTTGTTCCAACTGTAAACACGCTTGCTGCACTGTGTGTGTCCCGTGCCCGCGGTTATACCGCGAAAGGGTTGCGCCTTATTACGCAAAACGGCATGAGGAGAAGAGTTTTAGGAGATGGGCATCGGCGGCTTGCATTGTTCGCCACTTCGCGCTTTAATTACGCGGCGCAATGAACTTCGTAACAGCTTTCTGGGCCGGGAAGGTCCCTACTCGACTACAGGCTCCTCGAACAGAACCGGTACACGCGCTCGATTCTTTATTCCACCGTTTCCTTCGCGTATGTGCATCCATTCTCCGTTCTGCTCGATTGATTACGGGATCAAGTTGTGCGGCATCGTTGCGATAATAATACCTTTGCCAGCTCTAAAAACCGAAGGGTATCGATTTTTCCGCACGGGGATAGGTCGCTTGGTAGCGGCCGCTGCGCGGCAAGTATTTTGCACAGTTGGAGAAGCGGATTGGAGAATGGAGTTGGAATAGGACTGTTCGCTGCAAGGTGACTATCATAACAATACCATAGTTTCATCTCGAATCGTTCTAAAGCTACAATATGCAAAGCTTAGTGAAAATAGAGAACGCAATTCTTCTCTTCTACCTTTATTACACTATCACATGAATTTGCCATTCAATTAAGAAACATGGCGTGATTTTGAAGAAATAAAATCTCCACTTTTATTAGTAGTGACAAACATATATAGAGGAAGGAGGACTCTTCTCGGAAAGAAAAAGATCTCCAATTATACTTATTTAATTCTGTTTAATTTTTGTATATTTGATCAAGAAAAAGATCTTCAATTGTATTTATTTAATTTTTATATTTGCCTTTGGGAAGTAATTCCTTTGTATCACTTGCCTTGCGATAGAAAAAGAACGCAGTATCTTCGCGAAATATTAATTATACCCGTCGCTACTTGGCCATCTCTTTAAACTGTGTTTATAATTCATTTCGATTGAATTCGCCTGAATTGGATATTAATGGATTCGATGTGACAAGCACGTCAAAGCGGAAAATCGCTTGGCAGACGGGACAGAACGGAGCTGGATCGTGCGGCACTGAATCGACTAGAAACTGGAGAAGCAAATCCCTCTTGGGATAACTTACGTAATCTCGTTGAGGGCTCGTTTTGTAAAGCTTTGTAACGGAAAGCTAATTTGTGCCGTGGACAAAGGGCTTTTTCGCTGATCTGGTTAATATCACTGGCATAGAGGAGATCGTTACGTGGAATGGGCTTGGTAAATATAGACGTACAGCGATAAATGCTGGGGAAAAACTATGTAGGTTTCTGTACTGGCTAATCGATATTTTATGAGGCCCACGGCGTGGCGTAAGTACGCATTCGCGTGCGCCGCTGGCGAATTTTATTTATTCGGGGATCTTATTTCGATCCTTTCACGAAACAAACGAGGAAATAGATATAGCCGCCAGTTTGGCGATTAAAGGAAATACAGGGTGTCCTGTGAATCGTGATAAAACAAGCCCAGAGGTGATATCTCATGAAAGAAGAAATAAAGAATACAGAATAAATTGATGCGATTAATTGCGTGATTTCCGAAGAAATTGATTTTAAACGTGAAACTACTTTGCGCTCTTTGCCCATCGATTTTTATTTTGGAGGCCACGTTAAATTAATGTTTACGCCGGAGAGACAATAAGTATTATATAATGAAAATAAAAGATTACTATTGGCATTGGAAAAGGTGAAGAACCGAAATATGCAATTGCATAGACACTTCCAGCAGTTTGCATTAGTTTCCTCATTTTAATAAAGAGCAGGAAAAGATATATCTGGAACCTCTGAATTCACATTTAACACGTTCCGTGGCACGATGGCAATTGAGATTTTTGGTCGGGGTATAAAAAGTAACGAGAAAATTAAATTGTGATATTCAATTATAGAAAAATCTCAATATAAAAATAATTTCAGCTCTTTCTTATACTATGTACTTTGATTTCGACGCTGAATTGAGAAACAGCTTTTTCCTTTGGATAAAACTTTCGTCACCGATAAATATCGTGCTGAAATGAATGGAAATCACATTGACCGTTTTCTGCAAACGGGAGAGACATTCCACTGTCGCAAATTTTTCGACCCACGTCTAATCAGACGTTTTGTCCATTTTGACGAATAGTATCTCAACATGACAGCGGAGCGCATTGAGTTATTAGTCGAACGAGGGGAGGCGGAAGCGAATAATGCCAGCACAGGCGGAAGGAATAATCCGCCAGGTAGCATGGGGAGTCCCGAACTTAACCGTTCTGCCATTTTCGCTGGTACATTTCCCTCCCCCTCGCACGAAATTACCGTCTTTGTGACGGGGGAATTGCCGGAAGGATCAGCGAGGGAAAGCGACAGAGGAGATGGTCGTAGCAGGAAGTCGCGAAGGAATGAGAAACGCGTGGATGCCTAAGTTTGAATCAATACAATAAGTGGGCCAGGTGGGGGGTGCATAAGATCGCCCGAGGAGACAGAGGAACGGCCGGGAATGTGGGACAGTTTCGGTTGCGTACGGAGGAACGCGCGAAACGGAGCGACCAAAAGGCGCGGTCAATTTTGGATTCCCCGGGATCGAGATAACCGCGTGAATCATGCCAATAAAGAGGAAGTAGATTGATCAATATTCGTGCCTTGAGTTACGCGGGATATAAGATCCAGGAAACGATGCCAGATAAATATATCGTAAAATTGTTCCACTGTAGCAGGAATGATTTGCTAGATGACTTCAGAACTTACAGATAAATTATAATCAAAACTCGAGATGCCGATCGCGCATCAACGTCAAGGATAAACGTCAATCGACGGTTGCGGGATCATTAAACGGCACACGATCGGATTATAGATCGATCTAACCGATCGTTCCCTGTAGCAAAAGTTCGAGTAACTTGTACAAATGGTACACGACCGAATCAATTGAGAATAATGTTTTGGACCGGTGCCGAGTGGAGGAAGCAACGCGTGTCAGTGGAGCACCGTTTAGTAGAAGAGGTGGGGGGAACAAACGTTTCCTTTGCCAGCTAGGACGTGCAGTCGCCGGGACAGTGTCCGTTATATTACATTAGACGCATATGAAGTTAATCTTATTTGCTGGAACTTATCGTCGCCCGTTACAATACGCCGTAACGGTAAATAAATAAGGGAACGTTCCTTCTCCGAGCTCGGAAACCCGTGAAACCGTAACCTCCGCTATCCGCACGTCCGTTTAACCTTTAGAGGGCCGGGCTGGCCACTATAGTGGCCACCTAAGAATTTGGATACTTTGCCGGTCATTTTGGTGGTATATATGCATAAATTTTAAGAAAATAAAATTTACAATTTTAATGAAAAAATCCCGGCCCTCTAGAGGTTAAACGGCAAAACTTTTGCATTCATATTCCATCCACGCCGTACAATTACTCCACACTTCCGCTCGTTGGCTAATCATAGGTACTTCCACCATTCATTCCCATATTTCTTCTTCACATGCGGCGATGAAGAATCATTGAGCCATACCGGTCACTTAAAGGTTAAGACGAACATGAAAAAATCCTCGTCTCTACTGACTGTTACAGCAGATTTACATGCATCTTCGATTTCTACGATACGGTGATCGAAAAAATTCCACAGCCTTGCTGTTGGTCGATCGTAGCGGCCCGGTAACGCGTCACGAGACACGACGGCGATGCACCTAACCTGGCCTGCCGGTCTACGTACCTCAGACGCTTTTCGGTGCGCGTGTCTCCAGCAAGGGTGAGAGAGAGAGGAAAAAACGTGACGGGTGTGGGGTCGCCGTCCCCGTGTCGACCAAGGCTCCTCTGGTATCCGTTTATTACGTACGTGGCGTCATTAGGACGGCCACCGTTCCGAGAAAGTTGCCCGTGTGGCGATGGTAACGACACTGTTCTCGCAGCACTCCGCGCAGTGGCTACTACTGGGCCTCGAGCACGGGGCAGAGCTGTCAAAGGTACTGAGCCGCGTCGGCCTCTACGAAACGTCACCACGGGCGCGACTCATCCGAAGGGTTTTCACACGCGTGGATCCTCGATCTCCGTGGTGCTGGGCGGCACGCGGGATTCCTCTCGCCGCTCGAACGTCACGATAAACAAACTGCACGCAATCCCGACGTAATGTGCATCGCGAGCCTCGCGGCCATCACTGATTTCGACTTGCACTGGTTGCCGGTGGCGCCATCGCTTCTTTGAACGGGAGAACGAGGAATCGGACCGTTGCGCGCGCGATGCACGCCCGATTCGCTCGACGGTGTCTGGGGGGAACATGTTTTTAGGGAAACGGTGGAAGGCTCGCTTTATTCCCGTGCTCGTTCGATCGGAAATATCCCCGTTCCATTTCGAAAATATTTAATCTGGACGAGATACAGACACGTTTCGTACACTAACGATGCGTATAATCTATGCGTATTAAATAGTAGCCCAAGTAAGCGTCTTTTAAGGAATCATAATGGTACTTAAATACATACACGTTATTGTTAGAGTGTTATCTCGACGGGGCAGTGTTTTGTTAGAGATTTCTAGAGATATAACTGAGCACAGGTTTTTCATTTTCTGCGAGTTCATAGACTTTGCTATTCGTAGATGAGAATTTCGTTCGCTGTTCCCGCGGAGGTATATTTAGGGGCCCTTCTCGTTGCCCCGCGTGTACTGCACGTAATTGGCGCTTGGGTAATTGCAGGACTCGCAAAATCCTGGTGACCCTTGCGGCCCAGGTGGGCCCACAGTCCCAGGAAGGCCTGTCGATGAACGAAACTAAAAATACCCGTACCAGATCTTAAAAACGTGTTTGCATCTTTTTTCTCTTTACCTGGTCTGCCCGGTTCCCCCCGTTCTCCTTGCCTCCCAGGCGATCCGACCCCATCGTTGCCAGGTGGCCCTATTAACATGACCCCCTCAGTGTAAAAGAAAATTGTAAACTTAATGAATGGTAACGAGAAGAAACGATTTTGTACTACCAGGCAGTCCTCTTGGCCCGGCGGGCCCTTCTACGCCAACGCCTTCCGGTCCTCCGTCGCCCTTCTCCCCGCGCTCGCCAGATGGACCCTGTGGGCCTGTGGGGCCTTGTGGTCCTGGTAATCCTACGAAGCCGCGTTCTCCTGGTAGACCTGGTGGGCCTGGATCACCTACATCGTCGTGCAACCATTAATAATTACATTATTCAATCCAGTATTCACGTTTCGTCACAAAATTTCTTTCATTCGCTGATCATGAAATTCTATGCTTGATGTATTTGACGCATGCAGGGTTAACTGTTATATTCTTTCCCCAAATTTTCAAGGGGTTATAATTTTTGAAAATCGTTGCGTGGTATGAAAGTTTAGCATGCAGAAAAATAGGCATAGGGTGTTGTAAAATGTGGTACAAATGACGAGGAGGTAATTCCTTATGAGAAGAAACTAAGCTATTACTCGACAACACAGCTGGGCATAGGGATATTACAGTGTTTCTCTCGTCCTCCATGAGGAATTACCTCGAACACTGTACCAAGTTTTAACAGCCATGCTGTATAACGCGAAGAGATAATATTAACTCTGTATAGTCATTTCTGACCAGCCATAATCTACACCAATGCTCCGCAACCTTTTCTCACCCTCGGCACACCTAATCCCTTCCCAGAATTCCGCGATACACCACACGCAAAAATATACAAAAATTACATTTATTTATTGTTTTTTGATTTGATAACAAAGTATGTAAAAATAATTTTAAGTTAAACGATTTTATTTAATTTGATCAAAAATACACTAAAAGCTACCACCAGGGGTGAGTTCTTTTTTAAAAATATATTGTAACCATAACTAAGTACTCCTGCAAAGTTTCAAGTCTATTGGATTTGTAGAAGTGGGTTAAAATTGAATAAGTAAATACAACATTTAAACCAAATAAGGGAACAAACATAAAAAAACATACATAGGGGTCGAATCTATAACCTCCTCCTTTTTGAAGTCGGTTAATAAACTGACAAAGGAGTGATGCTAAATAAAATCCTTTAAAAATTGGTCAAAGCCCTTTGAACGCTTATCATTTTTCTATTAAAACTAGAATTTAAGAACTTGGTTAAAAAAAAAAGCTTAGTGGCACACCGGATGCGGAGCACTGATCTATATACACCACTAAAAAGCTTCTCCGAATATGCCTTGAAAATCTCTCGACCCACGTGTGACTTTACAACCGTTTCCTTCATCAGCAATCCTCAAACAACAAGTTTCTTTAACCTATCCCCACCTGAAATCCTCCACAAAAATATAGCATCATTCAATTCACCCCCGGAAGAGCTTCCCAACGGCGCGTACAGCGATCACTACGCGCTCTGTAGCCAGAAATCCTCTGCAGACTCAACACTATCCCTTCTTAGCCCACTAGAAGAGAGTTGCAGAAAGAGCGTGGATCTTTCGTGTGATAGGTACCTGGGATGCCCTGGGTTCCGGCTCGACCGGGACGGCCCTGTCGGGCCAGTCCCGGCAACCCGGGTGGCCCTCGTAGACCCTCTGTTAGTTCTTTCAGCGTCTCTGTGACACATGCAGGATTCCATCGTCTTTATCAGCGCACGGCTACGTGAGATGTTAGATCCCCGATTCGATCGGTTGTTAATCGAGGGTACCTGCCGCGTACACGTGAATCACGCCGCTGGATGAATGCCGGCTCTAACTAAGGATGAAGATGAAATGTGAAGCAACCCATTGGGGCGGGAGGATGACGACGATGACCCATCGTGATGCTCGCTATGACTATAACGCTAAGGGTGGCTCTATGCGCGGTGCCTTGGTGTGCTCTGGATCTCCGAGAGCTCAGATCACAGGTTCTCCCGCCAAGAGCTACCAAAAGCTCGAAGCAGTAGCGTGTCTCTACCCTTGTATTCTGTGATTATGAGATCAAGTGTAGGCGAATTGGGTTAGCAACCCTTTTCTAAGGGGTGTACCTGGGTGACCTTGTGGACCAGGTGATCCCGGGCGACCTGGACGGCCTCGGCCAGGTGGACCAGGTGGGCCTTGCATCAGTGCTGCTATCTCAGTCATCTGCTCTGTATGCGCACGTGGTAATGAAAGAAAGATTATCTGTCTGTGAAAATCATCCTCGAGCCTCCTACTGTCTCTGTGGCTAACAAAGCTGCATTTTCGCCTCAGTTTACGTGGTGGTTGGAGATACGTTATCAGGCTTTCGTGCTTCCTAAGTAAATAGAATGAGTTATTCAGATAAATATCCACCTCGCAGCACGGTCGTGCATATGTCTCTGATTTCCGAGTCGGTGATACTTCGGCCTGGCGGCCCTTGGAGGCCAGGCATTCCTGTTTGTCCTCTGATCCCAGGTAGTCCTTGTAGTCCTGGAGCGCCATCTTTTCCGGGGATTCCCGCCGGCCCGATTTGACCCTCAGGACCTCGTTCTCCGGGGGGACCCCTCTCGCCCGGCTGGTTTGGGGCAGTTATAAATTCATCGCTAAGCTTTCAAACGCTATCCATTAAGGGTTCATTGCAGGGGCACTTCATGTGTTATTAACTTTTAAGTAGGTACCCCAGAAAGTTCGCGCGGTTGTTCTTGAGCGGTCACTTCGCCACTTGGAGTCCAGATGTTTTATTACCTTTTATTGCTATTATACATAAGGCTGGAAAAACCTGGAATGCAACGGTTAATGCAAAGTGAGGGAGGAATTACGGCATTGGTAAACCGTAAGAGTGGCTTTTTTCTGCAAGACAACGCGAGAGAAAAATTTGGAATTTAGTGGAAGATATTCTCCAAACATCCCACCGTCAAATTATCACCTGTTTTTGTCCGTGCAAAATTATATAATAAAAGAAACATGTACAAACGAAGACGATGTAGCTAAGATCAACACTGTGAGTGTCTTCTTCATCAAAAGAAAGAAATTTTTATAGAAATGGAATATACAGGCTTGCATCGCGTTGGGAAATGGTTATCGAATGTATCTAATGGTGACTACTTGAATGATTAAAGCGATTGAATTAATATTGAATCATAGCACCGTTTTAAAGCTGCGGAAACCACGCGAACTTTATGGGGCAGGTAATAGAAAGGAATTGGCATAAGTCACTCTGCTGTATGTTGTTCCGAGAGAAACTTCTTGAGACTTGAGTCTTTGAAGAACATTTTATATTTTGATGTCTGATCAGGTGACTTACTAGACCTGAAGAGCCTGGCAAACCTCTGGGTCCACTGACCCCTGGACTACCAATAGTCCTCAGAACCTCGTTGGTGCTCAACATATCCCCCGTTGATCCAGGTGGGCCTGGTAGCCCAGGGGTGCCTGGGGGACCTGGTGGTCCAGGTCTTCCTTCTAATCCAGGGAAGCCAGCGGCTCCAGGCAAACCAGGAGGGCCCTGTAGAAACACATTTCCACAGTGAGAAATTCTGAGAAGCTACTGAAAAGATTGTGTATATTTTGATATCTGAATATTCGATTTAACCCTTCAGCGCCGGACGTATCATATATGATACATTCCCTTTCTTTGGTATTTTACAGTTTGCACTCGCAATTCACTGTTTGCGCCAGATTAGTACATGTTTCGAGTAGTTTGATTCATTGAAGATAGATGGATCTACCAGAATTCATTTGTTTGGTGCACTTTAACCTCTAAAAAAGTATTAAGAAAATAAAAAATCAGACCATTTTTAACGATAAAAAATGGGATATATTTTTCCTTCAACCGGATCTAGCTAGGTGCCGGCGCTAAAGGGTTAAGGGTACAATTTTATTTTCGTGTAATCTCTTCTAAAAATCGATTTTTCGTAGGATTTATTTTAAAGAAAATTGTAACACAGGGTATAAAGTATTGTTGGTATTGATTTATACATATTTTAAGATGATAAAAAAATTTGTAGTTTTTTTTCTCGATGTAATCTTGAATAAATAATCTTGAAACAAATCCCTATTAACTCGAGTCCACGTCTCACCCCCTCTCTAAGACCCACCAAATCAAAGCCACTCTCACCCTTTTCCAACCAAAACACCCAAAATCCATCCAATGGGTTGAGTACCCTTTTTTCCGGAGCCCAAAATAAGAGCCCCTAATATTCTATAGCGACGCATATTTCGCGTATGAGTCATCATCCCAATTATATAACGCATATTTTGCAGATGAGTCATGGTGCATACCGCGCATACCCCTCATACCTGACATTCCGGAGCTCCATATAAAAAGAAAGATCCCAGAGGCCGGAGCCCTCTTGTACGGAAATCACTTCTAAATATTAGACTCTCTTCTACGGAAACCACTTGCTGTACAAGTATCTTAAACTAATAATCTCAGTGAAATACTGTGTTAATATTCATATCAGTGCTACTCTGTGGAAAAAGGGACTATTGATCTACGGCATCTACTGTAAGCGACTATAATTAATTATCATACCAGTGCATATCATCTTCATTTATATTATTTCTTATTGCTCACGCTTTTCATATTTCACATTATTGCTTATCGCATTTCTATTCTATCTATTGCTAAATGCTTATTGCTTTATATTATTTATATTATTATTACATGAGTATTAGCAATAATATGAAATGCAATAAGCATTAGCAATGATATGTCCCACGCATTATTATATTAACTCTACCGCTATCGCATTAATGGTGCATGGCATATTCTTGTTCGTTCAACTAAATAAACGCTCTTGTCTTAACCTTTAATTGGTATACTGTTTTTTTCAAACGTAACTCGTATCTTGGGATCGTGGCAGACCCCAAATAAAAAAGGACACAAAAATTTGTAAAGTGGATATTAGATCAACCTCTATGAATATTTTGTTCTTAGGTAATGTATGAAATAATAGAAACGTAGAAAGTTAAACTATTATTATAAAATTAATTAGAAATTCAGTTTACAAACTTAGACAACCAAAGATTTTGCAGCAAACCTTGCGTGCTTGGAGTCATGACTGACCCCAGGATACCAATTAAGGGTTAAATAACGTTTCGAATTATTGTATTGATCCTTCGTTTACGGAGATTTCAAATCATAATAAGCCATTTTAACTTCTGATTTCGCTTCGCGAACGCCAGGAGTTCTTATAGTGTTTACAAGGCTTACTTTCGCTTATGTCTTGCACGACCATATGGCTACACAGATTTCAAAGAAATATTACGTGTGGGTTCTTATATTAATCCAGCGGTAAATCCAATTACAAAGTCTCTAAATACCACCGCCTGTGCTCTAACGGGTGTCACCCTGGTGCGCGATTATTGCTTAACCTTCCCTGGTTGCCTTGTGCTACGAAGCTCGCCTTTGTGCCTAAATTTCTCATCTCCCCTTGTGCTACGAAGCTTGCCTTTGTGCCTAAAACTCCCATTTCCCCTTGTGCTACGAAGCTTGCCCTTGTACCTAAATTTCCCATCTTCCATTGTGCTACGAAGCTTGCCTTTGTGCCTAAATCTCCCATCTCCCCTTGTGCTACGAAGCTTGCCTTTGCGCCTAAACTTTCAGCACCCCTCTGTGCTACGAAGCTTGCCTTTGTGCCTAAACTTTAATCACCCCTTGTGCTACGAAGCTTGCCTTTGTGCCTAAAATTTCCATCTCCCCCTTGTGCTACGAAGCTCGCCTTCGTGCCTCACGTCCCATACAACCTCACATTGTCATTGTCCTAAACACCGCCACCCAGGACGTGACAAGTACATGCTATAATAAAAATGTCCCGAAACCGGTAAATTACAACATGTAGGTACCTATCAATCATCGAATTTTCATTATTTTGCAGTAACGATCGTCAAACGATAACCGTACTCATATATTTTAAGAAAAACGTTCGATTTTTTACTTAAAATGATCCTATTCTGAAATATCATGTAGGTACACCGTGTTTTTATCACCGTTAGAGTTGCAGCTACTTATTCACAATTACATGGGAAAAAACAATGAATTTTTTGTCATCTTGAAATCACAGACTTTTTACCCCATGTGTCAGTTTATTTAAAAAAAAATTCTAAATATTTGATATGATTACACGAGAATATACCCTTAAAGTGGAACACAAATCTTACAGAGTTTCCTGGTGGACTACGTGGTCCAACAGGACCTTGTTCTCCTGGTAGACCTCTATCCCCTTTTTCTCCGGGTTTCCCATCGAGTCCTGGCAGTCCTGGCTTCCCAGTCAAACCGAATGCTCCGCGAGGACCTGGGGTACCTGGTTCCCCAGGTAAACCAGTTGAACCCTGTACATGATAATGATGAAGATTAATCACGAAGAGTGATCGCTAACATCTAGAATATTCGATTCTACATAACAATATTTTATAACAACCAAAAATTGAATTCACCTGTGATCCTGGGAACCCAGGAGGGCCAATCTTCCCTTCTGGTCCAGGAAGACCAGGTGAACCAACAAATCCTGGTTCACCTTTCAACCCTGGCAGGCCATCCTCCCCAGGTGCACCAGATGGGCCTTCAGGTCCAGGTGGACCTGGTACCACGGAACCAACTACTGCACCGGGTAGACCTGAGTGAAATAATGCAACCAGTTAAGGATTGGAAATATTCTATTTTCAATGCGATGTACGAACCATCACGACCAGGTTCTCCAGGTTCCCCCTTTACTCCTTGAATCCCAGCTGGTCCTGGTGCACCGCTCCCACCGGGTGCACCTGGGGCTCCTTGAAGCCCTGGTTCCCCTGTCGCCCCTTTGAAACCATGAAAACCAGGGAGACCTGGCTTCCCTTCTATTCCAGGGAATCCATCTTCTCCTGGATTGCCTTTGTCTCCCTGTTCACCTGGAGTGCAATTATAATTAAATGTAACCTTCTAAGACTTTGATACCTTTTTTTAATTTTTGTGGCTTTGTGGTTATGCAAAGGGTTGACGAATCTTACCTTGAAGATTAAATAAATAAAAATTTTAAATAAAATGGGGTTACCTATTCGAGGATAACGAATAATTTTTTATTCGAATCATACCGAACTCTGCTCTCAGTTAAAAGTAATTTTAATTAATTAAAATATCGAATTTAACAATGCAACCTACTTTCCGTTACATCTGCATCATTTATTAAGCTACTACCAAACATCTAAACTAGTTCACATAATGACGAAGTGTTCGAATGCCAGCAATTAGATTCGCATTGGGAGCCGCTAGTCATTTCTGTCACGACAACGTCGTACATTCAGTGATTAATAAAAGGGATGGGTGTACGGGCGGCTGCAGCAGATTGCAATAAATTGATTTACAATCACTTCGAATGGCTCTATTTAGGTCGATGTCGACGCGTACGATATCGCCTCTCGGTTCCATCAAGCGGGGAGCATTAGAATCATGGCTTTCAGTTCGCAACGCCATTAACGAAGCTCGCGAAAGATGGGGGATCGTTAATGGCACGTACGTGAAATACTAACTGAAAAATACGAATTACTGATCTCCGATTCAACGCGCTATTTTAATACGCATAACTGCCACGGTATGAATATTAAAGTTATATTCCAGAAATTTCGTGCTCATGTCAGAAATCAGAAGAAGAGGAGAGCAGAACAAGTGGGAGCACTTTGGTTGAGCAGTTGAAGCCATTAAAACGATTGCACCCGACCTTTAAATAACGTCTGTTGACACACTTCATTGGCAGGAATTATTTCTGCAAAAGTGTCATTGACCTTTTGCAACATTGCAATTAACGGATTAACAGATTCGAAGGGTAAATAATGATTTATTGTCCCGATACAAAGAACATCGCCGCTGAGTTTCACCCGTCTAAAGCCGTCCTCCACTTACCCAAAGAAGAGCGCAGGAACTTCTTAACGCACATTTTACAGCAAATTAAGAAGATCGTGCGCCTAATGGGTTTTAACCGCGGTTGCGTTAAAGGGACCAAAGATTAACCATCCTGCTGCCAGCGCAAGAAGAATAATGCCTTTAAGGCTGATTGGACGTGCACGTGGACACCCACAACTTACTGCGATTTCTAACAAGATCAAATTAGTTTACGCGAGCACCCCGGGGATTACTTATCGGATGGATCGGCGTAATCGTATTTAACGCTAACGTTTAACATTTGACACGGTCACGTTAATCTTTCGCGGGCAAAAGGGGCAAAGCACTAAGAATAGATATCGAACGAGTACCTACCTTTCTGACCACGCTCCCCTGCGTCGCCACGTTCGCTTCTCTCGCCCTTTGAACCCTTCTCACCTGGTCGACCTGGCGGACCCTGTGGGCCCGCGAATCGCGGCAAAATGTCACGATAATCGCTGACGTTTCCTGGCGGGCCGGGGGCTCCAGGGTGCCCGCGTGGTCCTGGAAACCCCTGGTCCCCTTTGAGTCCTGGGAATCCCATGTCCCCCTATTGCAAATGGAATAAAGTGGAGCGTTTGCTTCGCTTTGGTGGTAATAAAGTGATAAACTCACTCTTTCGCCACGAGCTCCTTTCGCGCCAAGGGGCCCAATGGGCCCGAAAGGCCCCGGTACACCGGGGAATCCCCGAGCTCCGCTCAGTCCTTGCAAGCCCTGGTAAGCACAATAATAATGTACAATAAAATGGGGAAAGAATTTATTATACTGCGTCACGTGATTGAAAGTTTGTTGGATGACGCACTGTTTTGCCTTTTTCACCCGGGGGGCCGGGCAGACCTTGCTGTCCAGGTAGACCCGGCTCTCCTATCGGCCCAAGGGGTCCAGGTAATCCTGGCAAACCCTAAACAAATAAATACTTCCCTTATTCTACCAATAACTTGGCTTTCAAAGTGGGTATACCATTCACCGGCGTTTATTAGGAAGCCAATTCTGGGGAGACATAAAGAAATTTACGGGGCTCCTAAGCGGACGCAAGGAACTCTTAATAATACAGGGTCATCCTTTAATCTTACAACCCGCGCTCGCGCGAACAGGTAAAATGGCAACGGCGTTCGGAGAGCTTTCAGCGACCGCTGAACAGCAGTGATGTCCGAGCTTCGAGAATTTTGGGATGGTTTCTTTTAAATTAACGTCGCAAAGAGTTATTCAGAATTTCCCGGCCCGGGTTGAAGATTTTTGGGCCTTTTTCGTATAACTTTTGAACTATAAAAAATATCGGAATGCAATTTGCGCCGGGAAATGACGAAAAATTAGTCCCTCTTAATGATGGATAATTTAACATATTTTACGTTTACTTAATATTTCTTCTATCAATTTTTTAACCATAATTGTTGTGAAAAGCTTTCGCAAACTGTTTATTTGATACTGTATTTAATGCTGTTTTTAAAAATCGTGGTGTTGATAAACAATAGACTATTTAGTTGCTTCTATATCATTACTTTCATAAATTGAGAAATTAAATTTTTATTCAATTATATGTTAGTTCTCCAGACCACAGAAACTACTGTTCTGGTTTTCTTTTTTATGATTTTATCCTTAATGCAGTGCATACATAGATCAAACGTAAGGGTGCAACTAATGGGACGCGTAATTAATTGTAGCGGTGTTTGAATTTTTTTCTAGCATTTTTGTGTCTAAATTGTTTTAACCTTTTAGCTACTCAACGCCACGCCTATGCCGGCTTCCGTTAATGACATTTTTTGGAACGATGCGCGATTAATGTGGGTTTTACACGCAGGTGACGAAACATATCTCCGTACAGGGGTGTAACACCGTGGTCTACCCTGTCGTAGTTAAAAATTTTGAAATTCAGAAGTGTACGAGACTAGTCGACATTGTTTTCTGGCCTCATTACAGTTATCTGGGGTGCGAGTGGTAAACCGATCATAAAAGTGGAACGGGCGTCTCGCTTACCTGGGTCGGGAAATTCCGAATACCTAGCTTTTTGCCACGTTAATCTGAAAGAGACCATCATAAAATTCTCGAAGCGCGGGCATCATTGCTGTCCAGCCGTCGCTGGTAGCTCTCCGCTGGGCCGGTGCATTGTTGTAGTGGAATGCGTCAGTGAGGCGCTGTTGCCATTTTACCTGTTCGCGCGAGCGCGGGTTGCAAGATTAAATGATGAGCCTGTATTCTCAGTGTGGGTTTATATTTCTTTTTTAGGTAAAGCAGAGGAAGATAAATCAAGGGTGCATGATTTTATTAGTATACTAGGTTTACTACTCGGCTTCGCCCGAAATTTAAATTCCGATTTTATAAAAAAAAATTATTTCTTTTTGTGAAAATAGTCACATTCATCTGGATTAGCTAGGCATAATGAGATGGGAGACATTTCGTGACCCCAGAATTTACCGTTCGAAAGTTTGTAGGCGACAGACAAACACAAACTTTCTGTTTTATATATTAAGATACCTACTCGAATTTGTTGCTAGAATGGTAAGTCACACCTTTTTTGTTTCGGGAACGCGTAAGTGACGTGAAGTGAAGGGTGTGTATCGGTAAAGGAGAGCTCGCACTTACGTCTGTGCCATTAAATCCAGGAGGCCCCTGTGGACAGATAAGTTCGCAAGGCGGTCGCCTCTGAAGTAATAAAGGGCCGCTGAGGCTCTTCTGCAATTACGTTAATTACGGCCGTGAGGTCTTAATGGATTGTGAAGTTGTGTGAAATATGTGTATACACTTGCCGGCAGTTCCTCACAGCGTTCTCTCTCCGGTCTTCCGGGATCGCAGTTTAAGACCATCCACTGTATATCGATCTGTAGAAGAGCAATTATCATGAAACATAACAAGTGGCCACTCAAGCAATTACATTCTACTTGCACGCTATCAAATCCATATCACCTACTTATTCCAAGAATAATGTATTATATATATTATATTATATATATATATTATCATTGCTATATTCCTCATTTTCGTTGCTAACTATTAAATACAGTTCCTCTTGCTAGCTCGCTAAACTGTGCTAATACCGCCTCCGCCACGTTTTTCTGTGCGTGTGACGCTTTTACACTTTGAGAGCGGCACTAAATCTAGCTTGTCCCAGTTACGTCTTAGCCTCGTTCATTACAAAGTGTTTATTAATTAAGTGCTTCTTAATTGCTTCGTGCGACGGGTAGGCTAGCTTCGCGGTTGAGCGCGAGCATCCCCCGCGGACTCGTCACAGGCTTCCGCGAAATCCGGGCACGCGAACTTGTCCTAGCGCAAACAATTCCTTTATGGACTTTGTTGAAATTGATGCCGCGAGACTTCTGAGAACCTTCATCGAAGTGTTCTGTGAAATATGGCCATGTGGTTACGCAAGAGCGCTATGTCGATTGTAAACTTCACCCCCTTCTATGCGGGGAGCAGTGAGTAGGTATGCTTCTGAAGACGAGTTGAGTGATTTAAAATGTAGAGTAACAGATTCCCGGGGATAATGAAAAGAATTATTAAACTCACGTTTAGTCGAGTTCACTGTACGTGGTACATTCTAATAAGTGAAATGGAATTTAGGGGTGAGTTCAGCAGAGTTATACTCCCTTTCAATTTACTTTCGAGATCCGGCGATTTAAGTTGCTGAACTGAGTAATTGAAGTAGAATATACTAAGTGAAATTGAAATGCAGAAATAACTATACTTGGGTGGAGTATTTGCATGGAATTTTTCCATCATTTCTGATTAAGAGTAATAGTAGTATATACTGAATTAAATTATGAACTGCCTTTCAGTTACGGCTGCACAAAAAGAAACTCATGTTTCTGTTAGCAAAGAAGTGATAATTAATTTATAGTTCGTTTTCCGACATCGAACATAAGTATTTTGTAGCAAAAACATATTACCAGTCATTGGTAGTCGAGAAGAATGTAGATTTCCTTCTCCTAATTAAACCAGAAATCCATAAAGAATATAGTACACCGTTGCCAGTGGATACTATGTCGCCGATGGAGCATCCGATAATTGTGTGGTCGATTGAAATTGACTAATGAGCATCGAGTTGTCGGGTGGACAAAGCTGCTGATCTTATCGCCGCTGCTCGGTACACAATGTACGCGCGCAATTTCAGAGGCGCGATCAAACTTACCGGTACAGTGAGCTTGCTGTGGGACATCTTCGATATCGAGATCTCGCCATCCGGTTTCATCGGTCCTCGAGGCTTCACCGTCTGCGTGCCAGCGTACTCGCAGTCGATGTACACCATCATCTTGTCCTTGAACGCCCCGATATTAATCTTGTGCCAGTTCTTGTCGAACATCTGTGTCAACCAAGCATCTCAACATTTTCGCCGTGGCAATTTTGAGCATCGACGATCACGGGATATCTTTTAGAGTTGCGCGAGTACTCGATTTACGAGCATTTGAATTTTTCGAGCTGCTTGAAATCGACGAGTTATATGACAAGATGTGAGCTACTTGAAAAGCTGAAAAGCTTTAGAGATAAATTTTCAGAGCTTGAGTAATTCGAATATTTACGAGTAACTCGTTAAGTTAGAGTTATATTCTAGTAATTTGAAAATTTAGGTAATTCGAAGTCTTACGAGGGCTCGAATACTCGAGCTATTTCATCTTTTCAAGTAGCTCGCATTTTTTCCAAACAGTTCGTCAATTTCAAGCAGCTCGAAAAATTCGAACGCTCGATTCGGTACTCGATTGTGTCTATTCTTCGGTTATGAAGATTCCAACCCAAAACAGGCTACTGCAACAGCTGATCTCGGTTCGCGAACGCAAGAGTTCTTATAGTGTTTACCAGGCTTATTTTCGCATAGCAATTGCACGACCATACGTCTAGACGGATTTCGTGGAATATTACGGGCGGCTTTATATATGCAGTGATAAATGCAATTATCAAACCTAAATAAAAACCACAAGTGCTCTAACGGGTGCCCCCTGGTGCGCGTTCACCTTTTAAACCTTCCCTGGCCGAATAGTGTGCAGGATTTAAGATTCTCGCCTGACTTCCACCAACCCTCAGTGTGCAGGATTTAAGATTCTCGCCTGACTTCCACCACCCCTCAGTGTACAGGATTTAAGATTCTCGCCTGACTTCCATCAACCCTCAGTGTGCAGGATTTAAGATTCTCGCCTGACTCCCATCAACCCTCAGTGTGCAGGATTTAAGATTCTCGCCTGACTTTTACCCCCTACATAGTCATCGTCCTAAAGACTTCTACCCGGGACGTGACAGTAGTAGGGGACATGTTTCGCAGCCCGTATCCAGTAGGGTATCGATTAAAACCCCGCTGAGTGACGTCACACCAAAATCACTATAGCTCGTAGAGGCACTGTAGGTGAATCAGTTTCAGCGACGAAGGGTTCACCCTAGAACCGTTTAGCGCAGGTACTGGTGTAGCTCGCGACTTGTCATTAGTTAAATATTAGGAAGTGCGAGGAAGGGGTTCAAGGCTTGGGAAATATTTGCTGGCGAGTGGTAGGGATCAGGGAATTCCAAGGGGTTACGAATGTCAGGAGGAATGGTGTTCTCATCAGTCTCTCCGATCTTGCATCGTGGGCGGCTTCTTTCGCGTCGCCCAGATGCCCTGAAAAAACCTCTAAACCATTTCGCGCGGCGTTTACGCAACGACTCGTGACACGATTTCCACGTGCCACGACAGGCCTGCTGTAATTCATACACCCACGCGGCTCGCGATTGATATTCGACGGAGGATCGACCTGACACGTCCGCCTGAAATTCCAAGCTTCGTAGATCATACCCGCATAGGAGCTGTTTTAATCATCACGCGATCGTCGATGACAGTTTTAAGAGGCGCCCGCTTTATAAACGAGACACGAGTTGACAGGGCTCGAGATTAGTCGAGATGCGCTTCGCTTCCGTATGTTGGTCCGCGTTTTGTCGTGTGTGCACGTCGATTGCTTCGGATTGCATCAGCAGCCAGGAATAATTCGGTATGGAAAAGTGGAATGCAACGCGAATTTAAGGGAAGACGTGTCGGTCCTGGTAGGAAAATTGAGACGCTGTTCAAGGAACGAGACGCAGCCGCGTGCAAATGTTTATAAAAGGCGAGCACGGCGACGCCGAGTCCGATCCGCATGATGTCAGGTCCATCATATAAACCAGATAGGACCATAAAGAATGTCCGATAGCGACAAGGCAGGAACTTCTCGGTCCAGAACGGGCAGTCTTCTGTGGTCATCGATTCGAGAAAGACCTCATTTTTACTCTTGTTCAATTCCGAAATAAACATATATATATACATATAACCTAGTTAGCGAGTTATCCAGCATTTGTCTTAATTCATCTAACATTCCACATTTTTAAACTGTTAACGGGAAGAGTTAACTCGTTTTGGCCATTTTCAAAGGTCGAGTTAACTCGTCTTGGGCATTTCCAAATGACGAGTGAACTCGTCTTACAACAGAGGAGGGCGAGTAAATATGAAGGGAATCTTAAATCCATGAAGTCATATAAATTTTTGTGAGAAATAGCAGAAATAGAAACAAAAGGCTGAGTGCCATAGAAGGAAGGTTCGACAGGCCAGGTCTGCAGGCTTTATGGGTGGCCAACTGACGAGAAGAAAGGCCACGGCGACGATGGACGTTCCTCAGCAGCCTTCGTCACAAGTGGTACCCAGATGTGGACACTTGAGAAAGGCACGAAAAGACAGGCATTTTGGTGGAAAGCAGAGTTATCCTGGAAGGATGGGGAGCCATCGATCTTTACACAAGGAAATGCAGGATTGCAAAATGCATTCTCGAGCTGGCCATGTTAGCGAGAGGACCAAATCACAAACAAACCAAAGACTTGTACTTTGAATTCTATGCAACCACGTCGTAACTGTACGCGTGGATGAAGTCTATTGTAAGGATCTCTTATTTACATTCTCAAACCTCGAATTCGGCTATCGCAATAGCACAAATCACTGTCGCGTGATTTAAGAGAAAAAGTTGGCAGAGCGAGTTCTACTCACACGATCAGCCGAGAACGAGGTTGTCTGCAGAACACCTTCCTCGTCCTTCGCCGAGATGTCCAGGGTCAGAGTTTTCGGGTTCAGAGCGATCAAAAACTGGGGCTCGTTTTCCATGTCGACGATCCTGATAATATGCCAAGTATACTTTGGCAGTTTCCTGGCTCTGAACGTGCACACTGCGCTGAAATTCTCTGGCAATCCATTCGGAAGTATGTTTCTGTCGAGGTCCAGCAAAAAGAAAAAGGGACGCGATACAGTTCACCCGACCTTTGTGCGATTTAACCGGAAGAATAGCGAGCATCGCTCATGCGGTAGAACGTTGAAGCGTACTTTGTGGGTAAAGTGATATCGGTGTCTTTCTCCAATCGGTAGGCAATTTGCATGCGATTGCTACCTCTGACACGCGTCACGCCGCCGTAATGGGTCTCTAGAAGGTCCAGCTTCAGCTTGCTGATGAAGTCGAAAGTCTGAAGATCGTCCTCGCCGTGTTTGTAACCCTCGCATGGACCTCGTGCCGAATCTAGAATGCTTTCTTCCCCCGAAGCATACTCTGGGAAAATTAGTAACATTATTCTATTTTCGAGAATATATTAACTCTTGGACGGCGGATAGATTGGCGCGGATTCGGACGCTCGAAATAAATTTCAATATTGAACTTCGATTATTGAATATTCAGCTTATTATCATTTATCCTAATTTATCATAATTTGAATATTCAATAATTATAATAATTTGAATATTCAATAATTGAATATCGCAATCTACTTTCTCATCACTTTACATAACTCTACCAAAAATCTGAATTTCCACCGTTGCACCGAATGTGTTAAGCGTTAATTTTTAAGATCGCCAAGATTGCTAGAAAGCAGATGGAAGGAATAATAGCATTTACCATTGTAAGGACGAAGAAGTACCTACATATGTAGAGGAATATATTGGAAAAATGTGTAGAGCATGTGAAAGGGTTGAAAGGTGCAATAAAAGCGCTACAAGCTACAAGCTGCATTCGATAGTTGCATGCCTGTGGTGTGGCAGTGCATGGTGACATCGTTAAGACGAAATGCCCTATTGTTGCACAAGCCAATAAGTTTCTGCTTGAGTCATTCCGATCAAACGTTGCTGATGCCTTCATTCTCACGACAGTATAAATTGAACGACACCATGCAAGATCACATGCAATAATCGCGCGTTTCTTTTTACGATAATGGTTACGGAGCTTTTACACAACTTCACATTGTCTGATAATTCGGAACAAAAGATCTTGCCATCCGAATTAAATAGATATAGAAGACGATTCGAATAGATAGAAGCAAAGAAAAAAGAATATTTATCAGCGGTAGATATGGGGATCTGGAGCTCCTAGACTAACCAGTGTTTTGCAGAAAGATTGGAAAAGTACATTGGAAGATGAAGAGAATGATTGAAACATATGTAGGCAATAATAATTTTCAAACGAAACTTATAATGTTATAATGTATATAAGATGTTCGATTATCCAAGAAATTCAATTATCTGGCCACCCTGTGACAATTGTGTTTGCGATCAAATTCTACTGTGTGAATTTAAACGCCACGTGCAAGTTAAGAGGCACGTGCCCACACCAAACGGACAATATATACTTGCAACACGTGCAGTTTTAGGTTCTGACATTGTTGGCAAAACTTTTACCAACATCTGGCTGCAGAAAGTTTCAGTCGATGGTTTCTGGAAAACAGGCCCATACCCATTGTGTGTTTATATTACATAGTTTATAGCCCTCTTCAAACAGGTACTGTCGTAAAAAACCGGGTCGTTTATCTCGAAAGGCATTCCATTATTTAATCATGTGTTAAATACATACATTTAGCTCTACGTTTGACTACCTATATGTACTTTTTACGTGGTACATGTTTAAAATAAAAGGGACTTACGAACACATCTGAATTGCACAAGCACGAATATCCATATTGAGTAGTACATTCGCAGGTCGAGTTATCCCTGTGGAAAGAACAATGTATTAATTTTATTAGGTACTACATATAAAGAGATTGAATATTAAATACAAAAAGAGCAATGAACTCGTAACGTGTTTCTGATAATTATCATTATTAACTAGCTCTATCGCACAGATTTCTTATATCCATTATTATTCTGCACTTCCAATGCAAAAAGCTGACGTTTTTATCAAAATCGTTAATCGTATATTATACTATATTACGTATTAATTGAACCGAGGATATTGAAGTTTGCATCCATTGCAATACTAAGCACACCTTCTTTTTAAGCGCCTATGTGAAGTTCTATGCTGTGAAATGTAATTTTTAATGTATGCAGTTACAATGTAATACTTAGTCGCTAGTAGATACATACATAGGGTAGATGTCCAAATTACTGCCAGTGTCTCAATTACTGCCACTTTATTTATTTTATGTAATAAAAACGTAACGTATAAAAAAATGTAATTGGGTCTCATTGTCAATAATAGGGACCGTCAGATATCTGGTCACAGTTATTAAGACCGACAGTTATTGGGTGGCAGTCATTCGGACAAAACGATTTTTGAGGTGACAGTTATAGGTACACTAGGATAGCTCGCGAAATTTAATTAATTATTATGTGATATCCCACTATTTTTCGCGCGGTACTATTCTAAATACTTTCCCATCAATCTCAAAATCACTCCACCAAAGTTCTTCAAACTCAACTCTTACCCCTTTTCCCCAATCGCTGATCACCTTGACGATGTATGTACCTTAGTGGTCCCCATCTCAAGATGGTCGGTACGAAACCTCCTTCGCCTGTTCGCCCTATGAGGCACGAATCCTTCCCTCAAAATAAATCTAAACAAGTCCCTCGTTCCAAAACCCTCTTAAATCGAGACCACGTCTCACTCCCTTCTTTACGACTCACTGAGTCCAAGCCATTCTAACCCCTTTCCTATTAAAACACCCAAAATCCATTTGACGCGTTGAGTATCTCCTTTCACAGTCATAAAAACCCCAGAAGTCTAATTGCGACGCATATTTGGTGTACGTGACATAAATACGTCTAATAATAGACGTACCGTTTATAAAAAACCTGGAAGTCCTACTGCGACTTATTTCTTAAATATGTCAAGGTCCCTACCGCGCGTCCCCCCGCAACATTCTTGTAAAGATACATAAATATGAGGTCCCGAGAGGCTGGAGGATTATTATTCATTCACAACCCAGTGTTACCGAACATAAAAGATCATTATTCACAAATCAGTGTTACCGAAAATTAAAGAAGTACTATTATTAATTCAATTCAGTGACCAACACTCACCGTTCATCAATCATTGTAAGATATTACAATTACCATTTATTACATTGTATATCACCACCATCATTTATATTTTGTATTATCATTTCTATTACTTTCTATATTATTTTGTATTATCAACGCTTATTGTCGTTCATATTATTTCGCATTTTAACGCTTATTGCAAACATTTATTATTTTGTATTACTATTCTATATTACTTTCTATATCAACGCTTATTGCTATCATTTATTATTTTGTATTACTATTCATATTGTTTTCTATATCAACGTTTATTGCGATCATTTATTTTGCTTTCTATATCAACGCTTATTGCTTATATCATTTTACTTAATTATCGCATATTGTATTTCATGTCCATATTCTTATATTGTGGTTAATTACCGTTTAAACAGTAAAAACGTACTCGTGTTTAAAGTTAATAAACCTCTTTATTTTTAAATCACGCTTCGAATTATTGTGTGCATCCTTTGTTACAAAGATTCCAAACCAAGACAGGCTGCCGCAACAGCTGATTTCTGTTCGTGAACGCGAGAACGCTTACACTGTTTACAAACATAATTTTGCATGAGCCGTGCAATTCACGGAAATATTACGTGTGGTTTTCTTTACATAAATGCAACGGTAAATCCTCTTACCAAAATCAAAGCAAACAAAAGGTGCCCTAACGGGTGTTCCCCGGGTGTGTATTCACCTCTTAAACCTCCCCTGGTCGATTAGAGTGTTGGATTTAAGATTCGCGCCTGATCTCCTCCTAACTTCAGTGTGTTGGATTCAAGATTCGCGCCTGGGTTCCATAAAAAATCCTCAGACTGCTGGATTCCAGATTCACGCCTGATCTCCCTTCAAAATCCTCAGTGTGCTGGATGTAAGATTCGCGCCTGACCTCCCTTCAATCCTCAGTGTGCTGGATGTAAGATTCGCGCCTGACCTCCCTTCAATCCTCAGTGTGCTGGATGTAAGATTCGCGCCTGACCTCCCTTCAATCCTCAGTGTGCTGGATGTAAGATTCGCGATTGACCTCCCTTCAATCCTCAGTGTGCTGGATGTAAGATTCGCGCCTGACCTCCCTTCAATCCTCAGTGTGCTGGATGTAAGATTCGCGCCTGACCTCCCTTAAATCCTCAGTGTGCTGGATGTAAGATTCGCGCCTGACCTCCCTTAAATCCTCAGTGTGCTGGATGTAAGATTCGCGATTGACCTCCCTTCAATCCTCAGTGTGCTGGATGTAAGATTCGCGCCTGACCTCCCTTCAATCCTCAGTGTGCTGGATGTAAGATTCGCGCCTGACCTCCCTTCAATCCTCAGTGTGCTGGATGTAAGATTCGCGCCTGACCTCCCTTCAATCCTCAGTGTGCTGGATGTAAGATTCGCGCCTGACCTCCCTTCAATCCTCAGTGTGCTGGATGTAAGATTCGCGCCTGACCTCCCTTTCCATCCTCAGTGTACTGGATGTAAGATTCGCGCCTGACCTCCCAAAAACCCTCAGTGTGATGGATGTAAGATTCGCGCCTGACCTCCCTTCAATCCTCAGTGTGCTGGATGTAAGATTCGCGCCTGACCTCCCTTCAATCCTCAGTGTGCTGGATGTAAGATTCGCGATTGACCTCCCTTCAATCCTCAGTGTGCTGGATGTAAGATTCGCGCCTGACCTCCCAAAAACCCTCAGTGTGATGGATTAAAAGATTCACGCCTGACTTACCTCCCTCCCCCCATAGTCATCGTTCCTAAAGACCTCACCCGGGACGTGACAATTAATCAATTCTTCATATTTAATTCATAAAACTATTTTTATTTAATGAAAGAGATGTTAAATAATATTATGTTTCAAACTGAGACGATTTTTAGGTTAAACAACACGTGAAATGAGTAAATGAAGTTCACTTATAATCTTAAGGTGGCAGTGATTGGGACATCTACCCTACATAATAACAAAGTCCACTGAATGTTGTTCTGGTAGATGGACAATACGCAAAACTCGCGCAACAACTGCTATATCTTTTCTCATTTTTTTGTCATTTAACGAACAGTAGGTAAACAATGGTATATGTATACAGGCTCGGATTAAGGGGACATTCTACTCTCTCGGTCGAAAAATCCGCCACTTTTCGGTGATGGTTTTTATAATGAAATACACACATAACGTTTTCGAATTTCGGGGGGTATATTGTACCACTCTTGAAATACAAGAACAAATCTCTGTTGTTTGTTTATTTCATTTTTTTACATAAATATTTCGCAGTGAAGTTGGCGGCTTCAAAATTGCTGGCGGTTGAAATTTCGGACGACTGGATCAACGGAAACAAAAAAACAAATATATTTTTAATTTGCAGGAGTATGACTATCTCGCTAACCACAAATATCTTAAGATTTTTTAATATTTTCCCACATTTTATATCTATTAAACAGAAAAGAAATGCCCTTTTCGGTACTTTCAACTTTGATCGACTCCCATTTGAATGATTTTGGTTCAAAATTGTTCTTTCGTGGTAAGCAAGATAACCGTACTCCTGCGAATTAGAAATATGTTTGGTTTTTTAATTTCCGATGATCCAGTCGTCTGAAATTTCAACCGCCAGCAATTTTGAAGCCGCCAACTTCACTGCGAAATATTTATGTAAAAAAATGAAATAAACAAACAACAGAGATTTTTTCTTGTATTTCAAGAGTGGTAGAATATACCCCCAGAAATTCGAATACGTTAAGTGTTTATTTCATTTTAAAAACCATCACCAACAAGTGGCGGATTTTTCGACCGAGAGAGTAGAATGTCCCCTTAAAGGGGGTGGGGCTAGTGTGAGCTGTAGTCCCGGGCGTCACTTTCCGGAGGGGTTCCGTCCTAAGCGAATCCTCCACGATCCACCTCCACCTTCACGACCCCCTCGCACCCACACCCGCTGTTCAATCACGGGAAGGGGGCCTCGAAGTTTTAATAGCCCCAGGCCCCAAAATGTTAATCCAATCGTGTATGTATACAGTACCCTCCAAAACTATTTGCTCACTTATGTATGCACACTGTGTTGTATTATCACAACGAATACTTGTTATTTTCTCCACATCTATTTTAACGCAATTAAGCCCCATTAAGGAAATTATTATTGCAGGGTCTATTATAAGAAAAAGGTCAAATGCCGGTTCGGTTCTCACTGAGACCTAAGTCGAGTTATAACGTTAGGAACTGTTCTTCGACGTAATTTATAAGACATAATATTCTTCTAATAGTTCTAATAGTGATACTCAGTATTCTAAAAGTAATAGTAATACTTCATCTAATAGTTCTTCGACATAAATTGTAATTTATACGAACGCAGTATCCTGCGGGGTTCCTTCTACGTAGAAATAATTTTTCGGCTTCATATGTGGATTTCTTTCGACAATGTCAACATCGAGGTTCGCTTCAGTGGGTGTTAGTGTAACACAAAAAACAGATTTGCTATCAACCGACTGTGTAATATTTAATTGTTGTAAGACTGGATATTTTTGAGCGGCAGTGTACCTATTTGGACGAAATAAAGGGTGACCGCGTGCATCTGACACCAGCCAAAGTGTTTTAGCTGAAAGGACAAAGAGGCATTTGGTCTCTTTACTTTGTCATACGTGGATGTTTTCGAATTGCAACGGCAAATATTTTTCTGGGAATCATACAAATATTATTCTGCCGAAACAATATGAATATAAATGTTGTTTGAATATGAATGTAAATGTTGTTCCTTCAATATGTTATTATTATGCTTGATATTAATATTAATCCGTACAGAAACAGATGCTTATAATAACTACAAAAACACTGAAACATAGATATCTAATCCACTCGTATATTTGATTTTATCAATCACATTAAGTAATCGTGAAAAATAATATTATTCATGTAAGTAGATTAAGCTTCCGTGCTTTCAATAAAAAACAATTTTCCACGTGGAAAAAAAGATATCGATCCTGCCAGGATTCGAACCTGGAATCTTCTGATCCGTAGTCAGACGCGTTATCCGTTGCGCCACAGGACCGTGTTGGTACACATTTTTACATTCGGTTTAATAGGCTGTTAAAATGTGCAACATTTCTAAAAAAATAAGTCAATAATCTAACATGTGTATGATATTTATCACCGATATGATATTTAAGAAATAACGATGCTTCAAAATGTGATCAAAAGATTCCTTTACGCAGCTATATGCGTATAAAATCGATTTGCATTTCTTTGATTTCGCAAGTTTAAATATTTATAGTTAATAGTTAACTGCGTAAAATGTGTAAGATATATATTCATGAAGTGGCGTTATTTTATCTTCTTTTACGTCAGTAATTTCTATCCTCGGTGTCACATATCTCTATATACAATATTCATATCAACTGTATATGTATACAAGTTTTTATGGTGAGACGTAGTTAGTCTGACATAGCGCATTCTCAGCGATTTTTAACTGACAATGAGCCGCATATGACGCACAATTTAATCTTCATAACATAAAAAATTCCCACATTTATAACATACTGTTTAAATCTGAATATTTCCTCTTACTCGTACATCAATCATTTACTAACTCATCAGCATAAACAAATATTAATAAAAGGTTGAAAATTACAACGAAATAAGATACCAATTACGTCTGCCTGAAACGAACCTACACGTCATTCTACACATTCATCAATTGCCAATGCGCATAAATCTTAATTTACATCAACCTTTCTCCCCTTTCGTAAACACGAATAATATTTACAGTCATCGCGGGCGTGTATTGTTTGTTATTTAAAATTTGCTATACTCCCCTCGGACTTGGGATATAAATGAACGCACATGTTCTAAACACTTCCCTCCATCGTTCTAAATAAAGCCTCAGCCAATTTTTGAATAACACCTCCTCCACCCGTTTTCATTCTTGTACATATATCACAAATACGATAAACGTAGGAGGCGGGACCTTTTTCGTCGCAAAGTTTCCTGCAGTTTTGAACGAGAGAAACGCTTTGCGCAAACGTATTTTGTGGGTTCTTAAATACAAAATGTGCTACGTTCGACATTCCTATTTGTTGAAGGGCAAGGCTAGCCGCGCACCGGGAGGGGTGGGGGTTCGCTTTGTAGTGTGAGTGAGGGCACGCCCGGTACAACGTCGACGGTGATTGGGCGGGTTGTAAACAATCTTGCTCGCTATTGGGTGAGCCCCTTGGGTCTTATCGGATCGTTTTACTGCAGCTGCGTAGTGTTGCCATATTGTGCTCTTGAGTCTACTAAACATTCAGTTTTCAGTGGTACGCCGAATTGGACTGAGGGTTTGAAATAACAAAACGCAGTTTCGTAATGGCATTCATCAGTCGAGAGTGATTTTTTGCTTTAACTATAGTCAGGAACGCTGTGTGTAGTCGCGATAGTGGGGATAAGATAAGAGTGCCTGGCAACGCTGGAATTGCGTCATAACGAGTGCAACACTAGCCGTTGGGTTGTTTCGAGGGGGATTGTGCGCAACATAGATTCCTCTGGTGGTTGCTAAGAAACGATTTATACGTTCCCCTGCAACTTGTAGCACGAGGAAGATGCAAATTAGGGGATAAAGGCTCTGCATATTGTGATCCGGGATTCTCTGCATATTTTATCGTGAGTGATTTAATTTGTTAACGTATCCAAAGAATGCTGTTAGTGTTTTATAGAGCCGTGCTACAATTTTTTAAACGTTTTGTAGAGCAATTTGAAATATGAAATTTGTGTTCTAAATTGTATGAATTAGATTAATTAGTTAAAGTGGTCACTGCAGACGAGAGATTGTTTTGCTTTTCATAAAATTAAAATAAGAATAAGTTAACAATTTTGTGTTTCTATAAGCATCTTAACATAATTTCTATATACAAAATTTTACTTACAAAATTCAGCTTTGTGTTTTTGACACCTTAACAAAATCTTGCATGTACTTATAAAATAAACTTTCAAATAGAAAGATTTAATTAATTTTAACTAGTGTTGGTGTACATTGTTTCGTTCTGGCAGTATCTGTACATTTACGATTTTACAGTATTTTGTTTACTTCCTTGATCATTTCGATTACATCTTATTTTTAGATCGCATATATCTCTGACCCTGCTTTATGCATTGTGATACTTATTTCGCTATATGCGTATTAATATTTACTGCTTTTAAATTCAATCCAAAGAAATATGCATATCTAGAATTTTTTCTTGACTTCCAATTACGTTTCTTCTAACTTACAAGCTTAACTTCGGTTTTCACGTCCACCGGGTAGTTACCGTCCTTGACTGTCAGAATGAGTCACTTATTTATCTTCAATGGACCAGACTGTGCCAGTTCGCCCCAAGATTTTCAATATACCATTCGACCATACGACATAAAAGCGTATTAACGTAATTAATATCATCTAGTATATCTTCCCTGTGTTACGAAGTGTTTATAACTTCGTTATGAAATATGTACAGTTGTGCCCGGTTAACGTGATAAATTTACCTCGGTTAGGTTGATACAAAATCCTCTCTCATACCATTTTTTGCGGGAACCTTCCCAACCAAGCGCTCGGTTCTCGACAATAGGATACTGGAACCACAAGGTTGCACTAGCCATTAAAAAGTGAAAAATGTTGAGTTCCTCGGAATGGCAACTTTCTCATCGGATCTTTACAAAAGTGACACAATTCGGATTTTAATTAAACTACGTATAAAATTAATTTTCCAAATTTAAACCCAACTTCGTTCAAAATAGTCCGACTTACATGGTATGTAGTATCTTTTTATGTCGATACAATGAAAAAAAACACGGGTAGGTTGTGTCGGGGACACAAACCGCAATTCTTTGGCGTGAATACTCGGTCCTGATGTTGGATCGTGGCAAGAATGAAGTAGACAGAGTAGGTTTGAACGATTATATAGAAGTTTCATATTGATATTGAAGAGAATATTAATACTGAAGTTGGATATTAATACTGAAAGATTATTTTATTGATTATTGAAACTCACTTTCAAATAACACCACTTACGCAATTCTCACCCGACGGAATTCGAAGTTATACTAGCCCAAAGCTCGCCAGGCACGTTACAATTCTGTCATTATTTACATATTCCGGACTCCACACATACGCTCACTGTGGTTACGCTCCCAATCCGAAGGTCATCTTAGGTACAGACATCCTTTGTCTACAGAACGCTATATTTATTATTTGAGTGTTGCTTTGAGTTTTGACGTTATAAGACGAAAGATTATCACACATTTTTGCCACAATTTTCGTATGCCTCTCCCCCTCCCCCCTGCAGTACTGTTCCGACTTCAAAGGCATATTCCCGTCAATAAAGAATTTGGCTTTTAGTAAAATCGCCCGAGGGACCGTTGGCACGCATGCGCGACGAGCGGCGAAATTTAACGGGTTCGCGCAGTCCAACGTGAAATATCCACACTACTAGCATATTGAAATTTTTATATTTTTCGCAAAGATGATACCATTCGATTCCATAGATTTCTGTGATGAAAATGATCCCAAACACGACATCAATCAGACTATGTTTCACAAACTTCGCTTTAAATTCAGAAAATCAATTAATGATGTAATTTCCTCAATTATACTCCGAATTATGACCACTTTGGTATCATCTTCATCGGCAAAGCACAAAAAGCCGATTGATGCCACATTCACGAATATCCGCTAAGAAATGCTGAACTTGACTTTTTCTCTTTTTAATGACCATTGGAACATTTTATTTCGGGTCTCCTATTCTCGAGCGCCGAAAGCAATAAAACTCGGCGAAGCGTGAAATCGGAGGTGCGACGAGATTCGCCTACCACCGCGAATAAAAGATATTCTCTGGAACCTAAGATTATCAACTTCACCGGGCGCAACTGTTCTCACACCTAAGGATCGAGATCTAATTTTTCCACTGTACTACATTTCGCATCAGAGTTAATCTCAACTATTTCTGCCAGGTGTTGGTCACTCACCAACGTATTAGCGGATACAAAAGTGAAAATGTAACATCAATACAATGAAAGGTTTTTGATGTTTATTTACAGGGGTCACTTCTTATTTAGATGGCGCCACGTATGCCGAGGGACTGCCACAGTACTGCGGATCCAAACAGTTACTCGCCGAGGACTAGCAGCAACCGCGGCGAAAATCATCTCCCACGGGCGCACGATGTCGACGACAGGACGATAGCTGGAAAGGAGGCGTTCTTTCGCAGCATGGGCCTTCAAATGAAGGGATGCCAATACGGGTATACCGAGCTGGACGGTGTCCACAGGACGAAGAAGATTAACGTGCCGTGTGAGGTGAAGTTGCGTGACTGTAGTGTCGTCGTTCCAGGGGCGATGTGCAGAATATGTGGAAATTATTTCAAGTGTGTAACGGACGTGACCGCGCACGCGGCTTCTAGACACGGTCAGTATGAAACTAACGACGTGGCCGTCAGCAGCGAGCTTACCTGTACGAGAGACAGCAACCAAGCATGGGAAACATCACCGAAGTCTGCCGAGCAGGCGACCATTCCCACAGGGAAGAGTCCTGGGACAAAGTCGAGCGGGAAGTTGCGGCTGACCTTAAGGATAGGAGCGGAAGTCGTAGCACGGAGAGCCATGAAACGTAAGCATTTGAGGATATACACTAGCACCGACATAGCCACGCAAACCGAGTCTACGCATCGTGTCGAAGAATTAATCATGAGAAAATGCGAAAGTGCCGCTCCACGTATCGATCTCCCTGTATTCGATAATAGTCCTTGCCAGTGTTGCACGTCGAGTATGCATGTGGTAAACAGCACGAATCAATATTTGGCCGGCAACATTGTAGCAAGTAAGGACACCGATTGCGAGGCAAGTGCGTCGAACAAGGGAAGTCCCGACTTGGACAGGCTGGCGGAGTCATGCGCAACATCTACGGGCGAGAAAGTCAACGGTGCCCCTGTCTCCCCATCGAATCTACCGCAAACTGTCCAGGAGAACGACACCACGGGCATGTTCTGTTTCAGAGACGGTAACCCAGATGAACTATCCACTCCGCATTATCTATCGCCAGTTAGCGACTTGAATGATAATTCCTGGCTTACTAGCTACAGCTCTATTTGTAATGACAATGCTGGAATCATGAGCGACGATAGTGGCATTTCGTCAGAACAGACTGTACAGTTCCCTGAGAAAGATATCAATGCCAACGAGAATCCCAGGGAGAAGCTGTTTGAAAAACAGAGCCATCAGAACTCGGGTGCAACGAGCCCACTAATAGTACCGATAATCATACCAATCATCGTGTCGAATAATGACACCTCACCGGCGAATAAAATCCAACACCGTCCTCCGATTCCTTCGCAACAGCGAAACCCGACACCGCCGTTCGTCGCCGAGCGGAATACCGATGACGAGGTGCAGGAGGTTCTGCGAATCATTCGGGGCCAGGCGATTAGCGAAGGAATCAACCACGAGTCGCCGAACCGCAGCGAGCAGGAGATGCTGTTGCGCGACGCTATCAGAGACATGCTGCAAATGGAGGAGCAAGGATGGCACTTGCTCGAGAGAGCGGACACCGCGGAGCCAGCAAGGAAGAGGAGACGAGCTGCCGGGAAATCTGACGCGAGGAACAGCAACGACGATTCCGGGAGGCGAAAGAAGAGAGCGACGGCGCAGCCGAGCTTCGATGGTAACGTTATCAGGAGTCTCGCCAACGAGAACTACGTCTCCAGCACGAAAGAACTGTTCGCGAAGGTGCAGAAGTCGAGTCAGAGCAGGGTGTGCATAACGGACAACGTGAAGGAGAACGTGATGATGTTTAATAGCAACATCAACGTCCCCTCAGAAGTGTTGCATCGTTACGGGATTAACTACTACAATGAGCCGTTCGAGATAAACAATAATACGGAGACGCTGCAAGGATCTGTTAATCGCTTTCTTGTGCCGTGTTCCGGCGGAACGGAGAATAGGGGCAATAGACCAACCGTAATAGATCTAGTCAACGACACCGATGAATAGACTAATAGAAACGATGGGTGACGAGCGTAAACTAGGAATAACGGTGCCATTATAGTCGGAGCCAGGGTTGCCAGGCGATCCAGTACGCGAACATATAACATATAAGATCGCCCAATATAACTTTGCCTCCGAGCGGCCACTGAATAGACCGTGCGTGCGAAAAACATGCGATCGCACACGGACGAGTATGATACAAAGTAACAGGTTAACGTGATACTCATGCGGGTGCGATCGTATGTTTTTCGAATCGAATTGAAAGGACGCCGACTGTCGGACTCTCGCGTACGCAGCGTTGCCAGGAAATGGGTTCCTGTAAACTATTCGTAGTGGAGGGGGAATACTTGCGGCTCTCACGACCTACTCGGAGGCAAAGTTATATTGCGCGATCTGTACTGGCATATATGACGTCACTTAGCTTGGATTCGCTTAGGCGTTGGCATGACGTCACAGCGTCACCAAGGAAATATAAGTATTCCCCTTCTCCTACACGGAATATGATATACATATATATGATATACAATACACGGAGTATGACGTCATATAGGCCTGGCAACCCTGGTCGAAACAAAAACCTGATGGCCGTTCTGGGTGGTTGAGGATCTAGATTCCTCTACCGTTTCCCTTTGCCCCGCCCCTTAGTGCTGGGCATTTTAAGCTCTGGAGCTTGTGGAGATTTTCCCATGCACTGCTTAAATTACCCTACGCACCAACACGATACTACGAGGCAGCTTCCTACGTGCATTTCAAGCGATACTCTCTTTTTCTCCACTGCCTCTTGTTAGCCGGCGAAATATTTTTTAATTCATTTATTTATTTAAAAGAGATATATATGTATGAAGAACCGTACGAACTTAAGACTACGAGAAGGCTTTGCTGAGAAGCTGGAGAGAATCGTAACCTGGAAGGTGACTGTAAAATTATTTTTTAGTTTAGTTGACATGACGTTACAGCTGTATCTTATTTACCTTATGTAAATTATGACGTGTAATGGGGTAGAATTGCACGTAGGAAGCCCTAACACTGGATTTAAAAGACAAAATGTCAACGTTCCCAGTTATAAATAAGTGAAGGAAGTGTCTTCAGCGACCACTTCATTTTGTTCCGACTATAGTGGCCACGTTTTGAAATAGGAGAGGAGGCGTGGCGTTCGGACGAAAAGTAGGTGACTTTTCAATAGTCGAAAGGTATTATTATTTTTTTTTTGTAATTGACGTTTCGCGTTTCAAAGTATTAATGTGATATTTTTTTTATTAAAAGTTACTGTACGGTGAATTATTTAATATGTGAAAGTATAACGATGGACTATAAGCTCACGCTGCACAGTGAAATTAGTATTATTATCGTAGATATTGTTTGCTTAGTTTCTTCATCATCGCGTTCACGAACAATTGCTTTCATAAGTGTGCCGCAAATATGTTTTATCGTTAAAGTATTATCAGCGCGACTCGCGTTACTCAGATATTTCATTTGTTTCTCGTTTTCTGTTTATAAACAATTTATACGGCCGCTACTTATTACGAATAAGTATTTTCATACCGTATGTTTTAACTTTATATATGCCGGTCGTGCGGTTTACATGGAAAATATACTTTTGCACTTTTATACTTTTTCTATAATAAATGTTATCGAAAAGAATGAGCACTGGTGTTTCTGTTGTTATCACAAGCCAACACATGTTTATTGTGATTACGTGTTAGAGAATATAGTTCGAGTTATATTTCTGTTATATGATGTTGCGTGTTAATCGTAAAGAATTCCCTTGGGGAAAGATATTAATTACAGTTCCCCCTTAATTAGATACGAATCCAATTTTGTGTTCATGGGCGAAGTGCGCTGTCAACGAAAAGAGTTTCAAGACTGACAATGAGTACTTAGGTACGATAATGGAGCGGAGCAAAAATAAATGAAAAATAGTTAATCCGTGACGTTGGAAATAAAAGTACATAGTATGTAAATGAAACAGAGTACCAGCACTTAGAACGTAGAAGTACGATGGTAATTGAGGAATGCATGTTTTATAAGAAATTATGCTCCCTTCTCTAGGTTTCTACTTCCCTACGGTTTTCGAAGTCACGCGAAAACAATACAAATAAGTATGCGGTCACTAAGTACGTCGACCCTGACGAACTCGTAATGTTCTGAAGTATTATTAAAGTGGATCAAAAATCCCCTTATGAAATAATAAGCTTCCTCGTTTTCGCCATGCACATACATATTATCATAACGCAATAAATGCAATGCCCTCGCGATTCGAAATGAAAAATAGATAAGCTTGAGTGTCCATTTCACAATGGACCTTTATAAAATACATCTGAAACAGTGCCAGCACGTTAACCGAATTCATGTATTTTT
Organism: Andrena chrysosceles; assembly: GCA_963855975.1. Lineage (NCBI taxonomy): Eukaryota > Metazoa > Arthropoda > Insecta > Hymenoptera > Andrenidae > Andrena > Andrena chrysosceles. The sequence continues at coordinate 3,688,759 of OY979766.1, read as the reverse complement.
CATTAACCCTTTGTGGACGAGCTGAGGCATATAACCGCCAAAGAATATTCCAATTAAATATTTTATAAATATTGAAATGATATTGGAACGACACAAATCAGCCATGAACTGTTAAAAACTGATCTTCAGGGATATTTCATATGATCAAGTTAATTATTTTCTAGATACAGTATTGGAAATATTTATTGCATCAATCGAATGTTAAACACGTCATCGCTTATACCACTCTTATTATTAGTACTATATTGTAAAAATATGTAGCTCATTATTTTGGACAAAACAAGTTTGATGCAAATCATTTCACAATTAATTCTGTGTACTACGTAATTTTGAAAGCGATGCAATAAATATTCCCAGTACTGTATGTATATGAAGCACGACGAAGCTATCTCAACATTTTTTTAATTGGTGTCATATATATATCTGTTTCAATTTTGGACGAGTAGAATCATGCACAATGGAGATCGTATCACCACCACACTAAAAGAATAGTATTTCCTCGCCAGATAAGGCAGACAACTAGAACCGTCTACTGTAAGCTCATAGACAACTGGTCCCCATTGCGAATACATCTAATGTTCTATTTCAAACTTTATTACAGACACACCACCAATAAACCGCCAATTTTAAACAAATATATAGTCATTTAGAGAAATCAAGATTTTTGTTACGATCCACAACTCGTCCACCCGAGGGACAAAACTTAATCACAGGTGTCTTTCTGAAGACCAAACCTGCCCTCCTTATTTAAAATGTCCTATCTACCTTTTCCAAACATCCGAGAAAACTGAAGTTTCACCATTTTCTTTGTGCCATCCTTGTAAAAATATAAATAAATTAGACTTTTTCTACATCTCTACGAAACCCTTAGGGTGTTATAACTTTATTTACAAGGTAAAAGACGTGTGGAACTTCGGATATTTCAACTTCTCTTGAAAAATTAGATAGGACATTTTAATTAAGGAGGGCAGAAACGATCCTCAAGGGCGAAAAATACATCACCCCTGTTTTTAAACACAGTCCACAACACTTCCCCTCTTACACCGTCTGTTACCGCATAAAATCCCCCATTTATTAATATGATATCTTGCTTGGTCATATGCCCTCGACTTCTAAAAATCCTGGCTACCACTAGGTACGCATGCCGGTACCATTTTCAAAGGTTCAAAAGCTTGGCACGCGCTAGAGGCCACGTGTTACCAGATTCCGGCGAAGAAGCTTCCTCCCCTGGCGCCGAACGCGAAGCAGCACCAAAATCCTCGAGGGTGGTCGCACGAAGGTACCCGGTCCGTGGTGGTCCCTGGACGATCAACGGAAGTCAGAGAGCCGGCACATATATTCCGCGAAGGGGTGTGTGTATGTCACGCATGAAATCGGAGCCACGATGAAACTGCAAGACGAGGCAACGCATTGCACGGCTGCCCGGCACGAACTGATAAGCCTGGAGAACCATAAGCGTCGCTCTCTCCGCCTCTCTTCAAGGAGATTCGATCTTGCTTTCCATCTTCCGTCATCGGGGAGAAGAGACAATTACGGCTGATCGTGAATTAGCATGTGACGCGCGGAGAGAAAGGAGGCTGCCCTATTGATGCCGTACGGCAATCAACTTTGCTCGTTGACTGCAAGCTATTGTTGCAATTGCTGGCACTTTCGTTGTTGCTTTTCGGCCGGGTGATATTGGGCCGAAACGAGGGGAGGCTGTATTCTCTTCGCTCGCGCTGGGAACTGATTCAATACGCTTCACAAAGGACATCTGGGGGAACGGGTAGAGTTTTTGATGGGGAAGGAAGTAATAGAGGGTTTGTCCCGTTTGTTCTTCTTTTCCTGTAGTTATTTAAATAGGTTTTTATATTTTTCTAGTTCTGTTGAACTGTCGACCACACACTTGATTTGACTTCAAATAGGAAGCGTTCCCAAATGTTCTACAATTGATACTTTGAATGACGTTGGCTCATTCTCACGACGATAGTTTTTGGGAAACAGCAGGCTCGGATTCGGATTTTTAGGGCCCGGGGCTATCAAAGGGTCCTCTTCGAGGACCCCCCGTGATTGAACAGCGGGGGAGGGGGTAGTGTGAGCTAATCGCTTAGAACGGTGTCCCTCCGGAATGTGGGGCCCGCCCCTTTAATCCGAGCCTGGGAAACAGTGAAGGTGGTGTCTGAGAATTACCGAATGTTTACGTTGAAGACAAATGAAGCTCGAAGCTCGCTTTGCAAAGGGACATTTTACAAAAACCTTGCGCCACTAGAATTTTTATTTTTATCGCTTTAATCAGAGAGAGTATCTGAAAACAGTTTTCCCGTTTCGCGTCTTCCACCCTCGCCACAGACATACCTAAGTATTACGATTACTTTCACAGCAGTTGTGCCCTTAAAATATTGCAAAGGAGAATTAAATGGGTATTCTCGTCTGGAAGGCCAATTTCTGCATTTCTTTAGAGACAACGCACAAAAGAACAACATCTTATGTCCACAACTATATCTCCACTAATTATTATTCTACGTGCCTGATTTTTTTTTTACAACTTACTGAATTGTTACTAAATGTGCGTGGATAATACTCATCGGTAAAATCTGTGTAGTTTTTTTTGTGCATCGTCACTAAAGGGATAGAGGCTTTGAGCAGAGTACTCAAAGATGCGGATCCACGATCATGCAACTCAAGCGACGAGACCTGATTAATTCCTTTGTGGGTAGCATTATCCCAGCGGAGAAAGTGATTTCGCGCCAAACCGCACAAACTTGAACACTTTCTTTGTTGTGAAACTGAACCACAGCCCGTTCAAGTGTACTGGACGTCGTTTCATTGACATTGTACAAACCGAAATAATTAAGCACACCTCGGGTTCAGGAAGTTTCGATACCTCAGAACGGTATCAAGTTGCGTCTCGATATCCAAGGTAGATACAGGGTCGGCGAAGCATATTAAAAGATCCAATTTCAGCAGCCTAAACAGCAATGGTACGCAAACAAAAAATAAAAAAATGCCTTCCAATTCAGTAACGTGGAATATCACACACAGCAAAATCTCAACTGTGGAAAATTCCACGCAATTCACGCCGACGCGGTTTGCGCACACTTCTAACAAAAATGACACTTCATATTGAACGCAATTACAAATTCATTGAATATCTACAATCGTATAAATCTCACAAAATGTGTTTATCAAAATGGACGACAATAACTGGCACGACTACACCACGTAACAATTACACGGACGACCACGAAGAAGTCTTCGAAACGAGCGAGCCAGAATGCAGTATCAGCAGAATTTGATATCGTGCTTCCATTTCACCTGAGCAAGTACGATCAGATTTTAGCAGGTGCTCGTTAGCAGCTCAGTGTGCAATGGCGAGCGACTGAAAATTACAGATCGGGTGGATAAAAAGCTGGTGACAGTGGAATCGCACGGAGTATCGTTTCTGCTTACCGAAACATTCGAAGGGATTTAATTTTCTTCCTTCTTCACGTGCACCTTTACTTTCCTCAGTTCCTTAAATTGCCCGAGGCATTCCTCCACCGCCGAGCGTGAATCCTCCTCGCTCCTCTCCAATGTCAGCTCGAGGGACGCGTAGAGGCTTTCTAGATCGTGACAGGGCCAAGTTTCTGTCGCCGCGGTGATCTTCTGTAGCAGCTCTTCCGCTTCGGAATCTGTTAACTTCTCGTTGCTGGACGAGGACAAATTCCCTCCGGGCACGTTCTTCGCTCGTTTCGATAATGGCCCTTCGCCAGACCCGCTGCTCTTCCTTTTAATCGTAATTTCTGACGAGGAGGAAAGATCGTTTTACTTGTACGTGTCTGGTGATGGTAAATCGAGTTTCGATTCGTATTACTTGACTTCGTTGGCGTCATCAGCTGGGCTGATCGCACGGTGCAAAGTTTGTTACGCGTTCTCGAACCGAATTTGCTCCTCCGCGACGATGGCACCTCTTCTGCCGACGACACAGTATCGTTAGTGCTTTATAGACACTTTGCGGTGGTTGAGTAAAGGATCGTGTACTTACGCGTCGAAGAATTCTCCGCGGAGTTGCTCTGCCCTGCTGACTTCCGCCTCCTCCCACCGCCTTGGGTCCTTTTTGGGTTCGCTTCAGTTTGAACGAAGTCCACTGTTTTAATGCGAAATTGGTGGGTGAAAAATGTAATATAATTTTAAGAACATTTTTACGACTATGCTTCTGTTCCAGCGAGAGAATGTTAATTTAAAAAAGTTGATAGCAGCAGTATGGTAATCTTTCCTTTTTTTTTATTAGAATTCAAGAGAAAAGCTGAATAATAGCATTAGGGTTTTTAAGACTCATCGTGACTATGTACCTTGGGAAGATTGATTCGACTCGATGTCAGACGCCGAGTGGAGGAACAATTGCTTGAAAAATGATTCACGCTCCTGCTCTCCGGGAGGCATAATTTCGAACACTTCGCCCTGATGTTCGTCGAATAAACAGGAGACCTAATAATTTGATTACGACAAAACGGGGGATGAGTACAATCAGTATTTATTATTCGATGCATCAAAATTGAGTGTCTCCCACTTTCTTTACATTTCAAATTTAGGCTTCTATTCTCTTTGTCAGTACACTACCATTTTTTTTCTTATATCCCTTGCTATTTTTTTCTAACATATTTTTAGTATTTTTAAATATTACTACTATCGGGGGCAGATTTGGAGATTTGGCGTCCCTAGGCTAACAAGCGTCTACCGCCCTTTCCGCGAAATATCATCAAATATTTTAATTTAAAAGAGTCGAGATAATTTTAAAATTAATTCAATATGACAACTAAAATCTGAGCCATTGCTAATTCGGTACAAGAAGAAAAGTGAATTGTTTTTAAATTTGTGTCAAGTGTCTGTGTTTAAACATTTTCCAATTTCTTTCGCTGAAAATGTGCCGCTTCCCAAAATTTATCGCTCCCCAAAATTTATCGCCCCAAAATTTGCCGCCCTAGGCTACAGCCTACTTAGCCCACATCCAAAGTCGCTCTAACTACTATACACTTTCACGTATGAAAGTTCATTGTATCCCTTACGTCTACTGGCAAATCTTCTCGCGGGCAATTGGCCGTAGCCAAAATTAACAAGTGCACCGATCGATCTAGGCCCTGCAGCAAAGACGTGAAAACTACACGCGCCGCTTCGTCCACCAAGTACCACCAAACCAATATATCAGGAACGTACAGCAGTGCCGGCAGACTTCGACGAGCCATCTTCATCTTCTAATAAGCAGCGCGACCAATGACACGATTTAATTAAATGATTATCATTTTGTAGTCGAGTTAACAATGAAATAATCAATAACACGGAATAAAATAATCCCGGAGCATTGCACGGCTTGTCATGTTTGGTTACTTGGATAATGGCTTCTTCAGCGGCTTTACCCGTCTCCTCGAACAAAGTCGTAACGTCCAACATGTGGCAAGGAAGATGCTCCAGCGTGTGCAGCAACGCTGGCCCCAGATGACGAGTGTGGGAGTCATCATCGCCGCACAATAAAATCCTTGGGCAACTGGTCGACCTGGACGCAGCTTTGCCAGTGCTATAACAGAGATCCCTCAACACTTTCCATGAATTAGGAACCACTAGTAACTACATCAACCCCCATTTCGCCTTAAAGCTGTAGTTCCTAGTAAAATATTGGTAAAGAAGAAAGCAAGCTGCTGAAAGGAACCCGAGCGTATAATATTCAACGGGGTCATCGAGCACGTGTGAAAAATGTTGTAACGTATTTAGTCTTTCACTCAATCACGATCTAATACTCACATGACGTCGCAAACCAACATTCCTGCCGGGCAAAGGATCTCGAGTTCCGATAGAATGCGTGACAAATTGTCTTGAAGGAGAGGCTGAATCTTGAACGACAAAGATTTTACAGGCGTGACCGAAACGCGATGGCACGCTGGCATGATGTTCTGTCGAGCCCTTAAGAAATCTTGCTTCTCAACCTATTGTGACAGAACTTTCGTTAGAATGATTAAAAAGTCATGGAGTTAGCAATTAAATATGGAAGGAAATAACTCGTTTTGCGAAAGGCATTGCTTTGGGATGTACTTGTTCGAAAAGTGTATAAAATGTCAGTATTGAGAAACTTCACTCTGCCTTGAGGAACACATTCTCCTTTGCAGTACTTTATGAAACGCTATCGTTTCTGATTGTATACCGCTCCAATGGGTATAGATTAAATAAGTCGCTTCAGGCGAACATACCAGCCACTTCTCATTGCACAAACATCAATATACCTAAGTGAATGTATGCTAATTTCGACTTACGTTCCTCAAGGGTTAATTCAACGTTCCTCAATCCATCTATCACCGTGCTATATTTTGCAAAAAGGGTGAAACTTGCGCAAAACGATTCCATCAAGCCAAACGAATTGCATGTATGATATACCAAGGTATTCGCACAATTAATATCATTTGCCTGGTTTTCTTTACCGCGTGTAATAAACTCTCAGTGAACTACATTTTAGACCCCCTTGCAAAATTATTTCTCCACAAGCTAAGAGTCACTGCCCTGTGAATTGCGCTACGAATTCTTTAAAGTGCTCTAATCTTCGTTCTAATTACTTTAAGATGTCGCTCGTTGATTTGATATTTCGCGTTGGTCGTGTATATTTCCGGGTAGTTCCTCCGAACGCAGCACATGACCGATTCAGCGCAAAGGGCTTGCAAGTCGCTGCCACAGAATCCGACAGTCTTCGACGCCAGATAGGCCAAGAATTTCTGTTGCGGTTTCTGCTTCCAGCCCTTGATGTGCACCTACCGTCGCGCATAAGATCAACATTAACCAGACATTCCACAGCTGGGAACTAAGGAGTGACTCTTGGCTGATTAGTGGTACCCCGAGGATCTCTTTTCTAGCGCTGAAGCACGGCAAGGGGAAGTAGAGCTCTCGGTCGAAGCGACCAGGTCTCCTTAGAGCTGGATCTATAGCATCGACCCTGTTAGTTGCGCCGATCACTATGATCTCCGAGTTGTTCTCCAAGCCGTCCATTAAGACCAACAGAGTGGAGACGATGCTGGCGTGCACAAAGTCCTGCCGGCTGGACCTGACCGGCGCCAAACCGTCCACCTCGTCGAAGAAGATGATGCAGGGCTTCGATTGTTGAGCCTGAAAGATTTGCTCAGTGGTGGTAGGAAGTTTGGGACTTGGACGCCTCGTGTTGCATAGTTGGGTGGAAATCAGAGAGGGGCAGAATTTTTATTTAAATAAAATTTCGAATAACGAATAAAAGTTAAAAAGATTATTCGTCATTCGTTTGTTAACACGAGTTAGCTTTATTCGACACGTGGCGAGTAATTTTTTAACTTCTATTCGTTATTCGAAATTTTATTTAAATAAAAATTCTGCCCATCTCTGGTAGAAATAGTGTAGTGGGTGGAAGAAAATACGGAGGTCGTAAAAGTAGGAGGGACTGGAGATAGTAATACAGTAGAGTGGCTAAAACAGCGCTGTCTAAAGCGGGGCACTCCCGTCCGCGTTATCAGGGATACGTACAGGGTTGCCAGAAATAAAGTGCTATATGACGTAGTACAGAGTAGTAGGGAGGGAATTCTCGCATGCATAGAGCTATATATATAGTAATACGATTCTGCACGCTATGCGAGTTTCAACTTCCAATAGCTACTCCCCTTCTGTTAGTAACTACTTCTGGTAACGCTGGGTAGCTAGCCAATGCTACTACTTCGAATACTGTGTGGGAAAGAGACGGTTGGAAGGGGAAGCACGTGCGTGAGGAACCCCACCGCTTGAGTTAAGGGGCCAGGGACACATTCTATTTTCCGCATTCTGTATAGTCTGGATGTACTAATATACGAGAGGGACGGTGTGGACCGTGTGATTCTGTAATGAATAGCGCAAAACACATTTGGTGATTTTTATTCTTGAGGAGATTGCGTTGCACCATACTTAAGTGGTCTAAGTATTCGCTTTCACCGTGTGGGGAAGTTGAATTTGACCTTTCTATGCGGTTGTTCTTTTACTCTCTACCATCGTATGTAACCCCTGAAAGGTGGATAGCTTGCCCACAATGACCATTGTCAATTTTAGTTTAATTTCACACTTCAGAATAAGCTTTTATATTAGAATCTGATCTTGTCATGATCCAAAATCCTGATCTCGTTCAAGAAGTAATATGGATACTAATATTTAGCATGGATCTGGCTGGACCCTGCATCCGCCAAGTGAGGATTAGAGACTGTCCACGCAAAATACTCCCCCAGGGCCTGGGCTTTGCTTCCATTGTTGTTTTAATGTCCTCAGGACGGGAATTAGCGATCCCGGGGTCCCGAGCTAGCTCATGAATCCTGAGACTTTGGAGAAGTCTCAGCTAAGAGCAGTCTGTGAGTGCAGCTGCTTCACCCAGGCTTAATAGAGGGCGAGGGTGTCTGGTATCGGAGTTAGATAAGGGTATCTCCGGTCTGCTTCGCATAAGTGTAAGGCTCGAGTACCCCCTTCACCTCCTAAGCCTGGCAAACTCAAGTGAGCCTGGGTGGCAGTCATCAGATGTGACTTGCTAGCCCGGCAATCGAGTTCGGACTCTCGTGGGCAGTGGTTGAGCCTCAAAGAAACTTAAGAGTGAAGGTCTTCGAGGTTGGTAGAAAAATTCGGGAAAAAGGGGGATTACTCTCTGGCACTCCCTACCATCTTCAATCTTCTATATTTATATTCCCCCCGCAGAGGGTTGCCTAAAATCTGGAATAACTAACGGGAAGACGAATCCTCGCAAAAACATGAATTTAGAATAACTAATATTCATTTATACCTAAGCACAGCGTTTCCCAATTGGTCTTCGGGGCTCCGCCGAATTTTAATGAATTGCAAAGGGTTCCGTGGCAAAATTTAATTGGGAAACACTGCCTTGGCACATACAGTATAACCTCCAAAATTGAAACCGACTCGGAACCGACCAGTTTCAACTGTAGAGCAAGTAATTTATTCGGTCTCTGCACGCATCAGTTCTGTGTCAGTTCCGTGCCAGCAGAAAGAAAAATGGGGGACAGCGCAAGGGATCTCTTCTTACCACTAGCACGGAACTGATATGTGTGCAGAGACCTTTATTCTCTGCCGCGGCGCGCGAGAGGGATTGCGAGCGACAAGCAAATAAATTTCGGTGTTCTCGCACTCATACTCAGTCTTCCCACTCGCCGCGGCAACTACAAACGAAGATAGTGGGGATGGCGCGTTATCATTCTTGAGGTTATGAAACGTATCACTTATGGAGGCAGTATTGTATGCTCGTCGAATCTGTGAACAGAGCCGGATTTACCTTTCAGGGGGCCCCAGGCTGAATATTTGGTGGGCCCTCGGTTAAATGTAAAAAATAAAATGACGCTGATTTTATTTATTTTTTATCATAATACTCGTATAATCTAAATAAGAATTTAATTTCAAAATTACCATTGAATATCAAAACTAAACATAACATTAACATAAATTAACATTAAAGATACAAGTTAATAAAGATAATATAAAAAATGCTAATTTTTCGAAGAAAATATTTAGAATGAGGGGCCCCCAGCTAAACGGGGCCCTAGGCTTCAGCCTTGTTAGCCTAAGGGCTTAATCCAGCACTGTCTGTGAACGTATAGAAATCATGAGGCGATCGTGCGCGACTGATAAAGTAGGAAGCATCGATATCGGTAATCAATACGGTGAAAATGAACGAGGCATATTAACCAAGGAAAAGATTTTTTGAAGCTTCTTCTCGCTCTCGCCGACCCATTTGCTAAGGCAGTCAGAGCCTTTGCGGGATATAAAGGAAACCTTGCGCTCGGAGTTGCTGCATTCAGCAGCTAGAGCGCTGGCCACGAGGGTCTTCCCTGTGCCTGTGAAGCAAAGGATCGTCAGTCGGGGGATTCACGGTTCCTGCACGATTCTGTTTCACTACGAACCATAGAACGCGGTAGTTTACCAGGAGGCCCGTAAAAGAGCAAGCCACGCGGCGGCTTCAAGTTGAACTTTGCGTAAACCTCGCCGTACATCAACGGGAACAGGACCGTCTCTTTCACGACTCTGATGTGTTTCTCCAGACCTCCGATGCATGAGAAATCCTTCGCGCCGGACATCTTTCGTTCTACTTTGCATACCCGACCAACGTGTTTCTCATTTAGACCGTTCGATTCTCACACTCGCCCGTTCCTCGCGCTTCCATCCGCCGTGATCCAGATCAAACGTGCACGCGATCGATGGCCACGTGCATCCTGAGTTTCTGTGAGCTTCACTGGAATTTTTCTACGCTGCTTGGCTGTTCAAATCCACTCGCAATGCAATTTCATTATTTTTGACATTTTGCCGATCCCACCGTAAAGAAACATACGAATCGTTCAGCCGCGATGTAGAGCGACATTCGTATGCTACGAAATGCACGGTAAACCCCCCTTCAACTCCCTTCAGGCGATTAAGCCTTCACAATTTCGCGTTGGAAGAAATCTATTTACATTGGTTCCTGACTTCAACGTACTTATAAAATTTAAAAGAATTATTTATCGCCGGTTTCATCTGGGTCTTGCAATTCAATGTTGCACGACTTTTTGATCCACTGAATGATAGAATTCAATGAGGGCGATTTGACAGGATTTGTGAGAGGGTAATACGTTTAGGTACTTTACGAAATTTCAATTTATTATGCTACAATGAATGACAATAAAATGTATTACCTATATGGTAAAATAAATAAGGCAGTGTATGCTCTTTTGCTTATTTTTCCGTATCTTTTACACATCCACTCCATATGTTTAAACCTACTGTCCTGCAAAGATCACACCGAACTGCCGACTCTGTTAAGACACATCGAACGCTATCGCGATGTGTTCTTCGCAGACAGTTGCGTTACAAGATTCATTATCTGAATACTTTAGCAAAGTAATTATAGTAGTTAGTTGAAAACGGCAGTGGTTACGAGAACCTCTCGATTAATATAATTTACATGTAATTACATGGTATATTTGCAAATGTTCTTGGTAATACAGAGATGACAGCGGCTGAGAAAATAGCACCAGAAATTACTCTCTGAATAATTACAACTTTCGGATCTTCAGTATAAAGTGGAATGTAAAATATATCAATGGAGACAGGAAAGTCACGATAATTCGATTAATATCACTATTAATCGCATCCGTGATTTTGCTGTGTCATTTACTATTCGTTAATATTTTAATTTTTTATTATCGAGGCGTATTACATAACTTCTTTGGCAAATGTCGGCGATAGAGCGTGCTCGAATTAAATAAACAAATTACATCGTCGGGTCGAATGGATGGTGCGGGAAACGAGCGAGCACAGGCCGTAATTGTAATATTAATGCGCAGGTTTAAAAGAATTTCTTGTATCGCTGAAATTTTCATTAAGGCTTTAGAAACTAGAAGCAATATTACAGCCAGCTTTCTCTTTTAAGTTCTTTGCGCAGAAGTGATACGATGGCTCTATATAACAAGCAAGTCATATTACGCAGTGGTAACAGTATTTTTACTAGCCCTTCTTCGGTTCAATTTCTCTATCTATCGTGCACTAATTTGCACAATGTTGACTGTGTTGTAAGAGACGTGTACCTGAGTAATAGAAGGTACAATATTAAGTTTCATCAATTTCATTAAGCTTTATTAAAAAAAATTCAATATATCATTTCATCAACGTTAGTATGCTCGTTAATCCTCGTAAAATGATTTCGTAAGTTTAATGAAGTTAGCAAGAAATATTTTTTTATACTCTCATGTAAAAAACCTTGTAGCATTAGTTTCTTACTGTTCGGTACATTTCGAAATTTAAAATAATACATACGCATGGAACAATTCGAACATCTTACAATTAAACGTGGAAGCAACTTTGCGTGTGGTAATTAATTATTCACTAAATATGCCATTCAAGTTCTTGAAGGACACTACTTAATTTGCAACGAGAAGAGAAGATGAATTACTTTTGTGCGCCAATTTATAATTCCCATTACAAATTATCATTGCTTTAAATCGATTATTATAATTCTAATATATCACTGTAAGACATGGGACATGTATTAGGGCATTATTCGCACAGCTATGAATTATGTTCGTAAAATTACGCATATAAAATTCCTTTATCTCGAAATTTCGTATTTACATTAAGGATCGCGTAACGGGGTATTGAAGATTACTTTGCTAATTCCATCTAAACGCAAATTGCGGCATACAGAGAAATAAATACTACATAGTGAGCATTTCTAAAGATCAGTCTTTTCATTTCTATCTTCTACGAAATTTTAAATAATGATGTAAAGATTCAGCTATGATTCCGTTTATAAATTTACAAATCAAACGTGTACCTATCGCGATAATTAATTTAATACTCATACTTCGAAATTCTAGTTAACACGAAAATAACAAAGCGCGAAACCATTCGACCGCCACTTCGTGACCGTATCGTGTTACATTTTCATGTTATCAATGACATATCATACTCCTAAGACAAGTATTAGTTGTTAATCACATAGCATTTTTTTAAGAACTTCATAATATTGTGTATTACGTGCTCAACTCTAAGAAATTCTTACTAAATCCTTACTGTCTGTACTGAAATTGGATATATTCGAATGTACGCATCCTATTTCTGTACCTATCTAATTAATTAAAACCGAACAATGAAATTCGTTTGCACGCACAGCTTCCGTATAAAATGAATACTGCGCGTGTGATCGATTATAACAGGAGAAACCATACTAGGTACTTGCACTCTAGAACGCATCAAAATTCTCTTTTCGTTTCACGTATATTATCTGGTAACTACCCTTTCACAGTTACGGTACGAATCACAACCAGTATACGAATCTAGAATGTAAGTTTTACATTTAAATATTCGCTAGGATTTATACAGACACAGTTCCCTCTGTATCTATTTAAGATTTTTTACCGAGGTATTTCACATTTATAGTAGAGCTTTCAATTATGTCCACTTTTCCACTGACGATCACATGGAAACCTATTTGTAATTACTTTGCTTATGGCGTATAGCTTTGGTCAAAATAATTTGAAGAGTAAGAATTACATTTCGATTGTACATCACCTACCACAAGTGAAATCAATCAACCAGTTACTTAAATATAATTCAGCTACGTGTTATAATTATAATCAATTAAATATATTAACATAAACAAAAACAGAATTCTAATTATGAATAACATTGCAATGACATCGACGATCTCTAAATTTTATCAATGTATAGAAAAATTAGGTATATGTTTACGCTACTTTCGAGTAATTTTCATACACATTCATAAAGGATCGCTGCGTCAGATGTTATTCCAAGTAGTAGATATACTATACATATTTAGTGCACTAAATTATTCATGATCTTTAATTCTGAATATTTTCGAATATGTGCCGATTCGTTTAAGCACTTCAAATAAATCCTATAAACTGAGGAATTGATATAACAAATAATAATTGGTACTGAAATCTGGTACAAATTATTGCTAAAAATAAATTATGTACAAAGCCAAACATTCCTAATATGCAACGTATAACATTGCTTATATGATTTGGAATGTATTTACAATATTATTTTCTAAGAAGCGAACTTATAAGCTTTCATCGGATTAATAATTAATTAGAGCTAATACATATAGTCATTATCGGTACTAGTAAGCAAAACTATGATTTGCAAATGTACATTTCTCGATAAAAATGTTACAAAATAATGTTAAATCGCCGAATTCTAAAATGTATCTTTTGTTTACGAGTAATGCTTTGCATTTAATTTCAACACAATAAGGCCTTTTAAAACACGGCACGCGTGCTTTTATTCGCGAACCTCTATACACGGCTGTAAAAATCCAAAGTAATAACTGGCGCACGTGAAGAATTTTTAATGGATCAAAGCGCTGCTGTGTGAAATTACTAGAAAATAATTTGACACAGTGTACCGTAACATACTGTATGCAAAGAAACTATAATTAAGTACATATATTAAATTACCATCATCTTTGTATAACCAGTGTTTGCAATGCTTTGTTATTACGAGATAGTATACCACTCTGAGGCATGAAGTATCATAAATTAACCCAAGTATCTTAAAATTAACTTGCACGAGAACCAAGTTTGTTTACAATCCTTACGATAATTAATTCATTAATTCGGTTATGGTGTATCTCTTTGCTAACTTTTAAATAAATATTATAACTAAAGAAGAACGTAGAGTTGGCGAATGATGTATCGAAATTTTGGCATTCCCGCGTTGTCCAAAGAGCGATATAACCTCAGCCATTAATAGTTATAGATAACGAAGCCAATATTGTTACAATAATTTGTAATTTCATATTCGAAAGCTGAGGCGAATGGTTCAAATTGTTTTCTATCGCCTCTATACGTAATACTCATTCTTCTGGAAGTTGAATGCACAGTTACACTTTACCATGCCTTTGAACATCAAAATTCAAATATGCGACTATCTTATTTGACTTTACTTTTCTCATACACATTTATGTAAGAATACTTATTCTTATTCTTAAATAAGAATTACTTTTCAAATTGCCGAATTACGAACAGAATACACTATTTCAAATTACCGTGTAATTATACGTAAATAATCAATAACCATCGTTCGGTGTAAATGTACAAAAGAGTTTTGTTATAATGATATAAAGAAAGCAACGTGACTTATACAATGTCGGTTTGATTAGCGACATGATGAACTTTCTCGTACGATGTCTTGAACTCTTCAAATCTTTTCACTTCCTTGAGCAAGTCCTATACACATTAAAAATCGTCAAAAACTTCACGCTATAAGGAACATTATATTCTCTACGCCCTACCAGATGAAAATAGATGGCACAGTGAATGGACGAACGTTAGAAAACGAGCGAATTGAAGAAAATATTAAAGCATGCAGAGAAGAATAAATAAATACAGAGCGGTGTAGAGGAATAAAGCATATTTACCTTTGGCAGTGATTTTCTATCATAACTCTGAGCATATTTTCCTACGCATCGGCTCAGTTGCACATAAATGTCGCACAATACTTCGACAGGTGAATCCTTCGTGACGTTAACAGTATGTTGCCATGCGCTCTCCAACTCATTCTTATCCACCACGAGCTTCTCGTTCTCTTCGAATCTGGCTGGACTAGAATCACTTTCAATGGCAAACGACAGTTCGTCCATACTTTCCCGCCTGGACGATGAGTTCGAGCCACTGTTCTCCACATTTTTGTCTTCCTCCATGTAACTTATCTCCATATTCTCGAGTTCCTCGATGCGTTGATCAACGACGTTATTGCTTTGCGCTCCCTGCGCGTCCTTTGAGTTCTCGATCTGCGAATCATTCTCCGAGTCGGAATTGTCGAAGAGAGCCACATGCCCGTTCAGAACGTTGTTCGCTTCAGTCTCGAATTCTTGGAACTTTTCTAAATCGATGCTGGTAGTTTCGCTGGCGAGACAGACCTTGCTGTCGGGCGTAGTCACGCTGTCGTCGAACGCGATCTTCTTCTTTTTATGGACTTTCTTCACGTAGCCTCGGGCCCAGGCGGGTATTCTGCGCTTTCTAGAGTTACCGTATCTCCTTCCATTTACGACCAAAGAGTGGCTAGGACTCCCGGTATCCTTTTTATCCGCTCGCTCGATTGCAGATACAGGCAGGTCTGGTTTCGAGTGGTTCTTACTTTCGGGCTCGTTGTTGCAAACGGTGTCGACGACTCTGCGGCTCTTTGAGATCTCGCGACACTTGTCTTCGAAGTCAGAGTCCAGTTCCGCTTTTATTAACGCGTACGCGTTGTCGCGAAGCGAGCATGCGCGATGCCTTATCAGCTTGTCCGCCGGATCTCTGTGAAAAAGTAGAATGGGGCATATAGATACTGAATGGCAGAAAAGCACATCACTAATGAGAAGCAATGTGAACTAATGTGAGTGGTCTTCAATGATATAATTTCCTTTATATGTATATATGAAACTAGCGAAGTGTATATATGAGAGATTGAAGGCCACTGTTTCTACGGAGCGACAACAGCAACGGATAAACAGGAATGTCAGAACTACCTCTTCAATATTCCAAGGGAAGGCCTATCGCGTAAGCTGACATGAAAACACACAATATGAATGTCAGTATAAACTTTAGCTCCATTATTTATATTTATATGTCTAAATGTGCCATAAACAAGATAAACAAACATCTATACGAATAAATATAAATAATAGCGTGTAAGATAGAAGTCCTTTATAAACCTAATAATCTGTTTTTCAACCAAGAAATCAAAATATTTCAACGTATATGAAAGTATTATAAAACTTTCGGCATAATTTATAAAGGAAATCGAAGAATACGAACTTAGACTAATATTTCTGTGCTCAGTTACGCTTAATCTTTAAATACATTTCTCTGAATATGAGCGTGAGATTTTATTAATGAATCTTACACTATTTTTTACTAATGGATTTAATGATATAAATGCTGAGTATTGAATATACTGACCTGTCGGGATTATATTCCAATGCATTTTTACATATCAAATCAATATCGTCAAGAAAGTCTCGAGCGCAAAGATAACAATGCATATCGATCTTAGTCATCATCGTTTCTAAATCCATGGGCTGCTTTATTATCATGTTGTAGTCTGGCACTTCCTCTGTGTCCACTGGTTTCGTGAACATAAAGAATCTGTAACGCAGACACTCGATATCAATTATACTTCGCGGTACATAATCAAGGAAAAAACGATGAGCTATATATAAACATATTTACTGCCTGTTTCTCGCAAGTTTCGCGCAGATTTCCCTCAAGAAGATTCTTAATTCTCTTAATGAAACCTCTTCTTTCTCGTACAAGAGCTTCTTCTCTTCGTCTGTTAATTTCTTTGGCATGGGGTTCGGCGCTAGCGGAAGCTCTTCCAACACTTCAACTTTGTAGTGCTTTATTTTCGGTGACTTCACGCTTTGAATCATGAATATAGGTCGGAAGAATGTCGATCTTTGCTCCGCCGTTGGTGTTTCCATACAGTAGACTTCTCCCCGAAGCTCGCTGAAAAGGCTTCGCAGTTGGCTAGGGAGGTCCTGATATGTTGTATCACTCGTAGCTACAATTAGGATAGGCAATGAGGGGTCAAGCGCTGCGATGCGGCACAGAAAGACCGCTTTCACGGTCTCGGGTACAAGCGGCCACCATTGATCGATCGATCGGATATAAATTATGGACGGCACATTCCTGGCAGCTTCGTTAAACACCTACAATACGAACGTTAATATAGACGTATCTTAAACGAGGATTTCTACTGTTATCATCGGCAACAAACCTGTACACAAGTCTCTTCCGGAGATCGCCCGCTCTCTGCAAAAAGAGTGCTAACATCTAATGTTTGAACTGGTAGATGCTCCATGTGGTACAGTAGTGCCTGCGCTAGGTGTGGGCTTTGGCCTTCGGATAAATTCCCTCCGGAAATTAGTAGCCTCGGGCGATGTATTCCCTTGGTAATCTTTATCCTGGAAGGAGCGTTTAATAGAATAGCGATGCGTTAAAACGTGATATCAGAAACTGAAGCAAGTTCCTTACTTTGCCATAGCCGGGTTGACTCCTTGCGGAAATATTCCTTTTACCGAGTTGAGTAATACTTCGAGAGGAGGTCCTAGCAGAGGTTCCATAAACGGTTGCAATTTCCTGCGAGAGCAGGGCGACACTCTTTGCGACGATGGTACAAGTATAGAACTAGCTTGTAAAAAATCTTGCTTCTTTACCTGTGAGAAACATTGCGCGACGTAGAGTTTGATTAACTTATGGTTTACTTGGCGTACATTAATAACAACTCACTTCGACTCGCTCAGGATCTAAGAGTAATCTATTATTGGTCGTGTATATTTGGGGATACGTTCTCCTAAGTCCTTGCAAGACCGCTTCGGTGCACAAAGCCCTCAAGTCTGAGCCGCAGTATCCAGTTGCTTTCTCGGCCAACACTTCTAACAGCTGCTCCGCCGGAGGAGTTTTCCATTTGCTCACGTGGATTTTCAATATCTCTAATCTTTCTTTCATAGCTGGCAGAGGGAAAAATAATTCCCGATCGAAGCGACCCGGCCTGCGCAGTGCTGGATCGATGGCATCTATTCTATTTGTTGCTCCAATAACTATAACCTGTTACCAATTGAATAATAGATGATACTTAGTCTCGAGCGTTGCGTAATAAAAATTCAACGTGCTTTACCTCTCCCCTATCACTGAGGCCATCCATAAGCGCCAGAAGCGTAGACACAATGCTAGCGTGAATTTGATCCTGCTTCGTACTTCTAACAGGTGCGAGGCCATCTATCTCATCGAAAAATATTATGGACGGTTTCATTTGTTGAGCCTGCTCAAACAACAATCGTAATTGGCGCTCTGATTCTCCGACCCATTTGGATAGGCAGTCCGCGCCTTTCCTCATAAAGAATGCCATCTTTCTAGTGCCCCGGCTACATTCGTTCGCCAATGCTCTAGCTATTAACGTCTTGCCGGTTCCTAAGCAAATATTTTATACTCAGCATTAATCGTGGTAATTCATACTGTTTGCTTTCTGCTTATGTATTGATTGATACTATTGTACTGTACTGCAAAGTGTAATGATTGATATAGATATGTAGATATGAGAGACAGTACCCGGTGGACCGTGAAATAGCACTCCTTTTGGCGGAGTAATGTGAAAACGTTCGAACACGTCTGGATACATCATTGGGAAAACAACCATTTCTTTAAGGCAGTGAATATGTGACTCTAAACCGCCAACATCGTTGAACCTAATGTTGGTATCTAAAGTGATTGGATTTATGTCTGCTTTACGATCAGGTGGTCCACCTTGAGGTATTACCGATTGCCTGTTATAAAATTAACAAGATCAGTGGCTTACTGCAGATGCACTCTAAACCCGTTGAAACCATTTATACATCTTCAGATCATACCTTGCTTTCTTGCTTTTCTTCTTATCATAGCGTTGGGGTTCTGAATCACTAGAATCACTAGAACTTGTACTTTTGCTTCTATGCTTACGCCTTCTCATAGAATTACTAAGAACACTCCTAAATGCTTTTATAGATCGTTGAACTGGCTCTACGTTGGCTTGAAATCTATCTACGGTTGGTTTTTTCTGACGTAAACTGTATTTTCTAGGGCCTGGTGAGTCAGAAGACTCGCTTAAATCACTATCTACCACTGTAAGATAATTGAATATAGATAGAATCAGTACACTGTTTACAAATGAAGAAAATGATCAAGTTCGTGGCTTAAATGTGAACATCAAACCTGTAAATTTCTTACCCCTTGGTAATTGCCTCTGCGCTGTTCTTCTAGTTCGTTTAATCCGCGTATACATATCTTCGTAACCCTGTAAATATTTCATATTGAGAATTCATAGTAAAATATATACCTGTCCGTATTATTATAGAAAACCATTTACATCTTCATTCTCAGAATTATCATTATTTTCTGCTTTCTCGCTCTCCTGAGAGCTACCTTCGTCACCTTCGACTCGCTCCACTTTAGGCTTCTCATCCTTCTCGACTACATTTCCACCGAGCCTTGTCACCGGTCCCTCTCTCAGTCTACTCGGGCTATCGGACTTTCTTGTTCTGTAAACCAAATATTTGAAATGCGCGAGCCCAATCGCAATGCACATTTATAAAACAGATATTTACCTCACGTCTTTTTCCTCGGTCGATTTACTTCTAGTTTCTACTTTATCTTTATGCTCTCTCTCTGTTCTGTCTCTTTCCTGCCTATCCTTAAGATCTCTAATATCTTTCTCCTGTTCAGTTTTCTCTCTAAGGTCACGATCGCTTCTGCCTCTAAGCTCCCTACTATTTTGCCGATCGTGCTCGGCTCTCTCCCTAATGTGCCTCGATGAATTCTTGTTAGGAGGATGATTCTCGCGTGATCTAAGAGGCATGCGCTCTCTCAAATCGCGCTTCCTCTCGGGAACTTCGTCCACCATTTCTTTATCGGACGAAGAGCCATGTTGTTGAAACATAGGATAACCTTTCAATGTTTGCGTTCCTAAAAATATTGTGGGCAATTGAAACAATCATCTTTATTCGTTTATTAAATTATAGTCTCTTATAAAAGATCGATAATATCGACTGTCATGCAATAACGAATAAAGTAACTTCATATCGGAATATAATTGAAAGGGATTCTTCACCTAAAATCCAGCTAGTATTAAGATTATCATATGTTTGCATTCTATTGCGCGTACTACGGCGTACGCTTAAATTATTCATAGATATATGGCGAGTAGTGTTCGAATGCGATCGTAAAGTACGTAGACTTTTAACCCGCCTGGCATTGGAGCTCAGACTGCGGGTTCTTGCAGAAAAAATATCTTCTTCGGTATCCATCGAGTCCAATGCAGCATCATCATCTGACATTATCTATAATATATCAATTAAAAATCAGCCGTCAATGTACATCGATTCGATCGCACTGTACACGAGTCTCTAAAGATCGTCCTATATATTATTTTAAATCATAGATTTGACACGTGCACGTGTACAAATTGAAATACTGACTTCTCAAACATTATTAGGAAAAAAAAATTATGGCATCGAATACTATGAATTATTAACAGTATAAAACAAAGCGTTGCAAATTTATCCTCCACTGCAGGAGGCAAGAAGATAAAAATTTAATTGTTTGACAGATAACAGGTGTCCTTTCTCAGACTTCCCTTTTTCTATAAAATGGAACACCGCCCATTTGAATGGCTCTTGAAAAAGGCAAAGACTATACGTGGAATTATGGATAAAATGTTCCTTAATAGGAAATGATAGTGGTGCTAAGAAGCTCTCGTCTATAATGCGAAAGAGTGGGGATTAAAATGTGCACTGTGTATAATAAACAAAGCACCATGAAAGCAATTAGTCTCTTCCTGAAACAGGCGAATTTTAACCTTCGCGATCATTCCTTATCGGAGGTGTTCGGTGGACGAAATATTCCTTGCCTTGCTGCATCGAATTACCTTCATCTGGCCAGTTCTTGCTGCCGATCTTTATAAAAATTAAAAACGAAACTTGGAACGTCCGTCATATGCCTCGGGTGAAGTAACACCACTTTCTCGATCCAGTGCACGTAGCGCATGCACACTGAGCCTTCACAAAGGTCGTTTTACCATCGACTATCACTTAAAGTTATTGCACATCGGAACGTGGTAAATAATAACTTTTGCGATACACATGATAACCGACGAGTCTGCTGACGCGATTGGAAATTCTGTTCAGAGCCGGGTTATTACAAAATTTATATTGCAAAGTCTCTGCATTTGCGAACTCATACTGAAATTGGCTGTAAACGTACCCGTGGGTCTAACCTAACCCGTTTGCCAATTGTGAACACCTTTAATATATGGGGTGTCTGTCGCAATAATAGCCACGGTTTTTCAATGACTTGAGAAAAAATTGTTAGTACAAAGAAATTATTAATTGGAAGCTGTTAGCTCTCAGTAAAGATTAAATTGTTGTGATGAAGGGATTGAAATTACCTTTCTTCGGTTCGATAAACCGAAGTTATTAGATTATATTTCTTCTCAAAAAAATTGTGGTGATTATTAAAATGGACACCCTGTATAATTTAGGAATAAGACAACAGCGCTCATCGATTCAATGGTGTATCTATGAACGGTAAATATACGATTTAAGAATGGGAATTTTGGAAATTATAATGTTCTGTTCAAAGCACTCGTTTTATGTTGAGAAAGAAACGTATATTATTTTAACATTAATTCGTTTACAATATACAAATGATGAATATATTGAGGTTTTATAAATTTCAAGCTTGTATTCGAATTAAGACTCATATTGCGCGCGCTTGTGCCATCATGAAAGTAACGGGATCTGTAACAATGAAAATAAATCTTTTCAATCGACTCGAACGGGAGATTAAAGTTAATAGAGATTTTGTTTACCAGTTATAAGTTGTTTGGAGTTATTTCGACTAATCAAGAATGTATAGGAAACATTTATGGAACATTCCTTTCTGGTGCCGCCCATTGAAGCGCCCTCAACAGTGGTGGGTCCGTATTTTACCTAACGTAGAAAAGTGAATTTTCTACGCGTAGAATAAGACGTAGTAAATAGTTTAACTTTACTACGTCATGTATTTTATGTATAAAATCACATTGTTTGAAAAACCGTTGTAGACTTTGGAACGCCATAACCTGCATCGATATATCGCATTCATTAAATTCAGAATTGCAACAACATACTCATTGTTAGATGATGAATTTTCCCAACCATCTAAAAGTAGAACTGCATTTTTGGATTTAATCGAAATTGGTTGTATCTTGAAATTTGACGTTATGTAAATTATTCGACAATGTCGGTCGAGTTGGAATTTTATAAGCTGAATGCAATTTATGAATAAAGTTCCTAAAGTGGTCAGATTCAATAATACTAAATGGAATGGTACATCCAAAGAAATAATCTGCTAAAGGTTTATCAATTTCTCCAGAATCTATGTTGATATACGTAAAAATTCGAGTATTTTTTGCACACGAAAGATATGACTAAAAAATTTCATGTTATTTATAATTTTGTTATAAGTATATTCCAATCTTTCTTTTTAAAGTAATTTAAAACATTGTGCAATAAAATTCAATACAATAGATAGAGGTTAAGTGTTTGTATTTGAATTTTTGACATTTTCTACATTTTCTACATTTTATACAATTATTTACATTTTTTACGCTTGTTACGTAGTAAATTCGATGTAACGTAGTAAACCCAACACTGGCCCTCAATGAGAATTCTTTTCGTAAGGTTGAAGATGCAAGAAACGGAAAGCGCTTCTTAGTCGTAAAATAATCTTTCGCAATTTAAACCAAAAGTGAATGAATTCATTTATTATACATATATGTACATATATATGGACTGTCTAAGATATATAACATTTAAAGAAAGCATCACCAATCGAATTAGCTAATTATTTCGTACTTTTACATCCCTCGTTACTACCCCGTTTAATTAGACTTGCAATTATGAAAAGTGTTAGAATATAATGCCGAGTAACGTTACATCTCAATTCCAGTGGAAAGGGTCGGCTTACCCCACCCCGCGGCACATAACGCAAACGTCATTCGCAAGTATTATTGTTGAACGTTGGACTAGGTCAGTTCTGTGGAGAATGTCGAGGTGAAGACGCGTATAGCGCTCCGCTGTGTATTTTCCACCATTATGGTTTTCCCGAAGCAAATATTCGAAATCTTTCTAATTAGATGCGACTCTACTACCAGTTTCTTTTCTTTGAAAGTTCAAAATTATGAAATTTGAAGTAATTTTTCAAATAGGTACTACATATCTGATTCGGAAATCAACACGTGGTATAATTCGATTCTTCTTGATGTGACGTTTCCAACAGAATATATAAAATTTGTGATGTGTTCTCACAAATCATTCTACAGACTTAAATCATCGTCCTTCGAAACAGTTGGAACATTCACGAACCCGCTTACCTTTTTCGTGTCGCATCCAACATTATCGATTCAGCATGGAACGAGATTACAGCGCCACTAGTGGTGAACTCTGTGACTAAATACAGATGCCTGAGGCATCATGCCTCGTGAAAGTTTCTCTCATCCTTTTGGTGCATGCGTCGTGCAGGATTTGTATTAAATGGTTTGTGTACTTTTGAATTCTAACGAGGTGTATTATTATTGTGCGATTATCGATTAGAAAATCCAGAAATTTTGCTTACCTGGCGAATGCTTCTTTAATAATCATCGGCACTTTTTTCAATGTTGTTCGTTTTGTAGGTTACAAATCTGTACAGGGGGATACTTTGTAAAATACTAAGAGCTTTAAAACATCTACGCGGATGAATATTAAATATTCTGTACAAATGTTTTGTGGGACAAAATATCGTTTTCTAACCAATTTACCTGTTTTACGTTTATCAAACTTCCAATCCGGTAAGCCAGTAACAGATTTAATAATAATCCACAAATACAAACAATTACTTAGATCGACGTGACATCTAATTTTTGCTACGTGACGATACAAGTTCAATGATATTTCGCTATCAATTGCTATACGCTGGATCGCAGGAGGCGTTCGTTTCTCATGTCGTATCGTTTATTTGCAGACAATATATTGTATAGAAACATGTCTGTCCAAGTCGACGATAGTAACCCAGACACTGTTGAGAAATCCAACAAAAGACAATTGGTCGATGAGAACGACGAGGTTGTAGCCAAAGCGCAGAAGGTAGAAGAAATACCTGAGAATGTTAAAGAAAGGCTTAAGAGAAGAAATTTCGTACTAATGTTGGGTTATCTTGGCAAAGATTATTTTGGTATGCAAAGAAATCCTGGTAAAAAAACTATAGAAGAAGATTTATTATCCGCTTTGCTAAAGTCTGATTTCATTACAAAGGATCAATTTGAAGATATAAGGCAAATCAAATTTCAAAGAGCTGCACGTACAGACAGAGGTGTGTCAGCAGTTAGGCAAATTGTTTCCCTTAGGCTGCGTAAGTAACACATTTAATAATATACGCGACGCATCGTAGCTCGATATATTTTCTAAAAATATATTAGTAGCGAGAAATATATTAATTCAATTCGTAACTTCGTAAATATTTACAGCGCTAGCTAATTAACAGTTTTCATGTTACATATTTCAACTGCAACTTTCTTTCAGCGGACCACACGAATAAGGAAGAAATAAATCAACATCTTCCGCCAGAAATTAGAGTGTTCGGTGTGAAGAGAGTGACTAAAGGTTTTAACAGCAAGAACCAGTGCGACGCAAGAACGTATAGATATGTTATTCCTACATTTTCTTTGGCCCCAGAAGATCCCATCTTTTTACAAATTGGCGAAGAGCGGGAACTAGACGTAGAGAAGCGACTCGAGCAACTTTCTACGATAGATGGAAAACCGTATAATGAATTTCGATTGACCGCAGATATGCTAGATAAATTGAATGAAACTCTAAAATTATTTGAACGCACGCATAATTTTCATAATTTTACATCCAAAATGTAAGCTATTTTAAACAGTAGAACATTGTTATATATATACAAAAATAAACCCCTAATTTTGTAAATTCTTTTACAGAAGACCGTTGGACCCAAGCGCTCGACGTTATATCATAAGCTTTCGTTGCGTTGAAACGTTCGTTGCAAACGACACAGAATTCGCAGTGTTGGAAGTGAAAGGACAAAGCTTTATGCTGCATCAGATTAGAAAAATGGTGTCTTTAGTAGTAGGAGTTGCCAGAAATATTGTTACAAATGATATACTTAAGGATGCATTTTCGTTAGAAAGAATTGACATTCCTACCGCGCCCGGCTTAGGATTGAGTTTGCATCATGTAAAATATCGTACTCTTAAATTACTCCCGAACTCCTGTGATTAATGTTTACTACAAAAATTCCATATTTCCCATTGTTCAGGTACATTATAAGTATTATAATAAAAGGTACGGGACAGATGGAATTCACGAAACACTAGACTGGGATGAATGCGACGAAGAAGTAGAGAAATTTTATAAGGAATATATCCTGAAGAATATAGTAGACACGGAAGTTTCAGAAAAGACGTATCCTTTTTCTCTGCAGTTATTTACTTACGAAACATCTTGCACAGCACATTTACCTTAACTAACATAACATAGGACGTTAACTTGGTTGGCAAGTTTTCTTACGCCAAAAAGATTCGCTTTCAGAGACCCTGTTACACCTTGCGAATGTGTTTGATAAAATATACCACTGTATTTGCACACGTCAAAACTGTATTAAATACCGTTTCTCACTAATCATCGTCCATTATTTTACAAATTACGATGCTGCTACGCGTAAATCGTCACATTGAAAATGTGTTACCTTGAAAGTATCATTAATTTGTGATTGTTGATTAATCGTAATAATCAGTTGCCTTGTTCTTTCTTATATCTCTTCTAAATATTGTGACATGTCAGTTGTTTATATTATTTACGATTTTCTACATACGTCGGCTTTAAATAGGGATATGATGCATATCCGCATCGCGTATTTTCCCTCGCGAACGAACACATGCAAATATCTAACAGATACGGCTGCCAGCTTGTGTCTGTGCTCGCTTCAGACGGGTAATTCCAGATTGCTATAGGCTCAGTAGGCGATCGGCGAGTACCGGGTCGAGACGTGAATTGCGAAATTTCTTTACATTTCGCATTCATTATTATGAAGAACGCTATAATTATTTTGACAATTGTTTGTAGTAAGTAAACGCATTTATTCGGCAGCATAAATTTTTTACATTGTTCTTTGAATCCAATTAAATTAAAAGTGGAATGCTGAAAAGTGATAGGAAACTAGAATTAATAGAAAGTACTGATATTTAATATTTCAAGTAATATTCTTAATATTCAGAAAAACCTTGATTTAAAGTGAATGAATTTAATATACTCTGCAATAAATTTTGCTGCCAAGATTATAGTAAATTGTTTCTAATAAACATGGAATCATTAATTTCGTCGCATTCTAAAATAATTGATTTATAATTATCCGGGATATTCCAGTAATTGTGATGTAATAAAACAATCAGGATAAAGTATGCAGCAGGTTTCAGAAACCAGTTTACTGAAGGCCTTGAACTCTAGAGAGAAAGAAGATGCTGATACATCTGAATCAAAGATGATGTATTGGTGTGTGATAACAGAATAGTTACACGGAATAGTGCAGAATTATGAAACGAAATTTCACGATTTTATTGGAGGCAATTTACTTAAGGATCGAAAAAGCATATATTCTTAGAAAATTCAAATAAAATACAAATACACAAAAAATTGTATGTGCATTTCTTTACAGATCTATTAGAGTATGGATATGGACAGAGTAGTAAATGTGGGTAAGTTTACTTGTGTACTTCATGCTATTGAAGCATCTCATTTAATCTATTCATAATATTCGATAAGAGGTTTATTTCAGTAATTAAAAATGATAAATTAATCCGTTCTTTTTTTTCTACAGTCTGGAAAGATTTCGATGCAAGGATGGGCAGTGTATAGCGAACGAGTTGTTGTGCGATGGACGAGCACACTGCAAAGATGGGTCTGATGAAACAGTTGTAGAATGTACCAAACCAGAAATAACGTGCCCCGATTATGCATTTCGATGTTCATATGGTGGATGCGTAGATGGAGATGCAACTTGTAATGGAATAAGAGATTGTGTTGACAATAGCGACGAGACATTATCTAGATGTAGGGATAGAGGGACTAATGAATCAACAACGTGTTCACCGAATCAATTCTTATGCGATAATAAACAGTGCATCCCTATAAGCAGTTTATGCGATGGTACCGCTGATTGCGCAGATAAATCAGACGAAACGTTTATTCAATGTGGATCAATCTCGTAAGTTGTAAGCTGGAGAACTAAAACAATCCAAATTTATACAATTCATAATTATGCAAGAGTCGCATTATAATTATATCTATATTGTAATTATGTACTGTGTTTATGTAAGAAGTAGATAAGATAATCTTCACACCTATAGGTAACGAATGGTTCACAGCTGTTGACCGCTCATTAATACATGTCTACCTTAAATCTCTATAGGTGTCCGCAATTAGTCTTTCGTTGCAACTATGGTGCCTGTATCGATGGTGACTTAAAGTGTAATGGAGCTGTGGATTGTGCAGATGGTTCGGATGAAGATCCAAGAGTATGCAGAGATATCCCAGTCACAACCGTGCCTGACACAACTTCTAGCACCACTACTGCCCGGACTCAGAGTCCAAGGCAACCTTGCATTGCACCTCCGCAGCCGAAAAATGGCTCCTGGAAGTTACATAAATCACAGTGCGCCAGCGGAGAGCATTGTGATGTTCCAGAAGGTATTCAAATGGAGCCTGGAACGTATTTGGTTTATGACTGTAATCCTGGTTATAAAATTAGAGGCTCTCCTAATGTAATTTGTGGTGTAGGACGCACATGGTTTGATATTCCAGTCTGTACAGGTACAGGAGTACTACGATATTTAACTTGGATATATAATCGAGGCAAGATATTATAAGCAACATTCTGTGTTCTAGAAATACGCTGCAGACCTTTACAGACAACTTCGACAAATGCCGTGTGTTTGTACGAAGACGAAGATGTGTCGTGCCAGTCTCCCGTTTTACCCAGAACAGTAGCGGAATTAACGTGTCGCACTAGTTATCGCCAGGACACGGGATTATTGTCGAGATCGACAGTTAAATGTAATAAAACTGGTCAGTGGGACCCGGAACCGATACGATGCATTCCAGGTCCGTTAACAATAAATATATACGTTAACGAACCTGTCTCGCAACAGACTAACATAACGAGGAATAATTCCACGGTGATAGAGATTTCGGACGATAAAATTGTTATTTATAGAAATCAAGAAAAAGAGTTTAATCCGAACATTGGCGTTAGAATCGATAATGAAACTGAATACAGACATCTGCCGTATTAATTCAAAAGGGAGTTATCTGGTCAAAAGGTGGTACTGAGATAAATGACTTTTAGTATTCTGGGCTGTGCTATCGTTATGATATATAAATCGGATGAGGCTAAATATTAAATCTGAATAAAAAGATATCTAAATATTTCTGACAAACCCCTAAAATCTTGATATATAAAGCAGAAAGCTTCTATATATGTTGGTGTTTTTATCTGTCGCTTAAAAACTTTCGAACGATAAACTCTGGGATCACGAAATGTGCCTCAGCTCATTATGCCTGACTAATCCAGATGAATGTGACCATTTTCACAAAAAAATTTGTATAAAATCAGAATCTAAATTTTGGGCGAAGTCGAGTTAGTAAAGTTAGTATTTCATAAACTCCAAAGAAAACTTTGGTAGAAACGCCCAAAATCAGGCATCGATTTCAAGTACGTCCGAAATATAAACTGTTATATCCGCTTGATCTTGAATATATGATATAAACAATTTCACGAATTAAATTGAAATTATAATAGTGAACATCTAAAAGATCTGTATTACATTTTTGCATTTATTGAGATAATTCACGTGACAGTATTTGTACATGAGGTGTTGGGTGATGAGTATTATAAAGTTTTATATATATTTGCCTGTTAGCTCACGCTATATATATGTTTCTAATAAACTTGTTGATGTATTTACTTTCAAATTTGTTATCTATTCCTATACAGCACTGTTACTGTAAGAAGTAAATGTGGATTATCTCTCGTAAATTGCAATTTAAAGTCGAGCATAATATGTAAGAACTAATCGCGATGTTATAATTCATAATTACACGTAATTCTGCTAGCATTGCAATTCGTACGTATTAATATTAATTTATATTACGCGTACATGATCCAGCCTAAGCAATACAATAATTTAAATATATGTTTTAGTATGCGGCATTACTACTCCAGACAATGTGCCGCTCATTGTGAACGGAACTCGACCAAAAATTAGTGAATTCCCATGGCATGCTACGATATACAGAACGGAAAAGCCTGGCGGACCTAAAGAATTCATTTGCGGCGCAACTATTATTCAAGAAAGGCTTTTAGTTACGGCAGCACATTGCGTTTATGACGAGGTCACCAAACGATTAGAGGACCCTTCGAAGTTTTTTATAGCAACGGGCAATATTTATAGGGAATACGATTCCCCTTTTCATAATTCGATAACTGTAAAGAAAGCTGAGGTATACATATACACGCAGACACGCTATTACAACTGTTTCGAACTATCGCCAGTGATTCTATTATTAACATTTGTTTATTTTAGGTAAAAAATATGTACGTCGTTTGTAATTACCTTGGATTAGAAGGAAATTATGCTGGGGATATAGCTCTATTAGAGATAAAAAAACCGTTTGTGTTTTCATTTCTATTACTGCCAATATGCATGGACATTTCTAACGATCAAGTTTCATTAGAGTCGGGGGTTTTTGGGAAAGTAGCAGGATTTGGTAGAACCGCTCTCGGAGCATCTAGTTACATTTTACAGTCGATTACGGTCCCATACGTTCCCTTGGGCACATGTAAAACATCAAGCATGCCTTATGAGACTGAAAGATACATTACGTTCGATAAATTTTGCGCTGGTTATACGAATGGTTAGTAGAGAATGTTTATTAATCACGATATCACACATTTCACGATATTTTTTCTACCATAACTTTTAAGGCTCTTTTAATACTCTTCTGGAGTGTGAAATTCTCAGTAAGAATGTGTACATTGTAGGAACATCAGTTTGTGACGGCGACAGCGGTGGTGGACTAGCTTTCAGAAGAAGAAATCTGTGGTACCTGAAGGGCATCGTTAGCGTTAGCCTTGGTACAACAACAACAGGGGCTGGCAGAATTTGCGACAGTAACTCATACTCTTTGTACACACAAGTGTCTAATCATATGACGTGGATACAAGATGTTATTCTTCGATTAGAATCATACAGATCGTATCCTGCATGTTCTTCGCAATTTACTTCAATAAAGCAAGTGGATTGAAATGTTCTTTCTTTTTTTTCGCACAAATGCATCAGTACTGCTCATTCAGGAATAAATATAACGCAATGTGTTCGTCGGATCATATATTATATTCATGTTATCATACATCATTATTACATATAGTTAAAATAAGAAAGCAGTAGGACATAAATTATACTATATTACTAATTTAAAAAGCCAAATATAGTCAAGCAAGGCGAGAACACATTAAGAGATTCTTCAGTATACAGTGAATGTAAAATGACAAAATTAGTTAAATACTCCGTTTATTATCATATTAAATGTACTGATTATAAGTGAAACTAGTGCTCAAATAATAGATAATGCGCTTAAGTAATTCCAAGTATATGTATCATATATTAATTAGGTTTTATAAATATCACAGAAAAACAATCGTTTTGTAAGGGTAATTCGATATTGATACTTCATTCTAAAATATTCAGGTTCTGCTAGCGATTGTTTACTTTGAATAGGTTGCGATGATGATGGTGAGGATGTTTTGGGTATGGTAGTATGGAATAGAGCGTAAGTTGTACTATGGAGAAAGTTTGGATATGTGACATTTCTATTAAAAAATTTACCACAAACGTGTAAGTCTCTTAAACTCTGTTCAAGTTCATCGACGCTAGAATCTAATTTTGTACTTGGTATCGGAGGGAAAACCCGGTCCTCGAGTCTCATTAATTCTTCTATTTCCTGTTCCAGATCAGTGTTTGAATCATCATTCTTCAGTCTCCGATAAAATAACTGGCACTTCTCTTTGTTGTTCCAAAGCCTAAAATCAAGAAATAATACAAACAAATAGTAAGGAATTTTATTGCATGAATGGATTCAAGACTGTATTCGCCTCGGTAAAGTCATCCATGGTATCTTTAACATTAGTTTCAGGTAAATTACTTTCATCTAATTTCTTGCATACATCGATGATTAAGATTTTAGAAAAAATGTTGTATACTATACTTACTTTGATTGCCCATAACAAATTCTGAAAAATCGTAATGAAACTTACGCGCCAGATCGGAATTCCCAACCAGGGCCGGCGGAACACAATGCGCCGAATAAGGCCGCCAGCCAAAGGGGGCACTAAAAAACTATATCGCACCCGTAATAATAAAGGAATCTACCTTGAATATAAAGAAAATGTAAATGTAATTCTTTTTCTTGTACTCCGCAAAGGCATATAAAATAGAAACGAGGTGCAAAAATTTTCTTGCATAAGAGTGCCAACCATCCTCGCGTCGGCCCTGTACCAATTCTCAGTATTGGGTATACAGTAATATTGACACACAGCTCTTTTAAATGTCATTCATTTGACTTTTAGATATTTTTTTATGTTACGTTAAGTTTTGAAGATTAACGATTTTTTTACGAATATAAAATACACCATTCTTAAAAACAAAGTATGTATCTAACGAATTGTTCTTTCGTAAGAAATCAAGAGAAATAGTCGAACAAAGGGCGATTAAGCTTGTCCTCGAAGTAATCGGTACATTTACCCCGTATGATCCTGCGGTTGCGAGCTCGAGTCTTTTTTCGCTTGAAACGGGTAATTCCAGATTGCTCGAGGATCAGTAGACGATCGGCGAGTACCGGGAGTAGAAGTGAATCGTGAGATTTCTTTACAATTCGCTGCATTATTATGAAGAATGCTATAATTATAATTATTTTAACAATTATTTATAGTAAGTATACTTGTTTATTCGGCATCATAAATTTTTACATTGTTTTTTAAATTCAATTAAATTAAAAGTGTAATGTTGAAAAGTGATAGGAAACTACTTAGATAATATTAAAATTTAATAATGACGTCCACAGATTTTTTCTGAGGGGGGGCAACTTTGAGATGACGGTAAAAAAATATAGTAATGAAAAAACAATCCTGGCGATGACATCGACGAATCGGATTATGAAACACGCGTTGTGGGTGAATTAGCCCTCTTGTTTTTTTTTAACTCATTTTGTGGTACCTATTTAATTAAAAATTTAAAACCGAAATTTAAACATTTTTTTAAAAAAAGTATTTTAATATAAATTTGATAAAAATCAGTTTGAAATAATAAGTGCTTTCTTCTCAGAAGGCAGGGGGGACAACTACCCCTTTTAACCCCCCACTCCCGACCCGCCGCGGACGCCGGGTCATATATTATATGATATTTAATATTTTAAGTAATATTTTTAGTACTCAGAAACGCCTTGATTTAACGTGAATACCTATTTAATTAAAAATTTAAAACCGAAATTTAAACATTTTTTTAAAAAAAGTATTTTAATATAAATTTGATAAAAATCAGTTTGAAATAATAAGTGCTTTCTTCTCAGAAGGCAGGGGGGACAACTACCCCTTTTAACCCCCCACTCCCGACCCGCCGCGGACGCCGGGTCATATATTATATGATATTTAATATTTTAAGTAATATTTTTAGTACTCAGAAACGCCTTGATTTAACGTGAATACCTATTTAATTAAAAATTTAAAACCGAAATTTAAACATTTTTTTAAAAAAAGTATTTTAATATAAATTTGATAAAAATCAGTTTGAAATAATAAGTGCTTTCTTCTCAGAAGGCAGGGGGGACAACTACCCCTTTTAACCCCCCACTCCCGACCCGCCGCGGACGCCGGGTCATATATTATATGATATTTAATATTTTAAGTAATATTTTTAGTACTCAGAAACGCCTTGATTTAACGTGAATAAATTTAATATACTCTTTACTAAATTTTGGTGCCAAAATTATAGTAAATTGTTTCTAATAAATGGAATCACTATATATTTCATTACATTAAAAAAATTGTTTTTTCTATTTTATATGATTAGTAGAGCCTATTGGAATATATTATTGCTATTAACTCAATTTCGAAAGAAAATGTGGGTTAGTCCGTTGTTACTCTCACTGCCTCAATTTATTTAGAGTATTCCGGGATATTCCAGTAATTGTGGTATAATAAAACAAATAAGAATAAACTATGCAGCAAGTCTCAGAAACCAGTTTGCTAAAGGCCTTGATCTTTGGAGAAAACGAAGATGTTGATTAGGGTGGCTCATATATTTACTCTTGGTGAAATTTTTTCACGATTTTTTTCGAGGCACCCGCAGTAATAGTTCCAAATAATAAAAAAAAATCTGTATAAAACACAAAGTCGATTTTATGTAATAATGCTCCAAGTTATTGATTACATAAAAAATACGCCAAATAAAAGTTGTAGATCCAGACAAGGAACATCATTTATGTTCTATTACTTTTACTCGTGCGGCAAACGGTTTTCGAACAAAGTCCGTAAAACTGGAATGAAAAAACAATTTTTTTTTTTTCAAATTTTGGAAGTTTAAATCCTCGAACACTTTTACTTGCCTGTATCTATATTGTCGTTGATGTCTATAGCTTCGATACTTTTGCGAATTTCGGTCCCAAATTTTCAGAAAACATTCATGACATATCAAACACTAAAAATATGCAAAAAAATCGATCTTTTATCAAAGATGATTTATTGATGTATGATAACAGAGAATAGTTACGGAATAGTGCAGAATTATAAAACGAAATTTCATGGTTTTATTGGAAACAATTTACTGTAAAACATTAAGTATCAAAAAAGGATATATTTTGAGAATATTCATAATACGAAGAGAAGATAATTATAAGATTAAAAAAAAATACAAATACACAAAAATTTTACGTGCATTTCTTTACAGATCTACAGTATGGATATGGGCAGATTAATAAATGTGGGTAAGTTTACTTTGATATTTTATATTACCGAAGCATCTCATTTAATCTATTAATAATATTTTATACACAGTTTATTTTAGTAATTAAAAATGGTAAATTAATCCGTGTTTTTTTTCTATAGTTGGGAAAGATTTAAATGCAAGAATGGGCAATGTATAGCGAATGAGCTGTTGTGCGATGGGCGAGCAGACTGTAGAGATCAGTCTGATGAAACAGTTGCACAATGTAACAACACAGACATAATATGCGCTAATTATGCATTTCGATGTTCATATGGTGGATGTATAGACGGAGATAAAACTTGCAATGGAATACGAGATTGTGTTGACAACAGTGATGAGACATTATCTAGATGTAGAGATACAGGGAGCAGTGGATCTACGAGATGCACACCGAATCAATTCTTATGCGATAATAGACAATGCATCCCTGGAAGCAATTTATGCGATGGTACTGCTGATTGCGCAGATAGTTCAGACGAAACATCCGAACAATGTGAATCAATCATGTAAGTTATGAGCTGGAGAAATGAAAAAATCCAAATTTATACAATTCATAAATATGTTAGAGTCATAATGTAATTACTGTGTTTACGTAAGAATTGCAAAATCTTCACTCCTGCAGATAATAAATGACTGATAATTGTTTAAATCTGTTTAAAGGTGTCCAGAATTATTCTTTCGATGCAACTATGGTGGTTGTATCGATGGTAAATTAAAGTGTAATGGAGCTGCGGATTGTGTAGACAGTTCGGATGAAGATCCAAGAGTATGCAGAGGTATCACAGTCACTGCCCCGCCTGACAGAATTTCTGTCACCCCTGATATTTTGGGTCCGAGTTCAAAGCGATCTTGCCGTACACCTCCACAACCCAAAAATGGCTTCTGGAAATTACATAAATTACACTGCGCCAGCGAAGAGCATTGCGATGTTGCACAAGATGTCGAGGTGGAGCCTGGAACGTCTTTAGTTTATGACTGTGATCCTGGTTATAAAATTAAAGGCTCTCCTAATGTAATTTGTGGTGTAGGACGTACATGGTTTGATATTCCAGCCTGTACAGGTACAGGAGTAATACGATATAAAACTTGGATATATAATCGTGCCAAGATATTATAAGCAACATTCTGTGTTCTAGAAATACGCTGCAGACCTTTACAGTCAACTTCGACAAATGCCGTATGCAGGTACGATGAGCAAGATGTGTCGTGCTTGTCTCCAGCTTTACCCGGAACAGTGGCACGATTAACGTGTCGCCCTGGTTATCGTCCCTATACGTCAATATTCTACACAGCAGTAGTTAAATGTAATAAAACTGGTTTCTGGAACCCGGGACCGATACCATGCCTTCCAGGTGCGTTAACAGTAAACGCATACGTAATAAGGAGTAATTAATTCCACATTGATAGAGATTTCAGACGATAATATAGTTATTTACAGGAATAAAAAAAGAGAACTAATTGCGGTTTTATAATTCGCAATTAAACGTAATTCTACTAGCATTTCAATTCATATGTATTACTATAATTTATGTTATGTGTACATGATCCAGCTCAAGCAATTCAATAATTTAAATATCTGTTTTAGAATGCGGTCTTGTTCCTCCAGAAAGTACGCCCCTCATTGTGAATGGAACTCAAGCGAAGATTAGTCAATTCCCATGGCATGCTACGCTATATAGAGCGGAAAAGCCTGGCGCCACTAAAAATTTCATTTGCGGCGCAACAATTATTCAGAATACGCTTTTAGTTACGGCAGCACACTGCGTTTTTAATGAGGCCACCAAACGATTGGAGGACCCTTCGAAGTATTTTATAGCAGTGGGCAATGTTTACAGGGATTACGACTCCCCTCATCATAATCCATTAATTGTAAAGAAAGCTGAGGTACATATATGCACGCTATTACAATTGTTTCGAACTAGCGCCAGTAATTCTATTATTAACGTTTCGTTGTTTTAGGTAAAAAATATGTACCTGGTTTGTAGTTATTATGGATTAGAAGGAAATTATGCTGGGGATATAGCTATATTGGAGATTAAAGAACCGTTTGTGTTTTCATCTCTGATAATGCCAATATGCATGGACATTTCTAAAGACCAAATTATATTAGAGTCAGGGGTTACTGGAAAAGTAGCAGGATTTGGTAGAACCTCTTTTGGATCATCTAGTTACATTTTACAGTCAATTACAGTCCCGTACGTTCCCATGAATCAATGCAAAACATCAAGCAAGCCTTATGAGACGGAAAAGTTCCTTACATTTGACAAATTTTGCGCTGGTTACACGAATGGTTAGTACAGAATGTTTATTTATCACGATATTACACGTTTCACGATCTTTATAACTTTTAAAGCTCTTTTAATACTCTTCTGAAGTACAGTAAGAATTTGAACATTATAGGATCATCAGTTTGCGATGGCGACAGCGGTGGTGGACTAGCTGTTAGAAAAGGAAAGATGTGGTATCTGCAAGGCATCGTTAGCGTTAGCCTTGGCGCAAGAGAAACAGGAGCTGGCAAAATTTGCGAAAGTAATTCATACTCTTTGTACACCCAAGTTTCTTATCATATGCTGTGGATACAAGACGTTATTCTTCGTTTAGCAGTATACAAAACGTATCCTTCATGTCCGGTAATATAAGTACTAATCTCTCGCATTCAGCTTTAATGAAGTAAATGGATTGAAATCTTCTTTCTTCTTTTTTTTACTATGAATAAAAATACATAAAAAAACAATTTTAAGTCAAACGATTTTATTTAAAATGTACTAAAAACTACAAAATATTTATTTTCTTGTACTACAATTTCGATGGTGTTTTTTTCACTTTAAATAAAATCGTGGAGCAGAATATCTCACAACAAATTCATTTCGACGCTTGATTCTGTATTAAATTGATCCATATTCTGTTATGAAATATCCTGCTCCACGATTTTATTTAAAGTGGAAAACGCCATCGAAATTGTAGCACAAGAAAAGAATTATTTTTTACTTTTTAGTTTTTAGAGCACTTTAAATAAAACCGTTTAATTTGAAATTGTTTTTAAACGATTTTTTTATATACTTAAGCAGATTTCAAGTCGTTTGGATTATGCGGTTATGGGATATATTTATGACTGGGTAATTTTTTAAACTCCTCTGGCTTTTTTTCATAATTTTGTATTGTCATATAAACTACGTATGCCTGCAAAGTTTCAAGTCTATTGGATAGTTGAATCTGGATTAAAACTAAGATTCTAAATAGACTTGAAGCATACATACATAAATACATACGTACAGAGAATCGAAGCTAAATAAAATCGTTTAAAAACCTCGCATAAATATA
Organism: Andrena chrysosceles; assembly: GCA_963855975.1. Classification (NCBI taxonomy): domain Eukaryota; kingdom Metazoa; phylum Arthropoda; class Insecta; order Hymenoptera; family Andrenidae; genus Andrena; species Andrena chrysosceles. The sequence continues at coordinate 3,651,313 of OY979766.1, read as the reverse complement.
TCAAGACTGTGCATTCAGGAATAAATATAATGCTGTGTATTCATGCGATCATATATTATATTCACGTTATCATACATCATCATTACATATAGCTAAAATGAGAGAGCAGCAACACATAAATTATACAATATTAAAAATACGTTTGATAAGACATGCAAAACTATACTACTAATTTAAAAAGACGAATAAAGTCAGGCCAGGTGCGAACACATTAATAGATTTTTAAGTATATAATGAATCTAAAATGACGTAAAATCAGTTGAATACTTTTATTATCATACTAAATATACTGATTATAAATAAAACTATTGCTCCAATAATAGATGATGCGCTTAAGGTTCTCCAAGTATATGTATTGTACGTTAATTAAGTTTTATAAATATCACAGAAAAGCATACGTTTTACTTGTAAGGGTAAGTCGATATTCCTACTTCATTCACGAATATTCAGGTTCCGCCAGCGATTGTTTACCTCGAATAGTTTGTGATGATGATGGCATCGGAGAGGATGTTTTGGGTACGGTAGTATCTATGGAATAGAGCGTAAGTTGTACTATGGCGAAAGTTTGGATGTGTGATATTTCTATTAAAAATAATTTACCACCAACGTGAAAGTCTCTTAAACTCTGTTCAAGTTCATCGACGCTGGAATCTAATTTTGTACTTGGTATCGGAGGGAAAACCCTTTCCTCGAGTCTCATTAATTCTTCTAATTCCTGTTCCAGGTCAGTGTTTGAATCATCTTTCTTGAAAGTCTCCGATAAAATAACTTGCACTTCCCTTTGTTCTTCCAAAGCCTAAAGTCAAAAAAATAAAGAGACAAATAGTAAGGAATTTGATTACATGGATTCGAGACTGTACTTACCTCGGTCAAGTCATCCATGATATCTCTAACAGTAGTTTCTGGCAAATTACTTTCATTTAATTTCTTTAACACATTCGATCCAGCTTTGTAAGCTGACAGTACAGCAGTATTCGTATGAGTGTCTTGAATACTCGATATTAGGCCTCGAATGTTTTCAAGGGTCTGCGACCGTTTCTCAATTGTATTTTCTAATTCTAATTTTTTCCTTAAATGTGTTTTCGCCACTTGTCTTAATCCCTTAGCTAAGTACGACTTAGCTTCGTTAATGATATTTATCTTTCCTTCTTCCAAAAGTTGTATCTCTTTCATAAGTTCATTTTCCTGCTTCGTTAACTTGTATAGTCCTTCATCGATTTCAGTTACATTCTCCGATGCGTGCATAGCAATTTTAACCAGTAACTCATTCTCGTTCGCATTGTTTGTAAAGGCCACTTTTCTTTCGTGCCTCAACCATATTAAAACTATCATTACAGTATTATCCGTTATACTTTCGTCTACTTTAGATTTACAGCTCTTTGCTATTTCCGAAAACGGCACAAGAATATTTTCTTTCTTATCCTCCAAAATGGAAAATATAGTCTCTCCTAATTCTTTAACACTTTGTAAATGTATGTATCTAGTTTCCTTATTAATTTCATTGCTTACAACGTAACTTTTAACTTTCGAAAACGACCACGTCAGTGGCCTTTTCACGAATATATCGATCGACCATGCTGTCCACGAATCGCAAGGCTCTTTTAAAAATTCAGTCTCAAGAATTATTTCACGATTTCTGCAATATTATGTAGATAAATAGTCATTGCCAAAAGTCTTTCTAACTGATATAAGAATTAGTTAAATTAGATAAGCGATTTATCAGCTAGAATTTGAATAATAAAAATGCTCGAAACAACATTACCGATGTAGCTCTTCAACGACAGTTACCAAACAAAGTGGTGTGCACCCTTTCCTCTTAAAAGCACCATTTAGATCTGTAATGGAGAAACTGCATCGCGCGTTATGCTTCAACCAATCGTGTATTAAACTCTGCCAAAACTTGTACTTGGAGGTCCAATCTTGTGGATTGGCTAATTTACTTCGGAAAGGCGAGAACAAGGCATTTATTCTTTCTTCTTCGGTCCAACATTTTGGCATTTTTCCAGGCGGCAATGGCGAATTATTATCCATATTTTTAATTTACAAAGTATCCTTTTTCTAAAAGAGTTCCGATTAGTTTTTAACTTAGGTTGTAGACTTACGTGTCTTTGTGATATTTATTTAGGTAATATTCATACGTACCCTTTCGCAATAATTAATGCTAAATTTTCTGTTACGTATAATTAAAACGATTTTTAAATTTTCCAGGCTTTGACAACCTCCTAGTGAATAGGCTGAAACCTCTCATTTCCTAAAACTGTCATTACATCGTTATGCACAAGCAACAAGTAAATACGGTAAATACTTACGTATGCATATGAGTGCATGATTTATCTCTATACAGCTGATTCAAAACTGCGTAAAAGTAGTACATACATACCCACCTTTCAACATTACGAACATTTTAGATTAGTTACTGAGTTGGACGCTGTGCATGTGAAGAGATCGCTAAAATCAGTCGTCAAATTATGGGTCGGTAACATAGTTTCGGTGGTGAGACAAACTCCCATAAAGGTGCGATTTCATGCTGACGCTCGACGTCGTTTTGAGCGTCAAAACCAGTCACGTGATCACTCCGACTCGCTCGTTTGTTGGTGCGAAGCCCCTTGCGTAAGGCGTCTACCTAGAAGAGAGAGCAGATTAAGGGGATAGACACGTCCAAAGTAGAGAAAAAATCGACAAAATGGAGATATCCTGAATTTCTGCGTCGAAGGCCTTTCGAAAACTCTGCGTTGAATACCTAGTTCTCCGCCTTAGATTCTCTCGGTTTTCGGAATGTCGGTAAGATAGGGAACGACATTGAAATTGTAAACAAAATTTTTCGAGTCGCCAAAAATCCTTCTTGCAAACGTTATTTTTATGCAAAATGAAGCTATTTTCAAAATTCTAACTCAATCGGAATAGACCGGTTTTCGGACTGTCGGTAAGGTAGGGAACGATATTGAAATATGCTTGAGAAAAATTAGCAACTATGAATATGTACCGGCTTATATTCCTAATTCGTCTGTTATAGGAAAGCAATCCTTTCCTTTGTAAGCGTCGGTTCGTGTCAACTGGTGTAACGAAAACGCACTGGACCAGTGCAGCATTTGCAAATATGTGGTTTTTAAGTGGAAGTTAAACTTTAGTAACTGGATAATGTAATTATTATATATCACTGTACATTAGTCAGAGTATTTTAATAAACAACATGTAGAGAAAAACCGCATCTTTTAATTTAGAAATCTTCCATCTTCCATCTCCCAATTAAATAACAAATTTCACAATCACAAGTAAAGTCGGCCTCTTCGTTGATTAGTTAGTTCTCCGTCTTCAATTCTCCCTTCGAAGACGGTAACTTTGTGCCACCTCTTTCGACATCATGTTATCCTATTACGAAACTCATTTTAGAGCGTTCTGAAAATTTTGGCCAGATTTTGGAGCGATGTATCAGGAGAACATGAGGCGAAAGGAGGTACGCTGAATTTCTGCGTCGAAAGCCTTTCGAAAACTCTGCGACTCTGCGTCGAATACTTCTTCGCCTTAGATTCTCTCTCCGAAGGCGCTAATTTAGTGCCACCTCTTTCGACATCATGTTATCCTGTTACGAAGCTCATTTTAGAGGGTTCTGAAAATTTTGGCCAGATTTTGGAGCGATGTATCAGGAGAACATGAAGCGAAAGGAGGTACGCTGAATTTCTGCATCAAAAGCCTTTCGAAAACTCTGCGACTCTGTGTCGAATACTTCTCCGCCTTAGATTCTCTCTCCGAAGGCGCTAACTTAGTGCCACCTCTTTCGACATCATGTTATCCTGTTACGAAGCTCATTTTAGAGCGTTCTGAAAATTTTGGCCAGATTTTGGAGCGATGTATCAGGAGAACATGAAGCGAAAGGAGGTACGCTGAATTTCTGCATCAAAAGCCTTTCGAAAACTCTGCGACTCTGCGTCGAATACTTCTCCGCCTTAGATTCTCTCTCCGAAGGCGCTAACTTAGTGCCACCTCTTTCGACATCATGTTATCCTGTTACGAAGCTCATTTTAGAGCGTTCTGAAAATTTTGGCCAGATTTTGGAGCGATGTATCAGGAGAACATGAAGCGAAAGGAGGTATGCTGAATTTCTGCGTCGAAGGCCTTTTGAAAGCTCTGCGACTCTGCGTCGAATACTTCTCCGCCTTAGATAAATTGCAGGTTTGGAATTTGGATAGGAGTATGTATGAAAGGTATTTCTCAATAATAACACTGTCTGTTTCAAGTTTTTCCCAATTTATTTGAATAAAGACTTTTACAGTGTTACAATAATGTATAAAATATATAATTTTACTTTGTCGGTTATATAAAATCACTATTTTCTTGTGTTTATTGTTGAGATTTCCATCATTTGGCCCATATAAAGTTCCTCTCCACGGCGAAATGTATCCAAGTTTCACCTGTAACCAGAAGAAAAATATTTCAAGTAATTGAAATGTACAATGAATTTTCTACGTTTGCTGTACCAGCCGACTTTCCGTTTAAATTTTTATAAGTACAACGCAATAGCTGAGAATGAGAGAAAGTGTATAATACATATCTATTACAGTAGATGCCATCATAGTATCTACATACTACACACATATGTGCACATCTAATATTGAAGAGAATAAAATAGTTTAGTATTGCGCATTCTTTCCTTAGCTGTAGTTAAGGTTATAGTTAGTTGTATTCACCTATTTCCTCGAAACTGGAAGCATTAAATGTTAGAAGTAATAAAATAGTTATTAATCAATTGTGACATAATCAATGGGAATCAAAGAAAAATGCCAGTATCTTTAGGTAAGAATTATTTCACCCGCACAGTCTCGGAATATAAAATACTTAGTACGGATGCAGTGTTAAGTACCTAGGTTACATGTAGGAAAAGACGAATTTGTTAGTTCGATGTAAATTGCATTCATTGCGTAGGTTCTGTAGTATCCCTTGTCCTTGTGGCACTTTTATGGGGTGGAACCAATCCATTTATAAAAAAAGGAGCCAAAGGCTTAGAGAATGTGAAATCGTCATCCAAATTTGGTCAGTTTTTTAAAGAGCTTGCATTCCTTCTGACAAGTTTGCAGGTATACTTTGAGATCTCTTTTATTTTTAAAATACAATACTATTATAATTTCATTGATTTCTTTTATTTTCTAGTATGTCATACCTTTTATCATCAACCAAAGTGGCTCTGTGTTATACTTTTTAACTCTGAGTAGTACAGACATATCACTGGCTGTTCCTGTTACTAATTCCCTCACCTTCGTGGTAACTGCGCTGACTGGTTGGATCTTAGGCGAAGAAAAGATACATAAAAGTCTGTGGATTCATTGTTACTCTCTATCACTCATCGTGAAAGGATTGTTATATGAATTATTTTATTTTCCAGATACATATATCGGAATGACGCTGATATTGATTGGAACAATGATTTGCTGCTGGGATAAAGTCCAGGAAACTGTATGATGTGAACTTCATGCAGTATACATAGTTAGAAATTGTAATAAAACAATATTTTTTCATCTATCTTTGCAGTCATATAGTTTTATCATATATTACTGATAAAGTAGCGCATCCTAACTGCCCCTTTCGAGCTTCTGTCACCACTTTTGTCTAAACTGTACTAAAATGAATATCATAAATTATATGTTCCTGCTTTCGAGTCGTCATTTATATTTAAAAACTTGCATTTTCCTAAATGCAAGATTTTCATAAATTTTTGAAACGAAAACCACGGGCGATTTAGGTGAAAATGGAATTCGCCCAATGTGGTTCAAACCACAGATGGTAAATTGAGCTTGTATCGACAGAGTGCAGAGAATCTCGTTCTACTTAATTGTAATTCCAGCAGTTAGTGGCGTTGTAATCGTATTCTATGCTGCGTCGATAAAGTTGCATGCGACACAAAAGTGATATGATGGCGATGGTGGCTCCGAAGCTGCTAATCGTATGATAAAAATTTACATTGGATATTTGGTTTATCATACACCTCGTTTGTGACCACATTATAACCTATAATATAAAAGGTTAAACCTGTAACCAACACTTACATGACGCGTATGGTTTGCATTTTCCAAAATGTGTTCGAAAGACAACTTTGACATTTACGTGGGTGGCAAATCTGGTGTTTTCAAAGGTAATTGTTAATTCAATACGTTAAGTCCAACAATTCTTATTTTCCTCTGCATTTATCATAAAATTAACAAACGTAATAACAAACGTTCCATTGTTGCTCATAGGTATAAAAATAGACAGAGAAAAATATGTAATGGAAAATATTCAACATTTGGGGTCCATAACAGACAACGACGAAGTAACAACAATTTCATGGGGTGACGAGGAGGAGAAAGAAATTTTAATCGCTTGTGGGGCGAAAGGGACTAGGAGGTTATATATAATGAGTAATTTATCAAATAAACTACGGTTGGCCTTATCGTCTCTGACAAACTCAAATTAACCCTTCGCATTTTGCAGCGTAAAAGTTTACGACACAGACTGTTCGACGTTTACATCTTCCTTCTTTTGCAACGTTGGGAAAGGGAAGATCAACGGCATATCGCGATACAACGAGTAAGTAACAACATCGCGGAAAGCTGCGATTGAAAATATAAAGTAACATGCGATTTTAATACACTGCGTCTTCTCAGAGCAATTTTGACTGCAGTTCATTCGGGCGAAGTGAAGCTATGGCGATTCGAAGAACAGGACGAGATTTTAATAAAAGCTGGCGACAACTTGGACAGAATGCGTCACTCTAAAATAAATAAAAATATGATAGCGACGGGAGGCAATGAACATAAACTAAAACTGTTTGACTTGGACAGAAAAGCACAAGTGTTCATAGAAAAAGACGTGCCGCACGATTCGTTGCAGTTAAGGGTTCCTATATGGATATCGGATATAGATTTCCTTCCCAGCTCGGAGCAGATCGTTACAGTTAGCAGGCACGGGCACGTAAGATATTCAATCTTTACCAACGTTTTATATTTCTAAAGTATGGACGTTCGTAATAATGTAATTGAAACTTTTAAGATACGTTTATACGATCCGAAAGCACAAAGAAGGCCAGTTATAAATTTGGAAATGAAGGACGAGCAGTTAACAACTTTAGCTGTTACGCCGAGAGAAAAGTTAGTGTAGTTTGTGATGCTATATACTTCATTTAAATATAAGAACAATTATATCGATTCTATCGTAGGCAAATCATAGTAGGCTCTGGCAAAGGTGCAATGAACCTTGTGGATTTAAGAGAACCAGCTAAGGTATTAAATACATACAAAGGATTCGAAGGCGCTGTAACCGGAATAGCTTGCAGCACAGTCGAGCCTTACATTGTCAGCGTTAGCTTGGACAGAAAATTGCGAATACATCAGATGGATACGAAGGAACTACTAAAAAAGGTAGAATCAAATATGAGGGAAATTGTATCCATAAATTATTTATCAAATTACTATTTAGAACAATGGATGTATGCGTACATGAAGAGGCAACTTTTCCTTTCGTGCCTTTAATATTTACGTATGTATTTTTCTTATATCTTACAGACTTATTTGACATCAAGGATGTCATGTATGTTATTGCGTTCGGGTTTCTCATTCGCCACAAGGGATGAAACGAACAAAGGATGTGTACGAACGCATAAAAGTAACACTGAGAATCTAGAAACCAACGAACGAGAAAATAGCGATTCGGAATACGATACGTTATTCGATGAAATGCCAGTTATTACCAACAAAGAAGATACTAAACTGATGAATCGTAAACGAAGGAAAACAGATGCTTCGTCAGTAAATAAGGAAATTCTAAAGGATACGGTACAGTGATTTTTATAACTGACTAGCTTTACTACTCGGCTTCGCTCGAAATTTAGATCCTGATGTTATAAAAAAGTCATATTTACAAAGTCAAGCATAATGAGCATTGGCACATTTCGGGACCCCAGAGTTTACCTTTCGAAAGTTTTTAGGCGACAGACAAACGCACAAACACTTTCTGGTTTATTTATTAAGATATTAAAAAAGAATCATGGGCGTCCGGAGGGGGATGCAAAAGGGGAAGTTGATCCCCTGGCTTTTGAGAAAATATCGCTTCTTTTTCAAAATTGATATTTATTAAGTTTATGCTAAAGAAAGGAATATTTTTAATTTACGGTTTTAAATTTTGAATTAAATTAGCAGTATAAAACGGGTTAAAAAGTCAGGGGGTATATGTTTCTTTACCATCATCTAAAAGTTGCTCCACCCCCTGGAAAAAACTCTCCGGACGCCCTTGAAAAGAATAATTAATAGTCATAAAATAACGAATGTTTGTTGTGCCTTTGATACATAGGTAACTCATAATTCTCCGTCAATGACGACCAAGCAGTCAGAGAAGATTTCTAAGAAGCTGAAACCGGAATAACTACAAGACAACGAAGTAAAATGTTTCTGTTACGATGTATTTTGTCATTCAGCAATTGGTTTTTTTTTCATTTGTAACTTACACGTACGAGGGACACGAATAACACGCTAATCGTTTTTGCCCTGGATATACAGTACTGAGACGCGACTAAATGTACCATCTAATTATTCGATTACTTTATTGTACAATTTATTCTTAATACCTCGTCACTCTCTCTCTCTCTCTCTCTCTAAATATATATATATTTTGGGGCTTGAGAGAAATGGAAAAGCAGGCGAATGAAATGGAGAAATTGAAGGAAGAAGAGGAGTATAGAAAGAATGGAGTTGAAAGCAGGGATTGTAAGTGCTGCTAAACCGAAACCGGAATCCGGGTTACCCAAGAAGGGTTACTGTAAGCCGTAGTAATCACCAACGGCTGCCAAAAAATACAGAGAGCGGGTTACAAGAGATATACGACATTCTACGTCCACAACGCGATGCGACTGCGATTTCACTACTGGCACGCGATGGCGTCAATCACTCGCAGGGTCTTGGAACTCGGTCTAATTTGTAATCCCTCAAGGAAAAATCTGACGAATTTCCCGGAGTTATACCCGCGATCTTACATGCAAATCGTTTCTCGTTAAGATTGCAGTTGCATCGCAGCGGTGGCCGAGCGGCTTGCAACAAGTGTCGTAACAATTCTGTAGAAGTTCGAAAGGTAATTTATTTTTCTACAATAAAAGTAATATTGTTTAACACAACTAACGTACACGAAATTTACTGATTTCTGAGAGAATAGTAAATTTCAAGGGATATCGTCGTATTTCTTTCAAATTTAACAACACCCAACCGTCGGGGAGAGATGTGCAAAATGAAGATTTGTTTATAATTCATCATGTTACACGAATGATTTTTCAATATGAAAAAATATTCAGATAAAAAGTGGTAAGTATAGCTCGGTTTCGCAAAAATAGAGAAAAATGGTAGCAACTTCTACCGTATTACTGTTAACCGGATTGCCCTCTTTACAATCCCTGGTTGAAAAAGGAGGCGATAGAACGAGAAAGGGAGGAGTTGGAGGTATGGATAATGAATAAATCTAATCTATATATATTTATATATTGTTTTGGTTCGCAAATGCAGCGTACGCCGAGTTCAATGGCTCCTCGAAGTACAACAATAACCATAGAATGCACGTTTTTCGTAATGTTTTTAATGAAATTGCGCTTTAGTTGCGAGATTGCAGCATTGAAATCGGGCCCGCTGCAGAGTGTAGGCTACTGTAAAATTTTACATCTAGAAACTAGAAAAAAGAAGGTGAACGTGACAACTCGCAAAGTTGAAACGTATTTTGTACTAAAAGGAAATTCTAATGTACGCAAGCTACAACAAGATTCAGCGCGCTAAATCTTATTCGGCTATTATTCTCTTGGCTGTACAAAAATCATTCTCCGCTACGTCTCTTGTCAATTAATACTAACGCAACTTTGCTTTATCCTGACTGCGCTTATTACATCTGAAAATGGAATATTTATTCTCTTATCCTCTCGTAAACGTACTTAGGAATAAATTTACTAAATTACAGGCACTGTTCCCTTCAAGATCAAATAGGTGTTTGTTTCCTTTTTTACCCCCCTCTTTACCCAACATTTCTACCGGAAAGCGAATGGAGCTTTGTGCCAAATAGGAAAGCATTCCTTGGCACAGAGGCCACTTATATACAAATTTCCGCGCGCAGACCTTTTCGCGTAATTCTTAATTCCATCTTTCTCGCGCAGCAAGCGTAGAACAAAAGGTTTGGTTGTTTTTAATAAACGATTTCTCTTCAACGATCGCATTTGTACAGGAATGCCTCCTCTCGCTTATTCTTCAATTCATTATTCAAATAATATGGATACAGGGAATCCCCAAAATATGCAATTTCTAATATTAACAGGAATCTAAAAGTCCTCTACCTGTTTGCAATCTGTGGCTTTGTTATCGAGATAGTCAAGCAGTTGATGTTTAAGGGTCGGACATTAGTAGGGGTGTGTTCGAAGCTAATTTTTAAATTCTCGCAATTCGAATCTGTGCCTCTTTAACGCTTCGAAACTCTCAAAATATTTTGCTTTAAGAACTGAAGTCAACAAAATGTTTAAATAAATCTCTATTGACCACAGTTAAACAAAATATAATAATATACAAATTCTTGAGGCACGCCGCGAACGATTCTTTATTCATTGATATTATTTTTTTTTATCTGGGCTTCAAGAATCTCGAATTAGGAAAAAGTGCCAAGTTTCGAATTCTCAAAGCTCGAAAATTTCGAATTCCGAAAGCTGGAAACTATCGAATTCTCAAAGCTCGAAACTTTCGAATTCTCAAAGCCCGAAACTTTCTTGGGTTTTGAGGTTTCGACGCTTCGAGAAACCCGTCTCTAGATATAACCAATATTCTTTCAATTCTCATTCAAATCCTCGCTTTCACAGCCGAAATAATACTGTACATTCTAAGCTGGGTTCTGCTCGAAAAGGATATTAGTGATAGTCTCAAAGTTCAGAATGCATGAAAAATTTCAACGGTTAATAACGGTGGAGGAGTTGGTCAATGGTAAGAGGTTTAAGCACAATGTATCAATCACTTGTATAGAAGGTTTATGACAAAGGGCAGGAAACTATAAAAACCTATTTTTTTTCTTAACTTTCTGTGGTTTCACTTTCTTAAGAATCAAATCCAAGTTCTTACTCTGTCATAAACCTTGTATTAAGCTTGCCACTCATTTAATTTCCTTATCATTCCACTATTGACTCTACAAATTTTCTACGTATCCTAGATTTCAAACAATGGATTCGCACACTTTAATCGCTAACATCTTAAAGACAAAATATCAGATTGCAAGACAATACAGGACTGCCAGGTTTCTTTTAGCATTGGAAATTTGCACGCTTCTGCTTGCACGATTAATTTTAGGGTACCCTGTTTCGTTTTAAGTTTTACACGATCGCCGTCGGCACTTCAAACAAACCGATTGAACGCCCGGTGCCTCGCCTAACTTTACATGACACTATTACACAGAGCACATGAAAACATTAGGATCGACACGAGATATAATTTGCGTGGTTCCCGAAATTATTTTCTTCGATTGAACGTAGATCACACGCGAAAATTAGCAGCGATATAAAACGTGATTACATAATTTTCCTTTCACGTGTTTCGCGCGACGCCCAGTTATGTCTCTCGTCGATAATTACATAATGTACAGAATTTGGTCAGAGATCATGTAAAAACTGTATGCCAGTATGCTCTTTCCACTTCCATTTCTGTTTCGTTTTTGTTGTTCAATGAAAATTCACAGATAAAACGGTTACTTTGTAAAAAGGCAAACCTCACGTAACGCAGGCACAAACAGGATGTAAGTATTTAAAAGAGGTAAGATTAAATAAAATTATGTATATACACACAAATCTAAGGTAAACGTAAAAATGAACGTGTTTCGCAATCAAAACTGTTTTGTAAGTAACTCGATTAAAGTACTGCAGATACTTCTAAATATTCGAAGCTTTCAATAAAAGATTGACGTGGCAGCGCAAGCTCAAGGTAAGGGAAAATCCTTTCCATTTTCCGTTCTACGGGTAGGCCTGTCACTTAATATTTAACAATATATTCTCGTGTTGTAAAGATTGCTGTACGAAATACATAAAACAATCGCGTATAAATTCAATGACAGATCCCAAGTTTAGATTCATGTAAGTATTGCCTTCCTGTACTCAAACAAATTCTCTTCTTCAAAGATGTACAGAAATCATAACATAACGCAATCAATTATTAATATCTTATCTAGTATTCATATTTCATTGTTTGTTATTTATTATACCCACACTAATTTCATTTGATAGCCGCATCGTAGTCAGTGTCAATGAAAAATCAAAAGCACCATGTTTTTTCTTTTTTCTCTCTCTCTCTCTCATTCTCTTCCTCTCCCCACTCTCTCCTTCTCGTAAAGTATATCACATGCTGTGCAACCGTTTAAAAACTGAATTCTTTATTATGCACATCACTTTCTAATATTCAGACATCTACTGTGATAGTTCACGGACAAGAAGCTACTTTTATAAATAAGCATACAGGATATACACCTTTAGAGACTTCTGTTTTAACACTGTAGCGTTGGTTTCCGTCAGGGAAAAGCGTGGAAGGCCTCTGTAAGAACGAGGTCCATATTTATTAATTATGGAGCACTCTTCGATATACAACTACTCTGTTTCACAATGTCGCGGACACGCCTCTAAACTATCTCGCGTAAATAAGGTAAGTTACTCTGTAATCTTTGATCTGAAATAAAATACAAAGGGTGTGTCGGTATAAGACGAGCGTAACGTTGTTATAAAGGTAAAGGATTTAAGACAGCTATTTGTTTCTGCGAAATTCCTCTGAAACATTCCCCCAGTGTACGAATAAAGAAAGGGCGCCGAGAATCCATACCCTGAGCAGATAATGGCGTAGCGATCGTTCCTTGGCAAGAAGCTCGAAACGTCTATGCTGAGTAACGTTTGTACCATAAAAAATTAAGCTTAATCCAACTTTATACAGTATACAGCATCACCTTATTTGTTTGTCGCGTCCAGTAAAATTCGTCCGTTAGTATCGCGCTGAGCGTGACTCGATTGTTCCCGATCTAACAGATATTACCTTCTTGCGAAACGTGAACTGACCGAACCGAGCATCGAACCGCGTGTCCCACGCGTTTCTCACGAACTCTTAAGTAAATAGAACGCAAGCGTTAAGAACGGGTGAGAAACTAATGGCCCACGCACGTTCGTTGCTTGCCGCTGTTGCGCCGTAAAAATCGATTTCAACAGCAATGGAAACCGGTCACGATCTCGTGCTTAATAGCACGCTAATGTGATCATCGCCTCATTCTCCTCCCGACACGGTTACTTCCCTCCATGCAGGCTCTTGAGACTGGCTGACTAAAGTTGATTGAGGCTCAGAAATATCTGATGCTGCTGGACTCAGCGGTGGACTAGGTGTTGCGGGTGCATCATCAGGCTGGCTTACTTCAGCCGTATTCTGATCGGCCTCTGGATCGCAATCAGCCAGAGAAGCCTCCGATTGCACAGAACTCGGAGCCTTCGATACAGAATCCTGTACTCTTAACGATATAGAACTATTTTTATTGCTACTGCTATCTTCACCTGTAAAAGAATACACACATCAGCTGTTGCTTTCTGATCTGAATAATATATTAAACACAGTTAAAGAATATCCTTACCACAAGGCCTAAGAACGAGGTAGAAGAGTAAGTCAGATAGAGAAATTATACCAGTCACTTTGTCATCATCATCAACGACTACTAGCCTATGGACCTAAAAAGGAGTTGGGTAATTAGTAATCTAATAAGCCTCTTTCGGCGAGCGTGACTGGGGAATACTGTACCTCGGCCCTAACAATCTTTTCCATAATAGTAAACAGGGTTTCATCTAATTTACAACTTTGAACTCCTTCGAACCATTCATTGCGATGCTCATTTGCTTCTCTTAATGAAACATCTAAATTGTTATATGTCTTTTCTGCAGCTAAATTCTGGAAAGCGAGAGAGCGTGATTAATTGAATACGAGGAATAATAAACTTAGGCACTGAGAAATTACGTCAGATTCACTTACGATAACATCAAACTTTGAATAAATGTTAACCAACTTCCCCTCGACATCAACGATGGGCAATGCTGAGACTCTCCTTTCAACGAATTTCTTCAGTGCTAAAATTATGCTAGTTTCTTCCGTTGCTGTTTCTATGTTATCAAACGTACCTATCCTTAACTCCCTCAACGTTTTATTCGTAAAGGATGGTTTCGGTAGCTCGTGAATCTGTTATAAATAGTAATAATATACATTTCCAGACCAGCGTCTTCTCTCTTTCATAGTTCTTTACGCCTGGTACTTACATAAAGGAAGAGGAACCTCAGTATTCGTTTATGTGTCAGGATATACAGAACATTTCCAGTATCTGGGTCTATCACAGGCAAACGATGAATTCTATTTTGAATTAGAGTTTTAATAGCCTCGTACAAGGACGCATCGGGGCTGATGCTCACTAACGGATGAACCTGATCCTTCAAGACTTCTGAAATAATGAAATTCACCAAATACTATCATCGGCGGACGACGATACTTAAACTAAATTAACACAATTAAATCGCTAGACACATCGAAGCATTCGTGAAAAGAATAAGCGCTTACTTCTCCATGTATCCAACTCGTGCTCTTCCAATTCATCCATTGTTACAGACGGGCTCGTGTAATACATCTGCAGGATCTTTATAAAGTCCGTTATAGTTAACATCCCGACAAATTCTTGCTTCGTACTGTCCCATAATGGCGCAGCTCTCACACCTGCGTGAAAAAGAAATACCAATGAGCGACGGTGTTACTTTCACTCTTTCGACGACAAATGTAACGATCCTCGATGTTCGAACACTCTTAAACCATTTTTTGATTGTAGCTTTGCATACTGGAGTTTAACCCTTAACTGGTATACTGTTTTTTTTTTTCAAACGTAACTGGTATCTTGGGGTCGTGGCAGACCCCAAATAAAAAAGGACACAGAAATTTGTAAAGTCGACATTAGATCAACCTCTATGAATATTTTGTTCTTAGGTAATGTATGAAATAATAGAAATGTAGAAAGTTAAACTATTATTATAAAATTAATTAGAAATTCAGTTTACAAACTTAGACAAGCAAAAATTTTGCAGCGAACCTTACGTGCTTGGGGTCATGATTGACCCCAGGATACCAATTAAGGGTTAACGATTTACGCGGAAAAATAAATAAGGCGTTCTTTGATAGGATAGTTTGATTTTCTCGATTTACCGTTGTAGACAAGAGCGAAGAAGGCCTTCTTGACGAGGAGGTGGGTGTCGAAGACGACCAGCTTGGCACTGGTCGGTATTAGGTCGTAACATTTGTGAAATTTGAAGAACTTCACGAAGATCTGTGATTCGTCCTCCTCTGAAAGTCCAAACAGTTCACAGTAGAGTAGAGCTTTCTGATTTCGACGAAGCATTCCTGTTTTATTATTCCCTTTCTTTTAACGATGTCACAATGTTCTTACAATAGTTACGCGCTACTCCGTCAAACTATTCGCAGAGCGCGTTAAGACGCTGAAACACTTTTTATTCCATTAATGATTCGCGGCGCTAATTTTTCGGTCACTGTCACGTTTTAACGCCATGCCGGGTCCGGGGAATGTGCGTTGGGGTAGGTTATGGTGGTGGCGTATTATTCGGCGCAGTATCAGGAATTCCGGGGGCGTTTTCGAATATTAGATCGAAGCCGCAGGAATAGAACTTGTTAGAATTGTCTGATAAATAGAATAATTTACTAAAACTTCTGTGTATGCCCTAATACTAATTAAAGAATATCTAACCAGTATCTATTTAGTGAATTATTTATATACATATTTGCATGTATTACTATTTTAATCAAAAAGCGTGTAAATGGTATATTTGGAATCGAAAGAATCCGTACCAACTTATTCATTTATTCGAATTCTACTGATATTCGCACTCTTATTTCGATCTACGAGCGTGGGCAACGATAATTCAGGTCACAAGTACTTAATCAAACGTTCTCACGAGGGGTGATATGTTATGCAACGTTGAAACAAGATCCATTAAACTACAATACGATGATGATGATCACTTTGTAATTGCAAGAGACAGATTGCCCCTAAAAAAGGATATTTTCCATTTAGTAAGATAATCGTAATCACTTTAAAGTTTTATGGAGAACATTTTAGGAATGGGAAGATTGTACTTCTGATTGCTAGATTAAAATTTCAACGTAGACCTGACCGAGCTAAGTAGATCATCGATACATGTCTTCTTCCTGAACTTATAAGAGAAGATCTCCAAGCCGGAAATTCAAAAAATTATGAAACTTTGGGGACATGTAGAGGATATATAGGTATGTATTACGCAATTTTTTTTGGTGCCCAAATTCACTATAAGGGGGTGGAATTCACATCTGAAAATTCGGCTATTTTTCGATTTTCTGTTACAACTCGCAAACTGTAAGAGATAGAAAAAAGTTTTTCAGATATAATTTACTTATTTTAATTGGGATTATCATTTGCTAAAAAAAATAATCTTACAGGTCGCGAGTTATAACAGAAAATCGGAAAATAGCCGGATTTTCAAGTGAATCTGGGCAGCAAAAATAAAATTACGTAATAGATACCTACAATTTCATAATTTTTTCAACTTGCGGGTTGATGATCATCCCTTGTTGGTATTTAAAACTGATTGCCACCTACGACTCCAGCTGTTTCACAAATATGCATCATTTAGGGCGACAAGGCTCGAGATTTGAAATAACACGAAATGAAACTAAGAAGAGGAGAGGAAATTGCATTCCAGAAAATTGTCAGAACGGAAAGAGATGGTCGATTAAATTGCCAGATCGGTATTCGAACCATCTTTCGTTCGTAGGATCATTGCTCGACCAATTGAGTTATTCAGGCCGTCGATAATTCCCTCTTGCTATGTCCGATACTCTTTTACATCTCGACCAGCCTGTTCAGTATACTCATACACACTCACGTGTAAAAGAAAACGAAGCACAAAGGCACGAGGAAAAATTTGAAAATTTTATAGACTCCAAGAGAAAGACGAGACTATTGTTGAATCGAGATGTTAAACCAAAACCTTTAATTTCCCAGGTAAATAATCTACCAAGAGAGCTGCTTAAATCGGGGACCAGTTAATATACTTATCATTGTATAATAAAATAATTGCTAGGGTAAACCAACCAGTAATTGACCACATACCAGTGAATGACCATTAGACAAAGAAATGTCAATTATAAATTTAAAAATTACTTTATGTTTATAAATGGAGTGTAGTTGCACGTTTAATATCCCATATTTTTAGTTATGCGTATTAAACAAACATTAATAAGTACGATTCTTAATAAAAGTATGCGGTCATTTACTGGGCTTCTCATTCAACAATTCGGTCATTCACTGGTTGGTTTACGCTACGACTTATATAACAGCCAACGAAATTGTATCAAGGTTGAAATTTTAGAGACGAGAATATTTGCGACGCACTGGAGAGAATACAGCGCAGACATCTGGCTACAGGAAACGTTTTATAACACGGACACGACCGATTTCCCAACTCATGTTCATTAACATACACTGTGTCGTTCACCCACGGCATTCATCGTGGAGTAAAATTTTCATTAAATGTGGAAATATATTCCTCGACACCAGGACCGAATTAAGACCTTTAAAGTTCCTAAGCACTTACAAGATTTTTTTTACTAAAAAGTGTTCCTAACAAAAGTTAGATTTCCAAAGTCAGAAAATTATTATTTTTTTTCCTGTTTCTTTCACAGGCCTAATTTGATTATTGGTTAATCCAGTCCTGCCCGACACGATGTTTGATCTATAACAGAGGAAAGGGTACACTACGAAGGCCTTGGTTGTTTTCCTATAAGTAAACTTTTCCATCTGTTTGTTTACTGCTCGTCCACAGACTGCTCTACAACGTTTTTGCACATCCAGTACTGTCCGAGGAAAATTGCAGTCGACTTGTACGACACAGTTCCGAGAACAGAAGGCTGTTTAAATATGAACAACCTATCGATACGTGGCACCAACAATGCTCAGACAGAGCGAGTGTTTTAATATTGCCAGCGGAATGGCGGGGCGCTTTTTCTTGCCAGCGCATTGTTTCGTCTCTGGACAGAAAGTAAGTTTTTTCTGGACGTGCGAGATGACAGCGTGCAGAGGATAAAAACCGTGGAAAACGAAGGCCAAATGCGAAGTCTCTCGTGGAAGCAAATTTACGGGATAAGAGAGAACTAAGGAAGGCAATAGGGGCGAGGAAAATGGGGATGCGATGGCGAATCAGGGGAAACTGCAGCATTCGTGTCAACGATGCAATAAAGTGTTCTGCGACTCACATGTAGCAGGAAAACATAGATCGTTAAATTAATTGGTAAATCTGTTCTAAAGTTGTGCCATTAAAGTTGGGCGCGTTTCTGCAAAAGCAGGGAAGATTTTAATTACTTTTCTTTTATGGGACAATGTTCACCATTTTGATTGATTTCTTTTGATCTTGTACTCTTTGATGGCTGCACCTTTTGGAGGCAAATTTATGCCCATTGTCGATCTCTTTGAAATTTCACAGCTATTTATTGGTTTTTCAAAATCATCAATAGAAGTGGATCTCACTTTATTACGTCCTTCCACCCCCACCCCCCGTTGTTTCGATATTCCAATTTCGTGGCGAAGAATGGAGATTATAAAGACGACCTTAATAACACAAGTTAATTGATATGTAATTTCCAATTTTATTTCTTTGACATTGCGTTTCCTAGCGAGTTGCTCTATTTCGGGCGCAATGTGGATGGTGTATTAGAACTTTTTAATTACTTCTGTATGTAGGCCGGGGTCCAGCAGCAATCTCATCAATTGATTCTTTTTTGTTGGGCTTGGAACGTTTAAAAATAAAATTCACCCCTGGTGCCTTTGTGTTTTAATGTGACACTCAGTTTCATAAATCGAGGCGTAAGATGACTTTAATTACATAAAATCAGTTACAAACTAATTTCAGTGCGAATAGATCTTCTGGCATTGAATGTAAAACTCTTGATCGTCATCTGTGTATTATAAGAGATGGCGTAAAAGAATTCCAAATTGATTACGTTCATCGGTTGAAAAGCATCATCCTTTTGCCCCATCATAGTTAATTAGTGGAATAAGGCATTTAACCGTTCGATGCAAGACACGATTCGTTTAAGCCTCGTTCATATTAGTCAAGTTGTATTTCAAGGCAAGTAAAGTTGAAGGAAGCTCTACTTTACTTGAAGCTTGAAAGAAACCTGAAAGGATATTTCAAGTCAAGTATGTAGTTTCAAGTTACTTGACTTCAGGTATTTATTTAATGGAAATTACTGATTTCAAGTATTTATTTAATGGAAAGTACTTGACTTGAAATATCCTTTCAGGTTTCTTTTAAGTTTCAAGTAACTTGAAACTACATTACCATTGCAAAACTTATTGTTTATTGGACTTGAAATATCCTTTCAAGTTTCATTCAAGTCTCAAGTAAAGTAGATATTCTTTCAACTCCACTCGCCTTCAAATACAACATGGCTAATGTGAACGAGGGTTAAGCCTTTTTAATCAATTTCTCCGAAACAAAGAAGGCAGAACTCGAGTTTATATCAAGTAAATTATGAAGGTACACTTTGCAATTAACCGATGTGTCACTCAAGTGGAGAATAAAATACCAGCGTTTAGCTTCAATATCTCAGAATTGAATTATTCATGAACTACCAGGAAATGGCGTGGTTATAGGAATCGTACAAATCCTGTCCTGCGACATTTGATCACAAAGGACGATCGAGTTTCGCAGGCATCCGATCGAAAACAATTAGTTCTCGACACAGTCCCTCAATCGCGGGAAATCCAAGTTTCTAGTGATAAAAAAATGTCATTAACTACTGACCCACTTCAAGATAAAGCTTACCACGCTATTATCCCCGGTTTTATGAAATACCTCGCGCGATAGTTATGCAAGTGACCGAATACTTGTAGATAAAAAGGAAGGAAGCCTCGTACTTTTCTCGGGTGACCAATAATTTCGTCGCACTTAGAAATCCACAGATTTCACTGGGACGTTCGTAAAGCGAGCAAAAAAGGATCCAGAATTCCGTGGCGATTAAGAAGAAAACAGAAGAACGACCTTGCGTCGTGAAAAAAAAACAGTTTACAATATATAGCCGACAAATACGACGCAACAATAATACCACTGTATTAGTAGAATATTAAACAGCAGAAGAATCTGGTGTTTACAGACAAATATAAGCACCACCTGACTAATACCTGCAAAAAAAGCAAAACGATTATCTAAATTACTTCAACCTCGAAGCGAAACCCATTCGCAATTACGTAACACCAAGCGAAAGGAAAAATGGCAAAACCTACGCAATTTTCTGCCCCAAGGAAACCTAAGGAAAACAAACGACGCCTTTTCCACAAAATCCACCATCAACCTCGTCCAAAATAAAGAAACAAAAATTCTACCTCCGTAATTATTCTCTCCGCTCAACACGATATAGCGACTTTCGCAAAGCAGACGCGTAGAAAGTTAATTTCCCGTGCGAATGCCACCCGATTAGCGACTGGAGGCCAGACCTAGCGAAACTCTATTTCTACCTGCACATCGCGAAGGAAGCTTCGCCTTTGGTACCTAAAATCGAATCGCCGGCAAGTTGCGTTCCGTGGGAAAGCGAGTTGCATAGAATGACGGACTAAACGAGGCGCATTTCCTACTACTAGATGCGATCACGCTTCATAAGGACACTGATTGCCACAGGGTGTAAAGGAGATAAGGTGCAACTGCTCTTAAAATTCACCAGTTCACTGGAATCGGTAAATCGATAGGATCGCACTCGGTGTATGCACGATTACAGGCTTATGAAACTCGCGAAACTTCACTGTCGTCTCGGCTGAAAGAATCCCGGAGAACTTTCACGAGGAAACGGCACAGAGGCTACCTATTAAAACGCACGCGGAAAAATTCAGCGGCACCGTTCGCCGCGAGCTTTCTGTACAGGGATCATGAAGCTACTGACTGGCCAGGCGATTGTGCGGTACACCGAAGCCTTCGCTCCTCGCAGCGGGCACGCGTTGCAAATATACTGGCAAAGACAGGGACGGTTGAACCGTTTAGAAACGCGTCGTCACGCTGTTCTCTTTATATCGGATTCCGGCGCGGCGCGCCTTCGATGTAGCTCCCGCGATTATTTATCGCGAGATTTCGGCAGTAAAGTGTGTTCAGGGTGTCTGGAAATAAGGCGATCCCACGCGAAAGTGTAAATCGAAGTTGTGGAATAAATATCGTGGGAAGCTTGATTTTCTTTTTTAGATTCTACACAGAGCGAGTGTATTTTAGATGGCAGTTGTTGCACTGACGTGTGTAGTTGGTGTATTTTGGCGTGACTAGGTTGCTTGACACCTAGAATGAAATAGGGTAAACCAACCAGTGAATGATCGAATTGTTGAATGAGAAGCCCAGTAAATGACCGCATACTTTTATTAAGAATTGAACTTATTAATGTTTATTTAATACGTATAACTAAAAATATGGGATATTAAAAGTGCAACTACACACCATTTCTAAACATATAGTATTTTTTAAATTTATAATTGACATTTCTTTGCCTAATGGTCATTCACTGGTATGCGGTCAATTACTGGTTGGTTTACCCTAGTGAAGATTCTGGTGAATCGAGATTTGCTGAGCAATGTCTGGGTCAAGAACACTTTCAATACGTTTATCTCGAAACAGAAGCTTCGTATGGAAAATTTGTGTTGCAAGTTATCGACTCGATTTTCCACGTAATCGTTTGTATTTCATAGTACCTCGTGTATTTCTAGTCTCATAAAAAAGGAATTGCAATTGAAAGTGTGTCGTGAGATGGTGTGTAAAAATTGAAACTGAAGCTGAATTTTAGAATATCCTTTGCGGTGTCTTTTCAATCATTCCGGACCAACGAAGAGAGTCAAATCTTCTATTTGCTAACACTAAGCAAGAGATTCTCATACATATCTGTGGTTGTAACGAAAAACGACCCATGTCACATGTTTTCACTTTCGAGATATTGTCGTTGAAAGTTCCAAACACCTATTCTTCTTATTAGCAATGTTTCCTTGTTTTCTTCTTACGATATAAAAGTATATTTCCTTCACTTTGCATAATATTCAATATTCGTATAATTAACGTAAATAATAATAAACAAAATAGTAATAATTTACATACACTTTAGGCAGAACGACACAAGTCCACTGGACTTGTGTTGTTCTGCTTGAACGTGTCGCAGTTAAGTAGTTTTTCTGACTACTTTTCCTTCTTTTACTTTTTGTTTTGTCTTCTTTCGTTTTCTTCTGTGCTTTGCGTTGTTTTTTGTAAAATACAAGTTACACATTTATGTATTATTGGCATTTCATAATGTGCTGTTTCTAGTAAAATAAAAATATGAAATATAATTTTGCTCATTTTATTTTACACAAAATACGTTACAGTATATGCAGATACGTAAAAATAGAAAATAAAAAGCGATCACAAGGGAAAGATACGTCGTATTCTCCAAATTTTGTGGACTTCGGTTGTTTTGCCAAATGCGTATTAATTGAATATTGGACTTCGGTTAAATTGCATTATTTTTTCAACGTATAAAATTCGTTTTCATGCATTTTTTTCTGATAAAAACACACATCCAATATTCTAAAGTTGAATTAATGCATAAACTCAAATTTTTTGAAATTGTGACATGGGTCGTTTTTCCTTACAACCACAGATATATGATGATTTGTGTGCACGAATGTAAGAGCAGGTTCACCGATCGTTGACCTGGCGTGACGTGTATGTGAGAATATGAATCGATGGCCATGAAAACATTGCCGTCAATTGCACTTTGTTCTTGAAATGAAATCGCGATGTCCGCGGTTCGTTCGATGACCCCGGTCGTCGACGGCGTCTACACTCTCGTTTTGTAGAAACAAATTTAACTTCGCGGAAGCCTTCGACGCCGAAATGCTAACCGCACCGTGATCGTTGCGCGAATTCCGCTCAGGAAATTGCTATAATTCCGAGGAATCTATGGAATCGGAGTGATTTACATGGGGACCCTATTACGCTCTAATAGGATGGCATTGTGCCTTTTAGAATTGGTATAATGAACAAAGGGCGCAATTAGAGAGTCGAGGTCTTGTGTTTCGATGCTTGGCAATTTTATTCCTGCATCGGTTTTACGTAACGTAGCCTCGTTCAATGGGTTCTTTTCAATTTGATTTCACGCCACGCTTTGGATCCGAAAAAGTAGGCACACCGCTTTGCACGTAGTAGAATGATAATATGTATTCTAAACTGAGTCATGTAATTGGATCGTGTGGTATCTCTTGCTCAATATTTATCTTCGCATAAAGTCACTTTTATCGGTAGATAACTGCATTTTTCTTTTGAGGGGTTACGCACCCTTGACAGGTGGGAAAATAGGGTCATTTTTATATTTTTTTCATATTTAAAAATCAAGATAACTATGAAGAGGCCTTGTGAGAAGGGGCTGATGGGGCACCATTTCTTGAGAGATCAAATTTCTTCTTGAACAGAATGCAGCTTAATTTATCCACAATAAAGTGTATACGTGGATTTGTAATTATGACGTCTCTTTATATGAAAAAATAAATTATATAAATGACCCTATTTTCCCACCTGTCAAGGATATGACCCCCGTTAATAGAATTCTAAATCTATGAAAAATATCTCTATTTTAAGCAAATCTATCGCGAGAAAGTAGAGGTAATGGGCAGACGAATCTGCCTGTATAATTCAATTTCTCTCCCAAAGTTTCTTTTTTACTACCAATAATAGTAACGTCAAAATATCCACAAATTTTATTTCACCCATCATTTAACATTACCCAAAAAAATAATTATTCTTGCAACTTGGATGAAGGGTCCATTTTCACTTACAATTATCTACTTGAGAACCTCTCGGTAGGATTTAGAATCCTCAGAGATAACAAATAGCACATACCTACAGTTAAATATTCAGCACGGGTCAAAATGGACCCGTTATCCGGGTTGCGAGGGTGGGATATCTGTCAGCGGGGTATCAAGGCCGGAAGCTCAGCCGTAGCAATATAAATTCGCATCAGATGTATCCCGAGGACACTTGAGAACGTTTCACGTAAATGTCAACGGGGATGAACCGACGGGATACCTTTTTTGAGGATCCAGGCGAGCTCGTCCTCGAGGGGCGGGTTCTCGAGCTCGAACTCCTTGATGAGATCCTTGGAGTAAACAGGATCGTCGTCCTGACTCCACCAAGCAGCCGTGACCCGCCCCAACGTGCCACGGGCTCCCTTAGAATTCGGGTAATAATGCAGGGCCAACATTATCCTCCACTGTCATCCCTCGTAGCCGCACCTTTGGCCGAGCTGTCGTCCGCCTGTCTTTCCACGATGTCATCGCCACGAAAGTTGTAGGATTGCCTCATAAGCAACGTTGCTCCTCACAGTCTCTTTCCACGCTCATCACAATCTCCTAAGAGCCTCTCTTACGGCTGACGATACCGACTGGGCCATTTGCAGGAATATCGACGTAAATGAAAAAAAATTCCACGTCTCATCTTTGCCTCTCCGGTTTTTAACGTCCCACTCGAAGAGAAATCGAGAAGCATTATTTCGCTAGGAAGAACTTCCTCGCGCGTGGAACCTTTGCGCTCCGAGCCGGTGATCCGACTTATTAGACCGTTCGATGTATCGTGTGTCCGCTGTAATTTCATCTTTCGCGGAAGAGAATCCTCAAGGATAAGAGAACAAGGATGGATACTCTGTTAATCGATAGTTACGAGGTGACCGGGCTGGGGCGAAAGGTACAGTCGAGCCTTGGAAAATAGTCGCGAGCAGCTCAACAGAATTTTTCGCTATTAAAATACGTCCGCTCGAACGTCCGAAGTGTGATCGAATTTTCGACTGTCGGTAATACAACCCCGCAGGGAAATTTATTCAGCGATTGGGGAACGTGGGGGGTAATGATATAGCGTCGGTAGAAATGTGAATTCGGAACGATGATGCGAGATGCTGAAAAATTCCGATGGCTAAACGTGTTTGAACTCTGTGTAATTTTATTCCTAGGAAGCCCAAGCTGTTGTTTTGTTCAAACTATTTTCAGTTAGGGTAAAACTATACAATACGCCCCATTTGACAAAACGCCCCACCATTATTTTACGCACATAAACCAGGATGCATCAACGCGATCATCAGATTCGAAAGTAGACAAACTAACCTCTTTAAATCGTTATTGCCCGAACCTTTTTTCACTACGTTGTTGCTAAATTGAAGCCGGGACACGTTTTGTATTCCAGAATTTACAATATGCCCCAGCAAAGAATTTACAATACGCCTCACCTCAAAATCATATTTTTCACGAGTATAACGTATTTCTTTTCTTTTTCCTGGATAACACAAACGTCACGCAAATATACATATAAGGACTACATTACGGGCGAAACTAACACATGTTTCGTTCGTCAATCGCTATCTTCACTATGCACTCTACTTCAAATTTTGACAGCTTACAGTCAGGTTATAACCTAACGAGTATTAAATAAGATAAGTTTTCAAAATTTGAGATGCCACGTGTTTTTACAAATATGTATCGTTGCACCATTGAATTGCAACCAAAATGCAGTCTCAAACACAAGGTAAGTTGGCAAATTTTTACTTATTTATGTCGGGGCGTTTAGTCGCATAGGTGGGGCGTTTTACCTGACGACTGTGTTACAAAACGCCCCATGTAGGGTTCAGGAAAATGATTATTTACAGTTATTTCCAGTTATGTTTTTATCACAATTTCGGTGTTGTTGTGAAGAGTAATGAACACTTAATGTGTTTACACAAAAAATTTAAAGAATTATTAAAAAATATTGGTTTTATAGATGTTTCTTTAAAAGTGGGGCGTATTGTATAGTTTTACCCTATATAAAAGATTTAAAAACTTGTTACTGAGAGAAATACGTAAGAGAGTATAAAAATAAATGTATAAAAAAGGCACTCAACTCGTGAGTACCTGACTTAATAAGGTGATAATAACGTGACATAACTGTTTCTTTTATTAGGAAAACTTACACTTATTTACTCTGAATTAACCATGTTACGAATAATGTAAACATCTGCTTTTACACGGTCCTTGTCACAAACACACGGAAGATAGTTCGACCAAAGGATGGTTGTTTCAGTTACTTTTGACGGCGTCCAACAGAAATAAACACGACATCTATTTCGTTTCTTTGCAATCGTTAAATACAATTACTTTCTGACACGAGTACATAACATTGGTTTACACGAATTATTTTATGGGACGAACTATAGTTTAAAACTAGGGTTTGTCGGTTTTTGAAAGCCGTGTTTTCTGATAAATATGTAAAATTCGAAGACTGGTTTTTAAATTTGACAAATAGATTTTAAAACGCCAACATTCCGACTTGCATTCGCTTCGGGCACAAGTATATTGTAAATTTAACCTTCATGAGCTCATATTTCCAGAAGAATAATTCTAAATGAAATAAAGATTTATAAATATTATTTCATACGGATTTTAGTCTCTTTTTAAATGGTTTTGTAAGAAGCATATTTTGCTTCGTTATATTTCTGTAATTCCATAAATATTAAGTAAACCAAAAAGTTTTAAAATAAGTATAAATATTGTTTACTGTTTTAATTATATATATTTTTCCGTAAAAATTCAAAAACCGCTTTTTTCAAATGTCGGCTTTCGTATAAACCCTATTTTTTAAAGCTTCGTGGACATTAATTACCCATCCCTTGGGCTTCCTAAGGTTAATAATTTATTTCCTTATCGTGTTTAAAGTGTTTCAATTAAATCGATATACCGGAGAGAGGGATGGGAGAAGTTGGCAACGAAAACAAATCTCGCTGCGATTACGGTAACCAAACAAAGGGAGGCTTCTGCTCGCGAGCAGGAAACCGTCGGGTTCCGTTGGCGACGCGACTAGATCCCCACGGTTTGGATTAAATCCGCGATCGAAATAGAGTTTGCTTGGCGATGGAACGTTGGCCGAATCTCGCGAGGAAAAAAGGACCGGTCGGTCCCCGATGAACCTCGACCCGCCTCTGCCAGACCAATCTTCGTGGCCCCGAAACTACGGATTCGAACCGTTTGCCCGGCCAGCGATCCAAGGATCCACGGCGTTACAGTAATTGATTTACAGGCTATATCGAATCACACGGTCGAAATAAATCACTGGCTTCGCCGGTAACAATCTCCCGCTATACAATTGCAACCGATGCGGAAACACGTGGATTTTAACGGCGCCTACCAGACCTCGCTCCAACTGTGCCAACCGAGGCAACAGTTTCATCGCTCGACGATCACAAACGAATTTTAAACGAATTCGATATCAATCACCGGAATTGGAAAGGTGTAAAGTGACAATTAAATCTCAGTAATTTTAATCTGGCAACGAAGCTGAGCTCCGATAAATTACAGAAGCACAGCAAACATTGAAACGTCAACGATAAGGCTTGGGAATAAAAATTGATTACGAAAACGCAGCTTCCAGGAGTTCTATTTAACAAACTACCAGGTGTTCTCACAGAAGCAGGAACACAACATTCAACCGACGCTGCAAACGCACGCTATAAAAAAGCAATTATGCAACTAAACTGTTTTCGTTGCCAATCGGCGGGTATATGACGGGTAATTGACAGTTGGTCCGTTGCCCGGACGTAAGGTGGTTACTCCGATCGCAATGCTTCGCTACCAATAAACCCACAGAATATCTTCGTGAACGAGTAACAATTATTTAGCCACCTCGGCCTGTTGGCAACGGATCCGCGGAGCCATAAAAATGGTCGGTCATTTCTCATCGATCCGATTCCCGGAACTATGACGATCGCGGCTAATATACCTGCTTAGTCAACGAGAAACTGCGAGAACGAGTTGTTCGTCGACAGGAAGGGCCAGCTTCTATCGTCGCGGTAAGAAACGGCAACCTGACGTTTGCTCTAGTGACTGAGAAGAAGGCTTCCGAGGGAACATCTTTGCTCGATCGAGCTCGCTGGTGGTCGTCGACGAGGAAACGGCCCACCCGACGTCACGAGGCCCGCGAAGGAACCGCCTCGACAACCGATAGTCGACCTCTGACCGATCTGCCGCGCGATGTTCCTCAGCTTCACCGCTGGCCAACCGAATAACCGTCTTCGACTGCTCGACGGCTTCCTTCTGTTGCCGTCGCGGCGACCACCACCTCGTCGACGCCGCTCGTCATCGTCATGGACGCGATCGTGCCAAGAATAACTCTCCACATGAAATCCAGGGCTCTTGCCAAGAAAAAAGGTACCGCCGACGATCGCCTCGCCGCCCGTTCTAGCCCCGGCTTTCGGCTAAACTCGCGGTGAGTGCACGTTTTTAATTATTAAGCGCATAAATAAGTCACGCCCAAAGGGGTTGCGCAGCACGGGCCAACGGCTGGGCTGGTTCGCCGTGTCTGAGGTTCGTCCGATTTCGATCCCATCCGGACGCTGCCCGCCTGGCCCGATGGCAACACTCGAGACGCTCGAGCGAATCTGGCGATCTACCAGCAAGGGGCTCGCCTGGCGAATTCCTCCTTTTACGACGCCGCGCACCTCGTACAACCGCCGTTTTTCAAGGTGAGATCCGTGGCCTATTGCGACGCTTTCCTGCCTTTTCCTCACCGCTTATAATACCGGCAATTGCTGATCACTGTCGCTTCGTTATTGGTTAATTAACTCGAGAGTCGTCGCGGAACGAGCACCTTGCTATTTTCTGGGTTTTAAAGACAGTTTGGGAGCTACGAGACTGCTCCGAATAATTCTCCCTCTCAGTATCTTGCTATGAAATGATATTCTTTTGCGCAGTGGCGGATTTAACAGGGTGGCTGATGAGCAGTTGCTACCTAGGCCCCTGCACCGAAGGCCCCCCGCCGCAGGGCCCCGTGACCAAAAAAAAATACGATTACGTATAAGTATCCAAACACTACATTTTTTTCATACTACTACACTTGGCCCGTTTTTAGTAAACTACCTCTTCATGTTCCCTAAAAATGGGCCCCACCCAGAAGGCCTCTTAGGGCCCTATCTTAAAAAAAAATGATGATTTTAATCAAACACTATTTTTTTTCTATACTACTATATACACTTAGCCCATTTTTAGTAAACTACCCCTTCATTTTCCCCCAAAAATGGGTCCCTCAAAAGGTTTGCCACCTGGGCCTTTTTTCTTAAATCCGCCACTGCTTTTGCGTCCTCTTTCCAGTTTTATAGCCATTTTTATACGTTTCGCAGAACTGTCTCGGAGGAAGTTAAGTTTCATGACGGTGCAAGGGTCCAGTTTGGAATTGATATTTATAAGAAAGAAGAAACTTTTTTAAAGAGTCTCTTTAATGATCCACCTGTAGCGTTATTAATAATGCGTATTTTTGGCGAAATAAACGGTTGTTTTAAAGATTATGATATTAATAAATATTGTGCCAAAGATCAAGTCTCAAGTTCAATTTATGTCTTTGTAATTAATTGAAAGAGAAATGCTTAATTTTCGACAAAAACGACTGTCTATTAGTTCCCTTAAGGGGAACCTCTATTTGGATCGTGTGGTGAAGATAGTTGAGTAACTTCTTGAATTTCGATTAATAGTATTAGAGTTTATTAACGACCCACGTTATCTAGCCTGTCCGATCACAGTGTCCTGATCTACGACATTTCAGTAATTTTCAACGCTAACGAACCTCTCGGCGGAAGTTAAACCACACGTTCAACTAAAGCTGGTCCCTTGTTACCGCGTCAACGATCACCTAATTATTTATTAATGGGATCCATGTGCTTCCCAAATACGCTGGATAGTGAGAACGTAAATTACTCGATTTATCGATTGCAAATAAGAACGCAAGTCCGGTGAAAAACGGTAACTATCACTTTGCTTTTCCAAAGCCCTGCAACCAGAGATTAATAATAATCCTCATTTTTTATAACGATCACCCATGGTACATTTTATCAAAACATTGATGTATTATTGAACAACTTTGTTGTTAAAACATTATGTAAGAAATTAATTCAACGTAGAACTCCGTTCCTGCACTGTCCTCGTTAAGAGTGTCAAAAAGCAGATACCTACGCACAAAGTGAAAAAAGTCCTCATTAACGGAGCCTGTCCGCGGAAAGAAACGAAGTAATTGAACGCAGTTGTGTAAATAGAAACGGTGCAAAGGTTATTACGGAAATTGAAGAGGCACGGGAAGGCTGAATGGCATTAAGCTACTTAGAATTAATTGGGGTCGCAAATATCGATTGACAACAAATTCCATTATCTTTTTCATAAGAAGGACACAAGAGAAAGAAACACAATTATCAGTTAATTTGCTACAGCATTAATAGAAATTAAATTCTGCCTCATAAACCCAATACACTTACTCCAAATATTATTAATAATTCTTATTACCGGTGTATTAAACGTCTTCTTAAATTCCACTTGTACATTTAAAAAAAAATTGTTCCCCAATTGCAGAGCGTAAATCGGTCAGAATTTCATTCGGAATTTCACCTACCATCACTGTTATCGATTACTTCGGTTTAGCAACAAATACAGCCCGGGGAATGCTGACGGTTAATCGATAGCTACCATTATCGAGATTATTATTACGCAGCACAACACAATCCGTATTTCCACATCGAAATAAATTTATCCAGTAAATTTCCGCAGTGTTGTTTATATTGTGGCACGATTAAGGATCGCCTTTCCCGTATAATTACTCAGAACGTCGAATTAACAATCGTAATAAGTTGATGCTTAATTGGTTGTTACACGCGGGTTCTCCGTACTCAGACACTACGTCGTAAAAAGAGGTTCATTTCTAAAGATCAGTTTAACGTCTCGCTAGTTTCTGTACAGCAGAATCACATACCTACTGAATTGATTGAAAATAAATACAAAAATTCAAATAGATAATACATGTTTTGTTTTTCCGTAATCTAAATACGTTTTATTAATACAATTAACGTTGTGATATCTAGAACGATTTATTTGGTCGAATATTGCTCTTCATTCGTTCAGTAGGTATTTTCTTAAGGGGTAACACCACTCTAGAGGCAGAAAAAAATACCTAAATTTGACAATTTATTTTGGGAGTGTGACAAACGGAATAGAATTTCTTTTCAGAGGGTTTATTTAACACATATTGAAGTATGAAAAATAATTTTTTTAGTGTCATTTTCATACAAAATGGCGACGACAGAGCCGGTCGTCGGAAACAGCTTTTGTGAAAACACCGCCACGGGAGGACGGATTTCTCGGCATGTATGAGTCGTGGAACAAAAAATAAAAAAAATTTATAATCTATATACAATTGGCTTTGGAAGTACGTAGGGGTTTTTTTAAATCAATTTTTGTGGAAGTGGTGCAGTTGTTAAGAAATAAATCGATTTTTTGCCCTAAAAATGAGCATTAAATTGGTTATAAAAAAGAAAGTTTACATTCAATCAAAAAACGGCTACGTACTTCCAAAGAGAATATTGTTGTAAAGCTACTGTAAAAATTTCAAATCGATTCATGCGATAGTTTCCGAGAAATTCGTCCTCCCAGTTTGAAAAAAGTGGTTTCGAGAAAAACGCGTTTAAAGTTTTATGAACATTTTAATCCTTTAAATTTTTGTTTTTCTTTAATCTGCGATGCCTGCACCATACATTTGGCCATCTAGGTCGATGTTCGTCTCCTCCTTCCTTTCTAAAGTATGGTTTAAGCAAAAAAAAAAAACATGGATCCTAGAGTGGTATTACCCCTTAAGCTTTCTCCATAAGTTTTGCAGAAATTTCGCGAATTCATGATCAAAAAAATTGAAATACTGTTTTTAATATTTTAAGAACTTCTGTATATTGCGTGTATAATTTTAATAAATAAATAAATAATTGAATTTAAATAAAAAAAACTTGATATCTCTCATTTGATAAATATAAAGATAATTATGCTTAAAAATAAATTAGAGACACAGTAATTGGGTACCCCCACAGTAATTGGCTCTTCTATCCTACTTAACTGAAGATCTAGCCGGGCTAGCTATGCAGAATGCTCGAAAATGTGATTTGCTAGGGATTGCAACAGGTGACACGGCTGCGTCATGCACGTATACAGCATTTGACTATGGTTTCGCGTCGCTAACACTTCTGTAAAATCATTTTACATTGCCACAATTTCTCATTCCTTTTAGGACAATTAATACTACTTGAAAAGATAAAGTGCACTGTGCACAACGCAATGAGTCGCAGGTTTTAAAAAACGCCCCTTTAAGTCCGTCAGACCTTTTGCTATACTTTCTAAATAATATCGAAGTGAAAGCCGTACAATTTGACACACAGTGTTAACATTACAATTCCAAGTTTCTCGATACTGATACCGATTGACGGGAACAGGCTCCGGTAAATTATTTTGCAATTCGTAGTGCCTTCCTTTGTCACCTGAACAACGACTAGAATTTTATTTAAATAAAAATCGACAAAGGAAATCTACCGAACACGGAGTTGTGGGTTTTTTTGTTTCTGTACGCGATAGAATCAGCGAGCAAGGTCCTGGAGCGCCGGACGATTCCATTTTCCAATGGCTAGAACCTAGACCTCGACCCGTATTAGTTGGATTATAAATAAACATTCCCTTCGGCGAGCAACGTTGTAGAAAATCGCGGGGAAACGCGTTGAAACGCGTTCATATCAGAAAGAAACTTTTATATCGCAAATAACACCATTCCCCTGCACACGGGTCCGAACGGAACGAGGAACAATTAAACGATATTCAAAACAGTCCATTGGATCGATAAAACTCCACGGGCACTCGTGTCCCGGAGCACGTTTACGTCGCACAGTGGCGAATTTGCCCGAAATCATGGCCAAATGTAAAAAGAAATATTTTATTTTATTTTCAAACTCTGTGTAGTGTACTTCATTTGTGAAAAATCAGAGCATGCTTTTCCATTAGAATCAATTTTTAATCTGCTAGGTATTCTCTACGAGATATGCAACTTCAAGCTTAATAGCGGTAGAAAGTAAAATATTTTCACGTAAAATAACAAATTATGCTATGATTTATTGTCAATGTAACAAGATAATCTGTCGGTGTAGGTGTTATCTAATATGCTAAAAATTCATATTTACATTAACTGTATTTTTTTAAATATTTCTACAGCTGTGGTGGATAAAAATACGAGATCTATATACGTCTATCTTTCTTTGAGCGAATAGTTGTGTATCAAGCAAGGATCAAACTTCGATTCTTTTCTTAAGGGGGTATACCCGTTTGAACCCTCGGAAAATGTATACATTTTGTGGATTTTTTTACAAGTCAACGGTTTGATGCAGATTTCCCGTTTTTTTACTATCTTTACATAGTATTATGAACTACTCGAGAAAAAAGTTTCAGTTAAAAAACTATTGTTTTTGGGAAGTTATGCATACACATCCGAAAGTCTTTCGATTTTAGACAGCTAAACGGTGGCCCTGAAAACAGCTGTATGCCGTGTCTGAAATCAAAAACCATAAAATTTTCTTATAAAGTATGTCAATAGCTATCGTCCAACGAAGCCGATTTTGAAAATTTTGAAAAATAAAGAAATGGTAAGAGATCAAAGGTAAAGTTAAATTTTTCTAAGAGAAAAATCCACCTTTTTTCTTTATAAATAATAAACGGGGAATGGGAATAAAAAAAGCCTTCGTTGGACGATAGCTATTGACATACTTTATAAGAAAATTTTATGGTTTTTGATTTCAGACACGGCATACAACTGTTTTCAGGGCCACCGTTTAGCTGTCTAAAATCGAAAGACTTTCGGATGTGTATGCATAACTTCCCAAAAACAATAGTTTTTAACTGAAACTTTTTTCTCGAGTAGTTCATAATACTATGTAAAGATAGTAAAAAACGGGAAATCTGCATCAAACCGTTGACTTGTAAAAAAATCCAAAAAATGTATACATTTTCCGAGGGTTTAAACGGGTATACCCCCTTAAGTTAAGTTTAAAAGGCACAGAAGAAGTTATGGTTAAAATTAGAATTCAATTTTTAATTCTATAGTTAAAAAGGAGTTGGTATATTATTGCCTATATTCAACACTGTATTATAATAGCTATTATTTTCGATTAAATATCAATTAGAATGTGTCTTATGCATATTATAAAAGTACACATACATGTATAATTGAATATTTTAAATATATTATAATCTTAAATATATCTATTATTATGTTCCTGGAGTCATGTTACTGTAATTTATTTCAGCAATTTAACTTATATTTGGAGATATTAGTAAGGCCACAATTTCCACCAAATTCGCCACTGTGCGTCGGATCCTCAGGAGAAATCGTGATTCGTGACTTGAAACGTCGGTCAACGCGACTAATTCGCTGCCAAATGGCGTGCAGCGTATCGAAAACTGTTCCGATATCAGGACCGAGGGAGCAGTTCGAAAATTCCATTACCCCGTTCGCCGGGGGTTGTTCCCGTATTATCGAACGCACCTCGCCCCATGACCTAGACCCAAATACAAATGTGCGAATGCGTCATCGAATGCAATCTCCGCGACCTTGATAGCGCTGGGAGCTCCTCTTTCATCCCTCTTTGCTCGGCGACTTTTTTCCGCCTTCCTATGCACTCCCTTCTCTATTCCTTCCCTTTGTAATCCCTCCACTTGCCCGCCGACGTGTCTACACGTGTACAGGGCTCGCCACAACGCGTGGTCATTGGCACGGGGATGAATTGAGGGTAGAAAAACGGCGGGCAACTCTTCCTCGTGTTCTGTTTGTTAGTTTCACGGGAATGATTGTTGGTCACTTTGGGGAATCATTGATTCCTTAGGAAATATTTATTGCACTTCTTTATATTAAACACGTTATCATTTATACCTCTCTTATTAGTAAAAATGAAGGGATGCATAATTAGTTTAATATTAAGGGTTGCAATAAATATTTCCTAAGTAATCAATAATTCCCCAAATTCACCAACAATCATTCCTGTGATACTAACAAAGGCTCACACATTATTCAAATATTATTGCCAAAATGTGTAGCTCAGATTTTGGCAAAAATTCGTTGACATCGCATCACTTTATTA
This sequence comes from Andrena chrysosceles, assembly GCA_963855975.1. NCBI lineage: Eukaryota > Metazoa > Arthropoda > Insecta > Hymenoptera > Andrenidae > Andrena > Andrena chrysosceles. The sequence continues at coordinate 3,616,256 of OY979766.1, read as the reverse complement.
ATCACATAGCTATGAAATTTTTTAACAAATATTTCCAGTACTGTAGGTGATTTATAGCGAACACCTTAGTTCAGCTTTTGTTTAAATAAGAGTTTATCTAATAAATCATCCTTCGAACGCTCATATGTTGCGTGTGTGACTCCCACAGTCGCATATCACGAAAACACTTAGAAACGTCGCTCCAAGAACGACAGATCGATGAGCAACAAGCTAAAGCGACCTCCCCGAGCATTCCAGAGATGAGCGAGATACAAAGTTACCCCGAGTGGCAAATATCCGTGCAGTAGTAATTACGCGAGCGGAATCTGCGATAAAACTAATTGAAACAGAGAAACGGTTGTAGAACTACACGATCAGATAGGGTTAAACGTTTCCGCGAACTTTCGCTGCCTTTGCGTCATTCATCCCGAAAGTTTTGTCCACGGTTTATGATCAATCCTATACAATTCCCCCTTTTCTCGGCTATCCTTAGTCCTGACTTCCCTCGCCCGCCATTCCACTTCTCTCCTTGCCTCCATAAGCCGCCAATTACCTCCCTGTTTCGTTTATTCCCGTCTGCCATTCATCCTGGTTCCCAGCCTCCCACGAACCCTTCGCCTGTTTCCGGCGCGCGGGGGCGAGCTGGACTCCCGGGAATTCATCGATCGGCACCACCATACACCCACGACACGGGGGGGAAAGGATAACGGAGGACCGGGGAACCCAGTAACCACGATTTCAAGGGGGAATCTATATAAACGGATCGCCGAGCACGTGGCAAGCGCTTCATGGTTTCATTTAAAGCCCCTGGCTGCCGTGGCCCGGGATACGCGGCCATGATTCCCCGCGCACGACGCCACGGCGCAATTTTCGAAACACACGCGTCCCGGGCTAGCCGGGTAACACGATTACGCCTTCAATGGAGTCCGGGATGTTTTGCGCGTTGACTCGTAGCTCTGGCAGATTAATGCTTCGATCATTTTCAAGGGTTATTAATCTTCTCAAAATTTCAGGGTATTCTTTTTACTGTCTAAAGTGCGGAAAACGGAATTTGTCTGTTTTTCTCCGAAGTCTCTTGTACTACTTAGATAATTGTTTTAAATGAAATAATAGGCGATTTTATAGCGTTTACTCTCGGGACTACTTTGATTCGCAACACAACTTATTTGCAAGATTATTCACAGCAGAAATTGACTACTAACCCACATTTTTTGGGAAATTAATTTTTTTTAATATGGGTTAGTCTGTTTTTGCTCTCATTTCATAAAAAATCATTTGATTAAATGACCCAATTACGAAATAACTCAGAGGAGAATCATGTGCTTGTTCGAATAGCTATCTAGGGTAATTGTAGGAGAGATGCCGCACTCGGAGAGACGCCGCACTATCGGTATTTCAAGGATATCGGTAATAAAACACATCATTGCCGATTTTATTTGTTTAAGGCTGTTCATTTGGGTTAGTTTGTCAAGCCAGAGCCTGTTTCCTGTATTATTGTTAAAGATTTTGCTGTTTTTCGAGGTAAGCCTAGCGTACTTTGCCTGAATAGTTATACGGCGCGTCTATTTTTACTAATATAGTAGCTAAAAATTCATAGTTTTTCTTGATACAACATTTGTAATACGTTAAGGGGACCATGTAGAATATTTCCTTGGCAGAATGGGTTACTTTCGACTTAGCATGTGGAAATACGAAAGTGCGGCGCCTCTCCCAGGCATTTCGGATAGACGCCGCACTTTTATTTGGGATAGATGCCGCACTTTGATACTGTACTGTTTCGGAAACTAAGTCGATTTAAATGATGTTTTTAATGTTTAAAATACCAAAAAAGTTTTTTCAAATAGCTAACGTGGTATCTCAAGGCAAATTATTTATTTTTAAATGAATAATCTTATAATCGAAATATATTTGTGGACTATGTACTCTTTTTTCACATTTTTTTTTATTTTAATCTCAAGATGCCAACTGAATATAAAAAATATTTCGAAAAGCAGATATAATATCTGTTCCTACTGTACCCATTTAATTTTCCAATTTTATAATTGTATAAAGTAAAAATGTTTCATTTTACTTTGTTTTTATTATTTTTTTATATAAAAAGTTAGAAGTAACAAGTTTAAATCGAAAATTAAACGTGTTTCGAAATGCGGCACCACTCCCGCATGTGCGGCGTCTCTCCTACCAAAGGATGTTTTTAGTTTCAATTTTTTTAAGGGTGACAAATATTAAAATTTTGATTTTCTTTAATGCTAGTAGAATCACAAGATGTTGAACTAATAAGATATATCCTTGGAAAACATTTTCATTGCAAAATTTAGACACGGTGACAATTTTGCGTAACGTGCGGCAACTCTCCCACAATTACCCTATAAGTGTTTGATGCTAACTTTCAGTGAAACAAGTTACCTAATATATTCTTCGAATAACCATTTCTGAAATATCTTATTCAAATAATGGCCAGGTGGAATCGGTAAAATCGGCTTATTTATGTCTTTGACGCAGTTAGAGTTTGTAGGCACGTGTTCACGAGTAACCAATGAAATTCAACGATCTATAATTTACTTAGCTCCGCTTAGAGCCCCTTATTTACGCACTGTCAGTTATTTATAAATACATTACCTGCTCCATCGATTTACCGGCTCTTGGTGCTTTTCTAGGAAAGCTTTCGCGATGCCACCCCGTTGCTACACGTAAAGCTACGCGATTGCACTAGCGAGACGGAAAAGCGACGATACTAATGCACGCGAGTGAAAGAAGTTTCGAAAAGTCGGAAGAGCAATCTATTACGACATCGGCGCCGGGTCTCTGTCCTCTTGGAGAAGGAATTTGACAGAGTGCTGCTCCAAGAAGAAATTCGATGAACTCGATATTCACGCTTTTGTGCGAAGACCGTGCATTAGCTTTTGTCGTTTATAGATTCTTTTGTTTTCAACATTGTGACATCGTTTCGTTGAATATTTATAAACGCTCCAGGAACACTGAAGCATTACTTTGAATCGCTTAAAGATTGTATAGAGTGAATCTTCTGGGACTGATTGCATCTTAATTATTTTGATGATGATATCTAATCTTTTTGTGTACGCGATATAACATTGAAATTCTAGTTGTTGGGAAAAGGTTCAATTCAGTGTTTAAATCAAAATGGAGCAAAAGAAGCTGAAATTATGAAGCATATAATGCGACTACTATTTTTCCATTATTCAATATAGTAATTTAGATATCTCATTAAATTCTTAAATAGTTATACTACAATATGTATTTTATGTTTTATTGTTTCTGATGTATGCTTACATTTTTGTCAGTCCTCTTTGCTACAAGGATTTACACAGGTTGTATCAATATTATGGGACCAGTTGAAATATTTAAATCCCCTGTGCCATGAGAAATTGAAAAGTCACTTAGCATTTTGCAATGTGAGACTACGCAGACTTTGATTTTCGCAGACTTGTATGGAAGATTCGTGATGGAGTAAGGGCAAAGAAAGATGTCACTGAAAAGTGGCTATTCAACATTTGAAATTGGACTTCTAAATTTTAGTCGCGTATGTTTTGGAAACGAAGAATCAGATTTCAAAGTGGTGAAGGATTCTTCGATTCCTTTCGCTATTCCTGCTTGACCCATAAATTTGAACACCCCGTGTATGAAATTTTAAGGGAAGGGATACTAGTTTATAGTTTACAATGCAGTCCCAGAAAATGAAAATAAATCAGATGATCAATGACAGAAAACTCACCAAGATCAGAGAGCGAAACTTTCTCCAGGAAAGGATCTACCACAGGCAGCTGAAAAATAAAAAAACAAATTAGTGTTGTTCCCCATTAATAAAGCCACCCAACAAAATTCCAACAAATTCACACGAAAACTTAAAATATCCTTATTTCCACGCTGCATGTTACTCCAGAATTTGAAAAATATCGAATATCTTTTCCAAGGTAATAACTATCCCCTAATTATTGAAAAAGTGTATATAACAAATTCCTACACAAAAATAAAAAAGAAATTCACACGAAAACTTAAAATATCCTTATTTCCACGCTGCATGTTACTCCAGAATTTGAAAAATATCGAATATCTTTTCCAAGGTAATAACTATCCCCTAATTATTGAAAAAGTGTATATAACAAATTCCTACACAAAAATAAAAAAGAAATTCACACGAAAACTTAAAATATCCTTATTTCCACGCTGCATGTTACTCCAGAATTTGAAAAATATCGAATATCTTTTCCAAGGTAACAACTATCCCCTAATTATTTAGAAAAGTGACCGAATTCCTACACTAAAATCCAAAAGACACGTTTCCGAGCAGCGTTCTATACCACAACTCGGTATGCACCATCTCTTTCACATTCCTCTCCCAAACGCCTGACAGTTACACGTGTAAAGTATCGAACGAAAATAACGATAAGTATATACCAACGCCTTCTTCAACAGAGATTTCGGACTGAACGGCTGTCTCTTCTTCACGTTCGTCGTTATTTTCGTATACCAACTCGACAGAATACCAGAAGAGCTGCTGCTATGAGCCATCGTGCCGGTGCTCTTGGCGACGCTTCCGGTCGGCTCGCTAGTTTGTCGTCGAAACAACATTTTGCCCTGTGACCTAATATCCTCTACGAGACAACGAAATCAACACCAGGTACAAGTCCGACAATTTCAACAAGTCCATCGAACGCTCTCCAACGAATCCCGTTTCGCAGGACCACCGTACTCGGTCACCGAACAGCTGTAAGCTTCCCACTACGCTGCCGCGCGCGGAATCTCGTATCCCTTCGAATAATTCGACGAGACTCGGTGGCAAGCTCCGCGGTCTTTAAGTTCCATGGCTGTTGAAACGTTTCGAGGAATCTTCAGTAAGAGCAGCAGGTTATAAAAAGTTTTTCCAGCGACTGTCGCCGAGCTTCCATCTGGGACGGCAGAGTCTACCTCGCGTCACATCATGATCGATTCTCCGGTCTCTTCAAGTCGTGATCAGGAAGTAATTGGACATCGAGATCAACAGGCAACAGATGAAGCACATTTTAACGAACGGTCCTCGCCCTCGATGCGAACGGGCGATCTGTAGCCACGTTTACACAGCTCGAGTATCGACGAAACACTTCGCGGAATGTTTGTGAAAACGTTTTCCAGGTGGATTAGAAACGGATGATCTAGGCTATTATTTCGTGGATTATCTGTAGGAGGAACAGGTTCGGTGGTTGAGTAAAACTATCTACGAAAAGACGATTGTCGAGTGAAGTGTTGCGTTATATTGCGTGAAGAATGAGACAGAGGTTGAGTGTGATTATAGATTTTGGTTGAGCGATCAACAGGGTATTGGGACGAATATCGCAAGAGGATTTCGATGCCACGAGTTTCTTGGATGCACTGTGTGTCTTCGAAGAATGGCTGACAGTTTCGAGCACCGCAAATACCGCGTTGGCATTGGACGTCGATGACGGCTCACGATGAATACGAATCAGTTGGGCACGACTGTGGATATGGGGAAATGATTCCTCGTGGGGGGATTGATGGCTGATAACGAAACTGGATAGCTTTAACTAGGCAGTCGTTCTTGTCGACAATGAAGCATTTCTTTTTTATTTAATTACAAATAAATATATTGAGACTGAGACTTCTTGTTCGACACGAAGTTTATTAACATCATAAGCTTTAAAGAACACATGTTTATTTAGTCAAAAATTTGAATTATAGATGGCGCTGTAGATGGATCATTGAAGGAGCTATTTAATCAAGTTTCTTTTGTTGTTTTTTACTATAACATGTTTTTTGAAGCTTATGATTTTAATAAACGTTGTGTCAAACAACAAGTCTCAGCTTCAATTTATTTCTTTGTAATTAATTTAAAAAGAAATGCTTCCTTTTTGATAAAAACGACTGCCTACTGTCTTGTACACTTAATGAAGAAAGATAAGTTGAAGAAGAACCTCTTTGTTGGTAATTCGTAGACTTTTGTGGAGCATTTAAGATCATTGATATATCACAAAAGTTGAAGCTACAAGTAGTGGTCAAAGGAAAGTTTAAAATTCATATTTTTATGTCAGCGTAACTATCTTAATGCTGGGGTTTAACGCTGGGGTTTTTTCTTCAAGATTTTTTTTATGGTAAAGTAAAACACCCTTTCAATTAAAACATCCTTTTGGTATGTTGTTATGGGGTGTTCATTGTATTGTATTGAAAATTTTTTGAATGTTGTTATGAAGTGAAGTGAAATGGAAGCCCTAATTACACTTCATTAATTACACTTTTATTCCAAACAAGTAACTTTAATAATAGAATACACTTAATTAAAGGACAAGAGTATCCTCGAATACTCTGCTCCGCGTGAATAACTTAATAATAATGAATGCTCCCGCAAGAATCACGTTTTGGAACTGACTACTCTTGTTTTTGGGGTCCTATTATATGTATCCATTTTAGCTCATTGACGTGACGTGTCTGCTGTGACACGAACCTTGTACCCTTTTGCCCCGGTCATGAACGAGCCCAAGTAATTCGTCACTGAGCAACTAATAGTAAATACAATTTGTGTTTACTATTAGATGGCTGTTTTGATTATGTATTTTTAGGCAACTCATATCAATGGCAGTTGTTGAAGATGGAAAATCGTACAAAACTTCTGGACGTTTTTTGTTAATAAAAGAAAGAAATATTTCGTATTTTTAGATGATTCTAGTACCAACGCTGAACATAATCCTATTAGACAATAAAGTGTCAAGATATTGATTTCAGATCAAGTCGTTGTCCTGATATTATTTCCACCAACGAATGACGTCATCCCACAGTCCGTATATTATATCTCTATGGGGGACATTTATTTTATGTCGCAAAAAAATTGAACAATACACTGAACACACCATAAAAACATATCAAAAGATTGTTTTAATTGAACTTATACTTTCCCACAAAAAATTGTTAAAGAACACTATTTTTCGCGAATGAGAATACCCCCTTAACTATTATGTCGATATTACTGACCAATCTATGAGGTATAATTATGTTTACTTGATCTTATTTCTATTACCATTCACAGTTTAAATTCTCTTTTAATCACTCCTGTATATACACCAAAGTTTGCCCGAAAGAAACACCTTGTAACTGAAAAATAAAGAATTTTGAACCCACACTTATTTAGCCCTATATCTTCCCCAAATTTTAAGATACAATTATTTCCTATTTCTGTCACTGCTCACAATTTAAACTCCCTTTTAATCACTACTATATATACACCGAAGTTTGCCCAGAGGAAACAACTTATAATTTAAAACTAAAGAATTTTTCAACTCCAAATCCAGTCTTCGTTAGCTCCCCAAATTCAAGTAGCCAGCAAATTTCGCCAAACTCCCATCAACTCCGTAAAATTTCCACGACCTATCCTACGCACTACTAAACACTGAGCAGCGTTGAAAGACCATCCGTAAAACGTAGCGCAGCGAAACTGGGGATTGCAACAATCTTTCCCACCAACGAAGCGCTGCCAAATGGAAACTCCCAGCCCGCGTAAAATATTCTAGCGGCACGGCTCGCGACGGCCAAGGCGGTTGGTATGGGGAATTTAAAAAAAAAAAGAATACCAACGAAAGATTACGAAACCTGGACGAGTGACAATCCCGCGCAAGAAACTGGCGCTTCCCAGTGAATCAGTCGCGAAACGTCGCCTCGTTTTCTTTCCACGAGCGTTGCTCTTTTTTCAACGAGCACACGACTAGCTCATTCGATCCGTGCCAAGAATAGTGATGCTGCAGATGGTCATACAAGCCGCGTGTAACGAGCACAACAAACGGACGCGCGATAGGAGCGAGGTAGGCGCCAACCGTCACGACCGATGCGTGTATCGCACCAACGAGCTTTCCCGCTGGGTAACTTTCCAAACTACCATGTGAAAATTCCCCCGACATCTCCAAGACGATCGGGGAAATGTCAGGACAAGAAATCGACGCGGCCAATAAAATCACTTAGCATCGAGTCGCAGGATAGTATATATCATTTTATGACTCGTGAGGAATTTGTAAACAGGCGGAGGAATTTGGAGTGGAGTAGGAATGAACGTTTTTTTTTTATATTTTTTACTATCCTTATTTGTAAAGTGAAAGATGGGTTAGTTGAAGGTAAGTGAACTGTAAGTTTCAAGACAGTATTAATTGGAGTTTTTAAAAACCGTTTCTTGGAATGAATTTGTAAAATTCGAAAACGCGTTTTTAATATGTAAAAAGGAACTAATTATTTAATTATAAACGTTAACATTTTCACTTGAAATCGCCTCGGGCACAAGCATATTGTTGTAAATGTTTGCTGTGAAACTAATCTTTATGAGTTCATATTTGCTGAAGAAAATTGGTAAATGAGATAAACATTTATAATTAATATTTTGTACTGACTTTTATTACTTTAGTTTTTACTTATTTGGTTTTGTGCAGATAGAGAATGTTTTATTTTGTTATATTTTTGTAATTCTGTAAATATTAAAGGAATTTAATTTTTTTTAAATAAGTATAAATATTTTTTACTGTTTTAATTATATCTATATATTTTCCGTAAAAATTCAAAAACCGGTTTTTTCAAAAGGTCGACTTTTGTATAAACCCTAGTATTAATAGGGGCCATTTTTTTGAGTTGGTACATTTTAAGTATTGTAAAAATTGAATCAGGATTGATTAAAGTTTGGAGTTTCTATGGAGAGTGAAGGTCGAGATTCTGAAACCCGGACTTATTTTGCGCAACTGTTGATTCGGTACATGTGCCGGTAATTATGAAAGTGCTGTAAGTCAAAAAATCCCAAAAGTTGAGATCTCTCTTATTTTATGATATACTGATTTATATTTTAATATTATGAAAGAATTGTTGTGAAATACTGTAAATCACTTGTTCCCTGTAAGTACTTTGTGAGAAAGGAAATAATTACATATTTTTGTATTACGCATTAACCTTAGATGAGCACCAAAAAAAAGAAAGAATATGATAGAAAATTAGAAGAAACAGTGATAAAGAATACATTATCAAAAATACTAAAGTTGTTACTGACAAAGTATTTGAAAATAAAAATTTTCTTCGAAGAAATGTTTGAATTTATTAAGTCGTAAAGATGGAAAAACTACGTTTCAGCACTGTTGGAATTTGGGACACATTCAAAGGTTTAAAAAATAGATTTTCGTACCAGTTACTCATAAAACTTTGCAATAATAGATAAGTTCGACATTAGACGAGCATATACATTCAGAAACACTTCCTTCAATAATGGAAAAATATTTTTAATACGTCCAAACGCGTCAGTCTAAATATCTCAAAACAAAAACTACATGACTTACACCACTTTCATAATCACCAGGGCACATATGTGATTACAGGTTGCGAGTACGTGTATGTTTGACGACTGGGAGCTTAAAAAGTGCCAAAGGAGTCGATTCTAAGAATAATATACTAGCTTCTGGCGTGCATTCAACCACAGCTATCGAGCACCAGCTACCAATCGATGAAGCACTCGTGGATTGTTAGAAACATCGAGGGATGCTTACTGTCGCGCAGTTGAAACTCCTCGGTACTCGCTATAAAATAATTTATAGAGTCTTTATAATTCCTCGGCTAACGCTCTAATCCATAAACAACAGTTCTCACGAATACTAATTTCTAAAAGAATTCCATCAAAATTTACAGAAATTTCCACGAGTTACTGTAAGGCTGCTATGCCGAACCGTTTAACTCTAAAACAGTCCCGACTTCAGGCGCAGAAATTCTCGGAATTAAACCTGCGAGTGAACTTATTTATTGACAGGCGAATCGTTAGCGCTTAATTAAACAACAAGAAAGGCAATGTCACCAAGGAACGCCTCCACTGCGAGCCGGTCGCCCGGAAACTTTTGCTCGGCGAACTTCTCGCCGAGTTGCTGAGCGCGAAAGTATGCGATGCACCAAAGAAAATTGGAAATTAAAGAAACCGGCTGATCGTTTAGGGACACCGGGGTATTGCGCCGTTAGCTGGCCGTCGAGCAAAATATTATACGTTCGACTTCGTTCTTTAATGCTTCGAACAGACTCGAGTGCAGTCTGGATATAAATGAGCCACCCACGCGTGGATTCCATCAATGTACCGCGGTCGTGTAAATGACACTAGAATCGTTATCCTGGAGCACGACGTTTCGAGATCATTGACGCGTCATTCGCGTCTTCATGACAGACAAGTCTCTTCAAGTGATTCTTGGAAATGAAAAGGCAACTGAAATACAAACGCGTGGATTTATACAGGGTGAGTGGATCGAAATATAATCAGCAAGAAAGATTGCTCGTAAATAAACGATTAAAACATGTAGAATAAATTTTTTCAGTAGCTCCATTGTTTTAGAGAAAAATGAGTTTGGATATGAAGATAATATGGATTTTCGAAGGATCCATTTTGACCACTCTGACCCATTTTCGTTCTTTATTTTCTCTGTTATTTTGTTTATACTTCAACTTTGTATATTATCTCAGTTCAACAGATATTATTTTTTACTGTTTTTTGTTTTTATTTTTTATGAGAAATCCTGACTGGTTGCATCGCAATTTATTGGACATCTTGTATGCGCATAATGTCCGTGTGAAATGTTTGAATGACAGACGAAGAGAAATGAAGCTACTAAAGTTGAAGAATTATGTGAAAACAGAAAGAACTTTCTTTCATACGAATTGTTTGCAATGCCAATTTATTTGCGGCGATATATTATCGTGTGAATTCCAGAGCGTGTTTTGGTTGACGGATATTCTTATAACGGAGAAATTTATGACTCTGCGAAATTGTCAGTGGTGTGCCAGATAGTGGAATACTATTCGATGACGCTCTTGCGACAGAATCATCACTGACAGTATCTAAATATACATCCGCGAGGAGAATGTTTACAAACGAGGAAGACAGTAAACGAGTGTGGGTCGAGTAAAGATAGAATCGCGGAGTTAATCGAAGACTACAAATTTTGTGGCGATCTGCGTACTAGGAAGAGCACTGTATTAGTGTCACGGTGTATTTCAATCCATTTTCTCTGATTTCCTCAATAATTTTTTCGAATAGAATAAGGAAGACTAAGCTTTGCGTATTACGTTGATATCGCTGTCCCATTTTGCACCCCCTATTTGTGCAAAAAAAAATAAATTTCAAAATAAACATAGATAAATAAAAATAAATATCTCATTTTTGCCACCGTTTATAATTTCACAATTTCTTGGCCCACTGCTACAAATCAAAATTGCATGAAAACTATTCACACCACAACCAACATGACAACTATTCCGACGCAACTTAAATATCCACCCACGATTTTGCAATCACCATTTCACCATCCCCATTTAACAAGCAAAATAGAAACAACCACCAATTTGAATTTTCCCCAGGAGCTATACAATACATTATTAACTCCTGGTTCAATTATTCATTGAAACGCGTCGAGTCTTGGTTCACAGACTTCCCGAAACCGTGCGAAAATATCGCATCCGGCAAGCCCCGCTATTCGGCCGCAAAGAGTCAGCAGCCAGTGCCCCCGAAGCGCAATAATTTCACCAGAGTGCAGTGTCAGGGAGCAACAGAGAGTCCGTTGGTTCGACACGTCTCTAGCAACAAGTGTTTGTCGTCGCTGTCCATCGGTAACCAACGACCTCCAAGTTCCGCGGAGCGTTCACGTCTCGAGGAGCAATCCTCGCCGACCAACCGCCCCTTCGAATCCAATTCACACTGACCTATTCCACTGCCATGTACCTTGACGTTCTACCAGTCACACGCTCGAAACCGTGCGGACCTCATCCGCCACCATCCACCGAAACTGACGCAACAACCCTCCGCAATCACGAGGACACACATCCCTTTTCAACTACCCCAAGCAACGTGTCACCGAAAACCGTCCACGGTTCCCGTTGCACGTCGCATCAGCTGGCTAGACGCCTATCGACCTATCCGCGAAAGTTTCGACACCGTGGAAACTCGAGTGGAAACTGGTTCTTGCACTTTGGACAGAGATTTCACCTTGAACTGCACTGACCCAAATCGGCGTTCGAATTAGTGATCGGATGGATGCATCGTTAGTCGAAGGGAAGAAGAAGGGACGCAAGGGAACGAGGTTTAGTTTTGATGAATCTTGAAAATCTTCCGTGAGTCTGCCGCGCGGGAAATAGCGCGAAAAAGATCCCGACGATCACTGCTTCGGTATAGAGGCGAGGTTCTGACGGAGGCGACGATTTGCCCGTGTCGAAGAAGACACCAGCGCGGTCGCTCGTAGCGAACTGGATCGGCCACCGAGCCGGCGGTATATACCCCGCGACACGTTGAGGCGGAATTTACGGCGCTTCGGCCGTATGCGCGCGACACCCGGCCGAATGCAATTTCACGGAGTTTCGGTTTTTCCCTGGGAGAGTCACGTGCGCCGCATGAATCCGTGCCGACGATTCTGTGTATCGGCTCTTGGGAATCGTTAGGTCGCGGAAACATGTGCGCGGTGAGTTATGGAATTGTTATGATGGGGAGGATTTTTGGGGTGGGTATTGTGGCGTTTGCTGTTTTTTTTTTGTTTTTTGGGGTGTAATATTGAGAGGAGTGGGTGGGGTGTAATATATTTATACTAATGAGAGGACCAGAAAGGGAAATTTTGTAATGTGTCTTATATCGAATTGAGAACTTTGCAGCGAGAAGGGTGCAGCGTCATTTTTACCAACTTTGAGTAAATTAGAAAACAAACTGTTTGTAAAATTATTGCTTTCACTTGGCATTAAAAAGAGCAAATATATATTTTCATAGAAGATATGCTTCATTTCTATATTTGACGAATTTTTCAAATCTGGAGTTGGCCAAATCTAAAGTATTGCACAAAACAGTGCAAAATTCGTAATAAATCCCTCATTTGTTATCAAACGGACACCAAACTAAGTAGATTTTTTTTACGTCGTAACTCACAAACTGTCAAAAATAGAGTTGCACCGCTCTTGCTGACAGGTCCTCAATTTTATGGTTCGCTAAACTGTTCAAGAAACACCCCCATTTTTGGTGCAACTGGCCATTTGTTTTCGAGATATTAGCGTTTAAAAAATCGTTTGTCATAGTTGACACTGACTCATAAATCCGGAGAGATCGGTAAGCCGATTTCTATTAGTTGCAATTCGGACAATAAATATTTAGAAATCTGTGAAACAAAGTTGTTAAAATAATTACTTTTACTTCTAGTATTGTTCCTTGAATCATTCTTTCTGGAATATAAAATAATCATCACAAGGAAAATGAGTGTTCTATTAATTGGAAATTCTCCCATTTATATCTACCTATTAATTCGAATACTGTTTATTTGCCTGTAATTAATTCGCAGGTTAAGCTACATAATGTTATAAATTAGAGGTTTGTTTCACAGGTTACCGAACACCCAGCACGAAACACCTGTAACACGGCGTATAACAATTACGATTGTAATATCTATAACTCACACCATACAGATTGTACAGTTGAAACAGCAGCCTTTTGAAACGCGGTATGTAATCTGCGTTCATAGCAAAACGCCGCATAAATTGCGGCGGTTCGGTTAAATGCTGTTTTCTCGATCGAATATCGATTATCTAAGCACCGTTGAAGGGCATTTCTGCCTATCTCTGCGTTCAATAATTGAAGTGCGAACAATCACCTGCATTTTACGTGCCGAGCTCGCGATCATGTACGCGCCGCAGTATCCGAGCTTCGCATTTATGCAATTCCATTAAACATGCTTGCCTGCTTTCCTTCGAACGCTCCATCAAGCAATACCGAAAAGAGCAGCGTCGAAACAGATTTTATCGTGCCGATCACACGACTCGGGGACCGTGCATCATGGTAGATAACGCTCCACGGCAGACGAATGTTGCGTGAATCAATCGAGAGTTTAAATAGGCCCGATGATATACGATTATCTACCGCTCGCTTTATCGTAATTCGATTTCACGTCAAGTGGTATTTCATATATCGCGTTACTGACGAAATAAATCTTCACGATCGTCACTGCTATCTATATCGCACTATCTGGTAGCCAATCTTATTTTAAACATCGCCCACTAATTTAAGCACCTCTATTTCTAATCAACACTATTGTTCTGTTTCGTTTATTTCTTTGAAAACGTACGTACTGAAACGTGAACATTTTATATTGTTATTCCTTGGAAAGTTACACGCGTCAACGAAGGATCAAAGAAAAGTTTAGAATATTGTAAAAAGTTAAAAAAATATTTTAACACACTCCTGACGGATGTGAGATCAATTTTGACCCAACCTAAAAATCAAATTACACACCCATATCACTTATCATTGGTACCCCTTGGCAAAGATAAGAATTTAAGATCGTTTGGTGCACGTTTGATGCAATTTCAATAAGAAATAAGCGATTTATTGCAAATAAATAAAAATAGGAATATTAATATTTTTATAATGAAATATTTTTCGCCAAAAATAGGAATAAAAAACTTATCAACGCAATAACTATTACTTATTGTGTGAAAATATATATCTTTCAATTAGTGCTCTCTTTTTAATGTTAAGTCGAAGCAATAATTTTATAAACAGTTTCTAAGTTACTCGAAGTTGGTAAAGTTGGAGACAAGATCTACATGACTCTGACGTAGAAGCTTAGTTTGATGCATGCATGAGTGGAGCTACGGGTCAACATTGACCCAGCGTCCTACGTGCCCGAAACTATCCAAGGATTAATTACATTACGCGTACGTAGCGACGGAAAAATTGTTTCGTGTGAAACAAACACGAAGTAACAATAGATTTAATACTACAGCGAATGGGGAATAAAAGACCTGCAGTTGAGAGGCAGTACGCGTGTAGCATCGCGACATGTGAATGGCCTTTGGATGGCGCAGCGCAGTACAGAATGCAACTGGTTTTTTTATCTACTGCAGTCGTTTATCCGTAGTTATTCGAGCGATAAGGCTCGATAAGCTTGCATGTGCACGCTCCGTAACTATAGGCTTGTATATAGAAAGCAACACAGAGAGACAGAGGCAATTAAAAAATTGAAAACGAACGAAACGATTGACTCATATTCGCTTTTATTTTGAGCGAAACGGGCAAAACGAAGGGAGAATGGGAAGCTGGTAGATATTGCGCAATTTTCTCTTGCAAAACAGGAAGCCAAAAGTTATTCTTGAGCGATATTGTGGAAATTGGAGTAGCAATTTGGAGAATAAATTTCAATGGTTTTTAGAAAATTTCAATTGCACAGTACAATTATATATAAATTAGCAAAATACCCGTGCGTGCTTCGCTACGGTAGAATAATTAAAAGGAATTATTTTTATCTGTTTTTTTGTGGTGTAAAGCAACCTTTGTATAACGAACATTTATATATGTATATATTCGTTCACACCTACTATTAAAAAATTAAGCCGACTGACTCAATATACACTTAGTACGACGTGTTACAAAAAGATCTGTTACCAGCTCCAGATTTGACCGTTTAAGGGTTAATTGGGGGGAAATTTAGAAATTGGTTTTTAGGCATTTTTGTTAGGCTAAAACCAAATGTCGATATCAAATAGGGCCGAAGAGATTTCCAGGAATCCGTGAAAACCCCACCCGTCACCCCCTTAGGGGTTGATTAGGGTAATATCCTGAAATTAGTTTTTAGGCATTTGGGTGAGTAACCTTTGTAAGTAAAAACCAAGTTGATATCCAATCGATCCTAAGAAATATTAAGGAGTCCGTGAAAGTAAATTTACCTCTTTTCAACCCCCTAAGAACGAAATTTCTAGAAATCCTTCCTTAGTGAGTGCCTACGTCATAAAAACAAGGTACCTTCCAAAATTTATGTCCCTAGGTTAAAGGATTTGAACTGGACATTTGACGAGTGAGTGAGTGAGTCAATCAGGACTTCTCCTTTTATTATACATAGATAGATAAATGGAAAAGGGGGACAGGAAAAGGGAGATAAACTGGTGTGAAGCGCTGGAAATAAGGGAAGGGAGAGATAAAAAGGAGATTCTGTACTCTTCCCTAACATTTTCTCTAGCTATTTGTAAATTTACCCATCACTGCTAGCGCGTTGCACAATCCTTCCATTGCACGCTCTTGACGAAGATTCAAGAAAGCAATTTAGTGGATCGTAAAATCCTCATTCGCTATTCTGCACTAAAAGCATTTTAGAATTCACGCAAGCGCGTCCTTTTCCAATCTTTCCTCGCGTAAAATCGCGAATATATATTGCTTTAATTCAAAGTGCCCCTAAAGTCATGAAAGATTGAAGACGCAAGTGAAGGTAAAAAAAAAACTTTCTTCCATGATGTGACTAGCCTGGATATATGAAGTTTTGGTTAAATGGACGCCGGTCTGCTGGTGGTGTGCCAAAACGTGTCAATTCGGATTTGTTCCCAGTTGCAGAGTAAATTTAAGTGGACTTTGTCGCCTGTCACTGTCAGGCTCGTTCGAGGAACACGTGTAGATTATGTAAATTCACGCGCACGTGTTACTCGGGTAGGATGGTAATCAACACAGATTCGCCGATGGTTGGCGAGAAAGACAAATTTTTCACGGTTCTCTGAACCACTGCTTCAATGTGGGAGAGAAAATTTTGATTTGTGAAGCATTCATTGGAAAACTTTTTCCTTGGAATCATTTTGAGGATTTCAAAAATGGAACTTTTCTTTTCAATGGGTATAGAGTACGGGGTATTGCAAATTTAAATGATTGAAATTCTGTGTCATACTATTTTTGTATGATTTTTCTTTCAAACTACCACCGATAACATGGATTAAATAATTTCTGAACACTTGGGAGTGTTCTGAACATGAAGAATGGGTCGGGATGGATTTGAATTTTGAAACACCGAAGGTAAATGAAAACTCGATATAATTTCATGATAACCGAAAACCCTTGTTCCATGGTAAATAGATAACAAACTATCGATAAAGTAGGTATAATTTGATATTAACAGCAGGTAATAGAGAGTTCTGTTTTACCTCAAATCCCGTCGGTACGAGGAAACCTACATAAACAACAGCAGGAAACATCCATCTTTACCGACTGTTGAGTTTCTTCAGATATTTCGTTAGCGAAAAAGAAACTGAGGCGAATAACAGGCACATTATCCACGCAGCCCTTTTCACCTATGCATCCTCATGTAGCTACAGATAATCAGATGCATAGAAGAAAGAAGTAACCTCGACCTAGTTGGCGCCGTGATAAAAACAGCTATAAGAAAGACACTCTCCTTTTCTAGAGGATCGAGCGAATTTCCCCCTCCCTGCCTTCTGATTCGAGCTTTCGTCGTGACCCAGATTCTTCCTCTTGCTTTTCGTCGAATCGATACTTACAGACGGTACACATACAATAAATCGTTACGGGGTAGAAACGCGGGTAGGCGTATGGAGGCAATGCCGAATGCAGAGGTTGCCACTGCAATCGCTATTTCTGTCGTTATGCCCGACGAAGGGGCTCGCACAGAAAAACGGACAAGCTATTACGCGCAGCTATCGTGCCATTGATAACACCTATAGCCGCCAGTGCAACTGTACGAGCGTATCTCATCTGGATCGCGTGATAATTTGGAAAATTTCACGTACCAAGAGCTTGTTCGCGTCAGTGCAGATGGGAAAGAAAGTGAAAGAGATTGTTTTCATACACATAATCGCTGCTCGATAATTATTTTTTATATAGTAAATAGCTTAACTGGACGTATTTAAATGAATAAAGACACAGAAAACGTAGGAAGAGCGTACTTGGGAAACATTTACCTTCAATGTTTTAGCATTGTTATTGCTCGGAAGTCCAGATATTTTCGCTCAGCTGACGATGTGTTGTGATTATACTTGGCACACAATCAAACGATCAATCAAAACAACTGCAATTGCATTCGGTACATGACTCTCGCTTTTATGACGTGTTAAGATTGCATCTCTGTTTTGCCAGATAAAGATCGTGTGCCTGCAAGTTTGCTCGGGATGACGACAGATGGCGTCGTAGGGTAGATGGAGTGGTGGGGCTGGTTTTATACTAGTTTCGAAGGAACACTTGTGTTTGTTCTGACTATAGAAGCCAAGACTAGTGTTCCGTTGTAAGAATAAGAAATGGGATACCATCCTGATATTATTAGACTTTTAGGAGCTAAGGATGATAATGCCACAGATTTTTATAGAAGATGATAAAAAAAGGGTAAAAGAAGGATATGCCAGTAATTGGATGCATAATATAAGTCTCACGAAACTTTAAACGAAACATGAAACTTCTAACGGAAAAAGCTCCGAATATACAACAACAAGGCAACTGATGCGGCACTGGAACGATTCTATCTCACTGTCCAGAAATCACTTAACTCGTTGCCTCTGTAAGTGAACGTTTCCCAAGTTATCAGCTACTGTGTCTCTACTTATTCTACCATGATTGCCAATCGCGAGAGCAACTTTTGCAGCAACAAAAGGAACGTGCGATGAAACCTTGTATCTGTACGTCTCCCTCATTTAAAAATAATGATACCCTCGAAGCTCTGATTGCGACAATCAATTCCAACGGACAGACATGCTAAGAGGGGTTTCTCCATCAGAAGACCGAAAAACTATTTTTCAGGAATTTATGGAAAACAAACTACTGACTGGATTGCTCTGAATTTTTACACACACGTTCACTGGCTTCCGGCCACTTTACACCAATATAAGAATATAAGAACAATTACAAAATTTGAACACCACTTTTCTTGAATTTGCACGAATGATGCCTAAAAAATTACTAAAGCCAGCGATATAAAATTTTCAGAGATTGTAGAAAACATATGAATCTCTCTATACCATGAACTACAACTATAACAATATATCCACGATAGTTTTTCTGCTACCAATAAAAAAGAATAAAACATTCCACAAATTTTTTCTGTAAATTTCCAACATTTCATGATTCAATTTCATTTAAACTCTTCTTTCCACTCACAGTGGTGGCCCACAATTACCCAAACTGGTCAAGACTTTTCCACAAGCATCTTTTTAGTATGATATACACGCAAAGCAGAAATATAATATTTCCGGCTAAAAACCAATATATATGTAAAATTTGAGAACGTTCCACCCAACAGTTTATCTTCCATAAATTCCTGAAAAGGCCCATGTTTCTCGGGCCCCCGAAGGAGGAGCCTTGCTTGAATTCCATCGGGACCAATTAAAGTTCGAAGAACAACTACACTCACCCCTCTGGCGTCCCTGAAGAGAATGGCAGCGTGCACGGGGTCCAGGCAGGCGTCGGATGCCCTGTGAGGTATCGCAGGTGTGCCCAGAGAGAACCTCCTCGCACCAGGGTCCAGGGAGCTTCTTCTGATAGCGCCTGCAATTCACCATTATCCTCTGTTAGGCTGAAATCCAGGGAGATCGAGATCAGCGACGAATCGAGTGTCCGCTATCGCGATGAAAACGCGCAAACGACCGGGAAGGGCCGAATGCCTCGGCCGTAAGGACTATGATAAATCGTCCGTGGTTCGTTTCAAATACGCGGGAGATAACGAGGATCGATTAAAGCTTTCTTTTTTTTTCTCCTCCCCCATTTCTTCTTACTCGGCCCCCAACCCCCGCCGCGGCCACCGGGCGTGTTGGTCGACTGCAATCGTTGCCTGGGATTATGCCAAACGGAGTTACAACGCCGACCTTAACTCGTTACAATTTAACGGAATTTATGAGCAGCGTGCACAATCTTTTATACGGTTACGTAAAACGTGACTCTCCACGTTATTTACATTCCAATTGCGCGCACGTCCCGAACGTGTTCGAGTCCACGGACTGACTGACTCATCGCGCCACGCTTTTTGCCACGTTTTCGTCCGGGGCTACGATAACACGAGCAAGTGTTATCGAAATCGGTGATACGGTTTTCCTTGATCGGTTTTAGTTTCTTGGGATATGTTTCAGTATTTTTTTACAAATACGTACAAGTGAAGGGTTTGATTTTTTTTTTTTTTTTTTTTTTTAAAGACGATTTTTGGAAAAAAGGTGCTCTTGTGCGTGGTAAGAACGTTCTTGCCCTAAAAAGGCTTCGAAACCCACAACTGCTATTGCTGTGGCTAATTGTAGCCTTATCGGCTGGTCAATCTAGGAAAATTTTACAGAGGCGGATTTGGGTGTAGGCTAAGTAGGCGGAAAATTTTGGGGAGCAACGAATTTAGGAAGGGGGACAAACTTGGGGGAGCGGCAGATTTGGGTAGCAACAAATTTTGGGAAACGACAAATTTAATGGAGCAACGAAATTTGGAGAGGGACAAATTTTGGGCAGCAACTAATTTTGGGAGCAGCAAATTTTGGGGAGCGACAAATTTTGAGCGAAAAAATTGGAAAAAGTTCAAACACAGAGGGCTTGAGACAACTTTAAAAACAAATTCACTTTTTTTTCATGGAGCGAATTAGTAATGACTCAGAGGTGAGTTGCCATATTGAATAAATTTTTAAATTGTCTCAACTCTTTTAAATTGAAATATTTGATAGAAAGGGTGGTAGACGCTTGTTAGCCTAGGGACGCCAAATCTCCAAATCCTCCCGCGATTATAATTCTGTTAACAGCGGACCCATCTCCCGTCTTCTCCTCCCAAGTATAAAGCGTGTTTCGTATATAAAATAAACTTTGCTGCATAGTTGAAACGCGAGTATTCTTCCTATCCGTAACAACGTCACAGCTTTGATGCATCCGATCCCACACATGGTACGCGTTTAATTCAATACGCACGTGTTTTGCGCAAAACGCATCTCTACCTATCTTCTTTAAAGTATAAAGTATTTTGAGAGTGACTACTTTCACGCGGCCACGTGAAACCGGAATTCGTTTCCAGTTACGGAAACCACCTCCATACACTTTTATCCCTATCTCGATCTAATTTTATTTTCTTCGCGCATATTGTTTACTTAACAAATAAGCTGGCGCACTGGACCGTGCTACGGAGATACTCATTAACCACCGATGTTTAAAGGAAATATCATGCTGACTATTTTTTCATGCACTTTATGGACTAATAAATCATGTGTAATAAGTATTTTGTTTTAATTCTTTAATAAGATCCCTAAAAAAATCCTAAAATCATTCATTTTCACTGCGGCTAGACGCACATATGTAATCTCTTAAGACTATCAATTCTCACTTTTCTTTCAACCGAAAATCAGAGAGATATTGTATTCCAGGTTTTGAATATTTCAGAAACATCATTGCTCCCGACAAATGAGCAGTTTCACTGAAAGTAAGAATATTATAAACAGAAAAATGCATGAATTTACAAAAACTAGATATTCTAAGACAAATCTTGTCGATCGCAAGAAGATGATAATGAAAGCCAAGAAGAACCTTTTCGAAATTATATAGAGTCCCTTTAATTCTACAACACACCATCCTAGAACAATTACATGTCTGCATTTTCTATTCGTATCGCTCAGCTGACATTTCATCCCACGACTGTCTAATTGGCGGACTGAATGAATTCTACCTTGAGCAAAATTGAACTTCCCCGATGTTTTTCTTGGTGAGCTCCGCGGGTATCGGGGCAAAAAGTGGGGCAACGAATCATTGAAAAGAATTGCTCCAAAGAAGTGGCGCACTCAGTATTAATTTTAATGGAAATTCGATAAAGTTCATTAGGCGATTATAAAAATTTGTATGAAGAATAAAATCGAGTTTTCGTTTCTTTTTACAAAGCTCTTGAATTACTTCACTCGTGGTTATGTTAATCTGATTTTTCTTTGGGCGGTGCCAGGACGCCCTTGGCCCTTCATCAGGGTGCGCCACTGCGGCAAAGTCTCTTGCACTGATCACGTTCGCGCGGCGCAATTAAAAACGAAACCCGACGGATTCGTCGTAAAAATTCATGACGATGTCTATGGGGTCCAGTGTGGCGTGATTTATTTTTCTCGCGAAGAAGGTCACTGATGCACGTTCCGGCGATTAAATCCGCTTCCTCAGCTCGAAACGTTACCGCGATATCCCGCCTTATCGACAGTATTTATTTCTTTCGTGCATTCCCGTCTACGATATCGTCGCTCGACGGCACGGACTAACGATGCTCCCCGCCGAATGATCGACTAGCGGCGTGGATATTCAGATATTACTATCGATAAACAATACAGTCGTCTGGTGGGTATCCGTATCAGCCCACTGGCATTGGGAGTTTGAAACCGTTAAATTTTATTGTCATGTACCGTGGAGGAAACCGTCCTCCGGATCATTTTTACCCAATCGTGATATTACGGTCACTGGGACTTTTGTGACCCGTCAGTTTTCAATTCTTTGAGAAAAACATGAGGAAGTTGTGTATTTCTTAATAAAATTTTTTGATAATATGCGAAGTGTGTAGATGAAGTGGAGACTTAATTTGGGTCTTAAAGGGTTTTTGAGTGAAAATGGGCTTAAAATGTAATCCCTAGAATATTAGGGGTAATAGTTGACCATTTTACTGAATAGCTTGGAATGTTGAATATACAAGTACTTTTATAGATTGAGGGTGATTTAGAATTGAAACAGATTTTACAGTGCATGGGTGCAGATAAAGCAGATAGAAGAAATAGGGTTTTGCTGAAAAGTTGTAGAGTAAGTAAGTAATTTACCGTGGCAAGAAAATTTCACTCTCCTAACTTGATCTGGACGAAAATACTTGACACTACGAGACTTGAAATTTTCGAGTACCCGCGCACCTGTACATTGATATTTATGCAACTTCTCAGATTTATTTTCTCACAGCAATTTCCATCATCGCTTAAACATTTTTCCAGAAGAGATACCTTTTATCGATTAAGAAGCTACAAGATACGCTTCTTCGGAATGCATAGAACGCAGGGCATGGAAGTTCTATTCAAATGGGATTCAAAGCCTTCTGATTAAAAGTGCTGCAATCAAACGACGGGAACTTAAACTAAAAAGTGGTTCTATTTCGATGCGAGAGAAATCAACGTTTCATGCGTCACGACTGAATAATTCCTATTACGCTGAATATCTTGTTCCACTTGATCAAAAATAGCAGAGGGATACTATTCAAACAAAATAATGAATTGGTATCGAAATATTTAAATCACGAATATCAGATAATCTCGTTAACAAAATAAAGCAATAGCACGCTCGAGCTTTATCAATAGTCCATTAAGAATTGTTTTCAATTCAGCAAGAAGTGGTCTAAAATTTCAGATAAACATACCACTGTGTTTAAAAAAAAACATATACCCATCGGCAGGAACTTAATTATTCACGACATCGAGTGAATATTACCCACTGCAATTAGAGCCACGATAATTTAATTCTTCGCTAAACTACGCGACCTTTGACGGGTGCACTTTGCTCCTCGCGATATCCCGTTCCAATAATCCAAATTCCATGCTACTAATCGTTCACTGATGAATAAAGTTTTTTCATACACCGCGCTGCACCGCGGTACATTGGCTGAAAAATACCTTGCCTGATTGGGCTCGAATTTTGCAGAGGTGTTAACTAACATGTTTTGAACAGGGGCAAACTTGTGCAGGACCTGTATTTTATATTAGAAAAAAATGGCCCACCCTAATAATTATATAGGACGTCCAATAAAACGCGCAGAAGAACTCAAATGCACCGAGTGCACTTTACAATTGGAACAGCCTGTGCATCGATCAAATACGCTGCATAACTCCACCGCTATCCGGCATCAATTAATCGTTAATGTACAGCGATAGCGTGTTTTGACGGTCTCAAGAAAATATGTACACAACAGCGGCCGCGCGAGACAAAATATCGCAACGAGGCGGAACAATTATTATGTGCATCGATGGCAGTTGTAAAAGCAAGACTGTTGACGAGGTGTGCGTTTGCAAGCATCGATCGCCAGTGCTCGGATAAAATAAAAACCAGGACGTTTTGGAAACAAACGCAGCGGCTCGTGGCGCATAACGAGGGGTAGAAAAATTTACGGCTGAAGCGTGGGCGAAATCTCAATTTCGCTTTCTCAAACCGATGCATTACGATGTGAAACGATAATTGATGTTTTTTATGCAGGATGTATTATAAACCATGGTACCGGTTGACAATCGTACTATAATATATAGTATTGTACTATATTTTTGTCTAAGTAGTGTGCTATATACTGTTAGAAAAGGATATAGTACGTAAAGATATTATATTTCTGTTACATCGATCAAATTCTATAATAAAAATTATATATACAAAGATAAGTAAAAACTTATCTTTGTATTCTATGGCAACATCAAAACTTTAATTTGCGAATTTAAACTTTCAACTTTTCAGCGCGACTTTTAGAAAGTGTTGTCTACATGTTGCCAACTGTGGTAAAAATTTATGTAAAAAAATTTCATACTTTCGTGTAATACATAACAAGAACTTAAGGTTTCTCAAGCTTTGAAAAGCCGTCTTTGAAAACCGTTTTGTGAATTTAAAAAACGGTTTTAGATATTAGAATTAATATGTAAAAATTAATTCATTATTCAATAAAAAAAGTTCAACATTTTGATTTGAAATCGCCTCGGGCACAAGCATATTGTAATAAAAGTGGGCTGTAACACTAATCTTCATGAGTTCGTATTTACTGAACAAAAATACTAAATGAAATAAAGATTTATAATTTATACTTCGTATGGATGTTATTTTCGCTTTTTTTTTATTTGGTGTTGCATAGAGTATATTTTATTTTCTTACATTTTCGCAATTCCATAAATATTAAAAAAAAACTTTAAAAAAAATTGAAATAATTATCAATTATTTGGTAAAAATTCGAAAGCCGGGTTAACCGATTTTTTGTGAAATACTAGAATTAGAAGACCGGTTTGACCAAAACTAGCGATTTTCTTCACAATCGCGTGAAATCCGTCTTTCAAAATTCGATCGCGAGACATCGAAAGTCATGAATAGAATGCATAAGTAGGTACAGTCCAGTATATTTTCAGAAAGCACAGCCACGAGAGTTTTGCGTAAAACCGACCGAGAAAGAAATTAAGCTGGCAAGTGTGACAGCCGATTTTCCAGCGTGTATACATTCCACTTCCCGCCTAATCCCCAAAATTAAACCGTTTCCGGCGTCATGATCCCCGAAATAACCGAACTCGAGGCAGAATTCCTGGCAGCGACGTCGCGAGCGTAAACAATTGATGGGAGCGCGTTAATTATCGTCGCTCGCGCCGACGGCCGTGTTATTTTAGAGAGGCTATAGCGCGGCGGTGGCGGCGGCCTTGGATGATCGAGACAAACGGATTCAAAAGGAACTGCGTCAATGGACGGCGGGCGCGTTCGGTGCAGCTGCAGCCGCGATGCACCCGGCGAAGAAGCCCGCGGAGCGAGCGTTTATTAATTTTACGAAGCACTTCATAATGTTCGAAACTTCAAAGATTGATGGGAACCGCGACGGTTGCGAAACAAGGCCAGCCGTTCGCCAAATGGAGTACGGTACGGTATCGCATAATAGGGTATGATTGATCTAAAACTCAAATCGAGAGGATTCAAATCCAATAAACCGCTGGCTGATCGCGAAACAAATCTCTCGATCGATAACCACCGCCTGCTCTGATTCATCTTGAATAGAAACTGAACAGGGTCAAACAGTTTCAGTGAACTATCCGACTCCGCTCGATTAATTAGATATCCTTTGAAGAACATATCCCGGATGGATGTAAAATCGAAATGGGAGGCGCGCCTGCATCACGCGAAGGGGGATTCTTCAATGAAGACGCGGTGACCGAGTGGGATAAAATGTTAAGCGACTCGATTATTCTGTTTATCTGCTTGCAACGCCACGCCGCGGGCAGGGGGGTGTCTTGTTGAATTGATCGGTTTGGCGGAAAAGATACAAATAGCCTCCCTTGACCGAGAACTGGTTGTGTACGAGGTTTGAGGGTGACGAGGGGCGCGTAGGTGTGTGCTTGGCGGAGGGTGGCTGAATCTGTAATGAGGCTTGCGCCTGAGATGCTCGGCAACTTGGAATAATGATCGGGATCGTCGAGCTGAGCTTGCAGGACAAAATGATATATGTATTAAAGTCATTCGTTGGCCAAAAATAAAAGCGTTCCATATAGAGTAGAGCTGAGCACAGTGTGACGGAAATAATCTTCGCCAGCATCAGGAAATTATGAGATCAAATTTGCGCGCCACGCAACGGTCGCCGAAGAAATGCAAAAGAGCATTTCCTCTTCTTAAACCATCGACTTGCGAAACTTTCAGTGGAGATCCGAATGATTTATTGAGCATGAGAGGGTATTTCGTTAGAATCAAACATTAAATTTACTTGGGAATTGTGTTTTAAAAAAAGGAAAAGTATCATTGGATTCTATTTTACTGTTATTTTACCATTTCTTGGTACGTAGATATTCTGTGACTATATTTTCTATGGCGTTTGACTAGACACTAAATTGCATGATTAATTAACACTGATCGCCTCGTTTGCAACCGGCGACGTGCTCGTTGGCGAGTGAACGCCAAAATGATCCGGATCTCGTCTAACGCGGATAAAATAGTTTAACTTGGCACGTTAAAATTCTCGTGGGAATTGGTGTCTTTGATCGTCATCAAAACAAATTGCGCAACTGAACGCGGCTAGAGGATTAACGCATGAAATTTGCCAACACATACCACGTGTGGCGTAATAGACACTTGAAGACATAATACAGTAAAACCTCCAGTATTCGAACGTTCGTTCTATCTACTATCGCCCTTCGAGCGAAAGTTATTACGAAAATAATGCATTTGTATTATTAGGTCAAGTGCAAAAGTTCCTTCGCTCACTGTTAGGTGATGTTAGGTATACGCAAATGTCTCTTTTTATTACACTCACATGTAGTTTTAGTGCAGAAAAGTGGCAAAAGGTCATAGATAGCAAATTTTGATAAAAAAAAGCATGTAATACATTTTTACTTTGAATAAACACTTTGAACCAACTTTTGCACCGACCTAATATTTTTTAGTACTAATACTTAGATTATTTCTTCTATGACACGAAGAAAATGAAGTTTCTATTATTAAAAAATTACCCTATTCTGAACAGTCTCTCTATTAATTCAGATACTGCAGCTTCAACTGTACGTATATTCAAATTATCCACAATATATAAAACATCATTAAAACCGTCACCAAGGCTGCCCGTTGAATACAAAACAAACCACCAGTCTCATCCAGCGATTCCCAACGGTTGTTCCGCGATACGCGTCAGGATCCGGCGAAAAGTTCCCATAGAATAAAATTCCTAATTTCTCTGTGCAATTTATAAATGAGTTATTTCGACGTTGCAACCCATACACCAAAAGTAAAACTGTCTAGCTCGAGGGTTCCGGCAAAGTTTATCGAGATTCAGAAAGGCTCAGTGGGAAGAATTAATTAAGAAACGCTGCTCTACACCTGTAACCACAACTTTGGTTCCCCAAATGAACGCGAAGAATTGTACTGGATACAAAGGTACATATTCAAACCGTAGTACCAGAGTTGGGCATTATTCGGCTAAATTTTCATTCGAATAAGTATTCGAATAAATTTGTGCGAATAAATTCTTATTCGAATAATCTTCGAATAAAAAATTCGAATAAAATGACATTATTGGACAATAACGGATAATTTTTTATTTGACGGAAAATTTATTCGAATAATTTCTTATTCGAATAAGAATTTAGTCGACTCAACGGACGAATAAAATGATCACGTGATTTCGGCGATGTAAGTATCATGACACCACTGACTGACACCCGTGAGACCTAATGTTTTAGGTTAAGTAACTCTTGTCATAGCTCGCACTTTCGATAATTCTTATCTGATAATTCTTTATCCCAAATATCGCTTACAACCGATGGCCGACGCCTCCAGAAGAGAATACTTCTTTAAAGCGGGATTTCCTCGGTTCGTTCAGACGTATACGCACACTTCTAGACACACACGTCAAAACGTATGTTGGTCACAGTACAGACTTCCATCGATAGATGCCGGGTATCACATTTCTTATTCGTCGTTCATTCAGGTCGAATAACGAATAAATTCTTATTCGAACAAATCTGGCTAGAATAACGGTACAGATTTATTCGCGAATAACGAATAATTTTACGTCGAATAAAATCGTCATTTGTTATTCGCGCATAAATCTTGGGGATGTATACGAATTCGTATTCGAATGAAAATTTATTCGAATAATGCCCAACTCTGCGTAGTACCAAAGGAAGGACGAAACGTCTTTCGTTTCCTGCCTGAAAAGCCATTCCCGAAGTTTCCCCAAGCTTCAGAGCTCGAAACTTACTGATTCCGGTTACCTTGCCTGAGTATGCTTTCGTAGATCCTATAAGTGGTCTCGCAATCGGCGTCCCGCAGACTTGGTACACGAGCACCTCCGTCCAAACTTTGGCTTCGGTTCCTGAAATCGTCCTCCTTCTTCCTAGGCGGGTCCTGGCACTCGCTCTGCCTCCTGATGTGCCCCAGCCTCCTGCCGAAGTGTCGTATCATCTCCTGGATGCTGTGATGATGATGGTGGTGAGGCTTTTCGGAGTCCCCTGTGGGGCTCGGCGACGTGGGTGACGCTCTTCCGTTGTTGCTCTGATACTGTTGCTGTATCTGCTGGACATGGTGAAGGGGATGATGGTAGTGCTGGTGGCCGGTCTGATGGTGATGGCTGCCCCCGTGGAGCGTGTGGTACACGGAATGATGATTGTTAAGGGACGAGCTGTGGTTGGACGAGTTTGAGCCGTGAGAAGAGCCGTAGGACGTGGACGAGCTGTAGGAATACGTTGAGCTGACGGAGCCTCGTGATACCCTCTTCTGTATGTACTTCTGGTTCAGCAGCTCGTGAAGAAACCTCGCCTCGTTCTGCCTGGCGTCCGCGACGGACGAACTCTTCGTATCCTGATGAGAGGTCCTTGCGTCGCCGTTGTGAGAGCCATGATGAGACAGCAGCTGACTTATCCCGTGCATCTCGACAGGCAGCGCTAAACGATTCTAGCTCTCTGCACGCCTACCAAGGCGATCTTCCAAAACGATCTCCTTCAACGGAGATGTACTCCTCTTTACTCTCTCTCTCTCTCTTTCTCTCTGCGGCTTGGAGTGCCGAGCGATATTGAAACTCGCTAATAACCGGCGACGTGACTAGATGTGATTATCAAAATCGAATCGCTGCGCTCGCTGACACGGCCTGGAAGACTGCAGGAGCGTAAGTGGTGCTGGTACTACTGCGAAAAATTCATCAACAGATATTGATACGGGAGAGACAAGAGAGATGGTCCCGGAGTCGAGAGACGTCGACGATATTGGTTTACATAAATCCAGTTACGAGGAGTCGCTGGCAGACTCCGCTGATCCATATGATTTCTCGAGAAACTGCATTCGATTGCTATGATGCGGTAATGTATTAGGTCGGCGCAATAGTTCGTAAGAAGCCTCTATTAAAGTATAGAATACATTGCGTGTTTTTTTTTCAATCAAAGTATTTCCATTGGCTGTACGTGACACCTTTTGCTAGTTTTCTGGCGGAAGTACGAGTAGGTGTAGTTAAGGTAAACAGCGTGTGAACTGACAGTGAGCGAACGAACTTTTGCACAGACCTGATATTTCGAAATTTCAACGAGGTTTAAACGCTTACTGCTGGCTCACCTTTGACGCAAAACAAACTCAGACGCCATGAATTGTGTGGGAATTTTGAGTTTCATTTTTGTATATCATGTTATAACATTTAAATGCTGCTGAAAACTGGGGAATTATATTTCTCGTGCATTAATCCAGGGATACTGTTCTACGCGAATAAAATAGAGATTACGTCCGGACAAAGTGGCGCGAATCGATTCTTGGCAACGCTAACAACCGGGATTTCTATAAACAACAATTTTGTGAAATAGCCGCGGATCTATGTGCGCATCTGGCAACATCACAGGATTACACACCTTCCATTGATACTCTAACACGGAGAATGCTCGATTTTCCTGCACCTCGTCCTTAACACTTTCACGCCGAAGGATGCGCATCTGGTTTTCACGTCAATATTTGCTGGAAAATTGGTCGAGAGTCCCTGAGTGTATACGCAAAAAATGAATCAAGCTCGAAGGTTGTTTTATACGCTACGGATAAAACTATACGGCAGAAGTGCTTATTCGGAATGGCCTGATCGATTTAAGGGAGCATTCCCGTCTATACACACGAGATCCTCTACCCCCTTTAGGGATGACGCACAAAAAAACTATACAGTTTTTACTGATGAGTATTAAAGGGGGAATTAACCCCTTATTTGGGAATTTTTATGTAGTTGCTAATATGTTAATGTAATAGATTAATCAGTGTGGCTATATTTTTCTTTCATCTAGGTTTACTTAAGGGGACTAGGCAGTCGAAAAATCGATTTTTTTTATTGCATTTTCCGAAAGTAATATCTTTTCTGAATAAAATGCCCCTTGGTTTATAGTAAAATTCGCAAAATTGTAGATTTGGCAGCTAGAAACGTCAAGTGGCGACATATAGCATCGACTTTGCCCATAAACTTTAAACGCGTTTTTCTCGAATATTTTTTTCTCTTCATTTTTTCCTGATTGCGAACGAATGGAGGTTCAGGTCGACTTGAAAAAAATTACAGGATGTGTAAAATATGTGTCATTTTCGGGCAAACCTCCGATATGGTCTGTAAAAATTCGAAATTTTAAATAAAAAAATTAAAAAGTCTCAGGATTTTAGTAGCGCACAAACAAGAACGAATTTTTCTCGGAAAAATCGCCGTGTATCGATTTAATTTTGATTTAATTTTTGTTTTTATAGGTTTGCCCGGAAATGATGAACCCAACAAACAAAAATCACACAATTGAAATCGGATTACGTCACGTTTTAAAACCGATATTAAGGCAAAACGACGGAAAAACATTCAAATGTTTACTATGTTGTCTGCAGCGCCATTTTTAAAGCGCATATATATTTTCAATCTGTTATAAACATTGGGTAAAAGGATACATCTGGATTTGCTTTCATTTTTTTTACAAATAAATAAAGGACAGAATCTCTTTCTCACTAAAAACGACTGCCTAGTCCTCTTAACGCTTGCAACATCTAGAAAAATCATGAGGTAGGGGTTAAGCCTCTGCTTCGCGCTACGACTGCATATTTAGTTCAATAGAAATCGATCGTTAAGCTTCCGACAACATGCTCGTTGAACTTTAGTCGCTAAGTAACGTCTATCAATGGCTAGTCCGAGATCCAACTAAGCGCGGCCAAAGCTCGAAGGAGCAAAGTATTGCGTGTTACGCGCTCGGCCGAAGGATTAACAAGCAAACGCACGAAGAACAGGCTACTTAACTACATGTTATGGTAGCTGGATTGAAGTGCCCGGCACATCCTCGGCCGAGGTTTCAATTATAATTCAGGGAGGAAGCGTTTAGCACACGCGACTGATTGTGAGATTAGAGGAAGTAGTCAGAGCTACCAATTATCGAGTTGTTTCTACGAGAACGACTTCAAATGGCCCTCTGTCATCCAAAACCAATCTCGCGACACGTTCAGAGCGACGGAATATGGCGGAAAAATCGACACTTCAGTTACGCAGGATTACAGAAATGGAAACTCCAAAATTAATCCGTAATTAGTGCATCGATATAAATAATACGATACTCTATAATCGCTTATAATTACGTCGTACTTTTAGGTTTGAGATATTATTTTGAAATATTATTTAATCGCGGAAGAAATCTGTGTGATTAATTTGAAACGACGAGAATATGATTAATCAGATCGTGCACGGTATATATTTAATTTTTGCAGTTTAGGCAACAGAAAGGCGCTCCTTTAAAATTGTTACGAGCTTGAATAGAGTTTGCATTTCTTTAGGCTATAATGGCCATTCTTGTTATCAGGACGGTGAAATCACGTCATCGGCCTTTCGGCAGCACAACACTTGGTTACGTCCCGATTTTGACAACGGGGTCGTCGATGTGGCAAATTTCGGGGTCGTGGGAGGGAAACTGGGTCATATCGATTGACTGTCTCCCCCATTCTCGAGGAGTGCACGCTCAGAGAAATTATTATAGCTCCACTTCTTTCCCTCTTTTGTTCGAGGAGATGAAGGGGGGAAATTGGCGGACGGCGCTAAGGCAAGGAAACTCGGGCAACGATACCGAAAGGCAACGGTCGGGGGACGTGATCTCTCGTTCCCCCGATCTCGTTGCTATTTTATTACGTGGGATCGCTTTCCTCGACTGCAACAAGCCTGAGAATTACGTATTTCGTGCAGTAAGATGGTGGATGTGGTAAACAAGCGGAAAGCATCCCAGCAGAAAAGTACTTTCACTGCAGACTCCGCGCAAGCATCGTTGCAATCGAGAAGTTAAAATGGTAAATAGTGTGAAATTGCGAGAAGCGAAAATTTTTAGTAGTCACTTTGGAACCACAGCGGTACATTAATGATCTCAGTTCAATCTTTCGACAGATCTAGAAACTAAAATAAATTATTCTAGTATTTACAACGTAAGGTAAATGGCCCAATGCTTAAACAGTTAAGTCAAAGGTTGCGGTTACTAAGACTTTTTATAATTAAAAATAATATAATTTGATCTAAATGTTTATCCAATCGTTAGACCGAGACTTCTTCTTTCAAAAAATGTATTATAGAGTATCATTTATATAAAGAAAAATATTAAAATTTATAATTTATAAAAGCGTCCAATTGATCCAGTGATTAAACAGAATTTACGGCATGTCCCAGTGATTAAACTTAGCTGTCCCAGTGTTTGAACATAAAATAAAATTAAATAAAAATCGTTGATAAAACAATAATTAACATTTCTTTATATTGCAGAACTTTAAGAAGTTCGAAAACAAATACGAAAACAATAAAAAGTAAAAATAAAAGCTTATAAAATAAAAGCTAATAAAATAAAAGCTATGACTTTATAACCTAAAATAAGGTAAATGGCCCAGTGAATAAGTACCGGCGCCTAACCACCATGCCACCATTAAACATGCGTTTAATAACTGGTCCGGGCCATGTTATCGTGTACTAGTGAATAAACGCAACAATTTAAATATTAAAAACCAAAAATTAATAAGAGATCCAATTAATTTTCAAATCTTCAATATTTAATAAATCCAAAACAACTGTACTATTTAAAAAACGATAAAATATTAATTAATTACAACCTTAACAAAAATATTCTGTTGCTTGCTTGAGCCCATTAGGTAAGAAGCGAGATTGAAACTGTTGAAGCTTTACTGTACAATAATATTTTTTCTTGACATAACTATTCAGTGATGTAAGCATATAATTGTATCTATATAAAGCTAATACATTTTGCAATTATATTTCGATCAGATTAAACGTTGCAAATTAGTAAAACTGTTATTATTAGCAAATTTTCTTCTCAATTTTTAATTATTGGGGCTTGTTTAAGCACTGGGCCATTTACCTTACCGTATTCAGAATAGAATTTACATACTTTCCATTAAAAAAGTAATTATTCATTTCTTTAGCAGTTGCATCGTTTATCATTTCAACACCTGAGTTTTATCTTTTCAAATTTGCCTACTGCTATGCATGTGTCAAGTTTGAAGTCTATGGAAACTAATTAGAAGACTTCTTCGCCCTTTGGATTGGAATAAAGATTATTGGAATAGAAACATAAATATCCTTTTTACTCTTTTGGTGAGACTTTGAATATATTAGCATTGCGTAGTGTCTTTATGGTAAACAGTATCAAATATTCCTTCGTAGTTTTCAAACGGTTACATATTTCTTTCCCAGTTTGGAATCAAATATTGCAACTGTTATGAAACTTCAGAACGGGTTGTGTACGCACACGGAGAGAAACAAGTTCAAAAAGAACAGTGCCTAGCAGTCACAGACTTCTAGGAAGTCATTGTTTTTCCCATCACGCACAGCTTTTGTAACGGAAATGGATGAGGTTCACGAATCTATACTTAGAAAGAACGACACTTATTCCAACCATTATTCCATTGCCCATTCATCTAGAGAATATTTTTCAATTCTTGTACTCGAAAATTTGTTATAATCAAGTCTCTCGAATGTCACACCAAATTACTGCCAAACTAATTACACATTCCAATAAATTATTTTTTCAAATAAATTGTTTCGAGGATTATTTCACCCTAAAAACAGTAAAATGTTAAGAAAATCAAGCTTCTTCGGATTCGCTTTCTGTTTCCTCTTCTCCGAGTAAATATTATACAAGTTATTTGGATATAACTTGATCAGGATGGTAGACTAATCCAGTTTCTACGGTCCTCAACGCATATTTTATCGCCCAGTTCCTGCATTCGATGCCCACGCCACAGAATTGACTGCGTTCCCAACGAACCTTTCCCCCACGATCGATGAAATCTCTAAGTTCGACGCAATTCCTGCGGAGTTCGCACCCCGAAGGCATGCGAACGAAAACCCATCAAGAGCTATTCTACCCTCTATAATTAAAGTGTCCTAACTAGCATTATTTCATTTTTTGAGATATGTTGAAATATTTGAAGTTCCACACGTCTTTTACCTTTTAAGTAAAGTTAGAAAACTCTACGGAAAGATTTATAAACAGTCTAATGTATTTAACGTAACTTCTTTCAAAATGGTTAAAATATCTTATCTAAAACAATTAATTAATTGGTACGTTAAGAATACATTTCACCCACCGGTACACCCATTACAAAAAATTATATAAGGCTGTTACGAAATAATGACACGTATTAATTTGAATGAACGAGAATAAGGATGGTACAAAGTAAATGATAAAACTATAGTTTTCCCGGTTGTTTCAAAATGCTAGATAGGACATTTTAACTAAACAGGACAGTATTGCTCCCCACGTCCGAAATGGTTAGGGAAACTGACCACCTTCGCGGTGCTTGGTAAAACGTGGAAAAATACGTAATCCTGACTATTCCTAGCAGTCTGTTCAGCATTTTCAATTACCGCAGGGCTATTAATATTCCGAGGCTTCGCAATGCTTTGCTACGTCAGCGCGTTACTTTAACGTAGGTATATTTCAGTTCCGTGGAAAATGGTGATAAATTCTGTTTACCATACTTTGCTCCTCTGCAACGTCCCCTTGTCGTTCTCCGTTATTTAACGAAGGACTCCGGCGGCAAACACATCTTCAGTGATCTTGAAATTACGCGAGCCTGTTTGGTAAGACAGACCTAACGATTCATGCGTTTAAATCGACCGAGAGTGCAGCAGACATTTCTTCGATTGAACAGATGACTGTTCTATAATCGCAAGCTGATTCTTCGACTTAACGCTTCAAGTGGCGCATGGTTTTGAAAAGTGCAATTTAATCCAGAGGGATTACGTTTAATTGAAGGGTAAGGGCAATGTCACAAAACAATTTTATCGTGAAAATTAAGTTTTGATACTTGAGTCCATCAGTAAAGAAACAAGGTTCAATGATATATAAATTTCTGAAATAATTTACTGTTTTTAACCGGTATATTGAATCTTCAACGTTATCTTACGGGGACATTTGAACTTCGTAACTCTTTCTAATTCGACAGTTCTGTAGTCCCAGTTGCCACCAACAAAATACATATGCTATAAATCGCAAAATCACGAAAAATAGACATTCCCGGTTTTCCCCTTACCCTTCAAATGCGAGAAACGTTGCAAATTTATTGAAGAACTCTAAGGCTTTACTTTATTTGGTATTTTAAATTAAAAACAGTGAAGAGTGTTCAATCTGTACCAAATGTACCTGTGATTATGAAAGTGGTGTAAGTTAAAGATCTTAAAAATTGAGTTCATCACCTTACGTTACAAAATAAGTAATAAATTGAATTTTCTAAAATCTTTGAATCACTTTCGCAATCACCGGCGCAAATATTATTTTGCGGGAATACAGCGGGCGTCTAAATACTTATAGATGGCAGTGTATTTCTCTGCATGTGATGCGACACCTTCGCGTGTAGCCAGGAGTTTAACAGACCAGTCCGTGTAATTAACATTTGAAACGACAAACAATACGATGGCACCGTGAAACATCGATCCGTGGTACACTCATCATCTCTGTCACGCGTATACATCAATTATGGTCGATTCAGCTGCGACGGTTACATCTGAATCCATGCTCGTTTCGCCCCGTGCCCTCGGAAATATAAATATTTCCATGCGCGAAACGACAGGAATTAAATTACAGCCTTCCAACGATCAAGTGATAATGCGCTCGCGTATATGTAGACAGGTTGCCAACAAAATGACGCTTGCAATAACAGACATTCAGGCTGCGGAATGATTGGTTTCACGAACCATGTGCTAAGCGATTTTCATCAACGTGAAAAATTAATAATAACGAACAAATGTAAAGGTAAGGGGGCTAGGCAGTCAAATCGCTGGAAGATCAAGTATTTTTTTGTGAATTAATTACAGGGACTCGTATAACGTTATATAAGGGATTTTATGTCAATCCTTCTTATTATTTATTAATTATTGTGCAATCGTGTTAATCTCTTCGACGATGTTGACGTCAGGTGTAGCATCTGTCACAGTCATCTTATTACAAATATAAGAAAATTTTCTTAAAGTTAAATAATTTACTCGGTGACTGAATTTTAGTTTTTATTTATAATACTTTTTTCGTCGATATAAAGAATAATATGAAAAATTTGTCTAAGAAAAAAGCTTACTTTTTCTTTCAAACACTCTAACTCGTTCAATTTTTTTTTTCTTCAAAGTGGACCAATTCCATCGTAAACTATCTAACTTTAAGAAACTTCCATTTTTTTTGCATTCAGATGACTATGATAGGTGCTACACATCCCGCCAACAGGAGTTAGGTGGAGTCATCGTCGAAGAGGTGGACAAGATTCCAGAATAATTAATAAATAATCAGAAGGAGCGACATGAAAAAATTTTTTCGGCAAGTTTAAAGATGCCTCTTTATATCTCAAAGAGTTTAATCCAATATGACCAACAGTTTTTTAAAAACAAAAATAGGAATCAGTTTCTTAGGGGCTGTTAGACGAGAATCTCTCCTTAATACAACTGTACGACTAAAAAGGTCGACCCACTTTCCTGAGAGTGTCCAAGAACTGTGCGCCTTTAGAACTCGAAACACTTCTACTGATTACACCTTGTAAATCAAAAATTCTCTGATTTCTTGTAGTCGGCTACGCTCTGTTGAAACTTCATTTCAAGCTGAATGAATCTTAACCACTTAACAATTCATCTGAACAGCTGTAGGAGCTCCACAGAGCCCAGGAGCGAAAGTTCACGGCACCCACGCCATTTCCTAGGATTCGCGAGCAAACGAAATATCAGGCGGTCATTTGCCACCTTCCGGTTTGCTCGCTGCTACCGTGACCTAGGCTCTATTGTGTTGAACGCAGCAAGTGTCACAATTCCGTTGCCGACGGAGCTCGTTCTCTCCTCTCGCCACCTCAACCGTTTATTAATGAAAACGCAACCGAGCTAATCGTGCGAACGGGGAAGGACGGGCGCTACGTATGCGCTCACGCACGTGCTGCTTTGCATAGACAAACAACAGTATTAACGCACGGATAATACTGCATTTGCGGACGAGAATAGTGGGCATGTGGCTTCATAATTGATGGAAGAGATGCGGCGAAATCGTAAACAAAATAGAGGGTGAGGACTGATCTTGGCGCACTGGAGCGTTTAAAGGGAAGGGCAGGGTCCATTCTAATAGGTTTTACATAGTAGTCCACGGCATCGACGTGTTTTCACGCAGAGGGCTTTCCACCTGCTGTACGGCTACGGTTTTACATTCATATATTGTGGGCGAAATGGAAAGTATTGTTCAAGTGTCAATGAATGTTTGCTCAGAGCGAGTTGAGTGGGACATATTCGACAGTAGGGCTGGGACTATTCGAATAATTTAATATTCGAATATTGTACAAGTATTCGAATGCTACGAATAAACTTCGAATATTTGAGTATTCGAGTACTGATGTATACTGATGTATTCGAATAGTATTGTGTGAAGTGGGTCAAAATTAGCTTACAACATTTCTTTCTGACAGATGAACCTAAAGAACTTGATTTATAATTCACACCATACTATTCGAATACATCGGTATTTGAATACTTAAATATTCGAATAGTATTCGAATACTTGTATATTCGAATAGTATTCGAATACTTGTATATTCGAATAGTATTCGAATACTTGTATATTCGAATAGTATTCGAATAC
The DNA here is from genome assembly GCA_963855975.1 of Andrena chrysosceles. Lineage (NCBI taxonomy): Eukaryota > Metazoa > Arthropoda > Insecta > Hymenoptera > Andrenidae > Andrena > Andrena chrysosceles. The sequence continues at coordinate 3,578,243 of OY979766.1, read as the reverse complement.
TTGTATATTCGAATAGTATTCGAATACTTGTATATTCGAATAGTATTCGAATACTTGTATATTCGAATAGTATTCGAATACTTGTATATTCGAATAGTATTCGAATACTTGTATATTCGAATAGTATTCGAATACTTGTATATTCGAATAGTATTCGAATACTTGTATATTCGAATAGTATTCGAATACTTGTATATTCGAATAGTATTCGAATACTTGTATATTCGAATAGTATTCGAATACTTGTATATTCGAATAGTATTCGAATACTTGTATATTCGAATAGTATTCGAATACTTGTATATTCGAATAGTATTCGAATACTTGTATATTCGAATAGTATTCGAATACTTGTATATTCGAATAGTATTCGAATACTTGTATATTCGAATAGTATTCCAATACTTGTATATTAGAATTATATTCGCCAAATAATTGAGCAACTGAAGGATCGGAATATTCGAATACCAAAAAATTCGACAAATTGGAAAGACCTAGTCGACTTGAAAGGGACCTTGCGCCACGAAAAGTTTATTCGTGACATTTATGAACAATGAACTAAAACAGGGGAAGAGGAGGTCGAAGGTACTAAGAAATTTCACACTACTGATATCCCTCCATAATTGAATGTGAAAATATAAATTCTAATTTTCCTCGCCAAGCAGTTAGAACCCACTAGTGACACTAATCTTGTGGTTACACAGTCATGTGGTTTCGAGGATATCCCTTTGCACGCCCTTCGAGTGTGCGTACGCTAGGCTGTCTTTGCTTCCACCTGCGTTATATGCAATTTCCAACTTTCTCTCGTGTTCGATGAAAGAGAAAAATTACGAGAATGAAGGTACGGACTTTGTGAATGCCGACAGGTAGACACGCAGCCTTTAGAGCGTGAGCTCTAGAACCCGGTAGGCGTTGTGTGAAACGATTACGTAAAAGCTGCTCCGAAGATCAGGAAAAGAAGCAGGGAAGTGACACCGGCCTTGTACAGGTTGATTCAACTTTACGCTCTCGCGTCCACTTGCTTCATATTGGATTATCGATCGCGGTTAGATGCGGCTGTTGGTTTGCTCCAGTGCTTCCATTTCGAGACACTGTTTTTACCCTGCACGAGCCACCGACGATAGAATTATGCGGAAAACGAAATTACTCCATCGCCATGTGGGAGTAGGTGCGTATGGAAATTCTTCGGTGATTAATTTCGATAAATTATTAATATATTCTAGAGGGGTCCACTGTTCTCTTTAGCTTGAATTAATATTTATAGCCGCATACGCGTGGTTAAATATATCTGGAATATTCTCAAAAAGGAAGTTACACCAACTCGAAAATTAAAAAAAAATCTGAAACCTTTGCAGAAATGAAGCTCCAATCATGCTAATAACGTAACTACTACTTTTATACTGCAATAAAACAGTCCTAAGCGTGAAAACACTCTCTAGAAAAATTCTATGATTTTTTCTGCCCTATAAAAGCGGGGATAAAGAATTCTCAAAACATTCTTTTTTTCCCAAATTTATCCTCACCACCATTTTTTTCAACAATTCTTTATCCCCATATCGTAGAATACCGAAAGTCGTAAAACCTTGAATTCAACCTTTTTTTATATCCTTTACGGTTTATATGAAAACTCACAATTTCTTGTAGGGGGTGTTTTCACCCTTAGGATCGTTTTATTGCCGAATGAAAAATAGTTACGTTGATCACTTCAGCTACATCTCCACAATGTTTTAGATTTTTCAAAATTTCCGAATTGCCGGATACTTAAACTTCTAAATGAACATAATTCACACGCCTTCTAAATTATATAAATTACCATCCACATATTCTCACTTCAGCTCCGCTTCAAATTCTCTGCAGGAGGTATTACCTTTTCAACGAGATGAATTTTAACGAGATCAACACGCCTAGCCTTGGCCATTACGTAATTTCGCCTTCCTAGTTCATTACGAATCGTTTTTCCTGCTTCCACGCTGACGGGCAGACTAAACGAACAAAAACACGACTGTTCCCTCGTGCAAACCGGTCTTTTCAACTGCATCGCTAGACGAGGGCATTCTGCTCGGGCGGGCGAGGCGGGTCCCGCCACTGCGAGCGGAACAGAGAAGAATCGTTTGCGCTTGCATACGTTGCACGTCTTCGTCTCGATTCAATACAGCGGTGGAATGGACGATTTGAAATGGAGCGTCGCAGCGGGCATGGAAATTACTTCGTTCCTTGCGCGCAACTTCGCCGCTGCAACGGTATATAGGGATATAACAGAGGCTAACACGGGACAATGCCGAATGCCTTCCAATCAGCCGGCAACTCTCGGCGTTCGTTTCTTACAAACGCACCGAACGGGATGAGGAGCGCGATACCAGCGACTCGGGGCACAGATAATAATGATACCTAATAATATGACTGAAAATTGAGGAATTCGAACGATGGCTACGGAGCTTCGGTATACGCGTGCTCGAGAGAGCTGGCACTGGAGGATTCAGAACTCGCGGATTGGATATAGGACAAGGTAAACTTGATCGACTTCCTCCACACTAGCTCTCTAGCCATGGACAACTGAATATTCGCGACTAACGAGGACAGTGCATGGAGCTTGTGTCACCGATTTCGTTCAAATTTTACGCATGATTCATTAAGGGGTAACACCACTCTAGGATCGATGTTTTTTTTTTGCTTAAACCACACTTTAGAAAGGAAGGAGGAGACGAACATCGACCTAGATGGCCAAATGTATGGTGCAGGCATCGCAGATTAAAGATAAACAACAATTTAAAGGATTAAAATGTTCATAAAACTTTAAACGCGTTTTTCTCGAAACCACTTTTTTCAAACTGGGAGGACGAATTTCTCGAAAACTATCGCATGAATCGATTTGAAATTTTTACAGTAGCTTTACAACAATATTCTCTTTGGAAGTACGTAGCCGTTTTTTGATTGAATGTAAACTTTCTTTTTTATAACCAATTTAATGCTCATTTTTAGGGCAAAAAATCGATTTATTTCTTAACAACTGCACCACTTCCACAAAAATTGATTTAAAAAAAACCCTACGTAGTTCCAAAGCCAATTGTATATAGATTATAAATTTTTTTTTTTTCCACGACTCATACATGCCGAGAAATCCGTCCTCCCGTGGCGGTGTTTTCACAAAAGCTGTTTTCGACGACGGGCTCTGTCGTCGCCATTTTGTATGAAAATGACACTAAAAAAATTATTTTTCATACTTCAGTATGTGTTAAATAAACCCTCTGAAAAGAAATTCTATTCCGTTTGTCACACTCCCAAAATAAATTGTCAAATTTAGGTATTTTTTTCTGCCTCTGGAGTGGTGTTACCCCTTAAGGGTGGGTTGCGCCTTATTCGACCGAAAAATAGGCAATTCTTTGTGAATTTTTCTTATAAAAAAGGTTGGAGAAATTAATTTGAGGTTTGGTAGGTTGTTTTATTGGATCTTGAACTATTGTTCTGAATTTTTGTGTGACTGTGGAAAATAAAGCATGGCAGATACAGAGAGACCGTTGAAAAATAATACTGTAAGGGTTATCCAAAACACAAAAAGGAAAAGAGAGTCTTAAACTATATGAATGTGGCTATGAGTGTGTAGTATTAAGCATTGACGATCAAACATTTCAATGTTTGCAAAAATTAACAAAATGGCGGGTATTTCAAATTTAGGGTTCGAATTTCGACGAAAAATGAGTCAATTTATTGCTTATATTTCGCAAAACAATTAGAAAATTTAAAAAACGGATCGCCAATGCTAAATAAATGTAATAGCAAGGATAACTGCAAATTTTCAAAGCGATTGATCAAATAGAACTCGAGCAATCCTCCACACGAGTTAAAAAAAGGTATTCCAGAAAATGGCGTCGCACAGACTTAGTTATAAACATTTTTTAAATATTGCAGCGGTTTTTTTCATAGTTAGTATACTTAAATAAAGTACAAACTTTTGTATTTATCGGTTGTTTACTTTTTTTTACTGCCACTTACAAATTGCCTAGTTTTCCGCATCGCTAGGGTTACCTAACCCCTTAAATAAAAAAAGGAACGGTTACAGATACGGAAGTAAGTCTGTCACTGAGCTATTCTAGCAGCCCCTCAATCTATAGGATATAATTTTAAAATATAATTCCTTGTAATAGAACCTTTGAATTTCGTTCCCCATTAACGTTCACAATTTCACCTTCCCTTTGACCGCTAGCGTATTAAACAGTGGCAATATGCATACTGAGTGTATGCAAAATTTGAGCTAAATCAGCTACCCGAGCTTCGCGCACCCTCCTTGGAAACCAATAACCTAGAGATTCTGGAGCGACACGAAATCGAAGTAAACCGAGCTCGGGCGACCTGGAATTGGAAGCCTCGAAATTGTGGGGAATAATACTTGCCGCGTTAAGGTCGCGATAATAACGGTATTGGCGAATAAATTACTTGGAGGAATAACGAGAAGCTGTTTTCGAAAAGAAACAGGAAGTAAGAAAGTTCGAGGGAAAGGGATAGAAGTGTACAAGAAAATAGCGGATAGATATTGTCAACGAATGAAAGTTTACAGGTCGTTGATACTGAACCACGTAACCGGGTCCCCGGTATTACGCCACACCCCTGACATGCACTTTAATACGCAAGACAGCGGCCCGAGCCCACTGGGGGAGAGGAAATCGACTAAAACGATAAACGTGTCCTTCTGTGGATGTCGAGGCTCCGAAGTCTTCTGTTCGAAGACGCGACGCAGCCCTCGGTGCGTGATATAGAGGAGTGACCTATCTTCGTTCGTATCTAAAGCCCGCTCATGTAAATACTGATAAACTGGGGCATCGTCTATCTGTGCGCCCTGCGTAAAATCAGAGCGATTTAAAGCGTGGCTCGAACGGCACGTAAGCGTCGAATGTAACATGAGAGTGTTACGGAGATTCCTGTAACTTCAACCTCGGTTTTGCTTGATTATACCGTGGACAGGTTTCATGAGAGTATAGTTGAAATTAATGCGATTCTCTACCTAGGGGACGAGATCGATACAAGGAGTTACATAAATACGGTATTTTTGGCGCATTAGTTTAACTGTAATACCTGGAATAGTTATTCGAACACCGATTTTATCCTATTTGCATTGAATATATATTAACTTTGAAACCGTTACATTCTCATTTGCAAGTTTTACTTGGAGGGAAAAAGAGCAGCGAGGAAAAAACATTTGCATTTACATCTCTGATTTAATTAATCTTTAGTTTTGTTTAAATGTAATTTAATATTGATAATATAGTATTAAGAATTTAGTAATATTATTGTAACCGGAATGTTATTTTGATTGTAATAATATTAGTATTACTAGTATATTAATTTTAGTATTATGTACTATTATAATAATATTAGTATTACTATTAGTAGTACATCTATTATAATAATAATATCAGCAATATTTCTGCTATAAGAATACAAAGTGATGTAGAAAAAGAAAGCAGTGTGCAAAGTGGAGGATTTCGAAACCCAGAAATGCGGAGTTTTTAAATCAAATCCTAAACTTTTAAACCCCCTCTGGCGCCACTCTTTCGTGTCCCTGGACGGCACTGAGCTCGAAAGAAAAGCTGTTATACCTTTCCATGCACCAACAACGCAGCACAGGGCACGGATTACTCGCGAAGATATGCACCGAGTGCAGTATCGACTGTGTCGCACTAAACTGCAGTGGCGACGCGGTGACCAGCGAGCAGCCGAACCGGAGGGAGAACTTTTTCGTTCACCATTTTGGAAACCCGACACCCTAATACCGTCCTCCTCCGATGGTATTACGTCGCGAAGACCTTGAGCAGTGGATTAAAGAGCACAGGTGCGATCCCTCTTAACAAATTGTAATTCAATTTAAGGGAACAGCACCAACCCAGGCAAACGTATGCGCGCATTTGCTCAAAAGTCCCGTGGATCCACGTAATAAGATAAATGTCTAATAAGATTTCGACAGCCCTCCATTGTCCATCGGGCAATAATACTCGCGTATTTTCTTCTTCGTGCAACAAAACACGACTCCTTTAAAGTCTATCTCTCATCGATCTGCACTCCTCGCGGGGTTAATTGATCTCCAGTGAACTCGAGAATGAGGATATAATTTACAGAATAAGGAAATGCTACGAAACCGCATGCTAAGTTAGTTTGTCGACCACCGGTTATATATTCGTTCTTTTTTTTTCGAGCACTTGAACTTTGCTTATCGCCTGATTAGTGCATTCGACGGAGAGCCAAGTTGTAAATAGGATGCCAGGTAAACATGAGAACGGCAGTTCCGTCTATGGCCAGTGCTAAATCAAAGGTTAAGGCTGAATCGCATTATGGAAGCATCGGCACGCATCTGCATCCCGGCCGTCACGTTTTGCCGATGCAACGTGATCTGCGGTCAGAAACGTTTGTTTACGGCCGCCACTTTATAAACGGGGAACGATGCGAAAAACAACGACCGGGTAGCTATTAAAAAGAACAAAGAAACCATGAAACGAACGACGTGTAAAACGTACAGCAATTTCATTGCACACTGGCGGGTACACTACCGACCAAAAGTATTTCACCGCTTGTTACGTTATACGATTGATAGTATATATTCTTACCGCTCAACCGCACAGTGCGTTGAATCAATGGGAAGTTGGGACAAAAATCATAACTTCCGAACTAATCAGTTTTCGACCTATATACCCCAATACTTTTTTAACCAGAATATATAGATGCATCGATTAGTGTATAAAAAAATATATAGTTGCCTTCAAAAAAATTGAGGTGATCTCGATTTTTTATCGAATAAAAAGTTTTTTATCAATATTTACTTTTGCAATATGTTGTCAACTGAATACTGACTAACTTTTGTTCCAAACATTTTTTTATCAAATTATTTTTATCACGTGCATTTGAAGTTAGAATTTTTTCATTGAAATATATTTTACATATATAAGCTTATTTAGACTAAAAAAGACACTCTTTTATATTCAAAAGAACCAAAATGTGGTCATAAATTCCATCTATTTTTTTTCTGGTCTAAAGAAAACCACTTTTCAAAGACATCAGAATTGCTGATGCGCACACGTCTTCCTAAAAAAATTTATTTCTCAAATAATTCCACGTAGTAGCAGGAAAACGCGATATTTTCATAAAGTATACAGTTAGGGGAATCAAATATAAAAAAATCACGGATACGTTTTGATACGTATTTTTTAAAAAGTCGGTTGAAATAAAATTATCATTCTCGGGACTAAGAAGTTTTCTAATGATCAGTAAGGGTATAAGCCTAAACAATAACTTTGAAACACACATACCTATAATACTAGAATCCATTGTGAATAAAATGAGCCAAGAATAATAAATTTTCTTAAGGTCTAAATGAAAAAATAGAAAGTAACTCTACCGCGTATGAATTTCCAGTGACGCTTGAAGTCCTGAGATTCCAAGTTAAGATGGTAAATAACATCGTAAACAACTACGGTATCCTAGCAACCATAACCGAACTCGATTCCTGAACATCTTGATGTAAATATTAGATGATAATTATCACCCTGCAAAATATTTGATTTTTTACTTTTTGTCCATGCATCACCGCACTGTGAACCGTCACGAAACCAACTTAAGGACGCGCGTAGCATTCGAAGGGCGAATAAACACACGTACAGTTAATTTCCTAGAATCGCAATGTTTCTGGCGCTATCTAAAGCACCCCGCAGAAGCGAGCAAATGCCTTTTGAGTGGCAGTGTATAAACAAGGGCCCCAAGCGTTTTCGCCGCCTCCCGAAACGCGTTTCCGGTTTCAAGCGTCGATGCGATCGACATGTGGATTCTCGAACCGGTTCCCCAAGGACGATGACGACCCCGCTTGCCGGCGGAGCCCGCATTTCCAGCGCCCGCCGTGACAAGGTGTTGCTCCGCTTGAAAAGTACTCACTGTGGCCTACATCTCCGAGCGCGTAAACCCCGCTTCGCAAATAATCGAAAGTAACGGCTGATGCTCGCTATCCGATGCACATCTATTTTCATTAGAAAGTCCACAGTACGAATTAGAAGCCGACGGATCGCACGTGATCCTTCGTGCGAGTTCAATGGCGGATTTATATTCGGTAACGGGGGGTTGTTTACATTTGTTTGTACAATTTCAATAAACGTAAAATATGCGGGAAAAGAACTTGATGATTATTCTGCATTTTTTTTTATGCTCGCCGTGCGGAGGAAATTTATGGTTGGCGATTTACATTCTCGTAAAGACTGATTATATGTGCACCTTTCGCCATTTACTGGCGTTTGGTTTGTTTAATGTAGATTTCGTTTTTTATTTTTGTTGACATGGCCTGAGTGAGATGATTTTTAATTGGCTTTAGATTTGAAGGGAATGACTGTTAGCCATCACGTGGAAAATGGTAATAATGCTTTTAATGTTGTTTTCATGAATGTTATTATTAATATATTACAGAAAGGTGTAATGAATGAGATATATGTAATTTATAACTTCATTGTCATTTCGTGGCAATATTGAACATCAAGACTGTAAATAGAAAATGTGTAGATCGAAACTGGAACAGCAGTTATAAGTCTTCGAAGGACTGGGACGAATATTCGAGGCACTCGGGTTTATTTCAAGCTCCAATGAAATTAAATCGACATCCGTTTCATTAATAAGAAAACGGGTACTGCGTTTTCGAATTCAAGCTCCCCCAAGTGAACCTTAACGTGCTTAATGCCTTAATGCTTTCAGCTTTGCACAAACGCAGCTAGTACTAGACACCTTCAAGGAAACAACGATTACTAAATGGCCTAAAAGTTTCAGTCAAATGGAAATCGACATGATGGAGTAGGTACATGCTTCTCGACTAATAAAAAACCATACGTTTCACCAGTTTTTACCCGACTGCGGCACGCAAAGGAGGGTATTGTGTTTTTATATTAGATCTTAGAAATGTTCTTAGAAATTATTTTCTACTTGTCTTTCTATGACGAATTGCCTCTTAGCTGGTCACATCACGGTTTACTGGACACCCTGTATTGCCACAAAAGCTGCTATTATTTATATTCGGAGGAAATGGAGATTTCTGAGTTCAATAATTGACGTTGATCGACAGATACGGTGTCATTCTCCCCTACCAAAATATCCGACCGCGTATTGCGAAAGCGAAGACTGAATAAATTGGTCGTCGAATGTACAACCCGCCCACCAGATTCATCGGATTCATCAGCCACGGATTGCAATTTAGTTAAACGCTTCGATCGTGCCTGGAGTGAGAAAATCTGCCGCGATGCAGCTGACGCGTATGTTTCATCGCCTCTGAAAAAAAAACGTCAGCGAAAATAGAAACCAACGGTATTTATGTCGATAAAAAATCCTTTATTTTGAACGTAGTTCCATTTACCCAAACCGGAGATACAAAATCGGGAACTCATTCAGAAACACTGATAAATAATCATTATCGCGTCTCTGTTTACGTTTATCGTTCAAGCTCGCTTACTCACGCAATAGGCTATCGTTGTTAACGAACTCAATTACTCAGCCCAATCAGAACGAAAAATTAAAACGAAGCAACGATTATACGTAGACTCGCAATTAAGTATTTCTCGATCCATTTCGTCTGTGAGCCGTCGTTCGTAATGCTGTTATGACGGGTGCGACATTGTGTCACGGTTTTCACATGTGATTTTACAAGTCACTGCAATTTCATAGAATTCACACTGGTCTCGAAATACAAAGTGACGATTGGTTGATTGTTTTCAGTAGTGTTCCTTTGACAATTTTTATCCACCGATTGACAACGAGTGAAACACGTTACAATAAGAAAAATCAATTTTCAATTCTCCAATTTCGAATTCGCAATTTTCAATTCTCAGATTTCAAATTCACAAATTTACAAATATCGAATTCACAATTCGCAAATTTCACGTTCCTAAAGTTCGAATTCCGAATCTTCAACTCGCAGATTTCAAATTCCTAAATTTTAAATTCTCAAATTTCGAATTCTCGATTTTAAATTCTCAAATTTCAAATTCTTAAATTTCGAATTCACAATTCTCAAAATTCAAATTCCTAAATTTCAATTTCTCAACATTCAAATTTCAAATTCTCGATTTTCAATTCTCAGATTTCAAATTCCCAAATTTCGAATTCTCAAATTTCAAATTTGCAATTTCCAAAATTTCCCTCCATTCATTTAACAGATCTATACCGCAGAGTCACTCATGAAAGCCATGAGATCTAAATACAATTTTACACCCTATACAATTGAATCACTTTCTTGCCAGCTACGCCATAACGCAACGGGAATAAAGGTCTAGGCACACTGATCTGTTCCAGGCCGGCGCACAGTGCGTTGATGCATGGACAAAAAGTGAAAAATCAAATATTTTGCAGGGTGATAATTATCATCTAATATTTACATTAAGATGTTCAGGAATCGAGTTCGGTTATGGTTGCTAGGATACCGTAGTTGTTTACGATGTTATTTACCATCTTAACTTGGAATCGCAGGACTTCAAGCGTCACTGGAAATTCATATGCGGTAGAGTTACTTTCTATTTTTTCATTTAGACCTTAAGAAAATTTATTATTCTTGGCTCATTTTATTCACAATGGATTCTAGTATTATGGGTATGTGTGTTTCAAAGTTATTGTTTAGGCTTATGCCCTTACTGATCATTAGAAAACTTCTTAGTCCCGAGAATGAAAATTTTATTTCAACCGACTTTTTAAAAAATACGTATCAAAACGTATCCGTGATTTTTTTATATTTGGTTCCCCTAAGTGTATACTTTATGAAAATATCGCGTTTTCCTGCTACTACGTGCAATTATTTGAGAAATAAATTTTTTTAGGAAGACGTGTGCGCATCAGCAATTCTGATGTCTTTGAAAAGTGGTTTTCTTTAGACCAGAAAAAAAAAATAGATGGAATTTATGACCACATTTTGGTTCTTTTGAATATAAAAGAGTGTCTTTTTTAGTCTAAATAAGCTTATATATGTAAAATATATTTCAATGAAAAAATTCTAACTTCAAATGCACGTGATAAAAATACTTTGATAAAAAAATGTTTCGAACAAAAGTTAGTCAGTATTCAGTTGACAACGTATTGCAAAAGTAAATATTGATAAAAAAACTTTTTATTCAATAAAAAATCGAGATCACCTCAATTTTTTTTAAGGCAACTGTATACTTTTTTATACACCAATCGATGCATCTATATATTCTGGTTAAAAAAGTATTGGGGTATATAGGTTGAAAACTGATCAATTCGGAAGTTATGATTTTTGTCCCAACTTCCCATTGATTCAACGCACTGTGCGGCGTGTCATTGGTAGGAATAAGAGGAGAGTAGAGAATCTCTCCATCTTACCGCTAGCACGCTGACACGGAACTGATCGGTGTGCTCGGAGCTTAATGGTATCGACAAGGGGTATGGTGGAAATCCATGGGAAAAGGGTCCGGTTTAGAAGGGAATGCAGCGTGACCTTGTCCTATCCTTGAAGCACTACCATCGAGATCCGAGCAGTTGGCACAATGGAGGAATGCAACTCCCATTGGCTGGCGCCTCCTACATTTACACAACGCTCACTCACGTACAGACTACTGTCACCGTTCCCCTACCGATTGAGAGTATTTCTAGAAACGGTGGTTCTGTGTGAGTATCCCTTCCCTAGCCATGTCTCAAGTCAAAAGTACCAGCTACTACAGCTCACCAACGGTACATTTGCATCTGTAGTTCAAGGTCACCGTTGTTCAGACGGAGAGATGCAGATTACATGCACAGCACTTGCATGCACCCCAATGCACTTGTATGCGCCCCGAGACTCGTTACTCCCTTAGTTCAACTACTCCTTTTTCTCTGGTTAGTAGGAAGCGTGATACAGACGAAGACAATTGAATTTAAATAGTGTGATTGCTTCCTTGGATTCAGCCATTGAAATTTAATCAGAAACCTCTGTTGTTCAGTACACGTTTAGTAACTGAAAAATTTTAGAGAAGCTTCTATTATGGAGATATTGGAAGTGAATAACAGCATATACGTTTGAGAATTTATCGTCATCAGATGCATTAACTATTTGAAGAATCTCTTTTATATTCCAGCTATTAAAAACTGTAATCCACTACGAGGCGCGTGTAACAATTATCCATTAAATATTCCCACCAGTGTTATGAGAATATGTGGTTTGAGCGATGATCCCAATTAATTGGGCGTTGATGCTCTGCCAATTCCAAAATTCTCACTCAATATTATTAATACCCCGGATATAACTCAACCCGATTATATGATTTATTACTGATATCGCAAGAAGATGTGTGTTTTTGTCCCCCACAAAATTCAGTGCAACAAAAATGTGGCAAACTTTGAATAAAATGTACTATGTATTTCATCTAGTTACATAGTAGTATAATATATTCGTACGAACATAATACAATCACACGAACCTACGTGTCAGGAATAACTTAATCCTTCGAGTACGAAAATTGAAACGGTTGGCGTATCTACATCGTGTGCGGAAATCCTCCCGTCTCATTTGTTCGCAGTACTCACAGAACGCCGTCAGGCGTTGCCAGCACAGGCTACATACACTGACTGAACGTATACATGTGTCCAACGTGTTGAAAGGGTTAACCGACCTACATCTACCACGGAAACGTGAGAACACGTCCTACGCAAAAATATGTCTGAATAAAGAAGAAGACGACGGAAGAGGAATAGACTAAGAAAAATATAAGTGATTGCAGCCAACTACATAATGATTATGCATACAGAGTTTGCTGAAACTATTACAGAAAGAGACACGTCGTTAAAAGCGGACTTCAACCAGATCAGTAATTTAGCTCCCTAAAAATGTTTAACCATGAACATGCGCGTTTTAACCGTCGACTTTAAATTATTAGGTGAATAGAAAATGCAACGATATTGCCATTATCGCTGCCTGATAATTTTACGTGTTTCGTTTAGTAGTTATAAGTTGTTTTTCCGCAGCACGGTAGAAACCTTATCAGATTTAACGCAGTGTTCGATGCGTTTAGAAGGCACATTACGCTCATCAGGGTATTCAATATAGTTAGCAAAGTGCTCAGGAAAAACAAGGTGAACTAAGCTTGCTTCAATTGTTTGAGTAGCTCCCTATTTTCGAGCTGACTTCGAGCACTAGTCGAATAATTGAGTGCTCGTCGCGACTCGGTGAAACAAAACGAAAGAAATTACGAGGATGTAATCAACTCTAATACTTGTTTCTAAGATAGGGACATCATGAACTACATACGTCAGTAGAGAGTTAAAGACCTTGAGTGATCTTGAAGACTCGACAAACATAACCTCCAAGAAACCACATTTATTGCATCAGTCCTTTGTGTGTTATGTGGGCGCACGTATCGGCTCGTTTACTCCACCACTGCGCGCGGAATGCTTATATATAGGCGTTCAGCGACTGTGATTTGGATATACGACTAGAGGAATCCCGCACGCTATGTGCGTACGCTTAGCATTCAAATTATCGTTCTCTTCTTTTTTTTTATTTGGAATATTCTAACATAAATATTATTTTAAATAGAAAATGTGAATTCAGGAAATTTAACTAGATGTAATTGAGTAGAAAATACCCAATGTGCAACAAGAATTATCAAGTCGACTTTAAACTTCGATATTAAATTGATATCGCTTATTTCGAATAAATATAATGCAGACGAACGTTTTACAACATGAGACTCAAATCCGTGAGCTGAAAAAGAGACAAGATCCTCGGACCACCAATCCGCCTCTTTATTTCGCTCCTTATTTATTCGTCGTATGGCCACACACGTGCGGAATGACTAAACCGGAAAATGGACGAAAAAGAAATGAAGTATCCAGAATACGAGGCGTTAGTGCACCGATACACGCTAATATGGTTACACCATTCGCCGAGAATTCCGAGGCATAACCATGCGATGACTCAATTCCCATCTGCATCGCCACGAAAAGAAAGAAACAAGCGAGACGACGAAGCCTCGTGGCCAACTTTCGAATACCAACAGAATAATTGCTAACACTCTTCACCCCGCAAAAGAAAACGACGAATAAAATGTACACAATACAGAGGCGTAGGAACGAAATAAATTTGAATCCAAAATACCTTCGGGATTCGAGCAAAAGTAATTTGAACGAAAGATGTATATCAACACTAACTACGCCGTACTCCGTAAATCCACGAAAACTCCGCGCAGCGGGTCAATTCGTACATGCTAATTAAATTCTACACCGACGACAACGTGAATCAATACCAATGTTTGGCACGAGACCTGCCGCGAGATAACCACGGTAACATTAAAAAACGAGACGCAACACACTCGATCCCGGCCTTATTTCTATACGGACTTTAAACCCCACACGATAATGTACAGATTAGCGCGCGGTGCAGCAGTAAGACGTTTCGAACCTACCAGGTAGAGTTAGGCAGCTTCGTCGCAACGGCCACGACTCTCGACGGGCGAGTTTCTCGTAAACCGAGAAAGTGGGGAAATGATACTCACGTGTGCCAACTGCGCGGGGGAGATCGTTCGCAAGGCGGCCCTGTTTCCCTCTTCTTCGTACTATCCAGCTCTCCCAAACACACGCGTCATGATTCACACACGTTAATTTCGTTGCCAACGTTCCCAACGCATGGCCAGTTATATCGGTGCAGAAAAGCCCGCTTAGCAATGTCTTCGCGCAATAAAGACGGCCGTTAACACTCGCGCGATTACAGTATATTACGTCCGCGGGTCGACGCCAAGATCCGCAGCGTTCAAACGCTTGTCGATGGACGTCCGGGGGGATTCACAGGGGCACTGATTGATGGCACCATCGACGAGCTCCGTGGCCAGCGCGAAGCGAACTGATGACTGATTACTGTCGACCAAAGTCGCATCGACGTCGGACGAAAACTACCGGCGCTCGTGTGGCAAGCGAAGCGGCAACGGCTCCCGTGTAGACCTTAGGCAAGACACCGCTGTACGCGCAGCAATGTTTACATTCACGGTCACGGGTCGTGTCGTTACTGACACGCTCACGACGGGACGCGTTTGAAAAGCCATTCGACTGTTCTACACGTTGATTGATATTGGAGCTGCGCGGGCAAGTAGACGAAACTGTAAGGATCCGCGTTACTTTCAGGCCTCCTCCAGAGGTCTCTTCTCGACGCTACGTTACGTTCAGCACGTACGACTTTTTCGTAACGATTGACTAGCGCGACATGCTGTTGAGTGCACGGCTAGATGCAGAGCGGAAGGGTTAGAGGGGTGTGGGTAAATGGAACGAGAGGAGGGAAGGGCCTTGACGAAGACGCGATGACTTAAAGAATCGCGGGCGCGAGAGTTTAGGCGAATACACGCGAGCACTTCGAAGCACGTGCCACTGTACGCGTTGCGGTACGAAAACGTTCTGAGGCGCAGGTCTCAGCGGCAACGGGGCGCGTACGTGCTTCGGAATCTGCCCGCCATATTTGCTGCGACTCGAACGTCGACATCTGTCGGCGGAACCAGGTAGGTCTTATCAACCATTCCAACCGCAGGGTAAAATGGTACTCTTTGGTATCGAGTAAACGCGGATTTAACACGCTCGTGATTTAATAGAAATGTAAATTTTGTGGAAGTTTGTTTTCAAGGAAGTTCTTGGTAGTAGAATTTCTGCTATGAATATGAAGAACGAAAGTAGGAAAATGTCAGACGCGGTCAGAAGAGATTCAGTGAACTGTATCAAGGTTAAAAAAAAGTTACACGCCTGGAAAGGATAATAGGGTAAATGTGCCATACTTCGGCCCCTACCCAGTAGTCAGCCTTTTTGGAAATAAATTGCTTAGAAATAAGAAATTAAGAATAAAATGTTATATATTTAAACGAAACAATGATCACTGTACTCTCTCCTTGGAATGTGTAGAGACACTGTAATAAGAGTCTGGACTCGAGGAGGCCACTTTTTGATTGGTCCGCCATATTTGATCGAAATCCCACGAGAGAGAAAGAGATATTCACCATTTCACTCTTAACAACTCTTATGTTTATGGCGATATTTTACTAACTATTAATCTGGAAATGTGCATTTGGGTTTTTGATTGGCCCGCCATTTTTCATCTATTCCCGCTGATATTTAAATCTGTCAATTATACCAAGATAATGAAGATATAAAGTAAAAAACCAAATCTTGTGTTCTATTTGATATATGTTTTTTTATTATACTTATTTAAATGCGCAATGCATTGCCATAGATTTGCTGCCATAAACGTAAGAGTTGTTAAGAGTGGTCAAAAGTGAAATGGTGAATATCTCTTTCTCTCTCGTGGGATTTCGATCAAACATGGCGGACTGTCACTCGTGTCCAGACTCTTATTACAGTGTCTCTAGGAATGTGGGAAGTTTCATGCCTCTAGCGGTAAAAATATGAACGGCAGAAAGATTTATTGTGTTGGCGATTGGATGGTTCACGACTAGTGCGTCAATTTCAATTAATTTAGTACCATAGGCGACACTTGGAAATAGTGTATAACAACACTAATACGAAGTTTTTTATGTTCAAATTTTGAATATGCGATTAATAAAATTTGAATGAACGTTTCGTGAAATTATAATTGCATTTAAACTTAAGTTAGTAAGTATTTTTGAAGAGGCCGACTATTGGCATTCAAAATATAAAGAAAACCAATAGTCAGCCGCCCCGGTTGGCTACTGGATATTGTTAAGAAATCGACAAAAATAATGTAAAACCAGTGGTCGGCCGTCTAAAACAGAAAACGGCTGACGTTTAAACAATTGGTCTAGGACAGGTAGTAGTCGGCCGTTATAATTTAAATAATTAGAATTTAAAAAAAAAATAAATTTTTAAATTTTGAGTAGGTACACACATCATGCATTTTGAACAATTTAACAGTCGATACTATAGGGTGGCTGATACGTACATATATAACCTGATAGAAGAACCTGGCTGACTACTGGCATATAAAAGGCTGGACTTAGAATTTTACTGGCTGACTACTGGTAAAAAGGACGTTTCTGGGTATTTTAAATATTTTAAATAAAAATTGTTCTACTATTAAAAAAATCATCCACATATTTAAAAAATAGATACTTTAAAGAATTTAACTGTCAATAACGCATTTAAAAAATAGTATATTAATAACAATAACGCGTAACATGAATTTCCGCTTTCCCTTAAATGGCCGACTACTGGCACAATTACCCTATTTGATATGCGCTGAATAATAATCCAGTGTTTTGAACCACGGGCAAGGTATACGCTACACGTATACATTACCTAAATATTAAATAACGATAGAAAGTGCTTATGCAATATCGCTCGATATTCAAGCTGCAACTGTATTAATCAGATCTTCCTGAGTTTTAAAATAAGTTAAATACTCGACGTAATTAAAAGTTTCATTAACGAAGCTAGATAAGTGGCCCCGAAGATAAGCACGCAGATTTTCGTTTAATTCATTCATTATACTTTATACCGTAACGGTGGAGAAGAGAAGCACGCTGAAACGCGTACCAAGTTATTTTTCAGATGCTATCAAGCCGAGTAACATTTCTCGGTTATCTTAAAGCACGTTCTCCATCTTTAGTGCTTTGCATGTTTATGAAGACGGGAAATAATCAGACACTCGATTCGGAGTCTAGTGGAAAATCATATCTACGGATGTTACTCACCCTGTGCTGCTATTTGCGCCTGATGCTGGGCCGCGGTTCTCTGTAACAGACAAGCGTCACACATTAACGTAAACTTTCGGAGCCATCGCGAATGATGATACTAAAAAACACGCTTGTTATGCTCTGCGTGATAAAGAGTAAGGAGCACGTTTATCGAGTGTTCATTGCCGAGGTGTTATCACGAAAAAAAGAGTGTATATGGTAAACAATTTTTTAAATGTTAAATTAAGTGGTAGGATAAATAAAGTTCAAGTACATTTTGAATAATCAAGCGTATGCCCGATGCCTCGAGACTCTTCGAGTCTAAGGAACGACTCCTGGGTTTGGCGCCGAAGTAATCATCCTTCTTCCCACCCTTTATCCATCGAAAATACGAGGACATATTGTACTCTTCACTGATAATACCCTGTCACAATATTATCAGTCACATAACTTCGTTGCACGGTAGTATAAAACTGTTCACTGCACTGCTGGCTATTATTCGAGGCATTCGACCTTAGTCTGCAATAATGTTATTCCAAAACCAATGGAGGGAGATATTGTTTCGCGCTATTACAGATTAATTACATACATTTTATGAACCAATAAATACGCACCGAGCGACGATGACGAATAATTAATTTCAGGTTGAAAGCTGTATTGGTATTTTTATATAGGAAATCGAGAGTGAAATTAAATGGCGTACACGTGGATCGGTGCCG
The DNA here is from genome assembly GCA_963855975.1 of Andrena chrysosceles. Taxonomy (NCBI): domain Eukaryota; kingdom Metazoa; phylum Arthropoda; class Insecta; order Hymenoptera; family Andrenidae; genus Andrena; species Andrena chrysosceles. Next base: position 3,559,906 of record OY979766.1, on the reverse strand, counting down.
ATAGCGATAGAATATTTTAATGCTCTTTAATTCTGACTTGCAGAATCAGGTGTTATTGAAGAATGTTCTTGAAACTTTAAGAAGACACTGCACCTCCGCGGTGCCTCGAGGAACACTGTATACTTAAAGCGATAACAACCGCGCACTAAGAACTCTATACCCTCTCAATTGCGCTTCAACCTGCTTACTAAAGTAGTTTTTCATAACTTTCAGTGGTCGCTTCGCGAAAACACTAACGACATCCCAAGCGTGCGAATCACGTTACTGCATTACGTTTCAGGGAATAATATTTTAATTTTAATATAACCATTTTAATGGCCCCTTCTAATTATATACTTTATCACCGGACAGCTGATAAATACGATAAAAACGCACTAATGAAATATCAGGTCGCGTAGGTGAAACCGTCGCGAAAGATAAATAAACAATTGAACATTACGTTTTCTGGCCCATATGCAACAGATGCAAAGCGCAGACACTGTTACGTCACGGAATGCCACGTTATAACATCATTATTATCGTGACTCAATTTATCATCACGTAAACAAATCGAATGAATTCTTTTAATCCGCTTAACCCTCTACAATGAAATTTTTTGAGGACATTAAACATTGTGTATAAATTAACAGGTACAGTCGTATAGAGCAATTCCTTTCCGTAAACACTTTGTTGTGAACTAAAATATTTGAACTAAAGTAGGAACTCTTGTAAATTAGAATAAAACACAGATAATATGACGTTTCAGGTTGTAGATGGTTCTCGGTGGTTAAATATGTAAATTCCAGTGCAAGCTAATATGCAGAAGCATGAATTTATTTATCGACAGTGACGTCGCAGACTGCCCACCGTTAACTCTCCTCGTGTATTCCTAGATTGCGTAAGAATAATTCCTATTCGGCCAAAGTGACCCATCCAAGCCGCTGATAATTTATTACTTATACTGATTTTCATTTTGCATACAGCCGACGTGCACGGCATTACACAGCGTCTATTCCGAGCTCTTGACAAAAACAGCTCGTATGAACATATTTTTACAATGCTAATACAGCGGCAGCACTGCGACGTGACGTCACGGGCACAATGTTAAACAGTAACTGATAATGAGGACAGATAAACGCTCTATCCGCGCCAGGTCTTCGGGTCCTGAATAAATGGGATATAGAACATAAAAGAAGTATGCTCGCGCGGCTAACTCCGTTTAAAGTACCTCTCCTCCTATTTCTAATCAATTTTCAGAAGTTAAGAAGGGGAAGGCGGAGTAATTTTGGCCACTTTTATTTCTTAAACCGAAACACGCGTCACTTGACTCTGCGAATGGTACTGTCACTTGTTAATGATGCGGCTAGCTAATATTCACCGTTTCCATGACTATAGCAGTCCTTTGTTGTAAACAAATCCGTGTGTGTTTATTTCGCAACGTAACGTTAGAATAGTGGTGCATCTTTATTAAAATTATTTTCATTGAATAGAGAAATTTTTCTACTTTATAAACTCACATTCGGTTTTTGGTGATATGTATCAGTGCCTACTTAAGGGGTAACACCACTCTAGGATCGATGTTTTTTTTTTGCTTAAACCATACTTTAGAAAGGAAGGGGGAGACGAACATCGACCTAGATGGCCAAATGTATGGTGCAGGCATCGCAGATTAAAGATAAACAAAAATTTAAAGGATTAAAATGTTCATAAAACTTTAAACGCGTTTTTCTCGAAACCACTTTTTTCAAACTGGGAGGACGAATTTCTCGGAAACTATCGCATGAATCGATTTGAAATTTTTACAGTAGCTTTACAACAATATTCTCTTTGGAAGTACGTAGTCGTTTTTTGATTGAATGTAAACTTTCTTTTTTATAACCAATTTAATGCTCATTTTTAGGGCAAAAAATCGATTTATTTCTTAACAACTGCACCACTTTCACAAAAATTGATTAAAAAAAAACCTACGTACTTCCAAAGCCAATTGTATATAGATTATAAATTTTTTTATTTTTTTTTCCACGACTCATACATGCCGAGAAATCCGCCCTCCCGTGGCGGTGTTTTCACAAAAGCTGTTTTCGACGACGGACTCTGTCGTCGCCATTTTGTATGAAAATGACACTAAAAAAATTATTTTTCGTACTTCAATATGTGTTAAATAAACCCTCTGAAAAGAAATTCTATTCCGTTTGTCACACTCCCAAAATAAATTGTCAAATTTAGGTATTTTTTTCTGCCTCTAGAGTGGTGTTACCCCTTAACGTTATCAGAGGCCCTGAGACGAGCTCTATATGGAGTCACGTAAATTATTCTAAATTAAACAAAACCAAAAATACTGCGCTAGCACGCGAAGGGAATAAGTATTAAAACAATTAAATAAATAAGATTAAACGTGGGGTGCATTCCACGAGAAAATGACCCCATGATGAAATCAAGCAGCTGGTATTAAAAATTCTGTACTTTACGTTCTCCGGGGATCCTTTTAAAAAGGATTCCTCGTACGAGGGAATAAAACCGTAACGTGTAAACACAGTAAAATCGTCGATCGCCGATTGCATATTTCAATCCCATTCACGTGACTTTTTCATCTAATTCGAGTGGAACAATGCTGTGATTTACACGCGTCGTCGCCGTCATAAAACACCCGGCGGAAAAAAAAGGTAAAGCATGAGATAGTTTGTTTAAAGACAGCGGATCTAGGTCGCCAAATGGTGGAGCTGCAAAAATGTCTAGAAACAATAGACGGAATTGGATTTAGACGTGGCCTGCGAAAGGTTAAACGGGCCGGAGGATGTTATGTACAATGAATATTTCTACGCGATTGGCTATTCCAAGGTGTAATAAACAGTTCGTAGCGGGTCAGAATGAAAATGTTTCGCGGCTAGTTGCGTAAGATGTCGCGTGTTCCATGTGTGTGTGAGGATTGTGGAGAAGAGGGAATAAAGAACTGAGTCTAGGAACCGAAAGGAACGAGTGGGCCACGTGAGATGTTGGGGTATTATGCTAAGAGCTTACATCGGCGGAGAAGGTGAAGGAAAAGAGCAAAGAGGAGAACCGAGGAGGGCTGCTAGCTTTCCATTTAGAAGAACCGAACAATAGAGGAGCTTCGTCGATGAACTCGAGGCATTCTCCGTGACCGTAAGTCACCATTCAGCGTCTTTTATACCACGGTTCAGAAAACTGCGGTGCACCGTCGGTTTTTCTTTTTTCATTCAAAAATGCCGGATAAATGGATGCACGACTAAACGGAGGTAACTCCTCGGGCGAAATAATGACGACATCTTTGAACGTTTAAGTTCCTCGGTAGAATGTCGGTGAACGTGGGCGTTTATATTGCTCCACGCAATCTCTCTGCATAAAAGAACGCGATATCTTTTCACGAATTCCACTTGTGAAGATACGTAATGGGGTATCCGAGGTTGCAACCGTAAAATCAGTGTCCACAGCTTTGCATTGGCGATTTACAAAAGAAGTGAAATGCAACTTTCTCGCGACTGAATACTGCAACGTGACTGCAGCCCATTTTTTGAGGAACTGCCAGGAAACCAAAATCTCGCGTATAACTCCGCAATTGTTTCTGAATTTTATATATAATAGCTTCTATAAATATCTGCCTCGTGATAAATTCAGGCATTGTGAGAGAGTACAAGTAGAAAATACGAAAGCTCTTCTCGAAAGAATTGTATCTGAAAATTGATCTACAGATTTGGAGGTTTGCCTAGATCAAACCAATGATACCAACGTGACACGCAAAGCCCAGTGTTAAGTTTCTTACGCTGACATATGAAAATATTTTTTAACATCTCTAACCAAAGCTGTAACCTCCAATGCCACACAAATAACGATTAACACGCGCTAATAATATTACGCGGCGATTTGCAATATTTAAAATTCAAGGATGCAGTTTACGTTTCGGGGGATACTAATTTCTAAACAGTCCGTCGTCAACGTCACAACACCGGAGCGCACACCGCCACGATCAATCCGCATCGATCGGACGAACAACAAACTCGAGAGACGCACGTGATTTGGCGAGGAGAGATGCGCGCGCTTTCCTAGCACCTTCAGCGTCGCATGTTCCGCGAGTCACTGAGTGAAAAAGCTGCCTTTGAATCTGTCTTTTTCCCGAGCCCACGGTCGCACACAGTCACGCATGCAAATACACTCGGTTACATACGCGACGTATCCGCGCGTCCCACTCTCCCACCGAAATCTGACCGTTCTTTCGCAGGCATTTAAACCACCTGCCCAAGGAACACCATTTGCATACCGAGCCGCGCGACTAATAAAACGCTATAATCGGGCAACGTGGATGTCGCGAAAAACGTGACGATACAACTTTGCCTCGTAGCTATCTACATGTGGCGGATGTTTACCGATTGCACAATGTTATATACTTCACTCGAAGCTTAATCCCCTGCTAATGATCGCGGAGCATTGATTCTGGTTATTCACCGCGGCAACTGCTTTAACTCAACGCTGATTAATTTCAACAGAGAACCTGGCAGGAATAGGATTCTAGAAAATATTGGGGAGAAAAGATTGAAATTGCGAGCGTCGAAAGTTAAAGCAATTGTGTATTAGGAAATCGGTATAAGGGAGTAGATAAGGATTGCTTGAAATTGTTTACTGAAAGGGACAAAGGCGAGCTTTTAAAGTGAGAACATTCGTTACGGTATCGCGCACGATATACCGAGGAGGGAAACTGGTTTCAACGCTAACGAGTCACGTGACGAGGTGGAGGAAGCGTTCAAACACGATTTCGCTGAAATGTGTCCCTGAAGCGATTATTTCACCGTCTACCGTGTTTAATGGGAATGCTGATTTTTATTTAGATGCGCTCGTCGGTCGTATATATAGAGATACCGAGACCCATACAGCACACTTCGTTGCGGCAAAGTTGCAGGATGGTTGCAGTAACCTTGCGATGTTGCATGGTTGCAGCGCAATGTCGATGTATGGTTGCTGCGACGTTGCCGTGCAACATTGCACGGGGCGGACATAGAATTGTTGCTGCATAGTTGCTGCATAGTTGCGTTGCAATAATGCACTGCAACTTTGCCGCAATTTTTCCGCAACTATGCCGCAATTATGCAGCAACTTTGCCGCAATTATGCCGCAACTTTGTCGCAACTTTGCCAGAACTTTGCGGCGTTAGCAAATTTTAAAACATAATATCTCCAAAACCGGTTGAAATAAAGTGTATACATTATACTTTATTGAATTCGTCTTGAAACGCACTATCAAGTGATCTGTTAAAAAAAAGTTGCGTAGTAAATTTGCCCCCTCCAACCATGCAATTTCAGGTAAACAATTTCTTTTATATCTCCAATACGTTAGGCAATATCCAGGTGTTTACTGTTCCCGCGGACATTCTGTATAATGAACTAAAATATAAAATATATGTCGGAGAAGGCAACCATTTAATCAGTTCCAAGCATAAGTCAGAATCTACTTTACTGGTGGCACGTGCCAAGCTGATGTTTCCGTGAACACAGTGCTTTTGGAACGACAATATATGGGGGTCGTAGTACTCATGTAGTATAAAAGTTTTTAACGTACAGAGTAATCAATATATATATATCATTTACAGTACTATACATCCAAGAAGGTTCCATGGCCACAACAGTAGCGCGTCAGATTGTCATGCGGACGGTCCGGAGTTCAAATCTGTCGTAACCGATAACTTTTTTATTTTTTTTTAACAGTTTTTCGTTGCCTCAAAGTTGCCGTGCAAAGTTGCCTCAAAGTTGCTGTGCAACTTTGCAGCAGGCGGACATAGAATTATTGCTGCATAGTTGCGGCAACGTTGCGTGAATCGTTGCAATCTTGCACCGCAACTATACTGCAACTATGCTGCAACTATGCTGCAACGAGAGTGTGCTGTATGGGGATATGTACTACTAACGAGGGAAGATCCTGAACCCGAAAATTCAAAAAATTCTGAAACTTTGTGAATCTGTAGCGGATTCCATCCTGATTACAACGCAATTTTTGTTTGCTGCCCAAATTCACTCGAAGGGGTGAAATTAACCCCTGCAAACTCGGCTATTCTCCGATTTTGTGTTATAACTCGCGAACTATAAGAGATAGAAAAATAGTTTCAAGACAAAACTTACTTCTTTTAATTAGATCTATCATTTGGTAGACAAATTATTTTACAGTTCGCGAGTTATAACACAAAATCGGAAAATAACTGGATTTTCAGCGGTCAAGTACACCCACTTAGAGTGAAATTGGGCAGCAAACAAAAATTGCGTTGTAATCAGGAGGAAATTCCTTACATATTCACAAAGTTTTAGAATTTTTCGAATTTCCGGGTTGTTCCCTTGTAAGTGATCAAGCTAGGGAAATTAAAGTTCATCGAGTAAGCGCGTCCAGCATCGCGCGGTAAGTTATTAAAATAATCAGGGACAAGGCGCGAGTTAGTCACTTCAATATTTGAACAGATGCGATTTATGGCTCCACTGCGAGAACCCACTGTTGTTCAGCCAGCGATGCGCGAGTTTCTTCGTTATAACTTGGCTGCATTTAGCGAAACGCTTTCAACATGGCATAAAACGGGCGAATAGAGGTTCCAGCGATTTTTTCGCTGAAATTTGCAGGGGATCTGTTGATGGGCATTTTGGAATTTCTTGAGTGGGATGTAGAGTGGCGAGGTTTTCTAGTCACGGCCAGCCGAATTGTGCAGAGTAAAGACGGAGACGCGTAATCGCCGACGTCGAAACACGTGTTCTCTGCTTTCAGAGATTCTCCTTTTGTTCGCCGAGATACCATTGTTAGCGATGGACCAGCGGTGGTTTCTTCGTTTCTAAAAAGTCACGCTCTGCCGAGAGCAGAAACGTAGGAACGGTGCGCTCGCTGGAATTTTGAGTTTCCTATTTGCGGCTGGGAGCTAAAGGTCTGAGCAAACAATGCCCAATTCGTGTCAAGTACCATTTTCTGGAGTGAAAGTGGGATAGTCGAAGAGTTGATAAATTCTTGCCTCTTGATCTTAGAAGTTGATTCGAGCAGCTTAATATTCGGTAAATGAAATAATGAGTGTAAATGGAAAAGTTTATATTCTTTGTTAAATAACAAACCGAATCGCTGATCCTTTGTGGCGTGTGTCATTCTTATTGCACGCTGAATTAAAGTGAACAGTTGTACAAATTGAAGTAGCACTTTTTATCAATGAACTAAATCACTTTGAGTACCATTTTACCATTCTGGATATCAAGTGCAGTATTATCCACTGGACCAATGAGACCCAAATTATTTAGTGAAAGGAAGATGATGCATTTATCGACTGTTAGTCACAGCGGTAACGCAGAAATCTGTTCTGAATTCCGATTCCCGACAGTCGATTGGTACTTGAACATCGCTCGACGATTTAATCAGTGAAACTCGTTACATCTTAACATTAACAGGCAACAAAGGTCTACCAAAAATACATTGACCTAACCAGAAGAGACTATATCCTCCATTCTCTGTCAGATATAATCGGGAAATTGCTCAGAATAAATTAGTAGACACCAAGATAATATCCCTAATTCAATTCCTTTCAAAGCACACGAAAAAAGAATAATAACAGACGGCTTACCGCTTTCCTCTTGTCCTCCGAGCTAAGGGCACTGTGGCTTCTATGCCTGATGAGATCCATAACTTTGCTCACTGGATTCCTGCTGCTTTCTGATCCAGCCCGCGGTCGTCCCATGGATTCCTTGCTATCTCTGTGCTCCTTGCTATCTTTGTGGTGATCCTTATCTGTGTGTACATCTGTCGATGAACTTCCATGAGAACCTCTGTGCAAAGAATGCTGAAAGAGACAAATCAGAAACGTTCAATTACCAATTTCCTGCTAACCCTTTCCTTACTAACGGTAACTAGTTTTATATACTAATCAAAATTCCACGTAGTTGATAATATTAGTTGTGCCTAACAACAATTCTTAATCTCTTTTTTTACTGACACACTTCTTTTTAAATGGAATAGTTTAAACGATTCTAAAAGTAGGCTCTCGCTACGCGTAGCCTCGGCTCGTTTTATTCTTCCTCTGCTTTTCTTACGTAGTTTGACAATTTAATTACGTAATTTGACTCCGAGCCGCGGATTCCTCCTCGAGAATATTTTGAGGAAGAGCAACTGACCAAACACATGAACCGAGGCAAGCTCAGATAACTTCAGGTACGGAAACACCGAGGCGACGCGAGCCTAGATGCGAGTGCGAAAAGAAGTTGCTCCGAAGCGAGGCGTAGTGAGAGCCTAACTCAAGTAGTGATTTGAAAAATTTCTACGCATTAGGTGTTAATTCAGAAGAATGCTCGCAGCGGATGTTTACCTGCACAGCGCTCTTCATATTCGCTATAATACTGGGCTTTCTTTTGCTGGCGTCGGATTTGCTCCTTGGCCTGAACGCATCGAACAGCGCCGACTTCCTAGTGGGACTGTCGTCGACAGTTCCACCGCTTTTCCTGCGTTCGGCGCTATTGCTACGGCTATTACTTTGGCTGGTGGACCCAGATCGAGTGCCCGATGCTTTTCTACCGCCTTTGCTCGAGCTCGACGAGCTCGACTCCGCTTGCTGTGGCAGAGGCGTCGACTTCCCAGAGCCAGGAGCGCTCCCCGAGGTCGGCTTCCTGATGGTCCTCGAATGCGAGCCCCATGTGCCTGTCGAAAATGCAAACACGTTCCATGAAACGCTCGAAAAACGCAACGAGAAAAAGAATCAACAGACAGCTATCATTCGTACAATTAATCTAGGAGAGGATAAAAAAAATCACTCTACATGCTTGATCGAACGATAAAGCACGAGTGATTATCCCACCTGCTCGAGGTCTCTGGCCTTGATCTTGAGAAGCATGACTCGAATTGTCCGCATCCTCAGTCACGATTGTCGGCAATGGTTGGGATCCAAGTTCCTGCAACAAAATGAGCACAGTTTATACTATCAGAATATTATTGAATTATATATGAACATGCGTCATTGGAATTTCAATCGCCCGTATATTTTTATCTTGGTAATTGAGAATCGCTACTGTGAACGGAGACTGCTATCGCTCAAGTGGTATAACAACAATTTTTTCTACTTTGTAAAGTAATTATACGTGGATTACGGTTGTCAACTGATCGTTCTTATAGAGAGGGCGCTTCAGCGTATCGAAAAATTACAGGAAACAAGATGTGATGAAATTTTATTATCCGCGGATCTAAAGCTACAAAATACAATTGATTAGATATCATTGTTTAATCAACAGCTAGTTGACACAACGTTTATATTTAGCCGGATTATCTTCCATGGCTTTCTTTTCGCAAAGTATCTCGCGTAACGGGGGAATTTCGACTCGTTCGGAAGGCTTCCTCGATAGAAAATATCTCTTAAGATATCTCCTTTCAAGAGCTTAAAGGAATAACACACTCCGCTTTATCCATGTCAATCTTAATTGTTATTGACACTTGTCGGGGAGCATTCGAAAAAATCGGCTTCTCATCTCTGTCTATGGATTCGAAAAATCCAAATCGAATATTTATCGTTTCGTGGAATCGAGTGTAACTCGGTGGTGCAATCTATTAAAAGATAAACTCGGCCAAAGCTGTAAACCGAATCTGATAGAGCCAGCTGGTATTTCCATCTTTCAGATAATTTGTTACTACGAAAAGCACGCCAAATAAATATCAGGAGCCTATGCAACAATAAATTCAACACTTCAAATTGTTTTGTTTTGCGCAACGAGCAAATGTTTCAATAAAATAATTCAATGAAACATTTTTGTATTCCGGGACAGACTGCTGATTGATTAAAAAAACAGAGATATGGTCCTTTAGTTGAATTAATGCTTGGAGTACTTCTAATTTCACTGAGGAATCAATTGAAGTATATTCAGCGACTAATAATAGATAAAGTGTAAACAATATCTTGGATATTTCATGCTTGCAGCGAAGATTGTGACGAAAGATTTCCTTACACAGCAATCAAAGGAAGATGTACATTTAAAATGCAAAAAGAAATGAAAGTAAATACCACGCATAGGTATCTGCTCATAGAAATGAAATATTATGAATGGAAAGTTCACGAGTTGCATCGTAGCAACAAGATAAGGAGCGTAGTGTTCCTCGCGTGTTATCTATCACAATCCAAAGGCAAAAAAAAATTGAATCTTACAGGAAGAAAAGTGTGCATGATCACACCTTTATCTACGATTCTCCAAAGCTAACGTGATTCAATCTTTCAGTCATCATTACTCAAACTATGTACACAGTTCCCGTACCCTCTTTTTATAGTCTATCGACAGATCATCGAGCACGCTTTCTGCAGCCTCCTGAAGCGTTCTTAGAATAGAAGCTTTAAGGATCATCTCATGGTAAGATTACGAATCTTGTTCGACACAGACATTTATTACAGAAACATTTCTGGCAGTATTATAATGTGCCACTTCAACGGAACTATAATTTTTAAACGAGTTTATGTTTTATCAATTTTATCGTGTAACACGTCTGGCAAAAGTTTCGTCGGTAATTTTCTTTATCAACCTCTCAACACAACAATCACTTTTCCTGGATATATCAGGGACCAAAGACCAATTTAGAAAATAATTAACAACTGTTAGGTATGTATTTCCTGTCTAGACTCAAATTCAAAATGGAACATGAGTTAGCATTCTATTGATTGAGAATGTAAATGGTATAAATAATACGAATTCGAGAGACTTGAAAATTGCATGGGAAATAAGTTTAAGATAAACGCAAAGATTTGTTCGTTCAGTGTATCCGAAAATCACGAAATGTTTCATTCGCTGTACCGAACTCGACTGGCATTTTGAGTCATGGTCGCGTTGGTCTGACGTCTGATAGGAGACCACGTGAGCTGCGCGGGATAGTCGGCAGGAGCGTTATGAAACCGAAAATAAATCTAGTTTAAAGTTTACGGAAATCGTGAAACGGTAAGAATATCAAACTATTGATTCGGGATGCTGTAGCTTTCCGTAAACAAGTTTCTTCAGGAAAAACCAAACCAAATTATCGCGCAGAGGTGTGCTCTATATAGAAATTTAATTAATCATCTTCATTTCAAAACGATTACACTTCTTCTTTGGATTTAAAAATGGAATTATTGATTCAGAATGCTGTGACTTTTCGTGTACCAGTTCCTCGAGAGAAAACAAACTCAAACTTTCGTAGATGCGTGCTCTATGCACAAATTTAATTAGTTACCTTGTTGTTCTTTGGATTTAAATAAAAAGAAAGCAATGTATTTTAATTAAAGCGAATGCAGAACAAGGAACAACCAAGCAAAGTTTTTTTAATAGACACACAATTGCTCGTTGCACGTTTTCACAGGAATTCCTGAAGGGAACAATAGGAAATGAAATCGAAGGATGAGTACGATAGAACGGGGACTATCGCGTGGCTCTCATCCAAGTTCGATCGTTTTGTCATCGATTTGCACAACTCCTTACTTCCTTCGTTCTACGTATAAAACCATAGTAATGTAATTCATGTATTTTATAGAGTAGGTATCTTATGCAATCAGTCTTAAATTCGTACCTGAATTTATCTATCTGTTATGTATGGATATTCTGAAGGTTTAATAGTTTATCAGTACTTTTCCGAGTATTTGTTACAACCGTACTTTTAACCAACATATCTCAGAGTACGAAAAAAATGTTTCGTTTTCCATGAAAAGTCTCCTCGATTCTTAGATACACTTTCGATTTCCACTTGATACTTAATTCTCACAAGTGTTACTGTTCTATTGATAAAACTGTCTAGATTTCTTATCTCTTTGTTAAATGCGGCGAACAAGTTGCATAATGCCATGAAATAATTTTACTCGAGTCTTGCTTTTATCTGCTCCACCTTGCAACGACGTCCATTTATAGAAACGGCGATAAACAGCGAGAGGAAAAAGTGCAACAAATTGCACCTGATTTGTTCATCAGAGAAATGAAGATCAGATGCAGTTAAATAAGAAATAAATCTGGTTCGTCGAAAGTTATTGGTAACTGTATTGTTTGTGAATAATAAAAATAAGTAAAAATAATATGAAAACCGGGTGGTCAAGTAGGACATGCTCTAAATTAAAATTAAAATGTCACTCGACGCGTAGGAATACAGAATTAAAAAGTAATCGATGCTCAAGTTATCGGTCACGCTATTATGATTACACGAAGTTGAGGACACAATCAATTAGATAACAGAAATTGACGTTTGAAGGCAGGTTAGAAATTAAATCGATCATACTTTGTGAACATCCATCTTCATTTCGATGGGAGACTCTATTGTGTCTTTCTTAAGCACAATAAATACAGTTTGCCAATAGTCAATCAATACCTGAGCTCGTGCAGATAAGATTACCGAATATCCGGATCAACAATACAGATTACAATTTGTAAACAAATATCCAAGAAAACTCGTGACTCAAATGGATTCGTATTATTAGAGTATTTTCTGACACCGGCGAGAATTTCGAATATAACTTTGTAACGGTGAGAGATAGAACAAAAGTTTAACTGTAAGAATTGTTCAGTTTTTTATGCTCTATCACACTACCAAACGAAAAATAAAATTATATTAAAGAAAGAAAAACCGCGATTTTGATTTTAAGGGCTGATTCACGGTGAATTTTCGCAGAAAAAAGTTGGTCTTTGCATACTCCGATATGCTTTACAATCCGCATCAGAGGTGCAACAGGGTGAAGATCTCCGGCTCCGAGCGGCTCTTTGTGCACCTCCGTTCTACATTCACGCGAAGTTTGATTAAAATCAGAATTTTCAGGTTGGGACCGTTTTCTTGTCAATCATTTCTCCAATACATATTAGAGATATCTGAATTCAGAAACTGAGACAAATTATAAAAATAGTATTTCTCCAAACTAATCAGCTGATCAATTATAAGCCTCGTAACCCCTAATCCCTTAATCAGGGGTTGAATGGAACTGTTAAAGTTTTCAATTGATTACGAAATAGTGTATTAACTGAAACCTTTATTCCATACATTTTTGTGTAAATAAATATCTTTTATTTTCTTGAAAGTAGAAAAAGTTTTAGTTAAACAGGAACATTTATTCTGCGCTGAAAAAGTAAAAGCTGTGACTACAGATTCCCTGCAGATTTTGTGGGGGTGGATAAATCTGAAGTTGAAACCTTAAACCGTTCGGTGAAAATAGTTATATATAAAAATCACAATGTGCTTTCCCTTCTGTATTTATCCTGGTTCTAATTCCTTAAACAGCACCAATTAAAAAAAAATATTCGTAACTCTTATATTCTACCCTTAAATATCCATTCAAAAGTATATGACCCTCCAGAACTTTTATGAATCGAACAAAACAATAACCGTTAAAACTAAACTTTTACAACAGAGTCAAAGTGTTAATGTACAAAGTTAACTTAAAACAGAAAAAAATAGTTTAAAAGTTAAAACTTCGATAAATAACTTTTATTTATAAAAGGTGGAATATAATGCATCCATTATAGTCAACACAGTTTATAGCTGGTCCCTCAGGGTCGCTACCACCACCACGCTATTTCTAAAACCGAGGGATATAAAATTATATACATGATGCTTGCACCATACGAATATGATATCCCGAGTATACACCCAGGAAAAATAGTATTACTCACGGGGTAACCCAACAGGATACACATAACCTCAAACTTAACTGGAAATCCTCCGCATAAAATACAAGTTATCCGGGAAGGTTTGAAACTGAATAACAACGTGCATACGCTGCCGATAATTGGGCGATTCGCGGTCAGACGTCACGAATAGAATCTTGTTTCCACTACCTTGTACGTTCCATGGTTCGTATGTTCCTCTGGACAACGATCTAAATACGGCACGAGGGAATACTTCCGAATTCTGCCCAACGACACCGTCGACATATTTTCCCGAGCAACGTAGAAAACGGCGCGTGTGGTTTTCAAATATTCATGACGCGGGTGAAGCACGCCGTGTGCCCGTCGCGGTTTCACCGTTCACTGACTGACAGGGCCGTCACTCGTCGTTCCCAGGACCCAACGTGATTCACTATCGGCTGGTATCGCCTCGTCTCGGCGAAGAGACCGGTATCGACAATCATTTTCCCCGGAGGACCGTCGCAATTGCCCCCCTTATCGCGGATGAATCGCGATTAGCACGATAATGCCTTGTGTACTCCCGCGTACCACTCTCCGACAAGACACCCAGAAACACTCGACCGTGATTTCTGATCATCTATCTAATTGGGGATTCGCGATCGCGATCCCCGTGATCGCAGATCAACGTGGCAGTACGAGCTGCATGGTAGATCCCCCCTTCTCCAAGGATAACTTTATTTAGAATCTGTAGGTTTGATACAGTTTCGAACGCATCGAGTTTATCGATCTTCTTCATTTCGTTGTATTATTAGGGAAGGAATTCAGGAGGAAAGTGGAACGCTGAATGAAAAAGTGATGGATATGGGTTAGGTTATTATTGGGAGAAACGAGAGAGGTTAATGTTGAATACTAGTGGTTAAGTGATACAACTAGAAGCGGAGATTGTACTAGCTTTTTAATGTTATCGAGAAGATAGCATCAATGAACCATAGGAGTTGATATATCTATTGTCTGAGTGTTGTATTTAAAATATCGTTATTCGATTGAACAGTGAGGACGAAACGTAACTTTGGAAATTTATAGGTTATTTGCGTTATAGTTTGGAATATCTTCGTGGGCTATATTATTTCGTTGAAAATCGTTCATTGAACCGTTCGATATTGACTACTCTATTAATACAACATTTCGGTATACCTCTCTTATTTCCCTTCCCAAAGACAACAGACCAAACAAAGAACGCGGCATTGCGTCGGACGGTAAGTACGTCAGAGAAAACACGTGCATCGTCGTAGCAGCAATGCTCTATTCCGATCTGCAGCGCACGAGTTCGATCTAACACGCCACTACTCAAGCGAAACGACGAGTCAAAACAGACGAGTAAATCAGTTTATTTGCGGCCTTAAGAAACTACTGTGCCATCAACACGCATTTCAAATGCACGAACGGGTTTCTATTTCGAATAATTTCGCGAAGATGGCGGACACGACGCCAAGGTGAATTTCCATTTAAATAGCTGCTTCAAGTATACTTACGCGGCAATTTCAAATCCGTCAACGAAAGTAATCTTATGTTCGTGCCTTGGGGAACAAATTCATTTGGTGTAATCGATAAAACTGTTACCACAAGTGTCGACGCTGAGCCAACTAGATCACTAGAGATAATCCGATGAACCTTATTTGATTAAGTACAGTATTAACAGCGATATAGTATCCTCCATAGCGTGTCGTACCGCCACCTGTCGACGAGCCTGCGAGATACTATGAAACCTGATCACGGAGAAGTGAACGTCCGCCGGTAACGATGCTCTCCCCCTACCCATTCTCGATCACAAGGAATCGGATAAGAAGCAAAGTCGAATTATCACCAAGAGATTCGATCGCACAAAAGGCGCGTCGGAAATGTCAGGACTGAAATAGAATAAAGACAGGGCGAGATGCAATTACTCAGTTCGGATGCCTGCGGTAGCGAAACGAAGCACGTGTAAAATTCTTTGTACTCTAAAACGGGCTTATGAGTCGACGCACGGCCGTTACGCAACAAAGAGTAAAATATCGCGGGCAACAAATAAAGCGCGTCCAGTTCGATTAATTACAACGTTTCACCTTCGGCTCGACATCCGACAAATATCCTGTCGCCATAATTATGAATCTAGTATTTCTGAACATATGCACGGCCAATTGATACTGCACGATTGTCGGTAGGGTAAACCAACCAGTAATTGACCACATACCAGTGAATGACCAGTAGGCAAAGAAATGTCAATTATAAATTTAAAAATTACTATATGCTTATAAATGGAGTGTAGTTGCACCTTTAATATCCCATATTTTTAGTTATGCGTATTAAACAAACATTAATAAGTACGATTCTTAATAAAAGTATGCGGTCATTTACTGGGCTTCTCATTCAACAATTCGGTCATTCACTGGTTGGTTTACCCTACGCTCGCATTACGGAGTCTATTTTACCTACGATTCGTTTTACTGACCTAATCCCAGCGGATTACTATTTACACTGGGGCGACTTGCGTACAGAAGCATCTGCAAAGGAGGCCTTACGTGCCGGGGTATCCGTCATAACAGTCCTCAACGCATTGTAATTCGCCTTTCGGTCGAATCGATAGAGCTTAAAGGAAGCCTTGTACCTACGCCCTCTTTCCCTCCCGAGCCGCCCCTCAGCCTCAGCCCATGAAACATTAAAGCCGCATCCAGATCTGGGCCAAACGATACCGCGAACTTAGAAGCGCGTATCCCCGATAGATTCTTTTTATCGCGAGGGATCGCCGCGCGATTCCGTATCGATCGCTGCATTCGAATTTATAACAGCGCGTGCTAGAGGTCGAGCGTTGCAGCGCGGGCCGATCAACTATTTTCATCTGTCAGCATTAGCGATTCATCTGGGGCAACGCTTCGCTCGCGCTCGCCTCTGACCGCGGTCGGCTCTAGTTAGAGCAGATCCACGTTGCTTGAAATAATTAAGAAGACCTCAAAGGGGAGACACTCGAACGACTAATTCAACCGCTGCAATATTTCTAGTAGTCGGCGCAGAATTGTTCGGGCTAATCTAACGATACCGTGGTGAGGGCAGCCATTGCTGTCTTCTCTTCTTCCACTCGAGTGTCTATTAAGTTTATATAGGGGTTACCGATATCGTACCACTTTAAGGTATTTTACCTTATATTTCATATACGGGAATAATTTGAATGAAAATTAATAGCGGATATTGCAGCTTGATCTTTTACGCATCTACTATTATGTGTTTAATCTTTTGTTTGAAACTAATTAATTTGTTATTGACCTTTTTGAAGTATACTGTAAAACGTACGATTTAAGCAACCGGTCTCCTAAATCGTAAACCTCGGCTTCCGAAATCGTATCTCTTTTATAAATACGAATAAAAAAGAAAATATTCAACATATTGGAGCGACTTTCTCTTTCGCCTTCAGGTTAAAACGGCACTGGTGTAAGCTCGAAAGGTTTTATTTCTATTTCGAATTTCGAATTTATTTGATATTTTTATACTCAAATGTCATTTATATTCATTAATTACTGAGAAATTTGTGAGGCCCGATTTTGGTGACCAGTACGATATTGGCAACTCACTAATCGATTGGAAGATCACTAATACATAGCGTACTCAAAATCCAACCTGCTATCAGAATTAAATTTCGACTACCTCATATTTAGTTAAAAATGTCACAACTTCGCTGCTTTTTTTACATTCTTACTTGTATTCTTTCGTACGGATTGCAATGCATTGGAACGAGCCCCGAGATCGAGATCGATCGTTGTAGCCACGAAAAAGGGACTTCGTTAGCAAGGTCCGTGTTCGTAACTCCAATACTTCGTGACCAAGGTAATCTACCCTTCGCCGAGAATAAAGGCAAGGCCCTCCAAGTACCCTGCGGCCGGTTCGTCGAACCTTTCTTTTTATAACCGCCCAACAACCATGGCTACGCCGAGCATCGGTCATTAGCCTCGTTGTTTACGGAAGCTCGTGCACACGATTCGCGAGTTCCACTCCACAAATATTAATCATCCCTCGACAGTCTCCGTAATCCTTTCTTTCTCGACATACGAACCAACGGTGATAAAAAAAAAGAAGACACTAGGTTGCGATGCAGTCGGGAATAATAAATGAGTTTCAACTGGTGTCTCACTTAAATTAGAACTTGGGGAAAAGTTTTTCAAACGGGAATGCATTTTTCTGCGGAGCCAATAAAGCCACGGCTAACTTTGCGCCCGCGACAACTCGGAAATTTGTTCGGTCTTGTTAACTGGAGGAACTTATTGATAAATTTGATTTTACGTCGAGGTCTTTTGATTCAACACGTTCCGTGCCATCTAGGTCACAAGTGATCATCCCCTCGAACTTATAATTCTTCTGTGGAAGCTTGAAATAAGTATAATCCTACTATAAAAAAAATTGTAATTGAAAATATCCATTTATAGCGGAATAGGAGTATCATGAAGAGAGCAAAAATCCGGGGCCTGGGTCTTTTTGGACCCAAGCGTAAAACTACAAATTGTAAGCTTAATATGTAAATAGTAATAACCGAATCCTTCGAAAACCAAATATGAACTACTTTAATAAAAAGAAAATTATCCAAATTTCGTGTAGAAGAATAATTACTACGGGTCTAAACGGACCCGTATGGGTTGCTCAAAGTGTCCGCCATCCAAGAGTTAAAACAACCTTTTTTATCTTCTAACTATTTGAACAAAAGGAACACGATTGATAAGCGTTGAGCATCAAAGATTGCTGAAATTGCATTTGAGATACAAATATTACTCAATCTTCCCAAAATTTGTCAGATATCCTTTTTATATTAATAGTGCATTAGCAAAGTAAAAAACGTAATATTTTAATTGTAACCCTATAATATGAAACACCCTAATACACAAGGTGTCCCAAAGATAAACAGTCAAAAGTTTCGTGCTTACAGGCTTCCCCTACAAAATTACGAACTTTTGTTTATAAACTTCCAACACAGCAATTGACCAAACAATGCGATCCATGCTGAAGTACTGTTTCCGAAATGGCTATTTCTGTGTTTCCACCGGAAACGAGGAGTATTATCAACATTGACTGTTTCCTGCTCTAGCATAGACTTGCTCGAAGGGCATTATTCAAGTTATGCATGAGTTACAGCGGATAAACTTCGGTTTTCGAAATGCCACCTCAAGTAGCTACGTGTATCGTAATCTGAAACTCAATCCACCAATTTCGTTTCATCAGGCGCGAGCAAGACGACACTCTCGCGGGAGTTTGTACTGCAACAAATTTGCAAGACCCTTCCCTCGTCACAATTAGTCAAGCAATTAAACGGAGCATATCTTACGACGGATGCAAAGGAGCTGTTCCGCGAATCGAGCTCTTCGGTTTACACATCCGACTAATTTATTGTAACAAACCACAGACCACAGCTAAGTTCCTCCGTCATGATAAGTATAAAAGCTACCAGCCATAGTTATAAATTATATAGCAACACTCTAAACCCCCCAGTTACTCTTCGCAAGGGAGCACCTACACCAAATCCCTGGTTTCATAATTTCTTCCAGCAAGCCTGCAATTAGCCAAAAGCTACGCTAACACCCTTAGCTCTTGTGGAGTTCCACCTACTTCCTTCAGAGCACAAGCGCGAGGAGTCATGACTAGAGTTGCCACCGTTTTTACAGGAAAATAACGTACAAAAAAAAGTACGTTTTAAACTTATTAGTTTCTATTTCTTCCAAACATATTTCTTATTGCTTTAGCATTACAGAGTAACATTTTATAAAGATTTATATAGATAAATTTATATGTAATAACGTAAGATACTTTATTTTAAAGTACGAGTGGCAACCCCAATCATGACCACGGCGTCTGAATAATTTCCTACTCATTCCCTAACAACAATTCTCAAACTTTTGTCTACATATAGAATCAAATAAACTGTAGAACCTAAACGCCAGCGATCGAACTTCCAAAAACAAGCATACAAGCTTAAAATGGTCCCACTTACCTTCCTCTTCCTCTCCTGCACGAAGTCCACCCTCCGAACCCAGACTTCCTCGGTAGAGTCGTAATCAAGGGTGCTGGAGCTGCTCGCCTGGCTCTTCATCTCTATCAGGCTGCTGTCGAAGAACCTTTTATCTAAATGGGGGCTGGGGAGAGGACTGGTCCTGGAGAAAGTCATGCTGGCGGAGTATGTTGGTGGATCGGTCGCAGGGAACGTCATTCCAGGCCCGGTGGTGTGCCTCCTCCTCAGTGGAGGCTTCGTGGTGGACGTAGGCGAGGTGACGGTGCACGTGGTGAACCTGGACGCTGTGGTGGTTGGGGTGCTCGTCGACGTCGTCACCGTGATCGAGGCGGTGGTCGTCGCGGTTGCCAGCGGTGACGCCACCGCCGTCTTCGACTCCGATATGCTCGAGGTTGACTTCTGATCGATCCTCTCCGAGCTGGATTTCTCCGAAGCGGTTGGACTAGAGGCTTTCGAGGAAACGCTGTCATTCTTCTCTTCTGGTTCCTCTGTCTTCGCGACTTCTTTCTTTATAGCGACGCTGGCTACGATCACTGGCAGGTCCACGTTTTTTGCTGGAACAGAGGGCAAGTAGGTGAGAAGGCGGCGCGATTAAGACAAAGGGGCCATTATTCGGTTCAGCCGCACTTGTCACACTCGCCGTTTCCAAGGCTGCGGATATAAAGGCTCGACTGTTACGTGGTTCCGCGACGCGGTGGCTGATTCAACGTGCATTCGAGTAGTCCGGTGCATACGGACACTATGGTCGTTATAGCCTTTCTTTGCAGCGGCGCCTGGTACAGTGATACACTTTTACCTCTTGTCTTAGGAGTCTGTTAAAGGTTGCGAGCGTTACAGTGAATTTGGATAGAAGAGAAAGAGTGATAACTGATAATCTATGAATCGTTCTAATTATATTAAGGCGTGTGCTACCTTGGACGCATGAAGGTCATAGGTTTTTTTAGAATTTTTTTCTTTTAAATAATGAACTCTTGAAGACTAAAACAATTCAAGAAAATAGCGGTGCTGGAGCCGCTGCGAGGACTTGGTGTTTCCTCGAATAATAAAACCAAAGATTTTTCATTTTCTACATGGAATGGACTAAAGAAGTGCATACGGATATGTCAAAATAAACATTTTTATGGAAATGGTGAGTGTTTGAAGAAAAATAGTGATTTTTTAAGCAGGCAAGTTTACAACCACTTTTGTAACTAAAAACATTTTCACGCAATCGTAAAATCCGTATGCACTTCTTTAGATTAATATAAGTGGAAGATTCTCTAAAAAATTCAAGTTAATCGGATTAATAGTCTCTAAGATCCGATCGGCGAGTCAATTGTAAAGGACCCACGGCGTAGCGGCTTTATCACCGCCATTCTGTTTAAAAGAAAACAATTTTAATCTTCAAGAGATATGTAACACATACCATTAATCAGATTTTCCATTGAGTTCATTATTTAATGAAAAAAAATTACTAAACAAACCTATGATTTTCATGCTTCAAGGTGGCACCCCCCCTTAATCAGACACATATTTGCAAACACCTTATAACTTTTTGAAGATACAAAACCGCAAGTGGGTGAAAAAGAACCCGAGTGTCTACTGTGTTAAAGAAATGAGAATACCATTAGGTAAAAAATGCATTCACTAGTAATTATATTAACTAGTAAATATATTAAATTAGTAAATAAATATATATACGCCTGCACAAGAATTCTCTGGCTACTTCTGTTTTTAATGAATTCAACTACGTTTCGACGTCCGCTCCAACATATGGATTAAAGTGCAAGTAAAGTTTACGTTTATATTATCGGTTAAAGTGGACCCTGGAATCCGCCATCGACTCTCAGGCCACCGGGCGTGCAAGAGTTAATTGTAACTAGGTGGCAATTCGAGTGAACTATTACATCGTTAGCAGAGTGGACTCGTGATTTCGAAGACATCCTATAAATAAACATCGCCGTCCAACCGAAGGAACTATCTAATACCGTTGCACCAGGCGAGTGAATCGGAAATTAAACTCGCACTAAAGCCCATTTACTTGGAAGCTGAGCAAAGGACAGCGTGTAATATGTTCCCCTAACATTCGACCAGCAGATCGTTAAGTAATCGAAAGGCCTCGAAGCTCGGACTAATTACTAATTAATTAGGTACAGTACCCTCGACCATCTTGGATAATTTACAGTCCTCGCGAAAATTTGATTGTTGGGCTTGCCCATTTCGGATCTAATCTATAAATATTCATCTATCGTTACCTAAGTGGAGTGGCTTTTTCGCGCTGTTTGTAGAAACGTTGCCAAACGGAACTGAACGAAGCTAAACCACCGGCCACGCACGCTAATCTTAGCTCTCATTGAACGAGTGCGAGCTCCTTCTAATAGCTCCTCGCGCGTTTTAATGCCTGAATACTGTTTCGTAATACGGCTGCTTCTCTCGCGACCCGATATACGTATACGTGCCACACGACTCTCGATCTAACAATCTAATCGATCCGGTTCCCGAAATCAAACGGGCGACTAATTGGTATCAAAAAATTTCTGGGTACAATGGGGTGCGAGAATCTCTGGTCAGATGAGTTTATAAGTTCCCGTCCAAAGAACGAGGATTGAAGGAATCTGAAGTGAAGCATGAGGTGTCTGCCTGTAAGACAAGGCGAATACGGGTTTTTTTGCGTAACACTGTACATTTTTACTTTGATCAGAACGATGATTTTTAATCGAAAGAATTGTGATTCATTTACATGCACTTCGTAAAAACTACTGTTCACTTTGAATTATGGAATAGTGATGAAGATTCTACTTGAAACATAGTAAAAGTATTCAATATTCGAATATTACTGATGGTTGTTTTCGATTCAAATTGATAAATTTACCAAAGACTAAAAAGTTTTAAATTTATCCTTTAAAAAACAAATTACTGGCCAATATGAAAAGAATTTCACTATAAAGTGTGAAGGAATAATTCGATCACTCCTAATATTCGAAGACATTATTCCTATTCGAAATTATTCGAATATTTACAGCTCTACTGTCGACTGTACCTACTTTCTATAACATATAGAAATATATATAGTATATATAATAGTATTCGAAGACTTGGATATTCGAATTATATTCGCCAAATAATTGCGCAGCTGAAGTATTCGAATACCGAAAAGTTCGACAAATAGTCCCAGCCCTACACTAGCGGACAAAAAAGTTACCACTTTTTCGATTTGTTCTATTTTTGTTATTTTTTTTAGCATACATTTAGGACTGTGGTATATTTAATATGCATATTCTGATGGAAAATTTAAAGATGTATAAAATCCAGTTAAAGTTGAATTTAATTAACTGACAAGCAAAAGTGTTGTATGATATTAAAGGGGGTAACACATTTTTGGGGCCGACAAAGAAGTTACCACGTTTAGCAACTTTTTAGATTGTCCTAAAAGCAAAATGTCCCCCCACAAAATATTAGATGTTTTTATGTTCAAAAGTGGTAACTTTTTGTTGACTTTAAAAGTGTGTCGTCTTGTTTAATGTTATGTGCGGTTTTTTATTGTTAGTTAAATAAATTCAACTGTAACTGGATTTTATAGAGCTTTCAATTCTCTTTCAGAATATGTATATTAGGCATATACTACAATTTTGAATTGATATTGAAAAGTAATAGAAATAGGGTGGGTCGAAAAAGTGGTAACTTTTTTGTCCGCTACTGTACATTCAACAGCAATGATTCTAATCATACCAACACGCGCCACCTTGAAGACCATTTACAGGAAACCATAATCGATAGCTCACCTTCCTCGGTTTCGTATTCGTCCTCCTCCCTGCACTCGGACAACCTTCTGCCCCAAGGATAGGGGCTGTGCGTCTGATTCCTCGAGGGTAGCCTGTTCACATGGGACAGGAAGTAGTGGTGAAAGAAACTATCGACACCGTCCGAGTCCTCGCCGGAGGACTGCAGCATGTCCTTAAGAGCAGCCAAGGATGTGATGGTGTTGTAATTGATAGCCGAGATCAAATCGTCCTCGATGTCGCTGTCATCAGTGGTGTCTTCATTTTTGCTCTGCTCCTCCTTCTTGGGCTTCGACTCGACGATCTTCGCCGGCTCGGCTTTCGAGGCTTCTGTCTTATCGTCCGAACTAGTTTCAGACTCGTCATCGGAGGTGCTCGTGGACGTGGTGCTGCTCGAGGACTCCTCGTCCTTCTTCCCATCGGTCTTCTCTTCCTTGGCCTCTTCCTCGTCGGAGCCCTTGCACTCGTCCTCGTCCTCGTCGTCCTGGGAGACGGTCTTCGACAACTTCTCCGACGCGTCGTCATTCTGGCTCATCTCCAGATTCTTCTGGTTCTTCAGCGTCTCTTGCTTCTCCAAGCCCTTGCTGATCTTGGCGTTGGTGTCCTCCTGGCCCGTCATCTTCTTCTGATGCTGATTGTTGCCGATCACGTCACAGTCGTCTGTCTCGTTCTGCTTGTCGGCGCCTGAACTCTCCATCGAGGAATCTGGAAGAATTTAAGGGTAGCCTTTTCAATATTATATCCAAGTCACTCGAAAATTACCATATCGCGAATACATTCTCAAAATTCTCTCGCCGCGAGCAGCAGGTGCCTAGAATAAGAGTAAATTTCAATTCGTGTCTTCGCTAAGTTTCTTCTTCGAGGGGGGAAAAATAGCAAGAACGCAATGGCGGTACTTTAGATACGAGAAAGTTGCATGCTCTCAAAGTTCATTAGAAAGTGAGACGAATCTATTTCCAGGTGATAAACGAACGTCCACGAACAAGCAGTCAGGGGGACGTTGGACATATTTGCAAAGGATTGTGTCTTCGTGAGCCAAGGTTATGGTTCCAGGCTCGTCAAAGTGGGCTTCATTTCTTCAGCATGAAAGACCTTCTCGGAGACAGTTAACGACGGGTACACTCCGGCTACTTGACTATTCATTGCACGATTATTTCGCCGCTCTTTGGGCATTTTCGTACCGTCCTGCAACGATCGTTCAAGACACTTTTGTGATCCTTTAAGCGGCAACTTGGTGCTTTTAGTATCTACGTGGGGCGGCTTATAATCAGGGCGATGATAACTGGGGCACCAAAAAATGGTAAAAATAACTCGGCAATCGATTAATTAACATCAATAATATGCTTGCGCGTGGCTACCTTAGAGAATATTATAAAGTGGACATTTATAATTCTGCGCAAAAGGCTGCGAGAATGTAAAAATTTTGTACGAGAAAAAAAGGAAGTAGTAGTCTGGAATCTTCAGGCGAGAAAATTGTTTAATCTAGATACAGCAAAGCGTCAGGAAATAATTAGAGTAATAGTTAAGATGCAAAGTCCGAATACGTTCGCGTGATAAAATTGTATCTAATTATCATAGGCTAAGGACTCTAACGAGGAGGCGAATTAAAACTTTTTAATTGAAAGACGAAGCGTTTACAAGAATCCTCGATGCAACGATTTTAATGAGCAAGAGGAAAAGAGGCTCGAGAAATGTGACGAGGATGGTATGTATAAAATTTTAATTCCACTCCTATATAAGAACGCGTCCTTCTTGTTATTGACCAACTGCATTCGATGCTGCGATCATGGAGGATTTTCCGGGTGGCGCAAGCTGTGTTTCATAGAGTTTCTGGAGGGGAGCATTTTGAATTTTTTTAATAGAAATTAAATATTGCGTAGCAAATATATACTTATTCTCATGTTTAATATAATTCTGATTCTTTCAATATTCTACTTTCATATTAAAATTGTATTTATTATAGTTAAATATATATTGGAATGTAAATGAATATAATTCTTCTCAATAGAGAATAAATTCTTCACAATCATTAACGCACAATTTTCTTAAAATAATTCCCACAGTCGAATGAATTAGAATAAGAGGAGAACGGCTAGCAAAGGAACACGTACAGGGAGGAAAACAGAGTGGATGAAGAGAAAATCAATTCCTGCGCTCCAACCTCCAAGGGAAGTAGAAAATCAAGCTCCTTAACGACTCCAACGAATAAACTGAATTTCAGTAATAAAAGTGTACATTCACACAAATGTATATAGCAAATTGTAGCTTTCAAAGAATCGAGCAACATAATAAGTGATGTACTCTTATGCTAGTAATTCTCTACTTATTTCGAGCTATGAGTATCGACTTTCTACTTCAATCCTTAACACGATGAATTTCGTTTAAACATCACTCTAGACCAAATCTAAAATTCCTCTAATTCAAATCTAAAACAACTGATTCCAATGGATCCTCCAATTAATTTGAAAAGCTCCATTTTGTGCTCGCCAAACCCAAAGGAGTCTATAGCAACCCAAAAACGATAAATTCTTCTGCGTGCCGATAATAAACACAAATCCGCTTTGTTTCCAAATTCATGAAATCTTTAAATGAATATAACAAAAAATAGAAAATAATATCCGACAGAAACTGCAATAAATAATATTCAGGGAAGCCTGATTTCGGTCCATGAGGCTTGTGTGTGTAATTATTTCACCAAAATAATCCCGTGTTTATTGGAGAGAATCTAAGAATTCCAATATGGCTCTCAAAAATCAATTTCGCAGGAAACCGAGTCTACAGTCTGCAGCAACGTGTAGCCACTTTCGACACAGTCCAACTTTCCACGCGTTATCGATCGATCGTCCAGAATAAATAATTACCGCAGAGGACAGGTGAAAATTGGTTTGCTGTATTTTTCAAGATGAAAAGAACGCCTTGTTGCATACGTGAACACGTCACTGGCGCATTGCGGGTAAGCACGCCCTCTATTTCGTAACCGTGGAAACGTTTGTCTATATAGCAGGTCTCGCCAGGGATATATAGACGTTATACTGCCGTATTTCAGTATTTTATAATGCCCGGCACGACTGTCGAGTAAATCATCCGAACCGTTTAAAAGACGGCAAAACTACGTCCAGTTACGACACATTCTGTCACGATCCAACTTCTCACTTGATATCTGTGGTTGTAACGAAAAACGACCCATGTCACATGTTTTCACTTTCGAGATATTGTCGTTGAAAGTTCCAAACACCTATTCTTCTTATTAGCAATGTTTCCTTGTTTTCTTCTTACGATATAAAAGTATATTTCCTTCACTTTGCATAATATTCAATATTCGTATAATTAACGTAAATAATAATAAACAAAATAGTAATAATTTACATACACTTTAGGCAGAACGACACAAGTCCACTGGACTTGTGTTGTTCTGCTTGAACGTGTCGCAGTTAAGTAGTTTTTCTGACTACTTTTCGTTCTTTTACTTTCTGTTTTGTCTTCTTTCGTTTTCTTCTGTGCTTTGCGTTGTTTTTTGTAAAATACAAGTTACACATTTATGTATTATTGGCATTTCATAATGTGCTGTTTCTAGTAAAATAAAAATATGAAATATAATTTTGCTCATTTTATTTTACACAAAATACGTTATGGTATATGCAGATACGTAAAAATAGAAAATAAAAAGCGATCACAAAGGAAAGATACGTCGTATTCTCCAAATTTTGTGGACTTCGGTTGCTTTGCCAAATGCGGATTAATTGAATATTGGACTTCGGTTAAATTGCATTATTTTTTCAACGTATAAAATTCGTTTTCATGCATTTTTTTCTGATAAAAACACACATCCAATATTCTAAAGTTGAATTAATGCATAAACTCAAATTTTTTGAAATTGTGACATGGGTCGTTTTTCCTTACAACCACAGATATACTCATCGATGCGGCGAGTGAGGCGCGCGGCGCGAAATTAATTTTTACAACGATGCGCTCGTTCCCGGTGACGTTGCAAAAATATTATGCACAACCAGGGCGTAAATAAAATTGATAATTCATTCAGGGAAACCTGGGCGTTATCGCGCTTAAGGTTATGTTAATGAACTTCGATAATGATTGCCTGATCGCCGATAATACTACGAAGTACATTAATTTCAACTGGAATCAACGACTACTTGGTTGAAATTATTGTGCAATTTTAAGATACTTGAAAAATACGGACATATAACACCTTCTTATATTTTTTAACGCTGATGTTCTTCGATCGACTACGAAAATTTTCAATTTGAATATTTTAGGCAGCAACTATGGATATCGTACATTTTACGATATAATAATAATACATTAATATATTATTGATTAATACATAATTAATTGAATTTTTTTGTGGTGTAATGGATGAGATTAATCAAAATGTTGTTTTAAAATTTTACCCTTATCGGATACTAGCTTTACTACTTGGCATCGCTAGAAATTTAAATTCTGATTTTAAAAAAAAAATTGTATTTATTTCCTTTTAAGAAAATAGTCACATTTATCTGGATTAGCTAGACACAATAAGCTTGGACACATCTCGTTACTTCAGAGTTTACCGTTCGAATGTTTTTAGGCGACAGAAAAACGCACAAACACTTTCTGCTTTATATATTAAGATTATAACCATAACCTCGTATCTAGGGTCAGATTTGCAT
Organism: Andrena chrysosceles; assembly: GCA_963855975.1. Taxonomy (NCBI): domain Eukaryota; kingdom Metazoa; phylum Arthropoda; class Insecta; order Hymenoptera; family Andrenidae; genus Andrena; species Andrena chrysosceles. The sequence continues at coordinate 3,531,921 of OY979766.1, read as the reverse complement.
ATAGGGGTCGTCCTTATATTATGTAAGGTTTGTTTTGGAGGGGGGAGGAAGGCGAATTTCTTACGTTTTCTTAGAAAGGACGAACAAGAAGTCGGGTAGCGTCTCACGTAATATTTTTTTAACCTAATTTTCAATACGAGTAGCCTAAAAAATGATGTTTCATCGCACACGCGGTACCCAGTTAAATGAATCAGGTATATAAACCATTAAAAGAATTTTAATAACTGAAAAAATGCAATGTAAAAAATATTACGATATAGGGTCGGCGAGGGATATAAAATCTTACGAATTCTTATATTGGGGGAGAGAGGAGGTAAAAAAATCGCCGAAATAGGTTGCAGGCAAATTCTTGACGAAGAAATTGAAAATGATAGCAAAATGTTTTTGCCTGTGACTTTCTATTTTTCCATCGACAATAATAGCACAGATTTCCGTTCTAAAATAAAATGCCCATCTGTTTTCTCAAAACCGAAAGTGAAGGGTGATCTTTAAACAAGAAGCTTGAGACAACTTTAAAAACAATTCAATTTTTTGTTATCACGTAGCAAATATTGAATTAATTTTAGAATTACTTCAACTCTTTTACATTAAAATATTTAATGGGATTTCACGGAAAGAGCATCAGACGTTTGCTATCCTAGAGGCGCCAAGTATCCAGATCCACCCCTGCGCGTGCTACTAGCCAACATCACGTTATTTTATCGCGTTGTATGATCCACAAGCAGCTAATAATCTATATCAAACTTCGTTGTTATCTAAGGTTTCGAACAGTACGATTATTTATTTACTTAATATGCCGACCCCCGACTGGGAATGTTTCCTTGTAAACCAACAATGTGGGGCGAGATGTGTTTCGGCGAATCTGTTCGATTGTCGTTGAAAGAAGCCAAGCAATATGTAACGTTTAGTGGTAAAATCGCCCAACTATTAAATACATACATCTCCAGTTTGACATGGACCAACCGTTTACAGACTTAAGAGTAACGCAGCAACAGGTACGGTTTGCTCAATAACAAAATTGCCTGTTTCACGAGGATGCAAACAAGGTTCCCCCTCGGCGAATGGAATCCAATTTAGAAGGCATATTCTTGCGTGGGACAAGTTTAGCACTTTTTCCATCGATTGCATCGTGCGATAAAAACGTTTCTTCGACACGTCTTTTAAATTGCAGACACGCAAAAGAATGTGAAAGCACTGCGATACCGTGTTACTCAGAGTCGTAGAGGAAATAGCAGGAAAAATTATTTAATTTAAAATTTATTATTAATACGAATTATTAAAAAAATTAATTATATTTTTTTATAATTGTTTCATGTGTTCGTTATTAATTTGTGTTTAAATGTATTTAAAAATATATATATTTTATTTGTTTTACTTTTATTATGTTCAAAAATATATTTTAATGAATTATTTTATGTTAAAAATTAATTTTTTTGTGTATAAATATGATTAACATATCCATTACATGTAAATAACTGTATCTTAAAGGAAAAAATTTTTTTCCTATATACTCGTTACACTGTGCGTCGTGTGCGGAAATACTACAGTCTCATTTAATAACAGTACTAACAGAACGCCTATGAACGTTTCTCACACAGACTGCATGCACTGACTAAAGGGATTAAAGGACATCCTGTAATACAAATTCGTAATATGATTATAATTTGATCTAGAGCTCGAAATTAGTCAGAAGGTCCATTTGATATGCATTCACGTCCATTAGCGAAGGCGTGTACTCGTAGATTGCAAAAAGCAATTAAGGGATCATGTTTCCGGGCAGTTCGAGAGGATCGAGCCAAATATCAAGGGCGAAGTAAATCCTTCGTGCTTAAGCAACAGTGTTTTTACCAAAGATCTAACTTACACACCGTATCGAAGCTTTTAATAACATTTAACTGAATACCTTAATAAACTAAGTACCATGTATTTAAGGGGACCTTTCGGTCTAGAGCCCCCCAAAATAAGTGATCTTTATGAATTAATTAAAGGAAAACTCTATATATAATTTAATGGGACTTTTTGCATTGTATTAAGGATGTCTTAAATTATAGAAATATATTTTTTGTTTTATAATTAATCATTGCAGACGGCACTGGGGAGTCGTTAAAGTCGAGGCGTCAAAAAATTCATCCAAATCAGTGGGATCTGTATCTCTAAAAATTATTATCTAATTCGACTGAAACTTTTTATTTTGAAGAATATACTTCTGGCTAGGGGGGAAACCAGAAAAAATTACAAAAATGACATTTTCTTTAGAAAATAACGACACTTGAAGATTGAAATCACTTTTTCCCTATGTTTTTCATCCTTTCAACGCCTTTGAAAATTATAAATTTTCAATTACTTTTAAAAAAAATCGACATTTACACCGGAAGATCCCCTTAATACAGCCGGTACCACCATTGACAAGTACTCACCACAACAGACCTTTTCAAACACTTAGTACCCTAAACGAACGCCTTCCCGCAACCCAGCTGATCCCCCAATTACCCCAAGCATCGTGTTATCTTGCAAATATAATCATCGGGCCGACAGATAATCTACGTAATTGATAAGATAAATAACTTTCCACGCAGGCGTATCAAACGTAAATGCAACACCTGATTTGCAACAGATAAACACGTGGAATATCGACGATCAGTAAGGCTCGACAGAAAGAATCACGGTTACGTAACGGCAGCGAAGTGTATTAGTAGAAAATTAATAGATTAATGTGCAACAGATACCCACCCGTCTGAAATTAATCCCCCTCTACTTGAAACGTTACCGGAAGTGGGAAGCGTGTGCACCGACGTTTAATACAATCTTGACAGGAGTAAAGCGAAGTGACGGTCATATGGGTGGACAGATATCGCGTGAACATATGCGGATCTTTGGCGGAGGGCCAGGCTCGTTTCGCGAATACTTGTTTACCGCGTGCTACGGAGTGACGTAAAGCTCTATTGGGCTGGCGGACCGATCCGGGCACACGTGACGATCCGTTGCGCGCACACGTCGCAGTCGTTCGGCAACCGAAACCGAAGCGACCGCACCGACGAACCGATCTCCGCGGCACAGTAGGGGCCATCCTTAAGGGGGAACACCACTGTGAAAGTTGAAAAAATTTCGATTTTTTTTTTCTTCACTTTCTTAATGTTTAACTCTTCAAAAATACTCTCTGAAAATTTCAAGTTGATATTCGAAGAATTGACGAAGATACAGTGCATTTTGTGAGACGCGTCACGATGCCGTTCCGAGCGCGCTATGTTAGCGGCAAATAGCGCGCCGACATTTTTCTTACCCACTGTTCCCCCACATTGTTAAAGGTTATAAATTTTGGGTTTTTCCCGTTTTTATGCACAGTACGCTGTTCGTTTGAGAATCGAAGAAATGCAACCGCTGATCGGGCATTCGAGCGACAGTGAACGTCACGAACGGAAGTGTGATTTTTCCCGTGCAAACTTTAAACGCGATTATCTCGAAACGACATTTTTCTAACTGATCGAATCCATAGCTCTGTCAATTTTTATCCGATCGACTTGAAATTTTGATAGGATCTTTAAAACAAGAGTATCTTCAGTTGTACGTACCGATTTTTTGATCGAAAACATATTTTTTTAAATACGCTGGAAAAACTATCCATTTTTTTGCGGATTTTCGAAACTTTTTCTTCCCAAGCGCACCATTTTTACAAAAATAATTTTTTTTAAAAATCGGTACGCACAACGGAAACTACACTCATACCGATTATATTAAAAAAAAAAAAATTGATTTCAGAGTTGCCGTTCCAAAGATATCGTTTCGATAAGCGACCTATGTTTTCTTGTGAGGGATGTAGGAGATTAACTGTATATGGAAATCTATGCATGTTTTTCTATTACTTTTTTTTTTATAGTCTCTTAAGACATTGTACTAAAGATAGGTAATAACAATTTTATAATAAAACTGTAAGTTGTCCCTTAAAAAAATCTTAAAAATGGGCTCACTTTTCCGGCCGTCACAGTGGTGTTCCCCCTTAAATTACGTAAGGGTAATTTTGACGATTTCTTCCCCCCTCCCTCCCCCAGTATAAGAATTCGTTAGATTTGGTATTGCGACCCCTTTCTTACTTAATACTTTCTACATTGAAATTTTTCAGGTATTAAAATTCTCTTAAAGGTTTATCTAACTCATTTAACTCGGTTTCGGGAAATTTAAACTAAAAAGCTTTTCAGGAACATTAATGATAGAATTTGTATTTATTGAAAATTAGATTAAAAAATATTACGTAAGACGCTACCTTACTCCCCTTCCCCCTTATAAGAAAACGTAAGAAATTCGCGACCCCCTCCCCCCCCCCTCCCCAAAAAGCCTTACGTAATTTAAGGACGACCCCGTAGACCGAGTAGACAGTAGAGCGTCTACCGACTAAACTTTCCCACGAAACCCGTCCCGAACTCACTGAACTTCGGCGGAAACCCCAGTCTCAACAGTCTCTTCTTCTCTGTATGCGAAGGGTTGTAACACCGAAGTAACTCATTTATAAGTAACACAAAAAAATTCGGAATTTTACTGTAAGATAACTTTCCGCGGAACATCAGTGGTGAAATGCCTGCAGTAGACCGGAGATATTAGACACTCAAAGGAGTACTTGCGATTACGAGCGCGCCGGTCACGTTCACCGAACGGCTACGTGCGTTAAACTGCACGTGCCGAACAAGGTACAGATACGTTCAGTGGACACGTTCTGTATACGTTTGCGAATAGAGGAAGTGCAGTACATTTGGAATACCAGTTTCTTTAAGACCAATAAAAAATTACGGCAGAGGATGGGAGCAAATAAAACTGCATCATATCATTGGGAGACTAATAAACTTTTATATTTCAAACTCTCGGAATAATAAATAACAGAAGGTAACTAAAACATTGGTCTATATGAAAAGTGGTTGGAAGTATCGATTTCGTTAAGGTGCAGGTAATTTGGAATACTGGTACTCCAATTTACCTTCACTTTATAAACTTTTAAATTTATATATAAAGCAGAAAGCTTCCATATGTTTGTGTGTTTGTCTGTCGTCTAAAAACTTTCGAGTGATAAACTCTGGGACCATGAAATGTACCTCAGCTCATTATGTCTGACTAATCTAGATGAATGTAAATATTTCCACAAAAAAAAAATAAAAAATATTTTTTTTTATAAAATCAGAATCAAAATTTCCTGCGAAGCCGAATAGTAAAACTAGTAAACTTATAAACTTCCGCTACATACAATGTGCCCCTGAATCCTGCAATTTTTTGTTTGGGGTATACGTGGGGGGATATTGGTGATATTGCAAGGGGGATGACTTTTTTTTGGCAATAATAAAATGAAGTGTTGGGTAAGGTACTTGGGGATTTTCTGTTGTTTTTGTGGAGAATGAGTTTCAATAATTTGTTAAGCCCAACAGGTGTGGAGAAATTGGTGGAAATGGGACACTGTAGTGTTATGTGAAGTGACTTTTTTTCTAGCATGTTTTTGCAATGGATGTATGATCTTTTTCACGATGCCTCATTTTTTAAAATATCGCTCAGTATTTGAGATTTATTTCTGAACGAAGATTCACTATCCCAAGGTGGAAATCACCTTGTATTCTCTTGACTACTTGTTGAATTCAAACTATGTGCCACTTGAAACATTGATTTTGTTTCTTTTTAACGCTCGGCTGCCGGTAGCTGGGTCTTGTTAGACCCAAGCATACATCGCTGAGAAGAATAATAAACGATAATAGAGGAAAGCTCAGAAATGGAAGAAGATAAGTTGCTCAAATAAATAGGATAGTCACTGCGGGTCTAAATTCCTACGCAGTCCTCGAACCATGCGCGGATTAATCTGCCTTGGTGTTTTTATTGTAGATATATAATTAGAATTTTTTCCGAATTCCATAGAACAATTACACATTAAGTTTTCGTGAAGGCGGAGACATTTTTAGGTGACTAGTTAATGGAACTTCCTCACAAGCAGGTTAATGAAATAAATATGCCAACTTCGTGGAGATTATTTTATGTAACATCAAAATTGTGACTGCATTTGATTTTGTTGCTTATCACGAAGCCGATCGCGAGGAAACGCACCCGTACACTTTTATCGTCTCGTTGAAGAAAAATATCAGGCTTCGCAGATAGCACGCTCGTTGCGTGCGTGCAACAATAACAGTAACGCTGAAAGCGTCAGTAGCCGCAATAGCAACAAACCCACGGAAGAAGTGAAAGGTTCTATTTCTTGGAAGCGTCGAAGAAACGCGCCACTCTCTCATCATTACTAACACCACGCTTACGTTTACTGGTTTAAAAAATACCAGATCAAAGAACTGAAAAAGATCTCGAAAAAAATCAACAAAATTTCACTCCTTTACTGCTGCAAAAGCACAACGTAATTCTTAATGCGAGACTAAATTTTTATTTTCAATAGAGTTTGATCGAGTAAAATAAGAGCTTACTGATTTTAGATAAAAAAAAGCTAGATTAAAATAACTGTCGGAGCAAATTTATAAATATAATCGTTGAGCGCGTAAACAACAATTGATAACACATATCAACTATAATCCCTACATAGCATATATTAAACGAATAAATAAGTGAATCATAAATAATTCCATTGAAATAATAAATTAATTCTGAGCTCTATTTGCCTGGTGCTTATTCGTCCATGAAATTCTATTTGTAACTGATGGAATGCACGCAAATCGCCTGATATTTAATTCGGTATCAAGGAGCGACAGTTCGTTCTGTTCGTTTCAAAGTTGTTTATAATTCGAAATCGAAAATTTCTTAAAGCATTCATAGAAACTGGGCCAGCAACAATAAGGACGATAATTCTAGGGGGCAGCAGCGAAAGGTCTACTTCTAGGAATTATCGACGAGCCTTTCCATTTTCATACTGTCGTCGCCATAGTTCTACATATATTGATTACTTGACCACGCAATGATGAAAAAGGGGAAAAGGCGAAAATAGGCATGACCACGACGAACATCGAATTCTTATTCGTTGTATACAATAACACATACTAGAAGTACAAACTAAATTCTCCATTCAGGCTACTTGGTAATTATCATATTTAGTGCAGTTATCACGTCGTGCGCCGCCGGTGGTGCACGTGGCATAGCAATGAGTTGCCATATGCTCAGATACATACTCACTGAATATCAATTTAATAAAAAATATCTCAATTGTCATAACGCTCTAGGTATATGTTCAGAAACTCCACATCTCGTTATTTTTGTTTCACCGTATTGTGCATGTTTGTTTGGAATTATCAATTGCTTACGTAGACATTCTGCTGAATGGTGCTTTTTGTTCTTGATAATATTGAATCTTTCAATCTCATTTTACAAAATAAACATACACTAATGTTCATAAGTATTAGGACACCTGCACTATTTCTACAAAGTGTGATATTTGTTACAGACAGAGTTGAGCAAAATGTAATTTAATTACAAATTAAGATTAAAATGTGATTGTGTAATTGATTATACATTATTTTCTGCAATCGTTAATTTAGGTATTTAGCCACAATTTTGTCAATTGCAAGAAAATAAAATAATGAGTAACCAGTTACACAATTACATTTTAATCGTAATTTGTAATTAGATTACATTTTGCCGAAATTTGCTTACAGATTGAATAAGTGTCACTGCTTTAATTTTCTGGCTTTAATTGAAAATACTAGGTAAAGTAAAATCAGCTCAGAGTTCTTCAATAAACAACGTTCTCCAAACATAATCCTTGCGATGGTAAAAATTGCGAAACTGCAATTGTGTCGAATCCAAGTAAAACGCATAGGGTAATTGTGGGAGAGATGCCGCACTCGGAGAGACGTCGCACTATCGGTATTTCAAGGATATCGGTAATAAAACACATCATTGCCGATTTTATTTGTTTAAGGCTGTTCATTTGGGTTAGTTTGTCAAGCCAGAGCGTGTTTCCTGTATTATTGTTAAAGATTTTGCTGTTTTTCGAGGTAAGCCTAGCGTACTTTGCCTGAAAAGTTATACGTCGCGTCTATTTTTACTAATATAGTAGCTAAAAATTCATAGTTTTTCTTGATACAACATTTGTAATACGTTAAGGGGACCATGTAGAATATTTCCTTGGCAGAATGGGTTACTTTCGACTTAGCATGTGGAAATACGAAAGTGCGGCGCCTCTCCCAGGCATTTCGGATAGACGCCGCACTTTTATTTGGGATAGATGCCGCACTTTGATACTGTACTGTTTCGGAAACTAAGTCGATTTAAATGATGTTTTTAATGTTTAAAATACCAAAAAAGTTTTTTCAAATAGCTAACGTGGTATCTCAAGGCAAATTATTTCTTTTTAAATGAATAATCTTATAATCGAAATATATTTGTGGACTATGTACTCTTTTTTCACATTTTTTTTTATTTTAATCTCAAGATGCCAACTGAATATAAAAAAAATTCGAAAAGCAGATATAATATTTGTTCCTACTGTACCCATTTAATTTTCCAATTTTATAATTGTATAAAGTAAAAATGTTTCATTTTACTTTGTTTTTATTATTTTTTTATATAAAAAGTTAGAAGTAACAAGTTTAAATCGAAAATTAAACGTGTTTCGAAATGCGGCACCACTCCCGCATGTGCGGCGTCTCTCCTACCAAATGATGTTTTTAGTTTCAATTTTTTTAAGGGTGACAAATATTACAATTTTGATTTTCTTTAATGCTAGTAGAATCACAAGATGTTGAACTAATAAGATATATCCTTGGAAAACATTTTCATTGCAAAATTTAGACACGGTGACAATTTTGCGTAACGTGCGGCAACTCTCCCACAATTACCCTAATTCTATTTGCTTATCATCAACGTATACCGTAGTGAATTTTTAAAATTAATTCAATCTTCACAGTTCTGCAAGTTGACCACTGAAACGACGATATGTGCAACGCTTACAAACGGCAGTGTACCCGCGTGAGCCGTCAGCGGTGCACGCGGTCCGATTGGAAAGTCGCTGGCGGCACAGAGCACGTTAAACCAAAATGGATCCCAAACGGGAGCGTAAATCTCTTGCGTCGCGCGTTGCATATTTTCATCCGCGAGCGGACTGCCAGTCCGCATCGTTAAAAATTCATGATTTTATACGACTTTACGGCCGAGTCGTGCCCAAGCCATTCGATATGTGACGTAATCGATCCGATGTCCCCCTAAAACCTGTTAACGATCCAATCCCCTTCGCCCGATGACGGCCGCGGGCACGCGAATTGTACACACTCATCGACAAAAATAATACGGAACCAACGCCTTTATACACGCGGTGGCGCAGGTTGAAATCGATCACGGGCGACGGTGCCTAGACACGCGCGGTGACCCTTAGCTTTCTATTATCGTCCACCGGCACGGAAGTGGTTCTGAAAGTGAAATCGATAAAGGTCGATGCACCGACAAGTGCGCCGCTTATAATAATCGGAAGATCTCGCGTCGAGATAATCCAGCGGGAGTCGAAAATTTAAGGCGGGTCCTCGCGTGCCGGTAGTGTCTTTGCGTCAGTGCCAGTAACTGACACAGGCAAGTGTGAGCTCCTCGATTCCAAAACAGAGAAACGATATTTGTCACCACTGAACACATAGGCAGCGCTGAATCGCCACGCAACTGACACGTGCGAACCCGCCTTTAACCGTCCGCCGGCGAAGGTGGATCAATTTTCACCTGTATTCTATCTTTGTTCATAAGCGACTCATACTTGTAAAATGTGTACTAAACATCTGAAGTCATCTAAGAAGAAACTTCAGCTGTGAAAGACAAAACAGGTGATTGTATAATCATTCTAAACTCTACGCTATCTTCATTAACGATACTCAACGCGAAAGGTGGCGAAGGGGAGAAAAATCTATGGATCCATGAAGGAATAATCGGAGCGTCGATTTAATTTATTACAGAAATGTAATTTCTGTTTCGTCATAAATTCCGTGCCGCGACAGCAGAATGACGACTATCCGCCAAGTCGCTTCCGCGAACCCGCGCGAGCATTATTTATTACACGTTGAGTGTAATCGTCGATGCATTATGCAACTGTTATAGACAATGCTTGCATGTCTAAGGAACGCCCGAGCAACCGGCCGCGCGAGTTTTCAGGGGACACGCGTTGTATTAAATACCGGTCAACATTGAAAGCAAACAGCTGATTCAAGGCTGACGCCCACTGGAGCCGGTGTACGCTCCTGCGATAGTAATGAGCTGGCGTTGGAGGTAACCTACGACCTACCTTAAACCATCCGAGCAGAGAAGAGCTCGCATTATTTAGCGTCGGGCAACATTTGCCCCGCTGTTCCAGAATCAAGAGCAAACTCTCTACGCTAACAAATAGCTTCGTCATCGAGTAGTTTTCCACGTGGAGGGAAATCTAAGAAACCTGCTAGTTTCCCGTATGAACGGAACACCTTTTAAGGGGGTAGTGGACTATTTCAGCTTCAAAAAATCGATTTTTTTTTACTGCTTCTGAAAGCCTTATCCTTTACGAACATTTTAAACAAATGTTCATGAAAAAATTCAAATAATTGTCGAAGTTATAGCACCGAACGTAACACAGTGTACCGCCGAGTAGGTAACCGCGTAGGTAGGTAACTTTGAAGCCGGATAACTCGAAACACGATTTTCAGAAACGGTGTACATCATAACTCTTGAACCAGTGAACATTTTCACTTGAAATTTTAACTGGAGCTGTAGAATTCCATTCTCTATCGTGTGGAAGTTCCGCATCAACATTGGATGTTTATAAAACATTTTAGGACTGATTAAAGACGATTTTTTCCCATAAAAATGTGGGGAAAAAATTGATTCGTGTGTAACTTCTACAATTTTTGTTCAAATTCATCGGCGACTTTTCACACTGTAGATATTTGTGTATAGAGTAATCACCTTAAAGCATTTTGGTTTCAGATGATTGGTTCACCTGAATTGATGTACACCACCTGCCGCGGCGCGCCGTACAGGACCATCTTCAACGATTAATAACTTCGACAATTTTATACATTCCAACGATTTTTTTTTTGTAAATACTCGCAATCGTGCCCACAATAGATTGCCAAAAGCACGACTATAACGATTGTTTGGTATTAAAGTAATTTAGCGTCAAAGAAACTAACCATTTTACGTCTCCAATAGTCCACTACCCCCTTAAAGCGATTACTGGATTACCAAGAAAATTCGCGAACGGTCGAAGAGAACGGACCAAATTGCATGGAAAAAGGTACAGCTTGCATTTCGCGGTTCTAGATGCAGTGGGCAGAAATGCACGAGGAAAATGGTAAATGCATTCACTCCTGAGAACTAAGGCGTAAGTGGCGCAGGTGATGCTAATGAATGGAGGAAACTTCTGGTGGAGTGACGTCGATGCTAGCGATTCAGTATGCAAATTATTAAATCCATTGTAATCGATTTTGACAGTGAGCGTGTTGATATTTTTGGGGCACTTATAGATGGCAGGTTGGAGGTTTGGTACAATGAGGAGTGATTAAGTTCTTTGTTGAGTCTAAGCAGCTGAGGGTAAGACGACAATAGGGGGTGAGATATGGGAGGTCCTGATTCTTAATCTTTATTTAGAAGAAAGATATTAATGTGGTGTTCAGTGTTTTTGAACGATTTTATTCACCTTCGATCCTCTGTTTGTTTGTTTGTTTGTATTAAATTGATTCATATTCTGTTATGAAAAATACTGCTCCACAATTGTATTTAAATTGAAAAAACACCATCGAAATTGCAGTACAAGAAAATAATTATTTTTAGTTTTTAGTGCATTTTTAATAAAATCGCTTAACATAAAAATTTGTTATTCTTCCTTTCCCTTCATTTCTTATTTTTTAACGGGGCAAAATTTGGAGACTTCGACGGGCTTTATTTTTTAAACGAATTCGAAACCAGTAACTCTTCCATTAACTACTTTCACGTGGACTGTATTATATTTTATTTTCATTGGAACATAGAAATCGACTGCAGTTCCTGGACTCCCCATGTACTTTAGGATCCCAGACACTTGTGGAACCCTTCAGGTCCGCAAAAACTTATGCGATCTTCTAAAGCTTTTGAGATCTCTGGAACCCTCCAAGGGCCTTAGGTCCCCAAAAAATTATAGGACCATCAAGGTCTCCAGCAACTTATGCACCGATTCTTTGAGCAAATGGAGCCCCAATTATTTTCAGTACTGCCACGAGCTTGAAACGAACGTTTCGTTTAAAAGAAACGTATGCAGGAATATTGTCCCAAAATGATATCCTTCCTTTCACTGCTGCCGTTTGTGGCAAAAGCTTCTTCTTTTATATAATGCCCAATGCCACGAGAGCGATCCGCTCGCTTCAATTGGCAAGGGGGTACGAATTATCCCCTGTTATTTCCGGCGGAATTTTTTGGCATCGCTCTAAAGCAATTTGCCAGCAATTAAAGCGTTCCCTTCGATGAGCCTCAGACGAGCTTTGATGTTAAGCGAACTGTATTGCTGTCATCAAGTGAGTGTCTCATTAATTCCCGCTGGCACGTGCGTTGATTATACAACGCGGACCACGAAGAAATTTACATTCGACGATGAATATTCCTATCTAGAATTTTACCTCCTCTAGCTTTACCATTAATGACAAACAAGATACATATCTCCAATCACGTATTTGTCACTACCTCCAATAGAAGTTCATTCAATTTTACACACAATGAGAATACAATACCTACAGTGTGCCCTAAGTCGATAGCACAAATAAAAGTCATAAAACAATTTAATGAGACTTTCTATCAAGCTGTTCCAAAGCCATTCTACTGTTTGCCATCCGCGAGATCGGGATAACTCTTCCATCTCAGCGATTACTGCAGACAATAAACGAGGGAAACTTCCCACTCCCTGGAAAATTACCGAAAGCGTATGACGCAAATTTTCCAGAGTATCTCGGGGTGGTTGTGCCAATATTCCAGTCCATAAACGTCAAGAGCACTTGCATTTACCACGCTTGAGAACTGCAAAAACAGTCTCGCAACACTAGCGTGTGCTCCACTAGCGATTCGAAAAACGAGCGTGCACATTTTCTCCACGTCGTTCACGATCAAAGGTATAAAACTTATTCAAATGATTAAATAAAACCTGCATCATTCACATTAATAAAAGAGATACCTGCCAAATTCTCAGCAAGAATAATCCAACATTCCACTCGAAATACCTTAAAGTTACGATGAAGCATCAGACGCGACACATTTTTAGCAATTACGTAAAGATAGTCTCTTGAATTACTCATGTTGAATCGCGTGGATCATGATTGTTAGATCAGGGAACTTTAGAACGTGACTGTGCCGAGTGACTTTATCTGCTAGTTGCTACAATTCGATCGTTTAAATCCAATAAAAATTTCAATAAGAATTTCCAAACAGCGAGCTGCTAGCGAGGAAGGGAGAGGTTCGGCTAGCGGTGGGCAGTCGGCATCGTTAGCGATAGGAAAGGCCGATAAATCTGCGGCGCTGGGTCGCGCGATCTCTCGAAGAAATCGCGGGAAACGTCGATCGGGGACTGGCGATTCGCGGGGCCGAGCACCACGTGACGATCGCTGGGAGCACGTGCTCGGCATCAATTATCGTCGAAACGAGCGTAGCATCCGCGCAGGAATTCCGCGCTACCCCGGCCGGCTCCGCTCCCTCTCGAATACAGATGAAGAGGATCGCATTGCGGCTGTTTCGCAACGCGAAGAAAGACACAGATGCAGAAAAAAGATAATTCGATCGTGTCCGACGGTCTCGTGGCCCGCAGACCCGTTCCCCGACGTAGTATTTACGCGCGAGCAAAGTGTGACAAATAGAACGTGTCATGAAGTCGATCAGAACTGACGCGGACCGGTGACTGAAACAATATCGTCCCGCGACTGGCAGAGTGAAATGCTGGTTACGCAACGCCACCGAGCCCTGCGATGACTGAAAAACAAAAAATGCTTTATCTCGTTATATAAATGGAGATGCTCAGGTCAATTCGTGTAATGACTAATCGTTTTAGAGTTATTGTCTGCTCGGCGCGTTGCAGTAAATGCAATTATTCTGAAGTGGAGGAATAGTAATTGTTGAATTGAGGATTCGAGGAGTGGGTACTTGAACCTTGTGGAATATCATTGGGGTTTATTGACAAGGCAGCTTGATGGTGGCACTTTAAATAAAGCCGCATTTATAATTTTGTAGGGCTTAGGCGCAACATTACGAAGCCTCAAAAGAACAATTCTATTTCCACGGTTGTGTGAAAAATGTAGATATTGTATCGGATCAGGTATGTAGAACTATTAAAAGATCACACTAAAACAATTTAGTGTATCCACCACGATTGCAACGCACCTACGTATTCGACACACTGTTTTTCAGCAGCGGTGCAATTTAATTGGCCACTACTGTGATGTTAAAATGAATGACAAATTGGTATAATACTTCAAGTGATCATTCGCCCTACGCGCGCGCGGGGGAGGACCAGTGGAATGAGTCAGGGTGGCACGCGTTGAGCAACATTTAGACCGCCGAACTATTATTTGAAGCCGCAGTGCCCGCAGTAGCGCGAGACCAACGATTACAACAGATTTACTGAGAAGCTCTGCTTATATGCGCGTATGATCTCATCTTTGGCATCTTCCCACAAGAACACTGGAAAATACACCGCGCAAAGCCAAGGCTTGAAGAAGGATTACGAAATCTAGAGTAAAGACAAAGATCGCGGACCCTTGAAACTTTCACCGATGTGGAGTTTTCGTAACGATCGATATCAAGCCGCGTTCGAATTACCCTGGATTTGTGGGCGGAAAAAATCAGCGTATACGTGCATACGTATTTATGAAATGTAATTAAGGTTTGTTGAACACCGTTTTTCTTTTATAAATTTGTAAAATTCGAGAACCGGTTTTTTTTCAAAAGTTGGTTTTTGCACAAACCCTAACTGTAAACTAAAATAAATGATGTTCTGATAATATATACATATACATGACGGCGCAAAAATCGTGTCATGTGTGGGCGTTTTTTTTGCGGTTGCAGATTATGAAAAAACCGAGGTTCGATCGACATGAAATTTTTACCGCATATTCAAAATATGTACAGTGGCGGACGAAAGAAAGTTTACAACTTTTAAAATCGCATAACTTTTATAAAATTAATCCAAACGAGTTGAGTTTTTCCTGAAAAGCTACAAGGATTAGTTTGCTAAGTGACGTGTTTCGTCGTTTTGAAAAAAATGCACTTGGTCGGAATAGCAAACAAAAACAGTAAAGGTCATTTTTTAAACTTTTTTTTGTGAGCCTGTATTGAAAATTCAAAAAACCCGTTTGTAGATTGAAGTAAGTTGTATACATACCTAAAATTTCATCAAAATCGGTTAACGCTGCTCTGAGCTATAAACGCTTATAGATCGCAGAATAAGGTCGAAAATCGCTGATTTTCGTGAATTTCGCGATTTTCGATCTTATTCTGCGATCTATAAGCGTTTATAGCTCAGAGCAGCGTTAACCGATTTTGATGAAATTTTAGGTATGTATACAACTTACTTCAATCTACAAACGGGTTTTTTGAATTTTCAATACAGGCTCACAAAAAAAAGTTTAAAAAATGACCTTTACTGTTTTTGTTTGCTATTCCGACCAAGAGCATTTTTTTCAAAACGACGAAACACGTCACTTAGCAAACTAATCCTTGTAGCTTTTCGGAAAAACTCAACTCGTTTGGATTAATTTTATAAAAGTTATGCGATTTTAAAAGTTGTAAACTTTCTTTCGTCCGCCACTGTATATTCCTTTCTGGGATTTCGAAATCGCTTCCTCCTTTGGGAACTTCGAACCTAGGCCCGTAAAAGTTACCGTCGAAGAAAACAGATTTTCAGAGAGGAAGAAGGTGATAAGCAAAAGGATCCGCTGTTAATTTCTGCGACCTTTTCCCCGACACGATCACAATAGACCCGTTAAAAGGAACGTTGCCAAGAGTTTTCGCAAATAATGCACGACGATCAAACACGGGCGCGACAAAGACGAGGATGATGGCGAGCCGCGCTGGCGACCCGATCGGTAAATCCCCGTCGCCACAATGTCTGCAGCGGCAAAAGATAGTCTCCACACCACCTCCCCCAACGATCTTGTTACTCATCATTAGAACAAGCAGAGTACCTCGGCCAAATAAAGTGAGAGAAACGCTGGCATTAAGGCGACAGATAGAGACAGACCTATGAGCCGCAATTTCTGTTCTTCGGCGGACGTTAAAATTACGAATCGAATTCTCCCTTATCGATTTTTGCTCGCGTTTAGAAAAGTGTGTCACCAATCGAGGACACAAAGGAAAAATACTGCGCTATGGCAAATGTAAATTTTGTAGAATATGTGCTACCACGCTTCGATAGACGTTGAAAATACTAATCGAATGATTTCTCTTCATCCCATCAATTTTTACACGAGTTTAGAACTCGAGAAAACGAATTACTAAAAAAAAAATGAATATTTAAAGAACGGAAACACGCGGTAAATTTAAAGTGAATTTCCCTTCACAGTGAATTTCCGTAGAAAAACAAAATTCTCAGCAACAACTAACTGTAAATAATGAAAATAATCGTGAGAGATGAGATTTCTGAAAAGAATAAACTAATGATAAAATAATTAAAAGAATAATTGTCTCGTGAGATTAAAGTCTCCTAGATGACACACGACATTTCTGTCTCATCGTGGATTTGCACTTCAACCCGCAAATTCCCAGCACTGAAATGAGAATATTCAGGTTGGAAAAGTTTCATTTTTCTTTCGTTTCGCGAAATTTATATCTCCGCACCTATTCCAACATAATACAAACTAACTAATGACTTCAATTTTTCACATTACCGACTTAAACCCCGCATAATCACCGGCAAAATTATTCTCTTACTTCTATTACCATACACAGTCCACAAACTGTAACCCGTTTATATATATGTTTGTACAATGATAGAGCTCGTTCCTGCCACCCAACTGCAGAACAGAGTAATGTTTGTACTCCCCCGCACCATCCAGAAAAATAATTCCCCCGAGCGATGACGAGTGATGCAATTGCGCCAATCCTCTAATTATTTCGAGCGACACGAACAAGGGGATCGTTTAGTGTGACGCTAATCTAGCAGACGGTGATGAAACGACGATTCCGGGAAATGGGCACGGCGAGAAGGGAGGGGAAAAATCCGACGTCGTACGATACGAAGCGCGCGGTGCTGCAGCGAATCCGATTCGACTTCGGCCGCGATATCGAACCGGCTCTGATAGTCCTGATATACGTGGCCGCGTGCACGTGCATCATCATCATCTCCAATAGAGGTGACGTTCCTCTTTCTTCCGCAACAATACCGACTAATTAACCGCCGCGTCTACGCGACCTTGCAATTAATCGTACTCTGTTGCGCCGCGTTTCTATGTAACACGGCGCAATCCCCGATACGTACGCTGCCGATACCGTCTTCGTAATTACGGTCGAGCCGCTCGGAGCCGCGCTCCCCGACGAAATATCTGGAGCGAGCGTGTCAGAGTGTACGCTCGCCGTACGCGGCAGAGTAAGTAATCTTTGCTGTTGAAAATAATTAGAGGATCATCTACTCCGGGCGATCTTATCTCCCCGCCGAGATTCTACTACTTTGAATTCTACCAGCGCGCAATGTACCGGGTGTCCAATAAATCGCGGTACAACCGGTTAATAAAATTTTAGTTATAAATGGGCCGGTAAATATGTATCTGCAAGAAGGTAATTTGTGCGTGTCAGTTTGAGGTTCAGCGGCTACCACAGATTGAATTGTGTGCGGTATCAGTGTGCGGGAATATTTACTGAAAAGATTAGCCACGCTATTTGCACGTGGTAGAGGGAGAAAAGATGCTTCAAGGAACTGACGGATTTAAACGACTTACGTGAAAGTCGAGCGAGGGACTTTTCCAGCTAGTGGAAATGTACGAAAAGGAGGCTTGCTAAATATAGAAAGACAGTAATGCTTGCACAATGGAGTTGACAGATGGAAATCTTTTGAATTTCGGGATGTCAAATACCAGAGGAGAACTAGCAATTCACGGAACAACGGATGTTTCCGGTTGATTATGATTCTGAAAAGGAGCTTAATGACTCAGATGAGTAAGAATTATGGGTCGGCTGAGAATTTGTTATTAAAAAAAATTGAATACCTAGGACTGCACGATGCTTCTTGGTAAAAGATATCGGGAAGTTTATTTAATAGTGTTATAGTTAACATGAAGCATTACCAAGAAGATTTATTTTTTAACTCACGATCTCACAAGGCTTTGTTTAATTTAGTTCAGTTCGTAGGGATATTAGATTATAATATATTAAGCAAAACGTTGTAGATATTTACTGCATACGAATTCGATTTTTAATGAAGATTTTGCTAGTTCTCTACAAAGCGAACTTCCATCTGCACAATAACGAAGAATACCGTCAACGACATCATTTAAAGGCAGATAATACATTATTCACGTTATCATGGTTTATGCTGCTATCACTAACGTAACAAATAATTATTGCGTGAGTAGCGACGTGCTCCTCCACGAAGTTAATGGGAGCAGTTTACTATTGCTTGTGCGTTCGGCGCTGAGCAACTGCAGCAATCAGTAATTAGAAGAGAAGAAAGTGTTACTGATGTAACCAACACTTGTGGTGTCAGTGGCAATATATTACAAGCTGGAGTAAATGAAGTCAATTGTGGACCTTGCTGCAAGAGAGGTGGCAGCTCCATTTTTACAGTTTTAGAAAATCACGTGTAATATGTGGAAAAAAAATTCTACATCGTTTGGTGCAGGTGTGATACAATTCCTATAACAAATTAGCGGTTTATTAGAAATTTGGAATGCATATTTTTGTTTTGGGCAGCTGCAGATTTGAAAAATTCGCCAAAAATAGAAATAGAAACTTATCAACTCAATAATGACTTCTTATTGTGTGAAATTAGTGTTCTCTTTTCAATGTTAAGTCGAAGCAATAATTTTAGAGACAGTTTTTTCTAATTTACTCCAAGTTGGTAACGATGAAGGTGCACCCTTCTTGCTGCAATGCCCCAATTGCATTTATCAGATGTTATGTAAATGCAGTCGATGATTTTAACAAAAAGGAATAAGATTTTCGCCCTGAAATCGATTTTTTTAATAAATATTTTCTATTGGTATAAAGGTTCTCGAGTATTCTGTTAAATCTTTTTTGAGAAATTCGAAATATTAACGAAGTTACACAGATTTGAAGTTAAACGCGTGGATTGACACGACAATTAACTTTAAACGCGCTTACTTTTGTCTAATATTGTAGGTCCGGTACATCCTTAAAGCCATTATATGAATAATGCCCCTTATTAATTGGGTCCCTCGAAACGAGGTCCATAACCGTACAAAATATTTGGAATCCTTTACGATCTCGGGTACTCATAAACCCTTTGGCTCCACTGGGATCCTATGAGACTCCTGAGAGCCCTATAGAATTTTCCAGGTACACAGGAAGAATATGGAGGGACCTCTCGAAGCCCCGCAAATCTCTGGGACCCCTCATTAGACCTCAGGGTCCCAGAAAATTATAGAACCCTCCTTAAACCTCAGGCTCCCAAAGAATTATAAAACCTTCCACAAAGGGTCCCCAGAAACCTATGCAGCCATTTAAAGCTTCTAATATCTCTGAAACCCCTCAGAAATCTCAGGACCTCAGAAACCGTGGAGGTCCCCGGAAACCAATGGGACTTTTTCAAGCCCCCAAGATCTACAGAATCATGAAAGAACTCCAGGAACCTATGTAACCCCTAGGGGAATCCTCTGAAATTACAGAATCACGATATCGTCTGTAACAAACTCGGGTCTTCCTTAGCTCGTCTCTATCGCTCCTTTCGCGTTGCGAAGCTGTCTATATCAAGTCTCCTAGGGCCAGTATCATCTATATCCGGTCTCGCGCGTCCGAGATTGCCTAGTACCGTGTCAGTTGAGCCCGATAACGTCTTTATCGGGTTCCATTCGTTCGAAGTCGCGTATATTACTTCCCACAAGCCTCACTCTCTTCTGCATAATTCTAGTTTAGTCCGTCTAGGGATAGCTGTATGTATTTTTCTTGGCAAAACATGATTATGTGCATCGCATCCAATCAGGACGAGTTTGCCAATGAAAACCATTTACAGAACCTCAAGTCTCACAACATTCTGAGTGCTTTATGTGTTTTCTGCGCCAATGTGTGCGGCGAAATGAATGCCCAGCCGATAGTTTGTTCACGTTGCCTAATTTGTTACAGCGATTGGGGGAGAGAGGCAGCTGAAGGAGTGGGCGGGCAGAGTATAAGTGAAATTTTGGTAAAAACGAGATAAATAGGCTAACATTTTCAAGTAGTGTCAGTCAATATCACTTTTCTCTCCATTTTTTTTTTTTTTAAATAAAATACAGTATAATGGCGGGAAAAACAGTTGAGTTATGTCGACGATTAAAATGAAAAATAAAATTTCGTCTGATCAATTTGTAATTTAATTCAAATTCTGTAATTTCTTTTGCGAGCCTGGAGTATAGTTTGAAAATCAAATGGAACGCGTACATATGTTATCAACATTCGTACAATATTTATCCAAAATTTAACAACTGATCTTATATAGCTCTTTAAATGTTCCAAGTGTCTTCCTGAGAAACTAAAAATTCTGACTTAGGGGAAGGTGGGGTAAAACGGAACGCTTAACTTTGGAGGGTGATAACTTAAAATCGGGAGGAGAAAAAGACACGAGACTTCAACAGGAGTCTTCAGTGGACCTTAGACTATAAGAAAATCATGGTCATTGATAAGAAAAATCTTTGGGAACGACGGAAAGTGAAATTTACCGGAGGTATCGAAATCTTCGCCTCGCTCAAATGGTGGGGTAAAACGGAACACCCACTCGAAGACCGTGTAAACGTACAAAATCTTTATTTTTATGATTTAAAATGTATTAATTTATGTTAAAATCTATAAATATATGTTTTAGGTATAACTATTGCAAATAAAATATAACAAAAATATATATTATACATATAAGAGAAAATATTTTATTAGACAACATGAAAATTACGGAAAATAATCAAATATAAATATAATATCGTAAAAGAAGGATAGATTAATATAATTAGGTTATTATTTTATGAACAATAATCACATATAAATTCATCATCTTCCTTTTCAGCATTGGTGCAGTCCTCATGGGCCCACCCTTTACATGTGATGCATTGTAACTTTCTTCGTGTGTGGAATGAACAAAGAGTTCATTACAAAATATGCATCGGTCCCTAAGAGATTTCTCTGAGGCTACATTCTTTTCAGGTTTCTTTTTTAAAGGTGGTTTCCTTTTTTTCTGGTAACGGCTGTCTTAAAGGATTATGTTATTTATTACAATTTAAACTAACAGTTTGATCGAATGAAAGATGTATCTCACACATCATAATTTTCTATACAAAATCAATTTTCTTGGAAACAAGGATAGTAATTAAAAGTTTAATCTACAATCTAATAATTAAAAGAGATAATAAACACGTACTAAGAGACGTTTCCATTCTTCCCCATGTATAATAGGCGTTCCGTTTTACCCCGCGAAAAGTGTTCCGTTTTGCCCCACGTGCAGTCATTTAATAAACATTTAATATTTACACTTCAGCGTGAGGTAAATAACTTTTTATATACGTCAAAATGTAGCGTAAGAAATATAGAATCCAACGATGTACTTGCCGTTATTAATTTTCGAAGTCCAAGTACCGAAAAGTGGTCGAAAGTGCAACGCAATATTGAAACGTCGATACCGGAAATTTTTCAAACTCTCTTAATGGAAAAATAACTTATGCAGGGGTCTATGGTCTGTCATAAAATGCTATGAAGACCCTTTGGTTCCATGTCACGCGGTACCAACCCATTCGCACCTCTTATCTAACAGAAACATTGGTGTTCCGTTTTACCCCACTTTCCCCTATACTTGATACATTCCATTAATTCGCCGATAAGAAAATAAAAATTGGGGGAGCAATATTTGCATTTGATTATGCGTGTTCAGCCGGATTAACCGATTCCTGGAGTTTTTCATTGATACGTTGAATCCGAACGTTTCATAGCGATGAAAGTGCACCGCAGATGCACTGCCCCGGCGATATCGCAAATATTTGGAAAATAGGACGATGACGTAAGTGGCCGTTACCAACCCGAGCCGAAGTGTTTGCGTTGGGAACAGAGTCAAATCCGATCAACCCGGATAAAAGTGTATCCGCGATGCCCCTAAATAAATCATCGCGTTTAAAGATGCACGCGCCTGTTTTCTGGCGAAAAATCGGAAAGATTTGGTATAAGAGAATTTTAGGGGAAACGAGGTGGAGTGTAAAGTGGAACGGTATCGAAAATAACGCTAAATAGGGCCCACTAGGATTTACAAAACCGGAAAAAATAATATACGATATATTTTACATTCCTAGTGAAAAATTGTTAAACTATATTCACGAAAGAAATTTAATAAAATGTGTTTAATAATATCTAGTAGATAGTACCTTCGCAACAAAGTGCCTTGGGGATACTTAATTATTGACCACCTAGTTCGTGTAATGAAGAAAATATAACATAGGTAAGTAAAATATCTTGAAAGTACTATAAAAAACATATTGTTTAATTTCACTGCGTCATTCTCGTGTATGTACGAACGAGTCCGAACAAAAGAGATTTAAAACCCGTTACAAAACAAAAGGGAAATCACTTTTATTGCAACAATAACGTGTAACGTTCAGTGGCACGCGCATAAAGTTCATCGAACGAGGCATCGATTTACCCGCATATGTAACGGTAATTAACGCGGATAATTAATAGTCTAACGGCGACACGTTCGTCAATCGTACTAACGTGCACGGCTAAGTGATTACGAAAACATTTACACACAATTGAACCTATAGTGCCTCGTTAAAAAAAGAAAGTTATATTCTATGGTAAGTTGCATATCCTCCCATCCCAAAGAGCCCATAAATTAATTCAGTAATATTCATTATCTATTCATAATTTTATTATATCGTAACTTTGAAGTAAAAATCGAAACACGGTATACGGAAGTAATTTTACGATAATCATCAATGCATTTATACTGCGTCGAAAATAAAATTAAGCAAAAATAACATCATAATTCTGAAAGGAAAAATTGCTAACGAAATAATGCATGACAAAAGGCCACCCCAATGGATATAAATTGTCCCGAATTGTTTCCAATATACATATAACATACCGAATCTACACCGTGGCCACTACGAAATATTACAATCTACTTGTTTACGAAAACTGTAAGAGGACGATGGAAATATATTAAAAACAATTGGATATATTTTCTGTATAAGAAAAATTGTACGAAAATGATATCCACTAACACAAATTTAAACGTATTTTCATTTCACAGAATAATAAAGGAGCAACCCTCCCAAAGATTGGCCAAGCACCCACGCGACTTATGTAAACTACTTCCCAAGAAATGTAACTTAAGATTCGAGGGGAAAATGTATTAGCAGTACTTACTCGAGAGCAATTTCTAAATCTAAGCGTGCAAGATGTTGCATAAAATTGATCGCGAACAGGCACCCAACGCGTTATACGAAATGCATGCTACTAAAATAGCCAGTTACCTTGATACAATGCGCTGCACTGTCGAAAAGTTGTCTGGAAGCAGTGTCGTTAATTTGCGTAATCGATCCGGCGTCCGCTAAACTTAAGTTCCCTCTTGCCAGCCTCGGCAATCTTTCGTTGCGTGCGAAATCACCGACGTTTGTGTGCCACGAAGCGTTTCGCTAATTCTTCGGGCTGCACCTCACTGGGAAAATCATCCGCCACTGAACCTCGATGCACCGCCGAGAAACTTGTGACGCCGGCACAGTGTTTCCTCCCGAGATCGAACGGTTTTAAGTACGAATCGGCCGGTGGCTCGGATAAGGGCGACTTCAGAGCGTGAATCAGTGAATCACCGTTCCCGATTAAAATCGAAAGGGCGACGACGCTTTGCGATTATGCCGGTAACAGACGTGTACTGCTCGCGTTGAGGTTAGGTTTTGAATTAAGTACGAAAATCATGCGAGCCATTAAGTAACGTCGTAACACCGGCCCTTATGATTCGCTGGCGCCCGTCAAGCGTAGATTTCTGTCGCCAAGTTGCATACGCTTCCTTCCAGTCTCTCGCATCTGGAACACGGTCGAACATAAACAATCGACGCGTCCACGGTTCCAAAATTCGATGAGTCGAAAACGTCACAGACGGCTAACATCACACTATTCGTTCGTTCCTTGGGATTGATTAATACGTTCGATTCGTATAAACTTGCACAGCCCCAGTAAACGTATTCAGTAAACGTCGCCCTCGATGTACATGTATATATATATATATACTGTGTGTATATATATGTATATGCGTCGGTCGGTAACAGAAACGTGAGAGACGATTCCTACGGCGTTGTCAGAGAATCTTGAGAAATCCGTTTTTCGACGTGGTCCAACGTATCGACCGGCGTGTTTTTCCGGTAGCTCACGCTGCACCAACGAACGCGCACAATTATGCTGGACTTAAGCCTGTTGCAATGGCGAGAGGCTTCCTCTCCGTTTGCCCGCAACAACGACCAATGTTTATCGCTCATTCACGGAATGAAAGATGCACGCGGGCCGTGGTGACATCCGTAGGAATGATCCTCAGATTAACCGACACCAGACGTGTCTCATCTCCCTCGAATTTGTGATTCGACAGTGCCGCCAGAATGACGGCTGACACTTAACCTAAGCGCGCCGTGAAAAGTGCCGAGGCGCGCCAGCGTTGCCGCGTTTAGGAGTCATATGAATCGTCGTTTCTAACCTTTGCGGGCGCAAGTTTTTCTCGGCCCTCTTTCTTCAGCTGTGCAGAGAACGCGCAAGTACACCGTTACACGACGCTGGCCGCGGAAGCTCCGTTCACGAGGCTGAATTCCCTTATTCCCCCCGCGGATGCACACGGTCGAGCACTGTTCGCGCACAGGACGGATGGATAAGCCGACGACGATAGTTGTTACTGAATGACCGAGGCTATGGTGCCGCGTTGTAGACCGTAAAGCGGCCGGCACGCAGGAAATCGGTGGCAGTCTTGAGAAGCGCACACCCCCGATCGCGCATCCTTCCTGGAGCCCTGGCGAGAGCCAACTGCCCCGCGCGCTTGTACGCCGACATTCAAGGCGATCCCCACGAACGACCAGCTGACCGAACCTAACCAACGGCTTGGACGCCCGAGTCCCACACCGGCCCGTTTGCTCGCCTCGTGTCGTACATGAACCCGGCTCTCCACCGTCGAGCTGGGGCCGCTCGGAAATTCAACGCGAACACAACCGAAAACACCGACCCGTGCCACCCGGCCAATTAAATGGGAATAAGAGTAAACCGGAAAAGAGAAACGGCGACGGTCCGTGCCCCTCCCCCTCAGCACTGTAAAATGTAAATCGCAACTATGCATAAGTGATTCCGGCTTCCAACGACAGAGGGCACCATCGATCGCTGTCTTCTGCGCGGGCGTGCTCTTCTTTCCTTATTCACCAATTCCTTCTTTCCTACGACATCATAGTGTAATCTACAGACTACTGTAATAGATTGAGCGAAAGCTCAACTGCTTACTCTACATCTCAAACATGTAAACCTTTATATTTTTATAGACGATTTGTAAGTTAATTTCTGCTACAATGTAAATACTTGGTCCAATGGGCTCTTTTCAGAGCCTAGGGCTTTATTTTTTCTTAATAAACAACAAACTCTTCTTTCCTTCTATTGCCGGCGCATCGTTACGTCATGGATGATGTTGCGTTGCGGTGATGGGCCACAGACTAAGTATAGGATAGACCTATCAACCAATAATACATTTTTCTGTCACTGGCTTAGGGGGTCCTAGGACCCTCTTACCATTTTAGAGTCGCATGCGACGTTACCGGTGAAGTCTCGAAATAGGTTGTAACGCTACGCGTGGTAGGAATTAGAATTCAGCCCGGGTAAAACTAGGTCATTCGAAGTCTGCGCAGGGCCGGCCTTAGGGGGGGCAGCCAGGGCGACCGCCCGGGGCGCCAAATCTGTAGGGGCGCCGCCACTGATGCCAGATTCGGGACGGGTTCCCTCGAGAATTTCCCCCACCGCGCGCACACTACGCCGGTGCTGCGCGTCCGTGAGTTGGTCTCCGAAGCGCCGAGCTCACGGACACGTTGCTCCGGAGTAGTATGCGCGAGGTGGGGGAAATTCTCGAGGGAACCCGTCCCGAATCTGGCATCAGTGGGCGCCGCTGCCTAATGTTCCCCCACCCACTGCCTCGCTGCTCACGAGTCACACACAATATCGCGCCCTACTCTCATCAATGATGAGTGAGGATGATAGTGGGGAACGCAGTTTTTCAAAACTAAAATTAATTAAAACGTATTTGCGATCAACAATTTCACAATCCAAATTTACTAATTTAGCTGCGCTCTCGATTGAAAATGAAATTGCCGAAAAATTAGATTTCGCTGATTTGATCCGTGCATTTGCCGACAAAAGGGCCCGAAAAGTTCAATTTAATTAAATTTCTGCTATTTTTCAACTTGAGTTCTCGGTCGAAAATACAAAAAAATACAAAATCTGATAATGATAAAAAAAATAAAAAAATTTAATGAACAAAAATAAAAAAATACAAAAACGAAAGAAGTTTTAAGCTGCTAGATGATTTTCGTACCGTTGGAGGGGCGCCATGATAATATTGCCCCGGGGTGCCAATATAGCTAAAGCCGGCCCTGAGTCTGCGAATTACGAATGTTTTTATTGATGTAACAATTTAAAGATCACATATTTTTTGAACGAGGAATTCGTCCTCCTTCACAGGCTTTAGAAAAATTAAAAATTCATCTGTTTAAACTATATAGTAACAATTAACATTTATTTGTCAATTTTTCTGGCAAAATGTTAACTGATGTTCGGGTGTTCTAGTGAACTTATATGTGTAAACTCTGGATCAGAATAAGAAATACGGATATTTTGGATTTTGTATTGTTTCCCTTCTAATAAGTATTATTGTATGTGCAGTTTACTGCTATTCTGTGCAAAATTGCGTCTTCGAGAATATGTCGTCGAAGATGTTAGAAACTATTGCGATGTTTTGGGTAATTACACTATGCCATACGGCGCTAGGACAAAGAGAAGGTGGCTAGGATGTCCTTTGAATAACCAGGATAGGTAAACTATATTCCAAATGTGACTAGATAGTAGTCACATATTAAAACCAATTACTTGTATTCGACGCTTCGATTCTAACCTCATTCCTGTACTGCTTCTATTCAATTATGTAGTTTTTCAAAGAACTTCGATGCTTTTCGATTTATAAACTATATAATAAGTATGTAGACTCTCCAAACAAAAGAATCGTACACACTTTGCTTCAAAATTCTTAATAAAATCGCACAAAAATTTAAAGAATTTATGCATAGCCCCGCCTCTATCCCCTCCCTTTATAGCTCGACGAGTCGAGCCGGACTGAAATGAGCTATCAATTGACACTGTATTTAACGTATAAACTAAAATAAACTTGTTAACGAGTGGTAATTACTAAATTCTAAAAATAGGTACCTATAAAAGTCTGTATGATAGGAATGTAATTCTAAAAATATATAATTAACTACTGAATGCCTATAATTCATAACTTGATAATCTAAATTCTAGAAGCACAAAGAATTCTATTTTTATAATCAAACTTTTCAGGCTGTCAAATATTTACTTATTCCATGTTCTTTTCAATCAAGGAAATTTAAATAACAAAATCAACTAATTAAACTATCTATAAACTTTGAGCTTATGTCCTACTTACCTGTCAGCCATACTTCAAATAGAATCGTATTAAATGGAGCAACTTAAAATAAATTATTCATTCGCAACCTGTGTACATACTCGATTTTCCAATTGCGAATTCGCATTCGTAATTCTTCCGCCACCCGAGTGTTGCGGCCGACGCAAAGCACGTTTAAAAAGAAATGGTGTTTGTACACCACATTCATTTAGCAATAGCCCACAGTATTTTAAATATCAATTTGAACGAAGTTAGTCTTCTCCTCGCATCAAGCTTAAAATTAAAAAACATTTCAAACCCAAAATATAACTCTGCGCTAACGCCATCAATATTCGAATCAGTCTCGCGCGAAGGTGTTCCAGGAACGTTGTTCTAAGGTGAACAGAAAGAGGGCTGGGCAACGGTTCACGCTTACGTTTTTTATTGTAATAGATTGTATTGAAATTTGTCGCATTATTTTCGAAAACAAAAGGTGTTGTTCGCGTCGTGGGGTCGACGTGTTCCCCCACCCCCCACCCCCAGACGATCCGCTTCGCGCATCATTTTCACGCATCTATATCTTTTTTTCCAATCTCTCATTTACCGTTTCTTTTCAATGCACAACAAGTTGTTCGAAGGTTCGTGAGATACACCGTGCTTCATATACCATCGACGGCATATAACAAAATTCGACATATAGACTACAACAACAACAACACTCTTACTAGAACGCTCGGCCCACACATATTCCCCTCGTTGTTTTTTCCCATTCACGCGAGAAATATATAATCTACAGGCTCTATATCACGAGGGATACACAAGAAGACACACGGTTCGAACAACTGTTTATCGAATAATGTCCAGAAAAATTTCTCACTCTCTCAAATTTCTCCCGTCATCGTCGATCTTCATTCTTTTCGTCTCTCGATTTTAATATAATTAATTATATCTCGTGATTTCCTCTCACTCTACCTCTCTCTCTCTCTCATTTTTCGATCTTACTGTCTCTCTGTCTCTCTCGCTCTCTTTCTCTCTCGTAATCCTATGTACAATTAGATTCCCTTACGGTTCTTAATTTTTTTTTTGTTTAGGATGTTAGTAAATAATAGTTAGCATCGTATGTCTACGCTGTAAACAGTTTAACAGTTTGCTTAAACGCTATAGTGCTAAGTAATTTTATTAATTACTTATATCACATTGTTCATGTACACATAATATTCCCCCGCACGCGTTCTCCATATATACTGTCCCCCATCGTCGACCGAGCGAGGTCGCTCCGTGGCGGGGCTACCGCCGACCGACGAGTTCTATATACAAAAAGGATATTTTTTTATTATTATTATCGTAATTATCATAATTATTACTACTATTATTATTATTATCGCTTTTCATCTCTCCCTCTCTCGACAGTCGCCGCTCGTACCTGCTACGCGACAGCAAGATACGACCGCGTTTCTACTTTGATTCATCCTGATACCGGCTTCCTTTACAACGCCACATCCGTTCGAAACGAACGACACTCGACTCCTTCCCAACGAAAACGTCTCTAAGCTACCTCGGGCAGAAGCGAACGAAAATCAGCGCAGAATTTACAGAACAGCTTGGAGATCCAACTACGAAGGAGCCACGACGGCGAATAACGGTGGCAGAGTGGTGAAACAGAATAAACAACTATCGCGCCCTCGAGGTTCGCTAATGGGGGAGGGAAGAGAGGGGACAGGGCCGAAAAGTCGCTCGCCTCTGGTCCCACGGACCAATTAAACAATCGTCCGTCGCCTTTCCTTGTTGCCCGCGGTTATTACCAGCTCAAGAATGCCCCGAACATCTAGTACGACTATTTACATCCATTGCACGACTCGAGATTGGATTCAGGGGGAATTGCGCCGAATTCTGTTGCGGTTCGAAAGCCCAGTGGACCCGTCGGCCGCGTTAACAAAGGAGGGAACGGGAATGACTAGTGCGCGCGCAGATACGAATTTCCTCCGTGAAATTTAACGGCCAGGCGCGAGAGATCGCGTGAATTTTCTCTCTCGCTTCAACGAGATTGAAGGTCACCGTGCACAGGCGTCATAATAGGTGGAACAGGTACACAGAGATCGCGAATTAAATTATCGAGCGGCGGCACAAACTGATCCGCCAGGCTCCGATTAAGGCCCGATATCTCCACAATATCGGTCCGGTCACGCTGTGTTCTCGATTAAAATCAGATCCCTGAGCGTCAACACTATCAAGCCGGACGAGTGTGGATGCTCGGGGATGTGATTTTGATCGAGAATAAAGCGCGACTGGATTGATCGTGTGGATCGGGCTTAAAGCTTTCCATTAACACGCTTGCACCGACGCTCGAATAATGTTCATTACACCGAGTTCGTGACAACGCTGTACGCCTGTTCCAGCTATTATACTATACACGCACGGCGAATCGAATGGGGCTAAGTTCCCTCGAGAGTCGCGATTATCGCTAAATTTATAAAATGAAAGACCTCTATACGTTGACCGCGAAGACCAGCAGCAATGGACGACAAAAGCTTGCCCCGATTTCGCCTGTACCCGCCCGAAGGGGGATGTACGCTCGGATATGTCTGCGAATCGACGCTCTTCCCATCGGCTTCATTCGAACGAAATACGCGAAGATAACATACAGAGAACGTGAACCGAGAGGCAACCGTAGGGTACCTTCGATGAAGATACCGAGCGATTCCAAGGGGCACGCGAGTATTCGACGCCTCGGGAGCTTTCGGATCTTGTGCACCGTACATTGTACGGCTGGAACGTGAAAATGTCACCATAGTTGCGCAGTGAAGCATAGAAAATGACGTTGTACAGTGGTTGAGCAGTTTGATTCGTCGTACGGTGTTGATAAGGCTGATTTTTCGTTAAAAGATTCGTCGAAAATGCGAAGCACAGCTCTTTCGATGGAACCCCCAATTTTCGAGGACATAAAACCACCGAGTATACTTGCTCTCAAGATTCCAAGGTACTTTTTTTTTAAAAGAAAGCCTCGCGTCGAGGAAAGGGATTTTACAGTTTTTACCACATTTTGGGCGAAGAATTATCTCCCGTTCGATGGCACCGCGAATCAAACTGCACGCTACTGTACGCTAGACAAATTGTGTTTCACACCATCGTGCGCGTGTGTCGCAATAAAATACCGTTTCTACTTTCTAACTCTACTGATTCAGTAGTGTCATTACTCTAAAGCTCTACTAATTTAGTAGCGCAATTGTAGATAAAGTCCATCAATATCACGTAACGCCTATGATAATTTTATATACTCAGCATTTTATTGAAACACGCGCGTCCGGGCGAAGCCGCAATTAAACACCTCTCGTTGCCTCGCGCACTCGTCGTGGCAACGGAGTCAGACAATAGTCATTTCACTATAGAAAATATTAACCGCTCGCTCGGGGCAGTTTAGTATATACTGATTAGGATGATGCGTGGGATCATCTACTCGAGTGACCTTGTCGCTGAATAAAGTATTCGACACTTAAAATAATCTGCGTGCTCCGCAAATTCAGTCGAGTTCCATAAAAAAAAAGGACATCGCTGTGTCAACAGCCTGTAATAATAGTTCATCACAATGGAAAAGTCAAATGGGCAACATTTCTTTCGTCCCTGAAAATAATCTCGTTCTTCAGGATTGTCTGGAAACGACACCACCTCTCGTTTCAAAGAGCAGTATAACTATGAATAACAAAAACGAACGTATAAAGATGTTCCTCGGTCCCGGATCACATTTCACAGGTCATGGAGCGTCGCGCGAGAACCAGGGTGACATTTTCGACGATCTCGTACGATAGAGAATTCACAGAAGTTCCTTGCATGCCGTTATCGAAGACGACACCGCTCCCCCGTTAACCAATAACTTAATACACAAATCCTTTAACGAATTCGATGATAGATCTAGAGACACAACGCCCCACGCATATAACATACGAACAATGACATCAGCTTATCGACTGACTGACCAAGCCTTTGATTAAATAATTTAAAAAATACAAAAAAAACAAGTTATATATGTGTATACGCAGATACAAGTAATAATAATACTAGTGTACAAATCGTGACATCCGAAAGAGACCGTTAACAGTCGCACACGCGTGTGAAAAGTAGCGATCGAATGTTTGCTCGACTCTCGAACGAGCATCTTCGCTTATATTGCTCACGTGTCGTTCTTTTTTTTAATTTCGCTTACTTCCTCGGCTGCCTTTTTTTATTGGGCAAAGAATAAACGCTCGCTACTCTAGACCAATGTGGAATTTTTCGATTCACGGGATTCACGAAATTGTAGTAGAGATCAAGTGACCACTGAAGGTCTACTATGCCTGCAAGACGCAGCGTCGGATCTGTTTCTCAAGGAAATCTTCGTTCAATTCGCTTCGGAGTGATTAATCGACGAATATCGTACATTACAGAAGTACACGCGGTGACAGTGCCTAAAAAGTGTTACAAATTTTCCATCGCCAGAGAGCTTGCTTCGTACTTCTGCAGTCGTTCATCCTCGAGAAAGCTGTGATTGCAAGGGACGAAGCTTAAACGAGATGCATCGTCCCGATTCGAAAGGATTTTAACAGGACGCTCGAACAATGCCTCAAGCCTTCTGGTTCGATCCCCTCGAGCTTCCATCGTTTGCCTCTTTAATTCTACCTAAGCCGAATAAGCACCGTTAACGGTCTCGCATCGAGTATATCGAACGAAAGCTCGAAATTTAATGTTTGCAAGGTGAAACGAAAATTTCTCGCTTCACGCGTAGAAAGCGATTTAAAAATAGTACGGTGATCGATCATTACGTGTATACGACAGTTCCAGCCTTTCCTGATAACGCGATAAGAAGTCCCCCCGACGTTCGTTTGTTCGTTCGAACGCTTGCGGATTATTATGCAAAATAGTAACGTTCCGTCCGCGATCGTTAGCGAGAGCCATTTACATGTACACATTCAAAAAGAAAAAGAAAGAAATAAAGAAAAAGAAAACTGAATTACCACCTTGAAACGTACGTATACGTATCTCGTAACACTTTTTGTTTTTCCTTTTCCTAGTCACAGCTGAGCGTACAATGAAATTTCAGGCCCATTAGTGGTATGGAAATCAAGAAGCCAAGGCGAACGTTCTGATGCTCAGCTACGTTTGTAGCAATAAATATAAGCGAATAAATACTTGAGCACATTATATTATAAACAATAACCCCCCTTCCCCTCCCCGCGCGTGTCCCTCGGCGACGTGCTTCGAACACGGCGAAACTATCGATTTACGATCCTAATCCCTTCCGAAAGTAAATACAGGCGTACGATAATTAAAGTCCGAATAATCGTTACTCCACAGCCACTGTATGATTAATTTAAAAAGCGCAAGCGTTATCATCCATCCGATTCCGAGATTTCGATCAATCAATTTTCAAACATCTCAACCAATCTTATCATACAATTCATTTAATTTAACATCACTCGTCAAACACAGTCGCGTTTCAACACCCTCACCCCCTCCCTACCCCTTCTGTCTCCGCAGAATTTCTTCAATTGCAACAAGGTACCGGAAAGAGAACAGTATCAATTTCAATGCGCCGGTCAGGCGGTTTAAAAATCGTACAAAACGAGATTGCACCACTAGTTGGGTTGTTTCCGTTAGCCTGTCCATTAGACTCCTCGGTAGTACACGATAAAAACATATGCGCAGGGTTACATCCCTCCCCGAAACAATACCCCAACAGAAGCTCCTTTTAATTGACAAGTCAACAAGAAAACGATTGCGAGGAGGTGGCAGTTCGATCGGTAATGCGACTAAAAGCAATTCAGCGGTCCCCGCGAGCGAAACCGACGGAGCTGGGGACGTTACGATTTTTCTTCCTCCAGCTTGTTCGGTTCCCCCGCGAGGGCCATGCATCTCGAGCTCTGCAACAGTGTCTAATCGCCCGGAAAGATTCTATTTGAATTCTCAGCTGCCCCCGCGCGTCGTCGTTCCCGCGATGTTCCCACGCCCCGACTAATCGCCCGATAAGTACTACTTCGAATCGCGATCCATGGTACCGTGCAGAATCGCACGAGTTGAGCAAGGGGCCCCCACCTCGCCCTCTCAGTCGGTTTACTCTTTGGAAGAGCTTCTACAAAACATCGAATTTAAACACGAAGGAACGCAAGTTGAACGGTGAAAAATAGAAGGACCCCCTTCGATATCGGGTAGAGCGCGACGGACACTGCTGCTCCGTTGCCTGCGGCTACTTGAGCCGCGTCCAGCTCAGCGTCGCTCCTCGGCTGGTGGCGGGACGCGGGCCCGCTCCGATCGTGCAACGATCCGCGGGGATCCACGTTGACCAGCGACGCCACCGCGGCACATTGGCGACACGATCCGGCCTGTTCTCAAACTAATCTCACTTTCCTTTGATTCTGTCAGACAGTCGAGTGCGTGGTCGAGGAGGGTTGCGTGCTGGAAGGCGTCGTCGACTGTTGCGTCGACGTAGACGGGCTGCTGACGACCACGACAGGCTTGACCAGGGTCGTCGTGTTGATATACTGAGCGTTCACGATAGGCATCTGCGCCACGGACTTGAGTATCGGGGTGGTGATCATCTTTCCCGCGAGGCTAGACGGGGCGAGAATGTGAGCGGTCACTTGATTCCCTTGCGAGACAACGGTCATAGGAGTGACGATAGGTGTTAGCCCGGAGAGAGGCGTGTGGGGGCCAACGATGTGAGCTATACCATCTGTGGACGGAGCGTTCTGCATCACGGTCGAGCCCGCTTTACCTGTCGCCGTTTGGAGCGATACGCCTGCGTGGCTCAGCGTTAATCCTGCAACCCATAACGTTAATTGCATGATGATATATGCCGCGAAGGTCTGGGCAAGTATCAGGTTGAGTCACGAGTAACTTTCAAGGGTCTCTAGAGTTCTAGCTTCAATCGCTGGCGCCTTCAGTGGCGTCGGCGTTCTTTCGCAGCTAAATGATCTGACAGACAAAGTTTAACTAATTCCAAAGCACATTCATTGACTTTCCCTTTCAAGGTCTTTTCAAGCTCTGAATGCTATATCCATGTATATACGATTTGTGTCAGGGTATTAAGTATTAGGCGCGGGTGTACCGAGACTTGTAGGAATTGGAAGCAGGTACAATTTTGGTACTCGCCTTTAGGCTTTGGCTTTAACTACGTTTTGCAGACGCAGCTGCGAGTTTTCGCACTGTGTTAAGGTAGGCTCTCACTACGCCTCGCCTCGGCTCATTTTATCCTTCCTATGCTTTTCTCGTGTATTTTGACAATTTGACTCACACTGCGCTTCGCCTTGGATTCTTTCTCGAGAATATTTTGAGGAAGAGAGGTGAGGCGAGCCAAAGCGAGGCGTAACGTGAGTGGCCACCGCTTTTGGTGATCGCTAAAAGAGGAAAGAAGAGGTTCTCTGAGCAACTGACCGAACACATGAACCGAGGCAAGCTCAGATATCTTAGGGTACGGAAAACCCGAGGCGACGCGAGGCTAGATGTGATCATGTGAGTGCGAAAAGAAGTTGCGCCGAGACGAAGCGAGGCGTAGTGAGAGCCTACCTTCAAGTAGGGCTGGGACTATTTGTCGAATTTTTCGGTATTCGAATATTCGAAAACTTCAGCTGCTTAATTATTTGACGAATATAATTCAAATATCCAAGTATTCGAATACTATTCGAATATTCAAGTTTTCGAATACTATTGGAATATCTAAGTATTCGAATACTATTCGAATATTTAAGTATTCGAATACTAATGTATTCGAATAGTATGGCGTGAATTATAAATCAAGTTATTTAGGTTCATTTATCAGGGTGAAATCTTCGAATAATAACACTCGAATACTCAAATATTCAAATATTGACTTCGTGAAGCTTCCTCGCGGAGTGGAGAGTTTGGAGACTACCTCGACATGATCACTTTGTGCAAAGTGAAGAAGAACAGGGACTCCATTCCGCGAGGCAAAGTTGATGCGCAGCTTTAGAGTTCAACAGACCCGGGGACTTATGCTCCACGTATCTTTAAGCCGAGAACCTTGACGCTTGCTAAGACTGGCGTTGCCGATATAGTCGATGCAAGCGTAACAGATTTTTTAACACGGGAGAATCGGAAGTTACACACGACTCAACTTAATAGTTTCAGAACTTTGTCAGCCATTTTCAAAGCGACACGCACAGTTTTCGCACGGGTCGCTCTGCAAATGAATAGTTTTCTCTGGCATCGTTTCATTACAAAATCGCAACGATGCGACCTGCCTTTGGTGTGCGATGCCTTTCAGTTTCATTGCACCTTGCGCGCGACACTTTTCGGTCGGCGTGGCGGTGCAGCAGAACCCTCCGTTTATGTGAGAGCACGTTGAGACGCAAAGACGGCACGGATGGACAGAAGTTTAGATTCTCCCTTTATCAATGATTTCACGGTTTGATAATAGGAGCTGACATTTTCGAAACTGACTTCAGGACATCCGTCCACAGTCCAAGAAAGTTGATAAGCTTCTGATAGCACCGAGCGTACTGCTTTCGTTTCTAAACATTATGCATCGTCGTGTACGATTATAGGATTAATCAGGCATTGTTCAATTGTGTTAACAAAATTCTTTACATATAATCGTATATACAGGATGATCTTTAAAATCAGCGTCGCCAGTGCTGCTCAGAATCGCAGGAATCGAGATTTTGAATTTATTCGCATATACTAATTCCTTCTTCGCGACAGATCGCGGGGGAATTTACATTATTTTTAAAGCAGATCGGTGCAGGGGTATTTCAGACATATTGGGGCTGCGCGAGTATGAAATAAGGTGGATTAAATATTCCTGATTTACCATTTAGATCAATGATATCTTACTGTTTCAATGCGATGGCTTCCCAGCACAAATGGCAAGGATTTAGCAGTGAGTTCGAACACCTGGAGTTCGACTGTATTGGAACAGAGGAGATAATTGAGTGTATTCAACGTAAAGCGTACCATTTGCCGGCAGTATGTTCAATTCGGCGCCACCAGGAAGTCTGGTCAGTTCAGACCCGTTCCCACCGACCAGTGTCACACCGCCGACCATTTTATGCGTGGTTTGCGCGTCTCCTGCTCTTATCCTTGTTTGAGCGTCTGTAATACAGGATTCAAAATCGTTATTGTCAATCCCGACTCCACTTCTGCAAACAAGGCCAAAATGAATGGGGCTTTAAACGAATCGAAAAGGTAAGTGAATAAAACACTATCAGCACACCAATCGATTCGATATTCTAGTATTGTTTCGCTAGGATCGAAACTACTTATAAAATAAATGTTTTATTTAATGTACAGAGGGTGACCAAATTATTCTACTCAAAACATTTTCGTCAATTTTTGGGATAATTTAAAAATGGATTTAATACGATTAAAAAACAAACTCGTAAATTGGTAACTAAGGTAATAAAGGGTTTGAAAGGAACCTTTCTTAGCTTTCCAAAACACTCATGAAAATTTGTCTACGATCATGAGTTCGCAAGTTATAGGTGTTCAAAGTGAAAAGTACCTTTTTTGCTTTGAACGGGAATAACTCGGTTAATAAAAATTATATGACAAAACAAAAAAAGAACGAAATTAAAGAGAGATGTTTGCTCTATAAGAGCACTTTGTTGGATTTATCGGAAAACATTTTTTTTGGCCGTGGGTACGTTCCAACTAGGCGGAAATTTCTGAAACTTCATTTCCTGCGTTTCATCTTGATTAAAAACAGTATCATAATGTGTTAAAATGCGTTTTTTAAATATTTTTCGCGACCATTTTGCGCAGAGTATAATAATCTGGCCACCCACTGTATTTGCAAGATACTTTATATACAATTATAAGCTAACGAAGTACAACTGAAGAAGAATATTTTGTAATCAACTGCAAGTATCAAGTCATACGGGAGTTGCAAGCTTCACCCATAATAAGTGACTTCAAATATTAAATTGTTCTCAGGGGAATAATTAAGCAGTTTCACAATTTGTCAGCCGTTTTCGAAGCGCCACGTACAGTAGATTCGCACGAGTCGCTGTTTAAACGAATAGTTTACTCTGGCATCAATTCATTACAGAACCGCAACAGTGCGACCTGTCCTTGGTATATAATGCCTTCAATCCTGCTCATTAACAATACTAGAAGACCATAAACGTATGCTTGTACCTATAACCACTCACAACTAGGTACTCTTAAAACCAAACAGTCCAGGTTCCTCATTAACCCTTTAACTACAAACGCAGCATACGTTCCCTCGCATTTTTAAACCCCACCTGTACAAAGTCACAAGAAACCATATACCGTGTTCCATCGCAACACCGAATGCCTCTTTCGGTGTCCGATAAAATCGACGGTCTGGAAACAGTAACGTCACGAATTAAAACAGTTCAGAGAAATGCTTATAATAGGTTTAAATCGTCGCAACTAAGGCGGCGCTCGCAGGGGCCATTTTTCCCCAGAACCGCGCGGTAGTTAAAGGGTTCGAGGTAATCCTGATAGTTGCAGGCGAGAACTGTCCCGTGGTCCAAGGATTAGCGATAGGAGGGAAGCTACTCGTAATTGCGTTTGCAGGGGTACAACGGAAGTTACTCACTCGTCACGTTCAGTGCAGGAGAATGGGCCGCGAGGACTAACGGCCTTCCCTCGTTCGTCGAATGCACGAATGTGACAGGCCTGACGTCATTGGCGGACGACTGCACGGCTAGGGCCAACGGCCTGTCGTTGTTCGACAGATTAGAATGCACGAACGTTACCCTGTTGTCGTTGGCCGTGGACGAGTGAACGACCAGAGCCACGGGCCTTGGCTCACTTCCAGTGTTCGATTGCACGGCTATCAGCGGCCTCGATTGATCGGAGGAATTCTGCACGGCCAGCGTCAGCGGTCGGGACTCGCTGTTGCCGGCGGTGTGCGTGACGAGAAGCTGCCTGGTGTCGCCGGGTATCACCCTCAGGCTGGGCCCGATGTGCTGGAGGGTCGGGACGATCGTCGCCAAACCTTGACTCGTGTTCAGCATCTGAGCGCTGATGGGCAGGTGCAGCTGGTGCGACTGCTGCACTATGCCGGCTGGTGAACTGTTCACTTTCTCCTGGAACGACGGACAATTTCTAGGGTTAAACGGGGCAGATAGAATGAACGTGGGAGAGGGATTAGAACGTAGCAATTCAAGGCCCACAAGGTGTATCAAATTCACCAGCAATTCAACGTGCGTTTTCTATTATTTATACATCGTTGCTCTTGCTTCTATCATATATATTCTACCACTACTTTATTGTAATCCGAAGGATATCACCCTTCAAGTGACTAGGTACATTAAACCATCATGGAAAATTCTATTCCCTCTCCATAATAAAACAATGATGCATTTATCTCACAGAAATATGTTGCACCTTGAGCGTCATGTTCATAGGAACTCGTAGGTCGAATTCCACTTACGCCCAAATCGCCCGTGATTTTCATTAAGGTAGGTTTTCCTACACGCAACTGGACGCAATGTCATGAATTTCAAAGTCGATTTACTGGAAAATGAAACGCGATATGAAAAAAAGTTACTGCTTCTTTTCGACTTATAACAAGTAAATAAGTCGAGAAAGAGGAATAAATTTTTTTGATATTGCCCTTCATTTTCGAGAAAATCCAGTTTGAAATTCTTGACGTTGACTCCAGGCGTTATAGGAGGGTTTACTGTAATTATTCCCTACTGCACCGTGTCAACAACGCTTGATGCATAGTGGAACCCTTTGATGCAGTGAAAAACAGTCGAGACTCTGATTTTGGGACCTGTGGATGCTATGCTATGCAACGCTACGGTTTAAAAAAAAATAGCTTCAATACATTCTTATGGAATCGTTTCCATCAAAAGCTAAGTTAAAACATAGCATCGCATAGCATAGCTTAGCTCCCCAGCTAATCCAGCTGGTCGTGGAACTTCTTTTTTCGAACATTGAGACAGTAACAGTACATTGTCTCTTCGCTCACCTGCGCTGGAGTAGGAATGCTAGGCGTGGGTGCTCCAGGACTTGAACTTGCAGGCGGACTTTCCCTGGAACTTTGCGCAAGGTTCAGACCCTGCGTCTGACAGACAACGGCCGCGGTCGCGACTTGATTATGAATATTGGAAGCGGTGCTGGCGGTTTGAAGGGTCTGCGGTGAACTGGCTGTGGCCGCGCTGCTCAGGCTACTGGTACTACTGTACCTGGTGCCACCCCGAGCGAGCCCAGTCACGTCCACCTCCATGTTCTCTGAAACTTTCATGGGTAACAGGTCGATTAAGACTCGATTTCGGA
This sequence comes from Andrena chrysosceles, assembly GCA_963855975.1. Classification (NCBI taxonomy): domain Eukaryota; kingdom Metazoa; phylum Arthropoda; class Insecta; order Hymenoptera; family Andrenidae; genus Andrena; species Andrena chrysosceles. Next base: position 3,491,951 of record OY979766.1, on the reverse strand, counting down.
CAGTTTTACTACGGGGTGCTTCGCAACGTGTTGATAATTATGTGGTGAGGAAATAAACTGGAAATTGGGAATATAATTTCCACCTGGGAGATGGTCATGTGTGTTATGAAATTGGTTTTGCAGGGAAGTTGTCTATAGTTTGTGTAAAATTTCGAAAAACGAATAAAGTTGACAAAATTATTCGTCATTCATTCGTTAGAATTTCAGGTTATCTTTATTCGACACATGACGAATAATTTTTTTTAACTTTTATTCGTTATTCGAAATTTTATTCAAATAAAAATTTTGCTCGTCTCTGGTTTGATTGATTTTTTTATAAAGATTCCATGCGCCAGTGTTAACTTAAACGTGATTCCAGTTACTTTTGAAAAAATTGTAGTTTATCAGGTTGGAAACGATTGAAAGTATTCAGCTTATTTAGTACTCTTGATTATTCGGCATGAATATTTGACAGATGTTATTTTTTTTTCTCAAAAAGTCAGTTTCTGGTTGAACCATTAGAGACCAAGATTTTGTATGATAATCAGTGGCGAGCCACCGCGCAGATGCAAGAAGCGCGCGCCCGAGGCTTCAGATCCGCGGGAGTCTTAAAAAATCGGAGGGAAAACTAGATACTTTTTATACAATCCTATTCAATTGAAAGTTTCGTCTCAAATGGTCCCAATGGTCAACATCTAAAAAAAGTCTCTTCCGTTTTATGATTGAACAGACACATACTACCTACATTCTAAATAATTATTCTTCAACTACCATATCAACGTGATTATTAAACCTACCACTTTTCGTGGCTGTCGCATCGGCAACCGAATTCTGCTCAGGCAAAAGAGTATTAAAATCAATGTGATCCCACGTAGCCGCGAGTTCTTTCTTCAAAGCCAATAATCTTTGTTGAGCAGCTATCTTCTCCCTGGCGAGCTTTTCCATTTCGTGCTCGCATTCTCGCTCCTTCCTCCTCAACGTCTGAAACAAAGTTATCACGCGATGATGAAATAACGTCTACATTTAAAAAATAAAAAGGAAGGGAAGAATACTAACGCGACGTTGATAATTCTCAATAGAGCGGGTCTGAAAAATTAATTGCCTTCCGATTGACAGCGTATCAAAAATACAAAACGAACTCGACGCATTATGTAAGCGTGTGCACCAGACAGATTCCGATTATTCGCCGATGAGAAACCGTAAATATCGCTCGACCGATAAAACGATACATATATTGCACGCAAAATGAGTTTCATTCATAAAAATCGCTCCGTGTAATCGTTAGGGGTGAAGTGCCAGTTTATCGCCATATGTCGGGGGAATATTTCGTTTTGCAAATTCGATACATTTTTGGAAACAAGTGGACGATCGATGCACAATGAATTTTTCGTATACAAAATATAATTCGAGAGTCTCGTGTTTTTGGGAATAATTCTTCGTTGCTGTACTTGACTAATTGTGAGGTGGAGATTTCGCAGATATTTTGCTAGCAAGGGTTTAGTATACAGTAATGGTTAAATGTGTAAAATGTGATTGCAAGGGAAATAAGATAGCTCCAATTAGATAGAATTACATCTGAAAAGTTTAAATCCCACAGATTTACATACAATCGTGTAAAACTATAAATTTTAAACTTTCTATTGACCGCCATAGTACGTAGCTTTGTATCAGGGATGGGTAAAAACGGACCTAGTATCCGCGAGGCGAGTGTTCAAGATGCTACACATTACAAGTAGGGTAATTGTGGGAGAGATGCCGCACTCGGAGAGACGCCGCACTATCGGTATTTCAAGGATATCGGTAATAAAACACATCATTGCCGATTTTATTTGTTTAAGGCTGTTCATTTGGGTTAATTTGTCAAGCCAGAGCGTGTTTCCTGTATTATTAAAGATTTTGCTGTTTTTCGGGGTAAGCCTAGCGTACTTTGCCTGAATATTTATACGTTGCGTCTATTTTTACTAATATAGTAGCTAAAAATTCATAATTTTTCTTGATACAACATTTGTAATACGTTAAGGGGACCATGTAGAATATTTCCTTGGCAGAATGGGTTACTTTCGACTTAGCGTGTGGAAATACGAAAGTGCGGCGCCTCTCCCAGGCATTTCGGATAGACGCCGCACTTTTATTTGGGATAGATGCCGCACTTTGATACTGTACTGTTTCGGAAACTAAGTCGATTTAAATGATGTTTTTAATGTTTAAAATACCGAAAAAGTTTTTTAAAATAGCTAACGTGGTATCTCAAGGCAAATTATTTATTTTTAAATGAATAATCTTATAATCGAAATATATTTGTGGACTATGTACTCTTTTTTCACATTTTTTTTAATTTTAAGCTCAAGATGCCAACTGAATATAAAAAAAATTTCGAAAAGCAGATATAATATCTGTTCCTACTGTACCCATTTAATTTTCCAATTTTATAATTGTATAAAGTAAAAATGTTTCATTTTACTTTGTTTTTATTATTTTTTTATATAAAAAGTTAGAAGTAACAAGTTTAAATCGAAAATTAAACGTGTTTCGAAATGCGGCACCACTCCCACATGTGCGGCGTCTCTCCTACCAAACAATGTTTTTAGTTTCAATTTTTTTAAGGGTGACAAATATTAAAATTTTGATTTTCATTAATGCTAGTAGAATCACAAGATATTGAACTAATAAGATATATCCTTGGAAAACATTTTCATTGCAAAATTTAGACACGGTGACAATTTTGCGTAACGTGCGGCAACTCTCCCACTATTACCCTATTTTAATTTGTTTCTATAAATCTATTTACTTAATTATGATTCTCCAATTTATTACTACGCATCGATGAGCGTCAGGCGTATCTTCAGAAGAGCCGATTGGGCGCGTGAGAAAAGCGGGAGAAAGCCAAAGTGTTTTCGCTTCACTTTCCAGAATACCTTCGCGCGAACGTCATACAATACTCATGCACATTCAGGGCACCTCTCCCGCGAAATACGATAAGCCATGCATTTGACGTCAGCGTGGGACATGCGTGAGGAAACGTGCGCGTGACGAACGGCCACCGAAACCCCGTCCGGCGATACCGCACACGCTCCCGAAGAAGTCGGGAAGAAAGAGAGAAAGAAAGAAAAAAGGAGGTATGCAAGGACGAAACGCCTGGCGTGCGCGATTCAAATCAGACTCGAGCCCGGGCTGTGTCAGGTGCTCGAAAAAGTCACGCAACCCGAAATCGTATTCGCGATAACGATAACTAGCGCCGTGAAGAAATGGAGCTTCGAGGCAGGGTGACGACATTACGAACGTGATCGCACGACCTAGGTTTACTCGGCACGTGCACGAAATAATGAGATTCCAGACGGCGATGGCATCACTAAACTGTCACACATCTTCTAAACAAATTACAGAAAAAGTCTGTGATAAATAGTACTATCTAATTCAACATTAACATACTCGACGTATTTTTACGAACACATACGAGATATAAAAGAAAGAATCCTATTGCGGATATTGGATTAGACAACCGTGGTGACAATTAATCACAGCAATGATTGGCGTGCAGTTCCTGCCCACGCCCCTAAGTATAGCCGAAGCTACGAATCTACTATGCGTGAAGTACGAATGCATCAAGGGGCCATCCTTAAAGTACGTAAGGGTAATTTTGACCATTTCTTACCCCCTCCCTCCCCCATTATAAGAATTCGTAAGATTTGATATTGCAACCCCCTTCTTACGTAATACTTTTTACATTGAAATTTTTCAATTATTAAAATTCTTTTAAAGGTTTATCTAATTCATTTAACTCTGTTTCGGGAAATTTAAACTAAAAAGCTTTTCTAGAACATTAATGATAGAATTTGTATTTATTGAAAATTAGATTAAAAAATATTACGTAAGACGCTACCTTACTCCCCCGTCCCCCTTGTAAGAAAACATAAGAAATTCGCGACCCCCTCCCTCCCCAAAAAAGCCTTACGTAATTTAAGAACGACCCCTAAGCCACAAAAGCGAGTGGAAAGTTTTGCCGACGCGCAGTCATTTGTCAATAAGTCTCCTCTTTTTATCCAACAACTGATACAGTGGAACATAACCTAGGAACAAAACGAGCGCAGGCAAAGGCGTGCGCAGGAATATACGGAACAACGACTCCAACGTGTGTACGTATCTACACACGTTCCTCGGCAGAAATTGCCCAAGACGCTTTTGCTTCAGAAACGTGATAAGCGTTGCATGCAACATCGGCGAAAATATTTCGCAAAAGGAACACACGCGACAATGAACGCGTTTGCGCTACCGGCGCGGCGCTGATACAGTGCACGTGGTACAGTGATGGTGGGGCAGAGAGCGCGGAGTGGGAGAAGAGACAGAGTTGCACCGACGCGCGTAAAGTGGAACGCAGACGGAGGGCGATCGGGATCACCGTTCGCTGGGAGACAAATGGAGACGGTGAGCCAGACAGCCTCTGACTGGAGAAGGAGCACGATATAGAGAGCCGGGAGGGCAGAGACGAGGACGGGGAGGGCAAGGATAGAATAAAGATAGTGTAATACAACACAAGAGGCAGGGAGGGGGCAAGCGAATGGAGGGGTCGGGTGTTGCGAGAATACGGGGATCCAGACAGAAATAGCCGGGCACATGGCGCATGTATAGGGGGCTAGGGAAGTTAGACGAAGACGGTGACACAGCGGGCGGGGAACGAAGGGGAAGGAGAGCGAAGGTCGTTGCATGAATAGGCGCACGCGCGGTGCGCGAGCACGTGGTTAAACCGCCTCCAACAGGATTCGCACACAGTGACGCGTTCGACACACGCAAATGACGTTTTCGTTCCTTTCAGTCTCTCTCTCTCTCACTTCTCTCTTATCTGACACATCGTGCACGCGTCATAGAGGTGCTTTACTTTATTGCATTCTCTACGGCGCCCGTGCACATGCGAGGCTAACGGATTCTTCGAGACCGAATGGGCGAACGGTGAACGTAAAACGCGCCGCCGGCGTTCACTGTTTCATTTCCGCTAGTATCTCTGATGCGTTTCGCTTCTTCTGTATTTCTACCTCTACCCTTTTACGCGCCACTCGACGAGACTCAATAACCGTGCACAGGACTCCGTTAACGGAACGCTCCGCTATCGTGCCACTTAAGGTCCAATAATTGTATTGCACTTCAGTCTCCGCTCGTGCATATACCGAAGTACGTTTATCCGCGCTTATCGGTCGACTCTTTTTAGAGAGGAGAAACAATCGACGTTTAAACGGACAGAAGCTTGCACGGAATGTATATACGGGGGAGGGAGCGTCGGATGGGAGTAACATCACCTCGCACCTACCAGGGCAGCACTAATCTCCAAAATAATACGGCAGCTTACTCAACGATCTTGACAAGTCTGGCAGCTATTCGCGAGGTTATTATTGCGTTAGTAATCGAGCGATGTATTTGCGCGTCGCGTAGGCTTCCGCGCAGAATTTCAGATCTCGGCACGAAGGTGACTTCGTACACGCCATTTTCGAAATTACAAACAGCCTTTCGATATACCCTGCACCACGAACGACAGCGTGTACAGTGAACATTTAGGGCAACGACGGTACAGTCGCGTTTCGTTAATTCTTTATCGACTACGAAGCGTGTTTGTTCGATTAGTAGATCGATGTAAGAGGGAGCGGATCGGCCGTTGGGAATCCGAGGCGGACAATCCCATCGTAGGGTAATTGCGTCGGACCGCGTTGGTAAAGTCGCGTGCAATTTCGACATATCGAGGAGCGGAGCTCGGTGCCTTGGGAAGAGTAGCCAACAATGGCGCCGAGCGATAAAAGTTCGGATAGCAGCCAGTGCCATACGTGCCATGCGGCGCGACACCGATGGCCGCACAGTCACGTGGAACCAATATAGATACAGTTTCTACGTGGGGGAAGAAACGTCGTGCACGCATGCCGCGCGCTGCGAGGGGACAGACCCACAGAGCCCGGCCGAGCCAGACAAAGACGGGGCGAGGAACGTCTTGCGCGGTGTTGAAGGGAGTGAGAAGGATGAGTTAGAGTGAGACGTGGGAAGACAGAGGGGGAAGGAGAGTTGCGTAGGAACAATTCTGGTGGGAAAGTGAAAGACAGAAGGATGCGCTGGGTAGGAGGAAATGAGAGATGGAAGGTGCAGGCGGGAGTGGAGGAGCAGCGGAGGCGAACAGTAGGCGATAAAAAAGGAGCCGGACAAAGACCGTAAAACGGGAAAGAAACAATGATAGAAGATTCGCGTATCGAGAGCGACCGAGCGCAGCAGACTGGGTGACTGGGAGCCTGTGCGATAAGGCGAATACGGGGACATTGTAAGAAAAGAAAGTTAAACAAATAAGTTCCGTGGAAGAATATGCCGCAAGTGCACGCGGCGAAATAAAGATAAAAGGGTAAAAGGGAAAGGTGGAAGGGAAATATGATACTCCGGTTTCGCACGTACGATGGAAGCGATATGTACCCCGCTCGCGTATTAAAAAGAAACAAACGGATCGCGAAGTAAGCGGGTGACGGCGAGGGGCATGCGCCTGGGGCGGACGAAGGGGTAAAGAAAGAGACGGGGAAAGTGAACGAATTGGAGAGAGAGAGAGGGGCGGGCGACGGAGGGAGCGCGACAGGGGCGGAAGGGTGGAGAAGCGCGAGGAAGAGGTCAAAGACTGGCGTGGTGGGGCTGGCGTTGAATCACGAAAAGAAGGGAATAGAGGAGGTGTGGTCGACCTTCGCGGGGACGCGTATTCGCGCGAATCTCTTGGTCGTCGCACGTAAAGTTAACGTCCGTTTCGTAACCCGGCCGAAATTCAATCAAAGGAGAGACTCCGAACCAGAATATTCAAAAGTGTGCGAAAATCTCTGGGGCCGTAGTCTTGTTGCACATACTACTGCAAACCTTATAACGGGGTAGTAAATTAAACGGGTTGTCTTTCCACATTTGTACTGTTGGATGCGAGGACCCCCTCAATAAATACTAAAAAATAATGTTAAATAACAACATTTTTTCTATATTTTTCCATTTTATTGCAAGAAAAGCCTGAGAGGGCTATAATTAAAATTAATTTCACTGATTAATTTATTACCTAGTTACAAAGATATAGGGTAGATGTACCATTTGTGGCCACTGCACCATTTGTGGCCACTGTCTTATTTATTCCGATATATTAAGTATTCTTAGTTCACTTTCATTACAATGAATTAAGCTGTCTAAGGATGGGTTGTTGGCACCATTTCTACTGTTTTGTTGTCCCGTTTTATTTAATAATCATACGTGGCCACAAATGGTGCAAAACAGTCCGGCACGATAATATAATGATTTTTTAAATAATTATGTTTAAAACATTGTTCAACGTAGAATATTTCAATTATCTGTAGATTTTTGATTACACTGATATATTCTTTATTTTTGTGTACGTATTCTTTTGTAAGTTATGTATCTGTGAATGGTACGGAAATCCTTAAAGTGGCCGCAAATGGTACATCTACCCTATAAGAGATATATAATTTTTTAAATATTACAGACAGTTTTACAACAACTTCACTATGTATCAAAAATATCTAACTTCGTAATGTTGGCAGATACTTTTCTGGAAACTGACTTTTGCCACTGAGGCCCTTCTTGCATTCAACAGTACTTACATTTTTGTAAATTCGTTTGGAAAGCATGTATGTACTTCAACGTTTCACCGATTTTACCACCGTGTGGTATACATCTTCCAGCTACTATACTTCGGTGACGAAGGGTTTGAGAAGGACGTTTGAGGAGTACGACATGCGTTCGAAGTGGACATCGAATCGATGTGATAAAGCGATCTGCTTCGCGCCGCTGCTGTGTCATTATATCCGATAGATTAATTGTTATTTACCATCGTGGCGCATGGTTACATCACGACCCGATATACAATTCGGGAGACGCAATATATTAACCGCGGCGATGAACAGCGTGGAGATTAATTGGATGTACTTATCATACGGGAACGTTATTCACGGCGAATGAACATGACTGAGTGTTCACCGTGATAGGTACTGTACACTGGGCACACTTTGCTCCTGAACGATTTCTACCTTCTTTCGTCATTCTTTGGGCAATGAACCATGCAACTATTTTATACGGCCAATTCTGTTGTGTTTAAGTACTGTATCTATGATGTAAGTTAGAAGAATTGAATGAAGTTTCTCGTTAATAAAACGAACTATTCTTAGACCTGTGTTTCTTCTTGAAATGCCACAAGATCCATTTCCATGTACACTTTGAGCAGTGCATCAAAAGAATGCGGGTCACCATAGAAATTTTCTGAATTTTAAAATGTAACTTTTGTTAGGAATTCTTTTTAGTTTAATGCCTAAGATATCGTGCGTTGAGGTGAAGTAATCATCCTGTATAAGGGGCCTCAGAATCAGAGCCGGATTTACCTTTCAGGGGGCCCTAGGCTGAATACTTGTTGGGCCCTCGGTTAGATGTAAAAAATAAAATGACGCTGATTTGATTTTTTTTTATCATAATACTCGTATAATCTAAACAAGAATTTAATTTCAAAATTAAAACTAAACATAACATTAACATAAATAAACATTAAAGATACAAGTTAATAAAGATAATATAAAAAAATGCTAATTTTTCAAAGAAAATATTTAGAATGAGGGGCCCCCAGCTAAACGGGGCCCTAGGCTTCAGCCTTGTTAGCCTAAGGGCTAAATCCAGCACTGCTCAGAATCTTTTACGTACTTAGGGCTTCCAAAATTCATAGTTCGGCCCTGATCAGAGTTGGGCAAAATGTAATCTAATTACAAATTGCGATTAAAATGTAATTTATAATTAGATTGCATTTTGCTCGGCTTTGCCCCTGACTATGAGACACGCAACTACGCTATATGTACGGATACAAAGAATTATAACTTTTGGAAAATCAATATCTATATCTTATAAAGTCCGTCTACATTTCATATACGATTTATATCATGAGTGACACAGTGCACAGATCCGAAATCAATGAGTTTTAACGGACAGGTTCGATTCTCCGATATTTCAAAGACCCATATACCAACGCGACAAAGAATCGTTTGTACCGTGAGCATTGAACGAACAATTAACGAGGGCCTCGAAACTTAAGCACTACAGTCCCCTCCCTCCCTCACCCCCTGTGTGGATTATCGCACAAAATCATATTTCACGCTAGCTTGGGTCATCAATCTACAGCGATGGAAATCGCGCCGGCAATAACAAAGGGGGCGATTACCATTTTTCACGATACGAAAACGTTTCGCGTGCGAGTCTAGTCTCTAAGGTGGAGGCGCTTGACGTCGGTGCGCCTATGCAAACGATGCGTATAACCGATGTAGGAACTATGTTCGTGTAGAAGACTGGCGTTAATGATCCCCGTGGATAGAGAAGCCCGACAACGGAACGAGTTTTCCAAGTTTTCCGAGGGGAAATTATCGTGGCTCGACTGCGGAAAGGCGCGTGTATAATAGCCGTGCACAGATCAGTGGAAACACTTATGCACGCAACGCGGATACGGAATATGGAAAAAGGGAGGGTGCATGTTCAGCGTGGAACGAAATCGGGCTTAGAGGTCGACGATAAGATATAAATACCGTTAACGACATAATTACTGAAACTGCAGACGCCAGTATCGATCGGAAAACTAAATGTGCAAGGGTGACGGTTAAAAAATATTATCGAACGGAGTGTAATCAGTGTCGTTTGTCATTCCGCGGGGCACAAGTCAACGCTGAAAAACGTTGATATGTCTGAAGTAACGAAAGACAGTGTTCGATGGGGATTTCGAATGTTGCGGTATACTGTCACTTTCTTTTGATTACGATTTATTATTATTATTATTATATGCATCACGTGTCCAATTTTTCTAGCGAATTTGAAATAAAAAGGCTTCTATAAATGTAACCTGCACCTACACGACGAACTCTTTATGACTCTTAAATTCTTTATTTCTTTATTATATATTTGTTGTATTGTCTACTCGAATTATTTGTGCTGCATATACTTAGTTATTAATGGGCTTGTCCCGCAAATAAAATATTATTATTATTATTATATTCGATAAATAAACCTTTTAAAGATATTCGATCCTTTTATTGTATCCGATTTCTCGCTAATGGAACAGAAAAAAACAAATGAAATAAAGTGAATACGCGCTCGAGCTTATTATTGAAATAAACCATTGATTCAGAAAAGCTGATATTGATGAATACGTTTCCTGTTCCAAAATTCTGTATACCTCCAACATGTAGTGTGATATATATATATATATATATATATATATATATATATATATATATAAATATATATATATATATATATATATATATACGAAAATATAAATATATATATATATATATATACGAAAATATATATATATATATATATATATATATATATATATATATATATATATTTTCGTTCAATGTCGATACAGTATATATATTATTGAAAAAACCATCGATATTGATAATATCGATACGAAGATCGTAACAATTTATCAATTAAAAAATAAGCTACATATGTTCAAGAGAATATCATTTTGGACTAAAAAGAATTATTTTCTAAAATAAATGTTTTCGTATTGTATGGTGAAATTATTTTATTTAAAATTAAGATTCAAAGTATTAAAATGAAAACCAGTAATTCACTTTCCAAATCATATTCATAAAGGAAACTAGAATTTATATTATAATAAGAAACATCGTGGGAATCATTCAATATAAGAGTGTGAAAAAGAATTACGGAATTTTACTTGCACGTAGTAATTAAAAAATTATTAGCTTGACTTGGCTTGAATAATAGAAGGGGCAGTGAAAAATGTCGAGATTGGGACTAAAATTATTGGTACCTGTAATTATTAGTGTTTGAAATATCGATATAATCTATGTGATATTTTTAACACGTATTTTATATTTTAGATATTTTATAATCCCGATACAATTTGCACATAAATATTGCTAAATATTTTGAAGCAGAAATGTTTAGAGGAGAAAGTTAAACTTCGTGTTTCTCTTATATCCGGTGTAAGCGTAAAGCATCCTTTCAGAAAAGGATATAATATAATCTTTTTTAAAACTCGAATGATAACAATACGCGGTTTTATCGAGTGAAGAAATGATACCGGTAACGCGACGTTTCATACCTGTATATGCCTGTTTGCGGCGTGGAGGATGGAAAGGTTCGACGACTTTTTCTCGTCCTGCGACGGTAGCTGCCTCTTCAGTAGCTCGAAGCATTCCTTCAAGTGCGCCCTTCGGTTCTTCTCCAATTTATTGTGCACCTCTCTGGTGCCAGATCGGATTACGCACGGTCTAGAATAGAGGAACGAGACAGTACAGTGGCAGCTTGTTACTTTGTAGTCGTGTTTGCTTCTATTTCGAACGTAGGCTAACAAAGCGTCAGTTTCATCGACTACACGTTGTTCGCGAAAATGCCCCGTAAGCTCTTAAATGAAAGAGTGGAATAGAAGGTGTTCGTAAGGCGTGCCAATCGGGAATGGATCAACAACTCTGTGAAAATGTTTCTCACTGGCTGTACATACAATGTAGGGTATTAATAATTACGTGGAGTAGCAAGTAATAGAGACTCAAATTGAAAAGAATGATCGCAGTGAAAGATCACAGTTCGAACGAGGATATTTTTTGTTTTTCAATTCTGAAATAATAATATACTTTCAAGGAAATTTAAATGTCATCTATCATTCTCAATTATAACGCTTGCTAATATAATTTCAACAGTTGTAATGATGATAGCAGTGCTACTTGCAGTGTAACAATACATTCTAATGCACCACGTGTACAAAATCAAAAAGAAATTGATTGGCAGGCCCTGTCGACGAGCGGTATCTATTAAAGGGAGCTCAATTTAACACCTGTCACTGACAGGACACGTAGGGGTTTCACGTGTAACTTTATCATCAACACACCCGAAGAAACCACAATCACTTGAAATAAAAAAGAAGCTCACGATCAATTTCTCCTGCAAGGATATTCTACTGGGCGCGTGTCGATATTTGTAATTATATACAGATGGAATTACCACTTACGCAACGCACTCTGCTTTAACCCTCAAACGGCGGATACATATCACCCTACACCCTACATATCGCACGTATCGCTTACCCAAGCCATTAATCCACGAAGTAAATAAAACTTCTACATCACTAGAAAATCAGAATTTAATATAAAAGCTTACTCTGAATCGTGCACAGATCGAATTACCGATACGGTAAAATAGAGAACAGTGTATTGGCCTTGCAAGAATTAATTAAACTTATCGGACACAATATTTGCAATGTAAAAATTGTGGAACGTGTAACATACTCTGTTTAAGGTGTCGACGATAGTAGATACCCCCCCATTTCACCCGTCGATTCTGTCGACGACCCGGCACTGGTAATCGTAACTTCTTTCGTTCTTCTTTACCCGCGCAGTCACGTCACTGCGCGCCACGATCTCACGGTAACGCGACACGGCGACAAGCGACGCGACGGGACGCACCGTGCACGTGCCATTCACCCTGGACACGTGCACCGCGTGAATGGGTAGCAAGAGACTCTGCCTCGTCCGCACCGCTGCCCCGTGCGTGCATCGAGAAAAGAGGGAACAGCGAAGACAGAGGGGTGGGGAGCGTGCGAAGCAACAGGCTGACGCACGGCCAGCGACAGCGAGACGGAGAAGAAGGGAGAAGCCAGAGACGCGGCAAGACGGAGGGGGTGAAAGACAGAGAGCGAGAGAAAATGTCAAACGAGCGCGGCGGCGGAAGTAGACGAAATCGCGTGAAAGTCCCCTGTAGAATAACGATCGCAGTTGTGAAGAGAATGAGTGATGGGACTTGAAGAAATCGCTGTATCATAGTTACGACCATCATATTAAACAAATAGAACTGTATATAATGTGTTCAGAGTTGGGCATTATTCGAATAAATTTTCATTCGAATACGAATTCGTATACATCCCCAAGATTTATGCGCGAATAACAAATGACGATTTTATTCGACGTAAAATTATTCGTTATTCGCGAATAAATCTGTACCGTTATTCTAGCCAGATTCGTTCGAATAAGAATTTATTCGTTATTCGACCTGAATGAACGACGAATAAGAAATGTGATACCCGGCATCTATCGATGGAAGTCTGTACTCTGACCAACATACGTTTTGACGTGTGTGTCTAGCTAGAAGTGTGCGTATACGTCTGAACGAACCGAGGAAATCCCGCCTTAGGGGCGTCCTTAAATTACGTAAGGCTTTTTTGGGGAAGGAGGGGGTCGCGAATTTCTTATGTTTTCTTACAAGGGGGACGGGGGAGTAAGGTAGCGTCTTACGTAATATTTTTTAATCTAATTTTCAATAAATACAAATTCTATCATTAATGTTCTAGAAAAGCTTTTTAGTTTAAATTTCCCGAAACAGAGTTAAATGAATTAGATAAACCTTTAAAAGAATTTTAATAATTGAAAAATTTCAATGTAAAAAGTATTACGTAAGAAGGGGGTTGCAATATCAAATCTTACGAATTCTTATACTGGGGGAGGGAGGGGGTAAGAAATGGTCAAAATTACCCTTACGTAATTTAAGGATGGCCCCTTAAAGAAGTATTCTCTTCTGGAGGCGTCGGCCATCGGTTGTAAGCGATATTTGGGATAAAGAATTATCAGATTATGTGATTGTGTCTCCTTTATGTGATGATTCCAACGAGCTATGACAAGAGTTACTTAACCTAAAACATTAGGTCTCACGGGTGTCAGTCAGTGGTGTCATGATACATCGCCGAAATCGCGTGATCATTTTATTCGTCCGTTGAGTCAACTAAATTCTTATTCGAATAAGAAATTATTCGAATAAATTTTCCGTCAAATAAAAAATTATTCGTTATTGTCCAATAATGTCATTTTATTCGAATTTTTTATTCGAAGATTATTCGAATAAGAATTTATTCGCACAAATTTATTCGAATACTTATTCGAATGAAAATTTAGCCGAATAATGCCCAACTCTGAATGTGTTGAACTTCTTCCGCGCAATTATTTACGAAAGCAAACTTCCCAATTCCTCGGTCTGCACTGAACCGACCCCCTTGCGCTTCAAGCGTATCTCTCTCCCATTATATTTTACGGAAAGAGTAGCATTCGCGATTCGTAGAATCGACGAAACGCTAGTTTTAAAATTGCTCTGGCACGTTACTTCCGATTTGAAAGCCCCACTTTTACTAAGCGCAGCATCGACCAATAGTATACATGTCTATATCTTCCGTCGATCAACGGAAGGAGAATCTGGAGCGCGATGGGTGAAATTGAAACAGAGAATAGTGGTATTCTTACCCATTCCGGTGCTTCTTATTGTCCTGGCCCGGTTCTACGTCGACGACGAGATTGCCGGCGTTCTGCTGCGAGTGATTCGAATTGTGATTCTCCGCGTAGGGATTATGCGTGCTGTTGTTGTGATTGTTGTGATGATGGTGATGGTGGTGGTGGTGCGGCGGCTGTTGCTGCGGCGGCTGCTGTTGCGGCTGTTGCTGCTGCTGCTGTTGCTGATGGTGGTGGGGGAGATGGTGCTGCGGCGCGGAGTGAAGGGCGGTCAGGTGACCCGGGTTCGCGCTCGCCGACGGTGGCGTTACTCGCGTGCTCGTGATCACGGGGCTCCCTCGAGAACCAGCCGAGTGATTCCCGTTCGTCCTATTATTCTCCAGCGGCTCTTCCTCTGAAACATAAAACTCAACGTTCACGAACACTGGACACCATATATTTTTAGTAATATCTCTGTCAATTTCGTCGCTCGTAGCAACGATTTAGTTGACACTTTGAGCGATTATTCTTGGTCTCTTAGGGACACGCGCGTAAGTTGAATTTCCAAGAGCAATAAGGCAATAACACCAGAAATTGATCTAGCATTAGTTTGAAGAGAGTCACGTTGGGTTAGAACGTTGAGGGTTAATAGCTTCTCTGGTATGTTTACAGAAATCCTTCCTTTTGCTCTATTTACCGTAAGCAGCGCAGTAATGATTGTAACCGAAGGAGCGGGGATTTTCGTTTAAATGCTCTTTAGAAGTAGAATGTATCCGTGAAATTTACCATCCAGAAATTCTCAGGTGAATGCTTCGCCCGCGGAAGGCAGCTCACAAAGCCCAAGATTTTACGGCGGCAATTCCCGAGCAGTCGGGCGATCCCGAAAGTTTCATTCTGGATGGCATTCATGGAGGCACCGCAATTCCTCGCGTTCTACGATGCAGACGACAAAGCTCCCCTTGGCCATTCTATTCTATGCCCGAACCTGAATGACTGCGTTCCCGCCTAAGATTAGCGGATGCCTTTCTGGAGTGGCGATGGGTTCGATACGTACACCTTTCCCCTCCTACAATACACTTATATACAATCGCTCGAGCGAAAGCTTCGATCAATTCCTTAAAGCGACCAAAACCGTCAATATTCTCCAGCTTGAAAAATAAATATTCTTCGCTTCTTCGTATTATTACCAACAACAAAGGAGATAATTCAAGCTCTAATATTCGGCTATAATTAATCATATTCAAGTAATTAGATGGAGGTTTGTTAGAATGGTTGAAAAATATACATTCTGTCGAGGATCGCCGAGATCGCCGTTCGCGAGCGATCGAAATGCATCGCTACGACGATCCTCCGTAGGATCCGCGGTTCTCGGAGGTCGGATCTCCGCTCCATTCGTCGCGATGCTATAAATTAGCGCAGCACGTGTACGCACATGCAACCAACTCATTCATGTACCAAGAGACTTGGCAAAGCCCCGTCGCATAGCTCGGCGCTTCCTAAATCTATTCCGGGCTTAAAGACGGCGTGTACGTACCCATGAGAACAAGAAGCAAGAAAACGGCCACGATATACCTTGCACTCGGTGCACGCCTGCATCGGCGGCGCATTCGACGAATAACGCTGAAACGTGCCTCGAAACGCGATAAACGCGACTTCTACGAGACTTTCCACGGCACGAACACTTACGCGGGAGACACGCCTTCAAATTTTATATTTATTTTAAACGGAGGCTCACTTTTCTCGAAAACGTAACGTTGGTATTATTATTATTATTATTATTATTGAATTGACGGGAGAACCCTTTAGTTTACAAAATTTTCACAACGCATATAACAAATAGATATAAATAAAATAAACAGGAAATATACAGAAAATATACAGAAACAAAACAAAAACATAATTTTAACAAAGCATATAAAAGAGATAAAAATAAAATAAACAGAAAATATACAGTAACAAAACAAAAACGTAGCAGTCAACATAGAGCACAAAAAGCATAATCAAGGCACGAACATTTAAGGAGGCAACAATCTCCTGAGTACCGAGGCCCTGAAGGCAATTAAGGATTAGAATTTATTTACTCGTATTTTGTCTGCTAGGATTAGATTTTATAACCTCGACCTTCGTCATTTAATTCTGTATTTTTTTATGTAATAACGAAGCCATTATTGTTGTTATTATTATTGTCTTCTTCAATATCTTGGGCAAACCTGGCTTTTTGAATATTATAAAAGGGGATCCCGACAGAAAAAAGGTTGGGAAACACTGTTATAATAGTTTGTATATTTTGGTATTTAAATCCAGTATTTTGATTATAACCGTTACTAATACTTTCCTAGAGAATATACCGCGTGCCTTAGAAATAAAAACAGCGGCAACTGTAACTGATAAATTTTATTCGAATTGTTGCTCGAGCTACGGCGAATATCTCGAAGCCGTAACGGCCACGAGCAGAACTTCATTTTCCTTTCAAATCGTATGCCAATCAATTCGACGGCTCAACCCTGGAATTTTTTTTCGCAAACATTTACACGTTCACCGTATTTTTTTTCCCCGCGTCGGGAATGTATAATATATGTAGCGCGCGGATCAACGCAGAAGGCGATGAATGAAATTTAAAAGACCATTTCATTCGCGTGTTTCCCTTTGAGATGGATCGTTTTTGAATTTCTTTCCGTGGCGAGAATCCATTTGATCGCTATGATACCTAATCACGTGGGCTCGACGAGCCTTATCTTTTTAATTAAAATTTCACACTTTGCTTTCGGTAATAAAAATTGTGTAATAAAATTTATTATCGATGGCACTGATATTACCACTTGTTGTCCCGAGTTTGGTAAAAGTTATTACAGTGCGACTACTTGGCGACTTTTTTTCACGTGAAATTACAGAAGGTTTTAGGTAAGTCCGGGACAGTTGCCCCACCCAACAAAACCCAATATGTTTAAAAAAAATTTCTGATTAAAAGAAAAAGATAATAGTTGCTGAGAATCGGGTTGAAAATTGAAATTTAGCCATCTCTCCCGAAATGTTTATTGAAGCTAATCGGCGATACATACGCGATTTCACGCGCGTTTCGCGATCCTTTATCGATTTCGATCAAACGACCTACTTCGAGTGATAAATTCTTGCAGACACGGGGACAGGAAGTCCGGTCTTGCGTAAGGGGGTTGACATATTTGACAAGTTATATCTCTCCGACGATCTTCGTATTTTACCTTTCCCTTCTTTTTAAATTAACAATTTCATGCTTCTTACAAGGCAAAATGATTGACAAACTTACCGTATTTCGGCACTTAAATTTCAAACCTCCACCATCTTGTTATTTCTTTATTAGTCAAAACAATTCTGCTCCCAACGATAACCACACTCATAATGACTACAACACACTTTGAATTTTTGCCCGAAATCACATGCACTACATCGGTTTTTCAAGGCGCTGACATCAGTGCGAAATATATTTTTAAAAAACAGTTAAAAATTTAAAACAGATTTTTTTGTTATACTGTCAATAAGTGTTTACTAAAAAATTACAATTTTTAATAATCCCTTAATATAAAGGTATAGGAAATGTTAGTTTCAACAAATATACTCGAACAATTGTTCTTTGAAACCATTACGGTGATAATCGTGATATTCTAAAAGATATTAAGATTAATAACAAATTATAATATATTATTTCTAACCGCATGTTCCCCAAATGTTGGATTTTTTAATCGTTTGAAGCAGAATGGTTAGAAATAGAAATGGTATTGGAGCATGCTAGGCAGAAAAGAAGAGGGGAGATTAAGGGGAATCGAATGGAACATCCTTGACACAAAAGTAGCGACCTCCACTAATTTTTTCTGTCCAAAATCGACGGTCGATGACGCGTCACGGCTGTTTGCGAATTTTACGAACGTTGTTCTTGTTCGCGGAGAATTATTAAGCACGCAGCACCGTTTACCATTGGGTAATAGAACGGGCAACAAACGAAGGGAATTATTGTCAATATTTCCCAATAAATCGAGGCAAAGTAGCATTAACTGCTAGAAGAGCACTCGTTAAATATCCATCCAGCCATCCATCCATTGAACACTGCAATAAAATCCCAAAAACAGTTCCACGTAACATTCAAACTTCTCTAACACCCAAAAATTAATTTTAAAAAAAAGTTCAATCCTTCACTGCACATTACACAAGTCTACAATTGCATCTAGAGCTCTATTCACGAATTTCTAAAATCAATTTCCTCCGTTAAACGATAGATGCGCGTTCAATTAAATTAAGGATTATTTATTCACTGCGTGGAGGTAAGAAAATTGCTTTTGTCGGTCGCGCCTTGAATTATTCAGCTGCCAGATACCCGACCCCGTCTTTAGACGGTGGAAAGTTTCTCCTGCTACTGATAAAGAGACTTATATCGTACAATTCGAATTCGTGCGAGTCAATTAAGGTGTCCGCGTTGTGCTTGCATTAAAAATAAAAAAGCATCGCGCTGTAACTACCTCGGCACGGAAAAATTAATATTCCCACGGGCATGATTGGACATCGCAAGAAATGCCGTCGAGCCTCCGTTCACCGGAGCTGCGTGCAAGCCGATTCAACGTCCGCAGGAGAAACTGCAAAATCCTTTGGAAAAGAGAAACTGCAGGCCAAGATTAAAGACCAGCGGGAGAGCCTGTCCGTTTAGACTCTAGACACGGACGTTCGAATGGTAATTCCTCGCGATGGGCTAAAATGGGCAGAGACGACGTGACTGCTCCTTCGTTCGCGAAATCGGCTAGAAATCAGCCTTAGATCCGAGGTCCAAGCAACCGCGTGTGAATGCAAGACCACGTCAACATCCCTTCCTCCAGGCAACCCTTCAATTTCAATCCATTAATGAGATTTCAAATTTCTTCCTGCAACTTTGCTCCGGCAAAGTTGCACAATTTTCAAAGTTCCAAGGTGAGTTCGAAAAGTGTTTCCAACAGGTTTATCAAGGCACCACGAAGCAGATTATTTTGTAGAATCTTGCAAGGTAAAATCGACTTTGAATTCGTATAGTCCTGAGACTTAAGTGCGGAGCCATGTGTTTCTCCATGAAATGAACGAGTGAATAACTGATGCTTAGTCGTGTCGAGTTTTGTGTACAGATTTTCCGCCGATCTAGCACCGCTAGCTCAATCAGAGTGGTCCTGCTGTAACGCGAGAAGCCAACGTCCAGCTAAAGAATATTTATAGGCTGTGCGTGCGTAACCACTTTAAATCGAAGCATCCTCGATGCTGAAGAAAAAAAGCTGCGTGCTCCTCTTAACGATGTCTTCCTATCGACGAGAGCGCCTTTAAACGGGGGCAGCTTTAATTGCGGCGCTGAGAAAAATCGCTGCAGCCACCGCAATTATCCCGCTATCGATAACCGTTCCCGATTAAAGTAGAGGAGACAACGGCAAGCTCGCCCAAGATTTTACTAATTTGCACGAAGCGCGGAGATGCGAGCAGCGATTCTGCGGGATTCTACAAAAATTCGACCGCGGAGGTTCGGGCTGTAAAAATAACTCGGCAGGTTCGAAAAAACTGGCGCACACCCGTCGGAAATCGCGGTCTAGATAGATTCTCCGTGATAATTTATACACCTTTCTGGGACACTTCTTATGTACCACCCGACAAAGTTACAAGTACAAGTTTACCAATTTTAATTAAAGGAACTTTATATTAAAGTAACGAACAGTGGCGGATTTAACGGGCGGTCGATGAGCAGTTGCCGTCTGGGCCCCTCTTGCCCAGAAAACCTCCACAGGGCCCAATCCTCAATAAAGAAAATTATGATTTTATCTAAATATTATATTTTTTTCTGTACTATTACAATTAACCCGTTTTTTAAAAACTACATCTTCATTTTCCCGAAAAGCGGACCCCTGCACAGGAGGCTCCCCTCTCATTCAGGGCCCTATCTTCAAAAAAATATGTATAATTTTACCCAAACTATATTTTTTTCCCTGTACTACTACACTTAGCCCGTTTTTAGTAAACTATCTCTTCATTCTCCCGAAAAATGGGCCCGTGCCTAAGGCCCTATCTTTAAAAAAAAAAAAAAAAAAAAAAGGAGAAAACTATGATTTTATCTAAACACCACATTTTTTCTGTACTACTACACTTAGCCAGTTTTTAGTAAACTACTTCTTCATTTCCCCTAAAAATGGGCCCCTCCGAACGTTTGCCACCTAGGCGTTTCCCTTAAATCCGCCACTACCAACGAGGGAGGCATTAATAATAAAACTATCATTTTCTTTCCATAACAACATAGAAAACATCAGAGAAAAATTGAGCAGCAAACCACGACGTTCATTCACTTAAAAATAGCAGCCAAGCCATTCCAGGCGATTCTGCAGACAAATTTCGCACGAAACGAGCTCCTTGCTTGCTTTGTCTACAAAGTAAACATTCAGCGATTCTAAGTGAATACTTTCAATGCGCTCCCAAAAGTAGCGCGTGTTGCAGAGAAATATAAGAAGAATAACCAATATCCTTGATACTCTCCAAAAAATATCGACGCGCAAACACGTCGACGCCAGTCGCGATGTGACTCGCGCAGTGAATTGCTTCGGTATACCTAACAGCGTTGCACGCTCGCGAGTCGGCAGCCGATAACGATGTTGTAAACAATAAAAAAGGAGCGCGACACATTTCGCGACAGGGTTGGATCGATGGTCGGCCGAGCCAGCCGCTGGAAACTGCAACGGAGGTGAATCGTTCGCGAGCAATCGATGGTTAAGTGGCAGTGTCACGGTCGCGATACGAAAGTCTAGCGCGACCACGTGCCACGGCGATAACGCTGCGAGCGGGTGGACGATCCGCGAGGGAGGCGAGATCGAACCGGCCGCGTAGCGCACGCTTTTTCGGCTCGAGAGCGCCCCTAATTGCCTTGGTGTCACGCCAAACGGACGAAGCGGGCTTAAAATTAGAAAGACGGCCCGTGGACCGTGCGCTGATCTCGCGAATCGAACCTGCGTGTCGCGTGGATCGAAGACGGGACTCGGGCGGCTGATTAAAGAGCCGAGCTATAAAACGAGGATATCGCCGGAGGAATTCGAGACGGGCAGAGAACGCTCAGGCTATCGGCCCACGCATATCTGTGCCGAGCGAAACGATCCGGAGAGCTTTTTGCAATTTCTGGAATTTTATGGAGCCGATAGGCGATTGGTGATACCGAAGGATTTGGGGATTTATGGTGCTGATGAAAAAGCGCGGAGAGATCCGGGTGGCATAGAGATTTCCGATTCTTGATCATTGCGGTTAAACGTGGGTAAGGTGTTGAAGTTTCACACCTACGAGGATGATTACAGAAGAAATTCTGAGGAATTAATTTTTTAAATTTCAAACGAATGTCTCTCTTCGTTTCGCGTTCCGCTTATGGATTTTTTCAAAACGAATTTTGCAGTGGGGTGCCTTAACCCATTTGTGTGCAATGTTTCGGGGCATTAGTTTCTTTATGTAGTACATTTTAAATCACTGATGGATAAAAGGGAAATGAGATTTCTTTTGATAAGGCACTGTAAATACTTGGAAAAATCTGAAACTCATTGTCGCTGAATTAACATGCACTTAACATTCGTCGGACTTCCCCGCGTGATGTAACGTGATAATGATAACATTCAACGCGTATCTCTTTGATAACAATTCAATTATTTTAATAAAGTCGATCGACAGCATGTGTGCAGCGTTGTGTCAAAGATCCACTCCATTATTTTCCGTAAAACCGATACCTCTGGGGGCAGGAAACCGAATTTCCATTAAAGTGTGCGCAGAAAAATTTCTGCGAGCGTATTTGCTAAATATACTTGGATCTAATGGGACGAAATTACCTGCGAACGTAGCGAGTTGCCTGAAACACGGCTGGCAGAAATTGGGACATTTTACGACTTTGTAAAAAACGCAATAAAATAACTGAAAGTTTGTCATTTTATATCTGCAGGTTGTATCTTCTGTTATAGAACCTGTTTCTCCTATCTAAAGATCGTTAGTGCGTTCTGCGATTCTTAGGTTCGGGATCTATCGATGTATCATGGCCACATTTACATAAATTGAGTAAAAAGCAGTCAGTGCCGTCTGCTTTTTGCAACACAATTAAGACTCTTTAGAACAGATATTGTTAATATACCTACCGCATCTAAGCATTCGTATCAAAGTGATGTATTTCATTACATAAAAAGCCCTCGAGTACATACAGCTTCTCTCGTTTTCATTCAATTTAATTTTTCGAATAGTTAAAGTAAAGCGCGAAGTATCGATCAAACATGTGAGACATTTCACAAGGGCCAATTTTACACGTCACCGGAATGGGAAAAGTTTATGTACACATACGTTCTAGAACCTTTCAATTTCTAGTTATTTTTCCTAACATTCTCGAAGTACAAGAGAAAGAGCCTTCAAAATCAACTCCCGAATCACATCACCCTTCTTGTTGACTCAAAAATTTAAATACTACCAAATATTTTAACTGTAATATATTCAAATGTGGCATTGTTATGCACGAGGGTACCAAGCCAACGGATGCACAATACGAAAAGGTGTTTGCCCTTCTCTGTAAAAAACGCAATATATCATACAATTAAAGAATTAAGCGATATTGAACAAAAATGCATTTGAGCCCTCTCACTTATTAAGAGGAGACAACAGGATAATGGCCCGAAGAGTAAATGTATCTCTGGAGATTTATTAAAAGCACACTACTTAATGAATCTTTTTGAAATTTTCAGGACTTTTTATTGGACATTGAAGTTATACGAATATCTTTTTTTGAAATTTATTTAAAGCAGATTTATGAGATGTTCGTACAGGACCAGTAACTTAGCGCTGCAAAAAATTTACGACGACACGGTTGTCCTGAAATAAAAAAACCAGAAGTTTTAGAAATTATATGCGGATGGCTATGGCATAATGGGTTCGATTTTGAAAATTTTGAAAAATAGCAAACTAACGAACTTCTGAAGAAAGTTGTGAAAGTTCGTTCTAGAAAATTAACCACCTTCGCTGAAAAAAATGGGAAAAACGATCGATCAAAAAGATTCACATATAGTTTCTAAAACATTTCGGTTTTTGATTTTAGAAGCACCGTTTCGTCAGAAAACTGTCAACCAGATTTTTTCCAGCGATACGTTACATGTCCTGTATAACTTACAAATCTGCTTTAAATAAATTTCACAAAAAAAATCGTAAAACTTAACTATCTAATAAAAAGTCCCGAAAGTTTCAAAAAGATTCATTAACCCGCCGCGGTCACACTGGGCCGTTTATTTCTTGAGCAAATTGTCTCTTTCCTCAAACATCCTTCCGAATGTTTACTTTCCCTAATTAATCCTTTAAACTAAACATTTGACTCAAAGAACGATTGTATATTAAAGTAGAGACTTGAACAAGTATCCCACAATTTTCTCAAATTTTTTGAAAGTCAGAAACATTAAAATAAACAGCTACGAACATAAACGACCCAGTGTGCCAACGGAAGGTGCGAAAAAAACATGTGTCCATTTGCATTTAATAAATTTCCAAAGATACTTTTAATTTTCGGGCAATTACCCTATTGCCCCCCGTCCTTAACACCACTCTAGAGGCAGAAAAAAATACCTAAATTTGACAATTTATTTTGGGAGTGTGACAAACGGAATAGAATTTCTTTTCAGAGGGTTTATTTAACACATATTGAAGTATGAAAAATAATTTTTTTAGTGTCATTTTCATACAAAATGGCGACGACAGAGCCCGTCGTCGGAAACAGCTTTTGTGAAAACACCGCCACGGGAGGACGGATTTCTCGGCATGTATGAGTCGTGGAACAAAAAATAAAAAAAATTTATAATCTATATACAATTGGCTTTGGAAGTACGTAGGGGTTTTTTTAAATCAATTTTTGTGCAAGTGGTGCAGTTGTTAAGAAATAAATCGATTTTTTGCCCTAAAAATGAGCATTAAATTGGTTATAAAAAAGAAAGTTTACATTCAATCAAAAAACGGCTACGCACTTCCAAAGAGAATATTGTTGCAAAGCTACTGTAAAAATTTCAAATCAATTCATGCGATAGTTTTCGAGAAATTCGTCCTCCCAGTTTGAAAAAAGTGGTTTCGAGAAAAACGCGTTTAAAGTTTTATGAACATTTTAATCCTTTAAATTTTTGTTTATCTTTAATCTGCGATGCCTTCACCATACATTTGGCCATCTAGGTCGATGTTCGTCTCCTCCTTCCTTTCTAAAGTATGGTTTAAGCAAAAAAAAAAACATCGATCCTAGAGTGGTGTTACCCCTTAAACACTTCGATCACAAGAAAAAGTCTCGCACTTTAATATCCTGCATATCGATACCCCCCATTCGCTTAA
Organism: Andrena chrysosceles; assembly: GCA_963855975.1. Classification (NCBI taxonomy): domain Eukaryota; kingdom Metazoa; phylum Arthropoda; class Insecta; order Hymenoptera; family Andrenidae; genus Andrena; species Andrena chrysosceles. Next base: position 3,467,385 of record OY979766.1, on the reverse strand, counting down.
GCCTGCAAATAACATCGTCATTCCTGTTGCAAAGTTTCCCAGTAATACCAAATGGTACTGCGTTAATAAAACAATAACAACACTGCCCACCCAATTCTAAATTGAACTTCAACGCTATCAAAGAAAACTCGCGACAGATTCGCCGGCCGATCTCCCGCCTTTCTACCGACGCATTCGCGCGATCTCAAGTCTCGGGGGGTGGTGCGAGAACGATCGGGCAGCGCGCGAGCTCGAAGAGAATCAGAGGAGTGATTAGCTCACCGAGCAGATAATGCCGTATCCATTTTTTCTTGGGCGGGGGCGGCATCCAGCTGCGAACCGGCTCGTCGCTGACGACCACGTCGATTATACCGACGACCTGCGTCGGCATCAGGCTATTCGCGTCCCGCAGCCCGTTCACATTGTTGTTCGTCTCGTCGCCGACCACGCCGATCGTGCGCTGCGCGCCCGCAGCCTTCGCCGCGTTCAAATTCATACAAGGTTGGACCGCCGCTGTGCCATCCGGGACCAGAAGAACTCCCATGTTCCCCGAACACTCGCGATATTCCCCTCAACGTACAGTCATCCGCGACTCGTCGCCAATACACCCGACACGCAGTCCCGCACTAGACGTCGGTGACGCACGCACACACCTGGCTAGCTCGGGAGACTCCACGACCCCCTGACAAGAGCTTCCCTCCTTTCATCAGATTCGAGGCATACCGAGTCTCCCCCTCGGTGGATCCCCCGCACACTTTGCGAGAAGGCAATTCACTTGCGATCGTGACAGAAGGGATCGAGTCGAGAACGAGGCACGTCCAGCTGCCCGGAGATTGCACGAGACGAAGAAATAATACTGCAACGGCGTAATTGCGGACGATGGAGTGAGTTCTCGCCGATTGGCCGGCTACGGAACTTTCTTCGAGGAGCACGGCTCGGTATGCACGACGTCGCACGGTCCCCGTGGCGATCGATCGACGTTTTTGCCGAAATACTCGGCGAGGCGGGAAGGAGTCGGGGTGGAAAGACTCGTCGCCGTAGAGCGCATAGCCTGCCGACCGCCGATAAAACTGTCGCGTACGGGACGCGTCGAACCGACCGACTAAGTCGAAAAGAAGTGGAAACGACCGGGAATGCGAAGCGCGTGGAAAAGAGAGAGGGCTGCGTCACAGTTGCGAGGGGAGGGGGAGGCTGTTACACGACGAGCGTGCACGGCGAGGCCGTTTATGCGACAGGGAAAAAAATCGCAACTTTCGAAACACCGTCGAGAGTACCGTGGATCCTCGCGGAGGCCCCTCCGTCCGATCTGGACGGGGCTCCTCGTTGCTCTTTGACATCGGCAGCTCCCTCGGCCGACGGGGGCCTGTTAATCAGTCATACTCGCCCAAGGTCGTCGGAGAATTTCGAGGCTCGTAGATCGAAAGCCGCGCGGGCGGTCACGCTCCGACGGCCTCGGTGCACGTGTGACGGAACAGGTTCCTTTTCATCGATCTTCGAGTGGACGTGATCCTCGCCCGGCTGCGTGTAAAAAATATACAGCAACATCGAGACACTATCCAGCCATTTCAAGCGTCTCCACGGCCGTCACGTAATTCCTCTTTCTCGCGCTGTTAATCGATGGATCTCGCAGACATCTCGTGGCGTAATCGTTACTGATAAAGCGGTGCCTTTATCGGTCTGTCTGCGCCGACGTGCAACCTCGACCAGCGACCTTTCTGCGCGTATCTAACTGGGCGAAACGCGGACTACGCGTCTACGTGTCCTTTAGAACGAGTCGAGCAACGTCTGGGGCGGATCCGTGAACGAGACGATCAATCGAATTGCGGTAGATCACTCCGCGACGGACCGTGGTGCGCGAGCAATTCTGTGAACGAAGGAAACTCGTGCCGCGTGAGTCGCGGGTGCCGACTGAAGTCTAAACGTAAGTGCCACCGCCTCCAACCTGAGGATGACGATCCCCTGGCTCCCTTACCCCACCCCGCCACCCGTGCACGCCGCCAGCGGCGACGGCGGCGACCAATCTCCTTCCTCTCGACCCGCCGCCGCCGCCGCCAGCCTTCCGTGACATCTCCGTTCGTGCGAGAGCTGCCTCCAGTCACCCGCGACCCTCTGTCTCTGTCGCCCGCGGTCCAACCACCCAATCTCTCTCTCTTTCTACGCGACGCGTTGAAATTCGAAACGACGCGTCCGCGAAATCGCGTGCGCGCCGCGAAACGTAATTGGCGCGAACGGGAATCGTCAATAGACGTGCGAAGCGATAAAAATTGTCGCCGGGGGAAGGGGGATAATGTCTCTATCGAGACTCGTAGGTTGCGTGGACGTTTGACGTTCCGAGTTAATTTTTTGGGTACCTTCCTTGCGGGGGATATATAGTTTGGTATTGGAAAAAACAATTTGGGGGAAGCGGAGTTTTAAGAATGAGTACTTCTCACTCTCTGCACACTTTTCTCAACACTGAGTGTAAAAGTGACACTAATAATAATTTTAATCGTGGGCAATGAAGTAGATTGATCGGAAGTAGTAGCGATCCATTCGATGCTTTAGTTTCATTTTGGGAGGATCTACCGTGAAGGAACTAGTTTCTGATCAGTTTAGAGGGCTTCCCGCTTTAATATTTATTTTTAACCTACTAAAACTTTCAACCATAGACTTTTTTTTATACTAAAAGATGAATTAAGGTTTACACTTTAAGGAAAAATTTTAAAAATTTGAAAATAAGTATAATTTAATTATTTATAAGGTACGGAAGAATAAGATGACTAGGAAGTAGTTTTTGATCATCTGAAAATACATGGGAACTAATTTTTGATCAGGTCAGGAACTAGTTTTTGATCATCTGAAAATACATGGGAACTGATCAAGAACTAGTTCCTTAACGGTAGCGGTAGTAATTCAAACAAAAATACTCGCGATGTGTTCGAACCCATCACTACTTTCGCCACAGATTGCCCAACTCTGAGTATACAAGCCACCGACCAAGGAAATGAGCTGTGGAAGAGTTTCCCTAGTCAGGACTGGTGGGAGATAATCAAAGTTGATTCTTTCTTCGACCCCAGGGTAGTTAAGAGCGATACAACGCCTTGTCACGTATAGCAACTGGATCCTGCCGGTCGACGACAGGTTTGGAATCGAAGCTGGCAGTGTGGAATTGCTCTAGCTTGGTGAATTATGCATGATCACCGTAATGGGAAAGACAATCGATTTATCAGTTGAAAAAAAACGGTTAGCGCTTGCTCTAAATTTGTAGTTAAAAATACACGCAGCCCTCTTTACTGCAAACACGCATGCTCATACGCCGTGCACACGTGTCGCGTTGGAATATACTACCGAATCGTCCTTTCGCTACAGATCACAATTCTATGAGTTCCTTTCCGCTTTCAACTAAAATCCACTCACCGTCGATGATGAGCATTTTTTCCTCGCAGAACAAATCATCTTGCTCCGTGCGTTCCCTCTTTAATTTGGCACCTGAAACAGCGCAAACAAGAAAATTAATTAAATCCCTCAAAATTGAAGAATTCATACATTATGGAATATTCTTATTGCTATTATTACTTCGACTCCTTTCTATCAGAATACCCCTTCAGCATTATTCGCCGTGCAGATTCGCTTCGGGAACATAAAAATGAATTCCTCAGAGGTTTGACAAGCGCTAAGGTTTGCAAGTTTAAATGCACGTTGCGCTCGAGAGTATTCGCCTTTCCCCTTTCTCCCTGTGCGCGATGTCACCGATAAACGCGACAGCGTGCGGCGGCCGGGAAAAGCGGTAACAAGCGCCGAGCGCGGCGAAGCGCAACGCGTCACCGTTCCCGTCGCGCTTCCATCGTTCTCCTCCGCTCCGCCCGGAGATCCTTCTTGGATTTTCTTGGCGGCCCGTCCCGCCCCGCATGCAGACGACGCGGCTGAATCCACAGGTCGATAAGGTATGAAAAATTGAAAGAGGCGCGTCTCCACGTGCTGCGGCGGTGGGGATGGGCAAGGGTATTCCCCTAGGTCAGCAGGGTGAGCGGTAACGCTAGGTGACGCTGATGGGTGGGAGGGGAGAAAGGAAAAGGCCGGGGAGCCTCGTCTCGCTTCATCTTTCTCGCTCCCTTCGTCTCCGGGTCAGCCGAGGAGTCGGCAACGTCGCAATTGATCTGGACGCCACGCGGCCGGACGCGCGTGGTGGGGATTCGCCGGGGACAAGGCGCATGCGCACTCGAGCAACTCATTTGCCCGCGTGCTCGTCCGCCGATACAGTGCGCTAACTGCGTTCCGCCTGCGCTTTGTTCCCGTTTCTTCCTCGTTCTCTAGTCCGACCTTACGCCGTTTCGTTTAGAATCTGATCGATTCTATTTACTTTATCCCTCTCCCCGCGTTGTTTTGCATCGGCGACTACGTTTTTGCTCTCATTTGTCCCTCCCTGTTCGTTCGATCCAGCCTATGCCACTCCGTTCCGAGTCTAGTCCGCTGTATTCTACTTTGTCCTCGCCGTTGTTTCTTGCCCGGTGAGCACGCCTCTCGCTTGCTCCTTTCTAAAAATTCCCCCTCCTCGATTGTATTCTTTGCCTACTTTCCTCCTACCGAGCGTTCTCTCCCTCGCACACCCTCGCCCTCTACTTTCCCCACTCTGACCTGTTGGTGGTGCTCTCCTACATAGAGAGGCAAGCTAATCTGCGCGTATCTATCCGGTGTAACGAACACGTCTCGACAGTGACGACGAGTGGGCTACAAGCGCCCCTGCGTGAGAGCCTTGGAACAGCGTACAAGCGAACCTGACTGATGCTGTGCGCGCGGTAGGAGTGGTAGAGATAGTAGCGGTCGATCGCACACACCTAGAGGCCTGGAATAGTCGAGCAGCGCGGCGGCGACGCTGTTTCCAATGTCGACGAACTTCAGCGCACAGTGTTTCGTGAAAGTATTATATACAACTGTAGCACAGAATAACATAATATACACATGAGGAAACCAAAGATTTTTCAATATCCCAATGAATCCCCTACAGAGCACAACAATATTTCGATTCGAAAACAAACTAACCCCTCCATGTGTCTATGGGCGCGATCCAGCGCTCAAACACAGCGGCGCATATAGTTAACGATCTACGGTCAACAATTTCCACACAAGGCGTGCGCCGAGCGGTGAATCCTAATCGGCTAAACGTCACTGGATTCATAATCGAACTAACGCATCGCGTATGGAGAAGACGATGAACCTTTCGAACCTGTATGCTCGCCGTGAATTTTTCAATTAATTAACCGCGCGAGGGAGAGAAATCGTAGTGGCTCGGGTACGTACGCGATCCAGCCTTTCCCTGCAGAATTCACGCTCTACGCGGGGTTACGTGCGAGACGTGCGCACGCCACGCGTGTTATGAAGTTGTAACGTTGAATTGTAAAGCATCGTTTAAGTACACGATAGACGGACTTAAATTATCGTTTAACGCGCATTGCCTGTTATATCACGCATCGCCGTGCCAGCGAGCACGCGCAACGCGGCAACGGACCGGATGCGCGGAGATAGGGAGCGAATTACCACGTTTAAATCATCCGTATTACGGATCGAGCCCCGTGTGCGAGACCGGTACGCTCGGTTTTCCACTACGCAAGTCACCGCTGACCTACCGAGTTCCCGAACTCACCCCCGCGAATTTCAAATGCTTGTACACTTTTCATTGACAGAATGCTAAGTACGGGTAAGGTAAGTGTCCCCATTATCGACCTGCTACTTTTGTACAGTTAAAAGTATTATATTTATTAATTTGTTTATTGTTAGTTTGCTATCATGGGCAATATAAAAGTCCCAGACTGCTGAAAATATTAAGGTAATTAAATACCACAAAATTGAGTATCTTAATATAAAAAACAGTAAGTGTGTGTTTGTCTGTCGCCTAAAATCTTTCGAACGGTAAACTCTGGGGTCACGAAATGTGTCCCAGGTCATTAAAAAAAAAATAAGTAAATAAAATTTTTTTTTAAATCAGAATCTAAAGTTCGGGCGAAGCCGAGTAATAAAGCTAGTATTATATAAAGCTTCATAATTATAATAAGTGTTTATTCTAGGCAACCCCCAATCTAGGGGATATCAATTTTAAGATATTATAAGATCTTATTTCCATTATCGTTCAGAGTTTACACTTTCTTTTAATCACTGCACTGTATATTTTGAATTCCTTTTAGCTAACAATGTGCTCGGTGGTGTTGACCCGAACAAGGGTTTAAAACGAAGAAATTTTGATATAATTACACGTAACCAGCGTTTATCGACGGGATAATCGTTCCGATAAGGGTTCTCTCTCGATAACGTCGCCGACGAGGAAGAATCATCGACGCGCGAGGGCAAATTCGAGACGGAACCGTCGGGCGCGCATTTTCCCCGTCTCGTCATCGCGTTTAAACCGTGCGCATAGAGGCGTGACCGTGAAAACAAGGGATCGATCTGCCAATACGTGTATGTTCACCTTCCTTTAAGGTTTCATCGCGACCCACGGGGAAAATAGCTCGACACGAGGCAATGTAACTATTGCACACGTATTTCCTCGCGTGTCTCTGCAATAAAGCACGGACTTAGGATACGAGCATTTCGAGACCGTGACGTATACCCACCCCTGCTAACCAAATAACCGTCTCGGAAAGCAAATGTTCGCTGTCAAACCTTTCCTACCTAAACCCTGCGCCGTTTAAACTCTAAACATTCCATCGCATGTCATCCTATTTAATATAAACTCCCTGCAAAACAATCTTCTAAACCCTCGCCTCGAGATCATAAAAAATGGCGCAGATTTAACCAGTCAGCTCAGATTTAATTCTTACTTCAGTCTCAGTTCGAGTTCAGCGGGGGACTCTGTCAGTGGAACTTTGCGACCAGTGTGCCAACGAAATAGTCCTCCCGTACACGGTTATATTCGAGGGAAACTTTTCCTGATAAGGAAGGTTACGATTGGGGCGAGCGCTTTTTCGCCGTGACGGGGAATCGGGCGGTAGTTGAGTCGGGAAGAAGTCGTACGGGAGTTCAGAGACGAGATTCAACCCTAGCGAGTATTCTACCGGGCGGTATCGTTATGGAAAAGTCACAATGTCATCTTACAGTCTTCATAGTTTTAGCGTTAAACATATTATTTCTTAAAACGAAAGTCTTCTTCCGCGCGAAACCTTCACTGTTTCTCTTATATAATATACAAAGAAGCGTCAATCGATATCATGGAATCGCAATTTGTCCCGCCGCTTATGGAGTACACACTATCGCTGTCGATTCCCGTCGCCCAGAGTGGCATACAAAATTTAATGCATATTCGATACACGTTTGCCAGCTCACCTGACACATTCATTCGGGCACACGTCGACGCGCCCCGGCTCGCGAAACGAGAAGATCGATCTGACCTGTATCCTATGAATTTTTGTCTGCCTGCGTTCCTTCCTTCCATAGACGGGTACAGAGCGGAATAAATGCAGCGAGCTTCTCTAAGCGCGAAAGAATAATATTTGAAGATATACCGGTGCAGTATATACAGTTCATGGATACAGAATGGCTTAACGCGCAACCGATAATGGACCGTCCTGTAAAGTAGGAGGGAAAGAAATCTATCGGTGTACTTGGGACACGTTCAAGTGGTATATAAAGCGATGCCCTTGGGGATACGAGCCGCCAAACGTTACTACCAGAGGCGACCTGTACCCCTTTGGAAGAATATTCCCACGTTCCCTCGACACTGCTACCATTGCCAAAAGTACAGTAGCAATGTGTCTTCAAAGTCCCCGATCGGAGTGATTAGAAGGCAAAGCGGACTAAACGGCGCGCAGCGTTTCTCTATGCCAATTTTCTCTGTCCTCGCGTAGAAAACGACTACAGCCACGGCCCACTTTCTAGAACCGCGCTGTACTTCCCCCACTCACCCGGCACTGTGCACCTCGCGCGGTTACCTACGCGCCTTCCCCTCACCTATCCCCTCCACGAGCCGCTCGCTCCACCGTCCATTGCGTGCAGCGCGCAGCAGCGGCACAAGGGAATCGCTGGCGGTCGTAAACGAACGGCGCGCGCGATAAATCAGATGCGTGCTCGATAGCGATGGAAAAAGCCGCGTGGGGCCAAGGGAGTCCCTACGATACCGATACACGGACCAGGCGGACGGAGACGGACGGCTGTCGAACGGAAAAGAGAAAGGGACGAGCGCGAGAGGCACAAAGAGATAAACATAGAGAGGTAGAGAGGGACGGGAGGAAAGGAGCGCGCTGACAAACACAACGCCCGTGCGCGAGTAGGTGGCGCGCTCCGTGAATGAAGCACAAAAGCTGTCCCGTAGTTTCTAGAGTCAGTGACCGGGAGGGGGGATACCCCCAGCTCCCCCTCCGGCCGTCCTACTACCTGAGTATCCAGGTTCGTTCCTACCATCGTCACCGTAGCACCACGGTCACCATCGTTACCCCTCCGAAAGCGATATCGTGCTATCCCCTTCCCGCCCCCACTCTAATCCTCGATCGTCACCCCTCCCACAGCGCCCGCCGATCCGTTTCCCCTCGCTCCTGTCCAGGCCAACCTGACTCGAACCCTTCTCCGTGCCTGCACCTAAGTCCTAACTTCCGCCACCCTTCCGCGGGTCACTCTCTTTGCCTTTATGCGTGCCCGTTCCCGACGGCTCCGCTCGCCGTTCACGTCGGATCGACGACCAGAGGGAGGGCCCCCCCCCCCCCGGTGCATGCGAGCGCTCACGGTCGGATCGCCTCTCCCCATTCCCTCCACGTTTCACCTTCTCTCTGTCTCTCTCCCTCGACTTCTGAACCGTCGTATCTCCGCAACGCTCGTAAACACCTCGCGTCGCGGCCCTTGTCGATCGCGATACACTTTCGTGCGCTACGATAACGGGTAAGGGGGACCGACAACAAAACCTTCGACTTTAACGTCCGCTCGACGAGGCAACGATAAACGGGCCGCGTACAAACACATGTGCGATCGGACGCACGGTCGCGGTACGATTCCAGATAACTCTCAGTTTATCGCGGAGCGCGCAGGAGAGAGCGGCGGAGGCGTTTCAGCGTTTGTCTGTCGGCGGCCGGGGGAGGGTGAGAGGGACGCGAAAACTTCTAACCACGAAGGTGCAACCGTGAAAGGTGGCTGGCTGGTGGCGAGGTCTTTGTCGCCGGGATAGGCTGCCGGGATTACCGGTTCACCTCGGCAATGATCGTACGGCCCGCGATGTATCGCGGGCGCACGCGTCGCGGGTCGTTTCGACAGTCCTTTTTGCGAGGAGGTTATCGCGCGGATCGTTCCGCCGGTAAAAGTCAACGCCGAGGAGAAAGAGACCGATGGCACGGTAGCGTGCCGGTCACCGCGTTTTCGTGCTCGGCAACTGTTTCGCGTGTATCGAGGCTCGCTGAGCGAGATCGGCCTGTTGAGTCGTTGACCTGGGAAAACGCGGGAATCGAAGGGACACGGCCGATGGTCCTTTTCCAGCGTTCGCGCGAACAGTTTCGCGATCGTTATCGCGGGATATGGTTTCGAAGTAAACGGCCCCGGTGGCCCGTAAGAATATAATCGTTTTGGAGCAAGTATTTTTTTTTATATTTGTAAAGAAATGTATTTTGACAAATCTGTAGCGTAGAGGCCTACCGGTTTGTCTGTGAGGAACTGTAGCAGTGAGTCCCAACTTTTGGGGGCTCTCAACCCTACACTTTTTGTGTTGATCACCTCTTGTGAATACAAAATTTAATGTGCAACATATATGTATTATTTTATTCCCATTGTTATACTGCAACTATGGTTTTATCTATCTATGCAAGGGGTACACCACTTATATACACATTTCCAGGAGGTCCATGAAGCTTAAAAGGTTGAGAAACACTGAACTACAGTATACCCTTGTAAAACGAAATTTCCTAATGAAATTTCTTTTCACAGCTGTTAAAACTGATTCTGATCGTAATAGTTTATTATGAAATTGAGATACAAATACGTACAGTAATTGTAGCGCTATGAAAATTCCTGATATTAGGAAAAAAGTTTAATGCTGGTTTGGGGTAAAGTGATCAAATTATTAGTCTCTAATAATGAGAGACACAGTACGAGAAATATGTTTTTTTGTGTTTGTGTAGAAGTAAAATCATCCGTGTGACATATAACGTTGTCTAAGTGTTGCCAAGTGTACATTTGCTAATTTGCAAACGTCAATACTTCATAAAAAAAGTAATAAGAATTCAGTGTAACTAAGCTTTCATTTAAAATTTAATTGCTTCAATGATAAAATTGTGAATTTCTGCGGGTGGCCCTAATGATTTCATCGCCCACTGTATAAGAGAAATGTTATTCCATACAGTTGAATGCGCTATAATCTTGCGCGATTCTGTATCCGAAAGGAAATGACTATTCGTATTGATGTTATTTTATCTAAAGTCTGATATCGTGAACGTAAGAAGTGTGGGATCTACTGTCGGAATTTTTTATTTATACGAACAATGATAATCCCTTTGGTAGATTGGATAATAGAGGTTCTACTGCGATTGTTAAATGCGACTTTTTAATGTCGTAAACAGATCAACTCAAGGAAATCTAGACGTTTTCATATTATTTTGCAACGTGGTCTTTTCACGAAACTTTCCACTGGACGTTTTGCAAAAGACCATCCACGTGTCTGAGAGTCACTGTTGCGAGGGAAATCATACCTAATTTGGAGGCGGTGAACGCGTGGGTCATCGCGTGCTATTCGCATGTACAGTGCAGTGTTTCTCATTTCTGCGCGGAGCGTCGAAATTATTTCTTTCTTAAGACGAAAGACGATAAGAACGCTAAGTTTTCTTCACGAAAATATTATCACGTCAATCTCGCGGTTCTAATGGGAACGACTATCCGATTTTTCAAACTTTAAACACGGAAGCCTTTTTACAACGCAAGTAGTACACGCAGAAATGTAAAAATAATGCTCGCGTAAATTTTTCGATTGACGACTACACGTTACGTCAATGTTATTTGTTGTCAGTGGTACTACGAAAATTTTCGAGAGAACCTAAACACTGATAAGCTATCGAACGAGTGTCACAGAGTGCAATTATCTATTGGATCCGAAAAATATGAGCAAGGTTAGCAATGAACAAACATTAAATTGTAACGATCAATGTATTATATAAAAATGTGAAGATAATTTTATAGAAGCCTTTAAAATAATAGAATTCTTAAACCCATTCGCCCAGAGTGAGATATTCATTTACAACATTTGGAACGTAATTGCTACTCTCATTAAATTGAAGAAATTTGCATGAATATATCAGACGCGAAGAAATAAGTGAATCTAGAGACATTACTTGCCTCGACACTGGTTCACCATCAAGATCAACGGAAGATTTCGAGAATGCAATCAGGCTTGTGAAGCTCATGCTGCATACAGCGTGTCACTAAAATACTGGCGCAGATAGAAACTTAATAATAATTTAGAAATAAAAGTATAAATGAAATGTACCAACATGAATATGAAACGTTAAGAATTGTCTACAAAACCAAACGAATTTCCAGGTGCTTAATTACATTTTTCCTCCATCGATTTCCACCGCAATATTCAATTTCCCACGGTAATAAATTGAATATCTGACGATCGTACGGTTAGACGCGTAAAATCACGAAGAGAAGCAACTCGACGGTTTAACCGGCAAAATTTGCTCGCGTCAGTAATTTCGTGACTCACTGTATATATGCTCGTACGTATTGCGAACAGTCGGCGAAAAGTGGCGCGTGGTACTCACCACGTGGCTCGTTGGAGTTGTGATGGTTGGAGTGGGGGGCAACGGCGAGCGGATGATCGGAGGAGGAGGACGAGCTGCTCGCGAGGCGCTCCCTCTTCTTCTCCTGCTGCTCGACGAACCGCGCCGCTTCCAACAATGTCTCCAGGCTCATCCTGACGTTGCCGACTCGCTCCACGACGAGCCCTGTCCCCCTTCAAGATCCTTCGGGAGATTGAGACCCAGCGATCGGACCGTCGATTCCCGTCGCCGGCTCGCGAGGACGAAGAAGTCGAGAGCCCGTTCTCGTGTCTCAACCCTCCTCTTTTTCTGCTGCAGCCAGCCGCGGGTGGCAATCTGCGCGCGAAAACAAAAACAAAAAAAAAGAACGATCCAGCGTTACATCGAACATGCACCACACTGCGATGTCATTGCCGCGAGAACGGGTGGGGGAAGGGGTGGCGGGGTGGGGGATGTGGTAATCCCTGACGGTTCTTAATTCGTCGACCTTGGCGGACGCGAGAAGAAAGGTCGTAATAACGTAAATAATCCACTATCCCGCTCGTGTTCCACCAAGACCGAACGAGGTTCACTGAATAGAGAAAGGGCGGGTGGGGTACCGACGAACTGAATATGATTCGACACTGATCGACGTCACTAGAGGCGTGCAATTTTCTATTACCGTAGGAAAGTCACACATGTTACACTTTCTCCTTTGTCTTTGCAGGAGCACCCGGTACACTCGAGCTATTTTAATAAGACCCCGGCTACGTGGCTGTTTTTATAATGTTCAAAACGTTGCTGTTCGATAATATTATTAACTTGTTCGAACGGAGCTGCAGACGGTACGGGCACGACCGGTGTCTGAGTATACGTCACGTGACGTACGCGTGACGTAACGCAGTCGCGCGGGAAGCTTTATCCCCACCCGCGTACACGTCTTCGTAATACCACACGGAGCAGGGACGCGCAAGCGCAACGTGCGCTTTCCTGGAGCGCAGAGAGCATTAGCACGCATCTCAAGTTCCGATCGCTGGAAACAATCTAACAGGGCCGAAAAGGACAATAAAGCACTGAAAGGGCGCGCACCATTTTTCATTATTTACACCGCAGAACCGAATTATCAGCATACTTTTCCAAAGATTAGCTTTCTATAATAAAACACGCAGAACTGCTTTTGAAGAATTGGTAAACACTCGAGATATGACAAGTTCGCAGCCAGAAAAGTTAAACAAGAGTTTTCGAGTGTTACATGTGTGAGTAAAATAAAAAATTTTTATCCAAGATAAAAGAAGTTAATAAAATACAGCATTTCCTTCGTTGCTTCCAAAAGTATTGTTTCTAAGGAAATGCTAAAAATTCTAAATATTGACAAAGATAAGAGAACTCTTAGAATTGGAATTTGGAAAAGTTGGTTTGTCTGATTGACAAGGTTTAGGTAACGAGAGATTAAAATTTGAAAGTGACATACATACTCGTTTGACGAGGCATCGTCGCGTTTAGTCGAGTCGGATTAGTTTGACTGTTGTCGCTACGTAGCATCGAAAGCAGGGACGAGAGAGTCGTTACGTGGCGTTCGTACGCGCAAGAGCGTGCTCGCGAATACGAGAGCTCGTACGCGAATGTATGTAGGATCGGTACCGGCCGCGGCAAGCCCCGAGAAATCAGTCAGCGAAGAAACAAGGCCCAGGAGACAGAGGCGGGAAAGGCGAAGCAGAGAAACGAGGCTCCGTCGCTGATTTGAAAAGCAGATATATCCCGGGCAGCGTAATCGCGAAAGCGTACCACGATCGCGGAGCGGGTAGAATTGCGTTCCGTGGCACGGTGGAACCACGGGGAAATAGGAGAGAGAGAGAAACGATGCGCCGCGTCCGGCTGGTAAAATAGTAGTCACGTCTCTTCCATAGTACGAAAAGTCAAGAAGCGTGCCGTGCACCGAACGAGCTCCTTAAACTGACAAAGCGACACACACGTTAGACGGGCGACGCACGCACCGTTGGCCAATAGGAGCTTGCGATAACGTGACGTCATGAGTTGAAGTACCGTGCGATTGGCTGGGTCTATTATGGCACGGAAAACACGCCACGCAACCACCTATACACATGTTAATTAAATAGGCGATAGTCCTGACGAGATAATGTTCCGCGATGGCTTTTAAACGGGCGTGGTGAGGCTAGAAACGGATAGAATATGATCAGAGACTTACGGGTACGCCGCGACTGTGTCCCGGCCGCAATGGAAACACGCTGGAACCCACTTTCACGGTGGAAATCAATTTCTTGGGAGAATATCTGCGGTATTTCCGCTGTCAGGCATGCGACACATGCGGGCGATCACGAGGCACACGTAAGTTTTACGAACAGCAGACGATCTCGCGACGTTTCACAGCACACCGACGGTTATAACCTGATCGATCTAGCGCGTGGCAGAAACATTTTACAAGTGCTAACCACTGCGCATCAACAGCCATGCTTGCTTGGCCACGATTCACGTGTCTGGGGTCCGAGGTATAGACCAATCAAAGCGCGACTCATGACGTCACCTGGCTGTATCGACCAATGAACGCAGCCCATGTGACGCAGCACTCCGCTGGGCGTGTAAGAGAAGTGTCGAGCTGCTGTATATTGCTCGTTGGTCGGCGCACTTTTTTCGCGATTTTCTTAAATTCCCGTCGGCATCATCGCGAGTTACGTGCCGAAATGGGATTTCGGGAACGGCCGATAGCTTTTGCGAGCGGGCTTACCTTCCGGTGGACGCCAGAACGAACGAATATCGCGACAATCGTACACAGCACACCCGACACCCGGCTCGCCCGGGCAAACACTCACTCCGATCTCGGCGGCGTCACCCTCTGCCACCTTTTGTCACGTTCCTTCTCTGTCACATGGATCGGTGCTGCGCGCTGTTGCCGCATCTACCATATGGAAGCATACACTTCATTGTTTACCTTTGCGCGCGCGCCAAAACTACGTACCGTCACTTTTTCGAAAGCCAATTCTATTGTTGATTCCTTTACAGTTTATTTAAAATCGAATACGCGTCCCTGTACTGTATGCTCTCAGCCGATCCAATACAAATAACATCACTCTCGCATCCTCAATCCATCGAATGTCCCTCGATAAATCTAACAAATTAGTTAATAGAGATTACTTCGTGGGTCCGAAACTACCTACATGATTAATCAGAAAATGTCGAATTTGAAGAAAAATTCTTATTACGCTCGATTGAACAAATATATATATATATATATATATATATGTAATTTATGCGTCATTGCTTAAAAACACAGGTATCTTTAGATGACAAGCACAACTAATAGTTCTGTGGCTTATAAACGTATACAGGATATTAAAAATTAAAAATACAAATTGTATGGAGAACTTAAATGAATACAGGTCATCAGTGATTGAAATCAGAATTCAGATTTCAGTGTTTTTTTTCTCAGAAAGTATATTATCACCATGTATATACGATAAATAAAACATTTGTAAAAATCATGTAAGTACATTTGCACAACATGAACGTTATATGAACGTGGTACAATATAAACTCATTTTTGTAATTGACAATAAAATTTACGTATACTGTATGCAGCAAGATTTCCTTTCAACGAAAGAGGAATAAAAATATCATTTACTATACATTTGCCGAAATATTTTACTTCGAAATATACATTTCGCACAAAAAAAAACACGTGCTAATGTGATTTTATATATTAATCTTCAACCATTCTGTGTAACCTTTTAAATGATCATAGTGCAGTTTGTTTCAAATTATTAAACACGATAATATTATTTATTTGTTTTATCAAGAAAAATTAACTAAATTTCGTACAAGCTTTTTCTTCTATGATTTATAATCTAAAACAAATTCAGCAGTAGAAAATATGACTAGAATTCGCACAAAATATTATATACTACAATCTACATACAGATCTTAGTAAATAATATTACTATGGAATACATTTTTACATTACAAATTTGAACGAATTCAGAATTACGCATAATTCGCAATTTAAACGTTCTTATCAATCCTGCTAAATCTTTTACTGTAGATAATGTATTCTTGATGAATTACGCAGAAGTTGAACTTTTATTCGTACCAAAATATAGTTTCTTTCCAAGTTTTTACGGTAGCTGTCGCCGATCGCAGCTTCCAATGTCACGTACAATTAATGTCAAGAATATACCACAGTAAAAGTATCAGTACAAATTTAACGTCTCGTGTTGCTGATTTGTAATAAATTATTTAATATTTATTTACATGGCTACCGAATATATTTTATAGAAACTGTACAAACATAAGAAATATAGTCATGGAACGAAACTATAATATACTGTATTTTTATGTTTGCACGCGAAAGCACCTTCGTTCATATTAAACACAATAATTTTCAGAGTCTTATTTCCATTTTTCAGCACATGCAGAAATTCCTTCCTAGACTTATTCATTATTTTGCGAAATATACTTGCTTCATATTACATTGTGCTATGAAAAGAGCAAAAAATACTGTAAAGAAAGAATTATTACAAATTTAAAACAGAACATTCAAAAAAATAACTTTACAAACTGTTTTCAATATAATACTTCATCTAAACACAAAATACACTCTAAGGGCGCGATACTAATGAATTGCAGCATGTCACTGGCAGAATTCTTCACATTTCCTAGCAGTCCTTTTAATAATAAGTATAGAATTTACATTCGTTCAGCAGCACCGCGCATTAAAACAATGAGCCGGGCCATCTAAGAGGTTCCCAAAGTTAATAATAAATATGCGGTTCCGTTTCCCACGCGACGAATTTTGGAATCGGAACCAACCCAATTAATGCCTCCCTAAAGGTGAGTAACACGTTGAATTATTTACCTTACGATACTGCAGACTCGATAATGGAAGTTTATGAACACTTTATAGTCACTACAAAAAATGTTTACAGAATCACTTGTTTTATAGCCAGAGCCAAGAGAAAGTATTATGATGTTTCACCCTTTTATATAAGTTATTTATTTTTTTTTCTTACTTAATATTTTGTTCAGATACTGTAAATCTCAACTAACATACGGATAAACAATTTTAACTAAATAATGCTCTGTCAAAGCATTGGTTATCTGCTCAGATTACTAACATAAAGGTGCTTCAATTCCGTCTTTGGTGTGTTTTCGAACAGGGCAGCTCGATTTTGTCCCTCCCCTTTCTTCACCCAATGACCATACACTCTGAATGCACAACCATCAATTACCTACAAATATTAGACCAAATATTATTCCATTTAATTAAAAACGCCAGTTAAATTACTTCATATTTCGAGATTAAATCGATAATTCTTCCTATCGCAAATGCGCCAATGTCATTCTATATCTGATGTTTCGTCAGAAAATTTATTAAAATAATCACAAAAGAATACCTTTCGTAGAACTTTGATCCTATAAGGATCGGTGCATGCCACGTGAGTCGAAAGAGGTTCGGGTGTCGTATGAAGCCGTTTGATACGTACCACTGCACGAACACAAATGATAGCTAACTGGAATCTTTTTCTTGCATTAAATGATTTTGCCTTTAACTCCTGTGTAAAATATAAAATCAGATAAAAACTGGGAAAGTATTGAAATAAGATATTAAATCTTACATTTTATTAAGTGGTGCCCTGAAAGAAAAGTATTGTTAAACGAATAGAGAATATTAGCAGCGATATACACAATAATGAAATAATTCACAAAACTGTACATTAGATGGTTCTAAAAGACCGAAAGCTTTTATCTTTAGAGTGTCACGCGATTTTTATAAACTTTATTTACGAAGCCTGCAGAAACAGAACAAGCAATCAGGGAAAAGCTGATGTATACACATAGAAGGTTTGAAACATTACACTTTTATATTCCTTTAATTTACCATGCCGAGTTAGTAGTTAATGCTCTCTCATTTATTACTATTAATTAATTAATGCTCGATGCACATTTGCGTATTCATGCCTTAATAAACTTTTCCCATGCTTGAAGGAAACGTTATAAAATTTTCTTTTTTATTGAACAATTGTAAATCAGTTATGCACAATTATATTCAATGTTTATGTTTATGCTTTGCTCCTCGCACATCTAGATAAGAGTACTCTTAACGTAGTGTGTTTAACAAACTCACAGAACGGAAATATAAAACGAAATAAACGTATACATTAAGTTTTAATTAAATCGACGTATTAATAAAAATCAAATTAATCGGTAGAATCCACATTCAACAGCAAACAAAATAAAAACAAAAAGAATTTACCAAAGCTAACTGAGATATCCTACTCAGACGCCGCGAATTAGATGATAGTGAACGTTTTAGAGGAGCGATGTCTTGATCCCACAGCTGTAATTCCAATAATTTTCTATACATCGTAATATTACAATATCTTTCCTTAAAATAACTGTTGCCAAATTAGTAACATTTACTCAACTGCGAGACAGACGTTTCACATTGTTTTTGTGAAGCAAGTGTGTCGTGTTGCCAGTACACAGAGTTGAAGACGTAAAGCAAACAAAGAAAAATGTATAACCATGAATATAATACACTTCCTTTCAAACGAATACATAAAATAAATAACGGCTTGAGAGTATCCTGTCTTTTCGTGTGAAAATTTACATGTTATGATACAAATGCATATGTAGAGTTAAAGATATTTACCACTGTATGAAAAAACGTATGCTCCAACGCTTCTTTGATAGAAATCCTCTTCCTAGGATCAATGACTAGTAACTTTCTTATCAGATCTTTTGGGGCTTCTGAAAGCACAATTCAGATATAAAAGTAACGAAAGCTCAAAAATCGACTGTATTATAAAATAAAAGCATAAGGATATGGCAACCGAAACGTGCATCTCGTGCTCGAAGATTAATAAATAAGCAATTTTTACCTTGAGCATATTTATTATTCACGCACGGAACGGATCGCATTAAGAGAATTATCTAAGATGATAATACTTTCCTGATATTATCGTGGATTATCATTTCACGTTTAAGCATCAATACTATTCGAAGATCATTCGAACTTCCACCCAAAATATTAGGTCTGTGTCTCGCAGAAGTTTGTAAATTTGACACAAACTTAAAAACTCACGAATTTAATTTGTAACACAAACTGTTACTATCGCCCATAGAAATGTACTGCCTTCTCAACAGCACATAATAAAACGAAATGAAAAGCAAATGTATTAAAGAATACTTGACAACAGAGACGAAATTTAATACAATCGCGTTTCGTTAATAAGGCAGAGCAGTATCATCTTTATTTCTCCCCGTTTCTACTATATTTTCAAGGGACCGTTTATTTCTTACAAGTATAGTATCCTCTCACTCTCATATCTACCAGAAATAGTGAGGATAGCGACGAGCGTGTAGAGGGTACATCGAATTTATAACGAGAGGATACTATATACCGAATAGAGTTAGAATAAAATCTTCTGGAAACAATGCATACTAACACATTCAGATTGTTAATTAACACATTCACTGCCACCGCTGTTACAGCGGCCCTCCACACGCCACTCCACCGTCAACGATCATTCACTTGCAGATAAATTAAGCGCAAATTTACCCTCCATGCAACGGTTTAAAAAACAACCTTCCTTACGAATCTATAATTACGTTTCACGTTCATTTTAATAGGCAACGATCGTCACCTGTTATGTCTGCCCATTCCGGGGACGTAAACGTATATTTCCCTTCCATAATATTCCTAAGCATGACCATCTGCTTCCTGTGCCAAAAAGGTGGGCAACCAACTAGCAAAGTAAACATAATTACCCCACAGGCCCATCTAAAAATGAATTAATCGATATGGCACGACAGTAAGAATTCAATTCTTATATTATTGCTACGAAAATAATGCGCGTGTACTAAATCGGGTTCAGCTTACACGTCGACTTCATAGCCATAGCCTTCTGCATTTTCGAACATATTGCACTTCAGCACCTCCGGCGCCAAGTACCCAGGAGTACCGCAGAGATCTGCGAAAGAACGTCGATAATTAAAATTAGATATTCTTACGGATTGCACAACCGTTCTTACGTAATTCTTTCTTTTATAAGAATAATTCACGAACCATATAATTTATCTCCTACTTTCAATACTCTAGCGAAACCGAAATCTGTTATTTTTATATTCAGATTGTCGTCCAGCAATATGTTCTCTGGCTTCAAATCTCTATGTACAATTCCTTGATTATGTATATGTTGAACTCCTTCAAACACTTGTCTCATAATGTAGCGTGTCTTTTTCTCGGAAAGAGTAACAACAGATGTGAGGTAGTCGAATAATTCTCCGTTCTTACAGATTTCGAATATTAAAAAGATGAATGTACTAGATTCGAAGACATCGTGCAATTCGACTGGAATGATAGAAAAGCAGGTTGCGTGTAAAATGAATCGCGTGTAATTACATCCATTCCTTGCGCGTCTAGAGACTTACTAATATAATGATGGCCGGCCACTCTACGAAGAATTTGCACTTCCTGCAACGTGGCATCCTTCATGGTATGACCTTCGTCGTTAGTTTCGTTACTAATATCTATAATTTTAGCCGCATACTCTACACCTGTTTCTTTTTCTATACATCTTCTCACGGTGGAAGATATCCCTCTGTAAACATTAATACAGCATTTAATTGACGTTGCGGAATGTCCGAACGGATAATTAAAGTAGATTATTGAAAATTGAACAATTCTCCACCAATACTAACGTATTTGGAACAAAAGTATTTCTGAATAGTGACGAAATATATACGTGAAGTTACTCTGTTTCGTGTTTATTTACGCATAGTACACGTTCCGTGTTTCGGGTTATCGTTAATGCTGTACAAATAAACATCATTCGACCAACAACTGACATGCATGAACGAATCTTTTGTTACATCTCGCCCTGGAATATATTTTTCAAGACTTTCATGATACAGAAATAAAGTGCGTCGCATATTAACGGGACGCGCGAATTTGGGAGATTCCCTGGAATAAACGACAGAGATAAGTATCGAGCGATCGACGCTCGACACGAACCAGAACAGAACGTTTTGTTTTCGCGCAGCGTTTAACCAGTGCCCCTAGTCCGCTCCATCATTGGAACTGCCAATCTTTTCCGGCGGGCCCTGTCATTTTGTTAGTTTACAAATAACAAAAAAGAGGCGAGAAGAAGAAAGAATTGTCATTGAATCGTACGTATTTATATAGCTTGGTCCAATTATATAATTGTACAGGTTAGTTTGTCCGAGGCGGTAAGAAATCCTCGGTTCGTTCATTGTAATCGCGATGCACCAGGATCTAATAATATAAACACGAACATATCTATCATACGCCTGTACTCGTCGAAGTAATAAAAATAGTACGCTATGCTGTTCCTCTCTCTCTCTCTCTATTCCATTCTCCCTTTTATCTTTTTTTTGTCAAATATCACGTGACGAACCTTCCAAGGATTTCTTTGGGTTCGTATTTCGCGTAAAATCCTTTCGCCGCGTCCTTGTCCGGTAAGAGGTCGTCCCCTTCGTCTTTTGCCATCATAAGCACAATATTTCTTTCATATAGGAAATATCACATTCAACAGCCACCGTGTAGATAGCACATGTTCCTTCAGCTTGAAAGGAACAAGTTCGAACGGATGGCTCCTCCACCCGACGCGATTGTCATTATACGTATCTTTACAGAGCGTCGCGCTGGGTTGCACGCCTACATTCTAAACGAAACGATGTTAACAGATCACTGATCACCGTCCACCGCCGATAATGGCTACGATAGATCCGTTGGGGAGACGGAGAGGGACACGCGAACGCATAAGCACTGTGAGAGGAACAATGGCGATAGCCGAGCACGGAGTAACGAACGAAGAGGGCTCTGACGGAGCAACTGTGAAAGCACCGACCGTCGGACGCGTCAAAAGGAAAACGAGCAAGCGGTAAATAGTAATCTATTGTCGGACGAAAAATTGCCATCTCAAGGTGTGCACGCGTTATGCACGTCGATCTATACTCAACTGGTAAGTCCGCTGTCACGTGACTGGCACATTACTATTTTAAATCATACGGCTCCGATTGTTGCGCCCGTTTCATTTTTTTTGGCACCCTATTCGCCCCGGACTCGGATAGGTCCATTTCTGTCACTAATCCGTTCAGCCAGAGATTGATAAACGTAAAGGGGCCATCCTTAAATTACGTAAGGGTAATTTTGACCATTTCTTACCCCCTCCCTCCCCCAGTATAAGAATTCGTAAGATTTGATATTGCAACCCCCTTCTTACGTAATACTTTTTACATTGAAATTTTTCAATTATTAAAATTCTTTTAGAGGTTTATCTAATTCATTTAACTCTGTTTCGGGAAATTTAAACTAAAAAGCTTTTCTAGAACATTAATGATAGAATTTGTATTTATTGAAAAATAGATTAAAAAATATTACGTAAGATGCTACCTTACTCCCCCGTCCCCCTTGTAAGAAAACATAAGAAATTCGCGACCCCCTCCCTCCCCAAAAAAGCCTTACGTAATTTAAGAACGACCCCAAATTATAAAAGGAGGGTAGTGTAGACCAAAAGCAATTATTTTTTACGAGCTTTATACGACCTTTTTATTTGGTATAAAATCAGTGCTGGATTTAGCCCTTAGGCTAACAAGGCTGAAGCCTAGGGCCCCGTTTAGCTGGGGGCCCCTCATTCTAAATATTTTCTTCGAAAAATTAGCATTTTTTTTATATTATGTTATTAACATGTATCTTTAATGTTTATTTATGTTAATGTTATGTTTAGTTTTGATATTCAATATTAATTTTGAAATTAAATCCTTATTTAGATTATACGAGTATTATGATAAAAAAAAAATAAAATCAGCGTCATTTTATTTTTTACATTTAACCGAGGGCCCACCAAATATTCAGCCTGGGGCCCCCTGAAAGGTAAATCCGGCTCTGTATAAAATGTACAGTCTAACGGGGAGAGGGAGAACGTCGTTTGAATTCTCATTCTTTCGATCCTGTAAATCCAAGTTACCCTCGGGAGTATGAATCTGTAAAACAGCATGTTTGGTATGGACTAACGATATACAGGGTGTCGCGTATAAACGTTTACAGACTGTCCTCTCCGTTCTGTCGGATAGAACAGTTCTGTAATGCTTTATGCGTGGGACACCCTGTATACGGCATGAATATAAATAGAAGCTACCGCTACCTCGGCTGCTCCTCGCAGTTTTGCCCTTAACGTCGATCGCTATTGTGTCGCACGATGCATCCATCTTTTTTCTTTTTTAATATTGCAATGCGGATGTTAGGGAAGAAAGTTGCAGCAAAAATACGAGGATTCGATACATGGTTTCAAGGTAGACGTAATGGAGTATGTGTTTACGGACCGCGCAGCTGCGCGAGCAAGGCCTCATTTTTCCGACATTCAATAGTGAGCTGCCTGACCGCAACAACGTATTTGCGTTGTTGTTCTATCAGAGTGGCTAGCTGACGACTCAGAGCATCCCTTCTGTTCTTCTCGTCGGCGCATCGCTTCTCCACCTACGAGAAACACGAATCTCTTATTAAAATGATTCTGAATAAACTGAACAGAAGGCAGTAAAGTTCATTATTGTTTCAGGTTCTGCGTAGCATCTTCTGAACTGACCTTTTTCAGTTTTATAAAAGAAACTTGATACCATTGGCCAAGTATTTCTGTGCGTTTTTTTAATTAATACGAATACAGAACTGTACAAGATTAGTTAGAAAGTTGTAAGTTCCTTTACCTTCGCTTTATTGCGTTTCACGCCCGCAACAATCGCGTCGAATTGCTTCAAAAACTGCTCCTTACCGCTCGTCGATGCCATAGCTCTGATAAAAACAGAAAACAAGGGTCACACAAGCCCTTATCGGCGAACAATCGATGTAAACAGGATGTTTGCGTGCTACTCACTCGTTGTAATTATCTTGGATGGAATTTAACAGCGACAATTCTTTGCTCAGGTAAAGCTTCGTGTCGTCCAGGGTGTTGTACAGGGTGTAATATTGCTTCGTTTCTTTGTGCTTGGCCGAAACTGTAATTCGGGATAATTAAACGATACTTTATCGGTACAACGACTTGGCGAAACATCGACGAACGAAAATAGGTCGGCGAACCTTGGTTGTATAATTCCATAAAGCGTCTTTGGTATTGTGTAAGCTCAGAGCGACCAGGTACGTCATCCAATTGTCTAGTCAGAGACGCGATGGCTCTGTTCTTCTTGGCCAATTGTAATCTGGCCTTTGTCACCGTTTCCTTTTGTTCCTCGTATTCTTTCAAACGATCCTCCTCCTCCTCCGACGTTCCGCTCTCGATTTCTTGCAACTTGCCGCGCAGCAAATTCAAATCGGATTTGCATTGCTCCCGGAAATTGTGTTCTTGCTCCTTCAAACCATCGTGCACCAACAACAGCTCCTCCAGACGCTTGTAAACACTGCAGGGGCAACGAAAGTCAAGTTTCTTTCACCTGTAATTACGGGACTGTTACAGAAAATCGGAGAATTATTAACGAGTACCTGTCGTGTTCATCGATCCCCAACTCCTGTGCCTTTTTCAACGAACGCTCGATAGCTTGTCGCTTCGAGCGGGATTCGGTCGTTTTATCAGTTAATTCTGACACTTTAGTGGACAGGCTGTCTTTCTCCTTTGTTAACTTTCGCACTCGATTTTGGAGCGCTGCTCTTTGCTTCTGCAGCGCACTTAATGCTGTTGACGTGATGCCACTTTCCTGTGATCAATCATCGATCAATGTCAGATTTGTAATTTGTTTGTAGGATTTCGAAATTTTATCTGATTCGTCATTTACCTCCATATCGGATGTGGACATTGTCGCATACTTCTCGGCCACTTTGGCGATCTCTTGAGCTTGAATCCCGACGATGTTGCCTACCGCCGCGACGCTCAAACGAGCCTGCGCAGATTACGATTGATAAACATCGAATTGATATTTGTTTAACATGTTTACTCACCGAACTTTCTTCAATGGCAGCGAGGTTTCCAGCTAACTGTTCCGTGTTCTCCTATAAAAGAAGGATGAATCAATTTCTGTATATAAATACTGGCTTACAAATTTAAACAAGCGCCTACTTTTCGCTGCTCCTTTCCTATTTTCTGCATCTGAATGCAATAAATATGTAAGAATCATTTAAAGTTATTCATTCACCTTTTCAATTAAATTATCTTTGCCTTCACTTTCTTTCGCATCGCTCGCAGCTGCCGCTGTTGGCGATCCAGTGGTTTTCGTAGAATAATATAAAGGCGCCTCGTACTCTAAAACGGTGCTAAGAAACCTGGTAGACTCGTCTCTGGTAGAACCGTCCTTGTGCTTGAAAAGGCGCCGTGGTTCGTACGATCTCTGCGAAACAATTGCAACTTCTATTATTTAAAACGAGCGATCTTGTAACAATATATCTTACCTTCACCAGTTGAATGTTTCGTATAAGATTTTCTTTCACCGCTGCTGCAGAGCTGGCATCCTCGTCGAAAGAATGCTTCTTATCAAACTGATTTAAAGCAAACGATCGCACGAAATCAGCTGTTCCCTCTCGAGTTTCCATAGACCGTTTAATTAGCCACTAAAATTTACAAGACTGTTTAAATAATCATAAGGATCTTGTCAAGCATCGGAGGAATAGACTGCCTACCTGAATAACAGGGAAAATGTGAATACAATCCAAACCCTGAATTTGATGTGGTTCTATCCTGTACGGACAGTTCATTTTGGGTAGCATGGCCACAATCTTTTCGGTTAACGATCTGAAAAGGAAGTATGTACAAGAATATTTGACACCAAACATTAAATATTTTTTATACTTACATTTTCTGACCTATGGTTAGATTTTCACGGAATAATAAATCGATGTCCACATCGAAATTGCAGGATTCGATGCACCAAGTCATCCCACCAATCACCTAGAAAACACTGCCGTGTATATTCAATTTTTTTCTCATAATATATCAGTTCCATTATGTTTGATTTTAATTTACCTAACAAGGTAAGTGTCGTACGTACCTTGTCGAAGTTTGATAAACCTTTTATCCTTGCCCGGAAGTACCCTGCCGCCAAAAGAAGATCGATGATATCTTGAAATCTCTTAGCCTGTTCTTCATCTTCGCGCACATCAGCCTGAACAAAAATATTTTACGCACCTCTTAGCGATACCTTGACAATTTGAATTTCCCGCTTTCCTACGAATACGCGCTTATTAGTACGGGAAACTCGAGGTAGATGGCGTTGGCAATTTTAAACAATAATCGTGCATTTCTATGTTGAAATATCTACTAAA
Source organism: Andrena chrysosceles (assembly GCA_963855975.1). NCBI lineage: Eukaryota > Metazoa > Arthropoda > Insecta > Hymenoptera > Andrenidae > Andrena > Andrena chrysosceles. Next base: position 3,441,453 of record OY979766.1, on the reverse strand, counting down.
AGCTGTAAATTTCTCAAACGACAACAGTGTCAAGAAATACATAAATAAATATATAAATCAGAATTGTATAAATGAAGAATTTAAGTATGAATTAGAATGGAAACAGGTGAAACATCGAATGGACCGGAGGAACGATGAAACGTGGAACAAATAGTGAATAACGGTGCATCAAAGTCCGAATAACGCATTGCATTGTCTAATACTTATATATGATATGAAAACTTTGTATTAATTCTTAATAAACAGGATGTAATATCGAATATTAGCACTGTTGTAAACATACCTCAGTTGTTTCTGAGCTTTTTAACAGTCTTTTGGGTACGTCGTTTAACATGGTTAGACGACGTTGAATTTAGAAATCACGAAGTATGCGAAGTATTTGGAATGAAAACAAAATTATCGATACTTTTTACAGTATTTAGCTCGTAGAACGCTGTCACTTGACATTCCACACTCTTACTCCGGTTGCAGCCATGTTGCTTTCATCACACCCAAACTTTAAGCTGCGTTTCTATGTAGTGCGTTGTGGTATTGCCTTTTCTTCGGGCTATTCTCAAAAGTAAATAATCTGAAATAGATGGAATTATAGTGATAAAAATAAAAACTGAATATTGAAACTCTTCTTGGATCATTCTTGGATTCGTTTTCGACTGAAATATTTCTATTACTGTCACTACGAAGAACGGGTGCAAATTCACTTTTTTGCAGTAAAAGATCCTCGCGAGTCGCGACTTTTTACAGCCATTAGAGTTCGTTACACAATCGTATCAAGCAGAATAATTGTTATATCCTTAAAAAGTGTTTTTAGAAATTGCAGCGATGCGCGCTAGTGAAAGATAGGAACAAAAATGGGCGTTAACATATGTCCAGTGTGCCAGCCTTAAAAAAAAATGTTCAATTCTGCCGTAGCTTGGCATTGGCGTGTTTCGACGCCGTGGCGTAGCCGCAATTACATTGTTTTATTGAATGATCGCCTCATACATGAACAAATTATCAATGGTCGCATTCCTTCATTTTGTTAATCGAATAATTTTCTTTATTATTCCACAGAATCTTTATTATAATTTCAATCTGTATACCTATAATATCGAAGTAAACTTACGAAACGATGCACGATAACAGCATACAATTTTTATTTCCGATAGACAGACGGAATTGAGAAAGAATCTAACGCAACGAAAATTTCATAGCTAATCATTCCTTCCTTATTATTTGAAAATATCTCCTCGAAGAGGTTCAGTGAGACTCTGGTAAGAACGACCGAGCGTTTTCTTGGAGGCTGGAAAATTTATTTTCACACTGCCACTTCGTCATGACGATTATCATAATACGGGACACTTTCTCGTCGTCAATTATCTTCCCAGCAAGGAACAAGAGGACTCGCGTCGAAGAGAAAAATAGAAACGACAAATTATATGTACAACAGTTGCCCGCGTAGCGATCGAGAGCGTGACACGGACCGATCGATCGCCGATCGAGCAACCTCAGGTCAATTGTCAATATTTTATTTTTATGATCCATTTATTAAAAATATGCACTAATTCACATCGAGAGTGTGACTGTGTGTGACTGTATGTGTATGTATGTATCCGTATGTTCCATTACTTTCAATCAGAGTAGAGTATGACGCAATCGTTTAATATTGTCCTCTATCTACGCGTTCAGACACTTTCTAGCACGTAATTCTCAAAATATACAATATTCTCGAATTCTCGCCGTTTTACAAAAGACTAGATTCATTCTTCCTAGACGCTTGGGTAAATTTTGAATTTCTAACTAGAATCCTGACCATATCTCTTTCTATCTTCGTATCTTCGTCGTTCTACGATTTTTTCCCTTCACCCTTAAAATCGTCTTTCCTTCTCTCTTTCTTTTTTCGCTTTTGGTCGAGTTCGCAAGTAATCCCGTTCATCGAAAATCATCGCGTTTTCATCCTGCACGTGTCGCATACGTGTATACATATATATTACATGTTACATATGCGTGTAGAGTTGAGTACATAGCTATGCGTTTCCCGAAGATTTATAATTTGGAATTTTCCCATTCGAACGAATATGGCACGTTGTACACGCGTCCTTGTCGCGCCGCGCGCGAACATGCGATTTACGACTGAAAGTCGTGGATACCTTGGTTACCGATCGTCCCTTTGGATCTCTCGATCTTTTGTTATTTTCTCATCGAGACTCTTACGCTGCACAATGGTGAAATGAGGAAACAGTAAAATAGAAGTAGGCAAATGCTATAAATACATTTCGCAATTTGTTTTTAGCAGGAGATATCCATGACTTTTAGTTCTAGCGACGATTACGGGTGATTACTCTCAGTATAGCCTGCGCAAGAATCGGAACTTAGTTAAAATTCGCTCGCTTAGCATAACATAAACAGGAATTTCCGGTTGTAACAAGTGCATATTTTACATTTTAATCTGAGTGTCGAACGTGAATCGGTTCCACGATCTTCTAGGAAAAGATAGTCGTCTCCATGTGATAATAAAATAGAAATAGTAAAAATAATAACATATGTTAACATAAAATATAATAGAACGTAATATATTACATATCTCTGCGATAAAATTACGTGCGTATGGCACTTCCATACGAACACGAAACCAATAGAAAATAAAAAAAATAAAATAAAAACTTCCAACCGAATTCTCGAATTCGCGACGTATTGAATTCGTTACAGTTACTCGTGTGATCCGCGAATGATTTTTGACCGACGTCTACGTCGATCGTTGAGTTCAGAATTTACGTGGTTGTTCGTGCGGTTTACATAGAGTATTATAATAATAAATTCACGCTGCAATAAATACAATATATTAAAATACGACGAGTTTAGATCAGCGCATGATTTCACACATGATTGTGTCTACAATTAATGCACAATTTTCAATTCTTACATTACTTGTTAACGGTGGCAACGCAACTCTGGGGAGGGGGACGTATTTCTACGTCGATTATACCTGAGCGTTCAAATGTTAGTGTTCGAAATATACATAAAACTATTCAATAATGTACTGCAAACGTTTACGTCGCGTAAATACGTTGTTGGTTCAGGACGTGCGATTATTTAACGACGTATTGGTACGTCGATCTTCAATGGCTACCTTAAAAAACGGTATCCCCAATATATTAATAGTAAAACGAAATATTTCTTAATTTAAGCAGACCTTGATAGACAACATACGACAATAGCATTTCCACACAAATTCGAGAATTGGTTCTCCGGCGATTCGCAAACATTGCGAATCTTCTTGCACATTTCGGGGTATATCGAAGATGGCGAGTAAAATGCAGCGTGAAATTGTCGAGTCGTTGGAATGAGGCGAGAAAGGTGATAACGGAGGATCTAAAGGATCTTAATCGCGCAAGCGATAATCGTGGCTCACAGTGTTTAGATATTTCGGATCACAGGTTGTGCGTTGAAGAAGAAATCTTCGCTTCGGTGGGGAAGCACGAAGAAGGTAAAATAGTTGCATCTTCGATATACAGTGAGCTGCAATACTCTCAATTATTGTTACAGTAATGTAACGGAATAGAAAAGTGTACGAAACAAAGTAGTGCCGCGAATGATCGACGTTTCGTTTCAATTAGCAATAGCTTGGTGTTCTATCTCTTCGGTTTCGCGGAAGAGAAACTTTCAATTTAAATCCTGCGATGTTTATGGGTATTGCATAAACACTTAGGATGCTCATAAAAGAATATATTAATATTACTGTTGTAGTATCTTTTGTAGAGGAATTTTTTACTTGTTCATTGAAGAAATAGCCAACGATAAATAAATTGATGCTTCTTGGCAAAGCTGTGCTAATAATCAATGAAAATAATACTGCTTTAAAAATAAAATTCCCTATATTCAAAGAATGAGATTATCTTTCATAATATAAGAGAAACCTTAATGTAATACAAGCAAATGTATACATATGCAGTCGCTGATTTATTATCAAAATCACGACGACGTTAATAAAAAAGCAGGTTGATTTGTTTATTTAAACAAATAAAACTTATTTATCGCGTAGAAAGTTTTCTTCGAATTATCAGTAACTGGGGCACTTCGAAGCCTTTATGTGCTTTAAAATCATAATTCACTCAATTATAGTTGACGTCCTACTTTTGCAAAATTAGTAAAAAATTCAGGATTCTCGAAGAATTAAAAATATAAGAAAAATTGTAGAAACTTAAAGAAGTCACTAAATACCAAGGAGTATAAGCTCCAAATATACACTGGCTTTCCCTTCCCCTGAAATATTCTGTTCCACCTAGTCATAAAATCAAGCGATGCGAATAAAAATAATAAACGAACAAAATGAGATTACTCGAAGCTCGAAAACATTCAGAACAGCGTTGCTAATTGAAACAAATATAACGACATCAATCATTGATACTGACCACGGTTCAGATCGAAATTCTTTTTTCCCTTTGCTTACGAGAAGATAAAAAATAATAATAGTAGAGTTTTATTCGTTCCACGAAAGTCAATGTGACGAGCGTTCACTTATTCGTCAACGCACGACGCTTTCGTCAAAACGGGACGAGACTTAATTAGTACGAACGTTCTTCAGTAAAATATAAACATTTTGTTAGTAATACATGAATAAAACGTGGAGGTACGCAAACATGCGGTAAAACAAATAGCTTACGTCGATTGAAGAGAATAGCTAGGCTATCAATTCGCAAATCGCGATTCGCTTAACTAGGCTCGAACGACAAGGCGTCATTCTTCTTTTCCTTTCCCTTTCTTTCCTGCCTAGGCAAGGGTAGCTTGCAGTATTATCGTAGAAGTGATACTCCGACGGGTCTGCGACACACTTGAGCATGGAACGAAGAAGAGATTCTCGTGAATTGCTGCCTCAAGCTTGAAGAAAATCGTCCGTTTCGCGAAACAAACGCTCATCTGCGAAGCTGAGACTTGGACGAAGAGTAAGAATGAGTATCTTAGAACTGCGACAAATGCTGACAACATTGGAGCTTCTTCGTTTTTAATCAGAAAGGGGGAGGAAGCAGTAATAGTTATAAAAGTAACTATTAACGGAGGATGATTAATCCTGTGACTGGAATTTCTTCCTGTTTTCGATTGTTATGTGATGCTTTTTAGGCTCCTACATTAATTGTTAAATTAATAAAATTATCAAATCGATGACCTAGTGCACAAATATTCTATATCCACTTTTAGCGTTTTCGAGAAGATAAAATTCAGGGACATTCAAGGAAGAAAAATATTATTTTTGACAAATTTATGAGGTACTTGAAGAACTATCTGTTGCATATAAAAACTCAAATTTCGCAAAAAGTGAACATCCAATAATTGTGCACTAAGCCATGAAAATACAAGGAGGAAAATCGCTTTGTGGTAAAAGTTCCTTTCCATTGAACTTCGCGGTTCATATTCTCTTTCCACTTAAAAATCACATTTCTTATAGATCTCGCATAAAGTCTTACGCAGAACTCATAAAAATGTAAGTCAAATCATCTACCAATTACAGTACGGTAAAGTGAAGTACAAAGATACAAAATTCATCGCAAAACGTTCATCGGATTACACTAATATCATTAAACTATCCTTTCATTTCAGCTAGGATGGGACTTGAGAAACGAAAGCATAATTTCTTTCCACCGCGAGCACATCTTCTGTAGGAGAAGAGCACAAAGTTATCGGGCCATTTTCAATGTCCACGAAGCGTAATTGAAAAGTACACAAAAGGAAGAATCCACTCTGATCCGAATAAATCTCGGATCGAATAGAGAAGTTCTAAGAAGTCACATCGCGTCCCCACGAATCTCGAATCGTCTCGAGTACTCGAGGATTAATACGAACTATCTACGTTTTTAATTTCTGATTGGTTCCCCGTACGATCTCGAATAAAAATCGAGCACTTTGTGTTCCATTGAATTTCCAACGATTTCAGACGCTTCTCGCGAAACGCGCAGACGTCGCGTTTCTTTCTTGCTTCCCTTTACGTTTCGTTCTCCTTTTTAATTAGTAGTATCTGAACTTTTTTTGATCCACGATTTCGAAAAGAAAAAGAGAGAAGCTCTCGAGAGTGTTAGAATCATCCACGGCGCGTTCTCGCATTGACTACCCATCGGAAAGGGTGCGTGAAACGTTACTAAAAAATAGCTTATGTGAAACATCTGCTTGACGAGCGATAGATCTTCTTTTCTACCCCGACGTAATCGGCATTTACGGCTCCGATCGCTTTCTATTATTATTAAAAATACTATATAGACATATGGACCTTGCACTTACGGATTACGACCTCCTCTCAACGCCTAGTCGAATATACATAGTTTCACTCTGTGCAATTAGTTCTCTGTTATCTTTGTTTGTACTGCTCTAAAACGTACTACACTTTCTCCTTATTTCTCCTTCTTCTTTCGCGTTTTGTTTTCCTTTTTCTCGGGGAAGACTTTTTATTCTTTAACAGCTGACGATCTTTTACGTTCTTGCACTTTCCTTTCCACTGTTCCCGAATGCTCGTGACTGTTTGAGGGAGGAAGAAGGGCGATCGTTTTTTGCTCTGGCGTTAGTTTTGAGATTAAATAGTAAAGATAGGAATTTAGATACAATTCAAAACTTAAAGCTTTCCTCAGAGATTTTATTGATTGATTCTCTACTTCTAACGTTCAAGAATTCGTCAAAATTTCTTACCTGCAAATTGCAAAGTGTCCTTTCCAATTAAAAAACAAATATTAAGAAATAAACTGCCCAGAGAATCCCCTTCTTCCCAACTGTCTTCTTCGAGCATCAAATATACAGGGTGTTTTATTACTAATCGACATAATTTCAGGTGTGAATTCAACACACCAAAATAATGAGAAAGAAAAGCAGCTCGGTGCAATATTGCTTCCACCTTCCTCCATTATTGCCTCTTTGAAATAAATATCGATAATAAAAATACTACCAAATCAGTGCCCTTAGGTGGAAGCTCTTACCAATACCCAAAATGACCAAATCTAATCCACGTTTGCACGAGCATTCTCTTTCATCATTCGTCGTGTTGAACTCATTCCTGAGACGACGTTGAAAAGCAACGAAACGGCTTGTAAATTGGGATCAGAGAACAATGGAATTTGTACACGGCGACTCGCGATCCTATTACAAGCTATGCTCTTCTCATCGTAATCGAATCTGTCTCGAATTCTCGGCAAAATTATACGATCAATGGATCTCTTGAGAGCCGTTGTTGCTGCTCGGAGGCGAGCACTATTGCGAACAGAATAAAAACGTGCGATACAACGGAATGCTCGTTACGCAATATAACATATAATCGCGTTGCTATGGCGTCGAGACGATACTGTATTTACAAATTGGCACTTTCGTCGGTTTGGAAATATATGGTAGCTTGCTTGTCGGCAATGCGATTGATTCCGATGCGTGGTCAACCGAGAGAATTTCGAGCCCGGACGCGACGAATGAGAGCTATCGTGCTCGCTTGCGTTCTGTACCTTTGAGGAAGGACTGCGGCGCGCTTGAAACAGTGTCGTTTGAAAAGCTGTGGGCTGTATTTCTCGGTCTAGAGTAAACTCTATTCGAAAGAAATTTGTGTATAGTTACTTTGTAACAAATGATTCATAAATAGGAATATGAGCCTGTATATTCCAATATTTCTCATAATTTTAAAAGACTCCTGCGTTAATTAATGATTTCCCTAATTTTCAAAGGTCCCACTGACTCTTCCATTCTTTAAAATATATAAATGATATCCCTTTTAAAGTAACTGCGCTAATACTCCTCTCATTTCAGAGAAAGAAGCTGATCCAGGTTATTCTGTTTCAGGTTTCAACGTTAATTTTTATTACCATTGCCTCCTTCTTTAAACGTGACTGTACATTTCTACTAATATACAGTTGTGATTGAAGGTGAAGGAGGATCAACCGCCTATCAGAATACCAGCCGCACAGCGCCGCGGTCAACTCCTTCAAGCCCGCGCATAAAGCTCAAGAAACGCCGCAAACGAGCAGCAACCGGTTCTCCGGATAACGTCCTCCGTCGCGTCTCGTTCAGAAGCAAGGCAGAGACCTCAGTTGCTATTTCTACACACGTTACTAGGAGTATGTACAGCGACTACGGGCAGTAGACTTCTGCGTCGCCTGATTCCTCGCGAACCGCTCCCGCACCTCTCTTCGCCCCTTTTCGTTAAGTTACTTAATTATGTTGAACACAATGATCGAAAGCTTTTCAATCACAATAGAGCCGCGAACGCGTAACACGGCGCAACTACACGCGAGGTCGTTTATCAATTTTGTTTCTCCATCCTTGTCCTTCCTCCTCCGATCAATTTTCCGTGCGATCGCGATGGATCCTCGTCTACATCGATTTAAAGTTCCATGGACGCCGAGAACCTCCAGTCCCGAGGACTTTAAGCCCTCGAGTTCAACGAGTATGCCAATTCGATGGACGCTAAATTCGAGCGTGCACGTTCAAGCACTTAGAATTGGTTTACAGAGAATTGGCTTAACGAACGAACGTCTCGGCGGACTTGAAATCGACGCGGCTTGGTCCAACTGATCCGCTTGCGTTCAGCGTCGCTTTCATCTACGTTTGGGGTAGAGTAATTCGGGAAAGAGAGAAAAGTGGAGTGTCACCGTGATGGATAATAGAGTAGCAGAGAAACCTTTGGCAGTACAGAGTTTGCTCCATTCTCACGCTGATACAGAATGTCCGATCGCCTGGTCGCCGTTCTACCCAATCTGTCGCTCCGTCCGCCATTACTTGGCCCCTGGTATCTTCCCTAACACCTGAAAACGACAATGCACGTGGAATATTAATGTTTCATGGCTCCACGCTGCCTTGCTATATTGAGTGCTAAGTCTTGGATTAATGGGCAGTTTGGGGAAGTCTACTTGTTACAAATATAAATACGAACTTCAAGTAAAGGATATTTTAAAAATTGTCCATGCCAACATCGAGACATTAAACAGCGGAATGAAACAAAAGGAAGTGAAGATAAAGGATCTCGGTTGTAAATAAATGAATGGAAGCTAAGTGGCTGCGAAATGGACTTTCATGTGGAATAATAGATACTGAATGGTTACTGAGTTTCGGACGCTCTCTGTCACACTGAATAACGGGTTAAAGACAAGGCCGCATTGATACTTTTGGAGTATTATTTCAAACATACCTTAATATGCAAGTAAAACGCCAGATATAAACTTATAGTTTTTGTTAAATACGAGAATCCTATTCTTTGGAGTAAAAACATAGCAAACTTTGCGATTTTTTTTTTAAGAAACCAGCGGTCCGATTCACCTGAAATTTTGACCATGTTTTGATGCATCTTTGAGGAAGCTGTAGTTTTTTTATTATTAATTTTGAACCGTAAATTTAGTATTTATGCGTGATCGACCGTAACGCCGCGCAAAATTCGTCGTCCGTTGGTGAGCAATGATATTTATCTATCAGGTAATGTGAAACAGAAAAACGAAATGGTGTTTTATTTTATACATATGTAGCTTGAAATTGATGAACTAGCAAAAATAAAAAAAATTTATTGAGCAATGTGGAGAGTTTTCAAACTGAAAGGTCTGAATCTTTAATTTTTGCAATCCAATTTTGCGTCTGTTTTCTTATGTAACAAAAGAAGTATAGAATTTAGGGGTATTCTGGTTCATCAAATTGAAGTTACACATGTATGCTACAGATTACCTGGAAGGTAAATATCATGCACACTAGCGGACGACGAGTTTTGCGCGACGTAATGCATAACTCCCATATTTATTAATAAAAATAAATTTAAAAAAAACTGCAACTTCTTCAAGGATGCATAAAAACATGGTCCAACTTTCAGATGAATCGAAATGCTAGTTTTTTAAAAAAAATTCTTAAATTTTTATATGTTGTTAGTCCATATAATAAGATTCCCTCTTAAGATGCGATTCTAGCTTGCGCCTAGCGCGCCTTACGATAAATGCGGCCCCGTTCAAAGGAGTCTTCTGAGCTTTCATACAGCACCTAGTCGAGCCTACGGTACCTTCGGTACAGAACGCTATATACATTTTCTAGGAGGCCGTGGACCCCTCGCACATACTTTTGAAATATCTACACCGGTCAGTGCTTGAACAGCTGGAGGTACTTGCCCCACAAGGCGCGTAATTTCTCCGCTGGTAGCGTCGTTTCCGCCAAGAAGGACGATTTCCTCGGTTCTGGCCAACGGTGCCGCAACCTCCGCAGCGATCTACAACAAACAATCCGCCACGTTAGAACAGCCGATAGATTTCCAACGAGGGTCTATACTCTATATCAAAACACCGTTGCTAATCACCTTTGGGAGAGCGTTCAAAGCGATGTTCAAGATAGCCGCCTCGCCATACTTTTTGTACACGGCGGCTTTCATCCGCATACGTTCAGCATCCGATATTCCTATCGCCTCCATAGCCTGCGCCTCGGCATCACCGATCAATCGAATCCTTTCGGCTTCAGCTTCGGCCGCATTCACCGTCTGCGTCCTGGAAACGACGAAATCAGTCATAAATCATTTTTCCCTATATTTTTCGTGCTTTCAACGCCTTTAAAGACTACAAATTTTCAATTTTTTTAACTGACTGGTCTGTCCACGAGCCAGAAGTATATTCTTCAAAATAAAAAAGTTTGAGACGAATCGGATAATAACTTTTGGAGATACAGGTTCCACTGATTTTGAGAACACTGTTTCGAGAAAGACGCGTTTGGAGTTTTACGTGAGTGCTGAGTTCTCAAATGCTTATAACTTTAGGTATTTTCAAAAAATCCTTTTAAACACGTATTCCTAAAAGGTTGATCATTCGAAAAATGGAATAAAAAAATCGATTTTTAGACCGGAACCTTAAAGAAGGACTCTTAGCTTGCAATCACCTTTTCCCTTCCGCAACTCTGCCGATTTTGTAATGCTCTGCCTCAGCCGGTAGCCGGACGGTGCTCTGAAGCTCGTGCTCCTTTCGGCGGACTTCCTGTACCTCCACCTCGATCTGCTTGCGCCTCTCCACCACTTCTATCTGGATCTCTTCGTTTCGTATTCGTTGCCTGATCTTCGCCGCCTGAAGCTCGTAGGCCAGCTGCGCCTCAGCTTTCTGCGAAAAGCCGACGGACCGGCGGATCAACGGAGTGTCGCAGAGCTTCGGACTTTACCGGATCGATTAGAAAAAAGGGCGTGAATAATTTCTGAGCATCGACGTACCGCGGTGTTCACTTCCTGGTCGAAGTTCGCTTTCTGCAGCTGGAACATCCTGGCGTTGTCCTCGATTTTTGTATCGGTGTTGTATTTTATGTCCATCGCCGCTTTCTCGCATTCAGCTTCCTACGCGAGGGTAGAGACAAGTCAGATAGATCGTGACTAGAAGCGTAGTAGGTACATCATGCGGAATAGAAAAATGTACAAACATTTTGGTATCTCTATCTTAACAGGGATTAACACGTTGACTGTTAGGAGGAAAATTTAGCAGAATGTAATTAAACTTGTGGTGAAATAGTAATGCTCATTTAAGATTCCGCAATAATTAATAAATTAATATATAAGAAGGATCAACATAAAGAAAAAAATTCTGTAAGTTTAACCCTTTAGCGCCCGCACCTAGATCCCGTTGAAGGAAAAATATTCCGTTTTGTTTTTATCGTTAAAAATGGCCTGAATGTATATATTTTTATACAAAAATTATTTTATTTTTTTTCAGAGGTCAAAATGCAAATAACCAAAGAATACTGGGTTCAGATAGGACCAACTTTTGTCAGTGAATAAAACTACACTAAACATGTATCACTTAAACTGTTGTAAACAGCGAAATGCGAATGCAAACGGCGAAACGGGAAAAACAGAAATGTATCATATATGATACGTTTGGCGCTAAAGGGTTAAAGATGCCTCCTTATATCCCGAAAAATTTTAATCCAATATTAACAATAGTTTGTTAAAAAAAAATCATAAATATCAGTTATTTTTGGGGTTGTTACACGAGAATCCCCCATTAGCAATTTGAACGTTCAGCGTACACCGCGTGCGGGACTCCCCTTGGCGCATCTCTTGACCATAGTTTCCCAACGCTCATAGGCGTTCTCCGCACGTGCTGTCTGTACTGTGCCGCCCAAATGGTTAACAGGCTAACTTTTATGCATTATCATCCACATTTGGTACATGAACCATGTTATGAGAAAACCATCAAAATACTCGTGGCAGGCAACGTGTTAAACGAAGAAAGTAGAACGAAATTTCTAATTTATTTTCAAGTTGTTAGATATAAATGTTCTGATTGTGAACGCACCCGAATGCCAGCGTCGCGGTTCGCCTCGGCGACGCCGACGTCGGCGTCACGCTTAACAGCCGCCGTCTGTGCCTTGCCAAGAGACGCCAGATATTGAACGTCGTCGTAGACGTCCTTTATCGTGAACGACAAGATCTCTATGCCCATGCGACCGACATCAGGCGCGGCGACCTCCCTCACAAGGGTCGCGAACTGATCTCGATCTTTATACACCTCCTCCACCGATAGTGTGCCTAGAAATTCGGGGGTTGTTCAACGCTCGGCTACTAATGTGTCAGCCGTTGATGGCTGACATCACGAGGATCCAGCGGAAATAAAAAACTGTAATAATGTGATAACGCCTGAACCGACTACAAACAAACAACATACAGAAGCGTGTATGGTTGAAGCACATCAGCCACTTCATCGTCGAAGTGATAGACCAAGCGAAAAAAATTTAAACTGCTTTGTAAAAACCTGCCCCTGTAATAACTAGCCCCGGTCTCCCCTATTTAAGTGAGGGCTGGCTGATAGCTTTGTTCTCTTTTCTTGTTTTAATCGCAGGAGAGAATGAAATTTGTTAATTTAATTTTGTTCTTTTAATTTATTCCAGGAATGCGTAGGAAGCCCTTACAGTATTTGCTGGAATTTACGAACGTGCCAATGATCGATTCTACTTAGCCCTCTCCATTCGAAGGGTAAATATGACCTAATTCTCCCCCACGTCGCGACGAATGTGCTTTTGACACGCGAAGGATGACACATCGAGCGTAATATTTCACCGGGCTCATGTTTTCCTAGGAAACAGTCCATTACAAACCAGCTCACAATCTATTATTTTATGCATTCATAATAGTGTTTGAAAATGAAGTTGCGCGACGGGAAGACTTTAAATGCAATAAACGGAATTATTTAAAACCACTTTTCAGAATAGTATTTATTTAGTAGTGGGTATATACAGCCAGCAAAAAATATTGGGAAAACAAATTTTCTCCTATACATCATAAGAACCTTTTGTTACATTTTTAATAAAGTTCATAAATTTGTTTAAAATCACTCCCAAAGTTATCCTACCATTTTTATGGCAAATAATTCTGACATTACCTCTTAAAAAAAAAAAAACAATCTTAGCAATGAATGCTCTGAAAGAAGTTTTAATAAACTCGCACAAATAGAAGAATTAAAATAAGAAAAGGATTCGCACAGTAGAACCATCAAAGGAAAACGATGGATTTCGGAAATATAAAAAAGTTTTAATAATTAGTATGCATTCCATTTGCATCAATAAGCTTGTAGTCTTTTTGGCATAAGTAAAAGCTTATGTAATTTTATGCAATTTACATTTTCAGATAATATGACTCTTTAAATTATTTTTTCGTATCTGCAAGTCCAGCAGGCGTTATGAATTTGCGACTGGGTTAATATCTGGCGATTGTGGAGGTGTAATAACTTTCTTCTTGCATTATGCAGTAACCTATTCCTGTGCCCTTTTGGCAGTAACACACTTACTCCTTATATTATTGCACTACTTGATAAATTGCTACGCAACAGGTTAATATACTTCACAGCATTGATTATGCCATCAATAAATGCAAGGTTCTCATTTGTGCTGTGCGCCATACATTTCCAAATCAGAGTTGGGCATTAACTAAATAAGAAAATGATTTAAATAACGGGTCGGCTAAAAGTTACTTTAACTTTAGATTATTCGACGAAAAAAGTTAATCTTTTTAACTTTTATTCAATATTCATAATTTTATTTAAATAAAAAATCCAAAAATATTAAACTTACTTTCATCAGCGAAATTATATTCGCCAATATATTTTGCCAAATCTCCATTGGTTTTTCTATATATTGTTTAACAATGCCTAACCGGATTTATCTGATCCGCTTATTTATTAATGCCGATATCGTCGGTGCTCCACCGTGTAGTTAGTTATTGAGCAATATTTACCCGTTGCTGTTGATATCACCAGCTAAATTCCGAGCACTCGTGAAAGCGTTCTTTGGAGTTTCCAAACTATTGGAATCGTTACTGTGCGAATACTTATTTGGCTATTCAATTTACGTTCTTCTTACATTATTTCTATTTCTACTATTTTATTCAACCTTCTTTCAGAGTATATTGCCATAATTTGTGATAACTGATCGAATAAAGAACATTTCACTTTATCGGGTTTCTTTAAGAAAATTCATTCTAGAAACAATGACGGTGCGAATACTTTTTTTTACACACTGTATGGCACTACACAAGCAGATTTGAAATTCAAACTTGCACGAGAAATAAAAGCAAATCCGAGTATGGAATTAATTGTGATCACTTTCGAGAAAGTAATATCGAAATTTAAATGTGAGTCTTAGAAAAATTTAGAAATAATTATAGAGACACATAATGCAATCGTTAATTTTTAAATGCTGTGCAACCTTCAAAATGTAGACCATTCGAATTATCGTTATCGTAAATGCGAAGGTCAGTCGTAAAACCGTTCTGCAACCTAATCAAGCCATAGTAGAACGACCACGTGCACTACTAACTATGTATCAAAGTCGGCCTTCACAATGAAGTATCGCATAAAAACATTAATCTACTTTAATAACAATATGATCATACCTATCTCTAATCTCATTACAACTTGCGTCACATTCTTCGCGAATATAATAGCGCAGATAATTGTGAAATACATTACAAGGTTATTGAAGAACTCTAGCAAATTTATTTAGTATTTCAGATTAAAACCAATGGGAAGTACTAAATCTATTAAATATGACATTTACTCCAAATACAGCAGGTGCCCTAATACTTACAAATGACAGAGTACCTACATTAAATTTCCCATGCCAAATACCTCCCAAGAATGTGGCACAAGCAATATTCCTTTTAAAAAAAATCGTACAAATTCTATAAGACTCACCCAATATTGCACGAAGATGGCCCTCGAGGGTAGAGAGGATGGTCGTTTTGATTTCGTGAACACTCTTGCCGAGGAACTGTTCACTGGCAGTGTGCAATAGTTCGTCAGCCTTCATGATCTTGCACTGTGCCACCCCTGTAACGGACAATGGCACCCCCTGGGCAGTTTCCACGCTCTCGCAGACCGGGTTCAGGGTCATCACCTCCAGAGACAGCCGCTGAACGTCGGTGACGAACCACCACGTGAAGGCGTAGCCTCCAACGATGGTCCTCTTCTTCATCGACCCGCACCATCCTCCTGCGGACACGATCGAGGCACTAATTTAATCACCCAGTTCGTAATTAATTCGCGTTTCTTCTTACCACTTTGAGTGGTGGAAGGAAAACCTCGCCAAAGCTACAAAATACTGTTTAAGAAAATATGAGCGTGAAAAAACGTCAATGCCGTGTACAGGGTTGTTCCGTTAATTATTATGGCTCGTGCAATCATTTAGCATCTGCTAAGTTTGTGGAGAAATAGTAGTATTATGCAAAAGAATGATACAAATTTGTGTGGGATGCCGAGGACACACATTAAAGTAAACTCTAGAATTTTCACTGCATTTTTTTTTTCATTTCATTCGCGCTAATTAAAAAGATTTAAAATTTAATTTTGCGTTTATACAACAACAGTTGACACAAAGCATATCAAAACCTTCAATTCATGTCGAGATTTTACAAATCGTTAAGATTGCAATGTTGAATATGATTCGAATTTTTACCGAACAATTGAAATGATTCAGAGTGATTTGAATATCGTTAGTTGGTGCGTATTGTTAGTGGATGCAGCTTTAGTTACGAGTGGTGCACGTCGAGACTGTAATGTAAGCATAACGAGCATTTCTTCGCGCGTTGTTTATAACAATGCCACCATTCGATTTGTGAGTCAACCGTCGTTAAGCGCAATACATAACCGACTCGGTGTTGCAACGGAAAGTAGGTCGTTGTTCCCGTATTGCGAGCGACGCGTCGCTCTTTACCGTAAGTCTGCTTGATGACGTCAGAAAATGATTCCTCGAATACCTCGGTATCAGATTTACTGTAAACGTGAGGCGCCTCGCGTAATCCACGGCCATCGATTTTGAAATTATTCGCGGTTTTTCTTTTCGCTTTCTACGCGAGTGCTGCAATTCCATTTTTTCAAATTTATAGTGATAAAAGCTATGGAAATTGTTGAATAGAGGTAGAGAATTTTTTACATCAATATTCATGTTTTTTATTGCAAAACGTTAAAGTGGTTGACGATGAAATTAAAGCATAGTAAAAAATGAATAAATATTTGAAGAAGTATATTTGGAAGCTTACACTTTCATTAACAAACACTAAATAGTAGGTATCTCAAAATTTGTTGGAATTTTAAAATTCCGGAAAGTCGATCTTTCATCGGCGGATATTGTTTCATTCTGTTTAATCGGGAATGTTAGGTCGACGAAAGAGAGTTAAGTAGGACGCAGTCAATTATGAAAGTTTCTCCAGCTAGAATAATCAGGAAGAAAATATTAAAGATTGTGCGGTTTAGAATATCGATGATGTAGTAAGTTTTTAGGTAACGAAGATTGATAGAAAAGTCCTGTTAACACATCGAATGCGTGTTTGGAATACGTGAAAAGATGAGAACAGCGCGGTAATGTTATTCAGGAATTCTCGTTCGACTATTGCGGTAATTCAAATCCCGTTTACGACACTCTTTGATGCTAGATTCAAATCAGAGCGCTTCATCTTCTTCAAAAGGCTGCCATTTTAACATTTTTTTATTTTTCTTAATGCATCTACTACCACCCATAGCCACATTCACACAGTTTAATAATCACTTTTCCTTTTTGTGTTTCGGATAACTCTAACCTAACCTAACCCAACCTAACTCTTACAATACTTTTCCTCAACGCCAGGGCCACCCGCTTATTTTTCAACGCTATCTCTGTATCTATCCTGTTTTTTACCTCACTGTAACACAAAAATTCAGAACAATAGTTCAAGATACAATAAAACAGCCTGCCAAACTTCAAATTAATTTGTCCCACCGTTTTGGTACAAAAAATTCATAAAAAATCACCTATTTTTCGGCCCAACAAGGCGCAATTTCCCTTAAAGAGGCACCTATCTGTCCCACTTAAATTAAATGAAAATTTTCCTACGACCATCAGCCCACGAAAAGCAAGGGAATGTTGTAGGAATGATCCACGAGAGAGTGATTCCACCAGCCACCGAATTCCTCAGTGCGCGCGTGAACTTCCATTTCTACGGGGGCCACGTCGATGGGGCCCACGGTGCCGGAAGAACGGTCCCACGGAGGCGGAGATGAAGGCTGAAAGGAACGAGCACGACGCTGGAGGAGGGGAACTCGGTGACCGTTATGCGGCGTGTTCGGCTTCGAAAGGTTCGTAACCTGCTCGTTCACCAGCCCCGATCTCGGCTGGATCCCCAGCATGCGGACACCCGTGCCCGGAGCAAGGTCATGGTCAGTGTTACACCGTCCTCCGATCGGCCGTTACATCGATCACGTGGATCATCCTAGCTCATCCACACCTTAGAAAACAAACGACGGTACGAATGGTCTTCTACTCTGTGTTCCAATGGTGCCTACTCGGTGACGTTGAATTTTTCTGGGTCGTTCACTCGCGAGCTCAGACTATGGGGATGTTTGCACTGATTTTTTAGAGGACAAGTGTTTTTACCGCCGTGGTCAGTGATTGGAGTACCTGGAAGTGCTTGAAGTGAAAACGACTTCTGGTTCCTGATGGGTCTGGGAATTGGTGCGACTGATGGAGTTGTGGGATATGTTTCTGGGATTTTGTGTGGAGTGGAATTCTCCTGGAATTGGGGAAGGTAGAGGGTGGGATCACTGTTGAGGCAAGAACGAATACCGAGAAAGTTTAGAACTTGAAAATCTCAATGGTCAGTGAAAGCTTCCAAGGGGATCTACCATTCGAAAATTCGAGGGATTTAGGTGAATCAGGGCTGTGACAAGAATCTTCAGGTTTGTAATTTCACTGGGTGTTCTATTTAGTATTGAAAAAGCTGAAAAGTATCAAGGAAGAGATGTTCTCTTTCGTGCTGTGATTTGACACATAGAACCACGTGGTCAAGGGAGGGGACTAGAAATGAACGTGGAAATAAAAGTTGTCTGTTCGAAGCATGGATACGTGACAGAATGCCCAAGTGCATCGATTATTTAGAGGAAGAGAAGGTTCTAGATCGCACATCAGGCACTGTCACCCAAGAAGTAGGTGAGCAAGTACTGCTTTCCTTTTCAAATGCATTAAATCCTTATTGAACGCAAAACGTGTCTCCGTTTCTCGTATAATACGGTTTCTTAATTTACGTGCTCCCATTTCGTCAAAGGACTTCTTCATCATCTTCATACGGAACTATTTTAATTATAAAACTAGCTTAAACATGATTTTGTAGATATCTTTCTGAATGGATCGATGGCAATTTAACTAAAAATATAAGATTCAGATGTCACTTTGACGCATTCCATCGGGAGTCTGCTAACACACTCTAAACTGAATCTGCAACCGAACACTAATGGCATCGCGATAGGAATAACCGTGGCGACCCAACAACCAACGAAAACCAATTTGAAAATCATTACCTCGGTTTTAGAATTAACGTGACACCGAAACCCAGAATACAAAAGGTTGACGAGAAAAGCTGATTTGCTGGCCACATGATTTCATATTTACCGCGTAACTAATAAAGAACCGTTTTGTTGGGTTGACCTCCTTGACAGTCTACCATCTGCCTATAGTGCTTACACTAAATCCCCGTTAATTCGGTTTAAATCGTGCAGTGATATTTCTTTATATTGTGGTCTATACAGCATACCAAGTTAACAGTTTCAGTTAAAAAACTTACTTACTAATGCGATTAAATTAACATTTTAACACAAGGTTGTAGAATATAGTCACTCTACGACTTTGATATTTTTGTTTTTCGAAATATGAATATTTCATAATTCTCGTTTAGTATAAATATTAATATGAAACACCCTTTTTGGAGTACCTACGTTCGTAATATTTTAAATCTTAATAAAATGTAAGAAATCAATTCTTAACCCGAAAAATGGCAACACCCCCAGAAAATCGTGTCCATCTGGATAGACAAATGGTTTCCAAGCGGTTCTCCCTTATTCCACTTAAAATTACAAGTCGACTGATGAACCAACCCATTCACCCACCCAGATTTATTCCGCAGACACCGGAGGGCCTCGAAAATGATTTGAAAATTATTCGGCATAAATCTAGGAATGTCCGATAAGTATTATCTTGAAGAGTAGTACTATTTAAGATTCCTAACCGATTTAATAGCCACAATGATAGTACTTGGATGATTTCGTATACCGCGCGTCCTGATATCCTCGTTTTTTGCGGTTTCTGCGAAATTCTGTGCACGATCCCTATTCGAACGAGTACGCAGACTTTCGACGATGGGGTACGTGACGTTCGTCGCGGGCACAGCGACCACGTTCGCAGAGAATTACTTAACAGCTGGAAGTTTCACGGCAATTTGACATTCGTCTCATGCGCGGTGTCTCCGATTCCCCTGACCACGTGTAGCCCTTCTCGTCCTCTCTTCGACCGATTTCTACGTGGCCGTGGATCGGTTTTGGTTCGTCCAGTATCGATGGACACTTGGGCGAAGACGGTCCTCCCCGTGGGTGAACGTGACGGGGCGATGGTAGCTTCTTGATTGGGATTTTGGAACGTAACGATGGTGCGCACGTGAAATTTTTAACGTTCGTGTTTGAAGGGGGTTCGACTTTTCAAAGGATTACATTTTGTTAGTTGGTAAATTAATTTGTTTATTAGGATTTTCTAATTTGGCATGTTGAAAATGTAATTATTTGTGCCGGTGATTATGAAAGTGGTATAATTTGATTTTTAATTTCACCGTATTTAGATTTCTGCTTTTGTGTAATCGATGTAATACAAAATAAGAGATGAATTCAATTTTTTTTAAGTGTTTGACATACTTTAGAGATATTTTGTAATCGCCGGCACATTTAGGAATAAGAGTTTATAATTGATTAGTGAGAATAATTGGCATAAGATATGAATTGTCCAGAACACTTTTCAAGTTAAATTAGGAAATTAACTAAAATTTCTACCAGTTACATTTGGGCCAAGTTATACAGAAACCTACCGACCCTCAAAATGCCAAAAAATTAGTTAAACACAGCATGGATCCCATAATTTTGAGATCTTTATCTTGCAAAAAATTACCACTCCATAGAACAACTCTTACACTATACAATTATTAAAAATACTATTATTTAAAATAATATTAATTATACTACTCACCATTAAATAACCCATTAAAAAACATTGCAAAACAACAAGAAGAGATAAAATATATCCCAATAGAAATAAAGCTACTTTCCTTTAACAATTAAAATCTTCAAACATTTACTCGATTTCAGATCATTGAGGGTTGGTAGTTTTTTGCATAACTTGGTCCAATTGTAGTAAGAAGTGCACCCAATCTTTGGACCCCTTTGTTAACAATAATTAATTTCTTGGATTCTATCAATCTTCATAAATTACTTTAAGGTCTGATAGATTTGTGGTATTAAATGCAACGATTTGAATAACATATATTTATGCTGCATTAAATATTGCTAGTACTCTCACAAGTACATATAAATTATTCATCACACCCAGTTTAATAAAATAGTGACAGCATCTGTTCGATAAAGGGGACGTAGCCGCCAATGTTGTCATTTATATTGTTTTCTAAATAACTTATATTAATCCCTTGAATACACTAGAAATATTTATAGCAGGAAATATTTTCAGCTCACAGTCTCATTTATACACGATGATCATCCAGAAACAAACGTCGGCTATGAATGAGCGTATTAATAACTCTCTATTAATGTATTGTTCCAGACGATCGATAGTGGATATAATCGAACTAAAAAATGGGTATCGAGAGTGTTTTAGCTGGCGGTTTGACCTCGGCCTCCACTGGACTTTCATGGTTCTTCCCAGTGTTGGCGGCCGCGCTCGTTTACTTCCAATATGAAGTTATGGACAACGAAGCACCGCCGATTAATATACCTTCCGAGGTGCTGCTGCCATCCTACGACTTTATCGTGATAGGAGCCGGTTCCGCGGGTGAATTTTCATCACGTCGATTATTATACAATATCCATGCTCATTCTACGAATTGTCGCGAAACTTGACACTTGTGTACTTTCGCTGCAGGAGCTGTCGTGGCGAGTCGTTTATCAGAGATAGAAGACTGGAATGTGCTCCTCTTGGAGGCTGGAGGCGATGAAACAGAAATCTCCGATGTTCCCCTTCTTGCAGGCTATCTACAACTCAGCCAACTCGATTGGCAATACAAAACGGAGCCTGGAGGAAGTTACTGTCTAGGTGAATGACCTGTTCTTTTTTACATATATTATTCTATTCGTTGTCAATAATTCGGGTGCGTTGGATGATTGTTTGACTATAGTTATTATAATATTAACGAATTCTTTGAGTAATCCTATGAACGCAGTAAACTTAGTAGTTTATATAATAGCAACTGCTTTGTTCTCTGGATCCATATGTACAGCTAGAAAATGTTCCGAGTAACGATGTATGAGAACTTTAAGTACGCCGAGCAACAGACTTTTCTAAGCTCCTCATCTTCAACCTCGACCAACTTAGGAAAACCTAATACAGAGTCTTTCAAATTTTTATTTAATACTTCTCTGGTCCCACTAAGAATTCCTGAAAAATTTTGGGGATTAAACCTCTCACGAGTCATACAGTCAAGATGGGACTCATTGCAACTAGAGCTGTAAATATTCGAAGCAAACACCCACGTTTCCATTTATTTATAAAACTATACAGTTCAGCTAAATATCCAGTGCTCCACGCAGTGTTGGAGCATTCACGTTCTTCAAACCTAATAAACATCCCCAATCACTCATCTCCCAACACATGAACCCACAACCCCCAGCAACAGGAACTCTCATCACCCCCAATGATAATTCCCAGCAATGGAGCAGGGTCGCTGCAACTGGCCACGCGGCAAGGTGATCGGTGGCAGCAGCGTTCTCAATTACATGCTCTACCTGCGCGGCAACAAGAAGGACTACGACACCTGGGAGCAGCAGGGGAATCCAGGCTGGGGATCCAGGGAGGTCCTCTACTACTTCAAGAAGTCGGAGGACAACCAGAACCCCTACCTAACCCGTACACCGTACCACGGCACCGGAGGCTACCTGACCGTGCAAGAGGCACCCTGGCACACACCCCTAGCCGCAGCCTTCGTGCAGGCTGGCCAGGAGATGGGCTACGAGAATCGCGACATAAACGGCGATCACCACACAGGATTCATGATCGCGCAGGGTACCATCAGACGTGGAAGCCGATGCTCGACAGCGAAGGCGTTCTTGCGACCAGCCAGGTTGCGCAAGAACCTCCACGTCGCCATGCACTCGCAGGTGACCAGGATCCTGATAGACCCGAAGTCGAAGAGGACCTACGGCGTGGAGTTCGTCAGGGACGAGAAGGTGTTCCGCATAAGGGCGAGGAAGGAGGTGATCGTTTCCGGTGGATCGGTAAATTCTCCCCAGCTGCTGATGCTCTCAGGACTTGGGCCCAGGGAGGAACTCCTCCAACATGGGATCCCGGTGATCCAGGACCTCAGAGTAGGGGAGAACCTTCAGGACCACGTCGGTCTAGGTGGGCTAACGTTCATGGTGAACCAGGAGATCTCCATGGTGGAGCAGAGGCTGCACAGTGTGCAAGCAGTGATGCAGTACGCGGTCTTCGGCGACGGTCCGCTGACAGTCTTAGGCGGCGTGGAAGGTCTAGCGTTCGTTAACACGAAATACGTGAACGCTTCCGACGATTTCCCAGACATCGAGCTGCATTTTATATCCGGCTCGACTAACTCCGACGGCGGCAGGCAGATTAGGAAGGTCCACGGCCTGACCAAACGGTTCTACGACGCCGTCTTTGGGACTATTAATAACAAGGACGTGTGGAGCGTGATCCCTATGCTACTGAGGCCGAAGAGCAAGGGCGCGATCAAGCTGCGCAGCAAGAACCCGTTCGATCACCCGCTAATTTATCCGAACTACTTCAAGGAGCCGGAAGACATCGCCACTCTGGTCGAAGGGGTGAAGATAGGCGTCGCGCTGAGCAGAACCGCGGCATTCAGACGCTTCGGCAGCGAGCTGAACTCCAAGCAGTTCCCCGGCTGCAAGCACATACCGATGTACAGCGATCCTTACTGGGAATGCATGATCAGGCATTACTCGGCGACCATCTATCATCCGGTGGGCACTTGCAAGATGGGCCCTTACTGGGACTCAGAGGCTGTCGTGGACCCACAGCTTCGGGTCTACGGTGTCAGCGGACTTCGCGTCATAGACGCGTCCATTATGCCGAACCTCGTCAGCGGGAATACCAATGCGCCGGTTATAATGATTGGGGAGAAAGGCTCCGACATGATCAAGGAGTTCTGGATGAAGCGACGAGGTCGGGGATGAATGTGATTGCGTTCCCGAAACTGACGGTTTCGTGGTTTAAATGTCGTGTTTTAATTGTTAAAAGAGGACCTGAATTCCAGCTAGGAGTGAAACAGTGTTTCTTAGAGGAAGGGCTTGAAACGGGCAAAGTTTTATTAACTTTGAGTGACTTAGACTGTTGTAAATATTGAATCGAGCTAGTTTTAAGATGCGAAGAGATTGTGAAGAGATTCGAGAGTGGAACAGAGTGATAATGGTGCTTGCTAGTGGCGACCATGATAGAAGGTAGTATGGAAACTAGTGTTGGCAAAGCGAGACTTGATTATCACTTTGAGTGGTATAAGATTTGGAAAGGTATTGTTTCATGTTCGGCAGGCTTTGAGGGATTTGTCGATATTAATGAAAGTTTGAAATTTTTCTATTAAGATACGATCCCACGGCGCGTACCTCGGCGAGCTTCCCTTCGTACAGAAGTAGGGGTGTGCTTGTGGTAGTGCGGTACCAGGCGCTGCAAGCCAGTATGCTCGTGGCCGAAAACCCACGAATCTGGCATCACTGTTGAGCAGAGTTTGGTGTAACAACGAACATCAGAAACGTTGCAGTTCAGAATACAGAATAGATTATTCGCACGACCGTCAGAAGTGTTAAGAGAGATTTATCAAGATCGATTTTTTTTACATATTTGTAATATTTGATGTATTAAGAATGTTTGCGTAAAAATTGGGGCCGAAATTCACAGAAACATCGAAGATATAGACTAACGGGTTGAGGAAATCCTGCTTCTTTCTTTCTCTTTTCGACTGCGATCGTCAGAGTCTGGTAGGTGTGGAGGGAGCCGTTTAGCATGGCAGCAAAGCGAAGGTGCCCCTGGTTCGCGTGGCTGGTAGGCCGGTGCGCGTGGCTCGGGAAAGATCCAATGCCTGCTCCGTACTTCGTGGGACGTTGCCACGTTGTGTAGCAGATCAGACGTCTCTTTCTATCTTCAAGTGCAACTGTGTCTCTCTCACTCACTGGGTTCACCCTCTGGAAGAGGATAGCAATATACACCCGACAAGGACAACGATTACTCTAGGCCTACAGCTAAGTAGTCGAAAGTCATTGGCCAAGGCATAGAGAGCCGCATAGAGGAAGCACCAATCGCGAGCCTGGAGTAGCGGCAACGTCGCAAATTCTGGCCCCGGTCCCAAGGTGTCTTCTTTCGTTAATTCGACTATAGTCAACCCTAATATAGACGATAGAAGTGAAGCGTGCTCACGTGTTCCATACGTTGATGAGAACTTGAAATGCATTCCTCTTGAAACCGGGTTTTCAAACACGGTACCCACGATTACTCAAAAACTATTTAGCCAATGTATTTCCGATTTTTCATGGCTATATGACACACTATTGCGCAGTTTTTGACGGAGTGGATTTTATTATTTGATTCATAGTTTTTTTTATTGCATGCAAAGAAAAGACTTCATGTCCGAAAATCGTACGTTTCATTCGGAGCGCTGACATTTGTTTAATAATTATCTTTTTGGACATCGACTCCGCCAGAAACAGCATTTGTTAATATATTTTAAGAAACTAATTTGCTTTTTGCTTCCATGTAAAATTATTTTAATTAGAAGCATGTGGCGCAAGTCACTGCAGCGAATCACCAGCGAAAGAGCAGCATTAGGAACTAGTCTCTATAACTGTATTATACGACTACTATTTTTAAATACAAAAATTGAGTATTACAGCCAAAGATATGACATAATTAATAAAAAAAACATACGGGTGCTATAATGGTAATACTTTCCTTAAAAAAAATCCGAAGAACGTCAGTTTGCAGGCCTTTCCAGGTGTGGGTGTATCTCCCCTTATCGGCCGTTGAAAACAGTTGCAAGCGATACAATATTTATGTCAAGTATCAATCGAAAGTAAAAAAGAACCGATATTACGATATGGAAAACAATCAACATGTGTTACATAAGAAAAATATCCTTTGACGCTTATTTTTAAGTGAAACAACAAAATCACTTATTGTTAAGTAGGTTAAAAAATAATGGTATGCATAATTATTTCAGTCCTTGTCTTTTTTAATAGACTTAAAGGGTTAGGTAACTCTAGCGACGCGGAAAACTAGGCAATTCGTAAGTGGCAGTAAAATAAAAGTATAGAACCGACATAAAGAAGTATACATACCAACTTCATAAACACCTACTACGATATTTTCTAACTGTCATATCGTGCCATCTTTTGCTTAAAATTAGATGAGCATGCCATATGGTTTTTAAATACCATCGCATATTTACACGAATACCTATTTTCCGCTCTACAGCTAAACTGACTTTCTAGTACAACTTCATACTCAAATGATTCCGAACTCGGCCTCCCTTTATTTTCTTCGGATTCTACTAAATTATGTTGTCAACTGTAATTTTATAACTGAAAACCGCGGATTTTCGAATTTTTGTATTCTGTATTTTTGCCAGGTTTTGGCGATTCTGCTCCACTGTAAAGGTAGGCTCACACTGCGCCTCACCTCTCTTCTTCAAAATATTCACGAGGAAGAATCCGTGGCTCGGAGTCGCGCCGAAGCGAGGCGAGCGTAGTGAAAGCCTCCTTAAGGGCGCGTGTACCTAAGGCTAAGGTCTTATGATATTGTGTTTGTAATTGATACGTCCACATGTCGCTCGGTATCTCTTCCAAGTGTCGGAGACAGGGGGTACCTAATTGCTCGACGGTAGTTAGTCGGGCGATATCCAGAATTCATGTACATTATGCACTTTCTGAAAGATAATTACTATGTGAACTACTATGTACATATATTAAATGTTGGTTGACGCAGAAAGTGGTGACAGTGAAAGAATGTTCAGATGAATGCACGGTTCTGTGCGAAACATACGTCTGTTAGTGAAAACAGCATAGTGAGTGCGAGTTATAAGGGGGTTTTGGAATACTTAAGGTATTTTTCACATGTTCACATGCTACCTATTTATCTTTCATGGTTATAGGCGTCGACGGATTATAATTTTTGAGATATTTAGCATTAAACATTTGTAAGCGCCGGATGTTCGCGATGTTGCGCCAATGAAACTCTGCCTTTACAGAAACGTACGGTGCTCATAATGTTTAAAACTAAATATCTCAAAAGATATAAATCATCTACGCCTATAACCATATATATTCTGCATCGGTAGAATGAGATCTCCATGTGTACAACGTTGCATAAATATCTGGGAGTATCTATGTAGAACGAATCCCTCGTCAGATGCAAATGTCTATCATTGAATGTCTATCATTCAAAAAATCTGATAATATAAAAATGTCTTCATCTAGTTCGCTCTGCGCTTTAAATTAGTGTAACACAGATTTTACTGTAACAGCATTCCATTAATCTTATAAGACGAAATAGGGGAGAGTCTTGCAGTACCGACCGCTCTAAGTTTTTTGGTTATATCTTCGGCTAGAGTCGATAAAAATCAAAAATTCAAAAACATATTTGTAGTATAGATGGTACTTAATAAGAGGAGGGAAATTATTTTTGTGAAATTTAATAATAAGAATTGATAATTCGCAAAAGTAAAAAAGTTGTAATTTCTAGGAAACGAAAAAGTGTCGCCCAGTACCGACCAACTGTTAAATTAGTAGATTTTTAAGTCTAAATGACTAACAATGTTAATAAAAAGACATTTAATTGTTACAATAGAAGATTTTTTCAAATTTTATTAGTACACACATCGCAAATAAAATAATTAATATTTTCCTGATTTGTGCATTCGACGTGTGCCCAACCTTCACATTCGATAAACTGCACCCAATCTTCATCAAATGATTCCTTGCAAATAACACAGTGGGTAACTTCTTTATTAATTCCTATCTTCCTGTTTGCCCGGTTATCACACCTATCCTTATTTACTTTATCCCCTAAATTTCTTCTTTTCAAGTTTTTTTGAGGTTTCCTTAATTGTTTTTTAGCTTTTCTTTTCTCTGCTTCTTTTGCACTTACAGATAAGAAAAATTTGATCTCTACTGGTTGATAGTCTGTTGGTCGGTACTGCACGACAGTCGGATGGTCGGTACTGCACGACAAACATGTGGGAACATTTTAGATCATGGTATATTATGTATCAAAAAATATTGAAAAACTAGGGCGTTTTATTAAACTTAATAGACTAGAGACAGTACACATCATAGAGCATAATCATTTACTTACACGAGAAACAAAAAATCGGCTTTGCAAAATAACTTTTAACCTATGGAATATTGACGAATACGTTTAATGTCTCATAACATCAAGCGCAATGGAGTACACGATGCGACCCCGAAATAGGTTATACAGAATTGTGATTTTTATTTGTTTATTCAAGTAAAAGGCGCATATCTGCCGGAAGAAGCGAGAACTAGCTTTGGTCGGTACTGCAAGCTGGTCGGTACTGCAAGACTCTCCCCTACATAAATAGAACAATTGGATAGTTTTGTAAATTGTGATTTATTTTTTCCTATGTTGACTGCTTAGTTAAAACGTCGAAAGTCATGAGAAAACTGTATCGATGTAGAAATTAACGGTTTGGTTATTTGTTGTATGGTCAAAGTTGATAAGACTTCCTATGTTAATGACTCAATCGAAATTGTAAATTTCACCCACATTAAATTACGAAAACTAAATTTTTGTGCACTTAACGCTGCATACGCAACTTCTAATTGCAACAAGGAGAACACAAATTCGATAACGGTTGTTACAGTGTTTACTGATTATAAAAAAGGATGCTGGCCATTGGTAGACAGTCCGCGTTTTGGACAGCATTAGCACGAGTCCCACACTTGAGCTTCGCGGTGATGCTGCACGCGGTGATATTATTGTACAGGCCCGATATAGTCGACTGGGAGAACAGAGTAACCCCTATACCTCCGGCAAATATTAAAAGTAATTACGATTACGTGGTAATCGGTGCTGGATCGGCTGGCGCTGTGATCGCCAATCGTTTATCGGAGAACGGAAACTGGTCGGTGCTGTTATTGGAGGCTGGGTTAAACGAACCACTGGAAACTGACGTGCCCCTAGCGTATGGGGGTCTTCAACGCAGCCCCATCGACTGGAAATTCAAAACAGAACCGTCGGATAACTATTGTCTGGCGATGAACAATCATCAATGCAACTGGCCGCGGGGCAAGGTATCGAGGAATTGAGTTCACTCGTTTCTTGAGTGCAAGATTTGGAATTATTTGAATTCCATAGAATAAGTATGGCAAATGGGCTAATTATCTCCTTCAAATTAAATTTTTGAGCTTGGAAAGCTAAGACATATTTCTTAATACTATACATCAGTTATAAAGTCGTTGGTTTTAGAAACATCTTCCAATTTTCCTTCCTGCAACTTTTTTCCATTTCCTACACACATATTAACGGTCAATTAATTCCACTAATTCTGCAGTTTCACGAAATAGTATCTTCCCAGAGAGCCCCCATCTTGTCATCACACTTCATCGTACACTTTAACACAAATTCGAGAAACCTAAATTATGTTCCAACCCATAAAATCCTATCTCCATTCAATGCAAATAGCACATTTCAAGCAATCTAGTAGAAAACTGTAGGGAGCGTTTGCGAATTACTTCCCCAACAATCACAATAGAACGGATCAATCGATTTCCTGCATTGAAATGTTTAAGACTCTCGGTGGCAGCAGTGTAATGAACGCCATGCTGTACATCCGTGGCAACAAGAGAGACTACGACGGCTGGGAAGAGATGGGCAATCCGGGATGGAACTACGAGAGCGTGTTGCCCTACTTCAAAAAGTCCGAGGACATGAGAATCCCCGAGTACCAGGATTCGCCGTACCACAACACAGGTGGATACTTGACCGTCGAATATTTTCGGTATCGTTCACCAATCACCGACTACTTGGTGAATGCAAATGTCGATATGGGGAACGAACTGAAGGACGTGAACGGAGCGAATCAAACAGGGATTATGTTGTGCCATGGAACGCTGAGGGATGGACTCCGGTGTAGCACAGCAAAGGCCTTCCTTCGGTCC
The DNA here is from genome assembly GCA_963855975.1 of Andrena chrysosceles. Taxonomy (NCBI): domain Eukaryota; kingdom Metazoa; phylum Arthropoda; class Insecta; order Hymenoptera; family Andrenidae; genus Andrena; species Andrena chrysosceles. Next base: position 3,411,808 of record OY979766.1, on the reverse strand, counting down.
GCGTCCAAGAGAAAGAACCTGCACGTCAGCACGGAATCGACTGTGGAGAAGATTTTGACGCGCCAAGGTGAGCCGCTCGTTGCTTTCATTTTTGTTAATTGGAGTTTGTCAGATACGTGGAGTTCTATTAAGCGTTAGTACACTTGAGGCTTTCTACTTGAGGCCATCTGTAGAGTTCGAAATATTGATTGTAAAAGTCTGAAAAAGAAGCCTCACCCTGTTGCTCTGAGGCTTCGAAAGTTAAAAAGTACCAGGATAATTAAGGAACATTTAAGGTCATTATTTTGTGTCAATTTGCAGATTCACACTCCACGACCGCCTACGGCGTGGAATTTTGCGCGAGCGGGATACCGCTCAAGGTGATGGCCAATCGCGAGATTATTTTGTCAGCTGGCACGATACAGTCGCCACAGCTGTTGATGCTGTCTGGTATCGGCCCCAAGGACCACCTGAAGGAAGTGGGAATTCCCGTGGTCCATGACTCCCCCGGTGTGGGCCAGAATCTTCACGATCATCCATCGATGGGTGGTCAGGTATATGTGGTAGACCCACCAGCGGAGTACAAGGGCAGTAAACACTTCACCTTTAATGTAACAGACCCTAGCAAAACGGAGTCTTTAAAAGAATTCGCTTTCAACCATACTGGGACCTGCTACTCATTATCATTGGTTGAGGCTATGGGTTTCATTAACACCAAGTAAGTACCGTGGGATCAAACTGAAACGAATATTTGTTGAGGACCTTACGTTTCGATATACTTTTGTTCTGGGTACGTTCAATTGAAAAATCGTACACAGATTATTTACAAAAATGTATTATTATCCCTGGCATTAGGAAAGGTCATGTAAAAAATATTCGTCAAAGTTCAATATTTAATTTATAGAAACGTAGTTACGATAAGTTAATAGTCTTCTAATATTCCCGGAATTTTATTATAAACTTGAATCTATTATGCATAGATTCAACTAATTTTCTGAGACATTCGACCTGATATAGTTCCATTCTTCCAAAAAATATTTCTTTACGTATTTCTTTGGTAGACGCCACTAACTAAAAATATATCAATCAAGGCTTATACGATTAGAATGGTTAATTCTGAATGTAATATTACTTATATAAGTAAAATATGTTATATATATAGGGTGGGCGGATATTTTTGCGATTTACTACATACCGAGGTAGAAGATCCTTTTCTTCAAACTGTTTTCCTGACCCCCCTCCTTTCAGTTGTCTACGAATGGCGCTGCTTGCCAAAATTACTCACTAATCCAACAGATAAATCCTGCTTTCAGATATGCAAACAAGTCGGCGGATTACCCAGATATACAGATTCTCTTTAGCTCCACGTCCGGAGCCGGAAGCAATGGTGCGCTGATTGATACCGGCATACAGAACGACAACTACGAAAGTCTGTACGCCAACCTCGGGTACCAAAACAACACGTATCAGGCATTCACAATCATCATGAGACCTCGGAGCAGAGGATACATCGAGTTGCGATCAAAAGATCCGTATCAGCATCCGATCATCGTTCCCAATTACTTCAACGATACTACTGACCTCGATGTGATTGTAAGGAAGCCCAACTTATGCTGTATAAAAATTATAAGTATATATACTTCATAAATGTCCCATAGATTGTGGGGAATTGGTCAATTTTCAGGCCTGGCTGGTAACGAAAGTTTTTTATAGGATATATTTCTACACGTCTTAAGGCATCCAAAATGCATAATTATTTACCTTAAAGGCGATAGGAATGTTATAAATAACAACTATCACTACACGACAAGCTTTTTGAAAAGAATCAAATCTCGTTACAGATTAAAATCCTTGTACGTAAAACATGTCAGTAAAACACTTAAGTAGTTTGTTATTTAGGATGGGCCCAGACAGACCCTGCACTCGCCAAGCGAGGGTTAAAATTTCTTTTCACCATTACTGTAATTAACGTCACACTAACAGCAATTTTCTTTTGTTTCACACAGGCAGAAGGGGCCCGGTTTGTCCACAGTCTGATAAATACCCCAACGATGAAGAAGCTAAATGCTCGACCAAACCCAAACAAAATTCCAGGATGCTCGTCGCTACCGTTTCCATCGCTTGAATACTGGAAATGTGCCGCCCGTCAGTACACGTTCTCGATCTACCATCCAGTGGGCACGTGCAAAATGGGGCCTCAGGACGACCTGATGTCCGTGGTCGATCACAGATTAAGGGTGCGCGGTGTCAATGGTCTGCGAGTGGTCGATACCTCGATCATGCCGAGCATCACTAGCGGGAACACGAATGCACCGACCATAATGATCGCTGAAAAAGCTGCTGACATGATTAAGGAGGACAACAAGTCGTAGGTGGCTAAATATTGCCGTGGGTAATGCATGCGATATTAAATGCATCGAGAAGGGGGAAGGAGCTGCGCGCATGGATATTACAAGTCGAAGGGAAAACCCAATTAATGGGGTGAGTGTGGCGGCTGGATACAGCCTCATATTCTCCGCCTAATAAACAGTTAGGGACAGAGTTGGGCATTATTCGGCTAAATTTTCATTCGAATAAGTATTCGAATAAATTTGTGCGAATAAATTCTTATTCGAATAATCTTCGAATAAAAAATTCGAATAAAATGACATTATTGGACAATAACGAATAATTTTTTATTTGACGGAAAATTTAATCGAATAATTTCTTATTCGAATAAGAATTTAGTCGACTCAACGGACGAATAAAATGATCACGCGATTTCGGCGATGTATCATGACACCACTGACTGACACCCGTGAGACCTAATGTTTTAGGTTAAGTAACTCTTGTCATAGCTCGCACTTTGCAGGAAGGTGTAAGACCGTGGTACTACATAGAGTCAGGGCCGTTCCTGGCGGGAGTGCAGAAGGTGCCTGCACACCTGGGCGGCCAAACCTAGAGGCGGCTGCGGGCCGTTTATTATATGTAAAATCTTGACTAATAAGAATAATTATCGAAACTCTTTTAAATGAAAACTGTTTAAAATTCTGTATATATAGATGTAAAAGTAAGCATTGCATATCAAATTCTTAATTAAAGAATATTAAATATTAATACTTCTTTAAGGCGGGATTTCCTCGGTTCGTTCAGACGTATACGCACACTTCTAGACACACACGTCAAAACGTATGTTGGTCAGAGTACAGACTTCCATCGATAGATGCCCGGTATCACATTTCTTATTCGTCGTTCATTCAGGTCGAATAACGAATAAATTCTTATTCGAACGAATCTGGCTAGAATAACGGTACAGATTTATTCGCGAATAACGAATAATTTTACGTCGAATAAAATCGTCATTTGTTATTCGCGCATAAATCTTGGGGATGTATACGAATTCGTATTCGAATGAAAATTTATTCGAATAATGCCCAACTCTGGTTAGGAACTGTACGTTGTAGTATAGTGGAGCTGTAATTGTTTTATTAGGGGAAGTGTGTTTTTGTTCTAGAAAAATGTTTACCTAACCGTGCAATGTTTTGGCACTGTGTAACTGATTTTAATGAAATTATAATTCTTTCACATGATAGTGTGTTCTGTGTTACGTACACAGCCCAATTTGTGTTGCTTTAACTTTAAGATTAAGTGTTATTATTTATTACATTATGTGGTTTTAAAAGGGTCTAGCCGTGTAAGCATAGTAAAAAGTGCCCTCAAACGAAATTCAACTTGGTGTATAGCAATTCATACATTCCTCAAAGATAATTATTTTTGGTAAGTGTCTAGCCGATACTCCCACTACTACTACTTGGGGTAGTTACTGGGTGAAACGTAATTTGCAGTTTAAGGTCTATTGCTTTTCTTCTATTGAATAGAAAATTATAAAAAAAAAAGCAAAGATATTCTACCTATTGGGGTACATGTCTGGGAATTTGTTCAAATTTTTCAGGTGCAAAATCGTATGCTAAAAAATTCAAAAAGATTATAAATGCTGATTTCATATTCAAATTATGAAGGCACCGCATTCATATTTCTACAGTTTTAGTGTCTTTGTATGGTTATTAGTTTCAAAAATTAAAAACTGATATTTGCACAGACTAAACGCACACAGGTGATTATCCTACTTAGAAGGTTAAGGATACTTTGTATTCAAAGTAGCAGTAAGTCCATTAAATGTTTTGTTTCTATATGGATTTGTTCTATGAGAATTGGAAAACTTTTTGGAGGGTATTACACACATCCCATATTAAGTTTAACAAATGTGTCTTAACATAGATTTGATTGGAAATATTGTAATTGCACTGTTCCCGACGGGGGCAGTCAATTGACAAGACAACTTGTAGAAGTATTAAGAGAGATTTTTCAAGAATGATTTTTTTTACATATCTTTAATGTTAGATATATTAAGAATGTTTTACCAAAATTTGGAGCCGAAATTTCAATCAGGTTTTCAAACACGTTACAGAGGATTACTCAAAAACTATGTACTTCCGATTTTTCAGGGCTATATGATACACTATTGCGCAGTTTTTAACGGAGTGGATTTTTTATTTGATTCATAGTTTCATTTTTGTTGCAAGCAAAGATTTCATGTCCGACAATTGAACGTTTCATTCAGAGTGCTGTCATTTCTTTAAAAATTATCATTTTGGAAATCGACCCCGTCAGCAACAGCATTTATTCATATATTTTAAGAAACTAACTTGATTTTTGCTTGCAAGTAAAATCATTTTAATTATAAGCGTGTTGTGCAAGTCACTACAATGAATGACGCATTGGGAACTAAGGTCGGAGCCAAATATATTGGCCGGTGAATTCGTTTTCGCGAGCAGCGATCGCGGAGAAATCAACCACCACCTGACGATCGTGGATTTGTCAGTTGGAGTTGCGTGGCCATCGAATGGTATGATGGGGTAACGGGAACGTTACTCGGCGCCGGCTGAACCTAGAGACATACGTCTGTTAGTGAAAACAGCATAGTGAGTGCGAGTCATAAGGGAGTTTCGAAATACTTAAGGTATTTTTTACATGTTCACATGTTATCTATTTATCTTTCATGGATAACCATGCCTATAAAGGCGTCGACGGATTATAATTTTTTAGATATTTAGCATTAAACATTTGTAAGCGGCGGATGTTCGCGATGCGCAGTTGCGCCAATGAAACTCTGCCTTTACAGAAAGGTACGGTGCTCACAATGTTTAAAGCTAAATATCTCAAAAGGTATAAATCATCTACGCCTATAACCATATATATTCTGCATCGGTAGAATGAGATCTCCATGTGTACAAAGTTGCATAAAAATTTGGGAGTATCTAGAGCGAATCCCTCGTCAGATGCAAATGGCGAGGAAAAGTCGAATTTGAATGTCTACCATTCAAAAAATCTGATAATATAAAAATGTCTCCATCTTGTTCGCCCTGCGCTTTAAATTAGTGTAACACAGATTTTACTGTAACAGCATTCCATTCATCGTATAACATGAAATACATAAACAGAACAATTGGATAGTTTTATAAATTGTGATTTATTTTTTCCTATGTTGACTGCTTAGCAACAAGGAAAACACAAATTCGATAACGTTTGTTGCAGTGTTTGCTGATTATAAAAAATAATGGGGGCCATTGGTAGACAATTCGCGTTTTGGACAGCAATAGCACGAGTCCCACACTTGAGCTTCGGGGTGTTGCTGCACGCGGTGATATTATTGTACAGGCCCGATATACTCGACCGCGAGAACAGAGTAACACCAATGCCGCCAGCAAGTATTCAAAGTAATTACGATTACGTGGTAATCGGTGCGGGATCGGCTGGCTCTGTGATCGCCAATCGTTTATCGGAGAACGGAAACTGGTCGGTGCTGTTATTGGAGGCTGGACCGGAGGATCCAATGGAAGCTGACGTGCCCCTAATGTACGGGGGCGTTGAACTAAGCCCCATTGACTGGCAATTCAAAACAGAACCGTCGGACGACTACTGTCTGGCGATGAACAATCGTCAATGCAACTGGCCGCGCGGTAAGGTAACAAGGAATTAAGTTCACTCGATTCTTGTATGCAAGGTTTGGAATTATTTGAATTCCATAGAATAAGTATGGGAAATGGGATAATTATCTACCTCAAATTAAATTTTTGACCTTGGAAAACCAAGAGATATTTCTAAATACGATACAGTTATAAACTCGTTGATTTTACAGACATCTTCCAAATTTTCCTTCCTACAACTTTTTTCCATTTCCTACACACATATTGTTCCAGAGAAAACGGTCAATCAATTCCATTAGTTCTGCAGTTTCACGACATAATATCTTCTAAAAGAGCCCCCATCTTGTCCGACATCAGAAACGTCACACTTCATCGTACACTTTAACACAAATTCGAGAAAAGTAAATTATCTTTCAACCCATAAAATCCTATCTCCATTCTATGCAACCTGCACATTCCAAGCATTCTATTAGAAAACTGTAGGGAGCGTTTGCGAATTACTTCCCCGACAATCACAATAGAATGGATCAATCGATTTCCTGCATTGAAATGTTTAAGACTCTCGGTGGCAGCAGTGTATTGAACGCCATGCTGTACATCCGTGGCAACAAGAGAGACTACGACGGCTGGGAAGAGATGGGAAATCCGGGATGGAACTACGACAGCGTGTTGCCCTACTTCAGAAAGTCCGAGGACATGAGAATCCCTGAGTACCAGGATTCGCCGTACCACAACACAGGTGGATACTTGACCGTCGAATATTTTCGGTATCGTTCACCAATCACCGACTACTTGGTGAATGCAAATGTCGATATGGGGTACGAACTGAAGGACGTGAACGGGGCGAATCAAACAGGGATTACGTTGTGCCATGGAACGCTGAGGGATGGACTGCGGTGTAGCACAGCAAAGGCCTTTCTTCGGTCGGCGTCCAAGAGAAAGAACCTGCACGTCAGCACGGAATCGATTGTGGAGAAGATTTTGACGCGCCAAGGTGAGCCGCTCGTTGCTTTCATTTTTGTTAATTGGAGTTTGTCAGATACGTGGAGTTTTATTAAGCGTTAGTACACTTGAGGCTTTCTACTCAAGGCCATCTGTAGAGTCCGAAATATTGATTGTAAAAGTCTGAAAAAGAAGCCTCACACTGTTGCTCTGACCCTTCGAAAGTTAAAAAGTACTAGGACAATTAAGGAACATTTAAGGTTAATAATTTGTGTCAATTCGCAGATTCACACTCCGCGACCGCCTTCGGTGTGGAATTTCGCGTGAGAGGGATACCACGCAAGGTGATGGCCAATCGCGAGATTATTTTGTCAGCTGGCTCGATTCAATCGCCACAGCTGTTGATGGTGTCTGGTATCGGCCCCAAGGACCACCTGAAGGAAGCGGGAATTCCCGTGGTCCATGACTCCCCCGGTGTGGGCCAGAATCTTCACGATCATCCATCGATGGGTGGTCAGGCGTATGTCGTAGACCCACCAGCGGACTACAAGGGCAGTAAACACTTTACCTTTAATATAACAGACCCTAGCGCAACAGAGTCTTTAAAAGAATTCGCATTCAACCATACTGGGACCTGCTACGCAGTATCATTCTCTGAGACTGTGGGTTTCATTAACACCAAGTAAGTACCGTGGGATCAAATTGAAACGAATATTTGATGAGGTCTTTGCGTTTCGATATACGTTTGTTCTGGCTACATTCAATTGAAAAATCGTACACAGATTATTTAAAAAAAATAATATTATTATCCGTGAAAGTAGGAAAGGTCATGTAAAATAATATTTGTCAAAGTTCAATATTTAATTTATAGAAACGTAATTACGATAAGTTAATATTCTTCTAATATTCCCGGTATTTTATTATAAACTTGAATCTATTATGCAATAAATTTTACTCTATTATTTATATATTTGTATGATAAATAGTAAAAAATAAATATGAATCAAGGCTTATACCAATGGAAATTATAATGGCTAATTCTGAATTTAAATTTTACTTTTCCGAGTAACTGTATATCAAGGTAGAAGATCCTTTTCTCCAAACTGTTTTCCTGACTCGCGTTCAGTTGTATACGAAAGGCGTTGCTTGCCAAAATTACTCACTAATCCAACTGATAAATCATGTTTCTAGATACGCAAATAAGTCGGCGGATTACCCAGACGTACAGATTATGTTTAGCACCACGTCCGGAGCCGGAAGGAATGATCTGAAGGTGGACACCGGCATACAGGACGACACCTACGAAAGTTTGTTCGCCAACCTCGGGTACCGAAACAACACGTATCAGGCATTCACAATCATCATGAGACCTCGGAGCAGAGGATACATCAAGTTGCGATCAAAAGATCCGTATCAGCATCCGATCATCGTTCCCAATTACTTCAACGATACTACTGACCTCGATGTGATTGTAAGGAAGCCCAACTTATGCTGTATAAAAATTATAAGTATATATACTTCATAAATGTCCCATAGATTGTGGGGAATTGGTCAATTTTCAGGCCTGGCTGGTAACGAAAGTTTCTTATAGGATATATTTCTACACGTCTTAAGGCATCCAAAATGCATAATTATTTACCTTAAAGGCGATAGGAATGTTATAAATAATAACTATCACTACACGACAAGCTTTTTGAAAAGAATCAAATCTCGTTACAGATTAAAATCCTTGTACGTAAAACATGTCAGTAAAACACTTAAGTAGTTTGTTATTTAGGATGGGCCCAGACAGACCCTGCACTCGCCAAGCGAGGGTTAAAATTTCTTTTCACCATTACTGTAATTAACGTCACACTAACAGCAATCTTCTTTTGTTTCATACAGGCAGAAGGGGCCCGGTTTGTCCACAGCCTGATAAATACCCCAACGATGAAGAAGCTAAATGCTCGGCCAAACCCAAACAAAATTCTAGGATGCTCGTCGCTACCGTTTCCATCGCTTGAATACTGGAAATGTGCCGCCCGTCAGTACACGATCACGATCTTCCATCCAGTGGGCACGTGCAAAATGGGGCCTCAGGACGACCCGATGTCCGTGGTCGATCACAGATTAAGGGTGCGCGGTGTCAATGGTCTGCGAGTGGTCGATAGTTCGATTATGCCGCGTATCACTAGCGGGAACACGAATGCGCCGACCATAATGATCGCTGAAAAAGCTGCTGACATGATTAAGGAGGATAACAAGTCATAGGTGGTAAAATATTGCCGTGGGTAAAGCATGCGATATTAAGGAGGAACACCACTGTGACGGCCGGAAAAATGAGCCCATTTTTAAGATTTTTTAAGGGACAACTTACAGTTTTATTATAAAATTGTTATTACCTATCTTTAGTACAATGTCTTAAGAGACTATAAAAAAAAAGTAATAGAAAAACATGCATAGATTTCCATATACAGTTAATCTCCTACATCCCTCACAAGAAAACATAGGTCGCTTATCGAAACGATATCTTTGGAACGGCAACTCTGAAATCAATTTTTTTTTAATATAATCGGTACGAGCGTAGTTTCCGTTGTACGTACCGATTTTTAAAAAAAATTATTTTTGTACAAATGGTGCGCTTGGGAAGAAAAAGTTTCGAAAATCCGCAAAAAAATGGATAGTTTTTCGAGCGTATTTAAAAAAATATGTTTTCGATAAAAAATCGGTACGTACAACTGAAGATACTCTTGTTTTAAAGATCCTATCAAAATTTCAAGTCGATCGGATAAAAATTGACAGAGCTATTGATTCGATCAGTTAGAAAAATGTCGTTTCGAGAAAATCGCGTTTAAAGTTTGCACGGGAAAAATCACACTTCCGTTCGTGACGTTCACTGTCACTCGAATGCCCGATCAACGGTTGCATTTCTTCGATTCTCGAACGAACAGCGTACCGTGCGTAAAAACGGGCGAAACCCAAAATTTACAACCTTTAACAATGTGGGGGAACAGTGGGTAAGAAAAATGTCGGCGCGCTATTTGCCGCTAAAATAGCGCGCTCGGAACGGCATCGTGACGCGTCTCGCAAAATGCACTGTATCTTCGTCAATTCTTCGAATATCAACTTGAAATTTTCAGAGAGTATTTTTGAAGAGTTAAGCATTAAGAAAGTGAAGAAAAAAATAATCGAAATTTTTTCAACTTTCACAGTGATGTTCCCCCTTAAATGCATCGAGAAGGGGAAAGGAGCTGCGCGCATGGATATTACAAGTCGAAGGGAAAACCCAATTAATGGGGTGACTGCGGCGGCTGGATACAGCCTTATATTCTCCGCCTAATAAACAGGAACTGTACGTTGTAGTATAGAATGCCTCCAACAAAGTGCAACATGCAATGATAATTGCAAATTGATCTGTGGAGCCGTAATTGTTTTATTAGGGGAAGTGTGTTTTTGTTCTAGAAAAATGTTTATCTAACCGTGCAATGTTTTGGCACTGTGTAACTGATTTTAATGAACTTATAATTCTTTCACATGATAGTGTGTTCTGTATTACGTACACAGTCCAATTTGTGTTGCTCTAACTTTAATGTTAAGTATTATTACTTATTATATAAGGTTGTTTGAAAACTGTCTAGCCGAGAAAGCATAGTAAAAAGTGCCTTCAAACAAAATTCAACTGGTGTATTTTAATCGATACGTTCCTCAATGATAATTATTTCTATCAAGTGTCAAGCCGAAACTCCTACTACTACTACTTGGGATAGTTACTGTATGAAACGTAATTTGCAGTTTAAGCTCCATTACTTTTCTTCCATTGAATAGAAAATTATAAAAAAAAAGCAAAGACATTCTACCTATTGGTGTACATGTCTGGGAATTTGTTAAAATTTTTCAGGTGCAAAATCGAATGCTAAAAAAGTCAAAAAGATTATAAATGCCGATTTCATATTCAAATTATCAAGGCATCGCATTCATATTTCTACAGTTTTATTGTCTTTGTATGGTTATTAGTTTCAAAAATTAAAAACTGATATTTGCACAGACTAAACGCACACAGGTGATTGTACTGTTCCCGACGGGGACAGTCAATTGACAGGACAACTTGTAGAAATATTAAGAGAGATTTTTCAAGAATGATTTTTTTACATATCTTTAATGTTAGATAGGGTGAAGACACCAGTAGTCGACCATGTATCAGTAGTCGACCACTTTCAGAAAAACATGAAAAATAAGGTTTTTAGAAGTGACAATCTTTTGAAAAAAATGCAGTTCTCTAACTGCACTCTAACTGCACTCTGTTTAAAAGATCGTCACTTCTAAAAATCTTATTTTTCATGTTTTTCATGTATTTAAAAATAAGGATTTTAGAAGTGACGACCTTTTGAATAGAGTGCAGTTAGAGAACTGCACGTTGTTCAAAAGATCGTCACTTCTAAAAACCTTATTTTTCATGTTTTTCTGAAAGTGGTCGACTACTGATACATGGTCGACTACTGGTGTCTTTACCCTATATTAAGAATGTTTTTCTAAAATTTTGGGCCGAAATACGCAGAAATATCGAAGATATAAACATTAGAAGTGAAGTATGCTCACGTGTCGCCATACGTTGATTGATGAGAACTGCAAATGCATTCTTCTCGTAATCAGGTTTTCAAACACGTTAAACAGGATTACTCAAAAACTATGTACTTCTGATTTTTCACGGCTATATGATACGCTATTGCGCAGTTTTTGACGCAGTGGATTTTATTATTTGATTCAGAGTTTCATTTTTGTTGCATGCAAAGGAAAGATTTCATGTCGGACAATTGAACGTTTCATTCAGAGTGCTGTCATTTCTTTAAAATTTATCTTTTTGGAAATTGACCCCGACAGAAACAGCATTTGCTAATATATTTTAAGAAAATAACTTGATTTTTGCTTGCATGTAAAATCATTTTAATTATAAGCGTGTAGTGCAAGTCACTGAAGCGAATGACGCATTGGGAACTAAGGTCGAAGCCAAATATATTGGCCGGTGAAAAAGACCACCGAGGCAGGCAAACTATGTGGTGGGAGAATACCCCTCACGAAACTCACCGGCCAATACACTATAACTCTCTTGGAACCGATATAGAATCGAAAAAATAACGGTCTCGGAACTGATATAATAACGGTTCTAAAACCGTAAAAAAATCGATATAGTCAGAATGTCGGTTCCATATAACAATTATACGGAATATCAGTTTTTCGTAACTGTTTGATGAAGAACCGTTATATAACAGTTTTTAATGGTCATTTCTAAAACCGCTTCCACCCCTGCTATTAACTTTTGTAAGAATAATTGATATTATGAATCAACCTTCTTAATGTTTAAATTAACAACTGTATCTAGATACCTACTACAATATTTTCTAAATGTCATGATGTGTAGTCTGTTGCTTAACATTAGACGAACATGCGATATTATATTTGGTTTTTAAATACCATCGCATATTTACATGAAAATCTTTTTTTCACTCTACAGCTAAACTGACTTCCTACTACAACTTCACAATCAAATTATACCGAACTCGGCCTATCATTACTTTCTTCGGATTCTACTAAAACATGTTGTCAACTATAATTTCATGACTGATAATCACGAACTTTCGAATTTTCGTATTGTGCATTTTTGCCAGATTTCGGCGCTTCTGCTCCACTGTAACCGCGCGTGTAAAATGCCCGTATATCTGAGGACTTATGATTTTGCATTGGTAGTTGGCACTTCGATATGTCGCTCGGTATCTCTTTCAAGCGTCCGCGTCCGTGGCTCGGGGAACCTAATTGTTCGACGGTAGCTGGTTGTGCGATATCCAGAATTAATGGCGACATATGTTATGCGTTTTTTGACAGATAATTTCCGTGTGAATAATGAAGCACTACTATATAAATATATTAAATGTTGGCTAACACAGAAAGTGGTGACAGTGAAGGAATGATCAGACAGATGAATGCACGGTTCTGTGCGAAACATTAAATTACTAATACTAAATTTTTGCGTACTTAACGCAGCATACGCAACTTCTAATTGCAACAAGGAAAACACAAATTCGATAACGGTTGTTACAGTGTTTGCTGATTATCAAAAGGCATGGGGGCCATTGGTAGAGTGTCCGTGCTTCGGACAGCAATGACGTATGTCCCACATCTGAACTTCGCGATGTTGCTGCACGCGGTGATAGTCTTGTACAGGCCGGATGTAGTGGACCACGAGAACAGAGTAACACCAGTAACTCCGGCAAATATTAATAGTAATTACGATTACGTGGTAATCGGTGCTGGATCGGCTGGCGCTGTGATCGCCAATCGTTTATCGGAGAACGGAAACTGGTCGGTGCTGTTATTGGAGGCTGGGTCAGACGAACCAGTGGAATCTGACGTGCCCATAGCGTACATGGGCCTTCAACTAAGCCCCATCGACTGGCAATTCAAAACCGAACCGTCGGATAACTATTGTCTGGCGATGAACAATCATCAATGCAACTGGCCGCGGGGCAAGGTATCGAGGAATCGAGTTCATTCAAGATTTAGGATTACTTGAATTCCATAGAATAAGAATGGTCGTTTGGCCAATTATATACACCAAATTACATTTTTTAACAAAACATGGAAAACTAAGGGATCTTTCTGAACACTATACATCAGTTATAAAGTCGTTGATTTTACAGACATATTTTAAATTTTCCATCGTGCAACTTCTTACCATTTCCTATAGGGTAAAACTATACAATACGCCCCACTTTTAAAGAAACATCTATAAAACCAATATTTTTTAATGATTCTTTAAATTTTTTGTGTAAACACATTAAGTGTTCATTACTCTTCACAACTACACCGAAATTGTGATAAAAACATAACTGGAAATAACTGTAAATAATCATTTTCCTGAACCTTACATGGGGCGTTTTGTAACACAGTCGTCAGGTAAAACGCCCCACCTATGCGACTAAACGCCCCGACATAAATAAGTAAAAATTTGCCATCTTACCTTGTGTTTGAGACTGCATTTTGATTGCAATTCAATGGTACAACGATACATATTTGTAAAAACACGTGTCATCTCAAATTTTGAGAACTTATCTTATTTAATACTCGTTAGGTTATAACCTGACTTTTAGCTGTCAAAATTTGGAGTAGATTGCATAGTGAAGATAGCGATTGACGAATGAAACATGTGTTAGTTTCGCCCGTAATGTAGTCCTTATATGTATATTTGCGTGACGTTTGTGTTATCCAGGAAAAAGAAAAGAAATACGTTATACTCGTGAAAAATATGATTTTGAGGTGAGGCGTATTGTAAATTATTTGCTGGGGCATATTGTAAATTCTGGAATACAGAACGTCTCGGCTTTAATTTAGCAACAACGTAGTGAAAAAAGGTTCGGGCAATAACGATTTAAAGAGGTTAGTTTGTCTACTTTCGAAATATATGTGTGAATTTATCGCAAACACAATAGTAACTTAGAAAATTGAATTTCTCACATACTAACCGCAAATTGTTTGAAGGCCGAAAATATAAATTCTTGTATATTTTTTTAAAAGCCGTAATATTTGCTGGTATTTTTATTGCGGCAGTTGTGGCCGACTGAGGCAAGTTCGAATCTGATGATCGCGTTGATGCATCCGGGTTCATGTGCGTAAAATAATGGTGGGGCGTTTTGTCAAATGGGGCGTATTGTATAGTTTTACCCTACACATATTGTTCCATACGCACCGTTCAATTAATTCCATTAATTCTGCAGTTCCACGAAATAGTATCTTCCTAAAGAACCCCCATATTATCCAACACGAGAAACGTCACACTTCATCGTGCACATTAATCGGCATTTTAGAAACCTTAATTATCTTCAACCAAATAAAGTGTTATCTCCATTCAATCCAAACAGCTCTTGCCAAACTTTCGATTTGAAAACTGCGCTGAGCGTTTGCGAATTAAGGTAAATGTACCAGTGCCCGGCCATGTCCCAGTACCTGAACAGCAATGCGAATTTTATTTATTTTTAAGCTGAATTTTTAATATAATTCAAAACAAAAAATAGCACCATAATGCATAAGTATTGAGCAATATTAATTAAATTCATTATTATAGAAAATTAAAAATCGTTAGATAGAAATAATTATTTTGTAACACACTTCGTACGCATAGCAGATTCCGTGAAATTTCTTTAGCTTCTGTCAAGACACTTCTGTCATTTACTAAGCAAAATATTGACAGCATTTCGTATTTGTATATTATAATAGTACATTATTATAATAGTAAATAGATTTAAATTTAGTTTAAGATAGTTAAATTTGCAAGAAAATTAATATTTTTTTAAACAAGACTAAGTTTATTTACTGGTACAAGAATTTCGTGAAAGTAAGTAATTTAGACATGCATTTTTAGGTTGTCCACTTACTGGGACGACATAATTCAAGTATTGGGACATACAGTTTTAGGTTGTCCGGTTACTGGGACATATGCATTTTTTCGTATTTTCATTAATAAACACGTCTATTATAATACATAACCTTTTTTTGCAGTTTCCAATAGTATAATATTGTGTTATCTATCACATTCCAACAACATTTTTTTATTTCATGATGGTTTTACAAATTAAATTAGGAGACAAACTTTGCCGCTATTCCTTAAGCCCCTTAAGCGTCCGGGTATTGGTACATTTACCTTACTTCCCCGACGATAACAATTGAACGGATCAATCGATTTCCTGCATTGAAATGTTTAAGGCTCTCGGTGGCAGCAGTGTATTGAACACCATACTGTACATCCGTGGCAACAAGAGAGACTACGACGGCTGGGAAGAGATGGGCAATCCGGGATGGAACTACGACAGCGTGTTGCCCTACTTCAAAAAGTCCGAGGACATGAGAATCCCCGAGTATCAGGATTCGCCGTACCACAACACAGGTGGATACTTGACCGTCGAATATTTTCGGTATCGTTCACCAATCACCGACTACCTGGTGAATGCAAATGTCGATATGGGGTACGAGCTGACGGATGTGAACGGGGCGAAGCAATCAGGGATTACGTTCTCCCATGGAACGCTGAGGGATGGACTGCGCTGTAGCACAGCAAAGGCCTTCCTTCGGTCGGCCTCCAAGAGAAAGAACCTGCACGTCAGCACGGAATCGACTGTGGAGAAGATTTTGACGCGCCAAGGTGAGCCGCTCGTTGCTGTCGTTTTTGTTAATTGGAGTTTGTTAGATAAGTGGAGTTCTGTTGAGAGTTAGTATACTTGAGGCTTTCTACTTGAGGCCATCTGTAGAGGTCAAAATATTGATTGTAAAAGTCTGAAAAAGAAGCCTCACACTGTTGCTCTGACCCTTCGAAAGTTAAAAAGTACCAGGATGATTAAGGAACATTTAAGGTCATTGTTTTGTGTCAATTCGCAGATTCACACTCCACGACCGCCTACGGCGTGGAATTTCGCGCGAGTGGGATATCGCTCAAAGTGATGGCCAATCGCGAGATTATCTTGTCAGCTGGCTCGATTCAATCGCCACATCTGTTGATGTTGTCTGGTATCGGCCCCAAGGACCACCTGAAGGAAGTGGGAATTCCTGTGGTCCATGACTCCCCCGGTGTGGGCCAGAATCTTCACGATCATCCATCGATAGGTGGTCAGGCGTATGTGGTAGACCCACCAGCGGACTACAACGGCAGCAAACCCTTCACCTTTAATATAACAGACCCTAACGGAGCAGAGCCTTTAAAAGAATTCGCTTTCAATCATACTGGGACCTGGTACTCATTATCATTGGTTGAGGCTATGGGTTACATTAACACCAAGTAAGTACCGTGGGATCAAATTGAAACGAATATTTGATGAGGGCTTTGCCTTTCCATATACTTGCGTTCTGGGTGCATTCAGTTGGAAAATTGTACACGGTTTGTTTAAAAAAGTATAATTATCCGTAGAAGTAGAAGAGATTGTGGAAAAAACTTTGTTTGCTTATTTACTAATTACTTATTTATACAAACGTAATTACAATAAGTGAATAGTGTTCTAATATTCGTGGTATTTTATTATAAATGTTACTCTATTATGTATATATTTGTATGATAAATAGTAAAAAATATATATGAATCAAGGCTTATACCAATGGAAATTATAATGGGTAATTCTGAATTTAAATTTTACTTTTCCGTGTAACTGTATATCAAGGTAGAAGATCCTTTTCTCCAAACTGTTTTCCTGACTCGCGTTCAGTTGTATACGAAAGGCGCTGCTTGCCAAAATTACTCATTAATCCACGTGATAAATCATGCTTCTAGATACGCAAACAAGTCGGCGGATTACCCAGACGTACAGATTATGTTTAGCTCCACGTCCGGAGCCGGAGGGGACGTTGTGAAGGTGAACGCCGGCGTACAGGACGACAGCTACGAAAGTCTGTACGCCAACCTCGGGTACCGAAACTACACGTATCAGGCAATGCCAATGCTGTTGAGACCTCGGAGCAGAGGATACATCAAGTTGCGATCAAAAGATCCGTATCAGTATCCGATCATCGTTCCCAATTACTTCAACGATACTACTGACCTCGATGTGATTGTAAGGAAGGAACTTATGCTGTATAAAAATTATAAGTATATATACTTCATAAATGTCCCATAGATTGTGGGGAATTGGTCAATTTTCAGGCCTGGCTGGTAACGAAAGTTTTTTATAGGATATATTTCTACACGTCTTAAGGCATCCAAAATGCATAATTATTTACCTTAAAGGCGATAGGAATGTTATAAATAATAACTATCACTACACGACAAGCTTTTTGAAAAGAATCAAATCTCGTTACAGATTAAAATCCTTGTACGTAAAACATGTCAGTAAAACACTTAAGTAGTTTGTTATTTAGGATGGGCCCAGACAGACCCTGCACTCGCCAAGCGAGGGTTAAAATTTCTTTTCACCATTACTGTAATTAACGTCACACTAACAGCAATTTTCTTTTGTTTCACACAGGCAGAAGGGGCCCGGTTTGTCCACAGCCTGATAAATACCCCAACGATGAAGAAGCTAAATGCTCGACCAAACCCAAACAAAATTCCAGGATGCTCGTCGCTACCGTTTCCATCGCTTGAATACTGGAAATGTGCCGCCCGTCAGTACACGTTCCCGATCTACCACCCAGTGGGCACGTGCAAAATGGGGCCTCAGGACGACCCGATGTCCGTGGTCGATCACAGATTAAGGGTGCGCGGTGTCAATGGTCTGCGCGTGGTCGATAGCTCGATCATGCCGCGTATCATTACCGGAAATACGAATGCGCCGACTATAATGATCGCTGAAAAAGCTGCTGACATGATTAAGGAGGACAACAAGTTATAGGTGGCTAAATATTGCCGTGGGTAATGCATGCGATATTAAATGCATCGAGAAGGGAGGAGAAGCTGCACGCATGGATATTATAAGTCGAAGGCCCAATTAAATGGGGGGGGGGGGGGCGCGGCGGCTGGATATGTAGGAAGGATTGATACAGCTTTATATTCCCTGGCTAATAAATAATTAAGAACTGTACGGTGTAGTATGGAATGCACCCAACAAATTGCAACATGTAATGATAATTGCAAAGTGATCTGTTACCTTATTAGGTAAACATTTTTCTAATTTTTAATCTTTGCACTATTGTGCAAAGGAAATAATTACTTTGCTGAGTTTTGGAGTGTGACACGCCACAGCAATGATATGTTAAGTGGAAAGTGTAGATATCACGAATATTATTCCACAAAAAAATGTTATTCTTGTCATCATAATATTATTCAAGGTAGAATAATAAATAAAACAGTTATAATTTTGTATTTGTAGTTGACACGCGGACCCGTTCTTTGGTATCTCTTTCAAGCGTTGGAGGCAGGGCGATCGATGGGTAGCTGGTGGAGTGATGTTCAAAATTGGTGGGGATATCGTCGTGCGTTTTTTGAAAGATAAATTCCGTGTAAATAATCAAGCGATACTATGAAGTGACTGAAGTGGGTCGAAAGTAACATTTAATAAAATATATAGATAAGCAAAGTTTAAAGAGGTACAAAAATGGCTCGCCAATTCGCCAGAGTTCGTTTTCTAGTGTCGGAGGATGAGCGACGAACCCGAAAGGTCTTCTTTCGTGATCGCGTTCCCTCGGAATGTAAGGAAGGCTCCCGCGAAGTCTCGTGTCTTTGTTTCGCGACCCGACCTTGAATCGACTTCGTATAATTCAGGACGCCACAATTATATCCACGTATAAAATCTTGGCTGACACGGCAAATCGTAACAGCGGACGACGAATGTTTCTGCATGTTGTATTTTGTCAGTTGAATGCGTGGTGCTTGGTGAGACATACGCCCGTCAGCGAAAACTGCGTACGCATTGCGAGGAACCAGGGAGTTTCGATATACTTGAGGTATTTTTGACATACTCATACACTACGTTTCTATGTTCCATTTCTTTTAAATAATATTGTCTCTCTCACGGAACTACATCCGACGAGGGAACCGTCTGAGATGGTCCTCTTAGATTTTAATCTAAGTACGGATGTAGATTTCATTTTACCGATGCAGAATCTGCATCGTTATAGGCGGAGATGGATTGTAATTTTTGTGATATTTAGTTTTAAACGTTTGTAAGCGCCGTATGTTTCCGGCGCGCAGTTGCACCAATGGAACCCCAGCTTTATAGAAGTGTATGAAACTCAAGATGTTTAAAGCTAAATATCTCAAAAAGTATAAACCGTCTACGCCTCTAACTAGAATGAGATCTACATGTGTACAAAGTTGCATTAAAATCTGGGAGGTTCTCGAACGGTCCCCTCGTCAGATGCAAATAGCGAAGCAAAGGGCCTAAATAAATTTTAATGTCCACCATTCACAAACCTGACAATATGAAAATATATTAATCTAAGTAGTTTTCCCGGTACTCTAAATTCGTGTAATTCGAATTTTACTGTAACAGAATTCCATTAAGCTTATAAGGTAAACTACATAAATTGAATAATTACATAGATTCATATTTTCCAATATTGAGTGGTTAGGTATAACATCAAGGGACGCGAGGAAGTTGTGTCCAGGTAGAAAGTAATTACTTGATTAGGTGAGGTATGAACAAAGCTGATAAGACTTCCTATGTTAATTACTCGAAGACAACAGTAAATCTGATATTAAACTAATGCAATTAAATTTTGCGTACTAAAAATATCACTAAATAGAATTAACCCAGCATACACAATTTGTTATATCAACAGCCATCACCGTCTAATTGCAACAAGGATAACACAAATTCGATAACGGTTGTTACAGTGATTTGCTGATTATCAAAAAGCATGGTGACCATGGGTAGACTGTCCGCGCTTCGGGCAGCAATGGCGTATATCCCACAACTGAACTTCGTGGTGTTGCTGCACGCGGTGATGTTATTGTACAGGCCCGATATAATCGATCGCGAGAACAGAGTAACACCAATACCGCCAGCAAGTATTCAAAGAAATTACGATTACGTTGTAATCGGTGCTGGATCGGCTGGCGCTGTGATCGCCAATCGATTATCGGAGAACGGAAACTGGTCGGTGCTGTTATTGGAGGCTGGTTCAGAAGAACCAAAGGAATCTGACGTGCCCATAACGTTCACGGGCCTTCAACGAACCCCCTTCGACTGGAAATTCAAAACGGAACCGTCGGACGACTACTGTCTGTCGATGAACAATCATCAATCCAACTGGCCGCGCGGCAAGGTATCGAGGAATCGAGTGCAAGATTTAGGATTATTTGAATTTGATAGAATAAGTATGGCAAATGGGCTAATAATCTACTCCAAATTAAATTTACGAGCTTGGAAAACTAAGAGATATTTCTCAATACTATACATCCGAAATAAAGTCGGTTTTACAGACATCTTCCAAATTTTCCACCCTTGCAACTTCTTTTCATTTCCTACAAACATATTGTTCCACAGAAAACGGTCAATTAATTGCATTAATTCTACGGTTTCACGAAATAGTATCTTCCCAAAGAACCCCCATCTTGTCCAACATCAGAAACGTCACACTTCATCGTACACTTTAAAAAAAATTCGAGAAACTTTAATTATCTTTTAAACCATCAAATCCTATCTCCATTCAATGCAAACAGCACTTTCCAAACTGCGTGGAACGTTTGCGAATTACTTCCCCGACGAACACAATAGAATGGATCAATCGATTTCCGCCATTGAAATGTTTAAGACTCTCGGTGGCAGCAGTGTATTGAACGCCATACTGTACATCCGTGGCAACAAGAGAGACTACGACGGCTGGGAAGAGATGGGAAATCCGGGATGGAATTACGAGAGCGTGTTGCCGTACTTCAAGAAGTCCGAGGACATGAGGATCCCCGAGTACCAGGATTCGCCGTATCACAACACAGGTGGATACTTGGGCGTCGAATATTTTCGGTATCGTTCACCAGTTACGGACCACTTGGTGAATGCAAATATCGATATGGGGTACGAGCTGAGGGACGTGAACGGGGCGAAGCAAACGGGGATTACGTTCTCGCATGGAACACTAAGGGATGGACTGCGGTGCAGCACAGCAAAGGCCTTCCTTCGGTCGGCCTCCAAGAGGGAGAACTTGCACGTCAGCACGGAAACGATTGTGGAGAAGATTTTGACGCGCCAAGGTGAGCCGCTCGTTGTTTTTATTTTTGTTAATTGGAGTTTGTCAGATAAGTGGAGTTCTATTGAACGTTAGTATACTTGAGGCTTTCTACTTGAGGTCATCTGTAGAGTTCAAAATATTGTTCATTGTAAAAGTCTGAAAAAAGCCTCACCTTGTTGCTGTGACTCTTCGAAAGTTAAAAAGTACTAGGATAATTAAGGAACATTTAAGGTCATTATTTTGTGACAATTCGCAGATTCACACTCTACGACCGCCTACGGTGTGGAATTTCGCGTGAGAGGGATACCACGCAAGGTGATGGCCAATCGCGAGATTATTTTGTCAGCTGGCTCGATTCAATCGCCACAGCTGTTGATGGTGTCTGGTATCGGCCCCAAGGACCACCTGAAGGAAGTGGGAATTCCTGTGGTCCATGACTCCCCCGGCGTGGGCCAGAATCTTCACGATCATACTGGAGTAGGTGGTCAGGTGTTCGTGATAGACCCACCAGCGGACTACACGGGCAGCAGAACTTTCACCTTTAATTTAACAGGCATTACTGGAGCAGAACCTTACAAAGAATTCGTCTTGGACCACACTGGGATCTTCTACTCAACACCATTCGCTGAGGCTATGGGTTTCATCAACACCAAGTAAGTACCGTGGGTTCTAATTAAAACAAATATTTGAAGAGGGCTTTATGTATCAATATACTTTTGGTTTGGCAGAATTCAATTGAAAAAGTGTACACAGTTTGTTTGAAAAAGTATTATTATCCGTTGAACTAGGAAAGATAGTGCAAAAAAAGATGCGCCCAAATACAATGATTAATTTATACAAACGTTATCTTCGGAGTATTTTATTATAAAAATTACTCTATTATGCATAGATTGAACTAATTTTCTGAAAAATTCAGGCTTATCTTGTTCCATTCTTCTAGAAAAAATTCCTTTAAGCATTTCTTTGGTAGGCGCTACTAACTAAGAATATATTAATCAAGTTTTATAGCAATGTCATTATAATGGGTAATTCTGAATTTAACATTACTTATCTAAATGTAATATGTTATACATGTAGGGTAGGTGGATACTTTTGCGAATAACTGTATATCGAGGTAGAGGGTTCCTTTCCTGCAAACTGTTTTCCTGACACTGTCTCAGTTGTCTATGAATGGCGCAGGTTGCCAAAATTAAACACTAATCCCACGGATAAATCATGCTTCCAGATACGCAAACGAGTCGGCGGATTACCCAGACATACAGATTCTCTTTACCACCGCGTCCGAAGTCGCAGACGGTGGCGTGTTCAGTAAGTGGGATTGCAACTTGCGGGACGACGTTTACGCAAATTTCTTCGCGAACGTCGGGCACCAGAACCATACGTACCAGGCACTCCCAATGCTGCTGAGACCTCGAAGCAGAGGATACATCAAGTTGCGGTCAAAAGACCCGCACCAGCATCCGATTATTGTTCCCAATTACTACAGCGATACTAGTGACCTCGATGTGATTGTAAGGACGCCTAACTCTATCTGATTATTTAACAAAGCAGGAACTATAATAGGGTAAAGGCCCCATACACCGGACGGCCCCCTATTACCGGACACAATATTTATTTTCATGATTTATAAAATCCAGGCTATATAAATTAAATTGTAATATTCTTATAATAACATTTGAAATTATAGTTTTCTAAATAAATGAAGGTTTTTATAATTAATGTAGGTTAAACATGTAAGAAATGTATAGAAATTCTCATTCTCGCAATTATCGGCATTTCACCATTTTCATTATCAAAATGGCTAAGCATCATTCACATTTAAGAGTCTATATAATAATAATTCAATTGGTATAATGTACAAAAATGAATATGCAGTGATAGTGCTAGGTTTAATTGATAATAAAAACTGCATATAGAGGTAATTTAATAATATTTTGAGAAATTAAAGCGAGTCCGGGGATTGGGTCAAATTGTACGACATTTTCAATTACCGGTGATCGATATATGGGTCAATACTCGTGTTGATTCGACAGTTACCGGATGGTCGCGAACGTTTGAAGGATCTAACCTATTTATCCGTGTCCGGTAGCTCAGGCATGGTGTCCGGGACAGTGTCCGGTAGCTCGGGCACGGTGTCCGGGACAGTGTCCGGTAGCTCGGGCACGGTAAATAGTTCTCAAGCTTTAAGTGTGTCCGGTAATTGCGACAAAATTTTGTTTTACATTTTTACTAATATCTCTTTAATATTTCATTATTTAGTTAAATCAGAAAGTCCTGAATTTACGGAAATGCTTAATAATCAGTTCAATGCAAAAAATTTCCAGAATATACAAAAACTTATGTTGAAATTCCTAAATAACTTTCATGTCATCACTAAATGTTCGGTATATGGGTCCTTTACCCTATATGAGCCTTTGGGACCCAATCTTTGAGATAGAAATTTTGCAATAAACTGTCTTATCTTTGTTACCGTTCACTGTCTAAAGGGGAAGGCTGGTGCACTAACTGAAAAACAAGTCATTTTTTGGATTTTTTTTTTAACGAGAGTATTTAATCGTAGCAAAACCGGCTGTAGTCGCTTTAATTTTTCGAATTTCCTTCTGCTGCTCTAATTGCATCTTCATTTATATAAGAATCAAACTCGTTGCAGGTCTGAAATTCTTATATTTTACTAATAGTACGTAAAACACGTAGTTTGTTATTTAGGGTTAAATTTCCCTTTCACCATTACTGTAGTCAACGTCACACTAACACCATCCTTTCTTTGTTTCGCGCAGGCAGAAGGGGCCCGGTATGTCCACAGCCTGATAAATACCCCAACGATGAAGAAGCTAAATGCTCGACCACTTCCAAACAAACTTCCAGGATGCTCGTCGCTACCGTTTCCATCGCTCGAATACTGGAAATGTTTCGCCCGTCACTACACGCTGACGATTTACCACCCAGTGGGTACGTGCAAAATGGGGCCTGAGGACGACCCGATGTCCGTGGTCGATCACAGATTAAGGGTGCGTGGTGTCAATGGTCTGCGAGTGGTCGATAGTTCGATTATGCCGCGTATCACTAGCGGGAACACGAATGCGCCGACCATAATGATCGCTGAAAAAGCTGCTGACATGATTAAGGAGGACAACCAGTCGTAGGTGACTAAATATTGCCGTGGGTAAAGCATGCGATATTAAATGCATCGTGAACGTTGATGAAAAATCACATTAATACTCCAAAATTGATTTTGTAAATCTGTGAGACTTCTCGTTGCTTTGTATTTGTTACAGAATAAATAATAGAAGATTGTTATTACTTGATCTACAGTAGCGGACAAAAAAGTTACCACTTTTTCGACCCACCCTAATTCTATTACTTTTCAATATCAATTCAAAATTGTAGTATATACCTAACATACATATTCTGAAAGAGAATTGAAAGCTGTATAAAATCCAGTTACAGTTGAATTTATTTAACTAACAATAAAAAAACCGCACATAACATTAAACAAGACAACAAACTTTTAAAGTCAACAAAAAGTTACCAGTTTTGAACATAAAAACATCTAATATTTTGTGGGGGGACATTTTGCTTTTAGGACAATCTAAAAAGTTGCTAAACGTGGTAACTTCTTTGTTGGCCCCAAAAATGTGTTACCCTCTTTAATATCATACAACACTTTTGCTTGTCAGTTAATTAAATTCAACTTTAACTGGATTTTATACATCTTTAAATTCTCCATCAGAATATGCATATTAAATATACCACAGTCCTAAATGTATGCTAAAAAAAATAACAAAAATAAAACAAATCGAAAAAGTGGTAACTTTTTTGTCCGCTAGTGTATGTTCTCACGTGGTCAAAATAGGAGGATTAAGGCTGTTCACTCTCATGTTTAACGAACACCTTAATTCTCTCCTTGCATATTAATATAACGTGTAACGTGGTATTTAGTATTCTACTTGGAGGAAATAGTTTTGAAGAAGATTTGTTTATATCGACGTGCGTCACGAAAAGTAGCACGTTTCAATTTTCTTACGAAAAGTAGCACGTTTGCCTTCGTTCTCACGAAAACTATCACGTGCCGGTATTCGCTGCGAAAACTAGCACGTTTGAGCGGTTTGCCACGTGATTAAAATGTTCATATGT
The DNA here is from genome assembly GCA_963855975.1 of Andrena chrysosceles. Lineage (NCBI taxonomy): Eukaryota > Metazoa > Arthropoda > Insecta > Hymenoptera > Andrenidae > Andrena > Andrena chrysosceles. The sequence continues at coordinate 3,386,171 of OY979766.1, read as the reverse complement.
GTTGTCTTTTGGAGATTAGATGGAATTATTATTTATTAAACAATATATTCAACAGGTGACATTGCGTATTTTCGTTCTAGTGCAGAGTGGACTTTTCCTGCTTTCAACCAGTATACCAAATCATTAACGTTATCTTCCTCCGGTATCATTAACGTTATCTTACCGGAGTATTTGAAGTCTACATATAATCCTTTTTAATTCGACCGTACTGTAAACCCAGTAGCCACCCACAAAATATGCTATAAATCGCAAAATCAAGAAAAACAAATATTCCCGGTTATCCAATAATTATAAAACAATTTTCACTGACCAAGCTTTCCAAAGCCCCCCAAAACGCTCAAAATCAAATATTCAAAGCGACTCAAAACAGCACAGTAACTGAATCTACCAAAAACTTTCAACAAAAACATTACCCTTCCACCTTCAATCACGCCCCAACATTCTTCAAAAAACGCAACGCCACTCATCTTCCCATGATTTACAAAAAAAACCCAGCTCTTCCCAAGAATCCCACCAGTGCCACTGCGATCTCAACAGAACATTGTTAAACACACAGCCCGCCAGCTGCACCACGATCCCCTAATGCCACGAGACTTTCTTCCACCACGCGGTCGCCATTGCTCAGCCGCATATATCCGAAATGTGAGCCGCGATATGCTTCACTTCCCCGGTTAAACTAGCATAAGTTGTTCCACGGTTACCCGAGTGTTGTTCGCGCGAGAAAGAGAGGCCAGCCTCGTAATTGCATAATAAGACCGGAGATTGTTAACCGTCGCAAGGTAAGAGACGCGCGGACACAAGCTGAAACCGAGCTCGGCCACTGGAACCGGGTAGTCCCACTTTTAAAAATTAAATCTTCCTGCTGGTTCGACGAAGGGAATTCTCGGGCTCGAAGAAGAGAATTCTCGTCTCTACTAAGCTGCTCCCTATTTTCAAGCACTGACGTGAGTTTCACGCGTGACTGACACCGCCATCCAATAGGCACGTTTCTAAAGTGTTACTGTTAATGCATGCTGCGACCACAACCGTGTTGGCGATCGTTTCGAGTAAAAGGCTGGCTTCTGATAGCGGTGGAGATAATCGATCGCCTTGATGCAAAAGTAAAGGGACCAGCGATAGTTCGTTGTGCCGGAGCGTGGCTAACCAACTTGGCCAGATTAAAGACGATTGGTTAATTGGCGAAGTAAATTGATTCGCGGGTTATGCAAGCGTGGCTCCGAGTAAAAGTCTGAGGGATAGCATGGATATTATCGCACGGGGGGCATTGCTTCAGCACTCGCGCATCGTAATCGAGGGAAAAATAGGATGTTGAGGTAATTGTGTGCGCTTTGGTTCGATCTTATCTGCCTCGTTTTCCAATCGAGATTCGAGTCAAGCGGAGAATTTTCTGCGCCAGTTTGCGATCGAACGACAAGACTCATGGGTGAAACTTTCTTGGTTTAAACATTCCTGTGGAAGTCATAACTATATTTTATATACTTTATATAGCTTCTTATTAAACCTTCGGCTCTTACATGCTTGCTAATAGCTTGGTAATTCGAGGGAAATAACAGAACCCTCTCGATTTTATTATCATACCGAATTGCGGTAGGAAGAATCAATACACTGAATTCCAACGTGGTCATAAGTTCTCCCACATGGAAATCGATAATTTACCTTTACTGTAAGAACTTCCATTTACAAGTACTCCACTTGCCCACGCACCTTTAAGCTCCTTACACACCGAAAACTTGGCGAAAGTGAACACATCGAGAGACACAGATTTCTATTTCTCCTCACAATTTACTTCCACGATGAGAAGATCTATTTACTCGTAAAACAGTGTATCGAAATCATCACGACGTTCCACAGTGTCGACGAGGGGCCCCGTCAAAGTCCACATTTTTCAACGCAACAGCGTGGCCAATTAAGCTTTCAGTTCTACTTTCAGCGAGGTGAAACCGCCAACACCTCGCCGCAATTCAGTGATTCGGGTTCCCTCGTGGCCAGGAGTCGTCGACTCGCCAGCTCCGTCCCAAAGAATCCGCTCGGCTCTGCTTTGTTCGCAGGACGCACAGCGTGGTGTTTGTTTTTTCGATTTCGACCCTCCCTCCGTTTTTGCAGGCTCGTCATTTTTCCGCCGGCTCGACCAGTCGAGGAGTCGATCGCGCTTGGAGGAACGAACAACGGCGCTCGCCAGTCGTTTCGTCCCCGAAAAATTTTTGTGCGCTTTGTTCGTGGGTTACGTTCAGTAAGATCTCGTGGTTGGCCGCGAGTTTCGGTGGCGGAGGGCGCTCATGAGTCCCTGTTCCGCGGGTGTGGGCATTGTGAACAGTTTGCTCGCGAAACGTTCGACGATATTCCAAAGGCGGAAGGGAATATGTGGACGGGAAGCAGTGAAGTAAAAATGGCAGCGAGAAGAATGTGGTGAGACTGGATGGAGATCTTGGTGTGGCCTGGTCAGTGTTGAGAGGTTTGTTGAAGCCTCTTTTGGGACGTGGTGGGTAGAAAGAGAGTTGATGGTGAACCGGGTGTTGGACAGGTCGAGAGGATACAGGGGATGGGGACTGTAAGTTTCATAGGGGCTTGTGGGGTGAGTTGCTTCGGGGTAGGGTTATTCGATTAATTTAATATTCGAATATTTTACAAGTATTCGAATGCTACGAATAAACTTCGAATATTTGAGTATTCGAATACTATTCGGATACTGATATATTCGAATACTATTCGGATACTGATATATTCGAATACTATTCGGATACTGATATATTCGAATACTATTCGGATACTGATATATTCGAATACTATTCGGATACTGATATATTCGAATACTATTCGGATACTGATATATTCGAATACTATTCGGATACTGATATATTCGAATACATCAGTATTCTTACATCTAATACTGATGTATTCGAATAGTATGGTGTGAAGTATGCCTAAATTAACTTACAAGATTTCTTCCTGACAAATGAACCTAAAGAACTTGATTTATAATTCACATCATACTATTCGAATACTTAAATATTCGAATAGGATTCATAAGAGTGAAAAGATGGACTTTGTGTGTTCAGGGTGCAGTGATTGGTCTCTAAGTTTGGATGAGTCGACTTGGAGCAGAAGTTATGATAGGTAATTTGAATAGTTTAGGTTTGATGGTTAGGGGTGCAGATTAGTGCAGGGGTTTTGAAAAGATTAAAGGGAGATAGAAGGACTTACCGATATGTTTCATTTCGAATGGAAGTTAGAGAGCAGGGGTACCTATTTGGGAGTTGGTGGTGTATTGTTTGTGGGGATGTTGACAGAAGACAAAGGGACTTGCTAAAATAGTTCCTTGTGTCTTATTAGATGTTTATACAGATCGAAATTGAGTGCCACTTGTTAAGATGAAATCTGTCTCACGACATTTCCTGCGAGTTCACGTGGAATAGAATGCAGACAGCATTATGCAAACACTTGACACTTGCAAATTCATGGTGCACTGATTATTGGAAAGATTGATACAAATACTTGGAATTTAGATTGAAACTGACTCTTTGTAGTCAAAATCCTATTATTGAAGTACGCGATAGTTTCTCCTTCGGCAAATTAACGCGCTCGTGAAAGTAATTTTTCTGCTGCCTCGCAAATTTAGCATTCAAATGAATTACCTTAATTAGAAGCGAAGAAATATGCACATACTACTTAGTCTGGTTTCTTCCGAGAGCACAGACTTACCTGCAACAAAGGATAAGATCGAGATTAGAATAAGATTACGATCATTTTACAAGCGAATAATACATTTCATCATCTGAATTTTAAGTTATGGTAACGTTGATAAATACAGTTGCAAAATCCAATTTCGAAAAGTTGAAGAGCCAACGGACTGTTGAGTGTACGAAAATATACACGTCTACCACCCACGATCTTCGACCAAACGCACGCACGTGTACACGTGTGGCGAAAGAGGATCAAATAATTTCGGGTGGAGTGGACTTTAGCTAAATGAGCCTTTAACACTTTGAGCACCGTGGCTGAAACACTTAGCGTACATCGTGTGCAGAAATCCTTCAGTTTCATTTGTTGACAGTACTTACTGAACGCCGCTTGGGCGTTGTCCGCTTAGACTGAACGCACATATATGGTCATCGTACTCAAAAGGTTAAGTGTATAGGATACGTCGTATTTAACCCTTCGTGGTCACACCTTCTTATAATCACAAATTGATTACACGAGGTTCAGTGTACCCCAGTGTCATTTTTTGAGTTACCATTTTCATATTTTTGAATCTCTTAGCTTTTCAGTGATAATTGTACGTTCGTAATACTTATACAGTCGTGGACTAATAGTCATAATTTTTGTAATTCAAAATAAGCGATATTTCATGGTTGTGGGAAAAAACGATTTTTTTTATTTTTTTTATTTTTTGCGATAAATCCCCTTTCGGAGACGTAAAGGTGCGACATTTCAAATTGAAAATTGCTCTTGGGGTGCAATACAACCCGTGTGACCACGAAGGGTTAAAGTAGCAGTGTAGGGCCATTAAGTGTATTGTTTCTATATGCAGATGCATGTGCATCGATGCTAGTATGACTCTGCAATAACTAATTTATAGATAACGAGTAGATAATGACTATTGTTTACCGACTAACGAGTTATAACTTTTGAGATAAATAAGCCTTAAATATGTCCAGTACGCTGTGCATGAATAATATGGAAAGTTTTAAAGAAATCGATAACTCAAGCCTATGCACTTCGTTTCCACGATCTTTATCTTATGTATCGTTACAATATGCAGTGACTCAGAATTTTTGAAAACCCAGCCGATGACGCAAATCCATCTAACACATAAAAAGTCACGGTGGATCATAAAAATCGAAGGTACATGCTATTCTTAGGCCTAGAGCAACACAGTGCCTCTTTCATCATCACACCGCCTTTAAAATACTAAACTCTGACCCTAAACCATCATACCCAGTAGAATAAAATCTAAAATTTCCTAAAAAATAGCTTACCATTTAATCCGAAGTTTAAAGTTAAATCAGTATAAATGATTCATATTTGATTTTATAATTGATCTACGAAATTCGGAAGCGATTTGAATTGCGTTTCATTAAAATAGACGTTTGCCATGTTCATCGGAAAAACTAGTACTCCCACGAACATTTAATAGACAATGAACAAATTCAACGTTCCACACAATTTTCTCGACAGAAGTCCTCCCCGTAAAAATTCTAGCCCACTTGGGGGCATTATTTAAAATCCCGCGTCACTTGAACTGTTACCAATAACAATCCTCATATTTCGCTTTCATCGCTACTAGGGCTGGGACTATTTGTCGATTTTTTCGATATTCGAATATTCGAATATTTCAGTCGCTCAATTAGAGGAAGTGCAGCATATTTGGAATACTGTTGGTAATTTGGAATACCGAAGTATCTAATAAACTACTAACGCTATTTAATTTGTAACACCGTAGATTATAGGGGCTAATGACCTCTTAACTAATGACATTTGTGGATGAACCGCAATTTTTACATTTTCGACTTAATCTGCAGAGGAAGAAAACGTCAATCTGCAAAACTTTTTCAGCGCGTATTCAATCGTTCCAATCATGGTTAAAATATGTCAAAACTTTAGTGTTAAACACTTAATCGACTCATTTGCATGTTCCTTCTACGGTTCCGTGCCAGTTTTGCGATAATTTCGAGAATACAAAGTGTGACATGAAATTTTCGGTTTCGATGCCATGTTGCTAATTCGGAATACCGAAGGTGAAGATAATTTGGAATATTCCAAAGCCTACCGATGCTTTTGTTTCACGCGTAATGGATACCACCGCGTCAGTTTCATCTGTCACCTGTATAACCTTTTAGGAGCATTTGTGTAAATAATGTCTTATAGACATCTACATCTTCAAGATTGGTAGAAACATGTGAACCAAGAGCGAGTGCAGTATGTAACCGTTCTTAGCATTTTTATAAATATTCTGGTATACATATCTCCTCAAAATAACACAGGAAATTATATCTGTGACTACTGTAAATAAATTTAAAGATTTGTAATTTATATTTAAATAAAATTGTTCCTTAATTGTAATTTCTTAGCCTCATTACGTCATAAAATAAACTAATTTTATTATCGGCATGTTTTGTTTAAGTTTATAAAGTGAAGGTAAATTGGAATACCGGTATTCCAAATTACCTGCACCTTAACGAAATCGATACTTCTTGTCATTTTTCATTCAAACCAAAATTTCAGTTACTTTTTGTTTTTTATTTTTACTGACACTCAGAAATATGAAAGTCTATTAGTTTCCCTATGATATTATGTAGTTTAATTTGATCCCATCCTCTGTCGTAATTTTTTATTCGTCTTAAACAAACTGGTATTCCAAATATACTGCACTTCCTCTATTTGGCGAATATAATTCGAATATCCAAGAATTCGAATACTATTCGAATATCCAAGTATTCGAATACCCAAGTATTCGAATACTATTCGAATATTTAAGTATTCGAATAGTATGGCGTGAATAATAACATTCGAATACTCAAATATTCGAAGTTTATTCGTAGCATTCGAATACTTGTAAAATATTCGAATATTAAATTATTCGAATAGTCCCAGCCTTAATCGCTACAACATCGTCCCACCATCGCTGCGAAGCAGATTGCCCGACACACCCTGTAGATCAGGCAAGAGGATGATCCCAAAGCCCGCGCGACCCATGGTGCGCGTCCTCAGTAGCTGGTCCAGACTCGCGGGATGCCCTCAGCTTTTTGTTCCTCCACGCGTCTGCTTCGTTTCGCATGACGTGTACCCCGCTGGAATGGTTCACTGACTGGCTGACGTCACGTCTCCACAGTGCTCTTTCTCCGGAAGAGAGCGAACGTTCGTTCTCTCCGCCAGACGCCACGGTCTCCTTAATTAGCGCGTCTAGTGTGGCCGCGACTACGGATGTGGCTGTTGCCGAACGATACCGCCGCGAGAAAATAGATGAACCGTCTGTCGTGCATCGGCGAGGAGCTTTCACGCGGACCAGTCTCAACTCCTCGGATCAGCTTCACCTCGCGTCGCCCCCGACTCAGAGGTGCCTGCTCGCCCATCACCCGCCCCAGCCACCCAAATGTCTTCGAATTCTCGTCCACGAACCAGTGACGCCGTCCTCCTTTGCGCGTTCCACCGTTTCGGCGGGAATCACAGGTAAAACTCACCCTCGATGGATGTTCACTTTCATTGGCGAGATACTTGTTTCGGGGTTCAAGGTCTGTGACAGGGTTCAGCCGTTGCACGAATAGCTTTGTTTGATGAGCAGACTGTCGTTCGATGCTCGAGATGGGGAAATGGAGTATCCATAGTTTTGTGAGTTAAGTGCTGGTATGCTGATTGTGAGCTGGTGAGGTTCAATGCTCGCTGAATAAAGTTTTATAGGTTGATGCGATAGGGTATTCTTGAGTATCGTGGTTGCGACCTGAACTGTGTAAATGATTGATGGAGGCACTGGCATGGATGGGTAGGGGACGTGATTTGCGATCAAGAGCGCGGTGGGATTATTATAGATAGTTGGGAAGTCTCGATCCGAGAGCCAAATGTGTCCTTGCTATTGTGTATCGCGTTGCTGCTATGGCGGCAGATTGATCTTCAAAATTATCGCTGATGCACCGTCTGAGTGTGACCCTCGGGTCTTCTCAAGCACGGTGAATTGCATGTTTGGTATATGTATACAGTTTCTTTTGTCAGCAAGTTCGAATCTACGAACTCGAATTCTTGGAAGTTGCTCTATCTAATCGCCATGATTAAAAGTGGAGTCCTTCGATTCTCCTTGAACTGCCCAAAGTTGCCAATGATGATATGCTCTTTGATCACAAACTACTCTACAGATTCAACACTGCTTTTCCCTTGGAACATAGGTACTTCACTTTGCCTAAAAGATCGTTTCAAATAAATCCCCTCCCAACATGTCTATTTACTGCTCGGCTGTCATGAGATCAACACAATCTCAGAAGCTTCTTACAGCCTTCTAAAATCTCTTTGCATATCGAGGAAACTCGCCGAACTGACGATTAATCGCGTGATCGCTCTTTTTCTGTCGTACCTTTTAGACTGAAAGTTTTCCACGTGGATTAAACTGTGCAAAAACTACCAGCCAACTAATTACAACTCTACCATTGCTAACGGGAGGCTCTAATGATCCCCGATGGAATCTTTTATCGGACGATATTGCGCCACTATAGATGATTAGTTTGCCCATGTACTTTCACGACGAAAGGCAAACCCCGTTGTTTCGTTATTTCCAATAACCGTCGGCTGAACAGACAGCTCTCAGCGACTTTACAAGCTGCTTTTACTTTCCGAGTTCCTGCTCGCGAGACGCTTTATCTCCAGCGAAACGGCTCCGTTGTCGTTCGAGTACCTGGTGAAACTGTAATTCAATTCGTTTGGTTCCGCGAGCGTATGAACTTTCACGCTGAAAGGATTTCACGTAGCCTCGGTCAGCGTTCTTCCGATCCTCGTAATTTCGCTGCACGCGGTCTCAGAAGCGAGTTTGGCCTGTTAACTGGCGGACGAGTCGAGGCATCTTTTAAAAATTGGTCCGCCATAATGATTGCACAGCGACTCAAATAACAAATGCAGGAGGGTATGTGAGTTTTTTTTAGAAACCTTCCCGTTTCCTCATACTTTTTACTGAAATGGTATCGAAGGGTGATGATCGAATAGTTTATGCGTCATTTCATTATCATTGGTACTTCTTGATACACCCTTCTGTTTATTGTAGTAGATTTTTTAGAGTTTGAGTTGCGAAAGGTATTGGGGAATGCCACTGCAGGTTTGTAAGGCTTTACTGAAACACAGCGGAGAGAATTCTTATTTACGTTTACTTGTAACAAGGGTGGAGGTACATCGTGTTCGTTCGAATGCTTCCACTTCGATGTAATTCCCTCGCAATTAGGTAAATTACGTGCAATTATATTTAGCCATAGCCAGTTAGGCTCGCGGGACCCATAATTATCGTTTCATTTCGAACCGTTGCTTTCTGTTTGCAGGTGACACTGGCTCTCTAATTAGATAAAATGCGGCTGTACATCCTGATCTCCCTCCTGGTGCAATTGGTATTCTCTTTTCGGCACCCATTCCCGGTAAATAGAGTTGTTTATCCGTCAGTTGGTAATTCTTTATCAGCCAATAGATGAAATCTTTTGGTTTTGTAATATGGAAACAGAAATATTAGAGGCTCTCGAATGATACGAGTATCCTCCTCAGGAAATCCTGATGAATTTAATATGAGATCTAAGGATACAATAATCTGATTCGAGATCTAAGGATACAATAATCAGTACCATTTTCACTTAAAACGTAAGAAATTAAATATAAGATATATATTCGGAATTCTCTAATATTTTCTAATTATTTCTGAATCACGAAAGCTCCGTGTAACGCATTATTTCTATTTTTAAATATTCAAAATGGTATTCCTCCACATTTAATAATTAATACAATCAACCCTTGACTCTGAAAATTTCCATATGCATAATTAAATACATAATTAATGCACGAAAAGCAAAACTAGGCGTCTGCGCACGTAATGACTCGCAGGACCCGAAATAATTTCGGTGGCGAGGACCCTAAATAACTTATACACTAACTTATACACTACCGTTACCTGCATGTTCTATAAATTCTGAATGTATATCCTGCTCTGTGATTGCCATTTCTGCATTCTGCATCCAAAGACAGTTGCATCTCCATATGGCCCATCAAGGATTGTTCTCTCGTCTGTCTCGTGCCATCGTCCAATTGGTGTCATTAAAACTCGCTGCGGGACACACGAAATTCTCGAGACACGCTGATTTCATGCTCTGTCGTTACCCGGAAGACGGTTACGCCAGCAAACGAAATTACGTGACGTGTGGTAAAGTGAAAACGCTTCGATTAACGAGATCGTTAACCAGTTCCAGCCCGGCCAGTTGGACACCAACAACGAGACATCGGGATGCTGTTTCTGCAGCTTCAAGGACACGTCGTATATGCAGTCGAAATGCGGCGTGACCACGTCCTTCATGAATTTGGTGCAGAAAGTGGTGGCGTCCAGATGCGACATCGCTGATCCCTGCAGTAGGCTTGGCAGGGAGGAAGTGCCTCATGGAGAATGGTGAGGAACTTTTGGTCGATTCTTTAAGGGGGAACACCACTGTGACGGCCGGAAAAATGAGCCCATTTTTAAGATTTTTTTAAGGGACAACTTACAGTTTTATTATAAAATTGTTATTACCTATCTTTAGTACAATGTCTTAAGAGACTATAAAAAAAAAGTAATAGAAAAACATGCATAAATTTCCATATACAGTTAATCTCCTACATCCCTCACAAGAAAACATAGGTCGCTTATCGAAACGATATCTTTGGAACGGCAACTCTGAAATCAATTTTTTTTTTAAATATAATCGGTATGAGTGTAGTTTCCGTTGTACGTACCGATTTTTAAAAAAAATTATTTTTGTAAAAATGGTGCGCTTGGGAAGAAAAAGTTTCGAAAATCCGCAAAAAAATGGATAGTTTTTCGAGCGTATTTAAAAAAATATGTTTTCGATCAAAAAATCGGTACGTACAACTGAAGATACTCTTGTTTTAAAGATCCTATCAAAATTTCAAGTCGATCGGATAAAAATTGACAGAGCTATTGATTCGATCAGTTAGAAAAATGTCGTTTCGAGAAAATCGCGTTTAAAGTTTGCACGGGAAAAATCACACTTCCGTTCGTGACGTTCACTGTCACTCGAATGTCCGATCAACGGTTGCATTTCTTCGATTCTCGAACGAACAGCGTACCGTGCGTAAAAACGGGAAAAACCCAAAATTTACAACTTTTAACAATGTGGGGGAACAGTGGGTAAGAAAAATGTCGGCGCGCTATTTGCCGCTAACATAGCGCGCTCGGAACGGCATCGTGACGCGTCTCACAAAATGCACTGTATCTTCGTCAATTCTTCGAATATCAACTTGAAATTTTCAGAGAGTATTTTTGAAGAGTTAAACATTAAGAAAGTGAAGAAAAAAAAATCGAAATTTTTTCAACTTTCACAGTGGTGTTCCCCCTTAAATCGTTAACCACTTGGGAACGCTGAATTCGCGTGTGCGCTGAGTCAGTGCATTCAGTCCATGCGGAAAACGCCTATAAGCGTTCGCCGAGTACTGTGCGCAAATGAGAGTGGAGGATCTCCGCACATGACGTACGTTTGGCGTTTCAACTTACAAGGAAACGTTCGCAATCCAAGTATTCTGATTCTAGTGAAACTTCGCGTGAATGTAGAACATATTGGAGTGTGCAAGAAGCATTTTTTTATATGGAAAATCAATTTGTAGGGGTGAGATCATCCCCCAAAGTGATCGCGTTATTCATTTCTTTAATATTTACAAATAGAATGTTTGCTGCGTCAGTAAATGGTTTCTTTGTCGACGAAGATGGGTATGTGGACTGAAATACTCTGATGTTAAGGACCTATTAAAAGACCCTATTGGGTTTGGTCAATGTCCTCTCAGGCTTTAATCAAGGCAATTGACATGAGAAATGGTGCATTTCACGTTAGTTTACTCGAGATATGAGCTCGTTGCATTGTCATTCAGAGCACGAATTCTTAATGGGCGTGGGGTTACTGGAGAAAAATGTTTGTTCTAATAAAACGGTAATTAAAACCGTATACTTGGCGGGATCAAGTAAATATGGCTGAATTCGATGCACGTGCAAATTAACATAACGTGATCTACCTAATAATAGTGTAATAACTCCTGCTCTATTATCCTAACTCTAGCGAGCACTCCATAGCAGAGTAAATTGAAGTACCCTTACTCCAATAATTACATACAGTCACACGAGTCAAGTAAATGCTACTCCGATGGTAATTCGCCAAGAAACCAGCGGAATGACATTAATCACGAACGCTGTGATTAAGGGGTGTCCATACTTTGACGGTCTGAAAAGAGGTGGATTTTTTAACCACTATTTTTGCATACAAATTTTTTTTTCGTATTCTCTAAAGATTGACAAATAAAGCCACAAAGCTGGAAGTAAATATATTTAATGGTTTTGTTTTAAAAAAATTCACAAATTTCGCACCATTTTTCGTCCGTCAAGGCAAGGAGACTTCTTAAAGTAAATCATGAAAATGCAGGTTCGACTTCATCGTCGTTGGTGCTGGCGTAGCTGGGCCTGTAATCGCTAGGAGGCTCAGCGACAATCCATGGTGGAGGGTCCTGCTGATCGAAGCAGGCCCAGAGGAGCCAACGATGACTGCCATTCCAGGACTGGCGTTCCATGCTGTCAATTCCACCCTGGATTGGAATTTTAAAACGGAGCCTACGGAGCCCCATCCAACGGCGTGTTTAGGTAACCAATCGATTTCCCAAAGTTATTTATACAATGTCAACCTCGACTTACGTATCAACACTTTGAGTGGCGCAAGGTTTTGAAAAATGCCTCTTTAACCCTCGCATGATGGATACAAGGTCTATTTTAATAAGAACCCAATTTAGAAGCTTATCGCCAAGTGTGTATGAATTAAATTATGGAGCAACATACATACACCCAGTATCCCGAGGTGAGCAAAATTTAGATTTAAATAAAAATTTCGAATAACGAATAAAAGGTAAAAAATAATTATTTTGGTAACTTTTATTTGATCTGTTATTTAAATAATTGTTTATTTAGTTAATGCCTAACTCTGCCAGTATCCAATGCGTGATCAAACTATCGAGTAGTATCGATAAAATCAGACATTGATCCAGAAACATTTGGGGTACGTGCAATATATACGAAAAACAATGGCCACGACTTTCACAGACGGTGATTCATTCAAAAAACAGTGTTGAAGGACAACTGTTTTTCGGTACTTTTACGTGCTCGGATAGAAAATGGTATCCGCATAAGTAGGTCTCTTGATGGCAGCCGATAGCAAGCTTTTATATAATACACTGAATTAAAAACTGCGCACATTAGACTGTGTCCATTGCACAATAGGAAAAAAGTATAGCAGTGGAATGCAGAAAGCGGTTTCGATAAGGACTTACAAATTAAATACAGTAGGATTGGGAAAGATCTAGGGAAGACCTTAGGAAAGATCTTTTGTTTACAGACACCATTCAGCCTTGAAATAAAACAGTGTTTCTCAAACTTTTTTTGAGTCGCGATTCACTTTTATAATATTCAAATAACCTGCGACCCCAGTCCCCATCTTCCATTTATGAAAAACCAGTGTTACATTATTAACAGAGTATGGCAACGTAACCATATTACAATAAAAAAGTGCTAAAAATCATCAACTATAAGTAACCATGGCAAGTTCCCAGAAAACACTTCGCGACCCTCAGGTTGAGAATCATTGAAATAAAGTGTACACAGGAAGCTCCCATCGCAATTTCGTTACTCTTAACTTTCCACTTCATTCTTCACCACCTGTTACCCAACACCCAGTATACATATACTCTATACTCGCTTGGACAAAGGAGAAAATAGCCACCCTCTCTAAGCTGCCCAACAAAGATGTCGAAAAAAAATAAAAATAAATTTGTCCTTGACCTAACTTCTTACAACGATATTTCTCATCTGCAGAGACCGACGGTGTGTGCAGTTGGCCGCGAGGGAAAATGGTCTCTGGAACCAGCGGCATGCACGGAATGATGTACGCTCGTGGGCACCCAGAGGTCTACAACAGCTGGGCCAGAGGTGGCGCAATCGGTTGGTCCTACGACGAAATCGCCCACTACTTCGAGCGAGCCGAGAACCCGTTGGACCCGTCGATGGTGTCCGAGAAGATCAGGAGCGTCCCTATACCGGGACCCATGAAGATCCAGTATTACCCGCACAAGCCTGCGTTCGCTGACGAGGTGCTGAAGGCGGCAGCGGAGTTGGGCTACAGAACGTCGAATCTGAGGGAGTACGCGCAGACGGGCTTTATGGTAGCCCCGATGACAACTGACAACGGTGTGCGCGGCACTACCTCGAGGAACTACCTGAGGCCGGTCCACGGAAGGAGCAACCTGAGGGTGCTGATAAACGGCCAGGTGACGAGGGTGTTGATGAACCACTGGCAGAGCAAAGCTTACGGCGTGGAGCTCGTTGACAAGGACGGGTACAAGAGGATCGTGAAGGCTAACAAGGAGGTGATCCTGACGGCCGGGGCGGTTGGGTCGCCTCAGATTCTCTTGAACTCTGGCATAGGGCCCAAGGAACACTTGACCAAGCTTGGGATGCACGTGGTCAAGGACCTACCTGTGGGGAAGAACCTCCACAACCACGTGTCTGTCGCCGTTCATTATAGCATCAAAGATACCGCCTACGAAGCCATGACCATGGACAGCGTCAACGAGTACTTGGAGACCAGGACTGGCCCTCTGACTAGCACCGGGCTCACCCAAGTGACAGCGTTCTTTGAAAGTAGCTATACAGCCAACGGCGTGCCTGACATTCAAGTCTTCTTCGACGGATTCTCGCCCAAGTGCCCGAGGACCGGCTTGCAGTTCGAGTGTCTGAACGGGGCGCTGGCTCTGTGCTCTGATAGGCGGGAAATCGTGATGAGACCGACGGTGGTCACTGTGGCTAGTCGAGGCTACATGAAGCTACGATCTGGGGATCCGCTTGCAACGCCTCTCATTTACCCGAATTACTTTGTCGACACGAAGGACTTGAAGGTCCTGGTTGAAGGCATCAAGAAGTCTATAGAGTTGACCAGCACGCAGACTATGAAGAACTGGGACCTTCGGCTGGAGCCCGTGATCCATCCACTCTGCACTAAGTAAGGCTACTACTGGGTGTATCAATTGGGATTAGGCGTGGGACTATTCGAATAATTTAATATTCGAATATTTTATAAGTATTCGAATGTTACGAATAAACTTCGAATATTTGAGTATTCGAATGATATTATTCGAATACCGATGTATTTGAATACTGGTGTATTCGAATAGTATGGTGTGAAGTGGGTAAAAATTAGCTTACAATATTTCACCCTGACAAATGAACCTAAAGAACTTGATTTATAATTCACACCATACTATTCGAATACATCAGTATTCCAATACTTAAATATTCGAATTATATTCGCCAAATAATTGACCAACTGAAGTATTCGAATATTCGAATACCGAAAAATTCGACAAATAGTCCCAGCCCTAATTGGGATAGGTTCGCTTAAGGGTAGTAAAGCTGGTCCTACGATGGTTCGTTATTAGGGTTTGGAAATTGTGATTAATGTAGATTTAAATGTATCGATTCTGGATTCAAAAATTTCTTCGCGCCACTATTTCTCGGTGGGGGCACGTAGTGTTGAATAAAATGGGATATAGGAGTGTGCACGTGGTTAAGCTGGGTTTAGAAGTACGGAAAATGGGAGAGGCATACTCAAATGGCGTTGGATGTGTTTTATAATTGGTTAGAAGTCCAAAATACTTGTATACCCTGAAGTGTCTAGGTACTTAGTATCTCAGTGCTAAAAAATTATACAGAATGCACTTCTAGTTTCTGGAGTCCCTACACATATTTATAGATTTGGTTTTAATGTAAGAAACTGCTTGTTCTATTCAGCTATCACTTTGCCAGCGATGCCTACTGGGAGTGCTACGTGAGAGCAGCAACTGGGCCTGAAAATCATCAGTCAGGCACTTGCAGAATGGGCGCCTACAACGACCCAACGGCGGTGGTGGATCCAGAGCTTCGAGTGCGTGGAATGTCGAACATTCGAGTCGCAGATGCGTCCGTGTTCCCAAGTGTGCCAAACAGTAACCCAATCGCTGCTATCATGATGACAGCCGAAAAGGCGGCTGACATGATCAGGCATACGTGGTCGAAGATGTGAAATTTGATGATGCGTGTTGGCGTACCCTTCCAGGGTGTTAGAATAAATACTACCTTTTTTAACAGAAACTCGACGCCTTTGTTTAATGCCACCTTACCCGTTGCATTTATCCGGATTTTTTCATGTACTTGGCGTAATTTTTTAATTTTTTTGATATTTTTTATGGGGGTTTGTATATACAGTCGTGCATGTGAGAATGAAAGCATGGAACTGCAAATGCTTGGTAAACTGCATATTACGATGCAGCTTTTCTGAATACATCGCTTCTTCATGATAATATTTGAGAAGCCCCAAGCCTTGATTATATATTTTACAGCATTAACAAGATTCTTGAGGGAATCTTCTAACATTTCCAGAATCGGTACTGCATTTCACAAAATGGGGAAAAGTTAAAAAATCACAGACGCTCAAACATCGTCAGAAACAAATAATGATTAAAAGTTAAAAAATGAATTTTTGCGAAATTAAATTTTACTTAAATTTAACTTAAATTTTCATTACAGGCTCAGATAAAAAACTTGAAAAAGCGACCGCCACTATTTCCACGCTATTCCAACCAATTGCAATTTTTTCAAAACGACGAAACACGTCACCTGATAAACTAAACCTTCTAGCTTCTGAAAAAACTCAAGTCGTTTGGACCAATTTTAAAAAAGTTATTCTGGCTTATATGGTGTCCCAATACTTTTGTCCGGCACTGTAGAACGAAATTGCGTGGAAGATAATCCTTCGTGGATATTATTGTCGGCTGTTTCTTTTTAATAACTATTTCCCAAAAATATTATCTTTATCTATATTCTAACTCTTAACACACAATGTACATTCCTTTGTACTATCATTACGTGTGGGCGTTAGATATACAGGAGAAGCTAAAGGATAGTATGTAAAGTATTGCAAGTTTCATGTGAATGGTAAACGCGATCGGTATCGAACTCCTTGGAAAACGTCTATCATTATTGAGTTCGTATTGTGCTCCGAATAAGTTGGGTCAAGCATGTGGACCTGGCTCGATGTTCATGATACGATCTATGCCTCTTTTGAATAACAACCATGGACACCAATTGGCATGCAGTAAAGCTTGGTTCTCTTATGTACATCTCGTGTCTGCACGTCGTTTCATAATAAAGATATACGTGGAAATATTCTGCAATTCAATAGTTCATTCATATAAAGACTATATAAAAAGCGTGAATAAATCTACACGAAGTCTATGGTGTAAAATTAAATTTAAATTTTACCGCTTAACTGAAGCTATTGTGATATATACATTTAAAGAAAACCTTCGAATTTTCCATTTCAGAGCATGTTTTATAAATTATTTTTGCAGAGCTTAACGTCACCGTATGCCGTGGCCTTGCTACTCAAAATTTTGTGTTATATAGGAGTATAAAATATTTGTTACGGATATAGAAACGAAAATTATGCTTTAAGATAGTGTGTTTCTTTGTCTATCATTTGACCACAAATTCAGCCTTCCACGATAAGTGGTCAAAGAGTTATGGGAATTTTCCGCAGTGACTGTCATTGTTACTTTTGTCCTCTCCCCTATATGTGTATTCAGATGGTAAGAAAAAAATTTCGTCGAAAGTTTCATTTCATTAAATGCCGTGAAAGTAGCCTTTATTTTCGACCGTCAAAGTGGCTTCCTTAAAAGGACCCGCGATCCACGAAAAACGCATCGTAAATTTTGCGGGACCCTATGCATAAATATATATTATTATAAAATTTCGAAGTAGCAAAATTTCAAGACCTTGCGTTTTTCACAATCCTCTAACACACACGAGGATTTTAGGACTTTAACCCTTTGTGGTCGCACGAAGTATATCGCACCCCAAGAACAATTTTCGTATTCAAATGTCGCGTCTTTACGACTTCCAAAGAGATTTTGAACGGCGCTGGGCCGTAGGATGTAATATCTACGATCCAAGGCATTTTACATGTCGATAAGACACCAAAAGAGGCTAACCATTTCTCCCTCTGCTGCCTTTGCCTCGACGGTGCGTCTTCATAACACAGTATTCCGCAGTTTCAGACAGTCATATCTAATCAAACCGTTGCACCGTGTACACTGTGAGTTAAAAGGTAGGTACGCTTGCAATATATCGAATTTCCAGGAAAAGTATAGATTTTCTAACTCACGATGGTTTTATGTTTGTGAGTTGTCGAGATGTTACGAGAAATGGTAGATTTCAGGAAACCTTTTCGTTGGGTAAAGAAGTTTCTGATTCATTGATGAAATGTAGCGCTGATTAAGGGTTGAATTGGAATTGAATTATGTTATAAAGTGTGAGGAGCAATTTTAATAGGTCGCTTTTAATTTTAACGAAGAAAATAATTCACTGTGAGTGAAATCGGAATTCATTCAGTGATTCCCTCATCATTAATCACGAAGGTGTCCTCAAACCAATGCGCAATTTTCCTGGTGGCAGCGAATATTTTGCGGCGATAAATTCGCAGCGGTTTAATGTAAAAGAGCTCAGACGATGGTTGGGATTTTTTTTCTCGCGAACATTTCGACAGTATTTCGTGAACATGGTTTAGGGCACTGACAACACATCACAGACTCCCGTCTAGAACGCTTCTATTTCGTGAGCAAACATTACTGTCAAAATTTATTTTTCATTGATTTGTTCATATGCACTTTCGTATTGTTAATATAAAGTAAAGGATGGTGGATTTTCAAACAAATACAGTGGGGGACAAAAGTATGTGGATACTTTTAAAATCGTATAACTTGTTCAAAATTGGTCCAAACAACTTGAGTTTTTTTAGAAGCTAGAAGGAGTAGTTTGCTAAGTGACCTTGTTTCGTCGTTTTGAAAAAAGTTGCAATTGGTCGGAATAGCAAAAAAAGTAGGAAAGATCAATTTTTCAACTTTTTTGTCTGTGCTCGTAATGAAAATTTAAAAAATGCCTTTTGTAGATTGAAGTAAGTTGTATACACGCCTAAAATTTCATCGAAATTTAACCAATAAACGTTAACCGATTTTGATGAAATTTTAGGCATGTAAAACTTACTTCAATCTACGAAAGGCATTTTTTAAATTTTCATTACGAGCACGGACAAAAAAGTTGAAAAAATGATCTGTCATATTATTTTGTTATCCCGAACTATTAACTGAAGTTGTTTGGACCAATTTTGAACAAGTTATACGATTTTAAAAGTGTCCACATACTTTTGTCCCCCACTGTACGTATTTCTCTGTCTTGCATGTTTTCACTAAACGTGATATATTTTTTATGAAGACTACTACGAATGAAATACAAAAAGTAACATTACTTATTTCAGCATTCAATTTTCGTAACTCCCATCCTCTCCAATTAACATTCGTTTCCGTTCTCTTCGTTATTACACTACTCTCCTACTTTATTTATTTGCTTCATTCTAGTGGAAGTATTATTGTGGTTGATCACCGCCATTTGAACATTAACAAAATGTTTTATCAGCAACCGATGACTGACACAAAGAGTAGCATCGTGCATATGCATTTGGAGATAGAATATTTCTGCATTAAGCGTTCCTGGAAGCACGTATATCAGGACTGTCCAAAGTCGTTTACGCGTGAGCTTGGGGTTCTCCCACTCTCGTCCGCGAAGACGCTAGCTCGTTATGGCAGTCTTCGTAGCGTCGCGCGGTCTCCTTGACAACGGAAAGCACGCTGCGGGAAAGAAAGATTGGAAGGGGAAGCAGGCGCGTGAGGAGCCCCTATGCTGGAGAGCCCCGACGTACACGGAATAATGTCTGCACTGTTGGAAACGGTGCTGAGTGAGCACGGTCGGGAATAGTGCTGGGCCCATTCACAACGCCGACGGTGCTCACTCAGCACCAGTTTAATGTAACCTCCATTCAACCCCAGCCTGCTCAATCTAAAGTACACCACTTACAAACACAAAACATACTAAGAATAAATTTTCAAACTAGAAAATAACGTTCAAAGAAGAGCCATAGAATGCCCAAACAACTTCGTCAAGGTTTCCATTTACACATAATCAAATGAAACTTATACGTGCACTCCGAACCGAATAAATGGCAATCACGAAACTCTAGCCACTAATTACGTAGCGTCACAACAGCAACAAATCACCAGTTCCTTTATTACAGATCTGCCTGTAGATTCTGGTTTAAAACATACACGGAATGGATCCGTGTATAGCGACAAGTTGTGCGGCTGCGCAGTCCTCGACCACTCTATTCTCCCAGTTATTGCACATGCTTCTGGTATCACAGTGCAGCTTGGGAAAACCTGATTATCCAGCTGATCGAACAGACGAGATTTTGGATTCGAAGAAAGATTTCGATTTCGTGATCGTGGGAGGTGGCACAGCGGGTTCCATTTTGGCTCATAGGTTGACGGAGGTGCAAAATTGGAATGTACTACTGATCGAGGCTGGGGAGGATCCTGCGCCTGACACTGACGTTCCTGCTTTCGTAACAAATACCTACGGCGGCTACCAAGATTACGGTTACGAGGTACGATGATCGAACAACGAAAGGGTGGTCCTTTTTGTTAATGCTAGTCGCAGTTCGTTTATCAGGATAGTTTCTAATGGAGATAGGATGAAATTCATATCATAAATATTAAACCATACGTGGTAGGTACTTATTATTAGTGCTACTTCTTGGAGAATATAAGAATATTATGAATCGGTTGTTTATTTGGAGCATTTCAAACCGTGAATAAGTAGCTAATTGTAAGTTGGGGAATTTTTTTCTTCTTTTTTTTACAGACATTTTTAATGTTATACGTATTATCAGAGTTGGGCATTATTCGGCTAAATTTTTATTCGAATACGTATTCGAATACATTTGTGCGAATAAGTTTTTATTCGAATAATCTTCGAATAAAAAATTCGAATAAAATGAAATTATTCGACAATAACGAATAAGTTTTTATTTGACTGAAAATTTATTCGAATAATTTGTTATTCGAATAAAAATTTAGTCGACTCAACGGACGAATAAAATGATCACGTGGTTTCAGTGATGTATCGTGACACCACTAACTGACACCCGTGAGACCTAATGTTTTAGGTTAAGTAACTCTTGTCATAGCTCGCACATTGCAGGAAGATGTATGACCGCGATATTACATAGAGTGGCGTTTTGATTTATTTTAAATAAAATTTGATCACGGCAATCCATTTAAACTAATGAAAAAATCAATCTCTTCAAATTATAAGCGTTCATTGAATGTTTTTAAATACATACAAATACGCACACTTCCAGACTCACACGTCCAAACATATGTTGAACACAGTACAGACTTCCATCGATAGATACCCGACAGGGTATCACATTTATTCGTCGTTCATTCAGGTCGAATAACGAATAAATTCTTATTCGAACGAATCTGGCTAGAATAACGGTACAGATATATTCGCGAATAACGAATAATTTTTCGACGAATAAAATCGTCATTTGTTATTCGCGAATAAATCTTGAGAATTTATACGAATCCGTATTCGAATGAAAATTTAGCCGAATAATGCCCAACTCTGCGTATTATTGTAATGTATTGCAATTTATATTGCAACGTGTGGCATAAAGTTTTCAGATGTGCCCCTTTAGGTCGTTTAGACCATTGCGAGCAAAATTCCCGGCAACCCTCCGTTCTATGAGATATGAATTTGATGATATAATTCTTTGTAATAGAACTATCGTATTCTTCTTCCGTTCGTAGTTTAATCTTTCATCTGACCACTACTATATTACATGTTTGCTATTTGGTGAGAAGGGCGCGGCACTCCACTTTCTTTCATTAAACAAACCACTACTCTGTCAAGGTCGAGCCGCAAGAAGGTGCCTGTCTGGGTAGCAAGAGGAAGCTATGCAGATGGACGAAGGGCAAGGTTCTGGGTGGCAGTTCCGTGATCAACATGATGCTCCACGTGTTCGGGAACGACAGGGACTACGAAGAATGGTCAAGCCTGGGCAACGAGGGCTGGAGCTACGAGGAAGTGCTCCCCTACTTCAGAAAATCTCTCAACTGTCCAGCGGAACACATAGCCAAATACGGCGACAAGTACTGCCGCACTGGCGGGCCGCTGACCATCACAACGTACAAGTCTTTTGGCGCGTACGACATCTTCCTAGACGGCGTCCGCGAGCTAGGGCTGAACGTCCTGGAACCTCTGATAAACGACAAGTTCGTTGGTTTCGGGCTAGCTCAGGGAACAATAGACAAAGGGCGACGCGTGAACGCTGCGAAAGCTTTCCTGTCCCCCATTAAAGACAGGAGGAACCTGTACGTGATGAAGTCCAGCAGGGTGGACAAAATATTATTAGAAGACACCCGAGCGCGTGGAGTTCGAGTCAGCCTGAAGAACGGTCAGTCGATTGACCTAACAGCGTCGAAGGAAGTGATACTATCTGCTGGCAGCATAGCCAGTCCTCAGCTACTGATGCTGTCGGGCATTGGACCCAAGCAGCACCTGCAACAAATGGGGGTGCCAGTTATAGCGGACCTGCCTGTTGGCAGGAATCTCCAGGATCACATGGTATGGTTGGGGCTGCAGGTAGTGTACGTGAACAAGTCGAGTACGCCTCCATCACCGTTGCACGGCTTTGATATCGCCTACGACTTTCTGATGCACAATAGTGGTCTACTAGGGGTGGCTAATAAAGGGCTGCTGGGTTTCGTGAACGTCAGTGATCCCACTTCCAAGTATCCAGACGTAGAGTTCCATATGGGCCACACGGATCGGTGGAACTCGCAGGGCATGCAGAGCCTGGGCGAGGGCTTCAATTTGGAAGATGAGCTGGTGCAGGATTTTCAGAATGCGATCATGGAAGGGGAAATAACCGTTGTTGCCACGACTGTGCTGAAACCTAAGAGTCGGGGCAGCATCCAGCTGCGCAGTACGGACCCAGCTGAGCCAGTGAGGATTTTCGCGAATTACTTCGATGATAAGGATGATCTGCAGACGATGGTGAAGGGAGTGGATGTTCTTAGAGCTCTGGTGAACACTGAGACGCTGAAGAAGCATGGCGTGTGGATACGCCACATAGATATATCGGGATGTCGACATACTGTGCCAGATTCTACGGAATATTGGGAGTGCAACGCCAGACACACGGCTACTAGCTTGTTCCACCCTTGTGGGACTGCTAGGATGGGACCAGCTAACGATACCGAGGCTGTCGTGGATCCGCGGTTAAGGGTGCACGGTATCGAAAGGTTGAGGGTGATCGATGCGTCGATCATGCCTACTATCACCAGTGGCAACACTAATGCACCGGTTATGATGATCGCGGAGAAGGGGGCGGATTTGGTTAAAGAGGACTGGTTGGCAGCTCGTGATGAACTGTAGAGTTTCAGGGTTGATGAACACTAGCGCTTCAAGGACATTCGAGTGGCGATTATTCTTAAAAATTATGGGAATAAGATTGTTTTAGAGCGAGGGTGGTGTCTTGTATTCTTGCTAGTCGATTCAATATGGGAAACTTCAAGCGGATTTTCAGCGATTTTGAGCATGGTGCAAAGGACAGTGTGGTTTCAGACTTTTGTACTTACGGCGAGTGATAAGCCTGATTTTTTTTAGATAGGGGTTGAATCAAATTTAACAACTTAATACTTACAAGGAAAGTCTTCCAGGTATCCGCCTCCGATTGCTTTGAATTTTGGATATGTTTTAAAGGTTTCATCCCCTAAATATGAAAACGGGCCGCTATAAAATGACACGTATATCTTATTTTTCGGTCCTCTAAAACGTATCCAAAATTCAAAGCAATCGGAGGCGGACACCTGGGAAACTTTCCTTGTTAGTATTTCTGCCAAAAGTTTTGCCTTTATAAATTAAGTACACGTGATCACTGGGGCAAGTGAGTCATCAGTTTCTAGATTTTAATTGGTCATACCATCGTCAGCAAGTGGAATAGTAAAGTAAGGGACGAAATAAACACTTGTGTTCGCTTAAAATTATATAGGATCGCATTCCGGAAAACCTGTGAGCAGCTACGAAATTCAGGTTAGACTATTTCAAGGTAAGCTATATTTTCGTATGATATTATGTAAAGTTTCGATGACCTGATGTAAATTGTGCACTGTCTATTTTCGCCGGTACTAATTGTAAGTAAAAATGAAATGGTGTCCTAAGCAATAGAAAAAAGTTTATCTGCCATTTTCCTTTGAAAAGAATATTGAACAGTATTTGTTTTCTTGAAAAGAAAGAAAGCAATCGATAAGGTTCGATGGTTATTAAAGAGCTGACCAAAAGACCTCAGTAGGTTCGATAAAGATGAAGACATCACTGATGTTTCGCCAGCTCTTGGTAGAAAGCAAGGTTATTGCGAAATAATATATTCAAGTAAAATAACTCTAGATTAACATGTGTTCATACTTCCCTTATTTTCACGAAACCAGAGACTTTCCATTTTCTTTTCATCAAGATTCCTTCACAGTTCTCGTAAAGTAACTGGGCATACGGTTACATCGTAACATTCTTAGCCATTTTGTACGTTTTACAAGCCATTAAACCAGCCTGAGCAGGAACACATGCACTTCTTGTAGCGAGAGTATCGATTCGAAGAAAGAACTGGTTGCAATCATTTGATTTATGTATGTGCGTCGGGTGAACCACAGTCTCCAGTAAGTTTCTCAATTTTATTGTTTAATTGTAGAAAATTCAAGATTGTCTCAAATTCAGTCAGAGAGATGTCATGGAATTTTGAAATAGCTTTATACGTTCGCAGCCACGGATCAAATGCATATTACATTTAGGAAGCGAGGCCACTTCAGTTCTGTGTACTGGGCAACGAGGGTAAGAAGGTTGATAATCCCTTCGTTGAAAACTCGAGGGATAGTCAAGGCTTCGTTGAAACGGGTCACAGCACACAAGATTGTCGGTGATTGTGTTGCGACGATTCTGGGGCTTCCTGGCAATTAAGCATGCTACGACACGTATGACACCGTGGAGCCCTTTATTGGATTATCCACCAACGACAATAAAATCAGCAGAGGGGTTGTGTAGAAACCTTGACCAACTTGGCACGATTTAATCAGTTCTTCTATACAGAATTCTGTGAAGCTGCCATATGATATATAAAAGTTGCAGAATAATTGTGACATTCTTTTCTGTCGAAAAAAGTTTTTACCTCAATAACCTAGGCTGGGGAATTATAGCCTTTCTGTAATACTTTTATATATTAATGTATAATATATAATATTTTAATACTTTTTCTTGTCGAATGTTTCAATTATATTAAGGCTAGAGGGATCTGATTCCCCAGCTTAATTGACTGATTTTTTTTTAAATAAATTAAGTGGTGGTAAGCGGAAGAAAACTAATTTCTCCCTTAGGTCATCAAAGAAATTTGGAATACGATCATACACGAACGTATCCAGAAATATCACCACATCCTTATTTATTTGACAATCTGGATCGTTGAAAAAAGCCCTTACCTCTCTACTACTTCTACTTGACTTCGTTTTCAGAAACTTATATCCATATTTTCCGTAAGATTGTAAGGTAAATTAGAAGCTATAAATACTACTCATTTAAAACGTAAATATCGTGACACTGCTGATTTAAAAAAACAGACAGGCATTTTTAAACCACTTTTCAAACTATCAACAACGGGTCGTTGTAATTCGTGGTTTGAAGATGCATTGTAGGAAACGTTATACATGGTGGTAACCACAAAGAAAGTTTATAATGTCATTTACGCGAAAGTTATTGTAAGTAGCTTTATTACTCAGCTTCGCCCGGTATTTATATTGTTATTTTTTTAATGGTCACATTTCTCTGGATTATATAATGAGCTCAAGCATATTTTGTAACCCTTCGTGCCCTTCGAAAGTTTTTAGGTGACAGGCAAACACACAAACACATAAACTTTCTGCGAGTAATTTTCTGAAAAATTACTCGATTCAATCATTATTTTCACTGTTTCTGCGTATTCGGTCCTTGCTTTCATGAAAACATTCAGTATACATGCTAATTCTTGATAATGAACTTTGGCGACCTATTTTTTTTTATTTGTTGATAACAGTTTGCTATTGAACTAAATTACCTTGTTTTGGAATAGGAATAATTCATCAGAACTTTAGTCTGCTTTCTTGTGTAAGTTTTCAGTCTTACCTGGAACAAAAAATAAAATTCAATTAGTTATTTAAATCTGTAACATGTGTATAATTAATTTGATTAAACCTATAGATATTATTTTACGAAATTGATAGGTGTTACATACAAAACTTGAAAGAAAGATAGAGTGATCTGATAATCTTGAAGAAATTCTCTAAATCAATTGAATTCTGATTCTTCCAAGCAAGAAACTTCGACGGTTCAAAGTGTGAAGCTAATCTTGTGCGTCGATGGGACATTAAAAAGTAGGTTAGTATGTTGCAATGCAAAAAGGATTCTAGTCAATTAATAAGCATCGCGAATTACGTAGCATTTCCTTGATCTATTTTTCTGTTGGAGATGTAATTCACGAACCGTGCAATAACGTTGCAGTTACCAAACACTTGTAGACCATAATTAACATATTATCATCAAATATACACTATCACCGTTTTCCTTGAACATTCTTCTAAGAAATGTCTATTTTCCAAAGTGTTACAGTCACAACCATTTTGCTTGGGAAATTTTTTCATGCTCGTGACTCGTTTTGACTGCTCAACACTTCGTAGGTTCAATACAATTACAGAATTGAAATGGTAAATGATGTAAGTGCCTGAAGCGCAATTTTCCAGTATTTAATGTTGAACCACAGCGACGTTGGTACCTACTGACGACCTCAGATTTGTCTTGCGATAGCTCTAGAAACTAAAATAAATTATCCCAACATTTACAGCGTTTACCACTGTCTTCAGCATGAAAAGTCACATCGTTTGCCGCGAGAAAAATATTCTTCTTTACTAATTCATCACTTCACAAATTTTATTTCTGTCTTCAGTGTTCTCAAAGAGACTAAACCTTCTTTAAATACTATTTTATACAGGATTGGTAACAATGGTAACAATATTCTAGGAACGTAACACGATAACGCCGACATATACGTGACGTAAGTAAAAAAAGCTTGATTATTGCAACCTTTTTTACTTACTAAAATTCCTGCTACAAAATGAAGGTTAAACTTTCGAGATAAGGTGTTAAAACAGGTATGCAAAAAATGGACTTACACCACCTTTGCATTAAACGGCTCATAGTCACAGTGAACTTTACTGGATACAACCAATCAACATTATTTCTTTTACAATTTTTACGAAGACCATGCAGTTTTTTAAATTGTACATTCTATAAAAGTTTCAATGAAAACCCTGATAATTTTCTCAACCCATACACTATCGCTAATAGTATTGAAAACAACTTCAATAACACTACAAACTTATTCATTCAATCTAAATCCCATAAGGCTCAGTCTACGAATTTAATTTTTTCTACGATGTTCCTGAAATCCACCTACCTTTCCAAAATACATATTTTGCACAAGAATGTTCAGAGAGTACATCGAATTTTTTTACCACGGCCTAACATACCTCTACATTCTCACATGGCCGAGAGTCTACGAAACCTGTGTTCTCGCGTGACTGCCGCGACAAGTGTCAATTGAATTCACAAATTCGTTGCAATGAAACGAGATTAGCTCGTTGGAGTTTGTTTGCGCCTGAAATCTCGCCTAATCGCGTTGATGACCGTGGTTTGCCTTCAGATTTTCGCCGGCTCGTACCTATGCACACATTTCCCCATTCGTGGCGCTGGCCGCCAATTAGGATAGAGAACTTTCACCCGAAGGGTCTTTCCCAATTATTAAAATACACCCGGTGATGTGACGCACGCGATCGCGTTATTATGGAATTGGAGTGAAAAGGCAGAGGCGGACTGGCTTGGTTTCAAAATCGTCTGGGCGAAAGTGAAATTTTTCTATCCGGTGTGCAATACGAATACGACGAGCAAAAGGTGGACGAGGAAACAAGGGATATTCAAATTTGAAGATACGGAGAAAGCGGACGATATTTTTGCCAGGCAACCGTCTGTTATCGTAATTGTCGTTTCCAGCTCATCAACTGTGTGTAAATGGTCGAAGAGACGCGGGGGAAACTTAAGTTGTGATTAGCAATTTTAAGCGTTTGACAAAACCATTAATGTCTATGAATGCAAATTAAATTTTGGGGTTTGAAAAATCTGTGTGTGGGAAATTTTTTATTATAGGTATGCAATATCGAATGTCGTATAGTTAAATGCAAGAGTGTGCTTGATGTGGTATTAGATTAAATAATTAGGGAGGGTAAGGAAATGATGAGAATAATTTCGATTTTGATTTTACTTTTGAAACAGTAGGGTGGGGTCAATGTTATAATAGTATCTTTGAAGGTGTTTTGTAAGGCTACTGAAATTAGTACAGGTACCTAGTAAAATTTTCGATCGCAGTAACGATTTAAAGATTTCATATTCTCACACAGCAGAATAGCAAAAACTTGGCAACACTAATTTTATCATTACTTCCAATCATTTACCACAATTTCTTCAGCACTTATAAAATCCAGCCTTCGACCCAGAATATAAATATTTCAATTTCGAAATCAATAAAAACTGATTTCTTAGTAGCAATTATTAAGACAAGAAGCACAATTATGCAGATGGCATTTTCGCAATTTCGTGACACCATTTACAATCTAATCACACTAATTACTCATCCTATATTGAGCATGTTGACACAAAAGCAGTTACATATTACAACACTCGTAATAACTGTATCATTCAATCTAAAGAAGAATAAAAAACAAAAATCCCTTGGCTCCTCTTTCTACAAACTGTATATAGGCAACTGCATTTCACCAAACACTTGCACTGTCGTCCACGTCCCACTTTTCCAATTCTGTCGCTCATTACCATCCGCTCATTAGCGGATATCAACGAAACCACGTACACCGCATCGACCGCGGAATTTGACTTGCGAAAGCAAAAATTAGAATGACCCAGCGTATCCAACATCCTGATGGAACCACCTCCTGAGCCCAGATAGTTGTGAAACCACCCACCATCGAGACATTGATAACCAATTCTAGTGAAATCTCCTTGATTCGCTTATAAAACTCCACCGAATCCCACAACCCCAAATTTCTGCGATCACACAACCACCAACTCAAACCCAACTTAAATAAACTCCACTACTAAGCTCTCAGTGATCACTAGACCGCTCGTCTAATAAAAAAGATAATAACCATGTTGATAATGACCACATTTTTTACGCTGCAATTAGACAACAGAGGGGGAAAGCGAGAAAAACAAGTGGAATCAATGAGCACTGCGCGGGATCAAAGGACGCTACCAATGTCTTGACAGTGTTGATCAAAAGACTCTTTAACCTTTAGAGGGCCGGGCTGGCCACTATAGTGGCCACCTAAGAATTTGGATACTTTGCCGGTCATTTTGGTGGTATATATGCATAAATTTTAAGAAAATAAAATTTACAATTTTTTATATGAAAAAATCCCGGCCCTCTAGAGGTTAAACAAAATTGATATTAAGGGGATATTCTACTCTCTCGGCCGAAAGATCGACCACTTTTCGCTGATAATTTTTATAATGAAATAACCATTAACGTTTTCGATATCCGGGGGTATATTCTACCACTCTCGAAATATAAGAAAATATCTTTGTTGTTTGTTTATTTCATTTGTTTACATAAATATTTCGCAGTGAAGTTAGCGGCTTCAGAATTACTGCCGGTTGAAATTTCGAACGGCTGGATCATCGGAAATAAAAAAACCAAACATTTTCTAATTCGCAGGAGTATGGTTATCTCGCTTTCCACGACAGAATAATTTTGAACCAAAATTATTAAAATGGGAGTCGATCAAAGTTGAAAATACCGAAAAGGGCACTTCTTTTCTGTTTAATAGATATAAAATGTGAGAAAATATTAAAAAATCTTAAGATATTTTTGGTTAGGTCAGGTTGTATACCCCTCGAAATTTGAAACCGTTAAGTATGTATTTCATTATAAAAACCATCACCGAAAAGAGGCGGATTTTTCGACCGAGAGAGTAGAATGTCCCCTTAAGCTTTACGCATTAAGGGGTAACACCACTCTAGGATCGATGTTTTTTTTTGCTTAAACCATACTTTAGAAAGGAAGGAGGAGACGAACATCGACCTAGATGGCCAAATGTATGGTGCAGGCATCGCAGCTTAAAGATAAACAAAAATTTAAAGGATTAAAATGTTCATAAAACTTTAAACGCGTCTTTCTCGAAACCACTTTTTTCAAACTGGGATGACGAATTTCTCGAAAACTATCGCATGAATCGATTTGAAATGTTTACAGTAGCTTTACAACAATATTCTCTTTGGAAGTACGTAGCCGTTTTTTGATTGAATGTAAACTTTCTTTTTTATAACCAATTTAATGCTCATTTTTAGAGCAAAAAATCGATTTATTTCTTAACAACTGCACCACTTCCACAAAAATTGATTAAAAAAAAAACCCCTACGTACTTCCAAAGCCAATTGTATATAGATTATAAATTTTTTTTATTTTTTGTTCCACGACTCATACATGCCGAGAAATCCGTCCTCCCGTGGCAGTGTTTTCACAAAAGCTGTTTCCGACGACGGGCTCTGTCGTCGCCATTTTGTATGAAAATGACACTAAAAAAATTATTTTTCATACTTCAATATGTGTTAAATAAACCCTCTGAAAAGAAATTCTATTCCGTTTGTCACACTCCCAAAATATATTGTCAAATTTAGGTATTTTTTTCTGCCTCTAGAGTGGTGTTACCCCTTAAGGTGATGCCACTGGTCTATTTTACACACCTCTCCCCCCAGTCTATGGGATATAAATTTTCAAATATAATTCTTTCTAATGGAATTATATATCGTTTCTGCTACCGTTCACAGGTCAATATTTTTTCTAACCACCACCATATATATGACAGCGATCACACCCTGAGGGTTAAAGACGCAGGTATGACAGGGGACCGATCCTGTCTGCCAAAGTGGTGGTACTACCGTAAGGTTTATACGTAGAACGTAATGTTCGAACACTCAGTCTTTCGCTTTCTCTGCGTCCGAGTGCGAGCGGCTTGATCGACCTCTCGATCCATGTGGAATCGAGCGTGGGCCACGGGACGTTGGGATTTTTGGGAGCATCATAGGCGAACGCTGCTGCGCAGATTACCCAGGGACTTTGGCGTAAAGGAGATTTGTTGAAAACGGTAGGATATTGAAGAAGTAGGTGGTTTAATTCGTTGCGTCTTGGAAGACTGAGGTGGGAACCGTAGGAGATATTTGTTTTACTTGTGTATAGTAGTTGGTCGCAAGAGTGGATTTTGGTTTTCAAAATGGTACCAAGTTGATGAAAATTTGTAAGATTGCTCTTTTTAATTTTCCTGGTGTGCTCCAAAATTTTTCAACGAATTCACTAAACGTTTGCCGATGTTGACATACAAAGCAGCTGAAAAAATGTTGAAGAAATGGTACCAATGTTTTCAATTTTTTTGTACATGTAGTATATGGGTAGATGAAAATATCTGCCGAATTTCAATTGTTTTCACTACACTGTTTTAAAGAGATAAATTATAACTTGAGAAAAGGGCATCTTCACTGCCAAAAGTTTAGGCTCGTAAATGAAGAAAACCGCAAATAATGCTCGGAAATAGTATTTGTAAAGTGAAAAATAGCTTTCTAGGAGTAAAAATAAGACTCGAACTGTCGTTCGAGTTTTTTACATTTAGATTTACTATGCGTAAGTCGTAAATTGGGTATACTGTCGTTCAGTCAAGTGTTGATAGGAAAATGTTTAGTGTATTTGTTTATATAAGGGGGGAGGAAGAAACAATTTACAGGTAAGTTATGCATAGATTAGGCTTGGGTAACAGTTATTTCAAATACAAAGTGACAGATAATGTTTGAAGTATTTCTTTACAGCTTATATTAGCTTGGTGCGCATCGTGGATAGCGTAAAAGTTGGTCCACGACTCGGGAAATGTTAGAGATTCAAAAACATAAAGTAAATAAAATAGTTAAAAATATTTTTATTTCAACTTCCCTACGCGAAACGGAAATTTCATATAGCTGAATATTTTGAAAATAATTTGGAAAGAGTAACCTCATTTTGTGTTGAAACCCAGTAACTCTTTTCAAAATGCATTTTTATTTTAAATAATAGTATTTTGCATCGTCATAAAAAAGTAATTAAAACCTTCCATCGTTCATCTTCCTATCCTCCAATCGTGATATGTTTATTACTGCAATAGTAAGACCTGTCGATCAAGATGACTCGACGAATGGAAATATACACGAGAAAGGAAGCGTGTCGCAATTTCGTCTAAAAAGCTTCGATCAATAGCGAATGACAAGTCTCTGTTGAACGGCGATGCCTCTGGACTGCATTTGTCAAAAGAAGAAAGTTATGCAAACGCGAGATTACCTCGTGCATCGTCCCGGGTGTACTTCTCACCAGTTGTCAGCTGTAAACGTAAAGCCCCATTCCCACATGCTCGATATAAAACATTTCGTAACTTTCAATTGCAATACCCAATTATTGCCTATAATTTCAGCTCTCTTTATTTCGACTCTGATTTCGACACTGAATTCAGAAATACTTTCTTTCTTTGAATCAAAGTTTTGCTTCCGATAAGTACCCTGTCAAACCTTTCATTGTTAGTGTATGACTCAAAGTGATTACTTTGAATTTTTCTATATTTTCTAATAATTCTTGTATAATTGTTTGTGCATGTATTATGAATTTCCGTAAGATTACAAGGGGCACGTGAGTACTGATTCGCATTTATGGCGAGGTATTCAAATTAAGTCGTGTTAAGTACTACATGTGGGAACGTGCCTTAAATGATAACACTGGCGACGAATGGTAGGCATAATGACAAGTCGTGCGGTAGTGAATTAGGGGGCTCATTAACATGTAAGTGAGAAACGGTGTTTCGGAGTTTCACGTTTATTGTGTGGCGACAAGCTTTACTCGAGATACAATGGCCAAGAGTATATAAAGTAATCACGTAAAGGGTAATATGTTCGTCGAAAGAGCGTTTAATGTAGGCGTGAAACTGTTCATTTTCTTAATTGAAACTTGTTTCTTCTTAATCTTCTTACTTGCTCATTATCATCGACCACATACAGTAGCGGACAAAAAAGTTACCACTTTTTCGACCCACCCTAATTCTATTACTTTTCAATAACAATTCAAAATTGTAGTATATGCTTAACATACATATTCTGAAAGAGAATTGAAAGCTCTATAAAATCCAGTTACAGTTGAATTTATTTAACTAACAATCAAAAAACCGCACATAACATTAAACAAGACAACACACTTTTAAAGTCAACAAAAAGTTACCACTTTTGAACATAAAAACATCTAATATTTTGTGGTGGGACATTTTGCTTTTAGGACAATCTAAAAAGTTGCTAAACGTGGTAACTTCTTTGTCGGCCCAAAAATGTGTTACCCCCTTTAATATCATACAACAGTTTTGCTTGTCAGTTAATTAACTTCAACTTTAACTGGATTTTATACATCTTTAAATTCTCCATCAGAATATGCATATTAAATATACCACAGTCCTAAATGTATGCTAAAAAAAAATAACAAAAATAGAACAAATCGAAAAAGTGGTAACTTTTTTGTCCGCTAGTGTAGGTACCCTAGTTTCCTTATCACAAAATCTACTGTCTACTTTCTAATTTGCATGGAGTCATCTACCTCCAACGAACAATTAACAGTTTGAATTATTCCATAATATTACAATTCTTCAAATACCTCACGCAAGATCGTAACACCAAGTTTTGTTAATCATTATTTGCTGTTTGATAATAATCTGCCTGCAATATCCCTTACTCACCGTTCCTTCGTATGTTAATTAAATTGATATCATTAACTTCTTTTTTAAATGACCAGAAAATTCTTCATGCTTCATTCAAAAAGCTCACACATAGTCACCCATAGATTAAGAAATTTTGGATAGCGTGACGAAGCGATTTTGGATTCACTTCAATGCAAGAAGCAATACAGTTACGTTTGAAATCATCTTGTAGCCTGATCGTAGATAAATCAAAGTCGATGTTAGTTGAAAGCTATTGCAATATATGAAATCAAAAACTGTTTCGTAATTGCATCCTACGCGTTTCATCATTCGAAATGCTCCTACGAGTTAATGTCAATGTCTTCGTACAACGAGTCTGGCTTAAAAGAGAAATGTTAGGTACACACGTTGGAATTGATCAGATAAAAATAAAAAGTCCGGAGTGTCGCCAGAATCTTGAGTAAGCAACTCATGATTCATTCATCCTTCGATGACTCATGTCTCCAGACAAAAATCACTATTTAATCAGGATAATCACTGCATGCTTGGTACCCATATAAAATCCAAAAAGTATTAACAGATTTTTGTATAAAATAAACATCCAAAAATTCCACGTCTGATTGCAGGTGCCTTGAAGGAACCATAAAGGCCGACATAACTCGAATCGACACTTTGATTCGTTGAATTCTCTCCTCAAGCAGCATCTTACGAACACAACTGGTTCTTGTTCCACACGACACAAAGAGACATTAACAAGACCCGTAAAACCCGCACGTTTACCATCGAATTTCGAATACCAGCAGGCAATAATGTCCCCATTCAATGCCAGCGCCACGCCAGCACACCCTACTCACCATGAAATCGCTGATTTGTGCAGATAATACCAGTGTCGTAATCAAAATCGTGGATACCCCAACTTTCGATTTACCAGCCAATGATGGAAAACACCATATCTTACCTTTCACCGTGAATTCTCTTACGAAAACAGTGAAATCTCTACTACATGATGCTTTGCATCTCGAGTCCACGATCTGAGTATTAAATTATACAAAACAGAAAACGAAAGCCTTCCAGGATTTTAGATTTCCTTTTGGAGACTCTGATGCAATCGAGATAAAATTGCCAAAAAAATAAAAAGATGGGGATCGTGACAGCAGCGACGGTGGCGGTAAAGGGCGCCACGATTCTTCTTGGCAAGGTGGCTATAGTTCCTGTTTTGATAGCAGCCCTCGCGTATTTTAATTACGATTTAATGGACCCCGAGAATCAGCCAAAGGTGACGAAGGATTTGAGGAAAGAGTACGATTTCGTGGTGATTGGTGGCGGATCGGCTGGAAGCGTGATCGTGAATAGGCTGACGGAAAATCCAGAATGGTCGGTGTTGCTGCTGGAGGCTGGGGGCCACGAAACAGAGATAACTGATGTACCGATACTGTCACTTTATCTGCATAAGAGCAAAGTGGACTGGAAGTACAGGACGCAGCCTCAGGATTCGGCGTGTCAGGCCATGGTGGATAAGCGATGCTGCTGGACCAGAGGAAAGGTCAGTGTTCTATTGTGTAGATATATTTCTTGCAGGGTGGGCATTTGTTATTTTTCATTCGCGTGAACAGTCTAGAATAATAATTCTGGAGTGGAGAGTAAGTGGAGAATAAGAATTCTGGTGTGGAGAGTAATTGGAAAATACGGATTTCTGTTTTACAATTAGTGTCGTTATGTCGAGTAGATAATAAGTAGGTACTAAAACAAAATTTCCATTTTTTTATTTCTAACGATTCACTTTTTCTATGTTCTGAATTATTGGGATGCGTGTTGTGGTATCTGGAAATTGGTCAAGTTGATTACCTTAATTTCCTGTTCCTGTTTTGTGAATCTGTCAGTTTTCTGACTAAGATGTTGAGTGTAAAGAATAGCATTTTTATGACAAAAATTTTTTTCTTTCTTTTAGGAAGAAATAAGGTTTTTCGTACAGAAAACAATTGAAAGTTGATGTTTTTTATTCAACTACTTAAGAGTAAGTTTATTTAGGAGTAAGATTTGAGGCTTGAAATCCTTGAACGTATTCTGTTTCCCAATAAAGATGACGTATCATGAACGTACCAGAACGTACCAGAACATAAAAATGAATAATTCTAGAAAGATGGCTCTCTGACGAAATTGATGAAATTCCAGGTTCTGGGAGGTTGCAGTGTGCTTAATACGATGCTCTACATTCGAGGCAATCGACGAGATTTCGACCAATGGGAGAGCTTCGGGAATCCTGGCTGGGGCTACGAGGATGTTCTGCCATATTTTAAAAAGTCTCAGGATCAAAGGAACCCGTACCTAGCTCGTAACACTAAATATCACAAAACTGGTAAGCCATTATATTGAACCTCTGATATTATTCCGCCTGATCACTATACAATAGTATTTGAGAAAGAAAGTGCTGTGGGACACCAAAATTTAGTTGTAGCTATATTCCCACTTCCATTAGATTAAATTAAACATGAATATTTTTCTGTACAATTGGTTATAGAATGGCTCTAAATAAAATAAGTGCAGAAAATATGGAAATAATTGTTTGCTGGGGTAATTCTTCAAATAATGATAATTTGAGGTTTGAAATAACTATTTGACATGACGAGAAGAATTTCATACCTAAAATTATAAATTTTCATATACTAACAGATGGTGATCAGCACGTGAGTGTATTAAACATTTGCAATAACCTAATCTCTTCAATCTTAATTCATTACTCCTCCAAAACTTTTCCAAATTCTTCCCTTTATCTCTTTCGTTCCGTCCTCAACAGCTCTACTAAAATAAGAACAATTAGAACAAACAAAATAACTATCATGAAACAGAACATGGAAATATAGAAATATAAACCTCCACAGAGTTGTTACAAAGAATGAATTTAGCAGAATAAATGGCACTTCATTTCCAACCATTCACATGCTGCATGTTTGTTGGTATAGTAAAATGACACGGACGTCATTCGTATGCATATGTCGCGCAACAAGAAGCCTCACGTTCACTAGAAAACTGGGTCAAGTTGTTGCTCCTAAACTGGATCAAACATCGGCAAACCGGTTCACGATATGCGAAACGGTACCGGAGAAAAATGCAATTATATCCGCAACAGTTCGATTATAACGCAATCAGGATTATAGTTTCTCATACTGTCGACCCATGAGGCGGAAGTTTCAATTGTCTCGCCTGAAGGGGCTCAGTTTCGTCGCTGAACGAGCGAATTTCTCGGATGAAAGTGGGTCATCGGTTAAGGGAGAGACATGGATGCAGAAAAGGCCGCACCTGCACGTGAAAGAATTCCTAACCGCAGGATGAAAATATATTATGTAAAGTTGATGGAAAACAATTTATAGCGCTCTACTTAAGAATATCGGATTGTTTGTGATTAAATATAGTCGAGCAAAAAAAATGAGGGAAAAATTAAATTAGATAGTTTACATGGCTGGAAGACACTGGGTGGTCCTTAAAACTTGAAACCTATGAACTCTAATCTCACGTTTTCCCTTTTAAACAGATTTCCTCAGCTGTCTCTCACTCTCCACATACCTATTATCAAAAAAATTCTCCTCCTTTCGACTATACTAAAATAACATTAGAATCCCAATCTAGTCCTTTTAAACAATAAATAGTAA
Organism: Andrena chrysosceles; assembly: GCA_963855975.1. Lineage (NCBI taxonomy): Eukaryota > Metazoa > Arthropoda > Insecta > Hymenoptera > Andrenidae > Andrena > Andrena chrysosceles. The sequence continues at coordinate 3,348,948 of OY979766.1, read as the reverse complement.
AGTACCTAGCACTCCCAAAGATAAGAGCAAGCAAATACCCAAAAAGTAGAGTCCACATTCTTCTCGAAACAAGCAACGAAAAATCCAGCATCTCCGTTTCATTCAAGGGGGTTACCTGACGGTCCAAGACGCGCCGTACAACACGCCTTTGGGGGTGGCTTTCCTGCAAGCTGGCGAGGAGATGGGCTACGACATCGTGGACGTGAACGGTAAAGAACAAACTGGCTTCGCGCTGTACCAATACACAATGAGGAGAGGGGCGAGATGCAGCGCCGCGAAGGCGTTTGTCAGGCCCATACAGCACCGGAGAAACTTCCATCTGTCACTATGGAGCCACGTGACGCGGATCTTAATCGACCCTCGATCAAGAAGAGCGTACGGAGTGGAGTTTATCAGAGAGGGTCGCAAGGAGGTGGTCTACGCGCGAAAGGAGGTGATCCTCTCCGCCGGTGCCATAAACACTCCCCAGTTGTTGATGCTCTCCGGGATAGGGCCCAAGGAACACCTACAGGAGCTGAGCATACCTGTGATCCAGGATTCCCCTGGCGTAGGCCAGAACCTCCAGGACCACATAGCAGTGGGTGGCCTCGCGTTCCTCATCGACTACGAAATCAGCGTAGTGATGAGTCGCCTGGTGAACATCAATTCAGCTCTGCGCTACGCTGTCACTGAGGATGGACCCCTCACCTCTAACGTCGGCTTAGAAGCGGTCGGCTTCATCTCCACCAAGTACGCGAACCAAAGCGACGACTGGCCAGACATAGAGTTCATGCTGACCTCGTCGTCCACTAATTCCGACGGGGGCACCCACGTGAAGAACGCCCACGGGCTGACGGACGAGTTCTATAACGAAGTGTTCGGGAAGATCAACAGTCGCGACGTGTTCGGTGTGTTCCCAATGATGCTCAGGCCTAAGTCTCGCGGCGCTATTAGGCTCAGGTCTAAGAACCCTCTGGACTATCCTCTGATGTACCACAACTACCTCACTCATCCTGAAGACGTGGCTGTGCTTAGAGAGGGTGTCAAGGCGGCTATCGCTTTCGGCGAGACTAGCAGTATGAAACGATTCGGTGCTAGGTTCCACAGCAAGCCTCTGCCTAATTGCAAGCATATACCGTTGTTCACCGACGAGTACTGGGAGTGCGTGATTCGGCAATATACTATGACTATCTACCACATGAGCTGCACCGCTAAGATGGGTCCACCGACAGATCCCATGGCTGTGGTCGATCCAGAATTGAGGGTCTACGGGATTGGCGGCCTGAGGGTGGTTGACGCGTCCATCATGCCGACTATCACCAATGGCAACATCAACGCGCCTGTGATCATGATCGGGGAGAAAGCCGCGGATATGATTAAGAAACAGTGGCTGTCGCGGCGGAAGAGGGACGACAACGGAACGATAGCTGCCTCTTGATACTGTGTGGAATTCCTGCTGTGAAATCGATTGGACGCGTTTTATTCGTGGTTTCTGCAAGTGATGAGTGAATGGGCTGTTTAGCAGGGAGTTGCATGCTGATTCAGAGGATTCTCCGTTTGGATTAACTAACTGTTAGTGTTAGTGGTAAACACTCCAGTGGCGCTGGTGTGTTTTGAAATTCTATTGGTACAGGCGATCGATAGGAACAGTCTGATCGATTTAAAGGAACATTTTTGTAAAAGCTTGTGTTATTTAAAGTGTTAGATTGCTAGGTTATCTATCGAGTCCTTTTATGTAGTTAAGGAGAAAGGAATAGTAAGAGTGATGAGGATACTTTCTTTGGTTTAAATTGTAGCTCCTCCGAGTGTTGTGTAAATGGTTAGAAATTAAATATTCTTATTTACTGTATAATTAATTGAGGTTGCCATGAAGGACCTTTATATGTTTATTATAATTTGGACTGGGAGTCGTTAAACGGGTCTTTAGAAATACAAACGAGAGCCAAAGTTTGTGGAAATGCTTCGAGAATATCTTGTATATTTATTGAAATACTTAAATAAGAAAGAAATCAATTCATACTATTGTCGACTCGTGAATATTTAACACTATTCCTACCGACACATTTCACGTCATTTGACCGGTCGCGTTAGGTAAGACAGACTATAAATTTTTCTCAGAAAATAAACAATAAAACAAGAAGTGAATATTCAAAAATGTATTATACGTATATTTGAGGCAAAATCCTGAAGTTTAAAGGCGATTCAATTACGTTGTATATAGGAAATTCTAATCGATATTTTAAAAACGGTCTTTTGACCGGTTCGTGGTAGGAATAGTGTTAATTTGTGTTAGGGGCAAAATATTTGACTACCTCATGTTCGAACTTTTCTCAATATTCTTGGAAGATTTTCATTGTGTAAGCAGGAAAATGCAAGAAATTTGAGCAAATATCTTGTTTCATATATTCGCTGGCAGGCTCGCAGATGAAAACGAAGACGGAGATTAAGCACGCGGCTCCCTTCGGGCAAACTCGTTTTAACTCTTAAAATTCATGTGTTGCCACATAATCGATACAAGCCGTTGCTACATACTCGATCGTACTCGGGACTGCGACCTATATTCGGACCAGCGTGGAAATTAACGAAAACGAATTGATCGCGATTTACCGGTGGCCGCCCCTTAGCCAAGGTGTGGCGTAATATCTTTTTTTTATGTAACCACGACGCATTAAAACGGAAATTTATTTGCAAAGTCTGTTAGATATAAGTATATCGATTTAATGAGTCTAACAAACTGTGTTCAGTCTGCAATTTGTGTGGATGACCACGATTTTTTATTTTAGTATTTTTGGAATATAAGTCTATCGTTTCAAAAGTATAGAAAATTTTATTGCTTTGGAATTTGGTGGTGACTGCATTGAATCGGTGGTATTTTAAGATGTGGTTGGATGGGGAATATATAGATAAAAGTGATTCAGAGTAGATGACGCCATAAATCTCATTTTTAAATGAAAGAATCGTCGGATGTCCATTATATAACGTTATGAGCTTTATTTCGGTCGGAAAACTGTAGTATGGTGGATAAAAATAGAAGGGGACCTTATGTAAGGTTTAAACAGGGCACAATTTGTGAATCATACTTCAATATGAAAGTGAAAGGAAGATTTTAAAAGTGTGGCCACGTGGTGATAAACAATGCAATTGCTCTAAATTTCAGCGATGCAAATTGAACTTTTTGGAGCTTACAACTTTTACGAATATGAATTATACCTATAAAAAGTCTTTGGAAGACGATATAGAGATTTTAAAATAATTACAATTCGTGCTACTATTGGGGATTTTCTTCAGTTTATATTTGAACTTTAAAGTTTAATAATTGTGGAGTTAGAGATGTATGAATGTTTTTAACGCGAGGTACCAGTGAATGTATTGAACACACCTGATAATGCTACAATACTTATAAATAAACAGCACGAGTAAATCTTACAATAGTGAACATATTAAGCTGCATATTTCTTTTGGAATAACTGAAATTCCACTCAATTAAAAATACGAAAATTAAGAAGCAATCTATTGCAGAAGTAACCAAGAATTTTGCTTCCTGCTGTTACCGTTGTTAGATAAGTGTTAATTATATTCTACTTAGGCTGAAGGACGCAACCGTGCTATGCGTGACCAAATGATATTTATTTCTCTTGAACGCGTCGTAAATATTACTTATAAATAACGATATACATTGTAGTACTACGTTTTGTAAGAACCCAGGGTCTTGTTATTTTTGTAAATAATTAATACTGTTAATCATCTGCACCATTAATTGTTCAGTTAATTCACCAGATCCTCCTTTTAATAGTTATTTAATTAATTAATCAAATTCTCCTCCTCGATTATTTCTTCCACTAATTAATCCGATCCAATTACTCAATTATTATATAAATTAATTTAGTAAGAATCGCAATTAATGTACTGGAACCTCAGCAAGTACAAAAAGAGTAATAACCAAATACTGTCCCTCCCCCAAATTAAAAAATACAGGAAGTCGGAACAAATTCTGTCTATAATTGTAATGGAACAATAAAACTTCATCAATACTTTTATAGACGATCAGAATAATTTTATTATTTTGTCACAAAGCTGTTATAAGCCTATACCGGAAGTAATTTTCGATTACGTTACTATTACTCGGATCAGCAAGCTATTTTTTGTTTTATGGTTACGTGCCCGACGAGTTTCCGAGTATCAATTTAAATATTTATCAGAAAAATGCGAACATTAAAGAAGCAATAAATCTTTGAAATTCTATACTACGAATCCCTAACAGGAATGGGTTTTGAGAAATATTGTACGAAGAACTGTGAATAATGTTAGTATGCAGATCATACAGGACAATTTACATACCTATTTCAAGCTAATGATAAACTGATGATTAACTGAACTTTCTCAATAAGAAACCGAATAATTCTGTTAAGAAAATTCCACTAAGAAATATAAAATTCTGCTAACAACATTTTGACCAAGTTTCTGACCAAAATTCTAATAACTCCCTTATTATGAAATACAAATTAAAAATTCGACGATATAACATTGAAAGAACTAACCATCGATGTTCCATTCACTGATTTTAAAACAGCCAATATAATTTTCTTAGAAAAAGAATCATCTTCAACCGTCATTCAAAATGCAACATCCAAATTCCACCTGCCACTGGTGTAGGTACATTCTAAACGTCCTTGGACACATCACGTTGATTCGTCCGAACGAATGAAAGTACATTTCACTTGCAGCACGTTGCATAACCTAACCGGTGCTAATAAGAAATCAACCTTTCGGACGGAATGCTACGTGTCCTTTCGCACGCGCCTCGCCGAAATTGAACGAACATTAATCGCGGCTATTCTGCGTCCACTCGTATTGCGATGACTTGCAACAAAGGCTAAATGGGTTGTGCGTTAATCATCACTGCGATGCTTGCTTTCGTGGAAGGTATTTACAGAAAAAGAAAAGAGAAATCTGGGGAAGTGCAAAGGACAATGGCAAATTGAATTTGTGTGACGATTTTTGAAAGGAATAAATGGGAACTGGACAATTGAGTTTTTGCTTTAATTCCTGAGAATTAATGGGTATTGGAAAAGTTAAAATCGTGCAATTCTTGGAAAAGTTAATAGACGTTTGCGAAATTGAGATTTTGTCAATTTTTTTAAGCAATAAAATACACTATCACGAAGATGATTGCGTGGTATTTTCAAGAGTTCATTAGAAATTATGATTTAGTAATGATTTTGAATATTTCTTGATTGAATATTGAAAAATATTTTCTGTTTTTGAAATATCACTAATACTTTATTTATGCTTTGAAAATCTTCTATGACAAAGTAGAAAAAATAGAAAACGAATGTGACAATGCAAGCATATTCAAGAGGATTTATGTAAGATATATGTAATAGTAGTGATTACAAATTTCAGAACGACTTATGCAATTTGGCACTTGTTACAAGAGTAATTATGAAAACCTCTTCGTGTTTCTTTCGTTTGAAAATATTATGTAATTACTGAGTTTGCGTATGATTAGTACATCGTGAGTAGATACAATTTAACTCGTTCAATTTGCATATCGATTAAATAATCGTTATCCCCCCTAATCGCAAATACAGAATTTGATTATTAGAGAATGTAGAGTATGTAGCGATATCTGAACGTAAAATATTCGAAACAAGGTTTACCGAGCTCTCTTCGTCGATAAAGAAGCTCTCTAAACATGTTTATCAAAAAAAAATTCTGTATATTAAATAAATCAGAGGTAAATCTGTATAAATCGTAATTAATAATCACTGATGAAAGCACGAGCAAATAATCGTTCGTGAATAATTGATATTCATATATAAATCATGCAAATTTTGAGATGCAATAAAAAAATGTATGCAATCACAATGTAAAGCAGGAAACTTGTTTTGTAGTAAAGAAAAAATAGACGTGAATGATTTAAGAAGGAAAAATTCATCGGTGTGAACAGAAAATATATTTCATTTCTATTAAAATTACGAAATTGATGTAATGGCAAGCTTGAAAAAATATTTGTCTGGCGAACAACGAATACCTAGTAGACAATAAAAAAAACTGATTTCACAAAGGAATCAAAATTTAAAAAAAAAAAATCCAAAATGCCACCAACACGAGGAACTGAAAATAAGGAAATAAAAAGTATATAATATTCACAACGGTCGACGGTGCTTACGTTTATTTACAATTCATTTGCAATTCGGAGAGCGTTTCTTTCCATAAACTTTGGCGATGCATCGTCACAAAAATCCTCGCGATCGCGGATGAAAAAGAAAGTGAAGAGGTGGTTCGAATACATTTCGATATCGTCATGTTTCGGTCCCTTCGCGAGGTAGAAAATAATATTAACATCTCGCGGATAGTCTTTCGCTTTCTCGAATCCGATATGCAAAGCGAGTAGCTCTTATGTATTTGGCATACAAATGGCCAGGAGAAACGCTCTTCGATATTTATGACACGCGATTCGATAGCCAGCACCGGAAACACGGAAGTCGCCCACACGTGCACTCACGTTGATGACTTTGGGGAAATGAGTCGCCAGTCAAATTACAAGAGGACACGAGTGTACTTTAACGAAATGTTCCAACACTTTTGCCATCTTCTGTTCTCTATATTTTTTCAGCAGAAATGGGTGAAATTTTTACTTTAATAAAATTTCGAATAACGAATAAAAGTTAAAAAAAATCCGTCATGTGTCGAATAAAGTTAACTCGGGTTAACGAACGAATGACGAATAATTTTGTTAACATTTATTCGTTATTCGAAATTTTATTTAGATAAACATTAAGCCCATCTCTGGTTTTCAGAAGTGGGTCGAATAGGGCTTCCATTTGTTCTGATCCTCTATACAGCATAAAAAGGAAAAGGTGGTTTATATCCACTTAAAGAGGCCCAGTTAACTAACTGTTCATTAACAAAAAAAGATAAATATTTTAGAAATTTCAATCACACTAACTTCCTGACATTCTATAACTACTGAATAAAAATATCAACATTAACACGTTCCGTGCCACGTGTACCACCGGTGGTACACGGTAAACTTGATCGTCAGGCCACGTGTACCACCGGTGGTACACGATGTAATAACTGCTCTAAACAAGAGAACTACTTATCTACTGATGATATAATGAAATATTGTGTGATAATATATAGATCTTTAGTCAAAATATCAAATGGCCTGAACGACAAGTCAGGCAAAAATGGCTTGGCACGGAACGTGTTAAGTATAATTGCTTAATACTTATATTAGTCAAAGAAAAGGTGATATAAATTCAATCGAATTTTAAGCGTTCACGTTGAATCGTTTTCAATCACGAAACCCTGTTTCACAAAAAAGTTTTCGAGCCATTGAAAGATCGTGTAATACTAAATTGATTGTTGCTATACCTACTCCGTTCAAAAGTAGAGTCGACCGAGTCCAGAAACCACGGCTTCGCCGCTCTAATTCATGAAACCTGACGAAATGGAAAAGGTTGCGACACACTTCACGCTCAGGTCGATAAAAACGACTGGTCGATTACGAAATTATTGAAAAAAATGGCAATCTTCGTTGCGTGACGATTCCTGTAAATTAGAATGGATTTTACGATTTTTTTTAGTAGAAACGTTAAATTTTAGTTCAAGGACGATCGTGAGGAATAGGGGAAGGCAGGATTCGTGGAACTGTGTTGCAACTGAATGTGTCAGTGATTTTGACGCTACTTATGCAACGGGTACATGGTTCACGTCTTCAGGAAAAGGAAATCTGATGGTTATGTCATGCTTCTTTTAATTTTTCCTTTTCGAAGAAGATGAGAACTCTGTGTTGTGCTACAGGATGTTGTAGCATATCCTAGATTGAAATGCAAGAACTTTTAATTCTTCAGCATCTCATATGCAGCTTTAACTCCTTAATTAGCTAATTAACTAAATATATGCTAGTGCTCCAAGAATATTCATATTTCTCTCGCAAATAGACTGGGAAATAACATTAACATTCCTTCTATTATAATACTGTTCCTCTTGACTCGTTTGTTCCTTAACTTCTTCCCACTTCATCATTATTATTAATACTTCCTAACGCATAGATACAAAGACTCTTATCAAAATATTAGAGCAGCATAAATTCCTCCACGATATTACGAAATCGTTACGCACTTCCACAAAAACATTCCAAGCTGCGATGCATTGATTTTCCAAATTCCAAAATCAATTGAAAGGTACCCACACCTGGAACATGTGACTTTTGGCAAATCGATGGTCTCGAAAAAACCCGACTTCGAACAGAAGCTTGTGTCGACGCGAGAAACGAGGTCAACTGGAGAAAAATTAGGAAGATCGTCGTCTGCTTCACCGTCATTTTACCAGCAAGGCCAAGGTTGCCGGAGAAAACAGACGAGGCCGGAGCAGAAGAGGTGGCGAGGGTTTGAATTTGATGCACAGAAGCCACGTCGAGCCTTTGCATGCCACACGAACCGTAAAGCACAGAGACAAGAGAGAAAGTGTGTTGCAGTTGAATATGGTGCCTCTTGACTCGCTCCATGAATGCGAAGAGAAAGACCGCGAGAGGCGTCGCGTTCAGATTATTAATTCGCATACTCCAGGGAAGACAATACCTCGTCCCAGCGAAATTCTTTTTTCTTCTTCTTCTTTTTCCGAGGGGCATTTTGTGCGGAGTGTTGCGCACAATGCTGCAGTTTCGTACTTGGAGAGGAAATTCCTGGGTGGAGGGATTCATTGAATGTAGGTGTAAGGAATTTAATTAATAAGGTGGTAGGTGTGGAATGGCAGGAAAGATCCCAAGAGTATGCAATTAAGCTGTGTATGTATGTACATATGTTGTATTGTGAAAAACTCTAGAAAAGAAGATTTTGATAGAGGGGATATACAGTAGTAAAAGAAATTGCTGGATAGATGAGGAGTTGAATGATAAATCACTCAAGTCATAAACATTCAGGTAGTGAATATTCCACTGTACTTGGTGTACTTGGACCCAACTTTCCAAACAGAGCATTTATATTATAATTAAGATAATTCCACTGTACTCATCTCTACTTGGAACCACATTCCCAAACAGAGCAACGACATTATCGCAAAAATAAAGACGAGGGGTAGAAAATCCTAGCAGTACAAATGGATCATCTGAAATCGAAAAGTGAAGAAGATTCTGTTAGTATATGAATTTATCTAGTTCGTGAACGAAGGATTATTTAAAAAAATGATTTCAGACAAAGTGGCGGACGTGTAGAGTAATGTGGGGCAAAAGTACGCACTTAAAGTTTAGACTTCTCTAAAATCCTTGGTATTACACTGATAGTCATATCCTTTTGTGAGAAATAACTACTATCCCTTATTATTCGATAGGCAGTGACTTTATGTAAATTCACCTGTCACAACTTATATAAAATAAATATTTCCAAAAAGTGTCAAATGCGAACTTTTACCCGCTATGTGGGGCAAAAGAACGCAACGAGAAATATCCAAAGAAGTGTTTTATTTTCCAGCATAAGTATATAGTTCGAGTAATGTATTACTGTAATATAACGCCTAATCGTTTATAATTAAATTCTTCAGCGAATTTTCTTTTTGAAAATCCTGCTTCTAATTTTTCTCGAGCGATCTGTAGCATTTCCTCACTAATATGTTTTCGGCCGGTTGTCCTCTTATAAATTCTAACAATAAATGAATAAGACAAAAAAATAAAGTTATATTTTATAATCAAAAAGTTAATAAAAAACGTATTTTGGAAAAATATTGCGGATTAAAAATTAATAACTAAAATCAAAAGCTGATATCAGCGTGGCTCAACTATCATAAACTCAAAATTTAGCAAACTCTAGAATTAAAATAAGTTTAATGAAGGTGTAACACCCGTCAAATTATTTTGGGGCAAAAGTTCGCATGCGAACTCTTGCCCCACTGCATTGTGCGAACTTTTGCCCCCACAGCTACTTTTACATTGTTTAATCAATCCTGTTATCTGTGAAGAGAATTAAAAACTTCTATTAGCATTTTTTAATAGAAGAATTTCCGCTCTTTCAGACGACATATGAATTAAAATATTTACTGATCAATTTATAGGAATAATATTGATTCCCAAACATGAGAATATTACATCAGAACTAACGAATTCAGTACTTACCGCATTGTAAGATAACAAACCGAAACACAGCCACGAAATTCGACATTAGTGACTCTACCTTGATTGACAATTGACTGCCAATCACCATTGGCAACTGCCACAACTCAAACCATGAAATTCCCATGGTGCGTACTTTTACCTACCTTTACTCTACCTAACGCAAAATCGTGATTTTTCGATGTCTGAGTTTTCATCAGAAACAAAAATCCTTCGTTCACGAACTAGATAAACTCATACATTAACAAAATCTTCTTTACTTTTCGATTTCAGATGATCCGGCTCTGAGAAACCGTGCAAAAAAAATCTCTTTCGGGAGAGTGGTTGTTATTCGTTCATTTTTTAATATTTTTCTATAAGAAAATTACTGAGAGAATATTTGTAAAAAATATACATTAGATTTTTCACAAAAAATTTCCGAAAATCACGCCCGCCAACTAGGTATGACCCCTTAAAACCACGTCCCGGAACAGAGTAAGTACCTGTACGCTCACGGAAACCGATTGGAGAAGAGAAAAGTCTAGAGATTGAGCGGCCGAACGTCGGGGTCGCCCGGCACGGTCTCGCGCCATGCTTTTCGACGCTGGCATTGAAAGGAGTTACCCAGGGGGGAACTTCTCTCACCTGGCTCTCACTCTCTGCACTCGCCGGGACGCGGTGGTATTGGGCACGGTGTCCATCCAGGTCTCTCGGATCGGCTGCAACCATATACACCGTGTCGTTCGCCAAGGGAACCGTACGCGCGACCCGATCGCAGTGCAAGCTTTGGTAACGAGTTGTCCTCGCCCGATGCGTTTCACGGAGAAGCTACGGTACAGAAAAGCGGCCGTCACACGCGGGAAAGTACGGAACCCATGAGAAAGTACAGTAAGTAGGATAAACGCGAAGAAAAAAGAGTGACCGTGAAAATCGCGCGAGTGATCGTCCGATAGACCTGTTTTTCCTTCGCGGTACTCCTCGTCGAATGGGAATAAGCAAAACGTACAGTGAGAATCTTTGGGTGTTACATGTGCGGTCGATTCGTTTCTTTTTCTGCCGACAAACGTCTAAACGAATTGCTTTGGTGTATTTCTGGATTAAATGATGGTTATTAAAATGAGAATCAAGGGTTGGATTGAAATAGTGGAGTGCAGTATGTAACATTTGTGTTAATTTAATTCGGAGTTTTGTATGTAATTGGTTGTGGGTTGGCTTTGTAACAGTTGTAAGGTAGCATTTCTTGTGGTTAGTCGCCTTTCTGCTCTGTTTCGTTCTATTTAATAAATTGCAAATAATCTGAGAAGCATTGGAACTTTTTTGTCGCAACTTCGAGATAGAATTTTTATTAAAGCAGGTTATTTAAGCGAAATCAAGCCGAGATTATTTCGGAATTAGACGTACACGGGAAGTCTTTCGGATTTCATTAGCATTCATTAAAATTCGTGCATGAAAATACTGTGAAGTGTTGGTGACATTGATTGCGAATTCCATTCATAATGAAAATAATCAAGAAACGATTATTTATTGCGGTTATCTCTAAATATTACACGAGGATAAATTGAAATGCTATTTTTAGTGGACAAACAGGAGAAATTTAAGCAGGAAATAATTTTAAAAGAATAGTGTTGTTATCTTTCACTTATGTGCTCTTCTATTGCGATTCAAGCCAAGATTTGAAACTTGAAATTCAGAAAAGAAAGGAAGGAAGCGTGAGAACACTTTCATCCAGAGTATATGAAATTCTAATTAGAATAACGAAACAAGGGAACCTAGCAGACTTCCTGTGTGCAGATGATTCAACTAGAATAGTCGGCATGACGAAACAGTAACTGATCGAAATATTATTACCGCAAGTTGACAGTAAATGTGTAGGTACATGGCATTGCGAATGCCTTTCATTACGACTCGTGTCATTATATTTGCCTGGTCATTTTCGTAATCTTACGTTTCACGGTGAATACCTACGTTCTCCAATTCAATAGTTACTCAGTTGTTAATAATATTGTCTCTCAATTAATTGTTTCCTTATTTATGGGGTTAACATCGACGTTATCACATGGAAATTTAATTTTGAAGAAATTGAACTCTGAGGTTCTAGCTTTTTATTTCTCCTAATTTAAAGAATCTGAAGATATGACAGTACCTGCTTCAATTTGAGCAAGTAGTATTTTTACGAAGGAATCACATGATCTCGTGCATATTCGAGAAGAAGCTTCCAATTATTATCTAGCACATAGTATTCTACAAAGCCACTGAACAATTCTGCACATATTTCCTCGTAAAAATAAAAATGCAGTAGAAGTCCAGTTATGAATAGAATCCGTTACGCCGTACCGTTTGCTATTCTCCACTCTGCATGATATTATTAGTTACGTCTGTCTATAAAACACACTCCATTATGCCTTCACATCACGCACCTTCACCATTATTGACATTGCTCTTTTTAACGAGCACTGCAACGTCCATTAAACAACTCGCGAGTTTCCTGCTATCAGGATTTTTTTATTCACAACAGTATCTAGACCAAAGGGAACATTAACATTCCAGTCTTGTTGTGATTTCTTTCCATAATCGACGCGGAGACATAAAAGTTTACCAGATATTGTTTGAATTCACAGTGACATTTTCTAACAACTACATCTATGATGAAGTTTCAGGCAACCCTGCGTCCATCCTTCGAATTTCGAGCAACACATTGATCCTGTCGAATGGCACGCTATTGGAAGTGGTTGTCGCCGGGTGGAATTGAACGGAAATGGCAATAGGGCTGACCACTTTGCTCAGTACTACTTCGGTCCTCGGGTTCAGCCTCATTCCCCTTCTAGCGATAGGCTTGACCGTCTTTCGATACAATCAAGCAGATCCGGAGTCCCACCCAACAAACGCTCGCCAGGTTTGACTCGAACTTTCAATATACGCCGGTCGTTCAATAACCAAAGACAAGAATGTTGAAAAAAAATCCACGTGACGCGAATATGCTAAAATAGTATTCCAACGATTTTTATTTTAGGTATTCGATACTATCTCGTGTTCAGTCTGCATAGTGTTCTATTCATTTATAAAAACGAGTACTGTTTAAAGAAGCATATTCGAAGCAAAGTCTTCGTTATTAAAAATTTTGAAATAGACTCTTTTAAATTGTTATAAAGCTTCTTTTCATTTTTATAGAGTCACTGATTGTGATTCATTATGTGGTACTATGATCATAAATGATTGACTTATTATTCAAATTCGAACACTTTGCGTTGAATGTTGGTAAATTCGTGGGACAATACTATACTGTATCTAGCAGAAGGAAATTGTTACCTACTGTCGGTACAACAGATCATAGATCATAGATCACAGGAAAAAAATTGACAGTTTATTGATATAAAATTCAATTCGGAATCTATTTCAAATTCAGTACCTACTACGAAGAATAAAATTTAATTTATATATTGCGCTTCGTGTTCCAGTTGCTGCGAACGTACGATTTTATAGTGGTAGGAGGCGGGAGCGCAGGGGCAGTGATCGCATCGAGGCTATCCGAGGTGTCAAATTGGACAGTGCTACTACTGGAAGCAGGTGGCGACGAAAATGAAATCTCGGACGTTCCTTTGCTCGCTGGCTACACCCAGCTATCCGAGTTCGACTGGAAGTATCAGACTTCACCACCGACTGCGTCTGCGTACTGCCTCGCCATGACAGGCGACAGGTGCAACTGGCCACGTGGAAAAGTCCTTGGTGGCAGCAGCGTGCTGAACGCTATGATTTACGTGCGCGGTAATCGGTAAATCAGGATCGATTGATATAAAATTTTCAGAAGAAACTAGAGACACTGCAGTAGAAGTTAGGAATATTGGAACCAGAAATTGTCCAGACAATTTGAATTACCTTAACACTTTGAGTTAGGCAAGATTTTTAGAAAAATAAATCTTGAAAAAATTTGCTTAACTTTCAATGTTTCCCAGAAAATATCAAGATGACGTCACTCAAAGTAGTTCACTAGATTCAGAAACCTAGCTGACGAAAACCACCCTATATTTACAATTGTATGTTTGATGAATTCCTAATCACCCTAAAGAAGTTGACTGAATGTCCCAGCCAGCAATTGATTTCAAATTGCGCCACAGAACTTCATCACCCCCTAACATCCCCAATGCTTCCAGCCGCGACTACGACAACTGGGCTAGGCTAGGCAACGTGGGCTGGAGCTACGACGAGATTCTCCCGTACTTCCTCAAGTCCGAGGACAATCGGAACCCATATCTGGCGAGAACACCGTACCACAGCACAGGCGGTTACCTGACCGTACAAGAAGCACCATGGAGGACACCGTTATCGATCGCGTTCCTGCAAGCCGGCCAAGAGCTGGGCTACGAGAATCGCGACATAAACGGAGCGAACCAAACCGGTTTCATGCTAGCCCAGGCTACAATCCGCCGTGGAAGTCGTTGTTCCACAGCTAAGGCCTTCCTGAGGCCAATCAAGAACCGTCAGAACCTCCACATAGCAATGAACTCGCAGGCGCTGAGGGTGCTGTTCAACGAGGACAAGAGGGCCACGGGGGTCGAGATCCTCCGCGATGGCCGTCTGGAAACCGTAAGAGTCAGGCGGGAGATCGTGCTATCAGCAGGTGCGATCAACTCTCCCCAGCTGCTGATGCTATCGGGGATCGGGCCTGAAGAGCACTTGGCAGAGTTCAATATACCAGTGATATCGAACCTGAGGGTTGGTGACAACCTCCAGGATCACGTGGGCCTCGGCGGGCTGACGTTCGTCGTCAACGAACCCATCAGCTTGAAGAAGGACCGTTTCCAGACCGTGCCAGTGATGATAGAGTATGTTTTGAACGAACGCGGACCGATGACCAGCCCGGGGGTGGAGGGTCTGGCTTTCGTCAACAGCAAATACGCGGATCCGACTGGGGAATACCCAGACATTCAGTTCCACTTCGCCCCGAGTTCGATTAATTCAGACAGCGGCGATCAGATCAAGAAGATCGTGGGTCTGAGGGACAGGGTGTATAACACCATATACAAGCCACTGAACCACGCAGAGACTTGGTCCATACTGCCACTGTTGCTCAGGCCAAGGAGCTCCGGCTGGGTGCGCCTGAAGAGCAAGAACCCTATGGTTTATCCAGATATCAATCCTAATTATTTTACCCACAAAGAGGACATGGACATTTTGGTAGAGGGTATAAGAATCGCCATGGAGCTGTCTAACACCACTGCGTTTCAGAGGTTCGGCTCCAGGCCACATAGCATTCGCATGCCAGGCTGCCATCGTTATCCATTCAATACTTATGAGTATTGGGAGTGCGCCATTCGACACTTCACTTTTACTATCTACCACCCGACGGGCACTTGCAAAATGGGACCAAAGACTGACCCAACAGCGGTGGTTGATCCCAGGTTGAGGGTTTATGGGGTGAAAGGTGTCAGGGTGGCCGACGCTTCTATTATGCCTGTGATCGTCAGTGGGAATCCTAACGCGCCTACGATCATGATCGGGGAAAAGGCCAGTGACATCATCAAAGAGGATTGGTTGTACAGGAAGAAACGATATGTAGGTGGACGATGAGAAGTGGTGGGTGCGCGAGATTGATAAGCGGATTTCTTTTAGCGGATTGTATGGATGGGAGTTGTTTGGTAGTGTATTGAAGAGATATTCAAGGTTTGTGATTTGAATTATTTGGGGAAGAGTGTTTGGATAATAGAAATGTTTTTTCGTGTAGATATTTTCTGTGAAGCATCGAAAGTATAGATCGAGGGGCCTTTTTTAAAATCCTGCGTCACAAAGTGTTGATATCACATACAGTAGCGGACAAAAAAGTTACCACTTTTTCGACCCACCCTAATTCTATTACTTTTCAATATCAATTCAAAATTGTAGTATATGCCTAACATACATATTCTGAAAGAGAATTGAAAGCTCTATAAAATCCAGTTACAGTTGAATTTATTTAACTAACAATAAAAAACCGCACATAACATTAAACAAGACAACACACTTTTAAAGTCAACAAAAAGTTACCACTTTTGAACATAAAAACATTTAATATTTTGTGGGGGGACATTTTGCTTTTAGGACAATCTAAAAAGTTGCTAAACGTGGTAACTTCTTTGTCGGCCCCAAAAATGTGTTACCCCCTTTAATATCATACAACACTTTTGCTTGTCAGTTAATTAAATTCAACTTTAACTGGATTTTATACATCTTTAAATTTTCCATCAGAATATGCATATTAAATATACCACAGTCCTAAATGTATGCTAAAAAAAATAACAAAAATAGAACAAATCGAAAAAGTGGTAACTTTTTTGTCCGCTAGTGTAAGTTCGTAGAATTAAATTGTTAAGCAGAATGTGTCTTGAAGTGAAATTTTCGTTTTCTAAATTAAATACTACGAAATGCACCATTCTGCTAGGTTTTGTTGGTCTTGAAAATTCCATTCAAGTGTTTTTAACCGTCAGAAATTTTCTCTTGCTCTTCCACTGAATTCTAATGCCCACGGATTATTATATTTAAGGTGTTCGTGGACTTCGTAAATCATTCGAGTATATTTTTAAAAATAGTGGAAGAAATTAACGACTACATAATATCATTTAGCTTATTAATTCGTTTCTACCTGTCACATATACTTTCTCAACTGTGTCTATCGTCAGGGAAAATGAAATATTATTAGAATATTAGTCTAATAGCAGCGTAGTTTCCAAGCAAACTCGCAAGGAAGTGTCAAGAGCGATAACTTCCTCGTTCGCCGATCAGCCGTGAAATCTGCAACGAATGTTACAACGCGACTCTAGCAGCTGTGCTGTTTTATTTAGCTGTAAAATGTTATTTATACCTCACGCCAAACTGTTAAAGAATAAGTACTTTAGCATCCAACGCTGAAAACCACAACTTTCTACCTTATATTTATTAATACGTCTCTATTTAATTTCACTATCCAAAGCGACCACTTGTAAATAATTCTACCACTACAGATGCGAGCAGTAAAAGTACCGATCGACTGCGAAAGCATCACGGTACGGTCAACCAAAAAGACGACTGTGTACAGATAATAACCGTGCCATCGTTCGCAGAAACGAAACCTTTGTATTTATGTACGTCCAACTATGTGTTTCAGATACGAATAAAAAGCTGTTTTAGAAATCAGATATGGAATTGTTGTCCGTCATTGTTTCTTGATGAGAAATCTATCCCCGAAGTGACTTTCAATTATATTATAGGTACTCTACATATGCCAAATTTAATAGATTATCAAGGATAAAAATGACAGAATCGAGTCGATTGCTTTGACACTTTATCGAAGGTTTTTTGAACGATATCACATATTTTCTGAATTTCACTTGGTTACTATACACTGTGTTCTAAATACACACTGCTATCCAAATTTCGTATTATATATTAACACTGTGAGTGACTTAGGCGTGTTTTCACGTCGATATTCTTTGGAAAACATTCAAAGTATTGTCCAAATCTTGAATTGCTACAGAATTCGGAAACGATTCGAATTATGTATAGTATAATAAAAGATAGCCTGAATAAAGTCGTGTTTGGATTCATTTTCATCGAAATAACCTGGACTGTCCATTGATAGTACTGTCATAGAGATGTAATACATAATGTAGAAATTTAATTTTCCATTGTTGAACAAAACCTTACGTGTTAATAATATTCCTCGGGAAAAATCGATTACTAAGTAGGTGCATACATCTACCGCGGAATTTTCACTAGACGCGTGTCTGTCGGTCATTCCAAACGATGCAAGACTTCCTCACTCGGCGATTCCAATGCACGACTCGCCTAATAAGCGGGAACTCTTGCTGCGCGATGGTTCTTTACTTCGAAAGTCATGCAGAGCTTAGGCTATTTTGTTTTTACACCAACTACTTTTGTGACTGACAACTTAGCAACAAGTATTTCGAATATATTCGCACTATACAATACAGGGAATATTTATTGCATCACTCTGAAATTTACGTAGTACAAGAATTTTAATTTTAATACATTCGTGTGTAACTTATTTTCGCCAAGATAGTGAAATACAGATTTTTGCGATAAATATTTCCAGTATATTCCTCCTTATTTTTAACACGCACTATCTTTGCATGCGAATATATCTGAAAAACAACACTGTTTCGTGTGAGAAGGCCCATGAACTCTAGATCGACAACGGTGATCGATGGATCGCAAGGCAGACGATCTCGGAAGCGGAGATCGCGACTCGACTTTCGTTTCGTGGGCAAACAACCAGCTTTACGTAACAGGTTCCGTGCCGAAACTCTCGTTACAGGATACTGATTCTCACGCACACTTTTACGGCGCCGTTTCCGCTTCCTCGTCTCATCCATTATGGCCGACTCGCATTCAAACTGCCGACGTAGTTGGTTACTTTCGCGGATCCTGTCGTCTGTCGATGGACGCGTGTCCTTCGATAGGATAATTGTGGGTCGCTTTTTTTTCACGTTAAAGCTTTTTATGGCAATTAAACCCCTTTCACTTGGGGGATTTTTTTTATTATGTTTTTGTGGGTGGGGACAATGTTGATTTACAATTAAAAGGAAGATGGGAAAAGATAGAAAATATTATGAACAAAAATGTCTTGTAAAGAAAGGCCCTTGCTTTTGAATTTTTGACTGAAAGGAAATGGTTACAGAAAAGGTGAATGCATTCTACGCATTTCAATGAATAATAGATGGATTAGATTAGGTAATAGATGTCACCAGAGTTGGGCATTATTCGGCTAAATTTTCATTCGAATACGGATTCGTATAAATCCCCAAGATTTATTCGCGAATAACAAATGACAATTTTATTCGACGAAAAATTATTCGTTATTCGCGAATAAATCTGTACCGTTATTCTAGGCAGATTCGTTCGAATAAGAATTTATTCGTTATTCGACCTGAATGAACGACGAATAAATGTGATACCCGACATCTATCGATGGAAGTCTGTACTGTGTCCAACACACTTTTGGACGTGTGTGTCTTTAAGTGTGTGCATACGACTGAACGAGCCGAGGAAATCCTGCCTTAAAGAAGTATTCTCTTCTGGAGGCAACGGCATCGGCTCGCTTGTCATGCGAGGTATGACAAGAGTTACTTAACCTAAAACATTAGGTCTCACGGGTGTCAGTCAGTGGTGTGACGATACATCGCCGAAATCACGTGATCATTTTATTCGTCCGTTGAGTCGACTAAATTTTTATTCGAATAAAAAATTATTCGAATACATTTTCAGTCAAATAAAAAATTATTCGTTATTGTCGAATAATTTCATTTTATTCGAATTTTTGATTCGAAGATTATTCGAATAAAAATTTATTCGCACAAATTTATTCGAATACCTATTCGAATGAAAATTTAGCCGAATAATGCCCAACTCTGGATGTCACTTTCATTATCGATTGATAATTTAGATAAAACGGTACTTTGTGCAAGAGAAATGCAAAACGTTGGCTGATTTCTGTTTCTAATTAAACAAAGGGTCGTAAAACTTGAAGTACTAAGCTTAAGTTTCATTAGTTGAATCTGAATCTTCCAAGTATTACCTACAGCACTAACGTAATTAGAAGGATTCAATAAAATCAGGGTTTCAGTAGTATTAGAGGGTTTCAATCTAACCAAAGGGCTTTGCTGTTCAGTTGAAGTATTCGATACCTCCACAGCTTAAACGTACATAAATCAAATATGCTATCAAAACACTACACTATAAATTCAAATAAAGAACAAAGTTTTAGCGAATGGAATTAATAAAGTTCTATGGAATGAAGAGTCTACTAGAAACGAGGGAAGACTTCCGAGGCATGAATATTGATTGAGCTCCCTCATAAATAAACAACAGATTTTGTACGATGCGACGTGAATTCTATAAGTGCAACGTTCCTATAGTCCGAGGCCTTTTACTTTCGCTTAATCTTCTCGAAGTTTGCATGCGTAAAAAATTATATATTCTTGATCTAATCCAATCTCGGTAACAATGCCATACTGTGCAATAATAGGATTCGAGGCACGCGGGTTTCCCTATCTCCTCGATCGTGAAATCGCCGCAGTCTCCTTTATGTGCGAATCCCCATCCGGCTTGCAATTTCGCAGTTCATAAATCTTGGTGTACTTAGGCTTTGTTACAGAGCAGTTGTTTCGAGAAACTAAACTAGGAAGGCATTAGAACGTTCAAGTAGATGTTTCCAATGCTGGCCTCCGACTTTAAACGAACCCAACTCTAGCTTGAACACGAGATTCCAATTGAAACGAATGTCGATCACTCCAAATACATGTATTTAGTCTTTATTAATCAGTCCACAAACGATATATACTTGTACATCTAAAAAAAATTTAAATATCTCACAATCTATTCCATTTTCAAAAATGTCACCTCCATCGTTTTATAATTTATCTAACGGAAATGTTTGAAATGTAAAGCTAAAATATTGTATTTTGTGCATTTGGTTGTGAAACTCAAAATATTTTATTTACTGAGATTTTGTGTTCTATTTAAAATATTATTTTATTGAAACTATTTAGAATTTATTATTAATGGTGGTATTTGAGATATTTTTTCTCCAAGTTTTCCTCACCGCTGGATTAAAACCCTCGGCGCGGAAACACGCCGACGCCACTCAAAGTGTTAATGAACAGACATTCTCGAGGAGGAAAAATGCAAGCAACGCGGGAGTCGTACGAGTTTCACGAATTCGCGGGGTTACATCGCGCGAAGAAAAGTGGTCAGTGAAAGTCAGACTGGTGGTCGTGTTGCGTTTGCACGAAGGGGGGGCCCTGTCCATTTGTATTTTCGATTCACGTAGGCGCGAGGCATGAGAATATTTTACAAGGAATATAACTAATGAAAGAAAGCGTTATGGTCAAAAGCGAGGGGAGCCGCGTTCCTTCGTCGGTTAGTGTTAGAAAGAGACTGAGGATTTTAACTACACTTTCCTGAGGCTATGACTTTCTTGTCAACATGGCGGCCTGTGGCTTGAGTTTGCAAATGTTTCAGGTGAAGAATAGGGGTGTCAAATAATTAGGAACCTTTACTTTGATGATTGCAGAGCAGGAAAAGATGGAGATTTGAAGAAGAAAATATTAGTTTTAATTTTTTTTACTATTTTCTGCTGGGATAGATTACTTTGATTAGTAAATTTTTTAGGGATTTGATTCGTAGCACGATGCATGAGGAAATAATTTTCATTTTGTCAGCTTTGGAATTATGAAATTTAATTTGCTGTAGATTTTGTGCAATTAAGGATTTAATCGTCCGAGGATTAATTTAAGGTACATATTAAATTTTTTATGTGAGTTTCTTTGATATTAGGATATCATTTGCATTCAACAGATTCAGTTGTTTTTACAGGGAATTCCTAATTCATTCCGAATGTTCATAATATTTAAGAACCTCAAAAATTCCATTACCACCACCAAAAACTTCGATTATAAAAAATACAAACATCAAAATTACCTAAAGAATCATCTGAAAAACTTGCCTCCATATCAACCAATTTCAAATTCCACAACTGACTTGTTAAACAAACAAACACCACACGCCTCCTTTCAACGTACGCCAAGAAAATTCTAAACTCTAAAAGATGATCATTTTACACCATGCAAAAACTCCACCACGCCAAGGGAATGGTAAAAACAAAGCAAACAGAGTCGTTTAATTCTCATAAAACTTCCCCTTTCTAGCACCTTTCAGCAAGCAAAGGCGTGATCTCTCCACTCGAAAGTCACCTAGCAATCTAAATCAAGATTCCTCACCTTTGCCCATATGACAAAAGCAAACAGCAGGTTCGGAATAGGCGAAGCAGCCTCTGGGTAACACGTGCGTAACGCGGTAATAATTGATAATTGATCGGTCCCGCGTAATACTCGCGCTAGCACGGTTAGAAAGCAGCACGCGCTACATTAATGTACATACATATATGTGCACTTTTACGAAGCTCCTACAACGTAGCGCGATTTTTAAGTCACTTTTCGCGTGCCGCCGGCGAGACAATGTCAGGAACAACCGGAAGTGGAACTAGTACAAGCTCCGCCATTGCTATGAAGGTGTTCGCGTTTTATCTTGATACAAGACTCATGCAGATGGTATCGCTCGAGGTTGCGGAAGAAATCGTGTTCTCTCTGATTAAGTTAAACCAATGGTAATTAACATCTCAACTGGCGTCGACGCTTTTCCACGCCGAGGCATTTGCATCACGTGCACGGTTTTGGCGTGTTTCCACGTCGTTTTTTTGGAAAGTATCGAAAGTATTGTGGAACGTTTAGTTTGAAAAGAAAGCAAGCTCGTGGTTTGCTTTGGATAGAACTTGAGAGATTGAAGAAACTAAAGAAAAAAGGCTTACCGATTTGAAGGGGTATTTCTAAAACCTTGCGTCACTCAATGTGACGGGGAGAAAAGAAATGACGAAGGAAAATGGTTCAAGTATGAATTTAAATTTGAGTGTGAGTGGGTTGAAGATTAAATGTACTTTGAGGTTATTGTCTGGGGATTTGAATTAGATAGAAGTGAATTTACCTATGTGGTTGATGATGAATATGGAATAATGAAGACTCTGAAATTAGATATTAGCACTGATGAATCATAGGTTGATTTATGAGAGGCAGCTAATGTTAATTCTACTTTTGAATGATGTATGTGTTGCAGTTATAATGGGTGTTTTAATTCCAAGCGGAGCAGTGAGTTACACAACATTTCACGAAACTGGTGGAAATGGCACTAATTGCGTTGGAAACGAACAACAGTTCCTTGTGATAGAGAGCTTCTTCCGTTCCTCCCGTGTAAGGTGTTACATGTTACTGCTAATGGCAAGATTGCAGTTAATACGAATTTAATGAAACTGTTGCTCTAGAGATTCTACATTTCCGACTGAAAAATTAACTGCTTATGGACACGATGGAACTGGTTCTTCACTAATTTGAGTAAGTAGAAAGAAAATGTAACAAGGGTGTTAAATGGAGTTTATGTAACTATCAGTGACGCAGCTCCACCACGAAAAATCACCAAGACCACCTCTACTTTGACATCTTACTTCATATGCTACCATCTAATTGCAATTAGTAGGTGTGTCACCCTATTAGCATATTTATGTTCTCCTCCACATTTCACTTTATCTCCTAATCCAGTTGTTCTTCCTTCTATCTATACAAGAACTTTCGAGCATTTGTGAGAACATTTCTCTCAGGTAAATGAACGAGATTTAAGTTTTGGCAAGGTTCTTGAAAAAATCCGTCTCTATTTTTTTTAACTGTTATTACTCTCTGCTCAAAGTTGCAAGCTGAATAAGGACAGTAAAATCACGAATTTTTATTGAATTGAACAAGGAATAGAATTCGTAAAGAAATATAAGGGTCGCCCCAGTAAATCAATATTAAGCCAACCACAACTCTGAAATGTAGGTGTTATGCAAACAAACTGGCAGGAAGAATAATAAAAGTTCAGACGAACTGGATAAGGAATGCAACTCGAAAAACAACACAGAACCTATCCACCTACTCAGCATTCATCCAACCACAACAAAAAAAAAAGAAGCTGGGGACACGAATTCTAGATAAGCTGGACAAGGGATGGAAATCGAGAAGGAATAAAAGGACCAAGCACCACGTCTGTATAGACACGTACAAATTGCACGCGTGTGACAAGCTGCCGTGCAAACCGGATATAATCGAGGCTAGGAAACAGGATCAAATAGAAGAGGAACGTTGAACGACCAGCTGGTCGTTACTTCACCGCGTTTCCAGACCGTTGACCCGATATATCCATACTCGACAACAGATTTTCAACGCGCGATTTAACTTTTCCGGCTAATTACATTCCACCACGCTGTCGCTCCCTCTCTGTTTCACTGGAAACATTACCTACAGTAGTGGAAATATTTATTGCATCACTCTGAAATTTATGTGCTACGCAGAATTTTCATAGCAATATGATTGACAAGATGATTGGCATCCAACTTATTTTGGTCAAGGGGAGCCACACATATCTTCAGTAATAGATTTTGCAATAAATTTTCCTAGTACTAATAATAAAAGAGCTATAAAGCGATAACGTGTTTATTCCAGTGATGCAATAAATATTTCGAGTTGGTAAAGGTGTTATAAAATTTAAAAATGTTTTTTTTTTTATAAAAAGTGTTGCAAGCAATGCTACACACTTCGTATTCAATTATTATGAATTAATTCTAGCACATTGCTAGTATTTTTCTCGTTGTTCAAAATTGATCTATTCTTTATAAATTTTTTTTTAATTTGGCTTCATAAGCAAAAATCGATAGAAAATTAGTGCTAAAGTTGGGGGTAGGAAATGTTTAACACGCAGTTAATAGATGCAAAATATATAGTCTTATGTTCAATATCAGTTTTCTCGAAAATTAAGCGACCAGTAAAAAAACATTTATTGTATATTTTTACATGTTTCTTTTTTATGAGGAATCATCTCTTAACTGATTGTATATAAGTCATATCCATAAGCTTTTATGAGTTTTTCTATTTTTTCCAAACAATTTCACACTTTTATACTGTTTTATACGATTATGCTGGAATAGACATCTCGCAGAAATAATCTAAAACGCACAAGCAGGAAATAATATAATAAAAAATTGCTTGGGATTCTTTCTCTAAAATTGTCAAAGAAAATTGGAATTACACTTGACTGACATTTATTGCGTTTCAGTGAGATATTGATGAGGTTCGAGAAGTTAAAATACTTTTCACGTAGAAATCGTTCGCCTAACATGATGAAACATGTTTGAACATCCAACCGGATTGTTTGAAAGAACTTTCTTCTCCCTTTCGCTTAATACTTGAAATTCGTGCGTAATTCCTCGTGGCCAGCGGTATTCTTCTATTTTTAAACGTGCTGGCGGTCACGTAGTACCTGGAGTGGCATTTGTGGCACGTTAAAAACTAAACTTCTCTTCTGTATTAACAAATTAAGTACCATTTAAATTTCTTCTGAGCTCTTTAGATATTGGAAACCCATATTTTCTATTCGAAAATTATTACAATTTAATTCCTTCGTTTTATTCATAACATATGCTTTTTTACGAATGGAATCATTAAATTTCTATGCTAAGGTGACTCAGCTGCCTGATGTGAAGACATTTTCAAATTACAAGTTAAACCACCTTTCCAAGTGAACAGATTAATTCGACCACAAACCAACTTCACCTATAGTCTCTTCAAAAATTAACGACTCAACAAAGACCAGAAAGAAGAAAGTATCCTCTTACTACATTCCTCGAGCTCTTTACAAGGAATTTAGCTGGAAATAGTAGAAACTAAATGGGATTATCCTAATCCAAATTAAGCTTCTCCTCATTAAGTTACTGTCATTTTTCTGTGAAATCTCTGTTCACATCTATCCAGAAAATTTACGCACAGAAAATAGAATTCTCACCATTTTTGGCTACTCCTGACCTACCTCCACAGGAACCCCATAATACCACCACTTCCATGACTCACAACAAACACAATCACTCACAAATTTGATCACGAAAATCTATCACGTTCGTTGAACTCCGTTACAAGCATAATCTTATCCTTGTATTAGAATCGTGAGTCAAGCATTGCTAACCCAGACATCACGAAATAAAAGCAAGATAATTCTTCTAAATTTATTGTATTTCAAACCGATTCACATACATACACTGTTCATAAATATTAGGACACCTACTCTCTGTAGAATAATTATGAAAAAATATTGAAGGACTCTAACAAATTTTACTTCATTTGGTACTATTTTAAATTAAAACCAGCGAAAAGTATTCAATCCCATTTTCTAAAAATGTGTAATAACCAACAATGTACATTAAATAAACACCATGTGCAACAATAAAACACACCCAAAACACCACCTGCAATCCCCAGAATCCTCACTTAAAAGCACCCTGAAACAGCCATCCCCAATCTACCCTCCCACCACTCCCCAAAAAGTCCCCACCCCTCCAAACAGAAACCAAAGCTATCCACCGGATCTTTACAAAACCCAGGAACTGGGCAAAGAAGTAGAAGAAGCCACGAAGAGTACTGTACACAGGTAGTAAAGTCTGCGCCAGTGTGAGCGCCGGCGGTTACCACATTGCTAGAGGGGAGGGATAGGTGTGCGTAGGTAACCACAGGAAGATAATACTTTCACTGCCAAAGTACGGTTGGGAGCCTTCCAGACAAGGACGAAGAAACTCAGCCACTAGCCAGCCGGACAGGGACGGTGAGAGTGAAACGAGGAGGGAGTGTAGTATCGGTACAGTACACCGCGTGTATCGTTCTTCCGAGTGTCATTACCGATTCCCTGGCGGTCACTCGGCGATCGTCTCGTTACCTCGTGAGCTCGATCGATCCACCGAAACCTGGGCCGTTCGCGGGGTACCCGTCGCTGCAACTCGACCAGGAAGGCAAATCCTTTCGACGTCCCCCCTCTGTGGACCGAGTTACGCGCGCTACCGATCCTCTGGAGAAACGATCGAATTAGTCGCGCACGATCCATGTCGTGGGACCACGCTGGATTTCATGGGAAACGTTCCACGAGGCGAAGCTAGCGGTGGAGGTCGAAGGTAAGGTTCAGCAAGAATTCGAGTGTGTGAAGGGGATCCTCTGTCAGTGAAAGTCCAAATCGATTCGTACAGCGATTAACCGATTCGATGAAGGGGCAGGTGCTTCGAACAGCTGAAATTTGTGTTTCATTGTAGTGGATGGGTTTTGTGAAGAGTTTAGTTCGATGGGCAGGTTGGATGAGTCCTGAGAGAGAGGTTGCAGGTGATTTTGCGAAGATGAAGGGAGGTGGTTGTAAATTATGTTACGGGGAGCAGGTTTCCACGCGGCTCGATCGTGATTGCTTTTTGTCGCAGTCATGAAGTGGCGGTTAGAGTGTTAGAAACTGTTAAGCGGCGGATGGTTTCGACGACCACAGAGGAGTCAGTGGTCCCTTTGGACCTTAGCAATTATTCTACTACGAGTATTTTGGATGGTATTCATTTTGTTTGAGCAATTCAGTTTATGGACTTCTAAAGCTTTCGGTATTAATTAGTGTTTACTGTTACGCTTGGAAATGTTAAGTTTGGGTCCAGGAAGACCAAGGCAAAGCCGGGCGAGGGTTAAGGTCGCGTGTTCGTTGCAAAGTGGCGGGACCGTGAGTGCATAGAGGCAGGAGGACGAGGCATTGCGCGCGAGAAAATTCAATGGACGTAATTGATTGTGTAAGAATGAGGAGTCCGTGCACGGTAGTTTCGGATGGTCGATTGGAAAATAGAGACGGCATTCGAGGTGAATTTTAACGTCGACAACGCCGAGGAACTAGGGAATGAAATATTCATGCTGGCGACCGGAAGCCCAAGGTTGCAGAGCTGTGGAGTAATTTCTTCAGAGGCCTTTCGCTTTCGTTATGTACTGGAGTAGCAAGATTATAAGGCAACTCCTCGTTTCGTTTCGCAGCAGAGAAATTTGAAAAATGTCTGTTTTTTTAATTGCGTGACCGTAGTACAGGTTAGCACGCGTGTGGAATTTAAATTGCAGGGGTGGAATTTTTAACAAATTTCTTGACTTAAAGAGTAGAATTCTTACTGATGTAAAGTGATATAAATATTTTCGAAACATTCTTTTTCTCGAAATAATTGCTGTTTAGTACAGATTGGCATATGTGCGAAATGTAGATTGTAGAAATGGAATTTTTTTTAATAATTTTATGCAATTTTATAGTTTCTACTAGTGAAATTGTGAAACTCTTAAATTGTAGAACTTCGTGTGCTTTTAAATTACATATTTTTCAGTGAAATTTTTGTTGACCACTAGATTTGAAAAGTGAATTGATTGATCAGACGTTCGTATTGAGAATTTCATATTATTTTCAGTGTTCGTGAGACTGATAGGTGCAAAATTTTCTGACACGTGTAATTTACGGCCAAACGATGAGTATACTGTGTCTGGCTTTTCGTTCGAAATATTTGGAACCGGTTTTATGGATATTACGCAACTTACGAAATTCAAAGGATGGACCTACTTTCATAACTTTCAACCTTATTTCTCCCTCCCTAAAAAACAGCCAATATCTGTCCTTGCAGGTGTAATAAACAATCATAACTCACGAATACTTGTTTCAATTGTAGTAATGATTTATATCGAAGTTATAGGAAAATTATATTGAAGATACGTACATTCATGCTAAATAAAAAAAGTTATAAAGAAATTTTCACGTATTTGAGGCGGAGCCCTTGTATATAATAAACATATAAATCTAACAATACAAGTACAGTAGATCTCGATTATTCGAATACTATTTAAGTATCAAAACGAAATCGAAGATTTATCGTTCATTTTCTATGAATCAGTTTCTGTTTGAATATTAATTGTCCTTTATAATAAATGCCTTATTAATTTCTCAGACCAAACACCCATGGTCACCAATATAATCCAGAAACTATCACTAATAAACAAACAATATTACTATACTCTAACATTACCTCAATTATTCATCAACTGACTTTTACTTGCAACCACATCTGCATACAAAATCTTTCCTCCATTCCAGCAACGCAATACTCCAAAAGTACTAATTATTCCTCACCCAAAAATTAATACTCTCTTTCTTCGAACAATCGAGCTTCTACTATACAAACATATCTCCCCATCAAAAGAAACTGTACACACATACCCCTTGTTCAGAGAGAACAGGAAGAGGCTCCAGCAGAAACTCACATGGCCCCATGGCGTGGCGAAAACAGCCGTCAAAACTCTCTTACCTGGAACAAAGAAAACAGATTTTACAGATACAGGCGTCGCTAAATAGCAACGTTTACTCGAACTAACGATTTTATCGCGTGGCAAGCACGTTGAGCGTTTCGAGGAGCCCGGACCGTCAGGATAATTATTACAGTACCCACAGAGAGCACTTAAGCCTGCGTACTAGGACAGAAAAATAGCGAGTGGAAAACCTTCCGCGGCCGAACCGGCGAGCAATTTCAGAAAGAAAAGTTCTGACATAGCTTCCGCGTTACTTTCTTACGTGATCCATAAATCCAGTGACAACAGAAACGACGCCCTCTTATTCCTTCCTCTTACACGCCCGCGTTTCCTATTCCTGCGACCACCGACCGGAAGCCGCCATTATTGCCATTCTGGGTACCAGCATGAAATTTGGTACACATGTAAACAAATATACAAGGTATCTACGTTTATCTCTAATAACTCGAAAACGGTGAATGATATCAAAAATCTTGAAAATACCGAAATTATTTAGCGTGAAAATACAAACATTTTTTGTTTTGAATATTTTTTTGTAGGACTGAACGGAATGCCGGTATTATGATGCAAATGGCACGGTATTCTTTAACTGTTTTGATTCAACATAACGCTTTACTCAGAGTTGGGCATTATTCGGCTAAATTTTTATTCGAATACGTATTCGAATACATTTGTGCGAATAAGTTTTTATTCGAATAATCTTCGAATAAAAAATTCGAATAAAATGAAATTATTCGACAATAACGAATAAGTTTTTATTTAACTGAAAATTTATTCGAATAATTTGTTATTCGAATAAAAATTTAGTCGACTCAACGGACGAATAAAATGATCACGTGGTTTCAGCCATGTATCGTGACACCACTGACTGACACCCGTGAGACCTAATGTTTTAGGTTAAGTAACTCTTGTCATAGCTCGCACTTTACAGAAAGATATATGACCGCGGTATTACATAGAGTGACGTTTTGATTTATTTTAAATAAAATTTGCTCACGGCAATCCATTTAAACTAATGAAAAAATCAATCTTTTCAAATTATAACCGTTCATTGAACGTTTTTAAATACATACAAATACGCACACTTCCAGACTCACACGTCCAAACATATGTTGAACACAGTACGGACTTCCATCGATAGATATCCGACAGGGTATCACATTTATTCGTCGTTCATTCAGGTCGAATAACGAATAAATTCTTATTCGAACGAATCTGGCTAGAATAACGATACAGATTTATTCGCGAATAACGAATAATTTTTCGACGAATAAAATCGTCATTTGTTATTCGCGAATAAATCTTGGGGATTTATACGAATCCGTATGCGAATGAAAATTTAGCCGAATAATGCCCAACTCTTTTACTATGTAGCCCTGCGCGGTCGAACGTGTCTATTTAACTGTCTACAGATCTCTCTACCTTCTGCTTCCTCGTAATCATCATTCGACTGCGTTTCCCATGGCAAGTTGAACGGTGATTTGCAACAGGGCATCTTGAAACTTTCTCGGGTGAAGAGAGTTTGGTTTTTCTTGAAGAAAATTGTGCGTTCTTTGGCGTGTGTGCGTGTGGGAGAAAAGTGTTCCAGTGATTGTTGATGCAAATCTTCGGGCAATTTTACAATCTAGATACACGAGGGAGCTTTTTATCGAACCTCGTGGCTCTGTCGATTATAATCGTGATCGTGTGAATAGATTTGTTTCCTACTGTCCTTTTACTTTTAGAAATCATTTCTGCGTTACTTTGCTTTTCCAGTGGGTTTTTTTTATATCTTCGTGCGATGCATGTGGATTTCCCAGTTTTTTTTATTTCGCGAGACGATTTAATCGTCACTTAACTCGAGCAGTTTGGACTGTTGAAAGTATATAACTGTGGAGTTTAAAGGGGGATTCTCGTGTAACACGCCCCGAAATTTGATATCATTTTTAAAAAACTATTTCCATAAAAAAAATATATTTTCAACAAGTTTAAAGATGCCTCCTTATATCCAAAAAAGTTTAATCCAATATGACCAACAGTTTTATAAAAAAAAAACCTTAAATATGAGTTACCTTTGGGGCTATTACACGAGAACCCCCCATTAAGAGTATAAATAGGTTTTTCAAATAATTCCTCGTAATAATTGCAGCTTGAGAGAAATAGACGTTAGAATAGCGAAGAGCATTATATCCTCACACAATTGAATTTCAACTTCAAATTATTAAAATAATCCTCTACCTCCCAGATAGCACTATTGCAGCTAATTCTAGGTACTTCGACTGTTTCTATTTCATTTTAATCGACTGCTTCTGAATTAATCAATGGTGGAAGCCAGATTGCTTCCGAAGTGTTTCACGGTTGGCTGATGACTGACTAATGAGAGCCTGGCCACTCAGGTTGCTCCAAATGCCGATTTCTAACCGACTTCTGACCAACTAACTCGTTTTGTCGTCGCGATCTCCCTTTCATCGTGTGCTTTCCTCAGAAACAGCGACGGAAAGAAGGCAGAGCCTTTCTCAATGTGGAGACGTTTAATATCTCGAAAGAAGCGATTCAACCTTCACTTAGCTTGAGTATCTCCATTTGGCAATGAATTGAAAATTAAACACTCGAGACTTTGAAATGTCTTAGGAACGCTATAGTGGCTTGTGTATATATGAGTAACAATGGAATTGCTTGAACTTTTGACGAGGATTCCATTCGACGGATTAAATACAAAAGACACTTGGTTTTATGGTGTACTTTCTTTCACGATGCCTGGGTCAGTAGGTATCAATTGGATTCTTTAGAAAATAGCCTGTCAGCGAGAAGTCTACTTCCTGATCGTTGCTTCGAGTTGTTTTCACGGTCAGGAAGAGCCATGCGCCATAGAGAGGCTCGTAACGAAGCCAGAGATCAGATGAGAGAGAGGCTACGTAACGTAACCACGAGAGGCTCGTAGAAGGAAACGAGCGCCGCAGAGGTTTACATCGATGAAACACTTTCTCCTTTCCCCGTTATGAGATCACCATCTCGGTTTTCCGTCGGCAACGACATAATTCCGACGATTCGCTGGTTGGCTTTTGAAGACAGACACCTCTCGGTCTAACTGGCATTTCACATATGTAAATACAGAGTGCAAGAGCAACTAAGGAGGGGTGATTTTACATGAAAAATAAGTGGAAAATATACAATAAGTCTTTTTTATTTGAGGCTTTGTTTTTGAGAAAATCGACTTTGAATATTGTACGTGGCATTTTTTGTGCACTTCAACGTGTTTTTTACGAATAGCATTAATATCATACGTAATGTCGATTCCTTATCAAATGAAATTAATAAAGCCTCTAATGGACAAAATTGTATTCTATATTTTCGACTTATTTTTTTAGGAATCATATCCACTTCGGCTGTGCCATTAAATCTCGAAGAAAAAAAATACAAAATAAACCTCTTCCCTTACGAGACTACGTTTTTGGAGAAACAGTAAGTATGGTGCAAGTGCAAAAATGAAATGAATCTTTATGTGAAAAATAAGTCGAAATTGTGGAATAACATTTTTTTCAAACACGGCTTCATTTTTCAGAAAACTGAGATTGGATGTCCATCTAGAATACGTGTACTTGACTGGCAACGGAAGTAGAATTGAATTTTTCGAAGACATTATCTTGATCGAGAACAGTATTCTATCGGTCACGAGCCACAGAATTGTTTCACGTGAAAAAAGACGGAATATTTAATTGAATACCGCGACCCACGGCTTCTCCTAAATTATGTCTACTCAATCGTTGAATATTCTTGCTGGTGATTAAAACGTTTAAATATTTCCTGCAGCTTTGCACTTCCTTCCGCGTCGTTCGATTAAATTTACATTGTACACGACACGATTTACCCACGCTAATGATTAAGAATTCCTTTCTTTCGCCATGTGAAAACGCCCAATGAATTAGATGGTATTCATAGCAAACGTTTGCCAACTCAATGAAAGCGCTCTGTCCGTAGGAACAAGCTCGCCATTTGTGATTTGATTAATCGCTCGCTCGGGAGGCCGGAGAAATTGATTCCTCGCCATACTGCTTCTCTAGACATTTTTCGCGTAAAAACTGGAATATATGAATAAATATAAATTGGCGGGTCCAGTGGAAAACAGACACATGCCACTGTTTTAAGATTTTAAAGGAAAGTAGCAAGTCGAAGGAAAAATTGCCTTCATAGGAAATGCTGTACGAAATTGTAATTATTATAAGTTTTAAGTACATGAATTGTTAAATTTTAGCTGAAAAATTATTTTCATAAAAAATGCGGTAAGAAATTGTAATTAATTTAAACGGTAAGTACTTGAATTAGATGGTAAACGACTAGTATTATCAAATTTTAGCTGAAAAATATTAATTTTATTAGATCACAGGGCAGGACCTCTTTTCAACTACGTATTTGTTTTTTCCCAGCGTGTAGAAAATTTAATATGATTCTGCTTAATGAAACGTACCTACATGCTATTATATTAGGATGTGGTGGAATTATGCTGCATTGCAGAAACGAATTAACGGTACAAAGAAACGAAAATTTATGCATATGTGGCATGTGCCTGTTTCCATTAGACCCTAAATTTCAGAAGAATGAATTATCAAAGGCAACGTTAAAGTACAGAGTCATCCGTATCAAGTGACAGATCACCGTCACCAGATAAATGGAAAGTCACTTGGCGGAAAAATTATAGATACGGTTTGGAGAGACAGGCGTTCAAAGATTGTTTTGCAGGTGAAGGTGTGAAGATGTCAAGGTTACTTATTATGCCTTTAAATGGAACTCCACTTTTTTACCCACAGACAACTGCTCCAGAGGATTCTGACAATGACGCATGAGGCAAGGCCTCGTGCCTTACAAACATACTCGAGTGATCTCGAAAATAATCTGAAGAAGTTGTAGAAACATTGACGTAGCAAATATATTTTTCAGATATCTTCGATATACGTCATTACCCCCGAATGGCCCACGGGATATTTATTTTGAAAATAAATTTGCATGATGGATTCGGTATACAGGGTTATCCACCGAAGACTGGCGGCGCTCGCGCGAGTACATATGAGAATGGCAACAGCGTAACACGCATACTTACTACTACAATCATATGTCAATATATCCGCCATCTATGGGCTGTTGCTAAAAGTATAGGTTCGTGTAGATGCCAGTAGAGAGCACAAGGCGTTTTTGGCTGTCTGCCCAGATTATTTTACATTTGACGTAACCGACGGGGAAGAAAATGACAGCCTTTTCCCTCAGAAACTGATTGAGAATGTTAAAATGCTTGTCGATCACCCACGGTTTCGTCGTTCAACAAGCATTCTAACATTCTCATTCAGTTTCTGAGGGAAAAGGCTGTCGTTTTCTTCCCCGTCGGTTACGTCAAATGTAAAATAATCTGGGCAGACAGCCCAAAACGCCTGGTGCTCTCTATTGGCATCTACACGAACCTATAGTTTTAGCAACAGCCCATAGATGGCAGATGTATTGACATATGATTGT
Source organism: Andrena chrysosceles (assembly GCA_963855975.1). Classification (NCBI taxonomy): domain Eukaryota; kingdom Metazoa; phylum Arthropoda; class Insecta; order Hymenoptera; family Andrenidae; genus Andrena; species Andrena chrysosceles. The sequence goes on along the minus strand of OY979766.1, from coordinate 3,314,673 downwards.
AGTAGTACGTATGCGTGTGACGCTGTTGCTATTTTCAATTGTGTTCGCGCGAGCGCCGCCAGTCTTCGGTGGATAACCCTGTATACTTAAAACCTGCACGAAGCACTTGGCCTTTCCTCCCAACGAAGACGATAATTTACATATCCTTAGAATTCAACTCCACCGCCGCAACAATTTCTGAAATACAATACCTTTCGTTACAGGAGGACGAACCCCTCCATGAACGACCTGCCAGTGTCACCCACGACACGATGAAGAAGATAAACCTGCAGGTGCTATTCGCAGCGCATAGGATCGAGAAAATCAGCACCCGACCCCCCGACATTGTCTCCTGATACACTGGGCAGCCCCAAGTGATGACACGGGACCCAACTAAATCACTCGAAAGCCTACAAATTCGTTCAAGGGAGCCAAAGAAATTGCAATTTGGGAAGCATGGTGTTCAGTACGATAGTAGTAACGTCCGCCCTGAAAGGGGCACTGGGCCTGGTGGGCACAAGCCTCTGGTTAATCCCCCTGCTAATTGCCGGTCTGTCTTACTACCGCTACGACCAGCTGGACCCCGAGAGTCGAGCCATAGACAGGTACCCTCTGTACCCCGAATACGACTTTGTAGTAGTGGGTGGAGGATCAGCAGGAGCAGTGGTCGCCAGTCGACTCTCAGAAATACCAGACTGGAACGTCCTTCTGCTGGAAGCTGGCCCAGACGAAAACGAAGTGACGGACGTGCCTTCATTGGCTGCTTACCTACAGCTAAGCAAGCTGGACTGGAAATACAAGACAGAGCCCACGGGGAAGGCTTGTCTGGCGATGAAGGGTGGTCGTTGCAACTGGCCACGTGGAAAAGTCCTAGGAGGCAGCAGTGTCTTGAACTACATGCTCTACGTGCGTGGGAACAAGCACGATTACGATTACTGGGAGTCTCTGGGTAACCCTGGCTGGGGTTACGAGCAGGCGCTCTATTATTTTAAGAAGTCGGAGGACAACAGGAACCCCTATCTGCAGAGGAGTCCTTACCACTCGACGGGGGGCTACCTGACCGTGCAGGAGTCGCCGTGGAAGACACCGCTGGTGGTGGCGTTCGTTCAGGCTGGAGTCGAGATGGGGTACGAGAACAGGGATATCAATGGAGAGCGGCAGACGGGGTTCATGATCGCGCAGGGGACGATCCGCAGGGGTAGCAGGTGCTCCACGGCGAAGGCTTTTCTTCGGCCAGTTCGGCTTCGAAGGAACATCCACACGGCTATGAACTCCCACGTGACTAGAATCATGATAGACCCGCTGACGATGCGAGCTACCGGCGTGGAGTTCGTGAGAGACGGTCGGAAACAGATGGTCAGGGCGCGGAAGGAAGTGATTCTTTCGGCTGGTGCCATCAACAGTCCCCAGATTCTCATGCTCTCGGGCATAGGGCCCAAGGACCACTTGAGGCACGTCGGGATACCAGTGATGAAGGATCTAAGAGTAGGGGACAATCTGCAGGACCACGTCGGCATGGGCGGTTTGACGTTCCTCATTGACAAGCCCGTGGCCATCGTGCAGGATCGCTTCCAAGCCGCCCCTGTGACGATGCATTACGTGGCTAATGGCAGGGGTCCGATGACCACCCTCGGCGGTGTCGAGGGCTACGCGTTCGTTAATACGAAGTACGCGAACCGGTCCATGGATTACCCAGATATCCAGATGCACATGGCGCCAGCGTCGATCAACTCGGACGCTGGTGTTCAGGTGAGAAAGGTTCTGGGCATCACGGATGAGGTGTATGATACTGTCTACAGGCCGATATCGAACAGAGATGCCTGGACCATAATGCCTCTGCTGCTCAGGCCCAGATCACGCGGCACAGTTAGACTGAGAAGCTCTAATCCTTTTCACAGCCCTCTGATCGATCCCAACTACTTCTCCGACCCCATGGACATCGCTACCCTTGTCGAGGGAGCCAAGATGGCGTTGCGCGTCAGCGAGGCCAAGGTCTTCAAGCAGTTCGGCACGAGGCTGCATCGCGTGAAATTGCCTGGCTGCAGGCACTTGAAGTTCGCCTCGGATGCTTATTGGGAGTGCCATATTCGGCACATCTCGATGACCATTTACCACCCGGTCGGGACGACGAAGATGGGCCCTCCCAGCGACCCCAACGCTGTCGTTGATTACAGATTGAAGGTGTACGGGGTGGATGGCCTGAGGGTGATCGACGCGTCCATCATGCCTACGATGTCTAGTGGAAATACGAACGCGCCCGTCATTATGATCGGGGAGAAGGGCGCGGATCTTGTGAAGAATGATTGGCTGGCTGCGGGGAGTGCGAGGAACAAATGAAATCGATGTGCCGGTGACTCCTTTAAGTGTCGTTAGGGGTCGCTTTTGAACACTTCGAAAAACACTGGGACAATACCTTCGATGCTTTTTAGAAAATATGAGCGTGGGAACGCGCCACAAACGCGCACAGGCGAAATGTTTGTTGATGATTGATCGACGTTTTGTTAATAAATCGAATGTTTGCGAAGGTCTTTGCAGGCTTGCATTGTGATAACTCGAATGTATGTACATAGTGTATGTAAGAATGAGATTTTGTTAATGTAACTGTAATATGATTGTTAAGTTGGGAAACGTTTGGTATGAAATAGTGTATTATTGCGGAGAAAGCAAGCTGAGCTAATGATTAAGGAATATGAGTTAGTTTTAAAATTCCTGTTAGGAATGGATTGTGTTAATTAGTGTTATACTTCTACTGGGAATTTTGTTTTATCAGTTTGCAAAATTGAAAGTTTTGAATCTGTCCAGCTGAAGAAATAGGTAATAGTGATATTAGACTCGACAGTTGATTTTTGCTTTCTCAGCGATTTGAAGGAAACATTTCAGTAAAATTATTGTCCTGCAATTGTATGTGAACGAGGAAATTAAGAATCAATGCGGAGATTATATGGATTTTTTTAAGCCACTGCGGTTGAATAATATAGATACAGGTTTTTCTGTCATTTTGCTTTTGTATGAAAAACCCCGGAGAAAATAGCACTCAGAATACTTTCCTTCAATTTATATAACAAGTGGCTCGCCCGTTAAAATTTCACAATTTTATTAACTTAAGGATTCGCGGTCAATTGTAATTTACCTATTACTCGTTATCGAAATTAAAATACAAGTTTTGTATGCTTCTGAATTCTAATCAGTACGAAAGAAAAGTCTGTACACGCAGAATGTAATGTCCTTTGACTTTCCAGCAAAAAAATTTCGTAGCTCGAGCCGTGTTTGATAATGTATAAAATCTATTTTTTAACGAAAGAATATTCATGTCTCAGGTAAAACGCGTCGTCTATGTTGTGCCATACTTTATTATGTAACTTCCACGCTGTAAAACTGCAATTAAAAAAATGACAACCTGTCGCACGTTTGCAAACCCGTTTCAAATCATAACAGAAACGTATAATCCCCATTACCTCACTGTACGTTCGATAAATAAATAATATACAAAAAGCAATGAGACGCGTTACAGTTGGATCCTACGTCACGATGAGATTGCCAATAAATTTCTAACTTGACGCCCATTCGTACCTGCGTAAATAATAAATTGTGTTCATAGCCAAGACAAGACTCGCGAACAGTGCAAACAAATCAGCTTCCAGGATGAGCCCTGGATGTTTACATATGAAAATCCAGCGATAGAGGACCTTCAAAATATTAATTCGTGCAAATAAATACTCTAAATGAATCATCGGTCGACCAGTTAGTTAGCTTCATGGAATCGGTCACTGTTTCCCATTGCATATTCTGAGAATTGCATACTCGAATTTCAAGAGAAGTGTTACAAACAACTACATTCCTTTGCAGCATCAATTTCTGTTGAGTTTACGTATAGACACAGGATGTATAAAAAATTATGGTAGAGATTTACATATACATACATACGTAAAAGATAGAAGCTCAAAAACCAAAGTTAACTCGATAAAAAAATATATAAAAAAGTTATGTTAAACGATTTTATCAAAATGCACTAAAAACTAAAAAATAATTCCTTTCGTGTACTACAATTTCGATGGCGATACACTACGAACACCTGCAAAGTTTTTATTATTCGTAAAGCGTGACGGATAATTTCTCGATAAATAGTGTATTTTTGTTTTGGTAATCGCGACTGCGACTAACTTCTCGAACGCAGCGGCTTTTTGTCGTTGTAAAGAACGCGAGTGGCTGATTTCAAGTCGTTCGGATTTGTGGTTATCGGTTATATTTATTGATGACGGCGTAATTTTGTCGCCCCCTCGGGGTTAATTTGTTTTTAAAATATTATATTGTCATCCAAACTACGCACGCCTGCAAAGTTTCAAGAAAATTGGATAGTTGGAAGTTGGTTAAATTTGAGTTGTCAAATTTGAACCATGCAAACAGAGGATCGAAGCTGAATAAAATCGTTTAAAAAGAGGCAATATAAGGAACAGAGGATTTAATTTGCAATTCTCTTAATAAAATTGTCACGTTTAATATAATCCCTGCTTATTATGCCGTTAAGCAAAAATCAATTAATCATAGGGAAACTAGTTTTCAACTATATTACACAATGAACTCTTAGATAATTTAAACGAGTAATGGATACAATCATGCAATTCTTAGTCTGAACGAATCTACCTATGTCACGCATGCGCAATACCACGCATATGCTTGATTAGTGTTTCAAGAACATTTCCATCTTACGAATAATGGTCAAACTTTACACATTTCGTTTACAGAAATCCGACGTCATTCGAAACCATTCCAAAGGGTTGCTTCTAGAAAGCAGTACGCACCGAGAATACGTTTTAATTTTTCTCCGTACCACAAGTGGAAACGTGACATTTAACCTTCCACTGCGTACTGCATAAGAAAACGTGAAGAAATGAATGCAAAACATGTTTCTGCTGGCTATCTTTATGTAGTAATTTATGGCATAATAAAATAGACCCTTCTAAGGTCATATTTCTTTAGCTTAAACCAGAGATGGGCAAAATTTTTAATTAAATAAAATTTAGAATAACGAATAAAAGTTAAAATAATTATTCGTCATGTACCGAATAAAATTAACCCGAGTTTACCGGCCAATGACGGTCCTCGGCGGTTTGAACGTGAGCCAGAAAATTATTCGACGATTAGTTGAAACACTCGACGAATAAAAAAAATAACTTTATTCGTCGAATTGTCTAAAATTGAAGTAACTTTTATTTGATCTGTTATTTAAATAATTATTTATTAATGCACAACCTTGTCTAAAACATAGTCCACACACATGTGGAAACGTGACTTTAGGTGCTTTGTTCAACGTTTACGAAAGTGTATGCGCGTGCGTTTGACCAAATTCACAAAATTCATTGCGTGGTACAACAGATTCCCTTTCCACATCCTAAAATTCGTTACACCCCTTTAACTGACGCAGAAGATACCCCTACTTCCTTAACTCTTTCACCTAAAATCTAACATAAATTTTTGTATTTCCATATAATCACCTCAAAAACAGACATTTATTCCCTCACATTCTTTCCATAACCTCCTTCATTCAAAGCAGAAAGGTGTTTGTCCATTCAATATCGAAATCAAAATAGAACAAAACAAATCTGAAATTGTGGAGAACATTACACAATTACTATTTCCCAATAACTGAATATTGCAGTTCATTTTTCTCATCACCTTTTATAGTCCAATCAAATATCCGAATTTCCACCGCAGCACGGTACGCGCTAAAATACAAAAAACCAATTTTCATATCCTCGATATAAAAAGCAGAAAGTTTGTGTCTTTGTCTGCCGCCTAAAAACTTCCGAACAGTAAACTCGGGGGTCACGGAATATGCTTCAGCTCTTTATGCCTGGCCAATCCAAGCGAATGTGTTCACAAAAAAAAAAGAAAAAAAATCATACATTCTGAATCTAAATTCCGAGCAAAGCCGGATAGTAAAGGTAGTCCTCGATAAACTCGAACCACCTCCAGGACCATGCACACAGTCCACCCTGCAACAATACTCCACAACGACTACACTCGCTACTTTTTTCTTCCACGTATCCCGCTGCAAAGGTCGCGTCACCGAATAGCCGGACGAGAAAAAAGCGGCCGCAGGCAGCGACCAACGCCAACCACTCACAGGATGCCGAGCAATTCAAGCCGATACGAATACTTAAATGGTATCGTCGAAAAAACGAAGCCATCACGAGCACGGCGTGCTCACAAGGAAAACGATGACACCGCGTTGCAACTGCACCGTATATATGCAGCGCGAGAGGAGCGAGGTGTACCATTCCTGATTTTCCCGTTAAAAATCTTCCAGCATGAGCGTAAACGCAGGGTCCGTTGTGACCTTGCCGCGGCAGCTGCTCTTGTTCGCCATGGTGGCCGCGACTTTTCACGATCAGTCGCGCGCACACGCTCAGCGCAGACAATACGCGAACCTCTATGGCTTCGACAGCTTCAACGGCTCCACGGCGGAGAACATATTAGGCACCGGGATGGGTGCCCTGAACTTCCTCCGCAACAACCAGCTGTTGCAGGATAACGCCCAGCCGGACATGACACCCAGTCCTGGCTCAGTCTACGATTTCATCGTGGTGGGCGCTGGAACGGCGGGCGCAACGATAGCCTCCAGACTGACCGAGATCGACGACTTCAGAGTTTTGTTGATCGAGGCTGGGCCCGAGGAGACACTGTTCATGGACGTGCCCATCCTGGCGAACTTCCTGCAGGGCTTGGAGGAGATAGACTGGAGGTACAAGACAGAGCCGTCCGACAAGTACTGCTTGGCTATGACGGGACACAGGTGCAACTGGCCCAGGGGCAAGGTGATGGGCGGCAGTAGCGTCCTCAACTACATGATCGCAACCAGAGGCAGTCCCCAGGACTACGACCGTTGGGCCCAGATGGGAAACACTGGATGGGCTTACAAGGACGTGCTCAAGTACTTCAAGAAGCTGGAAAGCGTGCGGATACCTAAGCTCGGGCGTGACAAGAATTACAGGAACACCAAGGGACCAGTGAGCATCAGTTACGCCCCCTTTCACACACCCCTGTCAGCCGCGTTCCTGAAAGCCGGCCAGGAGCTCGGGTACCCGCTGGTCGACTACAACGGAGAGAAGCAGATCGGATTCTCGTATATACAGGGGACCATTTCCCGCGGCTATCGAATGAGCAGCAACAGGGCGTACCTGGTGGGCAAACGGCGGAGGAACCTCCACGTGACGAAGATGAGCATGGTGAATAGGATACTGATTGACAAGAGGGACAAACGGGCGATGGGAGTTCAGTTCGTCAAGGACAACCGCCGAATCTCGGTGTACGTGAGAAAGGAGGTGATACTGTCCGCGGGGGCCATCGGGTCCCCACAGTTGCTGATGCTGTCGGGTGTCGGGCCCGCCGAACACTTGACGAAACTCGGGATAAACGTGATAAAAGACTCGCGGGTTGGCGACAACCTCATGGACCACATAGCGTACGGTGGATTGACGTTCACGGTTGATCAACCGGTTGGTGTGCTGATGTACAAGTTGGCTGATATTGGCAATCCTTACGCGAAGGACTTCCTGCTGAGGCAAGATGGGCCACTGACGATCACAGGCGGCTGCGACGGTATAGCGTTCCTGGACGTGGACGACCCGAAGAACCGGGACGGTGCACCGAACATAGAGCTTCTGTCCCTCATCAGCTCGATTTATACGCTGGATGTCCTGATGAGGAATTTTGGCTTCAAACGGGAGATAGTGGATAAATTCTTGCAGTTCCAGAGCACCAACTCGTACGGGTTATTCCCGATGCTGTTGAAGCCAAGGAGCCGCGGCTCGATCAGGCTTCGGTCTACTGACGTGAACGTGAAACCACGAATCGTACCTAATTATCTTAATGACCCCGAGGACATCAGAGTCATTGTCAAGGGGATCAGGGCTGCCCTTCAGGTCTGCGGAACCAGAGCCATGAGGGAATTGGGCGTAGCGTTTTACAACAAAACGGTACCGGAATGCGAGAAGTACACCTTCGATTCGGACGACTACTGGCTGTGCAACACCAGGATGCAAACGCTCACTATTTATCACTACAGTGGGACTTGCAAAATGGGACCTGTGAACGACAAAACCGCTGTCGTCGATCCCGCTTTGAAAGTACGTAGAACCCGGAAATGACACTCGGCTCAGATTTTGCTGGTTTAATGGGGATAGGGGACAGGCTTGATTGAAATTTCTACATCGATGAAGCAGGTTTTAACTGAATTGCAGAATTATTAGAAAGAGCTTAATAAACTAGTTAGAAAGATTATTACGTCACATGATTCTTAATACTTGATCTGCTGCAGGTTTTGCATTATTTTCAAATTTTCCAATTGTTCATTGATTATTAAACTCTTCAAACTCTTGGAAATAGAATTCAGATGTTTTGATGGCATATATGGTTTGTTTATGATACTCATGAAATGAGATGGTATTCCGAGGCACACGCTCGTTAGTGGATCGATTTCGTGGAGTCACGCAAACGTGACAGCGGCAGATAATGTGGTAAGTGTGAAGGAAGACCTACCTAAAATTTTTAAATATTCCAGGTGATCGGTATCAAAGGACTGAGAGTAGCGGATGGTTCCATAATGCCGGAAATTCCGGCAGCACACACGAATATTCCAATATTCATGATTGCCGAGAAAGCGTCGGACATGATTAAAAAGGAGTGGGGATACCTGAATAATTAATTATCGTCCATCGATGTGGAAGAACAAGCCAAACGTCCCTTTTCACCAACACTATTCCACAATTTCCATTATTACAATTAACGTGAACGATTTATTTGCGAGAACATAGATATTGATTTAGTCTTTCCTAGTCAGAACAAAGAAAACAACTTTTTATGTTGTTTCTCACTTCCAACGTAGATTCAAGTAATTATGACAGCGGATCAAATCGCAGCTAATACGTTCCCGATTCTTCGTCACTGTTTCTTACAGATCGTTTTTATTCTGTAGAAACGCTTATTTTCACATATAAATACATACAATTTTCTCATTCTGCCCTTTAGGTGTTAAACGAACCGATCGCATCACGTTTTTCCTCTCGTTTAATATGATTAAATTTATAGCAGGTAAATAATTTTCTCTTATAAAGAAGCTCAAGTAATCGCAACCTGGCATTCAGACAGAATTTTAATTCCCGGCAGACGGAATTATTTTCTACGCGGTTTCACTTTCGAATTTAAATTGCCAACGAATATGAAACTCATTTTTATATAAGGCGTGACGGAAATGGACTGGAGTAATCAATTTAACGGAAGAACGTAAATGTATCTAATCGAATCTTTTCTTCAATCGATCAAATTGCAAACGTGATGTTTTTATTTCGGTTAGTATTATGATTAAGTATCGTTGGAAGAAGACATTGTTTATTAAGGAAAAGTTTTTATTACGAGAAAGTAAATGGGAGTATAGCACTACAATATTTGCAATCATCTGACATTTTTATAAGCGCACACTATACATTTTTAAAAATATCGTGGATAAAAGGGAATACAATGTGATCACTGATTTTTTTCGGTTATTATTTTTTAGATGTGTATACCTAAAGGAATAATAAAAAAAATCGCAAAAAATGGTAATAGGAACATATTAACGATTGAGATAAGTGTTAAAATTTACGAAGGAATCTCACCAGAAATGAACACAAATAGTTCAATATAATTGTTATTCAATGATTGCAATACGTACAGTTCGCGACTGGAATTAACTTATCCACTTTTTACATGATTGTACATAGCTTTTTGTATAAAATTACCAGTGGATTCAAACGAGAAATCACTCGCTAGATCACTTATTTCTACACCAGTGGTGTTCAAACTAGGTCACGCTTATTCCGGAAACGTGTCTCGCTAAACACTCTATTATTGATTTTTCCTGCTTGTATTATTGCGTCCACCCGCCCCGTTCCATGAAAGTTTAGTATCCTTAGTTCATTAAATACGACCGATCATTTGAATCTATTATCTAATATCAGCATCAATTAATAAAGATCATTAATCGAGAAAAGCCTAAACTGAATAAACGTAACATTGAGAATAATAAAAATTGAGCGATTTGGAGTTAATTTTTGAGACCCTGTTTTGGAGTTAAGCACGAGAACTGAGCTTTAAATTCGACCAAATTGCATTCGACACACTACATTTCAGTCGTGAAAATAAATATGGAAATAGAATGTAGAATATCAGAGATTTAATAGAATGATGAAACTAATATATGCCTTCTTTTAATTAATTTAAATTATCCAATAGGAAATGGAAGAAAAATTGTAATGTCGTAACAAATAAATGTACAAAACAGTGATGAAATAGTGATGGTAAGAAATAGAATTCTTGGTAAATAGATAACGAAGTAGCTAATTTAAAAAATGAAAGAACAAACCGAATATAAGTTTTCCAAATGGGAAAATTATATAGATACTTCAGACAGTGTATATTACAAAGAAACTAGGAACAATACTTCTAGATAAAATAGTATAGACGTGTAAAATTCATGCACGTAATTTTCATAATAATTGCACTAATCCTTTAACGCCTGTGCGACAAAAAACAGTGGCTACGAACTACCATACTCCCTGTATCTCAACAGAATGCTCTTTGCCCTAACAAATTAACCCTTTCAGATCTAAAGTAACTTCATAAGCAAACTTCATAAAAACTATTAAATAGTATTGATCCTAAATAAGAGAATTGAAACAAAAAAAAGAGACAAACATCTACAAGTCAAGATATCGAAGAGATTCATTTGGATGTACACTGAGATTCCAAGATAATTATTACCTTCCATTAAATTCTTAATTCCATCAAAGCAAATACTTGCATAACAACACATAATCATATACGTTTTATGGTTCTACTAAATCAAGAGACTAAATCATGAGAATATCCCCTGAGACTCGTGCCCACCACAATAGACAAAGGATCTGAAAGGGTTGCAAAGCGTTCCTTCTTTGTACTTCACTTAAAATTGCAAATCGAGGGGCGTCCATCCACCGGGATTTATTCTGGACGCACTGGAACGCCCCGAAAAATGATGGTGAAATTATTCGTTATGATTCAAAGAATGTGCACGTTTCACGTGTGCATGCAAGTGCCATGCACAATTTTCTGAGCATAAATATAGTACGTGAGCGAGATAAAACAGATGTAGGTACAAAGAACACACGGGAAGGGATCGGTCGACGGAGTCCAACTTTTAACATTACTCAAGCCTGTTGAGTATTACGTGAACGCCACGAGAAAGCGCATTTCTCTAGAGGATCTCGAAGTGGAAAGTAGACACTAGGACCTCAGAAGGTGTTTCGGTAGCCACGCGACATCGTACAACCGAGTCTTCGAAAGGCCGGTGAGAAGGACGACGGAAATTGGCCATTAGCTCGTTGCAATCACCGCATCATGGTAATAACGATTTGAACCAGGTGAAGGAGTAACCGATTCTGCCGTCAGCGAGGGCGCTCGAGAACGTGACCAACAAAAGTTAGTATTTTATTAGATTATGTACAAGTGACGAGGCAAGTGTGGACCAAGAACGAAGTTTGGTTTCAATTTCAAGAGTGGTGAATTGAATTCGGCTTTTGATGGGGGTTAAGTTTTTCATTTAAGAGTGATAGTAAAACGAATAAATGAAATTGGCACTCCAAGTGGGATGTAGCGTTTAACATTAAAGTGACGAGTAAAATTTCGGCTTTGAAGAATATTTCATTCGTGATGACTAGAATAACGAGTGAAGAACTAAAATTTTAAACACAGTTCAGTTTTCAACCTGACAGTAACAAACTTGAATTTTTAGTGAAATTTATCGTTTCGTGTAAATGTGACAAGTAACGTTTTGATTTTTGAACATGGATTGAAGTTTGATTTTATCTTTGAATAAGCAACTGCAAACTATACTTTACATAAGACTTGGTCGATTATCGACGAGCGATAAATAATGTTTAATTTTTAATGACACTGAGTGTCGAGTGAATTTTGAGCTTCTAGATAAGGTCCAGTTTACGGTGCTATAAAAATGTACTGTGAAACTTTGCTCGTAACTTTGTTACCTACTGTTTCACATTCAGGATTGTATAACATGTTCGTTAGATGAATGAAAATGTCCTCATTTACAGGTGGCTAGGTATAGTAGTGAAAGCGCGCATGCTTGCTTCAATAATGAAGTCGTAATGTCAACAGCTACGCGATTATAAATTATCTATCTCTGACTTCACTGCATATTCATTTTTTTGCGTGACGAAGTGTAAAATATTAGCAAATGTTAACGTATGAAACACATTAAAAGTGACTTCTGTATCCCACGATATACAGGAATTATTCGCTACTAACGATACAACTGAGAAGAGCATGTTCTTTATGAAAAATTAAGTGGAAAATCCAGATAATATTTCTAACTTCTAATATTCCAAAGATCTATGCAATAATATAGATAATTCTCAAGAATGTCTACACGAATAAATCTTCAATCTTAAATATTCTATCTTCATACCCTTTATCCTGAATAAGCCTAATCTGTAACAAGATTTGGATGATATTTTATCACTTTGATATTTTATCACTTTAACAATTTCCACCACTATTTAATATTTTCCAACTACTGCCTCACAAAGAATCGCCTTCTTTCCACTTGTACCCTTCTCTTATCAGTTTTTCTGTTCCATAATAAGTAACAATTGTAAATAGAAATGAAAAATAACCCAACCTATAAGCTACTTCTTCTGAAACCTTGCCCCTTTGCAGCAACATGGCCACCCCCACCAGGATATTGCTGCTATTACCGCTCCTGGTATCCTTAGGGACGTCCACATCGTTCTTAGACGCTCTGAGGAGCTACGGACCATCGCCGGAAGTTTTAAATAGAATCGATCCGAATAACAAGAGATATGACTTCATCGTCGTGGGTGCTGGATCAGCTGGCTCGGTGCTGGCTAACCGTCTCACGGAGAACAAAAAATGGAACGTTCTCCTTCTGGAGGCAGGAGGACCAGAATCTCTTCTCCACCAGATCCCCATCATAGTAGGCTATTTCCAATTATCGAACTTCAATTGGGGTTACAATGTCGAGCCTCAGAAGAACGCTTGTCTGGGTATGGTGAACCGACAGTGCGCCTGGCCACGAGGAAAAGCTCTAGGTGGCACGAGCACTCTCAACTACATGATCCACACACGCGGAAACAAGCTGGATTACAATAACTGGGCTGCTCTGGGGAACGAGGGCTGGTCTTACGACGACGTCTTACATTATTACAAGAAGAGCGAGAGGTTCGATGTGCCAGGTTAGAAAATTGCTTGATGTACTTTATGGGAGGTTCTTAATTCGTTGTAAGGTGAAGGCTGATTTGTTACAAGACAGGTGGAAAATGGGAGTAAAATTCAACGGCTTTGGAGATCTTTGAGCATGTTTGTTGCAGAATCTTTTCCCCTTCCAATAAACATTTGCATGTTTAAATAGCGTAAATAGCCTGTATTACAAGCATTACCATCAAACTTTCCGTTAATTCGAATGAACCCACAACTGAAACGTACAAGTGTTTCACATTCACAAGTGTGTGATACATAATCATGGAAAGGTAACTTGCAAAGAACCTCTTCATTCCCCTTTTCTCACCCCAGATTAAAGATCTAAGACACCGTGTGCAGAATTTACCACACCATGTTACTATCCTACGACGATAATTAACCACCGTGTCCATGTTCAGGCATCAAGAACTCCTCGTACCACGGGGACAAAGGGTACTTGTGCGTCGAGCACGTTCCATACCACACAGAGCTGGCAAAAGCGTTCCTGAAAGCTGGCAGACAACTGGGCTACAAGATCGTGGACCCCAACGGCGAGGAGCAAATCGGGTTCTCGTATGTTCAAGCGAACATGGACAAAGGGACCAGGTGTAGCGCCTCGAAAGCCTATCTGAGGGTAAACAGGCCGAACATCAACATCGTCACTGGCGCAACCGTCACCAGAGTCCTAATCGACGAGAGTAACCGTGCGTTCGGAGTCGAGTACATACGGAACAATCAACAAAACAGGGTGTTCTGCTCTAAAGAAGTGATTCTCTCAGCGGGAACGATAGATTCCGCGAAGCTGCTGATGCTATCAGGGATAGGGCCCAAGGACCACTTGGAAGAGCTAGGGATCAAGGTCCTACAAGACTCTAAAGTTGGGTACAACATGTACGAGCACATTGGCTTCCTGGGGCTGACTTTCATGGTGAACCAGCCTGTGTCTCTGCTGCAGAGCAGACTGGCTAGACCCGGCGTGTTCGTGCAATACTTCCTGAACAGGAGTGGCTTGATGTCGCTTCCAGGAGGAGCAGAGGCGCTAGCGTTCATCAGAACGAAATATGCGCCCGACAATAGGCCGGACGTGGAGCTTTTGTTCGCCTCGGGGTCCCTGCACTCTGACGGAGGCTTGCCCCTGAAGAAGGCTCTCAGGATATCCGACGAGCTCTACAACACCGTTTACAAGCCTATCGAGAACCAGGACGCCTGGTCGATCTGGCCTATCCTGCAGAACCCTAGGAGCTTCGGCAGGCTCACACTGAGGTCCAAGGACCCCTTACAGCCTCCCAAAATGGACCCCAATTTCTTCGCCCACCCGGCCGACCTGGAGATCATTCTGGATGGGATCAAGCACGCCATCAACATCTCCAGGACAGATCCTTTCCAGAAGTATGGCAGCAGGCTGCACGATATAAAGATCCCTGGCTGCACGGAATTTGAATTCGCTAGCGATGATTATTGGAGATGCGCTATAAAGCACCTGCCGTCGATGATGAATCATGAAATTGGGACGGTTAAAATGGGGCCCAAAAGCGATCCCGACGCTGTCGTGGACCCGGAGTTGAGGGTGTACGGCGTGAAGGGATTGAGAGTGGTGGACGCTTCGATTATGCCTGCTATGCCCACGGGGCATATTAACGCGGGTATTTTTATGATTGGTGAAAAGGCGGCTGATATGATCAAACGATCCTGGCAGTGAATGGTTAATTGTGCGGTACGAAGATGTTTGCCTTTGGAGCAAGAGTGATTGTTGAAATATGGAAATCTTTTACCGCAGGGCGGCAGCGAGATTTTTCCTTGTGGGAAACCTGATTCTGGTCTGATTTGCGTAACAGTTCGACTGACAATTGGTATTATTTACGGAGTTTCATTCGTAATTATTCGAAGGAGAAGTGAATCTTAATTAGGTCAGAGATGTGTGGAGGAGTTAATGTCAATAATTCCTAGAATATTAGTCCGTAGTGATTACTTGTAAATTGTTTTTATAAGAGGAGACCATCGGAGATTACATTTCAAAGATCTTCTAGGAAGATACTTTTTTTTGTTATGAAGATATTTTATACACAGGATAGAGCGCCATATATTAAATTACGCTTGATCGTAACACTATAATAAGCTCTTTCATGCTAATGGCTCTAAATTAAAAACTTCACACGTTTCGTTTAAGCTACACTAACTCCGCCAACAGTTTTATTTTTATATTATTGTATTACTTTTATAAAAATATTAAATACACACGATCGAGACAAATTGAATTGCTATTCAATTAGAAATGTGGTGTTATATGTGCCAAATATATGTTTTTGAGGCGTGTTGAATTTTGTTTTTCCTAGAACCTTGAGAAGCTTCAAAGATTTTAAGTTATATACGTCCGCTGTTGTGTGCAAACGAGTGACAAATTAATCACACTGCACATCCGAGGACTGATAATATTTCCTTTGGAAGACACGTCACGCAATTTTTCATGGGAAAAAAGGTAATGTTGTTAGACTAGTTAGATGCGAGATAACAAAGGATTCGCGTGCACGACACGTTGCACAACAATCGAGTGACCCATATTGTTGTTCATTGCAATGAAATTGGAACTTCGTAGGTACGAGCATACCAGTTCATCAATGATGACGCAAACGGGCGATGAGTCATGCTTCTCCTCTCGATACACTTCCGCGCGTAAAAGTCAAGGAAACTTGCGGATGGCCGAATAACTGCGTCAATGGTGCTGGCTTATAATATTTCCCAATTAACCAATGGACTACGTTTTCGTCTTTGGTGAATTGAACAAAAATAAAGGAAAAATTTGCGTATATTTTCTACACGAATGACTCAGATATATTCTTAATTACTAGCATATCAAGTGTCACAGATAGCGAAAAAACAAAAATAATTGTGTATGTGCATATTCATGTGCATACAAAAAACAAATTTCTTTTGTGACATATATGATTACAAATTGTATATAGAGGAACTTGAAACTGATTTGTAAAGAGTAATACATATGCATGCACTGACAAAGCTTATTTAAAAACCTATTATTTTAATTATCTTTGCGACAATGTATAAGCTTATATATTGTTCACCCCACGATCTTATACTCAATTGCCTGAATAAACCACGTGTGTACGTGTACGTTCATTCATTTCACCTTCAGATTATTTAGGTCAATTTTACTGTTTCTATGAGACTTTTATTGGTAAACTAAATGAATAAAGCTTCCAAGTATATCCCAGTGATGTTGCGATAATTTTCAATAAAGATTCTTTGAATTACAACTTGTATAATAACTCTAATCATACTACTTTAAAGTCCTCAATACATTTTAACACACAACTGACTTACTACCCTTTCTCCTAATCATAAGTATACAGTCAGTGAATCACATTATTGATAATATTCTTCCACTACGTATTAAGGATTAGAACGTAGCTCGTACCACAGTCGTTCCTATTTCAAAATTTCATCCTATAGTCTTTTTAATCCCTCATGGCTGACAGTCGTACAAACCATACACATTTTTCTGTGTCCATAACAGAAAAGCGTGAGCTTTCAAATAGTACTAAGTAATCATAGGTGATTTCTAACAGCGTTACATATTGCTAGAACGAAACAGACAACCCATTTACACATGCAGAAGCTAAGAATCACGACTGCTGTGAAGCTGGAAGCCAATGGACTAGGAGTGTTGACAGGATCATTGTGGAAAATTATTTGGCTTGGATAGAGTGATCTACGTAAACAAAGATATCCGCTTGCCAGTTTATGTTAACAGAGAAGCGTCGCTGACGTTTTGCCAATACAAAAGCGGCGGAATCGTTGATGTTGACTTTTCGGAGCCGGCAATGCGAGTAAAAGCAACGGGAATGAATCAAGCGTGGCAGCTCTAGGTTAATATATTGCACCGCTTGATTGATTCGCAAAATACAAGCTTCCCATTCAGCGCCATACCTGATACGACGAGAGCTTCGTTCGGGCCACAGGTGTGAACGTTTCCCATTGTCAGATTAACTCCGTTTTCCTTAACGAAGGTCGCAACAACAAACCGGCACAAGGGACCAACCAGCACTAACACGGTTACCACTAACACTAATCTATACAGCGAGTCGGCAGTGATTAAAGACGGATTATTTCAAAATCCCCGGTAAATCGTTAACAACATATAATAACCCGTGTTAGTCTCGCGTCGCAAGGTTACGATGTTACCCACAGCCACTACCCAAAATTATTTGTAGCTTTTGCAAAACCCCAGCCACCGGTACTGCCAACCTACGAGCTTCCGCGTACAGCGACATCTGCCGTAAACTATGCGCTACTTTTCACTATTAGGAGGCTTCTATTAAATGAATTTTTATTCCTCTACAAGAGTATAATGAGTATTTCTCATTATAAATTATAATGAACTTCTATCAAGTACATGTACTATTTTAAAGAGAACAAGCCGCGCGTTTATGCAATATTGAATATGTATCGTTCGCAAATGTATTGGGAAACCAAGAATTTCGATACGCCATCTGGTGACAGAAAATTGAACTACTACCAGTAGGCTTAAATCCGGTGAAGTCCATATAATTATCACACTAAATTTTTAATTTAAAATATTAGGCAGTATAATATATGCTATTAAGCAGTTATATAAATTTACACAATGGAGTTTCCTCCCAGATAAAATAAAAGTAGAATATATTGCTGTGTATATGGTTGTAAGAGTCGTGCATGTAAAAATGACACTGTCCGGTTTTATCACTTTCCCGAGAAAAATCAAAACTTAGTGAAATTAAAAAATAAATTAAATCAAGATGAAATTATTGATCGCATTTTGTTCATTTAAGAGAACTTTAAATAGTTAAAAGCTGCTACTGCTGAGTGCTTATTCGGAATGTTGATGGGATCCAGGCCTACTGACAGTAGTTTGCTAACTGACCATCACAGCGCTGATATCTAAGCCACGCCTCCACTTGGTTTCCCAATACTAACTGCGCTTTATTTTAAGATGAATTTAGTTTATGCTTTTAGTTTTTCCACTTTTTTATGAAAAGTTCTTAGCTGATCGTCGTGGAAATGTTATAATGCTAAGGACTTTGACGTTCCTTCGGCTATTATGGCAGCACTGCTTACACGCGTTTAATTCTAGGAAATCGAGCATGGGCGTCCGCAGGAGGGGTGCAAAAGGGGCAATTGTCCCCAGCTGGCTTTTAAGAAAGAAATAGCTTATTTTTCAAAACTGATGTTTATTAAGTTTTATACTAAAAAGGGGAATATTTTTAAATTTCGGTTTTAAATTTTTAATTAAATTGGCATTATAAAAGGGGTTAAAAAACAAGAGGGGTATATTTTTCTTTACCATCATCCCAAAGTTAGTTTTTCCACTTTTTTATGAAAAGTTCTTAGCTGATCGTCGTGGAAATGTTATAATGCTAAGGACTTTGACGTTTCTTCGGCTATTATGGCAGCACTGCTTACACGCGTTTAATTCTAGGAAATCGAGCATGGGCGTCCGCAGGAGGGGTGCAAAAGGGGCAATTGTCCCCAGCTGGCTTTTAAGAAAAAAATAGCTTATTTTTCAAAACTGATGTTTATTAAGTTTTATACTAAAAAGGGGAATATTTTTAAATTTCGGTTTTAAATTTTTAATTAAATTGGCATTATAAAAGGGGTTAAAAAAACAAGAGGGGTATATTTTTCCATCATCCCAAAGTTGCCGCCCTGGAAAAAAGTCTGCGGGCGTCCCTGGAATCGAGGTCTCTTCTCAAACCTGGCAGGCTATTCTACACATTCGATAACAATGGGAAAATATTGTCCAAACAGCCTATAGTCACTGGGATATGGGACAATGTTTTCTCCGTTACTGCGACAAGAGAACACGCCGATGTCAGAAAGTAGAAACTGTATGAAGCCAGGCCCGGATTAAGATGTTTGGGGCCCGGGGTTTTAAGGGGTTAGGACACAGTAACGGGCCAAGAAAGGGGACGATTTTTAGACGACGATAATAAGAAAAATAAACAATCGATTAATATAAGGCTTTGTATGTTAGTTCACTATATTATGAACTATAACAAAAGCATATAATATTTACAAAATAGCATTTGTACACCGTGCGATGTCTCCATTTAAATTTTTCGGGATGGTCAACTGGTGGGCCGGATTCCGAGAAATCGGATGAACTGTATCAAAAACCCAAAAAATGTCATAAACTATAATATATTTCCTAGGCACTGACGATCCAACATTTTAAATTTTTTGATTATTCTACAAAATATAAACAAAAAGATCACACATTTTTTGTCAAAATTTGACCACTATTTTTAAAACATCTGCCATTTTGTCAATTTTCGCAAAAATTGAAATGTTAGATCGTCAATGCCTAGTAAATATATTATAGTTTATGACATTTTTTGGGTTTTTGATACAGTTCATCCGATTTCCCGGAATCCGGCCCACCAATTGACCATCTCGAAAAATTTAAATGGAGACATTGCACGGTGTACAAATGCTATTTTGTAAATATTATATGCTTTTTTTATAGCTCATAATATAGTGAACTAAAATACAAAACCTTATATTAATCGATTGTTTACTTTTCTTATTATCGTCGTCTAAAAATCGTCCGCTTTCGTGGCCCGTTACTGTGTCTTAACCGCTTAAGGCCTGGGGCTTTCAAACTTTCGTGGCCCCTCGTGGTTGAACAGCGGGGGAGGGGGAGAAGAGGGTTTAGTAATCTAATCGCTTATAACGGGGCCTTCCTCGGAAGATGGGGTCTGAGCTGCAGACCCTCTTAGCCCAACCCCCCTTAACCCGAGTCTGTATGAAACATTTGGACGTGCATAAGGCAGAATTCGGAGAAATCGACTGATGGAGGGGGAAATACCTACAGGAGCGGTGACAATGGTGCATGACTGACGCAGGCGCAGTTCCACGCAGTTCATGAACGCAGTCCTACTGTTCCTGTAAGTGTCTCCTCCATCACTACACCGCGGCACACCGAACACTGTGTATATGCAAACGCCCATGTCAGCAAAATAAACTTAAATGAAGTTACGTGGAAATACATACAGTGCAATATAACCTGTGATATTTGATACTCCAATTCGCTACAATTGTGTTGTGTAGCGTGCATAACGGGAAAAATTGGATATAATAAAGAATTTTTACAACTTGGATCGCACACGGAGTTAGTGAACAGATAAGATGTCGGAGGACGAAGTAGAAAGCTTCGAAATCACAGATTATGATCTGGAAAATGAATTCAACATTAATCGTCCTAGACGTAAATTATCGAAGAAGCAGCAAATGCTTGGTAAAAATTATTTGATACTAATGTTTACCTCTCTGAGGGATTGTGGAGAAGATAATTTCTATTTATTTCCGCCTTTAGCTGCAGGAGTTAAACGAAAATTTTGTTTTAGGTATTTGGGCAGATGATAGCGATGAAGAAGAATTACCTGCTAGACCATCATTTAAAACGTTCGATAAAGGACCAAAAAATTACACAGCCCCTGTAAATTTTGTAGCCGGTGGAATCCAGCAGGCTGGCAAACCAAAGGAGGAAACAGAAGAAAAGGATGACGATGACAGTGACAATGAGAATGCGAGTAAATCGCAAAGGGAATTTCCAAATAGTTCAAGGTAATGTGGTGAATATAAAGAGATTTACTTTGTGGTTTAACTGTACGGATGTTCATACGATTAATGCGATAAAACTGTTTGCCTTTTATAGTTCCGAAGATGAAAGGTCGAGCAATGTGCATCAACATTCATCTTATTCGTTAAATATAGATGGAGATATCGCTGGTTTACGTAAAAAGAAGAGGCATTTAAATCCTTTATTAGTACAAAGCGGAATGGGTAGTTGGGAAGTGCACACAAAGGGTATCGGGGCTAAGCTGTTATTACAGGTACGCATGAAACACTGAGTTACTTATTTCTGTTATAGAAAAGTATACTTATTAATCGTTTAACTGTTTAGATGGGTTTCGAACCTGGTAAAGGGTTGGGTAAACAATTGCAAGGTATAAGTGCACCAGTGGAAGCACACCTGCGAAAAGGCAGAGGCGCGATCGGTGCCTATGGCCCAGAGAAAGGTCCGAAGCTTGCAGAAAAGAAGAAGGAAGAAGACGCAGAAGATGGAAAGGATTCTAAGGCCAAGTTATCGCAGTGGCGCAAAGGAGACGGAGCTATTGCCAAGAAGAAAGTAAATTATATTTATCGAAGTGTAGATCAGGTTCTGGAAGATGGAAAGTTGAAGCCTAACAAGAAAGTAAGGATATCGAACGATATGAGCAGAGTTAAAGTTATAGACATGACTGGCCCGGAGCAGAGAATTCTTAGCGGATACCATGCGATATCTGGCGGTCAACAGCGACCCGACGAGACTGTCGTGGTTACTGATAAGAAATCCAAAGTGAACTTTGCGTTACCAGAGCTCCAACATAATTTAAACATACTTGTCGACATGTGCGAGCAAGACATTATACAAAATGACCGAAGGACACGGCATTTGACAGACAGAGTGATTGCATTAGAAGCAGAGAAGAAGAATTTATCTAAAGTTGTAGATCAACATGGTCAACTTATCGAGACATTAGAAAGTGTACTCGTGATCGTAGACAGATTGATGGACGAAACGAACCAAATGTCGTTGCAAGAGACTGCAAGAGCTTTCAAAGATTTGCAGGACAAATATTACGAGGAGTATAAAATGTACGAGCTGGGTGAATTGGCCAGTAGTTTCGTTGGCCCGAAAATAAAAGACTGTCTGCTCAGTTGGAATCCATTGATGCAGCCAAGGCAGCCTCTCAGATTATTTGAACAGTGGAAGGGTATTCTAGAAAGTGGTAGTACTACTCTTCAGTCAAGATCCATGCAGCCGTACGACCAGCTTGTTTGGACTTCATGGATGCCATCAATTAGAGGAGCAATACAGTATGTATCCCATTTTATGATAAACGAATCGAAGCGTAAATATGGAAATTAATTTTTATTAATTCTCGTTCTAGACAATGGACGTGTAGGCAACCGGACCCCCTCATCGAATTAATAGAATACTGGATACCATTACTTCCAAGTTGGATATTGGAAAACATTTTGGACTTACTGATTCTTCCGAAACTTACGTTGGAAGTAGAGGAATGGAATCCCCTTACTGACACAGTACCTATCCACACCTGGATTCATCCTTGGCTACCGTTATTACGTACGTATACTTTTTAAAAATTCAGAATAAATACATCAGGCTTAGGAATTAAGTGAACTTCGCGGCGGTCAAGCAGCTTGGAGCGCTTTGGGCCCGTACCATATGAACCGCGCACGGCGCGTTGACAAAACAGAAACGCATCGACAATCGTGCTCTCTGGGACGACGTGGAAACCTATTGATACAATCTCACCCTAATACCCCATGCACGGTTCACTTGGTACGGGCCTGAGGCCCTCCAAGCTGTTAGGCCGCCGCGGGGGCCAAGACGCGCGGCGGGAAAAAGAAGGCGGTGCAGACCCGGATTAGGATTTTACGGGTCCGGGGCTACATAACAAATGTTCGAGGCCCCCCGTGGTTGAACAGCGATGGGGGAGGAGGGTTTAGTGTGTAAATAGCTTGGAACGGGTCTTCTCTCGGAAATAGAAAGCCCCTTTAATCCGGGTCTGAGGCCTTGCCTCTGAAAATTGGCCGCGAAGTTCACGTATTTCCCAAGCCTAAAATAGATGGCAAAATATAAATGAATGATGCCGGGAACACTTTATTATTACAGGAAATCGATTGGATACTTTAATATATCCGATAATACGACGTAAATTAGGTTCCGCTTTGGGCGGTTGGCACCCCTCTGATAGATCTGCCAGGCTAATGTTGCAGCCTTGGGAGAATGTTTTCGCGAAGGGAGATATGGAGGCGTTTTTAGTAAAGAATATCATACCAAAATTGCAAATAGCGCTTTCAGAATTCCTTATAAATCCGCACCAGCAGCATTTAGATCAGTGGAATTGGGTATACGAGTGGAAGGACTTGATTTCGTGTCATATAATGGCAGGATTACTCGACAAATTCTTCTTCCCTAAGTGGCTGCAAGTCTTGGCTCTTTGGCTCAGCCACTCGCCTAATTACGATCAAGTGACGAATTGGTATATGGGATGGAAAGGCATGTTGAATGAGAAATTACTTGCGGAGCCCTTAGTGAAAGGTAGGTGTTCAGTCCAATGTGAAGAGTACTCTGAAATTCGATGCATGGATCTCGCATTTACGATGCATTGATTTACAGAACACTTCAAGAAAGCATTGGATATGATGAACAGAGCAGTTAACGGACCACAAAGCCACCAACCAGGTGCAATGGAACAAGTTTCATATCTGACGAGCTTAGAAAGAACTCAGCCTACCATGTCGCAAATGCCTCCAACTGCACAACCAAGAATGGAGGTACAATTTAAGCTTTTAAAGAATTTGTGTTAAAAAATCGCTCGGTTTCTAGCTTTTACACCGAAATGTTTCTATTTTTGCAGAGACTTGCTGAAGCAGTGCGAACGGCGTCCCAGATACCTCAAGGTTTCAAGGATCTTGTCCAGAAGAAGTGCGAAGAAAGAGGTATTTTGTTCATGCCGATTCCAAACCGCTACAGGGAAGCGAAGCAAGTCTATAAAGTTGGCAATGTCCAAGCTTATATAGATGGAAATGTGTTGTTTGTATGTCATAATGGCATGAATTGGATGCCAACTCATTTAAATGCTTTACTAGACATGTCTGAACTTTAGGAATAATTATCCTTGTTTAGAAACTACCTGCCATTAGGTTGTAATTGTTTGGCTTGTACATATGCTGTAAAATAGTAGGTAAGAAATGATACTGGAAGATTGAATACCATTTTGAATATAATTATGCTATATAATAAATCATCGTAATAGCATACTTATGCGAGTTCGTTATTCTTTTATCTCTACGTTCAATTTCTCGTAAGAAATAGACATTCCTTCTTAAAATAATAAAATCTGTGCCTATATACCGTATCCTAACTTTTTACTCCCATAAAATTTCCCCCAAAGTAATTACTATTTTTTTTCAAAGTAAAGCTTCATTTGCGAGATGTAGGCTGTTGAAACTTAAATTTGAGTTGATGTGAGTCCAGCTTCCAAGCGCGCGATATTTAAACGTAGCGTCTCTTCAAAACACGCACGCGCACATACACTTGCACACACGCGAGAATCCCGAGCGGAACGCGTTGCTTTTATCGTACCGATAATAGGAAGTGTTCATGTCAACTTGTCTCAACAATTTCTCGGTCATTAAACTTGCACAGTGCTGCTATCTTCATAATTTTAAGCATATTTACGATGCAGCTGCATAAATTGACTCTAGAGAATGAAATGTCCGCGAGAACCCGGTGTATGAATAATTTGTTCAATTTATACTTCGCTTACTGACTTCCTGGCATTTGTTCGCGTACCGAATATTAATGGAAATGGATTTTATGCCAATACGTCTCACTTAAACTTTGACTTTCACTTAATAAGGGGACGTACAAACGTATTTTTCGGGAGAGGTCTTTTCGTGATCGCGGATGAGATAATACTGACTGCTTGAACGGTGCTCGACCGTGGAGGGACATTAGCGTTTAACGCAAAATTCAAAACAAAATAGTCAAAGTAAATAAGTGAGACAGATGGCAGATTCTATCATGGTAGGGATTCAGGGTCAAGGTTTCGGTCAAGTATACAAGAGTTACGACCGTGGAAGGACAAAAAAGTACCATAGAGTTCCCTTGTCTAGTAAACACGTCTGTTTTGATTTTAGTTTGAAGTGTCCTTTGGAGTTTCGTATTTCAGTGCTGTTATGAAATTTCGTAGGATTGGTGTTCGTTGGGCTAAATAAGATAATGTCTTGAAATGCCTTCTTTTAGTATCGTTGTACACTAAGAGAAAATAAAAACCTTAACCTTAATCTTATAAAATTTTGTAGAGGCACGGATTAGAACGAACAGGCAAAGCGAAGTTCCACTCGTATGTCATTATAAATTTGCACGCGTAATATAACCTATTCTTTCGCGTTTCTCCATTATGTATACAAGTTTATGTACAAGATGTTCAGGAATTGTGATACAATCGGACGGGAGGTTATTTCTCTCGCAGAAATGAGTAAGAGATATAGGGTAAACCAACCAGTGAATGACCGAATTGTTGAATTAGGAACCCAGTAAATGACCGCGTACATTTAATAAGAATCGGACTTATTAATGTTTGTTTAATACGCATAACTAAAAATATGGGATATTAAACGTGCGACTACACTCCATTTATAAACATATAGTAATTTTTAAATTTATAATTGACATTTCTTTGCCTAATGGTCATTCACTGGTATGCGGTCAATTACTGGTTGGTTTACCCTAGAATTAATTTTTCTGATTACTGCATTGTTTACCAGAAAAACGATATTCTTTGTTTATATAGCTGTTGAATTTTATTTTTGCAGACATTTAAACAATTGTTTATGCAGAGAATACTATATCTATCGAACAATTAAAACAAAAGATTTCTTCGACATTCGAAGTGCTCAGGAACCAAAATATCTTAAAATTAATTCATGATAGGTTAAAATACGAAGTGCACAATTTTATTGACAATAACACGCGCGATATATCCAGCAGCTTTGAAAGAAATAATATCTATAACCTTTAATACTAATCCGAAATTTGTATTACTAGTACTTTATAGTACTTTTATTTCATAAAAATAATTACAGATCAGAATCGTTTACTATAGATCCTACTAACCCTCTGTAATTAAATATATAATACAATAATTCTATGTACACTAAAAATCATTTTACTCGAAAGCAATGTAACCAACCAAAAAGATTAATCTATATTTTCCGTGCATTCCTTTCGCGAGGAAGCATTTCCGCGTATTCTGATTTTCCTCGGCGGCGTTTAAACAGCGCGCACCGGAAGTAGGTCTCCTAAATTTAAATCGCTGGTATCTGGGAAACTAAGCCTCAGATCGCATCGCAGTTGAAAGCTTTTCGATTCCTTCTGCCACGCGGAATTCGCACGCCTCTACTCGTCCCATAATTTTGCGACATCCTGTACAATCTTGATCCCCGCGTCGTACCAACGGGGCCCGTGTATCGAGGCGCTCCATCTCGAGCGTTCCACCGTGTTCCCCGTGCAAGAGGTGAACATCTCTTTCTCTTCGATGGTATGTACTCCTGGCATTCACGTTTCACGAATGCAGCCTCGCGTTCGCGGATGTTTGTCTTATTGACCACTTCTGTTCAAAGCAGTCGAAGTCGGACGCGTGTAGGCGCCCCTGGTTATCCCACTACCGAGGCGCAGCTATAAAACTCCTCGATATGGAAAGTTGCACGTGATCCTGCGGAGTCGTACGTATGTACCTACAGAGTCGTCCAATAGGCACCGTGTATCAACCACCGCGATGTGTGCCTGGTCCTGTGTACCAACCATGGGCGCCACCATAGGCGAGGTGAACATGTATTTAAACTTGCTGAATGATCTCGCCCGGTATCAACCATCTTGCCGTGCGATTTCTAGACCACGATGGTCCTTCGAGTCAACGGAAATAGAACGTTGCAATAGCTCGACGGACTCGTAGATTCCATACCTAACCTTAAACTTTATACCCAACATGGTAATTAGAGGTCCATGAGCTACATTTACGTACATACGTTTAATGTTGAGGGCATCGCAGGGGGGAACAGCAATTGTTTCCCAAGACCGTGTCAAGGTCTAGAATCGATCGTTCCTTTATATTCGTTTAATGCAGATCCAAGTTTAAAGGCAGTAAATACGTATCGATCGGAGTGTAAGAGGCGAGGTAGCTAGTATGTCTGTTCCTCCCTTGAACGAGTGAGACAGTAGGTGACGCCAATGGCACCACTACCAGCGCTGTCTCGTCTCGTACGAGCAGAGGACTGGTCCTGTAAGAGGATGGACATCTCTCGCCTACACGCCTAGCAGATCTGTGCTCTCGGGTGTCGAGGAAATTTGCATCGGATCGGAGTGTGTCTGCCTAGTAACTGGCTGGCTCTGCTGCAACGGTCTCGCGGCCGGATTCGAGACGGTCCTCTGTGCTCTCTCGCTCGCTGGCGCGAAAGTGTGCGCGCAATATGCATACGCGACGTTGCGGAGCACTTGTCGAACCCTAGGGTCCAGATCTTAAACGTCTATCGTATTCCGAGGTAGTCGAGCTGGCTTGTCGCCCCGTCGAGGGAAATATTGGGCCGTAGGGGAATAAAACAGCGCACCAGGAAATTCGGAGTTGCGTGTTAGGGGATTATTGCAAGTACTTGTAATATTTTTGATGTGGTAGATGGTTGGTAGATCGTGAAGGATTTTGGGGGTATTTTAGTAATCACGGAAAAGGGGTAGGTATGTATTGTTTATATATCTACAGGCTGCAACGCAATAAATTTGTAGAATTTTAGGGGTGGTATTGGGACTGAGAGAAAATTAATAAAGTTTATGTAGGTGTATGTTTCATTCGAGGTAGTTTTCTGAGTTTTGTATCCGTGTAGATTTATAAGGGGTGCTCGAAATGGCCACCTTGAGTTTTAGTAGAAACACGTAAACGTTTTATTAGAAACTAGTTTGTCCTTTCAAAACATCCTGGATTCGGTGGTGAGGTATTTTAATGCAGTTGGCTGGTTCACAGGATCAAGGTCGTACGTAAAACTCACCATGTTTATATGAACTCTTTAAGGAATAATTCCGATTAGACGAGTTGAAAAGATCGTTTTTTTAAACATTTTTCGAAAGTACATATCCTCAAGAATGTACAGTTCAATTTTCATGGAAAAATTCCGTTGATTTTAGATTCTACAGAGGCATTTTAAAAGCAATAATTTTATTATTTTTATATTTTTTATTTACTGTAGAAATGTAGTTTAATAACTAGAAAAAAGTTTAATTATTTTCTACTATAATTATTTCCTCCGCAATAAATTCTTGAAAATCGCTGAATTTATCGGCGCGCTAACCGGAATGACCCTTTAAATTATTTTTGAGTCCTAAATCTACCATCGCATATTACAATTTTGGTAAAGATATCAGCAATTTGTTTTATCCGCACTTTACGATAACATTTACTAGTCTCGTTGAATTCATTACGACTGGAATTTAAAACCGTAAATGCAGAATGCCTACTAAATTATTCTATATAAGCCGAATATTTTTCAGGATGATGTAATTTTCTGCTACAAACTTCCCAAATGTCTGTTAAATGCTAAGACACTTGACCAAATCTCTTACAGAGAATCGAACTAAAAATCTAACTTGAAATAAATAGTCATCTGTGCCTTGTCTTCTCTATATCCTAACTGGACATCTTTTATCAATTTCCGTGGTTAATATACGCCTCTAAATTCCTCCAGCTTTCCTCTAAATCACCCAGTACATTCGCCATCGACTTTCTACTTACGCGGTGGCATATTTTATTTGCCACGTTTGAATTTAGTACCCGAAGAACAATTGGTAGCTCGTTGAATTGCGCGATAGAGTAGTTTCGCGTTAACGATCTAAATGACCAGCAAGAATTTCATAATCCCGGTTTTCGAATGTGTTTCCACTCGCGTGGTCTCGAAATTAATGCGGATTCGATATGAAGGAAGCGAGATTACACCATACGAGGCGAGCGCTTAATGGCAGCGCCATTGAGATTGCGCCATCATATCGCGGTGAATGAAGTCTCCTTGATAACAGGTGAAAGACTGAACCTGCATCGTGACTCCGTGCGTTTCGAGTGCGACCCTTTTATGCACTTGAAGAATTGAAATTTCCTGATGGAGAGTAATGGCACCCCACATGCGATAAAATAACACCGCTTTTGGTCACTGTTACAACGGAATTTGTATGCTGAAAACCTGTTACTTTACTTCTGCATACTTTGCAGCAAAATCTACATAAGGATTCGTTCGTATAAACTACAGTACAAGACTTCAGTAAGACTGTCGAAAATAATCTACACGCATTAACTTTGCAATAATAAGACAATACGTGGTCAGATGGGTATTTCTGTACGTTTAACGCTGCATTATTCCATTCGCAACATTTCACATTGATAGTGGAAGAATCTACCACTATCTTTAGTCACAAACAGACATAAATACTCCCCGGAATGATAAAATTGATAATGCATTTACAGTGTTCTCTTTTAAATTTTCTTACCAATGTTCGATAGTATACTCATTACTCTTCCTATTCAATTACTCCCACTGAAACTTATAGATTTAATTACCCCGCAAGATAATTCCCCGCGTGATTTAAACGCTCCATTCATTTCTACTCTAATCGCGGCCGTACCAATTACCGCTCGTTGTATAATCCCTGGGTAAGACTCGCCAGCAATTAAACTTCGTCGTAATAAATTTAACTTCCAGATTAGGGCTGGGATTATTCGAATAATTTAATATTCGAATAATTTACAAGTATTCGAATGCTACGAATAAAATTCGAATATTTTAGTATTCGAATGCTACGAATAAAATTCGAATATTTTAGTATTCGAATGTTATTATTCGAATACTATTCGAATACTGATGTATTCGAATACTATTCGAATATCGATGTATTCGAATAGTATGGTGTGAATTATAAATCAAGTTTTTTAGGTTCATTTTTTTCCTACAAGCTTTTATTTAGTTTTAATTGTGATTTCGTTAGTTTGTCAGGGTTAAGTCTTGTAAGCTAATTTGGACACACTTCAACATTTCCGATCGGCTTGAAACTTTGCAGAGATACGTAGTTCCGATGACAATACAATATTTTCACTAAAAAGCATGAAATATTTTATAGTGAATTTTTTTTAAGAACAAGCTTTTATTAAAATGTACTAAAAAGGAACCAATAATTTTGATACCGGCCCAGATGACTGCCTGAGATGAATTCCCTCATATGACTAAATATAAACGCGTGGGGCGTAAATATTGAAATGTCCGGTTACTTCCTGAGCCTTAAAGCCCACTTAATATTTTGGTGGGCCTTATTATCTGTTTTGTCACTTCCTCATTGCCGAGGTTGTATGTTAAGCGTGCACTTTACAAAATCATCAATTTTCTGGGAATATGTTTCCAACATATGTACTTATACATATCTATAGTTGTACAGTAATTGGACAATGAGTACTCCCAAATTGGGAGTCCCAATACAAAGCTAAGAAAACGACGTAATTCTTATAATTGCAGAAACGCTAGTTTCCCGCAAAACATTTGTTGAATTTACTCTTTGAATGACATTTCGTATGTAATAAAAGCAATAAATGGCGCTATCAGTATTGTAGATTGACCTGCCAAGGATAAATGACAGGTGGGCCTTATTACCTGCTGGGCCTTATTATCCGCACTTACCTCATGAGGGAATTCTTCTTAGGCAGTCATTTGGACCGGTATCCAAACTATTTATGGGTCCTTTTTAGTACATTTTAATAAAAGCTTGTTTTTAAAAAAAATTTCACTATAAAATATTTCATGCTTTTTAGTGAAAATATTGTATTGTCATCGGAACTACGTATGTGTGCAAAGTTTCAAGCCGATCGGATATGTTGAAGTGGGTCAAAATTAGCTTACAAGATTTCACCCTGACAAACTAACGAAATCACAATTAAAACTAAATAAAAGCTTGTAGAAAAAAAAATGAACCTAAAGAACTTGATTTATAATTCGCACCATACTATTCGAATACATCAGTATTTGAATAATATTCGAATAAATCACTATTCGAATAGTATTCGAATACATCACTATTCGAATACGTCAATATTCGAATACATCACTATTCGAATAGTATTCGAATACATCACTATTCGAATAGTATTCGAATACATCACTATTCGAATACGTCAATATTCGAATACTTAAATATTCGAATAGTATTCGAATGCTTAAATATTCGAATAGTATTCGAATTCTTGGGTATTCGAATTATATTCGCCAAATAATTGAGCAACTGAAGTATTCGAATATTCGAATACCAAATAATTCGACAAATAGTCCCAGCCCTATTCCAGATACGCATTAATTCGCGCGGAAACAGCTGAGCGTATGCCTGTACACGTATATATTCGATGTGTCGAATCGCGAGTCGATCGCGAATGGAACTTTACTAACGGGAGGCGATGATTTATTAATATCGTGGAAAATTCACGTCCAAATGGTTGATTGGAGAGGTCGACGGCTTGGAAAAGGTGGAACAGACGCGGGCATACGCTACATATGTTTTCAGTAAAACGTGATCGCGCCCAGACATTCCAATCCCACGCAAATCGCCGTCCCTAAGTCCCTCCAACGAAATGCCGAGTACTACTCAGGCGCGAGACAGCCGAACGTCAGAACAATTTAGCGATTGATATTCGCTGGTCGCGTTCCTAAATAGGCAGGGAGTTATTTATAATACCGGAAGCGGCGCTAAAGCAGTGGTGGTTTTTTAGAAATTTATGACGAGAGACGCACGGTACAAATGATTTAAATGGTGTCGCAGTTATTGCGAAAGATGCCCTTAGGCTTGTGTCTCGTCGAGGGAAAGTAGATCTCGGTGGAAGTAGATTGAATCCTGAGGAAATCGTCTCATGTTGCCTTGTGGATTAGCAGAGACTTTTCACTTTTTAACAGATACATGTTTCTCATAATACAGGGTTTATTGGTTAAGAGATTCTCTCTTAAGAGAGAATTACTGACACACTTGTTTCTCACACCGAAGCTATGAGTGGAACTAGGTGTGAGCGAATCTGTAGGTTTCATTGGGAAAGATCGTATTTTTGAAGTTGTGATTTATAAGATGGTAACACGTGTGTATTTCGTAAGGGATGTCTTCTTCCTTTTATTTTTATCAAAAAGTTCGTGTTTTGTGGCTTCGCGACTCCTCGGTTTGACAATTCTACATTTTGGAATGTTGTTAGATTGATTTAGAAATATTCTTTGGAATTTCCACACGAATTTGAATATTTTTTAAAGAACTCTATTATTTTGGGAAGTTCATCACACGAGAAGACGTATCAGTGAATTTGTCTATATTGTATTACTACTTAAACAGTTTTCATTCACGAGTTTTTTGTAAAAAGTGACGTCTATTTCTGGAAAAATGACTGATTATGCTTACGTAATCTGTGGGCAAATTCGGTGGATGATTTGCGCGACTAGGTATTCCAAGGAATTAACAGCCGCGCAACTTATCGCCGCATCGATCGTGGGCGTTGAGAAGAGATTTGAGGAGGGAGAGACTTACATGAGCTTTGCATTCTCGAAAGGCAGAAAAGAATCTTAAATGCCGCAATACCGGCACACCGTTTTGGATAATATCAACGCTTAGCAGTAAATATCTCCGCTTTCTCTCCACTTTATTACATCCTTATGCTGAGTCGAGAGATAAGGTGGTGGAATGATAGAAAATAATGAAATGTCAGTTCCGTGAAAGGATCGATACATGTACTCAATAAATACGGAAAATTCTTGACAGTGAGATCGTCCACTAGCAAATGCAATAAATGCAACTGAAAAATTACAAGCTATTTAAAAAAAGGCGGAAAAACTGTAGAAAATATTTATTAATTATACCAGAAATTAACCTTGATAAATAATCAGGATAGATTATTATACACGGCCAGGATAGGCCGTGTAGATTTAATTAAAATTCAGGGCAAAGCATCTTCGATTTGTGGTCTCCTACCACGTTAGTTTCCATCATAAATCAAGGAAACGATAGTTCGTAGCCGAAGCTACTAGGAAATTAAATTCGAAAGTTCGAAATCGAAGAAATTAATGAGATATCGTGCTAATATTTGACCCCCGCGGGTGTAATTAATTCTGCAAATTTTATTTGTCTTATTTTTCTGGCAACAGTCACTTTTACTCGGCTGTATCGCGTTTCCCGCAACAGGTTGTACGTCGTAAATCACGAATATTTGTAATCGTGTGAAACGAAGGGGCAAAATTGCATTAATATACGATATTGCTATGTTGTGATGGGAACGACCAGGCGTGCGTTTATGCATCGTTGCAAGAAGCTTAATGCGAACAACGCATAATGCATATCTGTACAAGATATACTCGACAGGCTTGCTTTAGCCTCGATCGTTATTTTGCTCCTCTTTCCGCATTATCTGAAAGGCCTCCCAGGTCGTGGCTCTTACTGTAATGCACCAGGCTGTACTGCAGGGGTATACGAACGCAATTGTTCGAGCAGAGGCGTCATTTGTGCATATTGCGAGCTTGCAGGATTAACTATGTTGTTCCTTTGATGTAGCAGCTTTGACAACTGTGGCCATTAGCTGATTTCCTATTATCTACTGCTTTCCTTTCGTGCTTTCCATCTCTTGTTGCTATTACCACATTAAATGAACTGTCATAGTTTTGATGTAGGTATGTGTGGCAATTTTGCAAATTGACTATTTTTTATGAGGGTAAATTAAATTAGAGCATCGGTTTGGAGACAATGGTATTATCATTTATCTCGCTTCTTTGACAAGTTAATCTTTACTTAAGTATTCATTTTTGTGGAGTTATTACAGTATTAAATTGTCGCATTGTGAACTTCCATGTGAAGAAAATTTATTATCGATTTTATTTATTGGTTCATTAAAGAAATTTTTGGTCACGATGGTATAGAATTCTTTGTCAGTTTAGTTTTAAAATATTAGTAGATATTCAGTTCGTTTATAATATACATCATAAATCACGTCCAGAACTTTTCCTCTTCTGACACACGTGCCACCTCGACGTTTTAGTGAAACAAACTTCGCCCACGTTTCGCATTCTAAATACTAAGATTCTTCACGATACACTTTTATAGTGGCTGACAAAACTGGTTTCCACTTGACCTAAAATTCTGTCCCTGATCTTCCTTACAAGGAACCTCAGGAAGTCTTGAGGAGGGTGGAATCATTCTTTAGAAGTATACTTCAGAGAAAGAGATACGCTACTTCTAGACATTTATGTTCACAGAAAGTATTTCTACCTTCTTATCGATCAATTTTTCCTTTAAAGGAACGTCGAAACTTAACCCTTCGTGGTCACACCTTCTTATAATCACACATTGGTCACACGGGGTTCGCTGTACCCCAGCGTCATTTTTTGAGTTACCATTTTCGTATTTTTGTGTCTTTTAATTTTTTAGTGATAATTGGACATTCGTAATACTTATACAGTCATGGTCCAATAGTCTTTTTCTAGAAACATAAATTTTGATATGATAAAATTTGTAGTTGAAAATGAGCGATTTTCCATGGTTGTGGGAAAAACCGATTTTTTAAATTTTTTTTTTATTATTTTTTTGCGATAAATCTCCTTTGGAAGACGTAAAGGTGCGACATTTCAAATCGAAAATTGCTCTTGGGGTACAATACACCCCGTGTGACCACGAAGGGTTAATTAAGCTGAATCAATCAGAATATAAATCTAGTCTTGTTATCAATTTATTTATATAATTGTTCTCTCTTCACAGAGTTAGACAGCATACTTTTCAGCTACCATTTACATAGCCATTGGAATCCTTGTTTTCCTTGCTCGACTGATAAAATTCAAATGCCGAAGTTCTAGCAGATAAGCTATCCAGATAATCTGGACAATCTAAATGCTCGGGGAAAGTTGAAATTCAAGGAGTGAATGTTCCTGTATCAGTCTAACGATTTCGATATCTACACAGATATATCAATACCTGCGTACCTAAATTCATGTTATCAGATTTAACGACACGTTGCCTTGAATGTGTTGGGTGTTCCACTGTAGGTATTAATATCGAATTGTAACTATAAAAAATTTCAAGTATCATAGAAAAATTCGAGATTTTTAAACATACAGTGACACTAATCGTTGCTCCAAAACAAACGATTCACGAGGCGTTATTTACGAATCTGTAAATTCGCACATGTACAAGGTACACTACATTTCAACAACAACTTGGAAAAAAGGTGAATGGAATTCTTTGCCACTGGATTAAAGTATAAAAGACACGGAATTCACGGAATTAGTCACCGCCGAGCTCCGCAAACAGACTTACAGGCAGTTTCCGAAAGTTTTTTACGGATGGATGAGTCAGAGGGGAAACTCTGGTATGCCATGGGTGAACGAACACCAAGAGAGCACCCATTGCACCCGAGTGAGCAACAGGTGTGACGCGTGTATCTCGGTTAGGTACTCGAATAATCTGGCTGACCGCGCCGTTTCGTTGGCAGGTACACGTAACCGAGTTCTCTGTACAGACGTATACGTGTCCGCGCGAAATGACGTGAATTATTGGCCGTTGCGATATAATTTCGTTGCATGAACGATCGGTGGTCACATGCCGCGTGAACTTTCATAGATTCCTCCGTCAGATATCGCGTAACTTGTGGGCAAAAAACTTGATTAATTTGTCTGCCGAGCTATCGAACGCTCCGCTAACTTACGATTATTCGGAGCATTAGCTCGAGTAATGGGTTTCTTCGGATTTTTCAGCACAATGTTGACGCGTGACGCGTTCATAACAGCAGTACGTTGGCACAGCATGCAAAGTACTGCTTGAACACCTGCGATTTGATCGGTTCGTGGAAATCAACTCCTGGGGCGTTTTAGGGGTAGAAAGGTGTGCGATGATTGGTGCTTGAAAAGTGTTTGTTCTGATTATTCTATTTTAATATGGGAGTTGCATAATATCATATTTTTTTACAGGGCCGTTTCTGGGCTTTGGCCGCTTGTCAGATGCAAAAACAATATTGTGGCTTCTATTAAACTAATATTCTTTAATTAAGTAGGTGGCCAAATTATTAAAAAGGTTTGAGATTTTATAAGTTTTAACGATGAAATGGCTGTATCTCTGCGAAAAATGGTCGCAAAAAATATTTAAAAAAACGTATTTCAACGTTTGATGTTTCGAGTTTTTGAATCAAGGAAAATGTGTTGAGTATAATAATTTGGCCACCATCAGTACATATACATAATATTATGCAAAAGAGTTTTGATGATTATTCTTATTAGTCTGCACCCCCGCCAGGAGCGCTCCTGTTTTTCAATTTTCATTTTGGTACACCAATAATGTCTGCATAACATTCGATATCCTACACGCGTGCTTCCATTTTCACCCCTACTGCGTTTACAACCCCGCTCTACCTCTTCCACCCTCTTCAAGATAAGTTATTCAAATACAGCGCTGTAGGACTATCTAAAATATTCATCACTGCAGATTCAGTGTCTCGACAAAAGATCCAACTGCCCACTCGAGGCTGTGTGAATTTCCACTGGGAGTCTCCCCTAAAATGGCATCAACCCTCCCCTAAACGCATGCATCTCCAAAACTCAGACCAGCAGCCCAATTAAAAGAATTCATTAACCCCGAGTGTCCAGCATGCGAGCGCAAAAATTCCTCCCGATACCTTGTCAGGGACCAGGCGGTTGTCAAAGACTTCTTTCGAGCGGCGTGGTACATTCGCGGACTAATTAAAATTCCGAACAATAAACCAGGGATCTTTGACGATTCGTCGCCGTGGCGCGCACCTGTGCATACTGCGTGGCGAGGTGCAAAAACAGGGGGAGAGGTGATGTTCGGCCAAACGATTTCCTCTGGCCCTTTAATCAAGAAGGTGGAACCCGTAACGACGTAGCGCGTAATGAGTAATGACATCTGGCAACTTCAGGGCGGGGCTAACAGGTCCCACGCGGTCTCCACGGTTTATGCCTGCACACAGGTACACGCGATGTTATATCGCGTATAAATACGTTCACTCACACTGTCGCCCCGTTTCTGCTCGTTTAAACGCTTACGAACTCGATTTAAACGACCTCCGTCCGCGTGAATGCCGCTCGTCCGGCCTGGCCGCGTCGCCTCGTGCAAAGCTTCTCGCAGATTTATGCGAATTAACTCGTTTACGCGTTATCCACGAATGAGCTGTAGGCAGAGTTGGACATTATTAGGCTAAATTTTCATTCGGATACGGATTCGTATAAATCCCCAAGATTTATTCGCGAATAACAAATGACGATTTTATTCGTCGAAAAATTATTCGTTATTCGCGAATAAATCTGTACCGTTATTCTAGCCAGATTCGTTCGAATAAGAATTTATTCGTTATTCGACCTGAATGAACGACGAATAAATGTGATACTGTGTTCAACATACGTTTGGACGTGTGGGTCTGGAAGTGTGCGTATTTGTATGTATTTAAAAACGTTCAATGAACGCTTATAATTTGAAGAGATTGATTTTTTCATTAGTTTAAATGAATTGACATGAGCAAATTTTATTTAAAATAAATCAAAACGCTACTCTATGTAATACCGCGGTCATACAGCTTCCTGCAAAATGCGAGCTATGACAAGAGTTACCTAACTTAAAACATTAGGTCTCACGAGTGTCAGTCAGTGATGTCATGATACATCGCTGAAACCACGTGATCATTTTATTCGTCCGTTGAGTCGACTAAATTTTTATTCGAATAAGAAATTATTCAAATAAATTTTCAGTCAAATAAAAACTTATTCGTTATTGTCGAATAATTTCATTTTATTCGAATTTTTTATTCGAAGATTATTCGAATAAAAACTTATTCGCACAAATGTATTCGAATACATATTCGACTGAAAATTTAGCCGAATAATGCCCCACTCTGGCTGTAGGTAGCCTTCCTACGATGTAAAAAATTGGTTCACTTCAGGGTTTCGTTGTGACGAATGTTTAGGACCTTCCAAAGGGGGTATATCATTTTATATTCAAATATGAATAGTACACAGAGGACTGCAAATATTTTTATATTTATTTGAAAGAATGAGGGGCACTCTTTTGCTGGTGTCCAATTTGTAGAGAACATTACAGAAATTGCTTCGTAGATGATTTTTTTATTCAAATACGAATATACCCAGATAGCACACCTCGTCTTAGAGACGTCTAGTTTATGTCCATTTTAGGTCTGAACGTCTTGATTTGTAACAAGACGTCTTTAAGACGTCTTTAAGACGCCTTTTGGACGTCTTTAAGACATTACCAGACGTTGTGCTATCTGGGTAGTATACAGAGAATTGCAAATATTTTTATATTTATTTGAAAGAATGAGGGGCACTCTTCTGCTTTGTCCAATTTTTAAGGAACACTACAGAAATTGCTTCAAAAAACATTCTCGGTCAGTCGAAGAATTCTTCCCCACCAATTTTGTCATCCACCGACAAAAATATACCAGAACATTTGCAATTGAAATTTTATAGAGGACTCCTGAAAAATCGATATCTCTCGCGTGACAGCACTCTCGTCGCAACAACCACACACTCTCTCGTGCACGTTAACACTGTGAGTTCCGTGAGCGTGTTTCCACTCCGAGGGACTTTTCACGTCCACATCTTCGCATCGATATTTTCTGAAAAGAATCGAAACTATTATCCGAGATCCCCCGGGATGTTTACTCAGAAACCAAACGAAGCAACGCTTTCTACGCGTTGTACAAAAATTTTCTCGGGCGAAGGTGATCGCTCGTAAAGACCTGACTGACTTTAAAGGGGCACTTTTCAGAGGCTCGCGCCACTCAAGGCGTTAAGAGCCATGCTCGTTGCAGTTTCACATGACGAAACGGCCGTTTCGTTCGCTCCCCGGTTTCCATAGACCTCGGAGAGGTTGCGTAACGCTAGGAACGCATAAAGCGCGATTATAAATCCATTTCATAACGCGAACTGTTAATGCCGGATACAGATGTACGCGCAGCCGCCGGCACGCCGAATGTGCAATACGTTCGCGTTAAAGCATCCGCCTGCTAAATACGGCGCAAGCGTATCTTACAATCATACGAACGATACTGTTGCGCGTCTGCGCTCTGTCGCTGACGTCTGAATCGTAATTGCGTACGAAATATTACAGTCCACCGGCGGGGATTACCAAACACGGGGTTGCCGTGTAAGGGGAGATAAACTACTCTACATTAGGATGTCTAACATCCTCCTAACATCCTCCTAACATCTCGCACAGGAATGAGCCAGTTGTGTAACGGTTTAACGGCAAGAACTATATTACCAGCGTAAACCGCGGACGATCGGCGAGTTCTCGCTCCATCGACATGCAACTCGCGGTCCCATCCCACTGCACTTTTCGATATTTTGTATGTTAACTAACATCGTTGCACATTCCCACGAGTATCTACGCCGTTAAAAAAGCAGAAAGCAATATTTATCCAGGATTATGAGAATCCTTGCTACGTTTTCGCGCGCACTAAACTGAGTAAAATAAAGGCGCGATTAAATGCCGCGAGGAAAGTCCGCGTTGAAAATCGATGTACCTCTGTACGCCAGAAACTTCATTAAGGGGGTATAGGACTATTGGACGACTAAAATCGACTGTTTCTTGTCGGTTGGATTGCTTAGATACCAAATAATCACCATACCGGCATTTTTCACAGTTTTTATATACGCTTTTACAAGTAATGTAAAATAAAAAAATAGTCAGAATGTTGAAAATTATTCAAGTTATTTGATGCTAAAGATGGTCCCCCGCAGCGCGCAGCTGTAATCGGTGTACATAGTCCCAGGTGAACCAATCATCTAAAAGCAAAATGTCTTGGGGTGAGTAATTTCTACATTAATAGTTATCGTGTAAAACTTTGCTAGGCGCATTTAAACAAAAATTGTAAAAGTTACACACGAATCAATTTTTTCCCCTCATTTTTATGGGAAAAAAACGTGTTTAATCAGTTATAAAATGTTTTACAAACATCCAATGTTGATGCGCAACTTCCACACGACAGAGAAAGGAATTCTACAGCTCCAGTTAAAATTTTAAGTGAAAATATTCATTCGTTCAAGAGTTATGATGTACACCGTATTTGAAAATGTAGTTTCGAGATAAACGGCTTCAAAGTTGGGAGTCCCCTACGCCGTGACCGCTCTGCGGAGCTGTTACTCGACGGTGCACTCAGTTACGTTCTGCTCTGTAATATCCGTAATTATTCGAATTTCTACATGAAACTTTTATGTAAATGTTCACAAAGGATGACACTTTCAGAATTAATAATAAAAAAAAACGTTTCTTCGAGTTTCCAATAGTCCTATACCCCCTTAATTCGTGTTACACCCGAATCCTGACTTTGTTGCGACTCGATCTGCCTTAACTTAAACGCGTCGCGCGTCTTGTGTTTCATTTAATTCCCGTCGCGCGCAGGGCCATTTTAAACGTCCCACCTCGATATGTACATACGTTGTTAAAGCGGATACACGTTGAGGAAGAGTGGAGAGAGTGTTCATTACGCGCGAATAACCTCGTCGAAGTAGAGAGAAATGGCGTCCTGCGGCTGGGTGCCGTTATTAAGTAAAAATATTGCACCGTTTTCAGAGCATTAACGAACGAGTTTCCCCTCTGGGAAAAAGGGGGGAGGGTGAATGTATACCTCGGCCAGCTCGTATATTAAGTTGGTCTGAATGTTCTCTATGAACGAATACGACAAATCCATGCTTCGGTTCTGGCCTTCTTTGGCGCTGCCGCGTGGGCGCGTTTACTTCGGACGGAATTACAGTCTGCACTTACTCCATCTTACCTCAGTCATTTCAATATAAGTAACTGCAATCGCGAACCGTGACCGCCGCTCGTATCATCTGGTTTACGTAATTACACGCACACACTGGCGTCCCGCCGGGGGAACGGAGTAACACGCCCGGAAGTAATCCGCGTGGCCAGCGGATCCCACGATTACGGGATCCAGAATTCGTCGCAGGGCGGAGGAGGGAACTGGTTTTACCTGAATCGCCGACCGTGGAAAAAGAGCCGCCATTAGCTAGGATAGTTTCTAGAAGCGGGGACGTTACTTGGGGACGTTATGCGTCCGCTTTGGTAGGGAAGCAATAATTGTTGTCTCTTCGTTAACAACGAGGCGGAGTGGTTTTAGGATGTACAGGGATTCTCTGGTGGGAATTTTAGAACGATTCGCTACGAAGTCCGCTTGCCTCGGGGGTTTGAATTTACGTCGCTGCTGGCGGCGCTGCAACGCGGGGCTGTAAGTTGCTTCTTGATCAGATATGAAGATTGTCTTACAGAAACTACAGCAGTGGTAAGGAGAAGGTAAAGAAAATAAGACTGGTGAATTGGAAAGAATTATATTTTTATTATATTTACAGTGGCGGATGAAATTTTACATCTTTTAAAAGCGCATAACTTTTTTGGAATTGGTCCAAAGGACTTGGGTTTTTTTGAGAACCTAAAAGTTCTCAAGTTTACTAAGATTAGTTTACTAAGTGGCGTGTTTCGTCGTTTTGAAAAAAATTGCAATTGGCCGGAATAGCGGAAGAAATAGTAAAGGTCGTTTTTTCAATTTTTTTCTGCGCTTGTAAAGAAAATTCAAAAATCCCTGCTTAGAGCAAACTTAATCGATTTTGATGCAATTTTCGGCATGTATAAAACCTAGGGGGTTTTTGAATTTTCATTCGAGGCTTAAAAAATGTTGAAAAAACGACCTTTACTATTTTTTTTCGCTATTTCGACTAATTGCAATTTTTCTTCAAAACGAAGAAACACGTCACTTAGCAAAGTAATCCTTCTAGCTGATCAAAAAAATTCATGTCGGTTAGATCAATTCTAAAAAAGATATGCGATTTTAAAGTTATAAACTTTCTTTCGTCCGCCACTGTATACCAACGTAGTATTTAGTTCTATAAATTAGTTTGAAGGTGTCTTTCTACCACCACAAATTTTTACACTCAGGGGGTTTCTCGTTAGTTTACGACTTTTGGTGGAACAGATCGAGATCAAGTATCCCGATGGTGAACATCGTTTCGTATTTGGATAGGCAGAGGAAACTCGATGTAAGATGTACATAAGTACGATATCATACTGAGGGAGCTTGGTCGAGTGCCAGGGAATGTAAATCACTTAGACGGTCTGGTCTTTCCCTGTGCTGAATCGTAACGGATATGCAAGACCAGGGTAAAGTGCCAGATGCCGTTTGGCGACAGGAATAAGCGTAATACAGTGTAATGCCCTTGCAGTCAATCATGTGGGCTTAACTGCTTAGGTACACTGCAGGCGAAATTGAAGATCTAATGATTAGAAGTATGAATACATATACATGTATGTAGCATGTACTTGAATGTACAGCATGGGGACAAAGCAGTGGCAATTTTTAATATATTTCTATTTATTCGGAATAGAGAAAATAAACGCGTGAGTCAGAAATCTTCAAGAAGGACTAAAAAAATCTTTCTCCATCTTTAAACAAAATTGCAAAGGGTCTAGCAGGGTAAGTATGGGCAAACGGCCCCCACGCCGATTCCTGGAGGTGTTATTTTTTAAACAATGCTCCTGGCCTGAAACACCATTGTGTAAAGTTTTAGATCGCTACCCCCCCGTTTAAGGGTAATACGGGGGTGAACGCCCTTAACGTTATTATTTTTTATCTCGGTTACTACTTAAAATATTTGAATGAGAAAAATATGAAAAAAAGCTACATACTAACTGTACTTCGTGTATTTTTCTCGAAATTGTAAATCAATTATTAAGGGTAGAAAAAAAAAAATTAATTTTTTGAGGGTGGTTTTTCGAAACAACCCTTTGAGTGACAACCTCCAAAAAAATAAAAAATAATGCTCTATTATGGTGGTATTATATAAAAAATCCTGAAGATGATCGAGTTGGTGGAACATAGTTAAATAATTTAAAGAAGATCATTATATTATAAAGGGTCTAGCAGGGTAACTATGGGCAAACGGCCCCAACGTCGATTCCTGGAGGTGTTATTTTTAAACAATGCTCCTGGCCTGAAACACCATTATGTAAAGTTTTAGAACGCTACCCCCCGTTTAATACGGTAATACGGGGGTAAACGCTCTTATATTTATAATTTTTTTTCTTGGTTAAAGATATTTAAATGAAACAAAAGCGACAATATTTTTCCGGATTGGAAATGAATTATTACGGGTAGAAAAATATTATTTATATTTGGGGGTAGTTTTTGCACACAACCCTATGAATGACAACCCCTTGTCGTGATAATCGCTTATATTTGTTTGCACATATCGAAGGGATAATCCGTACTTAGCCAGGCGTATTTTGCTGTCTTTCTGATTATATAAACGCTGATAACTTATAATCGATTAAAGAAAAATTACAAATAATGCAGTTATCACTACTGCTTTCAGGCATTTTTCTAAATAATACTGATGCTAAATAAAGCACTCAAACAATTTTTATCGTAATATTCATGATTTTCTCTATTAGTAAACTCGCAAGCAAAATGTCGATAAAACAGCGACGATTCCGTGCTGTCGGCGGACCGCGACGTCGATAATGCAGCGGCGGCATCATGGCGTCAACGGACCGCAAACTGATAAA
Organism: Andrena chrysosceles; assembly: GCA_963855975.1. Taxonomy (NCBI): domain Eukaryota; kingdom Metazoa; phylum Arthropoda; class Insecta; order Hymenoptera; family Andrenidae; genus Andrena; species Andrena chrysosceles. Next base: position 3,271,160 of record OY979766.1, on the reverse strand, counting down.
TACTGTTTCTAGACTGCTCTCGAATAATTAAGCTAAGAATAAATTGCATTATTTTCGTATCTCCCTGTACTAATCCCCGCGAATTTATTTAGCACCCGTATTATTTAGAAAAATGCCTGAAAGCAGTAGTGATAACTGCATTATTTGTAATTTTTCTTTAATCGATTATAAGTTATCAGCGTTTATATAATCAGAAAGACAGCAAAATACGCCTGGCTAAGTACGGATTATCCCTTCGATATGTGCAAACAAATATAAGCGATTATCACGACAAGGGGTTGTCATTCATAGGGTTGTGTGCAAAAACTACCCCCAAATATAAATAATATTTTTCTACCCGTAATAATTCATTTCAAATCCGGAAAAATATTGTCGCTTTTGTTTCATTTAAATATCTTTAACCAAGAAAAAAAATTATAAATATAAGAGCGTTTACCCCCGTATTACCGTATTAAACGGGGGGTAGCGTTCTAAAACTTTACATAATGGTGTTTCAGGCCAGGAGCATTGTTTAAAAAATAACACCTCCAGGAATCGACGTTGGGGCCGTTTGCCCATACTTACCCTGCTAGACCCTTTATAATATAATGATCTTCTTTAAATTATTTAACTATGTTCCACCAACTCGATCATCTTCAGGATTTTTTATATAATACCACCATAATAGAGCATTATTTTTTATTTTTTTGGAGGTTGTCACTCAAAGGGTTGTTTCGAAAAACCACCCTCAAAAAATTAATTATTTTTTTTCTACCCTTAATAATTGATTTACAATTTCGAGAAAAATACACGAAGTACAGTTAGTATGTAGCTTTTTTTCATATTTTTCTCATTCAAATATTTTAAGTAGTAACCGAGATAAAAAATAATAACGTTAAGGGCGTTCACCCCCGTATTACCCTTAAACGGGGGGGTAGCGATCTAAAACTTTACACAATGGTGTTTCAGGCCAGGAGCATTGTTTAAAAAATAACACCTCCAGGAATCGGCGTGGGGGCCGTTTGCCCATACTTACCCTGCTAGACCCTTTGTGCACATCGACCCATTTACGAGGAATTAAACAGAATCTTGCAAGCAACTACTATAATAATCTAGCTTTTAGCTACAGTAGTGGTTAAAAGGAAGTTGAAGATTTAAACTGTGAATGGTAAAAAGAAATAAAATGGTTGCATTAGAAAGAATTGTGTCTTAAAATCTATATCTCATAAATTCGGGGGTTGCTCAGAATAAATCAGTGATATAATATACCTATATACATAATAAGTTTTAAACTTTCTTTTGGTCATTCCCTAGCAACTATCCAAATTGAAATTGGCCCAGCCATTCCAATGCAATAATAAGTCGCATTGCACAGCATTGAATGCTCCGTGGTCTACTATATTTATAAGTACCTCTGTAGATAAATACATAAAAAGTAGCGTATTATATGTAGGTATTGCTCACAGAATCGAGCGATAGAATCGCAGTTTTGTTGGTTGTTTGCTAGGGTATCGTGTTACACGCGTACGTCGAGTAAAAGTACAGATGCTTGAACCTTATCGTTTATCAACTGATTTAGACGACGTTGAAAGAACTCCGTTGCAACGTACACGCTTCCGCATATAGAGCACGCTTATCGCGTATCGAAGCTGGCATAAACTACATCTCGTTCTCGAAACTCTGAGCCTGCTGCTCGCATAGTTACAAGTATTTTTATAGTGGCGCGTTAGCATTCATATCGGCGCGGATAAATGATATCTGCATTTCTCCACTCCGGGGGATCGTTTCCTGTTTTGCACGGGAGCACCGATTTCCACGCTACACGCCGTGAAATTTTATAAATATATTTGATTTCTTCGTTCAGCTGGCACTAATATCCAATTGCAGGAAACTAATTCCCAGTTAACACTCTTTCTGTCGCAATTTATTGCATCCAGCATCTATATTTACACAATTTAACATATTTTACGATCACGCTAATAGAACAATTTTATTCGTGCATTATTTTCTGGCAATTGTCCTTCTTGGTTGTAGTTTACGTTGCTAGTAAATCATAAAGACGGTGCAACGATAAAATTTAGTGCATAATTTATTTGCACGCTGTGACTCAATGGTTGGACCGAGGTGCGATTAACTCGACCTAGAAGTGGCTTCTTTTTCGGTTTGGGTGTGAGAAGTGGATTTGTGAATTTTGGATCAAGCTTCTTGCGTATTTTACAGCCACTGCTTTCGTTTTTGCAAATATTCATTAGGGTTTGAGTATACTTAGGAAGAGTGCGTTTATTTTTTTATTTTAATCGTATAGGATTAAAGTATATCCCATTTGTAGAGGAAGTGCAGCATATTTGGAATACTGTTGGTAATTTGGAATACCGAAGTATCTAATAAACTACTAACGTTATTTAATTTGTAACACCGTAGATTATAGGGGCTAATGACCTGTTCACTAATGACATTTGTGGATGAACCGCCATTTTTACATTTTCGACTTAATCTGCAGAGGAAGGAAACGTCAATCTGCAAAACTTTTTCAGCGCGTATTCAATCGTTCCAATCATGGTCAAAATATGTCAAAACTTTAGTGTTAAACACTTAATCGACTCATTTGCATGTTCCTTCTTTGGTTCCGTGCCAATTTTGCGATAATTTCGAGAATACAAAGTGTGACATGAAATTTTAGGTTTCAATGCCATGTTGCTAATTCGGAATAGGGTAAAGACACCAGTAGTCGACCATGTATCAGTAGTCGACCACTCTCAGAAAAACATGAAAAATAAGGTTTTTGGAAGTGACAATCTTTTGAACAAAGTGCAATTCTCTAACTGCACTCAATGCAAATGCATGAAAAACATGAAAAATAAGATTTTTAGAAGTGACGATCTTCTGAACAGAGTGCAGTTAGAGTGCAGTTAGAGAACTGCACCTTGTTCAAAAGATCGTCACTTCTAAAAATCTTATTTTTCATGTTTTTCATGTATTTAAAAATAAGGTTGTTAGAAGTGACAATCTTTTGAACAAAGTGCAGTTCTCTAACTGCACTCAATGCAAATACATGAAAAACATGAAAAATAAGATTTTTAGAAGTGACGATCTTCTGAACAGAGTGCAGTTAGAGTGCAGTTAGAGAACTGCATCTTGTTCAAAAGATCGTCACTTCTAAAAACCTTATTTTTCATGTTTTTCTGAAAGTGGTCGACTACTGATACATGGTCGACTACTGGTGTCTTTACCCTACCGAAGGTGAAGGTAATTTGGAATATTCCAAAGCCTACCGATGCTTTTGTTTCACACGTAATGACTACTACCGCGTCGGTGAATGCGCTGGGTATGACACAGGAAATTATATCTGTGATTACTGCAAGTAAATTTCAAGATTTTCAATTTATATTTACATAAAATTGTTCCTTAATTGTGATTTCTTAGCCTCATTACGTCATAAAATAAACTAATTTTATTATCTACATGTTTTGTTTAAGTTTATAAAGTGAAGGCAAATTGGAATACCGGTATTCCAAATTACATGCACCTTAACGAAATCGATACTTCTTGTCATTTTTCATTCAAACAAAAGTCTCAGTTACTTTCTGTTTTTTATTTTTACTGACACTAAGAAATATGAAAGTTTATTAGTTTCCCTATGATATTATGTAGTTTTAATTGTTCCCATCCTCTGTCGTAATTTGTTATTCGTCTTAAACAAACTGGTATTCCAAATATGCTGCACTTCCTCTATTACAAAATATATTAAAGTTACAGATAATAAACAGCAACAACAACTAGGGATTCTCGACTAATTCGTCTTTCGAAAATTCCTATCCTCCACGAGAGAGACATAAATGGAGTTCTACCGTATTCGCACATCAATTCGAACACCTTCCAATATCCCATGCTAAACGAGTAGGGTAAAGGCAGGTAATATGGAACACCTGATTTCAAAAGCTTGTCAAAAGCAGAGGAATTTGTGTTTTTTAATAAAACTGACACGGGGGACGAAGGAACTAATGCATAATCATATTTACATAGTCAAATATAAAAAAATCCAATGGTTTTGCAATTATAATAAAAAAACTAAAAAGAGTGAAAATCAGCTGTTCGAAAAAATGGGTCTTAATATGGAACACCTAGGAAATTTGTAAAGAAAACTAAAAAAATCGGTATTTTCTTTTATTAAAAATGAAGATTTATTAAGTAAAAGATATATATATAAATAAATATACGTCATTTTTGGAATTTATTCCTGTTTTCTGCGTCTCCTACACGTTGGGCACGTGAATAAATACGTCGGAAGCCCCACATTCTTCGTGTGCCCACTGAATGCAGCGAATACATTGGGTCTACGTTTCATTGTCATTATTTTTGTAAATACCATCGCAAAATAAGCATTCCGCATCATTGTCGTCATCGTCATTATCAAATTCATCTATGTTACTCGGTATGTTCCATATTACGTGCACACCTGTTCTGACAAGAAATTAAGAATTATACTAAGAAAAAAGTAACTTTATTGGTTAACTTTTGTTGAATAATCATGAACACACATATTTATTGATAAATTATACCAAAATAATACTTTATAACTTACCTTCACTACAATATTTAACTATTTGATGCACTTTTCAAAAACTTTTACACCTCATGAAAAATATAAACGTTTCTTTTTCAATGATGGATGCCCGACTGAGGCTCAATTGACAGTATCATTGGGGTATCATATCTAGGGATCTAATATACACGATTGCCTGAAGAGTTCGTTATTTATTTATCGAAATTTACGAAGTTCCATATTACGTGCCGTTCCATATTACCTGCCTTTACCCTACTTAACCCCGTCCCAGCCCACAAATTTCCAAAATCCTCGAAATTAGTTAGGAAGTCGCGCGCACTGAGAAATTCGAACGAGCATTAGAAACGTCCCCCCCGATGAACGGCGCCCGGCCGTTGGCGGAGCCGCCCGCACAGCATGCCGGGAGCGTCGAAGGGAGCCGAGGTTGGCCGAGGTTGGCCGAGGCCCGACGACCGCGGACGAATAGTTCGCTCGAATCGCGCTGCCGCGATGCATCGGTTCGAACGCGCGCTCGGGCTGGCTGTTTCGCTTCTCTCCCTAGTGCGTCTCCCTAGTCGTTCGAGATTCGTCCTCCCTCGACGCTCGTCCCTCGTCCGGCACCGCGACGGCGCGGTCGCTCTCGCTTTTTCGAAAATACGCGCGCTACCGGCGTTCACCGTCCTCACCCATTCTTGGCTGACGACCTCGCGTTTCGTTTCGTTGCCGCGTTAACACGGCAGCCCGTGAACGGTTCGCGAGAACAGTGCGCGGTGGGCCCGTTCAACTCGATGGTCACGTGACACTTGAATGCGATCGTCGACGCGGCGAATTACACCGTCGACGGGCAGGGTTCGATCGCACGTTGCGACGTAATCGCACGTGCTCGCGGATAGTTGAAAGGGGGAGAGGTTTTGAGTTCGGAGGTCGTGCTGGACAGTTCGTGTGAATCGTTTCGAGTGGAACGGACGAAAAACGGAAGGTGTGACGCGTATTGGTCGATTGACGGCCAGCCTAATGCGTGTGCACGCGCGCGCCGCGTGGCTTTCCGCGACCTGAAGTTTCCGCGACCTGACGGAGCACGCGCCGCCGATTCGCCACGCGAGGAAACCGCCCGACGAGACGAGCTGCGACGTGGGGCCGGTTCGTTGACAAAGTGGGCACAGGCACCTCCAGCAGGCCCGTTATGGATCCCCATCCGATGGTGGTGAGTCTCTTCGCCACACTCTTTAGTCTTCCGCGAAATCTGCTAATACGCTGATGTCATCGAATTTTTCTTCAACGGGTTCAAAGCATTCACGGTGTTGTCATGCGAGCAACTTTACTGTTTGAATCGTGCTTTGCTTTTCTTTTATTTAATCTCGATCAAATATTCTTAATTAGATTTTGAAGATTCTTTCAAGACTTTGGTTGGATTTAAAGATGGCGCGAGGAATGATTGTTTATGGTGACTTGTCACTCGAAATAGTAGGGGATAAATAAGATGAACATATGTATATACACTAATTTGAACGTAGGGCTCTTAAGTCGAATAGAGTACTCGAAGTTCAAACTGAGTACTTAAAGTATTCGAGTACCTGAGAGTCTGTCATAACAAGAAGCATTCGAATCCTCGATATTTAAACACGGTACTCGAAATATCTATGTACTCGTAAGTTGACTTGAGTACTTGAAATGTTTGTTGAGTACTTAATTATTCGAATACTTCAGATTTGGATAGAGTGCTCAAAATTTCCCCAGTATTCAAATAGAATCCAGTACTTCCAATATTCTTAAACTAAAAATTCAGTGTAAGTACTCAATATTTGAATCGAGTACTCGAACTATTTTTTCCTAAGTGCTCAAGATTCATTCAATATTCAACATTCGATTTTACCTAGAATTGTTTCGATTTTACCTAGAGTAGAACCTCTAGTAGAGATTCTACTAAAGTTAAGTAGAAATTCAACCGTCGATTTGCGCCGAATAGAGACATTTGGTATTATTGGCAGCGGGCATTCGACCGAGTCAGTGAGAGCTATTATGTCATCAAGCACAGTACGCACAATGATCGCCTAAGTAGCTGGACCGCGCCAGATATTTTCATAATCGAGAACGGAACGATAATGATGGCTGTGTCGTAATTTACGGCCCCTGGAAAATGCTATTACCGAGCAGTTGCGAATGTAGCAATTCACGCGTTTCCGCAAAAACGCGGCATCGTCCAGGAAACCGCGAATCATTCCTCTTAACGACGGTGTTTTGTATGTTTACTTATCATAGTTCGTGGAACGAGCCAGATTTCTTCATTTCCATAAATTTCGCTAATTATATCTCGTAATTATTGTGCAGCCGGCACACCTACTTCTCTCGACTACTTTATACCGGAAATTGAAATAAATGAGTAACGACACAAAACTGATTAAAACGAAGCAACCTGGTCGTCAGTAAGTTTCGCGTATCATAAAGCCGAGTGAAGAAATCCATTCACAGAAAGCTATCAATTCCAAGTACCGAGATATAATTCTCTTCGTTGTGAGCTCTAATTAATAGGGTCGGTGTGACTGAACTTGAATAAAATTGCAAACGGATTACGTTCAACGGGAACAAAAATTCTAATCTTCCTAAATGGAAAAAGCAGACTCCAGTCGATGCATTCCACCATCGAAGAATTTGCAGCTCTCTCTCTTTCAATATTCTGTAAATAGGGTAAAACTATACAATACGCCCCATTTGACAAAACGCCCCACCATTATTTTATGCACACAAACCAGGATGCATCGACGCGATCGGCAGATTTAAACTTGCCTCAGTCGGCCACAACTGCTGCAATAAAAATCCGAACAAATATTACGGCTTTTAAAGAAATATACAGGAATTTATATTTTCGGCCTTCAGATAATTTGCGGTGAGTCTGTGGGAAATTAAATTTTCTAAGTCACTATTGTTTTTGCTATAAATTTACATATATATTTCGAAAGTAGACAAACTAACCTCTTTAAATTGCTATTGCCCAAACCTTTTTTCACTACGTTATTGCTAAATTTAAGCCCGCGCGGTTTGGTACCTCAGAATTTACAATATGCCCCAGCAAAGAATTTACAATATGCCCCACCTCAAAATCATATTTTTCACGAGTAATGTATTTCTTTTCTTTTTCGTGGATATCAGAAATGTTACGCAAATATATAAGCACTGCATTACGAGCATCCTGGTCAGAGAATGACTTTATGGAAGCAATGGAAAAAGTTAAAAGTAAAAAAATGGGAATTAATGAATGCAGCAGGATGTATAACATACCTTCAAACACTCTAAGAAGACACGTACAAACAGGAATATCTAAAATTCCTTTAGGTCGTTCTCTGACTTTGAATGTAGAACACGAGAAAATGTAAATAAGAAATAATGTAATAATTTTAATCAAGATTGTTCTATTTTTGTTAATAATATCTTTTATAATATATATTCTATAACATTTTGTTAAAAATAATAAAAAGTAATCACTTTTTTATGTCGGGGCGTTTTGTCACAGAGGTGGGGCGTTTTACCAGACGACTGTCTTACAAAACGCCCCATGTAAGGTTCCGGAAAATGATTATTTTCAGTTATTTCCAGTTATATTTTTTTCACAATTTCGGTGTAGTTGTGAAGAGTAATGAACACTTAATGTGTTTACACAAAAAATTTAAAGAATTAATAAAAAATATTTGTTTTATAGACGTTTCTTTAAAAGTTGGGCGTATTGTATAGTTTTACCCTAATAATTACCTTCTCTTCTTTTACATACGTGCTCATTGGAAGGTGCAGAAATGTTTCCTGGTAGATTCAGAAGTAGTTCTTAGCTCTTTGGATAAACGATTTACTCGCGAGTATTTCTACGAAGAGCGATAGGGAGGGAGCGGGTTAATTGCAAGGTTATCTCAGTATCCCTTCAAAGTTGTTTCTAATAAGGGTAGATAAATCGAAGAAGCTAACTGTATATGTAGTTGAAATCGTGTTGCCAGTTGCTGTCTAACCGCTGGTTATGAGGTCTTCAGGTTCAGCGCGAAGATAATGATCGTTTCTTCAGCGGTATCTTGATCTTCTCGAATTCTTTAAAAGATCAGTTTCGATGACCTGATTGTGCGCAAACTACCGTAAAACACGTCGAGTATAAAGGCGGGTGCACACACATCAGTTCGGTGGAGTGTGAACCGCTCCATTTCCAAAACCGAGAAACGATATTTTTTACCATTCACACTGACTGATGATTCTTTTCTATCGTGTGTCTAAAATAGTAACTACCTTCACCAGAGATTCAACTGATACACCGATGCTGTATTATCAATCAATAATGATCACCATTCATCAACACCAAAAAACTACAGTATCACTTCTATCTTATCAGCTACGCTTTCTGAACGCTCCATGTGAAACGCCAAGTCCCAACAGATCTTCAAGTACCTACACAAACCGAAAAAGAAGAGACGCTCGTTCGTATCTTCCTCCCGTTCCCTTTGCTTTATTTCTCGTGACGGAAGGTCGCGCAGAAATTCCAGGCTCGTCGAAAGGTCAAGATCGGGTTTATTTACTTCCAGCTCTCGGGCTTGTGGGGAACGGAGTGCGCAATTAATCGCGAAGCCATCGCGATATCCTCAACGAGGGGTCTCCATAAACCTGCAGAAATAGCCCCAAGGAATTTAGCGCGATACAGAATAGCGTTATTAGTCAACGGGGACGAACCCGACGGAGATCGCTCGCTCGGTTTCCTCGCCGCGAGAACGGGCCCCAACCTGCGCGCTGTCGCGTATCACCGCGGCTATTATTTCGACCTTCCCGCGCATTCCGCGCCGTGATTGCTACCTGCTTTTTGTTTCCTTCCCCCGACGAAATCCTTGGAATCGTCCGCGGATGAAGTCATTTCGAAGGAAAAGAAACCGAACGCTTCGCCTCAGCCTTGCGATCTTTTCCGAGTGTCACCGCGTGTGACCTCGTAATTTTTCGGCTCGTTATCGCGATCGATGAAACATCGCCAACCGATTGTGCAGTTTATGGTCTATCGAGGAGCGTAAAGATTGCACCCAGCGACGATCAATATCGCTTTTATCGCGATTCTTCACCTACGCGTCGTCTGGTCTGGCTTTCGAATTTCGTGGATTTTCGTGTCGTAATGGAGAAGAAAGCGTATGATTTTTGACAGCGAAACGCGAGAGACGATACTGGACTGCGATGCTTAAAGTCGCGAGGACTCCTCGCGACGCGAGGTGTGCTTTATAAGGTGCTTGTTAAATTTTACAACCGGTCATTATGCCCTCGATTCTGGCAAAACACGAGGAAATAATAATTACGCGCGGCGAGCCACTTTGTGTTTCGATACATAGTCGTGTTGCTAAAGAAGGATTTTTGATCTTCGACATTTCGGTTGTCCCGTATATGGGTGGCAGTTTTATTTTCTTTTTTAGCACAACTCTATGTCGAAATTTATGGGGCGAAATACAGTAATGTAAATCTGATTAGATTAGTCAAAACTGAAATAATTCAGCGTGAATATTTTACATGGTAGAAAATCAATCGTCGATCAGGCAAATTTTCTTCGGATTTACGACACGTCCGGAGCAGTTTATTTTAACGTAGAACGCAACGCAAAATTAGTCACTCTTTCATTTATCTTTATTTCTTCTTTTACTCCGAAAAGGTGCGGTCGTCAGAATATTGAAAAGGATCTTACATCATCTTATATTATCAGTCAGATATACTGACTTAAACGTAACAAAAGACCAACACCTCAATTTTTCCAAATTTTCCTCTTCTAAACCAGCGCTAAACTAATTGGGGTAAAACTATACAATATACCCCACTTTTAAAGAAACATCTATAAAACCAATATTTTTTAATAATTCGTTAAATATTTTGTGTGAACACATTAAGCGTTCATTGCTCTTCACAACTACACCGAAATTGCGATAAAAACATAACTGGAAATAACTATAAATAATCATTTTCCTGAACCCTGCATGGGACGTTTTGTAACACAGTCGTCAGATAAAATGCCCCACCTATGCGACTAAACGCCCCGACATAAATAAGTAAAAATTTGCCAACAATACCTTGTGTTTGAGACGGCATTTTGGTTGCAATTCAATGGTACAACGATACATATTTGTAAAAACACGTGGCATTTCAAATTTTGACAATTTACCTTATTTAATACTCGTCAGGTTATAACCTGACTGTAAGCTGTCAAAATTTGAAGTAGATTGCATAGTGAAGATAGCGATTGACAAACGAAACATGTGTTAGTTTCGCCCGTAATGTAGTCCTTATATGTAAATTTGCGTGACGTTTCTGTTATCCAGGAAAAAGAAAAGAAATACGTTACTCGTGAAAAATATGACTTTGAGGTGGGGCGTATTGTAAATTCTTTGCTGGGGCATATTGTAAATTCTGGAGTACAAAACGGTCCCGGCTTCAATTTAGCAACAACGTAGTAAAAAATGGTTCGGGGAATAACGATTTGTAACGATTCGAAATATATGTGTGAATTTATCACAAACACAATAGTGACTTAGAAAATTGAATTTCTCACATACTAACCGCAAATTATCTGAAGGCCGAATATATAAATTCTTGTATATTTTTTTAAAAGCTGTAATATTTGCTCGTATTTTTATTGCGGCAGTTGTAGCCGACTGAGGCAAGTTCCAATCTGATGATCGCGTTGATGCATCCTGGTTTATGTGCGTAAAATAATGGTGGGGCGTTTTGTCAAATGGGGCGTATTGTATAGTTTTACCCTATAACACACACCTTTGACACACCAATAGTCTATAAAACCAATATTCCCTCGTCATTATCAACTCGAAGCATCGCCGACCACTGATTTCTAGCTTGATTTTCCTCGCGCGATTTTCCTCGCGCGCGTCGCCGAGAGAAAACGGCCGCGGCGCCTCCGATCGCCGCTAAACGAGAAACCGCGATCTCCGTTGTCTCTTCTTGACACACATAATAACGCGCCCGTACGCCGTGCCGCATAATTCCTCCATAAATTATCGGCCGGATATGTATTCTAATTCCGGGCGCGTGGGTAAACAGTTATTACTGCAGCCTCGTGTTTTCTACCGCTGGCCATCCGTTCGCCGTTTGCCTGCAAAACGTACGATTCCATATGGGACACGTCCCGGCCCGGTATAATTTATGATAGCTTTCTTAAAAACGATGAGCCGGGATTCCAGCTGGCGATGCGTGCGTATAAACGAGGATTGATTGCATCCTCCGCGCGCCTCGCGTACACGCACCTGAGGAAGATTGTTTAAGGCGAAGGCACGATGATTACGGGGCCCGATCGGCGCTCGGGCCGCGCGAGACGATTATTTAAATGTCACATCTACGGGCACGGCGCTCGACGATCGACCAGTTTCGGGGCAAAGCCCGTCGAGTAATTGCAGCCTCTCGACGTGAGGGATTGTGGGAACTGAGGATCGCTCGAGCTTTGCGCACGGAAGACATCTCGGTTGACAAATAATGTGGTTAATGAGTGAATGCTGAGGCTGAAGGGTAATGCGATAAACTATAGGCATTAGAGCTTTAAGTGTAGGACTTTTCAATGATGCCACTTCTGAGATTGATGATGGTATCCCCTAAACCTCTATTTTACGTCCACAAACTGTATAATATATGTTGTCGTAATTTATGGCATTGTGCTTTCATGTTAATAGTAGTAATAATTTCGACTGACTCCTTGGGAATCAGAAGTCTATGTTGATATGTGAAGATTACTATCGTCTGGTGCACTGTCGATTCTATGTAAGGGGTAGAAGTTTCGTTTGCTATCTGAATAGGGATCTGAGAGATGTTCTGAATTATTCCATATTAGGGGAAATATTTTGGAGTACCTATTTCGCATTAGCATCCTTTCTGGAGCAGTTATTTTGAGATAAGTAGGACAACTTTGGAACCTATGTAGAATCTCTTTCAAGGCTCTCAGCTTTCATCTTCTTCTGTCACAGTACTCTATAACAAAATTGATCACTGTTATTAACCGACTTTCAGTATCTCCCACGCAGTGCATTCTCACTACGAGTTTTCATATTCCATTCAATTCCAATTCGGACTCAGTTCATCACGCCTATAAACATTGCTCGCGTCAGAGTCCGTCCATTTACAGTAACGCGAACTTTCAAGTAAAAGATAGGAGTAAACGAAATAAAGAAATCGTCTGCGCGGAAACAACTTAAAAAACCATTTCCCACGACTTCATCATCGACCCCGAGGAGCATGCAACGTCTCAGGAAGATTATCCTCAGAACCATTAACCATGCTCCCCTTCAAACCCATGCAATCTTAGAACTCAATTATCAATCTGTGCGTTATAGGTCACACGTAGTCGACCGTTAATCGCCGATTGAAACAGCACTCGGCTCGCTCGTTAATTTGTTTATGGCGACCGGTTACATGATTTTCGTAATCAGAGAGCGTATTGTGTACGTCCGCGCGTGTTCGTGGCATGTATCCACGTGTACCACGGCGATGTTCTTGCATGCGCCCGGGAGAAATAATCACCGTTCACCGAGTGATTAATAACTCGGCTAGTTCTTGCCGGTCAGCCATTTTCATCGTTGTTCCAGCCGCGGACCGTTTAGCACGCGGGGGACAAGGGGCCCCGCGTGGGTTTATCTGGATCGTCGTCTCTCCATTCAGAGGCGGGCACAATGGCATTGAACGATCCGCGCAATCAATTAAAATATCGCTGGTATAAATATTAGCTAACGAAGCCCGGATCGGATGCCGGGTGGACACGATGGGGCGAGCTCGAGATCTGGATCGATAAATCGCATCGGTGTCGCAGCGCCGAATTGATCGCTTTCGAAAGTCCGCTGTCTCAAAACTGCTCTGTGCCTGGGGAACACCTCCTCAGATATAATTGGCCCTGATAAATTACGTTTGCTCAGCGCTCTGTACCGTGTTATTACCGGTAACTTCTTTATTTACGATCTTTATTCAAGCGAAACCCGAGAACGCGCGCGAAAATTCGTGACGCGCCTGGCACCTCGGCATTCGCTTCTTTTCCTCGATGCTCCACTTCATGGAGACGAACATTTTTAATGGCTTGTGGTTGAGTGGTTTGAAACAAACTTGCACTTGATGACGTTACCCAGTTTCTTAACTGTTGGTTCATTTTTAAGAGCTCTTTTAATGGAGAGATTTTAAGAGACTTTTTAACGGGGCAATTATTGTGGATGATGAGAATGAAGTGAAATTGAATCGTTAAGTAATATGTAAGTATAATTGTACATTTACTTGCCAGTGTGAAAGAATTTTAGTACTAAGTTAGAAAGATAAATGAATGATTATTGTCCTGCGTAGGGAGAACCATTGTTTCCACTGTTATATAGGGGAGAGTCGTGCAGTACCGACCAAAGCTAGTTCTCGTTTTTTCGACCAGATATTAGCACCTTATTTGAATTAACCAATGAAAATCACAATTCTGTATAACCCATTTCGAGGTCATATTGTTTACTCCAATGCTCTCGATGTTCTGAGGCATTAAACGTATACGTTGATATTCAGTGGGTTAAAAGTTATTTTTTAAAGCTGATCTTTTGTTTCTCGTGTAAGCAAATGATTTTGTCCTATTATGCATACTATCTCTAGTCTATTAAGTTTAATAAAACGTCCTAGTTTTGCAATATTTTTTTGTACACAATATACCATGATCTCAAATGTTTCCCCGTGTTTGTCGTACAGTACCGACCATCCAACTGTCGTGCAGTACCGACCAACATACTCTGTCAACCAGTAGGGACCAAATTTTTCTTATCAGTAAGTTCAATCTGTCAGCAACTCAGACTCTTTATAAGATGTTCATTTAGCCTTCCTTCTACCTTTTTTTCGCGGAAAAATAAAGTTAATAGGGATAGGTATGATAACCTAACAATCAGGAAGCTCGAATTTAATGAAGAAGTTATCCAGTGTATTATTTGCAAGCAGAGTTGGACATTAACTAAATAAAAAATTATGTAAATAAGGATAAAAAGAAAGTTACTTTAACTTTAGATTATTCGACGAATAAAGTTAATTTTTTTTATTCGATGAGAATTTATTCCATGAACAAAGTTAATTTTATTATTTGACGAAAAAAGTTAATTTTTTTTATTCATTATTCGAAATTTTATTGGAATACAAATTTTGCCTATCACTGTTTGCAAGGAATCATTTGACAAAGATTGGGTGCAGTGTACCGAATGTGACATTTGGGTACACGTCAAATACACAGATCAGGAGAATATTAATTATTTTACTTGCGTGTTTGTACAAGTAAAATTTGGCAAAAATCTTGTACTGTAATAATTAAATGTCTTTTTATTAACATTGTTAATCATTTAGATCTAAAACTCTACTAATTTAATATTTGGTCGGTACTGGACGACAATTTTTCGTTTCCTAGAAATTACAACTTTTTTACTTTTGCGAATTATCAATTGTAATTATTAGATTTCCCAAAAATAATTTCCCTCCTTTTACTAAGTTCTATCTATACTATAAACACGTTTTTGAATTTCCGATTTTTATCGACTCTACCCCAAGATATAAGGAAAAAACTTAGAGCGGTCGGTACTGCACGACTCTCCCCTATGCTTAACTTATTATGTTGGTATTACTAGAGGCTCCCTGATTTAGCATCAGGTTCGTCCTCGCTTTCAATAATCCTATCGGCTCTCTGATTTCGCACCAGGTTCGTCCGCGCCCCTAACTAACAAACACATAAACCATATCTCTTGAGAAATACCCTTCTCGCCGGCCTCTCGATAAATTTTAAGGTACAATTCTTCAGTCGAAACTTGTACGGCTGAAATTTCCAAATTGTCGTGACAAATCAACTCGTCTTATCCAACACGGAGGAATTTTTTGAAAGACGAGTTAACTCGTCTTCCCCAGATTAATGACTATCGAAACCCCAAGTTCTCAGTACTTCTCTTCTTTGCCCGGAGAAGGGACAAGCTAGAGAACAGAGTCTCGTACGTCAGTTGCTCGATGATATTTTAATCCGCCGTTGTTAGCCGTAATTTCATTTTACCATATAAAGAGCGCGTTTCCATTAGTACTGTAATCACGGTGGGCGCTCGTTACGCGGACAGGATTCACCGCCTCCCTTCCATTCGCTCGTTGCTTATGACATTCCTGTTGCTTCTATTCGTGCGCCGAGGAAGAAACGTGTTCTTTATTTCCCATTGGGACTGCGCCAGTCTCTCCGGCGCGCTGCGTTCTTGCTGCGCTTAAAATCCAGCGATCCTAGATCGCCGTCAACCGTGACGGGACTACGATGAATGGGACAGGACTCTTCTTCCTCGTAGCCGATGAATGAGACAGGAATCCTCCTTTTCTGCCCCCTTTGAGTTCTAGGGAACTTGTCGACGCTGGGACTCGTTAAGTCCGCGCGCGTCCTACGAAGTTATATTCCAGATAGACGGCGCAAGTATATTACATTCCTCTGTAACGTTCTGCTTTTACGCCGTCCGTCCCTCATATTTTCATTCTGGCTTCCGACGTATCCTGGGGATCTGGTATTTCCTGCGCGGCTCGCCGCGAAATGGTAAAAGTTCCTACGGAAATGTAAAGTAAACGAAGATGGATGGCCGCGATTACTGTCGTCTTGTCGCGTAACGGGATGGCAACAGGATAATTAAGGAATGGAGAGGTTGTAAGTCCAAGTATCAGCGGTTTAGAGTTACCGGTTTTCCTTTCTTTTTGTAGATTAGTGGTAACGATGATGAATTGGTAACTTTGGAAATCGTACAAGATAGGGACAAGATCACGTTTAGTATTCACGGATTAGAATCGCAAGGATTCGAAAGTTTTTAAGTGTTGTAGATGAGAGAGTTTCTCATAGATGCAGTCACTGTCAGTGGCGGATTTAAGGAAAAAGGCCCAGGTGGCAGACGTTCTGTGTGGCCCAGTTTTTCGGGAAAATCAAGAGGTAGTTTACTAAAAACGGGGAAATGTAGTAGTGCGCAAAAAGTTATAGTGTTTGGATACAGTCATAATTTCTTTATTGAAGACTAGCAAAATACCCCCGCGCTTCGCTTCGAGCCTAAGAGAGATATTGAGGACTTTTGGGCAGGGCTGTTAAATCCGCCACTGGTCACTGTCTGAGTCCAGCGCTAGTGTTCAAATTGGCGCAAAGGTTCAAGTTTCCATTTAGTCTCCTGTGTTTAATTCTGAAGATGATCTTGAAGGGCTGTAAGGAGAAGTGCACAGAGGGTGGAAAACGCTGACGATAATATACTCCGTGCACTTCAGACTACACGAATGCACCACAATATTCACAATGCATTTTTATTTTTAAAAAATTCGTCCACGGTCTTGTAATCCACATCATTCAGAAATATACTGTCCGCTACAAATTTTAGCTACAATTCAGAGTATTCCGACCCCCAAATACAATCACAAAATCATTAACACAGAACTCTAAATGACACCCATAAGAAACTGCACCAACTCCCAAGCTTCAACTTCAGACCAAGTTAATTCATTCATCATTCACAATTCACACTTTGATGGCCGCTGCCATGTAGGGTAATTGTGGGAGAGTTGCCGCACGTTACGCAAAATTGTCACCGTGTCTAAATTTTGCAATGAAAATGTTTTCCAAGGATATATCTTATTAGTTCAACATCTTGTGATTCTACTAGCATTAAAGAAAATCAAAATTTTAATATTTGTCACCCTTAAAAAAATTGAAACTAAAAACATCCTTTGGTAGGAGAGACGCCGCACATGCGGGAGTGGTGCCGCAATTCGAAACACGTTTAATTTTCGATTTAAACTTGTTACTTCTAACTTTTTATATAAAAAAATAATAAAAACAAAGTAAAATGAAACATTTTTACTTTATACAATTATAAAATTGGAAAATTAAATGGGTACAGTAGGAACAGATATTATATCTGCTTTTCGAAATTTTTTTTATATTCAGTTGGCATCTTGAGATTAAAATAAAAAAAAATGTGAAAAAAGAATACATAGTCCACAAATATATTTCGATTATAAGATTATTCATTTAAAAATAAATAATTTGCCTTGAGATACCACGTTAGCTATTTTAAAAAACTTTTTCGGTATTTTAAACATTAAAAACATCATTTAAATCGACTTAGTTTCCGAAACAGTACAGTATCAAAGTGCGGCATCTATCCCAAATAAAAGTGCGGCGTCTCTCCGAAATGCCTAGGAGAGGCGCCGCACTTTCGTATTTCCACATGCTAAGTCGAAAGTAACCCATTCTGCCAAGGAAATATTCTACATGGTCCCCTTAACGTATTACAAATGTTGTATCAAGAAAAACTATGAATTTTTAGCTACTATATTAGTGAAAATAGACGCGACGTATAACTATTCAGGCTAAGTACGCTAGGCTTACCTCGAAAAACAGCAAAATCTTTAACAATAATACAGGAAACACGCTCTGGCTTGACAAACTAACCCAAATGAACAGCCTTAAACAAATAAAATCGGCAATGATGTGTTTTATTACCGATATCCTTGAAATACCGATAGTGCGGCGTCTCTCCGAGTGCGGCATCTCTCCCACAATTACCCTATGCGTGATTTCACCATTTCGATTTACTATTTCCTCTGCGCCTAAGAAATCAATTTTACTTCATATTTATCCTCCACAAAAGTATACCTACCATTCAAAGATTTATATCCCAAGTGAGTGTAAGTTTTCTCCAACAAGCTGTCAAAGTGCCAAAACATTGCAACCCCAATAATTGCGAATAAACCCTCAAACTAGTCAAGACCTCACCCCCTCGTCGCTCAATCCAACCCCCCTTCCCGACGAACCGCCCAACAAGAATCCATTCAACCATCAGCAAGGGGTCGACGCTACCCACGTCATTAGTCGTCAAAAACATCGGCGCCAAACGCGCCTAATCTCGCTTACGTGACCAAGCAGATGAATGAGCTTCCTCCTGGTACATATCGGGGCGGGAGGAGGGAGCCTCTCGAGGGTACCACTTACGACGGGGAACGAGTATGCTATCAGTGTCCTGTCCCCGCAAAAAAAGCAGGGAATAACGCGGCAGGCTGGCGCTGCCGGTTCTTCCTCGCGATCAACAATGGCGATCACGTGTGCCGCGGCGCTTCGTTTTGCGCCCGTGCGCACAGTGGTCCCGCTTCTACACGCGCAGGTGAGCCAGCGTGTGTGCGCGTCGCCGGCATAGCCGTGTCGTTCGTACCCGACAAGGCTCCATAGACGGTCCCGCGAGGGGGTTGAAGGAAGGGGTTAGAGGCACGCATGAATGGAGGCTTCATTCATGTGCTCGCCTTTCCGCGTGCACACGCCGCCTGCCTTCTGGTTTTGTTTCTATCGAGGGGGACCGGGCATCGATGTTACACGCGCGGCGTTCCTCTCCGCGGAAACAATGCGCTCGTTTCAGACGCCGCTGCATCGGCGCTGGTGCCAACGACGACCTGGATTTATAAGTCGAGCTGTCGCGTCGACGCTTCCACTCGCGGCATTCATTTGGAATCGATCGACACTACTGCTTTCAATCAGGGTGCGTCGGTGATGGGAGGACTGTGCTAGTGGGATTTGGGGAGGTTGATGGGGGTTGAAGTAGGTTTGGTGAAGCTGGAAATTTCGGTGGAGAAGATGTAGTCAGAAAAACCCCTGGAAATAATCGTTTAAATTATCGGATTGACATAAAAGTACGTACATCGAAGCGTATGGGCTGATGCGTTAACAAATTTTCACTTCTTTGACCTCCCGTATCTCAGAAACTAATTGTCACCTCAACTTGAAAATTTGTTGTGATTGGTGTTATATCATAATGTAGGGGAGACCGGGGCAAGTTGATACGTTTTTCAGTTTTCATTGTTTTTCATTTTTGTTTGAATCAATTACTTAATAATAAATATGCTAAAATATACTTTGGTCCTTCCTCTTTAATATATAGTAAGCGAAAACTTGAGAAAGTACATACAAAATGAATGAAAAAATGTTATTTGGACGAAGGCAAAGTGTATCAATTTACCCCACTGCGGGGCAAGTTGATACATCTTTAAAATATCTGTTTAATGAGTAACTAATAAATTTGAAAAATATAATCTCAATCTAAATACCTTTCCAACAGTCAAAAGTTCAAAGATCAAACAGATTTTTAAACAAACATACCTAGAAAAACATTTTTATTTTCATTTTTTTTATGTCTGGAATATCCCACTTTAACATGAGGTGTCTTCTTCTTTTTGTTACTATATTTTAATAAACTCATTGTGTCATGATTGTATATTTTTGTGCATGGCCTTAATAATATTGAGTCTTTTTCTATTTCGGCACACGCTTTTTCCAAAACATCCTACGATATTTCGCCACGATTTGTCTTTTTGATATAATTTCAAACCATTTTCCAAGAAATATAAAGAAAAAATTCAATTAAAAGTAGTCGGGGAAAATTAATATACTGTATCAACATGCCCCAGAGAAACCGTATCAACTTACCCCACAGGAAGTCATTATGTATAAACATGTCCATAAAAAAATGTAGAGCATATAAACATAATTACAAAACGTAATTACCTTACCTTCAAAAGACTCAATATGATGCCAAATTACTTCGGGTTATAAAATTCTTTATATCGTCTCAAGACGGATTGGAAAGTGAACACAACTATTTACTTTTTCTTTATATAAACGAAAACAGTTAAAAAACGATTGCTAACGTCAAGGTACACCCACGTACGCTGGATTGTAGGAAAGAATTTATCAACATGTTTCACATATCCCATTGAAATGAAGCTACATATATACGGTGTCGAGATAATTCGTCTGTATCAACCTGCCTCTGTATCAACTAGCCCCGGTCTCCCCTACCATTTGGCACAAAATTTAGTTCCAAAATCGTGGGACCAAAAAGAGGCTAAAAAAGGCCTCATTTTTGGGTCACTCTTTGCATTCTGTGTATTCCTCGGATTCTATCAGATCTTTTTACACTGATTGTGAGTCCCACTTCCTTTTGAAACCTTAATTACTATTTTACTAAAACCGATGATTGCTCGATCAGATTTTATCCAACTATCTTGATTACTCTGAAATTCTCGCGATTTCTACACCTCCTCAAGTCCCCTCAAACGAGATTCCGAAATCGTTAACTCAGCAACAGCATTTGAACGAAAAGACGAAGTCCGCCTCTATTTGCGTTAACTTTCTTCTTCCCGGCATAAAGTCGTAGAAGTTTCAACCGTTCAATCACCATAAATTATCACTTTCTACTCGCCGCAACGTCTATCGCGATCCTTGCGGCAGCCTGCACGCACTTTGAATCCCGATGCATGCAAATCAGACGCTTCATCCTCGAAGCGCAATTAAGCGTGAATCGAGGGCGTTACAAATAAACCGTTCACCGTGAGAAACAAAACCTTTGTTGAATAAATTCCTCGGCTTGATTATCATCGAGATCATGGACTGTCCATGCATAGCAATTTTCTTGTTTCCCTTTTCTTTCTCCCCCTCTGTTTTTCCAGCGACGAATGGAGATTGTTTCTTCATCGATGCGCTCTGTCGTTCGTCGTCCTTCGTGATGGCGTTGCACGCATCGGTGAGCCCGTATAATTGAAATTCAGCCACGAGATTCGTGGATCGATCGTGTCGCGACCTCTGTCACGGATCACTGTCGGTTCCAGTGGCTTCTCCGTGGAAACGGCGGCGTGACAAGCTGAGTTCCTCGGCAGCGACAATCGAGAGACGGGAACCTGTAAATCACCGCTCGATCGTGCGGTTAGATGAAATCATTGTGCCCGCGACGGCGTAGATAAACGTGTACAGGCAGATTCAAAGCTGCTGGAAGAATTCAAACCGGGCAGTGGAAATCGTAAAGAGGAAGAAGGAGACTTGTAATTAGCAGTTTGTCGAGGTATTCGGTCGTTTCATTAAAAAATCTTTTAAACATTCCTGGTGCGATGTGTATTTATTTTTATATCTATGACTTATTATATATATATACTTTTAACACGAATGTAGGGACGTACGATGACTTCAGAAAATACTTTTAACTTCCCTTGACAAGGTTTTAGTAACTTCAAACAATTATGTGTCACAAGTCACCTACCCCAAAAGTAACAGACCTAAGGGTAGAGTTATCACCTAAAAAGTATTCCGCTATTGCATCCCTCTGAATAAACATTTTCCTAAGCAACAGTGTTTTCACACATTTTTAACTCTAAAATAATTGCTAATGAAACGCCCACAATTGTACTCTATCAAAATGGAAACTATTTACACCCATCTTTACACAATCTTTCTCAGCATCCTACGCTCCAAAAATTCTAACCCCCATTTTTTCCTTATCAAACACTTCCATACACCAGTCACTCGAAATTCTGCACAGAAACGTCCACGTGCTCTCGAAATTTCCCAACTAATCCCCATCAACCTCTTCACGAGGATCAGCCTGTACATGTCCGTAGGGGGAATAAATAAATGCCCGGCTGGATCGTTTTATATCGAGCTGCTATCTCGACCTTTCTTCCCCGACGGAGAGGCTGTAGAGGCTCTCGCCTTGTAAGGAGTAAGGGCTGCTTATGTACGGCCGCGTACGTGTATTCATATAAGACCGTTTCCACGTTGGGACGCAGCCGCGTCTATCTTTCGTCCGGTTACGAGCGAAACTTAAGTACTCGCGCGGTTTGATGAATGGACCGTAGGACAGACGGAGCACGTGGGTGGAATTACAGACGATTCGCCTGTCTGGCCTCGCGACGCATTATCGGAAACTCGGGGACGATCTATGCTTCACGATCGTTCCGCGATAGAATCGTTTCGATGCCAACATCCGCGGGGCCCCTGAAGTCTGAATCAATGGGAAAGTTACATAGGGTAAAACTATACAATACGCCCCACTTTTAAAGAAACGTCTATAAAACAAATATTTTTTATTAATTCTTTAAATTTTTTGTGTAAACACATTAAGTGTTCATTACTCTTCACAACTACACCGAAATTGTGAAAAAAATATAACTGGAAATAACTGAAAATAATCATTTTCCGGAACCTTACATGGGGCGTTTTGTAAGACAGTCGTCTGGTAAAACGCCCCACCTCTGTGACAAAACGCCCCGACATAAAAAAGTGATTACTTTTTATTATTTTTAACAAAATGTTATAGAATATATATTATAAAAGATATTATTAACAAAAATAGAACAATCTTGATTAAAATTATTACATTATTTCTTATTTACATTTTCTCGTGTTCTACATTCAAAGTCGGAGAACGACCTAAAGGAATTTTAGATATTCCTGTTTGTACGTGTCTTCTTAGAGTGTTTGAAGGTATGTTATACATCCTGCTGCATTCATTAATTCCCATTTTTTTACTTTTAACTTTTTCCATTGCTTCCATAAGGTCATTCTCTGACCAGGATGCTCGTAATGCAGTGCTTATATATTTGCGTAACATTTCTGATATCCACGAAAAAGAAAAGAAATACATTACTCGTGAAAAATATGATTTTGAGGTGGGGCATATTGTAAATTCTTTGCTGGGGCATATTGTAAATTCTGGGGTACCAAACCGCGCGGGCTTAAATTTAGCAATAACGTAGTGAAAAAAGGTTTGGGCAATAGCAATTTAAAGAGGTTAGTTTGTCTACTTTCGAAATATATAAGTAAATTTATCGCAAAAACAATAGTGACTTAGAAAATTGAATTTCCCACAAACTCACCCCAAATTATCTGAAGGCCGAAAATATAAATTCCTGTATATTTCTTTAAAAGCCGTAATATTTGTTCGGATTTTTATTGCAGCAGTTGTGGCCGACTGAGGTAAGTTTAAATTTGCCGATCGCGTCCATGCATCCTGGTTTGTGTGCATAAAATAATGGTGGGGCGTTTTGTCAAATGGGGCGTATTGTATAGTTTTACCCTAATGACGGAGACGCTTTCCTATCTACAGTGGTCTATGATTACAGTAGTTTCTTCATTATAAATAGAACACTGGTGGAAATATTTCGTGGTTGCATGATTGATAAAGGGTGAATATAATCAAACATACCCTTTTGAAAAGTAATCTTCGAGTTCAATCTAATATTAAACTAAATAAATATCTCTGTTGCTATTCCTGTCATTTCTTAGTTCAAAGATTCCAAGTATACTGTGAAGAAGAAGAAGATAGAAGTAACGTTGACTCTTAGCACGTGAAATGTTATGTGCGAGTGAAATAGTGGTCGAATAGTTGGAATAGTATCGCGTGGCATTAAGGAGCCGAGAAGATATGCGATCTGCAATGCGTGTTACTAGCTTCAATTTAAAGCAAGAGAAAGTTACGGATCACCGCGAATTAAACGGGTCAAATTGTCGCGGATCGCCATTCCCTTTAACGATCCAATAAAATTCCAGCCTCTATGCGCTTGATTATCCCGTTTCCCTGCGTTTACGAACGCTCAGGTGCATCCTGCACCATGTAGAAGGCTCTGTTTACGATTCCAGTTCCAAGAAACTGTAATCTCTTGCTCCTAAATTTCTTTATTTGTCTAAATGGATCTCCATAACATTCCAGGTCACCCATTTCATTCGTAATTTTCCACTGTATCCATTTAAATAATCGTCACTCTAACGTCTCCATAAAACAGCTCGATACAAACAGAATATTTTCAGCTGATTCTGCACCACGAGGACCACAAAACTTTTCGCTAGAAAAAATCAAAACCGTGTCAGGACATGAAAATGAAAGTCCAATTCGAAATAACTACTGGGCCTCGTTTTACCATCCCTTGTTGAAGTAGGTTATTTAATCTGCACTTTTCAACTAGCCACATTTCCTCCATCTTTCCAAGCACTCTGCCTCTGAAACCGGCAACCCGCATCCAGACCATCTAAATTCATCCCGCACCTTCCACTCAGACGACCAGACTCAATTTCCGAAGATCAGAGCGTTTCAGACGCGAACTCTAGCAAATAACAAACTTCTTTGCGACGTACACGCGTTGAATCGCCGTTGAAGAAGCGCAGGAATGTTTACGAGTGCTCGGCTGGCGTCGGTGTTCTCTTCTAGGAATGTGCTGAGCACCTCGTCGCCGGCTTCTCGTGGAAGATCTTATTTGTAGAGCCAGCTATTATCCGCGAAAAACGCGGCTGAATAATGCTCGGGTTGACGATGTGCCGGCTTCTGCCGCTGGAATACGATGTTTGATGAATGAAGGCGAAGAAGAAGCAGTGAACCAGACGAACCAGGCCTGGCTGGCTGACTTCCTCTCAATGGGACGAGTCGCTCGGTCGTCTTTTTAAAGGCTGATCTCGTGTCGTTAAGCCTCCTATATAATTCGTTCAGTCGTTTTCGCCGTATATGGACGGGGAACGAATCGAGTAACTCGTATTTATTCGCTTTTTCCCCTCTTCTCCGCCGAGCTGCTTTATAATAATCATGTCCGTCCCTGTCGTGTAATTATTAATTCCCCGGTAAAAAAAAAAGAGAAAAAAATTTCGCCTTTCTTCTTTGCCATCGTTTCTGAAGCACAATGCGATGGACGCTTTGCGTTCTGGGGTTTTAAAATTGGAAGGGATTAAATTAGAAATATATACGAATTGAATTGATTGACAGCAGTTGATGTCGACTTTGAGTAATTTGTACTGCTACTTTTTCGATCGATAATGATTTTTGGTGCGTTACAAATTTCTTTGGCGAACTTTGGAGCATAGTAAAAGAGGGATATTTACGAAACTTGTGTATTTATATTTTTTATATATTTTATAAAGATTAATGTTTTTGGCCATGAATTGCTACGTGATTCCATAATGCCTGCTCGAGAAAAATAGGAAAATAAATGCACTGTAGAAACGTAATAACGTAGATCAGTAGTAATTGTCGGCTGGTGTGTTATCGATAGTTGACTGAATAGTTTATTATAGTGAACAAAATTTTTATTAGGTACATTATCGATAGAGCTCCATAAAAGGACATTCTGGTTCGTACTCTATTTCTGTTTATTTCTCGTATCAAGGCTCTGCCAGCGAAACGGCACACTATGAATCATACGGTAATTATATTCGTTAATAATACGTTACAACAATCGCTTCATGAATATTTCCTCGTTTCCTGTATCAAGGCTGTTTTCATACGAACGTTCAAGAATCATAAAGTTCGCCATATTTGTCCACCATAACTTTATTACACTCGATATTTCACTTTACCTCTTACAAACGTTGCTCTGTTATTTATGCCGCTTCTGTGCCCATTTTATAAAATTCTTTTTTATTCATTTGAAGTTGTTTTCGAAGAAGAAACTTTCATACCGATTCTTGCAATCGGATTCAGTTGCGGTCAACTTACTTTTTTCTATTCACAGAGTTATGTAAATTTATATTAAAGACTCGGCTCAACTGCTCTCAATCTGCAATAGTTCTCCAATACATATAAATATAAACTATTGTAGATAAATGTGTGGATGGGAATTTTTATTTATATTATTAGATGTTCGCATCTCCATAGGCGATCGATTAAAATTTCATTCAATTTATTATCTGATAATTACAGTGTGACATAAAATTGAATCCATCTTGTACCAATGTGTCCAGAATTTCAATTATTATATTAAAGAGGTGATCGATCACATTTTTCTTTCCATTGGAAAGAAACAATAATTTATATCCAAATTCCTCTAAATTATAGCTACCATGACACACCAGATCCTTTCTTGAAACCAGTTTCCTCGAAAACGAAAACTCAAGCTCACAAGTTCCCATCAACATCTTCCAAACATTTTTCAAGGAATCCGCCACGATTCACGGGGCGTCCTGTATTAATACCAGTCATTTCTATTTACGTAATAATCGATAACCATTTATCGACTTGCCTGTTACTCCCACGCGCAAGTCCAAGCACATATCTCCAAGATGACACGCGGTGATTTACGGACCTGCTGGCATTGTTTAATAACGCGCCGCGTATGAAAGGCACCCGGAAGATTCCACGATGCAAGATATCGAGGGGTTCTGCCATTTGGGATCGTGGCTACGTTCCAGAGATAGGCATGGAGGCGAGGTAACGCCGTTGTTCACCCAAAACCAGAAATCCCTAGCACCAGGTGCGCTCATCCAAGGAAGAATTTCTCTTCGGTCGGATCGATTCGAAAGAATCTTTGGCATAAATAAACGCGTAGATAGGTACATTTCGTCGTTCACGTCTAACGAGAAATGTCAACAGTGCCAAACGAAAATTCTCTCATCAAACATTTTTGAATTCGCAGGAGAGATTACAGTTGGCAAAACAAGTTAAAAACTATTTACCTGTTTCAATTCTTTTTTATCACTACTGAGTGGACATATTCTAAAAAGTTTCTTTTATTGTTAAAAAAAGAAAACAACAACAATCCATTTCATTCCATTTATATTTGGAAAATAGTTACAAAAATTCAGAAAATTCGATATATTAAGGATGGTATTGTGATATCCCACTATTTTTCGTTTTTTTTTTAAAAGAAAAATTAATATACTGTGATATCCCACTATTTTTCGTTTTTTTTTTTAAAAAAAACGAAAAATAGTGGGATATCACAGTATATTAATAAGAATAATAATCAAATGTTACAAAGTACGTTTCTAACTTATAACTATCCACGATTCTATGCTTGCACTCGAGGCCGATCTATCGCCGGCGCTTCATCGCCGAGGACAATGCCCTGGGACAGTTTTCTAATCGCAGAGCAGTCTTACAATTAGAAGGCGATCCATCATTCGTCGGTGTCCACGGGCATCGTCGCCGAGTAGCCCGAGTGAAGCCAGAGAGGCTCGAAATACATCTGAAACAGGTGTGGTCGCCTCGTGGAAATAGAATAGGCAAGTTCGCGGATTGGCGTGAGACAACCGGGCGATTTCGTCACGCGATGGGCCACGGTTTCTACGACAAAAAAAAAATATCTGTCTTACGCAATCCGTGGCTGCCTTTTCGAAATTCCGCCCCGAGACAATGCTGCTCGTCCGTACGCTCGCGATGGATCTCGAGCGACGAGGACGACGTATTGGCCGCGGGTGGGCGAACTCGTTACGACGTCTCATTAGTCAATGTTCTGTCGGTTGGGCGAGGTAAAACGAAATTCTGTTGCCAGCGCAAGGTTGCGACGGAGTATAATGGGTGTACAGGAACGTCGAAGGGAATACGAATGCCAGGAATAAGAAATTTTCGACTGAGTTTCGAATGTACCTGGTGTCTCGTTTTAATTGAAATCAGTTGGTCCACAGAAGCACAGTGGCAATTCAGTGGTTATTGTTAGAGGAAAATATTTATTAAGCGCAATAATTTAAGTAAGGCCTAAAAGAATAGGTAAATTTAAAATTTGTTTTCTCAGGTAGGTAATTTTTCAGTGAAATTACGTTTTTTTTTTTTAGGAAAGTTAGGTAACATTTTAACTTTATTTTCATACATTATTTGTTACTTAAAGTTTTAAAATGGCGAAGTTTTATAATGTTGTCTACCGTCATGTCTTTTCAGCGGGCTCCCAGTACGAAAAGAGATTGAAACATGAAAAATAAAAAATTCTTATTTCAACTGAAAGAAAAATAGATTTTCGTCAACGTAGCGTGCGGTTTTTATCATATTTTAATTTGTTCAATTTTTATAAACCTCTAAAGTCGGAGTGTTCCAGTGAACAATTTTTTTTAAAATTTAATGGTGTAAAATTAGGGATGTATGTATATTTCGCATTGCGAGACTCTCATAAACGCAAGGCATTATCGGGCCACGTATCCAGTGAAGAATTCGTAAACGATTTTTATCGCAGTACACAGTACTCATACATCATTCTGGCTACGAGTCATTTCGGTGCCGATGATTCAAAGGAAGTAGGTTTATCTTGTTTACAGTTTATCCAATATTTTAGAAACTTCCACCTTCCACAATGCTACGCATTATTGAGACACGTTGCCATGAAAATTTGAAAATTGTGTTCGGAACGTGACAAAATCATTTTAAAGAAATTACACTGGAAAGTTTATAAGGTTCATTGTTTCGTTTATTCACCTAGTTTTACCTAGTAATTTGCTTGTTCATCAAACAGTAAAACAGTATGCAAATTTTCTCCTTCTCCTGCTCTTTTCTTTTTCTTTGACAGAACCTCTTGTTTCTTCTTTCAACTTCCCGTTGTTTTTTTATTTCGTTCTTCTTCTTTATATACCAATCTTCAGAAGACAATACACAATACCTTTCATCACTACCATCGTCAATCACGAACATGTCTAATTTCTAACCACCATGTACAAAAATAGCTGCCTTAAATTATCAACGAAACCCTCACAACCCATCTAAACATATTCTTTCAGAAACATTGTTCTAGACAGTATTTCATTCGAAACTATAATTTTCGCATACGGGAGGAGAACCTAATCTTCTGCCATATTAAAATTCATTGAAATCTGCCCATGCTTGGAAGTGTAGGGGAGACCGGGGCAAAGTGACACGAAAAAAGTTTGAACACGAATAAAATTTTTCCCTTTATATAAACATGTGTGGAAATAGATTTATAATATAATTTGAACATTACTATTGATAAATGACGAATAGCAATACTTAAAATAAACTTAAAGTATATTAAAATTCAATTTGAAAAGAAAATGCCAAAACTGACCACTTTACCCCATATATGGGGTAAAGTGACCTACTATCCGGGGTAAAGTGAGGTGCAACAAAATAAGAACTTTAATTAAGGATATAGGTAATTATTAACCCCTTGCGCTGGAATGACGTGTATAGCACGGCAGCTTCTGGCTTTTCTGCACCGTGGTTGTCAAAAACTGTGGCAGATATTTCATTTTTTTGAGGTTAGATTCTGTTCCATCACGCCGCGAGGTTTTCTAGCCAGCAGACAGGTTGGGGATATTGCGCACATCACTTGCGCATTGGTTCTTAGCAGCCATTTGCAGCTCAGTTTACCCCGGTCACTTTACCCCGAATGTGTACTCAATGGAAAATTAATTATTTAATAATGTTAGTATTAATGTTTTCTCAAATACGTGTACATGTATGTTTAGAAGCTTGTTATAAACGCGCAGAAAAAAAATGGAGTTAAAATAACATATTTAAGACTCATTTATCCAAAAAGCTAAATTGAAAAGAAAACCAATTGGAAGTCACTAAAACTTCATTTTTAATTTTTTAAATGAATTTCCATTTTTCGATATCTGAATGTGCATAATTATCATTGTGGTATTACACACATTTATTACGTCACCAAAATTTGTAAATATATTCTATTGTTAAAGAATAAATTAAGGAAGCTCATTTTACCCCGAGGTTCACTTTGCCCCGGTCTCCCCTAAGGCATTGACAGTCGACTGGCAACGAACCACAGCGCATGCCTGGAGTGAGCTTAAATTGTTTCTGCCTGGTTTTGATTAATGAGATGGTGGTTCCCGTTTGTTCCCGATACCACCTCTAATTGCTGCCTTTCTTTCGACGTGGAGGGCCGGTTTGCATAGGTAAAACGTCGCCCCCCGGCTGGGAATAATGAGATACAGGCTACGAGGGCCATTTACGATCCGTCGTGATCGATGCCATTGGCACGTACGCATACTTATCGGGACCTGTCTCGAAAACGTCCAGCTCCATCATTTTTAATTAAGAGAACTCGTCCCAACCGATCTCATTTGCTTATCAATGCCGCGATCGGCTCGTAATTACGTGGGCAGAACTAGTTTTATATTCGACAAGTACATACTGATTTCAGCGCTTTTTACCCAACTCCCCTTATGGTAATGCGCGCCGATTTTTCTGCCACCGTGAAATGTCGTTCTCCTCCGATACAATCAGAGCGGTTGCTGCGTTTCAAAAGATCGGGGAAAAATGTAGAAATATTCCAAGGCCCCATCCATCTTCGCGGTTTTGTAGAAATGTTGCCGGCTCTATCTCCATATCTTAATAAGAGGATTCGATTTCGATTTATAGTAGCAGATTATAACTCCGACTAGACTTGTGCATTAATACCTAAATTAAATATTTTCCTCGCTCGAATTTAAAATACGGACTTCTCCGTCCTTCATGGATAACATATTTCAAAGGATACATTTTTAATCGTTATATGACTTACAAGTTCAATATATTACTCCAAAGGCAAATGAATTTGGGTGATTAGAAATTATTTACATTAATCTCACCGTGCTTTAATGGACATCCTGCGACGTCGATCGTCGAAGCAGAAAACAATGAACGGTAACCGAGGAGGTACAGTAAGAATTTAAGGATAAAGAAAACGCATAACGGGCAGAGACGCGGGAGTCGACAGCGTGGGTGTCAGTATTTTCGTTCTAACCTAATTCAGTAGTTCTAGAGTTACACGGTGCCTTCCTAAATATAAAATCTAGCGCGCGGTTCGCGCTGTAAAACGCCCCCGATGCCTTGCGCGCCTGTTTTTTGCGAGGAACAATGCGCGCTCGCGAAACGTTTCCTGATGGGTTCTATTATGAATCACATCAACGAATTCTCGATTCAAGTCGTCGGGGATAGAAGCTCGTGCTCGATTTTAACTTTTCCTCTCGTAATTATCACGGGAGATATTAATTGCAATCGAAAGAAGGAAGATGCAATTATGGATTTTCTTTTCTTGGTTGCAGTTGAAAGAGAGTGTGTTGAGGACTGTTTTACGTTTGTAGCTTTCGTGTACAATTATGGGAAATGTTGGTATGAGTTTGGTTCATCGAAATTGAACGAGGTTGGGTGCAGTTTACAGCTTGTTCTAACTGGTTGGTGGACTAAAGATTTGGATGAGTTTCGTTGTTCTAGGTGCTAGGGCCAGTATCTAGTATGGTCCCCGGTTTTACCCAGTCTATGGGGTAAAATAGTAAAACGGATCATAATTTAAATCATTACATTTTTGTAGTTTCCCTTTTATTACAAAAATTGGATACGTACTATTATTTAAAAAAGAGTTTATTCTAATGAATCCCAAGTGCAATTTCTATTTCACTTAATAATGTCAAAGTTATGAGATTTTATTCTTAACGTCCCCATTTTGCTCCAGTCTGTCCTACTTCTGTGCTCGCGAAACTTGCAACTTCACCCTGCCGTACAATACTAAATAACGAGCATACTGTAAGTCTTCGAGAAATTAATCTTCACATAGGAAGTGCAAACTAGCAGATCCTTGCACATAACTCTAGTAGTTTCAAACTTCCGCAGAACAACTCCAGCTGGATCGAACCCCGCAAACTCTATAAGACATCCACCGCAATTACTCCCTGAATCATTGCAATTCACCAAAACATTCCGACTCATTTCCAACCCTATTCCCACCTTTCTGTATTTATGCACCTCAACTACTGTAAAATGGGGGAACATTGGCAGGTTTTTGATACATTTTGTTATATAATGTAAAAATTAAAATGTTTACAGTTGCTTTAAGTGTCCTATCATAACATCGCATGTTTCGTGATTGTATTACAAGTGTTAAAATGCATAAAATATTTGTCATTTTCTTCTTTAATACATGTTAAGGGGGAACACCACTGTGAAAGTTGAAAAAATTTCGATTTTTTTTTCTTCACTTTCTTAATGTTTAACTCTTCAAAAATACTCTCTGAAAAATTCAAGTTGATATTCGAAGAATTGACGAAGATACAGTGCATTTTGTGAGACGCGTCACGATGCCGTTCCGAGCGCGCTATGTTAGCGGCAAATAGCACGCCGACATTTTTCTTACCCACTGTTCCCCCACATTGTTAAAGGTTATAAATTTTGGGTTTTTCCCGTTTTTACGTACGGTACGCTGTTCGTTCGAGAATCGAAGAAATGCAACCGTTGATCGGGCATTCGAGTGACAGTGAACGTCACGAACGGAAGTGTGATTTTTCCCGTGCAAACTTTAAACGCGATTTTCTCGAAACGACATTTTTCTAACTGATCGAATCAATAGCTCTGTCAATTTTTATCCGATCGACTTGAAATTTTGATAGGATCTTTAAAACAAGAGTATCTTCAGTTGTACGTACCGATTTTTTGATCGAAAACATATTTTGTTAAATACGCTCGAAAAACTATCCATTTTTTTGCGGATTTTCGAAACTTTTTCTTCCCAAGCGCACCATTTTTACAAAAATATTTTTTTTTATAAATCGGTACGTACAACGGAAACTACACTCATATCGATTATATTAAAAAAAAAATTGATTTCAGAGTTGCCGTTCCAAAGATATCGTTTCGATAAGCGACCTATGTTTTCTTGTGAGGGATGTAGGAGATTAACTGTATATGGAAATCTATGCATGTTTTTCTATTACTTTTTTTTTTATAGTCTCTTAAGACATTGTACTAAAGATAGGTAATAACAATTTTATAATAAAACTGTAAGTTGTCCCTTAAAAAAATCTTAAAAATGGGCTCATTTTTCCGGCCGTCACAGTGGTGTTCCCCCTTAAATACCAGCCGGTACGGGGTAACATTGGCACATCATATAAATAGCAGTAAGAGGTAAAAAGTTTTACTACTCTGAAGTCAGTAAAGACTGGTTCAGACACGTCCAGTAGTTTAGTCGATTAGCAAATAATATTGTCTTTAAAGTAACCGATATTTACTGCTTTTTTATCGAGATATTTTTTAACCATTACTTTCATGTCAAATGGGGTTAAAGGATAACCCCATGTAGCCACCGCCAACATTGTATTTACTATAACTTTTTCTTCATCAGTGCTTAAAGTAGTTGGATGCCCCACACGCTTGGTACAAGAACGTTTCAAATGGTTTTGAATAGTACCTCTACTTATATTATATTTTTTACTAGCTTGCTGTTGAGACATTTCAGTTCTAACATCAGCTAAAGCTTTATCAAGATCGGAATCTATAAATGCTTTATACTTCCTCTTTCCGATAGTCGCTGTATAAGTTCTAGGCATTATTGCGATCTAATGTTATTAATAATATAATGTATAACGTAACAAAGTTATCTATTCGACAGGCGATTATTGGATATCTAACCGCAAACGTTGAAACAATTGAGTACCTAAAATCTCGATCTCGAATGCGAATTTTTATGTTCATGCGTATAGGTGCCAATGTAACCCCGGCATGTGCCAATGTTATCCCCTGCTGCCAATGTTCCCCCATTTTACGGTATCTGAGCTCTCGAAAAATCCCCCCGTCCGCTGCGTGCAACGATACCGATTTACTCGCGCCTGGAGCACCAAGTCCAGCAAGCGAGCCCAACCTGCCCATAAATACCCGGCACAAATTACACAGAGAGGAATAAACCGGCGATGGTCCGCGCCAGCGTCCATTAAGCATCGGAGCTAACGATTCGGACAGCCATATTTTCTCGAATTAGCGGGCATGGCGATCGGAGGTGGGTTCGCGTGGACGTTGTGCAGCGATCGCGAGGCCTCTTCGCGATGGGGGGACCCGATCGGCACGAGTGGGACACGGAAAGGTGGGCATCGAGTCGTGGGGTGGGAGAATTTCCACATCGAGGTACCTGCCAATCGCGATCGGCCGGGTCTTACCTGCAGCCACAATTGCCCATGCATCCAGAGACAGATTGCCAGGTGGAAATAATAGCGGCGCGTTTTGCCCCCGCCCGGCATCGGTCCGCGGCCCTTTTCCCCCGGCTCGCGGCGACCTGTCGGTGACATTTACATTTGGACATACCAGCCGGGAAAAGTTTTACAACCGGCGTCTCTCGATCGTCCAATCAAAGTTCCAGCGGGGGCTTGTGCAAGTGGGCATTATACACGCCGGCCCCGTATTCCGACGTGTCTCTTTTTGCCCGGCTTCCTTCGGGGAGATCGTTACTATCGCCGCTGCTCCGTTATGCCAAAAGATCGCTCGGGGAACAGTTTCTTTCGGTTGGTGGAAACGTGTTGCGCATTACGTGATCGGTAAGAAGTTGGCTAGGTTTGAATAATGGGGATCTTAAATGAGGTGTTTGAGGATATTTGCAGGGGGGTGGGGGTGCGTTGGTTCGTTGGAGGTAATTAGTTGGAGTGATGGGGGAGAAGGAGTTGCAGCAGTTGTGGTTGGGAAAGAGGTGCAGGTGTGGGGGTGGTGAGAGGTGTGTGCAAAGTGGAGGAAGATGCTCGACGGGGGAGAGAATTGGTTGGGTCTGGGTGGCGGTGGTGGTGGTTGATTGGGAACTCACTTGTCGAACCTGGAAGATAAAAAAATATGATCTATTCAGATGTGAATCCTTCCTAAATTGGAAAGTTGAATCTAGTCGAGCTAGTATAGTGAATTTAAGTACGTCATCCTGTAAATTCCAAAAAAAACTGCACATTATTATTATTATTATTATTATTATTATTATCTACGGGAGAACCCTTTAGTATACAATATATGAACATATAAGTGGATTAATATCACAGATATAACTTAAAATAAAATAAAATAAAATAATTGAAAATACTATAAAATAAAATAACGTGATATAGAATTTTACACAGAAAAACAGAAACATTTCAAACAGAAAAAATAGAAAAAAATTAAAAAAGACAATGAACTAGACTGAGCACTCACAAGGAACACTATTCAATTGATGATGGAATCGCGCAGATTTTTTTATATAGATCGAAGGTATATGTTGCAGAGGTCACAAAAATGTAAATTAAAGATGCTCCCAAAAGCTGGTCTGACCTTGAAAAATCAACAAAGGTGTAACAAGGGAAAGAAGAAAAATGAGAGAAAGAGAATGACAAAACCGTTTGTTGAAATTTATTTATCTCTATTATATGAAAATACGTTATAGTAAATGAATGATAATAGATTAATGATAGATAACAATTTGAAAAAATAATGATAATACTATTGAAATCGCAACAGTAATTAACCATTACATTAATGATAATCTTGTCGACAAGAAGCTTTATAAAAGTGATTGAAGCAATAATAATTTTCACAATGACTGCAACGAGCGAACACTGTTTCTTTCATACCTTGACCAACGAGACAGTTTAAACATGTCACTGCGAAGACTAATCGACAAATCACACATACTGCGCGACACTACTTTCTGCCGAATATATGATTATGTATACATTAATTGAAAAATAAATGTCATTAATTTTTTCTAATTGTTATCTATCATTAATCTATTGTCATTCATTTACTATAACGTATTTTCATATAATAGAGATAAATAAATTTCAACAAACGGTTTTGTCATTCTCTTTCTCTCATTTTTCTTCTTTCCCTTGTTACACCTTTGTTGATTTTTCAAGGTCAGACCAGCTTTTGGGAGCATCTTTAATTTACATTTTTGTGACCTCTGCAACATATACCTTCGATCTATATAAAAAAATCTGCGCGATTCCATCATCAATTGAATAGTGTTCCTTGTCAGAAGCAAACGACATAATTGCGCGGCAACAGTGGACTTAAATAATAAATACATTAAGTACGGATCCTTTTTAACAGTATTCTCCGGAACGAATCGAACGAGATCGAGAATATATCAATATCAGCTATATGATTATTAATTTCATCCATAGCTCGATTTAACGGATCAACCGTGCAATGCCTATAGTCCGGGACCTTAGATACGAACAAGGGCCTCTGGCGCAATAAACGTTGCGGAGCATGAAAACGTATCAGGGACACTAACTCCTGACAGTTTATTTGACCATGAATTACCTTGAAGAGGAACAAGAGGTCAGAACAGACTCTACGGTCACCAAGGGTGGTGAGCCCTAGCTATTATTATCTGTCAATAACAGAGGAGGACATACGAAGCATTAACTATAATAACAATTTATTACCACTTTAAGCCGATCGAATTTATTATTATCTTTACACCCAAAAGAGCTTACAAAGTCCTCGAGGGCTCTTCGCCATCCGAATAACCGAAGAGTGTTACACAAAAAGTGTTTCATCATAACCATTCGCTACGGTCATTCGTCACAACTGTCATCGGCTGACCAAAGTCACTTTTACCATTTCATTCAACTCGTCGCCCCTCTTCCAAGATACTCTCTACCACCGTCTATCCCATATATGCCCCGTTTTACTCGTGTTTAATAGAAAACGCCCACGCGTACTTCAAAAGCCTGTACCAGTTACGTCACTGTCAAATTATACACTCCGCGCAGTGATAATTCCCTGGAATAGTTGCTCGAGGGAAAAGGTACGAGCCGTTTAACGGTATCGGCAGTGGGGCACGGTGCTCTTTTCAGATTTCAACGGCGTGTGGGCGATCCAATTGGCCTAACCGTCAGGTGGTCCACCGTTGGCACACAGGAAATACCCGTTTTCTCCTCTTTAGGCTTCGGAAAAGGCTGGGTTCGACCGTTGGATCCGCGCGCGAATTTGTTTTCGAAAGCGAGCAACGTCGAATCCCACGAATATAGCGGCGTTACAGAAAAAACAAACAGAAGAAAGAGATAAATACGGTAATCAGATGTAAGAAAACAAAAATGAGGAAGGTGGGGAAGGAACGAAAGAAAAAAATACGGAATGGCAAGGTGAAAGCTGTGTGTACTCTTTTGATGGAAATCGACATCTGTTTCCTGCGTTGAAACGAAGAAATATCTCCGCACGGCGTGCCCAATAAATTTACAGCCGTGTACCGTGGCACGCTCGATGCATGTTATTAAATTTTTACGCCTGATAATGATCCTTGTTCGACGAAGAGAAAATACGATTTGTATCTGCGTTATGGGAATTATAATTCCGCGCTGCCTACGTCGGAGGAAATTGACGGTCTGCCTGTGGACATTTTTTCAGCGAGCCATTCAATACAACCGGGCGGCGCGATTAAATTTACGCGAAAGACTATTGTTGCTTAATGTCGTTTTAAAATTCATTTCTATGCAGAGTAGGGTGTAAAGACAAGGAAAGGAATAAACGTGAGAAGGTATTTAGAATTGTTGACGTTTGAAGATTAATATACAATAATTAGAGAAGAGAATTCTATTTGCTCGGAACTGTTTTAATGCTCAAAGGCAAACGCGCGAAACATTTTTCAAACGTCCACTGAAGATTTTCAAATTTCCATGTCCATAGATCTTGTTTCTTGGGTTATCTCTTCTGCAACCGCGGCTCCGCTCAGAAACGCGAAAGGGAACAAAGAGAATTGCACGCAACCGATGGAATACATTAACAGCTACCATTAACGTCGGCGATTGTCCTTAATTAACACGGCGTAGAGAACCAAGAACGTTGTGGAAAAAAAAATTACGACCTCTTAGAACGTCGTATTACGCTTTCCATAACACTTAATCCAGTCGAGCCGTAACAATTAATTCGTTCCCCGTAAGGGCCCCTGGAGAACACGAAACGGCATTGGTTCCTGTGCGTTTTATTATCTCCGAAGACATTCCACGGATGAGGACGCGGATTTGCATACGATCAACCTGCATCAGCGCAAAATCGGTCCATTATGCGCTCTCCGAGCCCATAAACAAGTTTTCGACGTTTGCCAGTCGTGGCTGCATTATCGAGATTACGTCCTTCGAGTTTGACTCGTGCACTCTTTTCGCCGTGGAACCGGTTCAAACGCACCATCCCTCGTCATAGCGCATGGATAATTAATTCACCGGAGCTGGGTCGTAGAGTAACTATCGATAATCGGAATTATAGTTCGCGTGGCATTTGATTCTGCCATGTAAATTGGTTCGTCTTAGGTTCTGATCGTTGCACTTATTTAGGGGAGACTCTGATTTCTCATCAGTGATAATATGTAAGTTTGAATGGGTCTCTTTTGTTCGGCTTTTTAGTTGTTTACTTGGTATGTATTATGGTACAGAGACAGTGAGTTTTCGTAAATAAAATACACCGATTTTGTCTGAGTATAAGGAGGGAAGGTTTAACAGGGACATTATTCTATGAATTATGAAAATTCACAAAATTCAAGCTTTCACCACAGAAAGTACAGATTACTCTACGTCTGTGATAAGAAACACTTTTACTCAAACATTGATACAATATCACCCGTGAATCAGAGTCTACAGCTCAAACGAGGCTATCAACACTATAGTGGCGTAAACCCAAAATTTTTCTTTTGAGATTACGTCTAATGAAATTATTAACGTTCTAAACCCGTTGCTTCGATAGAATGCTCAGCGCAAAGTCACGTTTTTGTTCTGCCTAGGATAGAATTCAAATTTTCTTGTATAAGAGGTGGTTTAGGCTTAAATGTCAATCCACTCTAAATTGAAGGTTAATAAATAATAATCACAAACACACCAACATCCCCAAAGACTCATAAACCACATCTACTCTAAAGAGCAAATCCCTGAAACCTCTAGGGTAAAACTATACAATACGCCCCATTTGACAAAACGCCCCACCATTATTTTACGCACATAAACCAGGATGCATCACCGCGATCATCAGATTCGAACTTGCCTCAGTCGGCCACAACTGCCGCAATAAAAATCCGAACAAATATTACGGCTTTTAAAGAAATATACAGGAATTTATATTTTCGGCCTTCAGATAATTTGCGGTGAGTCTGTGGGAAATTCATTTTTCTAAGTCACTATTGTTTTTGCGATAAATTTACATATATATTTCGAAAGTAGACAAACTAACCTCTTTAAATTGCTATTGCCCAAACCTTTTTTCACTACGTTGTTGCTAAATTTAAACCCGCGCGGTTTGGTACCCCAGAATTTACAATATGCCCCAGCAAAGAATTTACAATATGCCCCACCTCAAAATCATATTTTTCACGAGTAATGTATTTCTTTTCTTTTTCGTGGATAACAGAAATGTCACGCAAATATATAAGGACTACATTACGAGTATCCTGGTCAGAGAATGACCTTATGGAAGCAATGGAAAAAGTTAAAAGTAAAAAAATGGGAATTAATGAATGCAGCAGGATGTATAACATACCTTCAAACACTCTAAGAAGATACGTACAAACAGGAATATCTAAAATTTATTCCTTTAGGTCGTTCTTCGACTTTGAATGTAGAACGCGAGAAAATGTAAATAAGAAATAATGTAATAATTTTAATCAAGATTGTTCTATTTTTGTTAATAATATCTTTTATAATGTATATTCAGTGCTGGATTTAGCCCTTAGGCTAACAAGGCTGAAGCCTAGGGCCCCGTTTAGCTGGGGGCCCCTCATTCTAAATATTTTCTTCGAAAAATTAGCATTTTTTTATATTATCTTTATTAACTTGTATCTTTAATGTTTATTTATGTTTAGTTTTGGTATTCAATGTTAATTTTAAAATTAAATTCTTATTTAGATTATACGAGTATTATGATAAAAAAACAAATCAGCGTCATTTTATTTTTTATATTTAACCGAGGGCCCACCAAATATTCAGCCTGGGGCCCCCTGAAAGGTAAATCCGGCTCTGTGTATATTCTATAACATTTTGTTAAAAATAATAAAAAGTAATCACTTTTTTATGTCGGGGCGTTTTGTCACAGAGGTGGGGCGTTTTACCAGACGACTGTCTTACAAAACGCCCCATGTAAGGTTCCGGAAAATGATTATTTTCAGTTATTTCCAGTTATGTTTTTTTCACAATTTCGGTGTAGTTGTGAAGAGTAATGAACACTTAATGTGTTTACACCAAAAATTTAAAGAATTAATAAAAAATATTGGTTTTATAGACGTTTCTTTAAAAGTGGGGCGTATTGTATAGTTTTACCCTAAGAGGTGGTTCAGGCTTAAATGTCAATCCACTCTAAATTTAGAGTTAATCCACTATTGCGCTGATATATCATTTCCCAAATAATAATCAAAAACACACCAACATCCTCAGCCTTATAAACCACATCTACTCTACAGAGCAAATCCCTGAAAACTCTAAACCACTAACTCCCAAGTATCTAAAGTCCAACATCCCTACCTAACAATCGCTCATCACAGCTGTCAGAAGATGACAACACGTCCATTGCTGAGAAGCAGCCTCTCAGTCGACGAAGCAGACGCACAATCGACCGATCAAATCGTCCGAGGGTGCAGAGAGTGGAGGTCCAGCTGGCATTTAATTCGCGTCTGCATCGATACCGTCGCCGTGGCTACTGTCGATAGGGAATCGTGAAGGTGCTCGCACACAGGCTGGAGAGCTTGCGCGACTCCGGTGCCCGATATCGTGGAGGCGTACATTATATCCCGCATAGGTTAAGCCAGCCCGCCTACTTGCTCGACGTGTCCCAATACCTGGCAGCGATATGTCAACAGCTACTTTCCACTCGGCGTCCTGGCACCAGGTTTTATCGGCGACGCGCGACGGAGCGGCATTATGCCGACTACTCGGCCATGGCGACAGCCACAGCGCATACAGGACGGCTGACAAGCTGCCGTTTTAACGTACGATTACGCTGCGGCCGGGAAAAAAGAGAAATCATTGTTACCTTTCGCGTCACGTACGCTCCACGCTGAAAACTTAAGTCGATCGGCTCTGAACGCTTGCTGTGCGAGCTCCTCGCGAAGACGGGGCACGCACGCTGCGGAAAGGTTCGCTGTCTGTGGATAACTTGTGAAGGGGGAGTTCAGGAATTCGAGATCAATTTTGGGAGTGTGTTTTACTTGAATTTAGAGTGGAGGAAGGTAATATAATCGTGGAGCTGGAAATGTTGTTTAAGATACGAATATCAGTGGAGGGTTTAACGGGTCGATGAGCAGTTGCCGTCTGGGCCCCTGCCCGGAAGGCCCCACTTCGAGAGCCCGGCTTTAAAACAAAAAATTATGATCTTATCCAAACACTATATTTTTTTCTGTGGTGACAAGGGAACACCGCAAACCCGGACTCACCGATTGAAACGCAACTTTGTGGGTTTTTAGAGTGACTTAAAACAAGAACAATGGTGTATTTCATTTGGGCCCTATCGCCCTTTAAGGAGGTGAAAATTAACCTCAAAGTCAAATTGGCTCTTCCACTTTTTCACGTATATCTCCTGTAAAATAATTGTTTACCAAATGATAGATTTGATTAAAAGAAGTAACTTTAGTCTTGAAACTTTTTTTCTCACTACAGCTCGGGAGTTATAACTAGTGATGGGACTGATACCGTATCGATACATATCGATACCCTTCTACAGATTTCAATCTGGTATTGATATATATCAAAGTTAAAGGTATCAAAAGGAATCGATGCTTCTTTGATACTTACATATCAGAATGTATCGATACCTATTTGATACCTACACAAAAATATCGATACCTACTTGATACCTATAGGAGAATATCGATACCTGCAACATCTTTACCTCACGCTGAAGTGTAAATATTAAATGTTTACCAAATGACTGAGACAAGTATCGATAATTTCGTAAGTATCAAATAAGTATCGATAATTTCGTAAAGTATCAAACCGATTTTGGTTCGGTATAGTATTGATATGGTATCGGTTGAAGAAGAATCGGTATCGATGATTGATACCAAGTACATAACATTTCGATGCGTATCGATATTTCCTATTGAGTACTTTGTTATCGAATTGATTGAATATCATCAATAGTATTGGTATCAGTCCCATCACTAGTTATAACACAAAATCGGAAAATAACAGAATATACAGGGGCTGATTTCACACCCTTCCCGTGAATTTCCAGTGAAATCCCCCCACATATTCACGAAGTTTCAACATTTTTTTAATTTTCGGCTTCGGGATCTTCCCTTGTTAACGCTTTAAGTGGCACAAGGTTTTGAAAACACCCCTTTAGCAGGGTGTCTTTTCAATGTGAACATTCAGTTCAGCACACCCTCTGCGTGGAAACACGCCGGCGCCAGTCCAAGTGTTTAAGTAATTGCTGAGTAAATGTTGCAGTTAAACGAAGGTAAATTCTTGAGAGATTGCACTCGGTACGATGCACCGTTGTAGGAAACGCGACTCCTCTAACCCCGGCGGAGCCTTCAGGGCTCATTAACCGGCGAGCTAGCGCGTTACCTACGATGGACGTGGTACCGGTCGTGGAATGTCAGCTTTCGGTGTGAATATTAATCCACGCCTAACCGAAGAACGTTCAGAACGATCCAGTTCGCCAATGAAACTCGAAAATGCCGGTGGTTGGCTCCTTCGAGCTCGATACGCATTCTCGTGCTCGATTTTTTTCTTTCAATCGGCGCGGCGATCGAGGGATTTCAGGGGAAACGATAATTCAGCGAACGAGTTCGTTCATCAGCTCCGAC
This sequence comes from Andrena chrysosceles, assembly GCA_963855975.1. NCBI lineage: Eukaryota > Metazoa > Arthropoda > Insecta > Hymenoptera > Andrenidae > Andrena > Andrena chrysosceles. The sequence continues at coordinate 3,228,622 of OY979766.1, read as the reverse complement.
TGTTAAGTAACGATTCGTGTATGCGCTACGATAGGTGAATGCGCTGGATTCTTAAGCGCAGCTGTTAATCATCGAGGAATTCGCGGGAAAAATGGCGAATACGTTACGCGTGGCGCGCCTCTGCGCATGTGTCGCTCTTTTTTTTTCACTCGTTTATGGTACTGATTAATTGTTCCGGCGTTGAATTCTGAGGCGCGCGGGAATAGGCACGATTTATCGATGTTGCTCTACTTTATGCCCGAGCAGATTTTATCGATCATTAGGGCCGTTTCTGAGCAGGCATATTTGTGACTCTTGAATGGTACCTTGGGTATATTCAGTCAACAAAGGGGAGAAATATATTTTTTCAGACAATTCTCTTTCTATTTTTAAAAGAAATTTGGGAAATGATGGTGACGTAGGGTGAAATTGAATGATAGTGCTCTTATGTAGACAGCTGTCTTTGTTTTACAGAAGCTGAGAAGAACACCATATAGGCAAAAATTGCAAACTTAGACGGTCTCGATTTTCAGAATGATAACTTACACTGTCTATAATTTTGTATGGAGTTCCTTATACATAGGGTAAACCAACCAGTGAATGACCGAATTGTTGAATTAAGGGCCCAGTAAATGACCGCATACTTTTAATAAGAATCGTACTTATTAATGTTTGTTTAATACGCATAACTAAAAATATGGGATATTAAACGTGCAACTACACTCCATTTATAAACATATAGTAATTTTTAAATTTATAATTGACATTTCTTTGCCTAATGGTCATTCACTGGTATGCGGTCAATTACTGGTTGGTTTACCCTATTTCGATTTCATAAAAATCCATGGTACCACCTGAAAACAGTGATCGATTTAGTGCAGATTAACAAGTCATTAAACTTCGTACTCTATTTTAAAGAATTTAAGGGGGAGTCTTATACTAATTATTTTCGTTACAATTACAATTACTTTCCCACGTATTACATACCAATTTTTCATGTTCATTAGTTGCTTTAACTTCTGAATAATACTTCGAACATTTACTCCCAACAAATTCAATCATTTACTCACTTCGATGGAAGGTGGACTTGAATGCCACCGGGAAAACATATCGATAGGATTGAATCATTTCTTCGGAAGGCTGTTTTGTAATATACGTACAGGCGAGCCAATTTTAACGCGAGGTGAAGCGGTGATTTCAAATGGCGGAACAGCTTCAGCGGAGAATCGAGGAAATATGTGGTATTTTCGCTGTGTTATTTCAGTTTTACAAGCGGTAATGGTGTAAGGGAATCACGTATACTCGAATTTTCGGAGCTACTATTTTCGATTCTCGTTTATTTCGTAAACACCCGTACCTCACATAGGCAAAACGGCGCGGCAGGCGTCGCGGGCGATTCGCGCGACTGATTTGTTGGCAACACTTGAGATGGTCGATTTCTTGCTCCCATTTATCCGGTTGCTGCACAGTCGTGCCGGGGACGTAATATCCTGGATGAAGCCAACTGAGTGTTACAGTGTTTTCTGGTATTTGTGGATCCACTTTTTCGCGACTCTTCTATGAATGCATGGAATTCGAACGAAAATATCTGCACTCTTACTTTCACGAATACCCTTTCATAAATACGACGATAATATTTTATTATTAAAATATAGATTCTGATTTTACTACTTTTTATGGCAACCAGGAATAATTTCATGTACCTGTTACTAATTATTCTTGCATCATCAAACGACTAAGTTTGCTTGCTAATTCCAAATGAATAATTAAGCAAGTATAACAGATTCGAAGGGACACTCGCTCCCTAGTTGCATGAAATATTAATATTTCTCAAAGATTGTGGAGTTTCACTGGCAACGATGACAAATTTGACTTTGATTAGTTCTCGTAAAGAACACAGAGTTATGCGTTACGTTGTGTATTCTCGCGTGAACGACCACTGATTGTTTTTAATCAGCCAAGTTTAATCATTTTATATTAAAGTGTCAAGCAAACAACTCACCGCGGAACGTGGCAAAAAAGAGGCGGAAAGAGGGAAGGGAACAAGAGAAGTGGTTTGCACGCAGTTCGATTCTTGCTTAGTGGTTCGCAGGGTTAAATATACCTCGTGTTTGCATCACACGCATTGCAAATCGAATAATAAAGATATCGGTAGAAAAAGATAAAAAAAGAAATGGAAAACAATGTGTTGCAAATCGATCAGAATGTTACGCGCGGAGAATATTTTTCTGCTCTTTCTCACAAATCTTTTTCGAGCTCGCATCTGGAAAAGGAAAACGTCCTAGAACCCCTTCTGTTATATCTCAAATAATGTGGGGAGCATTATGTCGACCAGCTGGGTAGCAACTAGAAACAGGAGCATGACGCGAGCACTCCTAAAGATCTCCTTATGTGGAGATTTTTAGTGAATCCCCCACTCATTTGGAGCTATTTAAACCCTGTAACTTCAACCCTTGCTGGTCCAGAACTGTATACTTACGCGTAGAGTCGTGTATCAGACTTGTTAAATGTTGCGTGTATCCAGTGAGATCGGGCTCAGGTTCCTTTTCGAATCTACAGTTAACCTTTTAGAATCCGCGAGTTCGGTTAATATTCTATTTGGCAATTTCCTCTAACTACTTCGCATCGCCAGTGCGCCAACAGCGTGCAATAATTGGTAACTTAATTTTTTAATTATTCATCGCGACACTAAACACTTGTACCTCAGAAGATTGATTTTTTAATATACAGAATAATTAGGATTTAAATTTAAAGTGGAACGAGCCTATTAAGAATTGTAAGTGGAATAAAACAGGGGTAAAACGATCACTGAACTTGACGAGATTTTTTGGAGTAAGAGTGAAACAAGGAATATATGCCAGCTGATATGAAAATAGTAGGATCACGCTGAACCAAGAGGATTCAACGCTTAGGAAACGAATAGAGCCAACCCTTTGATTTCGAACTTTATTTCACACTTACCACCGGTAAAACTGTACTGAAATGATTCATTTTACCTAAAACAATCACGAAAACCGAAGGAAAAGAAGAGACACAACAAAAGCGAAGAAAGAAGAGCCACCAATCCAAGGAAGACCGCCTCTCGCCTACAACCAGGAGCACAGAATAAGCAAATACTCTTCCTAACAAATAAACCACGTTCAAAAGAAAAAAAACAGAACATAAGGTAAATGTCCCAATACCTGGACATTTAAGGTACGCCGGACACTCGTTTGAGAATTTTTCGGTTATACAAATCGATTTATATACAAACGATTATGCAATTACATGGGGCATGGTGTGTACTTTATCATTAAACAAAGAAAACATATTGTAGGATTGAATAATTTGGTAAAATATTGAAAATTCGTAGTCCTTACAATGGCCCAATACCTGGACAGCTTAACTAGTATGTCCCGGTGTCCCGAATTTACTGTCCCATTACCTGGACACATGATTTTGGATGTTTCCTAGGGAAATTAAATAAAAAAAAACAACACAATAGTTTTTTCTTTTAGCATATTTCTCCTGTATAAGAAATTTATTCAAATCAGTAAATAAAGTTAAGTAAAAAGAATCTATTAGTGAATGACTAATTTTAAGGTTATGTGTATTCGTGTGTTACACACGAATTTTACACATGAATGAAATATTATCATTAAAGCAAGATACAAAGAATACAAAGTGTTTGCAGGGTGCAAATTATTTTTAAGGTGTTAAATAATTATTTTATTATTGTGTCAACAATAACATGTACTTATTTCACAGTTAGTACACGTGGTCAGGTTTGGGGACGTTCTGGGATTTCACTGTACCAGAAGATAGACACGCGATGTTCCAATCAAAAAATAATACTACAAGGTACCATTTTTCTAAAACTGTATTAGTTGTACCAATATACTAAACATTATTAATAATATTCGCTTAAGAAAATATAGAGACTGTTTACCAAATCAGACAAGAGCAATATTAAAATGGTGTAAACTGGAGAGTTCAAGAAAATTTACTTTTATTACGATTGTTACAAGTTTACTAAGAAAAATATGTATATGAATATATTTTATTAAATATTTGAGTAATTGAATAAAATAATTCTTTTATGGATAAAGCAAATATTAAACGTAATAATCAGCATTATTTGCACTAGTGTCCAGGTATTGGGACGTGTCCAGGTATTGGGACATTTACCTTATCTATTAGCCTCACAGAAGCCACACTGATGAAAAATTCAACTGCGAAAAATTAAAAAAAGTGGCGCACTAACTGCGCGCTGAAACATCAAGATTCTGAAATTCGGTGAATACGGTGTGGATCAGTTTTCAGGGGATCAATCTCCTCTCGGAACAGCATAAAGTCATAAACCGATCCAGAAGGTAGAAGCGCAGGAGGGTGGAAGGGTTCGAGTACGCGCGATAAAGGGATGGCACCGAAACATTATCCAGCGACAGGGTACACGTACGAAGAGGAGGTAAGCGTCCGAGGAAGAAAAAGACATGTACGTGGCGGGCGATGAAAGATCGAAAGCGAAGGAGGTTGAAACGGCGCGAGCCGGGGTGCGAAGGGGGGAGGATGAGGTTCGGATGTCTGCTATTACAGAGCACCTCCGTGGTCACGGCGCACGGCCCGATATGGAGCAATCTCAGATTTCCATCCGCCCAAATCAAGAATATACGCCCTCGCCTCCGCTCGCTCTCTTCTCCCTCTAAGGGGGAGCTCTGCTCATCTTCTTTGCCACCGCCGCCGTCGCCGTCGCTGTCGTCGTCTCCGTCGCCCGCCCGGCGCGGAGGTGGAGGCGCTGCTCGGGGTTGGTGCGTCCGCGCTGGTAACAGTGCCAAAACTGCCTCAAAACGGACTGCTCCGCTCTCTCGGCCCATCTCTTTCTCTCCCCCTTGATTTTCCAACCTTCTCCCCCTCTCCGCCCGTTCCCCCCTGCCCGGCGCACTATCGCCGCCTCCCTGATCCCTTCTCGCGAGTTGCTCCCGTCCTGATCTTCCCTCTCGTATCGGTCTTCTTCTCGCACGCGGTTTCAACCGTCCCGGACACGTGCCCTCTATACGCTTCTCACCTTTCTGCCTACGACCACCGTCTCTGATCCGCGACCGTTTTTCCCGCTTTTCCAGCTGGTCGACCCGTGGCCATCGGCGGGTGCCACTCCGCGGGTGAGACAACAAGTGTCCGGCCGCGAATCGCGTGATACGCCAACGGGTTCATCGTACCTCTCGCGATTGCTACGTGCGCGCTTAATCTGACGGACATACGTCGCCGTGAGTGAAGGTACTGACACCTGAAGAGGATTGGTGAGATTGTTGGAGTCGAGAGGAAGCAACTAGAATTTGGGCGGCGAACGCTCGAGGTCCGTCGACCAGGATTTACCAAGAAGGAAGATCCTCCAGCAGCGCGCGTTCATGTTGCCGGAAAGCACGTTTCCCGTCACAGGTAACTGGCGACAGTACCTAGAATCTAGATTATCGCAATGCTGGGTTCTGCTTTCCTCGTCCACATGGCGCGGCGACCCTGCGCGCGCGCGCGCGTGTGTGTGTGTACGTATTTAGGGGTGTGCTCGTAATCAGGCCAGTGGATCACGGTCCCACGGTGTCGTTCGATACGATTCGATGACGACCTTCGAGGAGCCTGCGACGCTTTAAAATTTCAATTCAGTGATACGCGTATTTTTACCAGCGTCCTCTTCAACGTGATGTCTCTCGCGTGTTAAAACCAGCATCGACGATGCTTCTGCCTCAACATTCATCATCCCCAAGTGTCCCTTGACCCCTTCGTCGTGCAGCGATGATATCGAAGAAAGGAAATCAGATTCCCTCGCGTTTCCACCCTGCCGCCGTATCGCCTTGACATATTCCTGAGCATTGCAGCTGACTTACCGTTTATAACCTACTTGCGCCCCTGCCAATTGAGACCGAACACATGCTCGCCCGCGTCCCTCGTGCTGCCGTTCGCCACGAAACCGTCCACTTGTTGCCTGTAATTGTGTACACTGGTCGCACCTGATGGAAAATCTTCGCGCTTCTGCATCCCCCCTCAGTCATCCGCGAATTTCTCTCGCCCTGGTAAAGGATCTTATTCCTCGTTTCACACCGCTGGCGGTGGTGCCGGTGAGCGTGAGCAGAATTTGGCCAAACCTGCCCGGAGGATCGAGTGTCGGCCCATTGTGCTCCAGGCGTGTCGGGGCGATTGGAAGCCGGGGTCGGCTCGCGTTTAATGGCCACGGGACGTAAATGGATCCCGAAGATAGGGAATAAAGGTAGCAGGAGGGCAGAAGGCTTGGCGAGGCAGCACGGCCAGCCGTACGAAAGTGTCTCGACGGGCGTAGTCGTAAAGATACACCGCGCCGCGGGCCCGTCATCCATAATCCCAAATATGGAGTGAGAAATTTGAGAGAACCGAAAATAGTGGCGCTACGCCAACCGCTAAAAATAGCCAAAAAATAAATTGTAGTTACGCGGCCGCCTGCATCATTCTATAACTGGTCTTCAATGAATCGGGCCACCTCCCGCGCACACGCCGTTATTAATACCCATCCACAGACTACTCCGCTCGGTAAGCTATATTGCTCCCGTTTTTGGCCTGCGCCTGTCGCGATAGCCAGCCGATCCTCGCGGCCAACTAACGGCCGGCTCGGTCGCCACACGTGAATTAGTTCGACGGATTTTTCACGGTGACACTCGCTACAAAAATAGGGATCATTTTTATTGCTGTTTTTCTTCGCTGCTTTAGCGGATTGTTGCTCAAACGCGGGGGAATATATTCAACATCCCCTGTGCCAAAACCATGAACGTGCAAGTTTTCACTTTTAGAGTATAACAGTGGGCTGATATTTATTTTTCTTCCTAACTTTGTTCGTAGCAACTGTGATTCTACTCTAATTTCAAAGAGTTTGATCTACAGAATTAGCTGAGCATGTTTTATATCCAATTGGGAATTTCCATAATTTGTGGGATCACACATTTATGGGTTTGGTGTAAGGGGATGATGTGTATGAACTGTGTAAATATAGGAATGATTCTGACGGTTTGTGTGGGCTCGTTTGGTACTTTGACGGGCTGTCAGTCAAGTGTAAGTGGAGGGAAAATTCGCCAAGTATTTTGAAATTGAATTCTTTATATCTGGCGAAGACCATGTTCGCAACGAATGTTTTGGTACTTTTTAAATACTCTGGAATACAATTCTATGATCTGTTTTAAATATCCAATTTTGGGGTGTGGACATACTCTATATGTTTCTTGTTGTAGCAAGAGTTAACAATTGTTTGAATAAAGCTACTGAGAGCAATTACAGACAGAGTTGGGCATTATTCGGCTAAATTTTCATTCGGATACGGATTCGTATAAATCCCCAAGATTTATTCGCGAATAACAAATGACGATTTTATTCGTCGAAAAATTATTCGTTATTCGCGAATAAATCTGTATCGTTATTCTAGCCAGATTCGTTCGAATAAGAATGTATTCGTTATTCGACCTGAATGAACGACGAATAAATGTGATACCCTGTCGGATATCTATCGATGGAAGTCTGTACTGTGTTCAACATATGTTTGGACGTGTGAGTCTGGAAGTGTGCGTATTTGTATGTATTTAAAAACATTCAATGAACGCTTATAATTTGAAGAGATTGATTTTTTCATTAGTTTAAATGAATTGACGTGAGCAAATTTTATTTAAAATAAATCAAAACGCCACTCTATGTAATACCGCGGTCATACATCTTTCTGTAAAGTGCGAGCTATGACAAGAGTTACTTAACCTAAAACATTAGGTCTCACGGGTGTCAGTCAGTGGTGTCACGATACATCGCTGAAACCACGTGATCACTTTATTCGTCCGTTGAGTCGACTAAATTTTTATTCGAATAAGAAATTATTCGAATAAATTTTCAGTCAAATAAAAACTTATTCGTTATTGTCGAATAATTTCATTTTATTCGAATTTTTTATTCGAAGATTATTCGAATAAAAACTTATTCGCACAAATGTATTCGAATACGTATTCGAATAAAAATTTAGCCGAATAATGCCCAACTCTGATTACAGATATATATGTTTTTTATGGGAAGACTGATTTGACAGGTGATTGTTGACACAGAATACGACTTGTTTTCGAATGGATTGTATTGAAGCAATCTTCCTGGTTTTTCTCAAACTTTCCGCGATCTGAGCGCGTTTTTATTAGTCAAGAGCCCGGTTTCATATCTCTGTTTTGATTTTCTCAGAAGCTTTCAATTCTTCGGTTTTGTAATTTTTCAGATTGAATTACAGAACGTTTTGCCTCAAGAATTACCATAATTTTGCACTCTTCTTTTCTGATAGTACAGAGCTCTTAATTACATATTTATTTTATATATCAAAATCGAGATTCCTTATAAATGAATCGTGACTGTATTTTCTAAAGGTCACTGTCATTTTTTCGAGATCTTTTCAAACTTCTTTTAGCCCCTAAATAAAATTGGAAATCACAAATTAAATGTTGCCTTGTGTGCATATAACCAGCAACTTATAACTAAATACATACATTTTTGTGAATTTCTGTTATTGCAGGCATTCACGTTTATGTCGATTAATCTACTCACGCGACCGTATGTTTAATTTTAAGTGGCACGTGCCAGGGTTATTAGAGTTTTTCCTGCATCTGCTCAGAGGAAAATTATTCGTAACCTTCTTTTTAACGCATTCAAATTATCGATAAAAAACGTCAATTGACTCTTGAACGTTCATTTGTCCCTAACTTGGAATCGTCTCCAATCCATTTCACTAATAATGCACTATTATGTATATTCCTCGTCTATTCATAGCACCTTCTTCATTTAAAATATTACTCCCCACATGACAAATAAACACAAAAGTCCTAAATTACAGGAGTGCTTCTGCATTACAGTAATTTATTCACCAAACGTCTAATTTACACGAACCAGTTCGAGGAAGTAATTATCCGAAGTAACTGTACGACCAATTTCACTAGAGATATGAAAATCGTAGTTACGCTTACACCATTGAAGCAAGACAGGTACTAGATAATCATTATCGCCCATAAATTCCCTTGTGCAGGTGATCTATTCAATCGCAGCAACTTGAAAAGCATAAAATAAAATTTATCTACAATGCAATAATAAATACTGCCCTAACCAAAAAGTGCCTCCATTTTTCCAATACAGCATTTCACTTGCAATAACCTATATGATATTTCCTTCAGCTTCATGCACGCAAATAAAACTTAAAATTCGAATGAGACCAACAGAGAAGCAGAGACGGGCAAACTTTTTATTCAAATAAAAATTTCGAATAACGAATAAAAGTTAAAGAAATTATTCGTCATGTATCGAATAAAATTAATCCGGATTTTCGAACCTCGAGTAATAAATAAAGTTAAAGTAACTTTTAAATAATTGTTTATTTAATTAATACCCAACTCAAATTAATGTCAATTAATGTCAAAACCCAAAGATTAATTTTCCATAGAAAACTTGCCTGCAAATTTCATTCAAAATTTCATTCTACATTTGTTGCTACTGTAGGAGTAAAAGGTACTTTATCGCGTTCCCTCTTGACATTGTTGATTACTGTTCCCCTGGTATTCTGATATCCTCGGCTCAGGATGGTATAAGGCGTGAAACCCGATCGACTAAGGCCAAGTACGGGCCAGGAATTGCGGGTGTTGGGTGGCCTGTACGTGTGTCCGTTTCTATTTTCGCGCGGGAATATTTTTATCCGACGGTGCTGTAAAGCGAGTATGTACAATACGCTTCTTCATCTCCACTCCGTCTTCTCCTCTTTCATTCCCTTTTTCTTTAATTCCTCATTTCCGCTCGTCCGCGAGTTACGTCTTTCTTTGATATCGTTCGTTGCACCATCCTTTCCTCCTTCGCATATCTACGGCCTACCAGCTCCGCAATTAATTTACCCTTGCCATCTTTTGTTAAAATGCCCCTTTGAAGTGTAGGGGACGTTTTTAGATCGACGAGTCCCACAGCGCGCGCATATGTCTAATGAATATCTCTAAGCTTTTAAACTATTGGTAAATTCTGTGAGAACGCCATCTACGGTTGTAAGCTCTGCAATCGGGTCAATCGCGTTACAGGACTTGTCTGACACAAGTATTGAAATAGTGCAATAATGTTTTTGTCATTAAATAGTCTGTTATATATTACAAAAACGATCATCAAACAGTCGAAATTCACAATATTGCCAATTACATGTGACAGCTAACCCGATTTGAGTGCTTTAATTTTCGCCACCAGATTGCGTAGCGGAATTAAGAAAATGCCAATACTCGAGTTATTTTCTCCTCAATGGAAATTGAATTAGACATCACAGTTGATAAGAAGAAGGCCCGAACTGATATGAATCAACTAAGAGCAGAGGTTTAAAATAGCGCGAAGGAGTTCCACTGAAAGTTGTTTAAATTACATAGCGAGATCTCGTAAATAGAAAATTGAACAGCTGGCGAAGAAGTTGGCTTCTGTCTCGATGGCTCTCCAATTCTACGAATAACACAAATGGAAATACTCCAACAATATAAAAAAAGAAAGAACACCAAGGTGGACATTCCGTAGCTGACCTAACCCTCTAACAAATTCCTTCAGCATTCCAAACTAGCTCCCACACAGTAACTACCATCAGCTCGATACACAAGGACCTCAGCATCATCGACCGTGCATGACAAGTCCTCTGCCATCTTTGCCTGAAGCTCTCCAATAAATATCAGCCGCGTGGCCATAAGTCACAGGTATTCCTCCCTTTGAGATCCAAAGGTCACTGACAGCGTTCCCCTTAAAAATAGGAGACACGATCTTCGCAGGCCTCTTATTCCCGCGTTTATTATTACGCGCGAGGAAGCCGCGAGCGCCGAGTAACTATTTATACGTGGAGCATCGACGTTTCGATGAGCTTAAAAGAGCATTATGAGAAATTATACTTGACAGGTGTGTAGAGGCGAGCGCCGAGGCATTCCGCCGGTGATCCGTCGCGTAATAAATGCCATCCGAGCTTCCCTTTTGTACGATTTCGAAGCCTTGCCTCGGTGGCGTCCGTTGCTTGCCCACACGCGGCGATGTTGTAACAGTGTGGCGGTGTAACACCTCGCACAGTCGCTCCTGACGATTTGCATGCGGCCATTTGTTTCAGCCCCTTCCACTTCTCACGGCCGTTTACACCGGCCCAGAAAAAACGCGCGGAGACGCGCGTCTCACGCTCGCCGTTCAATCCGACGATGTTTCATTAATGAGAGTTTATGAATATTCCGCAATATCCAGGCTGCGCTGCGAGCAAACCTGCTCCGCCCACGCGCAGCCTTTCCTTTGCACCCATATACATACGTTAGTATCGATAGTCCGATGAGGGGTCGAAATTCAAGGGTGAAAGCAGCGGAGGAAATTGAGGCGCGACGAATAAAGGACGTTAAAGCGATTAATTATGCTTTAATTAAGTGATATGTACAATTAGGTCTTGATCCAAGTAGACACGTTTGACTACTCTGAACTTGTGTTATAGCTGTGTGCGTCGTTCGTTTTTTTTAGCTGGCTCTGATTAGATACGCAGTTAGTTGATATTCATATTTGAGTCAGATCCCACGGTGGTAATTTACATCTGAATCGTGGATATTGAAATGGGCGTTTGCATTCTGTCGGTAGGAATAAATTAAAGTCATAAATAGATGTTACAGTATGTTACTTGCTGTTAGAATTACTATGGTTGCACGAGAGTTGTTCAGTGGGTGGAGTATTTATTTTACGAAGCCAAAATTCAGATCAGTTTTTGATGTAACTTCTTCTGTAATGGCACTTATCTCGACGCCCCATCGCGTTGGTATCTTATTCTTACAGTAAAAGGCAACTTTAGAGAGATCTGTATTCCAAAGATCTACCCTACTAGCTGCAAAATTCCACCCTGACGGGACACTTGCCTCAACGTCCCATCAGCTGTCTTATCCCTTATGCAAGAACCTCTTCTGCTGGTTTATCGATCGTTTCGAGCAGTCGACGTCCGACAATTCACGGACTATTTATAGATGTATGAAATATAAGACAACGCTATATTCTTCCAAGCTGCATTCTTCTAGCGCAGCAGCCATTTTGGCAGCGGTCTAGCACTCACAGTGCAAAGTAAACATTGTCCTAGAGTCTAGACGATGGTCATGCCAAATATCCAAAGTTGTGTATCCTCTAGTTTCACGTAGAGTAGTATCCTCGCGTCTACCTCCCACGAACAAGTCCCCACGCTTCCTTTCAATTTTCTTCTCACTGAATGAAAGTCGATCCGATGTGCTGGACTCGGCGATAACCACGATACGGTTCATCTTTCAGGGGGCACTATGCAGACCGAGGAAGTCGTGGCTCGTGCACAATCTACTGGTATAGACGGTGGACCCACGGACAGCACAGCTTTGCAGCATCATCTGCATCACCCGTCGCACATAAAGTGTCCGTTGCCACCTCTGCTCCACATGGCGGTGAAGCAGGAGCCCCAGGAGGAGGAGGAACGGAGTCGTGACACGAATGCGCTGAGGTGAGCCTACGACTATGCTAATCTGTTCACCCTTGGACGCGGGGTACATTTAAACCCGTCTTAACCCTTAAGGGGACTAGGCAGTCGTTTTTCGTGTTTCGTTTTTCGTCGTTTCAATTTTTTTTATGAAAATCTCGAATTTTTACGGATCATATCAGAGGTTTGGTCGGAAATGGCACATGTTTTACACATCCTGTAATTTTTTCAAGTCGATCTGAACCTCCATTCGTTCACAATAAGGTAAAAACGAAGAGAAGAAAATATTCGAGAAAACGCGTTTAAAGTTTATGGGCAAAGGCGACGCTATAGGTTGCCGCTTGACGATTTTAGCTGTCAAATCTACAATTTTGCGAATTTTACTATAAACCAAGCGGCATTTTATTCAGAAAGGATAGTACTTTTGGAAAATGCAATAAAAAAATCGATTTTTCGACTGCCTAGTCCCCTTAAAGTTTCTGGGCAAAGGCAACGCTATTGGTTGCCGCTTGACGTTTTTAGCTGTCAAATCTATAATTTTGCGAATTTTACTATAAACCAAGCGGCATTTTATTCAGAAAGGATAGTACTTTTGGAAAATGCAATAAAAAAAATCGATTTTTCGACTGCCTAGTCCCCTTAAGTGGTATACGTTTTTTTTTCCAAACGTAACTGGTATCTTGGGGTCCTGCAGACCCCAAATAGAAAGGACACAGAAATTTGTAAAGTCGACATTAGATCAACCTCTATGAATATTTTGTTCTTAGGATAATCTTTGAAATAATAGAAATTTAGAAAGTTAAACTATTATTATAAAAGTAATTCGAAATTCAGTTTACAAACTTAGACAAAAATTTTGTAGAGAACCTTGCGTGTTTGCGGTCATGACTGACCCCAGGATACCAGTTAAGGGTTAAATACCAAAATTGGTACTTTTGTTAGAGTTAATTTTTGGGGAAAATAAAGAGTTGTATGGCACCATGGCAGAATCAGTTTTTTCTGAGGTTTGAAAATGCAGGTGTATTGGTAGACATTGAAATGCTCGATATGTCAGTCAATTGAAATGATCCGAGTTAAAATAAACTGTCGAAGAAAATCTTGTTGAATTTATTATCTTGCAATCTGCTGGCAGGAAGAAAATGTAGTAGGTAACTCGCGGGAGACAGATTAATATTCTACTCGGAAAATAAATGTCTGTCTCGAGAAAATTATTCGTTATCATCGTGTAAGAACTGAGTTATGGGATACGCATTAGTTACTGCTACTATACTTGTTACGATTTTTAATTAGATAATGGTAAGTTACCAAGAGAGCAATATTTTTCTTCTAATGGACGGTTTGTAGGTATTTATTAGTGAACGATTTTATTAAAAAATTTAACAAACTGTGACCACCCCAAAATTGATTAGTGTTTTATGTACTTTTAAAATATAATTGCAAAATCATTATTGGGCTCAGTAATAACAGTATTTACCGTTTACCTATTTCGATGCACTCCATAACACTTTATAGATGTTTGCATAATGTAGGAAACGTTCTTTAACGTGTGTCTTGCGGAAACTTTCACTTCGCTCTGTTTCTTATTCGTTTCGAACTGAAATCGAGGAAAGCGGATGTGGAAGGGAAAGTTTCTTTGCCTAGTCGTCACGATAGACGATTAATGGTAAATTTGATAGTCCGCAAGTGGATGCAAACACTTCCCCGAAGTCTGTCGATGGCAAACATGGGCATGGGCACGAAACGGGCCATCATCAGATGCAGGAGTTGGAAGAGAGTCCAGGGCAGACGGTTTCGGAGCTGAACAGCAGAGGAAGGCCAAGGTAACTTATTATTCTTCTCCTAGTAAATGTTAAATTCATTTGAATATTTAATTAAGATGCATGAAATAGAACTCGCAGTTTTTGCCAAATGTATCAAGAATGAGATTTTTTAAAATAAAATACCAATTTATTGAAGCATTGTGTAAATATATTCTTAGTTAATGAAAAAGTTTACAATGGTTTATTATATTTAAGACGGATGTGCTAATTATTTAATTTTATTCTACACAATACACTCTTGCACATTCCTAAACGATCGTATCAAACATACGAGCTTCTATTACAAGACGAAAGAAAGGAATCCCAAACTCCAATAATAAAAATACACTGTCGCAAGTATCGCGGATATCAATCACAAATGTTTCAACAGATCAAGAGAGAAAATATCAAAGTACCATTGGAGCCGTGTAATAAATTATCTAATCTTTAATCTTCAATTAAATTTAACATAAAATTATTTAACATTTAAACCTCCACTTAAATCTTAATATAATTTACATCAAAATAACTACCTGATCTTTACTTCTCAATTAAATTTAACATAAAAGTATTTAATTTGTTAATATAATTAATACTAAAATAATTCCACAATTACAATACCATCACTCTATCCATTACACCTATTTAACAATATACATTACAACCAAAACGGCTCAATTTTCTCCACTCCAACGTTCATCATGCCCTCGAAATGTCTGCTGTTTCGAATCGCGACGTTCCCTTCGACTCCTACATACTTTCCGAATCGGCTGACACGTTCCTTGTTCTAACGACCCCTTCTACGTAAAACTCGCATCGCCGGAGAGTGCACTTGAGACAGGCAACGGCGAGGATAAGCGCCTAGGGGAAACTGGTTCGTTCCCCTGGTGCCTCGAGTCCTGAAGTGGCGAGGGTAAAAAATGATTTCTTGGTTGAAATGCCACGAGTCGATTACCGTTATTGAATTTCATTAAAAGCCGACGGTGGAAGAGGAGCGTGTTGCGTGCATACGCTCCGAGGTGCCACGTTACGCGGCTCAAACTGCTGCTGAGGCGTGGTCCGGAATGCAGCCGCGTAGAAAACGACATTAACGAAACGCCCGTATCGCCGGTGGGTAATTATCGTTATTAGGGATGCGATTCAAACGCGTCTTCCACGGCTCGGGGCGAGGAGGCCGCGCGGAACTCGTAACGAGAAATTAATTGGGGAGCTCAGAAATTTGCGAGAGCATTAGCTAGTACGCAAATGCAAGGGGAACGAAATTAACTTAGGCTAAGACACCCTGGTAATTGTGGTTTCTGACCTGTGACTTCCTTGGAAGGAAAAGTAATTTGTTAAAAATTGTACTGTTCCGTATAGAAGACAGAATAGGATCCCTTTGATAAATCGAAACACAGATTATACCCCTAATACAAATTTTTGAAACATTCTTTATCAATTTTCTTCGCGTAGTAGGTACTTTCAGGAATAATACTGGATAAATATTAGAAACTGAAGAATACCCGAACTTCCAATTGAAATACCTTTTCAAAAACATGTACCTAAAACAATAGACAGCGTTTCTAGTTATAAATATCTGTGGTTGTAACGAAAAACGACCCATGTCACATGTTTTCACTTTCGAGATATTGTCTTTGAAAGTTCGAAACACCAATTCTTCTTATTAGCAATGTTTCCTTGTTTTCTTCTTATGATATAAAAGTATATTTCCTTCACTTTGCATAATATTCAATATTCATATAATTAACGTAAATAATAATAAACAAAATAGTAATAATTTACATACACTTTAGGCAGAACGACACAAGTCCACTGGACTTGTGCTGTTCTGCTTGAACGTGTCGCAGTTAAGTAGCTTTTCTGACTACTTTTCCTTCTTTTACTTTCTATTTTGTCTTCTTTCGTTTTCTTCTGCGCTTTGCGTTGTTTTTTGTAAAATATAAGTTACACATTTATGTATTATTGGTATTTCATAATGTGCTGTTTCTAGTAAAATAAAAATATGAAATATAATTTTGCTCATTTTATTTTACACAAAATACGTTATAGTATATGCAGATAAGTAAAAATAGAAAATAAAAAGCGATCACAAAGGAAAGATACGTCGTATTCTCCAAATTTTGTGGACTTCGGTTGTTTTGTCAAATGCGTATTAATTGAATATTGGACTTCGGTTAAATTGCATTATTTTTTCAACGTATAAAATTCGTTTTCATGCATTTTTTTCTGATAAAAGCACACATCCAATATTCTACAGTTGAATTAATGCATAAACTCAAATTTTTTGAAATTGTGACATGGGTCGGTTTTCCTTACAACCACAGATATATCCACGCAAGTTTCGCCCCCTGTCACCCAAACACTTACCACCCCCACAGCAGAAACTAATAGCCACGAGTGCTGTTAAAACGAGCAAGATGTTGAATGTCTGTTGCAGCCGAGGCCGCAGGAAGTCGCGATGGAAGCTCAAGTTCCACCACCAAGCACTGCCCCCGGAGTACCTGGACCACTACGAGGCGTCCCTCGCCCAGGAAGCCCTGAACTCGTCTCCAACGCACATGGCGGAGCCAACGATCCCAAGCCCAGCGCCGACCAGCTCGACCTCCACGCCAAGTCCCATCGCGGACGTGCACGGCTGGTTGCAGCGGATCGCAGCGATGCAGCAGGAGCTCTGCCCCCAGGTCCCGTCCCCCCAGTGTCCAGCGATGAACTCGGGCCAGCCGTCTAGCTCCAGGAGGTCGGTTATCACGTCCACCTCCTCCCATGCGTACAACCCCACCCACCACAACCACAATCAGCAGCAATCGCAAGCGTCCAGCAGGCCGCCGATGAAGTACTCAGATCTGCCGTACATGGGCGAGATCACGCTGGACAACAGCAAGCCGCGAAGAGGTCGGAAGCCCAAGAAAGCGGACATTTGCCACTTAATTTACAAGAATTACGGCACCATACTTCCCGGCACGCCTGGCCACGAAGAGAGGAGGCTGTCGCCAAGAGACAAGCTCGACTGCCGCGAGAGAGTGTCCCCCCAGATCCCGTTCCAGAGAACCGACGTTCAGAACAGGATCAGTAGCCTGTTGGAGAAGAGGCTCACGCAGGAGTCACGCCGGAGCTTCGGGCTGATGGAGAACTCGAAGGAGCAGGACGAGCCGCTGAACCTCTGCATCCGAGACCTGAACCAGCTGAAGATAAGGTTGCTACGGAAGCACGGCAACGTTTACGAGTCTGGCCAAGTGAAGAGCGAGACTTCCAGCGACGGAGAGGATGTCGAATGCATAAGCACGTCGTTTCCCGAAGCAGGCTACCGCCCGGCGGACCCCCTCGGTCACGGTGGCAGCAACGTCAACCATAATAACAACATAATCGACCCCATGTTGGGTGGAAACCCAGGGTTCGTCTACTGGCCGAACGCGGGTGTGTTCATACACCCGATGGCGCTGCAGTCGCAGCTACTGTACTACCAGAAGATGGCCCAGAACGACAAGTGTTACCCGAGACCCGCGGACCAGGCTCCCAAGGAGCAGAAGATCGTCCCAAAATCGATCTACTCCATGCTGGAGACGAAGAGTCCTCCTCTAGCACTACCTCCAGTTCCACCGTCCCCTCAAACTATCTCTGCTCCTCCTCCAGTCTCACCCAGGCCCAAGAGGAACGCGCCGGTGGGCCAGAGCCAGGGCCAGCCGACCAAGAGGAAACGTTCAGCGATCTTCATACCACCGATGCCCACCGAGAACAACAACAACCCCGCGACAGAAGTGAGCATATGCAAGTTCAAGTTCACGGGCGGCGCGAAACCTACCCTCCAGGAGAAGAAGAGCTTGTCAGTGGACTCCGGAGGTAACTTCAGGTATTACAGCGGCACCGGGGACAAGAGCATGCGCGGCTACGAGTTCTTCCCGCGGGAGGCTCTGCAGCAGTCCGCTGGACAGTCCGGCTCCTCTACAGGGGCGTTCCTCAACGCCGCTGGCGAAAGGATACCGCCTGTGCCCTGTCAGAGGGCTGTCGCTCAGGAAGAAGGGCGTCGTAAGAGGAAAACTCGCAAGTCACTGCAGCGGGAGAAGCTTGAGCAGACGTTCAAGGAGAAGGGCTTCCTCATCCAGACCCAGCAACTCGAGTCCGCAGAAGGAGCCACTTACTGTAAGTTCAGGCAGCTTCGGAAGTTCACCAGGTATCTGTTTAGAAGCTGGAAGGACTACCTTCCCGGCAATGTGCGCGAACTGACTGGCGCCGCTGACGGCGAGGTCCCCGACGGGGATGTCGAAAGTGACACGAGCGTGTTGCCCTCGCCTGTTCCCCATCCGAACATGGTGGACGTGTCGACGGGGTTCGTCGACGAGCATCGAGCTCTACCACTGACGTGAAACGTCGACCGTTGTTGCCTGAGGCGATCGGTCGGTTTCAACTTGGCGCTACTTTCGCCGGCTTGCGAAAAAGCGAAAAAAGCTCGCGGGCACTTTGGCGAGAGCCGACGATCGGCTCGTGATTTAAAGGGACGTTCTGCTCGTCTGATCTCAGAAATTTCGCAGTGCAGGAGGACTCCCTGATAGCTTCGCGATTATGGACCAACCGCGGACTCTTTCAGGGGTTTCAGAAAGGTTCGCGACTGTCTGCACATCAATGCCTTCGGGCTGTTTATAGAATTGAAACCGAGGTGGCAAATTCGTGGTTGAATAAGGCATCAGCAAAGAAATGAAAGAATTAAAAGAATTTTCTAAACTACAGTAATTTAGAAGTGAGTGATTGTGCGTACAGTTAGCTAAAAAATAATGCAAATATAGTTACGCGACGTGCTCGCACCAATCTACTAGAAGCATTTTAAAAGAAAAGCAAAGTGAAACTGTATTTTTACAGTTTCGACAATATTTTATATTTATTAGTAGTTGTTAACCCATCGTGTTTCTTTTCTGTGAGCTCGCTTCGTGTGGTCTGGTGGGACAGTCGCTTAGATCGGTCCCAAAAAATGGTGGGGATAGCTCGCCAACCTTTATGGAGTGTTCGAGACGAACCTATAGAGGAGTCCTACTGTACGTTGAGTCGAACGATTTAGGAGAGTGGGAAGGACGGTTCGACTGCGTTCAAGGTGCCTTTAGGGTGTCTTGATGTTGAAACTAACTTGACTCCTAATATCAATTGCAAATAAATAGGATTCAACAGTTTGGAGAAGACTGATCGATGAGAGCGGCCTTACTCTTTGTTCGCGAACACAGAGATCGATTTAAATATATTTTTATGCCTAAAATAATGTTTCGTGATGTTGATGGAGGTGTGTATGGATTAAGTGAAAGTTTAAGTACAGAGTTCGTCGACGCAGAAATTTATGGATATTAAGTGGGTGATTGGAATGATTGGTAACGTTCGGATAATTGTATTTTGATAACCAAGTTTTTAACGTGTTCTCGAGATACTCCAGTCGCGATATTTCTTTGTTCTGTTTCGAGCTGTTTAATAAAAGTAGAATGAGCTTGAGGCTTGATAGGGACCTACGTTACAGCTGCTGCAAACATCACTTGCATTTATGGCATTCAGCGATGCCTAACTGCCATATTATCGTACCGTTACGGGTTCCTGTGATTTGTAGTTGGCGGAAAGTGTAGGTAAGGTAATTAGAGGGAGTTGTGTCATCCAGGGTTGGACGTATTTATGGCCTATACATTTTACTCGATATCGCGGGGTATTTAGAAAGAATGTCAATTTTGGTTGTTTCTTACGAGCAGGCT
The DNA here is from genome assembly GCA_963855975.1 of Andrena chrysosceles. Taxonomy (NCBI): domain Eukaryota; kingdom Metazoa; phylum Arthropoda; class Insecta; order Hymenoptera; family Andrenidae; genus Andrena; species Andrena chrysosceles. The sequence goes on along the minus strand of OY979766.1, from coordinate 3,208,658 downwards.
TCAAAGTCGAATGTGTTAAACACGCAGGTCAATTAATATCGATGTGAAATAGTTATATAGGTACATGAATATGTACCAGGACTTTGAAAGATGTGTAAAATACCTACGTCTACTTGAATCGTGTTTAAAGTACACCACGCTATTCTTGCAGGAATACATGATCTAGTACTTCAGAGATTTTCATTAAAGAATATGATGAATTAAAGACAATATTTTGTGGCACAAAGTATCTGAAATTTTGAAAGTGCTATTAACATACAGTTGCACCCCCTTGCTGATTTGAGAATAGTTTACAGCTACAACTGGACGATATCGAAACGATATTTGCAGCCAGGTACAGTCACGTTCCAATTGATACGTGAATTAATTTCATTACTGATCAACTATAGCACAAGGATTTCATCGTCACCGGGCTTTATTAACACGTTGCGCGGGCGTGTCTGTCGTTTACATTTTAGAAAAAACGTAGTAGTACATAGAATGTTAATAAGAAATTAATAATACAACTCGATGGGATTCAGTTATTGCTGTGCTACTTGATAGCAGAGTTCTAGGAAATTAAATATGATCGCAGTGTTTAATTCAGATCTGTGACGGTAATCCATAACTTGCTGCTAATCGACAATATATACGTAGTATGTACAACAAGATCTCTGGATAATTATTCGTTATGAGATTCAGAAATCTATAATTCATTTCACGCAAAAAGACAGTGCTACAAAACTCGATGAAAATACAATACTATGCGATACACTGACTATTCTTTAGCAAAACAGTAGGAGTAGAGGAAGTGCATCATATTTGGAATACTGTTGGTAATTTGGAATACCGAAGTATCTAATAAACTACTAACGCTATTTAATTTGTAACACCGTAGATTAGAGGGGCTAATGACCTCTTAACTAATGACATTTGTGGATGAACCGCAATTTTTACATTTTCGACTTAATCTGCAGAGGAAAAAAACGTCAATCTGCAAAACTTTTTCAGCGCGTATTCAATCGTTCCAATCATGGTTAAAATATGTCAAAACTTTAGTGTTAAACACTTAATCGACTCATTTGCATGTTCCTTCTATGGTTCCGTGCCAGTTTTGCGATAATTTCGAGAATACGAAGTGTGACATGAAATTTTCGGTTTCGATGCCATGTTGCTAATTCGGAATACCGAAGGTGAAGGTAATTTGGAATATTCCAAAGCCTACCGATGCTTTTGTTTCACGCGTAATGGATACCACCGCGTCAGTTTCATCTGTCACCTGTATAACCTTTTAGGAGCATTTGTGTAAATAATGTCTTATAGACATCTACATCTTCAAGATTGGTAGAAACATGTGAACCAAGAGCGAGTGCAGTATGTAACCGTTCTTAGCATTTTTATAAATATTCTGGTATACATATCTCCTCAAAATATCTATATTTTAGGAATGTCGACGGTAAACAGATACAAAAAAAGGAAGCAGTGGAATTCGGTATTCCAAATTACCTGCACCTTAACAAAATCGATACTTCTTGTCATTTTTCATTCAAACCAAAATTTCAGTTACTTGTTGTTTTTTATTTTTACTGACACTCAGAAATATGAAAGTTTATTAGTTTCCCTATGATATTATGTAGTTTAATTTGATCCCATCCGCTGTCGTAATTTTTTATTCGTCTTAAACAAACTGGTATTCCAAATATACTGCACTTCCTCTACGTAATATTATATTTACTGTTCTATATCAGTAAAGTGGAGCTCGCACTATCACACTTATGTTGACGCTTTGAGTGGCGTAAGCTTTTAAAAAATGCTACTTCACGTTGGTGAGGCGATACTGCCGTCACATGGATTAATAATATGAGGCCAGCAATCCCATAAGAGGGAGCCGGAAATAAGAGACCTTGGAGGGTTTGTGTTCGGCGGAGCTGGTTAGGCGGCTACTCACAAGGGACGTTCGGCAACCCGAAAATTCAGAAAATTCTGAAACTCGGTGTGCAAGTAGAGTAATTCATCCGTAACACAACTCTATTTTTCGTTGGTGCCATAATGCAACTTTTAGGGGTGAATCTGAATTTGGATTTGAGCGTGGATTCGAATCCCATCATCCGATATTCTTTTTTCCGTGGCTCCCGGACATATAGGAATTGTGAAACCTATTCCAATAATAATAATAATAATAACGCTGTCGAAAAACTTTCGCTTATTAGCCTCAAGCAAAATATGAACATCGAAGCACAACCAAAACTCATGCGATCATCTGCAAATCAGCAAGTAGGTGTGACGCTGTCTCGTCCTGCATCAATGTCTCAATCAATCCATCGATGGGAGATTCGATTCTTGTAACGGTGTAATTGAAATCTGTAATTAGTAACCGGAGAATGAGAGCGAGATAGGAAGGATGGTTGAAAAGGGAGGATGATAGGGAGAAAGTAGGTGGCGATAGCCGCGACGATAACGTCGTCGCGGCTTGTTTTAATAATAATGTAAATTCGATCGTAGCTCCGTGCCAAAGATGGGAGACTGGAATGTACATAGCGCTGAAAGAACGTGTTAACCAAAGAGTGGTTTCGTGCTCACCGATTAGAAGCGGATGCAACGATAATCCTGTGTTTGAGAGAGGGGCGATGGGGTTCGTCGTGTGGCGATAAATTCAGGTTTCCATCGGCTCGAGCCAGCCGAGGGGACTTCCTCCGGCCGATTTTGCAATGCATTTCGCGGGGCTCGCGCCTCGAAACGCGGAGGACAGAGGAGGAACAGGCGTGAGGCAAAGAGAATGGGACTCGGCACAGTGGAGAACAAACAAAGTGGTGGATAGAGGAAACAAGCGATGCCCGTCGGTTATCGATATTTTATTTTATTTTTTAATCGTAAGCTACACGTCGGATTATTTAATAACGCCTAACGAAATCTAGTCTTATTTATACTCTTTGTTAAATCAAACGCCGTGGTTTTTCTCTTTTTTTATTATTATTACAACATACAACGGTCTATTTATGTACGTATATGGCGGTCGGAGTTTCGCGTCGATTCAAAGCGCGACGAAGGGGGATCGTGTGTGCGAATGATCACCAAAGGATCACGGAGAGAGTGGTTTTTCGGTGCAAGTGTCGGAATGTTGACGGAGGGACTGGGAGTTTCCGCGACGTTGTAAGCGCGACTGAAACGATCGTACCTGAGGTGCTCGCGGCGCTCGTCCTTCGACAGGACACATGTCCGCTGATTTCTCGTTTCCAACATGCCGGACCGCGGTTTCCTCGCGTTCTGAAGCTCCGTTTGCGCTCGGAGGCTGAAGAACGCTCGGGCGATGGTTATTGGAGAAACGAGCGGCGAGGTGGAACAGGAACCGTCCTATATCCGTATCGTTATTATCCTGTGCAACGTGAAACCATTTTGTACGTATTGCCGATTGTAAATTGATAGATTCTTATAGTCTGTAATAATAAAACGTAATTGTTACTGATACATTTCGAATGCCTGCCCGTTTATTCAAATATTAGTTACGGGAGACACTTTCCCATTCCCGATTGACAATTTTTTTAATGCAAACTCGAAGTAAAATTACATTGAATTCTCTAAATTGAATGGAGAAAATTAATTTTGTAATTAAATTGCAATTAAGTCTATCTATATTACAAAATATTGCAATGGAGAACATAATTCATAAGTTATAGTACATAACGTATATGTATACAGATATTCGTCTATGAAAAAGATCGAAGAAATTAAATTAGAATAGAGATAAATATATATAAGTACCACTGAAAAAGATAGAGGAAGCTATTTGCTTAATCATGATTTTATACAATTTTTTCCTCATTTTTTTGCGGTACCATATGTCCCCAAATTCTTCGCTCTATTTCCTAGATTATTTCATACTACATTAGGGTGGCGGAGAACGTTCCTGGAAGAAACTTAATTGGATCTGCTCCGAAGGGTTTCATTGATGCACCGGTAGGGCCGAGGGTCCCAGTGCATCGGACCCACGACGCAAGTTGGCTGGACAGGTAGACGCGTGCACCAGCACACACATGCGTGCACGCAGAAAAGGGATAGGGATGCGTGTGCACGCACTCCACGACCGATTGGTCTCTGCTTCGGTGAGTACAGCCAGCCATTCATGCATACGCCCATTCATACGTCTCTCCGGCTCACCTTGAAGACTTTTTATCACCGTTCGATGCGGTGGACGTGGCTTTGAAGCGGCGCTCCTCGGAGCCTCGCGACAAAAGCATCCTCCTGCGAGTATCCTCCATGTTGTTTGTCACGAATTTCGCTCTAACTGACCGTGAACTCACTGAAAATTTTTTAAGAAATCTGAAATCTAGATGGAGGAAATTCTTAGCGTGGGAACAGTGGATCCTTACTGTCACGTTAGATCCTTTGTAGTGTTTTGATTACTCTTTGAGCTTTTGCAATTTATTATAATAACTTAAAGAATATATATTAAGTAATATTTCGTTTTGGACTCTTCTCTTTGATGCAGGCAAAATTTGAGTCTCCACTTTTCTAATCTTCTCCTAAGTAATTTCTCAGCGTGAGTGAAAAATCGATTTCAGTAAATTTTAATAGTAACAATCAATCAATATTAATTTAGTGCAAAGGTGCCACCTGATTTTTTTGAGCAACCACGTGTCATCGTTGCCGTCAACGTCGTGTCTATTTTCAAATTCGATTGATTCCACTTGTAGGAGGAGCAAATTCGAGTGATTGTTCAAAGAGCTAAGCATGACTTTTCCAAGTGAGTACGTGTCGTCGTCTTTCTTCTCGACGTCGTCGTTGTCGTCGTCGTTCAGTGTGGCGCGCACAATGACTGCAGGTTTCCTAATACGGCCTCGCCGAGGAGCCCGACGAAAAAAAGAGGAATTTTGGCCACCACGAGGGGCCTGGGAAGGAACGTCTTTCGTTAGACGCTGCACGGCAGAGAAATTTCATAATCAACCACCGGCAGCTTCGACGCAAAATGTTATAGCCTGATATGGAACCACAGCGATTTTATTAAGCAACAATTGCGAAGCTCAACGGTGTGTATTTTATAAACAAACTCGAAGCCAGTAAAATTATGACTTAAACCCCATCTAATTCCACCTAGACTACAGCATACTCTAATTTAATTAAAATCCCTGAACACCTCGTCCCGAATGTCTCGTAGCCAAAAATGTCAAAATCGATGGAGTGTATTTTTTAAACAACTTCTCAACCAGCAAAATGATGACTTAAACCCCGGCTAATTTCCCATGATCCACATAATAAGTACTACTCCAATTCCATCAACATCCCCAGCACCGAGTACAATAAGCTATCAACTTAGAGCAACATAGCCCTGCGCAACGTTTAATTGCAGAAATCAGGATCAATGGTGCATATCTACCAATTTTGCCACACTCCGATCGAAAATCCCTCCAGAAACTTATCACCACCCTATACAGCACTGCGAGTGCCTTTCATAACCGTTCGATTCGATGTCCCCAGCGATAACGAAGGACATCATAAATCCGATGCACGTCGTCGTTCTTAACACACGTCATCCCTTACCCGGACAGACAATTTACGCGCGTGTAAAAATAAGCTCCAAGTACGGCGCGCTGCCCGGCGCGATAAAGAATCCGCGGGACTCTTGTTTCCACGCGCATTATCCAGCCAAGATACCCCGGCGGGACACGAAGCGCGCGAGACAAATTGAAGTTTTTCGCGAACGAACCTGTCCGTAGAACCGCGAACCTGTCTTCCTTCGGCCGAGCCGGCCACGGCAGGCCCTTTCTATCCGATCCTGCTCGCCCGTTCGCTTCACGCTTCACGCTCGACGCGATTCAACGGCTCGCTATCTTCTTCGCGTCTCAACGGAGGCGGACGCACCTTAAATCGCCGATTTACTGGACGCGCGAACTCCTTATCTTTCTGCCGTATAAGGGGCTCGACGACCTGCACGCGTTTGGACAAAGGAGCTTCTCGGAGCTGTTGCTTTTCGTTTCCCACGAAGAATTTCGGTGAAGATTCTTGGGACCTTTGGGGTAAGGCTGTTCGAGAACTCGAAAAAAGCGAGCCAAGTCAGACTCGGTTTTTCGAGCCGGGCCGAGCCGAGTACTCGTAAAAACCGAGTGGCTCGAAAGAACCGAGTGGCTCGAAAGAACCGAGCGGCTCGATAAAACCGAGTAGCTCGAATTTTTTCGAGCGGCTCGAAAGAAGCTAGCGGCCCGAAAGAACCGAGAAGCTCGAATATACTTCGAGCAGATCGAAATTATCGAGCAGCTTGAAGCTTGAAGCTTGAACGTTTCGGGCAATACGAATGTTTCGAATATTTTAGGTTATGTTTATCTACTGGAGCGTCTCTGTTGTCAGAGAAAGTAGAACAAATTTGTTTTTTATGCGCAAATGTAGGAAAATAAAATGGTGTTATATTTAGTAATATGTGTATAGTACGTTGTGTAGTTTTCCAAAAGTCAACTGTTTAAATTAATGTAAAGAGTATATATATTATTATTAAAAAAGAATTAGTCTATGCTTATTATCTGTCGTGATTTCATACGTTCTTTTATAAATATTTACCATTCAAGCAGATTTCTATTGTGATGTTACATTAATTAAATAAATGAAAATTTGAAAAATTAATAATGCAAGGTTTACATTTTTAATGTTTACAAGTACTTCACGATTCTTTGTAATTACGCTTATTTATATTTATTTAATTATTTATTTATGAGCGGGTAACGCCCTGCGTGAACAATGTTAAAACCCATACGATGAAGGTAGAAAAGTAAGAAGAAAAGAAAGATAACATAAAGAAAAGTGTATGAATACGTTCATAGATAAACGAAAAAATGAAGAAAAAAGAAAGATTTGAATTTAGTACTTAGTTTCAAAAGTTACAAAATATTTCCATTTACAGCTTACATTTTAATTATTTACATTAATTATTGAGAACCATTATTTACATTCCAGTAGATAAACGTAACCTAAAATATTCGAAACATTCGTATTGCCCGAAATGTTCAAGCTTCAAGCTTCAAGCTGCTCGATAATTTCGATCTGCTCGAAGTACATTCGAGCTTCTCGGTTCTTTCGGGCCGCTCGTTTCTTTCGAGCCGCTCGAAAATATTCGAGCTACTCGGTTTTATCGAGCCGCTCGGTTCTTTCGAGCTACTCGATTTTTACGGGTACTCGACTCGGCTCGAAAACCGAGTCTCGGCTCGGTCCGAACTTCAAGCTACTCGAATATTCGAGTACTCGAACAGCCCTACTTTGGGGGGGCTTTGCACGAGTAGGATGGACTTTGTCCAAGGAGGAGTGATTTAAGAATTTTGCTCATTTTGTACGAGTGAATTTTCTAATGCAGAGGTGTCGCAAGTGGAAGATGCTCTGTCGTTATTTGGGACTCGGATGAAGATGGAAATAATATGACAGTGATTCCCAACAGGTGGGTCGCTAAGTGTTTTCTCAGGGGTTACCACGGTTTTTTGGGTGTCTTAAAAATATTATTAAGTTAGAATTATAATCTGCAATAGCTACTTTTAATGTGTTTTCTTTACCTTATTAAATTTACTTTAACTTATATGGGGGTGAGAGGTTATTTGGATATTAGAAAAGGGGTTTGGGACTCAGGAAAGGTTGGGAAACACTGTTATATGAGTATCCATCATGTGGGATATTCATTTTATTATTTAATACTTCCACTTATTCTGCCTGCACTCATCTACATTATCATCCACATTTCTATTATCCTCCTCAAATTCATCCCTTGTACATCGTCCTTCCATTACCGTAACTCCACCTCGAAACAACTTAAACAATTTCCATTAAATTGCCCCCCGATCCTCCCACATTCATGCCAGAGTTTCCACACGCCTTCCTCATCGTCTACCATAAAGGACGAGCACCCAACGAATTTCAACCACATCAATGCTTCTCGTGAATAAATTCATTTCCAACAACGGACGAAACGTCCGTGATAATATATTCGACGAGTTTGAAACATTCGTCAGGAGGCGTGGGCGGAGCCACCGTTTTAAACAACTACCTGCACGCATTTAATTAAATCGAAGCTCGAGCGCGGATGGCACGACGACGCCATACAAGGTGGCCTGGTCTTAATTTGGCATTGGCGAAATAGTAACGCTGGTGTGGCTTAACGCTTTCATTGTCCTGTCTTACCAGCCAGGGTTCAACGAAACGTCGCTGCCCCGGTAATTAATTAACCGTATTTCGTCGAACGGCTTCCATTTACGCGCTCGCCACGGCTGCGCAGGAATCCATCGCGGGAAAACATCGCGGAATTATCTTCGGCCTGATCGCGAAATGCGTACTTCCTTTTAAGCGGTTCGTTCGATACCAGACCGCTTATTAAAGCGTGCTCGAGCTTCTGCAGCCTCGATTTATCAGGGCGTCCCATAAACGATGGAAATTTCTGTTTCTTCGATTGCTGGCTTCCTGGAAGATCGAGCAGGATCGTTTCTTATCGGGAGATTAATTATTTATGTATCGTAGAAGATGCTTGTGAAAGCCTCTGATTGGTGATTGCTTTGGGAAGGGAGTAATGAGCTGTACGAGCGAATAATAAGGATTACTATAGGATTCGGGGAGGTAAAAAGCATTTTTGTATGCCTGAAATAAATTTCAAAATGATTTCGATGCTCATTTGAAATAGTAAGATACCTACATGTTTTCTTGATTGACCATTTGCATTAATTCGTCTGTTAGAAATTATGAATATTATTCAGAATAGTGTTGTAATGAATTCTGCGGAAGTTTTTATAAACTATCAAATTTATCTATGGTCCTTTTGTAAGATCCTTGGAATACTTAGTGTATTTTATTAATTTAATTTATTAAAATACCCTCCACAGTTCTGTGCTCCACTAGTCAGGGATATAAATCTTAAAGGAATGTACATATAAAAAATATTTCTTAAAAATTTTCAGAAAAGTATATGTGATTCCAGAAATTCTAAGGCGTAGTACCTACCTACGAGTTTTGTTAGATTAAGGAAAAGTTAAAATACAAACCTGATCAATAACAAAATGAAGCCTATAGTACCAGGTTTTGTAATATCAGTTCGTCATAAATTTTGCATACAGATAACCGAAACTTTATACCTAATCTCCAAACACTCGCCAAATCTCCCCACTTCTTAACTACCACCCTATTTGTTTTGTGTATTCTGAATATCGAAACGTCCACTGATATGACTAAGGTCGAACGTAGCTTCGGACTCGCCAGTATTATTTCTGCCGTGACCGCGTGAAGACCTAATTTCGAAAAGCCTTTCCTGTGGCTCGTCGCTGCTACATCGAATCAATAATCGAACTTAACATTGAAACTTTAATGTTGTAACTTAATTAAAAACAAATTAAACGAATTATTATCTCGCTGTGCTTTAATGTGCATTAAATTCCTCAAGAAGTACCATATCATTGTCATCGCTTGCAAACGTTACAATTTACGGATATGTTCGCGTGTGTTTTTTAACCGTTTGGTTGTTAATATGTGTTCTCTCAGTGCATGCAGTGTGTGCGGGGAACGCTCATAGGCGGTCAACGACTATGGATAAGAGATACAATTAGAGGAATTCCGCACGCGGCGTACGCCGAGCGTTCGATTGTCAGCACTGAAAGACCTAAGAGTATTAAATCACATAAAGTAGCAAAGGTTCTTTTACCACGGTTGATAGCGAGGACTTTATTGCCTTCATTGACAATGGTAGCACTTGTTACGTAAGTAGATAACAAATGCATTTAATATCGGGAAAGTAAAAGGCACGTTCAGCTTCGGTGTGCCAGACGTTGTCAGAGCAAGTGAAAATACGCGTTACAGGCTCTCGTAACGCATTGGAACACTTCATGCGAATGGTATGACAAACGTGAACGTGCATTTGCTCGTGTTCCGCCGTCTCACCGCAACTGTTACTGACATTTAAATAGCGCGCGCCGGAAGTCGAACTCCTAAGCTACGAATATGTACCTCTGTCCCGAAAGCGGAGTGTCGGATTGCGGAACGATAACTGACTTCTCCATGCATTCTGACACGAGTAACTTTCATGTTTCCATTTGTCATAATTTCGCTGCGCATTCCTACGTATGTAGGGGAAGGTGGGGTAAAACGGAACGCTTAACTTTGGAGGGTGATAACTTAAAATCGGGAGGAGAAAAAGACACGAGACCTCGACAGGAGTCTTCAGTGGACCTTAGACTATAAGAAAATCAAGGTCATTGTTAAGAAAAATCTTTGGGAACGACGGAAAATGAAATTTGCCGGAGTTATTGAAATCTTCGCCTCGCTCAAATGGTGGGGTAAAACGGAACACCCACTCGAAGACCGTGTAAACGTACAAAATCTTTATTTCTATGATTTAAAATGTATTAATTTATGTTAAAATCTATAAGTATATGTTTTAGGTATAACTATTGTAAATAAAATATAACAAAAATATATATTATACATATAAGAGAAAATATTTTATTACATAACATGAAAATTACGGAAAATAATCAAATATAAATATAATATCGTAAAAGATGAATAGATTAATACAGTTTGTTTATTATTGTATGAACAATAAGCGGGCCGGAATCACCCGCTGGTTGGAATTACCCCGCTTTCCCCTACACGTGAATTTTTACATGAATATCAATATTTGCATGGAGAACACATCTGCGTTAAATGATTATGTTATTTATTACAATTTAAACTAACAGTTTGATCGAATGAAAGATGTATCTCATACATCATAATTTTCTATACAAAATCCATTTTCTTGGAAACAAGGATAGTAATTAAAAGTTTAATCTACAATCTAATAATTAAAAGAGATAATAAACACATACTAAGGGACGTTTCCATTCTTCCCCATGTATAATAGGCGTTCCGTTTTACCCCGCGAAAAGTGTTCCATTTTGCCCCATGTGCAGTCATTTAGTAAACATTTAATATTTACACTTCAGCGTGAGGTAAAGAACTTTTTATATATATCAAAATGTAGCGTAAGGACTATAGAATCCAACGATGTACTTGCCGTTATTAATTTTCGAAATCCAAGTACCGAAAAGTGGTCGAAGTCCAACGCAATATTGAAACGTCGATACCGAAAATTTTTCAAACTCTCTTAAGGGGGAACACCACTGTGACAGCCGGAAAAATGAGCCCATTTTTAAGATTTTTTTAAGGGACAACTTACAGTTTTATTATAAAATTGTTATTACCTATCTTTAGTACAATGTCTTAAGAGACTATAAAAAAAAAAGTAATAGAAAAACATGCATAGATTTCCATATACAGTTAATCTCCTACATCCCTCACAAGAAAACATAGGTCGCTTATCGAAACGATATCTTTGGAACGGCAACTCTGAAATCAATTTTTTTTCTTTTAATATAATCGGTATGAGTGTAGTTTCCGTTGTACGTACCGATTTTTAAAAAAAATTATTTTTGTAAAAATGGTGCGCTTGGGAAGAAAAAGTTTCGAAAATCCGCAAGAAAATGGATAGTTTTTCGAGCGTATTTAAAAAAATATGTTTTCGATCAAAAAATCGGTACGTACAACTGAAGATACTCTTGTTTTAAAGATCCTATCAAAATTTCAAGTCGATCGGATAAAAATTGACAGAGCTATTGATTCGATCAGTTAGAAAAATGTCGTTTCGAGAAAATCGCGTTTAAAGTTTGCACGGGAAAAATCACACTTCCGATCGTGACGTTCACTGTCACTCGAATGCCCGATCAACGGTTGCATTTCTTCGATTCTCGAACGTACAGCGTACCGTGCGTAAAAACGGGAAAAACCCAAAATTTATAACCTTTAACAATGTGGGGGAACAGTGGGTAAAAAAATGTCGGCGCGCTATTTGCCACTAATATAGCGGGCTCGGAACGGCATCGTGACGCGTCTCACAAAATGCACTGTATCTTCGTCAATTCTTCGAATATCAACTTGAAATTTTCAGAGAGTATTTTTGAAGAGTTAAACATTAAGTTAGTGAAGAAAAAAAAATCGAAATTTTTTCAACTTTCACAGTGGTGTTCCCCCTTAAGGGGGTATACCTGTTTGAACCCTCGGAAAATGTATACATTTTGTGGATTTTTTTACAAGTCAACGATTTCATGCAGATTTCCCGTTTTTTTACTATCTTTACATAGTATTATGAACTACTTGAGAAAAAAGTTTCAGTTAAAAAACTATTGTTTTTGGGAAGTTATGCATACACATCCGAAAGTCTTTCGATTTTAGACAGCTAAACGGTGGCCCTGAAAACAGCTGTATGCCGTGTCTGAAATCAAAAACCATAAAATTTTCTTATAAAGTATGTCATTAGCTATCGTCCAACGAAGCCGATTTTGAAAATTTTGAAAAATAAAGAAATGGTGAGAGATCAAAGGTAAAGTTAAATTTTTCTAAGAGAAAAATCCACCTTTTATCTTTATAAATAATAAACGGGGAATGGGAATAAAAAAAGCCTTCGTTGGACGATAGCTATTGACATACTTTATAAGAAAATTTTATGGTTTTTGATTTTAGACACGGCATACAGCTGTTTTCAGGGCCACCGTTTAGCTGTCTAAAATCGAAAGACTTTCGGATGTGTATGCATAACTTTCCAAAAACAATAGTTTTTTAACTGAAACTTTTTTCTCGAGTAGTTCATAATACTATGTAAAGATAGTAAAAAAAAACGGGATATCTGCATCAAACCGTTGACTTGTAAAAAAATCCACAAAATGTATACATTTTCCGAGGGTTCAAACGGGTATACCCCCTTAATGAAAAAATAACTTGTGCAGAGGTCTATGGTCTATCACAAAATACTATGAGGACCCTTTGGTTCCATGTCACGCGATACTAACTCATTCGCAGCTCTTATCTAACAGAAAGATTGGTGTTCCGTTTTACCCACCCGTTCCGTTTTACCCCACTTTCCCCTATAGCACATAACGTACCTCGCTTAGATGAATGAGCTATGTAATTAATAAATTCATTGATAGAGACACGAGGTAATCAGTAGCAGGATAGGCGAGGAGGATAGAGGCTCGATATAGTTCTATAGTTAATTTCACGGTACACTTTCGAAATACATATCTGTGTATTAATTCTCCCGATGGAATTTAAACAGGAGGGGAATTAGGAAATGCTACGACGGGAGAGTAAGAACAAGAGGTGAAACAGAGAAGGGGAAATTCTACCACAGAAATGGATATAGTCAGTTAGGGTTAATGCAGTTGAGAGAGGGGGCGGACAGCAGAAGGGTGGATATAATTAAGATGAGAGGCCAAGAGGTGCAGGGGCAGGAGCAATATAATAGAATACAGGTATCTAGGTATAATGAGAGGTATAAATATATTAGAACTAGGGTAAGAGCAGAGTACTTAGAGAAGGGAGGGGGTGGAGGCAATCAGAAACTAATAGCGAGAACGAGGTGCGGGAATTTGGAGGAGTAGAATAGATACTGGATGGATGAAGAGAGCAAGAGGTGTGTATTGTGCAAGCAGGGTTGTGCTACGTTGAAACATTTAATAGAAGATTACGTGGAGAGAGTAGAGCGCGGGGAGGGGAAAGGGGAGCAGATGGAATGGAGGAATGAGTGTGATTAAGAATTTTTTGTAAACCAAGTCCATTTCGAGGCCGTGAATGCTGGAATTAATAAACACAGGAAATGCTAGGAAGCAATATTACGCTGGACGTACCTGTCACTCTCGATCTTTAAATCCCCCGTTCTGCCTGCTCACCCGAAACCTCATCAATCAGAATGGAAAACGAAGCCACGCGTACCGGACCTGGCGTAAGCCCTCGGCATCGTTCGACGGCCTCCAGCCGTGACACTCGCGGTGCCCCCGATAAATTCTCCTCGATTAAGATGCACCATGTCGCCGCTCGCGCTCGCGCAATTCACGTAATTCGTGCAATTAACCCTTTAGAGCCGCATTCCCGGCCGTTCGTCGGCATCCGGGGGCCCCCGTTCGTTCATCGCGGTTTCGCGATCGGGGAACGGGTTCATGAATGAACCTGGCCGATGCCAGGCAAAAAGGATCGCTTCCCCCTTCCTCTTTTTTCCTTTTTCTTTTTTCCTTTCCACCGTCCGCCGTCTTCGTCTGTCGTGGCGATCGGCGGACGGAGGTTTGCACGTAGAGAAACTGGTATCGGTACAATGCTGTCGGAATACGCTATCGGGTTCCCTCTATCTGGCCGCTATTTCAGCCTCCTGTTGGTCGCGGGACAAGAAACAGACGCCACCGGAAATCATCATTCTCCTCCCCCTGCCTCCTCCGTCTCTCCGTCGTGGATAGGTTTAATCGAGGGAAAACCGGAATACGGCGCGAGCTGACTGACAACAAGAGCAACCTGTCCCCGTGCGGGATTCCGCGCTCATATTTTTCACGTCCGACGCGGTGTCGTCCGTTTTTCTACGCGCATCCTCTCTGGCGATTAATTAGACGGCTCCTACAGCCCTGCTTTGACGGAGACCGTGTCTTGGTTGCTTGTTAACTTGCGGAAGAATTTGTGTTTACGCGTTATTGGCAATCGTGGTTTATGCTAGCACTGTCAGTGGCGTCGGCGTGTTTTCACGCTCGGGAATTTGCATCTTGTAACTTAGGGTGACTCTTATTTACACACTCTCTTTACTCTTGTAAAGTTTCAGCCCGATCGGATAACAGGAAAAGGTACCCCTTGGGCTTTTGAACGTTTAAATAATTATTATTAACAGCTTACAAAGTCGATTTTATATAATATCTTCCAAGTTATTGATTAGATAAAAAAATATGTCAAACAAAATTTGTAGATTCAGACGAGGAACATATTTTATGTTGTATTACTTTTACCTCCTGCGACAAACAGTTCTCGAAAAAAGTCCGAAAAAGGAAAAAAAACAAATTTTTATTTTTCAAATTTTGAAAGTTTAAATATTTCTCCAACCCAAAAAAACCATCAAACATCTATACCAATCATAGCTCAAACTTATTACCGATTATGTCTTGGCGTTCATAATTTAATCAAAACAATCATCGTCACTCTCCAGAAAAATGCATAAATTTCATTTAAAAGTACGAGTTGCTTCCAACGTAGCAGTGAATCGCGAGAGGGTCCCGAAAACCGTTTCCTTCCCCCGATTCATCCAACTGAATCAAGCACCGCGAATGTTCAAGCCTGCCGTAATATCTGGGGGACGTGTATCGCCAAGTTTTGCCATGATACAACGATATCGTGGGCCCCAGCGCGTACACCAGCTGGTCCAACTTCTTGTCCAGCGTCGACAGCTGCAACGAAAACGAAAAATCGGAATCGGAATCGACGGGAGCAAGAACCCCCGACCTCTGGAGGGGATGTGAAAGATTGGAGACGGCATAGTGGGAGGAGGAAGGACCGAAGCAGAAGATGCAACGAGACGGTGCAACGGATTGATGGAACCGGATGCAACGAAACGCCATAGCCGGTTGGGTTTGATGCTCCTTTCGAAACAGGTGCACCACAACAGCGTATCAATTTTCGTTTACCACTGTCCACAGTAGCTGCACCCAGTGGTGGGTAAAGACACGAATTTTCGATTTTATACACGACACGTGTCATAAATGTAATAAATGTCGTAAATGTCGTAAATGTGTCGTAAATGTCGTAAATGTCGTATATCTGAAATGAAAACAACTAACCTATAATACATTTTTCGTATAGGTTATGAAGAAGTGCCAATTTATTAATAATTATAATTGTGATTAAAAAAGTTAAATTAAATTAAGTTACACTGATGAAAAATGGATATTGATAGGTTAGTAAAAGAGAAATGCATTGGGAAACCAAGAATTTCGATACGCCAACTAGTGACAGAAAATTGAATTACTGAGAATAGGTCGAAATCCGTCGAAGTCCATATGATTATCAGTGTTTAAATTTGAATCTTGTATTGTCATCTGAAATTGTTATTTGTTTTGTTCTGTTAGGTAACTTATACTTGAGTATTCATGTTAGCAAAGGCCTGAGCTATGTAGGTTATAATTTCTATCATATGGGGCTTGTATTCCTTTTTCCTGAATGTATTTAGTGAAATTGTCTGTAATGTCTTTATTTATTGGACATGTGAATATCATGTGGTTTAAATCTTCCTCTTCATATCCGCATTTGCATTTGGGTTCTGGTATAATAGAGAGTTTATATAGGTGTGCATTTGATCTGTGATGGTTGCTTCTAATCCTATTTATTATTGATATCGTTTTCCTATTTGGCTTATTCTTATATAAGGTGAACCAGGGTGTGTTTAATTTTGTATTTTCATCTATTAGTTTAAAATAGCTGTTGCTATTTAGTTGTGACTGTGTTTCTAATTCAGTTTTCCAATTTATAAATTATTATAAGTAAACGCAACAGTTGAGAATTTCTTTCCTTATTCAGAAATCAAAATAGAATTGGGAAGTAGCAAACAGCTCCCTCTCGCGTGCATGAGGCAACGGCGTATCTATGGGTAATACCATTTCAGTGCAGATAAAACCTGCTGTAATACCGACCTGCCGAATCGGCCAGACCACGTGACGTGTCTACCCCCTTAAACCGGCGTTGTTATGGACGCGCATTGATGGGGAATGTGAACACCACTTCAAATAATTTTTTAACTTATTACGTGATTATTAATCGTGTGTATTTCTGCTTCACAGGTAAGGGACTTTAAAAGGCGTTACATACAGAGCCGTCTTAACAGTATTGTAGGCCCTGGGCTAAGCAATGCACTGGGGTTCGTGGGGGCCCCTGCCCAGACACGGGAATATGACTTAAAATCAGAATTGTGGGCCCCTACTGCCATGGGTCCTCTGGCGATTGCCCAGCGTATACATGCCTAAAGACAGCACTGGTTACATGCGATCATTGACTGCATTTTGGAGTGTAGTTACGGATTTGAAAATTGCGCAAGACATGGCTTTATCTGAATTATGAATTTATCTTCACATCTATTCATCTTCTATATTACAAACGAATTTATAAGATTTCATTGTATCGTATATCACTTTTTTCAATAAAATGCAGTTAAGTGATAAAAGAACACTATTATTTAATAAGCCTTTCTCTTCCACTACATCCTATCCTGCTTATTCCAAATCACATATAAAAGACATGTTAAACAGAACACCTAAACTTCCATGCTGAGCTGCTTTTAAAACTCTACGTTAATGCATTGTTTTAAAGAACAAATTCACTCGTTCTGCCACCTCTTTCGACATCATGTTATCCTGTTACAAAGCTCATTTTAGAGGGTTCTGAAAATTTTGGTCAGATTTTGGAGCGATGTATCAGGAGAACATGATGCGAAAGGAGGTATGCTGAAATTCTGCGTCGAAAGCCTTTCGAAACCTCTGCGACTCTGCGTCGAATACTTCTCCGCCTTAGATTCTCTCTCCGAAGGCGCTAACTTAGTGCCACCTCTTTCGACATCATGTTATCCTGTTACGAAGCCCATTTTAGAGCGTTCTGAAAATTTTGGCCAGATTTTGGAGCGATGTATCAGGAGAACATGAAGCGAAAGGAGGTATGCTGAAATTCTGCGTCGATAGCCTTTCGAAACCTCTGCGACTCTGCGTCGAATACTTCTCCGTCTCAGATTCTCTCTCCGAAGGCGCTAACTTAATGCCACCTCTTTCGACATCATGTTATCCTGTTACGAAGCTCATTTTAGAGCGTTCTGAAAATTTTGGCCAAATTTTGGAGCGATGTATCAGGAGAACATGAAGCGAAAGGAGGTATGCTGAAATTCTGCGTCGATAGCCTTTCGAAACCTCTGTGACTCTGCGTCGAATACTTCTCCGCCTTAGATTCTCTCTCCGAAGGCGCTAACTTAGTGCCACCTCTTTCGACATCATGTTATCCTGTTACGAAGCTCATTTTAGAGGGTTCTGAAAATTTTGGTCAGATTTTGGAGCGATGTATCAGGAGAACATGATGCGAAAGGAGGTATGCTGAAATTCTGCGTCGAAAGCCTTTCGAGACCTCTGCGACTCTGCGTCGAATACTTCTCCGCCTTAGATTCTCTCTCCGAAGGTGCTAACTTAGTGCCACCTCTTTCGACATCATGTTATCCTGTTACGAAGCCCATTTTAGAGCGTTCTGAAAATTTTGGCCAGATTTTGGAGCGATGTATCAGGAGAACATGATGCAAAAGGAGGTATGCTGAATTTCTGCGTCGAAGGCCTTTCGAAAACTCTGCGCCTCTGCGTATCGAATACTTCTTCGCCTTAGATAAATTGCAGTTTTGGAATTTGGATAAAAGTATGTATGAAAGGTATTTCTCAATAATAATACTGTCTGTTTCAAGTTTCTCCCAATTTATTTGAATAAAGACTTTTACAATGTTACAATAATGTATTAAATATTTAATTTTACTTTGTCGGTTATATAAAATCACTATTTTCTTGTGTTCATTGTTGAGATTTCCATCATTTGGCCCATATAAAGTTCCTGTCCATGGCGAAATGTACCCAAGTTTCATCTGTAACCAGAAGAAAAATATTTGAAGTAATTGAAATGTACAATGAATTTCCTACGTTTGCAGTACCAGCCGACTTTCCGTTTAAATTTTTCTAATTTTTCTACAACGCAATAGCTGAGAATTTCTTTCCTTATTCAGAATAGAATACGGAAATAGCAAACAGCTCCCTCTCGCGTGCATCAGGCAGCGGCGTATCTATGGGTAATACCATTTCAGTGCAGATAAAACCTGCTGTAATACCGACCGGCCGAATCGGCCAGGCCACGTGACGTGTCTACCCCCTTAAGACCAAGACCACGCTTTGGAATACTTTTTTGGGGTTATGAACGCGGCGATTATACGTAGTTTTCGACATTATCGACGTATTCTACAGTATTCTATAGTACAATTCGCATGCAAACAACAAGCGAGTCAGAAAGAACTATATTTTTCCAACACTTTAATTGTTGAAACCTTAAAATAATGAATATTTCTATTTACGACATTTGCGACAAATGACACGTATAAAATGGGCTTAAAAACGACATATTATACATACATTTGCGACACGTCGTAAATGCATTTACGACGCGGCGTAAAATACACGACCCACCACTGGCTGCACCACTCTCTGGGTAGATTCAATCAGGTCTCGCATTATTATAAAACACTCGAGTCGATGAGCAAATAAATGTTCTGCAGCAGATAAATTCTGCTTTATTTTCGGATGGATACGGTCTCGGGAGGTCCTTCTTTCACGAGTGCACATCTCGTGCCACGACGTTGAGTTCTTCAACCTTGGCGGCAGATGTCGGATCCACGCAGCCGCATGCTTGAAGTGAATGTAAAAACTCGATGCGATATTTTGTTTTCTACTTTTTTTTCTATAAGAACTACCCTATTTAGCAGAGAGGAGCAAAATTTTTATTTAAATAAAAATTTCGAATATCGAATGAATGTTAAAAAAAGTATTCGGCGTGTGGCGAATAAAAAATTAACAAATTCTTTTAAACACGTATTCTTAAAAGGCTGAACATTCGAAAAAAGGAAATAAAAAATCGATTTTTAGATCGGAACCTCCCCTTAAGTTGTACATATCAAGCTATTTTTGTTTAAATAGTGGCGTTGTAGCTCTGGACGTGTAACGGTCACGATCAATTATATCTTATTTGTAAAATCGTCAGGTATAATTTAAAACAAAAAAAAAGTTTCTAACTTTTTAAAATTTGTTTACCCCTCAAAAGTCTATGGAAAACTAACTTCAAACGTTTACCATCATCGCACAACCTTACCAATTCGCAAAGAAGCTCTGGAATAACAGGATGTCAGTGATGATAAGGAAACACCAAAGAATAGTAGATATAGTATATTCAACTTTAACTAATATCTCATAATAATAATCATGTATGTATGTATGTATAGTCGTACAGATAATGTCGGCGCGAATGTACAATATTTGACAGGTTGAATAATTACGCACGATTCGTTAAAATAGTGTCAGCACTTACTTATAGTATTGTATATGTATATATGTATAATATAACGTTATAACGCATACATCGCACTTCGGTTCACCCTTCGTCCATCCGCACTGTTCTCCTCGATAGAACGATCCTATCTCTTTCGATTGTTCATAATCTGCAACTGTCGTTGTTGCTCTTTAAAACGGGTCGAAGGATGGACCATGGCAGAATGTACAGTTCACAAGCTCGACTAATTAATTTAAGTAAGACCTAAGAGTGTCGCTTGAATCATTGAGAGCGTGCTAGCCACGTTTGTTAATTGGAAGGACACTTGCAAAATACCTTTGCCGCGGAAAAGATCTATCGCGTTCGATCGTGGCCGCCGAGAATCGCCGTGTTCCATCCCGATAGATTAATCGCTACCGATAGAATGTCACAGACGATCGACAAGCATCGATAATATGCTACAAGCGTTTTTTTTCTTTCTCCATACCTCCTTTTTATCAGTAGTCGTGTTGTGTTTTTGTACTGGCTGTGTTGCGAGAGCATCTTTACAGATCCTCGATCCCCCTCGCAAAAAATCATGTTAATCGGTTAGTAATTTTTGTGTGCTTTTGCTTCTTCTTTAGCCGGAACCCCTTGAATATTTTTAAAAGTTTCTCTAACGTTTCTTCAGTGGTTTCTAAGTTTTGAAATGTGTCCTTAAGATGTTTTAGGGGTTGTTATTGGATGGTGTGAGTTAGTTAGTGGTGAAAGAATTATAGATAATTGTTTTGTTTTTCTAGATTAACCGATGGATTTAGTGGTGCGTTTCTTTCAGATAGTCTAAAAAGTGTAAATCCTTGTATTTCAATCTGTCGGAAGGTTAAGTCTATGTGATAGGGAATTAGTTAGGAAAATTTGGGTTTCATGTGTAAACTTATATTCCGAACCATTGCTTTTCTTGAAGCATGATATCTTTAATTTTATATTTTTAGTTGTATTTTGATGAAATTAGAATTCAGGGACTGGGTATAATCGTTAAGATCACCGAAATAGAATTTGAATAAATACATCAATCTTAAAAAAAGAGCAATGAATTTTCCAGAGTTCGAAAAGGGTAGAAAGTAAATCTAGCAAAAGTAGACGTTAAGAATAATTTCAGTTTTAAAATTTCAACAAAAACCTCGTGAATTATTAATCAAAATTTGTTGCAAATTTTTCTACCAAATGGAAATCCAAAACAATATGATCTAATTTCGTGTAAACATTTAAAAAATTAACAACGCCAGCGCTTGACAAATTTATTGAACTATTAAAAAAGAGGAACTGCAATGTAAAAATCACCAATCAAAAAATAAAAACGTTCTCAATTTCAGAGTTCACGTTCGATTAGAATTCCTAAAAAATAAATCACTCAATGAATATATAATGATATATCAATTATATATAAGAATAAATATATATAAGAATATATAATTAATACAATTTCATTCTTACGGAGAATATAGAGCATTTCATATAAATTTTCAAGCCAACTCCAATTCACAATCGAATTCAGTAGATTCACGCGACGGACTGTGGTTTTAATTGCTCCAGAAGTAGATCCTATCCCTATGCTCACTTATTTACATATATGCATTTACGTTTGTACAATAATGAGTATTAATAGGCATATATCTAAAGCGTACTTCTATCGTTTTTAAAACCGTGTATAATAGTATAAGAATTGCGTTGTTTCAAACACTACTAGGACCTTCCGAAACTCGTCGACCCCGATTTCTAACGTATCAAAGAGAGGACAACGTTTCCTTTAAACACAACGTGTCGAAGCATAAAAATCCTTTAACTACCGCTACGCTCTAATCGCCTGTGCAGTTCCGTATCCTAGTCGAATTTAAAATTTCACGGGCGGTCCTGTCGTTATTTACATCGGCAGGCTCGATTCGACGCAGTTCACCTGTATCGTTAGAAAACAGTCGCAGAGAAGGCAAAAGGAGTCGCGGAATCACCAGTTTTATTCCACACCTCTCTATTTATAATTCCCACTACGCCCCTAGTTGTAATTCCTTATACGTACAGTGTTTCTACCTACTTCGCGATCCTCTATTTATATTTTTAGTTGCGTTTTATCATTTTTCACCCCACTCTGTAATCGTGAGATGTGAAAGCGATTAGTCGACTAGGAACTACTTGTTCGATAACAGGACTAGAAACGAAGAGACTTCTTACAAGGTATTTGCGAAGATGAGCGCAGAGAGACGCGATACAGCGCGCCTGTTGTCGCTCGTATCAAAATTCTACGCCATGTTGAACACGTTGAAAATTATCGGCTAATTAGTATCCTTAACGACGTTAGTAGTTAGAGCTCTACTAGTCCATAGTATTGCTGAATTTGTTGCACGATAATTGCCGCTTTGTACGTTCACGTTTCGGGGTAGTTTAGAACGTGATTTAACATCTATCTTGAAAATCATTTAATGACAGATCGCTGGAACATGGTTGCAGGAGCTTTATTGCGTTAGGGGATGTACCTCCGATATGCATTTCGAGATTTCGAAGAGAAAGGGGCGACTTTTACATGCACGCTGATTTGTATGGTTTTGTATGTTTTATACAGAAAATGGGAGGTTCTATAGGATACACGTTTCAAATTGATTTTGAGAGTTGGGAAATGGGGAGTTTCGTAGATGTGAGTGTTGCAAGATATTGTAGAAAAATTGGAACTTTTACAGTGACGTTTTTCAATACGAATTGCTAAGATTTATTGTACATTTTGTTTAGTAAATGGTGCAATAAGGCCGACGGTGATTCTTTGTGAAAAGGCAAGTAGAAGAAATATAAAATGAATCTTCTTGATTCGTGGCGCAGTTCCTCAGGAAAAGTATTTTCAATAGCAAATTACTTTGAATTTGTTTTTATGTATTACTCGTCGATTTTTTATACTGGAACGTTAACGAATCAAAAAAATTATTTCGATACTTGAAGGACTTGGACTTGAAACTCTCTGCGTTGAAGCTTTGGTAATTTAATATAAAGCATCAAATTTAAGCACCAAAGATTATATTAAAATCACTTCGTTTGGAAGCCATGCAACCAACGAAGAATATTCACAGTATTCCTTTTACATTTCTCCCTTCTCTTCACGAGGAATTACCAAATTTGCAATTGCACCACGATTTCCTACCCACCATACATGAAAGCAATAGAAATCTCTTACGAACATTCTGTTACAAACAAGACCATTCGTAACATGATTGTCGATTTTCACGCTCTTCCTATTCTTACAAAGCCAATGAAACGTTTCAGAACAGCGGACGTCCAAAATAAAAAACACAAGTGCCTCGTGCTCCCATTTATTAATAAGCAATTTTAAAAGAACGCCAGAGGCTAGGGGTTGCAAAATTTCGCTCGTACACTTATGCAACTTTCGTCCTCCCTGATCCTGTCTCATCTTTGATTATCCAAAGTCACTTTCTGTTAAAGATGTTGGCCCCTCTTGTACCGATTAAGACGCACGTTTCGATGCACGTGCAAAAGAATGATACGATTGTACAATTACTTCAATATTTCCAAAGTGAATTTCGACTCATCTCGCCACTGGTTCACCACCAAACCTCTGGATATCGAAAAACACACAGCCAGTGCAAAAGATTCGCCACTTGCGTAGTGGACAGGCCATAGATCGCTAATCGTTCTCATCGACACGTCGATCCTTCTGATCACCATACTTCTCGAGTAACAGTGTTGTAATTCGTTACTTTTATTTCGTACAGACTAACAAGATGAATGATGTTACTCTGGAATAAAGTCCTGTGACTAAGATTTCTCAGTTTAAATATCATTTCGAGTGTCAGTTCGTTTTAGCAAGTTTTTCACTGTTTAAAGTTTGCATCACTCAAAGTATTAATTGTGTAAATCAAGGCAACTTGGAGAAATTCAAGTCAAATTCGAACTACGAGAATTTTTTCAAGCTTCTGGAAAATTGAGCTACGAGAGTTGTTAGAGGGATATGCACTAAATGATGTATTATTAAAATATTAATGAGAGATCTTATATCCAGGACTTCTCCCTTGAGTAACAGGATTTATTGGAATCCCTTGTGCATAATCGTCATTGTACATGCAACGTATTTCTGAAACGTGAGGTTCAGATGCCAGTGGTGCAAGGTTTCTCCTAATTGATTTGAATTTTAGCAAAGTGTAAACTTATTAAGAGCTTCAAATTTTTTCATTGATTTTTAATCCTTCAAATCGTAGAGTTATAGGATTCTAATTTTTAATTCTCCATTCCTTTCAACAATACACTTAAATTATCATGAAGGAACACGAATATAACAATAACAGAATATACACGCGTAACATTCTTCGCTTAAAAATGATCGTAGAAAGGAAAGTTTCAATTTATACAGAAAGTAAACCACATCCATATTGGGATTTATCTTCCATCCCATACAACATAGAATCGTTTAACACTCCTACTATACAGAGTTACCAAAAATCCTGAATTATACAAGACAAGCTGCATTTCAGAGCCACGCCAAGTTTCCCATTTATCATTATTAATTTTCATGGAGCCACGAACATCATCTAGCATCTCACCTCATTTGTCGATCTTAAGAAGTTGAATATACCTGAACAGGTTGAATATCCCTTCTAAACAATTAACTTAATATTTCAAACACATATTCTCAAGGCATCATACTTTAAGAAAATCAATTTTTCCAAACCGTCCACATATATTTAACCCTTAAATCAAACAGAGTTGGCGCACGCACCCCTAACATAATCGTTAACGTTTTAACAATTTCGCGCGCTCGTTTATTCGCATTGGTAACTAAGTAGACAATAGTAGTGAAAAGAGAATATCATTCAGCGCCGATAGGATCGCAGAGATCGGGTTACTCTCGCGGATTTCTGCGACCCCCTCGATCGTTTATCGTTAAAAAGGTCAACAGTATTGTCGACGAGCTACTGCTAGCAGATAGTAGAGGCAACTACGGTGATATGATTGAATTTCGTTCGTCTCCTTCCCATTAGTTTTAAACGATTCCTTCGCCAGCCCTTTTCGCGATCTTTTCTCGCCTCCCTCGCTTCGGGTGGGAATTCGACGTTTCCTGCATCAGAAATTCCACTACCACCTTCTCCCTGACGGCGAAATTATTTTCTTGGAATATTGCAAACGCAGGAAAAATGATATCAGTATACGATTGAATTTAGAAGATTTGAGGATGTCCTAAATTGAAATTAAATTTGTATTCAGAATCAAAACTGTAATTTTGGTACACGATTAAATTTAAAGAACTTAGGAATATATAATTGTTCTATAATTAATTAATTTTAATTGGTCTTGAATTTTTTACTCTAATTTCTTTTAATTTACTCGAATCAATCTACGAATTTTTCTACTCATCTTTCGTTTGAAAATTTCACATAATGTACGTTCTAGCATAAAATTCAACTGGAAACATAGGAATGCACATTTGTATATAATTTTCAACTCAATTTCGTGAAAGACCAGCGTGACATAGGAAACGTCGTAGTCCTTAGTCCAGAAGTATCACGATGGAGGATCAAAGGATGTGATTTTACGATTAATTTCTGCTCTTAAAAAACAGTAGCTTGATCTTCTTTTAATCATGGTCTCGTGCCATGTATGTTGTCAGTCAGTATTACTGTCACTCGACCGATGACAGTAGAATCGTCTACGTAGTTTCTATAGTTACCAAGTTGGAATCATCGACGAGTCCCGAGTCTGAACACAAGTGATGTAAACGATTCATCGACTGGAAAACGTTAATAGATGATGACAATCAAGGGATTATTGCTTTCGATTTCGTTGCTGGTAGTATCGAAGTCTATGTTCACTGGATCACTAGCAAAGTGAATATTAACGAGACTTGATTTCACGAAGCACTTACGTTTCCTTACTGTGCTCTGTCTTCTTTCAAAGTATCAGTAATGTCAAGCACTTTTCACATGACACTTTGGAAAAGAGATTACCTTTTCAGTAAATACCATTGTCCTTTATTATTCACAGAATTTTTCTCACTTGCAGGTCAAGGAAAAAGTCACCTTACTTATGTTATAAGAGACAACCCAGACAGGAATATAAATCGAAATTAATGATCTTTTAAAGCTACAGCAGCATATAAAAAAGTACCTGACACTGTGTGGCAAATAGGTAAGTTTATATAATTTTTTAAGTACTCTTAGTATTCACTATATGAATTCCCACACCAACGAAATATTTAGGTACCAACTCTTTGCTTTTTTTCGCAACCGTTCCTCGATTTAATAGATTTCCAAATCTCATCGAGTGAAAACTATTCAACCCTCACTTAAATGCATCAACATTTCACAATATTGTAAATAAGCGGCAGTTGTGGTAAAAGCTTAAAATCTCAAGCGCCTTTTTCAAGGAGAATATTATGAAAGAACATCTAGCAAACCTTAAACGTGTTTTAAAAATTTCATACCGGCATCTTTTTATAAGCTTTCTTTTTTGCAATGGAATATTTTACGTCGGGTTTTAAAATCACTTTTCCGGGATGGCACACCATCACTGACACTTTGTGTTCAAAGCAACGATATACA
Source organism: Andrena chrysosceles (assembly GCA_963855975.1). Taxonomy (NCBI): domain Eukaryota; kingdom Metazoa; phylum Arthropoda; class Insecta; order Hymenoptera; family Andrenidae; genus Andrena; species Andrena chrysosceles. The sequence continues at coordinate 3,182,214 of OY979766.1, read as the reverse complement.
CATTTTCGTGTCACAAATAAAACTTCATTACAGGGAACTCAAAATTATTCTTAAGTAACTATGAATGACGACTTCGAAAAATGTCGTTTGCACCACTCTGCACGAAACACTGTGTCTAATAAATAATATCGATAATGCAGCTGTCATTAAGCGTTTAAGAATGTTTCTCGATATTTCTGTCCCATAGAACATTTTTAAATCGTAGTAACTCGCTGTCGCAAATGGAGCGACTGAAAATAGTATTTCTTCAGAAAACACGATTAAATCATTTGGAAAAATTGCAACAGGTGATTTCACAGTTGCGCGATACAATCGAATTTGGTTAGCAGAGACAATCAATACTAGTTTTTAAACGAAAGTAGTGAACGATAGATGTTATAGCTTCCATTTAATCACACGAATGAAACTGGACCGTCTCTAGACTTTCTGGTCTTTAAATATGGTGTTATCACACGTTCTAATTGCGAGCTGCGAGTAAAGCAGAAATTTCGTAATTGCAATCCGTAACATCAACCACTCTTCCCAGCTTTCCATAGATAATAATAAATTCATCTAACGATATTGCATAGAAACTATACATTCTAAAATGAAGAATATTAGCTACAGATAATTTTCTGCACTTTTCATTTCGAATTCGATCATCGAGCCTCCGCCCGTGTCGATAATTTTGCAACCCACTACAGACTCGAGGCTACGACCTCAACGCTTTGCGCTCGGCTCTTTAATCATTTCCGAATTTATTCCAGAAAGCGTATAGACGTAGGCTACATCTCGTCGCAGACTTCTTTTAACACCTTTTAACGAGACTGCGATGGAAGTATTTGCCCTGGCCCGCGACATTTACGCTTCCTTCGAGGTCATGCGCCTTTTATACGCCCCGGGACCCTTTCTGTCGGGTGTCTTTAGAATATCCGCGCATTCAGAATGTAAAACTGTTCAGAGGCGAATTTTCCGCGTCCTTTCAATCTCTTTTAATGCGCCAAGGGGAGGTCGCTTAATTCGGGTAAATAGGGATAAGATGTTAAAAGGCGACCCGCTTTACGTTGTCTTTCAAAGTAAAAGGAACGTTCCTGCATTGTGAAAATTCGAATGTTATTAATTATTACGATATAAATATGGGTGAGAACTTATGAAAGAAGTTTAAGTAGGCATTCGGTATGACAAATTTATGAAATAATTTCCGCATTTGGCATATTTGCGAATTTTTAATTCCTGTTTCTAGAGAAATAGTGAGATTGGAGACAATTTAGAAGTTAACGAGCAACTAATGCGATACCTATAGATAAAAGTATAGAGTTATAAAATGGAATGCGTTTCTGAAAGTGAGTCAGTGAAAAAGAAATTAATCTTTTTAGAAAAAGGACGACCAATTTACAAATAGGTATATGTTTGCTAGAATTTTCTATAAAGCAAGTAACAAGGTTCTACACATTTCCTTTCTAGGAAACAGAAATGATAATAAAAATGAACTTAAGGTAACAGATACAGTGAATCACGAAGTACAAAATTCGACAAAATTAATCAAACACAATCCATTCGTATTTTTTTTAATAAAACATACCTCTGTGTGATATTCTGTACAAAACTCTGTGCGCTAAAATTTCGATGAAAAGTGGCATTGGGCTCCTTTTAACAATATCCTGTTTAATCGCTAGAAATAATAGCTCGAATATTTCACCTACAATTTTAGATGTAATCGATGATGTCCTAGCGCTTCGAAAACCGATGCACAAAGCGTCAAGTGCATAGAACAGTTACATTCCCCTCTAATTCCAATTTAATATACAGCACTAATTTTGCACTTACGATGATTACGCAATGCGTATATACGGTATCGTATACATACACGCGCGTTATCGTTAATAAATCGATATTACACGTATTTTCGGCCGATTCGCGAACACTACTTGCTTTCCAAGATCCCCGCGGGTATATTTTGCAATTCCCATCAACAGGTATATCGATCACGCCTCTGTATGCGCTTATGTAACTTCGTACAATTGCAAAATACTACCTCGCGTGTATATACACAATGTTTTTTTACATATTCTTACACTTGTTTCTTTACAATAACCAACAATCGTCTTCCTACAGTCGAAGAAAATCCCTTCGCCAATAAATAATCGAGTTCTACAACTGAGAATATTTACTAGTAAGATCTATCACTTAATTAATTTATTTAGTTCTTGTCTATAGGAAGCGTAAACTCGAAGCGCAACTTTGACGCGCAAATTCAAGCAACAGTCTGATCTAATTCAATTTTCCAGATTTTCCTATTATTATTTTCCTTTAATCACTACAAATCTGATGAACACTACTGTGTTATATACCGCGTTATACTACTGCGTATTTTTCTTGGATTCCCTACGTTAAGTAATCATGGTGGTCCAGGTAAGTAGATTGTTTAAAGAAAATTATGTATTATGTGCAGGATGAAATGCTTTCTTCTTCACAGAATTTTACTCACGATCAGTGGATTGCATTATTCGTATGTCTCGTATTTCATCCCCTTCGTACAAGGACACACAGAATTCAGAGTAATTAATAGAGTTGTAGTAATAAAGAGATGAAGTATTCCTATCAAGCTCTAACTTACAATCCAACAAAAAATGGAATCCATTAATTCAATAAGTTCGATAACATTATCTTTCGTCGACTGAAAGATTTGCATTTGAAAGTTGCGCAGAGGCTCTTGTAAACTTTCTCTCGGCACACAATCAATTGCAGAAACACGAGTTTGAAATGTTAAAAGAAATTTTCATACCTATAGACGCCTCCATAGTGTTGAATGTAAAAGAAAATGATAGACTGATTTTATTATTCCGAATAATTTTCACCTCAAATCGATCGTTACCTCACTCAATTACAAGTTATCTTGTTCTGCACATAGAGGACCGAAAGGTTCGTTCGAAAGTCCATTTCTAATTTGAATTAAAAAAGAAATTTGCTCATCTCTGATCAGTGTTGGAGTTGAACAGCGAAGTTCGGGCTTCGTCGTTTAAGAAGTGATAAATGTCAGCCATATTTGCATGGTGATTACCTTATCAGTTTACAGTAAGTGTTCCCAGGATCTCGTCGGCGAGAATGTACGACTGCGGAGTCGAGAAATGGTTCGAACAGTCGCCGATAGTTATCATTTACAACGAGAGTCTATCGTGAAACGAAACGTTAGCATTTATTTATTGTTAACACGCGTGTAGACGCGCGTCGTTGATTGTCTCTACTCATGGTCAGCAATATAATCGTCGAGTAATATACCCCGTGAAAAATTCACCAACTCCCTGTGAAAGTTCAGCGATTACTTTCGACCATAATCATTTCTATCCCACGCCTTATTTGGTCGACTTAGATTTTCCAGGTAAACCAGAGTTCCACGATCGCGAGGAACATTTCTCGTCGAATTTCCCCGAGATTCAAAGCGTGAAATATTTTTGTGTGTAATTCTTTCGACAGGAGTAAAAACACAATAACCATCAATCGGGGAACGCCTTTGGGCGTTCACCGAGCATGTTAAGCAAGTGGGGCTGGAGTACTACCGCACACGACATGCGACAAGTTTTTCAACCCCCGTACTCAAAGGGTTAAGGAACTATATTTTTGTCGTTGCGTTTTAGTGGCGATATCCTTTCGTCATTTGTTCGAAGAGTAAATTGAAAAATGGTTCGTAACATCGCAGAATAGGTATTATCTTCATATGAAAATTTAGGAACCAATAAAAAGTATCATATTTAATAACTATTACTCGCAAATTTGTCCAATTCTACATTTATCTTGATACTCTGCAATATATTATTCAATACTGTACTCTGGATTTTCAAATCTCCACCAATTTTTACAACCTTTTCACGAGTCGATTCAACGAGAAATATTACACGCGCTGGTCTAAAAGAGTAACGTCGAGCTGCTTGGCTTTACGAATTTGAAAAACTCGTGCTGCACCTTCGGAGCCTATATTGCCATTATAATTTTATAGTCCTGCGATGTCGTCTACGCTATTTACACCGCTATCGTACTCTAGATTCTATTATCGATATTAATTAGTTGCGTCATAGTGGAATTAGTCGAGTGAGAGGCACCATAGAATTTTTTTTTCACTCCGTGCAATGGGGGTCAGAAGAAAGTTCAAAGTTGATAATTTTATAGATATATATAAATAACTTTAATACTAGAATTTACATATCGCGTTGGAATAACCGGCCTGATCTAATCCTTTGATTTGATAAATTCGGTTATGGTTCTTTCTCGTTGAATTATAGTATTTCCTTGTCGTTCTTCGCCCTTCGAACTACCTTCTGACCACCATCCCGCGTTCGTACATGCCCGAGCGTGTTTTACAGAGTATTTTTCGTTCCTCGACGAGGCAGATAGCAAAAATACCACTCTACATCTGCGAAGCCTTTTTCAAGAGGTCGAGTCCGTCGTCGCTGAAATTAAATTAAGTTGAAACGAATTTGTAATCGATTGCTTGACTAGAATCTCTTTGATCCAGGAAAGTTTTGTCTTAATTAATTAGCTACGGAAACGTAAATTCTAAAGCAGCGTAGAAAAGGAATACAAAACAGAAAGACACGCAAACAAGCGAAGTGCGTCTGAAGTTACGTAGAAGTTAAAGCTTATTGATTTTCCAACCCTTTGCGCTCCAACTATCGTACTTTTTCTTTCTTATGCTTCGAATTAATTGAACTGAAAATATATAAAATCGGTTTTGAATATTGCTTCTACTATAGTGAACTTTCAGCTTCGTTGAACGAATTTGAGCTGTGCAAATAATTGTAGAAGTACATGAAAATGAAATATTGCGTTGCAACCTGGGATATTTCCAACTTGAAATGGTATTTTAAATCAATATCATATTATACCACTGAAATTGTATATTTATTCAGCAAACAACGTTACTTGATCTTCAATAATAAATTGATTTTTCGAAATCTGCCTTCTATAATTGTATTTCCATAATTATGAAAACTCGTTACTGTGGTTACTTTTCATCTGCGATAAGAAAGAAGAAAAATAACGATGATAATTTTATAAAATTATTTTTCCACCACTTTCTTTTTCAAGAAAAATTCATTTTCTCCATCAAATAGTGGTGGGAAATTCTATAAAAATAAAATTGAAAGAAATTCTTTCGTTAAATGAAGGAAGAACGCTTGAATTTAAAAATAAAATAAATGGACGGTTCACTGATTACTTATCGACGATTGCAAGAAAACACGTCGTGTTTATTCGAACGAAGGAGCGCAAAGGGTTGTAAAAGCTTCATAACTTTAAAATGGAATGTATTAGTATACGAGCTTTAGTGTCTTCGCCTATTCGGTTAAAAAATACTCTTAAAAGTCGCTTCGCTTAAGAAAACTTTCTCTACCCTAGCTATGTATATAAGTATATGTATATATATATATATTTACAGAGTTGCGTTAGATTCTAGTAATCGTATTAGTTAGTTAGACGATAGATATTTTCAGTGCAATATTTCGCCCGACGATAAACGTTATTCTAGTTAACAAGAGAACTGGTCCTTCCCGCGCAGAAATCGATTCACCCCCTCTATTAGAGTAGTCGATAGATCGGGGCGAACGTAATGCCATGCCTTACGAAGAAAAACGTTCGTGCATTTCGAGAGCTCACGTGCTTCCACTGCGAACGAAAGCTTTAAACATTCAACCATTCGAGTGCAGAACATTATTCCTCGGGATCAATTTTAGATCAATTTTAGATCAAATAAAATGGAGATCGAAAGATACCTCGACGGCACGGTGGTCTCAAGCTTACGTCTTTGAGCTCCGTACAGTCCCGGTAATCGGTGAAAATTCTGAAGCAGCAGGTTTCTTTTCTTTTCGATAAGAAAATTCGAACACCTTTACTTATGGAACTATCGCTGAATTATTATGTTACCTAATATTAAATAATCCAACTTCCCCATTTTTTCACTCGAATGGTCAACGAAGAACGAAAAAGTAGAAGAGGAAATTTGTTCTTGCGCTACGATACACTCACACGCGCGCGTAGGCACTCACACTCACACGCACACAGAATCGCTTAGAATTAGCACGACGAAATTCTGACGTGAGCTTACGCGTATTAATTACGGTGTCGATAACATTACGTGCCGTATCCAATAGTCTACGTAGAAAATATAAATGTATTTATATGCAGAATAAATCCGATTTTCTCTTTCTCTCTTCCTCTCTTCCTACCCCTTTTTCAATATGTACACCACCAACTGTTTCTCTTTTCTTTTTGTAGCTTGCAGCTCTGACACACGATTCTTCGTGATTCCTTAGCGATATACGTATACATAGGGTGTTCGTGACGGGAACTGTGTTTCTATGACGAGTTGAAACGTAGGAAGTTTCTCTGAGGTGAAAGTAAACATGACGCATTGAGAATATTGTAGTTGCAATTTTGTTTGAGAATTTTAGCTCAATAGACAGGCATGAAGTTTAAAATTTTTTGTTTATAAATGTTGAGGTGCATGGAACACTTTTGAATTTTTTATACGTAGTTGTTTAAAATTTTAGTGTCAATTATTCACCTACAAATTAAATTTTCAACAGTGTCCAAGGTAAAAGCAATAATTAGTGGTTCAATGTTAATGAAACTTAAAGGATAAGGCTGTGATTAGTTACTAACTTGTCAATTGTGCCACCATTCACAAAATTATACAGAAATATTGATCACTTTCAAAACCCCGAAACAATAATCTGAATGCTCCACCTTGTTAATGTAGAAATTAAAAGAAAGATTGTTCAGTCGCAAGATGGATATCATATGGTCAAGTAATTTTTTTCTAGGTGGAAGATCATAGTAATTAAATACCAATAGCAAATCCAATAGAAAATATCATATAGTTTGCAGAAACGAGAAAATAGAGAAATAATAATAATATTCCTATATTAAAATAGATTATTCACTGGTAGCATACTTATTTAATTAAAGGCATATACGGTCTGACTAATCACTGGCCACTACTACTTGCCCCTCTTACGTGCTTAGGAATCCGTTCCTATAACGAGCCAAAAATTCTTTTCGACTGTTTATCCTCCATTTCCCTCTTATAACCTTCGCATAAAGACTGCAAGTAGCCATTTCCCTTATCCCCACATAGACGACAAAAGAAAGAATCTAAACTTCAAAAATTTCGAAAATTTCAAAGCTTCGACAAAGGAGAATTAATTTAAAAGAAACAATAATTTTTACTATCCTCTCAGTTCATACGATAGTTTCAGATTTATGAATCAGGCCAAAGATATCTTTTTAAAAACCCACAAAATTTTCTATTCTTCTGGCTCACACACCAAACACTTTCCACCAAAAAAACTCCAGCATTCCTCTCACGAACACCCTATTCCCAGCCAGGAATCAATGGTTCCAATCGTATCGAAGACTGATAAGCACCTCCACTCGAACCCTTCGAGGTTTCCGTAGACGAAGTATCCGTCGCGCGATTCGCGCACGACCGTCGGGCAGCGAAGAGGCGGCATTAAAAAATCCCAGGAGAATCGGCACGAGGCTTATTTATTCGAGCGTGCCTGTACTCAGCGAGTTTTGTGCTAGAAATTGAGAAACGAAAAGAAGAGAAATCGATCGAGTACGAAGTATAACGAGCAAGTACGTACGTATCGTAAGTAACTCGACACCGTTTATCTTTTTGTACAAGACGCGCGTACGCGATTCACCGGTAAACCCGGCACGCTAAATCTCCGAGTCCGTGATTAATTAAGGCTTAATAATTGATCGTTATTTACCAGCAGAGACTAGAAGTTAATATGTATACGTATGTATATTAATATGTATAATAAGCCTATTAGAGACATACGTGTCTCGTCTAGGAAGGTTTTCATTTCTTTATTTGCTTATTGTTCCTCTCTATTATTCCTAGTTGGCCCGATTGATGTTCCCAATACGTTTCCATCCGTTTCGCCGTCGCGCGGAGCAGCCTCGTTGCTTCCCCGATTACGGAGCCGCGAAACCCCGGGCTGCCTCTCTACGCTCCCACGTTCTGCCTCGACGAACCACTCCATCCCGCCCGCTTTGGATCCTCGCTTCGTTCGATCCATCCGAAGCTCGTCTCCAGTCTTGTGTCAGTGATCGTCAAGATCAACCCACCCTGTGTATCGAGCAGAGAACCCCACACATGTGGTCTCCAGTTTTCTGTACGCCTAACGTCTCCCCTCATTCCTTGTTCGAAGAGAAAAATCGTTTCTGTGCGTTTAGCGTGATCGTTTCGTTTTTTTTGTTACTTTTTTGGGTATTTTTTTTCTTTGGTAAACAGATTTTCGAGGACCACTCGATCCTGCGTTGCGGAAGTATCGAAGCGACGATGTTCCCTCGTCGAGTGGGACTCGCTCCCGTCGACTCGTACCGATCTTCGACCTCTTTGCGTACGATCATTTGTCAGGAGAACGCGTCCTGCTCCCCGTGGCCTTTTGGAAAGGCGAAATAGATCCTCTGGAGGAATGGCAATTCTTCCGCTTTCGACGAGATGAGAAATGGGGCGAGGGAAAGGATGGGCAGAGGATCTGTCGTGTTTCTTGCGAAGAGGTCCATGCAGATTTTTCGGTCGCTTCGCGATACCTCTGTTTCTGTTTCGAGGTCTTGCGTTTGATGCATTCGGGTACTTTCTCGTTATGCTTCGTTTCGGGAGTTTTACCTGCATTCTGGATTCCTCGTTTTCCTAATCTTCCCACTGCTTTGTAAGGCATTTTGGTTAACTTACGTTTTTGTACCATTCTGAACTTGTAAATCAAAAACTGTTTTCGAAATTGAGAGGCAAGATAATTTAGGGGTTACGAATATTAGTTACACTTCAAGTTTCTTGTTATGATCTTCCTCTGTTTAAATTAGATATTCCGATTAGCTTGCGTTTTTCTTCTGAATCAGATTACAATAGAAAATTCATAGAATTCTGTGGCCTTTAATTCTCGTTCTATCATTGTCGCAGATTTTCTCCGAATCTATAAGACAGAATACTTTTTGTCCTCAAGTTTATCTTAGAGTGCCTAACTGTTAACGAATCTCCTTTAATTGCTGATTTGCATAATCTGTTTTCCTTAGTCTTTGTCCGCTTGCTGTTATTTCGAACCCTGATCAAGCTGTACAGTTACAAAGTGTCCCGAAGAAAATGCATCTTGCAGGCGTCCTCGAGCTATCGCCCCTTCGTTCTTCGTTTATCACGAATACCCTCCTCGAAACAATGCATCACAATTCGTCCGCAGCCTCTCTTCAGCGAGCAAATTGAAGTTAGCCATCCTTGCCAGCAAACTTCATCTCCCGATCAACTTAAATCGGTCCCAGCTGTGAGACTCGACACGAAGCTTCCTCTGATTTTCTACCTTCATCTTTCCGAGTCTGCGTACCTCCCCTGATTTAAAGTTCCCACTTTCAAGTGAAACCAGATTCGAATCCAACTTCTGCACTCCTGTTAGCAACTTCATCTCCAGACCAAATGAGATCAATCGCAATTACTGTACTTGCGATTTACAATTACATCCTCATCCTTCCTTCATCTTCATCAATTTAAATACAATCAAATCCAACTCCACCAACATCCTTTCCGCAAACATATCCAAGGTCTTCACCATCTTCGATAAATAATTCCACCTCGAAATCAACTTAAACCAGCCCCATCTTGATCCTCAACATTCAACATCCCTCGCTCTGCCTCCCCATATTTCCTCCACCTCGATCGATAGACTCCTTCCATTCACAGCCTCCACTCCGAAATCGACTCAATCTCACCCGGATCAAGCACAGATGCATCCACCCCTCCCATTTCCTTTCCTCTACCCTTGACCCTGCTGCCTGCGCCAGAAACTAAATCCTCCGCTTGGCCCAACATTCTTTGAACCTTCCTCTCACCTCGTATCATCCATCCGCCTGTCCACCCGAGCTATGTCCAGCGACGCGGCCTTCACACGCGCCTGGACCGAGGGCGCCAGTTCAGCAGCTCTCGCTGAACATGTTTGGGACGACGCTGGTTATGGTAACGCGGGGCAAAGTCCACGGGATTTCCGTTGATCGCGAAACAGATGGCACGAGCTCGTCGGGGGCTTTCTGTTACACGTCGTCCTCTATACTCCTCAGTGGTATCTGCTGCTTTTGCGCCACCGCGTTCAGCACGTACACCAGCTGGTCCAATTTCTTGTCCATCACGGACAACTGCGGACAGAAATAGTTGCCGTGTAAGGATCGATCTTCGTCCCCCTTGTTTCGGGGCGACGAGGAACCCCTTTGTTTCGGGCGCAAAGCGTTTCTCGGGGATCAAGCGAGGAATTAATGCACTTGGAAATAACCATTTCTAGAATACTTCTTTCGAATAATGCACGAGTCTGTTAATTGGCTACTATAATCTAAACAACGTCAGCTGTTGTATCAAACAGGATTCCTATTTTTACATCGTGTTAACCTGCTTCCCCATTTCAAAAGGAAAAATAGAAGATAAAAGGGGAAAAAATGAAGGGCCTACTTTTTTGTAGGAAGAAGTACATACCCCACTTATACACAATAAAATACCTAAATGGGTTCCCCTAAATATTTATGAGCCATAACCTGAACGAAACTTGTTTAATTTGAAGAGGAAAACGTAATAAAAAGATCATTTTTATGAATGAAATTGTGTGGTGGGGATGGAATACAAGTGGTGTTGAGAAATCAGCTGACGTTGGTCTGAATATAGTCGAGTAACGAAGTACCCAGTTTTCTCTTCTAGGAACTTCTGAAGAATGAATAAAGGGTTAGAAAGGGACTCACCTGCTGCTCGACCCTATACAAGCGTGCGCCTATCGTCATTGGCTTCATGTTGCCTGCCCGGTCGATTCCTGCCAGGTAGCTGCCTGGCTTGCCCAGGGTCTGATCCAATCGCCTCTGTAACTCCTGCGAAAAGATATGGGTTACGTATAGGTGGGATATATGAAAGGTGACGGTGGAAAGAATGTTTAAAAGGTGATGATGAATGAAGTATCATAATATGACAGGAAGGGACTTTATTTCTATTTATGTCTCATGAGGTCAGAGGATTCTTTAGAATACAAGGTAAATATAACATATAAATTAATCAAATTAATTCATTAAACTGAGTGACAAATACTTAATTCTATTAGAAGGAATTGTATCTTAAAATGCACACCCCACAGATGTAAATTTAATTTAATGCAGAAGGAAATTAACATTATCAGAGATAGAAGAGCACATTTGCTTCCTTTTGTTTATTAGGTACCCTTAACGCGTAAACGAATTAATATTTTACAACACCTTCAGCTTAATATCCAGAAAAAAGGATTCTGAATATTACTATTTTGGTTTCTATATAACTACACTGCACACTCTCGTATTACAGAATTGTGTGTTCTTCAAAAACCTGCCCTGTCTGCACTTGACAGGCACTATCTACTCGCCGCAGCCCAGAAAGTGTTGCTTTTCGCGATATTATAAAATCATGATATAATAACGAGATCATGGATAATAAATCCCAAAGAAATCACACACTCCAAAAAAGTACACATACATACATCTGGACACCTGCATCTCTTATTTCCTCGGACGCATTAAATGTTGAAATTAGGTCGTACCTTGTTTATAAATTTCGGTAATGCACGCTACCTGTCTCGTTCGTTATACACAGCCTGGATAGAACATTTATTCTGCGTTCATTATCGAGACGAGCAGAGTTAATTTTGCTACCAGAATGATTAATTAATCACGTTAATTATACCTGTTTCATTGTTAGAAATAATGGCGGAACGTCACGAACTCGAGCGATCGGTAATAAACAATAACAAAGCAGCCCACGTTCACGATACTCAGGCACTTTGTAACAATTCCCTCCGACTTTAGCAAACGAAATTCGACTCTCTTCGTTGCTTCATAATAGAATATTCCTTGTGTCTCTGCCTGACAGTTTCGTATCTTTTTTATTGGACCATCTCCTGGCGTCTAAATTATTACTGGTCTTTTGCACCGAAAAGTTGCAGCTGTTAAATTCAACGAAATATAACAAAAATTATTCTACAAATCGCCAGTGCATTGAAAGGCCAATTCCCATTTTCATCGAAAATTATTGTATATCAAAACAACATTTAATTCCACCTACTGCACCAAACCAATAACTATGTGTATTCGTTTAATATTTCTCACGTGTAAATCACTCATTGGCAAGAAACAATTGCAACGCAGCTGACGTAGAACAGACATTACAATATATTCTATTTATTCCAAAAATTAATATAATTCCTGTACAGAATTATTAGTAGCACATATGTATTTTTACAATAAATCCGTATTCTGACCAGGCTGGTAATCGGTAAAACCTGAAATTCATCACTGAAAAGAACCCATTCGGCGACCTAACGCGATAAATTGAAATCCATGGCGGTAAAATGAAATCTATCTCGAGGCTGAAAATCGGGAGTACACTGAAACCCGTTTTCCCCGCGGCAGCACGAAGGCTTAAGGGCACTATCGATTTCCCAGGATACATAATAAAGCCTCGTCCGTTCCAAACTCCCTCCACGAACAAAGGACTGCACGTTCGGGAAAGTTAGATTAGCGCCATCAACAATTTCACCTCGAATAATTACACCATTGTGGATTATGAATGAGTAATAGGGGTGGATAGGAAAGCATGATCGGAAAAAAATTGTGAAGAGGTATCGCTGTGACTGGTTCTGTGTACGAGCGACTGCTGACAATGATACCCAGACTGTTTGGCCAAAGTGTTAGAGTGGAGTAGGGTACACACATTCATGAGTGTTGAAAATATTGGTGCCATGTACTTTTTCTCTATCAAGATTTATTTATGCCTCACGTGTTTGTATTGAAAAAGTGGAAGTAATAAAAATGTGTTTGCAAGTATATTATGCCTGAAAGAAAGTATTTCCATGCTGAGGTTACTATGTATTTTCACAGAACTTGTAACACCTTAATTAGCACTCTTTTTTTGACACTGTATATATGTGTGGAAGTGATTTTAGTGTTATACTTCGCTGATAATAATTTCTATTCTCCCTCTGACATATACCATTCCTACGTAAACCCCAAACTCATTTTCCAATATTTAAATATTCCCTGAAAAGCACCACGTTTCTTCTTGAACCTCTGCGTTCTCCAAAATAAGAAATTGATATTGAAGGAACTTTTATAAAAGTCTACACTTGCGCTTTAGTATCACGAGAACGTGATAATTAAATTAGCGATAGGAAGTGTAAGCTATTACCCTCCAAACGGAAACATTCCCTAACTCGAGAAATGGGACGTGTATACTTTCAAAATTATTAAGCTACACTAGTTTTATCAACACCTTAATAAAATCGCTGCTACGTTTTGGCACACGTGCTAAAACGCAAATCAGTGTATTCTGTTCCCATAAAAGTTTAACGAAACATGTACCTCCCCTCTTCCTCATTTTCGGAATGCTAGAGATGGTAGGAACAGATTTGACAGCAAACGTGTTGCGTGGAACTACTTAGAGTTAGCGGACAACTAGAGCAGGCCGGGCAATATTTGAAAACGAGACGGCTGACAGTCGGACGCGTCAGGTAGTGATAAAATAATCTTACTCTCTATCGGCCTCAAGAGTTAGGCGATCTCCACAGGACATCAAAGCGTATACACGACGATGCTCGATACGCTCTAGATTGGCACACTATTATGTCGACACCTGATCAAGTGACCTGCCCTTCATCTACCGTGTATTGACGATTCCATTGTCCCACGGTCTGACACTGGCTTTATTCGCCCGCCGATTGGCAGCGACGGAATAATTGTCGACGCGCAATCTGCATCCCCCTGATGATGAACAACACACGACACAACAGTTGCCTTTGTTTTCTCACTCACGTTAACTCTCAGCTCGGATATTTAACACGCTGATCGGCTGTGCAGTTGGCAGTAACCGAAACCTGCACGTCATCAGCTCCCGTTGAAAGGTGAGTGATGACTGAGCGATATGTGTGTGATATTTAGATTGCCGAGTGTGTAGAAAATGTGAGGTGTGTGGGATTTATGGGATATGTGTCATTTATGATTGAAACCTATTAGCGATGTTTTCCTAAGAAATATTCTTCTTTCATTATGTAGGTATTTATGTATGATTTCGGAAAATGTCGTAAGCTGCTTTATGATATGAAGGATTATAACCAAGGAGAATGGTGACTGGCGAAACTTTACTTCTCATGGGATCTGCATGAATCTTCACTGCCAGTGGAGTCATTAGGAATTCTGCTTGTTCTGAGTTTCTCCGAACTTGCAGTTGATTATTTTATATCATTAAGGTTAAGGTAAATGAAGAAGCTTGGGAAAGTAAATGAATTACTGGACTAATGAACCGCTTTAAAACGACAGATTCTGTAATGCTTCAACCATATCGAACTCTAAAGTCTCATCGTTTAATCCAATCTACATGACGAAACCTTCATTCCTATTTAATTAACTATCAGAGCTAAGTGTCCTTTTAAAGGAACATTAACAATCATTAAGATACTCCACGTCTGTATAGCTATTCTTATTTCAGTAATAAAACAAATCGTTACGGAGATGAAAAATAAAAAAAAATGGTTTAAGTGGCTTAAATTTAATTTATAATATAACTACAATTTTTTATTATTCCTCTTTAGTATTTACCGACGAGTACATACATAATCTATTAACTTTTAACTCATTCCCTGGGCAACGTTATACGAAGAAGTTTATTTGTACCGTGTTGATTTATTTTAGAATAATCCTCCCTTTTGCAGGCCTGCTGTGATATTCGTCCAACATATGTGCACGTGTAAATAGTAATATTCGTGTTAGCAAAGGAGCTTTCAGGGTTCTTCAGCTTCTCAAAGCAATCTACGGTTTTTCCCTTAATCAAAATTCCTTCCTAAACGCTTGCACCAGCAAACGAGTCGCGAATCTCGGTTTCTAAGCTGTCTCGTCAAGAAATCCTTCTCAATTCAGCTCGCCAGTTGCAATCAGCTGTCTTTGATCGAAATACTGGAGAATTTAATAAGCAACAACTTTACTATCCCTCGGATCAATGGTAGAATTTCAGTTTCTCAACCCTTAGCAAGATGTGAGAAATGTAAAAGTTATTTATGTCAGTAGGAATGTACACACGAAGAGGTATTCTGCCCTCTTTAGTTAAAATGTCCTATCTAGCATTTTGAAACAACCGAGGAAACTGAAGTTTTATCATTTACTTTGTACCATACTAATTTTCCTTCATTCAAATTAAAACATGTTGTCATTATTTCATAATAGCCTAATATCATTTTTTGTAATAGGTGTACCGGTAGGGAATGTATTATTAACGTACCAATTAATTAATTGTTTCAGATAAAATATTTTAACCATTTTGAAAGAACTTAAGTTAAATACATTAGACTGTTTATAAATCTTTACGAAGCACGTAGAGGCTTCTAACTTTACTTAAAAGGTAAAAGACGTGTGGAACTTCAAATATTTCAACATATCTCAAAAAATGAAAAAATGTTAGATAGGACAGTTTAACTAAGGAAGGCAGTATTACTCAAAGTAAGGTTTGAAAAATTGCACTGCAAATACGTTACTCTTGTATATTATATGCTTAAAATATTACTATCTAATGATGAAAGAATAAAATAAAAACGGTATGAGAATAGTATAGTAATAGTGTTGATCCATGAATCAAGAAATGCTCTAGAAATCTCAAATATTCCAAACAGTATAAATGCTCTGTGTAACATGAATAATATAAGTTACGTAAATTTTTCGACAACTACACAGCATTCAGGATTCACCCATACAACAAAAATATTTGTGCTTTCGTTCCCAATAAAATACCGATTCAACCCAATACAATCCACACCAACCAGCAAACTGAAAGTACTTCCTTTTCTTACTTCCGTTAAAGGGATGTTTAAGACCACCTAATCCACTGCGAGCCTTTCCCTCAGAGAGCCTCTAAAGCTCGATTGCTCGCAGCCATTTCCGCAAGAACGACTCTTTCCCCGTCTTACTTTAAAAAGGAACCGACGAAACTGCATTCTCGAAGCGTGTGTATTGATGCGATGCGTCGATCCACCTACTGCCACAAACATCCTATCGATTTTACCCACCCGTTTCATCCTTGCGTACGATTTCCCCGGTAAACTCGAATTTACCCACGTATACATCGCGTTTTGATGAGTCATTTTAGACGACCACGTATGTACATCCAACGAAGAAACTACTCCTCTGAGGGGTCTTCAAACCAGTCGAAATAAAAACTTGCCCACTTCCTTATCATGAATTTAGAAGAACACCTCTTCTCAACTTATTATTTTAAAAATGATTTAAAGTAACTATTACACCTTTGACCTCACAAATCAAAATTGTAATTAAACTACTTGAATAATAAAATATAATTAAATTTAAAAATATAAAAATTAAGGAAAACAATAAATTAATAAAATTGTTTAATTTTTTCTCATATAGTCTAATTATATATGATCATCTAGAAAGAGTCATTGGGACGCTATGTTATACAATAAGGGAAAAGATCACTTATACCGATTTTAACAGCTTTGATTATTCAACTGAATATACATAGATCCGAGTCACAGTTATTTAATGCAGGGTGTGACAGTATCACTGATTTTTCAGACAGTCTTGTCATAGGGTAACTCGGGGTAATATGCCACAGTTAACTTTGAAACGCGATATCTCGCAAGTATAAGTAGATACAGGAAAAAAGATAAAATCATACGAAAGTGTAACTAATTCTGTGTATTGACTAATAAGTAGAGATATGTAACTTTTATAGTTCAATGAGAAACGTACAAATACAAAAGTCCTCGAAATTGGCATATTACCCAGGTGGTGGGTGAATATGCCACAAGCTCTGAGGTAATATGCCACAAGCTATGAAGTGCGAACTAATCACTCAAATTTTGGAGAATCAACAATATTTTAAATTATTTAACCTATTAATAAATAAAAACAAATATTTTAACTCAATGAAACGTAAAATTTATTTGAAAAAATAGCTATTTCTTACAAACTAAACAGTCTCCAATCTCTACGCAGTCTTCATGAACCCACTTTTTGCAACAAGTAGTTTTTACCCAGTAGGCATGGTTCTGACACAAAAAATACAACTCGATGGCATTAAATAGAAAGAGTTATAAAGATAAGAGTTTGTCGGTATAATATGCCACTTGTGGCACTTGTGGCATATTATACCGACAAACATGTGGCATATTACTCCAAACGGCCATAAAACGAAGGATGGAAAATCTCTCCACAAAGTACATAGTTTTAACGGATGTTTGAGAGGTTTTTAAATTCGTTTGTTAGTATACTGTATCATAATCTATTGATTTTATGTAGAACCGTTCACACAAATGTATAATCTGCATTCTAGTTGGAGTGTGAAATTACATCAAGCCGATACTTTTATAACTTACCAGGATTTACTGAAAATAAAAGAAATCAAGAGCCAAAATCTGTTGTCGTCTTAGCAGGAACACTAAATTGAACGGAATAAGCGCAAATAAAACGCCATCTGTTCATTATTTAAAAAATTATTGAGAAGTGGCATATTACCTACGGTGGCATATTACCCCGAGTTACCCTATACTGTGCCAAAGAAATTCCCATAAGATGTTGGTTTTGTCTATGAAATAGAGAGCAATAGAAGGATTTGCTCACCTTAATCCGCACCATCATGTTCAGGTGGCCCTGGCTGTACTGTTCGATGACATCGCGAACGTCGTACGGTTTACGGGCCTGCTGGAATTTCCTCCTCGCCACGAAGTACTTGATCTTCCTGATCGCCCGGATGGCGTTTCGATGCGCCTCGGTCAGCCTGGAAATCGAGGGAACAAGATTCTCTTTTAGATCAGCCAACCCGCGGTCTCCACTTCTCGGAATGAGCGATACAGCATAACGGCTATCATTTCTGCCAGGGGCACGTTCCCTTGGCGTTGATTTACGATCGGGACGATTGATTTCACCGCGGATCGGCGGCGGGAGGTTTCTGTCTAATGTAGCGAGCGTGCAAGTAACAGGGTTCCTTGGATTTCAGCTGTAATTTGCGGAGGGACTGAGCTGCTTTATTTCGTACCATTTGTTCGGTTTTTTCTTACGTATCCCCATTCCTTCCTAAGAAATCATCCTAACCATTACGTCGGTGCAAAAGTTCCTTCGCTTTGTTCAAATAAAGTCTTTATTAAAAGTAAAAATATCTTTCATGCCTCAAAGTACTTTCCTTGGCTGTATTACTTTTCTCGTAAAAGTGCAAGTAGCTGTAGTAAAAAAAATATGTCCGTAAACCTGACACCACTTAATTCTAATCTAATCAAAAGAGTCTTATCCTTATTATCCATTGCAATGAAAATGGTCACAAGCAAAGAGTACGCTGTTAAATAATCTTAATATATAAAGCAAAAAGTGTGTGTTTGTCTGTCGCCTAAAAACTTTTGAACGGTAAACTCTGGGGTCACAAAATGTGTCCCATCTTATTATGCCTAACTAATCCAGATGAATGTGACTATTTTCACAAAAAGAAATAAATTTTTTTTTATAAAATCAGAATCTAAATTTCGGGCGAAGCCGAGTAGTAAAGCTAGTCTATTAATAAAATAGTAAATTATACTTAACGGGATATAATTATGTTCTAATATAAATCGTAAGATCCTGACGACATATGTTAGAAGCCTGATTCGGAATGACAGAAGCTGATACTTCCTGAAACTACAATTCCGCGACGCTGTGGAATCCTCGTCGTAAAATAGTTGTTATTCCAAGGAAGGGGACATCGACTGTCGATTGTTCGTGTAACTTCGCCTGTCGATATTCCGAATTACATGGAAACACTCTCGGCTATTGGCTCTCGGTTCCTCAACCTGGCTCCAACGACACACGTGCCACCCACATACTCTCGAGAGGAACATTCTTGAGAAGAGTGGCCCATTCTGCCGCTGTTTACGATTCAACACCGTTTATCCCGCGCGAGGACACGTTCTTTACTGGGTAACATAAATGGCAGAGGAACGTTTCGTCTGGTTTCTCAGAAAGGATGAACTCGTATCGTTCGTTTATCAGAGAAAATTAAATATAGAGATTTCGATTTCTCAAATAATTACAATAAAAATTCACAACTTCGAAATTAGCTAAAAAAGGATATTCGTGAGGATCAGAATCGAAATGAAGATTAGAATTCTCAATCAAACTTCGTGCCACTAAGCAATTTTAAGGTTTCAGTAGAAACCTTGATAAGTGGCGAATAAATTAGACTGCAATATTTATTAACAAAAAGGTGGAATAGTCGTGCACTCAGGATTTAATCTTGGGGGAGCCGAGTTGGACAGATAAAGATATTTTTAATGTAAATTCAATAAGATTCATTAGGTGATTATAAAAACTTATTTATAAAATAAAATCTAGTTTTCTTTTCTATTTACTTTTTCTTTTCTTTTTAGTTTTCTTTTTTTTTCCTTTTTCTTCGAGAGTGTTTTACGGCCCCTTGCCTCTCCCCCTTTTTTTTATTATTTTCACTATGAAAATAAAATTCCCTGAACTATTTGAATTGCTCCTAGAAACGAAGCCTAATGATTCTACGTTCATTATAAAATTAAAACCACTCAGCCCACCCCAATCCTCCTTTAACAAATCATAAAATCTTCACGATCTTTCTCTATGAACTTCCAACTATATACTTCCCAGCTTCCATAATCTCCTATTCGTTACGAAAGTAGTCCGCGTTTCACGAAGACGCTTAATTCGCAATTCGAAAGTGGAGTGGCTCGATGAACCAGCTGGCGACCACTTTGAGCAGCGATTTCGTGTCGCGACAGCAAAGCGCGGCGAGGGGTAGGTAGTGAAAGAGAGCAGAAAGGAAACGCGTTCGGAGTTTCAAACGCGAGGGGGATGCGTCGCGAATGCAAACCGCGGGGGACGCTTTCTGAGGGGGGAGAATCTGGCGGGCGAGCGTCTTTGTGTCAGGGGTTCGAGTACGCGGGCTGCCAAAGAATGTAGGCCGTCCGCGAAGCGGAGTAATGCACCGGTGAAAAAAGCACTTACGTTCCGGACTTTTCCAGAAGGGATGAAAAAAAATAAAGCCTTTCACGAGAGCCACCGTCACCGCGAGCTAACGCGCTCCATTCCCTTTTTCAGACGGAGTACCCAAGTTTCCTCGAAATGTCAATGTCACCCGCTTCGGGTCGCTTTCGAATCCACCCCCATCCCTTGCCCCGCGAGCAGATGCTTGGGGACGAATTTTTTGGTCGCTATGTGGCCCACTTGCCGATGATTCGGTGGCTTTTTCAATGATCTCTGAGGTTTCGAAGGGTTGTTGTAGTGGTTAAAAATGGGGGTAGGTTTGAATGGGAGTCTGCAGACGTTTGGAGAATTGCAGCTTCATCGAGTTTACGAAGAGTTATTTCTGTGGATGGATATAGGGCTAGTGTGGGATTTATTGCGCACTCGAAAAGGGGATGTTTCTTACAAGGGATGTTTTGCAACTCGAATATTCAGGAAAAAATTTAAACTTTGCAGCAATGTAGGGGGGAACATTGGCAGGTTTTTGATACATTTTGTTATATAATGTAAAAATTAAAATGTTTACAGTTGCTTTAAGTATCCTACAAGTGTTAAAATGCATAAAATTTTTGTCATTTTCTTCTTTAATAGATGTTAAATACCAGCCGGTACGGGGTAACATTGGCACATCATATAAATAGCAGTAACAGGTTAATTTTTACTACTCTGAAGTCAGTAAAGACTGGTTCAGACACGTCCAGTAGTTTAATCGATTAGCAAATAATTTAATCATTTTTCGTGTGTGGATATTAAAATTTAGTCGAGTAGTTTAATAAAACAATCGTAAATTACTAAATTACTCATTAATTACTTATTAATAATATAATGTATAACGTAACAAAGTTATCTATTTGACAGGCGATTATTAGATATCTAACCGCAAACGTTGAAACAATTGAGTACCTAAAATCTCGATCTCGAATGCGACTTTATATGTTCATGCGTATAGGTGCCAATGTAACCCCGGCATGTGCCAATGTTATCCCCTGCTGCCAATGTTCCCCCATTTTACGGTACTAAACTAACGTAATCAAATTTTCTTTCAGTAGTGAACGGTCCTAGGTGTGAAAACACCCCCTCAAAGAAATTAAAAGTATCCATATTATTGTGGGATCAGGAACCCCCATACCATAAGAGAGGGCACGGAACACCGACATCGGGAGGGAGTCGGCGGTAGCCGAGGTGGCTAAGGCGGCTGGCCAGCGCGCAAATCTAGAGATCGCGGGTTCGAGTCCCGGTGAGGCGACTTCCCTTTTTTCCGTGATCCCTACATTATCATATTACCAACATCGAAGAAAGTCGATTTCCAATACGGAACCGATTCATATTCACCATCACCCTGCATTTAAATGACTTAAGACTCTAGACTATATCACTTTACCCCTTAAGTAGTAGCCCTCAAGCAGCTCCCCACCCCCATTTCCCTACGAATCTCACAATCAAGTCAATCGAGTATCCACCAATCACTCTGAACACTGCACCCGTGTTACGCAATCCCAGCAAACTGCATTCGGAACCACCTTCCTCGCGTTTCCCATATTTCCTTCTCAGCGTTCCGTCGGCCGACAAAGGGGGAGGGATCGATCGGATCACGGAAACGCCATGGATCTCGTAACGTCTAACGTTAACGGGATCACGTTGGTGGCCGTTGGAAATCGAATACACGTTCCGCGTTCCGCGTTATCGGGCCGAACGATTCCAACGCGTATTACCAGACCATACGTGCTGGGCGAAAATTCTGTGGTAATATCGATTCGGCATGCAAAACGAAAGTAATTTGCATGGATATATAGGGCTGGCCGGCTTTCCCTAACGCCTTGATTTCGCTCGTTGTTATCTAGCTCGACGTAAGCGCGAAATGGTCGGACGGTTATTCCCACGGCTCGGCGGCAGCCTCGTGGTGAAAATTCCCAGCTACTTTTTTAGAGGCAGTCCCCTCGCGCCCGTTGCTTCGTTAGCATAACCGTGATAAACAAATTATACGCTGCCGGCGCGGCTGTTCCAGGTAAACAGGAATGAAGGGAACTCGTATTGTAAGGATTCGGAATATTCGTGATTCTGTTTTCATCATCCCTTTTAGTTAATGCAAATTTCTGGTGGCTGAATGTACGAATCTTTAGGGTATATCAATCTTGAAGCTTTTTTTAGGGATGTAGTGGTGCTATTGATAATAAGGCCTAAGTACTGTGATTATTAAATGATAGTTGAGGGAAGATTTGATATAGCGTAGTAGTATTATATTTCTGTTTTTTTTTTCGTTTTTAAAGTGACTGTTCGTGTCGTTCACTTTTATACACATTTATACTTGATTTGAGAAAAAACGAAAAGTGAGCAAACACACACGTCCACGTAAATGCACAATGGCAGCGCACGAAGGCAGAGCACTGAAAACCATTCAATTTTCCCTTATCGCTTTTCTTGTATAGTAAGTTTCCAGTTAAAGTAAGTTTGCCAAGGGTCGCGTAAGCGTCGAATAGTAATTAATTCCACCTAATGAAAATTTTATTTTCAGGAATAGAAAGAATTCGAAACGATCGATTGCAAAACACAATATTCCTCTTTAAAAACACAGTTTTAAACATTACATTTTAACCTGAAATCTGTTTTTCATTTTCTAGTGTTAACAATAATTTTAACAAGACTATGACTTATATATATTATAGTACACATTATATTATAATTATATGATTCAAATATGTTGTCACTGAATGAATAACGACTAATTTTATTATTAATTGAAAAGTATTTTGTTTTCGGGGGCAGATAGTAATAAAAGTTAACACTATTCCTACCGACACATTTCACGTCATTTGACCGGTCGCGTTAGGTAAGACAGACTACAAATTTTTCTCAGAAAATAAACAATAAAACAAGAAGTGAATATTCAAAAATGTATTATACGTATATTTGAGGCAAAGTCGTGAAGTTTAAAGGCGATTCAATTACGTTGTATATAGGAAATTCTAATCGATATTTTAAAAACGGTCTTTTGACCGGTTCGTGGTAGGAATAGTGTTAAAATTTCAGATTATTATAAAAGTAGAATCAAAACGCGGTTGGAAATTTGTGAATTATATATGAATAAGACGGTGAAAATAGAAAAGGATCTTAAATTTTTTAATACCATAAGAGCAACTTTGAACCACATAGAATGGGTGCGTGCATTTTCTACCTAAGAACCGAGCCGGACATAATTCCTTCTTTTTTTTAAAAAAAGTACCTCAAATTAACTTGTTACGTTCCCCGAAGACCAAGGAGCCTGCACAAAAATAAGCAGGAAACTTTAACACAGAGGAATACCCAGGGGATTCTCACCGAAGCTACATTTTACAAATTAGTCTTCTGCATTCCCTGAAGAGGAAGTAACCGCATAGGAACGAAGGCGAAACTTCGACCCGCAGATATCCCTAGGCCATTCCCTTTAAACCCACGTCTTACCGATAAGCCCTTTACATCCCTCGATGGACAAGTGCCACGTACGTAACGGAATGCAAATTTTTTTAATCAAACAATACTCCCTGTTCTCCTTTGCATTCTTCGAAAAGCAAATAACCCGTACAGAAATGAATACAAAGTGGGGTTCTCCCTGCACCTTACGATAAAGGAACTTCTGCAGTGGCTTCTATCAATGTAAACGAAGAAACTTGCTCGAGATACTTTCCACGAAACACTGTATTCTACGAGTGAACTCTATAGACAAGATGGAATTCAGCAAGAAAATAAGTAGCTAGCATGTTGAAAATAAAATAAAATTCGAAGGCAAAGTGTATCTCTCTTTTCCATTTTTAATATCCTGAATTTAAAAAGGAGTATCTACTTAAAACTTTTAAACGTTCTCATTTTTAAAACAGTAACTCTTTTTAGCCCGAAGTTTTAAATTTTCACTAAAATATTCAATTAAACTCGTCTCAACTTCTACTTTCATACAATATCAAGAAACCTACAGCTTCCTATTCGCGGAAACCAAGCTCGCCCTCCAACTCTATTAAAAATTTAAAGCTCACACTTAAGTCACCCTATAGTATAGAAAAAATGGTCCCAGCCTCGTTTCCTCCATCTTTCCACGCGCTCGTCGTTGCCATCAGAAACGTAAGGCTCTACTAACGCGAACGTCCAGCGGATTTCTTCGTAAATCCACTTTACTCTTTCATAACCATAAAAAGGAATCTCGTACTTACGTGGTGACCCTCTGCGGCTCCTCGATATCAATGTCAATTTCATCGCTGGTGGCCTCCGTGACGGAGCTCGTCTGCGAGGTGAAGAGGCTTCCCCTGCCAACCGGAAATACGCTACTCACACTAACAAACTCGAGAACTAGTTCCTTCGACGTTCTCAAAGCCGCTCTAGAGAAAGTGCCCTTCAGTCGGCTGACGTTTCCTGTCAGACCAACTTTCCCGGCCACCTACAACCCCGCCGTGAAATTTCCAAAAGGTTTTCCGCCCTCTCACATATGCCACACGTGGCTGCTCCACTTTCCGAATACTTGGACCAACCACGACAAGCACGTCGGCAAGTTATTCGTCATTTCGTACTAATTGTTCATCGATGGATGGATTTATAAGGGACGGGGTTGGAGTAGTGTTAGTGTCGCTCAAGGGGTTGCGTGTAGTTGAACTTAAGGGGTTGGAGTGATATTACACAGGGTGTCCCGTAACCATTTGTTGCTAGCGGTAGGGTGGTGATTCGATGAGAAAAAATAAGTCGAAAATATAGAATAAAATTTGTTGATATAGCGCTTCGTTTGAAATTGACTTTGAATTTTTGCCGAGTACGCGTGGACTGAAAACAGTTTTTCGGGGAATGCTTCGCGTAACTGTAAGCGAGAACCCAAAGGAAGACGCTTACCTAAAAAGTTACCTAAAAAACTCTATTTAAGTGCGCGCATACTTGGAAGTAATTTAAAGTCAATTTTCTAGAAAACTAAGCGAGCTATGACGAAAGTTTATTCTATATTTTTTACTTATTTTTTCATGTAAAATCACCACTCCCCCGCTTGTACCGCCGGTTATTGGACACCCTGTAGTTGTGGTCAGAGGCAAGTTTCAACTTTCAAGGATGACAGAATTAAAATAGTGCTATTAGGAAGGACTGTGTCTTAAAGTTTATAAACCATTCACTGGGAGTTGTGAAATAGATTAGTGGTGGCAACGTAATAGGTAAAAATTATGTTTGTTATGTAGGCATGTGAAAATATATAGATAATAATAATAAGTAACGATGATAATTACTTCGTGAAATCTGTTCGGGCGATTTACAAGCAACTAGGCTACCCACTGTACTCCATTTAATAACTTCATCCCTGATAATATAATATCCACAATTTCTACAGCTGATTTTCTCCAAAATTTCAATTTTTAATATAATCTTCCACATATTACTTATTCGTGCTACTAATCTGCAAGTACAATGAGCACTATGACAGCCGACTTTGAGGACTTTCTCTAGAGCAATTTCCAACCCGAACATCGAGACCATGGAAGTGGCAGTACGCAATTTTATATAAAAATATTATTTAAACAGTGTCTTAATTACGTAACAATGCCACATTTTTCTTTCCCCTCGAACCAAAAATATCCCTGGGGAATCTCTAACGCTCTAGAGAGATTGAGAGATCACTGTGGATAAAAGAATTTTTAAAACGCCAAACCTCAAATAACCCTCCGTTGCCAGGAATGCAAATTATCCGCAACTGTTTTTTCTCTCGTTCAGAATTCGCGCTTGTCCCCGTGAAATGGTCGTTTCTCTGGCTGTCGCGGGCCGAATAATGCACGCGAATGTCAGACGGAGTAATAAATTCGTTTTGAAGGCTTGATTTTGAAATCCAACGCGACGCGCGATTTTATTTCGAAACTGGGCTGCTTTGGTAATTTTGACGGAATTATAGCAATCCTTCTGTCACCTTCCGCGAAACGTATGTCTATTCACTGTCAGATCCACCGGTCAAAGGACTTGGGAAACCTCGATTCCAATTTTACATTTTCCTTCAGTATGTTTCTCATTTGCTACGTTCCAAAAATAAATTGAGTCGTCCAATTTCTCATATTTTAATACATTTCCTTGATTACGAAAATCCTCATAAATTATATTTATCCTTTGAGGATTTAAAGGATTTGAGGACTGAATTTGTCGGGTTTCAAGGAAGAACATTAATGGCACTGAAATGTTGAAAGATATTGCATGCTTTGAAAATACAATCTACCAACAAACTAATAACTGCCCTTTTCATTAACACCTCTTATCGATCCTTTGTCTTATTACTGACACTTCCTGATCCAGGTTAGGTGTCGGATTGCAGTGCACCTATTCTTTCTAGCAGCATAAAATTTCATTGAGGTGGTGTTTTCACGCCCTTTTCATTACCCAAACAAATATTAGCATCGCTTGAACTACATTTCTGCAAAGTTCCAAATTCTTTGGAATTCTCCAGGTGCCAAATATACCTCGTTAGGTAAAAGACGAGTGCTTTTCTATGCCGCAAGAGTGGTCGGTGGATCGAGAACGGGGCCCACAGCAAGCCGACACCTCGTTGAGCACCGACCAAGAAGAAAATCAATGGCCGACTCACCGGTTGTCGCGCCTGGCACGATTCGGCGTGCCCGCCTTCGGTTCCTCCATGTAGAAGATAACGTCACCCTCGTTCTCCATCCGTTGATTGTCGTTCTGTCCTCCAGCGTCGCCGACCGCGCCGCTGGAAACCCCGCCGGATATCGTGACGGGGGGTAGCGACTGTTGCTGTTGCTGCTGTTGCTGTTGCTGTACGTCCATCCGGTTCCGCGACTTCCGCCTCTTCAGTACGCTCGCCTTTTTTGCCACCTGGATCATCAGAGACTGAACCCCCGGTGCCCTCCCATTACAACACACGTCGAACACAACATGCACTATCCCTACTAGCGAGCACCAGCTCGGCTCCGAGCACCTGGGCATCTGAAAAGCTCCCTAATCTCTCCCGACGAAACATCGCGGCCGGTGGACGATCAACCGAGTCATCTCTTGTGTGGGAAATTAGGCTCGTCGCGCTGACGCGTCGTCCCTTCCTGTTCTTTCGTAGTCTAGTATCATTCTGGGCACGGGGGTTGAAGTTGAATTATGGGGGCGATGCTGGGAGCTAGAGCGATTGGAGGATTTTCCAGTTTGGATTTCAATTTGAATTGTGGGGACTAGGGAGGTATTGGAGGATTTTCTGGTTTGGATTTGAAGTTGAATTGTCAGGGCTATGGAGTGATTGGAGGATTTTCTGATTTGGATTTGAAGTTGAATTGTGGGGGCTATGGAGTGATTGGAGGATTTTCTGATTTAGATTTGAAGTTGAATTGTCAGGGCTATGGAGTGATTAGAGGATTTTTGTAATTTAGATTTGAAGTTGAATTGTCAGGGCTATGGAGTGATTGGAGGATTTTTGTAATTTAGATTTGAAGTTGAATTATTAGGGCTATGGAGTGATTAGAGGATTTTCTGATTTGGATTTGAAGTTGAATTGTCAGGGCTATGGAGTGATTAGAGGATTTTCTGATTTAGATTTGAAGTTGAATTGTCAGGGCTATGGAGTGATTGGAGGATTTTTGTAATTTAGATTTGAAGTTGAATTAGTAGGGCTATGGAGTGATTGGAGGATTTTCTGATTTAGATTTGAAGTTGAATTGTCAGGGCTATGGAGTGATTGGAGGATTTTCTGATTTAGATTTGAAGTTGAATTGTCAGGGCTATGGAGTGATTGGATGATTTTCTGATTTGGATTTGAAGTTGAATTGTGGGGGCTATGGAGTGATTGGAGGATTTTCTGATTTAGATTTGAAGTTGAATTGTCAGGGCTATGGAGTGATTAGAGGATTTTTGTAATTTAGATTTGAAGTTGAATTATTAGGGCTATGGAGTGATTAGAGGATTTTCTGATTTGGATTTGAAGTTGAATTGTCAGGGCTATGGAGTGATTAGAGGATTTTCTGATTTAGATTTGAAGTTGAATTGTCAGGGCTATGGAGTGATTGGAGGATTTTCTGATTTGGATTTGAAGTTGAATTGTAGGGGCTATGGAGTGATTAGAGGATTTTCTGATTTAGATTTGAAGTTGAATTGTCAGGGCTATGGAGTGATTAGAGGATTTTCTGATTTAGATTTGAAGTTGAATTGTCAGGGCTATGGAGTGATTGGAGGATTTTCTGATTTAGATTTGAAGTTGAATTGTGGGGTCTATGGAGTGATTAGAGGATTTTCTGATTTAGATTTGAAGTTGAATTGTCAGGGCTATGGAGTGATTGGAGGATTTTTGTAATTTAGATTTGAAGTTGAATTATTAGGGCTATGGAGTGATTAGAGGATTTTCTGATTTGGATTTGAAGCTGAATTGTCAGGGCTATGGAGTGATTAGAGGATTTTCTGATTTAGATTTGAAGTTGAATTGTCAGGGCTATGGAGTGATTGGAGGATTTTTGTAATTTAGATTTGAAGTTGAATTATTAGGGCTATGGAGTGATTAGAGGATTTTCTGATTTGGATTTGAAGTTGAATTGTCAGGGCTATGGAGTGATTAGAGGATTTTCCGATTTAGATTTGAAGTTGAATTGTGGGGGCTATGGAGTGATTAGAGGATTTTCTGATTTAGATTTGAAGTTGAATTGTCAGGGCTATGGAGTGATTGGAGGATTTTCTGATTTAGATTTGAAGTTGAATTGTCAGGGCTATGGAGTGATTAGAGGATTTTTGTAATTTAGATTTGAAGTTGAATTATTAGGGCTATGGAGTGATTAGAGGATTTTCTGATTTGGATTTGAAGTTGAATTGTCAGGGCTATGGAGTGATTAGAGGATTTTTGTAATTTAGATTTGAAGTTGAATTATTAGGGCTATGGAGTGATTAGAGGATTTTCTGATTTAGATTTGAAGTTGAATTGTCAGGGCTATGGAGTGATTAGAGGATTTTTGTAATTTAGATTTGAAGTTGAATTATTAGGGCTATGGAGGTATTGGAGGATTTTCTGGTTTGGATTTGAAGTTGAATTGTCAGGGCTATGGAGTGATTAGAGGATTTTCTGATTTAGATTTGAAGTTGAATTGTCAGGGCTATGGAGTGATTGGAGGATTTTCTGATTTAGATTTGAAGTTGAATTGTCAGGGCTATGGAGTGATTGGAGGATTTTCTGATTTGGATTTGAAGTTGAATGAAGGGGGATTTGAAATTAAATTGTAGTGGTTATGATGGGAGGTGGAGTGCTTAGAGGTTTGTTTATTTCGATTTCGAAATTGGACTGGGCTACTTGTAGTGGAGAGAGTCCTTTTAAAGACGACACTCCATAGTAGATGATTGGTTTGTGCGTTGAAAGATAATTGCTAGTTAGAGTATTTTCTGCCAAGAAACACCCTTTCTTCTCTCAAGGTAAAACCAAACCCTCGACACAAAGACCTCAAATAAAATAAATAAATAACCATTAAAAAGAAGCACAGAAACCAAGCCCTCATCAACCATCCAAAACCTTAATTATCGAATATCCGCTAACGAAAGCAAATAACAAGGCGAACTCTGTAACAGGAAACTCGTTCGCGGAGCTTTTTATCGTGTCCGTAGCCCGCAGAACATCGGCTCTGGTACAATTTTCCGCGAGAGGAAGAAAGGGTGTGCTTGCTTCAAACAAAGATGGATCAAGGACCACGACAGTAAACACGCCCCTCGCCCCCTGCAAATTTTATCGAATTTTTTGCACGTACGCGTCGGAATGAAGCCCACGATGGCTACGACTGAGAACGAAACGAGCTTCCAAGTCACGAGTGACGGAACTGGGTCAGCATCAGTCTTGAAAACTGCTTTCGGAGGCCGTCGACATAAACTTCGCATTAACGTCGTTATTTTAGGCTCATCGCATTAAGCACTCGGGAGGATTCCGCGTAGGGAAAGCAGATCGTAAATCCATAAAACTCCCATAAAGCAACCACCGTTTCCCAGCGGCGAGGCGATTTTATCCTCGAAACTTTACGCGCCGGGGCGACGCGTAGACTTAATAAGGGACGGGAGCAGGATTTCGATAACGCGGAAACGATGAGTCACTTCGAAATTTGTTAGTGCGAGGGAGGATTCGATAGAAGTCTGGAGTGATTTTCATTGGTATTTTCTATTTGGTGGGAATGATGGATGACTCTCTGTTTTCTTGATTCTCGTAATAATTTTGGTTTGCATTATGGGATGCCTACGAGTGGTTATCTGCTTGTATTATTTTTGTAATAACTTTCGAGGGTTTTAGGGTGCAAGATAAGTGTCATGGAACGTGATTATTGTAATTGATTTGCTGCTTTCCAGGGAATATAAAGGATAGTTGGATATTGGATAAAATAGTTTATAGATATGAATGATTGTGAACATTATTTTACTTACTGTTGTAGTGACTAGTATAGGTGGATAGATTCCACGGGTTTATAAAGAATAATGAACTGTTGAATTAACGTCTCAACAATTTAGTAGGCACAGTTTAAAAGAATTGGAGAGTCTGATTGTTGAAGAATTCAAAAGTAGCAAAGACTGAATTCTACTTGTGAAAATGTTTAGAGTGTAACGGCAATATTTTTGAACATTTGATATAATAAAACAATTTCCATTTACAATAAAACAGTAGCAGCTACAGCTTATTTGCTAGAATCTAAAAAGTTACCATACATAACTACCTCTCCCTATAGAGAGTAATATTAAAACATCATTTTACTATCGTCATTAACACATTACTCTTCAAAATTATAGTTTCATATCCACGTGACATACCCATAAAAATACAAACTGTACTCTCATACCACAGAAACACATTTACACAGTTCCATTTCTTTAACAGCACTAAAAAAAGAATTAAGACATCAATGAACAATGAATTAACATTTAACACTCTGAGCGGCATTGGCGTGTTTCTACGTCGATATATTATGGAGAGCATCGAAATTTCTACCTTTTCTACTAGATCTTTATGAAAATACCACCAATGGACTGCAAAGGTTTATTAAATTCAGAGAATATTCAAAATTGAGAATATAATCAAAGATAATCCGAAGGAAGTCGTGCTTGGACCCATTTCCATAGGAAAACCTTGCCCATCCATTAGTGGTGTTCTGATAAAGCTCTAAAGCCGGAAATCCACCGGGAAGCCAAGCTATCCTATGCGATGCTATGCCATGCCACGTTTTAAAAAAATAGCTTCGATACATTTTTATGGAAACGTTTCCACCAAACGCTTCGTTAAAACATAGTATCGCATAGCATAGCTTAGGTTAGCTTCCCGGTGGATAGCCGGCTTTACAAAAAATATAGAAACGTCAATTTTCATTAATATAAACATGTATTATGACGTCAGTGCAAAAGTTCGTTCCCTCCCTTTTAGGTAATGTTAGGAACACAGAGATACCTTTTTCCACTACACCTACTTGTACTTTTACCAAAAAACTAGCACATCCGAGAAAAGCACTTTGATTAAAAAGACACGAAATATATTTTTACTTTTAATAAAGCGAACAACCTTTGCACCGTCCTAATATATTCAAATTTCAAGTCGAGTCAGAGAAAACTTTCTCAGTAAAAACTGTCCCTCACAAAGAGCTTACTGACTCGAATAAGTATTTATCCAAATCTTGCGCCACTCAAAGTGCCAACGCTCCGCTACCAATCTCCTTTACTTCGAGCCCGCCTAATTCTTCTACCCCGTCCAAGATCGTTAAACAAACACTACAGCAGCTAATAATTCTACGCCAATGAAGCGACGGAATGCGAAAGGAAACGAAAAACGATGAAATGAAATGAGATTCGGGAAGCAGGGGATGGGAAGTGTGTTACAACGGAAACAGAAAAAGAGACGCCAAGAGAAAGGGTCGGATAATCCCAGCGTCGTTCCGTTTTGAAGCGCCGCGGCGCGCGACCCTTCTCGCGGACGTAAAGGGACGCCCCTCCCGAAGAGTTTCAGCTCGGCTGTCCTCTGTTCCGCGGATCGAAAGGAGGGAAATGCCTCGTAGAAAGAATTCCAGCGACGATCGCGACAGCGGACGAGCGTAAATTCTCCTGGCGAAAGCGTGGCGAGAGCGGAGAACGTCCGTTCTACTCGCTTGCAACCCCCGATGCGAAAATAAAACAGCGGCCACGTACGCGCGGACACGGGGTTAACGCAGGAATGATTCTGCCACAAGCATCTCGGAAACATGTCACAGCGGAGAAAAAGCACTGGGAATCTCGGCGTGCCCGCAAAAAATCCTCCTCTTTGTTGGAAACTGTAGGAACGAGAGGGACACGCGTGCACTGTTCCCCTGCTCGTGTTTCCGGGAACAAGATTGAAGTTTCTGGAGGGTTTCTTTTATGGGGGGGAATTAGATCTGGAGCATCTGCTGGTAAGGATTTTTTTTTATTGGATTGGTTTTGGTTTTTATGGATGTTTTGAGGTTTGGGTAGGAAATATTGTAGAGGTAATTTAAGGTGGGATGTTGTTTTGGAAAGTGTTTTTGGTGATT
Organism: Andrena chrysosceles; assembly: GCA_963855975.1. Lineage (NCBI taxonomy): Eukaryota > Metazoa > Arthropoda > Insecta > Hymenoptera > Andrenidae > Andrena > Andrena chrysosceles. The sequence goes on along the minus strand of OY979766.1, from coordinate 3,149,713 downwards.
TATTAACTTCGGAATCATTCCTGCTATTGCTGTTATCCCGTTTTGGGCGCACGGAGTGTTAATAGAATCGAGAATACTTGTTTAGGATTGGTTACTTCGGTTTTCAGAGTTTACTTACAATTTGGTTTGTTTAAGATGTGTAAAATTTTTTGTTTATTGTTATATTGCGAATGATTGAGTTTTAGTACTTTCTGGGTTCTATTTACATTTATAGGTTTCTTAGGACTGTTTAGTTGGCATCATTGTAAGTATAAATAAATACATTTTAGTCAGTAATAATTGAAAGTACTTGGTGATTCTGAATTATAACTCTTAAAATTTTGTAATGTGTCGATTTAAAATGAAAAACGAATAACTACTTACAAGTAAACATTCACTTATAAGGAATGGAGTTTCTCGTTTTGGAATATATATTTTTAAAGTACTCATAGTAGCTAAGAAACCCTGAAAATTATATCTGCAATGGACCTATTTTACTCATGTTATCAATAACATTTAATATAGTCTCAAGGTGTATGCGAAAAACGGCAAAATCCTCTTATTTAAGAATACTTGGCTAAAATCTAGCAGTTGTATGTTTTTTGAGGCGCTGAATCCGAATATGATGTTATTTTTTATGTAAAATAATTTTCTAAGGTAGTTCACTTAATAAAAAATTGGTTTTTCGAAGATAACTCAAACAGGAAAGATCGGAGAATTTTTTAGATAGACGACTTCGAAGTTATCATGGCGAAACATAATGAAAACACTTACAATTTTATTGGAACACGTTAAAGCAGTCACTGTGAAGATCATCGAACAATGCATTACTCACACATATACTCATCTCACAGACTGTTTCTCAGCCTAACCTAAACTGGTTATAAATTGGTATCTTGCCCTATGGGTCCAGATGTAGCCCCTGGGAGTTAAAAACAGGTTAAAATGGATTTTCAAGTAAATTAGTATGAATAATACGAAAAAAATATTTAAAAAATTCTTCGGCTTTTCCGTTTTGAGTTATCTAAAAAAAAACGATTTTTTATTAAGAGAACTACCTTAGGAATTTTTTTTACACAAACAATAACATTATATTCAGATACAGAACCACATAAAACATACAGATGCCAGGTTTTAGCCAATTATTCTTAAATAAGAGGATTTTGCCGTTTTTCGCATAGGTCCTGAGGCTATATTGAATGTTATTGATAACATGAGTAAAATAGGTCCATTGCAGATATAATTTTCAGGATTTCTTAGTTACTATAAGTACTTTAAAAATATATATTCCAAATCGGGACACTCCATTCCTTATAAGTGAATGTTTACTTGTTAGTAAATTATTACTTCTGAAAAATTGAAACTGAAATTACGTTGATCTGGAAGGTACTCGAAAGGTGATTCCTCGTCCAAAAATAAATAAGAAATATGTCACTTTACCTATAAATAAATTAATTCCTACAGTGGTGGTCACAAGCAAGTTAAAAAATCATATTTTTCTATATATTCGAAGGAACTTTAACACTAATCTACTTTCGTTACTGCTCACCCTTTAATCTTTCTTCTGACAACCACTTTAAAAGGCATCCAACATTTCTTACAACTTTCAATAATTTTTCAAAATGCAAAATAAATAATTATTTATACAGAGTGACTCAACCATTTTACCACATAAAAGATTCTAGTATTAAAAACTCTATTTCACCCCTTCTGTCCATTTCGCCAAAAAGAATCACCCCTTTTTTTACATGTATCATCTTACATATATTATATACATCACACCTCACTATCATTGTAAATTTGAAAGCATTCTTAAGGACCTTCCACACGATTCACTTCTGTAACTCACTACTAATAATTCAGATATAGGTACTCTCTTGTCAGAAATAGTTCTGCTGCAAACAGGATAAAAAAATATACCTGAAGGACCAGTTATGAACTACAAAATTGACTCCCATGAAAAGTCTCTGACACACGCACACGTAAACACCATAAACAAAGTCCACTAAAAACTGGGAAACGTAATTCGTGGAAATTATCCTCGTGATTACGAAGGATCCTCGATTTCCATCAACGCCCCGCACATATAAGCCTCGTTGCACATATATACATAGTATGCACAGGCACGGCGCACACAAATACAAGCGCATGCACGATAGGAAATGAAAGAAAGGACCGAACGAAGTCACATAACACAGATCTTCATCCCATCGAATTTGCAACGGTGATACGAAGCTTAACGGTGCAGATAATGAAAGAATAATAACGCAAACGTGTCCACTTCGCCGCGAATCGCGTGGAATATTCGGCATATGTACTTCTTTTCTTAGCATATTTCACGAATGAAACACGCATTTGTTTATGCATTGATTTATTTTCCACGGCGAATTAATATTGTTAAAAATATCGCCAACTTTAGTAGATACGATAGTTCAATTTAGTAGAGTTCAATATTCTTTTGAATTTTTAGATAGAAAATACACTTCAAGTCCACTTGAAAATAAATAAACTAGAAATTATTTTGTTTAATATAAATTATCGCGAATCAGTAGACACGGTACGAGATGCTATAGACTACCACTGATATTGCTTCTATAATATTTCCTCGTGTACAAGTGAGATTAGAAGAATTGTTAGTGAGTGTTCCGGATCGAAACGATGCACTGTGGCTGTCGTTCAAGCGAAAGCTACATTTCAGCAATCGTTAATCGACGTGTCGTACATTGAACACGTTACATCGATTGATAAAGTGGGCGGTGGTCCCGAGTTTCGTTTGCGAGACGGTTCGTAGACGTGAGAAAGTAAATGTGACCAATAATTGAGAAAGAAATAAACATGCAAAATAGTAAAAATTGAAATAAATCTAAAGCCTTTACATACCATCTTCTTTACACAAATCAACTGAAATATATTAGGTACATTTTATAAATCGTCCAACACAACGAACACTGAATTGTATATACACATGTAATTTAAACAACGCACTGTCGTCCTTAGAACGAGAGGAGAGAAAAGGATGTTCTGGGATCGCGCTGAGATCTTTGGCAGCAGATGCGAGAAATCACGAACGCTGGGCCAGCGGTGCCCGGCGGATTTCAATTTCGAAACTATCGAATTTCATGTTCCTCTTTCGTCAGCTTTCTTTCAAATGCTCTACAGTTTGAACGTGACTTTAATCTTTACGAGTAAGGTTTAATCGACTTTCTTTGCAATTTTATTACAGCTCTTACAACGTGGGATTGCTGTTTACTTGCAATTGTATTTTAAATTATGCTGTTTGAGATGAATAGGTGAACTCTTCGGCAACTTGTTTGTATTGAACACAGAAACTGAATAGTGTTCTATAGACATTGCAAGCGTTGCGTTTGATCGCGAAATCGGCAGAAATCAATTGGCAACGAGCAATTTCAGCGAACAGATTGTTTGAGGCCAGACAGTTTAATCAGGCAGCTACTAGAATTGCGGTGACAAAAATTGATGGTTTTTTGGAGCTTTTAATGTGCTTGGTACTGTTCATAAGTATTTGACAATTTATTTGTTTTTTAATTTATAACACAGTGTTTACACATAATTTTAAGATTTTCTACGACTTGTGGATTCCACAGGGGCGATGAATAAAATAACAACGGACTGAATAAAAAATAATCAATTTCGTGGAAATTATACTCCACTATATAAGACTATTTTATAAGAAACAAAATGAAAGATGGAAGTTTGGGAAAATTGAGAATAGAATTAGAAGTTTCAGTAACTAGAGATTATTTTTAAAAGAAATGTAAGCTTTTTTGTGCTTCAGATTGGGTTTTTTATAGTAACAAAAAATTGATTTCTAAAATTTCTTTGAAAATAAATTGCATATTTTGTGTGTTTCAGTTTTGAATAGCGTAGCAGTTTTGGTTACTCTTCTACAGCATCGAAAATTGTTTGCATAAATGGACAAATATTTATGAACAGTGGGGAACTTTAACCACATTTCCACTTATACAACTGGAAAATATTTCTGACTTCTGAATTCATCGTTTTTCTGCAATGTGAAGTTGAAATTTCCCCGTTGTTTCTGAAAATTCCGTAAATTCTAAATTATCTCGTTTTTTGAACGGAGCACTTAGAAAATGCTGCACGCGTAGAAATGTGGATTTGCATGGGGCTTTAAAAATACCAGAATGCAAAGAAACTGAAATGCACATCCATTACAGAAGAATGCGCTTGGGGAAAGAAAATAGAAACTTCGTTGTTTCCATTTATGCGCATGTGTGTGTATGTACATAGAACACAACGTCTGTATGTCGATCGAAACTCAATTCCTCTTTAAACAACGTATGCAAGTGGCGATTTGCATGACAAGAACGATCGATCTTTCGAACTTCCGAGTGAATCTTAATACACACTTATGCGCATGAGAAACGAAACAGCTTATCTGACGAATCGATCGATCAAACTTGACTTCCTCTCGATGAAACGTTACACAAAATACGAAACAATAAAGGAAAATTTGAATAAATATAATATTCTCCATAGCTATGCATACAATGAACTTTCAAATAGTTTGCTATTCTAAAACATGCAGGCTGTAGTGTTTCTACTTTATAATGCAAGAGTATTGCTAATATCATTAATACTAGTAATATTTTAATTAAGATTTCTTCCTCGAAAAAATAAGTGAATAATTCAAATTTTCAAGTCTTGAAGGAAGAAAGATTGTGTACAGTTTAGGAATTAAATACAATAAATTCTAGAAATCTATAAATTTTAGATTATTATTGCCCAATGCGTTGCATGAATCCTACGAAATTGATACATTATAGATTTAAATAATATAAATAGGCAACCTCGCTAAATACAACCCACTTTCAAAACCAATTTCCCAAAAAAGTGAAGTCTAATTCAAAAATACTTCTCCCGATTCAATTTCATTGTATCTACTATGAATCACACTGCAGCCTCCAAAATTCCATTACAAGTGACAATAAATTCAACTAACAAACTGAAAAACCGGAATACAAATTAATGCACGCTTAAGAAACGAACGACATAAGCGAAAGAACGAAACGATTCTGTCAATCATTATCCTGAATAATAATTGATCGACGCGAATGAACGTAAAATAAGAACGGCGAAGGATGATAAGAAGGATGAAGCCAGATTTCGCTGGTGAAACGGAGAAAGTAAGAATACTTATACAAGAAGCTTCTAAGCGCAACTCGAACTGCATCAACACACGAATAGTCACGAGCAACAGTCAAGTAATGTTTGTATCTCGAAATATTGAACGGCACATCGAAAACACAGAGCAGAATTCGCATTCTCTGCTTGCATCCATCCACTGCCAAATCGTCTGCATGACTTTCACAGGGCAATCGAAATTCCGCGACCGACCTGGGCCTTCGGGAGTTTCGTTCACCCTCCCTGATTCACTTGTTTTCAGCGAAATTCGCGGGATCTACCTTCACGGTTTTTCTTCCCCGTTGCCTCTAACGTTAATCAGAGAATCAACGTGTTAACAAATAGATCCGATTCGTGACGTTCATCGAAGGAAGCTTCGATGGGAAACTGTTTGCGGAAATTGTTGCGTGGGGTGTTTTTAAAATAGTATCGAGAGCTTTGTAGACGTGTTTTGTGGTTAATGAGATAGAGTTTGTGAGAATCGAGAAGGTTTTAATAGGCGAGCCTCTAAGAAGCTCGACTTATTAATTATTCTATGAAATTAATGGTAGGGACAATATCTGCTAAGTTAATAAAATTCAGGTAAAAAGTGGAGTTTGGCTTCTAAGAGGTTCGTATAGGTTCATGAATATTTTGTTTGTTAGATGTATAATAGATATATCAAGGTCCATAATAGTTGGAGCAAAATTAAATGGCTGGTGAGATTTATTGGAGGCAATAGAAAAGATTTAGCAAAAAGTATTAGCATTACTAGGATTTAAATTAGAGTCATTTATCAAGAATATTCCTTGGTTATCTGTTTAATAGAATTGTGATTTTGTGTTGAAAAATGTAACGATTTACAATAGCTTTATTTGAATTAAAAGTTGAAAGTATTTATCTGGAGCTGTGTTTACTAAAATTATAATCTGGAGATGCATTGGAAGTTTCTCTTACCATTTTAAGGACACCCCATACATTTACTCGTATGATCTCGGTAAAGTTGATAGAATTGTTGGTAATTATTAAATCATGAAATATTACGATTATTATGTGAAGTATTAAATAATTTTGTAATCTGTTAATAAGTAGTACATACTTCGTAATAAATGGAATAGAATTGCTTTCATAACTTGTTATGAAATACAAATTGGATTCCTTGTCCATGTATAAATTTGGTTTCATTCAATTGATTTACCGAGACCAAATGAGATACAACAGGAAAGTCAGATGAACTTTCAAATCTAAAGAGAAAAACTACAGAACCTAACAGTCGCAGTTTCATACAAATATCAAATAAATATTACTGTAAAATTCTATTGGTTATAGTTGCAGTAGAATCGTCACAGTACAAATCTACAAATATTAATTTTACAAAAATTCATGTTGCAAAACCAATATTTCTACATCGTAAAGTTTATCCGTTTCCATAAGTCATCCTTTGCTCCACTGAAAATATCAATTCGACAGAACTCATCAAACAACTACAGCAATTAATTTTCTTACAGCAATCAACATATTACGAAAATAAAAAGTTTTACTCAAATTTACTTCAAATTCACTCTAAAAAGAAAATTGAAACATACCTCCACTGCATGTTCAATATTCCATTCCAAATACTCTTTCATCTCTACGAATCTCAAAATTAAAAATTGATTTCACATAGCCCCCTTACCTTCCTTTTAAACAAACAGTCCACAATGAAAATTTTACAGTAACATTTAATTTGACCTCTCTGTACGGACAAAAACTGTTCGACCATCGGGTTCTAAGTGACCGGAATGAAAGGAAATTCGCGAATCGCTGATCGAGACGATCCCAACGCAAAACGGCAAAGAACGGAAATCACGATCGATGGTAGATCGATCGCGACGGCCGAGGAACATCATAAGCAACTAGAAACATCAACAACCAACGGCTAGCAGCTACTGCCACCGAGCTTCTCCATTAATACATCAATGATACCTTACCTTTCCCAGTGGCGTGGAGGGTTGTCCAGTGGGGGCTGGGTCCTTTATGTAAATGTTCCAGGTCGCCACGCTGTTGATGGCCTTGTCGGCGGCGTAACATCTCCATAGGCACTGTATCAACATCGCAGCAGCCGGTATCTGACGATTGAAGTGCTTCTGCCGTTGCTTCTGTTGCACCTTCAGCGCGAAACCGGAGCCCAATATACCCTGAAGCGAGAACTCGTTTGTCCCCCTTGCACGGAATTTCGGGGCGGTGCGAAATCGTGCAACTACGTGGACATATCCTTTCGTTTCAATCAATCCATTCGGATCTCGACATTTTCGAATCGTCTAATGAGGAGTTTTTGTTTTCATTTACTCTGTTAACGTGGTTAGTATCGATTTGAAATTTTATAATTATTGGATAAAAAGTTTCGTGCTTTCTTTTGTTAAGTAAAAATGGATTATAGGTATGACTCGAAATTTTCGAATCGTCTAACGAGAAATTTTCAACCTACAGTGAGAGGTTAAAAAGTGTAACACAATGAGATATTTCTAGACTATTAAGTCGGATAGTTTGCGCAGGAGTTGTTGTTTGTATTCTGGTAGACGTGGGAGTCATACTTACGGCTGGAAGTGCGAAAAAGGATATGGCGAATACGCTGAAACACGAAGCGACTATTTTTCCCATCCACGTCTGTGGGACAGTGTCACCGTAGCCGATCGTGGTCACAGTAATCTGAACAGAACGATAGCACGAAGTTATTCGAAGGATATTTTCAAAGTCAAAGTCTGTTCTAACAGCTTAGATGAATTTTTTAAGTTCCCATGGTTTCCTGAAATATTCCAAGCTTTACCTAATTCAACACTGAAACGACAGAATAAGTGTGCTAATTCTAAAAACTAACAATATTTCAATACAAAATCAAACTAAACAAAATTCCCATTACTCCAGCAATGCATTCAAACTTTCAAATAAACGAAACTGAAAAAATCTTGTAAGCTCTATAAAGTATCCCAAATAACCCAAGTTCAGAGTTGGGCATTATTCGGCTAAATTTTCATTCGAATAAGTATTCGAATAAATTTGTGCGAATAAATTTTTATTCGAATAATCTTCGAATCAAAAATTCGAATAAAATGAAATTATTCGACAATAACGAATAATTTTTTATTTGACTGAAAATTTATTCGAATAATTTCTTATTCGAATAAAAATTTAGTCGACTCAACGGACGAATAAAATGATCACGTGATTTCGGCGATGTATCGACACCACTGACTGACACCCGTGAGACCTAATGTTTTAGGTTAAGTAACTCTTGTCATACCTCGCATGACAAGCGAGCCGATGCCGTTGCCTCCAGAAGAAAATACTTCTTTAAGGCAGGATTTCCTCGGCTCGTTCAGTCGTATGCACACACTTAAAGACACACACGTCGAAAAGTATGTTGGACACAGTACAGACTTCCATCGATAGATGTCGGGTATCACATTTATTCGTCGTTCATTCAGGTCGAATAACGAATAAATTCTTATTCGAACGAATCTGCCTAGAATAACGGTACAGATTTATTCGCGAATAACGAATAATTTTTCGTCGAATAAAATTGTCATTTGTTATTCGCGAATAAATCTTGGGGATTTATACGAATCCGTATTCGAATGAAAATTTAGCCGAATAATGCCCAACTCGTCCCAAGTTCCCCTTGTTCCTATACCACATTTATTTTACTTTTCATCTTAAAAATTAAACGCCAAGCTGAAGCTTTGACGTACGTCGACCAATTTACGACTCAGCATCCCCAACTTCTCAATCCCCACGTTAATTAAAATTCAGTTACTATAAAAAAGCAATTCAATGATAATTCATATTCTCCTCGAAAACCCCTCCCAATCGAATCACCCAGAACCAATCCCCTTCCGGTTTTTATACGCGGCGAAAATTGACGCGCCGCGTCGCCCGTGAAAATCAAGCCGACAATTACACAGCAAACAATCAGCGCGGGGTGACATTAAATCGAGTCGCGTTTGTTCAGCCTCAATTTCATCGATCTGTCGTTCGAGCCCCGCCACAAATGCGGGTATATTTTCCAAATGATTAGCACAGCCGCTTAATAAACATTTGCGAGTGGCGGGCGTGCATACAATTAAGCGGGCGTAGGTCGCTTAACGAAACCCAATTCGAGGCAACGAGCGGATTCGGTGAACTGAATTGATTATTCCCATTAATAGAACCCAAACGAGCACGGACCTTATTACACCGAGCCATGAGCTGGCTATTCATGTTGGACATTCTTTCGCGTCTACAGCGAACAGGCTGCTTGAAATTATATTCAAATATTTAAGTATTGGGGGCAAGGGATACGGGAATCACCAACTTATTAGGTCATAAGTTCATGCCGCGATGTTTACATACTTCACGATACGTTTTCTAAACACAGTTTCTGATAGAGATAATGAAAATTCGATAAATAGGTATTCACTACAGAATGTCCCAAAAATAAAAATAGTAATACCCTAGTATGACAGCACTTGTAATATTTTATTCCACTGGAAATCTCGTGGCGGAAACATGTTTTGTCGTTGTCTTTAAAAGACTCGTGCAAACGAGGAAAAAGCTCGTCGACCGATGACTGGGGAATCCTCCATGATAAATAAAAACGCATTTATCGCACGGCATGGAGGTACATCGTTTCACGGGTAATTGCCGCGCTCGTCGTTCAGGCGATCAGATAGAATCGTCGTCGAATGAAGGATGCATCCACGAGAGAGCATCGACGACGAATAAAAACCAAGAGAAGGGATAACAGCACGATAAATGGGCGTCGAGATTCCCCGATAAAAAGAAATCGATTCGATTAATTGAGGAACTGAATCAACCTATTCAATACCCATTATTGTGGTTGTTTACGCGACTAAGGTAGTCAGGTTTTCATTTTCAAAACATTGTTGACAAAATTGAATTTGTGAAAAGAGGAAAAACATCATTCACTCATCAATTCGTTATCTGATGTGATAAAAATTGTGAATAATTGTCTGCGATACGATTCTGAACAAGTACGTTGGAGATTGAGTAATAATATTCAGTGTGCGGCTTGATATGTGGTACAACTGAAAGGGGGAGTGATTGTTCGTGCAAAAATAAACAGAAAATGTGGCGTGATAGTTTTTTGTACAAGACTCTGTTTTTGAGAAAATTGAGCTTGAATATTCCGATACGCGGTGATCGCGTCTGACCATTGCTTGACTTTTCTACTTGCGCACAAGTGTTTCTGCAAATTACTGGTGATAAGGTTCACGTACCTAATACGATAAATTATTACAGACTACAGAGTCTTTCCTTCTTATCATGTTAAAGATCGTGATCTACAAAATTATCAAATTTCGTATCCTTTAATTGTTATTTGTGATTATTATATGAGAAGATGAAATTCTTGTAGCAGTAAAAGAAATGATTATATAGGAATATGAGAAATTATATAAACGAAAGGGTATTATTATGGTTTGGGCATATTTCCTTAATTCACCAAGTAGAATATTGTTTATACCATCATCAATATTTGCTTATACCACTCTTTCCAAGAAACGAAGCTTTGTGGGAAAATATTTAATATCACACTTTCCCTTTATTTGGAGGAAGGGAAATGTAAAAGTTTTGTCTCATCCACTATTGCCACCTAAGTATCTCTGAAATGTAAAAGATAAGGGAGAATATATTTAACAAGAGTTGCAGGTCGCCACAGAATAATCCCTTCCACAAAATGAAACTTCTCTACTATTTCTAGAGATATGCAAATGAAAATCGTAGATAAGCCTTGTGCCCAATGCAGCAAAAATAAGAAAGTGGATAAAAAGAAGAGGCTATAGCAAAAATCCATTTCACTGCTTACCACCCCCCACCACAGCGCGTCTGCGTAGTTGGAAAAGTCTGTTTTTCCATCGGGCCCGACAGCATCTTTTTCGGCAAGGTACACGAAGTAGCTGCTGAAAATAAGACCTAGGAACCCGATGTACAACGTCGTGATCAGCTCCTGAAAAATTCCAAACGGACGCTCCATAACGATCGTGACCCCTGCGCTTACTAGCAAACTGTTTCACCCGGCATCGTCCTCACCGCGCGAGAACAGAAAACGCGGCACAAAGGCAGCGACTAATTGACATGAACAATCGGAGTCGGCTGTTCGCTCGGATTGAACGCCATTCGTTGACAAATCGGATTAACATCATATGGAATTACTCTTTATTCCCGTTTGATCTTTTGCACAATGTCTCTTCTGAAATAGTTGGGACGCTGTGTCAATCTATCAATCGACGTCTCGCGTTAAAGTTTACGCGTGAGCTGCATCGAACTTTATTGAATTAAAGATTTCTACGCTGATGTCGAGTGAACGAGTTTGCGTAAGTAAAGGGGGCGTTAATTTTATTTAGAGAAGTATTAGTAGCCGGTGTACCTGACGGTGAATGAAAACGACGGAGCCAAGAAGTCGCCACGTGCCACCCTGTCGATCCACGTGAAGCATTCGCAGTATTTGCAAAAATCGGATGCCCCTTATGGCGGAAGTAGCAAACACCTGGCCATTGCTTCCCACCGACAACACCACCATGGAGGCCACCACCACAATTAAATCTGACGACAGGCAAATTGATCGTTAAAGTTGAGGTCGCTCCGTGAGACGCTCACCCATGTGTCGTTAATGGGCAGCCATTATCGTTCCTAACTCTAATAAAAACATTTGTCACGAGTAGGGTAAAGGCAGGTAATATGGAACGGCACGTAATATGGAACTTCGTAAAATTTCGATAAATAAATAACGAACTCTTCAGGCAATCGTGTATATTAGATCCCTAAATACAATAGACAATGCTGCCCTCCTTAGTTAAACTGTCCTATCTAACATTATTTCATTTTTTGAGATATGTTGAAATATTTGAAGTTCCACCCGTCTTTTACCTTATAAGTAAAGTTAGAAAACTCTACGTGCTTCGTAAAGATTTATATACAGTTTAATGTATTTAACCTAACTTCTTTTAAAATGGATAAAATATCTTATCTAAAACAATTAATTAATTGGTACGTTAATAATACATTCCCTACCAGTACACCTATTACAAAAAATTATATTAGGCTATTACAAAATAATGACAACATGTTTTAATTTGAATCAAGGAAAATAAATATTGTACAAAGTAAATGATAAAACCTCAGTTTTCTCGGTTGTTTCAAAATGCTAGATAGGACATTTTAACTAAAGAGGGCAGAATGATACTGTCAATTGAGCCTCAGTCGGGCATCCATCATTGAAAAAGAAACGTTTATATTTTTCATGAGGTGTAAAAGTTTCTGAAAAGTGCATCAAATAGTTAAATATTGTAGTGAAGGTAAGTTATAAAGTATTATTTTGGTATAATTTATCAATAAATATGTGTGTTCATGATTATTCAACAAAAGTAAACCAATAAAGTTACTTTTTTCTTAGTATAATTCTTAATTTCTTGTCAGAACAGGTGTGCACGTAATATGGAACATACCGAGTAACATAGATGAATTTGATAATGACGATGTCGGCGATGATGCGGAATGCTTATTTTGCGATGGTAATTATAAAAATAATGACACTGAAAAGTAGACCCAATGTATTCGCTGCATTCAGGGGGCACACGAAGAATGTGGAGCTTCGGATGTATTTATTTACGTGCCCAACGTGTAGGACACGCAGAAAACAGGAATAAATTCCAAAAATGACGTATATTTATTTATATATATATCTTTTACTTAATAAATCTTCATTTTTAATAAAAGAAAACAGAGATTTTTTTAGTTTTATTTACAAATTTCCTAGGTGTTTCATATTAAGACCCATTTTTTCGAACAGCTGATTTTCACTCTTTTTAGTTTTTTTATTATAATTGCAAAACCATTGGATTTTTTTATATTTGACTATGTAAATATGATTATGCATTAGTTCCTTCGTCCCCCCGTGTCAGCTTTATTAAAAAACACAAATTCCCCTGCTTTTGACAAGCTTTTGAAATCAGGTGTTCCATATTACCTGCCTTTACCCTACGTGTCCATATACCTCGCGCTATTATTATATGTGATAACCGGTAGAAAGTGCAAAGCTCCAATTTAATTGTATTAGTCAAGTGTATAATAGTAGAATTAAAAGAAACAAGTTTAAATATACAATTTGTTTCTTTTTTAATGAAGAAATTAAATTACTAATTCTTTCATCAAAATTGACATAAATTTTTGGAGCATTAAAAAGTATTAATCATTCGCCCTTTTGTGTTTTTAGAGATCTTCTTTATTTTGGTAGAATATATATTTACTAAGAAATAACTTCTACGTAAAAATTCTTCACTAAACACAAAGAAAATCAATATTTTGAATTTAAAAAAAATCAACCCTAGAAAGTAGAAATACCATTTTAATTTATACCAATATTAATTTTGACAGGGAATGTTATCAACAGTTTGAAACGTCTCTCCACTTGATGTAAGCTACCGACAGGGTTCAGTTGGCACAGATGTACCTAATTCCCGTTCGTTGCATCTGTGGCTGATGACATTTCGCCCGCGTCAGCATTCGCCCCACGCTCTTGAATATTCCGTGGAAAATTGGGCGCGCGTAATCGACCCTCGCCGATAAACACGCGATGTGCCTGATACGATTAATATAACCCGGCCCGTCTTACAATTTCACTCGCTGGTAGAGCTTCATTAATCGCGTCGCGGGGCCGCTTCACTCGAACGAGCGCCGTCGCTTTCGATGAAACGGCCTTACCTGTGCTGCCACGCGATTCAATTAAGCGATCCGCGAGAAAAACATGATAGAGACCAACATCGAGCTAGCATCGAACCCACTAACAGAAGTGCTTGCAATAATTACGCTGTCGCGCGTCCACTTAGTTATAAATAATGCGCCTAGTGGCACAGAAAACTGAATATTCAAAATTTTCAGATCAATGAAAATTTCCATTGAAACTACATCGCGTAATAAATTTTGTATGGCTTCAAAGTTACTGCTTTCATTTGACGAAAATGTATACTGTTGCTAATGCTAAATTAAATTGAATTTCATACTTTTACAAGGAGGATTTACGTTGCAATTGATTTTCGTAAGGAGTTGATTCTGATCGATTCGTCTTTCGCTTTTTATTGTGAACTAAGCTGGCGACGTTTTTATTACCTACAAGTTAGCGAGAAACGCATTGCAACTTTATGGAATGAGAAAATGGACGCGCAGAAAGTTTCATGACAAATTACAACCGTTAATCATCGAGCTTCCAACGTTGGTGCCAGTAGAGAGTCGAAACCATTAAGCTAATATTCTTCCCAATGCTATCGCAAATCTAACGCGCAATAAGTGTAGGCTTCTCTCCAGAGACACACGGGATATCTCTAAATTTTTTAACTACTTTCACTAGGGGAGACCGGGGCTGGTTGGCACCAGGGGTAGGTTGACTAATTGTTAATAACTTTCCACCGACGTATGCTCTATCGCGGAGCGATTTTCTGTAGAAATAAGTCACTTCTACTATGACATGCATTTATGTCCGACCCCGCGATCGCACGTTTTTTAAAAGTTACCAGCGTTTATCGAAAAATTGGCTAGGTAAGTAAATATGTTTTCTTAAAGATTTTATGTTTTCACGCTCTATATAGTTAGAGTAGAATAAATGTGAAGGGACTATTTTAAAGTTTGTTTATTAAACGACCTATTGAGACTGCGTTTTTGATTTTACATAAATAATTAATGGTTATATAGAGTATTGAAGTCAAAATGATCGTTCGGGGCTGGTTGACTAATAACGTCCGGGGTTACATGGCTAAGCTCGTTAACCAACCCCAGTTATATTAGTTTATTACGAACTTTTCGTTACTAAAGGTTAGTTAATAACTTATTTCACAGAACAATGAGGACATATCAAAGAAAGTCAAATAGAGGTTCAACCTCAAAAGATCTTATAGAACAAGCATGTCCTGAAGTAATTCTTGAAAAGAAAAGCATTCATGCAGCTGCCGTGGAACATAATATACCGTATAAAACTCTGTATAGATATGTACTTTTCTACGAGTGCAAAAATTGCACATCAGATTGCGAAGATAGTAATTAGTTGATAGAAGATGGCGAATGTTTTTATAGTACCAGATATAAGATTTATTGCTACTATAAAGGTTTAAATTGTTATTTATTATTAAAAAGTAATAAATATTTTATAATGAAACAACTCTTGTGACATTGTGCTATTTTATTACCACTCAGATAAGTTGTTAATAACATTTTCTTAACTGATTGCACCTATAGTCAACCTACCCCATACTGTTAGTCTACCAACCCCAACCACGGGGCTGGTTGACCAGCATGTAAGGTGTTAGAAAAACATTAAAATGCCTTAAATGTTGTCACATTGAGTCAACATTAATAATTTAATCAGATAGCCAAATGTATGCCCTATCAAATATAGTAAACGATTTAATGATATTTCGCCCACATAATTTATTAAAAATCAAAAACTGAAAAATTGGCCTACCAGCCCCGGTCTCCCCTAATCTTCTTTTCAAGCTAGCAACCTCTATTCAGCCAGGAATTGTTAAGGGCACATACCCCGTGGAATTAACCAACAGGCACGCGACGCTAAACAGTTTTGACGTGGAAGTTTCAGCTGACGAGCCTGAGTCGCCAGCGGACGCACAAAGACCTACATTCCCGGTCCAATTTTGGCCAGGACAATCGGACAATGCGAATACTGGATTAGCTCGAGCACGGACCGATTGAATTGGCGTGGCGTGCATTAGAGAAACGCACTCACCTATGATACAAATCGGTTTCCGTATGAATCGCAGCCTGCCGCAGCAACCCATGTATTTCGATCTGCAGCCCGCGCTCCATAACCTCACCATGTACTCCACACCGAAGAATACCACCAGACATATTTCCTGCAGACAGAAAATCAAAAGGCTTTCACATGGAACCCGATATAATCAGAGGAACTTGACAGTTTATCTGCTATATAGTTTGGAGCTTCTAACCCTTTGGACTTTAACAAGGAATTGGGTGATGCTCATATCCAAGATTTCGAAGTGACAATCCCCAATTTTTATGCCACTTTGGTAGAAAGTAGTTCTTACAAAAATATTTTACCTGTATTTTTTTTTATCAACTGACATTCATGTTGATGGGATAAAAATTACCCTCAAAGTGAGAAGAGGATGAGAAATATGTTTGGTCGAATATTTTGGAAATTACTAGAGCTAGGAAAACGGTTCACCATCATTGGATCAGATTCCAAAAAATTCAGTTTGTTTATATGATACATTAAAAAATACCATTTTTGTTAATTTTTCTAATTTATTAGAAAGTCCACAATTGTGCCATTTACACCGGTTTTCTAGCTTTAGTCATTTCCAAAATATTCGTCCAAACATATTTCTCACCCTCAAATTTGATGGCAGCTTTCACTCTTTCAACATGAGTGTCACAGGATAAAAAAATACGGGTCAAATATTTTTCAATATATTTGTTCGTAATGAAGATGTATAGTCACTTCATATCCTGTATTAACTGTATCGTGGAAGCTTTCAATAAAATTTCTCCATTCAAGTATTTTTTTACCCGCGCTTTATTGTTTACGCTTTTGGGGTGGAGGAAGCCACGCTCCTTTTTTTTTACCAGAAATTTGAATAGCCCATTCGATTTAAAGATAAAAGGTTTTTCGATGAATATTCTGGTCGTGCGTTCCGCGCGTTGCAAAAATCGTTAACGTTTCTGATTTTTGTTTCATCCCCGCGGAATCTCTGCTTCCTCCTCGTTACTAGAGGTTATTACAGAATTTTTTTAATGCGCGAATCCAAGCGTAGTTAATTTCTGGCAAACCATTCCTACAGAGTTCACAGGTATTTTTAAAAATAATAAAAACGGCCGGTTACAACGCTTACACGTTATTCTTGATATTTAAAATTTACACGTTTTGTTGCACGTGATTCGAAATATCTTTCTCGTCAATACCATAAAATACATTTTCTGAGGTTTAACGTATTATATTACGATAAATGTATCATATTTACAATAATCACGAACGATTGTATTTTATATCTATGTTCTTTTTATCCTATGCCCTTTTATGTGTTTTTATAAATATCTACTTTTGGTCTTTGAAGATTGTATAATGAAATGAGAAATAAAACTGAAATAATTGAAAAATTGGTTAAGGATTGAAATATATGTTACACACAAGGAATTTTGTTCAATAACCAAACACAATGCCTGCTCTCGGTTAATTCAGCAAACCTTTACGAATTAATATTTCCATATTTATTCAACCAATATTTTAATGAAAGTAATCAACGAGTTTACTGTAAATTGTTTCTATGACTGAAACAAACTGTATCATAGATTAAATTACGATTAGTAATAAACCATTTTGATAACTCAAATTACTAAAAGGATTTTGTTTATTACTCCATCGAGCCTAAAAATACTATACGTAGCCAGGTGTTTTGAATTTTGATTAATAACCCTTTAAAAATATCTATCTACAATTGTTCAATTCAATCATTGGTATCATAGCTATCCACAACTTTTTAAATAATCCAGACAAATAAAATGTAAGAAAATCTTAAGAGGAAAGATACTACAATAATATTAGCATTAAAACGATATAAATAAAGAATCCATATAAACGTATTATATCATCCACGCAATATAAATAAAACAAAAAGCGACAAACAGCTTAAAAAACAAACCAACAAGAGTTAAGTAATTGCCTTACTAAATTTTATTCCTGAATGCTTAAACGACAACAATTCTCTCCATCAGAACCGCGCGGGGCCAGCAGTAAAGCGCAAATAAACAAATCGATACGTCGAATGGGGGAAACGAGAGGAAGGTAAAAAAGGAGGAAGAAAAATTGCCTCCACTAGGCGATAAGCATAATAGCAGAGGAAAGGCATTTCCGTGATGACTTTCTAGGCTAGCCCAGTCATTAGTTGCCTGTTCTTAAAATAAATGTGCAACGAACGCGACGCGATGCACAGAGATACTATATCGATTCTGCGACCTTTATTGTGAAGCCACAACGCCCTGGAAAAATAGGGAAGGTCAATGAGGGAATCGCAATCTTCGAGAGCCACGCGAAAGTTTCGTAATTCTAGCCCTACTTCCACAATCAGTAATATCATGAAAATTTAATTTATCTAATTATTCAGCTAGTAAAAAATATTTAAAGTATTCTATGGTGCTACAGTAGAATCTGGTTTTCAAAATTATTAAGTAATACATCTTGTATTAAGTACTACAAGAGTTCCAATTATTTCTAAATTCAATGCACCACAAATTATACAAGTTCTCCAATATTTCAACGTGAAGAAGCGGATCAATCATTAAAAAAGATTAAAGATGAAAAACCCTCCCTCCGCGAAAAAGCCTCGCAGTACATTCTCCCCTGGATACTATTTTTAGGATGTCACGTAGAATGAAACCGGAAGCCAGGGACGTGGCGTCATTAGGGCGAAGACAGCAACTTGTCAAACCCCGTAAAATGCGCGTAAAAAGCCTTTTCGTGGTGTGTACCCCGGGTACATAAGCAGGATCCATGGATCGTCTAAACGATAGATGGGGGATTGGCACACGCGGAGAATCCCTTGAGAAGGGTGGCCACGTAGGAACCGGCTTCACTTTACTCCCCGATATTTGCATAACAGCTCGCGTGAGTCACGTGACATGTTGACTGCTAAGTCGTAATAAGCTTGAGAAGCTTGGCGAACACTGCAATTCGAGGAGACAGATTTTAATCTATCGCCTAAATTATTGTATTCAATTCAGGTGCCTTGTAACTTCGTGTCGATTATTATGTCGCTGTATAAGTGATTTAAATCACATTTTTAATGATTCTAAATACAGTAATTCGTCGTAATACTTTTCGTCGGACACTGTTCCTTTAGAGTAATATATGCTCTAAGACTATTCCGTGCGGCCGATGCCGCGAGTGAGAAAACCCAAGAGCCGAGCGAGAGGGAACGAAACAGTTGACACGAAGTTGCCGTCGTTTCTTTCGTTCCCTCACTCTCGACCGAAGGATTCCAAGAAATGGTGGGGATAGTGAGCGGGACTATTACGCATGGTAAAAACGGGACAATAACGACGAATTACTGTACACAGCCAGAGTTGGGCATTATTCGGCTAAATTTTCATTCGAATAAGTATTGGAATAAATTTGTGCGAATAAATTTTTATTCGAATAATCTTCGAATCAAAAATTCGAATAAAATGAAATTATTCGACAATAACGAATAATTTTTTATTTGACTGAAAATTTATTCGAATAATTTCTTATTCGAATAAAAATTTAGTCGACTCAACGGACGAATAAAATGATCACGTGATTTCGGCGATGTATCGTCACACCACTGACTGACACCCGTGAGACCTAATGTTTTAGGTTAAGTAACTCTTGTCATACCTCGCATGACAAGCGAGCCGATGCCGTTGCCTCCAGAAGAGAATACTTCTTTAAGGCAGGATTTCCTCGGCTCGTTCAGTCGTATGCACACACTTAAAGACACACACGTCCAAAAGTATGTTGGACACAGTACAGACTTCCATCGATAGATGTCGGGTATCACATTTATTCGTCGTTCATTCAGGTCGAATAACGAATAAATTCTTATTCGGACGAATCTGCCTAGAATAACGGTACAGACTTATTCGCGAATAACGAATAATTTTTCGTCGAATAAAATTGTCATTTGTTATTCGCGAATAAATCTTGGGGATTTATACGAATCCGTATTCGAATGAAAATTTAGCCGAATAATGCCCAACTCTGTACACAGCAAAGCAGGATTTTTTTCTACTACAGCGTATCGATAATGTTCGTCAGTGGTGTATGAGAATGGTGATGGAAATGAGGCATTGAGAGCAAAAACGGACTAACCCAGATTGAAAAAAAAAACTATTCCTATTTTATATGATTAGTAGAGCCTATTGGAATACATTATTGCCACTAACTCAATTTTGCAAAAATGTGGGTTAGTCGATTTATTGTTCTCAATACCTCAAAAGAACATAACTGTTCCATGTTTACTGGAATAAACATTTAAACCTTGGGCCGCGGAAAATTTGAACGCTCTGCGTACACCCTGCGGAATTTCTGGAATTACATCTGTTGTTCATAGTCGCTTAACGCCCATAGGCGATCCCCACACGCGTTGTTTGCACTGAACCAATGTACACACGCGGTGAGGACACGTAAAATGGTACTGGCAATTTTATAATTAATAGCAAACTACATTTTGGTCAGGCTCAGTGCTTCTGTTGCATATCTGGTGGTATCGGCAGCGCTTATGCTTCGCAAACTTTTAAAACCAAATAAAACAGTTATGTTTCTGACATGATATAGTATGGAATAAAAAATCCAGCCTTAAATAAATTTACAGCCTGTGGAACATAACGAATTATATACATAGTAAACTGGGTTTTCAGTACGTTGCTAAATAAGTAAACAGAGAGCAACGTGCGAAAAATAACAAGTTTCCTCACCGCATTGCTACAACATTTATTGCCCCTTTTACTACATCAAAGATCGCGACTTTAAAACAGTACGCCAGAAGTTGTAAAAGAAAGTATTACAACGTGTATATTGCTTTTTTTTGCAACATGTACCTAGAACATTCTACTGTTCTCACAGGAATTAAAAGAAACTCTTCAAGTACGTACTAAAACTGGGGCAAAAAGAAAAGTTCTCCACTCTACATAGTTTCCGCTTGCAATACTCATACCGCAGAATTAAATATAATTACTCTAGAGATTAAACAGCGATGTTCGTTCACAAAGCTGCACGACATCGCCGAGATATTGAAAAGCAGGAACGCAATCATAAGCCGAGAGCAAATTAAAGCTGAATGTGCAACTGACCGACTGAAAAGTAAACCGAAAAACAAGGTTCGAAACAGTGCCGTAATGAAGGACAGAGTTTCTTCCCCGTCCAATCATACGTTTATCGAAACTAATTAATACAGACAAAATCGGCGCGTTCATCCAGCCACGCTATTACTCCAGGAATTTAATAACTGCCTTCGTTCTGTTTATACGCAAACGAGCCATCACTGTACTTCCCCTAACCGCCTCCATTATCCTTTTTTTATCTCTAATGAACAATTGATCCTTCGCTCGTCAATTCCACGAGGTCTCGTTCTCAACGAAGTTTCAGTCGCAACGTTTTCGAGATTTCCATTTTATCAGGAGCAGAGTTGGGCATTATTCGGCTAAATTTTTATTCGAATACGTATTCGAATACATTTGTGCGAATAAGTTTTTATTCGAATAATCTTCGAATAAAAAATTCGAATAAAATGAAATTATTCGACAATAACGAATAAGTTTTTATTTGACTGAAAATTTATTCGAATAATTTGTCATTCGAATAAAAATTTAGTCGACTCAACGGACGAATAAAATGATCACGTGGTTTCAGCCATGTATCGTGACACCACTGACTGACACCCGTGAGACCTAATGTTTTAGGTTAAGTAACTCTTGTCATAGCTCGCACTTTGCAGAAAGATATATGACCGCGGTATTACATAGAGTGGCGTTTTGATTTATTTTAAATAAAATTTGCTCACGGCAATCCATTTAAACTAATGAAAAAATCAATCTTTTCAAATTATAAGCGTTCATTGAATGTTTTTAAATACATACAAATACGCACACTTCCAGACTCACACGTCCAAACATATGTTGAACACAGTACGGACTTCCATCGATAGATATCCGACAGGGTATCACATTTATTCGTCGTTCATTCAGGTCGAATAACGAATAAATTCTTATTCGAACGAATCTGGCTAGAATAACGATACAGATTTATTCGCGAATAACGAATAATTTTTCGACGAATAAAATCGTCATTTGTTATTCGCGAATAAATCTTGGGGATTTATACGAATCCGTATCCGAATGAAAATTTAGCCGAATAATGCCCAACTCTGATCAGGAGTTCTTTGAAATCGCGCGAGGAAAAACAACCTCCTCCCCCATTTCGTCGATTATTCCGCTTATTCGATGAGCTCGTTTCGAGCAAACCGAGAAAATGGCGACCACCTAAGTAGCAGCTATCGTTAAGGTAACCATTTAGTCGATAATGTTATGAAGAGGGCGAACAGCGTTAGAATGAGTCGCGAGAAGGGCTAAGCTGCCAAGGCTGAAGCAATAGGGGCTTTCAGTGAAAAGAATGGAACGCAAATTTCCACGGAGAACTCGGTGAAAGTTTCGAAAGCCCGGTGAGACTTTAAACACTCTCCCTTAAGACATCTGATAAGCGAGACCGTTCTGCCTGATTTCACAAAGGGCTCCCCATAAACACTTTACACTTGAAACCCTGCACACCGAAGCTGGGTGAAGTTCAGGGTGAAGATTAAGTCTGGGATAATTGACTGAGATTGTTTGCTTCGGCGAAGTTATGGTTGAACTAACAATAAATACGCAGACGTAATGTTGTTTATAGTAGTGTTTGATATTGAAGTAGATTGTGGTTGATGGGGTTTAGAGTTTTGTGTGTGGGTATTTGTAAAGTGTTTGATACAGTTGTTATGTTGTTTGATAATTAGTTAGGATTGTCAGAGTTTGTGATATTGTATTTTTATAATGAGCAAGAAATTCCAAACTATTACTACACAAAAATGTTTTGAGAATTCTAAAAGCAGGGGCGCTTACCATCCAAAACAGCGTTTCGTTCGCGAAGTTACTGTACTGGTCTATCGTTGACAAGACACTAAATATGAGGCACACCACTACCACCATGAACCTAAAAAAGAAAATTGTATAGTTAGTATATATTCTACGTAAGCAGCTTATCAGTAAGTATATTTGCTAATACATTCGTACTACGATCATAGAACACGACCTATACAAATATTTTCACGTAAATTTCGCAGAGTCGTGACCATTAGGTACACTCAACACAAGTGTATCATTAAAATCCACCTGACTCATCACTACTTAATATAAGATCACTTTATCGGCCACCTAAGTACACTTTCCACATTATTATTTAGGGATTTCAATCAACTGATTTGTACTTATCACCGTCAGTGATCAATAAACAATCTATTGCCACGAGACTTTTTCAACATATTTCACATACCCATATAATTCTCATCTTTCTCTACCATTTACAAACACTGCATTGCCTCTGTCAAGTGAACGTGCAGCCAATCACAAAAATCTACATACCACTTCATAAATTCTGAATACAAATGTTGCCATAACTTTGATCATTCTAATTCAAGTATTTTACTGTCTATCGAGTTGGTGCATGTGAAATTACCGATCGCGGATAGTCTAAAAGTTCCTTTATTTACGGTGGGGATACAGTTACAAGCACGCTGGCTTATCACTCGAGAAATTTCACAGAAACTTCAAAAAATAAAACATTTAAGAACCACCAACGTAATAAAACATAATACAAGGCTTCCTAAGTCTTAAAAGAAACTTATCTGTTACAATCGCCAAAGATTCGTGATGTTAGTTTAAAAAATCCCACGAGAATTTCTCCAACATGCCGGAGAATTATTCCGACAACCGAGGAAAGGACTCGGGGCACCCAATTTCATCGCGACCCGCATTTTCTCGCGAATCATCCTCGTTGGTAATTCATGAGAGACGTCGAACGCGCGTTACTTTCGTCACGGCGTTCATTATCAGGCAATAGAACGGCCGGGTCACGGAGACGGAGCTTTATTTATAAATGGGCCGAGTTATATACAATGCATTGCGCATCGATTCCAACCGTTTTATCATCGAGACATTTAGTGGCGGACGCGACATGTCGAACTGGGACAGTCGCGACTATCGTTCTCGACTTTTACAATTCATACGGGTCCACTGGCGAAAAGACACCGGCAACAACACGTTATTTTTAGCAAAAGCTTTCCACCCGAGGCAGAAACCCGACGACTGCCTCCATGGATGAACAATTTTCCAAGACTTGTGCCCGTGCGAATTTGCAGCGAAGCAATAGGATGGTTTCGAGTTTATCGGGGACAAATTTGTGGAGAAATATTTTGTGGTGCGTGTGGGAATTTGGTCCTATTTGTTTGGGTGTTTTGGAAAGAGGGTGTTAATGTGAAATTTGAAAAATAAGAATTTGTTTGTGATTTTTGTGAATGGCTAATTGTTTTAAAAAGATTGCAGTGTTTGGTGATCTATATTTTTTTAATAAATTTGAAGTTAGAGAAATGATGACTTAAACCCCCTCTAATTTCATGTGGGCTATATTATATTTGAATTTTTGCAAATTTTATGGCACGAAACGCAAAGAGTAATCGATTAATGACTTAAAGAATTTGTTGCTGTTGAAAGTTAAAACACAGGTAGCAGCTGTTTTATTTGGGATTTTTTGTGGAGTGAATATTTTTAGCCTGTTGAGAGAATTGTTAAGAATTTTAAATAATATTGTTTGTTCTTCTCAGTGGGTTCAGAGTTCGTTGTCTGGTGGCACTATTTTTAGTCCATACTACTTGAAAAGGAAACCGTATGGTTGGTTCTTCGTAAATTTTGGTATAATTTGGAAAATTGAATCTAGATCCCGAATAATGAGATGCTGTAAAATATTTGAAGTCAATTCTTTTTATAAACAATCCATATTTGACTCACACAAGTCCGTAAATTGAAAAACTTTGCAAGGTGATGTGATGAGCAAGTACAATTGTAATAAAAATAAACCCAAACAAAAACATTAAAAATGAAAATTTAAAATACAAATCTGCAACGACGATATTCTCTTTATAACGTCCTTCAACTTAAGTATTTGTAAGATTCATATGTCAATTGTTTATGAAAAAGAATGAACATTGCTACAAAATATACTTCACAACAGTAAAATCACTTATAAGTAGTATAGACTAAAAATAGCTTGACGAAGCACCAATCAAAGTACCACCAATTAGTAAATTCAATATTCTCAAGAGACTGAAAATGTTTAATTTACACGAAAATTCCAATTGAAACATCTGCTACCGATTGCATTTCCAACGTCCAACTTCCTAATAGTTTAATTAATCGTGTCCCAAAGTTAGGCAAACACGTAAAGTCCGTTTTGTACCGTGAGATAGCTGCTCACTACAAGATAGGTGCTCTCCTCTAAATTATGGTAATTAACACGGCGACGTGTAATCCTTTTGCTCCACGATATACCTGTTTGACGAGCATACAATTCGAGATTGTAAAGATGTGCTCGACTGAACAGGAAGCCTTCAGATAAGTGAAACGGCATACTTGCTCTGGTTTCCGGTGTTAAATTTCATTTTATGCGGGCAATGGTGTACATCTATTACTTATTCAACCAAATTTCTCGTATCGTGTAATTAATTAGCAATTCTTGTAACGCTTTTTCTATTGCTTGCAAATTTAGAATTCTTTTTAAAATACATATATATGTATATCACCGATATCTATGCGTAGGAATATTAATAAATCTAATTTGCAATGAACTTTTTACACTCTTCAATCAATTTCAGAAGAAATCCACAGAAATATCACAATAAGATTCTGCAAAATTCCAATTTAAAGAAAGAATATTCTGCTTCTGAGAAACGGAAGCCACGAAAGTTTCACTAAATATTTACAACAAATAATATTCAAAGATGCCATTTCCATCTTCTCTTTTATATCCTCGTACACACCTACATATCTAACCTTGAACGAGGAAAGTTATAAATTCCTCTGATACACACAGTATAATGTACCACAAAACCGTTAATCTAAATGCTGGCAGCACACACGCCAAACATTTCATGTGACAACTAATTATCCAAAGAATAAGCGTACAGAGAATTATCACGGCGATCCATTTATATTCGTTTAATGCCGAAGCCTCTGAAAGCATAATCTAATCAGATACAGCGCTCATACCCGTATACGTATCATTATAATGCAGACTGCACACAAATAATTCAATCCACACAGATTTGAAGTGAACGGTGGAGGAGCGTAATTACAATCTGCCGATCAATTATTCCCTGAACTACGACGGCTGTTGAGTCACGAGTGTGCACGTTATTAAATCGATCGACGCAATTCAAACTGCTCTTTTGCGTGTCTCGAATATTTTTCTCCCATGCGTGTTTGAGATTTTGTATTGTCATCTAAACAACCATCGCCAACTTTATCGTTTAAAGATCGAACCGAATAATTAATTTCAACGGCGTTAGTATCATTATTTTATTTAAAATATTCGTGCCACATTTGAATACGTACACCCCCACTTTAAAATTCAACAAACAGGATTCACCCTAGGAAATATAAATTACTGGTGGTTAAAAGTTGGTGAATTAATCCTATATATTTAAATTAACAATTTCATTGCTAAACAACTTATCGAAAGCTTAACTTACAATTAGATTATTTTCAAAGTAAACATTCAGGGTCTCCAGAACAATACTTTTGATGTTTTCTAAATAAACGCAGAACAAGTATAAACTAGCAAAATATAATAAATTCTAACAAAACATAGCGTGCGCTCCACCGATCACTAAATATAATCACGCGTACCTAGTTCATATCTGGATGTTCAAGTTTTCACAGGAATACCGTCAAACGCTATAATAGAAGAATCCATGGACTATACACTAGCGGACAAAAAAGTTACCACTTTTTCGATTTGTTCTATTTTTGTTATTTTTTTTAGCATACATTTAGGACTGTGGTATATTTAATATGCATATTCTGGTGGAGAATTTAAAGATGTATAAAATCCAGTTAAAGTTGAATTTAATTAACTGACAAGCAAAAGTGTTGTATGATATTAAAGGGGGTAACACATTTTTGGGGCCGACAAAGAAGTTACCACGGTTAGCAACTTTTTAGATTGTCCTAAAAGCAAAATGTCCCCCCACAAAATATTAGATGTTTTTATGTTCAAAAGTGGTAACTTTTTGTTGACTTTAAAAGTGTGTTGTCTTGTTTAATGTTATGTGCGGTTTTTTGATTGTTAGTTAAATAAATTCAACTGTAACTGGATTTTATAGAGCTTTCAATTCTCTTTCAGAATATGTATGTTAGGCATATACTACAAATTTGAATTGATATTGAAAAGTAATAGAATTAGGGTGGGTCGAAAAAGTGGTAACTTTTTTGTCCGCTACTGTAAATACGTCTCTCGAGGTAGACTAAACGTTTACCTCGATCGCTAAATCGAGAAGGTGCGACAACATATTGTTCGTAAAAGTTTCTACGTATCGGCATTCGGGCGACTCCCGTCGGGAAACGGCACCGAGTTTGTTCGAGCCGTCACTTCGACTGCTTCGAACCAATTGATCTCGAAAGTTGTTGAAGAACAGAGAAACGTGACATCTGGCTGCATGTACTATCGACCGCCTGTGCATGTTCCAGTGTGCACAACTTGCGCTGCAACTCGTGGCGGCGGTGCCAGTTAAATATAGCAATCTGTGTTGCTCAACAACGAAGGTTACGTGTATCATGTTACCATTGACCGTTCAATCCTTCTTACTAGAATAGAGAATAATGTCGCGAGAAGCTACGATCCACCGTTCATTCTTGAAATACCGATGTTTGCTCGCGAGTCAGATTTATGTGGTTGCAGCTTGCAAAGGGGTAACTTGTTGCAAGCATTCCACGTCCCGAAAACTTCTCGTTAATTAATGTTTGCAAAAGATGGACTTCGAGGAGAGATTTGACTCGTGTGATTAAAGTATTAGAGGACGAGTCGCGCTGGGGTATGGTGTGATTATCATTGCAGACGATTGCGGACACGTAGAAATAAATGAAGGGAAGTTGAAAGTCTTAGAACTGTGATGCATTTAATTTTAGATTCATATGATGTGGTATGCATGAGTTCTAGATTGAGAGCGAGTAATAGAGATTATAGATTATGGGAATTGGGATTGAGATTATTTGCGATTGGGGGAACGATGGGGAACATTACTGTTTACTTAAATAGTATATTTGAAGGACGAAAGCGTCGTGGAAAGGTTATATTTAGGGCTGCAAATGAGATCAAGGAATCGTGGAAAGCCAATTTTGGTGATAATTATTGATATAACAGACTTTGATAGTATCAATTCCAAACTCGATAAATTCTATTCTGATGATTCTTAGACATAGGATTTCTCGATGACAATATCTACTCGTTTGTATGGACCTCTAATTTGGTTCCTTGTTGTTTTAATTCCAATTGCAAAATTATCACTATCGTTTCTTATCAATCTCTCCAGCTATTTAACATGTGAACTCACTTATAACGCTATAAAATCAACGCTAGGAATAAGTAATTCGCCAAATTTTGAATAGTTTGGAACAGTAATCTAAATCGAAAAATTTAATTCACCCCTTAAATTAGGCACGAGAACAGAACTGTAACTATTGCTCACAAAAAAGAAATGTAAAACACATCGACCACTTTGTAATCACCGGAAAGTCGCGCACCCCTCGTTCGTCACGCGAGCAAGAAAATGTCTAAAACGCTTCAGCAAATCTTTCCGTGACTATTCGCAAGCCAGAATCTATTCAGGAAAATTTCACGTATGCTCGTGATTCACAACTTGAGCAAGTACACGTTTCTCAGTAAACAAGGTAGTTTCATATAAAAATATTTCGTTAGCTTGTATTCGGATTAACATTAATAAATATTCATACACTTTCATTAAAAATTCAACATTTTTCGAATTATTACATAAAAGACCCAACATTCCATTTGAAAAGATGAAGTCGACCATCAAATCTGAAACACTTCCATCTACAAATAAAATCTTAAACTCGCGAAACATTTGTATGTAATAATTTTAGAACAAACTCTTAGATTAGAGATTATTCGGATGTACATTAAGTTAAGTGGTCCACCCTGCATATTTACTCATCAGACACAGCATCCATTTACGAAATATAAAAATAAATAAAATCAACACTACGAACCCCAGACCAAAGCGTGTGCAAGACATAAAGTTTAACAGTGAGTGATGCAGCTTCGTCGAGAGTTCCTCGAACGATAATTCATCCCAGCTTAAAGTGGAATACTTTGATTCGTTTAAGGTTAATCTCTTGCACAACGCCAACTCGACTCAGCAGTCCGACACGGATTAAAGTTAATGGGTAAGGCGAACGCGACAATTAGAGTGTACCTCCCCCGACGGAATTAGAAGTTAGAACACAGCTCCGTCGAATTGCAGCGTCTGATCTCTCGAGAACAGAAAGAAATCCAATTTTCCCCAGAGCAGCTGCATACGGCAAAGAACTAATTCTGAATTCTACAGAAGAAGAGGATCAAACGCGCGATTTACTGAACTCAGATTAGAACGCTTCTCGCGCCAGCTGACTGCACCCGCCAATTGGTTCTGACGGAGTTTTCTGTCTCCTCGGGTCAATATCGAAATCGGAACCGTCTGGAGAATTAATTCAATGCAATTACAGCGGTGATCTTATACAGTGCCGGACAAAAGTGTTGGGACATTCTTTAAAACAGAATAACTTTTTCAAAATTGGTCCCAACGACTTGAGTTTTTTCGAGAAGCTAGAAGGATTAGTTTACTAAGTAGTGGACATAGCTTTGAAAGACATTTTTCATCATTTCAACCACTTGAAAAAATTCAAATTTTCAACTTTTGTAAAATGTCAGAGGTTTTTCCACTGCATATAAGAATATTCTTCAAAATAAAAAAAGTTTGTAAAATGTCAGAGGTTTTTCCACTGCATATAAGAATATTCTTCAAAATAAAAAAAGTTTCAATCGAATCGTATAATAACTTAAGTAAATGGCCCAATGCTTAAACAGTTAAGGCAAAGGTTGCGGTTACTAAGACTTTTTATAATTAAAAATAATATAATTTGATCTAAATGTTTATCCAATCGTTAGACCGAGTCTTCTCCTTTCAAAAGATGTATTATAGAGTATCATTTATATAAAGAAAAATATTAAAATTTATAATTTATAAAAGCGTCCAATTGACCCAGTGATTAAACAGAAGTTACGGCATGTCCCAGTGATTAAACTTAGCTGTCCCAGTGTTTGAACATAAAATAAAATTGAATAAAAATCGTTGATAAAACAATAATTAACATTTCTTTATATTGCAGAACTTTAAGAAGTTCGAAAACAAATACGAAAACAATAAAAAGTAAAAATAAAAGCTTATAAAATAAAAGCTATGACTTTATAACCTAAAATAAGGTAAATGGCCCAGTGAATAAGTACCGGCGCCTAACCACCATGCCACCATTAAACATGCGTTTAATAACTGGTCCGGGCCATGTTATCGTGTACTAGTGAATAAACGCAACAATTTAAATATTAAAAACCAAAAATTAATAAGAGATCCAATTAATTTTCAAATCTTCAATATTTAATAAATCCAAAACAACTGTACTATTTAAAAAACGATAAAATATTAATTAATTACAACCTTAACAAAAATATTCTGTTGCTTGCTTGAGCCCATTAGGTAAGAAGCGAGATTGAAACTGTTGAAGCTTTACTGTACAATAATATTTTTTCTTGACATAACTATTCAGTGATGTAAGCATATAATTGTATCTATATAAAGCTAATACATTTTGCAATTATATTTCGATCAGATTAAACGTTGCAAATTAGTAAAACTGTTATTATTAGCAAATTTTCTTCTCAATTTTTAATTATTGGGGCTTGTTTAAAGTTAAACGCCTATAACTTCAGGAATATTTTTAATTCCCCCAAAAAAACACTAAAAAGGATTGAGCATTCGTAAAATGAAATAACAAAAAATCGATTTACCTACATTTTCAAAGCGGAACCTCCCCTTAATGAATTTTATCAGCTAATCATGTGCAACCTCCTGTTACTAAAATCCTAATCGCCTCCATTCCTGGCCCCTCATATCAAACACCCCCGAAGGGGCGCGACGGTAGCGCCGACTTTGAGAAACACTGACCTACCCCATCATTCCACTCCAACTACCCCCAGAATAGCCCAAACTTCTTTCATCCTGACGAATCGCCCCACCGTCTTCCTTTTATCGTGCGCCTCGCGCATCAACGCCAGACGTACAACTGTAACGTTAACGTTAACAACCTCGGCGGCCAGTATCGCCAAGAATTAATAGAGGTAGATACGGCGCGATAATCCGCGGAACAGAGAGGCCGAAACTCGGAACGGGAATGCAGTCGTGCATTTCCATGTCGGTCGGATAAGGTTGACGCGGTGTTAACGTTCGGGGCTCGAGCGAAGCTTGATTTCGTAGAGAAAAGCACGGATGCAACGCTGAACGAGTAGGGAGGGGTTTTGGGATGGGATTGGAAGGTTCGATAATTGCCGCGGTAGATTCGTCCGCTTGTATAAGTAATTTATTAGCGAGCGATACCTCGTTAAGTAACGACGAGCTGCGGCGTTAACGAAGTCGGTCTCTCGTCGTGGCGCCCGCTTTAAGATGGCGTGCCTGGGGACTATAATTCCGACGTACACCAGAGCCTGGGCCACCCTGGCTTTACGGGTCACCTTCATCGACCTACTATGATAATTGTCCACATTCGACCCCCCTCCGTACCTCACACACCCCTTCACCCTTCTTCCACCGTTGCATCGGCCGTCTTCGCGTATTAATTGCTACACCCGCCCCCCTTCACCCTAGCCTCATCGATTTCTTCTATTTCTGTGAGATTTTCATACACTCGATGTCGCTGTGCCCTGAATTTTGTTACTGGAGTTTTATATCGAGCTCCGATGGTGGGGAGTTGCTCGTCAAGGCGGCAAGAAGTTTGCGCGGAGTTGGTGTGTAATCTGTGTTGAGACTTTGGCAGGAAGATTGAAGGGGGTGAGAAACAAGGGAAAGATGCTCTCTTGGTATAGTGTGTTAGCGAAGTCGAATGCATTGGTGTGAGTTTTGAGAGAGAATTGAGTTAGAAGTGTTGAAGTTTGAAATTGGTGTTTTGGGATGCGAGTGATGGATAAGAGGTAAGCCTGGTGATAGAGTTTATGCTTCGTTGTGGTGTCCACTTTGGAGTGTCCCATTCAGTTTATATATATAGTAAGAATTACTATATTTTTATTACACTTTAGATTTAAAATTGTGTGTAAATCACAGTTGAGCACACTGACACTGTTGTACTGCCCTCCTTAGTTAAACTGTCCTATCTAACATTTTTTCATTTTTTGAGATATGTTGAAATATTTGAAGTTCCACACGTTTTTTACCTTTTAAGTAAAGTTAGAAACTTCTACGTGCTTCGTAAAGATTTATAAACAGTCTAATGTATTTAACCTAAGTTCTTTCAAAATGGTTAAAATATCTTATCTGAAACAATTAATTAATTGGTACGTTAATAATACATTCCCTACCGGTACACCTATTACAAAAAATGATATTAGGCTATTACGAAATAATGACAACATGTTTTAATTTGAATGAAGGAAAATAAGTTAAATGATAAAACTTCAGTTTTCTCGGTTGTTTCAAAATGCTAGATAGGACATTTTAACTAAAGAGGGCAGTGTATCGGTTAAATTTCATTAAGGGAGGTTCCGGTCTGAAAATGTCGATAAATCGATTTCTTCTTATTTCATTTTTTGGGTGTTCAACCCTTTAAGAATATGTGTTTAGAAGGATTTTTTGAAAGATATTCTAGAAACAGTTTCTAGTACAAGTGTATCTATAATATTCAAATTTACAAGTATTCGAAGAAATCTCTGTGAAAAATGGGAAAACTTTCAATGTCAAAAACTTTCTGCTTTGAAAGTATTTTATTCTACATTTTCGATTTATTTTTTCACGTAGAGTCATCGAATTCATGGTCGTGCGAACAGTTACGAGACATTGTGTACAGCTGATGTGCCAGACATCGAGCCTCGATGGACCCTTCATCGTGGAGAACGGTCGAAGGGTCCTCGAGAATTTATCCCTTGTTGGTCGGGCTGCTTCATCGAGTGGTTTACGATCAACGTATCATCAATGACACTCCTCGTGTGTATGATCCTGCAAAATGGATTTACCACTATCTACGCTATCACTATCTACGCTTCTCCCACGATTACAAGAGGCTGATCTTGAAACATTCAATTATGGGAATTTCATTTGCAGAAAGCTGTGCTTTATGCAAATTTCTACTGTCAAATGAATGCTCCTCCTTGCAGAATTTATAATCCATTCTTGGTTAACGTAACAAGTGGTGATAAATGAAAGAAATAAGTGGTAAATACAATTGTTAAATTCGGATGTTGGATATGAAATTTTGGAATGACAAGAATGGATTTAAATTCGAGTTGAAATCTAGGTCCAAGAAACAGATATCAATGGAATTTACTAGGTATTTATACAAAATTTTTCGAATGGCTAGTTATGGATAATAAGAACAACTCGAACGCTTCGTCCTACTTTAGCAAGCATAAATAGCAACGTGTTATTAGGTGAAATGCATGTGCAAGCTATTCGCGTGTCGCTTGTTATTTTTAGATGGGAAATCGTGCTCCCTGATACGCGATTTCTGCACGTGTGCACGCCCTCAAACGAATATTTCCCGTTTCGACCCCATCATTGGGGGTGGTTAAATTTTGTTAAAGCTCGCTTGTATTACTATAAAATAGAAAAATACAGCCGCCGGGATAATAATTCCTCCAGGATAACAAACTCGTTAAACGTGGAAAACAATTGCTACTAAAAATAGAGGGTTCAAAGCACAAAAGGTGGAGTCTACGTGAAACCACGAATCGAAATTGCAGAAACTAGCTTTTCCATACGAGCTTTGGTTTTCCAAAAAATCTAGTTTAAAAAAGCATTTAACGTTTAATAACTAAATCTGCGTATAAAGGCAAACGAGTTTTCTAACAAAAAATTTCATCTGTAGGTACACGACTGCTGTTACTAGCGAATAAAAAGTTATAGGGAAATCGTGGGCAACGCTGACACATGCATGAGTTCTATTTATCCACGTGAAACGATTTGCTAAAAAATCCATAGGCTAACTTTCACGCGCGATGTCGACTTCCCGGTTGCGTTTTCAATTGAAAGACCGTCGATTATAGTCAGAGAACAATGCAAGTCAATTTCTATTGTTCGTGCAACAAACACAATACGAATTCATCTGCAAATTCCACCGCGTTGAATGTAGCAAAATGTATGTAGCGAGGGGCGAATCGAGCGTGTAATCGTGTAGTATTCATTAGGCGAGGAAATGGAAATTTTCTGTCGAAAAAATGAAACTTCATATTTACAGAAAAAATTCACAGGGGAGTGGTAGCTTTAAGAAAAATATGTGATTTACAAATTATTAAAGTTGAATGACCAGTCTTTAATAAATTCAAACTTATCATAGCACAAAATAGCTACTGTCTAATTGCTTCTAAAGCATATCGTTCAAATTACATGTCAAGTTACAAAATTACGTACGAATAGAGAAAATTCAAAGAAGATGAAAGGTTCTGAGAAAACCGAGAAAACTCAAACTCAAATTAATACACTTGAGTGCTGCAGTTGATACTTGGTGTTTCTTCTGTTACCACATAATTCTATAATTCAATAGTAATTAATTCAAATAATCGAGAATCTACTGTAACCCAACGAGATAACATTAAAACGTGTTTAAATAAATTTTCTTCTTTCGTATGCTACCAACTCATATCTGAACTCTCGTTGTCTAAACGCTGTGTTCGTTTTAACGAAATCTCGATGCACATCGAAGATGGCTTTATCAAGAAGAAAATCACACGGCCGTCGATATCAGAGGGGGAAAGTTCAAAGCAACAGCCCCTATCAGTAGCAACCCCCATTAGCTAGATTAATTCAAAGCTGCGATAGAGGAACCACTTGAGCTTGATTGCCAATCGGTGCGAAGTGTGAAGCGTGTCTATACCTTCAACGCGCAAATCTCCGGCAAACAATTCGGCTTGCGATAAAACAAGTCTGACTGCGATGCGCCTGACAGAATGATGAATACGTAGGTTAATTACTTGTTCGTCGATTAACGCTCTTGAATTACATTTTCTACCACCCATGACAAAGAAACTCTAATGAGATCTACAAAATTGGTTCCACAAATTTTTTACAATGTTGAATTATTGAGTTTCAACGCTCGTAAATGTAATTACAATGAAAGTTTTTAATTGAACTAAAACGTGTTCGTTTCGTAATTCTGGAATGACAATTATCAAAAATTGCTTCATAAACTTCTTTATGTTAAATAAAATAAGTTCATCTGAACTTCACAGAAAGTTCTTTGTTAGAAATTGCATTTTTGTAGCGTGAAGTAGATCATAATGCTCCGTGCAATTTTGTAGCTACTTGCAGTGAGGTTGTAAAAAAGTTAATAACGAAATTCATTAATTTTCAACGACCAATGATTTATGGTAACGAAAGTTTCGAAAATTCTTTTTTTACATAAAAAAGGTTGCCTCCAATAGTTGGTGAGTTTACACGATATTCCCTATAATACCGTGAACTCCGTACATTTTAATTTGCAATGAAAAGAAAAGAAACAATTTTAATATTTTCATCGCTGAAGTACGTTGTCGATCGTTAAACATAGACGAATTTTCTCTACCACCATCAGAAATAGTTTAAAAAAATTCTCGATACTCGTATTCATATCTTTCGTATATTTTCGTATATTTCTGTGGATATCGAACGAATGAATACGTTTTAAATTCGACGTTAATTAAAATCTACCATTTTTTTTTTAAATCGACGTTGGCGAAGTTTCGTCGACCTATATTCCCTTCTTCTCTTGCAGGAAATCACGGGGGAAAACGTGCTATTAAACGAAGCACGCCCGCCATTTTCATTTAACTGTGGCAAATTGTGGTTCATTTGATTGTAGGCTACCTGAATTAGCAATACGCTGCGATAATACTACTTTTTCACTTTCCAACGAATTACAAATCACGTGAAGCTATTACGAAAAGTTTGATTATTAAAGATCTATGCTTAACTATATAGTTAATAGTCTCCATAATTAACGACAAATGAGGAATCGATACAACTGTACTGTACTCTTCTGTATTAAACGGTTGTGACTTATTATTATTTCACAATATTTTGTCAGTAAATATTTTATCTTCAATATGGCCATATGACCGTAAAGAAAATAATTCTAACTTAAAAAAGATGAAGTATTCTATGAGCTTTCTATTAACTATTAACTATACACTATTAACTTTTAAACATCCACCTTTTACCAACTAAAAACATACAAAAAAATTTATGTCGAAATTCGAACTCAGCCCGTTCGATTTCTGATTCACAATTAATCTCCAAATGTATAAAACTTCCATACAGAAATAAATTTATAGCAAATTTTGAATCGAGCTTCTACGGTTTCTGACTCACTATAACTTTTTAAACTCATACCCAACTTTCGTGAGTCGGAAAAACGTACACAGAGTCCTAAATAACTCAAACCGATCTTGGAATTTGACAGACCCTTCGACCAGAAGCGTTTCAATTGTCCCAGCCACGATTCTCTCTCACTCTCCGAGACGACCTGCAAGTTTCAAGTCGAGCAGAGGAGAGCCCGTACAGAAACGCAGAAAAACAGTGCGGTCCCCGTTTATTTTCGCCGCGAATGAAAAACAGATACACGTTTCCGGAAATGAATGACGCGCGTTCGTCGCAGTGGCAACAGTCGCGTCCAGCGCAAAATGAAAGACATTTCCGTGGCAATTTCCGACCGTGACGGTTCGTGTCGCCAAAAACTTCGATAACGTAGTTTATTATCAGAAACGCTGGCCGACGATGCTGGATACTCGTAGCAACAACACGAAGGAAAAGAAGGAAATGTGTAAACGCGAGCTCTTTTAATGGTGCAGCTATCTATCGTTGTGGTATAGCCATGAAAAAAATTAAAAACCCTTAACAACCTTAACATTCTTCAAAAAATCAAGTTCCTAATTATTCTACGACTAAATTCTGAGTTCGTTTCCGAGCATGGGAGTGTTTAAGAGTATAGGTTTAAATGCAATATAAAATTAAAGAAGCTTGTGGATTAGTACCTTTAAGGGGTAACACCACTCTAGAGGCAGAAAAAAATACCTAAATTTGACAATTTATTTTGGGAGTGTGACAAACGGAACAGAATTTCTTTTCAGAGGGTTTATTTAACACATATTGAAGTATGAAAAATAATTTTTTTAGTGTCATTTTCATACAAAATGGCGACGACAGAGCCCGTCGTCGGAAACAGCTTTTGTGAAAACACCGCCACGGGAGGACGGATTTCTCGGCATGTATGAGTCGTGGAACAAAAAATAAAAAAAATTTATAATCTATATACAATTGGCTTTGGAAGTACGTAGGGTTTTTTTTTAAATCAATTTTTGTGGAAGTGGTGCAGTTGTTAAGAAATAAATCGATTTTTTGCCCTAAAAATGAGCATTAAATTGGTTATAAAAAAGAAAGTTTACATTCAATCAAAAAACGGCTACGTACTTGCAAAGAGAATATTGTTGTAAAGCTACTGTAAAAATTTCAAATCGATTCATGCGATAGTTTTCGATAAATTCGTCCTCCCAATTTGAAAAAAGTGGTTTCGAGAAAAACGCGTTTAAAGTTTTATGAACATTTTAATCCTTTAAATTTTTGTTTATCTTTAATCTGCGATGCCTGCACCATACATTTGGCCATCTAGGTCGATGTTCGTCTCCTCCTTCCTTTCTAAAGTATGGTTTAAGCAAAAAAAAAAACATCGATCCTAGAGTGGTGTTACCCCTTAAGACTAAGGGAGATTTGGAATTTATGTTTTGGAGGCTGATTCGATGTGAAAAGAAACGTTATATAGTTTAAATGATGTTTCGTAGCTGCAGGAAGAATTTATAATTCAATTTTTTAATTTTAAGTAGTAATACCAGCACCAGCTATTTCTAAATAATTGCAGCTTATAGTCGACTTTCTGACATGAAAAACGGATTATAATGAAAAAAGAGTGGATAAGGAGCTCGAAGCTTCCCTTTTTTGGCCCTCTTCGTGAGCTATTTGTCTTCCTAGGTCGGACGAGCAAGTAGTAGCGCTCAGTGTGCGGCCAGACGTTAACTAATCGTTCACTTATCCTTCTTAAGTAAACCATTTCCATATTGAATATAATGGAAAAATTATTTCACAGTTATTATCGATCAATTTTAACATTCATTACTTCCATTATACAATAACAATCGAACTCGTCTCGTTTTTTCTCGCTGCTTATTCATTTAGCATTGCTGGATTAGGCTTACCAGGGTTTATATCGTAGAAAACGAGAGGGCAAAGTATGCGCACGTTGTTCGTCTGATCGATCGACTTCGAAAGCATGTTCGACTATATAACACTTTGTTTTCATAATGAATTATTTAAAGGGGTTACGCCGTACTTTGCGCCGTCTTCGAAGAAATGAAATACAGCTGCGCTGAATAATGCATGGGTCGAGGGTATTTTGATACTTATGCAGGTGGCAAATGTGGCCGGATCAAAGATAGGCCCTTACGATATGAAATTGTGAGTGGCAGCAATGCAAGGGAAACTTTCGTCTCGACGGTCGCGTTCAAGTCAATTTTTACGGTAATACTGATCACATTATTTCTTAAAAGTGGAAACGAAGATAAGGATGTTGAATGGAGTGAAGAAAAGTGAGGAAACTTTTCCTCGTTACTCGTCCTCAATAAAACTCTGTGCACGGTAATTTTTTATCAAAGAACAAAGGAGCGGCGCTGTTTCTTGCAAACAATTCTAATTTATATTGAAGGTGGTAGATTGTATTAACAAAGTGATCATCTACTTACAGAATGTTATCCTCCAGTAAATAAGAATTATGAAATACTTTGAAAACTGTAACAAGTTTTAATTAGAACCAAAGATTTGAGAAGTTCAGAACTGCATAAGTATGCACTGTGAAGAACGAAAAGTGTATTATATTTTAAATTTGCCAACTAAATAACTTTTCGTAGTGCATACTTATTCAGTTCTGAAATTTGTGAATCTTTTTATCTAATTAAAACAAGTTAAAGCTTCCAAAGCATTTGATAATCCCTATTTAAATGGCTTTTTCTTATGCTTACCCTGTTCTTAGTTATTTTATTTTATTGTATTTAGTGTTAGTCTATTTGTTTTCTATCATTTTTTATCTATCAACAACTTTTTAGGTTATGTTGTAGAGCAGCAGTTAATGCTAAACCTCGCCTACTCTCCATTGTAATTTTAATTGTAATGGTGCAATAAAGACATTTAATAATAATAATAATAATAATAATTCTTATTTACTTTTTGAGTGTTAGTGCGGTTGCGTTATATTTGAATTGTTTATTATACTTTTCTCCCCGCACATTACACTACCTCTTTGTATCCCTATTAAGTGTATCATTTTTCAAATTTATCAACTAAATAGAGATACAAACATGTAGTACAATCTACGAGAAGAAAATTACGATAACCAAATCAAACATACCGCACCTGGCTACCACTATAAAAACCCCTTTGAAATTCTCTACCAGCGGTCACAGGAACCAGCAAAGTCCACAACAAAGCAGAGAAAATAGCCCCAGGACCAAATTTCCAGCCAACAACCCCCGATTCCAAAACACCGACGGCAAACGAAAGGAGGAAAAAACACCTACCCCTTCTCGAATAAACATAACCACGTTACCCAAAGCCTGCCAACACAAGCTAAATGTAGCGCCCCGTTATTCGACAGTTTATCCAGGCAACATCCCCATCCCCCAGACTGGAGCGTTACAGCGAGATCTCCGTCCACTTCGCGGGACCAGAAAAGAAGCGATGTGAAACCGTTCGAAAGCGCTTTCGAGGTGTCGACCATCGGCCATGCACGACGGTTTTCACAATGGCGACATGCATCGACGGCATTAGCATGCCAGTGTGACGGCTTTCAACGCGAACTAGCAAGTATTCAGTGGCGGTGAGCGACGCACTCGCGTTGCATAAAAGCTCTTCAAGCTCTCTCCCTCTCTTTCTCTCCCTCCCTCTCGCTCTTTGCTCTTTCTCTCTCCCCCTCTCTCCCAGTTTCTCTGTTGCTGAACGCGATAGGGTGAAAATCCAGCGTGGGCGTAAAAATAGACGGCGAACGTAGCCGTTTGTCGCGCGAGACAGCCGAGAGGCGGCTTTCCCATCGAGATCCCCAGAGGTGTATCCGAGAAACATCCCCCTCGGCGCGTTTTATCGCGTGCACGCGGACCGACAATGAGGCACGCGCCAGATATTTGCCACCCCCTCTCGGTCCGAAGATTGCCCCGTCAAAGAAGCCTCGACTCGTCCGTTCGAGCGCCGCGAAGAATTCCGATTCACTTGTTGCGATGGTAAACCGTGTCGGGGATTGTAACTAGCGTGATTAAAGGCGGATTCACGCGTATCAGTGCCGTGACGTTTGAGTGTCGTCAGTGTCAACGGGCTCTTTGTGTCGGTGTCGGTAACTGACATGGACAAGTGCGAACTGCTTCATTCGAAACTAGGAAACGATATTTTTTACCACTCGCACTGACGGCACTGAACCGTCACGGAATTCATCCGGTTTAAAACGAAAGCTTCCACCGATCGGGTGACTAATTAAGTGGTTAAGTTAATAACAGTTGATAGCTGGTCCTCGCCTTTTACAATGTACTTTTATATATGTTATCTAATTTTTATATCTACTATTCTCTCTTCCTTGCTTTTTTGTATGAGGCATTGGGAATAAAAACGG
The DNA here is from genome assembly GCA_963855975.1 of Andrena chrysosceles. NCBI lineage: Eukaryota > Metazoa > Arthropoda > Insecta > Hymenoptera > Andrenidae > Andrena > Andrena chrysosceles. The sequence continues at coordinate 3,109,006 of OY979766.1, read as the reverse complement.
ACGAACCGACATTTTTGCGGAATTGAGTTAGTAGCAAGAATGTATTCTATTAATCATATGAAATAAGAATTATTTTATGTGATAGGTCCTTTGTTGCTCTCAATGCCTCATATTATTATGTTAGTATGTATCGTCCTTTTATCTTCTTAATATTATTTTTAATACACACAGGAGCAATAGAAAATTATTATTATTATCATTATTATTATTGCAGTCTAATTTCTGCCTCGATGTATAGGTGTATTGGAAACGAGACGCAAAGAACAGATTCCAGGTTCGGTGTCATCTCTGTAAAGAATACTGACTGCTCCAAATTATGTATAGTACCTAAAAAGGATATCGTAACTGAGATCGTAAAAACTGCGGGAGTCCCACAGTTTACAGCTTTGAGGTTTTGGAACAAGAGGTTTGGCATTTTTAAGGGGAGGTAAGGTTTCCAGACCTCTTGTTCCAAAACCTCAAAGCTGTAAACTTTGGGATTCTCGCAGCTTTTACGGGCTCGCTGTATCCCTTCTAGGTAGTATACATGCGTCTCGAAATTTCGAATAAGCGAAAACAATTTGAGGCTGGTCAGTTAAGTAAGAAGACAGGTAAAGTTAAACACTGGTTGGGAATTCAGGAATACGCGGTTGCGGTCGCTTGTGTGCACGATCTGTGATTGGGCGATCTATGATTTCGGGGCAAACCAGTGTCATGAAGTTCGAATAGAGAAAATTGAATTCCCAAATCTTAATACCGTATGTCTTAAAAATAAAGCTTTAATTCACGAAAAATTAAATAGCTTCTCTATGTCCTTTAAATTTAAAGGATTTTTCTTTTTTCTTTAACATAGATGATGATTTGGAGGTATATAGGGGAGAGTTGCCAATATCGTACTAGTCACCTAAATCGTACCTCATCAATTTCTAAGTAATTAATGAATGTAAACGACATTTGATAATAAAAATATCAAATAAATGCGAAATAAGAAATAGAAACAAAACATTTTGAGCTTACACCCTATTTTGTGCGTGCTATAAACATTTAAAAAAATCAGGTATGATTGATATAACTTTTTATCAGTTTATCGTAGCTGATAATAATCAAACAATACAATTTTGTCCCGTATTTTTGTATTTTTCTAAAAGCAGGTTTAATGTAGAATATTTTACATTCATTTTAAGTGCATATTACATTCATTATAAAGTTTAAATTGATATTTATGAATAAATTGATCATGTTTCCTAAATCGTACCACTACAATCCTACTAGTAGGATTTGACAACTCGTATGTTTATAGGTTATGTACATATATCATTTACATAGGTTATTGCGGCCTGTGTGTGATCCATATACATTTGTATATGTAACTATATAATAATCATTACTTTATGTTGAATATTTTCTTCTCTATTTGTTATTTATACTATTTTTTAGTGGAGGTACGGTTTTGGAAACCGAGAGGTACGATTTAGGAGACCGGTTGTCCGAATCGTACCTTTGACAGTATGTGACAACAAGATTAATAACAAATTAATTTGTTCTGAACAAAAGGCTAAGCATATAATAGTAGGTGCCTAAAAGATCAAGCTACAATATCCAATAGTCATTTGCGTTCATATGAGTACCAAATATGAAATATAACGTAAAATGTCTTAAGTGGTACGATATTGGCAACTCTCCCCTATAATTGCATATAATATTCATACATATATATATGACGTCATCGTACTTATAAATCAGTAATTGTTTTCACCTTAGAGAGCTTCTACCCTAGAAGCAGACTCTCTTTTCCACCACTCTTCGTGCACTGAAAATCCTCATACCAATACAAACCTAATTAAATTCTGCAATTAATTCCAACAAGGCCATAGACCTCGATTTTAATTCCCACCATTACTTCTCACACACGCGTTCTTTTGTCGCTCAGAACAGTCTCTCCAAGATCCCCTTCAATCCTATAGCCTCTTATGCGCGAAACCGGGCTTCAACTCAATAACTCCCAAACCATTAAACCGCCATAATACTGAAAAGCCCACCGCCTAAAAGACTAACCATTAGCAACTGCCATTCCCCAAGCAACCATTACTCACCTGCCCACACTCAAACTCTACTCCTACTCACCCATACCCTCGATCATCCCTCACAGGGATGAACTGGCGTCACTCCCACGTCCCATCGAAATCAACATCCCCAACCCACAGCCACAAAAAAAAAGGGAACACCTCTATTAACCAGCGTGTTCGCCCAGAGGAGGCCGCTACAGGGGTGTAGGGGGCAAGAGATAAGGCTAGCTCCGCGTCGGTACTCACACAGTGAAGTGATAGATGAAGCAGATCCAACCGCCTGGGTGCTCGAGGAACACGTACAGCCTCTCCTGGAAGGTCTTCCCCTTCTTATGATGGAACACGTACTTGGCCTTGAACGCTTGGTCGATGGGCAGATAGATCGGGTAGTAAGGGTCTGGCACACCCGCCTGATTCAAGCTGGGCGGCTCCACCTCCGCGGCGTTCATGTCGCTGTCGATGATGTCGTCCTTGCTCTTCTTCCTGCGGTACTTCCTCTTCATCGGCGTGGGCACCCTCTTGTGGTGCGCCTCGCCGAACCGCGGCGAACGGAAGCGTCTGAGGAAGGTGAAACGGGGGTTGTTCGATGGCGGGTCGTCCATCTGGCCGCCGTTGTCCTCCGTGTCCTCTGTCTCGCTACCGGGCGTCTTCAGGGCGGCGTCCTCCGAGTCGAGGCAGTGCTCGGCGACCAGCTCGTCCTCGCTGCCCTGCAGGGCAGCGTAGGCGGCCGCGGCGCTCGGCCGCTTTTCCGTGAGCCTAGAGCATTGGTCCTTGCTTCGTGGAAGACTCTCGTTGGTCTCACCTGGACATTGTTCCAGGATATTGCCAGGGCTGTGTTGGGCGCGGCACGTGAACGCACCTGTACGCGCGCGGGGACCGGGTGGGCCTGAGGACAGCTCGCGAGGGGACATTTCAACGGCGGCGCTTTCATCGATAGACGTTAAGTATGGTTATTCGTGGATGTTACAGTAGGGCTGAAAGCAGAGCTTCAACTGTTTACCTTGACAAGCGCTACAGAAGAAAGGGGAACGCATCCGCGGACAGTCTCTGTGTAGCGAGACGCTTCGGGGAGAGAAGATGTGGGCCACAAATGAATCGGATATCGCCCTGCGAAAATCGCCGTTCGAGGGTGAAACTGTGAAGGGTAACAGGGATAGGATAGTTCACTTACAAGGGAAGATCCCGAACCCGGAAATTCAAAAAATTCTGAAACTTTGTGGATATGTAGGGGATTTCCTTCTGATTACAACGCAATTTTTTTTTGCTGCCCAAAATCACTCTAAGGGGTGAAATTAACCCCTGAAAATTCGCGTATTTTCCGATTTTGTGTTATAACTCGCGAACTGTAAGAGATAGAAAAAAAATCTCAAGACGAAAGTTACTTCTTTTAATTAGATCTATCAAATAGTAAAAGTTAAATCAATTGTTTAAACAATTAGAAAAAAGTTATAAACAAAAATATTAATAATGTTTTTTAAAATTCATTGTTTCGTGTGAAATCGGAATTGGTGGTTTAAATAATTATGAAACAGCATAATCCATTTTTTTTTCATACAATTTCAACCTTTGTTGTATCGCGGAACTGTGCTCTTCGACAATCGAAGAACTTTTCAATCTCGAACGTTCTTCTAACGTTTATTAGGAAATAATACGCAACGCTTAGAAAAAAAGTAAGACAATTCATATACTTTTGTCTCTAATTACACATGGGGCAAATATACCAGGTGGAAACTAGTATTTCTTATTGTTAATGAGTCTTTACTCTTCAAATGCCTTCAATACTACTGACAATAATAACGAGTCGAAGCATTTATTACTTTTGCCGTCCCGACACACCTATAGAACTGTTAATACCTATCTTATATATATATAAGATATATAAGATATATATATATATATATATAAGATATATAAGATATATATATATACATATAGCATATGTGTATGTATCTTACTTTATGACGTCTGAAGAAAACATGTTTGGACAGTGAAATATCTTATTAAAATTGATCATCTTTATTTTCCTTGCAAATAATGTATCATCCGATAAGAATACTAATATATGTATTCTCATTATTAATGCTCGAGAGAACAATAGACATGAGATAATACTTTGATGGGAGACAAAAGTAGGTATATATTCACATCACAAAAGTGTTTTCAAAGTATTAAACGCCTGCATTGTCTCGCTTGTTTTGTGAGCAAATAAGAGAAAAGTCGATAATTATGTTAAAAATAAAAAGTTCTAATAAAGATAAGTTATATCTAACAGTTCCCTTCTTCTCCTCTATTTCCACCTGATATATTTGCCCCATGTGTAATTAAAGACAAAAGTATATAAATTATCTTACTTTCTTACTACGCGTCGCGTATTATTTCCTAATAAACGTTAGAAGAACATTGCTCGTTGTGCAGCTTAAGGCACGTTACAATGGGATTGAATAGTTCTTCGATTGTCGAGAAGCACAGTTCCGCGATACAACAAAGGTTGAAATTGTATGAAAAAAAAAATGGATTATGCTGTTTCATAATTATTTAAACCACCAATTCAGATTTCACGCGAAACAACGAATTTTAAAAAACATTATTAATATTTTTGTTTATAACTTTTTTCTAATTGTTTAAACAATTGATTTAACTTTTACTATTCGATAGATCTAATTAAAAGAAGTAACTTTCGTCTTGAGATTTTTTTTCTATCTCTTACAGTTCGCGAGTTATAACACAAAATCGGAAAATACACGAATTTTCAGGGGTTAATTTCACCCCTTAAAGTGATTTTGGGCAACAAAAAAAATTGCGTTGTAATCAGGAGGAAATCCTCTACATATCCACAAAGTTTCAGAATTTTTTGAATTTCCGGGTTCGGGATCTTCCCTTGTTAGAAAAAACTGTGTCTTAAGGGGTCTCCCTACTTTGACGGCCTGAAAAGGTGCGCCATATTTGGGAGTTTTTTTAAGAGAAACCCTCAAATTATGTTAATTAAAAACTGTATGCCTATATTTGTACATATTTAGGCAACATTTTAAAAAAAAATTAATTAAAAAAGGGATACCGGCTGATTTTATGCTAACCATGCGCATATGATTTTTGTAAAGCGCTCTATTTGAAGCACTATAACTCTGGCTATAACCACTATATCTGCATAGAAGTTTTTGTTTTATATTCTCTACACATTAACAAATAAAGCCACAAAACTGGAAGTAAATATATTGAATGGTTTCGTTTTAAAAAATTCCCAAAGTTCGCATCACTTTTCGTCCGTCGAGTTAGGGAGACCCCTTAAGTACTAGAATACACCAGTGATAGCAACTACTAAGTCATGTAGACATTTAGAAGTAGAAGAATGCAAAATTGCAGATCAAAAGGGACGGGGATGGTAGGGAACGATAAAAGAAATATTTATAAATCTAAATAGTTATAAATCTCGGAATAAGTGGAAGCGATGGAATGTTCTACGTATAGAACTTGGTATTCGTGGAATACGGCTCGAGCCGCGATCACTACTTACTAAAATTGCATATGAAATTTATTAAAAGCTGTGGCACGCGTCCGATTTATCACCGAGAGCCCCGTATATCGCGCTCTTCCGCCGCCAGTTAGCAAACACTCTCCCCTTTGTGTATACCAAATCGAAACTTTCCCTCGAAACGCCCTCAGCAACCTGCCAGTGCAATATTTAGCAATCGTTGTTTCAGCAAAATGCAACCGTCGGCGTGTGTAACGGAAAAACCGTTCTCGCGGTTCAGTGGCTATTCAATTGTTTTAACTGGCCTGAAGCAAAGCTGTCGGTTCATTTTACGGGCAACCGTCTGCGAGCTGTCCTCGAACACAGACCCGATCCTCGAACCTTCTGTTCAGCGTGGTCTACGGTGTCGCGTGTCTGTTCTGCGCTCATTGTGCGGACCAGTGTAATCGTCCCTTTGTCGATATGATTCGATGAAACGATTCCCCCGAGACAACGCGCCCCTTTCTTAGGGACGAATCGGTGTTTCCTTCGCGCGTATCAATGATATGTCAAGAGCGGGGAAGTCTGTCGATGGTGTGATAAAATTATTGTGGGTGGAAGAAACGTAGCGAGGTCGTAATAGTAAATGTGAAGACAGTAGTCTATCAAATTGCGGAGATTTTGGAGTTCGGGGACACGGTTTGTATATTTTTCGGGGGTTGAATAAAATTGTATTTAATGAAGCTTGGAAGGTAAAGGTAGATAGGTGCTTTCAACTGTAATGAGCGATACTGCTAAGAAAGTTTAGCTTATCTCGCCCGAATTAACATTTACTTTCTAGAAAGTACGAAGGTAGAAACACGCCCGAATGGTACAAATTCCTCGGCGTGAAAACTCGACGGCGCCACTCCAAGTGTTAAGAGGGTTGCCAGCTAATATCACTATAAGTGGATGAAATATAAAATTTTCGTTTACTTCGTCTTAAGGGAAATATAGTGTGATTAATTTAATTTTCTTCTAGGTAAATGCATGTAGATCATACAATATGTATATGCTTTTAAATATTTACACTTATAACTGATTTCTTGGCAAGTAAAATAAACAATCGAGATCATACATCGAATATGATAAAAACACACTGGCTAAAGAAAAAGGAATAGATTTACTTTGCAAATCTGATTCCTTACCATGTAAGACTGGCAAGTAGAAACAGTCAGTATTTGGTCAGACGCGTCAATAATACACACGATGAATGGATGTATCATGGCATTTCAAACTCTCTTAATAATATATAAATTGTACCCACAATAAGCCATGTATTAAACATGCAACTGGATGATTATTATTTAAAAAATTGTTGTCTGTTTGCAACCAGAATTGACACTTCCACGTTTATCGTTCCTATTTTTCTATTGCAATCGGCACTGCGGCTGACCAATTTAATCAACAAACAGTGGGTTACAAATTGTAGATATTTAACACCGTGTATAGCAGTTTTAAAGGAAAAGACACCTTTGGAATGATCTTAGTGCATCTACCTAGGTAAAAATTACATTCACGATGTAATTCCTTTCTTTGAAACCAACAGCCTCTGAAAATAAAGCAACAATTTCATGTCTCGCCTACTTTCACAGGTATTAGCACGTGACGCTGTTAATTTTACGCCTCGTACTTCTTCCACCCACAACACACGACGTCTACTTGTCCCGTGCTATTGACAGCTTGATGAGACACAGGCGATCTGATTTTTGTGCCGCGGGGACACAGGATTTCTGGGCAATCGTGGCTGAGGATTTCAGGCTTGTCGACAAGGGAGTAATACGAACGGATGGACTCTTGTTGTATTTATTCACCATGGCGATCGAAAACCTTATTGTGGTCTTCGAGGGCATATATTTTGTAACATGTTTAACCATTTTTATTATATACTTTTTTGTAAAAGTGGAAGAATTGTAGTTAGGAATATTATAAAAAATAATAAATACAAGCTTAAAGACCATATAATAAAAATTCTGACTATTAGCAGAAGCTAAAAATTACAATTGCCCTGACAACAACACCTGCAAATCAAAATGCTGTTAAATCCCTACTTTTCAGATCGTCTTCTTTCACCGAGTAGGGTAAACCAACCAGTAATTGACCGCATACCAGTGAATGACCATTAGGCAAAGAAATGTCAATTATAAATTTAAAAATTACTATATGTTCATAAATGGAGTGTAGTTGCACGTTTAATATCCCATATTTTTAGTTATGCGTATTAAACAAACATTAATAAGTACGATTCTTATTAAGGGGGAACACCACTGTGACGGTCGGAAAAATGAGCCCATTTTTAAGATTTTTTTAAGGGACAACTTACAGTTTTATTATAAAATTGTTATTACCTATCTTTAGTACAATGTCTTAAGAGACTATAAAAAAAAAAGTAATAGAAAAACATGCATAGATTTCCATATACAGTTAATCTCCTACATCCCTCACAAGAAAACATAGGTCGCTTATCGAAACGATATCTTTGGAACGGCAACACTGAAATCAATTTTTTTTTTAATATAATCGGTATGAGTGTAGTTTCCGTTGTACGTACCGATTTTTAAAAAAAATTATTTTTGTAAAAATGGTGCGCTTGGGAAGAAAAAGTTTCAAAAATTCGCAAAAAAATGGATAGTTTTTCGAGCGTATTTAAAAAAATATGTTTTCGATCAAAAAATCGGTACGTACAACTGAAGATACTCTTGTTTTAAAGATCCTATCAAAAATTCAAGTCGATCGGATAAAAATTGACAGAGCTATTGATTCGATCAGTTAGAAAAATGTCGTTTCGAGAAAATCGCGTTTAAAGTTTGCACGGGAAAAATCACACTTCCGATCGTGACGTTCACTGTCACTCGAATGCCCGATCAACGGTTGCATTTCTTCGATTCTCGAACGAACAGCGTACCGTGCGTAAAAACGGGAAAAACCCAAAATTTACAACCTTTAACAATGTGGGGGAACAGTGGGTAAGAAAAATGTCGGCGCGCTATTTGCCGCTAACATAGCGCGCTCGGAACGGCATCGTGACGCGTCTCACAAAATCCACTGTATCTTCGTCAATTCTTCGAATATCAACTTGAAATTTTCAGAGAGTATTTTTGAAGAGTTAAACATTAAGAAAGTGAAGAAAAAAATCGAAATTTTTTCAGCTTTCACAGTGGTGTTCCCCCTTAAAAGTATGCGCTCATTTACTGGGCTCCTAATTCAACAATTCGGTCATTCACTGGTTGGTTTACCCTACTAGAGTAAGTCTTTTGTTGCCCTCAATGCCCCGATTATTCTCTGTCGTCTATGTGACCAAACCTATGAATGAATGTAACTTTCAACCACCAAACTTCAAGAATGGAGACAGAAAAATGATCCCACCACCACTTCGTATCACCAGACACGGACTATCCATCGGCTGCGAAAATGAATCGCAAAAATTGCCCTCCAGCACTCCTTGCAGCCACTGCTGCTCGTCGACGGCAGATAAGCGGTTGGCTGAGGACGCCGGGCGATACAGGACACGTCCTACAATCCTGTTACTTCAATTGATGCTGAGAAATATAGCCGTCGCGTACGTGGTCGATAATCGAATCACTGGACAATTTTCGTCGTCCTCGTTATGCCTCCGCCAAATAGAAACGCCGGCCCAACGGTTGACACACCGAGGAAACCGATGGCGGTGGTGGCGAGGGAAAAAAGAACGTGCGGCGAGCTATCAGTGGTCTATCGACGAAACTTATTATCGAGGCTGGCAAATGGGCCGCCCTGATCGCCAGCCGATGCATTCACACGCGAATATCGCGTGGCGAGATATCGCGTCGCGAACTTTCTGCCAGTTAGAATTGCAAATGCCAGCTTGGGGCTCCTCATATTTGAATAATTCCTATTTGATGAACGATTTATCTATTTATCGACAGAACGGGCTGGATCGATCCTACGTGGCTAAGGATACACGAAAAGGTGGCACGCCTCAGTTTGCAGTCGAGTATAAAGTGTTTTAGGCCTACAGTTTGGAGTTTGAGTTATTGATAGTGCTGATCAAGAAACACGATAGTAAGGGATGCGAGGAAGGATAAGTACTAGCTTTTCAAATATTCGGTCTTTTAAGTAACTGGAGAATTATGGGCATAATTGGAGTGGCGTTTCAATTCGTCGGTTAAATTTATTGCAGATTCGAAGTGGATCAAATGATGTTTTGACAGATTTGGAATTTGGTAGTGAATTGCACTGAATTTTAGTATAGGGAAGCTAGTAGAATCGTATCTGTCACTGAGGATCAAGGTTAGAAGAATCAATGTGATAAATTTATAATATGTACAGTGGAATTCACCATGCAGAATAAATATTTCACGGTACCAGGTGATTCTAATAGCGACGTCATTAATAAACTGAACAGTGGACTTAACTGCACCCAAGTGGTTTTTCTATGACCTAGAAAAAAATGTTGGATCCCTTTCCTTGAAGAATTAATCACATCTAACAGGCTTACTAGAACCATCAAAATTGGATTCCCCTTAATCATAATTCTCTCGAAAGTGCATTCCAGAAAAACAGAATATTTCGATATCTTCATCTAATCTTCAGATTAGTCGAAATATAAACGACAGAGACCAACTCGAAGCTTTGCCACTGACAATCACCCCACGCCATAATTCAGTTCAGAAAATTGGATACAGCTGCAGAAAGTGTCGTACGACAGAAGCTTCAAATGCTTCCCCAGTTTACTGCACAACGTAAACCACGCAATAGCACCTACACTCTTCCGAATCTGGCAACTTGGTACGGTTATTAAATTTAAATTTCAAGAAGCGACTCGACTCCGAAGTTCGAGTTTCAAGCGACTCGTTTGCGGCATACGAATCGCGCGAAAACTCCGAGACAAGATATTAAGAGAAGAAGAAACGTCACCAGACGGAAATTCTACGGGCGTGAGACGTCTCTAACGAAGGACAAGAAACTTGCAACGACTAGGGAACAAAGTTACCATGGTGCAACAACCCACGATAAAATTTCTCGACGGCCATTCGTTGGCTAAGACTATGCAGGGTTTGAATTACGAGCTGGGGAAGCCTAAAATTGTTCACCCAGAGGTTTACTTTGCTTAAACATCCTATACCAACTACGGGGTGCTTTTGAACTGCTAATGTAAGTTCAAAAACAGAGTATCAGATATTTTTCTATCTTGAATTGTCCAACTGACGAGGATGTTCACCAACTCGAGAATGAAAAAAAAAATAAAATACAATTTTGCAGAAGTGTACTTCGAGTGATGCCATTTTTTGTTGCGGCAATAAAACGATCTTTGGGGTGATTTCACCTCCTCAAAGAAATTATGAGTTTTCATATATATGCGAAACCGTAAAAGATATCGCTGAAGGTTTATTAAAAATTTAATGGTTTCTAATATCCTATAATATGCTGATAACGAATTTCGGGGAAAAACGTGGGAATAAATGTTAAATATATTAATCTGCTTCCAATTCTCGACTTTATTTAATTTTCAAGTTACCGACCATCCCTCGTATCACTGCTACATTGAAACTAACAAAAGAATGAGAACAATAACTATGTTAAATATCTAGAGAATCTAAAGGTCTAAAGGTAGCTTCTCTGAAATTCTTAAAATCACAACCCACGTTCCTCCAGTATCTCTTCCCCATCTCAACACGTATGTAGATTTACACTGTAAGGTATTATCCTGTACACTATTCGATGCATCGTTAACCACTAAGCCGCACGGATCGAAATAAAAATGCACAAGCCGTGCACGCGGGCGGCGGTGCTGCTGGTGCACACTACTGCACACGCTACGCCGATAAATTGCTTCGAATTATCTGCACGCTCATCGCGAGAGCTTCCTGTCTTCTCCGAAGAGCAGCCGCTTCTATAGCGTATCCAGATAAATCCCAACGATTACGTGCAATTTCCCTGGGACATTAACGAACGAAGAATCGGAAGTTCGGGGGGCGATAGCGAGGCGGGGAGATATTCTTTGTGGAGCACTCTCTTCTACGTTCCAAGTGGACTCGCTGGTTTACGAAGGGAGGAGAAAGAAGAGGGCAGCATTCGTCCTTCGTTCGCCGATACACGTTGTTCTCTAACCCAAATTTCCCTCGTCAACGAGAAACCCGTTCGATGAATCGAAGAATGCGATATCGCCAGCCCCAGGCAGAAGGGGGCAGACGTGAATTGTATCTGGTACGAGGGTTTTGCTTTTTACTACAGAAACTGGGGAAACTGCTGTTATTTTCGCTCTTCCGAAGATAGTGTCTACAGATTTTTTAGAAAAATTTAAATATACCTCAGTGTTTAAAATGAAGACACTGATGTCTTTAAAATGAAGGTAGGGTAAACCAACCAGTGAATGACCGAATTGTTAAATGAGAAGCCTAGTAAATGACCGCATACTTTTAATAAGAATTGTACTTATTAATTTTTGTTTAATACGCGTAACTAAAAATATGGGATATTAAAAGTGCAACTACACTCCGTTTATAAATATATAATAATTTTTAAATTTATAATTGACATTTCTTTGCCTAATGGTCATTCACTGGTATGCGGTCAATTACAGGTTGGTTTACCCTACTCATGTTTTTAAATCTATTAAAAGTGTTCGGAACTTGAATGAATTATTCTTTTTTTAAATCGTCGTAGCATATTTCTTCTGTTCAAAAAAATCTCTGGTTTAGTAGCGAGTTAAGTAGGGGTACAGAGGGTTAATTACGAGAAGGCACAGCTGCAGAAGATACATTCTGAATATTTAGAACTCGTTTGAAGTATTAAGGGATCAGGACATAGAAAAATTTATTAATTTAGGTAATGAATGAAATATCAGATTACAAACGCGCTGGGACTACAGTAATCGAATCTGCATTTCCTATTCGTCGGAGAATCGAAAGCACCAATGAAAAATGGTATAAAGGGAACGTTGACAAGGGACCCGTGAATATTAACGCTGCCATCTGTGTATTCGCATGGCTTTAGTCTATTCACACTGGCAAGTAGTGGAGCACACCAAGATGGTCTACAGGGTCAGATAGAAAGGTCAATGGCGTTCGTATTCGTAATCGATAATATAATAATTGCGCCTCGATCTAGATTATACCCTTTCGATATCGCAAATTATCCTTGACCGCCAAATGATTATCGTGACTCCCTTTATGCTAAATGTTCAGTCGCCTATCATTATCCCACCTATCGTTGGAGAATATACATCCAAGTGTGGACACGAGGGTTTAATGGACGTATACGTTTCGTACAGGAAAAGTTATTGGATTCATTTATTTCGTGACAATTTGGAGATGCTTGATTTCAACGAAAAGTGGAGTAATAATTGTCACTTGCTGTGTATTACAGCTCATTACTATAGAATTTCTAAACGTGAATTATAGTCATTGAAATAATAGCTGGTTTTTATTTCTTTGGTAAGCATGGTCCCTAAAATAGTAAAAATGATAGTGCACTTATTTGGTTGGTGAAGAAGAAAACGTACACGCAGAGCTAGCGACGAATCGCCGACGATTTTTTACGAAAATGTGAAATAGTGGCATAGGCATATTGGTCCGGGGGAGCTGACTAAGAACTTGGTAACTCTCGAGCATATCAGTTCACTCGAAGTTACTCCAGCGGAAGAAGTAGCTATATTTCTTCCACCTACACCAAGGAGAATAAGTGCATCTCGTAAAACAGGTAAGAGATTGTGAAATTTTTCGAGAAACTTCGAAGTGACCGTCCAGTCACGTTGCTTCAACGAATTGCAAGATTCTTTGAAGCCAAGAAGCAAGATTCTTTTAAATTAGAATAATGTAGAAAACGAAGCATCCTCAGGCTACAAACAATTGGAAAATACTTGTATAAAAATGATTATCTGAAACCTCGAAGGAAGATTCAATAATGTCATAAGGGAAAACTGTGCACGTGTCTAGTGGCCATAAATAAATATCACTCACGTGAATCTCTATTGATAAAGGTATGTGTGTGTCAACGAAGGGTTTAGTACAAGGTGTCCTGTCGAGGATCTAGGATCAACGTCCTCCATTCACGAAACGGTAAACGAGACTGCTCGTGTGAAGAAGCACGTTCTTGTTTTCTAACAAAGAGTACATCAACAAAAGAGAACCACCCCTTCCATGCTAGAAGAGAACTGCTGATGGGGTTGTTCTTTACCAACTTGTTTAGAAGTAGCAAATGAAATTCCCTAAAAATTTCGAAAACTATGAAACGATGGCATGAGAAAACAACATACGCAGGACATTTCAGAACTGTAAGCAGGAATTTAGTTGAGTGATAATCTTACTGGACATAAGACATCCTTTAAAATATTGAAGAAAAACCGTGTTTACTTATTATAGTCTGTATTTGAATAACGAATCATATTAAATTAACAGACTTCAGAAAACATCAAAGAAAATCGGTGTAAGTAGGAGAAATGGAAAAAAGCAGCAGCTATAGGTAGTAAAAGTATAAAAAAAGATAGTCCATCATAGGTGTTACCGTGCAAAAGACTATTAACATATAATCCACAAAAATGAATATTGTAGAAATAATTAGCTTGAGGACCTAGGTTTATAAAAAATTTCTTGCTTCTTTTTCCAAGTTCTATTAACCAATAAAATTCGTAACTTGCGGTTCTGAAATACCTCGTCTAAAGACTCAGAGAAAATAGGAAAAAAGAATTGGAAAAACCTGTGAGGACCACTACAGAATCGCCGAAACTTATTGGTTGAACGAACATAATTCAACAACGTTTCCATTGAAATTATTCGAACACGTTTATTGGATATAGCTCGTCTGAACTGTTTTTCAGAAATGGAGGTGAATTTGTTCAGGTATTCGTGGACAGATTAATGACGAATTACAGTTTGCAATACGTACGGGGTGGTAATGTACGTTAATAAATAATTTACAGCTCCGAAAGCTCCCATTGGAGGATTTAATCTGATTCATAATTTCTGTTTCTACTGGTATTTGATATTCATTAGCATTCATTTCCCTGTATCGAGTTTCCCATAAACGGAAAAACAGAGAACGAAAGTTCGAAATAATTTTGAAAGAATCTAATACAAGGGTTGAACAAAATCCAATAAGAAAAGAAGAATTCGAGAGAATGTTTTGTTCAAAATGGAGAGGAAAGCGTAACTATTCTAAAAAGAATCTCATTGCTCACTGTGATTTTTTGTTAATTAAATTATTTCCTCTTTACCCAGTGCACACAATCTGATTTTATTTCAAATTATACAGGGTATTTAACAACAAAATGAACGTGTAGATTAATTACGTGCTCTGTGGATCATGTTCAACTGAAAAGTTGGTTTAATTGTAAGTTCTATCACGTATTGTTTATCAAAGAAATGGGGATTAGTGTCTCATTGGATTTATTATTTGTACAGCATTTCTCGCTGACTTTAAATTAGGTAATCATCCGTGTATTGATTATGTTCGAGAAATTAATTTACTGATTGCAGTGTTACACGAAATCCCTAGCGTATGACTGTCAAGCCGAACAGTTGGCGTGAGTTGCTGAACCGAATAATGGACTGCGGTGCTACTATAAAAAGAATGACAAGTTGCGCTCTGTGACTGGGGCTTTTGCTTGACTTGCACGAGGGGATCAATTATGCATCGACAATCAGAGTGGACATATCGAATCGCTTAACTGAAAATCAATGATGAGGTGTAATCTAATTTCGCTGCTAATAATACTATTAAAACCGCAATAGAACCTAAAATCAAATGAAAACGTCACAGACTTTACAAATTCTATGAAAAGCTTAAGTAGTTCACACTTATTTTTTTTTATAATTCATTGCAAGTTAGATGCATATCCATTCCAACTTATCAACTGAAAATGATTCCACTAGGCCTTAATTAATCTACGTGTATTTTGTTATAGAAAACATATTACATTGAACTTTTTTATTATATCATACTTCCCTCACGAATTAATACAAAAATAATTAGATGTGGAAATATCTGGATATTCATGAAAATACGAAGCCAAGTAGTAAATACCTTTTTGTCGCTATCGTGAGCAAACATGAACGGGATCAATAAGTTAAAATATGGAATGCGTAATTTAATGGAGAATAACTATTAGGCTCTGGTAATATGGTTTCGTATGTTAACGCAATCCACGCGTACTTGATTCGATTACGTATTCCCTTGCGAGAGGCCTGTTAATTGAACAAGGATTTG
This sequence comes from Andrena chrysosceles, assembly GCA_963855975.1. Lineage (NCBI taxonomy): Eukaryota > Metazoa > Arthropoda > Insecta > Hymenoptera > Andrenidae > Andrena > Andrena chrysosceles. The sequence goes on along the minus strand of OY979766.1, from coordinate 3,093,289 downwards.
AGATTTCGAGACTTGACAGGAACTGAGAGATCATTACACTGCAGCTCAATTATACTGGCTGTCCCGTAATTACAGTCGGCAGGGGATGTAAAGAATTTTTATTCACGATGACTTCAAAGGGCAGCAAATGAATTCACAAAAGAACTGCGGTATTTACAAAGAATTACGAGGGAAATGACATTCGAGAGGGCGGGAAACGGCGTTAAAACAATTACTGGTTTAATTTGCGAGAAATTGCGCGCAGTTCTCGATTATTTTTTTAAGTATCATTCCAAATAATTGTCATGTACACTGAGTAAAATCTAAAGTCTCTCAATAAGCAACATTTCTTAAGCAATTCTCAATATCATTCAATTGAAACGTTTAGAAGCGACTACTGGAGTAATAAATTATCTAATTTGGTTGCATGTCATCCTCAATATTTAGAGGAGTATAGATAAAAGAATTTTATAAAGAAGTTACATCTCTTAGTGTAACATCTCAAGTGGAATTATTTTGGAGAAAACTAAATACATGTGACTCACAGGTTTCTTCACATAAATTTAGAAGACCAATTAATTCCGAAAACCACTAACAATAAGTTACTTTTTCTTCTTGATAACTACAATGACAGCACTTGAACCACAGTTATAACACGAAAAATAAGATTGCCTCTGAGTGTCAGAACAGAGTGTTCTACCTAAATATATTCTTCACCTGTAATTTAAATGGTATCAAATCTGCAAGGAATACCAATTCTAATCACATCCCAATTACATACAAAATATTTCCTGTACCATCACAACTGGAAAAGACATTTAAGTGACCTATTTTAAATAGAACACCCTATATATATTTACGTTCCTATCAGCCCCCTATCACCTCCCAGTAAGTCAACTCCGCCACAACCTACCAAAAACCAACCTCGAACTATCCCTCGAAGCCACCAAACCAGCACAACAGAAACAGAAAACCCTCGACGCTGTCCACGCGAGTGGCGTGCCCATTCCCACAAGAAACCATCGATCAAAGCCACCGATACGTGAGCCAGATACCCCATTACCCCCAGAGACAAGCCTGAGATCCCGCCATGTCCATCGAACGACAACAGTCGATTCGAATTGTACCTGAATGCGTGCACTTCTTATGATTCTGATGACCTTGGCAGTTAACATGGTGTTCGTGCGAGTGGTGACTGTGATGGAACTGCTGTCGCTGTTGCTGTTGCTGGTGCTGGCTGATCGGCGATTTAAGGACGCTAAGCACTAGGTCCTCGGGTGATGGCACGATCCTCGTCAGCTGGCGGCTCTGCCTAAACAGCGTCTCCTGCTCGCCACGGTTCATCCTGCATCCAAGTCGTCGACGCTGCAGATAAAATCCCGGATACCATTCGTGTCTGCCACGGCCAGGACCGCTACCTAGCATAACAGCGTGCAGCATCCCGAGGCTGTCTTGCTGCTCGTGATCCACCAGTGACCGTTCACCTCTCCTACAACCAGACGAGCAGCCCTTCTGTCCATGGTCGTCTGGGGTCCGCGACCACTGCACGATTCACCCCACAGCGTTCCTCTGGCCACGAAACTGGCACAGTTCGAGGGGCACTCGGTTCATGGGCTCGGGTAACACCGTTCGACAATTCTTACTCGCGGACTGGAAATAGGAAATAGCCTTGTGGTGGAATATAGAATTTGGGGGGATTAGGGTAATGATTAGCGTGGGTGATTATTTGGTGATGCGCATAGGATCGTTGAATTTATTTTTCGGGTTAATTGTGGACGATGGTGGACTGGGTGGACCTAGATTCCGGATTTAAATTTCGATAGCAACTGACGATGGTGTGTTCGATTTAGTTCCCGAACTATGCGAATGGCTCCCTTTGGAGGCGTTGCACAGCGAGCCTTGCACAGTGAGTTCTTTTTCGCTGCCCCTTTGCACGGGAACGCTTCTCAACTTCCCTCTGGTTCGCTCATTTGCGTTTCGTCCACTCCCTTTGGATCCTGCGACTATCCAGCTTCCTTCGGCTCGCCTTTGTCTTGCCAAGGGGCTTTTTCCACGGGCTTGTGGTATCGTTCTCTCGTCCGCGGTTTCGTCCAATCCCGCAGAGGCGATTAGTTCTCGTAACCGAGTTTCCCACGTCCGCAGACAATCTGCTCTGTCAGCGTCACGCGATCACGAAGCTGGCTACTGTGCAGGTCCACGATGAAAGGTACGATCGGAAATACGAGGAAAACGATGGAAGAACGGATATTGTTTCCGAAAAATCACCATCGCTCGGCACAGAGAACTCTATTCGACGTTCCTTCCTAGTATATTCTTCCAGGATGAAGGGGAGAAACTTCGCCCAAGTCTTTCTCCAAATGTCCACAAATCGTTTAACCAAAAACCGAAACAGGCTTAGTCACTCTTGGCATCTTTCCTCCAATTTGCTTCACGTGCCTGATTCCTCGTTACCAACTCCTCCAAACTCACCTCGACACTCTTTTAAAGTAGTTACACCTCTTGGTTTTCCACAGCGACTTGAACGACCCGACTGGCATTCTCGAGAAGTGAATTCTGCCGATCGTTGCGACATTGGACAGTCAGCGATCAATCGTAAACGATTCTCGACTTTCGGAGAGGATCGCGCACTGTATTACTATTCTTCCTTTACAGTGTCGAACCAGAAACTTGCGTGTATTAAAATCGCTTTCAGGGGCACAGAGGCGCGTGCGAACGACCGAAGGAGCTGTTTCTCCATGGACGAAGAATGTCCAAGTGTCGAGCAGGTTGCCTGTTATCGGAAAGTTGGCCCCAAGCGCCTCGAGACGATGCTCCACGTCACCCCGAACTTCCCTCGCGAGCACAGTGTTTCGAAGCACGGAAACTTTTTTCATTCACCGTACAAGCGGCCCAGTTTCGAAGCTAGGGGCGCAGGCAACGGCAAGGGCCAGATATCCGGCGTCCCGGCGCCGTGAAACGACGTGCCGCTTGGAACAGGGACGCGTATCGACGACGAAGGCAACCTCACTTCCCACGATCGGTTGTCCTCTGACCTTTCGCGATTCCGCCCCGGCGAGTTCAAGCGTCTCATAAATTTTTTAAACGCGATCCACCGTCCCGTTTCGACGGTGCCTCGCACACTCGGCCGTCTCTGACCTATATCTATCGCTCTAGAATCCGACGTTCAGCTGAGACTGCGAAATGAGATACGAAACTCCTTGCCACGCTTCCCTTTCTCGATCCAGCGCTCGCTGCTCGACGACCAAGATGGAAGAAGAGTCCACGTGCGATGTTCTTTCTACGGCGAGTGATCCAGGGGATTTCGTTGAATTCTGAGAGATTCGATCACGGGCATTCTCTTCTCGACGATAGAATTTCATGGGAGTCCGCGCCTACAAGTTCCAATCTCTCAGAGAGGGAATCCGTGGCGACTCGAAGCGTCCGATGAACGTAACGACTTCTTCCTCAACACTCGATTATCCACGTCACGCTTACCCAGGCTTAATGACGGGATTACGTACCGCGGGTGAACCTCTATCAGCCCCGTCGTCCGCGATCGGCTCGATAAAATTTTAATTGCAACTTCCCGCGACGAGTTTGCTCTCGCAATTAAGATACTATTTCGCCGCAGTCGCCTAAATACGAATATTGCTGCTCGATTCAACCGCGTCTACACTTGCAACCTCGGATCACAATGAACGCTCTTCACTGTTCCAACTCGGGGGGGTTGATCTTCAAGGTCCCACTGAAGCACGCCGCGCTGTGGTACATGTGTCTCTGACTGACCTCTTCGACCTCTCCCTCATTTCTCAGTTTCCGTGACGTAAGGATCAAGAAACTCGATTCAAAGTGGTTGGCCAAGTGCGGTGAATCGCGTGGACGTTCTTTATGAAGACCACAGCTGTTTTGACACTTCCCGGGTGTGGAAGGATCAGTTAACCCGAAACTTAAAGCTTCTTTTAGGCAACCCTTCTTACAGAACAGTGAAGAGAAGCTTCGAAACTAATCCTTCCACGCAACGTCGCGTTAAAAAGCAAGAAGATGTTGGGGGATAGTGGATGAAGGGCTGTAAGGTGCTTTGTAAGGAGATGCTCGTGTTTCAGAGGGTGTTAGCTCAGCGGGAATGGTTCCCGAAATCACAAGAGGGAAGCACGAGAGAACTGGATGATCCCTTGGAGGAATCGAGGGATGGCGATCCCAACGCGCACCTGTACGATCACGGGATCACACGGGGACACGAGGTCGCGTGGTGGAGGTCGTAGTCGCGTAATGTGCTCATGACGACAGCCCGCAACCAACTGTGGCTCTTGGCCACCCTGTAGTTCCGCCACCCACCGCATCCCCGAATAGGGGTGGCTTGGCGCTGGTACGCCGCGCACCGTTTAGGCACCGGAGGAAAATGTTTTCATCTGGCACCCCTCTACGTGCCCCTTGGCGAACCGTTACCCGCGTCACGTCGACGCGCGCGGTACGCTTTCCACTCGCGTTACGCTCGCCCGGAGCTGGGTAAACTTCGGCTTCGAAATTCAGAGCAACGTCACTTGGATTTCAATATTTTGCAATTATAAAGCTCGCAGAATTTAACAAAATCGAGTCGCAAGATCCTTCCCTCCTTTATTAATGTACCATTTGGACTGAAACACCTTCATATCCTTAAAGATTAAAACGAACAAAATTTTAATGACTCTTTTAACCCAAGCGAATTATAGCTTTTATACACACTTATGGAATTTGTGTGCAAACACCCAATGTAAAGAAAACAGTTTCTGATAAGTGATAATCAATAAGTAGTATGTGTGGCTTGTTAGGGTGGGTCAAAAGTGACCCTGTACCCCTGTACGAGCACGTGACAGTAATAATGTAACATTGAATATTCAATACCATATTCCCTGCCCAAGTCACTCCAATTCATAACTCAATAATTTCACGAAAGCCTGAAAAATCATCCCCCACGGAATTCCAGATAAATCAAGCGCGTAGAAATTCTACGCTGGAAAAAATTTTAATACAAAAATTATAGTTAATTTTAATATAAAAATTTTAATACAAAAATCCTAGACGAGGACTGGACAAAACAAAGGAGTCTCTCTTATGAAGCCCATAGACAAGCTACCCAGCAAGCTTCTGCTGATGTCGATGAATTGCTCGACGAAAATAACGAACGAATTTTTCTGCGTTTAACGAAGGAACAAAGTTGAAGCAATACCGCCGTGGTAATATCATGTAGACAGGCGGAAATATAATTAGTGCCGCGCGGAACTGATGAAAAGCGACGCAAAAGAGGGCGGAATTATTCAGGGGGCGCTGCAGTAACTGGCGAAATCGTTCCTGAATAATTCCCCCGTGCTTCCTTTCGTGCAACCCGTCCCCCATGCTTACGTTATGGAATTTCAACCGCGAATTCTCCCCGTCGCATTTGACAATGTCACACACCGCGATACGCTCCACCCGCGGAATTACGTTACGCCGAAATTTCCATGCACGCGGTCCGCAGAAGTGTCCGAATATTTATAACGCGTAATCATCTGTGACGGACTAAACGAACCTCCTCCAAATGATACGGCGAGGCAGAGGAAATAGTAATGCAAATCTGTAATTGCGCCTTTTCTATGCGCGCGCGTGCGCGCGGCTCCTTTTCGCGAGGGCCACGGGGAAAAAGATGAAAATGAAGCGAGGGAAATCTCTGATGAGATGGAGATTCGCGTCAGAGGGGAAATCTTCGTTCTATGAAAGACGTTATGAGTAAATCTTTTCATCTGCATATATTAAAGTAAGGGGAGCGTATAAAGTTAACAAAGGAAAATTAATTTATTTTCTTTTTTAAAAAATGATTAGAGATTTTGCTGCAATCTGAGGTTTAATGAAGCAGAAGGGAAACTTCTACATAAGATAATGTTTGTAATTAAACAAGTACCTGACAGAGATAGGAGTTATTTGACATGGAGTTGGTGAGATTATGTACGAAGCCCTGTGCTATCCAAAATATATTTTCTCTAACAAAAGTAGGCTTCATTAGAGAAGGTTTTAAGGATCCACATATTTACTATTTAATTAACACCTCCGGTTTAAGATTATTACCGATGAAATCACAGCGTTACCCTGGATATCTGTCAACTTCTATTCGTAATACTTTCAAAGATAAACTCGTTTGTAAATTGCAAGAATACACTGATAACTTTATCATTCTATAAATAATGTAATAAGGAGTAGTACAAATATTTTTCACGTCCAGTGCTTGAGATTTCTGATCAACCAAGAAATTGCTCCCACGATTGATCCAAATGTCCCACTTCTGCGCAAGTTACTCCTCGGTACATATGTATGTGTATGTAAATCCATGCATCCATACGTACAGCCTAGAGTACACGCAGGCGAACTTGGATTTACGTGCACGTTTCCTCACGAACTTCCCTTGCCAAGCATGATTTATTTATAGTTGCAATTTGTCTTGCAATCATCCCGTCGGTCCATCATGTAGGATCTCGTTTAAAGATCGCTACGCGTGCATAGCTTGCATCTGCCGGCAGTTGAAACGTTTCTTCGAAGGGATTTCGTATTTTCGCTTTACCTCGTCAAACGTCCTACCGCCATTTCAAACTTTACCTCCTCGTTTCAGGGCTGTTACAGATTGCTTCTTTTTACTTTGGATATTATAAATTAATGTTTGAGTTGTAAAGTAGATCAATAAAAAGAGTGGAAAATTTGCAGAGTTTTCAGATGGTATATTATTTAAACAGGTGTAGGAAAAAATCACTTCTTGAGGCAAATATTAAATACACTCTACCATGATTCATTCCATGGAAGATTTAGTAATGAGAGTATTTTGTAATTTTGTAAAGTAAAAGGTAAAGCAGGGAATTGTAAAGAAATAGATGGAGGTGTAGTATTAAAGACTTAAGGTACCGATAAGTACAAAATTGATTAGTCGAAGAGACTTCAGAGTTGTTATCAAAGGTCTCCAGGCTTGAACTTATTTTAATCAAGAAAATTGTGATAATATCATCGTCGATTTAGTGTTCTATGGAATTTATATAAACACCTAACCTCGCCATCTATTTCAATTCTGTCCCTTTCAAGTGTACAATATATTATTGTGAAGGCATATCGTAATAAGCTTGGTAGAAATGTCACCACGACCCACGAGGATGCATTTAATTCGTGGATTCAGTATGAAGCTATAAAAACGGGTACTCAGAGGCTTAATACTCGAAGGAGCGTTAAAGAAGATTGCAGTAGTGAAAAAATATTATTTACGACGGAACGATATTTCTGTCTTATTTAACGATAAACACGTCCCATTTCCATCGCAGCGACTCCAAATATCTGCGACGGTTCACCATCAATTTCGCGATGATATTTCTGACCGCGGGATCAGGAATTCTTATCCGTTGTTGGAAAAACGAGCAATGCGTCCCTGAGGAATCCTTAAAGCATCCCCGCAACCTTTCCTGGATGACGATAAATTTTCTTACGACCTTCGAAAGGGGGAAATGTAATGGGACGGATACGTGCACCGTTATTTCGTTACTTTCACTAGGTCTATTGGGAGAGACAGTTCAACGAATATAAATGACCAACATTCCTCCAAGAAATTTAATAGCATGCTCTTCGATGGTACTAACATTACGAACACCTTAAATGAGGGTTCGAAGCATGGGGATGAAATGTGGAGATTTGAAAGGGGCCGAGAAAGAAAGATGGAAGGAAGATATTGTGACGATATTATGACCTCGAATGAAATGTGTTGAAAAGTAAAATTGTAAGGTGTAAGTCGATTTTACTGCGCATTTATCGGTCGCAACATATCGTAACTACATTCACCCGGTCCAATTTCAGCCCTGTATCTCGTAAAGCTCGCTGGCTTAAAACGATGAAACGAGTTCGACTGATAAATGACTTCTGGCGAAAGGATTCGAGCAACCTTTCGCCGGGTGTAACGCGGAGCCGAATGGCAATCGATATAAAAGTAGGATTACCAGTTAGCTCGTGTCTTCAGGCCTTCACCACTGATCGTGATCTCGTTCTCGGCGAGAAATTCGAAGGGGAAAAGGTCATTTTCCTTGGAATTATATTTCTCACTGGTAATACTGACGGCCCATTAATCCTTTTCTTGCACCTACTGTATACGGTAAATTAATAATGGGGGCTAATTAAGAGATAGCTAGTATCGAAAACGAACAATTAATTAATGTTTCTGGGAAATATCGTATCTTTTCATTTCCTGGCTTTGCCTAAATTTGGAAGTTCAACTGAACTGTTAAATTGTAAAAATGTAATTTTTCAGTACGATGGAATAGTATCTTTATATTCCAGTCGAAAATTAAAATTTTATATTGAGTAATATAATGTAAAGCTGAAATAATATAATATAATTTAATATAATATAAATAATATAGTATAATTTTATATGTTAAATACTGTAATATAATAAACTGAATTTACATTGGAAAGATCTTTATGGATTGAGAAATAAGAACACTTGAGGAATTAGCGAAGAAACTATTGTAAAATTTGAAAAATTGGAGCACTGAAATTTGAAAACACGGATTTGACTAATTCTAGAAATTGACTAGGTCTAAATCAACCACTGCAGATATTCGTAACATCGTCACGAAAAAATGAATCGATTTAATGAAACGAATAAATTATAACAACATCATAAATCAGAGAATGCATAAGCTATTACTCATTCATTTTAAATTAACGCATGCAAAGAGCACACAAGTAAGTACAAATGCAATACGACATTGCAGTAAAACGGAAGGGCAATTTATGCGACAAAAGGTCAGCCATGGAGATTTAAAAACGTTTTCCATTCGAACAATAATACCTACATTTCCCATTGTTAAGTTACAATGCCCACGCGACAGTGTCGCTCGAGCAAAAATATAATCGTAAAAATTCCCCGACAGCGGCGTCGCATAAAATATTGAGAAACCTTTCACCGAATTGATTAAACTCTCGTTCCCTCACGGAAAGATATTAATGAAACTCCAAATAAAACAAACGATAAAAAAACGTCAGCAGTTGAAACATTTACAACAGTATAACGATTTATTATCTTCTAGAACCACGATCTGAATTATTATCTGAAATTATGTATCAGTATTTTTTCATTTGAAAATCGAACAATTTCTGCCTTGATGGAATTTTTAATTTGGTGCATGTGAAAAGTCTACTTCAGTTTCATTCATGGTAAAGATAGTAAAATTCGAAAGTGTGTAATTATATAAAAATATAAACCGAAAATATAGGAAAACATTTTTAGATTTGGAGCTTGATTCCCAAGAAACATACCTTTCAATTGGAAGAATCCAACAATAAATACAGTACAATTGCGGATAAAATGAATCGTCGTGGAAAAATAAATCGAACTTGTAGAATATTGATGGTGGCATTGTTTTCAAGAAAATCTTCTTTTGTTAATCAAATGCACACATTCAAATTTAGTGTAAAATTTCAACTTATAGAATCACCCAAATTTTGTATTTTACCACGAATTCAGTGGCACCCTGTACAATATAACTTCACTTGCCTCACAAATTGGAAAATTCAAAGAAATGGGTATACAAAGGGGTCGTCCTTAAATTACGTAAGGCTTTTTTGGGGAGGGAGGGGGTCGCGAATTTCTTATGTTTTCTTACAAGGGGGAGGGGGGAGTAAAGTAGCGTCTTACGTAATATTTTTTAATCTAATTTTCAATAAATACAAATTCTATTATTAATGTTCTAGAAAAGCCTTTTAGTTTAAATTTCCCGAAACCGAGTTAAATGAATTAGATAAATCTTTAAAAGAATTTTAATAATTGAAAAATTTCAATGTAAAAAGTATTACGTAAGAAGGGGGTTGCAATATCAAATCTTACGAATTCTTATACTGGAGGAGGGAGGGGGTAAGAAATGGTCAAAATTACCCTTACGTAATTTAAGGATGGCCCCAAAGCGTATTTGCCCCGAAATCAACAAATCCACGTCACTTTTTTTCCAAGGGTAGTCGAGGTTAACGAATTTCTACGAATTTCTTAGCTCGTAGGGTTTTATCTGAAACCCTCTTTCTGCCAGTGACAGGGGCGCAACAAAGAGACAAGCAATTGTTTGCATACCATTGAAACATCCTCGTCATTAATCATGGTTACCAGCAATTTTTCAGGGTACGTTGCCTCTTTTGTGCCCATTCTTCGTCGACTCGTCTCTGACGCCGGCCACGCTTTCTGCGTTCGCTGAAAACCCCTTGCTGATCGATTGAAAGTGTTTCCCAAAGCATTACCGACCACTAAAAAAATAAAACTGAAGAAGCGGCGGTGGCAAGTCAACTTAAAGTACCGTCGAGCTCTTTGCTCCTCGTTGCACGACGTGATCGAGGGGAGATCGAACGTTTTTCTCTTGTCTATTTTCACGCCACTATAACATACCATACACTTCTTCCCAAAAAAGCAAGCATGAAGGAAGAGAAGGGAGGGATTCTAATAAAATGAATAATTTATACTGGTCCTCGTGCTCAAAAGCGTTATATCTGCTTGCAGCACGAAATGGAAACTTTTTGTTCAGAAATATGGGGATTGGAGTTGTGTTTTGAAGGGGTCCATGCAATACGTAAATTGAATACAGGGTGCTGGAGAAACTTTAGCCAAAATTTAGGTTCTTCTATTATTCATTCAATTGAATACAAAATTCTTAGAGGATATGGTTATAGAAATGATTTATTTTTGATATTTTTGAAAATGGGAAGTTCGCCTTTGTAGATAGAGAATTTTTAATGTTCCTTTCGTTCATTCACACGAGCGTCTGAACACTTTTGTTAACACGTTTTGTATATTTTCTGTTTAGCATATATTTCTAAAGTACGACTCCTAATTTATTTTATACATTATAATCAATAATTATAAGCCTCGCACAATTTAAATACCTTCAAGTTTAAGCTCACTGGAAAGGAGAGATCGAAGACCTCATTATTTGAGAATTAAGTTCCGTGTTCTGCAATCTGTTTCCCTTGAATTTACAAACAGTTTTAACGAGACCCCCAAATTTCTTTCAGAGATCACTGAAATGTAACTGAGGCGTAACAGCGTTTCACGTGTACACCACGCTTTGATATTTCGCGGAACGAGCTCATTCTGGTCACGAATCATCGAGCAAAGACGAGCCCAAACGAGGCTTCCCGACAGGATCGATTAATCGAGCATCGTTCCTGTTCTCCAGCGGAAAGAAATTCGGGGAAGAACTCGCACGTAACGGGAGCTAACAGGCTGACGCGGCTGGGGTGAGTAATGGAGGCGAAAGCGACTCTTCGCAAGCAATGTTTCCTCGCTTAGACGTCGCGATTACGGTCAAATACCCTGAGCCGAACCAGAATGCTTGATTACTCCGGATATAATTGTGGATAAATGCGAGCACTGTTAGCGCGATCATTCTATATTAAGCGACGATTGGATTTCAAAAATACCTGAATCCTGAAGAGCTTGAAATTTGGTGATCAAAAAGTTTTGGTGGCGGAAGCCCAACTTCCAAGAATTTTAATTATAGTGACTCGATACAAGGAAAAACTTGCTGTGAGAATTCTAATCCAATAGGTTCAAGCCTTAGGAACATAATTTCAGAATTTGATTTGGAAAACTTAATACTACACACTCGAATATTCAAAAACGTGGGATTGTGCATAATTATTCTTCCTTACTGTGAATGTCCAAATATTATCTTCCCTATCTTAATACGAGGGTCGTTCAGAAAGTAAGTTTAACGATTTAATTACGCTGTGAAATAGTAGCCAAAACACAAAAACAAGGTCATTTTCGAAATTTTCAGACAATCTTTTATTTTTCTACATAATCGCCACATCTTTCGATACATTTCGTATAACGAGTAACAAGTTTTTTAATTCCTAAGTCGAAATGATTTTCGTCCAGTTTGTGGAAGTACTGAGTCACGGCATCTGACAAGTAAACATTCACTTATAAGGAATGGAGTTTCCCGATTTGGAATATATATTTTTAAAGTACTTATAGTAACTAAGAAATCCTGAAAATTATATCTGCAATGGACCTATTTTACTCATGTTATCAATAACATTCAATATAGCCTCAGGACCTATGCGAAAAACGGCAAAATCCTCTTATTTAAGAATAATTGGCTAAAACCTGGCATCTGTATGTTTTATGTGGTTCTGTATCTGAATATAATGTTATTGTTTGTGTAAAAAAAATTCCTAAGGTAGTTCTCTTAATAAAAAATCGTTTTTTTTTTTTAGATAACTCAAAACGGAAAAGCCGAAGAATTTTTTAAATATTTTTTTCGTATTATTCATACTAATTTACTTGAAAATCCATTTTAACCTGTTTTTAACTCCCAGGGGCTACATCTGGACCCATAGGGCAAGATACCAATTTATAACCAGTTTAGGTTAGGCTGAGAAACAGTCTGTGAGATGAGTATATGTGTGAGTAATGCATTGTTCGATGATCTTCACAGTGACTGCTTTAACGTGTTCCAATAAAATTGTAAGTGTTTTCATTATGTTTCGCCATGATAACTTCGAAGTCGTCTATCTAAAAAATTCTCCGATCTTTCCTGTTTGAGTTATCTTCGAAAAACCAATTTTTTATTAAGTGAACTACCTTAGAAAATTATTTTACATAAAAAATAACATCATATTCGGATTCAGCGCCTCAAAAAACATACAACTGCCAGATTTTAGCCAAGTATTCTTAAATAAGAGGATTTTGCCGTTTTTCGCATACACATTGAGACTATATTAAATGTTATTGATAACATGAGTAAAATAGGTCCATTGCAGATATAATTTTCAGGGTTTCTTAGCTACTCTGAGTACTTTAAAAATATATATTCCAAAACGAGAAACTCCATTCCTTATAAGTGAATGTTTACTTGTGAGATCTCTTGCATCGAATCGAATCGCTGGCCCCCAAACGTTTCCTTCATCACGGGGAATAGGTGATAGTCGCTTGGGGCGAGATCAGGCGAGTAGGGGGATGCCCGAAAATTTCCCATTTAAATTTCTTCAATTTTTCCTGGGTTACACGAGCCGAATGCGGACGAGCATTATCGTGAATCAAAAAGACTTTTCGCGGCCATTTAGGAACGCTGTTCGCCAACGCGTAACCATCTGCTGGCTCACGCATTTATCGCCGTAAACAGAACATAATTCTCGATAAATTTCTGTGGCAGTGAAGTTTTTACCGGTATAAAAACGTATTATACTACGCGGTTCACATTTGGACGCAAATTTTAACGGAATCTCCATGATAAAATGTTATAAAACACACAGCAATCGACCAATCAGACTGTACGACTCACGAAACTGATCAGAATAGATGGGAGAACACGTCCCTAAAATTTCGTAGTGCTACCTTCTCACCAACAGCAGCGCTAGCATCGTTAAACTTACTTTCTGAACGACCCTTGTATTACGTAATATTGCATAACTACAAGGGTGAATGCAGCCCATAAATATAAAAAAAATTAAGATACAGCTTCTATCATTCAATTACACACTTCTATAATTTCCTCTCAACTCCTCTTTGCTTCCTCCTAAGCCTACCCCTACCACAACTAAATAACAATAAAACACAGCAAACCAAATCCTTCCACAAATTAAAAATACCTCTCCAACTAACATGATCCTCAATTTCCCCGCAGACACCCACCGCAGAATCAAGTAAATCATCCATTACCGCGTCCACCTCCACTAAAACAAAGATGAAACGTTTCGAGTAACGCTAAACACGCCCTTGCAGTTACGTAACCGACGGAGGGGGCGTTGTTAAGGCACGAAACACGATTTCACCGAGATTTAAAGGGGACTGGTCGCGGTCTTTAAATAGCTCCGAGAGACGGAAACAAACCCCGCCAGTTCTCATTCATCCACCCCTCCAGCCCTCGTCTCCAGAGGGGTGGTTCATCGCCAAAGTGTTCTCGCGCTTCCGCTCGCGAAGGAACTTTCGCCACGGCAAAAGTTTCGTCGTATCGCTTGCCTCGGTAGCGTCCCGCGCCCCGCAACCACCCCCTCAAGTTTTCCTGGCGTTAACGTCTACCCACACGGCTTCAGTGACCTCTTCTGGAAGCGTTGAACCGTCCCAGCCGCTTGTTTCACGAAAGATAAGTCAGTGGGAAAGGTATCGGGCCGCGAGGAGTCGGAAGATCGAGGACACGAACTTCCATATACCGTACACGAAAGGGGTTAAATGCAGTTCATTCGCGGCGAGCCCCCTAACCCCGCTCCACCGCCGTCGGCTTTTACCACCCCCACCCTCGAATGCAGATGGGAAAAGTTTTATTAACTTATGGGACAGGTTAATTGATTTTGTTGTACGGGATGTCTCCCGAGGAGACACGTCGCTCTTGGCTAGATTTCTTTTTAAGTGCGCGATGTTGCTTCTGAGTGGAAGGATACTGTAAGAGTGTAAGGAATGGAGGTAGGGAATTGTACAGGATATTTCTTCGTTCTTAAGGGGTAACACCACTCTAGGATCGATGTTTTTTTTTTGCTTAAACCATACTTTAGAAAGGAAGGAGGAGACGAACATCGACCTAGATGGCCAAATGTATGGTGCAGGCATCGCAGATTAAAGATAAACAAAAATTTAAAGGATTAAAATGTTCATAAAACTTTAAACGCGTTTTTCTCGAAACCACTTTTTTCAAACTGGGAGGACGAATTTCTCGAAAACTATGGCATGAATCGATTTGAAATTTTTACAGTAGCTTTACAACAATATTCTCTTTGGAAGTACGTAGCCGTTTTTTGATTGAATGTAAACTTTCTTTTTTATAACCAATTTAATGCTCATTTTTAGGGCAAAAAATCGATTTATTTCTTAACAACTGCACCACTTCCAAAAAAAATGTTCATAAAACTTTAAACGCGTTTTTCTCTAAACCACTTTTTTCAAACTGGGAGGACGAATTTCTCGAAAACTATCGCATGAATCGATTTGAAATTTGTACAGTAGCTTTACAACAATATTCTCTTTGGAAGTACGTAGCCGTTTTTTGATTGAATGTAAACTTTCTTTTTTATAACCAATTTAATGCTCATTTTTAGGGCAAAAAATCGATTTATTTCTTAACAACTGCACCACTTCCACAAAAATTGATTTAAAAAAAAACCCCTACGTACTTCCAAAGCCAATTGTATATAGATTATAAATTTTTTTTATTTTTTGTTCCACGACTCATACATGCCGAGAAATCCGTCCTCCCGTGGCGGTGTTTTCACAAAAGCTGTTTCCGACGACGGGCTCTGTCGTCGCCATTTTGTATGAAAATGACACTAAAAAAATTATTTTTCATACTTCAATATGTGTTAAATAAACCCTCTGAAAAGAAATTCTATTCCGTTTGTCACACTCCCAAAATAAATTGTCAAATTTAGGTATTTTTTTTTGCCTCTAGAGTGGTGTTACCCCTTAAGATAAGTAGGATAAGTTCCTAAAGTTTGTTCGCTTACATCTGGCAGTGTACGATGTAGTTGTTGTTATTTATGTGCTTAAGATATTCGATTTGAGCGTCTTCGCGATAATATCTTCCTGAGGGTGCATTTTATTGTGATATGTAATTTCGGAAAGAGACGCTGAGCTTTTACTTTAAGACTCCATTTTTACAAGATGAATGACAATCTTGTAGCAGTTAATATCTGATTGCAAATTCGCTTTTGGTTGAGTTTTTCTATTATAAAAAAGATTCTTGAGTTTCTCGAGGCCCAGAGCCCCGGGAGGTGCTAGAATCTGCGAGTCCATTCACTTGGATAGGAAAAGAATTCCATTTTCACTGGCTTCTAATTAAGATTTAGCGTCTCCTTAAATTATGAACGTCCGTTGTATTCACAATTTTGTTACCCAGAGCGAATTGAAACCCCTGGATTAAAAGAGAAAAAAGGGGCTTTATAGATGTTGAAAGAACTACGTGTGACGGAGGTAGCAAAGAACTAGTGCACAGAAAATGCCTGCAGGGATGATCGTGGATTGGTTTCGGACTGGGTCTATTGTTCTTGGTTCTACGCGATGGACGTCTCAAGATTCTACGTTTGGTATACACGACCTCTAGGCCGCGAATTTCGAGAATAAGTGGCATGATGACCTGTTCCACTTCAAAATATACTTGTCAGACAAAATTTGGATACGCACCTATTTCTACTAAAACACATTTGTTCAATTTCGCATCTTTTAAGATATGAATTTGTACGATTAAGGGAGAGTGGGCTAAACACGAACGCGGGGTAATCGCGAATGCGATTAAATAAAAACAATGTTCCCTTTCCAGTAGCTAATAGTTTAGGTCGTATCCAACGCCGGGCAGAAAGTAATAAATACAGAACGCTCATGCTATTCAAGATAAACACAATTTATTATTTTCATCATGTTTCAAGTATCATAATATTTTGTCCACTTCAATTGCATGTAATTACTGTTGAATTAATGATACAAATGTTTTTTTTAAGTTGAAATAAAGCACTTTTTTACCAACATTTGGTGACCAAGGCGCTGCTTGAATTATGATTCCATCCTCTGCAGTAATTTTTTTTTATTTTTTTATGTCGTGGGGCATTGACGAACAACTCGGATGGGGTAATCTCGAACCTTCGAGATGAGCAACGTTAACCGATTTTGATGAAATTTTCAGCATGTATAAAACTTACTTAAATCTACAAAAGGGATGTTTGAATTTTCATTACAGGCTCAGAAAAAAAAGTTTAAAAAACGACCTTTACTATTTTTTTCGATATTCCGACCAATTGCAATTTTTTTCTAACGCACAAGAAGAGGAATTTGATAAATAGTCATTAGGTATAGGTTGTAGCAACACTTTTTAAGGGTTGATCATTGAAGTCGCACTTCCTGTGCGACTTCTGCGATATTTAGCACTCTGTTCGTGATTACCCCACGGCAGTCGAATAATCACGAACACCAAGGGTTTTGCTTTTTCACTATAAAGTTGATTTTTATTATAATTTTTTAAAAAATCGTCACAGTACTTTATCGATGAATAGTTTAAGTATGTTTGTAAATACTAAACAAATTCATTACTCACATGGTTTTCGTTTTGTTTGCTTTTTTGCTTAGGTGTTCGTAATTACCCCACTCTCCCTTATACTTTCTTTAAAAAAAATCCCGAAAAATGCCTCGATTTTCAGCTAGTTACACCAGGCTCCCCCTTAATATTGAGGTTCCCTACAGAACAGCAAAGTTTTAAAAAAAAAAACGAATACTCGGGTTGCCGAAGTTCCCTTGTCAGCAAAGAAACTGGGGATTCGTCACAAAAAAATAATCCCGCATAAAAATATGTCCCATTAATTGAAAACCATATCTTATCTAAAAATCCTCTAACTCAACTTTAGTTCGTAATAAGGGAATAAAACGATCAACGATTGAATCTATTTCCTCGGTATCCACAACGGGACCATTTTCCTTCGTTCTATATTAACGGCCAGCTGCCACCCGGCCAGATCGATTAATTTTCCATCCACCGATCCATATAGCGGTCTGGGTTAGGTCTGCCTAAAGTCTCGCGTGTTCATATTTTAAGAGGAACCATCACGCTGGCAGGTGACTCGGTTCGCTGGCGTAATAGCAGCCCAAGTGGACAACAGAGTTGAACGCGCTGTAAATTCGGCCTCGCCAGGTGCAATTATGCCACCGGTTAACCGGTACGCCTGCTTACGTTATTACCAGCGGAGTAAACTAGTTAAGACTCGAGGGAACAATCCCTGACCGGGGTAATAACCAGCTTTGTTAACTGCTTGTGTTCAGGCGCGACGTAAATGGCCATCCTGAGCACTACATGTATGCGCGCGAGTGTTAAGGGGGGAGACCACTGTCTCAAATCTGAAAATTTTTTTTTTTCTTTTTACATTTTCTGAAAGACGTATGTTTCAAGAATGTTCTCTCCAAATTTGATGAAGAAATTCGCAAAATTGACGGAGATATGGTGTTTTTCGTGAAGCGGTGTCAAACGCGGGACTGAGCCACGCGGAACTTTGAACGCGTTTTTCTCAGAATGACATTTTTCAACCGCGTTGACAGTCTACAGAGAAAACTATACGTCCAATTGGCATGATCAAGGACATTTATTGTACGGAAAACCCGTCGCTATTACGTGACGATCAGACATTTTCAATTTTCAACCTGCTTCTATTTTTTTTAGCAACATTTCCCCAATTTTGTACCCCGAAAACATGACTTTTTTTCAGTGGTCCGCCATTTTGTTATTTTTTACAATTTTGACATTTTGCGATCGTCACGTAATAGAGGTAAGCTTCTAGTTTTTAAATATTATTGTTTTTTTGAATTTCGATTAACCATATGGCCTGGGCACTGTCAACGCGACAAGCATATTTTTGCCGCAGCGCAAATTCAGACGAAGAGGATACAGGAAATGAATTCATGAACTGATTGAAAAAATTGTTTTTTTTACCCTGCAATATGTACATATTAACTATACTAAGCAATAAATTGATTTGCTTGCATCGTTTGGTTGAAATAAATTCCCGAAAACACCCTTACTTTTCGGACCATTAAAACTCGGAAAAATCGATTTTTTCTTTTTTTCATTTTCTGAAAGACGTATGTTTCAAGAATGTTCTCTCCAAATTTGATGAAGAAATTCGCAAAATTGACGGAGATATGGTGTTTTTCGTGAAGCGGTGTCAAACGCGGGACTGAGCCACGCGGAACTTTGAACGCGTTTTTCTCAGAATGACATTTCTCAACCGCGTTGACGGTCTACAGAGAAAACTATACGTCCAATTGGCTTGATCAAGGACATTTATTGTACGGAAAACCCGTCGCTATTACGTGACGATCAGACATTTTCAATTTTCGACCTGCTTCTATTTTTTTTACCAACATTTCCCCAATTTTGTACCCCGAAAATACGACTTTTTTTTCAATGGTCCGCCATTTTGTTATTTTTTGCAAATTCGACATTTGCGATCGTCACGTAATAGAGGCAGGCTTCTAGTTTCTAAATATTATTGTTTTTTTGAATTTCGATGAACCATATGGTCTGAGGACTGTCAACGCGACTAGCATGTTTTTTCCGGAGCGCAAATTTTGACGGAGTGTATACAGAAAACGGATTTATGAATTTGATTAAAAAAAATTTTTTCTTACCCTTCGATATATACACTATTGACTATACTAAGCAATAAATTGATTTACTTGCGTTGTTTGGTTGAAATAAATTCCCAAATATACCCTTACATTTCGGGCCGAGACAGTGGTCTCCCCCCTTAAGCGTGGTCTTCACTAACGGGAGGCTGAGTTATGACGCTGCATTAAGTAATGAGAAGACAGTTGAATGAGGATTCGAGTGCCGAGTATCAATGAAATACATGTGAGAAAGAAAGTGGAGTAGGAAGAGTTTTGAAAATTCTTCAGATCTGCCTGGACACGGAAAATCTAGGTCCCTTTTCATCAAGTTTGTACATTCAAAATCTGCTTTCTATTTCTTGCGTTCGGGATTCTTTGTCGCGCGTTAGTGCCAAAATTGGGGCGAAATTATCGCAATTGCGATTGTACAAAATTATTGAAAATGTAACAGTGAAAAATTATTGCAATGCAACACTCCAAATTCCTCAACAGTAATTGCAATAATTCTGCACGTGACTGCCGGCATAAACTTCACAGCCTCTTTGCCCCCTGTGCTCGCAATGTATGTACAAGCTTCAGTCGAATCGCAGATTGTCAAGAATGATCGACGAGCACGCCTTCGCGATCCACTTGGCCACGCGTCGCACAATGGTCTCAAATTCCGAAAACGTGGCCAAAATCTCAAATATTATTCATTTTAGGCAAAAATAGGTATCCTGATGTTTTTGGAGTCGCTGATTACGAATCTAAATTTAAAACATTAAAAAACAAAATGGCGAATCCAATATGGCGGGAAACTATAGTAAAAAATTGTAGGATCTGCTCGAATGTCAGTACCCTGATGTTTTTGGGTTCGTTGAATACGAATCTGAACCTATAATTTTTATAAACAGAGTAGCCAATTGAAACATATAGAAAAATTCACAGTTAATTAGTTCTTGGTGTTTGACAGGTAAAAATCCAATTATGTTTCCTAAATTTCAAGACAATTTTAGATAATCATTCCTGTACAACTTTTTACCACAAGGATGTATAATAAATGTCTTCTAACTGTTAAAAAATTGTCAAAAAGTTCAAACTGGTTGAGAAGAACAATTTTACTCTCGTATGAGCAGGGTGGCACCTAGTGGCAGCCAATTTTTTAAAAATTTGCAAGGTACAAGCATTAGCAACAGGCCAGAACAAAAATTTCGGTGGCAGTTCGTGGAAGTTACAAGTTTTCATCTACATTTGTAAAATACGCGGGCCAAGTTTTGCTCCTACGTTCTCCAAGTAATTTTGCAATCGTGTAACGTAAACGCTAACAAGTATGGTAATGTAAAAGTAAACAAATATTCTACTTACTTCCTGGAGTAGCATCCATTTTACACAATAGAAATTGGTCAACTCTTTCAAAAGATATTCACTTTTAAAGTCGGCGATCAAATTCGTATCGGCGCACACAGCAAATATTTCAGTAACGGAGGCTAACTTTGAAATGATTTACCTGTCAAACCATAAACATTTTGTCTTTTTCCTTGCCGGTATTTTATACTCGGATCATCACTGTACCCAACCCAACGCCTAAAAATCCCGAAATGGAAAATTCATTTTTGAGATTTTGGCCACGTTTTCGGGATTTAAAACCACTGTGCGTCGGTCCCAAAACTGAGAGCTCCTTCGATCTTTCTTTCCCCGAAAACGAGGCACAGGAATCAAGCAATCTTGCGTCGGTAGGAAAGGGGTCAGAAGAAAATCGCTCGCTTGGCTCGTAAAAGCGAACAGCTACATGGGAATGGCATTCCCAAAGCCCCTCGCCCATCGGGGAATGCCGGCACAAATATCGTTACACCTACTTGTCACGATCGCCAGCTCGCTGCACGCAGGCTATGCACAAGTAAGTTAGTAAGTAGTTCGTTGTGAAATGCTAAATACCGTCGACGACCCGCGTGTCTATTTATAGAGCCGGCTGGATCGATATCTGTCCACTATACAGAGAGGGGTCGAGGGGTGAGAAAGGCGAGCGAAGGGGTGGGAAAACGTGAGGAAGTCAGGGAGGAAAAGGAAGCAGAAAGAGCATGTATGCCCCCAAGCTTTTTATGCATCGATATCTGCGCCAATCCCATCCTGCCATTTCAACCCTGCTGCCAGATAAACTCGCCGACTCAACCCCTCAGACCTTCCACCACTCTTACCCTCTTCCTTAGGACTTCTTCCCGTCTCGTAGCGTCTTCCTGTCCTCCCCCTCCCTGTGCCTCTGAACGACCGTGTGCTCGCGTGGCCGAACAACCCCCATTTTACCCGTGCGTGCAAGTCACTGAACATCTTCTATATAGCACGCGGATATTTGAGAAAATTGCCGTTTGTGACTGAGGCTAGAGAGGCTTGCTTGGTGGATTCGGATAATTGGGGAAGTTTGCGTTGAATCAATGGGAAGTTGGGATAAAAATCATAACTTCCGAACTGATCAGTTTTCGACCTATATACCCCAACACTTTTTTAACCAGAATATATAGATGCATCGATTGGTGTATAAAAAAGTATACAGTTGCCTTAAAAAAAATTGAGGTGATCTCGATTTTTTATTGAATAAAAAGTTTTTTATCAATATTTACTTTTGCAATACGTTGTCAACTGAATACTGACTAACTTTTGTTCGAAACATTTTTTTATCAAAGTATTTTTATCACGTGCATTTGAAGTTAAAATTTTTTCATTGAAATATATTTTACATATATAAGCTTATTTAGACTAAAAAAGACACTCTTTTATATTCAAAAGAACCAAAATGTGGTCATAAATTCCATCTATTTTTTTTTCTGGTCTAAAGAAAACCACTTTTCAAAGACATCAGAATTGCTGATGCGCACACGTCTTCCTAAAAAAATTTATTTCTCAAATAATTGCACGTAGTAGCAGGAAAACGCGATATTTTCATAAAGTATACACTTAGGGGAACCAAATATAAAAAAATCACGGATACGTTTTGATACGTATTTTTTAAAAAGTCGGTTGAAATAAAATTTTCATTCTCGGGACTAAGAAGTTTTCTAATGATCAGTAAGGGCATAAGTCTAAACAATAACTTTGAAACACACATACCCATAATACTAGAATCCATTGTGAATAAAATGAGCCAAGAATAATAAATTTTCTTAAGGTCTAAATGAAAAAATAGAAAGTAACTCTACCGCATATGAATTTCCAGTGACGCTTGAAGTCCTGAGATTCCAAGTTAAGATGGTAAATAACATCGTAAACAACTACGGTATCCTAGCAACCATAACCGAACTCGATTCCTGAACATCTTAATGTAAATATTAGATGATAATTATCACCCTGAAAAATATTTGATTTTTCACTTTTTGTCCATGCATCAACGCACTGTGGAATGGTTCAAAGTAAGAATGTTTTTGTTTTGTCATGATGATTGTAGATAAACGTGGAGCTATTCGTGGTAGATCAGGTAGTTTGGGAGGGTAGTCATTTGGTGGAGGAGATAGTAGTTTGAGGATGTATGAAATATCGATTGTTAATGGCACAAGTGTTTGGGAGTCCTAATAGTTTGAACGTCTGTTTAGGTGAAACACGTTGTTGTTGGGTTAGTGGTATTTTGAAAATATTCAGACTTTTCATGGACTTGTTCTTTTTAAATTTATGTTTGAAATGTCAATAGTGAGCCACGAAAGTGTCTGAAGTACTCTAATATGTCCTAATACTGTGTTTTGTAGAATGTACTTGGTTAGTGTGTACGTGTTGGTATCTGATAATATTTTTGTCTGTCTATGAGAATATTTAATTTTTTCATTTACAAAAGTGAGTTTCTAATATCACACTGTAGAAAATGTAGTTCTTATATTCCTCAAGAAGATAATCGGTTTCTGTCGCTTACAGTAGAGAAATTGACTTTTATACCTTGCGTAAAAATTGATGATCCCGTTTTATTTGAAAATAACTTGAAAATTGTGTAGGCTTCCATTTGTAAGGGAAATGAGCAAGGGGCTTCCTATTTGCCGAAATTTCGAAGAAGCTTGAAAAGAGATTTCGGAGCTTCCTACGAGACTCGAGAATTTGTGGATCCGTCGACGCGTGCAAGGGCTTCTCCGAATATAACGAAACTTTGCTTGAGGCAATAGCGTGTGCCGGCCGTGCATAAGTTGTACTGCGTTTATCACACAAATTCAGAAATCCAGCTTCTGAAGTTACAAGAGGAGTAGGTATGATAAGGGAGACTTATTTCAAATTGAAATGGAATGAAATCATTGAATCAGTTAGAAGAATGTGTAGAAATGATTTGCTAACTCTACTAGAAGTAGAATTCTTACTGTTTTGAATTCATAATTGAAATAATAGTTAATATTAAGTAAAGTAATTAATGTCAAGGTTCTTATAGACCAGAGGTACTCTATATAACAGACATCAGTTAATTTCACTTTAAAAATTTGTAGGGCCGATTTTAGTTCAAATAATTAATAAATGGTGATTGAAACTATTCCTGAATTTTATGTTACATAAATCTTACATTTTCTAGAATGTACCTATATAGATAATAAAATATTGATCAGACCCTTTCTTCTAACAATTCTGTTCCAAATTATTTTTGGATAAAGTCCTTTTCTTCTACTAAGTTTATGCGAAATTATTTTTTAATAAAGCCCTTTTCTTTTACTAATTCTATTCAAAATATATTCAATTCTATTCAAATTCTATTCAAAATATAAAGTAATGCGTAAGCCCGAAGTTATAAAGATAATCTACATAACTCCTATATACCTCGAGCAATTATTCATTTTCTGCGCCCCAAAATTACTCAAAAAAATCCTACAGTTGGATTAAAAAGAAGTTTTGACAAAAATCTCAAGATTATAACTACCCTTCTGTCTACTAAACTTGTTTTAAGTTTCCATTCAAAATCATCCCTTCAGTGCCGCATCAACAAAACTCAAAGATCAAATGAAAGACGACAATCCACGTGCCACCATTTGCAAAGCGTGATATTTAGTTCTCTTCACGTGCAATAATAATTATTCCCTCATCTTTAACTACAAAAAGGAAGATTCTCCCCCTCTCCGTGAGAATTCATCATAGAAATAGAGAAGACAAACAACGCTAAATAAAGCGCGTTAAATGAAAGGGGTAGAAAGCGATCTCGACTGAAAAGATTCTCTTCCCCGAGCCCAAGACTCCTGTTTGCGAATCCACTCGAGGCCGCACAAAGATGGATGCCTCAAATGGGATGCGCGCGGCTGCATAAAACGCAATGCATACAGTGCATATAATCCGTGGGGCACACGAAGAAACGTCGAACAGGACCAGTTGCCCGAGGACTCGGGTTTTATTACGAAATCAGGCGTGCAAACGCGAAATGTGAGGGTTCACGTTAAATTTAGTTGCGCCGCGACTCATCCGAGTGTTTGATCTCAAAGCGAACCACGACCTACTCCATCCAACCCCCCCCCCCCCGCGTTTTCTTCCTTTCTCTCTACTTAACGAACGCTATCCCGGCTCTCCCCTTTTCAAAACCCGCGAAAGCGGTAGCGCTCGCTGGATTCGCTGGAAAATCAAAAACTTACATGCACAGGCGAACCTCACGCATGCGCTGATACACGCGCGTGTACGCTGTTTCACTTAATTAGCGGGATTTCATTATTTAATTAAGCGATAGACTCAGCATCGCGAAGTAAATCCTATTAAAACGGGAAAAGAATATTGGATTTTTGGGAAAGTTGTTGTGAGTGGCATTGTTGTACTAGTGGGAAGTTTTGTTTGTTGCGAGTTTGAGAAACAAATGTTTGAAAATTTTAGAAGATATTTGTTGTATGTTGTTCAGTATAATTGAAAAGTGTGTCTCAGAATCGGTGCCGTCTCGAATAAATAAATATGGTAAGTGCTACACATTCGAATGAGAAAGAATGACCAAGAATTTTCGGTTAAATTTCATGTCATGAATTCGCAAATATCCCGCATATTCCCAAAATTTTCTTTATAATATCACAGCATTTCCAAATCGTATTTCGGGCACTCATTGACAATACGACCAACAACCAATTACGTTTATGTTGGTGAGAATACAAAATCCATAAACAAAAATTTAACCTAAAAATTTACCTCTAAAATCTTCTGACCAATGTGCGTCAACGTATTCGCAACGATAGGAAAACAGAGGCTGCATTGTTTATGCTAGCTTACGAAACTAAAAAGCAAGATATGTTTGGAAGTTCATGGATAATGTACGACTCGTTCCGTTAAGAGGAAGCTCGAGTAGCTTAGGAAACCGCCTGTACGTGGCTGATCCAAGATTTCACTATGAAACAAATATGAACTGGTTGTCGTGGTGCCAGAGGAGCTAATTTGGGTAATGGGGGCGGGGGGACCGAGTTGCCCTGGTAAAGTCAACGAACAGTTGGGTGGTTTCATTAAGAAACTGCCACTCAAAGTTGGTCCCATCAAAGGGCCGACAAAAGAAGAAGGTAAGACAAAGAAGGTTATTTTGGAATCTGGGGCCAAAATACCAACTATGCTAATACTTAAGCATAGTTGGTATCGCGAGGGGCTAATACTTAACCTCACAATCACTGTCACAATAATTAATTCATTACCAACAAGCAATTAGAAGCTCCAGACCCCTCAGCAGTAATTAATTAAAATTAAAAACACTGTAGCCCACAGAAATTAAAACACTTCACAGAAAGTGGAATACCATCATCATATTACAAACCCAGCGAATACCACAATCCTTAACCCTTCGAGTGGTTGCAGTGTTAAGGGGGAACACCACTGTGACGGCCGGAAAAATGAGCCCATTTTTAAGATTTTTTTAAGGGACAACTTACAGTTTTATTATAAAATTGTTATTACCTATCTTTAGTACAATGTCTTAAGAGACTATAAAAAAAAAGTAATAGAAAAACATGCATAGATTTCCATATACAGTTAATCTCCTACATCCCTCACAAGAAAACATAGGTCGCTTATCGAAACGATATCTTTGGAACGGCAACTCTGAAATCAATTTTTTTTTTTAATATAATCGGTATGAGTGTAGTTTCCGTTGTACGTACCGATTTTTAAAAAAAATTATTTTTGTAAAAATGGTGCGCTTGGGAAGAAAAAGTTTCGAAAATTCGCAAAAAAATGGATAGTTTTTCGAGCGTATTTAGAAAAATATGTTTTCGATCAAAAAATCGGTACGTACAACTGAAGATACTCTTGTTTTAAAGATCCTATCAAAATTTCAAGTCGATCGGATAAAAATTGACAGAGCTATTGATTCGATCAGTTAGAAAAATGTCGTTTCGAGAAAATCGCGTTTAAAGTTTGCACGGGAAAAATCACACTTCCGATCGTGACGTTCACTGTCACTCGAATGCCCGATCAACGGTTGCATTTCTTCGATTCTCGAACGAACAGCGTACCGTGCGTAAAAACGGGAAAAACCCAAAATTTACAACCTTTAACAATGTGGGGGAACAGTGGGTAAGAAAAATGTCGGCGCGCTATTTGCCGCTAACATAGCGCGCTCGGAACGGCATCGTGACGCGTCTCACAAAATGCACTGTATCTTCGTCAATTCTTCGAATATCAACTTGAAATTTTCAGAGAGTATTTTTAAAGAGTTAAACATTAAGAAAGTGAAGAAAAAAAATCGAAATTTTTTCAACTTTCACAGTGGTGTTCCCCCTTAAGCGGCTCGCCCAGCTTTATTTACCTTCTTCATTACCTTCAAACTATCTAAAATTGAACTAATTTCGTTAAATGGGCGATGGGTAGTACTATGGAAAATTGTGTTCGTCACCGTTCTCGATAAGAATTCCAGTTTCTTTAAGCTAGCAGAAGAAATCTCGAGTCTAGCAAGGGAGAAAGCTCGAACCGACTAGCTGGTTCCTCTGAAATAGGATGTACAGAGGCGCCCATTAGCGACCTGTTTGTGTACTCCAGCAGCGTTGGAGAGCGCTTCTCCTACTTCATCTTCCGGTAAGGAGCTGACCTCACCAACCACAAGCCCCCCATTGTCTTTGAATTCAAGTGCATTCTCGCTGGGGGTGGAGAAAAAGCAAGTGCATAATTCTATATGAACGTGTCAGTTTCGCGTTCTCGCCTTCTTTAGTGGCGGTATCGTAACGAATTTTCTTGCCTTCTTTCACCCCTTGCGGGTTGGAGGTAACCAGACGAACAGAGGAAGTTGGAATTAAGATAATTAAGACTTCGCCTAGAAATTTTAACCGCTATTGTTCCTTGTGATAATTAAAGAACGGGATGTATTAGGGGGAAAAAAGCAAATTTCATTGTATGCCTTTAGTAAAATTCTAGTTTACTAAATAGCATAACTAGCTCCATAGCTACTGAATTCTGTAAAAAATTAATTTACACGATTTACCAAAGAAAAAGCTGCACGACGAGAAACCACAAAGAAATATGTATAATCAAAAAGATTACACTTTAATCTCGTGCAAAATAATTAACCGTCATACTAAACTGTCTATAAAAAATTTCCAACATATGTAGCAAATAATTTTTCATTGTAATTAATTTTTTAGAAACCTCTTTCTTTATTCCAGTAATAAAATGCCTGCAGTCATGCACTTTCGCCGAAGTAACAAATAATTATGGTCCAAACCACCCACCCGCAGAGAATCTATTTATTTTGTTCATTGAAACTGACGTACTGGATCCGTTTCAACGGTATTTGAACCGTGCCTACGTCCCACCCCTCAGACCTCACCCTTTGCCGCGTGGGATACATCAAAGCGATCCGTGACGGGTAGCGAGCGAAAGATCGAAAGCCCCGCGATCGGGCGTATATAAATTTTCCACGAACCCGAGGGTGATCGTACAAAGGCGAAAAAAAAAGAAGAGAGAAATCAAGTCTTCCGAATCAGGCACGCGACGGGGTGAACTACATCACGACCACGGAACACTCGATACTCGCACGCGAGCGGACCCTTCTGCACGTGTAATCCAATTTCCGCGTTTAACACGACACGAAAATTACGAAATCCTGAGGGGATGCAAATAATCAACCCCGTGGTAGTCAACGAAACGAAGCTTGAAATATTCCTTCAAATACCTTTTGTTTTATAGCAAATATGTAATTTGGTAGGTTGAATGCTGTGGAAGTTATGTGGTGTTCGAGATAGGACATCAATTTATTAAGGATTTAATTAAGTGGAATAAGGAGAATGAAAAAATATCATGTTCTTGGTCAGTTGCTTGGATAAATCGATATAAAATCTCATTCAGGGGATTTATTAAGTTAGAAGTTTTAGATTCAAGCTTCTGTATACTACACGTACACTTCTGTCCATAAATCACTGGATACTTGTTGTTTCGAGTGAAGTGATTATTATACAAGTTTGTGAAGTCAGAGTATTATTTCAATTTACTATATTTTCTTAGTTTACTTATTTATTACATACTTCAATGATCTGTATGAACAATTTAAAGGAATTAGAAAACAATAGTGAAATGGAAATTTTGTCACAGTCATCCGAACTTGACCCAATCGAGAAGTTGTGAGATGAAGTAGATGGAAAATAGGAGAAACATGCCCAAAATCAGAGGAATTGTGGAAAAGATTAGAAGAAGGACGGAGAGATGAAAAACATTAATCGAAAGGATGCTTAGTTCAAGCCATCATAGCAAAAAAAGTTGGATACATTGATAAAAATACAAAAAAGATTATTTACTAACTTTTGACTAAGACTTTTAACATAAAATTTTAAATATATATTCTCTACAATGTAAACAATAAAATTGCTGTGTTCAGTTTATGTTATAATGCACCTACGTCTTTACTAATTGTAAGTAGCCAATCACTCACTGAAAATTGTGTATACTCCATCTGCTCTGTTTATTTTAGATTAATTTCAACACAAATTCTACGAAATCCACAGTGCAGTTGCTCGATAACAAATCATGGATCTCTATTAAATCATAGATTCCTCTATTCAAGCTTCCACGACCGGAAACGAAATTGAAAATCAGAACGATATTTGAAAAACAATTTGATTAACCAGGGAAATAACAGTAGCAGGCTTTATGCTGGATGAGAAAGTAATTGTCCACTAAAATGAACGTTTCGTTCACACGCAGCAATTTCGTCGTTTTTATGCAAAGGGGCATACTGGTGAATTAAATCGTCGGAAAAAAGATTCCTCGAAATGTCACACCTCGAAATGTCCTTCTGCTCGTGGAAATAACGTGGGCTTGGCTGCATCAAAATAAATTCGTCGACGACACCCGTCGTATGGAAAACCGAGAAGAACGTGAGCCAATAGTCTGGGCGTATAAATTTTGCACGGAAGCGGAAGAAACGGGACACTGGCAAGAAAATCAAATCCCCAAAGTCCTCGTGAATTATTCCCCAGTTTCTGCGTAGCCGCCGCCAGAAAGTTATAAATGATTCCCCGCGTACTCGATACAAGATTGAAAAGAGATGGCATCTGTATATCACAAGTGGATTTGGAATTTTTCACGGAAGAGAGAGAAAAGAGAACATTGTCCCTTAGACGCGACACTAGAAGCGCTCTCCTTTGAAAATCTTCGCCCAGACAGAACTTCAATACCCGAGGGATCTTCAAACGCTTTTATCTTCCCCTATTCATTTCGCTGCAATGAAGGAACGTCGTCCTTCGAATTACACATCGATTCTGCGCTTCTCCATCGTTGAAACTTTTCCTTTGGTTTATCTTTCTAGCGAGAGTATTATACTCTCTGTTTCTGTTGGACAATGCATAAAATGTTTCAGGACGAAACGGACGTTTCTATAGGGAATGTGTGACGTAAAAATATTTTCTATTCCTCAGTTCCATTTGTTGCCTTGGGTATTTTCCAAGTTATAATAATGAAGACATATTTATAGTGGCGAAAAAATGTTGAAAGTGAACAAACTTTTTCACAAAAATTCCACGTCTCAAAATTATCATCCCTTTGCGTACAATGAACCCCTATATCCATTTGGTCAATCCATGGAGTGCGGAGAACGCCGATACGCGTTCAGTGAGTACAGTGCCTAAATGAGGCTGGAGGATTTCCGCACGCGGCGTATGTCAGTCGTTTCAATCTTCGTGCTCACAGTGTTAAGAGTTGTTCGAGCTTTTTTACACCATTATTATTGGATAAATTTCTATACCTTTAAATAGTTTGAAGAGATATTTAGGTGGCAACAGCCACTCGAGAAATTTTTGCAGATTTTATTGCTCCCTTCGAGTTCCCTCTGTCTCGAAATAATATATTGTATTCTTTGTTTGCGCCCGACTAAGGGAACGCATGAATATAGAAACGAGGCGAGGGGGAATGGAAGAAAAAGGCATGAAAAGAAGGAAAAGGAGGCGACGGGCGTTTGAAACCAATATTCCGAGCACCGCGGAGAGAATCACTTTGTAGCCACTGCTTTCCCAAACGACTAGGAAAAGCATCGATATTCGCACGCCAGTCGGCACCTCCCGATAAATTGCTCCTTTTTCCACCCAGTCTACGGCCAAACGCCAACTTCAATACCTTCTTCCCTCCCTGCGATGAAAAGTTTCGCAAACTTTGATCTTTCACGGGTGAATCGTTTACCCGCCAAACAGAGTGTATACTTCGTCAGATTTCGCGTTACACGCCGCTGGGCAATGAGAAACCTTATCGAGAGGATAGAAATTTAAATATAAATTTCGATGGAATCGAATTTACATGTAATAACCGGAAGACGAACATTTCCAAGATTTCTGACACTGAAGATCGCGATGGGTGAATTTAAGTTGCGAACGAATTGAATTTGTGGAGAATAGGTTGAGAATTCGTGTTACCCAATTTTGGAGCAAGTAGTTTGAACGAGTATGGTGAATTAGGGGATTGATACAGTGTTAGGAGTGAATTAAATATTTAATATATAATAGAGTGCTCTAAAAGATTCTACAAATCCGTTGCACCTCCTTGTTCCAACTTAATTCAGCTCCAATTCTCAGGGAGTGAGTTTCAATTCAATTTTAATTCAGTGCAAATTTCAAACTTAGCTTTAGTTTCATTATACTCCATAGCAGAGTTAATTTACTACCAGCTTGAATTTTGAATATGTTTTAATAGGACTATGTAGGAATACCGTTGTGCCTCTTGCAATGAGCTCAAATACATTTAACTCTTAAACTTGATACATAATTTTAATCACTCCTTAGTATTTCAAAAGCCTCTCAGTCCTCCCGTTTTTTTATAGTTCCTTTCTCATAAGCATTCGAATTACCCCCAACGTCCAACTTTTTCTCTCAAAGAAAAAAGGTACCCTGAATTCAGTATCAAAAATCACTATAATACAAGAAGAAGTTAAAACCTAAAACTATAAAGATAATTTTATAAAGTAAATTTTCCCTCGAGTTTTCCTAACGAGTTCTGTTACTCGCGGGCCCATTTCGCATATTCTGCTCGCGAGTATAAAGCGTGTCTCATATTTAAAATAAAGTTTGTAACTTGCAATTAGTTAAAACACAAATGTCTCTCTACATCGTAACAGTGTCCCTCGTTTCCACCCTGTTGTCTCCGCGTGGTCGACACCGGAACTATGTAGCAGCAAAAATGGAAAGCGAGGAGA
The DNA here is from genome assembly GCA_963855975.1 of Andrena chrysosceles. NCBI lineage: Eukaryota > Metazoa > Arthropoda > Insecta > Hymenoptera > Andrenidae > Andrena > Andrena chrysosceles. The sequence continues at coordinate 3,061,682 of OY979766.1, read as the reverse complement.
AGGTTACACGGTAAACGGAAAAGTGCAAAGCCGCAAGGTGAACGTTACAAAAGGGTAGTTACTTTGTACCAAAAACCTCCCTCTATCTGCCCGGCCAGCAGCGGATAGGAAGAATCGATATTCGCGCGCGGGTCGATATTCTCGCGGCAAGGCCACACCACGACCCTTCTGCATTATTGATGCTTGATGGACGGCTTTTATGGAATGGGGTGTCTCGGTGTTTGCGGGTCACCAAGCCCCGCGTGCTGCCTCGTGTCACAATAATTCCCTCCCTGCGCATGGCCCTCGTTTCCAACGATGACATGTGCACCGTAAACGAGGAGAGATGTATCTAATCAAAACATTAGTCAACCACCAACTGGCTTCTCTTTCTCGCTCTTTTCCTCCTCCTCCCCCTCCCCCCATTGGGCTGCAGCTATCGCGCGCATGTTCGAAATCTGTTATCTCCACCCGCGAGGCTTTATAGATGGAGAATGTACCTAATTGAATTGATTAGCGGGTCGTATTTAAATTGAATCTTGGTTTACTGTAGTTCTGTTTATTTTTCGTCAATCAGTCGTATTTAATAGAATAGCCCACCTTTAACTTGGCTATATTACGAATGACGGAAGTATGTTACGTATTATTACAGCGTAATTTTTCCGTGACGCAGGTCTATCTTTCGTGGTCGAAGAATGAGGTGTGGTAATTGTGGCGATCGTTGCGCGTTAATGAACCTCGATGTAAGTTTGATTAAGAAATCTGGGGGACGCTTGGAAAACGTTTCCACTGAATAGTAATTTGTAGATTAATTTTGAATATTCCCTTACATTTATTCCACGTTACGTAAGTAATGAATGCAGAATTATTTATTTTGACGGCAGACATCTTGGTTCTCGCGATCGAAATAAACCAATTTTCACGGTTCGGCTCACGGTTTATTACAGCGTTTTGGTTAAATACCTATTCGCACTGTTCTATTTTTCTCAAAGTGTTCTCTCTCCGCGTTATGCACACTTGCATAGAACATCCTATAGAATGAAATAAGCATCGCTGTCTGGGCTGAACGAACATGATTTATTGGATGATTGAATGTTGAATATGGACACTTTTATAGTCGCGCCTAAGACACATCGATTGCTTCCCCTATCCTGCGGTAATCGATTACGAGGACGCAATTCAGTTTACTCTACGTACAGCTGTATAAACAAGATCCATGAGAAAAAGTGGGATTTCGAACTCAAAAATAGGAATTGGAATAGGAGAAGAGGAAAGGAGAAGGGTAGTTAGATTTAGATATAAGGTAGGGTAGTAAATAGAAAAATGGCAACAGTGACTAGAGGGTAGCAAATAAAATACATTATAGAATAATAAGTGTAGCAGAGTTGAGTTAAGAATAGAAAAAAAGTACATATGACAGAAAAGAAGAAGATTGTAACAGTCTATAAGGGTCTTAATAAAATTGTTTTACATATGATCTAAAAATTAATTTCCTTCTAATGGAACTATCGTATCTTTATTATTATCGTTCACATCTTCAATTGCCCATACAGCACACTTCGTTGCAGCTGTATTGCAGGAACGTTGCTGCAATATTGAGTTGTTGCAGGTTGCATTGCAAAATTGTAGGAACGTTCCTGCAATATTGCCGTGCATTATTGGAGTGGCAATGATCCTACAATATTGCAGCAATATTGCAAGAACGTTGCCGTGCAATGTTCCATTGGCAATGATCCTACAATATTGCAAGAACGTTGCCGTGCAATATTCCATTGGCAACGATCCTACAATATTGCAACAATATAGCGAGACCGTTGCCGTGCAATGTTCCATTGGCAACGATTCTTCAATATTTCTGCAATATTGCGCGCTCATTGACGTGCAATGTTCCAGTGACAACGATCCTACAATATTTCGGCAATATTGCGCGCACATCGACGTGCAACGTTCCACTGGCAACGATCCTACAATATTTCGGCAATATTGCGCGCACATCGATGTGCAATGTTTCAATGGCAACGACCCAGCAAAATTGTCTACATATTGCCGTGCAATACTGTAGTGGAAATATTGTAGAAACAGTACAGCAATATTCTGAAGCAACTATGACTTTGACGAAATTTGAAATATGACGTCGAGTAGATTCTACAGCATGTTTCATTTAACTGGATATGCTAGAATTTCTCGTTGGCCGTTGAAGATATGAAAAAAGTGTTATTGTGAGAGTCGTTTGTACATGAATTTAAATTGTAGAAGAGATTTGAAAAGGAATTTAATTTGTTTAGATAGAGTAGATACTATATATTTTAATGTGTGAAATTATTATTATTATTATTATTATTATTATTATTATTATTATTAAACGTCTTTATTGCACACACACGTATATAAAATCAAGCAAGAGAAAAGAGAGATGAAAGACAAATGCAAAGGTTTAGTCTAAAAACTACTTTTCAACCTAACCTAAAATGACACCGGGTTATAGTTAGAGTCCGCACCTACAGTGTTAAAAATCCCTAATAGGTTTGTCAAATGAGCCTTCGTTTTTTAATAATTTGAGTTTAAAGTTTGGCACGGTAGGAGTATAAGTTCGAATACGTAAGCAATCTTATCAATCAGCGGTTGTAGCTCCGGCGGTAAAGTGTTCGTCTACGATGCTACAGGTCCTCGGTTCGAATCTCCCTGGGATAAAAATATTTTCTATGAGAAAAGGTCACACGGGCGTTATACTACTACGATTCTGCAAACATTCATGTCGTCGCGTCCCTCACTGCCCAAAACGTTGCGGTGGGACCATTTCTGTAAAATTTCCGAAACGTTGCGGAAATATATTCCTGCAATATTGCTAAGGCGGACATAGGAGTGAACCTGCAACTTCCCTGCAATGATACGGTGCAACATTGCAATCTCGCACCGCAATATTTCCGAAGAGTTGCAGGATCATTGCCACAATTTTGCTGTTTCGTTGCAGAATCATTGCCGGAACGTTGCAGGACTATATGTTTGCAATGCTGCCGCAACATTGCAAAAATACACACCCGCAATATTGCGAAGGCGGACATAGGACTGAACCTGCAACGTCTCTGCAATATTATGGTACAACATTGCAATCTTGCACTGCAATATTGCAGAGACGTTGCTGCAATGTTATGGTGCTGTGTGGGTGTCTTTTGACCACTAGCTGTAGTCTATATCGAATAGTTCTCCAACTACAAGATGATCGTACTAAGCGTTAAAAGGCTCAGTTGGATTTCGAAAATCAGCTCACAGATCGACGTGTTAATACCATTTAGAAACGAGCACGAACTGCACACCCCCGCACTCCCAATATAGCACGTAAGCGAGCTCAAAGCGAATTCTTCACGGACGATATTGGAATCTCGCAAGCCTATCGTGTTTTCCAGCGAGGCAATCACAGGAACGAAGGAACGCTAGGATTCTGATCGATACTACTTCCTAGTAGCTCGGTTTTTCATCGCTTCGCGAACAACAAACGCATTATACGCGCTCGTGTTAAAGCAACGGGGAATAGAATGGCACGGCCGTTTCCATTTGTTGCTCCCCTCTCGTCCCTTCGTTCGGTCGACATGATCGAGCTCTCGCGGCTCCTTTTATAGCGAGCACGATATGACTTGGCGAAACTGTCCATGCAGTCGTAAACATTATTTACCTTTGGTAAGCAAAATTGCTGTTATATGGACTGGGAATATTGCTCGATCTAATGGAACCGGTTGGAAATAAATTTTAATTTAGTTGGTTATTGGGGTTGCTTTGCAGAAACTTGGTGGATCCTCAGGAATCATTTCAATTTTAATGTATTTTGTTATTAGGGTTGCTATCATCTTCGATTTGATATATGTACAATTAGGAAACATTTTAACATTTTAACTAACTTCAATGAAGATTAATATATTTCTTCATACGTAACTCCACCTTCGATTGAAACATATGCATTTCTAATTCTCACCACCGAGAAGAAATTGCATGAAGGTAAATAAGATTGTTGATAGAATAGTGCCAGAAATCTTCAACAAAAACGAAAGTTATTCCAAATACCTCCATGACCAAACAATACTAGCAATAAAAATAAACTAATTCGCTTAATATTTTGCTGCTTTACAGTGGCCAATGTATTGCTTTCACAGAAAATTTAATTCCGACTAAAAAATTCGCTTGAAAGGCAACAAGCCTCTAAATGTTCTACACGCCGGACGTCATGGCAGTATTTTTTAATTACGACTACAGCCGCTGGTTGAAAGGCAGAAAATTCAATTCAGAAGGGAGGCAGGAACTTTAAGTTTCCGCCGCTGAACCATTCACCCCCACCCTGTCCCCGTCCTTGTAGTTAATAACGAACTTAGCAGATATTACCTTCCGACATTTTTCTCCGTATTAACTAATAAACTTTTAAGGGGGCATAGTACTTTCTTTGCCCGAAAATTAAGTATTCTTTATGAATTTTTTTCTATATGAAAACGAAAAGCTAAAAAAATGGAGTTTATTGCTAATGAAACATCACGACTTGAAAGTATTAAAAGAATTTTTATTTGAAGAAAATCACCCTCCCTCCCCTCGCTATAGTCGCTGAAAGTTAGTCTCTCGCGGAGTGAGCAGAATTGCGGTGCCATAAATTTCGCCTTCTGTACTTATCTGAAAGATAAAAGTAAACAGCGATCTTTCATTTACAACAAACCCCATCTCTCTAATTTTCCATTTTCATATAGAAAAAAATTCATAATGAATGCTTAATTTTCAAGCAAAGAAAGTGCTATGGCCCCTTAACCAATTCACTTTTCATGCAACATTTCCAGCGCTGCTTTGATCTGACGCTAACGAGACTTGAAAATGCTTTCGCATGAAAAAACGCTTTATTAAAGCCGGCTGTACACGTAACTGCATACTTGTACAAATTTATTGAAGAAGTATACCTGACGGCCATATAGCCTCCTCACGGCACAAGTATACTTGAACAGTGTCGGTGCACGCTTGAACCGTGTCGGGCGACGACGACGTGCTCGCTTAAGCTTCTTTCGTTTTAGTTTTGAAGGGGAAGAAGCGACGTGAAAAACGTAGCTTGTGGTGTAAAGACTAGTTAAAGAGATGGCAAAGCTATTCACACACTGATAATAATTTACCCTCGCGATTGGCGTGACTACTTGCGAATGGATGAAGAAGCGTACTTGAAACTTTTATCACTCGCCACCCCTTTGATTAAAAAGGAAGGACACGATCGTGAGAAAGGCTATAACTACACAGTCCACATGAAAGACTGCTTCCGACTTGCACTATCGCTTGGTATTTATTTTAACATTCAACATAATACCTACATGTTTTCAAAAAGGTTATGCTGCAGCGTCTGTAAAATTTTTTGCTACAGCTTGATATTTTGTGTTGTAATAGAAAAGAGAAAGTGTTATCAGTAAGACGCCAAATTTTATATGAGAAGAATTGTTGTTTTTATGGGTAAACTTTTAGCTTTTGTTAATTTTGTAGTGTTCGTTTCGTAGTGTATAATTTAGATAACAAATAAAGTTTGCTGATTTGATAGAAATATATATATTAAATTTTTTATGACTTATGTAATAAGACACCTTAGACATCTTCCCTCCAATTACGTTACTTGTGCAATAAATATGTCCATCTATACCGCATAAGTATGCAGTCACGTGTGTAGCCAGTTTAAGGAAGAAAGAAGAGATTTCGTTTAAAAACCGTCTAATTGCGAATTAACATTAATGTAACTTAGTTCTCGTGGTATCTGAGAGAAAAAGTATTTTCTGAATGTGGAATACTTGTTACCAGCTTTGCGTTTAACCTCAAGTGCCGACATAACCGGTGGTATGGAATCTGACATAAAATTTGCTGAAGTAAAATATACTACGCCGTAAACCGTTGCGTTGTTTCCTATAAATTCTAGTATGCTATAAAGTGCAACGCCCGGTCACTGTAAACTACCAACTGGCGACGGTCGTACTTAAAATAATGGTGCAGAATGGTGGCGCTAGATCCCGCGGATCCAGAATGTTTCTACATCATTCGAAGAACGAATTATTTTATATAGAGGAAGATATTGTAGGAACAAGTAACATAACGAACAAGAATGAAAGAGTGGACCTAGATATTTGAACCTGTACGTAAAAAGTTTCGAGTGATATGGGCAGTTCTATTATTACTTTGTGAGTTTAGTATTCGTTATTTGTTGAAAAGTGACTGTCACTGAGCTTATCTTGTTATATTTACAATACTACTATTTCTTTCCACTTTCTTAACTCGCTGAACCCTACGGACGCACATATGCGTTCGTTTAGTGCACGCGGAGTGTGCGGGGAACGCCCATGTGCGTTCAGCGACTACGGATAAAAGATACAACTGGAGCAGTTCCGCACGCGGTGTACGCCGAACTTTCACATTAGCACTCAAAGCAGTAAAGCACCTTAATTTCTAATTTCTGATTTGTGAGAAAATGATTTTAAAATAATTACAATTACTTAAGGGGTTATAGGAGGCCGGAAAGATGCAATGTTTGTGAATTTTTTTTAAAAAAGCGGAAGCATATATTTTCACAGAGCTTTTCGCACTTAACACTATTCTTACCACGAACCGGTCAAAAGACCGTTTTTAAAATATCAATTAGAATTTCCTATATACAACGTAATTGAATCGCCTTTAAACTTCACGATTTTGCCTCAAATATACGTATAATACATTTTTGAATATTCACTTCTTGTTTTATTGTTTATTTTCTGAGAAAAATTTGTAGTCTGTCTTACCTAACGCGACCTAAAGTGTTAATAGAGCAACATTTGGTAATTTTTTATCCAGAAAAATATTTACGTTTCGCCTATTTTCGGCCTCCTGACTAGATATAACCCCTTAAGTAATTGTAACTATTTTAAAAGAATTTTCTCAGAAATCAGGAATTAGAAATTATCTTCTCTAATCAATGTATTATATTTCTCACTAATTTATCATCGATAATTTATTATTATTCTGTTCCCCCAACCGTCCCACGTGTCCCTTCAATTTGTCTGATCCACCAAATACCATGAAACTCACAGCAACTAAACTGCGATTTTTCAAAGGAACCCTAGAGTCTCTAAACATGCCACTAGACGAGGGTGCATATACCTAATCTAACTGTACGACACCAGAAAGTACACTACACGTGTAGCTGGTCTCGAGGTAAGCACGCAAACTGGCCTAACAATTTGGCACAGAAGTGGCGCGGCCGAGTTTTTTCAGCTCGTCTTAAAGGCAGCCCAGAGCCTCCTGTTTTCGCTTGGTACCTTGAAAAGAAGTAGGTTACATGGGCCCAGATATAGTACAATGGGACGAGAGGGACGAAAAATAAACCGCGAAGGTGAACGAGGAAGGAAAACCGCCAACGTGCAGGCATCATATTCATATGTACCGTTATAAAAGTGAGAAAATCGATATTAGTCGTTAGGCTAAACTAACCCGTCCTCCACGCCCCCACTCTCCACCCGCGATCCATCCATTTTCTACCCGATACGCCACCCTGCTGTTGATTTCGTCCCGTTCCTTTGCCTCGCCACACGCGAAATTCCTTAAGGGGGAACACCACTGTGAAAGTTGAAAAAATTTCGATTTTTTTTTCTTCACTTTCTTAATGTTTAACTCTTCAAAAATACTCTCTGAAAAATTCAAGTTGATATTCGAAGAATTGACGAAGATACAGTGCATTTTGTGAGACGCATCACGATGCCGTTCCGAGCGCGCTATGTTAGCGGCAAATAGCGCGCCGACATTTTTCTTACCCACTGTTCCCCCACATTGTTAAAGGTTATAAATTTTGGGTTTTTCCCGTTTTTACGTACGGTACGCTGTTCGTTCGAGAATCGAAGAAATGCAACCGTTGATCGGGCATTCGAGTGACAGTGAACGTCACGAACGGAAGTGTGATTTTTCCCGTGCAAACTTTAAACGCGATTTTCTCGAAACGACATTTTTCTAACTGATCCAATCAATAGCTCTGCCAATTTTTATCCGATCGACTTGAAATTTTGATAGGATCTTTAAAACAAGAGTATCTTCAGTTGTACGTACCGATTTTTTGATCGAAAACATATTTTTTTAAATACGCTCGAAAAACTATCCATTTTTTTGCGGATTTTCGAAACTTTTTCTTCCCAAGCGCACCATTTTTACAAAAATAATTTTTTTTAAAAATCGGTACGTACAACGGAAACTACACTCATACCGATTATATTAAAAAAAAAATTGATTTCAGAGTTGCCGTTCCAAAGATATCGTTTCGATAAGCGACCTATGTTTTCTTGTGAGGGATGTAGGAGATTAACTGTATATGGAAATCTATGCATGTTTTTCTATTATTTTTTTTTATAGTCTCTTAAGACATTGTACTAAAGATAGGTAATAACAATTTTATAATAAAATTGTAAGTTGTCCCTTAAAAAAATCTTAAAAATGGGCTCATTTTTCCGGCCGTCATAGTGGTGTTCCCCCTTAATGCCCCTTCGCCTCGTAATGCTTAACGAGCGTCCTTCGCGAGACTGCGCATGATACCGCTTCACCCCGCCAAATTTGTATTAAAATCCTTAGATTTTCATTCTCCTATTGCAAATGTTTTCTCAAAACATTCAATGACAAGTTTTCAAACTATTGACTTTGTTAACCCTTCATAGTCACACGAGGTTTATCGCACCCCAGAATATGTATTTGCTAATATTTTTGTAAATTTGTAAACCTTAATAATAAAATTTAAAAATTTGATGGACTTTAACAAAAAATCGCTATCATCCTCAACTACTTTTTCAAATACAAATTTCAACATATCAATATTCACATTTCCAGAAAAAGACTATTAACGTGCAATTTTGAATCTTTTAACTCAAAAGTTAAAAGATTCAAAAATATGAAAATGGTAACTCACAAATAACACTGGGGTGCCTTGAACCTCAACTGACTAATTCGTGATTATAAGAAGGTGTGATCACGGAGGGTTAATAAACTCCTAGATTTTCATATTTTCATAATTGTTGCTTCAGTAAAGTTTTATTAACAATTAATTAGAATCGCGTTATTTTTAAACAGCAAAGAAGTTTGTAAAAACATTTGTACTGTGATCGACACAATAATTCTTTATCGATACATTTTTCTGATTACCAACGATATCTTTTGTGAAAAGAAGTGGCCTCGAAAATGTGACACGGGCCGTTAGGATGTCCAGTGCGTTATTTACACTGCCAGGAGGGAAATGTTTGGAGAGGACAACGTCGGCCATGTTGGGAAAATGTTCGTCTGATGTGATAATCATCGCGCGGTACCGGAAGCAGGGCAAGAGAACATCCGTCTGAGGTCGACGGTAATGATGGAGTAGGAAAGTCCTTCGAAGGGCAAACTCGCACTAGATCGTGTGCACTGTGTATTGTGATTCGATCTTGTGTTTGTTGCACTCGTTGGGAACGTCGGTGCAACCGTGACTTCGTTTCGACGGCCGACTCTGAGCTCGTTACATTGATCACATTGATAACGACTAATGCGAAAGGTGGCGTGTTAATAAACGGCGGGGACGTTTCCTCAGGGTCAGTTGGACATGACTACGTGGATGTTACAAGATATTTATTGTTCTTATCGCGTCGAGGCATTCAGAGCGGAATATCTGTATCGCGGAGTCGTAGAAGTATGAAATTATGTAAACGTAATTTGCGAAGACAAATGGCTAGTTTCGGTAGAGGATCTTGATAATGTACTGGCATGTCGATTGAATTCTATTCTGCTAGGGTTAATTAGAGTGTGCGGAAAATATAATTTCATGTGAGTTTTATTTTCCATTGCGTAACGCCCTTTTTAACGAGACTTTTGTGGTATTAGAAGAAATACTGTGCAAATGTGGAGTATAAATCATTATCCATGAATGTAATTAACTCTGTAAACCTGAGGTATTTTTTCTATTCTTCACCTTTCAACCCTTGGGCGGTAGTTAGCTTGAACACACATCACCGACAGGGATGGAATAAGCTTTGATATTGAAATCTAATATTGTTGTGATCTAAAATTCTTATCTTCTCTGAGAAGTAGTAATAAGTATTAATTATCATCTGACACTTAACGCCAGGCAAGGATTAACCTTTTCTTCGCCTTTCAAATTTTCTACTACTCTATTCCTAATTTCTAACCTTAGTTTGACATCTATTGCACGCTCGAAGTGATAGTAACATTTTTCTAGAGCCCCACTCTATACTCCACAATGCCACGGTGACCCTGTTTCGAACGTGCCCCCTTTTTGGACACGAAACGACGCTCCACGTCGAAACAGTATACTTTTCTGCGACAGTTTCCCTTGACGGTAGCATGAAAGCACGGTTATCATCGACTGAAACATTCCTCACGCGAAGAACTTCTGCTCCCCCAACGATATACACAGGAAGTAATACACATCGTGCAGGCGTCGCATGATCCAATTTGAATAATTTGAATAACTTGGCACGCGAACGATCGCCCCCCCATGAATATAACGCAAATTACTTAATAGCACACCACATGATACTTTCCCTGGAATCGTACGAGCTACGCGAGGATGATCGACGTTAGAAACGTGAAATATATAGTTTCGTCGACGAAATTCGTTAATTAATTTTCATCGGAATGGATTACGTAGTTCTGGGTTTCTCGGAACGGATATCGATGTCGTGCGTTTACCACAGGGCCTGCTGCTGACTGTAATTGGGGTAAATGAATGATAGAGATCTTTAGGGCGAGCATGTTAGCGCGATTTTGTGAATGCTTCGGAGATAATGGCTTCATATTCTCACTTGGCATAGCAGTAATGTATTAATATTTGCTCGGGCTAAATTTAGAATTCTTTATTCTAATTTCGAAAGCAATTAGAGTGTACCTCCGTGATCAAAGAACACGAGGCTACTGGTGGTGAATAATGAATAATGAATTGAACAACTCGAGTTGAATACAGGAAGAAGAATTAAGAATGTCACAAAATAAAATTTTTTAATGTTAAGGATGATATGACATTTTTTATGTTTAGGGATGGATTGATTTCGAGGGGATCTAGACTAATCAATTTTTTTAGGTGCGATTGTATGTATCGCTCACATACGAAGGGTATTTTGATTTCCTTTTAAGGAGGCATGTGCTCTTAAATAACTATTTTTACAGTTTGTGTCTTGACGATTAATATGATCATCACGAAATCATCATAATGAGGAAATCCTGGCTACGAAGAGAGAAGAGTTTCTTTTAGCCCTATTAGTGAACTGGTTCTCTACGCGCTAAGGAAAGTAAGTAGAACCGTCCAGTATGTGATCAGACCTGGAGTAATTGATGAGGGGAACGCGTCTAACGTTACAGTTTTTATGGTGTTACACGTATACCACGGTTAAATAGAACATGCTATACAGCACATTATTCGAAATCGATTGTTTCGAAAATACATGATGTTCATTTTGTAAAAAAAACACTTCCCACTTTTTCATTGTTATTCATCCATTATGACCTTGACTGTCTACTATCTTTTTAATTACCAAAAAATAGATTACGAACGTGGGTTTACAAAAGCCTAAGTTATTGTTTCTAAAAATCAAGATTAGAAATTCCAGCTTGTAGAATATTAACTTGATCGCGCGATGTCCTTTTTAAAACCAAGAATCCAGAAAAAAAATATAAAAATATCGTACCGTTCTTAGCTTTAGAAATATCAGTCTACAACATTCTTAATTTTACATCCTGAACAAATACATATACTTTGCATACGGATGTAATCTTCACTTGTGACATCGCCAACTGGAACTTCACTTCTTTTATAGAGAAATAAAAATGTATTATATCATGAATGACTGAATAAAAATTCTATGTAAAATACTTGAATACTTTTCTACTATTCAGTTTGAGTAAACAAATCAGTTTAGCCTCCCGCGTTTATATCATCCAAAATTGACATCGTGATCTGAGAAATACTAGTGTGCTCCTAGAATATTACACGTGCAAATGAACGACAAGCAAGTTTTCCCGCGAAATTGTTGCTTCGTCAATCCATTCAATTTACAGGCTACACTGTAAACGTGCTTTGTTACATCGATAATCGAGTTACCACGGAGTTCACGAATGCGACGTTCTATTTTCAAATTGCATTTAACGCAGCCGCAGGGCTGCGGAGGCGCTTTTGGGATCAAACCACGCGGCATAGAAACATTATTACTCACCGATAGAACAATATACAGGATTTACAATCCACTCGTATAGAAAGTGTAACAGAAATACGTGGTCAAATTATTTCAGTTTATGTATTCGAAATCTGTCGAAAATATTAACCCTTCGTTGACACTCTGCGTGTGGGACACCTTATAAGCTGATTTTGACACTCTGTACATTTTCCAATACGTAGATTTTACGTAGAATATCGTGGATATTCGTGAAATATCTCTATTTTTTCAATTACTGAAATAGCCTATCTTCCATATGCAAAATAAATACTTTTCTTCCAAAGCCGAGTTACAAACTATTTTTTTTCTCAAAATATTATATTTGAACATCAACTCTGTAGATTTTTAGCTTCTAATATTGAAATTTGTAAAATTTACAATTTTTTCAAGATTTTCTTCAAAATTTGCTAAAAAAACTACTGGAATCTATTCTAGAGAACTTTAAATTTATTGACCTATGATTTTTTATCATAACGATTGGACTCTTTAGATGAGAATGGCAGTCGATGGAAAATTGCTCTGATTGTGAGCCACCCAGTTATGTCAAAGCCGATTGAAAAAACATATATGTCAACGAAGGGTTAATCATGAAACAAATAATTGTATATGGCAAAGCTGTGACGTTGCTCGATGTCACGTGTACAGAGCAAATCAACCATATTGTGCCAACAACCATACGCTGTGTAATCAGATATTAGTTATTCATAGCGTATTAGTGCTAAGTTAGGTCTATAATTAGGGGCCGCATACGTCTAATGACTGAATATTAATTAATTTTAGTAATATACACACACGGACATTATTGTGGGAATGAGAGTTTTAAGAGAATTAGTGTTACTGATAACAAAAAGTATCTCCTACATTTATTTATATGCCTGCTTTTTATATTGTCTGCTCGAATTATTTATATTGCATATACTTTGTTCTTAATAGGTTTGTCCCGTAAATAAATATTATTATTATTATTAATATGAAACCTAATAAAATTCGAGCTCGAGAAGAGTTTCTAATATCCTTAGAAATCAGATTCATTCGAAGTCATGCTCAGAAGTTAGAATTTTTTAAAAAAATGTTCGCAAAGTTTTAGAAGCGTCGAATAGTAGACGTAGAACAGTTCTGCAATGCCGCAATTGTTATAAGCTCGAATAAAAATACGAATAACGAGGAATTTTGAGAGCAAGTGAATTACAGATCTCTGTATACGCACTGGGTAAGTGATACAACCAGAATATTGATCAGCCCAAGTGATGCACGTCGGCGTTTAAAGCGCCATCTACGCGAAGGGTGTCTAACTCTTTGAAGAACGCACTAAATCTTTATAAAAAGAGTAGAATCAATCGATCTTACGAATCTGAAGATATGAATTGAATATAAATTAAATAATATTTCGTTAAAATAATATTTCGACAGATAAATAAGTGTTATAACAAAATATTACAACTAATAGCATATTCAGATAATACTACTGCAGAAAATATATTCTGATATTATTTTGACGAACTAGTTTCGTTTTGAATAACAATTCCCAAATTGTTATTAGCAACAGAATTACTGGAAACAGATATTAACGGTCTAAAAATGTATGGAAATATTAAATAAATATGATATTCACTGATTCTTGTACTTTAATGAGCAGAACCCCTGTTCCTGTTGCATGAATTAATTATACTAAAATGCTTCAGGCATTATGCTTCCATTATGTATACTGCTATTCTACTGGTTTCTTTTTTTAACGACTGTTTGCACGAGCAAATTGGAACATAATGCACGCCCGTCGGGCTCGAAAGTGGAGGAAGTGTTTCGTCCGTGTCATCAATCTTTCCGAACTACCACAATCTCGATATTTATTAACTGACAATAAAGATTGATGCGGCAGCGTTCTCCGAAGAGAATGCACGAGACAAAACCGACACATCGTTAAATCCGCCTCTAATGTATCGACAAGGAAGACAGCATCCAAACGAAGCTGCTTAAAATAAGCCAACCAGTCTTTCACGAATCCACGACGCCTCTCGTTATAAATAATTCACTATCAATCGATAACTGCAGACATCCTTGCATCGACACAAACGTGAAACGTTTAATTCAACGCGAGACACTTCGCGAATAATCAATCAACGTTCTCCAAAATCATTTAACGAACAGATTATTCTTTTCGAAAATAAAACTCTACACTATAGTAAAAATCGCATAAAAAAGATCAATGTTACTACAATACACTCCCTACATATTTATGTATCTTTCAAAACACTACCTCTACTCCACTGAATCCTACCTAAATTTGCCAAGAATCTTACAATCTTAATCCTTATTATTTATTATTAAGAATTATTGACCCTTTGAATATTTAGCTCCTACACCAAACGTTCGTCGTTTATTAAAAATTAGGTATGGAAAAATTTAAATACACGTGTAAAACACACATTTCCACACGAAGAATTTAATTAAAAAAAAAGTGGACATTCTTTTCATCATACTCGATTTTTGTAAGCTCTCAAAAGGTTAATAATTAATTTATGAATATTGCGATATTATTGTCAGATGCCTCAAAAGGGTAATATGAAAGGCGCATAAAACGGCTATGGAATAATTGTCTCGCGTTTTCATAACCCAGAACACCGCACCCTCTGCGTTTCTGTAGATGGCTACTCGCGCGACCAAAAAATTCAAATATATTCCATATCACGGCAGCGATGACGAACATCGAAAGCATCGAACACGTGGTAGGATAGAAGGCGTTTCTGAGTACTCACACAGAGAAGTGGTAGAGGAAGCACTTCCAGCCGGTGGGGCGCTCCAGGAAGTTGTAAACTTGACCCTGGAAGGTTGCTTTTCCAGCACGCCGATGTTCCTTCATGTGGTAACGACCCTCCCACGTGATACGATCGCCGCCAGTGCTGGCACCCAACAGTAGTCTTGGATCGACACCTAGAGATTCGTGGGGCACACGATTAATATCTAGGATCGTGATAATAATGATGGAAACAGCCAATCTCTGATCGCGGAAGGAATATGAATCAAAACTTAAGGGTGATTTGATGTAGGTATGAAATTTTATTTAAAAAAGGTTGAAGGAATATGTTGTGATTGGAAGGGATAGGGCGGCAAATTTTAGGGGTGCGGCAACCTATTTGTTTAATATGCGAATAATATGTTGAAGGCAATTTAATAGAAACGACCACTTTTTTATTTTGACTGCTTTGACTGAGTGATCTTTAAGCCCGAAGGCTTGAGACAATTTTAAAACAATTCAGCTTTTTCATGTAGTAAAGTAGCAATAGGGGAGACCGGGGTAAAGTGACACAAAAAAAGTTTGAAGACAAATAAAATTTTTCCCTTTCAATAAACATGTGTGGAAATAGATTTATAATATACTTTGAACATTACTATTGATAAATGGCGAATAGCAATACTTAAAATAAACTTAAAGTATATTAAAATTCAATTTGAAAAGAAAATGCCAAGAGTGACCACTTTACCCCATATATGGGGTAAAGTGAGCTACTATCTGGGGTAAAGTGAGGTGCAACAAAATAAGAACTTTAATTAAGGATATAGGTAAATATTAACCCCTTGCGCTGGAATGACGTGTGTAGCCCGGCAGCTTCTGGCTTTTTTGCACCGTGGTTGTCAAAAACTGTGGCAGATTTTTCATTTTTTTGAGGTTAGATTCTGTTCCATCACGTCGCGTGGTTTTCTAGCCAGCAGACAGGTTAGGGATATTGCGCACATCACTTGCGCATTGGTTCTTAGCAGCCATTTGCAGCTCAGTTTACCCCGGTCACTTTACCCCGAATGTGTACTCAATGGAAAATTAATTATTTAATAATGTTAGTATTAATGTTTTCTCAAATGCGTGTACATGTATGTTTATAAGCTTGTTATAAATACGCAGAAAAAAATTGGAGTCAAAATAACATATTTAAGACTCATTTATCCAAAAAGCTAAATTGAAAAGGAAACCAATTGGAAGTCTCTAAAACTTCATTTTTAATTTTTTAAATGAATTTCCATTTTTCGATATCTGAATGTGCATAATTATCATTGTGGTATTACACACATTTATTACGTTACCAAAATTTGTAAATATATTCTATTGTTAAATAATAAATTAAGGAAGCTCATTTTACCCCGAGGTTCACTTTGCCCCGGTCTCCCCTAACTCATACGTGAGTTGTCTTATTGAATTAATCTTACAATTGTAGCAACTCATTTAGGGTAAAACATTTTATGATATTTCACAGAAAGGGCAGACGCTTGTTAGGCTAGGGGCGCTAAACCTCCAAATCCGTCACTGATTAAAAGGGTAGTGTAATGATTGCGAGGATTATTACAGAGGAGAGAATTGTATTGGAATTTGGAAGTTAGGGGGAGATTTGTGAAGTATTTGGATTCTACTGAAATTTTCGGAGTTTAAAATAATATTACTGCGAACATTTGGTATATATAGAGTAGGTATTGAGTGAGGAAAAATGTTTGCAATGGAGATATGATACGGTAATGCTTGATCTGCGAAAATACTGGAGAATGAAAATGACATAAGCCGATTTACTCTAATTTTGAAGTATTAACGCTCGATAAATTATTCTTGATATAGGTAAGTTATTCGCAGGATTTCCATTTTCAGAAACATGCGTGAAAATATGCACATAAAAATTTATTCGCGTTAAGAATAACAGAACTGGACCTTTCAAGTATTACACACTCGTCGAAAATAATGAGATACCCATAAATTTATTACTAACAATATTCTTATTTATATTTTAAGAAAGATATGCTTGCATGCTTTCTCAATAATTACATTACTCTTGTCGCGAACAAGGGCGTGTGCGAATATATTTTAGACCAAACGTACCCAAAAAATAAAAGCACATTTTTTTGTAATATAGGTAAATGTACATGTACATACTCGAATCACTCGAATAAACACGTTATCATATATACCTCTCTTATTATAAGTGCAGAAAAGAATTGCAAAATTTATTTATTGCAAAAGTGCGCAGCTCACTATCTTGGTCAAAATAAATTGGATACGAATCGTTTTATCAATCATATTTCTACCAAAATTCTGCGTACTAACAATAAGTACGGAAATTTCAGAGTAATGCAATAAATATTTCCAGTACCATGTTTATATACTTCTTCACCCTGACAAGAGCATGCCGTTATAAGCATGGAATTATATTTTCGTTGTAACACTCCTTGAATGTATTTCAATGATACACGTGCCACAGACATCAAAACTTTACAAACTCCCAGCCTGCTGTCGCCGTTTCGCACGAGAAGAATTAACTAAGGCCGCGACCGAAAACTAATTCGAATTCCGAACTGAACGGAACTCTACGTGCCGCGAACTTATTGGATCTAATACGAAACCGAAACTCTGTTTTGAATCTTGAAACCGTGACGGACAGCCGGTGCGCGAGTGTATTCAGTTAGACAACTATTGGCATGCAAAATGTAATCCCATTCAATAGCTGAGAACTCTGCCGAAGTTATCGTACACTGTTTCTGTTCGTTTATCGCTTCGGTGTTCTAGCACCTGAAAAATATGTTGCTGAAGAGGTCTGAGGTGTGCGGACGAATATTCGATTGGAAAGCGCAGATTTAACGAGTCACGGAAGTATATCTAATGTTTAGATGGGGAAATATTCAGT
Organism: Andrena chrysosceles; assembly: GCA_963855975.1. Classification (NCBI taxonomy): domain Eukaryota; kingdom Metazoa; phylum Arthropoda; class Insecta; order Hymenoptera; family Andrenidae; genus Andrena; species Andrena chrysosceles. The sequence continues at coordinate 3,043,846 of OY979766.1, read as the reverse complement.
GAGTCATTCACACGAATTAAAAAGAGAATTTGGTGTTATAAAAATTGTGACGTATATAGGAATTCAATACTTTTGTGTTATGTCTCGTTGAATATAATCAGAAAGTGAACATATTTTCTATAAATTCTATGAATTCCTGTTTATAGCATTAATAATAACGAAGGACGTGAATGATATTGAAACAAGTTTGGTTCAATGATCTTCGAAAATGATGTGAGAAAAATATTTTATACTGTTATTACTAAACGTAATATAATACTCAGACTTACACAGAATTAATCAGAATTATTTATTACGAGAATCCTAGATATATGCTACATATATGTAACATATGCAAAATATATGCGATATACAATACGTGCAAAATGAAAAATATATTTTTAAACCCTCTAAGGATGAAACATATTGTTATCAAAGTGCCACTTGTTTAGTCCTTTCGTATAAAAATATACATTTGCATAAACTTTCGCAATTTAATAATAGTAGCTGTTATATAGGTTCAATCACTGGCAACGCAGATTTTGGAGAAGAGATACACTTTTTGCTCGAAGGTCCTTGGGTAACCGACCTGCGATTCATCACAGAGCTGTTATAAAAAGACACCTTCGCCTTCCCCACTACGTAACCAGATCCTGTAGAAACGAAAGTTCTACCCTCTAGCAATACGTCACTTGCTATCTTTCCAAACTCTCTCACTCTAAACTAAACAATCATTACAGAACCGATATTTTTACGTGACTTTGAGCGACGATGGTACAAAGCCAAAGTATAGGCACAAGGAAAACCCCTGTTCGACTTCTCGCCACGACTATTTATTGGCTTTATGCCACGACCTAACAACGCCCTTAAAAAAATGTGAATTCTTCAGAATTATATTTTATTCCAAATACAGTGAGATTTTTATTTTTGATAGTGAAACAATAATATCAGCCATAGTCTGATGCCAAAAAATTCTGAGCTTGACCCAGCAATAGAACTATCGTAAACGAAGTAAATGCTTGTTTTTTTTTTAATATTGTAATAGTAGATGATAAAACGCAACGAAGCAAACACTCATCATCAGTTATACATAGGGTAGAAGATATGAGCCAATGGGGAAAATATCGCAATTTAGGGGAGAGGTGGGATGAAAGAGACACGTATTGAAGGGGACATGGTCATTATCTCAAAGATAAAGGATCTGCCCAGACCAAAAGTGTTTTTATTTTGTAGCCACATTCATTCATGTGTAATCAAGCCAAATTTCAAGCCGATATCGTATCTACGACGACAGAAATACACGATTGAATTTTTTTGAGGTTCAAAGTATAACTTTTAGTATTTTCTTGAACTGCTTGTGAAATGCTGTTACCAGCGACTGATTTCTCTATTATTGCATCTAAACAGGTTTTTATTTAGGAACGATATCGTATAATGTCCGATCCTTTTTGTGTCATATCGTAATTGTAGGAATTAGATTTTCAATTTTGGTGCCTTATTTATGAAAGGGACACAACAAAAATTTATGAAGGGGACATCATTTTCATACCTGTCACCTGCGAAACCTTACTATTCTTCACTTGTTTCAGTGAAAATATGCCACCTAAAATTCGGGTTAGGATGCCAGTAGACAATTCATTATTTATAGCTATTAAGATCATTTAGTTACATAAGCTTAAGTGTTGAGTTTTTAGTTCCTATTACGAATTAAAATAGCTACTGTGATTTCAGTACCTGCATAAATAATAATTAAAAAAATGATATTAATATTACCTGTTTTTATTACACTGTCCCATTCATAAACACCCATGTCCCTTTCAATACAGCCAATTTATGAAAGGGGCAAAACACACTTTTTTAGAAAACGAAAAATAAGACATGTAAATATAGAGAGAAGCTTAATAGGCCCGTGTATTATTATAGCCAGATAACTGACCTTTCTAATGTTACCAATTAGAACTCGAATGGTTATTTAGTTTTTTTACACTCTGGTCCTAAACACAAGTGTCCCTTTCATCCCACCTCTCCCCTACTATCTAAATTTTTGCTCGTAGTTAATTGTAACAGATTGCAGATAAACTGGGGTTACATTTAAAAATAAAATACGTGAGGTATTGTGTAAAGTTCTAACTATGTGTACAGAGATTCTAACCTTTTTCGGAATAAAAATACAGAAGATTGTAAAGAAGTGTCGAACTATTAACTCGTGATATACGAGTGTACTGAATTTTTTAGTGTATTATTTAAAAAAGATATAGACACACAACCAAATAACCGTATATTTCTCTTTAACGATCTTTTCTGCTTTCACTTGGGAACGAACGATAACCCAATTCAGTTTTCACAATCACTCTACGTGTCTAAATAATGAAAATAAATATTCAAATAAAAGTATCGAAATGTCAGGTGTTTGCATATTTGTGGGATGAAGTCATAAAACAAATTCGGAAAGCTTGTGAACGATAAACTATTTCTCGCTTATAAACCATGCTCTACGGGAATTCCACTCTAAAAGGAAAGTTATGAGAGGAACGTGCAACAACAGGATCTGAAAAAGACCTAAGGTAGAAAAATGCCATGGTGCTCTGCCGGGAAATGAACTCGTTTATAAAATCCCTCCCAAAAAAGCTGATGGTCTAGACGGATGCCAACTTGTCATGTCCGGTACCATTAATAATCTCGAGCCCTCGCTACTTACGATAAAACACTTCAACGAAAGTGAATCGATGAAACTCGTATCTTCCATCGGTTCTCCGCATTTATTATTTAATTTATATAGAAACCTTTGAAATGATTTTTGTGAATTACGGGGCGTGTGTCTATGGAATATTTTCAAAGAAATGCAAATGAATTGAAAAATTTCCAACCCTTCCACCGATTCTTCATTTTATTTTGAAAAAATGCGAATAAAATTGTAAGATGTGCAACCCTTCCATCGATTCTTAATTTTATTTTGAAAAAGGGAAGGAAGAATTATCGTAAACTATGAAATTCTTGTTTCAAATACTGAAGTGTATATAACGTCTCCTCTCTTTCTCCATAAATAAATTCTCTTTCTCCTCTCTCAAAGAACACGCAAACTCATGTATATTATACAAAAATCGATGCATAACACACCACGTGGCCCCCTCGGCAGACCAAAACTTCCATAACTTCCAGAGAAAGAAGACGCTGCAGCTCGCTCGCTTGTCGCTGCTCGTAAACGCGAATTTGCTTCTAGGATACGCGTTAGGTACACGCGTGGTTGATCAATCCGGCGCTATAAAAATTCATGGGTCGTAGGGAACAGATTTCACGGCAGGGACGACCGCGATTCGCTGTCGCCGCGCCGCTGCACGTTTTTATTCGCCGTTATACCGCGTGAAACTGTCCACTCGCGAAAAAACCATGCAAACCGACTAATCCAATTATTGACAAGTAAATACCAGCCGCGGGCACACTGCCACCCGATGAAAACAATCTACTCGCGAAATTAAAGCTTGCCAGCGCGGCTGGACTCGATATCCGAAAAACGCGACCGTGATTACAGATATTCGAGCCTGGTATATCGAATGGAGGGGAAACTTCTCCGTTGGAACTAATGGGAAGACGAGCCTGGTCGTATAAAGTGGTGCTTGCTGCTTTTTTGGGTAACTCGAGGTCTAAGTATAGATATGTAGTTGGCGGAGGCACTAGTGGTTTAAGAAGGATCGATGGAGATTGGAAATGTATGAATCTGTGTGACCTTCCAGTCGTCGGTTATTGGAATAAGACGTGTGTCTTAAATTAAGGACTTAAGGGGGGAACCTGGTGTAACTAGCTGAAAATCGAGGCATTTTTCCGGAATTTTTTTTAAAGAAAGTATTTAATCGATCTTTCTGAAACTTTCAGGATATTGTATTAACAGGTTAAGGTAGGTAAAAAAAAATTTTTATTAAAAAAGAGCAACAAATAACAAAGTTATAAGTGCTTATGCCCAGGCCGTTGGCGACGCAATTGGTCCACTGCGGGCAACGTAGCGTTTTTTCGTTTCAGATGAAACCAAAACTCGAACAATTTTCATTTAGTTTATGAGTGTACGGATGAATCGTATCAATTTATTTCTTAAAAGATGCAAAATTGAACAAATGGCGGCCTCTTGAAAAAAAGGTCCCTCTTTCCAACGAAATTTTGCCTTAAATGTGTAAAAAAAAGTTATTTATTTAAACAATATCATTATACCCATAGCTTAGATCTGTAAAGAAAATGTTCATAAATATCCGTGCACAAGGCCAAGTCGATTGGTTGAATATTTTTGGAGTTACATTGCCCGCAAATTGTAAAACTGTCGTTTCGAGCAAAACGCGTTTCAAGTTTTCTGGTAACCTGGCGCTCCGTAGTAAAACCGGCTATATCCGCTTTAATTTTTCGAATTTCGTTTTGCGGCTTTGGGAGCATATTATCGTGATGTTTAACTATTGATTTATGCAAAAAAAAATCGATTTCTTCGACCCGCTACACCAGGTTCCCCCCTTAAAGATTTCTGGTAACCTGGCGCTCCGTTGCAAAACCGACCATATCTGCTTTAATTTTTCGAATTTCGTTTTGCGGCTTTGGGAACGTATTCTCGTAATGTTCAACTATTAATTTATGCAAAAAAAATCGATTTCTTCGACCCGCTACACCAGGTTCCCCCCTTAATACATACGTACCAGGGAAGATCTCCTATCCGTAAGTTCAAAAAATATGAAACTTTGGGATATGTAGAGGATATATAGGTATGTACCCTGAAAATCCGGATATTTTCGGAGCGAACTGTAAGAACTATAAATAACCAAGTGATAGTCCTAATTAAAAGAAGTAACTTTCGTTTAAAAACTTTTTTTTATAAGGGGTCACTTTCAGGGGTCATTTTCATCCCCTTAGAGTGAATTTGAGCAGCAAAAAAGTTGCGTAATACACTTATATAACCTCCACATATCCCCAGTTTCATAATTTTTTGAATTTGCGGGCTGGGGATCTTCCCTTGTTAGTTTCCTGACGTCAAGTACTTTATTTATAAATGAAATAGTATTAGGTCAGTGTAAAAATTTATTCCCTCACTATCAAGGGATGTTAAGTGTATGGAAATGTCTCTTTCTACTACACCTACTTTTACTTTTACCAGAAAAATGGTAAAAGATCATAGATAGCCAACGAAAATATATTGACAACAAAAAACTATGTGATATATTTTCAGTTTCATGATTCCAGAATATTATGTTCGATTAAAGGGCTAAGAAGATGTATGAATGGAAAGATACTAATGAATCTGAGGCACGGTATGTTATAATTTGTCTTATATCACATTCTTAATACAACTAAAAACACAATTTAGTACAGTGTCCTGTTCACTTTTATCGTAATACATATATCAAATTCCTAATACAACTAAAAGCACAATTTGCTACAGTGTTTTGTTCACGTTTATCGTAACACTTCACTGAATTTTTCCTTGTAGGTACAATCGCCTAGCAATTTAACTGTATCCCAGGACCTGTCCCCTGAGGCAACTTCCGACAACAGCATATGACGTCGTCTCCCCTTCCATTACGTACTCAACATGACGTAAGCCGATCCCTGGCCGTTAATATTTAAATTACATACACCTACACAAACGCAATAGCATCCCAAAAGGCTTTAACGAAAATAACCATTTCCTTTTTGTTATGTTTAGCTTTTACGAATTCATTCCATCAGGAACTGAAGTTAAACTCATTTCTATTCCTTCCAAGTACTGAATCAGGTACATACAATCATAATCACTCTCAATGCAAACAAATTCATGCCAAATCTTTACAACTACATCAATCAATAGAACAACTACCATTTCAACATACACTGCACTTTTCTCCCTCGGAAAAAAAATCCCCCACATGTATTTTCGATTCAAGACACAAGACTACCCCCCTCTCTTTACAAAAGGAACAATAATCTTAGAATGCCTCACCTCCGCTGAAGGCATCATTGTTGTCCGACTGCAGTGTGGTACTGGTGTCGGATAAGGGCGACGGATTTGGCCTTAAATCCGACGGTGGTTCCAATTTCAGTAAATCACTTCCGCCATCTCCTCCGCCCCCGTTTCCTTTCCCGACCTGTACAATCGTCACATTCAGAGGTCCCCGGTTACCTGTGGTAAAACAGAGAAACAGCAATGAGAGCCCACGACCACTAAGCGCCACCCTTTCGAAGATTGCACCAACCGCTAATTCGCGGGACATTTTAATCGTCCTAAATCGCCCTGCTACAACAGCAGGCTAAGTGTCTTGTAATTCCAGTAAAGAGTCGTTCTTTTGGAAATTATTATAATTAGGTGTCCTTTTTTTACTGATAGTAGGGTTAGGGAAAGGTTTTTAGTTATCACCGGTTGGAAATACTTTATTCTTTTTTTATTTTTTATTTTCATTAGTATTTATTTAATTTATCAGTTTGGTACTCTTAGTTAATGATGTAAGGTGTAAGCTATTACCTTTTGCACTCGAATTTGTTAAAATGTAGATGCACTAGAAATATTTTGGTAAATAGGTACTGTACTTATTTGATAAAGAACTTTGGGCCGGGGAACAATATAACACTATGTTTTTAAAACCAATAATATATTTGAGTTTATGAATTACGAATTTTTTCACTTTTTTCATGTGGAATTTAATGTTTAACCCTTCCGCTGCGTATTTAAATTTTCAGACGATTCTTAAAAAGTGTCGATTTTAGACGAATAAATAAAAGCTTTTACTTTTCAACTTTTTTATACCAATATGGAAGCTTGAAATCTGTCTTGCAACATATGTCTCTGTTGACATATACAACATATGTTTATTTCACCACTAAATATAGACTTATAATTATTCAAAGACATAGGATCAAGAACGCAGTGACAGGTGATGGGGTGTCTTAGGAACGTCTATTATCGGTAAGTGGTAATTAACTTCCGCTGTATCGAGCCCCAAGTGAGTTAGTCCGAAGCTAAGTCCACGGAGCTCCTAACCCTTATCTCCCATTTCTAATTTACTCGAAATTCTTCAGAAGTACGAATTAGAGGGATTTCGGCATAAAACGTGTGTGGCTGATGCCAGAAGACGCGCCTTTAATACTTCATGATCTACTAAGTAACTGTAATGCTTCTGAACTTATGTAACTGTTCGTTAGACATACACACGCAGCCTTGAGCCTGTTAATGTTTCAGAACTTGGGACAGGTAGGAAGTGAACGTTTCGAAAATACCTTGCTGACGTATTTCCAGAGAATTATGCGGGGGTCGATTTTCTACCTACTGTGGGATGACTGCCGTCCTTTAAATCCAAAATATGTGTTGAATTTTATTATAAATTAAATACAAAAATGACGATTTGTTCTTTCTCTATTGAATGTCCATTCCATTCTCAATTTTTGTTATTGGGATTTTTATGAGTCTGAAATATGACGTAGTTTATGTGAAATTAGGTGAGGGTTCGAGTTTGAAAACATTGTAAAATAAATCGTGCAGTTTTTCTGCTGTTTGCCCTGATCTTGTCTGTACTTTGTCATCGTGGAATGAAAAATAGAGAATTTTTTATAATTGCATCATTTACGTTATCCTAGTATAAAGAACAATTACTGTAACATTATCCTGTAATTTTGTACCTATTATCGTACAATTTGCCACGCGATCAACTATTTTTTTCCAAGCGTTAGCATGTGAAACTTTAAGTGGTCTTAATGGACGTATGAACTTAGGCCACTTTGTGTGCCTAGCAACTTTGTCTCCAGCATTAACAATTACACAATAACGTCAATTATAAACGACTTCCCTTTTCTCCTATACTGCTCTATTATACTATTATCACAGCTGATTATTTCATAGTCGTTGTTGTTATTTAAAAGTAACCATTGCCGTTACCGTTGCCACGTACGTGCAGCAGTTATTTAAATAATGAAATTACATATGTATTATACTTGAACGTAAACAGAAGTGCATTATGAAAACTGGCTCGCGTTTCTTCGTTATTTAATTGGCGAAAGTGCTTTGAAAGAATGCATTTGAGGCTGTAAAAAACTCACTACGCGTATCTTTTTCGCAAAATATACATTATTCAATTTGAAATGAAGACAGAATTACACTCCGACTACATGTTTCTCTAGATTCTTTGGAATCTTTTACACCCAATATTGACAATATCTAAATTAATATGGTTACGAAGTATTCGTTTACAAAAAAAAGCTTAATTTCAATCAAATTGCACAGTTCTACTAGCCAACTGCAAAAATGGAACAAAATGTCCACCACCATACTAGAAAAATTTCTATCCAGCACACGTTAATTCCCCTTCAGCCGCGATAAGAGCAAAGGCAAAACGCTTTCGAGCCTCTTGTTGATTCGATTACTGCGCAGGATAATTCGTAACCATACCACGACGTCCACTTAATTCCCTCCACTTATAACTCAAAAAACACCGTTCACTTTTACTAGTGTTCAGAAATACCTCTTGTTATTCCCATTACTCTCCTCGTGAAAATTTAATAAACGCACTACAGTCATACATTAAACACCCACCCTCTATAGCAACAACTACACAAAAAGTTAACACAAGCGTTGAGTAGCGTGAAAACACGCCGACGTCATTCCATTTCGCAAGTTTGAGGCTTTCACGATGTAACATACATGATATACATATCTCTTTAAATTGAAAAAAATATAGAAAGTTTAAAAAATATAGAATAAGTTTTTATTCGAATAATCTTCGAATAAAAAATTCGAATGAAATGAAATTATTCGACAATAACGAATAAGTTTTTATTTGACGGAAAATTTATTCGAATAATTTCTTATTTAAATAAATATTTAGTCGACTCAACGGACGAATAAAATGATCACGTGGTTTCAGCGATGTATCGTGACACCCGTGAGACCTAATGTTTTAGGTTAAGTAGCTCTTGTGATAGCTCGGACTTTGCAGGAAGATGTATGACCACGGTATTACATAAAGTGGCGTTTTGATTTATTTTAAATAAAATTTGGTCACGTCAATCCACTTAAACTAATGAAAAAATCAATCTCTTCAAATTATAAGCGTTCATTAAACATTGTTAAATACATACAAATACGCACACTTCCAGACCCACACGTCCAAACATATGTTGAACACAGTACAGACTTCCATCGATAGATACCCGACAGGGTATCACATTTATTCGTCGTTCATTCAGGTCGAATAACGAATAAATTCTTATTCGAACGAATCTGGCTAGAATAACGGTACAGATTTATTCGCGAATAACGAATAATTTTTTGACGAATAAAATCGTCATTTGTTATTCGCGAATAACGAATCATTTTTTGACGAATAAAATCGTCATTTGTTATTCGCGAATAACGAATAATTTTTTGACGAATAAAATCGTCATTTGTTATTCGCGAATAACGAATAATTTTTTGACGAATAAAATCGTCATTTGTTATTCGCGAATAAATCTTGGAGATTTATACGAATCCATATTCGAATGAAAATTTAGCCGAATAATGCCCAACTCTGGCCGTCATTTAGTTTTAGCTTTATAACTGAACAAACAATCTGCGACGAATTAGTTAAAATTATTTTCTAATGCAAATGATATATTTCTAATCTTACAACGTCCAGAAGTTAGAGTTGTTATTCAATTCGAAGCTTCCAGGTCCGAATAGTGTTCAATAAGAATTTTATCCCAATATTTCGCCAGGATTGCAACAATGATATTAAAATTGGATACGATATAAGTGTGTCAGCTGGCTCGTGATGAATCTAGCCACTCAACATGTTAAAATCTAAGCTACATGGTTCATAGGCTTTTGACGATTGTAGTGCCAATTTATAATAAGTATTTAGTTGAAATAAACTCAATTACTATATGTTAAATTAACATTATTTATTAAATAAAAAACGGATATGAAGCCGTGTACAAACTGAAAATTACACTTCTTTTTAATAATTCCTCCTCTCTAACAAATTATGATTTTAGAAAAAGAGTAACGTTGCTTAAGAACATATAGCACAGGAGGAAAGCTCTAGGAACTATTACCACGAAACGCTACGACTAACCAACGAATTTAATTGAAAGCCAGTGAAAAAGGCAGCTCACCTGTTCTGGAGGGTGGAAGTAGGAGTCCTTGGACCTCCTCGAGGGGCATCGCCTGTCCGTGATGGTCCCGGTATGGTCGATGAGGTCGATCTTTCATACCTCCTCACGAACAAACTGGCCGCGTCCGTTTCAGCGTGTTTCCTCGTCGAATAGCCGTAACAACGTTCGTTGTCAGAGGCTCGGGTCGGGACCAAGCTGGGGACCAGGTACGGGAGACTGGGCGAGTCCTGAGGGACTCCTGACGATGACGACGGACGGTGGTAGAGCGTCATCGCCCCGCCGTCGTCCCTAAGACCATGCCCAGGTCACGAAGAACCTCGAATTCGACAGCGTGCACTCGAGTAGTTTACCCTTCCTCAGCTGTACGAACGAAAAAAAAACACGACGGGTTACTTTCTTGCTCCCTTATTGTTTTTTATTATTATCCTAATTTTAGTTACTTGAAAAAGAGACGAAGTTCGGGATATTAAAATTAATGGTACTTTCGAGGTTTATTCTAATTTCTAACTCCTTCGTCACGAAGACAAATTAATCAATTAGTATTAAGTTATTTATCTTCATACTTTGAGAAATTGACTTGAAACCCAGCGAGCATTTCCAAACGGCGAAGAATCGCTAATCAGGAATGAATTTAAATGTTTTCGACACCAGTGATTCATTAAAGAGTGATTCATTAATTCTTTCATTAGTATTATAGGTTATTTTCACCATTATACCTAATCATCGCGTTATGAATTATTTATAGCTAATCTGTTTCATAATAATTACAGACTGGCTTACTACCGGTAATATACGCGATTACGCTAGGTACATTTAATAATGATGCTCGAAATGATTTATATACATCAATATTAATTATAAATTTTCAAACTTAAATTAACTTCGAAGGTCGACGGTATTAAAGGGTCGTGGCAATTAAAGGAAGAAAATGACAGGGAAATTATTGATCGCTTCGGGGCCGTGAGACCGAAGAGATTGCTCTATCAAAATAAACGAGTGGAATCGGGTAACCGGGTGCTAATTAAAAACCAATTAAAGGTATCGTGCAATCGGTGGATAAGTTAATCTTCTAGCCCTGGCACTACGCCACTGACGCAATGAATTCTGCTATGACGTCAGACATTGTAAATTCATCCAAAGAAGAGAATGAATTTCAATAAAATTTAATTCTTTTATAATAAAATGTACAGCATGTCGCGTCTATTGTGACGTCACATTATGTAGACGGTATAAATGGAACAAAAGAAACATTTCGGAATACTGGCGAAATATTCCACCATTTTATTCCTCTGAAAGCTCGCACCAGCTTGTATTGTCGATATTACTACTCCAAATGATGGTTTTCACATTAATGAGACTTTTGTTTTTGCTGTTATAGAATACTTATTAAATGAATTATATATTTCAAAGCTAGTTAACGGTTCTTGAATTATCGTGAAGGCGTTTCATTCTTAATAATAGCTACTATGGCTGCAAATGTTATTTGGTACAATGGTGAAACAGAAGGTGTGGGTGTTCAAAAATTGGAAATTTTTAGTTAAGTATTTTGTGCATGATAATACACTTTGTAGACTTTCAGGCTACGGTTTTTACGATCAACTGGATGTACGAAGGCCATTTATTTACCATTAAATCAATTTAGGTCGCTTATTGATTACCACTAGAAAAAAGAGTTACTTTTTCTGAGTAGACGCACTTAGAATCGCCGATTACTCTTGCCCTCGACTCACCATTAACGTCGGGAAGTACTCTACATACACTGACTGTTTCAATCCTTAACGACGTACCAATTTTCAATATAGTAATATTTTTCTCATTTCTTTTCAATTAGTCCTACTCATAATATTTCAACAAACTGATGTGTAATAAGAAATAAATGGTATCCCACTTTATTCATTGTATAGGATGTCTACATTAGGATCACCCACTGTTTTGACAATGATAAATATATTTATATAAACAAGACCTTTCAAGAACCTTCACTCTTTATAGAAAATTCTAATTCTTCCTTAATATAACAACACAAGATTTATTACACTGTTAATTCAATAACACGTGACACAGAAATATTCAAAGTAATCCATAAAATTAGAATTCAACATTCTGTGTTCTTATTGTAATTGCAAAACTGCAAGAAACTTCTTAAATAACTTTACTCCTGATTTTTTTCATGGGAGCCTATCAAAGCCTATATTATCTACAACATTTTTTAAACACCTATGCACCTAAATCATCTTATACATCTCTTTTGTGCCAAAGAAAATCTACACTTCCTCCCTAAAATGACCACAGACACCCTTCTAAATCAAGATGCAAAATTCATTTAAAAAAAGAATATAACCAAAATGATTTGTTTCGGAGAATGTATAACTAGTTTGACAATAACCTATTGTCTTCAAATTGATGGGGAAAATTTAGTTCGCTAAAGTGCATTGCTTCGACTCATTTCACTGCTCATGCGAGTGGTTCTACGTGTCATGCTGTTTCGTCCGTCTATTTCCACCCTCGTGCATTGTTAATGTTACGTCGACCTTCCGAAGAACGAGACAGCGATCCATAATAAACTTGGCCTGCTTAGAAGCAAATTAAGCTTAACCTAACATTTTAATCTAGCTGTTTCTATCAATCTCGAAGCCTCGCTGATCGGGTGTGCAACTATCAAGTTTCTCGAACTCGTGAAATTCAAGCTAAAGTGTATAAGAACCCCTTAATTATAGTAATCTTAACGAAACCATTAATTGCGTGCATAGTGAAACAGTAAAACGAATGACTTTTTAATTTTTTTTATGAAAATCTCAAATTCTTACGGAGCATATCATAGGTTGCGCGGGAAGTGGCACATGTTTTATACATCCTGTAATTTTTTCAAGTCAGTCTGTACCTTCGTTCATTCGCAGCTAGAGAAAAAAAGAATCGAGAAAAACGCGTTTAAAGTTTCTGAGCAAGGGCGACGCCGACGCTGTAGGTTGCCACTTGACCTTTTTAACTGCCAAATCAACAATTCTGCGACTTTTATCCAGAAAAGATAGTACTTTCGGAAAATGCAATAAAAAATCTATTTTTCAACTTTCTAGTCTCCTTAAGATACTTTTACACTCGGAGCCAAAACGCCATTTTTTCAGACTCAGTACACAGAAATTCTTAAAAATACTACCCACACTTTTGCTCACATGATCCTACTCCAATATCCAATACATTCCATACCACCACTACTACTCACAAAAACCAAACAAAATATACTACCCCCAATAAGGTCACAGAACCTCAAAGAAATACACTAAATAAAATAGTTGAATAACAAGAAATATTTTCATTCAAACTTCCCTTAGCGAAACGGCACTTCCATATACAACCTATTAATTTTCTATTTAATGTAACTAATTTCTATCCCAATGCGCAAGTACCTAATGGGTCCTCGGAGTGGTTTCCCGCCAAAACGGAGGCCCACCCGCGATAACGTTATCCCACACTTTCGACGTATCTCTTTACGAAGAATCAGCCCTTTGGCCGTGGCATCGACAGCAGACTACCGTGTATGCTGCCCGATATCCCCGTCTATAGACACGCTTTACGCCCGCGTGTTCCTGGTCACCGAGGTGGACGCGTAGATCGCGGTGTTTGCTCGCGGTACACATTACGCGCGTGTAAAATAGATCGATAGGAAACGTGTCTCGGTTATTGGGTCTAGTTCAGCGGAATGGTATAGCAGGATCGTAGACGGTAGAGACATGCGATCCCTGTTCGTGTCTCCCAGGCTAACGGCGACATTATCGAAGCACGCGATGTTTTTCTTCCAGTTTTTCGTTTTTCCAAGCATACCCGACGACACCTCGTCAAACAATTTTCCAACGACACGAAAAGGTAACCTCGACACCAGTTCCCCGCTTTTTATATTCCTCTCCTGGCAGGCTTTTATCTATCACGGTTTAGCTCGTTGGATACTCGAGGAAGATAAGTTGTAAGTATTTGGTCTAGGACAGATATGTAGCGCGGCTGGAGTTTATTACTACACACGACGCTTTTATGGTGCTTTGTGTTTTAAGGGAAGATTGTAGTCTAACAGCCACATTAGTACCTAACTGATATTTAAGAATTTTTTTGGAAAAACTGTTAGTCATATTGGATTAAACTCTTTTGGGATGTAAGGAGGCATCTTTAAACTTGCAGAAAATATTTTTTTATGTCGAGCCTTCTTATTATTTATTAATTATTGTGGAATCTTGTCCACCTCTTCAACGATGTAACTCCTGTAAGGTTCTTAAAGTTAGATAGTTTATGCTGGGATTGGTCCACTTTAAGGGAAAAAATGAAGAATTCAAGGAGTCAGTTCTTACTGTTCTAAAATCACCTACAATTTAACCTTTGGTTATATTCCCATAGAGCACACTTCGTTGCGGCAAAGTTGCAGGATGGCTGCAGTAACCTTGCGATGTTGTATGATTGCAGCGCAATGTCGATGTACCTATGGTTGCTGCGACGTTGCTGTGCAACATTGCACGGGGCGAACATAGAATTGTTTCTGCATAGTTGCTGCATAGTTGCGTTGCAATAATGCACTGCAACTTTGCCGCAACTATGCCGCAACTATGTAGCAACTTTGCCGCAATTATGCTGCAACTTTGCCGCAGCTTTGCCGCAACTTTGTCGCAACTTTGCCACAACTTTGCCACAACTTTGCGGCGTTAGCAAATTTTAAAACATAATATCTCCAAAACCGGCTAAAATAAAGTGTATACATTATACTTTATTGAATTCGTCTTGAAACGCACTATCAAGTGATCTGTTAAAAAAAAGAGTTCCGTAGTAAATTTGCCCCCTCCAACCATGCAATTTCATGTAAACAATTTCTTTTATATCTCCAATACGTTGGGAAATATCCAGGTGTTTACTGTTCCCGCGGACATCCAGTATAATGAACTAAAATATAAAATATATATCGGAGAAGGCAACCATTTAATCAGTTCCAAGCATAAGTCAGAATCTACTTTACTGGTGGCACGTGCCAAGCTGATGTTTCCGTGAACACAGTGCTTTTGGAACGACAATATATGGGGGTCGTAGTACTCATGTAGTATAAAAGTTTTTAACGTACGGAGTAATCACTATATATATCATCTACAGTACTCTACATCCAAGAAGGTTTCGTGGCCACAACGATAGCGCGTCGGATTGTCATGATTCAAATCTGTCGTAACCGGATAACTTTTTTTATTTTTTAACAGTTTTTCGTTGCCTCAAAGTTGCCGTGCAAAGTTGCCTCAAAGTTGCTGTGCAACATTGCAGTAGGCGGACATAGAATTATTGCTGCATAGTTGCGACAACGTTGCGTGAATCGTTGCAATCTTGCACCGCAACTATACTGCAACAATGCTGCAACGAGAGTGTGCTGTATGGGTTCTAATGCTATATGATTTTTCTACTCCTCTGACTAATTCTTAACGAGACATGCCGTAAATAAAATAAATAATGAGGGAATTCGATATTTTGTACGTCATTTAATGTTGAAGTATTGTCAGATGTTTAAAACTTATCAAATCGAAATTTAACATTTATGAAGTGATAAAATTGAATTTTGGAGAAGCTTTTTACTCCTAAAACTGAGATTGAAAGCAGGTCAAAAGGTACATAGAAAAGTTCGCCACTAGACAAAAATTAGAGTTCATTATGTCTAGAATGATTCTGGGAGGCGCTGTGCATCATTAGCCGAGTCGGAATTCAAAATAATGAGAATGAGGATGTAACGATCCACTTGCAACCCTCTTGCTTTACCAACATTCTGAACAAGCCTGCGTACATTGCATGCACAATTTTGAACACTGCACTGCAAACATTCCCCAACCAGAAATTTTGATACAGCTTCCGGCGTCGTACATTTCAACATGAATCTTTGAATAAAGTCTCTAATCGAAACTTTGAGGGATATGTAACATTTTGCTCGTCCATTTTCATATTATTTGACTCATGAAGTTATTTAATCGTTTTATATTTATTTTTTAAACCTAGCGAGGACATAACACGAACATACTGTGGCTTTGTGGGAATAACTGGTTTTTAAATCGAGGAAATGTTTTAATACACTTTGCTGTACCTATCGAAGTTTAAATTTTTCTTATCCATTGAATTGTTAGGAGCTATTATTGAAATACATTCACTTTAACACACGAATAAGTCGATTTTACCTCGTTTTGGGAAATTGAGGATTAAACTGTAATATTTAATGAACCATAAAAACGAAGATAGGCAAGAAATCGGATTTGATCAAGCAAAAATATTGATATGGAGATGAATCAGTTTTAAAATTTGATTTGGTTTATGTGTGAAATTTGTAAGATTCTTGGTAATGGATTCCATTATATAAATTCCTAAATTGGGAGCATGCCCGTGTGACCTTTGCATGGTTTCAGATTAAAACACGCTTTTTCCACGGTAAAAATAGGAGGAATTATACAACAGGGCTAGATTATGTTTTCCTTTCTAATTAGACATGTGCTGAGGCAAGATATTCTACGAAACGTGTAAGCATTCAGTTTTGTATTGTATAATTCTAATAATTCGTCGTAATATTAAAACTGTAGGTATTAACAGTTCTAAATTTATTTATACCCAATTTATTCCTTGCTAAAATAATTCCATTATTTTTCTCGACTTTTAGCTAATTTACAATGAACGAAGTCGTCGAAGAAGAAGTCAATTTTCTGAAGGGATGCCTAATCAGTATTAAGGTAATTAATTTTCAATTCAAATTCTAGGATTCTTTAATTACTTAAGTAGTCATTACTATAATTTCCAAAGAAAACTTCTGAATTCTACCTACTTCAATATACTAAACAAATTTCAAGTTCTACAACTGCGATGGCTGAATATTCTGAGTTCAACAATGTCTCCGTAAAAGTTATCCGTAATACGTTAAGTTGCAATATTTCGAGAAGAATTCCAGGTTCTACATATCAAAGATTTCAAGCTTCACTTGCCCTAATATTAAAAGCACAATATTATTTAACATAATTGAATTAGTGGCTTACGAAGTCTTGCCCATCCATGGTTACTAAGTAATCACTGATTAACTTTAGATAAATATCGAATTTATAACGAATGAAATTTTATTCAAATAATAACATGAGCAAACGTCTAACCCAATAATGTTTAGCAAGTTTACATCATCAAACTGCACTCGAAAAACTTGAACCAAATCTTTCTGCTTCAGTTTAAGCACTAAAAAAAAATGTCTCCGAATATACTGTTTTAAACATTATTTTCCTTCAAAATTCGCGTTTTATACTGCACATTTCGTTCTCGAAAAATATTATTGCCCTACTTTTTGCTCATTAACGCAAGTACCTTGCACTTGCTCGTGCATTAAAGCTCACTAAAGGAATTAATCCGTTCCCTGAATATAACGAACACGTATAATACATAAAATTGTGGAATTTGTTTGAACATGATTGAACATACGATCAAAGAGCTCAGAGCTCCGTTATAAGAGAATTAATGTACAAGCAATTGATTTCGTCGACGAAACACGATACACGATGCTTGATAAATAATCGCTAACACGATCGCGCAATCGGGGACCACGTTGTCAGAAAAATAATGGAGACCTCAGGCAGAGAACAGCTTGACATTTAACGAACAGGTGAGCCTCGAAATTCCACGATAAACCGCTGGCCAAAGCTTTTGTTCCCCGTTCACGGCAATAACCTGCTAAAATGTGCTTTCGAATTGTGAAAAGGTTAATGGGTCCTTCTCAGCTATCATGCACTAAAAAATTCCATTATGTGAGAGCTCGGTGGGAAGATTGATAAAGTAAATTGCTATCAAATTTGAATATATAATATCGTTCGTAGAACAAGTGTGAGTGTCTGTGAGAGTCATCAAATTTAAGTTTGAAAAATTCTCAAACAATGGGGAAATATCGAAGATAGATTTTTTATTAAATTCTTTATTCTGGGAGGAAACAGAAAAAGTGTTGATAAGATATTTTTTAAGATAGACATTTTAAAATGTTCTCCCTGCTAAAGTGCAAATTTTCTTTCTATTAAAATATAAAATACTCGTGTACGTTCTTCCAAATGAAAGTGATTAACGAGAGAAATTGGTCGTAAAAGCTCCAAAACTTTAACAATTTTGAAAAACATTACAATTATTGTCTTCATAATTTCATATAGTTTTATATAATAACAGCAAAAGATTTCTCATTAAAAAGATCGTAAATAAAATACATTTACTTCTCTCGAAAGAAACTTATTAATTATTAATTAACCATTACACATCGATAAACTTTAAAACTGTCTCAAATTACGATTCCTTAGGTACTCTCCAATAATTAACAGTCTCTGCTATTTATTGTGTGTTCTGTGCTATCCAATATAAAAAAGACCTGTTCTCGAAGAATGAAAATATTTGTCTGCGTTGAGTACATTCCATATAGGTGTGAAATAAATATCGATGTGCAAAGGTCGAACGAGAACATCGTTTGACATGGCTCCGTTTAAGCAGACACGAAATGCTTAAAATGGCGAGCGCGTAAAAGTGCCTGATGATCGATGACACATTAACAAGGTAAATGCTGTGACATTATGGAAATAATCAATAGTGCGAGCAGTTGACAAAAATAGAGACGTTATATCGCAACTGCACCAAGCATCACCTACAGTTTACCCGATCCATCGATGAAGCTGTTTAACGATGGAGGATAATCGAAGGTACGAACGTACGCGAAATGTTATTTTTAATTGTAGAATATTACACTGCTGTGGAGTTTTGATTTGGGTATGGGAATGGATTTAAATAGGGTATTTCAGAATGATGGGCTCAAAATTCGCCAAATTACAGCACTCATTAGAACAAATAGGAAAGCCTTAAAAATAATAGGGTTTTAAATATAGGAAAATCTTTCTCTTTTCGAATTCAGGAAACATTTTCGTTTACAAGGGAATAATCGAATAATATCTGATACCGTTGGAAGTGAAGATTTTTTTAGTTAAAAATAGAAGGGTGGTTTTAGAAATTGTAGATAACGATTTTGAGATACTGCTTCGTCGTGTTTTTCATTTAATGAATGTTAAAACACTTATAAAAAAATATATAGTATACTCATGAGTTGATTCGCTTAAAACTCCGCAACTCCATTAATTATGTAGATCACAACCTAAATAATATTATGAAAACAAGAGTTATTGAAAACCGATAAAATAGACTGAAAAATCAATATTTTCAAAAAGCCAGGTGCACATAGCACCTTCCATCGTCAACTTCCATCGTCAAACCAAAATACCACTTTCAGGATACCACAGCAATTACTTGGAAATTTAAATACACTACGCCCATAGCAAAACGGGAGAAATCGATTCTGCCCAAAGCCCCCAATCACGCGTAAACCCTTTAACATCCTCTGACCTATATTCCTGGACACCCTGAATCCATATCACGAACTTATTGCAATCAGACAGTCCGTATCAACACGTATCATCGATAACTGGCGTTATTACCACCACTGTGGTCACTATCTAAAGAAAAACGATCTCCAACTTGCCACGACAGAACGGCTACCGTTGGACAGTTCCTAACCCCGTTTTAATCTAAAGGGTGCATAGTTTACCGCGCTCCCTTTTCACACAGAGAAGGCGCGGTCGTGACACCCCGATATCGGCCATTGGAAATTGATATTTCAGAATCGGAGCACGGAACATCGGCTCGAACATCGCGTGACATGTTGCCCTTCCTTCGCCCTTCTATAAAGCAATCCTCGTAGATCCAAGATTTATATCGCCGTGCATCGATGAACGATGCTGAATCGTCATGCTAATCGGAACACTTCCGATGGAACGTTTTCTTTTTATTTAGCAATTTTTTTATTTGGTTCTAGAGGATTAAAGTGTGCAAATGTGTTTGCGAATGAAGGGAAAAGATTTTAAATACTACAAAGATAGATTCGTTTTATAATTACAATTATATACTATGTGTGTATTAGTGTACATTATGCACAGAATTTTTCAAGGCAGATAGAGAAACGAAATGGAAATTTAAATTGTCCAGGTGGCAGTGGAGGCTGTGGGAATTATTGATCAGAAGTATTGTTTTTAATTCTGTGCATAGGACAGTGACAGGTATTGATAAGGATAAATGAAAACGATAGGTCAATTATTTAAGCTCATTAATGGACAAGTCGACTGACGATATCTATTGAATTGTACCAATTTGCATGCACGAAATTGATAGGTTAGTCGCTATGCTACGTTCAACTAGGGTTGACATATCGAGTGTTCCCAATATAGAAGCATAATCAGAGTGGCACGTGTGTGACAATGCAGCTTGTTCACAATCAATTTAGAAATCTATATTATACTATCTTTTCCAAAAGTAAGTCATTAAATTACTGCTTAAACACAGTAAGTTAAGATAAATTTAAAAACAATTTTCTTCTTTTTCATGTAGTAAATTAGCAATAACTTATATGTGGGTTGTTATATTGAATTAAAATTAAAATAATTGATGATATTTCGCAGCAAGGGCGGCATTAATATTGAGTTAGCGAAGAAATTTTCTCATATTTCTTAAAGAAAATCAAAGACAACCTCTATATGTAAAACTCAATGCTTTTGATATATTTAACTAAAGTTTGGTATATTGAATATCTCTACAACTTCCCGAATCGACTTTCAAATTTGATTTGCGTGCATAAAGCTAAAGGAAACCACCCCTAAACTGCCATATTGCAATTAAAATGCTATACTCAAAAAACAAACGGGAGGACTTTGTGGCTAACTTAATATATTTAAGAAAATACAATTTTTATTTCTTCGTCAACTTGACAATCATTTGCTCTTCACCCTGGTAGCCACGTGCAAGGTGCAGAAATTACAGAGCATCAGAAATGGCCCGCAATGTCTATGCGAAGACGAGAAACGCCCGCTAAAAATACATTCATTAGACGATGCATTTTTATCGGTTGCACCAGGTGAATAGAGGAATCGAGAGAGAATATATTGTCATGGCTACGGAGCGTATCGATTGCTCTTGTCACTTGTTTATTCTGGCGTGGATGCAGCTTTGTAAAATAGAACGATTTCCCGCTAATTAGATTGCCAACCAACGAGCTGCGCCTTTTAACGACAAATTAGTTGTCGGGCTTAGCTATAGAATGGATTATGTCCACATGTCTGGAAGATACCTGATAATCCCGTGTATTGATCAAATATAGAGAACTGTTGGAAATTATGTCACTTAGAGACGTTAAGAAGTGAATTTTGTATATTTTGTGTGTGAAGTGGAGATTATTTGAGTGAATGGTAAAATTGTAAATTTATGGATGAAAGAGATGTGTATTTGTAGATTTGGTGTACTGAAGTTTGTAGATGCAGTTAAAAAAGGGGGCGATTTTTGCTGAAGAATATATTAATTTTCATTGATTAATAGGGTCACCTTTCGATTAAAAACGCCCCCTGAGTCTTTAACCCTAACATTCTGCAGCTTCGAGGTAACGTGTAATATTATGTGTCTTATATAGTTGGGGTTAATTCACATCTATTGTAATATAACATAGAAATCACAAACCTTTCTTTTACAATAAAATATTTATGAGATAAAATTAAAATATGTATTTTA
Source organism: Andrena chrysosceles (assembly GCA_963855975.1). Classification (NCBI taxonomy): domain Eukaryota; kingdom Metazoa; phylum Arthropoda; class Insecta; order Hymenoptera; family Andrenidae; genus Andrena; species Andrena chrysosceles. The sequence goes on along the minus strand of OY979766.1, from coordinate 3,022,174 downwards.
AAATTCACAAAGGTGTATTAACTCCATATATTGTTAGTTGTTATAGTTTCATGTTAAGATCATTCATCTTGTGAAATAGAGAAGGTCCAAATGACTCGTTTTCAATTAATAGATTAATTAAATCGTAAGTACAGGCCAATGCTATTTTTTTTCTGTTCATGTTATTGGGAGAAATTTGTGGAGTTGGATGGTTGTATGCGTTTCTCAAAATAAATTTGTATAATCAGCTGAAGCTGCTGTTTGATCTCACCAGGGTAGAATCATACTCTCCCTTAAATCCCATCCGATGTAATTTAACTGGTGCCATCGAGATGCAACTTTCAGAAGATTATCTCAGAAAGCCAATCAACTCGATTTAGGACCGGACACACGTAGGTAATTGCGATAGGATCACAGGAAGATCAGATGGATCGAAACAAGTTAAAGTTACTTCAAGCGAGTCGAACATAATTAATTTCTTGCAAGTGGGAAATATTTTTAGAATCGAACACTTCGTTAACATCACTAATTCAAAATCAAATTCATTCTATTATAATTAATATCCGGCATCCCTAACCACACCATGTTTCAAAAAAATCGCAACTTTTGAAATACTAAAATTGAAAAATAAACTCTAAAGAGAATAAAATAAACATTTTTGTAAAAATAACATTGAACACGACGCTAACAAAAAATTCAACATTAATTGGAAAATTTAACGAACCATTGAAATTGAATTAACTAATCCAATTCCAATATCATATCGAGTGGATGGAATCAATATTATTTATTTAACTCATACATTATTCTGCCTAAGTCGTCCTATCCTCCATTAAATTATGTAATTTAATCACAGGGCGCCACGAATATTACATGTTATTCTGAAATTGATACCGATGAACGATATACCCAGCAATAATAGACAACAACTCAACAATGCAGCAATTATTACTCTAACAAATGATATTCGCGAAACAATAGTATCGTTATCGGCAACGAGGTACAGTCGCTCATTACGGTCATCAGCGACTCCAATAAATCTTAATTCGCTGCGGTCGAGTAAATGGACTGACCTTTTCATTTTTATGAAGATAATTCCTTATCAGCGCGCAATCACCGTATGAAACACGTTAAACAAATGGGCAATGCTTATATCCTTGACGAACACTCCACCTACCGTTTGGTCTATCCAACTTATCTATCTATTTTACTTATCAGAGCTGTTAACCTAACCCAGTTCTCTCGAACAATGGACACCTGACTCTATGACGACCTGTAAATGCTAGACAAATTACCAAGAGCAGGCAACTCGTACTACAGGAGGCTTAAAAAAATTGTGGACACAGTATAATTTAGCGAGTAAACGATGTCCTGATTATCTGTGGAACTATATAAAGGGATATCAGAGAAAATCTGTGGAACGAAAGTTACATACTCACAACACTGGGATCGCTGGCATATGGTGATAACGATTTTTCTATTATGCACGAGATATGAAGTTTGCTTTTATTTCGTTTAATGGAAAGTTGTGTTTTTTTACTCTGTTGTGTGGGCATGGGTTGCTAAACAACGATGCATTGAAAATCGGAGAGTTTCTAGTTGTTATGCTTTATTTAACTAATTGAACTCTTTCTAAATTGGATGATAATAATGGGATGTGTTTTTCGAAGCGTCGAAACCTCGAAACCCAGTGGAAAAAAAGTATAAAATCAATAAATGGGAATCGTTCGCAGCGTGTCCCGAGAATTGGTATATTGTTATATTTTGTTCGAAATTGTTTAACTATGGTCCATAGAGACTTATGCAAAATTTTAAAGCAGGATATTCCACTTACAGAACAGAATCAGCACTTCAAGTTTCGAGAGTTTCGAAGCCTTACAAACTTTCGGATTCGAGTTTCGAGAATTTAAAGATTACCTTTAAACCCACCCCTAATTTATAATTAATTTATAAGTCAGTGATTAAAGTGTGAAAAGAATAGATCTACGAATAAACTTAAATTAGGAGAGACAAGATCAGAAATTGAACCAGAGGAACATTTCTTCAACTTTGAAATCCTTTATCAAGGATGAATGAACCTAATTTTCTACCAAATTTTCCTTATCTCTCCAATGGCAATATGAAATATTTCCTTGATGAATCCAATATCCATTTCCTTTTCACTATCAGCTCCTGTCAAGCTACGAAAACATCTATCAAACAAAAAATGCTTAAAACATCAGATATTCCGACGATAATATTAATACCTGATAATTAAAATTAATACCATAATAATTAATTTCGAAAATATTAATTTAACCAAGCGAAGCATTACAGAATAAGCGAAAAGGAGATTGGACACATCCATTTTAACAGATCGAAGTGATCTTTCGTTATTTTGATAACGTGGCTCACGATACGACGGCGATGTATTTTAATAAAACTCCTTACGTAATTCGAGGGGAAACCTATTTATAATATGATTTATGATATCGTTCAGCGAAAAGGCCTATAAACGTGTACTTTCACATTAAAGCTATTACCAGTGTGCCGCAGATAAATCGATACCTTCTACACAGACACACACTTACATATAATATGCACATATACACACACATATATAATTATATAATTTAATATATGCGAGAATTATATATATATACAGATTTAATGAAATTACTTATGTCGCATCACCGTGGCCTCCGCCAGAGAGAGGATATTAGAATTGATTGTGAATCTCGAATTTCGAACGGGAAAACCGAAGGCGTTACCACAATGGAATATCAGATATAATGGAAAGTTCGGCGCGGCAGGTACCTACAAAAGTTACGAACAGACGGCTGGTGAATTTATAAAAGCCTTTAGAGAACTTTGCTCCAGACATCTCGCGAATACGGAGATTATACTTTCAGAAAGGGGAAACTCTTTCCAACAAGTTGTCCCATCCCGAGCGTCATCCTTGCACAGCCATCGCTTCCGGCTCCACGAACGGAGCTCACGCAAAGGGAAATTGGTTCGTTCTCCTTGCGAGCACAGCGAGACCTCTGCTATCCGAAATGATTTTGGGGGGAGAATTTTTGGGGAAAGAGTATGACCATATTTAGATTAGGTATAGATTAGGGGTTGGAAACCAGAGGAAATTGGTTCACTCGTCTAGTGAGCTAAGTTGTTACTAGGGTTTTTGAAATGGTGATAGGCAACTGTAAATTTTTCTGTCTCTACGCTTGTGGAATTGAATTCTTTAGCTGGGAATCCACCTGGAAGCTAGGCTAAGCTACTCTATGCTAAGCTTTAAAAAATTAGCTTCAATACTCCTTTATGGAACCGTTTCCACCAAAAGCGAAGCTAAGCTGTGCTATGCTTTTTATGTTCTATAGCACAGACAGACATAGCACTGCATCGCACAGCTTAGCTTAGCTTCCAGATGGATCCCCGGCTTTAAGGAGATCAATGCGTAGTGAAAGTGTCTTTTAGGAGCCTTTGGAGAGCTTTCAGAATGATGGCGTCACGAGTTTGTTGAGATTTCAGCGAGATTAAATAATTGTAGCTAGTAATGTTTCATCTATGACATAGTAGTTTAATTACTGAAGTTTTAATATGTATATATTCTGTGCTAAAACCACCCTTGTAGCAACCATCGTGCTCCAAGATCGATATACATAGGGCCCACGAAATTATATCTTAATTTTTTGTATATTAGTACTTAATAGGAAAGTATCTTCTACAATCTCTTACGAATTTTCTTACGTTTCAAATTTATGAATTCATCCACGTTTACACTACTAAATCCTACAAGATTGGAGAATATTTTAATAATTCATTTCCAACATGGAGTTGGAAAATATCAAGTGATACGAAAAAGTGTAGAAAAATTCACTATCGATCCTTGCGAGAAAAATAGAATATTTGACCCCGTCAAGGCGAGTTTCTCAGGCAGCATCGCTCTTCTGGGAGCAATATAGCATGCAACTCAACTAAACGGTTCGTTTTCAAACGAAAATGGACGTCGCTGCCTTTATCACACTCCGCTGGGAATTCCGAAGAAGCCACGGAATATTCAGGGCGATTCTGATCTGCATGCTAATGCTCCAGGGGGTGAATGTAAACCCAAAAATCATTCGAAAATCATTATTGAATTATACAGAGTCAAAGAAAATGCTGGAACTGTTTTTCATTTGCTTCAATAAACACTAGCCTTTTCGTTCTTATTCTTACCAGCATTTAAAATCTATTGTGTAATCCAGTAGCGCACTCAGAGGGGGATTAAGATGCCCTGACACCCCCAAAGAAGAGGCTTCGTAAAAAGAAAAGAGAACTGGATTTTATTCTTAAAATAAATTTTTTTAATCACCTAATGAATTTTATTGAAAATATTTTTATTCATTCAACTCTGCTACCTCCAAGATTAAATCCTGAGTGCATCACTGGTGTCCTCTATATCTGCAAATAATGACGCTAATAAACTGGGGAAAAAACGTACAAAATTAACTCGAAATTATTCAAACGACTGACATTTTCCAATGAATGCAAAATCCACGGCTGAGTACATCGAGCATTTCCTTCTATGTTCCATAACTCAAGAATATGAGATATCCACATAAAATTTTATGCTTATTTTCATATACAAATTCCATCCCTGTAGTATCAATATACTTTTATGAATCACCCTGTAAATATTCAAGAGCACCCGCAAGAGAGAAGAAAAGCCACGTTTCCTCCAGAACTGATGACAAACTCGTGGCTCAATCGATGAGAAAATGTCTTAACGTTCGTAACAGAAAACTGTGAATTTTAATTGTGAACCAGAGTTGGACTCGATTTGTCTTTTCGCTGCTGCATGTGCGCTTTTCACGCTGTAATTCTAATTCATCGCCAGCCTGTCTCCTTTAAGAGACGCCTTTCATAAAGCACGATTAATCACGAGCTCAAGCCTGGCCCTTCTAGCCACGGGAAGAGAAAATGGACCTCGATATTGAAACGAAGGGGCAGAATTTTAGCCAGGAAAATGTGAACAGCGACACGGATATTACCGGTAACAATGCCAAGAATCATGTTGATGCAAGTGAAATGTGTTGAAATATGCCAGAAATAAGCAGATAAATTGTAGGTGAAGATATGCACATCAGATTTGCGGAATATAGAAGAATAATATGTCGACACACGCAAGATATAAATATAGTAGATGAAAGAAGAGGAGTCAATGTCGTTAAAATAAAAAATAAAATAAAATAAAAAAATAGCTTTATTAAGATATATTAATAAAAAGAAGCAAGCACCTCATGTTAAAGTGGGATATTACAGACATCCATCCTTTACTCATTAAACAGATATTTTACAGATGTATCAACATGCCCCATTACCCCACTGCGGGGCAAGTTGATACATTTTACCTTCGTCCAAATAACATTTTTTCATTCATTTTGTATGTATTTTCTCAACATTTAATTTACAATATATTAAAGAAGAAGGGCCAAAGTATATTTTAGCATATTTGTTATTAATAGACTGCGGATGTTTATGCACGTATAATATGTCGTAATATGCAACAAATATGCAAGATATATGCAACATTTATGCAACATATATGCAACATATATGCAAACTACAAATTGAGTCATCCAAAGTGGAAACCTGAAATATTTCTTGGAAATTGCTAATTACAGCTAAAAATGTTTCACACAGAAGTATCTATAGAACATTCATCATTTTATTATTTTATTTAGGTATTGTAGTTTAAATTGCAGTATATTACAATAGTTTTCTCGATGTTGTTCACAGTAAATTGGTGCCTCTTATCAGTTAATATTAGTTTATACGCCGAAAAAGAGCGTTCTACGTCACACGACGTTATTGGGGCATATTTAAACATGCACCAATGATGTGGCGGAATCTCCTGTGGCCCTTGAACATTTGTACCTTTTAAAATGTCACTTACTTCGGACAATAAATTAAAATTTGTATTGCGTTCCAATACAGCCCGTAATTTTTTTTTTTACCTGAAAAAAACGGAAATAAATGTCTAAAGTGCTTTTTATAAATTTTTTTTGCACGCGTAGTGGGGCTTTTAAAAATACTTTTTTGACCGTCGCAACTAATTTATTTACTGCCGGAAATTGTAATCGTACTTCCTCTGCTATTCTGTTCAAACCGTGCACCAAGCATGTTATGTGTAACATGTTTGGGTAGAAAATTTTTAAATGTTTCCCAGCTTTCAACATATATGCCGCGACATCTGTGACTAACAGCAATATCTTCTGTTCACCTCCATTTGGCCATAATATTCTCATGGAAGAATTTACAAATCGTGCTATAGTTTCATGATTTGTTTGAGGCAACTGCTTACAAGCTAACAAATACGGTTGCGTTTTTTCGTTTTCGCTAAGTTTACCTACAATCAAATTGGCAATGTAACGGCCAGTTGCGTCCGTTGTCTCGTCCACGGATATCCATATGTAATTGTCACCAATATTTTTACGAATCTTTTGGATGGCCAAATTATAACAATTTTCTAAGTAATTTTTTCTAAGCGTGGATTCATCTGGATGTCTTCTCTAGTATATTTTTTTAAAAAATTCCTCCACACTTTATTATTTAAGCACCGCCAGGACATATTAACAGCCACCATAGCTTGGCACATATCCGCATAGAAATTATTTGTTTTTGATGAAGATGGTCGATTTTGTGCGTCACTGTCATTATCACTATTATCTGTAGTAACAATAGCTCTATTACACTCGTCGATATTTCTCTTGTGCACTGCAGTATCCACATGCTGTTTTACTTGTGATTTTCTTTCACATCTGATTTCCTTATCACAAGCTTTACAGTACACACTTTCTCCCTCTACAACGACGTAATTGTCTTGTATACATGTAATCCAATTATTTAGTTTTACACGTTTACAGTTCCTCGATTTAGGCATCTTCAATTTCGATTGATATATAACATATGAATTGATATAAATCACGCGACACTCGTGATCTAACTGACAAGAAGTTCCCTGTGGCGTGGGATACATATATACAAAATTATTGACTCCGCCATCAATGTTTGTCAATTTTTTTGTGCCTATATTCAGTACGTAATGCAAATTCAGCGGCGTATCCACAAAACATATGAGAAATATGCACGAAATATGCAAGAAATATGCAATATGCACAAAATATGCATTATGCAAAACATATGCAATATGCATAATATGCAAAATAAAAAGTATAATTTTGGATTTCTCTAATGACAAAACAAATTTCTGTCTAGGTGGCATTACTTTATTTTTTGCCTATAAAAATATGCATTTGCATGAACATCCGCAGTCTGGTTATTAAGTAATTAATTCAAACAAAAATGAAAAAAATTCAAAACTGTAAAACGTATCAACTTATCCCGGTCTCCCCTATACTAGAAATCTGCTATGATATTAAAGTTTCTGCTACAGAGGTATTATAATAAACTACAAGGATTTTTCCTATATTCGTCGTCGATAACTAATGAGGGATATCAATTTAAATTAAAAGATAAGCTGAGATCAAGTGTTTCACGCCATGCAATATTCATGCAATATTCTCTTCTGGATTTTTAATAATTTATACCCCTAAAAATTCCATCCATTCGTGATGAAGTCTTAACTTTAAAATGTTCCCTGTTGTCACTTTCTGAAGAATTATTTTAAATATCCCAGCTAACAGTACATTTTCATAATCTTTTATTAACGAAGAAAATTTCTACCTAAAAAGTTCCTCTATTTACAATGTACAAACATACATACATACTATTTAAAATTGACCATTACTTTTTACTAAATTGACACCTCGTTAAACTTAGTAAGCACCTCGACATAACTATTTACAACAACTCATGCAAATAGGTTTTCAATTATCCATATTGATCTCGATTTTATTCCTCACTTCCATACGACTTAACAAACAATCTCGTCCACAACAGGCGGTATCATCAAAGATTTATAACTCTAACCGAGCAATCTAAATTGAATGTTCCCATTACCACCCACTAAATCCAGCTTAATCCAGCCTTATTTCCTCCAATCAGCCGCAAATTAGCAAACCCATTCAACTGCCTCTCAACCTCGCCTTTTCCACATCAAAACTGCAAACAATAAAATTTCAACCCCTCACCCCTCCTTCGAACAGAATCGCCGCCCCTTCGTCCTACAACTCCATATTTTTCATTTCAAATTCATTTCAACTCCATAAAACACCAGCCGGGCAGAAGGAATATAGGTCACGATGACTGCGAGAGCGGCCGTTCGCAGGAGCGCGACGTAACTAAAGAATTTCGAGGTAGAATCGATACACAATTAGGCAAATTGCCTAGAAGCAATCACCGTGGCTCGCGCGTAGCCCGTTATTAAATAATATAAAGAGGATCGATATCTTTCCAGGCTGGAGTGAACCGACATAGAGAACAACAGAACGCAAATCGAACCGCGGCGAAAGTTACTCGCAAGACAGTAACAGGTAGTCGGTTCTATGGCACTTGCGTGTGCCTTGCGTTTCACCTACAAAAACTTAGGCACAGACTGGCTTGAAAAGTTAACGAAACTGTAAACCCTGGGGCATAGGTAATCAATCGCGTCTGGGAATCCGCGAGGTGTTACTGTTGGATCTTACCAAACTATCAGGGATGAAGTTATCTGCTTTCGAAACTATCGAAGGTGCAGAAGGGGTGAAAAGAAAGTTTAAACTACGAATGATAACAGAGATAAGGTAGTTCCATTGGAAAGAATTGTATCTTGATATTTATGTCTCATAGATTGGCGATTGCTAGAATAGGCTAATGCTGTCAACATAATGTACCCAGCACGTAAAAACATGTTTTAAAGTTCGTTTTGTCCACCATTATCCGCGTGCAGAATTTGTACGAAGTCTTTTATATCTTTTATATCTTTTAAATTAGAACTTCACGATCACTACTAATAGATACTTCACCAAACGAACAAATATAGAATGCGAAATTAAAAATTCAAATTCAAATCAATTCAATCGAATTTCTTCGACATTTTGGTAAAAATTCGAACTGAATGTAAAAACCGACAGCTTTTATTCAGAATTTTCTTTGAACCCTAACGAAAACAGTTTCCTCAATAAAGCACTCTGCAACGTAATGGTGCAACCCTTTCTGCAGTTTCCACCAATGAGAAATATTATTTCTTTATTCTCTCCGAAGCGTGGAAAAAAATTCAATTCCATTCCCTCGATCTTGAATAAAAATCCCCCATTTAAAATAGATTACCTATTACACAGGGAAATGAAGCAGTAATTAATTAGTAAGATTTGCGAAATTCTACGGTTTCAAGTGGCGTGTTAGAAATTCCTTTCAATGCCAGCTTACTCCACGGAATATAAGCTCGATTCGCTGTGGCATATTTCCCGGGACAATACAACGTGACGCCAACTGCAAGCACCTCGTGTACGCGAAATGCTTGTCTATTTATCTCCAGCATAATTATCGTCGGCGAACTTTAACTAGGACCAGGCACACAACTGTGGCTACTAATCCTAACACGCCGCAGGCCATAGCCGCCGGTTTCGTTGGTTTTCATGTGCTCGTGAATTAACGGCAACGTTGCTTGAATTACGGGTCATTTTAATCTGAACGCGATTTCATGGAAATAAATATTTGGGAATGTAGGTGGCAGAGAAGTGACACTGTTTTGTACAAATCTCTGGTGATTGATTGACTTTGTATGGAAATCGAATGAAATGGATATTTACCAAATAGTGTGGTGATTTACATTTCAATACTACTCGTCACAGAATAAAGGTCGCCACTGAATTTTGCAAGATAAATTTGGAAAGATTCTTGCATTTTAATGAAACGATATTCTCTGCTAGTATTTCGATGCTTACCAATATCAAGTTAAACGAAGAATCTTAAAAGTATAACCTTCGGTACGGAATTATAAAACGAAAATACTACTCGTTTGAATTACTATCAGTTAAAATAAACCCTACGCGGAACGTTAGTGAAGATATAAAATTACCTTAAACGCAGTAAAGCGTAATAGAAATACTTTTCACGAAGACCAGTAGAGTTTACTATCAATTTATATGCAAATGCCTTGCATTACCGTAAAAATCACAAGTTACAAACAGTGTCCAGTATTTTCTACTTAAAAATAAATTGTAACGACGCATGCAGGGGTTGACGCTGCACAACAAAAACGCTGATTCCATAGCGTTTTCAGCGCGTATTAATTCGCTGATTATTTGTGCGACAACTGTTTCCGCTCCCTATTAACATAATGGAATCCCATAATTTCATGCGAACTCACGAAACAGGGGTATGAGCTTTGAACTTCACCCCGATTGCTCACGAAACGCAACCGCCCGGGTTAGTCACCCCCGTTAGTTATTGGCTGTGGGGTAAACCACCGAAAACTCGTGCAACAGTGTGCCCCTCGTGATAAAACTCGATTAGGGGTGCTGACGACAAAAGCATCAGTCATAAGTAAATTACTTTTTGCGGCCTTGGTGGGCAAACATTTAATCGCGACGAATATTGATTCAATGATTGTAATCATTAGAATATCGGTATTACAATTGAAAGTAAGTAAATTAAAATAAAATAAAATGGAAGGGAAAATTTGATTAGGTATTCTTTGTGACTATATTGAATTAATGAATTAAAATGAAAGATTTGATTCGAACAGGTGGTCTTTTTAAATATTAATTCTATGCGGGAGCAGGAAATTTATTATACGTATAGAAGTGTCTGGAAAACTATATTTTTTGTCAGTTTTGCCCCTTTAAATAAATATTCGGTGCCCTATACTTTTCGGAGCATTTGACGTCTATTAGAGTAGAGTGATGTAAGATTACGCACTTAAAGTTTAGACTTCCCTAAATTCCTTGGTATTACACAGATAGCACATATCATTGTGTTAGAAATAACTACTATCCCTTATTATTCGATAGGCAGTGACTTCATGTAAATTTACCTGTCACAACAGGTGACTCTACCCTGATTGACAATTGACTGTCAATCACCAATGGCAACTGCCACAAGTCAAACAATGAAATTCCCACGGTGCGAAATTTTTATCTCACTCTAATACTGTCAGGTATTCTAAATTTATTTTTTATTTTTCATAAAGGTCCTTGAAGCTAAAGTTAACTTGTTGATGTTCGTTGAGAATGCAAGGTGTTAAACAATCGATGAATATGGGTGATGCAAATGATCGATAAATATAGACATATGAAGTTAGAATGATTGTGTTTTAATTATTAATAATACAAGGAGACGAATACGTGATTGGTGAAAATCTGGATTAACAACGTGCTGAATATCATTGCCACGACGAAATTCAAGGTGAAATTTTTCAAATATCCTAACATTTTCTCCACTAACGAATAAACTAAGAGATTTACAGAATAACTACTACGCGACAAATAAAGAAGTGTACGAAACGAAAGACTCTTCCAAGTATTAGCAAACAAAACGAACGTTAAACGTATCCGTCTGTAATCACAGAGCAAACAGAAGATTCACGTGAGGGTGAAAGCGAATATCAGCAGGACAAATTCACGCAACTACTGCCCTCCGTATTTAGTTTCAAAAATAATCCCGACGATAGCATACAGAATTCTGCTAATGCAATAATATAAAACGACCGTTTTCATCCTACTTTCAAACTAATTCACAAATACAAACAAAAACAATTCCCCCATTTTCGCTCGAGCGAAATTCATTTCATGCTCCGCTCGAAACAATAGCGATAAGCGTTCATTCAAAGAACTTATTTTAATTAACGTACTCCCTATTTCTATACCCTGTACAACTGTCAAATTCAGCGCGAATATCACCGCATTAAATACCCAGTAATTCCAGCACTCTAAATTTCATCTAAACACAGTCACCTAATTATTTTGAGCAATGGAGCGATCCATAGTACATCTCACAATTTCCCCGCCAAAACTGACTAACCTACAAATTGTCCACGCCACGTTTAACCTCTCCCCGCTCCAGCTGCACTCGACGATCTATTCTCGTCGCACAATTAATATAACAAACACGTCTAGACCCTTCGATCACTCTCATCCCCTCCTATCTTAACGCTTCTCCAATAGAAACGAAGACAAAGGGCCTGTTGCCTTCTCGCTACAATGCCCTTTACGCGCGACAGAGTCGGTAAACGAATCGAACGGGACCAATGCTGAATACAACGGCAGAACGAAAGAGAGCGAGGCGCTTACCCGTTACGAGAGAAGTCGATGGGAGCGCGACGTGATCCACGGGCAGGTTATCCTGAACGATCGGCCGTTATCCAGCTCGCATATCACACAGGGCCAGTGGTTTGTACGGTGGACGATTATAGGAGATCCTGGTCGCATCGATTCCTGCGCTCGCTGCGTGAGGACGTTTGCCTTTCGCCAAGTTCCGCGGCAGCGGGAAAGCACGGGAAAACGGCGGGATCCGACGGCGAGAACAACACTGCGATGGTGTCACCTGTCAACGGCGACAGACACGTGTACCATTGGCCAGCTCGCGTGCACGTGCACGCCGTGGCGCGTGAGAGGCGCACGCTTGTCGCTTTCACTATCGATTGTGCGCGAAAAAGCCGTATAAACGGTGACGGTGAAATGGGAATTTTGTCCCTCGAGAGGCTCGCGAGCTACCACCACCACCATAGGCGGCTTTTCTACGGAGACAACTCGTCCTGCGGCGATACGGACGTATGTACAGCTCTGACAGCAGGCGTACACGCGCGCCTCTGTTCCACGCGCACACGCTCACGCGCATCCTGTCTGCTCGCTCATTAGGCAGGCGCGCGACTTCGACGCGTGCAATCTTGCCGCTTGGCCGTTCGTATAAACAAAGCTGGCTGCTTTCCGACAGCTTCGGATCTAGGGATGGAGTGCAAAATCACTAACAGTGATTTATCACAGTGATCGCAGAATCACGATCACAGTCGTGATTGAAGTTAAATCACGACCGTGATTTTTATAACTTGAGTGAATTGTTTACTGTGATCGTAATTCTTGATCTTGATTGAATTATTTCTTATAAAATACTTCAATATAGCTTGTTTTACAGTCAAAGTGTGTTAATTCAGCGAATATATAGTCAGAGTTGGGCATTATTCGGCTAAATTTTTATTCGAATACGTATTCGAATACATTTGTGCGAATAAGTTTTTATTCGAATAATCTTCGAATAAAAAATTCGAATAAAATGAAATTATTCGACAATAACGAATAAGTTTTTATTTGACTGAAAATTTATTCGAATAATTTCTTATTCGAATAAAAATTTAGTCGACTCAACGGACGAATAAAGTGATCACGTGGTTTCAGCCATGTATCGTGACACCACTGACTGACACCCGTGAGACCTAATGTTTTAGGTTAAGTAACTCTTGTCATAGCTCGCACTTTACAGAAAGATGTATGACCGCGGTATTACATAGAGTGGCGTTTTGATTTATTTTAAATAAAATTTGCTCACGTCAATTCATTTAAGGGGGAACACCACTGTGACGGCCGGAAAAATGAGCCCATTTTTAAGATTTTTTTAAGGGACAACTTACAGTTTTATTATAAAATTGTTATTACCTATCTTTAGTACAATGTCTTAAGAGACTATAAAAAAAAAGTAATAGAAAAACATGCATAGATTTCCATATACAGTTAATCTCCTACATCCCTCACAAGAAAACATAGGTCGCTTATCGAAATGATATCTTTGGAACGGCAACTCTGAAATCAATTTTTTTTTTTAATATAATCGGTATGAGTGTAGTTTCCGTTGTACGTACCGATTTTTAAAAAAAATTATTTTTGTAAAAATGGTGCGCTTAGGAAGAAAAAGTTTCGAAAATCCGCAAAAAAATGGATAGTTTTTCGAGCGTATTTAAAAAAATATGTTTTCGATCAAAAAATCGGTACGTACAACTGAAGATACTCTTGTTTTAAAGATCCTATCAAAATTTCAAGTCGATCGGATAAAAATTGACAGAGTTATTGATTCGATCAGTTAGAAAAATGTCGTTTCGAGAAAATCGCGTTTAAAGTTTGCACGGGAAAAATCACACTTCCGTTCGTGACGTTCACTGTCACTCGAATGCCCGATCAACGGTTGCATTTCTTCGATTCTCGAACGAACAGCGTACCGTGCGTAAAAACGGGAAAAACCCAAAATTTATAACCTTTAACAATGTGGGGGAACAGTGGGTAAGAAAAATGTCGACGCGCTATTTGCCGCTAACATAGCGCGCTCGGAACGGCATCGTGACGCGTCTCACAAAATGCACTGTATCTTCGTCAATTCTTCGAATATCAACTTGAAATTTTCAGAGAGTATTTTTGAAGAGTTAAACATTAAGAAAGTGAAGAAAAAAAAATCGAAATTTTTTCAACTTTCACAGTGGTGTTCCCCCTTAAACTAATGAAAAAATCAATCTCTTCAAATTATAAGCGTTCATTGAATGTTTTTAAATACATACAAATACGCACACTTCCAGACTCACACGTCCAAACATATGTTGAACACAGTACAGACTTCCATCGATAGATATCCGACAGGGTATCACATTTATTCGTCGTTCATTCAGGTCGAATAACGAATAAATTCTTATTCGAACGAATCTGGCTAGAATAACGATACAGATTTATTCGCGAATAACGAATAATTTTTCGACGAATAAAATCGTCATTTGTTATTCGCGAATAAATCTTGGGGATTTATACGAATCCGTATCCGAATGAAAATTTAGCCGAATAATGCCCAACTCTGTATATAGTCAATGTATGCACGCACTGATTTGATTGGCTAAAGTATTGACATATTTTTTAACTAAAGTGAAGAAATATTCGTTAATTTAAATAGATCAAGAACGATTACATTGGTTCAAAATATACAACTGAGATCCTATAAGAACAGTGAGGACTTGAGAATGTTTCGAGAGAAAATAGAAATTGGGGTTATGTGGCGCGTGCAAAGAGCAGTTATGCTCTCCACCAATCAGAAGCGATCACGAAAATTACGGATCACTGTGAAAAATCACCGTGATTGGGAACGAACGTGATCGGCTCACTCGTGATTCACAAATCACGGTTCTAGCCAACACTATTCGGATCGCCTCTTTCGGTTTCTGCATCCGTGGGGGCACTCTTATGGCAAACCTTTTAATCGGCGTCCATTTTGTGCTTTCTCTGCAGCCAAATTCTTTCCCAGCACTTTTCATTAACTTCCGGGTATTCCGAATTTGCTCGTCATAGTGCGGGAGAGTGTGAAACAATGCTTCATCGTTAATTTGAATTTTGAATGTATAGTAATTCCAATTTTTTGAAAGGGAATAAAAAAGAAATTATAGTTTAAGGTATTATGAATATTAATCGATATTTTAATACTAAAAATGAGTTTCTCGATGAGATTTTATGAATTTATGAATAATGTAAACTGGTTTGAGTTTGAATAATGCCCTGTATATTAGTTTTGTAATAACAGTTTACTGGTGAATAAACTGGTTTGTTTAAACTATGCCATATAGCTTTTAAATTATCGATCGGAGACCGTCGCGAACGAAAAACGCAGACACGAGCACGACCTCGCTAATTCTGGAAGTGAAACTTTATGTTCCATTACATCGCCAGAAACGCGGAAACTTTTCCCGTGAAATTGCTGACGTCCAGATATAGCGATCGTTAAATGTCACATCGAGAGTGAAATAGTACTTGACGAAGTCGAGTATGAATGAATGGAAACGATGCGCGACAATGAAATCGAATGAGAAAGGGTGAACTGGAACGAATTAGGGAACACAATTTTACGGAAACGTGTTAAAGTCAGTTAGCTAGGCGTAACTCGGGGAGTTACCTGAATTTAATAAAAGGGAATGAGATGGTAATCTGCTCCTCAAGGTAATTAGGGTGCATGGCTCAGAGTAATTAAATGAAATAATATTGTGTATTCTGTGCTATTAGTTGGCATAGTAGATTTAAAAACCTGTTGTTGGATAAAATCGTTTGACTATCCAACTCTCGAATTATGTTTAACAATGCATACATACATATTGAAATATTTCAAAATTTTATATAACCAACTAGCAAAATACCCCGCGCTTCGCTTCAGACCTAAGAAATATTAAGGACTCCATGAAAATACAGTTTACCCCTTTTTACTCCCTTACGGGTTGATTAAGGTAAAATCCTGAAATTGGTTTTTAAGCATTTGTGTGGGCAATCATTGTAAGTAAGAACCAAGTTCATATCAAATCGGGCGTAAGAGATTAAGGAATCTGAGAAAATACATTCTACCCCTTTTCAACCCCTTGGGGACGGAATTTTCAAAAACCCTTCCAAATTTCACGTTCCTAAGTTAAACGGGTTATGCTGGGCGTTGATGAGTCAGTCAGTTAGAGCTTCTTCTTTTATATACATAGATAAATTAATCCTACAAGTACAAAATTTAATTTTCTAAATGAAACTCCTCCGAATTCGTGGAATATAAATAAAAATATAATTATATTAGCTAAGTTTTGAATATTGGATTCCATCCCAACACGTTTTCTTATTTCTTCTTACATCCACGAGTTTCCACTTTGAAGTTCAAATTGCTATACCCTGCCTCCCCACTGTAGCTATTTAAATAACTTCCAAATAAATGCAAACTAGGCACGTGCTTATAAATAACTAGAACATAAAACAAACGGGTCAACATTAGTCACAACAAGTTTTTTCATACTTCTTAAATTCATAAAAGAAGGTACTTTTGAAACATTTCATAGCCCACAGAAAATTGAACTACTGTGTCCCGTGGAGATGATCCGCTCTCAAACGTTGTAGGCAAGCAGTAACGATGCAAATATGTAAAACGGTGTTCTGAATTAAAGAGCCGCTGTCGCAAGGAATGCTTTCTAAACAGGGCCTAAACGTTCGCGCACTTAAGGTTGTTTGATGTTGTGCACGGCACGATTGAGAGACACGTGTGTCGCACGCAATGGTTCCTTCGGAGGCTATAGAAAGCGGCATTGATGACGACTTGATGACGAAATACCTCGATGGCCTACCTCCCCCGTAATCTATACTAGCATTGCTAGTTGAACATCCGCACAAAAGTTAGATCACAGTCCACGAATATTTCATTTCATACTCTCAAGGACGCGGAACCGTCCCAGTGATACTTCCACGTGATCGATCAGCCTTAGGTGACCATGCTCGTAGGAGCTATCGCTGCATGCATTTTTCTACGCTTCCGTCGGTCTCGGTAATGGAAATTCAGTGACCAGCCAGCATACATTTCTCTGATTGAATCACGGGCGAGCGGGGCGGATGCGCGTTGTTTAACGACTGGTTTCACGGAAAAAAGCGCAGCCCAATTACGGTGAAACGTGCGGTTTTATTGACTTCGTTCTCGAAAAGCTGGAACAATGACTGTTAAAGCATCGACAAGTAGTTTTTACATTTGCGAATAAATGTGGTATCGCTGGAATTGGCTGTTTGGTAAAATAATATTTAAAGTGATGCGGCTCTTGGAAGAAATTAAGCAACGATTAAACGCTTCGCGATGAATATCGTGATTCATATTTAAACGAGTCAGAAGCACCAGGGGCCGCGGTTAATTAACTTGTTTGAAGATAACTGACAGTGCAGTAATTAATTTCACTGCGAATTTCGTTCCATTGTACTCCACTGCAACCGAAGCAGACTTCCTCAAACTTCATTGAACACACGAGTAAGTCGAGTTGAAAAATCTGAATCGGTGCTTCAGACGATGCTTTGTATGTATGATGCTTTAGAAATTTTAATATCAGAATGTTTAGATTATGAGCAACAATTACTGCCATCAAAGTGAATTTACTTAAATTCTCGCTGTAATCTTCATGAAACTGTTGACAAAATCTAAGAACACTCCAATTACAGATGAATTAGAGCGCCACTACTCGGTAACTCGTTGGATAAATAGTATATTGGAACGGCATTGCTTTTATTAGCAGCCACATTTCAGAGAATATGACAGCGGTCGTCTATTCGAGTGTGTGATTAAAATTGGTTGACATTTAGCGGTACACATGTAACCGCGGGGTACTTCGACATGAATAGATACAACTGTATGAATGAGTTCAACGTAAGGAGATAACGAAGGAAGTTATTAAATTGCCAGAAGAATGGCATATTATTTAGATAAAGAATTGATGACATAAAAATACCAGTAGTTAAAGTAGAAAATACCTCATCTTGATTTGTTATTCAAAGGTTCGAAAAATCCGAAGTATCTTTATTCGACGAATAACGAATCAAATTTTATTCATCCTTCATTCAATATTCCAAAGTATTATTTAGATAAAATCTGTGGTCTCCAATTCGTATTTCATAAGATACTTAAAAATATTAATACTTACATAGCGATGTGTACGATATTAATTTACACAACGCTGGGTATAAATAGTTCTGTAGAATCAGTTAGCTGAACTTGTAACGAAAATTATGAAACCACGAGCGCACAGGTAACTGGAAAACAAGGTCAGATAGGATGCATAATTCCATGAACTATTTTTATTATCTTGAAATGCTGAATACATCCGCAAAGTTAGTTACAAACTATTAACGTGATACCCTGCATAATTACGAGGTGGTATCTGTGCGATATATTCACAATATAATTGAGTATAATTAGAGTACTTGAAGATATCAGGAATGGTTACCATTAAAGCTTTGAGGGGGTAAATCTTCTATTTAGCAAAGAAAGCGAATTTTGTCCTTGGTGCGTTTTCAAAATAAATATTCAGGCACCCCTGGGTAGCCCTTTCGATGCTTTCCAAAAAATATCGGCGCGAAACCACGCCGAAGCAGTGCAAAGGGTAAAAATCCCTCTGGCGTGGGAACACGCCGACGCCACTCAGAGAGTCTCGAAGCGCACGTGCCTTAAATTTCGCGGTGGCCCGATTCGGTGTGTGACGTTCGCTTGAAAAATAAAGTAGATCCAGCGTTCCGCCGATAAGATCGTTCTACGATAACAATGTGGCGGCGCGGAACGGCACGAAATCGAGTCGTACGCTGTCAAGATGCGAAGGCCGGATAAAAAATATCGTTTGACGCTAAGGGCGAGGTTGTCGGTGGAAATCTTTCCAGAAAATGTGATCGACGTGAATCAATAAACACCTAGGATGCTAATGCCGTGACTAAACGGTATGCCGTGCACCTTTTATTTTTAATACCTTGAATAATGCATGATTCAGTGGAGCACGGGTCAGGCGATCCGCTACGATATACAGTTAATAAATCTAGCCAACCGATCAGTCACCGTGGAAATAAGTAACTGTATTATTTTGCTGGTATAGAAAATATACTGTGCTAAAAATATGTAGAGAATGATCAGGGTCGGTCGTTTAGACTTACGGATTTATTGGAAATAATGAATAATTAATTATTTGCGTAGAAATAGAATGTGGATCGATGTGTGTTCAGTTCAACGATAGGCTGGATAGAATTCTACAGTAGTGAAAGTGCAACGTTTAGTGCCTGCTCTAACTGCAGTAGATAAGCCCTTCATTGGTCAGACCCCAGAGGAGATATGTACAGGCAGACAAGGTACATATGTACATATATATAAAAAAAATTTAAATAATTAAAATCGACTTCAAAAAAATAAAATTGCACTAAAAAGTAAAATATAATTTTTTTCCTTATTTAATAAAAAATTTAAAAATAAAATTGCACTAAAAAGTAAAAAATAATTTTCCCCTTATTTAATCTACGACTCTCATATTTTTAAGTCGGCGCCAGATTTACACAGTGCAAATGGTGACGCACCGACTTCACAAATATGAGAGTCGTAGATTAAACAAGGGAAAAAATTGTTTTTTATTTTTTAGTACAATTTTATTTTTTTGAAGTCGGTTTTAATTTTTTAAAAAATTTTTATTTCTAACTTTTTAGTTTTATATATATTGACACAACATGTTGAGGAGATATGCACGTGCGTACATAAAATAATAATAATTAGGTGACAATAGTCTTTATTATTAACCAGAACTGGCAAAATATTGGGTTAATATGGATGCAGTTGTGTATGTTGGGTGGGACCACCGGGGCATCGCCCACTTTTAAATAAAAAAAAAGATCATCAAAATCGGTCCATACGCTGAAGAGTTATGCGGGGACAAACATAAAAAAATACAAACGGATCGAATCTATAAGCTCCCCCTTTTTGAAGTCGGTTAAAAATTAATCTGACGTCCAATGTATTTTTCTGTCCCGGGATTGGGGGATCAAGGACCCTTATCATTTTAGGGTCACACGCAACGTTAACGACAAGTCCCGAAACAGATCGTAACGCTACGCGTGGTAGGAATCGGGATTCAACGCGAGATACATATCGATACGATAAAGAATACAAAAATTTTCTAATACGCTGGAATGAATATTTCACCCTGGACTGCGGAGCGCCGTCTCCGATTCGCTGCACTCGACTGATGATTTACACCTGTTTCAGAAAAACTGTATTCTTTATTCTTTACCGTGTCGATATGGAAGTCACACCGATGGATTCCTTATGTTTCTCCGTATGCCCCAGGACGGCCCGGACGCTTAAGCGTCGATAAGCTGTTTCTTTTTATATAATTCTTTCAAGAGTGATTAGGAAATCATATTGAATTTGATAAAATTAGTTTGATATGGCTATCACTATTGGATGTTTTTATATTTGTAGGATTCTTGCGTTAATTGACGTATATAATTAATACCCCGATAATAACTCCGATGAGATACGAACGTTTTCACTGCATTATCAAATTGATTATTGCGAATGTTTTGAATTATTAATTTTGCAGAATCTAATTGCTCTTCTTGTAAAAATATGGGAAATATGAATTTGGAGAAAGGAATTATATGTGCAGAGATTTATTAATATTAAAAGTTCACATATTTTTGTAACAGTACTCATAAAACAGAGTAAGAATAAAGAAGAAATCTTTATTTCATTCAGCCTCCATTTTAATACATTTTTGTTTTATTATTCTTAAATTTCTCAGTTGCAATGAACCCCCAAATGATAAATACCGTCATAACAGTGAACGCGCAGCCGCACGCAGGCCATGTGGCGGATTAGTAACGTGTACACACACGTATAAAAAAGGAATTTTATTTATATTTCGTTCTTACAACTTCGATCATCGTACAGGTAGAACCGTGCATATAGAAGTAAGAGAAAATATTTTTTAAGAGACATTTGCTTCGCAAAGTATCTCCTACCTTTTCAAATACATATTTCACGTTAACAATATTTAATTTTACGAAACACACAGTACGATTTCAGAGAGAATATTTAAGTTCACCATTTATCTCCATATGTTAACATAAATTTACTGGAATAAAATCTTTAGTAATAATATGAAAATTTTCAAGAAACTTTTAGTTAAATACCATGTGTGGAATTTGGGCTTTGTTCGGATTGGATGGACAACCTTTGGCCTGCATCTGTGAAAACTTCGAAAAAATTAAGCATCGTGGACCAGAAGCTTTTAAATTCGAATCCGACACTACAGTTAAGGTACAATTCTTATAAAAGATTTAAAACATCTTGACATCTGTTTATTTGTATTTTTAAAGTGACTACAAAAGTATAGTTCTTCGCATAACTTTACACAATCTTTATTTGCAGAATGGTTACCTAGGATTCCACAGATTGGCCATTATTGATAATCTCCATGGAATGCAACCAATGAGACTTTATAAATATCCGCATCTCTTTTTATTATGCAACGGTGAAATTTACAACAATAGAGAAGTGAAACTTATTCCATCAGTTATTATCTCATTATTATATAAAAATCGTTTCATCACTGTATCAGTAAACTTTTATAGATTGGTCAGGAATATGGATTCGAATACGTTACCGAATGCGACGTTGAAGTAATATTACACTTATACGTAACTGTTGGCGCTGAGAATGTTGCCAGAATGTTGGATGGCGTTTTTGCATTTTGTTTAATGGATATCGAACGTAGGAGAATTCTTATCGGCAGGGATCCCTACGGTGTTAGACCTGCCTTCCGACTATCTTCCGATGACGGACAATTAGCAATTTGTTCAGAGAGCAAAGTAACAAGTCACTCAAACTTTACCTTAGTGCGTTGCAATTATTTATTTATTAGAGTATGTATTTAGGGACTTATGGGAATAAAGAAACGAGTGAAGTCCAAGCAACTATTGGAACCATTTCCTCCAGGCCATTACGAAGAGTATGAAATATTAAGCAACGGCAGAACAAAATTACTAACGAGGGTGAATTATCACAAACCTGGAGACAAGCCTAGTTTCAAGGCTTATACTCCATGGAATGGTATGTTAAAATGATTGAAATATATTGTTTATAAGTTTCGAGTGGACATAAACTAATGTAATACATTTTCTTCTTTTAGAATTGCATAGCACGGATGTACATGGAAACATAAGGACGTTGCTATCGGCTGCTGTGAAAAAGAGATTGATGGCTGATAGAAAACTTGGGTGTCTATTGTCAGGCGGTCTGGATTCAAGTTTGATCGCAGCTTTGCTTGTAAAGCATGCGAAAGAGGAAAATCTAGCGTATAAAATACAAAGTTTTGCTATTGGAATGGATGATAGTCCAGATATTATTGCAGCTAGACAGGTTTAAACAAGATGCTTTTGTATTTTACTGACCCCGTCGTTATGTTAGTATTTAGAAATATCAGTAAGTGTTTATTAGGTTGCAGATCATGTAGGGACGGAGCACCATGAAATACTCTTTTCGCAAAAGGATGTGATGGACGTTCTGGACGAACTTATCTATCAATTAGAAACTTACGACATTACCACAATCCGTGCTTCTATCGGGTAAATTGTTACACGCATCGCGCATATTCAATCACACTTATTTCTCAGCTTCCCAATTAAATATTCTCCTAAATTTTAGTATGTATCTTATCTCGAGATACATCAAACGGAACACGGATGCAACTGTAATATTCAGTGGAGAGGGTGCGGATGAACTGGCGCAAGGATATATTTATTTCAGAGATGCACCTAACGCAGTAGAAGCTCATAATGAATCTATTCGATTATTAAAAGATATCTATTTATACGATGGCTTGAGAGCGGATAGGACGACCAGTGCATTCAGTTTAGAATTGCGAGTTCCATTTCTAGATATCCAATTCACGAGTTATTATCTATCGTTAGATGCTGCTTCTAGACAACCTCAAGGTATACCCCAGTAGAATATTTAAGGGGGAGCCCTATTTAGGACGCTAGGAATAAGGTGATTCTTGGGAATTTTTTTTCTAAGAAATTGTTAACCGGATCTTTTCCAAACTTTTAGGGTATTTTAATTCACATTCAAACGATAAAAATGAATTTTTACATTACAAAGTGGTCGGTAGAAATGAAGATACATGAACACGTTCGTTAGGACTCGCGCGCCTCAGTTGCAAATTGGCGATTGTAATGGTGGCCCCATTTCTTCCCCTGAAATAAAAAACCAAGGATTTTCTTATTTCTAGTATAATTACATTGTCGAATCGCCTTATTCCTAACGTCATAAATAGGGCTCCCCTTTAACAAATGAAATATGGATATATTCGAAAACATATTAAATATAACATTGGATATAGGAGGAATTGAAAAATATTTATTAAGATCTGCATTTGATGACACCAACCTATTACCATCAAATATATTGTGGAGGCATAAAGAAGCATTCAGCGATGGTGTAACATCGGTTAAAAAATCTCTCTTTCAAATCATAGACGACATTGTTGGTAATAGCATATCAGAAGAGGACATGGAAAAAGCTCAACTTAAATATCCTCACTGTACTCCGAAAACTAAAGAGGCACTTTACTATAGGTAATAGCGTTAACCTTATTAAATAATAATTATATACGATTAATTTAAATGCTACTGTTTCTTACTTTAGAAATGTCTTTGAAAAACATTATGGAGGGCAAGCTGAAAGTTTCGTGCCATACTTCTGGATGCCACGTTGGGTAAAAGGGGTCTGCGATCCATCTGCGCGATTCATTACTCATTATGCGGCAGATGTAAAGAATGGTGAGACGAAAAATAGCGTGGATTGAACTTACAATAACTTATTAAAATCTAGGGATGAGTTTCTCAAAGCGTCGAAACGTTGAAAGCCAGATAAAAAAACGTATAAAATCAATGAATAAAGTCGTTCGCAGCGTGCCTCGAGAATTTCTTACATTTCTATTTGTGTTTCGATACTTTTGTTTAACTATGGTCAGTAGAGATTCTGTCAACTTCAGATCTCAAAACAAGATACTTCCGCCTACGAAACAGAATCAACACTCCAAGTTTCCAGAGTTTCGAAGCTTTACAATGTTCCAGATTCGAGTTTCGTGAATTGAAAAATTCACTCGAACCCACGCCTATTAAAAACCAAACCAGATTCTCAGTAATAACATATTTTAATTAAATCAAGGTATTGTAATAAACTTTTGTACGATTTTTATAATCATATTGAATGTTTACGCAAATAAAATGTTTATTTTTTAAATGTAATGCTTCCTTCTGTTACAATTAAAAATAATCATACAATACTTAAAGTCGTGTCAGACATGCGACGCGATGTAAAAGTTATGCTTGTGAAAAATAAAAAAATGATGGTTGTATATACCCCTGGTGGGACTCGAACCCACAATCCCCGGTTTAGGAGACCGATGCCTTATCCATTAGGCCACAGGGGCGGTTGGTGTAAGAAGATTCCTTTTTCAAATAGAGGCACGAGAACTTAATGACGCGTACAAAATTTTATTATTAAAATAATATATACACAAACGTTGCTGTCACAATCTCCGTAGTTCTTGTAATACCTGATACACTTCTGAATATCAAAAGATAATAAGCAGCCGATAAAACAGCTGTTACAGAAACTTCAAAGATGGTGACGCGCATTTTATAGTACCGTCATCTGCGTAGGTACTTATGCGTGCCATAAATGTAGAATATGTTTTAGTAGTATAATCACAGTTTAAATATCAATTAACAATCGAATATTCTAGCAGTAAGTATATAGTTTTATACTCCGAATAATCTTCTCATGGTAACAATAAATAAAAACAAACATTGTATATATTTACATGGGACGTTATAAATTGCCTGTTTTCGTTGTAATTCGTAGATGATGTCAACAAGATACATTTCTTTCATATCTGGAATAGTAATAGCCTCGCTAACATGGGCTATCAGTTTATATCTCTATTCAAGATTGTCTCAAAATGCTAACACTTTCAATCCAACGATACTTACACCAGAGAGATCCAAGTTGTTAAGACAATTTGATCACGATGTATATAACGATCATGAACTGGGACTACGTGATAATCGGGTATTTCATCGAGATAAAGAGACCCTGGTCGATAAAGGCACTTACAACTTAAAGGGAAAGAATTTCAAGAACAGCGAAAAACTTTTGCAGCAATTAATGCCTGTACCAGTTAAACCCACTGTTACTCTAGGGCAAGGTACTTTTGTATTTGAATATCCAATTAAGTTCAACTTTATTCGCGAAATGTTTGCCCGAAGGGAAATAATAACTTATTTGTAGATTTAGACGAATTGGGAATGGTGAGGAACTATGACGATCAACGAAAACGAGACGAAGGATATAAGAATTATTCCTTCAACGTTTTAGTATCAGATAATATTAAATTACACAGGCAATTACCAGATACGAGGCACAAATTATGTGCAGCGCAGGAATACTCTGGCAAATTACCAAACGCCAGTGTTGTTATATGTTTTTACAATGAACATTATACGACGCTTTTACGGTCTCTACATTCTATCGTTGATAGGACTCCTGCGCATCTTCTGCATGAAATTGTCTTAATAAACGACTGGAGCGACAGCCGAGCTTTACACGAGAAGATTAAAGCATACGTCGATAATAATTTTGATAATAAAGTGAAGTTATTTATGACTGAGAAGAGAGAGGGATTAATTAGAGCAAGAATGTTCGGCGCGAGGAGAGCAACCGGGGAAGTTTTGATTTTCTTAGATAGCCACGTCGAAGTAAATAAGATGTGGATGGAGCCCCTCCTCTCGCGAATCGCTTTTTCAAAAACTATCGTTGCTATGCCAGTTATCGATATCATCAATCCTGACACGTTCCAGTACACTAGTAGTCCTCTGGTGAGAGGAGGATTCAACTGGGGCCTACATTTCAAATGGGACAACTTGCCAATCGGTACACTGGTACACGACGAAGATTTTATAAAGCCTATAAAGTGAGATCATATATTTACATGCGCATAGTAATTCTTGCAATGTTCCGTCATGTATATGTTGGTAATTACTACTGAATAGATCGCCAACGATGGCAGGGGGATTGTTTGCAATGGATAGAGAGTACTTTACGAAGCTGGGAGAATACGATGCTGGTATGGATATCTGGGGCGGTGAAAATCTGGAAATATCATTCAGAGTAAGACAATGGACAATAAACCATTTACTTAATTATGTATTTATTCTGAATTAGAATTTACTTGTAACATTTCTCAGATCTGGATGTGCGGTGGAAGCATCGAACTGATACCCTGTTCAAGAGTTGGACACGTGTTTAGAAGGCGGAGACCGTACGGCGGAGACGATCGACAAGATACTATGCTAAAAAATTCATTGCGCGTGGCATACGTCTGGTTAGATGAATACAAAGATTACTTCTTAAAGAATGTTAAAAAGGTCGACTACGGCGACATTACAGAGAGATTACGTTTACGAGAGAAATTGAACTGCAAGAACTTTGCGTGGTACTTGAAAGTCGTGTATCCTGAATTAACACTGCCGGATGATGACAAGACCAGATTGAAAGATAAATGGGCAAGAATGGAGCAGAGACAGATGCAACCTTGGCATTCGCGGAAAAGAAATTACACGGATCAATATCAAATCAGATTTGCCAATTCCGCGCTATGTGTTCAGAGTGAGAAGGACATCAAAACGAAAGGTTCTAAACTTATTTTATCGCCGTGCTTGAGAATTAAGTCGCAGGTAATTAAATACAAAATAGTAGTCTTTCTGCAAACAGATTTATTGCTTTGAGTCGGTATAATTCATTATTATGTGGTCCCTTAAACGTAGATGTGGTACGAAACAGACAAGAATGAATTGGTACTGGGTCAAATGCTTTGCATGGAAGGCGCAGAGAAAGTAGCAAAGCTTGGGAAATGCCACGAGATGGGTGGTAATCAAGAATGGCGTCATAAGAGAGCTGTAGGTATTTACTGCTTTATTCGTGCGAGTTATATGTACTAAGGAAAGTAATTATTTGCGTTTAGAATGGTACACCGATATATAACATGGCAGCTGGTACGTGTTTAGGCGTACTGCGAGCAACAAATGGTTCTCCAGTTACAATGGACCTGTGTACTAAACCAAATAAAACCTTGATATCGTGGGATCTAGTGCACTCCACGATACACTCAAAAGAAATTAGATGACACAAACCGAAGAGAATGGTAGAAGGAAAGAAAAGGACGCGAACGTTTAATTAATAGACATAGATATGTAAAATACGTGATACTTATATATCTCGAAGAACGCTTGTACGATGCAAGCGAACGTGGAATGTAAAGATGGATATTGCAAAAGGCTCTCAAAAGCTTTATGTTACATTTATACTATTTTATATTGCAGGATCAAATGAGCTATGATATTACAAGCGAAGGAAATGTTGATATTGTTGTTTATATGTATATACTTATACACTTGTTATACACTTTTAAAGTTAGTCAAATAATTTAGTACTCAATTGTTTTGAGGTAGCTTAGAATGAAAGTGTCAAGTTAATGTTTATGTACAAATTTCTTATAAAATGCAGCAGTCGTTACAGTTTATACTCTTCTTATAGTAAAGTATGCGTGAATTTTATTCAAAGCAATAATATGTACTGATATGTTTGTTGATATTTGTATATACAGACTCAGTACCTTTGTACTCATGTTTTTTGTAAAATAAATTGCATTCTTAAAACATTCACTTCATTCAACCGCATTCGTATACTTACATATGGAATATCAAAGTGTATATTTTATGTAATTGATTATTTAAGACATATACACTTTGAGCAACATTCTATCCAAATTTAATTTTTTGAGGATATACAGTCGCGTCGGGAAATAAGTTGACACTCTTTAAAATCGCATAACTTATTTAAAATTGGTCCAAACGACTTGAGTTTTTTTTTAGGAGCTAGCGCAATTAGTTTTCTAGATGACGTTTTCGTCGTTTTGAAAAAAATGCACTTGGTCTGAATAGCAAAAAATAGATTGAAGTAAGTTGTATACATAGACAATTAGAAAACTAATTCCGCTAGCTTCTAAAAAAAAACTCAAGCCGTTTGGATAAATTTTAAAAAAGTTATGCGATTTTAAAGAGTGTCAACTTATTTTCCGACGAGACTGTAACTTTGGGGTCTTTTAAATGAGGAAACGTCAAGAATAGAAATAAACAGAGCTGTCAACATGGCAGCCAGTTGTATGGTCCGTGATTAAACGGTTTAAATGTCCACGGACATATGACGACATTACGCGAAATTTATACAAAGTTTTCTGGAAAAAATATGAGAGTAATAGTTTAATAAAGTTTAGAATATTGCGGTAAAAAGTAACACGTAACTGGGAAACGTTATTGACAACACAAATTTAAACATTGGCAACATAGGTTATTGGATCCAAAGTATAATTCAAATATGACAACGTCCAAAGAACTAAATATAGCTAGGAAAAGTCTTGTAGCTTCACTCGGCGAGAATGCAAAAGTGTAAGATATATTTTAAGTTTAAGGAATAAATGAAACACATAAGAAATTACGTCAGGCACTAAGAATCTTATAAACCGAACTTAAAGTGTCATTACCTTATTACAAAACGTTTCTTATTGTTGACAGGTATTTTGAAAAGATGAAGCTATGGTTTCAAATGAAGGTACTTGAATGTTACTTTATAATGTTATAATATCAAAATCGTCATCTACGAAGCATTATTATTTCAGACAACAAAAGAAGAGTTCGATTGCGAGGCAAGGAATATTATGACGGAAGACCAGGTTCATCTTCATAATGAATTTCTTCTGTGCTTGTTTAATAAAGTCAGAGGTTTAGCCGCTGCTACACCTATTCGTAAAATAGATAAAGACAAAGCTCTGAAAGAGAAACGTCTACGATTAAAGAGGAAGTACAAAACTGATAAATCTAATTTCGAGGTTCGCGAGGCACTTGAATTTATGCACTTTTCATTTTATATACGCAGAATAGAAATTTTTATATCTCATATTTAGCCCGCAGATATGTACGTCGAAGTACTCAATCAAACATCTTCGCCTGTTGGAGACGAACCTATCGGAGCGAATCGTTCCAGTGCCCAAGAACTCGTACTACCTGATAGAACTTTTGTTCTAGCGAGATTGATGCTCGCTGCGTGGGAGAATAATATGGATGGAGCAGAGGAGAACACAGCGCACATAGTTATAGCTGCTACGCAAATATTTTTGAAAAATATACTTACAGCTATATTTACGAGAAGGAAAGGATACGCGGTGAGAGATGGTTCCTTCATTTATAATATTGGGGAACCGGTGCCTAGTTCATGGAAAAGAAATTCCACTCATATACTACGATCGTCCGCATATAGCGCAACAGAGATAGTAGATCCATATGGTCAAGTACCTGCGATAAAACAAAATTTCGAAGAGGCAGAACAAGCCACAGCGTTCGCTTATGCCTGTTCTCCACAAAGTATTCCACCTCCATTGCAACCTGTTAGTACAGCTGACTTACAACGTACATTGAAGGTAGGGGAAAGTAGCTTCCTAAGAACGAGTGCGTAATAATTGAAATTTTACACCTGTAATGGTTTTTACTCTTTTACAAACAGGTGTATAAAAATCTTGTTAGCAATCACACTATTTATGCCACTAATATGGAACGTTTATATACTTATGCTACACACCCGACATGGGAAGACTTGGAAGCCAAGAAATTGTTGCGTCGTCAATCTATGACGTAAATTATTTTAGATGTAAGAGAGTACGTTCCAAAGTTACATGTATTATTTATTATGTTTTCTATGAAATACACTTTGCTAATAAAAATAACATATAAAAGGTTCTAGATATATTACCGTATTCGGAAAGATAATTATGGCTTACTGTAAGAAGCATATTTTGCTTTTGTATAAAAGTTTAACATTTACGAACATGAAGGGCTGTTTTATAAGAATTTATTAATTTATTATTCGTATGAATTATAAGGTGTATATTTAGAGTTACAATTAATATGAAAAATATTTAATTTTATACGTAGACTGTTACACTTTTTATTTACATTCTTATTTGAAATTTACCAGCTTTGGTAATATATTTAACACCTTTAAACGGTTTATACTTCTCTCCATACATGTCTAACCGGTTAACTTTCAAGCCAGAGACGGCTAATTGGTTGATCGTAAAATGGACCTAGAAAAGAGTTCAATCATTTATAAATCGACTATTATGTGTTATAATATTATACACAACGTGTACATACATTAATCGCAGGATTAGACTCCATTACACTAGCTGAATTTTGAATGGTAATCTGAAAACAAATTTTCACTCTTACTTTATTCAATATTTTCCTTACACTTTATAAATTGCTCGATCATAATAACCATACCGAGCCTCTCAAGTTCGGTAATTTGGTAACATCTATCCTGCCAATATCCCATAACAGTATTTTGCTGACGGGATCGAAAGAATATTTCCCTTGATTTGGAGTCAGAGTACAGTTCAATACTATTTTTGGCATAGGAATTTCTAACGTGACATTTTCTACCTGAAACACACGCAGTACTGGAATGTTACAGAAGATTTTTACATCTCCACATACGAACTTTATAAACAAAACAAATACATACGGTTCTGCCAATAGTCTGTTTCGGTCCTACAGTTATATCTAATCGACCACCTCCTGGTTCTTTAAGGCTGATATTATGTCTCACGTATATTGGGATTGCTACGATGCTTTGCGATCCTATGTGATACGAAAGAAGTCGAAAATTACCATCTGGTGGAATAAAAGAGAGTATTCGCTCCGACTGTAAACAGAGCATAGATTTTGTTAATTGTACAAACAATAAACTTCACCGAGCTTTCAACGAAACTTACCTCCCATCTTTTAAATCTAACACAGGGATGAAAGCTAACGTCGTCAAATAATCTGGGATTCATAAATGACAGTGTTAAGTCTGGCATACCGCTTAACTTTATACAGCAGTCGATCTACAATGTGAGTAACGTATTGTTGAAATTACTCTTACTCGATGCACGGAATTAAGATTAATAGACAACGCACATAGCCTTGAATTTCTGCGAATACAGTCGCCCCTGTCCTGTCTATAATAGCGTCTACTTCTTCTACAACATCGAAGTATGCTTCGTTATTGGTGTATTTAACACCGGTGCGTCTCCAGGGTACGTTGGACAGCTGCCCGCTTGGTAATATTGCGCTAACACTGTGGTTTGTGAATATCGGCAATGTAAGAACATGTTAAATTTCATCCTTCGCTGCCGATAAACTATCAAAATACTTACTTAGACTTGCCTGTAACAGTATTCGCGATTGTTCTTAATATATTCGGTGGTTTAATAAGTTCTTTCAGTATATTAGATTCTGTAGCTAGCGGGAAACCATTGTCCAGCATCTCGTCCAACAATTCGTACACGACCACGTAATTTTCTTTTATGATAGTCTCTGTACATTCGCTAAAGTAATCTTCGAAAGTATCTACTACTCTGTGTAAAAATTCTATTACAAATAGCGGCGGAACTGTAACAGCAGAATGTTATTTAAAAGATCTGATAATTGGAACGTATCGCTTAAACTTTGGAAAGTACCTTCTGTCATGCAAACCGCGACGAAAAACATATTGCACCGATATATACTGATCAAAAAGTGATGGGGCGTTGCTATTACAGGTGGTGTATCCTCGGGAGACAAGACTCTTCGCTGCTGATCAAAGAAATAATCACACAGCGATCGTTCGACAGCGCTCTTCCAATGTTTCTCCATGAATACATCTCTGAATGTAAAATAAAGTACATACAATTCATGAGATTGGCTTATTCAGAGAATTCGTTGATTTGTTGAAACTCTTAACAGACGTGTCTTAAGTAACGAATACACGTTAGTTCTAACCATGTAGCTGTCAAACAACACATCTGCTCTCTTTCTTACGGCCTGACACTTACCCTGAGGAGTTGATGATGAAAAGACTGTGTATCATTTTTTACAGTAAATTATTCAACACAAAATAATATATAGAATTATATCTGGATTTAATTTTCTTTCGATACTCCACATTCACTTGACACATAAACATACATACAAAATGTGATAAAAACTATGAATGCTGTACCAACATTACCAACATTTGTCAGACGTGGACAAAACACGTTGCGTCATCTAGCAATGAATTGATTACTTCTCTAATGCACAGACGAGGAAAGTTCAATGCACTCCGCATTGAACCTTCCTCTTTCGAATGACACCTCGCCCAGCCCAAAATCTGCTCATATAAGGACGGAAAACGAAAAATCCCAAATCAATTTTCGGGCTAGATTGTCGGTATTACAGCGCGCTGCATTACCTGTGTCACTTGGCGTGTCTACTCCCTTAATGATAAAAAAAATTTCGAGAGGCCTAAAATCTTTCTCGCAAACATTATTTCTATGCAAAATGAAACTGTTTCCAAAATTTCAGCCAATTTGGAGCATTGAGGTTTTCGGAAGCTTATCCACAATCTGTTTCATGATCTTCCACTGTAATATGTTTCACTGTTGTCGGTGAATGTCATTACAATGAATACATTTTCATATTTCATTCAGGTTTCGTTCAAATTAGAAATAGATATGAAAATGAATAAATAATGCAATGTTTCTCGGCGCCAATGGAAACATTATGCATTTTCTTATTTAAAAGTTTACGGTGACGGGCCTGATTCGAGTGCATTCACCCTTTTGGGTCCCTTAAGAGGGTAGACACGGGTAATGCAGCGCACTGTATACCGACACAATCTGGCCCGAAACATGGGTTTGGAAAGTTACGCTTGATTTCCTTATATGAGCGAATTTTGGGCTGGGTGAGGTCTCATTCGAAAGAGAAAGGTTCAATTCAGCCCGCTCTGGTCATGGTTCAAAGAGATTGTGTTGATATGTAATAATACGAGTGTCCAAAGTAGAGAAAAAATCGACAAAATGCACTCGCAGATTCCATGTATTTGTAGGTCAAACGATTACCAGAGCGGGCTGCATCGAACCTTCCTCTTTCGAATGAGACCTCACCCAGCCCAAAATTCGCTCATATAAGGAAATCAAGCGTAACTTTCCAAACCCATGTTTCGGGCCAGATTGTGTCGGTATACAGTGCGCTGCATTACCCGTGTCACGTGGCGTGTTTACCTCCTTAAGTATTTTTAGGTCACTAAAAGAGTTTTATGACTCAAACGGTGAGCAGAGTGCTCCGCATGGAATCTGCCTCTTTTGAATGAGACCTCGCCCAGTCCAAAATCTGCTCATATAAGGACGAAAAACGAAAAATCCCAAACCCATGTTTCAGGTTAGATTGTCGATATTACAGTGCACTGCATTACCCGTGTCACGTGGCGTGTCTACCCCCTTAAAATATATTTGACAGGCAGGCGATAGAAGTGCTTGCGAAAAAGTAGTAAGTGCCGAAGACATCTAGCGGTGTCGTAACGAACCACGCCGTAGCCCATGGAGGGCGTACGGGGACGTAACACTACATTAAACTGTATCAACGCTGATTGAACATCGGTTATTTGACAATAATTCGATTTAGCCAACTTCGAGTCATCGGTCCGAGCTGCGGACCCCGTCACTTCAATTGTTGCGACTCGTTTCGGGATTAAGAATCATGTCTAAGAGCAAACTTCACCATCAAGTTGACAGCAGTATTGTTGCGGTGAAAAGCAAAGTAAGCTTACTTTCTAATCGTTTCGAAGCTTCCACTTTGGCTTTGAATTGTCGAATAGAAATGAAACAAATGCCTCGAAATCCACACCTTTTTACTCCTTTGTCTCGGTTAACACCTCTGCGACGTGACTGACAACGATTTTTTTTCTTCTCCTTTCTCAGTTTGATGCTGATATCATAAGATTTTCAGTCAACCGTAATGAATCCATCAGCTACGAGGACTTTAAAAAATTATTGGCCGAGCGACACGATATAGGTCCAGATCTCAGCTTTCTTATTTGGTATACAGATCCAACCGATGGCGATCTGTTACCTATCAATAATGATAACAATTTAGCAAGAGCACTGCTTGCGGCGAAACCGCTCCTTAGAATTCTTATACAAAGAAAGGGTAAGATAATCTCGCGACAATGAATCGTCAGGTACAAATCTAACCGATACAAATACACGTAAAATATGAGTTGTTTTGCACTAGTCTATACTGCTGCTTTTTAAAGTAAATAGTATAGCTAGGATATTCACTTATTTTATTTGACAGGAGACGGACTAGAGGACATAAATGGGTATGGGACGATGAAGCCGAAGAATCTAATATCGAGTATTCTCGGTGGTACACCTGGAAAACCAAAGTCATTGGCTATATCTAATCCACACGATTTTAGGCAGGTATGTCTATAGAATTCGTAATTACCTAAGGTTCGATGTGAAATATATTTGTGACATAAATTTCTATCTATCGATAACAGGTATCAGCAATAATCGATGTGGATATATTGCCGGAAACTTGCCGTCGTGTACGTTTGTTGAAACATGGCTCTGACAAGCCGTTGGGATTTTACATTAAGGATGGGGAGAGTTTTCGAATATTGCCACCATCCGCAGGTGGTGGTATCGAGAAAGTTCCGGGCGTATTTATCAGCAGATTGGTGCCAGGTGGCTTAGCCGAAAGTACGGGACTTCTAGCAGTGAACGACGAAGTTCTTGAAGTAAATGGTATAGAGGTTGCTGGGAAAACACTTGATCAGGTAAATATATTCGTTCGCTCTTTAATTCCTAAGCGGGGTTAACGGACAGAAATTTTTTACTTCTACATTTGGTCTGGGTTACAGGTCACAGATATGATGATCGCCAATTCATCGAACCTCATAATCACAGTGAAACCAGCCAATCAACGAGCAGCGTTAGCTGCTCCGAGGCGTGGATCATTCTCACGTAATAGCCAATTGTCTTCTGGGAGCCATCAATCCACGCAAAGCGCTGCGACTGGCAGCGACGAAGATGCAGACGAGATCGTAGATTTAACTGGTGTAACACTACAAGATGACGCGACAACTTCTACTGCTCAGCATCATCATTATCACCACCACCACCATCATCAGAATCATTTTAGTCACGATCAGGGTGTTCTACACTTATAAGTGGCATCAACACGAGTTTCGATTTCCGTTATGCCATGCTCAATTGAACATGATTGGACATTCATCCATAGGAATAACGTATTTAGTGATAAGTATGAAAATATAACATGACAATAAGCAGTCGGAGCAGTGGAGTAGGCGAAACGTCAGCAAAGTCATGTGGTTATCACATTGCTATTCTAATAACGATTTAGTTTATTACGATACAGAACAAAATGAACGCGCGTTCTATGTCAAAGTTATATTTTTACAAAAGATTTACATGGATGCCTTTTAACATTTAATACAGTTTACATTAGGAATCATTATTAAACGCTGTGGGCAACTGACTTTGACGAAAGATTTGCAATTGAAAGCAGTTCTTAAAGTTGAAGGACATTTAGGAATACATTGAAAGTGCTGTATATACTAAATAATTTAATTAACTCGAAGTTAAAGTGGAAAAGCACATATTCTTCTGAAGATCAAAGTTACAAGCTTCTGAAGTCTGCATTCGTTCAATGCTCGGTATTTGTTTGTTTTAATATTTCTCGTACAGGAATATATAGTACACGCAGAAAGTATTAGAACGGTAAAATGAAATGGTATAATTAAAACAAAGGTGTATTATTACTTTGTTTCACATCGTTTACGTAATATTTCCTTCTAATTTGGAAGAAGTGGTTGATGAAAAAGAAACTCCTCTTCGATCATTTTACGTGGACCATTTGAGCAAAGTATATATACGTATCTCTGTTGATACGTTGGAAAGATGGTGATATGAATATTGACTGTGCATAAAAGTATTATTGGAAGGCAGCAATGTTTCTCAAGTATTAAAACATTATTTTTTAGTACTTAATTATTGAAACCTAAAGTGTACTTAAATAGGAATGAAACGAACTACGGTAAAGGATGGGATTTCGAATACGATAACTTCTTGTCCTTTTTTTTAAAAATCATGTTTTACACTTTTTATCATTTGATACTTAAATCGAAACGTGATTCGTAATTACATTCGTTAGGGTTTTATCCGCTGCATTTGTAATACATTCGTTTTTCAATCGATTTTGATGAATTTCTTTTGTATATAATGCAGATATCGAGGTTCAATTACTTAATTTATCGTTATAAATAGAGATCTTTGTTCAATAATAGAAATGTAAATAACAGTAACCTAAGGGGGTGAAATGCCAATGTGAACATTTTCATTTCTAATCGAACACAAGAGGGGGGGAAAAAAGACATCAAGTGGCCTTATGTGTATATCATTCCAAATACTTTTTCTTTCATTCTTTTCTTCGCAAAGATGCGAAGTGGGGATTATTCTATTGTAATGCATTCAGAGTTCAGGCACGTCTATTCGTGTATCTATTCTGTTTATTCCGCTGCATGTTTAGAGTGTTGAAGTTTTTGAATTTTAATTCCATTTTTATAAATGTTATTTGTTGTCTAATTGAGCACTAGATATTGAAGTATAATGTATTTTACAAATTTTAGGTGTAAGAGGGATTTTAAAGCATAAGAAACGTATTTATATACATGTAAAATATTCTCATCACGTATTCGTGCCTTCGTCGTTCCATCTGTGACTAGAAAACTGGATCGTGATAATTTATATCCCATTCCATTTACATAGTATTCTTTTAGTGCAAGGATATACGGTGTCTCGCTAGTACATATTATTACATTAATGAGGAACGTATACAGCCTTAATAGTTACGCAATGAGAAATCATTGCGTTTCTTCAATCGTATCTCTTTAAGAAACTGGCAAAGATACAAATGTACATAAAGAGAAATAAGGAATGTTACTGTAATGCAATGATAAATTCACTTCCATCTTATAATATTTCGGTGGCAAAGTTAGAAGACTTAATCATTTTCAATAGTCGCAAGGTCTGTTTTGTATCGACTACTCCAAATGTAAATGAAACAAAGTATTTCGAGAGAACGATATTTATCGCGCAAAAATTTTTCCATACAAATCCAGGAATAGATATTTTACAAAATTATTATTATTCTGTTTAGAAGAGGGTGTACTTCATTACTATAAATCGATAGCACTTTGTACTTAAATAAAGTATATTCGTATTAGCAAATAACGTTCAGTAGTTGTTAACTGAAATACAGTCATTCTGATATAATTTCTATATCTTGCGTAAGTCGCAGCATTTTATGGAAGTTTATACCGTGTCTATATTGTATCTTGCAGTGCTAGGCAAAGCGCTACAAAATATTCTACTTATTTGTAATAACTCTTTTTAATGGCAGCTTATGAAATAAAATATTTTATTGTACAAGTCTGTTAACTCCATCGATCCCCTTTTCTGTCACTATTAATTAAATCATTGTTTACCCGTGGTTACTATGGCATGTAAATAGAAACGAGAGAATGAATAATATTTGCCTCGCAAATTATATTTTTAACAAAACTTTTGAACTCTTCCTGTTATGTTTATGGTGGCAACAATAAGTGTATAAGCTGGATAGATCTAATATCGAGTAAAAGTATAAGACAAGCCAAATATGTCTTACGCGGAGCATGGTCCCCGAATCTTTTTAGCTGGTAGACCTAACACTGGAATACCTTTGATATATGGTGACTATGTTTTGCCAAGGAAACGGTTGGAGGGTCGATTAAAGTTACATGATTCTTGTTCAGATATTAGAGCCTGGAGTCCAAATTCTTTGGAGAATTCACGTTATTTTCGTGAACTCAGTGAACATGATTCATCGGTACGTAGATTATTAAACACATCATCATCCAAATTGAACTGCATCTCATCTCTATAATTCTCTTTTACAGATAGGAAAGATAATACCATTCAACGTAGTGGTCGATAATATAATTCAACTGAATTCGCAAACGCAAAATGAATTGCAGCTGGTTAAAAAGGAGCTGCACAAGTATAAGAGTCTCAAACTTACCCCTAGACAGGAGAAAGAGTTAGAAAATTCAGTGAGTCGCTGTTTTAAATTCATTTAACTCTTTGTTTAACTGCTTAATAATTTTTTTCTTACGTATTATAGGATTGTAATCGAAGGATAAACGAGCAATTACACAGAAACGACCGTACAACCGGCTCTCTGTTAAAGGATGCATTTCTGAATATTAGTAAATCGGTTCCTCTGATTCATTCGAATTCATGTTTATCTTTTCATATACCCCCCGAAAGGTATTCCCAAAGTAACAGAAATGATGAATCGACTGTCACAAATCAATCGACCCAAATATATTCTTACTCCTTAAACGCGTTTCGTGCAGATTTGTCCTCGAACAATTACACCTTAGTACAATCGTTTAGACCTGCTCTTAAATCGCGCTCTACTAGAGGTATAATAGAAATTTATGTATAATTCTCTTAATCTTTTCAATTCTAATTCAGTTTCCAATTTTATAGATTACAATGAGAAGTCTTCGTCGTGCATAGAATACATTGATGTGGCTATACAGGTATAGAAAGTATAACAATTAATCATTTGATATTATTAGCGATAACTGCTCACGCAAATACTTTTTATTACAGGTAGAACAAGAAACCCGTAACGTTGGAGTACAGGTTGATGCAAAGTTCATAAATACTTAGACGAAGTTATAATTAGACGAAGTTATACTATTCAAATAATATATATTTATGTAGGTGATGCCACAGATATCGTGTACCTATAAATTTAGCGATGAGGATAACAGTGACATAGAACCAGACAAAATCAGCTTGCGAATAAATAATCAGGAGGAGCAAAACTTTGAATGCAATGTATCCAGCAGTGGGAGTTCGGAAGATATATCTCTGTCAGAGTCTGGTAGCTCGGTGGAAACTGAATCTGATTTCGATATCCGCAGTGGTACCCATAAAGGGATTATAATACAGAAAGATTCTGAAATCATTGTGTTGAAGAATGAGCTTTGTGTAAATAGCGTTGTGTAAATTCGTTTAGTAATTTATTTGTGTTATATTAGTTATGTTGTTATAATTATATATCGATTAAAGGTAAAAGATGCGGAGATGGAGGAATTACGAGATGTGAATAAAAATTTGGAGATGTTACTGAGAGACAAGGAAGATTGTATAAATACTCAGCAAAAGAATCTCAAAGCAAGTACATGAGAATATGACTAGCAACTAAATCGAAATAAAGATACTTTATAATCGGAGTCAACTAATATTTAATAATTATTATGCAGATATTACATGAGAAACTGATAAAGCTAGACCATCAACGTCATTGCGAGGTGGATGATCTGAAAGAGAAGGTAATACACACTTTTATATACGTCATTCAGTTTTAACGAGCTCCTCTGAGTTTTCTTTCTTTCAGTTTTATAGGTATAAACAATTGGCAGGACAACTCGAACAGGATTTGAGGAAGGAGTGCGAAAGCTGTTACTTGCAATTAGAAGAGATTGAAAGGCTTCAGTTGTGTGTCGAAGAAATGCCAACTCTGCGGGTAGCAACAGTTTCACTTTTAATTAGTAATTGCACATATTCGATATCTCAATAATCGTCTCGAAATAATGCAATCTTATTATCCCGTTTTACATCACAGAGAAAGTTGCAAGACATGGAACAATTGGCTAAGAAAGCTGGAGATTGCGATTTGGCTCTAGAACAACTAAAGAGTGTCTTGCAGGAAAAGGATGAGCTTAAGAAACAGAATCATGAGCAAAGTTGCATATTGGCAAACCAAGAAGAAGAAATAAATCGATTGTTAATACTGATCCAAGAAACATCCTCTATATACGAAGAGCAGGTATATTAATTCTCTAATATTAGCTATTTCTCTAACACTTAATCGACGGACGAATATTATGTTCCGTGTTACTATTGTAAATAGAAGAACACAAACACCGTATTAGAAAATTTAAAAGCTGAGATCAATGATAAAACTACTAAGCTTTCGCAACACGAAGAGGAATTACTTACTACAAAGCGAGAAATTAGCGATTTCTTCGGTAATCTGAAGCAGGCTTTGAACAATTTGGAGGAATTTAATGGATCCTGCGATCGTATTTGCAATTGCCCGCAATGTGATTTAGACATTAGCGAGGAAGCGAATAATGTACTGCAGAATATAAATGCTATAATGACAAGGTTCCAAAGTTATAAAATAGAACGACAGAATCTTTTAAAGCAAATAGAAGATTTAAAATATTACGTAGAAAATGACAAACAGCAAGTTTATCTGGATCATAATTTAAGAGACATAGTTTCCGAAGGCTTTTACTACGAATCTGATGTGGATACAAGAAGTTCGAGTAAAATTATCATTTAAAGCTTACCTATAAGAGTTATACGCAATTTGTATTATTCTTTACATTTTAAACGAAGTAATTACTATACATTTTTCATTTATTTAGGTGGAAAAGATAGCGTAATCATACTAAACGTACGGCAGAATAAATGTGATGCGAGTGACGTAGAATTGGGAAATACTCCTAACTCTGTTAACAGCGAAAATTCATTGAATACGATAACTAACGATGTAAGATTCTATGAATTAAAAAATATAATATTTCAATTCCATTTACTTCTAGCAACGAAATAAGTATTGTCACGCTTTTATTAGCAGAACTATCCTAAATACATTATCAAATTAAATGAGACAAGCCTTCCAGGCGAAGTGGAAAAAGAGATCATCGAATACATTTCGCATTTTCTAAGAAAGATGCTCTCCCTTATTCAGAAGTTGCAAGTATATGTAGAAATTGAGCGTCCCCTGTTGATTAAACAAATCTACAGTTTCTACGAAGTGCTCAAACGTACAGAATCCGCTATTAATATTTCCCAAGGTCTGTCGATATATATTTATACGAGATGTTTGTTAGCATGCATTTCATTATTGCCTTCGTTAGATATAACATTGAGGAAGGAACGAATTTCGAATTTGTACAATCAACATAAAGAAGAACATGAGAAATACAAATCTTATGCCAAGCAAGTGCCCCGTGATTTGTACCACGTACAAATTAAGATAAATGAATTTATCGAAGCGATTCTTTATCAACTATTAAACGGAGTACTAGACATAGAGAGGAGAGACTTGCACGATAAGCAGATTAATCAAGCTCTTGAAGTACACTTCAGATCTTGCATTGATAGAATAAACGTAGCCCTTCAAGGTATAACTTTCCAACTTTCCTATCGTTTTATATTGAATTATATTAGTATAATTTCTTTCTTTATTTACGGGTTGTTAAGTAATAGTTAACAATGTTGTCATCAAGGTGCCGGGGATCGGCGTCAGCAAATAGCAGAAGAATTAGAGAAACAACAGAGTGAGCTACAGAGGAAGGACGTAGAAATTGCTCGATTGAAGGACGAAGTGGCACAACAGTTAGCACGTAAAGGAGAAGGTGATTGTTTAGCACAGAAAGAGTCAGAAAGAAGTGCTGACATTACAGAACAGTTATTTAGAGTAACTGCAGAACTTAGTGAAAAAGCTGCTCTCGCATCGAAGTTAGAGGAAGAGCTTCAAATAATTAAGAACAATTTGTCCAAATATGATGAGGATTGCAATGCGTTGAGACAGGAGAATAACAATCTGATTAATATGAACGATAGATTCGTCAAAGAAGTTCAACAGAGTAAGGAACAATTGGCGATGAACGACAAGGAAATCAGAAGCTTGTCGGAGCAGCTTCGTACTCTATTGAAAGTTAAGAATTTACAGGCAGTTAGGGAAGATAAGATTAAAGAACTGGAGAAAAAGTAATATAACTTCTACTATCACTTGCTATTTAATAGAACTCTTCATTTAATTTACACTCAATTCTATTATTGTAGATTGGATGACCTAGTTATTGCGAACGACGAACTGAAAAGTAAACTTAAGGGAGTTAATGAAATTATTTCTGAGAAAGACGTAGAAATTATTCGGCAGGATGAAACTATAATTAACATGAAAAATGTGGTAGATAGAAATAAAAATATTTTGTCGCATAAAGTTAACGAATATCAGAATATAATGGATGAAAAGCAACGCGAAATCGCAAAGCTAAAAGAAGAAAATGAGAAATTGAATGAGAAAGTAAAAGATATGAACCAAACGATCGTATCGTTAACTGAACACAAAGATAAGATCGATGTAATATGTAAATTACAGGAAGATTTTGTAAAGTTAGAAAAGAATGAGAAAAAGTTAAAAGCTGAACTTAATAACTTGAAAGCGCAACTCGCGAATGACCAAAATAATAATAAAAAGCTTGATAATAGTTTAGACGTATTTTTACGTGAAAACGAACATCTAATGAAAAGCGTGGAATATTGGAAGAATGAGAATTCTGAATTGTCGATGAAGCTCTCTAATCAAATGGTTGAGGAAAAATTGAGAAGCGACTTATATACGCTATCTAATACGATATATAAGAGGCTGCTGATCCTTAAGAACCAATTTGAATCTGAAAAAGACATATCGAGTGATCAGACTAATGAAAAGTCGCAGGACAAATACACAGTTAATAAAAATAATTTGTCGTGTAATGCTTCCCGTTTATTATTAATTACTAATTATATATTTTTGCTCGTAGATGTATCAAGATGAAAAGATGGCACTGACAATAGACGATATAAATAATGAGCAAACATTAGAATACGATTATCAAAAGAGGAAAATAAAAGAAAATGAAATAGAAGATGTCGAGGAACAGCAACTTTTAAATATCACAACTAGAGAAAATGAAACGTTCAAAAGTAATTACGAAAAGTTCGAACGATTGAGTCCTTCCGAAAGTAACAATCCACAGATAAGCTACAAAACAGATCGCTTGGTAAATGAAAGCGAAGAGAATCAAGCTGAGACTAGGAAATTACTGGAAGAGATAGAAATCAGAGATTCTGAAATAAGAAAACTTAAAGAAGTTATAGACAGTTTAGCACAAGAAAACACTCATCTTCGTGCTGTTCTTAAAGTAACTATTACTTGATAACGTTACAGTAAATGTTACTTAGCATCATTACATTATATAATGCTTTTATTTTGTCGCACAGTCTCAAATAGAAGAATATCAGGGCAAAATAACATTAATGAAGAAGAACTATGACAGCAGCTTAAATGCACTTTGCGCAAGACACAAGGAAAGCGTTGAGACTTTACAAAGACGATTTGAAGATATCATAACTGGCGAAAGAAGTTTCGATTCAGAGAACTGGCTGCAGGTATGTAAATGTGTCTTCGCATTATAATAGTATAATTAACAAGTGATAATTGTGTGTTTTCAGTCACTGAATACAAAGGAGTTAACAGAACTTTATGAACGAATAAGAGCGATTACGGATGACTCGAATTTAATTCATGTAAGAGATGAAAATCAATACTTTTACAAGAACAGTGTTCGAAAAGAATTCTACACTGAAATTAGCGAACCAGAGAAAATGTTACATACTTCGTATAAAAATATATGTGAAAATGGTAAGAATGTTTTGAAAATAATGTAATTCTTAATTTTATGACGAGCCTCTTGAACCCTTACACGAGTAACGAATAAATTAATGCAAGTTTTTCACTTTACAGAAGCAATGTCAAACAATATTGTATCATTAACGCAACAAGATAACTCAGACTTGCAAAACCAATGGCGGTTTACCATTTTAAGGCAAACGCAAGAGTACCCAGTTTCACAAATGCAAGATTATAAATTCGATTTTAAAGAAAATTTTGGGTAACGCATTAATTGATCAACGAAATATTATCAAATTATACAACAATTTTCAATTGCAGACGTTCTAATCGCGAAGCACAACCTCCAGAATTGGAACACAAATATGAAAAAGAGAAAGAAGTTGTGAAAGATAATACTGTACGTTGAATTCTTCTCGAATGATAATTGTAATATTAATCATACGCATTCCAGCATATTACACATAGAATACATTACTGTGCGCGCTTTTGTTTGCAGGTTGATCAGCAAAGATGGAATTTTATTAAGCAATGTAGTGCATATCATAAACTGAGCAATTCTTGTGAGTATTAATGATCCATTCGTAGCGATCAACTTTATTAAACGAAGCGAATTATTTATAACGAAATTTGTTAATATCTTTAAAAAAAAAAATTGTTTGGTCATTCGCACAAACTTTGTAAGGAATGCAAAGTATTTTTTGTACGCTTTTTATTCTGACTTTTATTGTTGCAGCATTTTTGATATTGTATTTGTCCCATTACAGTTTATGTAATTAAAGTAATAGTTTATAAGAGAATATGCTTTCGAACAAGAGGAACAGTTATAATAAATTCTAACGAAAACAAAAACTTCATTTATCTACAACTGAAGGTTTTAAGAATCTGTTTAGTCTTTAATAAATGCTGGGGTTTTTTAATAAATTCGGAATTCATTTACAAATACATATATAGTACTTTGCAGTTAGATTTTAAAATATAGACCCTTGACTACTCTCTTACATATTTGCAATT
Source organism: Andrena chrysosceles (assembly GCA_963855975.1). Taxonomy (NCBI): domain Eukaryota; kingdom Metazoa; phylum Arthropoda; class Insecta; order Hymenoptera; family Andrenidae; genus Andrena; species Andrena chrysosceles. The sequence continues at coordinate 2,977,439 of OY979766.1, read as the reverse complement.
ATTTACCTTATACTTAATGACGCATACTGTTGTAAAAATATGGCATACACATATACCTGTATACGTGTATCAAATCTATAGCGTTTCTTGGTCCCTTAATTAAGCAGGATAAATGACACGAAAGGGACATTTGGAATAGTAATTTGATGAACCATCGCCGACCTATATGCAATTAAGGTGACGACTGAAACAGTTTCGAGATTAAATATAAATTTTTTTTTAAAAAAAAAAGGTTTAATATTGCTAAAATTACGAAGGACTTGTGTGGTACAAACTACGTGCATTAATTGATTTTCTATTACCATACGAGAAACATTTCTCCTTTTTTAAACACACGTAAGTTCGGACTCTGCGTCAGTGCACAGCAAGCTGACAATTTTATCACAATTTGTTACGAAATCGAAGGCACTGTTGTAGTTCAAAATTTCATTCTTGAGCTCTTCGAGCTTCGCGATACCATGTTTATGAATTTTCAAGTTTCTCCTTCTATACCTAACTGCCGTGATCATTTTGTCTAAAGTGTAATGCAACCACAAAATGTTTGTGTACGGCTCGAATTTTTTCCAGTTATTCCTGAAAGAATTTACGTATAAATATATGAAATTCATTACCGTTCGCAAGCAATGTACACGCATACTTACTTGATCTTATCCTTCATCAGACGATATATTTCAAACTGATATTCACCCTGAGCCGTGAAAAGGGCAGGATCTGATGCGAGATCATTAAACACACTACATCCTTGGTACCTTACTCTTGAAAGAGTGAAGTCTATGATAGACACCTAAAACAGGAATTTTCAATGCTTCGATCCATTCTTAAGGAATGTCGGTTTCGTTATCAGTTAATGTAAAAGACATTTTGTCTCTTCAAGATACCTTCACGCCCTTGCTAGCTAATACAATCTTTTGTTGTCCTAGTTTATAATGTACATGAGATTCGCTTGTTGGGGATATTAATACATTGCCCCAGTGTAAGTCTCTATGCTCAAATTCCACAGCCTCTTCTGCAACTGCCAATGCTAATGCAGCCTGCGAAATTCATGATTAGTGATACATTGAACTCGTAGGAATAAAACTCTTGTTATATAAAATTTCAAACCTGCACAAATAAAATATGAGCTTCTGCTGCAGTATTAAATACAAATGCTTCCAAATCTTGACCACCATGGCCGAGTTCCAGAACGATGTACAGCTGATCGTCATTAAACATAGATGGGCAATCATTATCTGAATGTTTCTCTTCGTCGTAAATGTTCCAAAGTTCCACCAGCTTCTCTGGATACTTTCCTTTAAGGCATTTAATAGCTTTCACTTCTACAAATCCGTCAGTGTTATAATTCGCGTTGAATCTCAGATTATGTAGTTCTCTGGAAAAATGTTCGTGTTAATGTTATAATCGAGACTTTTATATAATATGTCGGAATTGCAATGGAAACGTCTGCTTACAATGCGATTACAATTTCTGATAATATCTCTTCAAACTTTTTCTGCGGTTCTCCATTGACCAACTCTTTGCCTTCTATGGGAATGATTTTTATAACAGACTTCTTATCTTCGTGTTCATAAAGAAAAACTTCCCCGTACACACCTTCCCCAATTTTTCGACAATGTTCCACGTACCTAATACAAGGCTGTTACGCTACTGTTCGACAGATTTCAAAATAATTCTGATGTCTATACTCACGAATATGAAAAATATGTTGAGAATGGTATATAATCTTTTTGCACACATTTTTCCAGGATGACTTCCTTCGCTGCCAGTACTGTATGTTCTTGAATGATTTCACCATCAACATCGTCATTTGGAATATCGCAAAGAACAGAGTCTTGCGCGTCTATACGATAGCGTTATGTAAATCACATTTAATGTTTGATACGGTGAAATGAAAAATTAACTCACTATATATTAAAGAAACCCTCTGACCCTTCACTGGAACGATACCATAAACTCCAAGAAATGGCGCATCTTCTATAGATTTGATGGTTTTATTAATTGGAACAACACGAACCGATATTCTTCTTGAAAGACGCCCGAGGCTGGTAGAATCGCAAGTTCTACCTTTGTTATTAACCAATTCGTGTCGAGATTTATTAATAGTATCACTATTTACTCGCAGTTCTTTATCATTTCCATCAGTTCTTATACAACTTTGAATAACACCTGCACACGTAAGATTCCGATTGACATTGATATTCTGTACCGAAGAACCTGCTTTATTTGTTACATGCCAATTTGTAGAACCTACCCATTTATATTTATTCCATTTTTTTTTATTTTTTAATACAAATGTATAAAAAAATTTACTTTAAAATGATATGTGTAAGAAATAATAAATGTATAAAGACCAAAATAGAAACACATACATACTTTAATGTGAAAAATAATAAAAACGTTAATCTTTCAGGTTAATAAATCTTAAAATAAAATTTCGTTTCTTCAGATATTAAAAAAAGTGATATTCAAATGTTTCTATATACTCTATCAAATTTTCTTTGTGTCACAGCGAATTTTATCTGAAGTTTAGCTCTTAATAAATCCTAAGTTTCGAATTAAACGACAAATTTTAATAGAAGTTCTTATTTATTGCATAATTACCTTGCTTTTGCATATCTAAAACGTCCTGAACGCTATATCTCCAATTTTTACCTTTGCCAATAGATAATTCGTCCAGATTAAATTCATTTTGTATGCTGTTCAATATTGACAAAGATCTTGCCCAACATTTACCTGGCTTCAAATATATAGGTTTCTCTATTTTTACAACTGTATCATTAATAGACATTTCAGTTATACTTTCTAAAGATTGTAATGCGTTCCTGGGTAACTTTGTTCTTCTACTCTTCCTCAATCTTTTCGAATGTGTCTGGTCTTTCTTTGATTGATTACCAACATCATTACCTTCTGAAATACTGGCTAAATCAAGATCCCACTTACAGTAACGTTTTCTTCTTTTTGTAACTCTAAAAGGATCTTGTAACTGTTTCAACACTGTACAAAGTTCAGTCGCAATAAGATTCTCATCAGTACTAGCGAAACTGTTATCTGCACTCAGTGCTTTATTTCTACTAAATCGACTATTAGTCTCGTCAATTATATTTCTTGTAGTGTTACATTCCAAATATACTGTTTCGGTTGTCAACTTAAGTTCTACATCACTAGATTTCGTCTCCGAGATCGTCAATTTAATTGGGCTTAACATTTCATCCAGCTCTTTCACCTTATTGCACACAGTGTCTACTTTATTATTATTTATATTTAAAATTGGCTTCATATTTAATGTAATAGAATTAGAAGACATGTTATTATCTGATCCTATATTCGATTCGTCTGATATTAAAATGGTGGGCAATAATTCTACCACGTTATTTGCAGCCTCAACACTCGATAACGAAGCCTGAATGATTTCGGTTGTATCACCAAACAAAGAAAGTGATCTATCCACATCAGCAGAAAAATTTAAATGATGTTTCTTCTCTACTGTATTTAATATTATATACTCCTGTGTTGGCGCAGAAGATGCACTCGCCATGTCATTTCTCATTTCAGCTGCTGAAATGTTCTTCGCTGAATCGAGAGGTCCTTCTGACGTTACTTTTGCCAAATGATCTTGTTGATTATGTATATTATTCCTTGTACAGTGAATCACCGACGAATCAGTACTTCTTCCATCGAATTTCTCTGATTGGTTTAAGGTATAATTTTTAACATTAGTACTCACTGAACAGATCACTGGTAATTTAATCTTCTCCATAGACGTACTTTCGTTATTCGTACTAATTGAAATATTTTCTGTACACATGGCAGACTTATTCAATTTCTCAGGACATCCGATAGATATAGGCGACAAAGAAATTAAATGAGATAAAGATCTTACCGATCTACCAATAGGTGTACTGCTGATTACAGCTTCATGTTTCCTTCCAAACGTAAATGATTTCACATTCGGAGCTACGTCCAAGTTTTCCAATTTAACAAAACAATGCTTCATATTTACAGCATCAGGTTTTAAATTGTTAACGCTTACTTTCTTGATATCAAAATGATCTGATAATTTGTAATTTTCTAATATATGCTTTTGTGCCTCTTCCGGAGAATTACTTTTAATACTGTTCGAATTACACTTCCATCCTATTACATTGGATCCGTCCAAAACAACAGAACATGGCTTCATTTTCCAATGTTTGAACGAACTTAAATGTAGCCAGTCGTCGTCTTTCTTATTCTTCCTTACGACGTACTTTTTATTAATATGTCTTTTGGGCAATTTATTATGTTTACTACGATGGTTCTCAACATCGGTTTCAGAATTGGAATCCGAAGAATCAATGTGTAAATAGCTGGGAGTTCTTTCCACTTTGTTCCTCGCCTTACGTGACCCATATTTTTCACCAGCATTATTCTTGTTGACCTGGTCGTTAAAGTATATCGATTTATCATATTATTAATTTATGGTACAATTTTAATATACTACTAATCGAGCAAAGCTTACCTTTGACTTTCCGTTATTCTGTAACGCTAATGTATTTTTTCTACTCATCGTTTTCTTTATACTTTGCATTTTAGATTTGTTCCGTGTCATCTTTTGCTTTAAAGCAGGTGTTACACTGACAGTGTTACACTGAAACTCATCGTGCGACAGATGTTTATGGTCAGTCGTGAACCATTTAGTGCTATCGGAACTGGAATTATCTGTACGGACATGGGATTCTATTTTTTTACGTGCTTTAAGCGCTTGCATTCGAGGTCTACAAAATGGAGTTGATTAAAAACTAAACACTACTAGAGAACGATAACAAAACTTCATACCTTGCATTTCTAGCTAGTCTATCAAATGTTGTCTCAAATGGATCGTAATGCAGGAAGTTATCATTAGATTCGTTTGTTTCAATTACATTCGAGACATGTTTTAATGGAGCACGTGCTGGAACGTTACTGGTACTGTTCGCAGTGGCGATATGCAATCTTTCTATTGAAATTGTTAATTCTTTACATCTTTTTCTCTCATACGTTCGAATCGGTAGTTTACGATTCATTTTGATCGTCCCTTTCCGCTAATTAACGAAGGTTACCCGCGTCCTTTCTTTATTGAAACAGGACAAATAAACAGGACATCTGTATACCGAATTAAATATAATATTATTCTGTTACGCTACGATGTCATTCAACATCATTCAAATTTGTTTAAACGGCTCCGTCAGAGCGAAGGACGCGCTTCGTTTGAAATCAAAGATGGCGGCAACAACATTGCGGCATTAATTATACGCTACATAGTTAACGTATCTATTAACACAGCCGACTCTACTACTAGCCGTGCTATACAACGTGGCAACACCGCTTATGTGCGGATCGGGAGTCCTATTTTCAATACAACCGGCAGAATATTTTGTTGGTGTCCAATTTTTACGAGGTATAGCAACCATTTATTGTTTCGGTAATTCCTCATCTTTCGGGAACAAAAATATAGAACTATATTATTAACTTTTAAAGTACAATTAAAATTCCCTTTGCAATTCTTGACAGGAAGACATGAATTCATTATGGTAGAAGAAAAGGAAGGAACAGTAAAACTAAGCGACACAGAGGAATGTCAACTATGCAACATGGGAAGAAGGGAGACTCCAAAGCATGTTCTGTCTGTATGTCCCCAATATCAACAAAGGCATGCACAAAAAGTTAGGGAAGAAGAGTTCCCTGAAATATTAAATATTAGGAACATCGAGGAAGCAAAGGAATATGTTTTATTTTGTAAAAATAAGAAAACTCGCACTAATTGAAATGTAATAAGAGTATAAATAATATATAAAGTATAGATATTAGGCTTAAGTACAATGTAACACAGACAGGGCGAAGCCCCGTGCGTAAGGCGTCTACCTAGAAGAGAGAGCAGATTAATTTTAATCAAATTTTACGTACAGCTTTTTTTTTGAAGAAGTCAGGCAGAGACCCATTCGAAACATTATTGAACGATATTAAATATGTATATACAGGAGAATAATAAAGAGAATGCATTGAATAACTGTTGTATCCTATTTTCGACTCTGTCGGTAAGGTAGGGAACGACATTGAAATAGCAAAAAAAAATTTTCAAGTCGTCACAAATCCTTCTCACAAACGTTATTTTTATGCAAAATGAAGCTATTTTCAAAATTCCAACTCAATCGGAATAGACCGGTTTACGGACTGTCGGTAAGGTAGGGAACGAAATTGAAATGGTAAAAAAAAATTTCGAGTCGCCAAAAATCCTTCTCGCAAATATTATTTTTATTCAAAATGAAGCTACTTTCAAAATTCTAACTCAATCGGATTAGACCGGTTTTCGGAAGTTTCGCCAGGAACGCGTCAAATATAGCTGCCACTATCATTGCTTGCGACGCGACAAATGTTCATCATTAGACAGAGAACATGAAGCGAAAGGAGGTATCCTGAATTTCTGCATCAAAGGCCTTTCGAAAACTCTGCGCCACTACGTCGAATAGTTCTCCGCCTTAGATTCTCTCTCCGAAGGCGCTAACTTAGTGCCACCTCTTTCGACATCATGTTATCCTGTTACGAAGCTCATTTTAGAGCGTTCTGAAAATTTTGGCTAGATTTTAGAGCGATGTATCAGGAGAACATGAAGCGAAAGGAGGTATCCTGAATTTCTGCGTCGAAGGCCTTTCGAAAACTCTGCGCCTCTGCGTTGAATAGTTCTCCGCTTTAGATTCTCTCTCCAAAGGTGCTAACTTAGTGCCACCTCTTTCGACATCATGTTATCCTGTTACGAAGCTCATTTTAGAGCGTTCTGAAAATTTTGGCCAGATTTTGGAGCGATGTATCAGGAGAACATGAAGCGAAAGGAGGTATGCTGAATTTTTGAGTCGAAAGCCTTTCGAAAACTCTGCGCCTCTATGTTGAATACTTCTCCGCCTTAGATAAATTGCAGGTTTGGAATTTGGATAGAAGTATATATGAAAGGTATTTCTCAATAATAATACTGTCTGTTTCAAGTTTCTCCCAATTTATTTGAATAAAGACTTTTACAATGTTACAATAATGTATTAAATATATAATTTTACTTTGTCGGTTATATAAAATCACTATTTTCTTGTGTTCATTGTTGAGATTTCCAACATTTGGCCCATATAAAGTTCCTGTCCACGGCGAAATGTACCCAAGTTTCATCTGTAACCAGAAGAAAAATATTTGAAGTAATTGAAATGTACAATGAATTTTCTACGTTTGCAGTACCAGCCGACTTTCCGTTTAAATTTTTATAAGTACAACGCAATACCTAGGTGAGAATTTCTTTCCTTATTCAGAATAGAATACGGAAATAGCAAACAGTGCAGAAAAAACCTGCTGTAATACCGACTGGCCGAATCCGGCAGACCACGTGACGTGTCTACCCCCTTAATATGTTATTAGTAAATGCTCCCTCTTTTTGATCTGTCGAACTTCGACAGATCCTTGTCCCATAAAAGTGAGCCACACAACCAGTGGATCATATTGTATTCCAAAATTTCAGAATCACCGCGCATCGTTAGCACATCTCGTTAAGTTTCCCTTTCAAATAATTACAGTAACCTCATAATGGATGAAATTACAAGCTGGAAGGGAATAGAAAATGACGGTAATATATTTTAAAATATTTTGTAAATATCAGTTGCACCTTCTCAAGTACAAATTTTGCAGAGTTCTACAAACAGTTTTTTGGCGGAGAGTGTAAAAAAGCTGATATTAATCAAGTGCTATCAGTGGCGCAGCAGATAAATAAATTGGGGCAAGGTATATGACAAGAATAATATATCGAACGTGTTACGTTACTATGCTTCATCGTATATTTTTCATCGTGTAGCCATCGAAGTATTGAACGCTGAACTACAGAAGCAGGTCTTAGCTAATCACGAAGACTTACTATCGCAAGCGACATGGGTGGAGAAATTGGAAGGTGTACTTTCGATAATGCAATCTCACGTTCAGGTGCAGACAAAGTTTACACACTTTGGCCATGGAAATTATATCCATCTTTACAATTACCAAAAGATTCTTTCCTTCAGAGTCTTCTGTCAGCCGTAGAACGTTTGCGTGAAAAGATCGTTGACCCGTTTAACAGGATCGAGACACAAACTATCGTTTTAGCAAGACTTCATGAAACTTCTGATCTATTGCGGAGAGTAGCCAGAATGCAACATCTGTCTAAGCGTTTATATTCTCAGATGACAAATAGCGTACAAGCTCCGGATATCATAAAAGCTGCTAATAGCCTCCACGAACTTGGTATATTAACTTGCGATTTAACTTAGTTTATATTTTAAGATACCGCCGGGTATAATGTAAACATTTCTAATTTATAGAACAATTAATGATGGATACAGATTTAAATGGTTTGGATGTTATCGCGGATGATCAGCAAGCTGTGAAAGCTCATAGGACGACGGTACAAAGAATAGCGAGTCATACTTTATCGCAAGGTTTACAAACGATGGACAGAACAAAAGTATATACGAACGTATTAAGTTTTAAAATAGTGCTGGTTCCATAACCATTAATCATAAAAATACGATGAACAGGTTAGTACCGCGGTGCAAGTATTTCAGAACCTAGGAATTTTAAACGGAGCCGTGGATAATGTTATGGATTCTGCTTTATCCGAAATTGAGAAAATTGCCACGGAATCTTTGGACGTGTCATTGGCGCAGAACCAAGATTTCGGAAGGAGAGGAGCACCAGGCCGGGCAGCTATCCCTTCTCCAGGATCCTCTGGAAACTTACGCACGCGAATTTGGGAGAATCTTGAAAGGCTTTTCCAAGATACACTTTACACACAATGTTTGCAAGTAATTGACATAACATTCGTCTAAAATCTTTTTTAAATTATAGTCATTCGCAAAACTTGCATATTTAAATATTTCCTTAAATATATCCTTTCAGATTGAATTATTACAAAGAATATTATTAGAACATCACACAAAAGGGTTGGATGAACTATCGCAGAAGTTTTGGGATAAAGTGAACTGCCTACTTTCCAAAGTATTGGTCGAGCGTGCGCAAGGTGAATATTAATCTTTATTTTCTTCTTTCAAGAAATTATCAGTGGCTCTTCCCTATGTTCAGGTTCATCGTTTGTAAAACAAGCATTAGAAGGCGAATATCCAAAGTTCTTAAGAATATTTCTGGATTTGAGTAAACGATTAAAAGAAAGATCGCAGAACGTTGGTATCTACAACATTAAGTAAGCGTGACACAAAATAGCACAGCATTAACTAAGCATAATACAAAATAACACAGTCTTTTTCCTCAGGCATAATGTGTTGTTGCCGTTTGAAAACGCGTACTTATCACGTTCAGTGTCGCGTCTGCTGGATCCAGTACACACTATGTTTTCTGGAGAAGGATTGCCCACGCAAGACGAAATAGACGGCCTCATCCGTACAGTGACAAAGTAAAGTATTGAGAAACATGTGTTATATTATTTCTATAGACTGGAAGTGTATCACTTATCATTTCTTCTTGCAGTGAATTAAGTGTATCGTTGGTAGATGATGGTCTATCAACAGTGGTCGCTCGTAACGTAGGCAAAGCTATAAGACTATTTTGCTTGAAGTGCGAACAAGGGTTACTTGTGGGAGGAGAAGCTAGTCAAGTAATTGATTCTCCTACCACTGTACAACAGACAAACGTGACACTTGCGAACCTGCTTTATTACCTTTCTAGTCAGATAAATCGCGTGATAGCAAACTTGTCCGCCGGTTTGCCAGCTGAAGGGAGTACAGTGATCACCGTGGCTCTCAAAGAAACGGACACATTGACGAAAAATATATTATCGCCATTGTTGGATTCCATTAGTGACGCCATTGAAAGTATTATCCTAACTATGCACGATGATCCAGAATTCCGCGAGTGAGTATAACTTATTCTAATTTTGTAATTTAAACGTGTGTGGAAGACGAATATTAATATAATTTCTGATTTTAATGTAGCACGAGTAGCACTCTGGGGAAAGAGATTAACTGTTCGCTCTACATGCGCGAATTACAAGGCTTCATTTTACGCTCTGTGAATACATTCCTTGTACCGTACAAAAACCAAACTGTCGTTGCCGAATCGTAATGAACTCGTAATTATAACGTTTAATATTACGTGTGGAACGTAACGCTGAAGTTGATTATTATTTCAGCTGCAAGACTGTTGCTTCACGGTGCATCGAGCTTTTTGTAAGACACGCTTGTCTATTAAGGCCATTAACCGACTTTGGAAGAGCGAAGCTTATCGTTGATTTCAGCCAGGTACGTTCTATATGGTTTAGAAAGAAGCTCGAGGCTTACAAATAGTTCTATTTAGATAGAAGTAGCCGTCGCTCCATTATGTAGAGGAGGGCTGCTGGGATCATCGGAACAACAACAGTATAGAACGTTACGGACATTGAAAGCGTTGATTCCACTAAGCCCAGAAGAAATTGTCGAGAAAGTATTAGAAGGGGAAGGAGAGAGTGGTGTACCTCCCTCTCTCATTCTTTTACATTTATTTTCTACGGCACCTCCGGAATTGGTATCTCCGCATCAGGTACAGAAATATAAATTTACACGATTAGTTGCTTGTGGGATTATAAAAACGGAGTATTATTCTAATTAATTCAGAGCGCCAGCTGGTCTGTAGGACGTTTATCTCAGTGGATGGATAAGAATTCGAACGAAAGAGACAGATTAGCCTTCTGCAGTGGACCATTGGAGCGCTATCAGTTAACTATCAGGCAACAAAATCTCCCATCATTCCATCCATTGTTTCCATTAATGAAGAAATTAGCTAACTTGAACGAACATTAAAATTTGCAATGTTTGCATTACGTACGATATGATATGTATTTTGTTAAACATTTTCCACGTTTATAGGAAATAATATTATTAGATTCTGTATAGATAAATTATTGATACGGCCAGACAAAATAAATTCGAGAAAACTATTACATAAATATTAACGTGTGAAACCCTATTTTTATTAATTAGTCATCTTCTGAACACATTTCCTGAGTACCAGGTCATACATTCTCTGAGCGTATACTGTCCTGGACAAGTATACTCCCATAAATGCTGTAACACTTAACAGTATGGGCCACTGTAAGCTTCGTTTTCTTGGACCTATGTATATCGCCGGTATTCCAATATGATCTTTCTTCTCGATCTACGTTAAAAAAATAATTCAACATACGGTGTACAATATACTATATGTAATATTGAATTACCTACCTTTTTAGAAAGTATTTTTACTTCTAAAAGTTTGTTTTTAAGGACATCGAGAGTGTACTGTATTTTTGTAAGTTCTTGCTCGTAATCAGATACTTGTTCGTTATTTAAATATATATCCTCAGTATTCGCTTTCGATAAACTGTTTTTAATATACTGAAAACTGGAACCTATAACTGCAACCTGCTTGGCTACCGTACCTAGAGAGACTATCCCATCATATAATCTGAAGAAAACGAATGACACAGTCAAAGTTTCTGTCATCGATATCACAATACGTGACGCTGTAAATTAAACGTACGTATAAGGTTTGGATTTATTAATAACAGCGATGCTTTTTATGTCCCACACTTTCCTATGGAATTTATGGAGTTGTTCCGTAAACTGCTTCCTATGTGCATTAATTTCTACTCCCAAGGAATCCAAATCGTTCTCTGTTAATGCTAGAAAATCTTTAACAGACATCCCTTTAAAGATGTGGGCGTATGTTTCTAAACCCATTCCATATAACATTGTGAACACATCAAAATCTACGATCTGATCGTTTACAATAGCTAACGATGGAAATATATCCGTCCAGTCATTTATGTTGGATGTCTCACAAATATTTATTATCTCTTCGTCATTGGAGTTTAACAAAGGTAGGATCTATAATAATCACATAAATATTGCTTCACATTCTTTAGTAACACACGACTTATAATAAAATTTTAACTTACCTTGTTGTATCCCTTTGTAGAAGCTATATCTTTGGCACTTAAATTACTCTGATCGGTTAATGTAACATCGGCTGCATTCTCTATCAATATTTTAACATTATCTACTTTGTTAGCTATTACCGCATACATTAAAGCCTACAAATATAAGAAAATACGCGTGTTCATCGAACGTTATTACATTACCGCCAGCGTTGCCGAGAAATGGATTCGGTTGTCATTATTAAAGAGAACCTACTGTTTGGTTTCGATTGTCGCACGCATTAACATTCTTTGTATATTTTATTAACTCTGCTACCAATTCTGATTCCTGCGATGCACAAGCATACATTAGAGGTATCTGCCTGTAAAAGAGGATCCACTCGGTAATTATAAACTAAACACTGTTACACATACGATAAAAATACATTAAGGGGGTACTCTAGTATAAATGCCCGTTTTTCAACGCCACCTTTGGGAATTTATTTAACAAAAGCTATAAGTTTCTACTGTCTGGCGTTTTGCCTGCATATTAAGGTATGCTTGAAGTAATACTCAGAATTTTTGGAGCTTTTTTATATGTGGGACAATATTTCAGGGTCGGTTCTACTTGTTAAGATAACAAGAAAAGCTGATATACGCATAAGTTCGATAATGCTTACAACGGAAGATCCCGAACCCGGAAATTCAAAAAATTCTGAAACTTTGTGAATAAATATAAAAACGCTTATAACTATGAAACTAAGCCTTGTCAGACATTTTCGTATACCAACTTGTCTTATTATCTCGAGTAGAACATATTCTGAAAAACTGTCCCACATATTTATTATACAGTCAGAGGCACAATCCTCTTCAAAACAATTCCGAATCCTGAGTTACCCGAGTTAAACAGTCTTACCTTTGCTTATTACCAACATTTACATTTGCTTTTGCCTCTATAAGTGAAATTATACATTTTATGCGTCGTTCCGTTGTGCCCTTAGTAGAATTACATATCGCCATCAGTGGTGTGAATCCATCTAAAGTACAATGCTATTTAATTTGAGCCATAAACTAATACTGTTTGTATAATACGAAATGTAAAAGGGGTATAGTACCTTTATGTTTATTAACATCAGCCTCGTTTGCTATAAGATATTCAACGACTTCTAATTGTGCATATGATGCAGCATATAAGAGCGGAGTCCATCCGGTATGTAAAAAATCATTTACGTTATGCGCTGCATGTAATTATACAAGACTATTACCACAATGTATTTTTGTCTTAAAACTACAAATTAATGGTTTTCTAATTCATTAACGTAGAGTAATTACATTGAAGATATTCGCGTATGATTTCCAAATGGCCCGTCATGCATGCTTTAACCATGTGAAACTGAAAAGTCGCTTCCTCATTAGCACCTACATCTCTGTATTCGTCGAATCTATTCATGCTGGTCGGAACCGAACCTTCCTGTGAATAATAATTATTTTCATATTCTATCTATAAGCATCGTTACATTCTGTCTATAAACTTCATTATAATAATCTATTTCTGTTGAACTCTTTTCATTAATGTATTTAAAGATTTTTCACAATACATTTATTGTTATTACTAAAAAGCCGGTATATAATTACAGGTTATGTATAAATATCTTTCATACCTGTTCCCATGAAAAATAGTTTTCGTTGTCTGACATTTCGTGGGCAGATATTTTTGCGGCTTGTTTATACGGATTCTTTATTTCAATAATATGACAAGTAGAATTAGTATACTTCTTTTTCCAATGAACGAAATTTCAAAACAACTCGCGTTTACCACGCATGCGTCACGCGTGGTCACGAGTGTATCACCTGCGAAATAAAGCACATTGTATGTTTTCATGTGTTTTCAAGCTCGACTGCCAAGAAAATTGAAAGAATTTTAATTAACATTGAGCGTATGACCGCTATACTGCAACTATGCAACGAATTTGATTGAACTGTTCAAAATGCTAACTAAAAGCGTATTTCTACAAGAAAATGTAAAGTTTGCATCTTTTTCTTGAATACGAGAATGAATTATAAGCACACTTACACTTATAAATAGCGTTTTACACTTGCTATATGTGCAGTATAAGTATTCTAAATACATAATATATATACATACAATAAGCATTTAAAACATATTTTAACATTTCTTTTCGGTAAACGAATTTAAACGAGATTCCAAATTTCGGTAACTTTAAATGAATAATATTGTCAATGTAAATTAAGCAGTAATTAATTAGTTTCATAATGATTCGACATGTTACGGCTTAGAAATGGATCAAAATGGATCTTTTCTTTTACCCTTGTATAAAAGTAATTATAGAAATAAAGATTTATAAGACGGCACACGTATCAAAATAGACATATAATTTTATATAGCTACTGCACTTGTGTGCATAACTGCATACACGTATCAGATAAATGCATACATACATACAGGCAGTATATATGTATGCACTATTGATCGTGATATCTGCTATGCTTAACCTAAAAGCGGCAGTCGCCGGACACCTGTCTAAGGATTCACTTGTAAATCAAACTTTTATATTTTGTAATAACAAAGTTACAGTTTCATGTACACTTAAGAGCTTACAGTAAACAGTAAGTAGCGTATACATACTTCGCGTGCAGTACTAATATACAACGTTTTATTATTAAGATAATATTCATTCGAATTTGTATTGCTAATGTTTCTATAGAATCGTGTTTTTAATTGATGATAAGATAAGCAATTTCACCTTCCGCATGCATCGAAGATAGTACAGCGAAATATATTGTAGTAGAAATGTCATGGCTGCGCGCATTATTCGGCGGTGAAGAATTATTTACACTGCGTTCCATATAAGAGCGAACCAACGTCCGTACCGATTTCCGACCGATCTGCGCAGCTCCCATGAATCTGACACACGCGATTGGTCGGAGTACTTTCCCTGCCGGTTTACTACCAATCAACAGTGTACCTATGCGCAAAACGAGTTCGCTCTAAAATGGAATGCAGTGTAGAAACGGGGAAGGAAGAATTTTGCGGGAATATTTGAATTGATTTGGTTCCCTATCGAATGTAAGGATCGAAGAACGAGATTCGAGGAGAATCGCTTGCTCTGTGTAACTCATTTACGTTTTAATAGATGCATCGATCTGTACTCGTGGCATTCGACTTCGATCATACGATTACGGACGACAATACCGATGTTGTCGCTCGAAAGCTGTTGCCCAGGGAAAAGTTAACGGACAGCGTGAAGGATTTGTTTCGTTCCAACGGTTGGATCGTGTACATGAGGAAAATATTCCAACTGTTGCACGAAAGCTCCATCGATGTGAAGCAAATAAGGAATGCTATTATTGCTATACCGCCTGTACCGGGTATCGAGAAGCTTCTAAGGGAGTTACACTCTAACGGCTGCGAGATTATTATTATTAGCGATTCAAATACATTATTCATCAATGAATGGTTAAAGAATAAAAAGTTAGACGAAGTTGTCGCCGAGGTGTTCACGAACCCCGCGAGTGTCGACGCAAACGGTATGATAAAGGTGGACATGTATCACGTTCAAGAATCTTGCAAATTGAGCACCGTGAATTTATGTAAAGGACAAATCTTGGACTCTTACATCGATAAGAGGCGCGACGAGGGAGTGCATTTCGATCGAGTGGTATACATCGGTGATGGTAAAAACGATCTCTGCCCGATCTTACGACTTTCGGAACGTGATTTGGCATTCCCGCGGAAAGATTATGTGCTTGTAAAGATATTAAATGGCACTGAGAATCATGAAATTCCGAATGTCAAGGCCCGCGTGTTTCCGTGGAGCGACGGCAGGGAAATCTTAGAAAAGCTGGAGAAAGAGATTGATCTTTCTTCTTCTTCCTCTTTGTAAATCTAATAAACGCTACAGGTAAAAAAGAAATGTTTTGTTTTCTTTTATCTCATCACTCGCCATAATTACCAATAAGAGATAACTGTCGTTAGTGTGTCAGAATCTTGAATTATTTATAAGCTATACGTATACATATATGTATGTGATCCATTATAATAATATTAGTGGCCAATTATGCAATCGTGAAATATATATAACTTTCCCCTCCACAGCTTCTTTAACTAATCAACAATATCAGACGCAGTAATGGTCGTAAAACGATATTCATTAGAGCAATGAAATGCGACTCTGATTTAATACGACTGTTTTTTTCCTGATATAGTACTTTAATATATGTATATGTAAGCACGAATCTTCCGTTTCCCGCGAAATTATTACCTGTTTTCGTAATAAATTATTCGTTAGCGCGATATAATGTGTGGCAAAGTATAGTAGTAAGCAGATCAGCTGCCAAGTCACGATTTATTACGAGTAGCAACAGTGCGAAAGGTGTGTCAAGTTTAGCAAAATCGAATTGCTATAGCAGTTCTTATAATTGGGAATAACTTTCCCCTCATATTTCTGGTAAATAATGCGGTCACTGCGATTCCTTCGGACCTATAGAATAATGCCTTATTAATATTTATAAGCTACTAGATTTTTTATCAATTGTCTACCATCTTTTTTTAAAGGTCGTTGCTCACTTATCAGTGAACGTGACAGTTCCGTGCCAACGTTCATTGATAAGAAAAAGAGAGGATAAAAGCTGATATTACGTAATTTCCAAACTCATGTTTAACTGTATAACTTGTACGGTTTTGTTAATTTTGTAATTTTTGTAATTTTTAAATTCTCGAAGCTGAAATTCGAAAGTTTGTAAGGCTTCGAAACTCTCGAAACTTGAAGTGTTGATTCTGTTTTGTAAGTGGAATATCTTATTTTAAGAGATATTCTCGTTTGATCGGCCAAAAAGTTAAGCTATTTTTAAAGATTTTTTTCTCAGTAAATACAACATATAATGAAATAAATATTTTCGGTATTTATTAAGCTACTCTTATATTATACAAAAAAAAAATTAAAAAATCTTATTCATTTGTTTTAACCGTTTTTTTTACAGCGGCAATATGGCACCTAAAAAAGAGGTATGCTCGGGGCGTAGGTGATTTCCGGGCTCAGGTTTTTTGAAACAAAAAATTCGAAAAGATTCTTAATCTGCAAGAGTGTCGCTATCTCTCGTAGCTCAATTAACAATTTTTGTCGAAAGATAACCGAGATCTGTCTCGGGGAACACCTGGCGAAAACATCATTTTGGGTGTATTGATAAACTTTTTTTTCAAACTTGCGGCATTTTGTTACTTTTCAATAAAAATTGTTAATTGAGCTACAGCAGATAGCGAAACTCTTGCAGATGAAGAATCTTTTGGAATTTTTTGTTTCAGAAAACCTGAGCCCGGAAATCACCTATTCCACGAACATACCTCTTCTTTTTAGGTGACAAATGACGCTGTAAAAAAACAATTATAACAAATTAAAAAATTCTTTTTAAATTTTTTCTGTATAATATAAGAGTAGCTTAATAAATACCAAAAAGATTTATTTCATGATATGTTGTATTTACTGAGAAAAAGATCTTTCAAAACTGCTTGATTTGTCAGCCGATCAAAGGCCTTTAAGATCTGAGGTGAACAAAATCCTTGCACGAATCTCTATTGACCATAGTCAAACAAAAATATAACAATATACAAATTCTCGGTGCACGCTGCGAACGATTCTTTATTCAATGATTGTATACTTTTCCTTATCTGCCTTTCGAGAGTTTCGAATCACGAGAAAAGTATAAAGTTCCGATTCTTGGGTTTCGAGGTTTCGACGTTTCGAGAAATCCATCCCTAAGTCTTGTTACTGCGTAGGCAAAATGATTTGGCGGTACACGAATTTGAATCGCGAGATGCGCGCGCACTGTTAAGGTTAGGTTGAACTTATGACGTACGCGATATGTGCAATGTAGCTGCGCGTCTCTAACGTTAATTACTGTCTTATTATTGCACTCGGGCGTCGGCGAAAATTTCTCTTTCGCCCTAAGCAACTTTTTGTTTATAAAACGCGAGAGCATGAATTGATGCTTGATCGTGTTCCTGAAGTGAAATTCTCGTTCATGGTCGGAGAGTAACAATACATGAGCAGCAAGTGTGTGCGTCAGCATCGGTAAGCAGATCTAGACTCTTGTAGAATCCTACGAGCCTGATTATAATTCGAGAATAATAATGAATTGCAATATTGTCCGAATGAAAGTATTTATTTCTCGTTGTTACACTGCCTTTGCAATGAAAAGAATCTGTTAAAATACATTCCAATCCCATGACAACATTCGTTCAACTTCTGGTGGTCTTATATCTAAAGTGTTATTGGCATTGATTTTTGTAATGCCATTTATAAGTGAAACTGTAAATATATAGCACGCAGAGCTTTTAGCACGGCGTTACAGCTAAATCACTTTTCGATGGAAAGATGTTATCCTCAGATGTTTTAGTATAAAGGAATGTGAAATTTAGTTGTGCTCCACTTCTATAGGATGAATACTGTTTGTTTTTATAGCACGCGCATCAGTTTCTTGAGATTGTATCATTTTTAGATTGAGTATATTTCGTAGAATACCGAATGCTATACCAGCTAGATACGTAATATTTAACAACCACTCTGGTACATACAAAAACGTGAATGCTTTGAATAAAACTTCTGAAAATATGGGTGTCCACAATAGCGTTCCGCACAATAAAGACATTTTAATCGTTCCAAACAGCTTCAACGTATTTTCTACTTGTTTCATCATATGCGAATGCATTTCGCTTCTATCGCGGTCGTTAATTTTATATTGTTTCTCCGGGCCTTCGTTATGCATTTCTACCTGCTCTAATGTTCTAAACTCTTTGTCCGATTCTTCCAAATTACCTATCGAGTGTACAGAATTATGTTCTCCCGCAAAAACTGATTTGAAATTTGTAGAGTAAGTGGGACTTGTATCACTAATGTTATTCACAGAATTGGTATCGACCTCGTTCGATAACATCGCACATTCCACTTGTAGTCTGTTCAAAACGATTTTACAATTTAATTTCCCCTGTTGTTGCAAAATCGAGGAAAACAAAATTGGCAGGAAATATATGACAAACACAAGTACTAGTAAATGTAATTTCAAAATCGGAATTGATAAAAAACATGTATCTATTATATGCACTGGTGTTATCATTGATGTATTATCATTTTGGTAATTGATGATTTTAATAATTGATGGCGGATTTTCTTTATCTGTAGTAGGAGTATATGGAAACTGTGGTTCTAGATTGCTCTGTTTCGGCTGCTTTTTGTTGTATTGGTAATTATTTTTGTAGGAACCCTTTAGCTTATACTGCATAGTAATATTACGAATTCGCTCGATTATGCCTGCATATATTTGATCGTTGGATATTACTGGTACAGCTTGCTGTGCGTTTACTTCTGTAGGCTTATCTGCAATGGTTTCAGCTTCCGTAGAAGAAACTGTTTCGATTTCATTAAATCGCGTTGGTTCGGTGTTGTTCGCTATAATTGTACTTTGCGAAATGTCTTCATTCGCTGATGTGATCTCTGACGAATTCATCATTAAAGAATTGAACAGTAGCAATTCTGTATCGTGTTCATTTGTATCATTTTTCAATTGTATATAATTCAGTGAATCAGTACTATTTTCAACACTCGTTAAATTGTCAGAGTTTCCATACTCCGTTGCTACTGTATGTTCTATTGGATTAGCCTCAGTATTTGTAATACTATTATTCATGATGATTGTGTGCATACCGTATTCCATATATTTTGTTGCATTTAACAGGTCAAAAATATTATAAGGAGTGGCATGGCTAATATTGCGTGAAGCTTCATATGTATTATTTAATACAGAATGAACAACGCTTTGTACTTTAGATATTATGTCGTTCACCTGAGTATTGTTTCCGGAATAAACATCTTGCACAATATTCATAGGTATTGTATCGTAACAATCATTAAAGATGTTTCCACTAAAACACTGTGTGTTTCCCCCATACTTAATATAACTTCTGTTATCATGCTCAGCCAAATATAAAAGTCCTGTGACAAGAATGGGTATGACCCATTGGCTTATTACAAACATACCAATAATCTTTTTACCATCTTTCTCTGTTCCATTGCTCTTAAAAGCTTCTAAGAGTTTTCTTCTATACTCTTTAATCAACGAAAGGTTTCTATGCATCACTAATTTCGATTTCGGATCAGATTGTACTTTAGAGCTTTCATCTGCCAGAGATATCTCACATTTTTCCACACTCTCTGGCTCAGATTTACTCGCACTGTCATCATTTTTATGAAGAGATTTGAAACACTGACGCTTCAAGCCACGTACATTTAAATTGCATTGCACAGAGAACATCAACAGAGAAACGAATGAATTTGTGAATGGAAAGAGCAGCATTCCATATTTCATCATTACGTTTGTCATATTACATTCGGGTATCGCAGTAGAATTATTCTCTCTCACAGTTGCATTGAATAAAATTGATCTCTCGTAAAATCTTCTGAATTTATCATTCTCATCTTTTCCATTATCACTTTCTTGATTCCACATACCGCTGTCCAAATTATCAGGAAATATATCATTCCACTTACTGCGATCTGCATAGGTCGCGTTTCCTATGTCATTTATAAGCAATAGAATTGATGTAAGTATAGAAAATAATACGTCGGATGTTGATAAGATATAGAGCGATGTAGTCTTTGTCTGTTTAAATTGCTTTAACAAAATCGCAATTGTAACGAAACTGGACAGTAATAATGCATATGCTCCTACACTGAGCATTACAAAATACATGATACGACGCGTTGACAGATTAGTAAGTTAGTTTCGGGAAGTATAGATGTACACTTGGTGGAGTTGAAAAAAGTACTGTTTAAAGAGACCGCTGCATATAAGTATTATACTTTGATAATAGTGCTAAATATGGGGGTATCTGAACAACTGTTGTACATAATAGATATAACAGTATTGCAATATGAGGGCACCTTGATTATGTATCTATGGGGTGACTCATGCTGGTACCGACTATGTTTCTAGAGTAAGATACAATTTCTAATAAGAACCTGTATTTTCATTCCAGCGCTTATTGATCAGTATGTCTATACGTCGAAGGACTGATCCATTTATGACGCAACGAATATGGGACGCTATAAAGATAACTGTACATCAAAGAAGTCTACCTAGTAACGACCGCATGGTGCGGCATTTAGCTCGGGTTTATGGGATAACAGAGCAAGAAGCGCAAGAAGAATTGAATAAAGCAGTTAGTGACGGACTTGTCTATTTAAAGAAAGTACCGATGAAGAATGGTATAGAACAGGAAAGTTACAGACTGCCGACAGATGCCATATACGAAGATAATCATGACTGGTATTGTTGCAAATGTCAGAAAGCAGGGATGTTGGAGTGTTGCCAGCAATGTTACAGGGTTTATCACCCTGAATGCCATGTGCCTAGTAATTTTAAATTAAAAATATGTAATTTTTGTGAGGTGAGTGCATAGGTGATAAGTCATATGCATTGTAAAGTCTGCTTACCAATAAAAAATGAATAATTCTTACAGAGTATAAATAATGACACGTACCCAGACAAGATTGACCTGAATCATATCCTGAGTTTCACTTGCGGTCACCTAAAAGCAAAATTACCGCCAGAAATTACAAACCGCACCATCGTTTTCAACAATGATCCTATTACGCCAGTTAATAGATATTCAGGCCCGACCTGGCTCAGCGAAGGTGAAGACGCATGGCGACCGGACATTCTCATAAAACAGCACATGGACTTGGCAATAATGGATCAGAAAATAAAGAAGAACGAGTACAACAACCTCGCTGAATTTCAAGCCGATGCACATAATATTTTACACAATATCACTATCTACCATGGAGGTACGTAGTCTGGTGGGGAGGCAGAATTTTCTATGTATTACCGACAGCCAGATAATAGTTTTAATCTGTATATTTAGCTCATAGTATAATTGGAGAAATGGGTATGACAATGTATCAGGATTGCTGTTACGATCTTCAAGAGATACGCCGGTGCGCCGATTGTTATAGAATATCGAATGAGAAATCTGAGAAGATGTGGTTCTGCATACCATGCAATCCGCCGCATCAGTTGGTTTACGCGAAGCAAAAGGGATACCCGTACTGGCCGGCCAAGGTCATGCAAGTTAACGGAAACGTTTATGACGTTCGCTTTTTCGGGGGCCACCACATGCGCGCCAACATCGAGAAACTGTTCATCCGGCCGATCACATCCAGCCTGCAAAGCCTGCAGGTAAAGATAAGCTATAAAATGTTCCACGCGAAACAGTCACGCGAACACTGTGAAATTCTCGGTTTAGGTATACACGTCATTTACAGTGTATCGTATCACTGGCACGATAGGGGAGAACTGTTGCGAGAGAGCAATTTAGAAACTGTTGTTGCACTTAGGTATATTATTGTCTTAACAACGAATTCTTGCTTAGCCTTCGGAAAAAGGGAAGTGGAAAGAGATGAAGGTATGCACATACACAGTGGCCCAAAGTGTACAACTAATTTCTCGTCACTGCATTTCAATTGTGAAGTCAGAAGAGGGATAGACGTTTCTTAAAGCGTGCGCAATTTGCCTTTCTGTAGATAAAAAGATCCACCGCTTGGAACAGAGCGTTCGAGGAGCTGAAGCACCATCAGAACCTGCTGCGAAAGCTGGGCAAATCGATCGCTGAGTTGGACGTCAGCGACGATAACGAGGGCCCGAAACCGACAAAGATCCGAAATATACAATCATCAGGTTCGAAAAGTACGGCGATCAATTCTAATCCTGCGAAACAGCTTTTTAAGGATCTAAGAGTTAAAGTTGAACGTCTCAGCTCAGACGGCCATAGCGATGCGCCGCTGTCCCAAGAGGAAAAAGAGAACGACGATAAAACTTCGGTGTGTAAAGCTGGCAGCGAAGAGAGACAAGTACCCTGTTTACCAGTGGCAGAAGATGAACCGCCAAGAGAAATACCCAGCACTTGCCCGCAGGGTTTGAAGAAAGAGGGTTCGCAAGAGGACATGGTTACGTCCAGTTCTCAAGAGCCAAGATCCAAGTGCGTTCTTGTACAGACGGAGCAAATACAGACAGAGGCGTTGCCTGCGAAGGTATACAACATCGGAAATCGCGCTAAGCAATTGCATTATATTTATTATAAATCCGTTCGAATAATCTTACGGTTCTGTCATGTATTTTTTAGATAAAAAGGGAACGCAGAACTTCGGAGCAGCCTACTACAACAGCGTTGGAGAAGCTGCGTCGTGAATTGGAACTCGAGAAATGTAAAGAATTAGAGAAACTACAAGCTGAGCATGCTAAAGAGTTGCGGCAACTGACAGATAGACATCAACAGATTATATCGGAGATAAAGAAGAAGCAATGGGTAATGCTCCTTTAATGCTTTTATTATGCGCGTACATTTTACGTACAATTTCGAGCGTATATCGTAATAAATATTCTACTTTTAGTGTTATAATTGCGAAGCTGAGGCAATATACCACTGCTGTTGGAATACGGCGTACTGCAGCACTGATTGCCAGCAAGTTCACTGGCAGCGTGAACACAAAAGAGTCTGCCGGCGTAAGCGCTAATTTATAATAAATGCAATATATATATATATATATATATATACATGTTCTAATGAGTATGGAAGAAGTTAAGACAACTACTGTGTTTGTAAAAAGAAGATACTTTGTAGAAGCACATTAATATATTCTTGACACCAATTTCACATGCCTTTGTAAACTTTATCCTTCAATGGCAGCATTTTTAATATGTATGCAAACAGATGTTACAGTCAGTTTTCAGTCGAACACTATGTCTAAATATGTTGAAAAAATACTCAATCTTCTCAGACCTTTCTTATCGTAAAGAATCTTAAAACCTTCTGCGTGTTCTTTCTCGTTCAACACAGGAAAAAGTTCACAAACGAAAAGGATATTTAACACTGTGAAAGTCTATATTAAACTTATACAACGTTGATTTCTGTTATTACACGTAAATGTTTTTAGTATAATGTTTAAAATGCGTTTGTGCATACATTTATATGCATATTATTAACAGTGATATGATCTTAAATATATACAATGAATTTGTCTCCTCTTCGGAAATAATTTGTGTAAATTACGGCAATGAAACAAGTCAAGCATATTTTACATACATTGTATAACAGTTGCACACTAGAATTAGAGATAAATACAGATTTGATCCATAACGAATAAAATATATTAAATATTATATATGGTATATTCACATATGTATTTTCATTTCTATTTATAAAGATAAATTTATAGCGAAACGTTCTCTTAGGATTATCTTCAGTCTTAATCACTTATATTTTCATAAACGCAAAATTCTTGATGATCGATCAAATAAAAAGATTAATAATTAAATAAGGGAATTCATATGTAGTGTTAAAATAAGTATAAAAATGTTTTGTATAAAATTGTATTCATAGCAGAAAATAATTATGTTTTTCAAGTTCGGGAACATCGCGTGTTCCTACATCTTTCGAATATAAGCAAACTCATCAACTATTGTAAATGACACTATTTTTACAGGTAACGAATTAAGTTGCATAAAATTTCAATCTGTGATCACTCGCGTTGTCCGTGTACTATTGGTTGTCAATTTGAAAAAGGAACATAAAATTCTTATTAGAAAATTATAAATCTCTTAAGTATTTTGACTAGTTCTAACTTCATCGCCTACTACTGCCATAGCCATTTGACCTTTCTCTGTACTCTCAGTCACTTGAACATAACTCGTAGCGTCGATATTACTCAACTTCAATTTTTCTAATAATTGTAATTCCTCAGGTTCTAATTTCTCTCCAAGCTGCCTCAACGCGTTTAATACCTCTCCCCGCTGATGATCGCTAGATTCCTTGCTCAGTTTACCACATTTCATATAACTATCAATCTCAACCAAACGTTTTCTAAGCTCTGTCACTTCTCGTTTACCAAACATTCTTATAACATCGGGAGTTTTAAACGCATCGCCGATCACTGCTTGGGTTGCCTGTTTGTACGGAATTAAACGTATATTCTTTAATATGTACTTGCAGAATTATCTGACTTAAACCCGGTTTGTAACGTACCAATTGTACAGCGCCCAATTCGTCGATTAATGTTGTATCACCAGATATCATCCTTTGCAGACTCGCATTGAACTCTTGCAAATCTTCTCTCGTGAGTTGCATAAGTTCTTCATAAGCCTCCTCGTCTAACGTATTCCTATTGGAATTGATAATTTCATAAAACCGCATATATATTACAAGAATCGAAAATACTAATGAAGCACGAAACATAAAGGAAAATAGTCTTCCTGTAATACCGGATTTCCTTTATATCCTCTAATTGCTGCACCAATCTATGTAATTGTTCCTCCAAATACTTCCTTAACTTCTCGGTTTCCAGCTTACCGTGGGAACTCATTTTCAGAATCGAAAGTAGCGACGATTAAGCTCTAAAGCAGAAAAAGAACAATAAATTCTAACATCTGCATTAACTAAGGTTACGATAAAAATGAATTTAGCACCTATCGCTGTAAACATATTCGACGAAGAATTTTGTAAAGAATGTTTCAAAATTCGTTCTTATCATTTCGTTTCTTTTTCTTATTTATACCGCTCTTAATCCCTAAAATTTTCCCGTTTGCAAACTTGCCAATTGTATTTGCTGTCAAGGGTGTGACTAACAATTGTTTATCATATAATTTTATAAATATGCCGACGTTCCGGGATTATATCCCATTTATTTACTTATTTTACTTGAATTCATGTGCTGCTGGTATAATGTGTAAGAAAATATATGTACGTACAATATTATTTCTCTCTACAAGCTCCGTTTTGCATTTACATTACAAGTCGTCGTTATCCCCACCATTTCGGTTTCATTCTTGCCTTGCGCCGGGAGCGAAGGACAGAGAGCATGACAGTGTCATGATGACACTTCGTCTCACTCTAATTTTCAGTCGGCAGACACTCCGTCACACTCGGTCCTTCGCATTCTCGGCCCTCGTGCGAGCTTATACGAAAATGGATTCTATTTGTCGCTAAAAGCTCGCACGCTAAGGATGGAATACTCGAAAGACAGGGTGAAAGAAAATATACTTTCCCTGTTTCGTATAATACACAATAAAGGTGTGAAGATATTTCAGTACGAAGTGTACATATAGGTATAAGTTATTTACATTTATACATTTACTATTTTAGTGAAACATTAGTATTCAAGTTTCAGATAATCCTTGAACTTTTAATGTTTCTATAGTGCCTTAATTTCGTCTAAAAACGATTACGTCTTCGTTCGTGGCATTTCGAATGCGAGAAATATAATATACATAATTAGTTATTTGTAAGAAATAAGAATGGGATGTTATATGTAAAAATATTTATAAACTCATAATTAACAGATTATAATAGACACATTGCTACTAACGAGTTAACAAATAATTGTAATAATACGCTGACAACCAATGAAACAGTTACTTGATCGACTCTACGTTCGTTACATAGTTCGCGCCTGAAATCCGATTGGTCGGTGGACAAATTTGTTTCACCGCATTACCACAAAACCGTTAATGTCGTTTCGAAAAAAATAGTGCCTTTCGGGAATATTAATTAACGCGCATCTGGCCTCCGCTATTTGTAATCGAACAGTTTGATAAATATCGCCCATCGACGATTCCTTGATTCACATCGAATTCACTCGTAGAAAAGGCACGGCGGGCTAACAGCTTCGTACCAACGTTAAGGACCGTTTAGATAGAAGGAAATGGGAAGAAAGGCGTGCTGTGGTCGTGCTCAATGCATGGTTCGCGTCGCTTCTTTTTTCTTACGAGAAAACAAGTCATCCACTGTTTGTCAGACGATTTACACGCTTTAGGCAGGTAGAACGGCGTGGGTAACGGCTTAGCGACCATAATAATCCGTTAGTACTGCGGGGGAAAGGTACGTGCGTCTGTGCGCAGTTGAATAACTGCAGGCCGCGCGCGAATCTTGGAAAAGGAACCGATAAGGGCGGCAAACACTTTCGATGGAATGAGCCAACGGACAAAGACGGGCGTGTGGAACGATCGCACGAATTACCAGCGGACACAAAGGAGAGCAGTGTTGTTGTAACGAAAATAGTGCGGGAGAATAGGAGATCCGCGGCGGTGTTTGTGCATGAATTGGCCGTGACTGAAGTGCGCGCGCGTGTAAACGTGCCATCAGTTTCGTACGGGTGACCGAACGCTAACCATCATTTCGTGCACGACGGATATTCCAGCGAGATCTAATCGAGACGTTCAAGCCCCTCGACGAGCATCACGCTTAACTACGCGCGCGTTAGAAAATAACGTACCTATGAGGACCTCAGAGAGCCACATAAGGCAACAAGCTTTGAAGATAGTGGAGAGTTTAAAGAAGGGAGGCCTACGCCTGCGATGAGCATGCCGACGAAAGGGAAGCACCACCACCTGCCCCATCATCATCAACATCATTCGCAACCGCAACAGCAACATCATAACCCACAGCATCAGCCGCAGCTACTAGTAAACGTTAATCAGTCGAGCATCCACTCGCCCCAGGGTTACAACACGGTGGTTTCTGCTAACACACCGCGCTTCGTGCCGAATGCTGGTGAGTATAAATTGCCAAATGCCTTGTACCGCTTAGCGTTTACTACGTATCAACCGTACGCTCGCGAAATTTGTCGCATATACATTCCTCTACGCAGTGGAGATCAACCGTATGCCTCGGTCGGGCGGAGGTTATGTTTTGAGGTTAGGAGAACCATGCGGTCCATGTGGCTGTCCATTAGGTAGATTTTGTAAAAATGTCGACAACGGCGCAGTTACCTTGCACGGCGCAACACCTTTTTATCTGTCTTTGTAATTCTACTTGATAATTTATCCTCAGTTTATCGAATGGCACTCGAGCAATATTGCAACAAACGGGCGGAAAAAGTTGTGTGCTATTTACGTCTGCGAATAGGTGGCTTTGTATAATTTTAAAAGCAATTTCAACTTTTAATCATCTTGTAGTAAATCGGTGTTTAACGTTTTTTTTTTAAATGGTTATTTTTAATCAATTAATATTTGGCAGGGCATGTCAATGTTTTCCCAAGTATAAAGTACTAATTGAATATGCCAATTTTTCTTAATAACTTTGCATTTCAATTGTTTTGTATTGTTACACGTGTAGACAAACGACCGCTAAACTCGGAAAGCCAACTTAATGAAATTATGGAAGCCATAAGAGTCATTGTAATTATGCGAGTTTTACTACTGTCCGATATATTGAACTTTTGTAGTTCTCATTTTTTTCTTTTTCACTTATCACGGAGCTAATAATTTATGAAGCTATTTATTCGCCACTGTTTTCTTTCCGCGATATAAGTTATTAAGAAATTATTACTGTTGAGTTCTCCATCTTCAGGCTTGTGAAGTGTGGAACGTATTTACGTAGACATTTCTCCGTTAATTCTAGAATTATGTTTGGGAAAGATTTAGGGATCGTAAGTAGGTAGTAATTAAGTAGACAGCGATGAGGCAATTATGCCGATGTCAAAAGGGAATAACTTTTACTCTCTACGTACTTTATTAAGACGTCTGTAATTTCAAGTGTAAGCCAGTCTTGGGACGACCTCATTGATGACACTTGACATTGTTATTAAATCACGTCGACGTAATTGGTGACTTCCCGTACATCAGTCATGCTCTCCGTAAACCATCGCTTTTCAATTTACCTTACGCTGGTTTCCTTGCCCTTCCATGTTGACAAGAATCCCCGCATGAAAATCGCAATTTTCACTTCGCGGAATCGCGGTGGGACAAACAAGCATGCACGAGGTGCATGTATACGTATACATATAGGCGGGGAGAAACAAGCATGGGCGGGGAAGCACGGCAATCTGTTGAATCTTACGAAGCATTTTCCTTGCACTAAATTACCGATCGTTTAACGGGCCAATTCGAACAGAAGTAAGAATAATAGACGCATATATATGGGTCGTGTGAAAGGATGTAACGAGGAGAAGTATTCACGCGAGGCGAAAACGGGGAAAGAAGTCGAGAAAGGAACAGAGAAGGAGAATAGGATGAAACGGGGCGACATAGCTAAGTCGCCGAAGGCTGACGAAAACATCCGAGCGTCGGGTTCGGCTGTATGTCGCGCATAGTCTGTGTACATGTGGCAATCAAGCCACACGGTACACACGTTTCTCGCTAATTTTTTTTCTTTCTTATTTGCCTTACAGTGAAAATACCACCACAGTTTCACAACAAGCAAACGAACGTTCACGGATATATACGACCGAATTCTGTGCAGTATCGTTAAAACTATCGCCGTCTTTCTCACAGGGTGGTATTTTCAAGGCTGCCTCGTAAACCTGCGCTGCTTTCGAGTATCACGACAACAGAGAGATAGAGAAAGAAAGATAGTGGTTTTTTCCTGTTACTCAAGAAGACTTTTAATAATTCCATTCGCGCTCGTATGGAAACTCTTTCGATCTCTCCGTCGCGCACGTTCATTCCCGACGATAAACCGAAGTGTGCTATCTGTGTATCGCGCCACGAAAATCTCTTCGAGAGGAGCATATGGTTGGTCGGAGCGCGTGTTAAGTGTGTGTACTTAAACGACATGAACGTGTCCCGCGTGATCGCCGTGTATATACACGCTGAGCGTCGCGTTTGGAGCAGTTAGAATGGGGAAGCATATTCGTTGATACTTGACACAGCCGAAACGGCCTTTGAAAAGGTGGCGATTTACCACGCGAGTGGGTTAAGCGTGATAGTAGTAACGCGCGCAGTAGCAGCAGTGGTATTGCCGGGCCGTGTGGGATACTAACTCGGGCGAAAACATCGACCAGCCAGTATCGTGCCGTCTTCGCTGGCCCGCGGAGGTTATATAATTTCGACGAGCGGTCTTTTCGTTTGCGAAGCACGAGGAGTGCCCCATTCATTCGCGCCAGTCGTGTGCCACCGGTTCCCCGTTTTCAACCGTTCGCGCCATACGGCCGCAGGCGATTCCTCTTCACGGCGATAGCTCGAAGGACCTCGTGGGTGCGTGGCTCGCCAGCCGTATATGTCGAGAACGAGAGTGGACAGGATCGCCACTGGGCAATCGCGCCGCTAAACATGCGCCCGATCGTCACGGTTTCTTACCATCGCTAACGTTAACAGCCAGAGGAGAGCTTGGACCCAGGCGTAGTACGGCACACAAAGGCGAAAATGTCGACGGTGGTGGGTAAGTTGAATGTCACGCTACGTTCGCGGCAGTCGTCTGTCGCTAACCAATGTTTTCACGTTGCTCTGTAACACGCACCAACTCGCGCGGAGTTGCTCCGATCCTCTCCTTTCGCAACACAGTACCTAGACACGCTTCGTTGTTTTCATTCGTTGCGTATCCCTTCGGTACAGAGTGGAGGCTGATTCGTTTAACCGCTCCTCGAGGTCGTATGCGGTCCCCGTTAGCGAGCACAGTTTTTCTTATCTTCTTATTGTTAGCGAGGGAGAAAAAGAAACGGATTAAAGGCTTCCGCGATAAATTCTGCGCGAAGGCGATGCGAATGAACACGGAGCGAGAGGAGATACTTGCTAGGGATTTCGGGAGATGTCGCGTGAGTCTGTAATCATCTACCAGGTGATGATTGGCCTACCAGTTGATGTGTCACGTGTGTTACGCGTAGCTATCCGATGTTCGCCGAACCGGTAGTAGCACGAACGTTAGAGGTACACGATGTGTGCTTGCAAACACGTGTCGAATTTCGATGGAACATAGCAATGGTGAGGTAACTCCTCGTGTTACGATTCATCTGTTATTGACAGTCCAGAACTCAATACATCATTTGCCATTATTTCCCATGCTGATTCATAAACGATTTGCTTTGAGTAGTTGAACCTGGCTATACAGGGTGTCCGGTAAATCGTGGTACAATGTTAAAAGAATAAATCTACATATAGGGTGATTCTTCTAGCTTGGTGATCGTAATTAATTCCTAAATTGTTTCCAACGAGAATTTCATTGTGTTAAAGAGAAAAATGCAATGCAGTAAATTAGCTTTCATATTGTGCATGTGTTTTAAACAAAATTCTCAGTGTCTTACTCTGGAATTTGAAATAGTGAAATAGCAAAAAATCAATTCTCGTGTTATATGTCCTTTCGGTATAATTCAACATCTGCTTGAAATATCTTTTCCTTAAAGTAATTAATTCTTGAGTTATTTAAGAGGAAGTTCGGCGAATTTCCTGGATAATCCATATATACTTTCCGCATTGTTTATTTTTAAATCACACCACTAATTTGTAATATATAACATTTCATATTATTGTAGTTATTATGGATGCGATTTATGGTTTCACTTTCCGTTGCAATACACTACACGAAAGAGAGAAATTGTTGAACTGTCGGGTTAAGTTTCTGTCGAGGTTGCCAAGGTCTTCTGTCGTCCAGTCTTGTTGAGTAATGTCTGTTCATCGCAAAGGCCATCGCAGATGGAATTGCATAATGCACGGGACAACCAATATAAGTTGTGCTCGGCACAGAGATGCATCTGCAATTAATTCCCTCTACATATATGTCTCATCAGCACTGCCCGATGATTATGATTATTTAATTGTAAAGTTCCTCTAAAAGCTACGTGCATGGAATTGTAATTGAGAAACATTGCCTCACAGAGAGAAAGCAATTACATGTCATTTTGAAACTTTTGGCTTTGCGTTCGTTGCACAGACATACAAAAATACAACACAAGCAGTAATTCTTTTCTGTGAAATAATTCAATTATAAATGTGTATTTTTTTAATATATTAAGCATCATTACACGTAGAATTGTTGCTGTGTTAACATGTTGAAATATAAGCTTTGATGCTTGCGAAGCATGTGAAAGCTTTTAACGTATCAGGATATGAATTTTGCAACGTAGTCACGACGATTCCGCAATCCAACCTGGTAACCCAGCTCCGGGTAGGATTTTACCCGGATTTCAGGTCACTGGTTCGTTTTGTGGTCCTATGCACAGAGCACGAGTAAAGTTCTGTATCAAATCGATACAAATTGAAACTCTAAAAAGTAGAGGGGGAGTGTGTATCTTAAGCGTTCAATCGCGAATATCGCGCGTATCTATAGCTTCTACTTTCGAAGCTTCGAGGAATCGGCTTATCTCCGACTCTAACTTGTTTTACTCTTTTTTTTAAACTTTTTAAATGCGTGTTACGAGATCGCGGTAACAGAGTCCCTCGCGGTGGCTGATTTTCACGTCAATTAGAAACTATCGTTCGTAGAATTCTTCGATACGCTACCTAGTTATTTGGTTGCGTCGAAACACCACCGCAGATCCCCTTTCTCTTTCTGTTTTGCGAGTGATAGTTCGGACAAGTGGTTAACCAAAGCGAGCATACGATGGCTGTTAAGTTTTAATCTTGGTTTCGGACCAACTTTTCGTTCGAGTGCTCTTTAACGTTCCACTGCATTTCAATTATTATTTCTTTTAAACGGTTACTTAAACCCTTCGCTATTTTAAAGTATAGCTTCAACTCGGTTATTTTAAAAGCGACATTAAAATATATCTAATTTCATAAGAAATTTCTTTACACTTGAAACTTGTGGTTCGCCACCCATTACTTATTCGAATATCCCAAACAACATCGCGTTAATTCAAGTCAATCGAATTAGTGGAGTAAAATTTCAAAGAAGAGAGGAATAAGGTGAATTCTGCCCTCTTTAGTTAAAATGTCCTATCTAGCATTTTGAAACAACCGAGAAAACTGAAGTTTTATCATTTAACTTATTTTCCTTCATTCAAATTAAAACATGTTGTCATTATTTCGTAATAGCCTAATATCATTTTTTGTAATAGGTGTACCGGTAGGGAATGTACCAATTAATTAATTGTTTCAGATAAGATATTTTAACCATTTTGAAAGAACTTAGGTTAAATACATTAGACTGTTTATAAATCTTTACGAAGCACGTAGAAGTTTCTAACTTTACTTAAAAGGTAAAAACGTGTGGAACTTCAAATATTTCAACATATCTCAAAAAATGAAAAAATGTTAGATAGGACAGTTTAACTAAGGAGGGCAGAATTCTTCTGAAAAGCTTCTATTACATAGCAGAAAAGTGTTGATAAGTGATTCGAATTGATCGGTTGTTTTATTCCTCGTACTCCTCCGCGTGTGTTTTATCGAGCAAATATTTCATAAATCGCGTGGAGGAATAGCGTACACGAACATTGCGCAATGGGGAGTAGAAGCTGATCGTTGAACGAGAGACAATTCGAGTGGCAACAAAGGGGGACGATGACGACGGTAAAACGATAACAACATTGGTCACGTGATTAGGAGACGATGGGTGAAAGGTGGCAGACGTCTGTGCATCGATTCGAATCGAAGCTGAAGTAAACGGCGTACCGGCGGAAAATGTGCATTCCTGGCAAGGCCGCTGGTACAAGAAAGAGGCCATCAGACATCCGGGGAGAAACTAACCGTACTTTGTTCGCTTTTCTCGCTGATCTCCTCGCTCCTTTCAACGGCCATGCCTTTACGGTTACGCTGTGCACGGCTCACGAAATTACCGTGTCCCTTCGTCTCACCAGCCGCTGTTCCCCGTGGATATCCCCGCAACATTATTTAATTTACACGTGCATCTCCTTGAATCCAAATCGACACCTTGATACTGCGCTTGAATCACCTTTGTCTTCGGCCCGTGGTAGCAAAAGTAGGCAATTGTTCTTACGGTTAATACTGTGGCCAATTAAATAAGAAGAGAATTGTTGAGTTATTTAGTAAACGCAGAATATGATTTCACGAGTGTTTCTGTTATTCTGTGTGGTTACTATTTATCTTCTCAATTTCTTTTATATGTAGATTTTAGGTGGTAGAGTTTTTAACCCGGCGTTAGTAAGGTGGGAAATGTAACAAGAGTAGTAAGGTGGGGTCCCACAGACTCCAACAATTAATTGTAGTGTATTATACAATTTCATATCTTGTAATTGATATGAGATTACGTAGTGGCGTGATATTTTACAGAATAAAAACGCAGATCCACCACATTAAATTTTTTATTACCAAGAAATACTTAACTAATTAAACATTTTTAATTTTCAACAGAAATTGTTGTTTATGGCGTCGAGTACCTGGTTAGGGAAGGGGAAGCTACACTGCGGCACGACTCATTGCAACGCGTTGTTAAAAAGTTATACTCAATTTAAAATCCTTGGGGTTAATAGCGTAGAGCTTACCTTGCTTGAGATTAGGTTCGTAACAGCATTCGGGTGTTCTTTGTATTATAATTTTCACTTCTTCTGTCGTTATATTTTGTTCGGTAATTATATAGAGATCGTACAAATTCATAGAGTTTAAATTTACATAGGTCTTCTCATAATCTTAACACACTGTACACTCGTTCTCGAAGAAAATGGTACCCGAGGCAGAAAGTGTCTGCGAATTTGCATACGCGGATTGCATTTAAAGGATTGAAGTTTCTGCGAGGAAAAGAACGCATTCGGATTAAGGATTCGGAGAATCGGTACTATTAATTCCGAAGAGTTTCCGCTCGTTTATTCACAAAGATTTGGCCGTGCTGGGGGCAGTCGCGTTTCTGATTAACTGTGCAAATGCAGCCGTCATAAATATGCATTTTCTCATATTGTTTTCAGATTCGAGTTTTAATTTATGTCGTGGGTAAGAAATTGGTAATTGATATGGAATATGCTATTGTCATTATATCCAATATATCCCGCATAAATATACGAGCAGCACAATCTCTTATTTATCAATCTCCTTCGATTCCATTGAAAATACTTGGCCATTAAATAACGTACAATCTCAAGGAAAGATTCGGTGTCTTCCTGTTTCTCTTCAAGTAATATAAATCTGTTTACACGAGCATCAATAGTCGGAGAAATAAGAAATAAATAATTAACAAAAAACTTTTTTACCTAAGGACTGTTAAATTTGTTCGCGTTGACAGAGTTTATTACAGTACTAATTCTACCACCGCGGCCTCGTCGGCAATGCGGTAAAAGTCTATTCACTTAAATGCGAGCACCGGCTCACTCGATTCGATTTTTGCTTCTTTCCATTCTGTAATCAAACTTTAGCTTCGTTGTAGATCGCCCGGCATTAAACTTGGAAATCTTGGAATTCCCTGAATTCCACAGAGAGAGAGTTTTTACTGTTACGATGCGTGTCCTTTTTGTAGTTTTTTTTTTAATATGTCACACGAAGGAATCTTACGTACAATGGCGACCTAAAATCCTGTCAATCGATTATTCATATTTCCAAGACATACATACCCACTTTCCTATATTAAAAGAATTAATATTTTATGCAAACAACGGTCACGCAAAATATCGACACGCAGAACGTTTTTAAAGTCAATGGGACCTTGTTGCGTATCACGCAGCGTGTCGATGGTAAATTTACGGTGCTTTAGCGTTTTGACATTTAACAGTCGTTCGTCGTATTACTCGGTAAACCAGGTCCTGAACAGTTCCTGGTAGAAAGTGCACTTTTACGCATGGTTGAATAATTTTTCACATTGAGAAACGTACACGGACACGCACATTAATTATCAAAGAGACTTCCTTTTTAATGCCCTGCCATTCAGTCAATCTCTTTCTTTTTAAACCGAAAATCAGTACAGTTCGTTTCTTCGAACTGACATACATTTAGTTCGATACATAGAATGGTTGAAAACCGACATTTAATTAGTTTCGTTGCCACTCAAGCACGATTAGCATTAGTCAGATATGTCATATAGAAAATATCGACAAATACTTTTGCTATTGGTTTTCGAATCAATATATCGTATGTCATTGTTTTAATAATTACTCCTACCACGTGCAACCTAAATTCTGATTCGCCAGATTCTGGTATTCGGTTCCCTCTGCGCTCCCGCGACCCTCCATTTTGAACGCTGTAGTGTCTGGTTCCTATCTGAGTTTATCTATCCAGAAGGCGATCATTCCGCGGTCGTTTCATTTAGCCGAAGAGAAGCTTTCTCCTTCGAATCATGATTGGGTATCGCGCCGCTGATATCGCTTTTAAGTCCTTGCTTTTATTTCCCTGTTGTTATAGTCGATATCAATGTAATTTTAAGGAGTTACATACGTTCAGTCGCGGCAAAGATGAATGATTTTAGGAGTTTTTTTAGGAGTTTTATTTATAAAAATGAAGCAAAATATTTATTACATATGATTTATTAGTCCATAAAGTGCGTGGAAAGATTTTTTCACAATAATTTTTATATTCAATTATTTATGATCTTTGAGATAAGAAAATATGAAATTTGATTTCGGACCCGCTGTTCCATAGTTACACATTCGACCAGCGCGCATGCGGGGTCTAGAAGATTAATTAATATATTAAAATTTATGCATGTCTTTCTATTTTTTTATAGTCTCTTAAGACACTGTACTAAACGAAGGTAATAAAAATTGTCTATGAAAACTGTAAATTATCCCTGAGAGAATTCTTAAAAACGGCTTACTTTTCTGGCCGTCACAGTGGTGTTCCCCTTAAAATATGAAGAAACATGGCTCGTCAGCCCATAATGGCAACATTATTTTACAAGAATATCATTTTAGTATCCAGATGCTTCGAGATATTTAAAGGAGATATCATGTTGACCATTTTTCTTGCAGTAATCTAAAGAATCTCAGAAGTCCTAAATAATTTAATACCAAAATAATTGTAGATAAATCTTTC
The DNA here is from genome assembly GCA_963855975.1 of Andrena chrysosceles. Taxonomy (NCBI): domain Eukaryota; kingdom Metazoa; phylum Arthropoda; class Insecta; order Hymenoptera; family Andrenidae; genus Andrena; species Andrena chrysosceles. The sequence goes on along the minus strand of OY979766.1, from coordinate 2,940,853 downwards.
CATGCACTTTAAGGACTAACAAATCATGTGTAATAAATATTTTGTTACATTTTTTTTAATAACCTCTTCATGGAGTGGTTATCTGTTTTGGAGGCCCAAAAAGCATGGGCGTTTTCGGGATTTTATGGAAAGTAATCTAGTGGGTGGATTGCTCTCAAATCTTATCAAAAAAGTGATAAACATGTGTGTATAATTTGGGGACAATCCACCCAGTAGTTCATTCTCTATAAATTCTTTGAAATACACATGTTTTCGAGCCCACGAAGGAGAAAACCCCTTTTAAACCGAGTGGAGGTGGAATCTTTATCTACCTAATTACATGACTCGAGAATTCAGCTTTAATGTCGCGAGAAAATGTTCCTAAGCGCGGTTCGCTCTTTATTCACAAAGTAGTGGCTACAGCCACAACGAAAGTTGTCTATGAAGTTGTCAACTGCTAACAAGCGTCGAACAATGTCCGAGGGACAAGTCCATTTACGAACGCTACTCCATGAAATAATTATGCTTAAGTGAAAGAAACCTGTGGAATTTGCTGTTACAGTATGCGAGCAATCTTATTCATATTTAATCAGATTTAATCGCTTCTGGTATTTCCAGTTGCGTCGGCGACACTGCTTTCTTTTTTATTATTATTATTTTTGGTAGCGGACTAGATTTCAATTTCTACCTTCATTTTCCTCAAAATAAACATATCCTGGTGGCATGTTAATAATGTAAAAATCCTGCCAGTAGGTACTATCGGAAAAGCAATTTCATTTGGCACTGGAAGATTTCACGGTCACGCGTTAAAGGTGGCCGGTTTTAAATTCGCGTGCTCGGTAAAGCGTGTTTTTCTGCCGGAATTGTAAACAGTCCGAAGGTATTTTTCTGCGTCGAAGCTGCGAGAAAAATATGTATGTGTTCCGTGGAAGAGTGTCCCAGACGGAAGAAAAAATATGGCGATATTAAAAACATTATCACTTTCGATAATTACGAATAATCGTGGAAGGAGAGTAGATGGTATAACTATATAGAACACGAGCTAAATTCTTTACGAAAACGCACAAATGCTTCGAGCTACGATAGTTTACACTAAGAACTATTGTTCGAACCCATTGTGATCGTTGTCATTCCAAATGGACGTTTAAACTGAAATATTACTACTTGGCAAAGCGTTTCTTTAGAGTTTGGGGACACGAGAGTGCTACAGGAGTGTTCCTATTTGTTAATATGTACGTTGTTTCTTCTAAACATTTACCAGAAGTAAGAAGAGTGAGAAACACATGTTATCAGGTCCGTCAGTAAAATTGCTACTTCCGCTTTAGCTTCATTCCTGCGTAACTGTGTACTGGTGCATGCTTATGTACAGTCCCGATTAGAGAACTTGTGATGTGCGAATGCGTGCGGGCTCGTTCACGTTACGATGTAACAACGCATTATACATCGTCTTACTGGCATGCAAAGTATTGGTCACGGGTTTTCTTTTTCGATGTTAATTAATAGAGATAGCAGTCGAGATTTTAATTAAAAATTCTATTATCACGTGTATGCTTTAGGACGATTGATTACAAAAAAAAAATACGAGAGTCAAGTTTATTCGGATATGGTTCACGCGACATTCATGTGTGAGCGAAGGTTCTACGCGATGACAAAGGTAACGTTAGAAATGTAGCAGTTACAGTATGGATTAATCGATAACGTATTAAAAAGTTAGATCGATTAGAGTGTGCATACTACTGAAGAGTTCTTAGAGAAATAAATCTTGAAAACTGTGTTTCTATTATACCCGCAATTGTATTTGTAGTTTCGTCGAGTTGAGTAACGTTCATTTACCGACCGACTCGACCGAATTCGTTGTAACGGTTTACGTGCAGGTGGCAGTGCAGTAGCACCTTATTCCGTTGATACACATGTATTTCACGCGGAAACGCATCGTTCTCAATTCTTTACAAACGTGTAGGGATCTGTTTAAACGGATCGCCAGGAATCTTTCCTCCAAGCATTTGCATATATATATCGATAACTGTCGTACCACCGAAATACCTGCTATCAGTTCGACAGTATTTTCAACTACGTAAAAAAAGCGCGATAACACCTTTCTCCGAGAAACATATCCCTAATCTCGTTGACGCAAATCGAGACCCTAAAGGACAGAGTTACAGTCACCGAGCGTTAAGTATTTAAATTGTGTGTCACGTCCGCTCCCCCATAGATGGCTTCACGGGTAGAGCGAAGAGTATGAAAGTACCAGAGCGTGAAGTAGCAACAGTGAAGTTGAACTGAAAATGTTTACGATTGTAACCAAATCGAATTATTATTATTATTATTATTATTATTATTATTTATTTATTATTATTATTCAGCAGAAACTTCAAACTGTGAACGGTCAAAGCAGCAAGACAGTACTACTGGAAAAAATTGACTAGGGTTTTGTAAACTAGACTTAATGATACTTAAACCATAGTATATGTCAAGTCACTTACACAGACCTGTAAAAAGATGAGTTTTAAACTTTGCCTCGACCACCGCTTTATGTATATTGGAGATCGATGGATAAGGAAGGGCGAGCAGACAGTATAGTATCGAGTGTGAGCAACACTTGCATGATTCAGAAGACAACGGGGTTTCGATCTCGCGTTGACGCGTATTTCGTGAGTCATGGTCGATGCCTCTGCTCTTGACCACGGTGTCTTTCTTCACAGTTGGATATCTTTGGGGGCGGCGCAAGTTGGGTCGCTTCAGGGTTAGGACGCAATAACGTGTAACGCGGGGACACCGAGGGTGGCGAAAGAGACAGAGAAGGGTCGGATTGGTGCGTGTGCGCGGCAAGAGGGGGATCGAATATTAGAGGGAACGCGACAGAGGGTAGAAGACCGGGTTCGTCGGGTACGCAGGGGTGGTAGGTCGTTGCCCGACTGGGGGAATGGGGGGAAGGCCGGTAAATATCGACCCTCCCTTCACGGGGGAGACTGTCTGTCTCCGTCCAGACATTCGTTGCAGCCCGTTTGCTCCTTTCCACCGACGTGGCGACCGGCCTCTTTCCTCTCGCAGGCTTGTAACCTCCTACCGAACGCCCACGTAGAGAGAAGAGTACTACTGCTCTCACACCACCGGATCTCCATGCTACCTTTCCAAGGTCAACGGCTTGATGGCTCAAAGACCCCTGGAAACCGACTTCTATGGTCCGCAACACGCGTGTACCTTCTTGTCTATACTTTCCTCCCGTTCCTTGGGCTTTCCAACTATCCTATGCAGCTCAACGAGCGCGTAGAGTTTTCGGCAAATTCGGAGTATCGAGGGTAGAAGTCCGTTGCGCAGCTTGTCGATCACTTCTGCTGAAACTACAAGTGCCGGGTGCATTAAGGATTTAGGGAAAATAAATAATCCAATGAAGTAGTAAAAAATAATCCACACAATGGAAGACAAGATAAAGTATTAAAGAAAAAACAAGTTTATAGTACCTACAATATTTCCGGATTTTCAGTGTAATTTTATAAAAATTATTATTGTAATTGTGTTTGTTGCAGTGAAATCGTATTTGGGAAATTTAACGACCATGCTCGGCTCCCTTGATTTCATCTGGCGAGGATGAGTCAGGGGCTATGTTTTCACCAGAGAACTTTGAACTACTGCGTCTTGTCTGAGCAAAACGTTTGAACCCAGACAGCCGAAGGTTGCCCGAGGTTACAGGTCTAACCCCTCCCCACCCCTCCCTAACCCCCTTTCCTATAATACTTACAGACGTCTGGCGCGTCTTCGACGCACCGTTTACCTCCCATCCCCGAAATCTTCGGTTTTTCTTTCACCTACCAGCCAGACGGTCGTCTCTCCCACCTTCGGCGGTTCCACCTCCATCCCCCGCGGTTGAAAAAAATACGGGACGTGCGTGGCTGCGTATCGGGTCGCGCGGCGCAAACAAAATGTACATACGTGCGTAGTTACTAATTATTTTGCTTAGCGCTCGGCAGAGAACGCCCGGCTCGCGATTTGTAAAAGTTAAAATACACGTTTTCGCGCCCATTTCTCCGTCATTCAGGCCTTTAACATCACGTGCCCTTTTTTAACGGTTATTTTCTTCTCGAACTTATCCCACGTACGCTCTCAATTTGAAGCCAAAGATATTTCCATTTCGTAAATATCGAGTGTTACATGGCTGACCTGTTTAACCTTTAGAGGGCCGGGCTGGCCACTATAGTGGCCACCTAAGAATTTGGATACTTTGCCGGTCATTTTGGTGGTTTATATGCATAAATTTTAAGAAAATAAAATTTACAATTTCAATGAAAAAATCCCGGCCCTCTAGAGGTTAAAATCCATCTGCTTACTCTTAATGAGATTATTCTTCCGCTCAATGTTATTAAAGTAAAATGGAGGGGGCGGCAGAAGATAAATAATGAAAGTATTCTGTTTTAAACATTCTGGTTTCACTTGGAAGTGACGAAATTAAAAGTCTCGTTAAAGCAGAGTGACTTTAATCAGACACATTCTTTCGTACAGAATTGACCCCCGCGCTCTTTTGTCGAAGGATTAATTATTAAAGCTCAGCCGACTTTCGTGGCAGTTGAATTTTCATCAGCGACGATCCTGTGGATTGGGAGGGATTTAGGAGACTAATAGGATGCAGCAGTGGGTAACTAACATTGGCGCAACGTACTTCGCAGCTGACTTGAATCAATGCCGTTCCCCGAATTTGACTTTAGATTGTATTTTCCCGTTGCACTTCCTCCTCCTGAGAGATGTAGGTCACACAGTCCCCTTCTTTGCACCTATCCTAGAGAAGAGGAGAATCTAGGCTGTGGGCAGTACCGCCGGATGCATATAGGTATCGATCGTTGAACGGCGTTGCTGCAGCCTGGCCTGGTGCACCGGCGAAACTGGGTTACCCACCTAACCTATACACACGGTTCCGCGGATCTTGTTCCTCGTCTGAACGAAGCCCGAGCACGCCTCTCTCGGTGTTCCTCCGGCCCACGCGCCCCTCGTGCATTTTCGCCCACGCATGCACACGCCTGCCTCGTGCATCTTCGTGGCTCCTCGCTCCTTCCTCTGCTTCCTCAGTCTGCTCGTCGTCATCTCGATTGTCGTTAAGAAACACAGGTCCCCTTTCCTGACGGTGTGACGCTTACTATTTTGCCATTTGCCTAATGGCGACCACTAAGATGCCTTTGGTCCATTGAATAGCCGGAGAGCACCTTGAAATTCGACAGACATTTTGCTTCGAAAGAAACGATTTATGTACTTTGTTCGAACGGTACGCTTACATCGATCGAATGCCGAATTACTACTATTATTATTATTTTAGGAAGATGGATACGTTAGCGAGGCTCGCGAGTTTTAACCTTCACTCTGTGCATAGGGGTCAAATTGACCCCAGTCATTGTAATATGCGATGTAATAAGTTTTGCACCAAATAAATATGCCGGGCAACTAGGATTGCCTCAACTAAGGTTTTATACACACATTGTTAAAACTACGTCTGGGTCATTTCACGTTTTTTTTTTTTTAAAAAACTTTCCAAAATATATGGAAATAAATAAGGGGTCAGACTGACCCCAGTGCACAGACCACGGGAAATTTTCAATGCACAGAGTGAAGGTTAAGAGTCAGGGAATTTAAAATATTGTTTAGTTGAGGTGTAGAGTATGCGAGGGTAAGCGAAGGTGTAAGTTCGCTGATTGCGTTAGTAGTAGTTTAATAATATCCTCAGTTGTTCTGTTACGGCCTTTTATCAGCCGTTTACCACGGAATTAGGTAATTTCGTTATTTCTGACAATCAAGTTGCTACGCCATTGTTTCCATTCACTGGAACACAGTGCCACGAAATTGAGGTTGCAGTAACTTCGACTTGGCTCTCGTAATTACAGAGATTTTGGTATTTTGCTCTTAAATAATATGAGGAATTTTAAATCAACCCCAAATTATTGATTTATTTATGCGTGTTGGAATAATTCTACTTGCAGCATATATAATTTGTTTCAAGCATATCAATTTATCAGTCGATAGTGAGATAATCTCTTATTCGTCGATTTTTATGGTAATTTTATTAATTTGTAAATTTCTGAAAATATTTAATCATTCAATTAGGGTAGATGTCCCAATTACTGCCACATTAAGCTCATCGCGTAACTTTCGTTAATTATTTCAGAAGTTATTTAGCCTCAAAATCATTCCAAGTTGCAGCATACTAATGCTTAAGAACTCTTTTATCTAAGAAATTTTTTTTATAGTATAAACAGTATGTTTTAATTGCTAATTAATTGAAAAAGTATAAGGAAGTCCAATGTCCCTAAAACTGTCATTCACATTTTAATATTAATTTATAAATATCAGTATGCAATGCTTCTCTATTATTATCTAACACGGAAACCTAATTTAACATTAAAATTTTTTTCCCTTACGATTTTGCACGCATTATTTCACTATTAAGTAAAATAATTAAAGTGACAGTAATAGGGACACTGTCAGTAATTGGGACATCTACCCTATAGTGTTTAGTAGTTGCTTTTTTGTTCGTACGGGCCCGCTTGGTACTCGCAGTAGTACGCAGAGTACAAACAAACGGGTGTGACATTTCTCGTGGTAGAGTTAAGGCGAATGGGCTATATGCGCACATGCACAAGGCTGCACGTCACCTTACCCTCAAGTGTCGTGGGGCTGCGCCTACTGCATTCATGCGAGTTGAAGGGTCTACCGTGTCGACGTCCATTACGCATGCGCAGGGCTTTGCACTGTGTCCACTGGTCTGCGCACGCGGCCGTACCTTCGACTCGGTCTGGGTTTGACTACTTTTCAGGACCGTACTATAATCCGTACACTTAACATTTCCTTACTCTTTCAATTACTGAAAGTTAAACAACTTCATGCGCGTTCCCTTGCAAGAACCGAAATATATTTCATAAAACAACAGAAAGCATAAGTGCTATTTGAACGGGTAAACAGAAGAATATTTAAGAAACATATATTTTGAAGATTTATATTTGAATTTATTTAACTACAAATTTGAATTATAAATCCTGCCATAATAAACATGTATTCGATATGGGGTACGCAATTATAACGGGTATCGTAAAGCAATTGTAATATTTCTTCTGTCAACGTTTTCACTGTGAAGCAGAAAATCTATAATTCATCTTTATTTTATTGAGTGCTTGCGTAGACACTGTTTTTATAGGAACCATCATTATTTCTACGAGACTCGTGAAATAGTGTAGGGCGCTTTCGAGATCGATGCACGATCCTGTCGCTTCTTAGTTGCACAGCGAAACGGGTAGGGGGCCACGGGTCGCGATTCGTAGGTCGTGCGAGGACTAGCCTGCATCAGTCTACGCCGCGTCCCTTGCAAAAGGGTACGCTCGTCTTTCACGTCTACGTTGATTTACTTCTCCCCTCTTTGCGTTAACACAATATACGGCAGCAAAAGCATTGGTCGAGCACACGTACGAGTCCGAATCGTATGATTCCAAGACTAGAATCTCGGGGGGGGGGGGAAAAAAGGTCGATACATCGGCGGACAAACCTCATGGTGTATGTGAAAGAATCTCACGCAACCTAGGAACGATTTGACGCCGTTTCTCCGATCGGGTTTGTTAAGCTCTTAGCTCGGATCGTGCACGTCCTCTGGATTCCCTGACGTTGTTGTGCCGTGCCATTGAATTTACCGTGGTTTGTGCGTGCATCGTGTCGCGAGCGTTTTCGTTCCGTTCGCCTACGGCCGTTTTTTTTTTTATCACTCTCTTAAATCTCGATACGGAGGGAACTACATAGAACGCACGGCTCGGTACTTTTCGGCACGCGGCCGAATACCTCCGATCATCGGTCCGCGGCTCTTCCCTCCTAGTGAATCGAATGGGATAAGGGAGAGGAACGCGCGGAGAAGAGAATTTCGGAGGAGCCCACCCGCTTGGCGAACCTCACCGGGGGCTGACTCGTCTATCCGTGTGCCCCGTTGAATTCCGCTCGGCGGTGATACGTCCTCGGCGGACATAACCTGTATGCGCTCCGTGAACAGGAAGTTTCCCGTGGCAGGAGTGGGCGGTGCGAAGAGGGAGACGCCGGTCGAGCCTTAAATATCGATTTTGGCATGGAAGAGGTACGATAGTCCGTCCGTTTCATCGTGTGTCTCCTACATTTCACGCGTATCTCCATGCTGGCGAGTTTTGACAGTTGAGTGCGCGAGTAAGTGCACCGAGAGGAATATCGTGTGCGTCGATACGAGACGAAAACAATATGGTGGTGCGGTACTTTCAAGCCGAAAATTAGACACAGAGTGAACGGACGCTTCTTTCTCTCGATCTCCAAAGTTATGGAATCCGACGTGTGAATCGATCACGATTAAATCGGCAAAGTGTTCGATGAAAATGTTGTTCTCGCATCGTCGCGTGTACAGACTGTTCGTCTATAAAACGCGTTTGAGGCAGCAACGAAATCCGGTGACTATCGATCGATCATTCCATTAATGTTCACCGCGGCAGCTTGTTTCTTTTCTCCGGGCACCGTATTAACGGTTATTTCATCGATTTTTGGGATACCCGCTTGATCTCGAGGATCTTGGTTCGCGGAAAAGAAACGGAAGAGGACAGGATGCCCTTCGACGCTCCCCCTGCGTTCTGTGCCGTAACAAGTGAAGCCTGAAACAATAGTAACCGATCGGAGAGAAGGAGAAACGTGATATTACTCGGGGAATAAAGGTTGAAAAGGACACCCGGAATTATTGACACACACGAAGTACACGTAATAGTAAACGAAGAGGATTTTTTTTTATGTAACTTAGGAAGGGAAAAGAAAGGTAAACGAAACTGCCAGTGTCTTCGCAGATCTAATGACCCCGTGGAACATAGAGCATACTCGGTTGTTATGATACACGAGCCCCATTGGTAGAACCCTTTGTTGCGTTCGCCGATCAAGTGGACGATGACATCATGATGCTGCATTACCGATTGAGAAGCTCATGGGTAACGGAGATAGTGTCTGGGAAATATCGATGAGAGCCCTTTGCACTTGGCACCCTTCTCTATTATTTTTAATGTACCTAAGCTAAACAGCCTCGAGCTCGTTAAAAATTACGTAAACGATCGCATAATTTTTATAACGTAACTAACAATTTCGGAATATGAACGAGCAGACACTTTGAACGAAAGAATATTCACGGTAATACTTGGAACGTAACGATATCAGCAGGAGAGCCCAGACTACATGCGGCATTCGTTCTCGATGATCGTAGTTATGATCCCCGCGAATCCCGGCGTGCTCTTCACTTGAAAGAGGGCAACACCGAAAAGACACGACATTTTTTACTTTCCGCCAATCGTATCGGCGACGAACCGCCGTCTGACTACGCTGGATAAGAAGAGCATAAGGCACATCAGGAAGAATGGTTTCAAGATATGGCGTCTCGAAGGAGGGCGCAGTGGGTGTTGCCGTAGGTGTTGGACCTATGCACTGTCTGCTGCCGCACTGTGGAGGACCCCATCACCACCACCACCTTCCGGCCCCCCATCCCCAAAATCCGCAGCCGGGTCACAATCACCACGTGCATCCGGCCCATCAGCCGCCACCCTCGCCTAGCCCTCATTTGAATCATCAGCTGAGCCATCACCAACTGACCGTCAACATTAACCATTTGAGTCATCAGCAACAGCAACAGCAACAGACCCAGCATCAACAAGCCCCGCCGCAGTATCGAGTCGTCACTGCAAACGCCAGTAAGTAATCGAGAACCAGGCGGCAAAGAGATGAGCAAAGATTTGAAAAAGGGAATATTAACGACGAGGAGTGCCTCTCCCGGTATAGCCGTCTAGAAGTTCCCTTCCAAATAAAAGATGGTGGTTCAGTATGTGTAATTTAAACGCTTAGCGCGCCTCATGTGCGGAAATCTCGTAGTCCCAATTACTAACCGTGCTCGCTAGACGCCCATAGGCGGTCACCGCACGCGCTGTGCCCGAACCGATTGAGGCGCTTCATACGCGTCCACGGCGGCACCCGAAGCGTTAAACATTGACCTCGTTCTATTTGGGTTACACTTTTGTGGCTGTTTCTGCTGGTTAAAAAGACTGGCTGAGTGAAACGAAGACATACACGTGCCCGCTAAATATCCACGTGCAACAAACAGCTGACTGAATAGTTTTCTGGGGATTTGATTGCCCGTCGATACGCGTGTCGGCTGCACAGTACCATCTCATAAATTCAGGGAGAAGTGGTATCTAGTTATCACTTCGAGATAAGCCAGCTACCACTCTCGCGTGATTAATAATTTCAAGGATTTCCAATCTAGCTCGTTTTATTTTATTCATATCGCCATTCGTATCAGCTTGAAAGCTATTAAGCAAGAACAAATATACTATTGAAAATCATAATTCCTAAAACCTCAATTCACTCGTAACCAACACTCGTCGAGCCCCCATATTTCTAATATTATTCCTGCAAAAAATCCTGTGCTAACTTCCAAATGGCAAAGATAATTCTTAAAACATGTTTGCATGCGTTTCACCTACATGGGAGCTTAATTTTCATTTGCTCCATCATGGACATACATTTTCGTGACCAATGGAAGCGTTGTCTCGAATTTACATAGCATTTTGCTTTATTCATCGTATATATACATATATACATACCCCGTTTATATCTCCCCTGTTCTGTTTTTAACATTTATGCGCAGAAATTGAGTTCCTTCACTTTCGTTGAGCTTCAATCACGTCGCAAGCACACTCCGTATTAGTTTGCGATTACACGGGACATCCCTCTCTTTATCTCAGCCGCTAAATCTTTCATTGCGTGCCAGTGGATACGTGACACTGCATGCGCATATACGCGCACCTGTGCGTATAAAGGAGAGATGTATATACACGAAGCCCGTTATTTTCGAGTACACTGGAGGTAGTTAATTTGACCTGGTGCCCTATCTGTCAGAAGTCGAACCGTTTCTGTCTATTTGTGGATACGCGACCAAGCCTTGGCTCGTACCGAACAATCTCCGTAAAAAAGGGTTCGCAATAATGACTCTTATAGCAATGTCAAGTGCATTACTATTTCGGAATAATTGTGTTTCTCTGTATATTTATTGCCCGTTTATTCAACAGAATTTTATTTCAGTCAATTAGCACAACTCTGCACATTTTCCTGGCTCTAATTTTGTATCTCATGACTGATTACGTTGAAGCGACACATTTGGTGAATGGAGACTCTATTGGTAAATGACGATGATCTACGAACGGTGTTATCACTATCGATATATCGGGTAGCGTAGTATTTAGGTTAGTCCTTAGCGCCCCTGGGCGGCATTGTAGACAATTCGCGATATAGGTCAATCGATAAAATGCTTTCTACCTTGTACGGTCGTGAAGGTACGTTCGATTCTTTCCTCTTGCATGATACGTCTCGCCGCGATGACGCCAACCTTCCCCTTATTCCAGCGTTTCATCAGACCCCCAACAATTAACAATTTCGAAGCACAGGCGGCTGTAAAAATACTTCGTTTCACGGTCATTTGTACTAGGAGTGCATTTACCTGGTTAGCGCAGTACGGGCGGGAATTTGAACTTAAATTTACCATGATATTTCTGTGCTCATACATACAGTTATTGATCGAAGATATTGGCCGTGGAGGTGTTGTTATACATTGCTGTTATTCGTCTCTAAAAGATTCCTTGGATTATGATAGATCGAAGGTATAGAAACCATCGTTTCATATGTTACAGACAATTCTCGATTTCTTGCAGTTTGGTAATTATGGTCAAATCTGTTGAAACGTGTTTATATTATTGCCGAATGATAGGAATCTTACAAAAATACAGTTCGAGACAACAGTGCAGCCGATAATTTACAGTTATCTGCTTTAAGAATGCATTGTAAACTTTCGACGAGCATCTAGTATGAATCACTCGAATTTCCCTTATCGCTCCTAATCTACTTGCTGACGGCATCATTTTCCGTAGAATTGCACGCTTCGGTATTTAGAAAGCCCAGTTATCAGCAGTGAGCAATAGTTAATAACCGAATGGCTAATCGTATTTGGATTTTACCTTGCGAGGATATCGTTCTGTCGACGGTATCGTATTTCTACGTTTATCAGTTCAGCATGCCACTACCGTAGTGGTCGCCACGTGGCCTATGTCTGAGATCGTTCTAACCTCACTTTTACTTTCATACGTATTAGGAACGTATTACGCCCGATTTCGCCTCGTGTTACAATTCTTCGAACGATGCTCGAGCTGCGTAGATTTGCCGAACAATTATAGACATAATTAATTGACAAGATGCACTTCCCATTGTACTCGCATATTGTACCAGCATCATTGGTGGAAGTAGGAGCGAGGAAAAGACCCGACGTCGGAGAGTGGGGAGGGAATTGGCACCGGAAATGACGTATTGCATTCTGGATTGTATTTTCCAGGCCACGTTCTTTCACTCTGTTGATACACGGCATATGTACGGATAGTACTGTATAAATATAGATCGAATTCTTATTTGCTCCCTTACTTATCATTACGTAGAATTTATTTCGACGAGAGTAGGCATTATTAAAGGTAAAAAGATTATTCCCATTAGTACTCGAGCTTTCGAGATTGTATTCCCAACATCCTGTAAGATTCTCCGAAGCAATTTACACGAGAGATAAATTTTTATATAATCCCTTTTAATTATCCTATAAAGATTCTGTCGTTGATCGTATCTCCCGCTGCATAGAACGCGGGGTATGATGTATATTATAGTATAATGAATAGAAATAGAATGGATTCCACGGGAAGGCGAGTGTGTTACCTGTAATTTACGTGCTTTCATGGCACTTAATACGATCCTGGCGATGGAGTTCGGCCTCGCCCCCCTTTCGTGGCAATCAATGCACTCACGGGACTACAGATAGCAGCACTGCTCCGGCCCCTGCCCATATGTGCAAAGATGGCCGTTCGCGAGGCCGTCTTCTCGGTTTCTTCGCTCACGTTGGAGCCTTGCTGTCACTTCATTGTTCCTTTGCTGTAAAAAGATATCTGTGCAGATTAAGTATACCCTTTACGTGACGAAAAACCATAACCAGCCTCGTGCTGAATTTTAACGGTGAGCGACGAAGTACACATTTTTTCTTTTTTTTTTTTTTTTGGTCGGTTCCTTTATCTGTCTCTCTATACCCTCAACGTGATTCCTCGCGATAAGTTCCGTAGCATGTGGCGAGAGACACGACTCGCCCACCACATTGCTGTGTGTTCCCCGTGCGACTTGTCGTCGTAAATCGGCGGTTTTCTTTCCTCCGGAGGCAGCTATTCTGGCGTGGGGATACATTTGAAAATATATGTAACGCACTGCATCTCTGAGAAGGCGACGACGTGTCAAGCGATGTCATGCGATTCACGCATAATCGCTTTCACGAGTAATTCGTTTAACGGCAGAATGGCGAGCGCAGCACGGCACGAGAGTATCGCGCATACGTGGATCTGACGGGTACAACAAAATTCACTTTTACTTTCGTTTTTTGTCCATAGCTCGCGCAAGGATACGTTTGACGAGCACGATGAACGTTGAAAAACGACGGATAGCTTCATAATTGATACACATATCATATGCACTTTGCTGCGACTGCTTCCATCAAACTACCGCATTGTTCTGAAATAATAATGAAAGAGTCTCGTGTCCTAGCTGCGCTTAAAAACAAAGCAAGGCGAGACTCTTTTTATCCACATATTGTCGCAGCACTTTCAACGTGTTATTCAACGATTAAGGTGCTTCGTATAATCTTGCCTGCACGGAACGATATTGCGCTTCATTTGCAAGACTTTCCTTCGGAAGATTAACTTGTTTGCCGAAGCGGTGGGTCGCGATTGAAAGTGAAATATGGTCCGAAGTACCTTTCCCAAGAAAGCACTCGATATTATACGCGACTCGAGCGTGCTTTGTACCACACTGTTGAATCGGGACGTGTGTATTTCGTAATTTTCAAGCTACAACCCGTAATGCGTTCGCGGTTTGCGCAGCAACTTGTTGAATACTTGGATCAGAATGGTTCTATAAGAAGCATAAGAACGAAGCTGAATGTTCAAGCGGTACGATGCGTGTTCTAGCACATAATGAAAAGATAATCTTGTGCAGATTGCAGACATACCGAACGCGCGAGATATGAGAACGTATGCTGAGTCGCGAAAGCGACAGATAGAAGACGATTATATATTTTGCAAAAAGTAATTTCACCGTTTCGTTTCTTAACGATCGAGCTCGTGGTTCGACGATATTTATGCTTCGCGTAATGGCCTCCACGTGTCGCGTGGATTGCTGCTAGCTTAACCGCGATTATTATTTTTAATTTCAGGATCAGACTTTCATGTGTCTGGACAAAATTACGGCACCCAACCAGGGGGCCAGGTGGGCGGGGGAGGGGGTAGTGTAGGAGTACCTGGGGGCAGAGGACCTCCACCACTCGGCGGCTTACAGTCCATAGGACAATCGGCAGCAGGTATACCGCCCGGAGGTCCTGCTGGAGGGCAAGCACCGCCTCAAACCCCGGCACCCGGGGTACAGTCACAACAGCCGCAGGGTCCGGCACCTACTACGACACCCCCCGTTCATACCCCTTCGCCACAGGAAATGGGAAAGCAGGCTCATTTACAACCTCAGCCACAACCTCTGTCACAAGTATATGGGCCGACGCAAACAAGGCCGACGTCACAAGTGAGAATGAAATTATATTCTACCAATTACATTAGCTCATGCGTCTTAGCCTCTTGCCATATCAATTCATTTTCAACTACGAAGCATACCCAGTTCGAGCAGTTAAGGTTTACCCTCGTGGAACATCTTTCTCTGTTATCGAAACAGCTTTTATGATTGTTCAAATTAATCCCGAAGGCTTGCGCCAGAGTTTCCTGTTAGATGGTTCGATGCGTAACAAGATCAGGCGACGAGAGGATATGTGTTAATAAAACTTTAGCGTTGGGAGCTTAGTCGCTTTGAAAATATCATGGCTTTATGTATCCAATGTTTATCAATTTCCAGGGTTTTTATCAACCAGGTCCAAGACCGCAACAGCCAAGAGGTATTAGTCACAGGGGGGGTCAAGGGGGCACTGGTGCGCAGGTAGTGGGAATGTCAGGGATTGGCGGAGGTGGAGGCCAGCCGACGCTATATCATCCAGGTGGTTTGCCAGTTCAAACCGGGGCGATGTATCAAGTCCCTAATCTGCATCCTGGCCCGCATCAGCAGTCCGTATACCCCATGAACAGTCAAATACCCCTTCAGGTAGTAGTTAAGTACTGTTAATTTTATATATTTATTGTCATGCGCCATCCATTTTACTCTTGTCGCAAGGAAAGTTGACGTAGCTTGGTAGAAAGGCTTGTCGTTAAGAAATAAGATACTGGATCGCTTTATAACGAACTTCCCTAAATTCTATTCGCATCTCTCGCCAGCGGAACATTTATTTCTAAAGCGTTGTCATATTCATCGCTGCCATCATTGGCGCTCATAAGCGTAACAAAGGTTTTTGCACTTTTAGTTTGGTGGTCCACCTCAAAGGCATCAGACGCATCAAAATCAGTCATATTATCCACACTTTCAACATTCTACCCTTCTAACGGCACAAAGTGTGTTCGGTGCATATGGTGCACCTGCACCAACACCTCCACCTTGTAAGTAGCGCATAGCTAGTGACGTAAAGGATGAATGTTAAGGTACATCGTTGATGCTATACTTTGTTTTATAGACTTTTGGTCTGCCGGGCAACCAGCGAATACACCACTAGGTTTAAGTAGGGCAGGTGCAAGTGCTGTCACTGGTGGGGCACAACATGTAGCAGGCCCGCTGGCCGGTGCCCAAGGAGCCCCAGTAGTACCGCAAGGTACGCTTCAGCAACCTACGCAACAGGCTCAGCCCTTACCCCCAATGGGTATATCTCTTTCTCAGACTGGTAAGTTCCATGTAATTTATAATACGTATGCTACATTTAAGCATCGATAATTTCATTTCAAGAAAATAGTATTTCAAAGGAGACAGTAGTAGCATATGTTATATTCTATATTAAATGAAATTAGAGTTAAGAGGAAAAACAGGGAATGTCACAAAACAGCTTTATCGAGAAAATTCAGTTTCAATACTTTAGTCTATCAGTAAAGAAACAAGATTCAATGAATTTAATTTTCTTCTTAAATAATTTCTTGTTTTACTTTCGCGACAGAAGCTCGCGCTTAGACAAGGAGTGGCGACATTTCGGATTTCGTTCCAGTACAGAGTGGACATTTCCTGTTTTTAACTAGCATACCAAATCTTTAACATATTTGAACTTTATAACCCTTTGTGATTCGACAGTTCGGTAGTCCCAGTTGCCTCCAACAAAGTATTCTATAAATCGCAAAATCACGGAAACAAGACGTTCCCTGTTTTCTTCTCCCCCCTTACCCTTCAAAATGTACTGCTGGTAAAAAAAAAACGCCCTTTACGAACCGGGACTATAAAAGTATGTACTTGATACGGTCGTAACATGAAATATTGGGGGTTTTTTCGAAACTGTAAGAAGGGAAGGGAAAGTATATAAATTAAAGGTAGCCTCCGAACTGTAAAAGTTTTGGGAGGCGTGATTTACGGCTCGAAAGCCCAAATGACAGTAAAGACTTAGTCTTAGGGATCCATTAACCTCCTACACCTGTCCAGGGGTTTTCCCTTATCTCGGTGCTCAGGTATGAAAGTTCAGGTAAATTCCCGAATCTGTCCCCGAGAACGTTTCCCCCAAACTTCCGCGTCGAACAGTTCCTCTCTGACAAGCGAGCAGGCGAGTTGCAGAATTGCATCGTCGCTCTCGCCCTAACAGTTCCTTTTTCAATTTTGAACAATGTACGTTGCAAATAATGTGTATTCGTTGTATGGTGGTGAGTGTTTGTTTCGACGTTTTAAATTTGGTGCTAAGTGGTGTATTTAGATTTTTAATAAAAATACAATTCTTCCTGAGCACTCTAAATTCGATATCCAGCGTAATACATTATATTACAAATCCCTGTGTATTTTGTTCTTTTAAAGATGTGTACTCAGGCCATAACGGTGGTGCAACAAGTACGGCGAATAATACGATAAAATCTAGGAAACCAAGAGGACAAAATGCTATTACCGATATCGTAGATCCGACAACCGGTAAAAATATAAGTCATGAAATTTACAAGGACAATGAAACTATTCAAAGTGGTGAATCTAGCAATCGCGAAACACCTCAGTTACAGGTGAGTTGGAATATTAATTTCTTAACAATTGACTATGAGAGTTTTACATTTGAACTATTACTAAATACCAAATCAGCGGGACGCAATTATTATATATTAGCAAAATTTCTTTATACCTCGAAGCAAAAGAGCAAATAAAGTGATATGTAACTGATATTCTCTTCTAGTCAATTGTTTCTATTACCGATACCTGTGCCCAAAAGCCATGGTTATTAAAATATCTTTATTTCTATTTTATTTTTAAAGAACACGTGACAAATCTTTTCATCATCGCGCATAAATTGTTACTTTCAACGCGTAATATAATTATAGTACAGCATTATTCAGTATCAGAATATAGGGTATTTGGGTGAACATTGCATAATTTTGCTGGAATTACAAATATTATTACAACTACGATTGTACGATGTAGATTCTTTTGTGTAGTTGCTTTTATATTTTGGAAACCATGGCTAAAAGGAGGTAACGGAGGCATAAAACACATTGAATGTTTGATTTATTTCTCTTAGTACGTTTAGTTTCATTTCTCGTCCTATGATTTGAGTTTGGAGCCAGTTTTTAGTTGTCAATGCATAATCTTCGTTTGATCGCTGTGTATCATTGTCTATCACGCAGAATTGGTGATTGTTACAGAACAATGATGCCGAGGTGCAAGCCGACTTTGCGGCGCGGGTGGCAAAGACCCTCGCAAAAGTCGTGACCGAAGAGTCCAGTAGCGACTCGACGGTATCGACTAGCGTGCCGAGCACGGCTGCCGCGCAAAATCTAACGCAAAGTTTAGCGAATTCCGAGACAGCGAATTCTACTAACGACGCGAACAGTCAGTGTAGTACCAGTTCGTCAACGCAAAATATACCCAATGTATCCGCGTTGTGTAGTCAATCGTTAGGCACCGCTAGTAACGTGGCTCAGGTAGACTCCAGTGCGGTGAAAACGGAGTCGAAACCGTTGCAAATTCCCGTAAAGGAATTTCAGCCTCGAAGCGAGACGAAAGCTGTGGTCATCGAGGAACCACTGCCGCCCGCTGCTCTACCGCGTAACGTAACCAAGGATGATATTTCTGCGCAGCTGTCTGCGATGACTGTAACCGAAGTCGAGGTGAAGAGTACCAGTGCCTCGCCTACCGTCACGCAAACGCCGGTTATCCCCCCTGTGAGTGCGCCAAGTACTACGAATGTTCCGGAGGTCCCAAAACCGTCCGCCACTGCCCCAAGTGCTAACCCCGTTCCTGCCAGAGAACCGTTCCCTAATTTATCCAGTAAGACTTCGTCGAGCTCACCGCCTAGGAGAAAGTCTCAAACTCACGCCCACAACCAACAACCCGCTGCTGCCGCGACAGCAGCCGTGACGGAAGTGCATTCGAGTGCCAAAGAGCAGAAGGAGAAGAAAACCAGGGAGAAGAGCCTGAATTCCAGATGCGTTGCCGCTACACCCGCTCACAATCAGACTGACCATCACCCGAAGGCCAATGGGGACGCGATTGGTGACAAGCCGGACCCCGAACCTCCACGAAACGAAGTCCAGCAACAGAAATCATCTGATGGTAAGTTTTCTCAAAGTTTCTATCATTCCGAACTTTTCCTTTTTGGTGTATTCATGTTGTTTCTTCAGCGCATTTGCTGTTGTATAAATTTCTGTCAAGATATAGGTGCGATAGGTAATATAATAAATTTTATTCATGGTATGCAAAGGCTACGTATCGCATATATTGAAATAGTGCTAACTTCAGAAGAAATAATTTCTTACACGCAATGTTTGAACCATGGTTAGTGTATAGAAAATAGATATTAATATAATAATACAATAGTCGATGTATCATGTTTCCTGTGTCACTTAGGTAAAAGTTGAGAATAATGATTTTTATCTTTGTATCGGTAGTAATACCAGTAAGCGTTTATTCAAATAGAATACAATCGCTATGTTTAATTATTTATTTCTTACTAAAACGCATTGGAAAAGAAAATACGTCCTTGCGAACTAAGAATATTATAATTTTTGTATTTTTCCTTTATACTGTTACTTTGTTACGAAAGGCTACATATTTTGAAACGAATGCAACGTATCTTATCATTCGTATTTTAAAATTGATCGAAGGCATACGTCAATTTCAATAGGGGTAAAGTAATCAGGAATTGTTACACGCTAAACGAATAACATTTCACATTTTCATAATCATTACGGAAGTTTATTTAAAATTTTTCTATTAATGTTCCTGTTTGTTTAAATTTCATAAGGAATGATCGAAAAACCTGTGGAATATTGTACATGAAAGAAATAGCTGCAATTTTGTTTTTAACATGCCACACTCTTTATTGTTGGCAATGCTTAATACGTATTTCGGGCTCACACTTCGCCACCAATAAATTTCTCGTGGAAATTCAATGAACGTTCTCATGTACGAAACGGCTACGTTATTATAGGTTAGGGTTCCGGTGTGGAAAGTTCGGTAGTTTCCCTTCTCTTTCCTCGTATCATCGCAGTTTGAACTTTGCTTTCACGATAGATTCGCCAGTCGTCATTGTTCGCAATTCTGCGTGCAGTTATTATAGACCATTTCGAATAATATATATATATATATATATATATATTTTTGTTCGTGTACGGGCAGCCGTGTCTCCGAAATTGTTCGAAATGGTGACATGTAAATTGTGCTCACCCGCGGAGATGTCTTTATATAGGCACACGTGTGTGTGAGCGTTCAAAAGGAGACGTGCCTCTAAGTTACGCACGTGCGAATACGCTCGCGAATATTTCGAAATACTTTTGCTTTTTTATAATATTGAGTGCGTGCGTAGTGTCATGCGGTTTGTTCGTTCGATGGGAATGAATGATCGTTGTGACAACGGACGTTGGATATTTCTGTGGTGTCGCAATACGACTTGCTTTCATTCTAACCTATAAATTTCGCAGTTCCTTTGTACAACCCCTAAGCGTCGAAACCGTGACGTACATTTTTTTTTCTCAAAGTAACACGTTGCTTCCGTGATCGTCGACTTTGCTTTCGGCTTAGTGTACATTAAAACTGTGCACAGTGTCTGTCCATAAAATTTACGCGCTGCGCAGCGCACGTTAAACGTTCTTAAATATAGTGATTAAAATAATAGTTTCGCGTGGAGTTTAATATCGC
Source organism: Andrena chrysosceles (assembly GCA_963855975.1). Classification (NCBI taxonomy): domain Eukaryota; kingdom Metazoa; phylum Arthropoda; class Insecta; order Hymenoptera; family Andrenidae; genus Andrena; species Andrena chrysosceles. The sequence goes on along the minus strand of OY979766.1, from coordinate 2,920,561 downwards.
AAGTTCAAGTGATCGTGCGGGCAAAAGTATGGGCGTTGAAACGAGTAAAGGAACAGCATTCCATGTGCGTGATTTAAATTTCTAATTTTTGAAATGATTGATTCCGTATTTATCCTCCGTCGAACTAAAATCTCTGTGAAACAAGAGTGTATTTTCATCCGTTATAATTAATCTTCGAACGAACCCTACTTCTAAACTCTAAAGTACAATAAAAGTGCAGATATTTCTAGTGGACTTTACAGTGCGCAGTCACCAAAATGGGGAACAAAAAGAGGGGTAAGTTATTTGCACAAACGTGAATCGAATAGTGTCTATTTTCACTGTAACGTTAATTTGACAATGTAGTTAGGACCTGAGGTGGTTAATGGTACAGGGAAAAAGTACGTTCTAGATGTTTCGAATGATTGGTATTCAATGGGCGACGGGGAGTTATGGAAATGTCCGTTAAATTGAAATTTCGGTTTGCATGTTGTGCCAAAGCGAGTTCATTCTCTCGAGTAGGTGACTTCGCGTAGTCGATAAAACCGCATTCTTCGACTGCACGCGTATAAGATGATAATATCGCGAACGGATCAGAACGAAATACCGGAGATAAAGTAATGTATGAAAACGCTGGTTTCCAATGTGAACGGGTCTTACCCCGATGATTGAAACGCTATGCGCACGAACTACGAAAGGAGTTTCGTGCCAGACGGTGACATCATCACACGGGAAGGCGCGAACCGTGCCGAAGATACACGAGCACCGGCGCCCGTGCGGCTGGAGGGAGGTTCCCGGCTTCTTTCTTCATCGAGCAACGAATTTTCCTCCAGTAGCCAGCACGTGCTGTGCTAGCCGGGCGTATTTTTTTTTACTCCGTTTTGCCCAACTCCCCTTTCCTTTTATATAATTTTTATTTTTAAACTCACAATTGTATATTCGTAGTTATACATAAGTGTATATTTAAATTCATATTATTTTACAAAGTTATTCGCTTTTAACTTGTACACATACCAACGTAACGAATACGCTTAATACTATATTGCATCTTACTGTAGCTCGGTTCCTATAAGACTTATCTCGCAATATTCCGAATAAATTGTACATATATCTCTATTTAATCGTAACGTGCGCCTTTTACACGCATCGTTCCCCATTTTTATTTTATTTTAATTTTCTTGTGTAAAACACCTACGTGGTACCCACGAAGTTATATGTACCGGCTCTAAAAGATTCTCGCTGTATTATTTTTTCATTTCTTTTAATTCCCATCGTGACATAAAGTGATCAAGCGGATGCAACGACTACCAAGGACGATCTTGATTCGAATTGTATGTATAAAAGTGTTCTGTTATTCCTCTTAAATCGACTGGTTTCTCGTGGGTGTATCTGTGCCGTGCGCCAGCCTTTCGCAACGTGGTTCCGACATTTTGTATCCGCAGACCTTTACAGATATAGCACGCTCGCCGTGGCACAAGTACCTGCTCGAAAATCGAATTTAATAATTGCAATCGGTCACGCCTTTACGCAGTTATCTTCTAAACCGTTTTTCATTCGTTATAGAGGAAAAGATGTCGTGAATCAGAAATAAATCTCGACGGTAGATTCACGAGCGTGTTCAAATATGGCTGCTTCAAATCTGACTAGGTGTATGGTGCATCGCGACGTTTTTTCTTCGTTCAAACCTTCGATATTCGTTGAACTGAGTTTTCTTGGAAGTAATAAAATTTGAATATTCTAATATTCCAGCAACCATCGCTGCAATTCTCATACGAAGTCTGAATATTACCGTCCATTCTCCGACCACGTGCACGCGCAATGGTTTAACGCTAAAGTATTCTAGTTTTCCATCCTTTATTTCAATTGAGCAAACGAGTATATATCTTACTTTTAATTCGGATTTCAGAAATCCACATGTACTTCCACGTGTTGTGTGAATTTCCGCCAGTAATATTTTTTTTTATATATTTACGATACACGCGAGCCTGTAGCCATTTTGTGAGCGCTCAGACAAGAGGGACTGAGGGACTACTCCATATTTGATCATTAGTTTCTACGTTCGATAACTAAAGCCATGCTTTCGCTGCATTTGTCTGTCTCTTCTAATTTTTATATGGTTTTACTTTCATTTTTATGCATCGAATATTTTTCTCGTCATAATCAACATTTTCTGTATAGTCACTTAATAATTTTACGTAATCATAGTAATTAGGCGAAATCAGTTTGAAACTCGTTACTTTTAGGACGTGCAATACGCAAATGGACAAGTTCGTTCTTTTCTTCTTCGCATTCATTTGCTCACATTGGTTTCGGAGCACAATAAAGAAGTAAGGGGACGTTATACCAGACGGTTAACCTTCGTCAGAAAGTAGCAGCGAAAGGAAAAAGCACATTTGGTTGACTAGAAATAGGATAGGCATGGTCACAAAGGAGACTTCAGTGGGCGTGTCGCAACCGCTTTAACTCTCGTTTTCATTTTCGTCCGTTACACGATTTTTGCAATCGCAATCTTTTAATTACCAATTACATACACATACTGCAAATTTATATTTATAAAATTATAACAGGGAAACTCGTAGACTTGAACATAGGTTACACACGTTATCCGATCTGTTGCTCCGAAATATTTATGTAAGATTTAAAATGCAGTACGGTAGACAGTGGATTTAGGAATTCTGCGAAACGCTCACGCTTTTATCAGTAGAAAGTATGATTGGGTGTACGGGTATACGATTTTCATGCACGCTACTTTGAAAAACGTGCATACGTACTTCGGTCATTAAAACGCATGGGGTCACGGCCGCACGCGCGCGTGTATGGCGAGCTGTGTGCATGGTTAGGACGTCTGTTAAAATGTCATTTCACAAGAGCACGCGTCGTGCGTGTGCAAAAAATATCTCAAGACTTTCGGCGTCAGTGGGAACCTTGAGCGTTCACCAATCGGGTGAAAGGTTTCCGTTAGTTAGAAAAATGCTCGAGCTAACGTGTGCATTTTCTACACGTGAATACATCACAGAGTATCGTATCACGTTATAGTGAGATCCTTGCGTTTTATGGACAGATGAAATAATAGCTGGGCTTCAAAACCAGAGGTCTTAATTGTAAGAAATTAGTAGATACTTTGAATACTAAAAACAGTGATTCTTATTACTTTTTTTACGCGCTTCTAAATACATATCAGAGTAGCGTGCACGTCAGGCGTAATTGTTTTTAATCGGAGCTCGTTGGCGTTAAGAAGAATGCGTGTAAATTTTATTTTCTGTATTTTTATTTAATATTTATCATTGCCTGTATATTATTTCCCATCTTGCGCCTCTGCGAGTGAATTTGAGAATACCGTATCTTTCATACGATTTTGTTTAGTTCGTTTCTGTTTATTTCAGTAGTAGAGCAGGGAAATATTACGTACTGGTTTCGCGATCATTCAATGTACTTTTCAGATTGTTACCTCGACCTGCTTTTATAAAATGTTACTCAAGCTACTTTCATGCATCAAATTAACTGCTATATACCTCATAGTGAACCACTTTGTTTTAGGAATTGCCCCTGAGAGGCTAGGTCCCGGGCATGTTTTCAAACGATTTTTCGAATGTTCTAAATATCTTACTGTATTTTTTTCTACGTTCGATTTATTTATTATACATTTTTAGAAATCTTTAATTTAATACTAAACTCATAATTAATATTACACTTTACGCATTACTTTATAACATCTATTTCTTTTCTATTTCTATGTTCTTCCAAGGAGAAAATATTCGTTTCATCGTGTATTGAAATTACGAGTATTCCACGCTTACTATAATCTCCATTAGTTTAAAAACCGCAACTTCCAAGCTGATTGTTAATTGGGGCACGCTGCCACCATTATCTAGCTCATTTTAATTACGTATTTAGATTTTCACTTATATCATTTCTCCGTAATGATTAGTTCCTTACGGCGCACTGGACAAATGACTGCAGCCGAATTACTCCGAAATTCGCAGATTCCACTTTCGATACATTTCGATTAGGTGCGAGCTCCGTCGCGTTAGGTTAGATTGCCAGAAAAGTCGGTAATGCGCGTGCTCCGACGCGCAACCGGCGAACAGAACTAATTTAAGAAATCCTGCGTCGTGCCTGTCGGTTTGCACCAGTTCACAGGTTAAAATAGATGCGTGAAAGTCGTGTAACAGGAGCTTGCGAGGTTTTTTTTTCCCTCCTTTCCGAAGTGTCGCCAGAGTTCTAATTAAGCCGCTGGAGAAGATTATCTGCCAAGGCCCCCGTCTATCCTTCGACATCGACTTTTGCCTCCCCCGTGCCGCGAGGAATTTCGTTCTCCATCTGGTATCGTCCGGCCCTCCCGTCGGGTTCGCCTTGGTTCGTGGGGAGAGAAAAAAAAATTAGAGGAAAGGTCAAAATGCAAACAACGTCGTCGTTGCACATTGTTGCATCTGTGAACGCGAGCGATCCATGTAGCCCGGTTTTGGCAAGCTTTTGGCAGGTTTATAAATAAATACTGATTCAGTAGAGCAGCCACCACGGGGCCGTTGAAACTCGAGCTGCACAAAGAGTTTTGTGCCGCGTGAAATGTGACTTGTAATGCCCGATGATATGGCTGCGATATGGGAAGGACCAGGCACACCGTGCCACGGACACGCGTAAATAAACGGACAGTGCGCGCACGCTATCTTCGAAAACCGTGAAAATGGGCGACCGCAAGATTCATGGGAATGCTCGTGTCAGCAGTAGCTCTCGATCGAGGAGCCGCAGCCGACGGGGCTCCAGAGATCATGGTACATAAATACATACGCATTTATGGCTTTTCAAAATGACAACGCCTCCGGCAACTCACGTGTTAAAAGAAAAAATGGAACAGATGTGTCCGCACTTTGATATCCGACGAAAATAGTACATGACTGTTCGGGTCATCGATTTCTCTTAAACGTTGTGTGTAATTAGTACATAATGCGTGCAACGATATATTACTAAGCGAATGGGGTATATTATTCGAAATTCTCTAAGAAAACTTTGCATTTTTCTATGGTCGATGTGTACGCAATAGCAAAACTCACGAGTAAAGAATGGCGTATTGGCCGCGTCTCGGACTGCTGTTCGAAGTTCGCGAGTTCAAGTCCCCGTCCGGTTGTGTTCATTTTTTAAAAATGGTTTGTTTGTAATACGTAGTTGGTTTCGTGGCGACTGACTCTGGAAGTTTTCTAATAGATCGTCCTTGATATTAAAATGTTATCATTCGGTTACTCACGATTCCATCAATTATTTCACATTATCAAGGTGTTCTTCTACTATATCTTCGGAGCGTTAAATGCGTATCGCAATAAGCGTCACGGATCGTTGATTGCTCTGTTTGAGGTGTCGCGATAAAATAGATTATTAATCATGTTGGGCGTTCGTTAAAATAGACAGGCACGCTGAATTTTCTTACGAATAACAGTATTTCCGCGAATATTCTCCGAATGAATTTACGTTCTTGCAAGTCCGTGTCCGCGAGGAAATATGTTAATATCTTACATAATGAAAGTTATGTTTTGTTTGTTGCGTTCAGCGAGCCTCCTTGAATTATTCATTCGAGCAGATATGACGTGTTATATAGTAATGTTTGATATATATATATATATACTATTCCCTTCAAAGCTTAGTGGCAGTGGAAATTACTACATTTTTTGCTTCACAAGTATAAGGCAGTAACCGGCGTAGGTATTACGATTCCCGGAACTTCGCCAATCTATGAATTTCTGCAACGATTAATGAAAAGAAAAGTGAAGTGTCACAGCATGAAATGGTACTGTGATACGTGACTTGACTATAATTATCCTTGGCTTGTAGCCGAAATACTCACTTTTCTTCGCGGCTTGCATCTCCTTGTAGCGATATCAACGTAATGACGGATCTATATGACTGTATTTACGATTCGTAACACAGGCATTTTCCTTGAAGCGAATTTCACCCACACAGATCTCCGCTACAAGGCAAAATATTGCGAAGTCTTTTATTGTGCTGTATTTATTCGCCGCTCATACACAACTATGAGTTTATGCACGTATAATTCACGACTCAGCTGAGTCAATTCAAATTTTCTTCCACAATTTCACCATTCTCTTTTGTGTTTCCCCAAACTTTGATACTTTCATCTAACGTGCGTGTCAATTTCTGTATTTTCCAGGCAAAGCCATGCAGAAGCAGAAGAGTAAAAACAAACTCAAACCCCGCGACCTTAATCGCAAAGGAGCGGAGAAAGAAGGCACAGATATGGACGCTTTTGTAAATACAGTCCCGCCAACGAAAGCTGAGACGAAGCAGGAGAGCAAAGATCCTCCTCTGCCACCAGCAAAGGACAACAATAAGGAGGCGAGTCGAGAATTGACGAAGGATATCAAGGAGAAAGACAATTACGAGTCGAAGAAGGAGAAAGAGGCTGCCGCCGTTCACACGAATGCCGAGAAACACGCGGCGGCCCCTTCGACGCCACCAGAGATCCCCAAGGAAACCAGCACGATCGTGCAACAAACGCCTGTTATAGAGAAACTGCCAAGTAACAAGGAAACTCTAAAGGAACCCTCCCCCAAAATAGAAGATAGTAATAAATCAAGCATATTGCATACGCAAGCAAAGTCAGTTCCTAACGATGTTGTTGATCACGCTAAAGTTAAAGAAGAATCCGATATTAGCGTGGAAGCGATAGTAGCTCAGAAGAACGAGGAGAACTCCAAGGTATCGGCGATTCGAGCACCAAACGAAGAGAAGCCAGCGGCAGCGGTGCCACCACCTTCGGTCATAGAGAAGCCAACGGAGAGCGAAACTCCTCCGGCTCAAACGGAAACGCCAGCCACGAACCAGGCGGCGCTTAAATACACGTACAAGGATGACCAGTGGAGCCCAATAAACAAAAGTGGCAAGAAAATCTACGATCGTGACTTCCTGATGAAGCTACAGGACGACCCGAATAGCAAGATGAAGCCGTTGAATCTACCAGATTTAGATGTTGTTCTGAAAGATAGCACGAAGGTAGGGATCTCTATTTTATTCGTTGCGCGTACGTGCTCCTATAGTATCACTACAATGCGTGATTACGATTCTTACAGACGCGCACCACCCTCGATCTTAGACCATTCAAGGATGCAAATATGAATAGACACGATGCATTGTTCCCCGGATTCGTGAAGCCAATTTTGAACGCACGAGTGGTAAGTCGACGAAAGATTAAGTGGCGAGAATTATTACGTTCATATGGATACATGAATCTGAATGATGCTTCTATTAGAAATGAAAGTAGTGGACTGATACACTTTGAAAGATAAATTTTCTTCTGACTTCGATATCTCGTTTCATGTTAGGTCCCCACGAATTGTGCATCCTAATACAAGCGCGTTTACTTTTATTCAGCTACCATCGAATCGTAAGAGCCATCCAGGTGGGAAATCGTTAAAGCCATCGAAACCGAATGTGATTCATGTGTCGCTATCCCTGCGAGAAGATGTGAAATTAAGGGAAACAGAGAATGCGTGGAAGCCGACGAGATTAAAACAGTTGAGTCTCACCGAAGAGGAGACAAAGACGCAGGCCCTTTACAAGAGCGTTAGGAGCGTTTTAAATAAACTTACGCCACAGAAATTTGCCACGTTGGTTGACCAAGTGAGGGCGTTGCCCATCGATACAGCGGAACGTTTACAAGGTGTTATCAATTTAGTGTTTGAAAAGGTAAACTTAATCGTACATTTATGTAGATCCTCTCGCTTCATTGTTTCCAACGCGACAGCATAATTGTAAACATATGTAACTTCTAGGCTGTGGACGAACCAAGTTTCTCTGTAGCATACGCGTTGATGTGCAAAGAACTTGCTGTGATGAAAGTCTCTGATTCAGACACGAATTCAGATAAACAAGATTGCTCGCTGACTTTCAAGAAGCTTATCATTACTCGTTGCCAGAAGGAATTTGAAAATAATATAGTAAACGAAGTGACAAGAAGTAGTAAGCTTAAGGAGATTGACGAGTGTACAGACCTTGTAAGTTGACTGGGTAAAGCTTTTAACAGAGTCGCGACGTTATCGTCACAATTATTACTAATATGTATGCGTGTTATACTTGACACCAGGAAAAGAAGAAAGACTTACAAGCGGCGCTCGAGGATGAAGAACGTCGAATACGCGTAAAGTCAGTAGGAAACGTACGGTAAGTAATTTCAGCATTAAAAAGTAATTTATTCTCGCAAGGCGCGCGAGGTTTAGTACTTGCAGCTCACAGTTATTTCACTCTGTTCGCGCAGATTTATCGGCGAATTGTACAAACAAGGATTATTAACAACTAAAATCATGCACCGCTGCATACATCAATTGTTAGATCAGAGCGACGCGGACAGTCTTGAATGCCTGTGCAAGTTATTAACAACAATTGGAAAGGATTTGGAATTAAAAGGATCTTCAGATGTAAGCGTATTTTTTATGATACCAACCATATCTGCTGCGGGTTTTACGTGTTCTGTTGTAGATCTTGCAGCATTTAAAGTTGTCGTTAATTGTTAAACAAATGTTATTCGGAACGTTCTTTTCATTTCTGAACGTTCGACAAGATTTTGCATGACTCCGTTGCGCATTTAATGTTGGTAATGTCGAAGAAGAACCTACCTAAGTTCTGTATTACTTTTCTCCCTCGCTTTATTAGGAAATGGCAGATTATTTCCATAAAATGCAAGATATTGTTGGACGACGAGGCCAAGGGAAAATTAGTTCTAGAATTCGTTTTATGCTGCAAGATGTCATAGATTTAAGAGCAAACACATGGATTCCAAGAAGAGACGATAGTAATCCTAAAACGATAGATCAAATTCAAAAGGAAGCGGAATCTGAACGATTAGATAGCCAATTGAATAACACTCCTATGAACACACCACGAAAGGATGACCGTGGCGGTGATAGAAAAAGGAATCGTAAGTATCGATGTACAGTTGTTCCCGGTTAAGTTGATAAATTTACCTCGGTTAGGTTCATACAAAATCATCCCCACTACCACTTTTTTTTTGCGGAAGTTACGCTATTAGATTATTGTCAGTCTCTCGATTAAAAGACACCGAATTCCATTGAACTATCCTTATCGAGTTATAGCTTTAAATTGTGTAAATTAATCTTTTACATAATTCGTTAATTATAGTTCGATTCACACGGTATTCGGTGTCTTTTAATCGGAAAAGCACAATGAATCGATAGGGTGCCACTTTCGTGAAGATTTTTTCGTAAACACATTTTCACTTAATAATTGCTAGTGTTATCGCTGTTTCTCCCCGGTCCCTGTTCTCGAGCTAAAAACGAGGGGCATATAAAACTGGGTGAAGCTTGAGATCGGAGCTGTGCAAACTTGCCTACCACCCCGAATAAAGAATATTCTCCGGAACCTGAGACTATCAACTTAACCGGGAACAACTGTATTACGCTCTCTGATTTATTAGCATTAAACATTCGTGAAGTATTATAATCCTAAGATGATAGATTGTTATTTTGCAAAGTAGATATAGCATGATGATCCTTATACATTTGTTGCCAGACTAGAGTTTCTGACAAACATGATTGTATAATGTATTCTGAAGACATAATAATTTATGGTAATTGTTTGCATACATACTACAAATAAGCACGTACATACTTAAATAATAATGATTTATGACGCAGGTGGTGTTGGCCCGACTGATGATGGTGGCTGGAGTCAGCCAGTAAGAACAAGGCAACCGTATTCCGTTGAAACGTCTAAACTTAAAAATAAACCTGTAAGTAGTTTCACCAGCGACGGCTGAATTTACCATAAGCGTGGCCAGGATTAATGAAAAGAAGGGGCATTAAGTAAGAATCATTTGTATTTTAGCCTCCCATGGATGACATGCAATTAGGAAATAGAAACATGTTTATGTGGAATACGCCTTCGAATTATGGTTCAAAGGCAGTAAATTCAAATAAATTTGCATGCTTAGAAAATATGTCCATGTTAGATACAGATAAACGAATAACGTCTCCGCAACTTTCTGGGTGAGTCTCTTTTGTTCTTCTTTTCTTCTCGTAATGTAACGTACAATAAGCCGAACGTGATGACATTTTTTGCCAGGCTAGAGTTTCTGATAGTTTCCTAAAGCATGATTATAAAATGCAATCTGATATTTTAAGAAATTAAATAACTAAGTGTATGAGATACTGTTTACCTTTACTTACCATTTCGAATTCGTTTATTTCAGATCGAGATCCATGGGTCCTAGAGAGTATGGGCGTGACTACAAACCTTCCTATGGTACGGACAATATGAATTGTATGACTGTTTCCTTATTTATTTTTATAAAAGAAGTATCTTATACATACATGATGATAAATCTTTCATTCTTGAAAAGTAAAACTTAATGTTGTTTGCCAAAAGGATTCTGATATCTCGAGCAGTAAATACTTCTCATTCAGCTGATTTCTGTCGCCTTAATGTAATTGTGTTGTGTATTCTCATTGTTACAGACGGTAGGAGTTCACGCAATGGTAGTCGTCAATTAAGCAGCTCATCGTCGAATAGAGAAAGCTCGTTATTAGATAGTTCACAAAGTCAAAGCGTTTCTATGCCACCGTCGTTGAAATCTTCGCAATCTATCACTAGTAGTCATAAACCTCAAATGACAGAAGAGGAGTTCAATAAAGCGTTGCAGAAGATAGAGAAAGACTATCTGGAGAATCTTGAGCTTGAAGTAAGCTTTTCAATGGATCATTATTCGTTTCAATTCGTATTTATTCGTAATTAAATGGTGATCGAACATAGTAGCACGCTCCTTAGATCCATCTCTACTTTTCTATTGGAGATGCTTGAGTCATTAGTGTGCTAAACTACGCAATACCTTCTTTTTGGCCTTTTAGAAACTGTGTTATAAATCAGCTTCTCTGCTGAATTTATATTAATCGCTGCTTGCACGGCCAACGAGAGGACATTTTATATCATTAAAGTCAATTTATTTTTAAGAATAAGCAACATATCTGGGTACGAGCGAACTAATCGGAATTATTCGTTTTACAGGCAATTGCACTGGCGATTCAACAAAACTTTGACAATGCGTTATCAAAAGTCATACGCGAGCTGGTCACCAATGTGCTTGAAAAAACATCTCTTGACAAAGAACGCGTATCGTATCTTATATCGCATTTGATCAGTCAGAAAATTGTGTCCCTGCAAGACGTTAGAGCCGGGTAAGCTTATACAAACAATATTGTTAAATTATGGGCCACGTTGCTTCTGTTTCTTTTTCGAATCGAAATTTTACTGAAAGAAATAAAAGAAAGATGATGATAATTTTGTGCAGAGTAAAAATATCTATGCTGATTTTCACGAACTAAGCCAAAAGGATGCTGAACACAGGATCTTTTTATAGAAATTATGGAAGCCAATCTCTTTCAGAAAACGTTCAATTTCATTTAATTTTTCAGGTTCATTGAAATATTGGAATCAGTCGACGATCTTTTGCTCGATATACCGAAAGTCTGGTTCTATCTGGCTGAAGTACTGTGTAAGTAAACTTCGCAAAACGATTTCTCTATGTTCAAAAACAATTAGTCTCGCACATGATGACGATATTTTTCACCGTAGAAATTTTCCATGCGGGTTTGCTCAACAGGCCTGAGAGTAGCAACTGATAATTTTGTACGGCAGTTAGAAAAAAGGCTGGTATTATTTTACGGTATTCTTTCGTTGCAGCGCATCCAATAGAAAATGATCTACTCGCTCTGGCAGAATTGAAGCCTGTATTTGATAGTTTAAGAAGTCGAAAATACGTAGGCACATTCCTTGGGAACCTATTATCAAAACTATCCCAAGACAAAGGACCCAAATGGGTTGCGGAAAAATGGGACCAAAGTGGGCTTCAGTTGAGCAGTATAGTTGATACAGAACTTGAAAATGTTGACAAAATTATTACAGAATATGTAAGATTTGCATTCATATAATTTATTGTAATTTCATTCCTAAATAAGAGAAGCTTATTAATCGCAATGATTTTTCAGAAGTTGGAGTTCTGCACTGGTGATTATAATAGTGCCAAAAGCTCAACTAATAATCAGCTCACGTTCCAGCAAATCCACGAAGAGCTTAGAAAGCTCATGAAAGAAAATAGTTTCGACTTGATTTGCGATTGGATACTTGTACGTATTACAGTGGTTGATCGTATTATATTTATACATGGAATCCTATATTAATCGATTTTACGCGTTAATTTGTATAGGCGAAAGTAGGTAAGCGAGCCAGGGAGCCCGAATTCATTCGAGTATTAACGACTGCCATTCTAGAGGCGATCATCATAGGTACGTTTAGCTGTTGTAAATAAGTTTTCTAAAGTTCTTCGAAATTATACATTTTGTTCCGTCTTCTTTTCCAGAGCCAAGCAACAACAGGGGTCAGATCATGGACGATGTTTTTACTAATTTGTCGCCATTGATACGCCGGTTTGTTGATGCAAATGAATCTCTGGAATTGCAATGTCTATACGCGGTTCAATATCACATGCATGAACTACAATTTCCGCACGGTACGATACGAAAGGGAAAAGATTGATCGCTTCGAAGATGTTCTGTCATTTACATTGAATCCTTTTTGTGTTTGCAGGGCTTATCCAGAAAATAATGTTAAATTTGTCCGAGAATAATGTAATTTCAAGCGACGCGTTCCTGACGTGGAAAAGTAGTCCCGAGCCAGCTCAACGCGAATGGCATGGCGTCGCGATGATGGCGTTAACGTCGTTTTTCACTTCTTTACAAGAAACCGATGATGCTTCCAGTGTAGAAGATGTATCAACTGGTGTGAACCAAGACCGTTGTTGACGATACCGTGATCGAGTCCACTATCGTCTGTTGAAAAGACTTAAATATACGTTCCCTCGTTAAAAGAAAGATACGTGAAGTGAGATCAAATTGCAGTTTTTTTTTTAAAAAAAAGAAAGAAAGAGAAAGAAAAGAAGAAAAACGTCGAATATATTGAAGAAAAGAACAATGGAGTGATAGTGCGCGGGTGTATGTAATATAGTCTAGAACTTCAAAGAACAAGAAGTGGATGATAATAAAAGAAGGTTGTCGTATAAAAACGGACACAATGGCTGAGACCGCTATACATAATGAAGATAAAGATTAATATTATTAATTATGATACAAAAGTAAATGCAAGATAATTATTATATATAATTCATTGAAATGGTTTAAAGTTTAAATAAAGCAAAAAAAAACAGCTCGAGAACATTATCGTATTTCTTATATCTTATGGAAACTTCACTGCAGTTTCGTGAATCGCCCAAATAGAACTGAGAACTTCCGATGATTAATTTTCTTTCGCGCTCGATACTGGGAATGAATTGCTAACATTGAATTTCACCACATGCCGATGCCACGAAGCAATCGGAGCGTTTCGCTGCTGTACGACTTAGATAACAAATTGCAGATCGCCGGTGTGTATAAGTAGGTCAATTTTAAGTGGATTATAAAAATTTCGGAAAATAAGCAGAAGGAAACTATTGATAACCAAGTCTGACGAAAGGGCGACGATTCTTCCTATTATTATAACGAATATAACAGAATTACTAATTTATATCTTTGCGAACTTACAATGTATTCTACTGTAAGAGAAAAAAAAACAACAGAAAACGTTCGTAACTAAGACAGAATGAGAGTGAAGAAAAAAAGGAAGACGAGAAACGTAACATTACGAAGCCTAGGGTTCGTAGTGTGATTATGTTGAAACTAGGAAACGGAAGGATACAAATGGTGTGCATATTAAGGCGCTACTATTTTTTAACACTAGTTATTTATAATCATCGCGAGAACAGATTATAGTGCGTGGGATGGAATGTCTGCATGTATTCAGGTGGCAGGTGCCGTAGCAAATTGTATAAAATTGTTATACTAATTTAAAGTACAGTGTGAAAAATACATTTCCTTTGGATATACTATAATATAAGTATAAAAAGGAAAATAGGTAGACTCGAATGCAGTTATCATAAAAGATTATTTTTATTTAATAATATTAGGAGAAAATTCTACAATTGTTTTTTTTGTCTAATGTTTCTCATGTTACTATAAATATACTCTCCTTATTTAAGAAATTGTAATTATTGATTCACACCGAGATATAGGCACTTATACTCGGTTTATTTTAAACGTAGGTATTCTTTATTTTGCCCTTCACGAACGGTAGATTTACTAGCCAACTTTGCCATTTATATTTTCTACGAATTGCACGCTGCTGAAGGGATAAAAATCTTACCATGCATTGCACTCTGCGTTTCTTTTTTCACACGCCGACACACGATATGTATGCGAGAGCGTGTATATATATACGTATGCGCACAGAACATACGTGCATACAATGCAAATTATACATTCTCGCTAATTGAAAACGAAATGTCGTACGTCGCGATTAAACTTTTGATACAAGAATCCCTTCATCGTTGCAATTTCTTTCTAGCTTCATTAATATCCTCGTTACTTTCTGGATAACTCCGTATACCCTTAGCGTGTCAATCTACTGCATTCCAAATGCAACAGCTTACTTTACCTGGTAATCTCGAAATGATTTCCTACAAAATTTAGGAACCCCCTTGCAACAATGAAACTTCAATTTCTATCCGTCGCGTAATTGAGAATCGGACGGTAGGAAATCTTGTTTACGTTATTGCCTCGGACGGGACGATACTGAGGGGAAACGGGAAATGAATAGGGAGGGAGAGCGAACGAAAACAAAATAATGACCATCGCTATTGCTTTTTTTCACACTGTAAAAGTAAAATATTACGAAGCAAGAGGAGAGTGCGAGAGATGCGAGAAACAACCGACAGCAATGATCTATATAAGATTTGTCTCCTTGAAGGGTCTCATTCCACTGTTAAACAGTGGAATGTATCATTCGACGAGATGAGACACGGGTTGCACGCGAGAAGGAGTAAATAAACAGAATTACAGTAATTTATATATAATGAAAATTAAAAGGGAAAAAAAGAACGTTGGAAACATGTCGATAAGTGAATTACGAGTAAAGAGATTATCACTGTAAATATTTAATAAATAAATATTGTAAGTGGGAATTGGACAGATCGCAGATAGAGCGAGAGAAAGAGAGAGAGAGCGGGAGTTAAGGGGGAAGAAGAGGGCGGCTTCGTTATGCTGTCCTCGGAAGTGCATGTAGCGCATCATGCCGACAATTTTTCGTACGAACACGCATGTATATATTGCCGTTTATACATATATCTGCGTGTGCTTACGTCTAACATTAATATACATATACATAATATAAATAAAATATCATTTAAAGAGGACTTCAAGACACAGGTACACAAAATACACGCATACACGACACTTCTATGATAAATCATATCTATACGAAAAAGAAAAAAAATAAAAAAGAACTCCATGTCAAACTGTTGTTGATTATTTTTCTTGAATATTTGCCTGTCTTAGGTGGATCGATCGCAACGCCGAAGAGAAACATTCACTGAATGAGTAATCTGTATACCTTTTTTGTAATACTATCCGTACATTATCACCATCAACCGTAAAGAAAGAAATGAAAGATGGATACCCACGATAACGAACGAATTATACGCATATAAGATTGCAAAACGAGATCGTTTAACGGATAAATCAATAATTATCTGATGCACGTGAAACTTGAAACAAATTGTAGATAATGTATACTTGGCAGGATGTAATACTCTACAACGTAACGTTAAGATGCAATAATTATAATCGTACCGTATTACATAAACCACGCATTTTTCAAATACTAAATGTGCGTAACATCCTATATTGTATATTTATTACAATGTAGTTATTTTATATGTATGTAATATAATTGAAATTATTTATAACAAACTAATAAGGCTTCTGATGTACATTCACCAAAACGTTAGTCAACAGTCTCGATGTTTTTCTTTCATTTTAAATAATCATTCGTTTCTCTTTTATTAAAGAAATATTGGATACAACGTCTCCGTTTAGTATAGTTTACGCGTAACTTATAACTTATTACGGGGCAACGGTTGAATCGTTGATTTACAATAACGTAAACTAGTTATCAACACTATAGCTATCTTTCGCTGAATATATCCCATATTTTCAATTTGTTTATACCGTTATAACGATTCTGACGTTTATAACTTTCTATACCGCGGAAGATAAATAGTTCGTCTTATTACACATCCCTTTTTTTTATTTGATAGTTTCAGCAGAAAGTCAGACGAGGCAGTTACTGTAAATCGGACGATCTCCTGAAATGTGCGGAAGTGGTAAACGGACCTTCATCGGCGAATCCGGCAATTTCTTGAGGAATAATTGCGTATTCTTCGACACTGGTGCATGGTCTGCACATGCATTCTAGAGGCGCCTTGGTAATTACCTGTGAAATAATTCACATTACTAATTACGAACACGTATGTATCTTAAAATTAAAACTTCTCTAAATAAACGAAATTCTCTTTGATTTACTTCGAACATTATTCATATCATAAATTATAACGCACATGGAATATTCTATTTCAGAAAAATGTTCTCCACGCAGTCAACAAACTCGCCAAATTCAAATCGCGCGCGACATTCACTTTCTTACGCGCTTCCTACTGGTCGGTTAGACGAAAACAATATGGCTGCGGATATCTCGTGGTGTCAGAAACTTCGCCGCTGATTATGGTGCGCAAGTGATTAACCGGCCGACGCTACGTTAGCTTCTCACATCTGCCCGTTATCTGCAGTGCTCTGCGACTAATTTAGAATAATAGCCTAACCTTCCGGAATTTCTTTTCGCCTGGCTTGGCCCTCGGACAAAACAGGGATACACTGGCTTCCCTCTCGCCGCTTTCTTGACAACACATGCAGCTGCGTTCCATTTGCCAAATCTTTGATCCGGACACCTGTAGAAACAAGTAAGAATAAATACGCGATTGTGCGCATTAAATATTTAAATTCACTCGAGATACATAAACGTAGATACATCGCATGAGAAATATGATGGCATTCGATAGCTACGTAAAATTCATCCTCAACTCTGTGTTTATAAAAGTTACAAATGACACGAGTCGTAGGAAATTACAGTATTCTACTCTAAGTATTGAAAGACGTATCTACTGCTCGAAGTTACACGACTCTACCAAGGGAGAGAGCTTTGTAAATTAAGTAGTTAAAGTTTCTAAGGCTTCGTAGAAGTACAACTTCTTTTGATACACATATTAAATCAATGCAATAGTAAACGGTAGTAGAAAGGTGTGTAGGGAACGTATTTAAGTCACTGATTAATGGATCTATTAGAAATTGTTCCGCGATGGGTTCGCTCATTACTTTCGTTACTGTCGCAGGCAATATTAATAGTACAGATTTAGTTTAAGGGTAAATATTCACAGTACGTGTATTTGTTATTGTGTTTTACCTGCAGGTAGCTGCTACAGCGTCCTCTACACGCGTAACTAGGAATCGGTTTAGGGATACATCCTGGATACTGCAAAAAGTGAATGACCGGAGTCGCCTGACATTCGTCGACACCTACGATTGCCCTTGCGGTTCCACTTAGGAGGCATATTAGCAGGCTGACACCAGCTGCGCCGTGAGTAACAGAGTTTTATAGTTTTATTCGATCAAGTTGCTTTTCTTTTTTGAGAATGTCAGTAGTATGATTTCTGGTTTACCAATATTGTACAGGAGCATAGTTTTAGCACGATATCTTCCCTTCTGGATCTAGTGCTTCACTGTGCTTATAGATTTCACGTTGTACCCTTTTATACACTGTAGGTGGCCATGTATTTCCCCTTCCCGTTCGATGTATTATGTTAATAGCACTAGGGAAAGAATCAAGTATGTGAGAACATATCAAAGCACTTCTGAGAATATTGGTTGTCCCAAATGATGGAAAGTATATCCGTTTGCATTCCTTGTATCTTTTTTATTAACCATAGCCTTTGTCCTGTCTTAGATAAATAGTTTATTGTGAATGGGATAAGAAACATAATACTGTACATTGCATATTTTATAATTTACAGTACATTTTTCATAAGTATTTTATCACCATACATCGAGTGCGTTCAGCAATCTCAACTGTTGAGTGATCTCGCTAGATTTTACTCGCGTCGATCAATGAATGCGCGACTTCGGAGTAAAATCTAGTGAGATCGCTCAACAGTTGAGTCTGCTGAACACACCCCATTGTAATTTGTTTATTCTGAGGTGCTGCTGCAAGCTGTTATTAAACATTTGTCAATGTATATATATTCATATTATCGTGAAACTTAACAAAGAGATGATACTATGATATTCTAAATATTCTATAGTTTAAACGATTTGCAGAGATGAAGGGTGAAATAATAATCAATTGATATCCTGAACATCTTCCTCTCGTTCACTTTGAAAAGAAGTAGCAACATAATAATGAGATGCGCAAAATTTTGTATTTGAAATTTGTCAGATATTATTGCTATTAAAGCTTCAATTGCCTATCCTCGCTTGAAAGTAAAATACCATAATAATCATTTACTACGATTAGGAAAAAATAGACCAATAAACAAAATGCAAGTAGCATATAAACTATAATAATTTATTGCTACAAAGAACAAATAGCACTGTTAGACATTACTGTGTGACATAGGTACAATATTAAGTTTTTATAAATTGAGAATATAACAGTGTTAGTCACAGTTACAAGTACATTAATTATTTTTTCTCATTATCAGCTCCTTTTATTAATGAGAGAGTTAATTTCTCGCTATGCTCACATTTCCTTATTTATTGTATAAACTTTTAATGGACTTATAGGTATATATTAATATAGTATTTGCAACATCATATATAGTTAGCATTTAAATGTTATATTCTGAGGAATATATTTAAAAAATCACATATCTACGTAACGTATTTTGTTTAAATCTTTCGTAAAAAGTATCTTTGTATCGCAGCATTATTAATTGTAGAATATTCAAGTGTTACTAAAGCTTTCTCAATTACTAAGAGGAATACATATATAAAGTAGTAATTAACAATAACACAAACTTTGAGCATAACAACGAGATAGTTTTAATACATGGTACTAAATCACATCATTATAAACATTCAAAATGTTTAGAATTGTTTTAACAGTTAAATATGTTGAAGCACTATGGTTCCTATCTTATATTCTTTAATGCAGTCTATACAGACGAAGGGGCAGGAAAAGGAGAAATAATTTACTAAAGTGTATCATATCTCCATTTTTATTTTAAACTATATCATTTTTGTTACATAATCTCAAGATATAATTCATGATATCATGTATTTAATTTATTTCCATTGCATTTATCGAGATATATCACCACATTTAATGCATTTACACTCTGCTGGTTCTCGTATTTTGATTTCCATCATTCCATCATCTTCGTTCATCAATTTTATCCCGTCTGCATCGTAGCAATGATGTAAAGTAATAAGTCTCTCCTTCAGATAACTTTCGCGGCAGCAATAGCATTCCTATTAAACGAAAATGTTACAGTTTCATTGTTTTTCAAAAACCTTCATTTCCTACCATAACTTTAACTCACCTTTGTGAAGCCTGTAGTACTTGCAACACTTGGTTGCACTTGCGAACTGCAAAACCCTTCACATTTCGTGACGGGAATGTCTCCGCTACATGTCCTTCTCAAACGTCCTATTTCATCGTACTCATCTGAAGAATAATAATCGATTATTATTTCGTTCGCTCTACTCGGTGATTTACGGATTATAAAAAGTCGATTAGAATAAAATATGATACCCTTTGTAATGTGTACTTCCGACTGCAATGTTTCACAACTTTCGTCATCTAATACTTGAGCAATTGTGCTGCTAGTAGAAATGAATGTAGTTGATAACACAAGTATCATGAACATAAACATTGTAAGGAAGTCCTGTTTAATTGGTATTTACTCTTTTAGCTAGCCTTTCGCTAATGCGATAAAGGTAGGGTCAAAGATCTTAACTGAAATGAGAGAACAGAAAATCAAACAGATGCTTTTATAGGTAGCTTTCCCTCTGGCATGTAATAACTTGGGGTGCTG
Source organism: Andrena chrysosceles (assembly GCA_963855975.1). Lineage (NCBI taxonomy): Eukaryota > Metazoa > Arthropoda > Insecta > Hymenoptera > Andrenidae > Andrena > Andrena chrysosceles. The sequence goes on along the minus strand of OY979766.1, from coordinate 2,900,553 downwards.
AACTCCTGCTAGGATATAATAGCATAGCTGGGCCAGGGTAACTCTCCCCTGCTTTTACATTGTACACTGCTGGATTTTTTCCAGCTTAGGGACATTACTTTTTCAGTATTTTGCATTATGACTCTAATGGGCTTTTTATGTCTGGACGCACAGTGGGTGATTGTATTAAAAGAACATGACTAATGTTACTTAGATCCTCAGACTTTTATGCCTTGTATATTTCCTTAGAGCGTGGTTACAATAAGTAATGTAAGTGAAAACATATTAGTGAAATTTTTCGTGTAGTTTTTATTATTAATTGGGTTTGCAATTAAATTTAACTGGTTGAACGGTTTCATATTTAATGGTCATTTCTGGTCCATCCTGGACAATTATCTCTTAAGTCATCGTCGCTACGAAATGCTACTCCACACCAAATGCAGTAGAAATGTTTTTCTCTTAAATACTTTGTAAGAATTTCCAATTTTTCGTTAATGGGAAGAGGATCTTCTTCTTCTTCCTCCTCCTCCTCCTCCTCCTCTTCCTCTTCTTCTTTCTCTTCCGCGTCGCTATCGTTTTCTTCTGTATTTTGGGGCAACCAAAACCAAGTTTCCACAGGTTTTTCTATATTTAGTTGTGTATCTAATTGTTCGCAAATCTTTTGACTTTTGTGTAGGTCCGCTATCAATAACTGCTCTGCTCTCTTTTGTGCAATTCTGCCACGAAAATCTGTCATGACTTTATTATCCAAGTTATTACTGACCGAACTATTTTTATTTTTTATATCCTTCTTCTTAACACCTTTCCCTAAACCGTGCCTATTTAATTTCACCTCCACGCCAATCGGTTCGGTCATTCCAGATTCTGTTTTACCTATACCCTGGCCCGGCTTGTATCCCATTTTCATAAGCATTTCGAAACCTAAAAGAGAAAGCGATACATAAAATTACATAAAGAAGCGTATATCCAAGTACAAACTATATTGAAAAAAAGAAACGAACCTTTATTAGTACTCGTGATTGCTGAAGATAAACCTGCTTCCCTTTTCTCCTCTTCTATATACTTCGCAGAACTTTGCTTCAACTTTGTCTCAATTTCAATCTTCTTTTTCATCAGCTCAAACTTTCGTTTATCCGCGTATCGATACACGAGGGTCGACGAGGCAGTTGATTTCTCGCTTCCCTCCAGAAATTTATCCGACATGTAATCATCATCGTCCGACATGTTTCTTCTCCCTCTATTACCGCTAATGAAATCTGTGGTGTAACCGATGCGAGTATCTATACAAAAGAAGTGTTTACATAGCGGTGAATACTTATCGATTGGTCTTGACAATATACATAAATAATCTAATCGAACGTGTGTGTACATACAAATTACATGTACATTAATAGTTCTGTTGAATTCTTCTAGTCCGTATTTTAATAGTATCCGGAAACCATATTTTTTTTTTTTTAAAAACAGTCAACAGTAGAGTATATTAAGAGGTTATACTTCTTTCTTAAATAAGAACGCACGTAAACTACGTTTTTGAAACTATCCAATTCAGTACGCTACATACATTTTAGGTTATATTAAATGTTGCCATGCACAGCACGTAATTCGAAAAACATGGACCTTCGTATGTTTTCGCAAAAGACGCTTGAACATGTATGCTTGATGGTGCTGATTAACTGCATTCAAAATATCGATTTCCGAACGTATACATATAGCAGTTGACTTTGACGATTTAAATAAATAAGAATTTCATAATTATTTAGTTAAACGAACATAAGTCGGGCAATGATATTTTTAAAAGCAGGGTGACTGATCGATTTAGCGAATAGGAATAGCCGGTTGCCACAGAAAGAAAAGACGTATTGCTGAAAAAGTTCGTTGCAATTAAATTACTCAGATTGCAGGTTGCAATATTCAGTAGTGTCCATTGTTCTAAAGTTATAATGTTTGTAATGGTCGCGTGCAGTCTATGAACGCCAATTCGTACAGCGCTTACGAAGTGTTTGCGTTCTAAAAATAAATTAATGTTAATTCCACTAATAAACCATACTTCTTTGTTTCAATAATATCAGAAGCACAAGAAATATATGTGTTACAAGGGCGCTTCTGTATCCGTATTTTCAGTAGAGGGTAACGCGTAAGAACTTTTTTTTTATATCGCCATTATTACACTCGTTTGCAAGTCATTTAAGTTCAGTGATGCGTAAGTCATTGCCTATTAATATCTGCAAGGAGACGAATTTTTTTATAGCAATTGCGTAGAATTTTTCGTACCTAATCTTAGGTAAGTTATTTCGTACCGTAGAATAATAAGAAATCGGAATGCAAGAATACAGATCTCGTCGCAAGTGCCAACGAATACATTGGTATGAATATTCAGCGGCTTTCTGTGTCAAAACTATTAAGATCTTTCTTCTAAACAGTTGAGCCTCTCGGAAGCCAAAACAGATCGATCCCACGAAATAAAAACTGGAGAGAATTGATGAGTTAAGCATCAATTATGTGCTCAGGTACTAAAATTGATAAATCTGCAGAAGCTGGAGTTGATCAGTGTTACTGAATCGTAAGTAATGTCGAGAAGTTCGTATAAATTTCCTTACAGTTGTTCGTGAAGGATTTCGAATTTCTCTCCAACGATATTGATTTACGACACGTCGCTATTTTAACGTGCGTACGCCAATATTGCTGTCCATCGTGCCGAGTTATTTTTAAGGGACCATAGTTGCCTTTTCGAGTGTCCCTCTTTAATAGTATATTTCTATACATCGGTGTTCGTACGCGATGTAGCACGCCCAAGTGCCTACTTTGAATTTGCTACACCGTTGCGTTCGTATAGATGACTATACTGCCGCCGGTCGATAAACAGCGAAACGCGGAACTGAATAGGATCGAGTTAAAGGAACGTGGACCACTTGTATATCTCGGTACAGTAATGCAGTAGCTCGGGAACAATATTTTTGGTGTTGGATCTATCTGGCTGATCACAACAGTGCTCGATTGGTCGAGTTCGGGCGTTGTTGGTCGCGTGCCGTCGCGTGTTTCGCCCTCTCCCGATGGATTCCCCCCGATGCAACGTCGGTGGCTCGAAAGTGCAAGGAAACTGGTGCGAAGGACGAGAGTGTTGAAAGCGTACGCACTACGCTCCGCCGCTACTAGCGCAGGGAAACATACCTCCTAGCTGTTCCGGACACGTCCGGGCTACCGCACTACCCGTTCTCGCTAGACGTCGAGGGAAACACAGCCGAACTGATCGCGGAACCGAGGAACGTTCTGGAGCGGACTAATTGACAAGTACAGTGGGATCGTAACGTTCGTGGGAAGAGTTTCACGACAAATAAGAGAACGGACACCGGAGCACCGCGATGGATTAGCGATGGAACTTTTTTTCTTTTATCGCGGAAACATGTGAATTCGTATGTCACGCCTCTCCATGATAATTCTTACGGCACGAAAGGTCAAAAGCACGGCCCTCGTGACCAGATTCCAGGACCGGGTTTGAATAATAACTGTTCTGTGATAAAACGGCACGTTAGGCCTGCCCGATGACATTAGAACGCGTGACTTCCGATTATCGAAGTCGCCCATTTCCGTGGCGTGTCAATAACTAATTCGTCGTTCGTCGTACATGCTTTTGAACTATTCATAGAAAGGACTTGCCAGTCGGTGGATATTACATCAGCTATGGTTGTAGCCAGCGGCGAGTGGGTACAAAATATCAGTTTTCCAGCCAGTCACAATAATTCCAACCTGAATGTAAACGCCAAGCAAAATAACAAGATGACAGCGAAAGGCATCTTAATCTGCCGTGACAATTCTCATCCCTTTCAAGACCGCACGCTGATATTGGAGCATTCGGTTAAGATAGGCCGTTCGGTGGCTAGGGCCAGAGCCACGCCGAACAATGCGATCTTCGATTGCAAAGTACTGTCCAGAAACCATGCGTTGCTGTGGTACTCTGGCGGGAAGTTCTACTTGCAAGACACTCGCAGTAGCAATGGGACGTTTGTTAATAATCAAAGACTCAGCGCGGCTGGCTTAGAATCGACACCTAAAGAGGTGTGTTCGGGTGACATAGTCCAATTCGGGGTAGACGTGATAGAAAGTACAAAGAATGTTACTCATGGATGTATAGTTGCGACATTGAAATTATATCTGCCGGACGGGAAAGAAGCTAAAGCTAGTCTTAGTACGTCGGTCTCGTCAACGGTTAATAATGTTACACTAGAGGATCTATACAATTTAAATCAGGTTATGCAGGAGGCCTCGAGGCGCGAGAAAGCACTTTATTCTAAGTTAGGATACCTTCAACAACTTGTAGAGAATACTCAGAAGGCTGCCAACCAATCGTGGAAAGCGTTAATAACGGAGGATCGATTGCTCTCGTGGGTGGAGACCATCGAGAGCCAGTTGGTCGTTTATTCCAAGAATTATACCGAAGACGAGATGAGAAATGAATTGGTAAAACTACACGAAGAGAAAGCACAATACCAAAATGCGGCCAAGGAGGCGTTACAGAAAGTATTACAGGAGAAACTGGAGGTAACTCAGAGGTTAGTTCAGTTAGAAGGGCGTTTAAGCGAGACGGAAGAGGAGTGTCAAAGTCTTCATAATGTAGCTAAATATACTCAGACGGAACTTCAGGAGGTATGTAGTAAATATACAGAAGCACACAAGAAACTTCAGGAAACCACAAAGAAACTCAAGGAGAGCGAGGAGAAGTTGAACTACATGGTACAAAGCGCGGAGCCGGAGAAGCAAGAACTTTTAAAGAGGCTCGAGGATCAATCTAAAATCGAGAAGAATCTACGCGTAAGGCTGGCCTATTCTCGATTAGATTCTGTTGATATTTATAAACAGATAAATGCCCTCAGGAACTACATGCAGATCTTGCAAGATATGAATTCGAAATTGGGAACCGGCGACATCATGGATTCGAAAGATGAGGAGAATCCCATCGAAGCTATTAATACTATTCTTAATAAGTTGCATTCCATTCTCGCTCATAATATAGAGATGGATACGGAGGATGACGAGCAGGATAACCAACGGAACTCGCAAGATATCGATTCGAACCAATTAGCAAATTCTGATACTACGTGTTTGAAAGAACAGTTAGATGATGTATTAGCTAATATTGATAATTTAACGGAATACATTTTGCCGCCGCCGTCTAGAAGAACTTTGGTTAACGGAAATATAAATATAGATAATTCAGACATTAATGCAGAGTCTGACACTAATTCAGACGCGACGGATGATACGTGCAGTATTACCAGCGACGATATAAGCGAGAAATCTGTTATAGAAATTAAGAAAGAAGAACCTTCGTACGATATAACCGAAGAGATTTCGGTACCATACAAAATGGAAGTTCGGTTTGCATGCGAGGAAAATGGTAAACAGCCGGAAATCTCTCAGCAACTTCAAATTATGCAGAAAGCAAAGGAAAAGGAAGATGTAGAAATTAACGTTGAAAGCACAAATAACAGTAAATCTTCGAACGAGCCTGCAGTCGCAATAAGCAGTCAACGCGAGAAACAGGATGAAGCGGACGAGAATACTAGGGAATCGAACGAAGGATGCGAAGAGGAACATTTAGAGGGAGATTACGTTAAAACATTAAAACCATTGTCTAAAAGCGATACGCAACAGAGCCTGCATACAAAGGAATACGTATTGCAAACATTCATAGGGTCTATGGACTCGTTAAAAGTCGAAGACAATTTAGAATCGCAGCAAGCAGTCAAAAAGGAGTTGGAAAATCTCAAGGATTGGTTAATTTGCGAACCCCATGAAGAAATTATTGAGAAATTAAAAGAATTGTACTATCGTGCCAAGAATGAATCTCAAAGAATTCAGGAACTCCACGAGGAATTAGTTATTTTGAAGGAGAAGTACAATTCGTTTGTCGAAGAGAAAGCAGAACTCTCAAAGAAGTATACAACCCTCAAAGCACAATGCGGTGATTTGTTAAACACAACCTATTCTGTACCGATACATTATGTGGCGCCCATTGCTATAATGTTGATATGGATGCTTCTGGAGAAAATATTCTAATGTTCTTCTTGTTTTTGTATATAACTTTTATGACTAATTAATACTGTATTTCTCTTCTTTCTTTTTTTTTATTGGTAGTAATACAATAAAAGTATAAACTCCTGAAGCAGTTTGTTAAAGGCTTTCGAATAAGAGAGGAACAAAAGAGCTGGATGGTATGTAGTTTCGACAGAAATTCGAACATTTTTATACGAACAAAGTATGTTAAGGATTGTACATATTTCTCCGATACCACTGTTGAAGCACCAACCTCAGATAATTCCTTGAAAGAGTTACAAAGATAAAGCAGAGGGTATACAATGTTACCACTTCAAACAAGGAACCAAAATCAAATTACAGCTGAAATTTTGTAGCAATAAATATGTACATAAGATACAATCTTAGACTAAGCGAGAATGTATTAGAGGAATAATAGACAATACCACATAAAATGTTCAACATGCTGCCAATCTGGATATCATATCTTAAAATATGGTATTAATCTCTATTTACGATATTGCACACTTTACGTCGTTATTCTTTGCGATCATTTCCAGCATTGCATGTTCAGCGACTCGGATGTATTATTACACAAATTACAAGTAACGTTTATCTGTAAAAGTCGGTTCTTATGAAAGCTCCTTTGATGTATCTAGTGTCTCGACAAATTTGTTATAATATTCCTCGTGGAATTAGCAGGCACAGATCCGTGCTGCTAAAGTACGCGGTATTTATTGAAAAGGATGGAGATTAATTTGTGTTGAAACTATAAACTGATTAATTCGATTTCTTTGAAATCTTTTGATGTTCGGAATTTCTTTAAAACTGTACCATCGTGAGGGAAGATATAAAGAAGTCGAATTATCGCGCTGCAATCAATTGTTGAATGAATTGAGTTTGTTGAATTAATGAAACGATTTATTTAATGTTAGTATTCATCGGTTCTAAATCATAGTTCTTTGTTTTCTTTATAATTATTTCGTGTACATATAAAAGTAACTTTGTTGATGCTAATGGTTTTTCAAATTCCAAATTTGTTAAGCGTATGTGCTCCATTTCTTTACTGGTAGCATGACAATAGAAGCATATCCATTCAAACGACCTAAGAAACATTAGGGGAAGGATAAAAGTAATCCTTCGATGTGTAAGACTTTCCACACACAGTTCTCGTTCGTATCGGTGTAACAGCGGTTTGTCCATAAATGGCCTAGATATCTGTTTCTAAAACAAATTCTAGTTATACTTTTCTATTAATTAATTTTTTATACGAACGCCACTAAAAATAACGGTATTTTCGTCATTCTGACTAGATAGTTTAGTTACAGTGCCATTGCCCAATCTATGTATTTCTGCCCTGTTAAATATATGTATAATGAATCATCATCAGATGAGAGAACAATACGGAGCATGATCAATTTTCCAAAAAAGGACATTGGCCTGTCGCTTATGGGTGTTACTTTCTTGGTAGATTGAAATTATATATATTAAGATCGTGAAGGTTTATACGGATAAGTTAACATTGTACATAACATTGTTGATATAATCTTACTACTCATGTAATACCCATTATATAAAAAAAGCAAATAAAAATTAACTTAACGGAAGTTCTTTGCTCTTTTTTTCAGATACCTGTACATGTACTTATCAATTCAATCACATCACACGAAGGTGATTCATTGAGCACTCACGAAGATGAGTTCTCAGAAAACCCTAGCGCGAGCATGCAGTCACCTTTTATCTTTTTATCTTACAAACTAATACTTTTATCCAATTGATATGATAATTTTGTATCGCGGAGAATGCAGTTGCGGGTCAAACCGATTTCAGATTGTACGTTGCCTTTTACTGTTTGTAACATGTTCAAAATTTGACAAATTAGTTCAAGTTTACCAGAGTAACGTGTGACGAAACACTTGCACTTGCACAGAAGTTTTCTCGTCGGATTTGCACAGGAGTACAGGCGCACAAAAGAACATGTGAGGAGGCGAAGAACACCTGGAAAGCATTTATTTTATTTCAGCCGTCACAAGTTTCTTCTCTATTGGCGTTATCTTTTCAGCATTTGGACAATAGGAGAAGCAGAAAATGGACAAACTTAGTACATCTTTGTCCTACGGTTCTGGTTTCCTATAAAATATCATCTTTGCTTCTCTACGTACGCCTATAAATGCAATAACTTCTTTTCTCTGATCATTGCAGCGAACACGCAACGTCTGAGTAATAACGATCGGTTGAGAATTACTTACGAGTTGCCGACCGCAATGTATCACCGATGAAGAAGCTGAGAAAAAAGTCGGAAAGCGCGATAGGCGGGCAAGCGGTGGTGAATCAAGCAGGTGCCGCGACTGCGAGTGCAGATGCCTCGCCTACGCGCGTGTGCAGGGACTTCCTGCGGAACGTGTGCCACAGAGGGAAACGTTGCAAATATCTGCACGAGCGGTCCGAGGACGATCCCGTAGAGGAGTACACTTTCTGCCATGACTTTCAAAATGGGATGTGCAACTGGCCCGGGTGCAAGTTCCTTCATTGCACGGAGAGCGAAGAGAAGAGGTTCAGGGCGACGGGAGAGTTGCCCGCTCATATCTTGACCAGGCTGAAGAATAACAATGAGAAGTTGGAGTATCCGATGTGCAAGGATTTTATCAAGGGTAGTTGCCAAAGAACGAACTGCAAGTTCAGGCATTGGAAGAACGAGGAGCCGCAGCACAACCTGATCACAGCCTCCCTTCACAATGTGCCCAGGCCACAGCATAATTTCAATGGTATTACTAATGGGGAGAGTCGTAGATACGAAGAGGATAGAAAGTGAGTATACTAAACGTTCTGCTTCTATCTGTTTATCAATATCGAATACATTGAATGAGAAACTAAATAAGTAGTTACTAATTGTAATTAGAATATCAATTGGAGTACTAATTCAATTGTAAAATACTATAATTCCTTTTACTAATGTTAATACATCAAAGTGCAATTCAACGCTTGCGTATGTTTCCAGTTTCCATTGGCAAATGGAAGAGCAGCATAACTTGGTCGCAAGCAATGGCTACAACGCATCTGCGCATCCTCCTGATTACATAGGACCCCCTGAGCCAAAGAGGCGATTAGTTTCTGGCGAAACTGTTGTCCATTTCGAAGCTTCGCCACTTGTCAGCCAACATGCTGCGCAACCAGTCACCCCAGGGTATTATTACCCAGTGATACCACGCAACGAAGCTAGAGCAATTGTTTTGGAAGATGAGAATGCATTATTAAGGAAGAAGATAGAGGAATTAAAGAAACAAGTTAGTTTATGTCTACTTTTTATTACTCCGATTTCATCTTCGTTACGTTTATACATTTCTGTGCTTCTGTATCCATTTAGGTGAGCGATCTAACAGCGACCAACGAGTTTCTGCTGGATCAAAACGCTCAGTTAAGAATGTCGGGTAAACGGACTGCGAACGTGACGGCGGTTACCGTCCCAGCAGTCACCATCACGAATACTGTTCCACCGTCGCAAGCCCCGACACCTCAACAAATGGTGAACGCAGCAGTGGCTGCTGGTACACTGCGTACAGTTACTGCCAGTGTTGCGACTGTCCCCGTAAGTATAGCCACAGTCGCACCTGTCTCTATTGCAGCGGTTTCGATGGCACCAGTGTCTATACCACCGCCCATCGTCACGATGGCTCAACAAACGATAACGATGAGCGGTTCAGGTCCGCAGGCGACTAATCAACAACCACCTAATACGCAACAACCAGCCAGTTTACCGCTGTCGATATCAGGCGCCACTGCGCCACTGGTTTCTTACCCTATTATGACTCAAGAGCTTAGGCCCGTGTTGCAGTAAGTTATAGACGAGAAAGGAACATCAGATAATACCTCGGGCACCTAGCCGAATCAAGGGATGCCGTTTACTGCGTTCAGTCTTTCACGGTAACAATGTGTTTTTATTATATCTTTGCGCGTAAAGTCGGCGGACGTGGAATGACATCGAAACGTCCGCGGACCCGACAGAAGTACATTCTTCACAGAGAACACAAATGTTGAGAGAATATTACCACTAATTAACGAACACAACGCCCTAGATCTTCATGTAGGGGAACTGTAGAAATTACCGTACAGGACAAACGTAACGATCATGACTGTTTCTTAGCAGTATCGCTTGAACGATGTGCCCTTATCGGAGCCCTTCCAATCTAGCACATTCGTCCCTTTCAGCGATTCAGTCTGCGAACGATGATTTTCGTCTATATTAATAGACGCAGCACGATAAATGTCCAAAGTGTGTATAGATTTAGACTGATAATAATTAGAACTGATCTAAAACCATATTAAATATTTAAGAATGATATTCTCGCGCTTTTTTTCTTACTCATATCTTGGTTAAACGTGAATTACAAATAAATTTGTAGGTAACTTTTTCGTGTCGCTAAAGAAGATAATCAGATGAGAGTAAAGAAAATTGTAAATTAAAAGAACACGTATAAGAAATGACTCTTTTAGGCTAGTATGCGAAGATAAGTACAAAATAGGGTGAAGCATGTAAACGAGCTATATCGAAAGTTCGAAGATAAGGTTTACCGCTGCTCTGAAAATGGTGGTGAACCTTACGACTGTTCTGTACGTAATGCTGTAAATAGTATTTGGTTGCTTCCTCGTTTTCTCAGATCAAATTTTTATACTTCCACTTTTAATAAATAAGCTACCTATTCTTATAAAATAGCGATATTTTAATAAATTAAGTACTTATCGTGGTCTTTTGTGCTTTTACAATTTACTTAAGTAAATGGCCGTGGGCTCAGGTGGTGGATAGTAAAGGACTATGGATTCAAGCCTGACCCATAAACATAAGAATCAGGTACGGACACTGTAATGTGCATCCTGTAGATCAGGCTTGGGAATTAAGTGAACTTCGCGGCCGATTTTCAGAGCTAACGCCTCTTTTCTCCCGCCGCGCGTCTTGACCCCCGCGGCGGCCAAGCAGCTTGAAGCGCCTCAGACCCGTATCACCTGAACCACGCGTGGCGCGTTGACAAAACAAAAACGCATCGACAATCTTGCTCTCTGGGACGATGTCGAAACCTATTTATACAATGTCGCCCTAATACGCAACACGCGGTTCACGTGTACGGGCCTGAGGCGCTCTAAGCTGCTCGGCCGCCGCGGGGGCCAGGACGCGCGGCGGCAGAAAGGAGGCGTTGCCTCTGAAAATTGGCCGCTGCGTTCACTTAATTCCCAAGCCATCTGTAAACCAAATAAACATGTATCTGTTTCCAAGCTATGCTGTCAGTCATGGGTTGATACATGTGTATATATTTTGCGCAATTACTATAAGAAATCGAGCAATAAGTATTTGTGTATTTTATATATGCATACAAACGTGTAATCTTTTCTGTGTAACTTTATAATAAGCGCAGCATTAAAATGATAAACACATCCTTACCATAAATTCTTCAAGAAACATCTTATTACACCGAACGTAAATACGTATTACAATAAGGCATCGTTTTCGTTTCAATATTTCGCTCCATTTCAAGAAGTAACAAAAACGATGTTTCGTGTATAAAAACTATTTCCGACATTTGCTACTGTAAGCGCATTAACAGCTTAAATAATTTGAACCGGTTACGTTATATGTATACATTATACGAAATTGCACCACTCTTAAGTTTAATATACGTAGATATAATCGCTCGTTACAGTAATTATTTCCATGGAGTACATATTTTCTTTACAAAAGTTTGTGCATATCACCTCCGCATTTATCAACCAGCGATATATTCTATTAATTCAATTAATACATAAAACCGAAGATAATTATAATCTTCGCGTCTTGTGTTAACATAGATATTTTACATCGTCGAGAGAAACAAAAGGGGGACCCGTGGAAGAAAGTAAGATGTGTTTAGTTCAAACGAAACAAGCCAGAGACCTGAACACGCATGCTCAAGTGAAGAAATTCCTCTCGAAATTCTTCACACTTCTATCCACAGGCCCTGGTTCGCCGCACGTCCAAGCTTCACAGCGCATGCACGCTGTGCTCGAGCAAGTGAACGCCGCGTGTCAATTTCACTGCCACTTGCGTGTGTATACTCGCGCGTACTCATGCGAAAGAAACGTTATCCATTCAAGTGCCGGCCACAGGTGGCACACAGGGAACCGAACGCCTTGCAGCGCTCGTTTCACTTCAACTTTCCTTCTTAACTACCTAAGCGGTATCTGGATTGCTCCGTTGAACTGTATTTGTGTCATCACAGACGAGTTCATTAGTCGTTCTAAAAAAGCAAGATGTAAAGAAATTAGAAGGAACAATGCTATTGAGTTTTATATTCTTAAAACACGTCGAAATGGCTACAGATTGTATTAAAGTAGTTTATCAATTTAAGCGAAGAGTCTAACTCTTACATCTGATAAATCCAATAGTTGAGAGCCAAAAATAAGTCGGTACACGTTTATGAGTAAACGGTTTTTACGCTGTGACTGGCAATGGGCGGAAGTTTCTATTTTTCAACCAGTATGCACCGGCTAGTAAAATAGTACAGCAGAATCCAAGTAGGAAGCGCAACTTCCAATGGTATCTAGAAGACTTTAAGACGTTAATGATTTTAATAGTTTGCTCCCTGGTATCACGTTCGCTACCAGAATTCTCAATAACAAAGTTAGCCATTTCTGCTTTCTTTTCTAACGACATCTGTACAGCGACTCTCAGCTTTGCTTTGGCTTCCGTGAAGCCCGTCCTTTCCATAAGTCGTTGCAATTGCAAATCTTCTTCGCTGAAATCGAACAATACATTCTCCGTTTAATACCGAACATTTGTAATTCATAATTCCATTACTTGTAATCTCTCGAATGAAAATCCTACCAAGTCACGACAATTATCTTGTGCAAGTAATTCAGCATGTGTCCTGTTTCGAACAACAACGGCAGATCCATGGCTATGAACGGATGACCTTGTAGAAAATATTTAAACGTCTGCCAGTATATTTCCTTGTATATATGCGGATGCGTTATGGTGTTTAACATCTTTCTCTTTTCAACATTGTTAAATATCAAATCGCCAAGTTTGGCCCTATCCAGCTCGTTCGTGTTTAAGAACACTTCCGGGCCGAATTCTTTTCGTATTTTGTGCCAGGCTGGTTTCCCAGGTTCTACCACTGCAAAGTGCAATAAAATTTTGTGAAACAATCAGCAGAGATGATTAGGAATTCGTACGTAATGAATGGTAAACGCAAGAAATGGGAATATTGGAAACACTTTGGAACGACATTATCATATCGAATGCGTCATTGTTGTGCTATGACAATAGGTATATTAATTTCTCTTCTAACCTTTCCGCGCTACTTGGTCGGCATCGATGACAGGTATGCCATGCTCACGAAAAATAGCAGCAACGCTGCTCTTCCCGGTAGCTATTCCACCTGTCAAACCTACTATGAACATTTTCTACTAAGTGTCTACTTGTACGTCTTTCCTGCTCGTCCTTATTAAGTGGACATTGTAACTGTTATCTGCATCGCGAAATCGGCTGCTTATTTGAGTTTAGTCATGATATGACGGTTTTCATCGAAAGCTTTCGTTCCGCACAATTTTGGCGACATATTACTGAATTCATACGTATCGACCAATGAGAGTCGCGTGGAGCAAAAAGGAATGAGGCATACGCTGCTTTCATTGGCTGTGGATTACAAGTAACATGTTAATACGGCGAATAGAGAAATATATATAATTGAAATTTTTATCGATTTGAAAATATAACGCACTTTGATAATATCTCATTTATTTCCCTTTTTATACTTTCCTTGTATATTCAACATGTCACGCACATTGCGATAATTATAATAAAAACAGCTCAGTTCGTAAATTATAGGTTTTTAAAGAATTCTGTCTATGTACAAGATATGTCATCTTATAATTAGGTGCATTTAAAATATCCACTTTGCTTCGGGTGCTACGTAGAATTGCCAAGGGAAGGGAAAGTGTTAAAATTATAACATTGTAGGTTATTTTCCAAATGATTTGCGTTCTAAAACGAAGTGACTTCTATATGTATACCTATATTATGTAATATAGATTATTGTTTTTTGTCTATGCGTGAATTTCTTATTTTACGATAACAATGGTTAGCTCGTGGTGAACTAATTGTAAGGGCGAATTCCACTTACGCCGAAATCGCTCACAGCGCCCGTGATTCTCATGAAGCTTGGTTTTCCTAAACGCGACTGGACACAAGGTCGAGAATTTCAAAGTCGAATTTCTCAAAAATTAGGCGCAATATCAACAAAATTTATTCCTTCTTCTCGACCTATTTGCTTGTTACGAGTCGAAAAGAAACAGTAACTTTTTTTGATATTGCGCTTCATTTCCGAGAAAATCGACATTGAAATTTTTGACGTTGCGTCTAGTTGTGCATAGGAAAACCTAGAGACACTGTAATAACAGTGTCTCTAGGAAAACCAACCTTAATGATAGTCTCTTGCGTTGTGGATCATTTGGGCGTAAGTGGAATTCGCCCTATGTAATGCAACAAACAGTAGAAACGTATATGTATTATCGCAGAAATTTTGCCGACATTTTTTACTACAGTTTATTAATAGCACAGCCGACTCTAGTACTAGCCGTGCTGTAGGCAAAATGGCAACACCGCGAGAGTCCGGCTTCGATATATATATATATGTATATATATAAATACCGTATCAGCCTCTCACTATTTACCGGCCTCCCGGTTACATAGTGTCCCTCTACCGGCCTTTCGGTTTCCCGTTTATCTTTTAAGGGGGTAGACACGTCACGTGGTCTGCCGGATTCGGCCGGTCGGTATTACAGCAGGTTTTTTCTGCACTGAAATCGTATTACCCATAGATACGCCGCTGCCTGATGCACGCGAGAGGGAGCAGTTTGCTATTTCCGTATTCTATTCTGAATAAGGAAAGAAATTCTCACCTATTGCGTTGTACTTATAAAAATTTAAACGGAAAGTCGGCTGGTACTGCAAACGTAGAAAATTCATTGTACATTTTAATTACTTCAAATATTTTTCTTCTGGTTACAGATGAAACTTGGGTACATTTCGCCGTGGACAGGAACTTTATATGGGCCAAATGATGGAAATCTCAACAATGAACTCAAGAAAATAGTGATTTTATATAACCGACAAAGTAAAATTATATATTTAATACATTATTGTAACATTGTAAAAGTCTTTATTCAAATAAATTGGGAGAAACTTGAAACAGACAGTATTATTATTGAGAAATACCTTTCATATATACTCCTATCCAAATTCCAAACCTGCAATTTATCTAAGGCGGAGAAGTATTCAGCATAGAGGCGCAGAGTTTTCGAAAGGCTTTCGACGCAGAATTTCAGCATACCTCCTTTCGCTTCATGTTCTCCTGATACATCGCTCCAAAATCTGGCCAAAATTTTCAGAACGCTCTAAAATGAGCTTCGTAACAGGATAACATGATGTCGAAAGAGGTGGCACTAAGTTAGCGCCTTCGGAGAGAGAATCTAAGGCGGAGAAGTATTCGACGCAGAGTCGTAGAGGTTTCGAAAGGCTTTCGACGCAGAATTTCAGCATACCTCCTTTCGCTTCATGTTCTCCTGATACATCGCTCCAAAATCTGGCCAAAATTTTCAGAACGCTCTAAAATGAGCTTTGTAACAGGCTAACAAGATGTCGAAAGAGGTGGCACTGAGTTAGCGCCTTCGGAGAGAGAATCTAAGGCGGAGAAGTATTCGACGCAGAGTCGCAGAGGTTTCGAAAGGCTTTCGACGCAGAATTTCAGCATACCTCCTTTCGCTTCATGTTCTCCTGATACATCGCTCCAAAATCTGGCCAAAAATTTCAGAACGCTCTAAAATGAGCTTCGTAACAGGATAACATGATGTCGAAAGAGGTGGCACTAAGTTAGCGCCTTCGGAGAGAGAATCTAAGGCGGAGAAGTATTCGACGCAGAGTCGTAGAGGTTTCGAAAGGCTTTCGACGCAGAATTTCAGCATACCTCCTTTCGCTTCATGTTCTCCCGATACATCGCTCCAAAATCTGGCCAAAATTTTCAGAACGCTCTAAAATGAGCTTCGTAACAGGCTAACATGATGTCGAAAGAGGTGGCACTAAGTTAGCGCCTTCGGAGAGAGAATCTAAGGCGGAGAAGTATTCGACGCAGAATTTCAGCATACCTCCTTTCGCTTCATGTTCTCCTGATACATCGCTCCAAAATCTGACCAAAATTTTCAGAACCCTCTAAAATGAGCTTCGTAACAGGATAACATGATGTCAAAAGAGGTGGCAGAACGAGTGAATTTGTTCTTTAAAACAATGCATTAACGTAGAGTTTTAAAAGCAGCTCAGCATGGAAGTTTAGGTGTTCTGTTTAGCATGTCTTTTATATGTGATTTGGAATAAGCAGGATAGGATGTAGTGGAAGAGAAAGGCTTATTAAATAATAGTGTTCTTTTATCACTTAACTGCATTTTATTGAAAAAAGTGATATACGATACAATGAAATCTTATAAATTCGTTTGTAATATAGAAGATGAATAGATGTGAAGATAAATTCATAATTCAGATAAAGCCATGTCTTGCGCAATTTTCAAATCCGTAACTACACTCCAAAATGCAGTCAATGATCGCATGTAACCAGTGCTGTCTTTAGGCATGTACACGCTGGGCAATCGCCAGAGGACCCATGGCAGTAGGGGCCCACAATTCTGATTTTAAGTCATATTCCCGTGTCTGGGCAGGGGCCCCCACGAACCCCAGTGCATTGCTTAGCCCAGGGCCTACAATACTGTTAAGACGGCTCTGTATGTAACGCCTTTTAAAGTCCCTTACGTGTGAAGCAGAAATACACACGATTAATAATCACGTAATAAGTTAAAAAATTATTTGAAGTGGTGTTCACATTCCCCATCAATGCGCGTCCATAACAACGCCGGTTTAAGGGGGTAGACACGTCACGTGGTCTGGCCGCAGCTATGATTCCACGTTGGCAGTCCTCCCGAGTAGGCGCCATCTCGTATCCACTAGCTCAACTAAATTTGTTACGTGTCTTGCTCTGTATTATCGCCAATATGGCGGAACTCATATTTGGGAATGCGTTTCACGAGAATACGCTTTTCGTCCTTATATGAGCAGATTTTGAGCTGGGTGAGGTCTCATTCGAAAGAGGAAGGTTCAGTGCAGCGCGCTCTGGTCATCGTTTGAGTCACAAAACTCTTTTAGTGACCTAAAAATACTTGGATTCATGCGAATGTATTTTGTCGATTTTTGCTCTACTTTGAACACTCATATTATTAGATATCAACAGAATCTCGTCGAACCATGACCAGAGCGCGCTGCACTGAACCTTCGTCTTTCGAATAAGACCTCGCCCAGCCCAAAATTCGCTCATATAAGGACGAAAAGCGTATTCTACTAAACCCATGTTTCGGGCCAGATTGTGTCGGTATACAGCGCGCTGCATTACCTGTGTCTACCCCCTTAACATAGAGTGCGCGGCAATACCGAGGACTCGGAGGAAGGAGCATTCAACAGTTGATATGTCAGTTCTTGCAGGCCCGGATTAAGATTTTTGGGGCCCGGGGCTATCAAACCTTCTAGGCCCCCCCGTGGTTGATTTTTAGGGCGCGGGGCTACATATCAAACTTTCGTGGCCCCCCCGTGGTTGATTTTTAGGGCGCGGGGCTACATATCAAACCTACGAGGCCCCCCCGTGGTTGAACGGGGGAGGGTGTTTAGTGAGCTAATCGCTTAGAACGGGGTCCCCCTCAGAAAATGGGGCTCGAGGTTGCAGCCCCCTAGCCCCCCTTTAATCCGGGCCTGAGTTCTTGTCACACCAATGCGATGTAAAATTTAATAGAAATTGAAACTCGTCAATTGTTGAGAAGGCTTATAAGCCTTACTATAGTCTGTATTAACCATGTCAAGTATTTGCATTTGTCAACGCAACAATGTAATCTTTCATCGTTATAACAATTAATATCGTCTGAGCGTGACAGATCTGACATTTGTCACCATTTGTCACACAACAGGCTATAATTGACACAGTTATATGCGTTCCGCAAGATCCTCAAAATGCAACTTAAGGGTTTTGGGAACTGCAACTGTACATAAACGTGCAAATATGAAGGCGGATGAAGAACGACAATTGTATAAATAGCGCTTTATAAAAAGAAGATTCTTTCATCGATGTTAAGAACAGTACATATTGTTCTCATCTGTTAAGATCTGGCACTGCTCTTCCAACAGTAAGTAAAGGTTGACGAATAATTTCATTATAATCATTATATGTGTTAATGTTTATGTTATCAATCGAATTACGATTTGTTATATAAGAGAGATAAATGTATCTGATGTATCAATTCGATCCTCTCTCTGTTCCAGGATTTACTGCAGGTATATTTATGGAAAATAGTATTCATAATGGTTTTGTCTAGCAGTGCGGTGCCACGTACCATCATAAACGATAACGTGGCAGAAGGGAAGTTAAGTAAAGACATCTTGCGGAAGATAGAAGATGACCTTGACATTGATGAAAAGATATCTATTCTATTCTTAATGACAGACAATTATATGTATGGTTTCCAACAAATTTCTGATCTATTACAAAAGCATAAAGAGCACGATACTTATATACTTACAGAATTTATCGATGGCCATCCGAAAAATTGGAAAAGTAAATTACTGGAAGCGTTATCTATTATTCAAAATCGACAGATCATAAGGAAGCTAGGAATACAGTTTAACAATTTAGAGTTACTATACTACCCAAAAAACCGACTATGCTCGAGACATTTGAACGTAGTCGCGAAGTGCTTGTACTTCTTGTGCGAAACACTTACCGAAGAGAAAGCAAAATTGTTGTTAGGATACGTTAAAAGCGATTTGACCGAGTATGAAAGAAATCTAAAAGATACAGATTATTTTGAGTTGCATGTAATGTATTGGATGCAGCAAAAATATATTTCAATTAACTCAGGTTTGTTTTCTAATAAGAAATGTTCTGTCTTGTTATTATCGTGTAATTATTTCATGTGGTCTGTAAATATTTTAGACGGCAAAGGGAGGCTAAGAAATTTGCTTAAGCATTTGAAGAGGTTCGACGAGTTGGAACTTATTTATGAAGATCTTAGAAAGCACGAATGTCATCAAAATGTGTTGGACATTCAAAACGAAGGTGCTTTGCGTACATCCCAGTTGCAAACATTTTCCATGACAGGAGGCGTAGAAGTACTGCCACGTGTAGAGGGAGAGCACGTAAAAAGTCTGAAGAAAGGACTTTGTATCATCATAAGTCAAATGCACTTTATAGGGCAAAAAGTATGAGATTTTCCATCTCTTTGTTATCTTTGAATCGTACGTCATGTAATTGTAAAGAATTGCACATATGCAAGATTTTCCTTTCAGTTCGAAACAAGATATGGAACCATGGCTGATTGCTTCAAGTTATCAGAAACTTTCAAAGGTTTCGGTTTCGTTGTTAAAATATTTGAGGATTTAAAGAGAGATGAAATGATTGAGAAATTGGAAAGCATTCCAAAAGATTTCGGCGCCAATTATGACTGTATATTTATATGCATTTTAAGTCATGGATGTAAAGGTTCGATTATAAAATACGTTTCCATTCACACGTAAGCGTTGAGATATATAATTCGTTCGTATTATAGGGGGTGTCATTGCTTCAGACGAAGAGCAAGTAAGCATCGAAGTAATCGAGCACAAGATTTGCCAGGAAGAATTGAAGGATGTTATTAAAGTAGTGATTATACAAGCTTGTCAGGGAGAAATAACAGGCGAGTATAATTTTAACGTTGCATCAGCGAGTTGGAAATTCTCCTGTACTTTTAAAATGACTATTAATTTCAGGGCATGTGCAAGATGTTTTAGCCACAGATGGTCCCAGTAATGGCACTGCATCGAATATTTTGGCGTATAAAAACTTTTGTATATTCATGTCAACGATGCAGGGTTTTGTATCTGTTAGACATAAAGCCGAAGGTAATACTTTATAGAATCACGTAAATCTGAAATTCTAGGATTTTGAGCGCACTACGGATTGTCTTTCAAAATTTAAAACTCTTCTCCAGGCTCGTGGTTTATACAAGAGTTTTGTAATGTTTTACGAAACGGAGGAAGAACACTGACGTTCATGCATGCGACCAGGAAAATAATTCAGTCCGTCATAGAAAAGAGGGGACGACTAAACGGAAGGAATTCGATTGCACAGTTACCAGAGTTGCGGTCGTGCAGGCTACTTACAGATTTTCACTTACCAGAATATCAAGCAGATAAATATTAAAGTATCGATGGTCTAAACATCGGTACACTCTATTTTTTAAAACGCATTTTCGGCAACAAGAATGCTTTCATTAAATGAAATCAATCATGTTTCTATATTTTATTAAACAGAAAAAGGGATGAAATCTTAACAGAGTTATACGCAGTTTGTATAGCTATGTATTTTATAACTGACGCAATAAAAAATCTACTGAGTCTTTCATTATACAGATTTTTTGTTAATGATAGTTACTTTGTTTTCCATTTCCCGCGTTTTTCCATTTTGCACATGCGTCTGTTACAGGCCGAATAAGAAAGAAATAAATGAATTCGAAAACGGACATCAGGCTAAAGCCAGCAAATAGTCCCAGAAGGCCGCCGAATGTTGCTAAAGCAATTATTATCCTTATTAATCGTTTTTTAATTAAAAGTTACTTATTCTACGAGGCAACTTATCTTACCAAATATATGACGCCAGTTATAGTGCACGTCTCGTCGAAATTGAATGGACACTAAATCGCCAAAAAACACATGTACTACGCTTTGGTTCTTCCAGGGTTTACCTCTACTGAAAAAGCACATTATTCAAGTTCAGGTGTAACGTTAATATCTTAATCGCCTCATTTCTCATTTGCAGATTATTCTGAGCTGTGATAACATTGTTACAGAATTCTATAAGAGAAGCTACTTATCGACGAACATTCATCATTTACATTATACAGTATTAAAATGGTTTTAGACATCGTGAAATACTTTCTAAAACGTTTTCATAAAACGTCCCTTGTTTGGAATACCTGGGCAAATTCGTATATTGAAGTCCATTGACATAAAT
This sequence comes from Andrena chrysosceles, assembly GCA_963855975.1. Classification (NCBI taxonomy): domain Eukaryota; kingdom Metazoa; phylum Arthropoda; class Insecta; order Hymenoptera; family Andrenidae; genus Andrena; species Andrena chrysosceles. The sequence goes on along the minus strand of OY979766.1, from coordinate 2,879,443 downwards.
GTGGCTGTCAAGATTCCCTATCGAATTCTCCATGGTGTAACGGTAAAAATTGCAATCCGGTTTACAACCGCACGGTCTGTGCTTAATATCCACTCGTACGAGCGACAACGTTTTAGGCGACATGTCTGTCCCTGGCCAAGAAGTGGCGTACCAATCTGCAAATTCAATTTCATCAGCATTCTACGTACTAACTTCACTAACATTATATCTTACAAGGGAAAATCCCCAGCCCGGAAATTCGGAAAATTATATGCAAAAATTCACTTCACCTCAAATTCATTTCAGGGAAGTAAAATTGACCCCTGAAAATTCGGATATTTCCTGATTTTCTGTTATAACTCTCGAACTGTGAGAGATAGAAGAAACGTTTTCAGATAAAAGTTACTTATTTTCGTTAGGATTATTATTTGGTAAAAGTGATACACGAGTTTTAACAGAAACTTGAAAAACAACCGGATTTTCATGAGTCAATTTCACCCTCTTAGAGTGAATTTGAGCAGCAAAAAAAAATTGCGTAATACATACGTATAAAAAGTTTCATAATTCTTTGAATTTGCTGGTCGGGGATCCTCCCTCGTCAATAATTCAGCTTATTAGTTACCACAAGTTACTGTTTTATTATTACACTTGTAGGATCGCCCCTGGATACTTACATTTAAATTTGTCTAAACACTCGACGTCCCTCAAGTCGCACACCTTGGTTCCTACAATAAGCGTACTCGTTATTACGAGATTAAGAAGAGCGAGATCTTATTACATTTTACAGAATTAGTCACACGAAGAAGCATTCTCGAAATATTACGAAATGTTTACTGTTTGTTGTAGGAAGCATGCTTTTAAAATATCTGTTAACTAACTATTCTGGGGATAGTAATAAGGAATGCATCCACATTTTGCCTTGATTATGGAGGCCCGACATTCCAGCATGCAATTTCGAAACGAATACTTGGCGGGGATGAAGTATTCGTCTCTGCTGTTGTTTCTTATCATATCCTTCTCGTTTGGAAATATACAGGATCTGCTAGACCTTGGTAATAATTTAACGCTCTCCGTCGCGTACGTTTCTAATGGCTGAACGGTCAAGAATGAGTATTTGTCGACGGCTATCAATCTGGAGGACGCATCGAAGTCTGGGTAATCGTACGGGTCGTGCAGCATCACCTGCAATAAATATTCTTGTACTTGTCGATAGACAGAAATTCATTTCACTACTGTTTCCCTATCTCTGGCGATCACAGCAGAAATTATAATTTTACCTTTACTCCCACAGATCCTATAATACTGGAATGGTAGTCCCCGGGCTCTAAATTAACCAGGATGTTCAGTCCACTTTGATACCCGCAGGATGTCATTTTATACGGCAGCAGTCTTTAAAACAAATCAAACGATAGTCATTAATTAACTAAAATCAGCATTGATCATTATCATCCAAAAAATCTGCCCTTTTTAAATCGACATTAGACCTTCGAATGACCTTGAAATGACCTTGGGTATGAAAAGTTGTGTAGGCGAAACAACAAAATGTTTAATTTATTCCACGAATGTGTTGCTGAATGAAACAAATGATAATGAAACAATCTCATTTTCAGTCGTTTTGCTACATCGTCAAGAGCAGCGAGGATTTTTGAGAGTGATAATGTTTGACGGGGCAGAGAAATAAATGCGAGCGCAAATATACTTTGGACTTTCGAGAATCTTCTCGTGAGTAATGTAATTGAAACTGCAACACATCCCGTCACGGGTGAAGCTTGCACGGAACATGGTGCTGCATTTTTTCTCCTCAGCTTGCCACTTGCACGCTCCTAGTAAGCTTTCGCAGTCTCTCGTCACCTGGAATTGAATCGCATTTTTACGCAGCCATTGACACGTTCCCTTGATTCTCTAATTATTTCGCCGGTTGCAAAAGTTCGTTTGCTATATCGAAGCAAAGTCTTTATTAAAAGTCAGAATATCTATATTGCAAGCTCTTTTAAGGACGAATTTCAGTGGGAATCTAAGCCAAAAGTTAATCAATTTTCAAGGTATTAATAAGGGTTTTTCCTGTGATGAAATCAAGTCAGATATGGCAAATGGTGTATTTTTATCGCAAATTTAGTTGAACTCTTAATCTGTTGAATATTTGATTTTTTATCGGAAAGGACGAAACTGTAACAGCGTTAATCGTAAGGTTCTTCTAATTTCGTACGTACTGAGCTTATAACCGTGGAAATCGACAGTTTGTTCGTGTCAAAAATACTCTGCAGTCGCGACAGATTGTTGCGAAGGTTTCCCTCGTGTTTCCCGGGATACAGTAACTCGTTCAGCAAGCTCATCTCTGCGACAATAAATTCCTTCGACATGGTCGGCGGAAGCTTTCTATCGCAACGATAAAGATTCACTGTTATTGAAAGAGCGCGAAACTAAAAAAGCAGTTCGTTTCAAATAAAACAGTAAGGTGAACAGCGAATAACAATTGTGTTTTTAAGAATGACGACATCCATAATAGTAAAAACGAGCAGGTGTAATATTAACGATAGCGGAATGTTAATTTGACCGAATGTTGGGATGGAATTCAGACTTCAGGGGACTTACAACTTTTCCACCAATTCTCGTGTTAACTTGAGGGACACGCGATTAAGATCACACACGGTGACCGCTGGAAACGGGTAATTCCATATTCCGTGATGGGTGGATTTGATGACCGAGGAAGTCCGGTGCTCGGCGTAATAATTGGAACTGTGTTTCATTATCGCAAACACGACGAACAACGATGTGAACGCCGTTACCGCCCAGGCGATCCTGCGGGAACGAATATGAAATTAGTACTACGTGATTACATCGAGCACGATTTAATTAGAACGAACGCGACTCGGTAGCGAAAGAATACGCGCCACGAGTTGAACACCGGGGCCCGGATTTTTGCCGCCCTTAATATTTAATTATAAATGATTATTATAGAATATAATTTCTAAAATAATCGTGAGTGAAATTTTTTGTAGGTATTTGTTCAATAATAAAAGCCCAGTGTATTGTACAACTTATAAGTTTGATGCTAATTTTTTTACCGCTTTTTCAAAAAGTTTTATCTTCTTCACTGGTTTTTATTGATTTTAATTTTCCCTTTCTACCAATTTCGCCTAGATCGCATTCTTTTGAACATTTTTTTAGCGCCTGCTAACGTTGCACGCGTGAATTGAATGAAATTCGGTTGCCTACCTTTCGGGCATAGAACGATGCGGCTCGCCGATGTACTTGTAGCCGTGTAGGCCAGTTTCCCGACAGAATTCGAAGGACTGCTTCTTCAAAATTGCCAAACATTTGCCGGACATTTTTCGAAGTAATCCACGTTCACTCTTCTTTGCGTTTTCCATGCTTCACCAACAAATGGGAGGAGAGTAGCGCTCTTCTTAGATTCTCATTAGAATTCTTAGATTACAATTTGAGAATTCGTTGAGTATTCGTGAGTTACTATCAATTTGGAAATTATCGGAGACAATTGTCGTTTCTTCTGGAGTTACGCGCTTTTGTCAGGTGGATGGGAAATAATTTTTATTAAAAGAAATTGACGTTAGTTTTGTATAGTTAAATAATGGCGAAGGATATGAAAAATCGCTTTTACAATGTAACAGTTGGAACACGACTATCGAACAAAACGAGCAGCATACGAAGCGCGATGCGTTATTTAAGAATACGTTCGGTACGAGGCATGCGATGTCCAATAAAAAATTCATTCGACCTTCCACCGATCATTCTGTGATAACTCCTGCGATGTACAATATTTCTACGCCGCGGGTAGAAGTGATTCAGGTTTCAACTGTACGCGGAGGTGAATAATTAATGTCTCGAGTTTTAACTATACACGAGGCCAGGGTGATTTTCCTCGGGCGAATGAAGCTTTTGTTAAAAAGAGAAGCCGAAAGTTTCGCGTTTCGGTTGCGCCCGGGCGTTTGATTTTCTTTCAAGAGAAGCTTCGCGATTGTTAAAAGATAAGTCGCATGCTTGTCGGTTTATGGTCGTTTACTTATTATTAATAATAGACTGCGCGTTATTAATTCCACTTGTTTGTCGCGCATACCTACGCGAGAAGATTCTGCTCACCGATAACTTTCCGTATCACGTTCCCGGATCAGTTGAATGTAAACACGCGTGGGGCAAGGATATTACAAATATTAATTAAATAAAATTTGAAATATATCGGTTGAGAGTTCTGTGATGCACACTGATTAATCTTGATTTAAGTTCTCTTCGAAGCTGGAGAAATTTAAGGGAGTAATCGATCGACCACAAAAATCGATTTCTTTAATTTTGGAAATCGAATGTTCCAATTTCTCCCACCATTTTTAGACGTAGAGTCGAAGACATATTTCAAACATTTCGATATTTTCATAATCCAAGAGGTCTATAAATCTCCGAAGAATCGTAATCTCATTTTTTAGAACTCTACCATTTTCTGAAAACTCAAGATTTCACTATAGTGTTAAGTCAGGCGACAGCCAAACTTGCGTAGAGTAATACTCCCCTAGGTTTTCCAGATTTAGATTTACTCCGATGATAGAAATCGCATCAACCATAAATCAAGAAATTTCTAAATATACACTAAATGCGACTAAGCGTGCACGCGAAGTTGCAAAACGCTTCGCGCCATGGTTTCCTTAAAAAAAATTCCCAAAGATCACCTGAAAATCGGCTCGTCGAATCGGGACAACCCTTAAAGAACAGGACCCGCCTTCGCCGCGCCACCTCGTCCTTTATCAGTAGAAATTTGTCGCCTTGTGTCGTCAGGTTCGTTCCCTCCTTTTTTTTTTATTTTCGAGCCACTTGTCCGCGGTGCTCCGCGCGAAATGAAAGCTCGCGCTAGTCTTTCGCCGCCCGGAGACACTCGATTCTTCCCAGCGAAGGGTGAAGGATATTGGAAGTGAAATGCCCCGGCCACGAGTGTACACTCGAGGCCAGGAGTAGAAGGAGTCCGCGACTAGTCGGCCGAGTGACTCGATTCTACGGATATTAAACTCTGAAGATGCCGCACTTCGCCGCGGCTGATCTGACTCAGCGAGTGTCATTAATAACTTGGAGGAGATAGATAAAGTGCTAAACACCGTGGCCCCGTGTGCTCGAGCACACGTCATTACCCTGACTACCGCGACACTCGATTAAGGCCTCCCAAATGCACCGACCTTGCCGAGGTCGGCTCGCCTTTCAAAGAGAACTTTTCCTGCTTCTCCGGCGAACCTTTGACTTGGCTGCTGCCGATAAAACCGTCGTCTCTGGAAAACTTGTAACGGGCTTCTGTTCTCAGTTGAAGCAAAAGACAGCGATTTCATACGGCACTTTGCTATTTGCGAAACGGTATTAAAGGAGTTGCAAGTAATTGTCATAATTTATTGGGGTGCCGTTGTTCGTGATGGGGATGCAATAACAATTGCTAACGTTGGCTTAGGACTCGATAAATGTCATGGGAAATCAAATAAATAAAATACATAAAATAGTTAAGAAGCAAAAATTATTTTCATTTATACTTCCCTTAGCGAAACGGCAATTTCTAACATTGTCTTTTCTTGGGGCCCCTCATAACTGTCTGACTATATTTAGACGTTTCTACTTGCTCGTTTCATTTATCGAAGTTCTTTTCTCCCCACATTATTTATTCATTGTCAGTAGAATAATATGATAAATATACACAGTGCTTTGCAAGACATTTAATAGCCTAACAATTTCGTAATTGTCGAGTATTAATTTCTAAAGTAGTATAAATTAAAATAAAGTTGACAGTAGTTAGTCATTTAAAACGTTTCTACTATGGTATACGAGCAAACATTTTACGGCTTTCCTAGAGGAGTGCAATTTGTAATTTGCTGATCGCGGGAAATACCGTAATATCTTTATCTCTGTAAAGAAATCGGAGATTTAGTAACCCGTGCGTTACAGTCTCAGTAATATGATATATGTGTGTCCCGTATATCGATATAATCCAATATTAGGGTGATTCCACGGCACCCCTGACTCCAACCGACACGGAGAACTTTCGTTTCGCGGGAGGGCAAATGTTTCAAATCGGCGGGCAAAGAACGAAGGGAAGAAAGCTGGTATTTGCCACCACCCTTCGATCATTTCTCGCCGCTTAAACGCTTTGAAGGTTGAAATGGGAAAACTTAACGAACAGCGATTTTAAAAGCGACACGATGCTTGTATATGAATCTCGAGATAAGATCAACAATTCAAAATTACAATCTCAGTAAAAATAATAGAAATTAATACTTAGGCTATAAGCATTGTGATTTTTAAATCGAAATTGTATTACAAAATTAAACCACCCCTTCATTTTTATCAAACTATGGTGGGAGTCGATAAACTTTGAGACTTTATTCTCACGCATCCATTCACAGTTTAAATTTCCTTTTCGCCACTACTGTACCACGTGCCTACTGTTGTCGTGCGAAATAATTAAACGACAATTAACGAGCACGTACACGAATCGTGATAGAGGTAAAATAAATTCTAGGCTGAGTATTCGAAACGCGTGTTCGATGGACGCGTTAGGGTGTCGTGACTTCTACGATGTGTAGCACGGTAATTTTAATTATGAGATAGTTCACCCTGATGTCGGTACCGCGTGGAGAAAATTACTGCGCACGGGAAGGGGTGAATCCAGTGGATGGGGTAACAATGTATTATGCGTTCTCCCCTCCCCGTCGACCCCTCGCGTTAACCGCAAACCCCTTCTATTCACCCCCAACAATTCGTTAACTGCTATCGAATTGACTTCAGCCACCGTAAGTTGAAAGTGCAACCCCCGTTACCTCTTGCTGTTTCCATCCTCCTCCGTCGAGAGTTCACGATCTCCTCGTCGAAATTCGAGCAATCAACGTTTCATTAACACGGCGGATTCACGAATCAGTGAAGCCCGAAAATAAAACAGAAATAGAGAAATCTAAACAAGGCTGGTTCCTCGAACTTAACAGTGGTGCAAAAAGGTTTAAAAATAACATAGTTTAATTAGAAATAATTATACCTTAAAATTTGTATCTCATTAATAGGGGGTTAAGATCCAAAGGAATTCAACGAATTCGGTATGCAGTTAATTCAGAATAAATTTGTAACCGATATATTGAACGTTATTTAGTAAGGGAAGATATGACTGTGATTTTGCGAGTTTGCTGCTCCACGTAAGTGAAATCGAAGCGTCTCCCGCGACGTACGCCCGGAAATAGCAATAAAGTTAACCACGTGGGAGGGTTGAAGGGTGAATTGTTTAAAACTGCCCTGTCGCGTGCGAGCCCTCGTTGTCGAGAATGAAAAGAGGTTATAGATATGAAGAGTTCCAGAGGGGGGGATTTGTAGCCATCTATACGGCATCTGTATTATAGGACCGACGGGAAGGGAGCGGCGTATTTCGCGGAACATTGAGCCCCATGGACTTTAAAACACACCCGAAACTGAATCTGTCTCCGTATACGCTCCGAAAATTCTCCATCCCCAGAATGCGTAGTCCCTATCCGCTCTTTTCCAATCGTATAATGCAACCCCCTCTGAGCTGCAATTTCGGCACAATGACTTATCCTTCTCAAATAAATGGAAAATATCTTGCCGTACTTCAGCCCGACAAAAGAGTCATCCTTCTATTCCAGAAAACGCGGTCAGAGTCTAAGGAACGGATCAAAGCTTGACGTAATTTTCAATAACAATTGGAATTGTTACTAGGAATTAATTATCAGCGCTCGAAAAGCTGTAGTCGATGACAGTTAAAGTGGCACGGGAAGCTTTTTGAATATTTTTGCGATTCGGTATGTCAATTAAGATAGGACGTCTTATCTGTCGCTATGAGCGCTCAGCACACGAGGATGCGTAAAAGAAGGGAAGCACATAGAGGGTGGTACATAGGAGGCACATAGGGGTTTGCACGGCGGGAGAACTTTATGGGGGCCCCAAGTATATTTCCTGATTGAGCGGACTAATCCACGCAAAGGAGGTTTTATCGTCGAGGTATACGTAATCGAAGGGGTCTCGTCTGCAAGGATGTCGCACGAACAAGAGGCTTCGCTTGAATTGAGATAGTTCCGTCAAGGGCTAGTTCGGTTACCAAGTGCCCAAGTATCTTCGGTTACGCGTGACGAAATCTCGATATCCCACCCCCTTGATCTTGATATCGCGTCTTGGGACATTTAACGATTACATCTTCATTTATTTCGTACGAATAAATAGTCGAAGTTGCACGAAACATGTGTGTATTTGTTCAAACTCCCGCGAGTCTCCACACAAGCAAAAATTGTTCATGCAGTAGTAGTCGAGGGGAAGTTTAAATTGCGAACGGTGACAGAAATAAAATAGCTAAAATTTAAAATTTAAACATAATACGTAAATCTCAGTATTAAGTCTTCTAACCACTTGTCTCCAAGCACCACTATATTTCAAACAGCAAGTATCTCCAGTCACACATCCCTATACACTTTTCCTACCGATTTTTCCAGAATAAGCTCGCAAAGTTTGGCTTCTTATTCCTAAATCGTCTTGTACACTTCCCAGTAAGATGCTCGAGTGTCGAACTCGCCTTCAGTTTCCCAAATTGATCCGCGATCGGAGAACGATCGGGCGATCGTTCATTCCCGTCAATTCCATGCCGGCATTTACGTCGCATCGTTACGTCGTTACCGGGCCAACCGCAGCGCGGCAGATTCCGCCGGTAGATCGGCTCGCCGCGGGACGATTTGTCTGCGGCGATGTTTACGATAAGCATAAACCCGCGAAAGAGTTTCGGGCTACGAAAGTTGGCGAATCCGGGCGTATCCTGCCGCTTCAGTCCTTCTGGCGGATCGAGCTTCTGTCCCCTCCGGCACCCCTTGCGGATCCCCCGGGTGGAGGTCTTCCCAGAAACTGAGAATTCGAGACATGGCCTGGGCGGGTCGACCGCCGCGGTCTTTTAATCGTAACTTGCGGCCTGATAGTAAGCGGGCGAACCTATACGGGAGGTCTATTTTTATTGTTCCCGCGATAGTACAGCTGTGCGTCCCGTATTTACGGCGAAGGGGTGGCTGGGGGGCGAGGGCGAGGGAAAGGGTCCTGCATAAACGCTACGACGGGATCCCTGCTTTCCCTCGTTATTGACCATTTCGATGGTAACGGTAGCTTCGATCAGAGAAAGCTCGTCAGCGGAGCAACGTGTCCCTGAAGCCGGAGCTGGAACTTGATGCTAGTATAGTCTTACAATGGTACGTTTTTTCTGCGGATGTATGGAGACAAGTGTTGAAGTGTTGAACAGTTAAAGCTGTTATGGTGTAATATTGTAGAAACTTGTGTATTCATACTGTCGTGTTACATCTTCATTCATTCGTGCTATGTAATAGGGAGGATGTATTTGTCGAATTTTTCGGTATTCGAATATTCGAATACTTTAGTTGCTCAATTATTTGGCAAATATAATTCGAATATACAAGTATTCGAATACATCAGTATTCGAATATACAAGTATTCGAATACATCAGTATTCGAATATACAAGTAGTCGAATACTATTCAAATATACAAGTAGTCGAATACATCAGTATTCGAATATACAAGTATTCGAATACATCAGTATTCGAATATACAAGTAGTCGAATACTATTCAAATATACAAGTAGTCGAATACATCAGTATTCGAATATACAAGTATTCGAATACATCAGTATTCGAATATACAAGTATTCGAATACATCAGTATTCGAATATACAAGTATTCGAATACATCAGTATTCGAATATACAAGTATTCGAATACATCAGTATTCGAATATACAAGTATTCGAATACATCAGTATTCGAATATACAAGTAGTCGAATACTATTCGAATATACAAGTAGTCGAATACTATTCGAATATACAAGTAGTCGAATACTATTCGAATATACAAGTAGTCGAATACTATTCGAATATTTAAGTATTCGAATACATCACTAACTTTCTTTCAAAGTTAAGTGTGAAACTTTCTTTCAACCGCTACTGTACATCAAACGAAGTATCCCTTTAATCAGGGGATTGAAGCAGGCCAATTTTTTATTTGCTCCGCTCCTGCTCCGCTCCAGTTACTTTTTTTTAAATAAAAATTCTTTTAATACTTTCAAACAGTGATCTTTCATTTGCAACAAATCCCACATTCTAGCTTTTCATTTTCACATAGAAAAAAAATCATAAAGAAAGTATTATGCCACCTCAACATCGAGTTGCGCGGTCCTTCGATATAATATTTTGTTCAACGATGAAAAATTGAGAATTGGTATTTATAAAAACCATTTTATTCGAGTGAAAACTGAAATAATAAATAAATATTTGGAGCAGTGGAGCAGTAACAATTTTCCGTGCTCCGGCTCCGCTCCTGCTCCGAGCTCCGTTTCAACGCTCTGCCTTTAATACAACTTCTGCCCTATCGCACCATCTTTCCTCCACCCACAGCGTCGCCTACATCATTACCTTCGCGCAGTGTCAACGATTAGTACCATCCGACAAACTGTATCACGAGTCCCCGGCAGTGGCGAAGCAAGCTTGACAGGATATCACTTGAAGTGCCGACTTTAACGCCGCTTTACACCCCGATCAGAAGTGCAACGAGGGCCGGATTACACGCCAGCAGCGGTCGTTCCCAATAAAACCGACGAAAGGGGTGCGGGTAAGCGGATGGTCAGCCCGCCGCCGCCGGTTAATGTGTGGACACTCGGTGTACGCGGCTCTGCCGGGGCAAAGAATGAATATTCAACAGTAAACACTGGCCACCGCTTGCGAAAGGGTTCGCGCGATGGCGCGCGGGGAGATAGAGAAGGGAAAGGAAGGTGGCCGCCACCCCTAGCTTCGCCGGCACCGACCCAGGGGGGGTCGATCCCGTGACTCTTGCGCAGATATAAACGCGGCTACGGCCGAGAGGGACATTGTTTACGATATTACATCTGTAATACCGGTCAAGTGACCAGCGTCCACCAACGCTCCGTAATCTCCTCCGCGCCAGGAACTCGCTCCTGGCCAGATACAGCACGTCGAGCGACGTCGGGGATCGTAATGGCGCTGGTCTCGTAGACCAGCACGCGGTTACCGGTGCTCCAACATGTTCCTCAAGTACGTACCTACCTGCTGCACTGTGCGTCGCACCCTTCCTCCGAGCGCTGCAGTAAAGTGTCTTATCGTGAGCGTTAACTGTATCCAGAAGGCGGGTCAATTTTGACCCTGTACTTCGGGAATGTATATTATATCATTTCTGAAGGTTCATTCGCTGATGTCGAATTTTACTACTGTTAGAAGTGACCCTACGTGTCACTGTAGGATTGTAGGAACTTCCGCTGCCCGACGGAAGTGTTGGGGGAATTTTTACAGTGCTTATGTTTCTTTAAGGGGGTAGGTTATTCTCAAAATCTTCGAAAATTGGTTTTGAGGATTTTTGCATATTCCGCTAGCTACATCTTTTACTACCTTTTTTTCATGCAATCGGGCTCTGAAATTCCAAAATTTGAAGGAATTACTGCCAGAAATGTACGAGTCTGCACAGGAGATCGGATAACAATGTCCAACTTTAAACGCGATTTACTCGAAACTACGTTTTCCTACCTTGTAGTAAGAGTGAACGGCTGTGGAATATTTAGAACTTCCTATTCACAAAAATCGTTTGAGCGTTTGTTGTGTAATTCTTGCTCGAACGCAAATGATATTGAACGTAATGAATAACATCGAGTAATATCAGAAGTCGAAGACCCGTTTCTTCCTGTAACCCGCAATTTACTGTTAATTAATACAGCGATTCCACCGATACCAACTGTCTGCCGCAGAAGTCGCTGGCCGAAGGACAAACATCGCCGTAGCAGGGGGGGACGGTGTTTTGATTCTGGCTGTTATAGGGAAGACATATATCACTGGTCCACCCCATTGCTATAGATGCCAGTAGTTAGGGTGGCGATCCTGGGGGGAGCCGGATGGACACGCCAGGGATTTATTGCAGCGTTCGATATATATGATTATTTAAATCTTTTTTAGCTGTCGCGGTCATTCGAGACTGTCTTCCGTCGCCACCACTCTTGGACATTACAAATTCCACTGATATTCCAGGATTTCACAAGGAGACACAATATTAAGTCATTTCAAACTTCACAAGACGCATTTGTGACGTTTTGTCCGTTCGTTTTCTGATTAAATTTAAGCCATTCCAAGGTTTGTTTTCATTTTCTAGCGTGAGTTTAGTGTTGGTGTTTAATGACTCGAAGAAGAAGACGCCGCGGCACTGAGAAGATGGAAAAGTCTGTCAAGGGTAGAAGTGTCTGATCGTTAAAATCTGGAGGCACCAATTCAAAGAAGCTTCCCACAGGGCTTGGATGAATGGAGAAATGTAGAACTGGATACAAATTCGCGGCATGGAAAGTAGGAAGGCGTGTAAATGTAGACGCGAAGAGGCCGTCGATGCTGGCCAGCAAGTCCGCCAACACGTTTCCGTTATGGAGATTGGTTTCGTCGGAGGAATACAAAGTGCGAGTGTTGTCCGAGGCGTAACAAACGAAAGTACGGACATAGTCTTTCAACCGCGGTATGTCATGATGGTCTGTCACGAATTTATTGAGATTGACGCTCGCCTTTGCCTTCGATACCAAGTCTTCTTAAATTTATGTTTCATTATGTGTAATACCTAAGCCAGTAGCGCAGACAGAGGGTGTTCAAGTTGTCCTGGCACCCCCTCAAAGAAAGAGCTTTGTAAAGAGAAAAGAAAACTGGGTTTGATGCTTTAAATAAATTTTTATAATCATCTAATGAATTTTATTGAATTTGCATTGAAAATATTTTTATCCCTTCAACTCGGCACCCCCCCCCCCCAAGATTAAATCTTGAGTTCCTTTCTTCATGGTGGAGATAAAATAACAATTGCTATTCGAGAAATGTCACAGAAATATAAGAAGATTAAAATAAATGTTAATAATTAAAAAGCAACAATTATTTTCGTTCAAACTTTCCTAAGCGGAATGGTAGTTTTCTATGCACCAAGCTAATGAAATAAAAATCTTGGCTTGATATACAGTTCTCTGCTTACTTTTATAGTATTAATTTAGTGCCGAGTAAATAATCTTTATATATATTGTTGGTGAAATAGTAGAGAAAAGGAAAGAAAGGAGTCGCTCTGGGGAAGAGTCATTGGAATAAAAAGTCCATTGGCAGTTCCGCACCTCGCCAAGGTTACAAGGGGTGGGGCGAGACCAGTTACAATGCAGAAAAGAGCCGCGGCGAATTCAGAGTTCACGGCGAGCACATAGAGACAGATCGATGGATCGTCTAAGCGGCGTGTCTGACAGGAAAGTCGAAATCTGTCGGTGGCAGAAATATTCGAAGCGCACGGCGTATTTCACGCCTAATTTCTCGCGAATTCCTTCCTGAATATTCTCCGTTCTCAATCTCATGCGGGCCACGTGCCATTCATCTCATAGCCGGCTGAACTCTCACCGTGCCGCGTTTTGAGCCGCTCCACATTCTTTCCCATTTTCCCTCGGCAATCTCCTGTTTCTATCGAACGTGACATTATTCTTACGTGCTACACTGGAAATTTCCTTAAGGAGACATTCTCATTAAAAATTCTCGGAAACACAATTGTTGTCTACATGTATCTATAGTATAGTATCTGAAGAATATTCAGTAAAATTTACAAGACGAAATTCGTAAGGGTATAGATTCTACAACGATGAAAGCGACTCGAGCCCCGAACGGCCCAAAGATACAAGCAAAACTTTAAATGCTTTAAAAAATTTTTTCGCATCCTTGAATAACGTATAAATAAAGGCTATAATATTTTTTTACTGCAAGTTTTATAGTTCTTTCAAAAATATTCTAAATGTCACCTATTTCTTGAGCGATTTGATGAGAATGTCCCCTTAAATGTCCCCACTTCTCCCTCATGTGATTCATAATTTATAACAATTATAACCAATGAATTTCATTTCACCCTTTACTTTGTCACTTTTAACAAAAGCAAAGCGGTCACCAAAGAAAACCTGCTCCACTTCCCTAGCGTTAAAACATCAACTGGCGTCGGCGTGTTTTCACGCCGAGGGTCTTGGCCCCCGTGCTGTCCGCCCAAGGCCATGAAAGAGAAAAGCATCGATACGGCACACAATGCGCCCAGTGATTAACATGGATGACCAAAGATATCCGACGAGGAGAGAGCTCGGTCGAGGACGAGCCCGTTATACGCGCGGGTGTCGTCGGTTCACCCCATATTTCTTTCCTCCCGCGCCACCCCCGCCGCCGCTGCGGCCACACACGCACGCACACCGGCCCAGAAATTCATTAGGGGTATCTGATATTTCTGGTGGGTGGTTCGCGCCGGAATAAATCATACGCGGGGCCCGGCGGAAGCGTTCTGCCGGCACGCCGAGCTTCTTTCCCCGGTGCATGCGCGATCTATCCGCTTTATCGCGATCCCGAAAGAAAGGGGGATGACCGCGGGACACGACGCCCCCGGCCGGAGGAATAGCGGGACGTAGCGTAACGGGAGACACAGCGAGCATCGGGCCAGAGAAATAGAATCGTCGGGGAGCGTTTACCGTCGTGGACGGAGCGGAGAAAGAAGGCTAAACGCTTGAACGTGATCCGAGCTTAAACCGTTCGTGGACATCGAGCAAATCTCGTTACGAACTCGACCATCCCCCCTCGCCTGCCTCCCTCCCCCCGCGCCCTCACGGCATCGTCGAGGGCCGGTTTATATATACCAGAAGCACCGCGGAGATCTAAGAAGCTTCTCTCTACCATCGGATCGGCTCAATCTTACCGGCATTCGTGATCGTTCGAGCGTGGATCGGTCGCCGTCTTACCCGTACCTCCTCCACGTAGATTGAAATTAATTTCGGTATGCCGCGATTGAAAACTCGCCTCGCCGTGCCGCTGGTCCACGGATGACCGATGTGGGGGCCTCTCGCAAGTTCCCTTGAAGATTACTGACTTGGGTGACCCGTGGGGGCGGTTCGAACGCGATTCGGAAGCCTCACAGCCGTAATTACGAGTTTTCGTAGGCGATTTACATGTAACGGCGCAATTAATTGGGGGGGGATGGAACTGGAGGATTGTTCGAATTTATGTTTGAAGGATGTGGAGCTTGTTTTAACAGAGTGCACAGGAGCGATTCGTCCCTGTAGACAAAATTAGAGAGTTGCCTACGGGCGTAAAGTTGACACAGGGGGTGCAAAATGGTATTTTTGTTGGTGACATTTTTTAAAATAAAGTTTTAAATGAAAGATTACAAGATGTACAATGAATGTATTAAGGGTCTCTCTACCTTGACGCACGGAAATTGATGCGATCTTTGGGAATTTTTCAAAACAACACCGTTATATATATTCTGTGGTTGTAACGAAAAACGACCCATGTCATATGTTTTCACTTTCGAAATATTGTCGTTGAAAGTTCCAAACACCAATTCTTCTTATTAGCAATGTTTCCTTGTTTTCTTCTTACGATATAAAAGTATATTTCCTTCACTTTGCATAATATTCAATATTCGTATAATTAACGTAAATAATAATAAACAAAATAGTAATAATTTACATACACTTTAGGCAGAACGACACAAGTCCACTGGACTTGTGTTGTTCTGCTTGAACGTGTCGCAGTTAAGTAGTTTTTCTGACTACTTTTCCTTCTTTTACTTTCTATTTTGTCTTCTTTCGTTTTCTTCTGTGCTTTGCGTTGTTTTTTGTAAAATACAAGTTATACATTTATGTATTATTGGCATTTCATAATGTGCTGTTTCTAGTAAAATAAAAATATGAAATATAATTTTGCTCATTTTATTTTACACAAAATACGTTATAATATATGCAGATAAGTAAAAATAGAAAATAAAAAGCGATCACAAAGGAAAGATACGTCGTATTCTCCAAATTTTGTGGACTTCGGTTGTTTTGCCAAATGCGTATTAATTTAATATTGGACTTCGGTTAAATTGCATTATTTTTTCAACGTATAAAATTCGTTTTCATGCATTCTTTTATGATAAAAACACACATCCAATATTCTACAGTTGAATTCATGCATAAACTCAAATTTTTTAAAATTGTGACATGGGTCGTTTTTCCTTACAACCACAGATATTTACATCCAGCTTCGTGGCTTCATTTGTCAATCTTTAGAGAATGTGAAGAAAAAAATTGTTTGCAAAAATTGTGGTTATATCTGGAATTATAGTGCTTGAAATAGAGCGCCTTACAAAAGTCATATGCGCATGGTTAGCATAAAATTAGCTGTTGTAGTTGTCTGAAATAGAAAATTTAAAAGTTTATGTAATCTGTATGTGTGTGTCTATCGTCCAATTATCTAATATCAATCAAATCATATTTGCATTGATAATAATGTCATTCGTTAAATATTATTGTAAATCATTCCGAAGCAAGGATGGCGTAGATGATGGAGTATTAAAGAGGAGCAGAAGTTTCTCGATGGGTTCGGTCGGAAGACTTTTCGACGATTGCGGTCGCCCCGAATAATTCGTACATTACCGAATTCAAATTAATTTCACGCGCGGCACCGTAAATCAAAGCTCTCCGGTCTATAGCGGGTGGGCTCTAAATCACGGCGCGGTAATTGCGGCACCGCTCGGCCGGATCTGCGCGCGGTATACGTACCGGAACTACCTAACAGATGAGGGTATTGAACGGAACATTTTGTTCCGTTGAAAAGAGATTAAAGGGTCCCAGCTTTCTTCCTCGTTCTGCGCAGGGCGAATATTCCCGTTAAATCGAAATCCCGAACCTATTGTTCTTCGATCAGCCAGCATACTTTTTAATACAATTAACGCTCTCCGTGCTACGTGGGCCACCAGTGGCCCACGATATTAAAATGGCAATTCTCAATTCAGCGTCGAAATCAAAATATAAGAAAACGAAGCTGAAATTGTGAAGAATGTAACAGAACTACTAAATAGTCTCCTGTAACTGATTAACGTAATCTACTTTTCTCATCAATTTTTACAGTAAATATCTGAATCTCCACTATGGCACGGAACGTGTTAATAAACTTTAAAGAGGAGAATAAAAAAGAACACGATAAACGTTTTCAGATTTAAGATTATTGCACTGTGAAATGGGAATATTCGAAGATCGCGATTTTAATGAACTTTACGTAAAATCTACCAGTAATGAAAAAAACACTAATTTTAGTTGTTACTTACTTAGTTAATTACAAGATCGTTCACGAACTAAAGCTAGACTTTATACCATCTTAAATTAAATATTAATAACTAAGTAACAACTAAAATTAGTGTTACATTTTCAGCAGTGTAATCTTTCTACTGGAAAAATGATTATATATATGAAAGAAAAAAATAGATGTAGGAGTTGTGACTTCTATTTGAAAGAATAAAGATTATGGTTGAACTAAAATGTAGTCAGAACAACTTACAGTGAGAGAGGTGGACCCGAGTATTTAATAGAGATACCCAGGAGGAGGAAATATATGCTGTACTACTTGCGTCGACGAAATCCCACGCGTCTTTCACTTCTTTCCAGCATAAAGGATACAGGTTCTGGCGTGTTAACAAGGAGAAGGTAAAGTTCCGTGTTAAAGCACGTCAACCTATGTTCGATATATTGGATGGGAGCCGGGTCAGTTTAAAGGAAAAAGAAAAGAGAGGCCAGGGAAGGCGGAGGCATAAAAGGGCCGTCTTTCAACAAGGCTAATTTCTCGCGCAACCCCTCTGTATCAAGATCACGTATGCCATTCGCCTCTAGGCACGATTCTGGCGAGAATTCATGCGTCGTATTCCTACATTCACACGTATTTCCTTCTCGAGAAGTAGAAGTGAGACAGGAACCTTTAATGCAGCTTTTCAGAACATGACTTATTGTTAGTGGACAAATATTGTATGTACACTTTTAGAGTTTCCGAGAAAAACAGGTTTAAACCTATTCATAATTTAATTTAAAATAAACAAATAGTTATTTGTATTAAAAGAAACTAGGAAACCGAAAATCTTCCACGCTACTTTCGCAGAAGACATTATAAATTCCCTACCAACTCATCCTTTCACCCCTCTCCGTACATTTCAATACATTTCTCAAGGAACACTAACCACAGTCCACGCTTCACTAAGCATCCCCCATAAAAAAAACTTCAGATTTAATACCGTAATTTGTTCCGGGCTCCGGGTATCGAGTTTTAACCCCATCGTTGGGGGGAGAGCTCGACAGAATGCAATCCTGCCTCTAATTACGAGTTCCACGGCCGTAATCTTATTCCCTTTCCCGAGGTAACGTCGCGCGGACTCCTAAGCATCCCCGTCCAGAATCCGTGCGGAGCTGATGCAGTCGTCACTCGGTCAGGATTGCCGTAGACTCAATGACGACTGACGAGGCTCGGTGGGGTAGGAGGGTGCCGTGGAAGATAGACGCGGGCTGGCCGAAGAGTGGACCCTCTGCGAAAGGGGGACGGAAGGGAGAGGGCGAGGGAACGGCCTCGTACAAGAGGAGATAGAAAGAAAGAGAGAGGGAGAGTGTGGCTAGTGATTGGATTACAGTCAGGGAGTCCCCGTGGACTCGCCAAATGACCGGGACAAATTGCCCCTCGCCTTCGGGAATACTTATATATCTGGAGCGATCGAGCTTCACGTGTCCTCTCAGCTCCTGTTGCCTTCCCACCGCGCACACCCACCCGCACACTTGTACAGCGCCTACAAATGACGGCAATGAGCGCTGCCTCCTTTGGCGCGCTACTTCCCAGCAAGAGGAACGGACTGTTTCACGGAAATATGGGCGCTCGGGGCTGCGACCATGAGCTTGGCTACTGGCAACCTGTGCTCGAGCTACCAAGACTCTTTGATATAGTTAGTGATGGGACTGATACCAATATTATTGATGATATTCAATCAATTCGATACCAAAGTAGTCAATAGAAAATATCGATACCGTAAAATGGGGGAACATTGGCAGCACAGGGTAACATTGGCATACGCCCGGGTTACATTGGCACCTATACGCATGAACATATAAATTCGTATTCGAGATCGAGATTTTATTATAGGTAACATTGTTACGTATTATAATAATAACTTATTTTACTGACTTCAGATTAGTAAAACTTAACCTGTTAATGCTATTTATATGATGTGCCAATGTTACGATTACATTTTAGTTAAGATGTAAAAAATAAAATAAAATGAAGAAATTTAAGTGTCAATGTATCTTACTGACGTCAGATTAGTAAAACTTAACCTGTTAATGCTATTTATATGATGTGCCAATGTTACCCCGGTACAGGGTAACATTGGCAGGTTTTTAACATGTATTAAAGAAGAAAGAGGACAAAAATTTTATGCATTTTGACACTTGTAGTATAATCACAAAAGATGCAATGTTATGATAGGATATTTAAAGCAAATGTAAACATGTTAATTTTTACATTATATAACAAAATGTTTCAAAAACCTGCCAATGTTCCCCCATTTTACGGTACGCATCGAAATGTTATGTACTTGGTATCAATCATCGATACCGATTCTTCTTCAACCGATACCATATCAATACTATACCGAATCAAAACCGGTTTGATTCTTTACGAAATTATCGATACTTATTTGATACTTACGAAATTATCGATACTTGTCTCAGTCATTTGGTAAACATTTAATATTTACACTTCAGCGTGAGGTAAAGATATTGCAGGTATCGATATTCTCGTATAGGTATCAGGTAGGTACCGATATTTTTGTGTAGGTATCAAACAGGTAGCGATACATTCTGATATGTAAGTATCAAAGAAGTATTGATTCCTTTTGATACCTTTGATTTTGATATGTATCAATACCAGATTGAAATTTGTAGAAGGGTATCGATATGTATCGATGCGGTATCAGTCCCATCACTAGATATAGTAGGACTCGGAGTTCTTGGAGATTTGTCTCCCCAAATCCACAAATCTTATTGTATTAGACATCTCAAATTACATATTACTGAATTATTCTGATAACTGTTCGTACCAATGCACGGTGGAGAGTGGCAGAATTTCTTGTACCTAGTTGGTATTCGTTTCGTGAACATTGCTAGAATATTTCGTGGAGATGGGGTGGCTCCAGCCTAGACTACCTACACTCACGAAGAATATTAGAATATAGTTCACGAAGCAGATACCAACAGTGTAAAGTTGCACCACTCTCTATCATGCGCTTGTGACAGTTGGTGGCTTTTCTCACACTCGGCAGACCAGGGTACGTTTATGTTGGAGCTGCGATTAACGATCAGAGCGAACCGTCGAAATATATTATATTGTTTTATAATGGAAGTGTTTACTTACATTGAAGCAGTTAGCAGAGCAACACTTACTACTTAGAGGACCAACGATGAAATGGTCGATGAACAAATACTTTTTTTTCTTCGCTATTATCGCCGATCTCATCTACATACAATGAGAAACCTTAAAGCGACTGAAATAGTACTATTACATATGTCAGCTCCACTGTAAATACATCCAAGAAAGATATTTTCAAGCATCTTTTATCGCCGCTCTGATTGTTTATCGCAGCTTCAACAAAAACGTACCCTAAGCCCTTCGCAGAATTCCGCGGTACACCACAAGCAAAAATATTCAAAACATATTGAAGGTACAAAGTGTATACATAGAAATTACATTTATTTATGAAAAACTTTGTTCCAAGAAAAGCTTGGGATCAAGTGAATGAAACGAGAGGTGGCGGTTTCCCCAAATTATTTCCTCTGAATTTATGTGAAGAAATACTGCTCCTTTATCTAGTATCTACGCGTACCTAATTAATAGTGATTAACATTGAACTCAGCGGAGTTATCAAGTATAGCAAGGGCGAGGTGCCACCATGGAGGGTTGAGAAGCCGAGTCAGAGCGCTCTTCATCGTCGACATCCGGCGCTGTAGGACGAAGCGTCCTCAGGAACGTGTCCACCCCTGCGAAGGTGAACGGACACACCTCTCTGATGCGGCAATTCCGGCCTGCCACCCCGTTTCTCGCCCCGCGCCCGGCCTTCTTGACGTAATAACCTGGCGTTTACCCATTGTTTATAGTCCTGGAGGATCGTAAATCGCGCACGGGGGTAGTTACCGTTACTGCCGGCGTGTGCGTCTTCGAGAATTCGAATTCAGCCGTACGATCGGGGCACGGATCGGTGCATCGGCCGATAGAGGACAGTTGCACACCACCCTCTTCTGTACGTGTTCGCGGAACGGGGGTGGGGGATGGAGTACGGCGAGTAACGACTCTCTCAGGGGCTCTGGGAGAGCGTCGGGACGCTGCCGCAGTCGAATCGCTGATGGCCTTTTTACATACTATCCCTATGGTGGCTCCTAGAAGAAAGGCGGCGATGGTTAGCGAGGCTGATCACAAGTGTCGCCATAAAACAGAGCTGCGTGAGTCACTGTCTTTATGCACGCTTCTGCGTTACATCGCGATGGAAATTGCGTTTGGTTTCAGTGCGATTTTAGGGGAATAGTGAATCGTGAAACTTCAAATTTGAAACCAATATTTTTTGGGAATAGATTTTGGGAAGCACGGGAATCGATATATAGGCTGGACCAATCAGAATTACCACCTTGAGTATCTCCGAAATCGTGGAAGTAAGAGAAAAATCGCACTTTCCGTGTTGGGCATTATTCAAATAAATTTTTATTCGAATAAAAATTCTGAATAAAAAATAATTCGTTATTCTCGAATAACTTCATATATAATAGCTTTAAAATAATTTTCTTTAACTAATAGGATATATTATTGGCAAAGTGTATATAGATAGTTTGATCTTTGTTGCTTTATTATGTTCGTATCGTGGTTAATGTTTTGTACGCCAGAAAAGGAATTGTTAAATTGGTATAGGGATAGACGGAAGGACGGAGGGTGATATCTTTAGGCATAGTTAAGGTACCAGCAGCGATTAGCTCGACCATTAAAGAAAACGGAAACCAGGGAACGTTATTACCCAGCAGGAATCGGTCGCGTTATCTCCGCGCTCAATTAGACCCGTAAAGAATCGCGTATAGCTCATTGATCCTCTTTGGTTCTGGTTGCAGGCGATCGAACCCTCCACCGTTTCCCTCCACGCGTTTAACCGTACGTTCTCCCGTAAAATATTATACTAATTTGACATCTTTCCTGGGACTTGGACGAAGAAAACCGTTATTGTACCATAGAAATCACGTTGGACGACGTGACGCGATATCAGTGACTTTAGTACATTTACCAAAGAAAAGTTCACTTTATCTATGTTGGGGACCGCTCTTCGATAATTGCTGATAATTCATAGATTTCGATAATTCATAAATTTTTTAAACTTCCCTTCTCCCAATGTGATGTAAAATTGTCACGGTTCAATAAATACACTACCAAGATTCACTAAAATACTTCTGCTTTGCTGTACGTTGCCCAAGTGACGTTGCAACCACATTATCTACAGTCTTGCTGCACATACTCGTCTACTAATTTAGTTCATTACCAACACATGTCAGCACTTACTTCACAAGCTATCACGAGTGGGGATATTAAGTGCTCGATGATATCAGGTGCACTTACCCTACATAGCATACTGTGTTTCACCAATTAATTGTGAGGAAGCATAAAAGACGACTATTTCGTGAGACCTATCCAGTAAAACACTTTACTGAAACTTATTCCTGTCATTAAACATGTTATAATGTGTTCTCCAAGTATTTCCACAGTTTTAAAAAAATTCCGCTGATGTTGATTAAAGTAAACAGAAGACGAAGGAGGGAAGGGACCCTTCTTAACAGAAGCTCATCAGTATCGTGGTATACTTGACAAAGAATATGGGCGTAGCTGTACAGTCATATGGAAAGATACGTCCAGATATAAGGAGTCGGTGTAAATGGGACAATAAGACCGAAACCGTGGAGGTCCCGATGTAACTCTCCCTCGACTCATTAGATTCTTCCCTCGCTGGGTCCACTGCGTAGGGTTACGGGAATTCGGGACACAGGATATCCTCGATCGGATCGTCCACGGATACAGCTGCTGATATTCCCCGCGCACGTCCGTCGAATAGATATTATCCATGTCTCGAGAGGATTTTCTTCAACACGTGACGCGAGCATCATAATAAAGCAAGCATTAACCCAGTTGTTAACAGCTCACGTCGCTTTTAACCTTTCGTGGTCACACGGGGTGTATTGTACCCCAAGAGCAATTTTCGATTTAAAATGTCGCACCTTTACGTCTTCCAAAGGGGATTTATCGTAAAAAAATAATAAAAATTTTTTTTAAAAAATCGGTTTTTCCCCCAACCATGGAAAATCGCTCATTTTCAACTACAAATTTTATCATATCAAAATTTATGTTTCTAGAAAAAGACTATTAGACCATGACTGTATAAGTATTACGAATGCACAATCATCACTAAAAAGTTAAAAGATTAAAAAATACGAAAATGGTAACTCAAAAAATGACGCTGGGGTACAGTGAACCCCGTGTGACCAATGTGTGATTATAAGAAGGTGTGACCACGAAGGTTTAATCTTTTCATCCCCTATCCCTATGCACTTGCTCTTCATTAAATTTGTTCATTAAAGAAAGTACTTTTAACCAATTAAGGGTTAATTAACCTTCTTTAGCATTCATTGTACCACTGTAGGAATTAGGGTTCTTGATGGGCGCCATCAGAACTCCTGGCACGATCGTCTCAAATAAAAAAGCTAAAAATATTCTTAAAATATATGTGAACGGTTATCGCTTTATCCGTCTTTACCCGCATCCAAATTTCCAAAGTGTCGACGACTTTCCAAGGGCATTACAAATCATCGTTATCCAATCAGTAGGGCGAGGAATCAGGCCAAGGCAATTAAGTCGCAATGTCCGTTTCCTCCAGCTGGGGGGAGGATTTACTGCTGTTTAACCCCCCGGCTAACTTCTTCGATAAATAAGCTATACAACCGGGCCGACGATCGTGTAGGGAGGAAATACATAGATGCGGGGGTGGAAGAGAGTTTGTTGTCCCAACAGAGGCGATCTGATTGCCCGTTAGTGGAGTCGAGTTAGCGCCAGTTCTGACTTTCACGAGTCCTCGCGAGCCAAGAAGAGGGAAACCAGGAGGAAGAGAGGATCTTCCCCGAGAGTTGCTGGAAGAACCGGCCTCGTTTCGGTGAAGAGGGGGCGAGTGCAAGCTTCTGATTAGTAGCCTTCGCTGGTCCTTGGGAGCGAACAATCGTCGTCTAATTTACCAGCCGATTCGATCTTCTTCGGCCACTTAGTCTTCTTGTCCAGCGACTACCTTCCGTCGGCTCCGTTGTATTTTTGTTTCTTTCTTGGCACGTAGATCTTCGCTCGCCGCTCCACGGCGATCCAAATGATCGTGAACGAGTGGCGGGAATTTAGTGCCCCGCCACTGGCAACTTCAACTGGAGGAATTGATTACGACGTTCCGCGTTGATATTCATGCGGAAGCGACGCATTGATTCAAAGGAGAAAGGTATTCCGCAATTGGCGGAATTAAAAAGGATTTGGGAAAGGCGATGTAGAACATAACTAATATTTTCCTAGAATTGAAAATTTTTTGTAGTTCTACCCAAAATTTGAATTTTACTGCATTGCATTAAGAGTCGGAGATTGAGCTTTTAATTGTACTATAACGATGTTATTTATTATTTATAGATAAATAAGTTGAGGCGTTAGTGTGGTACAGATTGTTTTGGGAATGGGTTTTAAGCTGAGCTTCACGAAAGTAGTGCAATGAGAACGAATCGGTGTATTGTATCCAGAGCTGAAGAAGAATTAATGGAGTCGAAGCTTGAATGGTAGTAATGGTTTCCAAGAAATCCAGAGTACATGGCAATTAATCAGTCGGTGTTGGACGATCTTTCGTCGATCGCCGTTTATCTTCCAATGTTTTCGTTTTGCCCCGATTCTACAGGGACCCGGCTCCCCGAGGTGCATTACTTAATTGCTTTCATGATGATCTTCCGGCAGAGTGAGTGCTCGAAGGATCGTTATTCTTCTCCTCAGAGGGATGGTAATTTTTAATATCGATGCACGCTCGGATATCACCTCGATACAATGGTTACCAAGATCTATGTCTTATTAAACTTCGCAATAAATGTCTGCTAAATGACCTACAATAGTGCTGAGAGGAAAGTTCAAACTGTGAAGGGCGATAGACTTAAAATTGAAATCCCATAAAGTGAGAGGTTGCACAGAATACACCATTATTAACTTTGTTATTTTGTTATATATCCTTTTACGGTGAAGGGGAGGGTTTTTAGAAAGATTTCTTAGAAAGCACCTAGGGGCTAAGAGGAATATATCTACTTTTTGTGATCATGGGATCAGTGGTTCCAGAGAAACCGTGATGAGTCAATGAGTGAGTGGTATTTAGATTTTATATATATATATATATATAAATAGATTATTAAAAAAATAATAACGTTAAAACCTCCCTCTTGCCAAGACGAACAAACTGATGTAACACACTCGTGAGTACAGTTCATATTTACTGAGAAACTGCACTTCAAGGTATGCAACTTCAAATTGAGGCATTTGATGGAAAAAGGGCACATAGGCTTATGTGCCCTTTTTCCGTAAATCGGTTAAATCGACTCAGGAATATGTTATATATATATAATATATCAAGGACATTTCTTCTCCCACGTTTAAATTAGCTAAATGCTGTTTTGTTACGTAGCGTGAGCGACATGCAGCTACATAGCCGCTGAGCGGTCGCGCTGCCGTGCTGTCTATTGTCTGGTCGTGCAATACGTTTGATTTAATGTAAGCGAGGAACTATGGAAAGTAAGGCGTGTATCGAATCCGCAAGGAAAGAAGCGAATTTAGGAAAGATGAAATTGATTTGTAAGACAGCTAGCTGCAAAAAATCGAAGAAATTAATACTTACTTAAAACATAACATTTTTTGTTTAGTTTTGCCCTTCATTTTGTATTTTTTATTTAAGAAATGTATAAAAAATTGGCAACGAAGTATGTAAACAAAATTATATGTAAATAACTAAACAAAGAAGCAATTTTGTTACGAATTTACCCTATTTACGGAAAAAGGGCACATAAACCACTTGCATAAAACTATTAAATAAAGACACATATCATTTTCAAATCATGACTTCTGTTTACGAAACGTTTGAAGGATATGATACTACATCCTTAAAAAAATTCGATTTGATTGCATTACTTTTCATTAAGTTATACTATAATGAAAACTTTGAAACCGATTTACTCGAAATGGCATTTTGGCGTATGTGCCCTTTTTCCATCAAATGCCTCAATTTATATAATAATAAATAAAAGAAAAATGAGAGTTTTAAATTCTCTTTTCACCACTACTGTACACTCCATTTCCCTTATCGCCACTTTGACAAAGCAGCTACGTTGTTTTCCAATTACATTCGATTCGCTACTTAACAAAATATCTCTCACATCCTCGACGCATCTTCCCATTACAGAATGTATGAACTACACTGCAGAACGTCCCCGTAACAGTTTGATAGCGCGATTAAATCCGCGCCGTTCCGCTGTCCCTCGACTCTGCTCGTTATGCGCAACTATAAAGGATCGTCGATAACGTGGAAAAATAGGAGACGTGGTACGAGCCCCGCGATCTTAGCCGCCTGAACTCCGCCGATCGGAAGCTGAAATATGTCTGGAGCAGTAAATCCTATCGCATCCCGCCCGGAACTTACCCCACGGCACGGTCAAATCGTATAACTGTATGAAGGAGGGTTGACGTGTCCCGCCGAGAAAAAGGGCCGGGAGGGGCTGAAGCGTGTGGAGGGCCTTAAAAGTTGTATGCCAGCCTTGAGACGGGTTTAATACTGTGGCAGTCTCCTCGCTTACAAAATCTAGTAATTCATAAGGGTGACGCTTCTCCACGGAGCAAGTGACTGCCCCGAAACCAAGAGCTAGATGAACAAGGTGTTTTCTGACACACTCTCACTTTACACAGCGGACGCTTAAGGGGGGAAGCCACTGTGACGGTCGAAAATAAAGGCTATTTTCAAGACATTCTTTTATAATGAAATGTAACTTTCTACGAAAAATCTTTATTACCAACTGAAAATACATATCTTTAACTAATATTTTATGCTTTGAGATTGAAAATTTTTTTGGTAGTATGGCCACAGCATACGATAACGTTAGGCTCTACACAAAAAAAAATACAAAACAGATGCACGTATAACTTCCCAACAATTGATCCGAATTTAAAATTTCGAACGGCTTCTTAAAGTATATTTCAATAGCTTCAGTTGCACGTACGGGTTTTAAAAAATATTCATTTTTGAAGAAATGGCGGACTTAAGAAGAAATCTTGACCAAAAAGTATAAAAAATCAACATGTTTTTTCAATGTTACTGTTGAATGAATTATTCGATCAAAAAACTGGTATGTGCAACTGAAGATAATTGTATTACGAATATTCCCCGAAAATTTCAAGTGAATCCGATAAAAATTGACTGAGTTATCAATGCATCCAGTTTGAAAAATGTAGTTTCGAGATAATCGCGTTTAAAGTTTTGACAGCAGTTATTTGGGAAGTAACATCGGAATTTTTCAATTTACTAAAGTGCATCCACTCCAGGGCCATAAAATAGATCATGTAAATCAGCTGCATTGTCTTCCTCCTCGTTTAAGCCACATCTTCGTCGTAATCGACCTTCATATGTCGCTGCTTGCGCTTTTCGGTCGGCAGCAGATATACGTAACGCGTCCTGCTTGTCTTGGTACGCAGCGGCTGTTGGTCCAATTTTAACATTCAGATGTTCCAATATCCGTAGGAGACCAGTATGATCATCATTGAAGAGAATTGTGGCCAAATAAGCAGCTAAATGTACTATGACGGCCTCACTTGATAGTGTTTTAAGTGCAAACTTCCAAACGAGAGCGTTGAAGCTCTCGTTATTATTCTGAGTGAATCCACCTAAACATTTTTTTAATAGTTCTTTGTCACTTAAGCCTTCATAAATAGGGGTTGATGGCAACAACAACATCCTGTTGCAACAACTCCAAGCCACCCGCGCGGGCACTCGGATCCGAGCGCTGTACTACCTATACAAAACCTGCCGTAGCTCCGAGAATTTTTCGAAATCCACTTTGAAACTGTGCAGGTATAATCTTGAAACCCCAAGCATTAAGAAAATGCAAAAAAAAATTAGGAAAAAAATTTTTTCACAGTGGCTTCCCCCCTTAATACATTTTCAAAACTTTTAATTGGAATATCGAATAACAGTAGCGTTATTCATGGAACATTTATTTTTTCAGGCTTTGCTATTCATACTTTGGCGAGCTTCGCTAAATTTAAAAAAATATTTAGGATCAGGAGAGTGAAAATGTGTTTCGCGGCGGCGCAGCTTATCACCGGTAATACCTGCACCCGCGTTCTCTTCGCGACGGCTTTGAACAGCCCTCGGCGTGATCTTCACCGGTAATCCACGGCCGGGTCAGTCTTGACACTTTCCATGAACTTGTTCAAGTACGTATGGCAGGTGTAGTGGCTCGGACAAAAGAGCAATACGCCTCGAACGACCCTGATAGCGTATTGTCACTTGTCGGCCGCGCAGCGTGTATTGTCCTCGCCATGGAGGTCCACTTGATCACGATCCACTGGCACTCGAGGCTCGCTCGTGTACCAGATAAGATGTCGATTGAAATTCATGCAGCCTCACCCCCGCCTCGCCCGCCCCCCGGATCACCTATCGCCAGCACAAATCGCCCGTCGTATTGTTTCCGACCGAATCTCGGATCGTGCTTCCGAGTGTCGACACAACCCGAGGCGGAGTCGCGATCAAAACGATTTGCAATTCCTCGCTCGTCGACGCGCGTTATCCGCCTGAACCGAAGAGATCCTGGCTGCAGATCGACCCCGTTCCTCCTCGTCGCTTCCGTCTTCGGTGATCGCGCAGCCCGGGGCATCGGTATCTTTTAATTTCGATCTTGGCACATGTGTCAAGAGCCACGACTGGTATCTGGTTTTTTTAGTCATCTGGCCTTCCTCTACGCGCCATAAGTATTGTCAGATTATATTCTCAAGGGAAGTTTGGCAAACTGAAAATTCAGAAAATCATGCAACTTTGATTGTAAGTGGAGTAGTTCATTGGTAACACGAATCTATTTTTTGTGCTATGGGGCGGTTTTCGGGGGTGAAATCACCCCTTGAAGAAAATGCAGAATTATTTTTTTCGTGGAATATCTCGAGAACGGTGGGGGATATTGGAAAGAAGTTTAAACGAAAGTTGCATCCCTTTTTATGTCTATAAAAATGGGTAAAAGTAATTATTGAATTAAGGATTGGTGGTGGGGGTAATTTGAAAAGTATGCCCTTTAATTATTTTTATCCACTTTTGTAGATGTAAAAAAGAGATGCAACTTTGATTTAATCTTCGTTACGATATCTCTCACGATTCTTGAGACATTCCTCGAAAAAAATTCTACATTTCTCACAAGGGGTGATTTCACTCCCTAAAATCGCACTATGGCACCAACAAAAAATAGTTTCGTGCTGCGCATCAACTACTCTACTTGCATAATTTTCTGAATTTTTGGGTTGCCTAACTTCCGATATGGGTCAATAGAGACCCAACATCAGCTTAACGCGTCACTGCTTAAGATTGGCTGTTCAAGGGTTGAAATTTAAACCTACCCTTACAATCATTCCCCTCTTTCCACCCCCATAAAAATCGATTATTATACAAGCTTAATCCACGCCACGAGACGAGAGTCCATCAGCCACGCGCGCGCGCCATTCGAAATTAGTTTCAATCCCAGCGCGTCGGATCCGCGACTAAAGAAATTCCTCCAACGGTAGTACGGCCCCCATCGGCGTTTCGTAAACGATTCGATTTCGGGGACGGAGTTATCCAACAGACGTGGAAGTGGCCCGATAACGATTTACGTCGGGGCACTCTCGCCCCCGCGAACGATCGATCAGGAAAAGGAACACAGAGGAGGATCGCGCTGGAAACCGAGCGACCTGGAGTAACGAGGAGGAAGGAGGACGACAGCCGGGAGAGAGAGGAGAGAAAAAAGGAGGTCTCGCGTCACGAAATGGAAAAGGAAGGAGTAACGAGGAGAAACGTCCCACCGTAGGGGGTGAGGAGGGGGTTGGATGGCAGCAGATCCTCCTTTTCTTCCTTCCTTCCGTCCTTTCTTCCACATCCCCGAGGAGTAACTAACTGAACGAGAGTTCGGGATAGAGGGTGTTAAGGTAATGCCCCATTAGTATGTGGCCCCCGTAGTAGCGCCGTAACACCACCGCACAGTGGTCAAACCGTGGTTTGTCTCATCCTCGTCTGTCCCTCCTCGCCGCGCCCCTCGCGTGCAACCCTCACATGGACGGGCTCCGGGGGTCGGACACAGGCTCGGGGACGTTACACCTACGTGCAGCGGGTGTGTAACCGACGTGGGAGAACGAGACCTGTCAATAGCCGGCTTGTTACCGCGACAATGATCGGCTTAACCAACGGGAAAGAATCCACCCAGACGTACTGGATTTTCGGAGACGCTGGGCCACGGGATAGCGTGTCAACATCGTTTCCCTCCGTGGCATCCGTCGCGCGGGGATCCTGCTTCTGATTCGAATCGTCGTCCCGACGAATTTATTAGGGCCCGACGACGACGGACGCGACTTATTGCCGGGATTATTATGCTCCGCCGCGAAATCGTATATAGTACATCGAGAGGAGAGCTTTCTGTGGGAGGAATCGTCGGGGCGATTCAGAAGGGGTGAACATTGCAAGCTCGTCGCTTCGATGGAATACGACGTTTTTAGAGGAGATTGTGTATTTGTATTTGGTTGTCTACTTGGATAATTAACTGTTGAACAACGAAAAACCGAGGGTGGGTCACTTTTGATCCGTATCGAGATTTTTTAGATACGAAAATTTTTAAATTACGTAACAGTAATTTTGGCGATTTTGTTACGCCCTCTCTCCACTAATATAAGAATTTGTAAGATTTTATATTCCAACTTTCCAACCCTTTCCCTTCTTCGTTTCTTACGTAATACTTTTTACATTGCATTTTTTCAGTTATTAAAATTCTTTTAGAGGTTTATATAATTTATTTAACTCATTTTTTTTTTAAATAAAACTGAGATCGAGTGATTAGAGTAGTTTGAAATTCCAGTTACTATTGCCGGTTCACGGGATCGGGTTGCAGAGTTATTTTCCCAGTTGCAACTTATTCGCCCGATACAAGCGGCGATATGAACAATGTAACGAGAGATGTGTACGAATCGCTAAATCACAGACGCATCGCGCGATGGTTATTTTCTTAGAGTTGGCAGGGATTATATTCTAGGCCCATGGGTCACATGAGACGTGTGCGTGACGAAAACGTAAGTTGGTTATCGTACAGAGACATCGACTACCGTGAAACCGCCGCTGCCCTCTTCGTCACTCTCTTTCTGAGAATCTCGTAGGATATAAATGTAACATGGGTTACACTGTGTTACACATTTCCCAAGTTCAATTTTTCTGCGCGTAGCCTATGAGATTTGTACTTAAAATTACATGTAGCGATTCAAATGAAAAGAAATTTTTGATGTTGAGAAGCATCTTGAATTATATCACCCCACGAGAAGGGCCCCAGTGCCAAAAATCAGTTTTGGGACATGTAGCTGTAAAGATTATAAAGTTAGATATTTTTTATACATAGTGAAGTTGTTGTAAAACTGTTTATAATATTTAAAAATTTGATATACCTATCTCCTTTGTACTTGCAGTATTACAATCTACAATTATATAATAAATTAATCAGTGAAGTTAATTTTAATTGTAGATACCCCTCTCAGGCCTCTAGTGCATAAAATCGAGAAATATAGAAAAAAAGTTGTATTTTAACCTTATTTTTATTATTTATTTAATATTTGTATAATATCTGAAAAAATATAGTCATAAAAATAGTCATAGTAAGTGTCATGTGCAGGTTGATGTATGTTTGGCTTACAATTAGATACGAGTTAGGGTTATTTGCTCAACATCGATTCACGAAAACCGTATTTGTCAATTTTAAATATACAAACACACGACAGACAAACACACAAACACTTTCTACTTTATATATTAAGATTCTGTAATGTCTTGTAGGGTGACCTGTCCAGTGAGTGAACACCCCCCAGTGAGTGAACGTTGCTCATATATAATACGAAAAATTAACACCTATGGCACTCACTTCACGTTGAAACTGACACTGAAATTTAGACTGAAGACCTACAGATATGTCGCAAAAGCGATTTTTCCGTTTAATTATATCCGGTACGGTATTAATTCCGTTTATTCAACAGTTGTCCTCGCGACCGTTCATTCACTGGCAAACGCGGACATTTCTTACTTTACCAATGAATGAACAACTTAACCTATCTTTTTTTCTCGTGACAGGTTTTCTCTTAACCCACGCCAGAAAATTAATTTCAGCTCTACATGATTATGATCTTATAAGACTAGTAAAGTATAAAATCAATAATATTATTGCAATTGGAGAATGAAAAATTATTTATACAAAATATCGTCTAAATACATTGGAAACCTAAC
Source organism: Andrena chrysosceles (assembly GCA_963855975.1). Lineage (NCBI taxonomy): Eukaryota > Metazoa > Arthropoda > Insecta > Hymenoptera > Andrenidae > Andrena > Andrena chrysosceles. The sequence continues at coordinate 2,846,995 of OY979766.1, read as the reverse complement.
CCCTGTTATTATCCCGTTCATTCACTGGGGTAACCTTGTTCATTCATTAGAAATTTATGTTCACTCACTGGTCATTCGCCAATTTTTTATTTAATCTTCTGCCAGACTTTTAATGAAAGTTATAATTATCAAACATTGCTAGAATTGTGTTCCGGAATGTCTGACTTTATTAATAAAACAGCTCGCTTACAGTAATAACATTCAGGGGATTAAATAATGATTTTTGAATACTAATTTTAAGAGACATGCAGCTTAAGCGTTCACTCACTGGACAGGTCACCCTACTTCTCAACTATGTTAACAGTACATATTACACTACCACAACTATTCCTACATAAAGAATCTCCACATTTTCCAATCTCCAAGCATTAAAAAGTTAAAATGAACACTGAAGCACAGCCACTCTCTTCCTATCAGTATTAACTCTTCCCAAGTATTTCAATATAGGATCACGAACAGCAGAAAAAAAGACGAATCACCGTAAGCTGGTGTCAGAATAAAAAGGATTATCCGGCGCATTATTACGCAAAGTTAAATTACCACGAGAAAAAATGTAACGCTAATGACGTCACGATCTTCAAAGTACCCAGCCACTTATCTGAGTTCGGCAACAAGGATGCAAGTCACCTACCCCCGCACGGTAGGAAGACGTTGATGTGAATTAATGGCGGCTTAAGTCATAGTTAGCGTCCAAGTGTTGCGCTTACAGGGGGCGTCGGTAGCTTCGGTATTAATTAACGCGACCCCAAAATCTCTTCTTAACCCCTGAACTCCCGTCTAAACGGCACTGTATCATGTTGATGCCCCGGTAAAAGGGGGAACGAGGGACGAGCCCGTGATTCTCCAACGAATACCCCATAAATATTATCTGTTCCTTCTTCGATATAAATATGGGCGTCTGCTATGCAACGATAGCCGATTAAACACTTCTATCAAATCCTACAGGCTTCCTAAGGGCTAATACACCTACAGCTAGCTCTCCTACCATCTTCCTTAATTTCCCTCCCAAAATCACAATTTACTCCTTCCTCCAGTTTCTCCATTTTCCCGAGACAGATACCGCCCGTGTGAAATCTATAACTCTCTCGAAAAATTATATTACGAAATTGTCCCCTGTACACAGGAATCCCTGGCGGTGGCAAAAACTTTCTTCCGGGAAGAAAAGGAGGAAATAACTAAACCGTAGATCATGGATTTTCTCCGTGGAAGATGAATGGGATCCTCGAGGATCCGCGGCGGGATCGGGAAGAAAATCTCAGGTAGGGAAATGGAATTGGCGGCCGGGGGGCGCGAGTTGTCGGTCGTAAAAAGTGAAATTTATAATCCGTAAAAACAATTATAGAGCCCGCGCAGTCGAAAGTCTCGCTCCTCCCACCCTCGACGCAGCCAGCAAAAAACGGCCAATATCTCCCGTTTGATTTATACGGTCGTGGCGTCCGTGGCCTGGCAACCGTACAGGGGCCAGCCCGTCGATATTAAATAGAATATTAAAGATTTACTAGGAGACAACAGCGAGAAGAAAACTTCCATCCCCCTTCTCCGCGAGAACGTCGCTGCTTTCTGCTGCTCCGCGTGCGCATCACCCGTGCTTATATGATGCGGAAGACCAAGGAAGGTTTGGACCACTGCGGGGGATGAGAGCAGGCCGTCCATTTCAATAAACTGCCCGCCATAAATCGTACGCGTTACATTCTGACGCGTACTCGCACCCATCTGCATGTGTCGCTGGTTGCTTTCGTTGTACGAGCTCTATCTGGCACAGAATTTCACCAGGAGCTCCCCACGTATGTGCTAGTGCCGAGAGGCAATTAGTCAGTTCGACGGGAACTCGTTCGTTCGCTCGCGAAATGGATGGAAGAAGGTATCGGGCCGCCGTGACTCTTCGAGGTGCATGCATCTGATTTAAGTTCACTTGATCCCCCAACGTCGCGGATCGCAGTGGCTTGAAACTGTCTCTCGCATTTATACGGCCACGGTTTTTTACACCTCGAGCCCAGTGCTCCGGCGTCTTTTCTTCGGGCGAAGCCCCTTTGCGGTCAAGTAATAAAATTGGACTGCGGGCAGTTTCGCCCAGCCGGGGCGAACGCCTTATTGCATGTAAAACATTTATGTCCCGTGGATATTGGCGAACTCGTACGTGCCGCCCCGGATTCTGCGTACATCTTATGCCACCTCTGGGATAACAATATTGCATGCATACCGATTGTCTACACTCTACGTGCTTCCAAGTGGCTTGGTTAACGTCTTCGATTCGCTGCACTTTGATTTACAGTCTCCTGTTCGTTCACTTCTAACTAGTCTATTCTTTTTTACTCTAGTCCACTTTTCTTGGGTTGTAGTTCATTTTATTTGAATTTCTACTTTACGAACTTTAAGAATTTCCTTGGACTGTTGAGTTCACATAATTCTGCAGTTTTTTTGTATCAGCAGGACAGTCACAGCCACAAATAAACAGCAGTATTAGATATGCGAAGAATTTTTTTTATTATCTTCAATGATGTAGAAATACAGTCTAAAAAGATTTTTAACACTGTGACGTTTAAATAACACAAAGTGATAACGGCGCATTAATTCGGTCAGTTAAACAAGTTTTTTTTTTTAAAAAAAGCTAATTTGCAATTATTAGGATATAAATTCCTCCGACGTTTCGGTCTGTGTTTAGACCTTTTTCAAGGAAGATACAATAAATACTGCTTTCGCTTATTAATAAGTCACACGTTTGCTAAGTACGTGCAACCCGCGAGTCGGTTGGAACGTGACTGAAGTAAACAGTATAAATCTTGGGAACTTTTAAAGGTGAAAACAAACTGTAGCTAAACTGAAGTCAAAAGTAAGAACCGTTGAATATTACGAAAAGATTTTAAAACTAAACGGAAATGACATTTTAAACCTCACAAACACACAATCAAAATACCACTGATTGAGTTCATGTGGTAAAAGCCCACACTCTTAGGTTTGTGAAATATAATTACATAATGTTATTGTATTATGTATTAATGATTCAATCATATAAACAGAAGTAAACAACTCTATTAGAAGAATTTGCATCATGAACCTTATTGTTTCAATAAAGTTGCGTAATAATTTTGTATTTGAGGTGTTTCATACCTAAGATTTACGCTAGGTTGTTTAATCATATGCAAAGTCTCTAACAGAATTCTGCGACTCCAATTGGTCTCTTTATCAACAATTTTAACATTGTCGAAGTCAAATCTATGTGACGTTTACCTTTTATTTAAATAAAATTCTAAAAATGACTTATTTTTGGAGTGATTTGTAGAAGGGTTCCCTTAATTGTTAATTTTCTCATATAATAATATCACGATTACTTATTAACGTTAAACCAATTTCTTAGCCGACGAACACCACGCAATTTTCCCATAAACGATTATTTCTTTAACACAGCCGAAAGGAAGCAGATACTCAAAGATTCCCCCGACATTCAAGACGGAGCTTGCAAACTTGTAGATTAGCAAGCACTACGACCACTTTCCCAAAAGACAACGTTGATCGCTCCGAAACACTCGGGGGAGGAATAATAAATTTCCCTGGCTCGCGATAGTGGCGGCGTTACGCTGAATTATAACGAACAGTTTGACGGCACGGTCTCGGTGCCACGGATCGTCAACGTGACGTTCAACAGTTGTATCGCGCTTCGGGAAGCGCGACATTAATAACGCGTATACGTCGTACGGGTACGTGACACCGGGTAGCGGAGACTGGTCGGTTCGTGACGAGCGTATTAGCCTCGTTAAGGGTGGCCACGGTGTTTCTCTGATTCTTCCTTCTCCGCCCAGCCCCTGGCTTGCGACCCTCTCGGTTACGCGCCGTGACGGTTTTCGCGCGCGCGCTCGTTTATGTGCACGCGTGCAACGTGTCACGCGTGCAATCCAATTTTTCTGTCGAAACACGCCTCGACGTGGCTGTCCGAGGAGTTTAAATGTAGGCTGAAAGTTCGTTGGAAAATGCGAAATTTTATGTGAAATAGGTTTTGGAGATTTGAACGTGTGGTATTTCTGTGGAAGATATTTAACGGAGAAGGAAATCTGGTGGGGTAGGTAGAAAGTTTCCTGTAAAATTTAATAGGTTTGCGATTCATTATATTAAGGAGAATATATCTCGTTTGAATTGGCTTCATTATTTGATAATATATGGGTATATATGGCTGGAAGATTGTGGCCACGCGTCCACCCCTCGAATACTCCGGCGAATTTACACGGTTGAAAATTCGATTCACTTTACAGTCACCGTCCCCCATCTCTGGAAGCACGACGCAGTACACGCCTGGGGACCGTTTAAATCCCCTTTACCGTCTATTTTAAACAATTCGCTGCCCTAGCAAACACCCCCCTATCAGTGATAAATCACTAAAATTCAGCGTCGCGGCTGGCAAACGTTTTTAACCCAGTTCCCGTTAAATTCAGGTTCTGTTTCTTTCGTAACAATTAATTCGATTGAATTGATCGATAGACTAAGCCGTTCCACCGTTTCACAATACTCGGAAGAAGAAACGCGAGAAGACCTAGCATTATCACACCACGGTTGATATCTTTAGAATTTTATATGGCAGTCGCGTTCCACACAGGCTAAGGCAATACTTTACGCTAATATTCAAAGTAAATATGTAGGGTAGGGAGGAAAACAGGGAATCTCCATTTTTAGTGATTCTGCGATGTGTAACGTATTTTCTTGGTGGCAACTGGGGCCACAGAACTGTTGAATCACTGAGGGTTATAAAGTAGAAATGTTCACATAAGACGAGGTTAAAGATTAGGGGTAGTGATTAAAAACAGCGAATGTTCACCCTCCACTGGAATAAAACGAGGAATGTCCCTGGTCTTCCTACTTGCACTACGACAGGAGCCCTTGGTCCGTCACTAATTCTTGTTTTTCCTGTTTTATATTAGGGTAGATGTCCCAATTACTGCCACATTAAGCTCATCGCGTAATTTTCGTTAATTATTTCAGAAGTTATTTAGCCTCAAAATCATTCCAAGTTGTAGCATACTAATGCTTAAGAACTCTTTTATCTAAGAAATTTTTTTTATAGTATAAACAGTATGTTTTAATTGCTAATTAATTGAAAAAGTATGTATAAGGAAGTCCAATGTCCCTAAAACTGTCATTCACCTTTTAATATTAATTTATAAATATCAGTATGCAATGCTTCTCTATTATTATCTAACACGGAAACCTAATTTAACATTAAAATTTTTTTCCCTTACGATTTTGCACGCATTATTTCACTATTAAGTAAAATAATTAAAGTGACAGTAATAGGGACACTGTCAGTAATTGGGACATCTACCCTATATTCATTATTCTACCAACCCGCCAATGTGAGATACAAAAAGATACAATTCAGTCTAATAGAACTATCTTATTCCCGCTACCTTTCCCAGTTCAACCTTCCCTTCCTCCATTACTGTACACAATCGCGATGGGCCCACGAAACTTCAAAGGGCACTTATCAACCAGACTTCACCCAAAAATTATGCAAGAACGTAACAATCGCTCTATCGACAGTCCAAGCTCGAAAGGTGATCCAATTGAGAGATGACCCCAGCTCGGCAAAGACCACCACTGACGCAACAGAAACTAGGAGACCGACCTCATCGCGTGTACTTACTACGTACTCCAAGTCTCGTCGAAGGGACTTTGCTTAAAGCGTACAAGAATGTAACGATCAGCTGGGCCAGCCACAGCGAGTGTCAAGTATGATCCAATTGAAGATGACCCTAGCCTACCTGGCGTCACTATTGGCATAATAGAAGTAAGTAGCCCGCGGGCTAGTATCCGATACTATCCGCAGTTGCGACCACACGATGGGGCTTCGATTCTGTGGTACGAGGCGAAAGTGCTAGGGACCAACGATCCCCCTTTCAGCCCCGCGTTCCCTGCACTGTGTGGCTTCCACGCTCCACTCAATCTGCACCTACTTAACCTTATTTACCCGGCTGTAAATTCCTGAATCCGTCCCGACGCGTCGAGGCAGGGCTCTAAGGACGCGGCTAAGATCTCGGCTGTCGCGGGCGCCGAGGATGTATCGCGCTCCTCCGAGCGCCGGTCGCTCCGGACCACTAAATTTCGTTTTATGGCTAGAATCTGTGACATCATCGACACCCATAAAACGCCCCGGGGGCAGCCTTCTCGTCCCGAACAACTTCCTCCTTGATGCGTGCCGTTTTATCGAGGCCTCCGCCGACTGGCTATCGCTCTTCTGCCACTTTGTCATGCGAAATACGCCGAGCTCCGACGAGATTAAAGCGTACCTTGACTGGAGAACGCTCGTAACGTTCTATCAAACGCGGATAAAGGAGACGGAGAAGCGCCGCGAGCACCGCGCATTCCTCGCGGAGGACATTTATTGGCACGGAGATATCGCGGGAGATGAAGGATTTCTGGGGAGGTGGAGTTCGGGTGGAATAGAATGATGGTTTGATGATGAAATTGCTTTGGAAGTTGGGGAGTTGCGGTGGACTTTGAAGATATGTAGGTGCCACAGTCCTTTCATGTTATTTAATTAGAATGGAATAGAATTTGTTGATTTTCTAGAATCCTTCGATTTCTCTGTGAAGAGATTTTCCTGTTTAATGATTACACGCACTAGGTGGCTAATTTATGACACCTCTTTTTGCAGGATGGGGATTTTCCTGGCAACTGTCGTGTTCCGCGGACGAATTACGGAAAAGCAAAACGGTCAGTGGGATGCTCTTTGGATGTATGCCAGTGCGAGGCGAAAGAAAAGGACTGTCTCTCCATTTCCCTTTCAGTGGACTACGGTATCTGATACGCGCTATCTTTATGGCCGCTACATATATGTAACTTATGTACAAGAAGGTCCCTCGCACACGAGACCCCGATGCGTGCACGCGTGCTTACACACGGCTATCGGATCATTTCGATATTGAATCCCATTGATATATCCCGAACTGCGAACCCAGACCGTTATTATTCCACCTCGTCTAACCACGCTTCCTCGAACATCCACTTTCTCCGGGTTCCAGTCGACATCGGGTCGCTCGATCCTCTCAGGATTCACCGTGTCCTTCCCTTTGTTCTATAACGTGGAACCGCGGGGCTCTCTAATCACCCGACGGAACGGACAATGGAACGATTCCATCGATCTCTAAGACGATGGACATGGTAGATACTGGGCTATGCGAAGAATTAGTGTAAACGTGGAACCAAGCATTCGCAGGACCGGCGTGAGTTTATATCTCCTTTAATTATTATTATATATATAGCTGAATTTTTTTGCAACTTACTGAAACGTTAGTAAATACGTGTGGATAATGTTTATCGATAAAAACTGTGTACTTTTTTGTGCGTCGTCCCTAAAGAAAGGCAAAAAATTAGCCTTCTAGACGAGAATAGCCCCTTTAATACAAGAAACGTGAGACAATCTAAGTCCAGACCTAGTAGATCCTTGGGTACTCCAAGTACCTATCCAAGGTATGGCTACTAAATCCAGACGAACACACAGAAATCTCAATCACCAGCACCTCCAACCAAGAAACCTTCCAACACGCACCCCAACAACCTCTCAGCCTCCACCACAAATATCCAACCCCCAGATCCTGCATTAAAAAATCTCGAAAGACTCAGTGCTCCAACGAAAAGCTAACAATTACTACACACACAGCCACCCCCATTCATCTACTCACGTTTCCCCATAAAGTTTCCCCATATGCAACGCGGTGTCATCCCCCGACAAGCACATACGTCATACACGAACCCTCAAGAAGATCAAGCTACACGTTTCCAGCGGATCGAAATACAGGTGCGATTATCAGCCGATAATCTCCGCGGGCATCGGTACAGATTCGTCGGCCTGGTTGCGAACGACAGGGGATGTCTCCTCGTTCTTATGCTAATGAGACGGTTCCTTGCCGCTGGAATCGGCAGTTCGTAGATCGCAGCCGGCACCGGACCGACTCTTACCTCCCTCCACGGTCATCCAGCCACCACTTTCTTCTCCCCGTGTGTCCTTCGAGGGGGTGGACAGTGCGGCGATCGCGCAATAATACTAAAAAGATAAAACCTCCGGGTGGAAAGGGGCCATCGGGGAAGGAGGGGGTGGGATGTCCACCCTTCGAGGAACACGGTCGGCTATTGCTTCGAGGCTAGGTGGCCCATAAGCTACCGACCTTACGTGGATGGACAGTAGGGGCTCTCCTTCTGCCCCCCGTTTTCCCCACTTTCTTTCCCCCCCTCTGCCTCGTCTCTCCTCACTGTTACACGCGCCGCATACACGTACGCGTTCGCACAATGGCCAAGTGTACGACCCCCGAAGCGAGGTTTGTGTGCTGCGCTAATAATGGGCGGGTGAGCCGATCAGCCAGTTGACCGTGACTAGATAAAAAATACTGCCCGACAGCCGACCAACCCCTCACCCTGTCGCCTCCGTCCCGACCCTCGGTCCATCCGCCATCCCCCTCAGATTCACGCACACGCGGCGGGTGAAGGCGAGCAACAAACTACTCCTCGGGCAGCGTTGTCATGCTAATCGAGTGCAAGTCCACGGGACACTGGATAGCCTCTGTAGGGTAGTTTGCGCGAAATCGCTGGAAGAAGGCTGCTAGGGGCTCCACTCGTAAATTCCATCGCCGACTGTCTCCGGGGGGTCAGTAACGCTGTCGACGCGTGTGTAACGCTTTTACTTGGACTGGCCGTGGCTTCGCCGCTGGCTCGTCGCGAGTAGGATCACCTGATACTCGTGTAACACCTGCGCAAATGTTGAGACGTTCGTGACGGCGATATATTTTCACGGACACCCCCAAAGGACGATGTTTCGTAGGGCCAAGCGACTCGATTTTACTTATTGTTGTAAAAGTGATAATTAAATCGTAGCCTGATGTTAAAGAGCTATACAGCGTAGATACTTTCTTTTAGAACAGGGGTGCACAAGGAGCTGTTTTCAGCGCCTAGCGGCGAGCAACCCACCTGTCTCGTTGCTAACGTTAGAATCGGTGAGGAGAACTGCAGTAGTGTACGTGCACGTGGTATGACTTGAACCTAGCCATATATACTTATGCTACGAGCCTACAAGCGCGCACATACACTACTACAGTTCTCCTCACCGATTCTAATGTTAGCAACGAGACAGGTGGGTTGCTCGCCGCTAGGCGCCGAAAACAGCTCCTTGTGCACCCTTGTTTTAGAAGAATAAAGCTAAGCATTTTATTCCTCTTTTTATATCACTGAACAATTGTTGTCTTGAACGTGTTAAGGGTTGATGCCTGGTTTGGTAAATATTCAGTTTGACGCTTTCAGTGGCCAGGGGTTTTGAAAAATGCAAGTAAGAGTTTTATGAAGAATTGTAGAAAGTGAACTTAGAGCTTGGTTGTTTTTAAAATAAAGATTCGAGGATTTGGTATTTCTGATGTTTTCCGAAAACTAAATAGTGAACAAGGTGGAAATCCCTCGGCGTGAAAATACGCCGACGCCAATCGAAGTGTTGATTTTCATTCGCTGGCTTATTTTTAGTCCAAGAGGGAAATGTGTGAGTCCGTCACTTGGATGTCGTCTATAGAAATTAATTTCTGGTTTTTTATCGCGTAAAAGAGGCTGATTAATCGATCGTCCGTATCGACAGTCGTAAGGTACCGCCAGGAAATGGGCCAGCACTTGCTCGCGCCAAAGTTGTGCAGGACTTGACTTATGAATTCTTCTGGAGGATGGACGATGGGCAGCCGCCTAGCTATATAATAAAATAAACTGTCAGCAGCAGCTCGCATAAAAATGCTAAAGAGGTCCGCGGTCCATATTGTCCCTGCGTGTGCCGTGCAGATGTTCCGCAGCCTGTGCCGCTCTGGCTTCACTGAGCACGAGATTTTTTAAATCACCAGTGTAAGTAAATATCGATGGATATTAAATATTATTCACGGCTTAATTTTAATAGGTAACACCTAATAACAACTGAGTACCTTTATGCAAATTTTGTTTTAACGTTGCTGGATTATCATACTCTTGTATAGGTAAATCGATAATCGACTTTGGGATAATCGAAGATAATTGAATATTCAAGATATTTCCATTTAAGTCCCTGGTAGCATTTATTGTTGGCATTTTGATGGTCAACTAATTCCCAACTTGGGGGTTGTCGTTAATTAGCCATTCAGCTGGTTATTTCCATTACGAAATCACGAAACGCTTCGTGTCTATCACGCTGATAAATGCACGGCAGATAGATCCGTATCTTTCTCTTCTCGTTCCTGTAAATCATTGCCGAGACATTTAACCCCTGGACGGTTCGTAACCGCGGGTGAAACCCTGTTCGTCGCACCCCCGAGCGTCCAATACCCACCATTCCCTTCCATTCTGCACCCAATCTCAAAATTGCGCAATATCGTAACCGAAAATATGGAAAACTCTGCAAAAGGAGTTTTCGCAGTTGCCTGCAATTCCTGAATAACTTCAGTCTCAGATATCGTGGACCTTATTTCCTCGTTAAAGTAAGTGGAATGACCCACCAAGTCACTTATTTCTGAGATACGTAGATACCAGGTACTGGGACACCTAGATACCAACTACTGAGATACATAGATGCGTAGATACGAGGTACTGAGATGCCTAGGTACCTAAACACTAAGATAGTAGCTACTGAGATACTTAGATACTTAAACACTTAGATACTAGCTACTGAGGAACCTAGATACCTTGATACCTAAATACCTAAGTACCTAAATACTAACTACCGAGATACTTACATACTAGCTACTAAGAAATCTAGATACCGCGACACCATATTATATTGCTATCGCTGATCTACATTACCACCCCCGTAGTCTATGTGACAACTTGACAAACTTCAAGATCTAATTCTTTCTCAAAGCCCTATCTTATTTCTCTCACCGTTCACAGTTTAAAGTTTAAACTTCCTTCTGACTATTACCATGCGCAGCTTCCAACCACTCAGCAAGTACATACCCCACTCGACCTGGGGTGTGCGCGATCCAACCAACACGTGCCACCCGAGATAAAACCGAGCGTCGTCGTATGTTTACACGGGGCACGGTTTTACTGCACCCCCGTGCAATTCTACAAAAAGGCGTACAGAGTGACTTCGACGTGACTCCGCGAAGAAGGGCGAACATCCTCCCGAGAGGTGGAAAGGCCGCGAGGTGGTGGCTCGGCGCCGGTACAATGATAATAATAACTGGCCATTGGGGGTGTGCGAGGGTTGAAGGTTGTATCGTGAGTAGGCGGGGCCACCGGGGGGTGGCAGGCGCCTCGATTCCAACGCGGAGTACGAGGCCGACCCTACAACTGGATAGGTATTCCCCGTGCCATGGGAACCTCATGGAGAGCGACGGCGCGAGAACTGCTACCCCTGGTCACCACCCCCGCGGCCAACCCGTTTTCCACAAGCAACGTGCCCCAGGAGCGCCTCTTCGCGAGAATATGGTCCTCCCACGTTTGAAATTCGGTCATTCCAGTCCTGTTTTACTTTCTTGTGCCGCGGGAGGGGTGCAACTATAATATACGACCTCTAATCGAATATCGTTGTAAGTGGTGTGGTGTGTGAAATTTATACTACTCACTTATGAAGTGGTTACGAGACAGTAACAGAAATTCTGATATTCCCTCGGATTCGATAAGAAGAGGAATAGGAACATATTAAAAGCTCAGAGCTTGGAATTCAAGAATCCCGCAAAGACTGATTGATTAACTCTTGTAGAGCATTCATACACAAATTAGTATCTCATCTTCTTATCATTTAAAATCCTCATTTGTTCCAACAAGTACCACTAATATTTTGAAATTTAGAAGTGGTCCAAATCGCCCCTGTATCCACCAGGCTTAGCTACATACAGTGCACCGAGCAATAAGTTATTGAATTCAATTGAATTTACAACCCACTACAGCTGGATATTATAATATCGCTTCGAATATGATGACATACTATCGTTTACAGTTACGAATGCATTGCAGTTGACTGTAATTTCACTCATTACACGTGATGTATATTTCAACCCGTATACCGAGCATTTATCCCTGCGAATTGAACACACGAATCAGCACCGTCGTTAAAGAGACGCTTAAACACATTCCATTAGATACCACATACGTCGTATGAAGCTCGCGGCGGAACTGCTGCTCGCGGTACGTATCGCAAGGGTGCCGGCTAACGAGATCATCTAGCGAATCGCACGCGCCTCCGCGGGGAAGGGTCTTAAAACCGTTAACGATATCACTCGTCAATCACGCTGATGACTGGTGATTGATGCGCGAGGAGGCAAAGACGAAGGAACGAGTTGCACGGCGTAATGCCGGAAAACACGATCAAATCCGCCTTTACCGAGAACGCGCCCAACAGCCTCGATCCACCCTGGCCCTGTGACTCGCATGAACGACCGTGAATCGAATCGTCGTCTGCCACGACGATAAAAGTAATTCCATTTGACCGAACGAGCAAGAACTTTCGCATCGCAGCCCCGCGCGACCCTCGAGCCGCCAAGTTCAACGGGGCTCAAGGGTTGAAAATCGATGAAGGAATCTTCTCTTTCCCCGATACATTTCAGCCAACATCGATCGTTAAGCCTCGCATATAATTTCGCACCAGCTTCGTACCTGACATTTCTGCGAATATTTTATGAAATAATATTGAAACAATGTAACTAGTGTTTGTAGGGGTGGAAGTGTTTATCTAGTTTTATTTTAGGAAGAAGTCTTTTGCTCGAGATTTAAGGGCGTCCGACTTTTGCCAGCGAGAGATTTATAATTTCTCCCGGCGTACAGGGTGACTTTCAGCGGGGGCGTCATCAACGTCACCCCCGGAGCAATTGAACGCTCGCCCCCTTCTTTCTACTCGCCGCAACCAGCAAGCATCGCGTCGGTGTTCCTCTTAACGGGAACGGGGAAAAACGAGTGCTGGCACCCCGTAGCTGTTTGACTTAATTTTATGAGGGGTCGCCTGGGACATCGAGGGCGGTACGGCCACCCACCCTCCGCCCTCTGTGACGGCACAGTTGGTCGGGGGGATGGAATCCGCGTCGGGGGCTTAGCGGATAAAAATTATCCGTTTAAAGTCGAGAAGCGCTATAAAAGTGTAGTTAAGCTAGCGCCTCGGAAACGGGCCACCTATTACCACCTCCTCGCGCGCCCCTCATTTGCCGGCCGCCCTGTAATAACTATAATTGGTAAATAGCTGAAGACTCGGGGGAGGGAGCTTGGGGAATTAAACGACAATCTTCCAAACCGTCCCGTTTAAATTATCTCGACTTACTTCTCCCTCCCTTAGCATCTCGCAAATGAACGGACGCACTTAAAATTTGAAGAAACTACCCCTAAACTTCAAACTTAGAAACTGGAGATATGATTACAGAACAAGTGACACCAGCAATAATCTTCACTGATTAAAAGTTCCACCACGAGAATGATGTAAATCAGGCAAACCTGAGGATCGAGCTCGGAACGTGGCTTGGAATTGAAAGAGATTTGGAGAGAAGGAAGATTGAGAGAGAAGCTCGTTGTCGCAAAGCTTCTGACTGCCGCGATCAGGGGTCACATCGTCCAGCAGGAAGAAGAAAAGGAGAAGAAACGAATGTGCCGCTGGCTCCGCGTGTGCGTGGAAAAAAAAACACCTAATATTTATGGGCCAGCTGATCGGTCTCTGGTCTCCACTCGCTGATCGGATCTCACTAAATCACCGTTCGTATACGCCTAGGAAGGAACTAGTCGTCCCCTCGACCCCTTTACGGGGGCGGAAGACGGCCGTAAGGTCCAGCGTATGCTTCACGCGAGGACGGAGGAAAAAAGAAATATCGATCGACGGGAAAAAGCAACTCTATCCGGCCGTTTGTTCTATTCTTCGGAGACAATACAGAAGCCTCTAGGGTAGATGTGTGGGCTGTTAGGATGATTGCCCATGAATCAGTGCCTGGCGACTGTGACTCAAAACGCGAGGAAATGAATTGATTGGAAGTGATAGGATTTGACGCACTGAACCTAATGATGTATAATCTCAAGGGACGATTAATACTTTGTAGGTACGTAACACAACAATTTTAGGAATGTTTTACCTATCCCGGTTGCTTGTAATAGGCAAACAAAGATTGCACGTGCATACCCCTTACACCTTCTTTTTTTGATTCATCAACTATCAACTTCCACTGCACGAAGATTCTCAATGATAATCACAGGAGCCTAACGTTCATGGGCACGGGGTATAAAGTATTCGCAACCCCGAGTGACGGCTGTGTATACGTGGTCATCCAGTAAGAGAGGGAAGGGTGGTTTGATCTGATTAGCGAGTATCGATTCTTTTTCACGACCCGACTGCCCGACTGGGTCAGGGTAGCCTTCTTCAGGGTCATTACACTGACATGTCTCCATTAACATAACGTCACCCGTTCCACGAATACAACAGACCGCCGCATAAGAATGAAGCAGAAGGATCTCCAATGCTGCAGTCTGCATTGTTCAGGGTCCACTGACCTCTGGTGCGCGCAGAAGAATTCCGATGGGAAGTTGACGCACGGTCGATGAACCATCCCTCGAAGAAGTATCGAAATAGACGTCACGGGGACGTTTGCAAACGTATACGCAGCGTGTGTCAGTTAAGTTCGACGTGGCCATTCAACGTGGATCCTCGATCGCTCGCCTGAAAGACTAGGTCAAGGTGGCAGTCTTCGTGATCTCCTTAGTTCCGCGTCCCACTGCAGGTTTCGTTCATTCGTTTATTCGGTGAATATGGATCGCGTGTGTTACCAGTCGGTGGAAGGCACACACGCTCCTCGGCGCATGTACGTGTGCCGGCCGGGTTGTATGTGGGCACGGATATAACCCATGTGCCGCGTCATCAACCACCGCGAACCTACACCGTCATCAGAAGTGAAAGATGCTGGCGTCGCCGAATCTTCCCTTTCTCCACCTTCTCTACGCGGCGAGAGTAAACGTGACGTCACTGGCTTAAAGCTGCTAGACGAAATGAGAAGAACCGATTGATTTGTCCTTTTCATTTCGTTCACCTTGCTCCGCTCTTCTCGCTTCGGGCTCCGTGTTCCAAGATCGAATTCTCCCACTTCGCGGCCACCTGGAGCTTGCCACTGTTCCTGCGGAATCTGTGTCGACGTTCAGGCTGTTAAATCGTTTCCGTGGATTGAGTTAGTGGCGTGGACGGTTCGTAGAGGGTGTGCAGACTTTGTTCATGCACATTGCGTTTTTGGGAATTTGCTGAGGATGGTTTTGAGTTGCGTGCGGAGGAGTGGTGTGTCGTTTAACTGGGCCTTGTTGGATACAAACCTAATATCACCGAGGATATTAGAAAATAGTCATAGAACGACACTCGGAAATTTGAAAAATTAATTCTTTTGAGATAAAGAACAATTCATCTAGAATAATTAAAGTGGGGCAGTTGTTGCGGTCGAAAAGGACACAGCAATCTTTGTAGTACTAGGTTCTAGGAAGGATTGAAGCATTGGTCCAGAGTTCAATTATTTGTCCCCTCTTGAAATGTAATAGAGTGGTGGTCAAAAGGAAGTTTAGAATATATCTGTGGTTGTAAGGAAAAACGACCCATGTCACAATTTCAAAAAAATTGAGTTTATACATTAATTCAACTGTAGAATATTGGATGTATGTTTTTATCAGAAAAAAATGCATGAAAACGAATTTTATACGTTGAAAAAATAATGCAATTTATCCGAAGTCCAATATTCAATTAATACACATTTGGCAAAACAACAAGTCCACAAAATTTAGAGAATTCGACGTATCTTTCCTTTGTGATTGCTTTTTATTTTCTATTTTTATTTATCTGCATATACTATAACGTATTTTGCGTAAAACAAAATGAGCAAAATTATATTTTATATTTTTATTTTACTAGAAACAGCACACTATGAAATACCAGTGATACATAAATGTGTAACTTGTATTTTACACAACACAATGCAAAGCACAGAAGAAAATGAAAGAAGACAAAGAAGAAAGTAAGAGAAGGAAAAGTAATTAGAAAAACTACTTCACTACGACACATTTAAGCAGAACAACACAAGTCCAGTGGACTTGTGTCGTTCTGCCTAAAGTGTATGTAAATTATTACTATTTTGTTTATTATTATTTACGTTAATTATACGAATATTGAATATTATGCAAAGTGAAGGAAATATACGTTTATATCGTAAGATGAAAACAAGGAAACATTGCTAATAAGAAGAATTGGTGTTTAGAACTTTCAACGACAATAGGTATCTCGAAAGTGAAAACATGTGACATGGGTCGTTTTTCCTTACAACCACAGATATATCTTTAGGGTTTTTACTTAAAAAGCCCGGCGATCCACGAGAAGCTTATAGCAGATTTTTCTGTGCCCCCCGCATAAATATTTATTATAATAAAATTTAGAAGTACAATAAAAATCCGGTTTTTCTTTGACCCCACACAATTTTGGAACCCGGCCCCGCAAAAATTCACCCCGGCCTCGTCTTTACAGGAGTTGCATAACAAACTTAATACTAGACTTTACGTATCAATTTCGTATCACTGCTCTATATTACAACCCCCTGATAGGCTAACCTATGGGCTATCAATTTTAAGAACTTCTGTTACCGTTCGGGGTTACTGTACATAAGGTACAGTACTGGGAATATTTATTGCATCACTCTGAAATTTACGTAGGTAGCTCACAGAATTTTCATAGCAATGTGATTGACAAGACGATTCGTATCCACCTTCTTTTAACCAAAGTATTAAGCTACACATTTTTGCAATACCATTTTCCTGCACTAATATATAATAAGAGAGGTATAAATGATAACCTGTTTATTCAACCGATGCAATATATATTTCCAATTAAAGATTCCTTCAGTTCAATTTACTTGCACGGACACCCCAACATTACTCACCAAACTGTACCCCAACTGCACAATTATCAAAAGTGCAATGAAATGAACGATCGTTTCTCCACCCCCTTCCCCACTCTCCCTCTGATAACCCAAGCTCAAGTTGATACAATGTTGTAGGTATACGATTAAGCCATGACATCAGACCACCTATATAGCAATGCAAGCACTGAACACTCCACAGAACGCAGTATGCGTGTGGTCTGCGGTAATTAATAACCGTGATATCAATCCTTCAAAGGAAGTGCGATTAATGGCTGTAAACAAGACGTAACAAAACAATTCGCGCCGAGAATCATCTGACTCAGGTAGCGCACAGTATTCGTAATCATCCCATTAACGCATGCGCTCATGCAAGAACTAATTCATTCTATTATGCTGAAACTTCTACCACCAGTATTTAAATCGCAGCTCGTTTCGCGCGAAAGATGATGAAAGTGTACCGCCCACTGTTTATCTACAATTCACTGACATACTGGACACAAAAGGTGGCGGAGCGCGATGGTGCACGTACGGCGGGTCTACTCGCGTACGAGGAGCATATAGATCGAAGGGAGGCGACGTCTACGTCACGCAGGGTAAGGGGTTGCCGCGCGGAGAGGAGAGTCGCACAAGGGGTGACGGTGGCAGATAGAGATAGGCCACGATGCCGGCGTGACTTGACAATAAAGCTCGGTCTCACCTCCAGCTTCGTTCCGCAGCCTCCTTTTTGGTCCCTCTCACGGCTCGTCCTTCGCGCACGGGCCGACCATCCCCTTCACGCTCGGTCCATCCGCTTCACCCGATACCCCAGCGCCCGCGAGCCATTGACTACTTCGGCTATCGCCCGGCTGCTCCATAACGCGCGGCCGTACGAACAGTTATAAAATGTGAAACTTGAGCCGTGAAACGGGCCCGCTAGCTTTCAGGCCCTTATCTCTCGTCGAAACACTGCCGGTTGCGCGTGTGTATACGCGTACGCTTGACACGCTCGAGGACAATGATCTCTGGAGCTCCCTTCCACGCACCTTCGGCTCTTGGGACTTTTATTAACACCTCCACTGGAATTCTAGAGCTTCGTAAAAAGAAAAGAAACCTGGATTCGATCCTTTCAATAAATTTTTATGATTACTTGATGCATTTTATTCAATTTGAGTTAAGGGGTAACACCACTCTAGAGGCAGAAAAAAATACCTAAATTTGACAATTTATTTTGGGAGTGTGACAAACGGAATAGAATTTCTTTTCAGAGGGTTTATTTAACACATATTGAAGTACGAAAAATAATTTTTTTAGTGTCATTTTCATACAAAATGGCGACGACAGAGCCCGTCGTCGAAAACAGCTTTTGTGAAAACACCGCCACGGGAGGACGGATTTCTCGGCATGTATGAGTCGTGGAACAAAAAATCAAAAAAATTTATAATCTATATACAATTGGCTTTGGAAGTACGTAGGGGTTTTTTTTAATCAATTTTTGTGGAAGTGGTGCAGTTGTTAAGAAATAAATCGATTTTTTGCCCTAAAAATGAGCATTAAATTGGTTATAAAAAAGAAAGTTTACATTCAATCAAAAAACGGCTACGTACTTCCAAAGAGAATATTGTTGTAAAGCTACTGTAAAAATTTCAAATCGATTCATGCGATAGTTTCCAAGAAATTCGTCCTCCCAGTTTGAAAAAAGTGGATTCGAGAAAAACGCGTTTAAAATTTTATGAACATTTTAATCCTTTAAATTTTTGTTTATCTTTAATCTGCGATGCCTGCACCATACATTTGGCCATCTAGGTCGATGTTCGTCTCCTCCTTCCTTTCTAAAGTATGGTTTAAGCAAAAAAAAACATCGATCCTAGAGTGGTGTTACCCCTTAAAAAGATTTTTATCGAATTCTAGAATGGTTACTTGGAAAATAAATGCGGGAAGAATTCGCTTTTTACGCATTAGTGCTTCTATAAAGTTTTGAATGAAGAAACGAATGTTGAGATTGTAATGTTGATTAGGAGTATGTAGTTGAGAAATGTATGTGGTGAATATTGATACTTTGAATGGATTATATGAAGGCCCTGTTTTAATTGTAACACGAGTATGGAGTGAGAATGATTGTATCAATTTCCGACGTGCTATCACCCCTAATCGCTTGCTAAATGTATATAGCGTTATTACGAGAGCTCTTGTGGCAGTGACGAGGATAGAATACTGAAACGAACCTGCTGCAAGTAGCGATCAGTCAATCTGTCAGTGTGACGAGCGACGTCTGTTCAGAGGGTCGCCGAGGGTCGAAGACAAGCCCATTGTCAAGCGACCCCTGCGGACAAGTTAGTTAAATCCTCGTTAGAACTTTATCCACCTTCTCGCTTGACAGCCGCTGAAAACGCGACTGACTTTTCGCGCTTCTAAGCGTGCAATCTCCACACCGATCACCCCGCGTCTCAATACTCGGGAAATAAATGAAGTATACCAGTATTTACTGTCATTAATGCTTATGTAACACTTGTAAAAATTGTATACCTACTTTTCTGTATCTATCATATTACATTATACAATAGTTATTTGGAAGATAAGTTATAGTATTGTCAGTGTACTTAAATTTTGCATTACGGATTATAATATCGAAGATGAGATTTGAAGTTGTGAGAAAAACAATTCTTTTTTGTTAAAATTCGCCAAATTTTTAAATTTTAATAGTAAGGGCTAAAAATATTGGGGGGAAAAATGGCCTGGGGTGCGATACCTCCCGTGTGATTACGAAGGGTTAAACCAAATTTCTTTTTTCGAAAATACTAAAAGTGGACATACAATGTTTATGCACTAAGCCATCGATATGTTCAACTAAATTAAAGTATTCAAAAATAAGATGTCCCTAGTTCTCCACACGTGTGTCACTATTAAAATAAATTTTTCATTTTCAATGCCCCGTTGCTCTCTCAAAAACGGTAGCTCCAGTTTTCTGTTCTATCAGGATTAATGTAATTAATTAATTAATATATCCAACGATTTCCATGGTAATACAGCACATGCACAATGTTCGGAGCGTTCGCCCTGACTTTTGTGTTGTTTGACGAACATTATCTCTAGATCTGCGTGCAGAATAATTCGCGCTCGCGGCTCCACGGGGCACGTGTGTGCAGATCCACGGTGTCCCGAACCTTTTCGTTCTGCAGGGCTGCGGGTTTCGCCGAAAGAGGTGAACGTTTTGTTTACCGACGTTCCATCTCGATGGATTCATCGCCGAGCTGCGGTGTCAGCAGAAACGTCGTTGCAAATAAAGCGAGGGAAGCGACGGGGCCCGAGCGCGTTCGTTCATGAAAACGCGCGCCAATGTTTCGCGTTTTTTAACTCCGAGTCTCTTTTGACCCAATCGTATGCCCATGCTTGTAACCCTACGTCCCTTGGATCTTTTTTCACGCAATTGTATCTCGATATCCGTAACCCTACTACCCCTAGGTCTCTTTTGACCCAACTGTGTTTTAATTTCTTTAAAAACACCGGTAACTTTGGGAAGAATATAAGACTGGTGTTGTTAATATATGCGTTTATCGTTTCTTGATTTTATGGTAATCCTAGAATATTAATCTACGTAATATTTACAGAGTGAGATGAGAATCTACCGAAACTGAAGGAAGACTTCGTTAAAAAACACTCTTAATGCAATGTTCGAAACTACGAATATAAAAGTTTGTGCGAATCAACCCACGTCTTAACCACCCCCTCAATTAAACGCCTACCATAATCTCTCTTCCCCAAAACTGAAACTAAAACATCGACTCTTTGTCTAGTCTTCAGAAAAATTTATCAGAGGAAGTTAAGGGTATTAAAATTTTCCAAAATTTTTCAAGTGTTTCTACGGAACGGCCTTACACTAAATTCATCATCTCATTCTACGCATTTAATGAAAAACAGACCTGCGTTCTAAAATTGAGGGGCCCAGTGGAAAATAAGCATATGCTATAAAACAATAAATTTACAGGAACACAAGTTTTAGGAAAAATAATTTTCACAGACAATTCGCAGCCGGTTAGGATAGTGAAATGCTCGTGATTTGTTTCAAAATTTTTCACGCACTACTGTAGGAAAAATTCGGCCAAAACCTTATCTATTTTTCTATTATACAAAGTTAAAACTTTCCACAAATTGTCCTTTTTTTTAAGCTTTCGAATGACTCATCGCCAGTCGATTTCGGTTCAGGGGCACATTTGACTATCTCAACTGCCTAAAAAAACGAAAAATCTGTAAAGATGCGGCATGTGCCTCTTTTTGTGAGCCCCTCAATTAAAAACCTCACAATTATTATTACTTTGATTAAAGAGCGAAAGGGGATGTAGCTAAAGCTAGAATTTTACCCAGAAAGGAGCTCGATTGAGCTAAAAAAGAATTCGAAACTCCATTAGGAGCGAAGTTCGATGATTAAACTCGAATCCGTGTAGAATAACCGACGACCAGTCGGAGGCGTCGAATTCATCGAAATTCGAAACTGTCGAGCTGCACGTGTAGCAAATATTTGTTGCTCGGTGCCGCGGTAAGGTTAATGAGAGAGGCAGAGGGGGGGATAGAGACGAGTGGTTTGTTGGTGCATAAAAGAATGAAGGGGATTCCATACCCAATGCTCGTGTCTGCCTCTCAAATGAAATGCTGAGCCTGCACATTGCACGTTACACCTAGAATCACGCGAAATGCGGACCACCGCTAACCAGAACTTTTTCGTTCCCGTGGTCTTCCTTGATCGCCCTCCCTCCCCTTCTCTCCCGGGCCCATTTTAATTAATCGATTTCGTCCTTTTATTTCTCTCCTTCCCGTCGGTGTACTTGCATGCCAATAGGGTTCGTTCCGAGATTCGCAAAAGAATTCTCACGCAGACCAGCGAGCTTCAATTGTCGAGCAACGAAGTAGTTTTAATAATCGCGAAATGGAGATTGAGTTTTGAGGGAAAGTTCTTGCACGGATCACTAAGTTTTCACTGGTCTGCCGTAGAAAAATATTAGCAGACGATTAACCCCAACTGGTTTGTAAAAAAAAAATTGAACACTCGTTTAACTTTGAGGAGAAGAAATGTCGTCGGATAATTGACAAAACTGATTAGACAATTTGTGAGAATTTATCGTATTTTATGACTTCGAAATTGAGACTTACGTTGAAGATACTGAAGATACTGAAACATCAATAAGAGTGGATTACTAGGTCAATAAAAAAAGAACAGACTCGTTTACCCTAAACCTTGTACACTTAAAATTACGCCCATCACCTTAAAAAAAAAGTATCTTCCTCCACCTAACGTTAGAATTAAACTCAGGTGGCAGGCATTTACGTCACAAAGTCGATCGTACGTTGACTAAATATCGCCACGGTCACGCATCGAAGGAAGAGGATACATGCGGGCTCTGTGGAAGAAAAGACTGCGCAGCGGCGTATCTGAAACTGCCGGTATCGACATTTATTTATAATAAGAAGTATAATAATTATTTTATGTACACATGAGACAATGTAACGGGAATTAAAACATTCTTAAGTCGAGTCGGGGCCAGCTCGGCCGACACAAACGACCGAACTTGGTCCAACGGGACAAAACAATAATATATGCTTCATATGTCATCCGATATGACAGTGGCGTAATTTTTGCATCAACCCCTTTATCCATCACCTTCATGCAATCTTACAAAAGAACTACCATAAAAAAAAGAAAAGATACAACCATCCACCACCACGAACCCGTTCTGCCCCGTGCCACTTTCGCGCAACTTTCCATTCAAGCCACGTGTACCACCGATGGCTCACGCCGGAAAAAAGCTTAAATCATTAACGGTAACAGAAATGAGATAGTTCCATCAGAAATAATAATTATATCTCAAAATTTACCTCCCATAGATTAAGGATAGTAAAGTAGACCAGTGATATCAACATTATCTACGTAACAAATACGAGTTCCAAAATTTCCTTTCAACCACCACCGCAGATACACCCGGCCTGAGAGCTCAGCGTGGTCCACCGGTGGCGCACAGGGCAACGCGTTGAAATCTGAATATCCACGCACCTCCGCCTTATTATTTACCTGCGCGCAATTCTCGCCACCCTGAATGCCCCCCTGCAAAATTTACGCCGCTGTGCGAACGCAAAGAGTACACCGCACTCGTCTAAACATCCCCTAAAAAGAAACCTAAAAACTCGGCCAATAATTTATAGAGCTACCGTATACAGATCATTTTGTGCCATATGTACTAAAACGATATCACCGTTCGCACTAGTACGAAAATGTACTCCTCGTAAATTTGTTACGCGTTTTCCGAGATCCGTCGGGGTCCGCCACGCCACCCCGTCGAGACAGACAGTTGCGCCGATGGACCCTCGCGGGTGCTGGAAGCGGTCAGCCCCGTTAATTATTCGATTTTAATCTCGCGATGCAGAGGATCGCGACGTCCGCGTACGATTTTAATACCAACGAAAATCGGCCGCTGTTCGCTCGCTACGATCCCGCGACAATCCCGCGACGATGCACCAATTCGAAGGCGCTGTATTGCACGCACGCAGCTATATAGAATCGATGGAGAATGATCGAGAGGGATAGTGATTGGCCAATTGAGAGTTAAGGGTTGTTATTTACAAACGCTGCTTGTTTGGTTGAGCTAGTATGAGCTAGAGTTAAGCAGAGGGTGAGGTAGGAAAGGCGTGGAAGAATTTAGAGGGGTAGCGATAAAAGTCACGTCTATGTTCTTCGGCCCCCATTTTGGAGCAGCCTGTGTAATTTAAACAATTAAGAAGAAGGCTATCCGAAGCGATCATTCGTCTCGAGTCCATCGAAGAATTTAAAATTACACCTTGGCTAGAAATTAAATAACAAACAGGACGAACCTTTTAATCCTACGTTCCCCGACGCAAGATTCATCCCTGTCCCGCTTCTTTTTCCTTTGCGTTACGACGGAGTACGCCTCTTGTTTTGTCTTTATACTTCTTTTCTCTGTTTCTGGCTACGGTATCTTTGCCAAAGACGTCCAGCCTACCACGAGCATATTATTCGTACACCTATGCGAATAGGACTAATTACCTTTAATCTAATGATACCTTAGCTGCGCTGGAACTCCGCGCGCGATTTACAAAGTCGTTTTAACAGTCGAGGCTTGTCGCCGTGGCTTAACAAAGCTACGCGAAGGAGAACGAAAGACAGAAGAGGGAAAGGAGAACCGAGCGTTCTATATACACGTAGACGAGCTTAGAGATGTGCTTAAGACTTAAGTCTCGATTGAACAAATGCTGCTTCTCGAGGGAATACTCAGGTTGCTTGCCTGGCATTTTCAATCCACGGCCAAGGTATGTCACTGTGAACAAAGTTTTGGAAAAAGAAAACACATCGTTACCATTTCGTTCTTCAGATACCTACGGATTCTTCTCAACTTTCACGCCTCACTGGATAACTAATATTTCGAGTTGACAAGTTTAGGAGTTTATAGCGAAATAGGTTGTCGCTGCATGCGTAATCGCGAACGCGGGTGTATCGCGCGAAAATGTAAAGCAGAAAGGATTTTCATTTACGACGCAAGGATTTACGCGGGATTACAACTTGATCCGATGGAAAATCTAAACTGTGACTGTAATCTCAGTGGAATAATTAGTTGATTTTCTTCCCCACTGGAATATTCAAAATTTACTTATTTCGAAACAAGCAAACAGACCTTTACGAAATAACCGAGGGTCGAATGAAACTGTCATCTTTTATTAACAAATGTTATGTATTGAACTTTTTACCTTCTAATCATTTCTTTTCTGTTGCAAGGTAATTTTGTACATTAACAGTTTAACACTGCATTGTAAGAGTTCAGTTTTAACAGTTATATTCTGTTTGATGAATGATAGTTATTTTTGAACAGTTATTTAAGGGTAAAATATAAAAGTTGGGAATATTTTTTGAATTAGTATTTAAAGTTTTAATTAGTACTAAAATTTATTTAAATTTCTAGCAGGCTAGCACAGAGGCAAGAGGGTTGCTTTGCTCTCTTCGTTACGCGGTGCTACATGACTGCATTAGAGAGAAGATGTCGTCCGTTTCCGCGTGGCATCTTCCCAGCAACGTGCATTACAAATCGCACCGTGCCCGATAAGAAACAGTAAACCAAAAGGGAGGATATCGCCTGGCAAAACGAAGATGATCGCGAGGGGAGGAGATACTTGTTCGTCACTCACCGATCGGGAATCACACGATCTCGCGACGGATGTCTCTTCACGTCCAGCAAGCGCCTCCTCGGCGCTGTCGTTGTCACAGGTAGACCTCGGGACTGGCGGGCGCGGGTTGGTGTTGCTGTTGTGGCAGCTGTTGCTGCTGCTGCCCTTGCTGCTGATTCTGCGCCTGCTGGTGCTGCTGAGGCTGTTGCTGCTGCTGCTGCGACGCCTGTTGCTGATGATGGTTATGGCTATGGTTATGATGATGATTCTGCCGGCTCCTAAGGATCTCGCATCGCTGCTTGTAGAGATCACGTTCCTGCTGGACGCGCGCCAGCTCGACCTTCAGCCGCTGGAGCTCGTTCTGCAGGTTACGATTCGTCGTCTCTAGGTCGTGGCGTTGCTGCAGCCGCTTGCTACGGCAGTTCTGCGCGTAGCCGCGGTTCTTCAAGGTCCGTCGCTTCTGCTTCAGGCGCACCACCTTCGCACAACACGGACATCCGTTTTACGAGGAGATTCGTCGCGAATAACAGGGGGACCGGTTTGCTAGCGATTCCAAGCTTTGCTGCCTACGCGATCTCTACTGCGCTAATTCCTTGCGGTAACTCTAGATTTCGTTAATTGTACAAGAGCGTTGCAGAAGTGGCCGTTGCAGGGAGACACTTCGTGCATCGTTTAGTGATAATTGCTTCCTCTGAAGAAAAAACGCGTGGTAGGGACTTTGACGTTAATAGAAACATTCATTAGAATTCAAGTTAAGAGGTACGTCTGACCATAGCGCGAGTTGTGCTACTGCATTCGCAGAATCCACTAGTTATTCCACTTAATCTCCACTTCGCAACCTATTGGGACTCGTATTTAGATTACATTATACAGAAGAGGTGTTTAATAATTTGTTCCAAAGGTACTAGGCGACCTGGGTACACCGATTGCTTAAAATAGGTCAATCTCATCAAAATAATCTCGAATCCTCCGCGTACATTTCAATTCTTCTCACCGATACCGCAATTATCACAATTCACTACTTGTACAATTCCGTGCAGCCCGATTTAATGTCGCTCCGTCGGTATAATTCAAGCATTTATACGTTCGAAAAGGGGTTGGTGAGGGGCAGAACAAAAACGAAGGATTTTGGGAGGAAGCCCAGGTGTGAGAGTACAAGAGACACCAGAAACAGGAGACAAAGGGGGAGGGGGTGGCTTTGAACAGAAAACGAACCAAGCATTACCTACACGGGAGTGGCGTTAAGAAAATAAGAGACCTGACTCACCTCTTCCCGCGGGCAACCGTGGAGGCGTTTGTTCAATTCGCGAACGGAAAGGGACATGAGGAGCTCGTCGTTCATGAGTTCTTCCTGGGGGTTGCCGCTGGCGCAGCTCGAGTATAGGCTGTTGCCTGCCCTGTGCGCGGGGCTGGGCCCTCCGGCGCCGCAAGAACTCACTGAACAAACGCTCATCGGCCTTCCAGGTTGCATCGGCATGCCCTGCATGCTGTCTTCCATCCCCGACATTCCGCTCCCGCCCGCGGGAAGCATCCCGCCGCCTGCACCCCCGCCCCCGTAGTACTCTATGTGACCCGACATCGTGATGTATCCACCTGCGACAATAATGCGTGTCGACTTCGAGTTCCCTTCCCTGAGGAGTACAAGTCGTCGAGAGTTTTCCTTACTAGGACACAGCCTCGACGCGAACCCGATTCATTCGACAGAGGGCGAGCTCGCCGCCCTTCTCGGGCAGCGCTACTAACTGGATACTCCCGGTCTTATAACAATTGAAAGCTCGGATGCAATAATGGGACTAGCGCTTGAAAATGCGAAAAAGTATTGTCTAAACGCTAAGAAAAATTGGAAAATTAAATTTTGTTAAACTGGATTTTAAAAAATATAGTGTTGTAAAGCTCATCACGGCACACATTTTTTCTATTTACAGTTTTTTAATCGAATCATTAATATTCGAGATTAAAATTATAAACCAAAAATTTTTCATCGTCCAAAACCATTATTTCTGTAAACATAAATAGCGATAACTTGAGTAAATATTAAGGGGTCGTTATGAGACTTAAAACATAACTTCAGAAAATTCTAGGGAAGCCGTAAAATGTATGCACAAAACCCTTATGTTAGAAAATGTAATAATATTGAATTGAAACGTAATACATTTACGTAATACATTTATTTTACAGAAATAATGATTTTGGACGATGAAAAATTTTTGGTTTATAATTTTTATCTTGGATACTAATGATTCGATTAAAAACTGTAAATTTAACAAATATGTGCCTAGACGAGCTTTACAACACTATATTTTTTAAAATCCAGTTAAAAAAATTTAATTTTCCAATTTTTCTTAGCATTTGGATAATACTTTTTCGCATTTGCGAGCGCTAGTCCCCTCATTGCATGCGAGCCTTCAATTCTTGCATGCGTGGCGAGAGGAGCAGTAAAAGAGCGGTAAGAAAGGGCGGAAACAGGTTGAACGAACTCGTCTTTGCGACGGAAAGGACTATCGGTGCTGGTAAAATAGAATCGAATGATTCCCTGGGATGCACGCGGAGACTCTCGGACGCAACACGCACGCAATCTCTATTCACCCAGGGAGAAACGATACAACGCCAGAGGCTCTCGCCAGTTCGCACGCTAGACGACGCGCGCCCTAATCCACGATAAACGAGCGGTCTACCTCTTGCGGGTCCTATCACGGATGGGGTGGGTCTAATCGCTGTTACGCCACTCACCAGTGTGTCTAGAATGACGTTGCAGCTGTTGCAAGTCCGGGAAGTGATGGTGCGTCGGCGTGGAGGACCAGGCCTCGTGGTGATGCTCCGGTGTCTGCTCCTGGGGGCAGTGCGGCCTCAGGTCGAGCGGCTCCTGCCTGAGGGACTGCGTGAGCCAGCCCATGCCGCCAGTGCTAGCCTGCATCTCCTCCTGCACCAGAGAGCCTGGCTGCTGCAGGTGCAGGAACAGGCCTCTCTCGCGGGGGTCGCGCTCGCCGCGGTGCAGCTGCACCGGCGGCGAGGCTGAGACCGGAGGCGTGTCCGGCGGTGTTCCAGGATGAGAGAGTGTAGTCAGATGAGAGGCTGCGCCGGGCGGCGCCTTCACCAGCACCCCGTGCTGCACCTGAATATGTGGCTGCCCGTAGAGCGGATGCGGCTGCTCCAGCTCGTGCGCCGGCGGCGTTAAGGGTGCCAGCCCCAGGCCCTGACCCTGCACCTGCCCGGGTAGCTGCACCACGCTACCGTTCACCATCATCGGCGAGCTGATTCGCACCTAAGCGTTGGAACGGTGGTGTCGTTACTTTGTCGGAGAGGTTGGTTAGAAGATCGCGGGTCTTGGTCCTTGGAAACGGACGACGTTGTGGTTATCTTTGGTAGCACTGTGCGTTACTGAGAACGTGGCAAACGGGAGGAATAAGGTTGGTTATATCACCGAAGGTCCAGGTTCTCTTTAAATCAATCAAGGTAGGGAGACAAGATATATCGACGAACACGAAGAGAATGAACCAGACATAGGCTGGTGCGAGCGAAGTACAAGTGCCCCTGTGCCTTCCCGGCAGACATCTTCTCAGCAACGCACAGTGGTTTAGGCTGAATGTTTGGTGGAGAGTTGTTGAAGTGGGATTTGTTATTTTGTATTCTGGTTAAGTACACGTGTCGTGCTGGTTAAAAGAAAGTTTAGAACTTAGATTTTTACCTTCGTGGATGCGTAGCAAAGATTTATGTGGATATCTATTGGGTAACAATTTTAGGATATAAGTATTTCTAATGGATATTCTTTTCGTTTTACATCGCTCGCAGTTTAAACTTTCTTTTGACGCACTGGGTGCTTGTTTAGAGGCGACTGCGTAAGGTTTGGTCGCTTTTATAGTGCGGTTAAGGTGTGGATGATCTTTGGAAGCAACAGTGGCTGAATAAGAGTGTAGTTAATTTAATTAGGGAGATGCGATGATCTTTCTGAATTTTAGCTGCGATGCTTGGAAGTAGTTATGGATGCCACAATATGCTAATTTGGCTGATAATAATGTTTCATTGGATAATAATGAACTTCGATCTAGAATCAACTGAAGTGTGAATTCCCCTATACGAGAATGATTATGATTTCAATTCGCAGTGTCATATGATACCATCAATGGACCACAGTAACTTTGACCACAAAATTAGATTTGGAAATAAATTCCTCTAGCATCGTATGATAAGTATTATGGGCTTTAAGTGGCTTTTTGTTTGAGAATAACACCTGTTCCACAATCAATGCTACTGGAATATGTTTTAAAATCTAGTTCTGTGATCAAAGTTACCATTTGACTGTATCTATCGGTTGAAATCATATGCGATTAAGGGAGGAATCCTATTCTTTGGGCTAAAAACATAGCGAAATTTTAGATTTTTTTTTAAGAAACTATCGATACGAATAATCTGAAATTTGGACCATGTTTTTATGCATCTTTGAAAAAGTAGTAGTTTTTTTTATATTAATTTTTAATAATAAATATAGGAGTTATGCGTGGTCAACCATCACGCCGCCGTTGTCCGCTGGTGTGTACAATATTTTTGTAACCACTGAACGGATTACCTTCAAATTTGGTCTGCATATCCAACAAACATTACTTAATACTTTGATGAACCAGGATGCCGATAAGTTATATACTTCTTTGATTGCATAAGAAAATTGGCGCAAAATTGTGTAGCAAAAATTAAAGTTTCAGAGCTTTCAATTTGAAAACTCTCCACACCCCTCAAAAAAATTTTGGATTTTTTCTGGCTCAAAATATTATCGCTAAATATGTAAACAGTGAAACGCCGTTTCACTTTTCTGTGTTAGATTACCAGGAAAATAAATATCATGCACACCAGCAGACAACGAATTTTGCGCGGCGTGTTGGTCGCTCATGTGTAACTACTATATTTATGGTTAAAAATTAATAATAAAAAAACTGCAGCTTCCTCAAAGATGCATCAAAATATGATCCAAATTTCAGATGAATCAAATCGCTAGTTTCTTTAAAAAAAATACTCAATTTTGCTATGTTTGCCCAAAGAATAGAACTCCCCTTAATGGACTAGTGTCTAATTCGAAGAATCCTCGAAGGATTAATTAAAAACATCAATAAGGAGGTGGTATTTCAATATCACAGAACACTATTTAATACACCTTTTCAGATTCAAAGAAGAAACTCGACTAACTCAATATAAAGTCATTTCTATGTAACGTAATGAACACGTAACGACGATCGTAAAATATCCGTCAATGACGAAACGCCTGCGTCTAATCGGTGCAAAAGAATACGCATACAAACCCAAGTGAGAAATTTAATTTAACCAGAATTGCTCAATGTGTTTGGCAGTCGTTGTTCACGTGAAGCAACAAGCTCCCCTTTTTCCATGCAACCCGCAGCGTAATAATTTTACGCTTATACAATGCAAACGGTGCACGTGACTCCGTTTACACACGGCATCCCAACGTCGGCGGATATTATCAGTATGTTGCAGATAATAACGCAAGCTGATTAATTCGTCATGCCTATGTTCGCTAAAATAATATGAGGATGCAACATGTGAATGACCTTTTCGAAGGAAAGAAAAACACTTTCCGTGATATATCCTTTATGGAGTTCAACTATCGTTGTGAATAAATTTAGGAGATTTTGGTCTCATCAAAATAGAAACATGCACGTATGTTCCTCATATTTAATATTGCAATTTAGGAATTAATTTTTCAAAACGATTCACAGTTAAATAGTTCACATTACTTTTATCTTCGGAGCGTGTCAAATATATGAAAAATTAAAGTGTTTAACTTGCTTTGTATTGCTCAAAAGAATATTTCGAATAGCTTGGAGTGTAATGTAGCATGTAATTTATAATAGTAATATAAAATTGTTAGAGTGACATAAAGAATATCAATAGATACTATGGATCTGATTTGTCCAAGAAGACTTACGATTATTCAGAAGAAAAGTAATTTTGTTGCTCAATTCAAAGGCGAATGTTTGACACCATAAACGAGAACGATGCAGTAGAGTAATTATTGCAACTGATCACCAGTCCAACTTTACGTGAACGAATCGGTGAATCGTTTTATATCCCATCTTTTATTTGCAACGAAACTGAGACAATAAGAAATATTCTTAAACTAAAGATTATAGTGGCAATGTATTTAAAAATGGAGCAGTTATTTTATCAGGAATTGAAGAGTCCTCGTAGAAAACACTGTAAGTGACGAAATTAAATATGTTGCTTTTTTTATCGAAAAATATTCCACACGCCAATGGCAATACTATAGTATAGAATTTGATTTTTGGCACTTACAGTGTTTTCTACAAGGACTCTTCAATTATTGCTATATATTACCCAGTTCCCATTATTATCAAAGAATGATTATATCCAGCAAAGGTAACATCACAGAATCTCAATTTCAATAAAATTTTAAATAAAAACCAGCAATACTCAACACGACGTATCGTTAAACTGCAAAACGATAAATCCGCCAACTCGAAGGAATCTACAAAACCTCCCCCAGTCGCGCACAACACAAATCCCTCGTTTCAAACATCCTCACCTCGATTGAACAAATTAAAAAACCGCGACGTAACTCACGACTGCCGCAACAAATTAAAAAAAGAGTCGGTACCAACATCCGCCAAACTTTTCGCACGCAAAGTAAGAAAACCTAAATACTGCTTAATTATAAGAATCTTGCCACCGAGCAGCATAACTTCTTCGACACATCGCAATATTACGAGACGTTAATTTCCTCACAAAGATACCCAGCCCCCAGCAGAGAAGAGATATTTCTTTTAATTCCCAGGAGCCAAGAAGCTACTGAGTATTATCTTAGAGAAAGTAATCCGCCACCAACCTCTCGCTTGACGTCGGCGGGATCGAGATGATCGAGAACGAACTCCTGTACGTATTCCCTTGCGAGATGGTCCTCGGCTTCCATCTTAACCTCGTCGACCTCTACCTCCACCTCCTGCGCCTCCGCCTCCTCTACCGTATCGCTCGCGGCCGCATACGGGAACGTCTTCTCGGTGCCGCCGCCACCACCGCGACCTCCACCACCGCCACCTCCTCGACGGCTCGTCTTCGCCGTTTGTTACGTCGCGACCACCTTCCCCGACGGCTCCGCCTAACGACGGCACCACTGCCTGCCCCGCGAGCGCGCCACCGATTACGACGGGCCACGTGATCCTAACGATCGCCCGTCACCGAGGTTCAATCCACTGATCCCGCGCTAGCCGATTCCTCCACCGTGTAAAAATTGCCCCCTCGCAAGATCCACGGCTGCAAACGACCGTTCCCAGTATCCAGCGATAATTAACTGACCCGCGATCGGCAGTTACAAACAGGCGGCTTCGTAAACAGCTTCAACAAGTCCAAGTTTATAGGTCGATCGGGGTTACGCGCAACGAAACGACGGTCAGAGTCGCTCCGTCGAGGCCACGCAACGATCTACCGCACCATCGTCCGACGAGCAAAGCTTCGCTTTCGGGTTCAGCACTGTACGCGGTTCGATTAGCGTTACCGATTGTACAGTAGCACTGGTAACACTGTCACCGCACCGCACTTCGCCGCGATCTTCCCGCCAAAAAATGGTCCCGGGGTACGGGCACCGTGGATTTACCGGGTGATCGCCGCGGAACGGCCCCTTGAGAGCGAGGACTCGAATTGCACGCGTAGCGCTTACAGTAGAGCGCGCGCGAAATTTCACGAGCAAGCCTTCCCTCGCTCGCGACGCGCAACATACGCGGTGGCACGACGGTAAGGGGAAGAAGAAGAAGACGCCGTGGTAAGCAGCGCTGGATACGTGGCCCGAGTGGTGACTGGCCTGACGGAGTGTAGTGGAGAGAGTCTCTGGGGCGCAGGGCACGCGTGACGTCGCCGGTGGGCGTGGCCGCCGTTACTCGGCCTTTGGAAGCGCGCGGCGATTGGCCGGCAAGGGAAAGAGTCGCCATTTGCACGCTTCTCTCTCGCCTCCCACCACCCCCGCCGCCTTGTCACCCCCGATACGGATCCCGGTACCCCGCTCGAGGTACCCCATTAATTTCTAAAGTGATTATTATAATTTTTCAGCGGGCGCGATGCTCCCCCCACCTCCCGTCGCCCCTCCCCCCCCCCCTCCGCCCCCCGGCGTTGCCGCGCGCGGCCCTCCCCCCGGTCCTTCCGCGCCACCCTCTTTCCTCGGGATTTCAATTTAACCACGGTCGGTATATCGGGGCGACCCGTTATCTCGCGACCGCGATCTGCGATCGACGGCGGCGCCGATCTTCCGACGAGCAAACCGGGCGCCCTCTCCTCCTCCTGCATCGTTCCCGACGAGCCCCGACGCACCTGCAACCCGGGAGTGATGCACGCCGGTGAAATACGCTGACGCGTCCGACGGAATTAGGGAACGCGGAAGTCGGACCGCCGGCCTCTCCCGTCGATCGCTGGATATGAATGGGAGAAAGCGTCAGCCGCGTGACTACCTTTTTAACGAACGGAGAAAGGGTGGAGATTATGACCTGCTAACTGGGTCATCTCTCTGAAGCGAATATGTCCCTTGGGTAGATTATCTGGAGATGTAGGGGTAGTGGGGGAGTTGCCAGAAGCGCAGTTATTTATTTCTAAATTGCCTTCTTCTTCTACTCTATTTTATATGTTAATATTTTCCTTAATGGGTTTTACTTCTATTATAGATAATTTGTACACAAGTTAATATACTAGAAATTCTAGCTTGATATTATGTTTTGTGGCAGGGGTTGTAGAACGGTTGGAAGGAGGGGGACAAGGAAGGAGAGAGAAGAAGAGAATGGGGAGGGGGAGGGGAGGTGTGAGGGAGGGTGCGTTTTCTTTCCTGACCCCCTGCCTGCTGCTTTTATTTTACTGGGAGAGGATACACACACTCTCTCTTACTTTTACTACTAATATAATTATAATAATTAATAAATTATTAGATATATTTTACTGTACAACACAACACACTCCTCTCTCTATTAACACTTTTTTACTTACTTCTTCTTCTCTCTCTTCTCGTCTTGTCTTCATCCTCCCGGTAAAGCTCGGCATTTTTCAGGTGGAGATACACGTAAGAGATGGATTGGTGGGATTGGAAGATTTTAACTCACCCGATTATTATTTTCATTATTTTTTTCGAGAATCGTCGCGAACCCAGGTTTCATAACACGCGAATCTCACAAAATTGGGTTGATATATAAACATACAACAAACCCCCCCCCCTCCCCCCAATTATCGGGGTTCACCACCCCTCTCTTCTTCTATCGTACAAATATCGCGATGCATAGGATCCGCCGGTTAAAGCGGGACTAATTGTAAGAGGTTTTTCTAGCAGGCTCTGCCATAGACGCGGATATTAGGAGGTATGACAAAACTGGTATATATACAAATCGGTAGTTGAGAAAGCACTAGCGAGAAAGTGGGATCGGTCGAATGCCCTCTTGCGGCAAAATTGGAGGTATCGCTACAATGTTTAAGCCACCTACAGTGGCAGACGAAAGAAAGTTTACAACTTGTAAAATCGCATAACTTTTATCAAATGAATCCAAACAAGTTGAGTTTTTTGAGAAGCTACAAGGATTACTTTGGTAAATGACGTGTTTCCTCGTAAACTTTTTTTCATCCGCCACTGTATATTATCGTATGTGTACTCAATAATAGTTAGACGAACTCTGAATATTAAAATTGAAATTAATGGACCGCAGCTCGTAGATTGTCATTTGCATGGACACGTTAGATGTATGAATGTGCAAGAAATGAATGCAACGTGACATATACGAAGAAAATGTCGTCCTTCGATTCGCGATCGAAGTTGCGCCTCGATTGCACACATTCCTTCTCTTGAAACAGAGAGCAGACACTGGCGGACACGGGGGCGAGACGAGCGACGGGCGCGAATCACGAACTCGCATCTAAATAGGTTTCCGCAAATGTCTACGAACCTATCCTCCCCGCTTAGCAGTCTATATTCTATGCCCATTTCTCGGGTGGCACGACTTTAAAATGCTTCATGAATATCAAATTTTCGTTCTCTCGCGCCGCCTCTCCTCGCACCCTACCACCTTTCCCCGTCTGTCTGCTCCATCCAGGCTTTTTCCCCTTTACTCCTCATTCCCGACCGTTCGCGACGCATGGCAACGAATTTGTCGCGCCCGCAGTGATGTGCTTTTTAAAAATTTTAATAAACACCGCCTACTACGCTCCTGCGTTACACTGCTCCTCTGTAGCTAAAAAATTATATACAACATGATGCGGTAAACAGTTTAATTTTGTGAAAAACCGAGTTGCTATTAACACGTTGACTACCAGGCGGTTGTAAAATATTTTCCATGGGTGTCCACTGAAATGTGTATAAGAATATTTCGTAGTGCAAAGACGCACTTGATATTCTAATTGCTAGGAGCAATTAGCCTGAATGACACTAAGGAAATTCAACTCTAATAAAGAGGAGACTCATAAAATGATAGTAATCAAAGAAGACTTTTAATTTATACAGGCTCTTCACTTACTTCTTTAAGTGAAAAAGTACTTTACCGTTTCAAGCAAAGTGTATCTACCAGTGCAATCGTGTCACGTTATCCGTTTCGCAATTCTCGATTCAACGACTCATACATCGATACTACGCGCGATTAGCTCGTTCGTTTTTGCACGCAGAAAGCGAATGTATTGGACGTGGAGAAACGACGAGATCGTTGCTCAAGGTTTGTGGGAAGGTGTACCGAGTGGAAGGGCATAAATATTCCCTTTGACGCGCAGGAGGACGCGGAAAGAGGCGAAGGAAACTTTAAGGTCTATCCGTGCTTTAACCTGTCGGGGCCAAGGTGACAAGACGAACAGAATTTTGTTGGTCTAGACGACAAGTGCCGCAAAGACCCCGAAATAGAACGAGCGAGGAGGACGATAGGATTGGCCATTTTGTTGAGCGAGGAATTTGTCGACGCTGCACTTCGACATCCTCTGCCTGCCGTTTTCTTTTCGTTCCCTCCTCGTCGTTCGACCTGGACTCGATACGCGGGGCACGGTTTCTACGGTATAATGAACGCGAAAAAAATTCCACTGCCCGCGGTCGACGTGGCAATCGATTGAGAAATTATTATGTTAGCCGATGCTGATGCCTCAGATCAACTGCAGAGAGGATGGTACCTAGTAGTAATGTTACTACTATTTTAGATACTAAGTGCTATTAATATTACTACTATTAATACTAATATTATTAATATTATCATTATTAATAGTACTACTATTAAAATTACTACTACAATTAGTATTACTGCTATATTGTCACTACTATTAATATTACTACTATTAATATTACTACTGTTAATATTATTACTGTTAATATTACTACAATAGTCTGTAACAGTAATATTTTATTGTGTCCTTTCGGTTAACAAACTCCCTCGTTCATCTTTCACTATTCCCAAATGCTAGGTATACTTTTACCTACTTGGACTTTGCTTGTTTATGTCTCCTATCTTATTGTTACTTCTTAAATTAAGTTGTCTACTATGTATGTCCATCACCACTCTAACTACACATTTCTTACTACATATTTCTACTTTTTCTAATACATTTCTACATATCTCTATCTACCTAACCCAACCTAATCACTCCTCCAACTTCTTCATCCATTCCTCCCTTATCCCCCTGCAAAATAATATTTCTAAAAATTTTAAACTACCCTCCTCTTCCCACACCTCCTCGCCACGTGTTCCCACGACGTCTCTTCAACCTTACACTACCCTCTATCATCACATCTTAAGAAAAAGTACTATAAATCTTGACAAATGTGGTAGAAAAATCTCTAAACAGAATAAAGAGACATTTCAAACTCCTATAAATACTTATTAAGGATCAACTTATAACAATACAATATTACCAAGAAATTTTCCCTATACAATTTCAAGTACATTCTAACACCGCAACAAGTTGGACACACGCCCCTCTTTTATCCACCAACTGTCCAACATCCCGTATGAACCAACAAGCATTACATGTGTTGCCACGTTTCACGTACACGTGTGACAGTGGCGAGCAAAGTTCCATCGAGGAGAAAGACGACTGGAGGGAAGCAGAGGGGACCGATCTTCCTCTGCGACAGTAATTCCTGCTGGTTGTTATCATACTTTTACACCGGGAGGTCAAGAGACTGATCTATCGCATCTGGCGGAGCGTCTGGGATGTTTGGCGCACAACAAACTTTACCGCGAGATTTACGACGAGCAATTGCATTCGAAAGCCAAACAGGGAAGTTCCAGCGCCGGCCCCCACTCTCTCTCTCTCTCTCTCTCTCTCTCTCTCTCTCTCACTCGCCCTCTTGCTTACAACGGAACCGTCGGACCAGTCTTTTGATCTTAACTCCAACGCCAATCTCGGCCATTTATCCATCTCCCACGGACTCCACTCGTTCATCGAGCCACTCGAAATTACCGATATACATCCGCAACTTCTCCGTTATCCTTTCTTCTGGAAGGGTCTGATCCACCTCGCCAGTGCGTGCCGAAAGGTAAATAAAATCGCGACACGTAGCACTGATCGTCCACAACATGAGACAAGTACAAGATGCTACTCGTTCTGACGAAACAGTACATGATCGATATTGATCCGATAACCTCCGATTTGTAATGTCGCCTATCGATAAAAACACGATTAAGCGTGACATTGTATCAACGGAATTCCTCTCCTCGGAATTATCATTTGTTTATACTTTCTGCTTCGACTTCTCTACCCCCGTCTGCCATCGTTCCAAGAAAGATCAACGAATCGTGCGACAAATCACTTTCAGTGGCGCAAGGGTTAGGAAATTTCTGGAAAAGTTTTGCAACCAAACGAACTTCGTATATTCAAGAGCCCTTGGACGATACTTTCGATACTTCACGTTAACGTAATTCGCAACGAGAGACTAAAAAATAACAAATATATACGTGTTTCTCTATTTTCCATATTTAGAGGGTGAAAGCACCCCTCAAAGTTCGGAAGAAGAGGTACGAACGTCACTATTGTTGGTTTAAAGAAGATTATAACATTCTGTATATCAAGCTTTATTCATCACAATGTTATAATATTCTTTAAACTAACAATACACTTTTGTACCTCATCTTATGAACTTCGAAGGGTACTGTCAGCCCCTAGATATGCAAAAAGGGTAAAATAAAAAGCCCATATCTGTTATTTTTCGTAAACCAAAGTAATCGGAATCTGACGCCTGAAAACCTCTCCCTGTCAGAGTGTTAGAATAGTAATAAGAGTACATACATATCTAGCTGTTCAGTTTCGATTCAATCTCGCGGAGCCTCTTTACCTGATGGAACGAGTAGTAATAGAGGCGCGGTACAGAACTAGCCAGACAGTCTTGCCAAGACGGTACGGTTCTACTGTGGTCGAGTTCGAGAACCCTTATACAGAGGTATCGACTCTCTCCAAGTATGCATACCCATTTCCACGCTACTCTGACTTTCTCCTCAAACATTGCACAATATCCTACCACTAAAATGCTCGAGCTTAACGAATCTTCCACCCAAAAGTACATACAAATGTCGCAGATCCGAAACACAGGAAATTATGCAGCAGGTCCTAACTACATATCCATTCGACGCTCCGGAAGCCATCATCGCTGGATAAAATCCTACGTCTCATTACCATAATCGTCGCGACGTACGTTCGATTATACCGCGTTCTCTGCGCGAACGGTGAAATGTAGAAGCCGATCGGAAGGATTCGGGATCTCCCAGCTCGCGTCCAGAGCGGGATGTGCTAGGCGAGGCGTTAATCTTGCCAGATGCAAATTAAAAGTCATCAGCCGTTGGCCCCACGGCTCTAAAGAGGTTGAGTTTATGAACGAGTTTCAGGATGAGACCGTGGCTAAGACTACGAGAGGAGTAAAGGTGGCTGGCTGGCAGCGCGGTGGAAAGAGGAGGAAAGAGGGAGAGTGCTGAGCCAGCATAGCTGGCTTGCCAGCCTGCACATCGATACCAACCAGTCAGCCAGCAAGCCAACCTACCAATGAACCCACCTACAGTCGATAGAAAGGTTTTTCCTACCAGGAAACGTTACATATGCGATAATTCCGAGGGGGAGGGGAGAAATTGAAAATTTCTCGTGGCCGAAATCGATCGAGCATCGCTGCTTCCACTCGACGCCACTACGGTGGACAAGTAGAATCGAAAGTTTAGAATCGAACAAAGGGCCTGGTCGATGAACATTAGATGAAATTGATAAATACAACCCCTGGCAATAAGTTTGGAACCGAACGCAAAGATAAAATGCAGCTGTACACTTAAGCTGGTCTATTTTTAAGCAAAAGCACCAAATATAATTAAGAATCTCGTTTGTTATGTAATAAAAAATATAGAAGAATGGACCGAAGTTCTGGGGAAAAGTATGGAGCATTATGAATTTGCAAAAACGAATTAGCAAAAATGTACTGAATATTTACATTATCTAGTATTTTCTGATATTTGCCTATCCGTATTACTTAGTTACTTCATGATCTTCATCTAATTATTCTCCTTCCAGAACGTCTATTTAATTTCAAACTCATTGCCAGGGTTTGTATAATAATCGTTAACGCGAAAGAAACGCATAATGAATCGCGTTTACTCGTTTACTGTCTATCTGAGAAACAGTTCCAAAATTTTGAATAAAAACGATGCAAGGCCACTTTTGGAACGTGGCGCTTGCACCTGAGTTAGTATCAAAGCGATAAGCACAGATAACACCGTCCTGGAACAGTGGCTTTCTGTGTGATTGATCTTACAGTGGAAATAACGTGCATTGGTCAGACGTGCTCCATAAATCAGACCCAGTAGCAAAGCCTGTACCAACCCCCCTGCATTTTGATTTATAATGTAACATAGTCGCACGTTTTGCCATTGCGACGTCGGAATATACATTCCTCGATGTTAAATAAATAAAAAAAAAAGTATTTTGCATTTTCACTATCTGTTATTCTTAGAGAAAATTGCGGAGAAAAGTGTGCTCATGTATCCCACAGGCTCTGCAATCGAGTTGATTAATTTTATACGCCAATAGGGTTGGATCAGTCCGTGCAAACACCGAGCGGAGATCCCCGAAACGAAGCGGCGGCCAGACTGAACGCAGGAAGCCAGCAATGACGGATATCCAAATACTATTCCAAATCGTCCGTGAAGCACTACACGGAAGAGCCACCGCTCTCCCGCGCTAATATCAATCCCCGAAGGATCCGGGGATCCCACTCGTGGGGAATTTCGAGCGATCGCGAAACAAACTGTATCCGCGGAGATCGCTCGCGGTATTCGAGAAGCGGAAACGATATCCCCCCGGATTCATTCATTCGCGAGGGGGTGGAAGAGGGAGGGAGACGGGACGATCGCCGATGGAAGTAACAAAGAGGACGTAGGTAGGTACGACGAAGAGTTGAAAAGTAGGAATAAACGAGGAGGCCGCGAGGGGGAAACGAGAAACGGAAGGGAGGAGGAAAATAACCCCCGACAGGGAGGAAAGGAGGATCGAAAGCGGGAAAAGAGAGATCGACGACGGGGATGGAAGAGAAGGTACGATTTAGCTTCTCTTTCTCGCAGAGGAACGATGAAGAGGGAGAAAGACGAGGGACGTTCGACGGATAATCCTTGGAGTCATTTGTCTGCTGGCTGTTGAGACGCCCATTTGTTCGCGGCGTGATGACAGATGACAATGAAGTAGAGATCGTGCCACGGTCATAGAGCGTGGGGCGGCGAAGGTGGAGGAGGGGCGGAGGCACCCCCGGCACCCCCTTGCCGGGACGCAGATCTGTTTGCCATTCGTGCCTCAATTATTCTCGGATCATCGCTGTGTATCGGCCTGGGGAACAATCGAATCGCGGTATTTGTGTCGCCGTGATTAAAAACATAATGTTCCGTTTCACCAGCGGCAGGCCGAGGCGGACGTGGCCGCGTAAGCGCGCGCCGCGACGCCGAGGGATCGCGTCGGTTTAGCCCCCGGATTATTTCCAGCTCCTTCGCGAACCTCGCTATGTAAAAATTCAGGGGAAAATATTGAGAATGCCGTTGGATTACTGACTTTCACGGTTCGTGGAAGAAATTTATCGAAGGAATCCTCCGAGCAGTTCAAACCACAGGGAGGGGGATGAAACCGGACACTGGCGCATTTAGCGACTTCCGGGGCCACGTCGGAAGCTCCGTCATATTTGTCACCGCGACGTTATTAATGGCGAGGTTTTATTGTTTTAGCGTGGCGCGGGGGAGGTGGATGAAAGAGAGTCTAGAAGAACCGGCGTTTCTCTTCCCTGGCTATTAAATTTAATAGCCAATATCCCCCCCTATTGCTAGCACGTTTTACGCCCTTTATCTCCGCGATTCCTTCGAGATAAGCAAACATTGATCTATTCTACATTTCTTCAACGACTCGCCACTTAGGGCACTTGATAATTTGAAATTAATATGAGCCTGTTTGTGATTGTGGATAACGATCGAAATGAAGTGGAATTCTCAAGGTATAATTGGGACAAGTTATGCAGGAACCTAATTGCAACAACCCTTAAAGCCATTCCTGGGTTTTGGCCGCCCAAGTGCAAAAGCAATATAGCCGCCCTTATTAATTTAATACTCTTTAATTACGAATTTGATCTGCAGTGCTTACTTTTATATCTATATATACGTAATTTTAAACATTTATCATGCAAAGGAGTTTAGTATTCTTATTAGTCAAAATTTTACATATAATAAACGGCCTGTGGCCGCCACTGTGTTTGGCCGCTCGGATGCGGAGTCACATTCTGTCCCCCGCCAGAAACGGCCCTGGTGGCTACAAATCTCGGCAACAACCTACATGGTTCTCACGATTTCGACCATGAGACATCAAAATTTGAAAAACCAAAGAAATTATGAATCTAGACCTAGAACGAAAAATTTAATTTCGAGAAAACGTTAGCGTTTTAAAGTCCAGAATGATATTTATCCACATCTTTACTGCCACTGCGGCTCACTAGAGGTGTACGAGATTCTGAAAATGTCTGGAACTCGAGGTCGGGATGGGTCGGATCGAGTCGGATTCCCGAAAATTTCGGGATTCTCGAGAGAGTCGGGATTCTCAAGAGAATCAGGACTCCCGAAAATGACGGGATTCTCGAAAGTGTCGGGATTCCTGAAAATTCCAAGGATCCGTTTAATGAATACGACATCACACATTCAACGCATCGTAAGAAAAAGAAAAGTGTGGAGACATTATTGATTTTCCGAAGTTCAAGCATCAGTCAGTCCTAATAATGCGAATCCCGACACTTTCGGGAATCCCGAAAACCTCGGGAACCCGTCCCGATTCCGAGAAAAATTCTCGTCCCAATTCAACCTAAACCGACATTTTAGGGTTACCACACACCCCTACGGCTCACCAAAAAAATCTAAAAATTTGAAATACTTGATTCTAGGTCGCACTAGAATTACAAATACGGTGAATCATTACGCACAGTGTAAAAGCAATCGGATCACTAATTTCCGAAATTCTACATCATCCATTTGCTAAAACGTAGTTTCAGGAAAAACGCGGTTGGAGTTTCCAGAGACTCTGTTTCAAAGTGTGAAGTTTAAGAAAATGTCATAGAACGAATCGATTTCGACCTAGTGGAATGGGAATGCCTCGTTAAATGACATGGTGCGTTGCTCGCGTATCGCGGCGTGTAGAACAACTCGAAGCAATCGGAGGAGCGGAAAGATCGTAATGACATACCCCGTACAAGGCACAGTTACAGGGAGCACGAAGTCACTCGCGGCTCCTCGAAATCGCCGCGGCTTCTCGGTAACGATTTATTAATAACCGATGCGCAGCCGCGAGCCCTTGTCTCTCCGTTTGCTGACAACGAAGGCGTACTGATTGCGCGAGCCACTGGATCGCGCCCGTATCGCGCGATCCAGCAAACGAACTTCGGCGCCTGTCACTTCAAATGTTCGCCAATTTTTTCTCCACTCGCGAAGAACGCCGCGATAACGCCAGCCATTAATTCTGACCCTGCGACGATAAGAGCAGCGTATCGACGGGTGGCATAAAAAATACAAAAATGAAGATTACGGCTGGCAGTGAAGATTTCAATTGGTACGCAATGCGCCTTCAATGACTATCTTACGGAAGAGTCATTCTTCCTAGAGATTCGTCGAGATGATGGAGTAAAACTTGCATTTTACTTCCATTCCGCTATCCACTCACGAGGAAACGCTCTCGACCTCCAAATTCTGGGTTTAATGAAACTAATTCTGGTGAATGTAGAGCATATTGGAGTTCGCAAGGAGCGATTCTTCCTTTCTGCGGAAATTTACTTTTGGTGGGGTGAAATCACCCCTTAAAGTTGTCGTGTTCTTTCGTTTTTTAATGTAACTTTGTGACGGTGCGGGATAGAAAGAAAATTTAAACTAAGAATTGTTCAGTAAAAATGATATAACACTGTGAAACTGCTCTATGGCGATTTATAGGTGATATCAGTAATATCTGCGTATTAATCTAAAATAATTATTATGTGGTTAGATATACTAAAACATTTTTGGCTAGCTTTTATTATACCAACTTTTGGCAAATTTTTGGCGGAGGAAATTGCAAAAGCTTGAAATACAGAGGCTTGGGACAACTTCAAAAACAGTTCACTTTTCTTTCATCTAGCAAATTAGCAATAACTCACATACGAGTTGTCATATTTAATTAATTTTAAAATTCTTTCAACTCATTTAAATTAAAGTATTTAAGGGGACCTTCCGGTCTAAAAGTCGATTTTTTTTATTTAATTTTTCGAATGTTCAACCTTTTAGGAACTCGTGTTTAAAAGGATTTGTTGAAATTCATAAAATTTTCGCTTTTTTCTCGAAACAGTGTTCTCAAA
The DNA here is from genome assembly GCA_963855975.1 of Andrena chrysosceles. Lineage (NCBI taxonomy): Eukaryota > Metazoa > Arthropoda > Insecta > Hymenoptera > Andrenidae > Andrena > Andrena chrysosceles. The sequence goes on along the minus strand of OY979766.1, from coordinate 2,803,192 downwards.
ACGGTGGGACCTGTATCTCCAAAAGTTATTATCCGCTTCGACTGAAACATTTTTTATTTTGAAGAATATACTTCTGGCTAGGGGGATACCAGAAAAAATTACAAAAAATAGAAAATTTATCATTTTCAATGACGTTGAAAGGATGAAAAACGTAGGGATAAAGTGATTTCCAACATCAAGTGTCGTTATTATAAAAAAAAAGTCATGTTTGTATTTATTTCTGATATCCCCCCTAGCCAAAAGTATATTCTTCAAAATAAAAAAAAGTTTCAGTCGAATCGGATAATAACTTTTGGAGATACAGGTCCCACCGATTTGGATGAATTTTTTAACGCCTTGACTTTAACGCTTCCCCAGTGCCGTCTGCAATGATTAATCATAAAACAAAAAATATATTTCTATAATTTAAGATATCCTTAATACAATGCAAAAAGTCCCATTCAATTATATATAGTAGTTTTCCTTTGATTAATTCCTAAAGATCATCTATTTTTTGGGGCTCTAGACCGGAAAGTCCCCTTAATGATACCTCACGGAAGAGGCGACAAACCTAGGGGCGCCAAATCTCAAAATACGCCCCTATTTGAGGTCCAATATCGATCTCGAATTTAAAACTTATTTCTTACACACCTCCTACGACTAATATACTCGTGTATTTCTTGTCACATCAATCGAATAGAGATTAAGGTACGCTGCATCAGTCGCGTAATGGGAGATGGTTGTAGGTACAGCTTGAAATTAGTCGAATCTACAAGTGATTCGGAACGCGAGACGTACGCCGAGGTGTCGGAAGTACATACCTACATGAAATTATGCGTCGCATATTCAGTGACACGAAAGACGGACAAAACCGAATCGTCGTCGCGTAACGCGAAGCCGCGGTGCGATCCGCGGGACGGACTCGCGAGGTGAAGGAAGGAAAGGAAGGCAGAAGGACTCGGGTGTCGGGTCGCATCCCGCATCTGCAATCAACACTCGGCTGCTCCCAGTGACGTCACGTCCGGTCATCTGCCGAATAAGCAGAAACCGCGTAACCGGACTCTATCTGCCGGGGAAACGATTTCGAAAAAGAAGAAGAGCTGGCCGACCAGCGAGCACGTGTCCAGCGGAAAGGAACACGAAGGCGTGGCGAGGCCACGCCACGCGATAATGTGACCATTTGCTCCAGCGAATAGCAGAGATTTTAATTTATCCGAGTACCAACGCCGATCGTTCGTGGCGCGCTCAAGTAATTCAATCTGCAACACATTCATATAAGAAGTAATAGTTATGTACCTACTAAGAATGGGTTTCTCCGAGCGCCGAAACCCAAGGATGCTTCGAGTTTCGAGGATTCGAAACTCAGCACTTTTTTCGTCATTCGAAACTCTCGGAGGCCTAGAAAAAGTATTAAATCAATGAATAAAGAATTTCACTATTTTTGCTTTGTATTAGGCTTAACTATGGTTATTAGAGATTGGTGCAAAAATGTTGTTCACTTCAATACTTAAAGCAAGACACTTACAAAATAGAATCAGCACTTCAACTTTCCAGGGTTTCGAGTTTCGGATTGAAGTTTCGAGAATTTAAAAATTAGGTTCAAACCCACCCCTATTACATATGTCAGTGGCGCACCCAGAGGAGGGGGCAAGGGGCCCTGGCAACCCCGAAGTAAGGGCGTTGTAAAGATAAAAGGAAACTAATTTTATTCCTGAAATAAATTTTTCTAATCGCCTAATGAATTTTATTGCTTGGGCTCTCCCCAAGATTAAACTCTGACTGCGGCACTGACATCCATTTTCAATTTTAATATTTCAATACTTTGAAACTTCTTTCTATTACAGGTTTATAACATTGAAACCGATTTCTCAATCAGTTAAAAAAGTAATAGTTCCCTCACACTGGACGAGGAATATTCCAGACGAGATACTCGAAAGAACCATCAAGCGTTGACAGTCTTACTGACATATATGACACAATTTAGGTCACAAAAGGCAACGTACATTACAACAGACTGACATTGAAACATTGTATACATTGTAGCAGAGTCGCAGCGATAAACTATTAAACCTATCAGAGGCTATCGCGAATGCATAAAAAGAGTCTTGACATCCTCGACCGTGGTCGTTAGACTTTAGCGTCTGTCGTCGGAATTGAAGGTCAATCGGAAATGAAGCGGACAATTCTCTACGATCCACTTTCGAATATTCGAAATTTCCAAGCGCGTTTATATCCGTCGCGAAAGAACCAGCGCGGACCCTCCTCGGTCTGGGGCCAGAGGGTAGGGCGGATTGATGAATCAAGGCAGGCCAAAGGGTTGAGAACAAACATCGTTAATTTGCACGCGGAATCCCGCTGGCTGAGGCCAAAAGGTCAACATTAACCGCGGTATGTATATGCTCGTCAAATACTCTGCACTGGACCGTGTAATCCGGATCCGCGGTGCTCGCTGCGCTCAAACTTTCGGTTGTTCGCGCTCCCTGCGCCCTTTCAGCCGACCTAATTGTCTAATTGGCAAATAAATCCCATTGTTTTCCGATGGCGGGATCGATACGCGCGCCGCGGGAAAGGCCTTTGTACCAGCCGGTGAAAGCCAAGGCGCGATATGGTCGAGCGTTTTTCGGCCGCCCACTAGACACCAGTATTCGACACGGTGGGTGTCAACCCGTTTTATGTACCAATCTTCTGTAGTCACAGCCCCCTTTTGTGCCGCACGATGACCCTTGCGCGGGCGGCCACAAGAGGTCGACGAGTCAGAAAGATCAAAAGGCAGAGGCTGGCTTCCCGGGTGCCCCTGGAAACGTCCTGTCTCGTTACAAATTCGTCCGATCAAATTATGTGCCATTTTGTTAGACAGTTAGATTCAGCTGAGATTGCTTGGGTGTGCTTGGCGATAAAAATTATTAAATACGATAGGCGTGTCAATGTTCAACTTTCGGAGATACTTCCTTTTAGGGGTGGGTTCGAACTTAATTTTTAAATTCTCGAAACCCTCGAAACTTGAAGTGATGGTTCTGCCTTGTAAGTGGAATTTCTTGCTTTGAGAGCTGAAGTGAACACAAATTTAGTATAAATCTCTATTGACCATAGTTAAACAAAATATAACAGTATACAAATTATCGAGACACGCTGCGAACGATTCCTTATTCATTAATTTTATACTCTTCCTTATCTGGGCTTCGAGAGTTTCGAATCGCGAACAAAGTGCAAACTTTCGAATTCTCCAAGCTCGAAATTTTCTTGGGTTTCTAAGTTTCGACGTTTCGGGAAACCCATCCCTTCTTTCATGCTTCATTCCTATGTTCTGAATAGTAACTGAAATGTGAAGAAAATGTTTGAATTGCTCAGTTGAAAGTGTTAAAACAAGTGCCACGATATATTTAGAGTTACGAGGTATCACAAACATAATTATACCTTCAAAAAATTATGGTTAGCGCATTGAATTGGATGTTCACCTCTGTATCCCAGTAAATACACGCACCGTTCAGAAGTATTATGTAGCTGTTAAGGATCAGTCGGTTAAGCTCGCGTGTGCGGGGATGCGGCAGAGGGGCAGTGAATTGGAAGGAGACAGAGTTGAACGATTATCGGACAATAGTTTGTTAGTGGGGTTCACCTGCTGTATTGTTCTCTGGAAATGTGGATTCAGCTTCGTCCTACGACCGTTCCTTCTCCGCGTTTAAATCGTTCGATACATACAACCGATAGTCTCTTACGCGCGCACCGATTACCTCCAACTATGCTTAAGACTCGACCGTTCTTGATTTTCCCTTCGACTGTTGTACGCTAAAAATATTTCAACTTTAAAGCATCCGATAAACTCTGCGAACGCCGTGTGCTTATATTTACAAGGTTTTGCTTATACCGCAGTTAGGACTAATTCATCCAGTCTTTTTATTCAAACATTAAATAATTATAAAGGAGAGTGTTTTTAAAGCCACTAACCAGTATCGTTCGTTTCTTACAAAGCAGCTCCATGATGCTAATATAAAGCATAACGTACATTTCGTCGTTGTTTAATAGACAGCTTTCTTTTTTATCAAATTTCGTGTCTAAGTGTCCGTAATGTTTGCGTGTTAAATTGTGCATATGCACACACATTCGAGAAACGTTATGCGTGTACGTATATTTGTATCGTGGCCAAGCGTTTGTAGTAAAATGTACAAAGTATTTCGTAGATATACATATTCACATAAACTCGAACGGCTACTGTTAAAATGAGTAATAATCCCTTTATCGGTTTTGTAATCTGGAAACTGCATTTCCAAGGCCCCAGTGGTGCGATAGTTAGCGAAATAAACGTAAGTCGTTACGGCGGAATGGAATCAATTATCGATGATCAACCACTTGTCTGTGATCTGTTCGATTTGCTTCGTGAGGATCGGATTCCTTAGTCGCATTTTCAGTTCAAGTTTCCCACCTGTGGCTTTCCTTCCGTCCATTAACTACGGCAAAGTTTATTTACTATAAGCCTGCTCCGTGAAAAGTCTGATGATCAATTAAGAATCTTTTTAACTTACCGGAAACGAGTCGTGGAGCACACACTTAGTTTCCAGAGGCTGCAATTTCACAGTGACCGTGCCTAAAAGACTATCGCCCCTAAAGAATCCTCTGCAAAAGAATATTAATTACATGCAACGGTGGGTAATTGTACGGAGATTGTAATTTAAGACTGGAATACAATAGAACAAGATATACGTTGTCACAGCTTGCTCGTGCAATACAAAAGCATGTACGTAGATCTACTATTCGAAGCAGTTCAATGGAATTGAAACAAATGCTTATCTCGTTCAACTTTATAAGAATTACTGAGAAGTGAATTTTAAATACATCGAAACTGCAGCATAATATTTACAGTATAACTAGTTAGATAGAAACAGAGGAACAGGAGGAATTTCAACTAATGATCAACGACTCTTAAAACATTAAGATGATAGCACATTATTTCTGATGATTTAAAAGCTGTGTGCTCTTTAGAAGTTGGAAATTTTCATACCTTGGATGAGTGCAACAGAAGAAGGAGTTCAGCGAGCATCTGCAACCAACGTACTAATCTATTTCCTATTTGTAATATTAACGCTATGGCAAATCATCTGGCATAGGACTTTACTACATAGACTAAAGCATTATTTGCATACAACGGATAGTAATGTATTTCATCGATGTTAAAACTTTAGCTATCTTTTCCTAATTCGCTAAATGCAAATCTAAGCATCTTACGAAGTATGCGTTATCGAAACAGACATCGTCGTAACTAAATATTTAAATGCATGTGCACGAGAAAATCACAAGGAAATCAGAACTTGTGAAGGTTTTGTATATAATTAGCGGAATAGTAATAAAATCTAGTGAAATCACTCTGTTTAATTACCCTTTCGCCCAAACTTGGCATTTCAATGCGTGCCTTTTGAATGCTCGCTGACATTGTCTCGACGAACGATCTATTATTCCCGTTACTGAAAATACTGCTTGGTATTCTGGATTACATGTTCCTTTAACTGTGGCAGTTTTATCTGTCGGAGGACTATCCGAAGGAAAGGGGAATTCGAACATAACATACGTATCTACATCCTTTGGATAGTTCACTCCTCCTATTATTGATATTTCTATCTCGCCATCGCTCAAGTCTGTACAACTCCTGGAATAATAAATACCATAAGTCTACAATTGTAAAATGATATTTACCGTGCTTGCGATGCATAAAAGATTACTAACTGGACTATAGCGTAAGTTTTTGTCTCGTAATGATGTTGCGGCGGTGGTAGATCGTCGCGCTTTCGAACTCTCAACATATCCAGATCTCGTTTGTATCCCAATGCCAATCGTTCCCATCTATTGTATCCGGGTACATCTCCCAACGCTTTCGAATGGTCTCTCGTACACAAGCACCACTGAGTTAGAATTATAAAAGGGATGATTACGCAGTTGTATTAATAAATCATTAGAAACACATGCATCGTATTTCTACCGCACCTTAATTTGCTTCAGTAATTGGGAGTCGAGATTTTCATAAATCTGCTCGTCCATTCCCGTTGCCTCCTCTAAACAGTCCACGCTGCTTACTAGCATAAAACTGTCATCAGCTTGGCCACTTATACCACCCGCATCGAGCTCCATTTTTGCCAGAGGGGACAGTGGTATAGAATTCATATCGACTGGTAGCCCAGACATGCTAGCTTCGATCAATGGATCGATACCCTTCGCTTGTCTCAGGTAAGTACGCGCCAGTTCCAAATCCCCCTCCTTCTTCGCATTAAGAGCAGCTTGTTTCAATTCGTGCTGACGCTGACTCAACAGTGCCATTTGTTTATCTGCGCGCGAGGTTTTCTGATTTTGCTTTCTTCCTACGATTACAGGATAATAAGTACGCCATTAATAAGACATAAGAGTAACTAACCCTGCTGGATATTATGAATTCTATTACACACCTACTTGTATTCTTGAAGGAGAAACAGGACTTTTTGGACTTGACGTACTTTTGTTTCCAGATGCTTCAGGGTCCGGGGCAGTTTGCGACGCTGGTTCTGGTTCCCTTTCGCTGTTATCTACTTCTGGCGCAGGTGCATCAGGTTGCGGAGGAGTCGAAAGCGGTGGAAAGCCTGGCGGCACAGGCAATTCATCTAAGGGGACAGGTTTCCCACGAGCTAGTGACTTGAGAGCGTCTTCGAATTGCTTGCAGATACGACCATATCTTCGGGCTTTGGAAGAATTTCCTTCAGTTTCTGCAGCTGTTTTCGATCTTCTATACACTTCGAGACGTTCCTTCAGAGCGAGTTCTATATTTTCTGGGCCAATTGGTTTTGCTTCTGCTGCTTCAACATGTTATGAAGAATTAAAAACATGATTATCTTAATTTCATTACTTTAACTGTAATATTGTATATGAAACTATATCCAAGCTTCACCTGTAGCTGGTGTTTCCACAGATGTTTGCTGCTGTGTTTCGCTTTCTGCCTTCTCAGGTTCTGCTTCAACAGCAGCTGTGTTTGACACAGGGGTATTTGGACACGGCGGCATGTCTGCTAAGTCGACTGCTTCACCCGCATTTACCGCTGCGATGACTACATCAAATTGTCTCGCTGTATTCACACACTGGAGTGCCTTTTCCTTATTCCCAGCTCTTTTCCATGCTAACGCTGCTGTCTTATATTCCTGTTGTCTACTTTTCAATAAATTTAACGCTCCTTCATCTATAGTCTTTGTCGGAACCAGCTCCGAAGGAGTATCCTGTTCTACGGGTGATGTTGTCCGAGCTTCGGCTGGAACACTAGCTGGTTCTGGAAAAGATTCATATAGCGCATAACGAATAGAGATAACCATTTACTAATTACCCTTTAACCAATACCTGTTGTTCCTTCGTTGCTACTTTCTGGTACTTCTTTTGTTAATTCTGAGATAGCCGATTGTGGTAATGGCGGAGGGATATCAGCCTCTGTAATAGTCTTTCCCGCCCGAGCATCGTGTATTAGTTCTTTAAGCGTTTTAATGCCCCTAATAAATCTTCTTGCTCGACCTAGCTCATTTTCCTCTTTCGCTTTCTTCTCTGCCATTTGGTAAAACCTTAATCTTTCTTCTAGCAGCTGTATCACAGACCCCGTAGGCATATTACGTTCCTCTGATTCAGAAGCTTCTACGTTCGCTGGTGCCGAAGCCTCTTCCTCTTCTGGCGAGACAGTTTCAGGAGATTCGTCGCCTGCGATCATCCTAAGTTCGTTCTAATGCAATACAAAATGTCTGAAATTATTTTACATATAACTGTCTGACCAAGGAAAGTGTACAATAAGCAACGTAATCCACACCAATAGTTCTGGATCATCATCTCCGTCGGATACTTCTTCGTCATGATCCTGCAGACTCGCAGCTACCATTGCATTTAAATCCGCATCGGAGACCGGTTTAGGAGGTGCTGAAAAAGATTGTCTCGTCAGAAACTTACATACACGTTGTCACGGTTAAAATATAGTCGCTAGATATTAAAACGAATCAAATGCAAATATACGAGGGGCATTTCCTTACCCTTGCGTGTAGGTTTACGGGGATTATCGTCACTAGCTGTCAGTGCTGCTAACTCGGCTTCTAAGTCATCGTCGTTGTCATCCATAAAGTTGTTGCCCATTGTATCTAAACCTTCGGGTACCTCGAAGATTCCGAACTTTTGAAAACATACGGGCTTTAGTAAAAATTGAACCGAATGAAAGATAAGGTTAAAAATATTGAGAGATAATACCTGTGCAAGGCTACCGGCGGGCCGCTTTGGCCGCTTCGATTTCTCTTTCTTCCCAAACATACTGTTTTATAAAGTATACACTATTGCGAATCAATTTATAATTAGTAATATATTAAGAACGCTAGTGCAGCAAATGACATTACAGATACAAAGTGGTATTTCGGTGAAACGCCATTCTACAGATATGCGTCATGCGTCGCACGGGATATAAAAATGTTGATGATAATTAATCCGTTGCAAACAAAGTGATTGTAAATATAATGCCGGGGTGCAGTCAAGGGTCTATATCCTGTGACGTGGCTTCAAAACATAAATCAAAAGTAGAGAATCGAGTATTGTTCATTAATTTTCCGCGATAGTTACATTCAATGGAACGGAGACTACGCACAAGAGTATAGAAATTTGTTATTTCTTTATTTTTTTGCAGTTTGAGAACTCAAGCCTCGGCTGGAGGCACTGCAAATCATTGTGCAATCATTTTGAATAAGAAAATTTATTATTTATTGCTCTAAAATATGTTTTAAATATATATTTGTTGTGTTATGGGAACAGTGGGATTTTGTGAGTGTCGCATGAATGCGCATGTGTGAACTGTTTTGCGCGCGGAAATTTGATTAGAAGAATGAATGAAGTTTGTTGATAATATTTTTTCGAATTGAAATACTTACGTGTTATGTTAATGGGTTTTTTTTATGTTTTCTATTATCACACGCAGTGGTGGGTCCGTATTTTACCTAACGTAGAAAAGTGAATTTTCTACGCGTAGAATAAGACGTAGTAAATAGCTTAACTTTACTACGTCATGTATTTATGTATAAAATCACATTGTTTGAAAAACCGTTGTAGACTTTGGAACGCCATAACCTGCATCGATATATCGCATTCATTAAATTCAGAATTGCAACAACATACTCATTGTTAGATGATGAATTTTCCCAACCATCTAAAAGTAGAACTGCATTTTTGGATTTAATCGAAATTGGTTGTATCTTGAAATTTGAGGTTATGTAAATTATTCGACAATGTCGTTCGAGTTGGAATTTTATAAGCTGAATGCAATTTATGAATAAAGTTCCTAAAGTGGTCAGATTCAATAATACTAAATGGAATGGTACATCCAAAGAAATAATCTGCTAAAGGTTTATCAATTTCTCCAGAATCTATGTTGATATACGTAAAAATTCGAGTATCTTTTGCACATGAAAGATATGACTAAAAAATTTCATGTTACTTATAATTTTGTTATAAGTATATTCCAATCTTTCTTTTTAAAGTAATTTAAAACATTGTGCAATAAAATTCAATACAATAGGTAGAGGTTAAGTGTTTGTATTTGAATTTTTGACATTTTCTACATTTTCTACATTTTATACAATTATTTACATTTTTTACACTTGTCACGTAGTAAATTCGATGTAACGTAGTAAACCCAACACTGATCACACGTCAGCGTGCAATAATAATAACAGATTTATAATGTATTACATAATTATGAATAACAAATTTATAAAACATCTTTATTCTTATAGAATAATGCATTGAGGATTCTGACCGATTTGCTATAGCCTGGTTGACGTATTTTGACTCCCAATTTTTGCAATGCATTCAATAGATTTTTTAGCAATAAATAAACGCTTTTGTTGCCAACTCCTGTCACCGGTTTACCGAGAGGAACTCTACAAAGGGGCCTTAAATTGCAAATACATTAATAAATAAATAATCTATTTCAATTCTGGCAACGTCACTTTGGAAATTGAGTGAAATCTTGCCAAATTCGAAATAATAGTGTTTCTAAAACTCTTCTTAAGTAAGTTTTATAACGATTGCAGTAATAAGTAATTGTTCCCCAATTATTTAAAGCATTCGTAATATCTTTCACCTTTTATAACGTGATAATGATTTTTTAATAAAATGCTTCACCAACCATATCGAACCTATTATCTTAAACAAGCCTATGATGATTACCAAAGAACACTTAACCATTGAAAACATTTTCATAGTTCACAGAAGATTACCATTCAATAATTTTCAACTAGTAATCGTTCCGACTTTCCCACTTAAATGACTTAAAATCAATTTAAAAGACTCCCGATCGAAAACTGAAAATTCAAAATTTGAATGTTCGATAGTCATTCGAGATTGATAAACTGCCATCTGGACTACTTGCCAGCTTTTCGCCGCCTGCGGTGAACTTCTCGCCTAGTAGTCATATGATCGTCACGAAAAAAGGGCGAGCCCGAGTTCGATTTTGACGTATCTGTGCTTCGACTATTGTGGTGATTCTAGATTGTAATAAACGAGCCTCCAGAATGAAGGGTTGCATGTTCAATATCGACGGGGGATATTTGGAGGGTCTCTGCCGCGGATTTAAATGCGGGATTCTTCAACAGAGCGATTACCTCAATCTAGTACAGTGCGAGACCCTCGAAGGTACATTCCCCTCAACAATTATAATTTCTTCACTGGAACGCTTAGCCACTTTAAATCCAAAGCGTATTTAACCCCTCGCGGGTCATTAACCTACATTTGTTAAATGCTCATTGTTCGCACAGATTTGAAACTGCATTTGGCTGGTACGGATTATGGCAGTTTCTTGGCCAACGAGCCATCGCCGCTCTCTGTCAGTGTAATCGACGACAAGCTGAGAGAAAAGCTCGTCATAGAGTTCCAGCACATGCGCAACCATTCTGTCGAGCCTTTATCGCAGTTTTTAGATTTCATTACCTACAGCTACATGATCGACAATATCATTCTACTGATCACTGGTACTCTGCACCAAAGACCAATCTCAGAATTAATTCCCAAATGCCACCCCCTCGGCAGCTTCGAGCAAATGGAAGCGATTCACGTAGCAGCTACGCCTGCTGAACTTTACAATGCAGTATTGGTAGATACTCCTTTAGGTAAGGTCCGAGGATGTAGATTTAGCTTGAGATTTTCTTAAGAGATATTCATATTACAAGTATGTATGTACTTTCAATAACGCGACGCGCATTATTACTGGAATCGATAGTTAAAAACAGTTTTACTACAGCGCCCTTCTTCGTGGACTGCATCTCGGAACAGGATCTGGATGAAATGAACATCGAGATCATCAGGAATACATTGTACAAAGCTTACTTGGAAGCGTTCTACAAATTCTGCAAAGAGATCGGCGGTACAACCGCCGATACTATGTGCGAGATACTTGCGGTACAAAGTCTGATACAATTAATAGGATGCTTAAGATTTAAGATGCTTCGAGACATTGTAGTTTAAGCGTACGTTCTCTTTATAGTTCGAAGCAGATAGACGGGCTATTATTATCACTATCAATTCATTTGGAACTGAGTTGGGCAAAGACGACAGGGCTAAATTGTATCCACGTTGCGGAAAATTAAATCCAGATGGATTAGCGGCATTGGCCAGGGCTGACGATTACGAGCAGGTCAAAGCTGTAGCAGAGTATTATGCAGTACGTGCATATTTTAAAAATATTTACTCGTACTTTTATAACACTGTAATATGTATATAGATATCTGTGTATATGAAGCTTACACTTGTATTGCTTTTGCAGGAATACAGTGCCTTATTCGAAGGCGCAGGCAACAACCCCGGCGATAAGACTTTAGAAGATAAGTTTTTCGAACACGAGGTAAATGAAACGTCAGCGCAGAGAATTAATAACTTCGTAATGAAACGCATCGCCTCGGAGATTACTGACCTTAATGCTATTATTCTAGGTTCGCTTGAACGTGAATGCTTTTCTACAACAGTTCCATTTCGGGGTATTCTACAGTTACCTTAAATTAAAGGAACAAGAATGTCGCAATATCGTGTGGATAGCAGAATGCGTTGCACAGAAGCATCGTGCTAAAATAGATAACTACATTCCAATCTTTTAATGCCACCTAATGTTCCGTTACACTGCTTATTTATGTCTGGCTATACAATACTATACGAAAATTGTCACCCTTCCCCCGTATTTTTCTTTCTCACTCACGAGTCGCTAATAATTTCAAAGTATTTCGTACTGTCACGAAGAGGGAACTGCCAAATAAATGTAAACCGTAATTAATTTGTAAGGGAATACCGAACAGGCAACTGTATGTCTAGCCAAACTGAAAGAATGGTATTAAAAATTATTTAGCACTGTTATTATCATATATATATAAACAAGAGTTTATATTATATAGATGTATATAATGTATTTTATGTAGACCAGTATATTTGTTGTGTCTTATATTACCCGACGTTGTAATTATTGATTCCACTGTAATATAAAAAAAAAAACGATATATAATACATTCCATGAGTTCAGAAAACTTAATTCAAATGTCTTATATTACTAAATTTCATTCATTCTTTAACAATCTTGCTGAGAGAGGAGGAAAAGACATTTTATTACTTGTATGTACATATTGTATGATTAATAGTTTACTAATCAATTATCAGTTTCTCATAAATTGTCGTAGTTAATTATGCTTCCATAGATGTACTCGGCGAGTACAATGTTACAAACGAAACATCTCTTAAAAGTATTTATAATATTTAAAGTTACAAAATGCTTACATTCTGCATTTTTCTTTTCTAACGATACGGCAAATAGTTTCATTTCTACGCATAATAGTATGGAAAACAACTGATTATTACTAAATGTATAAACATATACATCCAAGATTATGAAATAATATGTAAGCTAAATTAATTGAAAATGAGTATGAATTTTTCTAGCATACGAAATGCGTCTATATCTGCGTTCCACGTCATTTCTGCGTTATTGCAGTTGCAGAAAATGATCTACGTCTGCTAGAGAGCCCACCTGCAGATGCAATAGAGCAGAAACGATGGGGGAATATTGTAGAAATCATTACAAAATGCTTACGTTCCGTGTTTCTCTCCTAACAATAAGGCAAATTAATTATTTCATTTCTACGCATATAATAGTGTTCAAAACAACTGATTATTATTAAATGTATAAACATATAGATGCAAAATTGTAAAATTTTATAATATAACCTAGATTAATTAAAAACTGTTTGTAATTTTAACTACAAGAAAATGAGTATGAATTCTCGAAGCATACGAAATTCGTCTACAATCTGTATCGTTTACGCTTACGAACAAGAATCCTTATAAAAATCTTAATATATTTACTCTAGAGCAGCCTTTTGTTTCATAAATAATTTAATATTATTCGGTGTGATTTCTCCTCTATCAGAAAACACGATATTGAAAATTGAATTGGTTTCAAAATATAAAATCCCAACCAAAAATATTTGTTAAACACGTGCATACGTATTCCATCTTTTGTAAAACACTTTTTTACAAATGTACATGTGGGTACATGTACTTGCATACGTACGATATGATTAATTTATTTTATGAAAATATAAATTCTATTAAAGTGGCAGGATAAGTATTAACTATCGATGGAACAGGCTCGAGCGTGTCAGAGTTATAATGAAAATAATTAGTTTTCAACCATTCGATCCTTCCACCAGAAATTAATCCTTTATAGTGCCAGTCCTTTAAATAGAGCAAAATTAAAATATATTTAGTGAAATACTAAAAATAAACTTTCGTTATTTTCCGTTAGGATGCGCTTCAAATTTATTCGATAAAAATAAAACGCTGCTTATCTTCTACAAATTCGTTCGCTCTCGCACTGCATCCTTTCGGCATCCGAGTCTCGACTCTTCGTTGGATGCACTTCTTCGTTCATAGAGTTCGCGTTGGCGACAGAAAGCGGCGGAGCTTTATTTATGTGTTTTATGTTAGTAGTCGGCGATTGAGGCGTCGTGGTAGGCATTGCATTTTTCATAACATTGTTGACTACGTTCGGAGGCTGATAAGTCGCCAGACTTTTTAATCCGATTACTTCTGGATTCTCTTTCCAGAAACGATCCGCGATAATGTCGTCCACCAATGGAACTACAGCTGGCTTTAATCTGCCTGTGCCGTCGGGCACTAACTTCCTTATAAGCGTAGTACCCTTCCGGAAAAGGGGAGGTTCGTTATTGTAATTTATACCAAATTCTTGGAAGAGTAATTCGTTCTTGTGCGACGCTAGTGTACCCCTGAGTTGTTCTTCTGCCTGAAAGTGAAATGGAACTAGTAAGCGCGAAGTTAAACTACACTCAGGAGTGCTAGAGCATATCTAGGTTTACCTGACTCGGAGTAACTTTAGCTTTTAACACAAGATTCCAGAAACAAGTATTGTACAAATTATTCACATGTACGTCCGCCTGTCTCCAGGCCAAGTAATCCCTCAAATTCTTATCTGTGGGATATAACACGACGCGCGCGTCGAAGGAAGGAGGATAATACAACTCCTTGCCCCGTAAGAAACGTGGCCAATGATAAACGTACGACGATGCGAACAGGGAATTCACATTGGACATTAATTTTGAAGCTGAAACATCAGATTAAGATTACAAAGAAAATAATTCTAGGAGCTCCATATTATTATGTAACACACGTATTAACACAACAGTAAAGTCTGTGTCTTTCGCATACTATTTAGCTTTATATTAATGTTATATCGATACTTATCCTGTTACGAGTCTATATATTTTTCGAAAATATACGCACCTCTTCTCTTGTACAGCTGCGTGTCCTTTCGAAAGACAAACGAATATTCGTCGCTCTGACCGAAACCTAAAATAATCTCCTTGAAATCCTCCATAACCGTAATAGCCGCCCGATTCATCAATTCCAAGGCGGCTATATCGTTCGGTTTAGTGAATTGATGCGCGTCGCAGAATTTCGAAAAGTTTCGCCCGTCTATTCTAACCACAATCCAACAATTCGGCAAACAACAGTCGTCGCGTTCAAATTCCTTCACGTATTCAAATTTACTTTTAGCCATTGTTGTCAAACTTATGTGCCGGCTTATAACCACTTGTTTGACTAAGCTAATGATTTTCAGGAAGTTACTGCCCTTCATTCGTTTCTACTGTCACAAAATACAATATTCCCTGAAACTGCTGAGTATTGAGATCTCCGTCGCCGCGGGTCCACATTAGATTTCCGATGCGGGGAGCACGCCTCTCAAAACGGGGACATTTTATTCAAAAGCTATCGTTACTATTATTATCGTTATAATAACTAATAAACCTTTTCCGTATACATATATTTATAAGTTGGCGTGCCCACGTGCACGGTTATTGGTTAGGTGCGTGGTGCGTACACCTCGCAGCGTATTACAAAAGTATGCAGGCTGAGTAAAACACCGTGTTTCGAAAGTTTGAACGAATCGGGGATATCTAGATTATTCTGAAAAAACGGGGAAAGAAACGACACGTCTCGACCGTTAATAAAACAGAGTTGCCACTTTCCCGGATCGCGATTTCGCGCGTATATCGTGTCCCCTCCGGTGTAAACATAACATGCACGTAAGGATAAGTATATAAGGGCGAAAGGATAGAATTTTGAAATAGAAGTAGTGCGAGCGTAAAATGGATTTGCACGAGCGGTACGCTCGTTTCCCGACAACGGATGCGTCGATTTTGGGCTTCGCTCAAACTACGTTTAACAGCGATCCTTTTAAATTATTGCATAATTTAGTGCGATATTATGATACCAAGGTAATGGAGAACAGTTTGGATAACAATCAGTTAAAGACGTTTCGCATGATACTGTGCTACGAGTATCAGCTTGTGTATTGTTCTGGAAAGGAATATCCGAGAACGGTTCGCACCGATCTATGTTTCAAAACTATAAAGAATGTTTTATATACGAAGATGGAGTCGCAAGACTTTTTAGAGTTATCAATTTTATATGACATTGTACTTTTACATACCATACTCTATTGTAATTCGGAATGCATCGGCGAACATTTGGTGGAGTTTCAAAGTTCGAACATTCAAATTTTAAACGATAACATAAGTAGGGTCTTTTACATGAAAATAATGGAATGTTTTTTAGAAGCTTTACAATTAAGACAATTCCTGCACAAGGATATGACGTCAAAGAATTTTAGATTTTTTATCTCGTTGTTTGTGGAGGATATTACAATGTGGCTGGAAGCTAAAGAGCACAGGGAATGGCAAACGTTCGCCTCGTATTTTCCTACTTTGATAAATACGTTCGGCTCCGAACATGTTTTACCATCCATATGGTACATTGTTTTAAATAAACTGCAAGATTCAAAAGACATACTCGGCATGCTGAGCATTATAACAGACACGTGCTTTTCACCAAATTCCAAAGACGTAGATGCTAGACATTATACTTTGTGCTACACAGAACAATTATGGTTGTTAATATTAGCGACTTTAAAATCCCCGACGCAGCAGTACCGTAAACAGGCGTTGTTCATAATGAAACGAATAACTGATTTCATGAGTAACATAGACGAAAGTATGGTGGATTTAAGGAAACCGGACATTGTCCCTTTCGTATGCAAGGATCCAACTAAAAGCGAAGCGCCGATAGCTGGTATTAGGCAGAAATTTTTTTTGGTGTTAGAGGCATTAGAAGAGAAACAGTATCACTTAATAGTACCAGCTTTAACGCATCTGCCAAAGTTGGTAAAAGGGAACAGAGAACACGGTTCGTGCAACGACTGCTTTAATAACTATTGGTTGCAACTAATTTTCGAAAGGTTGTTTCATCATGAAAATAATACCGTAGTAAAGCTAGGAATATTATACGTCTGTGAATTACGCACGATTATACACGATCATCAGTTTTTGAAATTATTCGTATGTACTTTAAACAACACGTTTCTGTACGAGTGTAAATCTCATCAGCAAGAACCAAAAATATTAAACGATATCGTAACATTGTTTGTACACGCGAGAGAAGAAGATGCAGAATTTATCGATAAACTCCTTACAATAATGAACGAACAAAAATGGGCTCCTATACCAATATTCTATATGATGTTAATTTTAAGAATAGTCTCGAGTAAAACATCAAATTGCTGGGAAGGTAGCGAGATAGTTATAACAAAATCGTTAGTACGAAAGAATTTAAGTATGCATTCTCACATCCTAAGGATCGCATCGCAAATCGAACTTTTGAAGACAATTACTCTCTCCGTAAAGAAAATACACGATTTTAAAGCAGTGATAGATACATTATTAGAATTCCCAATCGAAGAAGCTCTAGTGAGGGGTTCGTTTTCATGGAACATTATAACGACATGGTTGAGAAATGCATTGACCGTAAACGATGCGATGAAGTTTGTAAAATGTATGTGCAAGAAGCATTTCAGTTACGAGACACATTTACACACAAGTCCTGCCAAGTTTGCTATTATAATCTTTATATTGCACGATGCGGGTTTAATACTGCAACAGAGACCATGTTGCGCAGAAGAGACATTAAACAATTGGTTGTCCTCGCTTAATGGAATTACCCAAAGGCCTTACGCCGATATTACACAGATCTTTTATATAACAGAAGTTATGTCACACTTCCTTAATTTAAGCGCCTTGGGGACCAGCAAAAGCATCGTACAATTGTTATTCTCGCACATTAATAATGCTTTAAAGTTTCTGCTGAAAAGTTGTACAAACATACCGTCGGCATTCAATTACGAAGAAGTAAACAGATATCTTGCTGTAATTGTTTCGTTCCTTAGTAATGGTACCCTGATTCTACCGAAAAAAGATATTATAGTGTACGTGGAGTACTTTAAAAATACAAGCACACTAATTCTTAAGAATATAGAAAGATATACAAGCGTACACTACATGTGCGCATTGCATATTTTACACTTTACACAAGGCGTAAACTCTACGTTATTTTATGTGAAACCTCTGTTAGATATTTATGATATGCAAATAGTTGATAACGACCAGGATGTAACGACTTCCAAGGGGAAAATAGCATCAGATTGTTATTTACTACTTGCAAAGCTTACAAATCAATTTCTGTCGAGGGTAGAGCTAGACCTATGGCCTGAAAATATTAATTGGTTCGAAAACATTTTCCATCTGTACGAAATGGGAGGGAGCGAGATTGTTCCCGAAATAGCATTGATTTTGAAAGTAATCGTTGAAAAGGGATTAATAACTAATCCGGAGAGTAGATCAAGTTTTGAAACTATTTTCACTACGTGCTGGAGATCCACATTGTCAAGTACAAAGAATAAAGTGTACTTTACAGCAATAAAGAATCTCATAGGAGTTATTTTAAATAGTAACTTTTTGGTGCTACCCAAAGGCCTGGATTTTGTGCAAAATGTAAGGCAAACTATTATCTCGAGACTGTGTTTCGCGCGTATTAATCGTTTATTAATTTTTAGATTCTGGGTGAACTACTTCAACAGAGCAACGACGTACCGAAGTTGAAGAAGATTCTATTAAACGAATTGAAATTATTAAATGCGTGCTGCCTGAAAAATGTACAAGATCCGTTGGCACAGTGTCTCCTTCACGGGCACGTGTTTCGCAAAGATAAACAAATAGAAAATGAAGCATATCTGTATATTGCAAAGAATTATAAAGACTGTTACCCAGAGCACATATCGATGATGTGAGTACCTTTGCATCTATTCATTACTTTAACTACCAAAGCATTACTAAATTCCTAATTCTACCAATAGAGATCACGATAACGATGCAAGTATCCGAGCACTTTCTGCTGTTCTGTTTCATAAGATAACTAGTGCGGATAAGCAGCACGCGTCAGTCCTGTTTCCAGACTTCTTACAAAAGTTAGCAAAATATAAAAATAAAAGATACTTCAATAATTCATCTATGCATAAAACGAAGCACCGAATCTTGCAAAGTTTATTAATATTACAGCCGAATTTGAATAAGGTACCAAGATGCTATGTACTCGAGAATCGAATAACCGTCGACAGAAATATAATTATAAATTTCTTTACAGCTAAACTCCGCCCTGTTACAAGAACGTTTATGTAACTTAATGCTTATGGAAAGTAATCAGCACAGCGTACGATTAATGCAAGAATGGATATTAATAAGAATCTTTGTAGACAATATTACGTTTCACGTTAAACTGTGGCAGTTTTTCGAACAGGTATTCAAAGAAATTTCGGTTGCCCCTATTCAAGATTGATCGTAAATCCTAAATCTGTAAAGTCTAATTGATACAACGTTTATATAGGCGATTGCAACACGTCCAGGATGTGTCAGTTCAGTAGCGTGTATTGTTTATCATGTTTCGAAATTACTCCCTGAAGAAAATCAACGTAATTTCATTTCAATTGGAATACAATATGTCGCACGTTGTTGCTTAGGCCAGCAATATAACATGCGCCTTTATAGTCAGGTAATTGAACTACGTAACTGCGTAGAAGAGTTCATTGATTGAAATCAAGCAATACGGTCATTGATATGCTTTATTAATATTTTTATTTAATGATAGGTCATCTTTGTCAAACTGTATAAAATGTTAGAAAACTTGAATTGCGACGATGTCACAGTAGAGTACAGAGGATTATATGAAGCTACGGTCGAAAGTTTAAAAGATGGAAATTTTATGAAAAACTCGAGCAGACTTCTCAATGACTTTTACCTTTCTTTCTTTCATCCTGTACAAGACTATAGTTTGGAGGTAACATTTTAGAAACTATTTCAGATCATTGAAATCTACTAACTCTGACATGTACCATAATTATTTCTGGATTCATAGACGATATATTTCGAACTTCCTCGATTGACTGGCATGGATGCAAGTGAATGGATTACTCCAGATATCTTTAGTGCCCTAAATTTTAAAGAAAATATTTGCCATCCTCTTCGATTGCTTAATTCAAGCCGATCATTATCAGAGACTAGAATATCGTTGTATTTAATGAAAGCCACAGGTAATTCAATCAGTGTCAGGGTTATAACATAAATATATAAATTATAATATATATATTATAAAATATAATATATGTATTAATAATATATTTTATACATTTTTATAAAATATATTTATAATGTATATATATTTATGTTAGTGGTAATCACAGGACATTAAACTCTGCGTCGTATTAAAATATAGCCGATGCAGAATCAACTACAGGTCATTCTATCCTTGGAACGAGCCATGAAGAATTAAGTGATATTCAAAAGAAAATTAATCCTGCAATGTCCACGAATGCGTTAAATAATGACATTTATTTGACAGTCAGAGAATCAATGTCTCAGAGAAAGGTATTAGCAAACGAAGGAATTATAGTAGTAGCAAGTCTTATCGATCGAGCTCCCAATTTGGGTGGGCTTGCGCGCACTTGTGAGATATTCAATGTTAACGAATTAGTTATTGCTAATTTGAATCAAGTTAAAGACAAAGATTTTCAAACTCTCAGTGTGTCCGCTGATAAGTGGATAACCATGACAGAGGTATTCATAATATTTTACACGAAGCTTGAAAAGCTGTATGCTATCGACGATAAACTTCCAAATATTTCAGATAAAACCTTATCAACTGAGTAAATATCTGTTGGAGAAAAGAAACATGGGATGGCGTTTAGTAGGGGTGGAACAAACAGCTAACAGTACAAACTTGCTAAATATGAAGTTCGAAAAGAAGACAATTCTTGTCCTGGGGTAAGCGATTACAGAAAAACTCAAACGATTATCCGCATTATTAAATGAATGCTGTTTTCAGAAACGAAAAAGACGGAATCCCAGCTAATTTGATACCTCTATTTGATACTTGTATCGAGATACCTCAACTCGGTGTAATTCGTTCGTTAAATGTCCATGTCAGCGGAGCCATATGTATATGGCAATATGCGACGCAACATATGTTGACATGATTCCATTTTTTTTAATGCATTTAAGTAATTGGAGTTTTCATCTATTTTTGTAGCTTGTACTGGAATGTCACGACAAATAAAATATGAAATTGAAACGAAAAAATGGTTTAACCGAACGATATTAATGTTTATTTATAAAGCTTGTATTCCTCCCCATACGTATATGTATTTACGAGAATGCCTAACATTTATACAGAGATTATGGCTATGCGAATGTAGTACATCATATCTTTAAACATTATACCCTACAATGTGCCGTTTTCCAATACATTCGCCGACGAAAAACCAGCATAGTACTTCCACGGTGACTAACGTGTTCAGCCAAGCTTCGCGTACTGTCACGTTACGATATGCTCCTGTTTTAGCGGAATGTATCAGCTTTGTGATACCGTCCCGGATAGCAGGAATGTCAGAGATCTTTGGCGGGACCAATTCCACTTTCCCATAATATTGGATTTTACTAAGGAGAGGTTTCGACGCTCCTACAGCAGCTGCAATTAATATACAATTGTGAATGACACTGGGTAGTGAATGAAATCACTGTACTAGTTATACATAACCTTCGAGAGGTTAATTGAAAAATTTCTTTAACAAGTTGTATCTTTCTGGAATTATTTATTCAAACGTTGCGAAAAGAGGCAACGTTAAGTTAAATCTTCCGTTTAAAGAAATTATTAATTTTCATGTCGTACAGAACAGGAATCGGTGTTATATAATAATCAGTTATAAGATAATTATAATAAAGAATGTAGGATTTAATAATATTTGTTAAAAGATATTCGTTTGAGGCTTAAATACGTACTTTTGCAAAGCTGAACTGTTTTTGTAATCGCTGACATTTTTAATCCTGGAAGTCAAACTCTCGCGACTAGAATTTGGATGCGAAGAACGATCTCCCTTCCGGTACCCATCGACTTACCTCTATTGCGTTGCGTCGCTTGCGACGGACCATTTATCCATCTAGCGTACATCTGTTGAACTATAATGTAGAATTTGAACTAAATTACCGCCTTCGTGAGAAATCAATGATATTGACGTGCGATTGATATTTAAGACCAATTTTACAGTGTGTGAGTGTGATTGGTATTGATATGGAGTGAGAATGTGAATGTTTGAAGGCAGCTTAAATGTACAACTCGTTTTTAATGCCGAACGGGTAAAATGTAGATAGAACTACAAAGGGGGATAGAGTAAAAAAGAAACCTTCACCCCGATCGATTTGCGACCGATCTGCGCAACTCCCGCGGATCTAACACACGCGATTGGTCACAGCTTTCACTTCCGGTTTGCTACCAATCAACAGGATATCCTTGCGCGGAACGAGTCTACTAGAGGCAACTATATCCGCAAAAACTTTTTTCTTCCCGATTCTACGACGAAAGTTGGTTGAAACGGTTTGTTTATTACATCGTGCATACGTACACGCTTTTCCTAGCTTGTGTGAGCGTACGCACACATTCAAGGTCCACTGAGTCGGCAGTGCAATATTGATACGGTGAAAATTGCTACGAGAAACGCAAATGTGAATCTATGATATACCACAGACGAGGTATACTTGTAGGACGTTTCTTGAGCAGGACCGGCGCAAGGCGGATGCAGCGCATTTCCCGGAAATAGGTCTCGCGTTTTAAAGGCTCCGCGGTCCACGAAAACCTCGTCGTAAAGTTTGCGGGGCCCATGCATAGATATTTATTATTATAAAATGAAGAAGTGCAATATAAATGCGATTTTGTTGGGCTTTAACAAAATTTTGAAAAGAGTTTAAAAAAAATATCTGAACGGAAATTTTTTTTTCAAAATTCTACATGACCTAAATAAAATGAGAATAAAAATGATTCAAAATACATAAGAAACTAAATTAAACTAAACCAAATTACGCTGGATGCTTTGTTTATTAGTTATTAATGTTTAAAAATTCGGGCCAGAAACGCCTGACGAACGGCAATATGATGTGATCGCAGGTCGCGTTGCGTATGTCAGTAGGGGTGCGTAATTAATTTGTTAATAAACAATTTTCTTCAAAGCAGTTGTAGTTTCATTGGTAACTTGTTTTACCGAATTTCTCACCTCCATTACCACGACAGCGTGTAACCATGGTCACGAGAATCGTTGATTGCTCCGTTTACGTGAATTTTTACGTACGTATGGATATGTGTATATACATATACGTCCGACACACGGTACACATTTTCCTTCAATAGGTATCGCAGGACTTGTACTCCTCGGACCGTCTTCATGGATCATCTTTTAACGACACTTGCAAGAAAAGTAAGTACATGTATACACATATAAGAAGTGAAAATTCGAACGAGAAAATGGGACGGATATATGTAGAGTCGAGTGAGCAAGAAGTTGGGGGCGGGGGGGATAAAGCATATACTCGTATGTGCAACGTAATGCTTGCTATGAAATATGAAAAGTAAAATATAAAAAAGTAGGGAGCAGTAAAGTGACTGTAAATTATTTGGTAAGATTTTAGCGTGTACAGTTTTATTTCAGTACTTGCCGGGTATGATTGGCGTGCACAGTATGACCAAAGAACATTTCTATCCACAAATGAATAGTTTGTTGGATGTGATCAAGTTACTTTGTTGTTTGATTGAAAATCGAGCGAGACAAATGCCGAATGAGGAAATGTTCCGTAACGTGAAGTTACCCGCCGACCTTATGAAGAGCTGTATTACGAAAGCTGGGATTAAAGTGGAACGTATGTAGTGCTTAAAAAATCGCGCGTAATAACGGATACAAAGTTAACGCTCGCTATTCTGTAAAACTATATTATATTTACTTGGCGTGATACCTGCGCCCATGGACGTTAACAGAGTGGGCGCTGGACCTTCGGAAACAAAGATCGCAGTTTATTCATTTTCAACAAAATGCTGAGAGAGATTGGAAAACGTGGATCTTGAGAAAGGAGAAGATAAAGGAAAATTTGAAACGCGTATTTACGATGAAAATGTAAATAATTTTTTTCTCTGAAAAACAGAATATGTACATATGTATAATTCGATTACTCCATTGGTCAATAACGTAGAGAGAGTTTGGTAGCAACTTGTTTGTATGCAATGCCAACGGAAATGTTCGTAGGGCGGAATTCTCCTCGAAGATATCAACTATGAATCCGAAGAACCAGATGCGAAAAGCATGTATGCACAGAGAAATAGACTTGCTCGCGTTCCACTTGATGACTATGAATAATACGCATTTTTCGAGGGAAAACGACATGCGGGCCTGACGGTAAGGAAGATAGGTAATTGAGGGAAGAATCGCGTATTATTGGATATGTACAGTTGCAAAGATTACGATGAATTCCATTGTAATTTTACAGGTTTGATACCAAGAAACGATACTTGAGGCAAGTGGCAAGGTACGATGATGAGATTGGAAAACTTTATAGTTGTAAAACAGCTCTCCTGGTCAAACAAGGTTTCATCGAAGACGAGTACATCGTTATTCAGGTTCGTTTTATATATCACCCACAAATACCTACAGTATTTTTTACCGTGTCTTAGGTAGAATGTATATCTATGGCTATTTTTGTCCTTTTACGAAGCACTCGATTGGCATTTGTATGATGTATATTATGTACATATCAGAGACCATAACTGTTATAATCTAAATTTGAAAAGTTATGGCATACGAATTAATATCTTACTTTAAATGATTTTGGTTATGAATAACCATTATTGTCGGCGGAAATATTTTTTGGTCATTAATAACCGTTCTTGTCGACGGAAATATTTTTTGGTCACTAATAACTGGTATTGACGACGGAAATTGTTTTTGGTCTCTAATAACTGTTATTGACGACGGAAATTGTTTGCGGTTACGAATAATTATTATTAGGGAAATTGTTTTCGGTTATGAATAATAATTATTCCTAATAATAATTATTCATAACCGCAAACAATTTCCGTCGTCAATAACAGTTATTAGTGACCAAAAAATATTTCCGCCGACAATAACGGTTAATAATGACCAAAAAATATTTCCGTCAACAATAATGGTAATCAGAACCAAAACAGATAAGTCTTAATATTTTTTAATCACTTCATATTTCGGAAAATTTATGCAGTATTCAATGAAGACTGACTTCCATTTGAATAAAAATGAACTTTTTCTCAATGATTTTTTTCGAAAAAAAATGTAAAAAATAACTGTTGTTTCTGGTCCCTGCTACATATACCTATACCGTCTTGCAGAATCAACTTGATGAACAACGCAGTTTATACAATAAATTGCGAGAGGAGCATGACCTGGCAATACGTAAGTCCTGTCTAGCGAAATTAGCACGTTTTCGACGAAATCGCGCAGCAAAAATTATTCAGCAAGGCTGGAGATTGTATTGTATACGCGTGTTTTCAAAAAGGAGAAGAGGCAGAAAATAAAAGGATTTCTTGTACAACTTGACGACGAATAGAATGACAATTTATAAAATCTTCTTAAACAATAAAATACGATCGCGTCCTTTTATTTAGCATTTATTATCGCGTTGAAAATTTTACGTCCCGAATAAAACTTGTGGGAAAGTTATTGAACCCACAACACACGATTGTTGAGTATATTGCTTCATTTCCCTTTTCGTCAATTTAGGTATGTATGTATATTCTTGGACGCGCGGAATAGCAGGTTGCTTTTTCAGCGGGAAATATTCAAGTATCCAATTATATTGATCTCTCGCTATGTTTAGATATAGCGCCCAAGCGCGCCCAACCACCCACCCACCGACTCCTCACCATTCCCCCCTTCTCATTCCTACCCAAGCCTCCGAGAGACCATACGAGAGGAACGGCGATCAAAGTGACTCGTGTTAGCCAAGTCTCTGAGACGACGGCGACGAAAATATGTGGCCGAAAAAAGAGGTTTGCATCGTAGCGCGTGGAGTAGTACCTATAAAGAGGGGGAGTTAAAAGAGAGGGTGGTAAACCGCGCGCATAAGTGGGAAACGGAGAGGTAGGTAATAGTCGCGCTGGGTTCGACGCATGCTCCGAAATGTTTCCCCCGGGTGATATTCAGTGAGGTAGGTAGACCAAGCCAGCAGCTGAGGCTGGCAGACGTTCGATCGTTACGAGGTGGTGAATCAGTGGTCGGGCTCACCGCGAAGGACGATACATAATTCGGAACATGTACGCACGTATCGATCGTTATCTTTTTTTTCAACGAGATACCTACAATTATTACCAATAACGATTCCGACATGCGGCTCGCGTAGTTTCTAATCACTTGGCACGCGCGGAGAAGCTATTAAAGATGGTGTAAAACCGCGCGGTGAAACAATTATTTTGAAACACACGAATCGATGGACGATTTTTATTTGGATTACGGTGAATTACTGATGACAGACTGTAAATTCAATCGATCCGTGGCAAGGTTGAAATAGTTACTATCGGCCATCATGCCGATAAGACGGCTAGCAGCCGCTTGAATGCATGCCGACATCGGCTAGTAGTCCGGATCCGGGGTCTCGCGTAAAACGAATGCGCACCACCTGTAGCTCGATATCTACGCTAGAAAGGTCAACCTCCCCTCTGTCGAGTCTTTGTGCAAATGTAAGTGAAATGTTTTCTCTTTTTTTTCTGTTTCTTTAATGTACAATGTACATTGCTATAATGTCTGTACATATGTAGGATTTAATACTTCATCGATGGGTCGATTCCATCATACACAGTGCTGGATTTACCCTTAGGCTAACAAGGCTGAAGCCTAGGGCCCCGTTTAGCTGGGGGCCCCTCATTCTAAATATTTTCTTCGAAAAATTAGCATTTTTTTACATTATCTTTATTAACTTGTATATTTAATGTTTATTTCAATGTTAATTTCGAAATTAAATTCTTATTAAGATTATACGAGTATTATGATAAAAAAAATCAAATCAGCGTCATTTTAGTTTTTACATTTAACCGAGGGCCCACCAAATATTCAGGCTGGGGCCCCCTGAAAGGTAAATCTGGCTCTGATCATACATGTATATGTACTTACAATAGCTATACCTACTTGAATCTACCTACTCGGTTTGGTATCGCGGTTTCGTCTATTAATTGCGAGAATTTTTGCAAGTCATATGTATATACGAATTATTCTGCACCTATATAGTTTTTCCTCGCAATGCTTTTGCTATATTTCGTCACGTTCGCGCGATCTGTACTTGCATGTGATCCGTCTATAAACAGGTACATGTAAAAAAAAGACACTTGTGCGCTTTATCTGCGTTCTTATACAGGAGAGTGAAACGGGGGAGCGATAATCGAGGATTTCGTTTATTGTTATGGTAAATTAAAAGTAACCTACGAGTGAAACGAGGTAACGAGGGCCACGCGTTTGTTTTGATATTCCTGTGATACGCAAATCTCAAGTTCAATAATTCTCTCCTACAGCGGGGGAAGAAGAAGAGAAGCAGGAAGAGGAAGAAGAAGAAGAAGCAGAAGGAGGAGTAGGGGGAAGAGAGGGAGCGGGGCGGGGGGTGGGGTGGGGGAAAAAGGATTAGAAGATCAGGAGAGAAAGAAAGCAAGCAAGCTACAAACTTTTTAATTTCACGGTCGAGAGTTGAGTAATTCTTTATTGCCAACGTTTAGTTGCTCTGAATTACTTTTTAATAGAGTTGATCTAAAAAGGAACGGATAGCATACTCGTAGTATCGACGAGATGTAAAGGCGTACTTGTACCTACCTACGAAATAACGATGACCGACGGAATGAGCCATATCTCCTCTTCTTGTAAATGGAGCATGGCGGAACGGGAAAAGATTTTGGCCACAGGGAGCTTGGATGAAAAGAAGGAAGCGTTTAAAGACGACGAGGAACTGATGAGAGAAACTACCAAGTTTGTCAGCGAAGTTATAGAGACGGCTACCACACAGGCAACCAAGAGACAAGTGCATTCAACGGTAAATGTCGCCCGATTTTTAAACCTTTTTGCCAGATACGTACAGTTACTATTTGTTGACCATTCTGTTTGTAATGTTTCAGACAAGTGACTGCGATACTGAAGGTAAGGACAAGATACGAATTATAATAGAATCATAGTATTAATTACGAGAGATTGCGTACCTACTAGGGCTGGGACTATTTGTCGAAGTTTTCGGTATTCGAATATTCGAATACTTTAGTTGCTCAATTATTTGGCGAATATAATTCGAATATACAAGTATTCGAATACTGAAATATTCGAGTAGTATTCGAATACTTAAATATTCGAATGGTATTCGAATACTGGAATATTCGAGTAGTATTCGAATACTGAAATATTCGAGTAGTATTCGAATACTTAAATATTCGAATGGTATTCGAATACTAAAACATTCGAATATTAAATTATTCGAATAGGCCCAGCCCTAACCTACCCGTCGAAACTACAGCGAAACAGTCGACTCACCTCGCCCCATTTCAGACAATTTGGGTATCTTGATACTAATCGAGAAAATGTACATGTTTTTGTAGGAAGTAGACTGAAAGGTGTGGATAGCATCGCTGCTTGGAATCATCGTGCACGTGGCTTCTGCAGTCGAATACTAAACACGCTCTGTCCGTGCTTTACTAACAATGGTAAATTGTAATAATTGCGCGCGATACCTGCCGTCATAATTCGAAATACCGTAGTTTTGCATCCAGGGGCGGCTTTAGCAAACTTGGCACCCCCGGGCAAGATTATCATGGCGCCCTTCCAAGGGCACAAAAATCAATTAGCAGAACAGATATAAATGAATAAACGCATACAGCGGTGTCCCTACAAATTTGGCGCCCCGGTCGGTCACCCTGGCTGCTCCCCTTTAAAGCCGGCCCTGTTTGCATCGCTCTTATAGCGATTCATTCCCCAATCCGATGATCATCGAACAAACTACATACACAAATACATGCACAAACTTGGCGGTCGTCGTCAGTTGTGGACGCGGCCGCGAGCTTTAAACACTGCAATGTTTAATCAATAATTATTAGTTTTTCCGCATTCCACCCCTTTGTCCGAGTTTCATCGCTCGATAGAACAAAAGTGGTGGTGACGAAGCAACGAGTAAACGTTAAACGTGTCAGCCTTCTGGGACACAAAAAAAAGCGAGCAAGACCGCGGGATCTTGTAAAGAATCCGTTTTACAAATTAAGTTGGCGCATTGTTGCATCGAAAGAGTCGCATAAGAAATACTTACATGTACCCCTACATGATGGCTCAAGACTCAAATAATATTGTGCTGTAACATTAGGCGTGCGAGCGAGTTTCTAGCTCTTTTTAATCGTCGTTGTTACACACCTCTCTGTAACTATAAACTATAATAGCACGTGATTCGATGGATAAAAAGATACGCGATTTCAAAAAGCTCGATCGGATCGAACGCTACCAAGAACAATAATTCAAACGTCCTCGTTCATTCTCCTTGTTACTTAATAATTAACGCATGCTCCGTTCGACTTGCTTGTTGACCTCGAATCCTGCAACAAACCTGGTTATGACAAAAGTTTTAAAGTCATCACCTAACACACATGCAGCTTACACATAACACTATGTACACACATGTGTACACCTGCCATTGAAACGGCACTCACTCGCGTATTTACCTCACCTTATATGTATGTATATGTACCAGGGTAATCTCGATACTTGTGTGTGTTCATTGGTAACCGCGCGTTTCGTAAACTAACTCATCATTCCATCGCAGGGTTGCGCAATCTGCGATTGTGAATTTGAGTAAATAATTTGGAAACTGCGTTATGTAAAATTATGTATGCACGTTGCGGACCATAGTAGCTAGTACCTAATTTTAAGTAGAAGTAGTAGACGCTGAAAAAGACGTATACTATCGGTGTACATATCTATTGTGTTCGTAGAATTATTCGCCTGGACGCCCCGGCCGTACCGCTTCACGAGACCCTAATCGGTTGCTGCCTTCCAGACTTACCGTAAACATGCTGACCAACTATTCGTTCAATAATACAACAATAAAAAGCGTCATTACACGTTGCGCGCTAGATCACACGAGGGAACAACTACTTACTTATCTCACGAATCAGTTCATATTAGATCCGCGGGTGGATTAAATGCTTCAACTTGACTGCTACACCCTATCCGAATTTTTCAGTCCCGGTATAAGCAGTAGACACTTTTAATCGATTATAGTGTTTACATATTTTCATTATAGGTATATGTACTAGCCGATCCCTTTTGATTTTCTACTTTGCTGCGTGCATAATGACGAGATGCGCCGATGCGAGGCGCGACGTTTGGTTTCTAGCTTCCTACTAACTGATTTCATCGGATTAATCCTGACGACAGATGTTGAGCTTCTCCATTAAAGTATTTTTATGCACAACGTAGTTTGCCGTTCGTAAAATATCGAAAAAGAGGTATACTTGTGTCAAGTATTTTCACTTGGATGAAAAGGAGAAAAAGAGTAGAGCGAGAGGGAGAGCGATAGTAGTCGTTGTTTAAATATGACAATCAAGTTATATTCGATGTGGGATCAACAAGTAAATAATAAATCTATCGACGGACAATCGAGAGAATATCCATGTTAAACGTATGAGTATAATGTTTGTATGTACACAAGTGTCTACTCGTGGTCGTAAGCATAGGTGGATTTAAATAGGCTACGCGACACATCATGTTGGTTCGTTTATCAGCAGAAAAAAGTAAATCTAGTAAAATATTGTATTAAATACATATACATATGTTTGTGTAGAAAAATCTACTCCGCTGGGATTCGGAATGTGAGAATCGAAAGTTGATGGCACGCTGTTAGTATTATCGAGTATATGATAATAATACGTGCGGTAATTATTTACAAAAAGACAAGAGCTCATCGATTTCGATGACCTTGAAATATGTTGTTGTAAAAGTTGTGATTCTAAACAACTTTTTCTACAACTACACATGTTCTATTTAGTCGATCGACGTTAGTTTTCGGGATATGCGAGAAACTGTAATCGGTAGTTGGTTCGGTACATGGATGGTTTACCGGCTTCTCTCGTCAACTTTTGGGAGATTTAAGATAAATAAATGTGTAGATCTCCCGAGAGTCCGCTAAACCACCCAACGGCTAACTCAAACCGCAACTACGGGTCACAGTTTGCTCGCGGATATCTAGGAAACTAAAGCCGAGCGACGGCAACATGTAGATCAGAGCTGAGCAACTTGTTCGCCGCCGCGGGACGCACAGTCCCCACTACCAGTCGGCCGGTTCCCCCACCATCAGGAGCTACATGCGGCCCGCGAGCCACCAGTACAGTGTAGTTAGGAGTTAAAAGAGTATGGTGGGGGTTGTTCTCCTGCGGCCCAGCAGAGCAGGCAACTCGGGGAACGGGCCGCATGCGGCTCATGGGCCGCGGGTTGCCCAGCCCTGATGTAAATACTAGGTATTGGTAAATTCTGTGAGAACGCCATCTACGGTTGTAAGCTCTGCAATCGGGTCAATCGCGTTACAGGACTTGTCTGACACAAGTATTGAAATAGTGCAATAATGTTTTTGTCATTAAATAGTCTGTTATATATTACAAAAACGATCATCAAACAGTCGAAATTCACAATATTGCCAATTACATGTGACAGCTAACCCGATTTGAGTGCTTTAATTTTCGCCACCAGATTGCGTAGCGGAATTAAGAAAATGCCAATAGGAAAAAGATGTTTAGAATCGTGCCCCCGATTCCTGCCCTTTTGTAAATAATTACCCCAAAACACGACTACATGCATTTAGGTACATACATGCACACACGGATTTCGGTGATTAATGTCTGACCAGTGACCAGGGCCGGCGGCGGAACCCCCATTATGCAAGTTATGCGCGTTTATTATTAAGCCCCCTTTTACTGGCGCTAAAAAACTATACCGTACGCTTGATGATAAAGAAATCCAACTCCCACATAAACAAAATGTAAACGTAATTCTTTTTTTTTGTGTACTCCGGAAACGCGAAACATATTAAATAGGAAACAGGTCCACAAAAAAATTTTCTTGCATAAGGGCGCCAACTATCCACGCACCGCGACCGGTCCTGAGTGTCTCTTTCACACTGCAAGCAGATTTTGTCAAAATCTCTAATCGTTGCACACTCTTGCAGATTACATAAGCGAGAATACGCAATACATACATATAAATCTTGCGCATCCGATGTTGAAACTTTGTATATAGGTATGTATGTAAACATGAATGTTTTATTGAATAATAGAGACGTGAGAGGAGCCTAGGGTAATGGGTATCTATGTGAGTGATGTGTCATGGCGATTATGTGTCGATATATAAATAAAGATTTTACTCTCAAGTAATAGTTGGTTCGCACAATTACGATAACCAATTCCAAGCTTTATAAATTGTAATATACAGTATACACAGGTACCGTGAAACTCCATAAAAAGTCCTATACATATACAATACCATGACCATGTAAAGGTGTGATTTGATTACATACCCCAGCAGTGTATACACTCATTACAAAATTTTTACAAATACAATTTTTTTTTCTTATTTTCAGTGTTTGATATGTCACGAATGTTTCCGGAAAATTTGGGACCGAAATTCGCAAAAATATCGAAGATATAGAGTCTATATTTTCGATATAATTCGCAAAAATAAAAAAGAAAAGAATTTTTTTATCTTTTTCGCGTATTTCGGTATATGCCCCCTTAAGTGTTTAAAAAAATAGTCCTGGAAAATAAAAATTCCATTTTTTTCGTTCGCCTTCATAAATAAAAAGTATTCTAGAAGCATTTAAACTTTCAAAATTTGAGGAAAGAAGTTTTTTTTAATTACTTGGAACTATTCTGGAGGGTGCCCCGAAGAAAATTCAAAAGTCGAAAATAAAAGCCACCCTAATACACATGTATGTACAGTACATACATATATAGAACTCGGTTGTCATGGAAAGTTACGTACATATTCTTCGGTTAGAACTTGGGTTACTTGGGTGAACGAGTAATACCCAATGGACAAGCATCTGATTGTGTCGAAACATTGCTGCGGATTCTGTAATGTGTATAACCTACAATGATTTATTCAATGATTGCGATTCATTGACATATAAATACGCGGTTTCAGTTTCACTAACAAAATAAGAAACATCGAAGAAGGAGGAGCTTGGTACATTAAGGAGGGCGTATCAAGGATCGAATGTATAGCACTTTGTAAACTACGTCGTAAATAGGCGTGGAAAAACTTGAAACGTTTCAAGGATGAAGAAATATTTATCGTTGTGTGAGAAGAGGGAGAATTTTCGTGCGCAGCTTCTCGAACGTATCGTAAAGGTGAAGAAGGAAGGGAAAAGAAACGAAACTGCGCGGGAAATGGGAATAAAGGGAGAGACTGAGGACTTGATCACGGAGACGGATATCGATATTTTACGATACTATTATTATTTAAACCATGGTGTCGATAATGTTTACGTGGGATCGATGGACCCTCGTCTCCTGGAGGATATATTAAGGATGATCCCAGCCACGTGGCGAGGAAAGTTTAAGGAATCGGTAAAGGAATTAGTAAAAGAAGTGAAAGAAGAATACGCATTGGACGTTAAGAAATCAGTGATAGAATTCGTCATTGGGGATTCGCTGCATTCCTCGCTCAGACAGGTATGGCACTCGTTCTTTTCACAACTGTTCCTAAAGGTACATTTACTTAACGAATAAACATAAAAAATATCGGTGGGGATAGAACAAAAACAGATAATGACCAGGTTTCTTTGTCCAGTTAACCGTGGTTGAAGAAGGGGAAGCGGCTAAAGCGATCCAACTGCCAGCGACACACGCGGTCAGGTATCAATGGAACAAAATGAAACTGGAAAAGACGATTATGCTTTATTGTCCAGCTATGCGGCGAATTGTAGATTATTGGTATCGAGAGTTCAGGTTTGTTTCCTATATTCAAACCATTGCGATCGATGATTTCGGTTTAGTGTTGGTGTCGTCTGCAACCGTTGGCATATTAGGGTGTTTCAATTTTCCAAAGGTGCTATTTTCATGTAACTTTGCTTGCCCCCTTGGTGAAAATAGTCACATTCATCTTGATTAGTTAGGCATAATGAGCTGGGACACATTTCGTGACCCCAGAGTTTACTGTTCGAAAGTTTTTAGGCGACAGACAAACACACATTTTCTGTTTTATATATTAAGATGTGTACTTGTTTTCGCGACGTAATAGTGGCAGAAGACTGATTGATGTAAATCAACTGATGGCACGCGGTACGTCGTATAGTCTCGCTAGTTTCGAGAGAGCCATCTTAAAGATGTGTTACAAGACGAAGGAAGATCTCGCGAAATACTGGCTGCCCAAACTTCGGACTGTTTTAGTTACGGTACGAATAAAAGTGGTATCCGCATACGTGTCGCATGAATATATCGCATAGTATGTATATGTATTGTACCCATCTTTCATTCCAAATCAACTGGACGCTACATGATATTTAGTTTCGCTTCCCCCTTCTATTGCGTTTTTTCTGTACTCGCAACTGTCCAGTAATAAAAAGTCTCTGTCTCGCAAGTTTCACGATCGAATACATATACCTACATATGTATGTGACGCACAATTTTGGATTGTATCGGTCACAAACCAGAGATGGGCAAAAAATTATTTTAAATAAAAATTGGTTGGGAAGTAGGTAGCAGTAATATATGTAACTAGTTATTCTAGAATTAATTGTAAATTCAGGCATACGAAAGAAACGAATTACCATGGATCAGCGACGATTCGAGATCCGAGAGATTCTTCAATTGCGTCGCCTTCATTATGGAAGATCAATTGCGAAGACTTTGCCTGCACTCGATAGACGAGTACATGAACTTTGTTTCAAAAACAAGCGTAAGCAATGAACTTTTTTCTGTTTCAATACCTCGCTTGTCACTTTGCGCTATAATAGGTATGTAGGTACGTCGTGTGTATACATATACAGTATATACACACACATGGAGGAAATCGCGGTAGATGACGCGCGTTCTCGAGTTTTGAATATAAAAATGAGCTGTACAAATGGAGATTCTTGTATCGATGATTCTAAAATTGGACGTATGTATATCGTTCTCGCAGCGATCATGTTGCGGCTTTGACTTAAGAGTGACAACGAGAAATATAGTTATCACGTTCGAACCTACGTTCAAAGCTTTTGTGGAAGAATTATCGACACTACTGAATACGATGCGGGACGTAAGCTCTACGTTACCGCGCGTCGAAACGCTACTAAATATTGGAACTGCGATCAATCTCACTGAAAAATTACTCAAGGTATACAATTATGATAGAATCTTGGATTCTGCCAATCGTTCCTATGATCGCTATTCTTCGTTTCACGATCACAGCCACGTATATCGGAAGAGTATCTGAATCAACGCGCAAACGAAATCGCGGATCTAATTAAGCGAGAAGAAATTGGTGCCACGCAGCAACTTGAAGAATTTAAAAAATACGAACATTTGCTGAATGATACGGAAACCGTAAAGATCGAGGAGTTTATGCGAACCGAGGCCGCTGAGAATTTCGAAAGTTATCGTGTTCTGATTGAACACTACGATCGCCTGTCCCAACGTGTAACGGTAGAGTTTAATCGTACTTGGTTCGGTGAGTTTTTCGTGATCCACAGAGGGGCGGTAATCGAACATATTGCCTCGGCGGCCCGGATACTTAGAGAAGAATTGGTGCATGCGATGATTGCCTATTATCAGCAACAGTCTCGAGCGTGAGTAACCGGATTTAAATACATATTATCCAAGTACAATGCAAGTATACCTGTCTATACTTTTTCAAACTCGACACGTGTATCCATGTGTATCAGTATAGGAGATGCCTATCAACGCATCGTAGACCGAGCGCTAAGCGTTCCGGCGAATACCAACGAACTGGCGGAACTTATAGAATTTATACGTGAAACAGAAACGGACACTGTCTTCAAACTGGAAGACCGGTTGAGAGAAGTCATTAAATATATAATCTTTACATCGGATCATTCAGCCTTGTCCCCTATCGAATTGAAAATCAATAATTTTGCTTTCCAGTGGTACGTAAATTCGAAAATGCTTGAATATGTAAATATACATGTTGTAGCATGATGTTAGTTTTCATTCTCTGGCCAACAACTTGATTTGCCCAA
Source organism: Andrena chrysosceles (assembly GCA_963855975.1). Taxonomy (NCBI): domain Eukaryota; kingdom Metazoa; phylum Arthropoda; class Insecta; order Hymenoptera; family Andrenidae; genus Andrena; species Andrena chrysosceles. Next base: position 2,767,226 of record OY979766.1, on the reverse strand, counting down.
GGTATCGGACGCTTCCTGAAATTTTCCAGCAGCACAGAGAAATCGTTGCGAGGAAAACGGAGGAATTTCAAAAGATCCTTGAGAAAAGAATAAAACAGTTTGAACGGGAGCTCGAGATATACGCCAAACATTGCGACGAGTTACAGTACTGGGGTAACATCGACGAGATCCAGCGGTATAGAACAAAGGCCAGCCGTCTGGAAAATAAATTAATCGCCGCGATGGACACTATCGATGAATTTAACATGGAAGAAGAGCTGTTTGGCTGGGAATCATCCGAGTATCCGTTGAGAAAGGCGGTGGGTGGGGTACTTGCATGCATCATCCCTAGTAGCAGTTTTGGTTGGCCAACAGTAGCCAACAGTTGACAGCAGACCCAACTGTATGCCAACAACAAATGCTACTAGGGATGTACCGTAAAATGGGGGAACATTGGCAGCACAGGGTAACATTGGCATACGCCGGGGTTACATTGGCACCTATACGCATGAACATATAAATACGTATTCGAGATCGAGATTTTATTATAGGTAACATTGTTACGTATTATAATAATAACTTATCTTACTGACTTCAGATTAGTAAAACTTAACCTGTTAATGCTATTTATATGATGTGCCAATGTTACGATTACATTTTAGTTAAGATGTAAAAAATAAAATAAAATGAACAAATTTAAGTGTCAATGTATCTTACTGACGTCAGATTAGTAAAACTTAACCTGTTAATGCTATTTATATATATGATGTGTCAATGTTACCCCGGTACAGGGTAACATTGGCACAGGTTTTTAACATGTATTAAAGAAGAAAGAGGACAAAAATTTTATGCATTTTGACACTTGTAGTATAATCACAAAAGATGCAATGTTATGATAGGATATTTAAAGCAAATGTAAACATGTTAATTTTTACATTATATAACAAAATGTTTCAAAAACCTGCCAATGTTCCCCCATTTTACGGTACCATGTATATGTGTGTAGATACTTACATGGAGTTTCTGTTTCAAATGCGCGACGACATTATAGACGGCGGACAAGTTAGCGCCGTACAAAAGACTGTACGACGCCGCTTGCGAATTCCTAGCGAGTTATGACAAGTGGATGAATTCTGTGGTGGGCACCCATGACCCAGAGGAAATTGATACCGAGATAGCAACCGCTTTTCGTACCATCTATAGATTGGAAAGGTCCATTCAAGAACCGATAACAAAGAAGCTCGCAGAAACCTTTCGAACCAAGATAGAAGATTTCAGGGAGCACTTGCCCGTGATATCAACACTGGGCAATCCGTCTATGAAGAGTCGTCATTGGGAACAAGTCTCCGAGATAATCGGCTTTCCCATAAAGATTGATCAGACGATGACGCTGGCCAAGGTACATACACAACATAGTAATGTTCTCTCTCTTTCTCTCTCTCTCTCTGGTAAAGTACTTTTTTTCACTCTTGCGCATCAGCTCCTCGATTATGGTTTGATCGATCACGTGGCGAAATTCGAAACAATCGCGGATTCAGCAACGAAAGAGGGTAGCTTGGAAAGGGCTCTTCATCAAATGCACGTCGACTGGGCGGATATCGCGTTCATCGTGAATCCTTATCGCGACACGGGCACATACGTAATTGCCAGTATAGACGACATACAGTTACTTCTGGACGATCATTTGACCAAGGCTCAGACTATGAAGAATTCCCTTTATATTCGACCATTCGAGAAGGAGACTTTGTAAGTCGCATCGCTTTCGTCACCCGAACTATAACGTCGTATGTATCTTTCATTACCTACTACTATCTACCTACATATTCATTTTACGTATTCATGCTCAGAGAATGGGAATCGAAATTGCTCTTACTTCAAGACATTATGGACTATTGGCTACAGGTGCAAGCAACCTGGATGTACCTTGAGCCGATATTTTCTTCGGCTGATATTCAGCAGCAAATGCCGGAAGAAGGTCGACGATTTAGTGCTGTGGATAAAGTACGTATCCTTTCTTCTTTTCAATGTGAGATGATGACTCGAGTTGTGTGATTTCATTTACAATAAAGCAATCGACTGCGTAGATCTGGAGAGAGTTAATGCTGCTCGTTTCGGTGGATCCCCGTGTTATGTCCGTGGTGGGTATCGATAAAATGCTCGAGCGCCTGAAAAAATGTACAAGTTTGCTCGATCTGATACAAAAAGGACTTGCTGCTTATTTAGAAAAAAAGAGGCTGTTCTTTCCACGATTCTTTTTCCTGTCGAACGACGAGCTTTTGGAAATATTGTCAGAAACAAAAGATCCTACTAGGTACACACATATGTAGAAATTTCGAAGCTAAGCAATGTATCTCGGGATATAGTGCGGTATGACCCAACCATCATAATGAATTGAAATTTTCAAGAGTGGGGGGGGGGGGAAGAGGACCCCTATTATAAAATTTTAGCTTGGGGTATTTATTAGTTTCTGATTAAAAAACTTTCGGCATAATACATTAAAATCTGCCTACACAGACGTGTACTAATTACTGTATTACTAATATCTCAGAAACTAACAAATACCCGAAGCTAAAATTTTATATTAGCGGTTCTCTCCCCCTGAAAATTTCGGTTCATTACGATGGTTGGATCATACCGTAGTACAGCCGTATCTCGTATCAGGTATCACTCTAGACAATTGTATTCTTTCACACAGAGTACAGCCACATTTGAAGAAATGCTTCGAAGGTATCGAGCGAACGAGTTTCACATATGACATGGAGATAACTGCGATAATATCGTCCGAGGAAGAAAAAATTGTTCTTGAGGACATAATTGATACTGCGGCGGCCCGAGGACAGGTCGAAAAGTGGCTACTCGATCTTGAACGTTCTATGCTAAAGAGTGTCAGAGCACAGGTAGCTGTCTATCACAACTATTTAGAAATAGATAAATAAATATATAAATTTTCTAAAATCTAAACAACGAGAGTGCCGGGCGTTTGTATGTTAAATACAGGTAATTAAAGCCAAGGAGGCGTACGCGAACCAGGTGAGAACGCAATGGGCCTTGCAGTGGCCTGGTCAGACCGTGATATGCGTGAGTAAACTTTATTGGACCGCGGACGTAACGAATGCATTGTCCTCCGGGTCATCGGTGAACCTGGCAGATTATCGCGACATGTGTACACACGAATTAAATGAAATAGTGAAACTCGTCCGCAGTCCGTTATCCACACAGAACCGTACAACTTTAGGTAGGAAGTGTGTGTGTATCAGCTAGTAGAAGAAAACTTGTGTCTCCTCTTATTCATTATTGTTTCATCTTTCAGAAACACTAGTCACGATGGATGTCCATAGCCGAGATGTGCTAACGGAGATGGTCGACGTAGGAGTTTGCGATATAACGGATTTTCAGTGGCTGGCTCAGCTGAGATACTACTGGACCGTAAGCGAGGGAAACTGACGAAATTCTAATGTGTATGTATGTATCCCACTGTTTCCCCTCCACTGAGATATGGGGTTTGGCGCTTCCAGGATGAAGACTTACTGGCAACAATAATAAACACATCGTTACATTACGCGTACGAGTATCTGGGCAATACATCAAGGCTGGTTATAACACCGTTGACCGATAGATGCTACCGGACTTTATTCAGCGCGTTAAGCTTAAATCTCGGCGGTGCGCCGGAAGGTCCCGCCGGAACCGGTAAAACCGAGACGGCAAAGGATATGGCTAAAGCTGTAGCTAAACAGTGTGTCGTTTTCAACTGTTCCGAGGGTCTTGACTACATTGCCTTGGGTAGATTTTTCCTGGTACGTCGCTAAACATACCCTGCATACACTGAACAAACCTCGCTACGTACCTACGTAATCAAGTATACAGTAGGGTAGGTCTGAGTTAGGTGTCTGGAATGGAATGAGCAAAATCTCGCTTCTCAGGGATTGGCAAGTAGCGGTGCATGGTCTTGCTTTGACGAATTCAATCGTATCGACGTGGAAGTACTGTCTGTGGTGGCGCAACAAATTCTAACGATTCAACGAGCCATTAATGCTTGCAAGGAAATTCTTGTTTTCGAAGGTACCGAGATCAAATTGAATCCTACCTGTGCTTTCTTTATCACGATGAACCCCGGATACGCTGGAAGAACCGAACTTCCGGATAACCTGAAAGCCCTCTTCCGACCGGTTGCTATGATGGTTAGTAGTATCAATTATATGCTTTAGTATGTAGAATGCGAGGGAATAATAAAAGGAGACCGCGATTCGAATAAGTCCATGGGAGCCATGTATACACAAGCATATGCATAGATACAGAAATAGTAGGTAGAATTTGGTAGAAACCAACGGAAGTAGAAAGAAACGCGTTTTCAACGCTTTTCAGGTTCCGGACTATGCTTTGATCGCCGAGAACACATTGTATTCGTACGGGTTTTACGAAGCCAGGCCGCTTTCTGTAAAGATCGTCACAACGTACAGGCTATGCTCGGAACAACTCTCCAGTCAAAATCACTATGACTACGGAATGAGAGCGGTAAAATCTGTTCTGGTGGCGGCTGGAAACCTGAAGATAAGGTATCCAGATGAAAACGAGGATATCGTAGTGTTGCGCAGCATCAAAGATGTAAATTTGCCGAAATTTCTCAGCGAAGACCTACCATTATTCAACGTACGTTATTCAATCGGTTTGCCAATTAAAGAATGTGCTACATTATCGAAATCAATGCGATCAATGCGTTCAAACCTGCTGATTCCAAGGGCATTATGTCGGATCTCTTCCCTGGGATTACACTCCCGGAACCGGACTATACCGACTTGAATGCATGCGCGTACGATGCTTGCTTAGCGATGAATCTGCAATTCACCCCCGTCTTTTTAGAGAAGATACAACAGATATACGAAATGATGATTGTTAGACACGGGTTTATGATCGTCGGCCTTCCATTCGCTGGGAAGACCGTGACCTATAACATTCTAGCTGACAGTCTAAAGCTTTGCGAAGAGCGAGTAAGCCATTCATTTTCTATTATTCTATGATTGTAATTGCGTTTATCGTAACATGCATTTAACCTTTTACAGAAGTTGATGAATGAGCGTAAAGTAGAGACGATCGTGATGAATCCCAAAGCCATCACATTGGGTCAGTTATATGGAGAATTTGATCCGATTTCTCACGAATGGTCCGATGGAATTTTAGCCATCAGTTACCGTGCTTTCGCCACATCCAGGACGGATAATCGCAAGTGGCTGGTGTTTGACGGTCCCATAGACGCGTTCTGGATCGAAAGTATGAACACGGTACTCGACGATAACAGGAAACTTTGTTTAATGAGCGGGGAAATTATTCAGTTAGCACCGTTTACCAATCTGATATTCGAAACAATGGACTTGGAAGCAGCCTCACCAGCAACGGTTTCCCGTTGCGGTACCTAATATATGCTTCTTTCATCCGTTATACACCCTACATGCTACTACCAACTTGCTTTTTAATTCAGGAATGATCTATATGGAACCCGGAGCTCTCGGCTGGGATGCTTTGATTAAATCTTGGATCGCTGAAACTCCAGCTGTCATGGACGACTGGCTGAAGGACTATGTATACCAATCGCTTTTTCGAAGATTTTGCGATCCCCTGATTTACTGGTTACGACGCAGCGGCGCCGAGGTCTTTGTCCTATATTCTGTTTTATAGCTCTTTATTATGGTTTTAACGGATCGTATTGTTGAATGTCGCAGGAAATGTGTCCGATGCCTAACTCGAATCTCATCCGTTCGCTGACAAACCTAATGGATTGTTTCGTCGACGAGTACCGTGACGAGAAGGTGGCCAAGGACATAGCCGAGTTGGACCTTCGAGCCCAACTCGAGGTTAAAACTTGAAACGCATTCCGTGCACGGGTGATAGGTCTGGGTTAAGTCTGGGTACACCCAACTCTACCTACGTATAAATGTTTGCGAAATATTTGCAGGGTTCATTTTTCTTCTCGTGTATATGGGCTCTGGGAAGTACTTTGACAGTCAACTGGAGAGAACCCTACAGCAATCTTTTTCGTGGTTTTCTGGAGAGGGACTTTCCGACCAGTTTGATGGAAACGTTTGGATTACCGAAACCGATAAAACCTCCCTTAAGGCCGTATATATTTGTAATGCCGCGTGACGGTCTGGTCTTTGACTACAGATTCATTAAAGAAGTGAGTGGCCAAGTAGAGATCTCAAGACGGTTGTAGCCGGTAGCGAAAAAATGTGATGATGTGGTTTTTGTCAGGGTAAAGGAAGGTGGAGATTGTGGTCCGATGAACTGCTCGATGGCCCATCTATTCCTCGTGACATTTCCGTAAATGAAATAATAGTACCAACGGTCGAGACGATACGATACACCGCTCTGTTCCGATTGTTGGTGGGCAACGAAAAGCCGGTGCTGCTCGTAGGCCCCACTGGCACCGGAAAATCTGTCTATATAATCGATTTCCTACTAAAAAAGAACAACTCTGAGGTGAATAAACCGCTAATTATAAATTTCTCCGCGCAAACTACGGCGACTCAAACTCTGGACACGATTATGGGAAGACTCGATAGAAGACGGAAAGGTGTTTATGGGGCACCGATAGGCAAACGGTGGATCATCTTCGTCGATGATCTTTCGATGCCGATGACGGAAATATACGGCGCACAACCGCCTATTGAGCTATTACGACAATGGCTGGACCACGGAGAGTGGTAGGAATTTTCATTTTTGGTCCGTGCCGAGAGTATCGAGACTTGCTTTCATCGCCACCTGCTCTTCTCACATTGATTCCCGATCTCCTGTGATAGGTATGACAGGAAAGATAAAACAATGATAAAACTAATTGACGTTCAGCTGATGTGTGCTATGGCTCCGCCGACCCGTGGTGGAAAAGATATTACACCGCGATTCAAGAGACATTTTGTCGTTTTAACTATAGCAGAATTTAATGACGAGGTGATGACGATGATATTCAGTAAGATTGTTCTCTGGCATCTCGATACAAGGTTCGTACAACGCACAGGTTGCCTTATTTTCCATCTCACATTCAATTCACATTTCAGAGGATTCAGTAAAGAATTCGACCCGTGCATCGACGAAATCGTTCCGGCTACATTGGACGTATATAAGCAGAGTCTTCGCAATCTTTTGCCAACACCGGCTAAATGTCACTACGTCTTCAACCTTCGAGACTTTTCCAGAGTGATACAGGTTCTCGTTGACCGTTGCGTGTAATAATTTAATTCTTCCGTTCCGTTTCGTGATTTAATGGAAAGCCAAGTACTAGTACACAAGTACCTAGATAGTGATAAGTATAATAAAAGTTGTTGTGTTTGAATCGCAGGGTGTTTTGTTGTCCCGTCCGGAAACGATGGCGACGTTGGCAAATATGAAAAGACTCTGGGTTCACGAAATACTCCGAGTTTTCGGAGATCGACTAATAGATGATGTCGATACGTCTTGGTTGGTGGAACAAATACGCGTTACCTTAAAGGAGCATATGGATGTGACTATCGAAGAATTGGTCGAGGATCTTCTTCCCCCCGTTCCCACTGGTGGAGTTGTATCCAAGAGTGTAAGTGAGTTTGCAATATATAATTTGGAAGTTTACGACCTCGCGTTAACGTTGTGGGTATCGCATCGATAGCTTCCGCGTATTACCGAGAGAGAACTTCGAAATCTGGTGTTTTGCGATTTCGGGGATACAAAGGGGGACGTTCAGCTTTATCAAGAGGTCCCGGATCTCGAGCAACTGCGAGAAACAGTCGAATCATATCTGGCTGAATACAACTCGATGTCTAGGAAGCCCATGCATTTGGTATTGTTTCGGTAGGTGGAATATGTATCCAAGTACCCATCTACTACCTACTACCTACTATTCGAGAGGGAAAAAGGAGTAAAATTTTAAAAAATACACCTCAGATTCGCCATCGAACATCTGTCTCGTATCTCTCGTATTATCAAGCAACCACGCAATCACGCTCTCCTTGTCGGAGTCGGCGGTTCGGGAAGACAGTCGTTGACTAGATTGGCATCCCATATATGCGACTACGACGTGTTCCAAGTTGAAGTCACTCAGCAATACGGGGTTCAAGCTTGGCACGATGACGTGAAAGACATTTTAAAACGTGTTACCTCCACCGATCTTCACTCTACATTCCTCTTTTCCGATACTCAGATCAAGGAGGAGAGCTTCCTCGAAGATGTAAGCAATATGCTTAATTCTGGAGAGGTACGCTAAACTTTTGCAAACATCGCGCGATACGTATGTACATATCTATGCATGTATACTATATATATGTGTGTATACGATATCTATGTAGATACCTAATATATTCACCACTGATGAATTGGCCGAGATATGCGAGCGGGTGAGGCAAATAGACAGACAGCGGGATCGATCTGTGCAAACGGATGGAAGCGCGGTGGCTTTGTTCAATCTTTTCGTTCAAATAACACGCGATCAACTGCACATCGTAGTAGTCATGTCTCCGATAGGCAACAACTTTCGCAATCGGATCAGAAAATTTCCAGCGTTGGTCAACTGTTGTACCATCGATTGGCTTCAGGTATGGGTGGTGGTCATGTAGAGTATGTACATTAGAGAATACAACAAATAGTTGTTGGTTTGTCTTACATAGCCATGGCCAGATGACGCTTTACTAGCGGTTGCAACTAGATTTCTCTCAACGATCGACTTAACGGAACAGGAAAGGATCGCCGGTATCGACATGTGCCAATTCTTTCACGTCTCCACGGAGAACTTGAGCTCAGAGTTCTTTATTCGGTTAAATAGACACGTTTACGTCACTCCGACTTCATACATTGAGATGATAAACACGTTTAAAGATTTATTAGGAAGGAAACGCGAGTAAGTATTATATTATTATTATATAGTAGATATGTATGTACTAATCGTTGAAGAAAATAGGCAGATAATAAACGCGAAAACGAGATATGAACGTGGTTTGGAGCAATTGGACGAGACTCAACGACAAGTGGTAACGATGCAAGAGACCTTGAGATCCTTACAACCACAATTAATAATTGCCACGCAAGACGTTGAGAAGATGTTGCTGGATGTGAACAAGGAGAGAGAAGAGGTGGCAGAGATAGAGAGAATCGTCAGAAGGGACGAGGAAGCAGCTGGGGTCGGTGAATTAAGCGCGTAGGCGTCGGCGGTAGCCGTTCATCCAACCAGGGACTAAGCTGTCTAGCTTAAATTCGATTTTCGATGAATTTTCAGGTTTATGCGGGTGAAGCAGCAGCGATCAAAGCCGAGTGCGACGCCGATCTGGCTGAGGCGATGCCTATCTTGAATCGCGCACAAGCTGCTCTGAATACGTTGACCACGGCCGATATCGCCGTGATCCGATCGATGAAGCAACCACCGTACAGAGTTAAATTAATCGTCGAGAGCGTTTGCGTTCTCAGGGTAAAATCTTTTCTACGTACTATAGTACCTGCACAACATAGCTGTGTACCTATCACGTAGACATTACGATTCCGCATTACAATTATAGCAAATAAAACCAGAGAGAGTTCAGGGGCCGGATGGGAGGATGGTGGAGGATTATTGGAGAGCAGCCCTCCGAATGCTAAGTGACGCTAAATTTCTCGATTCGTTGCTCAATTTCGACAAGGACAACATACCCGACGACGTTATCGAGAAAATACGTCAGGTATATTTATCTAATCCAGATTTCGACCCAGAGAAAATAAAGAAAGTATCAACGGCGTGCGAGGGACTGTGTCGATGGGTATATGCCATGTCAGAATACGACAAGGTATCAAAAGTTGTTGCTCCAAAAAGGAGAGCCCTAGCGGAAGCTCAAGCGGTTTACGATAGTGCCATGTCTGTTCTTGAAGAAAAACGAAACCAACTTCGGCTGGTGCAGGTTCGGTATCCTTAATTCCAATTGCTCCGATGTGCGCAAATTTGCTTATATGTATATGCATAATACAATCATATACGTCGTATAGGAGAGACTGGCAATGTTGGAGGAACTGTTGGAACTACGAAGAATAGCTTTCCAAGAGATGTCTGATAAAGTGGCGGATTGCGAGACCAAATTGAAACGCGCCGAGGATTTAATCGGAGGGTTGGGCGGTGAATACACTCGTTGGGCTGATACCGCGAAAGCTCTGGGAGAGAGGTACCTCTATACTTTTCGTCTCCAATAAATTATAATTACTTGTAATTACTCGCGTCTTGTATAGGTATGATAAAACGACTGGTGACGTTGTGATTGCCTCTGGTGTAGTAGCATACTTGGGTCCGTTCACCACTCCGTTTCGTCTCCGACAACTGGCTATGTGGATACAACGTTGCACGGACTTGAAAGTAGTTTGTAGCCAGGACTTTCAGTTGCGCGATATTCTTGGGGATCCAGTCTTGATAAGATCCTGGAACATTTCCGGCTTACCGAACGACACATTTTCCATCGATAACGGCATTATCGTCAAGTAAGTAGAATTTCTTCAAGTTCCTTTCGCAACGACGGCAATGAATCGTGTGTACAGACTCGTTGCATCGAATGTTTAGAAATGCCAGGAGATGGCCACTGATGATTGACCCTCAAGGTCAAGCCAACAGATGGATTAAAAACATGGAAAGGCAAAATAACCTGAGCATTATTCGACAAAGTCAACCTGATTATGGTCGAGTACTGGAAAATGCTGTGCAATTTGGTCAGCCGGTGCTTTTGGAACACGTTGGGGAAGAAATAGACGCTGCCCTCGAACCGATTCTACTTAAAGAAACGTTCAAGCAGGCCGGTGCAATCTGTATAAGATTCGGTGACTCGATTATCGAATATAGTCCCGATTTCAGGTAGCTTGTTGTACTTATGTAGTACCCATACTTCTGTATGTATGTACATATCCGTTTGTATCCTGTTTCTAGGTTTTACATTACCACGAGATTAAGAAATCCCCACTACTTACCGGAAATAGCGGTTAAAGTAACGTTATTGAACTTCATGATTACGCCAACTGGATTGGAAGACCAACTATTGGGTATCGTGGTTGCGAAGGAGAGGCCTGACTTGGAGATGGAGAAGAACGCTCTAATTGTCCAGAGTGCCGCGAACAAAAAGTGTGTACAAGGGGGTACAAAGTCCCGTTCATTCACTTTTTACTTTTACCTATACAATAACGCAGCAAGTACTGGATCCGACATTCTGCAGATTCCTCGAGGAAACAGAGGACAAAATTTTGGAGATATTATCGATTGCCGAGGGCAATGTATTGGAAGACGAAGAAGCCATTCAAGTTTTAACGTCATCCAAAGAATTAAGCGATGACATTCAAGTGAAACAGGCGGTAGCCGAAGAAACAGAAAAATTGATCGACACTGCTAGACTACAGTACACCTCTATTGCAGTATATTCAACCGTACTGTTCTTCACTATCGGTATTTATATTACACACGATGTTCTTGCATTTCTTGTACATATTGGCTCGCACATCTTCCTTTAAAAGTCTCGTGTCTTTCCGTTGTTTTCTTTCAGCTATACTAGCGAACGTTGATCCGATGTATCAATATTCGTTGCCGTGGTTCGTGAATTTATTCGAGTTGTCTATCGATAATACCGAACCAGCGGAAACCGTGGAGCAACGGTTAAAGGATCTTGTGAAACATTTCACCTATTCCCTTTACGCGAACGTCTGTAGATCCCTATTCGAGAAGGACAAACTACTATTTTCCCTGTTATTGGCCATCAATTTACTCCAGCAGCAAGGCAAACTATCTTTGACGCAGTGGATGTTTTTGCTGACGGGTGGAATCGGTATCGACAATCCATATGCGAACCCGACAACGTGGTTACCGAGTAGACAATGGAACGAAATATGCAACTTGGATACCATAGAGGGATTCTCGGTTCGTTCAAAATAGAAACAACGATTGGGTGTGTAAGATTCCAACATTGATCATTTAATTGTACGAGCAGAATATTCGAGAGACCTTTGTCGTCAACATTGAACAATGGCGAAAGCTATTTGACTCGAAAGAACCGCAGAACGAGGCGATACCTCCGCCATTCGATGCTTCGAATCTATTCGAAAGGATGCTGATACTCAGATGCATTCGTCCAGACAAGATAATCCCAGCGATACAGCAGTTTGTTGAAGGTATGCGCATGGTGCGTATACAAATTTTAATGGTAGATATATACTACATGGGTGCATTTGTTTCCAGCGGAACTCGGCTCGCAATTCGTCGAACCGCCAGCATTCGATTTAACTTCCTCTTACGCTGATTCCAATAGTTGTACCCCATTGGTATTTATCTTGACGCCTGGCACAGACCCGGCGCAGTTGTTGCTCACGTTTGCCGATGAGCAAGGGTACACTGCGAACCGTCTTTTTTACCTTTCTCTTGGCCAGGGTGAGCGCTTCTTTCGTCTTTCCAGACAAGGAAAGAAGCTAGGTAAACCTGAATAATGAGCGGGACGTGTTCGACAGGTCAAGGACCGGTTGCCGAGGACACGATCCAAACGGGCGTGATCGCCGGTAACTGGGTGGTCTTGCAAAACTGTCATTTGGCGGTCAGCTGGATGGGCACTCTGGAGAAAATTTGCGAGGGCTTGATGCCCGACACGATTCATTCGGAATTTCGGCTATGGTTGACGAGCTATCCATCCAAAGACTTTCCTTCCTCGATTTTAGAAAACAGTGTAAAAATGACGAATGAACCACCGAAAGGTCTAAGGGCCAACATCCTTAGATCGTACACGAGTGATCCTATCTCTGATCCGGATTTTTTTGAATCTTGCGCTCAGACCGACTACTTCAAGAAACTTTTATATTCGTTGTGCTTTTTTCATGCCATCATACAGGAACGACGAAATTTCGGTCCCATCGGCTGGAACATCAGGTACGAGTTCAATGAAACTGACCTTCGGATCAGCGTCTTACAGTTGCATCTCTTTCTCAACGAGTTTAAAGACGTTAGGTTTGATGCTCTCAAGTATCTGATCGGAGAATGCAACTACGGTGGCAGAGTGACGGATAATTGGGATCGCAGAACTCTCCGCACTATCCTGGCAAAGTATTATTGCCCGTAAGCATTCGCGACCCTCCGAAATACACATCTTGACTCTACATACACAGTAGCAACCATTCTCACCCCCTCTTTACGTCTTTTAGAGAACTGCTTACCGAGAAGGTTTACTATTTCGATGATGCTTCGGAAATATATTATTGCCCGAACGTTCGAGAACACGAAGCCTATGTAGAATATACGAAAAGTTTACCCTTAACCACCGAGCCGAGTGTCTTTGGTATGAATGAAAACGCCGACATCATCAAGGACCAGCAGGAAACGACACTTTTATTTTCATCGCTCCTACTCACGCAGGTACCGTGTATTTCCGATTCATTAATATTTATAGTTTTCATTCCGACAATCTTCTACATAATTCCTACGTTATTAAACATGTTCTCTCCAGGATCGTGCGGTACGTATTGCACATGTCCGTTTACTGTTTCGCAGAGCGAGGGCGAATTAATCATTTCTCGAGTGTCGAAGCAAGCAAACCTCAACACCTCTTTTATTATTCCCTACAAGAGTGTGGATGATTAATTTACGCTCGCTCTATATACATTTTATTATTAAACGATTAATTATTACAATTGCTGCGTTGCATCGCATCTTGGTGGGGTATGTAGGATCTCTGGCGATCAGGAAAGGTTAGTAGTAAATCTACAGTGTGCGCAAGTACTTGGTACTTGGAGTTTATACAGTGGCTCTTAAAAATATTCGGACACCCTTTAAAATCGCATAACTTTTTTAAAATTAATCCAAACGACTTGAGTTTTTTTGAGAAGCTAGAAGGATTAGTTTGCTAAATGATATGATTCGTCGTTTTGAAAAAATGCACTTGGTCGGAGTAGCAAAAAAAAATAGTAAAGGGCGTTTTTTAAACTTTTTTTTGTGAACCCTTAATGAAAATTCAAAAAACCCGTTTGTAGATTTAAGTAAGTTATATACGTGTCTAAAATTTCATCAAAATCGGTTAACGTTGCTCTGAGCTACACACGTTTCAAGATCGCAGAATAAGGTCGAAAATCGCTGATTTTCGGGAATTTCGCGATTTTCGACCTTATTCTGCGATCTTGAAACGTGTGTAGCTCAGAGCAACGTTAACCGATTTTGATGAAATTTTAGACACGTATATAACTTACTTAAATCTACAAACGGGTTTTTTGAATTTTCATTAAGGGTTCACAAAAAAAAGTTTAAAAAACGCCCTTTACTATTTTTTTTTGCTACTCCGACCAAGTGCATTTTTTTCAAAACGACGAATCATATCATTTAGCAAACTAATCCTTCTAGCTTCTCAAAAAAACTCAAGTCGTTTGGATTAATTTTAAAAAAGTTATGCGATTTTAAAGGGTGTCCGAATATTTTTAAGAGCCACTGTACGTGTACGATCCGATACGATATATTTGATGTGTGACGATTTATCGTAATACCAACTAAAATGTAAACAACCTACCGCTATCATAATCGTGTTTAATGCGCGGCATTGTTCGTCACAGGCTGCCGTTAAACCGGGAGGCGGGCAAACTTCGAGCGATGATATAGTATTTGAAATTGCGAGAGATATTTCGGAAAGGATGCCAGCTAATTATAATATCGTATTAGCGCTTGAAAAGTATCCAACATCTTACGAACAAAGCATGAATACAGTGTTGGTACAAGAAATGGGAAGGTTCAACAAGCTTCTGGACTATATTAAAGTTAGCCTGGAGAACATTCAAAGAGCCATCAAAGGTTCGGTCGACCATATCAATTTTTCCATTCCACATATATATGTATGTTCTTACATAATTTCTAATCTCATTCAGGTCTCATCGTAATGTCCTTTGATCTTGAAGATATTTACGAAGCGATTTTGACTAATAAAATACCGGCACTGTGGCAACAGTATTCGTACCCATCATTAAAACCGCTTGCCAGTTACATCCATGATTTGTTACAGCGTTTAACTTTCTTTCAAGTAAGCCGCTATACTCACAAGTACTTAAAAAAATCATGGCGCTCGTGTCGCGTAACACGAATAGGAAAGACGCGGATATACATTTTGCCGCGTGTTATGTTTACATACCTATTTACATATGGAACCAGTAGTATAAACGTTTATTTAAAAAGTTGATTCTTACAGTAAAAATGTTATGAATATGTAAAAGTATGTAATGTGGACAATTTATAGGGGTTAGTAAGGCCCCACTTTTTGTCACTTTATGAAAACTTGATTCGAGATCATTGTTCATTGTAGCGTTACAATATGCTACTCATTCTTAAGATCATCTTAAGCATTCGCCATTCTCTACTACTCTAGTAGATTAGTAAATGACCAACTGCTGGTAAATACCGCCACTACTGTGAAAATTGTATACCCGCGTTGGTTATTATACTATTAGTTCGCGTACATACCACACCCGCGAGTGTCGCGGGTAATTTTAAAACTCCCAATTGAATCAAGGCAGTCTACCGCCATCTACTGCCTATACATATACTACTTACAACTAGTCTACTATGTAGATTGTATAATTTTCGGGGTTGACTCTGATTACGATGTATAAATATTTAGAAATGGTACGAAGAGGGTCCACCGGCCAGTTATTGGATCTCAGGATTTTACTTCACTCAAGCGTTTCTCACCGGGACCAGTCAAAATTACGCAAGAAAATATCAGATACCGATAGATCTTCTAGGCTATGATTTCGTCGTGTTGAAGAGCAATAAGATTCTCGACTCTGCCCCTATAGATGGAGTTTATATATACGGATTGTTTCTAGATGGCGCGAGATTCAACAATGAACTTGTGATTTTAGACGAGAGTATCCCGAAAGTGCTCTATGAAAACATGCCACCTGTAATTATATTTCTTTATCGTTTCAAACCATACTATATTATTACTATTATTACTATTATTATTATTATAGTTGTGGGTAATTCCTACGAAACAAAAAGACGTTAAAGAGACTGTAACGTATCTCTGCCCAGTGTACAAAACTAGCGAGAGACGAGGAGTCTTATCAACCACCGGACATTCGACTAATTTTGTTATTGCTATGACTTTACCTACCGCAAAACCACCGGAATATTGGATTATAAGAGGAGTCGCGATGCTATGTCAACTCTCCGAATAGAAATCCGACTTCTCCCATTCATTTCTTGACAATGTAAAGAATGTAGTATCATTTTTCGTGAATATCGATAAAATCAAGGCTGTCGCTGTCTAGGATGCTTGAATTCACATTGTGATTAATTTCAAATAAAATAATGTAAAAAATGTTTCATATCAAAGTTTTTTATTTCATGGAGGAAACTGAATAGTATAGGAGGGGAAAGGAGTACGGTATTTAGAATGAAAGAAGTGAATGTATTTAAGGTTTGGAATAAATTTGTGTACGAAATTTTTATTTCAAATAATTTTTTGCCCATTACTGCAAGAGACTGTCTTCGTTAGCCGGCGATAGTCTCGTTCTTTTGTTCATGTCGACGGGCTCGACGTTATGGTTTCGGCACAGACGAGGTATAGAATAGACCTATCACCTAATGGAACTTTGTGTCACCACCCGAACTGTGTTACCGACCCATAACTCGAGGACTGAATGTAGCGGCCTCTGCTCATGAACAGCGTCCAACTCAGCAAATACTCTGAAATGTGTTGAAATGCTGAAAGGTGCGTTACGTGCTTGTTCACGTGTGACTTCTTTAATGTGCGAGTTTGACATAGGTTTTCGCTATGTTACGCTTTGACTCGGTTTGTCAACGACTCGTGCGGATGTCTCTTCGATAATCCATTTCGGGGATCAAGACACTATAGCGCTCAAAATCTAGTTCTTATAAGCCTCGCAGAAAGTTGCATGATGCATGAGTGTCGTAGGGTGCATGGATGCAACTGCAAATCGTGCATTCTTTAATTTCACAATCATACGGGATGCATAATGTATCGAATACAAGTTACATTTCTGAAGTTAAACTCTCTCGTGTGAGTTCTTTCAAATCTTGTGTCTTAACAATAATTATTACATTCGAGTCATTAGAAATTGAGAAATTTCAACTTGCATGGGAAACAGTTGTGGTTGACGGCAACCTGTACCAATGTGACAACATTGACGAAAGGTGTGAGCTATCAGTTCGACTTTATCCGCAATAGTGATCGGATCGGTGAATATCTGTGAATGTTACAGTATTATTTCCTGATTTGTCGATTCCTACACCAATTAGTTCGACTACTGGACTAAATAGAAAACCATTTAACAACATTTCACTGGAATATACCTTTCATCTAGAAATTTTTTTGACGAAGCGTTGCCTAAGTAGTAACTGAGAAAGGAGCAACTGTTTGGGAAATATGGCACCAAGATTGCTATTGGAGTCTTTTTTCTTTAATATTATTGGAGAAATAAAATGTAATTGTAGAAGAAATATTTGGAATCGAATCTGGACGGATGGAATATAGATTAACGAAGATAGATGATCGCAGCCAATCGGCTCGTATTACTTGTCACGTAATTAATAATTGTATTCCAATGTTACTTGTTATACGATTAGTAATTATACTTCAAATAATACAGATTGCCCAGGTCTCACCACGAGGAGGCACTGCGAGTGGAGACCCACCCTAACCGCGGCCCATCCGCCCTCCTTTTATGCAAAATTTTATTTTCATTTCCATAGATCCCCCTGATGCACGGTTGCAAAACGATCCTCGATCGCTCGACAAGCGGGCATCAGAGGGAGTCCTTCTGTAAAAAGCTACCGCGATAAAGCTAAGCTGAATTTAAAATATTTCTTTGTTTCTTTCATTTCAAATTTTAAAAACTTTCTGGTATATTTCTACCATGATAATTATTCACTAATTGCGAATAAAACAAAGAAAAGGGGGGCAAATTTAAGGGAAATTATTAGGGAAAACAGTGATAATGATACATCATTATAGGATATGTTATATGATATATCATTATTTAGCAAAAAGTTTTCCCCTTTTTTCTTTATTTCATTCCTAATTAGTGAATAATTATTATTTCCTATTCATTACTAGGAAATATGCCAGTGTATATTTGCTATGCTTACTTATAATACTAATAATTCCTACCTATACGAGCGCTCGTATTTAATAATTGCTACTTATATTTAGTTATATGCTACTTATGTTTAGTTATATTTAGTTATAAACACTGCAGTGTTTAATTATTTCCTTAAAAACTACTTAATTCTATGTGGCCACTAAACACATTACCTCATCATACACATATCTACTTAAATTTAAATAATGACCTGCCTAATAAAAATCTGAAATTGTTATGTGTTTCTTACTTCCCTCGATGAACATTCTCAAAAGTATCTATTAATAAAAATTCCTTGAGATTTCGTTTCTCGAGGATGATGAATCTGAAATCATATTTCTGAAATAATCTTCACACATAATATATCTGTAACAGAAACTTTCTCAGTGAATTAGTACCTACAATCTATTTCGATTAAGTAATGTAATTTCAACAGATATACGGTAGATGTAACGTTTTTGGCTATTGCACTGTTTTTGGCCATGTGCATTATTATCTTATTTTTAAATTGCTTGCAGATCATTATTGTGTGGAGAATTTCACATCATAAATATTTTATTTAGTATACCGCCCGAAATATAAGGTTATATGTATTGCTTACACGGAAAAATATTAAATTTTTTAAGAAGTGTCCAAAACTGGTACAATACCTTAAAATGGTCACAAATGATGCATCTACCCTAGTCTTTTCATTGAATCACTATTGCCCAAATATTGAAATATCATATTTGAAGCTACAAGCCAAAACTCAATATGGAATATCGATTTGGTATTAAGATGAAAGAAGGAAGAGATTAAAAAATACTGCTTCATTGTCAGCAGACAAAGTAAGCAATCAAAACTTTAGCAATTCGTGAAAAACAAGCTACTAATGATATTACATTTCATTCCGAAACAATTAATATTCATAATATTAAGCACATTGGGTGCTTTGTTACATCAACTCAATAATTTCCTTCTAATTCCTCATTAATTGGCATCTTCAAAGTTGATGTATCGACAATCAATCATAATATACTATAGTTAATAAAAAACATTTATGCAAATGTTGAAAATTGGAATAATTTCACTTTACTGCACAGTATTTGAAGTTACTGTCATACAGAAAATAGCAACAACGAGCACGTGTTAATATTGAAAATTTACTATCAATATAAAGTGCCGAATTGCAGTTACCTACTTTTTCAGTGAAAATTTCGTTTCAATATCATCAAATTAAGCAACAATCGCGGGTGAATTTTGATCAATGCAAAGGAATGTTGCAAATTTATAAAAATAAAAAACTACATTTCTTATCAATCTGAAAATAAATACAAGGATTGACGAAGTTACTATGCAAAAATCGGCAACGCTAATGAGGAATAGCTACTACTACTTTTCAAAGACTCTAATTAGAACTTGAATTGAATGGAGGTGTGTCAGAAGTCTGCGATTTCTATTACAAATAATGAATTACACCTTTCATCGCCATTCTTTCAGTCACAAAATAAAATTTTTCAAATGCCATTCCATGAAAATTCGAACTTGAAATTTAAAAATATTCTAAAACAAAATAAAAAACATTTGTCTGCAAGATATGAATATACTTTTAAAACAATATTTCCAGTGACAAACACTCGATTCAAGGGTGGGTAAGCGGTGATAGGAGAAGGAGGATGGTGCAGCCACTTAGGGCTGCTGAAAAAAATGATCAGTAGCCAGAAGGGCAGCTGATCATTGGCCACTCATTAATGCAAGAAACCCGTGAGTGGACCGTTTCTATCTTTCGCAACGCTAACTTATTACAGACTAAAATCAACTCCCGAGCACAGTCACTAGGACTTTGGACTACTCGCAGCACTAATTTCTCAAACAACTTCAAAATTCCCGGATGGTGCTTCATTACTGAAAATTCTACTATACTCAATACAAATCCCGAATAGCAAACGAAAAAGCTCCCAAGGAGCTATACTACTCTAACAAATATAAAAATCTATCGAGAACCACCAGATGGGTGGCTTCATTTTTCGCAAAACTAATAAAAATTTAGTGCACCTGTGTCTTGTAATACGCAACTCTAACTTTAATTCGTTGCAACCTTCCTGAAGGCTGTGTAGAGTCCCCTGTGCTGCAAATCCAGCAGCTCGGGACTCTTTTTTCCCAGGAACATGTCTCCAGACATGTCCCAGGACAGTTTCGGGGCATTGGGGTCTGGGGGTCGCAACTCTAATTACAAACGCGATCAGTCATCATCGCAACAATACCTCAAAAAAATATCAAGAATCAAACTAGGACGAGTAATTAAAAAAACGCGATCAGTCGCATCGCAACTCTATGGACATTCCACGCGAAATCGGACACTTTTCGGAGTAACATTTCGAATGTTGTTGGAATTTGAACATGTTGTAGTCTTTAGTGATATTTAAACGTACCTCAAGGGATTTTTCAAAATTTTGAAAAATGTCGATTTTACAGCTGTAAGGTAAGGGCTACCTTTTCCTCAATAAATTATAGCTATGTAATTAGTAAATGGATGGAGATGAGATTTACAGTGCTTACAGAGAAGACATTAAAGTTTTAAATGAAAATTATTTCAGTTTAAAAAAATAAAAATTTGTACCATTTTTGTGCAATTATTTTAATCAAATGCAGTTTTTTAACATCGGGCGTGATTTTAAATATCCCCCCAAAAAGGATAATATAGTTCTATCCTTCCTCTGACGGACAAATTTTCAAAAATTGTCAAAAATTGTCGAAAGTTGACGTTGCGTCAAATCGCTCCGGCTCGACTGGCTGGGCCGTGCGATATTCGCAGCGGCCAAGCGGCTATATCTGCTATTCTTATACGGTGTTTTCGAATATGGTAAGTATTTGTAAAAAACTGAAGATGGAAAACTTTTACTGCTTTTTATACACAACGTAATACGGTAACTCAATTTTGGGTGTTCGCAATATTTTCCTTAAAACAATGGAGACCCTTAGTTTTTTAAATGGAATGCTAAATATTTAATAGCATTCCATTTAAAAAACTGAGCGTCACCTTCGTTTCAAGGAAAATATTGCGAACACCCAAAATTGAGTTACCGTATTATGTTGTGTATAAAAAGCAGTAAAAGTTTTCCTTCTTCAATTTTTTACAAATACTTACCATATTCGAGAACACCGTATAAGAATAACAGATACCTATAGCAGTCGAGCCGGTACAATTTGACACAGCGCCAACTTTCGACAATTTTTACGGGGCCAATTTTAAAATGTCCATATTTTTGAAAATTTATCCATCAAGGGGAAGGATAGAACTATATTATCCTTTTTGGGGGGATTTTTAAAATCGCGCCCGGTGTTAAAAAAAACTGCATTTGTTTAAAATAATTGCACAAAAATGGTTCAAACTTTTATATTTTAAACTGAAATAATTTTTTCTTAAAACTTCAATGTCTTCTCTATAAGCACCGTAAAGCTCATCTCCATCCATTTACTACTTCCATAACTGTAATTTACTGAAAAAAGTTAGCACGTACCTTCAAACAGCTGCAAAATCGACATTTTTCAAAATATTGAAAAATCCTTTGAGGTACTTTAAATATCATTAAAGACTACAACATGTTCGAATTCCAGCAACGTTCGAAATGTTTCTCCGAAAAGTGTCCGATTTCGCGTGGAATGTCCCCCTAATAAAAAGAATACCATGAATCAAAAGTAATACAATGAATCAAACTCTAGTAACTCCAATTCAAAATACTAGAACAATCTCAAAAACAATCGCGACTCTTTTTTCAGAACACTACACGCAACCACGATCGATATTTATTCGCAACACTATGCTGGAACCAAACGCGGGGAATACTTGATTCGCAATGCTAATTCAAACCGTGATCAACATTTAGTCGCAACGCTAACTAGTCCCGTAATCTTTTTTGCAACCCTAATTGAAAACGCGGGGTGCTCAATTTCGGGGGGGGGGGGGGGGGGGTGTATCGATGGATCAGCCTATCGCCAACCAAACTACTACAACTACTGGCGAGCATAATGGCAAAGTAATACCTTTGAAGAATGACCCTGCACCCGAGGATGCAGGACCATTCTTCGTAGCCCACATGATGTGGCCTCTTTGGCCGGGCTATCTTCGGCTCTTTGGCCACACCTTTGCTTCGGGCGGTCCGCCCTTCTGAAAGTTAATAGCGTGCCCAAGCCCGTCCTTCGCGACCGCGACCGCGACCAGCGACAATGTGCAATGTCCCACTGGCGTCAAAAAGTCGACATAGCGAGGCTAGAAGCGAGGGCATACCCCACTCGCGCTAGTCTGGCCGTCGACTTTTCTCACAAATTTCCTGAAAGCAGGTCATCGTGCGGGGAACATGCGATCAGAGAATACGATGACCTGCCCCGGCCCTACCTACTTATATTTAAGTCACACATTCGTACCAGAAGGTAAGTTACCTATTCTACCTAACGCCTATATTTAAAAATGGCAAAACAGTCTCTCAAACACAATCATCAGCCAACCCACTCCACGATTCTCAAGCATCGCCGCCCGGGTGCAAAAGCCTACACTAGAGAGACCGTCCCGGGACGGCTCCGTCACCCGAGCTTGGCTACAATCACACTCTAAGTGTACGTACCAGTTTTCACTGAAATCGGCTGACAAAGGCAGTGACCATTGCGTATAAGTATGATTTAAATAGCAATTAATTATTTTCAATTTCAAACAATGGATTACTTGATAATGTGCTTTGTACGTATTATCTACATTGTACATACATCAATCCTTATTACTTTCTCATTTGATTATATGAGATTGATTAAATTTCATATTCCAGGATTATTTACTAGAATGATCATTGTGTGCAACAAGGAATATGATACATTGGTATCGTTATTATAATGAATAATAATATAATGTTATAGTTTCGTTAACATGGTCTCTGATGAAAATCTTTCACCGCCGCTAATTCCACCGCCTAACCACACAAACACACAGGTGGAAAATGCGACGTGCACGATACACTAACGCAATGCCAGCCGCCGACATGTAATTATTTAATAAAGAAAGTCATCGTGCCCCATTGCCTTCACTCACCCAAGTAGCGCATGGGCACGTGGATGAATTAAAAGGCAATGGGTACGGAAAGATATCCTGAAAATCCTCAACTAGAAAATATGATTAGTTTCTATAGTGTCTAGCAGGATATTATTCTTTCATATTACATTATTAAGCAAAATGACTCGACTTTCAACTTGTGAATACTTTAAAGTTCGATAAATAAGAAAGGACTCTACTTTAGATCAAGAAAAAGGACTCTACTCGACATTTAATTAGCGAGAAAAAGGACTCTAAAATTGAATTATTTAAGAAAAAGATTCTAAATCATGAAGAATTTACTTTAAGAATTTACAACGGGCTATTCCATCGTCAAAGTAAATTTCATAAAACAAGAAAGTATGTTCTCATGCTAATTACTTTGAATCTGAAATTTGCCCACCCTCAATTGTCTTCTTGCACATGGAAATTAATTATTCAATTGTGTGCGCAAACGAGTGACCTTTATAAGAAAGGAATTACACTTTTATGTCTATTATCATCATTTAGATATCAAGTTACTTTTGAACAAGTAATATCAGAAAAATAAAAGAAATTCAAGTCATTAGAATCGTCGCAATGACGAAATCGGAGGGCATCCGATTTTTTCACTACGTATTAAATAAAAATGATCGTAGCTGTGGAGTCTGAAATTATCAGACTTCTTCGCTACATAAAAATTAGCATTCAGCTGTACTGATATTCATACCAATATCTTCTGAATTGCTATGCACCTTTACGTGCATTATTTAATAAATATCTACATCAATGTATGATCAATGATAAACATTCGTGTTAGGAACCGTTTATCTTGGAAATTATAATTATAATTTGATTGTATTGAAAAGACGCGGCGTACAAGAAGACCCTAGCCCTCGTCTAATAAATACATACACAGACAAAATGTTACAATTCACAGGCATGGTTACCATGCCCGCGGTCATTATGCTCGCCAAAGCACGTATACAACCAGTCACTCGTGTCGATTCGGACCAAACGTCCTACGACATGATTGAGTGACCAGAGGAACCATAATGCATGCGCACTCACATTTCGCTGTGCCCCGGTGACGAAGGCGCCAACACCCCTGCTACTGCTCAGAGGAAGTCATCAAACTGCTAAGAAGTCATCAAGCTGCTCAACTGCGCCCAAACTGTAACGAAGGAACAGAACACGTTTAGGTATAATTTCTTTCTAAAGTTACGATTGTTTCAACTCTAATAAAGAACCTCGAAACAATTCAAAACTAACGAAATTTTTTAACATTTAGGCATTTTAAGAAACAAATTAAAAAAATTAAAATTAACAAAATTTTTTTCTTAAAATGTCTAAGTGATAAAAAGTTTCGTTAGTTTTTCATTTCTTGGTGATTCTATTCTAAAAATTAATTTTTTAAAATTTTTTTCTTTCTAAAATTTGGAAGAATGAACTCTACTTTAAAGGAATTAAATGAAATACATAGGTACTTACATCTTTCTATTAAAATTCTGCGCACAAATCTCCTCTTCAGCTGATGCCTGACTCTAATTTCCGATAAGGAGTTTCGCTTTCAAAAGTAAAAAAAAATAAAGAAATAATAGACTACCAACGCGCCCCAAAGATCATAATTGGCGAACAAAGTCCTGAATCTATTCTCGCGATTGGAAAGTCAGAGCCGCGACGCTCGAGAAAGAATATTAATTGCGTAGAAAACACTGACTCTACCCTCGCGTATCCCCAAATTGTTAACGACAATCTACTATGAGCAACTGTGTTCTTCAAAATGAAAAACTTTGTACGTCATAAACACTGACTCTATTTGGCCGCATTGCGCGCGGTCACAACCTCTGAAAAATAAATAGGATAGGAGAGTGGAGGTAGGTGTGGTTTCATCGAGTATTTGTCGCGAGGAAATATTGTTTTTCTTGGAACCAGCCAAGGGACTTTCGCTCCTTGTTATTTAGAATACAAGGTGTGATGCGAAAATAAAGAATGCTCGCTCGATAGGAGCAGCTTTACATTTCAGTAACACGATATTATCCAGAATATACTGCTTCAGAAATAATTATTACATTTAAATGAATCATAGTAGTGGCTTTCGACATTAAAGTTGTAAGCACGTTCGTGTTATTCGAATAATACTTGAAATTATTAATCACGATCTTTATAAATATCCAAAACTCATGGCAAGAATCAAAATTCGTTAATTATTCATGCTCAAATGACATGTCTTCGATATTTCTATACATAAAGAAGAAAACTTGCATCCAAAACCGAACGTAAATGCAATTACAACAGCTTCATAAAGATATATTCTTAAAAATCATTGAAATATCATAGAATTCTACGTAAACGCGACCGAAATGCAATAGAATTCGATCATTCCAATATTTCGTAAGCATGTACTGACGCCATTTTAAAAATTTTAAACAAATCTGATTAAAATTATTCAATTTATCATAATTCAATCTTTTCCCATTTGATCTTGATATTAACCGACTGCAAAGTTACCCATCAACCTCACAGCCAACAATGATTCAATAAAATAACGAGAAAAATACGTATACCACACGTATTGCCACCTTCTTTTTCCAAGGAATGACCAGACGCCATCCAAGCACCGTTCAAATTAACGGTCAAGTGTCATGGCGTCGCCTGCCCTTTGCTCTCGATTCTCGCCTCAACGTCTGTAATCGAACGATGCAACAAGTTTGAAACAAAAGCATTAAAACATTCCTAAGGCAATTAAACAAGAAATAAGCTTGAAATATACCAGAAAAGGGATGTAACTGAATACCGAGACCCGATATGTGTGCATTAAATGCACAGAAATATCGGTGAAGCAACGAAGGGTATACGCGACGAACATCTAACGGTTTTCTCGCGATATTTAATCAATTTCGGGACGAAAGCGTATTAATAGTTGCAGCAAGTGACGATAGATAGTAAAGAAGAAGACTAATACCGGTTAGAAGTAATTATGTGACGACAGAAAATGTACGCGTACCATTTAAGTACGCAGCTATCGACACGTCTTAACAGAACGACGTCCACGAATGGAATGACCCCCGCGCCCGCCGCTGTACCTCGGCGAATATTGGCTTTGGTGGGGGGAGACGAGCAGGCCTCGCGCGACGCGAAGTAATACACGCGTACGTATTTCCGAAATGTTGGGATAGGTATAGGTCTGTATTGTACGCCGAGTGACGTATATATCGCGGCTCGTGACCGAGCCATCTAAACAGAGGTGACTTCCAATTCCTGGAATCGTTTCTATGCATACGTTCTGCTACGGGTAAAATAGAAATATTACACGTAATATATTTCCGTCGTTTATAAAATATGTAGCATCTCCATACAAGAGTGTACTTTAATGAAGCTGGTAAAACTTAACACAGATGGCTTAGTAAGTATATATTTGTAAATTACTTACGTGGTATACAGTTTCTTATTGGAAAACTTTGTACAACTTGCACGAGTGCTTAGTTTTAACCAGGGACCCTAATTGTTATAACCCAAATTTTAAAAGTTATGACATAAGAATTAATATTTTTGGTTAAATGATTTTGGTTATGAATAACCATTATCGATGCCGGATATTGATTTTGGTTACGCATAACCATTATTGTCAACCGAAATATTTTTGGTCACTAATAATCATTATTGACGACGGAAATATTTTTTGGTCACTAATAACTGTTATAGACGATGGAGTAGTTGTTTTCGGTTACGAATAACAATTATCGATGAACTAGGTAGTTTAAAGAGCTATGGTGAATCTTAATCTCGCGATATCTCGTTTCGTGTATTAATTCCATCGGTTACTGGACTATGTGGGAGGCCTTTAAATAGTAGAAGACTTTTGGGAAAACTCTTTCCACTTGGCTGCGTGGATAACAGTGAGACTGTTCTCCACGAACGGTGAGTGACACTCCTTTAATTCTTTCAATCATTCTGCCTGCTATGGAGTAAAATGATTGCTGTACCGAGCATAGTGAGCACGAATACTTATCGTTAGTAATTGCTAACAGTGGCATTAATGTATGAATAAATAAGTTTTAAAATAGGAATAAAAGTTTTTATATCGCGCCTTTAAGATTCTAAACTATTCGTTTTTTAATTTCACAATCATTCGGGATGCTTAACGTATTAAATACGATTTACATTTCTGAAGTTGAACCCTTTCGCGTGACTTGTACTAAATCTTCTCTCTTAACTTATCTTTATTTCAATTGTTGGGGGGATAATAATTATATTTTTGTATTTTACCAGAATAATTAACAACTACCCATCAAAAATTAAAATAAATGAATCTTAAGAGATGTGTTTGAGCGGTAGGGTTATTACACCCTTTTAGTGATGTTATTAAATTATTAAATAAAGAATCTTTTTTATCGAAAAAATAAATTTAAATTTATATTTGTATTTTGAAGAAACGGTATAATAAATTTAAAATTGTAACTACAGTTTACTAATGTGTTAGGGGATAGAAATAAATTTGGTAAATGAAGATTGTAAGCAATTATCTATCTATTTATTATTACACTATCTACATTAACATTATATATATTTCTACCAGACCACGCAGAATTTTATTTAAACAATAAATTTACCTCTAATAACATGTTCATTTACCAAATTGTTCATTTACCACACACACACACAGACAAATTATTTATTGTATAATAAATTCATTATTGAATCCCTATCTTTTAATATCTTTAATGAATTTCTTAAGGATTTTTAACTATATGGTCACTACGCTCGCTACAATATTAAAATCAGCCTCGCAATAAGTCTTAGTTTAAGAACTTTAGTTGTAGGTAAGACTTTTTACAAATTTTCAAAAATGCGCAAAGCATTGGTCGAACATGGACCAGAAATATTTCGTAGAAATGGGTCACTTTCGTAGGTACCTTCCCGCTGGTGTGCCTGGACTTGGTAACGTTTCCTAAGCATTGCAACTTGCGAAACGGAATCAAAGCTAAAGCCTACGATCTAGGTTAAGGGTCCAGATCGAGCCAAACTTACATTCGGTGAGTTTGGTTCGGTCTAGACAGCTAATCAGAATTCTATTCTGTTTCAGATAGGTATGTCGTCGATAGTTTTTCGTAATTTGTTCTATTTCAATTTTATGTATTTCGTCTATGGATTTGCTTGATTCATTTTATTTCATGTCCTGTATTTTATTATGTTTATTTAATTTCCTTCCATGCTGGTCTCACTATTACTAACATAACGTAGTTGATTGTTTCAGCTTTTCAGCACCTTTTTGAAATATACCAAGTTACAATTCCTTCATGAGGCTTTTCACGTTACGCCATGAAAGCATTTCTTCCACAAATAATGGTGTTGTTTATATAAATATTTATGTTCAATAAATTTTTTTTGCGTTAAATAAACTCGAATAGAACAGCAAGGTTAAAAGGCGTATGTGTTCTTGTTTTGTTGCGATCCTTTTTTCTCTGTCATTGCACGGAATACGTTTACAAAACGATCTTTATAGTGTTAGTCCAACAGAATCATTTGTAAATCGCGGGTTTCAAATGATCTAAGTTTTACCCGTGTTGAATTTTAATTCCTGCCACGCGTAGCGTTACAATCTTATTTTAGACTCAATCGATAACGTTGGGTGTGACATGAAAATGGTAAGGGGGCTTGCGAGCCCCCCGAGCGTGTGACACAAAATTACATTGCGTGATAGGTCTATCCTATACTTCGTCGATGGTTTCGGCCACGTCCAACAATGCGTTTGCAGCTGGCCCATATTTCGGGCCAGATTGTCGGTATTATAGCGCGCTGCATTACCGGTGTCACGTGGTGTGTCTACCCCCTTAAGTATAAAGGCCTTGTAATAGGGACAGGGCACCGTAATTGGGATACGTACCCTTCGTCTACCTATATCTACAGAAGCGCCTACACAGAAAAGGGTCAGCACTGTCAGAAACATGAAGTAAGACGTAAGAAGACTCATCTGGTTAGCTCACACGAACAGGAGTAAAAATATGTTTGTGTGCAGAACGATGGGAAGAAAGTGGGGGACGACGAAAGGTCACAGTGGGGGTAAGCATTTGTCCTACCGTCCCACTGGTGACGGTGCTGCCTCAAAACGACACTATACGGCGCGCATGACACCAGTGACGACACACTTCTTGCGCATATGTATACACGCAAATACATGAACAGCCAAGGAAAACGGTGGCAATGTGTCAGGTCGTGAGAATCCATTTAAAGATGGCTGCTGATCGAGCAAAGGGCTGCCGTGTGGTGTCACTTTCGGACAACGTCTCGATGTTGTAACCCGGAAAATTGTCTCAATCAAGTAGCAACATTTCCGATCGAGGAATCAAATTAATAAAGAATGAATTAATTTTCATTAGAAAAAATGAATTGTCATCAAATATTAAGTGGGGCCTGTAATGCGGGTGATCGTTGCTACGCCGTCGGCTCGGTCGAAGGGATTTCTTTTACTGTAAGTTCATCGTATTATTACTCACGGTCTACAAGTCTACACAATTATGTACACTTTAGAATTCTTCTCTGTGTATCGACAATGTTCTGTTCTGAAATGTCAAGAACCCGTTTAATTTTTGTGAACGCCAATCTATGGTACATACTACCTACATACATATTCGATATTCGAATACCTACCTAATATTTATTTTCAACTGTTCACGTGCAGTTTTAATTTCTATTGAATAAGCTGGGGTACCTCTGTTCCTACCGAAGTTTATCAATTTTACACAATAATAACCACTCTGCAAATTGATTTGTTGCATACTTTTATACAAGTAAAGCTCAAGTACTATATATCTCTGCATGGTTTCGTTATTCTTGGATGGTGTATCGTGTACCTGAAACGTATGTATTTGATACAGGCATACGCGGCAGGCTGCAACATAGTAATTCTTGCCAGTAACTTCGAACGGGTTCAAATAATTCCAGGAGCTGTACATAACTATATAAGAATTAGCTGCCTGGATTGTAGCACCGACACTGGAAAAATAGCTGCAGCCTATGAAAATCAAGTGTGCATTTTTGAGCCTACACCATTGATTCATAGCACATGTTCCCACGTTCGTATTTCTGTTTTTCTTATGCATTTTATATGTTTCATCATTTTGCGTAATAATTCTTTCAAACGATATATATATATATATGTAGCAATTAGAGTATCGATGGGTCCAGACTGGAAGTCTGCAAACCGAATCAAATATCAGTTCTCTTTCATGGAATTTGGAAGGAACCAGACTATTAACCGGCGGAGAACTTTTACAATTATGGCACCAAAACATAACCCCGTTTCAGGAAGAACACAGTAAGTCTTATCCTATTGTTTTATTTAATCGATAATTATTTTTCGTCTATTGTGATGCGTGCAATGGTGTTATTGTTGGTGGTGGTGACAAGTAATAAAATTGTGTACAGTGACGAAGATGAATGTATTACAAGCGCAAGAAACCATTGTAACTGGGAGAGAAGAAAATACTTGGACCGTTCTTCCAAGCTGTGAGTTTACTCTGGAAATGCGTGTAAAATGCATAGAAAACACTGTTCTTGTGTGTACTTGGCTGACAAATTTGTTCCTTTTATTAAATTACACTAGTTTACAAAATCCAAAAAATTTTTATGTAAGGTGGTCCCCTGAACTCAAAAATATTTTCATAGCTAAAGAATTTCATAGCGAAGTCAACATTAAGAAATGACTGTAAACTAGTGTTATTATTATCTTTTTAATATACATGAGCGCCGCAAACTATTTTAGGAATTGTTCCAATATATCGTTGGAATGTAGTTTATTCCTTGCTTACTCTGCAAGTGAAGCAACCTAGCCATATTCATGATTTTTTTATATATGCAACAATTATAACAACCATCGTGGCTGGACGCTTTATTACTTTTATGCTTCTACGCATTATTTCGCTAAGATCTGTTGTCATATATCATGGCCCCTCTCCCAAAATCAATGTCCGGGTTATTCGAAGGAACACATTTTCTCCTGAAAGAACAACATTGATCGTTGATCGCTGATCATTGATCGTCGATAGCATTTGAAATGGAAAGAAAAAGACTTGTCGCGTTTACATGCACTTACCAAACAATTACTACCAAGAGTATCTGTATTTTTACAGCTGGTACAGTCACATTTTCAATTGGTGGTGAAGCAGAGAGTCCGGCACCTGGTGATCCAACTACTGGAAATGAACCAGGAGCATGGAACTGTGTTTGGAAGTGTCGCACAGCCACGCCGGTACACCTTATGAGTTTCAGTCCAGATGGCACATTATTCGCGACAACAGGATTCAATGATAGATTAGTTAAAATCTGGTTTGAGAATAAACAATGTAAGATTCTTACCTGTCGAATTTTATATCTAGTTTAACAAAAATCGTAACGAAACTGTGCTTATAAATTCTTTTCACAGTGTTTTCAACAAGAAACCTGGATCTCGGAAATGTTACACAAACCATGGGCAGTGACAATTACAGTTTCGTTTATATCGCTCATCCCCGTGCAGTAACACATTTATCATGGCGCAAGACCAGCAAATACATGCCAAAGTACGTAATTACATACATACAGATATGGAAAGAATTTTGAACAAGCTATTATTTAATGTTTGTTTGTCCATTGATTTGTTTAGGGGCTCCGTCTCCAACATGTTGGTCACATCCTGTAGAGACAATATTTGTCGAGTATGGGCAGAGACGATACCACCCGAGGTCGAGGGTTTAGCCAACATGAGTCAGTTCGAAGGTTCCGACAGACATGGCCACCATGGGAAACATCGACATCACAATATGCACAAACACCGTTTCATGCAACGGCTCAAACACATGAAGTGCGTATTAGCTATTATCGCTCGATCCGCTGTCACCCAACACGATTAAACGACCTCTACATTTATAACATTGCTGAAATTATAGAACGTGCTTTCATATCCGTCGTCACGCAAAGCAACAACATCAGGCGGGACACGCCACAGCTCCGACTTTGCCGACCTTACCTTCGACATATTCGGTGCACGATTTTCATAATAATTACCAAGGCACCAGTCACTATCCAGGAATGCATTTTCACTTGGCAGCTAGTATCAATGCAGAAACTGGTACGAGCATATGTATTATAATATTTGGGCAAGTTGCAGGGCACAAATCACATTCTATTTCGCGTTGTAGATATACCGCTAGTACCAAGTTTAATTACCGGAGACCCCGAAAGGGAGCCAAATTTTATTCTACACTGGCTGAACAATAAAGAAATGCACTTCACCATGCAAGCGGAAAGTATTCTGCAAGAGCTTACGCGTAAAGTTGTGGAGAAGGAAGAAGGACTGCATCATCAGGATATGGATCATGGGGGGGACCACGATTCCGAAGATGAGGGCGGCGTATCCAGTGAGTTTCTCGGTTCTTTCGAGTTCCATAATACATAATTTATAGCTGAGATGATTGTGATATTACAGAAAAGGGAGTGCGATTGCAAGCCGTACAAAAATCGGGGGCCACAGCCCGATCAACGAGCCAAGATGATCATAGCAGCGATGAACATCATACGACTCATACAGTTTCGTCCCATCACAGTTTACCGCATAGCGCGCATTCTCACCAGAGTCTCAGGTATAATAGTCGCGCGATAGTCACAGAAAATATCCATCACCTACCTATGTAGCTTGGCGTAACAGCTTGGTTCTTAATATGTATGTATTTCGGATTCCCTTGTTCCAGTAATACAACATCTATTAATTCCATTGCAACGGATGTAACAACGTCGATCAATCATGCTCCGGATTCTTTGGACACCAAGATAGAAACGCTATTACGTGACTGGCATCACAATCCGGATCTACTCTTCTCGATTCATCCGATAGACGGAAGCTTCTTAATCTGGCACATCGAATGGTTAGACGAATATCATCCAGGGTCGTTTCGGCAAGCGCAGATATCATTTTCTACGCGAATACCAAACGCTTTTCCCCTTGGCGACGCATCAACGATGAGTCACAGCGTGTCGATGTATTCTCACAATACAGGCGGTCCGTTATTAAATATCCGTGAAGTGGCAAAGTCGTCGACAAAACCATCGTCGAATGACGGTACGCATTTTATATGTCGTCGTCGTCGTCCGAGTTTGGTCTGGGTTAGGCTAACGAGATGATGAAATTGTGTGTTGATACAGTTGCCGAAACAGCTACGCCGTTGCCGAGTTTAATCGAACAAGATGAAGAACAATCCACGTTAACGTCGAGGACAGGCCAAGAGCTGTTAAAAAATATTTCAAATTCGTCCGATCCGAATCAGAGTGCTGCGGTGAAGGAGAGAAACGAGCAAATGGAAGGAAGCAAATCGAATCAAGAGACGGTGAACGATTTATTGACTCATCCCAGTCCGATTGTCTCCATGGTATCGAAGCATTCGAACGGGACCTTGAATTTATGGCAATTGACGTTTGCGGATAGAACGAAATTTTCACAAGTAAGGGATCCTTGAGCATCATCATCTTTGGCTCATCTTCAACTTAATCTTCTACGCTATAGCTTATCACGGTATTCTTTCGGCGATAGGTATTAAGTATTGGACACGCGTCAAGAGCTTCGGGGCATCGATTTCGGGTAAACGATATCACTTGTCACCCGGTGTTACCATTGCTGGTGACAACATCGCATCACAATATACCAGAATGTTCTGGATCTCAGTGTCAAAACGCCGATTCGAATGAGAACGTCAATAGCAAATCGAATGAAAGCAAGGTGGCGGCGGCGGCAAAAGATGTCTCTCCGACTGTAAGTGGCCAAAATATTCGGTTGTATGTATGTATGTAATGTTGAACGTGATTCGGATACATTAATTTGAGACGAATCGACTGGTGATTGCAGGGATTTTGCAGTGAATTGATACTGTGGCGTGTAGACCCAGTCGGACCGTTATCGAAGAGCGGAGGAGTTTCGGAATTAGCGCGGATTAATTCACCCGAGATCTCCGCGTTCAGCAATGTAGCGTGGATTCCAACTTTATTACCGAGTACCACGTTGGGTAATTTATCGAACTCGCCGAGTGCGTGTTTTGTCGCCAGCGACGGTGAGTGTTTAAGAGTTTACCAGGCTGTTATCGATGCTAGAACACTGTTGGCAGAAGTATCTATCAGTGAGAGGCGAAGCAGAATGATGGTAAGCGTTTTATAGATGTAGTAAAAAGAAAACTCTACAATCCAAAGATGCGAGAGATGATTTATTATTATCGCGTGTATAGGATTCAATGGCGAGCCTCTCGACAGATATATCGTCGGAAGATGGTATAAGGCATTCGATCCATGACAGGATAAAGATAGTGTCGCAACAATCAACGGCAAGACCAGGTTGTGTCATACAGTTGGACGCTATTTCTGATGCCACGCATGTGAGTGCCTCGGTTATCGATTGCTAAACGATTGCCAGCTGATAAAATTGGTCTTTTTAAATGTAGGACTGGCAGAACACACAGTTTCTACACGTGTTCCAAGAGCAATTAATTACCGGAGACAGAAATGACGAGAAGCAGGCTGGGACAGATACAGCGGCAAATGATTTAGGCTTGATGGAATCTACTTTGGATGCTATGGTGGATTTACAACAATCCACGATTTTCGAGGAACCATTTTACATTGTTGTTTTAGAGAGAACCCAACAGGGAACAACCGTACATATGTGGCGCTTAATTATAGCCTCCCAGCCTGAGACCAACGGTATGTCTGTATGCGTTTAATGAAAAATTTCGGGTTCATTTTCTTTTATTTCATGTAATTTTGTTGGATCGATAATGATCTGCCAGGTGGGCACCCTGAAAATGAAATCAATTTATTGTTGCACCAACGTATTCTTCAACTTGACAGGTTTGTCGGGATCGATGATGTACGTACCAGACTCTCATTTGGTTCAAGACGAAGAGGATGACGGTACTCCCGGTCGATATAATCATTCAGAGGAGAGGAGATCTCAAAGAGCGAGTCAGACTCGACGTGAAAGTCAAGGCGAGTCCGATACGTTTTTCCAAAAACGGCCACAAAACAGCCACGTTCTGATCACCACTACGAAAGTTTGTACTCAGGACTTACCGTTGCCAGACGGAGTCGAGGTTCGTATTTATTTTTCAGCTGCGAAAGATGCGTGAGAGAAAGAGAGAGAGAGAGAGAGAGGTGGGGGGAGAGAATAGTCTCGCATTTTCACGTACCATGATGATTACACTCGTAGGTAATACACGCGGCACCAGCTGCTGGACATTTGAGCAGCTCTTCCATATATCCTGCTTGTTTCGCGCCGTACATTATAGTAACAGCATGTAGCGACAGCACGACACGTTTTTGGAAATGTAAAGTGACAAAGAGCCGACTGGATGACAACCATTGTTACGAATGGTGCGAATGGGAGATGATACGGAAGGATCAGGAATCAACGATCGATATTACAGGTATGTGGGGATGATCAGGTGTTGACCGATAGCGCTAACGATTGCTACTGATATACATATATAATAATTTCACGCGTAATTTCAGGACAACCATTGAATATAAGCGCCGCGTACAGCGGGCGTATCGCGTGTGCATATAAATATGGGAAATCATTCACGCGACCGACAAAAAGCGATCCTGACTCACGATACGTAAATCTGTGTGTCGCTATATACGAATGCGAAAGTACCGGTGGAAGCGAATGGATTTTAGAAGACACTATACATCTGAAAAATATACACTTGCCGAGGGTCCCGGTAGATCAGCATTTAGATCTAAGCTACCTTTACGATAGTAGATTCTTGCAAAAGAAACAGAGACTCACACAAGTGTTGCAAACGCTGAGCCACGAAGACGTGCGATCACCGAGGAACGGAGAGAACGGAGAAAGTACAAAATCGAATGCAGGTTTATTGGCGGTTCCGTCGTTCAGTACTCTTCAGTCTTTGCGGAAGTCGATTATAGAGAACGGCAACACTTGCCCACTTACGCAGAAACATTTGGTTCAACTGGATTGGGTGTCGAAGGAGGATGGTTCGCATATTTTGACTGTGGCCGTTGGATCGAAAATAATGCTATTTACACCCGTCTGCTCGGATCTGGCGCAAGCCAATATGAAGGCGATGAAAGAATCGCAGAGTACCAATCGACCGATTTTACGGAAGGCTTCGTCGTTGGCACAGCCGCAATTTGTCGACGAGATACGTTGGATGAAACTACGAAAGATCGAATTGACCACGGCGGATGGCCTGCCACCGTTACCTATGCAAATTTCTTGGGTTAGAGACGGTATCTTGGTGGTTGGCATGGATTCCGAGATGCACGTTTACTCGCAATGGAAACCGAATCCGAAGAAGGATTGCTTTCACTCGAATTTACAGCATCAAGAATCGGACGAGTTTCAAGCAAGCCGGAACTTACGGGACGAAGATCTGAGAACATTGGCAAACGAAACGTCGCAGAGACGGCTGGCGAACGTGTCGTCCATGCCTCATCTTTCTCGCGTCAGCAGTATCAATCTAACGATGCTCGACGCGAAGAAGAAGCGCGGAATCCATAACGAGAACTTGAATTTTGACTACATGCCGGACTACGGTTTGTTCGAGGCTTCGCGGATCGCTTGTCCCGTGCTGCCCCAGTACCATCCCAAGCAATTGATGGAGTTGCTAAATTCCGGTAAAATACGCTGGGTGAAGGCTATACTGTCGCATCTGGTTCGATGCATAAAAACTTCTTGCCCGTTGAGGGCGGATGACGATAATATGGTGAGACAACGTGGCGGGGGCGGCGGCGGCGGCGGCTGGTCGCG
Source organism: Andrena chrysosceles (assembly GCA_963855975.1). Classification (NCBI taxonomy): domain Eukaryota; kingdom Metazoa; phylum Arthropoda; class Insecta; order Hymenoptera; family Andrenidae; genus Andrena; species Andrena chrysosceles. Next base: position 2,730,345 of record OY979766.1, on the reverse strand, counting down.
TTCGAGAACGATGTCGGTGAGTTACGTCGGCACAACGTCGCCGCTGGAGTCGAGGGGCTCCACCACTCAAATACCGGAAGAACTTACGTTGGATTACGCAGAGATAACCTCGATATCCCCGTTACCCCTTTGGACGCTGTTGATCGCGGACAAAGAGACGAATCTGCCTCACCAGCACAACACCGAGGACAAGAAGGATTACAATGAGCTGTTTGAGAACAACTTGGACGAAGGTGAGTCGTTGGATGACATGCTGGAAGAGGATTACGATTGCTCGCGACAAAAGGACAGACGGTCCTCGGTGCCGGAAAGGCAAGGGATATCCCATTTCGGGCCGAGGCAAGGTAGAATGCTGTCGCGGTTGTTAACGCACACCCATTTGCCTGGCCTTTCGAGTCTCGATCAGATGCATTTGCTTGCTCTGGCCGACACCGTTTCGACCTGTAACGTAGACTTCGCCGAAAGATTTGCGATAGACGCCGCGAAGAATGCGATCGCGAAAGAAAATTTGACTGGCATCCCCGACGGAGAGACCGTCTCTACCGATTCGCTGGACGATTGCGGACTCAGGTTCTTGCTGGCCATGAAGCATTACAATTATTTGATTAGGTGCCTTCCATTGGCCCAGAGGGCCCAGTTCCAGAAGCAAGGTGTATCCTCGAACAATCTTGTTTGGGCCTTTCATTCCGAATCTGAGGAAGAATTGCTGGGTTTGATACCCTCTTATGCGAAAGGTCAACCCAAGTGGAGCGTTTTGAAGGAGCTCGGGGTCGGTTGGTGGATCAGAAGCAACACTGTATTGAAACGGTGCGTTGAAAAGATCTCGAAAGCGGCGTATCAAGAGAAGCAGGAGCCTCTGGATGCAGCCCTCTATTACCTCGCTATGAAGAAGAAGAATCTTGTTTGGGGGCTTTTTAGAAATAAGAGAGACGACCGCATGACCAGTTTCTTTGCCAATAACTTTACGGAGGACCGTTGGAGGAAGGCAGCGTTGAAAAATGCGTTCGCCTTGCTCGGTAAACAAAGATTCGAACATGCTGCGGCTTTCTTCCTATTAGCAGGTGCGCTCAAAGACGCGATCGATGTGTGTTTAGATAAATTGAATGACATTCAATTGGCAATGGTGATCGCTAGACTCTATGAAGACGATACAACGTCTCCGAATTTGAGAAGACTACTCTACGAAGAAATATTAGGCTGCGACAAGGACGGGCAAACTCAAGATATGAACAAAGTTCATCCAGATCCATTTTTGCGTAGTATGGCCCTCTGGATTCTTAAAGATTACGCAGGATCGCTCAACACTTTACTCTTAACCAACGTTGGTACCTTGCATTCGCAGTACAACGACGAATCCGATAAACCTGAAGGCTCCACAGCGAATCCAAATGTGTTCAACTTTTACGTTTATCTCCGTACACACCCGTTACTGATCAGACAATATATCGCATCCACCGCTCAAGAGAAAAGGAAAGGTCATTCGGTAGTTATATCCGGATTTAGTTACGGCACGGATACTAAATCTCAGCCAGACAAGCAGTTGACTTTGGAAGACAGTATTACCCCGTTGGAAAGGCAGTTGTACTTTACAACGGCACACGCTCATTTCAAGGCAGGATGCCCCGCTCTTGCTCTTGAAGTTCTGTCAAAGCTACCCAGCAAAGTGATGGACACTAATTGCGAAGATTCGCCCAGTATGTATTCGCGATGTACTTATATACATACATACTACGCGTCATCTGCTTTCTTCGATGTACTAATTGTGTGTTTTTATTCTTTCTTCGCGGTTTAAAGGCCTGTTGAATAGCCCGAGCAAGTCCAGAACGCAAAACTCTGAAATAGATACAGGTATCATCAGTTGGGACGATGATGTGAAGCAAACGAACAAGGACGAAGGAGGTACGCTCTCGTTTCATTATGCACCTATTTTCTTTGCCCGGGCACGAGTTAAAAAGAATGCTTACACTTATCGCCTTAGGCACTATCGATTGGTCCGAGCCTGTGATAAAAACAATCGACGAACAATTGGTGTTAAACTGGGACGATGATGATGCAGCGGAAGACGACGACGATGATAACGACAGCCCTCCGTTAAGCATGAAACTAGACAAAAAGGAGACGAAAGGGAACGATACTAAATCGTCGGGGAAGGAAGGTAAGACGTGAGATTGATTGAAACGAAATTGATCGGAAAGAAGGCTCTACGAGCATATTATGAGCTATACGAGCAACTGTTTTTTCCTGCAATAACCCTTAGAAAAGAGCACGAAACTATCCGGTCAGCTGGACATCATGGCGCAACAATTGAAGTTTGTGGCTTGTTTAAAAATTTTGATGGAAGAATTATCAACGCTGGCAACAGGATTCGAAGTGGACGGTGGACAACTTCGTTATCAACTATACGTTTGGCTCGAGCGCGAAGTGGACGCGCTTCGACAGCTTTGCAATTACAGCGCCAATTCTGACGGAGATGCCTGCAACGCTTCGGACTGTAATTAATACAATCTTACGATTAGTCGTTCACTCGGATGCACGGATTTTATGGAAATGATGAGAAAACAATTTTGAATTTACAGACGAAGGCGGCGGTATGGTAGACGATGTTCAACCGTGCAGATCCGGTGAACAGCCAACGTTGCACGAAATACTAGTGGCCGAGAAATTGGATTTCGAAGCTAAAGTACAACGAGCCGTTCGTAGGAAAAAATGGTTAAAAGGTATGTCGAAAGATTGTCGATATCGATATCGATGTTCTCATACTACATGCTACATACTACTTTTTTACTTTGGTTTCACGTTCCGATGCGTTGTTTCTAGCGAACGAAACATTGCTGCGAACATTGCTGTCGTATTGTTCCCTGCATGGAGCATCAGGCGGGGGTTTAGCGTCTGTTAGAATGGAACTTGTCCTTTTATTGCAAGAATTACAACAGGAAAAGACGCAGCAACAATTGCTTAGCCCCCTCCCGTTCCCAACCACACTTCCTCTTCTGAGTGCCAGCGTAGCGTGCAACAAAACCGTGGTAGCAGATCCGGTTCGGCATTTACAGGTTTGAACTCATAGATGTGCGCTGATTCTGAAAATTCCTCAAACCCTATTTTTAATGTATTGGAAACGTTTTTAGTCCCTGGCACACGATATGTTGCAAACATTGGTGGAATTGCGGAATCCTCCGATGCCAACGAGAAATACTCATTATTGCGAAGTATTTATAATGAGGGACTTGGCGGTAGCTCTGAGCGCTTGCATTTACCAGTCACTCTGTGATTCTGACACTTTTGTAACGAAACATCAACAACCGGACAGGTAAACCCCGTGAAACTTTATCTAGTAAAACAGCAGATTCGCTTGTACATAGGTCCGGAATACATGTATTGGTAACTGCGAAATTCTCGCGCATTGTTGGCGCAGCTTTCCAGCAGTCGCCGAAATAGAAACGTTCTCCGGTGGCCACCTGGTAGCCTCGAATCGACATCATCGAAGATATTCGACGGACGATGGCGTATGCATTACCACATCGCCTTCCAAATGGCCGGGAGTGACCAACTTGCGTGCACTGCTGGCTCGCGAGAAAGACGAGGACACACCGAAGCTGAATATTCTTCTCTGTGAAGCTTTCGTGGCAACCTATATGAGCTTGTTTGTCTACGCTCTTTGGAGCTGCGACAGTCATATTCTTTACAGGCTCGTAGGTCAACAATTTAACAATAACACGTGGTCTTGTCTTTTCGGTGGAGGAGTCAAGAAATTACTGCGCGTCGCGAGTACCAGTAGTCAGGTGTTGTATCTTTTTTCAAATATTACCTGATGCTCCCATGTATCGTTTTTTTATTTTAAATATTTTTTACTTTTTTTATTCACTTTTCCATTTGTTCGGATGGTTCAGGCCGGTGGAACAGGAGGGATAGAAAGAGGTGATGGTACCTCGAGCGAAGCGCAAACTACCGCAGGAGCCATGTGGAACACTATGACGTCGTTGACTAAACAGCGTGTAAAATTGAATATGAAGCTATTGGGACAGTTTACGGGCCAGCAACCAAATATGAAGGAGGATAAGCCTACGTATAGAGAGCAATTTGTCTCTCCTCAAATGAGCATGGTCTCGTACTTTTTGATGAAGGTAGGTTATCCACGTTGAATAAACTTTTCTTTATTTCATTCATTTATTTATTTATTTTCTCATCTTTCTTGTTGCACCGAGATAGCCACACATAGACCGCGAGTACGCGGGCGAAATCGATTACGATTCATCCGATTCCGCAGTGTCAGATTTAGATACGTCCGAGGATGAGGAAGACGTATTTGATACCAACGCGAAACCAAAGAATAAACCAAAGGACAATACGGAACATTCGAACCCAAACTCGTACAGTTGGTCTGTCATGAGATTAGGCATAATCAGAATACTGCAACAGCAGCTGCAAGATTTCTTAAATGTCGCCGGCATAGAAATGCAAGGTAGTACAATTCTCAATGTGTAACGCCTGATTTCGCATTTCGAATTATCCTTCTTTTCTTTCCTTTCCATTTTCAGAGTTACCTGTAAGTAGCCCGTTGATTCATGGCACGCTGGCTGTGGTGGCACAATGGCAAGAAGTGTTACGCGAGGAATTAGATACTAGAGGACCACCGCCGATTAATTACATTCCTGGCTGTGCACCAGATCCGACGCCTACTCCGGGAAAACCAGCGATACACAAATATCGGTCTTTGCTGGAAAAAGGCAACACGCCGTTCAAGTAAGATCACCAAGAAAAATTGCAAGAATGTTGAGAAAGTCTATTGTAATAACCACTGGAGCTTTCCTTCTCTCTCTCTTTCTCTCTTTGTATGTTTAGTACACGCTTAGCATCGGCGGCACCGGCTAATCGAATATGGTGTTACTTAGTCAGACAAGAATCGGTGCAGGATATTTTTATTCGAGCTGTATTCGGCAAACGAAGGTCTTTGTCGACGATATTAGAAAGTAATCAAACCGCGATTGATAATTTGAATCGTGGAACAACGGCGGAAGACAAAGGTAGCGACAGCGGAACAACCAGCCTGCCCGAACCAGTTCGAATCATTCACAAAGAGCAAGATAGTATCAGTGCCTTTTGCCTTAATCAGGTTTGATCCGATTACTTTCGTTCCTTGTCCAATACACTTACCGAATTGTTCAACCTAATCACGCTCAACGACCTCTGCAATCTATAGGTGAACCCAGGTTTGCTGGCTTTAGCCACTCCTCGCGAAGTGCAAGAAATGAATATATCGCTGCTGCTCGAGCTTCCATCTTGGTTAGAAGATGAATGCGAGTTTGACCTGATTAACTTAAGTAAACAACCAGAACCGGAACCAGTCCAACCAACTAGTTTCTTAGTCATTCAGGCAAGCATCTCAGTAAATCTTTTAAACCGTGCATTACGTTTTCATTTCATATGTATCTAATCGAACTGTACTTGACGTTGTTATTTTACATTTAGACGGCAGCTGATCGACCATTGCTTGCTCAGAGCCCACAGGCAAACAGCCCTCAACCTCAGTCGGGTATCGCGAGCCAGAGTGGAAGAGGAGCCAGTGTGGTAAGTTTTCCTCGCGATCGCCCAGCGAACGTAACTCGCGTGTAATATTATATTATATTTAGTGTACAAGTCGCGGACACTGTAATCGTAGGTTTGTCTACTTGAAAATTTATGCCTTCACGTCTCGTATCCTTGCACCGGTCTCACCCAGATCTCTCTCTCTCTCTCTCTCTCTCTCTCTCTCTCTTTATTTCGCTCGCTCTCTCATGTATAAATCCCCCTAATGTTTGGGATAAAGACGGGTTAAATAACGAATGTGTAACACTTGAGCAACCGATATCGGATATTTGATTTCGTCGAAAAGATTTACGCACAACACATTTTGCGGAGCATTACCCGGGGATTTCGAATTCTAATGATTTTTTGTTGTGTAAACACGAACCTCTGCTTCCATGTCGTGTTTATTCGTCGGGTGATGTATGTTTATGCTCCGCACAATGCGTAAAGCGCATCATAAATTGATGAACGCGACCACAAATTCGAACCGAAGAGCAGGATTCCTGCCTCGGACATGAATATTATTCACGTTGGCATTAGACGCGTCGAAAGTGGTTGCGCTCTCCTTTTCCCCTATTCTGCGGAAGAGGTTTCAACGAACCGGCCGTTGCGTTGCATGATATGTACCAACAAGTTTACACCATACGGCCGGAAACCGGCTACTTCGAGGCTTATTTCCTAGGCGAGAGATCGGTAGCGTGGACGATTGTCTAAAGATAAGGAAATAGGAATTCTTTATTAATAATTGTCCTTGGAAAGTTGAGTAAACCGGTAAAATCGCGGGAGGAAAGCCTCGATAGCCGTGGTATGTGTCGATATCGAGATTATCGAGTAGCTGATGCGCACTGGGTCGTGTCTAAGTAGCACAATTGGTGACGGAGACACATGTTCCTTGTTCAATGCTTGCCTAACGTCTAACTTGGTTCGCGTCTCACCGACGTCACACTCACCTGTTGGCTCGTTCGCTCGCTCAGATGAAGGGGATGCCCGCTTTTCCTGGCTCCCACGACCTGCGTTTCTGTCAGTTTGTTGCAGATAGGAGCAAACACTTGTTGCAACCGGTGAGATTAACTTCTAACAGACCCTAGCCTGCATAATATTCATAGTATTATATTCTAGTGGCAGTTTCGTATTCGGTTCTCTTTCCTTTCGCGTTTCTCACTCTTTTTTTCTTTCTATTTTCGTTTTGTGGGAAACGTTAACGATTCGCTCCATGTCGTAACATCGTAAGCGTAAATTTAATTTAACATCTTACCTCGCAGCTAGTTCGTGGTCATACTAAATACTCGCTTACGAGCGTTACGAACGGGCGACCGTTCTGTGTTATAGGAGCAATAGTAACAGAATGTAACGAACGCTTCTCCTCCTCAAACAGCTCTTCAAATTTAACGTAGCGATTGCAAAATTCTTGCCTTCGTTCTTATTAGTATATTATATCATTATTATTGTTATTATATTCTTTTATTTCAAGAGATCCGTGGAAAAATGTCGTAAAGTTTGCTACATTTTTTACATCGATTTCTACTTTTGAAGAAAATCAAAGGTTAAAATTGATTCGCAATGTAATCTTGATAAATAGAAGTGATCGATGTTGCGAGTTGATTACGAATAGGAAGAACCGCTCGATCCGACGCTCTTAACGCTGCATGCCTGTGTTTAAACGTTCCCTTCGTGTACAAAATATTCTTCGAGCATTGTTCGCCGTTTTGATCGTTGTCTTGAATGTTGTCTGTAGTACCTATGCTTCTCGTCGGTCCACATTGTAAACGTAACGTTAATGTAACGTATCCGTACGAATCCCAGAACGCCTGGAGGTTTACTAGTTTACTTACGGTGCGAACACCAATTTTAAATTAATTTGCGATCGCATGCCGCGCCGATGAGATCGAAAATTTATCGTAATTTCTCCTTAATACGAAGACGATCTGGCAGAAAACCTGGTAGACCTCGAGTGAATTGTGGAGAGCTGCCGCCTCGTTAGACCGGACTGGACGAACGTTTCCATGATATGATGGGGGGTACATCATTGAATCGAATGAAACAACCAAAAACATGCATGCATGTCCATGCGTCGCGTTTCGATTCATCCATGTACGTCTACATATACCTATGTACAGAGCGATCGTTTAGTTTTAGACTAGCGTCTCGGGACAACGATAAAAAGAGCAACAAGCAAGTTTAATAGCATGCGCTTATTGAAGCGTACAGCCCGACCGAGCGCGTTTCTCGCACTAGATTAGATTCGCTCTGTGCGTGTCTGCGTGTGTGTCAAGCGTACATTTTCCTTTCCTACCTCTTTATATCTCTTTTGTTTATCTTCCGTTTAGCCCTATTACACGTACGCTAACGTTTACCGAGTTACGTTGATCCCCACCAAAGAATTCATACGTGATTCAACAATTTGCGTAACAATAAGGCTACTATTATAATTATAAACGTGCACGAAGACCCGATTTAATATCAACTCTTATATTTGTTCCAACAGATCCTGAAGCATAAAATTGACGGTATAAGAAGAATCTCGTCCCATCCACTTCTGCCGCTATGTAAGCATATCGTTTGTCTTGGCCAATTATGTAGTCTCGATAATGATTTTCATTGAAATATCAAACTGATGAATTTTTTATTACTGCTGGACGATCACGATTCGTCATTCGTAAAACAGACCTGACCGGTTCTCAAGATGGTTCGGTATCGCTTTGGGAATGGGGACATCAGACTGCTGTAGCAACTCCTAGGCAACCAGGAACATTTGCGAAAGTGACTCGCGTACGTTTCTCGCAGCACGGGAATAAGTTTGGTGTGGCTGATTCCGATGGGCATCTTAGTTTGTTTCAAGTAGCTTGCAGAGAGGGAACTTCGCGGCCGTTCTTCGTAAGGATATCTCTCGTTTTATAAGGATTTATAGTTAATTTATGTACATAGGTCCATTTACTACTCGTTGCAATTGTTTCTTCAGAATTACCAGTGCCATAGCAAGGTGACGGCCGACTTTGTCTTCCTCGGCGCGTGCAGCTTAATAGCAACGGCCGGTCATGGATCCGAAGGGCGTAACGTTGCGCTTTGGGATACATTGCTCCCACAAAATAAATCTCTGATTCAAGGTGCCCATCCTTTAGCTACTTATGTATGTACTTATTTTAGCTTACAATTGGCATCTCCTCTCTCTAGGCTTTACGTGTCACGAGCAAGGATCTAGTTCATTAATACTTGCACCACAGCATCAGTTATTGATCAGCGGAGGAAAAAAAGGAGACATAAACATATTTGATGTTCGACAGCGACAACAACGGCATCGTTTTCAGGCTCATGAATCTGCCATCAAGTGTTTAGCGCTAGATCCTCATGAAGAATTTTTCGTCAGCGGCGCAGGAGATGGTGATATTAAGGTCATATACATATTCATGTCGTTTTATTAATTTATCTATGAATTCATTTCGACGATCAAGTTGAAACAACAAAGTAACGTGAAAATCTGATTTTACTCTGATTATTAGTGTATATTAAATAGTAGTCTATAATTAATACTTATGCTTTGGTTTCTTCAGATATGGGGTTTAACCGTCCATTCTCTGCTTTACTCTTTTTCCGGGGAACATCCACGATCTAGCTTCTTTAAAAACATTGGACAAGTAAGTTGATTTAACTTGGGTGACATATATTTCTTTGAATAATAATGTCAAGAACGTTTTTCAGGGCGTGACGCAGTTGCACGTCGATTCGGCGGGTCGTTTATTTTCCTGTGGTGCGGATGGATCCATGAAAGTTCGTCAGTTACCAGAACGCGATTGTGTTGTGCACACTTTATATTAGATTAATGAAAATATGATAATCTTCTGTCATCGATTATTTCAATTTAAACATCAGTTTCGTTACCCTGAAAACGATAACTTGTTAAATGCTATTAAATATTAAACGAAACCGCATTTCTCAAGTAAATACTTGTTGCGCTAGAATCTACCAATATTAATAAGCGAGTCTCTCTTTTGCCAAATTATCAGCGTCAAACAATGTCGGATGAAATTGTACGTTGAACTCGCGAATCTAATTCGTCTCTTTTTCCTTCTCTATGGGCTGGGGATGAGAATCACTTAAACGTCCGCCGACGTATGAGGGAGCATTTGATTGAAGCGTCGTTCGTTTATTTAATTGGATTTAAGTTACAAAAGACGGCCGATACAAGTACATGTAAATTTATTTCGACGAATCGTCATATCCTAGCGCTTTTACGGCGATTAAATACTTTTGCTCGTGTCATGTTACCTCATTAATTAGCTGTATTGTTTGCCAAACGTATTTATATACATATAGCTAAATGACCGTCGAAAGCAACTATTCATATTTTTCTCTTACCTTCCCAGCGTTCGAGTCCGATGTTGATAAGATGGCCTTTTGTAGAATGTGTATTTCTATAATCTATGTTATGAATTCGTGTAAAGTTGAGATAATATGCCAAAATGAGTCGACAATTATCAATGACGAGTGTTGTACGTATACATACATATATATCGTGCTGTTATTATGTTCACAACTATTTAGTATTATGTAGCTAATCTTTCGTCGCGCAGTATTATACAATTGTATGCACATTCACTCATATTGTGACGAGATACATTTTTAAGGAGAGCTTTTACCATGTAAATCATGTTTAATGTAAACATTAAATTATACGGTGTTCAATGATAATCTAAATTGATTGAATGAATGGAGAGAGCGGGTAAAAATCACACCTCCATTATTTTCAACCATATCGCCCACGTAATTTCAGCTATGATAAATATTGAATAGTAGCGTTTTAAAAGGGAGAAATCAAAGTATGCTTAATTACGAAATATATATTGTGACATTGTCGTGGTAAATGAAATGAGAAACGAATACTTTATTCTTTATATATTTCATTATCGGCTTTCTACATCAGTCAGTAGTTCTGCAGAAGGCTAAATGCTTTGAAATTCCAAGAGTGGTAGATCATTTATGCACGTACATAGAAAAGCGTCAAATATGCAGTATTAAGGACGACAGCGGTCCAGGAAGCGCGGATAAAGGCATACTTCGCGTATGTGGTACCTGTTGAGAAGCCAACAAAGAAATCTTTCGAGACCTAATCCGTATCCACCGTGCGGACACGACCCATACTTTCGCTAAATAAAACATAGAAAACATAGAAGGTTATTTATTTAGCCTATGACGATATGATGAAGGTACTAATAATATTAAAGCATGATGCATTCACCTGGTCCGTGTACCAATAATATGGGGTCGGGTCAATGTTTGCATTTGCGTATCCTTCCAACAATTCATCGTAATTCCAGATACGCATTGAACCGCCGACTATCTCGCCGACGTTGGGCAAGAGCACATCCACGGATTCTGTAAGCCGTTTGTCCTCGGCGCACCGTTGCATGTAAAATGACTTGATTTCCGCTGGAAACCTGCAGAGCATTATCGGCTCGTTTATCGCATCGGTCATTTTTCTCTCTGGCATTTCTGGAATGTCCTGAAGCAAACGGATCGTTGTATTAAATTAACAAACAAAATTCAAGTCTTTTCTGCCCCAAAAGCGTATAACATAAAAAACAGGAGAAAAATTACCTCCCCAAATTCATAAAATGTCCCGTCCTCCTTAGTTATACCGTTATCTCGCAGATACTCGATCGCCTCGCTATAATCCATCCTCTTGAACGGCTTTTTTGGCATTTTGAAATTCGGATTCAATTCCTTGACGAGTTCGCCCAGAGGCGATTTTAGGATACGATCGACAACATCGCATATCAAGTCTTCCAATCGATCGAGCAAGTCTTCGAATGTAATGAATGGGCACTCTGCTTCTACGTGTGTATATCTAAAAGTTTAAAACTCATCTTCATCTTCGTGTTTGAACAGAGTTGATTGCTAAAACTATCAAAACGGTGGACCGTATATATTCTATATATTTACTCTGCAAGATGTCGTCGAGTCCTAGACTGTTCCGCTCTGTAAGATTGCGCGATGCAATATACATCACCCATTGCTGGCAGACAAGTTTCTAGATAAAGCTGTGAGCTTTGTGTTAGAAACGCCTCTTCCCTACAAATAACAACCAAACCATCGGATAAAGCTAGAGGTAAGAAGGTGTAGAGACGAGCAATGTTTCGGTACACTTACCCAAAGTAATCTAGCTTAAACAACGTCGATCCGCCTTCTACCTGTGTTTGTACTAAAGTGGGTGGAGTTACTTCGCAGTAACCTCTGTCCCTATAATGATCTCTAAATGCCTGCATTAATATAGACCTCATGATCAATATGCGAGATGTCTGAAACAAATAAATCAGGGTCTCTTTACTCGTGTTCGTTATTGAAATAAATGACTAGCAGTTAACTCTTGCGAGGTAGCTTACTGGATTAATTAAATTATCATACATTTTCCCCTCGTATGATGATGTGTCTGTTATCTAACTGTACATCGGGTAGAGCTTCTTCGTTCAAAATAGAGTCTGCGCCGCCAGGAGGAGACGCCCCTATCAAACGCCAGTAATCTACGTGCAATTCGTGTCCGTTTGGAGCCTAAAACACAGGAACTAAAGAATGGTGAAAAGCTTTTTTTAAAGTCTATGTCGTACAGAATGTAGTATACATTTTTCCCTTCTGGAACAATTTTCAGAGTTCCGAATACTTGGACAGAAGATTCTGTAGATAATGTGAGCGCGTCGTATGTTTGACACAATAAATCGGTAAGAACACACTGCAAGAAACCACTTCCATCTCGCAATGTAACGAACATAAGAGCTCTACCTACAACGATATAACGTTAAACCTGTATATACTAAACGATTAAAAGTTCTTATATATGGAATGGTTGTTACCTTGACGCCTAAGCCTATGTACCCATCCAGAAAGTTTTACTCGTTTGCCTCGGTAATCAACACTTTCGCAGACTTTTATACAGACTGCAGATGGCAAAGTATCGTCTTCTTCGATTACAATGCTTTTGGCCTCCTCTAGATTCTTTAATCTCTTTTCTTCATCCTCCAACACTTTCTTTTGTTTATCCTCATTCTTGTACTGTTCTCTCACCCATAATTTCTGTACCTTCTTTAACTGTGACTTGGACGCTACTTCATATTTTTTACCATCTTTCTGAGAATCTTGGTAGATCGGTGGAAAGGGTTCCTTTCCTGCGTGTCGCATTGCTCTTAAAATTGTCTTAAAAGGAGCAGATTCTGTGCCATTGCCTGTCTCGTCATTTCCAATCTTCTGAGACGTATAAATTGCATCTGAAAGAAAAACTTTTGTACTACAACTAATTATTAAAAACATAATTATAAAATATAAACGTAGCATCTTTCGCCGGTCGGAATATTATAATCGAAATCACAAGAATTTACCTAGCAATGAACCGGGGCACTTCTCCTCAACCATCTTTCGCTTAAACGTCAAGTTCCTTTCCTATTTTCTAAACTTTAGTTATGTATTTTAATTACGTTTTACGATATTAAACATACAGAGTGAATTGTAATTACACAACTCCACATATGTTGATCATGACTGATGCAATTAATGGGTTATCTTACTCTCGCTATAATTCACCGTAATGGCACCCCACACTCCACGTGTATCGACTGACGCTAAGGACTCCGCTCCGTAACGCATGCGCGATGATGCGCGATGACATAAGTTGACAACTTGACGTAAGCACTGGCTGCGTTCAGCGGACTCAACCGTTGAGTAAGGTAAAAGTACCAGTGGCGGAACACGTCCCAGTAGTGGAACGATTCAATAAAAATAAGTTAACTAAATTTATTCATAGCGTAAAAAGTAATTTAAAAAAAACGATAATTATTAATAATATTTTGGGATAACAGTACAATTAAAAACATTTATTAAGCATGTTCACGAAAATTAAAAAAAAATAATTTATCATCGGTTCTCGTACGGTACGAAAATACTTACATTTTCGGCAAGTGTAAGAGAGGCACTAGACTGTTTTAAACTTTATTTCTATATAAAAAGAAATTAGCGTAGCAAACCGGAGTCTCGAAATTTCAATAGATTATTACTTGTAAATTTTAATTCGGATATTATTTTTTCAATTTAGCACATTTTTTATTTTTAAAATTGATGTTCCGTTATACCTTCATCTAGTCTCCAAAGTGTATGTATAGAGGAACAGTTGTACAGACCGTTCCGCGTGCAATTCAGCTGGCTGTTGCAGAATTGCTGGTATAGCGGAACATATTGGTGTATGTAAACAATTTATAAACACAAGTTAAAACCTTTAGATTATTAATATATTTTCATATTTACGTGATAGTAGTTAAAATTTGAAACGTTATTTTACATTGAGCAGAAGAGTCAGTACTTTCATATTCAATATATCTTAGGAAATAAAATCCTAACCGCAAAAAATTATTTGCACTTTTTGTTTAATGTTTATTTTACATAATTTAATACTTATTTTATATAATTTTTAATTAATTTTTGTTAGGGATAAATAGAAAATACACTTATCTATAATGGCTAAATCAGTAAATAAAATTAATAAGAAAAATAAAAGGAATAAAGTAAAGAAACGTGTATCAAAATCTAGCACAACATACTCTTCTGGTATTCTGGAAGCTGCAATCAAAGCAGTTTCTGAAGGCATTTCATATAGAAAAGCTGCAAAGACTTTTGATGTACCACAAACATCAATCTTCAGGCATCTGAAAGATCCAAATAAATCAAGCAACAAATAAATATTTATTTATTTTCTAATATTTTTTATTTGATTTTCTCATTTTTATATAAATAAATAAATAACATTTAATTATTGCGACAGAATTTAAATTTTTGTTACCGTTCCACTACTGGGACAATCGTCGCGGAACAGAGGTTCACGCGACCTGCAAGTCGTTCCGGTATAGGTGCATTCGAACCCTTACGTATTTTCTTGATTATAATTTTTTTTTGTTCCAAAATCAAAATTTTTTTTCATTTTGTTCGTAAAACTATGGGCTACCACGTAGAATTCATAATTTATAAGTAAACACTGTATTGAATTTTTAATTCATGAAAGAATAAAAATGGGTCTCCAAAACGTTCCGCTACTGGTACTTTTACCTTAGCCGCTCAGTGATTCAGGGATTGGTGGACTGCAGTTACCACTGATGGAGAGGGAAACACCTACAGGAGCGGTGGTTATGTGTGCGTGAATGCGCCTGCGTCGTGCACTGATTTTTCACACGCGTTTAGTGAGCGGTCGCCATTTTTTCGAGCGTAGATATTTTCTGTTCGAAAAAATGGCGACCGTTTACTAACGCGTGTGAAAAATCAGTGCACGACGCAGGCGCAGTCATGCACACATAACCACCGCTCCTGTAGGTGTTTCCCTCTCCATCAATGGTAACTGCAGTCCACCAATCCCTGAATCACTGAGCGGCTACTCAACGGTTGAGTCCGCTGAACGCAGCCACTGTTACGCTATCGCCTGAATGTAGCTAGGAAATTGTATATGTATAATCGATATGTAGAGTACGATATGGAGCGAGATTTGAAACGGAGGACGGGGAAGAGTTTATTGTCAGGGCTCATAAACACGTAAAGCGCGTTGTATTTCTCGGGGGTGTTTCCTTGCTATATAGTAGCTGATACTTGAATTCAGAAGGCGTACGAGAGACTAAGATTGCATTCAATAGCTTTTAAATTACAGTTAGACCAGGCGAGGCTAGTAAATAGCTTGACTTTTCCTTTCACATCTGCGTGCCAAGTTTCGTCGAGCGGACAGCTCGTCTCGTCTCGTAAAACCACTTAAAATTCTGTCCTCCCTTTCAATAACTGCTGCTGGCCTGTAAGGTTAAAAACTCTGGTCGGGGCTGGTGATAAAGTCATAAACTTTGTTCGGGCGACGTGTTCTTGACCCTGAGGAAGCTTGAGGGATGTCATCGTTCTGATTGTGTAGGATAAACTCGGGTAAATCCATGGTACAGGTTACTCCGTGATACTTTTTCATTTATCTGTAACTCGAAATTGTCTGACTCAATTTAGATGGAACAAAACTTAACAGACAACGTTGATCTTCTAGTTTATGTTTTGATAAAATAATTAGTCAATTGAAGTTAGTGCTAACATCACTTTTGCTTCCCTTTCCTATTACATTTGTGTGGTCTGATTCAAACTTCGTGCTTCTTTGGTTGAGATACGATCTTCGATTCGATCCCTGTTTTGAGAATCGATTTAAAAAATCGAAAATCGTGACAGGAAAGATCGATCTTTGGAAGATCGATTTTAAATCGGCACCCCTACTTAGCGGTTGAGTCCGATGTGGTTCGATGAACGCACCCGTTGAGTGAAAATGTTCTTAATCTTCAAAATGCATAATTACGATTTTTAAAAATCATTGGTGTGGAGCAATGGCGGGCTTAGAAAATTACGAGAGAGTATATCGGGGAAAGTCTACTAAATCATGGGAGAGTGAAAATAACTTGTCCGTATTCCATGGACGAGAGGTTATACGTCCTTTGGACGTTCCTGTTATGCATCCTCTAGCCGAAGATAGTCCTCCTGCCGAGGGTAAGCTTTAACGTCACACAACCTGACGTGAATTACAGTGAACTCGTAAGAGTGACCCAAGATACGTTAAAATCCTATATAGTTATCGTATCTGACACGATCGAAATTTAGCCCTATTCTACCTTGACTATATAAATAACTTTTGACTGTCAGACATTACCGTAAGGAGATACATAGGTGCAACCTGTGGCCTAGCAAGCTTGATTACGGAAACATTATTAGTTCACCCATTTGTTGTTTTAAGAAGACAATGCCAAGTAAATCCTGGATCGACCAAGTATCACATAGTACCAGTTACTTTGGTACCTGTGATAGTACGTCTTCACCAAACTCAAGGAATAAATACCCTGTGGAAAGGTATTGGGTCTGTGTTACTTGTCAAAGGAATGATGTTAGCTATCGAAGATTTCCTTTCTAAAGTTACACCCTGGCCAAAGTAAGGTGATCGTTGCAAGCTACATACCTATTTTTTCTTCGCCAACTGAAAAGCTAATCCGAAGATATCCGATAGATTTATTTTGAAATTTATGTATTACGCCAAGTATTTGATTTCAGGGAAATAACATGCAATAGTTCGTTAAAAGCGTTTGGTCAGCATGTTCTACTTAAATGGTAATAATACATTGGCGTACATGCTTTTCGTGAATTAAACCCACTTGTGGGAGATATTAATAGAAAAAAATGTCACAACAGTGTTTCCATAGGGCTAACAACGCCGTTTTACTCGGCATCGTTAGTTGAAACAGTGCAATCTGAGATCGCATCCGAAAGCCCTGGAATATTGGATGTCTTCCGAGATGGCGCGATTCGCTTGGTCGAAGTGAGCAACAAGGGAAGATTAATTCCCATATATTCTCTTTTACCGCCAACTATTGCTTGCGGAGTGACCAAATATCTTTTTACATTGACCGTTCACGGAGTTACCAATCGTATTATGCAGATTAGACAGAAACAGTCTCAAGAGTCGAGGGTGAGTTAGATTATATATGTATTTTCAGAATTTTTTCGAATATGTTTATCGAACGATGTTCGTCTGTTATGCGAAGGGTGCATATAGCAGAGACTTGTTGTCCGAGGAGGTGGTGCTAGATATAGAGCTACAGTCGGTATTGATTTCTACATTTATGGCGGAAATATTGTTTTACCCTTGGGAGACGGTGATCCATAGACTTCACCTCCAGGGAACGCGTACTATTATTGACAATTTGGACACTGGACGTAGTGTAACGCCGCTGTTAACAGGATACAGCGGAGCAATCGATTGCTACGATACGATACTTTCTACAGAAGGTCCTTTTGGTTTATACAAAGGATTCGGCGCTCTAATATTGCAATTTACCATGGATGTCGTAATAGTACGAGTGATGAAGTGGATTGTCACAGAATTGGGCAAAATGCTAAAGCCGAAACCAAAATCGGTGCGGAAACAGCCAAATTGGAATTATAACGAATTATAAGAAAGATAACATACGTACTTTAATATGATTTGTTAACTGCGAATATTACCGTGTATTTAATTACAATTTTTTTGCGTGCACCACTCCTGCACCTACAATTTCATCATTGTCTGCACTGTAGTCCAGACCATACGGTAACATAGTTGGAAAATACCCGGCACCGCAAGTACCGGTCGTTGAAGATTTTTTCTTTCGCTACCAGAAACCCGGGATACCACGTAGATATCGCAGTAGTTTCAGTCATTTTTAAGCGTTCTCAGTTTTTGGTTCATCGTGATGGACCTCTGTAGTCTACGTAAAATAAAAAGCGAATCAAATTTCAAAATGATTCTAAATACACGTAATTGACAAAACCTAAATACTTTAACGATAAATGGAGAAGGGTAATCTTTCACTTCGAAGGTGAGAAATATCGAATTTTTACTTTGTCGTATCATTAAGAATTGCGTATACAAAAAGGTGCAGTTGTTCTAAATACTTTTTACCATACTACTAGATGCATACATATATGCATGTATGTGTTTTGCTGTTCACATATCGCACAAGTTGCTAAGAATTGAAATTGAAAACGTCGTAGAGATGCAAAGTTGCAAACTAATATCGGGGAAAGGTAATATTATTATGTATCTATCGTATTACGTTTAACTTTTTAATAATAATAAGAAGAAGATGATGAATGTA
The DNA here is from genome assembly GCA_963855975.1 of Andrena chrysosceles. NCBI lineage: Eukaryota > Metazoa > Arthropoda > Insecta > Hymenoptera > Andrenidae > Andrena > Andrena chrysosceles. The sequence goes on along the minus strand of OY979766.1, from coordinate 2,712,118 downwards.
TCGATCACTTTAGGTCTGATCATAGACTCGACGAAATTCATATCGTACGGTATCCAAGTAGGTTTAATAACGTTCGTTTATAATTTCGTTTGTGTACGTTTTCGACTTTGCATCATAGGTATATATTACACAGCCTTTTTTATACCTATCACATATACATATTTTACAATATATGTTGGGATAATTTATGTTTATCGCCAACGAGAGGTTCCGTTTAATTCTCAAGTATTTCTCTCGCAATGTTTATGCAGTTCCTAAATTCTCAATTTCATCAATTCCACTAATCCTATATCTTTATGTACAATATATTACAAGAATTCTTTCATTTATCTAGTAGCGCGGTATATCGCCTTAGATTCTCAAATTCGAGTCTATCTGTGTCAAAGATTTACTTTCTCTCTAAAAGTAATTATATCTAAATTGTTGTTCAGGTATCCCTTTTAATTTGAATATACGTTCGAGGTTTGAATTTCATTTTGCGAAGCGTTAAAGGCCATCCTTACTTCCTTAGTTACTTATTTACTTACTTCTCAAGGATGGCCTCTAAAGAAATTTTTCAATAATATCGTGTAGGTTCCAGTAACGCGCCCGAATGTTGTGCAACTGATGCACATGCCTGCGTAAATTTGGGTTCATTATTGATTGTGGTGTAAGCGCGAATTAGAGCGTGGTAAAGATATCATTAATTCCGTCTTTTATATACATTACATAATGTCATAACGCGGACAGAACGTATGTATGTAAACGTAAATAATGTTATATCTGTCAGAGATGACTATGTTGGTTTTACGTTCGCGTCGTAATCGAAATATATCTGCCTCGAGTTATTGCCACACGCGGATATTTTTACTTATTTTTACATGCGAAAATGAAGAACAAGAAAGAAAAGAGAAACCTTGAAAGAAATCCTTTTCGACGAATTACTCTTTCACGTGTTAAACACCACTATTCGACCACTTTTCATTACTCGACCAAAGCGCGTATCATCCAATGCCATCCTATTCGTGACTTGTACGCGTGGCGGTATGTATGGTTTTTTCCTTCTTCGTTGCCTTTCCTTTAGAGGAGAGAAAGGAACACATTCGACGGTAAACAAGCTTTGCTGATAGTTTACCAAAAAATATTGTCGCGAAAGGTACAGTTTTGAGTAATCTTACGAAGATATCGATCAGACACGCGCGATGATTTGTTAATTGTGTATATGTTGAGCTTGTAGCTCGTCCTCAGTGGCATCGCCTCGTTTGATGTACTGGGGTTTATCCTGTCCTCGTACGCAACCTTCGGTCACATGTACCGACATTACATCGCTACCCGGCACTTCGAACATAGGTTCCAAGAGTAACGATTCCATGATCGCTCGGAGTCCTCTCGCGCCCGTTTTCTTTTCCATCGCTAGTGTCGCTATCGCGTGTAAAGCCTCTGCGGTGAACGTTAATTCGACCTATGAAGAAAATCAAGAGATACGTGATTGGAAATGATAAAGGAATAAAAGTAGTGTCGAGAAGATTATGTGTACTTGATTGATACCTTGTCCATGGAAAATAGCATCTGATATTGAGGCACCATGGCGTTTTGGGGTTCGGTCAGTATTCTGACCAACATATCTTTATCGAGGGTGTGAAAGGGTACAAGAACGGGAAATCTGCCGACAAACTCGGGAATCATACCGAAATCAATCAAGTCTCTTGCTTCAACCTGCTGTAGCATCAAGTCTTTTTCTTTATTATCCTTCTCCGTGGAAGGCGACATGTTTGCGACATCGGCTAGACTCGCGGCTCTCCTTCCTGGACTCTCGGAGGAAGGTGTTGCGCCAAATCCGAGGTATTTCTCGGTTTTACGCCGCGATATTAATCGATCTAATCCATTGTAAGCGCCGGAAGCAACGAATAAAATATTTGTGGTATCGACTTGCAAGGTGTCCCCGCGCAGTTTCCTCGAGCTATTTCTCTCGGGGACGTTCACGATCGTACCCTCCAACATTTTTAGCATCCCTTGCTGGACACCTTCTCCGCCGACGTCGCGCAATTGATGTATGCCTGGAACGGCTCCGATTTTGTCCACCTCATCCAAGAACACGATACCCATCTGCGCTCGATCCACCACATAATTGGCATCCTGAAGGAGCTTTGCGATAACGCTCTCTATATCTTCGCCGACGTATCCCGCTTGCGTCAAAGTGGTGCAGTCGCAAATCGCGAAAGGCACGTCCAAACATTGAGCTATTGTCTGTGCGAGAAGTGTCTTCCCACTGCCAGTTGGGCCAAGCAACAAAATGTTACTTTTCTCTAATTTCAACTGATGCTGCTTACTATCCAGAATATCGGATCCAGGAACCGACTGGTTGCCAGTAGATTTCTGCTCGTTTCCGGTAGGGAATTGTTGAAATCCAACACCAAGTGAATTTCCAATTGTCGAAATGTGTAACAGATCTATAATGAAAAAGAAGCAGCTTGTTGGTTGCGTTCAAGTTGCTACGATATACACACACGCGCGTGCGCGCGAGACAGAGAGAGAGAGACGACTTTTATCGCCGAAAAGCTGCAATCCGTTATTCTAAACAAGTATCTACATCTAGCTACAGGTATTCCGGCTTGACAAAAATTCAATATAATCTCGAATAGATGGTTAAACTTTAGTTGGGTCACACCACGTTATTTCTTGGCTTAGTATATAGAATACAGAATACAGAGGAATACATGTAAAATGGGTCAACTGTTATTTACGTGGTTTTAGACCTCTGTGAGTGAAGGGATGATTCATATCTTGTGTACCAGCTGCGTTAGTAGATCCTTGCATGGAATTTTGCGTTGGCAAGTTATTATAAATTCGTTTGTAGTGATTATAGACAGCGACACTCAAAACCTTTTTAGCGTACTCTTGCCCCACCACATGTTTATTTAGGTATTCAAAAATCTGAAAATATCAGCATCGATGTAACGATGTAAGGTATTTATGTCTATAAAATTATCGGTGAATAATTTTTATTTTTTACCTTCTTCGGCGGCGGTGGCGGCTTTCTATAAAATCCTTGTTTAGTGTCGTCTGGCCTCAAAGCTTCTTTGAGGCTTCTCTTTGAATCTATCTCTGACAGAACAACGAAGAAATGATGGCATTTTTCGCACTTTACGAACCTTGTTGATGCTAATAAAAAAGATGCTCTTGTATCCTGGATAATTGTCAAGCATTTCCGCGATTACATTGTAGCGGAACTTACACGCCTTGTCTTCCATACTTACACACAAAGGTTTCTACATGTGTACAAGGATCCCCGCACTTTGGGCAGGTAAGAGTATTTTTCTTTCCTCCTCCTCCGCTGCTACCGACAGAGGACACTCCGCTACTAGTATCTTTGCCAGGTGGGGTGGGTTCTGTGGGTGCTTTCCCCAAAATACTACCAATCGTCAATGACCTAGTCACCGCTACTCTTGCAATTTTGTGAACTAGTGGAAAGAATATTTCGTTATTTCTCTTTGAGTACTGCGAGCAAGACCATAACCACGAATATATCCTGTAATTAACTTACCATGATTGGCTACATGGGTGGATGATGCTATACGGCCAGCGTTAATTAAACAGCATCGAACGCAACTCATTTCTGATTGATTTTTTTATGGTACAGTATCGAAACAATAAAATAATAATAATTAAAATCGTCCGAAATAAAACCTAAAATTATGGAATAAGGTGTGTCAATTCACAATTCAATTCGTCCTTGTGGGAACCTTGTATCGACGAAAGGAACAAAAATTAGCACGAGGTATGAAAAAGTTGTACCATTTAAAATATTACATATTGTGAATTCTATTGAAATCTTTTCAGTAAAGATGAAATACACTCGAGACTTGTGTTATTATGTTAAAAGAAAAGCCGTGATGTATGTAGGTATAGGTACATCAGGAAACGAAAATATGGGCACGAGCGCAACATTAATATAAAAATAAACATTGAAGAAGAAGCTCGAGGTTAGACGACAGAACACTGAAGCGTCGGGGATACTAACCTACCGAATTAGCATTAATGCATAACTTGTTCGTTATTATTCATAATTTAGACGTTTCTATTGTTTTTTTTTAATCGCGAGACGTGTAATAACTTGAAAGTTTAAAGAAAAAACTTTTTCCAAATTATCTAGCGCGAATGAAAGAAACAGATTAATTTATAAACACGACTGTCTGACACATCGCGCAACAAGGTCCAAGAATGATTAGTCGGTTGACCATGATTCAAGGTCACTCGACCATTTCTTTCTTAAAATTTTTAATATTGCATGCATTTGCCGTTTTTAAAATTTCCTCGAAAACAACTAGTGCTCGAGTTGCACGCAATTGACCTTCATATCGATGAAAATGTCTAGAAACTACGAAATTGCTAAAGAGTCGTTACCTATTAGCCTATTACACATTAAAGTATCACAGGATTGTGTACACACATACCTACATACATACGTGGCGGATAGGTAATGTATATGTGCTACAGTGTCAACCACGGTCAAAGAAACCATAGACTCTCCTACTAATGGCGAATGGCTGATCCTCCTTCCAGCAATTCAATCGTCACAATTGCCCTATCGGTTCATTCGCTCCGTTCTCTAGCCAGAATAATTTTCATACTTGAACCGCTACCTACGTGCCTTAAACGAGGATGAACGAGAACACACTACCTGAAATGACGTTTTGACGAACGAACAAAACGTCAGAGTGTTTACACGTATGCTCGATCGAGGGCGCCAAGTGTGCCGAGTGGTTGAGTGTCCGTGCCATCATGCCATGTGTTTGAATGCATACATGTGTACTGTACTTGCATTCATACATACTATATACATACTATATACTACGTGCCCATTAGTTCATAATTCATATAGCCACATAGCGTATTTACATAAGGAGTAAAATTCTCGAACAATTTTTGGCTGTTATATATGATTATAAATAGGGTTGGGTAGAGATTAGAGATACTGATTACTGCTTTCCCTCAATCTGGTAGTAAGTAAGTATATAATATGTATTACTAAAAATTCATTGCACACGGTATCGCATTTGTACTTGGACAAAATCGGCGGGCTTTTAATTCTTTCATTCGATCGTGGCTAATTTTATTGTATTCATCTTGTTTTAGAACATTAACGCGACAATTTCATTGGCGACATGGCTTTGACCATAGCTAGAAAGGATATAAACAACGAGGTAACTTCTCTAATAATAATAATAATAATTTGCAAATAAATAAACAGTCACAAATCAGTCACATATTTTGATCGATATCTTTCAGATTGTCTTATTAAGACATTGCGTCCGTCAGGCTCGCATTTGTACCATAAACAAACTGGTTAGAGAAGCGAAACGACTACGTACTAATCATGGTAATGAAAAACAGTTGGAAAAAAATAAGCACAAGGCGGATAAACTTCTGAGGGAGGTATTCGCGTTGAAACATATCAAAGATGATGAAATATCAAGATTTGGGATCGTTGGCTCAGAAGATCTACAAGCAATGTTACAGAATTCGGGTACGGACGATAGAACCAGAGCTATTATCAAAGTGGTTCGATGTAACTCTTTAAATGCAAAGATAACAGAGTTGAAGGAAAAGTTTCCAGATTGCAAGGAATACATTTCTTCGAGGAGCAAGAAACATTCGCAGAAAAGAAAAAGAAACAATCGCGCCAACGAATTCCCTACAGAAAATTTGACCCAATCGTTGAGTGGTAAGAATGGTAGAAAAATCAGAGAACGTGTAGGAAATACGGAAGATTCCAATGATTCTACATCTATGGGTCGACCGCAACATAATACGAAAATAGATGGAAAATATAAAGAGCCATCCGAGGAATGGTCAAGTGTGCGATTAGGGGAAAAGAAAGCAGATCGGAAGAACTGTACGAATTTGTGGAAAATTTCTGACGCGGATAATATTTTGGAATCTGACATTGCTATCAAAGCTGTCGGTAAAGAAGCTAAGGTTAAAAAATTTACAGACATTTTGCAGGAAGGGAGTACAGAGGAGATACGTGATCAACAGTTGTCCACAGAGTCGATAGGTCAGAAAACTGTAAAAATGGTAGATGACTTTTTCTTAAACTCATACGAGGTTACACAGTACTTGAATAATCCAGTATCTTCTGAAGGGAGAGAAGCAAATAGTGTGTCGAATGTTGACAATAAGGCACTACGGGTGAGAAGTGAAAGAGGTAAATTTCACAGTGATGAAGTAGTAGGTAAGGAAAGAAGAAATAATAAAAGACGAAAAATCAGTTTTAAAGATACTTCTTCCGATCGGAATATTATAAAGCCAGTAGATATTTTGCATTCGAAACGAAACGATGTATCGGGAAATACAAGGGCTACCAATGCTTTAGAAAGTGAGAAACTACACCCTTCATGGGCAGCACGAAGAAAACAACAAGAGATCATAAAACAAGGTTTTCAAGGGAAGAAGATTCGATTCGAAGAGAGTTAAAAAATGAAGAAAAGAATTTCAATTCCTTCATTCAAGCTTCTCTCCATGTAAAATAAGCCTGTGAGATCAATTTCCATGTGAAATAAACTTGTTGACAAAAATAAATTTTCTTATCCTTTTTTTTGTTGGAAGTGAAGCTTTTGAAGTTGACCGATCGATGAACGGTGTTCAGAGCATTGACAAAATATAGTCTATATTTCGTCAATGCCCAAACCATGTTTCGGGCCAGATTGTCGGTATTATAGTGCGCTGCATTACCCGTGTCAGTTCGTTAAAACGGAAGCAAAGATACAAATGACATTAAAATGTAATTAAACGCTCAAGTTTATCAGAAATATCTATAAGGCGAACGTTAGTATGTACAATTGCAGTCCACTGCAATAAGCTACTCAGGGATATCGTTGAATAACCAATGAGAAATACTATGAAATACACATTTTCTTTTTATTTAAATATCTGCTTTGAATTATAAATTATACAAAATGGTTAGAACTTTTCTTTACAACTTTAGTCGAATTGACGTTAAGCTTGCATCGAATTCATGAAAGCTAGCTGCGTCCAGCGCTCGAACATGATTCCTAAATATTCGGAAGTAGCTTGTCCCCGATGTATATGTAATGAATAATGTTTCAGGCGATCGACACCTTCATTCTCGAGGTAGTTGACTTCTATTGCAGTCATCGTTGGTGTATTTCGTATAAAATGCGTTGTGCATCCACTATCGAGTGAATAAACAAGTATACATTCGGATTCAAATTTATTTTGCACTTATGTGTATCATACACAGTGTATGTTGTATCTGAATCTTAGGTATTCGACAATTTTAACTGGTCTTTAAAATATTTAGCATAGTATAAAATAGTTATTTACAAACGCGTACTGGATGCACATCATTTTGATGGATCGCGTTATAGCCATGCTTACCTTTTACTTTTCTTTCCGTTTATTTCTTGTTTCATAGTATCAGTGTTTATTTTAGAACTGTAGAACTATATTTGACTCGTTACATAAAAGGTATAGAAGGATTCGCGAAATTCACGGAACTTTTTAAAAAAAGCTTTAGTACAATGTGCCTCTAAATGAATGTGAAATAGGAAATAACGCGACTTTATTTATATTAATATCGGTTTGGTGAAAATCCCTCGGTTTTGTTCTAAAGGTGTTGCATATGCAATAGTACCACCTGACTACACGATGTCTTCGATTCCAGAACAAAAGAAAACGACAACTACGTTTTTTTCGACCATTCTAATCATATCAACGACGCTGTTTGTTTGCGTAAACGTTCCGTCCCCGCAAAATTCTTGTTATGTGCTATGTATATACCGATTGAATTCTCGAAGCGATGCGAATGACGGTTGATGTTATTTCATGCGGAGCTAGGATGTTACTTATTTTTCGAGAGAGTGCGTTGTTTTTCTCCATGCGTGACAAGTTGAGAGTCCACGGATAGACCTTTGCGTCGACGAACCGCGTCTATATACTTCTTAGCTCTGTTTTCACTGTCCGCTTTGTCCCCAAAGTGGAGGTATTCCTCATCTGTAGAAGGTGTCCAATAGGGATCTTGCTCGATCACCTACGATACGAAAACAAATAATTATAATATATAGTATCATTGATAATTTATAAATGTAGATATCGAGATATATGAGTCGTTTAAAGGTTTATTAGTTGTGAAGAGATTAACGGTTAACGACACATTCAGATGACATGGATAAACTTGCCTCCCAATGACTAAAAACCAGCTGGGGGCTGGCCAGCCCAGATGTTTGAGTTCGTAATTCTCTGGCAAGCTGAAAACTTTCTGGAACAGGTAGTGTTGCTAACACACGAAATTGTCCGCCAAATCCCAGAGCGCTTTCTGCAGCAATTACACGGCCTTGTCTTTTTCCGAACGCAGCATACAGTTTACCTGCAACAAAATCCACTCTATATTGTCATTCCTTTACCTACGGTATTATAGTAAATAGCTTGCCCATAACGCATGGGAAATGTTGAAATATTTCAAATGATGTGTAAAAATTTTAAGTTAAGCAACACCACTTACACAACAAGTGGCGAGGATTTGTTGATATCTATCTTAATAAATAAAAATGTGCAATAACGGGGGATGCGTTAATAAATTGATAAATTCATGAATTTCATCTTATTTACACCATACATCAGTACTCGAATACTTAAATATCCGAATAGTATTCGAATACTTGGATATTCGAATTATATTCGCCAAATAATTGAGCAACTGAAGTATTCGAATATTCGAATACCGAAAAATTCGATGAATAGTCCCAGCCCTAGTATATGTACACAAGGCAAGAAAGAAGTAGAGTAGAATTGAGTAGAGTAGAGTAGAGTAGAGTGGAGTGGAGTGGAGGAGGAAGAGAAGAGAAGGGAGTACTCATTCATGCTTTGCCTCTAGCTGTTAAAAGTCCAGTCGAACGAACGGTATAGGTTCGCGTAACACGAAAATTGCAAGCCGCTTGGTCACTTGTTGATCCTAATCGCATCGTGAAACGTGGGACATGGTTAAGATTATATATGCAGAACAGAGACACAGAGGACAGAAGACGGAGAGTGGTGAACGCAGCAAGGACACGGGAAACACGAAAGGGACGAAAGACAAGTGTGGGGCATAGCACGAGTAGCGATCGAGTAGAGATACTGGATAGCTCTTAGCGAACGGCGGACATACCTAACGTTCTCTGTCAGTGAAGGGGTACCTAAGTATATTAACTTGGCGTCGACACGAAAATAGAAACCTTTTCGCTTCGTCCGCCTTTGTTGTTGTTGTTACGATTGCAAAGTGATCTGAATCCGTTGGATCGGTCGATCGGGCCAGCCGATCGATCGGTCCGTCGATCTTTACGACACGGTAAAATTGCGTGAAAAGAAAAAGTAATTCACTACTACCTACTTAGTTTGTGGAGTGACGCCTGCACCGGCCGATACTGTACAAAAGAAAAACACTATGGTAATTTGCGCATTCGGCAAGTTCTATTGCACGCACGAGACCCCAAGATATCCCGAGTGCGAGTATCGTCTTTAGAGGATGACCACGCTATAGAAAGCATGCACGCGTCGCTACTTGATTCAACATCGAATATATACGCTGTGCGTCGATACGTGATGTAAAGTACTGCGTCCGTGTTTTTCTAATTTGGTGATCCTGATTCGGTGGTGTTTGGTGTTTCGGTCGAGAAAGCTCTATAATCGGTTTCAGCTGTTTCTGCCATTTAAACGAAAATAAGGCGAGGACGATAGCGCGCGCACATGGGCGCGCATGCCCTTTATGATGGCCAATATAATGTGTCTGTTATTGACGATGTTCGGTCAGTTACTCGCACGTGGAATCGACAGTACCCTCCTTGGACTACAACTCCACGAAGCCGGTCAAGATTTTCATACCGCATATTTATCTCCTGACGAAGTCAAGTATCTTACCGAATTAAAGGAATTCCAACAACAAGATACAGCAATCGAGATCGACTTGATCGGTGAGAAAGCGAAGCATCGATCAGTCTATCAACCTCCCAGAGTTCTCTATCAAATCGGGGTAAGTTTGATATCTCGTGCGAACAGGGACAGATGAATTCCGATTTCTTTGGATCGGTTTGATCGGCTAATTAATGTTTGATAGATTACATCATAATTGTCGTAATAATTCTTTTATGCGGTCAACTGTTTTCGTAATTTACAAATTATTGTAATTTTTAACGCGGTGTGCGTGTGTGTATATGTATGTATGTATACAATTCGAGAGTCAGGTGTGATTTTCATTGTGGTTGTGCGAGAAGCGGGAGACGCGTGAGAACTTCCGGATGGATCACGCAGCCTTTCCGGTCACCCTATTATTTCAGCAACCTTCTGAGAAGGAGAGCCAAGAGGCCAAAAAGCGCAGAAACTGAGAGAAAGATATTTTATTTGAGATGAAGCTCAGCTGGCTCTGCCAGATTATACGTGTAGAATGTAGACGTACAGATAATGCTCGTACGAGTATAGGCACGTGACACGTGGATAGCCAAGGAAGATCGATAAGAAGTAAAAGAAACAAATTGTTTCCTTCTTAATTTTTTTTCTTTCCCCTTTTCGTGCCCAGGAAAAGAGTTCTCTTTCACGATTCTGATGCGGAGTCCCAAGATGTAAAGTAGAAATGGAAACTTTCAATCGAGTTGATAAAAATTTGTGCATACACGATGAGAGGAATGGACAGGGAGAGTTTGAGAAGTTTGATTGAGATTCTCGAACACGACGTAGATTACCAGCGATGGCCCGACAGGACGTACATGATTGCCTCATTCAGGGGATTGACCGGCGCCGCGCCCCGCCGTTTGAATAGTGCAGTTAGACCAGATGTCTATTCTTCGATGGGGTGGAGTGATATGTACTGTTTAACGCCCCTAAAGAATTTGATTATTGGATATCTACATATTATTCTATTTCTCTGCATTCTTATCATCTTGCCTTACTCTCCTACCTTAGAAAGTGGAAGGTCTCGATTCGATGATCGACTGATTGGATTGCGAGTCGAATTGATGAAAGAACTGTTGGACGTCGCGGAATAACGTCGCGTAATATATTGCAGATGAAATTGGTGTGAAAATTTGGAGGTTTTCAGGATAGCGAAGAAGAGTTGCCAGGTTGTTCGGACCGAAACGAAGTTTGCAGTAAGGTGGATTTGTACGGGTCGCCGTGGGTGGAGAGACAATGTCGTTGCCCGAATGGCCGTACCTGTCCTAGCAGCTTAGACGGAGATGACGGGCACACGATAGTGGACAAAACACGGCAGTATAAGCTCTGCGAACCAGTGAAACGTCTTCCCATCTGTCGTTATTTCAAGTTAGTCGGATGTTTAGCCAAGTTATTACGATTCTCCAATCATTTAACGCGTGCATAGCTATTATGTGCACTATTGATGGACGTATGTAATTTACAGGGACGTCACGTGGACTCTAGCTCCCGGAGGGGGTCCACCGAATGCGACGCTGACGCCGACGATCCAACGAGTTTACTGTCGATGTCGACCAGGCAGCGTACCCTACCTAGTTCGAAGACAACCTCACAGATCTTCCGGAGGAAATTCAAGATTTATTTACGCTTTCGCGTGTTCTCCGCAAAGCGTAAGTCCTTTCGTCTCCGATCTCGATCTCGATCTAGACCTCGTTTCCATATCCGTGCTCGATCCTGGCCGTAGCGAATACGTATTTTTACCAATGCAAGCAAAGCTATCCAGAGGAATGTTCCCTTTCAGAGGCTACGCTGTCAGCACAAGGAACCCTGTCGACTGTTCACCGTACGAAAGAGACAAAGCTCGCAGCTCGAAGAGGTGAACGCATCACCTCTCTGCCAGTGTCCGAAAGGCCATCGGTGTCCTAGGCGACACACGGATCCGGGTTCCCTTCCAGCAACATCCTATTCTGGCCTCTTCCAGATTAAGACCTACAGTGGATATTGCCTGCCTTCCCAACCGTATCATTCCGAAGCGGTTTACACTGTATAAAATTATGACTGAATGTCTACCTATCCGGAAGGCACGAACCAGCAAATCTTTGCGTTCGTTACACACGCGCACGAGCGAAAAACCAATACCTATACATATACCTATGTAATGTGTACACCTACAATATTATTCGAGTACAAGTAACGCGAGAAAATAAACTAATACCGAATCGGTGTAGGAACCGCATTTCAGTTCTTTCTTCGTTCTTTGACAGCATGCTTGTTAATTATAATTAACTAAGTAGTTTACAGCTATTTGGCGACGGAGACTTCGCTATAAAATTATTATGTAAGGTGGTCCCCAAAACTCAAAAATCAACATGAAATGAAATGTTAAGGATACGTTTTTGAGATATCGCGCAATTAAAATTTTGGTAATTTTTTAAGAAGACGACTACTCGACACTTTTAGCCACATTTCACGATTTGATCGCAACGACTTTAAATTAAAGGTAATTAAATCGCATATAATTACCGAAATATTCATCGGGCGATATCTCAAAAACGTATCCTTATGATTTCGTCTTATGACGATTTTTGAGTTTAGGGGACCACCTTACATAAGACTTTCATAGTGGAGTTATTTTCAGGATCGAGTCAAGATCATTGTCAGATTTCCCTCTTCCTATCTCTGATCGTAATGCAAAACGGGAACTGAAAACAGAAAATACCTATTCCTCGTAAATATTTCATTTCCGAAGATAGTACGAGAATACTACTATTCCGGGTATTAAAACTACTACCTCCACTACCATTACTACCAAGTATCTACTAGGTACCTAAATACCTACTTAATTGTCTCCTCCCCTATAAACATTGAGAACGCACCGTTTCGCAAAAGTAGCGCTCTAGACTCGAAGGAGGTGATTTCATGGAAACTTCACGAGTTTACGTCGTCTTATTCCAAATACCTAAATGCGAAAAATCTATTAGTCGATCATTAAGATGCTCGGTTTACCGTTTCCGCGGCTAAAGGCCAGATGGCAGAACGTGTTCAAAGATAAATGATCTCAGTCAATACGGTTTCCGCATCTAAAAGCAACTTTTAATTTCCACAAAAAATATAAGCTACAATTTTTTAGACATTTACTAGCTATGCATGTGCAAATAATTTCTGCCCTCCCTATCTTATACACCTTTCAACCTTGCTCTAAATGCGTTGTGCACCCCACTCGCTCTCTCTCTCTCTCCCTCTCTCTCCCTGGTTAGATGAAGCTGAGGAAGGAGTTCTGGACATCCGGCGTACAGGCAGTTGGAGGACATTGCTGCACTTGGAACAACTTTCGAGCGATGTTCTATATTTGAAATCGGTCGTGTAGAGTGTTCAGCGTTGCATTCCTCCAAAGGGGGCGGAAGCGGCGCAGGAGGAGGAGGAGGAGAGACCGATGCGATTGCCACCGCGATCGCGATCGTCCCGGGATCTGGTCCAAATGCCAGTGAACTTAGCCAGCTAGTTTATTGATGAGAACCACAGTGATTTCACGCTCGATATATTTTTCTGGTATTCCATCGAACTCGCGAAAAATAACAGTACCGCTATCGATGCTCTAATTCTTTCCTCTTCTCGCTTTTCTCGATATCTGCAGCGAAGATCGTTGAAAGTCCTTGAAATTAAAATTAATAGAAATGCCCACGTTCCTCCTGACATCTCACATCAACACGATAGAATGTTGAATACCTACATGAAAATAACGCGTGAGATTAAGTTTGAAGCTTCGAGGAACGGAACTACGAAGTAAAAAAGAGGAGCAATGAACGGAAAGTAAAGAAAATTAAAGGAGAGGAAGGGAAGGAAGCGAAAGGAAAAAGGAGAAAGAAAGATAGAAAAATGAAGAAGGAAAAGAAGACAAGGTTTTTCTGGCATCTTGTTCGCGTTTTCTCTCATCAGGGTCGCGTGTTTCACTGACAACGAGATAGGTACGTCGCGTTGATCTGTCTCTCTCTCAGGCCCATCCGTTGTCATTAGGTTCTGTTTCGTCTCTAAGAATCTCAGGCTCTTACAGAACAACTCTGAATTCATCCCTCTCTGCAGATGCGCACACGGATTGGAGCTGCTTATCGTATCTACATATATATATCCCGAGTAGAGGTATTCGGTGGACGGTGTATAGGTGAGCGTAGAGCGCGACCAAGCTAGAGGATTGGCGGAGATGATGCAGCTTAGGATTCCACGCATAGCCAAGGGTTTCTGGTTGGTTGGTAAGTGGGACTAGCTGGGACTCATAGGCAGCGTCACTTGTACGAGAGTTCGCAGTCCCATTTCAAACTCGAAAGCGTTCAAGTGCGGATCGTTCCTCTGCAAAAGTTGCACTCGCGCGGCATTCTTTCGATATTCCACCGAACACGCACGACGATGAGAGGGAACGCGAACGATTCAGCTTTGCGCGCGCAATAACGTTTCAAAGATTTTTCTCACTACAACGAATTAAGTTTCTTCAAGAGATACGACCGAAACATACGCGCGGTTCTTCTTCGTCTTTATCAAATTTCATTTTAACCCTTTAACTTGGACCGGATTGAAAACTGCTAGTGAATCAAGTTTGAGAGCCAAAACTCGAAGAGTAAGTCAAGGTTAAGCTTGGAGCTAAGGTCGCGGTCGAGATCCAGATCAGGACTAACTGTGAGATCGAGATCGAGGTCGAGGTCGAGGGCGCGTTCGAGGGCGAAATCAGGGTCGATTCGTTCGCCATTGGATCTGAAAACTATTTGCAAAGGTACGATTTTGTTCATTGTTGACGCTATTTTTAAATAAGTCCAAAGTCTATATACTTATCTATTAACCGTCAAGTTAATAGATTTACGCTGATGCGTATACTGTCGTTCGGTGAAATTATCAGAGATGTTGAGTTAAGGGTGGTGAGGGATGCGACGTTTGATGCAGCTAAATCAGTATTCAGTGCACGTTTAAATTTCGCGATTGAATCGACCGGCTGGGAAATCGCGTCCAGTCTCTTGGTGAAAAAATAGCGTTATACCGTTAAGGGAGCTTGAGCTCGAGCTCGGGCTCGAGCTCTGTGTTCGCCGTTCGTTTCTCCTCCCCCCTTCTTCACTCTTTTTTACGTCGTGTTGTTTTCTCTCAACGAGACACTCTTGCTCCTCCGCACGCTGTTCCTCGGTGGAAGAAACGAACGACGCGTGAGAAACGAGGATAAAACGGGTCGAGATTCCACGGCATCTCATATTCTATCTTCCAATCAGCTTTTCTTTCACCTCTATCGTGCCTACTGGAAAGTGGAAACACACGAGTATCACGTATGAGTGACTTTTTTCTCTTTTCTCTGTTCGTTCGTTTCAGCAAGTACAAGGTGAAGATACCAAGAAACTCGAGGGATACCTTTCCTCCTTCCGTCCATCTTTCTATCGATAGGAGATCGGGTTGAAGATGAAAGCAGTTCGAGAAGCGGTATGGTTGCTGATGCTGGTAGTTGGATGTGTAGCTCTGCCGTCACAGACGCAATCGCAGTCTCATCTTCGAGGTGTCGTTAAAGCGAAACAAACAACACCGATGTACTTGGGCGAACAGAAATCGACTAGCAGTAACATCACCACCACTATTGACAGTACCGACATCGGCAGCAATGACATCGATAACAATACCGATACCAGTAGTGCTGCATCCAAGTCGATTTCCGTCGGGCTTCCCACCACAATGATTAACTATCCTCTCACGATGCCGATATCATCATCGTCATCGTCATCGCTATCACCGTCGCCATCGCCATCCCCATCGCCATTGCCAGTGATATCGTTGGGATCGACGAGCCGTAATTCTTTGACGGAAATAATCGAGACTCTGCCAACGACATCACCGTTGACCTCGTCGATCGCGGGAGCAGAATTAGGAGGAGCATCGACGACTGAAAGTGGCATGTCGAGCAGGGGAAGAACAACTATAAATTCGAGCGCAGCCCCGACAGAAACTTCTTCGAGAACGATTGCCACGTCTGAAAATGAGGATACGAATACGTATGCCCTTTCTTCGAAGAAATCTACGAGCAGTTTCAACGAATTCATGACCACTCCTGGCTCGGTCTCGGCTAAGGAGACGCGTGAATCTACCGGGAAAATTAGACCTCAAATTAAATTGACAACCAACTATACCAGCCTCAGCGAGGTGAGTAGACATCCTTTTAATTCTCTCCCTCTTCAATTTCTTTTATCGATTAACGTACTCGTTCTGAAATAACACTCAGTAGCTCGGAATAAATTTGCTAGTGTTGAACAATATCTAAGAACAAACCAGCTATAGTTAATCTCGAAGCGAATCGAGCATAAATTATTCACCATGGAGCCAACTGAATAATGTTCGATAGGTGGAGATAGCACCAGGTTGCTTCTAAATGGGATTTATCTGTACATAAGTATACGTTGTAGGTACACGTGGACAATTCACAATTAACGTTTTATAACGTTGCTATGCTATTAAGTTAAGTGGTGGAGTAGACGTTATAATTTATGTAATGTTCTATTGGAGCTTGTGCAAAGAAAGGGGAGAAATGTAACTATGTATGTACGTGGGGCTATAGAGTAGAAAGGGACCCAGATTCGAGTCGTGCAGTAACTGCAGCAAGGACCGTCAAGTGTCACGAACTTGAGAAAAAATGTCATATGGGTCGACCTAGAAAGCTACAAACGTTAGTTGGAACGTAAACGTAAACGTAACCATATGGTTAGTCAGAACAAACCAGTTATTGTCAAGATTATCAAGTGTGAACAGAATCGATTGATCGATCGGCTGTGATTTCTGGAAACCGAGTAGGTAGCGCTGAATCGTTTCTAGAGTTATTGGAACACGGCTTCACTTCAAATTCGCTTTAATACCACTATTCCCCAACTATCTTAACTGTTTTAAGTAGCGTACCTTGTGTACGAGCCTTCAAGTGCAAAGTATAACTGTTTAAGCTATAACTACATTTAACTATACCGCAAGTACCGTAACTACATAGGTACGCAGCTATAAAGCGGTTGAGTTTCACGGGTCAAAGATGTGTCCTGATGAAATCGTGGAGCCGGGCCCGCTGGGCTCATCGCCCAGATGAATCATTCTCATCCAATTAACATCACTATAATATTCAAATGTGCGTCCCGCGAATGTGTGTACACATCATTCCCTTAATTTTAAATCCCGTTTCGTTATTCTATGGGAATTCTAAGTAATTCTTTTAATTATTTATCCCTGATATGTAGCCACTGCGCTAGAGGAGCTGGTTACTAGTTCCACATAGAATAGGCCATGTTGTGTTCGCTAAGGACACATTTTCCACGGTATCTATGTTTCAATGAAATCTTATCACTTCTTCTACTCTCTCGACCCTCTCACAGAAGCATCCGGTAATTACTCGAACAGAAAATAGAAAATAATTATCTCTGGTACTCTCGTACCGCTCTTCAATTATAGTCTGCAATATCCATCTCCGTAGAATTCGGTCGCCCTAAACACTGTACCTTGCAACAATTATATTTCGTAATAACGGAATAATAAGAAAGTGTAACTGATGCGGAATTCCGGGTGCACACTGCAGTATACCTAGTTTCCGCCGAGATAGCATGTTCAGCTTCATTCCATACGTAAGGTAAGATGTAGGTACATACATAGATACATGCATCAAGTGTCGCGCCGCGGCTGTATGTAATAGTAATGGCAATGTGCGCACGCGGTTAAGCGGAATGTTCATTCATTTCTATGCATTAGCTTTGTGTGTGGCATCTTCACTGCCATAACATAGATATTGTCACTTTTACGTCCATCTTGTTCAACGTAGCAGGATAATCACATTTCAATGATGCACAATGAGTTAGTAGCAAAACATTTCAAGAGTATGGGATTCTATATAGACACATCTATTGTACCTACATCCTACATGCGTCAGAAATATGAAATATAAATGGCTTTGGATTTCTTTAAATGTTGCATGCACTGTCTTTTCGTTGAACTAAGTAGGTATGCGTGTGGTGGTAACGAAAGATTGTATTACCTGTACTGTATTCGCTACATGATTTTGAACTTACAGCAATAATTTACTTCTTCGCTGTTAATATAACAACAGATTGTTTCACCCGATCAATGTTCCCCGTGTCTATTTAATTACAGCTTTTGACGCGTAGTTGTACCCTGTGACTGTGTATTGCCTGGCAGAGAAACGGGCAGATGCAAGGGAATGTACAGTTGCAACGGTTAAATATAATACAAAGAATACAGCGATATAATCGAACAAATTACTCGTTCACCGATGCAACGCAACGGTTTAGTTTGATCGAGCAACGAAACCATCGGATTCTGTGCAATTTCATGGAAAGTCGATTTTCCGTGCAAGCATAACTGTGGTTCCAGACAGGAGTTAGCGGTAAAGCAAAATTCATCGAAAATTCTTTGAAAGTCCTAATGCTTGCGGTGAAGCAAACTTTTAATCTTCCCTCCAATTACTAAGGCCAGTTATTTAGCAGACAGAAATTATACGAGAGAAGAGACAATTACACGGTTCAGAGGGAATGTTACCGATAGATAGTCATGCCGACTATAATGTAACATTGCTGTAAATAAACAATCTGTGGTTCTAGCATTAAATGAAGCTTCAAGCTGTTCGTGTAAAAACAGTTGCACGATTCTACCAGTAATTTGCATCGAAGAAAGAAGTAAACCGTTAACGCTGATCCTTCCCGTTCTCGCACAGTTTCGACTCGAATCGTCATTCAGATTGCTCAAAATGTGTAAAACGCTGTCTGAAATTTATCTCTTCTTTCGCATTGTTCGAGCCGTTCTGGTCGAATCGTTGAATTAAATGTCGCTGGGAGTTGCTTAGAAAATTGTCACGAATCGCGTTGCTCGCTTTAGCATTTGAAAAGGAGGACAAGCGTTCATGACCGTGACGTGCAAGCGGATCAACCGGTGTTAATATCGGTAGTGGAACGTGACGATAGCAAAAGAAAAAGTATTGAACGGGAGGAAAAGAAACGGAAACGGAAGAGCAGGTTACAGAAAATGAAGGAGGCAGAAAGAGTACGGTTTATTGAACGATATCGTTGCTACCGTTCGATCTGCTTAACGCTGCGCCCGTAACTAATCTCAAGGAATCTAAGTAGGTACTTGATTTCGCCAAGCGAACGCGTCCTCGATAGACCGATGAAAAACTTATCTATCGATCAGCATCCTCGCCCATTTCACTTGCACTTTGCAGCTAAAACTTTGAAACCAATTACATATACCTACTCGGAGCGTTCAACAAGATACTTCAAACTCGACAAATAAAAGAACCGTGGATCGGAATCGGTATTAAGTAGATATACCTAGCTGCAATAATATCGCGTGATTACTGATTCGTAATAGAACGGTCAAGTTTCGCGAGAGTGGTTGGCGGGAGCCGCCAAGAAATATGATACCAGAGAATTCTCATGTAGTTAGATGTTCTCCGCCTTCTTCGTCTCATTCAAACTTGTTTGTTCGTGTAATTATCTACATTGTATCTCTCTTCTCTGCTTTCCCACTATCCACAACATTTCTATTGCGATAATTTGCGGAAATGTAAGCAGAGAGAGAAAAATTGAGAACGAGAACGAGAACGAGAACGGGGTCGAGAACGAGAACGAGAACGAGAGCGAGAGCAACGAAATCTGTTTTATATAGCGCAAAAGACAAATTAAAGACACGGGGATGAAGGCAGGAGGTATGGAGAAATAATAATAATTGCGTTAACTGGTAATTTTACAGGCTGGAGTACGATTACCGGAAGGTGCGAGTGCAGCTCTCGCGAAACCAACTAAATATCACTATTATCCGCATAATCAGCACATCTATTTGCTACCGGAATGTGCGGTTCAGCAGGTTTGCAATGCCGTTTACGTTCGACTGAATTTTACTCAGCCTCTGTGTGCCTGTCCAGGGAGATATCGCGACCCTTGCAGCGCCTCTCTCGACAGCGACGACCTCCACACTACGGAGCTGGTCACCGACCCACGAACCAAGGTTAGCAATTGAGTTGCTTTGTCTTTCCCACTGTACATTGTACATACCTTGTTATTTACTTTCTTTACTCGCCAACACTCACGTGACGAGCCAATTTCCTCTAATCGATTCTACCGTTTGCCTGCATAATGTATACAAGTACGTGCGTAAACGCTTCTTACCAGAATAATAGCTTTGACTTAAAAGCTTGCGAGTCCTTTGACATTTCAAATTTTCCGATAAATAATTTTCAATAAAATAATTTCGATTTTATGAAATCATGTAGTATGCAGTCAATAACGGAAACTATCGTCCGGCAGTCGGGCGTTAGAACAACAACGCGGGGGCGTACCTTGAAAGTGCAAAAAGGAAACATTAGATTACGTCATTTTTTAATGACTGATTTGTGGTAATTAGTAACATAGTTAATGGTAAGTTATAAAAAAATGTTGCTAGACGTTCATAAAATTACATTTTTGCACTGATCATTTACGTCATAGATAAATGGCTGTTTCTTTTTTTAAACTTCAAGTTAGAGCCCCTTTAACACGAATACAGGTAATTGCCAGACGTGAGCAAAGTCTCGGTCGGCGCGCACATCGACACCTCAACGCTAGACTTAATCCATTACCGTAATACTTGCTCAACAATTATATAACTGGTTCTTTCTGTGTACCTGATTCTTTCCATTAACAACAGAATGGTAAGTTATAAAAAAATGTTGCCAGACGTTTTTATTAGAACTTAATGTGTACCTGAATCATCGTTTTCCTCGTCGGGAACGGAGGGTTGAATTACAACGTCGCTGACAAGCGTTGTTGGTAATGTGTCACCTTTATACCATACAAAATTAGAACTGGGACTATTTGTCGAATTTTTCGGTATTCGAGTATTCGAATACTTCAGTTGCTCAATTATTTTGCGAATATAATTCGAATATCCAAGTATTCTAATACTATTTGAATATTCAAGTGTTCGAATACTATTGGAATATCTAAGTATTCGAATACTATTCGAATATTTAAGTATTCGAATACTATTCGAATATTAAATTATTCGAATAGTCCCAGTCCTACCTTCAAGGTGCGCATTGACTTCGCGAAGCTTCCTCGCGGAGTGGAGAGTCTGGAGACTATCTCGACATGATCATTTTTTGCAAAGTGAAAAAGAACAGGGAATCCATTCCACGAGGCAAAGTCGATACGAGTCTATTAAGAGAAGACGAACAAGGAAAAATGCTAATCTAATGCTACTTGATTTAGGCTCTGACGTTGGTGAAGACTTGCGAACCAGTGGCGGAAATGCGCGAATGCAGAACACCGAGGGACTGGTCTCTCCTCGCGTTGCAAAACATAAGAACTGGAAAGTCTCATTACCTCGTAATCTGCAGGTGTCCCGATGCAAATATTCTGGGTGAGTAAGCATCGGAAAGAAGATGAAGAAGAAGAAGAAGAAGAATGCGTATTAAATTCTAACTACATACAATCATAGAAGGTCCTATGAGTCACGATCAGCCGACGTATGCTAGTGTACCGGGAATTCGCGTGTACGGGATGATGTGCGTGCAGGGAGGAAGCAGAAGAGGGCGGCCTTTGCGGTACACGCGCAGCATTTCAGGTATTTACATCCTACATTTCAACCAGCATAAATCATACATAGTTCTGTTTCGCGAATCGTGTCGCAAGTCCAAGTCCCTGGCAGTGTTTGATTAATGAAGGGATCATCATTTGTCTACAGACCGTTCAGAAGAACAAACCACCGCCGGCGACTCCATGTACACAGAGAAAGAGGAAACCGACGAACGATCGAGCTTTCCATGGTACAAAGTGAAGCAACTGATCAATACGGTTGTTTGGGATTAGAACTTTCCAAGATACAATCAAGTATCAGAAATTATTAATCCTGCTTTTCGCCATTCATTCTTTTATTTATTAAGCATTCCGCTTCGCTCAGCTTTCTCTGACTTTCCATCCCTCGTTAAGCGACTCATTCTCTTCTTGTACCTCCTTATTTATACGCGTATTATCCAATCATCCATCTGAATGATGGAAAGGTAGAAAGGAATTCACGGTTGTAAAGCGAATATACCGCGATACCACCACCCACCGCTACCTACTGGATGCAACTCATGTATAATGTATGCAAATATTTACTCTACATGTAAATGACCGAATCAATTCATTCCCCAGAGGAATCCGTACAACCAATATCTTAGTTTCTCTTATTTACAATTAGTTTCTTGGTTGCTTTACCCCGTTTCATATCGTTTAGATTCGTGTGTCGAATTCAAGTAATTTGAGGCGCACGTGTGTGTGTAAGTGTGTGTGTTTGTGAAAAAACGCGTGAAATTTGTGAAATCAAACGTATGAGCTACGCAAAACTCTGTTAAGCCCAAGCAACGTTGCTCAACGATCGGCTAAACCGCAAAAGCTATTAGCCGCTAAAATTTCCGCGGTCGTAGAATCTTGTGGCTTCAACGATCGATTGATCGAGGCAATAAGAAATCAAAGGATGATCAAAGGTAATGACAACGAGCCCGAGTAATTTCCCAGTTCCGTCTATTCCTCTCTATTCGCGGTTGTACTCGCTTCGCCTTGCTCGCTTACCAAGTTAATCGTTGCTTCGAGTCATTCATCTCGGACAGTTTTTACATACATATATTTACATTACTGTAATCGTTTTGTGGGAGTAATTGTAACGTTAGCGAATAATGTTTAACGCACTGCGCGATATTGGAGACGAAAGAATAGAAATCTAAATAGGGATTCAAAGCCAAAATAATAACCGTAACTGAACAGATAGATACGTCAGATAGATACTTACCCAGTACGTCCGAATTCGCCAAAACGCTGCAGCTGTACATAGGTGTGACTAGGCGTGGATGTCTCGAGTTGAATACCCGACGACAAGCGTCTTTGCATACCGACATTAAATGTCCACCAACAACAAGACCTTGACTCTGGCCGTAATTCTCGCTGTTGACAAAAGAGCAAGTTGTCATTGGGTATGTGACTACAGCCTTTCATCGAATAAAACATAATTATGTAAAAGCGAAAGATAGGAAGGAGAAGGAATTAAATATTACATTTGCTTATTACTCGGACAATTAACCGACAGAAAACAGAAAAGGCTGACGAAATTACAGAAGAAAAAGGTGTTAATATACCTTGGAGCATGTTGATAAATTTCCCACTTCTTCACGATAAAACAGACACCCATCATAGGCTCTTCACACAGTGGTCCGGCGAGCGTTGCCAATTGAAAACCATTCACCATGCTGCTTTCGTACCTGATACATCAGATCAGAAGACACGTTACGCGCTATCTTAGATGCCGCGACGCTACGCGACACGTCGCATCACGCTAGTTTAAGATCTAAAGATTGCTGGTAAAAAGCCGAAAATATATTACGTATTTATTGGTGAATAAGTTGTAATACGAATTGCACGAATTGCTGAATACTCACGGAGCTCGTGGATCCGTAGACTTGGAATGCCTCTCCCAGAACTTCTTCTGCTTGTAGTCAGTTTGGTTTAGTAAGATGTTAGGGCCACAATTCCGTGGGCCGAAAGCCCATATTTTATCCAATACGTTTTCATGGCCAGCCTCTCGAAAAGCAACTATCAGCTCACTTTTAAACGACTCCAACTCTCTCAGTTTCCTTTCGGAGATGGAACGTAACGATTCTGTTTCACTGGGCCGTGTCTCCTTTTCCGTTTCCGTATCTGTTTCATCCTTCTTTTCCAAAGACACTTTACCGTAGTATTGATACAAAGCCTTTATCAGATCGGAATTCTTTTCTAAAATCTTGGTGACGTTTTCTGGCAAAGGTGTTGCATCTATCTCCAAGTAACACTGTCGATTCGCTGTCCAAGCCAGCAAGTTGCCATCATCCGCTTTCTTCTCGATCGCCTCATTCATCATGTCGACCTTCGGAGGAGAGACGACTGTCTCTCTGAACTGTACGATCGGTTCCGACACGTTCACGTCCACTTTGGCGTACCTCAGCTTCAAATCTTCCAAGCATCTCTCCAAATGCACTTCTCCGGCGGTGTTGAGTATAATTTCCCCGCTCTCTTGAATGTGAACAACGGCACAAGCGTCCGCTTGATTAAGCAACTTGAGACCGTTGATCAGCGGCTGCAAATCATTGGGATGTTTCGGTTCGAGAGCCACTCGCATTATAGGTACAGCGCCAAGCGATAACAGCTCGACAAAGGAGGGGCAAGCAACGGTGGTGGAAAGTGTCGCTGTTTTTAACACGTGTTCCTCCAACTCACCGATGCCGAATACGTTACCCGCAGTCACCTTGTCGGTAGGTTCTAGTTCCCTGCCCATCAGTAGATAGAGTCTTTGTATGGTAACGCTGGTCACATATTTTCCGGCTTTTAAATCCTTCGTCGCGTTCTCGTCGACCGGTTCACGGTTCAATGCCTCGCGTGGATCATGTTTTGGGCCCAACACAAACACCTTGCTCCCCTTCCTCAACGTGCCAGAATAGATTCTGGCGAACGCTAGTAGCACGGTGTCCGTATCTGACTCGCTCGTCTTCGCAGCTGACAATTTCAATGTCTGACATTGCGAGCTTTCCGCGCTATTAATCTCTTGTAGCCTTTCTTCTGAACACTCCTCTTTCAATGTTGATATTTTCTCCGCGTGCTTTCGTCGCGCCATGTCCCTCCGTTCCGCCAACTCTTCCGCTGTCAGCGGTTTAGGTTTATTCTCTGGTAATACTTTCTTCTCAACCGGAAACATTTTTGAAATGTACACGACGATTGGTGAATCCGCGGACGGGTCGCATGCCAGAAATGCCTCTTTCAATCGTTGCGTTTCAGCTGGTAACGATGAGAAATCAAAGTTACCGCTTAACAACCGCTCCACCTTCTCAGAGGTCAAGCTGTTAGGAGCTGGGACTATCTCGCATATCGCGTCCAGACACGCACGAGCCAAAGGTAACCATTGAGAGCAAACAGCCTGCAATTGAGCCTTTGGATCTGTATGCCTTAAGTCTCTCGTGGTTAATTTGATATCAAGCTTCTCTGTCATGGACACCACCTTTTCTTTGTCCTTCTGTACGGTTATTGTATCGTACACCGTCCAAAGATTATCCAGGATAAGCTGAACAAATAGAGGCTTCTTTGCTTTCTCCTGAGCTCCTTTCATTATCCTCTTTGTCTTAGTGTTCACATAGAAATCTCCCCAGAGCGTCTTTAACAATATTTTCTTGCTAAATCCTAATTTGCTGGAAAATATCTTGGCAAATTCTTTGACGCCAAAGCCCCAACCGTCTGTGGCACTGGAAAATAAAACGTTACCTTGCTCCGGAGAGAAATATAAACTGGAATCATCTAGATCTTCGAGTACAGACTGCCAGTCAGCCAGATTCCTTTCGTCAGAAACGCTTTCTATCTTTTCCTTTCTCAGTTCCTCTTTTTCTTCCCGCTCCATTACGTCGCTGGCAAATAGCTCTCCCATTACGGCGTTCACTTGTTCTAGAACTTGAGTCAAATGCACATAAGCATCCAACGGAGATAGTTTCATTTCCGTAATTAACCTGTCCATCTTGTTCAGCAGTAGAATCGGTTTTAATCCTTCTGCGTAGGAGGTGGATAATGCACCACGGGTTTGGGGACATATACCTTCCACTACATCGACTACGATAATAGCTCCATCGCAAAGTCTAACCGCTGTAGAAACCTCCGAGGCAAAGTCTACGTGCCCTGGAGAATCTATCAAATTAATAGCAAACTCTCGAGAACCATACTTATGATAAAGAGTGATAGAACTCGATTTCATAGTGATCCCCCGCATTTGTTCATCTGGACGACTGTCCAAATACCGAAGTTTACCAGCAAGCTTGTTGGAAATGATTCCATTGCTGGCAACCAACGAATCAGCTACGGTGGTTTTACCATGGTCAACGTGCGCCAGTATACAAACATTTCGAATACTGGCAGGATCGCTATTAATGCTTGCTAATTTTTCTGGACTAATAAGTCGCATTCTGCCATCAATTTACAAGTGCGATTGGAAATGAAGTAGTACGCGATATTCTTTAGCGTGCGGATACGTTAATTAACGTTAATTAGTAATAATGACGGTAAACACTATTTCACTTTATTTTGCTTCCAAAGTACGTAACGTTCAGAAAACACAAGGACATATCGTAGTCTCGTTGGCATCGTTATCGATTTCGTTTTCGTCTTGCTCAGCATGCCAGATGCTTCGACCGCTTAATCAGCACCGAAAATAAATTATCTGTTTTCCTTTTCTCTAATTCGTATATTATTACTATGCTATTGACTATTGAGAAAATTGGAAACGTATTCGTCACTTTATCTATGCAGGTTAGGACTGCAGGTTAGGTATATGTATATATGTAATAACTCGTTACCGTCTCAACGATTCTAAATACGTACATACATTTATATTTCTGCCACAGTTAAGCTTTTTCATTGGCGCATCGTTTATAATCACGCAGCGAACGAAAACTCGACGATAATCTCACGTGCAAGTACCATTATACTGGCATTGGGTGCGTTCAGCCGACAAAACCGGTGAGTAACCAGCGACTGCAACCGGTGAGTGATTTCCCTAGATTTTACTACAGACCGTGTAGAGAGTAGAGACTTTGTCGATGATTTTACTCTGAACGCAACCGATCACTTCACCTACTCAACATGTTTAGTAACCGGTCGCCATTTTTTGTACCGGAAATAAACTATGGTACAAAAAATGGCGACCGGTTACTAAACATGTTGAGTAGGTGAAGTGATCGGTTGCGTTCAGAGTAAAATCATCGACGAAGTCTCTACACGGTCTGTAGTAAAATCTAGGGAAATCACTCACCGGTTGCAGTCGCCGGTTACTCACCGGTTTTGTCGGCTGAACGCACCCAATAGATATTACTGTTGATTTCACCGCTGACCGCGCAATCCAATCGCCTGCTTAAACAGCTGCACGAAAGTAACCAAACTTCACCGACGCTATCCGAAATTCATCAAAATTTTATAGAATTTTATCCAACGAATACCATATATGTATGTATTTAAATAAGTACTTATAATATATAGATTATACGCATACAGTGCGTTTGCTAAGTGATTGCAATTTGCTAAGTGATGTGTTTCGTCGTTTTGAAAAAAATTGCAACATTTCTTCTGAGCCTGTAATAAAAATTCAGAAAACCCGTTTGTAGATTTAAATAAGTTGTATACACGCTGAAAATTTCATGAAAATCGGTTAACGTTGTTCTAAGCTACAGTTCGAAAATCGCGAAATTCCGGAAATCAGCGATTTAATAAAAAATTATAATCTTTTAAATAACAATCGATGAAAAGCAGAATTGTAAGTATAGGTATACATATATACACATCATGAAAAGGCAATAAAGAAAAATAGATGATACTTTTTATTTCTTTGTATAACACTTATCGGTATAAAATGTAACACATGTAAAAACAACGTAACAATCAATTTGAAGTATAGTCCAAAAGGGTTAACAATTTTTGTGCTCGCATTTCAATTATGTTCAACCGTTTACATATATGTATGAACGGGTGTAGTACTGCGACTTGGTTGCAAAAATAAAATGGGACCGAGGTCACCGATGAATTATTTATTAGTAGGGATGCATTACCGTAAATGCTTCGAATGTATGCGTGTTAAAACGGCGAAAAATTTGATTGCCCTACACGCGAGAACGAACGAGAATTGGATTTTAGAAGGAAAAATAAGAGGAATAGGGAAAGGGGAGAGAGAGAGAGAGGAAAGTTGAAACAGAAGGCACGATAGAATCATCCGATTAATCGGCGTCAAAGTCTTCGTTCTGTAACGTGTCCATTAGGTTATCTTTTGGTTTTTTAGCTTTTTTGTTCAAAGCACGTGACCTTATGTTGCACATAGTTTTAGTGATCAACCACAGTGCACCTTTTTCACATACGCAACGTAATCCACATACAACGGCGGTAAGTAAAAAGTGAGGTGGATAGCCGGTTGTGTAGGATTCGATACCAACCGTCTTCAACGACGACTCCACGAATTTTTCTGGTGTTGGCGCCATCCATGTTGCTTTCCTGGAAAGCGGTACGTACACGTATGTAGATATGTATACATATGAATAAGCAGAAAGGTAAGTCGAGTAGGTAAGTATGTGTTTCGATGAGCTGCGCGTAACGAACGGAAGGCCGTTAATCGAATTCAGTTGAACTTACTTGATCTTTGACATCTTGGTTGCCACCATTCCGGGAGTCACGCATTGAACGGTGACTCCGTGCGATTCGGCTTCCGCGGCTAAATCATGACTAAGTTTGCTCACATAGGCTTTGCTAGCCGCATAAACGGACAAGTAAGGACCCGGCATAGCCGACAACATCGAGCCGATATTTATTAAAACTCCTTTTTTTCGCTCGAACATTCTGGGGAGAAGAGCCCTTGATACACCCGTCACGGCTGCAACGTTCAGCTGCAGGATTTTTGCTAGACACTCCTCCGATGTTTTGGTAAATAGTTCTGGATGATCGTAACTCGCCCCGGCATTGTTTACCGCAACCGCGATCTATAGAAAACGGATAGTACTTTTTAACTGACTTTCAAGCCTCAGATGCCACAGGAAATATCGAAAGAAACCCGGTAGAGTGAAGACATTAAGATTAATTTTTCTTTCGTTAAATTACTTGTCAAGTATCCGAAAATTTCACTCAAGTTCACTGCACCTATGCTTTTATAACAGGTAGTGAAGATGTGTAAATCGTGGTGGCGCGATGTACCTAGGTACGATTGCCTGTGATTGGCTTTCGATTTCAATCGTGCCGCATTACATTATATATACCTACAATATGTATATATGTGTATATATGTAGATATACACGGCGGAAGGAAGAAAAATAATATAGGCATGCATGTACCTCGAGTTCCTCGGTAGCTTTGGCGATTTTCGCATAAACTGCCTGGCCTTCGGTCAAATCAGCTTCCACGATTCGAACTTGGACCCCGTATTGCTGTTTGATTGCCGCTGCGACTTTTTCGAGTTTTGGCAAGGATCTCGAAATCAATACAATGTCGAGTCCCTTTTGTGCGAGCTGCTCCGCATACGCTTTTCCGATACCACTGGTAGCGCCAGTAATTACTGCCCACCTACCCTGGGTGCTTAGGTCGATGCCCAATCCGAAACTCGGTGCGATTAATTTTTTCCATACCAGAACACCGACCCTTAATAAAATCCGCAATCCGACTGCTGCCAATGCAACCAGAGATAACTTTTCCCAACAACTCAGCGTCATCCTGAAACGATCCGAAATTCAACGGGTTATTCGGTCACTCGGTTCGGTTCCTTCGACTAGCCACGCGCCTCTATCAACGTCGTTTACGTTGTGTGTCGGTTTTTCCACTGCTTTCTTCCTACTTTATTCTATTTTGCCCCCCTCCGTAGCTTGTGACCACGATAACACAATCGACCAGCTAACTCGGGGTCGCGACTCACGGCAGTGGCCTTCATTTGTCACGCTGATAAGCAAAAATTGGCTTTTTGTCACACACAATATTTCTCACGCCTGGCTGCACTTTTAAATCTAATTGTAACTAGGTACTCCTACTTTCGCGCTGTTTGTAACAGTGTCGACACACTCTGATAGCTATTGCTATTTTGTAAGTACCAATAGGTATTCTTTTTTAAGGGGGCATTGCCCTTTGTTGGGTCAAAAAAATTAATTTCAGATTTGGCAGGCTGTTTTATTGTGTCTTGAACTATTGTTCTGAATTTTTGTGTGATAGTGAAAAGAAAACATGGCAGATACAGAGGGAGCGTTGAAAAATAATCGAGTGGTGTTGGCGTTGACGAAAAGTATTGTAAGAATTATCCGAAACACAAAAAGGAAAAGAGATTCTTAAACTATATGAATATGGCTATGGGTGGTAGTAGATGCATTAAAGAAAATAAAAAAAATGTTAAAATAGCAGCCTTTTGGAGAAGATTTGAGTCTGAGAAAGCTCAAATGGATTTGTCGAACCGTTTTTGTAGAAAAAATTCATAAAGAATTACCTATTTTTCGGACCAACAAGGTGCAATCCCCCCTTAAATCTACTCCGACAGATGGAGAAGATGAACGCTCTCATATCTTACAAGAAAGCTTGGACGTTGCAGCGATTCGGTTAATTGAACATGTTTTTATGAGGCACTTTAATCAGTGGATATGTACTTGGCTAGTAGGTATATAAACTATCGCATTAAAAATTACAACATACAACAGTTGAAGAGACCGCATCTATGTCGCTCACCTGCAGTCGATGCCGCTGAGATTTCGTACTTTGATTTCACGTGTTTCTCCTGATTACGATAGATACGGTGTCGTACCCATAAAACGATTACACTCATCAAAGAATTGATACAGATGCGGAGCGGAGAATAGGAAGTGTTGGGTACGGTTCTGTCGCAGTCCTGTTGGCACTCAAATTCTAATCGTTTTCATTGATTGAACCTTGATATTGGCACTGAAAGAGAAATGCGAAACGATGTGTGAGCTACCGACACCGTTCAACGACACCGACCACGACTCAGACGAGACCGACGGAGCACGGAGCGCGGCACCAGCTTTCCGAAGATGTGCAGAGAGAAAGGGGAGAAGAGAGGAGAAAGAGAAAGCAGCGAGAATTGACGGAAGTGAGATACGATTTTGTATGTGGCACGAGAAAGCGAGAACACCAGATACACCGAACAACGGTCGATGTTGGCGAGCGTTCTGGAGTTTGCGCGGACCGCGGATGCGGATACGAGTTCACATTTGCGCGCTCATGAAACTCATGAACGCAAACGTGAACGTGGTTGTAAACGTGGACGCGAGACGGGAGGCGCGCGACGAGCGAGCAATGTCAGGGCTAGGCTATCCCAGAAGAAAGTCGTCGATTCTATCATTTCTCCCAACAGCGAGGTAGACCTCTCTCGCTCTCTCGGCGATTGACTTTTTCTTTGACACACTTTACGATCCTCGTGGAGTAACACGTACCCTTTCCAAAAAGTAGACTGGTAGGTAATGTTTTGCTCCAGGCGAACACGCCACCAACGTAAAAATTCTTGACGGTCATCGGTAAGTTGATTAATTCTGTCCCTAAATGATTGTTCTACATCTACGGGGAAAGCATCAACAGTTGAAAGATTCGTTATACCTACCATGTAATATATATACATATTCTATAGCTCGCAAGAGAACGTACGTAAGTATGTGTAACAAACTATCGTATTGATGCATTTTCTCGTCTCTTTCTTCTTCTTCTCCTTCTCTTTCTCCTTCTCCTTTTCGGTATCGTGCCCATTCTCGTTTCAACTACCTGATTTTATGGCATCGATCACAAGTAGGTTAGCGTATACATTATTAGGGTGCCTCTTATTTTCGACTTTTAAATTTTCTTCGGGGCACCCTCCGGAACAGTTCCAAATAATTAAAAAAAATCTGTGTAAAGTTTGAGCCCGATCGGATAACGGGAAAAGAGGCCTAAGGGCCCTTGAACATTTAAATAATTATTTAACAGCTCAAAAAGTCGATTTTATATAATGTCCTCCAAGTTATTGTTTACATAAAAAAATATGTCAAACAAAAGTTGTAGATCCGGTCAAGGAGCATCTTCTATGTTGTATCACCTTTTCTCGTGCGACAAACGGTTTTCGAAAAAAGTTCGAAAACTGAAAAAAATCTTTTTTTCTCAAATTTTGAAAGTTTAAATGCTTCTCGAACACTTTTTATTTATGAAGACGAACAAAAAAAATGGAATTTTTATTTTCGAGGACTTATTTTTTAAATATTTAGAGGGTGGATATACCGAAATATGCCAAAAAGATAAAAAATTCCCTTATTT
Organism: Andrena chrysosceles; assembly: GCA_963855975.1. Classification (NCBI taxonomy): domain Eukaryota; kingdom Metazoa; phylum Arthropoda; class Insecta; order Hymenoptera; family Andrenidae; genus Andrena; species Andrena chrysosceles. The sequence continues at coordinate 2,680,381 of OY979766.1, read as the reverse complement.
TCAGTGTTTGATACGTCATGAATGTTTCTTGAAAATTTGGGACCGAAATTTACAAAAATTTTTTTTAATTACTTGGAACTATTTTGGAGGATGCCCCGGAGAAAATCTTGAAAAATTTTTTACCAAGTATACATATTGTGTTGAACGATGAACAAATATCGAATGGAATCGTACAATTTTTATACGTTTGCTTCTTCGATTACGTCGGTTGCATATAGATATGTATGTATGTATGCAGTGCGCTTCGATTACCTTTCTTAAATACCTGCAATACATGAAAAGAACAGTGGATAAGTGATTAAAGATCGATGATGTTGCGTTTAGATATTTACAGAATAATAATATCTAATAAAAAAGACGGCTTGGCTTACGATGGTTCCAGATGGGCCCTTATTTCATGCGTGCAAGTCCGTAGCGTGAATCAGCTGTTCGGATGTAGCAGAATTTGTTCCAAGAGTGCCCGTTTTGACAACGCGTCGGCCGAGCATCATTGTAACATTACGATGTGCTTGATGTAAAGTTTGCAAATGGAACCGCCTCCAAAGTAAAGCTCCGGTGTCCACGGATTTTGTCCAATCTTGCCATTCTCCACGAGTAATCTGTGCGCTTTCCATCTCGAAGATCTTCTCGATCACGCCCCGCAGCCACGTATTCCAATCTATAGCCGCGTCGCTAATATGCGTTAGCCATCTGGTCCAATCTCTGATTTCTTTCGACTCCACCATTGGCACGTAGCGTTCCATGAATGCGATCTGCGATTTACTCAAAACTGACCTTAACCAATTAGCAATCTTTCCACACACCACGTCCATAATATCCTTCAGTTCCTCCGTTAGCAGCTCTGGATTCTCCAACACCACGATGTTGCTTAACTTTTCGTAAATTACGCGATGTATACCGTTCGTTATTGGATCTTCGCCTGTATTCTCCGGCGCGTCCTCAACCATGTTGTAAACGGTATCGATAATCTTGCCGAATGTAAGGAAAGGAAGGTCAGATTTAAACAAATCTTCCAGATCCTTAACAACGGTTTTATCCATTGCTTTTTCACGATCAGAGGGAACTTTTGCCGCCTCTTTTTCCTTTTCTTCCATTTCCTTTGCTTCGTCCGGCTCTTTCTTTTCCTGTGCCACTTTTTCCTCCTCCGTATCTTTCTCTAACGGTTCTTCAATTTCTTCTTCCTCTACCGTCTGCACCGCTACTTTACTATCATCATCCATTCTCTGTTGCGCATCTTCACGGACACCCTCGGTTTCTTCGGCTGTTGGCTCCATCGATGCTTGAGCGATTTCAGCTTCCACTACCGTGCCCTCCTCCGCTGTGCCTTCTTGCTCTGGCTCGATTTCCGTTTCCACCTGCGCTGCCGCCTCCGATTTCGCCGGTTCTTCCTCCGGACTTGCTATTTCCGTTTCTGCTTCTACTTTTTCGACCTCTAGGTCCACTTGCGTGTCTGTCTCCGTTTCCGCTGGCTTTGCTTCCGCTTCTGCTTCCACTTTTTCGTCCTCTAGATCCACTTGTGTGTCTGTCTCCGCTTCCGCTGTCGTCGCTTCCGCTTCTACTTCCGTTTCTGCTTCCGCTGTCTTTGGTTCCGCTTCTGCTTCCGTTTCTACTTCCGCTTCTACTTCCGCTTCCGCTTCAGCCTCCGTTGCTTCCACGTCATCGTCCTTTACAGTTAAATCTGCTTCCTCGTCGATCTCTGTCGTTATCTCCTCCGCATCATCCATTTTCTCCGTTTCATCGTCATCTGTATCGACACCGATGGCTTCCTGTAATTGATCTGCTTCATCTTCTCTTTCTCCTTCCATATCCATTTCCAGATCCCTGGCTTTGTCCTCTTCCTCATCCTCATCCTCTTCCTCATCTTCTTCCTCTTCCTCTTCCAGTCTCTCTCTCTCTTTCCATTCCGCGTCCGCGTCACGGTCACGGTCATCGTCATAGTCATCGTCGTCATCGTCATCATCTTCTTCCTCGTCTGCTTTCATCTCGGCCTCCTTTCTCTTACACCGTTCCGTAAGCTTCTTCTCCTGATCTTGCGCAACTTCCGACAACACTCCGGTTACCCAGCAAGCTATCAGGTCGGCTAAGAAGCGAATCTGTTGGGATTTACGATCTTCGTCTTGGGGGACAGTATACTCCAAAATATCTACTAGACGCCTGACTATCACTTCTGAAACGTCGTTCAACTCCGACTTGGGGATCGGGCACTTCCACTGTAGAATACTTTTCACGAAACGCTCGGCCATAAGATACTGGCAAGAGACTGAATCCTTATCGAACGATCCCGTTCCGCTGACAGTACCTAGTAGACTCGGTTTCTTCAATTTACTTGTCTCTTTGTACCGCCATTCGCCCTTTTTCTCCCGTTTCTTCTTGCCAAATTTCTTCTTACGCGAAAGGGTGGAAGCTTGCCTGAAAGAATTTTTCACACTCAATCACCTTTAAAATAGTAGAGTGTATGTATGTCCAAGTACTCGAACAGATATAGAAATTCCTCTTACATTCGTACTATAAGATAATCATTCAATCAAACTAACAACGTTTGTTTCTCTACCTATTTCTTTTTAAAACCCTCTTATTGATATTTATGTATGTACCCATGTTCTTTCCCGATAATCCCAATAATAGGTAGGTACGTATATACTTAGAATCAGTATTGCACTGATCAACGTAAATCGTTAAACACTGCTTTCGACAAAAAGGATGCGAGAAGTAAGGGGGGAGAAGAATCGTTCGAGAGATTTATAGGTACGTTACTCGGGAGTTAAGCAGGTTTCATTCTCCAAAGTTTTAACGAGATTGTCCAAAAGTGCCGGTGGTAAAATATGCGCGCCCGATTTTAAGGTCATTAACATTCGTTGTCTCGGCGGTTGGGCCAGTTCCTTGAGTCGGTGTGATACAGGTTTTAATTTTTTGAGAACTGTTGTTTTATGGCAATCCGGCGGACATCTCCGACTGTATGAAAGATTAAGAAAACCGATCAGTCGGTGAAATTTTTTTTATCGTTGGAAAATCGAAAGTTATTGTCAGCTCGACTATCACCTTGGCGTCGCTAACATTTCTATGTAATCTGTTTTCGTCAAGCAATGTCTAGGCACGATGCGTAATTTCGGAAAGGTACATGGTTTCCCAACTACTGAAACCTTTACGAATCTTTCTGTCTTCTGTCTCCTTCCTCTTTGCTTCTGACAACAACTTCCATCCGACTTTCCTCTCTATCGCGGAGAAAAGAAAGACTCTTTTACAAAATCCTACTTATTCTTAAGGGGTAACACCACTGTAACGGTACGAAAACGTGTACTTTTGACAATTGTTTGTGGGTAAACAAATAAATAAGTGGATAAGCTGTTTAAACACCTTTATTATATATATATTAAGTAGTTTCAAGAATTTCTTTTTTCTTCTCATTTTTTCAAAATGGCACTTTAAACGCTTTTTTCTCGGAACCACGTCTTTCAATTTAAAAGTTTCCAACATAAACCATAGAATCGGTACGTACTTCAGTGAAGAATATAGTTTAGAAGGCCAATTTGAAAAATGTGGTTCCGACAAAAAAAATAGCTTGTAACTACTTAAGATTTATATATTTAATGCGTTTAAACAGATTATTGACTTATTTCTTTGTTTACCCACAAACAATTGTCAAAGGTACACTACGTTTTTGTGTCGCTACAGTGGTGTTACCCCTTAATGCCTTAAGTAATTTTAACAAGAATAAAAATGATGATAAGAGAAGAAGGAGGGAAGATGCCTTAGGTTTCTTTGAAGGTGCGTCGTCACAGTGTTCCCATCTTTTTTTCCTTCCCTCTACTCGCGGATATCCTTCGAACGTATCATCTTTCAAGCCTTTATTTATTGCACGCTCGACAGAAGTAGCCCGTTTAACGTCTTCCGGAGCGTCGTCATTCTTGTCCATCATAATTATTAATTTCTCCTACGAAGAAAGATGAGGGAAAAAAAGTTTCTTGGATTATTTCTGAGATAATTTAATTTTATTCCTTTCCGCTTCTCTCATCGATATTCTTCAAAAGCTGAAATATGCCAATCGGAGTGTCTATTTTTCGGGTTTTTCTTTTCTTTTTCTATTTTTTGTTTGTTTGTTTATCGGTCTTGGGTAGAATTTTATTTTTTCTTTCAAAGGACGGAGAAGATGTGTGTGCGGAGTGTGATTATTGTACTTGAAAATTTGTCTTCACATTTTGCTTCAGATCGTATGAATAATACGAACTGTTGATAGGTTAGGGTTAGAGAAATCTGTTTTGTTTCTGAAACTTTATTTTTTATTTTTAATCGAGAAATCGTGCTCGATACATCTCGCATTTCATGAGTGTATACCTAGGTACAGTGGCTCTTAAAAATATTCGGACACCCTTTAAAATCGCATAACTTTTTTAAAATTAATCCAAACGACTTGAGTTTTTTTGAGAAGCTAGAGGGATTAGTTTGCTAAATGATATGATTCGTCGTTTTGAAAAAAATGCACTTGGTCGGAGTAGCAAAAAAAAATAGTAAAGGGCGTTTTTTAAACTTTTTTTTGTGAACCCTTAATGAAAATTCAAAAAACCCGTTTGTAGATTTAAGTAAGTTATATACGTGTCTAAAATTTCATCAAAATCGGTTAACGTTGCTCTGAGCTACACACGTTTCAAGATCGCAGAATAAGGTCGAAAATCGCTGATTTTCGGGAATTTCGCGATTTTCGACCTTATTCTGCGATCTTGAAACGTGTGTAGCTCAGAGCAACGTTAACCGATTTTGATGAAATTTTAGACACGTATATAACTTACTTAAATCTACAAACGGGTTTTTTGAATTTTCATTAAGGGTTCACAAAAAAAAGTTTAAAAAACGCCCTTTACTATTTTTTTTTGCTACTCCGACCAAGTGCATTTTTTTCAAAACGACGAATCATATCATTTAGCAAACTAATCCTTCTAGCTTCTCAAAAAAACTCAAGTCGTTTGGATTAATTTTAAAAAAGTTATGCGATTTTAAAGGGTGTCCGAATATTTTTAAGAGCCACTGTATATAAGTATGTATTTATATACGTGAAGTGTATCACCGAGGTAGTGTGAAATCACCGAAATCAGTGAACCGTGCAAACTGCTATACATACATATAGGTACCTACATTTTTTCACAACTTGCAATAGCGAATAGTCGAGAAATTATAGAAGAAAAGTTGTGATTTCAATTGATCAGATGGCAATGAGAAAAATGAGAGAAAATTGAAGATTGTGTGGTGGCGTCTGGCGTCCGTCGCAGCGCGGCGCGGTGGTCCTGGAGCGGACCGGCTACTGGTGGCCACTGACCACTAAATGGAATAACTTGTATCCAGCAGAGAGTGGATTGCTCCAACAGCAGATTTTACAAGCTGCTGAAAGATGGCGGCAGCTTCGGTATCGGTGCTCGACACCGATAGCTGCTCCGTTTACTAATCGATCATTCCAGGTGTCGGGTGTCGGGAGTTGGTGCAAGTAGATGCAAGTAGGTGCGAGTAGATCCAAGTAGGTGCAAGTTGGTGTGCCTATTTGAGAGGACGTATACTGTGCGAGGACACTTGGGAGTAAAAGAAGAGTTTCTAAGATATGCAGGTGTGCGAAAATAACTGTTGCTCCTGCATACGCGGTCCGTGATACAGGTGTATTCGTGCGAGATGCTGCCTGACATTGTGCCGTAAAAAATGTCGAGAAGCAACGGCGAGTTGACGAAACAGAGCACCGTTTAAAACGTCCATCGATATCCTCTCGCTGTTTGTTGCTGCACCGTGCCGAGTGAATACGATTATGACGAGATAACGAACGCAGAATGAAATACAGCGGCAGTAACCTTCTCGGTTATGCAGTTATCGCGTTCACTCAGCTTTTTAATGGTGAGTCAAAATCCCTGTTTTCCTTACACACATCTGATCTTTTTGCAATTTCTTCCAGATATTTTTCTCATATTTTCCTCTTCCTTCTTCTCCTCCTCTTGCTCTTGCTGTCCCTCTTCCCCTTCCCCTTCCTGCTCCTGTTCCTCTTGCTCTTCCTGTTCCGCTTCCTCGGTCGATTTTCTCATCCCTTTCACTGATCCTGAATATATGACTTATATGTATATGCATATCTGTATATGCGTACTACTGCACGAGTATCTTTAAAACTGCGCGCGTAAAATTGCTTGATCCAACGAGATATTTTCCACCGGTTTAGGAACAACCTGTGATATGTATCAATTTCGATTTTCAAGCAGTCTGTCTATAAATAATTACACCTACAGTTTTATGTTTTTCAACATTCATATCGAGCGAGATTTTTTAACGAAAATCACCAAGTAAGTAGTTGTTGGATGGAGCGATTGACGTAATAACATGCATATGATGCATGTATAGTATACTTGTGTATTGTTGCCGCTCGCTCGTCGCACGCTTCGTACGCGGTATACAGCGGTAGGTATATGCGCGCGCGTCGCATTTCTCCAGCCGTGTACTTACTTACCTACTGCATAGATTGATAGATATAACGAGTAGCTATGTATGTATTTACAATCAATTTTGAATCGGATTAAAAGTTGGAGAAACATAACTGGCAAAATCGTGATTGTTATGTTCGATTTCTTATATTAGAGCTAAGTATAAGAGCATTTTAACATAAATTTTAGAAAGATTTTCTTCAAATGATTTGCAGTTATTCGCGGAGAAAGTGGCGTTACCTGTAAAGATCAACAAGGACGATCTTATGAAACTGAATCGTATTACATTCCCGGCCCACATCCTTGTACATTGTGCATTTGCGATAATGGCAATCCAAAATGGTGTAAAGCGTTCGTTTGCAAGATTGCAGAGGTATTCCAAATGCTAAACTAATTTTATCACTTTTATACATTATGCATATTATGAAAATTGATTTTACGTTCAATAGGAAGATTGTAAATCTTCCCGACAAGGTGATATCTGTTGCGACTATCTTTGCTTGGACGATACACTGTCTGTATCCAACGACAAAGCAGATGGGATCGGCAGCAATGCAACGGACGCTACTGCGAATTATGATATAGGATTGCGATCTGTCGCTAGTTTCGTGACGGCTGTGTTATCGTTGAGTCTATTATTTTTTTTAATACACCGCTTACGCCAAAGAAAGATACGAGGTATTTTACCTTTTACAACGTATTTCGTGCTAGTTTCCTAAGACGATAGAACAGAAATGTTGACTATCTTGTAAAAGTTTGCGTGGCAGGAAGACAGAACAGACAGTTGGCAGAGGACCAAAGAAATTTAGGTAGTATGGGATACTTGGAGCGGGATGGATTGTCGCATGTCGTTCCTATGGATGACATTCCGTGCGGAGCTAGTTATCCATTGTGGAAGCCACCCAGCAATTATTTTCCACGCGGAGAAGCCCCGCCGCCTTACGAAGAAGCTGTGGCAGCAGCACGAGCGGAGCAGGCGCTGCTGTCGATGAATCCACAAGCGCTTCCTCAATTGAATTTTCCAAATAGCTATCTGACGAATGCTAATAGCCGTACTAGCGTCTCGCTAGTAGGAAATACGCAAAGTGTAATAAATGGCAGTCCATCAACGCTGATATGCGACAGTGGTGTTGCCGATTCTAGTGGCTTAATGTCAACACCGAGCAGACCAATTTCAAATCCAAACATATATGCTAGTTATCGGCAATCGAATCAAAACGAAACGCTATCTCCAGGTGTGAGCGTAGGAACTTCTACAACAAGTTTTACTATGGGGACAAGTACTTACGAGAATTTGCCTACTCCAATTGGAATCCCAAACTTTGCTAGTCAGCATCCAGATGTAACTACTCAACCTGTGTCTAATTTGCAATCCACTGTTCCGAAAAATTATCAAACTCATACTACTCTTCCTCGTCAAACTGGAGCGTTTACAATATCCGCGACCTTGTCAAATTCCAGTATGGCTGCCCACCGTACAATTCCTAGGACTTTAACTACTACTCGTACTGGTACGAGACTACGAGATATTATAAATGATTGCTCCGAGAATGAATTTCTACGACCATCGTCAACCGACGTTGCCTCGTCAAATTTACCGCATTCTGTACAGCAACATTCAGTATTAACCAATCAAGAAAATATAAGGGAGAAGAGAAATTTGCCTGGATTTCACGAAGATGTACAAGTACAGTCTTCTTCCGCTTCTTCTTTGACTGGCCTTGGTCTACAACAAAATGAAAGGCAAAATTTGAATCACAGATCGGAAAAGTCACACGACTATAAGGTGTAGTATAAAATATATGTATTATGTTCACGCCAATCACTTATAATCAATAATGTATGCATGTACATGCGTTTCAGCCGCTGTTGAACGTGGCCAATGGAATTAACGATGAAGGAAGTTTTGAATCGGTAGCATGCACGTGTAGTATGCAAGCTCTTCCTACTCTTCACGACGATACCGATGATTATAGAAGCGAATGTGAAAATTGCAAGAGCGCGACTGGTTCTCGTTACTACCTAGATAACGAGGATGAATTAGTTACTTCTCCGCACGAAACTATGACGTTACACAGAAGACCAGACGAAACAGCGTCGAGTACTACGCCTCAGTATTACAGAACTTCGCTTACACTGCCTACAAGTACACGCCAACGAACAAGGTAATCATACATACATATATATGTACAAGTAAGATTATGCTTTTCATTCCGACTGCATACTTGCGCCACGATCTTCTCATTTCATCCCTCTTTTTGCTTGGGAAAGTAAGCCCTGTATAATTTTAAATATTACCAACACTTGTTTATGTTTAGGAGCACCGGTGTTCGAGAAAATTGGTTCAACACTATGCCACAAAGTTCTACAGAGTCATCGGACGAAAATTGATCAATTGCGAGAATATAAGATAATTCTCCTACATCGTATAACTGTAAGACGATCTATGACACATTCCCATTACCAAAATTTAGTATTACGGTAGATGACCGATGTTCACATTTTATTGCGTTGCGGGCAACAATATCGTATCGGTGTTAATAGAGTGTCGACTGCACTCAACTATATTTTCTACCTCCTTCACTGTCCAATCTAAATTGTTCGTGTATGCATTCGGGCAGTGCAACATCTACAAGAGAAACAAGTCACATTTTTGCTTTCACAGTTCTTCTTTACGCCTCATTATACTGTGGGAGCAAATTTTAAACACCTACCAAAGAATCACAAGTTACCATTTTTACAAGTTCAAATTAATAAATTTGAAGAAGCAAAATATTCTATAGCCTGTCTAGGATCTTTTTTAAACTACATATGTTCTATACGTAAGTATCATTCATTACGAATGAATTGGAATGATTTTATCGCTTTACTTTAATTGAAATCTAGCGACAGACTTGGTTATTCTTGCCGTCGCAAGCAGTACTACACGTACCTCTTTATCGGCTGAATGATATAATAACACGTAGAGATCAGATTGGTTCACACTAACGGCACTTTACGTTATTTTATGCGGGTCTTGTCTGCTGATCCGGCACACAACATCATCATCTAAACACATTAATTAACACTCAGGAAAGTTACAGTATTCATTTCTTATATAAAATACTGTTTTCGTGATGTATTTTTCCTCATGATTTTTATGGAAAAATTTAACATAAATATCCCTATTCTATTTACAAACAGTTTGATCGCATAGTATATGTATGTACCTATATCATAAAAATTTCCACCGACTGGTTTTAGCAATCTGATATTAAAATAAAATTTTTTTAAGTATATACAATTCTAATCCATGCATAAGAAGGAAGATTACATTTATTTTACAACTTCTTCCAATATATATTTCCAACATCTACTATGAAAGTATAGTGAATGCAATGCTCGTTATCTATAATTGTCGATTAGTGATTTTTAGGGTATATCAAACATGAAAGAACAACAATTTCTTGAAAGGCATAACTTCTAATTTCAGTTTCTGATTATTAATAGAATCGGAGAATCGAAGAATTTCACTGATCGTATTGTAATTAGTTCTATTCTGTTTTTTACATTACACGTAAAATTCTTTTTTCTCGATGCCATGATAAACATTGTAGAAATTAATACGCCCTAGAACATATGTATAATCATTAATAATATACTAAATAGTGATTAGTACAATTCTAAATTTTGGCGCTGTTATAACAAGTCTTAATTCCATTAAGCATGTGTAAAAATTCTGTCCTTGATGATGTTCATCTACATTATTGTCATAACGCTGTGAGATACCTCAGCCTGACGAATGAAATTAAAAAGTATGGCATAATCTAACAATTATATTGCATGGTCGGACAAATATATAATTGCTTATAAACTATAATTATCTTAAACAAGTACAATGAAAAGATTCCTTAATTCTGTTATTGAGTTTCTTACATGTTTAACGATCTGGTTGACGCGAGACAAATTTAATAATAATTATTAATTATCGTTAATACGACGGAACAGTAGTACACTATATGAAATAAGCACGTAATACCCTTTGACTGTTTTTACTATATGTTTGCTTGCATAGAAATTTGAATGATAGCGGATCGGCACGTTACTCTCTCACGACAAGTTTATCTCAGGCATTGATAACATCTTACGCATAATTGAAGGGTCGACAAATTATTATCCAAACGCTACAAAAGATGGGAAAATTATATGCTGTTAAACTGTATTTTAAAAAATACAGGTAGTGTTGTAAAGCTCGTCATGACACATATTTTTTCTATTTACAATTTGTTTATTCAATCATTATCGGTCTCTTCAATCAGTTTCATAATGACCCGTTAATAATTACTCAAGTTATCGCAATTTATGTTTAAAGAAATAATGCCTTTGGACGATGAAAAATTTTTTGTTTATAATTTTTAGCTCGAATAGTAATGATTGGATAAACAAACTGTACAGAGAAAGAATGTGTGTCGTGAATAGCTTTATAACACTATATTTTTTAAAATACAGTTAGTTCAACAACATTTAATTTTCCCATCTTTTGTAGCGTTTGGGCAATAATTTTTCATTTTCGAGCGCTAGTCCCCTTATTGCATCCGACCGTTCAATTACTCGTGTTTAATTTATTATTCAAATACTAAAAAAATAAGTAACCAAAAAAGAATGGTAACAATTAGAAAGAAATAACTATACATACATATGTATTTCAAAGTTTCACAAGCAAGACCATTCATTACACATTTATCAGTAAAACAAGATTTGAAACATTAATAGTAACACATACCATAATTAAACTTATTATGTATATGTATATACAACAACTCTACATCAAATTTATATTTTATATGTGCAACATTTGTTGGGAAAACAGTTAACATATAAGATTATGTGTTAAACAGATTCGATCTATCCAAACTATTTGCAATTTCATGACATTAATTGCATGTAAATATATGTTTAGTCTCTCACTCGCGCGGGTACATGTACAGGGTCAGTCAAAAAAATCCAGTCCATGACAGTAACTTGTCTGTTGTTTTGTTGACTCCAATTTCTTAAGGCGAAAAAAATTAAATTACACTGTAAATTCTATAATTTTCTTGGAACACTGGGGGCGGGAGTATACTACACATTTCGCAATGCATAAATGTAAGAAAACTGCCCAACTTTAAATTTATTTTCCTTCTATAGTTTCTAATTAAAATGGGTATACAGTTATGCAGTGGAGTCCATTTTTTGGTCTCTTTGGGAAACAAGTTAGCGTTATTATAACGTCCTTATTAACTTTTCCATCTGCTAATTTAATTTTGTGAAAACTGCATGTTTCCCTCGAAAAGTTTTAAGGTTCGTGTCTTCAATTATAGTTGAATCAATATAGTTTCCTAGATAAATTTATTTATTTTACAATGGGTAGCCCTGTATGTGTATGTATATGTGTGTGAGCATAAACAAAGTGGTTTTGCCCATCTTTTCAAGCAGCTATTACTTTTACCAATCGTTCCACTTGTGAATATAGGTACATACGTATGTACATGTTAACCAGAGAAGCACATTATTGACCTTTGATTGCGTTTCTAAGGGGTTTCACATACCACATTCATCTTAATGAGTACGAACAAAGAAATCAAGATATGAAATTAATGCAGAACCTTACAAAATTTCAAGATTTTTAGATGAATTTTGTATTTTAATAATTTATTGCGAGTACAAAGCAAAATACATATAGATAGACTTAGAAATTCAAATGTGAAAGTCATTAATGAATGGAGGAAATAAACAGTAACAGGCATTGAACGATAATCTTCAGCAGGACTATTGACAAGTATTATTTTCAGCAATTTTCAATTCTGAAAATCATTATTTGGAAAAACATGTGTAAGATTTTGAAAGAAATTATGAATTTTTTATGTAAAATCCTTAGACATAGCATTGGTTTTCTACCGAACTTGCATGAAAACAGAGACAGTGGTCCAGAGATAAGACAAATCTATATAATTGTAAGAGCATAGCGAGGAGATGCAAATTAAAAAAAAAACATGCCACGAGTAGCGAGAGTTGTTGTAGGAAACAACATTGATAAGATTATGTTTTAAGAAAGCACATGACAAATGAAACGGAAGCGATGTGTACGTATATGTATATATATGTATGTACTTACATACCTATGAATGTAAGTACTTCGATTCTGATCTCGTCGGAATCTCTTTCTAATATAGTCGACGCATTTTGTGTGTTCATTAAAAACTTGACTATATTCCACTCTTAAAAGAAATGTGTTCATTATATGATAAATCTCTTTCTATGTGCATGAAGTTGTTTGCTAAGAAAGGGCACGATAAATTCCATTCGAAATGAATTTAAGTGAGCGATCAAGATTCTCGTAGTTAACTTGACGGTACAAAAACTTGAGTTACCTAACTGTTTGTCTACACTCTACATTCTACATAGTAACGTAAAGCATTGTATATATTTATCTCGGTAGTTTAGAAGAGAATCATTATTACACTTACATGTTAAGTGAAATAAGTGAAATACTATGATATAATATAATAGTACATTTATGTCGGCAGGTTATCATTCGATTGTAATAAATCAATAATTTATACATGTTAGTTGTGATTAGTTATTTTCCATTTAATTTCACTAATTCTTGTACTGTTCTTCTTCTGTTAAATTTAAAATGAAAGATTCTTTCGACCTGTTCTTACATGACTTTTAATACATAAGAATCCTTTAAAACCAAAGAAATTACTCGAGTCGATGCTCTTTTCCCGCACTTTGTCTTGGAACGCTTTTACAGTTTTTCAATGACTCTGTAAGTATTGTTTAACTATTTTAAGTAATGTACCTACTTATCGATGAAATGGAATTTTACGGTGTTTACCAAGTACGTATCGTATAATTCGTATACAGTAGTCACAGTGTTTAGTAATTAGTATACTATTTAGATGAGAACGTACTTAGGTCGTAGGACAACACGTGGCGACTGGCGAGGATTTACACGCAGCACGTGTGTCGTGTGGCACGCTGCACGCATGCACATGCGCGCAACGCAACGAAAATAAAAGCTGTCAAGTAACAAGTGTAAGTATCTACTACCCCAAGTAGTGCATGCTTATATATTTTTCGCGTAACGGTGACGGTAACGGTAACGATAACGGTAACACAACACATTTGTAGCATGACTGGTGCAACAGCAAGAATTACAGATCTTGCATGTCCTTTGAAAATATGTACCTTTTTTATTACATATGACATATGTAAATCTCATTTCAACACCTAATAAACCATTCGCTTTTCCTTTCTACCCATTTCTACCGCTTACATGCATACATACATAGCGAAAGGATGCGCGCGTGCGCGTATTAACCTAACCTATACAAGCTGCTTTTGGTCAATATTAGATATTTAGACTTTGGTGCGACGCGTGCACTGTGCAACGTGCACACGTGACGATCAATAAAATGATCAGTTTTGCAGATTCTGGTTTTCATATTATAGAATTTTAAGTTGGCTAGCGATAAGAGAGAAAAGTGTTATTCGTTTTGGCCAATTTAACAGTTGCAAGCTCAAAGCTTTTCACTCGGAGAACGTTTTTATGTGTGGTATGTGATTACTGATTAGAGAAATGTGTTGACACATACCTATTATATGTACTTAGTAGGTATGTAGGTAATGGGGAAATAAAGTGACAGAATATCTTAGAAGGTAGGGAATGGTTAATGATTGAAAAAATAAATTGAAAGAAAGCGGGATGCCGAGATCTACAATTAAATGCAACACAAGGCGTTGATGCGCAATCGACTAAGTTAACCGGACGCCATCTCGTGCTTCGTAAAGGTATCACCTAAAATCAGTAGTTTCCCAGCTCAGATTCGACATTACGTCTAAAACGCAATCAACTGCACGAAGAGTAGTGACGGAACGGATTACAATCCACCACCACCATAGTCAGAAATAGTGGAAATAGGCAAGAGGAGCAAGGTGCACACGTAAAAACATGGCGGAAGCCGTTGTAGACGGGACACCAATGTCCCGATTTTTTTGTCATAAATGCAGTATAGAAATTGAACGTTTACTACCCGTAAGTATATGCATTATATTTTTTATCTTAATACTACTCAATTGTATCTATATAATTCCTTCCCTGATATGCCTTATATTTTTATTTTCATCTGTCACTCAGTATCACGGGTTAAAACTCCTTTCTCCTTGCTTCCCGTTCCGGGATCCAGAATTCCTATTTTACGTCTTGTTATTCTTAAATAACTGAATAAATTCTTATTATATGCAACCGTATCGTTGACATCGATCGACGATTACGCGTTGTTAAAATGTCGCAGCTTTCACGTGAAATTCATATATGTCAAAAACCCTTTACTTTCGACGATTTTTATCTTTCAACCGCAACGGTTAAGTCCGATAGGAGGTAAATAATTATCATATAGTTATTACATGTCCATGAAATATATCGCATATAAACATTTAACGATCAATGACGCATGTTCGTGGATTACAAGTGATTTATCGTGTTGCTGATTTTTTCTCCCTGTTTCTTTAGGATTATACGTGTCCAAGATGCTCGAGTGGTTTCATAGAGGAATTAGAAAGCGGCAGCAATGATAGTGGTTCGGGTTTGGATATCAGCAATGAAGATTTAAGCGACCTCGATGATATTTCATTGCACAGTGTGAGTATAGCTTTCTTACTTCCCTATGTAAATTTCAAATCTATTTTCTATAGAGTATTTGCTAACTAGGATCTACGATTCGACGAAATGGAGCGAGATCTAATGCAAGTGATGCTGATGCACTCCGATCAAAACCCAATAGCGAGTGCTTTTAACAGAAATAGTAGCTTCGCGGGTAGGAGACGAGTTAATTGGTCTCGAAATCCTCCAGATATACGTCTCTCTAACAGGTACGTCATTTTTTCTTTCGTCAAACCTTTAGCTTAATCGATATATTATAATTTTGGGACTTTTAACTGTGTTAACGTGTGTATAGTATTCTATGTAAATGAAAGTTGATTTGTCTATTACTATTAAATCTACTACATATTTTGCTTCCGATGTAATGTAACTTTCATTTAAATATAGTATATAGTAATAATAAATATGTGTACAATGTAAGAGCGAATCATTTTTCTATCGCACAGTAGTCGCGGGAGGCAAGGACTACCTACTACTATCGACAACCTTATACAAGGTTTCTTACTTAATCTATCAGGACCGGCTCTAGCTCATTCTGTAACACAAGATGGACAACCACCTGCGTATGTAAAACATTAATAATTCATTTCTTCTCATTATTCGCTTGTTACATTTTATGCGTCGTCATGTTTTATGACATATGTAAAATACATGTAGATAGTACTAATAAGGAAGTTATATTCATCCCTGTCATATGCAGTTTTCTCTGCTTTGTGCATGTTGTTTATGTGAAACATTATCCTGAGTGAATTCAATAGCAATATTTCGTTCGTCTCGTGTTCGACGTACAAAACGGGATTTTATGTGACACTTTTAAATCTGCCGAATTTCTTCTCTGTAGGAAGTTTGCTCTGTCTGTTGCGTAAAACGCCAATGGTTCTTCTATATTTTGTCAGGTATTTGTTAATGCTACTATAAAGTTGCACTATACAAATCATGTAGTGTTTCCCCTTTCTTTTTTCATTCTTCTTTTTTTTTGTGTCTGTTTTACTTGATTTTCTTATCTATTTAAAATGTATTAAATTCTACATATACAATTACAGTTACAGTATATTAAAAGGAACGAAAGTATAGTATGTAATTAAATTTTATAGCGTATTGCTTGAAATGAAGTATGCTAATAAGCTAAATCAGACTTTCCTTTAATTTAATTAGTTTAGTATAATGGCAACTCGAGTTATAAATTGTTGCATAACAATCCTGGTTTGTTTGCAGTCGAACATTGATGAAAAGATTTTCACTACATTCATTGGAAAGAATAGATCGTAAATGTACGAATAATTTTATGGACGTATTCCTAGATGAAAGATTAAATAAAGGCACTTGTTTGCATAGTCGCCTGAACCTTGTTGTATGTACACATACGTAGGGCATTCTCAATTCTCATAACTCGGAACAGAAATATGTATTTTGTGTTTTCTACCCGTTTATATACGGTCTTTAATCATATTCGTAATCTTATGATTCCAAGTTGTTGCACATTATAAATGGTTTAGCAATGACTAAATTATGCCGGCGTGTTAATATATTTATATACACGCATGTATAAAGGTAGAGAATATTCTGACTAGTAGGAGAATCACTAAAACGCTTGTTCACCCAGGATAAAAGTCATTGTTGTTTTATTCGATATTTGGTATTACTAAAATAAAACAAAATAATGTAGATTCAATATTAGACTGTTCTTGGGAAATCCTGGAGATTATGTTTGGGGTCAGGATGGTTTGGATGCAATCGTAACACAGTTGTTAAACCAGTTGGATGGAACCGGACCACCGCCTTTGCCAAGGAAACAAATCGATGAAATACCAACTACAAGTGTGACTCAATGTCACGTCGGTGGGTATAAAGAATGATACGTGACAGCCTTTGGCATACATATGTATACATACTACATACATATAGAATCACGTATAGAACGTATATTACGTAAAATATTGATAATGGTGTATTTTTTATGAATTATTTCTTCCTCTATCGTACAGATAGTAAACTTCAGTGTTCCGTTTGCTGGGAGGACTTCAAACTTTCGGAACCTGTAAAACAACTTCCCTGTCAACATCTATATCATGCGCCATGCATTGTACCATGGTTAGAGTTGGTAAGTTAACAGAGGAAAAATCATTAGCTACATGTTACAAAGTGACATTCTCTTCCTTGCTTTGTCGTTGTTTTTCTTTTTTTTAGCACGGGACTTGCCCTATTTGTAGACAAAGCTTGGGAGATCAAAATTCTGCAGAAGCCAATCAGGATACAGTTGGACCTAGCTTAGCAGCCCTCTTTAGGTACGCTAATATGCCTTGTCCGCATAGTGTCGACACTTTCATGTTAATATAATAAAAAGTCGTTGATTCCGAGTGTATTATATTTATATGGATATATCGACAAGCTTTGTTGCATGTACTTTTGTACTTGTGATTATGAGAGAGAAAAGCTCGAGCATCCTGCTAATAGAATTAATAGAAGATAAGAAAAATCACATAGACGTGTTTATTTATTCTTAGGGCAGCCAATGAATCAAACAATACTAGAATGTCATCGACGTCATCTTCGAGTGGAAGTAACTCCAGTAATAACACATGGAGTGAAATGTGAGAATGATTATCTACCTAGGAGGACACACAACAAGTGTACACACAACACGCATCTGTTTTTCACTTCAGATTTATTTCCCCCGGCACTGTTGACTCCAGCCATGCTTATATATTTCCTAAACATTGTATCCCGAAGCTAACGGAAATTTCAGGCTTTATACTTTAATCGACATTGTAACGTAAACTATAAAAAATAATGGAACATCAAGTTACAATTTGCATATGTTACTTTGAATCAGAATTCTAACAACGTTTAGATCACGACGATTAAAGGGAGAGTATACGCGCAGCGCATACCTACATACCTATTGGAGCTGAAGTAATCTGTTGCTATATACACGCATACATACATACATAAATACATACGTACATACATACATACACACAGGCTATCCTTATAGTTTACAAAAGAGTCAAGTTTATTAAAATTCTGTAATAAATGCATCTGAAATTTAGAAAGAAATGTGCGTTTATTTATAAATATTCGAATTTCAATATTTAATAAATTGAACGTAGAAAATTAATATTTACATAGGTAAACATTGTAATATAACATGATCGTAGAATATGTATTACGTACATACAAGGATAATGCCGTGAATGTTGGTGATTTTAATTTTGTACAGTTCGGTCGAAGATTCACGACGTGCGCGCAGTACACGGAACCTTGTAAAAATTTTCCCCTTTAACTACACGTGGTACATCCGACAGTTTCTTACTAGCATTGATTGTATTATACATACATACATTCATATATGCATATGTACGTACTAATAGCGAATTCGGCACCTCGCACTGACTCTGCACTGGTACCAAAAAATGACTTGGATTGGTTGATTCTTATAGAGCTATCTTCGTTTCTACCAGAAACAACCAATCCAAGTCATTTTCTAACACCAGTGCAGAGTCAGTGCGAGGTACCTAATTCGCTATAATTCGCGAATATTCGCAATGTCGAGTATTCGAATATTCGAGTAGCTTGAAATTCGGACCGAGCCGAGATTCGGTTTCCGAGCCGAGCCAAGTACCCGTAAAACGGAGTAGCCCGAATTTTTTCGAGCGGCTCGAAAGAACCGAGAAGCTCGAATTTTTTCAAGCGGCTCGAATATACTTCAAGTAGATAGAAATTTTCGAGCAGACCGACTGTCGAGTAGCTTGAAGCTTGAACGTTTCGGGCAATACGAATGTTTCAAATATTTTAGGTTACGTTTATCTACTGAAATGTAAATAATGGTTCTCAATAAGTAATGTGTATAATTAAAATGTAAACTGTAAATGGAAATATTCTGTAACTTTTGAAAATAAGTACTAAATTCAAATCTTTCCTTTTATCATCTTTTTCGTGTATTTATAAACGTATTCATACACATCTCTTTGTTATTTTTCTTTTCTTCTAACTTTTTCTTTTTTTCTTACTTTTTCGTATGGGTTTTATTTCTGTCGTGCTATTGTTAACACAGGGCGTTACCCGCCCATGAATGAATAAATAATTAAATAAATATAAATAAGCGTAATTACAAAGAATCTTCAAGTACTTGTAAACATTTGAATATGTAAACCTTGCATTATTAATTTTTCAATTTCTCATTTTTTATTATTTAATTAATGTAAGATCGCAATACCAATCTGCTTGAATGGGGATTGTAAATATTTGTAAAAGAACGTATGAAATCACGACAGATAATAAGCATAGAATAATTATGCTTTAATAATATACATAGCATTTACAGTATTTTACACAGTTGAATTGTAGAGTTATAAATAAATAATAAATAATTAATTATCATACATACACGAAAAAATGAAAAAAAAGAAAGATTTGAATTTAGTACTTATTTTCAAAAGTTACAGAATATTTCCATTTACAGCTTGCATTTTAATTATTCACATTACTTATTGAGAACCATTATTTACATTCCAGTAGATAAACGTAACCTAAAATATTCGAAACATTCGTATTGCCCGATACGTTCAAGCTTCAAACTACTCGACACAGTCGGTCTGCACGAAGTATATTTGAGCTTCACTGTTCTTTCAAGCCGCTCGAAAAAATTCGAGCCGCTTGCTCGGTTTTTTCGAGATAGTCGGTTTTTACGGGTACTCGGCTCAGCTCGGCTCGAAAAACCAAGTCTGGCGCGCTCGCTTTTTCCGAGTACTCGAACAGGTTTAATACGTACGTACGTTCTTCTAAGTTTCACAATTCTTTGAAATATTCACACCAATGTTTTGGAAAATTATTATTCATACATCTTATTTCGATTGTTAGCAATAAAGGAACAACATGGCCAATATTATTAATTGGTGCATGAAATGCATACACAAGTATATATTGTTTTAGTGATCATGATCATGAAATATACAAAAATATTGAATAATTTGCAGCGTAGAACAATCTCGATACAACATATTAAAATATTGCTTTGTTTTTCTTAAGAATGGCCTACGTAAGCTGACCTACATTTTTGTTTCTTTTTTGCCCCATAAGCCATGAAATCAGTTAGAAAAAATCAATCACAGATACCCCAAAACGAATTATATAAGTCGCAACATACGACCTGTTTGTGTATCTAGTGATGGGATTGATACCGTATCGATGCATATCGATACCCTTCTACAAATTTCAATCTGGTATTGATACACAACAAAGTCAAAGGTATCGAAAGGTATCAATGCTTCTTTGATACTTACATATGCGAATGTATCGATACCTGTTTGATACCTACACAAAAATATCGATACCTATTTGATACATATACGAGAATATCGATACGTGTTTGATACCTACACCAATTTCTACACATTAAGGAATAATGTATATGTACATAATTTATTAATAAAAATTCAATTATATAGGTAGTTCGCGATATTGATTCCTACTCCTACTTCATTAGTTATATTATCAAATCATGACTGGTAATAAATAATATTTTCGTGAAGTACTAAATTGCAAATCGAAACCGATACTTTCGTACAAGCATGCAGCAGGTATTATATATTTTCAAGTAGATATCAGATAGATATCATAACCGGTTTGCCATCTGTTCACAGAATTATCAAATAAATAACGATAATTTCGTACAGTATCAAACCAGTATCGGCAATTTCGTATGGTATCAAACAAATATCGATAATCTCGTATATCAAACGAATATCGATACTTTCGTAACGTATCAAACGAATATCGATATGTACTTTCGTAAAGTATCAAACCGGTTTTGATTCGGTATAGTATTGATGTGGTATAGGTTGAAGAAGAATCGGTATTGATAACTGATACCAAGTACCTAAAATTTTGATGCGTATCAATATTTCCTATTGAGTACTTTGGTATCGAATTGATTGAATATGATCAATAGTATTGGTACCAGTTCCATCACTATGTGTAACTTCTTTGGAACGATCACACGAATGATATAAAATATAACTGCAATCGCCGTTCGCTCGTAGTTGCCACTTCGAAGACGAGTTAATAGCAAATAAAGATGGCTACGTAATACGTTTAACGTTAGAGTTGTTAACATATTGAACGACTGAGGTTGTTACTACCCTGCGATAACACTATACAGATGCTCTTTCAATTTTGCCATATTACCTAGAACATAATACAATAATAGCGTTATACAACCTTTATAGGTTCACAAAGTTTCATTTGCTTCGTCTATTTAATAAAATGTAAAATGTACTTTAATTTTATATATTTCCCGCTCCTAAATGTAACAAACCGAAAAGCAATAACAAAATGTAAATTAAGAAAATCATAATGTATATATATTCACTTATTCTGAAGAAATACCAATTTAATTGCGGGAAGATTGTAAACGACTTTAAAACTAAATATATGAATTTTGTTCAACTAGTTTATGAACAGATGCCACTACATTCAGTCCTCAAATAATGGGTCGGTAACACAGTTTGGGTGGCGATACGAATATCCATAAGGTGATAGGTCTATCCTATTCACTGCCTTACCGATTTAGAAATTTGCGGATTGTAGTGTCCTTTGCTCATGAACGACGGTCTGTTGAACCACTCCCGATGTAGAATTGGAGGCAAAGGAAAAGTCTTTGTGTGGAAATTATTATTTATTATTATTATTTATTTATTTATAAACGCAGGTGAAACTAGTTATGTTGCTAGTTTCGAATTTGTTTAAAACATATAGAACGTCAAAGTTACTATACTTGTCTGTTGTACAGAATAGACCGAAAATTCAATGCATTTTTCTGTCCCGAGTTTGTGGGATCCTGTGTAAGAATACTGATTATATTCTTCAACAAAACACCACCTGATGCTATTCCACTTTCAAAACCGCATACCTTACGCGCGCTTTCGACACGACCCCGTCTACCATCTATCTTTTCTATAACTTATGCCCATGTAGAAGAACATCTCATAGCCAGTAAATACGCGCGGTAGGTATGTCCGTTGTTAAGAAGATGGCACGAGGAACGAATACGGCTCCGATTTGTAATATGTATTTAGTTATATTCAGAAATTCCCCACAGTAATGTCCATAATTGGTCAGCGCGAAAACATTGACGAATCGGATCACGCAACGCCGCGGTAACTAATAATACCCCTCTCGACCCAGTGTCATCCCGGCAGCCATCTTTTCAACCGCGCACAGTACTACCCTCTGTAGTCAGGTAGAGAAACAGGGGGTGCGCGAGTTCATTCGTTGCAACATTAGACGATCAGCTGCAATCAGCTGTGCGCGCTTTAAAGTGGTCATTCCCCGTGCGCGGTAACGGACGCTGACGAAAGTTGTTCGCACGGTCGGTACTCGGGGGGGATACCGCGAATTTGCGTATCGAGCCGCCAGCAGAGCATAAACGGGTTACAGGTCGACGGGAGTCCGCGGTGGCGGCGATAAATCGGTAGTATTTTCGGGTTGCAGGGGGGGGGGGGGGGTAGAGGCAAGTGAGGCATGACGGGAACAGGTGACAATAGAGCTTCGCCATGTTAGATTTCACGAGATCGCGAAACGTGCGCCGCCGCTGCTGCTGCTGCTGGTGCTAGTGGAGAGAGAGGGAATTTATTTTGTTTTCTCGACTCTCGTGCTACTTTCCTCGGTAGTGATCCAACTGAAAATCATCCAAGCTGGATAGGTTACCCGAGTATCTCCGCGATACCGTGGACTGGTTTATGGGGTAAGTGTTTCTTTTCCCATTCCCGCGAGCGAAATTGTACCGCGGCGCCGCCGCGGGCCGCGATTCTCTGAGAAGGATCCACGGAAAATCGCCTGAGCGAACGGGGAGGGGAAACGTAGAAGGTTAACCTCTCGACGTTTCGTCCTAACCTCCCCGTGCCCAGGTTGACGCTCGCCTTCGAGCGGTGCTCCGTGCCTCGTTCTCTGTAATCGACCGTCCTCCACCGTTCCTCTCGGGGGAGCCAATCCCGGGGACGTTTTCTGTCGCCGCAGACGTCGAGGCGATACTTGCGCGCACGATGTCATCGCGATCCTCGCTCGTCACTGTCACGAAACAACGCGTGTATAGAACATCGTCATTCGAACTCAACTGTTACCTCCCCCCGCGTACGTCGCGTTTTTCGTGGAAACCAATGACAGTGTCCGGATCGTTCGTCGTCGACGAGGTTAAAGGATCCCGCGGTGAGTCGTGTCGATATTCTCGAAACGCGAGAAAAAAAAGTTTATATGTGTATATTCGTCGGGTGACCCGCCGACGAGTTGCGCGCTACCTTGATTAGATTTCTTACTTCTGCCCCTTTTATCGTTCGATACGCGAGACAGCTAGCGTGTATACAGTTTACCTAGAAGGCTTACGTAAACGCGAGTGACGCGACTTCCGATAAAGCCGATAATGTCAAACGAATTCATTTTTTATGCATAGTCGGGTCGTGGACGGCGTGTGGCGGCTTCATTTTTTCTGCGTGTCAGGACCGGGGCAAATGGAGGTAGCTTGGTCTTTGGGAGCATGTGATTTTGATCTGTTAGAGTTATGGCGAATAAGAGTTAGATAATATTGAAGTCAATGCAAAATTGGAATCGCAAGTCATATTCGTAATATGTATAACTGATAGCGTTCGAAATATAAAAAGACGCGAATCGAAAGAGATTGCTGTGGTCACGAAGTTTATATTCGATCTGTTGGATGACTTGCAAGGTTATGTTATAATGTGATACGATCGTAAAATCCTAACCACGCTAAGAAGAATAGAAAAGCAATTTCTTATCGTAAACACCAACGTAACGGTAGAATACTGATTGCAAAACGGAACGTAGATATGTAACATTTCTGAACTATATGCATCACGCGTAAAGTGGAAGTAAGATGGTAGCCAGAAGGAAAGCAAAAGCAGACGAAATTATGACAATTATTGTATACTCTCAGGGACCAAGGTTCTCTCTGTTTGCCCAATTCTTTTTTTTTAATCTTTCCGTGAATGATACGCGCGCTGCACGTATTTAACGAAGTCGATATCTTCGAAAATGTTTTACCGGCGTTCAATAAGTCGTTACATAAGGTACAGTAGGTAGAGTTTGAGACAAGGTAGTAGTGCGTATTGTTGTTCGGTTTTAGGTATCGTTATGTTGTTTATACGTAGAGATAGAAATGGGTATATGTATGTAAGTACATAATATGTTTACGTAGATCCAGAGACTGCGGATATGTCACGTTGCTTCCATTTGTTTTTCCATTTTAATTGCACCACGGACACGTGTTACGACGTATTCAGCGTGCACGGTCACGTTCGGAACCAGTGTTACATATCCGATACACGTTAATCCTCGAAATAAAGTGTGAGGTGGTAAAGCGTAGTAGTGCACTCATTCTGTGCGATGGTGGTAGCGTTTCTGTAATTACCGCTCTGATTCCTCGTTTTAACGACCACTTGTGCGAGTTTTAATCGAGAATTTGAAAGGTGTAAGGATTTGAGCGTCGAAACGCGCGCGCGGTCTGTAAAAGAAAGAGGAAGTCATTGGATCCGTCTCGATGCTTATTGCCAACTTGAGAAACTCTCGCGCTTACGTCTTTATATATTTCGTTGTTTCGCGACTTGCAGAGAAATTACCAGAGGATTGAAATTCTTTCGATCAATATTAATATATCGAATTTCGAATGTTGCCAAACGGTATCGACATCGTTGTCGCAGTGACAAAGACGAATCGTTTCGCACATACAAACCGCCCTTAAGGAGAGCAGCGCCGACAAATAGTAGCTCGTTTCATTGTTCATTGTTCATGACCAATGTGGTCGAGGCCAGTTCCCCGACTTACCGGTGCGTAACGTGATTGTTAAACGTAGCAACGACGCCGTGCAAAGTGAAAATTGTAATACGTAGTGGCGTGTGCAAGCGGATTGTCTTCTGGCTCGCTAAATGGACTCGAGACTTTGAGATGGACAGAAGGGAAGCGATTTTAACGGGTGAGGTCGCTCGGACTTTTTACTTAAGTGGTCTGCGGTCTATTTCTTCCCTGTGACCACGACCTGCGGTTTGAAACGTATGGTTTATCGCGCCGCAACAATGGCCAAGGCGAATATGAAGCAAGGAACGAACTAAGGAAGTTGGAAAGCGCTATTCGTTTTAGTTAGCCGTGTCGTTGCGTTCTTAAAAGCATTCTCGGCCGTTTATTTATCGCCCCGCGAAGGTGATTTACTTTGTTGGTGTTGGTCACGGAGTTTTTTTTAAGTCGACAGGCTATATATATGGGCTCCTCCATTAGATAGGGAAATAGGAAGTTAATTTTGGACGTCTCGAGGTTATCTTCAATTTTATAGGGCAATTTTATATTTTTCTATCTTGGAAGTAACTTCAAGCGTGAAATAGACCTCGAAATATGAGATATAAACGAAGTTGGCTGAAGTTATGGTTGATTGAACAAAAAAAAGGGGGAAACTCGTTGAGAGATATGCTTTAATCTGCGAAAATGCCACGCGATAATAGGTGAAACTGTGCCGAATCAGAGGCGGCTAAAAGACCCTCGCCCGCGAGCGATCCCGACCGTATTGTTCTCCGAATATTGTCGGCGTAAAAATAGGAGGAAACGAGATTGACACGGGCAGAAGTATATCTTATAGTTGGGTGGACCTGCTTATTCCTCAGGCATCACATTTTCCCTTTTCGTGTGGGTCAAATGCTGACTCAGTCTCCTACGATTTTTGAGAGCGTCAGGGGCGAAAGATGTAAACAAGAAATTCCTTCGTTCTGCTGTCTACCAGGGCGTTAATGCTCGCCTGACGCGCCTTTCCAACTAAGGGGAAGCTGTGCTAATTCGAAGTAGACAGATTGTCCCGCGACACTCGTAAAAGGCAGAAGACGCGTAGGAAACGTTGCTTCCCGAGAGAGGTCTCTCGAGCAAAACAGAAGAGACAATGGTTCGGTGACTGGTCGTGGGTCATGTACTCGGCTTCCCTCGAGAGCCGGAGAAGAAACACTTGCACGGCCAGTAAGTACGTACGTTTGCGCGCGGAAAGTGAGCGAATGGCGCGGTCGCTGGCTCGAAACCGAGCAGAACGATGACTCATGCTAGCCTTTCGCCGCCGTGATTGACTTCCACGGTGAATCACGATCCTTTGCTCGCCAAGACACCGTGTTCTTCGACTCCTAGACATCGCCATCGGCCTAGATAATAATCGCTACTTGGTCGTTCTTTTGGAAACAATTCCTTCGATGCTCGACGAATTTTGGGTATACATTATGTAGTGGTGTTCTGAAAAACGGTGGCCGTTATCCCCTCTACTGTTGCCGCGGCGAATGAGACTGCGTACGAGAGAGTCAGAGGTTTCAGTTTCCCCCATTCTACGCGATAAGGCAAGCCGAAAAAAACGGTCGTCAGTGTCACATAGACCTATATAAGTACACTAACACGATTTGTGAACGCCATGGTATGAATTGTGGTACTTCACTTCGTCACCAACACAAATATACCGCTATTGCTGTAGGTGTTCCCCTTCTGTTACTTCGGATTACGTCACGTTTTCCCTACGCTTGCTATTAATTCCCTACATTAATGGCAACTGATCGTCAGCTTCTAGACACATCTGCAGTTAGTTAGGATTTTTATATCAGTTGAATTCAGCGGAGATGGTTGAAGTATGACGGACGTTAGGGGAAAATGTCTCGGTGTATTGCATTCTTTAAATAAATTCAGGGCCGTCCGAGTATACTGGTCGCGTAGATAAGGCAGGCTTATCAACGGGTTTGACGGTAACAGCCTTTGCCGACAATACTGGTCGCCGCGTACGTGTGGCTGTCCGTGCGCGTTGCCGCCCATCCACAAACATACTTATCGCGCGTAATATCGTCTTATGCGCCGTGCTTCTCACAAAGAAGCCGTTTTCTCCTCCCGCGGAACGACGTATTAAAAAATGCATCGCGCACGGCGCTGTAAACGCGACATGCATTCGCTCGGGCAGTGGTTGGACGAGTGTGTATGGGATTCACGGTGGCCTCAGACAGTCAATTGATTTTGCTCTGATTATACTGCAAGATTCATGAATGATAGTGGGGGTGTAAGGAATGTCTCTATGGCAATCTTAACGCTACAGTGCATACGTGAATTATAATTTCACCATTGCAGACGTTGGGCCTCATAGATCCATATCTCCAAATCCAGGAATGCACACATATTTTGGGAAGAAATATTTTTAGACTGCACGTAATCTATTGCACTGAATCTTTATTGAGAAGAATATTTATAAGAGAATGAAATACTGAAGGAATATCTCTTTAACGCTGCGGGTCATCATTATTGTGAATATTTTTCAATATCATGAGAACAAATTTGCAGAAAGCTATGTAAGATTTGGCACAATTTATTTAACAGGTTGGGACTGGCAGGCTCCACGTGTGCAGTGTAGAGTTAATACTAATTTAAGATCGACAGTGATGGTGAAAGGAAAGATTAAAACTAATTTTTGTACAGATCTGCTTAACTAATGATAGGTTAATATCAGATTAGGGCATTATTCGAATAAAAATTTATTTGAATAATGCCCAACTGTGGTAAATACTAAGCTTTAAGTACTATCTTGATATCACTGGACCATTTTACAAATTTTACAACCCCTTAATCGATAGAATACTAATTTCCGATACAAGATCTCATCTCTGTCACCGATCACAGAGTAAACTTTCTTCTGACCGCTGCATACTGTATCCCCCTCGCTCTTCGACTTCATTGCAATCCCTAATACATAATTACACTCTCGTAGATTTCCACTTGGGCTAGCCATCTTGAGCACTCAGTTTACCAACCTCTCCAGCAGTGGGACGCCTTCCAAACCTCCAAGTTGATTCCACGTTCGTTCCAACCGTAGTCAGGTCGCGAGGCGGAAATGTTGATGCCAGCAATTTTTGCCACTGCGAAAGGTGCCACTGTCCTTTCCCATAGGTCACGGAGCAGGAGGCCGTTCTAAACTGCCCGTGATCACGCGACGGGGGTGGGATGGTAAATAGAGTATCGCGGTCCATCTTAATCCCGGAGCAGACAGGGCTCCCGCGGGACGTGTCGTGGCACGTAAACGAGCTCACCGAAGTCGCATTTACTTGACATTCATCGAAGCTCTCGTTATCCCCCCGTTCATTTTTCACGGCAATGCCGCCCGGCGCTCGTTGCCAGCGGCACCGGTGAATGGATAAATGCCGGCGCGATTCACGGGCAGACGGGTTAAAATAATTGACGACGATCGGGCCCGGATTCTGTTCCTATTTCCGCGGACGCTCGCCGCCCTGACGCAATGTTCTGACGATCTCGTCGGTTTTCGACGACACGGACGTCAGGGAGACAGACGTTGATTGGCAAATTCGATTACATTCTCGCCTTTATAGGGAATCGAAGCGGAAAGGCTCGCAAAACCTTCGCGAACCGCTGGCTTACGTAATCCCTCGAAATCGATATGACGTCTGGATTAGACTTTTAGATTAACCCATTGCCTGACGACGTAGGTGAATCGCTACCGCAAGGGACATTGTTTTTCTCGGCAGTTGAAGCTATAGTATCTAATAGTTAAGCAGTTGTTACCTGGCATAGTATTCGTCACCGTAAATAATCAGGGCCGGCGTGAACATTTGCGGGGCCGGGTTCCAAAATTCCGCGGGGCCCAAAAAAGAAACGCATTTTGTACTTTTAAATTTTATCTATGAATCTATGCATAGAGCCGCGGAAAATTCACGATGAGCTTCGGGTGGATCGCGGTGCCTTTAAAGAAATTTTATAATAATAAATGTCTGTGCGGCGGCGTGTTCCGGTGAACGCGCTGACCTCGACTATAATTCACCTGTGTATGGTGAATGGTTGATAGGAAGTAAGTGCAGAGAAACTTTAAGAGGATTAGGATTTTCAAATTCCCAAACCTTTTTGTGGAAACCCACTCGATGGCGATAGAATTCAGCCTCTGAGCTTCTGAAACGCCAGTGTAGGTACGATGATTCAATCGATCCACCGCGATTTCGTGTCCTCCACAGCCGCGAGTCAATCAATATCGATATTCATCCCAGCAGCCGCGAACGGGATAACCGAATTGGCCTCCGATAGTGCGACTCGTTTCACGTTTGATATCTCTGTTGCCCCTTTGGCAGTCTCATCGATTCCATCGACGGTACTGCAGAGGTTTCGAGTAATTCATTTGGCAGAATTTTTATCGATAACCGATATGTCCCGCGGACTACTTTGCGCCCTTTTCCTCCGTGTTGCCCAGAGCCCGGCCATCATGCTTCCCATCATGCTTCACTCATTTCGAACCCGGTGTGGTTTTGGTTGGCGTTTCGAGTCGCTTCGCTCCTCGGGGGCGTTAAATTTAGAAACCAGCATTTTCATATTTTCCTGCCCCGCTGAATTTACACCCCAAGATTAGCTCGCTGGAGTGCCGAGGATATTTTGTTACTGCAGTCGTGTCATACATTACGAAACATTTATAATATAGCGCGTCGACTGGCCTTAACCTTTCGTATTTTACGCGCGGAGTTAGCGAGCCAGTTGTGCTCGTTTCTTCGCACGGAAAATGAATATATCGGCTCATGGTAATGCACTTACGCACAAGTAACGCGATACACAGTCTGCATGCATTATTCTGTAAACAAAGTTACTTTTGCCGGAGGTCTATTTTTGGAACGGTTCGTTTCTAATTCAAACGCTTCCTCTTTCCATAATACCGTACCCCCTTGTCCCTATTATTAAACATCATTCACGTCTGAAGTGTTCACCATGTTGCGAAAGATTAACATAACGAAAACATTGCCTAGAAGTTGGTCACGAAATGGAAACATGGAGATTGTAATTATTTCCTTTAAAACTCACCTTATTTCAACGCTGCGTCTTACATTCTGTTGAAATTTCACTTGTACGCTAAACATGTTCGTAAACTAGTTTTTTACAACAATTCTTACGCGCTCGTGGATAGTGACCTTTTTTCGGAGCTCGTGCCATAGTGTTTTTTCCTCGTAATTAACTTGTTATTTAATTGAACGGTGCGGGAGAGTTACTTCGTAATTTGAAAATGCTCCCATAATAGGTATGACGAGTTAATATCGTTTGCGAACTTCAGTAATTATATTTGGCCAGGGAACGCTGAAATATTGCCGTTTCGTAGTGGCGTTATAATATCGTGACCCGCGGTGTTCCTTCGCTTGCATTTTTGCGCCCTACCTCCAGGTGCACTCCGTGCAGCGTTCAAATTGAAACATGCAGGCTACATTAGAGTATATACGATATTATCAATGGAGAGCGTTATATCGAATTAGTTGAAGTTAGTAGAGTTTACTATTGGAGAGAAAATCCGGTGCCTAACCTTCTACTCGATATTTTCGCAATCGAAACATTGAGCACGATTTCTTATCTCCACTCATTTTTAATTCCACTAGGGTAAGTGTGGGTATTACTGCGGATGCCCCGATTACTGCGGATATTCTAAAACAGATCATATTTAATGTTAGAAAGTACATAATCTCTTGAAAATTTTTAATAAAATTATTTTAAACTCTATTACAGGTAATTATTAATAAATATGTACAGCAAAGTTATTATTAATTCTTTTATCGCAGTTTGAAATTCGTCAAGGCGAAACTTCGGTCGATTCCCGATATGGCGGTCATGAACACCTACTAGAAAAACATTTATATTTTTGTTATTAATAGTAATACATGTAATGTAGCATTATTGCTCGGTAGAATAAGAGTTATTTTTCCAGAAAAACAATCAATCAGTCGTCTACATTTTAGTTTTAATTTTTATTTGTCACCGCAGTATTAGGTGCAGTACTTTACACCATGTGCATGTATTACTGCGGACCGACCATTGCGCCACCTAACCTTTCTTCCGACCGTATTCACTTCTGTCTACGTAACCTGCAAAGGTATTAAGGTTATGTTTCGCCTGACATCAGACCGCAGTAATACATACGCAGTAACTGATTTTTCGTTAGTAACTGGCACGCAGGAATACATGCATGTCCGCAGTAACTCATGCAATGACATTGATCGACAAATCTCTGTGTTTTTAATTAACTGTACATATTATCCCGCCCTCATATTTTTTTATGGAATTATTAAGGTCCCACCTTTCTTTTAAAAAAAGAAGGAGGAACTTTCATTCATTTGAACGCCGTATCGAGGGTTCTAAAGTTAACCTACCTTAAAAGTCCGCAGTAATACCCACACTTACCCTACGCGTCAAGTGTTTTCGATGAAAGAATTTTACGCTTAGCAGATCGCTGACGGCGCAGAAGTAGGATAAATACTCGCAGCTGCGCTCGTTTATCAAAGCCCATCGTTGGGAGGCGGATGTTGAAGAAAGAAAAAAATTGAAAGGAAGAATCGATTGTGTTGCGTAACCAAGGACGTTCGCGCGTCACGCGTCTTTTGTCTTAGCGTTTGCCTCGTAAAACATGCCGTGCAATAAAAACCGTGGCACGACGTCACTAACTCCGTTCTACGAGCTGAAAGCCCCCAGTCACTCCAAGCTACAACTGTTCCACTTTGCGTGTAAATGATTTCTACAAATATGCCACAATGTTCGGCTAGGTAGACTGCTGGACACTTGCAGGGGCATATTTGTATGTGGGCCAAGTAGGCTGCTGCTTGGGGCGGCAACCTATTGCCTTTTTTTATGTGCGAATTAAATATTACACATAATTTCATAGAAAGGACCACTTTTTTATTTGTACTGTTTTGATCTCTAAACACAGAGACTTGAGGCAATTTTCAAAATAATTCACTTTTTTCATGTAGCAAATTAGCAATAACTCATGTGTGAGTTGCCATATATTGCCCTTATACATCTCTTGAAGATTAAAACAAAATTTAGTTTACTTTTTCTTAAAAAAAAATGGCGGTTAATTTTCAAATAAAATTTATTTTTATCTCTTAACTGGTATACTGTTTTTTTTCAATCATAACTGGTATCTTGGGGTCGTGACAGACTCCAAATAAAAAAGGACACAGAAATTTGTAAAGTCGATATTAGATCAACCTCTATGAATATTTTGTCCTTAGGTAATCTTTGAAATAACAGAAACGTAGAAAGTTAAACTATTATTATAAAATTAATTCGAAATTCAGTTTACAAACTTAGACAACCAAAATTTTTGCAGCGAACCTTGCGTGCTTGGGGTCATGACTGACCTCAGGATACCAGTTAAGGGTTAATGTTCGAACGATGTATTAGAAATGTCATTAATCAGATTTTCTATTGTTTTCATTGCTTAAACCTACGATTTTCATGCGCCCAAGGTGAAGCCTCCCTTTAAATGAAAATATTTAATGATATTTCATGGAAAATGCGGCAGACGTTGCCACCCTATGACCGCCAAAACTAAACATCCGCCTCTGGACACTTGTAGCCATTTTCCCAAGCATCAAATCTACCTGGATTCTTCATCTCTCCGATCAGCCAACACAGGTAGGGGAGAATGTGCAATGGCGGTCACTTAAGCAATAATTGTAATTAAACGAAGATATAAGGTGCAATATGTCTTGAAAATGATTTTTTTGTAAACTTAAACTATCAACCTATACGTAGGATACGAAAATAATTAATTTTATATTGATTTATTCAATGAAATTACAAAAAACAAAAAATATGTGTTTTTCCGTCATCGTCTACGCCTACGGGTAATAGCGGTCACGTTGCGGGCAATTGCGGTCTAGGGGCTGCTACATTTTTCGCAAATGTGTCCATCCGCTGAGTCCCATCCAGAGCATTCAGAATGTGCCCAGAGGCCACAAGAGATACATCGGAACCACATTTCATTGTCATGGCCAAATTGAAAGCAAATAATGCACTTATTTTCGTCGTTTTCATATAGCTGAGGTCTTTTGGGCTTTTCCTTCTCCAAAGCTGGAGAAAAAAATTAAGCAATTTTTTTTACAAATTTTTCTTTTATTTTTGTTTTTCAGTTTATTTTTTTCTAATTTTTTTCCGCTTTGCCTATATCGTTATCTTCGTCGTTTTCACATGGCTGAGATCTTTTAGTCTTTCTAATGAAGAAAGTTTTGTTTATTTTACACTAGTGAATAATGATAATCACGTTACGGGCCCTAACAGTCAAGTGACCATCATTGCCCGCATAGGGTAGATGTCCCAATTACTGCCACATTAAGCTCATCGCGTAACTTTCGTTAATTATTTCAGAAGTTATTTAGCCTCAAAATCATTCCAAGTTGCAGCATACTAATGCTTAAGAACTCATTTATCTAAGAAATTTTTTTTATAGTATAAACAGTATGTTTTAATTGCTAATTAATTGAAAAAGTATAAGGAAGTCCAATGTCCCTAAAACTGTCATTCACCTTTTAATATTAATTTATAAATATCAGTATGCAATGCTTCTCTATTATTATCTAACACGGAAACCTAATTTAACATTAAAATTTTTTTCCCTTACGATTTTGCACGCATTATTTCACTATTAAGTAAAATAATTAAAGTGACAGTAATAGGGACACTGTCAGTAATTGGGACATCTACCCTACGTGTTCATTGATAAGATTGAAGATTACATATTTAAATTAAATATATATATATTAAATTTCATTCTAATCCTTTGCCTTGATAGTATATCTATATTTACGTAATCTTGAAATGTAAAAAAAGCTTCAGAATTAGTACTTGCCTCTTATGTTGTGTACACGAAATATTACATCGACGATGTTGAAAACACAAAAAGACTAGTTTTCCTTGGCTGCTTAGCAACGACGAAGGCGAGATCGTTAGACAATATAGCGAATGATGTCGTGGAACGTAAGGAAAAGAAATTGTACATTTCGGACATACCGTTTTATAATAACAATACTGACCGCCATTGCCAACTGACCGTGATTGCCTCATTCTCCCCTAATCAGTGAAATCGTCTCGATTCCGTGGGAGACATTACATCAGCATCCTCCGTTGCTCGCGCAGTTGGGTCTAGTCGTGGATCCAATATCCCGTTCCAGCGACCCTGAAGAGGGAACAGGTACGCACTCGCCGCGATCCCGCCGCGCGATGCTAAGGAGGAAGAACTTGTTCGACTTCGCTGAACGTGGCTAGCCTCTCTGGTAATTGCATTAGAACGACGGAGAACGGTGCAAAAGTGGCGCTGGAAAGCGAAGGGAAACGCGAGCTAGTTAAAGTTAGACAGAGAAAGAAACACCGTCCTTAGGGAGGAAGCCCCTTTGTGCTCAGATTTCCCTCTCTTTCTCCGTTTGTCGCTACCAATACTCGCTTACAGGGCGCCTCAAAACACGTGGGCGTAATTGCATCCCATCAGTCATCTCTTCTTCCTTAATCATATCTAGGTTTTCAACGAGAGCCCACGCGTATACACGTCCCTGTACCTGTATTTCTAGAATCTCCGTAAAGGTACAGGATTGGTTGAAATCGCGCATCAGCAAATGCTTCACATTGCATCAGCAGAATCTCTCACTGACCAGCGCAACCTAATTACGTCCCCGCGTTATGAAGCCCTCCATACGTTTCTGTATATCCCTCTCCGCCCACACGCGAGCTATCTTTCACTCTGCTACCAGGTGCACAATACACCTTCCCTCGTAGTTCCTATGACGAGCAGGAGAGCCTCGGTTCTTTCGCCGGTTCCTCGATCTCTTCTCGTGCCTCTGCCTCTTCTCCCTCCACTCTGTTTCCCCACCACGGCCGTGTTCGCCGAGTCGCTTTCTCCGTTTATCGTTCGCAGCGGCCGATAGCCGATAGCGGTCGCGCGCGGTGGTGGTACCTGGAGAACGCCGACGTCAGTACGTGCTCCGTTGTTGACTGGTTGCCTGTGCGCTCGTCCGAACCGGCTAGGAATCGAGTGTCGCGTCTCCTCGCCTCTCTCGCACTTTCACGCGACTTTCCTCCTTGGCTGCCTCCTCCGGCAGCTTGGTGAAGTGCCGACTATTCTGGTAGGCCGCTGGTGGTGTTTCGTCAGTGCCGACTCGATGTTCGGTCTGGGGAGCAGGAAGGTGCTCAAGTACTCGGCCATAGACACGTCCCTCTCCATCGACGTAGAGGACACCGTCACGTGCTTCTGCAGGTTAGTCCTTGGCGTCCTTTGTCGCGAAGCGATCGAGCGAGCTTCCGTTCGGTACCGTTCAACGGCAGATCGGAATCTCGTTTGCTGGCTAGGCCCCGCGAGTCGTCGAACGCGCAGCGTCCACTGACTTTCTCTACGGGGGTACGTGGACGCCGAACGTGGTTTTCCAACGATCCGGTCGAATTTATCGACGGAGAATGCCGCTGTGCTTCGATGCCCACCGGATTTCGAGCAATTCAGCTGAGTGTGCTGGTGGATTTGGAGACTTGGGGGCCGTTTATTCTCCGACGATGTGTCGCGGTGACAGGGGTCGTCTTTCGAAAGTGATTTATCTTGTGACGGGTTGGTTTCTCTTCGAATTTCCGATGATTTTACGGATTTCAATATTCATTCTTGTGTCTCCGCTTCGTATGTTCGCGAGTAATCAGGTGTATCGCAGATAACGTAAGTATCCCAGTGATTGCGCTGGGATTGTTTAAACACAGCGATAAACCGGCAACGGGAGACGTTTTCGACACGTCGGCTGTCGACGAAGTGCAAACAATAGGTAGCGAGGGAATTAAAGTTTTATCAGAGCAAACACGTGGCTTCGAAAAATGGAGGAGCTGATGGTCTCATGGTCGGTGGTTTTCCCGGCTATTGCGTTAAGGTGCGAATTACATGAGACTTTTCTGAATCGAGACAAAGATCTCAGCAACATTTAAATGTAAATAATGGAAGTACTCGCGGGAGATGAGATATATTAAAATAAATCATGAAAGCATATTATGAAACTAATGACAAAATAATTAAAAAGTAATAAAATAATGAAATATGATAATTGCCTGATTGTGGATTTGCACCTGTAGAGTACCTATCAATTTTTAATATTTGTTTAGTTATAATTAACTCAATCATCAAACTTCAACTTAACTATATTTATTAAATAAGGAACTGATGTTTGCAACCGTGTACAAACGGATTAAATACATTGCTTTCCTAATTAAATTTTCCTTGCCAACTAATTATTATTTTACAAAAGAGCAACGCTTCTTGACGATCTACAAATTAGGGGAAAAACTATAGGAACCATCAACGCTAGTAACTCCTAGGTGCTACATCCACGTTGATTATGAAAATCGAAATTGCATTTGATGCACTCTGTTCTCTCCGCTTTTTAATTTTCACAGTTTACAGATTCACTGAATGTTTGCACAGAGAATCATGGTATTAAATGCTTAAATTTTTTCTAGGAATAGAAACTTGATTGAGAGGGGGGAGGATAAATGTGGCCGTGAAATCTTTTGAAGTATGTGATATTGACCTCAATTAACTTCGGTTAGGATTTATATGCAGAAAAGTGGTTGCCGTAACCACTTTGTATGAAAGAGAACTATTTCTAAACAGCTGTGACCTTTTCAGTACTGGCCATAAGTTATTTATTTCACAACAATTTGTAGGATAATGTCTATAATATATTAGGATATCACGGCTCGTGGCGAATATAATCTATCATATATTACAATCCAATGCATTACGTAACGAACATGTGATGGAGCCATTCCAAATGACTCACGTGTGCCAGAGAAAGAGATTCAGTTAGTCACGATACAAACTTTGCATAATTGCACGGTATAATTGCCTGGCGGAGAGTAACATAAATGGAAACGTGGGTCTCACATTTAGAAGACTCATCGAGGCATTTGGAATAGAATGATATATGGACAGTGTCTAAAACGCGAGCCTTCCAAATGGAGCCCAATCAGAAATAGTCTAGAGTGGCGTTATAAATAAGCTTAATCGTGAAAAACTGGATATACTTCATGCAAATCCGCCCTTGTTCGGTTTGCTTCAGTTTCGGTCGCGAGGCGCTAATTTTAGACTCGTTTCTGAAATGCTTAATTCGCAGATCGACTCTGGGAAGATCGCGAGATGTATTCTTTTAGCTCTGTTGAATATAGGTTATCTAGGGACAAGTTGGAAGTGTACAACTTTTGCGTTCAGCGTGCGTCGAAGTAGAAGAGCGATAGAGTTGTTCCCGAAACAACATACCTATGAATTGAGAGAGCTATTTTTACCTTCCACAGCTGTTTATACATGTAGACCTTGAATTCCTCTGAATATTAGAGCTCGTTCAAATAATAATTAGTCGCTCACTGATAATCACCCTCGAAAATAATATAATTCCCCATAAAATTTCAGTAGAATCATAATTATCTAATGATTACCACGATTACCATTTTACAGTGGAAGAATCCATGTCGATATCAAAACACAACAATTACCTACCATTATCTACTGAAGTGATCTTGCAGTAATTATCCAATATAGCAGCTCAGCTCAAAAGATAATTAACGGATGGAATCAGTGAAAAATATCTATAGAATCGTCATCTGAGTTAACACTACTCCCCCAGCGAAATAATTCTGTTAAAAATTATTGTAGCTATATCACTCAGAAATTGATCTATCGAGATGTTCCGCTCTCTCAAATTTAGTGCTTTCATTTGGAGGCAGGGTGATTAATCGATCAGTTCCCAGACACGAACAATCGAGAGTGATATAGAGGCCGTGGATCCCGAAAAAGACTGCAAAGGGGAATCGCGGTTTCCGCGACCTTGATTGCCCTTAACAGAGAGGGGTCATATCCGTGGCTGTTTGCGTGGCCCAGTTTCGTTCGGCAGTCTTCCGTGTGTGCTTTTCGCGATCACTTTCGCGGCACATCCCCCTTCGATTACGAGAGGATCGATCGCGGTCGAAATACCACCGCGAGGAATTTCAGAGTCGCGTCCGCTGCCCCAGGAATGTCGTCCCTGAAATGTATCGCGTGGAGGGATGTGAAATGTTGCATTGACGATTCGAATGGTTCCTTTTCGTGCACAGGGGTGCAGTTTCGGCAGGTAAAATTCAAGGGGCTGGAAACTTTCACTTTCTTGGAACGAGGTAACCTGGGAACAGGGAGATGTTCTCAGCTTCCTAGGGTTTCGAAACGAAGGAATGATTTGAGATACTTCTAATAAACGTGGATCTGCAAATCTAATACCTTTGGACACAATATTCAATATTCAATAGCTTTTGAATCATCGGTACATCCTCGAATTCTAGCTTTTTCGATTCAGGAAGGCTCTCCGCAAAAAATTGGGGTTCTCTTGTTAATTTAACTTCTTCGCTCACATTTCGAATTTAATTTTAGCTATATCAACTTATTCGTAATCTTCTTAACCCTGAACATTTTCGACTCTACTTCGTTCCCTCCGCCAGCAAGGAGTTCTGTGCGCTAACAAGCTTCTTGCGCCACGCCGGAAATTCGTTTTTCGTGTTGTTTTTTCTCTTTCTCTCTCTCCACCTCGTTGTAAAGGAAACGAGGACCCGAGGAACACCTTGAGGGACTTTAATACCGCCTAAGTAGCTTCTTTCAGACTCTTTCCTGGGCATTCTTGTCTTTTGTCGCTCCCCTCCTTTGTTAGCCGGGATAGTAATTCTGTTGGCACTGCGCGATCTTTGACTCACGAAGAGACGAACAGCAAAGGGTCCATCGATTCTGATTGATTTATTTGAAGTTTCTTGAAAGCCAGCTTACTTTTTCAATACCAGGGTTCGGGATGGAATTTTTGAAAAGTTTTTAAAATGCTATGGAGAGGTAGGACGATATTTCTTGCTTCATTATTGCCTTTTCTTGCTTGCCCGCCTCGCCATCTTTTGCGCCTTGAAAGCGCAGCAAATTTAAATCGCTACGATCCCCCCGTCCATTAAACGGGCACTTTGATGCTCCTTCCGATCGATTCGAGGCAGGACGCGATTCGTTGACGTTGTTTGAGAGTACACGTTTGAACTGTGCTCCTTTTACGGCTACGCAAACTCGCTCTTCCCAGAGAAATCACTCTCCTTTGTCTCGGAAAGGCAGAGATGTTCTGCTGGTCCACGGTCTATTCCACCTACTTCCTATACGGAGTGCAAACGCACTGAGACAGTTGTATCAGAGTACTCTTTCGACCTGTAACGTCCTTTCAGAAGGAGAGCGTCTAGAAATACTAAAGGAATTCGATTTCAAACTTGAAAATTGAATTGCAACAAATCTCCAGCGATCTACAGGCTCGCCTCTAAAAGCTAGAGCTATTATTCCTATTACACCCTGTACAGTGTAGACAGAAAGAGTCATCCATACGAAGCCTTTCAAAGGTGCGTCCATCGTGTTCCTCGAGACGAAAAATGGTTCGGCGAAAGCCGCGTAACACGAGCCGATTAATGGACTTCTGCTTTTTCTTGGAAGAGGAAACCATCTTCGGGGGATGGGAGGGCACAAAGGGTGCGAATCGTATGTGCGCCCTGCGCGGGGGGTGTATAGCAGCCGAAAACGGATACTTTCGTGACCAAAATAGAATTGTGAACAAGTACCCAGTGGTCAGCACTTACAAAAGAAATTATTTGTCTTTCTTGAATAACTTACAATTAAGTTTGATTCGTAAATTTTATTCGAAATTATTCGAACAAAAATTTTTCCAAATAAAAGATTATTCGTTAATCGAAGATTACTCGACTCGCAGCTCTGCACACAGCACCTAAAATTCCTGTGCCACAAAAGTTAAAGACTTATTAAGTACCAAAACATTCACTCGAGAAAGTTGTTCCTTACACCCAAACGGAAGATCATAGTAGCGATTAACCTCCCTCTTCTTAACCCCTATAAATTAAATAACAACATTGCTTACAAGGGGAGGCCGCTACATCTGGGACACGGATTTTGATGAAACTCATATATGTTGTAGTGTAGGTGTAGTAGACCAATATATGTCTCACATGTTGGGTCCACTACCCCATAGTTTCCGAAATATTAATAAAAAAAGATGTTTATGCGTTTACGATCAGAAGCGATAGCGAAGTTTATTGTAATGATGAATAGCGGCGCGTGTAAAGGGCAGGTCTCGCACCGGAACATTCAGCAGGTTCGATTCTCACTGGAATCATTTTTTTTTCTATAAATGTATTTTGTATTTTTTTATTTCTCAAAAGATAAAGTACAATTTTTACATTCTAAAATATGACATTTATCGTAAAAACAAATGAAACAATAAAATTCACGACACCATGCACAGCTAATAAAATATGTATGGCCACAGGTACATTTTTTTGTTCTAATTTCAGGTGGAAATTGCACCTGATTTACATTTAGAAAAATGTTTCTATTGTCTGTTAGTTTACTAGCATACCATGCGTACTGTATCATGTCAATATAAATTGGCATTGAAAATACATTTATAGAAAAAAAAATGATTCCAGTGAGAATCGAAACTGCGAATGTTCCGGTGCGAGACCTACCCTTTACACGCGCCGCTATTCATCATTACAATAAACCTCGCTATCGCTTCTGTTCGTAAACGCATAAACATCTTTTTTTATTAATATTTCGGAAACTATGGGGTAGTGGACCCAACATGTGAGACATATATTGGTCTACTACACCTACACTACATCATATATGAGTTTCATCAAAATCCGTGTCCCAGATGTAGCGGCCTCCCCTTGTTAGTATCCCACACACTAGGTGCACCTAATATCAGAACACTACTTCTACTCAGACCATTGCTTGCACATACCCCTCACACTATACACTTCCACCCGATACAACAAAGTTTTCCGCGCGTTTACGGAAACGCGTCACTCTGCAAACACCCCCGTTGCAAGGGTGCGTGCTGTTGCAGAATCGGGTCGAAGATGGTCGCAGGGGCAGTTAATGGCCGCGAGCGTGCGAAAGGAAGGGAGCGAGTAAACAAACGCGTAGGAAAAGTTGAGTTCAGAGGCGCCTCTCGGGCGCCATCGTCCATCGATCGCGTATCCTTCGCGTAATCCTGCCGGCCAGAGGAGAAACGAATAGATGCTGGCGCCAATCTCCGGGGCACAGGCTCCACCTAGCTCGATTGTCTGGATAATTACGCAGTTAAAACCCCTGGTCGTCTTCACCTCCACGAACAAACCTCCTCGATGCTTCCTCGGCTGGTCATCGTCTTGACTTTCGTGATTCCTCGCCTAGCAGATGATTTATATTGCGAAATGGCTGTTCGCCATGTAAACAGATTTATCACGGGGTCTTTTAGCAAAACTAGAGTTTTTAAGCGCGCTTTGAGTTATTTTTGACGGTGAAGCTTGGGGCGACGTGTTTTGTTGGTCGTGGAATACTTGGAAGTTCTGAGAAGTTGATTACATCTAGCTGGATACCTGACACTATAGAAGACGATTGAGAACTCGAGTTAGTGGAAGCTTCCGCGATCTCGAGAGTTATGGTAAATAAGTAATTCTTGAAGTCGCAAGGACCTTCTTCTCGGAGTTTATGAGAATCTCCCAGAACACTTCGGTTTCTTGTAGCAAGGCGCATAACTTTCAGTTATTAATGAAAGCTTCAGCAAAGCCCGGAATCAGTCATTTATCATAATTCTTAGATCTCCGGAAAGAGTCTCTCCTCTGACCCCACAGATTTGATTAGACCATCAAACGCATCAGCATTAATTATTAAATTAATGCCAGCAAGGTGTCCACAATTTTTTTCTCCTCGCTTATCGTCACTAATTGGTGGGCGTGCTGTATAAACTTCAACTCCCAACAAAGTAATTATATGTAAACGAAGCGGGGGTAATCGAAATGGCTGGCAAAGTTCTGAAAAGTGGCGAACGATGCCCCGCCATATGGCCTTCTGTCTATCCTGACGTTTATTTAATGATAAGCGACAACGATCGTTCTACAAAGTTCAGTCGATAAAAAACCGTGTCGCGTATAGCGGGCGGTCTGCATAATGAAGCAGCTTCCTCAATCTCAATATCGCGGCGAGGCAGCCGAAGAAAACAATATTAATAATGTCCCATGAATCATGCATCTTTCGAGCTTTCAATAATTGTAACGCGACGCACGAGAAGCCATGCATGTTTCGTCGTCGTGGCTCGAATAAAACGTCAAGCACCCAGCTTTTATTTTTCTGAAATATACGATCGTAACTATACCAGCAGCAAATAAAATTCGTAATAAAACTTCGCTCCCGCGAAGTCACCTGCCAGGCCCCGGTAATATCACAGAAAGCAGGAAAGTAGGCTTTAATAATCTCCTCTTTTTTTTACGAGCACACTGTTCGCGACATACGTTGACTCCTCAACTTTCCATCTTTAACTGGAATGTTGTCAGATCTCGGGAACTCGACAAATGAAAAAACTGTTGACTCAGAGTGCATAGATAGAGTCGTGAAAAGTTGACCATCCTGTACAGTCTATGTACACACTTTCCACTTCTCTGAATAGAAATCTCTGATTCGGTTGCTTGCATTTCTACGTCCTCGCGGTGAATACAGTGTTGGCTGGCTACGCATGAAACCTCGTTGGCGGACTTCTTTCCGATTGCTCGAGGATATTGATGGTGGGCATTCTTTACGATCGTTGACGAGTTTGCTCACGGTGAACAGACTCTCGAAGGCCTTTCTTGCGTTTACCGTCGCATTTCTCCGCTTTCTACAAAGCGCGTCATTAAGGCGACTCATCGACTTTCGAGAGGCTTTGGTAGAAGGACAGGGCGAAGGTCTCGGTCTAGTTTCCGCCCTTACACTTGCTGAAGGGTGGCGCGGAGGCCACTTTACAATTCTACACCCTCGGACAGCTTCGCAGTACAAGATTCTACAGTGAAATCGAACGGGAATCGTGTCCCTTCGTTTCTCTTCTCCATTTTCATTTACGAAAGTGTCACGATTCCAATTGGGGATTAAGGGATAATGGGTGCATTTAGGGGTGCAGAAGTCTTGAAGATTTATGGACGGGGACAGACAGAGAAGACCCCCTTTCATTTCCCTACAATCTGACTTTCCTGAGGGCTGCATACTGTATATATATATATACACTTTACTCGGGCAATGCCCTTGCATTCAGAGAATAATGTAGGTATTGGGAGCAAAAGTTCTTGGGGGGTTTCGGCTGCCAATTTCAGTGGTAATACCTCGGTACCATACACCAGATAATTACTGCCCAAGAATGGAACCCTTGACGCATCTCAATTCCTTAAACTCTCCTTCATTTATCAATATTCAATTAACTCTGGAAAGGCACTGACACTTTTAGAGCGAATCTGACACCTGGGATCGTGAGCGAGCTCGGAATGAAAATTGAATATTTCAAAATCGTGGATTGCGGATGCCAAAGTTGAATGTGACGTCTCGGAGGCATCGTGCGAATTTGCGTGTATAGAGCGTCAAGTGAAATTAAATAGTGTGTTTTGCTCAGCACCCTGGGAATTAAATTGTGAGGTAAGGGGTTATCGTTTCTGTAAGTCTAGGGGGGAGTCAAGTAACATCTTATGTAATATTTATTAATCTAATTTTCATTAGGTTACCAGAAAAGTAAACTTAGTTTACTTTAAAAGAATTTGAAAGGGGGTTAGAATATAAAATTTTACGACTTATTATACTGGGGAAGGGAGGGGCTAAAAAATCACATAAAATTACCGTTACGTAATTTAAGGACGGCCGCTTGCCTATCCCTACAGTTTAGTTCCAGGATTAAGCAGAGAAATTTCTCAAAACGCCACTCAGTTGAGTCTCGAGGTTGATACTAAGCATCTCCTTTTTGGACACGACCTTTCTGGCTGGAAAGTGACCTGGTAAACGTTAGACAGAAATTTCTCCGTGCCCCGAGGGTGCAGCCTGTGTCAGTGGGCGGTGAAAAGAGCTAGAGGGTCCGCATAATTCCTAAGGTCGCGTGGCGAAAGGGGGGTCCGCAGAGGGGGGAGGGCGGGAATGAAAATTGGGAAACGCTGGGTTACACGGTGCGGGACAGACGCACCGCGCGAAGGGCGAAGGGTGGGAGGGCGGCAATGCGACGGTAGTTGCGCCGCGACGCCGCTACGCCGTGTGTCGGGATCAGCTGTGAGCTGGCAACTCGAGTCAGCTGACTGGCCGGCCCCTCTGCTGCCACTCCAACTCTGCGACAATCAATATTCCGCTCTGCCCCCGCGAATCCAGCTACGGTTGTCTTCTCTGCCTCTTCTTCGAGGCGAGCACACACACAGGCAAACCTCCTTACGTATCTCGCCTCTTCCGAATCCGATTAATCACCGCCCACGTTGGATCGCGCGCCGATCGGGCAAACTTTAACCTTTCCGGGGGGAAAAGTAGTACAACGTGGCCTTATGCCCCGTTTCCACGTGTGAAACTTGTCATTAAGCTTCAAGTATAATTATCACAATTTTTCTTTAGGATTTACGCAATAATAACCAACCCTTTGGATTTGCAAATTTTTTAATAGTATTCTTATTGTTGGGAATACGTTTGAATTAGTGTAAATAAGCAGAAAGTGTGTGAAATGAGGTTTTCAGGATATTTTGGGGATCTCGAATTTTGAAAACGACACGTGGAAAAGTGGCTTTAAGGTTTTCAATTCTTGCAGAGTAGTCTCCATTTATGACCGTGCTATATTGAATTCGTCATAAAAGTTTCACCCGCTTGCCGCTGTTATTCCTCGAAGTTACGATTTGAGTAAACAGTAGCAGCGTGTGTGGGTGGAACGTGGGATATTGTTGCTGCCTCTCGTAATAAATTAAAGCCCTCCTCCCTCATTTCTGTAATCGATAAACATATTTCCTCGCGTGTCTCATTGTCGCTTATCTACGCTGTACTAATATGCACGCACGGTCGCGGGTAATAAATTACTTTTAATTCTATCCGTCTG
The DNA here is from genome assembly GCA_963855975.1 of Andrena chrysosceles. Classification (NCBI taxonomy): domain Eukaryota; kingdom Metazoa; phylum Arthropoda; class Insecta; order Hymenoptera; family Andrenidae; genus Andrena; species Andrena chrysosceles. Next base: position 2,635,517 of record OY979766.1, on the reverse strand, counting down.
TCAGAGCGTGCTTATCTCGGTTAGACACCTGTCCAATGATTTTGTCCTGCGGTTGAATTAAAATCCTCGGGCCTTATAGATTATTTTACTTTTCGCGAAGTTTAATTGGAACACTCAGCATATTAGATTCGCGATCTGAAAGTGAAGTTTTGTTTTGGAATTATTAACACGCTGCTTCAATTCCTCACGAAACACTATGTTTCTAATATAATTGGACGTAGGTATTATATAGAGTAAATTCTCGTTATAAGCTCATTTCGACTATGCGTTGTAAGCTCGCCGCCAACCCAAGGGCGTTCGGAGACATTTTTCCAGGGGTGGGGGCAACTTTGGGATGGTGGTAAAGAAAAATATACACCTCTTGCTTTTTTAACCCATTTTGTAGGGCCAATTTAATTAAAAATTTAAAACAGAAATTTAAAAATATTCCCTGTTTTAGTATAAACTTAATAAAGAACAGTTTTGAAAATTAAGTGATTTTTTCAAAAGTCAGGAGCAGAAAGCAAGCCTTTTGCACCCCCCTCAGGACGTCCATCCGCCAGCCCCGAGCGTGGAGCCTATAACGACAATTTACTATGCATGAATTGTAAAGTTGACTGCCTTCAGGTATCTCTGATAAAAGAACGCTGTACATTTCTCCAGGTTTAATTGGCAACGAAACGCTTTGTTTCTTTCATGATAATAACACGACACAATAACCAGGATGTACATGCAAATTATGTATCGTAAAAGAATCGACATCGTAGCGATTACTGTGTCGAACATCGAAGGACCATTATCTTGTTTCCGCATCGTCTCTCATTATTCCATTACATATTCTGTCTTTGCAAGTTTTGAACCAGAAATGCAGAACAGGGCACCATAGGAGCACCTCGACACAATTATCTCAAAGGTATCGTTCGTCTGAAATCATCCCTTAAAAAAGGACTCCCTCCCCCAAGTCTCCGCAATACACAGTCCCAAAAATCTAAAGATAAATCACCAATGGAGAGAATCAGTAAAAGATCGTCGTAGCAGAGATGACGGGGATTATCAGGGTGGCGCAGATTCGCGGGTGTTTCAATCAGTTCCACTTGCCGCGTCGACGCTCTGAATCTTTTGTCTCATCCGTCGTTCCCTATCTTCGTATTTACCCGTCGTGCCTGGCCGCCTGAGCAACCACCTCCGCCTCCGCCCTCGCCACCCGTTTGTCGTTGCAATAACGCATTTCCACGTAGCTTTGTCGCGCCCTGCCAGGTATTTGCTCGTCATTCCTAGCCCGCTTGCCAACGCTTTCCCGTTCTTCCATCCCCCCAATCCCTGTCTCCGTTGGTCGCGATACAAAGGAACGCGCGACGCGTGCACTGGGTGAGCAGTAATTCCGTGGCCCGGGATTACGATACGCGTATCGTCGTTGTAATTTCGTGCCAACAGTATCCTCGTTGCGACACAGTTACCCCAACGACACTTGCTAACAGAATTTTAGCAGTCTGCACTGCAATTTGGAATCCCTACTGTTAATAGATGAACCGTGGAGATTGAATTAAGGGGATGCCACCTTGGACGTCTGAAAATCGTAGGTTGATTAATTGATTTAGCAAATTTTTCATTTAAATAATGAAGTCAATAGAAAATCTGATTAATGGTATTTATTATATATCATTTGAAGGTTGAAAGAAGATAAACAAATACATGTTTTAATCCTCAAGAGATATATAATAAATAGTATTAATCAGATTTTCTACTGAGTTCATTATTTAAAAGAAAAAAAATGTTAAATAAACCTACGATTTTCAGGCGTCTAAGGTGGCACCCCCTCTTAAGATAGGTACGGGTTTTTTTTTAGTGAAATAGCGAATCGCAAATGTGGGATAAAGTTTATCAGGCACATGTTCGCTTTCGAGGAAATCATCTTTTATCGAGCACTATCAGTTATTCTGATCACTGTTATGTAAAGTATTGTGTCGAAAGAAGAACAGGGGTTCTGTCTCGAACTACGAATAACGCTACCCCCTGCTCTTCCCCTCTTCTTCCCACTCTCGCTCACCCACAGTCTCTCCCATTCCACGCGATAAGGTATTAAAGGCTGGCAAGTTCAGTCCCGAGACGAATCTGTATTATCATTTTTACTTAAACTCGCAGTATCGTTCAGCTATTTCCATGCTCCTCGGATCTCGTTGCCCCTGCGATTAGTTCTTACATAACTGACGCAAGCCGTTATCTTGGAGCTCGCATCCACGCTAACCCAGACCTCGTTTTATAACTTGATCCAAACGTGACCCAGATTTTGTTTAGATTCAATCCTGACCTAATCCCATTGGTTTTATCTTATCTCCCAAGTTCGCGCCCACTGCTGCAACACTGGGTCGCGCCTGTACCTAGCCCTAGCTCCTCCACCACACCCACCACCGACTCCGTGCCGTGCTCGTATTCTTCAGCCTTTTCCACGAATCCCATTCCCTCTTCTACGCCCCGCGCTCCATCGAATTTGAATACAATGCAAATTCCGGCTGCTTGGATCATGAACGGGATCACTGAACCGTTTAATCGACAAATTGACACCAATATTATTGGCGCCTTTAATCTTGATCAGAGAAGTGAGGTTTTCTGGTATATTTGAGTATTTCGAAGCAGAGCATCGACTAAGCTCGTGCTGAGCTCAAATTAATCATAATTTAGAAATCTTGTTGCAAACCAGATGATTCGCGTTGGGGAAACTTCGTCCTTCTATCTAATTTAGCAGCTTAAATCGAACGGGAGCGGGGTTCAATTCAGTGTCAATATTTTCTGAATCGAACCACGTAACCCATTTTACGTTCTAGATTCTAGACTCTGCCGCAAGCTTGGTCTAAGCATTTTTCAAAGTCAATCTTGATTTAACCTGAATACGTAACGGCCCCCCTTATATCTAGGCCATACTTTATTCAAGGTCGAAAGTTTCCCGCTACTTTAAGGGTTATTGGGTATTACACAATTTTCCATACTTTTGAGAAACTTGATACTGAAAGTATAAATAATATCGTCTTACATTAATGTATAATGGAAAACACATGAAAAGCAATATGACTAGTTGAAACTCGTCTTGAACGTGGAAGCATGGGAATGCTCGTCTTTGAGGTACAATAATATCCACCTTGGGCTCTACTTCGAAACCCTTTTATTAATTGCACGCTTTGTTCCGTTATTTATTATTGGACGGGTCGTGAGTCGAGTCTCCAATTTAAATATAAAAGCAGATAGTGTCCCTAACATTGTTATAGTACAGAACCGAACAAACAGAAAAACAACCCTCGTAATACTCACAGTCAAACTTTCACCATCCCCCGTACGAAATCCCAGCTTCACTACACAAGTTACTAAAAAACTTGATAAACCTTAGATTTACATATTTAAAGTCCCACTCACCTGATCTCCCAATCGAATATAGCATTGCGAAACCTAAAGAACCCCGATGACACTTTTTTTTTCAAATTCACCATTAATTGTTTAAACAAAGCCCCCAGCATAGGGGTGGCGTCATTCCCTCGGCTCCCTTTGCGCTTCTTCGTGTCCGTCACTTCCGGGTGAGGGGCTCACACGGCTGGACGCTCCTCGAGCCCCCCACCCGGCGTCCCGGCGCCTGGCGTCGTCGCATCGGGTGGGGAAACACAAGGACTTCTGGCTTCAGTCGCGTACGAGCAGTAGACGGAGACGCGTCGATTCGATCGCCGTCGTTTCTCGATGGGAAACCGGTGAACGGACACGGTACGGCCCGCTATTCCACGATCAAGTCATTTCGCAGTCATTTGCAAGTCATTTAGCATCCGCGTGGCATTCTTCAATCTTTCGCGTGCTCAAGAAGCTGCTAACTCTCTGTGCTCTAATTATACGCGAGGACTGTCACAGTGACGTAATTAAACGATTTTTTTTTACAAATTCTTCCAACTTTAAGTGTAACAATAATTGGTGCAACACACTTGGTGCACAGAGGGTTACGACACCCCTTCGCGACGCAATCTCTCCCCCTGTTTCCATTCTCAGCCCATCTCCCTTCATTCACTCGTCCGGTCAATCACTGGTACTTTCACTCAATCGCTTCCACCCCCTTTTCGCTTGAACCGAGTCCAAATGGACTCGATGCACTTAGGCTGTAGCAGTGGGACCTTGAGCTGCGTTCTTCCGGGGTGTCGTGGATCGAAAGTACGTCCTCGGTGTCCAAGTGCAGTAGAAACATATGGTTCGATTAGCGAAAACGAAAGTGTCACTCCAGAGCCTCTAGTTCCTTCCGACGTGCGGTCAAATCAATCCAACGAAGCGAGGGAACGAATGTCACTGATATACTCGCGGATCTTCTACGTATAATTCTCAATATCTGTCGCGCTTGTTCCCGTCGACAAATCGCACGATGCTCCTCCAACAGCGATCCTCAGAATAACAAGGGTGGGCGAGTAAACGGGGAGGAAAATGTTAGACACGGGGCGGAATTGGAGCAGTCATCGAGTTCCGACGCTAAGAAGCAATTTCCACGGTAATTTCATGGTAAAACGATGCGAGGAAACTTGCCCTAGCTCTCGAAATTCTGTATTCTTAACTTGCAATCGAGTTTCTTCGAGACTCTAATCTCCTCCTCCGGCTATGTCGCTCCGTAAGCAGTCGAACGTTCTTGAAAATTGACTCGAAACAGACGATGCAGCGCGCTTTACGAAATAGTCTGTCAGTGAATCAGGACTGAAGCGTTTCGAGGATTTTTCTTCGTGCTCTCCTTGCCGCCGAAGACGGGCAGAACTTTCGATCCCGCGAGCTTGGAGAACGCCTGGAACCAGGGAAAAAATAGGCGAACGGAAGTTTCCCTGCTTGTCCGTTTCGACGTTTATCTAGAGTTATCGCGAGAAACGGTCGTATATTAGTGCGGACTGCGGAGAAAGTTTCACGGTCTCTCTGGCGAGATGATCGTCGCTTTTACTTGGCAGTCGAATGACAAGCAATACGGGACTCGAGTATGAATAATTTATCGGCTTTTTTCGACGTCGACGTTCTTTGTCGCTTTCCATCAATCGTCTGGCGTGAATTACGCTGTGGGGAAGGTTTGACCAAGCCTTATCGAGCTCTGTAACTTTCCTAGGCAAATTTCTGTGTGATTAGTTAACCCTCGTCTGGCGGGGATGGGGTCAATTTTGACCCCAACGTAATTTGTTGCGGGGATATTCTAGGATTAGCTTTTATCGTGTATTTTTCTTGTGATTTAAAATTTTTGGTTTCGATGCAATTATTATTATTGTTATTGTTATTATTTTTATTATTATTATTAGTATTTTACGAGCTTAGTTCGGTGTTTATTACTATTATTATTATCATCATCATCATCATCATCATCATTATTATTAGTATTATTAGTATTATTTGTAATATTTTACGAGCTCAGCTCGATGTTTATTATTATCACTATTACTATTATTATTAACAGGAATCCCCCAAGTATACAAAAGTATATAAACAAAACAAAGAATAGTAATAAGCGATAAGTAACGTAAGTACATAGTTTGAAATACATGTGTCCGCCATACGAGGGTTAATAATTTGCAGTGACTCTTGGGAATCTTTTATTCCACCTATTCCAAGTAATCGTGGAAAATCGGGAATTGAGGTGGGAGGCTCGAGCAATCCTCGCAGAGCAACACCTCTGCAATTAATGAATTAATTGAATCTCCGTGACGCTTGCACGCGCCACGTCCAGAACGGGCTTGCATCACTGTCCGCCGTTGGTGGCTCGTTGGTCAATCATCGCCTGTCCTTGATTAACCGTGGAAAATGAATATCAATGATCCTAGGTCGCAGCAGTGGACACTTGTTTGCGAGTGTACTCTTTTCATTTCTATTCTCGTGGACTCCAACGATTCGTAGAAACGAGCTGGATTTTTCCTCCTCTCATTAGACTCGATTCCTCGTATCCGAAAATCAATCTGTATTCCTGATATTGAACTTGACACTCCAACGACAATTTTTAACCAATTAGAGATAGAAAAAGGATGTCGACGCTGGTCACGTTCGTTTTATTGTCCGAACCCCCTAGCTTAATGACGTCACGCTAATAAGAATTCAGTTGCGTATAAATTTCGATCGCCTCGAGACCCGATCGCGATACGATAGCCTCGGCGTCGCGGAAATTTTGCAACGCGACGAAGAGGAGTACTGGCGCAAGCGAACGTTGAATTTATACGACGCTCGAAAAACCTTGTTTGCCACGCGCCGTCCACTACATCCATAATACTTTCATCCAATTACTGTATCGAGACGCGACTTATCGCTACCCTCACCCCCTTCGTTATGTAAATTTGCCGATGCCTCTGTCTGGAAGCGACGGAAGAAATACGATTATGCCACGCTAATGAACGAAATGTGATTTGCATACGGTAGTGATAGAAAGAAAGTTGAAAGTGAACGGTAACAGAACGAAGATCTTCATATCTTAAAGTTATATTCAGTGAATATTAATATTAATTTATATTTACACAGACATTTAAAAATATGAGAGATTTAAACTCTCCTTCCCCCACCACTGTAAATCTACACAGTGTATTTTGCTTCAAAATTCATCAAATCAAAAAGAATAATACTAGTTGCACCTGCTTGGAGTAACCAATGCACCGATTTCTAGCTCTGAATCTCGAAATCGTCTAAAGTTGAGTATTGATTTCTGTTTAAAAGACACGTGGGTTAAGGGTGGACAGTGGAGTGTTGGTACACTGGAGAGACAAGCAGAAGCCACAGTAGAGGAACGTATAGACTATATACAGGGTGAACCAATAACATTTACTACTGGAATATCTTTGAAATCGTGGGAAGTAAGAGGATCATTATGACCAAACTTTCATCTGAAAAAGTGTTCCCTCGCTTCCACGATTTCGTGGATATTCAAGGCGGTAAATCTTCCTGGTCCACTCTGTATATCAACGTAGCGGGCGTACTTGGTGAAGAATGTAACTTCTCGAGGCGTTTCTTTAATCCCGCTACGGGGGTCGATAAATTGGGCCGAATTTACGAGCCTCCTTACATTCGATGCACGCTCGTTATTTCCGTCCGGGCGGGCGAACTCGGAAGCCACTGGATTATGAACGGTGCCGCGACGAACCACGTATTATTTCGACAGCCCAAGAAATTAATAGCTTTTGCGTCGTTGCTAAAGCTTCCTCTTCGTAAATAACGTCGCTCATTGTCCCTTTTATCGACCACTGGTGAGATCATCAATGTTTTATCGCTGGAGGGGCGTGGAATTTTCGAAAGGTCGGCGAGAAACACCTGTCTCTTCATCGATAGAGAATCTGTTAGAAGAGAACCTGCAGGGAGGCTCGATTCCTTTTCAATCGCTTCAGAGAATCTTTTATTACAAGTCCGAGGAATTCTGGGAACGGAAACATTTTAGTCGAGCACGATCAGCATTTTGGAGATTCTTGTAAAAAGGATTCTGCTTGCTCAGAGGTATTAGTGCTCCCTCGCTGTTTCAGGTCTGTGAAGTTGGCACACTCAAGTGCAAATTTTTATAAATTCGAACCAATTCTCGTTCGTCCAATCAAAATTTTCGTTTTTCCACCCATTGAAAAAAAGTTATTTCCAAATTAAAAAATTTGGCATCAGCACCCGTGTGAATATTTTTCGTGGATTTTGAAATGGGATATCATGGTCCACGTTTGGCCACCCACAAGTTTCGTTTGTGCAATATTCAAAGGAAAATTGTGACCAAATTAAAAAATTTCGCATCACCCATGAACATTTTTCATTAATTTCTACGTGGGATATGATTATTCACGATATGTCCACGTTTGTCCACCAACAATTTTCATTTGTCGATCTAGTAGAATCGAGTTATTAACAAACAATCACAACAAAACATTGACTGCCCTGAGCACTTCTGAGTTCTGATTGCATTTCTTCAATTTAAGGGCAGATTCTGTTGCAACAGCTCCCAAAACTAACTAATATTTACGAATGACAAGACTCTACAATAATTAATAAATAATCAGAAGCATCGACATAACAAAAATGTTTTCTGCAAGTTTAAAGATGCCACCTTATATCCCAAAAGAGTTTACTCCAACATTAACAATAGGCAAAAGAAGACATGAATATCAGTTACTTTTGGGGCTGTTACACGAGACTGCTGTTTTCATTTTCTAAACATTTGCACGTAGCGGCGCCAGCTTCTCACACCCCTTGCTGTTTGTTCGTCGAGCAGATGTCGTAGCAATCTGCTTTCGTCAAAGCGGCGACACTGCCGCGTGCGAGTTCGCGACGTTAAGTTTACAGTAGCTTACACCGTCTATTCGAATTGCCTGGAATATAATCAGGTGACGCGGAAGCGGAGGCGCGCGTGGGAGCGGAGTCGCGCCGAATCGATAAGAACGAGAAAGCTTGAGCAACTTCATTTACGCGGACTTGCAGCCCCGAGTGTCGCCGTTATATCTCACCCGACACTGCACGCCCACCGCGCAAAGAATAAATTCTAATTCCGAGGACTCTTAAAGGGCGCAGGAGGGGCGGAGGGCGCGGGCTGTGGCCTCATGACTAATTCAATCAGGTCGCGGCTTGTTTATTGGACTGTGAGCTACTAGCCTTATTGATTGAAATTCGTCCAAACACGGCGACTAAAAATAAAGAATCGCCCGTTGGATATGGGCGCAACTGCGGAGCGATTGGTCGGTCGGCTCTATGAGGATTTATCAGCTAGAGCGATTGTTATCGAGTGAGTTTCGTTTAGGTTCGATACAGGGTCGGACTATCCAGAGAAATTAGAATTGGGAGTTTACGGTGCCTCGTGAAGCGTCGAAGTCAAAGCGAAGCTGACAAGGGAAAATCCCGAATCTGAAAATTCCAAAAATTCTGAAACTTTGTGAATATGTGGGAGATTTCCCCCTGATTACACCGCATTTTTTTTGGCGCTCAAATTCACTCTAAGGGGGTGAAATTAACCCCTGAAGATTCGGCTATTTGTCAATTTGTCAATTTCATTTTGTAACACGCAATCTGTGAGAGACAGAAAAAAGTTTCAAGACAAAAGTTACTTCACCCCCTTAGAGTGAATTTGGGCAGCAAAAAAATGCGTTGTAATCAGGGGGAAATCTCCCACATATTCACAAAGTTTCAGAATTTTTTTGAATTTTCTGGTTCGGGATCCTCCCTTGTGAGTCTTCTATAGTCACAGCAAAGTCAACTGTCTGCTCAAGGGGAACACCCACACCAAAGCCTGCGAGTATACAAAACCTCCATTCACAGTCACCAAAGTGTAGACAGTAACTAAATAGAAGGGATATAGTTCCAAAGTTTACAGCTTTGAGGTTTCGTAATGCTTACCTCCTCAAAGAAAATACTAAATCTCTTGTTCCGAAACCTCAAAGCTGCAAACTTTGGGACTCCCGTAACAAGAACAGAGATGGTCAAATCGTTTATTTAAATAAAAATTCGAATAACGAATTAAAGTTAAAAAAAAAGTAACCACTGACTAATTTTTTTTTAACTTTTATTCGTTATTCGAAATTTTTATTTAAATAAAAAATTTTCCCGTCTCTGCCCTGAATGCATTGTACCTACCTCTGAGCAGACATTTAGTCCTGCTCCAACCATAGCCAATCTTCCTGTCCAAAAGTGGCCCAAAATAATTGCAATACCTTGCAATACAATATCGAAATAGCTAGAGGAATCAAGTTCGCATCGTGGGCCCGATCCAATTCGCGTACCTTGAAGATCGCTGAGCACCAGGAGGCAGTGGGTCGATATTTTTACAGTCACTTTCGCGTGCTCTATAAACGGACATACACGCTGCATTTCGATCCCCCGAAGATACCGAAGCAATCCGCGGCGACATCACGCCGTCGCGTCCAAGCGTTTGGCACCGGGCCATATCCAAAAAATTCCACCGCATTCCAGCCCCCCTTGCCCTGCCGAGGTAGAGGGAGGAACGAGAGAGCGGAAACAGCCGCGGAGGATGGCAATCGCGATCGTCCCCGTGGCACGTTTCGGCTCTGAGATCCCTCATACCGCGGAACACGCGCATCATCCTCATTCCAGCTTTGTTTTCCGAACCACTCGCTCTTCTAACGATATGCTGGCCACGTGGGTGATACCAGGTCGTTGCGCGAAAGTGAATGTCTAGGATTTTCGTGGACGAATCGCAGCAGCTTGGTTTGAGGACCTTGCAGCGAGAGGGGTGCAGGGCCATTTTTGACAATTTTTGAGTTATGACGTGGAATATACGTAAAAAATTCTATACGTAAATTTTTCTTTAGAAATATTAATATTAATATTTCTATTTTTCTATTTCTATATTAATATTTGTATTATAGAATATTTTTAACCAAAAATAGAAATATTAAAATAGAATATTTCTATAGAAATATTAATATTAATATTTATATTTTTGTATTTCTATATTAATATTAATATTTTTATTATTGAATGCTTTTCCTCAAGAAACAAAAATAAAAATTTATCAACTCGATAACTATTACTTATTGTGTACAAATATATATTATTCTTGCTGCAAAGCCCTCATTTAGACTTTTGTGAAATCGTGAATCTTTTATTTAGATATATGCGGTCCGCAGATGTATATCTCTTTCTATATTTCTCATTCGTGGACGAGAATCGTGACTATTCCTCTCGTTGCATATATTACTCGCTACATTTCCACAAAATTTAAATTATGACGTGACCCACTTCTGCCGCGATAATTGCAAAGAAATTGAATTCCGAAACGTCATATCCGATTCCCCCCAAAATTTCTCCGCTGACAATCAAGAGACACTCGCTCGCCACTCTCATTCCTCACACAAATTTGACCCACGCTCCATTTAGGATTTGTATTTCGGCGCAGCTCGTAGTCGACTGGAATCTATAGTTTCCGAAACGACCAGCATTTCCTAATTCAATGGCGTTCTCTGTCTCGCATTGTCTGCGAACGGGGTGAAATGGTCGTTTGTCCCGCGCAGGTGTTCCGCCCGGCCTTTTTCAGTCTTCCGCATCGGTCATCGCATCCATCATCGCTTGAAATCCCTTTAAATCGCGTCGATAATACCAGATAACACTCCGAAGTGTCAGAGCCTAGCCACTTGCACCGATAGACACAGTCAGCCTCGATCAGGCACAACAGTAAAGCGTTTATCAAACTGTTTTTAACAAAACGTCTCGAGTCCCTCCCCCCAGAACACCGTGCAGCAAGTTCACTGATAATCGAGACGAACTTGCTGATGCCTCTATAGATTCTCTCATCGCTGAGGCGCGGATCTTGCCCGAGCAGACGGCTCCCCTGTAAACGGATCGATAGGCAGAGGAAACGAGCATGGCCTCGACGATGTTCCACCGCGACCAAGAAGAAGACTCCGCCGACCCAACAGCTCTAGACTCTGAGACACTCGAGGCAACGGAAACTCGACTGAAAACGCCTTGAAAGAGTGACTGACGGGGCGCGCGGGGCTAGAAAGACTGAAGGAGTGCGGGGATCTAGTGTCCAGGCTCTCGAGGGCAGCGGATAGCTCGAAGACTGCGGATAGATAGTAGCCGGAGGGTGGTAGAGGTCTTCTATCGTTGACGGGCGAACACCAGGCGATTACGGTGTCGTACCCGGTGTTCAATGCGAACCGAACAAGATTTGGTGCATACCCAGCGTACGTGAAAAGATCCTCGGGCACGAGGACGGGGCGCCGAAGAGATCGTCCTCGACAACGACGATCACGACGACGACGATGCTGCGCTCTCCGGCGCGCGTCGTTCTCCAGGACTCTTCCGCCTCGACGTCCTCGACCCTGTCGGCGCCGCCGACGCCCGTCCACCACCAAGCTGCGTCCAACACCAGCTCCACCGTCTCCTCGCGTCTTTCCCTCCTCGACACCTGCCACAGGAAGATCAGGTTCTTCGGCGAGCTTGTCGCGTGAGTCCCTCCGTCTAGTTCCATCTCGTCTAGATCTCTCTATCTCTCTCTATAGTCTATATATAATGTGCGTCATATATACACGTGTGCGTATTCGATGGGGTGTGCTTGAACGAAGGAACTTGGTATAGTTGGGACTGAAGAGTTTGGCTGCTCGAAGCACTCATCTCCAAATCCCTCTGTCACACCGGTTTTTTTTTTTTTTTTTTTTTTTTTATTATGGTATTAGATACTGCAAGTGTTGTGTATTTGATTACTTTGGTGTATTTGGAAGGCCTGGGAGTTTGAAGAGGAGAGGGTGTGAAAGTGATAGGCGTAAGTGAGTGTGAAGAGCAGCTAAACTCTTTGCCTCGACTGCTAACTTGAGGATGGCCCAGGTGGCGAATGTTCCGAGGGGCCCATTTTTCGGGAAAATGAAGAGGTAGTTTACTGAAAACGATCTAAGTGTTTGGATAAAATCATAAGTTTTTTTTTTAAGATGGGCCTTCTGGCAGGGACTCAGATGGCAACTGCTTATCGGTCGCCCGTTAAATCCGCCACTGTGAGGAAGTGCAATTTTTAGTGTTCCACGTTGTTGGACAATAAATGAAAGTCACCTGCGTCTGTATTAACGAACATAGGTGATTAATCTCTATTTATAAGCATTGCACTTATTGAATGGAATGATCCAGCAGATCATTTCGGATTCCATCAATTAAATCTTAGCTAAACTCTTTAATAAAGATTGCACTTCGTACCTGACAAACCAAGCTCTCTTCATTTGGGTACACCCTGCATAAGCAGGATGTAAAATAATAGGTATTGCAAGTTAATGCTTCTAAAACTATGAAATATTGTTTTATCAGTTACTAAAGAGCTTTTCTAATTACCCCGCGATACTTGATTGCAATATCTGCTGTGAATCGGAAGTAATCTTCAAAAATTCAAGCAAATTTTAAAGCTTCACTTTGGTTCCTCGAATTAATCACGATCAATTATAACACTAATAAAGATAAACCCTGTTGGAATTCAATAAAACACAGACTCATACTTTTAGAGACATTCTGCAACACCTCCGTTAATTTTACACTCTGCAGAAAAGGTTGGCTGCAAACACCAGCACAGCCAAAAAACAGACGGAAGTGGAATTCACGTGTTTCCGTCTGCACCGCGACTTGCAGCCCACCTTTACGTCTCACTCTGTGTTTGGCCGGCTGAAAGCCATTGATTATGTTTTTTGCATGTGATATTTCTCAGTTCACGCACCGAGGAACGTGGGTTTTCATTGTTTAGCGCTTTCGTTGGTCGGCGTTAGGTATCTTTCCGTTTCCCGTGAAACGTCGAGTCTCTTTATCGGGACTAGGTCCACCATCTACATGGATGGGAGCGGAGAAAAATCGACGGAGAAATCAAGGAACGTATTGATCGCATGCATTGGGCAGACAGGGCAGAAGCTACCGGTTGGATTCGGAGAAATTGTTAGGAAATGAATCGTATTCATTCGCGGAATTGGATATCGAGGTGTACCGTGTTAAAATTGGAAAAGTTCAATGTACATCTTCCCACTGGGCGTACAGTACCGTCCATAAATTTCGGATCGCCATCGTTTTCCACCTGCAACTGAAATTCTAAAAGAAACTCCTTGACTCATGGCCCCTAAAAGGAGCCTTGGAAATTCTCTCCTAGTATATTTCTTTCTATCCTAAAAGACTTAGAATAGGAAAGCAAGTAACATCAGCAGGTAACAAGAAGTTTAAAACACTGACCCCGAACGTGTGGACGATGTTGTAAATTTTTAAAAATTGAAAGTCTCTAAAAGTGGAGGGAACTATTTTAAATTACTACAAGCGCAAACGTTTACATGCATGGGTGTACTGTGCCAGTAGCTCTCGCAGAACAAAACACGCGAATTTAAAAAAATAGTCGAGTGTAAATACGTGCACCAAGCAATAGTGAAGCTTTTAGGTGAAATTAAAAGGAGGAAGTGGAGAAGCATGCATCTCCATCTTAAGTTTAAGCATGCGCATTGCATGCTTCACTATTGCTCGGTACACTTATAACTAACAACTGAAACTGAGCTAATTGAACACACAAGCAACATGTCCAAGATCGATGGCATTAAATACCACCTGCATCGATATATCACTTTCTCAGAGCGATTGCACAGATAAGAGCGATATTGCATCGCGTGATTAATACCTATTTTTCAATTATTAAGCGTTCCTTTCTCCTTTTTTAACGTCACTCACTCACGATTGACATGATCGATAGGTAGGGAGGAGTGTAATCGGTATTAATTAGAAGATAATTATATCAGTTTTCGACGAATAGATAAGGTTGATTAGCGACCGTCAGGAGAATAGTATCTCAAGGTGACTGGATGTGTGTCTTGCAATTTAGTGTGCGATCTCTGGTCAAAACTGGCAAAACGTTGAAGGAAAGAGGGAAGAAAGTCGGATTGGGTTAATTAATTGGAATGACGATGTGAATCGGAACGAAGGAACGAGTTGGGCCAGTTTTCTCCAAGCAAGCGCGGCTTCTTTCCACTGGCATGAGCTTTCATAGAGGAAAGAGCGTAGACGTGGCTGAATTTTGTGGCTCTCGTTGTACGTTTGCATGCGAATAGCGTTTACCATTGGCAGGAGGCTGATGCAACTCCACGAGATCGAGTTTGCCTGAACGGGCAACCCGAATCGCGATCGGTTACTCTTTAGAAACGGCACTTTTGTTAACGAACCTGGCGATACACTTTGGTTTTCACCTTTTGAACGTTTGTTATATGTTATTATTTCTTGTCGAATGAAAGGAGCTCTTTAGTGGACGAAAGTAGTCGAATAGGATCGACCACGATCTTTTTAGAACATAGTGGTACACTACTTTAGATATAGTCTAGTGAGATTGTTGTAAAGTGTCCCGAAGGTAAGGAAGCGACAAAAAATAATTAGTTATCCAAATATTAGTATAGATTATAGATGATAGAAAACCGTGCCATTAAAATTGTTTGAATTCTCCATCTAGAACGGGGCTTCTTAATCTGGAAGCCAGGATAAACTGATCTTCCCATCTAGTTCTGTCTTGTTTTATATTCTTAAAGCAGGCCCTGCACGATGAGATTTATCTTGAGACATGTCTCATCGTGTGGGGCCCGCTTAAGAATTATAGTCTGAAAAGAACAGAGTCCTCTAAGCTGCCAATGGGATTCATGACCCCAGAAACTTTAAGGGTCTTAAGAGGCCTATTTTTATGAATTTTTTTTCAGGAATTATTGTACGGATTTTAATGTTCTTTTTTTTTAAAGTATTTATTATTCCTTGCTGTATATTATTGTATTTTTCATATTTCCAAAATATAATTACAAATGCATGGATTTAAGCGCAGAAGTTCTCCTCGGCGTCAAAATGATAAAAACAGAATGATTGTGTCCTACGGGGGTGTACGCATAAAGTGGACTAGACTTATTGATTTATCAACAGTGGGTACAAAATAGCGGCCTTGCAAAGAAAAAGTTCCGGATTTTCTATCTATTTTTCGATCTTTTTTTCTCGATAGAACAAAAACTATTTATCACACCTGGATGATTCTACTATTAGTCCACTTTATGCGTACACCCTTATAGGACATAATCATTCTATTTTTATCATTTTAGGACCATTCTAAGGTCGAGGAAGAGTTCCACAGAGGGTCCGTGTTCTCGCTAAGACACAAACATTGCAATTTAATATTTATATTTTGGAAATATGAAAAATATGATTCTATACAGCAAGGAATAATAAACACTCACCCCCAAAAATGTTGAATTCCGTACATTAGTTCCCGCAGAAAAATTCATGAAAATAGGCCCCTTTTTCGCCCGGCAGAGTAGAATGGTCCTTTAAGAACCCCCGATTTAGAAGGTCCAAGAAGACTCGAACACCACCAAAGCTGCAGCTATAGTCAGAACAGAAAATCATGGTCGCCCAAGGTCACTGGGTACACATGATCAAAGTATGACGAAACACTTTCCACGCCTGCAACACACCCGCCGACAATTTCCAAGGAACCCATCAATCTTCCGTTTCTAACTCCCGGAAAGTTGTTCCCCGTCGATAGCAACGGATGACGCGCGATCGGTTAGTCGAGGTGAATTCACTTTTGAACGAGCGAAATGGCGCTGCACGTAGAAAAAATGGCCACCATCGGTCTTGCCAGGGGATTGCTCGAGATACAGCGGAATAAAGGAACTTTAATCAATTAACTTTCGTCCGGGAAGGAGCCTCATTTGTCCGAGGAACGCGGAAGGGGGGCAGCGAGCAGGGAAATGTCCGACGAGGACATTTAATGGCGATAGATTAAATGCGAATTGAACAGAGCCGAGAAGCGGTCGGGAACGTTCGTTCGATTCTACGAATCCGATAATTCGTTAATCTGATTAGCAAACCCGTGTCAGTCGATTAAATACGAAATGTCCCGTACATGACGCGATTAGGATAGTTGGTGTTCCTGAAACGCAGTACATAATGAGTAAACGATTGAAGTGCGCGTGGTATCGGCTGCCTTCCATAAACTGTCAATTATCGTCATCCGTTTAAATAAGAGAACGTCTTCTTGGATTCGAGCACGTAAATTCGTTAAAAGCAGTCGGACAAAAATATCTTGCAAATGTGTAAATATAAATTATTTATATACTAATAGGTTCCTTATTGAATTTTTTATTTTCAAATATTATAAATATTTTAATATCATAAATATTATATTTAAATTATTTTTGATAAATTTGTGGAATATAATAATAATTCGATGAACCCATAAATTATAGGTATTACTAGAGTTGGTATTATCAAGGGCGATAAATTTATTTATAAATAACGGCAGTAATAATAATACATTTTGATTTATTTTTTACTAAGCTACTTATTGATTAATTATCTCTAAATATACCTACAAATAATTTATTAATATATCTTGATATTAATATAACTTAATACATATTGTTACTAAAATGGGTAGTAACTAAATTAGCAATAGGTAGCAAATAGATACAATTGAAATTCAATTTATATAAAAATAATCAAATAAACGTTTACCAAGAACTCGCTGTATCAGTGTCTGCAAACGGAAGTCTGGAAGCTCGCTGGTGGTTAATTGGACGTGAAGTTTGTAACCGCGCGCGGTAATGACCGGCCGAGCTCATTGCAGCGCGACAAACCGTGAATTTGAATTAACATATGGACATTTTTTCAATGCAAAAATCACTGCGTCGCGGAGACATTAATAAAGAAAAATCTCGTGTCACGCAATTAAAAATGCAGCGCGCACTCTTCCTAGAGCCGCTGGAAATTGCTGTCTTCTTCGAGTGAAACGTGAACTCGTAATGTGTAATCTACTGAATACTGTGAACAGTCTTTCTAATTTACCGAGACCCTCTCGCAATAATCCCGCTGAAATATCCACCTGTCGTTACGCACAACACGCAAAACCACCCGTGGTTGGTTTTCTGTCGGGTCCAACTTACAACTGAGCTTTCATGGGCAACTCATTTAGAAGCAGATTATTTTCTCCATGCTCGAACACGACCATTACTATTTGGAAAAATTTAAAAATCTGAAGATCTGAAAATCTTACTTTTCATCTCAACTATTAGGTCGATGGAGAATTTCGTTTCCCATATTTCACACATTCCTATCTTCTTAAGGGGACACAGTACTTTTTTTGCTCGAAAATTAAGCATTTATGATTTTTTTTCTGTATGAAAATGAAATGCTAGAAAAGTTCTTTGAATACTTTCAAACAGTGATCTTTCATTTGCAGCAAACCCCATCTTTCTACCATTTAATTTTCATGTAGAAAAGAATTGATAAAGAATGCTTAAGTTTCGGGCAAAAAATGTACTAGGCACCCTTAACTTCACCAAAATTTCAATGGTCGATTTAGACCGAACTAAGATCGTCGACGCCCAGGATTTAGTTAGGTCTGCCTTAAATTAATCATGTTGTTAAGCTACTTAGATTAGGAGCTTGACCACCATTTTATGTTAAATTCGACTTGCTTCAGTCCAGGTTAAGTTACATTCAATTACTAATTTACGTTGACTCGTGGTGATCTCACTTGGGCTTAATTAGCTTTGTGTATCGGTTAGCTTGAAATTAGCTTCGACCAGATTCGATCTATTTTTTTGCGCCTATTTTCAGTCTGCTCAAGTGAAGTTTGCCTTTAATTTCGCGCAAGTTAAATTGGGTCTGCACAGGCCAGGCGAGGTTCGTTTTTCGACGAGCGTGATACAGTCGGCGAGACGCTGCCGCAATTTCAGAGGCTTCTGGATGGAAACTTGCTAATTACGAGACATCCGAGCGGACAGGAGAAGAGGCGATGCACTTATGCTCGCCTCTTCTCTTCAAGCACACCGAAACATTTCGGAAAACCGTACCGGTTCGTCCTCCTGCTTTTTGCTTTCAACCTGGTCCACTTACCGTAGGCTCGTAAACGCTTTCCTGTGCGCGATTTATTTGGTATGCCCACTTAGAAAATTCGAAGCAACCGGTGCGGATTCTAATATAGTAAAAAAAATACTTCAATTTACTAATCAAAAACTAAGTGGTCACTCCCTACACAAATTTTCAAATTTTGGGACCCCCTCCATTGCTATTTTCTCTAGCCTAGTGACATTTTGGAACGAAAGAAGTATACCAAAACTGTTTCATATTTTTTAAAGTTTATTTATAACACGGTCCATCCGTTTCGTGCTCCAAAAAGTAAGGGAAACAGGCACATGTTCATAAATTTTCGTTTCTTTGTACCATTACTTCGTCCCTGGAATGTGGTGTAGTTCCACCGACCACAATCATATTCAATTTTATTTTCGTCACGCTGAGAAAAAATTGCATAGTGGAAAAGGGGCCTATGCCACCCGGTTTCTTGCGAACACATGGCAGATCTTATTTACATTGTTTCCAGAATGGAGATAACTGATATGCAGAGGAATTAATTATTTATACGAAGCAAACATAGAAATAAGTGGTAAACAATGCTCTCGTAAAGAGTATAAATGAGAGGATAATGAAAGAAAAATATTAAGAAGTAGATAGTGGTAACATACAAAACAATATTAATTAATTTCTCAGCTAAAATTTGATAATAGTTGTCATTTACCATCTAATTCAAGTAAAATAATGGTAAATAATTACAATTTCCTACCGCATTTCCTACGAAAATAATTGTTCCTCCAATAAATGAGACTGGTAGAAATATTTCCTTCGAATAATAATTTTTTTTAGGATAAAAAAAATTATTCATTATTCTTAAGTAACCTCATTTTAATCAAAATTTATATTTATTTATTTTCTCATGATGATTATCCTTTATCCAAAGATTATTATTACAACATTTTATTCGAATAATGCTCAGCTCTGCTCTAAAATCATAAAACGGTGGCATGTGCCCGTTTTCCACTGTGCCCCTCAATTCTCCACTTTGCAGCCCTTCTGAAGGGTACCTGCATCGATTCGATCTTAGGACCAGGGACTACGTAATTCGATTTCCGCTCGCAGAAGCTCCCCAAAGATTTGAATCGATAGCAGCAGCCTCGTTCGGTCCAGTAGACCAGCAAACTTAACGCTGCCCTTTATTTCACCGTCGCATCCGGCAGACGAAGGGGGAGGAATCGATGCGAATGCGGTAACGTCACCAGCAACATATTGCTGGTGGTATTAGCGATACCAGGCTAATGAGCTTGAACGCGTTCCAAAATTTGAGGGGCAAGGAAAATCACGGGCCGCCCTCCAAAGTAAAGTGCATTTAGAGCAGCTTAATATTGTCCTTGGTCCTGGAATGAAATTGCTTTTTCGAGTTCCATACGCACACATACACAGCCTAATATATTTTCGGTGTAACTGCTACTACCCGCTCGTCAAATTATAAAGTGGAGTCCCATTTCACAAGATCATTACTTACATTAGCAGTACTTCCAGTCTCATTTTCAATGAATCCTTTCGCTCGTTAACTCGCCCCCTTCTCTACCTTAACGCGCAATATAAAGGAATGTGGAAGGATACTCGAGTATTTGCATCGATTCTAAGTTTCTAGCCAGACAACGAAATATTACGACAAAGCGAAATGGCGTTGCGTCGCTCGGCTGAAGTTTCAAGCCCCAACGCGATAATACGCAAAGAACCGCGGCGATAGGAATCAAAAGAGATAGCAGGGACCCGCGGAGAAGTCTGAAGCGGGTTTGCACTCGCCTTTCTTGGGGGCTTAAAATAAGCGCTTAAAATCTTAAAATATAATTACGCATTGAAAGTGCGCGGCAATGGGGAGTCATTCTGGTCTTAGAGCTGTGCAGGTGTTGCTTGAAGAATCGTTATTCAGACTCTACTAGTGGTTATATGTAAAATAAGAGTTTTCTTTTTGTTCTTTATATTTATCCACTGTTTACTTGCCTGCCACGGGATGAATGGGGACTCGTTAGGCGTTTGGATGTTGCCCCACGTACGCCTGCTCTTGGACACCGAGATCAATGGAATGTTATTTCAGGGGAATCACGCGTTATAGAGTTTGTAATCAAAGATGTAGCGCGCGATGAGTAACACCGTCTTTCGCGGCGGGGTTATTGATACTTGCTCGATAATTCATGGCTTCCGAAGTGACGCAGGTCGCCAACTAGAGCGTTTTTGTTTCGCACCATTTTCCTTTAATCATTCAAGCCATTTCCATTACTAACCCAAAGGGATTAGACCACTTTGGCCGGATCAAGATATATCGCATCATTGGGAAGATATTTCTAAGTGACGAAAACACTTTTCTCTATTGAAATTTTTCAAGTTTTTTTTTCCAAGTTCTCTGTAAAAACAAATTTTGCGGCTGAGAGTGTACCATGGCGTGTACGGTTGGTCGGTGTACGTTATTTCTGATGAAAAGGTTTCTGAAACAAAATTTGAACAATAGAATATTAAATAAAATTTACTTGTCTATCGGCCGACGTTCAATTTTTCGATTGGGGTTGATAAATAACAAAATAGCCACACTTCGAAAAAAAGGGTCGATTGTCTTACAATCGACCCTTTATTTGCGCATATGTCAGGTAAAAATTACAATAACGTGAAAATTGAACATCGATTGATAGGCACTTCAGTTTTATTTAATAATCTGTTGATAAAATTTTTGTTTCAGAAACCTGTTCGTCAGAAATAACGTACTCACGCCATGGTATACTCTCGACCGCGCCATATTTGTTTTTAAAGAAAACTTGAAAAGAAAATTGCCTTTCGCCTTTATTGAAAATTTTTGAAGAAAACAAATTTGTCACTTAAAAATAAATTCCCAAAGACGGGGTATTTCTTAACTTGACCAAGGTGGACTACTCCCTAATGGGACGTTCCCATCGCGACAGAACACGAACAGCTTCTACTTTACACTAACAACAAACAGCATCGCGTGGCCGACTTCGATCTCGCAAAGAAGAAATAAAGTATCGGTGCCTCGAGAAATCGTTCCTTCGACTTCTAAACCCACCTTCGACTCCCGAGAACACGTAGCCCCGCGTCGCGTGTATCCCAGCAACGGGGGAAAAGAAGAGCGCGATCGAGGAGTGAGTTTTTCTCAAAGGAGCCAAGCCTCTCCTTTCAGCGGAACCTAGAATCAGCGCGCCGCTTTCAGAACTCCTCTTTCCCTCGCATCGATTTCTGAAAACGGCTGCTCCTCGAACTTCCCCAGCTTTGTCCCTCTCCACGCTAAGTAGCCGAATACGTGACCACCGGCTGGTTGAATCAAGAAGTTTCGCGTGCACTCCCCGCAAATATAAACAAGAGCGCGGGTTCCCAAGTAACGAGAATCCTAGTCGCTCAGCTGAGTCCCTCGTTTGTTGAGGCAGACCAGGCTTTAATCCTGAGACGGATAACACGAGAAAGATGTTTGTGCATTAACGGTTGCGGTGGACCTGCAATCGAGCGCGATACCACTCGCGAGTCGTCAGGACCGAGGCGGCTCATGTTTCATTCAAACAACGCTTACTCGCGTTCACGTAATTTCTGCTAGCCTCCAAACTGCCCGCCGCGATACTCGCGTTGGGGAAAGCACAGGGAGAGTTGACGCGTGGCGACGTTATCAGCCAATTTCGAGGGGAACGTAACAAAGGCCCTTTTTTTGGCCCTCATCCCGCCAATTCTACTGATAGTGTCTGATGGATTAAATTACTTTTCAAGCTGTCGACGTGGTAGCAGGATGATGGTTCAGGTTAAAGTTGGGAGTGCTCGCGATTATGAATGGAACTCGTGTTACAGCCAGCACTGTGTCTCGCGAATCAGGTGGTTGTGCCATTTGTAACTTTGCCTCCTGCGGATGCTATTCGTAGCATTTAAAGTTACAAGGGAAATTAGTAGCATCCGCGGTTGCCTCTCACAGTCTAAAGTGAAGTTCGCGCTGTCTCGTTTATAGAATTTTCGGGTGCAGGTGAACTCCGTGGTCGGCACGGCTGTACCGTTTGCAGTTGCAATTGAAATTAGCGGGAATTTCGGGCGTGTCATATTCTGTCGCGGGTTAAATTTAAGCCATTCATGGTTACGCCGCTTTCCACCCGCGCTTCAAGCCTGTACCATTGGCGGTCGCGGTAGTCGCTCCGCTAATTACATTAGCACGCCATTTTGTGAATGTACTGATTGCACCTGACGGATAGATTTGTTTTAAAAAAAAAAGATATTGGAGGGACGTACCAGGTGCGTGCACATTAATTCCATCAGCCACTTCAAGTCAGGGGTTGTAACGGCTCCGAAAATAACTTTTTCAACCTGTTAAACATATATCGGTTCTGATTGAAACAGTTAGAAGAAGCCATATTCTGAATAACTATTATAAGAACCCGATTTTTCTTTTATATATTTATAAATTAATGTAACAAAATATTCTTCTAAAATGTGGATATTAAAATTCATAATTCTTAATTAAATTATATTTATTAATATTTGTAATTCTTTGAAATTCGAAATTTTGTATGCTTTTACATTAAAATATAAATATAATTCTGTTAATTTAATCAATGAAATTGATCATCAATTATTATTGTAATAATAATAATTTCAAGATTATTTGAGTTTCTATAACTGTTTCGAGAACCCAAACCGATATCATACTGTTTTCAACTCCTGCTTCAGGTTTATTTTCATTCTACATAATCCTCTCAATATCACTCGAAATCCGTAATGATTCCCAAAATGGATCAACCCCGCCCCGCCCCACATAAAATACAGTAGCCTTTAAAGGCCACTTCCTCCACCACAGATCACCCAAGGCACAATTACCAATTTTACCTTCCAAAGACAATGACATATTCCCCCAAGTTTGCGCGAGAAAACCAAAGGACACAGGGTACACTCGGTTTCACACCCTCTGCATAATGATCCTAGCGCGGCCATTTGATTTCGTTCAGACTATACCTAGCCACGAGAAAGTTGCGCGACGCACGACTCCTCTCACGCCGAGCGGCAACCTGCTTCGTTGCTTGACCACAGAGCGCAAAGAAGCCTCCCCCGCAGGCGACCGCGACTAAACGAGCGATTTAACGCTGTTCGTAGAAAAGCCCGACGAAAGGAGAAGGATGCGGGAACCACAGAGGATCCGAAATTGTACCTCGAGGAGGCGGCCCTCGAAAGGCAGCTGCCGGAGCTGGACCTGAGGATGCTGGTCGATCTACCACCGGGGTTGGACTACAACGAGTGGCTGGCCTCCCACACCCTCGCACTATTCGATCACATCAACCTCGTTTACGGGACAATATCGGAGTTCTGCACCATGACGGGCTGTCCCGACATGACTGGTCCCGGCTTAAGGTATCTGTCCCGCCAGGGCTCAGCGCGGAATGCTGTGGCCCAAGGTCTTCGCGAAACACACCGATAGGTCTGTAGAGTGATTTTAGAGCGAAGAATGTATCCGTGATTGGAACAGTGCGCCATTGGAGGCTCTTATAAAGAGGAATCGAATGATATCGTTAACGGGGGTATTCTAGTGTAAGACGCGCTTTTTCTTACAGAACCTTCCTCGTCATAATTTGGTTCATGTATTTATGCATGTTTCAATTCCGGTTATTCTGCTCATCTAAAATAAAAACACCAAAATGATTCTTAATGACAAATTTGGCTATGGCCGGTAGGGGATGAAAGAAAAAGTCGATAATTAAAAGAATGTCACTTTGAAGTTTAAATCGTTCGACTAACGATTTTTCATGTTTTACGCAAAAAAAAAAATCGAATTTTGGGGCCCATCAAACTAGTGTACCCCCTTAAAGGATCGCTCTACTGCAATGTTTCCCAATCTTTTTTTCTATTTTAGACACGATTCCCTTTTATAATATTCCAATGACCTGCTCCCCTCTTCCCCATATAAATTAAGATAAATATGGCCTTCCTTTCATTTATGAAAAATCAATGTTACATCGTTAATAGAATACGACAATGTAACCATATTAAAATAAAAATATCTGTGGCAACGCCCTGAAAAACTTTTCGCGACCGAGAGATTGAGAACCACTGCTCCTAGTGTGTGCTTCTCAGTATCCGTTTCTAGTCAGAGATATGAGTTCCTCACTATCTTCTTTTGTGTGATATAAATTGATTTCTGTTGGTGGTACTTTACACGGAGGAAAATCACTCTACAGACTATATTCCGTTGTACTGATGCCTTATCCTAATTGCGATGGGTTCTACACTGTGAACCAGTTGGGATGGTCGAACGAGGCACTTGCTAGCGTCAGGCTGACAAAGAGCAAGGAAGGAGAACGATCGAAGACCATTCTTTGAACAGTTCCCCGCCTCTCCACTTTCACCATTTCCTCTCTGTTATCTCCTTTCGGTCGACATTACGCGCAAGAGTAATTCGCCTTCTTATCGTTTCAGAACGTATCTGTGGTTCGACGAGAAGGGGAAGAAAACGAGAGTGGCAGCGCCACAATATATAGATTACGTTATGACTTTTACACAACGCACCGTTAGTGACGAAACTATATTTCCTACGAAATATGGTAAGCTACCCCATTTCATTTCGCCTGAACCGCTGAGTATACTTGAACACGGCTTTCTTAGTCAGGGCCGATGTGAATTTTTGGGGGGGGCCAAATTTTATAATAATAAATATCTATGCATAGGGCTCTGCAAAATTTACGCTGAGCTTCTCGTGAACCGTGGGGCCTTTTAAGTTCTTGATACACACACTGCTTTAAAATAGAACGGTTTCAGGGGTGTAGCTTTAATGAAACTTTATTTTGTACAATTTTACACCAGCCAACGTCTTTATTAGCTACCATTATTATTTACACGCAACGGTGGTTGGATCCGAAATGAATGTGGCGGCCGCGCCACCGGGTGCTGTAGTCGTATTAATTGGCCGGTATCCTTGGTTGTTGCAGCAAATGAATTTCCTAGCTCGTTCGAATCGATAGTGCGTAAGATCCTGCGGCTACTGTACCACGTGGTGGCACACATATACCACTGCCACTTCAGAGAGGTAGCACTCTTGGGGTTGCACGCTCACCTCAATTGTGTGTTCGCCCACCTCACGCTCCTTAATCAACGCTTCAACCTGATCGATCCCAAGGAAACGGAGATCTTGGGGGACTTAGAGGCTGCCCTCTTGGGTAAGCTTAGCTACCTAGAAGGATCGATAGATTATTATGCAATGCCCCACACCGACTTTAACGTTCGTAACAGGACTGCACGGTTTTAGGGGAAACATTAGCGACACCAGTGTGATACCAGTCCACTAAAATCGCGCGATCTGTTAAGGACTAACGCATGGTGGTGTATTCGGTTATACTTTTAGAATTTTTTTAAGAAAGTATTAACATTATTGCACCCGTGATTTTTTTATTAATTATGCCACAACTTTGGCGGTAATAATTAATTTTTATATATAAAAATATTAGTCGTTCAATTTTCCGACATGAAATAAAATAATAAAAAATAATTAATAAAAAAAATACGGATGCAATAATGTTAATAGTTTTTTCAATAAAATTCTAAAAGAACGTTGGGTTTTAAGCCCCTGTAGGTGTCCCCCCTTAACTATTTTAACGTTGGGAGGGACAGCATTCCTCCGTCAGAATGCCATTGGAATTGTTGAGCTTTGTTAGCCTTTCACTGTCCAGTGGAATACGTTGACACGAATAATCACTGTCCCTTCAAGTTCCACAAAATCTCGGTTTACTGAGTGTACCTTTGCAATTGCAGGTGACTCGGCCTCATCATCTACGCCTTCGCAGACCGTAGCCATCCAAGAGACACCCACCACGGCCACCTAGATCGCGATGCACAGCAAGACAGAGGTTGCAGTTCCTGAGACTAGGTGACGATAGGCGTTTCTTTTTCCTCCTTTTTTCTTTCCTATTTCTCTCTCGCTCCCCGTCTCCCTCTCCCTCTTTTTGTAAAAGAAAGAAAAATAGAGTACGAGAACAACAGAGTTTAATGATAATGACTACACGCAGGTGGAGCGAAAGCGCAATTGTGTAAAAACCAAGTAGTACCTGTACATAGCGAAGTGTGAACAACTACATGATGTAATTAGGTTCCTCCGTTTGTTGTTTGTGAGATTGTACATAATTTATTAAACAGTAAGATATACGAAAGTGGCGACGGACGATTATTGAATTATTATTATTATTGACAGAGTTGGTCGCTGTAAGAAACGGTTTGTTCTGTAAAAAGCAAGACGAAAGAATGAAATGGAACAAAGTGAAATGAAACGATAATAATATTGTAAAGTTAAAGTAATACCAAATATATACCTGGTGTTAAGGCATGTGTTATATCCGTTGAAATTCGGATTGGGCTTCATTTCCGAATCTACTTCTCGCTCGCGTCACCGTCACCCTTGACGTCATCGTCTCGCGTTACCATTCTAGACACCCTTTGCCTTCACGCTCATTTCTATTCGTGTTTCGTAACACGGCGGTTAGCTTCATCTCGCGCTAACGCAAGGAGCCGGGGAAGCAACGCCTTGTCTCACTTCCACAATCCTAATAGCCGCGAACAGGTTCGCGATCTCCCTCAGAAATAAACCTATCGCCTCGGCGATAGGTTCGCAGAGATCCTTGAACGACGTTGCGACGTTGTACAGTAGTATCAGCACCGGCTGCACGAGAGCGTTGAAGAAGATCGACAGCAGTGGCTTTATGAAGTAGTCCGCGAACAGTTGCAAAATGCCCACGGTCAGTGGCCTGAATATACTGTAAAGTATAAAGCGAACGAATTGCAGGATAAACGCTGTGACGAAGGCGGTACCGATGTGTATCGTCCCGAATATTTCAGCCCAGAAACGCGTCGCCGCCTGGTCAGTCTTCTCGGCGCATTTCTCAGTCGCAAGAATCGGCGGCGAATCCGTCGTTCGGTAATAACTGTGAAACAAAGACGAGCGCGTGATTAGAAGTTGAAAGAGCTGCTTTATTTCTGGACTTCCCTGCTTATGCAATATTTACTACAGCATCGAACACTTGACAAGCGATAACTAATTGGTACAAATAACGAGAAGTATATTAGAAAGTATGTGAACGGTGGGAATAGTTGAAACACTGCGGGTTGTACCTACGCAGAATTCCCATGATCGAAGTAATAGATATCGATCCTTTCCGTTGGTTCACATCTCGGCTTCCCTTCCTCCAGCGATCTGGCCATTTTCAGAGCATCGCGTTTCCTCTTGTTTGGTATTCCTTCCGATATCTCGCAGCACATGAAAGGCTAAATAAAAGTAGACAGTAGACTTTAAGGTTTCTGCATCCAATATCGAGTCGAATCGTTATATTCGCTTCTGAATGCTTTACCGCACCTCGGTATAATGAGGACACATGTTCTGCTTTAATTTCACTTCGTACGCTTTGTTCTTCCTATCCAAGTATCCTTTCTTCCGCCATCTCCACTTAAAAGGACACCAACGCGGTCCCGAACACGGCGCATCTGAAATGTCACTCTTATAGTTCGATGTCTAATCTAAACAGTAAAGATTATTAATTACAAAAAGGAAGCTTGAGAAGTACTCTGTAAAAGAATTTAAAAGCCACGGTAATTACCATTTCTGCATTTCAGAGGCAAAGTGTAGGCACTGCAAAGAAATAGAAGTTGCTCGATTAAACAGGTGTCATATGGGACTGATCTGATGATATTACATCTTATGAGCATGGCATAAACATGGCACAGTGGATTGGTCTTTCAGTGGCTCTTTCCTAAACGACTGCATTACTGTATCCGTTATCCCACATTCTGGTACTCCACAGTTTCCAGATGAGCGTATCTCGTAACATTTACAGTCTTTAACTTAACAAACGTGGCATTTAATTTACATTCGCCTCGGCGATTCTAATGTTTACACATCTCGATTACATACGCTCTTGCAGATTGTTGTCCGCAATTATAGGTTCGCAGCGAGCCTCTTTAACATTGGTATCAATTATGCAACTGTCTGACTGCAAGGATGTTATATTAGAAGCCTCTGTGGTATCGGCGCAAGGGCAATCGTCTGCAGAAACCATATTAAACGCATATCCTGAGAACAAACTGAACGAACCTGAAATTAAAGTAACAGAAATTAAAACAGAACTAAACTGTCAAGTTGACAGCGATAGGAACAGTTGCCTGCGTTCGTACGTTTGCTGTATGAAAAATCAAAGCTGCATCCGAGTGGCAGTGGTATTCAAGGTCTAGGAACTTAATGGATTGGAGAACCAAGCGGTTTATATATTTTTGCTCTTTATTTATCTTACAACACACAGTGATTTTGATTCAATTTTACACAATTATTTACCAAAAGTATATTTAATCCTCGAAACAAGGTTCGAAATGAAGGAAAGTACTATTTACATTGACTGAAGTTGGAAGTAGAGTGGTGTATAATTAGCCTAATACGATTTAATACAGTAGCTGTAAACTCGTCTACGTGGCGAGAAGCTTTTTTTATCCTCAAATTTGTAACAAGTCACGGAAAGAATTTTACAACTAATATATTCCACTTCCCTCCTACCAGTAAACTCAACTACGTTCTACGCAATTCGAATGCCTCTCGCGTTTCTGGTTGCAAATCTTCTCTCCTTACACCGTTTCATATAATCTTCGAAGTAAACCGTTCACTCACAAATGAATTGTTTAAAAGTATTAATTATAAAAGATTTCCCCGTTTTGTATTTGTCCTTTCGTTCCTTATACGTATCTAAAGTGTTATAATACAATTTGAATCGCTTATTCGTTGATGATGGATCGATCACTGTAGAGCCCCGTTTCTGCCCCGCTCGCTTATATCATAAGAACACTACTTGTTAGAAAGAGTTGGGTGCATCTTATTGCTCTTACGAGGTAAACAAGGTCTAAATATCAAATTGCCTTAATATCAATCGGACTAGAACAGAAGATTATATATATATAAATATATATAAATACTAAACGTGCGTACCACTCGCTTCAGCAAAAGCAAAGGTATTCAACAAACGCATCCGGTCGATACTGTAGTGGATAGTCTGGTTCAAAGTGATATTACGCTTAACTTACATTCGTATATTTATAACATTTATACACGTGTGTACCTTGCGACGATTCCGACGTGGAGTATTCGCCTCGCAATATCATCGTTCACCATCTCAAACACCTCTTTAACACTTTTGTACAAGCGGTGAAAAATATTGGAAACTCCGCTCCGACGAGGGCTCGACAAAGTTATGCCGGACGTTGATCCCGCCCTTGGTTGCTTTTCGAAAGCATAAAGAAGGGGAAGTAAACTCCATAGGACTATTTACACCATTACAGAACGAGACTGGGTAACGTACGTATAAAAAGTAATCATAAAAAATAGCCTGATAGAACGGTTATCGCGGAAATAATTCCTAAACAGGATCAAATGAAGAAACTGTTACTGAAAACTTTTATTCGCTTAAGCTACGCCCGCACGATTCGATCGATTCGCATGCTTCTTAAAACTTTGCGTGAGACAATAACGACGCGTTTAGGCACCTATTCGCAACGCGGTGTTTAAAATATACGTACTCTTTTAACGCAAGCCTTTAGTGTGCCTAATGATCGAGTCATTGTGATCATCGATAGAAACATGCATGCTTCTCTTATTCTCTCAATATGGACCATTTCGGTTCTGTTCGAATGCCATCTATCCTGTTAAGGATGCAATTAATCATTAACGTTTCATTTTCCTGCGTTGGTTGTGCGTGCAACGCAAGCCCCGCGGTACTAAATATTTATCAGTTACGCTCAGTAATGCTAGAAAGTGGAATTGACATAACGTTTGCAGCCTTAACAGCACAGTCTGATTCTGATGTGTGTGTGTGTGTGTGTGTGTCAGTGTCGCGTTGGAGACTTCGATTAGAAGAGAGCACATGGTACATTCTTAGCAATGCGCCAACATTGTAGGTGAAAGAAGAAACTCGCGGTTATAGTTTGAAATACATTTCTGGAATGTAAAATGTTTTTGACAATCGTCTTCTATCGTTACACCTCTCTTCGCATTTGTAATTATCGTACAAAAGATTCTAAAAGTTTCTCTCTTTCGAATCGGATCCCTATTATCTCGCCTCTTCATCTTCTCCCACTATCTGTTTCTCTTTTAAATGACTACGTACAATAGATAAGATAGGTCATTGAAAATTTTAGGATATTATTAAAACGTGACATCCATTGAAATAGACATTGTAAACAATTTATATATACTATGCTGTAAATATTTTATATTGCTATGGTTAGAACGTTCCTCCTTGCTTCGCAATCGTGGATTAGATATAACAGTCAACGTTAATCGAATCTTACGAGATAGAGCGCAGGGTTATACGTGTACGTGTGGATGTCTCGCGAAGTGTACAAGCATGGCACTTAAGTCGGGTAAAATTACTCGTAAGTACAAAAAAAACTTGGATTAAATAGCCCACAAGTTCTGTGCAATATAAGTTCCCATCGCGTGACCATATCGCGTGTCCTTCGAATAGAAATTAATTCGAGGAACACTCTGAACACGGATATATACCATACTTCTCGGCAAGCTTAGGTTTCCTTCCTTTAAACTTGTTCCGAACTCTTTACACTTAGTGTGAATATTTTGTAAGTTTAGCGAAAGACTAAAAGCTACGAAGTACAAAGAATCGTAATAAATAATATCGATAAAAATACATTGTACAATTGATCTCGTAGAACTGGCTGTCATGGCTCTTTCTTATAAACGTATTACTGTTCTTTGATACGGTTAGAATTGTACTTTTTCTTTCTTTAAATATAGTATAGAAATTATTTGTAAAACGAGAACCTGTTTCGCCCTCGTAGGATACAAAGTGTCAAAGTAACTAAAAGAACTCCGGCGATCAGATATATTAACGTATTCATTTTCAATGATTACGTTGCGATATACATGAGAAATATAGATATTTACAATGCGGTGTAATGCGAATTAATTGTATTGACGTCCCGTTTGTATCGAGCGAAGGCAATTCAATTGTACAGGAAGAATGAAAAAGGAAAAGAACTTGGTTTCGCGACGTTCTGTAAAAAATAGAGTCAAAGTACTTGTGCAACTCGTTCTACCGTTCGATGGCTTGGAGAAAAACAGACTACGTAAAGGGTGGGATATGCATACTTACGTCGTAGAACAGTCTTTTTATGATTAGACGAATGGTTAAGATTCAGCGACTGCAGGGGATCCCTTACAATACGCGATTTAAATCTCCGTATGCAAAATCACTACCTCTCCTTGAGAAAGTCACTTCCGATATCGTAGTAACTCTTTGGTGGCCCAGAAGTGCTTCAGGCATAAATGATATGACACTCACTGTTAGCTTCTGACAGCTAATCACACGTCCTCCTTGACAGGTCCTCCAGCCCTTAAGAAAATATCCTAAATGTATTGGAAGTTGTCTTTCGTGGCGAGTAGGGGCAACTTTTCGATACTTTGCTTATGATCGAAACTGTGTAACCAATCCGAGCTGGGCTTCGCCTTCAACCCGCAGAAGCTCAGGTTGCAGAAGTCGGCCGCGTTCTGGAGGGCGCCGCGATGGAACGGGTTGCCGTGCTTGAAGTGGGTGTAGCGTCCAGCGTTCATACGCTCGTTCGTCGTCATCCCGAGGATCATGATCTGAACGAGAGAGATACGCGCCGTGTTAAATAATTCAACAGTAAGGATAATCACATGACGGAAGCTAACGGCGCGTACCTGGTAACACTGGCACGCCAGCAGCGTGCCCACCCAGAAGGAATGCAGTGATGTGTTTGTTGCGATCCACATCACCCAAGCGTCGCAAGTAGCCGCGGCGACTAAATAATTGTCAGCGGTATGGCCGTCCGTTAAATTTGTCCAGCATTCAAACTGCCAATACTGTACACTGGCAGATAAAATAACAATACACAGGCCTAATAAGGACGCTAAAAACCCGAGAAAGTACTTGTGGTTATGCGCACCTGAAAGGAGTTTTCAAGAAGATGAGAATGTTAAAAATATTACTTGGTACGATCGCGCCACTCGAAGGCGACGCGCGAGAGATTAGAGATTGCCTAGAGTTAATCCGTTCGTAAACTGCGTTACACGCGTTAGAGGAATAAATAGAACGGTCGTTTGCTTTTTATCGGCTTACCAATGCAATTATTGACCCAGGGACAGTGATGATCAAATCGTGCCACGCATCGATCGCACGTAGAACAGTGCTTAGACCTGATAGGTCTTCTGACCAAACAGCTGCTGCAAAATGATTGGGGCTCGAAGCCGCCGGACTCCGCTAACTCTATAATCGTCTGAAGAAGAAGATTGAAGGATATATAATCCGCTTACAGAGGAAGCGACTGTTTCGTTCTATTAGCGTCGGAATCGTTACATTTAACTTATCCTCGTGCGTGGCCGTGATAACACCTGGATCGCCCCTCCAGGATTGTAGGAAACATATCCACAGTGGTACTGATCCACCTACTAGTAGTAACCATAAATACCATGCGGCGTGTATACCTAACCAGAATATCCATGTAACGTATATCCACATCTAAAACAAATGGAGAATTATAATTACGAAATATCACCTTTCAACACACGCAACGAACACCAAGCAGAGATTGTTAAAAGTATTTCGAAGTTTTTATTGTTTCTTCGTGTGCGTTATCTAACCGTGCTCGCCACGATAACATACTTTTGTAGAGACTTAGTGTAAGATACACAAACTGTCGATACCTAATACAATTCAGTTATCTTTACAAATTCTATTGACGATAGAAAAGAATTTTATAAACTTTATAAACTTATAAGAGGACACTCACTTTTGTAGCCAAATAAATCGACATCGGTACAACATGGAACAATCGTTCGTCAAAGATAAAATGATTGGCTATATACAATGCTATATAAAGAGTGACAAAGGCACCTAATTTCACTAGATAATCCAATCCACTTTGTAGAATCATTCCAATCATATAAAAAACTATAAACGGTGTAGTGACCATGCAGTACCAGCGCACTCTCTGAAAAAAGATAAGTTAAGGATCTAGAGGAGCGAGATTACGCGCGCTATGCTGTGCATACCTTATCTCTACACCATGTTCTTGTTCTGCCCTGCTTCTCCCTAATTTCGTGGCTGATTTTATGCCCCAACCAGGCCGCGCCAATGTGACGACCCAACAATGTCATTGGCGTTTCCACTCGCAAATTCGGCACGTCTAACGCCGCGCCGTGATGGACCAGCGTGGATATTGCCGTACTATTCTCGGCTATGATAGCCCAGTGCAAAGCAGTATTGCCGTGCAAATTATCTGCGAGCGAGTGAGATGCTCCTAGGGTCAGTAACAAGCGCGTTGGGTCTAGACTGTAAAAGGAGAAACTTCAAAATAAAAATATAAATGTGCGTCTCAGGAGGGACCTCGCCGAATGAATGGCTCCAGCAATCTTATTCTCGTGTACCTATTAATTTTGTAGGCACTCCACATGAGGGGTGTCATCGCGCTTCTGTCCGGCATATTTGGATTCACTCCTTTCGCGACTAGATAAGCGACAATAGAGGTATGACCGAATTGAGCCGCCAAGTGAATGCACGAGAACCCTTCGGAGTCTCTGAGAGTCGGATCGGCCCCCGCTCTCATCAATATCACAACTGTAGCTAAATGCCCCTGTCTAGAAACGAATAATTTTTCTCCAACATTATGCTCATAGGCAAAGATATCTTTACATAATCTTTACAGAATTCGCCATGTAATTTGAGATTAACCTCGTGGCCCAGTGTAACGGCGTAGAAGCGAGTTCCCCGCCGACCGCATCGACAACAGCTCCCTTCCCGATAAGGTACTTTACAATATCCTTTCGATTATTTATCGAAGCCCAGTGCAACAGTGTCACTGTTTCTGAATCTGGCTGATTTACATCGGCACCAGCCTCTATCAATTCTGTGACGCGATTCAGAGCTCCGTACTACGAAACATGAATTCTTAGAGTAGAAAATAGAAATTTGCTGGAAAGGTAACTTCGGAGAGCTTGGAAACTTTTATACCTGTGTCGCTCTAACGATGTCGAACGAACTGCAGTCCTGCGGCGGAGGTTTAGCAGGTTCTTGATGGTGACTGCTCGGATCATCAGGCTCGCCACTGCCTTCGCTTTGGCAAGCGGCTTGCATCTTTAATGCGTACATGTTTGATTCTTTGATATCACTTAACAATCACGTCATAGATATGACAAGGGATTGCGTACGCAAAAACCAGTGTTTTAAAACTACTTAGTGTACCCAAGAATTTACTGGAACAATAACAATGAATCATTCGATTATCGTCGAGTTATTATTATTTATCCGATCGGCTAAATGAAAACATAAACATTGCAGATTGAATGAAATTCATAATTTATATGCTCGCTACAAATGAATATCAACTTATCGACGATGTGCCAGGACAATAATCTACTGTGCGTCACAAACACTTCTACGTCAAGCAACAATTCAGCAGTGCTCATAAGCTTGAATAGCATCAACAAGCTATCGATATTATTCCCCATAAACGTTCCCCGTCCGGCAGTTAAATCACTTAATTTAAGTGATTTTGCCGGCGATAAAATCAAACTCTCGTTTGCATTCAGATAGCAAAGCCGCTTTGTAAATACGCTGTGTATTACAGTCAGCACACCGTGCATATTATCAATCGATTCGATATTCGAGTCAGGGACTGACGATAAACATGTAGATGTACGATTCTCTCTAATCCTTTAAGAAATTCTCATTCTACTACGCTCCTCGGGGAAATCTGCTTCCCCGTGCATGCGTAATTAATAAACACAGCGGAAAAAAGGAACGATATATACCCGCTAAATCTTACAATGCAAATTCGCGATACCGATTCTAAGTCGACTCCTCGAGCGGCACGATTATCTCGATCCTTGCATTCGCAAAAAACCGGCTCACGATATCTCGATCTTACGTCGTATTCGCAAAAAACCGGCTAGCGATATCTCGAATCTTACCTGGCGAGCAATGACAGCGCTGATAATACTCGCGCATAATACGCGGCGTGCTAGCCTCGAAATGGGTTTAAAAGGGTTAGATTTAAAGGACACAGAGCGAGCGGGGGTGGGGCGCCGGTACATCGCATGGAATCCGGAGAAGGGTTGACCTTTTCCTCTCGACTATTAAAGCGTAACACCCTTCCAATCGAGGCTGCACGTCCCTGTCGGTGAGTCCGAGGATATCCGCGTTCTATATTCCCGTTTTCTGATAGAACCACAAGATTCCGTATCACCTGATATCACCGTGAACGCGTGTTTTCCGTTTCGCCAGCGAAATCGTTAAACACAGGCCGCGTACAGCACTGTCACGCGACGCCCTGGCCCTGCCACCGTCAACCTGATCATTACACTTCGGACACTTCGCGAAGTTTCTTCGTCACCAACTTCTTATTGACCAAACGGCTTCGCGAGCCGCCCGATCGGTATCCGATACAGGCGATCAGGCGATACTCATCGAACGAGTGTGATGTGGCGACCAGTGGCGACTTTCGCAGCGTCTTTTGAATTTACCGCTAGAGGGCCGCGCGCCAAATCTTGATTCTCGCTAGCGATTGTCGAGCAGCGTTTAAATAGTGGCAATTTTGAATAGGGAGTTGTTTTTCGTGTGGGTACCAGTGGTGGGTAAAGACACGAATTTTCGATTTTATACACGACACTTGTCATAAATGTAATAAATGTCGTAAATGTCGTAAATGTGTCGTAAATGTCGTAAATGTCGTATATCTGAAATGAAAACAACTAACCTATAATACATTTTTCGTATAGGTTATGAAGAAGTGCCAATTTATTAATAATTATAATTGTGATTAAAAAAGTTAAATTAAATTCAGTTACACTGACGAAAAATGGATATTGATAGGTTAGTAAAAGAGAAATGCATTGGGAAACCAAGAATTTCGATACGCCAACTAGTGACAGAAAATTGAATTACTGAGAATAGGTCGAAATCCGTCGAAGTCCATATGATTATCAGTGTTTAAATAGAAAGACATGTTGTGAAAAACGAGTGTTTTTAAATTTCTTTGAACACTAAATTTTTACTTATCCGATTAATATATACTTATTCGGAATGTTTGGTGGAACCGGATCTACTTTCAATAGTTTGCCAACTTACCATCAGAGGGCTGAAATCTAAGCCACGTCTCCACTAAGTTTCCCAATATAGAATAATAAATATAATTTGTTTAAATTAAAAATTATGTTAATAAACAGACTATTTTTATTTTAGGAAAAGAAGCTATCAATTAAAATTACAGCACCTTACTGTTCATTTTGTCCAATGGAAATGTATAATTGTTCATATTGTACATTTAAATGTATTGTATTTAATGTTTCTCTCGATGGAACTACATAGTCCTTATTTAGTGCATGCACAAAAGCTTTAAAGTGGCTTAATTCCACCACACTGAAAGGGATATTGCACCAAAAAAAGAAATTTGATTACAATTTATCAAATTCATTTTTTCTGAAACAGATATTTTTATTTACATAATTTTCAAGTCAAATAAACTTTATCTTTTATCATACATTTATTTCTA
This sequence comes from Andrena chrysosceles, assembly GCA_963855975.1. Taxonomy (NCBI): domain Eukaryota; kingdom Metazoa; phylum Arthropoda; class Insecta; order Hymenoptera; family Andrenidae; genus Andrena; species Andrena chrysosceles. The sequence continues at coordinate 2,598,680 of OY979766.1, read as the reverse complement.
ATTACTTTACCTTTCATGATTCATTTTTTACTAGTTTTATCTAATTACGTGATTATTAATCGTGTGTATTTCTGCTTCACAGGTAAGGGACTTTAAAAGGCGTTACATACAGAGCAGTCTTAACAGTATTGTAGGCCCTGGGCTAAGCAATGCACTGGGGTTCGTGGGGGCCTCTGCCCACACACGGGAATATGACTTAAAATCAGAATTGTGGGCCCCTACTGCCATGGGTCCTCTGGCGATTGCCCAGCGTGTACATGCCTAAAGACAGCACTGGTTACATGCGATCATTGACTGCATTTTCGAGTGTAGTTACGGATTTGAAAATTGCGCAAGACATGGCTTTATCTGAATTATGAATTTATCTTCACATCTATTCATCTTCTATATTACAAACGAATTTATAAGATTTCATTGTATTGTATATCACTTTTTTCAATAAAGTGCAGTTAAGTGATAAAAGAACACTATTATTTAATAAGCCTTTCTCTTCCACTACATCCTATCCTGCATATTCCAAATCACATATAAAAGACATGCTAAACAGAACACCTAAACTTCCATGCTGAGCTGCTTTTAAAACTCTACGTTAATGCATTGTTTTAAAGAACAAATTCACTTGTTCTGCCACCTCTTTCGACATCATGTTATCCTGTTACGAAGCTCAATTTTACAGCGTTCTGAAAATTTTGGCTAAATTTTGGAGCGATGTATCAGGAGAACATGAAGCGAAAGGAGGTATGCTGATTTTCTGAGTCGAAGGCCTTTCGTAAAAACCTGCGCCTCAGCGTTGAATACTTCTCCGCCTTAGATTCTCTCTCCGAAGGCGCTAACTTAGTGCCACCTCTTTCGACATCATGTTATCCTATTACGAAGCTCATTTTAGAGCGTTCAGAAAATTTTGGCCAGATTTTGGAGCGATGTATCAGGAAAACATGATGCGAAAGGAGGTATGCTGAAACTCTGCGTCAAAAGCCTTTCGAAACCTCTGCGACTCTGCGTCGAATACTTCTTCGCCTTAGATTCTCTCTCCGAAGGCGCAAAACTTAGTGCCACCTCTTTCGACATCATGTTATCCTGTTACGAAGCTCATTTTAGAGCGTTCTGAAAATTTGGGCCAAATTTTGGAGCGATGTATCAGGAGAACATGAAGCGAAAGGAGATATGCTGAATTTCTGCGTCGAAAGCCTTTCGAAACCTCTGCGACTCTGCGTCGAATACTTCTCCGCCTTAGATTCTCTCTCCGAAGGCGCTAACATAGTGCCACCTCTTTCGAAATCATGTTATCCTGTTACGAAGCTCATTTTAGTGCGTTCTGAAAATTTTGGACAGATTTTGGAGCGATGTACCAGGAGAACATGAAGCGAAAGGAGGTATGCTGAATTTCTGCGTCGAAAGCCTTTCGAAACCTCTGCGTCGAATACTTCTCCGCCTTAGATTCTCTCTCCAAAGACGCTAAGTTAGTGCCACCTCTTTCGACATCATGTTATCCTGTTACGAAGCTCATTTTAGAGCGTTCTGAAAATTTTGGCCAGTTTTTGGAGCGATTTATCAGGAGAACATGAAGCGAAAGGAGGTATCCTGGATTTGTGCGTCGAAAGCCTTTCGAAAACTCTGCGCCTCTGCGTGTCGAATACTTCTCCGCCTTAGATAAATTGCAGGTTTGGAATTTGGATAGAAATATGTATGAAAGGTATTTCTCAATAATAATACTGTCTGTTTCAAGTGTTTCCCAATTTATTTGAATAAAGACTTTTACAGTGTTACAATAATGTATAAAATATATAATTTTACTTTGTCGGTTATATAAAATCACTATTTTCTTGTGTTCATTGTTGAGATTTCCATCATTTGGCCCATATAAAGTTCCTGTCCACGGCGAAATGTACCCAAGTTTCACCTGTAACCAGAAGAGAAATATTTCAAGTAATTGAAATGTACAATGAATTTCCTACGTTTGCAGTACCAGCCGACTTTCCGTTTAAATTTTTCTAATTTTTCTACAACGCAATAGCTGAGAATTTCTTTCCTTATTCAAAATAGAATACGGAAATAGCAAACAGCTCCCTCTCGCGTGCATCAGGCAGCGGCGTATCTATGGGTAATACCATTTCAGTGCAGAAAAAACCTGCTGTAATACCGACCGGCCGAATCGGCCAGACCACGTGACGTGTCTACCCCCTTAAGACCAAGACCACGCTTTGGAATACTTTTTTGGGGTTATGAACGCGGCGATTATACGTAGTTTTCGACATTATCGACGTATTCTACAGTATTCTATAGTATTCGCATGCAAACAACAAGCGAGTCAGAAAGAACTATATTTTTCCAACACTTTAATTCTTGAAACCTTAAAATAATGAATATTTCTATTTACGACATTTGCGACAAATGACACGTACAAAATGGGCTTAAAAACGACATATTATACATACATTTGCGACACGTCGTAAATGCATTTACGACGCGGCGTAAAATACACGACCCACCACTGGTGGGTACCAGAGACGGGTAAGTTTTTATTTGAAACAGCTTTTATTCGCTGAATGAAGGAAACGCTATCATATTTATTTGCGTTATTAGCACTCACCGAAAAAATGTTGTTTTGTTCTCACTGGATTGGTCAATGAACCAAGTTTTCCACTGCGTAGATGCAAATATTTTCTCGCATTGGCGAATCTTGTTAAACGAATGTTCGTGGGGAACGCGTCACGCGTAGTGTTACAATACCCCACCCCAATCTATTTTCCCGCGGATTCCGGTACGATTGTGATTCCCGCAGTGACGCGTTCTCGACGCGTTATTTTTCTAAAACTAACGCATTAAGGCGAAGAAAGTCTGTGGTTGTATATCATTTTATACGTTTTGAATATACAAGCGTGAAATATACGATCGACACACTCAGAAGCTATTGTCTAATTAGGTTATAATAATGTGCCATTGACAGATTCGTCTTGGATCTTGTCAGCGTAGTAATGCTGTAAGAAGATGCTTATATTTGCGAGCATTTAAGTAAGAGACTAGAAACGGCGTTTTCTAAACGTTTCCATTTTTCATCGCAGTTTAAATTCGAACTGGAGCCCGTTTAATTCGTACCACCTGTAAGGACGTCGGAAATGAAAATGATGGACATCAGTGGGCAAGACGAGTGCTGTATCGAGGCGGTTACTCCTGCTAAGAAAAAGAAGATGAAACAAGGTGCTTGTTTGCATTATTCATAATTGCTAGGGCAATTGTTATTAAATACATAGTAGTTAGAGACAAGAACACTTTGCGTAGCCAGCTTAATTTAGCACGGTTCTTAAATGTATTTTGCTTCATTCCATTGGATTTCAAATGTTTCAGTGCAACTGTCCTTTCAAACACAAAGTCCGACACAGTCGCAGAACGTTCTACAGAGCAAGAAGAGAAAATTATCGTCACCTTCCATGAGCTGTAGGAGCTCGAAAGTAGTTAAGATCTCGAAGGAGTCAAACAAGAATATCATCGATATCGTGGATGATAAATTGAATGATCCCACTCTCGATACAGTGACTGAGAACAATGAATGCATAGTAGTAGAAGACGTGGAGACTGAAAACTGGAAGGAGAACAGAGCATCCAATAAAGTAGAGAGCTCTAGTAAGAGTAAGACTCCGAAGCGAAGCTCGACTGGGCAAAGGAGAGTAGAGAAGGACAGAGCAAAGTCTAGTCCCTTGACAAAATTCCTGAGAAAGTCTGATAAAGAAGTAGACGGTTCGAAAGAGGATCATGCGAATTGTTTGGAAAATGAGAAAGAGGAGAAAACCGATCGAGTCGTGTCACGGTCAACGAGTAACTTGGAAGACAAAGCAGAAGACACACCATCGGTAGCGAATAATTCTCTGTGTTACAATTCAGATTTGGATATTGCGACTTCCTCGGATAATGAAGACAAAGAGGAAGAATCAAAGACAACTGAGGATCTAGAGGAGAGTTTGAGAGCTGATAGCCCAAAAAGTTGCAGAACTCCTAAGCCAGACAAGACAAAGCAGAAGAAGTTGACGCCGAAGCAACAGGAGAAGCAACTACTGAGTGCCCAGAAGAAGAAAGAAAGAGAAATACAGAAGCTGGTAAGTGGCATAGATTTTTCATTTTCTGTTATGTGTATGTAAAGAAGTGAAGCAGCCTTTTGTTGATTCGTTAGGAAAAAGAGAAGAAGCTGGAAGAAGAACGGGAAAATCGACAGAGGGAAAAGGAGGAGAGACGGAGGGAAAAGGAGGAGAAACGTAGGGAGAAGGAGGAGAAGGAGAAACTGGAGAAGGAACAGAAACTGAAGGAGAAGAAGATAAAGGAGTTGAAGAGACAAATTGAAATTGAGTACGAATACCCCTAACTGTAGATTCTGTAACTTTATAGATTTATAGTCCTCGGTTTTTGTATTAACTTTATATAATCGGTTTCTAGACAAAAGCAGAAAGAGAAACAAGCGAAAGAAGAAGAGCGTAAGAAAAGAGAAGAAGCTAAGGAGGAGGAGAAGAGAAAGAAAGAGGAAGTGGAGCGGAAAAAGCAGAAAGCAGCCTCGAACTTTACAAGTTTCTTTGTCGCCAAGAAGCCAGAAAAGTCTGTCGACGATGATAGCACCAGCGAAATAAAGAACTTCATGCCGTTCGAAGTAAAAGCGGACATGAAGGTAGCTCCAGTTTCTAGGAGAAGCTTAAACGAAGAAGAGAAATTCTCAATGGACGAAAAGTGCGGTGAAGGAGATACGCAGAAGTCAGACTTATATCTTGGCGAAATTAAGGATAAGAGGCTTCTTCCGCGGAAATCGTCGAGAACTTGGCCGCTTGAAACGAAAGAGGATGTAATTATAATAGGTGAATATTATATTTCCTCTGACAAATTTTCATTTTGAATATAGTTCTCTAATTACGCTTTGTATGTCTGCAGACGACGAAAACGAGGGCAGCTCAAATATCGTGAACCAGAACATCGTGATAGAAAAACAACGGACCAAGCTGTTGCAGTTCTGTGAAAATCAGCGTCCGCCATATTGGGGCACGTGGAGGAAACGGAGCAGCAGTATTAACCCACGAAAGCCGTGTGCAAAGGACACGGTAAGTCATAAAGCAATAACTCATATATCTGCGAAAATTGCTGACGCTAAATGGTCAACGACGAACTATAATTCATTTTCAATTGCTCAATCTTAGAGTATTTAAAATTCAACACACAGGGCAATTAACAAAGGGAACAGAACAGTACTCTCAGCAATATTTATTGTCACTTCTGAAGGTTTTTGCATTTAATCTACTTCAGAAGCTCGAACCGCCTTAAACGTAGACTACAACAGTAGTCTGGCTTAATCTCTTTTGTCAGCACGCAACGATCTTCCGTGTCGAAGTCACAAATCGATCATTGAAAGAAAATTTCCCATCGTTGTAAATGGATCCTTTTGCAAGGATTCTTGTAATTGTCAGTTAAGTACATGGCAAAGAAATCTGTGGTGAAAATTCTTTCAATGTCTCCGTCGATCCCTTAAATTTCCGTTGGCAAAATGTTCATCTTGGCACCGCGAAGCCCTCTGCCACCGTGAAACAACGGATACGCGTTCTTTCTGTGCACCTTGCGATGCTTGGCCAAATGGTCGCTGCGCGCGAATCTCTTGGAGCACATCTCGCAGGGGTACGGCTTCACTCCCGAGTGGGATCGTCTGTGCCTGGCCAACTCGTCGGATCGGCTGAAACGCCAGCCACATCCTGGCCAAGTGCAGGCGAACGGTTTCTCTCCGGTGTGACGGCGTAGATGAGCTTTCAAGTGAGACGCCTTTGCATAGACCTGATTCAAAAGGAAACCAACGTCAATACTCGTGGAAGAATTGATTGATACAATTGCTGATTTCTGAGACAATTGAGCTATCAGTTTGTACGATTCTTTGCACTATCCCTGATTGTCATACCTTCACGCATCCTTGGTAAGTGCAAGGGAAGCACCGATCTTCCGCCGCGTTCGCTAAACTACGATTAGTGTAGTCGTGGGTTGCTAGTGCCGCGTTAGCTGCTGACGAGATGAGATTTTCTTCTAGCTGATTGTTATTGTAATCTGAAATCAAGGGGGTTGTTATAGGTAGATAGGTCCAGAGATTCTGTTCAGAATCTAACGTATGTGATTGTTTTAATTGAAATATGGAAAGCAATCTTCTTTGAACGGTGCAAGGACCTTGTTTTAAGCAATCGAGTAAATATGTTACAGGACGTCTAAATCGGCTTCCGGTAATACCCACTAAGTCAACTTGATCCTCCTTCAGCCCTCTGTTTTCGATTGCCAGAACCGGATTTCAGTTTAAACGCTCTCGTACAGTGATTCTGCCGCACTCGAAAACTTACCTATTCCGCTCGTATCCAGAGTATCCTCGAGTGCTCTCAAATCGATCCCGAGCACCCATAACGGCTCTTCTCGTTGAAACGTTTGCTGCTGTGGATTTGGTAGAGGCAAGTGTAGGAAACCCTCGCACCCTGCGGTGCATAATGGTGTCCTCTCCGGGAGTCCAGAGTTCCAACTTTTGTCTAGGCACCATTCCAATTCCAAGTCTAGTTCGCTCAGCTCGCTCAGGCACCCTGCGTATAACATCCAGTGAAATTTCTGTTTAAAAATCATAGAACTAAACTCTAGCCAACCCTAGCACAACTTTTAATCCTCGATTTTAATGTTCGAAGCGTCGAACGTACACCGTGTGCGGAACACTGGGTGCAAAGGGACCTTCGCTATGCTTAGTGAACGCCCTTGTGCGTTTTCCGACCGGTGGATGCCGTAAATATACAACTACGTTCCTTAGACGAATATACTTATTCCGTTCGCGGAAAAAACATCCACAACCACCGCGACCCGTCCAGGACAACACTTTGAACAGGTTCTATAGCTTCGCTTACCAGAGGACGCGGGGGTGTTGTTAGCCAGCTCGTTCCAGGGAACCTTGGCGGGACAAGTGAGGTCCGTGTAACACTCGATGGAATTCGTAACGGAGTCGTCGCTGTGCAGCGTCGTTCCGCAGGAGGACGCCTCGTAGTCGCAGGGCAGGGTGCTCGTGCTTGCTGAGAATAGTTGCCTCTCGACGCCCGTGTCCGTGGTCAGGCCCAGCGCGGAGAACAACAGTTCGTCCGTCATCTGTGAACGATGAGAGAACGAAAGAATACAAATCTAGCTGCGATCTCTCAGAAAGAAAGAAGCAAGGCACTGGACAGCCGAGAGAAACGGCTAAGAATACTGTGTTTTTATTGTTGCAAGAGAGCACACCGCTTGGATTAATCGCCCGGTTGCCCGGTGATACCGACAATAAAGTGATGGAGCGCGAACGCAGTCTATATCTCGCGATTAAAATTCAATTCTATTTTGAGTTATCGGGCCCGAAAGAACGAGGGAAACGTAATGCAGCGGCCGCGATGACGGATCCTCGCGTTGCTCTTATTCTCCGCTCGTAACCATCTCTTTCTGTCCCGATACGTCTGTTCGAATCGCGATTTGCCACGATTCCACTTGGCGAGCTCTTAGTCGCGAATCGTAAATGAATCGTCAGATGCTATTGTTCTGTTCATTGACGCCACGCTCGAAAATAGTTGTATCTGCGTTCCTACTGACGTTTGATTGTGACCAGCACCGTTTCGCCAGCTTCGTTAGAGTCGAATGAGACACTGATACCGAGTATCAGCGACGAAACGCTGCTATCTAGATACTATTGGACGTAGCTTCCACCCGCAATCCTGATTGTGTCCAAGAGCCTCAAGTTCTTTTAATTCAAACGACTATCTATCACCTATATAAACTATTTCTAACGAGTTCCACAATGAACCTCGGAAATCTTGCTAAAAGCCTTTTGTACTCACGTCGAACATCGCGGCTTCTTCTATCATATCACTGCTCCTGGATTTCTACCTCAGGCACCAATTCCTCGTACAATGAACTTTCTCACCGGCCGTCTCTATCCGTTCGTTGCTTATTAATCCCTCTTATACGTTACTCACTGTCCTGATCCCTCAGCATTATCACTTCCGATTGCCACTGTTACAAGGTCCTCAATACCGCGTGCGAAACGAATTGTGGCTAAAAGTTCCTTATCTTCTCCAGCCAACCTGCCACTTGCTCCCTTCTCTCAGAAAGCCCAACTTCAGCATTCTACGTGTTCTCGAAGCCACAAGTTCATCCTGCAGGTCGAGCCAGGAAAATGTTTCCCCGCAAATCGAGAAAGCTTTGAAAGGGGGCTGAACGCTCAGTCATAGACACGCCAAGAAGTTGGTACCAGGTGTCCAATGTCTCCTTAGAAAACTCTGAGTTCCATTGACATGTGATCGCGGTGGTGGGACGCGCCCTTGAGGATCTATCCGCGGCGCAGGAGTGCTGGTACCCAGGCTGAGGTAGTTGGACGGCCGAGGGACGCCGGAGGACTGCGTTCGCTGGCTGTCTGGTCCAGAAGACAGGAGTCGTGTGACAGGGCACACGGTTCGAGAGATAATCGAGGCTGTGCCACCCGGTGCCGTCACCGAGCTTCTCCCCAGGGATCCCCGATCCCAGAACACCGTCAGACGCGCCAGCGAATCGGCTTCCTGGCTAATTGGACGGTTAAACTCCCGGCTTATTTACGACACTAGCCCTCCCCCCCCCCAACCTTCCACACCGCGATAATCGAGCTCCCTCGCGACATTTCTGACGGCAGAATTCGCCACTCGGCCGACGCGACGCACGGGCCGGCATCGGCACTCTTTTTCGCGAGATTCGCTTTCGCCTCCGCGGCGGCGGTGAGGCGAGCGTGGCGCGCACGTGGCCTCTCCCGCTCCCCGTCGATGCGTTTTTTCCGCCCGGTCCCTGCGAGCTTCGCGATAGACTTGGGCCCCATTAGCCGAAAGGCTTCTTCCTTGTTTGCAGACCAAACGCGCTTCTGCTGGCACGTTCCGGTCGCTTTTAATGTCTGCCTTGAATTGTAAAATGGCACTCTTTGTCGAGCGTGGTGGGTGGAAGGAATTTAATGCGATAGTAATGTGTTGTAGTTCGAGTAACTGGAGTACGAAACTCCTGCTTTGATTTTATCACTTTGAGTGGAGCAATGTCGTTTCGATACATTTTCTTCATTCATCTGGGGCGAACATTCTTGGGACACTTGGACAATACTTGCAACGCTTTCCACAAAATACGTCAGGAATAGAAATTTCTTTTAAGGTGATCCAGCGAGAACGATCTGAGATCCGAGAGAGATCCGAGGAATGTATCAATGAAGCGTCTATATGTAGGTGCATAATAGAATGCAATGGCTTTGATCCGCGGCGACAAGGAGAAGAGGCGCCAATAAACACCGCTCGAAGTCACTGCCACTGGGCAGTCGAGTCGCCCGTAGTACGTTTATCCGTGTCGGGGGAGGTTGACCTTAGATACAGTGCGTGTATTTTGCATTCAATCTCAGTGTCAAGAACACGGTGCACGCGAGAAGTACAACGTTACTTTCTAATCTTACATTCCGGACTTTCACGATCGTTTAGACAGTCTGGGGGTTAAAGATTCGTAGCTTTTAGTGGCGGGGATGGAATTTGGTAGGTACCTTGCTCAGGAGGGGGATGAAGGCTCTATGTTTTATAATTATGTGGATCTCGTGGAATGATTGGGCGTATATGGTCTTAGTATAAAAACTGGGGGTTGGTCAGTTAGTCTCATATGTTTAAATAATTAATAATCGTCAATAATAAATGGTTTTTTTATATAAAAAAATTTGTTTTATTGTAGAATTTTAATAAGTTCTTAAAAAATTAAACGGTAATAATTAAATGAGCTGAGTTTTATTTTTGTATGCTCGTTTCTTGTAAATATAGGATATTGGGCCAATTTCACCCAAACTTACTTATCCGTGTTACTTTACACGTTCTGTATAAGGGGTAAGGTATTTGTTAAATAAGAAACCTTGATCCTTGAGCAAGGAGAAAGTCACTGGAAAAAGCTTATTGTTAGTCCTGGGTCAATAATCATTAGCCTTTGAGTTTTCGAATTAAACAGACAACCCCGGACCAAACCCCTCGATCTAACCCGGATCTTTTCTCTTCATATCTACGTCCCACTTTCATGTCACCATAGTGATCGATTGAATCGAGATCGAACGATCGAGGGAAGAATTTCGCAGGGGATGTAATCGGCTTATAGCTAGCATGGCATGGCGCTAATGGGTATCGTTGCGCCTCGCGTGTTATGAAAAACAGACCACCGCTCGTCGGCACCGATCTATCGATGTCTTTTATCAGCTGGATTGACCGCGAGAGGGTTATATCTTTACGTGAGCGCATAGTAATCCGTTGTACGCGCCAGGAACGAACCTAGGAAATCCCTGGCCATAGCGGGGAACCTTCTTCTATCACCAATTTATCGAGAAAAACGCGGATGCAGGGAACCGTACAAATATGCTGCAATATCAAATAAAAGTCATGATAAAACAGAATTAAGCGTTGGTACTAAATTTACTTCAATATTCTTAAATTTATTATTTTCTGCTGATTTATGAATCATTTGCAACTGTTTTTCGAGATCCACAAAGTGGAGTCCAAGAGGAAGCGGTGAAGATTCTTTACTATTGCGTATAAACCATTTGAAAGGGGAAATTCGATATTTTTATAAGAGTGGAGAAAAACTTGTATCATGTGTAAGGGATTACTTTGAAATTGAATGTATGACATCGAGAAATCGATGGATATGGAATGCATCCTGCGTCGCTCATCAATTATTATTCATTCTATTCAAGCAGCTTCGATCAACATTCCAGATACGTTTCTCGTGAAAATGCACTCGAGAATAACGCAGTGGTCGCGTATCTAATGGCGCATTTGAAAAAACCCTTGTCGTTGTAGGAGATTAAACCGTTCCTGGCCAGCTCGATCGCAAATGTCAGGAACTCATCCCGACTTTGCCGCGAAGATTGGCCTATCTACCCTCCGGGGAGATTTATTAATTGCGCGTCGTTGCGTCACATCGCGTCGATAAAACCGCTCGTCCGATTCAATTTGCTCGTACCGATACCCCTATCGTTTTTTCTACACTCTGAGATATTCCAGCCTTCCAAATCTCCGTGTACCCGACACTCGGATCGAATCAGACTCGATTATTCCACCGACACCGCGATTTCTTAAATTTTGACTCTTCCTTCTCTGTTCTTCAGTAGAAAGTGAATCTCGATTATCGCCAAGTAATCAGGGTCGGATTTAGAGATCTGGCGTCCCTAGGCTAACATGCATCTGCCTCCTTTTCCATAAAATATCAACTATTTTAATCTAAAAAAGTTGAGAGAATTTTGAAATTAATTCAATATGACAACTCAGATATGAATTATTGCTAATTCGCTAAAAAGACAGTGAATTGTTGCCTTTGTGTTTAAATATCTTTGAATTTATATATACAAATCCCTCCCTGCAAATAATTTAATAACCACAACCGTGAAATAAAAAATAAATTTGGGTTTAAAATAGCACGATACATAGTGCGAATTATTGTCAGCAATGAAGATAGTAAAGCTGGGTGCACACTGGTACAATGCAACACGTACTTAAAGCGATTACATACACGAATATGTAGGTATAGGTAGGTGTACCAGTGGACCCGTCTGTGCCCAAGTTATCAGGCCCGAATATTCGTTTGGAAATAAATCAACTCGGCGGCAGGGATTTTAATCGCCGGTGTGCAACGACGGGGAGCACCGGGCGCAATCTTAATGGGGCATAAAACAGCCATTACAGATGGCCCGGCGGGTGACAACACGCTGTAAATAATGCCCGACACTTGGCCAGGCGCCGTTTAAACGTCACCTATCGTTCTGGGCCAGATACCCGTTTTTCCCTAGCCCGTCCCATCTTTCCAGACGTAGCGGGCTTTTCCACCCCCGCGGTTCAGCCGTTGCATCCGTTTCACCCGTGATTAATGTGAAATTTCATTTCCAACGATCGCCTAGTCTGGCTTGGATCTGGCCCAAGTGGCCGTTAATCGTTTTTCGAACTGATTCACCCCTTTGCTCTTCCCTCGGGGGTGGGCCACGCAATAGTGGAAACGTTTAGGCAACTACGTAAACAGTGAGTTTAGTGAAAATTTCATTCAAGCGAGCGAAGTTTCAAAGATGTGGTGACATTATTAAAATTAAATGTTTCTTTCATCGCTTGTATTTTGAAGATTTTGTATATTTGTGATACGTACCTCTTCGTCGCTGCCGAAAGCTGCTCAAAACTGGTACCCCTTCTCCCGATCGATGAGTCCCGCGTCCGGTTTACCGCGTTACGCCTCGATCAGCCTCCGATATTACGTTTCTCTCCAATAATAAATTAAATGTCTCGCGGAGCGTCTTGTAATTGATGCCCGTGCGGGGATGAAATGGACGTTGATTTATCGAGCGAAGAATGGCCTCGGTGCGCGGCACAAAAGAGAAAACCGACGATTTATTGACTTTTCGGCCACGGCGTTTCGTCGTTGGAAAATATTAAATCGACGTTATTATCATTGGTCTCTCGATCATGAGATTCCTCGCGGCTCTTCCCGCCTGATCCGCGTGCTCCTCGGCTCGCTGGCACTTATCGTCTTATAATTTAGAATTTAGCCGTGGCATTGCTTTAAATAGTATTGTAAAAATAGCTACTAATATAAGCTACCAAGTTGCATTTAACGAGTAACGTGCGCCCGCCGATTTCTCGATTATAATCCAGATTTACGTTCCTCGGCTCGATTACTGTGCTGGTGAACTGTTCAGCATCGATACCTATTCCACGCGGATTTTTCAATAGCAGTCGAATAACTTGTGAGCAGGTTGCGGTGAGCAGTGGGCATTCTGAGCAGATTTCCCTGAATCACTTCTCCATCGAATAAAGTCACTTCGAGATAGTCTTCTTTTTGTCTCCACTTCAAATTTCATTCGCTGTAAAATTCAACGTCTATCGATTTTGATAGGCTATCGGTAGTTCACTTTTAACTGGTGCAATTGTTCTCGGTTGTTCTTTTAATGTTCCCTGGTCCTTGGACGTCACTCTTTTCGATTTCTTGGAAAATCTGTCTGTGGATGTTTTTCGAGCTACTACATTTTGAGAGGAAGAACGGCTGCGTTCCCGACGATTGCCCCGTGACTAACAAGAGAAATCAGAGAACGTGGAGCATGTGCATGGATGGTCAGTCGACGAAGGCGACGCGATAACGCTCGCCAAGGAAGTCCCATTGATATCGACGTCCTGCTTAATCACAGCAGACTCCAGTGAAATCCAGTGGCCGTGATCGTAACTAAAATAAACTGGATGGAATAAGGACGATAACGCGGCGAAGAGCATCTCTTTTCGACTCCACTCTTCGGGACGTTGGAAAAATGTCACCCCCGCCTGAAATAATTGGAACCATTCGATACGTAGCTCGAGGAACGATGATTAGTTTCTACTTTGATTTCTGATCGATTTTTTCTATGTAAGGTTCGAGCAAAACCTCTGAAGCTTGCAAATGTTGAATTCTGAAATATTGATTTGGGGATATGTGGCTTTAGCAACGAGGCCACTTTCATTTCTGTTGAAGTTCAAGTCGAACTTGAGGAACCAAAGGGCTCTGATAACAGGACAATCTGTGTTTTTTTTTAGAAATGGTTTAATTACGAGGTGGACTCTGAGGATGAGTGGGAAGAAGAAGAGCCGGGGGAGTCTCTTCGTGGATCTGACGACGAGAAGGACGAAGAACACACCGAAGATAACGAATACGACGTGGACAACGAGTTCATGGTTCCTCATGGGTAAGTTTCGTAAACGTGTTCACTTAATTCCATGCTTTTATAAGCTTCTGTCCTTCTTTAATCGGTTCTTCTTGTTTAACAATCCAGGTATTTATCCGACGAAGAAGTTAGAGCCGACGAAGAGGATAAGGAAGACATGGTGAGTGTTTCTACAATATTTCTCCTAAGAATCGTTCACCAAGCGAGTGCTGTTATTTAACATTCCACTTCTTTCACAGTCTCCGGAAACGCAGAAGTTCAAGTTGAAAGTGCTGGGAGAGCAATTCGAGTCGGAGAGGAACACGAAGACGTCGAAACTGAAGCCGAAAATAATTGGCTGCGTTTGGAGGGGACCTGCAAACACTTTCTCAGGAAATGGTGGGTGTGCGACCTTGAGAAATGTAGATCTTTAATGACAGATATTGTTTGTATTCTGGTTCCAGTGCCGCAGAGGATCATGGACTTTTTGACAGCCCACGAGGCCTGGGTGCGTCAGATACCAGTGACGCTGCCAAGTTCATCGGAGAACGAAGCCGCGACAGAGTGCGGCACGCCCACGCAGCGGCAAACGCCAGCCAGCTCGAAGAAGACCCGAGTCCCAAGAGAGGCTCTGCCCGACCTGACGCGACTGGTACACGGCAACACGTACAGCAAAAGGTTCCTGGTGAAAGAATTCATAGCCTACTGGGACAAGAAAACCAAGGTCGGCGAGACTCCGATCTCGAAGGCCAGTCTGCTGCAAAAGATCAGCGAGATTGGCAAGTGGATGGTCTGCCCCGAGGAGGGCCCGATGCACCTGAAATCCTGCTGGTACGTTCCCGAGGGAATACGGAAGGAGTACGTCGACGAGGAAGTCCCTTTGCCGAACCGCTGGTTGTATACCCTGGTCCCGAAGAAGAAGAGCGAGTTTACAGAGGTCCCCGAGAAGCTGGAGAGGGAGGACAAGGACAAAGAGAAGAAGAGTGTGCCATTGATCACCCAGTTCACGAAGAAGATCACCCAGGAGGAGATGAAGGAGCAGTTGAAGGCGAAACCAGGCCAATCTGCAGCTCAGGCGAAGATACCGAAGAGGGCGACTCTGATCTCCGTAGGTAGAGGCGAGCAGTTCTCCAAAGCGTCGAAGGACAGCTTAGTAAAGAGCTTCGCGAGCAGCGACAAAGCTGCGAGTCAGGGTTCCAGGAAGAACGATGGTGGATCGACGGACGACGATATTATAGTGTTAGAGGATGATGAGAGGGTGAACGAGACGAAAGTAAAGTTGAAGGTGCAGAGCATCGCGAGCGACGACAAAGCTACGAATCAGGATTCGAGAAGAAAGGATGGTGAACCGACGTACGATGATATTATAGTGTTAGATGATGATGACGAGGGGATGAACGAGGGGTATAAGTCTGATGGAAAAGGTGGCGAGGACAGGCTTGCCCCTGCGTCCATGGAATCCAAGGGTAAAGGTAAGAAGCAGAGGAAATTGTCTACGAATACAAAGCAGAATAGGAAGTCGACGCCCAAGTCTAAACTTAAGGTGCAGAAGAAGGGTGGGAAAGGAAGTGCAGATACTCCCATGAATATGGATATTGACGACCCCGCAGCTGAAGATTGAATGATGAAATGATTTCTAGAGGTTGCCTACTTATGTTTCAGGAACCGCGTGGAAGAAAATATCCCACAGAAAAACAATAAAAAACAAAAAAAAACATGTGATAAATGAGTAGTAATAGGAGACGATGAAAGAGAGATATTAGATTCGAAGGAATAAGGTAATTGATAATTTTCTATATGCCTAATATTTAAATACGTCGCTGCGAATGTGTACAAAGTGAACTGTTCTATTTTTGTAAAATTCGTCTACTTGTAATTCACACATACGATTGTTATAAAACAACAAAAAACACTATTTCAAGCATTCTAGCCATTGTATCGAGGTATCTGCGTATGTATTCCTCGGCCTTAGTCTGACCTCGACCACTTTTATAAATGCTTCTGGTAACTATAGCAACTAAGAAACAATTCTCTATCGTATTATTTTGAATAGGATGGTTTTTTAATGCTAACTATATGTACTCTAGATTTTTTGGAGCTTGTAATGTTCATAGAATTATATTTACGATATTTATTAGGGTTAAAAGATATTTAGCTCCACTGTGCCACTTTGCTCTGGACTTAACTCCATTCCGCGTTGCTCAAAATAATTAGAGAATCGCGTTTCTATGTAATTCGGAAGAGTATAGGAAATTTTAAGGAAAGCTGCGCTCTGTGCACTCTGTTTGATACAGTATTATTTTTACTGAACGATGAAGATGCTCGAGGAATGGATCTTCTGATTATTTTGAGCTGCGTACTGAGAACTGCAAAGAGAAGAGGATTGGCTAATGTTTAGAATACGTCGTAGAAGACGCCTGCGATGTTTTAGATCAAAGTTTTTTTTTTAACTATTTAATGTAATCAGCGATTTCAACAGCCCGGTGTTGAAGATCTGGCAATTTTTAACTGCGCTGGTGATATCGCGTTGTTTGCGTATTTAATTCCTACCAAAAATATCGAATTTCAATCATCGCCTTCAAAATTCTTCTAAATACGAACCACCAGGTATTTCGGTGTTAAAGAACCGCGTTTAAGAAAATATTGGAAGAGTTTAATCTTTTCTTTTCCTTTTCATTTTTAATTCTCTCTTTCTGTTTAACACAAATTTAAGAATGTTATGGCTGCCGTCAGTTCGTTCAAACATTGGAGACCACGTGACATTTCCGGTTATTATAAATTTGGTTACATATTGGGAAGAAGAAGGCGAATAAAAGTATTGATACATGAAACGTTCGAATATTAATTGCAGGAAACAAGTTATGTTCAGTCTCTTACGTGTACAGTGTCATAAATCACAATGTAATTTATGTGATATACGTTTCCTTTCGCCTGATCGAAAGATGTAACAAGTAACGGGGAGGGAACGTGTTAAATTTATGAGTCGTTAGCGCATTCTATTAACAAATTCCAATTTTATAATAAATAATTTTATAATAAATATGAAAATATCTATACTGAAAGTTCGTGTGACATAGATTTTTATTATTTTATGGAAAACCGTCCATCATCAGCAACTCGAAGACATTTTTGGCTCGAGTTGAAGGCAAACCGCGCTTCGCGTGCGTCAGAACAAATACGGAGCCCACTCGATTCACCGAAATTGTTTCGCCATTTTTTCTCCGCGTCCGTATTTTTTTCAAAGTCTCCCTGTGTAGCAGTAACGCGAATTAACCAGAGGATTCCAGCCGCCAAAAAGTTTTCGCAGCTTCCGTAACGCTCGAGCTTTCGGTTCATGCGTCGGGTTCGAGGAACGTGGAATTGCATTCCGTCGAACTGCGCCGGAGTTAAATAAAACGGCAATGGCGAAACTTTTGCCGAGCATCCAATTATCAGCGGGTAAACAGGAAGCGGACCTGTCTTATTGAAACGTTACGATAAAGCGCGGGCAACGATTTACACTGATCGCTCGCGATTCATCGATCACTCTGAGGGGGTTGAACGTTGTTAAAAATGTGCTTTGATTCTCGTGCACACCTTGACTTCTTCCTTTTTCTTTTTTATCCCGTGAGCCAGTGGTTACACACGATACTTAGTAAAAGAAAAACTTTGGATACGCGGGTAGATGGGTATTTTAGTTGAGGTGACCATTCGTTCTTGATTTCCGGAGAGAATCCCTTAAACACGACTTGTGTCCCCAATTCTGAATTTAAAGTAATCATTTATCCCCGATTCTGTATTTTCTTTTTAAAGTTACAAAATAATCAGTATGAAACTGAAGCCTACTTAGAGTTTGTTAATAAAATTCTACTAATTTGGCAACAGCATAATAGAGCCAGTCTACGAGGGGTAGAGGTGGTGCCAAAAAAATATCTCATGCAGTGGCGCATTTGGAATTTAATCTTTGGGGAGCCCAGTTGAAGGGATAAACATATTTTTCACACAAATTCAATGAAATTCATTAGGTGATTATACAAATTTATTTAAAGCAGTGTTTCCCAATCTTTTTTTCAATCGTGATCCCCTTTTATAATATTTAAATAACCTTTGGCCCCTTCCCCATATAACGTAAGGTAATCAATTTGATAGGTAAAGGAAACGCATGAAAAATTTCAGAATATAATTCTAACTAAATAATATTAAAGAATAACAGAAACCCTGGCGACCCTCCAGAAAACACTTCGCGACCTGCCGGTTGGAAATAACTGATTTAAAGAATAAAATCGAGTTTTCTTTTTACAAAGCTCTTGAATTACTTGAGTGGTTACATTAATCTTCTTTTTCCATTTTCTTTGGAGGGTACCAGGGCCGGCCCCTTGGCCCCTCAGGATACGCCACTAATCTCATGCCTCCGGAAACCCCAAATAAAAAATGGTTAGCTTAACTTTGCTTCACCATTCAAGTTGATAGAAACCTCCCAAAATTGTATTGAAAAGCTGTAATTTGAAATTACGTTTTGCGCGGTCGATTTTCACGCTTATCAGGGTGACGTCGGAATTCGGGATCATGAGATTTAGGGGAACACCGATTTCATGTAATTCAATTTAAGTTTTCAGCTTAACGCGCTTGTATTCAAACCCGTTGCGATTTGGAGCACCGTTCGAGAGCGCGAAACTTAATTCGAACGAAATTGGAAAACAATATCGCGCGAGAAGTATCGTTGTTGTTTGCGATTTGCGATTCATTTGAGTGGATCGCGTTATTTGCGAAAAACATTTTCAGAACCATACTTAATTTACCTGAACGCCACTTGGTGTGCCGTTATTTTAGAACGTTCGGTATATTATTTCACACAGCACGGGCGAGTAGAAAGCAGAAGTTGAAGAGGAAGTAGAAGTGAAACTATAACAACGTCCGTTGACGAATGCCGCGTCAACATTCGCCGACCGTTCTCTGCGCTTCCAATCTCCAAGAGCAGAAAAGGGAAGAAAGCAACGTCCAGTAGGAAGTTTTACGGTCGGTAGTTGGGAACGTAGCTGCAGGGTGTACACGGACGGCATATGGTCGGAATAAGGAAAGAGCGCTCGTCCAGATTACGGCAATTATCGAATCACGTTACGGGACCTGGCGCCACGCGGCTCCAAAACGCAGAAATTAAGTTCCAACCGCCGAGGAGGCGACTCGAGATGGCCGGCGCTCGAGACAAGCAGGTTCGAAGAATCGAAGCGCCCTTGTAGAAAACACTGTAAGTACCAACAATCAAATTCTATATTAACTATAATATCATCATTGTCCCGTAGACCATTTTCCGATAAAAATGTCTTCTTTTTTTTTAATTTAGGGACTTACAGTGTCTTCTACAAGGACTCGTGAATTGCTCCTTCTGCTCGAAACTCTACCAGCTTCTACAGTCTAGCAAGAGATAATCAATATTCTTCTTTGAATCATCGAATCGATCGAGGTGACATTTCTTCTTGAAGAAGCCATTCCTGCCTGACTCACCGTGTTGAAGCAGCCAAGAAATTAAGTACCTACCCGACAGCAAGTTTCTGAATGAAAAATTCAGTGCAGCTCGCGTTCGGATTCCTCGAAAGCACGAAGAGGTCCGTCGAACTGTCGCCGGGAGGGCCGGCCAATCAGGAGCACGAGGTCCCGCGTACCGGCTCGGACCTCCCGAGGTCGTGTCTCCGGATATTAATGAGAGGATAGAGAGGCGGTGGAGAGAGGTTACCGAGTGCCTCCTCCGGCGGAGGAGCGACGGGGCGAAGGAGGTGGGAGGAGGACCAGGGAGGGTCTCCACCCTAGGACCACGCGGTGGAGGGAGGACGTCGTCGGGTCACGAGAAGCCGACGGAGGGAAGGACAGAGAGACGGAACCCTGGCGGCGACGAGAGGAGGAGGAGGAGGAGGAGAAAGAGAGAAACGGACGGATCTGGGACCACTTTGGTGGAGAGGAAAGAGAGGAGATACCGGAGGTCGAGAGGCTGGGAGGGGGGTGGTCGAGGAGCGAGAGAGATGGCCGAGAGAGATCCGGAGGCCACGTAGGAGACGTTCAATACTGTAGCAACGACGCCGAGCCAACGCCATTGGCTACCATTTTCTCTCTATACCTTCTAGGCATACACCTTGTACTCTATTCCGGTCTACTCCACTTTATTCCTGCTTCTACCACGGTTCCCGGTCTTCCACTCCTCCCCGGCCGCCTCCCGCAGCTTCTGGGAGCCATCGAGATCGTGGACCGGGAGCACCCGGACAAACGGTAGGGTTTCTCGCGCTGCCAATCGACCTGCCGCAACTCTGCGATTCTATACCCATGCTTCTCCATCCGTCCAGTGTCTCTGGTCGCATTGCCCATTACTCGCGACAGTCCTGTATCGAGCTTCCCGTTTAATACTCGACATATATCGATTACATCCCCGTCGCTTACCTTACCTCTGGACCAGCTCCACAGCGAACCCAGGCTCAGCTTACCTGCAACGCGAACTTACAATTAGTCTAGACCGAGTCCAAGCACAAGGTGAGATCGCTGGGAGCCGCGCGTTCATCGCGTATTCACCGAGCGAGTGGACGCGCGCGCGTTTCCTTATGATTACCGTGGAACCGCGGGGGAAGGATTCGAGGCGGGACAAAGATCGGGGCAGCAATCAGCCAGGAATACAGCGTCTTCCGTGCCGATTGCTGGCCAATCTGGGCATCATCATCGCGCTCTCTATCCGGCTGCGCCTAGGCTTACGCAATGGCGTGCATTTATCTATACGTGAGCTAGCTGCGCGCACGTACACCGCCGCGTAGGTATAGGTATATCGCGGCTTTCGGCCTTAGCATAATTGCCCGTAAAGGCCCCCCTCGCCCACCCCGTAATACGTCTATTACGCCGATGCCTCTGTACACGGCTACTGACACAGGGCATCAATCCTCGCTCCGAGTATTCAATTAAGTATCCCTCTCCTCCTGGCGCGAGCGCAAGCCTCGATCCACGCTCGTCCCACCTTTCTATCTCTTTCTCCGTTCCTCTTGCAACTCCCTTCCCCCGCGCCTTTTTATCCTCCGCCGCGAGGATTTTATCCCGCCACGCTGATCTATCGGGCGAGCTACGGGAGACGGCAGCCCCTAAATATTTCCCCGAGGAGGATAATCGAAGGTGATGCCCTCGCTTTCTGGTCCGCCGCTGATTTTTTCGCGATGGGGTGCTTGGTGGTTGGACTGTAGGTTTTCGAGTTATTCCATCGCCCAAGGGTTTCAATTGCTGGAGATTTGCTGGTGTAACCATGGACGTTCGTAGAGCAGTAAGGAGGGACACCCTCCTCCCCCCGGCTTAATTTTAAAAACGAATCTTTATTAAGTGAATATTTCTAAATTTTTAATTCAATGGGTTTTCTAAACTAACGGGTTAGAACAGATACTACACGCAAGTACCATTCCGTCCCAAGAAAGCTACGAACGCGACCGAAAATCGCTGCGGGGACCAAGGAGTGGGCGATAACACGTATCCACCGGGCTATCGGCAGGTTGCTCGGGATAAGGGAGGAGAATCGGCGGAGTTGGTCGCGCGCGTGGTCTGCAGCTGCTGGATCTTATGCTAATCCCACCTCCGCAGGCTAACCCTGGCGTGCGCATCGCATGAAAAAGTTGCTCGTTACACGCTTGCCCATAAATCTCCTTGCCAAAGCTTAATCTGTTCGTCGGCCCCGACCCCTCGGCCGGCCGCGGAAAACTCGGAGAACGGGGCGCGGCAGGTGCGTTACGTGTGCGTGTGGATTTTCATAATTTTTTTCCCTTCGACGAAATTTCCGAGGGAACGAAGACCGTATCTACGGAAAGTTGGGGGATCAGGGATGAGCCTTCTGGATGGAGCGTCTCCTGTCGTCACCTTACACCGTGCTGAAAATTCGGTGTCTATTTACAGTAATGAAAAGGATGGGGTGAAATTCAGAAAATCGACTGCGAAGCTTACTGACAAGGAGAGGTTTTCAGGTGACCGCCTCCGATTGCTTTGCTTTTCGGATGCCTATGTTTTCGAGGATCCAAATATAACAAATACCTACGTGCCTTTTTATTTTATTTATTTATTTATTTAATCCTTTGGCACATAGAGAATAGAGAGAAACTAGTAGAGGACTATTAATACATAAAATCAGAAACACATGAAATGACCAAAATAAAGGTAAAAAGAAAAACAGGAGAAAACACCCTTCAAAGTTCATAAGAAGGGTTGCGAAAGTTCCTATTGTTACTTTAAAGAATGCTGTAACGTTGTGTTGAATAAAACTTGATATAAATTTCATTTGAATGTTAAACAGCCCCTAAATATACAAAGGGCAAAATAAAAAATACGCAGTTCCTCTAAAACATATCCGAGAAGCGAAAATCAATGCAATCGAAGGTACGTATACGTCTATAGACCTGAAAACCTCTGCTTATCAGTTACTTAGGTACCTGGACCTACCTGTATAAGTAGTCGACTTTGGAGATTCAGGATGAAGAGACTCGACAGAAGCAGACTACGTATCAAGGTTCGCTGTGAATGGAGCTCGAGCTCGTTACCCGTATCGAGAGCGGAACACCCAGGAACAGGATCGGGTCTCGTGCTGGCCGCGGCGCGGATCGGTTACGCGTAATAGGCGCCTCGCCCCCGAAGAAGGTTCGTGTTCCCGTGACGAGGCGGGCTGGATCGCCGCGTATGCGAGCGGGAAGAAAAAAGTCGGCGAGATGCAAGGCGTAGCGTGAGAACTCCCGGAGTGATTCAGGCTCGCAAAAGCCTGAAATCCCAAATGTCCGCGTGAAAAACACGAAGGACGTTATACCTGCTACGCAGGTCACCGTCTTCCGGTTCAGGGGTAGAGGGTACATTTTGAATATGTTGTTCTATGAATCTTACAGTGGATTAGGTCTAAATAATTATCAAATTCTCTTTCCTCTAAGCAGATCTCCTTTGCAGAATACCTAGTCACCTTTGTTGCCTTCAGTTCAAACTATGTACCTATAATTCAGGCATTGATGAGCAATAGGCTTTGCTAATCCTATAAAGTAGGAAAAATTAATTTTTTTGTGTGCACAAATTAATTTGCGTGCTTCAATATGCATACGCACACAAAATCCAAGAACCGCCACCCCAAAGTCTTCTTTGTTCAGAACCAAAGTCTACTTTTCATCGAAACTTCCACGAAACGAACGTCTACATCTTGGCAACGTACCCCCGAATCTGCCACCATATCCAGCCACTCGTAGGAAGAAGAGCTCGTGAGCTTGCAGCACCGGTGTATACACAATGCGGATAGAGCGTGCGAGAAGGGGGTAAGGGGGCGTATGGGGGCCATTATGGAGATGGATCTTCCTTCGAATAAAGCTCGGGATGGGCGCGAGAAGGGGGATGGTTTGAAGTACAGGGGGGCAGATAGCGACGGGGGTGGAGGGTAGCGATGGGCATTCGATTCTACCCCTACGCGAGTTTTCGATCAATTTCCTCTTGCGGAGACTCGAACGATTTCGAATACTCTGAATATTGAAAATTTAAGCACTTAGACACCCCGCAATTGAATAATTTTCTTATTTCTTTCTACGATTTTAGTGTT
Organism: Andrena chrysosceles; assembly: GCA_963855975.1. Lineage (NCBI taxonomy): Eukaryota > Metazoa > Arthropoda > Insecta > Hymenoptera > Andrenidae > Andrena > Andrena chrysosceles. Next base: position 2,575,446 of record OY979766.1, on the reverse strand, counting down.
TAATAAACGAGATTAGTGACATTATTAGTCACACCCGCAATATGTGTCTCGAAGAAGTTACTTCGACTTCGAAGGGGGGCAAGCTCTGCAAATTCTTTGGTGAGTTTGAATAATTTCGAGCAGCGTTCAAGGTTCAACCGTATATTTCCGTGGATCGTTGAAAACACGTCGAGGCCATCGCTACCGATGGAGAACGCGGAACGAGGAAGGAGGGCCGACAGGGTGGAGGTGGGTAGTTCGTGGTAATATATCACCCTCTTGTCGTCCGTGAGACGCGAGTAAGCCTGTCGGCCAGTAACCACCTTCTCCTACTCCTCCTGGTCCGACCACCTCCGACCGGAGGTGCAAGAGGGAATCGATACTTAGATAGCACACTCGCGGGCGACTCTCGCCGACGTGTAGCATCTCCGATTGTTGGCCGGCGTATCCCATCGCTGGAACGAATCGATGATACGAACGTCGTCCGTCGCCTAAATTAACCCCCTGTGGCCTGTGGCCTCTTCTCATCTGGCACCCTGGCGATTCGTCGGTTTACAATTAATCCTCCGAGTGTCTTCTCAGAGTTGGTACCTACATTCTAAAATATCTATTTATTTGTCAAGATTCAGAGTTTTCGAAGCGAAGATATTATTTATTTATTTATTTTCTCACGAACCGGTAAGTAAGATACAGTTTTATATAACAGAAGTTGTTCTATTGTCGTTCCACCCAGTGTACGTGTAAATAAGAAGTAGGTAATAGTAGGTAACCTCCGTGGAAATTTTTAGAATTTCTTTTTCACTTTGTTTCTTCGTTCAATACCTAGCCATAGGTATTTGCATTGATTGCAAGTTACTTGATACCTACTTGGTTCCGTCCTTTTTCCTCCGTTTTCAATGTCCCCACCGAAACGTTTTCCCTCGCTGACTAATGATTAGAGAATCTAGAAACGCGATTGCAAGGGTGAGAATCACTTAAACGGATCAGAAAGCGATCTATCGGCCATGCAGAGCGCCTCAGGGGGCGTTCGGAAAACCGCTCGGAGCGATCGAACTTTGTTGTGCACTGAGCCTGCACCCGATAACCGGATGTCGCAACGCTGATTAGCCCTCTTTCAACCCCTTTCTCTGCTACATAGCAGAATTTCATTGAATTTCATTGAAAAAGTACCCAATAAGTCTACTTAAACCTAAGAGTGAAAAGTGGCATGGACGTTAAGAAAATATTCCGGGCCCTGTTCCCGTGCACTATGGCTGCTGGAAGATGCTTAATGCGTGGAAATCTGTTGTTGGCCGCCGTGCAGAAGCATTCTTCCTATCCTGATGAGCCCGTCCACGCGAAATCACAGCGTAACTTTACCTAGCTATTACAAGAAAGTAGCAGAGTTCTAAATAATCCAGTGTTCGCAACTACCCCAGCATCCCTTCGCGTCTAATTCAATCCCGCCGCAGCAAAGATTCTTTCTCATTCGGACGCTGGAGCGTCCGGAACGGCGGGGGTGGGACTCGACGGAGGAAACGGGAGACACCGGAACACCTTTTCCTTCTTCCCTTGAAGAGGGCGAAAGGAGGAAAAGAGGCCGGGGGAAGGCGTGGGTGGACGAGACGGAGGTTGTAGAAGCGTGGATCGATGTGTCGCCCGCGTGTCCAGCGGTCACGAGCGCCTGCGCCCTGTCCTCCAGAACGTCGCCAGGCTTCCTGATTCGCCGAGCTCGGTGACAGTCCTCTCGCGATTGTCACTCTCCGCCACCACCCCGTCGACGCTCTTTGTCGCGAAGAGGGTTGCTAACGGCCACCACCCCGAGCCTCTCGCTCGCGACAGATCGCACGCAGGGTCACCGCCCTTCGTGGGTGTGTCTGTCTCCGACTTAGTCCTCCGTCGTGCTTGCCCTCCTGTTCGAATGTCCCCTAAATTCCGGGGAATTTAGTGTAAACTTAATAAAAAATTGTCCTGTTGGCAATGTCTAGTTGTGATGGAGGTGTGAAGTGGCGAGGATCACCCCGAGGATTTTTTCCTTATTTTTTGGTATTCAATGGATTTTATTTCAAGGAGCAGATGGGAGAGTTATGCGACGCCCACTTTTTTAAATTTTATAACCCGCGATTTTCATTTGTTAATTGATAGTGTAGTTAAGTGATTGCGGTGTTTAAGTGGAGATTGTGTAGAATGCGGTTGGGGAACGAAGGGCGAATCTGTTCGACTGGAGAGCACGCTCCATGCGAACGGATTCGTTCTCGTCGAGTCGTAATGTCGTCGTGCAGTGTCCCCGCTTCAGGGCGACAGCAGCGACAACCGTGATTGGTCGCCGGAGGGGACAGGGGCGTGGTTAACCTCCATCGCTGTCTTTCTATAATTGCATTGCGTTCACCTGTGCGTGGACCTTCGCATTACCTTGTCGCTTTTTACCCTGTTCCACGCCGGCTCCGCCTCGCTTATCACCTTGACGACTTATTTTTCGTTTGCTAAATTAGCCAACACGCGAAACAAACAACATCGCGCAGACTGAGGGCGGGGAACAAGGGGAAATTATCGCGACTGAATTTCGAAGGAAAACTGTGTAGGTATTCTGTATTAGGTATATCAGCAGGAACATTTACCTATGTTACATTAGGTACATTTACATTTGTCATTTGTTTTTACAATTTTTAGATTTTCTATTTAAACATTTTTTCAAGTTTGCTGGAAAATCTTTACCTCGGAAATAGAGGGGCAATTGGGTCAAGTTATGCAGAAACCTACCGACCCCCAAAGTCACAAGAAATTAAATTATTGAACGCAGTAGTTCTATTTTAAGTTTAAAAAACAGACGCTACAGAAAATTTGAAATAATATTAATTATCTACCTATAGTACTCTCTATTAAATAGGTATTAAAAAAAAAAAAAAAAAAAATAGAAATAAAGCTACTTTCCTTTAACAGTACTAAAATCTTCAAATTAAATTTACTGAATAATTTCAGATTGTTTCGCGACTGTCTCGGATTACCTACCTACTGTAACCAATTTTCGCGACGATGGGCAAATAACGGTTCCACGGTCTCTTCGATAATTCCAGTTATCAAGTTGTTATATGTATACCTATAGGTAGGTACCTACCTACAGCAGATACGTAGGTAATTGTACAATTGATGGCTGCTTGGTCGTCTAGATTTCCGCGGAATCTGCTCGGTGCTATTGCTAGAGACCAGCAGCGGTCGATGTTTTGGAAATAAGACTAATTACCCCCCGAGGCAACGGCATTAATTAATACCGAGCCACCTGTACCGGATCTTACACCCGTTTGGAAAATTGTAAGCCGTCCAAGAGTACCGTTAATAGCACATTGAATCATGGATGTGACGTTGCGCTTCATTTAAAACGAATGTCTTCCCAAAACGTTCAGCATTTTCTTTCTCCCGAGGTTCTTGAGAAAAAACGGAGAAACTTTACGGGACCTCCGGCTTGCACTCTCACACGCCTCAATTTCATGTAATTCAACGTAATTCCCCGGTCGGGTTACCCTCAACAACATAATTCAACACACTCGATCGCGCTCGCAGATCAGTCCCTCGCGATTCGATGCATTCTTCTTTCCCGACGGACAATCTAAAATGGTTCAAGATTGTTTGGTACTCGTGGGTGACCGATCTACGTAATCATGTGCATTCTCCACAGCCTGCATTTTCAAAAATTGCTTTTGCAAGCGTTACCATAGGTTTCCATCGAATCCCAAAATAGCGTTGAAAGCGTTACAGAAATATTTCACCGTGAAATCCAAGTGCCCCAAGAAATTTTTATTCGAATAAAGATTGCCGAATAAAAGTTAAAAAAAGTTATTCGACATGCGATCGAATAAAGTGAAGGTAAGTAGGTAACTTTTATTTGATCCGTTATTTAAATAATCTTTTATTTAGTTAATGCCACTCGGTGGAAGTTGTGGCGAGGATCGTCGTGAAGGTGCACGAACCGATGGTGGATCCGATCCGGTGGGGCGATACGGGGGCGTGTTGAAGGTATCCTCTCTCACGGCGAGAAAGAGCGTGGGCTCTGCCGTGTCGCGGGATAATTGGGACACCGTGTATTATCGTTGTTGCGTGCCATAGTTGCGGTGTGCGGTGTGTGATTGGATAGGCGGAGATGGGTCGCGCGAGATAGCTGACCCTAACTAACGTAGAAACCGAGGGCTATATCTTCGAGGACCATCTCTTCTCCATCTGCAGCAGCATTACCTATCCACGTCACCGGTTGATGCATGGCGTGGGCGTTCCTGCGTTCTACGTACACCGGGGTTCTCATTTAATTACCATTCAACCGCCCTCTGACGTTTTTCTTCCCTTCAATCGCGTGCCATTTCTCCAGGGCGATCGTGTCTTCGAAAACTTGTCGGCTCCCTCGGGGAAGAATTCTGAGACCGCGTTCTTCAATTTGTAGCCAGTTCTTTCGACAATTTTATTTATCCAACACAATGGAATAATATTGTATAGCTCGGCTAGGTGGAAAAGGACCCTGCCTCTTCTCCCGCTATGCATACTCCGACGCCTGACTTCTTCAGTGCCTTTACTATCATTACATTAAGACTTTTTATCTTGCAGAGAAAAGTTCGGACAATGTGACCATATTTCTTCTGGATTTTTAAAGGTATTGTAATTTGTTTAGAATTTTCAGAGTTTCAGACATGATCTTTCAATTTGCGAAACATTCTCCATTAACATAGGAAAATAATGAACTCAGTACGATAAATAGTTGCCGAGATATAAATTTATAAGCACAGGTATGGAATAAGTTATCAAGATGTTTCTATCCCCACTACGCTCAGTCTCTGCCTTCAAGGTCCATTTTCGCGTGATTCTGTATGACAGCGTAAACAACCGTGAATCATAGTTGCGATATCGCGACATCTAGTTTTCACGACGACAAAAGTCACGACTTCACTATAGCTCGACAGGGTAAAACAGAACCCTAAAGCGTAATTTTCACGTGACAGTAAATCGTGACTTTTACGGTCATAAAGACGAGTATAATTTTTTTCCTCTACTAACCTAGTAGCTAGTAAAGGATGCCGAATACTTAAGCATTTGCTTAAGAATAAGTAGCGACTATGAATACCGGCCATAATATGATAGTAAAGTTGAATTATAAATAAGTAAGTATTATGTTGTGCACTGTTGGAGGTGTATGTAAGTACATGATACACGCGCTAACTTCATTAGACTGACAGTCAGATGTTTATTCTATACTGACGCCGAACGGCCGTGACTTCCGGTTCAGTGGAGTCAGTGACAGAGTAGACAGGCTGTGAGCCGTGAGGTCCTTCTTTCCTATTACAATCCGGTTTTCCAACCAATTGTTGTCAGTTATTGTCCCCGGGATCCTCGTAGAAGTAGTTGAAACAGAGTGAACCTAAGGAGTAGTAAAGGCTTCTGTGATTATTACCGCGAGTAGAGCTGAATAAGCTTGATACGGCGGAAACGCGTGAACGTAACCTATATCTAGACACATGAACGAGATGGACGTGAAAAACGATCGGAGTTGGGAACAAATACCGCCACTTGTAGGCCGAGAGGATTATGCCTCTTGGAAGTCTTCGATGCGAGCGTGGCTGGAATCCAATGATCTTTGGGGATGCGTCACCGAGGGAGAAGCTTATGTGGCAGATCAGAAGAAAATGGAAAGCACGAAAATGCGTATCATCGTCGCGGCGGGCAAGCAGAATTACTCCTACGTAGAGGACGCCACAACGCCCAAGGAAGCCTGGCAAATGTTGGAGCGGGAATTTGAAAATGTAGGATTGATGTGCAAGGTGGACCTCCTACGCACATTGACCTCTACAAAATTATATGATTGTAAATCGGTAGAGGATTATGTAACTCGAATAACAACTGCAGCACAAATGCTGAGGGAACTAATGTTTGAAGTGAAAGATGAGATGGTAAGCATATTGTTGCTCTGTGGTTTGCCAGACAAGTATAGGCTGATGATATTGGATCTGGAGAGCTCTACTGCCCTTATAACAGTGGATACAATGAAAGAAAAGTTACTCAAAGACGTAAAACAGGAAGGGACTCAAAGCGAAGAGGTAGCGCTGTTCTTTCATTCAAAGGCTAGCGTAGAACATTATAAAGGCAATAGAAGGAATAGCGATGGTAGAGACAGTTGGAAGAGGAATAAGGGCACTCCAGGTAGTGGAGAAAAGAAAGGTGAAGACAAAGCGTTCTCTCCTTTCTACACATTGTCTCCAGAACTTGCTGCGATTGTTGGCGCCAACCTAATGACTTGGCACAACATTCAGAAAAAGCTTCGGACTATTGTCGAAAAGCGAAAGCTTTATGATCCTCAGAATAGGGAGTACATAATCTGCGATGAGGAATTCATGAAAATATCCAAGATTAAGCGTATCAAACTTTGTGATCTGTTAGATTCCCTCAATAAACACTTTAAAACACTAACATAAGATTAGGATTAAGTAACCCAATAAAGAAACAAAATATATGTAAGGAAGTGTTTCGTGGTGTCAATAATATTTTGTAAGGTATGCCTTACATGTGCCATATTTATTAGACTGACAGTAAGATTATTTTATAAGATAATTATTTTCTCAATAAAGTATTAGCCAAGTAAAACAGCCAAGACATGCGATTCCTTTTTCCTGCTAATGTCTGAGTGCCAAGAAATATACTTGGGTCTTTTGCGATTGCTAAACGTGAATCATGATTTTAGGGTCAAAACGCACCTTTATTGCAGATTGATCGAGTTTGTCGTCTACAATTTAGGATCGTATTCCTCACTCAGCGTGCAGTTGGTTCGTGGACGTCGAACGGGAAGCTGATCGTCCACAGAAGTAAATTGCGCGTACAACTTTACTACACATTACGCTACCTGCGATATTCAATCAGCGGTTCCGTTTCCAGATTAAACTTTAGCCAGCCAACGTTTAGTTGCATCGTGACGGCGAATTCGCAACAAGTCAGCATCCTGGCCTGTCTTTACGCTGTCACAGGATGACGCGACGAGACGGCGTTTCACCAGCGACCGTGCAACCATCTCGCTGCTACCGCAACTGATCACCTCGGCGATCCTGGTACCAATGATGTCCCCTGTCCAAATCACTTAAAAATATCCATCGAAGACTACTCTAATTTCATCCGAAGCAAAACCCCAGCCATTTCATCGGGAACCCTCCCACGAATAACTCCGGAGGAGCAGCTAACTCGGACAGAAAAGAAGAGGACCGAAATTTCCCGTCACTGCGAGGGGATAATCGAGGGTGTCCGAGTGGCGAGGGGCGGGCACGCCCGATTATAAATCACAAGGTTCACCGGGGCCCTTTGACGACCCCGACACACTCGCGGCCACCCCTCGCCCCCGCATGGAGCACAATATGGCTTGTTACACACACAGCGCGCTCCGTACTCGCGTGTAGAGCATCCCTACCACGCCGTCCCGCACGCACATACGACACGAGGGGAGGGACGAGAGGCCTCATTAACTGGTTATTAATAGCTTAGCCGGCTCATATTAATGACAGACGCATCTGCTTCTTATATATCTACCTGGGCTTATCCATTCCCCCTCCCGCCCTCGCTCGCCCAGGGGTCAACAATTTTTAGTTGTTGAGAAAAAAATGGTAAAGTTTAGGCTTGTTATCCCCATATGACCCTCAGTGTTTTTTAGGCAAAGAGCATGATTTGGTATACATAAATACTGAATTTGTTACCGGAGCCGTTTTCCTTTAGCTTACCTGACTACTTAGACTCCTTATAAATTTTCCGATAAATGCGTTACAACTTAATAGGCTCGCCCAATCAGAAATATCTAATCACTTTTTTCCAGTTGCGTGGTTCCACTGGAACGGCGATAAGCACGCGAGTCAACGAAAATGGCGAGGCTCCTCGACGGCATTCGAGGTCGAGGCTGCAGCTCGATCGAGTTGAAAAGGTTCAACGACCTGAGGGGGGGACGAGAAAAAGTGACCTCGATGGCCAGAATTTTCGCACGTATCAAAGCGGAGACTGGTCCGCGGGCACCCCGAGTCGTTGATAAATCGCGGAACGGTTCCAAGCGCGGCGGCCATATCAGCGGTGATATTCAGTAGCCTCCTATGGCTGGTTCCCCAATTTAAGAGGTATTCAAGGGGACACAAAGGGGGCCCCGCTGGCTCATATGTCATCGTGGCAACTCTATGGTCCACACTCGGCTTTGTCGACCGGCTCCCGACGATAGATCCGCGGCCGTTTATGCGTCCTTCCTCCCCCTGTTGGTCCCGTCGCCCTGCCACCACCGAGGCGCTCGCGAATGCTAATTGATGTTACTGACTCGTAGTGACCCGGCCTCGTGTGTGGTCCTGAGTCGTGAGCGTGTTGTAACGCCGGGGCTGGCTTTTAATCGAGCACTCGGACCGATAGAGAGAACGAATGCTCGGTTGTCTCGCGGAGAGAAGTGACTCTGGACCGCGCAGAGCTACGTTAGGTAATCGCGTCATTAACGCGGAATAGGATCTCGACGCTGACCGATATTCTGCGTGGGATCCAGTGTCAGCGAAGGACTATCTTGCGATATCTTTTGCCACCTTTTATTCTGCTGACTGAGAATGGCTTTCTGTGGGGTTGCAGGCTGAGATAAGCTGAGACGTCACGCGTGACTCGCTATAAGAAACGCTATTCCGATGATAGGATGCTTCGCGGTCGAGCCCCGAATCTCCATGAATTAACGGCGCAGTAAGAAAAACAACAGCGTAACGCGCGGACACGCGCTCTCTCTTTCCGAGCTTCGAACCAGCTCGATGGGAAATTACAGATCTCTGGGGATTAATGCCACGGATCGGGACCAAGGGAAGAATAAGTGTGGCGGAGTCTGGCTTGAAAATCGCAGCTGTTGGGGTGTTCTACCCGAAGTCGCTACCAAAACCAGATAGCTGCGCGTCTATGCGCAGGGTGTTATTATTTTTTACGGGCGGCGGAACGGTAAATCGCGTCTAATTCGACGTTTAGCGATTTAAACGTTTGTCCGTGATCACCAGGACGTATCTATAATTTTGGGGCGCCCAGTCCGATCGTTCGGACATGCGAGTCCAACCAAAACGCAGCTGTTTCGGAGGCAAGAGATCGCTTTCTTGTTTCCTCAGAACTTTCGATCGACGCCCTGGTCGATTATTTCTGTGGAGAGTGCAGCGATTACTGGACACGTGGACTCGTCATGCTCAGTCAATGACCATGTCCTCTTCCCCTTGAGAAGGCCACACTGAAGTTGATCGCTGGGAAAATTGGATAGAGTAAAGGTAGGTAAAAGTTCGGAGCAGGTAAGAGTTGTGGCAGTTGCTAATGGTGATTGACAGTCAATTGTCAATCAAGGTAGAGTCACCAGTGTCGAATTGTGTAGCTGTGCTTCGTTTTGTTATCGTACAATGCGGTAATTACTGAATTCCTTAGTTCTGATATAATATTCTCATTTTTAGGTATCAATATTATTTCTATAAATTGATCAGTAAATATTTTAATTCATATGTCGTCTAAAAGAGCTGAAATTCTTCTATTCAAAAGTGCTAATAGAAGTTTTCAATTCTCCTCACAGATAACAGGATTGATTAAAAAATGTAAAAGTAGCTGTGGGGGCAAAAGTTCGCACAATGCAGTTGAGCAAGAGTTCGCATGCGATATCGGCTTTTGTTCTTTTTTATTAATTTTTAATCCGCAATATTTTCCAAAATACATTTTTTATTAACTTTTTGATTAAAAAATATGACTTTATTTTATTGTCATATTCATTTATTGTTAGAACTTATGAGGACAACCGGCCGAAAACTAATTAGAGAGGAGATATTTCAGGTCCCTCGAGACAAACTAGAAGTAGGACTTTCAAAAAGAAAAATCGCTGCAGAATTGGGAATAACCCCAACTATGTACCTATGCACGAAAATAAAACACTTCTTTGGATATTTCTCGTTGCGTTCTTTTATCCCATAACATGCGAACTTTTACCTCACATATCGGGTAAACGTTCGCATTTTACACTTTTTGGAAATATTTATTTTATATAAGGTGTGACAGGTAAATTTACATGAAGTGACTCTCCATCCAATAATAAGGGATAGTAGTTATTTCTCACAAAATGATATGACTAGCAGTGTAATACCAAAGATTTTAGAGAAATCTAAACTTTAAGTGCGCACTCTTGCCCCACAATACTCTACCATTTCACTATCCACCCCAAACTTTGTCTTCGTCCAAGTCGCTGCTAAGTCTCTCGCAACATCATCGTCCCCGTTTCGGTGTCAATTGTTACGCGGCGATTGTAACGTCGGAAAACTCGAGAAACTAAGTAGAAGATGGGTGTAGAACGAAGGTGCTGGTGCTCCAGTTTGGAGTGTAGTCCCACGTTCGCGGTTGGTTCTCACGGCGGAGGAGGGTCCCGTGAGAGACTGTGGCAGCTTTTGGTCTCGGCAGTCGGGGATTCGTGCTCTATGGTGGCACAGCGAGCCGCCGGCCTTCCTGGGGACCGTTGGCGTGATACCCATTTCGACAACGACCACCTCGACCTCTACCACCTGCCCTTCTCGCGTAAACGTCCCCACCCGCGTCCTCAGGTTGCCCGTACGGACGCTCGGTGAGGCGCTTAAGCGCGATTTCCTCCATCCCCGGTCCCCTTTTTTCTCGCGCGTTTCGCCTGCTCGAACGGCGGTGATTACCCGGGGAGGAGGGCTGCGTTCTAAGCTGCTGCCACGGCGTCGAAGCTGGTGTTGGGCCCGCGCGATGTCGGCGAAGAAACGAGGCACACGAAACGGAGTAGAGAGACAGAGGTGAAACGTAGACCTAGATGTTGGCGGGAAGAGGAGAGATCGAATCGAGAAGGGAAGCAGGGGAGGGTGGGGAGGAGGGTAGATGGCCGTACCGGCGGAGGGACGGGGGTGTAGCAGAGAGCAGAGGTTACTTTTAATGTCTCGCGTCACGCAGCCCAAGGCACCGTGAGCCTCGCCTCGTCCTCCTTACTAATTTGGCGCCAATTTCCAAGCAACCTCCCAAGCAAAAACTAACCGAACCATACACGCCGCTTCTATATACATACACTTGCGCGGCGTGCACTTCAACCGTGGGCTCTGATTAAATGCTACCCGCCGTCGCTCGCCTCCTCCCTTTCCTCCTCTTCTTCTTCTTCTTCTTCTTCTCCTTCTTCCTCCGCGCTCTGTTCACTTTTTTCCTTTTCTCTGCTTGCTCCTTTCGTCGCTCTCTCCACCGGTTTCTCTCCCTTTCGACCCGTGTTCCCACACTCCGTGGACGCGTACAGCACGAGAGGGACCATCGCATCCCCGTTTTGCACGGCGCCGTGGCACGCACGCGTGCTCCTGCGTGCACGTCCATCCTTTCCGAAGGATCCTTTCCCCTCCTTCCTGATTCCCCAGGCTTTTCGTTTGCTTTTCTTGGAGCAGCCATGGGACCAAGTCGATGGAGAATCGGAGGGGGGGATGGTGTCCTTTGAGGATTTTAGGGGCGTTTCTGAGTAGATTACTCGTGTGCCACGGTGGAGAACACTGAGTAACATTTTCAGCAAACAAGAAACTGAAGAACGCCATTTGCTAACTTGGAACTTTAGATGACATGGTTATTAAATGTAAAACATTAATAACCCACTTTGTTCATTCGTCGTGGAACGGTAGAAATATCAAATAAATGATGATAAGAAATTAATTTCCTCCCGACAAAGTGTTAAACATGCAATAGTACCTAAGTAGCTGTCTCAAGTATCAAGCTACAATATCCAATACTAACTTGCGTACAAATTCTAGTGTCGAATAGGAAATATAACATAAAATATCTTAAGTGGTACAATATTTGCAACTCTCCCCTACTATTTCTCCACAAACGTCTTTCTGCCAGTCGCCATTAAGGGCATCCTCCGCAAGTGTGGAACAAAGAGTAGGAAGGGTGGTTCCCACGCGGGTCGCGCGATCCGCGACGACGGCGGCGGCCAGTCGCGAGGACGTCGATAGGATCGGTCGTATGGCGTCGGGTTATGCAAATACGAGTCTCAGCGGGCGTCAATTTAATGGCGAGGCCGCAGGTTCGGGCACCGCGAACGACCGCGGACCGCATCTTCGGGCAACGGATACGGCTCATGGAAGGACGAAGCAGGAGGAAGAATCGGTAATGATGGACGTTCGATTTTCTCTTGCAACTTCGCCAGCGATCCCGCTGCCCGGAGGATCGAATCAGGTCGAGTGTTGTCGGAACTTAAATGTACGTAGGTACTCTTGGATGCAGAGAAAATCTCCAGAGGCTCAGGTAACGATCTTAACGTACTTGAGGAAGTTTTAAAAGATCGAGGATTGAGTCAGGCGAACGTTAAAACGGCCCCTTGAATATACTTCCCGTTCGTGCTATTAGTAGGTATCTTTCGTTATCTTATCATGAAGTAGATGAAATCAAGCACTATCAGATAAATCAACTTGATAATTCAAAGTCATTGAGTTCGATGAAAACACACGTGGTCCCCGAAGCCTCCGAGATCTCTCGAACGACCGAATTTTCCAAGGCGCAGCCACGTTCGAGGAATAACGAGGCCTCCCGAGTCCATCAGGCGCTTTGGTAGTCAGCCAGGACCGGGTCGTCGAACAGAGGGGGTGACTGGGGAGAAGGAGGTTGGCAGGCATCCACGGGCAGTATATCACGTCGCGGGGATAAGTTTTTGATCGGCCCTCGGTATACGGATGACTCCCCGCTGCTTGACCTCATCACGCCACGCAATGGGGGTCTTTATAAACCACCATCGACTGCGCGCATCCTAATCACCTTTTGTCTTAAGCCTGCCAAACTCTTGCTCGGAGGCTGCGCTGGCTCCCGGCGAACGATTCGAGCCACCCTGCTGCCCTTTCGTCGCCGTACACCTTCCACACTGACCCCCTGTATGTACCTTTGTCGCATTTGACGTATGGATTCCGAGGTGGTTGCTTATCGGCGCATTAGTCTTTTGGGGTTGATTCCTCATTGTAAAGTAGAGGGAGCAGCGGAGGAGGCTTCTTTCTGTGCAGCTGTAGCGTTATTTTTGGCGGCTCGAGCACAAATTGCCTCTGTAGCGTCTCGTGTTAATAGTTCCTAGAGTTTTTCCCCTAGACTACATGTTATCAAGCAGAGATTGGCAAAATTTTTATTTAATTGAAAATTTCGAAAAATTATTCGTCATGATCATCAAAAAGTACGAAAAATTAATCGTCATGATCATCTAAAGTTAAAGTAACTTTTATTCGATCCGTTATTTAAAGTATTTTTTATTTAGTTGACATCCAACTCTGTTATTAAGAAACGTTAATCCTTTTGTAAAATAATTATTTGCTGGCACAGAGGAATTATTAGGAAGAAGTGCCATTTTCATATCAGTTGTTAATTTAATAAATAATGCTAATTTAAAATATAGTAATTGAGTTCATGGCAAGTAAATAAATATTATAAATATTACTGTGAACCGCACTTTAGCAGCTATATCACAATGAATTACGAATATCTCCAGCAGATTCGTCAACTGTTCCCCAAGGCAAAGTTCACAGAGATCGCCAGATCTTCGAGGTTACTCGCCAAAAACGTTCGGTTTTGTCCACTGAAAAATGAGCCAAGATTCGTGGGCGCCCTGCTGGATCCGCGGCAGTAAGATCCAGGAGATAATTTGGATCGGTAAAGACGTGGTGGCATGGTGCAGCGGGGTGCACATAGTGTTCTTCAACGTCGTCCAGAGGAGGCAGAGCCTGCGTTGGTGCTGGAACCAGGAGTCGGGAGAGGGTGCACGCTGCCTGTCAGGTCACGCGAGCCTGCCAATGTTCTGCTTCGCGGAGAAGATCGCTAAGCCCAGAATACTGATCTTCTCCTACCCCTCGATGACGAAGATCTCCGAGTGCGTCGGCGGCTGTACATCGGGTTACTTAGCTACCGCCTTCACAGCGCGCGACCACGTCGTATCCGTGGGCTCCTATCCTGACTTCCCCTTGATCGTATGGTCCTGGAGGACTGGCGAGAGGCTCGTGACGGTGGACACAGCAATACGCGACGAAGTTGGCCAGATCCTACGGATCACTCTGATCGGGCCCACCGTTATCGCCCAGATGGGCAGGACGTGCGGGAGGTTGTTCACCTGGCAGTTCGAGGTGGCTGGCAAGGTTGCAATTTTAAAAGGTACAGCTATTAAACTTGAAAACCATAAACCACTGCTGAACCAACTACTCGAGACTTGAAACGGTAGATCACGAGGTGACGCTCCCGAAGAAGTACCCGATCTTGTGGGTGGACTGGTCCCCCACGTCCAGCGAGCCCCTGCTGGCGATCACAGACAAAGACGGCCACATCTTCCTCAGCAACTACGACGGTAGCGAGGTCCAACGCATCGTGCTGTCGCAGCGCTGTGGCATCTGCATGGACATGGAGCTGCCGATGGTCTGCTGGTTCCGCGAGGGCATAGTCCTACGGACCACCTTCTGCCAGATCCGCTTCTTCAGGCTGAACCCGCGAACGAACCGTTGGCAGAACGAATGGTACGTCAAGTCCGTAACCAAGCCGTGCATCCTGGTCAACCATCCTCTGAAGAACGACTGGCTGTTCTACCACACGTTCGAGGGATACTTGATGCAGATCGACTTCTCCGTGGAAGGAGAGACGCCCAGGATTAGGAAGTACCTCAACTACGGCGGAGTCTATCGGTTCGCGGACTTTGTTTACCCTTGGTGCCACCACCTGGTCGCCAGCGACGACAGAAAGGAATTGTCTGTTGTGGAGTGTTACAGTGGCACCCTAGTGAGCATGGTTGATCCCGAGATCGAGGGAGAGATAAGTTGTCAAGTTTCTCATCCTGATTACCCGGTCATCGTCGTGGGGACCACGCAGGGCGAACTGGTCTTTGTCACCTTGCTCGATCCTGTTGCACCGAAGATTATTGCTTATCTGCGATTGCACAGGACACCGCTGGATCTGATCAAGTTCTCTAAAAGTGGGAGGCAAGGGGTGTTGACAATGAGCTTATTTCGTCTCATAGCGACAGTTGTTTCGTAGTTTCTACAGCGCTATTGGGGAGCTGGAAAGAAGGCACACTACCCAAAAGATGAATTGTCCAGTTGGACATTCCACACGAAATCGGATACTTTTCGGAGTAACATTTCGGATGTTGCTGGAATTTGAATATGTTGTAGTCTTTAGTGATATATAATTGTACCCCAAAGGATTTATCAAAATTTTGAAAAATGTCGATTTTACAGCTGTTTGAAGGTAAGTGCTATCTTTTTTTCAGTAAATTATAGCTACGGAAGTAGTAAACGGATGGAAATGAGGTTTACGGTGCTTATAGAGAAAACATTGAAGTTTTAAGAAAAAATTATTTCAGTTTAAAAAAAAATTTGAAACATTTTTGTGTAATTATTTTAAACAAATGCAGTTTTTTAACATGGGGTGGGATTTTAAAAATCTGAAAAAGAAATCTGTGTCCGATTCCGCGTGGAATGTCCCCACTAAAAGATACTAACAATAAGAACATAAAAGTAGAAATCCTACTTTTCTTGGAGAGGATTGAGTGGAGTGAGCGGACAAGTTCGCTTGTCCCTGTGACACTTCAGCTTGTGGGTACTGTGACTTCTTTCCAGCTCCCAATAGTACTAACCACTTCTGAAGCCAAACCTCCATCCCCCAGATACCTAATCGCTAGCGAAAAGAAGAAAGGTACCTGCTTCTGCGTGAGCTTGCATCGCGACAGACCCTACAAAGTGAAAGCTCTCGTTGAATCGCAGCGGATGATCGCCGACGCGCTCATCTACGAAACTCACAAGGCGCTGAAGGTTCTCCTACTGTTCGTCGGGGTGAAACAGTTTTCCGTCGGCCAGCAGATGATCGTGTTCGACGTCCCGGAGGGGAACACTCTTGTGACGGAGGTGAAAGATGTCATCGACCTGCCCGGCGTTTATGGAAGTCTGTGGCAAGTCCCCGGGCACCCGACTCACCTCCTCGGGTCGCCATATCTGACTCGCCAGCTGCGAGTGCAGCGGCTGCACGACTTCAAGGATGTAATTATTACGGACGCCCTGATGACTGGCCACTACGTCAGGGTGGCGCACATCTTTGTCGACCGACGATGGATAACCACGGCTGCTTTCGACGGTTTGGTGTTCGTCAGGGACAAATCGATAAGGCGCATCGTCGCGTACGTCATGACGCATCACAGGGCAGACTTTGGCTCCGTGAAGGCGATGATGAACAAAAATGGAGATATGATCGTGTGCCTTGGGTACAATGGCTCCCTGGTTGCGGTAAGGACTTCCGACGAGGAAAGGAAGGTTCGTTGACCCGTGATTGTTAGCCCATTCGCAGCCTCGGAATTTCTACATCTACGAATCTCTTGAATCGATCGCCGACTATAAAATTAACCCTCCCACGTTCCTTCTTCTTTCTTCAGCGCAGGAGAGCTCGGATGCAGCCCTGAAGCCCGTCGACGACGCTAGAATCGTCCACAGAGTGAGCTACAGCTTCTACGACAAGCAGAAGAAAAAGATCCTCTCCGATTACGCTAGCTTCGCTAGCCTCGATCCTGCGATCTACAATGTGCTGTCACGACCGAAGTTCCAGTTTCCTGGGCCCGAGGAGGGCGACAAAACCTGGGCGGAATGGAGAGAGGAAGAGCAGTTGCGAGAGGAAGAGGCGAAGTGCAAGGAAGAGAAAGCGGCGATTCTGAAGGACTTCCACGCGCTCCAGGGCAAGGTGAAGAAGCTTCTGGATGCAAATGAAGTCTGTCCGGAGATAGAGAAGCTCCCAGTGGCGTCTTTCGACCTGGACATAGCTGGTCGCGACCAGAAATTGAAGGCTGGTCGCGACGACTGCGAGGACGTTCGCTTGGCGATGGAGCATGATTGCAAGGAGATGGACGGGGTGGCTAGCTGGATTCGAGAGAACTTTTGGGACCCTCAGATGGTTTTGGGTAAATCCCTGCTAGCCATCTTCAATGAGACGGAGGTGACCAACTACCCGGTGGTTGCGGAGGACCCAGAGACGAAGGACCACTTGCAGTGGGCCAATTTCTGTAGGGAGGCCGTGCAAAACATCGTGGAGGAGGACGACTTTAAGCCTTGGAAGCTGTACACCCAGCAGGAGCTTCATGAGGTGCTCAGCAAGCGGATGACGGTGTATCGAGTGGAGGATAGGGGGTTTGCCTTCTTGCTGGAGGAGGAAGAGGATAAGGAGGAGGCGGAGGAAGAGCTTAGAAAGGAGAGGGAGATGGGAGGTGAGGGGAACAATGTTTCTTGATAATTTTGGCGAGATCTGTGGAAAGAAGCGTGTTTGTATTCTAAATGAACGTTCGCTTTGCTGCAAGGCACAACCACGCATCGATTCATCGAGCCAGCGGCCTCTTACTCCCAGATGGAATCGTACGGCTTCGGGCACGTGATGCTGAACAATCGTTTCCTTCTGCACGACGGCAAGATGCTTCGGGCGCATTTCAACGACGCCTTCGACCGGGTGTACGAGCTGAAGGAGAGACAGATGAACGTGATACGGGGGAGAATCGAGAGGATACGCCACATAGACTCCGAACTGAGCAGCATGTTCGGCCAGCGCGTACGCTATGTCCCCGCTGACCCCGACTGGCACTGGCAGGTCATTCTTCAAATCATTTATTTACAAGGGGTAATCCCGAATTTAATGAAACTTTACTGCGATATAGTCCTTTTGAAAACAATTGTCGCGAAAGTAGCCCTCAAAGTTGTGTCGAAAACATGTTTTCTTCAATATGTATTTTGAGAACTATCCAATAGATCTAAAAACAGACACTTTTCTGTGCCCCAGCAGTTTTGCATGCAACACTATAATTTGCCCCTTTGCCCTTAAATAACTCAACCTTAAGGGGTTAGGTTACTCTAGCGATGCGGAAAACTAGGCAATTTGTAAGTTGGCAGTAAAAAAAAGTAAACAACCGATTAATACGAAACTTTATACTTTATTTTACTTTACTACATTTCAATGTTTGTAAAAATTAACAAAATGGTGGGTATTTCAAATTTAGGGTTCGAATTTCGACGAAAAATGAGCGAATTTATTGCTTCTGTTTCGCAAAACAATTAGAAAATTAAAAAAAAAACGAATCGTCAATGCTTAATAAATGTAATAGCAAGGATAACTGTAAATTTTCAAAGCGATTGATCAAATAGAATTCAAGCAATTCTGCACACCAGTTAAAAAAAGGTGTTCCGGAAAATAGCGTCGTGCGGACTCAGTTATAAACATTTTTTAAACATTGCAGCGGTTTTTTTTAAATACTTGTTATACTTAAATAAAGTACAAAGTTTCGTATTAATCGGTTGGTTACTTTTTTTTTACTGCCACTTACAAATTGCCTAGTTTTCCGCATATCTAGAGTAACCTAACCCCTTAATCCACACCTTGATTTCCCGCAAATTATTTTCTTTCCCAAATATTTTCCAACTAAAACCGAGTGAAAATCCTGAAGCAGCAGCTATCAGTCGCCTCGGTCCCACTTCCCGCCCTCGACTAATCCCGCGAACCTCTTCTCCCCTGCGCAGGAGAAGCCAGAGAGCATTATCAAGGTTCTCGATCACGAAGTCAAAGCGAAACCGTACATCTCGCCGTCGCAGCGAGAAATTCTGGACAAGCAGGCGGCCGAGGAGGAGCGCGTCCGCCAGTTGTTGCTGGCTGATGACTTTCGCGAGCGCGCTCTAATGGCGATGATGGACGGCGTGCTGGAGGTTCGATGGGAGGACGTCATCAAGATAGACGTCCCGAAGCCGGCCTGCATGCTCGAGAAGAAACCGGGAGACTACACCGCGGAAGACATCCTGACGGTGAAGCGTTACGAGAAGGACGTGCAGTTCCTGCAGGAGGAGAGGGAGCGGTACAAGAGGATGCTGGAGGCCGAGTACACCAGGGTCATGGGGCTAATGCAAGAAGGAATCGACAACTTCAACGGGAAAGTCGACGAGTTGTTCCACGTGAGTGTACTTTCGCGGCGCACGTTCCACTGATCGTTCGATTCACTACCCAATGGCCCCGTAGTTGAAGATCAACATCGAGTCAGCCATAAACCAGATCCACCTGCGGTACATCCGCGGTTGCATGCGAACCTACCGTCGGACGAAAGCTCTTCGCGAGGAGGATGAGATAAACGCACAGATCGCCAAGAAGCAGCAGTATGCAGATACCTTGGAGACCCACGTGCAAGCTTTCAAACACGTTCTGCAGGAGTTCGTGGGCCAGCACGAGACGTTGCGCAATCGGGAGAAGGTGTCGTCCAGGAGATTCAAATCCGAGTTCTCGTCGCTCAACAAGCTGCAGACCGAGTTGCTGGAACAACAGTTCAAGCGTCGACCGAGGACGAACTTGAAGAACCTGAGTGCCAATGACTTTCTCGACCTTGGTACTCACGTGGTAGCTAGAACTCGGCCGTCGTTTATGCCAGCGGAGAGCATGGAGTACCTGAGGGCCATTGACTACCTGGATGTTCGACCGAACATCCTTCCGCCGAGCCTAGACAATGCCCATTGGGAACAATTGGTCAGAGTGAGGCGTTTGAGGATCGAGCTGGAGCTGAAGATTAAGGCGAAGGAGGCGGAGATTATGGACACGGAGAGCGCGATCTTTCGATTCGAGCAGCGTATCGAGAAGTGTAGAGCAGACGTGGAGGAGGCGAAGAGGAACCTCGAGGAAAAGAGGAGGCGTTGGATGATCTCCGAGCTGGACGTGGAGGTGCAGCTGGTGCTGAAGATGGGCCAGGTGGAGCTGGATCTCACTGGGGACCTCGAGGACACCGAGGATGCGATACTGGTGTCTGAGACCGAGATAGAGGCCGTGAACTCGCTCATCAGGGCCGCAGGCGCCTGCAAGCTTGACGCTCTCACGCGACTGCTGAACTTCCAGACAGGTAATGGCTCCTTCTAGGACCCGACATAAAAATACTTGCAACGCTAGAATTTGTTTGCCTTTTTCAACGATGAAAAATTCAGAATTATTACAATATTTAAAAGAATCTTATTCATCTGCTTTGGAAAAAAAATAATAAAATACGAATAATAAAAAAAAAACTGGGGCAGTGGAGCAGTACAAATTTTGATAATTATTTACAAAAGGGTGGTCTTCATCGATTTCGATGACCTTGAAATATGTCTTCATTTTTTGTTATACATGTTACCGTCGCTCGGCTTTAGTTTTCGCGATGTTCGCAAAAGACTGTGATCGGTAGTCGAACAGTTCAACTCAATACTTCGCTTCATCAAAGCGAGTTACCTACACTTTGAATTTTCAATGTCGAAACTTTTATTCTCTTCGAACCCCAAATCACCCAGCTCCGTCCACTCATTTTCCCAGGCACGTTGTTGATGCAGTGGGAGCACGAGTGCAAGAGAAAACGCTTGGAGGACCTGCAGGAGGATCTCCGTTTCACGGAGTCGGTGATGGTGACGAAGGAGATGCAAGGGTACCTGAAGCTCAAGGCCAAAGGCCTGAAGGACGACAAGACGCCGCAGAGGCTTCAGCTGAACGTCGAGGTGATGCAGAAACGGTTGGAGGGTATCGTCGAGGGCCACCGGAACCGTCTCCGCTCGATCGAGAACGAGATCGACGCCATCAGGAGCAAGAACCAGCAGCTCGATCGGCAAATCTTTGAGGGAAACGTGGTGAGGTGCGACCTGGAGCAGCAGCGCGATCTTATCGGCGAGGCGAGGCAGCGGGAACACGCGGAGAAGAAGTTAAGGATGATCATGAAGCGATCCGATCTGATCAAGAAGCTGCAGGATAATTACGCCAAGCTGCTCGAGCTGCAGACGGAGCACGAGCTGCTCAGGCTCCGTCGATACCCGATGCTCTGCTACAAGACTGTCGACGACAGACCAGAGGACAAGGAGATTGCTCGTCCTGCTCGTCTTTTTCCTTCCAACCCCGATTTTTGCCACTGTTAATGAGCCCCGGATTTTCTCGAGCTTCTCCTTTCTAGTCGTTGCTTGTGAGTAAGAAGAATGTAGTTGAATGGTAAAAGAGGGAAGTTGGATATGGTTTTCTGCAGATTTCTAGATTTTCCCTGTGATTAGTGTACCTATTGCGCGCCGCAATTTCGATGATTAAGCTCTAACGATCGATTTGGGGTTTGCACGGGCGAATTTATTTAACAGGTCGAAGTGGTAGATTGAGTTAATAGAAATGGAGTGCGTCGTTCGCGGAGTGTATGCGAACGCATTTATTTTGCAATTAAATTAGTGTTATTTATACCGAAACGAAAAGCTGTTTACAGTTACTTTCACTCATTAGCGCTTTATAAAAGATGAAGTTTCGAAGGTGCTTCGATTTCGAACTGAACGCGTCGCGAACGCGTTTTTTACTTCTCCCATTATGCATGCACCGGCTCACATCCCCATACAGCACACTTCGTGACGGCAACGTTGCAGGATCGTTGCAATAACGTTGCGCCAGTATTGCGGCAGCGTTTCTGCAATTTTGCGGCAACTTTCCTGTAATGTTGCTGCAATGAGCCTGCAATGTTGCGCAACGTTGTTTACCCTAAAATATTTCAACCTAAAATATTTCCGTTGTTTTTAATGATTCGAGAAAATGTCTAAAGAAAAAATGTTTGCTTCAGGGAGATAATTATTCTGACGAAGACGATTTTTTTCTCAAGGTTATATTTCCCGAAATTTCAAGATCATCAATGTTTTTTTTAATGGAAGGACGTATTTTCATTACTGTAACGTTATAGCCAATAAAAATACAAATTCAAACATGTATAATATGTTGTCTTTTCTGTTTGGCAATTATTTTTTCCTGAGACATTTTCTCATATCATTAAAAACAACGGAGATATTTAAAACTTAAATGATTAGGTGACTCACCCAGTATATTTTAATATGTAGAATGACACAGGGTGGAAGTTGTAGCACATACCTATAGTGTTACAAAACCCTAATGGAGTTTGTCAAAATGAGCCTTTGTTTTTGAATAATTTGAGTTGAAAGTTTTGCACGATAGGAGTATAAGTTTGAATATGTTAGCAGTCTTATCAATCAGTGGTTGTAGTTGCCCCGGTAAAGTGTTCGTCTACGACGCTACAGGTCGCTGGTTCTCGAATCCACTTAGGGGAAAACAATTTTCTGTGAGAAAAAGTAAAATACGGGCTTTGTACTTCTATGATTCTGCCTGCACACATTCAATATCGTTTGCGTCCGTCACAGACGTTATTTATATTCTTGGCCCCACTGCCTGAAACGTTGCAGGAGGCGGACATAGCAATATTGCTGCAACAAGAGTGTGCTGTATGGGTCTTTATCAAAGATAATGACCCTG
The DNA here is from genome assembly GCA_963855975.1 of Andrena chrysosceles. Taxonomy (NCBI): domain Eukaryota; kingdom Metazoa; phylum Arthropoda; class Insecta; order Hymenoptera; family Andrenidae; genus Andrena; species Andrena chrysosceles. Next base: position 2,553,198 of record OY979766.1, on the reverse strand, counting down.
CCAGGCAATCTCGCAATTAACTAAGTAACCGAATAATAAATCCCCGTTTCCCAAGAGCGAGGGCCGGCAGAGATTAAGGACGATTTCCAGATACTTGGACCGCGACAGCCCCGAAGACCACCTTCTAAACGTCGTTAAATTACCAGCTAGCGAAAGGATTTAATCAGAGTCGTTTTGCTGGCTCTCACAAAGGACAAGCGGCAATTTGCAGCGGCGCATAAATCACCCCGTTGGACGTTCGGTCCCGATACATAATAGGCGCCGCGATCTATACTCTTTTTCACCATAAATAACTGTACTAATAGTATAGGAGCGAGATGAATGATGTCGGGCAGAGTGAGCGCCGTTGCCTACGGATCGGCCGCGAAACCATCGCGTACGAATCAATTTGATCTGAGAAATTCCCAGCTGGAACCGTTCCACAGAGAAGAAAAAAGAACTACAGACTCACCCTGCGACGATTAAACGTCCAAGGATTCTTACGCTCTCTCGCCCCCTTGTTGGCGTTCCTCGGCGCGACCTTCTCGGTTTCTTTCATTTTTTTCGCTGGGAGATTGAGGGTATTCCTGGAGCTTCGTGGAGGAGATCACCTAAACGATCTATCAATCGAACGAGTTCGAATCTTTCCAGTTTAATAACAGTAGCTCGACAGTTGCACGGTTGGATCGGTTCAAGTTTCAGGTAGAACCGGGGACTTTGGTTGGAGGGGTATGGTAGGGGGTGCAGGGGTGTTCGTTTGGTAGCAGAAGTGGTAGAAATAGGAAGTACTATGAAATTTGGATCAGTGATCCCCCAGTTTCTTTTAACGGAGTAGAATAATACCGTTTCGTTACTATTTAAATACTATTTCTTTTCAAGATCATCAACGGCTCAGTTGATAGTCCGCCTATCATTAGATTAATCAACTTCAATTCGGCGGGCTATCCCACTAGATGCTCACTTCTTTTTAAATCGCATTGCTACTAGGGCTGGGACTATTCGAATAATTTAATATTCGAATATTTTACAAGTATTCGAATGCTACGAATAAACTTCGAATATTTGAGTATTCGAATGTTATTATTCGAATAAATAATCGTGCAATTGAGACAGAAGTATGAGATATTACTTTTGACGTCACTTTTCTTTCACGTCCCACAATCGTTACAGTTTCGCATCAGGATAAAGAGAAGTAAAGAAGGAGTGGGAAAGTCCACGGTCCAGCATTGTAAATATTTTCGCTCTAACGATCGTATGATTTTTATTAATGAACAGGACCGGCTCCGCGCGGCTTTGTCCCCTCCCTCCCCCGACAAATATTATGGCGGTTGAAATGTTATTCATCGGCTTCCTCTTTTCTGCCGCCGCGGTAGCCGTGACGAGTCACGGAATCCGGGATGTATCCGCGTGACCGTCTATCGATTAATCATCCTTCCTCCGCTGACATCGACATAATACTGTCGTCGTTACGTAAGAACACCGAGTCGACTGTTACGAAAGTGCCACTTACGACGATTCCTCTTGTTTGCCAAGTGTTTCGCTCCGTCTCGCCATTGGGAACGCTGACTGGGACTTCTGAGAGCCTCGTGAAAAACAATCCATCTGAAAATTCATCTTCCACTTGCAATTCTCGGCGAAACTCTTCCCAGACTGCACGCCCAAAGAAGAAGGGATTTTATTCTTTAAATTAATTTTTATAATCATCTAATGAATTTTATTGGACTTTCATTAAATATATTTTTATTCCTTCAACTCACCACTCACATAGAACACTAAGTAATCATTGAGCCATCTAAAATTTTAAATAACCACTATTCAAACTTCTCACTTGTTTCCACTTAAAAAAGCCACGAACCATCTTCGAGTCTTTTAAGATTCCGTTTCACCGAAACTCATGGTTCCCCTAGAATCACGTATCCTCCCCCTGACCCACTTTTCCTCGCGGCTAATGCTATGAACGCGGACGAAGGTGGAAATTTCGAATGCCCTGGCTCGGGGGCACGGGGCGTCTGCCGGTGAAATTAGCATCGGGGGAAACCGGCGGACGCGTTTTCACGGTGGCCGGGCGATATCACGGCTGCAGCGTCGGTGAACGGGGGGCCAGCGTCGGTTATCGGGCGAACGGCCACTCCAATCAATGCAAATCAAATCGAGAGCCGTGAATACGAAGAGCGTATAGTCAAATCAACCGAATAAAAGCTTCATGAATGTAAAAGACTGGTGAATACGAGCGGCGCGAGCCAATCTGGTAATGCGTCGTTCTCCCACCAGCTTCCCTACCTCCCTCTTGACACGAGGAGGGGTGTGGGATAAATAACCACCTACGGAATATTGCGTTATCCTGCCGCTATTCCTGCCCGGGATGGACAAAACGTTTAAAAAATCGCTTCTACCGTCGCGTGCAGCCGTCGCGTTAACTGGTGAACAGAGATGAACCTCGCGAAGTAATCCTCAGTTTTTGGGTGAACGCTCCTGGGAACTTTAGCGAGCAAGGGATCATATGTTCATTAAGGCCTTCTTTATACGCCTCGAAATTTCTTTTCGTATTTCTTTGCTCTCACTACGTGGTATGATTCCATTTCATAAAGAAATAATCCCTGAAAAAGTTTACTGTAACTGAATAACAGGAAAGGGTGCCGAGAAGCTGTAAACTTTAGAATCCATCAATACAGTTTGGATTTAAAGAATTTCTCAAAAATGTTAATCCTTGCCTATTTCACCAACCATATTTCTTTTTTTTTGTAAATGGCGTAATAAGCACGTTTTGGTATTATTTATTAGTAGAAGTTTTTGTAAAATGTTTTGGAGATACTTCTTTATTGATCTTCACATGATTTTTCAGTGGTGGTTTGGTATAAGGCGTTCATAGACACATTTCTTTGTAAAATTACATTTTCTAAAATTAATTACTTTTGTCCTCTATCTGCTCGAAAACACCAGGCACCTTGCGTCCCTCCAGCGTTATGTCGTGCAAGTCGGACGCATCGTGGGCGGACTTCCCTGCCGATTTCCTCGCCTCCACCTGGTTGTAATACTCTTAAACAGATCAGAATAGACAGCAATTAACCAGCTGAGTAATAAAAACAGATATTAACAGAAGATTAAATCCGCACCGTTGTCAGGTCGATTCTTCAACCCCTCATTCTTAAAGAGGGTAAACTTGTTCCCGCCACAAGCATAACTCCTCGAAACAAGACATTGCCCTACAAAAAAAAAAGGAACAAGTCGAGGTTATGAGCCAACTGCCTCTTTGCCCCAATAAAAGTGAACAGAATTCCTTTACCACTTAGATTACGGCGCAGGACGAAAGACAACATCGATGCAATCCCCTGAACCCACCAGTATCCAACAACTAAACCAGAATTTTGAAAACCCCCGCAATTAATTCTCCAACGCGATATGCAATCGAACAGGCAGCTTATAACAAAATAAGTCTCTACTCGGGGCACGGTTCGCTCGCTCAGCTTCTTCCCCAGCCACCCTCTCCGTATAAGGCTCGGCGATCGGGCGCGAGGCAGCGGCTCGTTGGCGCAATAAAAATTTGACAGGATCGTCCACCGTGCATCGTGGAAGAAAAACGGCGGACGGTTGGGGTGCAGGGCGGGAGGGCTGGCAAGCAGACAGCAGAGTTTACGACTCGCGCTGCGCGAGAGGGTGAAAGGGGACGACAGCGAAACTCGTTATTATCCGACCGTACTTCTTCGCGGCGTCGAAGAAGAAGACGGGCCTGGACGGCGACCGCCACCTCGCTCCTCCACGGGCCACTTTCGGACCATAAAGAGACAAAGGAGCGCTCCTCTCCTCCCGTGCGCCTCCTCGCCGCGGCAGTAAACTCTAATTTTCGCGAGGAAGACGAGCGCACCAGAATAGAGGAGGACGGAGTCCAGCGCCGCGCCGCGGAGACTCGCCACTCCCGGCAGTCCCTCGACCCTTGCGCTGCCGTTTCACGGACCCGTCGATTTTACCAAAGCACCGTGACTCCACGGGCCGCAGCGACCCGTTCGAACGCTGGCCCCCGAATTTCTAACCCCTTTCGCAGCTTTCGCGTGTCTAGCGTCAGTGATCGTAACGGCGGGTCGTTTTGCGTGCCCGGCGTCGGTCGCCGTAACACGTCGGAATTCTCGAAATTGCAGGCCTGTTCGGCAATTAAAGGCGTTTAAAGCAGCGCCGGGTAAATAAAGATACAGACGCGTGAGAAACGGAACCGTACTTCGCGGAACTTTAATTCTCCGCGTTCGGCATCGGTAATTGCACCGGGAATGGATCAAACGCTTGTTTCTGGCGTCATGCGCTCTGTTGTAGTTTATTGCCAAGATGGTTGCTCCGTTTTAGGAGCGTGAGCTGTACTCTTCTTTGGGCGCGGGGTTTTTTTCGCTGCATTTATTTAGTTACGAGCTTGGAGGATTTTGATGAAACGCGACATGTCGGGGAGCGCGGGAACCACCCCCGTTTTCGTACGCTGAATTATGGCTCTTGGAATAGTAAGTTGTTCGAGTGGACCGTGTGCCTACGCGTGACACTAATCCCACGTAAGCTGCACGTCTTTCTGCGTTTCCGCGTACTCTATCAGGCACTTACGTATGCGCGGATCCACAATGGGCAGGGTGGAGCATGCCACCCTTGTTCCTTTTCGGCGGATTGGGCAGAACGCCCGCGACGTTGCATCGCACTGCCGCGATACTCAGCCAACCACGAAATATGCCTCGATAACCGCTCTTCTCGTCGTGGCTGCGAGATTTCCCTAGAAAATTTCTCCCATTGCCATAGGTAATATATTGCTAAAAAAACTTTGCATAATTTCAGTTTACATTGGATCGTTTATTCGCATCGGTACCGTAAAATGGGGGAACATTGGCAGGTTTTCGAAACATTTTGTTATATAATATAAAAATTAACATGTTTACATTTGATTTAAGTATCTTATCATAACATTGCATCTTTTGTGATTGTACTACAAGTGTCAAAATGCAGAAAATTTTTGTCCTTTCCTTCTTTAATAAATGTTAAAAGCGTTACTGTACCGGGGTAACATTAGCACATCATGATTGTAGATAGCATTAACGGGATAAGTTTTATTAATCTGAGGTCAGTAAACTTAAATTTCTTTATTTTATTTTATTTTTTGCATCTTAACTAAAATCAACTCGTAACATTGCCACATCATATAAATAGCATTAACAGGTTAAGTTTTACTAATCTGACGTAAAACAACGTAATTTCGGCGTATGCCAATGTTACCCTGTGCTGCCAATGTTCCCCCATTTTACGGTTGCACACTCAGGATTTAATCTTGGAGGCAGCCGAGTTGACGGGATGAAAATATTTGTAATGCAAATTCAATCAAATTCATTAGTTAATATCCAGTTTTCTTTTCGTTTTACAAAGATCTTGAAGTACTTCAGTCGTGATTACATTAATCTCCCTTTTCCTTTCTCTTTGGAGAGTGCCAGGCAGAGATGGGCAAACTTTTTATTTAAATAGAATTTCGAATATCGAATAAAAGTTTAAGAAAATATTTGTCATGTGTCGAATAAAGTTAACTCGGGTTAACGAACGGAAGCCGAATAATTTTTTTAACTTTTATTCGTTGATTCACATAATATCTGTTCTAAATAAATAGAAAAGCAAAGATCAACTTCCAGGCTTCTAAATAAGTCCAATATAACACGAAGATAATTCAGCGGGTCACGACGCAAAAAGGAAGATAGAGATGTTTCTCCTTATTAGTTAGCGAGGAGGCATCAAGACAGAGGAAATTAGTTCGCGATTCGCTACTTTGAAGGGTTCAGGTATGGGATCCTCCCCCAGTGGGGTTTACGATTACGAGGCTAATCTAGTTTTAATGACAGGGTCCGGCGTGCTCGACGAATGATGAAGTGTCAAATCGCAGACCCGTGATGGGCGTTGCTCCTCATTTTTGGTCCACCGCTCTCGCGACCAGACCGGAGTGGCGTGGGCAACGTATTCCACGGGCAGATTTTTAATTAGCACGGGGTGGATAACGCCCTTTTACCACTCTGCCCACCGTGTCATTACACATTTCCGACTATTCACGGCGCGCTCTTGGGAAACTTGCTAGAGGACTGTTTCTTCTCGGCCCACTTTTCTTCCCATCTTTCATGAGATTTCACGCATTCGTTGGTGGCCAGATTTCTGACAAATAGTCGACACTTTTGGCGATCGTTAGGAGAAACTATAGCAAGACGACCAAGGATTAACGAGTGTTCTCGGTGAAACGTTTCAGTGTTCTACACTATGAGGTACGTGGAAATAAATCTGCACGAGCCCCTATCATCCTCCTTCTCGCACTCTTTTATTTTACAAAGATCCTCCAGATTTATTGCCACTGTAACATAAACTTCCAGGTATATAGTTTACCATTTTCTCAGGATCGGTTCTATTCACCAAAATAATAAAAAAAAGTTGGTATACCCGTTTGCAGTTATAAGCAACTTTATATTTCGTAAAACACAGGCCCTCCCTGAAAAGATGTCCCACATTTTTTCAAATACCCTGTATAATTAACCCTTAACTGGTATACTGTTTTTTTTCAAACGTAACTGGTATCTTGGGATCGTGGCAGACCCCAAATACAAAAGGACACAGAAAGTTGTAAAGTCGATATTAGATCAACCTCTATGAATATTTTGTTCTTAGGTAATGTATGAAATAATAGAAACGTAGAAAGTTAAACTATTATTATAAAATTAATTAGAAATTCAGTTTATAAACTTAGACAACCAAAAATTTGCAGCGAACCTTGCGTGCTTGGGGTCATGACTGAGTCCAGGATACCAGTTAAGGGTTAATTCACCCCAACCCTCAGAGTACACCTGTGGCAGTGAGTCAAAGCAGAAGAAGACACAACGAAGCGAAGCGAGTAGTCCCACAATTCACTCGAGCCCGCCACCCCCAGTCACCCCTCCCACCCACGATACAACGCAGAGCGAGCGTACGTGGAAATATGATTACGAGATCCACGAGTAGCCTTCGAAGATGATCGTGAGCCACGACCGTGCGCCGGCTGCGCCGAGACTCGAGGCCCTTGGATCCTCCGCGTTCGTTTCCTCCCTTTCCGCGCGAAATCTCGGCCGCCATTAATCTAGCGCCGTCCGACAGGTCACTCGAGTAGAACATCCCATTACAGATATTACGGGGCCGCGTAAGGCCCCGCTCCTTCCTATCAAATAATTATTATTGTTGTTTGCTTTGCGGCTCTCCCACTCGCGGATCTGTGAGGCTTCCTCCTCAACCCTCGACGATGGGTCGCCGGGGTGACCAGCAATTTGTTTCTAGATTTATTACCGATGACCGATACACACACCGACTCGCCGGGGCTTCGTCTCGCTGTTCGCGTCCGGTGATATCGAATTGGGATCGGAGACGACGATGATTCCTCCGGTTCCTCGGGCTACGGGGGTTGGCAACGGCGCGCGAGGGGTCAGTCTCGGGGTTATTGTAATAAATATCGGGGCTATCGCGCGCCGCAATGCGTTCCTCTCTTCCCGGCGCACTTGTCGGAGGGTGGCTGACTGCTATGGGCGTGGGGAACTCGTTTGGTACCTGCCACTCGAGGTGCGACCCGCTAATGGGTTCGTTAGCGGGTGTCACGGACTCGTGACTCGACGATCTTTGGGGTAATTTGCCATTGCGCGTAGGCGTAGACAAATCTTCTAGTGACCACTTTAGGCTAGTCTATAGCGCAGGCGAAAGAGGGAACCTCGGGCGACGGGACCCGAACCCAAGATCTGTGGGTCCGCTGTATACTGGGCAGTCGCGTTACCAATTCCCCTAACGATGATTCCCTGATTACTGATTAGGTACTCTCTTCCGAACTGTACAAATAGGGTTGTAGTTATTTGGTTACATGTAACTGGTAGGTAAGGGGACAAACAGGAAATGTCATAAAACAGATTTACCTATTTCAGTAGATTGCGGTGACCACTCTAATTTTGACACGGTTCATCCGAAATAAAAAATTCGCGGGAATTTATTAGTATATGAGATTATCTACTTAGTCCTTAATCGTTCATTATCCCGAAAAATGAATTTGCTACAAAATGACTTCTCATAACAAAGTTTCAGCTGTAAAATAAAAACTACGCAACGGAAATGATAATGCCAAGATCAAGGACTAGATAATCTAAAATACTAAATAAATTTGGTCGAATTTTTTTTTAATGAACTAATTAGGTCAAAGCTACAGTGGTCACTGTAATAAAAAACGCTGCCGGGAGATCGCCTATGATTTCATTATTAATTTAGATATCGCGTTGCAAAAAAAACTACAAGAACATTAAAATATAACTTTCGAATATATAACCGCTTATTACAAAAAAGTCGTCAAGTTTTTTAAAAAAAATCTCGAAAACACTTGCGTTTTCAAACGTTGCAGTTAGGCACAACCCCTTAAGGACACTCGCCCCTGTTGCGTTTTCGAGATCGCTATACCTCGGTGAGGCGCTATACATTTGCTGTCTCCAATCAGTCGGAATATAATTATTCAACGGGATAACACGACGCCCAACGATCCCACGAAACGAGACCCCTCGATGGACCGTGGATCCAGAGTGACCTCACCGCGTTTGCATGGCAAAAGTAAGAATCCAGGTTCTCACGTTCGCGTGCAAGCAGGGGAGGTAGGGATAGACCGGGGCGGAGAGGGCGGTTTGCAAATAAGAACGAAAAGGTCGGTCCGGTCTGGAAGCAGAGCGAGCGAAAGCATGTTAAACACAGGTCACGCGTGTTTTGGCCCGCGCTCCTCCTTTTCTTCCCCTTTATGATACCGTGGCCGTGTTTACCTGCTGTCCGCGTACAAACGTCATCGTTAGAAAGATTCCACGGTTGCGAGCGGTCCAGAGGATTGGGGTAAGTTGGACTACATTGCGTTCGCCAGCGGTGGAATTTGGTGGAGAGCCGGAGTGGACGGCCTCGAGAACGGTGGGAATGACGGCCGGTAACGATTCAAATTGCTAATCGCGGGCTCTCGCGTGCTTATCCCTCGAACCGCGGCGCTCCTGATGGCCCCGCGAGGGGAGAACACTTTGGAATTACGGAAATCACGCTGCTTCCCTCGGTTGACGATTCTCACACACTCCTTGGACGATCGTCTGCTCTCTCTTAATCTACCTGCAAGGACCTTGCGCGATATTTGAGCGCCATCTTCTTCGTCCACTCCTTTCACGTACAATTCAAATGCAGTCCTCTATCGAGCACGTAATAAATACTCGGAAGACGAAGGGTATACAGAACAAAGGGTTTCGTTAGACCCCCTCGAGGTGCCCGTTTCATTAGGCTCGTAAGCCCCAGGGCCGCCTTCTGTCGCAAGAGTAGTGACCACGTTTACGGGGAAAGCACCTGCAACGGAGCGCCAAGTGCATCGCCGTGAGCGAAAGCTACACGCGTGAAAAGTGCATCCATTCTCGCGGCTTATCGTGAGCCACCAGCAGCAGTACATCCATTACACCCGTCGCGGTGTTCGTAACGCTACATCAATTCCATGTAACCCGCTCGTCCTACGGTAAGAAACATCCACTGGCCTCCCTCCCCCTGTGAACTCCAGAACCTTTCGCTATCAATCGCGTGCGATAATACGTGTCTAGAGACGTTACTGCTCGCGCCAACCCGCAGCCCAATAATTACTGCCAGAATAACGCAAAACCATCTCGGATTTCTACTATATACTATATCCCCCTTTTTCCTGCATGCGATCATCTAGGACACAGGGCATACAAACTCTAACTACAAAAGTAATCACCTATTTGCAACATTCTAGACTAGAAGAAGGCTACGAATCGCGACGGAAAGAGAGAACGAATCGACGTCACAGAAATCAGAGACTCAATGAGAGGACTATTCTCGAGCTAGAGCACGGTTCACCTGTTCCGATGAGAAGGAGCACGCTCGAGGACGGCTCCGTTTCTTGCTCTGCAGGGGCAGCCATTATATAGTAGTAAATATCGTAACGACCGGCGTTGGACCGCGCGACCGGCACCACCGGCGTCCGTGGGCCTAACGCGCAACCGCTAACCACGAGTAATTATGTAATTGCCGAAGAATTACTTACGGGACTCGATGGACCCACGGACCCGTCATTCAGTGACATTCCGTCCTTTTTACGAGGCTCTGAGTGGCGGGTCGTTGCCTTACGACCCCTCTCCGCTCCTTGGTGCCTCTTCTGGTCCGTGCGTCCCTCTCTCGCGTGATACGCCGACGTTGGAGCACGCGGCCGCAGCTGCTCGGCCCATAGGTTGCAACTAAACTCGTTCCCCTCGCTTTTACACCGGCACTTTTCTAATTTCGACCGTCGAGCCGGACCGTGAGAGGATTGAGGATCGTTTTGCTGGCCAACCAGGCCGCGGAGTCGCTGCAATTCCATCTGGCAGGATTGCTTGATCGTTCGGCTCAAACTGCTCTGCGACGATTTCGGAAAATTCAAGCACGAGAAGCGAGACTGCCTTTGGAACGTTTTTGTGAGTGGATGATAGTAAGTGGGGCTTGGGTTTCAGGGTGAGTTTCCTCAAGGGGGTTGGAAGCAGTGGCAGATTTAAGGGAAAAGGCCCAGATGGCAAACGCTCTGAGGGGCCCATTTTTTTTAGGAAAATTAAGGGGTAGTTTACTAAAAACGGGCTAAGTGTAGTAGTACAAAAAAATAGGTACCTATGGTGCACGGATAAAATCGTAACTTTTTTTTGGAAGATGGCGCCTCACTGCTCAGCGGTCGCGCGTTGAATTCGCCACGGGTTGGGAGGTACACTACTTAGTTTGATTCAGTGGTGGTTAAAGAGAAGCGTGCAATTGATTATTTATCGTGTGTTGACGTCGACAGTTTACCTATTCAATGATCTGCAATTTTCCGATGCATCCACAAAATGGTTTCAGCACCCCAAAGACTTAGTATTAGTAGTTTAGGAGCTTGGTGCCCATCCAGGGGCATTAATTCAAAGTGGAACCGTATTGCGCGTTGATTACAGCTTCTAACGCAAAAATGCCAGCGCTTCGTACCTTGCACGGGCGTTTGTGTCCGATTAGAGCGTGTACAATGCTTCTCGCGTACTTAAGGCCCCCGCGATAAGATCGACCCTTTTCGCGAGAGGACTCGCCGCAATTTTACCGTCACACCCGTGCACCATGCTTGATGCATTAGCGCGATTATGGAGCCCCAATTTGTTGCTGTAGCGGATAACGGAGCGTTATCGACGGCCACGATCATCGTCCGGAGCTTTGCGCCTCGCACGAAAGCTAAAGCCTCTGGACTTATGATTGCGCCGCGCCATGTCTCGAGCACGACCTTCCATTCTTCCTGGTCCCTGGGATTTCCTCCTGGTTTAAATGGTCACCTGGCATCGTGTTTCTACGTTTTCGTCGCCCTATTGGACGTTGTTGGAGTGTAAGGGAACGGCGAACGGGTGGCAATTTTTAAATTTTGCGGACTATTTGCAGCTAGAAGAATTGAAGAGTCCTTGTAGAAAACACTGCAAGTGTCAAAATTAAAAGAACAATTTATCGGAAAATGTTCTACATGCCAATGGTATTACTATAGTAGGGAAGAGTAGGGTAAAATTGAACGCTAAACTTTGGAGGGTGATGACATAAAATCGAACGGAGAAAAAGGCATGGGACTTGAACAGGAGTCTTAAGTGGACCTTAGACTATAAGAAAATCAGAGACTTTGTCAACAGAAATATTTGGCCACAAAGGTGTTAGGGTTGTACGACCGGGGAAAAAGAACAAGTGAACAAGAAACTGTTCACTTTTTTTTTCTGTCGATCTCGCGGTCGCGTAGAAGGTATTGCGTCCTCTACTGTTGTGTTTACCTATCAAAAGGAAAATGAGATTTACCGGAGGTATTGAAATCTTCGCCGTGCTCAAGTGGTAAAGCGTAAAAAACACCCAGTTGAAGACCATGTAAACGTACAAAATCTTCATTTCTTGATTTAAAAAGTATTCATTTATGTAAAAAACTATAAATATATGTTTTTAGCTATAACTATTACAGATAAAATGTAACAAAAGTATATATTAGACACGTATGAAAAAATATGTTTCCACATAACATAAAAATTATTGAAAATAATCAAATACCTACTCATGGATTTTTACATGAATATCAACACGTGCGTAGGGAACGCATCTGCATTAAGTGATTATATTAAAGGATTTTATTTAAAATGCACTAAAAACTAGAAAATAATTCTTTTCTTGTACCGTTATAAATTTTCGAAATACAAGTAACGAAAAGTGGTCGAAACTCCAACACCATGTCGAAACTTCGATACCGGAAATTTTTCCAACACTGTTAATCGAAAAGTAATGTGCGCACGGGTCTATGGTCTATCACGAAATACTGTGCGGACCGTTTGGTCCCATGTCATGTGATACCAACTCATTCGCAGCTTTTAGTTTTATCTAAGAGAAACATTGATCTTCCGTTTTACCCTACTCTCCCCCATAGAATTTGATTTTTGGGATTTACAATGTTTTCTACAAGAACTCTTCAATTCTTTATTATACTCCGCCGTGGTCACGTGCGCGGAAATCAAATTACGGCAATCTCGATTTGGATGATCGGTGCACTGATTGTTTGCTAATGGGCCCTGGCAGGTGCAGCGCTGCACCACCGAGGCCTCCGTGGCCAAATAACGTGGCACCGTATCATTTCTCTTCATATTAAGCAAATGGCATATAAACTCGTACCCCTTTTCATCGATTCTAATTTGATAACGAATGCAGGGAGGGTAAATTCAGGAGAGACGTCACACTTTTTGCTTGAGAGCCAATAACAAATTTGGTTTCGTTCTAATTAAAATGATTTATTTTTTATCACAAAAAGGCACGCATATAGGTACTATAAAAAACAAAAAATTCGAAACTACAAAAACGCAAATAACTATACTACCTCCTTGCTTCCCTCATTACTCTCGCGGAATAACAAAATCCTTGGGATATTAAAATAGGAATTAAAATCAATGAAATTAATTGAAAATTATTAGGTACTTTGAAAAGGTACAATTGTTGAATGTACTCGTTCCTCGAGAAATCTTTCACACCACTAATTCTCCAGCACACCATCAGTATCGTCAAGAGGACAGGCCATCACGGTCGTTGACAAAGCTGATGCGCAGAAGCCGGCGGTGGTCAAGCGCCGAACAAAAGGGCGAGGTGAACGAACCTGGGTGGAAAGAATCGCGTGTCCTCGGGCCGATCGCCGCAAAAAGGAAGCGAAAATCGCGTCGCACCGGATCAATGGTCAAGCGGAGAACTTGTCACATCCGAGCAGCGACAATCGATGGTACCAGATGACCACGTTGCATCGCGTGCACTGTCAGTTCATGTGACGTGGGGTCGCACCGGAAAAGCACTGTGGTTAGGCCTGAGAAACCGATTCCTCGAGATTTCGTTTAAAACCTTGACCCAAGGTGATTCTCGCGCCGACCATCCCCTCCTTTCTGAGGACACGGTGACGCGAACGATCTTAAATCTACTCTCGAGGTGCCCAAAATATCAACAAATAAGCCCACGTACGATTTATGACGTGAAACGCGGTGACAGTATGTGATCGCACATTTTTCCCCGAATTTATTACAAGTCAGTGGTTGATAATTCACAACAAGCAGCCTCCCCTTCCCGCTCTTCTTCGCTGCAATTCATCATGCCGTTAAGTAAATACCACTGCTTTATCGACCTATATCTTATCCCGTTCCGCGCACCTTCCCTCGGGTCCCCGATCGTTAAAATCGCCGGCGCGTCCCGAATTTTAATCAGGCCCTGGCAACGTCCCCTCGCGCGGTGCCTCGTCAACGAATAAATTGATTTACAGCTAAGTCGTCGGTCCGAAGTGTCGGCCGCAATCTTCGCTGCCGACAAAGCTTACAGGCATCGTCGATCACGGCGGGCATCGAGCGTCCGCCTTCTAATTTCTCATCGAGCTTTTAGATCGCGGGACGACCCGCTCTCGCCGGGAAGCGAATCTAAGGCGGGCGAAGCTTTTCGGCAGATGCTCGCGTGACAACGTTACAACGGGACGCCTCGTGTATACGCGCGCGTGAAAGCGTTAACGATCGGGTAATAACGATAAAGGCGGGCGAGTCTGTTAGCATTAATGACCGTTAGGCTCGTTCCGGACGGCATTCGAACTGCCTCATTACGACAATAAAGATGCACCTTCCCCGAGGACGCCTGTCATCTGCGATTTTCACCGTTCTGCACAGTGAACGGTGTGTGGACATGATGAGAAACGGAGCTCGCTTTTTTAATTTCGGTGGGAAAGTTGGTTGATTGCTTTTGGCAAATAGTGGTGGTGGGAAAACGATTATTTCTGGGGACCGAACGGGGAATGATTTTCCTGTCATTCTGTCGTGTCGAGGGTAGGGTTGCCACACGTACTATAATATATAGTATTCTACTATGTCTTGGTTAAAATAGTGTAGGTACTATATACCTACTGTTAGAAAAAGATATACCTATTCCGATACATCCATAGAATGGCAACATCAAAATTGTGAAAAGTCAATTTATCTCTCATAAAAATTGAGCTGTTCATAATTTGGTATTGTTACGTGAGGGCGTTAATTTCAAAAGAGACCGAGCGGTTGAGTCTAATTTCCTCTAGTAACGCTTAACGAATTTTAAAGGGAAAAGTTATAATTTTAACATAATCAGTGATTATTACGCAAAAATCAGGATTGCTTTGGGGCGCGGCTTTCGTCTACAACCTGTACAGGTTGTCCAATCAGGATGTGGTATTTTGGTGGAGACTGGTTCGAAACAAAATTAGACAAGTTAAGGAATAATATACCATGTATTACAAAAAATATATATATAAAGGAGTTTTTGAAAGGTGGTACAAAATGGGGAAAATTACATGGATTTGTGTTACGCCAAATTATATATAAAAAGGTCCAATTACAATGTGTAAAATCCTAGACTTGTTTGTGAGGTTTGAATTTAGTCAGAATTGAATGTGAACGGAAACAAGAAGTCGACAATAATTGATCGAGGGAAACCCCACAACACTAAGTGGTTGGATCAATAATCGCATTTGTTCTTAATTTTGTACATTCATTCGAGTTGTTTGGATGATTAGCTTGGTCGCAATTTATATCACTCGAAGCGAGACAAGTTTTGTATCACGTCACACGCCGAAGGGAAGGTAACAGCTAATCGAGGGATAACCCATAACCCACTAGGTGGTTGAATCAGCTGCTGCTTCCGTACAATATCATAACAAAACGGGCTCACCAATGTAGGGTAGAAACTGTATAAATTTTAAAGTGTCGCTTACTCTCTCTCTCTCTCTGTCTCTCTGTCTCTCTGTGATCTGTATCGCTGGGCTGCTTATGGATGTTGTAACGCAGCACACGTCGCACGATACACTAGCACTAGGTGTTAGTATAGTTTATAATAATTATATTTTAAGGTACGGTATTAAAAATGGAAAAACGTATAAAAATCGAGTCTCTACGGGGACTGAGTCCTTCCACGCACTATAAGACACACGGGAACTCCGGCTCAAAGACTATTTAACAAATAGTAATGTCCCTCGGACAGAACGTCAGCGCACTATGCGACTTAACAGGCGACTGCCGTAAAATGGTAATTTTTGATTATAATTTAAAATGGTAAAAACGCAAAAATATATAAGTCTCTACGGGGACTGAGTCCTTCCACGATCACTGGGATGCACTGGAACTCCGGCTCAAAGACTATTTCAATGAATAGTTATGTCCCTCGGACAGATCGGCCACGCACTATGCGACTTGTCAGCCGACTGCCCCGAGCGTTCGCAGGGTAGGCCCGAGCACTCGGGCCTTTGCACAAAGAGCGCCAAAATTGCTGACTTTGCACCTCGTGCACACGGGCCTAACCGTCGTCGCCTCGGACCGTTCCCAGCCTCACAGTGCTTAGGTTTTCAGAATGTTATCGCATCCGGCGTTCCAAGAACGTTCTGCAGTGTCGAGATTTTTGCATGGGAAAATGCAGTGGCGTAATGAATTATAATAATTCGGTTTACAGATCATTGACAACTGATCGAGGGAAACTCCCATAACACGTGATGGTTGAATCAATCGTCGACATCTGTGAACTGACTACAATGAGGATATCGCAAAGATTTAGAAATGAATTTCGAAAAATAGCCGGCACGTAACACTCTCCCCCCCTTGAAATCATCGTCCCCGATGATAACTAGTCATAAGGACATTTGGAGTGCCGGGTATAATTTATAAAAACATGGAGTAGCTGCCTGTCACGCTTACGAGGCATCGCGCTCGTTCCGCCGACACGGATTTGGGTTCGGTGGTAGTGAGGATCGCCGCGCAGGGCGAAATATACGCATTTCACAAAAGGGCTTCCTATATGCACGCAGCCCTCAAGATTCACTATTGCTATTTTTTTTTTTTTTTTTTTTTTTTTAACAATTTCTAACGAGACCACAAACATTCACCCCGACTGTTCCTACAAGTCAATTCCCCGAGAAACGACATGTCCTTAAGGAATCGAGCACCGACGTCCGAGTACAACAACTCGTTTATAATGTCGCACTATGTTCCATACACTTAGTGCATTCACCACGAACTTCTCGCACGTTGGTACACCCGGCGATGTTAAGTATGATGATGGGTTTTAGACGTTGATCTCCTCGATGGATTCGTTCATTGTCCACCCATCCGCAGCATTTAGCTCCAGGACTCACGACATGAATTCCATCTGGACAGTCTGATGTTCGTCAGGCTCTGCAATCTATTGTGGTGGAGTTTTTCGGATGTAGGAAAATCGGTGCTCTTAACGCCAAAACTCTGTAGGTTCGGATTGGCCGCCAAAAATGTCCCCAGTATGGTGCCGCTACAATTCACGCAGCGTCCAATTGAGAGGTTCCTCAAGGAATTGACCCGCAGGTACTGCCAGCTCCTGAAAGGCCATGGATAAGCGGAAAATGCTGTCACACTCTATCCTTCCAGTGCTGTACAGTTTTTTCGCAACCAGGGTCAACAGCCGTGACCATAAATTCGTGGCAACCAATTCGTCATTCTCTAACAATGTATCTTATAATAACGCCACATCGCATACAAAATACCCAATAGAAAGCGGTGATTGATACTATCCTGCAGAACTCAGCAATCCGTAGGTCGCAATTCACAGTCCATAGGTCATACTCCGGCAGGATGTATGTTACTGGAGCGGTGTTCGGCTTCATGACAACTGAAGAGCGACTCGGTAGATCCTTCGACACGGTGTATCAGTGGAAGATGGTAGTAGGTTGATCCAATAACGAACAGGCGTGATTGTATAGTAGGCGCATTCTCCTCCTCCAAATTACGAGTATCGAGAAGTATCGTATCAGTCTTGCAATGAGCAAATTTTTTTTTTTTTTTTTTTTTTTTTTTTTTAAATACAATCCCAGAACGAATGAACTCTTGATGTTTCATGTGTTCCCCGATGGTTTGCGGAGGTTAGCGTGATCCAGGTCATCACAGAGAGAAGAGTTACCAATTTTCTTAATTTAATTTAACTCTATTCTACGATTAGATCGGAAACTGAGGCCTAATCATTTTGGTGGTGTAGTAATAGTTTATCAGCATGCTTTACAAATCGTTCGCCAGATTTCTTTTGTAGTATAATATTATTCTTTTCTAAAATTCCAACAATTTTATAAGGACCGTGATATCGACCTCCAAATTTACCTTTCCTGACTTCTACCAAAACGCGTGCCATGTCGCCAATTTTACCCTGAAAGGGTCGCGCTTTTTCATCGTACTGTAATTTTGACTTATGTTTAGCCGATATCAAATTTTGTGCAGCCAACGTCTGCATCTCAGTTAATCGAGTTAATAAATTTTGAAGATAACCGTTATACGTCAATAAAGTCTCGTCTGTAGGGAATGCACTAGGACAGCGTGCTATTTCGCCAAATACTAATTCGTGTGGAGTGAAATTTGTTGCCTCGTGAACGGATGTGTTATACGAAAATATTGCAAATGGTACTATTTTATCCCAATCATCAAAGTCATTTAGATAATGTTTTATATATTCAGTCAAGACTATATGGCTACGTTCCAAAGCACCATTTGTTTGTGGACGATACCCAGAGGTAGTTACATGATTAATTTTGAAAACTTTCGCTAATTCTTTTAACACTTTATTAATGAAACTAGTGCCTTGATCAGTTAAAATTGCGCGTGGAGTCCCATATTGCAAAACCAGATGCGTGACCAGCGCATGAGCTACAGTTTCTGCTTTTATATCCGGTACAGGAACTGCAATGCAGTATTTCGTAAGATTATCCTGCATAGTCAAAATGTGCCGATTCCCGCTAGGAGTCAATGGAAGAGGTCCCACAGTATCTAATGATATTTTATCGAACGGTTTTAATGGTGTATCGGTTATGAGCATCGGTTCGCGAGTTTTTGTCCTAACAAGTTTATTTCCCTGACAACTATTGCATGTTCTAATGAAATTTTGAATATCGTTACGCATCGATGGCCAATAAAATCTTTCCCGAATTCTTTGATATGTTTTTGTTACGCCCTTATGCCCTCCTATTAAACTTTCATGTAATTCCGAAATGATTTTCGGACGGAGTTCTTCGGGCGGTACCTGTACGTTTCCGGTGCACAATGTTATTTTGATATCGCTATCCGCAAAAATATTTGATAAGATACCAGCTAGTGTACCCTGCGGAAGTGTATCTGTAAATTCACCGGATTTCGAAATTCTAAAGGACTTTATGCCTGATTGTAAAAGTGTAAGTTTTAAATTTTTCAAAGCATTACCTAATTTTGCGACAGAGGTATCATCATAATACCTTTCTTTGATTACTACACTGAAAATTTTGTATTTACCTCGCGGCGTAACGAGTACTTGGCCTTCTTTTGGCTTCGAATTCCGCAGATGCTCTATGCTTATAGCTCCTATGTCTGCGAGCAAACGACTTATCGGAGTTACCAATTCCACATCGGAAGAAATGAAATGAACATAATTTTCGCGAATGTTTGTTAAATTGTTTCGAGTAAATTTAATATTCTCTTCGCGTGTGTTCCTGGAGAAAGTCGGTGACGTTAATACGTCGGGAAGTATACTTTCTGTTATTTGAATTCCTGGTTGATACTGGTCAATTTTACTGTAGTCCATTGATTCAGGAGCAGGTGCACGTTTGGGGGTGGAAGGTGGATCAGAAACTGTTGTTCTTGGTTTTGAATAAATGGATTGTGAATAAGGTGTGGATAATGCAAGCGGTCTATTGGATGGTAACGGGGTTGGTATCATGGATCTGCGCGGTGGACGGTGAATTAGCGTATTGTCGAATCTTGAGGCATTGTTTGGTTCTTCTTCTTCTTCTTGTATGGATTCCAAAGGAGGTCTCCCTATTTCGGATCTCGAAGGTGCTACCTCGACGCTTGTTCCAGCACTATCTTGTCCTCGCGATTTATATTGAGCCCACAAGTCTTCTGCGCGTTTGTCCAATTCTTCCCGGAATGAATTTTCTGCATCCAGTTCTGATTCATCGGATGAGTTTTGAAGAATATCGCTATGCTCTTGCAACGATTTTTCGAAACGGTTAAAAGATTCCTGAAGTTCCTGTAGCCTAATGGGTTGAGTAGTGTCGAGGTGGATCTCGTTATCGTCACTATCATTGGATGGAGGTGCAACCTCTATCGTTATGCTTTCGGCAGGTGTTGGAGCCGCGGCAGCTTCATCCTCTGTAGTGTCCAAAACCTCGGACTGGTCTTCAGATTGTACTTCTTTAGAAAGGGTGCGTTGAAATTCTTGAACCAATATCGGCGATTTGAGATTAGGTAACACGCTTTTTCGTCCTCGGAATACCGGCGGATCGACCACCTCGGTAGGCAGTTCTTCTTCGGAATTTTGTGAAGATTCGGTAGTAGTTAATTCCGCGTAATTAATGGGAGTTCTAGATTCGGCAGGTTGAACTGCGGAACGCGTTCTTGTTGCAATGGCACTTTTATCTAATGGAAATGTACGTTTACTTTTCTTAACAATTGGTTTAGCTACAGATTTTGATTTTGAAGATACGGATCTAGAAGTGCTTGGCGTTGGTAATCTTTTATCCACGGGAGGTTTTTTAATAGGCATAACTTTGGAAATCTTAGTATTGCATTCCGAGTCGCTATCGGATGTATCTTTTGAACTGGAATCAGAACTAGTATTAATTTCTGTTACCGGATTTCGAGACAGAGCGTCCGCATTGGAATTTAGACGTCCAGGTTTATGTACAAATTCGTATTCGTAATCATGCAATTTTAATCTCCAACGTACTAATCGTTGTCCTGGATCTTTTATCGAATCTATCCATTTTAAAGGCTCGTGATCACTAACCAAAGTAAATTTTCTTCCGTAAAGGTATGGTCGGAAATGTAATATTGCAAAAAGAACTGCTAGACATTCCTTTTCTGTGGTAAAATAATTTTGTTCCGGCTTCGTTAAATTTCTCGAAAGGAAAGCTACCGGCAAATCGTGTCCGTCTACGTTTTGGCTAAGTACGGCGCCTATTGCGTAGTCAGATGCATCCGTAGTTAATGTGAACGGTTTATTGAAATCGGGATATTGCAATATGGGACTCTTGCACAAAGCTTTACGTAGAATTTTGAAGCTATTTTTATGTTCTCTACCCCATACAAATTTAGCATTCTTTTTTAATAATTCGGTTAAAGGCTTCGCTTTTGCTGCAAAATCTTTGATGAATCGGCGATAATAACCGGCTAGTCCAAGAAATTGTCGTACATTTTTTTGGTTTTTAGGACGAGGAAAATGTCTTACCGCAATTATTTTCTTTGGATCTGGTGTTACTCCAGAGCGACTAATAATATGGCCTAAATATGTGACTTCGGTTCTCAAAAATTCACATTTATCTGGCTGAAGGGTTAATTTTGCATCATTTAATCGCGTAAACAGACGTCGGACTTTCTTTTCGTGTTCTTCCAAATTTTTCGCGTAAACAACAATGTCATCGAGGTAGACAAATACTTCCACACCCTGTAATCCGCGCAATACCTGATCCATCAGCCGTTGAAACGTCGCGGGAGCATTCTTAAGCCCTTCGGGCATACGAATATACTCATAATGACCATTAGGTGTAGTAAAGGCTGTTTTAGCACGGTCTCGCGGATCCATTTCAATTTGTTGGAATCCACTAGCGAGATCAAAGGTGGAAAAGTATTTCGCTTCGCCTAAGTGATCTAAAATTTCAGTGATATTAGGAAGGGGATATGCATCACCAATTGTTTTTTCGTTAAGATATCGAAAATCGATTACTATTCTCCACATTGGATTTCCTTCGGAATCAGGTTTCTTTGGTACTATCCAGATTGGTGAATTGTACGGAGAATTTGAAAGTGCAATAATTTTATCTGCCAATTTATTAGAAATTTGACGAGCTATTTCTTCTTGATGGACTCGTGGAAACCGATATTGCCTAGTGTTAATGGGCAAGTCATCTATTGTGGGTATTCGATGTCGTATTAAAGGAGTGGATTCTAATTTGTCACCTGGTAGACGAAATCGTTCAGGAAATTCCTCGATTAATTTAATTACATGTTCTTTTTCTTCATCATTTAAATGATCTAAACGCAATTTTGATAAAATTCTGGTTACTCGGTCCGTCGATACCGATGACTCCTGCAGTTCAGAGTCAGAATCGAAATATTCGCGTTCTTCAGGAAAGTTATGATATTCAAATGGTAAAATTTCTTGAGGCGGTATTTCTATTTCAATATCTTTATCCAAGGTATTTATTGCGAGAACATGGCACACGTTGTTTTTAACTTTTACCAGCGCTTCTCCAATATAAATTCCATCTATTGTTTTAATCAGTGGTAAATATCCTTCTTTCAAATTACAATCGATGGCATCTATGGCGATTGCTTGTCGGGTACGACTATTAATACGATAAACACGCGGCGTAGTATTTTTCGGGGGTGCTTCCTCTGGAGGAGTTTCACCCATAAAATGGATCGGTCGAATAGGTTGACTTTGTGTAACTATTGTATTGTGTGCAAAAGAAATTTCGGCTTTTTCTTGTCTCAAATAAGCTTTTCCTAAAATGCCGTCACTATGTATCGGAAAATTTGATCTTACTACATGAAATAGGACAGGTTGATCCAGAATTGATACTATTGTAGTTCCTAATGTTTCCATTCTTTCGTGCGTAATTCCTCTCATTTCAATAGAATCGTGTACGTCGACTGTTATATCCTCATGCAATGCGTTTAATTTTATTACATTTATGTCAGCACCCGTATCAATCAAAAATGTTGCAGTTTTATATCGTAATTGTTCCGCGGTTAATTTTACAACAGGCGATTCGTCATTACAACCCAAATTTAATATTGTTGATCCTTTTCCAGAAATCTTACCGTCGGGCGACGCTCGGGATTTTGGTAACTCGTCGTCGCGTCTGTTCGAGGAGTTACTCGAGAGTTTAAATCCGAATTGTTTCGTGGTTCAGATGAATTTTGACTCGGCGAATACGATCGATTTTGGTTTGAATTGTATGAAGAATTTTGGTTTGGTGAATATGGTCTGGGTTCCCGAAATCCTACGGAATTCCGCGAATCGGAATTCGAGTTTCTGAAGCTATTTTGGAAATTTGAATTTTGGTGTGTGATTTGCGTCGACTGGGGAATCGGACTCGTGCTCCGTGCCAATTGTGGAGCCGTCGGAGTTTGTGCGTACGGCGAATTTGACGGAAAACGCGGATCCGGTGGATACGGTGAATAGTATGGTGGATAAGGCATTTGATAAAAAGGTGGGTAAGGCATGTAGGGATACGGGGAATAAGCAGGATATCCATGATCTGGATATCTACTCGATTCCGTGTTACTTCTCGGTGGTTTAAGAATACCTGTAGGAAATTTTGAATAATCTGAATTTCCAGTTGCGTTTGGACTCGGGCTTCGCGAACGAGAGTCTCCAAAATTTTGATATCGCGAATCGCGATAAGTGAATAAGCTTTGACGCGTATTACTTTGAACAGGGGAATTTGAACGAGACTCATCCTGCCTTGAGAGAAATAATCTATTTGTATCTCCGGTCGGTATTACTCCAGACCTCATTCGCGTCTCGACTCGCGTCGCATGTTTTAGCGCATCTTCTAGAGTTTTCGGATCCCGCGCGTCTACGGCCCTGGCTATCTCGTCCGGCAAGCCCCGAATAAATGCTTCTAGCGCGCAATCCTTTATCGGGCGCAGCATCTTATCCGCGTCCTCGCCATACGAGTCTTCCAGCGCGAGCCGGGCTCCACTAACCAAGATATTAAGCCGATCATAAAAATCATTTACAGTTTCGTTTCTATGCATGCGGATATTTTCAATTTCATGATGGTAATATGGATAATTTTTTCCAGGAGCAAATCTAGTTTTCAAATGTTTAATTAATTCGTTTACGGTATTAAACGTTTTTCCGAAAGTACTATCGCGTGCAGCTCCTTGTAATTTTCCTAGAACTGCTTTGACAAACGGGCCTTCCGACGCTGGCGGTACGAAAACTGCGCCGTTTTGCACGTCTTGTAAGAAATCTTTTAGAGGTATGTTTTTCCCGTTAAAGAAAGGAATATTCAATGTCCCGTGCTGTAAAGCAAAGCATTCTGCCATAGACGTCATCATCGCATTTGTAACTGATAGATTCGCGGACGCGTTAGCGGTTTCGTTAGGGTTAGCCATTTTGTTAAAATTTTAATATATAAATATATAAATAAGCTGAAAATAAATTAGAAGTCGATATCACAGATTTTCCTAAAACGATTCAAGAAACACAACAAGAGATGCAAGGCGTAACGATTAAATCACATATACCAAATAACATATATTGCTTTTCTCTCGAACGTCTCAGAAAACACCACAACGGACGGGTTTGACAAAAGCAGATCCCACTTCTGACACCAGTTTAGCTGTTACGTGAGGGCGTTAATTTCAAAAGAGACCGAGCGGTTGAGTCTAATTTCCTCTAGTAACGCTTAACGAATTTTAAAGGGAAAAGTTATAATTTTAACATAATCAGTGATTATTACGCAAAAATCAGGATTGCTTTGGGGCGCGGCTTTCGTCTACAACCTGTACAGGTTGTCCAATCAGGATGTGGTATTTTGGTGGAGACTGGTTCGAAACAAAATTAGACAAGTTAAGGAATAATATACCATGTATTACAAAAAATATATATATAAAGGAGTTTTTGAAAGGTGGTACAAAATGGGGAAAATTACATGGATTTGTGTTACGCCAAATTATATATAAAAAGGTCCAATTACAATGTGTAAAATCCTAGACTTGTTTGTGAGGTTTGAATTTAGTCAGAATTGAATGTGAACGGAAACAAGAAGTCGACAATAATTGATCGAGGGAAACCCCACAACACTAAGTGGTTGGATCAATAATCGCATTTGTTCTTAATTTTGTACATTCATTCGAGTTGTTTGGATGATTAGCTTGGTCGCAATTTATATCACTCGAAGCGAGACAAGTTTTGTATCACGTCACACGCCGAAGGGAAGGTAACAGCTAATCGAGGGATAACCCATAACCCACTAGGTGGTTGAATCAGCTGCTGCTTCCGTACAATATCATAACAAAACGGGCTCACCAATGTAGGGTAGAAACTGTATAAATTTTAAAGTGTCGCTTACTCTCTCTCTCTCTCTGTCTCTCTGTCTCTCTGTGATCTGTATCGCTGGGCTGCTTATGGATGTTGTAACGCAGCACACGTCGCACGATACACTAGCACTAGGTGTTAGTATAGTTTATAATAATTATATTTTAAGGTACGGTATTAAAAATGGAAAAACGTATAAAAATCGAGTCTCTACGGGGACTGAGTCCTTCCACGCACTATAAGACACACGGGAACTCCGGCTCAAAGACTATTTAACAAATAGTAATGTCCCTCGGACAGAACGTCAGCGCACTATGCGACTTAACAGGCGACTGCCGTAAAATGGTAATTTTTGATTATAATTTAAAATGGTAAAAACGCAAAAATATATAAGTCTCTACGGGGACTGAGTCCTTCCACGATCACTGGGATGCACTGGAACTCCGGCTCAAAGACTATTTCAATGAATAGTTATGTCCCTCGGACAGATCGGCCACGCACTATGCGACTTGTCAGCCGACTGCCCCGAGCGTTCGCAGGGTAGGCCCGAGCACTCGGGCCTTTGCACAAAGAGCGCCAAAATTGCTGACTTTGCACCTCGTGCACACGGGCCTAACCGTCGTCGCCTCGGACCGTTCCCAGCCTCACAGTGCTTAGGTTTTCAGAATGTTATCGCATCCGGCGTTCCAAGAACGTTCTGCAGTGTCGAGATTTTTGCATGGGAAAATGCAGTGGCGTAATGAATTATAATAATTCGGTTTACAGATCATTGACAACTGATCGAGGGAAACTCCCATAACACGTGATGGTTGAATCAATCGTCGACATCTGTGAACTGACTACAATGAGGATATCGCAAAGATTTAGAAATGAATTTCGAAAAATAGCCGGCACGTAACAGTATATGTTAATTTGGACTTTCAGTACAACTTCAAACCTTCGACATACCTATTTGTTAAAGATAATAAATTAATTAATTAAGAATGAAAAATGCACAACAAATATACGTTTAAAAAATAACATGTGGTTATTGTAATGTAGCTCCTCTGAAAAGTACTTTTTTTTAACACATTTTGCCGTAAAGTACTACATTTTTCTTTTATTAAGATTTTTCGAATAGGCTACAAAGAAAGAAACTTTTATTTGAGAGCCTAAGTAAGTAGTGTTTTACCTTCACTGTGACATTGAATAGGTACTTCCTAATTAGTGTTCCAAGTTTCTATAAACATACCTTCGCGAGTGAAAATTCTAGAATACTAAAGTGAATTTCCCAGGGTGAGTGATTCTGAACTCGAAAATATCCAATAGCCGCATGCGTAGGTATATGTAGACTATAGGAAGTCGACAGCTGTGCTCTTGGAGTTGGCCATGGACGATCGAAGAGCGAAACATAGATCTTGCCAGAAATTGTTCCGACGACTAACAATAAGTGGCCCGCCGCGCCGATTAGAAGCTCCGACGTCGATCGGTGCCGCGCGATCGATAGATCCCCGTGTAACGATAACGCTGTTCTTCCGTTCCTACGTGCGTGGATCCGCGCGCCGCAATGCTAGGCCGGATGGGACGCGACATGTGCACGACGCCGAAATTACCGTGGCGATTTTTATCGTGGCCAAGATACGAGGGTCCGATATTCACGGTTCGACATGGAAGTTCGCCTGCGGCGTCCGATTAAACGACCGAGTGGTCACGCTTCTAACGTGTATTTAGAGCGCGCCTATACTCCATGGACACGGACCAGGCCCACGGTACCTGCTCGTACCACGGCGATTAGTTCCCTAGCTGGTATCATGCTTCTCGATTGGGGCACGAGGATCCTCGATACTGAATATTAATGGCTGCATGGGGCTTAGATTGACATTGAAATTTTCGGAATATGGTCTAAGATTCGGTCTATATAATAAAAGCTCGTTGGTTGGTACAGAATAAGTTGGATAGAGGGCTGGGACTATTTGTCGAATTTTTCGGTATTCGAATATTGGAATACTTCAGTTGCTCAATTATTTGGCGAATATAATTCGAATATCCAAGTATTCGAATACTATTCGAATATTTAAGTACTCGAACACTGATGTATTTGAATAGTATGGTGTGAAATATGAATCAAGTTCTTTAGGTTCATTTGTCAGGGTGAAATCTTGTAATGTAATTTTGACCCACTTCACACCATACTATTCGAATACACCAGTATTCGAATACATCGGTATTCGAATAGTATTCAAATACATCAGTATTCGAATAGTATTCAAATAATAACATTCGAATAGTATTCAAATACATCAGTATTCGAATAGTATTCAAATAATAACATTCGAATAGTATTCAAATAATAACATTCGAATACTGAAATATTCGAAGTTTATTCGTAGCATTCGAATACTACTTAGTAAAATATTCAAATATTAAATTATTCGAATAGTCTCAGCCCTAATTGGATATACCTTGTCCTTGTCGGAGATGAGAGTGAGAAGAATTGGAAGCTAGCCCGAAATTGTATGCAACCGTTGATACAACCAAGCCGTTGCACATGAGGTAGGTTGACATTTTACCCCATACACGGGGTAAATAATTATTTATTGCTATTCGTCATTTATCAATAGCAACGTGTAAATTATATTATAAATCTATTTCCACACATTTTTATCGAAGGGAAAAAATTTTATTCTACTTCAAACTTTTGTAGGCTCACTTTACCTTGGTCTCCCCTACTTAGAAACAATTCAATCAGTCAAGCACCTACATCAAAACGCGTGGGAACTGCTTCTGCTCCAGTCTCAACCGTAGATTAACATTGCGAACTTTCTCTCGCAATTCTGCAATATCAGCTGCACCCTTTTCCTATCTCACCTGTGCATGTCGCCTGAAACCTGGTCTTCCTCTTCCTCCTGCGCTAAGTTCTTCTGCGTCTTCCACACTCTCTCGCTACATCTGATCCTCCCGTGTATCGATTCTCAAGGCGATCTGTAAAGCAGTAACGCATGCCCAATGTAGGATACCCATAATTATCCACAATTACTACAAACCATTACAGAAGAGACATTCCAGCAATTACTTTGAACTAGGTATTACTTGGAAACCGTAACAACTTAATCGCCCCCATTCGATTATCTCCAAAAACGGAATGTCCTTCTTGTCGGAATAATTCGAGGAACAGAAGAATGTAAGAATTTCCTCCAAAGCTTACCCCGTGATCGAGGGCCACCTAATCTACCTTCCAGATAAGGATCAGGTGCGCAGGTGTCTTGACGTCTCCCTGTTCGGATCGACTGAAACGGTGGTTTCTCGTTATAAGAAAAAGTGACAGGTTCCGATGCCCATTTTCGTTCGTACGCTCGTTATAACTTTGTCGTTATCGCGCATCGACGCGATGGGGTTATAATTGACGGGTAATTTTCGCGAGACCCCCGAAAGCTGGCAATTTATTGTCCCCCGAGCCAAACCTTCGGGTTCCCTCTACCAGGTTGGAATTGGTAAACAGCCTGATGAAAAGCTTTCTCCACCCTTGTCATTGCACAGAATTACCAGTTGCGCGCTGTACTTACGCTATCCCTCGAAAATTGCTGCGGTTCGTGGTTGATCGCTTATCAGACCCTTGATAATCATACTCCTGACACAATGAGCCAATTAAGAAGACATGTTGCCCTTAATAAGGCAGTAAGCTTTAAATAAAGGCTGCTCTTCCTGCTTGGAGCATCCTGACACACACTCGAATTTCATTATAACGTGTTACCCAACGGCAGTTCAAAAGAAATTTTAAAAGTGATATTTTCATGTAACGATGTTGCAGCAGAAATTTGCGTTTTTAACAGCAGTTAATTAACTGCATCATCACGTCCTCTGTCAGACTCTACGAACTTTGTGGAAGTGTAAAATATTCTTTATAAACAGTTTGATTATTGCTCAGTGTAGATACCTATAGTTCCGTTCGTCTACCATAATAAATCCTCTGATAATTAAGAAATCTTCTAAACATCCAGCTCTAACGACAATCAAATTTGCCACAACCTGTTGTGCCAGCTAATTAACCCATCTTTCGCGGCAGAAGGCTAAATCCGGGAGTTCCATCGTCACGATCGCAGCAGGAGCAAAGTAGCCGCGCGAAACCCATGGTGGGGTGCATCGGAGTGGCGTTACGGGGGTGGGACACGAGGGTGCGCGGGGGATCGATGGGCGAGCCAACGTTAACCGAAGACCGCCTTCTCGTTCTTTCTCCCATTTTCTCCTTTTTCTCGCCCGGTCCCCGTCTCCTGTCCTCCCTTTCCTTCTTCTCTGCCACTCTGGCCGTCTGCCCGCCGCCCCTTCCCTCTCCAACCCTCGTTCTCCCACGCTACACCTGTCGTGCGCGACCAGACCGGCCCAGAGAGGTGGTGGGTGAAGTTCTAGCCCGGCGAGTACGCGTACTCGAGGACCAGGCCACGCCAAATCCATTTATCTCCTGCCTCGATGCTGACTCTTTCTCCTTGGGGCAGCGGGATGAACCTGGCAGCCTTTTGTCTAGATTTCTGGTGACGATGGACCCTGGGTGACAGAGCTGAAGCAACGACTAACGGGGGAGGTGAACCCTGCCAACCCTCAAAATGACAAAAAATTAATTAAACGCAACATGGATCTCATAAGTTTGTGATCTTTATTTTGCAAAAAATTATCACCCCATAGAACAAGTCTTAGATTCTACAATTATTAAAACTACCAAGCCATATTTCCATTTTAGGCATAAAAAGCAAAAGCTACAGAAAATTTAAAATAATATAAATTATACTGCTCACTATTCAATAACCCATTCAAAAACTTGATAAAACACTAATGAGAAATAAAGTATAGGTACCCAGTAGAAATGAAGCTACTTTTCATTAACAATAAAAATCTTCAAACTAAATTTACGCAGTTCCAGATCATCGAGGGTTGGTACCTTTCTGCACAACTGGGCCCAATTGTAAATCTATGTCAAAATTAAATTCATCCCATAAATTAAAATACTTTGATTAGTATATTTAAGTATATTTAATATTGGAGCTCGCGTCGAGTAGGTATTACTTAGGTTTCCACTTTTAGCCCACTAAAGAGGTCAAAAGGTTGAAAGTTAAGGGAAGGAGTATCCACTTCAAGATTCTTGTAAACAACTAAATAGCCACCGCTATTATAAGTATCCATCGGCAGGACACCTACTATACGATAAACTGTCTCAGAAATGACGCAATAGTTTACATAACAATTGCCATAATCCCACCTCCAATTCGATTTCCCCGAGCACTCCAACTGCCTACTCGCAGGCCGTTTCTAATCACGGCTCATCTGAAGCCGAGTCCCAGCAGGATTCGATTTCGCGTGTACCCGTGATTAAGGGGCCGGGTCGTGCGTTGGCGATCCACGGAGTGGAAGGTGCTAATCTAATCTGCCTGGCGGATTAAAGGCCTGGTCGATGGGTTTCCAGACCGTCTTGCACACGTCCAGAGCAGGCCGGAGTCGACTTACATACGTGTAATTAACCGCCTAGCTCGCCGGTTGCTCCTCCGCTGAACCGGGACACTTCTAATTACCGTGGCCCAGTGTCAGCGGACCTTTTCGTCTGTTTGCGACATTCAGGCAACCTCTGCCAACCTTTCCCCTGGCACCCTATCTTACCTGCTCGCAGCGGTATTCTTCTTCGTTCCTGGTCCCCCGTGGACCACGGTCCGATCGGTAGGCGTGCGAGTGCACGCCCGACGAGATGCCTGATAAACGAGCACGTCCCTCGTTTCCAGGGAGGAGGATCTCTTTCGCAGAAAACGAGGTCGACCGCTCGTAGGCGTGTTCACTGTTTTTCGCCGAGTCTCCTTCGGGTACCGATCACAGACGCGGAATATCGCAAGGATTCAAAGGACAGTTGCCAGTGGCGAATTTAACGAGTGGCCCATGCGCAGTTGCCGTCTCAAAAATTATAATTTTATCGGAACGCTATATGTTTTTCCTTCCCATAATTACCACTCACATTCATACCACTCTAATAATAGTAACAGTAATTCTGTTATGTTTGCAGAGTGTCCCAGAACATTGTTACCGGGGCCATTTTCGGTAAATGGGGCCATTTCTTTATATCCGCCACTGGAAGTTTCTATGGATTTCCTTTTATCCTGGGAATGTTAAAAGGCCGATCAGCACCTGGGTGCCTTCTTCTTCAGGTAGGAAGCTTCGCAGAAAGCTTAATTTAAACAGGTGCGAATGATAGTACGCAGTTCAAGCTCGCTTGATTTCGATAGGTATTTATTTTCATTAATGATGAGTGATTCTTTATAATCGATCTATAATATCATACATCATAGCGTTCAGTTTATACATAATTACAATTGTAAATCTGGCTCGCCCTTAGCTGTGTAAATTAGTAGTGAGTTCGTCGTGTGCCGCGAGCTGCCATACGGCGAGGCGAGTAGTGTAAAACGTAGGCTCAGGCGCGTAGAAAAATGTTCACCCCCGTTCCGTTCGTGCCGCGCAGAAAATCATCGACGCACACAGACTACGAATAGAAACAAGGTACGCAACGTATGTACAACCGAAAGAATGGATCGCCGCGGAACGGCGGACGGGCGCGCGTTTCTGTTCGAACACTGCTCGGAAGCTTGTGCGCTTGTTTAACTTGCGCGCCCGCTCGCGATCCATCGCGACGCGCGAACTCGCGCGAGCTGGAAATCACCGCGCGAGCTCGACTCTGCGAGAAGGAAATCTCCGCGGCAGTGCCCGCTACTGGCCGCTGGTACAGTGTGTGTTTCGTGTAGGATCCCTAGGAAACAATAAATAAAATCTATCTATTCTCATTTATCTAGCGCGAGACGACGTCCGTCACACTTTGATTTAGTGGTCGATCCGCTGCTTTAAACTTCTCTCTTCGCATCTTTCTCCACACTTTTCTCTCCATTTCCGTGCGCGTTCACTAGAGACTGGAGTCTCTGGGAATCGCCGCGGGGACTGGTGTATTACTGAGTATTATTCGTGACAGGGTTTCGGGTAACGCTAATGGACAGCGGAAGAGTGGGTGAAGTCGATTTTTGATTCGAATATTGATTCTGATTGGAGAATCACCTGCTTTGATTGGAGGACTCGCGGGTGGGAGAAATGGAGGAAAGAAACTTTCCTCAAATATGAGTTTCACCCTCGATAGGGTATCCCGTATAATGACTTCTTTTTTAAATTTAAGAAGTCAATTCGAGACGACCCTTGATTTATTCACCTTTGGTGTGGTAAATATGTGTGCAACATTGCGGCTCGATCAAACATCTCAAATTTTCGAACGAAACTGCACTCTTGCAAACAGCTGTTTTTTAATATGCAACCGTGTATGTAACCACTCTTAACGACGTTACGTAACGATATATCGATAATATCGTTAAGATATCGCTAATTGTTGGAAGAACGAAGGTAGTCCTACAAATTTTCCATTTCTCCAGTCTTTGGACTATGGCTATAAAATATTTATGCATTCCAGCAACCTCTGTTCGAAGTGAACGATTATTTTCTAAAGGTAGAAAAAAAAATAAAAAAGTTTATAGTACTTATATCGTAATTTTAAGTCTGTTGATGCAGGGTTCAGAATAATCCGATTGTGCTGAAATTTTGCATACTTACTTAGCACACCAAAAGGAATAAGATTTATGGGCATCTCAACATTATATCGCGCCTTCAATTTTGAAGGACATTCTAACCCTCGATTGTCACATCTGTATCATCTGTTAAATTAAGTCGCGAAAATTCTGAGATAGTTTCTGAGGGAAGTTTGAACATTGAAGAATATATGTTGATCGTTCAAAATTAGCATTTAAAGTATCATCATGTTTAAGCAGTAATAACATTTTCAGTAATTGCTGGAAAATATTTTACCTCAAAATTAGATTGTGGTTAATTTTGACCCAGTGTGACAACCGAGGGTTACAAGTGAGAAATAAATATTGCATGAACCTTCACGGAATCCACCCAGTCTCCAGCGTTCCAATGTGGCGCGGCCCGCAGTAAACGCGTCAACCATCCCTCGACTCCGTCCTCCCAGCTAAGAGTTGCCATTTTCAGACTCGATGCGCCTACCCGATTTCCCGGCCAAGATCGGTTCGCCTTTACAAAACTATCGTATCTCCGTGTTCGGCTCGTTCCACCGAGATCCACGCGTCGCATCGGCCGCGTGAGATAGCTTAATTGATTAATTACGCGATACATCGAAAGGTACTATGTTTATTATATACAGCGGTAGTAATTGATTACTGATTAAATAGTGGCATATTTACTAAACGTTACGTTATCACAACGATGATAAAGTCAGCCGGAACATCGATCCTTCCGGTCTTCGATCGTATTTCCCCTGCCCCCTTCTCTTCCCATCCCCCTCTTCGGTGACCAAACGAAAGAGATGACGAGGTGGAAAAGTCCTTCGGTCGACCAGCTTTTCACTCTATCCCTCTCCCTCTCTCTTTCTTGGTGATTCGTGACACGCGGACTGGAACGGGAACCTCCACGAAAGCGGATAAATGCACCACGAGTGCGAGTTCGATCTCACCGAGGATCCGTGATCTCGTTCAGCGGTCTCTCTTTTCCTATTCGCGGATCGAAAGGAACACTGTCGGAATTCGGGGGCCACGTGTCGACTACGGACAAAGTGAATGAATTTTTGCTTCGACTCCGGCACCACGGCCGAGGACTTCCGAATTGACTAGATTGCAGCACCTTGCGTTTCGCGCGAATGAACACGAAAATTGGGAAACAATACGTGCGGGTCGGTGGTTCCCGCTGAACAGCGTTACACTTGGTAGTAAGATTCCTATCCGGGAAGAATCGATTCGTTTAAATTTTGGATCTTCTATTTGTTACATTTTCGTGGGTGGAAGGAGCACCACCGGAGTGCCACGAGTCTGCAGGTCAGATTCCCGTTCTGCACAGCGACACGAAACTCGAGCACCTCACTGTAGTTACTCCTTCCGCCCAGGCTACCAGGAAGCACTTACCGGGAACCGCCAAGCCTCTGCGCACCCGAATCGTCCAACGATCACACGAACCGACACACAGTGTGCGATTTTGGACAAAAATCGATAGACAGCCTAAATCCTGATCGATTTCAATAATTTTTTTTATTTAAAATACTCGTAAAGGATTTAGCAATAACGGAGTGCTGCAGTAAAACGTATATTTTTTGGTCTAACCTATAAAAAACATTATTTAGCGTAACATAACATAAAAACGTAAACTTTGTAAATTAAAGATATTCAATATTAATTTTTTGTAAATTTAATATTAGCTATAAAATAAAAAAATTTACTTCAAATTTACAAAATTTATGTTTTAAATAAGCTGTAAGTGTAGCTGATTTAAATCTAATATTTTTAAATTATATTTTATTTTTATTAGTTTTGATTTTATTTCTAATATATATATATATTTCCAATTTTTTAGGAATTGTAATTAGAATAGAATTTGATGTGGCAACTAATTTTATAATAATTTGTTAATAACGTTTTTATAGATTAGACCAAAAAATATAGGTTTTACTGCAACATTCCGTTATTTCTAAATCCTTTACGAATATTTAAAAAAAAAAGTATTGAAATCGGTCAAGATTTGCGCTGTGCGACGAGGACACGGTGGTGCTGCGTTCGTCGGGGAGGTGTCCCGTTCGATATTGCACGTTTACGCGGAACAGCGAGGGCCAAGCGTTCGACCCCCCTCCCCCTAATCGAGATCATTGGCGATCGTACAGGTCGAATCGTCAGGGTTTTGGCATCACAGTAGGGTGTAGTAGTCACAGAAGGGGATCGGTCACGAGCCACTGGTCGACAGAACCGGTAGATCGCGGTGGGCCTGGGGGTCCCTCGAGTGAGCGTCCCTGACGGCTCTGGAGCCAAACACTCGCTCGCATCCCGGAACGGTGCACTTGGCCTCTTCCTTTCGGTCCTCGGCGCCCGGCGAGGATAGCGGGGAGCCCGAGCTGGAAGCGTTTCTGGTCCCTTGCTCGTGGGACATCCTGGTGAGGTGGTTGAGATGCTGGTGCGTGAGACCGTTCAGACCGGCCAAGTGGGAGGCAATCGAGGACAATCCCGAGAAAGTGGCCCCCAGATGCGGCGGCAACAACAGAGGATGAGGTGGTGGCAGTCTGGCAGCGAGATCGACCGCTGACGGGAGGCCAGGCGTCAAAGGGTAGGCGCCCAGAGCGCCGATGCCGGCGTCCGCGTACAATCTCGCAAGGAACTCGTTGTGCAGCAAGGGACTCATCTGGGAATCCTCGACCCTTGGAGAGAGATTGGGCGGTAGGCTGGACGACAGCGGCGGGCTAGACGACGTAGATAGCAACTTCCGGTGAAGGTTGAGATTCGTCGAGTGCCTGTCGCGTGACCTCTTGGAGGGGAAGGCAGCGTTACATCCGTCAACGCTGCACCGGTGCATCAGCTTGAGGTGTACGTTCTGATAGTGGGTCTTGACACCGAAGTGATTCTGGAAGACCTTGCCGCAAGCTGTGCAACGACGCGGATTCTCCCTGTCCAAGGGCACGTCCGGGCTGCTGATAAAGTCGCCGTTCTCGTAACGGCCGTACGTGATCAAGCTATTGTCCATATCCATGGCCGCTGTGGAGGGTGAGGCGCTGGATGAACGAGAGCCATGTGAGGAGTTGTCCATGGTGATCTCCTGGTGCGTCGTGAGGCTGACGGGGCTGGTAGAGCCGCGGCCAAACCTCGAACCCTCCCGCTGCGTCCCGGTGCACTGCATCGCGCGACCCTGCGACAAGGACTCGAGTTGACGCAAAGTGTTGGTCGAGGAGTCGTGGGAGAGGTCGTCGGCTGTCGTCGGACGGCTGTCGACCGAGCTTGGGGCGCGGGAGGGATCATCGGGACGCTCACCTTCCTGATTACGCAGCGCGTCGTTCACCTCCTCCTCCTCTTCCTCTTCTTCCTCCTCTTCTTCATCATCATCGACCTCTTCCATCGGCTCATCTTCGTCGTTGTCCTCCTCCTCCTGGTTCTCCTCCTCTCTCGCCTTCTCCTCCGTCTCGGCCTCCTTCGTCGAAGACGCCGCTCCAGCCTCGTCCTCGTCTCTCGTCGCGTTCTCGCAATCGCTCCTCCTCTCGTCACCATGCTCCGTCGTGGTCTGTTCCGCCGGAGCTGTCGGTATTGACGCCGCGGGGACGACGGCCTCCGCCGTATGGGCCTCCGTCGAGTCGTGGCACGTCTTTGGTTCCGGACTCAGTTGTCTCTTGGGCGACTTCGCGCTACTCGCTCTCGAGCTCAAGTCCCGTGGCTCCTCCTGAGGTAGATCCTCCGCGTTGTCCTGGGACGAGACGGTGTCTCGCCGAGGGCCGAGCAGCTCTCTGTTGCAGGCTTCAGGGGAACGGGAGTTCGACTCCTGGTCGTTGAAGCTGAGATTCTTCAGGGAATTCGGCGAGGCTTTCCGTTCCTCAGCCTCCAATCTGGACATCGACATGTCTTCCGGTTGGCTTTGGAACTCGTTCATAGACGAGACGCCCGCGCTGTCGGACAAGCAGCGTCTGTGAATCCTCTCCTCGTCGTTGGACGAGTCACCGTCGGTCGAGGAAGAGTGCATCTCCGTGAGCACTGCGCACCGAGTGGGATGCTGGGACTTTCTCTTACGCACACC
This sequence comes from Andrena chrysosceles, assembly GCA_963855975.1. Taxonomy (NCBI): domain Eukaryota; kingdom Metazoa; phylum Arthropoda; class Insecta; order Hymenoptera; family Andrenidae; genus Andrena; species Andrena chrysosceles. The sequence continues at coordinate 2,517,021 of OY979766.1, read as the reverse complement.
CCTGCTGTGCAGCGATGTCGAGTTCATGGAATGCTGGCTCATGGAGAAGCTCTGCTGGTCGACCCTGCTCATCGAATCGTTGTCCTCGTTGCTGTCCGGGTTGCTGACAAGCTCCTCGTCCGTGGGATCGCCGAAATACAGCTTCGGCCGTTTCGCCAAGCTGAAATCAGCGGGCTGCTCGTCGCACAGTGGGGCTGGAGAGAAAAAAAGTCTTACAATGAAAGTTGTATTTTTGTGTATCCATCACTGTATCCTGATAGCCAATGGACCAACGTATCTAACCTATATGGCAGATATGTCAGATAAGGTAAATGTCCCAATTTTTGCTCATTTAAGAGGTTATTCGTCATCAAGCAGGTGTAAAAAATTTGTTTGTGATCAAAAGATTGCAACGTAATTGATTAATTCATTAATAATAAATCAACCAAGTCGGAAACTACTTAAGAAAGATATTTCAAGATGTTTAACTATTAGTAATTTGTAATTAAATACAATGCTCTAAATTTCCGTATTTCTGCTCAGGAAAAATAGCGATGTACGTATTTCTACTCACCATTTGTACCAATTTCAACTTACATAATAGGGTAAAACATCTATATAATTACTGACACCTAACCAAGTACTGTCACCTTTAGCTATTTTACTTAAAATAACGAATAAATAAACTATAGTATATAATCTATAGTATTGATTATAATTAGGTTGAATTACCTACATAATTCTTTTTGCTAAAACAAATGCTAAAAAGGATTGGAAAATTAAGTGTTGTTAATCTGTATTTTAAAAATATAGTATTGTAAAGCTCGCCACAACACACATTTTTTTCTATTTACAGTTTGTTTTTCCAATTATTAATATTCGAGCTAAAAATTATAAACAAAATATTTCTCATCGTCCAAAGTCAATATTTCTTTACACATAAATTGCAATAACTTGGGGAAATATCAACGGATCGTTATGAGACTTAAAATATAATTTCAGAAAACTCTAGCGAAGCCGCAAAGTGTATGTTAGAAACGCATATATTAAAATATTTAATAATATTTAATTAAAAAGTAATACTGGTTTGTGGTTATATGCTGATTGTGTATCGATTGAATTGATTTGATTTGTGGTTACAGGCTAATTTCAAGTCGTTTGAATCTTTGTGATTGTGGGTTATATTTATGATATACAAACAGGATGAATTTCAAATTTGGCCACCTTACCTTGTGTTTGAGGCTGAATTTTGGTTGCAATTCAATGGTACAACGATACATATTTGTAAAAACACGTGGCATTTCAAATTTTGACAACTTACCCTATTTAACACTCGCCAGGTTATAACCTCACTGTAAGCTGTCAAAATTTGGAGTAGATTGCATAGTGAAGATAGCGATTGACGAACGAAACATGTGTTAGTTTCTTTTGGCTGAAAGTGTGCGTATAATGCGTATATACGTATTATGTTTGACGGAAATTTTGACTGGAGAAGAAGAATCAGGAGAACAATCTTACCGTTTCCGACTGATCCATGAATCGATATTACGATATCTCTGTCATGCGTGGACCGATTTTATTGAATTTGGTCTTATTCGAAAGCTTATATGCGGTTTACATAAGAAAAATGTCTTTGAATTTAGGAAATATTGCAGGTGTGATGAGATATTAATGAAATAAGTTTCAGGTAAGGTTGGATTAGCTGGGCGACGAGTAAATGATAGCGACAGTCGACATATACAGAGTGTCGAAACATGCACTTGGCGTCGAGACGCTGCCGCGTCTCTAGAAAATAATGATAAACAAAAGATAAAATGCCTGCCAAATAGAAATAGAGGTTACAACATACATTGAATTGAAAGGTTGTATTACTAAAATTTTGGTGAGTAAAAATGCGGACATGACGGTGATTCACTTAACCCTAAACCTGCTCACCTGTTTTCTACTTAAAAAATTAAAAATTGTAAAAAATCTAAATCCAGAGCACTATACGGTATCTGTTTTTGTTATTAAATAAGAACTTTTCCTGCAAAAACTATTTTCTGCCCAATTATCGAATACCAATAGCGACTCTGTTCCTTAGCGCATCCAGCTAGAACACGATCGAAAAATCAGGGGTCTCTCGTTTTAAAAGTTTTTCGTTGCTTACACTGCACTTTGATTAGCTCGTGCAACACTCGCGTAAATGTTCAAATAATTTGGAATTATTTTGTTGCAACTGTAGTACAAACGTAACGCTTAAAATAATAAGAAAAATACGAAATAAGCAGAAATGGGGACATTCACCTTACCATCTACTAACAGCCCTCGAAAAATTGGCTGCGTTTATTTGCGACTTTGGCTGTTATTGATACATACATATAAAAAAAGTACTCAAAAATATTGAGAAACACCGAAGTTATGAGATTTTTTCCTACTTTACGTACCCCACTGTGCGTCGTCCTCCTCTCCAGAACGCAGGGATAGCCTCGGCGGCAGATTGCTGTCGTCCTCCGCTACCACCACGATTCCACCGTCGTCGTCATCGTCATCTTCATCCCCCTCTTGCGACGCTGTGAGCGGTTGAGCGGAAGGAGACACTGTGTCAACCGCGCTGCTGTTACAGTACGACCCTCTGGTCGCGATGCTCGTGCTGAGAGTCTCCGCGGCAGTGGTCATCGCAACGGAGGCAGTGGTGAGCGCGGTAGTGGACGATAGGCTGGAGTTGACGCTCATCCGTTGCTGGAGGCTCTCGTCATAGGGTCTGCCTTGGTTCTGCGAGGACGAGAGGTCCAAGTGCTTGAAGTCCAGAGCGCACAGCGAGGCTGGGGATCGTAAATCGGGAGGCGGGGTGAGCAAGGGGAAGGAACCGAACGGCAGATGGTTCAGGCCTGTGGCGGGGACAGGCAGGACCACCTGAGGCGGAAGAACGAGGGCGTGCGCCATGGATGAGCGTCCATCGTGCGGCGAAATCTTCCGTCGCAAATGGGGGGAATGAAGCTTGGGATTCGGGTTGGCGCTGTGTCTGTTGCGCGACCTTCTCGAGCTGAACATCATGCAGCAACCCTTGACAGTACACTGGTGCATCTCCTTCAGGTGCACAGCGCTGAAGTGGATCTTGAGAGCTCCCTTGTCGCAGAAAGTCTTGAGGCAGACGTTGCACTGCACCCTCTTCTTGCCAGTCGTGGGATTGATGAACGGGGTGCCCAAATTCGGAGGTATATTCGTAGAACCGCCCCACTGGCTTCCTGGTCGCTTCCCAGGCGAATGAGGCTTTCTCCCAGGGATGCCAGGTGGCCTGCCGAGAGGAGCTGCTTGAAGAGGTAGTGGCGGGTGATGTCGATGATCTTGATGATGCTTGGACGCGGTGTCACGTCTGCTCAGGTTCAGGGCGCTGTCCGAGTTCTCGTCACCCTCCTCGTCCTCCTCTGAGCCGAACTCACTGCTTTTTTCGCCACTGCTGTGCACGTCCGAGGGGATCGTGAGGCCTGCAACGCCGGCTGAGGACTTGCACATGGGTGGTGGAGGGAAGTGCGTGGGAAAATTTGGAGGTAAAGCGCCAGAGGACACTGCCATTGACAGGGGGTGGCCAAAGTTGAGCGCGGAGGAGGAGATCGGCGCCACTGGCGGCATGTGAGGCCTGTGCAGCTGATTGTTGCTGGAGTGATGATGAGGAGGACTGTGTGGACTGTGGGGATTCCTCATGGACTTTCTGTTCTGCAACAGCTGCTCCGTGGGCTGCGGCGGCGGCAGAGGCGGAAAAGCAGGCAGGCCCAGAGTGCCCAGCTTCCTAAAGTCGAACGGTTGCATGCTCTGCAGTCTATTGAGCGGGGACACCGTCATGTGGGAGTCGAGGCTCCTGGGAGGCGAGTTTGCCGTACTGGTCACCCCGGAGTTTCCACTGGCTGACGTCGAGTAGTGCTTCTGAGTGGTCGGCGAAATCGACGGGTGCGAGACGGAGGGTGGCGGAGGCGGAGGCGGAGGCAAAGGCGGCGGCAATCTCGAGCCTGGGGGCGGGAGGCCGCAGTGGAGCAGGTGTAGCGACGGTGGTAGGTGTGCTAGTGGCATCGTCGGCGGCGAAGGTCGTCTGCTTGGTGACATAGCATCCGTACCCGGCGTCCCGGCGGCCAGCAGCCACTGCTGCACGAACGGACGCGTCTCGGCGAACCTGAGGAACTGCTGCAACACCAGCGGCTCCTCTTCAGGCGAACAGATGCTCCATCGGTCCAGCACCGGGCTGTTCTGCGAGTCCTGCAGACAGATCGCGAAACCCTCGTCACTATTGCTGTCAAATGTCGCTATTATCGATCATGTCAAAGAAGGGTATGGAGGCAAACAACACGGCTCGCTTCTGATTTCCTACTTCTTCGACATTTCTGTAACTATTCCTAGTAGCACAAAATATTGAAAGCACATACATCCAATATTAAAAAGAGGTTCAATCTCTTTTTGATATTTAAATACGCATACAATATTTATTTTAAATTAGGAAGCAAATATTTTTTTCAAATATGTATGTATACTGGAAATATTTATTTATTTATTTATTAATTTAATTTTCTGAATATTTACTTTACATTTTTTAAATATTAATTTTACATTTACTGAATAATTATTTCATATTTTATGAATATTTATTTTACATTTTTGAAATATATATTTTATATTTCCTGAATATTTATTTTGGAATTCTGAATATTAATTTCACATTTCCAGAATATTTGCTTTACATTTTCTAAATATTTCTTTTATATTCCACGAATATTTAATTCATATTTTCTAAACATTTATTTCACATTTTCAGTATGTGTATATAATATTTGGAATCAACATTTTTTTCATATTAAAAAGTGTAGCTAAAAAAATATTTTTTAATATTTGGAAAAATATTTAACCAATATTTTGTGCTATTAGGATATATTTAAAGTTTAAACGGTGCCAAAGGTCGCAACGAACTATAAGTCGCCTATAAAGTCGAGGGCGCAGTTACGGGAACGAGAAAAAGCATAAAATGACAGGGGAAAAAGAGAACGTTACGTGTCATGGTCGACTGTCAACGAAGCGTTACGTATATTAGCAGGCGTGGCGTTTCAGTAAATATCCTCCGCGTCCGCACGCAGCCGAATTACTCAGCATCGTCTTAGATTCTGTGTCAACGTTTTTCCCCCCACAAATTACTGGCTATTATAATGCAATTACGCCGTTTAATAGTAAAAAAGTTAATCGCATTATTCCCTTGCGCCCGTTCTTCGCGGGCCCAACATGGCGGCCGCGAGAGCGGCGCGGAATAATTCCATATCCGGATAAAAACGCTTCCGTTATTCGTCGACCGTGGAAGGCAGCTTACGTAACCCCCTGCACATTGTGCGGCACGATTAATAACTGCGGATCAATGAATAACGAAATTAATATATTCTCTTTAGCGCTGCAATTAGTTCTACTTCAATTGTCGCGGCGAGAAGAACGTTTGTGGATGTAACCTTCCAGCTCCACGACGGATTTAAGTGAGCTTGGACTGTGCTCCTTCAATCGATTACGATTAAAGTGTGCTCGACGCGTAGATGGAAGAAGAGATAGCGTTACTTTTGGCATGTGCAAATAAAATATGAAAGTTTCGAATTGTTGCAAGGGCGCAGGATACGGTTTCCTCATTTTCAATGTTTCACTCCGACTCTATAGTGGGGAATAGTGTAATTTCCAGAGAAAACTACCTTCTAACAATTTTGTCGCATACTTTCTTCAAATTCTTCATCAACTTTTCCATGAAGATATTATTCTGCAACGATTTACCTTCGTCACGAATGCCATTTACTCTGATATTGTTGATTGGTTCGAACTTTTTATACGACAGATTGAATTTCATTCTTCCCGATGGAAGAAACCAGCGAACGACGCGTATGATTAAAGAAAGTCACGGTTTCCAGAGTCGCGCGGCTCGGTTTTTCGTTTTCTTCGTTTAATTGCACGCGGACGGTGACGTCTGTGGTGGACGAAGTGTGACGATAGCCGAGTGGAGCTAAGGCCATTCCGTGGTCCTGCTCGGTTTTCTCTTTCGCGTTCTTGATTTCGCTACACCTGTTCTTTGCGTGGCTGCAACGAAAGTCAAGAGCACTTCTTAGCGATCGATTAACAGGCCGTGATAACATTTTTCATATGTTCTTGCGGTTGGCTGGCTCGATCGTGGAGGGGACGCGTCCAGTCGTTCCCCGCGATCGTACTTTCTAATTATCGTAATAATTAGCAAATGGAAATTTCGTAACATTCTTAATTCCTCCTGATCCCTGATAGTCGGCAATTACGAGTTTTTATTCGCTTAATTGGTAGCCGATACTGTGGCTTCGATACACATTCGGGCTCTCGCAAACGCAGTTCGATTTGCTCTTAGATTTCTTGAATAATCTCTTACCACGTAACTATTACATATTTGAAGCTCGAGGAGCTATATCTCCAATATCATTTTAGATTTAAGAAGTCCCCCTAAGTACTTTGACGTTCTATTTTTTAAAAGAAAGGTATTGGGCATTATAATGTGCTCAAATTTTTTTAAGGAATAATAATAATGATAATAATAATAATAATAATAATAATAATAATTTTGTTCAAAGTTATAGTTGCAACTAGAATGAAAAAATAAATGTTGAAAAACATATTTTCATTTTGCGAAAACGAGTTTGTTAGTCTTCTGTGCTGCAAAGCTCGAATTTTCCAACTAATTACTTGCTTCTATTACTTGGGTTCAACGATAACCGCACTCATATTATATGATAGATTAAGACAAATTTTGCGATTTCTGTTTCAGGTAACTACAACAGCCAGAATCATGGTCGCCAGGAACAAACTTTTTTTTTCAAACCTGTCTTACAACTATAACCTCGAACAAAATTATTATTATTGCATAAAAAAAATTGAGCACATCCGTCGAGTGCTCATTAATAAACGTACAAAGTTTAGAATTATAATACAGAATACTATTCTTAAAAAAAATTCTCCAGAACGTGCTATATTTTCAGAGCGTCAAAAGTAGGGAAACCCCTTAAGCTTCTGCAGGAGCATCGCGATGAACATCCTCCAACCTACTTCTATAAACCCCGCAAGCTTCTCCCACGCATCTCCCTCAATCTTCCCGAAAGAATCTGCGCCTAACCCAACATATGTGTATAACGCTCCCCGATGTACCACATGAGCGTGGAGCGTGTTAATCGCGAGATAGGAGCAGGAAATCCCGGTCGTGGTCCAGTTTCCAAGGGTTCCGCGCTCTAGACTCTAGAGCGTCACGTATCGACTGTCGGAGTGACGGGTTCTTCTAAAATCGGGGTGGCCGTCGTATATGTATAGATCCGAGCGTAAGCTCGCTCCTCTCTCTCTCTCTCCCTCTCTCCCCCCACCTGTCTTTCTCTCGCTCTCTCGTTCTCTCAACGGCTTGTATATTTACGCATACCGACGGGCTCGACGTAACGCAGGACGGCCAGCGCCGCGACGCTTCTCGGCCGCGTCCCGTGTATATTTCTTCAAGCACGCACACGCGCCCGCGAGACGACATACGGCCCCGCCGTGAACTCACCACCGACGCCACTCCAAATCCGATCCACCGTCGAGAGCGTTATTTTTCGCAGCCGGGCTGACCGCGGCCCACCGTGAAACCGCTACTCGCGACTTCGTAACGCGAGACACAACCGCCATTTTCTCTTTGTCGCGGGAACATCCAACTCTGCCATCGCCGTCCGGATCTGGATTTGCCATTTTCGCAATGCGAGGGTCCTGCGGTTGGCAAGAGTTTTGGGAACTTGTCACAGGAGGAATATAATGCTTTCAACTTGTGTGGGTGCTTTGATAGGTACTCTTGCAATTTCTGGGGATACAGCGCTGAGATGCAGCTCCTAGTAGTGTGACATTTTGGGGAATGGTTTGCAGGAGCTGCGAATTCGGTGAGTTTATGCGGTCAGGGAGTGAGAATGTATGTAGAGTAAGACGGGCAAGTAGAATCGCCCGGTATGCGATCGGACGCAGAGCAGCCGACGCTGTAGGATGTGGGCGCGTCTCTAGCATTGTAGTGGCAATCGCATTGCTAGTGTATTCCTAGAAAAGGGACTATTTTGGTATTGATATCAGGACCTTACTCCACTTGCGCTGCTACTATCGCTCATAAAAATCATTCACATCCAGCACTCGAGAACACTGTCTCAGCAGGGAATTGAATTTCAAGCGCACGAAGTTTAATTCTTTCGCTGCGTAGGGTAGATGTCGCAATTACTGCCACATTAAGCTCATCGCGTAACTTTCGTTAATTATTTCAGAAGTTATTTAGCCTCAAAATCATTCCAAGTTGCAGCATACTAATGCTTAAGAACTCTTTTATCTAAGAAATTTTTTTTATAGTACAAACAGTATGTTTTAACTGCTAATTAATTGAAAAAGTATAAGGAAGTCCAATGTCCCTAAGACTGTCATTCACCTTTTAATATTAATTTATAAATATCAGTATGCAATGTTTCTCTATTATTATCTAACATTCTAACACGAAACCCTAATTTAACATTAAAATTTTTTTCCCTTACGATTTTGCACGCATTATTTCACTATTAAGTAAAATAATTAAAGTGACAGTCATAGGGACACTGTCAGTAATTGGGACATCTACCCTAGGTATTTAAATTTTTAGACGATTCTTGAGAAGTGTCAATTTTAGATGAATAAAAAGAGTTTTTAATATTCAACTTATGGTTACCCATAGAACTGTCTCAGAGTGGCTCAAGAACGAAATATGGAATCCAAGAAATAAACAGCCCACTAGAAATATCGGAGAACATTGATGAATATTAGGGGGTACAAAAAACCTCTCTAAGTAATTCCAATCAAGCTTCTATCAAGAAAGTGACGCCCCGCGAGTCTTTTCCTCAATTTCCAGCATACCTACTCCAAAGTAAAAATAAAGCGAACCACCAACGTTTCCTCGAAAAGGGTACCACAGACCAAAAATCTTCCCAAACTGATGCGTCGCGAAGCTCGCTTCGAGGCGGCGAAAAAAGCCAAGCTCGTCCCGATAGTCTAGATTTGCAGTTACCTCCGCTAAATATATACCTACCGCTCGGCGGAGTCCAGCTCCGTAACGCATTACCGATTCGTCGATCGCCCGGTGCCAGGCTATTATATTCCTTCGCGGCGTTCTAATTGCGACGCGGACCAATCGGTCCCGCGATAATGGATTACCGAACAACGGGGGTTACAGTTACACGGTACCCCGCGGGCCTAGCCGCCGAGAATTATGGTAATGACGGCGCAACACCTAGCGTGACACTCCCGAGGCCTGCAATTTCATGGTTTTTATCGCTGTCCCCGCTGCGAATCGGCCACGAACAGGCTCGTTACGTCACGGCCGATCGAAATCGTGTTATTTTGCGGGTTCCTCGATACGCCACCGCTGAACAAGGTGCGCGCTTCCCATCGCGTGTCCTTTCTTCTGTGCCGACGGTCACCCAGATGTCGGTTTGTCGTATTCACACCAACTGGGCCACGGGTTTTCGAAGCTCTGAGCAGCGAATGCCACACTTTCGTCCGGAAAAACTAAGTTGACTAAATGATGTTTTTCATGTTTACCTACCAAGTTTCTTAAAATAGATACCGCGATATCTCAAGGCAAATTATTTACTTGTTAATGACAAAACTGAGGATCTTAAACATATTTGTGGGCTTTTTAGTCTTTTTTCCACATTTTTTATTTTTATTTTATATGGAATGAATGTGGAAGAAAGAAGGAAAGACAATTAATTTTAGAAAAGCAGAAATAATATCTGTAGCCTACTCCAAAATACTTATTTATCTTTTCAATTTTATTGTAGTTTATAAATATACCTAAATATGTTTCATTTTACTTTGTTTTTACTATTCTTTTAAATAAAAAGTTACAATTAAGAAGTTTAAATGGACAATTAAAAGTGCGACGTCTCTTCCAATAAAAGGATATTTTTGGTTTTAATTGTTCCATCATTGCAATGGCACAAGAGGTTCAACTAATAATATTCAACTAACATATCATTGGAAAAAGTTTCCATTGCAAAATTTAGATACGATGACAATTTTGCGTAAGGTGCGGCAACTCTCCCGTAACGGCATAACCCTATGGAAAAGTAAAAACCTCGAGATCCGCTGAACGACACCGGTCTCTGGGAAACCTAGGATTTCCCTCGATAAAAACGTCGCCGCTTCTCTAAGAGCCTCTTAGCTCACTTTCACCTTTAAATGGTCGCGAGGGGAAAAAACGTCACCTTTTTCTGCAGACATCCGGCGCGGCGGGTACCGAAAACGCAGGGGACTCGGCGTTTTCCTCGTTCGCCCGCGAGTTTCCCACACGAGCACGCCTCGAGAGGAGCGCCGCGCTCGGGACGAGTAGTCATCGTGACCATTTGCACGTGTGCGTGACCGCACGGAGGTCCGCGGAGTGAAAAGGTGTTCCGCGAATCGGCTAAACTGCTCGTCGTGAAAGGAACAGCAGGACCTAAACGGTCGTGTCTGAGAATGCCAGACTACCGTGGGACTTGGGTTTAATTCCACACGCGAATGGCACCCGATGATATTCGCCTTGGATCGCAAGGCTACTCATCCCGTCTACTCTATTTAACTAAACCCTTTTGCTCTCTTAGATCGGTCGTCGATCTCCCCCTGTAGCAAGATGAGCTGCCACTGATAGGTTCATAAGATTTAAAACTATCCGTCAAGAAATGGACAAAAAGGGGACGAGGAAACAAACAGTGGAGACTTGGACGAACGCAAAGATGGAGCACACGAGCTCGCTCCGAGGCAATTGGTAATGATCGAATGGGCCGACTGAGACTCCCGTGACTCCGAGAGCCACCGGTAACAGTCGAATTAGCGAAATCGCGCGTACGTGAGAGCGATCGTTAAACCGTTGATACCATGTAATCGGTGGCATCTTCCTGCACGCCAGAATGTCTCTTTTTGCGCGCGGGCCACTTCCTCGGGGCGATCAATTTCTTGTCTCTTCCTTGATGTCTTTAAGGGCTTTTTTGGGGGGGGCAAGGGGATCTAATGTCCTTTAAATTGGAAGACGAGCCGGAATGTCGTGGATTCCGGTCATCCCTCATTCCGATTCTGTTAGTTCGAATGAGTTGAAAGATAATTGGGGTGCAGAATACAGAGAGCAAGATTACTCGGGAATTTACCGATAAATTACGGTAACGACAGCAGGCTTCGGATGTAAATCTGAAAAATTGACTATGCACGGAGTGGAAACGACCGCCCAGCTGACGACGCCACTGTCAGCGAGCGCGTTCATGCGCCATTTACTGTCTCTTAAATCGCCTCGGGTGCGGTTACTTCTTGTGTGTTTTACATTGTGGCCGTCGTGCTTTGAAACTTCTCTTCCTGCGCATTCTTGCGAGGCGAGGAAGCTCCAGAAGAACAGCTTCAATTTCCAGGCGTTCCAAAGAGGATTCGTAATCGATTATACCTCGACGATAAAGGGCAATTTAGTTGCCGGTAATCGACACCTATTTTCAATTACCTAGGCTTTGGTTTTTTGGCGTTCGATGTCTCTGTGATAGAAAATACGGATAACCAGGGATGGATTTGGAAATCTAGCGCCCCTAGGCTAACGAGGGTCTGTCACCCTTTTCGCGAAATATCATCAAATATTTTAATTTAATAGAGTGACCCCTCATATATGAGTTATTTGTAATGCGTTAAATGAAAAAGAAGGGAATTGTGTTTAAAGTTGTCTGAAGCCTCTGTGTTTGAATCTATCGCAATTTCTTTCGCTCAAAATTTGTCACTTCCCAAATTTTGTCGCCCTAGGCCGCGCAGCCTACTCAGCCTATTAGCGACTACTTAGACAACCCAGCATTCGATATCATAGTCAATAGTGGATCATAGATGAGGGGAATATAATCTGTCAAACGTTGGCAGTACAGTGGAGAACTTCGAGTGGCCGCCATTTTCTCCGCCTAGAGGATACGCGACTCAATGTACCGTTCCTCTCTAACTTTTCCAATTAAATGTTCATAAAGCTCCATCCAGCGATCAGCCTGGCAATATATCATTCGCCTAGCGGACGTGAAATATGGATCGGCGCGGTGCCGGCTCTCTTTTTCCTCCTCGCTTTTTCATTTGCAAATTAACGACAAGGCGAGGAGTCGGACTCGAGCCCGGCTTCCTTTCCCCAGCGGCGGCGTCGATCGCTCCGCGGCAATCCGACCCCGTAAACAAAAGAAAGGAAACGCCTGACTGGGATGCTTGCTAATTTAAACAAAAAATAAATCATACCGGGCCCGGTGAGAATCGGAACGATGTGAATCGCGTTTAACCCGTTTCAAGTGGTTCAAGACTGTTCTCCTCCCCGCGCCTTCTCACGGAAAAATCAGCCGCGCGAGCGAGCTAATGAAATCGTCGAACAATCGCCGTTATTGCGGAAACGAAAACGACCCCGGGACCCACGCCTGCGCGCACATTAAGCGTGCCAGGTGGGGAGGAAAGAAGGGTTGCAAGATCGCGGCTTTCGCTTCAATTCGCGCTGCCTCGGGACAACATTTAATCCCACTCGTGTGGTCTCGAAACAATACACGTGGATGTCAGTGCGGCTCGGAGGAATATTAAGATCACTGATACTAGGTATACCTACGCTACGTTACGCTATGATCGTTAATTTTAGTAATAGGTGCCGTGGGAAACCGCGGTCTGATCTTTGACTGACTGTTTCCCTTAAAGACTACGTCGATCGACGACTGCTCGGCGCGGCTTGTTTAAACTTCGTTAAGGGAATTGATTTTTCAAACGGGGAAACCAGTTCCCCCGCAGCATGGGAATACGTTGTGCTACAGTTGGAGGCGTCAGCGACGCGCGTTCCCTTGCGCAATGAATAATCGCGGCGCCTCATTTTCCTTCGCCCCTAGAGTAAAGGTAGGTAAAAGTTCGCAGCGGGTAAGAGTTCGCATCATGCGAATTTCATGGTTTGAGTTGTGGCAGTTGCCAATGGTAGAGTCACCAGTGTCGAATTGTGTAGCTGTGCTTCGTTTTGTTATCGTACAATGCGGTAAGTACTGAATTCGTTAGTTCTGATGTAATATTCTCATTTTTAGGAATCAATATTATTTCTATAAATTGATCAGTAAATATTTGAATTCATATGTCGTCTGAAAGAGCAGAAATTCTTCTATTCAAAAGTGCTAATAGAAGATTTCAATTCTCCTCACAGATAACAGGATTGATTAAAAAATGTAAAAGTAGCTGTGGGGGCAAAAGTTCGCACAATGCAGTGGAGCAAGAGTTCGCATGCGATATCGGCTTTTGTTCTTTTTTATTAATTTTTAATCCGCAATATTTTCCAAAATACATTTTTTATTAACTTTTTGATTAAAAAATATGACTTTATTTTATTGCCTTATTCATTTATTGTTAGAACTTATGAGGACAACCGGCCGAAAACTAATTAGAGAGGAGATACTTCAGGTCGCTCGAGACAAACTAGAAGTAGGACTATCAAAAAAAAAAATCGCTGCAGAATTGAGAATAACCCCAACTATGCACCTATGCAGGAAAATAAAACACTTCTTTGGATATTTCTCGTTGCGTTCTTTTATCCCATAACATGCGAACTTTTACCCCACAAATCAGGTACACGTTCGCATTTGACACTTTTTAGAAATATTTATTTCATAAAGTCACTCTCTATCGAATAATAAGCGATAGGTAGTAGTTGTTTCTCACAAAATGATATGACTATCAGTGTAATACCACAGATTTTAGAGAAGTCTAACTTTAAGTGCACACTCTTGCCCCACAATACTCTAACCGTGCTAATAATACAGTATGCTCTTCGTTATCCAGAATTCCAATTCCCTTCTTCTTCCACATCTCTCTGCCCCACGGACTATCCTGTTCGAATTGCAGGAATGTTTTAGCTGCATCGTCAGAAGAAAGCCAGAGGATGTTGCGTGATCGGGCCTCTTCGCTGGCGAATTACAAAATCGCTTTCGACGCGACCGATCCGCGTGCTCTCCTTTCGATCGGGAGGCGCGTGTGCACGCCGGTTCCGGTGGCTGGTGCCATCTGACGGCTAGATCAGCAAGCGGCCGGTCCGTGGGTTTTCCCTTCGAAAGGAGAGACAGCCAGGGATCGACGGCAATGCCATCCGTGACTGGACACCGCATATGATTTCACGGCCGTTGCGCGGCCCCGTCTTATTCGTGTGTAGAAATCGTGAAGATCTCGCGTGGATATCCGCCTCTAAATTGGATTGCAACTACCTGCAGTCTCTCTTTCTCCCCCTCCTCTCCGATCTGTCCCTGTCCGTCCGTCCCTCCGCGAGTCTCGTCGTTGGGTTTCTCCTACTGCGCGGCTGGGCCTGTTTCCCATCCTCCAGTTCCGTTGCTTTTCACTGTCCGAATGGGTACGCTCCAAACCAGGAGATAGATCCTTTCCCGTTTTACCCCGCTTTACCCGACTTCCGACCACGTCCCCCCTTTCTCCGCAAAAACGCGAGCATTCGCGTGAAAAAAGGGGAAGCTCGAAGGCCGCGGCTCTCGGTACACAAGATTTATCCGCGTCCCAGCAATTTCATCCCGTCGAGGCTCGGCAAGAAGGAGACCAAAGAAGCCTTCGGTTTCAATCAGTTACAGCCACGGGTACACCCGTGATTACGCGCGGACGATATTTAAACACTGGCATTACGCATTAGTACATTAGCAAAAAATCTGAGGGAAAACGTTATCGATCGCGGGGATCGGCCACCGAATCGCTCGCCGACGATCCCGCTCTCGATCGTTAATACCTGCTGGTCCTGTTGCAACGGGCGACGTTCGGGAATCGAGAGCGCTAGCGTAAAAGCGGGACAACGGAGAACCAACCAGCCATTAACGATCGATATCGGGGGCTCGGTAACTTCTTGGTTTTTTTTACTTATTCCTCGTGGCGCGACTCGCGATCACCGCGAGGCAAAGGCTCGCGCTCGATCGCGCTGCGAAAGATGAACAATGTGACTTTGATCGACCCGTTCAGTGCGTTTAACGCTGCCATTATCGCGGACTAATAATAATTCCTCGACGGCCCTGGGGCCACGGCTCGTCCCCACGAAATCGTCCCCTCGAATCGTACGCAACAGACTTCCTTTTGCCAGAACACGCGGGGCCGATTTACATACGAAACGCGTTTTTTGCGCGGCCCCACCACAAGGCGTGACGTTCTCTTTTTTTACTCGGTGAACGTCGGAGACAATGCGACAACGCTCTCTACCTGGGCAGTCGACGGACTCGTTTTGCTGACGAATTAAGACGGGGACGGGTTCTTGTCGAAAACTACTGGTTTTAGTAGTTTAAATATTTTAATTCCTAGTATCATAGTCTTTGTGTGTTTTAGTTTTAGCGAGTCGAGGTGCTGTCTTTGTAATGCTTCCGTGTCTCTGCTGAATGAATCATTCGAATTTCAGACGTCTGAATGACACCTTCAAGTGGAATTCTAGATTCTCTGTTGCCATGAATACTGCTTGTGGAGCCCTCGAGTGTTAGCTACTTGTATGGAAAGATGTGTTCGGTTCTCAGACATCTAGAGGATGTTTTCGTAATGTTTGGATGTCAGTCGCGCAGTATAAACCTCGGGCTTCAGTCATTTCGATGTTATTTTGAAATGGAATCTTAGGTGCTCTATGGTTGGGAACAATAGGCTCTGAATCTTTGATCATAAGCTACTTGTATGGAAGGGTGTTTTACTCTCAGATATTCAGACTGTATTCGAGGCGATTGTGAAAAGAATTTTTCATCATTTCACTGCTGATTAGTCGCGCTATGCGTTACAGAAATATATGAGGAGGTCGATCATCAAGCTGAATGGACACAATTGAAGCAAATATACAAAACGATACGAAGAAAATCGTGTTCCATATTTAGAGAGCATTAAATGCGACTTAGCTTTGCAACTCTATCGTGTTTGGAATATAATTAGTGTCAAAAATGATGGCTAACAACTGCATTCGTTTTAGAGAGACGGTTGCGTTTGTTCCGGTTTCGAGCGCGATGCAGAACGTTTCGATTCGTGTACTTAAGAGATCGTTCTTTATTAATGCGTTTATTAATCCCGAATTCCCGTTACACCGGCGATGTTATGGCAATCGTCATTTGCGATCGCGTAACGAATCTCGAATTACCGAAACGAAACGCCACGCGAACTGTTCTT
Organism: Andrena chrysosceles; assembly: GCA_963855975.1. NCBI lineage: Eukaryota > Metazoa > Arthropoda > Insecta > Hymenoptera > Andrenidae > Andrena > Andrena chrysosceles. The sequence goes on along the minus strand of OY979766.1, from coordinate 2,500,887 downwards.
CTTCCTGAGTTGCACGGGGAACGGTGTCCTTATCGTTGGTGCAATTTGTAAATGGAAAATAATAACGATAAGGAATAGGCTTCTGCGATACACCCACAAGATTACGCAACACTCCTTCGATCTCTCAATTAATTAGCTTCCACTCGAGTCTCTTGCACTTCTAACGAGAAAGACGAAAAGTTCCTATGTAGTACCTAACTTGAAGAATATTTTCGATTCCTTTATGATGAATTAAATTAATCATTCTTGCTTCTCAATCGCCGCTGTTAATGATTACAGTTCTCGTCTTTAGAGGAAGGTTGATAGCTTCGAAACTAAAGGCGATAAAAGTAAATTCCTGCTAAAATTGTGTAGCGCGTGACTTTTTGCCGAGGATCATAAAATATTCTAAAAAATTTATTTGTATTTCCAATAGCTGTAGTGCTTGAAGCGCAGGAGCTAGCGACGCAGGAATTTCAAGTAGAATGACCAGATTAATGTCAGACTAAACCTTTAAGGGAGATTACAATGGGGCAGGAGATGTTTTCAGAAAAACACCACTACTGATAACCGTGGAGGAATAATCTTGCCTCACCACAGAAGATTGTCAAAGAAATTAAGAATAAGCATTTAAATCTTACACAGTTGCTTTTATTACCCTAGTATTCACAATCACTTATTGTCAATAAATATTATTCTGTATTATACCAAAAATTCTAACAAATATCATCAGTGTTTGAATTATTATACATACCTATAATACATTGTCAATTCCCTTATTTTTCGGGCATACACTGTACTCTGTACTCCCAGTTCTACTCCCTAAAACACCAACTCCTAAAGACACTCCGAAGGGTGACTCCACTTAACAAACTCTTCAAGTTTCACAAGAACATTCTACCTACATGCACCGCACTGAGCAACGTCCACCAACTACGTACACAAACGCCTCGCAGGAGGATCGACACACACGATTAACGATCCGCAGCATGCTCGAGTGGCAAGACTCGCGAGGCTCCAAGCCTCCGAGGACTCGACCCTGGCCTGGCCTCCAAGCACCCCGTAATTTTTTCCAATTTCTGGGCCTTCGTCCTTTTCCCTTTCGGTTCCACGTCCGCCTGTTCCCCTCTCGGGCTAGCGCCGAATCCGTCGGATCGGTAGTCCACGTAAATGCCACGTCCGAGTTTTAATTTTCCTCGACCCGATCGCGCGGCCAGGTTCGCGTTTCCGCTTCAGTGATCGACCCGATTCACTCCTCTCCTTTCATCTCTCGTCCCGCTCCACCCTTCCCCCCTCCCCACACCTGTCCAGGATGCTCTGTAATTTACGGTTTTGGATCATGCTCCCATCGAGGTGGAGTAATGACAGGTCGATCGGCTCCGGGCTACCATCTTCGACGGTTTCCGCTCTCCGCCTCGCGTCTACTTGCCGTTGCCACTTTCGATGTTACGGGTCCCGACGCGTTTTTTCGTCCACGAGTTTCGTGGATTGTAAGCTAGGATGGAGTCGCGGCTCGCGGTAGCATTATCCGCACGAAACGCGATTTTCGTTGCGCGGGTTGGCGTGCCGCTCGCCATATCAAGGCGGTCTCCGCGGAGGGCTAATTAGAGGCGATCTTTTTGGGGCTCAGTGTTTGTAGCGAGCTGTATGTTTAGCGATACACTGTGGGAAATAGTTCTGTGGCAGCTTCTACATTTTTGTAAAATGTGTCCAAGGGAATCTTTCGAGAGGAGGCTCGTGGGAGGCAGAAGCTAAATCGGAGAAATTAATAATTATTAATTAACTGTCGATTAACTTCGGTTTTGTCTTTTCTCTTCGCATCGCCGCGCTTGACTTTGCCAAAATGCACGATGGCCTTTGTGGAAATATTTTTGAGGTATAAAGGTAACCCACGAAAACTGAGAACTGGGCATAACATAGTCGAGGCGTATAAGGAAGACAATACTAACGTCACAATGCAAGGTTAGACAACGTAATCGCGATCACAGCGAGGTGATTCAAGAGCGAGTAACGGCGAAAAAATCATGCCCACGCGAATACTTTGAAGGCGAAGAGAACCAGGTTCAAAATAACAGACTTGAACTTACGGTACCTATCTCATTCGAGGCTTGAAACAGATGACGATACAAGTTCCTGTTACGCTTCCAGAGGATAGTAATCTCTAGCAGTGGAATCGAAATGGTCCTTGCCACTGTGCAATTCACGAAACCGGACGACCACCGACGAAAAACCACGAAACTGAAGAAAGCCTGCACCCTTTTGATTTGAGAAGCCACAAGACCACCGGTATCGGTAAACAGACCAGCGGCATCCGCGAAAATCGCTGCCGGAGCGTCTAATTGGCTATAGAAAGTCGCGATCGCGCGCAACTCGCGACCCGTCCGCGAAAACCAGGCTCCGGGTCCTTTGTTCGCGCGAGACGCGCGCACGCGGTCGTCGCGATCGGCTCGTCACTTTCGTTTTTCCATTCGAATCGGCCCGTTCCGAGCGTTCGCGGGCATAAATTCGTCACGGTTGCCTGCGGCCCTTTCACGGCTGACGTGTGGCCAGAGTGTAGGGGGAGAGATGCAGAGGGGGTTGGCGGCGGAGGAGGAGGAAAAATCACCGTCGCCATCGATGAATAGTCCCGCTAATAAGAAAAAAAATATTATACAATTACGGCTGTCAACGGAGCCCGAGGATAATAAACCGGCGCGGCGTCCCCGATCGACCGAGATACTATCGAGCGTGATCACAGCGATCACCACCTGGAGCTCTCCATTTGTTTGGCTTTTGCATCCCCCTGTTTCACTTAGCCGTGGTTTTAAACACTCCGCTGGACTCGATTGAAATTACTCGACATTTCATGCGATTTTGTTAATGGCTTTGCGATAGCCCGAGCAGAATCACGCTCTGGAGAGGATTATACGGGGACTAGAGGGCAAGAGAGTATTTAGAGTAACAGTCTTGGTTGGTTATCAGGGGACGAAGAGAGTTGGAAATGGAGAGATGCTGGTGAGAAAGGTTGAGTTCGCGAGACGATCTTCTTGGACGGAACTCCCGCGAGGTATCGGGAATGCGCTGCAACGTTCGACAAAGGGCTATCGACGCGGCTCGAGAAGATTATCCTCTGCCTTTGGGAGCGAGGCGATTCGCGACGCGCAGAACTCGCTCGTAAATCTGGGCGCGACGCGCGTGGCGGTTTCGCGTTCTTAAAGCGTCCGCCGTAAACTGCAACGCTCGCTCCCAGCGAAACCCTACCGGATTCCACGGCCTCTGTATCGCCGCTTGTCGTGCGAAATTGGCTTCCACTGCGCGAAATGTAGCCGATACGGGCCGACGCCGCGGTATGATTTACCGTTTCCACGTCCACCGACCCCTCAGCGCTCTGCGCTCAAGAGAAGACGCGCGAGACACCGCGGAAAACTCACGGGGACATTTTCCGCGTTCGAGTAATCTTGAATTTTAGGTGGAAGAGTAGAATCGTCGGAGGAGTATGTCAAGTTGGGTGGTTCCGTTCACTATTTCTGTGAGGCGATGATGAAAGCGGATGTTTTCTTTTATCTGGAACGCTTGCGCGGAAAGTCTCCCTTTAACTCGTTTGAAGAATTCATTGGAAATTCATTGTATAATATTCAACAGTGCGCGATCATTGTTGACAGTTCCAAGTAACAGTATCTACATCAGATTTTAATAAGTCTATTACGAGACAGCTAAATGTCAATGTCATTCGTCCAGAACAATAAACGACGAACCATAATGGAAGGCGCCAGAATTAGCAGCTTTTTATCTCGAGAATATTATGATAATCGCGTGAAGATGCCTCGAGCAGTTGAGACACCAATGTTCATTAATATTCTAGTCAGAAGTCGCATACACCAAGTCGATAGCGAGACGACAGTCTTAAAAGGACATTAACTTCCTCATCGATTACGTTGGACCGAAGAAACCACGGATGAAGCACAGATAAATCCGAAGACTCACGCTACGCGTGTGGTACACGTTTCTGAATTGAATTCACAGGCTTTTTATCGCACCGCGCTTTCACCAAATGGTGTCGTTGCAGAGAGGAGGAAAGAAACCTTCCTCGTTCCACGAATCTAATTTCTAGATCAGTCTCTGTCACCGTAATGAGTTTCTTCCCTCCATCTCGATTACTGTTTATTTATTGAACCTACTCCATAAAAGAACAACTTTTACAATCCCCTTGATATTCTGTTACAATTTTAATTGAGGAGCCCAGTGGCACATGTCACAATACTACACATTTACAGGAAAGTAATTTTTTCAGAAAATTCGGTACTGAATGGTAATTATTTTAACTGGTAATTGAAATAAATGGTAAATGGCACTGTAAAATTCATACTATTCGACACCTTTTTCCTACATCTTATTTTGGGTTTATCAGTGGTTTTGAATAAACCACTGACACGTCAACATAGATATTATATAAATTTGGATTATTTGGAATATTAATATTGCCACATATGTTTGGTAAATAACAAAGAAATAGATGAAGTAAAAATAATAATCGGTACAACCAATTTTTATTTAATCTAACTTCAGCTATGTTCATGTTCTTCTCTCTTCACTTTCACCACACCTTAATGATCGAACAAATGGAGCATACCTACTAATTTTTATTGAAAATTTTTTACGTGCCATTAGTAATACTATACCATGGAATTTGATTTTTGGCACGTATAGTCTTTTCTAAATACTATCTCGAATTATCGTCCACTAGTAATCCATATTCTCAATCTATCATTTAACATTGTCATAAAGATAAAAGAACACGCTCAGAAGTATTTCTCACGAGAACTAATATCTGCAGCAGACCTTGAGAATTCTTGAAGTACCTATTCGTTCGGAATCTCAACAACACCCGTTCACCGACAACTCTAAAGCAGATCCCACTCGATTACTTATTTTCCCGAATTCCCAGCGACCGTTTGTTTGCCGCTGCAGCGGCACAGAAGCAAACAGAAGCGGCTTTGGATACTCAGTCGATTACGCTAAATCAGTCACTTAATGTATCCAACGCGGAGGATATCCACTCGTAATCCGCGGTAGGAAGGATCCTCCCGATACCGTGAAACAGAGTCGTCTATGCCGATACGATTGTTCCGCGGAGGAATGATGCATTACGGCAGCGAGGCTCGTAAGCGATCCGCAGTGAAAGTAACCGAATGTAACTCCCGTATCGCGTGTTAAGCCTGTATAAATATCCATTGACTTTCTCATTTGGCCGGTAACGTCGGGACGCATTATTAGCGCATCCAGCAGAATTTCTACAACATTGTCGAGGAGGGGGCACTAACGTGCCATGACAGGATTTAAAAAGCGTTACAGACCCCCCCTGGCATTTTCACCTCGACGTGCTGATCGACGATCGCTAGAGCCCCGAGATTTCGGTGCGAGTTTATCGAGCAGCGAGACGACGAATTTCACAGTCGCGTAACAGAATTAACAGCGCCAAAGGTGATTTTCTGCAGTCGTAATACCATCGCTTTGGCGCAGCTTCTCTGATGCGCGATGACGTGTTGCATTCTTCCACTTCGGTTCCCACAGTCGACGACAGCGCGTTTCGCGCGTCCACAACGTAGCGAAACAATATCTACTTTCGGGGAAATTGTTGCTCCATAGGCAACCTAATTACCTATTATCGTGCCGAAGAAGAAGCCCGCATCGGTTTTAAGTAATCGTACACGTTTCAATCGACCTACGACACTCCCGGTGACACCGGGAGAGTTGAGTATCAGAAACTCTCCAAATACGTCACGATTCAAAATGGCTATTTTCTTATTTAAACCGTCAAACATCCTCGTTAGAGTAACACTCGCTTTCGAAATCGAAGCGCAGATGATGATAAGCTTCTCGAAACTACGCAATCGGGTAATACCATACTCACGCGCACATATTCTCATCTTTGAGGATAATAGAGCTACCAAAGGGACAGAAAAAAGGACGTCGGCTAAGCCAGCCTCTCGAGTCTCGATCACATTAATTCCCATCCTCCTCCTCGTTCCTCGACCTCGTCGTCCCGACCAGGTAGCCTGCGCTCGTCGAACAACTCGGAATTACCATTAATGCACGACGGGCCCCGTCCGCGGCGCTCTCTGATCCCCGGATCGCCGGTCGGTCAAAGGGCAAGGTGATTTCGGCTGCGCCTCGTCGCGGAAACTCGCCGCTCGATTAAATTCCAGGGTGTCGTGGCGGCACGCGGATCGACGCTGGACACCGAGGCACCGTGTGCGCGCACCGTCCAGGGGGAAACCGGTTTTCCATACGTTTTAATTTCACGCTGACACCGGCGCAATTCAGTTTACACGGATACTGGCCATTTTCTAGCGCGGCCCCGCGAGATTAATGCCCATCCGCGGACGCGGCGCGCGTGTTCCACGAGTGAGCTACGGAATTTACACCGCGGACGAATTTACCTCCGCCTCGCCCTTCCGAGCCTCTCCCACGACGGCTTCGATCTTAATCATCGGTGATCACCGCTGCAGTTGATTCAGTCTTTTATAGGCGATCACCCTTTGACGACACTGCTTCGATGACAGCTTCTTTCTTTTTCCAGGCGAGCCACCGATGAGGATTAATTACTTTCACGCACTATGGCACTTTGGGCTTTTTAAGTTTGTCTGCGAGTCAGGTGGCTGCACTTTTTAATTTCCTCGTCACAGTCACTGGTTTCGGTGATGTTGGAGTTCTGCTGCGGTGATTTCGGTTACCGACGGTTTTCGATCTGACGTCTGACGCGCACTGGGAGTTCGTAGAGTCGGAGGTGCGGCGCTTGGTGAGATCGGGAGAACTGCTTAACAGCTGAGAATGTGGAATCGTCGAAGGGCAGTGTTTACATCTACGAACTCGTGTAATTTTGACAGATATCGCTTTAGTGTGCACGGTTTCTATCACAGTTTTGGAAGAGCGGTGCTTCTCGCGGAGAAGTATTACACTGGTCACACAAAATTTCAGAGTAGATCATCTTTTTCGTTGAAGTTCCCTGGATCCCAGTATGTCAATCGATCTTCAGGAATAATAGTTCACAAAGCAGTAGTTCAAACGGAGGAAAATTCCTTTTTTTCAGTCCTCTGGATCTGTCAATCTTCACAATCTTCTTCCCTTCATCTTGCACTCGCGACACAGAGGACTTCACAATTCACGAGCTTCTTCAGATCCAGACATCCTCGTCGAACTTCCAGAGAAATGATTTTTTACGCCAATAAACTTCGTCGGTCGACGATCGATCGATCCTCGCGACAGCCAGATCACACAATCTTCTTCCGCGCATCTCACGGCGGAGGACATCCGCTCCACCAAATTCCCATTTCAATTTCCATGTGGCTGCTATCTTGATCCAGCGGGACACTCCAGGCACTGGGCGATGCACTTTCAAACACTGTCCCTTCTTCCCAATACGCTCGATCCGCACGAAAGATCCGTCGCCGATTTCTCCCATCGGCGTCGACGAAGTTCAGAGGCACTGTCCATGTTCGACGGATGAGGTTTAATGAGACGACACTTCGCGGGTGTTTCACACATCCTTGTCATTGGTGACACTCTGTTTCGATTTCTATTTGCTGGATTCTGCTCGAGTTTGTCACGCGAGATTACCGAATCGAACGTTAATGTAGGTATGTTGTTTTATACTGTCACACCAGATTAAGCCTTTTCCTATTTTCATAGCTTCTATAGTTTAAAATACTAGACTCTAACCCTATTCCCTTCTATTTCTGACGTTCGCTCGATAGCTTTACCCGTCCGTTTCCAACGCGTTCTCCAGCTATACACTGTCAATCTTCCCAACTACGATTAACAACAACCTTCTCTACTCAACAGCAGCTTTAAAGAATCTCTAGCACTGGACTACCCTCCTACCCCGTTCAACGTCACAAAGTAACTCCTTCCGAAGAACGACCACCAAGGTCCAATGACCCTCTGTCAAAGCTCCAGGTTCAACTGTGTCACAGAACCCCATCAAGTGACCCAACACTAAACCTAATCGGTATTATATCCTAGCACATCAAAGAAGGCCTACTCTCCCGCCCAGCGTGCCGGTGTTTGGTGAAATTGATCTCGACTCACCTGCAGTATGTATCCCCGCGTGTAATCCTCGTACGTCCAGCCGAAAGCGGCTAGCAAACGTGTCACTTGCGCGTGCGGCAACTGGTTGAACAACAGATCGAGCAAGATCTTTAGGCGTATGGGTAGTGCGCGCGAGCCGTAGAGTACGAGGGATGCGACGTCGAACGCGACCGTCGGCTCGACACTCTCTGAAGCCGGTGGCCTCTCCTCCTTCTCCGCGGCCTCGCCACCACCACCGGCGACTCCCCCACTACCACCGCCGCCGCCCCCACCCACGGAGCTCCTCTCCCCTCCGCTAGGCTCCCCACCGCCACCTCCACCTCCACCTCCTTCCCTGGACGGGGTCGTCGTCGTCGTCGTCGTCGGCGTCGTCGTCACCGCGGTCGTCGGCGTCGCCTGCCTCGCACTCCCTCCGCCGCTTTTGTCCTCCCTACCAGAGGCGCGCTGGGGGCTGGAGACGACATCCCCACCCGGTCGCTGCTGGTGGAGGCTCGAGAGTCGCGCCAGCGCTGCAACAACAGAGAGGAGAACAGACGGGGTTAGAGAGACAGAGTGAGAGAGAGGGAGCAGGAGAGCAGCGTCTGTTTGGCCGCGGTTCGCGCCACTGTGTTGGTGACAACCGACTCCCCTCTCCTTCAGGCACCCGGGCACCTCCCACCCCCGCGTTTCCCGCGCCCCCGCCCCCCTCCAACTGCCGTTCCCTGTCCTTTCGTTTTGTTTCTGTCCCCTTTCGCGGGGTCTAGCCTTCTGTCGCTCCGCGCGGGTATCGTACGGAGCCTAGGGTCGCCGTGCCACCGAGGGTACTTACTTACCCCCTCCAAAAGACCCGCCGGACTTGCCTGCCCCCACCACTTAGAGGGGGACTCTACTACCACACGCCTAATGCACGATAGTTCAGCTAACGTACCTACACCGCTGCTACTAACACTCCCGACATCCCCACCAACCGGATTTTCTCATGAGACTCGGCATCCATCAACCTGCTGCTGCCGCCGCGGTGTCTCGGCTTACACGGCGATCGCCCGTACTACGACGTCTACGATACTGAGCAGCGAACCCGCTTCGGCAGACCGGGGAGGACAAGTTTTCATTAGAGTAACCAGATGTTTTTTCTTGCAATGCGCCACGTGTGATAAGAAAAGATTAATATACTCGCGAGGGGACTGTCTTCTCAGTTTATTTAATTATATAATAAAGATATACCTCTGATAAATTAAAACTAAATTAAAAACACTTTTCTTTTTAAAAAATATGTATTTTAATTTTGCGCTATATGTCCAATCCGGGACGTCTGGTCACATTAGTTTTAATCATCTTTTTGAAGAATTGCCTGGATGGATTTAAGTACTGATTTTTTGACACGATAGTATTTTTCTAAGGGTGCAATGCCATTTGCACGTATTGGAAAACCCTCTCGTAGGTAGGGGAACCGTTGATACGTTTTCAAATTTACAATTTTTTTCATTTTTGTTTGAATTAATTATTTAATAACAAATATGCTAAAATATACTTTGGTCCTTTCTGTTTAATATATTGTAAATGAAAAGTTGAAAAAATACATACAAAATTAATGAAAAAATGTTATTTGGGCAAAGGTAAAATGTATCACTTACCCCATTGCGGGGCAAGTTGATACTGTTCTGGGGCATGTTGATACATCTCTAAAATATCCGTTTAATGAGTAAAGGATGGATGTCTGGAATATCCCACTTTAACATGAGGTGCTTTCTTTTTTTATTAATGTATCTTAATAAAGCTATTTTATCTATTCCGTGTATTCTCGTGCTTTGACGTAACGACATTGACTCCTTTTCTACACCAACACACGCTTTTTGAAAAATATTTTGTTGTATTTTTTCGCTATTCGTTTTTCTGACATAATTTCGTACCATTTTCCCAGAAATAAATGGAAAAATCGAATTAAAAGTAGTTGGGAAAAATTGGTACACTCCCCATGAGTATCAACATGCCCCAGAGAAAACGTATCAACAATTACCCCACAGGAAGTCATTACGTACAAACATCTCCATACAAAAATGTAGAGCATATAAACAAAATAACAAAACGTAATTACCTTACCTTCAAAGGACTCAATGTGATGGCTAATTAATTTGAGTGATAAAATTCTCTATCCCGTCTCAAGACGGATTGGAAAGTGAACACAACTATTTACTTCTTCTCTATAGAAACGAAAACAGTTAAAAATAGATTGCTAAAGTCAAGGTACACAGACGTACGCTAGATCGTAGTAAAGAATTGATCAAGAAGCTTCACATATCTCGCACACAAGAAGCTACATGTATACAGTGTCGAGATAATTCGTCTGTATCAACCTGCCTCTGTATCAACTTGCCCCGGTCTCCCCTAGTATTTCGCGTATTATGCAGCCAGTGAAAGTGTCAACGTAATTGCGAAGCAAAGGATCATTTCTCCTGCATGACTCGAAATCATTAAGTAATACCACACGCTCCAAAGCAGTCCGTAAACGGTGCGATTCGGTGAGTCCTTTCTAAACGCCCCTCGCCGCAATTTGCCTCGCTCTCATAATATTTTCGAGACGTCGAACCTAGATGGTATCGCGCGAACATCTGCCGTAATTAGAGGGATTAAAGGCGGCAGCGAAATCAAAACTCTGATCTTGAAAGAACGAAACCATATGTTTCCAGGTTACGTAACAGGATCTCCCTCCCGAAACGAAAACAGCCAAACTCAATTAAGCTTCTCGCTGCGATGTCGCTTAACCAAAGATGGATCCACGGTGGATCGTTAAAAAATTGCGGCGAGCAACTTCTTACCCCTAAGCGAGAGGCTGAGTGATCGTTAGCAGCCAATAAATTCGCGATCGTTGGCGATGCTCGCAGATTGATGGGGCACTAGATAGGGGTGGGGAAAGATTAACGTGCACGGTTTCGATTAATGTTTTCGTCGTACGCGAAACCCTGGCGCACGATACCATCGTCGAGCGTTGTCTGCGTGGTAAGAAGGCCCATAAACTTTCGTGTCCCGAGATAGGAATCGTCAGGTGCGAAAAGCGTGACGGTTCTGGAGGGAAAGCGCCTCGAGACCTTACACGGCTGTTTCGACGACTATATACGCCGGTGTCGGTGTCTCTGAGAAAGCAACGCGCCGACTGGATGCGGGCGTTTTCCCTTCGTGAAACTCCATCGCGATCGTTACGCTGTTCTACGTACCTACTCTAAGAATTCTTTGGTCTGGGTGGATCCAGTTGACGAGCTTGCGGGGTTAAAAATCTCGAGAGAGTCGATTGAAGATATGAGAGAGGTGGAAAATAGAAATTGGCGCCCCCAGAGGGGAGGCAAGGGGCCTTAGAAAAATGATATTAATGTAACGATGACTTTCAAAAGCTTTGCAAAAATAAAAGAAAACAGCTCTTTAAGTAAATTCATTCTTTAAGTAAATTTTTATAATCACCTATGAAATTGACTGAATTTGTATAAAAAATATTTTTAGCCGTTCAAATGGGCTCCCCCCAAGGTTAAATCATGAGTGAAAATTTTATTGAAATAAAAATTTCGAACGACGAATAAAAGTTAAAAAAATATTGTCGAATGAAAACATGAACTTTATTCATCAAATAATCTAAAGTTAAAGTAATTATTTTATTCTGTGCTTCACTTGAATCTAACGATGCACTGTAGAATAAGACAGTCGACAGGAAGGTAGAAGATTCCACGGATCGAAGTGACGACGATCCAGGGTCCGTTCAACCCAAACAAAGTTCTCGGCTGGGGCCCGAAAGCACGGGCCCCAGGCCCCAGGCAGCAGAGATAATCGCTCATTGTCGTGTATCGGCGCGATGGGAAAGCGGGGACGGTGTACGCGGGAGGATCCATTACGCGCGTCCTTTCTGTTCCCTCGCGATAGCATTAAGGGGGCGGCTCGGGGCAGCGATGATTGTCGTTGTAGGTGCCACATCGTGGACTCCGCGAGCGGTCCCGACCCTCGCGGCGGTCCCAGCGTGGGATCAATAGAAATCACGGAGTCATCGCGATTGGGCGCCACTTGTCATTAATGACTATCCGATTTTCGATTTAATTAAAACGCGATGACGATCTCGCCACCTAGACGGCTTGGTCGGGGCCCGGGCCCCTCCTTGCGCGAGGGGGCCTGGAATCGTTTTCTGGAACGCCGAGCACTGGTTAACTGGACGCCTTTTGCCTCCGACGGGGCTTTCTCACGTCGCGTGAATTCGTTTCCTTTGGCCTACACCGAAGGGCGTGACTTCCACGAGGATTAGGGTTGCAACTGGCCGTTTAGATAATTGATGCTGTTCAAAAGTATAATAGTTGGCGCGACACGGACACGAGCAGATCTGAGGAATTTCACTCGACCAACCCTGGGAAGCTGCGCCACACTCTTTCGTTAATAGAGCTCGTAAAACGCGTCTACCTCTCGTCTTTATCGAGGAGTCTCGGATAGCGTTGATAAAGCAGGAAGGGAGCGCGAGGATGGTTGTGGAAGTTCCCTCAGCGAGCAACTTCTTCGCTACACCCCATTATGATTCCCTGAGAATCGGCTCTGAAATATTTTCCAAGCTCTAACAGGTGTCGTAAAAATGTAAATATATGCAATTAGGTGGGATCGCACGATGTGTGGTAAGAGAAGATCCGCATCAATAAAGGCTTCAGATTAAGCGTGTTTGAGAAACTTACTGTTTTGACGAGCGCGTTTAATCGAAGACGGGAAGACTTGGTTCCTTCGAGGCGTGTTCTCACTTCGGGATCTTTTCTTCGCCAGCGCGCCGAAGGGAGTGATTCGAAGAAAGGAACAAACAGACTCGAGTGAAACGGATACACGTTATTCCCGACAATTCAACGGGCCTCTGATCCGTTTTCCGCGGCGCGTTGCTGTTGTTCTCCCCTTTTTTTCGCGGATCACCTCGATGGCTGCGCGCGACAACGAATTTTCCGACGAACGAGCGTGGATGGAAGGGGTGGCGCGGTGTCGGGCGTGCGTTAGCTGGATTTACGCGAGCGAACCGGGCGCATTTTTGCGGACGTCCGGCGAAATTTCACGGGATTTCTGCCTGTGCATTATTTTTCCCCTGCCCCGTATCGATGGATCTCACAAAAGACAGTGTTTACGTTGCAGTTTACGCGGTGGAAACGCGCGGGACATGTACACACGAGCTGCTAACTACTGTGAGTACCTATCGTAATAGGCAGTGACGCAGTCAGGATTTAATCTGGGAGCAGCCGAGTTGAAGGGATAAAAATATTTTTAATGCAAATTCAATAAAACTCATTGATGGGTTACATACGCCTCATAGAATGGTCGAAAACCCCGAATTTTGTAATAAATAATTCGTAGAAGCTACAACATCAATGAAAGGTCAATTATATGGCCCAGGAATCGACGATTTTCTGTAAGTTCTAAAAAAACAAATCTTAAAACCCGTAGGTACCTTAAACATTAAACACTGTTTTCTCGAAAATTTGTTTTTCAAATTGGTGCCAATGATCGGTGTCCATCTGAAAAACTGCGCAATCCATTTGAATGAAACTTGGCGCCACAATTCCTCACATCAATATCTATTTAGTCGTTATCATACCGATCTTTTGTTAATCATTAAATAACTGATAAGATTTCTCTGAGAAGAGCAGAAGAGAACATTTCATTAGGTATTTAAAAAATAAAATCCAGTTTTCTTTTCATCTTCCACATCCCTTTCTTTGGGAATGCCAGGCCCCCCAATAATAGGAATCGATTCAGAAAAAAACCCACCACCAAAAATTACAATTGATCAATTATTCCCCCATTATTCACAATCCCATTGCACTTCCAAGGTCTCAATACACCTCAAACCCACAATTCGACAAAAAAGCATTTAAAAAATCGCCCAGAGGCGCGAGTAGGGTGAAAGTCTCAGCCGTCGGCCTGGTTGAAGCATTTTTTGAACAACAAAAACCTGGCGCGAGGCTTTTTGACCTTTCCCAAAAATATGAAAAAAAAGGAAAAACCCCGACGCGCGGCAGATTCGATCGCGGCGGCCAGGAAATGGAGATTCGAGTGCGTGCATACATAACCGGTGCGATGATGCCGTGGACGTAATATCAATACGCCACGGAGGCAGGATAGTCGCGTCTGATTTTCCGAGCGCATCGGCACGTGGATAATGTTTTAATGGAGTTTGCGGAGTGCGAGGAGGGCCCCGCTCCGGCTAAGGGTGAAGCTCGCCACGGTTTACATACCATTTACTCGCGCCCTGTAACCCCGCCGGCCTGGCTGTTTACAGTGCTGTACAAACTGTGCCCCGAGTCGTCGCTGCGATCGCGACCCCCGGCTCCTTCTGGGTCTTTTCCCGTTTCTGATAATATAATCGAACGCTGAGATCGTTAAGGGGTCCCTGGGATTAATGGCGAAGCCAGAGGCGGGGGTTGCATTGTTTTTATAGGGGAGGTTGTTTCAAGGGGATGCAGAACTGAGAAGAAGGCTTGGGTTTTTAATTATGTTCGTTGCTCGAAGATCTTCCTCTCAGGAGTTCGAGTTAGACGAGCTAAAAGAGCTTCGCGGCCTCACCCTCGATGGAAACCGATAATTAATCGCATTCCGCGATTATCGTCGCTTAACGATGCGTTGCAACGGGCAATTTCAGTTCAACGTCGGACGCGAGATCCGTCTCTTGGCGCCGTTATAGGCACCTACTGTCCGCGCGGAGTAGCAAGGAATCACTTATTATGTTATTACTTATGCAGATCGCGAGGATGGTGTTTGCGCAATCTGCGGCGACTTCCTGGAGAAGAACAGCGACCTTTGGGAAACAGAGCTGCGAGCACGATAGACGTTCGTTCTTTTAATAAGTAGAATAGGGAGGGAAAATAGGAATTCAGTCTATGTTTGTTATGTTGAGATAGAAACAAGCATTCCATTCGTATTACCTCATACCCTCAGTGGCCCGTTACATGTTTATAATGGACTGAATTTTTATTTTAACCCGATTCGCCTCGGTCTATCCTATCTATTTAACCACCCTTGTCCATAGAAAACTGCAATTTTAATACACTACTTCCAGTGGCTGATTTAACCCTTAACTGGTATATTGTTTTTTCAAACGTAACTGGTATCTTGGGGTCGTGGCAGGCCCCAAATAAAAAAGGACACAGAAATTTGTAAAGTCGATATTAGATTAACCTCTATGAATATTTTATTCTTAGGTAATGTATGAAATAATAGAAACGTAGAAAGTTAAACTATTATTATAAAATTAATTAGAAATTCAGTTTACAAACTTAGACAAGCAAACATTTTGCAGCGAACCTTGCGTGCTTGGGGTCATGACTGACCCCAGGATACCAGTTAAGGGTTAACGGACGGCCGATAAGCATTTGCCGTCTGGGTCCCTGCGTAGAAGACCCCTCCGGGGTCCCATCATCCAAAGAAAATTATGGTTTTATCCAAACAGTTTAGTTTTGTTTTTCTGTACTCCTAAACTTAACCTGTTTTTAGTAAACTAGATTCCTCTTCAATTTCCCGAAAAATGGGCCCTTCAGAACGTTTGCCACCTGGGCCTTTTTCCTTAAATTCACTACTGACTACTCCAAAGAGCTAAATCTGCACTAAAATCAATTCCACGAGGAGAATTCAGTATAAATTGAACAGATGGTGGCGCAATTCTTGGATCCGGGGGGACAAAAACTTCGTGTTCCCGATCGAAATTTCCGTTTCATGTTGGGATGTTCGCGGGGGGCCAGCGACAGCGTAAAAATATCGATTAGCCTCTCTCTCGTAGGAGGACAATCAAGCGTCTCGATCGATCTTGTCCACTATGACCGTGTCAGGGCTGACTGGCAGAGCCGGCTTTTACGTAACAGCCTCGGTGTCTTGCTCGAGCGTTGTGAAAGAACGTCTCCAACGGTAGAAGACGAAAGGACGAACAGGTAATTTCAGGCTGGCGACACGAAGGGGATCGATTCTTTTCCTACACAGTCGAACGGACGCTTTGCTTCGAGTGTTCCTTTCCTCGTAACTGCTACTCTGAGAAATTCCAGTGCTTTGTGGTCCCGATAGAGTTTTTAGTTTGGAATTCGCAGGGATTCGCGTGCAGAATAGGGGGTCGCGAACAATTTACTCGTCGAGACTTGAAGAAAGGAGAGGCACGAAGGTAAAGAACTAAAAAGGCCGTTTCACGCAAGAGGAAGCTAACGATGCCCTCGTGGTTCGCAGAAGACTGCCACGCAGCAGCCCCATGCGGCGAACGCCGCGCTGCCCCCCTCCCCCTCGTTCGGTAACAAATGATAGTTTTGATAATTAGCGGCTCCTTTCGTCTGTGCCGGCGCGGCTCGGCGTCCCTTCAACTTGCCCACGAGTGTCAATGGGCAGCAGGTGCGCGGCTATTGTCTAAAACTGCACGATAACCCCCTGGAAGCGCGAATTCTTCCGGAAACGCGGCGTGACCGACCTGTTGACAGGTCGGGCTGAACAATGGACGGAAGTCCCGGAGGAGAGGGTGGCGCACGAGCGCAAAAGAACTGAGCGGGTCTGAGACAATGCTCCCTCGATCTTCGACGGAACGATCGAAATTTCCATGGACTACTTCTCTTTTGCCTCTTGTCGATTTCCCAAGCCGGGGGTATCTCGCGACGTTAGCTACGGCCAAGTCGTCTTCTTGGGACAACCCCGTAGCCTCTAGGGCAGTGCAAGCTGGGTAGATTTTTGATTTAGCACTATCTCTGCATTCGTATCGAGAGATACACTTTCAACTGTAGTCCAGTGAAATTAGACGGTAATATGGTAAATTTATGGAATAATTTCCAGCAGGCTAAAGCTTCGCGTGGGACTTTGTTTCATCGTTTAAAAAAAGTTACTTCTTTAATTTGGACTATAGATACGGTAACTTACAGTTCTTACAGCTGGCGAGTTATAACACAAAATTTCTGGAGTCACTTTCACCCCCTTAGTGCCCTTCCCCCTCTAAAGTTTAGCTTGCTGGAAATTATTCCATCGACAGATATTTCACTGGGCTACTGTAGAGTATTTAGATCACTAAGTAAGTCTAAAAGAAAGACTTGGGACTCCAAACACAAAGTACCTACTCACAATACTTATCGATCAATTATTCTAAATAAATGCATATTAATTATATTCGCCAATGTAATAAAAAGAAGTTGTAAATAAAATCTTTCGCGTTTCTCAGGGCGAGAAGAAAGTGAGAGATGTTGCACCCCATCACAGGCAACTACATAGAAGCGCTGCAGCGCCGGGGTAGGAGGGAGTGGACAAAAGGAATGGTTCGCGACCACGACCAAAAACAGTGACGGAGCCAAAGGGAGTCGTCGGGAATTTGTTCCCCTCCCCGTGACTCGGAATTTGCATGTCGATCCCTGTTTTCCCTCCTTTCATACGCCGTGGGGGAGCCCCGCGACAGGTCCCCATTCGGTAGCCTTTAGTTACGCCAACGATACCTCACGCAAATCTTTCTTTCCTCTCCCATCGTTACCTTCCATGGGGGTATTCTTGGCCGGTGAATAGCACGGACAATGAAACCCCGTGGAAACGCGTCACGCCCCGTGAACATAGGCCCCGTGTATATACCGTTCGAGGCTGATCGTTGATCTGCCTGTTTCGTAGATTGCTAGCTCCTCCGAACAACTGTTCTGCCAGTCGATCTTTTATTTTCGCGTACGTATGCGAAAAGAACGCGTCAACGGTCAGAACAAGGGGATAATGGAGTCTCCACTGTTCCAGGTTAATTGATAGACTCTGGACTTGGGACTGAATTGATATTAGGTGTGCAAATGAATAATCCAAATTTCCTTTACGTAGTTAAAAAGTATCTAATTTTAAATATCGATCGATTTTCCCGCTCTGTCTTTTTTCGGGAAGAAATTCGTCCACTGCCTAAAGATGGCTTAAAGTTGTATAAAACAACGGCGAATACTTTAATTAAATAGTTTGTTTTAAATTTTCAAAATTCACAAAAAAATCAAAGTCAAGAAATAAAAATGTTTGTATAGTGGGTGCTTTTTTTAATATATCGTCGAATTTTGAAAATTTAAGTTCCAATTCGTTGTTAGCAGTCGGCAAAACCTCACATATCTCAGGAACTAATTGTCACCTCAACTTGAAAATTTCGCCTAATTGATGTCTCATCATAAGGTATCGTTTGGCATAAAATTCAGTTCCAAAATCGTGGGACCAAAAAGAGGCGATTTCTTCTCTCACTCTTTGCATCGACGAAGAATTATTTAAAGGTAAGAGCACTGTATCACGTGCCACCAATTTTTCACAACACGATTTAGCTCCGTTCATACACTTTTCACATGAAAAACGTAACGTACTAAATAACTGCGAGCTGTGCACACCGACCGATGCAATCCCGTTCGACGTGTTCTCTCTAGCTGCATCGCTGCTCCACCGTGACGGACATTCTGATTTTTTTCCCAGTTTTCGTTTTACAGGATACGAATCGCTGGAGTATTGAATCCGCAGGGTCCCCCTGGACCTACGGTGGTTACAATCGATTTTTTTCACGCCTCCTATTTTGTACACAACGCTCGACGAACCGCGGCGTGCCGATTTCCGGTCATTCTCCAGAAAGATTAACCGCGCGGATTGCAAACAACTAGCGACTGGTTTCAATCATCGATACCTCTTGAGATATGGAATTAAACACTTAACCAACTGACAATGTCCCATAATCAACATTTCTTATTTCTTCAAATTCATTAAAAAATCCTCATAAATTGGTGGAAACTTATTTACTCGTGATAAGTCGAAACGAAAGAGTAACTATTTTGATATCCCGCTTTATTTTCGAGAAAATCAATTTTAAAATTCTTGACATTGCATCCAGTTGCGTATTGGAAAACCTACTTTTAACACTGCGGTGTTGCGGAGAAGGCAATGCGTTCCGCGACGCGAAGGGGCGGGGGACGCAGGTATATTGCTGCGGTTTCTCTATACGCGCATCGAGGCTGTTCCTCATCCGGAAAGCCGACGATTAGGTGAGTTTTGAAACGTAATGTAGCCGCCGTCACGAGGCCATTTGTCTTGCAGCGCGTCGGTGGACGTCGCACCGCGGGATATACATTCTGTCCCGAACGCAACCGACCAGCTGAGCGCGAGAGAAAGGAGAGTACGGAGGAGGGAGAGAGCGAGAGGGGCCCGCAAAATAATTGTTCGGCGGATGAGCTCTCGGGGCCCCCATACCCACGGACCTATGCCCGACACCAGGCGACCCAATTCGACGTAGGTACTTTTGTGATCCAAATGGGATGAGTCAACGATTGATGTTTCTGCCGGCCTCTCAGCCTCCACTCTGCTGGATTTTATCGGTTTCTTCGTTCCTGTCGATGGGTCTTCGGCCACCTTCCCTCCTCACCCCAATTCCTTCTCTCTATTCCCTAGCCGTCCGCTTCTTCATCTCGGCGCGCTGCGATTCTTCGTTGGCTGCTGGATCGGTAAATAATTGTGACGAAACACTACTCGGAGTATTATTCACCTTAAGAAGATTTCTCAGTCAAAATTCGTAGATGATAATAATAAACGTAGGAACGAACTGACAATTCTAAATATTTAGGTAATTTAAAACTAACGCAGCGCAGCTGAAGACAGTCACTTCGTCTCCGCCAAATCGACCCGGAAGAAGAGACGGTCGAAATTAAAAACTCCGCGCCGTCGACCTCCATCCAAGCGAGAATCGAATACTCCCGGGGCCCCCAAGTCGATCGGAATTCCCCTAAAAACCGGTGCCAGCTATGACGTTGGGGGACAGCTCGATCGCGAAGGACCGATACGATCGAGCGTTGGCCGCGCACGTGAGGCGAAACAGGTAGAGATACCAGGCGGATAAAATAGTTGGGACAAGCGGGGCCGACAGGACCGACGTGTCCTGTCGCGTGACGTTCGCGAGAACCCGCCTTGGGCCCCCTTTCCTCTTTGATGTGACCGCCACGGGCAACGAATCACCGATGCAAGATGCCCGTTTGACATTTTCACCGCGGGGGACTCGGCACGGTAATAATAGGTTTAACTCCTGGACAGGGCCTTGTGTCCTGCTGAAATTGCCTGGAAACCGTGGGGCCCCGTCGCGGTGTCCACCGTCGTCGATTTTTCCGGATCTCTGGGCTCGGGACGAACGCGAGCGGATCGACGAGCCTGGATTAGTCGAAACGCTAAACGGATTCGCTGGTGTTCCAGCGCAGCCTAGCAAAAACAGAAGCCAATCCCTCGTCGGCTGACCAACGATAAATCGAGTTGACTCGGACCTTGGCAGGTACGCCGGCCGCCATCGCAAGGGGCTGCGGTCGTTGCTGATGTTGCTGCTGGTTCCGCGGCTGTTTGCTTAGGCCCAGAGAAATCTCGGGGACAAATTTGTTTCCACTCTAAACACTGACCGGTTCCCCTCTGTCTACCAACCGTTAACTCCTTGAAGAAGCATCGCAGCAGCTCGCGGAACAGGAAACGTTCACGGGTAGGTAGCTGGTTGATTTTCATCACCCACTTGTTCGTTTTATAGGTAGTCCAACGAAATTATTAAGGAAATAGTGGAAATGGTCACAGTGCACGGTGACCAATAGTCGAATCGATTGGCGCCTGTATCACGCATCAGTCACTGGCGCTCGCGCGCGCGATTAATATCTATTAGAGGCGGCCGGCGGAAGCGAGGGGCGTCGTACCGCGGGGGATGCTCTGGACGGATGACGCGCCGATGACGCCACTGCCGGTCAACTACAAGTATTTCGCATTAGCCGCCGCTGCGCCGCTAATTAATTGGGTTAAAAAGACGTTAGGCGAATTGATCGGTCCATTCAAGGTGGCCACCGGTCGAGATAAAGTTATTATTCGGCCGTATCAATTTGCCGGCAGATTGGGAGGGGAGTGGTTGGATCGCGTGCCATCCTGCTATATCTTGCCTTATCGCATCGATTCGCCGCGGCCACCATGGGAAGAACCACCAGCGACCGCTGCTTTTCCCGCAGTAACTTTCACGGACCCTCTAAATCGGTCCAGGGAATTGTTTTCAGCTCGATGGCGAACAGCAGTTGTTCGAGGCAGCTCGATTTTTATTGAGACATTGACGGCTGAGAATGGCTGTGGGGTGGGGTGGGCTTTTCAAGTATAAAATGTAGGTTTCCCGCGACGTTGCTTTTGTTCCAAATTTGTTATCTATCACCTGTGCAAAATTTCAGCCTATTTTGACAATATTTGGAGGTTGCTAGGATTAATCGTTTTTAGGGGCATGGGAAAGAGTTTCTGTCTACTTTCAAATTAACGACTCTTCAGCTGAAGTCCTTGTAGATTTGTGGGTACTAACTAGTGGAAGCCATTATACGTGCCACAAAAATAACATTTTTTTACGCGATTAAGGAATAATATACACTCACAAGGGAAGATCCCGAACCCGAAAATTCAAAAAATTCTGAAACTTCGTGAGTATGCAGAGGACTCCTTCCTGATTACAACGCAATATTTGTTTGCTGCCCAAATTCACTCGAAGGGGGTGAAATTAACCCCTGAAAATTCAGCTATTTTTCGATTTCATGTTATAACTCGCGAACTGTAAGAGATAGCAAACAAATTTCAACACAAAAGTTACTTCTTTTAATTAGATCTATCATTTGGTAGAAAAATTATTTTACAGTTCACGAGTTATAGCACAAAATCGGGAAATAACCGGATTTTCAGGGGACAATTACACCCCCTTTGGTTGATTTTGGGCAGCAAAGAAAAATTGCGTTGGAATCAGGAGGAAATTTCCTACATATTCCCAGTTTCAAAATTTTTTGAATTTCCGAGTTCGGGATCTTCCCTTGTCAGTTGTATAAAATAATGTTGCAAATTGTAGCTACCTGTAAATATGCTTCATATTTGTGCCATTTTTTGTTCTAGGTACACACTTCTTAAGTTTAAGGAACAAAACAGGCTTGTGGAGAGCAACAAGGAATACAAAAAAATCCCACGAGACTGTGGAATCATCGTTGGATGTTGTGTAATGAATTGAGGCATTTGATGGAAAAGGGGCACATAGGCCTATGTGACTTTCTTCCCTAAATCGTTTAGATAGACTCAGTTATACATATACTATATATATATTATATATAACATATCAAGGACATTACTTTTCTCGCGTTCAGATTAGTTAGATGCAGTTTTATTACGAAACGTGATTGACACGCAGCTACATAGTCGCTGAGCGGTCGCGTTACCGTGCCGTCATGCAAAATAAGTACTTGTGCGCTTACGCATGTGCCCTTTTACCATCAAATGCCTCAATTGTATTGCAATGGATTTTCTAATGCCGCGTCTCCTGTTTCTCGCCAAGCTTCGGGGAACGCCAAGTTCGACTGCTCGCTTCGCCAGCGGCGGCCGGGCGAGCGATTTCGTCAAAAACGGCGCGGGTCGAATTTCAAGCCACCTTTTCGTGCTCCCTCGTGCGCGAGCGATGGACGAGAAGGAAAAGCGGGAAAACGACAAAGGAATTATCGAAATTATCGAGATCTCCGGGCCCAGGCTGGGAATGCCGCACGGTAAATACGGCGGATCGTTGCGAGCGCAACGCGATCGTCAGCGGGCGACTCGGTTTGAAAGGGCCCCCGAGGCGCTTAGGACAATCGCTGCCCGCTGCTACGAATTTTGGAAAACACTGCCGTCGCCCGCAAAAGCCTGCCGGCGCCCTTTTGTTCCCCTGTCACCGGTCTCTCTAGGGAACCCCACGGATGGATCTTCCAAGATCCAATAGCATTACACACCCTTTTGCCTCTCGGACGCTGCCCCCACCACTCTACGAGATTTTTTTCTTTTCAGCATCTCTCGTAATGGCGCTGTGCAATTTCAACTAACGAAAGGTGTTCACGGATTCGCGATGCAGACTTTGAATCGACACAGTGCCAACTAAACTGCAGAGATGTGGGTCCAAACAGCAATTAGCTCTCGATTTACAAAACACAAATACAATTTCACTGTACGTTTCTCGATCAGAAATGTCTATAGTGTATTAAAATTTGTACCTATGTTTAACCCATCGTGGTCACACGGGGTGTATTGTACCCCAAGAGCAATTTTCGATTTGAAATGTCGCACCTTTACGTCTTCCAAAGGGGATTTATCGCAAAAAAATAATAAAAAAAAATTTTAAAAAATCGGTTTTTCCCCCAACCATGGAAAATCGCTCATTTTCAACTACAAATTTTATCACATCAAAATTTATGTTTCTAGAAAAAGACTATTAGACCATGACTGCATAAGTATTACGAATGCACAATTATCACTAAAAAGTTAAAAGATTAAAAAATACGAAAATGGTAACTCAAAAAATGACGCTGGGGTACAGTGAACCCCGTGTGACCAATGTGTGATTATAAGAAGGTGTGACCACGAAGGGTTAATAATTGTTATAAACGAATTGACTTATTCTAAATGTGGATGTTTTCAGGACGAATCAACTGAAGGGTAAGGGGAAAACGAGGAATGTCCATTTTTCGTGATTTTACGATTTATAGCATACTTTGTTGGTGGCAACTGGAACTGCAAAACTGTTGAATCATTTGGTAGGTAGGTGTAGGTACTGGTTAAAAGCAGGGAATGTCTAGCCTACATTGGAAGAAAATACGAAATGTCCCCACTCTTTGCCTAAGCATAAGCTTCAAGCTTCGTCGTCAAGGTAAAATAAGAAATTATTTAAGAAAATTAAATTCATTGAACCTTGCTTCTTCACAGGTGGACTAATCACTAAATTATTAAAACATTAATTTTCTCGATAAACCGGTTTTATCCAACTCATCTTATCCAACGCGAAGGAATTTTCGATTGCCGAGTTCACTCATCCTTCCACTCGTCCCACGTTCGAACTTATTTAACATCATAAACTCCTGAATATCGCGTTCTCCATCTGCGACTACCTCCGCGCTACAATAGCCAGCGAAAAGGTCAGGCTCGTCGGAAACGCTCGTCGAAATCTGTGAAGAAGTGTCTATCGAAGGTCGTTTTCGCCGGGCTCGACACAAGTTCGCGGAGAAACGCGTGACTCGCATGCGAAGGGGGACCAAAAGGGAGGAGGAGAGGAGAAATCGAGACGCGCCGAGATATAGAGACCTTACGGCGCAATGTCGAGCCCGTGGGTAGCCATTGACAGAAACGGCCGTGTCATCCAGTCATGATACATCCCATTGTGCCTCCGAAGGACCTTCTGGAGACTGCATTATCGTCTTCCCGTATCTTTTTATTAGTGCCCCGGGTCCCGATTTCTCCCCAGGCCTCCGGGTTTCACGAACGGGGTTGCTGCCGCCGCTACAGGCGCACGCACGCGCGCGCGCGCGCACCGTCCGCGATGCGTCAGCAAGTAACGCTGGAACGAGATTCCCCGGGCTTCCTTTCGAGGCTGCACCTCTCGAAAGTGTAATTAATTTCAGCGTCGAACGGGGCCCCGCTATCATTGCCACTTTCGAGAAAGACAATGGGCAATATCGGCCGACTGGCTTTTGATCCGCGTGCAACAACCGCGGGGCGGAGCTTCTTCTGTTTCACCATCGACCATCGTGTCCGTTTGTTCTACCTGGATGACGAGTTTAGTACATAGGTACCTACTTTTAGTACCCGAGAGGCTGCTTAGACGGAGGAAGCTTTCTATTCTGATGGATCTGGTATGACGATCGGAGTGACAATGTTGAATATGGTGCCGCTGGCTGGTGCTTTACGATTTACAATGCGATTGTACGATCGATCGTTGGTCAGCGCAGGTGTAGCGTTGGGCGCGAAAAGGGGCACGATAAAAGGATCACCCACACGCGAAATGGCAACGGGCCCTCCCACTTCTCTCGTGCGAAATTCAGAGCGAGTTGCTAAAAAACGATCGCTTGGAAAAAGGCAATCACGGCCAGACGTCGGAGAGGGGCAAGCTAATGGGGGCTGCATTGTGCGGTGCAATGGAACGTAATTAGCTGAGAATCTGGTAATTACCGGCGTAGCAGAGTGCAAAGGTGACACGGTAACGGCGGGGTGATTGATTTTAGCGAAAACGCGAATCAGGGAGTAATTTGTCAAGCTGTCGGCGTTCCATCTCTGGCAACGCGGCCACGCAGCGTGAAGATACGGATCTCCTTCTTCGGGTACTTGCTCTGCATGCCCGTGCCAGCGTGCCAAGTCCCCGGCCAGGTCCAACGGTGCGGGCACTGTTCGAAGAGAACTCGAATTTCACTGCGAGTCGATCGTCGAATAATCTTCTACATAGACTACTTAAAGCGACAATTTTTGTCAAGTAACCGTAGAAATACTTAAGAGAGAGTTGCGAATATTCAATGCAAAATGAAAGATTAGAAGCTAAAATAAACTACTTATTGTTAGTAAAACTTGATAGGTACTTTATTCTTTTTCCTTTTGATGTTTGTAGCACGCTCAAAATAGGATATAATTTCGTAACTTTCTCTTTCCATCTTTTCTATTTACCATTGGATATCATTTATATTTATTAAGTACACGGAAATTGATGCGGTACGGTTTAGAGTGTTTAGACTGTTCCCTAGAAACGCACGAGCGCGTGAAATGATAGAGCTGCTTCTCTATTTAGAATCCTATCTCGCAAAATGGCCAAGAAAATCGCAATAACGGTTATCCGGACTGCAAATACGAGAAACAGGCTTGGCTCGATCATACGTATCACGGATATTCGAGGCACGATGAGAGACAGATCGGCTGATAACGAGATGCCTACAGGGAATCGGTGCCCCGGCGAATGCGTACCATAATCCAGCGTTCCCGCTGGTAATTTCCAGGCACAATGCGCCGGACAATGTGTCCGAGGTGTGCGCGAAGGAGTCGTCCGTTCCTCGTGCCGATTTCACGCGTGGGAACGGGGAAAGGCCTGTCGGATCTCGAAGACGCGGTCGTATCGATCGGCGGCGGGCGGAAGAATAAGAGAACGGACAGGGAAAAATTGGCGAGGGATCGGTCGGCGTTTCCAGTGTTGGCCGTGGAACAATCGATAAACGCGCAGGTGGAGCATTATCGACGGCCAGATAGAAAGGTTGATCCGAGTGCTACGAAATCGTGGCACCTTGCCCGGATACCCCGCCCGTTTCAGATTATCCCTGTCACGGGTGTGTCTCGAAACAGATCACGACTCTTTTCGCCCGTCGCCTCACCGCGCTTGCCCTCTCGGCACCTTTCGCGCCGCGAAACTCGTGTTGTCCGGGGAACGTTGGGACCATTTAATTCGAACTTTCTCGTGCCGTAGAGAAAGAGACGAAGCCGTCAGTTCTGCTTGAAATCTGCCAGATTCACTGGGAATCTGACTCGATAAGACATCGATCTTACGGATTTCATTATTCACATCTGCCGTTGAGGAAAGGGAGCACCATAAATCGGGTTAATGAAATCTGGCTGGCGTCAAGGTAATGAAAGCTCGCGCTGTTGATCGCGCGACGTAACAAACGTTTACGGGGCACGCATACGTAGTCGCCCGGGGATCGTTATCTAAGTGTTGTTGCCGCGGTGTCAAGAAGTTAGTCGTTCGCCCCTGGGGGTTGCCGGTGGAAGGGAGCAGGGTTGGCCGGCGTTCCTTCTTTTTTCCAACCCCCCGTTGTCTTTCGGTACGCCATTAACACCCGTCCAAGACGGACGAAAGGCTGGGCCAGCCGCTATCTTGAATCGGGCTTTATTAAAAGACGCGCTGAAAGCGACCGCTTGCGTGGCACTCTTGATTGGCTTTTACAACACGGCAGCTGCACTCTCCGTTCTCTCCTCTCCTCTCCTTCTCCGTTCCGAGGCGATTGCCCGATGGTGATTTTCAGTGATTTTTCTGCGCGACACGGGGTAGAACCTGGACGATCGGATTTTCGTTTCAATCCAAGATGAATATCCATGGATGCTTGAAACCGCTTTGGATCCTCGGGCTCTGGGCCAGGATCCTAAGTCGATTAGTCATCCTTCTCTCCTCTGACAAAGGTAGGTATTTAGCTAGAAGCCACGGAAGAAAGTCCTTTCTTCTTCCACGAGAAACGCCCAATCGGGACCATTACTTAACATCGCGCGGGGAAGGAACAATCGAAACAATGCGCCACAATACACGACCGCAAGAAAGAAGCCCCGAAAAGGAGCGTTTTTATGGCTCGGCTTGTGTTTATACCTACATCAACACTCGGTACGCGCCGCGCGAACGTCATCCTGCGAAATTAAAAATGAACCACGGATTGAATTCCAACAGGCCGGTGAACGGCCCGGCCCCGAGGGGAAGAGATGTCGAATGATGGAGGGTTTGGAATGTGTAACGCGCGTTGTCCTCCTGCCTTCTCCCATTAGGGGCGATAATTAATGGCGGGCGTGGACGCGGGCATAAATATCGCATATTATTATGCCGCGATACACGCCGCGTCCCGGGCCTCTGGTGTCACATTTGAATAACACGCCCGCCAACTAGTGCATAAATTTCTAATTACAAGAAAGCGACCGAGGGATTATCATACGCCGGGCCAGGGCCGAAAATCGACGCGACTCCGTTGCGCTTTAATTAATCGGGCTGGGGGCCCACGACACAGGCGACGACGATTACGGCGTTGTTTATGCCTCGCCCTCCGTGCGGCGGGTAACTTGGACGGGGTCGCTCTTAAATTTTCTATTCTTTAATATTCACCACGACACAACCTGCTTTCCATCGGGATTTAGTATCGCGTTCTTCCAGGTAATTTGGCGGGCAAGCCGCAACAGGCCCGAGGGATGACTTATTGGGGGACATCTCGGGGCTGAGTCGTTACAGGAGGCTAGTATCCATTGAAAATGAAATTTCGCAGTGTTTGAGAGAAGCTCAACCATCCTTATTCAATTACTTCCGTCTGGTCCATACAGCCGTTCCTTCCAACTCCATCGATGGTCCCTTGAACCAGATCCCCCTGTTTCCCCGATCGACTCGACACGAGTGGTCTGATGATTGTCCAAGGGGAACGCGGATCCTCCCCCTGCGTTTTCCGCGGTGATAAAGGCGGCAACGCTAGCTGCCACGACGTTTATTAGCGGGTTAATTAAAGCCGAGGCGCAGGCATAATAATTGCTCGGCGAGCCATTCTAACGAACTTAATTATCGGGCCTGGATCTCGGTGAAATCACACATTGTGCGCAACGTAACGGGCCGCGCCGGCCGTGATGTAAACTAGAGGCTGATTAGTGATTAGTATTCCGCGCGCACCAGCCGCGGCCTGGACTCTATTTATATCCTGGATCGCGCGTGTACACGGACAACCGGAGTATTTATATTCCGCTTATTAATACGATATATCGCGCCCGTGTGCACCGGCGCGCACCGTAATTCACTGCGAATCAGCGGAGAACAATCGGGCAGGCGCGCCATCGAGAGGCTGCCTCGAAAAGGATAAACAACAGGGAAGGAAAGAAGACAGCTGCAAATAAACCGGAGCCATCGCGAGTCCTGCGCCAGCGAAATCTACTGGCTACTGTTCGTGGATCTGTGTCAATCACCTGCCCCCTACGTCTTCAGTCGATGCTATTGATAACTTGATTCTCTTAATTTCGCCGAAGAACAGAAGACTGCCCAATGTTGAGGAACACGTTTCATTTGTTGATGCGCTCTTGAGTTTATGAGGGCGGTTACGCAACCCCATAAACAGGGCATCTTACGGCCCCCACCCCCTCGAGGAAACCCCCGGTGACACTAAAATCCGTAGTTTACACCCGTAACCAACGTTTACGGCCGCTTTGACCGTCGCCGCCATTGACGTCTCTGTCATTCCAATTAGGACGCAGTAAAGTCCTCCCCTTTTTTGTCGGTGGCCGCTTTAGGGTTGAATCTCCGAGGCTTCCTGCAAACATCCTTCCGGAAGGGGAGCCCTGCATCGCAACCGAGAGAAAAACGGTTCGTTTCCTCCCGGGGGAGGGGGTGGGGCCAGTTTTTGCGACCTCACGGGGAACCAAGTAGTTAATCGTCGGAGGACGATAATCGACATGTTTTTTCCGGGTTTCGCCCCTTTATGTAGCAGATTTTGTTTAGTGACTAAAATTCTGCTGCTTTTCACACGAAGATCGTCAAGTTTTCAGGATACATTACGTTTAGGGTAAGTAATTAAAGGTAATTATTTGATTTCTTACGATATCTCACACCTTTCACTTCCTTCAGGCCCCAAAAGTCAATTAAAAAGTCAATTATTAAGAAGTACAAGCTTATAAAGTATTTTTTACAATTTCTTATTTTTCTTTCATTACAACACTGCAAAGCCCAGTAGTTGAACTACAAATTTCACATCTAGCAACACCGCAAAGTGGGACAAAGGGCTGAGGTTGAGGCGTTTTCTGAAAATTTTGATAAGGGGTAGGTACAGTAGCGGACAAAAAAGTTACCACTTTTTCGACCCACCATAATTCTATTATTTTTCAATATCAATTCAAAATTGTAGTATATGCCTAACATACATATTCTGAAAGAGAATTGAAAGCTCTATAAAATCCAGTTACAGTTGAATTTATTTAACTAACAATCAAAAAACCGCACATAACATTAAACAAGACAACACACTTTTAAAGTCAACAAAAAGTTACCACTTTTGAACATAAAAACATCTAATATTTTGTGGGGGGACATTTTGCTTTTAGGACAATCTAAAAAGTTGCTAAACGTGGTAACTTCTTTGTCGGCCCCAAAAATGTGTTACCCCCTTTAATATCATACAACACCTTTGCTTGTCAGATAATCAAATTCAACTTTAAATGGATTTTATACATCTTTAAATTCTCCATCAGAATATGCATATTAAATATACCACAGTCCTAAATGTATGCTAAAAAGAAATAACAAGAATAGAACAAATCGATAAAGTGGTAACATTTTGTCCGCTAGTGTAAGTATATTTTGTCGCTTCATAACTAAGTAATGGATTGAAATACAGATTTACTAAATGTTATATGTATTTAATAGTGCATGAAATAGTATGTTTAAACCCTTTAAACGTCGG
The DNA here is from genome assembly GCA_963855975.1 of Andrena chrysosceles. Taxonomy (NCBI): domain Eukaryota; kingdom Metazoa; phylum Arthropoda; class Insecta; order Hymenoptera; family Andrenidae; genus Andrena; species Andrena chrysosceles. Next base: position 2,470,930 of record OY979766.1, on the reverse strand, counting down.
TGTTAACTACATATGTTTTTCTATATAACCTGAAATTTTAGGGTGCCAATCATTGTACAGTTTACCCTACCTACCTCAGATGCACTCACGAGCTTCCACTACCTGGTTTCCACCTCGCGATATCTACCAACGTTCCCTTCACTCCATTTAGCGTCGTGCGGAGTGGAAACAACGACCACGCTGTCGCGTTCGACGTGTCCGCGTTCCTGTCGTTGATTTTCCGACGATGGAAGCTGGAACGGGAACAGAAAGACGCGGCGAACGAATCGCGGCTCGCCGCGGGAGATCCCACGGAAAACAAGATCTCATCAAGATAGGTGGATGCTCGCACTCCGTTCCGCCGACCGAACGTCCTGGGCCCTGCAACTGCCATCCACCATTAACCGAGATCCGGCCGGGGGCTTTTATAGAAAAAACCAACGACGAGAGGGGGGCAGAGATGTGGCTAGTCACGTTGCCGCATATACATCCGAGCAGACTGTCCTTCCTCTTGTTTCGACGACTTGCCTCTTCCCCGCGCGGTTCTCTTTCCGCAACGGTTCTCTGGGAAAGGTGGACGGTCATTGTAGCTGGAAACAGCTTCGACAGCGTCCACAGAATCGATGAGTCGATGTCAGAGTGGAATTGGCGCAGCAAGTACAGGAAGGGATAGAGAGGGTTGTTCAGTGGCAGATTTAAGGGGTTATGCCTAACAAGGGAAGATCCCGACTCCGAAAAGTCAAAAAATTCTGAAACTTTGTGAATATGTAGGGGATTTCCTCCTGATTACATTACACCCCCTTATAGTGAATTTGGGCAGTAAACCAAAATTGTATTGTACTCAGGCGGAAATTCCCTACATATTCACGAAGTTTCAGAATTTTTTGAATTTCCGGGTTCGGGATGTTCCCGCGTGAGTAGTGAAAACGCGTTCTTTTTCGAAAACTGACTAAGTGGGCATAACCCCTTAAGGAAAATGACCCATTTCTTCGGGATAACGAAGAGGTAGTTTACTAAAAACGAGCTAGGTAAGTGTAGTGATACAGGCAAATATTTAATGTTTCAATAAAATGATAATTTTCTTTTTTTGAAAATGGGGCCCTAGGTGGGCCTTCTGGGCAGGGTTCCTGGCGGAGGTTAATCAACCTCACCACCAATTCCACTCCAACATCGAATCACCCCCCTGAATCAAGCAGTCCTCCTAATCAGAGCCGAAGAACGTCTCTATACCTAGTAGCAACCTGGCAACCGGTTGCAGGTCTCCACGGGATGCAGAACCCTTTGTGATCCACGATTCCCCCAACAGAATCTACCCAGAGGACTGAGAGAACACGTCGTCACGTTCGAATGTCGTGAACCGCGTCTGTGGAAAAGCTTTTTTCCAATAGGAAAGAGCCGCGATCCGAGCAATCAGAGTGAGAAAGTAACCGATCGCGGGCACAGAAACGTACCTACACTGTATAGGTACACACAGGACCGCTTGGCTGGTTGCGCGCGGACCGTAGACTGGCCCTTATATCCGCGTCCCTCTGCCCCGTAATTACCAGGATCGGCCTTCACCGCGGCAATTTGTCAAGGCTGTAATAATCCCGACGGACCTATGGCATTGTATACATATCGGCGGATGCCTCCCACCGTACCAGATAACATCAGCGGGCGGCCAGTCCCCGTACCATCGGCTGAAAACCATCCATTTCGAGTCGCCCGGGCACCATCATCCTATCCGATTTTGACGCCCGCTTCGAATTAAAGCCAATCGCCACTCGGACAGCCTCGTTCCGCCGTGGTATACACGCTCCAGCCTCTCTATACAAATACCTGCGACCGGAGCGTTTCCTTTTCTTTCCCGTCTTTTTCTCTGCGCCATCCGATTGCTCCGCCGATTGCGAGGGGGGCGAAGGGGTGTTTCAAACTTGCCGCTGGATTGCTGGCTGCGTGATTGTCTTCGGGTTTACTTTCCAGAGGGTCTTCGTTTTGATATTGGAAGATTGGCGAGGTTCGGCAAGCTCGATTCTGTAGCGGTCCCTCAAGGTAGGTAACATTTAAGTTTAAGTATAAGCGAATTCCAAGGAGGTCCTCTGCACCAGTCTCGTTCCATAGATACTCAACAGAAGGGACTTGGGTTGATCCTTCGGAATGATTAAATAGCACGCGTTCTCCGTTACCGCAGACAGATACTGTTATAATTAAGGAGGCAACCCTTCTACACTTCTATTCCACCCTTTCGTGGTAGGATTCCTCTTTACGGTTATAAAGCTTTGTTAGATCGAATACATTCTCAGGACACATTATAATAATAATCAAAGATTATGGGATCCCTGACAATTTCTTCGTGCACGTACTTACAAGTGCGTGATTAGCGTGAAACGTCGACGATCGGGGCGAGGCACGAGGAGAAACGCTTGTAGCCGCGGGCGGGGGTGTTGTTTGGACGGAGATCGACCCTGAGCTCTGACGGGGGAGGAGCAGGGAATTATTGCTCCCAGTACCCTCGCGAAGATACCTTCTCTCGGTCGATCGTGCTCGAGCGTACGTGACCTCGTAGGACAATGGCTACCAGACTTGAATCTTGCTGTACGGTCCTGATTGCAGTCGTTACACGCGTTACCAATAGCTTCGAGGAACGTTCTACGTGGAGGGAAGAGTTACTGGCTGGTCGGTCTCTGTTGTGCCTGATACTTTCGATGAGCCTTGTCTTCGAAAATTGAAGAAAAATAATTGGGTACCAAAGAAAGTTTGTCCCTTAAATTTTCCCTAAGGGAGGATGTAATTTATCTGATGTATTTTAATGCATACTTACTATTACCTACTGTTTCTTAAAAACAAAATTTCGAACAAATTACTAATAGAACGAGTAATTAACGAGGAAATTAAAAGCAAATAAGAACCTTCCTACAATATGACTCTACTTATATATACTCTAATTTGTAGCATCATAGTATGCCACTTATTTTTAATTTAAAAAGCTTTAGTTTAAACTGAGGAAGGCGGTCAACAATTTTCGTTAACTTTTATTTACTTTCATTGTATATTATCCTTTTTTGCTTGTTTTCTATCTTAGTACTATTTCTTTTTTCCTTTATTTTGTTTATTTTTGCGTTTCTACTTTTATGTAGGTACTTATTAGTTCGCTACTGTTTTTTCTCTCTATCTTCTATGTACCAAAGTGTTCTCCCGTATATAAAATAATAATAAATGAAAATTGATCTTATTTTTTTAGGTCATTTATGCGATTTTTTTTCGTGCAACGCCTGCGATCTCCGTACAATATTCGTCCAATAACCACTAGTAAACGATCCCAAGAACGGCTCGCGCAGAGTCGCCCCCGCACCGCCATTGCAGAAGCAACGATCGCGGGGTAGGGAGGTCAGGGGGGACCCTAATTACGGACCGTCGAGCCGATTTTTCCAAGACGGCGGAGCATTAATATTTCCTTCCCGGTCTTTTCTCAGTCTATATCTGCCGACCCGGCCATTAGCGTACCTAATTTATGCATCATCAGCGGGGCCGCAACCCTTTCCCCTTCCTGCATCCATCTTTTCGGCTGAAAAGTTTCTAAAGATTCTCCGCCGGGCAACGACGCACCGACTCGCGTCTTAATTACGCCGAGAAAAGGCTCCGCGCGCCGTCTTTTCAGAGTTGCGCAACGCGGAAACTCTAACCCTCTGCATCGGGGTGGGTAGCAACAAAGGGCCCAATAAACGGTAGGTAGCTGTCCGTTGGATTACCGGCCACCGCCACAAAGCCCGCTATAAATTCATAAACGTGTCGTGGAGGCTCTGAATGGGGGAGCCGAGGGATCGCGGAGACGTCGCAATAAGACAATAAAACCGTCCACCAGGGCCCCGTAGATCAAACAACGCCGGGCTCCTCTCTTAGGCGCGTCAGTAGCGGCGACACTTTCCGGATTCTTTGGAATCTTTGTAGTTTTTTGGACCTGTTACTTGTATCCTTGCATTGCACCTCTCGCTTCTTTTTTTTGGTCCAGGGCTTAGACTCTTACGCGAAGAGACGGTTTTACGCGTTACTTGGGACCAGTGGGAGTTACCGAATTCGCCAGAGGCAGGGAATTAAGGGACTACTCCGAGGCAAAGAATTTAAAGATGCAAAAGGTGCAACTGTGCTCACTGCTCTTGTTGCAAGGTACTCAAATGCAAATAGCAGGAGACATATGGGAAACAGCAAAAATAAAGTGTTTAGATAAAATCATAATTTTTTTAAAAGATGGGGCCCTGGGGATGTTCTGGGCAAGAGCTCATAGCCACTGATTCTATCATACCTATTGGAATTAAAGCTTGGACAGAAGGAAGCAGCATCTTATTCTCACAGAATCACGCCAAAGAACTATCTTCATCCCTCCAAAAATATTTCCGCAGCTATCTCCCACAGACGTTACATTCGCCTGAAGCGTCCTCGACTCCATTCAAGCCTCACAGACACAGCAGCGAAAAGGTCAGCCTGTTTCTCGGCCGACGAACAATTCACCCCGCGCTCGTTGAATCCGTCCCCTCGTCAACCCCCCTCGCTCGATCGTGGTTGTTGGTTCATTCACAATTAACTCGTTAATTTCGTTGCGCACGGTCCCGGAGCAACGTTTCGCCCTGTCGCATGTGCTCGAGAGTCTGTCCACGCGATTGGAGGAAACCGAGCGAGAAGGGTGGGTTAAGGGGGTGGGTATCGCGTTGCGACGCGTGTCACCATGGCTGGGGTCGCGTGGATTGGCGGATTCCCCGTGGAAGCCAGGTGCGTTCCCTGTTCCCCCGTGACGTCATTAATCCACCCATCGTTTTTCAGGGGAGCGAGAGAGGGTATTGTGTAACGGGCGGGGGATGCTACGCAGCTGCTAACAAGCACGGGTTTCGCCAAGCTTCGTGTGTCTCGGTGTTGCGGGGCTCCTGCGCGCGCGTCAACAATTGTGTGTCTGTATACACGGACCTGCGATGATTCCAGTGTCGATCGCGGAATGGCGGATCCCGATTCTTGATATTAGAGAGTCCCTGCCTCTGACCGTGTTTAATTTTCTTCTAACAGAACCTCTCTCTGTTCCTTCTGTCCTGTAATCCTGAGCGTTCTTTCGTCGACGAGATTCTCGTGTTGTAAACGAATGGGTCGAGTTTCTTCCTCCGGGTTGGCTAGGAGTCTTTAAGTTTAACTTTTAGACTAACGGTATCAAGCTTACCTACATTAATTTAAGGTAATTGCGGTAGTTTTTCAAACACTAACTGATAAGTAAAATATTCAGTACGTGGTGCTTCTCTACCGGAATTAACCTAGCCTCGTTTGAACGTAGATAACAACCGGGTAGAGAGGCATCTGTACCTATGAAAGAAGGAGAGCTCGACGAGCACACCTAAGTAAGTCCCATCCCATGGCGCGCGTGGTTTCTAAATCTGTCCATTTTGAATCAGTCGGTCGAGAGCCAGGGGATATTGGACGTAACGCCATGATGACAGCGGCGGGGAACACTGCGGATGGTTCTAGGAGCGGCATGGTGAAATGGGGGAGGGGGCTAAGGGATAGAGGGTCCCCCTAATGAAAGAGAGCTGAGCTCCCACTCAGCTAGTTCTCATCTCTCTGCTTTCCCATGCGAAATAAAATATCGCTAATCACTCGTGCTCGCAGGGCTGTAAGTACCTCTGCCGGTCACCCCTCCAGCGCACGCGTGCATCTGTGTACTTAGCGTACCCCTGACGCCATGTGCACTCGAGAACCACCCGAGTCGCTGAGACGATGGCGACTTCGGTCCCTCCTGTGAGTAACGCACAGCGACCAACGCAGGACAATGGGATGCCACTGTTGTGCTTCGGATTATTATTCCGCCGACGCTACCGGGGATATAATTAAGGGACGTGGGGGATACCCCCCAGCCACCTCGAGTGATTTCATTTTGGAGGGATTTCGGGGCTCTCGCTGGGGTGGCTCGAAATTTGTAATTCTTTTCGCGGGCTTCGCAAACACCGCGGAAGACACAACCCCCTTGTGAATATTTGAGCAGGGTTCCTCGTCACGTATCTTTGTTTTGCCGTTTCAATGGAGCTCGACGTTATTCATTGGAACTGAATTTTGTGCCAAATGATACCTTATGACGGGACATCAATCACAACGAATTTTCAAGTTCAGGTGACAATTAGTTTCTGAGATATGGGAGGTGAAAGAAGTGAAAAGTCGTTAACGTGTCAGCGCATAAGTACGCTTCGATGTACGAACTTTTATGTCAGTCCGATAATTTAAAGAATTGTTCCCAGGGGGTTTGCTGAATGTTAGCAACGAATATAAACTTATATTTTCAAATTTTGATAAAAAAAGTTATAAAACGAATTTTCTAAAATAATATCTATTTATGATTTTAATAATGATTATTTTCAATTTTGTGGGAGCTGTGCATTCTGATTGACAGAATATCCATATTTACTTACGGTCGAGGCGCTGAGTGACTCTGTATTAGCGACATTCTCGCAATAGAAGTAAGCTAGAAAATTTGTTGTGATTAATGTCTCATCATAAGGTACCTAACTATCATTTTTCACAAAATTCAGTTACAAAATCGTGGGACCAAAAGGAGGCTATTTTTTGGGTCACTGTTTCGCCGACTGGCGGAGGAGAATTTCCACGAGAATTCAACACGTGGCGAAATCACAGCGCCCGGGGAACCTGACCGAACAATCAAACCGAGTTGAAGCGAAGCCATACGGTCCTGTTAAATGTCGCGGCCCGAAGAAAGAGGGACACGCCATAGAAGGTAAAAAAAAAAGGGACAGGGACCTCGTGAACGGGCTATGATGGCCGCTTTCCTGTCGACCGGATAAAAAATTCAATTTGAAAACGGCCAGCCCCGAGACAACCCTTTGTGCCAGGGACAGAAGGGTGCCCCTTCAGACGAGAGGGCACGCACAATGCAGCGGGGCGTGTGTCTCTTGGTTTGCCCTATTTACACAGCGACAGCCTCCGACTACGGGACAGCGGAGACTCTCTTTCTTTCTCCTGTCCCTGCGCCTCGCGGAATATCGGGGGCATGGGGCAAGCCCACGGTGCATTGTGGGACCCCCCGAGCGATCCCAGCCAATCGGGCCACCGCATCACGATTTTATTATGAAACAGCGAAACGTTAGGGTGGATCGAACCCCTTCGAAGGGGCGAGAGGAACTGGAACGGTCTCGTTGCGTGTCCCGAATGTTTACCGTCCCTTCTAAACGCTCGACCCTCGCGGTACGGAGGGAAAAAAGGGGTGCCGGGAGAGGGGGAGGCCTGTAACCTAACCGAGCGGATCCTGTCGCCAGCAATGGTGTGCGAGCTGTTACACGTGAAAAATGGAGAAATCCTCCCCCGTCGTTTTATAAAATCAGTAGCTCACATGGAAACACATCGAATCCGCGCACGTCGACTTTGATCAGGATCTGCAGATTTGCAGAATAGTGAATAATATTTGACACGTACTTTTTCTTATTTAGTTAACGCTGCCCGTAAATTTGTGGATTGATAACATATTTTCTGGAATATCTCGAGAACTATTAGGCGTAGAACAAATTTTCTTTTAAAGTGTTAATTTTTTAAAGATGACTTCCTTGCTCAGTTTTTTTTGGAAAATTCCAGAAAATATAACTCCTTCGATATGTTCCCTTGTTAAATCGTTCCTGCGAGAGGGGTTGAGGTCGCGGAGTCTGCACGGGAGGAACCGTTCCTCGGAGTTGAAACAAGGGTAGGACAAGCGTGTTTACCAGTTTCGTTTCTCTTGTTCTCTGTCGTGACGGCCTCGAGAGTCCTTAATTTCCTAGCCGCAGCATTTTCGCGTGCGACACGAGTATTAAGTCGACTCGAAATGAAAAGCAGCCGCCCGCGCGTCCTTTCTATGGCCTGACAGCACCACGACCGGTCGACGGGAATTATTTAGGCGCCTTTGTTCTCGACACGCCGGACTCGGACGGATTTAACCGCTGGCAAAAGTTTCGAATAACGTACGCGGAGGATAAAATTTAATAAACCGCGAATAGGTGGACGTTGAAAGAGAATCGCACGCATTGTTTCCTCGAAAAGCGCAATTTTACACGGTCGCTTCAGCTTTCAGAAATTGAATTCAGTTTTGGGGCAGGTTGGGGGTTTCGAGCGAGCCCAAATAAACGCCAAGAAAGAACGACTATCCTCCGTTTCCCCACCACCTGTCTGTTTTTCTAGCGACTCCAGGCTTTAGTAGAAATTACACACGAGGAATCGTGGCGTGACGTCGCCGTGAACGCTCTCGAAACCACCTGCCATAGGAACGATCGATAGCCGAGAATAGAGGAACACCAACTACTTATATAAGTAATTTTCAAACTCGATCGCGATTATTCCATTTTTACATATCTCGCGTAAATCATTCAAAGCTTGATCCACCAGTCGTCAAGTTTTTCTCCTAAGTAGGGTAAAGGACCCAATTACTGACACCTAACCAGTTACTGTCACCTTAAGCTATTTTACTTAAAATAACGAATAAATAAACGTTGTAAAGCCATACACAAAAAGAATTATGTAATTCAACCTATCCTCTATACTATAGATTATATACTATAGTTTATTTATTCGTTATTTTAAGTGAAATAGCTTAAGATGACAGTAATTGGTTAGGTGCCAGTAATTGGGTCCTTTACCCTAGGTATATGTATTCCAGCTCGATAAGTTTCGTTATACACAGCGCGGACAGTTGAACGGCGTGTTCTAGGTGGAATCCAGAAGCGTGGTCAGGGGAAGTCAGTGGAAGTGCCGAGTGTATCCTGGGTCGAGCAGCGAACGATTATCAGAAACGATAAATGACAGAAACCGCAGGTCGCCTGGCGTTGTGCCTCGCGTCAGTCGTGGTCAGACCTGCCATATGTCGTCTGACGGATGCTACGATCAACGCTTTGCTGCTTCCTTTGAGCCATCAACAGCACGATGCGATTGGAGAAACAGTTCACTCCGTCTCTCGCTAGAATACTCCGCGCTGTACTTCTGGCGACTCATTCCCGTTCCTGCCTTCTGTCCCACCCTGCGTAGAGTGGCATCTATTTTGGATCGAGTCCGCGATAGCCGTGGCGGAAGCCTGTCCGCGACATCAGAAAAGTTTCTCGACAAGCGCGGAAACGTAGGATTCCCGTGGGAGAAAAGTAATTGTTCTCCCCCCGCTCGGGTGATGAGAATAATATCGCCGTGGCTTGGCGCGGCGGGGGCCGATCTACGACACGTCGTTAATTCGTTTACAACTTCCGCGGCGGACGCATACGTGAAGCATCGCGGCGGCTGGTGCTTGCACGCTGGCGCGCCGCTGCACCGAGACAAACCGACAGACGTTTAATGAGTTTCGTTGCGCGGCCTCACCGCCGCCCCGCTGCATTCGTGATCGTTAATAGGAAACGTTGAACAAAATTAACGGAAGTCTCCGGTGAGATGGCCGCGACTACGCGGCGGAAGACGCGCGTCGACGCCGCCGCCGCCCGCGGAGTCACGATATCGTTTCAGCCCCGGCCCGATCGATCCGTTTCTCGCCCGAATAAAGATGCACGGGAGTGGAACGCGGGGCCAGGAACCTTCGGCTGGCAGGTTTCACGTGTCAACGTGTCACCGACTCGCCAGCGGAACGCTTTCTGGAAACCTCTGTCTCGCGCGATGAACGACGTGCGTCCGGTCGCCTTCCTTCGCGTTCCTCCGCGCCTCCCATCGGTCCCTTTCGTTATTTCCACTCGCCGTTTTCATTTTAACCCCGGGGAATAATACCTACTGGCATTACTGGCGCATAGAAAATACAACTTTTGTGGAAGGTAGGGGAGAGGTGGGATGAAAGGGACACGTATTGAAGGGGACATGGTCATTATCTCAAAGATAAAGGATCTGCCCAGGCCAAAAGTGTTGTTATTTTGTAGCCACATTCATTCATGTGTAATCAAGCCAAATTTCAAGCCGATATCGTATCTACGACGACAGAAATACACGATTGAATTTTTTTGAGGTTCAAAGTATAACTTTTAGTATTTCCTTGAACTGTCTTGTGAAGTGCTGTTACCAGCGACTGATTTCCCTATTACTGCATCTAAACAGGTATTTATTTAGGAACGATATCGTATAATGTCTGATCCTTTTTGTGTCATATTGTAATTGTAGGAATTAGATTTCCAATTTTGGTGTCGTATTTATGAAAGGGACACAACAAAAATTTATGAAGGGGACGTCATTTTCATACCTGTCACCTTCGTAACCTTACTATTCTTCACTTGTTTCAGTGAAAATATGCCACCTAAATTTCGGGTTAGGATGCCAGTAGACAATTCATTATTTATAACTATTAAGATCATTTAGTTACATAAGCTTAAGTGTTGAGTTTTTAGTTCCTATTAAGAATTAAAATAGCTACTGTGATTTCGATACCTGCATAAGTAATAATTAAAAAAATGATATTAATATTACCTGTTTTTATTACACTGTCCCATTCATAAACACCCATGTCCCTTTCAATACAGCCAATTTATGAAAGGGGCAAAACACACTTTTTTAGAAAACGAAAAATAAGACATGTAAATATAGAGAGAAGCTTAATAGACCCGTGTATTATTATAGTCAGATAACTGACCTTTCTAATGTTACCAATTAGAACTCGAATGGTTATTTAGATTTTTTACACTCTGGTCCTAAACACGAGTGTCCCTTTCATCCCACCTCTCCCCTACCTAATAGAATTAAAGTCGAAGGGCTATCGCCCTTAAACTAATTCATAAATTTGATTGCCGCCCCCTCGAATATGCTTCCCCTAGTCTCCTCGAAATCTTCTCAGCCACCGAAAGGAAAAGTTAGAACCTCCCGCTCCGCGAACCCCAGTCCGGGCAGACGCAAACTGTCAGCGTGAACGAAAATTGAATATCCCCGCGTATAGGCAATAACGCCGAGCACGAATCCCGTTGACAAGAGGCGAGGAGATTTACAACGGTCGATCAACCCGCCACACGCGCGTCCCAGGTCGAGGATGGCCAAGAAGTCGTAACTCGTATCGAAATCTCACTGTCCCCCTGGCTTTCTTTCAGGTAGGTAAGAGGAAAGCTAGGAAACGAGGGCCAGCTGAGAGCGTTTGGGCGGCGTCTAGAAACTAGAAATTGCTCGCTGCGTGTTTCCAGCGTTCCACAGGTGACACGACCACCGTGCTCGCGAACCACGCAAGTCGAATTTTATTACCGTCCTCTTCTTCCACTCGCTCCCTCCCCGCCCAGTTGCCTCCTTTCTTCGCGGAGCCCTGACCTCCGCGCGCTTTTGTCCGTAGAAACGACACCGCGCTTCGTCTCGACCGAGTTTCCGCCCACCCTTCGTCCCGTCGATTTACAGGCTAAGGGGATGGCGAGGTGGATCTTGCGGGTAGAGCTAACTACCAGTGAATGTAGGTATAATGAAACAGCGAATAGGGAGGATTTGATGATGTGTGACATTATCTTGTTTCAGGAGACATTCTACGCTGATGCTATTATTCAGGTGATGAGCTTTCCTGTCAACGAATGCTGTGTTCGATTGGTCCTAGTCGTACAGAATGCTACCAATTCTCAAAATGGCAAAAAATTAGTTAAACGCGGTAGGGATTCCATAATTTTGTGATCTTTATTTTGCAAAAAATTATTCGAATCCACGGTGGGTTTTTACGTAAGACTTTTTTTATCGTGAAACAAGAATCTCAGCTGCAGATAGATGTAAATAATGGAAATAGTCGCGAGAGTCTAATTTCATGAAGCTAATGGCAAAATAATTAGGGAATAATAAAAGAGTGAAGTAATCGACTCGTGAGATTAAAGATTAAAGTCTCACGTCAGACACGATATTTTTGTCTCATCGCAGATTTTCACCTTTACATTTATACAACTACTAAAACTATCAAAGCATAGTTCTATGCTAGGATAAAAAGCAGAAGCTACAGAGAATTTAAAATAATATTAATTATACTAGTCGCTATTGGATAGCCCGTTAGAAAATATTATGAAACAATAACAAAAAATAAAATTTACCCAGTAGAAATAAAGCTACTAAATCTTTCTGCATAACTAGGCCCCGTTGTGTGCCGTTATGTTGTGAATCCTTTTCGAATGGCATATAATACCGGACAATAGTTATACCTATGATATTTGAAACGTTACCGGGCTGTTATCCCGCGAAACCGTAGAAGGAATAAAAAAAAAGAATTATGTTTCGACACGTCCCAGTCGCGTGTGCACAGCTAAGGAGATTGATTTAATATCATTTATTTTTTCTTACTTGAAAAAACCTTAAGCGTCCGGTGAAATATTTGGAGAAAGGCAACGATCGGAGCAGTGGAGAGTCGATTGTTGCTGATCCCAGATGCTTTTAATGGTTTTATTAACGAAGAGCATTCCCTTGTTAATTAGGTGAATCTCGCGCGAGCTAATTAGCACGCTTTGGAGGCTACTTAGGAGCGAGCGGCGTTAATGAGACATATAAATGTAACGATAAAAGATGAATTATGCATGGAATCCTCTCCAATTCTGGAATCGTAAAACTGTCGTCGCGAATCGTTGCGAAGGAACAGGAGATACCCCGTTGCGTTTCCAGTTTTATAGAGGAAGTTTACAGAAGTGTTAACCGTGGAAGAGCGGAAAGTTTGAGGGAGCACAGAATATTCTGAAGACTCGTTGGTCGACAAACGATTCCTTCAAAGGGTCTATAAACTTTCGCCAGGGAGGAGAATGATTGTGTGATCCGATGTTACGAGTGACTTACTTGCTACTGTTCATCGCGAGCCATGTGAAAACAAAGGATTACCGCCGATTGCGTGGGAGTCTGTTCTGTCTACTACCGAGCGTCGCGTCTTCATTCCTACTCTATGCAAGTCTCCTGCGCCAGACCAGTACCGGGCTCTAGCAGCAGGCGCTATTACTTCTCCAAACGTCTGAAATTGTACAGTGGCACGTTACACAAGGCGACGTCCGTGACCTGTGACAGGAGATACACAATAGACTTGAAACTATTTAAACCACACGTGTTATCTTGACACGCGTGATTCACTATCAAGGCGTCCCACAGCGTGCGCATAGATGCACGTTTCCCACACCATGGTAATGGAAGAGATAACAGCCGGACGACCTACATCGACGCAACATTGACACAACAACGATGAGGAATCAGTTAGACGGGAGTCGTCCCAGTTGGACCACCACGCGGAACACGGAAACACCGATCTCGAGGAGATCTGCGTCGGAGTAGGATGACGCTGACTGGACTGACCCAGATCAGAGGAGCGTGACAGCTGCGCGCGACGAGCCGCGGGGGCGCGGCGGTGTGTTGCGGCGTGTTGCGAAAAGAAACGCGCTGCGTGCCGCGTGTGAAACCAGGAGCGCGACTCGACGCGTATGGAAATGCCGTGGCGGTCGCCATTGTATGGAAATGCGTGCGAGTCCAGTCGCAAGCAAGAGGCAGCCACTGTGACCAACTGGCTGGCTGCCTGGCCTCGGTAATGTCCCTGTCAAGAGTGTCAAGAAAGTGGCGAGCCGCCTCGTAAAATCGCCCTGTACACCTTGTCGAGCATGCCGTTGTCCTGTCGATCCGTCGGCACCCCGAGCAAATTATCTAGCTAGTGACACACGCTCCGAACTACTCGCGATGTCGTCCTCGGTGGGAGAGTTGACGAGTATTAGGAAATACTTAGGGACTCTCTATTTCTCAAATTTCAAACATCCAAGTTCCCAACACCTAATTCCTCAACTTCCAATATACCTCAAGTTTCTATTTTTCAGGTTATCAACTTCTCTACTCTCTAATTCCTAAGTTCCCACTCCCCAAGCTCTTATTTCTCAACTTGCTAGCTCTTCAAGTTCCAATACCTCAAGTTTCAACTTTTCAACTTCCTAACTTCTCAAATTCCTACTCCCCAAGTGTACCTACTCCTCCATCCCCCGAAATTCCAACTCTCCAAGTTCCACTTCCTCAAGTCCCCAACTCCCGAGATTTCATATTCTCAGGTTCCCAAGTCCCACCTTCCGAAGTTTCAACTTCCCAATTCCAAAAATTCCACGTTCCCAGCGCTCACCTGTAAATTTTCTTCCTGTACCTCGTTTGTCTGCCCCGTTCCTCGCCGAACAATCCAGGGACGTTTCGCGGTATTAAGTCTCACTTAATCGCCAGCAACGTCCCGTCCAATAGAGCGGCGGGCAGCTGGTGGCTCGTAAAATCAGCGGCGCGCGTTGTCGAGCACGCCGCGTAAGTTGTCCTGGCCGATGTAGGTACATACGTTTAATGTACCTGCACCGGGGCGTACATCACGCGAGGCAGCCCGACAAAGATGCACGCGCGAAACGCGCGCGTGTCCCGCGGAAACCGGCTAGCAATTAGCCCGCGGCCTTCCTTTTCCACGTTGTTTCCCGGGCACCGTCTGCACGAAGCGTTTTCGTTTCTTCTCGCTCGTCCTTGTCCGTTCCCCTGACCGTAATTGCTCTTGTCATCCTTTCCTTGATCCTCTGTCGTTTATACGTCGGATCCTTCCCCTGCAACAGGCATCTCAGCTTCGTGTTTCCAGACGCTGTTTTGTGTCATATTTAACTTTTACCCTTTACAACTTTGTACTCGCTCCACGTACCATACCCGTCCCCGGTTTTTTCAATAACATGACGTCTTACATCGTTGCGACTCGAATTCGTGCTCCTCTGCCATGAGAAAATTCACCTTTTACCTTAAACATCCTCTGAGATCATTCCGCTGGCATGTTCTTTCAGCGTTAATTGAAAAACATTCCACATCTCCTATGCAACTAATAATACACTTGGACCAAAAGAGCGGACCCCTCTTCCACTACCCATACATCCAAAAGATAGTCCTCCGAGTCTCCAATCGCCGATTAGGTACAATTCAAGCATAAAACTAGGATCACGCCGAAGGAAAAGCAGCGAACATCGTCGAATCCACCCAAGGCATTACCCAGATTGCAGCAACGCTGACCGGCAATCACGATGCCGGCAATTTTCGCGAGGGAAAATCGCGCGACGTTGGTGTGCTCCGCGCGGAAGATGCGCGTGTACGCGCCGTGAATTATGGTCCCGCGCGCGATAAAAGCGCCGAATGAAATTTACAAGACGTTTACGGAGTCGGCGGTGGATCGGTGTCAGACGGAATCGAACGAGACACCTCGTTGCGGCGAGAGGTCAGCCCCTTCATGGACGGACCTCCTGTGGACACCGGGACGGGATGTGCTGCTCGTCGTAAAAGTCATTTTACACGCTCGAGGGAAGGACAGGTGACCCATGTGCACGCCGCGAGTCAGAGATAGGTACGAGGCCCGCGTTGCTGTTCCCCCTCGCGTGCTGTCCAGACGCTCCTAGGCTTTTAAGGGCAGCACTTTTAGCTCGGTTGTCTCGAGAGAGTACGCTGGGCGTCTTGCACGCGGGAAATTGCCTTCACCGGTGTTACCACCGCGCGCAGCTACCCCACCCCTCCGCTGAGGGAGAGCGAACAGGCTTCGAGGCTAACTACGCCTTGACACGGAGTCTCACCTTTAAACCTGCGGGGGACAGGGTGAGGCAACGTCCGAGGTACGCGTAGACTCTACTCTTTCCGAGGGGGTAAACTATTTTAATGGCGGGCAATTTGGCGCGAAGGATATAGGTACGAAGGGAGGATGGAAACGTTTCTGCGGGAATGCCACTCGGAGCAGTTACACGCATCTGCAGCAAGAATTGAGTACACGATTCGGTAATTAAGGGGAGGTTCCGGTTTAGAGCCCCCAAAATAGGTGATATTTAGGAATTAATTAAAGGAAAACTACTATATATAGTTTAATGGGACTTTTTGCGTTGTATTAAGGATGTCTTAAATTATAGAAATATATTTTTTGTTTTATAATTAATCATTGCAGACGGCCCTGGGCAGCTGTTAAAGTCAAGGCGTCAAAAACTTAATCCAAATCGGTGGGCGCTGTATCTCCAAAAGTTATTATCCGATTCGACTGAAACCTTTTTTATTTTGAAGATTATTCTTCTGTCTAGGGGGGAACTAGAAAAAATTACAAAAATGACATTTTTTAGAAAATAACGAAACTTCAAGTTTGAAATCACTTTTCCCTGCATTTTTCGTCCTTTCAACGGCTTCGAAAATTATAAATCTTTAATTTTTAGTCATTTTTTCTAGTTCCCCCTCTAGCCAGAAGTATATTCTTCAAAATAAAAAAAGTTTCAGCCGAATCGGATAATAATTTTTGGAGATACAGCGACCACCGTTTTGAGAACGCTGTTTCGAGAAAAACGCGTTTAAAGCGCCGAGTGGCCGGTTGTAACCCATGCATTTGCCGCTACTCAAATGCCTATAACTTCGGAAATTTTACGAATTTCAACAAATCCTTTTAAACACGTGTTTCTAAAAGATTGAACATTCGAAAAATGGAATAAAAAAAAATCGACATTTAGACCGGAACCTCCCCTTAAGCTTCAGGTCTGAGCTGTCGGGGAAGAGGAGCCAGGTCCAAGTATCGAGTAAGGAGCCACGAAGCAGTAGCTTCACTTTCCCCTCTCGCAACCCTGAAAGCGGAGTGACGCGACATTTTCTCTAAAATGAATTCCTCGAGTTGTCCAATTACGCTGGTCCTTTTTCCTTTAAACGACGCGACGACGGGGCGAGCAGGTGCGTGACGAAGCGATCGACGGCATTCAGAGACGTCTATCCTTCCGTTCCCTAGGACGATCGTCTCGATTCTAGGCATCGAGGAGCCCGCAACTCCAGCGCCGATCCGAAACAACGGGGGAAGGGGGGATCGAAGAGGAGGGAGAGCGAAGGAGCCACGGGCAATAATCTCGATGGCTCGCCAATTACGTTCGTCTCGTGGCCATCTGCTCCTCGGGGAGACCCGATTGACGCTCATCCTTCAACAACCTTCCACCTCGGCTTTCCCTCGCCTCCCTCACCTGCGGCGTCCACTTCCACGCGCAGGCATCGGGTTTTCGGGCACGAAGCGGACCGTGACCGCGGTTTGTCGCGACGATCACGAAACGAGCGGAGGAAGAAACGGGGTGAGGCAACGAGGCGATGAAATTGGTAACTGGGAGGGTGATCACGAGGCCCGTGTGCGGTTCCCCTTAACCGAAAGATGAAGGAATGTCGGCCGACGTGCTTCGGAGCTGATCGGTTTCTGAGCTGACTGATATCGTTATCTCGTTCGCGAAGAGTCTGTGGCGAGGACCTGGGTTCTAGTTGAATTCAGGCTTTTTAATCGATGAGCAGAAAGTTTGAAGGCGTAGAATTTTCTGAATACACGCTGGTCAACAAATGATTCCTTTAAGAGGGTCTCTCTCGCTAGGGAGGAGAATGATTGTGTGATTCGATGATATGAGAATTTTCCAAGACATAACAACTCAAGTTCCAATAAATCAAGTTTCAACTTCTCTATTCCCCGAGTTTCAACTCCTTAAGTTACAACTTTTCAAGTTCCTAACTTCTCTACTCCCAATTTCCCGTGTCCCTACTCCCCGAGTCCCAATTTCCCGTGTCCCTACTCCCCGAGTCCCAACTTTTTAAGTATCTACTCTCCAAGTTCCATCTCCCCAAGTTTCAACTCTTCAAGCTCTAGTTCTTCAAGTTCCAACTTCTCAGTTTCCCAACGTGTCAAGCTCCACCGTTCCGAAGTTTCAACTTCCCAATTCCGACAATGAGTGGAATTTGTCTAGCATCTCTTCAGCCAAGGATAACGAAGAAAATGAAAAGAATCAACGCGTAACCAGAGAATGAAAGTGAGCCGCGGTTTGTCCAAGATGATCACAAGACGGGGACGATCCTGGAGGAGAGGACCAGTCGATTTATGGGATACTGTGACCGTGGACAGAACCCTGGACAGACGGACGTATATAATTACGCCGAAATCGTAGTTACCACCGAAAGGGCGGAGGGCCGAAAATTGATCACGTAGCAGGACGGGGGGGCCACTATCTTCGCGCTCTCTGTCATTATCGGGAATAAAAGTCACCGCTACCCATCGCTGGAATTCGTTGCTCACCGGCGACAATCTTCTACGCTGGTCCCTCCTTCAAGATGAAGGCTCGCGTGTATACAGGGTGCTCGAGAAAACGTGGATCATCTTCTTAGCCACAGCTGTGAGTTTGATTCGAGTTTGATTTGAAAAGATTTTAAAAGAATGACTCCTTTAATTGTAGGTAGCGAGCAGATAATCGCGGATCCCGGTATAAAGGAAAAGGCTTGGAGGAAAGGAAGAGACATCGACCCTCGGGGCCTGCTCGGGTGACCGCGTCCGCTCGCGTTACGCAAGCGAGTCACAGTAGAGCAGCGCCGATTCCGGCGCAGCGGCGTGTGAAAATGAACGAAGAGACCCCGGGCGACGACGACCAAGGAATCGGACGAGGCACATCGCTTTCACAGGCACATCCGACTCTCTCGTTGAGACATCGCGCGCCGCGGACACGCTCGGCCGCTCGAAACCGCGTCCTCCCTTCGCCCTCCCTTCGCCTCCGTGGCCACACAATGCCCTCCCATCATCCCCGTTCGCCCTTATGCTAATAAGCTTCCTATTTCCCCAACGTCCTTTCATCCGCAGCGAATGATCGCGCGGACGTCCATCTGCTCGCTCCCTCGGTAGAGCTCGTGCCCGACGTCCGTGGCCCCGACGATTCCACGCTAAAACATCTTCAATCTCTTCCCTCGCCGCGCGATTTCGCGTTACTTAATTACGCGGCAATTAGCCTACCGCGCGAGGATGCTTCCCGCCTCCGGCTTGCCCGTTACGCGGGAAATTCCTGCCGGTCCCTTGGCGCGGTGACTGGCGCGAACGCACGTGCGTGCACTTGCAACGTGCAGTTGCATCGCGGTCGTTGCAGCGCGCGGAGCCAGGTCGCACGATTGCTTCCCGCGCGTACACGCTCTGCTAAAGAAGCAGTCCGAATGGAAAGGCTAATTAGGCAAATCTCGGACAGCTCGCGCCTCTTCCCCTTTCCTTTCGCCTGCCCTTCCTTTCCTCCCCTTTCACTCGTACATGCGAATCAGCGCACACTAAGCCCCTCTGCATATACTATGTGCTGCGAGATTTTCGTAATCATAATCAGAAGAAAGTGACACGGCCGATTTATGGGCGCACCCGTGCTGAGCTCGATCCTCGAACCAGTAAAAAGTTCGTGCTTCACGTTTTATTTCATATCTTCGCCGCGTAAAATCGCCTCTTACGCCGCGCACGACAGTTGGCAACGTAACGAGATCAAGATACACGGTACCCTCTTCACAGAACATTTACCTCGATCCATTTCCGTGTCCCCCGTTCCCTTTCCCTGACTCTCTGTCTTGTTTCCACCGGTCGTTCGTTTCATAAGACAGTAGTACCGGGCGAGACGATCTTTCGCCGTAATTTACGCCGACTCGGTTGCCCGTGTGTCTTTTCTTGCATTATCACCCGGCCACTTGCAAACGCGACTAAATTCCTGTAATAGTTGGAGGAACAGGGGGACTGGTAGTGAATTGTGAAAATTGGATCACGGGAGCTGGATGCCTTATTCGAAACTGCGATGACTGGTCTAATTAATACAGCTGTCCAGGTCGTAACGACGAATTCTCAACGCTCGAAACGGTTGCCGCCGCCTACATACCGAATCTGGGAATTCCTGCTTTTCAGCAATTAAAAGTTTGTGGGAACGGAAGTATTATGATTTATGGCCGAGTGTTGTGCATCACCGGTATCCTGGCTAGCTAGATGAATCAGGAATAATTAGCGAATTAATAACCACAGAAGGAATCATAATTTAAACGTCATCCGAGCAGATGCGCCTAACAAGCATCCTACATTTCATTCAGCCATCATAATCCTCCGGTGCAAATGATAATTCTGCGCTGGATGACAGATATTCGCCGATTAACCTCGCAAACCAGGAATGCGCTAACGATCTAGGCAGGCTCGATTGTTTGGATTTGTCGAGAAAGTGAGATATCTACCGTGCTCTCTGCGTTTCATTGAAAAACAAGGCCCTTCGAGCACAAATAATACCACCGTATAACTACTACGAACAATTAATTGTCCAGATTGTCCAGGAATTGAGAACTGCAAAACATTTCGACCATCTCTTTCTGCTACGAGAGACTTCATCAACATGATCCGTGACTCCGCGAATTAACCGGCTGCGTTGTTATTAAATGATCCTAGAACATCTAACTGAAGGCTGTAACTGTGTTTAATTAGCAGGTAGGGAAGCGATGGTGGCGAGTCGCGGTTTCTTCTCTCCGTGCCAAGACAAATGGACATCACCTGGGCGACTTCTAACCCAGAT
Source organism: Andrena chrysosceles (assembly GCA_963855975.1). Classification (NCBI taxonomy): domain Eukaryota; kingdom Metazoa; phylum Arthropoda; class Insecta; order Hymenoptera; family Andrenidae; genus Andrena; species Andrena chrysosceles. The sequence continues at coordinate 2,450,714 of OY979766.1, read as the reverse complement.
ACTGATGCCTCATCTTCGGACTTTAACGAGCCAGGCGATGGATCACACCAGAGCAATGCGGGTTTCACTTTGTTCTTGTTAGATCACGGCAATCTCTGGGATCAATTCTCTCGATTATATGGGTGGGAATGCAAAGTGATTCTAGTGAAGCGAGTGATACTATTGTCTTGATAAATCGGGGATAGAAAGATCTCTATGATATCTTCATACGAGGAACTGATGAAGTCCTAAGAATCAAGATTACAGAAGGTGACCAGTGGCTAAAACTACATATTACTTAACATCACAAGCGATTAAAACATCGTCTAAGTACATCTGTCCAAAAGTTCCACATGTTCAAGGAAGAAGCTTCTTAAATGATTGACAAACGATCGTTGGTTTCACTGGCTCCTCTGCAACCAGCAATTATCTGCCTCTTTAAGGAAGATAATAATAAACGTAGCGTACTTGAAGCCAATTTAGACGGTTTATGATTCTCGATCGACGCATTCAATTCCCTATGACGATCGATTCGTCCTCCTTCAGTTAAAGGCTGATACCAAATTACCACAACCCACTACGTTAATTACTAACGAATCACTCGAAAACAAGACCCCAAAATCCTAACTCATTCCAATTAATACTTTCCCGATGGGAGTCGGCTCTCGAGCGCTAAAAGAACGGTCGCGAGCCATCTCGCCTAAGTGGCGCGATATATCGACAGTCTTGCAAAGAGACCGAAGCTGGCTCGCGGTGGATCGCAACACGCGAGCCACGCGTGTAATTAAATGTACCGTACTGGCTCGTGTGTACAGGGTGGCTCTAAAATACACGAGCAAAAAACTTAAGCCTGGATCACTGACGTGAGAAATACAGTGTTCTAAGTGTTCCACTAATGAACTCTGAATTCTTTTCATATTTTAACTTTAAAACTAAATAGCTTTAGATTCAATAAAGTTTTCCAACTTAAAATAAAAACAGACTCTAGATCGTTAATAACCCATACCAGTGGTTGATGCGACACTAAATAATGAAAAAAAAATGAATATTAATAAAGCTAGTAAAAAAATACAAGTATAATAATAAAGCTACTTAGTAAAAAAATACAAATTAGTGTGAGAAAAAATTAGCGTTAGTATTCCAGGATTAAGAATGCATTCTATCCACCTTAATCCCAAACACTGTTCCACGCACACTTCCTTTGCAAAATTAAAACGCCAATAGTAGGTACCAGTTTCTAACCTACAGCTGAGTGCAGTTTCCCTTCGGTCCATTTGTTTGAGAATCACCTTGTACAAGAGAGGACAAGGCCACAAGGACTAATCGAGAATCGAAGGGGCGAAATTGGTCCGTGGACGAGATCGGACTCTTAGGGCGCGTTCGCGTGTGGTCACCTGGACTTATTAAGCAAGGCCATTGCTCATCGGTGTGGCTCGGCCGGTAGAGCTCGCGCTCTAACATTATAAATTTATCAGTGAGAACGGGGCGACCAAAAGGAAACGCGTTGATCGAAAGATGGAGGCAGGCAGTTCACCTCTGACCCCGCCGAAGTATTTCGATATACGCTCTCGTGCCGCGGAGATATTTATTGGAGATAATTATAAGAGCGGTCGTAAAGTCCTGGACGGGGCTGTTTCTTCGCTGATATCTTACACGGCCTGTCGACCGGGGGCCTTTACACGTACCATTATACAAGGTGTTCCTCCTGCAATCCACAAACGGACCCTTGCTCTCGATTTTCTTTAAACTCCGCGGTAGCTTTCGGAAATTGTTTTATCACTTTTACCCTTTGCATCGTTGGCTGGCGAGTGTTGTTTGGTTACGCGAGAATCCAAGAACTTAATCAATAATAGAGTGGTCGACAGGTATATCTCCCGTTTCAATTTCACAGAAGCCAACCAAGGTTGCCGCATCACGGATGAACATTTTATTGCCCTCGATATCGCGGGGATGTAATTTCCCTGTGACACGAGATTACTCGGAACGTTTATCAGCACACATAAACATGGTTGTGTGTATATTGTGCGCCACAGGTGCGCGCCACAGGTGCCCCAGCCTTCTTTCGTTCCAGTAATCCGTGTCCAAGATGTTGATCACTGGCCGAGTAATTTTCGCGAAGAAGTATTCCGTGTTCGGGCTGATTATCACGTTCCCTTTCCGCCCGGCGTTGAAATTATGCTTCCTTCGTCGTGACGTGTTCATCGTCATCCCGGCTATAAAAACTTCTTAACTACCTTTTCAACGAGATTCCATACAAACCGTCCACGGCCTATAATAAAAATTCGCTACCATCAAATTGGTAAAAAACCACGGGCCCTTTGACTGTGGCTAAACAAATCATCGCTGCAGTCACTTTCGAATTATTTTCATGGAGAGGGACCATAAAGGTAGGCCCCGAAAACAGTCCCTTCGATTTGAAAACACAGGTCGGAAATTACTGGATAGCCTGTCGACTTCTGTTACCGGCTAGTAAGCTTCGCAGAACAAAAAGCATCCCCGCCAATCGGAACGTACTTCTCGAGCACCCTGTAGCTGGCAGTCGTCGACGCCGAGGTGGTTGAAGATAGCACCCGGATAGCGGGCCGCCATGCAACCCGCGGAATGAAAATCGATCAGAGAGCTCGGCGCGAGGATCGAGATGATGCATCGATATCAAAAGTTGTAGAGTGGTTTCGCGCGCTCGCGCTTCGTTCCCCCCTTTTTCTCTCTTCCACCCTTGCGCCTGCCCTTCTCCCGTTCCACCACCGTGCTCGCGATCGAATCGCTGCTCGTCCACGGAATATGTCCGGGGCAATTTGGATTTGAATTATTCGCAATTTTCTTTATCTCATTCCCAGTTATACATTCCGCAGCTCGGATCGAATTTCCATCTAGAAGCTCCCCGTGTAACACGGCCAGACGTTTCCTGATTTTAAGCGGGACCAGGGGCGCGAGCTCGACGCAAACCGCGAACTCGATCAGCGACTATCAGATACGTAGCTATGCTCGATGCTTTCGGGGGACGCTCGAGCTTGGCTGACTATCGACGTCTCAATCTCCTTGCTCCAAGTAGCTTCTGCGAGAATGCACCTTCTTCTGTTTCTATGCCAGTGCTCCGCAACCTTTTTTCACCTTTGGCCAGAGATGGGCAAAATTTTTATTTAAATAAACATTTCAAATGACGAATAAAAGTTACAAATATTATTCGTTATGTGATCCAATAAAGAATAACGAATAAAGTTAAAGAAACTTTTATTTGATCCGTTATTTAAATAATTTTTTATTTAGTTAATACCCAAAATTGCTCTCGGCACACCTAATTTATTTGTGATAAATTTTATTAAAAAAAAAAAATCTTGTGCTTTTTTCACATTCAACATCGTCTGGTGGCATATCGGTTGCGGAACGATTCGAACACAAGTGGACACTTCACGGATAGTTCTTCGTCAAAGAGTTTCTATGCGATTTCTGTAGCATGATACGGAAGTCTGACCAGAGTTCTAGGAGGACTCAGCGAGGAGAAAGAGTCGACGAGCCTTGGTTCCGTCTTACAGGAGAGAATTCCGTTCCAGTGGCGGTCGTAAAATCGGAATCACTTACCGATAAAAGAAGAGGAGCGGGCCGAGGCAGAGCGATTTCATAACCGGAAGCTCGTCCCGGCCGCTCGCGCGGCAGCTGAGCGTAAGGTATACATAATTCCAGGCTCTTACGTGGCTACGGATGCCGATGAGCGATACCGTGCGCCGACAGGAAACATACTTTGCGAATTATTGTCCCGGCGACGTCCCTTTATCGCGGAAACAGAAAGGCGGCATCGTTGACAAGTTTTCCCTCGGTCCGCTCGCCCAACCCTGTTGGATGAATATCAAAAACCTATGCGTGTAACGTCGCAATTTAGAGGGACCGCCCAGATACGTGCACGCCTGCGTTCCGCGCGGCCCTGGTAAGCTGCTGGAGCACGCGACCGTAATGCAACACGTACGCGTCGCTTTGTTCCAATCGCGGGCCTGTTTTTTTCACTTTTAGTCGAACAAGCGGACTCGCTGATGCCTGCTAATCAACTTCGCTCCCCTTATTTCTCAGCCCGTCGAGACTGGAATGGGAGGTAAGTACAGCCGAGGCATATATTACGGTTTGTCCGAAGGAGTATTGAGTCAGTTCGAGGCAATATAGTAGCCACAAGCTCGCCCATTATCGCGAGCCCAATAATGGAACAGTTTCGAAGCTTAGCGTCGGTTGCAGTGTAAAATACTGAAAAACGGGGTAAATCCCTTGACAGTATTATGCCAGATAGGAGTTCGATCGGCGTTCCAGCGGCGATTCACTAGCGTTACAGGTCGAGCACGGTAATTAACCGGTCGGAATCGCGGCGCCGCGTCGCCAAACGTTCGACCAGCCAGCCGGTTGCAACATTTTTGCCCCCGCGAAATCGTCGGCATTCGATCGGAATTCTGTCGAGAGCCGACGGCATTCACGTGCACAGGAAGCCACCACCGCGATTGGAATCTTCCGCCGGCTCCGGGCTTCGTTTAATTTTCATATTTTCGTGTCCCGCTGGTTTTCTACTATACCGCTCGTTTACGCCGCGCCTCCGCACGCAGTCCGCAAAGTCTTTGTTAAAAGTAAACATATATTGCATGTCTTTTTAACGTAGGTAATTCGAGAAGCACGAAGCGATTTACCGGAAGAAATAATTGCAACAAAGCTAAGAAGATCGAAACTGCTTGTATTGCAGTTTCTTACGTAGGAAGAAGTTTGCGAGAAAGGACGACACCTCGAAAGAAATCACCGTAGGGACTGGCGAGTGGTGAGGGTCGGAGCGGAAGGCAGGAAGAGCGTCGTGGCCGAGGAGACGTCGGCAATTAAATGAATCGCGGAGCAGGCACGCAGCACCGGCAATTACGCTCACGGATCCTGGATTTTCGAGGGCCCTGAAAACACGCGATACACTCGATACGGTGGCCCGGGGGAGGGCCAGGCATGTGGTTGTCGCAGGAAGCCGAAAACTGCGATACCAGATCCGCCGACACGACGGCGGTGGCCCTCGTGCACGCTGCATGCAGCGCAGATATTTGCAATACGAATTAATTAGGGAAAAGGAGCCGGCGCTCCGGCACCGTCACGCCAATTAATCGAGAGAAAGGTATCCCTGGCGGTTTTGCACGGCCAGCCCAGAAAGGATAACGACGATCACAGGCGACGTCGTCCTCAGTGCCGTGACGAAATTCTTGCTGAACAAGGTAACAGAGCTTAACTTAAACATTCGTGCAGCTGATTCGTTAGCAGTCGCTATAACAGTCACTTAATTTGCTTGCTTCACATGGAACTGTCTAAACTTAAGATTACTGCAGCTTGAGAATACTTGACGCGTAAAAAACGTCACGATTCGCGGTTCTAAGTGGCGTGAGACGTTTTAAGACCGTCGCGCATTTTGGCGAATCGGATTAAAGAAATTAATAATAATTAGGGTAAAGGACCCATATACCGAACATTTAGTGATGACATGAAAGTTATTTAGGAATTTCAACATAAGTTTTTGTATATTCTGGAAATTTTTTGCATTGAACTGATTATTAAGCATTTCCGTAAATTCAGGACTTTCTGATTTAACTAAATAATGAAATATTAAAGAGATATTAGTAAAAATGTAAAACAAAATTTTGTCGCAATTACCGGACACACTTAAAGCTTGAGAACTATTTACCGTGCCCGAGCTACCGGACACTGTCCCGGACACCGTGCCCGAGCTACCGGACACTGTCCCGGACACCATGCCTGAGCTACCGGACACGGATAAATAGGTTAGATCCTTCAAACGTTCGCGACCATCCGGTAACTGTCGAATCAACACGAGTATTGACCCATATATCGATCACCGGTAATTGAAAATGTCGTACAATTTGACCCAATCCCCGGACTCGCTTTAATTTCTCAAAATATTATTAAATTACCTCTATATGCAGTTTTTATTATCAATTAAACCTAGCACTATCACTGCATATTCATTTTTGTACATTATACCAATTGAATTATTATTATATAGACTCTTAAATGTGAATGATGCTTAGCCATTTTGATAATGAAAATGGTGAAATGCCGATAATTGCGAGAATGAGAATTTCTATACATTTCTTACATGTTTAACCTACATTAATTATAAAAACCTTCATTTATTTAGAAAACTATAATTTCAAATGTTATTATAAGAATATTACAATTTAATTTATATAGCCTGGATTTTATAAATCATGAAAATAAATATTGTGTCCGGTAATAGGGGGCCGTCCGGTGTATGGGGCCTTTACCCTAATTAATTTTCGCTGCGCATCGGTCATGACTTTTATTGTTTATAAACTTTTCTCTTCGATCGTAAAAGTGGATGGTTGGTCCTCTATCAGAGGCTAGATCCGCCAGAGGTTTCGCGATGCGCGACCGACGCCACGGAGTGACCGCTATATTAATTCGCGCATTAACACTTTACCACGTTAACTGCCGTATAAAATCACTTCCTCCGCGGGAAGGGAACACCTGTCGAACGGCCCCGTATCGTTCCATGCGCAACGTTCGATCTCACGTGAGCGGCGGACATTCGCCATCGTGGCCTGCAACCGCTCATTATCGCGCTGCGTCTCGGCCGTTCGTTCCGAGAGGACGATGAGCGAGCGACGGAAAAACGATCGTCGTGTCTCAAGGGTGGAAACGGGGTGAATTAATTTCGCAGCATGGGCTAACGCGAAGGGGTTAACTCGCGCGGAAGAAAAGAAAAATGTCTCACCTTGGCGGTTCCTCCACTTAGCTTAGGCCGCTTAGGGGAAGAAAAAGTTGCCGATGAATGGTAGAAGGTGGCGTGGGTCGTGCAGCGCATGCAATTCTCGCCGGGAACGGAAAGTGCGACGCGGCGATAAACGACGCATTAGCAGATATATCTAATAAGCGGCGCGCGTACCAAAGGGGAACGAGCGTATCGAAGACACGCGAGGGCACGACTAAAAGGGCCCTGGGCTCGTTACTTCTGGAAAGCGGCTCCTTAACTCGCGGCAAGGTCGATAACGGTTCCCATGTGCGCTCAAACGCATGGAATCCCCTGGCCCGTCTCGAAAGGGGTGACTGCGTGTACACAGGGGTTCCCGAGGTCTACGCCCTCTTTGGCCGCACCCCTAGCCTAGGATTAAGGGCTCCCACTCTCCTCTATCGCTCGCAAGGCTCACGAGGGGCGGAGTGACGTTGGAATGTTTTCGGTGTGCCGTATCTGAATTTCATTATCGATAAATCGCCGTCCGGACAGCTAGAATTTTCTTCCCCCTCGCGTGACGTTTCACCGATTCCCTTCACGATCCCGCGTTTCCGGGATCTACGTCTACCGCTTCCTCCCTTCCCTCGTTTCGCGGGTGTGCTTCTGTGTTCGTGGGAATTTTTAATTTCGGTACCTACGTCAGCGAACTCGTCATTTTTTTATTTCGCAATTTCTGATTTCTGCCGTGATTTTGGCATTTAGATTCCAGCGTGCTCGAGCTGGATCGCCCATACTACCTCGTTTTTGCTTCTCCTTTGCACGTCCGTTGGGCCAACGCGTTTGCAATTTGGCGGGGATTTTCAGATACCTGAGTGGAATTCACCGACGACGTGTAAAATGCCCGATTCCCCTGGTTGATTTGGATGCTGGGCATTCACGGGCGGAAAAATGCGCGCTCGTGCACGGCCGTGGAGGTGATCGTTGACCGAGCGAGTCCAGGCTTCATCGTCGACGATCACGTTCGCTTAATTATTTACGTCTGCTCGTAAATTACGCTTGTCGAACGGGGGTTATTGATGAGATTGTTTCGTAAGTCGATTATAAGTTGCACGCGCGTTTACCGGCGATTAAGTTCGCTCGTGTGTGTCGTGGAACGCGTCGACTATCGCAATTCCCTGGGAAAAGACCCCGGATAGCCGATCAGCCTGGCTATCTTTTAATTTTTCTACTTCTCTAATTGCCGACTTATTTCCCTTTTCTCAGAAGTCCCGTAATCGATAACTTATTTCCTTTTTCAGCAATTACGGGGTAACGAGAGCAAGCCAATATTAATCCAGCCCACTCTAATTCGCCTCCTCTTTACCGTTCCAATCTTAATCGCTTCATTAACGATTCGGGACTTTTTCCACGTCTCACTACTCAAATATATAATCAATAAATACCGGACGCTCTCTCGTTAAGCAAACAAGTAAACAAAGCTCGCGGTATACATCCACTCTTATTCGCCATACGTTTCAAATCAAACAGCCCCGCTCTAAAACGTCCCCGCAAACCAGCATGGAAAAAGGGAACGAAAGAAATTTCCCTGCAAAATATTAAAAAATCCAGGAGAAAACACGCGTGGCTTCAATCACCCCTAACGCACGCAACGCGTCTGTTTGCAAACTTCAAACGCGCGTCCCCGACTTTAATTTCGTTGCACACCGAAGTTCATCGTGTATGAAGACCGCGGGTACACGAACGTTGCCCACAAGTCACCGCAGCTGGTGGGAGAGGGGCGAGGGGCGAGGGGGTGGTATAAATGGTTAACCAGCCGACCACTGGCGTCCCTTTATCTTCGAAACCGATACTCCATCGTCGACATCGATGCACCGACGGAAATGGTCCTTTTTCTCCCCCCGTGCCGCGCGGCAATTCGGCTGGTTGGCCGTTTCCAAGGGTGGCGATATTTCGGGGGTTCGCATTGTGGCCGCGAGCGTCCGCGGGTGACTCATTATTTTCGGCTAGCCGTTCTCATCCTTCCAACCCCACCCACCCCTCGGCCGTCGAGGAACACGCACGCCGTCGAAAACACGAACGGGACGCGACGAGGGGAAAACGGAAAACGCGATTGTGTGCTGGAATCTCGATACACGGGAAACCACCACCCACCCCCTGTCCGATTTCACTTGGCTGCCGTATAATAATTTCAATAATCCCCGGACCCCACGATGCCGGGGATTAATACCTATCCCGAACGACGGAGTAAAGGTCGGGCGGCTACGGGGGTGGCTTTGGGAGAGGGATAGACGAGTGGTCGGCATTGAAAGAAGAAGGGTGCCGATTAATTTCAACTCGTTGCGAGGTCCACCTTTCCCTCCCGCGCGTCTCTCTCCGCAATTGTGGACAAAGGGGAGGATTTCCTTGGTTCCTCCAGTGGTTTTCTTTTCTGTGTTGTTTTTCCTTCTTTGATTGGGGGAATGGGGGTGGAAGACGGGGCAAGATGGTCCTTGGCAAGATTAATTGGCGGGGCGCGTTTGTGGCGTGCGGATTAATTGATTGCAGGTGTTCGAGGTGCTTTTGTTGCGGATTTTTCGGCTGGATTGCGGGGGTGGGAGGATCTTCTGATAAGTAATAGGTACTTCAGAAATGTGTGATTGCATGGTACCTGTAACACACTTGTTCCCAACCTGGGGTCGCGAAATGTTCTCTGGGGGGTCATCGCGGTTATTTTTAGTTGATGATCCGTAGCACTTATTTATTTTAATATGGTTACGTTGCTATATTCTATTAATGATGTACCTAACACTGATTTTTCATAAATGAAAAGAAGAGAAAGCTGGTTCCCCTGGTGCAAGCGCAACCATCAAACTAAATAAGATAATTAAATTTATTAAATATCTTTAAGTATATTTAATATACGTATTAAGATATTTAAATATTATTAAGTTTGAATGATATTCTGAAATACATATTTTTCATGTGTCTTCGTTACCTTGTTAAATTGATCATACCTTAAAGGGCTTAAAGACTCAAAGTAGGTTGGGAAACTCTGCTGTGACATGAGTCAAAGCTTCACCTGACCACTCACAACTATATTATACACTGCGCCACAGTATTTTTTTTTTACTTTTGTTTCATTTTAATCACGAGGAACATGATAGTGAAGCCCAGTTCGAATCCAAAAGAGAGCACACCCCATCCTATCAAATGGTAGCAAATTTTCCCAATACTCGAATAAAATAGAGCAAAAGAAAGAGAAGGCTAAAAGAAGAATCGTTTTGGAAAAAGCGTAGCCGACTCCGGAGACTGCAGAGCACTCCGTTGCAATTGCCTTTCGACGCATGCCGAAGACTCCCTCCTCGAGAAACACGAAGAAAAGCGAGGCGGTGGAAACAAGTCCACCCCGCGAAGGGGGGGGGGAGGTAGAAAAAGGAAACGGCGGGTAAACAGGCGAGCGAAACGAGCCAGGGATAAGGGTGCCTTTACACGGGATGAGATTCGATCTCGCGGAGAAGAGGCGAATTTGGCTACCTAATTCGCGAAAGAGGAAGTCTGAAGGGGGTGGTTCGGCCGCGTGTCCCTCGCCACTGCCTACGAAATGGGATTACACGCGAGATCCTACGCTTCAAACGCCGCTTTATTCACCCCTGCGCGCGCGGCGACGAATTGACAATCGACAGAATTGATACAGTGCCACGTGCGCGCGGCAACCATCCCCTACGGTGGAAATTGCATCGCAGCGTCGCACAACCCACAGAATCGAGCCTCCTTTTTCACCCCATTACCGAATTTCCGACTAAGGGGGCTGTGGAGAGGTGGGCGGGGAATTTATGCGCACCGGATGTTCGATCGGACGAAAGGGATGCTCGCAATCTTTAAATTGTGCCAGTAAAAGTTTACGCGCGCGTTACACGGCCGCGATGCCAATCGCACTGAGTGCTGGCGGAAAGCTGGGAATGATTGTAGGGGTTGTTCGTATGGAACCGTGGCGTGAAAGTTTAACGTTGCGCAAGTACCGCTGTAGTTAATAGTTTCGGAGGATCTCGGGGTGTGAACCCTGTCCCTTTGGAAGGTATTTATGAACGTTGTTCTGGAGGTGTTGGTGGTGTTCGTGTCTACCGTAGGAGAGGATACTCGTGGAGTTGAAGAAGAGCTTCTCTAGTCTTGTGTTCTTTAGTTTGTTGTTCGGATTGAAGGATGTTTAGCTGAGCTCCTACTTAGTGAAGTATCTTTCTGGAAGAACACTGCCTTTCGTGTGTCGTTGCATCAGCTTGTTCGACGAGCGTAGCAGAGATGACTCAATAGCGGCAGCGATCAAGGTGTTTACGATTAAATGCAAATGTGAGGCACGGTGGGAAATTAAGCATGAGTGGCGGTTTGCTTGCACGGAAAATCCTTCCATGGTTTGTTTACTTGTCGCTGACTCCCGTCAAGGAACTCGAGGAAAAGAGTTTCGAGTTCTATTGCTTTGTGATTTTGCAGTACTTGCAATTGTAGATGCGGTTCTACTTTAGTAGCAATTATTCCTTATCGGTGGACTTGGCGAGTGAAGAGACATTCTTCAGATAAGTGACTAGTGGGAGACCTTCAACCGTGTCGCCTCACGCGATTCCCTAATCTCACGATGCGTTAAACTCGAGTTCAACGAACATGACATCGTAGAGTGCCATCGCTAATCGCATTGGTGATCGAAAAATTCCAGAGTGAAAGGACACCAAATTGCACATGCAATCGGTCCTTTAATTACAATTAAACGATCGATTACAAATGATTTCGAAATTCCTGCGATTCGTGATAATTATCTCAGCAGGTTTTCCGTGTGTAATTATTGCAACGGAAACAAAATCACTGCTTCGAATAATTATTGCGTAAAAGGATATCGAATGCTTACTTGTAACAGTACTATCTTTTAACTTCTCCAATCTCCAAGTCAAGAATGAAGTCATCAACTATAATATGGGAAGAATACTCCGCGAAGACGGAAAAGTATAAAAAAGATGCAACTCAAAACAAATATCTACTTAGGTACCCCGATAGTAACATCATTCACACTCCAATATACCATAGACTGAATAACTAAGGGGTCGTTAAGGCTTCGTTATTGTGCAGTTTGTATCTTTTTTCTTGCACGTTTATATCTTGCTAAGGCTTTATCCTTATACCTGAGTAGGTACTCGTTTTTTGTGACGGTGATGAACAATTTTCAATGATTGTTCGCTCATTTTTCAACGAAGAGAATAAGCATTGCAAGAAGAAGAAGGTTCAATGTACAGAGTAGGAGCGTTTTAGTTAAAAAACTTTATAACTCTGACAAGAATGAAGTTTTCGAGCTGAAATTTTTTCTTCACTCTTTGTATACAATACTACAGAAATAAGGGTATGGATTTTACAATCGAATAATTTTATCGAAATTATTTTTTAAATTTTGAAGAAAAAAATTGTCACCGTATTAACTCTTACATAATTCATTCCAGCGTAGAAAATAATATGGAAATACATATTTTCAAATTTTTATCTGTAAAATAACTGGTAGTTCAGTTTCACCTGAGTAACCCCCATTAACTTAACATTCAATATGAATATTAGCCTAAAAGCACGATGTTTCATCGCACACGCGAAACCGAGTTAAATGAATGAGGTATATAAACCATTAAAAAAATTTAAAAACTAAAGAAATGAAATGTAAAAAATATTACGATATGTAAGTGCAAGAAGTGAAAATTATTTTCTTCTTGCGACAGCCCTAAGAATACCTATAACGTTCACTACCCTATTCAGCATGGAATATACCTACACCCCTTTCCACTAAGAATATAATTTTCCATTTCTCTGCCACTTGCATCCTCCACCCTTTCAACCCCTCAATTGTAAATGATCCCCTCTAAGCGATACCCTCTCGTACTTCGAAGTGCAGGCGTAGGTACATCGAAAGCTTCGTCGAACCGTTGCACAGTATCGAGGAAGCTGGCGAACGAAATAAAAAGAGTTCGTTTCGGCTGTTTTTAAGTCATTCGAAGCAGACTTTTCTGTTTCGGAGGGCCACTGAAAGCGATCCAGGGTGGAAAGGCCGCGTCGCAACAACTTGGCCGGGGCTGGGCGGCTTTCATTCCGCGGCATTCGCGGGCCGCCCTCTCCTCGCTGGGAAAAAAGGGAGACGCCACTTAATTAAAGCGGCGAGCATCGTCTCGAAAGAATCCGCCCGAGTGGCACTCGCCGCTGGTCCTACGTTCTCGAGGAATCCCTCCATTCAGCCCCGAAGAAAGCACCGCGTCCTCTCGTGATTACCGAAAGTACCGCGAGTGGGCACATTCAACGTTCCTCTGAATAACCTCCACGCACAGCGGGCCTAGCATGTATATATATATATATATATATATATATATATATATATTTGTTGCAATTTCGCTGAAGAAACACAGCAACCGATGCAACCATTTAGAAATTTCAATCGTTTCGTCGAGATCTTCGAGATTACTTAGGTAGGTACTCTTGCCACGGTCTGTACTTACATTGGAAAGATTCAGCGCGCAGTTGATACTCGACGAAGTAGCAATGATCAGCCACATTGTTGAGCATCCTTCTCGGCACGAGTACCACAAGTTAACTACTTCCTCCATTAGCACGCAATTATTCGCGTCCCTAATTGCCGAGTTACGCAATGTTATTCTCTCCGTTCGCTTCTAATTTCGGATCGAATTAACGTACCTTCCAGTCACTCCTCAACATCAGAAAAGCTCGACTGCGATTCTCAGCCGGGACATTCCACGAGAAATCGGACACTTTTTGGAGTAACATTTCAGATGTGGCTCAAATTTGAATATGTTGTAGTCTTAAGGGATGTATAAACATCTGTAGAAGGATTTTTCAAAATTTTGAAAAATGTAGATTTTACAGCTGTGTGAAGGTAAGTGCTACCTTTTTTCAGTAAATTATAGCTATGGAAGTAGTAAACGGATGGAGATGAGCTTTACGGTGCTTATAGAGAAGACATTGAAGTTTTAAGAAAAAATTATTTTAGTTTAAAAAAATAAAAAATTAAACCATTTTTGTGCAATTATTTTAAACAAATGCAGTTTTTTAACATCGGGCGCGATTTTAAAAATCTAAAAAAAAAGGAGAATATAGTTCTATCCTTCCCCTTGATGGACTAATTTTCAAAAATATGGACATTTTAAAATTAGCCCTGTAAAAATTGCCGAAAGTTGACGTTGCGTCAAATCACACCGGCTCAACTGGCTGAGCCGTGCGGTACACGCAGCGGCCAAGTGCTATTCTTATACAGTTTTCTCGAATACGGTAAGTATTTGTAAAAAACTGAAGAAGGAAGACTTGAAGATGAAAGATGAAAATCAATCTACTAGATAAATAGTTCGATATATTTATTTCATTCCTAACCATGTGCAGGCTTGAAGGTCATACTATACCATATGGTTGAACTTGTCTTGACAGTCGCTTTCATATTGGATAATCAAATACATAGCATTCCATTTAAAAAACTGAGAGTCATCTTCGTTTCAAGGAAAATATTGCGAACACCAAAAATTGAGTTACCGTACTATGTTGTGTATAAAAAACAGTAAAAGTCTTCCTTCTTCAGTTTTTTACAAATACGAGAAAACTGTATAAGAATAGCACTTGGCCGCTGCGTGTACCGCACGGCTCAGCCAGTTGAGCCGGTGTGATTTGACGCAGCGTCAACTTTCGGCAATTTTTACAGGGCTAATTTTAAAATGTCCATATTTTTGAAAATTAGTCCATCAAGGGGAAGGATAGAACTATATTCTCCTTTTTTTTAGATTTTTAAAATCGCGCCCGATGTTAAAAAACTGCATTTGTTTAAAATAATTGCACAAAAATGGTTTAATTTTTTATTTTTTTAAACTAAAATAATTTTTTCTTAAAACTTCAATGTCTTCTCTATAAGCACCTTAAGCTCATCTCCATCCGTTTACTACTTCCATAGCTATAATTTACTGAAAAAAAGGTAGCACTTACCTTCACACAGCTGTAAAATCTACATTTTTCAAAATTTTGAAAAATCCTTCTACAGATGTTTATACATCCCTTAAGACTACAACATATTCAAATTTGAGCCACATCTGAAATGTTACTCGAAAAAGTGTCCGATTTCTCGTGGAATGTCCCAGCCCTAAATTCCAAACGAAGTCCACGGCGGCGTGAAACGTTGCGCGTGAAAGTGGCTTCTTGGAGAGCGGGGACATTAAACGTCAAGCGTAATGCAATATATCGACTCGGATCTCCTCGGATGCCGCTTTGTCGCTGCAAGTGTCTGGCCGCGAGGAAATTTGATTACCCGCGGCCGAATTTCGGATTCACCCTCGCGGCCGCCGTTTTATCCGCGCATTATTCGAATCCACTTTGAGTTCCCCTCGTGGCGCAAGGACACCCGCTTCGCGGGCCACAGAGCCGGCCGAAATGCGCTTTGCGATTTAAATTTTGTCGCGGGACAAATTGCCTGACAAATCGGATTTTCACCGCGCCACGGCGACGCACCATCGCCAGCCACGATCAAAAGCCTGGCCCTCTCCCCCTCTTCTTTTTCTCTCTGTCGCTTTGTACCCTCTTCCGGACCACAATTCCCTGGCAATCCAATCGCTCGACTGTCCGAAACGGTTTGCTCGGCAGCATCGTGAAACCTTCTCCCGGCCTGTGGAACTTCATTATCTACTTTTCCACCCTGCTCCTCGATGGATTAAGCGTCGTGGTTCTAATGTACCAGTTTTCGATACTGCTTGCAAGTTGCACGATACCTACATAGTACGCGCGCAGAGTGCACAGAAACATGGAAGAATGATCGTTTGGACGATTGGACGACTTATGTTGTCGCATAGTGGGCCGGAGTGAATAATTTACCGACATTTGGGTATTTCTTTTAAGATATTGAAATAAAAGTATGCTTAATTTATTGTATAATTTAATACATTGTGCGTTTAGGTAGGTATTTTTTAATTTCTTTGACTCAATTGTGATAAAAAATTGAAAACTATTAATTTGGTAATTTATTTAATGCCCTTTTCAGTGGTTGAAGTGTCATGTTGGAGCACTTTTCGTTTCCAAGATGAAAAGAAAAGTTGAATAGTAAAGGAAAGTAGCCAAATATCGTTTTTTATATCGATAATCACATTAAATAAGGTACCAAGTGAACAATTTCCATTTTTTTTATCACGACTAAGTTAAAAAAATAAATAAGTAGATGTAAAAAATATTAAATTATACGTAATTAAAAAGGAATAATTTTATCCTATCCTAAAAGAAACATCCAAATGTCACAAAATAATTCAATCCGGTCCACTGTACGTCGGACCAATGTGCCGAGTGACTTAGAAATTTCTCGTAACCTAGAAAATTTTTCGGAGCGACTCGAGCTATTCACGATTTTCTCGAAAACGATAAGCAACCGTACCCACTCTGTTATACAAATACTTACATATTCTCGATGACTTTTAATGTCACTACAATATAAAGTATCCAGTCTCCAGACTCTTCCCTCTATACCCAACTCGACGTCGAGCAACAATCCTTTTCCCTCGCCAGCGGAGTGAACAATGAAGTAAAAAAGGCAGCCGCGAAGCGCTAATGAACGGCCGTGCTCGAAGGTTGCCGGGACGCGAGGCATTAGGTGCTCGATCGGCGATTAACTTAATCGCTCGGTCGCGAAGATCCCACTCAGGCTGAATGATTATCCGTAAACTTACACCTGTTACGATTCATACGACGTCCGGTCACGAACGCGAAACGAAACGCGAATGTGCACGGTGCATAAACTTGATTGCAATGATCGTTAAGCCGGATCATTCTCGTTACAGAATAGTTTGTCCTGATAGGTTCGTTCTAATTACGAGTCGACTGAACAGAGAGCTCTGCTGCTTTGGGATCGATGTCGCCGGTCCCTCGCCTCGTCCTCTTCCATTTTTCCATTTCGTGTTCTTCTTGTTTGATCTCTCCCTGGTCCTCTCTCAACCTTTGCACATCTTCCCTGTCGCCGTCGTTAGGCCCCGTAGACGGCCCTGCCCCTCCGCGAGAGGATTTAATAAAGTACCTTCGAGGAATCATCGGGCAAGATAAGTTATGGCCAGGAGACGCGCCCTCTGGCCAGGGATTTGTCCCTATTGTACGTTGGCCTCACCATAATCCCCGGTCCTCTGGCTGTGACACTTGTCACCCGATTTTATCGCGTCGTTAAAACGTACCCCGGTCCCGGTATCGACATCAACGCCGCTTAATTGTGTATTTATTGCCCCTGTGGAATCCCGAGCTTCGCGCCGCGGCTTCTTCCATTTAACGTCGGACTCTGAATGATGTCCACCGAAGTCCGCTGGCACTTTTCTTGGAAGATGCAGAGGATTCAGATTTGTGTTAAGTTTGGGAGGACAAGCCTCCACGAGCAGAGCTTTGGACGCAGGATAATAAGTATTTACTGTTACTTCGTAGCTGGAGAATAATTACGGTAAGTCGACACACGCACGCCTGTTTATATTATCCTTCGAGGAACGCGTTTTAAATCGAAAAGATCGACGACACCGTGTCCCCGGCCTTTCAAGCCCAGATTCCGTTGTAAAAAGGGAGGAGGATCGCGGCCACGCTAGTTCCCCGATAAATCACTATAAGTTTCCCATTACGGGAGCACGGGACGCCGGATACATTCGGCGGATCGCCCCGGGGGCGGAACTTGATGGCCCTGGAGCGTTCCTCGGATGGTTCTCGCTGTCGCGTCGCTCGTTACGCGGCCGCTCTCGGTGATTTAACGATCGAAAATTGCGAGACGCCCGAGATTTTCGGCTGGTGTCCCGTTACCGAGGCGAAATTTATTAAAGGGAGGCCACACATACGCAACAGGATGGCCCCCATTGTGGACCGTGCCTCGTAATTAAGACCTTGCTCAGAGAGCCGCGCGCGCTAATTATGATTACCGGCGCGTGCGTGTGCAAATCGAAACCGCTGGCCCAGAAACGGCCCTCTCGATCACTTCTCGTCCCTCAAACCTATTCTTTTCTTGCGACTGGTGCCTGTATTCGCCACGGACCACTGTTACACTGTACTTTCAAGAGGAATATTCTACGCGAGACTGAAATCGAGGCAGAGATTAAAATGCAGATTTGATTCAAATCTGCTCGTAAAGAATGTATCAGAGCAAAACACCCCAGCGTGCTGGAGCGGTTTCGAGGAATCGTAATTGCCCGAAACGCCCGTCGAACAGGAACACCGTGAAGAATTAATTTTTTACTCGATGCCGGCAGCGAGTCCTTAATTTCAACGTTCACCGGGCGCACCTTTAATCCATTAATTATCGGGGGACATAGCTCGGCTAATGGCTTACATAAAAATCTTACGATGTCCCCGATTAAGGAAGCAAAGGCCCGAAAACAGAGTCCACTCGGGCCCGATGCAACGCTCGCGCGATTACGCGCGCAGCTTCTCGGCGGTCGTCGTGCTGCGCGTCGTTTCGCGGCCAAATTGCTCCGTACAAATTGATATTTACGGTTTATGTTAATTCGAGTGGAACCGGGCCTTTAATAAATTCCGCGGTATCAATCTTTCGCCGCGTCGCGTCGCGTCGCCTTGCAGTTCGTGCGATCGTAATGAAGTACTCGCGCGCGGCTTCTTCATTGCTTCTTTCTTCTTCCTCTCTGTAGACGCAATATTTGAAAGGCAATTATGGATGCAAACGTTCCTCTGGGCTTTGTATGCATGCCACAAAAAGGGGATATCTTTTGACGTGGGAAGAGCAATCAGCGAGCCGAGTATAAACGTCACGAATGATCAATTAATTAGAGAAGAAAAATTGCGCGGATGCGATAAACCCAGGGATACTCGGGGTCCAAGTGGGATCACCTGTCGTCAGAGAAATTCGAATAAAGATATCGCCGCAGTAAACAAGCACTTGAGATTCTTTGAATCGCAGGACGGAAAGGGGAGGATAGAGAGAATTTGATGGCAAACGGGACCACCTGTCGCACGGAGCGTTTCATTAAAGATACTGTCTCCATAAACAATTGATCTGGAAGCTTTGAATCGTAAGAATACGAGAGAAAGATAAACGTTATCCGAGACATAAATGGAATCACCTGTCGCATCATATAGATATCAAGAACGATCAATCAGATACACTGAAGGGGTAAATTATTTTATAGAAATGGTCACTAATGAAACCAAAGGAAGAGACGCAAGAATCTGTCGTCAATACATTCTCATAATGCACTTAATTCTCTTTCTACTAGTTTAATCCTCATCCGCCCCTCGTGCCAATTTCACACATTTTTCTCACAAAAATGACGATACTCTTTATGTACCTAAGTAGGTAACTTTATCTGAGGCTCCGTGAGTCTATATTGTTTATTTTCAGTAAAAGAATTTGCAAAGTCAACACTATTTACCTTTTAATTCTATTGACGTTTTTGACCATTGTGTCAATTTCACAACCAAGGGGCAAATTAAGTTTAGAAACTGAGGGACGGATGAGGGTTAAAAAGTCAATAGGTACCGCGCAAATAAAAAATGGGGCATTGAGTTTAATTTTTTCTAGGCAATGTTAGATGAAAATCGTGAAAAACAGAATTACCTAAGCGTACAACCATCATGCACATACAAGAAGACAGACAAAATAGGCAACTCAGTTCCCAGTATGGTTTCGCAAGTTCATGCCCCGTTCGTGCCGCGGGTCCCGAGTAGATCCCGTGTTCGAGAACGTCTTTCGATTTTCATTCCGCTTCTTTCCGCTAATCGTGACTGAGAAGTCGTAAAAACTAAGTAAGGTCGCTTTACGAGTAGCCGGAGATGGTGGTGCGGATACGTCGGCAGAAGGGCCACGGGTACTCCGTCGTGTCACGGAAGGTGGCGAGTTCATGAAAAATATGCGTCACGCGAGCTGCCCTCCCCGGCTGCACAGGTGCACACGACTACTATCACTCCACCTTACGCCGTTCCTTTTGCAAGCGTACGTACCCCGACAGCCGTAAAACGAACGACCCAAATCTGTCGTTGCACACGGGCGGGTTCATTCCTTCGTTCCTCTGTCCTCCCTCCTGACGAATGCGCTGGGGTAGATAGATGCAATTCACTGACGTAATTTGAAATCCTCTGCCACGCTGGGGAGCGTCCGACGACGTCGGAACGTGGTGGAATGAAGCTTTCTAGCATAATGGTAGAAATCTTGAAGAGGAGGAAAAAATTTATTGTTCAGGCTAACACCAACAGACTCCACAGGTTGGAGGAGTCTCTAAATTCGATTAGTAGATAAACCGTAGGGCTTTGTGATTTCCCGGCAGTTTTATTGTGGACCCAGGAACGACTGTCATCATCCACAGCGAAGGGGCAGAAGGTAGGCGAAATAAATCTGACGGAGAAAGAAAGGGTGGCAGAATTGCGTGGCCGTCGTACCTCGAGGACGACGAAAAAAGGAGCCTGCGTCGTCGGTACAGTTTTTGCCTCCATAAACTCGTTCTTGCTGACGGTTCACCAGGTGGCAGGGTACCCTACCGCCGTCGCCGCACGGTACTCCCCTGGTTTTACGACTTTTCCAGAATTTTAACGACCGCACTAAATGCCCTCTTATGAATTTTCTCGTCCCGATGTCGTAGAGTGTATCGAACCATTAAAATACGGGGCTCTAAACGGTTCGTTTAAGAGCCGGTGAACAGTGGGGAAATCACGAAATATTTGGTGTTCACCCGGAGGTACTATTTGTTTGGAAAAGATTAAAAATTACCTCCCCTCACACTTGAATCACAAATTTTACTACTTAGAAAAGAAATTTGAGGAAATTTTGCACCTCTTCGAAGTTCCTATAGAGCTCCTCTGAAGCTCCCCTAGAGCTCCTCCATACCCTGCGCAACATAGTGCAATATTTCCACGAAAATTTGACTGTCCCATCGAGCACGTCATGCTCAATCAACAATCAAACTACTGGCGCAGGAAAGGCTGGAAGAAGTCTGTACAGTGAGCGCGATAATGAACCTCTGTACCGAGAATTTCCAACGCACCCCCAGCCGGCACGGAAAAGGCAAAAAAACCGAGGGGCACGTCACTCGCGCGAACACGCGTGTCTCGGTGATGCGCGCGTCCGTGACACCAGCGCGGATTCCACGCCGCGAGTTCCGCGCGGCTCTGTCTCTGCCGTTAAATTATTCATTTACGCGTGTCGCGACGCGGGCGTCACGGGGAGAGAAACAGCGGGGTGGAAAAAATGAGGGGAGCGCTCGCCAAGCGTGAGGGTCGCGCTCGGAGGGTAGCTTTACAAGCCGTTCGACGAAACAGAGCCGGGAAATGGCGTGTGTGATTGAGAGCGGAGTAATGGAGAGAGTGTTCTACAATGTTTAACGAAGTAAGAACGAAGTGACTATAATCTTGCCTCTAAGATTGAAAGCGCATCGAAACTGGAAGCCAGGATGGAGGACGTCGAAGGAGTGGAGCGTGACGAAGTGAAATGAAGGAGAAGAGGACGCGGGAGAAAGAAACCGGAAGACCGCGTGAAAGTTTTGGCTAACGGGGGCGAGAAGGGCAATCGGGGTGAAACGGCGAGAAACGGGAGAGTGATAGAGAGGAAGAGGCGACACCCCAACAATGGCAAGGCGGCACGCTCACGCGGTTCCGCACAATGCCAGAACGCGGCGCACTGTCAAAGCGGTGTCAACTGTCGACCCGTTCCGTGGGGTGGCAGACCGTGGAGACACAGAGCACGGGATACAAACGACGCCCCGAAGTCGCGGGACGCGCCAACCGTGAACGCAGCGAAACCGCCCGACCGTTTTACGTACCATCAGGAATCGCGGGCAGGGATATTTATGCAGATTTTGATATTTTACGGAGCCCAATTCCTGGGGGTCCGATCGATGATAGGGACAATTTCAAACATTATAATTTGGGGTTGAAGTTTAACCATCATCCGTCCCTCATTTCACGAACTGAATCTGTCCCTCGGTGTCAAATTGACACAGTGGCATAAGATCGATGAAATGACAAGGTAAACAGTTATTTTTCTATATTATTTGTAGGAGGAAGGATAATCACTGTTTTGGAAGTATGATGTCAATTTATTAGATAATAATATAGGAGAAAGAATAATGAATATATATATGACAATGCTCGCGCTAGCGAGTCGCAACGATCTCTGCCGCGAGAGACGCTTCGCCGGGCCACCTTTTGGAATTGTGGCAACGCACGGCAACGTCGATCGGCAAAAAACAACGTCTTACTGCGCGCTACGGTTTTGATCTTTTCGCGCGCGTCCGCGTAAGCACCGGACTTCGCGGCCCTACATATTTTATTCAAATTGATGAGTTAACATTTATATCTTAGATTTTTCACAACATTCCCATAAAATAAAACGATGTGCAGGACATACTGCTTGTTTACAACAATCACGAATAATAGAACAGAATAACTTATTCCGAGAAAAGTGTGTCAAATTGACACGATGGACGGATGAGAGTTAAGAACCTATTTCCACCCTTCTAATATCTTCGGTCCCAGTAAATATCTATATCGTTTCGACACCCTCGATGCAACAAAACTCAGCGCAACGCAGCGGACAGGTAAGAAGGGGGTGGCAGCGTCGAAGGGGAATCGAGCGGACGGTAATAGAGACGTGAACGAGGGCCGCGACACGCTCTTGCGGAATCTTGGGACGTGATGCGCGTACATCGTGGTTCGTGGATGCACCTCGTCGCGTTTGATAATGCATTAACGCCGGTGGATCAGGGATATTAGCATAGCATACGCCCATCGCATTTGAATTGAGAGGCAGCAGCCCCTCGGTGTGCAAGCAGAAGCGAGGAGAAGGCGTCCCAGCGTCTCTTTGTCATGCTAATACTCGGGGCCCTGGCATCCATCCCCGACTACAGAGATGACTCTGCACCGTTTACGCTACTCCGCGGCGACGACGAGGAGCAGCAGGACCGACCAGGGCTTCCGGTCGCCCGGAAATTCCTCCGATGAGTTCGCTAGTTTGCCCGATCTCTCCTGGCGTCTGCCCCTCGCAACTCCATTTCCCTGTGGTTCCTCCGCTCCCAATGGCTTTCCCATTTCCAAACACCGAGGGGCGATGGATTTAATTGTAAAATAAAGATCGTTTAGAATTCAGCACGCTTATCCTCCGAGATCAGTGGTCGGTTGTTTTATAATTATTCCTCCGGCTGCTCGTAGCGTCGTGACCTCCTAGTGGCACACCGATGCTCACGATCGCAATTAATGGCGCGTCGATATCGTGGGATAAATGTCTCCGTGCCGCGGCCGGTATGCATTTGCATCGGGGGCGAAACCGACGCTGCGGGCTAGAATGGGTGGATCGCGATCCGGCGACCTTACCCAGAAGAGTTTCTCGCACTCGGTGCTGACTATCCTCGTATTCTTTCGCAGACGGGTGGAGATCGATGGAAATATTGTGCCCGGTAACGTGGGAAGTACACGCTAGTACTAAGGTGGGCTTGATAAATTCAATTTGCTGGCTTGGAATATTGAAATCCTCGCGACAAGTGTTTAGGATAAACTAGAATAAATTTTTTGATCATTCTACTTAAAGATAGAGGTTCTTCATTCAAGAACTTAAAGTGTCGATATCGACTGCTTCATCCCAAGCAATTTACGCACTGTCACTCCAAAGGAGTACTCTCCGCTCAGAAAGAATTATCCAGAGATTAATTGAGGAATGGAATGTGCAACCTTCTGCGACGTCATACGACACGATGACTTTCCGTAATATTACATTCTCCAATTCCAAGTTCCATGTACTTAGGAAGCGTAATAGTAAACCATTATCCGTTGTGACTGCTATCTGATTAAATGTCTCTTATTACTCCATCCAGCAATGTTTCCTAGAGCCTTCATAAAACCCCGAGTCCCATCGGAAAAGTCCGTTAAATCCAATTGACTATTGCGCACGGAGCCTAGTCGAGGTGTCCCTCCATCTTATCAGCCTCCCATCATGAAAAGCTTTCTATTTCCACACTCGTGAACGATTCTAGAATCCGTCAAGATCGCCGCACACCTCGCTGCGGCGATGCAATAAGACTGAATGAAGGGAGCACGTCGAAAGGATACACACTCCACAGGTTGCATCTCTCGCTAATCGGCGGATGGGAGCCACGGTGACAGCCCAGACGATTCGATCGGCCACGTGTTTTGATAAATTGCTTATTCGCGCGTGAAGAGGCGAGGATGAGTCGCAGATACTCGCGTCCCGATAACGGCGAGCGCGTAAACGCAGATAATTAGTCGATGTTGATGATAGGTCAACCCCCTCAACCTCCTTGGTCGATGCATCGACGCTTCCCGCCCTTGGCCCGCGGATTATCGTCCGCGGGAACGGCCGCGTTAACGATACGAGAGGAAAGGAGAAAAAGGAAAGTAATTGATTCCACGCGGAGGGAAACAGTTACAACCGTGGTCGAGCTTCGATCTCCAGACGAGCTCTCTTTTCGAAGATAATCGTATACAACGCAGTAACCAAGCTGCCCGACTGAAATGTCTATAAATTCAGGAATCTTTTTAATTTGAAAAAATCATTCTAACCACGTACTCTTAAACGGTTGAACGTTCGAAAAATGAAATAAAAAAATTGCTTTTTGGACGTTTTTAGACCCCCCTTTAATTTAGAAACGCAGTCATCAAACCTGCACACAGATACTTGAGGTGTATCCAACCGTTGCAGAAATATTCCGAAGAAATTACTTAGGTGCCCGTGGAAACAGTTCCATTCGAGTTTCCACGGCTCGTTCCTCTCAGATGGAAGCGATTGAAAAGAAACTCAGAATGTTAAATAGCTGAGGATTTCCAGGTGAACGATCCGGGGCCGACGCGCGACTCGCGAAGGAACTGCCTCGCGTCTCGAAAGGCGCCGCGGCGAATGCCTGCCAGTCGAAAGGTTAATTAGCAAATAAATAATTATAACGGCGCGAGATTAAATCGCCGCCTCTGTCGGCGCGAGCAAGTAGAAAGCGCGTCGCTGGTTCAGCGGGCAGAGGGGGAATAAAATAACAGCGGCGTGCATAAATAAACGGGACCTTCGCGTGGGTGTGGCGTTGTCGACGATGTCCGGTGATCCGCAAAGTTCACGATTTTTTCTATCCAGTGCTCTTTCACTTTCGCTCGTTGAAAGCATCGGCCAGCGAAATTATTCCCGCAGGAAACTTTGGCAAACACCTCGGAACTCTTCTTGTGACATACAGTGTCTCTCTATATTCCAGAAGCAAGCATCAAGTTTATCGAAGACAGAAATATAGTCAACGGAAGTGCTACTCTATCTGCTCGCTGTAATTTCACGTTAAATCTTCGAAAGCCTTCAACACAAGAGTGAAATAGAAGAATCTCTGTCGAAACGATTGAAAGGCTGGCGTGAAAGAGTTTCGAGAGGAGTTGATCCAGCCAGAGAGGGCGGACCAGGTGCCGTCATCGTTGCGCTCCACGGAGAACGCTTTCGAAAGGGCTTTTCCATCGGTGCACGGTATCGGAGCACCTTATCTGCCGACGATGGTGGCCAGTGGCGCGGCATGGGCCAGCTAAGGCCACTCTGATCAGATAACGCTGGGAACGGAGACAAAAGGATGTGCATTAGCCAACCGGTCGCTAATTAACCGATCTTCCATTTTCGAGGATAGGCGTGACTCCCGTCGATCTTCTCCGAATGACAAATCCCGCATAAATTACACGAGCACCAAGGTCGGTCGTGATCGGTCACGCCTTCGTGTCCGCGGAGGTATTCGCCGATCGACCGTGCCAGATACGACTTTCTTCGCTCTCTTACGTAACGCACACTTCGAACAAACACGACGCTCCTGGATCCTAATCTAAATGTCTATTTGTCGCGGACGTTTCCCTCCCTAAAACACCGGTTTTCCCTGTAATCACGTGGTATCGAAAGCTTCGGTGTACCCTATCGCGATAAAGCGTCGAGGAAGATGCCGGATTGCACATCTGCCCGTCAATCCCCACGTCACCCTTTCCCCTACGAGAGCTACTTAATAACTGGCTGCCCAGAGCTCTCCAACGCGTTCTGGCTTCTGTGCGGAATCGAAGCGGAGTCGATAGTCTCGCGTGATGGCTCTCGCGGCGCGATGCTTCCCGGTTGCAGCGGGAACGAAGAAAAGCAGTTAACCATCTGCTGCTCCGCGAGACCTTCGACATATTGCGAATGCCGTGGAATGGTAAAAATGGTAAAGATTCAGGCGACGGGTTAGTCCCCCGTCATACCGTTTTCTAATCGGGCGAACCTCGCTGGAAATTCTCTAGCTCGCAACGGAAAGACGGCGCTGGTTTGGTTCCGCTTACCTGAAACAGAAATAAGGGCAGAGACGTTAGAGACAGAGGCTCGTGATGCAAGGAGCGACGTGGGCGGCGGGCGGCCCGGTCGCCCGTGGAAACATTAATCTTGGTGAAACGCGCGCGTTTAATGAAATCCACGGTCACTTCTGTCGACGGAGACCGAGTGGACGACCCACGCCAACCTTCCGCGTTCGCGCGCCTCTGTAATTTTACGCCACGCCGTGCAGCGACAGTTCCTTCGCGGAGGGGAATGCCACGCCAGATCGTGGGTGTTCGAATCGCGGAAACCGAGTTCTGTCCGCGGGACTGTCGCTTATCGCGACGGATGTTTAAGGGGGATTACAGTTTATGTATCGCTAAAACAAGCCGATCTTTGCGATTTTTTTCGGGAGAAATTATGAAGCAAATCAGTTTGAATCTTTTTGTTGCTTTATATTTAACATTTGAAGGTAGGATAAAAAATTTTGTTAAAAATGTGGAGGCATCTTGCTCCGGCGTCGAAAGAACTTTCTTCAAACTTGTGGCGGCGATTTAGAGAAAACTATTTAACCAATCGACTCGCCCTTGCGCATACAACTAAACAATTCCAAACTATTCGCGATGAACCTCTAGAATTATAAAAAATTGAATTTTAACAATTCAATGTTGCATAAGAAGATCCAAAAATTTCGTAAAAAATGGTACGTTAACTCCTAAGGTTTACAATTTTGTCAATTTTCGATATTTTTATTGTTCTTGAGGTTCATCGATGATATAATTTCATAAATAATAAGAATATTTGTTTTTTTTTATTCTAGACAAGAATTGAATGTGCTAGAATGGAATTTACAATAATTTTTTTCTCGTATTTTCAAATGTTAAACATAAATCCGTGAAAAGATTGTATTGAAATTGTTATGTTATGCTATGCTCTATTATTCAAAGCCTTACAACTACTTAATTCTAAATATAATACGTTACTCCGCTGCCGTGGGCATTTAGCCACGCAAATTTCGATCCAGAGAAGCCCGATGTGTCTGCAATTCGGTAATACTATACCATGCAACTTCAGTCTACGTGATTCACCAGAAATTACATCAAACAGCACATCCCTCGTAAAACTTCAAGTGCAGTGAAACAAGGAATCCCATTTCACTAGCATACCAGGTGGTTCTATCGCGTTTTAAACGCGTCGTCCTTTATTTAAGTGTCGCACGTGCCCAGGTAATCTTGGTACCCTCGTTTCGTGTCAAGTCACCCCAATCCCTGACGGAAGAAGGACACTTGTCGCGTCCACGAGCCCTGGGACAACGCGAGGGCGGGCCAGAGCGTTCCACCGACAAGTGCCCGTACCTGGACAGGTGACACCCCGTGACAGTTTCCGGGCGACCGAGCCAGGGGATCTATAGAAGGATCGAGGGGGCCGCTTTCAGCCGATTCGAGTCGAGTCACCGCGGCATTGTGAGCCGTCGACGAGTCGGTGACATCTCACGTGCACAACAACGATCCGCAAAAGCGTAACAGGATTATCCCTGGGGAAGTCGAGCCCTTTGTCGCTTCTCGACGACACTTTCGTGCCCCGGAATAACAGTCGGATGGGAAGATTACGGGGGTTGGGGCAAAGCTTGTCCCATCGCTGACAACTTCTGTAATAGAAGATTCTTCGCTTCTATTCACCCTCAGCAATCTGCTACAGCTTTTGCCAAATCGTACACGTGCTTCTCTTGCAGCTAACCCTTTTATTACTGCGGAATTTGAAAATGTCTGTGGGTAGATAGAAATCTATCGGTGATGCTGGAAATAGTGCTGACGATTCAAGGCCTTGGATGTTGCAAATGAAAATGACATCCCGTTCACTCGGTTGATTCCCTATTCGTCCGCGAACGCGTTCAATTGGCCGTGAGTCGAAGCGCAAGTATGAAACTGCCATGAATCAGGTAGACGCTGCACGTTTCTCGAGAGACGAGCGCCAACGCGGAACAACGGTCCACTGGACGCGATCGTCAATCTTGTCAAGCGTTCACCGTCCACCAGGCTAAGCGGATAATTATTTCGGGCTCGTTCAAAGCTTCTTTCCCTCCCTCCTTCCCTTTTTTACTTCAGTGGATAAGGTTTTTGGTGGCACTCGAGCGGGAAAGTAAACAGCGGGGACGATTCTTCGAGACAGCGGGTGGTTCGCTTTCAATGGGGATAATTTGATTTTCCTTATGCTTTTGATGAGTTGGATGTGCCATTTTTGAAAGAGTATGGCTCAGAGTCTTGTTTTCGGAGTCGAGTGGAAGTTGAATACCTACCTACTCTGTTCCTCCAAGCATATTTTTCTCGATCCTAAGTCGTAGCTGCAGACCAAGTGATAAGAATTTCCGCAGCCGAAAGATCATCGATCACAACCTCCCTATCGGAAGAATCGCAGGAGGGGCGTGACAGTGGTCCCGTGGATATTCACTTTAGTAATCGCGACGTTTTATTCACTCGGGATGACGGTGCTGGATATCGTGACGGGCCGAACGAGGGGAAGAAGCAACGGATCGAGAGACAGTGATGGAATCGGCGGGGCTCGGGGATGACGGGACACGGAGCGCAGAAAAGAGGTCCCCGACAATTAACTTAAACGAACCGGGAGTGGCGTGACACGTACTTTGTCGCGCACGTCTTCCGACATCAGCCACCGTGGGAGACGACGTCCATGGCTCCCGTTCCTCCTGTCCATTCCGCTGTGTTTCAGCCTTGGCTGATGCTGCACCTCGCGTGAACGCTGGTGCGTCGCCAGTTCCTTAGAAGTCGCTCGAAACTGTCAGTAGAAACGGGACGGGAGCACGCGAGATGTGGTGTTTAAGTAAAGCATCTTTGAGGATGGCTGGACCAAGAGGAGAGAGAGAGTAGAGAGGAGAGAGAGAGAGAGAGAGAAGAGTCTAACTTCATTTCTGTCCATTGTTACTAAAATAATTCCATGGCACTATTTACCCGATGAAAATATCCTCAATCGAATTAGCATGGAAATTAAACACTCCGCTTATCCCACTTGCCGACATCCTCCCATAAATCTCTCAGTTGCGATAGATTCTCAACAATACCTCCCGACAAAAGACAAAACGCCTAATACCTCCTCCGTATCGTGCCATCTAAATCGAGTCGCTATATCGATACGTCTACCGCGAGACGAAGAAGAAGTGGAAGAAGGAGGGAAGAAGGTAATCGATCATTATCGAAATCAATGTATGCCCTTGGATCTTTGACGGCTGATCGTGCCGCGCAGATAACGCGGAGAGGAACCGAGATTTTAGCGCGAGCCTTTAAAATTTCGGGGTCACGAGATTCGATCAGGCGCGGAGAACCTTCTGTGGCTTTTTCGCTTCGCGAGAGGCGTTCGTTATTCGATTCGAAGAAGAAAAGATGCGATCAGGAAAACGCCTCCCCGTTCCTTGGAAAGACCCGATTATCTGATAACGCCACGGGGATTAAAAGTGCGTTTCGCGACGCCATTAAACAAGGGCCTCGAAGAAGCCCGCTTCTTTGCGCGGCGATGCTTTTTCGCCAGGATTTTCTTAAAGAGGCTTTCCGCGCCGGGCAAATTTATACATAATCCGACTAAGATGAATATTCATTCGAGTACTCGTTAAAAACAACCGCGGAACGTGCCGCATAAATTATTTAATAGTTTAGTCGGAGGAAGTTCAGCGCGATATTTATCCGCCTCTAGAAATTGCAAATTTTTGCGCGGGGCTCTTGAACGCTGCGGTGCTCTTTTACGGCCGCTGGTATCAAGATGAACGCAACCGAACTGGAGAATGATCTTCTAACAATTATGTGCGTAAAATTTTCTTTCGCGAACGATTTTGGCGTGACTCTTACGCGAAAAAATCAGGACTTCAACTTTAAGTAGCCGTGTAATTAAACTTACCTGTCTTTAAAATATCACCAGCATTATAACTTCGTCTAAAAACTTGGTGTTTCCTATAATTTAAATATGGATTTGTGACAATGGTCAATGCAAGATTAACAACAAGCGCATTCATTTCCTTTGTGTGAATGTCACACAGTGACTTATTTTGCGTCAGTCTTAAAATATCAACACTGGCCGGACTCTCCCGGTGGTCGAACTCTCCCGGATTTACCCTAAACGTAAATATTTTTCTACTATTTTTCTATAGAATAAAATTACCAAATGCTCTTTAAATGTAGTCCTTTTAAGTGCAAAACTTTCTGTAAAAGTATATGCTTCCGCTTTTTCAAAAAAGTTTATAAACATTCGCTTCTTTTCGGCCTCTTGACTGACTATTTAGGTATAACCCCTTAAGAGGATGGACTTACCTAAAGGAATTTTTTTTCACGTGACTTTAGTATGCTTCGATCACAAGCACAGGCTCTTCGTTAAGCCACTCTCACGCGCAAGAAAACCGCCACGCGGCATTTCGCGGAATCGTGCGGATTAACGAATCTGGAAGGAGCGGCAGCCCTCGGCAGGATAATCGATTATTTCGGAGCTCCGAATCAAATTTCCATCCCTAATTGGTTTCCCGGGCGGAGGAGTCATGGAGGCAACGATTCGTAAAAAGGACACTATGTCACAGTCCCACAGTAATTTAAATCTCATTATATTGGCCCGCCGTTTGCGGTTTTCGTGCCAGTGGCTCTCAGCTCTCGGAAATTGCTGTTGGGGGCTTCAGCCCCACCGTCGAACTTGTTCCTTGGAAGAAGAATGTCCCTTTAGCTCGTAATTATTCGGCATTCAGAAATATCTTCCCGGAATACAACGATATACATATTCCAAGTTTCCTATCAGAAATATTGGCGCGCTTCGATCGCGTCTCCCATGGACGCCGCAGCAGCCGAGAACGTCGATGCAGTTTAATATCTCGTCGTTCTGCGGGCTATCTCCTCTTTTTTCGCTTTTTTCAGCGGCATGAGAGACCCTGCCGCTCGCTATGTACGTATCCATTCCAGCGTTATTGGTAATCAAGTCGGAGGATCCGCGCGCACGTATAACGACAATATGAATTACGGTGGTTCCCCGTCGACGGGGATTACACGGGAATAAGGCCCCGAACATCGTCGGGACGTCTGGAGACTCTCGAGTCGGGCCCATAGGGTGAGGCAAGGGAAGGGGATCTTGTGGAATTTCGAGGCGAGTGATGTAATTTCAGCGATGATCCGTGGCGCGCGTCATCGCCGGCTACAAGATTTGTCAGATGCCGATCGCGATAGATAGGTACTGGGCCCGCTACATCCCCCTAAAGTGTAGGTACTTGGATATTTTTTATAGAAGAAACATAGATGAAAGTAACGCTGCCAAATTTGAACGAATAGTCGAATACCTCGTCCCCATTCGATTTAAACCCAGAGATCGGTATCGGTCGGGGAAAAAAGGGGACTGGCAAATTGGCCATGGGCAACTGCAATCGGTGGAATGGTGAGGAGCGAGTGCGCGAGCCGGGTCTGGCATCTGCATTTGGCAAATGAAAACTTAACGAGATTTGCTGGAAAATTTTTGGCTCTGGCCTCCCCACGGACGTTGTTCAAAGTGACACGTGCCGCCCACCCCTCTACGATGGACGCGAGACTCGCGTCGTCTCCGTGCCCATCCACCCTCCTCTGTCCAGCCACTTTTGACATCGGATACATTTCGTTGGAACAACAAACCCGAGGCATTTTCGATCACGATTACCGAGGCCCGCGGGCCATCTACGCCGCCAATCGGCACAGGCATTCCCATGTAATTGGTTTTTACGTAATACTAAGCAGCCGGGAATTGCGCGCGGATTTGTTTTCCGTCGGGGTGAGCTCGCGATATTCCGATCAAAGCCTCGATCTAGAATTAATTAAATGCTCGCCTCCTCGATAGGGTGGCTCCTTCCCCTTTTTTCCCTCCGCGTCCACCGAAACATTGAAAGCATCGGCTGCGAGGGGGTGAAAGTTTTTGAAATAGAATTTTAAAAAGTTCCGCGGGATGCAACGCAAAACTATCTCCGCGGGCCTCTATTCTCCCGTAGACGCCGGGGATTTTTGCTCGTTTCGCAGGAATTTGTTAGAGTTCAATTAAACGTTGCTTTGTTGTGAGCGCACGGGGATGTTTCCCAAGTGCTCGATCACGGCTCGCTCATTAATGAAAGCCTTGTCGGTGGAAAAATAACGACCCGCTGTGGATATCTACATAGATTGTATGAAGAGGGAAGGTTGGCGGGGAGAAAGAAAGGTGGAAACACCCCGATAAAATTCTATTGTGTCGCTGAGGAGCGTTTAAGCCTCTCGGTTCTTCCTGCTTCACCCTCGACTCCTCTCGTTCCACGACGGCCACCCCTCTTGTCGCTTGTTGTCGCAGGCCATTATTAGCCTTCCACCCCCTCCCAGGGATAAGGGTGACTTTTTTATTTCCCCACGACTTGACATCCGTCGATCTCTCTTTCCGTGTCTGCCACTTGTTGCTCCGATGTCCCGATGCTCCTTGTCGCGACACCGGCCAACCCCTGTTTCTTTTTCGTCTCCACCCCACGTCACCATCCCTCCAATAATATTTGTATCCACTCGTATTTCCCTTTCGATTACCTACCCATCGCAATACAAACACTCATCCTCGACACTTTGCTTCCAGGATAAACCTGTTCTTAGATACTTACTCTTTAGCTGAAACACCGAAAATGGCCCCTCACTTTGCACTACCACCGCGTTACAAAGTATCCCAGGGATATCTGGCTACAAGGAGTCGTGGCGTGCGCAATCGGCCGGTGAGAATTCCATCGAGCACGATCGGTTGCAGGGGAGGACAATCAGACAGGGTGCAGGGTGAATCGAAGGGCCCGCGGCGGGCCCGCACAAAGCTCCGTGGAAGCCGTTTGGGAGCATCACGATGCGCTTACTGCGGCGCGGCGGGGTGAAAGAGAGCGGAGACGAGGGTGGCGCGTCTACGGACGCACAAAGTATGTGGATCTGAACGTAAACGGAGTTCGGACGCGGAGCAACCCCCGCGGGGCGACCTCTGTGATCGGCGTTCCGTGTAATCGGCAAGTATGCAGATGATTAAATTTGCAACATCATCGCGGCAGGCCCTGAAAGCGGATAAAGGGCTCGGACCTGGGGCTCGTGGTGCAGGTTTGTCGGCAGTTTGACTCGCGGTTCGCCAAAGGCACGTCTTCCGCTACTAGGCTCAAGATTTCTCCACTCCCAGTTTCCCGAGGGGAGTAAACGAGCCGTGAGCAGTCCGACGATTCCAACGCACCCCTCGCGACGTTTACATTTCCAGAGCTGGGGGTGATTCGGTGGATTCGAGTTCAAGGCATCCTCCGATACAATAGCAAAATCAGATCAGAAAGCTTGAAGACAACCTCCCCTGTCCAAGATGCGACAGGAAACTCGACGCTGCGCAAACAGGAGCGGTACCAGACCACCGCTCCGCGACAAAAGACGGGAAAGCAGAGACGAGGGTGCCGGTTGCATCTCGGTTGCTCGAAGGACGTTACACGGCCTGGCAGGCGGCTCGCAAAGATGATACAAAATATTAATATTGCGCGCGTTTCCCTCATAACTCACGGGCCGGTGAGCGCGTTACGCACGCTCCACGGCGTCTATATCCCGAGGGATGTACGGGTGGCTCGCAGGATAAGCAGGATGCGTCGGAACAGAAACGGAACAGGGAGAAAAGGGGCCGCGGCCGGGGAGAAGGACGCGCGTGTCTTTGTGCTTTTAAGGGCTCAAGGACCCATTGTGGCGTCCTCCGGGGCCACGAATCGCCCGTGGAAGCCGCATGTGCTCCTCTAAACGCGGCTCAATGCCGGCCGCAACTTTTATCCTGGAAAAACTCGCCCCTCTGTGCCGGCCGCGGGGCCATTATGCGCCGGCATAACTCGTCAAAAATATTGTGATTGGTCGGCCATTGAATATGACGTTACCTGGTCCGCGAGACCACGGCAAAAAAACTAGCTCGACAATGGGGGGAAACAGCGGTGCAAGCTCCCAGAAACTAGGTCCTTCTTTTCTTCCTGCTGCCCCTCGAAACCCCTCTCCCTGGCACCGCTGTGGGTTAAAGAATATCATATTTTCTCGGTCGGTGCGCAACGTGTCTCTGGAATTTCATATGACGCACGGACAAAGGGACGGACAGAATGGGATCGAGAAAATCTTGAGGATGATGAAGTTCGACGTGTATCGGAGGGGGAAGCTGGGTCTGGCATTAGGGGCGTTTTCCAGCGGCGATGTTTGATTTTCAAGTGCCACCGTCATATTGCACAAATGTTGTCTCTCGTTCCGGTATTCCGCCTTATGGATCCGTCATACACGTTTCTTCACGGTTTCACGGGATTCCAGGCACATGGCGAACCTTTTTGCCCGAGATCCGTCCAAGGGGCGTGATGATGGACGTATGCTTATGTAGTCGAACAGGAAATCGTGGGATTCGACTGAAGTAGGAACCTATAGCTGACGCAACCGAGTGTTTCCAGAAACTAGAGGTTAATTAAAAAAGGGACGTTTACTTTTTGCGAGGGGCCGTTAACTTGCACGAGCCACGGCGGCACGCAAAAGTTGCGCAAATCTGGTCGAAAGTCGAAAAAAGGGGGAGAGATCGTGTTCCCCGAACGGTTCCATTTTCCAGGAAGCCCAAGGCGAGGCACGCCGCTCAGGTGGCATTGTTCGACGGGATGTTGAAGCATCATCTAAACTAATTGTTGACAGTCGGACAATGCCGAGAGCCGGTAATAATAACTTTGCCCGCTGAGAGGCGTATTGTGTCCCGGCTTGGCGTCTTTACCTGGATCCCGGAACCAGCGCCGAGGCGAAAAAGAGGGACCATTTCTCTCTCTCTCCCTCTCTCTTTCTTTCTCTGCGACATAGGTACTCAGAGACACCTAGGAATAGGTACTTGTCATTTACTCGCAGACATTTTTAGCAACCTCATTCCCCGTTAAAGCTTGAAACTGAAATAAAAAGGTGCCATTCTTGTCACGCTTCTTATGGCGATCGCAGAAGCTCCTGATTTCCAGAAAAAAATCTCTGGAGCCAGTGTTTCACCAGTGTCGTCGCCTCGGGACGAGGGTTTGGTTTCAGCAAAGTTTCATCGGCATTCGACTCGGACGCGTCAATTTCCTCGGGCAAGGGGCCGGTCACGCCGGTGCCTTCTCTCCCCCGGGGCAGGGGCGGCGACGATGACATCAGACTTTCCTCGCAAAAACAATGCACAGAGGATGACTGTGTCAGTCTGGCGGATCGCAGCGAGTCGCACACCCTGCTGGCCATCTTCCTCTTCCGTCTCCCTCGCTCCCCGATCTGAGCTGAAAAATGAACGAGAAGGTGGCCAAGGAAAGAGCGCGGAAGGTGTGACCGCGCCCCGCCTTCAGACGTGCTCGCCACGAAAGGAAATTACGGGCTAAACAGTACTTTCACCCCAGGGCCCGGTTATTTGTATTATTTCTGACACCCCGGGTGCCATTGTTTCCGCTACGCTCGGGGGAGGACCTAATGACGAGCATGCCGGCCCGGCAAATCGGCAAAACGAGCCGATAATTGCGGCTTTCGTTATTTTTCCGGGGGCCCGACCGAAAACGCGCACCGTCATCGCATTTCCAATTTGTATCGATTGGATTCCTCGTTCTTACTCTCCTGCCTGCCCTTCTTCTCCTTTTTTCCGTCCTGTTCTTCCTCCTGCTTTCGTCACGGGGGACTAGCTCCAGACGTTCGGATATCTGTCTGGGTCTCAAAGGTTTCCAGCGGAACGGAACGTCGCGCTTTTGTCGCGGAATCGAGTGGCCCCACGCGCTGCTCCAATAGTCGAATCCTTTCTGGGTCCTTCTTCTTGTAGCTGCTGAGTTCCATGGTGTCTTTTACGGTGCGAGTAGCGAGGGAGAACCGGGGAGCTCTGTTAATACATATCTTCGCCACGATTTCTATTCGCAAAGTGCGAGGGAGCTCAGCTAAAGTGCAAGCTTTACAGGAGGACTAGTGTCGGCAGAAAAGATAGTGAAGTTCGTCTGCTCAATGAAGTTCGCGAAGGTCGCTATTTCATCGTCGGTGTGAGCTCTAGACTTACTTATTTAGGTCCATTAGTTTGCCCAAAGATTACCAGGTGAATCTTGATTTATCGTACGGTATCGATCACTCCTCGATGCCCTTTGTTCTCAACGTCTACGTTGCACAAGTAACAGATGTTCCCCAACAGCAGCACTTAAGTAGGTATTTAGATATGTACGCCACCTTCGACTGAGAAATTCGCGTAGGCCTTTCCGTAGATCTCGCGTGCGCCTTCCCAATTGTCAAGCCCGCAGCGTATAAGGGGAAGAGAAGAATACAATAACGGAACAGAGAAACGCCCCGTGACCATTGTCGAGGCGGAAGCGAATACAGCCCCGGATGAAGATATCACAAAGGGAGAAATACGGCATTTGAGCCACCGCGGAGACCATCACACGATTGCATACAATTCCACGTTCGTGTCGACATCTCCTATTAAGCAATATTTGGGCGTACTAAGCGTATTAACAGTGTAATTCGTACAACGTTTAACTTTCGTCGCGTCCCTGGAAGCGGGGAACATCTGCATTTGTGGGTTCCGTCGATTCTGATCGAACATTCCGTTCCCCCTACTCGCTGTTTACCTTTTTACTTGGACCATCTGCTTGGATTTACCGCTTCGATTACAGGGGGCGTAATGGCACCATTTTGAATTTCCCAATGGCCCCAAATGGCGACGCAGCAAGATCCTTTTTTCTAAAGTAGTATGTTTCCCGTCACTTGAGATGTCGGTTGCGTAACTATCTACCTCCGAGATTCTCACAAGGGAACGATTGGAACGCAACTTTGTGGGTTTATTAAATGATTCGAGATAACAATAATGGGTATGTTTAAAAACTAACCTCCAATTCAAATGGGCACGACCACTTTTTCGCGTTTGAAAAAAAATACCTGATAAAAACCTTTTTCAAAATTTTGTTAAGGCAAGTTTGCAGCGCTTATTGCATTAAAATTTTGTAAATCTATTAAAATTTTGTTTCTAACCGCTTTTTCTATCTCTTGTACTTTAGGCGTTATACCTACGCGAGTTCGGGTCCGCGGTGTTCCCTTGTTACCTAATTCCCTTCACATCATCTCCCACAACGTCACACTCCCCGCTGTCAACCATCGCTCCTAGACTGCCCATCAAAATCCTCCACCGATCCCAAGAACACAGCCTAAAAACCGTCTCCAATCCTTCGCCCGCGGCTCCTGCGGGGGGCGGAGGCCATGAGGTGGACAAAACCGTGGTGGCCGCGACAGCGAGCGATCGTTCCGCCGTCGATACGCGTTCCCTCGCAGGCCAAACGAGAAGTGGAACGAAATAATTTAGCAGAGACGGCTACGTGCTCCGGCGAGAGGACGGAAGGAAGAGAAGAAGCTAGTCGGCCAGTGGACAGAAAAGGGGGAGAGACGAACGGAGTTCGTGCAAGGATCGTCGGGAATCGCAGGAATCCGGGTCCCCCGCGGTTTTTGCGGTCCCGTGGCCCACGATCCTCTGACTTTCGACGAAATTACCCTGCTCCGGGTGACACCGCGTCGCGTAATGGCCGGTTCAAGTTCGCATTCCTGCACGCAAGCCCGCCAGGCGACACTTTGCCTAACGATAGGTTGCGTCCGACGGCCATAAGAACGACGAAACCGAGCCATGGCATCGGGGGATTCGTCGTCGGGCACGCTCGCGATCACGCGACACCGGTCTTTTAATAAATCGGAACGCCACCCCTGGTCACGTTCGATTCCGTCGCCGCTCAGGAAATATTATGCTTCCGTCGGGCCAGCTGTCGTCCGACCAGGGTCGCGTAAAGGGGTTTAATTCTGGGTTTCGTAGGAGACGTCCACTCGAAAAACCGACGAGGGGACTTAATTTCGGGTCTCCTCCGTATTCGAGTCCGACGGGAACGAGCGGGGGGGACCGTAAATGCCACTACGGGGTGAGAAGGTGGGACGAGGTTGGAAATGTATGTAAATTGAATGATACCTACCTACAGTGTTTCCGAATCGATCGTCGCTCCGATCGACGCATGAGGTGGGTACATACGTACAGTGAAACGATCGAGTGATTGTTCGAAGGAAGGCAATTGTTGGTTTAACGCGCTCGATCGTCTGTAGTTACGCTTCCACTCGAGCTGTCGAGTCGAGGCGACCCGCCCAATGTTACTTTTTTAAATCAGAGTTTCCCGCATCGTACCGATTAAATTCTACACATACTTCTAAGGGGTGTTGCGTTAACTTTCTAATAGAGTCGTAAATTATCGCTTAAAGTTACGGTGAAATCGCTGATGGTAAGCGCCGAGATTAATAGAGGGTGTTTCCTTGGAATGTGAATTCCACACGCGAGGCTATAGGGAAAGTTTGTGTAAATGTTTCTTCTATCCGACCCCGTTCCCTGGCTACAGTAGTTTTATGCGGAAAGCATATCAAGTATGTATATTCGCTGTAACCGCTCGGTTCAACGTTCCAGGGCGCAAAAACTCGTCAGACTCGATCAATTAGTCTGGAATTTCCCCCACTATGTAACAGGGCATTACGCCCTTTTAGCGCGGCGTCCCGAGCATCGTTCTGGGCGAGATAGACATGGGTGGTCGAGAGCGGGAAGCGACTTGAAGGAAGTGTCTCTGGCCGCTGTCAACTTGGTTACCTATGAGAAAATCGAGCGAGAAAGCGGCCGTCACTGGCTGTCAGGCGCGTAATCGGGCGGCACGGGGCGAAAATAGTCGGCGACATGCGTCTGCAGGTTCACCGCGACAGATGTTTCGCGTCCCAGCGACACTCTTGTATTTCTGTCCCGTCCAGTATAAACAAGCACGATCGCCGTCCCGGAATAAATCTGGTCGCGATGGAAACGGAGAGTTCGTCGATCGAGGATCGATTATGGGGCGCCACCTCCACTGTTTCGCGAATACTCTATTCGAATTCTTTCACCTGGAGACTTAGAATTTCATTTGGGGGTTCTAGGTAAAAAGATGAAGCTGGCATTTAAGTTTCGTTGGTGAGAAGGAGGAAGAGACGCGCAGGAGATCGCTATTTCTATCTTTCTCTGTTTACGCGAACGTTTCATAGAGGCGTGCAGCCCTTTGGAATCGCGGACCCTCGGCGTCTATTTCTGTGTCATCGGTACACAAAGCCACGGTCACGGCGATCGGCCGGGAGAGGCTCGGAAAAAACAAATTACAAATGATTCCTGACGGGAGGCTCGATTCGAGACGCCCTCGAAAGTGGATATTTCCGAGAGGCTGAACGGGGCCCGAGGCGACTACGCTCCCTTCAGCGAGACATCTCGAGGACTCTATTTCCGTGTCATTGATATTACAATGCTCGAAAGCGCGGACCACGAGCCGAGAACACGAATTATAATGACACTCGACCGGCTGTCGGAGTGTTCGGAGGCAAACACCGTGCTCCGAGACACACCGTGCATACCTTCTTCTGCTCTGGGTCGTTCATCGAGCAGTTCGTGATCCAGACGGAGAAGCTTGTCGTATTTTATATAAGCTTCATCCCCAGGTGCTCCAAAAATCCATTTCAATTAAATCATCGAGTGACAGAAAATAAATGTTCATATTGAGACATCCTACCGCTCCTTAGACACTCACTTGAATTGGACCAAGTATTGGTACAGTAAATGTCACAATTGCAAATTCTTTTAAATTAACATAAAAAATCTAACAGTCAATATACGAGCAGAGAGAGAGAAAGAGAGAGAGAGAGAGAGAGAGAGAGAGAGAGAGAGAGAGATAAACGAGGGTGAGAAAAGAGAAAAGAAGAGAATGGAACCAGACTCACCAATGGGTGGCAACTTTCGGAGCAGCTCGACCCAAAATGGCACTCACTGTTTGGCCGTGGAAAACTCGCGGAGCACGAGTCACCCGATCCGACCGCCGTCAAGAACACCAACACACTGGCACCGGCGATCACATTGAATGGCACGGGAGCTCGTTTACATTCGGCGACTCGTAATCCTTGCCGCGAGACCTCTCGAGGACTCTTTGACCGTTCCACGAGAATGTTTACATTTGCCTCTGCGGTGGCGAGGCGCGCGGGTCCGCTAGTCCCGCGACACACAAAGAACGTTTTATAGTCTGGCCTCCCCCCACCGACGATGGACGTAGAAATTCCACCCTCGTCACGGCATGTCGCGGCCGGCGACAAAACACCAC
The DNA here is from genome assembly GCA_963855975.1 of Andrena chrysosceles. Lineage (NCBI taxonomy): Eukaryota > Metazoa > Arthropoda > Insecta > Hymenoptera > Andrenidae > Andrena > Andrena chrysosceles. Next base: position 2,410,652 of record OY979766.1, on the reverse strand, counting down.
AAAGCAAGCCTTGTTAATTACAGCCAGCGTAACCGGCCACCATCTGCATCCGCCGTGGACCGTTTTCCGAATGTCGCAAAAAATCACTCATTCAACGACGATCGCGATCCTATCGTTACCTCGTAAATGCACTCTTAAAAATGCCTCTGCTTCCTCATTGACCCCCCTCGTCACCAATCTCCCTCCGGGAAATAACATAGGGTTGTCGATCAGTGGCGCTCTCAGGATTTAATCTTGTGCGGAGCCGCGTTGAATGGATAAAAGTTCAATAAAATTCATTAGGTGATTACAAAAATTTATTTAAAGAATAAAATCGAGTTTTCTTTTCATTTTACATAGCTCTTGAATCAGGTACTTCAGTCGTGTTTGCATTAATCTCCTTGTTCTATTTTTTTCGAGGCCACTGTTGTCGATTATATAATTCTAGAATCTAGAGTAACGGTAGTGTAAAGACTACTCAGGACGATTCAGTGTTCCGACAATATAGAAGAATTATCGAGTACGATTGAAGATCACTTTCCATCAGCTGATATGAATAAAAATTGTGCGAGTAAGTGAAAAATTGCAGTAGGTAGGTACCTACATCAGAAGACACAGAGATGGGAAGATGAGCAGAATGTCGTGGCAAGGGGACGTTGTGAGAGCGGTGTCTCACGATAAAGACCTCGTTCCCGGCGCGCGGTAATTATTAGGATCGCGGGGCGAGCAGCGGCCACCCGCCGCGACGGACACGAATTCCAAAAGCTGATCGGCATACGTCTCTCGGAAACGGGAGGTACCAGTGAAAAAGGCGGCCCGGCTTTGCTTCGCTCAGAGACAATGCGCCTCCCACGGCGACGATCTATATAAATCGTTTTTTCGAGGCGGGTGTTTGCGGCCGCGCGACAGGCCGTCTAATTGATTGAGAAAAACGTGTTTTTCACGACCTTTTTTAAATTAAATGGTTCCAAGGATTTATACACTGTACACGCCAGGCGCCAACCATTTCTAATAGCTTCCACAGAGGAAAGCCGCAGAAGATTCAGCGTACAATGCTACCCGCGCCCCTCGGAAAGCGAGACTGACGCAGGGACAGAGAATAATTGATCTGGAGCCCGAAGGGCCATTCCGACGCAGACGTTCGATCATCGTAGAAGGCGCGGGGCGGCTCCGATTTCCCGAAACGAATAAAATACGGCATTGAAAATCGAGCGGACTTGGTGTTGCGGCGGCGACAGAGGTCGAAAGGGAGAGGCCGAAGAGTCGGTAGCCATTTGTCAGGCGACTTGGCCGAGCTACCCTCGTTCCACGCGGCATCCCCTTCGGCAGGGGCGCGACGATTAAAAGACAAAAGGTTCTCGCCGTGGTGTTCTTTTCGGTCTTCTCCCCGCGTGTCGGTCCATTCAGCCGCAGAAAAGGGCGAGCGCCGGTTTTGTCCCGGCGCGGACAATGCTGGACCCGCACCGCCGCTGCTCGTTTCCAGCTCTGTGTTTTAACAGTGTTTCCAAACACTCCCACGCGACCTCTGACTATGGGGATACGCTTAACATTCCGATATTTGCTCAACGCGGCCGCGCTTTTGTGAAGACCGGTTGCGCGCGATCGTTCTGCTGGAGAAAGACTCAGTAGGGTGACCTGTCCAGTGAGTGAACAACCCCCAGTTAATGAACGTTGCGGATATAATTCGAAAAATTAATGCCTATGGCGCTCAGTTAACGTTGAAACTGACACTGACATCTAGACTGGAGACCCACAGATATCTCGCAAAAGCGTTTTTCTGTTTAATTATAACCGATACGGTATTAATTACGTTTATTCAGCAGTTGTTCTCATGGCGTCCCACAAGTTCGAGGTAAGACTTGTTACATAATATCTACAATTTGTATTTTGAGGTGCATTTAATGGACCTATGATAAATTTGTTGTTATAATTACATTGTTATATGTTCCTTTAGCGAAAAATACTGTATGAAATAACGGATTTCTAAGAATTTGTCGAGTTTCTTAGGTGTTCATGTATTGGATGGGCGATACCAGTGAATGGTACATTTCGCTGACATTTCTAACTTTATCAATGAATTAACAGGTTATCCGGTCTTTTTTCTCTGGACACTTTCGCCGTCAATGTGGAGGTTAGATTAAGCCACCCCAAAAACCAAATTTCAACTATACATAATTATGATCTTATAGTAAAGTATCAAATCAATAATATTATTGCAATTGGAGAATGAAAAATTATTTACACAAAAAATCGTCTAAATATTTTGGTAACCTAACCACTGTTATTATCCCGTTCACTCACTGGGGTACCCCTGTTCATTCACTAGAAATTTATGTTCACTCACTGGTCATTGTGTTCCGGAATGTCTGACTTTAGTAATAAAACAGCTCGTTTACAGAAATAATATTCAGGGGATTAAATAACGACTTTTGATTACTAATCTTAAGAAACATGCAGCTCAAACGTTCACTCACTGGACAGATCACCCTACGCATATTCGGTTCCCTTTATTTTCCATTCCGTCTTCCGCTGATTCAATAATCGAAGGATTCTGGGCTCTGCTCTAGATTAATTGCGATTATATTCCTTTCCTGTAGAACTTAACCAACAAGAACGTCCGCCGAATAGCAACCAGAGAGCATCCACTAAAGCTCGTCCAAAACGAACTGGTTCGCCACGCCGTTGGCGTGGCGCGTCGTAACGGGACAGCTCGCGTACGGCAGCGGGCTCGGAAAGCGGTGAGATTAATCTAAATAGCCGGCAAAAGGGGAAAGAAAACTACCGTGGAGGAATTATTAGAATAATGGGCAGGCGGCGGGGAAGAGGGTTCGGGAGAGGCTCGAAGGAGCTATGGTAATGCGCTAGAGGGACACGGGCTTGCACGGATCCAGCGGGATAAGCGTTCACATGAGATGGCGCCCGGGGCCCTTGGACCCTGCGAGAGTACGGTCCACGCCAAAAGGGACCTCGCCACCTACGAGACAGAAATGCACGCGCGATGGAAATTCCAGGGAATCGCATCGAGGGCCCGAGGTGCTGCATCCCAGGCCTGATTGCTGCTTCTCTGCACGCGGCCACGCACTTCGTTCCCTCTGCTCCACCTTTCCATGGGAAACAGCCAAGCTTTTCTTCCATTCGCTCGGGAGCGGATGCTTCGATCGGGTGAAACGTGTCGTTGCAGCGGCGGGATTACAGCTCCGCGCAGATTGCTGGCTGCGAGGGCCTAAACTGCTTGGTAGGCAGCTTGGGTGCCTTTATATTCTCTTTCTAAGTGTAACGACCTAATCAAAGATAAATTATCCGAACCCCTTCCTGCACCATGGATCTTCTCAATGTCTCTTGCAGATCAAAGCGATGCTCCTCCACCCACGCAGTTGTAATCTAAACGAGACGTTGCCTATTTTCCTTCCCCTTTTTCTCTCCGTCAGGATCGAGTCAGTTGTTCCATTACACCTAGCGTCTATCTATCAGCAGCCTTAATTGTTCAACGCAGAGGCGAGACAACAGGAAAAACCGTTGGCCAGGTCGAGCTTCCGATCACGCTGTCGGTCGGTGGTGCTTGGACCAATCTCCAGGGCCGAGGGAAAAAGGGTAGAAGAAACGAGTCGAGCCATCTGAGAAAGCCTCTGAACGGTGGGACTCGCGGTGGAATCTGTAAGCAGGGTGGTACGGTGCATCAGAGACTCTTGTGGGTGGCTGTACGCCGAGAAGAAGGTGGACAAGTTGAGTCCTGGGTCTCTGAAAGCGTGGGCGGGGCGGAGCACGCATAGCTCCCGGCCTCTCTTCTCTTCTCTTCTTTTCTCTTCGCCTCGTCCACCTCGTCCACCTCGTCCACCTTCACTCCCGACATACCACCACCTCCTTCCTCGGACCTGGATGTTATATGCTCTCTCTCTCTCTCTCTCTCTCTCTCTCTGCTCCGCGTTCGTGCCCCATTCTCTCCCCTGCGGCACCCTCCACCCTCCCCTTCCCTCTCCTTTTATTTCCACCTTGTATCCGGGGCTTCCACTACCGTTTTTCTCTCTTTGCTGTCCCTCTTCGCCCGTCCGCTAGGATCGAGGATGACGTCGGGACTTTAATGCTTCTAGGGCATACACCGCCCCGCGGACCGCGCGCACGGAACGCTGGGTCGCGAGGGTGTGCGTGTTGTACGTGGAAATACGCGCCCATAGCGCTGCAAGGGAGATTACCCGTTCCAGCCCAGACGTCTCCGTGGAACGCGGATCCAAGTGGAAACTGAGATGGTCCTTCGGGACACGAACCTTTACGCCGTGCCTTCCAACGTTTCTGCGACTGGCTGACGAACCTTCGTTATAAAGCTGGACGAATCACGACAGATCACTCACCGCGAGATTTTCAGATGCGAGTTTAAACCTTCGATGACACTGTGGGTATGATCCACCTCTAAGTTGATTCTGATGCTCTGTACCCTATTCCAATATGTGGAATATCGTGGGTATTCATGGAATATCTATTTTCAATTACGATTTCCAAAGATGACTTACAAATATAAGTCGGAATTAAAATATAACAACAAAATTGTTCAGATATCATTTTTTCTTTCTCAAAATATTATATCTGAACAACAACTGTGTAGATTTTTAGCTTCTAATATTGAAATTTGTAAAGATATACTTGTTTGAATTTTTTTTTCGTTTTTTTACTCATGGTTATCTAGATTCAAATTTAAATGAGAAAACTGTTGAAATACATTCTTCGAGATTTCGAAATTGACGCAAGATTTTTTTCATAACGATTGGATTCTTAAGATGAGCTTTCAAAAATTGCTCTTGATCGAAAAAAGAGGTGTGTCAACGAAGGATTAGCATAAACCACCCAATTTGAAAAACCCTTTAGATAATTCCAATCAGCCAACTCTCCCAAAACTTTTACCACCGAGGCAAGAAACTCCTTAACGCGATACCTCAGCATTCCCAGGGCAAACACTCTAACTCTGGTTGGGCTTGTCCGTTTGGTTCTCGCGTAACACCAGCGCCGATGCTATCTGCTTGTTCGCTGGCTCACGAATCGAAGGAGGAAGACACGAGCGGGTCGGCCAACAGCTGATCGCTCGATCGTGGCCACCTCGCGTGCCGAGCTAGGCTCGCGCCCGCGCCCGCGCTCGTGCCCGCGTGGCCAGCCATTACGCAATTAACATTCGGTTTAATTACCTGTTCGCAGAGCTTAACGGGCGGGCCCGTTGCCCCGGTCATCGCCGGTAACTTGTTTCTCAGGAACCTCGCAGAAAAGCCTGCCATCTCGTGTTGCTCCTCGTTAGGCGCCCAACACCTGACCAGTTCCGCGCTCATTTATTTGCATACCCGGTGTAATTGCGCCACGCCGCATCGCGACTTGCTGCGTCCTTGGTTCTTTTGTTCCCCAGGTAATCGTAGGAAACGTTATTCCTGCTTCCTCCAACGCGCCTGTATTCCACTTCCGGGGGTGACGAAACAGAGGCCGATGGGTAGCAGGGTTTGTCGAGGATGAATTTGCTCGAAATCACTTTCGCTGGCTCCACTGCCATAGCAGTTTCGCCTTGCACTTCCATCGTCACGAAGCAGTAACTCAGAAAAAATCGTGATACCGAGCTGAATGCCGAATCGAGCCCTTCTCTTCGGTAAAAAGTGCACTCGAATTAATAGATATCGCGGGATAAGATGTGACCTTTAGAGGTTCGGCTGGTCGACTTAATAAAGCGAAGTGGAGCAGTAACTTCAGCTTGGGCAATCCCGGCGCACGGATAGAAACAAGTTGCGCCAATTTCAGGCTTGTCGTGATTGTTTCGACAGGTTCGCTTTGTAATAAGGATCACCAATATCACGAACTCACGACCACCGTTTATAGAGCAGTCGATAGCCTGCTTGGAAGGTTGGATCACAGGGTTGGATTTCGAGATTTCGCGTCCCTAGGTTAACAAGTGTTTGCCGCCCTTTCCACGACATACCAGTAACTATCATAAAATATTTTAATTTAAACAAGTCGAGGCAATATCAAAATTAATTGAATATGACAACTCATACATGTATGAGTTACTGCTAATTCGCTATATGAAAAAGAATTGACTGATTTGTTTTTGAAGTTGTCTCAACTTTCTGCGTTTACACCTTCTCCAATTCCTTTCGCTCAAAATTCGTCGCTCCCCAAAATTGGCCGCCTCTGGAAACTTATATATTCCGTAGAATATTGATAAAATTCCTGATATTAGTCTACGGACCAAGTACCTATATACCTAGTACCCTTCTTGAAGCTCCCCAAATCCGCGCAGTTGGCCATAAATCAACCCCAATGACTTCATTCAGAGTTATTCCTCTTCTTCCGCGACGATACAATCACTTTCGCCAAGTACGCGCACACGCGAGCAAATATCCCCCAACTGGTCGCGGGAAGACGATTCCGTGAGGGATCGACATCCCGCTCACGCAGGTGCGAACGCGTTATCCACGGCGATTTCTCGAGGATTGCAATTCGCGGACGGGGGTGTGAGAACGGCACCAAGGGGTCCCGTTCTCTCCTCCTCTCTTTCTCCCTCAATTTCAGCCTCAACCAATTCCAACTTCGGTGGAGGCGCGCGCGTATAACGTAACTTCTGGCCGGGGCAATCTGACTCGAAATCACCCGTTGGCTGAATTATCTGCCCGGTAACTGCGTGCCGTTCCCGGATTGCAGCAATTACCCTGGCCTGGGTAATTATCGAGGAGAAGGACTCGAGTGTTGTTTAATCTGTGATCTGCTGGCCTGGGCTTCTTCGATTACGTCAGGGAACCCCGAAGGAAGGGAGGTTCGTGGCCAGCACAGAGCTGCCTCTCTGTCTTTACCTCCAATCCTCGGGCTTCTGCTTCGATCTCGTTTCAAACTGCTACTCCACTTCCCTCCTCGCTGCCTATCAACTATTTCGCACCGTTTTCCAGCGACGAAGAAACTCGCGAATTATCCGTCAACTTTGGTTTCAAAGTTGTCTCTGCTCTTTCTGCGTTCACCACTCAGTTATTTTGAAAATACAAGTGCTCGGAACAAAGCATTCGTGTGTCATTAACGCAGCCTTCGTAGCTGAACGAGGATCGCACCTCGATGGCACAAGATCGTTATGGATCTGGGATTTTGCAGAGGAAATCGTTTAGTATTTATCCTGATTTCTAGCAATTCTCTGCCGCGAGTCAGTGAAGGAGTGAAATGCAAAGTACCTAAGCGTGGAAGAAAGAAGACGGTGAAAGCGGAGATGGAACTAGAGTGGCTGAAACGAGTCTCTCAGATATGACAGATACGTTGCCTTGCCCGCTTTTAATTATAGGGTTCCATGCGAGAGGAATATCTCACGAACTCTTCCCCTCCTCCATTGTCGTGATACATTGTGCTTAGTTGCTTCTCCTTCGTTTTCTGACCGTTACACTCATACAGGGTGTCCCACTTCAATTCTCAATCTCGTAAAGCAACGTTGAGTTTAAAGGACACGATTCTGGCAGGTTGAAGTATGTATCGTGATCGGATTGTAGAGGGAACAATGGCTACCATTAAATATAAAAGCGATTTGACAAGGCGGCGCGAAAAAGGGCCCCGAATAAATAATGGATCGCACTTGGCCGAAACAGCAACGCACCGATCGATCTCTGCGCTAATGTATTCGGCCTCGGAAGGCTACAACCCGGCCGAAGACAATATTTTTAGGTTTGGCTTGGTCATCAGTTTGTAATTAAAAGTTCCCCCGATGGGACCGCGGTCGGGGCCCGTGTCATTATTTCGAAACGCGCGGCGCCAGGACCCAGTATCTCATCCTTCCCCTAAAATGCACCGTGGACCGGGGACCTATCTACCTGGTGTCGAAAATATCTTGTTCGACTGTTTAAAAAATCCACGTAAACTAAGTAGTTTAAATAAACTCGAACGACACTGAATTTTCTAACAAGCGAAATAAAAGGGAGTGTCTTTGGAAAGAAGTTTGGAGAAAAGTTTCATTGGATTTTTGTTAAAGAAATGATTTGTTGGTAGTTTGTTAAGAACGAAAAGGAAGGCCCGCTATGTTTGCGACAGTAACGTGTCGCAATTATCTGAAAGCGATCGTCCAACCCCTGGAAACATTAATCACGATCCGTCGTCTGTTTCGCTTAAAAATGATTATTGCTCGTAAATACGGCCGATCGCGACCCGTATCTTCCCCCCTCGGGCCGTAATTAATACTTCCCTTCGCGCATTCGATAATTGTGCCGATACAATTTATCAGGTAGCCGGCCGATTCTCCGTCAGCCTCGACCGCGTACCGTTACGAGTTAAAAAGAAGATGAACGAGGCCCGTGTGACACGCATAATAATAAGCGTTCTCCATTTCCTTCACACTTTGTGATGCCGTGTACGTCGTTTATGCAGCATGAAATTAAAAGCCACGCGATCGATTATGACCATTAAATGGTCACACCGCGGCCAGATTAATGCGAAACGAAAATTAAAGCTTTGGCGGAGACCTTGCGATTACCCGTAAACCACATGGAAATGAAATATGGATCTGGATGTCGAAAGAGACAGATAAACAGCGCCCCGAGTAGTCACTGATATTTCAGTCATTCAAGAACGACAGTTGAAGAATCCTTGTAGAAAACACTGTAGTAGGTAAGTGCTAAAAATGAAATTCAAAAAAATTGTGATTTTATCCAAACACTATAATTTTTTTATACTATTACATTTAGCCCGTTTTTAATAAACTACTTGTTCATTTTCTCGAAAAACTAGCTCCCCCTCCCCGGACGTGTGACACCTGCGTCTTTTTCCTGAAATCCGTCACTGCTACTATTATAATTCTATTTCCCTGGAAATTCGTTCACTGTCATCCCTCTTCTCTTTTCTTAATCTCCTCTTTCCTCCATCGCCTTGCTATAGGTTTAGTTTTCAAAACAGTATGGATGCTGAATCTGTCTCATTCATACCTTACTTGTTTGTAAGATTTTTTTTCACGTGATAAACTCGTTATTATTCTCATTATTAATTTCCTTAATTCCTCTCAATATGACTCACACAAAGCAATTTCTACTGCAACGACCTTCAGCCCCTCGCTACCCCAAGTTTCTCGTCGCGAAAAGGGTGAAAGCACCCCGCGAACCCGCACCAGAAAGCAGATCATTCGGCACCCGGTATAAAGATGGTCCATGGTGCGTGTCTAGAGGCCTTCTTTAAAAAGCGTGCACAGAGATGGGCGGAATGCCGGCGAACGTTTTATTTACGGCCACTGGGACAGTTTTTAATTTGTTCTCCCTCGGGCGGACAGGGGATGTCGGCAGAGGAACGGAGTGGACGTAGGGGACTCCGGGCCGATAGAAGAGGAAAGGAGAGGAGAAACGAGCTCTGTTCCTCGGTCTTGGAGGAGTTTTCGACCTGTTAGTCGTTAGAAGCCGGGGGAGGAGGCGTTTCTACGGTGTTGTGGCGCAGCCCGAGGGGGAGCGAGAGGAGGCGGCGGTCGACGCTAATAAATCCTTAATTATAATTGCGCGGACGCGTGACGAGAATAACTCTCTGATTTAATTATCAGGATCGCCGGTCGTTATTGGCGCTCGAGCATCGGGGTCTCCGGCATTTCTGTGCGACGCAGAGGGTCAGCGGGTCGTCGTTGCTAACCGGGGGGAGCGGAGGGTGGCGCGAGGCTTTATCTCATCTTTATGTTTGTTTAATTTGCCGAAAGTGACGACCCGGCGACCGTGCCGATAACTCGATGGGAGACCTACGGCGGCTCTTATCGGTCACGGTCCTGCGGACGGTGAATGGAAATTAATCCGTGTCACGCGATTATCGCATTGTCCGGCTTAATTTTAACGAGCTGTCGCATCGATTGTCGCAATCGTGTCCTATCGGTTGTTTTCGTGACGCGCGGCTTGTCCTCGTAAACAGATACGGGGCAATCGAAGCTTTCCGCTCGGAGAAACCGAGGGAAACGGTTGCGGCTCATTGAGACGAGGAAATTATCCACTCTGAATAAGGTGCAATTACTCTCGTCACATTCTTACGTCCTCTCAGAAACTCCTCTTACCTATCCGAATCTTTAATTATTTCCCTATTCGACTATTGTGATATCGTCTATCGTACTTGTCTATCCTCTCATCTTTTCTCCATCATCCAACGTGTCCAAAATACCTGTCTGCGCTTCTCCTATTGTGCTCCTAATTGTAAATTCGATCACATATCCCCCTTATTTGTAAAATCGTCCTGGTTGCCCATGTCTCAGCATTGGATTCTTCGTTTATGTTGTCTCGTCTACAACGCACTGCCTTCTCGTTCTCCCCCTTATCTTTACGCCCTTCTTCGTAGTAATTTTTCCTTTCACTCGACCAATTCTCTCGACGAGTTCCACATCTAAGTTTCAAGCATCTTTTTCTCACACTGCCGCCTATTATTACTTCAACGCTCTTCCACCTTTCATTCGTGAATTAATATCCCACTCGTCCTTCAGATCCCACACTCGGTTATTTATCCTGCAGCACTATTCCTAGCACAATTCACTTATCCTTTCCGTCCTGCCTCCCGTTCATGTGCATTTACTCTTCTTTGTACTTTACTTTTTCTTTTTACCTTACCTTTCCTTGTCCTGACTTTGTATTTCTCGTGTTTACCTTAAATGCACAAGATAATATTACTTTAATTTAGTTAAGTTTAATAAGTTAACTTCTTTATTTGTTTTTTCTTCGTCTATGCCTTTGTAAATTATGTTTGTTTTCTTTGCATTAGAATAATAAAGAGTAATTATATGATTATAATAATAATAATATTAATACTTTGAATTTGTCTAAATAGGCTCGCTTTTATGAAGAATGTTAGATCTGCGTTCGACGAAGGAGTTGGAAGAAGTCGGAGCGTCGAGGATCAGCCCCTAAAACGGAAGAAGCGTTCGCCATCGGGGCCCGTAATTAAAGCCGCCCCGTCGTCCAAAAATCGCTCCAGTTCGATTTCTACTCGCAGCCGGTCGTCGTAAATCAGCGGAGACAGAAAAGGTCAGACCGGGTCGTCGAACGGGGGGACGTCGTGGCCGATCGTTCTGCTCGACGGATCGCCCTGGGCGCGAATCGATCGAGAGACAGCCTCGATTCCGTTGGATACACGCTACACAGCAACGGGCCGCAATTAGGCGCATTAGTTTTTGCGCAATCGACCGCTCGCGCCGAATAGACTGACAGACCGGCGCAGTCTGCGTATCGAAAAAGCGAAGGGGAGGGAGCAGAAACAATAATTACTCGCGGCCCTGTCACTCGAGTGATCGAGACGGGGCTGCGATACCGAAAATCTCGGCTATTCGTCTCTAGCCAGAGGACGGGGGCCGCGGCTCGGCCCAGGAGAGGCGTGTCCCCTGATTATTATAATTATTTCGGTGCTGGCGAGCGGGCCCAGGGACCGTAATTAACGCAACCACGGGCCCAGGACATCTTGACAGATCCGAGTTCCCGGTAATGATAAAAAATAGCCGTCCGTGGGCCCGTTCTCAATTACCTCTAGGAGGACGCTGGCGCTGGCGGAATTGACGAGGCAGGAAAACAATTCGCGTGGTATTTGGGCCCCGATCCCCCGAAGGGAGAGATCTAGTCTCGACGGGCCTGTCCGCCTGCCGGCTTGGCAATTAACCGGCTCGTTCCGACGAGCATCATCCCCGGGATCCCTCGGGTCCTCGCGTAAAAAAGGTGTCGCCTAATGATCTAGAAAATGACTGGGAACTCGGAGCAGCCGACCACGAGGAGGACTGCGCTCCACGGCGATGTTTCTTTCTTTTTCTTCCTAAACGGAAAGATTGCGGTGGGTTATTGTGAGGTGTCGGTGGGGAATCTATTGTTTATTAGATGTTATCAAGCTTGACGAGATCTCAGCATCGGAGTAGCCTGACGGTCGATGGAGTTCGGTCGGTTTGCTAGCGACGAGCTTAATGAAAACCACTGGGCCCACTGTCATTAAGGGGGCCCCGTTCCCTTTCCCTTTCCCTTCGTGCCGCGGTCTTTGTTTCATTGGCTGGTGTCGGGGCCCGGGAGCGCGCGGACCGAGGGGGAGGAGCTGCGGGGGTCCGAAATCGTCTGTCATCTCCGAACGACTAATGGTCGCTTCACGCTGCTTCATTATATTTTCTAAATGTAAATTCGTACACGGTCCCAGGGCCTCTCCGTCTCTCCTGGCCAGCGCCCGGGGGTCGAGGGGGGGTCCTTATAAAACTTTTCGGACTCTTTCCCCCTCGCCAGCGAGACAGAGGCCAGAGGCAGGGTCCACCCGCGGGCTAGAGTCGCGCATCGTTGATTGCAGGCGACAGTTTATGGTCCTGTCTCGTCCTGCGGACCAATTAGCCCCCTAGCTTCCAAGAACAGGACCGTGCATCCCCCTTTTCCCTCCCACGGTAAAGTCCCAACGCTCGTTTCATCATTTTACGGCCTGGACTCTAACGCGACCACCGTCTCGAGCTTTTTCACGCTGCGAGAGCAATACTTTAGTGAAGTCCCCATTCTGTTAGGCGTAAATTACACGGCTGTGTGTATTCGGTAACCGTTAACGGGGGGGACGAGTTAATCTATCGAAGAATTTAATAGTCACGCGATATCCGAACCTGTTACTCTTTGCAATCAAAGCAAGCAGAATCCCCGTTAACCCTTTAGCGTACAGTGTGACGTATACGTCACATCATTTTCAGACGTATAAAAAAAATCGATAGTCGATAATTTTGGGTCCCAAAACGGTTCAGTTCTCTAAATTGCCCCGAGATGCAAGCCACTGATGCGTTTACCTCTGTAAATAATGTTTGCAGTAACCATGGAAGCGTTTCTAGCGAATGCATGTTGGACATTTTTCGATAACTTTAAACGTTGCTCTTGCTTTCTTTAAACAGTTGAGAGTAAAATTATTTTTTTACATTTTATTTGGTAGATACGTGTACATTAATTGTTATACTAAAAGAATAATGTTTGTAAAGTTTGATTTATGAAAAAAAATCGCTTTTTTAATCCGTACACACGCAGTTTGACTGTATACGTCACATCAAGAAAACCATATTTCGACAGGCTTTTTTGGGAAAATAACGATGAAGTGCATGTATTGGGACCATTTTTCAGTTAACTAATCGCAAGAAATCATTTTCTTCCGCCGAGAAAAGTGTCTGAGCCTTAAAGGGTTAACACAGGTGACTCCTCGGGTCCGTGGAGCGTCGTCAGCGCGCTGGAGGAATTCGTCGAGGGAGATGAAAAATAAAAGTAATTGGAGGGTGGGAGAAGAAGAAAAGGAGGGTTGGGGGAGGGCGAATCGCCCGAAGCGTGGTGGACGATGCGTCGCGGCTATTATCGGGCCCCGGTCTTTTTGCGAGGCGGACCGATCGGTGGGCCATTGTCTCGAGATGATTGCAACACGTTCGGGGCTGCTTAATATATAGGGACCGAGGGCCCCCCTAACTCTCTGTCCTCTTTCCTTCCAATTCGACCTCCTCCCCCCATCTCGGCCCGGTCGAGCTGCAGCAGAAGCGGACCCTGACCGGGCCACAGAGACACACGCGGAAGGGCGGGCACCTGTGCCCCTCCCCCGGTACCATCCATGGAGAATACGGGCCCTGGTTAATGGGATCGCCCCGGATCGTCCTGCAGCCTCCCCGTTTCCCCATCGTTCACCCATCGTCTACCCTTTGTCTTCTATCTGCCTCCATATTGCATTTGCGAGCAATAACGCGGGCCTCTCGCATCTAATGCACGCATCATTGAGCGAAGATAATGCTGGAATTTCATGGGTAACGTTGAGCGGACGGGATTAAACGCATCAGCAGGAATTTAAGTCCCCAGAACCCCCGCGGGACACGAAATCTGCGACCCAACGGCATAATGAAGATATTAGAAACATAACGCCAATCAACCTCCGTGTACCGTGCAGGTAATGAGACTGGCAGGGACCAAAAGAAAAGGGAAGAGAGCAGGCGAAAAGGGTTTCCCTTTTTTTCTTCTATTATTCGTAGAGGATGTTCGAAGCCGTAGAAGGGGCCAGGTTCCCGATCAGGGTGCAGGGACACGCGGCACGGGGGGTGGGCACTCCCCAAACTCCCTTTGCCCGGTGTCCGTAATGGTTAATGGGATCGGCGCACCGTGGTCCGAATAAGGGAAGTAGGGGACATTCGTGTATAACTTTTGAACTATAAAAGATATCGGAATGAAAGTTGCGCCAAAAAATAGGAAAAAATTATCCCTTTCTAATAATGTATAATTTAATATTTTTTATATTTATTTATTTATTTCTCTTTTTTTAACTTATTTGTGATAAAAAAAATTAATTCTGTTTATTTGGTACCTTATTTAATGCGCTTTAAGTGATTTAAATCGCATGGTGAGGAAATTTTTCGTTTCCAAGTTGTAAGAAAAAGTCAAATAGTAGGGGAAACCTCATTTTTCGGCCGAATGTCCCCTACTACCCCTAGTCAGACCACTGTGCGGCGTTAGCAATGGGCTCGGCACGCTTCGAATTTCTTGAAATTCTATTTAAAATTGAAAGTTGACCGAAAACCGCTCGCTGTAAAACTATTTACTTTAGGTACAATTCCTTCTCCACTACTAGGACTTGTGTATCGCATGGTGCAAGTCACTCCGCGCAACCGAATCGCGGAGGAGCTCGAAAGAGAGGGAGAATCGAGTGACCCATCGCTATTGCCGTATCCCTCGCCTCCGCAAGCTACCTCTGCGCCCTTCGAGCCTCGCTCGATTACTCTTTTCTTCGCTTCTCGATTCCGCTCGTACGGACCCTGAGAGAGTCTCGCGAGCTACCTCGACGACAACACCCAATGAACGACCGCAGAAAAACTCAAGCAATTTGAGTCCCTCCGTTGCTTATTACCAATCGCCTCGTCAGTCACAAATTGGCCTGGCGAGGCCCCGGTACGCGCCCCCTTCGCTCAGCCTCCGTCCACCTTTTTCGTTCCCTTATACCGCTTCTTCTTCTCCTTCGTCTTCTTCTTTCTGCACGGTTTGTCTTCGGGCCGGCCTCTTCCCTCGCTCGGCCGGAGAAGCGCGCTCGCGCTACCACACACGCGGCCTGGGACCCGGGGAACCGCATTTGCAAGTGAGATTGAGTACGGCGAGGTTGACGAGACGTTCGCACGTTTTTTCTCGCCGAAAACCTCGACGAGGAACCGCACCGCCCCGAGAACACCACCCCCACCCCCTTCCTGGTTCATCGCCTCCTCCTTTATTTATTTCCCTCCGCCTGTTCCGCCGACGTTCTTCCACTGGATCCCTTAAAATTCTGGCGTTCTTTGGCGAGTGATCGTGATATCTCAAATTAGTTTAAAGGACAAATAAGTTTCGGAAACTCGCAGGGATGCGAAATTGGCGAACGTCCTATGAATATTTGAGACAGAAGAGAGGCTCGCGTTACCTTTGTAAGCACAGGTGCTGCAAAGTGTACCTCTAAAGACCAGTAAACTGTGCATTAATGAACCCGCGAAGAACGGACGGCTCAATCAATTACCCAGATCACGTAATCTAAAGAGCAACGTAAATTCACGACAATGTAGTGCGTGCCCATCCCCTGCACTCCGCCTGACTCGCGCCGGGCTTGTCTGTCGGTCCGGGCGGAATCGCTAAGATGACAAACCACGGATTGGCCAACTTATTATTGGTTATTGATCGGTTATTTATTCAAATGAATGCAGATTACCGTGGCGGGTTTTCAATGTGCGGCCAGTTAGCGGGCGCAATGAATAAATTGCTACCGGGCGCTCGCGCGCGCCGCTACTTAGCGTCGTTCCTCTTCAAGATCCACCGAGGATCGAGTGACGTCGGGCTACGTGTGCGCAAATCGACGTCAATCAAACTCTAATTTTACTAGCTCGATTGTCTTGCGCTCGGTACCGGCGAGATGCTTACGGACATTTCAACTGCTGAGGCAGTTAGAGACGGTACGATTCGAGGCGCTACTACTTGTCTGACAGATTCTTCAATTCGCGACTGGAAATACAAAGAAATAGAAAGACGCAGGAATAGCCGAGCCCCAAGAAGGCCAATCGCTCATGCAGCGGTCACACAAGAGTCCCAATGCCTCTCCCCGCCCCCTGTCGAATATCAGCCAAGTGAGGCACAGAAGTATCGCCCGGATGCGCATCCCACGCGCATGAATTAAAGGCTACGTTAAGGCACGGCTGGTTAGTCTTGATTTATCCCCAAGCATCGGTCTTCTCTGGTTCTTTTGTTTCGTCGTTGGCCTAACCCCGTCCCATCGAGCTCGTCTATCCGCGCTCCGCTCCGCTCGATGCCCGTAATAATCCCGCGAGAACTCGGCCCTAACAAATGCGCTGTTTTCAGTATACCGTCCAGCCAGTCATCCCGCAGGACCTCACGACGTGCCTGCCATTAGTCTAACCGGGAAACGTGATGGAAAGGTTCGCTGCGTGCCGGCCTAACGCCGGCTAACAAACATTGTTGTGACTTCCACGGGGTGAAACCGGGTATCCGTCATCTTGCTGATCTCACCTGGCTCCATCTGCCTCGTATCTTTTCTTGCTCCGCTGGAACTTGCACAACTTGCTCTCACCCGTCCTCCATCACCTCCCCCATCTGTATGTTGGTTCGACCGACGTTCCGTTCCCCCTTTTCTTCGAGGTGTTCCCGAGTCGTCCACTTCCACAATCACCGACGCATTGTCGGCCTTAAGAGATTGCCCTCTGTGCCCGAGAGTTATGCGGCTGGGACGGCTACGCCTCCTTCGAGGCTGGACGGAACGCTTCTGGTACCCGGTAACCTGTTGTTTCTCCGGACCCACGAGACTCCTCTTTTTGGGCCCCGCGTCTACCGCGACCCTCGGGGGAAACGGGCGAGACTGAGGAATGACAGGCTTACGCGCCAAAAAAGCTAGGCGCTTATTTAAAATCGAGGACGTGATTGCGTATCGCGGAATTAAATGGCGCTCGACCGACGAACGGAGCAGGCTGGGCGAGGCGGGGGAACGCTGAACGCGAGCTGAGTGGAGAGAGGCCAGTCAATAAAGTAAGGGGACGCTAATTAGAGAGCCATTACACGATAAACGGTGACATGCGGTTGACGCAGCTCCAACGACATGCAGTTAGTTGTGTCTTCTTGGATAACCCCGGGCGATAAACCCCGACGATACTCCCCGCTAGCGCGACGCGAACAGCGTTTCGCGAACAACGACGGTAGTGTCAACGCATGTGTCTCGCATCACAGCGAATCTCGATCCGCCTTTGCGGCGCTGCGCACAGCCTCCGCGCTTTTTGCCGGACCCGCAGAAACGTCCCTTGGATGCTTCTTGTCGAGTGAACCCCTGTGACCTCTGGCCTTGACCGGGGGACCACGCGACACCGTCCACGAGGCGAAACTCTCCTTGCTGAATATCGGTGTACGATGCATTCAGCTCCACTTTGTCGCCCGTTTTCCACGCTACTGTCGATAGACATTCCATGCGAACTCGGACAGATTTCGGAGTAAATTTTCGTAGATTGCCGAAATTTGAATATGTTGTAGTCTTTAGTGACATTTAAACGTATCTCAAAGGGTTTTTCAAAATTTTGAAAAATGTCGATTTTACAGGTGTTTGAAGGTAACTGCTAACTTTTTTCAGTAAATTATAGCTATGGAGGTAGTAAACGGGTGGAGATGAGATTTACGGTACTTATAGAGAAGACATTGAAGTTTTAAGAAAAAATTATTTCATTTTAAAAATAAATTTGTAAATTTTTGTGCAAATATTTTAAACAAATGCGGATATTTAACATCGGGCGCGATTTTAAAAATCTGAAAAAGGAGAATATAGTTCTCTCCTTCCCCTTGATGGACAAATTTTCAAAATATGGACATTTTAAAATTCGCGCTGTAATTCACACAAATCGACTGACTGAGCCGGTGTGATTTGACGCAGCGTCAACTTTCGGCACTTTTTACAGCGCCAATTTTAAAATGTCCACATTTTTGAAAATTTATACATTAAGGGGAAGGATAGAACTATATTCTCCTTTTTTCTCAGATTTTTAAAATCGCGCCCGATGTTAAATATCTGCATTTGTTTACAATAATTGCACAAAAATGGTTAAAAAATTTTTTAGCTGAAAAAATTTTTTCTTAAAACTTCGATGTCTTCCCTATAAGCACCGTAAAGCTCATCTACATCCGTTTACTACTTCCATAGGTATAATTTACTGAAAAAAAGTTAACACTTACCTTCAAACAGCTGTAAAATCGACATTTTTCAAAATTTTGAAAAATCCTTTGAGGTACGTTTAAATATCACTAAAGACTACAACATATTCAAATTCCAGCAATCTACGAAAACTTACTCCTAAATCTGTCCGAGTTCGCATAGAATGTCCGGATAGAAAGTAGCGGGGATAGGCTCGCCCCGAATGACTCTCCGATTATTGAAATCTCGGAGCGATCGTTCCCGCGCGGCACACCGAAGACGCCGCAATTGTTCCGGAGCGAGAGCAGACCGGTCGTCACTCATCAATATGGAGTAGCCGTCGCGGCCAATCCGGCGGCAGCCCTTGGCCAGCCCTTTTGAAGGTTACGAGGCGGGCAGCGGACTGTCATTCCTTTGATTGGCTTTTAGAGAGGGCCACCTTCTCTCCCCTCGGGAGAGCCCTTTTGTTTCTCCTCCCGATCCCTCGCTCTCTCTCCCGCGTCCTTTCTCCCCCGTTCCGGCGATTCCTCGGCCTCCCCTTCGGCTTCTTTTTACTTTTAATCTGGCGACCGCTTTCGGTCGGATGAGGGACAGCGACCTTTTTGCTCCTGATAGTAGCTTCGTCTCGTGCATGCTTCGCAGCTATTCGTGTCCATCACGCGAGATATCGTTGCACCTCCGAAAGACGGTATCATCGTTGACGCTTCGTGTCGTCGGCCATCGACAACATTATCCTTCTTTTGCGTCCGACGTAAGAGAAGAGAAAATTTTCTTTCGGGACGATTTTATTTAACGACTCCTTGAGTGCTTGGAGGGTGGGTGGCTGAGTCTCGTGGAGGCGAACGCACCAGCATCTGGCAGGCGCTCGACCAGCGTGGCGCCATTCCAGACACACACGCGTTTCTTTTCTTCGACTGTCGGGATTCCGTGTAATCGCGTAGCAGGCGCGTGCTACGAAACAGATAGGGATCTCCGCGGCCATCTCGCTCCTCGGGCACGGGCCAACCTTCCCACACCTACCGATCTACCTGACCTGCCTACCAGGTAACTATGCTAACCTTGATAACCCTGGCTGGGCCGACGCGGTTCCGTCCACCAGCTCGGTCCTTTGTCCACTGGCCGTCAAACACGTGTACGTTTCAGCGAAGGACGGGTGTTAAAAAGAAATATGGATCTCTTCAGATCTATTCTTCGTCCTCCTCCTCCGCGGGTTCCAATAGGTGCGCGGGGCCTTCGTTTAACGTTTAACATTTAGGGAAGACCGGGGCAAGTTGATACGTTTTTCAATTTTCAATTCTTTTCATTTTTGTTTGAATTAATTATTTAATAACAAATATGCTGAAATATACTTTGGCCCTTCCTCTTTAATATATTGTAAATTAAATGTTGAGGAAATACATACACAAACATCTCTATAAAAAAATGTACAGCATATAAACAAAATAACAAAATGTAATTACCTCACCTTCAAAGGACTCAATGTGATGCCCAATTAATTTGAGTGATAAAATTCTCTATCCCGTCTCAAGACGGATTGGAAAGTGAACACAACTATTTACGTTTTCTCTATAGAAACGAAAACAGTTAAAAATGGATTGCTAAAGTCAAGGTACACAGACGTACGCTAGATCGTACTAAAGAATTGATCAAGAAGCTTCACATATCTCGCACACAAGGAGCTACATATATACAGTGTCGAGATAATTCGTTTGTATCAACCTGCCTCTGTATCAACTTGCCCCGGTCTCTCCTACGTATAAATTCAGAATCTTAGGTACGTACCTACGTGTCGTGTTGGTTTGTGCTTAAGCAGCCTACGCTGAAAAAGTACGACTTTGAAATTCAATTATCTCTTACACCGAAAAACCAAGATTCTGCGCGAAAGCATGGTCGTGGAGCGCCCAGCGAGCGTCAAGCTGGCAATTAAAATCGGGGACTTCCGTCATCCTCGACAAAGGAGGGCCGGCAGAGCACGGGTGCAAAAACCCGTGCACCGACAGCGCCGGAGTAGAATGAAGAACGACTTGTCGGACAATCAGGATCGCGCCTCGATAATGGAACGTTAAAAACCGAGCGCTGGTCTGGGAGGCAGCTGCGGAGGGCGCGGACGAAAAAAGGATCGCCTCCTTTCAACGCTTCGCGTCGTGCACACACGGCCACGGAGAGCTGTTGCGCGCGCGGTAATTACTTCATCGGCGCCGAAAGGATGAAAGAAAGGAGCCAGGTGACAACTCGATCCCCTTTCGCGCAGTCATTCCTCTGGCGGAGGAACGGGCGAAGAGAAAAGAGGAGAGGCGCGTGAAAGTGCAGCTTGGTCTCGAAGGAGACCCAGCGGAGCCTGGGGAGAGAAAAGTATGCGTTCACGTCGACGGGACGACTAATGACGCCACGAGAATGATCCAACCCCATGCGGCTCGACCGTGTTGCGCAGTCGTCGGCTCGAACAAAAAGAAACGAGGTTGACTCGACCTGGAGGAAGGTCCGCGCCCCCTGGTGACATTTCCCATTCTTCTCGGCACGCTATTACCAGGTCAAAGCTGCCGCCCCCGCGGGACGTCCTGCGCCCACTCCACTTTTCAGCTTTTCTACGGGAATACACTCGTTCCCCTTCCACGGTTTAGCTTTCCCCTCTAGACGGACCCGCGGTCATCGATATTCCGCAGACGGGACCGATCATCCTTCGGCTCTCCCTTTCTCACCTTTTTGTACCTCGCTTTTTACTCTTCTTCCTCTCCTCGGGGAATAGGATTCTACCACGATGTCGGTGTTACGAAGTAGATACGGTCGACTTTAATAAACCAAAGGAAGAGGAGAATTTTTCCTCTTCGAAGGTGGAAAAACGACCCCACCAGTTCATCCTTCGATCCGCGGAACCCGCAGAACCCGTTGCTCTCGATTAATCCTCCGCGACGAGTGTTTACCCATTCACCTGTCACAATGCGCATCGATCAGGTTTAACCGGGATCGGGAGGAAACTCTTTTATCAGCGTGCGATATCGAGTGGTGGGAATCACTTGAACGAGCCCAGCCTCGAACAACGAGGAATCGAGTGGAAATGCGCGTCGTACGCGTCGCGGGGTGGAGGAGCGACGTGCAGCGTAGAAGGGGATGGCCCTTGATTCTCGTTCGTGGGCATAATAATACAGACGGCAGCGAGCCGCTGGCTCGAAAAGCGAAAACCGCGAGCGAACCGCCGCGCTGCGCCGACAGAGAGCAGAACGGAGAGAGAGGGCTGTAATGCATGCGATTATGCGGATCAATGAGCTATGGCCCTATTTATGGCTCTATCAGTCGACCGCTACCAGGACCTCGATCCCTACTCTCCCCCCTTCAATCCTCCTTTTCTTCTTTCTTTCGCGATGATGCCTCTTGCGTGACCGTTCGCGGATTCTGAATCGAACGGCTAATGCCACGATAACGCGAGGGATGAATGCGCGGCGAAGAAACAAAGAAGCAAGCTTCAATGAAGCTCCGCATATCCTCGAGTAGGTATCTGGGCCTTCATTGTAATTCACAGAAAAAATGGCAATATCTTGAATTAGCCATCTTGCAACGTATTTATTGAAGCGAAGCTAGCCGAGTGGGCTGAGAGAAATTCCGATCTCGCTCGTCTCCTTCCTCGTTAGAAAGTCAAAAATCAAACAGGTCCCCTGTTACGATCCAGGGCTGAGGCCTCTTAATACCTTTATTATACGAACGATCCTAATATCTTAATACTGGCCGCACAGGGTGGTATACGAGAGTTACACGAGGGTCTAATGGTCGACTCAATTAAGACACCATTAGACCAGCGGCATTTACATGTTAACGATAATAACCGTCATGATACATTCCCCTGGAATAATGTTCCGTGTGTACGCGGCCTGACCACCGCCCGGAAGTGTACGCGTCGCCGTATAATTTCTTTTAATGGCCACCCCGAACCCTTCCAGGCACCGATACCCCACCGTCAATTTGCGAATCTTGTCTCTCGCGGCGGCATTAGCGGAACACTTTGTTGGTTCTCTTAATCGTTCAGCAGACCACTGCGCTTTTACGACCTAGAGCGCGCGATCTTCCATCAGCCTGGAACGAAACACCGTTTCGCCCTTGGCTCGAGGTAATTGGTAATTCCTTTAACTCGAGGCTACCGTGTCTCTGCGAACGCGCCACTTTACCTTTCCTTGTCCTTGTCACTGATACCCTCTCTAAACAGTGACACAGGATTGATTGGTAATCTGGCGACCAGCTGCCAGCGAACCCTCTCCCAAACAATCTGCCACGGCAAGATCCGCGCGATTATCAGAAAAGAACGAGTAGAGAGAGAATTTATCGAGGAAAAAGAAGAGGAGGAAAGCGTATTACCTAGCCGCGGATCAATCGAGGGCTTAACGATCGCGCGCTCGCTCTGCCGGCGATGGCCAATAATTTCGAACGGCCCTTAACGAGCCACTCCGCTCGGGATGCTGCGAGTGCGTCAGGTGCAACGTAGGTGTCGTCCTCCTTTTTGCGCAACGCGCTTTGTTAACGCTCGACGCTGGCTCGCCGGTCCACGCAGACCCGCGGAGATTATTGTCGGTGGCGAAAAATAGGCATCGGGACGTTGTCCCCTGCTAATCGAGCGTCGCCGCGCTAATTATCGAGTGCTAATTGAGTTGCAGCCAAGCCGACGGTGTTCTGTGTGGCTGTGCCCTCGAAGAATCGTCTCGGCTTCTCCGCTGGCCATCGCGAGATCACCGAGCGTTAAGCGGCAAACAATTACGCGCCACATTTTATAAGCTTTGACGAATTAGAGACCGAGTTTTAGGAATTAACCCTCGGACTACGGACGCTCGCAGTGACGCGGTGAACAGTTACCGGGTCATTTTGACCCACCGTAATAGTTTCTTATACGCATACGTTTTTAAAGTTTTCGTACGAAATTTGTTATTATTTTTTGGAAATACTGTGGTAAATATTACATAATAAAGGAAGGGAAGCAATATTCAATGAACATACATACGTATATGTAGACACAACGTTTATTACGGAATACTGCAATTTTTACATATACCGTTAAGGAACTAGTTTTTGATCAGTTTAGAGGGCTTCCCACTTTAATATTTATTTTTAACGTAATAAAACTTTAAACCATAAACTTTTTTTATACTAAAAGATGAATTAATGTTTAAACTTTAAGGAAAAATTTTAAAAAGTTGGAAATAAGTACAATTTAATTATTTATGATGTACGGCATAATAAGGTGACTAGGAACTAGTTTTTGATCATCTAAAATACATGGGAACTAATTTTTGATCAGGTTAGGAACTAGTTTTTGATCATCTAAAATAGATGGGAACTAATTTTTTGATCAGGTGAGTAACTAGTTTTTGATCGTCTAAAATACTTGGGAATTAATTTCTTATTAGGTAAGGAACTAATATTTGATCACACATTTTTTTGTATAAATAATCAATGTATAATCATGAAATATATTTTTCGTCAAACGTTATTTATTTTAACTTTTCTAGAAGACTTTTTAATATTTTTTGGTATGGTTTTGCTTAAATTTTTCTTCAATTTTTTTTCTTCATCCTTTTCTTTCTATACCATCTAAACTTAAGTTTTTTATAATTTTATAATGTGCTAACCTATTTTTTATTCAGGTGATCAAAAATTAGTTCTACAAGAAAAAGTTGGAACTAATTAATGATCACTGACTTTTAATGCAAAATAATACATATAATACTAAAATTTTTGCGCTACTTTGTAAAGTAAACTATTGTAAGTAAAATGTATGAAAATAACCTTTAATGTCGCAACACCAGCAAAGAAATCGACTGTGACATCGATGGTTATGTCTTACTTCGCACAGTAAGAGATGGCGTTCAACAGAGACTTCCTTCAAGTGAGCTACCTTACACATTTATTTTCACAAGAACTAACCATACTAACTACTTTTACAGACAACATATATATTTTTGAATTATCAATTTTTATGTTAGTAATTATTTCAAACAATTATTTATTGACATAAACTTAAAATAACGATTTATTTCATGAACTGATCAAAAACTAGTGCCTGATCAAGAACTAGTTCCTTAACGGTAACACTTGTATTTGTCGTGTGGGTTTTACAAACATGTCTGTTGCAGATTTGACATTTGGAATTGTATTTATTGTCATTTCCAATGCAGATATAGGGTAAACCAACCAGTAATTGACCGCATACCAGTGAATGACCATTAGGCAAAGAAATGTCAATTATAAATTTAAAAAATACTATATGTTTAGAGATGGAGTGTAGTTGCACTTTTAATATCCCATATTTTTAGTTATACATATTAAATAAACATTAATAAGTTAAATTCTTAATAAAAGTATGCGGTCATTTACTGGGCTTCTCATTCAACAATTCGGTCATTCACTGGTTGGTTTACCCTAGCACCGTGAGCGTTTTTGTGTTGAATCTGGAGTGACCGTAGCAACAATCGGGTCACGATGACCTGGTAATCGTTGAGCGAGGGTTAAACCAAGAACCGGCGTCGATTGAGTTGAGTATCTCAGCGGAGGGCTCCTCTGAAAGCGTCATCTTTCTCTCGCTTAGCGCTAGAATGTGAAAAGCTGTGGGAAAACTTCCTCGAGCCGATTGCGACAGGCTCGTGGGCCGGTTAGGCAATCGATGAATACGAATGGAAAACGCGTGGGTGCAGTTTTCCTCGTCAGCGCTTATGCAAAGCCGGGGCTGTTGCGGCGGTGCAGCCAGTCTCCGTGGTCCTTGAATAATGCATGCGATATTCGCGCGGTCGAACCAAATACACGCCGGCGTGGACGCGCGCACGTGTGCGCGTGTGTGCATGTACAGGATTCGGCGAGTCCGCAGGTGGAACCGCACGGTTATTAGGATGATTTATACGAGGTGGACTGTCGGCTGGAACCCGAGGAGTCGTCCAGCCGAGTCTTACTTCAGGGTGGCGTGTCCCCCGCCTTCTCGGTCATCTCCACCCCCTGCCCCTCCGGGCTCGCTAATTGTAAGTCTTTTAAGTATACACTTTCGTGCGCCTAAATTCTCGTTTAATTCCTGCCGCTTCTTTTCACGGCAATTTACGTCGCGTGGATCGTTGAAGGGCGAAGTTCTCGGGGAGGGAACGTCTTCGTTACGGGGTGACGTTTTTTTGGGTAAGCGGACCTCGGGGTTACTTTGCAACGTTGCAACAAAGAGAAATTCACGGAGTCGTGTGTGCGAGCCAAGAGCCGTTAAAGAAGCAGAGGACGAAGAGTACGGGAGACAAAAGGGGTTGAAGGAACCCGACTGCGAACGGGGTGGCAGGTAGAACAACGCTATCATTAGCCAGCCGTAAAGGCGGAATGGGAATAACAGTATATGGTAATACCGATGACGGTTACGCACGCTTATTGCCGTAATACTCGATAATAATTGCCAGGTCTGCCAACATACATCAAACGACGTCCGGGTCTGGCGTGAACGTCGAAATGAAACGTCCACTTTGCTACGTTGTGGCTCGCGTTCAACACCGATATCGTTGCGGGGATTTTAGGGCGTAAATAGAACGGGATGTGTCGCGTGTACTCGGTCCAACGATCAGTCATGGGCATGGGCGTCCGGAGGGAGGTGCGAAAGGGGAAGTTGCCCCCCCCCCAGGCTTTTGAGAAAAAATTGCTTACTCTTAAAAACAGATCTTTATTAAGTATTATACTAAACAAGGGAATATTTTTAAATTTCGGTTTTAAATTTTTAATTAAATTTGCAGCATAAAATGGGTTAAATAAAGCAAGAGGGGTATATTTTTCTTTACCATCATCCCAAAGTTGCCCCCCCCCCCCTGGAAACAAGTCTGCGGAGGCCTCCCTATCAATTCCTGCAAATATGTAGCTACCTCTGTACAGAAAACGGGAAAGCTAGAAACGAAAAATTATGGAACAGAAAATGATTTAGACAGCTGATTTAGTACTGCATGAGGAACAGTGTAAGGTTTAATTGAATTTGGGCAGAACGCATGCAGCACGGTGCTGTTAATCCTGGAAAGTTCGCGTTAAGCAGCTTGCGAGCTTGGGGAGCTGGAACGCGTAAAATTGCGTGGGTATTCGACGCGGTGAAGTCATTAATGCTCTCAATATCGTTAGCTTGTTATTTAAGGGATTCATGGTTCAGACATTAGCGGATCCCCACGAATTACACTTTTACGGTGTAAAACGCTGCTGCTTCGTTAAAAATTCCCTACCTACACTGCGTTACGATCACTGACGAGCTATGTTTCGTTAACTTAAAATCAAAGGAGACACAACTACATAGGTATGTAAAGCTGATTTGTCTGCAGAGGCGAGAACGTCGCGAAATCGCGGCCCGCGAGAACAAGCGAGACGATTTCCCTGTAAATTTTTTGCCCCACCCGTGGAGAGGGGTCGGCCCGTCGGTCTAGAGTGGAGTGTAAGCGCGATCGGGAATTTCCGCGAGGGATCGTTACAAAACTTTTAACGGGTTCGAGAGGAGGCACTAGAGAGCTCGCGCGGCAAGCCGAGGCTTTTCGCCGCAAGTTTCGCGTTACCGCGGCCCTTCGACCCTCTGCAACCCCCCTTCGCGGGGTGTATGCCAACTTTCGAAGAACAAAATCAATTATGGAACGGCCGTTTTTATGCGCCGCCAAGTCGCGGAGAGAAGAGCGCGGGGCGGGCTGGGCAGAGGTGGAAAAAGGAGGAGAAGGGGGCGAGGCCGCGTGATTATCGGCCCAACTTGCTAAACTAAAGTAATTCGCCCTTGGCGGGTCGACGCGTATTTGGGATTACACGGGGATTATGTGCAGCTTTGATTTTTCTCGGCGAGGAGTAATGGAGTAGAAAGCATCGCAATTCCAAAATTATTGCCATATAAGAATGTTTCAATGGACATAGAGACCAAAGGATGTTGGACGCCACGCTAATTGCCGAGGCAGAGTTCTGGATCTAATTTGCGAGCGTCTTAGATCGGTCGATTTACCAGCGGATATGCACTGTGGACAGCATGTGCTGGCGGCAGATAAGGAGAAATTATCGTTAAAAACACGCCAGCGTGTCCGCTCTCCTCTGTCGGCTGCCTCGTCTCCCTCGTTCATCCTCCGAGGCTCTGTAAGCGGTCCCACTTACGTTTTTACTGGCCGTGGGATGCACTCGAATCAAACTCCATCGGCTATTATCCGAAAGGACAAGGGTGACCGTCCACATCCGTAATTTCGTCGCGTACGGGAACGTGTACGGCACAAGAACCACGGGGAATAACCATTTTTTTGCCCCTTGAGAGCCTTATAAGCCTGTCCACTTAGCTTTCTTTAACGTCCACAGAAGTAGCCTCAATTTTTCACGTAGAACTACGTCTTTCCCCGCATTATATAGGTATGCAGCGGCTGTGGGGCCCAAATTAAGATTTGGATGTCACGAAATATGCAACCCCGTTGCGCCGTTACTGCTCGCAAACGGAGAGATATTGGTGATTTCCTACTTTCCTGTATACCTATCTTGAAAACTATAGTAGATTTAAAAAAATTATTACAATGAAAACATAACAGCTTTTTAGAACCCATAAAACTGTGTAATCAAATTGTTCAAAATTTTCAATTTGAAATATGCAGCAAAATACATTTGTGCTTGAGAATTTTTCTTTCGATTATCTGCAATAATGAAATTCTTTCTTGAACTTCGATTCGGATGGATCTGCAGCTTTGAGCCGTCGATACTAATCGGTTCGACGTGCCAAGTACTATTCCATCTATACTATTATATAATGCCCACGTCGTCAATGCTCTCTCCGCTTTCAACTCGAGTCCAAGCGGGGCGAAGCTTATCGAGACAGCGACAACTGGCCGCGAGGATCGACGGCTTCGTAGTCCCGCGACTTCCGGCCAGCTGAATTGATTCATAGAAACGCGAGAGTGGTAACGACTGGTGCTAAGCGTGCCACACCGAGACGTGTCGCAACGAGCTACTAATTACAGGCAACGCAGTCCGCGAAAGAAACGGTACCACTGTTACTAGACAGTTATTAACTGCGATTGACGGTACACCACTCAACGTTCTCCTTTACGGCCGCCTCGTGGCGAAATTACGCGTCTTCCCATAGGCGTACCATCTCGGTTATCAGCTACCTTCTCCGAAACAACACTTCGCTTCTCGGCTAGCCACCCAGAAGAATTAAGCGTGTGGAAAAACACCATGCTCGTCTTTTAATACAGATTTAATTGGGACGCGAAGTTTCGAGTTGAAAAGCTGCTGGGGTAGCTTCGATTCGAAGCGACGCCTACGCCAGTGGCTGGATGATAATGCGAGCACAAACGGATCTCTGTCCGAGCCCATCCATAATACATCGCTCCGGGCACGTTCTCCCGTTTTTTGTCACTGGATACGTTGACGGATGCGTGAAAGGAGCGTCGAGCCCGTAGGACCCGAAGCTTCCTCCACCTCTTCACGGGGAGAACGAAGGCTGGTAGGCCAGAGAACCTCGCCTCGAGGATTTCGAAACTACTCGAATTTTCGTTCTGATACTTGATCATCCCGTGGTGGGAATCTTTCAATTAAGGCATCAGGATGCTTTGGGTAGGTAATCGTACACTTCAATCGCTAATTGAGAGTAGGTACTTTGGTGCAAAGGGTACACGAAACTCCGGAGCGACATTGACATATAAATCAAATGAAGTTGGTCGAAATGAAACGATAAGTTGCTGTAATAACTGTTGCGATATCAGCGGCATCATTAATTATCAGTTTCCCCATCTCGCCGACCGCATCAATGAAATTCAACGCAATCGAGCGAT
This sequence comes from Andrena chrysosceles, assembly GCA_963855975.1. NCBI lineage: Eukaryota > Metazoa > Arthropoda > Insecta > Hymenoptera > Andrenidae > Andrena > Andrena chrysosceles. The sequence goes on along the minus strand of OY979766.1, from coordinate 2,381,814 downwards.
TAAACGAGCAGAGCGTTGTACCCGATCGTATCGTAAACGAATTATCGCCAATATCATTTAGATACGCGACGGGTCACTAGATAGAATCTCCGGATAATCTCAACGATCTGGCAGCAGTGCCGTTATGTTCGAGTCATTTCCACTGCAACTATTATTCAAACACTTTCGAAAGTCAATCGCACCACGAATTCCTACGACGCTGTCAGAGGATTAGAGGTCGTAAATTGCTGAAGAAAGAGGATCTATGGAATTGGATCTGAAACCCTCACAGGGTCAAAGAAATACCTCCCATGAAATAATAGCCAAACAGAGCCAGCCACTGTCTCCCCTCGCTCTTCACTTTTTGTCACCAGAAGCATCATCATTCTGAGCCTCTTCTTCCCCGTCAGGATCGTGAATCGTGATCTGTGTCCTCTGTAACGCGAGAACCGTGTTGCGATAGCACCCTCGCAGCTATGTTTGCTTCGGAGCGAGTTGCTGGTTGGTGAACACCCCCGGGGCCAGCAAGCCGTGCGTAACTAACCTCACGCACGCTTCGCGTATCGACGTCACCGTACACTGGCTCCATTCATAAAACTCGATCACACATACGCAAGTCTACGAGAACTGGTTTGCCCTCATCTCCTAACAATTCCAGAGTTCCACATATTTCACCGCACCTCGCTCCGAAGCCACAATTCCCTCGAATGTTATCAAGTGCCTAGCGAGCGTCTTCCCAGGAAACATCTTTGTTCTCCAGTGTCTCGAGAGGACCACCACGAAAGGTCCTCTGGAGATCTCGGCCGGGAAATTGATCTTGGTGGCGTTTTTTGGCCCTCTCGAATGCTCGAGGAAAGGGATCCTCTGTTGCGGACGGGCGGCGAGATTTTCGTCGGCGGGTATTTCCTGGGGGACCTGCACTCTGTCAAGGCGAGTTTATCCGCGAAGTGACGGGCCACGGCAGCGGTCTGTTTACGCTATAAAGCTGGTCGCGCGATCGGACGGCGCGAAGTAGGCCGGCTCCGAGGCTAGGAGTACGCCGATTATGTACCTTCCCCACGCTCGCCGAGTTTATTTGGCCAGCGCTTGTCGAGGTATTTCCTATTTGGTGTTCTTGGGACTTCCGATCGCAAATAGCGCGAGATTCCAGCGTCTTTCTCAACAAACTCCCACCTTCTGGAATTTCCTATCGGGATTCGAATGTTTTGAATATCTAAGTGACTTCGGACTGGTCATTCGCTGAGGGGAAATGTGAACAGAGTACAGAGTCAAGATTCGAGAGAAATGGGCACAGTGGAGGCGGCAAACATCTGCGAGGAATTGTTCCACTTTAACAGGTGATGAGTGCGCGAGCTTGGTTCTAGGAACGATATCTATCAGATTTATGACGTTCGGCGCGTGCTCCGACAGTTCTGACGCTAGGTAAATAGTCTATCCCTGTGTCTATTGTCACGGAGGCCCATCAATGAGTCTCGACTTCATCCCGGTTTCAACGACGCTGCGAGCCGACCCTCGTCGGTTCGCGGCGAGGATTATCGTTGTTATCGCGGCGTACGCGGACGCGCCGCTGAAAAGTGTCGAGCAGGCAATAATAATTAATGTTAAGTGATAGGGAGTTTATCGAGCGACACAGAGTGATCGATGTCATAGGCCCGTTGCCCCTGCTGATAACCCCTTCTCGTGACATCGCCCGAGAACTTATCTGCTTCCACGAATGCCCGTTGCATACCGAATTCTTTCGCTCCGCCACGGACTTTCTACGGGCAAGATAGCGTGGCGTTTTCCGACCGACCGATCGTGCGTCACGGAATACATATCCTCTTCCCCTGCTCGCCGTGCTAGAAGTCACGCGTCGTTTCAGGTGTCGCAATGCTTCGACGGTGGCAAGTTTATGGATTAATTGAACGCGGAGATACCGATTGCGCGGGGAGAAATGGAGAGAGGAGCCCGTTCCTTGACACTGATAAGAGGAGCTATTAGAAAAATCGCGCATAATCAGTGAAACGTTTCTGTACGTCAGGAGCCGAGCGATTTCTCGTTCATTAAGACGCTTACACTTTGGAATACGAGTTCATAAAATGTCTATAAACGATGCGTTTTATTGCGTTATAATCTATACCCAGAAATGCACTGGCGATAAGGTGTGACAGGCCTGCGACGACCGTAGCGAAGGAATTGAGAGTTCCTCGAAAAGTAAACGACCTGAAATCTTTAATCGTTACAACACCATTTGACGTTTATAATTGATAACCATTAACGGAATACTTTTGAGAAGGCTATCAGTGATCTACTCTTATACCAATCCCTTTTCGTCCTTTCCCTTGAAACACACGCGAAAAGACGAGACAAACTGTGGCTCGCAACTTTCGAAAGTTAATGTTTTGACCTATCGCGCGTGTCGCTCCGAGATACCCAGTATCGCGGCTTATCCACAATTTTAATTGACCAAACACCATTTAATGTTCTGCTTTCCATGTGCAGTATGCATAAAAAATAATATTATAACATTAGAATCAAGAAATCTATTTTATTTCATCGCTTAAACTAAAATATAAACTCTTATGTGTTAATATAATACTTTTTACTAAGTAAGTAAGTAGGTACCAGACATTGTGGTTTCGTGAAAGAAACAACCGAGTAACCTCAAGCAGTTTACCGTTCGACGATCCATCAAGCAGCCACGGTCGACGAAAGGCGGACCCCTTTCTGTGATATCTGTTTACAGGAAGACGATATTCTATTAAGCGGGGCCAAGTAGTGTCACGTCGGCGCGAGCGTCCCATGAGGATCAACCCTTTGCTTGGCCCCTGCATAATCCACGACCCCGCGGAGACGCAGGAAATTAGAGGCCCCTCTCTTGAATCTGCTGGCCGTGCCACCAGCCGAGAGACAGAGGGATGATTTAGGGCCGAATGATAGGGAGGAATCCAATAACGAGGACCGCGGAATATGCACCGCAATGAATTAAGATTCGGACCGACCGTGCGCGTCCCCTTGCCGCGCTTTCGACGGCAACGAACGGGAACGTGCATGAATCGCCGCGGGCAATCGCGTGTTCCTCGAACTCGAGGAATCGCTGATGGGATTAGAGGCACGAGGGGCGTTGAATTTTCTGTGCGATAACAAGCGCGAGTGTGTGGAGACGGGAGAAGAATGTTCTAAGCCTAAGCGATTCATTAACCGATCTCTGGGCTAGAAGTAGGTATATTACCGATGTGTAGGTAAAGGAATTAACCAACCCTTTCCAAATAAGAGGCACCCAACTGTACCTAACGCGGAGAACCTACACCTATCGATTCTAGACCCCCATAAATTATTTGCAAATAGATGGTCCAGGGCTGAAGCAAAATCTCCCCGAAAGCTCCATGATTCATCCGAAAGATACAAGCGCGTTCCTCCAATCACGGAATCACGCTGCCGAGATCAATAGCGCTTGCGAATATAGTTACCGCTCGTTTCTCGATCTCTGCGGGCAACGGACGTCAAACGGAAGGCATCGGGAAATAAAAGGACCGGGAGTTGTTATGACAGTCAGCGGCGGGCAATCCATCACCGAGATTTGGTCTCCACGGGCCGACCGCGGACCAACTTATCCAATATTTAAGGTTTTGTCCCTCGCGGCCGGCCTGATATATCACTCGCATTAATATATATTTGCGGGGGAGATAACTTCGCCTCGAGGGGCGGGGGAACAAGCGGCTGGTCGCATAAACGACCGAGATTCGCAGCTTCTTCGCGAATAATGGATAGAACGTTATATATTGCGGGCTGTCTGGCAAAATGAAACCTTTTGCCAATAGGAGCGGGTTTCTTCTCGCGGAACGAGCATCCAAGTGAATAATTAATGCTTCACAGTTCACACATTTTATTAACAATAATTAGCTCGGCAAAAGTCACGGGAAACTTCTGTTCACTTCAACGTAGAATATAGGCTGCGACGAACAGCAACGCGAGTACATATCTATTGAGAAAAGGGACTGACGTGCAAATAACGATTCAATTTCTGGCTCGTTGACGCGCAAAGCGTCCCTCGGTCGATCGAGCTCTTATGAATTGTCCCGTAAACTCTGTCGTGTTTCGGGGAAAGCCATTACGCCACCGTTCACGACGTTGGACACTCGACGATCACGAGATCCGACAGAGGGTTGGAGAACGGTGATCTCCGGAAGTCGGTGTAATTGCAGGGTATCGTAATTACAGGTCGGCCCCGAGTGATACGGCACACGAATGGAACAGTGGTTTTCGGGTTGACAAGAGACGGTACGAGGCAAGGATAGGGCTGCAATATCGGCTGAGCCAGCTTGCGAAATTGCGACCGCGCGAGCAATTCCTCCGACCAATTAGGTTGTCCGAGAAACGATAAAATGCAAATCGGTGGCGATACTGCTCTTCCGTTTACGAGGCCTTCTCTTCCTGTCGCTCCTTTTTCCCTCCGCTCTTGGGGCCCTGCTGCACTTAGGTCTCATTGGACGGGATGACCGAACTGTACAGAGGATGTTAACGAACGATAACGCGCGATTCGTCGAAGGGGGTATGTTTTAGAAAGGGAATCGATAATGTCATCATGGAATTGATGAATCGATGCGTCAACCGCGCTCCGAGCTACCTCGTGTGCTGGCTCCCAAGCGCACATACATACATATCTTACCGAACATCTGTTACTACCGTATCATGTAGGAACAGTGCCTTTTTATTTCAAGCTTAACGTCTTCCACGGCAAATACATAAATCTGTCATCGGCGTCTTGAATAATGCGCGCGCAGCGAAATTTCGTAAGCAGATCGTCGCGACGATCGTAAAGTTTCTTTGGCGGTTCGTACCGCCGAGGCGGCGACTCCGTTTACAAGTTGACGCGCGAGCCGTAACGAACTCCGCAATAAAAGATAAATGATCCACGAAGTAGTTTATTTGGGGAACGTATCCTTCCAAGAATTTTATAGACTAGATCGATCGTTAAGTTGAAACGCTGCGCGAGCTCTTTCGCTCCTTCGACTCATTCCGTGTCAATTTTTCGATAGTCTATCGAAGCCAGCGCGTTGTCGTCAATGTTTATCTTTTTGTATGTCTTCTGCTCACGTCCGCCGAGCCAGCCCCTGCGATCGTCTCGATAATGTCGATCGCCAACGATCCACGCTTCACGGAAATGTTTAATCACGTCCTTAACTGCTCGCTCGAGTAAACTTAATTATCTGGACAATAATGACGCGCGTCGACTCGCGGATATCACAAAGTACCATGCCACTGGCTCGCTTTGGGACGTGGATACGTTCTCGCCCGTTGCGAGTTCGTCGAATGCGCTCGACGGCCCCTAAGCACGCGATGCTGCTTCTTTTTTATGAAATCCTACGGGCTAAGCTGAAATTGTTGGTTTAAAACTTTGGATGCGTGCGGTATTCGGCCGAACGAGCAACGATTATGAAGCGAGAACGGCTCGGTTTCCGCGACCACACGGGAAACTAACTTCTGTCTGCTGGACGTTTGCGTGAAAGTGGACCAGTGGAGCCGGAAACGTCGCCTCATATGCAAAATCACCTGTCCGGTGAATTTGCCAAGAGAACTGATGAAATCTCGTAGAATTTATAGTGATCGAATTTCCTTCAAACGACAGGCAGGAGGATATAGCTCTAAGGAAGTAATTGAGACATTTGATGGAAAAAGAGCACATACGTCAAAATGCCATTTCAAGAAAATCGATTTCAAAGTTTTCATTATAGTATAAACTATAAGTTAATAAAAAGTGATGCAATTAAATCCAATTTTTTAAAGATGTAGTTCAAACGTTCTGAAAACAAAACTCATGATCTGAAAATGATATGTGTCTTTATTTATAAGTTTCAAGCAAGTGGTTTATGTGCCTTCTTTTCGTAAATGTGGTAAATTCGTGACAAAATTGCTTCTTTGTTTAGTTGTTTAAATATAGTTTTGTTTATGTACTTCGTTACACATTTGTATACATTCCTTAAATAAAAGATACAAAATGAAGCACAAAAATAAACAAAAAATGTAATGTTTTAAGTAAGTATTAGTATCTTCGATTTTTTGCAGCATGCTGTCATACAAATAAATTTTTTCTTTCCTAAATTAGCTTCTTTCCTTGCGGATTCGATACTCGCCTCACTTTCCATATTTCCCCGCTTACACAAAATCTTTTATGAAAGAAAAGTAGGTAGGTACTTATTGCGTGTCGTTCACGCTACGTAATAAAACAGCTAATCTGAACGCGAGAGATGTAATGTCCTTTATATATATATATATATAACATACAAGCCTATGTGCCCTTTTTCCATCAAATGCCTCAATTATTCCAGCGCGGAAGGCGATGAGGGAGCGCGAGAAGATCGTCCCGCTTCGTAATTCCATCGGGGAACAATTTCCACTTTGATCCCTGAATGGATGAACGGTTCGGAAGGAAGGAAGAGAAAAAGATACGAACCGAGCTAACAGGAGGATTGTTCGGGGGCCGTGACGAAGCCTCGAACTCGTTAAGGTTGTCTGCAGAAGGGGCTGGTTGTAGCTCGAAAAGCACCGGACATAACGCTAACGCGGCGCATACAAACGGCCGCTAATGGCGCGGATAGCTTTTGTTGTTTTTAATTAACCCTTTCTTTTAAGACGACCGAAGGGAGCGGTAAAGCCGTGGAAGAAAGGGGGTTGAAGGTGCTCCTTCCTGCCTTCTGCCCATCCCGCAACCCTTCCCGTCCCGCGGGGGATGTAAATATGCGGGGAATTGCACCTAGGAGACAGCCGCTGGCTCCCTGCAATTAAACCTTCATCTAATTAGCTCGACTGATTGCCGGCGGACCCGCGGGATCGACCAGAAAACTCGCTCTACCTGCTCGTCGATGAATTCTTTCCCTGCACCACTCATTTTTCATGAAAAACGGTCAATAAGAGAGACTCGTTGCTAATGAAACGAAGGGTGCTCTGTTTGATACGCGAACGTCGCGACGACGCGACGCTCTTCGAGTGGAATTATTGTGAGAAATGTACCGAAACGGTGCTCCATATCGGCCGATTGATAAGCTTATATTAACTCTCTGGTAATTAATTCTTTCGGTGCTCGGTAAGTGGCAGAGAAACTTTATCTTCCGCGCTGCTTCTCTGACCAGGAGGAACGTGGATGAAGAAGCAAGTTTGTAATTTAAATTCTTAGAAATTCATTCTGAAAGATGGATATAAGGGAGATTAATGAGCATTCGTGTGATATTAATTGAAAAGGAAAGTGGAATCAGAACGTGTAGACGTCTGGCAGTTTTTGAGAGAAGCTTCACGCAGCGTCGAAGAAGCTTCGACTCGGTCAGAACGCCCTCGAAATGGTCGCGGTGTCGGTGGATAGAAGGAAGAAGAAGAAGAAGAATCGCGTTAGGAGTCGGCGCTTTGTCGCGGTCACGGGGCTGTCAATCACCGGTGATAGGAGGCGACACGTTAATCTGAAGAAGAGCCAGTTGACCGCACAGCGTCCCCTCTTCTGCGGTCAAATAGACCCCACGTCACTCCTCTCCGGAATCGTCCACGACGCGTTGTCGCTCGTCGAGAAGCTTTGAACTCTGTTACACCTTCACGGCTGCAGCTGCTCAATTCCAGAAATTCTAGAGAAATGAAAAGTAGCATGCCTACATGCGTCTTAGCAGCCTCGTCATGGTAGATTTGCAGGGGTCTGCCGCGTTGGTTCGCGGGATTTCCTCGACCCATACGCAAGAGGAATATCCGATCGCGAACAGCGACGTTTGCAAAAACTGACCGGGCCTGACAAATGCGCGAGGAGGCGTAGCTGGACGTCTTTACGGATGAGAAACGGGCGGCGGGGTTATCCGTGTTATTAAGTGCCGCGTTTCCAGCAGGAATGGCGCCATTTGTTTGGCCCGATATCGCCCAGACTAATTCGCCTTTCGCTAGGCTCGCCGAGACAAGGAGGAGGTGTTGCCACCGCTCTCTTGGCATCGCTGATGAACCAGCGAGTACCTCTGCGAATGAGCTGTTACCTCCTTTCACGGTTAACAACGACGTTTCCTAAGCGAGCTGGTTCCTCCTTGAGATATACCTAATACACTGATGGGCTGGATGCTTCGTGGAATCATTCACTGGGGGCCTAAATCGTTATCGCGCGATGGAAGAAACTCGTTCGATGTTCGCGAGAAGAATCCAGGTGGCGCGAGATTTATCACTGCTCGACGGAAGCCAATGGTTACCATTGCAGAAGCAACGCGAGCGAGCAACGTCTACAAAAAGGGGTTTTTAACGCTGGATGGTTCAAAGAAACACTATCCAACGCGGTTTGAATTTGTGGGGAAGTGAGTGGAGGCGAGACGGGAGCAAAGTGGAAGAGATTTATCGGTCCGGCGTGTCGTGGACCACGGAATAGCAGCCGGTTATATTCTGTAGGCAGCGCGGGATTCGGGGCCACCCATCCGGTAGATCGCAGCGCGATAAACGCATTATTTAATTACCGTGAGTAATTACCGATTATTACACGCCGCGGCCTGTCCCGGCGCGCTCTCCGCCATTAATTACACGAACGATCGGACGAAACACTCGTTACGCGGCAGTCTTTAATCGGCTGGAGTTCGCGTGGCCTTCGCCTATGGCCTATACGCAACCGATCGCGAATCACCCTCTTTCTCTCCTCTTTTCGGCCCCCCGCGCGACAGCAGACACGCTTTCGTTCATTTTTTCCCTCTCGAACGGAGAGTTAGGGGCTCTCTGGGTTTGTAAATCATAAGTGAAAGCGGAGATCAATGGGCGACCTTGGAGCGTATGGGTCCAAGGACCCTGCTGCAAGTGGTTCAGACGAATTTAAAGTCACTAAAATTGCAACCTGTTAAAAATATCCTTTTTTATCATAGGAATTGTGTAATCTATGAAACCAAAGTATTCGAAGAGCCACCATGTCTACATATTCAGAAAGGACAGCCACATTCGAGTGGCGACCGAACCCAAGGACCGCGCGGCAATTCTCAGGATTAGGATTAAATATTGATGGGCAGCTTGATACAGATTAATGTGGATCCGCCTGGAGCTCGATCTTCTCGCGCAACCCGAGAGTGATTTGTCTCTGGACCCTGTCTCTCGCCAAAAGCAGCGATGGTTCGAAGAAGAGAGAGGAATGCGTGATTGCCACCTCCGGACGTTCCACAGATCGTCGAGCCTGCTTATCTGCCCCGTTTCTTCCGTTATCTCCGAATTCGCCATGGCCTTCCTCTTATGACAAACAGCGTCGCTGGGGGTCGCTCATTCATCCCCAGCTACACCCTCCTAGGGGAATCTATTAGCGCGCCGGAATATGGATGTTAACTTATATATTTACTCGTCCGATAACGTGGAATTATTTCAGATAAATTGTTGTTGGCGAAGAAGTAGCTGGTGAAAGTCACGTAGCAATAGGGTAATTGTGGGAGAGTTGCCGCACGTTACGCAAAATTGTCACCGTGTCTAAATTTTGCAATGAAAATGTTTTCCAAGGATATATCTTATTAGTTCAACATCTTGTGATTCTACTAGCATTAAAGAAAATCAAAATTTTAATATTTGTCATCCTTAAAAAAATTGAAACTAAAAACATCCTTTGGTAGGAGAGACGCCGCACATGCGGGAGTGGTGCCGCATTTCGAAACACGTTTAATTTTCGATTTAAACTTGTTACTTCTAACTTTTTATATAAAAAAAATAATAAAAACAAAGTAAAATGAAACATTTTTACTTTATACAATTATAAAATTGGAAAATTAAATGGGTACAGTAGGAACAGATATTATATCTGCTTTTCGAAATTTTTTTTATATTCAGTTGGCATCTTGAGATTAAAATAAAAAAAAATGTGAAAAAAGAGCTCATAGTCCACAAATATATTTCGATTATAAGATTATTCATTTAAAAATAAATAATTTGCCTTGAGATACCACGTTAGCTATTTGAAAAAACTTTTTCGGTATTTTAAACATTAAAAACATCATTTAAATCGACTTAGTTTCCGAAACAGTACAGTATCAAAGTGCGGCATCTATCCCAAATAAAAGTGCGGCGTCTATCCGAAATGCCTGGGAGAGGCGCCGCACTTTCGTATTTCCACATGCTAAGTCGAAAGTAACCCATTCTGTCAAGGAAATATTCTACATGGTCCCCTTAACGTATTACAAATGTTGTATCAAGAAAAACTATGAATTTTTAGCTACTATATTAGCAAAAATAGACGCGACGTATAACTATTCAGGCAAAGTACGCTAGGCTTACCTCGAAAAACAGCAAAATCTTTAACAATAATACAGGAAACACGCTCTGGCTTGACAAACTAACCCAAATCAACAGCCTTAAACAAATAAAATCGGCAATGATGTGTTTTATTACCGATATCCTTGAAATACCAATAGTGCGGCGTCTCTCCGAGTGCGGCATCTCTCCCACAATTACCCTAAATGGTCTCGCTCTCGCGCAAGAAACCACAGAATCCAGTGCTTTTCAGAGCTCCGCGTCTTCGGTTGCCCCGGGGCTGACGGCTGAGCAGTTTACGGAAGGCGTCGCGACGCTCGGGGGAGGGTCGGGAGGTACAGGCACGGGTGGACGCGCGTGTCGTAGCTCCAAGCAGGCAGTGAAAATGGTTTGTGCCAGAAAGTCTCGGTTAAGTTAAACACGGAGCGCGGTCCGGGGGCGTCGTAAAGCGCCGCGGCGCCTTCGTGTTTACGCGGAGACGTCGAGGCCCACCAACCGCGTCATCCCTTTCCATCGACACTCTATGGTCGTCTTGCTCGCGCCCGCCGCGGCCCGCCGTCGCCTTCATTTTCTCTACTTATTCCGCGTCTATTTTCGGCCACGTGACAAATCTCTATGCTGGCCGGATTTATCGAGCGACATTCTGGCCCGTGCCGTGCCCATATGGTAGCCACGCCAACTATTTCGGGACGCGAGGTGCGATCTCCCTTCGACAAGTGTATCCACTCTCGATCGCCAACGGGAACGTGTCAGGTACGGATCTTCCCCTGGAAATGGCCAAATTCTTCTACAAACTCGATCTCATCGCAATGAAATACACCGACACTTGTCAACGGAGAGCAACTGCTTCAAATCATCAAGCTAGCCGTCGTTTCTAACAGTTCTACCGAGGTCTAGCATACTTAGGTTTTCACATTCCACGAGTTCGAGAGGTAAAATGACCCAAAGGAGAAATAATGAAGAGGATGAGATCCAGAGGATGATTTATGAGCATCTATTCCGTCGCTGGAATTTGTCAGTCCTCGTCCCAGGATGACCCTAGGTGTTCCTTCGACCTCTCGATATCGATCTTCCTTTGTACGAATCGAAAATCGGGGGAGAGAAGAGGACGGCGTGAAGCAGCTTGAAAGGCGCGTTCCCTTCGCGCGGAGAAAAACTAAGTCTTAATAATACCGGGCCGAGATAAATTGGTACATTAGCATCTCGGCCGTGATTCATGGTGACGTTCTCTGGATGTTGGAACGAAGACCGAAGGGGCCGTGATATATCGTCATTAGCATTGGTTTCATATTAGAACAAATAGAGCCACGCTTTAGCCCTTAAAATGGTACTTAATGGGGTGTGCACTGTGCACCCTCGAGGAAACTCTCACGGTGACTAGTACTTTCGCTGGCCATCTGTCCGCGCATTGTTTTTCGTCCACCGTGGACAACAGGGAAATGAGTCTTCGGTTCCTCCCAAACTTCAGATAATAAACTTGAGAACAAATCAAAATTCGTTCCACATTAAATCCCTCCCAGATACCTCGAAAATCGGTAGACAATCTTCTACAATCTACTCCAAAACGAAGATTGTTCGATTCACAGATGTTCCGTTGCCACGTGTCTGTCCCCGGCCGACAGAAACAATGCTTCATTTCCATAAAATCATTTCCCAGGAAGCAATTTCTGGCGTTTCTGAAAGAAAGGAGCCGAATCCCCGAAATCGTTTCCGTCCACAAATCAATGGGCTCCCATTCGCTGTTCTCCAAACAGCGATTTGTATCCCGCTAAAGGGGGCAATTACAGGCAAATTTATTCGGCGTTTCCGTGTAAACGCGCGAGACAAAGATTCGACGGCTCGATATTAAAGGTGGCGAGCACGCGCGCGTCCCCGTCCAGGGGAAACAAAGGGCGCGACAGGGGGTGAGCAACCCCCGATCCTATGTAATTCACGGTTTGCCGGTGCATTTATTAACGGCGCGCCGTGTCACTCGGGGCGACGCCTTTTCCATGATTTATCGTGCACGCGCCAAGACGCTTGTGTAAATCCCTCGCGCGGGACTAGCGGTGGGTCAGGGCGCGTCTTGGTTCGCCCGCGGCCACCCTTCCCTCATCTTCCAGCTGCCGAATCCAACATGCAGATGGAAACGCAGATGTTGCCTTTCAACCCTGTCGCCGTCCGACAACGCGCACTGTCTTTCTGCGCGAGCCTTCGGGCGAACACTTCAGAGAGTGAAGTCAGTTCTGAATTCTCGTAATGTCATTTGCAAGTGGTGGGAAAACTTTCGTTTCTATGCAAAGTGAATCTCTGAAATGGTTAATTGTATGTACCTATGTTTACCTGTTACAAGTAACAGGACTACGTCTATTTGTCGCAAACCCTCTCGATCCTCGGTACCTATTGCTTCGAGAATGATGTTCGCCACGGAAGCATTTCTGAAACGCGGCCTGTAAGCTGGCACGCGAAGCTCGCGCGAGTAAACGTAAAATTCAGTCGGAACGTACGTGCATCTAATAAATAGTTGGAGCCGCAGCGGACGATTAACCGTTCGGGTGCACGGCAGAATTTCTTTCTGCTCCCGTATAACCTTAGACGCGAGCGGATACGCATACTTTAAATTCCGATGCCCTTCCCAGTAATATACAGAGAGCGAGCAATTTAGCGTAGCCGGCCAGAGAGAATTTCCCGAAGTTCCCTTCCAATACTTTACGTGCCTCGAAACCAGTCATCTACGTCCCCCGTTGCCGATGCACGATCTACTACGCCAATTAAACGTTTTTCACCGTCTTGCACGGCATTAGGGCCTCCACGACCCTTGCAACGCGATGCACCTCCGTCCGAACGGCCCATCGATTACGCCTATGATGATGATGATGAACATCGTTCCTGACTGATGAAACGACGAATTTATAGGGACTTTAGAATGGAACGCGCGATGCTTGACAGTTCCGCTGAATTTTTATGGAAGAACTGTTGTTGAGGAAGCTGATCGAATTAGATCTGATCGATAGAAGTTCAAGGGATGCGAATGCGAACGAGACACTGCCAATGCTCCACTGGCTTCCGGGGAGGATACCGGCGAAGGACGAAAGGATCATTAGCGGTCGATGGGGTCCGGCCGTGATACACGGGCTTCCCGATGAAAACTGTATTGAAGCGGCCCTCTCGAAGAGACAGACACGTCCCGTCGATATAAATAAAGTATCGGGGGATAGAGAGAGCGGGTCGGAGGCTGACACAGCGACGGGGCAAATGAAAAATGCCGAGACGGACGATCAATGTAAATATATTCATGACGTGGGGTGAGCCGAGCGGCACGGGGATGCCAGATATGTATACCGACTTTTATAGGATGGGGCTTGCCGAGGACTCGATGGCACTTGGACGGCACATAATTCACTCTTTGGCAGCTCATTACAATTTAAAAAGGCCTTTGTCAGCGTGCACTGACCGTGATTTCTTACGAGCTGACGAGCTGCTCGCGCGTCAGGGCCCTGTCACCTTCGGGACAGCGAAACCAGCCCCGAGGTACCTCGAGGAGCTCGACGAGGACCGTCCGTCCTTCCACGAACGCCCAGCCGAACTCTTTAATTTGCCAGCTGAGAATCAACGTCCTCGTTTTCCTCTCTCTCGTCGTCACCGTTTGCCCGCTTCGGGAACTATTTAGTCTAGCTCACGACGATTTTTTTACAAACGGAACGATGCCTGCCGTGTCACTCACAAATCGTCCCGAGCCGTTCGAGGATCGACAACAACGGGTTTTTGCTCGGCCGGACGGAACCCGTCTGGCGCAGGAACAAAAGGAGCAGCGACGAATCGACCGCTCGGGATTTCTAATTCCAGTCGCCCGATCGGTCATGTTGAAAGAGAAATGACTCGGTCGGCGTTTTCGGCACCGATACCCCGCGCAATTACTGGCATCGTCTTTTGTACCACTGGCTCTGATGAATGGCACTACCGAGCCGATCCGTGTCGACACGGTCATCAACCGAAACTATGGATCGCCACGGAACGAAAACAGGTCACGAGAAAGAGGAGTCTGAGAATGGGCAGGATTTATTTTTGTAATATATGGAACGTTTATTCTATAGCCTTCACGAGTGCGAGGTGAGGTCTCCGCTACGTTGGTGTTTCAGGCTCAACTGACTGGAAATCCAAGTCCTCGCTCTGGCGGTCAGCACGGACACATTTGTGTCTGTTATTCGGCGCTCTCGCTCACGCACTCGTTACATACAACACACACGCACATGCCGATACATCATAATTTTGATTGCTCGAGTAGGTATTTCAGCGCTCTTGGCGACTTCGATCTTGTGAAGTCTCATTCAAAGTAAATAATAGGCAAAGCTAAGTCCCCTTTCTTTGCTCCCGGAGTGGATAGGCGGTTTTCTCGCGAGGCACCTCTTCTACCCAAGCAGGGGGAAAGTTCGGAAGGAGGGAAAGAAGAAGAGGCTACCTTGGAGGAAAATGCAACTGCGTACCCTTGGGACCGAAATTGATATGTATTCCGCGCTGCGGCGCCGGCGCCAGCGCGCCCAATCTATCGCGGGTCAAGCAACCGGAATTTTAAGCGCGATACACGCCAACATCGATTCGAGGGTGCTTTGTGCTCGTAATATACTGGGTGTTCCGAGCATTTTTTAGTTCCACCGTTTCTTTTACTCCTTACTGCTTTTATGATCCAACTTAAACACTCCTTAAATTACTATAACTTTAATGTGTGATAAGTAGCATTGACATTAGGGATTTGTGCACTTGTCAAAGTCAGAACACATTTTGGAGAAAGCAAAGTTTTCGATCGTTTCAGTGCAGCACACGGTATACCCGCAAACAGCGGAGCCCGAGCGTTCGAAGCAGCGACGAACGCCGGCCAATCGCCTCTTCCATAGATTCTAAAACTTACGAGGGCATAAAGTGCGCCCTCCTATACTTATATATCGCCGATACGTATGCATACACGCGCCCGTGGCCACGAACGGATCGCGTGAGCGACCGCGGGGAAGGGTGGAGCGAAGGGACGGCAGTGGTCATCGTCGGAAAATTGAATTTCGTCCCTGAGGGCCGGTCGGATGAAGTATGCTGACAGTTGGAAAATTTGCGTTTAACCGTCTGCACGCCAGCCTCCCCGAAAATCCTCCACGGCTCCCTTTCCTGGATTCTTAAATCCGGGGGTGTTGTCTTGAATTTGTTACAGTTCCTTTCGCTTGCTTTCATTCAGAGTTTTCTTACTAATCAGAGGCTTAGGGTGGTGGGATTCTATTTCGATCTCAAGCCATGAGATTATCTGACATCGGTTCTAAGTGCTGGTACTTACCGTGACGCACCCATCCGTGATGACACCTCTCGCAGTACCGGATGTGTCGCTTGCCTGGGGTGAAGGAGTCGCAGGAGCACCCGTTCACCGTGCACCTGATGCACTGCAATCAGAGAAGGCAATAATCAGTAACTAAGGGACGTTGAAATGAAACTGGAGGCGTACTATATCTCAAAGCTGTAGGTACAGTTTCAACGGGAACACCAAAGTTTAATGTTTCTTACAGCTTGGAAATCATCATCTGTTTAAGGCGGAAGGAAAGAGTGGAAAGTAGTGGGGAGGGGGAATTTTTATTCGACTTTCCAGCCGGGGGAGGAAATATCCCGGACAGTTTGGCGCGGATTAAAGGATCGTTGCCACGGGCGAGTCGGAAAAAAGGGGGTGTGGTATTTTGAGTGACCGTTTGGCATAACGCCACCCCAGAGGAAGCTCGTAAGAGACGAGGCTCGGTCGGATTTTAAGGAACCGTGAATATTTTCCGCCCTTCGGCACGAAATTAACCCCTTGGGAGCCACCGTCCAATCCCGGCCCCCAGGGCTGAAAGGAAACGAGCGAGCCTCCTGGATCGGGTATTACTTTATGTACGCGGCAGAAAAGTTTATTTTCCGCCAGGTATCCTCGACTGGCTGCCGGCTAAAAAATATTAATTCCTTCCTCCTCCATCTTTCGCGCGTTCCAAAGTTTCCCGTTAACCGACACGGATCTGCACTAAGGGAAACTTTGGATCCTTATTAAACGGGAGCCTTTTCATCGTCGAACGTCATTTTCATTATGGTACGAGCACCTCGATCCGCGTCCGGATCTCTGCTGAAAGTGCAGCCACCGGAGACCGATGGTAAATGTATCTTCAAAGAAATGGAAGCTTTCGCAAGAGTTGGGATATTTTTCTGTTACTCGAGAAAGGGTCGAAAAGAATATTTTGAAAACTTTCGTACACAAATTTTCATTTCAAATAATTTTTTGCCCATTTCTGGTCTTGGACTTCTGATCTTCAATTTTATGAGGAATGTCCATTTATCGAGATTTTGCGATTTATAGCATATTATGTTGGTAGCAATTGAGGCTACAGAACTGTCGAATCACAAAGGGTTACAAAGTTCAAATGCAAATTGTTCTCGATAAAGCTGTTTTGTAACATTCCCTGTTTTCCCCATTCCTCTTCAAACGTGGTGTAGGTAGAGTAAAACATTTACTGCCACGTCAGTTGAAACGCATCAACCACATTCGGATCCAAAGGCAGGGTCAATTAACTCGAAGACTCACGGGGCGTAGAATACAAAAAGCAGGGACGTTGTTTTATGCGAACACAGCCTCCCCTCGCGGTGCTAGCAGGCAACCGCTAATATCGCCATATAATCTGTCGCCGTTCCAAATAAATAACCCGCTGCGAGGCTAATAAAATTCTTCAGCTGCGAAATTTTGTCGACAAGCCAGCCCTGCGCGACGGTGCTCTCCCCGACAGAAGCTTTCCCGCGAATAAGCTTCCACGGTGGCATGGGATGCTGTCTGTATAAAGACACATGGCTCGCGCGTCGCTTCATTTGTCTTTATATTAGCTGCGCATGCCGCTGGAACGCTACAACAGCGTACTACCCTCTTCCTACCACGACACATTCACGATCAACCGTCCTCCTTCTGGAGCAAACTTTCCCTCGTGGAAGGGTACGAAGGCAGCGTCAACCCCTAAACTCTCGAGCTTCTTCGCGTGGGTTTGCGAGGCGTTTGACGCTTATCGACGTAGTTTTTCTGGGGACTTTATGTTGCTTCGCAGGAATGCCATAAGCGCGAAGGCAGAGTTTAGAATGATGACACAGACACGGGGGACAAAACGGACCTTCTCGAGAACTTCGGAACCGGCTTCGGAAAACGACACTTCGAACACATGGCTGTTGCTGAGAAGCCAGCAACCCGGCTGTCCCTCGTTCCTTTGCATACCCTTCACTTTCGCGCACTGTCTTCCGCTATCGTGGTGTACAGAAGGCAATAACATTTTTACGAGCCACGAAACATTTATTGCCAGCTCGGTGCCACCGCCGCGGCGTTTTATCATCGCCGTTCCTCCCGTTTAATGCTTACTTCCCCGCTTAAGGACGCCGCGAGCGGCTTCTGTATATTTTTCGCGGTTGTATATCCTCCGATTAGACACCGGGCAACGACGGTGTCTGCCGGCGCGCCGACGAGTTCATCAATTCCCCGCTCCTTTATTTCTCGAAACTACGCGCACACGGCCCAGGGTGATTAATCGGCTCGTCCCGTTCACCTAATGAAACACGTTTGCGTTCCTCCGCTCGCGTGCGGTTATCGGCCGTCCATGTGGCGAACAGAGTGGTCGGTGGTTTTCTTACGACCGTGTTTGAAGAAACTAACGAGGGAGCCGGAATCAGCGGCGAGGGTTCTGAGGCGAGGCGACTTTACGCGCTGGATAGAATCGCTGGGGTGACGCGTGATGATGGATCCGAAGTTAAGAATGTTAGGTAAACTGTTGATAGAAGTTTCAGTTCGATGTAGATGGAATTAAGGAAGCGCAAGGTGCATGGACTACATGGTTGCAAAGCGTAGCGTTACAAGCGCATCTCGTTGTAAAAGCCTCGCGGCACGTGCGCCAAAATTAGCAGCCGGCTTTTTTTGTCCAGAGAACATCGACTGCAGCCGTCGCTTTAAAAAAAAATCGTGACCCATGGCCACCCTCGAGTTAACCGTTCCGTGCTCCTCGTGTTTTAAGGGGGTAGTGGACTATTTCAGCTTCAAAAAATCGATTTTTTTTTACTGCTTCTGAAAGCCTTATCCTTTATGAACATTTTAAACAAATGTTCATGAAAAAATTCAAATAATTGTCGAAGTTATAGCACCGAACGTAACACAGTGTACCGCCGAGTAGGTAACCGCGTAGGTAACTTTGAAGCCGGATAACTCGAAACACGATTTTCAGAAACGGTGTACATCATAACTCTTGAACCAGTGAACATTTTCACTTGAAATTTTAACTGGAGCTGTAGAATTCCATTCTCTATCGTGTGGAAGTTCCGCATCAACATTGGATGTTTATAAAACATTTTAGGACTGATTAAAGACGATTTTTTCCCATAAAAATGTGGGGAAAAAATTGATTCGTGTGTAACTTCTACAATTTTTGTTCAAATTCATCGGCGACTTTCCACACTGTAGATATTTGTGTATAGAATAATCACCTTAAAGCATTTTGGTTTCAGATGATTGGTTCACCTGAATTGATGTACACCACCTGCCGCGGAGCGCCGTACAGGACCATCTTCAACAATTAATAACTTCGACAATTTTATACATTCCAACGATTTTTTTTTGTAAATACTCGCAATCGTGCCCACAATAGATTGCCAAAAGCACGACTATAACGATTGTTTGGTATTAAAGTAATTTAGCGTCAAAGAAACTAACCATTTTACGTCTCCAATAGTCCACTACCCCTTAAGGGGAGGTGCTACTGTGAACGCATGAAACCATAGATTTTGTTTAGAAATTTTTTTCTTTTAGGTAATGAACTCAATGGGAAATCTGATTAATGCCATTTGTTATACATCTTTTGAAGATTAAAAAAAATCTTTTTTAAAAAAATGACGGTGCGTCCTTGACAATTAACCCGGCAATCGACGTTGCTCGGATCTCAGAGGCTATTTACCCGATTGACTTGAAATTTCTAGAAAATCTGTCTTTTATGCTAATCTAAAGAAGTAGGTAGGTACGGATTTTACGATTGCTTGAAAATGTGTTTGGCTATATTAAGCAAAAATTGTTTTTAATCTTCAGGAGATGTATAACAAATGCCATTAATCAGATTTTCTATCGAGTTCATTATTTAAAAGAAAAAATATTACTCAACAAACCTACGATTTTCATGCGTCCAAAGTGCCCATTCAAAAGGGAAAGGGGAGTGGAATTATTGGACGGGCGCATGTCATGAAGCTAATCGTGATTCCTCGTCATTCGTGACTGAAGGAGGAAGAAACGGCCAGAATTTGGACGCGCAACTAGGATATCTGGACAATGAAATCGAACACGAGTCGTGCAACGCACGAAGCTGAATCGAAACGAAACGTACGCGCATCACGTGGCAATGATGGATATTACAGCGTATCGGGGAACGATAATTAATTGCGCGGATATGGATTACACGAATTACACGGGCGCGTATTTCCACTCAATAACACCGGCGATCGTGGCAGCGATGACGATCATCATTATAATTGCGATCGCAGAGCTGCGCCACCGTTACGCACAATGCAGCTGCATATTGTTAAACCTATCACCCAACTGGGGAATACGGATACTGCTTGTAATTTGTTAACGAGGGGAGTGGAATCATATTGCGAAATACTCGCTGTATCGTTTGTTAACAAGAATGGTGGCTTCTGAACGCAGTAGCAGCTCCTCTGAAATTAAATTTCCCTTACTCGAGGACGACCAACTTCATTACTTGCCGCTTAAACCTTCATTTCCTGGGGTCAAGCAACTTTAAAGGTGAAGACACTCGATGACCACCTAAATTCCTTATCCTTGCTTTCTTCTTCGAATACTTTTTGCAAGTAGTTATGTATTATACCTACACTGCGTTCCACATTAGAGCTTACTCGTTTCGCACAGGGATACACTGTTGATTGGTAGTAAACCGGCAGGGAAAGTGCTACGGTCAGATCCGTGGGAGCTGTGCAGATCGGTCGCAAATCGGTAGGGGCGTTGGTATACTCTTATATGGAACGCAGTGTAGGTACCTACGTACCTAGGTATATGAAATTTGTCAGGCTGGCTTTCAAGAGGAACGCATTGAAGGTTTATCTTGCTAAAAGTGGACGTCCAGTTGGTCGAATTCAATCCGCTTTCGGGGTTGATTACAGAGAGAGAGAGAGAGAGAAAGAGAGAGAGAGAGAGAGAGAGAGAGAGAGAGAGAGAGAGTGAGTGAGCAGGCGAGTGGCCGGATTGGGGCAGGAAAGTAGGAAAATTCGACAGCACTCGGGGACGATGACGTGATGCGATATGCCGCGGCCAAATCCGCCGACGGGTGCAGCGCGTTCGTGTTTAATGAACGGGGCTAATCTCTCCTCCCCCGTTGGAAATGCAACGCTAACAGCGTGCACACGCGGGAACGGCAACTCGTTCATCGTTGGCAAATTAATTTGACCAGCGCGAATTAAACCTCAAGTATAAAGCTGGCGAGCAGAGAGGGCAGCGCGTCGACTGTGCCAGCCCCCATTAATGAGTTCGAGGGTATAAGCTGGCCTACGCGTTTCGCCGATCGGATCTCTCGCCCCCGTTTCGACGTGTCGAAACTTCCCTCATTCCCCAGCCTCCTCCACGCCAGCCAAATTCGCGACCATCCGATTCCCATGAAATTTCCGTGGCGACCTCCTCCTGCTCCCATTCATGGTGTTCGGCAGTGACGAGAATGCTTCACGACAAAATCAATAATTTTACTAATTCTGTTATTTGCTATCTAGGTAGGTAATAGCGAATTTAATATTCTAATGCACGTGCAAATGATTTTCTTCCTAAGAAAACCGGAGAACGCGTTTCTGAGTTCATAATATGCAACTTTGCCCTGGCAATGAGAACGAGCAATTGGCACCCCTCACGTGCAGAAAACTGCGCGGACGCGTGTCCGTGTCGGGGAGAACGGAGTGGAAGAGAAAAGGGAAGAGAGGAGCGGCGCTCGCGGGGCCGTTCTTCATCTCGATACGTTTTATGTGTGGCGGAATAATGAAATGCTAACAGCCTGGCTACGTTTAGCATATTGTCGCGGCCACAATGGCAATTTGCGTGATATATCTGCCCGTTTTCCTCGGGATGCGTTCAAATGTACCGGAATTAACCGGCCGAACGACCGCGGAAGAGCCGCGTATTTCGTGGCGGAGACGGGGCTTGCCAAAAACCGAAGGATAAATAATTTCTTGGGATTCTTGGAAATGCGAGAGGAAATGCCTCTCCAATTCTTCGGCACAGATTGCGTTCTGCCTGCCTAAAAAAAATTCAAGTCTTCAATTCGTCAGATTATTAACTTTTTTCAGTTTGATCCGTTAGAAACCTGAATTAAGTAGGTACTTCAAAAGTATTTCTAACTATTAACAGTAATTGAGAAATTCGAAAATCAGACTTCTACGAACTGTTCCCAACACTGTTCACAATTTTCCCACTTCTTCTCCCTTGATTCACCGCGACACCGCAAATTAATCGTCACGAAATGCCAAATAATTCATCGTGACATGCCAGTGGAAGTGAAAAATTCGCGGCAGGCCGATTAGAACCCTTCGAGAGCGGGGCGCAAAGATTATTTGCGAGACATAGAGCAGGGTCCTGGGTGGACGATAAATATCGCCCTGGCGACGACAAAATATCGCGAAATAAGAAAGGTTCGCTGGGCCCGGGGGGTGACAGACGGCACCCTCAGGAACACTAAGTCACGGGCTATGCTAACTTTCGGCCTGACCGCCACCCCTCTCCATTTCCGACCGATGAAATAATATCACCCCGATTGCCGTCGGTCTTGATCCATGTAGCGTGAAACGCCCCGACGCTCTCGGGGCGGAATATGCGGAGGGATTCTTCGGGAATAGGTCGGCCACGAAAATCGCGAAGGGATGTTCACGTTTCTCTGGCTCGGAATCCTGTCTCGCGACGGTATCACATCCTTAGGCCTCAGGGGAAGGGTTTTCCGCATGGAAAGTGTTTTTCTGGCTGCTGTTAAAACTGAAGAGGGTAGATGTATAGTTTGTGGCCATTGCACGGTTGATAGCCATGCGTATAGGTACCCTATTAATTATCGCGGTTTCCTTATTTTCAAATTACTTGCAGATGATAATTATGTGGAGAATTTCGCACCGTAAGTATTTTGTTCATTATACCACGCCAGAAATGTATAAAGGTTACATGTATTGCTTACACGGAAAAATATTAGATATATTGTTTAAGAAATGTGTAAATGGCTATAACATACGGTAAGTAAACTTCCCATATTTACTAATCGAAGTAATTTAATGTACTAAATTATGGTTGGGTAAATGTAATTTCAAATTTACTCCGAGAGTATAAAATTATCAAATACCTACAATATGCAGTTGTGGCCACCCCACTGCCAGAAATGCACCAAGCATTTTCTATGCTGAAATACTTAAAGTCGCCATAAATGATGCATCTACCCTATTCACTTCTTGCAAGATCGATGAGAAGCAATAGAACGTCAACTACTCTGTCGAAAGTAAAAGAGGAAGGTAAAGAGACAGCAGGGCTGAAAGAAACAAAAGAGGAATGGAATTAGCGACGTGAAGCCAGTGCAACCGTCCAGAAACTGTCCGGCGATCGTCGACGGCGGACGTAAATCTGAATTATTTAGGAAAATTGTGCCCGTGGGAAATGGTCGTTTCCACAGTTGAGCAGAAAATTACTCGATCCCTCTTTCTTCTCCCTTTTTGTTTCCGGTGTTGGCTAGTTCCGCGTGCAGAAGTGCGGGCTGCTGCTCGAACAGGTAGCCGAAAGCCAGGCGGAGGGTGCTTTTTAAATCTCATTATTACAGCTGGTGGGCAATGGGAAAAATAACCGAGGGTCGTGTCGGGGGAACGAGGTGGAGGACTTAATCCTACGGGTTCGGCTGTAAAACGACGATCGCGCCTGCATCCCGCTCGGCTTTCCAGCTAGCCACGCGCTGGGGATTTCTTTTTTAATGCGATAAGGAGAACAATGCCGCGATATTTCGCGTCCTCGCGGCCGACACGCCCTCCGGGACTTAATAACTCGCCCCAGTTCGCTTGTCGAACGAGAATGTCGGGGGTGGCGAGGAACGTTTTTAATTCGGGGAAATCGCACGCGAGTCGAGGATAATTTCGAGCGATCCAGCTTCTTTGCGCTCTTTCGCGGGTACGTTAAACGGAGGCGTCGCTATAAATTTTCTACCAAGATAAAATACTAATTAATAATAGT
The DNA here is from genome assembly GCA_963855975.1 of Andrena chrysosceles. NCBI lineage: Eukaryota > Metazoa > Arthropoda > Insecta > Hymenoptera > Andrenidae > Andrena > Andrena chrysosceles. The sequence goes on along the minus strand of OY979766.1, from coordinate 2,358,395 downwards.
TACACTAATCGGCAAATGAAACTGCGAGGCAGAGTGGAATGAAGACACCAAGGGACTGGCGCTATTTGGCAAAGGGATAGGAATAATAGATATAATAACAGTAATAATCGTAAGGCGATACCGAAGGAAATGTTTCGTGAGAGATGGGGGATAGCAGCTGCCCGCGGGCAAGGAGCGAGATCTCGCGGCCCATCTTGGCCAACGCCGATGGTCGGGGCGAAGGCGGCCAAAAAAATGACTAGACGTTTTAATAGAGCGAGTTTTCATCTATCGTCCCTATTCATCGGCAATTTCCGATTGAGTCGCCGTCCCCGGGGGATCGATCGCCATTGTCTCGGCCCGAGACTTGACTTTTCATCCTGACACGGCCACACCTTGCGATCGGCGATCGTTCAACGAAAATGAAGCATAATAGCGTAATGGCCGATGGAAGCCATTCCTCCTACGAGATCCTCCCCGAGAAATACTGCCGTTGCACGCGACACGTGACACTTTGCCCGTAAAAGCCTCCTGGCACGAGTTCCAGCATTAAGGATCGGCTCGATTGCGATATCGCTCGCGGCTTTGGATGATTGCCTGTAATGGCCCATCATTTCCAAGTGCAGGGCGTGGGTGTACAGTTTTAATTGCATTTCGAAGCTTCGAGGTACAAATGCAGGAGTCAGAACCGAAACGTAGCACGGCGAAGCTCTACTCTCTAGATTGGGAAGCCTTGAAATAGAGGCGCGCGGCATATAGCAGGTTATAGTTTAACCTGATCCACTGTTTCTCTCTGTTTTCACAAAAAAAGAAACTCGGAATATCATTCCTCGAGGAGTCCGTCTCTCCTCGAATCGTTTCGTCGCTACAGCCACTGCTCCCCTTCATTATTATAATTATTATCAGCTCGAGGAAGTTTGCATTTCGTCGATTTCAGCGAGTAGCACTCAAGCCCGGTCGTCGGGGCCCCTGATGGCTTCCTGACACGGTATGTTCTTTCCTGGTAAACGTGCCTCCTGCCTGGCGAACGGATCGTGACTCGGAACCTTTCTCCCGTTCGATCGGTTACGCCCATCGGGGATGATTAGGCGCTGGTGGATCTCGCCAAGGACGACTCGACGCGTCGACTTCACCTCGGCGAAAGGACAACGCAAAGTCAATGGGGTCGCTTGCCGTGCACCCTTGGAAAGCTCTCGTCGAAATCAATCAGGAAGCGGCATTTTTAGCTGATCCTAATCGAGAATTAATTACCAAGCCGGCAACCGAGCGGTCGAAGTACCACTCGATCCTCACCTGAAAGAGAATTCTAGAGACGGAGGACACTGACGAGTCAACTCGCTCTGCGAGCTTTCCACGAACCAACACCGCCACAAATTTAACGAAGTGTTAACGGCGCAGCAATGCGAGGAATGTGTTCCCTCGCGTGGGGAAAAAAATGTTAATGACGCTAAGCGGCCGCTCGACGGGCAAACGATCGGGCGAATAGACGGACATCGATCCCGGACCAACGATTGTGCGGAATTCTCGCGAGGAGAAAGGTCCCCCGATCGAAAGGAACACGGGCGGGCGCACGCGTGTCAGCCGCGGCAGATAAATAATAACCCGTGCCAATTATGGAATTCCGCCGCGCGGCGGTTTGCATCCGCGGAATTCCCGCGGGTGGAGCAAGGACTCCGTGAACGAATCGAAAGGTCGTCGATATATCGATATATGTATTGCACGTGCCGACGGTCGTATTCCGTGCTGGCCGCCAACGAGTGTCTTAAAAGGAAAAAATCGGCGGAAAATCGATAAGTGAACCGGTTGATCGGTGACGTGTCGATGGCCGTGTTCAACGATTTCGTCGTTCGCCACTTGATCTATGATATCGTTACTTTCTGACATCGATTGCTGTCCTACAGTAGAACAGCCAAGTATTACGCCCACGTTCTGCGTATTCATTGAGCAATTCCACTGTGCATTGAAAATTCATGAAAATTCGCTGGAGCGAGGTATTAAACGAACAACCAGCTCGCTTAAAAGCTTCGAGTAACACTATTATACACGTGCTTCGATGAATGATCCAGTAGGGTGAAGCTCAAAATCTAAAAAAATAATTTTTTTATAAGTCTTACCACCCTGATTTCTTCCTTTAGATTTACAAGCACTACATATGTATATAAGAACTTTGGACAATATAGGGTTTACGGGTAGCTCAAGCGAGCCAAAGATTACAGAAATGATGAAAATTCAATATGTAATGGTCATATCTTAATTTATACATTTACATTACATCACATAATTTGTTAAATTTATTGTTCGCAGAGGCTCAGACATGAGACAGCCTGTTTCTTGCTGTCAGGGTACAATCTACTAATTGTTTTACTTAAGGTGGGAATACCACTGTGTGACGGACGGAAAAGTAAGCCATTTTTAAGAATTTTATTCAGGAATAATTTATAATTTTCATGTAAAATTTGTGTTACCCACCTTTAGTACAATGTCTTAAGAGACTATACAAAAAATTAAGTAGAGAAACATGCATGAATTTTAATTATACATCAGATGGGTCACAAACTTTTCTCAGTTTCTATTTTTCTTAATGAACAAATAGATGCATTTGAAAAACTTTCTGATGATCCAGCCATGAAGCGCGTCAGAATCGTGTACGAGCGTGAGTATCCAGGGACCCGTCGGTTCTCAGGAGAGCCTTGGCGCCCCGAAGGGAGCTTTCTCAAATAAATCGGAATTTCAAAGGGATATTAAGGATGCGACGCGGCCAATAAGTTCCGCGGCTCGTGTTCGCCACGGAGACCCGTGCACCGTCCCCGCCGATGAATTATGAACGTACCCGCGGTCTTGTCTCTCGCACCTACTGCACGCACACGCGAGCACCGCGTTCTCTGTTTGCACGTGCGCCGCGCTAAACGAATAATAAACACGTGTACCGTCTATGCGTAATAGTCACGGCTGTGCATACTTCATTGGGCGGAGGTCGACCCGCATAACTCGCTCGCGGGGCCTAGTGCAGGCTGCCGCGAGATTCTTCGGGGTACTTTCGAGTTCACTTTCCTCTGATTCGAGCCAACTAACCGAGCAAAGCTCGTTGAGTCACTGAGGGTAATCCATGCACGCAGATGCACGAGATAAAAGCTCGGTGGCCTTGAGCAGCCAAGTTGATCCTGTTCTGAGTAGAGCCGACGCGATATTAATTTATGGAAAGGGCAGGGAGTAAATTGCGGGGGAGGACTCACAATCAGCGTCCCATCCGCGAATCCGCGGCCTGACGGAGGGGTCAGGAAGGCGAGGTGAGGCGAGGCGAGTCGCGCCCCGGCTCTGTTCGGCTCGGGCCTCGAACGAGTGTAACGCCAACCCCGCCAGGTTCGGTCGATGCGTGATATATCGGCTCGTAAAAATCCCCCGGGAATAAAATATCTCGGCTGGATCTCGGGGCGAAGGTCGGCGCGGCCGAAAGGGCCTCTCGCCGCGGCGCAGCGCGTTTATGGGTGACCAGGTACACGTATGCAACGGCCCTCGCACACGTACCCGTAGGTGCGAACATTGTTAACAAGTCCCGTATTTTATACACTCCCGGTGAAACAACGAGTCGGCTGCTGGCAAGGGGATCCAGCCAGGGGTGCTCCGTCACCCTCTTCCTCCATTATTATTTCACTTCGGCCTCGATCATTATCTGCTTAATCTTTTTAATGGCTCTCTGCATCTCCTTGTTGTGGTCGATTTTCAACTCTCCGATCAGATTTCTGTAAGCTGGAGAGTTTCGATGACGTATGACTGGAGAACTTTACGGTGTACCTAACATAAGTATGTAAAACGATGAATCGTTGGATTGCTGGAGCCGATTCGTGTCAGGAGAATGTCGCGATTGATCGAGGCGATAGGCAGCGCGAGAAACATGGAAACGTGGAGACGCATCCAGGTCAGTCGGTGCATAAATCGCGGGACCACGGCGCGTCAGATGTTTCGCTTGAATAATCGTAGCATAAATAAAAGGCGCCGGGGGGATCGTCGAACGCCGACGTCCATTAACGCGTGTTAGGACGACGTTAATCCGCTGAAACGTATTTAAATTCCCCCGCTTACGTCGGTGCGACCGACAATGTAAATAATTCTTGATCGATCGGATATCGATTGCCGGCGCGAGTGGACGATCGGTGCATTTACATATAGATAGCGCTGTCAATGTAAATTATTACGGCCATAACCGACAGGTATATCAATTTATCCTCGTTTCGGGCTCTTTGTTTCTCTTTTTTACCCGCGCGCGCGGGTACGTTTCTATCTGTTGCCGGACGTGCACGCGATAAAAATGGACGACGACAATCAGCGCGCCGGGATTGAGAACCCTGCCTCGGCCAGGCGACGATATTTCCAAAGGCTGTTACCCGAGCGGCCATAATTTCAAGCATAAACACTGATTTGGCAGGAGCACCGTGTCCGACGCGGGCCTCGCGCTCTTTTTTCACCGAGCCGTTATGGAACAATGAAGACTGTTTACCGTGATTAACTCCTCGCGCGAACGAGAGCGAAAAGCCGACCCCGGCCATCGATTCACACTTTGCAAGGAGCCAACTTTAAAAATCGACGGGATGAGTCACGGCCGCGAGAGTTTTGTCTTGCGATCGATGTTAAATGTTAAATGGTAGCAAAGAATGCCGCTAAGATATAGGATTCAGAGATCTCTGAATCGTATCTAAATAGATATGTAGGTACATTTTCCATCCCCATCACCAGAAGCACTGCACCTCCGTAAGCGTCTCAAAACGCAATTACCTACAGTCCTCATAACGATCGTTCTCGTTACAGACCACCAACTATGATATCGAGTCCGCGGCAGAGTCGAAGATATCTCGGCTCCATTGGTATTGGAAAAAGTGGAGCAAGAGCCGCTGATCAGCGGTAGGGTGAGACTTGTAGGAGAAGAGAGACTCGAGCGTTAGAGGAGCGGAGCCATGTCCAGCGTGCTGGAGGCCACCGTTGCAAGACGATCCGCGGCACTTACCGTCGATTCGCTTTATTTTACCCAAGTGCTTCCGGATATTCCCCCCGCGTGGTGCTCGGTCAGGAGGCTAGGTTAAGGAGCAGCAGAGGCACTCGCTCGCTCCCACCTTCTCCGCGAGTCCAGCCCGGGGATGGAAAAGGGTTTCGCCGACAGAGCAAACGAGTTCGGTTCTGTTCGGTCTACTCGGTTCCCCGGGATGGGGGAAGTAGGAGGACGCGAAAGAGACGGGGTAGCGGAGATGATGGTAGAGAAGAGGAGGAAGAGGAGAAAGAGGAGAAAGAGGATGGAGAGGGTCGAAAGGGGATCGCTGCCTCCTGCACACTGGCCCCCGGGGGCGGCGTATTGATCCGGAGGCGGCGGCGGTCATCCGGCCGCTAATTAAATGCCAATCGCCTTCCTCACCCCCGTCAACCTCCCTTGCCCATCGTCTCTCTCACCCCACTCCCCTCCTTTGGCTACCAGGCTACCTCACCGACACTCTACCCTCTCTACACTCGATTCACCCTCTACTTGCTCCACACCGGTCGCGGTCGGTCTCCAACGGTCTCCACCCGTCCCCCTTCAACCCACGCACCACCGTCATATCCTGCGATATCGCCATATACCTACCCTGCGTGGCGCGCACCACGCGTGCCCTCGTCCTTCGCGACTCTACCGCGCGACCTGGCTTACCCTTACTCTATGGTAAACACACCCTCCCTGTGCGACCACTGATTGCCAGACTTCCTGATTGGTTGAACCGCGAACCTTACCTCCCCATCAAGGTACCTAATGCTGCAGATTTCAATGCTGGCATTTACAAATATTAAGCACTGCGAGAGTTCGTGGCGATCCAAGGCCAAGAAGCTTCATCCTTGCGATAACGACCCACGTAGGCCCGACCATGCATCATATGCGAAAAGATAGCGGGCAAAAATATGGGGAGGGTGCTCGGCTGTTAATCTGAGACGTCCACGGGACGCCGATGGGTACAAGCTTTTCGTCTCCTCGTGATTTACTCGAGTATACCTTGGCCCGGCCGACAGCCAAGTAAACTGGTCACGTTCGGATGAAGTTTGGTGGATTCCAAAGGGATCGGGGGGAAAGCGCGAGAGAGAAAGGGCGGGGTGCGATCCAGATAGCCAGAAGGGATCAGCTGTGTTCTTCCGAAAGCAGAGTCCCATGGGAAGTCAATCAACCGGGCTTCCTTCGTACGCCGCTAAGGGGTGACTCGCGATTTCTATCCCGAAGTAAATTCCGTTTCACTAAGTAAGCTCGTCGATGCTCGCTTCTGCGCCATCGGTTTTATAGTTCCCGAGCTATCGATCCCGCGGTAACGATTGTCGCTACGGGATTCTGTGGGCATTGTAGACAATTTTGTCAATCTTTAAAGAAATCATCCAGTGAAGGTGCTCCGCATCGCCTGGAAAGGAGCAGCGGGCTCGTTTAATCGGCCATTAGGCGCGTGAATCCGCGACGAGGAGGCAGCAACGTCACAGACGATCATCGATTTCGCGAAAGTGGCCAGCCACTCCTCCGCGTATATACGCCCGTGCACGGGGGGCCACTATATTAAATCGAAAGCGAGTGCTTCCGAGGCAACTGGCTTTTTTAGAGGCGAGCTCCCATTGGCGGTGGAGTAGCCCCTTCTTTATTCGAGGCGGTGTTAATTGGCGCGGAAGTAATTAAGAGATGGCCACCCCCGGGGTCCCCGACCACCCTCCTCCCCTGTCTCCTAACTCCGCCAACCCCTTGGCTAACGAGCGCACGTTGCTCTGGGAGATGGCAGCGTCGTGATTAATAACAAGGTCCTCTCCAAAGCTTGGCGCGCAGCCTCCGCGTGGAAAGGTTGTAGGTGAAATTCCTCTCGGTACGCGCGAGCCAGAGCTTCCCGTACGTCCTGGCCGCTATGAGAAAGGACTTTTTTCTCCCCTCTGCTCCGACTCGCCCTTCTTTCTTACTCTCGCCTGTTGCTGTTCCTCTCGCGCGCCAAACGCTCGTTCCCAGTATCCGTGGAACGACCAGTAATCTGCTCATCGATCACCCTCCAGTTAACGTGTCCGCGCGTTACCTCGGGAATCGATCGCTCGAAAAATGCGCGCCGGCAATGGCGGACCACGGTTATTATGGGCAGATTCGAAAGTTGAATTTGGAGCTCTTGGATCCACTCTAGAAACGTTTCAGAGAAAGATGCAGTCTCTACTAATCAATTTTGAAACTGTGCTCAACCCTTTACAAACTGCTCGCGTAACATCGTTTTCATTTTAATTTTCAATTTCCACGCGCTCCAAGTTAATTATCAGCAAAGGTAAATTCCCTCGTAATCTCGACGATCGATTGGGAAAAATTCCAAGATCGGCGTGTAAGCCTGACGGAGCTCAATGTCCCTAACGCCCCCACAAAAAAAAAGGAAGTAGACGATGCAAGCGATAAACCGCCTCGGTCCCAGGCCGCTAATCTATACATCGGACGAAATTGTGGCCCCAGTTATTTCGCCGATCGAAAGAATCGATCGAGCGCCGGAGGGCGGTCGAGCGCGGGGTTTTCGATCTCGGGAATAGGATCTCGAAAAAACGAGAGCTAGCCGAATCCCTCGGGCGGGGCGTAGGCGTATTTATACACATATCGATCGGATATTTATGAAGATTCGGAAAGAACGGACACGATGATCCGCATCTGCCGCGCCATTAGGCTAACCCGAACCCGTAGCTGAGGGCGCCAGGTGTGACCTCCACGGCTCTAATGACTAATGACGAAGAGCCGAGATAATCCGAGCAGCCCCGTCGATGCCTGCACGGATACGCGGAAGAGATTGAAACCCCTGGCTCCCGCATCCTCTGTTCTTCCGTTAAGAATATTCGATGCAGTCTGTAGTAATCTTAATATATAAAACAGAAAGTGGGCGTTTGTCTGTCGCCTAAAAACTTTCGAACAGTAAACTCGGGGGTCACGAAATGTGTCCCAGCTCATTATGCCTAACTAATCCAGATAAATGTGACTATTTTCACAAAGAATAAGTAAATAAAATTTTTTTTTTTAGATTAGAATCTAAAGTTCGGGCGAAGCCGAGTAGTAAAGCTTTGTAGTCTTCTATAAAATTCAGTACCTTTAGATCCAAACTAACCTTCTTGAATTTAGAAAACTCCACCTATGTCATCTGCTCGGTTTATTCACAATCCCGGGGGAGTTGGAATATAAAATCTTACGTATTCTTATACTTGGGAAGGGGTAAGAAATCGCCAAAATTAGCCTTACGCATGTAAACACGCATGCATTCCTGAGAGATCGCAAACCAGGTCAAGATGTAGCCCGTAATCTCTGTCTGAAAGTACCAACGGGGCCAGTTGGGGTGAGTGGAGGTCGCCAGGCAGGAAGCGACCCAGTTACATCCCGTAGCGAAAAGATTTGTCGAGGTAACGGCGCATTAACTCGGCTGGGTTATCAGTTTACGAAATGGCCCTGTTGTCGGTACGCGAGACGGATTCGATTGAACTCGCCTGCACGCAACAGGCAGGAGGAACTATTTAGCGAGCGGAGGTGCTGGAAGAAAGCAGCGTAGAAAGGCGACGAGCCACTGGAAAAGCGGAACCAATCGCCGCGCTGTCGTCATAATTCCACGCTGATTGCCAGTCGTTGTCGCTGGACGGTAATTGATCATTTATATGTCAGGTTAATTGACGTCACGCGCGAACAGCCCCATAGCTGTTCCTTAAACGCGTTCATCGTCCGCGCAGCCGTCAATTCAATCGGCGCGGATCGATGTTCGCGGGAACACTTCGATGCATCCTCGCCTGCATCCTACTTAAGGGGTTACATAGAGGAGGGTTGCATATATCTTAAGACATTTTATGTTTTATTTCTTATTTGGCACTAATTTGAACGCAAATGACTATTGGATATTGTAGCTTGAACTTTTAGACACCTACTATTATATGCTTATCCTTTTGTTCAGAACAAATTCATTTATTATTAATCTTTTTGTCACATACTGTAAAAGGTACGATTTAGGCAACTGGTCTTCTAAATCGTACCTACCTCTCGGTTTCCTAAATCGTACCTCCACGAAAAATAGTATCAATAACAAAGAGAGAAGAAAATATTCAACATAAAGTAATGATTATTATATAGTTACATATACATATGTATATGGATCACACACAGGCCGCAATAATCTGTGAATATAATATACGTATATAACCTATGTAAGATACGAGTTGTCAAATCCTACTGGTACGATTGTAGTGGTACGATTTAGGAAACATGATCAATTTATTTATAAATATCAATTTAAACTTTATAATGAATGTAATATGTACATAAAATGAATGTAAAATATTCTACATTAAACCCGCTTTTAGAAAAATACAAATATACAGGACAAAATTGCATTGTTTGATTATTATCAGCTAAAATAAACTGGTAGAAAGTTACATCAATCATACTTGATTTTTTGAATAAGTATTTTCTTATATTTTTTTTAATAAAATTGCTAAAAAAATCTAAAATCATTCATCTTCGCCGTGGTTAAACTTATGTAACCCCTTAAACTCAGGACGATTTGCGTACTTTGACAGGCAACTTCCAGGACCGTAAGAATTGTAAGTGAAACGTTTACTTCAACCATTGAACAGCTTCCTTGTTCCATTTTTTATGCCTGCATCATGTTTGTTTCTGAAGGCGAACATTTGGAACGAGATTCCCTTGGAAATAGTGGCCAATGGTTGTCCCAAAAACGTTGAATGCCGAAGCACAGGGGATCCGAGGGGATAAGAGATCGAGTGGAAGAGAAAGGACGGAAGAAAGGGCGTATCGTCGGTGAAAAAAGAAAGAGTGATTACACGATCTCGTTCGGATGCTCCTCTCCCGTCTCGCTTCTCCGTTCGCTTTGTACACTTCCCTCTCTCTTGCTCTTTCTTTCTCCCGGTGCTCATCCCTTCGAGCTCCGCTTCGCGAAGTCATTCGAAGATTCTGGCGCGTCATTTCCCGTAATGCGATATATGCCGACGAAATCTCGAGCATCACTCCGCGGCTATTAATCTATTGGCAGGGCTCCAAGGCCAATGCACTTCTCGATATACATATTCAATGACGGGAGCTCTTCTTGCAGATCAATGGATGATTTTTGGGGAACAGCGGGCTGCTCCACTGGTAGGTAAATTATTCGTCTTGCTAGGTTTAGTTAGTGACCCAAACAAGTACTTACTTAGTACCCAATAGTGCAATATATTTTATTATTTGTAAGAAGCATATAGTTGGCAAGCTCTAATATAAGATCGAAAGGCTCCGACACCTAAAGAGTAGGTACACTGGGACCTTGTCTAAACACAGACATAGTTCCATTCAATTATTGATTTATTGTAATAAGAAAATCAATAAATAATATGAATTTAAGAATTTTCATAACTTTTATAAAATTTATTCCATTAAATATTCTTCACTTATTAATTGAATTTAATTAACTGATATTATTTCTTATTTTAACAAAAATAGGCTTATCTCCTATCATATTAATGACTAAATTCATTAAAATTAATCTTATCATATTGATCCATTTATCACACTATTTAGATTAATATTAATAAATACATTTTGATTATCAATTTTTCTATATATATTCGATCAATATAATAAATTTACTATTATCATTAAACAATATTCAGTCCCCGTTTACTCCGAAATCAGACCCTTAGTTTTGCGTTGCGTCATCGCGACATTCTATTTTAGACCGTGCCCCGTGTGTCTGAGCGCGTCTTGCTCGAGAATCCTCCGTTTCCCGGTCGCAACCCCTCGAACGGAGACGAGTCTCGTGTCCGATTCACCCTTACGACGGATGCTTACGAAGCAGACGTCAAAACATTGGTGAAATATGAGGGTGCGAGCCGCGGAAGATCGATTCGCCGAGACCCTTTGGACGAAGAGGCGAGCGGTGCTCGTGTCGGCGAGGTGGTTCGCATTGTTAAAAGCCCGTAATAGATTATGCATTAAACGCGAGGCAGAATGGGAGAGATAGCGTAACAATGGATCAACCGCTGCCTGGCCCCCTCGGGGACCCCGTCGTACGTCATCCGTCGATCCTGAGATCATTATTATCCAGGGAGTACACCGCTTCCTTCCTTCCTCCCGGCCTTCCGTCCCTCCTTCCTTCCTCCGTGCGTTTCAATTTCAACGCGATCAAAAGACGCGCGTCACGTTCCACGACCCGTTTCGACGTCTCGACCACCCTTGCAAAAGCGTCTGATGTCGGCCTGACGTGAGCAGAAATGGAAAGTTACGAGGAATTTCGAGACTTTGCTTCGCAGTGCTTCCTCGCAATTCCGGATTAACATCTTCCAACAAACACTGCAGTATTCGCAATATCCATCGTTGAGTAACCATTACTTCACTCCTATTACCTCTGAAAATTGAAAAAAAAAAGAACGAAGACTGTCCTAAGAAGTTATTTAATCTAGCGGTTTCTTGATGCTCTGATGCGCTCGAACAATGGTATTCGCACTTTCGGTTACGTTCCAGTCCCGGTGAAAGCGAGGATGCTTCCATTCAAGACTATCGAACAATACTGGACTTCATTACGGTCAGGCTTACGTTTTGCGGTACCTACAGAGTTCTCAGCGCGCAGCACCGCGAGTGAACGTGTCCCCCAAAAGATCGGCCTGAAATCCGTTGACGGCGGGACGGACGAGGAGATCCCATGTCCCGCTCGAATTACCGGTCATTTGCTCGTCGCCGAGCGCAAAAATAATGCATGTAATCTGGCCGGTAAAGCCGTTTGACCTCTCGGTCCGGGGTATAACGTCTAACCCTAGCATTACCAAAATCTCTGCCGGACCCGTGGACGCCTGGACGGAGACAGAACGGGCGCGACGCGGACGGGGCGAGCGATGAAGGAGGAAGATCGTATGCCGCGCGATCACGAGGATTACGGGCAAGGCGACGTGACTCCATATGTGAGACATTACGCGAACGTGTAATTTCACTATTACGGCTAATCTGTTGACATTAGAGAGAACAGTCGGGCGAAATTGTTGGGTCTCCGAATCGGAGCGATGTCCAGCGCTGCGCCGGCTATTATGTTAAACAGTTTAAACTATTCCCTAAGAGGGCCGAACGATCAGCGCCGTTCGCCGCGACGTCTATTATTCTAATCTTGTCCTTCTCCCTTCCTCGAGGCCGCTTCTACTAGACGATCTGTGTCTTTAAACGGCGCCCTAATCATCGTCCCCGTCGCCCGTCCACCTAGACTCCGGCTGGATGGACGATCGATCCGCGACCGATCACGCAAAATCGTAAACACCCCGTGGAGAACGGCAAGGACGTGTTCCCCTGGTCCCATGGTAATTTTCTACCCGCCGTGGATTTCGATGGAACGTTTCGACGTACCTAATTTGTGCCGGGGCTTTGAGAATTCGGAGTGGCTCCCTAGGTCTCTCTCCTGGTATGCCCCTCTAGACGTGCAATCAGAGGACTGGGCAGCGGGAGATACGTGAAACTGATGAAGGAATATAGTGTTTTGAATATCACGAGTTTCAATGAGAGACGATCGCGTGACGAGATTAGGGGGAAGCATTTAGGCAGGCGGAGTGGATAGATCGGTTTGGGGAACGAGAGGACGTAGCGTCACGTCGCGGAATAGCAACAATTACGTGTCCTCCGGCTGGAAATCGGAAAGGTCAGCCGGGAAAGAAGAGGAAGAGGAAGGCCGCTCGCAGGAATAATAAGAATGAGAATAAGAAATCGTTAACCGATCGGCGTTACGAAAGGAGGCAGCCGTGGACGACGGCCGACAGCTGGGAGACGGGCGCGAAACCACGCGATCCACGACATCGAAAACCGCGTCTCCCCCCTCTCTGTTTCTCTCTCTCTCTCTCTCCTTCTCTGGTAGATTTCATTGTCAGAGTCGTTACGTCACTCTTGTCGCTTCCACGAGGACGCGCGTCACTGTAACATCCGATTGTCGACAGTCATCGGGGACGATTGAGCCGGCGCGACCTTCGCGCAATTAAAACCCCTTGAAGTTTCAGCCGTCACGATGAAAACGGTTGACAATGTCGACGCACGATGAATAAGCTTTTAATGTAACGGAGCTGGGAGACTTATCCGAGAATCCTTGGCCCTGACGTAGGCCCGCTACAGGACGATCCAAGGCTGAGGGGTCTTCAACTTACAATTAGAAATGAGAGCTAATCGTTTAAATTGAAAATATTCAATGTTGAAGTTACATTGTGAGGCTCCACAATGCTGGATGGACTGTAAGGATGTTCGATACCACCGAAGATTGGAGCAGCTCGAAATCCATACCGAGCCGAACTTAGCCGTGTAAGTAAGTAGGTTAAGTAGGTACTCATAAAAACCGAGCGTCTCGAAGAGAAAACTCGTAACTTCTCAAACTGAGTAATCAGTTTTCGACCTAAGTACCCTAACACTTTTTTAAAGCAAATATAAAGATGCATCGATTAGCGTATCAAAAATATACAGATCCATTAAAAAACCGAGGTGATCTGAATTTTTGTCCACATATCGCTGTGGCTTGAATGTACCTACCTACTTCGAGCAGATTACAATTTTCAAGCAGTCCGAATGCATCGCATCACTTAGCACCGAAAAACTTCGAAGTAATCGTAATTCTGATCCTGATGATTCTTCACGAAAATGTTCTTCTATCCCATAAAGCCTGATCCTTCTCGAATCTGGAAGACGATTCCTTGGATCACCTTGTAGCCAGAGAAGGAAGCGCTGAGCGTGTCGCCACGTATTCCCTAGAGCGTTCGGCGTCGACAGCGCCGAGGAATTGGTGATTAATGATGAACGGAGGTTCGTGAACGCGACAACCGGGCATTTCAAATGTCAGGTTGCTAGCGACAGTTGCTGGAGAAGATTCCGTTGCTCCTAATAACTGTTCCCTTGCAGCCGGATATCGGTGTCCAGGGCAATTCCGCGGTTAATCGGAGATGAGTAACGGAGAGGCGACATAATCAATGATTTCGTGGAAAACAGGTTTCACGCAGACGCGACGACGGCTGTGACTCGCGGATCGACGTTTATGAAGACGCTTTGACGTTCCCCGAAGGCGATATTTCGCAGATGGCATTTATTAACTTCTCGGGCGTTATTTCTAGACGTGCAGCTGTTTTCGGGCCGTTTTGCTGCGTCGAACGTTGCTTGCCCAGTGAAGGGAAGGAGAAACAGAGACGCGCTTTCGGAAGCGTAGGTATGTTTCCGTGGCGGCAAGGAATTTCTCGGCTCTTTTCATATTTAAGTAGGGTAAGTAATTGCAATATTAACACTACCGTCCTTTAAACGTGCCACCAAATCTTTCCTTAAATTCAGATTACTATATGTATAGTATTGTGCATAGTCCACCGCTCATTTCATTGTCACATTTTTTTTTCTTTTCAAGTTCTCGCAGATCAGAAGTAAAAACACCTCAGCTGAGTCTCACCTTCTACACCATCCTTTGTGCATATTACTTTTATTTTGGTGTAATAAAGACACTCATTATTATTATTAATTCAGCGCGTACGTGATCACCTAAATTATCTTCGAAAACAAACGAAAAAGGATACAGCACAAAGCACGAAGCAATTACTAAAGCCGATTGGAGTGAAATATTACCTACACTGAATAATTTGCCGTTCGGGACGAGATTTTTAAGCACTCCAATCTAAAGGGACAAACGAGCCGCGGTCCTTGAAAATTTCGAAAGACGCCCGAGACGGTCGACACGTAAAAATGCGAGGCCCATTGAAACTCGCCCGTTAACAACGGCGCTCCTAAGCATCGATTCATCGTCGACGTGCTCCATTATCTGGACAGTGCCGACATAATCGTTTCAAATTATCCCGACTGGGCCGAGTAATCGCATTTTTCTCCCACCAGGTCCCCCGTCACAAGAGCCCCTCACAAAGGGCTCCTCCGATTGATCCCCATTCGATCCAACGTATCATTTTTATCTGCCAGCAGCGACGGCAATCCGCCGTCAGGCGAACGGGGATGCCTCGTCCCGAAGGTAGATTTCGAAAAGACGCGTCCCCTGCTTCGGCGCGTGTGCGTGCGCGTCGAAAGGACGCGGGATGAACACGACAATGAACGCCGTCGATGTCGGCCGAGGCGCAAATTACAGGCGATTGCTGCTCGGCCATCCCTCGAAACCATCGCCGCGGCCGTTCCACAGGGTGACAAGCCTGGTCGAGGATTCTTTCTCGATCGGGCAGAGGCAATGGCGCCATAGCCACCCAGCCACGAATTCTGGGGATCCTCCTCTTGCGGTCGCTGCCAATTCGCCTTTAACACGCGATAATTTCACTTTCCTGTCGCTTCTGTCTTTCGTTCCCCTTTTTTTTTCATGACGTTCTGGTGACGCAATCGCGGTTGAACTGTGGGAATTTGTGGTGGATGGAAAGTCGAGTGCGAACGCCAGCTTTAAGCCTACAGTAACACCTATAGTAATTTATTCATATTTTTTTTAGTATTTCGGGAAATCGCTGCATGATCACTTATTGAAGCTTGAAAGACTGATTGCTGGATATGAGAGTCCTCAGTGCCCTACGCCACTGCGTGGAAGACGCAGAGAATAGACAGAGCGAGGAGAGTGTGAAGTGTGAAGACGGTTAGGGACTCGTTAGGTCGAATGATAAGTCGGAGCAATTTCACAGCTTGAAGCGCCGACAAAACAGCCGAGCGGATACCACGGGAGGAGACTCCAAAGAGAGATTCCTCTGAAACCTTATTCTTTGCCACCGTTCGGGCTCGAAATGGAAGCGTCGATGGGACGGCCACTTACACAAAGAACCGCCGCGCCTCTACTTGATGGAACGCGATTGATCAGGAATGATTTTCGGCGGCAAGAATGGAAAGGGTCGGTGAAAATACCAGTTCCTTTCTTTTTCAAACTCCAGGTACGACGTCAATCTGAAGCAATTGGGATATCGTACGTGTCAATGCCCCGAATCGATCGTTTGGACATTAAAGACACCATCGTGAAGAATATAAGCATCCTTGAATTCGCTGGATCGATCCATGTTACGAACACTAGTACCATTGATCTCAGAATTTGCAGGAAAATTTCGAGACCAAAAAGAATCGATGCGGAATTGTGTTACGTAACCTGAAGACAACTGTCAGAAGCAACCCTTGCCATCTCGCGCGAGAGACCAAGAGGATAGGCGCGCTGGGTCGAAGGAGAAGGGAAAAGCTAGCGAAGGGAGAGAAAAAGGTGGACGGGGCCGGATGAAAAGTAAGAGAGGAGAGACTGAAACGGAGTAAAGTGCAGATCGTACTCGTCGTCCGGTTGCCAGGCAACGCGCTAATTAGCCCACCCAGCTCTTTGGAGTGGATACTCGACGGTACTTGGTAGCCTCTCTCTCCTCCTCTCTCTCCCCGTTGCTCTCTTGGTCCGTCTCTCCGGCAGTGACATCCAGCAGGATCGTTAATGCGCCACAACGCTGGCTGGATCGCGAATCGGCGCGAATCGCTTGATTTTCCAAAGGCAACCTGGATCGATCCGGAAGCCGTGAAACTCGATTGCGAGAGGGAGCGGCTCGACTTCTTCCTATTCGCCGCTGCTTCGCCTTTAATACGGTTTGTTTGTTAGAATATCAGCAGGCCCACGTAATCATCGCACGGAAATTGAAGGCGCATGGGGGTCAGCGCGTAATACCCCCAGGGCCCGTTAGCGACAGTAATAGATACTGATTGGAAATTATCGTTATTAGTTGCCCGTGGAAAGATTCGCCATGAACTCGCGCCGTCAGGATTTATGGTCTGTCAGGGCTCTAGCAGTACAGGATCATGAGTCTGCTAGGCGATCTCGTATCCCCGGCGATTCAAGAACCCTGCTGGATTAGGTAATCGAATGCACTCGCGGTTTGAACAGACGAACGCGCTGAATTGTCCCACCATTTCGACTCGCTTGGTCAAAGCTTTCCCACGGGGCTGCCACGCAGAGTGTCACCTGTTTAAGTCTTCCAACATGTTTCGTGCATCCTCATGTACCCATTACGCGAGTTCCGGATATCCTTCACGCCTCGCCAACATCCGTAATGTGAATCCACTTGTTCCCAACCTCATTTAATTATAATAATTGCGAGTCTTGCGCCGATGATAAAATCATTTATAAGCTCTTTCACAGGATCTCCAGAAAGTTGGCGGAGCATTGAGGAGCGGAAGTTGAAGGCTGCACGCGGAGCAGCTCGTACGCAGCTCGAGGAGCGTCAAAGGGTTGGAAAAATCGAGACGATAAGAGGAGAATGGGCTCCGGAGGCGGATAACGAGAAACGAGAAAGGAGAAAATAGGTACAGCCGGTTTGACTCGCGAGAAGAAACAAAGCGAGGGAGACGCGCCGGGGAAGAGACGAAGAAGACTCGGTGGATGTAAGGAGCCTCGGTTGAACCAGGTTAAAGCATCGCCTCAAGACATAGGTACGTCGGTGGTTGTGTGCGCCGGTCGTACAGGTGCGGCCGCGAGAACGCAGCCAGCTCGTAAAGATGCAAATATTCCCAGCTGATGGACTCGTCAGCGACTGTCAAAGCGCGATTGCGAAGAGGGAAGGGCGGCCCCGTACCGCTCAGGCTCGCGCGGAACAATATTCTGTTGCGGCTTCGAAGATAAACAATGAACCGCGGCAGCCCTTCCTCCACTTCTCGAGAACGATCCAGCCGTCCTTCCTCCCATCTTCCCCTCTTCCCTTCGCCCAGCGACCCTTTCCGCATCGACCGACGCCTCGCGCTCGCATTTTCTGTTTGCTCCACAAATAAACCCTTCTCGAGCAACCTCCTGTGCTCGTCCTTCGACTTATCCTCGGAGAAGAAGAAGTTGGGATTCTTCGCGATAGTCGGCCGACAGTTGTGTCGCGATGGGCTCAAATAGCTTCGATTACATTGATTCCAACCTCGAATGGCAAACACTGCTAAGGGGTGAAGAACTGACGAGAAGATGTTACTACATAGCTACTTAGATACGTGAAATTTCTGTCGTTATCTAGGGTTATGAAGGGTTAAAAGGTGACAAGTTGTTTGAGATGACTTTCTCGTGCCAAGTATTTGCTGCGCAAGGAATGTCGAACAGATTTCTCCCCCTCAGCCGTCATCTTAAAGCATTGTTTCCCCACGTCACCCCTGTCGACAAGTTCCCGACACCTTCCGCCACGACTTCGACCAGCTAGGTATTGGCCGTCGCTTGAATAGCTCGCGACTCCAGTGACATGGATGATCTTTATTTAGGGTTGGCTGTGTAAACATAACATCTGAATGAAGCAGTCGTGGCTTTCTGGCGTTCCCTCGTTCCTAGCCAAATAAATAAATAAATCGGCGATTTTTCGGACTCTGGTAAGCCGGCGGAGAACGTTCCCGCTCCTCGTGGTCCCCTCTGTCGGGTAATCCCGCCGGGTCAACGTCGATTGTTGTTTTAAGGGTGTGAAACATGACAGGTGCACAATGCACGGTGATGCTGCAGGTGCGAATGGGACGGCTAACGATGGAACCGTGAAAGCAAGGAATCCTCCACGTCGCGGGTCCTCGCCTCTCCCTCTCTCTCTCTCTTATTCTCCACGAAAACGACGCGTGTAACACGAGAGAATTTGTGGTCCAGCGGGGAACAAAGATTCCGGAGAACCGCCGAATCACCGTCCAACAGTGGTACAAGTCACGGGACCGTAAATAACGGCCCTGGGCTTCTTTAAGCAGATCGAAGACGATTAAATACATATCGCTGTTAAGAAGTCGAGCGTCTCCGCGACTTCGTGCTAAGGATCTGCCAAGGATATCACAACTACATCAGAATCTCTGGATACTATCAGTCACCCTGAACTGGTCCAAATACTTACAGCCCCCACAAACTTCACTTTCCCTAAGAAACGAGACCTAGGAAGAGCTACAGCTTCCGCTTATCCAGCACTTATCTTTTCACGGGGCAAAGGGCACGGAAGATGGAGGAGATCGAGAGACCTGGTTCATGAAGCACGACACCTTATAGGGCTAGAGTGTCGTGCAAGCGCACAGGTCGAATGCTGAATGTGACCGACGCGGCAATGATAATTAATCAAGTGGAGTACCGTGGTGGCGCCCTCGACGCGGCGTAATAACAGCACGAGTTGTGTGGTCCTTCCTTGTTCTTCGCCCTTCCCGTGGCCACGCTATGGAACAGTTCTTTGAACGCGGGATTACGCTGACACCAGACCGTCGCCTGTCTCTCCGTGACAGAGATTCTACATATATGTATAGGAAGACAGCCTTAGTTTCCGTCGACTGCCCTGCTGGAACGTTTCTTCTGCCTCTCCGTGACTTTCATTCGATGCAGCGCCTACCATGTTCTCCTCGGCGCTTGTACAATTCTACTTCTACACGTCAAGTTCAGAGTAAAGACTTTCTTCCCCTATCGAGACTGGCCACCGAAACGTAATCGCGAGACGGCATCGAGCACGAAGAGAGAGGGGGGAGGGAATGATTAAGCCACTTAACCGGGCCGTCACGAGAAGAGAGGGTACACTGTATTCCGACGTGTAATTGGGTCAAACGCTTTTGACGTACGATGCATCTTGCAGCGCAAAAAAAAGGACAGGCTGTCGAGGTTGGTCCCCTTCCTTCGTGTAGGTCGCGGTATGAAAGAAGCGTTCTTAAAACGGAGAGAAAAAGAGCTGGTGTCGAGCTGCAAATTGAATACTTTTTTTCGTGTCAGGGACGTGCCTTGGAAGGCAAAGAAATCGGAAGAGTCGAGGGCTGGAAAGCTGAGGTGTATCGGAACAGTTACAAGATTAAGAAACTGAGTTCTCTATCGGAGCTGCAGTTTCTCCAAACAGCTTGCAAGGAGGCAACCACGCAGCAATCTACTCGGCAGACGAGGAGTCGTCATTCTCCAGGGAATCTACTTGCAATTTGCAACGGAGCTGCAGATAACGCGTGCACAAGGCAGAGCCGATCGTTGCACCGAGTCTCAATTGAATTCGCCGAGAGAAAGGTACCGTTCGAGGCTGCAGGTGAACAGGGGGAGGGCGATGCGAGCGAAGGCAGGGAGAACTGGTTACTCGTAAAATTCCTCGGGACTAATTGCCTGCACGGGCTGAACGCGCGCGGGCACAGCGGCGCGTCATCGCTGTTAATCGCAAGGTAATTAATAGACGATCGTCGCTAATTGCGCGATCGGATCTCAAGGATCTTAATGGTGCGTGACGTCCGCCGATTCCCACCGCGTTCGATTCCATCACGCAGAATTACTTCTACATCTTTCTACTCCTTTCCCCTGACCTACAGCACCCACTCAGAAAGCTCTTAAAACCCCTGCACATCTACCCAGCCATTTCAGCCGGAGAACACCCCCGTTGATTATCTTCTTGGGAAGTACGCCGAACGATTTAGAAGCCTTGCGCGAAGCAGAGATCGCAGGAAAAGCCGCGGGCCAGGAAGAACTGAAGAACTGAAGAACTGAAGAAGACGGTGAGGCTTGATGCAGGCCGGGATAAATGTGCGGCGGGGTGGAAGGAAGAAGTTATACGAGCGAAAAAGGCGTGGAGGAAAGGGTTGCTGGCAGGAGAGACCGAGAGCAAGACCGCGGCAGTGTGGGAGGACAGAGATTACGAGGCTGTCATTCCTCGCGCGAGGCGTGAAAGGGAGAAGCGCTGCAACGATGCAAATTTCGCCTCCGCCGTGACAGTCAGTTCCGTTGACAGTCGTACGGTCGGCCGCCTTTCAACCCCCTGCGCGCATCCCGCCGATGACAGCCCGTTTAAACGGACGCGTGCACGCGCGAAATTCAACGTTGCAGCGGGAAACAACACTGGCCGGAGAATTTGCATTTATATCTGGGGCTGTTGGCGAAGGATATCGATTCGGGGCAACCGGGATCGCGTTGCTCGGCTATAGCGAACGACAGCCGAGTCGCAGGGCGTCGACGAGGGAAGAAGCGTGGAAAAGGGCGAGCAAGCGTGTGTGCCACGCTCGTCCTTATCGATAACGTGACCGAGCGTAATGCGCGAGCGGAGCAGTGGTGTACGCGGGATCGCATTATCTGAAATGCACAGCTGCCCTCTCCCACACGGGTCCTTCTGCCTGCGAGGGAAAAACAAAACTCCATAGCGCGATACTGCCTCGCGTGTTCACACACGTGTGGCATGTTAATACACAATAAGAAATTAAGAACGTCAGCCCCGCGGCTCGCGGCCTCAAAAGCGTTATTCGAAGCGATTCACGTGCTGAAACTCGCGGCTGAGAATAAGCCGGCTCCAGCTGGCCCGATAAAAAACCACCGAGCGCCGTTAATTTAGTAATTAGCAGCGTCAAATGGGGCAACTTTGACCAGGAAACTGGATTTTAAAACAAATTCCTTTAGCATCTATTGCATGTATAACAGGTATGATTTTCAAACAAATTCAGGGGTGCATTTGTATATAGACTAAATAGACCTATATCGGCAAATATGAGGGGGGAGGGACATCTACATACCTATTTGCTTAATATGTGAATAAAATATTAAACATAATTTAATAGGACCACTTTTTTATTTCTGATCTTTGAACACAGAGGCTTGAGACAATTTTAAAAACAAACCACTTTTTGTTTCATGCAGCAAAGTACCAATAACTCATAAGTATATAGTCGACCGTACCGTTGCGTTACTTTTCCTTTTCTGTTCCTTGAGTTGGCATTAAAGGAATGTGTGCCGGAAAGAAGGTCAAATAAGAGACAAACTAAACAACGACCAAAAAAAGTACATACCCACGAAAGAGGCACAGGCGTTTCGTAGGGCCTCAGGCAACGAAAGCGTCGCGATACCCTGGGGGACTGGATGATTGTTCGTGTAAACGTCAGCGGAAGTCACGATAATGAATAATAGATAAGAAGGACGGTTCCACCGATGCAGGCTGGAAAAGCTGGCGGGCATAATGAGTCCGAGAAGGAGGCTCTCTGCAAACGGAGATTCGTTTAGCGCCCTCGGGACAGCTACCGGTTCGATCAAACAACAACGACCGGTGGACGCGTAACAATGAAGCGTTTTTCGGGCCAGGCAGCGAGCTGGGATGTTCGGGGAAAAGGCAGACGAGAAAAAAGAAACGAAGTGAAAGAAGAAGAAACGCGGCCGAAAAGGCAAAGCCCGGGAGCTCGAGACACGTTAACGACCCTGCAGGTGCTAATTGCGGTGGCGGCGAGTCGGTGCCCCGTCGTTTTCTGGACGACGATTCGGGGACAACCGAGCTAAACGCTTCGGCAAACAGTCTGAAACCCGTGGACCCTCTGCGTGCCAGATAAAAGGGAAAACTCTTAACGTGCACCCTTTAATAAATGGCCCAGGATCGCTGTTATCCCTCGTGAACCACCGTGGAGTGAGTCTAGATCGAGGCTATCGGGGTTGATGGGATTTCTTGGGGGAGAACGGAGTCAACGATTTAACAGCTTTGAAATGCTGTAAAAGGAACACTCGCCTCTCCTCGAGAATATTTTATTTTATATTATTTTTACTTTATTATACGAATGAATGTTTACAAATTATTGTCGGGGAATGAATTTTGGAAGTTATTTTCAGGGGGAGCCAGTGTATTCTCTGAACGACAGAGCAAAAATGTGAACAGATGTGATTACCTAACAGAATTTTCCTAAAAAGTTGCAACAATTTTCTTGAAACAGCCCTGTACTCACGACGACTGTAAGATACCGCGAGTGACACAACACTTGATAAAACGCGTTTATTAATTACCATTAAACGACCGCGCCGGTGAATTATTGC
Organism: Andrena chrysosceles; assembly: GCA_963855975.1. Lineage (NCBI taxonomy): Eukaryota > Metazoa > Arthropoda > Insecta > Hymenoptera > Andrenidae > Andrena > Andrena chrysosceles. The sequence goes on along the minus strand of OY979766.1, from coordinate 2,335,731 downwards.
ATCTATTAATCAGCCATTAATCCAGCGGGCGAGCAGGAGTAGCATTCCGTTCGTTTCCCCGTCAAATTAAGGGAACCATCGAGCAAGTGAAGCTGTACTTGCAACCCGTTACGCTGTCGGGCCCGTTACATGTGATTTTAACTTAATTAATCTTCCGCTTAATGACCAGCCGCGTAACCGGCCCAACGAAAGAGATAAACGGTTAAACGATACCGTACGTGGCACTAGAAATAGTAACGATACCTACCATCGATATAAGCTGCGCGATAATCGCACGACTGTTTACGGATAGAAAGTAAGGTTTAACGAAGGGGTCGTTTTCTGGACTGAGCTCGCCATCTAAATGAACGTTTGTTGTGTTACGTAATGAAGGAAATTAGGTCGTGCAGTGTAGGTAGTGATAGTAATTAATGAAATTGAAAAGCTTATAGAAGCTTCGTTTCGACCATGAAACCTACCTACATCTGCAATACCATTTTTAAGGGAAAACATCTGTAAATGAAGAGTCATAGTAGAAAACACTGTAAGTTCCAAAAATCAAATTCTATACTACTAGATATTCATACATTTTCGGACACACTTTTTTTTAATTTTGGTACTTACAGTGTTTTCTACAAGGACTCTCCAATTCATCATTATACCTCAAAAAGATTAAAGAAATATGAGAAGAAAGGTCTGATAACGTGATGAATGTTTCATAATCTATTGAAGGGAGGCTCGATCAAAGACATACGTCTTGGCGAACAGCGGGGCGTTTTCCACGGGTAGTTTTCGATTTTTCCAGGTGCTAAGGCCCGAGCAGCGGGCACAGCGACAAAAGGAACCACCCGCCAACCGTCATGAATATTCAAGGGGAGTTTTGCATTTATTAAAGCAACACAGGGAAACAGTTTTATTCATGCAGCTCGCATAATTACCGCGTCTATCTGAATACATCTCTGCGTTTTCGGTATCCCGCAGACGGTGGTCGCGAAAACGCCACGCCGCCTTCGGACATTCTCAAGAGGATGCACTCTGCATTCTGACGCACCGTCGCGTGTCAGAGCCAAGTACAAGAGACAACAGTCGTTAGTATGAAAAATTACCGTCGGTTACGGAATCCCTCTTCCGTCCCCCTGACGCGTGTATACGAACGTGAAACAGTTAAACTAGTTTCAAGAAGGAAACCCACTTCCAGTTGTAAATATTTGCCAACGACAGAGAAGGAAATTGCAACTGGCTGATTCCTCTAAGGATTTTAAACTTCCGCAATCTACCTGCTACTGAACTCGATCTTGATAAGGGAAATTATAGTGTCTGCGAGGACTGTAATCATTTCACTTCTATTACTACACGGAGCGTAGAGCCAATACCAGTAGCGGGGATCTAACATAATAAGCTCTCTCCAGGATTCATGCATTCTCAGTTTTAAAAGTTATATCGGATAAATCATTACGCTTCCAAGGTTACAATATGATAATCAATTTAACTTTCGATATTTTCAGCATCGTCTCGAAAATGGCTAATGTTCCTCTGAAGACTAACTCTAAAAAGGGACGATAGGTACTTATCTATGGGAGTAGCAACAGGCTGAGGAAATGCCGCGGAATAAGTAAAAAATGAGCTGGAGAAATAATCCTTGCTGCGGCTCAATATTGCACAGTCGTAATCGCTCGCGTGACACACCTATGTAAGATTTACGTATCGTACAGCTCGCAGTGTTATGACTCGGAGAGATCGCAGTCGCGATTCTAATCTCGCGGCCGTTTGTTTTATTCGCAGCTGATACGTTATAGAAATCGACGGTCCGTGGATAAGTTTTCGCCCTGGCAGTGCCGTGAAAATTACTGGCTTTGCTAGGTCCCAGGACACGAACAAAGAAGTGAGTGTAGATAGGTACCATTAGGGGAGACAGGGGCAAAGTGACACGAAAAAAGTTTGAAGTCGAATAAAATTTTTTCCCTTTCAATAAAAATGTGTGAAAATAGATTTATAATATAATTTGAACTTAATATAATAAACTTAAAGTATATTAAAATTCAATTTGAAAAGAAAATGCCAAAACTGACCACTTTACCCCATGTATGGGGTAAAGTAAGCTACTATCCGGGGTAAAGTGAGGTGCAACAAAATAGGAACTTTAATTAAGGATATAGGTAAATATTAACCCCTTGTACTGGAAGGACGTGTGTAGCACGGCAACTTCTGGCTTTTTTGCACCGTAGTTGTCAAAAACTGTGGCAGATTTTTCATTTTTTTTTTAGGTTAGATTCTGTTCCATCACGCCGCGTGGTTTTCTAGCCAGCTGACAGGTTAGGATATTGCGCACATCACTTGCGCATTGGTTTTTAGCAGCCAGTTGCAGCTCAGTTTACCCCGGTCACTTTACCCCGAATGTGCACTCAGTGGAAAATGAATTATTTAATAATGTTAGGATTAATGTTTTCTCAAACGCTTGTGTATGTATGTTTATAAGTTTGTTATAAACACGCAGAAAAAATTTGGAGTTAAAATAACATATTTAAGACTCATTTATCCAAAAAGCTAAATTGAAAAGAAAACCAATTGGAAGTCTCTAAAACTTCATTTTGAATTTTTTAAATGAATTTCCATTTTTTGGTATCTGAATGTGCATAATTATCATTGTGGTATTACACACATTTATTACATCACCAAAATTTGTAAATATATTCTATTGTTAAAGAATAAATTAAGGAAGCTCATTTTACCCCGAGGTTCACTTTGCCCCGGTCTCCCCTACCTACGCGATGGGTAACAAAAAATTCTTTTCCATTTTCGATTCTTAATATCACGCAGATGTGCTTTCCACAAATAACATTGGAACGTTATGTTTAGAAATTGAAACAGGGAAATGAAGTGATGGGTTTACCGTTGCCGTTGAATTGCGTGGCAACTTTGTGGACGTTGGTCCCACAACTCCTGTTTGACGAAAATGATTTAGAATAAATTCATATTTGCATCCACTGTAGAAATATTTAAGGGAACCATCTCGCTCCACTTTCAGTAACCCGTCATACCTCCTGGTAGGGTAATATGGTTTTCCACTACTTCTTTTGTAAAGTTTAATAACATCAAATTTTTATTTAAATATTGCTCAAACTATGTACCAAAGACTAAAGTATTATTCATAAAAGCTTAAAGTATTGATCCATAATTATCATTCTTTTCGCATTTTGGCTTAGCCCAAAATTATCTTGACCTGCCTCAAGCTTCCACCTCCCACTTGCCTGTCCGACTCTCCCAAACCGTCTCGTATAGCGCAGTTGCGCAACATCCGAGTGCACGTATCCGTCGCCATCGCGTCACGGTTTAGAAATCGCTCCCAGCTCGTTTCTCCTGGCATTTAATTCGATAATTAACCGTTCGGGATCAAAGGTCCGTCAAATAAGCTGCACGGCAACTCGCGGCGATCATTAATTTAGGCATCGCCGATGTCGGTGTCTGTCGAGCAAGTCGCCTCGATTCCGCGTCATTTCCAGGCTGGCCGATCCGTGAGAAAGTCCGCGCGGCGCGCCGATCGGCCGACCGATAATACCGATGATCGAAATGCATCGGCATGCACGCGTATTTCCGCGTACGGAACGCGTCCGCGGCAGGAATCGTTGCCCAACGACGATCGCGACCGCTCCAGCACTGCGCAGAGCCGATCTCCTTCCGAAATTGCTCGCGAAACGAGCGAGCCACTGGAAAATGGAAGGACGATCTCGCGCGCGTACTACCACAGACGGCGATTACGCTCGTGATTGGCTTCGAATTGCATCCACTTCGCCGACAACGTTTGGTAATGGAGGCTAGCGAATTTAGGAATCCCCCTGCACCATTTCCTCCGGCAGATCGCTGTGAACGTTCCTCGAAAGTCTCTTAAAACGGGTCTCCCCTCGGGTGATTTTGTGATCCAGTTGCCCGAAAGCAGACGCAGGTCAGTTGGAGGATGCAGCGCGAACTGGATTAATTGCGAAGGGACGATCACGCGAATCGCGCATCTAAGCGCGATCTAAGCACGTAGCACGGAGCAGGTAGCAGAAATCGGTTGGCGAGCCAAGCCAACGTATGAAGGCCGATCCCGATGCGGTAATTATCCCGGGAGCAGAGGAGGTCTGGCCAGCTGCTCGAGTGCACCTAATTACGAGCAAGAACACTAAACTGCAATTAACAAGCCTCCCTGCCAGCGCGCGCCATTTTATCTTATTGCTACGTTCCTTTTGGTGGATCCCGCGGACGTGCCTGCTCTCGATCGACGGCTGACCTCGCCAAGGATGGATCGACTCGAGCAGGAAATCGGTTACCCATCCTGTCGGAGGATGCCGTCGATCCAGCTCATCCCCCGAGTAACCGTGTCTTTTATTTAATATCGAGTGAACTCAAGGGTATGGAGCGTAGAAAGGAACAACGATCGAAAGAGACTTCTCTTACAACAGCTCTAAATTGTTTACACCACCGGGAATTTTAAGCAAACGAGTCCTGGTGGACAGGGAAATCTTCTTTGAATTAAATAGGTACCTATCCACCAGGTTGGGCAATTCTTCAGGGACACCCCCGTCGCTGGAATATGAATCACGGCGCAATATCGCGGGATTCTGATAACGGGTAATAGTAATATCGTGGTTTCCGTTTGCTTGGTAAAAGCTAAGTCACGATAGGGCCCATTGTTCGCGGTAAACGTGAAAAATGCTAATGTATTGCCGGGGTGGCGCAGGTGTGAAGTCGCATATTTAAACATCTTATTATATCCCGGCGATCAGGTAATGTAAGACCACATTAATTTCCACCCACGGAGGCAAACAATGACCTAAGGTCGGTCGACGCGGTAGAGTGGCTCATTAAAACCCGGGTGGTACCGTTTCTCTGTATGTTACTCCACGATCAGATATTGTACTTTCGATCCTTTCTCCTTCGTTCTTTCTCCTGCGGCCGATCGAGAAATATTCGCCTGCCGCCGCTTATTTCGCAGCCGACTTATCCCGCAACTCGAGAAAAACGCTGCGCGTTCAGGCGGAGCACGGTTCCCGCGCGTCCCGCAACGATAATCGACGATAACTCAGCCATTTCATCCGTTACGTTATCGCGGGATTAATAGTGCTCTTAAAGACAGCGAAAGTTTGACCAAGTAAAATGTAACGATCAATAGTATCCAAGTACTTTCCAAACATGATTCTTTTCTATTCAGAATCAGACACCTCTGCGCAATGATTGACTAAGTAAGTAGGAGGTGCCCCGAGCTTCGAACTTACTTGGAAGAGAAAAAGAGAAGATCGTTAGAAGATTATAGCACGATGCTAAGCACCTCGTTCTCCCGTATCGCTTCAATTACCGCTCGATTAGCGCGCACCACTTCGGGGACCGTGATTCTTCGGCAAGTTTCGAAACCGGCAGGCTAAATCCCTGCAGAGCAGGCGGAATGAATTCTATAACGCTGTTCACCGTCGCTTCCTTCGTCAGAAATTTATCCAGCCGATCAGCCCAGGAAACACTAACTCTTCACGCATCAAAATTACGTAGAAATTCCAGCCGCGACAGCCGCGAGCCGACTATTAAATCGCGTTTAAGTTAATGCTTCCCACGAGAGGTGTCAGTCCCCCGTGCTTGATTGATCGATCCAAGGAATAAAACAAAGCCGACGTTTCTTTCTTCCTTCGACCGTAGACCATGAGTAAAACGGTTGGATCAAGTCGTAGGTGAGTCGTGCATCTCAGGCGAGCTTACGAAAACGTGAGGTAGAAAAAGGAGGACGCGAAAGAATGTTTAGATCGTAATCACGTGGAAGTTACAGTTGATTGCATCCAGCAATGGCGCACTCAGAAAGAGAGAGAGAGAGAGAGAGAGAGAGAGTAGGGGGGGGGGGGGCTAGCACCCCCAAAGAAGGGGCTTTGTAAAAAGAAAAGAAAACTGGATTTTATTCTTTAAATAAATTTTTATAATCACCTAATGAATTTTATTGAATTTGCTTAAAAAATATTTTTATCCCCTCAACTCGGCTCTCCTCAAGATTAAATCCTGAACGCGCAACTGGCATCGAGGCTACTGGAAAGTCTGGTGCCTCAAACACAAAGATTTCAGACCTCGATAATGTTTTCTAATTAAGAAATATTTCACTTCCAAAATCCTCTTGCTTCGTATGGTCAATTTTTTCAAGGACAATGTCGAGAGTGTTTTCAAGTAATAGTTGGCTGCCGATCACGGTAGCTTGATGTCCCACTGGTTGAAAATAATTGCTCGCCTCCGAACAACCCATGAAACGATTACGCGTCTAGCGTCGTTACCACGCAGTCCTCCGCGTTAATCTTTTCGAAAGAGCGGGACGATCAGCCGGCTGTTAAGCCAGCTCGGCTAATGCCCGGAGATCTATTAAACCGTCCGTGACCAACGAGGTTGCTGCGCGATTAAATTAAAGAATTACCGAGAACGGGGACTGATGCTCGTGAAAAATCGAGAGTCGTGAGAGGCTGGCGTTGAAGTATGCTCGTCGAGGTCCGTGTTTCAGGTTCGGCGAGACTTTCGAGCCCGAAGATCTCTTCTAGGGCTCCAAGACCCCATCATCAAAGTTCTTTCGGAGAATACCTCCCAAATTCTCCGCTAGTACCTTACCCGAGTACCTAAGTAGCAACTGAAGCAAGCGATACTACTCGATACCGTTCGACACAGAGAAGAAACGAAAGAGCAGCAGTGCGGAGACGATACAGTTACTTTCCAGACGACGTTAAACGCCGCTGAAAGAAGCCGTGACATTATTTACACGGTGCATGCGTAACGACGTCATTAACGAGGCAAGTAAAAACGGCCGCAAGAAGAGCGAACGGGGATTCGCGAGGGGTAGGCGGGAGAAAAAATGAGATCAGACAGGTCGGCATGGGTGCCTCGTTTCCGTTTACGCAGCGTTCGACAGTGGACGGTCGATTCCGTGGCTCGGACGGACAGGTCGGGCCACGTGCAATTTAGCGGCGGCGCCATTACTCTTCGCGCGTCCCTCCGTCCAACGGGACAGAGTCTAATTGCGTCGAGCTGTAGAAAAAAAGAATTTGACGTCGCTCGTTAAGCACCCTGCAGTATCTCCTAGCCCCGAGGGCCAAGGATCTCCTCCGGCGCTTCTTCGACACCGAGCCGCGTCTTCCACGACGAAGATGCATTTCCCACGCGGATCCGAGCTGCTCGTTAGACACTTTTACCGATCCCGCGCAACTGTGAGCTTAGTAACTGAGAAGTGTAGGCATTCGGAGTTTGGAAACAGCCTAGGTGATGCACTTGGCAGAGAGGGCCCTTCTTTGTATGTCTCACTATTTTTTTTTCGTATTTCTTTGCTCTCACCTCCTAGATTGGTTCGATTTCATAATAAAATAACCCCTGAGAAAGATTATTGCAATTGCATAACAGGGAGGGTGCCGAGCAGGCCTGGAATGTTTAGAATTCGTCAACTATTTTTTCGCCCACAGAAGTTCAGAAATCAACCCCGTTGTCATAGCTCAATACAGTTTCCTGATTTTCGTCCACGGGAAAGCCGTGTTTGCTTCCAAACAGTATGATACCAGCGCTTCACGCCACGCGGAGCAAAAGGTAATATTCTCACCGCGCTAGTGACGAGTGAACAATGACCGTATTGTGCATGATTGTCTAAGGGCGCAGCTCCACGCGGCGGAAATTAGAAATCCGCGTTACCGTGTTTTCGCCGTGGCGAACGGATCGATCCCACGACTCGATTAACGGCAAGGATCGCGGAAAAGGTCGTCGTCGACGTGCGTGTACTGTGTAGCCCTCCTCCATCGAATCTGTCCGCGTTAACGAATAGAAGAACCACGCCCTGCGCGCGCGGACGTACACCTGCGGCCCCGCTGCATCCTCCGTTGCACCTCGTTAAAGACAAACGCCGAACTGCCCTCCAGGCATCGCCTCTCCTCGTTCTCTCTAACTCTCTATCGGTCTATCCAACCCGACGTAGGCGGTACGCCTACGAGGCGCATTCGATTGCCGGCGATCCACCCTCGGCCGTGTTGTTTTTGCGAGCCGATACGCTAATTTGCGTATTGTTCGCCGTCATTTCGATCGGTGCTGCGACGATTGCCTCACCCCGCCACGTCCAGCGGTTTCTTATTGGGAGCAAGAGGATCTGCGAGCCACGAGCAGCGCTCCCTCGCGATCTTATCAGCCGCATTGTGCCTCGGTTGTGACTGACAGCCGGGTACTCGAGAGGGGATGGTCCGCGAGCAGACCCGTGTACTGCTCCGCGATTGCTGTGCCCAGTGATAACAATAGTGGAGGTTGATTGGTTTGATTGGGATTGGAGGGCGAGCCTACTTGCTGACGTGTACGGAGGAGGTAAGGTGTGGGCTCGTGGGCACGTTTAGCCTTTGCCTCTCTTTGCAAAGGCATTCCCAGTCAACTCTGGCAATTTCTATATTCAGCCAACGTGGCAGAGGACTAATTACAGACCGATCCTACAACCCTACATCCCTCAAAGCAGGAGTTTCAGCCGCGAATCGTTAGAGCAGCCAGAAAAATGCGAAAAGCCGCTTGCTCTTGAGATCCCACGAGCGCGAAGCGTTCGACCGAGCTAAAAGCCGATTCCAACGGCATCGACGCTGCGCCGAACGATAATTGCGAGCGCGCCGCTATCAAACGAGGAAGTATCCCCCATGAATTTTCCCAGGCGCACGCGGCATCGGTTACAATGTAACGACGCGCCGCGCCGTGGCCGATTCATTCCGGCCGGATGCCAGGCATTCTGATCGGAGCTCGCGGTTCACTAAATCCGCGGCGTATCGGGGCCGGGATCGCGCGATTCCTCGTCACGGATCGTCCAGGTTAAACTGGGTTATCCGGCATCGCCGACCGTGTTTATTTACGTCCCAGAACCCGATCACCGCTGGGATTATCCGCGGAGTTTTCTGGATCCCGGCAGAGATACGGCCGAGTGGGTTTCATTAAGAGGTCCGTAGCCAATTAGCGTCGGTTCGGGCCGAGTGATACGGGGGCTGGATCCTTAGCCCGGTAGGAAGTCGTGGCCGCGCAGCAATGCGGAGGAAATCCAGGTAATTGATATTTAGGGTATTACTCTTAAGAGCCACGGAGACGTGTAATCAGCGGATAACTGTATCCGCCAATGAGCGTAACTTCCAAGCTACACGTGGGATCACCGCGCGCTGCAGCGCGGTCTTTCCACTTAAGTACAATTAGACGGTAAAGAAACGGCCTCGCTGTACATTTTTAGTTGTACACGCGGAATAATTTAAATGGACGTTGTCGTGACGAATTTTCAGCCGGAGGAAGGGAGCACTGCGATACTTTCATTTACATAGGTACACTGACGTTGCCATGTGCGCGATGGATCTATTTAGCTCTTCCGCCGCTCTGGGCAAAAATCATTTTTTCCGCCCTTCACATTTAATTGTAAATAATTATTTTAAAATATAATTTTTGAGTGTGGGCGAAATTTTTTGTAGTTATTTATTGAATAACAAAAGCCTTTTGTTTGATAATCAATTTAATATTATTAAAAATAACAATAACAAAACAAAAACAAATATATATGAAGGGGTAGGTATCTCCTTTTCATTCTAAAAAAAAAAACAGTGAAATATTTAAAAAACTCAATAAAAAAGAACGTAAACACAAACTGCATTTTAACTCTAATGGGAGATTTGAAAAATTTATTTTTTCACCGCTTTTTTAAAGAGTTTTACTTTTTTATTGATTTTAATTTACTCTTTCTACCAATTTTGCCGTTCTGGCCAGTTGCCCTGCTTGCGCCCCCAGATCGGGCTCTGGACGCAATCGTTCAGCTCCTGAATATCTTCTTCTGTGCTAAGTAACAGGGACATTTTTCTGTTGGTTCATCGCCTACAAACCGGAGCTGCCCGCAATTGGTCATAATTGGTAAATGTGTGTTCTGCTGAGTGCGAAGATGGAAGGTTTCCACCTTTCCTTTCTCGGTGCATTGTCGTGGAATTTTTGAAGACCTCCTTTTGAAGTCTGACGAAGTTCGAGGATCTTAGCCCGAAATAGGGGGAATCAAGTTATCAGGGAAAGAATCAAGGATTCAGTGATCACGAGTTCTTCGTTAGCGCCATCCACTTGTCAAAACTCTGCATAGATTGCTTAGGTAATAAAAACTTTGTTCCCCCGGTTCACGAAGATGTAGCAGGGTTAAAAATTCCGAGGGAGGAAGGGAGGAAAGAAGGAAAAGGAGGAAACGGTCCCCAGCGATATCCTCGAGGCTTTAGATAGTCCTCCTTAACTTTCCTCACGACAGCCAACGCGGGCTTTGAGTGTCTTGAAAGCGCAAACGTTTCGATAGCTCGATAAAAGTTTACAAACTCCCACCTCTCCTGGCTTCTCGAGTATCATCGATACCCGATGGAAATCCTTTTAAATTCCCTCGAAAGAAACGAGGGAAAAGGGGCACGAAGTAGTATCGAGGGCCGATCGAGACCCTCTCGAGGAAAAGTACGGTACACCAGGCGAATACAGACTCCTCGAGTTCGCCGTTCGAATAAATATCGATATCAATGGCTCTTGTTCTCCTCCTGGAGTCACTCTTGTCGATCGGTGGCGCTTAAATTATCATTCGAGTAAACATCTCGCGGACGATATTCGCGATCAGGATAATAAAGATATCTGCTTATTTTCTCTAGAGAAGACGGTGAGCAGCAACGTATCCCTATCGGTTCGCGCACATAGCTTCGCAAAATGGCCAAAAAGGAGACGGAAACATGAAACGCGCCGGTGGTTCTGATGCTCATCCCGAGGGCCAACGCGAAACAATGAACTCTGTAATTTTCTCGAGCAACGACGTTCACCCGGACCCTTTTCACGCGCCACCATCGCCCTGGGCTTCCAGTTTTTCTGCCAGATAGGTACAAAGGCGTCCGCATCGATCGCCACGGGATTGAGCGATCAGCGATCGCCGCGTCGATCGCTCGGAATTTCGTTCCTAAAGCTTCCGAACTGGCATAAAGTCTTTCGAAAAGATCTAACTAAATTCTCCCAACTTCAAATTATCCTTTTGCGACTGCAGTTTACGCACTAGCTGGTGCACAGAGATGCACAGGCAACGATAGGGAGGTATTTTCCAATCCAGGATACCGGTGCAGAATTTTTACAGCGCGCTACAAATCGCTGTTTCCCCTGTTCAATTTTCGAGAACAAATCAATCGCGCTCGACTCCGTTCCCGGCCGCTCTCGATACGTATTAACTACCGTTACCGGCGCGGATCTATTTCTATAAAACTCGCAACATTTTATTCGCCCGTCGAAAATCCCCAGCAAATGAATCAAGGGCCCCGGAACACTATCCGAATCGAATTACTCGACGCGTTAACATCGACTTCCAAACTGCGCGCGGAATTTACCTACGCGGCAATACGATCAAGCCTGTGATGAAAGATCTATCTGTGAAACTGCTCAACGACCCTCGTCGCGTTCGCCCAGCGTCGGGACGTCGAATTACAGCCGTCAGTAGGGGTGCCATCAGTAGTAGGAATGATTTGAGTCCCAATAAAGTATGCCAAAATACTTTGGTTCACGTGAAACGTAACGCAATAATATTGTACGTAGTTCCCACATCTAAAAGTAATTTCTTATCTTCTGTTTGTTCTGTGCCATGAATGTGAGATAGCGGGATGAGAGAAACAAGGCCTCCTAATTTAATAAAGAACGAATTATTTATATATTTTAATATGAAATTTGAAACTTCCGCTGTAATGCTAAAAGCAATAAAAAATATGTTTGGAAGAAATAACATTAAAATATACTTTTAGGTTTTTCGAGCGTACTTTTTTTTAGACCCCACGAGAGCTAAATTTGCGCTATTTTCTTGTAAAAAAAAAGTAGGCATCCCTAGCCGTTAGCAGAGATGTGCAGAATTTTTATTTAAACGAAATTCCTCGTGACGAATAAAAGCTAAAAAAATTATTCGTTATGTTTCGACTAAAGCTAACTCGAGTTAAAGAACGAACGAAGAAATTTTATTTAAACAAAAATCTTGCCCATCTCTGACTATTAGTGTCGTATAAAAATGTCCAAACTCTAGCTCGTCATCTTCGAAAATGGTACACGTTAACGCTTTGCTTTTAGAGATACAATAAATGACTGCCATCAACACGTCCTTCGATTCCTTTAAGCAGCTCTGCAGTGCGATTAAATAATTATCTTCTCGGTTCTGACGACCGACAGGAAAAGGACAATAACGCTCCCTCTCTTTATCGGCCCTTAAGCTGAAATTAAGCATCGTAAAATTAACTGTACGAGTGGCGTGACTCGCCTTCGCACTCGAATCGAAAAATAAAGTGTAAAGATCTCCGCTGATCATTCTCCTTTTTCCCCATTGTACGCTTCCGTCTAACTTAACCGCGACTACACCTTCGTCTCCCCTGATCAAAGTATCCGTTCTAGCCATTCGAGGCACGAGTTACCCACGTCCCCTCACCTTTTTCCTCGCCAACAAGCTTTGGCGTGACAACGGTGCAGCCTCGCAGCGGTTCCACGCTCGGAGATGTCGTTAATCTCTGTTTAACGGCGTCGCGTTTAAGTGCACCAGACAAGAACGATTTATGGAGATGCGTTACGATCGGGGACACGGGACCTGCGATAACTTCATTACCGCGCGGGGCTAATTATGGGAAATTAGCGCGGCTAATTACACCGTCCCTCGGCCTGTCGATCGCGATTTAATCGATAAACGACGCGCTAGCCGATGCCGGCTGAGCTTGGCGACTTCCACGATGTCCACTATCTTCGTACTTCTCAACTGTATCCCGCTTTTCGTGCTGAACACCCACAGTGTGTAGTTGCCATTTAATACGTAAGAATTAAAGGACACGAAAAAACGATCGCAGAGTGTCACTGATAAATACCACAAGCTTCACGCATCGTTCCACGCGACACTTGGGAGAAAAACATATGCCTCGTGATTCGCTGTCCATGCACGAGTCAAGGCCGCAGTTAATTACACGATCGGGAATAATCAGTGCGGAGCAATAACGAAGGACGCGTCTGCCGACGTTCTAAGCGTATCGCGAGAAGTTTACAGAGGCATGGGAGAGGGACGGGAGAGGGGCGAGGGAAATCAGTGAATCTTGCAGCGTTCCGCGGGTCGACCGGGCTGCTGGGTAATGGCTATCGGCGTGTGTATCGAAACTCTCCTGCACACGGACGCGAAGTCACGACCTACTAATGAATGATTATGCTACAATTTGCCCCGGGACGGCAGCTCTCGTAATTTATTAAATTACAGTGATCCGCGGCCGGGCTCCGGGCATCCGGTAGTCGCGCGTCTCCGTTCGCGGCCATCCTCTCCCGCCGCTCGATGTTCGATTTCGATTACGAGATCGCGACCGATTACCGGCGCGAGAATTAAATGAACCCCGTGGACCATCCGATAAAACGGCCCTCGCGGCTCTGACCCGTAGTGTTTTCGATGGGATCGCGAATTTTAATTGATATGGAGAGGGTGTGTTTATGCGGGTAGCTCGAGATTTTAGATTTAGTGGAAGACTATTTAGAGAAGATTGGTGGAAGAGGCGGTCAAAGTGCCGTTAAGCTCTGGAAAAAGGAACTCGATGCTTCGATTCCCTCTGACAGAGCGGCGTGAAAGGCGAGAGAGGAGAGACCAGACGGAAGGAGAAGTGGAGGTCGAGAGGGAGTAAGATGGGTGCATTATTATCGACGGGTATTTACTGGTATTCGCGACGGAATCGTTGCGTGTCCGGTGCCGATGCAGTCATAAACAAGGGGCCATTAATTTAGCCACGAAGAATGCCCAATATCCTTCGAAAGCTTTTGCGGCGATCCACCGATAGGCAGCTAACGCGCGGATAAAATAAGTTTAGGGGCGTGAAATTGGTAGTAATTTTACAAGCCATAACGATCTACTAAATCTGTAAAATAATTAAGGGCGCAGATGTTCCTGGCGGAACACCCAACCGACGCAGCATCCTCCTCCCCCGCCGCCCACGCTACACCACCAAAGACTCCCGCACCCGTGCGTTTCACTCGCTGTTCTCGTTCCGAGTTTCGTCCACGGTGGGACCACGAATGCGACGAGCTCTCAATTATATTTAGAAATAGTCGAATAGATCACGATCGTTCCCGGTGAATCGTTTTGAGGGGGCCGGGGCAAGTTAATAAGGAGCAGGTTCACACAGAAAAACTATCTCGACACTGTGTAGCTCCATTTGCGCGAAATAGTATGTGAAGTTTATTCTTTACTACGGTAGAGCGTACGTCTGTGTAGGTACATTGACATTACCAAAAGTTTTTTTAATTGTTTTCGTTTTTTAAACGATTTTATTCTGCTTCGATTGTCTGTTTCTTGTATGTACCTATGAGTGTTTGGTTCAAATCTAGAAACTCAATCGAGGCATTTGATGGAAAAAGGGCACATACGCCAAAATGCCATTTCGAGTAAATCGGTTTCAAAGCTTTCATTATAGTATAACTTAATGAAAAGTAATGCAATCAAATCGATTTTTTTTTAAGGATGTAGTATCATATCCTTCAAACGTTTCGTAAACAGAAGTCATGATTTGAAAATGATATGTGTCTTTATTTAATAGTTTTATGCAAGTGGTTTATGTGCCCTTTTTCCGTAAATAGGGTAAATTCGTAACAAAATTGCTTCTTTGTTTAGTTATTTACATATAATTTTGTTTACATACTTCGTTGCCAATTTTTTATACATTTCTTAAATAAAAAATACAAAATGAAGGGCAAAACTAAACAAAAAATGTTATGTTTTAAGTAAGTATTAATTTCTTCGATTTTTTGCAGCAAGCTGTCTTACAAATCAATTTCATCTATCCTAAATTCGCTTCTTTCCTTGCGGATTCGATACACGCCTCACTTTCCATAGTTCCTCGCTTACATTAAATCAAACGTATTGCACGACCAGACAATAGACAGCACGGCAGCGCGACCGCTCAGCGGCTATGTAGCTGCATGTCGCTCACGCTACGTAACAAAACAGCATTTAGCTAATTTAAACGTGGGAGAAGAAATGTCCTTGATATATTATATATATATAACATATTCCTGAGTCGATTTATCCGATTTACATAAGCCTATGTGCCCTTTTTCTATCAAATGCTTCAATTTTAACCCACTTCCAACTATCCAAATAATGAATTTAAACAAAAATGAAAAAAATTGAGAACTGAAAAACGTATCAACTTGCCCCGGTCTCCCTACCTGTGAAAAGAAGCAGCGCGATCTGCCTTCCGCGTTCCATCTCCTCCCTGCTCGATCGCAATCGCGTAATCGCAATGGCTGTCGCGCGACAACTTGAGAGCGATCTCGGGGGACTTGGGATTAGAATTAGGTAGTATAGAGTTCGCAGCAACTGTCGCCGTGGATTTACCAAGGTCCGCACGGCGAAAACCGGTCGCGCGGCACCTCGCCGCTCGCTCTATCGTCGGCGTATCGGTGCTTACCGATCTTTTCCACGACGGGGACGTGGAGGTGGAGGAGGCTTCTCGGTCGGTTTTTTCGCAACACGCGGCGTATTATTAATGGTGTCACGTAGATGCCGGTGCGCGCACACCGTCTCATCATGGACAGTAACCCAAGGCACAGGTAGATGGCGAGATTCCGCGGGAGTAGCATTCTTTCCGCTGATAAGGAGCCCGTGGACGCCCGTCGTCTCGGTGCCGCGCGGAAATTACGGGGGTCGCGGCGAATTTAATAAAGCCCGAATTAATGTATCGCTGTTAGCTAACAGCGTTGTTTCCCTGTACAAGATCCGCTCCGCGATCCGCTTTCTCTCCCCCGAAACTACGGGGGATGAGCCGAGGCCCGTTAAATTACGCAACATCCCGTATTATTACACGCACGACCCCGATGCCCGCGTAAGAAAAGGTTATTAGCTAAAAGCGGGCGTATTAATTCGAGGCTTATCGGTGCATAAACATGGCCGCGCGTGACCACCATGCAAACGCGTCCACGTTGTCACGCGATCCCACGCTGGATTTATTCCACTTCTAAACCTTTTCATCAACGCTTATTCAACGATGGTGGCATTTTTGGTGAAGGAGTTCTGTGGACTTCTCAGCTTTGTCGCGCGATACTGCTTGCTTGAAGAGGATCGCGTCGAATGCGCGCCGCTGGTTCGGGGCGGTCGGGAATCCTCATTTTTCCAAGTTCGCCCGGCCAAAGCGTACAATTAGCTTAGGGAGCGACCACACGCGAGCCTCGTAAAAGCAGCGTCCCAGTCCTCGCCGCGTTTCTCGTGGCAATCAGCGCGCTTCTTCGCGCTGCGCCGCGACGATTAAGCGCGGAAGGACGAGCGAGTGGACAAGCAGGAGCAACACACGGCTGGACGAGCACCAGCAAAAACGTAACGGCTAACGATTCGCGACTACCACACCTTAATGTCCGCGCTCGTAAATTCGGGTCGTTCTGCTGCGGCTCGGAGAAACATTTCTGTCTTCCAGGAGCTCCAGTTGCAACTTCTGCTAGGACTTTGACCGATAATTCCGCGTGCAATCGCTTCCCCGACTATTACGAGGAAGAATAGATACTTTCATTACGCTTGATAATTTCTGCGACAAAAGAAGCGTAGTTATAGGGAGAGCCGAGGGGATCGAGTAGAAAATTCAAGATCGTGCCGCGTCCTTTTCCCGGAAATAGTTAACGAACCGCGATAAAGTGTTTTCAGCGGATGAAACGTCGTTCTGTGCGTTCCATGAAGGGACGCGTTCATGAGCAGACGGCGACATCGAAGGCTCCGCGGAATGACTGATCGGCCTGGTCGGTTTTCAGGCTTTGCAAGAAAGAGGACAACAAGATCGAGAGGTTATTACTTATTACTCGCTGGTCGTTGGTGTTCCAACGACCACGCTGATCGGGGACTCTAGGCTGATTGTGCATCTGGTGGGGCTGATGAATGTTCGAGATGGACGTTGAACCGTTCGCCACTGCATTGACTGATGCGACTACTCTGTCCTGTTGATTCGAACTTTCAGAAAGTATTCGAATAAAACGAGCAGAAACGAACGACGCTTGAAGGACGCGGATGTAAGTAGGACTGAACAATGCTTATGGACTCTTAACATCGGTAGATTGCTGGATTACAAAGCTGTTTGGGGACAAGAACTTAAAGGCTATTACCGACCCAGCGACAGGGGCGAATTTGGAGATTTGGCCCCGACTAACAGGGGTAGGCTAACACCGACGATATTATCAAATATTTTAATTTAAAAGAGTCCAAACCATTTCAAAATTAATTTAATATAGCAACTCACATATTAGGTATTGCCAATTCGCTGCATGAAAAAGAAGTGAATTGTTTTTAATGTTGTCTGAAGCCTCTGTGTTTGAAGCATTCCTAATTTCCTTCGCTCAAAATTTGTCGCCTCCCACATTTGCCGCTCCTCAAAATTTGTCATCCCCCAAATTTTTCGCCTTGGACTACAGCCTACTGAACCTATACAAAAATCCGCCCCAGTCCAGCGACCTAAGATAATGAAGTCAGTACCAGTCGGAACCCGTTCACTCGTTTGCCGTCGATTTACGGTACCAGCCCAAAGATTGCTTATTAGTAAACCACTCAGCTATGAAATAGGAAGACCAGCGACAATTTGATAGATTGAGCTTTTTGCCAGTTGGATCGTCGTTAGGGCCGGTGCCAGTGAAATTATTGAGTTTTTTGCCGGCGACCGGTTGAATAACTAATAATAACGAGGCGCATTAGTCGACGGTGGTCGCTGTCATTGGTGGCGAACGAGTGATAAAAGTCGCCAGTCAACCAGTGGCCATGAAAAAGCAAATTACGGGACCCGGACAAATTTAAACAGTTATCAAGAACCCACTGTACACGGAAAGACCACTTGCCCGACCATGAACAACCTATTCCACTTGCAGCCGATCGGAGTGTCCTGTATCCCTCGATCGAAATCAATGTACATACATATGTATACTTACAGAGGAGCGCGTGCGTTGAGTCGGTGCGCTAAATTAACGGGCGCGCTAATTTTAGCATCGTTTCGCAGCGTGGCGCCCGCTTCTACGGGGATTAATACCGCAGACGAGCCGGTGAATTAAGGCTGATCCATATCGTTAAGGACAGGGGCCAAGTTTGATGATACGTAGGCCAGAGCGCGGGACCGCGGGTGCAAACGATCTAATTAAACGTCGGCGCAATTAGGTTCCCTGGGCGCTCGCCCGCGATACGACAGTCCGGCAAAACTTCCGAAACCGCTAATTACTTCGTTTCTACTTTCCTGCTTTTCGAGCGCGAAAGAAGCCCCCTTTTAAACCGCCCCCCGGATCCCCTCGCATCGCCGCGATTTCAACGTCGATCTGACGGATTCACGCCGCAGCGAACGCTTTTACCGCAGTGCACGGGGTGTCAAGGGTTTTCCAGGCGTACAGTTAGGGACGTTTCGATGCACTTTTTACCGTTTTCTACAACTACGAGTAGAAAGTGACACACAGTCAACGAAGAAAATTATTCCCTCGCCTCTATATGGCCCGCTTCTTGTGGATTCATAGTGAAAAAGGAGTATAAAGGACGACTCGGCTCGACTAGGAGACGGTCGTATAATCCCGCGTAAAAAATACGGAAGTAGCGATCGACCAGAGAAATATTTTCGTAATAACCGTAATTAGAGATTGCGTCGCGGACGAAGCCGCTCCTTTGGCCGAGGTGTGCAGCGAAAAGTGGCCGCTCGGCAAAAGAAATTGGACAAAAAGTCATCGTCATTAGCCGTTGGTGACCGGTCGTCGTTGCCTCGTCACCGCGTCGGCCCCTCTTTGAATCTCTCGTCGCCCGGCGAAACGGTTACAGTTAACGATTAGTTAATGATTTTTTTCCCCTTTCATTAGCCAGTAGCGGGATTCCTCCCGGTGCATGCCGCCGTTCCCGTGAATCGCCGACCGTGAAATCGTAATTGACATCGTGTAACGTGAATTTACGCGGCAATCCAGCGACGCGAGTCGAAAGCGGGCGAATTCGGGACGTCTCTTGCATTCGACTGCCATTAACGTCACAAATACGGCTGAGCGTCTTCCACGAATCATGCGTGAGTTAGGTACTTAACCTTTCGTTACCCGCGCTGTTGTAAAAAGTACAACAATTGTGAATTATTTTTTTTGTGGCTGAGAGCGATCGATCTGTTTTCAACCCTTTTCTAATCCTCTGTGCCTTCTGCACTTTATGAAAAATCTTCGTTTTACTTCCAGTTTTTCAATCTGGATGCACAGGCGTTGAAGAGAAAAAGTCGTCATTTCGAAGAAAGTGCAAAGCGAATGTAAAAATTCATTGACAAAATAGATTCCGAAGTGGAAATATTGTGTGAAATGTGTCACCAGAGCAATGAAAGTCAATAAAATAATATCTATTTATTTATAATAGTAGTCGCTTTTCTTTTTTAAAGACAACATCGCTTTTGAATTTTTAATATAGAATTTTTAAAGGAAAGTCGTATTCTTATTTAAAAAAATTCAGATCACCACATAAAACAAAGAACAGGTAAAAATTCAAAAAACAAACACGTTAAAATCGCGATGTAAAAAGTATAACGCGCGGATAACGAAAGATTAAATTCCAACTGACAATGAGGCGAATACTTTGATTTGGTCGAACCTTGTCTCTTTCCCTTCAATGTCACTCGACTGCTTAATTCGTCTCTCACTCCAGTTTGATTTTTATTTTATTTAAGCCACGCGATATTTGGCGCAGCTTAACCGTAGAGACACGATGAGCTTCCTTGATGGTACACTCTCAGCACGCCAACAACAATTAGCCGCTACTACAACGAGGCAGTGGTTGGGCAATATGAAATTTATGCGACGCCACCTTTCGCAACGCACTGTTCGCGGATAGGAAGACGAGCGAACGCGTGGGTGTTGATCGCGGAACGAGGAAAAGGACGGCGGAGGCAGCCGTGAAATTGGTCGCTGGCCAATTACTGCACTTGTAGGTAGGTAACCCGTAGTCTGACAATCGTTGAAATCTATCACGCAGCATGAGTCGCAATAAAACACGACTCGACAGCTCGTCCGACGTAATCGGGAGATAGTCGGCGCAAAGTCGATAGGCCAAGGAAAAAAGTCGTGGAGAGGCAGCTGCGTATAGGCAGTATGAAATTGAAGGGGCGCGAGTCGCGGGATACGGGGGCAAATTGAAGACGTTAAAATGAAAACGATTTACCCGCGAAGGTTTCGAGGAACGAGCGATTTGTCCATAAAGCCCGTTAATGTACACGTTTCACGCGAGCCAAAATCGAACCGCTCCACGAGCAGAGCCTCCGAGTAATTCCTCTTACGCGCTCGCTAATAAACGACCGTGGCGAGGATAAACACCAGATGCATAGACGCGAGTAAATGGATTATCGGGAAAAATAAAAATAGGAGACCGTGGGTACGGATTCGACGTGTCAGTCCCGAACGTGCACCGACACGGGGAAATAATAATGCCGGGCATAAATCCATTTTACGACTTTCAGCTTCAGACGAAGGGCAAAACGTGAAATTACCGTAATACAAGTAGGTAGGTAGGTAAATGGCACGGGCACTGTGTCGGATATTGAACTACAGCGTTGCTAATGAATGATCTAAAAGTAAACGATCTATAAGAAACGAAAGGTGTCGAGGTGACCCGATCACACGTGGATAGATCTGCGCATAAGATGTGGGGTATGTAGTCCACATCCGTAAGTTAAAGGTAATTTTGTTCGATATATTAAAACCGTTGCAGTTTTGAGCGATACCGCGCGGGACAAGAGCTGATCGCTCGTAAATCACTTGGTAAACTAGAGCCGAAGGTGAAACGCGTCGATTAAAAGCTGCCGTGCAAGTACGCGGCAAGCTGAATGAAAGATTATGCGTACCTATTAGGCGCATACTTCGGTTGAGAGGTTAAGATCGATTACGCTAAACGCTTTAACTCCAAACCAATCCACTTTTTCTTTTTTTAAATTAATTATCCGCACCATCGACAACGTCCGCACGCCATTCTAGCCTCTCAATATCTACTGCCGTTGCACGGTAACCTTTTAATCCGGAAGCCAAGTATTCGCGAGAGCGACCTTGAGCATTACAAATAATTAATCAAAGACTGGATTGTAAAAGATACGTTTCAACGAAAGAGAAAAAAATGCCCCTATAGAAGAGATCACATAAAGAGTGGATACCAAAAAGTCTGCCGGCCTCAATAATTCCGTGACTCACGGCACGGTGTACACTTAAGTAGTAAACTTTTTGCTCATCCAAGGACTAAAATTCCAACGAAATACATCGTTATCGTCCCACTGTAAAGACAGCCGACGCTGTCGATCTCGATGTGGCCGCCGCGCCGGTCGGGTTCCGTTGCCCACGTGGGTAGCCGGATATAAATTATTCTTCGGCTGGCCGAAGCGGGCGCATTTAATTGTGACAACGAGATTGATCGCTGCCGCGACTGCTCGCCCCGTGCGCGGCCATTAATATCGCGGGACACGATTTACGCTTACGGGGATAGCGCATGATCGAGGAACAAAAGTGATCTTGGTGAATCGGCGGGGGACGCGTGGCATTATTAAGTATTATATTTAAATCATTTGTTGGCGGCGCATCGGCGCTAACGAGGGGCCGCGACAGCGGCCTAACGAGCCGCGCACGCCCACGCGGTTTTATCGTTTCAGGGTAAGCATCATTTCGATCTTGACGAATGTGCTACGCGCCTCGCCTTCCGCGAACTGCAACGCCATTGTGACAAAACTGTAAATTGAATATCGACCGGCTGCAGGCTTTTCTGTGCCATGTCGTTGCCCATTAGACCCACCCCCGAGCAGGGGTTTCGCCCCTGTTTCCGTAGCTCGAAAATGAGTTTCGTGGGCGACGAGACTTTTCGCGTCGCGAATCGAACGGCGTCGATCGACCTTCGATGCCTTTCGAGGAGACCTTCGTGTCACGCTCTGCTAACATACTGCAGAGAGGGGGTGTTCCACCAGCGACAGCCACTAGAGTTTTTCGGAACGAACGTTTCGGGGGTGGGCAAGCAGGGCAAGCAGAACAAGTGTGTGGGTGACCAATCTCCGAGGAAGGAGAATCATTTATTCAATTCTTCGGAGTACAGTCCAATGGAGCTCTAGACTCTGCAGGTTTCACAAAAATAAAGACTTTATTTTTAATAATTCATTATGCTCTTTTAAACGTACGGTTAACCAAGCGATTTCCCGAATGTAATGCTTTTGCTTTCTCCTCACTCTGCTTTATTTATTGTATTTTGCTTTCTTGTTATTGCTTTTTCTGTACCTCTATTTGATTTTCTAACATACTTATGTTCCGTCTTAACTATGTAATAAAGGGTTTTGACCCCTAATAAATAAATAAATAAATAAAAATGACCAGCAATCGATTAGTCGATAATAGCAGCTGAAGCTACAGCGACTCGACAACAGCGACAAGGAATTTTAATAACTAACTCTGTAACGAGGCTGCGATACTCAATTCACTAGCTACGTTTTATGTCTAAACGTCGTAGGCACTGCCTATTAAGTAGGTAGCCAATTATCGATCACGATCATCGCGCCTAGTACACCGATTTATAGGTATGTAGCTTGTCAGTGTCCACCTGACAGCTTAATTCCTGCCTTACGGTCCGCGCGACATCCAGCGATGCACACTTCATCACGCCCAACGAGGATATTAAAAGTCAAGGGAAACTGAACACGTGTTCGCGGCTGGTCGCCCCACGGGCGACATCACGACGCCTGAACACGTACAGAAGAAGCCGGCGTTTCGTGCGACTCGGGAATTTCTCCCCGATGTCACCTGCCGGCATGCCGTCCCGATCAAATTGCATGTCCCCGAAGAAAATTGCGCCCCGATTATTACCCACCAGCCTGCGACTGATCTCGATAGCGACACGAATATTATACTCCAGTCGGGCTGCGTGTCGCGGTGCCTTTTATGTATCAAGGATCAAGTCGAACGCAGGTTTGCGGTTATTCGCGGTGGTTTACTTTCTTGGAAATTTTCTGGGCTGATTTGATGGAGATTTTAGTTGAGAAAATGGATTTACAGACAACTGTGGACGTAGGTAAGGGAAGAAAAAGAACAGTTGTTTCGTAAATATTGAGGCAGATGTTTTTTAAATCTTGGAGCAGTTGTATTTTAAATCTTTTAAATCCGGGAGCAGTTGTATTTTAAACCTGTTAAATATTGGAGTTACCTATGGATATATGTATTCTGCAGTTGAATTTAAAAAGATTACGTGGTTCGCCTTACCGTGCATATCGTCGGTGTTTGCCCGTGGATCTTGCTGCCGTCGAAGAAATCAGGAACTTTTGGCATTTCAGCTTGCGTCCTAGAGGACGAAGGCGACGAGGTGGGAACACTGCTGGCGTTGGACACATGACTGGTAGGTAGCGGTGCGCCAAGAGGGTATTCCGGTCGAAAGAACCAATTCGGCCACTGTAACATTAATCATCAATTTTTCAAACTCAATCACGTATACAAAAAAATCCTCAAGTCTATACCCAAAGATAAGTAATCAAAAAAATCCTGAGACATTTGAAAAGACGAAGAGACTCTCCGTCTTCATCGAACCCTTTCGGACAATAGCGGGGACTTTTCCAGCAGCGCTGGGCCGTTTGGCTGTCATCGACAGCATTTTCTACGCAAAAAAAAACGCCCCCCAGAGTTCACTACGTTCCAGCGTGCAGATAAAGCGCCTGCCACGACCGTGGACCAGGCATTAGTGTCACCGAGTGAATATGAAGCTCTCTAAGATAGATGACACGGAGCCCCTGACCCTGTAAGAAGCGCACTCGCTTCGAGGTCGCCGTGCGTGTGGTCCATTGTAAGTGTTCTTATAGAGAAGAACCCGGCGGAGAGGATGAAAAGAAGCCACGGTGTTCCGTCCACCCGTGGTACGTAAAGACCTTTTGATCGCCCTGCTGCACCAGACGACACGAATTCCACGCGATTATTCGGTGCTCGATGCGATCGCGTCGCGATACACGAGGCAGACGCATTAACGTTGCACCTATAGCTCGCCTTTTGTTAAACATCCATTTCGATCGTCGTAATACCCTCCTCCGATAAAAGTAACTACCCGCGGCGAGGACTTTGAACGAAATAAAATCCCCTGGAACCGTCAGCTTCTTACGTCACGGAGTGGCATAATATCGCGAGTTTCGGTTATTTCGGAGCACGGAGGAGCCTCGATTGGTCACGACAGGACGCAGGGTGGCGGCTGAGGTGGGGGAGGGAAGAGCTTCGGGGTGGTCTGGCGAATGTCTCTTGTCGTTGGCTCACAGGAGTTAACGCCAAAACCGAAATAACAAACTCCTAAACTCGGTGAGTTAACGCCGCCTCGTCGTAGCTTTCGAGGCTCTGTTATTTTCTGTTTATCGCTGCCATTCTGTACACCGGACCGATAGTTTACCGTAGGCACGCCGCGTGTAACGGAAATCGCTCGCCCCGACCTTGGTAAAAATGTACCGGCCACGTAAGAACGTGCTCGAGCAGTTCTGACGTGATTCGACTGCATTCGAGACCAGTGTCCCAGTTTCTCGGACCTTTTTCCACATTTGCCAACTCCGTGTTGTACGCCTCTCTCGACTTCCCTTTCCTTCGCGTTCCTTTGTACTCGGGGCGATGGAAATTCTCCTAATTGTTGTAATTTAAGCGATGCATTGTTGCTCACGAATCATTTCTGTTAGGAATTCTGAAGACACCAGCGTCGTCGATACCACACCACGTGTAATATCGGGGGACTATTTTTGTACGAGTCGGGGGAAAGCGTGGCGTGGAATTTTTCAAATTCCATGCCCACGAATCACTCAGCAGTCAGCTGTAACCAAAGTAGACGCGGGCGTGGATCTTATCGCGCGGAAGGAAAATATTTGCGTTGTAATCAATCAGTGCACCCTCCGCGACAGAGTTCTTTATCGCGATCATAATGGTGATCTACGAAGGAAGCTCGGTTTTTTCGCCGCCGCAGGCGCCGATCCGAGAATAGCGGGGCGGCGTTTTATTTTTACGAAAGTCCCTGCCGACACCGATTCGGTGGCGAAGGATCAAACGTCAAGCAGACTTCTCATCTGTCGCGAGGCCGCGAAAAAGACGAGGCAGAAATTACCATCGATAAGAGCCGTGAGTCGCCTGCTCTTCAATTTCACCCAAAGGACCCGCACTTCGTACGTAATCAGTAATCGTCGCTTAAGAATCATTAAACTGGCCCACGGCGTAATTACACGGCAGGACAGATTGCAGGTTGCGGGGACGGTGTGGTTATCGATTGCGATCAAGGAAATTGATTCGCGGGGCCGAGCGGGTATCGCGAGGACCGGGCGACTGCAACTGTGAACTGGATCGATCAAATTTATGCACGATCCTTTCGAAATGATACCTACCGCCGTTCCAGGGGAATGAATTATATTAAGTGGAATTGATTTTGAATTTCAGAAGGCTATGGCGCTTGGCGCATGGCATGCAGGTTGAGCGTGATCGCTCAAAACGTAACGAGAGGGCAGCGTCGCGAGTCGCCAGATCTCTATAAAGATATCCCGCTATATCCGACTAATCTAGCTAATGGAGAACGCATAGCCACGTCACCATGATTTATCGAACGGGAATCCACTTATTGAGCTCGATTTCACAGGATACAGGAACTGCGAGGCACGTACCGAGCAAAAACGTTACCGATCACCACGCGTCGCATGCTCGATTCGCAATCACAAGCAATGCCTCCACTCCACTCTTTCTCTAATCGCCAGCGACTCCTCGTCGAAGAAACGCGTGCCACCTGGGCAAAAAGTCCGGATTCCATTGCCGTGTTTCATTTTCTCGTTTATCAGGCAACGTTCGCCCCGACGCTGTGTCGCATTAAAGTTTCCCGCGTTTTTTCCCGAGACGATTTCCAGCCGGGAATCGTGCACTCGTTTCTCGAAGCAAATCTCTGTCTCTAAAATTTCATGTTACGACGAATGGAGTAAATATTGACTAAGAAGGGAAGATCCCGAACCTAGAAATTCAAAAAAATTATGAAACTTTCAGAATATGTAGGTGATGTCCTCTTCAGTATAACGCATTATTTTTTGTTCCTCAAATTCACTCTAAGGAGGTAAAATTGATCCCTGAAAATGTTTAAATTTTGTTTTATTTAAAAATGTTTTCAGACAAAAGTTACATCGCTTACTTAGGACTATCATTTGCTACCTTACAGTTCTTAAGTTACCTATAACATGAAATCGGAAAATAGCCGGATTTTCAGGAATGTATTTAAAAACAAATTGCGTTCTACTCAGGAGGACATCGCCTACGAATTCACAAAGTTTCATAGTTTTTTGAATTTCCGAATTCAGGATGTCACCTTGTGAGAGGAGTTTCTTACTTGAACCGCAACAGATCGATATCTATCCCAAGAAATTCAAATCCCTACCGCATCGCGCAATGATAAGACCAGGATGACCCAATGAGATAAACGCGAGCCAAACTACTTCATTAACGAGCGACCTCGAAAGAGACCGCTATCTGCAACACGCCCATGCGACCAGCCTATTTTCGTTGCGCGGCAATGGACACGAGGCGATTTGAATTTGACTAAACGCTTGAAAAGGAAGGGTGCCTCGAGGACAGCTCCCCGTGGGAAGGCTAAAAGTGAAAATTACACCCCGCGGACGAGGAAAGTGACGTGTCAAAGCGTCGTTACATCCCTCCAGCGAGGACGCGCGTCGTCCGAGGAGCGCAGAGGGCTGATTACGCGTTTTACCGAGCATTACGCTTACGACGGTGCAATTTCGCGACAGGCATCAATCTGGAGGGGACACGCTACCGCGGTGAAAAGCGTCGAAGTTCAGGCTCGTGCTCGACCTATGCAAATCCCTCCGTACACGCTCATCTCCGACCTCCTGGCACGCGGTCGACACCGAAACCACGATCGATCCTGCTGCTCGATAATGTCGCGGGTACCTCGTTGCGGAGGTCGCCGGGATATTATCGCCGGCGAGGCTCGCGCGATCACACGCACGATACCGCGAGCCTCTTCCTGTCGTATTCGCGTTTCGCGCGTGTAACGGCGTCATGGCTGGTCATTTCTTAGCATTTTTGCGCGGGGCTCTCGGAGCGCAGATGGTGCTCGATCATTATGATCGAGGGAGAGTCGCTAAACGCAAGTACATATGTAGCTTCTCGGGGAATCTCACCATCTAGGAATCGACGTCGCGCAGAGGTTTAAAATGCGATTGTCAGCGGAACAAAATTTGCTTTGTTATTATTTCTTCATGTATTGTCACTATTGGCCAACGCGACACAGGCGGTGGGAGCCAATGCGAGAAATGTTTCTTCTTCTCTATTTACTCATTTATTATTTTCAATGTTTTTTCTACTTTATTTGTGATTATTTTTGCTTGTTTTTGTGTAAGTAATGATACATGTTCTTGATAAAAGTTAATATTTTCAGATTGTGGCTGTCCTTAAAAAAAAATTCTCAATAACCTGCAAAAAACGGCAAATGTTGTAATGTATTTATTAAAGTACCAGAAAAACAATATTACCTGTTGAGCTTGCTGAGACAATGCTTGGTCATTTTTCGATCACTTGTAGTTTGATCGAGCCGCGTTTAATAGATCCGCAAGTGATGGCAGTAAAACAGATATTTGGTGTAATATTTAGATTTATTATACATATGTATATGTATTAGTCTGTAGTCGTCCGTCTCACTCGAGTCTCAAGGATAATCTGTTTGGCCGGCGTGTCGTGCCAATTCGTGCAGCGTCGTGTTTCGTCGATAGTTAGCGCGCACCATTGCCATGAAAGAAGTGAATTCCACATGTTACGCTTCCAAGAAGCGGACAATGTTATTGCGACGCAACATTACCTACTCTATATGCATTTTCTGATTTTTGCTGGAATATTTATCTGTTTATTTGTAAATTTTCCATTACACTAATTGATCATAATTTGGAAATATTCACTTTTATCGAGAACATCTGTATTTTTACTTGCACACAAGAGCAAGCAAAAAATTATCATAAATAAAGTAGAAAATACATTAAACATAATAATATAGTGAATACATTTAAAGTACATATACCTACGTACAGGAAAAATTGACAAAAATAATTTGGCGCCTGCTTGAATCGCATTTTAACCCACTGTGCTAAGCGTCGCTTGGGAAACGAGAGGTTCGAGTTTGTACTTTGCAGTGCGAATTGTATGGTGGTCCGCGCGGTCTTATACGTGGTATAGATCGGTATTCTTCCTAAATTATTGCGAGGCTTTGGAGCGCTAGCGTCCCGTTTCCGCGCGCGATCGCCAACCCACGGATATCTTGGTGATCAGGAAGCGGCGACTCCGACAGCTGTGATAATTAGTGCGAGAGCTGTGTACGGCATGCAACGACGCGGAGGCGACCGAGCGAGGTACATGTAAGTACGTCGACGATCATTGCGCCGCTCCATCATCCGCGTCATTAATACATTGCCGGTGACGGGGAGCGTTAATCTTGCCTGCCACGAAAAACAATCGACCGGCTTCGTGCGAGTTTCGATGCACCTCCTACCTATACCTCTATAGTCTATAGGTATGTACAGAGCGATTCAACTCTGGCGTCTGGACATTTAAGGATTCTACCACTGGACAATGTGACTCTGTCCATTCGAATTACAGTGAAGAAAACCTCTTCCTTGGATGACGAACATGTCCAAAGTCGAATTGGCTTCTTCCATCGCGGAGAGTTCAGACAACTAAGGTTAAACGCGGCTAACGAGCATGAAATCCGAGGGGACACAGGAGAGACAAGGGTTTTTAACGACCCGCGACACGCTCATCACACGCGGACGCGTCCTGGCGTGTACGGTTTTCAATTCAGACGGGCTTAAACGGCCGGTTAAGCAGCTTTATCTGATGGTGTCTGGCCAGCCGGTGTGACACAGGCGTGTCATATGTACATATCAGCCGCGTCACACTCTCGTGACTATGCGCCGCGACATCCGCGCGACGCGACACGGCAGCGTGTCCACGCTCGCGCAATCCGCCAGCAAGCTGGTACGCGCGCGTGCGACACGCTACGCACCGCCCACTTCGTGTCCCGTAATTACCGGCGACAAAACGACCAGGCCATCAGCCTAACGTGACAACGGAACGAGCACTCTGTCGTACCGATCCGCCACGCACCGCGGCGACGAATTAATTCCCGTCGAGCGTCCCACCGAGCGATAACGATAACCATCCGATCAAGATCCCTCTTTTTTTTACTGCGAGCAGATCGTCCGTGCTTGAGCAGCTGGTGTTAATCACAGGTCTCAGGGAATTTCATTAGGTTGAAGTAGCGGAGCATTGCTGCGGTTTTTGGTAGAAAGGAGGTGTCACAGTGGAAGGGTTTGTGTTTGGAGAAGATCCTGTGAGTTACATTCCCAGATGGAAAATACAATTGGAGGGGAAAACAGGAATGTCACATAAAGTAGAAATGCCCACATAAGATTTGCTGTAAATACTGTTTAACAACAAGAAATGTCCACCTTCCACTGGGAGAAAAGAAGAAATGTCCCTACTTAAAATTAGTCTTCCTGCTGGCACTATGTATTTTTTATTAGTGTAGGCTTGCTCTTACACATCCTTGTTTTGATACTAATAAAAGTGGACATTTATTTTCTTACAATATTCTGCAGTATTCCACTTGAAAAATAATCTATATTTATATAATCCTTGTGCCACTGATTCATCACCGTCCAGCCCAGACCGCTGACCCTAGAAACATGGGGGGGGGGGGGTAGGTATATGTATTCCTTTTGGGACGTAGGTGCTCAATAAGAAATACATATGTTTTCTCGGACTCCAATTTGGTTTTTACTTCGAAAGGTTACCCACATATAAATATCTAAAAACCAATTTCCTGATTCTGCCCTAATCAACCCCTAACGGAGTGGTGAAATGGGGTGAAATGTGTTTTCATGGAGTACCGTAAACTGGGGGAACATTGGCAGGTTTTTGAAACATTTTGTTATATAATATAAAAATTAACATGTTTACATTTGATTTAAGTATCTTATCATAACATTGCATCTTTTGTGATTGTACTACAAGTGTCAAAATGCATAAAATTTTTGTCCTTTCCTTCTTTAATAAATGTTAAAAGCGTTACTGTACCGGGGTAACATTAGCACATCATGTAGATAGCATTAACGGGATAAGTTTTATTAATCTGAGGTCAGTAAACTTAAATTTCTTTATTTTATTTTATTTTTTGCATCTTAACTAAAATCAAATCGTAACATTGCCACATCATATAAATAGCATTAACAGGTTAAGTTTTACTAATCTGACGTAAAACAACGTAATTTCGGCGTATGCCAATGTTACCCTGTGCTGCCAATGTTCCCCCATTTTACGGTACTGAATAGGCCCGAAGCGAAGCGCGGGGGTATTTTGTTAGGTAGAGTATAAATTGTTCGTGTTATGAACAATAGTTATATAAGTTGATCGAACCTTGTTTCTTTACTAATGCCCTAAACTCTAAAGTATTAAAATTTGATTTTCTCAATAAAGCTGTTTTGCGACATTCCTTCTATTTCCCCTTGCCCTTCAATTACCGCTTTTCTTCTGGACGCTGAGAAAAATTCTAGCGCCAGCGCCAACGCGGTCTCGCCTCGTCACCTGCGCGTGTAATCAATCGACTGGATGTGAGTCATAAGTTGAAGCCTATCTCCCAACGCCTCGAGTCACCGCGAGTACCGGTCGCGGTCGCCTCAATTACTTTGTATTAGCCTGGTGACGGGGAAAACAGGAATTTTCCCCGCCGAGAGCAAATGGGACCTCGCGTACACGGCCTCGGTTATTGGCTATTAACGCGCTGCTCACTGGATATATTGCAGCTATTATAGGCTCTAAGCATATAAATGGCCGCTTACGCGGGAAAGGTAATAATGCGGAGTTCAATGTTACGTTACAAATCGCATGCGTTTAGTCCACTTTGCGGCTGCCCGATAAAAGTCGCCCTCAGAGAATTCTCAACTTCCGCTTCCGCTGTCGGTCTTGCCCGACGCGACGGCCTTCGATGGCGCAGTTTAATGAGATTCAAATTGCCTTTGTGTAGGATGTTGCACTTGTGGCGTAGTAGATTGTCGGTGGATACTTCGAGTTTCGATCGGGTCAAGCCTGTTGATTGATATTTTCAAGGCTCTGATGTAGGTACATATAGAAAATCCCTACAGGATCTGAACTCTGAAGAGTTAAGATCTTGGGGTCAATGATTTTCAATGCAAATTCAATAAAATTTATTTAAAGAATAAAATCCAGTTTTCTTTGCTTTTCACAAAACCCTTTCTTTAGGGGGTGCCAGAGACCGGTAATTCTTTAACTAATGGCAAGTGGCAGAAAACACCATTTTTTCACCCGCGCAAACACCTAATTATTTAACAGCTGATTTTTCTTTAAGAAACGATGGACCCTCGCGTGTCTAACGCTAGATATATTTATTAACCACATTTCTACTAGGAAACTGAACTCGTGGGGCGACTCTTCGTTATTACCTCGCGAGAGGTCGGTCATTATCCTTCGCGAGGACGAGCGACGTTTCAGGACAGTGACTTCTATCAGCGACCTATCGAACCACGTACACATGGGGGTTGCGTGGTGTCGGGAGCCTCGAGCGATTTGAATAAGAAATACGATAATACTACGACACGAAGCAGCGGAAGAAAGAAATCAACGAGGGGGAAAAGAAAATCCTATTCAGTCGTTGGCGGAACTTCCCCTCGTCTCTATGATAAACCGTTTTAATCATTATCCTTGCAGCGATGTGTACGCACAGGTCGTTTTGCGAGAATTCTCTCTCTGTTTTGTAGCCGTTCGATGCGGATTAATATTGCAGAATGCGCGAGAAAAAGGCGGCACGAGGCGAGTCGAGTCGGTTGCTGCAATATGTATTAGCAACACAGTAGGTATTGATAACGCTTTCTCTATTTTAAATGAGAATTACAGAGCGCAAGTAAATGGTACCTATATCCTTGGTATCGAACTCGCCATCGCATCGCGATTTCTCAATTTAATTCGCGAATATTGCAAGCATCACTGTCATCGAATTTCGATTTCGCAAAAACCAGCGACGTTGTTAGTTTCCCTGTACACGGAAACGCTGTAACTTCGTGACGGTTCATTTTCAGAAATTTTTCCGTTATGGGATTATGTTACATAAAAACCGTCGGGGAGTTGAAAACTGTAAACCGCGTAGAAAGTTGAAATACCGAAGCTCATTATAGCAGCCTCCATTGTGCATAAACTTTATGACCTACCATTGGTCAATCTTGTTCCCTTAATATCAAACAATTCGTAAATCCGCCCAGCACAAACAATCACGAATTCTGGGACTCGCTGTTCCATTTCTGCTGCAAAAACGAAACTCAAGCATCGCTACCACTAAGTAAGCCTGTTCATCAATCAACCCACGTCTCATTTTAAACATTGTGCCAGCAATGTTACACTATTCCGCGCACATCTAATCATCTTAATTGCAGGAACATTTTACTAATGTCTTCATACTCCTCCTAAACGACTGATGCGCTTGAACGTACCTAATTCACGCGGAATCTGTTCACGATGGGGATGGAGGAAGTTACTGGGGACGTGTTTTAAGGACGTCGCGAGACGTCGAGGCACGTCCTTCGGCTTCAATTAATTGTACGCACGAATTATATCCGGACAATGCTATCGGGGATCTGACGAGCCCACCCCCCGGGGTGCCGCGAGCCGACCACACACAACACGCATTAATTCTCCTATTACGGGCATTGTGGTACACGTAGCCCGGCATTATTGGCATTGTACCTGCGCCATGTACGCCCACGGATCCCCGTTATCGGGTATCGAGCGTCGCGACGTCGCTGCAACCCCAGCCGTGGCGCTAACGAGCTGTCGTCACCGCTATCTATCTACCGGTGCGTTCTCCTGATACCGATGCTTTCCCGTGTAATCATCGCCCCCCCCCCCCCCCCCACGAAATAAAGGGGATGAGTCTACTGAATGAAATATATTCGCGTTGCGGGAAGCTTCTTCCTCTTTCGTGTCGTCCGTAGCAATCGACTATCGGACATCGCGGGGAACCTCCCTCTCTGTCAATCGAAATCGCAACGACGCGAGCTCGCACGGGGGCCAATCTCGATCGCGGAACCGTGCAACCTGTTGAGAGAAGACGCGCACGGGGGAGACCCACGCGAAGAACAAACTGGCGAGCATGGACCGCCGAGAGGGAACCCAATTAAAGCACCGAACGCGCCCTAATTAACTCCTCAATTACGCGGTTCCCCCTGATTTCGGGGCAAACAAAGAAGGCCAGCCTGTTTCAAGAAGCAGGGTCACCGGCTACATCCGCAATACGTCCTACCCTCCCTTCTGTACCGGCCCGTATCATCCCTCGGGGCTCTGGGTACACATTATAATTGCGCATATTAAAATGGCGTCACGACTCCGCCATCCATCCATCCAGCCAGCCAGCCATCTTTAATCAATAATGGAGCATCAGGGACCATGACAACAGATACCCTTTCCCGGGGAGCTACTGTCTCGCGGACCCTTTCACCACCCCCTGCCACCCCACGGCCAAAGGGTTGCCTGCCTTTCTACCGGAGTTTGGGTACACTCGCGTCGTGTTACGCCGGCGACGTCCCATCTGTCTATCCAGCAAATTCTGGCTATTACTCCCGTCTTCTCTGGCACGTCGATAGGTAGGTACCGTTAATGGGATAGGTGCTCAACCCTTCGCGGTGGAATGTATCGTCAGTGAAAGGGATACACCGACGACACGATTCTGCCTCGATCGCAAAACGTTAAGGAGCCCTCAAGGTAAATTATTTATATTTTAATCAAAAATCTGAGAATCTCAACGTATTTCTGGACTTTTTACTCTTTTCTCACATTTTATTTTTATTCTATGTGTTAGAAGCGTGGAAGAAATAAGAGAAGACACTTAAATATAGAAAAACGGATAGGTATAATATCTGTACCTATTTATTTTTCCAATTTCATTGTATTTTATAACTGTATAAAATAAACATATGTTTCATTTTACTTTGATTTTACTATTTATTTTAAATAAGAAGTTAAAATTAACAATGTTCGAATGGAAAATTAAAAGTGTCATCGCCCGGAAGTGCGGCGTCTCTATCAACAAAGAGATGTTTTTGGTTTGAATTTTATTAAGGGTGATAAGTATTCAAATTTTCATTTTCTTCGATGCAAGTTATAGTAGCACAAGATGTTAAATTACTTAATAATATGTATCTATCATTGGAAAAATTACTATTGCAAAATTTAGATAAGGTGAGAATTTTCCGTAACGTGCTGCAATTCTTCCGCAATTACCCTGCACCAAGGTAGACAGCTTTGCACCCTCAGTCCAACGATTTCGGGGAAGCTACATAGAACACAAATGCATCCGGGTCGGGCAAACAGACCAAAGATCAAATTACCCCTGTTTTCCGCGAAATCGGTTCGACAGTGCTCGAGCAATCAGCCGTACGTCCAGCGGGAGCGTTCCAGGGGTTCGCTCGATAGCCAGAGGAAGACATAAAGTGAGTCGCCCATAGACGGTGAATCGGGTGGCCGTAGAAGGAGGCCGTTGGTGGAAGCTTTCCAAGCGTAACGGCGTGCGTGGCACGTGCGAGGACTGTACACGCGCGTTTCCTCGCACGCATTCATCCGTTTACGTGCGTGTCCGTGCACGCGGGCACAAACGGACGTCGATCGGCCGAGCTACACACCTGTCAACGTGCCATTATACGTCCGGTACTTCTGTTTTGTCCGCGTCGCGCCGTTTCGCGGAAATAATGGCCCTTGCGGTGCTTGATGTAAGAGCTTCTTGGTTGCGCAGGTCGGCCGCGGTACCACGGAGGTAATAAAAGCGCCGGTTCCCCTTCGACGCCGTTTACGACGCGCGGATTCGAGCGGCGAGGACGACCGCGGAAAAATATCCGAGAATATTTACGACTCGATGCCGTGAAACACAAAACGTCCCGCGAAGACAGAGAGAGTTCCATCTTTCGATCTCTACGAGCTGATCGAGAGAACGTTGACTAAGAAGGGCACCTCCAATGGCACACCAACGGGCCTTGGCACCCTCAAAGAAGGGGCTTTGTAAAAAGAAAACAAAAGAAAGCTGGATTTTGGTTTAAATCAATTGTTATAATCACCTAATGAATTTTATTGAATTTGCATTGAAATATTTTTATCAGTGGAATCGGCGATGCCCGGTAAGGTGTGTCGATGATATTTATGAGCCATTTCCTCTTTCCCACTTCATCAAACGTTCGCCGCGATGCAGTGCTGCGATAGAGACGTCCCTCGCGAAGAAAACGGCTCCGTGCCGCGCAAGCTGTGCCGCTGTGGCGAATTAATTTCCCACCGAGGGGTTCTAATTACGGCGAAATCGGCGGAAAGCAAGATGAATAAGAGTGGATCGAAAAACACGGCGTGGCGGCGCGGCGAGGGACACGAAATTAATAGTATCCATGCCCGGGAACAAGACCAACGCCGCGAGATTATCGCTGGCCGTTTAGGCACGGGGTTACCAACGTCACACGCAACGCCGCGATCTTTCCACATATAATTATGTACCGTTCTCGATATGGTAGGGGAGCAGCGCGCGAGCTTCACCTCGCCAAACCGTATCATGCAACATTATTAATGGAATTTATTGGCCGCGCAAAAGGCAGTCGGCCGATTGGAAACTTTAATCTATCCGCGTTAACGGGTAACCGGGACGAACCGGGGGATACGAAATTAATTATGCTCCTCGATTTTTATACCTACACCGAATTATATTATCTCCACGACTATCGGCCAGGCTCCCGCGGCATTAATCACTAGATACCGCGCACGAGCTACGCGCACCGCCGCGCCGCCTGGCGATTATTAAAAAGATGCTGCCGAAGCGGGGACTCGAGTCTCTGTAACTCGAGGAACGGGCGAAGTACGCCGTTGAAATTAATTATCGGCCCTCTGATCTTTAAAGGTATCTCTGTATACATCTCTGCTACGCCAGATAGAGGAAAGCAGGTTCGATTCGCGGATCAAAGTTCACAAAGTTGGTTCAAAATGTCGATCACACCGTGCTTCAATTATTTCCCCGGTGAGACGGTAGGTACAGCAGTAGGTAAAAAGACTGTGCATATGACGGTGGAGACGAACGAGTCAATCGAAGAGGCCGACGTCGGTCGGCGTCGACTGTGTTGGCCCTGAAGACGGGTCGTGCGCGGGCGAGGGATACGAAATTAATAGTGTCTATGCGAGGGAACAAGACGAGAGCGAGGCATTATCGTCCCTCGTTTGGGCATTGGGAGCGTGTAAAGGCATGATGCAGAGCCGAAGCGGCGCGGTCCAGCTCAAAGCGACGATCCAGCATTGCCGGACACGCCAGGGGCGCAACAGCTTGATACATCGTTACACGCTGTTCCTTCCATCCTGCCTCTCTCTCCGTCCTCCTGCCTTCTTCTACCGTTCGATCCATTTCTCCGTCTCACCCATTAACTCTGTATTTCTCTTTATTTCTCCCGCTGCCTCGCTGCTCTTCGTATTCACCTCGGTTTCCCTTCTTCTCTCCCTTTCACTCTCTTTCCCTCTCGTGCCCTCGCCAAGCAGCTGAGCAACGACACAGTTCCTTCTCTCCCCTCGACACCCCCGGACCTAAGCCAAACTCGACGCCGACGCGCCGCGCCGCGCCGCTCTAATACGATCTCACGATCGACGGGGCCACGAGCGCCGTAAAGCTCGGTTTACACCAGCAACGCGGCCGCCTACGCGATCCACCCGCTCCTTAAATCCTACGGCTACACCGCGCCTCTGTAGGGTAGACAATGTCGCGACGAACACTGGCCCCGGGGAGGATGAAGTCGTTCCGCGAGCCCCGCGGGGATCAGGAATTATTATTCCCCCGGGGGAGCGCGAAACACGCCGCGTGAACCGTTTAAGGCGATAGGTACACGGTGTAAGTTCCGCGACGGCGACGATTCACCCCTTTACGTTTCGAATTCTGGGGAAACCCTTTCGGATTACCTTCCACGGTCAGCTTTCTTTTTAAAGGAAACGGTATTAAGTAGGTACATTATTTCGATAATGTTCATATAAGGTAAAAGTACCAATAACTGGACACGTCCCAATACCTGGACACCAATGACATTTATATTTTTACTAAGCTTCATAGAAAGTTTTGAACAATATTGTTGGGAATATATGTTATTTTGCAACTTGATCTCTTATATAAAAAATTAAGAAAGTCCTAGATGTAAAGTTTAATATATAAAACAGTCTTTAAATATCGGAGGTGCATGCATTTGAATTCTGCGTAGATTTCTTAAGTAATTCTTAAGAAAAATACAGTTAGTTGTTAAGGTGATAATCATCGCTATATAACGTTTTTCTGAGAAAAAAACGTATGTACAGAATCTTAAGAAGTTTTTTGTCACATACAAAACAAAACATTGATCGGTTAATGTTGATTTTAATTAAAAATATACGTGTTCATGTACCGGTACATAATAATCTTGCCCTCTGCACGCTGTCCCAATAACTGACCAGCCGTCCAGTTGGTCGGCCTGTCAGCATTTTGAACGGTTAGGTGAAATCCCAGTACCTGACGGCATTGTCAAACCGATAATGTGTCTGTGTTTCCTCAAATTTTTGTATATCAAAAGTGTAAGTACAAGTATACTGTACATAAATTAACAGCTTTCTATTTCCAAGTCTTATTTTTATTCAATTGCGTGCTACATTTTCAACATAACCATTGACACAAACACTAGTGGCGCCCTCTGCCCCGAGCTTTGCGTCATCTTCCCTATTGACCAGGTATTGGGACACCACAAATTGGACGCTGGGACAAATCAGAATTCTATTGTCCATGTACTGGTACACATAACTACTTGTGTTTTTACTCAATTTAATTAAAATAACGCACTGAAAACAAGGTTTTAGTAGCTCATTTGATAGAAAGAAGTAACATTTATCTCAATATTGACACTTTTGTTGAAAAGGACATTTTGTGTCCATTTTTAAGATATACAACTTTGATATCCTTAAGTGTTCAGTTATTGGTACTTTTACCTTACTTATAAGAAATGTACATAAGTGAACGTAGCTTTCCCTTCGTTACCGAAATACCTAAACATCTAATTTATCCGAAAATTCAGGTTTTGCTACGTGACCAAAGTTCTACAAACGCATTGTCGAATGAGATATCGATGCGTTAAATCGAGCACCGCGGGGACCCAAGGCAGAGCCAGCAGAGTCACCGCTGCCCGATGGTTTATGGTGGCATCGATTACTTTAATATTCGAGCCGGTGCAGCTCGATTCTCTGCTAGGTGTCAGGGCTCGTAAAGCGGAATCGCGACCCTAAAGCAGTCGTCCCGAGCCTTTGTAAAGTAATCGGCACGGCTTCGGCGCGCTAGTCGGATTATAATAATGTTTACCGTGCGACTATGACTCGGCACGCCTTTAATGGCCCCATAAAGAATCACCGGCTCGTGTTTGACCAGCCACCATATCTGCTCGTTATGGCGAGAAGGAGAGCGTCGTGCCGCGGAGGCTCGAGATCCTGCTTACCGCGTTGAAAAACGGCAATTCTTCGCCGGAACTGTCCCTTCCTCAAATAGGTACTTCTATTTCGAATTATTAATCCCACGTCTATGGACGTTTTTTTTTTACTTACCCCCAACTTTGTTAATTGCTCATTTATAGGACACGCGATTACGTGAAAGTCGGCGCCTTCTTCAAAGTAAAATACGATCGGCGTAATCGGACGTTAAAATTGTTTAAATCGGGATTATTCACGCGACGGTTAAGGGTGTCACGGGGGTCAACGTATGAGAAGCGTGTCTGCCTCTAAATAGCATCGATTACTTTAATGGCCGTGATCATAATGCCGGTGATCATCGATCGGTCCCGCGGGTCGGCTAGGTGTCAGCGATCGTAAAGCGTAGTGGCGGCAGCGTTCCGTGTCTTTGTAACATAATCGGCTAAGTGTGCAGCGTTAGCCGCATTACAATAACCCTGCGCGCCGAGCTTATAGTCCCGACTAACATACTTAAGTATCTAAGTGGCCTCATAAAGAATCAATGTAGGCATCGTGCATTGTCCATGGGTGCTTGACGCGCAACCTCTCCTCAACGCGGAAAGGGCCTTCGCGGAAGAAGATAAGGCTCTATTAAAGAAGGGATGAGCGACCGCGCGCCGTGGAACACGGTGAAAAGCATCGTGCCGCTTGTCGATCATGCCGATCGGCGATAACGCGGACCCGGTGTTTTGAAACTGAACTGGCCATAAAGTCGTGCAACTTTATTTTTAGAGCTAAATAGAATTATAGATCCCGCGGGCCGTCGTGGCTCGAGGGCCCTCGCAATTACTACCGTACCAGGCTCCTCGGTGTAAATTGCGTCCTTTTCCACCGGCTTTACGATATCTTATAACACAAACTGCAATTTTTACCATTCCTACGTCCCCGTTTCTATGCGTCTCGGAATGATGCAGCTTATTACAGCTCCAGAATCATAAGCGATCGCAAACGACCACAAACCACATTGAGCTTACGTGAAGATTCGTTGACTCCGAAGGATTCGAGAAGAGTCGACTCCGAGTTGCTCCTCATCTCCGAGGTAGTACGCGCTGGCATGGTCAGATAATTGCCTGTGACGTATAGTTTGTCGGAGATTGCGTTCCATGTTCCATGACGTCAATATCGCCGCGATAGACAAGCAGAGTTGTGTGGAATTATTCACAACCGCGGCAAGAATGTGTGTGTTGCGTAGCAGGATCAGGTCCTCGCGGAATTTCCGCGAGATTTTACCGTCCGGGGCAGCAAGACGGGTTTCACGTGGAAAGGGGAAGTGAAATAATTGAGAGGATATATGGGAAAATGTGCTCGTAATCGTATCGGCGCGTTCCTCGCGGGCCCACGCGCATCTCGGGAACTCGGAACAAAAACTTAATTACCTGCTATTTGCCAGAAATAAATTAATGGTGATTGCCGACCGGCACAACGGCGCGTAGGTAAGGGTATCTCCGAGACGTAGTATCTTAATCCGACGATATTGACATAATTACCTATGCATAAAACCTCCTTGTGAAACGGTGATTAACTCGATTGCCAACTTGGCGACCGAACGCGGAATCGATTTAAACAATCCACTCCAGATCGACTCGGGACATTCCCGATCTAACCGCGACGCATTTGCATGCAGTACATTATACTCTTTTTTTCTCAGCTTCTAATTACCAGCGTGAGGTAATACTTCGCTACGCGGGAAGCGCAGAAAGCGCATTACCATTACAAATCCCGCCCCTGATTGTAAATGCAACAAACTAAGTACTTAGCAGTTGAGTAACGAGGTTGCTCGGATTTCGACGGTGCAGTATGTAGGTACCTACGTTGCGTTGAGGATTGCTTTCTGCTGGTGAAAGTAAGTCGAGACCACCCTTAAATTCGCCAGGCAGTAAATAGCTACCGCGGGATGAAGCGACCACTTTCGTTGGCAATCTCGGCATGAGCGAGGACAGGAAGAATGGAGGGGGAAGTCATCGAAATGGGCGGTCGAATTATATGTATGTGACGACAGGGGCAAAGAGAAAGGGAGAACGTCACGCTACGTCAAAAGGAAGGTATAACGAAGAATAAATAATTAGCGTGCGGGTTCGGGGCTGCGGTATCGCCGCGCACGCACCCTGTCCTGCGGCTGTCGACGGCTGACGGTCCCGTCCTTTAATAACAACGCGAAGGGCTGTTGCGTGCCCTTTCCTTTTTTTTACCCGCTCGCCA
Source organism: Andrena chrysosceles (assembly GCA_963855975.1). Lineage (NCBI taxonomy): Eukaryota > Metazoa > Arthropoda > Insecta > Hymenoptera > Andrenidae > Andrena > Andrena chrysosceles. The sequence goes on along the minus strand of OY979766.1, from coordinate 2,295,018 downwards.
CGTCGAATTGCCGGCTGAAGAACGCGTAACGGATCATTTCCCTTCGGGAGACCCGTCCGCGTCTTCTTCAAGGATCGCTACGTTTTTTAATTAACCCCCTCAACCCACGAACTGCTTGTTTGCGGAAAGGGTCTGGGTTAGGTCACTTAGAGTCACGGCGACCTTATAAGTCGTATTGGTTTTTTTAGAAAAGATTTTCTGCGCGACCATTTACCTCCGATCCGTAAAACTCCCGGAATCACATTTTCAGCTTCGACTAAACGAAGTCGTAAAAGAGTTATCGGGGTCTAAGCGCTCAGGGTCCTTTCGCTCGAGTTTATAATTCGCTGATATCCTTATCTTACGGCCGACGTTTACGACGGATGATGCTCGGTTGTCGGTTAAACTCACCGGTAATTAGGAGAACGGTACACTTTTAGTACTTTCACTTAACGTTGAACGTGCAGCTCCCTTCGCCTAACTCGCCATCCTGCCCCCATCCCCGTCCCTCAGTCGCGTTTCAATTGAGGACCTTGCAGCAAGAAGGGTGGGTGCAGCTCCATTTTAGACAGTTGTCGAATTATGACGTGTAATATGTTTTAAAAAAATTGTACGTGTTAATATTTTTATTATAGAATATTTTCTCGCCAGAAATAGAAATAAATACTTATCAACTCAATAACTAAGTAGGTACTACTTATTGTGTGAAGTAAGTAGTGTTCTCTTTTTAATTTTGTGTCAAAGTAATAATTTTATAATCAGTTTTTTATAATCTATTCCAATATTGGTAAAGATGAAGCTGTGCCTACTCTTGCTGCAAGGTCTACAATTACCTTAAATGAAGTTTCTGGGTTCAAGCCTAACTGTTCGATCCATCATTCTCAAAATTCAAGACATAAGTATCTATCTCGTATAGAATTCAGAATAAACTTCAGAGCAACTGCGCACACTTCTTATTCAAGCTGACACACGTAGCAGGGAATCGAGAGAATCGAGAAGCAAAGCAACAGCGCAACGCTGCAATCATTTCCTCGATGAAGGAGGTAATCGCGACAATTACGGGGACGCAATGAGCTGTGTCGTTCGTGTCTATTTTTTCCCCCATTCAGGGAAACGCGTCAATCGCTTGGCCGCGCGTCGAAATCAAACGGGGAAATGGAAAAACTGCAGCCGTAACGCGGGATATAAGCGAAGCCCATTAATTATTCATGGCTGCAAAGTGACATGTAGAGCCGTGTGATTACCTACGCGGCGTATCGAAGGGTGTCCCGACGCGGACACGAGGCACAAACAGACGTCCCCCTGCATCCGCAACGATCATCGAGATGCCTCGTTCCGAGGTAATAATGGCGACCGCCACGCTTTTTGTCGCCGCTTCTGTCATTAACTCGACGATCCGCGGTGGAAACGGGGTAAATACGAGCGTGGTAACACGCGTCATTTCACAGTGAGAGCTGCACGGTCGCAATGTTATCCCGCGCACGTTTCAATACCTTATAGGTACTGGTAATTAATTGGATAGAGCAAAGTAAATAAACAGTTCGGATATAATTGAAATTTCACACAGTGTGTTTTCTCGAATTGGGTATCTGACCACGATTGGAGCACTCGCCTTGAACATAATTGTGCAAGATTTTTACCTCGGAAAGCAGTTCAAGATCGAAATGCCAAGAAGGAAAATTATGTTAGGAAAAGGCACCACGGCAGCAGATATATTTTATATTATATCTTAACTTTGTCTTGCTCGCCAAGGATTCTTACAACTCGTGGAGTGGCTCCGTGGACGTTTGCCAGCCGCGCAGCGCGCACTTAAATCGCTTTACGATCCAGAAAACTCGAGCGACCCGCGATTCCGGATTCTTTCGACAGTCGTTACGGCAGAAAAGTTCCACACAACGTGGTCCGGAGAAGCCGGTGGCAGCGAACAAACGTTGTCTAGCATGCTTGTTAACGATGAAAAGCGTGTAGCCGCTGCCTCTGCCAGCAGCAGCCAGGCACAATAGCACCCGGGGCCCGGGGAGAAGTATGGCGTTTGTTTTTTACGTCAGAATCATGGTCCATTGTGAATTGACGAGTACAAGGCGCAGGACCGGTCATAGATGTATTTAAAATAAAATGCGGTCCCTTCTCGTGAATGCAAACTTGCCATGGTCCGAAGATTCAAGATTACAAGGTTAAGGGAGGATTCAAATATTATCTAAACGCCCTTCTGTTGTTACGACTGACAAGAGAATTCATTGCTACTTCAAAAGGATACAGAAGATGACCACAAGGAAGCCTGCTTGGATGTTGTATATATACAAACGACACTCGAACTTAGAACTTAAGAAGAGTTAGGAAGATTGGACCTCTGGTGGCGCTGAGGAACACTAAATCGCGATCCCATAGTAGGGCCGGGACGTTACCACTGCAAGCCACGAAAAAGATGTGGAGAGAATAAGGGTTTTCGATAGGATTCCAGTCGCGTGCCCCGCCCCATTCAAAAGAACACAAGCGCAATATTTCAGAAACCGCTTTCTCGTTTGCTCTTCATTTTTCCCGAAACCACCGTGTCCTCCTGCCGCGAGCGAGACTTTTTCTACGCTTGCTCGGCTCGATTAAAGCTCGCCCGGCCTCGAGATGCACAGGAAGGCGGGCCCCCGCTTGTTTTCACGTGTATACGAGACGAGACGAATCGGTGGCGCGCGTAGGGCACCGCGCAGCGCCATGTGTTGCGCTCAATTGGATGCCCTTCAGGTAGAAAAACGCATCGCTCGCTGGCGAACGCATCTGGCGAGCGGAATCGCTCGAGGGCCCCGCGCCCCCCGCTCGGAGGCGTGCAAACCGTGCTCCTTTCTTTCGTCGTCTCTTCCTTTCGACGGTGTTATTTGCAAATCGACGCGGTTTTGCGTTAAATAACGCGTCATCCAGCCTGGGCAGGTTATACTTATGCACGTCCGTTTAGTACCCTTGAACTTGTTCCATTTTGCGCGCCTCCGGCGAGGAACGAGACGCTTCGTGTACCTTTTTCTCCCATCTAACCGACTACGATCGCCGGAAAAAAGCGTAATTAACGTGCGTCCAGCCAGACGACGAATCACTCGTGATTTCCTCACAGAGGCCTCCTTCTACTCTTCCCCGATCGATTACGAGTATTAACTGCAATTGCTCGTCGATCGGTAAATAGCACATTGCGAACACGTTTCGGTATCTCAACCGATGTCGCACACATCGCGCTGGCAATAGCCGTTCAAGGTACGGAAGAGTTGCGCGTGCACAGGCAGACCGAGAATAGATGAGATAATTACCCGTGTCGAATGAGGAGTTACATTCAGCCGTGCACGGTACAATGTTTACAGTTATCCGCGTAATTAAATGTGCATAATTATGGAAAGTAGATGGTAGGCTGGGAGAAGGGGGAAACAAATTGTCGTGACCGCAGACAAATGGTAGCTACTTCCGTGATCCTCATTGAAGCCACGATACTTGAGATCGAGTGGTAGGTATAATGCTTCTCGGCTGTAACGAAATAATTGAGCGAATGTCTGTTAACCTCGCCACTCCGTAAAGGAATCGATGAGTAATATCTGTATAGAAATAATTGGTGGATCATTCTCGGTGTGGATGTGCCTCAGGAATTATTTGAGGCATTGAGAGCACAAACGAACTAACCCACATTGAAAAAAAAATTAATTTTTTTCTTTTATATGATTACTAGAGTCTACTGGAATACATTATTGCTACTAAGTTAATTTCGCAAAAAATGTAGGTTAGTCCGTTTTGGTTCTCAATAACCCCTTTATATCTTTAATGTGTTTTTATATCAAGTACGGAAATCGGGCCGGTAGTCACGGAGAAATTCGCGGACAAACATAATACATAGGTAGATACACATCGAACGTAGAACCTCTTTCTTTTTGAAGTGGTTTAAAAATTATGAACATGCTAAGGCTAAGGGGATGATCTAACCTACGCAATTAACATTTTACCCTGATTAGTTGATGTGTATTTGCGATGTCAACGCTTTATGGCTACTTAAGGTCTTTATAGCTATTTTTTCGTTGTGTAAGTGGAATTTATTTTCGTCGATTGAACTACCATTATTATTAATAAAAAATAGAGAGAGAGAAGACAAAACCAAGAACAACGTTGTAAGTACTCGAGCGCGTTTACATGGAAAAGAAAACTCTCCCTGAAAGTGAGGACGGGTCCCATGGTGAAAGGCGAGCGAGGCCGTCGCGTCGCTCGTTGAAGAGAGCACAACCACTTCCGCCGCAGCGCTCCTTCGCCAGGGAACGAGCAGAAAATCTTCCGACAGGATCTCGAAATCGATTCGGCGGCTCGGGTTCGGCCGCAGGTGCACGATTTCCCGACGCGAAATTTATAGACTGATTCGCGCCCCGAGTTATCCGCGAGCGCGACTCGGGCCCGAGGGAAACGGAGCGGCGAAGTGGCGAAGTGGCGAAGAACGAGGGGGATATCGGCGTCGATTCAATGCCCTTATTCGCCGCGGGTATACCTTACGCCGCGTTATCTCGATACAGGTGCGTAACGTCCTACCGCGGAAGATGAACGGTCGTTAGAGAGAGGAAACGGTATGCAGATGAGAGGCCACGGTGCAATCGGCCGCTCTAGAACGCTCCGGATACTTTCGGCGTGGAAGCCAGTTGCCGCGAATCGAGTCGCCACTCGGCTTGTTTTGGCGCGACTCGCGATTCCGGAGATTGCGGGGTGTCCAGCTCGCGATTCATTCTCCGCTTTATGGACGGCCGACTGAAACTCTGGATTCATTCATTTGTTTCTAACTGTATGGTGGTGTACGTAAAGGCTGATTCAGACTAGGGCTGGAACTATTTGTCGAATTTTTCGGTATTTGAATATTTGAATACTTCAGTTGCTTAATTATTTAGCGAATATAATTCGAATATCTAAGTATTCGAATAGTATGGTGTGAATTATAAATCGAGTTCTTTAAGTACATTTGTCAGGGTGAAATCATGTAAGCTAATTTTGACCCACTTTACAACATACTATTCGAATACATCCGTATTCAAATACATCGGTATTCGAATAGTATTCGAATAATAACATTCGAATACTCAAATATTCGAAGTTTATTCGAATACTCAAATATTCGAAGTTTATTCGTAGCATTCGAATACTCAAATATTCGAAGTTTATTCGTAGCATTCGAATACTCAAATATTCGAAGTTTATTCGTAGCATTCGAATACTCAAATATTCGAAGTTTATTCGTAGCATTCGAATACTCAAATATTCGAAGTTTATTCGTAGCATTCGAATACTCAAATATTCGAAGTTTATTCGTAGCATTCGAATACTCAAATATTCGAAGTTTATTCGTAGCATTCGAATACTCAAATATTCGAAGTTTATTCGTAGCATTCGAATACTCAAATATTCGAAGTTTATTCGTAGCATTCGAATACTCCCAGCCCTAATTCAGACACGTTCAATAATTTAGTCAAGTAGTAATTTTGTCATTCACCGTGTGTGGACACTAAAATTTAGTCGAGTAGTTTAATAAAACAATGTTAAATTACTGGACGTGTCTGAATCAGCCCTACCGCCATATGATTATATTTAGTCGAAAATAGGTGTAGGTTATAACTTAGTTATAACGAGGAAAATTTCCGTTTGGAGATCAGGTAGGTGAGAAAGTATGTCTTACGTCATGTGTGTGGCTTCTGATGAGAGCAACTGGACAGGAGATCGATTTCAGATGACAAATTATCTAAGTAATTATCGTATTAAGCAATTTGAGATATTTTGAAGCTAAGGACTCATCGATCCCCTCAAACATCTCCCTTCACTCGAAAGGAAATCCTTGAACCCGCGAGGATCGATCGATCGCTCTGCGACCGAACTCATTCACGCTCTCGCCTGCTACATTGTCCTGAATTCGCGAATTAAAGCGTGTCGCGTGCCTCCTGCCCGTGAATATTACCGATTTCGGCACGGTGTCGCCGATGACACGGGCTCATCGCGACCCACTTCTCACCGCTCTCGCCCCCCACCAGCCTCAATTAGGTAGAAAAAAGGTAAAAGCCGGGTAATTTATGCGCAAGAGAGAGCCACGAAGAAGTACACACACCGTGGCGAGGGGCAATTTGAATTAATCGAACCTCGCCCTCCCAGCCGCGCCGCGGGCGTAGTTTGTAAAGCAACCGCATTACACCGCTGCGTTATTCGTAAGAACGCATTATATAACCATAGAATACGTAATACGTTCAGTGGCGCGTCGCGGAGATCCAGAAGTCGCGTACGTAAGGCGCGCGATGCGAGCAGCACGCGCATCTATTTTAATGCTCCGATATTATTATAATGACCGGCGAGCAAACGGTTCGGCGCGCTGGCCGTTTCCCGCTCGTAATCGGGCCAGGGCGGCACTGAATGGGCCTCGCATCGGGGCCGAAGAGCGCGGCGAGCGCGGCAAACGCAGCGAGCGAGACGCCAGCCAGAGTCCTACCCCGAGGGGCCAAACCGACACGCTCGCGCCTGTAATCACTGTAATTTCGGTCACGGAGCGGCGTAATTTTTCACCGAACGATCGCGAACTTTCATTCGATTTCATTAATACAGGCCCGGGGGACCGCGGGCGGTGTTCGCAGGTCGTGCGACGATAACGCGACGTGACCAACAACGATTCCCCAAGGACACGAGTTACCGCGCCACTCTTACCCACCCCTGTCCGCTTGCTGTTTTCTTTTCACGCCCCTGACGATTCTAATCACTGTGATTTAGAGCGGGCCGAGTTTTCGAGATGGTTTAAAAAATCGTTTGACCGTTCGAACGCCCCGGGGCGCGGTCGCTTGATTCGCGAAGCTCGGGCGCACGCCGAGCGCGGAGTTAGAAAATAAAATTGTGGGCACATCGCGTGTACCTATCGGTGGAATATCCGCGGATTCGATTAATACCGTCGCTCTTACATAATGCATACCCTTCTGTTTACTATATGCCGCGTGGAACAAAAGAAAGGGGCGTTCAATACATCATTAACGGGGAATACAATTAAAAATAATCTGCAAGTAAAATCGCGGCGCCTGCTTCCGCGTGTGGAAACAAAGGGTATTCTTCGCGTACGTGTCGATATTAACGAGTTAAAATTCAAACCGTGGCGCGACGAAAGGTAATCGCGCCCGGGAGGAACTCAACTGAGAAACCGAGGGATATGCGTTTCGATTTCTCACATAATAACCGCGTTACGAGTAACAGAGGCACACGCATCCTGCATCGAACGAGTCATCAGCCTACCACCCACGACTTTGTAATAAAGATCGATAGGGATATTATATGACGACTGCCTCGCAGGGCTGAATAACCGACTGAATACGAAATATAATACCAGATCCAGTAGGTATATCCAGGGTAAACAAGAGGAAAGCAAATACAATTGAAGCTTTGGAGAAGAGGTTTCCGAATAGAAGTTCTGACCATTTCGGAGAGATATTGGACAAGATTCGAGTAAACGGAGGATACAACTCGGAATCTACCTTAAAGAAGAATCATTCAAATCAATTTCCATTAGTTAGTGTAATTACACTCTCCTAACTATTCCCAACACCCTAATATTTGCAGTTACCGTTTAATTGTTCGCGTGATCTGTAGGTTATCGTAGTCAAGTAAAAATACAATGAATCAGGAAACTATTGGCACAGCTTGAACGTTGTACGAAAACAAACGAACTTGGAAATCTTAGGTGCGTCTTATCATTCTCATGAAAATATTTTTAAGTATCAAGCCTTTGCTTGAATCAATAACTTAGTGACTCTCTGTAGCTACTATTCTGCCCCGTTAATTCGAAAGGATGTATCTGCAACTTTCGCTTAAATTACTGTCGGGAAGCACAAAAATAGTTTATCTATATGTAAATTAAATAAGAAAGCTATATCTGCATTGAAACTGAAGATATTTTTATAACAGTTTATATTTTAATTGTAATTATTCGACTATTCGAAAACGATTAATTTCTTCGAATATTCGAGTATTCGAATAATCGGAGTGATCGAATTTCGGAGTGTACCGATTAAGAATCTGAACATGAAATATTTGTTCATATTTTACCCTCAAATTCTTTTCATATTGGCATTTAGAATTATTTGTTTCTAAAACGATAAATTTGGAACTTTATTAATCTTTGGTAAATTTATAGATTTTGAAACGAAAACAACCATCACTTATTAATATTATTATTCCAATAATAAAGAGTGGACAACCCCCACTCAGTCGGCCAAGGAACCCCTCCTCTATACCCACCCTATAAGCGAGTGACAAACAGTAGATATAAGCACAGTTATTTGAAGACAACTAAAACTCCGTAAAGGATTTTGAGGAACTATAATATTTTTATTTCTACCCCCGTTGATATAACAAATATTTGAATATTCGAATCTGAAATTCAAATTCTCTGATATTCGAATATTCATTATAGCCGTAAAGTAGCATCTTCCAAAATTTCCTTTAAAGTTCATGAAATATGTTACAGGTTTGTCAGAAATATTTAGATACCTTTTTATCCAGATTTAATATTTAACCTAATTCGATTTATATAAAATATCGCTGGCATAACAAAAAATACTATATAAGCCCTTTGACGCGATACGCCCTTCCGAATTAACACGGCAATATTATACAAAGCTACCTATCAGCTTAAAAAATCCCCTGAAATATAATAAAAATAAAAGGGATCGGGCGTAGGAAAAACACTCACCGGCATCGACGGATGTAGCCCACGGAGAGCAGCGCCGCTCCACTTCCTCTGCCTGTTCTGGTATTGCGTGGCCCTGTAGCCACTGTTGTTTTGATGCCCGCCATAAGCAGACCGATGTTGCATCGAGGGCCTGAATGCGGCGTAAGGGATCCCAGGATATCCCAGTGATTTCCCGTGATGATAGTCACTGGCATCGAACCGCTGGGCTTCGTGATGAAGGAAAGCACCGTCGCCAGCGACACCGGGCACGCGGAATCGTTCCTGTTCGTGATCGTGCGCCTCGATTTTCCCCATCGGCCGATCGGGGGAGGGCCTAGCGCCGGGAAATGACGGCGGTAACATCGCCGCTGGCACGTATGAATGCGGGAACCCGTAGGAATTCGTCAGCCCGCCGGTGATCGGCCTGTATCCCTGGTGCTGCGCTTGACAGCCAGAGATCTCTGGGTTGCCGTCGATCTTCGCTGGAACGATCGGTTTCCTGTCGTACTGATAGTCCTGCTGTGGCGGATGATACTCGTCGTGAGGTTCTGGCTTCACCTCGAACGTCTCGGTCGACTCCGGCACTTCGACTTTGACTCTGACACGGCCGTCGGCGTCGCTTGAGCTCCTCTCGCCCGCGATTTCGCCCTTGCTGGTGAAATTCTTGGACGACGGGCTCGGCGCCGAGTCCCCGTCGCAGCTGCCCACGCTTCCCTGCTGCATTCTCGGGATGTTCACGCGCGACGCCCTTTGCACGGACTCATCGCACGCCGTCGTGCGAAACGCGCGTCAGAATTCGCCGCTGCTGAACCTCGACGGGATCTCCAGCGAAGCGACGGGTGCGGTATCGAGCGCGGGGTTCAGTCGTAGGCACATCGTTCGAGATCAGGCAGACCAGTTCTCTCGGGCGTCCAGCATACGTCTAAAATCGTCGAGAGGGGCCTTCTGGTAAATATTATCATAATCCTTGTCGCTCGTCCTTCGCGTCGTGCACGCGAGCTGACGGAAAGCAACCGCTTCGGTGTAGGGCCATTCTGACTTTCTGCCCTTGACGAATTCTTTATAGTAGGCACAATATTCCTGCCCTCATCCTCCTGTTTCTGTCATGCACGCTGAAAATGTAGACAACGGAGCGCGTCACTCGCGAGATTGGGGAAAAAAGAAGGAAGCCTTCATCGGCATGGGCGACATATCATTCATGTTGAGATAAAGTGTCCACTGTCCACTGGGAAGAGGAGTGCTGAGATGCCAAGCTGAGGCGCTTCAGCGAGCGGACAGAAGCGTTCCACAGCGCACAGTCGGTTGGCAGAGAAGCAGCGGCTCGTACAGCCGGCTGGCTGGCTTTTTGGTCGAGTGGAGGGGGGTGAAGGAGGGGAGGACAAGGGCGGCGTGACAGTTTCCGTGTCACGTGTCCTCGACCTTAGGCCCCGCCTACGACTGCGATTTTCCTTGGCCGCTCGGATCGTTATACCTGGCCCTGTCGGGGGCCCTTTCCTCCTCGGTCATTCGTCGACTGTCCTCCGTAGTGGTCGTGCAAGTCGAGAAGCCGCGAGGAAGAGAGAAGGGGGAGAGGAGAGGAGAGGAGAGGAGAGGCTTTTCTCCGGGAGGGTTGTCACTCGCAGCTGAGAACGAACCGGCCGCGGCGGTATGTCACCGAGGCTTCCGTTTCTCCCTCCAATCCCACCGCCAACGCCTCCTTCTCCTCCGTCACGGCGAGACGTCGGCGTCGCGTCGTCGAGCGTGAAGCACCGCAAGGCGTTTTCACCGTGTTCCGCGAACTTTTTACGCTACACTGCCTCGAGGATCCCAGTGGGCGACCGATGGGTTCCGGACGCGACACCGGCCTCGATCGAACGGGACCCGCTGGTTAACCGGCACGACGACGATTCGGCGAACGATCCCCCGCGATTTAAGCCGGGGAGAGAAACACTGATATCGGTGAGAACGGAGCGGCCATACGTATAAGGATGCCGGATTGCCTCGGTCGAGCTGATCGCGTACGAGTTTCGTTCCACGCAGCGTGAAACTATTGGCGGAGGTGCGCGGCCACCACCAGCCGCCGGGAACGCACGAGCCTGCCCGAATACGCCCGAGCTCCGATATATCTCCTCTGTACCTACGAAGTCTGCCGGCTGTGCCTCCCGCCTTCCTTCCGCGAACCTACACGGCCAGACCCACTTTGTGGGCTCACCTTTTGTCGGGATCCACCGACCTGCGCTTCTATTCACGGCTTGCTTGGCTATATAGCCTGGTTCCTTGCTTCTCCACGATATGCGTCCACGCGCTCTCTTACCATGTCTTCGTCCCGGTTGCGCGTCCTGCACGAATCTTACTCCAACTTACCCGACCACTCCCGCGCTCCATTCTTTCTGACTGCACGACGAACGAGAATTAACGTAATGGCCTCGCTAATTCGATTTTCAACCGCCAAACACTGGCGCCACTTTTTCGCGGGACAATCATTATTATATTATATTATATATATTTCAACGGGATAAACCCGTTGTTATAATAAGTACAAGTCATAGTTACACAAGCATAGAACGAATAATTAGGAAGTACAAAGAAAAGTAATTAAAGAAACGAAAGTAAGGAAGTAAGCGCAAAAGAAACCATTAGTGATAGTGACAAAAAAAAAGATATAAAAGAATCATAATAATAGAATAATAACGCAAGAAAACACAATATTAAAAGTTACGGGGAAAGGGATATACGAACAGCGATCAGAGCAGAGTGATTGAAGGAATTGTAGGTATTATTACAGAAGTCAACGGAATTACAATAGCGATTCGCAGTTATTAATAGTCGATTTAGACTATTATAATAGCCATAGAGTGTTCGATGTGACTCCGGAAGAAAGAGATTATGGTTTCTAAGGCAACGCACAGGTGCATAAAAAGTAAGTTTTTGACGAATCATCAATCATGGAGATAAAAATATTTTTTTAATGCAATTTCAATAAAATTCCTTAGGTGGAAAATAAATTCTTTTTACAAAGCCTCTTCTTTGAGGGTGCCAAAGGCCCTCGGCCCCACGTCTGAAAGAAGAAATAGCAATTAGTGATTGCACAAGGATATATACCTATTTAATGTATAAACAGCGTAGCGCTACCTACTTCCCTACTCACCAATTACAGAACAACACCAATTAGTGATCTGTGCCAATAAAGAGTAGGTAGGTATCTACTCTGCGATTGTTCGTGTGCGAGGTGACTTAAAATCCGCTTGCATCCTCACTTACACAACTTTCTTTAGTATACCTACAGAGAACGAAAGTGTGGCCCGTGGTTCTTCCTCCATGGAAGCCTCTGCGTATTTCATCCTGTTCCTGCATCTTAATCATCCTCTTTATCTGAGTCTTTTTTTCATACGATTTTGATTATCTTCCTCCCTCATAATTTCCCTTTGCTTTGACCAATAAACCCGAACAGCGTTGTAAACCCCCTTACTCAATTGTTTTCCGCTACTCGTCACTTCGAATAATTAACGATCCGAGCAGACTGAATTCTAACACCGACACTCGTGACAGATACCTACCTATTTGAAGGTAATAAATAAAATTCTATCGGTTAATTTATTTGACGACTGTGTCTGGGTGTAATTACTCGGCAAGTGGCGGCAATTTAACGTAAAGAAATATCGAGCCCGAGACGTTAGCGAACACTCCCATTCCATTAAGGCGTCATTAATATACAGGCAAACGCGTCGCGCGAGAAGAAAATAGCGATTTACATGAAAGAAGCGATACGCGCGCGGCTCCTTTGAAGTATATATTTACATACGTAACCAGCAACGTATCGCTTATTTACCACCCCGAAGTGACACGTCGTTCCTTCGTGGAACGCGACCGCGGTAAAGAATGACGCTGCAAGCACTGACTCGATAAGGAAAGTGTCTGTGGCTGGCGGCGGGTGAAAGGGGAAATTTATCATTTCCGATTCTGCGTTATATACCCTCGGTTCCGATGAGAACCACCGTTCGCGGCTCTGTACGCGCCGTTACGCGATATATCAGATTACATATCCGTTGCGTCATGTAAATTGATACTCGTACACGGCTGAACACCACGGGCGTACATTTATTTGAGTGATAAATTATCGTAATGTCGAACGGTCACGCTTTCAATTCCAATTTCGCTAACTAGATCAACGGACATCGCTCCACTCCGACTAGATCGGAGTAAAACTTGCGTTAAATGCCCGATAAAACCGTGCCGTCGCGCGGCGGAACAAAGGGGGTGCGTTAAAACATACCTACTTACGTTCAGGAAACGAGCGCAAACTTTTTAACTTGTGCCGTGATTGAATTTCAAGATCAGTTATTTTCACAAAGATTTATCCTGGCCAAGAATTACAAGAAACTTTTACTTTACTTTCCTTTTGTGTTTTCTCGTGTTGAGCTTAAAGTCTCAAGCTAATATTACTTTAAGTTAAGATTACTTTATTCTATGTATCTAATCTTTGTTTTATTGTCCCAATTTTAGTTTAGTTTATAGTTAGGCTTGCCAACAGTGTCGCCATCTATGATTTTTGTAAATATTCAAGTTTCTTCTATTAGAATAATAACTAGGATTAATAATAATAATCTACAAATGTAAGATGTGTAGATACCTATTGTTCCTTTATCCACTCAGCTGCCGTAGCCTCATCATTCCAATCTCCCTCGTTCCTCTCCTCCCTTATCCTCAATTGTATCGCTCTACGGTCGCCAAAGTTATTTCATTTCGTCCCATCCGGAGGAGGAAGTTTCTGGTAGGCTCGCGTAGCCCGCGCGTAACCCTTCGCCTACCTGTGCTCCGGTTTCGACACAAAAGGGATAGGGACCCTTCGACTCCCTTCGCTCGATAGTCGCTTGGGGATTGGCCGAGGACGCGGCGCGGCACAGTGTACGTGCACTTTCGCAGCGGGGATGACTGGTGAGAGAATTCAATTTCCACCGTCGTTATCGTGCCTCCATCTTTCGCTCGGCCGGCTCGCTCCTCGTTTTTTCCTCGGGACGGACATCGCGTCTCGAATCTCGTGCCCCGCGACGTGATGAGTAGGGGCGAGGGGGATGACGACGTGCCTCCGTCGTTTTGTTTCAGCATCCCTTTGTTGCTGGACTATTACGTCAAACGAGAGGACTTCGGTTACGCGTAGCCGCCGGTAAAAAACTTAATGGACCCGATTACGTTGTTCGGGGAATCGATTAACCCTCGGCATGTTACGCAGCAGTTTGGCACAAGGTCGCTTGTCGTGGGCCAATGCAAAGCCGCTACTCCCTGAATTTATATAGCTTCGTCGTTCTATCGCGTCCCTTTATCGAATTCTTTTTACTCTCGAGCGTCGACACTCGCCTCGCCCGCGAAGGGTAAACAAAAAGGCACCGCCCGGTTCACTTTGTAGGATTATCGTATGCCAGTGCGAAAAAATTCTTGGCGGTACAGCGAGAAAGCTCGAGATACCGGTTGACAGCGACATATCGGGATCGAAAAATGCGCAACGAGATCGGCCGCGACCTTTAAGCGCGGCTGGCAATTTTTCAGCCGCGTTTCTGCGCAGCCACAGGCGCGATAACGCGGTTTCCCGCGCGATAAACGCGGCTCGGCACGGTCGGGATCGAGCTTCGAGCCAAGCAAAACGATTATATTTTACGAGCGACCGAGGAACACAGTCCTCGTTACGCAATCGGGCCACGCTTCCCAGCTGTCCGATGCGATCGTGGCCTAAGATGGGGGGCAGAGGGGCCGCGGTATCGTAGGGCAAAGAAAAACAAGCCCACGTCAAGCGCGTATACATCGATTACCGGCTTGTTTAGATTACACGGTGATCCTCGTGAAATTAGTCCTATTTCCGGGGCTGCACAGTTCGGGGTCGTTCGCTTTTCGCTTGCTCATTCACACGGATTCGAGTATTAAGTAGGCGTCTACTTGCTAACAGACATCCGTAAGAATTATATTTTTCCGCGGCAGACTGACGCTGAGTGCGAGCTGCGGCAACGAAAACCTGCCTATATCGGTACTGTACTCTAAGTCAGCGGGAGAATATAAATCCAACAGCAGGTTCCTGCTCTTCAGTTTCATTCTTTGTTCCCGAGTTTCACTTTACAGTTCGTAATTCATACGCATACATACAGATAACGCAAGCGTTCAGTCAAGAGCTATCTGGATCACGAAACTTGCATCCACTTCCGCGACTCGCAGCTTGCAACGCGAGCGCGGATTCCCAAGTCTCCAGCTCTGAATCTCCTCGACAATACCCAGCGGAGCAGCGCCTAGCATCTCCTTCTTCCCGGAGTAATCAAATTTCCAATTTCCCGGCGAGCAACGGATCCCGCGAGAAAATTCCAGAATCCAATACGGCTTTCCCCTCGAGTTTCGAGGAGCTTGTAATTACGAATGCTTGGTCAAAGGACGACAGGCCGAGAGGAGGAATTTCCGCAGGGGAGCTGGAGAACGATCGCTAGTGGGCGTGTGTCACCAACAGCCCGGGGACAGATCTAGCCAATGGGGAGGTGGGAAGGCGTGGATCCAAGTGGTAGAGCACAGCAAGCGGACGACACGGGAAAGAAGGGGACTCTCGAGCGACACGAGCCGTCCCTCTGTCCCTCTCGGCTCCTCCGGCGTGTCTGTGTCTGTGATCACGGTCACACGGTCGCCCAGTGAGCCTGGTGGGGTGCGCGCTGGAGGGGTCGTAGGGGAAGGTGGCCCGCGGTGGGGACGATCGTGCACGCCCACTGGACGTTGGTGGGGACAGTGGTGGCTTGCGCCGACCGTGGCGCATGTGGCGCGTTCGCTGCTACGCGTAGGTATAAAGATACGCGCGACAGAAGCGAGCTCGAGGAGCAATCATTCCGAACCTCAGTTATTTCCGAATCCAGAGCTGAATTAGAAACAGAATAGACAGGCATTCCTTTCGTTTGCTACACTCAAAGATTGCGAGGAGAATTTTTAAGAAACTTCTAAAAGATTCCTGTCCGTTTCACTGATGTCTCAACAGCACTGCAATTACCTTCCTCTAAAATCTAAAGTACTTTAACTTCGCTCTAATCAACCTTCCACTCGAAAACGCGATTCTTCGATATCGAGCTTGATTGCGTACAGCGAAAGGAACGCAGGCAATCTATCGGAATGCCTATAAGACATTTTCTTAAATAACGAAGCCCTTGTGCAATGGTTTTCAATACGATTACAGATGGTTGCAAAAAAAACCGGTTCCAAATCACGCTGGCGTTCGCGCGGTTTGTCGGGCGATGATGCAAGCGCGGAAAGATCGCTGGTCGATTACGAGATTTTCCCCGCTGAAAACTCGACGCGATTCGCGCTGATCTCCTTTCGTGCGTCAAAAGCTGGGGCTTTGTAACGAGTGGCTAGCAGGTTACGGAATATCTGCCGGTGGGCGCGCACGTAGAGAGCACGGAGTCGCTCGGTTCTACTCGGTAGCTCGTACCTCTCTGTGGCTATGCGCATAAATTTCCTTACGGGGCTTCTTCGTCACGGATCGTGACCACGGACGTCTACTCGAACAAAATGACCGCGCTCGCTCAAAGAAAACTGCGTGGCGAAGGGGCACGGGGGAGCGGCTTTGAAATTGCCTTTTAAAAATGCGCGAGTTCTCGTAAAACCTCGACTGGAAAAGTTATGCATAGCTGCGTTTTTTTATGCCGCTCGAACGTCGCGAGCGTCTCGACTCGCTCGTGACTTCGGAAGCCCTGCCTTTCAGTTCGTGTTCCATTCATTTATCATTTAATCGTTGCGAAAGGGTACTGGCTGGAACGATCGTGGAACTCCCTCGGAAAAACAGCTTCTGTCTTCTATAAGCGTCCCTCGTTTGGCGGGGCTTACGTCCGTTTAACGCGATCCGAGCGTCTCGAGCGATTGACGTTCTCTTAATTGTGGCTTTTCTCTTATCGACTGTCACACTATCCCCTTGTTGGCGCTAAGTCCCTCGGATTAGTCTCTCTATCACTGACGACCCACGTCGAACGCCTAATCTTTCCCTCGATGGCCACTCGCTCCGGGGGGCTTATTGTATCGACCCGTTCGACTCGACGCCGGTGTTGTCGACAAATATCGCGGTGCGCGGTACATTGATTTTCCGAATGTAGGTACACTCTGCCGTGGCCCATTGTTAATCACCGCCCAGCCATCGCTGGGATTGTCGATTTCTGGATTAACACGGACCCAATCTGGGAATGAATTTTGAAGGTTTCACCGATTTCTGTAGATCTGAATTGTTTTCAAGAGAACAGTTCCGTGATCCAATGCTGTTTTGAGAATTAGAATGAAGTTTTGACGGTGAAGAGCGATGCACGCGGGCGGATCCACGGGACGAAACACGGTCCAGGTCATATAGTCGGCGTTATTACCGTCGTGTTCACCGAGTTTCTTTTGACACTTGACATTAAAAGTCACGGTATTCGTGCAACTACGTCCCCCGTCACGTCAGGTTGACGGATCGGCGTGCGCACTCAGGAAATTAGGCAATTTCCGGGCCGTGCTCGCTCGTGTCTGCATTTAATAGCGGCAGCAGTTACCAGTTCGGTGGAGGCAGGCCAGGACGACCGAGCAGTATCGTTACAGGCGAACCTCTTTTCGCATACGTACTCTTCTACGCCAGACCCTGTGTCGGATCGATCGCACCTCTGCCCCGCGCTCGTCACGACTTTCCAACGCAGTCCCTTTTCTCTAGCATCGCGCCTTTCGAACGTACCTACATCCGCTGGCTTCGTGTTTGCCACTCACTAGCTCTGATAGGTAGATTTCTGGTCATATTCCTTGATGAATTCCACTGGAAATGTGTTAAACGATAACGTCAGCGTCACAAAATTTCCCATAAAGTGGAATTGTGGGATCAGAAATAAGAGATCTCGGGGTTCCAGACCCGTCGCCTGATTTTCTTCCGTGGTTGCCAAATACAACACACGAAACGTATTCCTACAGAGTTCTCAAAGAATAAGCTTGCGTGAAATTGAAAGAAAGATGAAAGTTGGTAATAATTAAAAGTGGAAAAATGCTTTAAAGATTACCTACGATGAATGGCATTGGTAGCGACGTCAGCAAACGCGCTCAGACATTTGATGCAGTTAAGCTAAGCCTCTCTCGACAAGAAACAATTCTCCCGGCCACATATCCCGCCATTACCTCTGCAACACGTGATAAAACGTAAGGGAAACCTCGAACTACTCGCGTCGAGGCGAGTAACTATAATCTGCGACAGTGTCGTGCAGGCAGGATCGTTAGAAAAGGCGTAATGGAGCCCTGTGCGCACGGTGGTCGGTGTTGATAGCCCGGTACGGTGAGAGCGAATCCTGGGGTCACCCCCGGGGTCACTAATGACATACGCAGCCCTACACTCGCACGCCCCATCTACCACACACCGATGCTTCTCCGTACACGTACAGTGCCCTTCAGAAATCCAGTCCCGTGTCGAGTCGATCTGTCGATTTTCCGCCATAGGTAGGTAGTTGGTATTATAGTATTCGAATCAACTACCTACTATTAGCTCGCGCCAGCTCAGACGGATTCGATTTTAATTCCCGAATTGCGAGGGGTTGTTTCTTTCTATGCGTCTCTCTTGAAATGTGTGCAAGTGGAGGGAATTACGTGGGTTGTTTCACCATACGCGTTATAGTCAGTGATGGATAAAAGTTGAAAAAATTATTCGTCACGTGTCGAATAAAATAAAGGTAACTCGGGTTAAGGAACGAATGACGAATACTTTTTCGACTTTCATTCGCTATTCGAAATTTTATTTAAATAAGAATATTGCCTATCTCTGGTTAGGATATTATCGATCAGCTGTGGAGGTGGAAATTTAAATAGTTTATTGACCTCTCAGGACGTATAGGTAACATACCTAAGCCTTCGCTCCTTCAATTTCTTAATTCCTGTGTATGAAATAATTGAAATAAGAAATTACGGTAACCCCATGTTGGAAGCGTCAACAAACCTGAGCGGACAGGTTCGAAAACGAAAAAAGCGAAGACCGTAGTTGCCCCCTTTTTCCGGGTCATTTGGTCTGGTTTAGTCGGGGCGCGGCGGTGTAACGTAAATGGAAACCGCGTTACACGATGCCGCGCGTCTGTTCGGCGCAGAATTTCTGAACAATGCTATAGCCCGGTGGAACGCGGCGTCGGAGGCACACCGACGCGATCCAGCCTGTGCGATGGGATACACGCTGTCCGTACAGCCGGGAATCATGCGCGCATCCCCGTACGAAACGCGAACGTGAACGTGAACGCGAACGCAAAAGCGAAACGCGAATTGGCCTCATCAAAGCGAGCAAACAATGCTGGATGCCGCCGATGGCTCAACAACGTGTGGTTAGCCAAATCACCGTACGGCACGTAGCACACCGATGCGCATCGAATGCCGAACAATGCCCGATGCACCGAACAGCCGCCTATCCGCGCCATCCTCCCTCTCGCTTCCCCCTTTTTCGATTTCTCTTCGCCCTTCCGCAGCGGCACCCAGCGCCGCTGCACACGTCCAAGATGCCCGGCCGGGCCTCGCGATACCTCCCCCTCGACGATAACCCTTGTTTGTTTTCCACCGAGGGACCTCTGCACGCGGGATAATCATAATCTCAGGCGCGAAGACTATCGCGGCCGGCGCGGGCGCGTTTTTCCAGCGGATTCGCGCGCGAGCCAGCGAACCGTGACTCTTCCGGAGCCGTAACTCGTGTTCGACTGCTTTCAGGCGCGAGCCGATAATCTTCCTTTTGTTCCTTTCCTCGAGAGCACTGTGGGATCCGGCGATAGCCGAGCTGCGAGGGAGGAATGTCTGTTTGACCCTTTCGGGGCCACCGGTTTGGCGAGTCGTGCCTTTCGAATCGAACTTTCGATAACTGCCACTTTCCGAAGCTTCGTCCTGGGTACCATACAACTTATAGAATATTGCAGCGCTCTGGGACCAATGAACATCATGCAGGTGCGGGATTATTCGCTGGTTATTGCGTATTACGTTTATAACTGTTTCGTTAATATCGCGTTCCCATGCGATGTTGAATAGCTTTGTGATGCTATGCATTTGAATCTGGTGACTGTTGCTATTAGGTAAATAGGTAGGTAGTTTTTCCGAGAACTCGGCTTTCAATTAATATCGCAAGATGGAAGGAAGTTGTTCCGTGTCGTCGAAGGGGTATCGACGTTGGCTGCACATGTGGAGCAGGTCGACCGGCAGAAGAGCAGTCTAATAAAAATGTTAATTGCACGGCTCGTTAGAAGACCCCCCGCGACGTCTGCTAGGAGTTCAGCCGGGGTCGCCTCGCGGGGAGTCCATGGGTATTTGCCTTTAAACGCTTTTTTTCTCCTTTTCGAATCTTTCCGCTCGTTCGATTATTTATCGCCGGCCGGCCCGTCCGCCACGGAATCTGGATTACGTTTCTCCGCTTCCTAGATCGAAGGAAACGCGGTCTTAATGAGATCGCTCGTGCAACGCGGCTTGATCGATGCGGACGATCTGGAGTACGTCTTGATGATCGATACGCTTGTCATTGTTCTGCTCTATCCTTTTGGGTTTCCCCCGTTCGTCCAGCAAAAGTCCCATAGAGTAAAAGGTAAAAGTTCGCAGCGGGAAAGAGTTCGCACCATGCGAATTTCATGGTTTCAGTTGTGGCAGTTGCCAATGGTATTTGACAGTCAATTGTCAATTGAGGTAGAGTCACCAATGTTGAATTGTGTATCGTACAATGCGGTAAATATTGAATTCGTTAGTTCTGATATAATATTCTCATTTTTAGGAATTAATATTATTCCTATAAATTGATCAATAAATATTTTAATTCATATGTCGTTTGAAAGAACTGAAATTCTTTTATTCAAACGTGCTAATAAAAGTTTTCAATTCTCCTCACAGATAACAGGATTCATTTAACAATGTAAAAGTAGCTGTGGGGGCAAAAGTTCGCACAATGCAGTGGGGCAAGTGTTCGCATGCGATATCGGCTTTTGGTTTTTTTTTTATTAATTTTTAATCCGCAATATTTTTCCAAATTCCTTTTTTTATTAACTTTTTGATTAAAAAATATGACTTTATTTTATTGTCTTATTCATTTATTGTTAGAACTTATAAGAGGACAACCGGCCGAAAACCAATTAGCGAGGAGATGTTTCGGATCGCTCGAGACAAAATAGAAGCAGGACTTTTTTGGATACTTCTCGTTGCGTTCGTTTACCCCATAATATGCGAACTTTTGCCCCACATATCGGGTAAAAGTTCGCATTTGACACTTTTTGGAAATATTTATTTGATATAAGTTGCGACAGGTAAATTTACATGAAGTCACTCTCTATCAAATAATTACTTAGTTGTTTCTCACTAAATGATATGATTATCAGTGTAATACCAAAGATTTTAGAGGAGTCTAAACTTTAAGTGCGCACTCTTGCCCCACAATACTCTACTCGCGCGGTATTGATTCAAACATCTGCGTTGATCGCCACATGAATTATAAAATAACCCGTAGACCACGGTATTGTTTTAAAGGTGCAAATATCACATTGCACTGGACATTCGACAACTCAAGCCCGCATATCGTTTACAGACTAACATACACACATCTCTCGAAAGCTCTGCCACTATTTATTCCATTTAGTGCAGCAGCCAGCGCCGACTATTTGCCCACTGTCCATAGACCCTCCGTCATTTCGAGCAACTTCGTTCTTCCCTGACCTCGAAAAAGCTTCTCGAAACCGGAAAGCCAGACAGCATCATTCGACAGGGTCTCCGCAAAAGCACTCATTCGGCTCGCGCGGTTCCTTCGGGCTTTCTCCTCCCCCAAAAGGGACCGAGCCGCGCGGGTTTTTCTCGCGGAGCCAGACTCGGGCGAACCAGGTTACGTAGACCTTTTTTCCACGGCGGTCGGGCTCGCGCCGAAAACTCGCCCCGGCTCCTCTGCCTCGAAGAATCGTCCGGGGTTGGTCTTTTTGCGACGCAAAGGGTCAACGGCGGTCGAGAGGGGTAGTTCGATCGGGGGCTGGGTCTTTCAGATGAATCGGCGCTGGCCGGCGCGGCGCGGCCGCTCGAGATGCAACGCATTTTGTTTTTAGGCATTCAGACGTACGTAGACCGCGGCCGACTTAGGCGGAACGCGGTACACACACGGGGCCGAATGCCCGGCGAGGAAGTAACAGAGAGGGAGTGAGAGAAAGAGGTCCATTCAGGCATTGAGGCAGTTGAACCCTCGGGCAGTGGGCGCTGGTCCGAGTAGCCGCCCTTCCTTTTATACATGTTATATTCCCCGGGTTTTAGGCGCAGAAAACTAAAAAGCTAATTTACTTTAAAAGTATCCGAGCGCGGCGAGAGAGCGCTTCATCAAACGGGCCGTTTTCAAAAGGCCGACCCCCCCTGGGCTAATGCAGCCAGGGACAGATTGGCGGTAGCCGATTCTCTCCTCCTCTCTCTAACTCTCCCGTCCCCCTCCCTCGGCCGCGATACGGTGGCGAATGGTCATTTCGCTGATAGCTCAAACCGATAGCGAAAATGTCCAAACGTGCGCCCCGCATAAAGACGTTTCGCGTGTCTGGCCGCTGTGACCGAGCGCGGAGGGCGCTGCAACAAGGGGCTTCACCCCTCTGTTCCGCTGATTTTCCACCAAAGCCGAGCGCTTCCAGAGGACTCTGTGAATTCGTTAATTAACGGATTGCTCGGTCTGGGTGCGCGGATTTCGTTGTCCCTTACGGGCGAAAGAACGCGAGGAGTGCTGGCTAATCTTCTAAATTGACTGTGAATGGGCATGCGACGACAGAAAGGTGAATCGAATGGACCTGGTAAGAGTTCCTTGGAAAGGGCTCCCCCGATCCGCGTGACGAGTTTCAACAATTTTCGCCGGCCCCAACGCCGCAACAGGAATTGCAGTTGCCTGCAGGAGGACAGGACGGACGGACTTGCACGGCCGTTACATAGTCGGTCGCGTTAAACGCGCCATTATACTTGTAAATTCCGAACAATTAGCCGTAATCAAGCACAGGAAACCATCGCAACTGGGTACGCAATTATTTTTAAATAAGATTCCGCCGGACTGTTTCGTAGGACTCGGAACGACCGTGATTATTAATCCGAGCTGCTGGAGATCGTTAGGCAGATTACACACCGGACGTTGCGCGGCTCGTCGCCTGCTCGGCCTCGTCTCGTCCCCGGTCGCTTCTGCGCAGCTGCATCTCCTTTGACATCGCGATGATCGTCGGGCATCGCGCGCCGCGCCGTCCTCTTCTTCTCCGTTCCGTTTTCGCGCTCGTTAACGAGCACCGCACCGCGAATAATTCATGGATTCGCCGCTAAGAAAGTGGCAAGTAATTGCATCCTACGGGGCAGCTCTTGACGCCGCTGAAACGCGATTCGTACGCGAATATTGATGCTAATTACAATGTAATGCTGTCTGGGACGGGGCTGGTCCCTTTCGATCCGCTCGCTCAAATTATCCGCTTGCGCTGGCCTCCGGGATTTTTATGGCCGGCCGATACGACGCTGCGCGACGATAATTCCCCTTCATTTTCGGACTTCTGTTCTTCTAATGATTTTTGATCGCTCCATTACGGAGCTCCTGATGGTCACTTTGTCGCTGGATGGGCTACGAGGGGCGCGTGGCCGAGGGCCCACCGCGAAGGTGATCGGCCGAGGGCACTAATTCTCGCCCGACACGCTCCACGATTCCGCGATAATGAATTATGGAGGGATATTTTAATTGAATCTGCGCTGGAGATCTGCGCTTTACTCGAATCGCGCCGCGATTATCGAGGGCGCGAGGCTTGACGGACCATGGGGCGATTCTCGCGTGTCCTATGTCGTGGAAATACGAATGAAATTTATCGCTTCCATCGATCAGAAAAGGTTACTCTAGCCAACAA
The DNA here is from genome assembly GCA_963855975.1 of Andrena chrysosceles. Lineage (NCBI taxonomy): Eukaryota > Metazoa > Arthropoda > Insecta > Hymenoptera > Andrenidae > Andrena > Andrena chrysosceles. The sequence goes on along the minus strand of OY979766.1, from coordinate 2,271,525 downwards.
GTCCCCGAAATATTTCCTTGGAGTTGAAAAAAGCGAACAGTGGAGGAAAGAAGGGAAGCTAGCCGTGGCAATCCCACTATCGGCTTAGCGCGAAGTCGCGTGAAAAAGCGAGCGAGCAAAAAGTCGCGGGCGGAACTCTGTCACTCTTGTTTGCCAAGGCAGCCAATGAGCCGGAGCGTGGTAAGCTCGCGGAACTTTTAATCGACGCCCGGCGTCTCGGAGTCTTCTTTCCCCGATGACGAAGTGGCCAGCTCGTTCTTCGGCCGAGCAACTTTCATCCTCCAATCGGCCCTAATTTAACAAAAACGCCGCCGAACAGACGGCGGCGTTTCGCGAAATTGAAGCCGCGAGAGACGCTCGCGGAAGCTTTTTGATCTTCCTCCTTATGGAATTACGGAGAAAGCGGCGGAAAAGCACGGCGGGGGCTCGTTTATTGGAAAACCACTCACCCGAACTTGTATGTCCATGTATCGTTTATGTAAACGAAGGAATATTGAACGGAGGGGAGAGGATTAGATTAAAGGGGTAGCTTCAGTGTATCGAGATTCTTTTATCAGAGGATGAAAACGAGTGCACTTTTAAGTGTTTTCTTAGTGATTTATGGCGGTACTGTAATAGAGACAAGTTTCGGGTAGGTGTCTTCTCCTCTTTAATGCCGACGAGCTCCATGGACCGAAATATCGATCCCACAGTTCTATACCCCACGGTTCTGAATTACCCCTACGTAGGAAAGCTGAGTGACGTCATACCACATATCCCTTCACTAGGTCAGTATGTCGGTTTTCGAAACGTAGGCTGCTTTAAATCGTGGTTTTTTCAGTTTCTTATATGCCAGTAAACTTGCCAAGAGATTGATTCTATTCAGTGTGAAATTCCACGTTCGAGAATTCGGAAGGCATTTTACCATTTGTTACTTTTCGTTTGCGTACCTACTTAGGTACTACTGGTTTATAGGCTGTTGAAATTTAATATTTAATATTTAATCTATACTTATATAATTGTTGCGTCACTGATTCGTCACCGTCCAGCCCAAAACCGCTGACCCCAGAAACACGAAATTCGGATGGTGCTCGATAAGAAGGGATTTTTTGAAATTCTAATAATAATAATAATTTGATTCTATTCCGATTCATAGGAACTCTCAAACTTTGCACACCAGGTGCGATCACTTACCTGAATGAACGTTAGTCGTTTCTCAGCATTCAGCCTCGATCTTGATCTTCGCTGCAAATTCTTCTCACAGTGTCGACGATGTTCGAGTCAAGGATAATTTTGTCTGCACTTTCGTACGCCATATCTAACCGTACTTATCGTCGAGGAAAACGATCGATTCATACTCACGGAGGATTCGACTGTAGGTATTGTCAATCCACGATTAAATCGATCGAGAAGGAAGAAATGATGGCTGAAGGCTACCGAAGCAGAGCCAGGGGGGTCTTGATCGGTTTACGCAGCGTCACGCTGGTTTAAGTAAATAAGATCTTGCTACCGAAAAGAGAAGACAACGCAGGCCTGGAGGAGCGGTTTCGAGGAATCGACTTGGTACGATCACACGATCCACTGTCCCGCGGCGTTCACGAGTCCCGGTTCCTGTTTCGGTTTCCTGGAACGCTCGGGGAACGCCGAAGATCGGGAGATACACCAGCACGATCCCTCTCGTCATCGAGACGCCAGCTTTTTGAGGATCGAATTATGGAAAGGCAGCGGCGCCCGGTCGATTTCCGATCGGGAATTTACGAGTATGGCTTAGAGATCGATCTTCATGGCCGTGGATCGTACGGGGAACGACTGATGGAACGATGAGACGGGGGTAGTTTATCGATCATTTTGCTCCGAGGCGAATTTGCAAATCGGTTTTTGTATCGCAGGAATGTGGAATCCATTAAAAACGCGAATGAGCTTAAGTTATTTTCTGATATTTGGGGTAGGTGTCTTCTAACTCAGTCCCCAAGATTGATTAAACAAATGGCTTTTACCCGTACAAGTGAAATAAATAAATAAATAAATAAATAAATATATAAATAATTGTAACCGTTACAGCTTGTATATTCCACCGCTAATCACAAAGTAACGCCACGAGCATGGAAGAATTGCCATTGTATCGGGGAATAATCGCGGGTCCGATATCCGAGAAAGGCCGCTCGACGCGGGCAGACATTTCTTATCCCCGGATATCGATTGCTCGCTTCCCAGCGGGAACCCTCGAGAGCGGGTGGCAGCGGGAAGGGGCGAAGGGCGAAGGGCGAAGGGCGAAGGGCGAGAAGAAGGGTGTTCTCAGCAGGGGCGGTGTGTATCGCGGGGGCATTACTTTTATTCCGTGTCATTTGAGCCCACACTCGCCCTACCCCGTCGAACACGACCCACGGATGCAATAGATTTCTTTCCAAGTGGTTCCTCGGCCCTCGAACTACGGCACGACGACGTAGTAAGTCCTCGGGCGTCTCGTATCTTTCACCCCCGTCGATACACTCCCGTCCTCGTCGACTTCCTTTTGTTGTCGTAAATTCGAAATGGGCTGCGGCGATGGTGCTCCAGGGCTACCAACGGCTCTCCTCGGCCATCGAGCGCAAGGTGGATGACTGGTCACGTTGCTCCACCTGTAATTAATCGTTCGGTGAAACTGCTCCGCGTCGATTGTGTTCATTAAACAGGGGAGGCGTGGGGGATGAAAATTCTACGATTGGCTTTCTGCGTTTGGAGAAGAAAGACAACGATCTCGATCGAATCAATAGAAAAGTCACCCAGCACGGGGTGCACGTTATCTTGCAGTGGCCCACGGTGCTAGATAGAGCGAGACGCGTGCCTAATCGATAGTTTCGCAAGTGATTTAGCAGAAAAGCGTTACACTTTTACTCGGCTCGTAAAAGTCCATCGTTGAATACGCAAATGGTGGGCGAAGGGGAGTAGGGTAGGGCACGTAGAGACGGCGAATCGGTCCCACCGGTGGCAAATCTCGTAACGAGAGCTCGTATCTCGGCGGATCTTTATAGCCGGCAATTACGGCCGGTTCCGGTGGCGGCGCGCGCGCGCACGCTCCGGAAAAAGCTGGCAAGGAGCACGAGCTCCGCCGCTATGACCGTGGAATTATATAAAGATGAAAAGTTAATGGTAGGACGGGAGTAGAGAGGGACAGAGACAGAGGATACGGAGTATCGGCTTCTGCCCTAACCCTCAATCACTGGGGCCTCTTATGACCGCCCGCCACGATCCACCCGGGGAAAATTCTGGCGATCGTGGGGCATGCGACATCAAATATGCAACGCCCTCGAATCTACGATTATGCGGCCCGCTGGAGCCCGAGCGGAGGCTGGAAAACGGCTGTTTATGGGACGCGGTTTGTCACGCGGGACGATACGGGATACAGCTCTATCGGGGAAGCATCGCGAGAAGCTGCGATGTGATTCCACGTAAATGCCGTCTGTTCGCCATACCGTGCAACCCAATTCTATGTGCTCCACCCCAGCGCACTGTTTCTTTAGGGTGATGCTTCTACCGGGATATCGATCGACACCCTAACCACGGGAAGTCCACGAATTCGCGATCGACTGGCTAGAGCTCATCGCTCTTGGTGCTCGGACAGTGACGTTACGAATCTAACGAAGGTTAAGGGGAACACCACTTTGACGGCCGGAAAAGTAAACCATTTTTAAGAATTTTTTTCCATTTTTTTTCCATTTTTAAGAAAATTTTTATTACCTACCTTTAGCACGCTGTCTTAAGAGACTATACGAAAAAAAATAAATAGAAAAACATCCATAAATTTTAATATATTAATTAATCTTCTAGACTTCCCCATGTGAACTAGTCGAATGTGTAAATATGGAACAGCAAGTCCAAAATCTAATTTCTTTTTTTTTATAATCTATATGAGTGTAGTTTCCGTTGTGCGTACCGATTTCTTAAACAAATTATTTTTGTAAAAATGGTGCGCTTTAGATGAAAAGTTTCGAAAATCCGCGCATAAGATCGACAGTTTTTCGAGCGTAGGTATTTCAAAAAATTTTGTTTTCAATCAAAGAATCCGTACGTACAACGGAAACTACACTTATAGAATTTATAAAAAAAAAAATGAAATTTGATTTCGGACCTGCTGTTCCATAGTTACACATTCGATCAGCTCGCGTGGAGAGGTCTAGGAGTTTAATTAATATATTAAAATTTATGGATGTTTTTCTAATTATTTTTTTTTGTATAGTCTCTTAAGACAGTGTGTTAAAGGTAGGTAATAAAATTTTTCTATGAAAACTGTAAATTATTCCTGAAAAAATTCTTAAAAATGGCTTACTTTTCCGGCCGTCACTGTGGTGTCTCCCTTAAGATCCTACCTAAGTAAATTGTTGAGCATTGAAAAGTTGAGTATTAATTAAGATATATTAAGACCGATGATCGGTTTAAGCATCAGTTTTATCCCACGAACGGGTTCCCTGAGGGTGATAAAAATCTGAGCGTAAAAAGGATCGAGGCCTGGCGAGTGTTTGGAAGGTTCGCGTTTTCCGCGCATCGAACGCGCGTCAATTCGCCAGAACGTTTAATGGGACGCGTGATGGCCGACGAACGCCAAGTTCCAAGTACCAACTGCCGGGACGTAACCTATCGGAGGGCTGAATAATAAATGCGCGGGACACGGCCGGTCACGCTACCAAGGAACACTGGCTTGTCACTCGAAATGTCAGACGAGAGACGTCCATGGGCCTGCGGACTACGGAGCCTATTAATTAATGAACCAGCCGCCATTGCTGCCGGCAGCACACAAACATCTGGCCCGACGTAACACGACCGACGGACATTTTCTGCCAAGACGTGCCGTGCTGCTACCCAACAGTGCCATCGGTCGCTGCTAATTATACCCACGGAATTACCCTTTGAGCCCTCGGGAAAATCATCCAAGATTTCAATTACCTACCCGCTCGATCCGTCGGGAGCTGATTGCCCGTATCGTTCCTCTTCTTCCGCGCGTAATTCTGGCGAATCTCCACGCAGAACCCGAGGATCATTCTTTTCCGTTCGCCTATCCAGGAGTTCATGACTTACGGAACGTTCCGCTTGCATACGGGAAAGGGGGCACTAAACGCCTTCGCGATATTACGTACCTATACCTACCGTAGGAGGGGAAAAAAAAGGGGAGCGACAAAACGCTCCGCGATTTCAATTACGCTTTCGCCTGGCACACCGCCGCCAGATCGCATCTAATCGGAGATTCTTCCGCCATTAGCTGTCGGCGGCGGCAGGGTAAACGACACCGGAAACCGGATGGCTGCGGCGCAGCGATTCCTAGGGCGCGAATACGGCCGCCCCCGGGCGCGATACATAGGATAGGTAAGTGCGGGGCCGATTCTCCTGAGTCGGCTTATTCAATGAGACCTTGGGACCGTCATGCGTCTCGAGTCAGCTTCCGTGAGAAACGCCGGGGACAAAGTGTGCATACTGCTCCTGTGCACGTACAGGCAAGGAGAGAGACGGAGAGAGAGAGAGAGAGAGAGAGAGAGAGAGGGAGAGATTCGAATCGACGCTGGAAACACAGCACGGCGGAGGACGTGTTCCACGTACGTTCGCGTAATGTATGCAGATTGCCACGGAGTGCCATTATATGTCTCTTTCGCGCGTGTACCCACAACTCCTCGGCCCTTCTCTTCCTCTCTTCGCTCTTCCTCTCTTCCTCTCTTCCTGCAGTCTTCAGCCCCTATTCTTCCATCCTCGCCTTTGCGTTTGCTTTCCTCCGCGGAGCTGGGGTACACGACGCGGTCTCGCGATCCATTCCTGCGGAAAGCGCACCGCGATGCCACGATAATTAGCCTTGATTACGCAATAATCGCCGACGCCGGCCATCTTCGTTGCAGGCAAAGCCTCGTCTGGCACGTCGAGCTGCGGAGGAACTCGGCTACGGCTGACCCAAGGGGTTAACAGACTTCCCGTTCCTCGGTGGAATTGCTTCTTAGCTTTCCTTGATCCTTTAAATGTCCAATTGAAGCAATCGATGACGCGTGTCTTAATAGCCGTGTCGTAAAACAGCAAAACGGCCTAGTTCACCCAATCTTTTCCTCTGAAAGAAGTTTCCAGGCGGAGCTTGGGGCATAGAAGACGGTCGTACGTCGTTTAAAGTGCAAGAGAGCTATAATGTCCCGCGTTTGTCAGAGGTGAGCCCCGAAATACGGTGGGCTGGCTCGCCGTGGGCTAGTTAAAGTTGGCAAGGGACTCGGATACCGCAGAAGGAGAGCTGCGGGAAGTCGTGAGGACAGAGACGGAGTCTGGCCGCCGCAGATTACTTAGGTAATTGGTAAATACGAGGGTTACCTTCCAGTTTTCACCAAGGGGTTGCCGGATGGGCTACGAAGTAAGATGCCTCGCGGCTTCCCTCCGCTTCTCTTGCGCTCTCTCTCTCTCTCTCTCTCTCTCTCTCTCTCCTTATCCAGGCCCCCTCGCAGGATATTCGCTTTAAGGGGGGAAATGAGCCTTAAAATTGTTTAAAGCGGTCGGAAGAAGGGTCCCGGATCCCCTTGGCCTTCGCGCAGGATGTAGCCCAAAGCCTTGGGGAAACCTCGACACTTGCCGCGACGCGCGTCCTTCCGATCCACGGACAGGACGATAAAAGTCACCTCCCGATCGCCGCGATTCATCCCGTCGATGCAATGAATTTTGATGATCCTGGGAAGGCTCTCTCCGGCACGAAACGTGGTCTCGGCTAGGTCTGGCGAGCTGAAAGATTGACGTCCACGTCGGTTCCTACCGCATCAATTATTTCCGCGGAGGCTTGTACAACGTGGTCACTTGTCGGGGAAAAATGAGGATTCCATTGGAGGGCTCTGTGAAAGTCGATATCCATTGGCATCGAGTGGAAGTATTAGTTTTTCTCGCCTTGATGTATTTGCAGAGGAAACTGGATATCGGTTTATGCATGTTTACGGAGCCCTTCGGTTATCGATGCTCCCCCATGGTATTTCCCGCCGATGGAGCTGCTTCGATTCATCGGATTATCAGTTTGCCATCGAGATTTGAAAGAATTCCTCTGGCCCATTGGCTATCGGGCAAACGCGGACTACTAAATACCCGGAATAGCTCGTCCATTTACGCGGCGTTTGTTAGACGCTCGAAGAAACATTTTCCCAGAGGGACAGGAGGCAGGACAAAGTGGTGAGAAAACGACGACGGCACTAGCGTCGTCGTCTCAGTGGAAACGGAAAGGATTACGAAGGAAGACGGCCGACTTGTAATTTCGTTTTCCTCGTGGAGGCTTCCGGCTCGGCCTCTTAATGAATAGTGATTAATTGCCGGTGCTCTGAGACCGACTCGCTGCCATTAAACCCGTCAGAGCCGATTCCGTCGAAATAATTACCGGCACTCGACTCGCAGCACGCACGCGCTCGCTCGCTCGCACACAAGCTCGACAAATCGCGGTAGCCTCGATCCTCTTCCTATTCGTTCCCCAGCGTGGCTAATTTTTTAATTGCACCGCGGCCGGCGCGGCGGATAGAGGGAGCACGCTCGTGTGAACACGAGCGACCGTACCGATCGCTCGTCAACAATGTATCGCTTTATAAACGCACGCGAGCGTCATTGCGCGCCAACTCCTACGATTATTGTTAGGCGAACCGTAGGCGCTTCCGGCGCGCTACCGTGCTTACTTACTCCGCCTCTAGAGTCGATCAGATCAAAATTACACCCAACACTCGCGAGCCTCTTCGAACTCTTCAAGAAGCCGAGTCCAAGAGAGTTTACCCCACTTATCTTTTTGGTAACACCTCCTGTAAACAGGTCCGCAGGATTTACAGTATGCGGAGACACGTAATCAGACTTTTTAAAACCCATTTGCTAGCTATGGAACTGGGGCCGTTATTACGTCTCGGTCGTATTACGCGGCATTAACGACGTCGTGGGACGAAACGGAATGCGATTTTATTCGCAGATTGCTCGGGGCGCGTTAATATCGAGGACTCGCGGTCGTGAATTAGTTTTATAGGTGTATTTACCGTGACGTTTGTACTCTCCGCGACTTCGAAGCTAATTGCTATCGCTAGCCCACTCGACGGAGATCCTCTTAAGAGCTCCCAGATTGATATAGGCCGAGGATGCAAGGCAAGCCGGATATTTCGACGCTCGAGAGGGTGAAACCGGAAGTAGTTTCTCGTGCCTTTCGATGGAGCCGATTTGGATAACCCTGCCTCGGTATATTTATACACTGGAGGAGAGTGCCCCGCCATATTGCCTTCGTTGACTGTTTGCGCGAGAGAGAATCTCGGCCATTTGATTGCTACGCGCGATTCTTGGGACACGCCGAAAGTCCTGCCCGCCAAATCGATTGCTATTAGACAGCCGAGCAGTGTACTTTTACTCGGGAAAAGCCATGGCGTTCCGTTTCACCGCCCGAGTCGCAGAAGAAACGGAAAAGTTTGCTGGATGAAAGTTCCGGCGTCGTTCGGGGTGATCGGTTCTCTGTCGGCGAGGACGTCAAGGATAATTCCACGTCCGCGAAAGTAACGACTTCCGAGGATCAGCCATAAAGCAGCGGCAGTTTTACCGAAAGCCACGAACTCGGCGGAGTAATATAAATTTGTCGGGCGTGTTGCGATATCAGGCCGCTCTGCCTCTCTCTGGCTGTCTCTCTCGCCCTGTTCCTCTTTTGAACGGTGCCCCACGATCGTGTGCCGGTCTCGCGAGGTACCAGCTCGCTCTCTTTGGTCATTATCCTTTTATTACCGGCGCGTTATTTAGAGAGCCGATCCTTGGGAGCGTTTCATACTCGCGGCCGATCGCTCGACTGGAAAACGACCCATACGGGCGCGCTGCATCATCGCTGCAACGCCCGCCGCCGCTGCATCCTCGTAAATAAAATACCGTTCGATCGTGCGCCCTTCCTCCTGCCCTGCCGTCCCTCGCCGTCGCGCTATTTACGATTTACGACGGCACGCCGCCCTCCGAACTTCGTCTAACGACACACGTACTTTTTTTACTGCCTACTCGCCGGAGTAGTCTGACTACCACCGGCGTTACTATTGCGCGCGGGCTTGTGAGGAACGCTCCCAGCGCATCCCCGATGCGTTTTCGCTTCTTCGGCACGCTTGCCCGTCAGAGGGCTCACCGAGGTTAGCAACTTTCCAGCCAGCAGTAATTGCGATTAGTGGTTTCGCGTCGTCCTTAAATTACGTATGACTTTTTGGAGGGCTTGCGAATTTCTTATGTTTTCTTACAAAGGGGGAGATGGAGTCCGTTAGCGTCTTAATATTTTTTTGTTGAGTAAATGAATTATATAAATCTTTAAAAGAATTTTAATAACTGAAGAAATGCAATATAAAAAATATTACGTAAGGAAGGAGGGAGGGGGTTGGAATTTAAAGTCTTACGAGTTCTTATACTGGGGCAGGGGGTAAGAAGTTGCCAAAATTACCCTTACGTAATATAAGGACGGCCCACAGTGGGACAATCTGCACTTTTTTTCTGTTAAAATCGTAGAAATTTTGATAGAATAAAGATAGAAGGATGAATCTTTTTTGAGGTTGAAGCTAAAATGTTGCGAAATAAGGGGAAAATATTGAAAAAGTATGACAAACGAATTTTGACCGTGAAAATCTATGTCAAAGAAACTTACGTTTTTCCCGTTATAATATGTGGTCCAAGCGTTTCCTTAACTTGTTATATATAATTTCCTATAGATTTTGACGGGCTAAATTCAAACCTGACCGGAGAATTTGTCTGGCCCTTCAACATCTTTTGACATAGATTTAATGACAACAGTTGTTTGTCATACTTCTTCACTATTTTTCCCTTAGACTGCAACATCTTAGTTTTATTCTCCAAAAAAATTCATCCCTCTATTTTGTTTAGAGTGTTATCCGAAAGAATGCAGTTTGTCCCACTGTGCGGCCGCCTTCTATGCTCGCGTGTCTGCCCATTACCCACTATTTCTACTTACCCGTTTCTAAACGTCACAGTAGATCGAGTTGCCAAATCAGCGAAGCTTTCTTCTCACGTTTCTCAGGTTTCTCATCCCGTTTATCGTTGCGCCGCGAATTACAGCCACGGGGTGCATAAATGGTTGACGCACCAATATCGGCATAAAGTAAAGCACCGTGGAGTGGGAACCAATAAAACGCAATCAGCCGTTCCTCTAGCTAAGCCATATTAATTATTACCTGTACCATGCCCGTTGCCACGAATGCAATTTTCTCGTTAAAAATAATAAATACCTGTTGCGCGCGGGCAGCAAAAAAAAGGCATAGATAAAAGTAGGAACTGTTAAGTGCGTGCTCCTGCCCGCCCCTCCCTTAGACGCGCTGCCGACGGAAAAATAGGCATCGCCAGCGTGATAACGGGATCCCGTGCGTTTGCTCATTATCAACGGTATTACGAGGCCATTCATTCAAATTTACTCCGATTCCGACCGGGAATAAACTCGCGGTTCGCATACCACAACCGTGACTCACGATGTTACCGCGACTCAATTAACCTTACCTCGGTGTACACTCTCGAGCAATATCCGCCAAACACAGGTGGATGGATTTTTATGTCCCTGCGAATTAATCCAGCTTTCATACCGATTCTTGTTCACGACACAATCATGAAGACACTTTAGAGACAGTTAACCCCAGGCGCAGGGGTTAGTTGAGTTAGCCGAGCTGGGTGCATCGCGAGCCGATTTCTATGCGCTACGGTATTAATTGGCCGTCGCGGGGTCCGAAAGACGGAAGTCGTAAAAATGCAGCGGCGCGGTGTTGCGAATACGTAGAGACGCGTGTACCGAAGGCGGGTATCACGCGATCCCGTCTTCCGTGGTCTCGGGCAGAATTTTTCCGAGGGACGTTATTGCTTCGGAAGCAATTATAAGTACGGTAGCTCCGGACAGAATTGCATACCGGTGCACACCCCGGCGATCGCCCGGTCTATAATTGTTTCGACGATTCCTCTCCAGCTCGCGAGCACAGGCAATTGCACCTGCTTCGATTTTGCTCGCTTTTTGTGGGAGGGGCGATCGGCTTATTCCCATCCATCCCCGTGACCTCAAGCACGCAACCTCGAGATCCGATTGATACGACCCCGCCGCCGGCTTCAATCGTTTCATCGTCGACCCTGAATCCTTCGCGCCAAGCATTTTCCCGCGGCCCGGTACTTTCATCGATCACGTCGCGAATTTTACTCTTCACCCTTCCACTGCCTTCGATTCGTCCACCAGTGGTTATTCAAAATCCATTCCTGAGATTGTTCAAGATATCTGTGGCAATCTAAAGGCTCTTGGATCGGTATGGTGGTGAAAGAAGGTGGTTGCCTAAAGAGGCATGTGGATGGGAGTATCTCTATTCCCCATCCGAGCTCTGATAATAAGCGCGATAAGTATCGACCACTCCATACAGCCTTGTATCGACAATGTCTCTTCACGTAGCTCCAATATCCTTCTCCCAATACCAACGAGAGTCCCCGCAAACTTCTATCACCGCGGTAGAATCGAAGCCAATTCATGGCCGAGCTATTACCAAAGAATTCCCCAGAAAATAAAGCAACAACAGCATCCGCACAATGTAGCATCGAGACGCGCGGCGTAATTACAGCAGGCAGGCCCGTTTACTTCTATTCCCGGGAGCCGTTCCGAGGGGGAGGGCGGAGGACCTCGGGACGTGTCCCGAGGAGTACGCGCGCGAGTGCGGCAAGACGATCGTGGAGCGTGCGAAAAAATCCAAGACGGTCAGCCGCTACCGATCTGAAAATCGTTCGGTAATCGCAGGTTGCGCGGCGCAGGGTAGCGCGATCGGCGTGCCGAGCACCACAGAGAGAAAGGGAGAGAGAGAGAGAGAGAGGCCAGTGCGTGCTCCTCGAAGCACAGGCATAAGCGACAATCGCCGGTTCCCAGCGGCTCGCTGGACGACCTCTCGGCCTCTGGAGAACGGCCGCGCCCACCGCGCCGACAATTGCACCGACTCCACGTTGCACCGGCTGCATCACGCTGCACCACGCTGCATCGCCACCGTTCGACAGCGACCGTGCTCTCGCGAGTGCACACTACGACACCACGACCACCGATCGCGGCCTTCCCCTTTAATGTCCTGCTTGCCCTCCAACACAGAGGTAGGTACTTTCGGGCAACGGTTTACGAGCTCTCGAACCACGCTGACGTCGATGGGTCCTTGGCGATGATAGCTTTAAGCAATTAGAACACCCTCTGTCCAGAACTGGTATAGAGCGACGATTTTCCTGCTTCTCTATATTGGTATGGTATATGTTTCTGGTGTTTTTGACGATGTGCGGAATCGGTATTTTTCAAATGTAGGTAGTACTGAATGGGGATTGGTTGGAAGATAGCACTGTACTACGGTGAAGTTTGCTGACACCGTGATATTCTCAGGGAATCGAAAATGCTCGAACACTCTGTCTCGTCTTGTTTCGCGACAGCAGGTTTTACCCGCCAGGCTGAAGGAACTCGTGGTGTTTCCAACGGGGAGGAAAATTTATAACGCGGTTCGCCTGATGTGGAAACCTGAAGCTCGCCTTAAGAGCCTCTTACTACATATCAATCGTGACGAATAAAAATAATTACCTGAAATTTGATGCGACGCCATTCTAAAACGAGCAGCACGCTTTCTAGCTGTAATTACTGAAAATGTGACACTCGTTATCCGACGTTTACATAATGGCTAGACCTACAGCTCGATTTAGCGAGCGACACCTTCGAGACTGGAAATAATGCCTTACACGGCATTTTTATGCGCGTTTGGCAGAAAATAGTTGTTCCAAAAATATATAGTACGTGTTCTTTCTTACCGGCTGACATTCGTGTCGAAGGGGTGAAAACAGCTCTTAAAGTTGAGGTGTGGGAAACATGTTTGGTCGAATATCTTGGAAACTACTAGAGCTAGGAGAACGGGGTGAATGACAAAATTGGGTATTTCCTAATAACGAATGCAGCTTTGCAAACAGATTACAAAAAAAAACAACCAGTTTTCCTTTAATGTTTTATTTAAAGCAACGTAAGTTTTTGGAATCAGTTTTCACAGCTGCATTCCTTATTGGAAAATACACAATTTTGCCATTTACACCGTTTTTCTAGCTCTAGTAGTTTCCAAGATATTCGACCAAACATGTTTCTCACACCTCAACTTTGAGGACTGTTTTCACCCCTTGCACAATTCTGTCAGTCGATAAAATCAAACACGTGTTAAATGTTTTTGTAAAAAGTATTTTCCAGCAAAGTCGCATCGAAATCAGCGATCGTCACTTCGATATGTTCCCTTGTTAGTACTCTAATGGTATCTATTCTAAAATTCCAGTGTCGAAACCTGGATTTCCCGCTACGGCGAAGAATCAAAGTCCCGTGTAAACCGTTACGTGAATCGACCTGTAGAAAACGCAACTTCGTGGTTGGCGCACAGTGTTGCAGCGGCGGTCGACTCCGCACGTCTACGCGATGCAATTTTCAAGATCTCCGTGTGCTTGTCGAACAAGATACCCCCGATTCATTATCGACGCTCGGTCGTCGTTTTACTCGTTTTCGTCGCTAACGATCGTAATTTAAGATTAAGTATCGGAAAGTGTGTGTTCCATTGGGAATCGCCATTTACCCGATGCAATTTCAGACGAGAAAAACGCGTGTGAATCTATGGTCGAACGGCACGACCCGGCTGTCCTTTCGAATCGCGTCTCGATCCCGTTACCGCGTAATTTTCTCTTAATACACGGAACAGACCGTTACGCGGAATCCCAATTCGTGTTATCATTAATTGATTACCAATGGGACACGTGCCCCTGAAATTCATTTAATAGGTACGTGTTTATGGACTTCAATGCGCGTTTCGCAGGGTTCCATCGAAAACACGAAGCTGCTTTACCGAACAGTTTAGCAAAATTCGATTCCGTGTGAAATCGATCTGCGTTTCCTATCGCGAAACGTTTCCCAGACTTCGTCCATTGAACAAGGCATTTCGAAACCACGAGACAATTGATGCCTTGCCCCAGTGCCGCGAGAAATAAAGCAATTTTGAAACGTTATGCATCGAACGCGCCTACGTAGGGTCCTTATGATTCGTTCTGTGAACGCGTGGAAACGATCGCTAGAATGGCAATCGATGGATTTTAGGGGCCTGATTCCGCAATACGTCAGCGAGTTTCGCAATATGATTGACGCCCATCAAAAAGGCGGGACCTGGGAGCAAACGGGGCAGCAGATCGCTTTGTCGAGGCTGCAGACTGGTAATTCTTATAGCATGTCATGTTAACGTGTCCCTAGGTTGTTATTTACATTTCACAGGAAATATCTAAGCCGGAGATCTGGCTGATTTACAGCGTTCTCACCTCCGTCCGAGCAAACGAACTCGGCTGGTTCCCGAGACCTTCCAATATTCACAGTTTACTTGAATGTAGGCACACTGGGGTCAGTGACTCTTCGAAATGATGCAGAAATGCTGAAAGAAGTAACAGGTCTCGTTTACTCGAAGCGGTTCGTTTCACTACCCAAGCAGGCTCGCGAATCAGCTCGAGGACTATGTGCATGGTCCGAGATGAGCTTAAGATTCCAAGGAGCCACGGATTCGTTTGCGAAACGAACACCGTGTCTGGACTGTAGAATTCACGCGCAATACCCGCGCATTTTTCCTGCCGCGGTGTGCAGAAGCAAATAGATCGAAAAGTCCAGCTGCCGCAGACGGGCGGTGAAAGCCGTGCAAGTGGTACGAGCAGAAAATGGCACGAGCGTGCTTGGCGTCCTTTGCCAGGATTTCTCTTTCACTTAGGGAGAGCTTCTTCGCGATGCCCCGCCTCGACTTTAGCCTCTACTACCACTGCTTCGAAATGTGTGCAGGAAAGTGTCTTTAATTAGGCCAATCGACGAACTAAAACACGATAGAAGGATACACCAGAGACCACAGTGCCGTCATTTGTTAAAGCAATCAGGGTTACAGAGTGCAGTAGCAATGCCACAAGATGGAAGTCGTTCTTCATGGAGCATTGCTACACTACAGGAAGAAAGTTGCCGGTTTTCCAAGAGTGGTGTTCCGAGCCTAACGACGGCTGGTCATTTCAAGTTTATTGCAAGGGCGTTCTCCGCCGAGATGAGGGAGACCGCGCAGCCGCCTAATGCATCGTCAAGTGCTAATTACAGGCTGCGGTGTGTTTCCCAGTAGTAGCGAGGATTTTTATGAAGGTTGCATATCACTTCTTCGTCCCCTCTTTGACGATCCCCCTGCGGATACTGTTTGGTTCCCTTGGTACAATTCGACTGCTGTGAGACTTTGTTCTTGGATCCCGTCGCAAAACAGGTGTGAAAATCACGGAGTAGACAAAAAATGGAAAATACATGAATTGCAAGGGACATGAAATCAGCAATCAAAGTTGCCGAGCTCTGTGCATGGAGCCTACAACGTAGATACTTCTGCCAGGATATTATCGGTGGCGTTGGAAAGGCCGCAAAGTGACGGGTGTCCGAAGCGGGGTGTAAATCCGAGTGTAGGTCGTCCGAGGGGAACGTATTCTAGGAGATGCCCTGGCATTCGGCAAAGGGGCAGCCGGTACTGACCGTACTTCATTACCCAGAAGGGCCCCCGAGCCTCACGGGTCATCCGTTATCATTTTTACAACTGCCTCCATTCAACAATGTCGAATAAACTCCGTTAGGTATTGGCCTGGCCCAGTCCGCAAGGGGATCCAGAAGAGGCGTGCTTTTAAACCTATCGATCGCATCGCGATTCCTCGCTTCCGCCCGGAATTTATCGCGTTCTCGTGACGCGCCTCGAGCTCGGTGACGTTCACCGAATTTTTCATCTGTCAGAGTTCGAATACAATAGGAAAACTTTCGAATTCCTTTCCCACGCAAAATGTTCTGGACATAGGTGTAGGTATTCCTTCAGCAGCCCGCCTTCCTTCCCTATTCTTTGCAGTTTCTTTTTCACTTTCGCAACTTTCTCTACTCCCCGTGTTGCTTATCATATTCCAGTAACAGAAGATAGCTCCATATTACCTGTAGATCCGTCATTGTTCCCTGAACGGAGCTTCTTCGAGAGCGTTCGATCTTCGGAGGTCAGACGGCTCGGCCTCGAACAAAGAGGCGGCGCGCTCTTCGGTCCTTCCGTGCGTGCGGCAGTAACGAGAACAACGAACTCCGCTCGTCTTACTCCCTCATCGGTCTGCTCGTCCCCGGGTGTTCCTGCCCCTCGCCACCGCCAGAGGAGAGGCTGCCGTGGAGTCATTCGTTACGAGGCCGCGAACAAGAGCAATAAACGTGTCGGAGTGCAGTAACGGGTGATACGTACGACGTGAACCACGGCCCCCTCGACCTTCGCTTTATAGGTCTACTTCGGCACGACCCCCCCGAGACTCGATTTGTCAACTCGTTAGTGGAACTCGTTTAACCCCGGGGCCACGTTTCGTGCCATGGGCGCTGACCGTTCCATCGCGTACTCTCTCTCTCTCTCTCTCTCTCGCTCCCCCATTCCCTCCTTTCTGCCCACCTCCGCTCGCCACCCTTTTCCCTCTCGATAGGCTCGAGCTTTCTGTCGCAGCGAGGCGCGCGATCGAGGCTCCAAACCTGAAATTCACCGCCTGTTGGCCCGTCACTCTTACCTAGGCGTTTATTAACACTTTGCGTCGGGGGCAATCGTTACCAGGGACCGTTTCGACCGGGCACAGTAAAGTGAAACGGGCCGTTCGGGTCAAACCGGTTTAGAACTGAATTTTCCTTGGTTGTATCAAAGATAGAAGTTACTGTAAAACTCTCCCAGATTTTTCCACGTGGGTAGTCGCTGCCCAGGGGCGAAACTGGGGATTCTCGCTGTCGACGACAGAGAATGCTCGTAGGATCGGGTGTTTGGGGCTCTTTAACGGGGTGCTCCAGTTATAACGGCCCCGGGTGCCACGGTGACGGATGTCGGACCGTACCCCATTACACGGAATAGAGAGCCATTGGTCACTCCGGCGGAGCGTAGCTCAAATTGACGAATGGTAATGAGTTCGCCTTGTTAAAGCGACTACGCGCCGCTCCTCCGCTTTCGTACCGCTCGACCCCGACCCCCAACCAACCGTCCCGGGGTCGTTTCTGCCGGAATTAAACTTCGATAGACACCGCGGCCGCACCTGCCGATGCGCCGCCCCGCTACCAAGGGGTTGCAACGACGATTCATCGTCCACGCAGAGATTAACGGCTGGAGAAGCGCGCCCTACGCGGGAAAAACACTGGCCACGATTTTTTTCGGGAAATTACCGACTGCACGGCCAGCGTTTTAATTGGAGGGCTACCGAGGGGGAGGAACTGCAGTGGACCTGCTCGATCGGTTCCTTTGATCAGAGAGATGGGGAAGCTTGTGGAAGCTGATAATGGAGGGAAAAATTCCCCGAACCTACGCGATTGAGATACTGTAGTGGACGGTTTATGGCATACAGAATATAAAGAAATTAACTTAGGTATAGTAATTCAGGATTAAGCGTAAAAGCTCTCCTACAGTTTCAAAATATGAAGATTTTTCCAGCAAATACAACATATAATGGAATAACCATTTTTGGTATTTATTAAGCTACTCTTGTATTATATAAAAAAATTTAAAAAGAATTTTTTTAATTTGTTTTAAGCGTATTTTTTTATAGGATCAATGTGGTAAAAGACGTATGTGTGTCCCTGGCGCAAGTGATTTCTCCACACAGGCTTATCTGAAGCAAAAACCTCGAAAAGATTCTTAAGCTATATGAGAGTAAAAATAATAAAATGGCACGGACATGAAAACAAGTTTGACAAAACACCCTTTTTCTCGGTTATTTTTCGACATCGAAGTTAGAAATCCAAAACTCCACCTCTAGAAGCTTAACAATAGGTACTTCCTCCTAATGTGTATATCTAATCTTTGTTAAGGTTGTTATAATTCCATTCCAATAAATTTCACGTTAATTAAAACACTAACCCTGCAACATTACAGCACTTTGAGATATTGTAATTCCTCCGTAAAATCAAATTTTTCTACTTATTCTCTCCGTTTGAGGCCTCCAGGTAGGAATTGCGAACCGCAGTGTCTTCTACGCGCGTTTACGTCAGTAGATTGCGACGACTCGTAGTCAGACACGGAGGAGGACGTTCCCGCGTCTCATTAGGGTGGTGTACGAGGATCGCGTGGCTGTCGAACATCCATTATTCACCTCTCGCGAATATTTTCGAACGATCCAACATCTCAGATGAAATCGACATCTGCCCATCGTTGGAACCATCAGTGACGATGACACAGGAATATTAAGCGGCGTTTAGAAGTTTGCTGCTTGACAGTGACAGTTACCCATGGCTAAACACCGCTGTCCCTGACACCGAGTCCCATGGTACCTGACCGCTTCGAGCGCGCGTGACATTCTCGCGCGGTGACCCGACGACTTTGGACTCGAGTGCCTTTTCTTCTGCCTCTAAGGAAGAAGAATAATAGACAGCCGGGAAATTTGCAATCTGCGCGAAGCTAGGTGAACCTACACGGTTCAACGACCTTCGCAAATTCTTTAATCTACAAGAATCTGTCGCAACATAATTCCCCGAAATGTTCTCCATAATTCGAGCGATCGAAGTCTGCATGGAACGCTGAAACACAGCTCTCTCTCTCTCTTCCTTCGCGTCTCGCCTCCTTTGTTTCCTCGGACGTAGGTATGTAAGTAGGTACGCAGAAACGGTGGAGGGTCGGTACCGTACACGTCGTTCCTCAGCCAGGCGTCCCTGCGCCACCCTGTTATTTTCTGGAGGGCAAATTATCTCGGGGCCGCGGCTCCGCCATGCTCTCGATGCACTTGCCGCGGTGGCCAGTCCCGTGCATTACCCCGGCTAGTTGCACAGAAGAAGTAGCATCTTCGCGCACGTATCTCGAGCCACCACGGCGCATCAAGGCACGTCCTACTGGATTGCGGATCCAACGATCTCGCCGTGCTGCTACCTGCTCTACGTATACCTACGTTCCGTTTCACCTCGCTTCTGTCTTCTTTGTTCCGTCACGGACCTACAGGCAGCTCCCTGAAGCGTGGCTAACGCTTGTCACACGAAATTCGATGCCTGGAAACAATGGAAGGGGTTCCTACGAGCGTGTGTCCGAAATGGGGTGTTACCAAGTTGCGGCAAATATTTGCCACTTGTGACGGAGTCTTGACGTGCCTTTCTACTAGCTATTTTGGACATTGCTCAAGTATTTTGACGTCTGGCGATAGGCAGGGCTTTGTTCCTTGCCAACCGTTCCTTGACCAAGCGTGAAATTCGGTCCTGATTGGGTCAAGTCGCTGCGAGTTAGTCTCAACTGCCTTGAAACAAAAGTCTAGCGGCGAAATTCAAGGCGACGAGTCTTCATACCCCGGAGATCTTGACGTAGAATGTAGAAGCACGTCGGTCGAGGCGCAGTGGATACCTATGGTCGTAGGATATTTCTGGCGGAGAGAGCGGACGTTGGTTATCGCCAACGCATGGTCGGAAGCCTGACGCGTGTCTGCAAGCTCTTACTCACGAATGCCCCGCGTTCGATTCTTTTTACTCCCTCCGTAACAGTCGGACATTTAGATAACCCGCCTCTGCTGTTCGTAACATCGCAACGCGCTACCTAAACGTCCAGAAAGAGACTACGTTCCTCATCCATTCCTCCTTCCTCTCAACTGCTACCATCGCTTGACTCTTTGAATAGGGTATCCGTCGTTCGTCCACAAAGCTTCCAGATTAACGGATAGATGTTCCCAGCACCCCATACATAGGGCACATGCATATACGGTGGTCCCTTCCCTTCGTAAACAATTTATCAATCAAAGGGTAAATGGTCCAGCCGTCAATCGACATCGTCCTTTGGACGTTATCGCGCAGCTGACCGGAGCAAGTGTCGCGCCGTCGAAAGGGTTTCCACGCGACGAAATCCCCCTGGGAAATCGCTGGGAAATAAAGGAAAAAGCCGGACAACGAGCCGGACCCTTCGTCCCGGCTCGAGTTTACCCCTAATATTAATTTAATAACGTGGAACGGGAACAATTGACAGGCAATAACAGGCTGGCAATCAGACGATGTCCGCCCCGGTAGTTAGGAACCCTTCTCTACTCGCCCGCCCGTACATCTCGAAGGAGAAGAAGGTCGAAAGAAAGGGCGAGGGACGCGGAGGCTGGCAACCCTTTCACGAATGTCACTCGAGGCGGCTTCGAGTGGCTTTCGCCCAACACCGTACACCAACGGTTGTTGTTCTTGTTGATTTCATCGCACGTCCGCGACCCTTCGGGAATCGAGAAGGGGTTGAAACGACATAAGGATTTAAGGGGCGGCTTCGAACGCTCCTATTATTGCTGAGGAGCCCCGGTCCGATGGAATTTCGCTGCTGGAGGGCGATCACGTACCCCCTTGTAAACAGAAAAACGCGAGCCGCACGTTGATTCGCTCTCCGCTTCATTCAAATTGTTCGCGCCCATTGAATGGTTACGCGACCTTTATTACCTTATAAGCTAGGGGAAGTAGGGGCAAAACCGGGACGTTACGGATAAAAGCTCATAACTTTGACATTATTAATGTAAAAATGTTATTGAAATTAGGATTCATTAGACTAAACTCTTTATTAAATAATAATATATATCCATTTTTTTAATACAATAACAAATACAAAAAAATGCGATTTAAAATATGGTTCGTTTTTACGGTTTTATCCCATGGCCTGGGTAAAACTTTAATATGCAACAATTAATATAATTCACACAAAGAAATACTTACCTGAACACTGTCAAAATTGTTGAAGTTTCTTAACTATCGAAAATTAGATCAGAGCCTTCAAAAACGCACAAGTCGGTATAACTTTAATAACCACGCTTGTAACACGATTATCTTTTGTTGATGAAGTAATGCATATCCATCCCGACAATATGTCGCTGCAACGACGCGGGAAAATTTAAGGCTGCTTGAAAAATAATAGCACGTCCCGGATTTACCCAGGTACCCGGTTTTGTCCTAATTTCCCCTATTCCTCGATTATACTCTACGAGGAAACCTCGCGTTCGTATTTCCCCGTTGAAAGACTACAGGATAGGAGAATCGAGTCCGATCGGGACTTTGTTAAAAGTGCAGACGGCATAAATCAGTCGGTGGTCTCGCGCGGGCGGGCTCGCTGGCGGAAAAAATAGAACTAACCCATCGGTTGAGACCGTGTCGTGAGGTCACCCCGTCGACGGTATAAATATTTGAAGTCCCGAATTAAGACGAGATGATAAAGCGCTTCCAAGTAAGCAGGACCGAGCGGCGGACGGGTTCTGGCTCGTATCAGAGCCGCTCTTGTACCTCGTCTTCAGCCGTCCTAATACTTTCGCTATCTGACCTCCGCCGTCCAGTTCCGTCTCTGTTGCACGCCCAACCCTCGCCGCGTCCTCCATCTCGTTCGCCTCTCGTCCCGGTCCCCGGCCGGTGTCTTCTCGAGGGCTGTCAATCTCGAGTGACGGGACGGAGCGTCGGCTGATCCTATATCCAGAGGGGAGCAGACCGGCCGCCACTTCACCAAACGCGTCGTGACGTCAGGAGGCGACGCCCGACAAGAAAACGGGAACGTGCACGCGCCAAGCAGATCCACCGGAGTTAATCGCGGCTTCCAAGCGGGCGAAACTGCAGCGTTCAGCTGGGATCAAAGGGTGACACGAGTCGTGACACTGCGCAGCATCTTACCTGACCAAAGTGTTTTCACTCGGGATAGTTAACTCTGCTCGTCGTTACGAATTTATCAACGACCGCCCTTTGTATCGCTCGTGTATTTTCGGAATGCTAACTGCGGCTCCAATTACTGTCTGTCGAAACACGACGCTCCCATTGTCATAGCAAACGTTAGGTCGCGATATTTCGGCACATTCGACGCGCGCTCGCTGGCACAAAGCAAGACGTCGGGCTATGCACGCTGAGGCACATCAGGGCGTATTGCGCGGCACTGATGAAATTAACGGAAGCCTGCTCCCGCGATTATTCCAGAGGCGAATATCGCTCACGGCTAAGACAGGCGGCAAGGGGAGACACAAGCTTCCGTTGTCAAACGCATTTAGTTACTACAAACGGGAACTTGAGAGGATGCCCGCGGGCTGTGTCGTCGCGACTCGTGGAGCTTAATTACCGGAGCACGGCGAAGAGGCGAGTGTAACCAGCTCGAATCGAATGGAACTTATCGATTTCTCCTTTCAAGCTTTTACTATGTATTCGAGTTCTTTTCTGTTGTATCGTACTTAGGTATCACAGTTATAATTGGGTAATTTATTTATATACGGATGGACAGCCTTTGGCAAGAGATGCTATATACATACATAACAAGTGACAAGATGTATTATACCCAAAAATAAAAATTATTAGACAGAGAGCTGTTGCGCACTAAAGTTAAGAGCTGGTTCTTGAAAGACACGCTGGTGCTTGCAAAATGATATACAACGTGGCAGAATTTGTTGGCTAAGTTGCACAAGCAGCTAATGGAGTTATTCTCATCGAACGCAGAGCTGTGACGTGTCCCGAAGTTCCTAGGTAGTGTATTAATTTTAAATAATTCTATAATCTGATAAATTCGCACCGGGACGAGACTGATCTCTTCCATGGGTCTCTTTACTCATTTAAAGCCAGCGTGTACAGAGGCATGTCAACTGTTAATAGAATTTAAGTCATTATTATTATTTTATATTTTATTCCGTCACTTTTGCTTTGTTTTTTTTTGTCGTGTGGTAACGTTGCTTCTCCACTCTGCGTCTTTTTAACCTTCTTCTGTGATAAAATGGGTCTCAACTGTTCATGAGAAAATAAATAAATAAATGAAAGTAAAAGTCATTAATAATATCGAGTGTTCTTAAATACAAACATTAAATCCGATACAGTCCTGCGCTCTTGGAGAGGAAGCGTGCCCAGAGATGCCATAACTCGGTGATACATAACAGAATTTAATTAGCAAGAAAATCTGTAACGAAAGGGCAAAGATTTCGGTAGATTTTGCTCGAGGCGATAGTGACAACGAGCGCGCAGGGGCAAAAGAAGGAGAAGAGATGTTACTAATGTCAGTCACGAACTCAGAACGGAATCTCTCCCAGCTGCCCGCCGTCTTCGAGAGACGTATCCGTTTACCCGTGAAATCTTCGTCCCTGAAATTAATAGCATCGCATTTTTCCACCGCAACCGCCGGAGTTACACGCCGCAATCCTCCAGCGAAAAGCTTTCGTCCTAACAGATTCTTGCGAAAAAGACAAGCTCTCTGTGCCAAGAAATCCTCCTAATTCGTTTAAGGAGGCATCGATCCGTAACACCCAGAACGATCGATCTTCCCATCCCCCGATAGTAGAGCATTCTCCATCGATTTATTCGCGCGTCAATCAACTCTCTCTTCCACCCTCTATTCCCAAAAGCGCCGAGCGAACAGCGGCCCGGGCCGAGCGGATCGGAAATTTTGCGGAAACGAATGCACCGGCATACCTCGCTCCCGCTTAGTTGCGAGTTTTTGGCAGACGAATGCCGGAGCGTTTAATTAGAAACACGAGACTGGCAGAGGGGCTCGCCGAGCGGCGAGGATAAGCCTGGGAAAAGTTCAAATGCAGGGACATCCAGCGAAAGGAATTTACGAGACAGCCGAGCAGCTCGCGCAATTCTAATAAAATATATCGGCAATTAACTCCCTAAATATTCTCACAGCGAAACGTCGTGATCTATGGCGGCCCCGCGAGCTCGGCTAAATTACTTTGAATCGCCATTTTTCAGGGGCCCGAGCAATTGCCTCTCTGCGGTTGCCAATTATTGCGGAACCAACGACCCGCTCCTTTTCCTCGCGTTCATCTTCTCGTACATCTCGTCCACTGAAGATGCGCCCCTAAAGACACCTTTTCTTTATAGAAATTCTCTTTAGAATTCCACCATGCAAAGACAAATAGGTAGCTGTCTGCTGTCGTTTCAATTTTAAATTGCTCGCAGTTCAAGAAATGGCTGTCGCAATTTCTAAATAAGAATCCGTTACGATCGCGATCTCAGCGAAAATTCCGTTCGAGGTCCGCTAACTAGAACGGTTCGAGCGGCGCTAACTCATTTTTCTAATTACGCGGCCACTTCTGTCGCGCGTCGGACGTGCAAAGGCGCCGATCGAGCAGGGTGCCGTTGGAGAAGAGGAGTTCCTGCTCTCTGTGCCGTTGATAAACTTAGGTGTCGGACGTGAGAGAGCGTGGTCCGACTGGTCGGAGGCTGTCGGGCTCTGTGCGCGCTCCTCGAGCGCTGGGGGACCGAGCGTGTCTGCGGAAAAGGGTGGAGGGTGGAGGGTGGAGGGTCGAGGGGATCCCGACCCGACCCTTTGGTAGATCAAAGCGCCCCCAAAGATCAATACGCTCCTGAGACGCAGGAGGGCTGCTCCGCTCGAGAGAAACAGAGGCGGGACGCGGCGAATAGAATGGGAAGGCTCGATATATACTATATACCGGTTGATTGAGGGCACAGGGCATTAGCTCTCTTTTCTCTTTCCCTTCGCCTTTGCCAAACACGTCACGTACTACTTTTCGGCCGAACGGAAGCAAAGGGGCATAAATAGGCGCAATTAAGGGAGCTGGAGAGCCGCGGTCCTCGGGAAAATTCCTGCGACGAGCACGATCCGGCGGAAGCAATTTAGCTCGGTTGTGCTTCTTCTTCTCCGTCGCCGAGACTTCGGGTGACCCGTTGGCTCGGATCGAGGAAGCAGCGAGGCGTCGGTGAAAGAACGGGTATACAAGAGAAACGGAAGCCGGGCCTGATAGCTTTCCGTTTGTTTTCCTTGGACGGTGGCAAAATCTGTTGACCGTTAACACGTTTAGAGCTGGAATTCCAAGCTGCTGATGGCACCTCGGAAGCTTAGCCCAAGAATACACAGAAACACTTACGATCAATCACCGCAACAATAATATACCTTCATCGTGCAATATTTCAGCAGAATTTTACACAAAACAATTCGTCTCTGGAGCAACGTCCATTATCATCTAAATACCCCATTATGCTGTCTCTCCATGCGGTCTCTCGTTTACGTAAATATCGCGACGAGCCAAAGTGCATCGGTTTTCGACGTGGCCCCCGAAGAATTAGGTAAATCGTGTGCAAATGGCTGGCCGTGACGTTCTCGTGGCCGCACCGTCTCGGGTCACGCAAGATACCGGCCAGATATTTGGTTAAATATTAATGACGTCGTTAAAACAACGCATTTGCGGTTCGTTAAACCGGAGGGGCGCGCGTAACGACTGGCCGCCGAGGGCTAGCTTCTACGAGATATTCGGTTAAAGCACCCACAAGCGATACCGAGGCCGAGGCTTACCTTCCACAGTCCCATATTCTTTACTCACCACACCGGTTACATACATTCTAACGACGCGATAAAACTTCCGATTAATTCCAACCTGCATTCGTGTTCTCAACGGAAGCCGTGCCTTCGACAATGTTCGTGCGGCATATATCATTTTTTAAATACTTCTGACTTAGCCTTATCGACATTAACTGTATTCAGATTGAACCTTTTGAATCACGGGAATTTTGTAAACTGGCGAACTCTTAGCGACTCGAATATGCAGTATATTCTAATTAGACTCTCACTCCCCCGCGTAAATGTTATTTAACGCGAGGGTGTTTTTTCGTAAATTCTTCCGTCATAAATCTAGTGGGCTTGTCCCGCGCGAGAGATACGATGGACGCGCCGCGATTATTTAGGCAAAGGAGGAAGTTAGATAAAAAGTTGGTGGAGAAGTTGCGTCAAATGAAAAGCTATCGCCTCCGCGATGGAGTTTCGAAAGTCTTTCGATTTGCATCTCCTTCGCGGGGATGACCATAAATCCGTCCCGCTAAATCCACGCAAAGTTTCTTTGGATCCCTCTCTCCTCTTTTTTACTGGCAAATTGCAAATTCGATTCTTTCTTCAAACAGCGATCCTGATATTAACTCGTGAGGCTTTCAAAAGACTTTCTCGACTTCCCAGCTATAAATTTCACGAGTACGATAATTAAACCCTTCTTTTTATAATTTCACCCCTAAGTTTTGTTCAAAGTTTAACCGAGTACTGGGCCAATGGAAAGTCTCCTGGAAACAAAGAACTTTTAGAATCAGCGATAAAAGAAGAGCTGAAAAGTCACGAGGTTAAGGGTTGCGCATTCCCCGTAGCAGGCAATCACGTTAAAAACATGGACCCTGAAAAGCAACTGGTCCCGGATCGAAGCCCGCCACTAAATTCGAAAGCTAATCTCGAAGAGGCAACAGTCCCCCGGAAAAAGGGGGGCCTTGTCGGCGATAAAACTGTTGGTCGCTATGTAAATTCCCTCGTTTGCATGCTCGCCGATGAGATCCGTCCTGCTGACGAGATTGCACGGCACTCTCTGGAAGAGAGGAGAAAAAAGGAAGACCAAGGATAGGCCAGTCCAGCCACGATAAAGGCGAGCTAAGGGCAGGGAGGTGATATTTCAAGGGTGGCCCGCCCCTGGATAGAAGCCGCCGCAACTTCCTTAGCTCCGTGAACGAAGAAGCGACTGGACTAGTTAGGGACGACGAGCATAAATCCTCCAACGAGACGAGGGATGACCGGGCCGCACGCAAAGTCCCACGATCTTTTCCCTCCCCGAGCAACCCCCTCGGTCGCTCAGTCGACCTTTGCGTCCCATCTGCCTGCATTTCCTCCGTTTCACCCACCCTGCAGACCCGGGGAGTGGTTTGCTCTGTGTTTTCAGCGAGATTTGCACTCTGATTCACCCTCTTGTCTAGGCTACTCCAAGGGTGTTTCTGTTATCAGCCTCCGCAGTGTTGGAATTTTGTAAGGAACCCGAAATCGAAAGTAATAATTCCCTTCTACCGGAGATAGCGTGGAATTGCAACACTTTGGAGGGGAGCCAGCGCCATTCCAACGTCGTCCTTTCCACCCACGCACTCAGCGCCCATTCAACAGCTCGATACCGGGGAATCGAAGCTTAACGAGTGGCCTTTTTCCACAATTAATGTTCCAAGACGCTCGGACGTTCCAAGAAGAGCCGAGGAATGTCTCGAGGGGGTTGTTGGGCACGCAAAGGTCGACAGGGTGACATGGCGTTAGGACGTCAGACGGTGGACATTCCCGACACATGCCGATCGACTCCGAAATGCCAGGCGGAATCTCTCCAGCCGTAGTCCTCGCTGGGTCCTTTCGTCGGGCATATTTAGCATTCCAAGACGCCGTTGCCGTCTCCTTGCCTCTTCACTCTGTCCGTTCAGTATCCTTCCGCTCTGTCACCGAAACTCTACGCTACTGATAGCGTGTCAAGGTACCTATCACAACCAGAAATTAAGGGCGCTGCGTAGAAAGACTTAAGAGTTTGTGAACGAAGGAACATGCCCAAAGGAATAAGAAAGAGGAGAGAAGTGACGGTTCGTTTTCAAGAAGGGACGAGTCTTTAGCGCCGTCGAGAATTACCGCGATAAATTCGATTCGCGGCAGCCGGTCCGTGACTAGAAGTTATTACGAGCGAAAGTAGAACTCGTTTCCGTGAAGCCGCGCCAGGACTGTCATAGAATAATACGGAATGCCATTGTAAACGTCAGTCGGGCGACGCGGCGGCAGTTGATCGATGGCCACCCGTCAGTTGGCACCACTTTTAATTAAACCGCCCTCAAGATTAGCTCCCCTCTTCTGCCCCGACTCCTTGTAATTGTTTTAAATCTCACCCCCCCACGACCCGAGCAGAAGCTCCCCGCTGGCACTTTAGCCGAGGAAAAAAACCGCAGCTTGTCAGGGTGACAGATTCACCGGCCTCACTGACATTTATAAGCTCCTACGGAAAGGGTTCGCCTGCATCATGTCGCCCCTTAAGCCCTTCAAAACCGATTTCTTTATTTTCCTCCTTAATTTGCTTGGAGATTAGCGACACAGATTTTTCATCCCCCTTCCTTCCTTCTGTTCCATCATTTTTCTCTATAGTCAGAGTGAGAGGTTCTGCGACGCTCGTCCAGCCGAATGGATGACCCACTTGCACGCGTATTATCGATTTCGCGAGGCAATGGAAGTATAGCAGGCTCGTTTGTAGAGCAATTAAGTCCGAGTTGGGAATCGCCCTCTACCTACTGTTTGAACAGCTTTAACGCGTCCGACGCGACCGATTTTCGCGCGACAACTTGATATCAAGGATTCCTTTCACAAGGACATTGCAGATTAACGAAACAGATGTGCTGTTTTAATCTACCAAAAATATTTAATAGAAATTTCGTGTAGCAAGACCTGTCCATCCGTCGGGAACGCTCGGAGCAGCGAGAGCTCGGTGGAAGGAATCGGCGTTCCGGAAACACGTCCAAGTAATTATCGCCGGAGAGGTCGGTCAGCCATTCCGGAACCGCATTCTCCCCAAAAATACCCCGGCGAACTGTAGGGTGGAGCGTTACGGCGTACCGTAAATTGCTGGCGGTACGGGTAGCTGCATCGAATTGGCCCGCGCTGCTTGACGCGCATAAACCGCGAACAATTCGCGAAGATGCTGCCCCGGTCGGGCGAACTGCCGTCTTGGGAGCCGTGTTGCACTCGTTGCACATGCAGTCCCGCGAGTACGACCCTGGCACGGACGAATTGCTTGCGGCCGGGGCGGAATTCCACGGAATCCGGGCCGAGCCGTGTTTATTGTTCGCGATCAGACCGTGCGTCGGTGCCTGCGGTCTGGTGGACGCGGGAAAACACGAGGGACAGGTAGCAAGGAGAGAGGATAGAGGGAGGAGAGCCGCCGTTACACGAAAATAGACGTCGGGCCACGGCATCTGGCCAACGTCCTCGACGTGCCGATAAACACGCCACTCGAACCCGCCGCGAAAAACCCCGCTATCTACTGCATTTCTTTGATCTCGATCGCGACTCTCAGATCCCTTTAGCCCTGGCCGATCAAAGGACCACAGGCCCGAGCGGATAGTCCTTTGCCGTCGTCGTTTCTTCCCTGTCAAACGCAGACACCGATAACTCGATCGGTTGCTACGGCTGTCGAGTGCTGCGGTACCTGTTCGCGTCTAGGATGCCTGCCTGAATCTTTATAATCTTACGAGCCCTCGAGCAGTACACGTCATCCCTAACTGATTAGAATGATTAAACCCAGCAGCTGTCTTTCACCGCGCCCACGTGCATTTGTAAGTTTAGCGTAACAAGTTCATTTGAAGAGTAAGGGAAAAGACGAGGAAATTACATTTTTCGTGATTTTGCGATTTATAGCATATTTTGTTGGTGGCAATTGAGATACAGAACTGCCAAACCACAAAGGGTTATAAAGTTCAAATGCCCCGTAAGATAACGCTAAAGCTTTGGTATACTGGGTAAAAACAAGTAATGTCCACTCTGTACAAAACACTTAATTATATGACATTCCTTGTTTTTTCCCCTTACCATTCATTTACTGATCGCGAGAAATTTTTCGCCCCCGATACGTTTAATCCCTGGAACTCCGCTACGTTTTGAATATTCGCCCCGTGGGGCATACGTATCGTCCAAAGTCTCTGGAAGCCAGACGATCGAACTACGTACTTCGAACTCTGTCTCTGGTGTTGGTTGCAGGCTGCGAAGGGGGATGATGGTTGGGGGCGGGTGGTTTTCGTTCGGGAGTTCGGTGTCTGCGGCCGGATGTTGCGTCAGTGATACCAACCGGATGATACTTCGCACCCCGGGGCCATTCCCAGTCTGTAAGTTAGCCACGTACAATTACCATACATCTCAGCTCGCGATGCCGTTTACAACGTTTCGACGAACGTTGTATGGATGGATACGTTGAACTGACGGTTAGCCAACTTCTCGAGAAACAAGGGGCGAGGAGGAGGGGAGAGGGAAGGCGGATAAACGGTAGTTTTGACGAGCGGTAGTCAACTCATGCCAAGATTAAGTAACAGTTA
The DNA here is from genome assembly GCA_963855975.1 of Andrena chrysosceles. Lineage (NCBI taxonomy): Eukaryota > Metazoa > Arthropoda > Insecta > Hymenoptera > Andrenidae > Andrena > Andrena chrysosceles. The sequence goes on along the minus strand of OY979766.1, from coordinate 2,241,770 downwards.
ATCGTTTTAGGCGCGAATCTGGGCTTGATACGATGGTGTAACACAAGGATTACGCGAGGGGAAAGCGATGGAAGGATTGCTATGCTTTCCGTGCGATGTACTCGCAATAAATAAAAAGAGCCGAGAGAGAGAGGGAGAGAGAGAGAGAGAGAGAGAGGAAGAGAGAGGAAGAGATCTTTATATGAATAAGTTGATATGTAACTTTGTGAGCAGTGCCAAATTTGGGGGAAGAAAGAAGTGAGATACTGATATGTGGAACACGATGTTAATAGAACAATACAACAACTTCAACGATACATTATTAACGGATCTTTCAGGGCTCAGTTCTCCATACCTGTGTGTTCTCGAAAATGTTTATCGCGATTGTAAATAAAAACGGGGACACCGACAGTTTTATACGAGTCGTTCATCCTTTCTGGTAGTAAAATCGACGAAATGCTAATTTATACGCCTGGTAAATTTTAGTAGCTATTCCACTCATCGCCTTAACATGGGCAGTCGCTTTTGTCGAAACTGAAGCATTTCTTTTTCAATTAATTACAAAGAACTAAATTCATGCTGAGAATTGTTTTTCGATACAAAGTTCATTAATATCGTAAGTTTTAAAAAAAACATTTTTGAGTACTAAAAAATGGAGCATTATAGATGAAACTACAGATCATTAAAGAAGGTCTTTGAAAAAGTTTATTTTCTTTTGCAGCGATTTTTTCGAAACGAAATGAAACAAAATTCAGCTACCAGCTTGTAAATTCTACTTCAGAATGCCATTGGTTTTGCATTGAACCTATAAATGAAGCAAAATTATAAAAATAACAACTACGAGGTGGGGATTTCTAAAAAAATTGCCTTTTTCGGTAGACAAAGATGAGGTTTTAGTTTCTTTTCATAAGGAATAAGAGTTTCTATTAACTTCAATTTAGGTTCAGGCCGAAACTGCACATTTTCTAAGCATGCTTGAATTTGATTTGAATCGATTGGAACCTCCGTTTTTGAATTATTATTGCAAAACAAAAGAAACATCTATAAAAAGTCACTTCAATGATTCATATTTTTTTCAAGCGTATGATTCATAAACTTTGTGTCAAAGCACAAGTCTCAGCGCCAATTTATTTCTTTGTAATTAAATGAAATAGATGTGTTTCATTTTCGACAAAAACGACTGCGTAGTACATACCCTTAATCTACTTGGAACGGTTGTCTGGCTACGGTCGTCTTAATCTACTTTCACGTGCGTCCCAGCGCGTAAGCTTCTCCTCGATGATTATACGATGCAACGATAGTCTGCAAATATGAGTAATTTGAAGGGTGGAGGGCGGGGGGTTGAAGGGGCGAGGGAGAGATTTCGCCGGACTGCCTTCAAAATACAAATTTCGACGGTGGCGTAAAAAATTAATCTGCGGTTAGTCGATATACCGTGGCGAATGGAGGAGAGCTTCGGACACAATGTATTAAATGATCGGTGAGATCGGATCCGGCGACGGCTATAATAATTTACACGCATGTAAATCGCGCGAAACGACCGCCACTGTCCACCATTAAATGACTGTTACGTTGTCGATGATACACTTTAATCTACGATCGGCACGAAACCACAGCGGCCAGCGTATCCGGGGTAATTGGCCCTTTCGCGATCGAAATCGACCAACGAAATTATACGCGTGAAAACAGCCCTTCGTCGCGCAAGACCACCGAGCCCCGTTTTATCGCTTAGACGGACGGCGATATTACTGCGAAATGTTCGTGTACGATTTGCTAGCAAACGTTGCCCACAATATTCATCGATGGCAGAAAGAGAAGTTGAGTTAATTCTGTGGAAGACTGATTATTAAATGCGGATTAAATTCTTACGAACGTAACGACGCGAGAGGAAATGTTCGAGCAGCGTATAAAAATATAGACGAAGCGCACATGACGTCTTTCTTGGATGTCGAGCACTCCAAGTACTTCTTGCAGCCTCCAGACATCTACGACTCGCTCGAGTGGCTCGAGTGACTCATTCGCAAATAAATTTACAGATTTATATTTCGAGTCGCGGCTAAACGAAGCAAACTGTTAGTCAGCCTAGTGTTGCAACTAAGCACACGCTGCAGTAACGATAACTAGCGGTCCTATAATCCTTCGTAGAGATTTTTGCGATATTCTACCGGCAGAATATCGCTTCATCTTCGTATCCAGCGGCGGGACCCCGGTAATTCTCGCACCCCGACGAAGCGACACCGTCGCTTCTCGGCCGTGCACGGAAATATTAAGTCGGCCGTTTTACTTTGTCATCTCCGGTTCATCCCGACTGTCAACGGGGCTGCATTATGAATGCGAGGCAATTTAAAATTCATTAGAAGAGGCGCGGGCACAACGTCGGCACCCCCTTGGCCTGTCACTTCGACAAGGCGAGCTGGTTACTCTCCCCGCCGCCGTCTTGGAGGGGATAATTGTTCGTCACTGAAACTGTTCCCTAGAAGAAGATGAGAGAGATGCCGAGCCAATCTGCCCCGCCCCTCGCTCTTGTTTATTTAAATAATGCACGGGGGTGAGCCTGGAAATGGATGACTACAAAGCCCCGAGATCCGCCACCACAGAGAAGAAGGAGAGGGAGGGAGGGAGTCTCGTGACAACCGAGGGAATCCACCTGCCATGCTGTGGAACATTAGCTGCCACTTTTCCGCTACTCGTCTTGTGCCTTTCTTCCGCTGGGATCCTTTTTTTCCGGATCCGTCTCGCGATGCCACCCTCCCATCCTTTGTGGATCGCTCTTTTCCAAAGAACTCTGCGCGGCATTCTTTTTACGACTCGAAACGGTTGGGCTTCGAGTCGTGGGTATTCTGGGTTGTTTAGAAGATTGAATTTGAGAGGGTGGAGGAGGGATGTACCTATGTGAGTAGTTGAAGGAGGTAGATGAAGACGAACGTGGTAGGACAAGCGGATGGTGCGATAGACGCCTATTTATTAAAGAAGCTCTGGACGCGAGAGAGTGCGATTAATCGAGGGTGACCGGTAACTAGTGGAGGGTGGATCGTTCAGGTTGTCGAGCAGCGAGATTGACTTGGACCAGGACGCGCTTCGAATCTCACCGACGGCGTCAAATTCGAACCGAAGCAGGCCACCTTCTTGTCGACCCATTTTGCAAGTGTCGTCGTGGCGGCGGGCTAATTTGTCAGTTGTCGAGTTAGCGTCCTCCGGGGGATTCCCCTTTTCCGTGGGCCCTCCCCATCGGGACGGTAATCAACCGGTGAATATCTAAACTGCAGCTTCGAAACTCGTCCCATCCCCGGCCACGTCCACCCCCTTCGTTCTCTCATTTATAAAGAAGAGGCTATCCCGGGACGGGAGGTGCGATTGATCCACCCCTGAATCCGTGTTTCGCGTCCCTCTTCCCTTCCCCTTCCCTGCCTATTATTCTCTTCTTTCGACGGAAACCAGGTCTCAGCGTGCTCCGACTGATTTGGCATGTTGAACATTTTACTAGGTAGATCCCCCATGCCGGAGATTCAAAAAGTTATGAAACTTTATTACACAATTTTTTTACTGCCCAAATTCACTCTAAGGGGGTGAAATTGACCCCTGAAAATCTCGATAATTTCAGATTTTGTGTTATAACTCAAGAACTGTGAGTCACCAAATGATACGCCTAATTAAAAGAAGCAACTTTTATCAACTACGTACCATATCCCCAAAGTTTCATTATTTTTTTTAATTTCCGGGGTTGGCGATCTTCCCCTGTTAGTTTGTGTCTTTCCTCTTATGTTAAATTTGATTAGTTAAAAATTACAAGTTAATGAGCGTTAAAAAGTGGAAGGCTGTAGCACCGCCAACTCGTTTCGAGCAGTGATCATTAACCGCAACAGCGACATCAGCAGAAATCAGAAGCGACACGTCGAGTTCACGGTTGCCGGTTCCCGGGGGTGGTTTCGAGGGAGCCGAGGACCGACAAGGGGGGCTTTAAACCCAGGAAATTTCTCGTTTGGGTCTAAGTGAATTGAAAATAAAAAAAGAAGGTAGCAAGCCGCGTAAATAACGTCCAAGGCTCGAAGGAAAGCGTGGAGGGTGGCGCAGGCCAATACTTTTCGCATCGGGGTCGCAAGGGGCAGGGGGATTGTTATTCGTGCGGCGTAGAGGCTCGGTGTCGCTTTCACTAGAGTCGGTTACTGATAAACGAGCGGTTTCACCCCCACGCGCTACCCCCGCTGAATGTAAACTCACCCTTCCCCCCCCCCCCCTCCCGGCACGTTTCAACCCCGTGGCGTGGGTAGACCGGCCACGGTGTAAATCGTTTTCCAACTTAAACGATTGTCGACGACAGACCCGGAATTAATCGTCCTGATTTCGATCTGCGGATTGGCGACTGCCTCTCTAATTCTTCTTAAGCAGATCGGCTGCCTCTGGTTAACCAACGAGGGAGTATCCATTCACTTAGTCTCTCGGACCTCGTTCACGAGCAATTCATTAAAACGAAATGGACGATTTAGGAAGAACGAGGAGGTGGAGGTGGTTGAGGATGAATCGCGGGACAAAAGGAGGCTGCGTGGTTCGCGTACGTGAGCGGCCAAAGGTGGAACGTCACGTTCCAGCGAGGACCTCCGGGGAACGATGTCTCAAACGACCACGAGGGAACCACGGCCGTGACGCACCTGCACCACATTCCGTTCCGTGTAAAAGTATTATATCGTATGTATTGAGACGTGTACGTGCGCCACGGCCACGCGTGCCGTCGGGACGATAAGTTTGTCATAGCCAATTTATACAATTGGCATGGCGGCTCCTCCGCTATTTGCCACCGGGGACACACGAATTTATGGCTAATGTCCCTCCCTCTCTCGATCCGCCGTATGTCTCTCCGTTGGACCGTGAAAAAATAACCGCTATTTCCACGCAGAAATGATGGCTCGTCGTGAACGTTTGCCGTCGCGATCCTTCAAACCCAACGGAACGCTGCGAGATGTCGTGGCTTGCTTCTTCTAGGATCTCTGCGTCGGTGTCCTTTACGACAATTTCGAACGAAAATTTTTTTGGGGTAATGTTATTGTTTTATTGGTTTGAAAATTATCGTGGTACTCTTTGAATTAATTTAATTTTTATGTTTTATTAACGAACGCAAGCAACGCTGTTAGTAGAACTAAGAGGAATATAATCCCCCGATTGATATGAAACGGGAAGCAAATGTTTGTTTTGATTGCAAGGAGGACACATCCCCCGAGCAGACCTTTCGCTTCACCCTTCTGTACGATCCCCCTGCGATTGGTATTCAGCCGGGCGGATCCCCTGGATCCGTGTAACAGCATCGGGGACATGTGTCACCGAGAACGATAGGTGGCAGCGGCCGGAAATAGCTGTTTAAAATTGCATCGAGGGGCCACCGTTAAAGGCACGTGTGCTTTTTAATGTCCCGACGAATGCTCACGATAATGTCCTTTAAGCTTTTATTAACGGTTAGCAGCGGTACGTGGACCGAATCGCCATGGCCATTCGCATGCGACATCACGAACGGCCCTCCTTCGGGAGATCTGATAACACGTAAGACATTTATTTCGGCCGGAACCACCGCCACAGAAACGTCGATTCATTTGGCGCGGAATCCCCTTCTGACCAATGTATACACGTTTCACGGAGCCACAGAGCCGAGTCAGTTGCCTTTAATTATTCTATCTGCAAGTGTTAAAGACACGTTCTGTCGCGGAAGGGAGTTTCCTTGCTCACAAATGTTTCTTCGAGGGATGGAAAGGCGAGACAATCTGTGGGCAACTGGACTGACACGTTGCACGCGAGTTTAGTGGTTTCGGATCAATAGGGAGGCGATCCCAAAGAGAAAGAGAAGTGTCCATTATGGCATTAAGCGCGCGAGAGGGTCCGTAGTCTCATGGGGAGAAAAGTTTCGGCAATGATTAACCGAAGTCCGAGTTGTAGCCCCGATGAGTCGATGGAACTCGCCAGTCGCCTCGGTTGATTTGCGGGGAATAATTATGTCCCGGTGCCAACTTCTCGATGCGAAAGTTACGTTCACGTCTACTTCGTTAAGATTTTGCTGTTACTACTCCTCTGGGGAACCTGATATCTGATTTATTTAGATGTGATTTGAAAGGAAATCAAATTATTTACAATTCGAAAGTGGTCACGTGCAGCTAAGAAACCAATGATTTTCAAAATTAAAATTTCAAGTGGGATAGGGACGTATATAATATAAATCGAGGCAACGTCGTTCATGCTCGATTCTAGCAGCGAAATCGAGCGACTTGGCGACCGAAAAAAAGCAGAGATCGAAAAAACAGACAGTCTGTCGAACCTACCAAGAAACTGTGAAGGTGTCGATCGTGACAGGAATTTTTGGAAACATCGCCGACATCATCCGGCTTGTCGTCAAAATTCGGCCAGTGTTCACGATCGCGTAGAATTTCTTCGTGTTCTAGAAGCAACATGCTGCGAGGGCACGTGGGTTCGATTGAATTCATACGAGGCATCCTCAATCCGTATTTCCGAAGGAATCTGACCGCAGGTGAGCCTGCGCCTCGCCTACCAAATCAAATCTTAATCATTTATAATGCCACATATAGCTTTCAAAATGGAACCAGAGAGGTTCCACGAATATTTTCGGCGCACAGAATAACCCCCGAGTGCTTGTCGCGCAAATTTTGACATTTCTTCGATCTGTTTGACGCGAGACACGGTCAAGGGCGGATTTGGAAATTTCGCGACCCTAAACTAAGAAATGTCTGCCGCCTTTACCGTGAAATATCATCAAATATTTTCATTTAGAAGAGTTGGGATAATTTTCAAATTAATTTAATATGACAACTCACATATGCATTCTTGCTAACTTGCTACATCAAAAAAAGGGAATTGTTTTTAATGTTGTTTCAAATCTGTGCGTTTAAACCTTTTTAAATTTCTTTCGCTCAAACAAAATTTCTCGCTCCGTACAATTTGTCGCACTCCAAAATGTGTCTCCGCCCAAAATTGGTCCCTCCCCAAAATTTGCCGCCCCTGAACACGGTCCTGTAACAAATACTGATCATTTCGGGTTTGGGAAGCGTTCTCCTTCGATAATACAGAATAGAACGCTGATTTTTTCCAGCATCGGTTAGGTATGCTGACGATAAGGATAGGAAGAAGGCCGATGGCGTATTTTCCTGGCTCAAGGACATCTTCAAAGCGGGTAAGAACGCAAATTTCCGTTAAGATTAATTTCCGAATAAGAAAGTTCTGCTGGCATCCCGCGAGCGCCTCGCGGGCCGCAGTGCCAGCCGCGATCGGACAGAAGCAGCGCTAATGTAACGCTTTGTAGACGCTAGGGACCACGAAGATCGAAACGCGATCGATCGCGAGGCTACCGTGACAGTGCTCGATTATCCCAAGGATAATCAGGCGTCGTTGATTAATTTCACACTCGAGGATGTGGCTGACAGGAGGGTGGCTAGAAAGTTCCCCCATTGCACGCAAAGTTGCGCGTCCTCGTCGCTGGATCTCGGCAGTACGACGAAGTTCCTCGACGATCTTGCGAATTACCATTTGAGAATCGGACGATGGAAGAGCTCCTACGATTTCACTTCGGCAGACAGAGATGTGGACGTCTACAACGCCGACCCGACGTCGCTCGCTGCCTGTCAAAAATTTCTGACCGTGCCAGAGATAGTAGACTCCTCTATTCGAACGATCATGAGCTGCAAGCCCAGGAACACGAAGACACCCATTCGGGAGCCGAACATGCCAGAGAAGAGGGAGAAAAAGGAAGATAAGAAGGAAAGGAAGAAGAAGAAACCCGTGATACACACAAATCCCTCGAATGTTTATACAAAGGATGCGAGCTCAGGGTCGGAGACCAAACTGCACGAGAACTTGGACGTAAACTTCCGTCATCTGTGGGCTATAAGGCTTTCCGATGACCATGAGCGCGAGGCGAAGCAGACTTGGAGCAACGGTCTGCAGCACCTGCAAAGTCCGACGGTGGTCAGCGACGTTAATTATTCCAGCTTCCAAGCTCCATCGGACAGCGATGGACTCCACGAGATAAGGGATGTTCAGCTGACGATGAGCAGCACGAAGGATTCCGTCAATAAAGCAGACTCGAAAAGCGAGATCGGTAAGGTGGAAGAATGTTGCTCGAAGGTGGCCAAGTCTTCAGAAGAGGTAGGGAGCTTGGAGTCCCTGAAGAGGATACTGAAAACCACCCCTAGCCTGGTGGAAGGGGCCACTGATGAGGAATACAACGTGCCGACGGGAACCACATTCGACGCTGAGGTCTCCGCCTGGAAGGACCTGGTCCTCAAGTCCAAGGTACCGTTAAACCCCCCGAAGGAAGAGTTTCTGCAGGAGGACACTGGAACACGAGTGGACATGCTCTCGATACGACCCGAACCACCGGAGCCAAAGCTGGATGTGCAGTCAGTGCGGTCCATGGAAGACTCTTACAGGGACGAAGAGGACGAAGCGGAGATGTCCAAGGACTATAAATCGAGCACCAAACCGATGGACTTGAAACGATCTGGAGGCTCCAGCGACTCTCAGAAGATGGACAGTAAGAAGCTACACACCGGGGCATTTTACGTTCTGGGTGGTGTCGATGGATCCAGAGGAGCGTCGAGGTTTCGCAGCTCGATGTTGATCTCAGCAATCATGGGGAAGAACGTGAGTGGCGATCGATCGGAATTTTCCACCAGCTCCGAAATTCGCTGTGCAAGGATGAAGGAACAGTTGCCTGCGGAAGAGGGGAAGGTCGGTAGTCTGCCAGAGTCAACGCATAGCCCTGACGACCGAGAAACTAGTGTCGAAGGTACAAGAGCTGCTCCTGCTGCTGCTCCTGAGTCTCACCAGCAGCAACTGGCAAGCCGACAGCAGGCGAATCATGCCGAGGACGACGATTTTCCTGATAGTCTGAACGCCATAGCTGAAAGGGAGATCGAGGTTTCGCTGAACCGGTCGCATCAGGAGGATCACGAGAGTGGTGAAAGTCCAATGGCGGTGTCCACTCAAAGGAAACTCGATGGCGAAGAGCACCAACTCACTCGACCCGACGATTTTCACGGCAGCCTCAATTACGCGAGCCCGTACGAGGACGATTACTTCCCTGGCTTTGATTCCACGACCACGGAACAAATGATGGGTAATATATATATTCAGTATTTCATAGGGAAACGCGCCAAAAACGATTTAGCCTTCGCACTTTCACGATACCTATTATTATTAATCACTTGAAAAGAATCATACTGTATTCTGAAATGTTCAACGATCTCTTTAACCCTCCGTGGTTACATCTTCTTATAATTCACAAATTGGTCACACAGGTTCACATTGGTTCACTGCGACCCAGCGTCATTTTTAAGTTACCATTTTCACATTTCTTAATCTCTTAACTTTTCAGTGATACTTGTACGTTTCTAATGCTCATACAATCGCTCTCTAGTCTTTTTCTAGAAATGTAAATTTCAATATGATGGGCGATAATATTGGTTAAAATTCACGAAATTTTTGAATGTTTAAAATTATTAAACTCGTGATATTTGAACTGGAAAATTGCCTGGGTTCGATACACCACGAAGGATTATGTAACTAGTTATTTCGACGCAAAGACATTCTGATTTCATTATCCATCGCCAAATATCATTCTCAGTACTCTCGAGGATCGATTCCATTCCCATTGTACCATTTTTTAGAGAAACCGTCGACCGAGAAAAAGCAGCAGTCTCAACCGAGTACCCTTGTCAGAGATGACTCGCGACCGGAAGCTAGAGAATCTTACGAGTTGCACGCAGAAGGAAACGAGGTTGCTCGGGACGATTTTACAGTAGACGGTGACTACGTAAAGGTGCCAGGGGATCCCTACCCCTACAGCCGAGAACACTTCCAGAAGTGGCGCCTGGCCCAACGCGACATCCCCATAGGCCGCACCTACGACAGGCCTGATTTCCTCACGAATCCCTCCCCTTCTGACGCAGACACCACCGCGGACATGGAGATGCCGCAAACTCGTAAGATGTCTCACGACGCCCGCGCCACCACGCTGCCAAATATCACGACGCCCCCGCATGGTGAAGCAATACCCAACATTGGCTTAACCAACAATTAAATTCCGTCAACCTATGAAGACACAGTATCTTCGACTACAGTGAGCTACTAAGTGTTTCCTCCTAAGAAGAGTCCCTCGTCGGTGCAAAGGTCCCTTAAATTGTACAATATTGTCCAAAAATATCAGTGAAAAATGAATAAAAAATCACTCGTCCTGAAAGCCGGTTCACTGATGTTTCCTCTCTCCGAGTTTTATTCTATCACTCGCTTTCGTATCTCCTCTGAGCCGAATCTTGTCTGAAAGCCACGAAGGGGACCTTTTTATGAATTAGGACACTTTGAACGAGCACACAGACCAGTGGCGTCGCAAGAGTCATCTTCGCTTCCTGATGAGTGTCCTCCCAGGGCCAGATCTGGTTGGACTTCTTTTTGGTCCTATTCGCGATCGCGACGTACGTATATAGGAAGCGATCTCCCGGGTAATAAAGATGTGATACAAAGTGAATAGATGGAACGATATCTTGTTAGCCATCGCGATAATTAGGAAGACTGTGATACGCGGAATACGGTTAATACGCGAGTTCCGGTGTCCGCCGCGTAACCGATCATTACACGATTTCTTGCGTCGACCTACGCCTCGCGTAAATGATCGCTGATGGGACCCGTTTGCAATTAGCGTCCCGATCATGGCCACGCGGTATTTGCGTTACATTAGCGCAGCACGAGTAACAAACGATGCCGAGCGACCGATTAATAAAATGGGAGTTGCAAATAATTTTATTACCGCAATTCCACGGAATAAGATTCTAAATTAGACGGGGATAAAACTATCGTCAAATGAATTGTTTGTGGATTAACATGTGTATTTCTGGCGGGAATAGCGGGTAATAGTCTATTCGTTCGTAATGTGGTTTTCGTTCCTGATTTCTTTTCTTTATTAGCAACGCGAGGCAATGATATCACAGGAAGTATGTGAGTAAATAAATGTATCGCCTGTTTCGAGCAGAAGGTGAAGAAGACACCACAACTAGCCATTCCTTGCATTTAGCGAACCCCCACGACTCACCGCCTCAAGCTGGAAGCATCCCTGGGATTGAAGGGGATAATAAAGACGCAGAGATGAAAAAACGCAGTGAATTTGAGGATAATCTCTCGTCACATGTTGAAACTATTCAACCAAATCCTACTAGTCCTGTGCACGGAGTCAGTGGAAATTACCCCAGGGCCTACGCAAGAAAGGGTAAGTTCTGTTTTGGTGTTTCGTGAGCGAGTGAGGATAATTTGAAAGATGTTTATCGTTCACGCAATAGCGGTGAGCAATTTGGTGCAAAGTCCTAAACCTGCGGAGGTGATGTTAGACGAGAAGCAGAAGGAAGTGGGGAACATGGAGGGAAGTGTCCATCTGCTTAGACAGGAGCAATTATCGAGTAAGTGCAATGGTTAAATTGTATCTTAAATCGAAGGGGTATTAATTTGCGTTTTATTTATTCTTCCAGCGGTGAGTAAACAAGAGATCGAGGAAATTTACGAGTTGAAAAATTACACATACCTTCGGCCAGAGCGGATGAAGAATTTGCGTTTCGCTGTGCCATCGAATCCACCCCCGAATGATCCAGAATCTTCTCCTCCCTCTTAATTAAAAATATTCAAAAGTATTTCAATGGACAAGTGAATAATAAATTTACTGTGATATTTCGTCTTAGAGGAAACTTGCATTAAGTTGAATACTTATTCATATCCTCCCTCAATAAATAATATTCTCATCTCATTAACGCACTCATCTCGTTAAATCTCATTAACGCACTAATTAGAATCTCAAAGACCAATTCCATGGGATTAACGCTGCAAATCGCCACAGAGTGCAGCACCTCCGTATTCGGTAAACGTCACTCGCGAAATTCGGTCGCCGAGTGAAACCTAACTCCGATCTTACCACCGGGTAAGGATCGCAGAACCGTTGCGGAATAAGAACGTTTCGCGTTGCGATAACCAGTGCAACGGAAACATCCAATGTCCTGTGAAATCTTTTAACAGATTTACTGCGCGAAACGGGTTCGGATCAATCATCCTTCATGTCCAACATTGGTAAGCAAGCCTCTCCTTTCTCTTCTTACCGCAGCTTCAACGTTCAATTAAATAGTCGCTAATTGCATGGACAAAATTACCACGAACACCGTGGTTACCTCGTCCTCAAGTAAAATTGTTGAATTCCCCTTCTGGAACAGAGAATTATATATAAACTTTTATCGATCCTGTAGGGGTTACAATCTCCGTTTACATCATCGTCTTCCTCCACCTTACAATTAATTCTAGGTATTTGTTACATCTATCTTATCCTAATCCTCTTAATCTATCGCCTCTGAGACAGAAAATTATATTCTTCTAATGATGATTGATACCCCGAAAAGTAACTTGGCAATCGGCACTGAGGCTAGATGCTACTCAGATGCGTGAAGAATACCTTGCATACATCGATTTCTACGGTTTAGAGCTCCCTGGGTCCTCTCTGAATCGGGCAGAGTGAGTAGATCGAGCATTAATCCCAGCCCGACACACCTGTCGTGGATCGAGGAGGCACGGTGAACAGAGAAGGAGGGGGGGAGGGTTAGGAGGATGATAAGGCGGGGAAGGATCGGCTAGGTCGTTGGAGCGGACACGTGTAGTTAGGCGGACGGCGGCGTGCATCTTCGAGGATGGTGAACGCTGTTCCGTGCGAACTATCGACCCGCGGAGTGAGATGCGTGCCTACCGGTCACGAATCCCGCTTCTGCCCGGAGGCTGTTATTTCACCGGCGGCACCACCATCTCCGAATCCTCCGCCCTATCTAATCATTCAAATCGCGGCGGTCCTAATCGCGGTACACGCAACGCCGCCCCGCCAGACCATCGGTCTTCTTCGGCTCCGCAGCCCTCAACCCCCGCCCCAAATAACGCAATAACGTTCTGCTTGAAAATTTCTGTGTGGAGATTTCATGGGAAGTTCTTCAGGTTTGTTGGAAGGTTCAGCTGTTGCTTGGGTCCTCCGGTTAAATTGGAGTGGAGTCTAATTTTGCACGTGCTTCTGTGAAACATTCGGGATGAGTTGGGGAATACGAATAGGCAGCTGCGAGATATTGTTCCCGGTTGTCGGTGCTCGAAGGGAGGCGCCATGCAGGACGATTTTCAGAGTGATTTGCAATATCTGTTGACGAGAAAACGAGCAGGGACTTGCAGATTGACCGAATGGACGTGGACGTGTAGCTTAACGCGAAGAAAATTGCGATCCCAGTGATGGAGGATCGGCAAGTAGGCCTCCTCGAGGTACCATGATTACGTGGAAATCAAGACAAGTGACGTTATCGTTCGATGATTCGCCCGTCAGGGCGTCCCGTCCTCGATGCTTTGTTTCTTTATTCGCGCGACTAACGGCTCCGGAATAACGAGTTTCGCACGATCGCTCGAAGATGATTCTCCTCCGAAGGACTCGCGAACGAGAGGAGAATCGCAGCATGGCAATCAACGTATCGTTACGTTCCACCATTTTTCAAGATCGCGGCGATTCAGTCAAGTTTCTTCTGCGCCCGGCAACTGTTGGAGATCGAACGGAATCGCGGGTACCGTTCGATCCGATTTTTAAGGCAATTTGCGTGGAACAGGAGATGATAATTCCAGGAAGCAACGGACAAAGGAGTGAGAAGCGATGCGCATACTAGGATTCAAGCTCTCACCCTTCTTACCGATTCCCCAAAGTGTAAAACTACCCAGTGGCGGATTTAACAGGCGGCCCTCAGCCCTATTTTTAAAAAAAAATATTTAAACCATATACTATATTTTATTCTGTAGGTAAACTACCTCTTCATTTCCCCCCAAAAATGGGCCTGTCAGAACGTTTGCCACCTGGGCCTTTTCCCTTAAATCCACACCGATACTATCTCGTCTCTTTCTCGAAGCCTCTCATCTAGTTCCCCTACTTACTATTCCCATTCTACGATTCAAAAGACAATGTTACTGAATCCCCATTCAGAGGAGCTAATGAATTCGATTTGAAACGGTGTGGTATAAATTTTCAAGCGCGCACAGGGTCTATAAAGGCTCTCTGGCGTCCGACAGGCATCGCACTCGGCGCGGGATTGGCATTGGTAGCAGACAACGGTTTTATTAACGACTAGAATCGCTGACTGCTCCGGGTTCGCTCCTCCTTGACCCTCTCCTCTGGTTCTCGCGGGGGTTAGAACGATCCTATCTCCCGACGTGGCCGCGGATCATTCCCTTCGGAGTCGCTGCACCATAAAAGATCGCCCTATGGTTGTATATTACTCACGCCACCGTGTTTTCACTTGGCGCGGCGATCGGCGCCGATATCATAACTCCTTGTCGTGGCGTCGTTCAACCGGCGAATCCGAGCGACGACGAGGGGCCTCCTCTTCGCCGGCGATAGCAGGCCCGATATACCCAGCAGCTCTGTAACGCGAGGACCAAGTAATCTCGATTAGATAAGCTTCTGCTTGGGGCTGGCCTTCGCGCGCCTTTCGTCGTCAACGAATTTCGAAAACGGCACTCGTGGCTACGTTTCAGAGGTTTCTACAGGGACATCGACAATGTCCTGTCAATGGCAGCAGTGAAAATGAGGGAGCAATTGTAAAGCTCGAGAGAAGCGTTCACGTAACTTCCAGACATGTTCCCTTTGTTCACAAGCTTCTGTCTAATTGTTAGAAGTTGTTAATCAGCCACGATGCTTTTGATCGGCAACGTCGAAGGTCACCGAGGAGGCAATGAAAGCGACTTCCCCCGACGGCTGATAATCCGTGGCAGCCCGATTATTCCCGGCAACACACCGAAATAGATGCTTTACAGCCTCCCTTAAATACGTCAACGTTTACGCGTGAATTGCCGAAAGTAAATCGACGAAGAATGTTTTCCTACGACGCCAGCCCGTCAAGAGCGGAAGCCAACTTAAACGCTGAGAGCGCCTCCACCCCCCGCGCTCGCGCCCAAATCGCCCCGCTTATTATTAATAACGCGAACAGCGGCTTTGTTTACGGTGTCGCGGGCTTTTACGCCCGTCTCTCGAGGCCTCGGCGGAACCTTCGACGTCGAGACCGACCGACGTGTAAGGGAATTTTCGCTAGAGGATCTTTGAACGCTTCAAGGTGATGCGGAGCTAATTGCTCGTGTGATATCTGGTTGGTTCTCCTTAATTTCTGAACTCTTGACTCCTCGAACAGTGGATATCATGAACGAGTCCTTCGAGGGCGAGTGGGTCGCGCGATCTCGAGAAGCTCGGGGCGTCGCAGCTCGGGGTGCAAGTCACCCCGCGATCATTCCGCGCAGCGTAGTGACATCACAAAAAATCACGGTGCCGCTTTCCGGCCGGATATCTTTCAATTACCCGTTAATATGATAGGCGGCGGGCGTAGTTGCAAGTCACCGGCACGTCGTTGCCCACAGCCACGCACACGGATACGGACACGCTAGCCACCGCGTGATTAATCGACGTCAACCGCAGACCACGCCGCGCAACCTCCGCGGGGAGAATCGTCGAACGCGTTGACACGTCGATCCGTGGATTTAACCACCGATACCCGACGCGAGGCCCACCCCCATCCGTCCACGTCAGCCCTCTGCCTCTGGCACGTCTGACCGTCCGCCGCGTTGCTTTCTCTTTGTCATTGCCACTCTAAAAAGCTGATGCAGGAAAGAAAAGATGTGCCTCAAGAATATCTTGTGGACAATATATCTACCTAAATAGTTATCGATCAAAGAATGTCCTATCTAATTTATCGGACATCTAAACTTCTCATTATTCAGCTGACAACTATATTCGAGGGTAACGATCAGACTCAAAGGCGCAAAAAGAGCCGTAAATTGGGTGGTAGGAGGATCGCTTCCTGTTCCTGCAATTCCTCGTGAACACGCGCCAGCGATGAAACCACGCGAAGTAGACTCGACTAATTCGAGAGAAGCACGGAAACAACAGGCTTTTCCCTCGCTAGTGACACCCAGCCGGTGTCGTTTCCCATGATTCGTCGAGAGGGGTGGAAAACGATTTATGGAGGGACGTGGTGTCGCTGTCGAATGGCCTCGAGGCTCTCTCCACTCGTAATTGATCCGGGGTTACAACGGTTCCATAAATAAGAGATTTACAAAAGTTTGGGAGTATCATTTTTGAACAAATTGTGTAATTAAAAGTGCCAATGAGAAGCGCGGAGTATGAGGATGTAGAGTACCTATCCATTCCTGTTAAGATTTGATTGTACATATAATATGTATATTTGAAGAACGAAAAAAATCTTTACAGTGTAAACCGTTAAGGAAAAATAGCTGCGGGCTATACAGACGGTGTTGCTCTCTCTACGACTATCCTACCGATTCTACATAGCACGAGGCGAACGCCCTTGACTTCAACAGGGAGGTAATCAAAAACCTCTCCCCACTTTCAATAGAATGTTGTAATTTCAAAGCTGAAGTCAACGGTTGCCTTCAACAATTCCCTGTAATTTCTTCGTTTTCAAACATTCACCTCGTTTCAACGGCGAAACCATCGTCAACGAGGGAAGGCATTCGTCGAAATCGTTTTCTCGTTAACGCGTAGGAGAACGCAATAACTTCTCCTCTGACCTCCGCGCAGCCGGCAACTTACGAGAATTAATTGTACCCGTGACGAACGTTCGATCGTAATCGAATTCGCGATGATCGAGCGTCCCGACTTTGATTAAACTCCCTCGGGATATCGTCCCCAAAAAAGTCAGAGTAATTATCGTTCCGTGTGTGTTCTCCGAGCTGCCAGAACCTCCTGTGCTTATTATATCCCGCAAGAAGGAGAGCATGATTGTCTAGAAAGCCCTTGGACTTTCTTTCAATCATCTGCGACTTCACATCATTCTTACAGAAAAAGTAGAATCACTCGTAGGTAATTCTTGCACGCGAGCTCCCGACTTTCTTGACATCGGAACTAAGCTTGCTCCAAACAACATGGATAAATAATTTCAAGGGAGCCGTCTCCTCCGACGGACGATACACAAGATGATTCAGAGGATAAGAAAATCGCGGAGAGACGCCACGCGAAGCGGAGCCTGTGCAAACAGGAACTCGCCGAGTTCAAGAGAACGTGTCGCGAGCTCGCGGAGGTTCACGTGCGCGTGTTTAAATCGGTATTAAGTACATCGTCGGCGGAACAGTGCCAAGAGGGCGAAGTCAAACAGACGTTTATCTAATGTGTAATGGCATAATTTGCGAAGGGGCTTAATCACATCAGTGTTACTTGGCTGTCCAGCAGAGTGGAATAAGCTGATCGTGTCTCAGACTTCCCTCCGCCTTGCTGCTTGCTTACCGTTCGTCCGTGGAACCAAATTGCATTACACCGTAAAATTATTAGAGAACGGCGAACCGTGATTAATCCGTCGACGTGCTTTTAAACAACCGTATCGCGATGGATCAGCTGCGTGAGCTGAGTAGCCCACCAGTGCCCAGCCTCCTTTTACATTTTAAGGGAGACATTAACGTTAGAAATAGTCAACATCGCACTATTTGAGATTCTTACTTAAAAGTAACGTACCATTCACGAGATACCCACGATTCTAAGCAGCACAAGAGACAATAAGAAGTCAGCAACAAGTCCAAGGCAAGCAGGGTGATCCAAATTTACCCCGTTGCTCGAGTAAACGATTCTTTTTCCCGCCTCGACCGATCCATTACGCCCGAACAAGCTTCTTTCATCCTCGAGACGGTCGCAGGCCGATAAACAGATTGTCCACGGAACGAACGTTCCCCGAACGCTCGTTTTCTGCCATGTAGAACCATCGCGCCTATAAACAAGTCGTCGTTAACGCCGACGCGCCAGCTGTTGGCAGCGTGCCCCTGTTGACATAACATTGACAAAGTCGTTGACAAAGTCTCGAGCCCCCGTGGCCGTCTCTTTTTCCTCGGCAACGAGCTCGGGACCATTACGGCCCGATAAATCTCTCGGGTCGGTTTCGCGCTACTATTTCCATCCGGCGTGAAAACACGTCCCATCGACGTCCTCCCTTGTCTGCAACGGCTGCGCGGCCTGTGTGCCCCTCGTGGGCCACCGCCACAGAGAATTCCTCCCTGTTTGTCAACCCGGTGGCCACCGCGAGCAAACAAACATTCCGTGCCACCCGTTAGCGACACACGACCGTTCCCCGGCAGCACGCGCCTTCTATGCGACGATTATTAATAGCCCTGCCCCGGCTAACTCTTTGCCGCGACCTCAGGGATGGATCGAGTGGATCGCTGGTTAGACGAGATACCATCTCCGGGGCTGCGAGGCGAGGCCACGGTCGTCGTAATGGGAAAAATTTTCGGGGTGCCGGGTTTCACCGTAGTCCATCGTAGTCGATCGTAGCTTCCTGGCACGTCTGATTGGAATTTAGGGTCGCAGGAGGAATCTACTGGAGGACCTCTCATCAGTCGTCCTTGGGGGAAGATCTCTCCGGGCTTGTAGCAGTTGGAAGTCCAGTAGCCACTGAATTAATACCGATACGTAAAAAGAATATAATAGTCTCCCTCTGTCTTCTGTGAATTCTGTAATACATGTAGGTTTCGAGGGAGTGTGTCAGAGGTGCACAGAGTCCAGGGTGGCCAGGAAGCTTGGTACGTTAGTGAGCTAAAACTTCGGAAGCTGAAGCTCCATATGCTCAGGCGTCGAGCCATAAGTATGTCGCCACGGAAAGTGAGTTTCGCTCGTACATCACGCGGAAGTGGTTGACGAGTGTTCGGCTTTCCGAAACCATATGCTATCGTTGCTCGGAAATAAAACGAAAACCGTGTACCACGTCGCCGCCCCCGTTCCTCCGACTAATTCACGAGCTAAAAAGTGACATGAGTCTTCGAGCGCTGTAGCAGACAACACGAGGACAGGGCTTTTGATTCTCGCCACTTAAATTATTTTAACATATTTTAACGAAATTTCCAAATTTGTGTTGCAGAGATGAATAACGATGCGCAGGGACAACACCGCGACGCTGTGCAATGCTCGCCGAGAGGGCTCGCGATGAAGATCGAGGGCTGCATCGTCAGGTAAGGGGGTTGAAACGGGGAGAGGAAGCAAACGTCGAAACCGATCGTTCAGAGGCTTCCGAGGTCGAGAAGGGGGTGGAAAGGTCGCGGATCGTTGACCATCCTCGCTGCCCAAAGGCATCCGTTGATTACCAACCGAGGAGAGCCGCGGGATTTTAATTAGCGGCGTTTGCTCTTCGCAAACACTGGCCAATCTGGCTTGCACCGCGCCCGCGCGCGGGCCGATTTCACAGTAAAAATTCTGAACGGAGTCTTTGACTCCTCGCCGTGGGTCGGGTCAACCAGACGTTTGCCTTCGGATTTCACTCGCTTTCCGAGCTTGCGTCGGCAAAAAACACACCGTTTTATTGCTTCAGCAAGGCTTTGCACTGTTTCCTTTTTGTAGAATCGGCGATCGATATAGGGAACACGAGTTGCTTTAGTCAGGGTGTTATTAAACATCGTTCGAAGTAATTGAGGCATTGTCTGTTCACTGTGGTGAAGTTAGAATCGTAAAAATCTACAGAGACTCCTTTATTTTTCTAAGCTCAGAATCCCAAGTGTTTCCTGTATTTTCAAATCAGCTGGAATGGAGTCGCCAGTCGTTCCATCATCCTCTCGCGGTGTCCAGACTTTTTTCCCCCCGTTGATCGTAAAAATAAGAACCCTTTGACACGGGTAAGCTCATTACGATCGAATTCCTCGCAGATGAACTGCGAAAGGGTAAAAAATGTCCATCGCCGGTATTTCTGGCGTGTTAGCTCCCGATGTCACTCGCGTGACAAATGAGACGTTGTCGTGCGTTTGTTCAAATTACTCCCGGCATTCCGCGTGCACGGTCCTCTCTAGCTCTCAACGAGCTTTGAAATATTACCCTCGTCACCTCGGCCGTTTCCTGGCTTGGCCCGAGACGAAAAACGCCTCGGCGATCGTCTAACCGTAACGGTTCATCCTCTAGCAACCGCGTGCGTATGCTTCTATCGTGATAGCAACTTCCTACCAAGAATCGTACAACGATTCTTGGTTCTCTTGATGATGCTTTCCATTACTTCGAATCCACTGTTCACGCGTTTTATCACTCGTCTACGATTGTTGGGACCATTTGTGCTGTGAGACTCACTCCCAAACTTGACAAAACAAGTTGGGGCGTGCCTCAACAGGCAACAATCGCGAGCACACTCTATTCGAGCTTAGAAAACTGGACATCAACTGCATGGAAAAGGAGGAAATTGAGGCGTCTCGCGAGAAGATGGAGAGAATAATCGTGCTACGTGTCGAGACGAGTACAGGTTACAAGGATGGAACGATGTCAAGAGTCATCCGGTGATGGTCGTGTTTCTTGTCGACGACAAGTAATCCGGAATCAATTACTAGCCTCGCAACCCTGAAGAACCGCTCCCTCCATGGATCGGAGAGAGAGGGCGCGTGGGACACGACGACCTTTTTAGAGGCCTGCGATCATTAATCACCCGCTTTTTAGCTGGAAATTCCCTCGCGCCTAGTTTACAAAACGAGGGTCGCCGAATTCGCCCCGTCACCCACGACAAGGGTGCTGCTTTTTGTACTTTCACCGACCGACTGATCTGCCTTCTTCGAGATCGTTGCTCTTTTCCAAACAATTACTACAACTGCTTACTTATCCCACACCCTTCGTTTTCGATCTCTTTTACGAACATAGAAATCTATTGCTTGAAACAGTTCCCTTCGAGTGGATCATGAACATATAAGCCCAAAAACTTCATGGCTGAAGCTTCTCTTTAAAGGGTTAGGACACATTGAACGAAGGAGAGTTAAATATACTCATGTTTGGCAATTTTTTTTGTAGGAGATAATAAAATAAATGGGAAATTCAATTTGAACGCTGGTATTGTACAACTCTCGACGGAAAAATTCGTATTTTTTTTATAGGTACGCAACATCTTGCCGAGTGACGTTTGTCCATGGTATTCAAGCTCACGACTATACCGTTTGACCTAGAACAAAAAACCAAAACGTTTTATTTTCTACATGCCTAAAACTAAAGAAGCGCAAACCGATTTTGCGATATCTTGAATCTATTCTTTGCAATTGTCTCTTTTATAAAAAAAAATATACCTTTTCTCCGTATGTTCAGCATTTCGAAAATTTTACCAAAAAATTGCCAAAAACGACTATAACTTTGCTTCGTTCAAGGTGACCTAACCCCTTAACCGGAATCATTACTTAAGGAAGCCTAGAAAGTAAATCACGTTCGCCAGAAGCTACCTGTTCGACACTATACGGTGGCCCAATGCCACTCCGCGACGTTTGACCTTGTCGATCGTGAAACCGCGCCTTCCCCTGCCTTCGATGGCCCGTCCAAGGAAGCAGCGTATCAAGCCGAGGAGATTTTTGTTCTGAAACGTCCCTCGATCAGTCACTGTAATTGGTAGCCCCTTCGCGAGACGAATGTTAATATCCTCTGGCGCAGAAAAAGCTCGAGAACAAATTGAATCACCGGGGCACCGCGCGCGGGCTGAAAGGTCACTGGAAGAGCTCGACCTTGTTCCCAACTCCGCGAGCCGCGGAATGGTAATTAAATCCTCGGAGCGTTCGGTATCCATTCGAAATTAGCCGCAACTATTCTCGTTAGGCGTCCTTTCGCTGGCCAGAGGGTGGCGCGAGAGGCGAAGGGTGTTGAATGCGGCTCGCGTTAAAAATGAAAAAATGCCGCGTCGTTTCTGGGTTATCCCTGAAGAGGCTTCTCAAGAGCCGCGTCCTCGCGGCCGGATAAAACCGTTTTACGTAGCGGTAGACACGATTACAGTATCGGATTACGATCCCTACCCCTCCCTACCACCGGCCAGATTCGAGTATTAATGTTCATTTCGCGAGCGTGGAAAAATCAGGGTGATTTGCGGTCGGTACGAAGGAGGTTCCCAGAAAAACTCGCATCAAGCTCGATTTCAAGCGTAATGCCGACCGCAAATCGTTTTCATTTTTCTTCCCCGATGCAGCTTGCACCGCGCGAGCCAGCCTTCGCCGCGAAAACTCAGCTGTTTCGAAGGTGGCGCGGTTGTGTCGGTCGCGTGAAAGTACTTTGGCGGAAATCGAAAGTAGGTACATAGGTACCGAGATGAATCTCTGTTCGTTCGAAACGCTAGCTGTTGCGTATCGAAAGTCTCGCTGAATTGATCCACGAAACCGTTACGCTCGCCACGAGCTAATCCCATAGAAGGATAGTGTCGTCGACGGCGCATTCCGCGGCCAGCGCGACGTTCCAGATCGGTTTACACGAATCGAAAAAGTCGCCCGCTCGCATCTCGCCGGTGTCTAGCTGTCAGGGATAAGGACTGAAATAACAGAGACGCATTAGCGTCGCGAGGATGAAAGTGCGAGGTGCGCCAGAGACACCGGCGCGGCGGAGTGACGGAGACCGTGGGGGGCAGGGAGAGGAGAGAAAAAGTGAGAAAAAAGACGAAAATAGGGAAGCCACCCAGGCTGTCGCGGCCGTGACTTTAACGCGTACGTTAATGCCTGTCGGCCAGCCTGGACCTCGTCCTCTATAATTAGCCTGTATTGTGTTACTCGCGAGCGGATTATTGCGCTCATAAACCGTTCATAAAGTTTTTCGGTACGCTCCACACGACGAGGACGACGTTTGTTGTTCCTCGCCCCGGCGGGGACCTGGCCGCGCGAGCCTCTGCCGCAACTCTCCACGTCTTTACCTTGGAATTCTTCCTGGAGGTTTAGAACGTTGTAGATTAATCGTAGAAACGTGTTCAGCGCCTGCCCTTTTTCATGGATCTCCCAAACGGGGCACATTCAATTCTAAATTAGTAACATTCAATTTCGATCTGTAATCCTTTAAACGTAATATCACAATATATCAAAGGTCCTGCGTAGATTCGGGGTTTCGTTACAGGTCCCCTCGTACGTTTCGTACCTATACAGTTTCCTGCATCGAACTTGCAGAGAATTGCATCCACGCGATTCGACCGCAAGTGGACGCGCGTCCCAGATCCCAGCGAAGTCAAGGGATCAAATGATACCTCGCGGACGCAGTTGCTTTTTGCTCGGGACGTTATGCACGACCGAGCATGTGCGCCACGCGCCTTCGATCCAATTTAGAAATATCCCCCGTCTCCCCCCGACGTATCTAGTCTAGCCGATCTTCTCTTTTCTTCGCCCGGCACGCGGTGAATAACGGTCAGCCGACTGCGCCGCCTCGTGCCCGATCTACATTTTAACCCTTAACGGTCCCGATCCGTTTCTTTCGCCGGAGCTGCCTTCGAATTAAACGTCCGTGGGATCCCGCGACGTTCGGGCACGGAACGCGGAACACCGCCTTCCACTGTATCTATTTCTGCTCCCGAACAAAAGGCGAGCTGAAACTCACGGCACAACCGAGGAAACGCTGATTCTACGCTGAAATTAAAGCGTAAAGCCTTCCAGCAGCCTCCACACTTGTCACAACCGTGGCATTTCCATGTACGAGGAGGTAGAAGCGACTGCGAAAGGACAAAAAACGGCATCGCGAATCCAGCGACTCATCCATTCCACTTTGCATTACCCGCTGAAAAGAGGATATCGGCGCCTTCCTCGACTGCGAGCGATCGTCCGAGGGACCCCGCGAGGCCGCAAAAAACCCGGCGATTGCGTCATCGGCTGTTTAAAAAAGGAAGCTCGCGCCTAAACGAGCTGCGCGATTTGTATCACGATGAACGCGAGAGGTTCGTTGGGGAAGAAAAACGGCCCCGGCGCGGCGTACGTGCCCGCGACACTTATGCATTCCGCGCGCATCGGCGCCCGCGGCGAACGATGCATCGATGACTCGAAAGCGGAGGCATTCCCCGTCTAAGGACATCCTGCAATTTTGCGCGATAAATTAACTATACGACTCCAGATACGATAAGTTACGAGCCGCGCAGCATCGTCGATTATTGACATTCCCGATGGAATTAATACTTTGTATTCCGCGGCCGCGCGCTCGCCATTACCTCGACAATTATGCATAACTGGTTTCGCGAATCATTATCGCGATTAATACGCAGCGTATTAGCCGGAGAAGAATGCCGGGGAATGACTTACGGGCCTTGACATAGAAACGTGTGACACAAGTGCACTTTGCACCGCGAGTCTTTAGGATGGTTCTCACCGGTGCACTGATTACAGTGAACGAATTCGCGTCGTACATCTTACAATAATTAGATTCAGAATAATTTGGAGTTATTATGTTC
This sequence comes from Andrena chrysosceles, assembly GCA_963855975.1. Lineage (NCBI taxonomy): Eukaryota > Metazoa > Arthropoda > Insecta > Hymenoptera > Andrenidae > Andrena > Andrena chrysosceles. Next base: position 2,217,585 of record OY979766.1, on the reverse strand, counting down.
TGACAGTGGCGTTCAAAGATAGGGCTCGGCTTCCTATGCTCTGGACATAGAAATGATTTTTGCCGCCCTTTATATTTAATTATAAATATTTATCTTAAAATATAATTTTTGGCAGCGAGTTAAATTATTTGCTAATACTTGCGTTTTATACAAAATTTAAGTTCAAACACTTTCTTCATTTTTACCATCGACAATTGCACGTATAGGAAAACTTCCTTATGGATTCCTTTAGGATTTAACGAATGAAGCAAAATAAATATACAAGATCTTTAATATAGGTATGCACCTTTTGTGATTTAAAAACAACTTATAAGTTTCATATTAACTTCAAGAAGTTTTAGGTAGTTTTTCTTAGTTTGTATTGGTGTTAATTATTTCTTTGTGCCAATTTTGCCATCCCTAAATTTGCCGCTCTGAGCAGTTGCTGTTTTTGCGCACCCCTACGTCGAAGAACCAGAAACCTCTAGGTTCATGAAAACTTCATTAGAATCCGCCATTAATGGGATACAGTGGCACTCCCAAAGAAGGGGCTTCGTAAAAAGAAAAGAAAACGGAATTTTATTCATTTAATAAATTTTCATAATCATCCAACGAATTTTATTAAATTTGCATTAAAAATATATTTATCCCTTCAACACGACTCCCCCAAGATTAAATTCCGAGTGCGCCGCTGATAAGTGGTACATATTTATTTACTCGGCGTACACGTGACAGAGGAAACAAGAGGAAAGGAGAAAAGCCTATGCTCATTTTCCAGCTACCGTGCACGAGCATTCCTCCGAAGAAACGCCTGGAGTATTCTGGATTGTAGGTTGGAAGCACGAGATTGCAGAGACCGGTAGCAATGTTACCACGTGGAGTAAGCTCGTTAAGCTCGTGGCTGTAACACGGTCGGAGAATGACAGTCGGGTCCCAGTGTGGGACCCAGTGGAAGCGAGTGTTCGCGGGTAATAAAGTCGCCGGACGTCCAGGCAGAAGTGGGTTTTGTCCTGTGTACCGATAATGGCGGCACTTCATCAAGGCTCCTCGGCAGTAACCCCTCTTCCTGCGGGACACACGTACTCCTCGCGCGTCCTCGTCCCGCAGGAGACCATCTGTTTCGTCATTACCGGCGGGCAGTAAACCACCTCCCCCCCTGTCCACGTCCCACGGGTGATACATCGTGTTTTCTTATTTGCTGGACGTGCTGCGGGAAAATCGTCCGAGAAAATCGAGTGATTTGTCCGAGAGGTGTTAATGGCCGGTCGTATACCCCTCAGCCGACCGTGTCTTCAAATTTCTACACCGTCCTCTGTGTTTTCTCACCCTCTTCTTCCCTTCCAGTCACGTAGCAATGACGGTCGCGCGTTTTTCCAGCGATTTTCCTTCTTTTACGCGTACCTACCTAAATAGAGTACATATTGTTCTCGGGGAATAATCTGCCTGTAAGATTGAAGAATTTTCAGTGATTGGAAGATGACTTATAATTTATATTAATCGTGACGAGGATCTATCGCGTAGTGTCGATCACGAGGATAGACAGTCTCGCGGTGCAACCCTTTCATGTCCACCTATTTCGAGGATGACGACAAGTTCAGTGGTTGGGTCGACGAGAGGCGAGTAGTCATCGAGTGAGGCAGATGGAAAGGGAGAGGGGAATACGTGCCGCGTATACCGTAGCAGAAGAATATCGTCGGGAGCCGTGAACCTGTCAATAAGGTGGATTCCGAGCTGCTTCTTCGGTAGTGATGGCCTAAAAGAAGTGCCGCTAGAGAAAGAGAAAACGAGGGGGAGGGGGCCAGGGAGGAGGCGGAGGTGAGTGGATCTGGTCGGTCCCAGCGATCTCGGAAGCTCGACTCACCCTTCTCGGGTCGGCGTGACTTGCAGCTCGATTTCTGGCACACAGAACTGACGGATGCCTGGTCCGGTGCTTTTCTTCGAATGCCGTATCGGGACACGATGATGCCCAGCGCCGCTAGTCATTAGGCGGTATCGGCGCGAGAGATCGTTAAGAAGCAACCTGTAAAAGGAACGCGTCGATACCTCCAAGACCCCAACGCTCCGAGACACCAAGCCGCGCTACGTTACCTCCTCCCGAGCTTTGCCCGCTTACTATCCCCTCGGTGACGTTATGTAATTACCGTCGATGAAATACGTCGATCGATGATACCCACTCGCGGGGAGCCCTTGTCTCGTCGTCTGATCTGTCGATCGTGATTGGCGCAGCTCAAGGTTCTCCAGCTTCAACTGTTTCAAAGAACTTGAGATTTTCTGGATAAAAGAAAATCTACCGTCTCCAAACACGATCGAGTTGTTCGGGTGGCCCGTTTCGAGCAGCCCACCCTATATTTATCTTCTCGCCTTTCATTACCAAGGGCACAATACCTAAGCGCGCTCAGCTCCGCCGAAAAAGAAGTCGCGACGCGAGTTAAATCGCCCCGCGCCGAAAGAAAAGGAGTCCCTCCAGTAACCATGGCGTAAACCGTAAACGCTTCTTGCCGCGATACCGCGATCGTTGCAGCGGAACGGCAACTTTGTATCACTCTGGGACGCGTCCTTTGTCCGCGGGCCGAGGAATTAACGCGCGATTATGCCCGGTGCATTATACCGTGCCGAATGAAAGACGCGATCACGCTCGACCCATTCCACCGATCCCGGGGCCCCCTTGATGTCGTCGTCGCGGAGGAATGCCAGGGAGTCATCCGTCGGGGATCCATCAGCCGCGATACCAGAACGCTCGGCTTCCACCGGCGAGCAATGGAAAAAATCAACTGGTTTTATTTGTCGGGGTAAAGTGGGAACGGAGGGGAGGCGGGGCAGCGTGACAAGAGGCGTAATTACGCTAAACGATTTCCGAGAGAGGCTAACGATTGTAAATGTAGTGGCAAGAAGGATAGTCCCTGTCGAGGTGAGCATTGCACCTTTCAAGAGGCCGTTCCACGTCCTTGCCTCGTGTGAATCGCGAGATTAGCCGATTCACGGTGGTTCTTGTATCGGTGACTCGAGTATACACCGGTCACGGTGACCGGCCTAATGGAACGCACCCCGCTTTTCGACACGCTTTTCTTTGGGGCTCACGGGAGAAGCGCGAGTCCACTGTTGACCGAGCCGAGCCACCGTCCGATCGACGAATGGTCCGCGACGCCGCAACGATGCTCGAAAGTGAACGTCCACTTGAATGTTAGCCGGCTATGGAACCGTGTCCACGCCTTCGACCGTTGGCTAGCGGAACCAAACTGTTTTCGGTCGATTAACGTTGTCTCGCCGTGTTGAGCGACTCAAGGGAGTCGTCTAATTCTCTGCCGATCAAATCGAGCGAGTCCAAACATTAATGGCGGGGAGTGAAAGAGGATTTTTCTTCAGGAACAGTATACGCTATCGGCGTATGGGGCGCTCAGCTCTCTCGCAGGCCCACAACGGTGATCGTTAATCGTTAGTCAACGTCGCAATTTGCGGGTATCACCGATAAATAACGGCAAGAAGCTGAGCGGCTGGATAACCCGCGAGACACGGACGTATTAGAATCGGAGAAGCGAACTTTCGATCGACGATACACGGGCAGCGCGTCGTGGAAGCTTCATTAGCCGACTTTAATTACAGGACGACCAAGAGATCGTTGTCACGAGAACAGGATGGTGGCCGGTTCAATAGACGCCCGACTCACCGGCCATCATTTATCATCCCGAAAGCAATTATCGTAATTAATATCGCCGGCTTGGCAATCGTACACGCGGATGTCGTGGCGCCGATTTTTCTTCCGGTATCAACGATCCGCGTCCGCTCGCGGCTCCGTGCTTCCCCGTTAATCAACGAATTCATCGAATCGCGGGCATCACCGAGGCGTCAGGGCTCACCTCCCAACTTCTCCAAAAGGACACCGGGGAAAAACGGGGCGAGAGATCGCTCGCATCTCTGCATTATATGAACCGTGACCAGGAAACGAATTAAACCGCGGGAAAAGATCGCTGAACCGGTCTTTAGCCGACAAATAAACAGGCGGCTCAAGTGAGTGATTTATTCGTTCCGGGGACGTTTCCCGTAAAATGGTGAATTTGCAAACTTAGCGTATCACTTTACATCGATTCTCAACAACGATGTGTCTATGTATCTGGCTCATTATCGTCAGCTTTATCAATTCTCCTGTGACTGGACTGCCTAGTTACTTGCAAGCCACAGTTTTTTTTTTATTATTATTATTAAACGTAAGTTTCTTGACGGTGTGAAGCTACTTGAATCAGAGTCCGCAATTTTCGGCGAGAAGGGAAGTGACCGGGAGTCGTCGAGCCCGCGACCACGCGGAACCCAGTCGAGTGGACGTGAGCGAAGCAATATGATTAATCCAGAACGGCGCGGTGGCCAGAAAGGTCGTCTCCTCGTGGTCTGGGTTAGGTCCGTGGAGAGCAATCCCTGGTGGTATCCTAGTGGTGGTCGAGTTACCCGTATAAAGCAGCCCCGTGGAATGGACTCGGAGCCAGCTCCCCTCGCCTCTGGTCACGAGCTGTCTTGGCCCTGTCGCGGTCTGTCCCTAGACGGGATGCGGTCGGCCCACCAACCCTCCGCCACTCCACCCCTTGCCCCTCTGTAATTTTAATAAGCCATATTACGAGCTCGTGCCTACGGAAACAGCTTCCTTTTGTGGAGAACGCGTCCCTCGGCTCCGTTAATGTCTCTCGGATAATACGTTTCCCTTGAACGTATCCCAGGACCTCGATATCGATTTATACGTTTCTAGGATGCAGTTAGAAGTCGTAGGCACTGTGTTTCACGTTTGGGGGGTGGGTTAGAGCTCGGTGCCATGAGACACTGGCGAGAAAAAGCAATTTAAAGGGCGGAGATTAGCGGATTACGCGTTTGTTTCGTTCGCTTAGGAGGCCACGGGGGCCGTTTGGAATAAATGGGATATCGCTTTAATGAATTCTCCGGCGGAACGTCAGGAGGCGTCATCCCCAGCGCAGAAGGCGGTTGCTCGGGGATTAAGTGGGGCAATCTGCGGCATTTTTTTCTTCGCAAACGGCCAGATTTTTATGCCTAATTAATCGTCGGTTGTGCGAGGGTCCGGGTAACGGGGATTACACCGAAATTCGCGCGATATACCGTCTTTCAGCTGGGGCGATGCGATGATTTGTGCCCACGATTACGAAATTATACCCCTCTTAATTAGATTTTATAGAAAGGCCCGCGGTGGATCGTCGATTATCCGGAGCCGCGATGGTTATTAATTTCGCTGGTCGTATCGGTGATTCATAGTCACGGAGTGGTGACGATAAGCGCGGCAAAGTGGAATTCTGTGCGACAAGAACGGGTTAGAAACTATGTACTTAGCGACCATGTGCATTTGTTCTTCCAAAGGGTTAATCGTGGACGAAGAAGGGAACACCCAGGACACTTTTCCCCCGTGATTTATCGGTCGCGAGGCGCGGCAACGGGGAACGCTACCGGCGAGAGCGTTTGGTAGCCAGGGAAGAAACTGCAGGAGCCCAAAGTTATCCGCGAAGTTTCGAGTGCAGAGCCAGTTGATTTATCGGGCTCATTACTGCCAGGAAAGAGGGAGGGCTACAGCAACAGCCACCCCAGCGGCGTGTTTTACAAGACGGCATTAATTGCTCGAATTAAATATGCACCTCTCTCCGTGGCGTAATTTATTTCGGTTTCCTTAAGCACTTTAAGTCGTCGGGAACTCGCCGCCACGGCATCGCCGGAGCTTTCCACGGACGTTAATAATGGCCGCGTAGGATATTAATTGACGCCGCTCCTGTAAAAAGCTCCCACTACGCTTTAATCTTGACCGCGGACCGCTTCTTCCTCCTCACTACTATTTAAGTAGTTCACCTCGCTTGTCTCTCTTCTACTTCGAACGCCATATAAAGACGATCGCGCAGGGGTTATTTGGGGGATTTAATTGACGGGCCGATGTCAGGAAAAAAGTTTAGAAATCGCACTTTTACATGTCTGAATGACAAAGTGAATACTAGGCTTTAGGCGAAGCCTTTCTCTGTGTATATAGCTACTTAATAAGTGTAGTAGATAACGCTAATAACTGCTAGATATTTTTATTGATAATATTAAAATCGCGGGGCCCCGAATTACCAGCAGGGGTTCATAATACCACCTTTTCCTCTACTATTATCTTGGTATCACTACTTAGTCTATTTTACAAATCCCTAAAATCTATGGAATATTGGGTTGGGGTAAAAGTTAGTTCGCTTTATTGGTCCAAAGTCTATTAAAAGTAAAAATATATTACAAGTTTTTTTAATTAAACTAGTTCCCTTTTCTTGTAAAAGTATAAATGTAATAAAGAAATACATTTCTCTAATTGAAACGCCCGCGCTGCCCCATTTCGCCGCTTCATGTAGTCTCCAATGGGGATAGGGGAAACGGAACGAGAGGTGACATATATATTTCTTCCGGCCCTACGCGACCTTTGTAGCTTTTTTTTCAAGCGTCCTTGCCTCGGCGCGGAGACGTGTTTATTTTAACGCCCGAAGCGGTTTAACCCAGTTCCCTATTTCTCTTCCACTCGCTCGGCATGCGTGGTCAGCGAAATCGGAAGAGTCGGCGAACCCAGCCAGCCGTAAAGGTAAACAAGTTCGAGCGCCAGGACAATCGACGCGAAAAAAAACGTGGGAAAATAGAAACCTGATCCTCGGTTGGGGTCGTAAGCTGGCTGTCTCGCTCCTCGCACCTCTCGCTCTGCTTCCATTGATCTCATTGTCGAATGCACGGAAGCTTCGAGTGGGGAGCCGTAGACGGCTCTAGAGATCAGGCTTACTCCCTCGAGCTAACCTAATCTAGCTGAACTCGCGCTTTGGAGTAGCTTCTCGCGATACATATAGGAAATGCTAGTTACTGGTTAAATGTGAACGGGCTGAGTGTCATTCTAATAATTAAGATTTGCTAGGACTTGTCGCGTCTCCATAATTTAATTTATAGGTACGGTAGCTCACGAATATATTTGAGCGCTTACATTTGGAAGTTTTAACGAATGAAATGTAGGTATTCCGCGTTTTGGAACAGCGCCCCGTTAGTTTAGGTATTTGTAGAGTTTGGAAAAGCGTAAAATCGGAGAGTCGACGTTGGGGAATTGGTAAAGCGGCTGGACAGTAAACAGAGAATCCGCAGATCTTGGTTTCGAGTCCCATCAGCCGAGGTTACATTTTTCGCCTACAAAAATATGTGTATAACAATGGGGAAGGTTTCGAGAGCGCATATACCTAAATAAATTTAGAAAATCTTCCAACAACGTATGTATACACAGTATTCTCGACTACAACACCCGTGGGTACGCAAGTCAACAGAATCCAATATGGAAGCTCCAAGAGAAAGAAGCTCCGTTAATGACGATCCTATCGTTCACAATTCTGCAATGAGCCAAAGTCATATCAAGATCTCTGAACAAAATATGTTAACCTTGTACTTGAACACCCGACTGACTTTACAACTTCGCCATCCCTCCGTTATCAAGTGTATAACCCTCACCCTTGAATATTGTTTCAGAAACGCCTGGGACGAGGAGCGCCGAGCGCAGAAAGCCCTCTTCTTGCTGAAGACTCGAGACCGCCGAATAGCCTTCCTGGAGAAGCGCGTCGCGCAGTTGGAGGACGTCGCGGCGGACATACACCAAGTCAGCCTTCGAAGCTCCTCGAGGGTGTCGACCTTGGAGGGTGACAAGGAGGCAACCTCTGACCTGACGCGAAGCGAGAAATCATCGAGAACGGGCGACGAAACGGACGACACCACCATACACAGCTTCGACAAGAAAGTGGACGAAGACTGCCCGACCTCGCCGGAGAATCGAGTCTCGGTGCCGTCCCTGAAGCTGTCCAAGTCCTCCACTTCCAACTCCGAGATGGACATCTTTTCTACCCCTGCGATGGATCTAATTCTCGAGAGGAGAAAGTACCTAGCCACTAATGAGCGCGTTTCTAATCGAGATCAGATTTTGGAGAAAGTAATCAAGGCAGAGAAACTTGCCGAGAACATCTTGGACTCCAAGAGTGAGTCGAAGCTGAAGACAGTGAATAACCAACGAGCGTTCGACGTTGATAAGAACGATGCTGCAGAGGAACGGGGGGAAAAAGTAGCTTATGGGAGCAACGTTGTAGAGAAAGGTGGCGCTAGTGTGTCAGTGAGAAAGTGTGATGGGCATACGAGCAACAAGCAACAGCGAGCGAACTTGCCGAGGACCTCTTCGAGCGTTCCGTGGATTCGAGCGAAGCACAGCTTCCGGAAGAAGCTCCGCGGCTTCGAGCTGAAGACTGGAAGAGGAGCAGGGGAGCTGCCCGCTGGAGACGGACACCTAACGTTCGCCGCGTTCGGGTGAGTATAGATCGTTATCGTTTTACTTAGCGTTGGCTCGCGTCCGCGAGGAAACCACCTGTTCCATTAGGGAGCGGTAACTCGCATGACAAATCGATCCTCCAAGCGAGGTTGGGAAACACTGATCGATCCAGTAAGGCACCGGCCAGAGTCCAAGGGATGGATGTGCTCGGTCGGCGTCACGTAGGGGTCGATTTTTCCACGAGCGATCCAGTCCGCGCGCATAGACATGAAAATGCATGTAATTAGCTGAAATTGATGTTGAACCGCGAGCACGGCCGCAATTTTAATCGGCTGTCGTATGATAATTACGCGTGGCAGCCAGCCCTCGACCCACGCCGGATAAATCATCGCTCGCTGCCGCTCGCGCCGTGCCGCGCCGTCCACTGGCCCGCGCAACGATTCCCAGGTATTCATTTACTTCGTATTAATCAATGCGTGAAATTGATTACGGCTAGTCGTGCTAGTCCGTAACGAGGGTTGCCCCGATCGGCCGGGGATAGACGTTGCATGGGAAAAGAGGCGTTCTCTGGCACCCGACGCATAGGAAACCTTCTTTTCCTTTCAGATCCGATAAGGCAGGGGGGACGCGGACACTTATTCTTCTCGATTTTCTATGCTTCACTTCTATGATGGCGTTTTGGCGGGGGTAGAAAGTATAGTTGGTAGATAGGATGGAAGGAGAGAAAAGGAAGGTGCCGTTTCTCGTCTTGGGCTTGCTAGTGGACTATAAGGTTTACCTAGCAGACCCTACCTTTTTTCCGAAAAACGTTTTTATTACAGCCACAATTATTTATACGATGTTATAAAAACAGGAAAAGCATACATTTATTTATTATTTATGTACGTCTAATGGTAATGTAAATCGCTTTTTGAGGGTGTTCTTGTCGGGTGGTCTTTACAATTTAATTTGCTTGATTGCAATTTTTACATAAATTCTTATGATATTTATTTTTGTTTACTTTATGTGACCGAATTAATTTAAGTTGGCTCAAGGTTAGGGAGAAAAGGGCGCTGCTCTGGGTTGGTGTTAATAAATAAGCTTAAGGATAATTTAACATTGCTATACTTTGTGTTCTGTTACTTCAAGTTTAATTATTTAAGTCTAGATTAGACGCGGGAATGTTAGAAGTTAGAAGGAGGTTAGAGGACTTGCGAGAAAGCGGGATCGGTCGAGAGGCCGTCTAGTGGCCAAATTAGAGGGCCCGCTACAGTGTCTCAAAATATATGGTAGAGAAGAGAAATGGCAAGCATAGAATGTACATAATTTCTTGATTCTCTTGTTCATTTTCATTGCCCAGTGACATTATAATTGAAAAAATGAGGAAACAGTTAGCGACCTCTTCTTCGCTTCCATAGCTGATTCGCGTGCAAGAGTGCTGTTACACTTTCTACCAGAAACGACGCGATTGACGGAACAAGTCGGCGGTATTTTTGCTTCCTCGACGGGTGTCGCAACGAGGAGTAGGGGGGTCGAATCGATCGTCGTCACGACTCGAGAAAGACGCTCCTTAAATCGTAGACTCGTTACCCCGATCCGATCTCCACGATAGTCGAGCTAACAGGCATTACGAGCAGCGCGGCAAAATTGTCAGCGGTGACGAAATCAAGGGGTTTCGGACGCGTCGTGACAGCCAACCACTCGATGACCTCTGACCTTGGCAACTCGCGTTCGCGATTGCCGATCTACCGCTTCGTTCCCGTATAACCGATTCAGGAACCAGGCTCGTTGAGGGGGGAGTTAAGTAATTGTCTGAGACGATTGTGACAAACGTTCTCACAGAGTAGAATATTCTTTTTCTCAATCAATGAATTTAGTTTTTCCCAAATTTTTGCTACCGCTGTTTCTCTACTCTGCGTCTTTTTCACCTCCTTCCTGAGAAAGTAAATAAATAAATAAATCCAGGCCCCTATAAAAAGCGAAAACTAATCCCAACATCTATTACCTCACACTCCCTGCAACCTGCCGCAGAGAAGAAGGCCTTCGCCATGCGTCGATTTTCCTCTAATACCCACAGCTTTAAACACACGGTAATTAAGCGGGGAACAGTCAATGCCCCGCCACGTATGCGATACATCCAAGCTAATTGCACGTTCCGCGCATTTAACGCGCAACAATGAAAAAAAATCGCTCGCATCTTTACGAGCCCCGTGCGCCGCTAGATCGCGGCGAGCCGATCGAGTGAAGCAGAGGCAAAAAAAAGATATCGAAAAGAAAATGGGTTAATCGTCTGGGATCGACGTTCGCCTCGAAGCCGGGCCTCGTAAATAATATCTTTATGGGTCGCATAATGCAACAATTAAATTATGCGCGTGCCCGAGTCGCAATTTGGGCGGAAGGGCTGGTCCTCTTATTTACATTATCACCTCGGGTATTCCGCGATGTTCGCGACGACGCTCGCTGCGATATATCTTTATAGCGCGCTTGTAATTCGCCCTCGGCTCGGTTCCTGGATATTCGCAGTGGTGGTCAAAAGAAGCTTGGAAATAATACCTTTCGTGGGCACCTACATATCGGTAACTCTGGCGCTGATTCATAGCCCCGTGTGGATAACGTTGCTAATCAAGTGAACGCTGAGAAATATCCCGACTCTATGTTGAACAGAATTATGCAGCAGCCTCTGTTGAAATTCCCGTATTTTAAGGCTTCCTTTGACCATCACTGTGTGTATTGGTTACGAGCGTATCGCGAGCGTCGGTTCCACGTCAAAATTAATCCCCGCCGCCGAAACCGAGCGAACCGCTCGAGTTTCAGCAGGGCGCACACGGCGCGCAGGATGTTAATTGACGACGTTCCGAGGGAATATTATGAAAATGCGCGCGTCAGTTCGACCGACCGGATCGGCCGAGGCAGCGAGTCGTTTGCGTAATTTGTTATTGCGTACGCGAAACGCTCGGTATATGGAATTAACGAGCGGGCCCATTAAATTTAACGACCATTGACTCGGACGTCCACGTGGATGGTCGCTGCTGTTAACTCGATCGTCAGAATGCGATCTCCTCTTCCCTTCCCTGGGGAGATTCATTTCTTCTGCTTTTCCTGCCGTCAACCTTTTTGCCACTTGTTCATTTTTCTCTTTGCTTCGATTCCTATCGCGTCGCCGTTGATTCATCTCTTCATCCTCTACGACTCCAGCAGTTCACAATTTGTGGTCCGCATCTAATAAATTAAGGAATCTTCTCGCGAGAATTTTAGTCCCTTCCATCTCCACGTCTCGCCATTTCGCCCTGTGTCCTCCTTTTACCCACTTCGATTCGATCTCGATCGCCTGTCCCGTTTCCCGTTCGCCGTCCAATCTGTGCCGTCCAATTAGCAGAATCTCGGTGACACCGTGGCGGACATTAAAAGAGGTGCAGCGGGATGGACGGACACGGTGACAAAGGTAACGGGGCGTCCGAAGTGTCGGTGATCTCGGGGAGCCGAAGGCGAGTGGCATCTTCACTCCGCGCACGTCTCGCGTTTCTTTCAGCCGTGAGCTGCCGAACCTCCAATTAAAGCTAGCCACCGCGGCCGAGCTGGCAGCTACTTGTCCCTCGCGTACGCTTCGATTCCCGAGATTCGAGCAAACAGATAACGCGCCTCGAAGATCGAACTCTACCGAGCGTGCACGTGAAATCGGAATCGCCCTCGAAGGCCGCGTTAACCTCCAGCCATCCCACCACTCGAGGATGTACCAGCTGGAACTACTTATTAATCAACATCTCCCACCAAATCCAATCTCAATTCCGCAGAATTGAAATCGAATCATCGGATCGCTAAAAACTGCAAGCACGCAGCTAAACGCTCCGGTATTTGCTTATCAGTGGCTCGCGGTAAGGAGCAGCTCCACTATCGCAGCGCTACTAGCAAAAGGACAACGAGAAATATCGCGATTCCCTCGAATTCCACCGCCTCGATGCTGAGATAATCGCTGGAATTAGAGTCTGAAATTAACGAGGGGCAGCTCGGAAGCGTATCTGCGGTTCTCGCGCGGCGGCCAGCCACTGAACAAGCCTGATACGTGAGGAGACAGCCGCTATCTCTTTGCTGGCAGATTAGCGATCTTCCGGGCGTTCGTCCACGACGAAAATGACCGACGATCGGTGCTTTTATCGGCCGTAGAGGGGAGGCCGGGGACCGAGACATCGGTGGTGAGCAGCGATTTGCATAAACGTCCACGGAGACGTTGTTACCCCATCGCGACGCGACACGCATCTCGTCTTCTCCGCGCACGCAGACTGACGCGTGTTCCAAGCTTATCCGCGACCCTGATCGTGATTCATCGATCGATCGGTCTCGCTCCTTCGCCCTGTTTCGCCGGTAGCCGGCTGATCCTCTTACTTTCACCTTCTCTTTCTCTCCTCCTTTCTCTTCCCCCTTAATTCCCCTTGATCGACCAACTAACGAGAACGACGCCGCCGGCGCCCAGCCAGTGTATACCTACCTAAATTACGCGGCGAGCTGCTGCGGGATGCGCCAAGCCGTTTCAAGGTCCGCTAACGGTCCACCGTTACCAATGGGAGTCGCCTCGAAGGACGAACCTTCCACTCGGGGACCTTTTCTTCTTCGCCGGACGTTCTCCAGATCCGCAGCTCATTGCAACTTACAAAGTCTTTCGCTTTTCTTCCTAGCCAGCACGGTCGATTGTTCCGTTAACTCTGAAAGTGCGACAGGATTACACCTTGCTCGTTAATCTCCAACTTGTTTCAGCGGATCGCGAAGTGACGCAAAAATAATACAGGGGGACACTGTAATTTTAACCGGACACAGTTTGCGCCTGCGAGTCCTGGGACCCCGCTAGGCGGCCACGCAGTCATCGAAGACTACGAACGGTGTAATCCAGGGGGGTCTATAACCCTGGAAGAATCCTGCTTTCCTGTACCTGTCTCTCGAGCTCGTTACGCATGCTAACACGGACTCGCAAAACAGGGGATTAGTTAATCACGAGTGAACGAAATTGTTGCTGTCTTATATTCGAAGAATTCTTCGGAGCGGATGCTTCCTCGGTGTTGTTCCATTCGAGGATCGAGTGCTCCCGAAATCGGCTTCCAAAGAACTAGTTTCATCGACTACAGCGCGGACTAAGTAGCCGTCCGAGGACAATGGCCGTGCTACCTTCGCAGCGAAACGCTATACGATTATTTCGAGCGATATATCGCCCCCGTGAGGCTGGCCGCTGGCGAGACGGTAAAAGGACCTTTCTGGAGATCGAGATAGAGCTTATTGTCCTGAAACGACGCCGGGGCAGGTGTGTACGCTTAACAAATCGACCGTCGCTGCGGCGGAGGCCGAGTACGACTCTCTCGCGTCTCCCTCTCTTTGTCTCTCTTCTCTTACTAACCGGCTCGGCTCATTTCTTCAGCGAGTTTCCTTGATTAATCGCGTCTGACGGAGCGTGGTTACGGGGCCACTGAAATTTTGGACATCGGGGACACCACTGACGCGGAGGATGCAGCTGCGTGTCAATTTTGAAATTCTCAACGAATCCATGGACATTGATGAATGAAACTTACACTGCGTTTTCTTCCGCCGTACCCTGAATGCTGTAATGTTGCGTTCGGAAGAACTGAATTCCTGCAGCGATAGAATTTGGGTAGATGGGATTCTGAGATATTTTAACTGGAAGGGTGGGACGAGTTTCTCCGATGTTCGAATGATAAATGGAATCCGCGAACGAGGAGTCGCAAATGTGGCAGATGTTAGGGAACTCGGAAATGCCACTATGTTACTCTCGCTTTGTAAGAATTTCATCGCTGCCTTAACGCTGCGTTTGAACGTGCCAGTTAAAAATAGATTATTTCCATGAAAATTCATGAAGACGTTATTAACGCGATGTTCGCCGGATAATGTATGAAACGTAAGGTTCGCTCAGCTGTGGCGCGCTGTATCTTAGCTGGCTGTTCCGCCCTTGCCTCCTCTCTTGCCTCGTGTCACGGGAACCAATTAAAATCTGGAAAAGCTAAATCCCGTTTACTCGTCCACGGCGCGCGATTAATTCGTCGTCGGCCAATTAAGCCTGCGATAACCGCTGAATTAATTTCATCGCGATTTAGTTCGGAATGGTATCAATTACCCGGTTCCCTCGCTAATTAACAGCCGCGCTCTTAATTGATTGGCAACGTTGACCTTGGCAGGAAAGTAAATTCGCAACCGCGTGTTGTCGGTAATTACGCGGTGAAAAGGCTGCGCGTTTCTGCACCCTCGCTGAGTTGCGTGGATCCTGAAGACAATTCAGAGATTCAACCAGAACGAGCTGTAACAGTTCACCCCAAGTCCCCCTTCGAGACTTACAAGGGAACCTATCGAACCCGCACACGCCGACTTTTCATTTTTTTTATTTCACGGGATAATCTCTTTAAATACAACAATATCTAAAACTTAACAAGAGTCTGATCCCAATTACAACCCAATCTGTATATTTCGCAATCAACAATGCATCAGGGAGCAGAAGTACTTAGATGAACACAAATTTGATTTTGTGAGATTTTTATGAGACCGTTCATATTGAAGGGGTGAAAAGAGACCCTAAAATTGGGTGTCGAGAACATATTTTCTGAAGTTTTTAAAAACCGAGTAGGATGCTAGATTTGTCTTTAAAAAACTCCCACTTTAAAAAATGAAATTTTGTTCTATACCTAATAGTTCTCGAGATATTCCAGAAAATATGTTTTCGATCCCAACTTTGAGGGCTGATTGCACCCTTTAACAAAAAAAAACGTGTCAAATATTTTTCACTACTGGGTATTCTACAATACTGCAAACTCTCCTCAAAATCAGCGTGTGCGAGTTCGATATGTTTCCTTGTTAAAATATGTACCTACCAAGAGAACGAAGAAGAAGAGGAGAAGGAGGAGAAGGCAATAAAAGTTGCAAGGGTGGGGGATGGTTTTTAAAGCAGAATCCAATGTCAGTGATTGATGAAGGGTCGGCAGCAGGGTGGTCGTGGCACGAGCAAAAGACAATACAGGAAAATTAAAACTGTCCTCGATGGCAGGAATTGATTTCGCGCGTCGCGTGGTCACGGCCCGCGGAGAACAGGTGAGCGAGTATCGCGGCTGGAGAGGTTGCAAAAGTACAAAGTAATCTAGCTCGGTATGCCGAACGTGCCGAGGAGAGCGATCCTCTCCTTCTCCGCGGAGAGTGACTCCTCTGCTTTCACGATAACGAGCCACCGTCTATAAATCATAGCCGCGCGAGGATCGTTTCCGTGTAGGCCTCGGCCGGAGCGGAATTCTCTCACCCGCGAGTCTAATGGCTTCGTTTCCTCGCGCACTGGACGTCGCGCCGCCTCGAAATTCAGCCATGTGGGAGGAAAGGAAATGGTGAGGGTTCCGTAATTGATGGACGTTAATTCTTTTCGCGCCGAGTATCACGAGTGTCCTCTGCGAGCACCTCTCCCAAGCGAGCATAGAACTTTACAGGCGTTACATTACGCCCGACGACCGCTATAAATGCGAAACCGGCGGAATTGACAGGAAGAGGTATCGCGGAGAACACGGAAGGAATCACTCTTGCTAAAATGGCAGAAGGAAGCCGAGCGGCTCGGCTGGGTGGATCCTGGAGGCGATTTAAAATGGAAAACGTCCACTCGACAGGAGTCGCGCGTGAAAGGCGATCGTCCAGCCGTACTCTGCTTCGGATAACGCGCGAGAAAGTTACAGTTTGCCGCGGCGATTTGCGAACGATCGTTTCGCTGATACACGTGCACGATCGCCGCGCCTCTTTCGCGAGACTTTTCCAAGTCTCCAACGCGAAGAGGGCCTCTGGTGAAATCGTGGAAAAGCAACGGTCGCTGCTGAATCCCCCGAGCTTGGCCACCAGCTCCTCGCAAATCTGGCAGCGGCGATCTCGCAGCCTCGAGAATTAAAGCGGCGTCCTTTCGAGCTAGAAAGTGTGAAGCCGTTGCGTGTCTTCCACCCGCTGGAGATCGCACAGTTAAACGACGTTGCGTGCGCACGACCGTCGAACCCTCGCGACAATGAATCGCCGCGAAGAAATCCTATGGAAAGATATGCAGGTAACAGATTTGCGCACAGCTGCAGAGATTATTTTCAAACGCATCCTCCTTTCGCCACGAAGATACATTGACAACGCGGAGCTCGGGTCGAGCGAGACTCGACGAGGCAATCATCGATTTTTGGATTCGAACTGTCAATGATTCAAGGGAGCACCGACGGCCCCTCGTTTCACGGAAGCGTGCCGCGAGACAGTGCAGAACAGAGGGCGATTTATCAGAAGGTAGCTAGCAATGCGGCTAGGGATGACTGGTGCATCGCGAAGTCGGTGCGCTATGCACCAGAAGCAAATCGAGACCGCCGAGACGACCAGGAGAAGCTTATCTCGCGTGGAAGATGCTCCCTGGACCGCGATCGCATAAATCCAGGTCAAATCGAATGACCGGCGTGTTCCCCGGAGATCGCGACTCGCTTATCAGGAGCACTTTGAAGGGAATAAATTGCGCGTCTCTTGCGCCGCGGCCAGCACACTTTTCCAAGACTGCCTGAGAGCGTGTGGTGGAATTTTATTTAAATCACGGTGAAAACTAGGCGCGAGGCTGGGCGCATTCCGTGTAAATCGTCTCTGCCGGTGAAAAATCGCGGGGCTTCTTAATTCCCAGTGATTAATCAGTGCCAATCAATGTGAAAGTTAATCAGCATCGGTCCGAGTCAAAGTCAATCAGATTCAATCTGGTGGTTCGCTTCTTTTTGAGAAATCGCGCGTCGTTAGGAGACGCTGATTATGTAGATCGTTTCGGTTCGACAGATAACTAATCGCAATACGGTCTATCGTAGTAAAGTGGGCTTGTACTGTTACCTCTTATTGCGCCAGAGTTGATTAAAATTAATACCTACCCTACAGTTTTTCTCCCGCCGCGAAACACAATGAATGACAGTAATTATTCCAGTAAAAAGCAGATGATCACTGGCGCAGTTAACTTGGAGTGAGTTTTCGCTTGTATCCAGACCGAGCAGCAATCGATCGGAACGAAACCGATCGAAGAAATCGATTGCCTTTTCTTCCCGTCGTCCTTTTTTCGTCGCGTGCCTGCCGATGAGCCGTCGTTGACAGCTGACAAAAACGATCGGCTTCGTTTTGCCTCCACTGCTACAGGAGAGGAGAACTTCGTCTAGAGCACGAGGCTTTATTGAACGCCATGTCACATTGTGCTCAACTGGCTTTCCTCGAGCCACCACTTGCCGTCGATCGCTCCGCGAAATAAAATCACCGTGGTGCTCAAGTTACTTGGTATCGGCGCTTTGCAAAGCTAGCTTCCTAAGTAGGATGCTCGGAGAATATCAATATATTAAACTATACGTTACGCTTCGAATTCTCGAGTGTTAAGTAGTTTTGGGAGTAATAGGTCAGACACGCGAAAGATCAGCGTTTCGATCTCAGGCCATCTTCTTCGTCAATCCTTTGTCTTCCACCAATGTTTCTACGTTAAAATCAGCCACGTGCCTTCAACTTATTACGAAATTCAACTTCCGAAGCTTCTTGATTTGAGAAGAATAGTACAATTTGTCAAAGAGTGGTGTTAAAATTCTCATCCAGTAATCCTGTCGATCCCATTCCTCTCCTTCCCAAAGGACAGTACTGACTTCTATTTCAAAGAGAATAACAGACTTCCCTATGGATTAGAAAGAGAGTAAAGTAGAGCACCACTGTAGCAGTCCTTCCAGTAAATATTGCTGCCCCAGTGTTTCCAGCTTTGTAAGCTGTCTGCAACGTTACCATGCTCAATCCGTCATACGTTTCGACGTCCGGCGAATGTTAACACGACTTAACCGATTGCCAGCGGTTAGGTGTCTAAAAATGGCTACAGTGTGCCTTAATTACGATCAACTTGCAAGCCACTAACGAAGCCGTTCTACGCGTATTCTCTTTGACAGGATCAACAAGCATGAAACATCCTCTTAACCGGTTATTAGTCTCTCAAATCATCCTCGGTGACTGCATAGGATCTCCGAAGACAAGCTTTTTCATTTCAGTCATATCAGCATTTGTGGAGAGAGTTTATTGTAAATGTTTAACCTTTTGTGCCCATCCAAAGATACACTATAGACGGAGTTTTCGCGTAACCATGAGATAAAAAGAGAGGACGGGAGAAAGGAGGTAATATCCTCCGAGGGAATGATACACTGGGTTCTCGATCGATCAAAATCTGAGCGAGTCCATCAGAAAGTTGTCCATCACGAGAGGCGTCGAGGTGGGCCCAAAAGGCTGTCGAGATTACTCAAGCGGCCGCGAAACGCGACGCCTTCTCACAGAAAATTCGTCCTGCGACTCGGATCGTAGTCCTTAAAAGGCGTATCGCTCCTTGACCCACGTTCTCGCCAATCCGTCATGCTTGTCACCTTTCGGGACACGCGTATCCCCCCGTTTCACACTGTTACCTCCTCGAGTCTCCCACGGAATTCATAAAATCGCCAACGAGACACTGCTCCCATCGAAGTGAAACGTTTTACGCGTCCTCGCTTCGCCCCGCAAAGAAGATCCCAGAGATCCAGCCAAATAAACGAGGAAACCCGGCGAAAACGAATGCGAGGGCCGAGAATCGGTTAGCGAGATGGCGAGTGATGCAGCTCGCAGGAAGAGGGCGGCAAAGGAGGCGTCGATAAGTCACTGTTAAACGGAAGTCGCTGGGAACCGGTTGCTCGTCACCGTTCCTCCGCGCCTTCAATTATTCCACGAGGATCGGGCAAGCGCGAGGAGGAACATTGTATAAATCGTGGTGGAATCGTCGTTGCGCGTAATCGCCGAGGAAATTGCACTTTTATGGCCGCCTCGTGACGCGAGCGGACATTACACGCGCGATCTCGCTCGCGGATAGGAGGCCGGTCGCTTGACAAACGCGGATCCTGGCCACGGTGACAGCCTCGCAATTTCCCGACGCGAGTGTCCGCCTCGATTAGCCGCCGGGTCGAACGAGTAATTGATTCGGCGCGTTTAATTTCACGAAAATTGCCGAGACCGAGAGCAAGCGCCAAGTGCCGCTGATGGTTATAATTTACGGAAACAGGACTGGTCGGCTGACCGCATAAAGCACCCCGAGAGCACCGTTCATTATTTAGCCGGGTTTGCTTCTCTTTGCCGAGGATTTTCGCCGGGAGGTGCGTCTTCCTCGGCGTTCTCTACGCAGCACCTTCTTCCATGGAAACTTCCGGTTTGCTGGCTGAAGCAAGGGGGAATCCCTTGGCCTGGCGCGTTGAGAGTTTTCATCGTGGGGACGAGTACGGATGATTCCAAGGAATTTGTTCGAGAGGAGTAGTCGATTATACCTTTAGAGACATTGGTGGACACATACACTTACAATGTTTATTATAATATGTAGGCGAAAAAGAGATTTCTCGGGCGATGGGACTCGAACTCAAGATCGCTGATTCTGCAATATTACTCTTTTCCGAACTCTACAAATAACGTGTGGCGACACCGTCAGCCACAGACTCACTTCAGGGCCAACGGAGGAGGAAGCAACTTCCCAAGCATCGAATGGGTACAAATATAATGTACCGCTGATAACGTTTATGTACACCTGCGAGTGTACCGCTGCTAGAGGCCTCGAGAATTCTGTCATGTACTTTTCGTGTATTACGCGACTAGGCTGGACAAAGATGATGGACCCGATCCTCGGTCGCTTGTACCTCCTGATTGAATCGGCTCGATAGGTACACGTCCTCCCTTTGTCACGGTGCGTATATTCGTACAGACTCAATCGCCATTATTCCGAGCCGGCTGGCCGGCCAGTGTAAACCGGTTATCTTGATTTAATAACCGTCGATGTCATCCGAGTCAATCATCGAGCACGATCGTAGGTACAACGTGCGCGGCGATCGGGATTAAAGGCGAACGACAAGGCTCCGCTCTTCGCGAGGTTGGCTATGCGACAAGGCGAGGAGGACACGAAACGAGGACGCTTTCGAAGCGGTCGGTTGGCAAGCTTTCAGGGCAGCGCTCTGGAGATGGCGGACACGTCGGCTCCAGGACGGCTAGGGACGGGACAGGTTTCACCGTTTACGCTCGGGTCCGCGATTTTTCATATTCGATTAATCGACGCGGCCCGAACGTCAGCCGAAACGCTTAATCGCCGGCCGCGAGCCGCTGTAACTTTATTAACCCGCGGGACCTCTCTGCCTCGCCGACGCGGTTATCTCCCGCTTCCTTCGGGATTGATATGCCAATTAAGCGGTACCTCGAGGCTCGAACCGCCACAGCCACGCGTTCTCCGCTGGACGACATGCGTTGCTCCTTGCGTTGTACCGTTTCAACCGGCTGCAACGAAAAGGGAACACTCCTCGTGTCGCTGCGGCGGTTCTTACGGATTCGAGGATCGTATAAATCCTTGCCACTTCTGCTGCGAGAAAACCGGGCCACGCAGCTGAGTCACTGATGTCCACAACTATTTACTTTCCCCATCGCGAAATGAAAACGGACTAAGTTTCGAGCATCCGATCGGCTTGACTCCTTTTTCTCATACAATACCAATATGTATTCCCTCTCGGCTACGATATCGCACAGCAAAAATTACGAAGCAGAAATAAGACTGACAAACCAGGGCAAAGTTTAGAGGAAAAATACATAGCCGTCTGTTTGTAGTAAAAATATACGGCTGGGAGCAAAAGCTTTTAGTCAGATACGAGATTGCCACATTACACGGCGGACACGCAGTCGCAGTTGGCGGACGTGAAGTGGCAGGCGCGAGGAGGGGGTCTTTAGAATTCGCGCGGCCGGCAGAGAAAAATATCCGAGATGAAATCGGCGAGGGTCAAAATGCATGACAAATAACGCGGCTTGTCCACCGCGGAATGAAACAAAACCCCGGCGAAGACGCCACGGCCGCTTTGTTCCCATTGTGGCCGGTGTCACTTCAAGGTAACGTTGCATTCGGTCGGAGCGCGCGGTGTCGGGTCGCCATCAGATCACGCTTGATAAAGGGACGACAAATTGGTACCACCCGAACGACTGCTGCTCTTCGCGGAAGATCCGACCGCGATAACGTTCGTGTCGATAAACACGCTACACGGGCCCCGTCTCTCGCGATTTCATGCACGGCCGTGCGCAATTTTCGTACGTGTTTCCGGTACGTTTGAAAAATTGTCGCTCTTTGCGCGGCGGATCGCTCGGGTCGCTTCAGCGGGGGCCTGCGGCAGGCATGCAGCGCGTCTGGTACAGCAGAGGGGACGCACAGTGCGTTGAATCAATGGGAAGTCGGGACAAAAGTCATAACTTCTGAACTAATCGGTTTTCGACGTATATATATCCTAATACTTTTTTAACCAGCATATATAGATGCATCGATTGGTGTAGAAAAAAATATATAGTTGCATTAAAAAAAATTGCGGTGATCTCCATTTTTTATTGAATAAAAAGTTTTTTCTCAATATTTGCTTTGACAATTTGTTGCGAACTGAATACTGACCAACTTTCCTTCGAAACATTTTTGTATGAAATTATTTTTGCACGTGTATCGCATTTGACAGCTATTTTAAAACTGAAGACAGTATCCAGGTTACAATATTTGTTTAGCCCATTTTAAATTTCTTCTGTACAGTCAGTTAAGAGAAATAAGTTCTGGATTAATCGAAGAACTGCCATTTTGTTGTCTTTTGTGGCAGAACTAAATCACTTTTCAAATTTTTGTCCATTGAGCAACGCACTGTGGGACAGTGAGAATTTACGAGTCAGTCGCTCGGTGGAAACGGCAGATACAGTGAATAGAGTGATATAACAGGCGAGAGCTTCGAATGACGCCCAGATTTCGCGAGATTTCAGTCATATAATCGTCATTGATTGTATTCAGGAGATTTCTAATTGGTAAGGGACCACGAACGTAAGCTAAGCATCTCTTACACTCTCCTTTACGTCAAATCACCACTAAAACTGGACTCATTGTATTAAATTGAAAGGAATCGGACACAATTCAGCAGCGATCTCACAGTCGTAATCCGCCATTGTCGTGGCCGCGCTGAACATCGTAGCAAACGCCACAAAAGGCAGTCACGGTGTCGAATGAGAGGAAAATTGACGTCAGCGAGTTCGATCCTGCCACCGATATATCCGTTATAAAGTCGTCGCGACACGGCAGCGCGATATCGATACACCGGGTCCGAGGAGCACTTTGCAGAGATATCGATCTGCCGTACGGTACACGATCCGATCTCCGGCGCTGGGGTCGTTTATGGTCGCGACTCGTGTAACAGCGATGCCGATTGCGTCCCTGTACGATGCAAATTAATCGCCCGTCGTTATTACCCCAGCGACGGTCTCCTTTGCTTGGCCCGAGCGCCCTGGAATCGTTTCACGCGGGCGCCCTTTACTAAGCTGCCTGGATTCCTCGATTTATACCCGACGATCGCGAGCACACTCTCTCCGGCAGCGAGGGAACTCTTCTCCACGCTGCGATAATTCTAAACCAAGGATCCCCCTTTCTTGTTTGCGTTAATTGCCCGGTTAAACGCGTCGCGTCGGCTCGTTACTCAGCGACGCCGATTGTTGCGTTCAATCGATTACGCGAACCGGAGGAAATCGCGTGGGGTATCGGCATAAAAAGCGCAGAAAGAAGGGATTGAATATTTCTGAGCGTTCTCCGGGAGACGATTAACCTTCGGCCTCTCGCATAGTTAGCCTCCGCGAAGTGACGTCCATGTGGAGGCGCGTATACAGCGAGACCTCGAAGCGTCCGTTCGGCGGCGTTTAGGGGAACGCGATCGGCCGAGTTTCGAAAGAGGGGGCCCACGTTTACGCGCACGATAGCACGTAACGAGCAATTGGCAGGGGCGTTTTGTTGGCCGAGCTAAAGCGAGAACACCGGCCAGGGCTCGGGTATTTTTGAGTAATTGCCGGTATCACGCGACGCCGAAGGTGTTACTTGGTTGCAAACCCTCCCTCCTTGACCCGGCCGTCGTCTTCCACCCGGTGGGCTGGCTGCTTTTCCCTCGGCAAGCTTACTTGGCCCCCCCAGACACGGCAGTTAAGCAAAACTTGGAAACTGGTAGTTGGACGGTCGTCGCATGACTCCGATAAACGATTATGCCTTAACGGACCTAACGGCGGGGCCCTTAACGACCGGTTGCTTCAGTGCTTTCTCACGACATCGCAGTGCCCTGGCTGCTGATCGACGCGACGCGACGCACCGGACGGGCCTGTTCCACGACTTTGGGGAAACGGCTGACAATTAGGTGCCGAGTTAATTCCTCCAATTGCTCAAATTGCAAAGGGCGCGATTGACTCTTCTAGGATACTTTGCCTCTGCCTCGACTTTCATTTCAGTGTCATTTATAGGTATTAACATAGTGTGTAGAGAGTTAAAGTTGGCAGTAGAAGGTGTTGTTCACGGAAATCCTCTGGTACTTTAGGTACCCAAAAGTCTTCCCCCAGCTTTAAGGGGGGTTCTGCCTTGTGGGACCGAAAAAGTAGGTGATATTTGCGAATTTTTTATAAAAAAACTGTAGAACGGATTTATTTGAAATTTGGCAAGTTGCTTTATTGTAATTTTAAGTATTATTACAAATTTTTATGAGGCTATACAAAAAAAAGTGCGTGGAATTGCAGAACGTTGAAAAAACGGCTCGTGCTGTCACTGAAGGAAAGTGTCATATGGTTTATCTGAAACACAAGATGGAAAAGGGATTCTTAATCTGCATGAACATGGCTATCTATGGAACTAGAACAATTCAGAAAAATGAAAAATTGTTAAAATGGCAGCCTTTTGAAGAAAAAGTTCGAATTTCGTCCAAAAAACGCAAGGAACTATTTAAGTAAAAAAAGAACGGTAACAGATACAGCCATAATCCTAGTTCCATAGATAGCCATTTTTCGGTCCCACAAGGCAGAACCCCCCCCCCCCCCAAGAGAAATTGGAACGGACAATGAGAATAACTACATATCTCATTACCAAAATTGTAGGATCTTCAAACGTCCAAAGCTTCCTTTCATCCAAATCGTGACGTCTCAGATGAGACCAGTAGGTTCAGCAGATTACGGCCAAGGACGCGAGCATGTCACGAAATCCGCATCCTGGTCCCTGAAACCCCACAGCAGAGATAAAGCCGCTGGTAGAGGACGATCGCGAAGCGATGGCACGCAAGCTTTTCGCCTTTGCCTAGCAAGCACCTGCAAAGTGGAGCGTACGCAATTGGCGGCTTCTCTCTGTTGTGGTGTTCCGCGGCGTCACGCATCGTCGGTCACGCCGCAAATCCGCTCGGGCCGCGATCTCGCTTCGGCGTACCCAGCATCCTGTGCAAATTGATTGCACCGCGGCATCGAGGACCCTCGCGCCTGCTCGATCCATCGCTCGCTCGGTCGTTGTCCAAGGGACCAGGATCCTCTGCAAATACGAGCTTTTTGCGCCTTTCTGTGTGAACCAGGCCTCCGCGTCTAATTAACTCTTCGCCTCTCGGCAAGTAAATCATGCGTTCTCCTTTTCTGAGGCATTGTGGGGCAGCGTGATTATTTTCAAAGTTTGAAGATGGCACTTTATTTTCCCTTATGGAATTCGCTTCGATATTTGTGAATTCTGTGCTCTTTCCAGTGTAATATGATTTGTCAGAAAATAAGCGTTACCGATCGAACCCGACGCAAACATCTCTCAGCAGGTATTACTTCCGCGAGGAACGACTCGTCAGGAACCGAGCACGAATCCCCAGCACCAAAGCCTACTTTGTAACCACAGATATGATCGTCAGCGTTTTTCCTCAGCCGCGGATCGCGGATGAGATCGACCAAGCTCGATTAAGTTCTTCCCCCAACGGTGCCGTTGGATCGATGAAAAAGCTGTTGGCATCCGGCGAAACCGACTCCGCGGCCGAAACGAAAATTGACCGATTTCAGGCAACCGAGCGACAACGTGTACGAACTGCACGTGCACCTCTTTAGTGGTTTCCATTCCTCCATCTCTTTCCTTCTTTCCGCCCGTGCCTTCCCGCTCTGCCTTGTTTACCATTTTGTCAAAGTGGATTCGATTTGTTCCAAGCGAGAACCCGTATCCACTGATCGCGGTGCTCGAGAGCCTTCTTTCAGGAGGCTGCAAAGACGATTCCATCAGCGGCGTAAGTAGAATACTCCGCCCATGCTCAGCCATACCTGTACACATCACTGTAGCCATCATTTAAAACATCCACCGAAGAATTCCGACAAAAAGCGACAAGGACAATCCTCCCCACCTTCCTCGCACAATATTGACGGTAATAGCCGCTCGTAAGACGCGGTTGATTCCCGTTTCCTATGAGTTTTTCCCGCGGTGGCACTGGACAAGCCGAGCGGCCGCGGTCGTCGCGCAGCGAAGCGGACACGCACAGTCGCTTCTGGCACGCTCGATCGTCCCCAGCTATTCCCCCGTATTAATTTGCTCGAGCGTGCATAAGACAAAGCGAGCAAAAGCGCGCTGTGTCGCCTCCTGCCCGATTGCCCGCCGATGATAAGAATCATCTACTCCCGGCGTCCCACGGTCGCCCTTTCTTTCGCTTCTTCGATGATCCTTCTTCTTCCGCCTGTGCTCCTCTCCATCATCCTTGCTTCTCGTGCTCTTTTTCCTCCTCCCCCCTCCCTCCTTCACCAGGGGCTTCTTTCTTTGGGGAGAAGGCGTTCGTCGCCGTTCCGTTACGGATGGCTGGCCGGTCGACGACGGTCTTTTGTGCCGTCGCCGGTCATAATGACACCGGGGCAAAAACTGTCAATGCTGCCGCGTGTATCGGCTTCCATGCATGCATTAGGAGCGGGCCCACACTCTACCGGGCTTTCTACGACCCGGCCCGCTCCCCTTCGGCCGTCCCTTTACGCTTGATCGACGCGCGGCCCGATCGCACCGAAGTCTCGGGCCTCAGGTATTTTATCGAGCCTTCGGCCCTTGTGTCTTTGCACGAGCTAATGGCGGCGATAATGCGGGGGTCGAGGGAGTTCTGCGCCATCGCGTGGACGATGAACGTTTGGGACAGGTGTAGCGGTTACGAGAGAAGAACGAACCGACGGTTTTCGGGATACCTTCGAGGAGCATCTTGGTGTCTCGCGGTAACTGGGGTCATTCCGGTCTGCGCGTCGATAAATTAAGCGATTTTCTGGAATTTATTGCGAAGGAAGGAAATATAGTAATGGTATTAAACTTTCTGCGATTTATTGAACTACATTTTTACCTTCTAAAAGCATTTTAAAAACATTAATTTTATTAGTTTTATATTTTTTAGTTGCTGTAGAAATGTAGGTTAATAAATAGAAAAAAGTTGTATACCATTATATTTCTTTTCTTCGCAATAAATTCGTGACAATCGCATAATTTGTCGGCGCAAACTCGAGGCTAATTCTTGTTACTTTGCATCGCGATGATCGCCTAACGGAACCAGCTCCACAGCAAAGGTAATCGAAGAGTTTCCTTTATAACAGACTTTTTATACCCTAGGAGTCCTCCTTATATCGCAGGAGCCTCTGGTTTTTGCTAACCGTGCAACCTGGCGAGGCCTGCACAGAGTGATCCGTATTTCTTGATGTACGAGACTCCTCGTAAAAACCGCCTCGAACGGTCACGCGTTTCAAGCGGAAAGTAGACGACAGAAGCACGTTCCTGTAACGGTACAGGGTTGATAAACCGAAGAAGAAGGATTGTCGCATTAGACGCCCAGCAAGAAAACAAATTACTCGAAACTAATAATAACGAGGGCGTGCTTCTATAACGGTGCACAGGTGCGCGGATCGAGTTGATCGGGTTCGACGCGTTCACGTGGCAACAAATTGCTCGAATTTGCAATCGTTCGCGTTGCGTAATGCGATTAAACGCTCGCTACTTGCGATTACACGGTAAAAATGTTTCGCCAGCAGCTCGAAGGTCCGCGGGCGTGTATTATCGCGAAAATCAATGCGAAATGTCGGAAGCTCTTCAAGCATCAAATGGTAACCTTTACGAGTCAGTGCCTTCGCATATCCCACACACGTTCAGCTTCCCAGAATCGGATCCTAGAACGAATTAATCGCGGGACAACGAATTCGAGCCACTTTCCGCGCCAGCGACAAGCGAGCGGAACGCTGCTCGAAGATGAAGAGCGGTCCAGCCCTCTGAAGGAGTAACAGATGTTGCCCGTCCTGCTCGTAATCTGTCCGCTGGCTTCGATAATCAGAGGCGATTACCGTCGTCCTTCCTCTGTTCTTCAGTGTCCCGTTTCATCCTCTCTCTTGTCGCAGCCGGTCGCCTCGATCCTTTCCGGGGAAAAAGGCTTGACAAAAAGAGAATAAGCTGGGCGTTTCTTGCCGGCCGAACACCACAGGAGGATCTTAATCACCGTGCGATAGGCCTTCTTTCGTGCATTCTTTGCCGAACCACTGAATGTCCCATTCAAGTCGCGAGCGTCGCGAGGCTCAAGAGCATTCCAGCCTCGCGCTACCTTTTTTAGTTTTCTCACTGTATCGATGGATCCTTTCTCGTCCTCTCCCCGAGCAGACTTTCTTCTAATTTCCTCCGAGAACCAATCCTAGTCGCTCCTTTAACCGTTCACCGACGGAAAAAAGCATCCAGGAGCTAATTAAGGAGCACGAGACTCTAATGCGCGCTCGAATCGCGAAAACTACTTTCCACGCGGTTAACTGGTTTAACAATCGACAAATTCGTGTAACCATTCGCCCGGCTACTTTCTCCGTTATTGTAATGGACGGATAAAACACGGTTATCTCGCGGAACGTCACGCGAAATTACGCCGCGGATCTGCTTGGCTGTAAATGGACTTGTCGCAACATTTTAACTTTTTGGGGCGTAATTGCAGGTGGAGAAAAACGGGAGATTCGAGGGAACGATACGGATTCGTTCCGCTTGTGGGGAGACAAATTCAACGGCGACGAGTTAAACGGCTGATTCGCGGGACAAAAAGACCGGGCATTTCGCGTTAATTAGGTTTCTTGCTTGTGTTTGCACGCGTCGGGAGCCACTTCTTGTTTGACGCGGTGTTTCGCTGCGTTTTTGCCAGGGCGCAAAAGGGAAAGTTACAGTGGGCTAATGGCGTTGGTTAATATTAGCCAATGTTAGTTACGTTGTGACAGGATGCTTGCAAGAAGCTCTGCGAGGAAGCTCGGTAGTACGATTAGCATAAAGAGAATGTTATGTTGATGCGAAGGGATCCTGACTTCGAAACAAAAGCAATCATAGGGAATAATAAAACAGTAGGTATTGTACATAACAGCAGTTACACCCCAACTATGACAGAAATGTTCCGCGTCCTTTTCTTGGGTGATTTACTTGCAATTTCATGTGGAAGAGGCTTTCAAAGAAATGCTTAAAGGGACCCTCGGGTCAAAACACTCGAACAATAGGTAATTTTTATGAATTTATCAGAAGAAGAGGTTATAACATATAACTTCGTGGCAAAAACACCAAAATTAGTGCACTTTTGAATGAAATAGTGCAAAAGTACGAGTAATTTTACTCATAAATGTGCAGGTAAAAGAATCCCGTGTTTTAAAAAAGTACGATAGACGATGATACGATAGCGAGTCCAATTACGAATAAAATGCCTCAAGGGCTTTTTGAATCGGTTCATTTAGATCTTTTGGAATCGTGGTTACTGTTTAGGCATCTCTTTTTGGTAGTGCCGCACTAAGCGCCACCTAGGAAATGCATCAAGACCGAAAATATGAAACAAATATTTCTATTGTACCCTAACGAGTGTATTAATAAAATCCCAAAACATTTTTTGGGATATGTTATAACCTCTTTTTTATAAAAAATTCATATAAATCAGCTATTTTTCCAGCGTTTTGATCGGAGGGTCCCTTTAATCCTTCCCAAATCAATGGGTTAATTGGGAGTTGGAGATATTCTGCATACGATCGCTTGACGAATACCAGTGGCCGGTAGACATTTATGAGCGATTCTCGCGGTCCACGACTGTGGTAGCCTGGTAGCGAGCGGGGCGAATTGCGCGCGAGCAGGGGCCATTTATTCATCAAACTGAATTACGAGGAACGCGACGTGTCCGGGATAGGCTTGTCGATAAATTACTCGACGCGGCTGGTTCGTCGGTGAAGTCGACCGCCTCCAGTCGCCTCCTTGTTTGTTCTATTCTCTGTTATCCCCTAATCAAGATCAAAAGCTGCTACGCGCGCAAAAAGCCCCGCTCGACCGCCGTCACGACGGACTTGTTAAGCTTCCCCATGGTAAATTAGTGGCGGGCTCCTTTAGCGGATCGATCGAGCCTCCGACGATGACAAATAACGATAAATGTTGCGGAGGGTCCCTCTCGGTTTCCTTCGTTGGTGTTCCTCCAAGTAGAAATTGGATCTTTGATAATAGATGAATCTGGGAACATAATTAAACATTTCAACTAGACCCCTGCAAATCCTCTTTGAAAGTTAAAGTCGTTCGGGGTCGATTCCCCCAGTGCCAATAGCAAGCAAGACGTGAAAAGGTCCTTGCAAAGCGGCGGATGGATCGAGATGGATCACGGTCGCTGGATAAAAGGGACAAGATCCAAGGATCCAGGATCCAAGCGACACCGAAACGTCTCGGTGATTTTGACAGTCGCGCTGTCCCGCCATGATGAATGAAGGACTCGCGGGACGATCGACGTTATCGTAAATCTCTCGACAACGGGCTATTGTGAAGTCACTCGTCATCCGTTTCGATCTTGTCGCGCGTGAGCACCGATCGAGCAAAGTGAGGTCAGATCTGTATCTGATCGTCGAGGGGCAATGGGGAGGGTGGGGTGGGGGGAGCCCGCCGAACTCGATTCAAATTCCGATTAAGACCTTTTATAACGCTCGTAAATGTCGTACAAGGCTGTGAAATCGACGGGGGAACGTCCGCGTCGTCCCAGTGAATCTTCCAGCACCTTTTTCTTCCATGCGCTCTGGATGGCTTCGACTCGTCCTTATCTACCATCTTGCGAAAACACGCGATACCCTTTCCTCGAACCTGATCGGGCCCTTGTTTCTATAGACATTCCACGTTTGACGAACCGCCGTATTTAGCTATTTGTAAAGTTTGAAAGAGAGTAACATCGGAGATTCGACTTTGGGGGAATTAGTAACGCGGCTGACCAGTACGCAGAGGGTATTTTTCCCCACGCAACCCCCTCGCCCCGCGAGTCTGACTGAGAAAACATGTAAATATTTTTACCCTCCCCCCCCCCCTCTTGCAGGGGATAACGTACAGTAGTACGAATATATATTTAAATATGTAAGCATAACTGAGTATCCAGTGCGGGAGTCTAGATAGTGTTCGAGCAACCGGACACTCACGAACCATTCCAGATAATTGAGCTTTTTTCTTATGTTTGTTGCACTCATCAATTCCACACAAATGTACTCCATTTTGTCAATAAACATCATGATAAAAAAAAAATTAAAAAAACAGTACGCATAGAGCCTCGCGGATCTTCGGTTCGCGTCCCATCGCCCCCAAGGATCTTTTTTGCCTACATTTCACCACAGGAGGGTGAGCAGTATATTTGAAACTGCTTCCAATCCCTCGGCAACAACTTCAGGATGTAGAACAAAAGCATTTCTAAAATCGTAGAAATGATCGATTCACCGCAGCGTTGTCTCGTTAATTCCGCGGGAACACGAGTAAATCCTCGAGAACTGTTGGAGGTTTCCCCTTCCATTTCCGCCCCGGAACAAGAAAGAAGCTTTGTTAACCCCAGCCCACAGCCCCAGAGCGCGAGGAAACTTTGCATCGGCCCGCGAGCCTCGAGTGCAGTTGCGTTCCTCGTTATTATCTCCGCGGCAGGCGAGCGTTACAGCTTTA
Organism: Andrena chrysosceles; assembly: GCA_963855975.1. Lineage (NCBI taxonomy): Eukaryota > Metazoa > Arthropoda > Insecta > Hymenoptera > Andrenidae > Andrena > Andrena chrysosceles. The sequence continues at coordinate 2,186,590 of OY979766.1, read as the reverse complement.
TTAAGTGACCTCGAGAGTGGCAAGAAAGTTGGACGGTGGGGGATTGCTTCCCTTCCGGTCTCCGTGATCGCCACCACGAATCTTGTATTTAGGGCTGCTCCTTCTATTTCTGGCCGCCGTTAGATGGTTATCGCGAAACGTGGAACGGCCAGACACCAAGGTTAGACGCCTCGATCGGGCGCAGCTCAGCCATCAGTATCGATTCGAAACACCCGCGGTGCTCCTTATCGTAACTCCGGCGAAATCCGGTGCCTCGCACCCCTCGAACCACGCAGTGCACACGATATTGACTCCTTTACTTGCCGTTTAGTGAATACAGAGGCTACAGACACGTCGTCAGCCATCATCAGAATTCTTCGCAAAGTAGAAACCTCACCTCCTCTCGATATTTCCCTGAAAATCGAAGCTCAATTTCTAAGTGAGTTGAGAGCAAGTTGCAGCATGAGGATGGATCCTCGTCCCCAGTGTCCTCGAGGCAGAGCCAGCGAGTGGCCGACGTAATAAGGTCGATAAGCCGAAGGCAGGGCACGAGCGTCGCCAGAAAGACGCCGAAGTCGAGGGACGACCGTCCTGAGTGGACAAGGTCCGCGAGCGTATCGCAACAGGGCGACACCAGAAAGCCGTGAGACGTGATTGTCGAGTTATCGACGGGCTGGCTCGCTCGGGTTCCTTTGGCTGCTTGGGGCATAGGGCCGCCGCGCGGACAGCTCGGCGTTAATCACGCCACGTGGATGGCCGTCTGTTCGTCCATGAATCGCCGATACATCAATGTCCATTAAAGCCCCTTGGACGAGGAGAGCGCGATTTATATGGGTCGCTGCGAAAGTTCGCGACGATCGCCGCCGCGTTTCTGCTGCGCGGACTTTTGCTTAACGCTGCTCGATTAGTCCGCTTGGTGAACGGATACCGTGACACGGCATTTCTTTCAACGCGTACAAAAGTAACGCTAAGCGACTCTGATAAGTTGAAAGGAAGGGTGACAAAGGATTTAAGACGAACACGTAAATATTCAAGTTTCTCGAGGAAACGCAGATTCCCTTTGCCACCCCCCGAATATTAATTCCAGTTCTTAAGCGGCGATTGCAGGGCTCTCGTTAAGAATACAAATTCCCCTTTCAGTTAAATCGGGTTAAGAGCAGTTGATACCGAGCTTATCCCTCATGACCTCCGCGAAAGAGGAAAAAAAGGGTGAAAGAGTGTCTCACCCCCCGAGAAATGTCTGTCCCGTCATAAGTATCGCAGTTACCGTTTCACCCTTTCCACGATCTCGACGCGGGGAATAAAGAAAGGAAAAGAGCGAAGAGAGGTGGGGTGGGGTGCCAGTTACGGAGGATGTTCAACCCCTCGCTCGATCGTTTTCCCCGGGGTGCCGCGAGCGTAAAGCTTTATGCACGCGTTTCCATCATACCGGCCGGCGATTAGGACGTATCGCCGTTAAAAATGCATGCAATTAGCCGACGGGGCCCGAGGCTCCCTTAAAAACGCGCTGCTTCTTAGGAGGCTCCAACCCCTTCCTTCCCAACTTTGGGTGACAAAATTACGATCTACCGGGTGCCGTTAATATCAACGTTCCTGGAACGCGTGGGGAGGAAAAAACGAGGGGATAAAATCCAACGAAAGGGAGATGATCTGCGAGGCTGGGTAGACATTGGGGTTGCATTTACAACGCCGCGAAATATTTCGCTGCGAGCCAAGAGTTGCCATTTCACCGGGACGGTTAATCAAGCGCGGCACGAGTTCCAGCCACGAACAATCAAGAAAGTGGCTGCAAATAATCAGCTCGCCCCGTGTTAGAACGCAAGTCACCGTCGGAACGTTAAGCAAGTTCCCGTTTCCGATTTCACCGAGGTCCTTCTTGCCGCTCGCGCATCCGCCCCGAAATATCGTACGCGCGGGCGGCAGCGACACGCACGTGGAGTGTTTGACGAGTCTCGTTGCCGCTCATTACTCTCCGGTGGTCGCGTCATTTGTCTCCGGGAGAATAATCGACGAGTCCGTTGGAGTCTGTTGAAGAGAGCCGCGGCGCTCTTAGCGGAGAGGTCTCGTCGAAGGGAAAAAGGGGGCGGTGGGGAGGCAGAGGGAGGGCAGAGTAATGGGGCTGTCGCTGCGGAGAGTCAACGAGAGCCCCGCAATTATGTAATCGCTGTGTCATTGCGTTAAAGTAATTCCATTAGCTAACGAACGGCGGGAAGGAAGGAAAAACGTCCAGGCTTCTTCTATAACCCCGAGCACCAGTTACATTGTAAGCGTAAGCCTCGGAGGTCAGGTTCTCACCTTCCTACGTTCTTCTTTTCCCCCGCCGTGCCGCTCCAAAGTCAATCGTATTGGCGATTTTAATGCGCTGTCGAGACCCGTGGCCTGCCGTGTCACGTCGTGCGCTCCATTCCAGCCCGATCGCGATCGATATGGCGAATGGATTTTGCTCGGTGGGCTTGGAAACCGAGTGGATGAATCGGCCTCGGCGGACCCGTGAGATTTATGCAACGTATTTTTAATTATTGCTGATTAAACGGTGTCGGACGAGGGTGGCGAAGGATAAGATATGTGCGGTGGGCAGAGAGTAACCTCGACCCTTAGTCGCTCAATGCGTAAGGTACTTGTTCCCTTCATTAACCAGAGGATCGGCTACGTTTACACGCGAGCCTGCAGCAGGATCTCTCGGTGGGGTCAGCCGAGAGTTCAGGCTCGCGTTGCATCGGATCACGCGTGACACAGGGCGAAGGGCGGGGAGGAGTGGCTGAACCCGAAATCGGCGATTCGAGGGCCCACGATGCGCACGTTATCCAAGGGACTCGGCTACACGAGTGTCCGCGATTAAATCAGTCGGCCGCGATGTCACCTCCGGCGCGCGGTATGCGACGAAGGAATCCTTGACAGGAGGTCGCCGGATCCTGGAGGCCCCCTGTGGCGCATGAATCACCGCGACTCGCCTCGCCACGGCGTGTCTTCTTGTCGCCCCCTCGGCCAAGGTGACAGCTGTCAAGTGGCTGCTATACGGCGCGGCGCGCTGTATACGCCGTACGTCGCGTCGTACGCCGTGTAGGAGGTACTCCAGTCCACGTGAAATCTTCTCTCCGAGTCCGTGTGCGACCGTGCACACGCGCACCACGCGTACTCGCATTGGCGTAGAAGCTTTGCGCCTCCTTCCCTCTGTTGTAAATTTCTCCAGCTTTTAAAGCTCTGCAGCAGCCACCGCTGGACACTCTTCTACTATTTAGATGGAAAGATTTATGCTGGGAGATCTATAGCGACGGCAACCTGGTTCGTGAAAGCCAACGATTCTTCTTCCGCGGAAGTAGGTTTAAAAGGCGGGATTCAGTCTCGGCTTGGGGGTTGTTTCTTCTGTGATTTTGGTTAACAGCTTTGGGAGGGTTTGGCTTAGTTCTGGTACTTTGCGTGCGCCTGTACGGTGACCTGAATTTTTGTAATTCTCCAAGCTTGGAGGTGAATCGGTGGTGTGGAGAATGTAAGGTGTGGTAGGTGTTTGAAGTTAGGGTATAAGAGTGCATCGAGGGTATTGCGATTTCTTGGGGACGAAGGAGACTCGTGGACGCCACTGGAGGCTTTAGCAGTGTTTAAGACGTGTTTCTTTCGTACTATGTATCTGAACGCAACACGAACAATTAATAAGCCAGAAAGAATTATGTCAGGACAAGTAAGGTACAACTGACAGGCAAGAAGAATCAAAGTTCGTTTAAAAGAAACGTATGCAGTTGGAACTTTCCTTTTCCTTTGTGCAGACTGACACGCTACCCGAAGCTCGCTCTGCTGCAGAAGTCTCACTATAATTTTTTCACATTGGGTCATCCATCATTTAATGCGTTCTCTCGTAAACGACGAATGCCTCCCACGCAACAATCCACGAATCATAAGCAACCTCGATGCACTTCAAATTTTTCCATCTTTCTTCCATTTGGGGGATGATCGGATGTGAGACAGACTATCTTCTTCAAAGTCTGTGTATCGGTTTACCTAGCGAGCAGTCAGAAAACAGAAAGTAATACAGGCACTTGATCGGGCACTTTGTCAAAACTAGTTGTTGCGGAGGGAAGAGGAGAGGAGAAGGGTGAACTATTTCCCAGGGCTCGTTAACGTCCACCTGTGTTCTCGCGCCATTGCGTGCACACACGCGTGCACGGGCCCTGCTCGCCTTGACCCGCGGCCCTTGCGAGCTACCTCTGAGGGATGCTCGTCGATCGCCACGCCGTAAACCGGAATTAAGATACTGGGTGACCGTGCGTTTCCCTTCGATAACGCGCCATTGTCATGCTACGCCACATTTCTTCCCCTAGCAGAGCTAGCAGACGCTCTGGAATAGCTTCCAGCGAGATTTCATGACGGAAAGTTCAGCTACACAACTCTATAGTGGTCAGAGCGTACTAGAGAGATTCCTGTGGATTTAGTTGCAAGTCCCAGCATCACGTTTTATTTTCCGTTCTCTGCTCTAACGATCTACACTGACGCTGGGACCGGAGGATATAACGATGCATTAGCTGTTAAGCAATTTGCCTTAGAAGACGCTGCAGTCAATTTGGTTCAGCGAGGCATCCCCCATTCTCATGCAGAAATCTGGGAACATCAGCTTGATAAACCGTCTTCTGAAAAGTGCGACATCCAAACAGTGTTAGTATGACTATTTTGCGAATTTGAATCAAGACAGCATTTGTACCTCTCTCTCTCTCTCTCTCTCTCTCTCTCTCTCTCTCGAGTTCCTCCTCAACTACCGATTCCTATGTTCAAGAATCGATTAGAAGGCTGAGGACGAAACGCACACCAAATTCCTTTTCTCTTTTTCAATCGTACTTTCAACACACTCACGTCCCCTACACCCTTCCTCCTCAGGTCCCTCTGACCCTGATGCAACTACACGGGAACCTGAAAAATCTTGACTTAGGTATGTTCCTCGCAGCTGCAACACTCAACCCCAAGAAACCACCTCGATCTCAGAGCATCCGCATCCTTCGCTGCTCACTGAACGCTTCATCTTCCATCTCGACGTGCACTCGACCCAATTCCTGGGGTTCCATTGAAGCTAGGTATCTGTTCCACTCGTGGCCCGAAACAAAGGCGAGCCTCGATCGCGGGCTAATGCCACGCGTAACGTTAAAACCTGCCGTTATCGCGATCGGTTCCGCGGAACAATGTAAAATCTCTCGGCGAAGGGGCTAGTGGAGCAGGCGAGAGGGGCCCCCGGACAGTCCGTTAGCCGCCGTTTCCCTCGGAATCGTCCGTGATCCGAAACGTCGCGGTCGCGTCGCTGCACTTTGTAGGCCGGCAGGTCAGAATGGCCGTTTTGCACGTGGCCAAGCCATTCCGCGTCGTGACTGGCGTTAGGTGTTGCCGCGTCTATCACGCTCGCGTACACGCTGCCACCCGGTAATTTAGTGGCGAGTCCGAAGTCGATCTCTCCGGCCGATAAAGCCACGCGAGAGGAGCGACAAGGGAGGTTCGCCGCAGCGAATAATTCAGGGTCGAGTCCATTTCCCAGTCGATGGATAGAGGGAGGCGACGCTCTTGTATCTGGACGTTTGAATCGACCGCCAGACGGTCCCGATCACTGTAATGACGGAACTGGAGGAGACTCGCGTTCCTTGGCGCGTTGCTTAGTTGTATGTAAAAATTTTGTTACCTATCTTTAGAACAATGTCTTAAGAGACTATACAAAAATTAATAGAAAAACATGCCTAAATCTTAATTTGTTAACACTATTCCTACCGACACATTTCACGTCATTTGACCGGTCGCGTTAGGTAAGACAGACTACAAATTTTTCTCAGAAAATAAACAATAAAACAAGAAGTGAATATTCAAAAATGTATTATACGTATATTTGAGGCAAAGTCGTGAAGTTTAAAGGCGATTCAATTACGTTGTATATAGAAAATTTTAATCGATATTTTAAAAACGGTCTTTTGACCGGTTCGTGGTAGGAATAGTGTTAATTAATCTTCTAGACCCCTCACAAAAACATAGGTCGTTGGCGGGATGTGAAACTACTATAGAACAACAGCACCGAAATCAAATTTAATTTGTTTTCATGAACTACGGATATGAGTGTAGTTACCGTTGCATGTACGGATTTTTTTATCAAAAACAAATGTTTTGAAATACGATCGAAAAAGTGGTCATCTTATTCGCGGATTTTCGAAACTTTTTCTTCTAAAACGCATCATTTCTATACTATACTCATATAGTTTACAAATAAAGATTTATATTTGATTTCAGAGCTACGTTCCAAAGTTCCTCATCCCACCAGCAACCTATGTTTAAATATATTAAAGTTTTGGATGTTTTTCTATTCATTTTTTTTATAAACTCTTAAGACATTGTACTAGAAATAGGTAACACAAATTTTATATAAAAACTATAAATTATTCCTGAAAAAAATTCTTAGAAAAGGCTTATGTTGCCGGCCGTCACAGTAGTATTCCCCTTTAAGGGGGAACACCACTGTGACGGCCGGAAAAATGAGCCCATTTTTAAGATTTTTTTAAGGGACAACTTACAGTTTTATTATAAAATTGTTATTACCTATCATTAGTACAATGTCTTAAGAGACTATAAAAAAAAAAGTAATAGAAAAACATGCATAGATTTCCATATACAGTTAATCTCCTACATCCCTCACAAGAAAACATAGGTCGCTTATCGAAACGATATCTTTGGAAAGGCAACTCTGAAATCAATTTTTTTTTTTTAATATAATCCTTATGAGTGTAGTTTCCGTTGTACGTACCGATTTTTAAAAAAAATTATTTTTGTAAAAATGGTGCGCTTGGGAAGAAAAAGTTTCGAAAATCCGCAAAAAAATGGATAGTTTTTCGAGCGTATTTAAAAAAATATGTTTTCGATCAAAAAATCGGTACGTACAACTGAAGATACTCTTGTTTTAAAGATCCTATCAAAATTTCAAGTCGATCGGATAAAAATTGACAGAGCTATTGATTCGATCAGTTAGAAAAATGTCGTTTCGAGAAAATCGCGTTTAAAGTTTGCACGGGAAAAATCACACTTCCGTGACGTTCACTGTCACTCGAATGCCCGATCAACGGTTGCATTTCTTCGATTCTTGAACGAACAGCGTACCGTGCGTAAAAACGGGAAAAACCCAAAATTTATAACCTTTAACAATGTGGGGGAACAGTGGGTAAGAAAAATGTCGGCGCGCTATTTGCCGCTAACATAGCGCGCTCGGAACGGCATCGTGACGCGTCTCACAAAATCCACTGTATCTTCGTCAATTCTTCGAATATCAACTTGAAATTTTCAGAGAGTATTTTTGAAGAGTTAAACATAAAGAAAGTGAAGAAAAAAAAAATCGAAATTTTTTAAACTTTCACAGTGGTGTTCCCCCTTAAACAGAAGTCTCAATGTAAAGCTACCACTAGCATTGCAATACGTATGAGAAAAGTAATGGAGGCGATATACGTATAGAAAGGAGTAGCACGTGATAAATTTTGATAAAAGATCCCACACTTGGAGATCGAAATGCCGAATTGGATTTCTCCCGAGCGTTGAACGTGTTCCAGCATATACCGCTAGGTCGACGAAGGATTCTCAGCGGAGCGGAACAATAGAGTCGTGCGGTGACCGTTCACGATTGGCAGCTGCCGTGTCTCTGCACCGAGATGACCCTGCCACTCCGTAGAAAGCGACTATGTCATTCCGTCACGAAACACGAAGCTCTCTCCCTCCGGTCTACCCGTTTTCCGTGTCACCGTCGCAAACCCAACGACACTTCCGTTCACGTGACTCGGAGATGCTCGCTGGGTACCTGCTGTCTCCGTGACTCGCCAGGTGCGACAGGGGCCTCATCGATAATCGATATTGCATAGAATCCGGCGAGCTTCTCGCGGAGCTCATCTCGACCTCAGCCAGCAAACCACGCCGGGTTTGAAACGTGCCAAAGTAGGGTGTAAGTACTTGGAAAACTCGACCAGCCCCAAGTTCGGGCAAAGAAGAGCTCTACGAGCCGCAGTCACGCTAATTTCACCCGCGATCGCGGCTATCACCGTCATTACAGACGCTTTGACAGTAATTGCCACTGCTCCACGCTCGATGCTACCCTGTAGAAGTTTCTGCAATTGCCGAGGTACCTTTCCTCGTTATCGTTATTTTCCCAGGCGAGCCACTCTCCGGGCTCGGACGATGGTAGCTAGCGACGATAAAAGATAAATCTATTACTTTGGTCGGTTGGAATGGAACGGTTCCCGCGTCGAAAATCGCTCGAGCGAGGCGTCCTGTCTCGTGACTCGCGCTCGTCGCCGATCCAGCCGCTTCGTGACCATTCCAATTCAACTTGGCCTGAGTACAATTTAATAATTCCCGCTGCCAGGCCGAACTTACGTTTCCCCGTTCTTCAAACGTCTTCGTCGAACGCGATACCCTTTACCCTCGATCGTGCCTCGACGAAGCAGGCTCGCTTCGCGCCACTTGCGTCACACGGAGAAACTGTAATTACTGAAATCCACGGGTAATTCATTACTGGTCGATCAACGAAATTCGTGGGGGAGATCGTGACAGCGCGGAGCATTGAACTCTTGAGATAGAGTCAGGGTGTGAGTCCTAGTAAAGTGGAAGTCTTACTTTACAACGTATCGCTTCACTGAAGAGGAAATTGTGATGAAAGGGCGATAACATGAGGAACTAGACAAATACAATATTATGTTCCCTTGTTGAGAGTAGGTATAGCGACGCGAAGGTATACGAGCGAGAGTGAGGGTTCGTACCCCCAAGGATTGTCAAATGTAATACATGATTGAGTATTCTTATCAGTGTCGCACTCAGGATTTAATTTTGAAGGGATAAAAAGCTGAATTGAAGGGATAAAAATATTTTGAATCCAAATTCAATAAAACTCATTAGGTGATTATAAAAATTTATTGATAGAATAAAATCCACTTTGGGGGGCCCAGGGCCCTTTGTTACTAACTCTTACCTATACTACTACTATTATATGTATATATATTACGGGAGTGTTTGAATTATTCCCATAGCCTCGCGATACATTACAGAAATGACAGAAATTACTGTTTCGACAATGCTGAAATTTCCTTACGTCTCCCACGACGATCCACGAGAGTCTCCTCAGTGAAAATAAGAGTGCAAATCGCTCTGGAAGAAGAGTGTCTGAAACAAATGACTGGTTCCTAAAGGCGAGATGATCTCGGCGAGCCGCGGCCATCAATCGTGGACGGTTTCAGAGCTGTCGTCCTCGGTTGCAACACGCTCGTTTTATCACCGCGGCCGGTGTCGATCTATCGCGAGCGCTGGCCCGCCGATCGGCGATCGCCACGTCGCGCGGTCCCGTCGATCGACGGACCGTCGACGAGCAAAACGGAGAAAGTATCCTTTCAGCTGTTCGAAGGCGTGCGACTCCCTTTCTTTCGCGGTGCGCCTGTCCACGAGGCGGATCTCAATGGCCCAGAACGTGAGAGTGCCGATCCGTGTCTTTACGACAGCTCTGAGGAGCCGAGGGGCCGACGATCACGTTTACGGCCGTTTTTCCAGCGACGTCGTAAACGTTACGTACTTACGATGCTCCCGGTCCAATAATACACGGGCGAGAGCGACGGCGACACCATCTCCGCGGCCGCGGATTTCGCGGCGAGCTCGCGCCTCGTGGGAACCTGACACTTGGATCGGTTCGGCTCGCGGATGGATCCTCGATCGATTTCCTTTGCTGGATTTTCGTGGAGGAGAAAGTCTGTCGCGATCGTTGCTACTTGGATTAGAGTGGACGGGACTGTGTATCAGAGGATTGCAGCGGACCGATTTTTTAATTGCGCCGCTCCGACTAGGTATCTGGCACCGGCTTTGGAACGAACAGTCAATGGTCGGACGCTGAATGCGTTAAAATAGAGAAAATAACGTTTAAAATACTATATTTCCGCTAGAAGCCTCACTTGTTCATACCACCTGGTTTATAACAGCCCCAAGTGTCGATCGCTTTCACTTTCCAAACCCCACGTTGACGACAGCTAAATGACCATTTGGGAACACTTCGAGAAACGGTCAAAGTCTCATATTCCATACAGAATAATTACCAGAGCTGAAATTCAGATTATGGAAGAATGGAAGAATGGTTACTGCAAGTCAAAAAGGGTTGCACGAAAGGCTAGCCAGGGGCCTATCGAATAGATATCGAATATCGTCGCGCAAATACTGGAAGCAATCCCGTTGGCAAGGTCGAGCTGTCAGGGGATTTGCGAGAGGCGATCGATTCCAGCGGGCGCGGCTGGCTCCATGTCACCGACGTCGGTCGATATGCAAACGTCGATAGTCACTTAGCGGCTCATCAGAGGCCGCTAATCTTAATTCGCTTATCGGATTATTCGCGGCCCTCGCCGATGGAGATGTTTCGCGCTCGAAAGATAATCCGGTCGGTATGGTAATTCGGGAGTGGACAGACGCGTCATCGTTTCGACGTGCCCCTCTTTTTTCATCATCCTTCCCAGCAACACTGTTCCTTATTCCTCCACGCCTCGTTAAAATTGCTCTTAACTGATCCGGCAAATCGGTCGATGGGAAAACTGTTCCAACTGTTCACGTTCTTGGACACATTACCCCAAACAAGTCGACTCATCCCCTGTTAAACAAATGTTAACCACCCCCTGTTCCTCTGAAACATCTGCTCCGACGGTAATAGATGAATCACAAAAGGACCTAAAAATCTTTGCAACCAACTCCATGGGAGTATTCATGTTTGTGTATCTTGCACTTTGTGAAATCCATAATAAAGTGTTCATAGCTAATGGGACGCAAATGGCAAAAAGAAAAATAACGTAAAATGAACGTAAGAACGTAAAAAGATTTTATTCTTTAAATACATTTTTATAATCACCTAATGAATTTGATTGAATTTGTATTAAAAATATTTTTATCCCTTCAATTCGGCCCTCTCAAGATTAGGTAAATCCTGAGTGCGCTACTGGAGGCAATAGGGTTTTCATTCCCTTTTGGGGTACCGCCAGTGAAGACGATACACCCCTCGCTGACACATTTTTCCTATTCATAGATAGTAGTGAACAACGTCTGACTGATCCCACATCACTAGCAACCGATTCTAATTCTAAGCAACCTAGCGCAACAGAGTTGCATCATTGGACTCGGTCCAAAGCGTGTCCAGAGTTTAACGGGGCTACCAAGGGAATTCTCTCCCGTAACCCATTCGATTGTCTGCTGGAGCTCGACGCGAGCCCGCTGGGACTTGATTTCAAAGCGGCAGAGGACGCGGCGAGATAAAGAGGTCGTCGACCACGCCAGCGTAGCGGAAGATGCGCGTTTGATAGCGCTAAGAATCCAAGGGGAGCGGCCGTTTCTCGTCCTCGCGGATCCTGGCTATCTACAAAGTCTGTCGCCGTGCCCCTTCGGACCATAACTCTGCCGCGTTCCGTCTCGGCGAAATGATCGGTATTTAGTGGTACGTGGACGCGATCCGAGGCCCGTCTCGGAGGGTTTAATTGCTGGATTTGATGCAGATGCGGCTGGCTAACGAGCTCCGCTCTCGACCACCGATCGCGATCGCGGGTCCGCTAGCTTTCCACCGCGGTCGCTTTTCTTCTGGTCGCTTTCTCGCCGGGCATAAAATTTCGAATGTCACGCGATACCGCTCCCCTCGGTCTAGCTAATTCGCGAGCCCGTCGATCGCGAGCCCAGATAGCAAGCGGTAATTTAGATCGATGGGGATCAGCGATGATAAACCGACTCCCTGGCGAACGTTTTTACCAGGGTCTGCTTATCCCAGGCGACGCGAGTCCGGGCTCATTACCCTTTCGCTAAAACGTAATTAGCGATCTATTGTTGTGAAGTAGAAATCTAGGCTTGGGATCAAGCCGTTGCAGGGTGAATCTGGAAATTGAAATTGAAATTGCAATTGAATAATCTCGTGGAAATGGACGTCCGTGGGAAAGGAAAGTCGTGGACACGGTTCGTGGCTCGCGCGATTTTCCGTCGGCGTTTCATTCAAGAGAGCATTACGACCACGGGCAGGTTGGACGATCGCGATTCAGTCCCATCGGGTTGCCTGTTAACCAGCCCTTAATCCCACCGTGGGGGGCTAACGACAACGAAATTCCTCGCGACTCGTTCGCGCCTCCCTCGTTAATTCGCCGTCGGCTCTGCTTAATTGCCCGCAGATAATTGGACCGGTAGCCGCGGACACCGGTGACGATCGGCCGATGTCACTCCTCGAATCCTCTCGCGGAAGGAATTTGTACGGGCTTGATATTCAAATGAGAGGAGTCGCTCCACGAGCGACCGGCGATTCTATCGATCCTCGCTGTACGCGAATTAATTGACCCGTTAGACGAGGAAGCTGACTCCAGTGGCGTGCACCAAGAAAAATCTTGAATTTTTAGAATGACGTTTTTTTCGCTGGGAAAAGCTAGGAAAGTGTGTGGATGATATGAAGCTTTGAGTGAGGGGTCATTCTACATAGGTCTTTTTTTCGACCAGCAAAGTAGAATGGACCCTTAAGGTGCAAATCCACGATGAGACAAAAATATCGTGTCTCACATGACACTTTAATCTCCATTATTATTACTCTTTTATTTCGCTTATTTACATGTTGTTGTCTCTGAGATTTTTGTTTCGTGATAAAGTCTTGTGAAATTTCATCGTGGATTTGCACCTTTAAAAATTGTAAAATTGTTCGCAAGAAAAACGACCAGCCACGTGAAATGGTCCATTAAATAATCGACGGTACGTGGTCACGATCGAATGAGCTGTGGAGGTCAGCGTCCAACAAAGGCCCAACAGGTCCTTTTACTTATCATCTTCCCAATCAAGTTCATGCTTCGACATATCGTGCATGAAGTTGGAATAGCGGAAGAGCTAAATATCTGTGAGTGAGTGTGATAAATCCCTGGCCCCTGGGAACCTCTATCCTCCATCATCGAGCAACGATGACACACATGCCCGACATAACCGTATCCTGCCCTCGGACTTACGCATGCGTGAGCATGCGAAATGCAGACCGATCATCCTCCACTTAATCGCGGAATCGTTAACAGCCGCGAGAACCTCTTACTCCCTCCCTCTCTCTCTCCTCTCTCCCCGTCGCTCGCTCGCTCCGCGGGACGGAGCAGGTTGCACCGATAAATGAATTGTGCATACACGGGCCACGGCCTTATCTCGGCCCACTAAATCACTCGGCCAGAGTCCGCCGTTCACCGTTCCCGGGGATGTATTTCATATTTAACCGTCGAACGGACGCAGATAGCCGAGCGTTTTCCGGTTAAGCCTCTCCTCCTTTTTCTGCCTTTCGCTCAGGCGAATTATTGGAATATTATTCGAGAGGTGACAGAAAGGCTAACTGGCAACGCGATATCGTCTGCGTTTTACGTAATGGCCCCGGCAACGGCGCGCAGGGAAACTATCTTCCACGTTAATCCTCCAGCGCACCCACGTCGGGACATTTCCATATTCTATCGTTCTATCGCGATAAGCCTCGTCGAGTGGCAATGGAAAAACGAGACGAACGAGGGGCCATTCTGTCCGCTGTGTATCTACACTGTACTCGCCATAGTTTCTTTTACTTTTCCGCTATTTATCACCAGCTGCATTGCTACATAGGTACGTGTTTCCACTTTGCTGCTGACAACAACTTGTGAGAAGAACAATGCTTTGGCGTTTGTTAAATATTAGATTATGTTGCTTTTTGTTTTCCAGGAGTAAATTATTGGACTTGTGGTCAGTGGCGGATTTAAGGAAAAAGGCCCAAGTGGCAAATGTTGTGAGGGTCCCATTTTTCTGGAGAATCAAGAGGTAGATTATTAAAAACGGGCTAAATATATTAGTACAGAAAAAAATATGTGTTTGGAGAAAGTCATAAATTTTTTCAAGATGGGCCCTTTTGCGTAGGGGCCCAGACGGCAACTGCGCATCGGCTTGTGGTATCAGCTTTAAACGGTGACCAAAGCGTAGCACTTGCTAGCCTCTGTAACACCAGACATATAATATACTTCGTCTTCGGAAGTCGCTTTCTGTCCAAATCTACCGAACCAGTGAAACGAGCGAAGATTAGAAGCGTGCATTTTCCTCCTAGACCTGTTCAGCTCCTCCGCGGATCCTGGAACGCCAATCACGAGCCATCCGAGCGACGTGGCTGGCTAATTATGCTTTCACGTTTGCGGGAGCGTGGAATATCGGCGAAAAATGCTGAGACTTTCTTTCGGGGTATTTGCGTCTAATGAAAATGGCAGGTGTCTATCGAGCAAAGGGGGTACCGTTATAATAGAACAAAGTCGATGCTTATTACGGGCACGCATGTCGTGAAGGAAATTAAACTGGCAGTTCTCACTGATTAACACTCGGAGGCGCAGTGTGGTACTTAATAAACGCTACGTGTCGACGTGTGCGGAACGGTGATTAATGGGTAGCCGCGATCGGTCGAAAGTTACGCGTTGAAGTCTCTCGGACGCCCTGGTTGGCTGGCTTCGCTGGCGAAAACTCGGCCGGATCGGGATCGCGGATCTCAGAGGCGGATCGTCGCTGGCTGCCGCGTTAAAACAGGTAAAAAACTGACGCTTTGTCTGGCAATTATCGAGTATATCGGGACTAACAGCGGGATTGCGTAAGAAGCCGGACGCGTGGATAATCTACGATAATGGCAGCGCTCGTAATTACCGTAGGATGGCAGTCCCGAGAGTTAATTATGCTCGCTACGGCGTACACGTTATAGGAGGCCTCTCTTCTTTCCTTTCTAGACGATCGCGACTCCGGCTACGGGACACATCTTCGTTCTTCTCGTTTACGATCTCGATTTGTGTCCTACTCTAAAGAGGATAACGAAAGGAAGGCAATCGCTGCATGTCACTTGGGCTGCGCAACCTTCCAGCTAAAAGCGAGCTGTCCAGCTGGTGTGTGGATGGCGGCGTAAAACTCCAAGACCGATGAATCTCAGAATTTACTGGCACATGCTAGCATGAGAAATATTCCAGGAAACGTATTCAGTCTAAGACGAGAATCGTCCCAAGAAATGTCACCATAATCCGGAGTAAATTCAGCAGAAACGCCACCCTTTTTGGTTGACCACCACACTTTGATGCCCACCCTTTTACATATACTATAAAAAAAAACAATTCGAAACTAACATGAAAAAAACCGCAAGATATATAATTTTCTTTTACGGATCGGAAGACACATATTACAGGTGTGACGTTCCTTCTGAATTTACCCCAAGATATTTTGGACTTACCAGTAAATTTGGGGCTTCACCGGTCTTCGAAATAATTCGATATAATGGCCCCGAAAAGGGAGGCTTCTCATTCGACCGCACGAGGATACGAAAAAGCGAGTAAAACGGAAGGGAAGAGATGGAATTCGAAGCGTGCTCATCGATCACACGGGGAGGCCCAGCAGGGACAAGTGTCCCCAGGGAAGATCGCAGAAGAGGCTAAGGTCGTCGCCATCGTTCCGCGATCGTCGTGGTCGTGGTCGTCCAGCATCAGAATTCCGTGAACGTTATGCAACTCCGCGGGCAGCGAAGGAGAAGGCGAGCCGGGCAGTCGGTGCCCCTTGGAGCGAGTCACGATAAATTTTCATTCCGCGTTGACCACTCCTTCCACGCGGAAACCCAGCCGGGTATTAATTTTCTAATACGATTCCACGTTTCGTTACGACCCGTGCCTCCACGCAACCTCTATCCCGAGATCACCGGGCTGCTCTCTCGCCGATCTAGCCTTGATGTGCAGCCGCAGGATCTCTTCTACCTTTCCTGCCACTTTGTGTCATACCGATCCAGTGTCGTTAACTCTACCGCTAATGAACGCGATGCTAAAGACCCTCGTCCCTCTATTACACTTGCCATTCTTGGTCCTTGACCTGGCGTTTCCCTTCGATATCCATGGAGACCAAAGCGCAAGACAATCGTAGGCAGGGAATCCGAGGATAGTGGCACGTCGCGTCGAACTGGACTCATTGTCAGCGACAGTCCCCGTGCACCGAGGATATTAGCGAGGCCCGATAAGAAGCGAGTCGAATGGATTATCGCGGCGACTCGCCTCCCAAGAAGCGTGCAGGTCTCGCGGTCGCATGGCCATTCAGCTCCGGTGACATCGTAACTCGCTACTTCCGTGCGTAATTCAGCGCGACCAATGCGTAATGCTCGGTTGAAAGCGGGCTCGTTTGTTACGCGGCTGCTGTTGCGCCAGCGGAGGACACAAAGGGACACCCCAACAGAGGAAACGGGGACAGGCAGAGTCGCCTGCGGTCAGAGGACCCCAGCCCTACCCGCGCCGCGTAATCTCCTGTACTTTCGACCTTTTTGTCGCTTTCAATGGGACTCCGAGGCTCTCCGCGTTTTGATACGGCTAAGTGGATTGTAAGTTGGAGATTGCAATTGCTCGACGAAGGTGGAGGCTGTTAGAAATGCTCAGCATTGCCAGCGTAATCTCTGCACGGTTAGCAAATGCCTCGTGGATGTTACAGCCTCGCTAGGTGAATATTCTGGAATTATCTCCTTGCGGAGCTTATTAAATGAGTCATTTTAAATGTTCGCGGGACTTGAAAGCTGGATTAAAGAATTTCAGGGAATCTGAGGTTCGACTATGCCTGGAGAAAATTAATTTGAAATCGAGTCTGTCAAAGGTTCGCGTCGTAGTGAAAGAAGAAACAGAGGAAAGATCGGTAGGAAAGGTTAAAGAAGTTGCGTGGTTTCCGAGCGAGAGCACAATGGTTGCGTCGCGCGCGAGTTCCCAGCGCGAAATTTCGAATGATTTATCGACGGATCGGCGCGAATCGTGACAAAAATCGGCGCATTCTCACGCAATAAGGGGCTGACTTTTCGATGGAATGCGCCTGCACGGGTTTGGGAAAGGAGCGATCGGGACAAAACGCAAACGCTGGAATTCCTAGCGTGTAGATTCGCCAGACAATGCGCGGAACTATCCTACCCTTTTACCACCTCTCGTTATTAGCCGGCGGCGCGTTCAAATGGCAAACGTTTACGTAGGAAATTCGAGATAAAATAACGATACCCGGATTCCCGGGGAGCACGGTCAATTAATCATTCGCGGGGACTTTTCAGCGCCATGTGATAGGCGGTAGACGCGCGGAACAGAATTCTCCCGATCACGAAATCTTTCCACCTCGATCCAGCATTCTTGTCAGATTCTACAGCTACGAAACTACGGTAGATGGTCCTATCATTGTGTGTTGATGGCAACTTCCTCGCTAATTAATTAATTACTAACTTCTCTTACTTTAATTTCGTTTGGTGAAAATCTATTAGTTTTTCTAACTTTTCTCTTTATTAAGGTATTTTTGGGGGATTAAAAATGTTAACTTTTTATATTTTTTTAATTGAAATAAAAATAAATTGTTTTGTCCCAATTACTGTGTCCCCAATTATGGTATATTTTGGAAGAGAAAGGAAAGTAAGGTTGAATTTAGCTGTTACAGAGGGAGCGCTGACGCGCATTAATACAGACAAGCGTTAAAATCCTGTCCCCATTAATGGATTTCCGTTAAAGAATACGAAAACGTTTCAAGTCTTCATTTCCCTATTTTTTCCATAAAATTAAAAGCTTCTATGTGTTCGTGTCTACCTAGGTGTTCCTTACCATTTTCAATAAGGATTTGGGTAAATCTATCGAAATCTTCCAAGTTCATTTTTTAAACAAGTTTCACTCTGCTTTAATTATTTAAAAATGTAATCCTCTCGATTGTAACACACACATTAATCGTATAAGTTATCAAACAAATTCTTTCCTTATTTATTTATGCGTGTTTTTTTGTACGGCTTATTCAAATATAAAGGCACCCTAATAGGGACATCTATCCTACATTTTCAGTTCACTTCAGCCACCAATCATCAACTTCTAGCTAGCTCTTGGAGAACCTTACGTTAGAGAATGTTCAGCAAGTAAAGTTTTAGAGTAATATACTTAAAATAATTCTCCCCACTTCTCCAATTAATAAAAATCCAAACGACGTCACCGAACAGCTCCGGCTTCATCGTTACTCGATCGTCAGGCGTGCTCGAGTCGTCCGTGGTATATCACGCGAGCGTTTCCAAGGCAGCTGGCAAAGTCCCCTCGGTCCAGGCCTCGACGGAGCAGCGGAGAGGCAAAGGTGAGGATCGAAAGTAAAGTGACACGGATTGGCCTGACAACGGGACCGCTCTCTTTCCCTCCCCCGTCGTTCCGCCGAGCGTGGCCTGGTCTGTCGCCAGCACCCACGACGCTCAGAGCGTGAAAACGCCGGATTAACCTTTGTAATTGTAGAATTATGTGGCGATTAATAACTCGACAAGGCGTGCGTGGGACTGCCGTGCTTTGTGGTTCAAACCGAGCGTCGAGATAATCATCGGTCGTGCCCGGAGCACGGACGATACACGTACAACGGGCTAACCATCTACACCTAGCCGGAGAGCCCGACAGGTTGGTGTACAGGCTGTTCCAGAAGCATTGCGACATCGCGCGCTGATTGATCCACCTGACGATTTTCAAGTGGAAGTCGTAGGTACACTCGGGAAGAGACAGGGAATCGCGGTTTCCTTCGTTGTAAATTTATGGCAGAGGAATGATCGTGGAACCGCCTGCGCGTTCACTTTTGTTCTCTTACCATCCTCATCTTTGGATTTCGTATTCGACTCTTGTCTAGCTGCTTTTGAACTAATTGTGAGACGAATTATGGGTCCGTGGCGGACCCCGAGGGAGGGGGGGGGGGAGCGGCAAGGGCCACTGGCACTCCAAAAAAGGGGCTTTGTAAAAAGGAAAAAAATTCTTTAATTAAATTTTTATAATCACCTAATGAATTTGATTGAATTTGAATTCAAAATATTCTTATCCCTTGAACATGGCTCCCCCCAAGATTAAACCTTGAGTGCGCCACTGGTCCATGCATGGATTGCATGAGTGAACGTAAGTGTTTATAATTTTGGAGTCATTTTGTTTTGTTTTCATAGAGTGTATTCGGTGCCCATAGTGCTCACGTATTAAAAAGCTTCAACTAAGTAGTGCACGATGGGTATACGGAATCTCGCGATGATTGGGGCAAGATTTCGGGGCCCGTGTTTGCAAAAACGGGCCCCGCAAGCAGGAAGAGAGGTTCACCGTCCGGTGGAAGCGAGATCGATATCGCGACTCCTCGTTTCAGTTGTTCTAAGGGCCCAGTAAACCGGCAATTACTTCTCGGTGCGTCCAGTCACGCCCAACCGATCCGCTCGATAATAACAGGCACCGGTGTCTCATTAAAAGACAACGCGGTTCCGAGTACTATTCGCAGGAAGCTGAAATTTCGGAGATTACCGACGCGGAATCAGAAAAACGAGCCGCATAATCGGTACCTCGGGCTAGGGGCCGCGACGGGGTCATTAACTGGACCACCCTGTACAGAGCCGTGCGCAAACAGTTCAAAAAGTCTTGGCAGTTCCCGGTTGCCGCATTAATTAACATTACCGGGGCACCTTCAATTTCTATTCGAATTCCCAAGTAACGATTTCTTAAAGCTGGTAGTTCTTTACCATCTATTACACTCGATTATGGTTACATGACCATTCGAAGCAGAAAACATCATCATTGTAACGCAGAGAGGAAGCAGAAAGCAAGCATTGTCCAATAAAACACGTGCCTGTCCCCCGAAGCATGGGACTTGAAGGTTCCTGTAGCTGGCCGAAGGGAACGCGCATGCAACGGGGCACAATTGTAGCGGGTAACGGTGGAGACATGGAAGAGCAGGATGAATCAATGTCTCTCGGTAAGAGCGGTGGCGAGCGTGTCCAGGGCTTGAGAAACAAAACCATCGCGACACGTAACAGGTCGCAGAAGCGAACTGCGTGCACCGGGACGACGGTCAGCCGAAGAGAAACTGCGAGGAAGAGCCGTGACTCTCGTCGTCGGCGACACACGAGGGCCGCCGCGCCGCGCCGCGCCGCTCCACTCGCTTCCGCGTTGATATCCTCCTCGCCAGCGCGAGGGACACGTGCACCGCGCGCTTTAGACCCGCGGGACAAGTTGCCCGAGCAACCTTCCCGTTGCTTTTCCACCGCGGTGAAGTTTCTTTACGGCCTCCGACGGCCAATCGCGATCGCACGCTTTGCCGTCCTTGGCGCACGCTTTTCTGCTTCAATTCGGATTTCAAACAGTTACCTTCTAAAATGATAAGTAAGAGCGAGATAGAAGTTTTTTAAAGCTCCACGCCACTTGCCGTGGCAAGTAGTGTTGGACGATAGCTCGTCAGACGGTGAAGAATCAAAGCCCGTAGAACTCCTGACCCAGGGACTACTACGGGGGTTTCGAGAATTTTTTACAAAGGGGAGAGGGAGTCAGATAACGTCTAAAGTAATATTTTTTAACGTTATTTTCGAGATGAGCGAAACCGAGTTAAATGAATTATATAAAGCTTTAAAAGAATTTTAATGACTGAAAAAATGGAATGTAAAAAATATTACGTTAGGAAGGGGGCAGGGATGGGAATATAAAATCTTGCGAATTCTTATACTGGAGGAAAGGAATACTGGAGGGGGTAAGAAATCGCCAAAATTACCCTTACGTAATTCCAGAATGGCTCCTACTGTACTAATGCAGTAGTGCCACACTGTATTTGATCAGACACGAGTCGAACCTCGGGAAATGGAAATTCTATGAGACTCCACTGCAATTTGCACGGGCACAAGTGTAGCTGCAAGGCTCAGAGGTTCCATCTGATCGCAATAGAAGCTGATCAGTAGTATCGGACGGTGGCCAGTCAGACACGGAGTGGCAGCGACCGCTTGCACTTAACGGTGGCGAAAAATCGAGCATTGTGGTTGCTCGCGAAGCGTGCGACAGCCCCGCAATGACCAAGTGGACCTAGGCTTAGAGCCGCGGTGCAGATCGGACATCGGCGATCTCGGCGAGCGATCGGTATCGAACAACGTTACTTCTCCGAGGGTATCGTTGCTGGGCTCCTCTATATCGTCCTCGTCGTCCTATTAATCGCCGAGCAGACGTTCACCCACGCCAGGAGCCGGCCTCATTAAAGGCAGCCCTCGACGCGGGGGAACGCGGAGGAGCTTGGAGGTACTCGGAGGAACGCGTGGCCACGCAACACATCGGCGTGGCCGTCGGCTAGCCACGGGCTACTTTATGCATCGCGCGGAATTACGCGGCCAGAAAAGTGTGCGCCGAGCCGGGGGCCCGCTAGTTAAGGCGTTCCAATATTGAGTTACCGCGGCGGCACTCTCAAACGAACCGGCGAATTTATGTTCACCAACTACTCTCCTTTCTTGCGTCCTCTTTTGTTCGATAGCTTCAGTGATCGTGATCCTTTCCGGCCGCATGTTCTCCTGCTTCTTCCTTGTCTAGCTGTGATTCCATGTTTCCTAGGATTTTCTGGCGCGGATTTGGCTCGAATGAAGTTGACTGTTCGGGACTGTCTCATTCCTCGCGGGAAGAACAAAAGTGGAAGGAATAGTGCTCACCTTCGTTCGAGACGCTACTGTACTATTTAGTTGTTACTTAGTGATTTGTAATTCTGAATGTGGGCAATCTTCATGCGGGATCTTCTAAGGTGTTTTAAATTCTACACTTTGGGGAGGAGATAAAGGTTCCTTTTACAGAGATACAAGAAATATCTTTGCCTTCTTTTCTAGGTTTTAGTTTGTTTCTCTCTCAGTCCCAACTCCATTCCTGTTCCTCCCTACCCCGAAGGGGGATCTGAACACAGATAGTCTCAATTTCCCCAGCTGCAAGTACAAATAATCGCCCCTACTTGCTTCTATCTCTGTCCTCAGCGCGAAGTCCGAGCGCAAGTGGCCGGTTGACAGAACAGTGGCCGACGCTGCATCCAATTCCAATAGTTTGCGCGAGGATGGAGCGCGGTGCCGTAAGGACGAGCGGAGATTCGATCGGGGAAGCCGCAAATGGTAGCGTCCACCGCGACAAAAGGATCCGGGCTCGATGAGTTTTTAAGGGTTGCCGCGATCTCGCTCGCTTTTCGATCGTTATCCCATTTAGGGGAGTCGGATCTACGCGCAGCTGCCACGATTTATCGCGCCAGTTCCTCGCGGTCTCTTCGATCTAACTCGAATCGATCTCCTCGCTCTTAACACATCTCCACTCCGATCCTCGTCAAGTAATTACTTCTTTTCCATAACTATTTACGATCAAACATCCCCGATTCCCTTTCACACCGAGTGGCCTGCCGCATCGTCTCCACCCACGCGCCAATTTTCAATTTCCACGATCACACGCGCCAACTTTGACGCACCTAATATTCGCCGCCTTTTGAGCAGCGTGGAAGCATGCAAGCGAGCGACGTCGCAGGCGAGCGGTCGATCAGCAATCCCCAGCGAGAAGCTCGGTGTCGATTACTCGGACACCGAGTCGCGGCTCAAGGGAAATGGCCTGTCGTTAGAAGGGGCCGATAAAATAGCCGGCAAAATCGTTTCCGCGCCGGCGGTGGCGCGTACAAATGCCCGTGGAACATGATATCTGTTTCATAACACCCACAAAGCGTCCCCCGTGCGAACGCAATCGCGGCGTTACGTAACCCGGCCTTAAAGACACTTGGCGGCGCCGAGGGGGGCGCCGCTCGCCGATCGCGAGCAGAGGAAAGATCGTCGCGTAACCGCGCCACGTTCTAATTTCCCCTCGATATATCAAGCGCGTCGGCCATTACACCGGCGCGCTCTAAGGACGAGGCAGGACTCTGCCTTCCTCCCGACCAGCCAGCGAGAGGAGACAATGCGCGGAGTGATCTATGCGGTCGCTTCTTCTCGATGATCTTGAAAAATGGCCCCTCGCGGTCGGACGGGTTTCTCCGCTGACGAGAGCCATTCAACAGCGTAACGAAGCAGATGACGGCTAGGAGACGCGGGCACGTGGAGGAGTTTCGAAATGCGGGCATTCCAAAGTCGCACCTGAGAATCGTGCTTCGAGATGAGGATGGTAATGCCGTTTCCCTAATCGTGCAACGAATATAGGGGAACGCGAGTCGGCCTAAAGTGTCGCTGCTCCTCCTTGGGTCGCAGTGGAAGGACAGAGCACAGATTAGTTCCGTGCGATTGATTTTAGTAATCGAGCCGTTTAACTGGACTTCGATATCTCAAAGCTTAAATTTATGGAAGGCACAGTCACGGTACGATTCTGGTCCGGTATTCGATGGTCTTCGCATCGAGGTCCCGGCTAAGCTTCGACCGAATCCCAGTGGACCTTGACGATTTAACCGCCAGGGTTAACGCGGGATAGCCTCTCGAATACACTTAGCCTTTCCTCCTATTTTAAATCGAAACCTGAATTCCGCCATATTCTGTCCACTCAGTGCAGGGAACTTAAAAGAAACATGTCTGAAGGTGCACAGACAACTTGCCACGCTGCAATGTCTATTTTTAAGAGTGCCATCGGCAGTGGAAGATTCACGGGTGGATGACTTGCATATACAAGCAGGAGGATGATCGTTGGAAACGTTAAAAGCGTTTGATCGCGAAAAATCTGGCCCGTTAATCGTCTCGGCCGCGTACGCAAATGGTCATCGTTACCTTTCTCACGCTCGAAGCAAGCGGACAGCAAACCGAGAAAGTGCCAGCTCGCGCGCGCCATTTCTTATGCGCCACCGCCAGGTACATCCTGCGCGGCGTTATCTTCTTATTTCAAGTACACGACGCGTCGTGTGAAGCCCGTAAAGTGTCCGAAGAGACGCACCACCCGAGAAACAGAGAGGGAGAGGGAGAGCTTCGCCGGAAAATGTCATGACGAACTTCGGCCGCGAGGAGCGAGCTGGCGAGCTTGGAACTAACGCTGCTCGAGGCGGAAACGAAGCTTGAGACGAGTGATATGCGACCTGGTCTCTTCGATATTTCAGCCAAACGAGTTTCTTCCTTTAGACTTTCGCTTCATCTTCCACTTCGCTTCGTTTTCTTTGGTCGATAATGAGTTAGCACGTTTTGGTCGTGTGCAGGAGAAACGACGAGGAAAATTGTTGGAAGAATGATGCGGGGTTAGCCATCGACGTGGGGTCACTCCGGTGACCGATCCTTGTACCTTACCTACTACTTTTCTATAAACTGCTTGAAATAAGTAAATCCTTAGTTTCTCAAATTTCTGGATATTGGCTATTATGGCGAGACTTCTGTATTCTCTCTAAACTTCCTCATAAAAAAAATCCCAAACATGCACGTTTTTTTGGCCTCCCTATAGATTATGTGGCCCATTCAGTGTAATAAGCCAGAGGGTTTATATTCGTTTTTTTTCTTTTTAATATGTTCCGTCAATTCGATTCTGATGTTGTTTGCAAAATCAAACCCCGAACATGAATTCCTCTATTTCCAACCTTAATGATTGATCTGCAGTTTCGAAAAAAATATATGTATGTAGTAGAGCTAAAAAGTACCTACTACGTGCATTTTGAAGCATTCAAATATCTCAAGTAGTTTTTCAGCAAAAAATTAGTAAATTTCGGGGTTGTTATACCCCTATCACCCTAACGGGAGGGGATATGGATCTGAAATATCTCTCAGTGTTTTTTTAAGCAAAGAGTATTATTTGGTATGCTTATATAAATACTAAAATTGGTGCTGGGACCGTTTTCCCTATGCTTACGCTAGACCCGTTATTTCTAATTCTGTTATGTGTACAGGGTGTCCCAGAACGTGTGCCACTTGGGCCTTTAAATCCGCCGCTGAGTGTATCATTACGAAATCGTCTAAATATTCTAAAGTCTAAACGATACACGTCTGAGCGCCTGTAAGCGAATTATCAACCAAAGTACACAGCGAACGACTAAACGCGCCAGCGTAAATTAACCGAGAACTCAGAAAATGTCGGTGGAACTTTCGCCACGAGCCGCGTGTGTATCTCGCAAACCAGTAATTTACTCGGAGGAAGACGGGCGACGTGAATCCGTGGACGCGCCGAGCCGCTCGTTTTCATAGCGCGCATTTCCACCTGAAAACCGGCGATTAACATTCGACCGGTGGACGCAGGCGAGTTTCACTCGGTCCAGCAAATATTTACGATTCATAAAGCGTCCGCGAGCCGGCTAATTTGCGGAGTGATATATCGCCGCGCCGATTCGACAGCGCGCGGGACGTGACGAGCGCGCCGCGGCCGATCGCAACTCTGCAAATCGTTCAACGACAATTTGCCGCTAATTAACGAGAGTAGGTCGAGCCAGTCTCAGCGGGATCGTAAAATTCGTACGCGCAAAACTCGGCGAAAATTTAGTCGAACTCGTGCAATTAATTAGTCGAGGAAAAATTCTCGATTTTCTTCTCTATTCGTCCAGCGTCGATATCCTCCTTTTTTTCATTTATCAATCGCCACGCGACTGTGCGTGAAAGTATCCCAAGATCGAATGATCAGCTGGGATTGCGAAAGCCCCGTCCGCAGGGAACCGTGAAATTCCGCTCGATCTGTTGTGACTAACGCCCCGCTAGATTAATATAAATTGTTGCATGTTACGAGCGTCTAATTGCACCGAGAGGATCGGGCCCCGCAACCCGTCCAGCATTCCCCCGGTTCGCGATTCTCTGAGTCACTCCGACTATCAAGACCGCGGATCGTGGATCTCGATTAGCAGCGATAAGCCCAGATTGATTTTTCCTATCGGTGTCCTTTTTGGTTGCGCAAGCGACAGGCGTGCATCGTAATGCACTCGCAGCGCAATTAATTCGCGGGACGCGACTTTCGAATCTCAGCGCTGCTCCGACGCTTGACGGGCGTATAGTTGGGCGAGTTTATGGATTCCTGGCGTCGATAAACCCGCGCGAGGAGAAATGTTCGACGCGGTCGTCGGGGTTATGGACAAGTAGGTACTCGAGTGGAAACGCAAGCGAATGTCGGTTACAGGTTCAGAAATATCAGCGGAATAAAGTCGAACGCGATATTTGTATGGGCGAGCGTATTTTACGACGCGGGGTTCTTTGAAAGCAGCAATGGGAGGTTTAATTAAGCTCACAGAGATCCGTGGCTCGCCCCGATAAAAGTCCGCTTGGGAAGTAACTGTCTTGGCCGTTACAGGAAACGCAGCTCGAATTTAGAAACTCGAACACTTTCATTGCTTTAAAACATATGGTCAGTGGTAAGGAATATATTCCATCGCGTTCTATTTGGTAAAGAGAACACAGCCTCGTACGATTCTTCTATAAATGTCTCGCTGTACAACTGTTCTCATTATCCTACGATTTTGATTACTCGACCCTGCAGCGCCTTTCCCAATATCCCTGCGATCGATTACCCACGGAATATCCTTTCGAATCTACAACGAGCGTTAAGCTGGGTAGTGAAATCGATCGAAAATTAAGTAGGTATTTTTAGCAAATTAATTACGAGATGAATACTTTTGGGTATTATTTATTAATACTATAAACTCTAAAAAAAAATTTCCTCGTGTGGTTCCGTTTGTTAAATCGATAGATATGTATAAAAAAAAATTGTTTTACCCTACGTGATGGTAATAAATATTGCATAAAAGGAAAAGTCTGTCCTTGCTTTCATCTCCTTGTAATTAATTCACTAAAAGTACTTGATTTTCGAGCAATTTGACAGCCTAAATTGTCTCTTGAAAGCTTTCGCTCTGACAAATTTTCCGCTCTCGCAATAACTGTAGTTCGAATCGTTGGCTCCACCGCTATTTACGTTTTAAATCGAACTTAATGTAACCATGGCTACTACGATGGACACTATTAGGACTGCTCGCAGCGTGAAGCGTTTCGAGTAATTGAAGCAGGAAGTGGCGAACGACGAAACGAAATGTTCGCGCAGAAATTCGCTAATTAGAAAACACTAATCACCCCACCAAAGCAGAAGGGCCACAAAGGTGGATCACATAGCCTGTAAATTCCAAATGATCGCAGAAGTCATCGAGCGTTTCCATGGGCCCCGCGCTGAAACGCAGCAGCGTTTCGGTTTGCCACGCGGAAATTAGTTTTCGCGGTCCCCGGCTCCTCCGCGAGTACACACTAGCGGAGCTGGTTGATGTATGGGCTACATATCGGGCCGAGTGCGTGACCGTGCGTGACCGTGCGTGACCGGGACTCGCGTGCACCATCTCTCCCCGCGAGAGTGAGTTGTTCCTCTCTCGGCGGCGGGGACGAAAAATATGTTAACAAGAACCGTGGACGCGCGTAGAGACTTCTAATTCCGACATGCTGAGCCCTCTCCCTCGTTCCCATGCCCACGCTCATTCTCCTCCATTCTCTCCTTCTCTCTCCTCCTCCAAGCTCGCCGTTCCCCTCGGCCCGCTCCTCTGCACAGGTCACAGCGAGCACCGTACGCTGGCGATGAAGACGTTCGAGGAGGCCCAACAACGGTTCTCTTCGCTCGATCCTCAATGGAACGCGTGTCTTCCGTATTGAATTAATCACGATGGAATCTCGATTATTTTAACCGGCCGCGCGTGCACCGGCCCACCTCCTTCACCCCTTTCCTCAGCCTTTTTCCCCGCGCGCTGAACCACGCCGCTCCTCCGTCCGCCTTAATTTCCCATTCCCCCCACTCATTTTTTTTTATTCCTTTTTCTCGTTACTCTCGTCCAGCCGATTCCACGGTTAAGGAGATCGCGTTAATTGCACGCACGGGCCGAGATCGATCTTCCTTTCCACTTAACCCCCTTTTTTGCGGGCCTCGTTTAACGAGCTGGCTGAATTTTGTCGAGCCACCCCGACGCGTTATTATCCAACGGCGCAATTAGACGTTTGGCGGACGTACCAGGGGGTGAGGGGCTCGATTACGCTTTTTCAATTACTCGACGGCTGCTCGTGGCTTAGGACTGGATGATTTCGCGTTCGTGTTCCACGTCCTTCGTAGAAATCATAGGGGTCACGATAAATTCGCGGAGATCCATCTAGCCACACCCAGTCGAAGGATCTCGGGCTTCCTGCGTCCGCAGCAACGAGATAGAATGTTATTTTCGTTATTAACGCGGGTTAGTCACGCGCTCGAGGGGTCAATTCGTAAGGAAATTTCATCGATCAATCACATCGTCGACGGCGAACCGGTAGCTAGGTCTACGCTGTGTCCGTCTTCAAACTACCACTCGTTCCAAGTGTAGCGGTGCATGTCATTTTTTAATCTTAATAAGTTAGATTGAATATACACAAAATAAAATAAGTATAAACTAAAATTTCAAGGTATGTATTAAAATGCAAGTGTTTGTTTAAAAAGTGTTTAGGCGATCAAATTTTTAAAGCGAATTCTTACCACCCGCTTGTTCCTGAACGCCCCCCTACTACCCCTAGAAGGAGCAGCCCCTCCTCATCTTTTTGAAAATCAAGATCATCTGTAAAACATTTGAAGTGTCTTTCAAAGATTATCATCCAGCTGATTCATCGTTTATCTGATGAACACCTTGTACAACTCGCAACAGATTCTCGAAAGAGCAAGGAGTCGCAGTCAGTGCTGGAAATCGGACACCCCGTGTGTACCCGGAGATCGGCAACATCGGTTCCGCTTCCTCGAGCGTTGGATTCGTTCCGCACGCGTCGCGATTTTGCATCGGCTTCTGCGTGGAAGCATGTCTGAGGTCACGGGACCGACTTTCTCCGTGTACGACCGTGCCGATCGATAATAATCGCCTGGATGCTTAATTGTCCGGCGATCGGACGCGTTACGCCTCGCGGAGAGAGCTCCGAGCTGGTTAATTCAATTTATGGAAAGATCGGGAAAACGCCGACCCGCTTTCACTCTTCTTTTTTCCGTGCTCCGGAGCCGCGACCGGGGGCCAGCCAGATCGATTCGACGCAAGTGTTAATTAGCTTGGGACTGAGCCCAGACACGCGATCGCCACTTCGATTGGTAATTGGCGACGTTTCGCGAGGGGGCACTCTTTGAGAAACTAGCCGAGCCGACGGTGAACGCGCGCTCATCTCAAGGTGTTGAGCAACGGAGTGGCATCGAGAAATTATCGGGGCAGATATGGCGGAGCTTTCTCTGACCTTAGGCGACGGTAATCTTTGAATGTTGGGCTTCGAACGATGGAAGCTGCATAGAAGGGTATTTCAAAGTTAGCGATAGAGATAAAGTAGATCTTACTCTCGCAGTAGACATGTCTTCTTTGTCCAAGGGAAAAATTAGGTGGAATATGCATTAGGTGCAGGATGCTGTTTTAATGCAAGTTTTACTGGCAGCGGGTGATCAGAGGGGATCGATCCATTGGAAGCAGTGATTTACGGAACTGTGAAAAGTGAGAGTCCACGATACTTTCGCGAGCGTGTTAAAGGCCACGCCTGTGGAAGAGAAGCGGCGTTTCCCTGTTCGAGAAGTCGTGCTCCCATGTTCGTACGTGGCCGCTGCGTCGTTAGAATATCCTTATCTCGCGAGGTCGCCACGACACCGCGCGCGCTATCCTTTTATGGGATCTGGGGTCCTGTACGAAGGACGCGTTACACCTCGCGCGCGCTTCCCGCTGATTTACATTGCGGCGGGGATTCGTGAACCTGCTTCTTCCTTTAGTTTCGGTCGGTGCAACGGCGTTTCGTTACGAAATCCAACTGCTTCCAATTGCGAAGGAAAATAAGTCTGCGAAACCAAGAGGTATTGGCAAATCTTAATGAAGTTTGATATTTGTTAAAGAATGGAACTACCCCCAGAACTATAATAAATTTTGATCGCGAAGTATGAAATTTAGGGAATTGGGGAATTCGAATATTTTAAATTTTTCGAATTTACAAAAGCTGAGCCTCCATAGAATTACAGAAACTGCTGAAGAATCTTTCACTGAAACTTCCTCCCCTCGCAATCAGAAATGCCACGTACGAGCGTGTAAAGAGGAAAACACAAGGAAATTGAACGATTACGAAGATTAAAGTTCACCATGCATCGTGCATCTCTCAGCTTGCACGAGTCGAATCGATTTCGGTACAGGATATTTCAAGGTTCAGCATCCCATAAGGTTCCATTAATATGTATGATTGGCCAGGATCACGCGGTCTCCTCCGGGGCATCGGAGGATACGGTGCATGCAGCGGGAGCAGATGTTGCAGGTCGTGTCACAGCATAAATCGCGAAACGGCCGCCAATTAGCCGAACGCACAAATTACACCGTGCGGAATTAGAAACCGGCCCCGCCTTTCGGGCAACCCTCGTCGATCGATCTCTACCCAATGCCACTAAAAATATACCAACCATTCAAGAATCCTCGTCGAAATTGATCTGTGGTATAAAAAAGACGTGGCATCTTGGGGCACTCATCCGAACTCAGAGTATATAAAAACCATCTGAAAAAGGACCTCTGCACGTCCAAGTACCGTGCAACACCTTCGACCAAGTAAATACTCGTTCTCAACTCAGATCTCGTAGATCAATCTCGTAGATCTCTCGTTAGAAATCTAGTCAGTGCATCCCCTTTGGCGAGATCGACTAGAACGCATGGAACATTGCCCCCAGAGGACACCGAATCCACCAGCTCCTCCTTGAGGCCTACTATGGAAGGCGCGCGGTGGTAAGAGAACAAAAGCAAACGGAAGAAGGTGAAAGCCATAGGAGGAGGAAAGGAGAGATAGCGCGAGGCGAAGAGGAACTAAGACGAGGTGTGGTGGCAGGCAGGTGAGCGCGGGCGTGCGCGTCTCACGTTGGCATTTGCTAATGGCAATCTCGCGGAAAGAGCGAGGCACAGGGAGAGAGGAGGGCAGCGTAGGCTCGGCGAAAAAAAGTCATCGGGCGCGTTTATACCGGCATTACCCTTCTTAGCGCCAGGGGCTCGGGTGAGATACCTGGACGAGCGCGGGACGAGCGCAGGACGAGCACACCCACCTACGATGGGCCGAGCAACGATATATTACTCGCGCGCCTCGTGACACCTCACCTGCCGAGGCTCTCCCTCGGCCTCCCTCTTTCTAGCCCCCTCTAGCGCTCACCTTCTCCCTTCCGTCTGTCTTTCGGCCTGTCTTCTCATACAGGGTGTCCAGCGAAATCACCGTGATGGTTCAAGCTTGTGTTTTTGAACCAGGCTTGGACTCGGGTGATGACTTTTTTGGCGGAACGGGATGGAGGAGTCAATCGTGGGAGACGAGGGTAGACTCGTGTCCTTTCGGGGAACGAAGGACGAACTCTGATACTTGTTGGCACTGAGCAAATTTGGAATGGTTTTAAGTTCGTAACACTGCTGGAAACGTTCCTACGATCACTGTCGCCGATAAGGATTTGCGGACACATGCAAATAGTCTGAAGAGATCATTTATCCTTTCGCTAGAGAATAAGTTTTTTTTTGTGTAATATTAAATAAATAAGTTTAGTTTAAGGAGGTATTCGCATTTCAAGGTCCCAAAACTAGGTGATTTATTTTTTAATAGAAAGAAATACTGTATAATTGTCTTTCGTTTCCAT
The DNA here is from genome assembly GCA_963855975.1 of Andrena chrysosceles. Taxonomy (NCBI): domain Eukaryota; kingdom Metazoa; phylum Arthropoda; class Insecta; order Hymenoptera; family Andrenidae; genus Andrena; species Andrena chrysosceles. Next base: position 2,155,343 of record OY979766.1, on the reverse strand, counting down.
CTGAAATGAAAAACAGTATTATTTTCATATTCAAAATGGTTTCTATTTTCTCCCTAGTAGAATTGTAAAAATTAATGAACAACTACTAATTTTGTTCTTAGATGGAAGCTTAAAAAAATTGTAAAAAATTGAACTGCTTTGTTTATCGCGTGGCCATTTTTGTTAACCAAATTTGGTATACGTAATATTTAAAAACTAATAAGGACATTGTACAAAGATTCACGTTATACAATGTTTCTTTCTATTAAAAAATAAATCACGGAAATCACATATTTTTGGGACTTTGAAATACGAATACCCCCTTAACCTAAACACAAGCTTTGCATAGAAGTGACGTCCTTGTGTTTGTGCGGTCAAAGCCACTTAGTGTACACCCCGATACCTCTTACAATACCTAGCTTGCGAAGAGTCAACTATGTACTCAAAACACCCAGACTTGTGTTTCCCTTGGAAGCAGAAATTAATTCCAAACGTTGAATCAAGATTTCGAATATTTGTAATATGAATCCATCGATCCTCGGTACTTTAGCCTGAAAAGCTTCCTACATCTCTTGAGCTGTGTACCGAACGGTGCAGGCTACCGCGACACCCTGTAGAGCCACTCGTATGTCGTAGCTCGCGATCCTCCTCGAGGTGGCTTCCTCCCGCGCCCAGGCGCAGCTATCTTTCCCTCTCTGGTTTCTCCGAGTCGGTGCTTCCTCGTGGGTGGATCAGGGCCCGGGGATACGTTCGCAGCCGCGGAACAAAGTGCGTCCCTTCCGCTACGGAGCGAACAGTGCACGGGGCACCATAAAACGCCGCTTATCCCGGCCCCACGACCACGCTCGCGGCGTAAATCGCGTTCACGGAAACGTGCCTGGCCCGTGACAAGCAACGGACGCTGGTCCACACACCGGGCGATTCGATTTCAGTCGCTGCTGTTGTCTTCTTACACGCTGCCAGCGACCGCAGCTAACTGGGCGATGGACTTGAAATCGAAGATGGATCAGCACGGTTTATGGAACGCAACGGAGCTTGGGGAGGGGGTGCAAGCCGCTATTTCAGATTTAAATCGAGATTTTGAGAATGTTTACCGAAGAGAATCTGTGGGGAAGGTTTTTACTCGAGCAACAAAGATCGTGGGTGTTTTAACCCTGCGTGGTCACACCTTATAATCACAAGTTAGCCACACCGGGTCATTGCTTCCCAGCGTCATTTTTCAGTTACTATTTTCGTATCTTTAAATGTTTTAACTTGTCATTGATAATTGTATAGTTGTATTACTTATATAATCGTGCTCTAATAATCTTTTGCTATACGTGTAGATTTTGATATGATGAAATTTGCAGATGAAAAAGAGTGATTTACCACGCTTGTGGAAAAAAGCGATTTTTTTTCCTTTTTTCGTGATACATCCCCTTTGGAAGTTGTAAAGGCGTGACATGTGAACTCGAAAATTGCTCTTGGGGGGCAAAACAATCCGTGTGACTGCGAAGGGTTGAATACAGATGTGAACACAGAAATTTGCATTTTCTAATGGAAGTTTAGCAAGGCCACATTATGCAAACTCCATATTACCGTTGCAACACGCTCGTAAAAAGCACTGGCGACTCGCCGCGCGGCCGTCTTAATTGCCAGATAATATTTAATTAAATAATCTGCGCCGGACCGTTAGAAAAGCGAGAGGTTGTCGTAATTCATCTGACGAAAGAAACGGGCAAGAAAATGGGCGCAGAACCGATCGGTGGTCGAGGAACGTGGGTACTGGGTGTTGAACGTTGTCGATGGAGAGAAACATTTGTCTCTGGATCGTTATCGCGATCTTTAGCTTTCAGCGACGTTTGACCACCTGCCCGAAGAATCGGCGGTTTTCGCAACCGTCTCGCACCGCTGGCGCTGCGAAATGATTTGTTTCAGGGGTTAAGGACTTGTTCGGGGTGTTATGCACCAGCGTGTCCTGTGCAAGAGAAAACACGTTTTTACTTCTTCTGACACGAAACAGAGACTGATATGGTTCAGTGACTGATGGTAAAACTCACCCAGTCCATCATTGCATCCTAAATTTCTTAAGGATTAATGGAAGCAATTGCTTTCCAAGTTTCTTACAAGAATAGATTAATAAAAATCCATGTGGGGTGACCTGATCAGTAAATGAACACCCCTCAGTATTCATTCAATTATTGCATACACTTGTTTAATTGTAATAGACTGAACTCCAAATTGGCATTAATAATAATAATAGTTTAATTAACAGAAAAATTCCATTTACCGAAAATAAGAAATGTAGCTTTGCACGCTTTTACCAACAAACCAACGGTTTTGTTACTTTAGTTAAGCATTCAAGTTCCCATCGAAATTGCAACACAGCCTCATTCCAAAGACAATCCTTTGATCGAAGAACACTTGGAAATTCGCATTTGAAATCAGCTTCTCCCCATCGCGTTCGATACCAGGAGACCTGGTTCGCTGAAAAGCAAAGGAGAAACCATGGGACAGAAGTGGAATAAAGACGTCTCGTTTGCCTGCTCGCGGAGCAGTCTCGGGCCTCGGATCGCAACAAATGGTAACGAGCCGCGTGCAGCGGAAAGGTCAGCGAAATCGTACGACCATCGATCTTCTCGTCAGCCGGCGGCGTGTCGTAGGTCACCATCCAGCCTTCGCGCTTTTAACAAGGACGCAGCCGCGCGGACGCCGCGTAATGACCGGTGACGGATGGCCTGGCGCGAGGAGGAAAAAGGAGTCGCCCATGGGTACAGGTAGTGGACGACGCTCGATCGATAGATCGTAGATCGATAGGTAGCGACCGGTCTCGTCTACAGAACCGCGAACAAGGAGATCTCGAGACGTCGAGGCGTCGAGGCGTCGAGGCGCGCGTATGCATATCATAACTCATCGAGTAGCACGATCTACCTGGAGGCGTCAGCTCGCGGAGAATAGGAATTAGATCGTCCCCTTCCAACCCTGATTCGCGTGAAACCCAACATGGGTGCTCTTTACGCTCCTACCAACGCCGCTAATATCTTCACCGTATTCCTCGGGTGCCGTTTCAGCATTTTCAAGGGACATCACAGCATAGAATATCAGCCATCGATGAAGGCTTTCGTTGTAATAAACCTGGATATTCTCCTTCACTCCAGCTTCTGGAAAACGATCTCATGGATAGTCGAAGCCCCTCCGAGTGAAGCTCCACCTCGAGATGCTACGCGAGGCTCGGTGACCGTCTGGCTGGCCAGATAAGATTCCAGGATCGCGGGGAGAGAGGAGACTGGATGCCGCGGTATCTCCGCCGTCATCTTCGCGGCATTCCGCGTAAAGTCGAAATCGCGCTTGGCTCGACTCGCTGCGAGGCGGGGTATGGGAAGCCGGCGACATTTAGCTCGGCGATCGCTAGGACACCTGTGACATTTCATTAAGTGGCGGTCGCGCGGCGCGGCGAAGTAGCGGCGAGCCGGGGACACGCTGCGTCGCGGCGCGAGATTGTAAGAGAGCAACGGAGAGAGGAACGTGGAAGCGGGCGAAAAAACGGCCGAAGAAACGCCGCTCGGCGCAAAGTGGATTCATTATGCGGTGGCCCGCGGAATCCGGCATTTGCATCGCGGTAGCAGTCGCGATGCTATATACGAGGTGGACGCGGGCATTAGTTTGCGTCCCCGCGTGCCATGGCACCCATTTAACATCGGTAACGGCGCGAATCGCTGCCGAAGCCTGCAGAGACACTCTCCTGCCGCAATCGTCCGAACCGTTTCTGCTCTTCCGAGCAAAAATTCGAGTTCCCCTGAGTGTCACTTCGCTCGAACCATCAGATTTCGCGTTGCCACTGAAGAAGAGGATGTATCTAGGTCTATGAAGTGGTTCTGGATCCAAGAGAATGCGTGCGATAAAGGACGCATGGGAGTAGAATGTTGCCTTTCAGTGTACACGAGAAAGCGTAACGCAAAAAGAGAAGCAAACTTCCTACATGAGACCCATTTCAGTTTGTCTTTTAATCGACGGGTACCCCCGGAATTCTTTTCGCAATGCGAGAACGATTTCATTGGATTTATACGGCGATTAGCGGCGAGGCAAAAATCGCGTGACAAGGTAACGAGATTAAAGCGGAACTCGTGACAGGATAAGTATAATACGCAAGGTCTCCGTAATCGTCCCGCAAAAAAACGCCGCGGGTTTTTCTGCGCTCTGTCGTGAGTCACTTGTTATTAGTGCACCGATGAATAATATCGCGATAATGGGGCGAAAAAAAGGACCACGGGCAGGATAAACACAGCGATTAACCATATGCGCCCGGTAATCTCGAAACGGCTGCTTCTCTTATCGATCCTTCCTTTTCCAACATTGTTTCGTACGCAGATTTAAGAGCCTGGAATTATGACACGCGAAAAAAAATTGAGAAACCCTCGACTGCCTGTCAGACATAGTCTCCAAAAGAGATTGAAGTCTACAGAGACATGTTTCCCTTTTAAAATTAAGAAACAAGCGAGCCACGGCCGTGGAGATTCATTAGACAGGGTCTGTTTCATTGCGCACGCCTCTGCAGAAGCGATCGGCAAGGCGTGTCCACGCTCGCGAATTCCGACTAATTCGAGCGAACGGTCGCGCGTATCACTCGAATGGTATGCGACGAGGCAAGCAGGCTGGAAAAATAGGAACTTTTACGCGGGACCGTATGGAAATGCGCGCGCGCTACTCGCCGGAGTAACATCATAAATTTCCATGGCTGCGTTGTAATTACCATTATTAAGTTCCCGCGCGGCCCGCGGCGCGCTTTATCGCCGCAGACTTTTGCGGGCCGAGAGGTTGCCACTGTCATTGGCCGAGACGGTACCGGATACCGATCTCCAGGTGCTGCTAATTGAAAGCAATACCGGGCGTGTCTTTGGGACGTTGAACGAGTGGAGGATCGCGAGGCTGCGCTGCATTTCTCCGGGGACGGTGCTCGCGGAGGAAACGATTATCGGGCATTTCCTACCTCCAACTGGTCCACATTTTCAACGTCTCCGATCCTTTGGTCTCTTTTCGCTGGAAAGAAGATCGAATGGCGAAGAGTTACTTGAAGCAAGTAGAGGTGTGGAATTATTTTTAGTTTGTGGCCATTTTACACTGTAATGAAATTGAATTTGTGCGAGTGCATTCGAAAAAACATCGATTATATCGTGCCACCGAGAAGCCTCGAGACGTAGAAAAATCTAACTTTTGTGTCGTTACGTTCGTCCTTGCGAAACACGCTACTGCGTTCTCGGTAAGATACTCGTGCCTATAAAATTAACAGAGACATTCATTAACGTCCGCCGTGTCTCCGTCCACTCAGTCGCAGACATGTATAATACATTAAAGCGCAGGCTATCACGCATCGATTACCCGAGGACTCGCGATCCTGAGGACATTAATTCCCCGGCTCTCGATTACCCGGGCATGTAATTAAACTTCTTGTACTGGAGATATGAGAACGTGCTTTTTCCCAGAATGCTCCACCGTTTATGCTATAATCGACTCGCTGGACTATCGAGCGCCAATATCCCAGCAATCGAAACGATCTCACACTGCACATGCTCGCTAATTTTCAATCTAGAATACCACCGAACGTCACTCTTCCAATCTTTCAACGATGAAGCAATAGAAACCCATCCACCGAGTGTGGAAACTTAGCCCACAGCTCCGTAAGTAGAATAGACAATCATAGCCAGACGCGTTCTTCCTGGAAACAGCCAAAAGCCAGCCAACTCGAAAAACAAAGCGCTAGGAAAGTGGATGCTCGTGAGTTTGGAAACTCGCAAGTGGTAGAAGTCGGTTCGTCGACCCCGCTCGCGTATCCCCGATCGAGTGACGATCAGAGTCATCGGATCGGTACGCGTCGAAGTTGGATCGCGGCGGCGCTGTCATTGGCGGAGGCGAGTTAGGGGCCCCTGCTCGAGGTGCCGGGTAATTAAAGATATTATCAGCGGTGCGTGTCGAGCCGATATACACGCGAGACGCGACTCGTACGCGAACCCACGTACCACGGGAACGGTGGTACGCGCGCGACCGTACGGAACCGTAACCAGTGCATCGCCGTCTACGTTTGATTACGAAACGGATTGCGGACGATCGCCGCGTCGGCTCGTTTTACGCTTTCTGAGACCGCGGGAACGCTCGAGCGTTCCTGCAACGCCGCGCTGCCTTCCAGCGCCTTCCCTTACCAGCGCAGACGAACAAATTCTACGACTCGGCGTGCCACGGAGGCTGCTTTTTCAGATCGCAAGACTTTAAGATTTCTACAAGATTTTTTATTTACCACCGTCACCAATCACTGATATTGACCTTGGTCAAGTACACGCTCCTTGGAAAGTGGTTGCGATTCTTCCAAGTCATAATTTAACGTTTTGGAATATTTCCAAGGCGATCTGGAATCTTGAATTGAGCGTGACGAGGCGAGGGGCACGGGTAAAAGTCACTTGACAAGATTCTCGGTAAATAAAGGAGCCACTCGTAATTGATCGACCGTAACTAAATTTTGTGGGATATTTCCATGGAATGGCTGCGGTTGGAGGAGATTAAATCGTTTGGGGGTACTGGAGCAGAAGGCCTGGGATACCGAGGCTCATTAAAAACGTAGTCTTATAGTCGCGCACATCCCCCTGTTGAAGTTTCTGCGGGCACAAAGGAGTATATCAAACTGCGAGTCTCATAACAGATAATTCTAAAGTAGCACGACGGGCGCTGTAACGACGTGGAACGAGATTGATCGGAAGAATCGATACGGAGGAGCGTCAGAAATTTCAGAAACACTCGAGCAATATTCTCGGCTCTCCTCTCGCGCGTCGAACGGTGAAATACACGCGCTGACCTTTCGCCACTCCGAAGATCGAGGATGATCTACGTCATCCTTCTCGATCGATCGACCTTCGTATTTGGCAAAGAAATTGCGCCCGAGCGAGAGGTCGATCGGCATTGACCTAGGTTCGCAGAACGTTCCCGTTAACCTTCTTTCCTTTCGCGTCTCGAGGATCCGACTGGTCGGGAAAAATTCGTTCAGCCTGAATCTTGGCGGAGATAAATCTGTTCCAGAACGCCAATCCAACCGTCTACGGAGACGAATTCTGTAGCAAATTCTTCAACTAATCGTTAGAGGCATCGTTTTTCACGACTCCCTGCGCACGTTTAAATTTAAATCTAAAATTATGCTCAACGTTTGTTATGTCATGTTAAGGGCTTTATTGCTATTATTTTCTCTGTATAGAGTACAATTTATTTCCGTCAATTAAACTATTATTATTATTATTAATGAAATAGAGCTATTGGTTTGTGTCAGCAAGTCAACTTTTTATGATCGTAAGAAACCAAATCCAAGAGACCAGTGCTTACTTCTCTAAAATCATCTACTGGTTAACATTTTGTTATAGATATTCGAACACTATATGTATTATTTTTGCACTGCTCTGGCTAATTCTTAATGGAACATCCCCTAAATAAATAAATAAAAATTCATGGAGACTTTTATACATCGAAAGAAGAACGCGAATTCGGTGTTCGCAGAAGCTATGTAGAGAGAATGGGCAACACTATGTCCAGGCGTATTGAGCCATCATCGCGGATCCGGGAATTGTGCAGGGCGGTCCATAAAACGCGGTTCTGCGGCGCGTTAGGCCTCCACGCCGTGGTAATTTACAACGCTGGACACCGGTGCCGGTTTATTACCAGGTTGTTTATTTTACGGTTGCTACGGCTGTGCCTCCGATCTGTCTTTCGCCCCTCGTTCGGCGAGGAACGCCGCGCCGCTGCCTGTGCGCGCAAACTTCCACCGTTCCGTTCTCTCCTCGTCTTCGTTTTCCCCCGTGCCTTTCGCGATGCACCCACCGGAACGTACCTGGAGGACGATGGTCCTTTTGCCGTGCTCTCGATGACCCGCGACTGCACCCTCCTCTCCCATCGGCTCCCCCTTCCGCGCGATCCAGCATCCGACGGTTTCTCATCTTCGCGGCGTTCTACTTGCGTTCATCCTTGCGTTCATACGCAGCCTCTGCTTGCGTAGCTCGTGGGTTCGAGTCCCCCATCGTCCGAGGTTCCCTTTTTCGCCCACAAATATATACCTAACCCACGTGAACTGGTTAGAGTCAGCCATTCGAGGAGATAAGAGTACCTTGATGCAATCGTTACTGTATTGCGCAGAGGTAACCACGCTGTCTCGACGACTGCGTGATCAATAAGGAAACGTAGATCCGTGGTAAGTGTGGACGTAGCGTAAGCGTACGCGTTCGGTTGGCGTTCGAGATCGCATTCATGGGGGTCAGGTACGCGAGAGAGCTACCTGCATCTCGTAGCCGGTGCAGTCACGAGCGACCGCGCGAGCCAGGAACGCCGTTCACGGCTACGTGAAAACGTGGCTCTGCCTTCGGTGCCTTCGGTGTTGTCGGTGCTTCCAGTCGCGCGCGTACACCGACTGCTATCGGCGCATAGGCGCGGTGGGTGTCGGTGTCGGTGCAATGCTGGGGCGTGTGAACGCTGTGACATATGCGCCGTGTCGCTTTCTTTAATCGCCTCTGGGCCTCCGCGTACCTGCATATATCCACTCGCCTCGCCTGCCTTCCACTCGACTTTGCTCGACTCTCCACCATGCTCCGTCCTCGAGACTGCGTGCACCGTCCACGTTTCACGCGACCGTCCGCCGACCTCCTCCCCGCGGTGCTCTAGGCAGCCGGTGGTGGTGGAACGAGGAAGCGTCGGGAAATGTGATTTCTCAAGGAGTACCGGGGAAATTGGAGGCTTCGCCGGTGATTTGGGCCCCTTTGAGGCTCCTTTCGTGGACGGAGAACGGCGAGCGTTGACTTATTGGGAGTTGCGTCGCGGTTTCGGTGCAACTCGGTTACGACACCGTGGGGAGATGATTGCGCGAGATAGCTGCTTGGAATTTGTAACCAAGGTTTCAGTGGGTAACAGAGCGGGTGGAATTAGAAAACAACAATGCCACTTGGAAAACCAGGGCCACTGCACTTTTCCCAAACATCTCCCATTGAAATTCACAAAATTCACACGCGATTAATGCATGTAAATTCTTTGCACAAACATGGAAGAATCTTTTATTCTTTCGTACCCACGCAGAGCTATCTCTAGCCGCGAAAACGGCACAGTATTTTTCCTTGACGACTCGATTGCAGAGGCTTATTCAAAGGACGAGGCTACCCCGCGGACTCGCATAGCGCCAAGCTACTCGCGCGTCGCGTAAATTCGTCGTCATCCATCGTGCCGCGTGCAAGCCCACTCCGATGCCCGCCCGTAGATTAATAACGCGATAAATTCAACGCTTACCCAGGTGGGCGTGCGAGCCGCGTAGGAACAGGTAGATAGAGCTACGCGCCAGCAACGCGGGTTTCACCAGTCTCTGCTCCTCCTCCATTTTTCACGACTGCCCGATATCCCGTCATCGCTAATTGGGTACTGGTTAACGCTGCGCGTGTTTCTTTCGACCTGCTTGGATCCTTCCTAACTTATGCTTTCGTTGCACCATTATCACGCTGTGCGTGAGTTCACTATTGTGAGCATCCATGAAGCTGAGGATACCATTCGTCGATTTACAATTCTGTTGCGTATAGGTAGAACTGGAGAGGATGAGAAGATTTGGATGCAATGAAAATATTGGATTTCAAACCAAATAATAATGTTGTAGGAATATAAGGTTTCCTAATTCTTATATGTTCTGGAGCCACGGAAAAAACGGACCTCGGGGCGATGGGACTCGAACCCACGATCTTCGAGTCCTTAAGCGCTACTCACCAGCCGCCTTACCAATGTCGCCACAAAGTTGACCTTCCGAGATCTTATTCCGGGCTTCCTCTTATGTGAGTTCCTGATCCCACAATATTTCACCAAGATTATGATGTAGTATTGAACGATTATCCAATGTAACGATTTGATTCGCGACTTTCGTTCCCGCGCACCCTCCAGTCTCCGTGGCACGTGCCCCTTGCGAAACGTGCCCGGAAGAATTCTGAATTCAGCTTTCACCGTCGTCGGTGACATTTCAGTGGACGCTCATTAAGAGGCTGGCGCGAGCGTTCCACGACGATTAGACTCGGTCTCGATCGATCGGATCGCTCCCAGTGTCCCCGTCGTAGCAAATCGTTTCAACGGCCAGATAAATCCGCGAACGCGGCTCTGCCACGATCGGCTCGCCGATAAACCGACTGAAAGTCGATCGCCACGAATCGATTACCGACCCCCCTGTCTACTTCGCCGTGCACGCTCTGCACTTGTTCTTCTATGCTGCTTGGAAGCTGTTATTCTTATTTTTCCCCGATTAAAGCACTCGGGAGACCTTGAGCGTGGCCAATTAATGAGTTCAGAGTTTATTAGTTGATAAGAGAAGCTCCTTCGAGTTCTAGAGGCTTCTACTAATTATTGGAGCGATGATCGATCGCGAAAGCAGTGTTTCGCGAAACTCACCGTGACACAGGGAGAGAGAGAGCGAGAGAGAGAGAGAGAGAGAGAGAGAGAGAGACGGCACGTATCCGGGATCTAGAAGTCGTGATCACGGACGATCGTCTTACATAAACGCCATCCTCCCGAGAGAGGATGTCGTCCGCGGCCGCTCGAGATCTGCATTTAACCGACGGGGTTAAATCGAATAACCCCACGGCGTTTCATTCAAGGGCACCGTGAGACCATCCGACTCTCTCCTATCTCTTATTCTCTCCGTTGCGTATGCATGCAGCCTCGCGCTTCTTACGCAGAGTTGAGCATTATATGAATAAATTTTTATTCGAATAATTTCGCATAAAATGAAATTATTCGAGAATAACGAATAATTTTTTATTCGAATAATGCCCAACTCTGCCCAATCGCATATAAGAGAAGTAAATCGGTTCATCTTCCGTTTTGTGAGCTTCGAAAAACTTCTCTCCTCCTTCTTGTCCCCGTGTCCTCTGGTGCACAGTATTTCACTGAGATTCAGCGCGATTCCTGGCGAAGATTTTATTAGAAACGATTAGGAGATGTTCTTATCGAAGCCCCACTGATGAAAGAGGATCGGTCTTCAAGGAGATCGTCCACAAGCGACAAGGGACCGGCCCCTTGGCGCTATAAATTACGCCGTTAAGATCGATTGGATCGTGGCCCGTTGATTTACGTAAATCTCCCAGGCGTCGATCTGATCTAATCGACCCAGGTTAACTCTGGCCAGCGAGATTAAATCAGTTTGAGATTGAATGCCAGCCTTAGTATATCTACCACGGAGTGGCAAAGCTAAAATTTTCGACAGTCAAATTTGCAAAAGGGCGATCTGAAAGTGGTGAGCGTAGAACAGAGCAGAGTATCAGAACGCCGAAATAAGTGAAGAAATAAAAGAGAATGGTAATGGAAAGCCGAGGGGCACGCGAGAAACAAAACGGCCCGATTGAAGAGGTGACGAAGGGAAAGAGAGAAGCTGCTTGGAGAACGTACGTACAAGACGAGCCCGCGATGCGGGGGGAACGAGCGAAGAGGAAGAAAACGAAAGGAAAAGAGAAGAAGAGGGGCAGAAAGAGAGGATGTCCTAATAGATTATTAATTTACACGTCGACTCCGCGGAAGGACGGCCGACGATGATGGCGGCCGTTTGGCGGGGCGCCGGCAACACCTGTCCCAAACCCGTCCCGCTTCATTATCTTGCATTATGCAAAATGCGTTTTTTATCGCCGCGCAACCCCGTAATAAACGGTTGTCGGGGCAACGGTTGACATAATGCGTCGGCTATTACCGCTGGCGAGAATCCAGCCCTCCCCAGCCCATCCAGCGACTCTGTTTCCATTCAAAGCCACACCAGATAGAACCAGATAGAATGTATCTCTCCGATCGACACTCATTGCACTTCCGATACGTCGCCTTCTCGTTAGAATTAAGGGTGTCGTTCGCGAACGACCGATTTCAATTTGTCCCTCGTTAAAACTCGTCCCAGCCACGGCGACTACCCCGGAAGTAAGGTGCGCTGGGATCTAGATCCACGGAGACACTCCACTCTTTACGACCAGCTCTTGCAGATGCGTATAACTCGGGACTTGAAACGGGAAACGGTACTTTTACAAAGTCCACGCGCGGAATTCTACAATTGTTTGCGGGACGGGAGGAACACGGGATCCACACACAGGAGTGTGTGACAATGGATGTGTTAGACAGGAAGGTTTCTTTGCCGCTATCGGTGGCTGCGATTTTTAAGGTCTTTTGAAGAACGTTTTATTAATATTTAATGATGACTGTTAAGAGGAGTTCAACAACCCACGTGGTCGTAAAGGAAATATTCCATGCGGTAAAGTTAGGTGGGACACACCGTGCATTAGCTCAGGCGACCATATTAAGTGACCACTCAAGTTTTCCGTCTTTCAGCAACAAATAATCCTGCCAGATGGGTATTACTTATGACCATTCACTGCATTTTCACGAGATACTTGAATTCCATCATGGTAGAAGTAGCTGTGACAAGATTCCGCGAGGAAACAGTGTGGCAACGATCACTGTTTTCACAATTTCCTTTTCTGTCCTCATTTTTACTCGCGAATTCCTCGAATTAGAAGCTCCATCCAGCAAATGGATTTATACGTCATGCGTCCTTACGGTTGCCATCCGCGCTATATTATACAGTATTTTATTATACACTGTTGAAACAAAATATAGTACGCAAAATAATGTATTTTCGCTTCATAGTTAATTAAAAAGAATTTAATTATCAACCTAACTAAAATAACCTAATTGCAGCGTGCCTCAGTGCTCATAACGCACCCTTACAGTAAAGGAGCAAAGCTGAACATACATATGTAATTTTAATATAAATAATATTTTATTCAATGCTGAGTATAAAACGTGCAAAAGAAACAAAATACGTAGTATGCAGTACAATGCTTCGGCTTTCCATGAAAAATATTAAATTCGTATTAGCATTATTATTTTGCTTAATATAAATTTCCTTCGTGGAATCAGTTGTGCTGTTTTTACGTTGTGAAAAATAATTCCTCGTGACTAAAAGCAGAAATTAACAAGAAATATACATGGAAAAATAAGTAAAATAAAAAATAAATCTATAGATATTGTTTAGTTTCCTAAATATCCCATAAAATACTATATTTTTCAAGATTTCACAAAAATACTATATTTCTCTCTCAAAAAGTGGCAACCCTATGCGCCAGGCTCGTATAACGTGCCCTTGACTTTTAATTCCCGCCTCCTTCGATGTATCGCGTAAATTCCGTTAATCCTCGGGCAGGCCAAAGGACAGAGGAAAAAACGAAAGGAACAGACTTAATATCGGCCGACGCGGGTCTTTATTGTTTCATAAACCGGGGTCGTTCTTGTCGGTCTTAATGTTCCTGATAAATGAACGCCGATAAATTATTCGTAATCGGTTTATTTTGTAATATTCGCTGCGCCGCAGCGAGGCTGGCCGAGTCTCGTTCCCGCGGAATGACTCATATGGTAATCTCTAAGCGGGCCGTAACGCACTCGCAACGACAATATTTCAGGCCGCGTTAAACTGGCAAGGAGACACCGATTATTAGATACGACCGTGAGCGGCTTGCTCGCTTGCGCGAATTTACGTCGTTGCCTCACTTATCCGCGGATTGCCGCGGGAATAAAGACACCTCGAAGCGACTTTGACTCGCTTTCGGATCCTGGCCCACGCTCTCTGAAAATCCTGTGGGGGGGGATCTTGGAACAATCTAGGGGGCTGAAAATTGTGAACGATCAATTATTTCCACCAAGTGTATATTTTTGTACCTATAGGCTAAGTAGGTTGCAGCCTAGGGCCGAAAATTTTGGGGAGCGATAAATTTTGGGAAGCGGCAAATGTTGGGGAGCAACAAATTTTGGAGACCGACAAATTTTGAGCGAAAGAAATTGGGAAAGGTTTAAACACAGAAGCTTCAGACAACTTAATAAACTCTCTTCCTTTTACTGTAGTAAATTAGCAATAACTCATATGTGAGTTGCCATAAGTATTGAATTAATTCTGAAATTGTCTCAACACTTTTATGTTAAAATATTTGCCGATATTTCGCGAAAAAGACGGCAAACACTTGTTAGCCTAGGGGCGCCAAATCTCCAACTCCGTCCCTGATTTCCACGGAGAAACACTGTCATAGACACTCAGCTTCATGCCAACATCAGCGGTCACAGAAACGCGTGACCAATTATCTAAACTAGGAAAACCGTGAAAGACCTCCAACTGAAAGACCGAACCCAGACGTTATGCCTCTGATTTGCTTGGAGCAGTCGATATTCCGGCATCTCGGAATCGCCTTGGAGGATCTACGCCCGTTCGGCTTGGCGAAAAATACGAAAATCCACGAGGGGGAGCTCTCACGATGCAGGCGGAACGATCGTACGCGACTGTTGGAGCCGTTCACGATTTTACGCCCGCGAGATCGCCGGCACGATGGCAATTAGCCGATAGCCCGGGACGGTCGACGGGAAGGCGGAGAGAGGATGATCAATGATAATGATTCCTCCGAACGTGATCGACACGCTCGCGCTCGGCGGAACGGCCACGTGTGCCCAGTGCGGACACGTCGACGAACCTCCGTCTCGCGATCCAGGCCTGCTCCAGCGCCGGATCGTTTTGACCTCGTCCTCCGATCGATAAATACGAATTCCGTGGGGTTCAGTCCCGCGCTCCAACGATTTGCATGTCGATGAAGCGTGTCCAACGTCCCGCTGATGGCCGCGGAGCACGCAGACGCTGGACCTTCTCCCTTCTTTGCTCCTCCGCTCTTCATTTCCTTACCGATTTCAATTCCCTTCGGATGCAGCTTCTTCTTTTATCCAACTTTCACTCTATGCTTCTACCATGGAAACTAGTATTGGTGCGGATCGTTGGAATCCCCGCTCGCTGATTACGGAGGCAGCTACGCGGATCGAGATCGATTTCGCACAGGGTTGCTGCAAGCGAGTCCTTCCCGCGTGACCAAACAGTACGCGATCGTTCGATCGTCGAGCTTCTGTCATAGCCATTTTGAAAGGTTAGTTTGGACGGAGAGCCGGTTTAAATTAGTCATGACCACGTTAACCGTCTGACTTTCGATCACGATAAGGTAGCTACTTGTTTCGGCCAGCGTAACGTGTTAATCGTTCGTGTCGAGGCAACGAAAGCTTGTTACTCGGTTTTTTTTGTAAGCTGTACCTAGTCACAGATTTCATCTCCTTCGATCTGCTTTTGTTTATTATCGCGTAATCTAATTTAGCGAGCGTTTACCTCTGGGGGCTGTACAGGTTTGCCTGCAAGTAGGTCTCGATCATCACTTCGATGCACGTTTCATTGGAAAATCGAGCGGCACCGTGTTTCCTTTGATTCTGCTGGTATGTTTAATCGCTCTTTGTTCGAGTGAACGATAGACACAGGTAATTACGTAATTACTGGAATATTATGCGTGCGATGTGCACGGTGGCGTTGGTCGAGATTGTATTAACGGTACGATGATTGATGCGAGTAATTAAACTGCTCTAGGTGAGCTTCAACTGTGCTCGATGGCTTCTTCCTGCTTTACGAGATTGCTGATTTGATAGGTTAGGCGTTCGACGTTTGGGAACAGCCTGTACGATTGGCGCATAGGTGGGGCCCCGTTAGTTTGGGTTTTGTAGAATTCGGAAGAGAGTAACATCGGAGAGTCAGCGTTGGGGGAATTGGTAACGCGACTGTTGAAGTAGTAGGATAAACTCGGGAAAATCCGTGATAGTTTTAGAATTTGTATAATAACTGCTAATATTTACATATTCTGAAAGTGAGTCTAGGATATAATGTTAAATCAGACATCAGAGGAACAAATAATAGGTTAATAGAAATTTACTAAGTATATTTAATTGAAAATATACAAAATGAAGTTGTCATGACATACTCTGGTTACTCCGTGATAGCTCTGGTTACTCCGTGATAATACTCTGGTAACTCCGTGATAGTTCTCGCTAGCCCGTGATAGGGCTATCAGCTACTTTTTTTATATTATTTTACATTAGTTTACATTATTTTAAATTATTTTATATTAATTTATATTATTTCATATTATTTTATATTATTGTTATTTTGTGTATAATCAATCGTGGTATGATCGTTAGATGTCTGAGATGTAAGGAAACATAGTATCTGGTATTTGCCATCAGAATTTCTCGAACAGCACAATCAGAAACTCAGGCTCGGATGCACGAAAAATAAGAATTTAGTCACTTTTCATAAGCAAAAATAACCCTCATGCCTTATTGTATGATAATTTCAAGAGTAAGACTTGTTAAAGTGTCATTTTACAATCACTTACCTGCAGTTTGAACTTTCCATTTATCTTCTAAAGCACATATAATAGATAAACAAGCGATCGTCCACAACTAGCACGAAAAATTTCTCGAATAATGCGCTGCTGGAACAAAATGCTCTCTCACTCTATCACACTAACTTCAATTGACTAATTATTTTACCAAAATATAAACTAGAAGATCAACGCTGTCTGTTAGCTTCTGTTCCATCTAAATGGAGTCAGATAATTTCGTGTTATAGATAAATGAAAAAGTATCACGGAGGTACTACGGATTTACCCGAGTTTACACTACGCAATGGACTTGCGGATTTGGGGTTCCGAGTCCCATCACCCGACTTTCGCTTTGTCGCCTACAAAGACGACCATGAATTCAGAAGCAGGAGATAAAAAACATTCCAGAGTTGGATGTGAGAGAGGGAAAGAGGTCCGTGATCGACCTTTTTAACTGCGATATAAGTTCATAGATCAATCGAAGGTGACTTGGATACTAAATGAATAGCCGATTGATAAAAAGGCACGATAAAATCTAACTTCCCAGCGCGTGTATTCCCACGTTTTAATCGCTCGGCGCAGAAATCACGAGGATCACGGCAATTCGAGCGAATCGAAGGGATTTTTGAGGCGCAGTGGCCCAAAGAGGCGTTATCGATCGTATCTGGCACGATCTCGTTCGCGAGCGGAACAAGCGCGCGAAAAGATCGACCGGTGGCGTTGGTCATTTTAAAAGGTATACGCGCACCACTTCCCGGAGCGGGGAAATTTCAATCGGTGGAGAGCGTGTGGCGTATCGCCGTCCGTAATCGAGTAATCGAGAGTTAGCGCGCTTTGAATGCGCCATTGTCCGCCGCGGAGCGGAGCGAAAACGCGACGCGGGGGGAAAAACGCGGACGGCGTGCCGTTACGTGAAGTCGTGGCTATTAACTCTCGACGAAATTGAACGAGATCCGATCTCGCACTCCCACGCGGGGATACGCGCGGAAATATCAGCGCAACGAGGAATATAATCTCTGGCCGTCGAGCCCGTCCGGTTATCACAGGGACCGCGAAAAATGTCGCTCGTAAATATCTTAGTGCATTGCCCGTTTCACAATGGGAAGGGAACGATCTATCGGCCCGGGGATAACGTAAATCGGGGAAGGGATTGGACCGATTATCTCGCGGAACTGCGGCCGCGTTGATACCGCGCTCTAACAACACACTTCCTGTTCCATTTTCGTTGGGAGTTTCCTGTGTCTTCCTGGGATATTCCCGATTCTACCATAAGAGGGGCCCGGAAAATAGAGACACAAGGAGTGCGGCAAGAGGTCAAGGCGCGGCTGGCCAGTGCGCAGGATCTCGATGATCCCGAGTTCTTAAGTCCCATCGCCCGGGGCCTTCTTTTTCACTGCTTTGCATAAGGGTACCAGGTCACCCACCCTCCCGCTATTACCGATACGCAAATAAGCCTGCAAAAATGGAAGCACCGGAGGCAGCCCATTTCGCTTCGTCACACCGGTGTCGATAACTCTCACGGGCCGCGGAAGTGACGCGGTCCGAGCATCCGCCGCGACGAAAATCGCGTCTCGGCCAGAGAATTCTCACGGCGCGAGTGCAGCGTGTCGACGTCCACCTGCGCGGCCACGTACGGAGAGCAGGCCGCTCGGACGTAAAATTGTAAAATCATCTTACGCAACGGCTGTGTTCGGGCGACATGCTCTAGAGAAAGAGAGAGAGAGAGAAAGACCTTTCCAGCCCGCTGTGGCGTTGTAGCTGCGCTACTTGCAAGTTGAATCGGCATCCGCGTCGCTTGCTACTCGCGACAAGTGCTCGTACCACTCACCGAGTGAGTCACTTGGCCGAGCTTATAGATAAGCGACCTGGAGGAAGGTGGTCAGACTTGGGCATGAGAGGAGGGACAAGAGAGAGAGAGACATGAACGCGGGAGGAGAAACGTGCGGAGGGCTGGGAGAACGGAAGGGATAATTTGGAGGAAGCGAGGGGATTCGGGGAAGGTGGGAGACGGAGGGTGAGGAAAATTCGGGACGAAGGTGGATGAGGAAGAGAAGAGACTAAAAGTGAGAGAGAGAGAGAGACGAAAAGAGAGGTGAGCGGAGGGGGCCGTTGCGTACGGTCGCGGATAGACGGGTGATACATTGGTAGCGGCGGTGCAATGCAGCAGCATGCAGCAGAGTGCATTCGGTACATTGCCGTGGAAAAGATAGCGGAGGCAACGAGGCGAGAGGGACACAGACTGCAGACCGGCGAAGAGAAGGCGAGCGAGTGGCTGAGCGAGCAGTCAGCGAGTCAGCCAGTGAGGCAGGCGTGCCCGATGGTTACGGCAATCACCGCACATGCTCCCAAGCTCCTGACCACGAGGAACACAAACAAAACCTCGCTGCGTTCCAGTGCTATCCATTTATTGCGTACCCGCCAAAGAAACCCTCCTACGGCCGAGCGTCCGTTCCGTGTCCCTGCCGATCCACCGACGAACGATCGTTAATAGTCCTCCAGCGACGGCCTCACGGTGTCTCTCTCCTTTGATTTTCATTGGTCGTATTCAATAGCTCTCTCTCTCTCTCTCTCTCTCTCTCTCTCTCTCTCTCTTTGAGTACTACACTTCTTTCACAGGTAGGCATTTGGCGTTTGGAAACGACCTATGGTGCGATATTGGCACATAGGTAGCGCACGGTTTGTTTGGGGTAGGTTAAATCCGGGAGACCCGGTTGGGCCGGAGAGTTGGTCGAGTCGCTATATTTCAGAGTCTATACGTAAAAATGCGTTAAAGTGCAGGCCAATTACATCTCTAGAGGCGAAATGTTTTCGGGGTACAAAATTGGGGAAATGTTGCTAAAAAAAATAGAAGCAGGTCGAAAATTGAAAAAAGCTGATGTCGCGTAATAGCGTCGGGTTTTCCGTACAATAAATGTCCTTGATCATGCCAATTGGACGTATAGTTTTCTCTGTAGACTGTCAACGCGGTTGAAAAATGTAATTCTGAGGAAAACGCGATCAATGTTCCGCGTCGCTCAGTCGCGCGTTTGACACCGATTCACGAAAAACACGATATCTCCGTCACTTTTGCGAATTTCTTCATAAAATTTAGAGAGAACATTCTTGAAACGTACGCCTTTCAGAAAATGTAAAAAAAATTCAGATTTCTGACAGTGGTCTCCCCCCTTAAGGCGACTGGTTCTTCAGCCTATACACACGCAGTCTGTATCTACGAATCCCTTCGACTAGATTCTCAACAAAGCCCCAAACTACTCGAAATTCCCGATAGAATCGGAGAAGAAGCACGAGCAGGCGTACCGTCCGTCGGCGAAAGAAGATGATTCGTGGGCCGGTATTCATCAGCAGGGAGACGGAGAGGCGGCGCGGCGGTGCGAGGCCGATCGTGCGTGTGCGATCGCGGTGTTAGCGCCGTGGGGCAAGCATCCACCTGCCCGAGCCATACGCCCACGCGATGGGTTCCGCAGAGTCGCGCACACTCGCTCTACACGGCGCGGCGGGCGCGTGTACGTGAACGTGGAACGTTCTGACGAGAGTGGCCCGCGGGCCTAACTCCGTTACAATGAGGGCTGCTCGTGGCATTCCGCGAAACACGCTGAACACGTCATCGTTCGAGAAGACCGGCCAACGACGACCTACGCGTGCACACACGCTTCACGCGCCGCGCGGAGAGCCCTCGGCGTCGCGCCGTTTGCGAGCTGACCACGAGCAGAGAAGCAGAGAAACCTGCAGCGGTGAACGGAGGGTGAAAGGTGTAGCTGAAGAGAAAAGGAAGAGTGCACACTAGGCTGATGTAAGGAAATGGAATTACACGGGTGGGGCTTCAAATGAAGCACAGGGTTGCAGCGGGAATGTAATGAACTGTTGAATTACGTGACAAGATGAATGAGGGCAGCATTTGATTTTGGTAGCAAAGCTTCTCGATGAAGCAAAACGAACCGGTAGCACTGGAGGATGCCAGCAATCCGTAATATTGGCTGCTGTAACGCTCGTATTTACAGGATTTAGGCGCGGTTACAGGGGCCGGCTAACGGGCAGAGAGAGAGAGAGAGAGAGAGAGAGAGAGAGAGAGAGAGAGTAACGAGCGGCGAGCACGAACGCGGCCGCGATGGAATTCGCGCGATCGCCGCTCTCCACCGTCGTATCTTCTCTCGCCGTTCCCGATAGCAGTCTGTTTTCATCGTGAAAATGCCTCCTTACGTGCCCGCGTGTTCCACCTCGCGAGACTGCCCACTGATCCATCGAGATTGCTCCGCGACCTGCTGGGGGCTAAGAGATCGATTAACCGTGGAGAAGTAGAATCGAACCGATCGGGTGGAATTGGTTGCTTTGGCGGTCGAACGAGGCGACTAGGAACAACCTGTCTTATCGTTAGACGGACGTTTGATCTTGGGGCAGTAAACTTTTTGGAAGAAATTAATTGCACCTACAATCTGGTGTTTCGGAATATTTGGGAAAGGTTGATAGAAAAGATTCCTCCGATTCGATTGTTCCGGCGCAGCGGTTAATTGAATCTGGACACGCATATCTATGACACACGTGCCTCGAGAGATGAGGATTTCGCGAGCCCATTCCGCGGCGCGCTGGCATTCCGCTTCGGATCTCCCCGAAGGGACAGGCGTTCGTCCTGTTGTCGACAATTCCACGAATTCATCGGTGCGTTCGCGCAGCACGTGAGTCACACGCAGCCATCTGCCCAGGATGCAATACCGTCCGATCCTCGGATCAGTGTAGCTAGCTATTCTCCATGACACCACCACGTACCCCTATCCAAATCCGTCGCTTTCAAATCATTTGCTTGAAAGCTAGCTGAAAGGTAGCTTGCAAAGTA
The DNA here is from genome assembly GCA_963855975.1 of Andrena chrysosceles. NCBI lineage: Eukaryota > Metazoa > Arthropoda > Insecta > Hymenoptera > Andrenidae > Andrena > Andrena chrysosceles. The sequence continues at coordinate 2,134,307 of OY979766.1, read as the reverse complement.
AATCTTGGAGAGTGAAAAGGGCGAAAATTAGTTAGAGCTAGCGAATAGGAACGATTGGGTGCGCGTGATGGCGCATGTTTGCCGTCCGATGAATTCGCCCGAGTCGTAAAGTGTCCCCCTCATGTCCCGTGGGATCAGATATAAGCGCGACGAGTGCACGGACGCGCCTCCAACCGGGGAGGATCTTTTCAGCGGCAAATCCTAATTGTATCTCGGTTTACCTGGCTCGGATTTACGCGGCGGCAGAAGCAGCGGACCCTCGGGGCCGTGCTTTCGTTCGGCTTGCGTGCGGAAATCTCGAGGGTGGTCGAGCCGATCGGCCAGCCGACACTGTCGGCCCAACGACCGGCGGAGATGATTCCGTGATTACAAACTCGAGTGCCGGTGAATCTTCGCTTATTCCCTATTAATCTCGTATACGCGATACGGCAGCACGATACAGCCGGTTCGCTCCGCCGATGAGTGATCGCCGATACCTTTCGCTCGGGTCAACCCGACTCGTCTTCGTTATCCTTTCAGCAGCTCGATGCCTCGTTATTGCAGCCGTGGTCTCCAAGTGCTGGAGCTTGTGCTTGGAAGCTTCGGTCCAAAGTGGAAGCGAATGCTAGCGCAATTCTCAATCGGCATGCATTATCGACGATACCTACGTGTTTGGTAGTTAGATAAGCTGGGTTTACACCTGACGAGTGAAAATCTTAGCTGATTTGCCCATCGGATTAGGGTGACCTGTCCAGTGAGTGAGCACTTAAGCTGCATGTCTCTTAAAATTAGTAGGTAATCAAAAGTCGTTATTTAATTCCCTGAATGTTGAAATAGTTGAAATTTGGTTTCTGGGGTGGATTAATCTAACCTCCACATTGGCCGGATAACCTATTCATTCATTGGTAAAGTTCGAAATGTCAGCGAAATACGAATGAACGGCCGTTCACTCATTGGTATTCACTGGTCTCTCCCATCCAATGCATGAACACCTAAGAAACTCAACAAATTCTTAGAAATCCGTTATTTCATACAGTATTTTTCGTTAAAGGAACATATAACAATGTAATTATAACAACAAAGTTATTATAGATCTATTAAATGCACCTCGAAATACAAATTGTAGATATCACGTAACAAGACTTACTTTAAACTTGTGGGACGCCATGAGAACAACTGCTGAATAAAGATATCTGTGGGTCTCCAGTCTAGATGTCAGTATCAGTTCCAACGTTAAGTGAGCGCCATAGGCATTAATTTTTCGAATTATATCAGCAACGTTCAGTAACTGGGGGGTGTTCACTCACTGGACAGGTCACCGTACTAGAATATGCGTTCAGACTGGGCGAGTACTCGGCCCAGTGGGCATTAGGTGTAAACACAGCATTAGAGTTTCCAAGATTCTATGGAACCCACGAAAACGGGAAAGGACGTCGAACGCGTCGGGGGAGCGAGGATGAAGCGCTTATCTGAATCACTCGGCGAGGGGTTAAAGGAGGGGCAAGGTTTATCGTGCATCGAGCGCGGATCAACGAGGTCCGGTGTTAATCTTCCTCGTGGAATCCGCGGAACGTTATTATCCGCGTGCAACTTATTAACGTCGGATTCGATAAAGCGGGAGGGATCGTAAATCGCCGGGACCAGGGCTACCACGCGGTTTAATGTTTGTTTCGTGCTGGCGTATAACTCGAAAGATTACCGTATATCTGCGGTTTATTAAGATAGCGATGTAACGCGCTCGGCTGCACGCGTGGGGCGGCTTAGAGCGCGCGCTGTGCCGCCAGCGCGAGCCGATAGGATTTTACAATCCGCGGCCGCACACGTACGCCAGCCACCTAAAGGCCCTGATCGTATAAGGCGCGGCGTAAACGCGTAATTTGCCCTACGAACCGCGAGCATTTCCGGCTTCGTCGCGCCACAGATCACGCGCGAGCACGTAATCTATTTTCCCGCGCCGACCATTTCCCCGGCTTTTTATCCCCCGCTTTCCGCGGCATCGTTGCGCCAGACCGCGAATTTAAACTGCTTCTTTAGTCGATCGATTTACCCGCGCTTCTTGCCACGGACCGCGAAAAGTCGGCCTCCGCACGGTAGCGCGATCAATTTCATCATCGAGCCATCAGCCACTCTCGCGAAATCCACTTGGCGTGTATCGTACAGCCTGCTGCAATTTGACTGTTAAATTACACGCATGCAATCATATCTTCCTGGAAGCATTCCACGTTTCTGTGCAACTTCTGCTGGACCTAGCTAGGTACCTGTGCAGCTACACTGAATCTTTCTGTAGAGCCGTGGATCAGCGGTGCTGGGTTAGTATCGGGGATCGCGAAATATCGGTTCGAAGAGGATGGCTGACGAGTTACGTGATCCATTCACGTTGCATGACAGCGGTCGATTACCTACACCTCGCCCGATTCGCGCGCGTTACGCGTGTTCGGGCGTAATTGACGCGCGGCAACAATATCGTCCTTATTATGACAATTACAAGCGATGGATGATTTCACGGCGCGGTTCCTTCGTAATCGGGAGTCGTCTGTAAATAATTGCTCGTCTATCGAATGTACGTGTTATCCACGAGCGTAATTATCTATATATTTCGAAAATCGTCCGAGCGAAATCTTAAGGTGCAATTCCATGATGAGATTTTGCACGAGACTTTCCTATCGTCAGACAAAAATCTCAACAACTAAATATATATAATGGAAATAGTCGCGGGAGCTGAGATTTTTGAAAATATATCATGAAACTTGTCTCGTGAGAGTCTAATTTCATGACACTACCCATACAGCACACTCTCGTTGCAGCATAGTTGCAGTATAGTTGCGGTGCAAGATTGCAACGATTCACGCAACGTTGCCGCAACTATGCAGCAATAATTCTATGTCCGCCTGCTGCAAAGTTGCACAGCAACTTTGAGGCAATTTTGCACGGCAACTTTGAGGCAACGAAAAACTGTTAAAAAAAATAAAAAGTAATCGGTTACGACAGATTTGAACTCCGGACCGTCCGCATGACAATCTGACGCGCTACTGTTGTGGCCATGGAACCTTCTTGGATGTATAGTACTGTAAATGATATATATATTGATTACTCCGTACGTTAAAAACTTTTATACTACATGAGTACTACGACCCCCATATATTGTCGTTCCAAAAGCACTGTGTTCACGGAAACATCAGCTTGGCACGTGCCACCAGTAAAGTAGATTCTGACTTATGCTTGGAACTGATTAAATGGTTGCCTTCTCCGACATATATTTTATATTTTAGTTCATTATACAGAATGTCCGCGGGAACAGTAAACAGCTGGATATTGCCTAACGTATTGGAGATATAAAAGGAGTTGGAGGGGGCAAATTTACTACGGAACTTTTTTTTTTAACAGATCACTTGATAGTGCGTTTCAAGACGAATTCAATAAAGTATAATGTATACACTTTATTTCAACCGGTTTTGGAGATATTATGTTTTAAAATTTGCTAACGCCGCAAAGTTCTGGCAAAGTTGCGACAAAGTTGCGGCATAATTGCGGCAAAGTTGCTGCATAATTGCGGCATAGTTGCGGCATAGTTGCGGAAAAATTGCGGCATAGTTGCGGCAAAGTTGCGGCAAAGTTGCGGCAAAGTTGCAGTGCATTATTGCAACGCAACTATGCAGCAACTATGCAGCAACAATTCTATGTCCGCCCCGTGCAATGTTGCACGCCAACGTCGCAGCAACCATACATCGACATTGCGCTGCAACCATGCAACATCGCAAGGTTACTCCAACCATCCTGCAACTTTGCCGCAACGAAGTGTGCTGTATGGGTAATGACAAAATAATTAAAAAATAATGAAATAATAGTTTCATGAGATTAAAGACTCATGTGAGACGATATTTTTGTCTGATCGTGGATTTGAGGTACAACAACGTCGAATGAAGAAATATTCGCCGGGACAAGTGTAGTATGCGTGAGAACAGGGGAGACCGGGGCAGGTTGATATGTTTTTCAGTTTTTAATTTTTGTCACTCTGGTTTGAATTAATTATTTAATAGCAAATATGCTAAAATATACTTTGTTCCTTCCTCTTTAACCCTCATCCGTTCCTTATTTCATGAACTGAATCTGTCCCTGGATGCCAAATTGACACAATGGTATAAAATCGATGAAATCACAAGGTAAACAGAAATTTGAAATCCCTGGATGCCAAATTGACACGAGGGACACATGAGGGTTAATATATTGCAAATGAAAACTTGAGAAAGTGGATACAAAATAAATGAAGAAATGTTATTTGGATATTAATTTACCTTTCCTCTATAAAAAAGAAAAACTAAAAAACGATTGCTAATGTTAATCTACAGAGGCGTGCACTATATCGTAGTACATAATTGACCAATAAACTTCACACATCCCGCTGAAATGCAGCTACGTATACACAGTGTCGAGATAATTTCTCTGTATCAACCTGCCCTAGTCTCTCTACCTATAATATACTCGAAAGCATGCAAGTTTCATAATGCAGTGGAGACTTTATTGTCACTGCTCGCGCAAGAATGAATCGAGGGCGCAGAACAATTCCCTTCGAAACTCCAGTTTCGCAAGGCGCTCGCGTATCCACGCACCCGAGCGGAAAGTGTCTCCGGGCACGCGCGTTAATTGCGCCTCTAAATCTCGCCGGTAGGTGTTGCGGCTTGGCGAGGCTGTCGGTGCGTTCTTGCCACGGTAATTTATCGGTTCGCCCACGTAAGTCGGGATTCCATTAGCAGCTTATTAATAGCAGGCTCGCGAGGGAAATCGGCTCGACGACACGGCGACGACGCATCGATCAAAAGGCGCGCAGCTTTCGCGCGTTTCAAAACGCGCCGTCTCCATCGGCGCTCGTTTCGCAACGGCCATTAAGCGGAGAGACATCCCGTTCGGCTCGGGCCGTTTACGATCCGCGACGTCTGGCGCGGTTCGACGGGGTCGTCCCGCGATTCATAAATCCGCGTACCATTCCCAGGCCGAGCGTTCCGATAGAAGTGGGTCTTAATACGTCTGTGAAAGCCGCGCACGGATTTAATGATAGTATTGTTGCGCGCGGTGAACCAGTAAGCCTTATTACGTTGCGTGCGCCTATTGAGAGGAGCGGAATGATTGCCGCTCCTTATTCGCGGATGATCGATCGAGCGACAGTTGCAATTGGGACGTGATCGCGATGAGGATCTGTCGAACGGTTATAATTAAAGGGAGGCGATTAGGCGCTCTCTGTCTGCGCTGAAGAGCTCTTTCAACTGCAAGTCGTCCTCATCGCTCGATCTGATCATCACCTCGATGCACTAGCCGATGCAGAAAATAACGCACATTCCTTTACAAACGAATCACAGGGGAAGATTGAGAAAGGACAGAAATGGAAGCTGAATTGCTCCTCCATTACTCCTCGATGCTCCTCCAAATGCTACTGTTAATTTTACGAGCCTCGAAAGGGTCCACATTCCGGGGGCGTTTTCGAGAATTTCGAAACGGGATGTGCAACGATTTTGCGCTTGTCCCTGGCGCTCCTTATCGGGGCCTCTTTGATGTTTACGACCGACGAACAGATGGAAACATCTCGGAGGTGTAATAAAAATCCGATCTCGGGGGGATTAGCCCGTCGAGCCGCGATGCTGGGTCTTCTTCGCCAGTCTGCACCTGGAACAGTTCCCAGAAGCTAGATAAGGGTTACGCAGTGCGATGATCTAGGATGGTATCGCTAAATTGACGCTGATTCGCAGTAAATTACACGCTCGGTGGCTCGCCAGTGTCTCCGAAATCGTGACCGAGCCGCGGAGACCGTGGCGGAGATAAGAGGCCAGCGGAGACTAATGGCGAGCACGAGTGATCCCCGTATTGTCTGTGTGCAAACCTGTACGTGTATCGGCTTTATTAATCGTTGGCACTCTCGACTCCGCTGCTCCGAGCAGTGATTCGTGGGGATAAAAGGAAGAGAGTGAATCGATGCTCCGTGCCGCGACGCTCCTTCCTCTCTTATTTTCGATTTAATTAAGATCGACTCTTCTAGAGCTTCATTTCAATTCCTCCGAACCAAACGGCCCGTTGCGTGCCTATTCGCGTGCATCATCCTCTGCAGCAAGGGGGCTTGCAATATTGTGGCGAGTGGGAAAGCTATTTACACAGGTAGATGGAAGTTCTTGGAGCTCCATTTTCCACAGCTGAGAGCTGTCTCTTTGGAGCCTGCTTGGAGAGGACGCGAATGATGAGAATGCACACTGCATGGCAATGTAGAGGATGCAAAGCTAGAACGGGAGCGACCGGGTGACTTGGACGGTGAACTGGGTCGAGCGGTGTCTTCAGGATTGGCCAGCGAGTGGAGAAAGTGTTTCTTTCGAACGGCTCGGCGACCGTCGACGAGCAACGGCCTCTCCCACACTATTTTATTCTCGCTCGGCCGAGCACCGCTGTGTAACGCCTACTCGAAACCGCCGCGGGTGGTCGGATTTTCCAACGGGCACCTCCTTTTCCGCGTCTGGTCTGGTCTGCTCCACCGTTTCACTATCTCCTTAAGCAGTGTCGAATTGGTTAGTCGAGTTAGTCTCATCGGCAAGCTGATCGATCTTCAAATCGGAGGCGATTCAACGAGAAAATTGGTAGTTAACCCTAGACTTCTGTTACTTTTTTGTAATTCCTTTCAAGATTCCTGACGCTACCTTATTTCACAAAAAGATCGGTAACAGAATCTCCCTCGTGAACCTCGAGTTTTTATTATAATTGCTACAGGCTCGCGAATGCAAGCAGAGTTCGGAACTGATCAGGACCAAGGGTCAAAGGTCCATCGACCAACTGTGCGTCAGACACACTTCAAGTTTCCCAGTTACCAGCAATGTTGCACACCTCATTGCCTCCGACAGACGTAACGAAGACTTCGCAGATGGAAAGCGACTCATCGAGTATTCCTCGACTACGCCCCTATCATTAACCCCGTTCACCCGACCCGGAATCTCTCTGCCCGGCGAAGAATCGGTCGCCTCGATCCCGTAACGAGAGCTCGGCTCGCCAACGGTCTTCCAGATAACGCGTGCAGAAGGAAAACTGGACGGAGAGGAGCGACACAGGCGAGCGGGGCCGTTCGATGAAACGCGCAAGAAAATCTCGTTCGTTACAGGTGTTGGGCCGTGTTCGGCCGCGTAATCCGCTCGTACGATCTTATCGGGTGAAATTAACCTTCCGACGGGACCCGGGAGAGTCGGTATCGCCGTGACATCCCCCACCTGGCTCTGCATACCATCGGTGCATCGATCGTGACGCGAGGAGGACATCGGGTAACGCGCGCGTTTCCAAAGAGGTCGAGCAGGGCCACTCCTCCTTCGATAATTGCCGACTTTGTAACGGGCCCGCGTGGCCGCGATCCCCGCGGTCCCGTTGAAAATTCATTGCCGGTAAATGCTGGCCTTAAATTCTTAAACGCGAGCATCAAGTTCAGTGGAACGTCCACCCTCGCTCGGGAGATTGATTTAGAAAAAGTTTGGCAGTTGAGGTTTAAATGACCCCAGAGTACCCTGGGGTATGGTCCCAGGGAAAAGAACTATGCACAAGTGGGCAAGAACGGGGATTTTCTCAATCACGCCGGGTTCGCGTATGATCGTGAGCCGAACGTCAGCTTTCCAAAGAAACAGATGCCCGGACGAATACGAGCGAGTGGCTAATTGACTAACGAGGCATTCGCGGCTCGTACACGTCGTCCATCAGCCGTCACCGGGCGGGTCGAGGAAATATCGAGGGGTTAGCGGCAGATTGAACAAAAAGAAAAGAGAAGCTAATCGAGGTGGGAGGACAGAGAGGGGCGGACGGCTGCGAGGCTGGAGAAAAGAAGATCGCGTATCCTGTTCCTCCCCTGCCCCACCTCTGTTCCTCTTCTGCGTGGATCCGCGCCGCGAAGAGTAGCGTACCGCTGGGCACACTCGTTCTATTGGTTTTAATGCTGATCCGCCGGTAATCGAGCCGGGCATCCTTTATCATCGGCGAAAAAATGGCCATTTAATCACGGCGTTTCCCGACGTGGGGTCCTGGACCCCCCGTCCGCTTCGCCGCTTCGAGAACCGTACCGATATTAATGGCGGACGGTTTGACCGCGTAATATGAGGGATCGTTGGCGCGCGCGTATAATATCACTCGGCCGTGCCAAGCCGGCAGAGGAACACGCATGTAACACGGCCGAGCATGACAAATTAATCGTCCGCTTGACCGACCGTGCACCGACTCCTACAGTACACTTCAGGGATGGAATCCCGGTGCAGGCAAGCGTCGCAAGGTGACGTTGGTTCGGTCCAGGATTCGTGGAATCCTAATAGTTGGTTCCAGGAAATCCAAATCCACATCCACGTCGTCTTGTTACAAGTCTTTTGATCAGTTAACAAGCTACTCAGCTACCCTCTGTTTCAAAGTGCTTCCTTGCTTCCGCTTGCTGTGTTCCAAAGTCCACAATAATCCGCTGCGGCGCTTGGTGCGTTGACCAGAAGATCTGGATCTTGAGAAAATTCGTCGCGGTCAAACAGGTGGCAATTTGCATCGAAGGGAAAAAACGGGGGAGAGCCGCCGCCGATCGACCAGCGCGAGCCTCTAGGAGGCGGTATGCGCGAAATGCCAAGCGTGACTGCACGCACCGCCACGGAATGTCAGTGGACGGGATTCCTCGTCGACGATTTCCTTCGGACGTCCCCGTAATATCCCCTAGGGGAAGATGTATGCTCGGAAATCCTAGGTTCGCTCCCCATAAATCGGGACAGGTACTGAAACGCGCGCGCTTTTTCCATCACTGGGAAGAATTATCGGGGCCGAGGTCGCGGGGGAAGTTTGCTCGGTCCTGTCCGGTGATCGAGGATGCACGGGAACGCGACCGTAATCGGCACTTTGTTGCGATCGTCGGCGAAACGAGCGGCAATCCTCGTTACCTGTTTCTCGATAATTGGCCGCGATTTGTTTGCCACGCTCACCGCGCCAGCTTCTTTGCTTCTCATCGATTCAGTTAATTCACCCTGCTTCCTGCTTCATGCCCGTGCAGCAGAGGATTCAAAGATATAGAAAAGGGGAACAAATAATCGAAAAGTTGATTGCATCTGCCATGGGTGTTCGAAGGGGGGGGGGGGAGGGCAAAAGGGACGGTTGCCCCCCCCCGATTTTGGAGAATAAATTGCTTATTTTTAAAAATTGATCTTTATTGAGATTATTCTAAAAAAAGTGAATATTTTTAAATCTCGGTTTTAATTTAATTAAGAAATAAAAGTCAGATCTGTTTGTCCTTGAAGTCAGCCACTCTCCGGCACTCGAAAGACACGAGTGAGGCATTTGACCTGAATGTCAAACGGGGGACGTAAATTCCAAGCGGCTAGAGGTTGACAATTCCTGATCCCAAGCACAGGAACCTCGCGCTGGAGCAGCAATGAGCGCACACATGGAGGATTTGATGGTCGGTGGTCCACGAAAGGGCAAAGACCGAGTAGTTATTAGCAGAAGATTACCGGGCACTCCGGTCTATTACGCTACACACGTTGAAGTGTCGCGTTGATCTCGGGGCCGTGAGAGAGCGGCGGTTCGGCGAGCTGGTCCCGCGGGGCAGAGCAGGAGAACACTCGTTTCTAACTACAAACTATCAATCCACGCGCACGGTTTAACCATCGAGCCGGGGCTATGATCCCAGTCATTACGCGGCCGATGACGACATTACAGTATCGAATGAACCGAGACTAAAGCGAGGAACGAGAATGGCAACTTCTTTTACGCGGCATCCTGAGGGCCGGCCTCCTTCGTCGCGGAAAACCTCTTCACTTCTAGCCTGGTCATTCGGTGACGTCAACAAGTGTGCAACGGAAACTGGACAAGTGGCAGAGCTCCTCTGTTTTCATTGTAACTCGCGCATAATCTAATATTGTTTACCACCGACTTTCTCCGCAATCAAGCATCCTATCAACTACTTAAACGCTACGTAATTGTAAACACTAAAAGCCCTACACTTTTGCCCTATCCCGTCATCCCCTCTCTGACTTTCCGAAATCCTTAAAAACCCACGGCATTTCCTTAGTCACGTCTATTCGTATCCATATCCCAGAGTAAATGCGGAACCATCGTAACCATACCCCAGGATAAATGTCTTAAATGATTTTACCCAGAAAGGGGGGCATTTGTTCTAAATAAATACACTTTACCTATCCAAGCTGTTGTAGTTTATAGCAGTAGGAATACAAGATGCTCGGTGCTGCGTTAATTGCCGAATTTTACGGTAATCAAGAAACGGTGTACTGAACAGCACGAAGTAGCCAACTAGATCTTCTTCGTCAGAACGGTATCCAGGTTCGATAAGCGTTTCGCAAGATAGCGAGTGTGTAGGCTCGCGTTATCAGACTCGACTGGCTATTTACCGTTGTCAAAGCCGAGTACACGAGCCAATACCCGCGGCTGAACAGGACGACCGGTGCCATTCCGAGATAATCCTCTCGCTGGTGGTCCGGGCAAACACGGAAACGATTGCCCGCGCTCCAACCACTGTCCTGCGAGTATCATTCGCCTTGAGGGTCGTCGTTGATCGCTCGTAACACGTGGAAATGGCTTTTAAACAACCGACGTCATCCCGTTGTCGCGTGCTGCCGTGATTTACCGAGCATTGCTAAAAGCAAATATTCCCAGGTATACTTAAGGCTGGCTACATTCAACGACTGCACGTTCCCTAGCATTTCGATTGGAGGATCTGACTTGGATTTTCCAGAACTTTACTTTACCTACAGTTTTATACGCTTTGACAAATTTAGACTTTACAATTTGGATGTGCATCGCGGATGATTCATCCACAGTGAAAGATTGTTTTCATCTGCATTTCATCCAAAGTAGAGCCAATCTCTACTTTTGATGAATTCACATTCACTGTGGGATCATCCGCGATGCACATCAAAATTTTAAAGTTTAAATTCAGCTTTATCTAGAAGGTTACCTTCAACGCTCGCGAGGAGTAGCGCGCAAGTAGAATTGACGAGTAGTGGACAGACGCGCCAGACAAACCGTTCTCCTCGTCTGAACTTGACGTGTTAGAGTTTAGAGACTCTAATGCAAAGATGGACAAAATTTTTATTTTAATCAAAATTTCGAATAACGAATAAAAGTGAAAAAATTATTTTTCATGTGTCGAATTAATTTACCACGTGTTGACTTTATTCGTCTCATAAATTCTCGTCGAATAAAAAAATTAACTATATTCGTCGAATAATCTGAAGTTAAAGTAACTTTTATTCGATACGTTCTTTAAATAATTTTTTATTTAATTAATTCCCAACTCCGATATGATCCATGCATTGGAAAATGATTTTCTAAACTTTGACTTGCCTTATCCCCTTTGATTCAATTCCGGAAACCACTAAACACCTCCTACACACCTTCAAATAGATCAACTTAATACCACTTCAGTACCAAGTCACTGCTACTTTAGTTTTTAATGCTAGACTGTGAAACCACCCCCAATGGAACATCAAACCTCTCCCAATTATCCCAACAGAGGTTTGGTTAGCCCGACACCCCCCGCCTCGATCGCACGCTTCATCCCCCTGCCCTGCCCTGGATTTATATTCCATTAGAGCGTTTCCCGTCGGTGGTTGCCAGGGCATCCTCCGCGCGACTTTATTTATCCACTCTGCGCGGCCCGTGGCCATAGCTCATTACCGGTTAATTACCAGGGTAAGTCTCCCGCGGCTGGCAGCGATGCTGCGTGACTCGCGGCACTATGTTTTGCCAGCCGGCGTTAAGCATAACTGTACCAGGGAAGAGATGCCCGAGAGCTGGCCCAGGTATCATACGCGTCTTGGGCCCAGCCGTGAAAAAAGGCACTTACGGAGCGACCGGCGACGCCATTTGCTACGTGCCCGCGCTAGATGACCGCCGGGCCGCGCGGACGACGGAAGCGGGTACACGCTCGGCCCGCTAACGACGCGACGACCGACCGCGGGACGTCTCGCGTTCTTCGTCCACCAGGAATCCCGATGAATCTGTCTTCTTGAAAGGTGGCAGGTGCTTTGCAGGTGCTTAGACTGTGCTTCTTCCACGCTCGCGCAGAGGGCACGTTGCAGTTTACGACGAGGATCCTTTATCAAAGAGTTCATCTAGCTTCTTGCGCGATCTTGGTGTTTGTGGTACGGATTCCTTGCTCAACAGTCGAACCGTCTTGTTGTTGGGATGTAACGTTTGCTACCCGTCTTGTTTTTTATCAAGTTCCAGTGAGAAGTACACTGGTAAGCTCGTATCTATTCGTATCTTTCAATTTCTACCAGCAAACTGTTCCAATGTACAGATCTCGCAGGTGTAAGCTGCTCGTTGCTGTGTGCTTCGCGGTTTCCGCCGTCGCTGAATTACTTAGATCCGTTTGTATCCCTGATTCCTCGTTCCATCGCTTCTAAGAATGCCCACTGCCCCTTAAACACGATTCTTGGAAGAGGAATGGAAGAGCGCGCTCAGGAAATCAGTATTCTATCGGCTATTACTGTACGAGCATCGCGTAATATCAAGTGATATTCACTTTTTTCCCCGTTTCATTTCTTGTTCGGCAAGACGTAATATTTCTATGGCTCGTTTGGTCGGGGTCAGTTATCGCTTTGGCAATGAAAATCTGCACTTGTTGCATAAAGGAGAATGCACGGGTGTCCTCTAAATTATGCAATTGATGCTTGCAGTGGAAGGATGCGAGAGAAATATTGAAGCGTAAATTAGGGAAAGATCGTAAAGTAGCGTATGTTAAAACCCCGCTTACGCATACTACCGTTAACACGAATAATTTTCAGGGAATAGTTACGCCTACGGAGGAGCTCGTGTATAAATAATTTAAATGGCTCTATTACTCAGTCACGAGCGAAGAATCATTTTTACACCTACTTAACTGTGAACCATCGATTTATTATCTATCTGCTATTGAATTTAATAGGTTCTGCAAATTATCTGAGACATCCCTCATCCGAATTTGTAGGCGGCGCCTCATTATTCCGGGTGAACGGAATTCTACGCTAATAATACTGTGATAAGATTGCCCTATCGGTGAAAAAATTTTCATTACTCCCTCGCCTATGTTCCTTAATGAGGCTGTTACTCATTATCTCGATTCCCTCGCGAAGCGGTCGATCTTCTCCCTTTTTCCATCCATTCGCGTTGCTTCTTTGAAAACCAGCGGATTAACGAAATGGGGAAAATTCACCTTGACTTACTCGAGGCTTCTTCAAAATTACTTCGGCCTCGCTCGTTTTCGAAGAGTACGGTAAATCCGAAACTGCAAAATTCGAGGCGGGCAGAAGAACATGCTGTTCCTTTAAAACTGAATTCGGTCACAGAAATGAAACAAGAAAAAGTTCCTTGTTACCCTATATATATATATAGCAATCGATAGTTGAGGGTGAAATCGCGAGAGGTGGGGGGGTTGTTTAAAAAGCCCTGTGCAGAGAGTACGGAGGTTATAAACTAAATAGAATAAATAAGATGACAGGATTCTCGAGGACGCGTGTCTCGGATCGATTCGCGCGCGCACGGTCGCGGTTCCGCGCTGTCTAGGCCGTTAGACGGTGCGCCGCGGCCGGTCAGAATCGTTTAATTATTCGAGCCAGCCGTGGCGCGGCGACGCGGAACCGGCGACCGGCAAATATTTCTCGGCGTTGCCTTTCCAGGCGTAGGAAACGGTCGGGCGTGGGAGAGGGCCGCGAGCAGATATCGTAGATTAGAGGAGCGGCAGGGACGCCGGGCGACGCCGATGGTCCATTGATAAGATTGTCGAGCGGAGTCGATGGCCTGATCAATTAAGGAAATCCGTGGAACACCGGCCAGCGCCCCCGTAGCTCGCGACCACCTTCGTGTTTTATGGCCACTGTCCGCGGCCGCGGCCATAACCGTCAGTTTGTTTGTTATAAAACAACGCCGCCGGCTTTCGCACATTGTCCGACCAGCGAGATAATCGGCCGGCCCGTCCCCGCCGCCTTGTTATTAATGCGTAATTGAATGTTGCGATTCATTACCCGGACGTCGCGTCGCGTTTCAACCATGCCGAGGCCCCGTGCTTTCGCGGTTTCCTGCTGTTTGCGTTCCTTCAGCGGTGCGGGCCGTTGGGAACGTGTTCATCAAAGCAAATCAAGTGGGCTTAGGGGACGTTGGTCCGGAACTTTGACTTTTCTCTCAATCGAAACTTATTTCGATAACGTAGGTAGTATATTAGGTCGGTGTCTTTTTTTACTAAGTGAGGTTAATAAGGCCCACTTAAGGATTCATAATTTTCTACAAAAAAAATTATACATATTCTTGAGGACTCTATATTTTATAGAAATCTATGAAACTTAATCCACAAACTGTGGTATTTTGAATAATATATAAAAACAACAAAGACAAAACCTTTCAGGTTTTAAAAACCTTGTAAAGGGGCCTTGTTTCGTGTAGATAATGCTGGTGATAGAAGTAATACGTAACACTACCAGTAATTGTAAATTGAACTAATGCACCGGCTTAAAGCAAGCTTTAAGATTACTATACAAAAGACTCGAGAGTGGGAGATCTTAATCCGAAATGGATGCGTAAAGCGCTGGCGACTCGGTATGACGAGTGTTTCCTGTTCCCTTTACGTTGGAATCGAGTCGGGGGATCTATCGGGCAAAAGTGTCGAGGGAATCGCGAGGCGTGGGTGATCCTCGCTCCCCCAGGCACCGTTGGCGATCGTAATACCCGCGCGCAGGCATTTTCACGCGGACTTATCGCGGCCCCTTACGTGCGGCCTGCTCGTAAACTCGCGGATATTCGCGGCGGTGTCGCGCACAGAGCATTCTTTTAATTACACCGATAGAAGCCAGGCGACAGCTCACGCGCTCGCGACCTTTCTAGCGCGACTTCGCTTCGTATAGTAAATAAAAAGTGAGAGGAGAGTGGTGACTAGCGATGGGAACGAGACTTCCCCTCGCGCTCTGGGTTTCAAAGCTGTTTTATCGCGTATTAGCCTCGAATACCTGAATTTCGTGGAGGACTCTGAGCAGAGTTATTATGGGATCACTGACATGAATCTTTACAGTGGAAAATGAAAGAGTTCTAGGTCTCAGAGCCAAGAGACCAGAACCTATGGTTTCTCTTATACTTTATCAGAATGACCCAGTTTGAAGTGCATCAGAGGCAGGCGTGAAATCTCCGAAGACCCGAGTAAAAGGTTGAATCGCCAAGTATTATTAAGGTTGCGAGTAAACGCAGCTGGTGAGTATCGCCAGCGTGTTGCATGGGGACAAAGGACCCTGTAATCGTGGTCTTGCACGTCGCCAGCGTTGTCGCCGTTATCTTCGCGAGGCTCGATCGTTTCTCACCGCCTAAGTACATTCATTGGCGTAAGGAGCCTGGCTGTGCAATCTCGGATGTTAATCGTACAACATCGACTTGTATTACCGGTACAATGTAATGTTGTAATATAGTATAGCCTGACGGTGAATTAGTTTGGACGTTCTATGAAAATTCAAGCCATATAGCGGTAGAAGTACAGCAGAGATCGTTTATTAAACGCTGCCCATATCGACCTTTCACGTTCTACCAAACTATCGTTAAAACCATCCGCGAAGAAATACAATGGATCTCTTCCTCTACTTCATTTTCTCGCAATGAAACTTTTACTCAATTTTTTTATTAGGAATGATTAGCTTGGAAGATATGTAGTGACGATTGCAACTTGTCCTCTGCTTATAATAAAACCGTACTGACTCTTTTCCTCATTAAATACTCCATTCGCATTTATTACGAGGGGAAGAATGAAAAATAATAGCTCCCCAGTTCCAATTACAGCGGATTAGCGCTAAAGAAAGGCCGAGACCGTCGATTCGCTTCGACCGAGAGATAATAACAGCTCGGTCGAGTAATTAAGTGTTAAATAATTGCTTAATTGAATTTATAGGCTCTGACGCGTACGTGCCTCGCTTCCGGATCAATTAGAACATCGCCGTTCGCTTACCTGCCGATTAAACGATCGAAATTTCGAGCAGAAAGTATTGTTCCGAGTCGAGCATTGTTCATTCATAAATTCGCTCGCTCTTTTCCTCCTTTTCTTTTTCTTGTATCACACGAATCGCCGGGCGATGGGTAATTATCGCTGGAACGCGCCTCGGACCTGGCTATTTCCGGGTAATTGTAATTGTCGGGGCAGGAACTAATTCTAGACTGCATCGAATCTTCATGCCCGTAACAATTATTTGCATTTTCAATCTGTTGTGTACAGGGTGATGTTAAAAAACGAAACGTACAAATCGAGGGGCATATAACACTCTAAAACATCAGTCAACTCACGTCATTGGCGCACCCGCAAAGAAGGTGCTTTGTAAAAATAAAAGAAATCTGAATTTTATTCTTTAAATAATTTGTTATAATCACTTCAATTTGCATTAAAAATATTTTTATCCCTTCAACTCGGCTCCGCCAGGATTAAATCCTGAGTGCGCCACTGTCTGACGTAGCTTCTAAATTAACTGCTAAATTTAGCAGCGCAAGTGGCACTACGCAGGAAGAACAAAGATCGTCACCATAATCATAGATAACCATTACTTGATAAGTTGATACTTCGTACCTCTCATTATCAGAAGACAGGAAACCACGACTTACGCTAACAGCCGCAGATTTGTCTATGTTGATGGGATATTTTTTCCCTACACTTGCAATTATCCGGTGGTACCGAATGCTCGCACCTTTTTCCTCAGACCACCCCGTGCATTAGAGGCAAAGAAACCGACGAGTATTCGTTTGCAAACGACCGGAGTAATTGCAGAAGGACGGCGCGCGCCGGTCGCAGTTAATGAAACGCGCCTTCGAGATTTGCGAACGGCGGCCCCTGTAATAAATAATTACCGAAGCAAGACACTGAAAGCATCCTTTTTTCACGCGATTCTAACGACGCTCGGTGGTAAGAGCGAGGGGGCGGGGCGGTGGAAGGAAAAAGTAATCATAGTGCCGCGCGCGTAATGATTCACGGTAAATTCTTTGACCTAGCTTATTACTTTAATTAGCGGCGTTGGAACGATCGAACGGTAGGGAGACGGGACGCGTGACAGACACGGAAATAAACTTTAATCACGTTTATTATTAACGTTAATAAATTGGCCCCGGGCATGTTATCTGTCCGTTGCCCACGCGATTCGCGTGCCATTTTATGTGTATCTCTTTGTTGCGGGAAAACCGGGAAAACAGAACGGGACTTTCTATGATCCCTCGATTTACCAAGAATTAAGGTCTCTACCCAAAGTTCTGTCGACATTAAATGATAGAGGGAGTACTTAGAAGAGGATACTAAAATCCTTATTTGCATTCAAAGACACATCTTGAAATAGGTAGTTCACTTTCCTGAAAAACGTTCACTTTCAGTATACATAATACAGCGGCAATCAGGGCCGGATTAAAGCCTTCAGAGGCCTTAAGCACTTAAAAGATTTTGAGATGGGCCATTTCCGATAATTTGACTAAAAAAGGTTTCTAACAAAATCTATATTTTAAAATTCAGAAAATTTCTATAGTGCCTTTCTACTAATGTCCCAAGCAAGCGCTTATTTTGCTCATTGGTTAATCCAGCACTGGCGACAATGATTCGTAGGGGAAAAGATCGCTGTCCTTGTGGAAGTTTTCGCTGTGGACTCGCGAGTCGGCTCGTTCGCCAGGACGTGTGAACGGGGTCCTGGTTGGGCGTCGTTGCGCGCGGTTCTAGCGGTCCCACCAGCACCGTCCCTCCTCGTCTCTCCGTCGCCCCATGAATATTCATCGGTTTTCCGGCCGTCGCCTGGTACGCGAGCGTGCGTTGCTCCCAATTTGTCACACACCGTGGCATTATCCCATTTCGCTAATAAAGTAATATTACGTGGAAGAGGCAGCTCGCGCTCGCGCTCCCGCTCGCGCAACGGGGCTGATTTACTTCTTTTACTCTGTTACCACGGCGCAATTATGCAACTTGGTAATTGCACGGCGCCTTGCCCGCCAGGTAGCCATATCATCGTGTAACGAGACGCGACTTTATTACCGAGTTCCCTTCGTCCGGCCTCCGCCAGCTGCCTGACGTGGAAAAAAGGAAAAAACCGGGGAGGACGACGGGCATGGAGGGAGCGCGACAAGCGTCTGGCCCCGGACGATAGTGGGAACGTGCCCCGCGGTGCGCACATTCGACTTCGAATCATTTGATTTAATGAGCCCGTAACCGAGGGAAATGCTTTTGATCCGCGTGTTTCGCTGTGTTGCAGGCCGATCGAGGCGGATCCATCGCTGGATCGACTGGGCGGAGGACGGGAGATCGTGGACGACAACGTGGTGAGTCCTTCGTAGATCTAATCCTGTACCACGGTACTTAATTTCTTTTATTGACGAGGAGCTTAGAGCGATTACGCGTCTGGCGTTCCTTTTTCGAATCCGATCGAGCGTAAAACGCTTGGGCGGCATAGAACCGCTGCCACTGCTAATTACGTTTTTTTTAACGACCACGGTCTTTCCTTTTACGGCGGTTAAGGTCTTCATCTTGCGGCCGATCCGAGCCCGGTGTCTAATTTAACGCGGGGCAGGAAGCTCGAATGGTAGGTACTGTTTGCGTTCGTTCGTCAAAGGCCGCCCGAACGGTGCCGATAGTGCTCGAGGGGCCGCGAGAGCGTGTCCCGAACCGGTATGGCGGAATCGAAAAAAGTCACAACAACCATCGAGTGCGTGTCGCGCGATTCCGAGGACACCGATTTCACGGCAGATACATTAATGCGGGCCCCGGCCGTGTACGTTATAAGTCCTGTCGAATAAATTCCCAACGGGACACGCCTCGCGCTCTTCGATAATTTACCTGGGCTCTCGAAGAATGCCCGGACCCACGGGAAAATTCTGGCCGCGAGCGCAACTGCGCCTAAGCCGAACGAAAATGGTACACGGAATGAAAATTGCCAATCTCGCTATTTGAAACAGCTTCCAGGCTTCTTTAGTCCCCCACTCTTCTGGATACCATCTTTACAATTCTTAACGCAATTTATGATACCTATGTATTTTTGCTAGAAAACACGTAAGCTATTGGACATTTGGCGTTCATAGTGGCAGAACTAAATAGGGAATACAATCCCGGGATACAGTTTTTTGGATTCCAAAAATCCCGGGATTTCATATAACTAATCACGAGAATTTTGGGAATTGTTAAAAATGTGAATTACTTTATGAACACTTAAAAAATATAAGAATAAACAGAATAAATAAACATAGTCATTTCATAATAATAAGGACAATAATAATAATGATTTATTTAAATAATAATATTAAGTCACATATAACTAACTAAACTATATTTATTTTTATAATGATATTCTCACTTTCCGCTATTTCGAAATCGCGCGAGTTGCAAATCGCAAATTGTCTGAATACGTAAAGTCGAAACATTGTAGATATGTAATTTAGGTGCTTTGCTATTTCTTCGTTTTCTAAAAATTCTAAAAATCTTCCTAATGGTTCACTGACATTACCTACTAATTCAAACTTTATTATTCTTCATTGTTCTACTGTTTTTATTCGCAAACATAATTTTAGTTTATGTTTGAGACTTCTGACAGAAAGTAAGATGGTTTACTTTAAATAAAGATTTAGGATTTTAGTACCTAATCAATCATTTTAATTACTGAAACTTTCTATTACTCAATCCCGGGATTAGTCCCGGAATCCCGAGATAGGGTTTTAAAAAATCCCGCAATACCGAGATAGTAAATAATGACCGGGATTGTATTCCCTAGGCAGAACACTTTATTCGGGAAATACCGATTTTTGAACTTCGAGGGGCCGTTTCACCCCTTAAAATTGTCATAGCTAGGTATAGGTATTGTGTTTGAAATGCTGAAAACTCGATCCAGGATCCTCGATGATCTCGAAGGGAGCATTATTTCTCGCGTTATTTCTGGGGTGATCGTTAAAAAGTCGCGGCTCTCAGGGCGAGCGGCTCGACGAAAGGCAGACCAGCCGCGATCGATCGGTCCGATTGCGTAATCGGGCTTTCGGAGCGAAGCTGAAAGTCCTCGGCTTCGGTAAAAGATGCACCCTTGCCCCGGAGCGCACTTAATCTTATCGCGGTTGGGCTTTTGTCGGCCGGGGTTGATGCTTTCTCGAAGCTTTCTTATCGGCTGGAGCGGCGCGGCGCGCACGACTCTCTCGGCTCGCTTCCGCTTCGCTCCCCTATCGCCCCGTATCGGCTCGTTTCCACTTTTGTCGTAGCCCAGCGCCGAGAACCGGTAGAAGAGGCGCGCGTGCTCTTTGCGCCTGGGCGATACGCGATATCCGCAACAATATTCTTCTCGCTATCTACGTCGCCTATTAACCACGCGAAAGGGCCGTGTTCCCTGTCGCGGGATGCTTTCCAGGTTACACGCCGTGTAATAATACGTTCAGCACTTGTCACTCTGTCGTGGAAGCTGATTGCTGTGTGTAACGTACTGAATGGTAACATTTCGATTGGTAGAAATCGTTACCATTGCTTCTAAACGCTTCAACAGGTGTCACTGAGCACCACGGAAGCCCCCTATATTTAAAGGAATCGTCATTGCAGTCGATAGAAGTGTCTATCATTGGCCAAGAAACATGCCTTAGAACTGTAGCAACCCCAAAGAACAGAGGAACCACCAAATACCGTGGACCCCGAGAGACCTACGGTGCCAAGGATCACAGCGAGGCTGCGTGCCCCTTGAGAGTATCCCCCAGCAGCCGCGGAGCTCCATCGGGGGCCAGCGTGGTTTCACGAATCCAGGAAGCGTGTTAACCGGAACGTCGCCGTTCCGGCGATGCATCGCGGTTCAGCCGCATTGTTGCGGACGAACTGGGAGAACGAAACGGAATCTAATCTGATGGCGCGGCGGGTCCACCTAATGGGCAAGCCGTGTCGGGACACGCACCTCTGCTCTCCTCTCCCGTGTCCTACGCCGAGAAGGCTAAAGTCGTGTTCGCCCTGTCCGATGACGATATCACCCTGACGCAATCGCCATACGTAATGCAGCTCTCTCTGTGACTGCGCAAGATACACCCGTGCGAGAGGGGGATCGAGTGCACAACCGGACACCACGCTCGGGTCAACCTCTGGATGGATCTATGGGGTTGCTCGTCCGAGGACTTACCATTCGAGCCCTTCCTCCTTTGCCCCTAGCTGCGAGGCTCCTAGCGATACGTAGGACTCGCTGCAAATGGATTGCATGCAAGATGCTGTGGACATCTAGACAGGGAGATATCTAGGGGGTAGAAGTGCAAGGACCACCTTAGGCCACTCACAATCAGCTATGCAGTACATTTTCTTTGAATTTGTGTCACATACCTGTATCGATACCTCCGATTCCGCCGCCAGAAGGCCACTCGGCCGTTTCGCTCACTTGCAAGTTCTCTCTCATCTACTCCTTCGTATAGGTATATACCTACCCGTTTCGTCCTATTTACTAACATCCCAAAACGCAACTTCCTTTGCCTTCCTCCGATCCCACCTTTTACCTATTCTCTACCCCCGCCAAATACCTGAGCACTCAATTCTAAAAATTGCGAGTAGAAACCGCCTTAGTGCCGCGGAATTTTAAACTCACAAGCAGAGAGATACAAACTGGAACGATTGCATGAAGCTGCGCACGTACCACGCCGCCAGCAGGTCTAGCTCCGTAACGCTGTCACGGGTAATTCTCGACGCTTTCCACTTCGTAACGGAATTCTCTCGTTCCGGCTACACGGCGAGATGCGCCATTTGTCCTGGCCATACCCGGCGCGAGGGAATCTACACTCGTTAGGCGAATAAATTCAATTGGAAAGCTTGGCCTTTTTGCCGATAGCGGGGACGCGCAATGCGTCTTGGCGACACTGCGCGCACACCAGGCATGTCGCCGCCGACGCCGACATCCACTACGTACATGGAACCGATGCTGGCCAGAAAAAACCGCGCCTGTCGCCGGTTAGAGCGTAACGGGGCTAGGCTCCATTGAAATTTCACGCGAGGCAGTCGATTGCGTGAACTTGGTCCTTTCCCGATCTCTCTCTCCTTTCTTCGATGGACCTGCTCTCGACCGCTCCGTCGAATATGGGATCTCGATCGCCGCTAACGAATCGGCCACGGCGACGCGGGGCAGCCATTACGCTCGGCGTCCGTGGAACGCCGGGGCACGGGATCGAGCAGTCGGATCGACACCAAATTAGTGACGACTTGGATTCGTGCCGGTGTCGGGAAAGAAGGTATCGGCTCCCGATGGTCCTTTTAAAGATGGAAAGAGAGTGCGCGAAGGTGGAAGAAGCGTTGGCCGTGCACGCGAGGGCTCCCGGTGGCCGCTTGTCAGCGCTATCTTCGCCGGGGCTCGCGCACGTTCCCAGCTCTCCACTCCATTGGGATCCTTTTAGTGGCGAGGCAGCACATCCTCTTGCAGAGGGTGCGCATCCGTGTCTCTTTCGGGTGATGTATATCGACCGGTTGGCGACAATCATCGCCGTGGATGCGCTCTCTCACGGAGCCAATTACAAGGATACCACCGCCACGCTGCAGATCATTGCGATTTATTTTCTTGCCCGGCGTTCTCTCTCTCTCTCTCTCTTTCTAGTCTCTACCTCCCTTTGAATTTCCTTTTCTCAGCTCTGTGCGCCTTGATTCCAGACACGAGTTGCTCGCATTGGGCGTTGGTGCCAGCTCATGGAACAAATTGATGGACATTATTTTATTTTATTATATACGTAGAATAATGCATAAAAGTAGAAACACAAAAATGAACAAAATAGAGGAAAATTAGTTGTATTTTTGAAATTGTTAGGTGGTAAGTTGTGAAATTGGTAAATTGTGAATGGTAGATAGTGGCTCGTGTATGTAATTTCATTGGAAACTCGCCATTTCGATTCCGAACGGGGAATAGTATCGCCATTGATATCTGTAACAAGATTTAAAGGCAGCTGCAATTAAGAAGAGACGAAGATCGCGAACCTAAGAAAGGAGCGTTTCTTTCAAGTTCGTAATAGCAAGCGGCTCGTGAAGTTCGAAGTGCTGAACAATGTGGACGGAAAGCTGTGGCTGTAATAGAACCACGGTCTGATTAGAACGAAAACCTTAGTGTCAGTAACGCCAGTTTCGCTCCCATTTACGGAAAAACGTTTCTCCCATCGCGTGACCCGGCTGTTCTGGTCGCCCCCGATGCGTGTTGCACATGCACGCGTTACGCACGCGCTTCTTTTCCCACCTCGCGTCCCCAGAATTCATTAAAATCGGATAATTAGTTCTAGGAACACAGTTTATTGGCGTTCCTTCAATTTACCACGAGCTACTTCTGGTTTTGAGGAATAAAAGGTGCGAGAAACGGTGACCAAACTAATAAACGCGACCGACAGAAATTTCCCCTCGAGATGGCACCAAGCGAGCGTTCATCCTAGAATACAGTTTCGCGACTTGTTGAGCGGAGAAACTTGGTTCGAAGGCAAGCCTGTGAAACCGATCCCCGCTCGAAACGTGGAAGCGAGCAGTCCGCGACTAAATTGTCCGTGGAGGCGATTAAATGAATAATTCATTTATAAATTTCATCAGTTGCGGCAGGTTCGTCGTACTCGGTCGTCGGAAACGGGCGCTCGTTAGAAAACGGCGGCGGGAGTAAGGGAACAGATGGAAAGCCTCGCGTTATTTCACGTCATTTCGCCATCGTGTATCATTTACCCGCCACCAACGGACACGCTAAGAGACGCGTTAACGCGAAATACAACGGCACACGCGACTTGCTTCGCAACGGTTTTTGCGGTCGCAAGAAAGCAGCGAGACCACGCTTGTACTTAATGCTCCTCCACTCGTTGCTCGCCGAATGCCAACCGTCTTTCCTATTATTTTTTCCTTTATTTAACGTAAACGGTTGAAACCATTTAAGTGTACAAACGAGTTTAACAAACAAGGGAAAGGTCCCCAGAGGTGGAGATGAAAAGAAGAGCTATGTCGGCGAACATCGACTATTTTCATCCTTCTTTGTCACACGGGGTGTATCGCACCCTACTTTCTTTAAATTTTTAGTTTTCAATTAAATTTAATATAAAATCATTTGATTTTTAAACCTCCAATTAAATCTTGAATATAATTTATATCAACAGAATTAAATATTATTAACATTAAAATTTAAAAATTTGTTGAATTTTAACTAAAAAAAATCGCTTTTTCCTCAACTATTTTTTAAATACAAATTTCAACATATCAAAATTTACATTTTTCGAAAAAGACCAGTAGAGCATGATTATATGAGTATTATTAATGTAAAAAGATTACAAAATATGAAAATGGAAACTGAAAAATTACGCCAGGGTGCAGTGAACCGCATGTGACCAATTTGTAATTCTAAGAAAATGCGACCACGGAGGGTTTAATGTGCGGATAGCAGCCAGAGAAGAAGTCTAGGGCTCTACTCAAGTACTTAAATAGGTACCTACTACCTATGACGAAAATTCTGTGCATGGGAATCATTAACGTGTAATCTTGAGATATAGTAATGCGTTTTGAACAGAAGTGGAGATAGTCAAGGAAATTGAAGTTGCTTAAACTAAACAGTAATAGATTGTCATCCATGCCATTAAAGATTTTCAATATAACAGTAATGTCCCCTCTTCCCGAGAGGACGGTGCTTAAAAAACGAGGAAGGATGTGTTCGCTGCAAACCGCGCCAATTACTGCTGGACTTATAATCACCCGCCTCTAAGTAGATAATCCTGCGTTGCTCAGATAGCAGCGACTCGTCAATTCTTTTGTTCTCCGCGGGGATAAGTCGCGAGAAACGGAACGCCTGCATATCTCCGCTCGATTTGGAGGCAGAAAGATGTGCGTACAGTAGAGTTTAGATGGAGCAAAATAGACTTCCTTCAGATAGAATAGATAGCCCGTCATTCGTCTGCCGTTGATCGCGTCCAATCCAACCGATTTAGGAATGCTTTCCTTTGATAAGCAAAGAACAATGGCTTATCATTCGAGAATCATTGTCCAATTAAGCGTTCGGCTGTGTTCCCCTTCAGGGGGGAGGAAGCTCGAAGGGTGATGGAATATGGCGCAGCTTCCGGGACGGCATTTCTTCACGCGCGGTGAAATTATTTTCCACACGGAGGACACGAGGAAATCGTTAAGACGCGATTCGCGTGCAACGGACGCGACGTGTACAGGTGTGTTCGTGAATCACGTTTATCAGGGGACACGGTGGCTCTCACGGGCTCTCATCCTTGATCGCGTCATATACATGGCGCGCGGGGAAAAGCAATTTCCGCGATGCCGTTAAGCGCGATCGTGCGCCTAACCGAGGCCTAACCGCGCGCACAAAGGGCGATGAATACGGGCTCGTGATCCAAGGATCCATGCATCGTCCTGCAATTAAGACGACTCAGAAAGAACCGACGGGCCACCGTTTCCGTGTTGCGCGATCAGCCTTGACGCGATCGTTGTTCGCTCGATTTTTTCCTTCGGCTAGCAGGTAACTTCCCCATAACCGCGTCACACTTAGATAGTTACAACGCAGTAGCCTTTTTTGGAACAAAAATACTCGCGACACGCTCGAACCCATCACTACGTCAAAAAAAAATACAGTGAAATACAAATTCCCCAATTTCCAAAGTCGATCCCTTCCTCAAAGACCTTCGGAAAACCAACGAAAGGGTTAAAGGATCCCCGAAACCTCTAGTCTCACGATCTCCCTGCGGCGCAAGAGGAATCGGAGGAGATGGAGGAGCGGCAGAAGAGGAGGAAATCGTGTGAGGCGCTCGTAACCATTATCACCGTGCCCTTGTTCGATAGGGTCGGCACGAGGTCGCTGGAATAGTGACACGAAAGGGCCCCTCGCGTGGATTTATGTGGCGGCGCGTCGAGCGGCAGGATCTGGCCGACGCTCTCCGGGACTTCTGGTGGAGGCGTCGCGTCGATGCACCTATACGCTCCGTCCCTGACGAAGTGGACGGAAGGGAATGGAGGCGGACGGACCTAGAACTACACGAGGAACGGAGAGAAGCGGGGTGTGGGATGAAGAGAAGTGGGGTCGGCAGATTCGGGTAGTTAGACGGTATCGGGGGTAGCTGTCTCTGCTTACCGTGCTTACTCTGTGCTTACCGCGGGCACAGCCACTCCGTCTAGCTCCGAGGTATTTGATATTGACTTGCCAGGCCTCGACTTTGAACTCCCGGAACACCGGCCAGCAACCGGGGGCTGGGTGCTGGACCGAGGCACGTTTAATTAAAAAGCTCTCTCTGCACCCTCGTAGACGGCGCGATATGTGCCCGGGCGATAGTCGACATATCGGTGATAACGGAAGCTCGCTGCGCTAAGTACACACCGGCGAGCCCTCACAAAGGAAATGGAATCCTTTACTTTCCGGATGGAATTAACTCGAAACTCGACGAACGCCGGCTCGGCTTGATTATTTTAAGCCGGTCCGCGGGAATTCGAGAGATCTCCGAGCTGACGGGGGTGGGGAGGGTGGGCTGCGTGGCTCCCGTTTGGAGTTTGTTGACGAGCTCGATGGAAGCTGTTCTGGGGCGACTCAGCTCGCTGGTTCTGTTTGACGTGGAGATTCGAAAACGAATTTTTTTTTAATTAAAACCAAAGCTACTGGGTTTCTTCTTTATCGCCTTTTAGGTGGGGAGAAAGCTGGCGACTAATCTGATAGCCTGATCGTTAGTGGCTTTATCGAATGCTCGCGCAATTATGTTGCCAAGTGCAAAGTTTTAAATTCATTGGACCAAGGCACGAATTAAGCTGCTGTCTCTGCCGGGTCGCTTTGACTTCTTCTCCGTTGGACGCATAAAGCCCCGAAAAAAAGCACGGGGGAAGGAGGGTGAGGGTGTATTTCGTTTGCTCGCGTCTACGTCGTTTCATCGTGGAAAAAACGCAAGGCTGGCAACGTTTTCCAGCGATAACAATTATCCACGAGAGACTTCATTACCCATTCGCCGCGAGCGGCTTCTATCCTTTATTTATGGACAAGCTCATTATTTCTGTGCAAGTAAGCATATGAAAAATTCTCCCCTTCCAGCTCTTTCGGTTTCCCGTTCTATCCCGCCTTGTTTTTCTCCCTTTCCCTCTGATTCCCACCGCCGACCCCGCGCAACGACCGACTCGCGGTTTTATTAAATTAGCCGCCTCGAGCTGGACGCCGCTTCTCCCGCTCACGCTGGCAAACTTTCCTGCATCGGTGCCATTGGATCCATTTAATTGCGAGGGTCAACCAGAATCTACCCGTTTAGAATTTTGAGTGCGTGAAGAAGTTGATACATAACGGTGGCTGCGGAGTAGCCTTCAGCTGTTAGTCTACCGGCTAATTTGCATTCCAACTTAATTGCCGTAGAATGTAAATTCCAGTGGCGACATTGTTGCACGTACCTAGAACTCTTGCTGCTGCTACTAGGACCTAGATACTTACAAGGAATCGTTCTCAACCCGAAAATTCTGGTTTCAATGAAACTTCGCACGAATCTGGAGCAGTAGCACACCCAGAGGGGGGCAATAGGCCCAGCTTCCCCTCTAAAGGAGAAGGAAAAAGGAGATTAATGTAACCACGACTGAAGTAATTCAGGAACTTTGTAAAAAGAAAAGAAAACTCGATTTTATTCCATAAATCAATCTTTATTTTACTGAATTTGCATTACAAACATTTTTATCCCTTCAACTCGCCTGCCCCCGAGATTAAATCCTGAATGCGCCACTGATCTGGAGCATATTGAAGTTTCCAAAGGAGCAATTCTTATTTTCTTCAAAAATCCACTCCAGAAAAAGTAGAGGCACAGATGAAAGGCTCATACTAACAATAAGCCAAAAAAGCCAAACCTGGCAGGGATCGAAGAGAAGACGACTACGGATCGATCGAGAATTGGCCGCGAGAAATCTGCGAGATTTCCCAGAACGGCCTGAAGTAACGACACGCGGTGGCGATAAAGTAAAGGCCCGTATATCGTAAACTCGGCCAGGCTGGCGCAATCAGCGAAGGAGAGTTACGGGTCCCGACGGCAGCGCTTCCGGTACACACATCGGGACGTGCGAGATCCCCGGAACGATCGCTTCCAATAGGATCGCGCTGGGGACCGGGGACGACGAATCGCGATAAACCTCGGCGTAGCAGGACTTATAAATGACCGGTAAATATTCATGTCGAGGCTGCGTCCGCCGGTGTTATGCAGATGAGCGGCTTGTGCGGACCGCGCGTATTATGGTCGCCTGCGTTATGCGAGCTCCAGTCGTCCCCTGCTTCCACGGAAGGAGGAGTCATCTTTCTATCTACCATCGAACATCGCGACACAACGGTGTCTGTCCTGCCCTGGATATCCCCACGGAGGTTGTAGGTAGGTATCTGTGAGCTGGAGGAGGAACAGCCGTCGTGTCATTGCGTCGCCTCACGCTCTCGCAGGGGCAACGGCGATTTATCGCGGCGAGAATTAATCGAGGGGGGTTAATTGACTCGAAGGAGGAAACGGTGAAAGGGGGAAGCGTGTAAATCTTGCGTTACAGTAGTATTGATATCCCGTTGGATTCAGGAGGATGTATTCACGACGATGGAAGATCTTCGATCGGATGAATGCACTTGATCCAGGAGGATCCATCAATGAGCCGCGAAGCGCGCGTTCGGGGGGCAGCAGATGAAGTTAGTTGGCGCGCGCAGGTGTGCACGAAGGCATCCAACAGACGAGGGATCGCTTAATTTTGCAGGAGCAGGAATCTGGCTGATGCCTCGGTGGCAAAGGGCCTTCCTTTCCTTCCGCTCACCCCGCCGCGTCTCTTTCTTTCGCGGGCCGTGCATAATTCCGTGCAAACAAAGCGAGTGGGCCGGGAGTGGGAGATGACGGGACAAACGAGATCATTAAACGATTAAAATAATTTCCTCCACAACTCCCTTAACCCGACAGGTTATCGGTAATTTTCGCCGTAAACATATTTGTTAAACATATAGCCTCCGTTTGCATCGTTAAAGCCGCAGTTCCTCGGCCCCTTATCACCCTCGATCTCTCTCAACGCTTCCCTCGTCGTCCTTCGCTCCCTTAATTTCTCCTAGCCTCTCCCCCGCCCCCTCCTTCCCCTCTCGGTCTTCTTTCCTCGCCCACTTCTTTCTCCGAGGCTCGCTCTCTCCTCGTTTCGCCGTGCTTTCTGTCTCTGGCCCGTGGTCGGTCACCTCCCGGGCAATTTCGTGCGAGGTACCGGGAACGCCGGGCGTGGGAGGACGAGAAAGGAGACGGCAGAGAGGCAGTGGAAGCGAGAGAGGGCGGGAGGGAGGATCCGGAGAGATTAGCCCCGGGAGGCTCCTTTGTGCAGCAATGAAAATGGCTTGTCTCAAAGAACCGCGACGGATACATTTTTAATTACCTCAAATATCACTCGGAGAGCTCGCCCAAGTTTCTTAATTAAATGTCATATTGCGCCCGGAGGCTGCGGATCCTCCTTCGAGACGCCAGACGGAGAAAGTATCCGAGGAGGGGATCGAAGATCTTTTGAGCTGCTCGGTAAATATTGGCTGTATTAATAACGGAGCCGATGAAGCGCGACGAGCCGGGCGAGATGCGAATTGCCGCGCCAATTTGCATTGTTCCTCGATGAGGAATAACGAGGTATCGAGATGCCTGATTTCCACAGCGAACGATCATTTGTTTCGCCTTCGCCGTGGCTGCCAGTGGCTCGGGGAGATATCCATCGCGGTAATCAGCGGTAATAATAACTCTTCGAGAAGCTAGTGAATTACCGTGAAAATCGAATATAAGACACTCGGGCGATTGTCAGTCAGGAATGAAGGGTAAGGGGAAGAAACGAAGAATGTTCCCTTTTCGTGATTTTCCGATTTATAGTATACTAGCTTTACTACTCGACTTCGCCCGAAATTTAGATTCTGATTTTATAAAAAAAAATTTAAGTTTTTTTGTGAAAATAGTCACATTCATCTGGATTAGTCAGGCATAATAAGCTGAGGCACATTTCGTGATCCCAGAGTTTATCGTTCAAAAGTTTTTAGGCGACAGACCAATACACAAATATGTAGAAGCTTTCTGCTTTATGTATTAAGATTTTATGGGTGACAACTGGGAGTACAGAACTGTCGGATCACGAAGGGTTATAATGTTCAAATACCCCTGCAAGATAATGTTGAATATTTGGTAGGGTAGATGTCCCAATTACTGTCAGTGTCCCTATTACTGTCACTTTAATTATTTTACTTAATAGTGAAATAATGCGTGCAAAATCGTGAGGGAAAAAAATTTTAATGTTAAATTAGGGTTCCGTGTTAGATAATAATAGAGAAACATTGCATACTTATATTTATAAATTAATATTAAAAGGTGAATGACAGTTTTAGGGACATTGCACTTCCTTATACATTTTCAATTAATTAGCAATTAACACATACTATTTATTATATAAAAAAAATTTCTTAGGTAAAAGAGATCTTAAGCATTATTATGCTGCAACTTGGAATGATTTTGAGGTTAAATAACTTCTGCAATAATTAACGAAAGTTACGCGATGAGCTTAAGGTGGCAGTAATTGGGACATCTACCCTATAGGTACTGGTTAAAAACAGGAAATGTTAACTCTGCACTGCAACAAAACTCAAAATGTCCCCACTCTTTGCCAAAGCTTAAGCTCCAAGTTTCTGTTACCAAAGTAAAACAAGAAATTATTTGAGAACT
Organism: Andrena chrysosceles; assembly: GCA_963855975.1. Classification (NCBI taxonomy): domain Eukaryota; kingdom Metazoa; phylum Arthropoda; class Insecta; order Hymenoptera; family Andrenidae; genus Andrena; species Andrena chrysosceles. The sequence continues at coordinate 2,103,734 of OY979766.1, read as the reverse complement.
GTTTTTCTCCTTACCCTTCAAGTATGAAAACAACGCTCGAGATCAGCATTAATGAAAGTGCGAAAAGTCTGAGATATCCAGAGGATGTTGTGACTAGCGTTCGACCAGCATAAAGTCATATCGCAATAATCCTAAACAATTTGTCGGAAATGCACGGGGCGCGAGGGGAGGCCGGGCTACCTGAGAATTCTCTGGCTGCTACTTATGCCGGTCGTGGAATCCCGCGGTAATAGAATTGCAATATGGTCGGGTGAATCGGGGTGTATTGGAATATTCCCCGACGCACAATCATGGACTAGCCAAGTGACTGAATTTGAATATAACAACGGACCCGCACTCATACACACCCGGGGCCGGGGCATAAAGCACGACGGATACATATCTACGCGCGAACGCTCTCCGCTTAAAACGCACCCGGGGACACGCTCGCCGTTGCATCGTCCTTTTTGCCACGAGCGACGACATCGCGGCCCCGTGCTTTTTAATCCAGTTCCCGGGCAACACGGCCTCGATCACGAATCCGCCAGCTTCTACTCAAGATTCTTCAACCGTAACAGTAAATCCACGAACATCCATGAATAAGGCTCGCAGCGACGGAATACCTTATAGTCTAGTGAAATTAGAGGGAAATATGGCCAATCTGCGGAATAATTTCCTGTATGGGCCTTTATTTCGTCTTTTTCAACAATATGTCTAAAGTCCCCATCGATGTGACTGCCGCTAAAATTTTACAGAGTTTTACATTTTTTTTGCGAATATCTTGTTATCTATCAGTTTTGCGACACAAATAGTTATTGCGAAATGTGTAGCCTAGCAAATTCTCTACAGAAAAAGTTGTATGAGTTTTTTCGCATGACTGGCCATTTTTGTGTATGACGACTTGCAAAGTTTCAATCCTCATACTTTTGACAATCGAAGATCTCGAACACGGAAATTCAAAAAATTATGGAAACTTCGTAAATATGTAGGGGGTATCCTCTTGAGTACAGCGTAATTTTGCTTGCTGCCCAAATACACTCTAAGAGGGTGAAATTGACCCCTGGACATTTTCGGATTTTGTGTTATTACTCGCGAACTGTAAGAGATAAAAAAAAGTTTTCAGGAAAATGTTACTTCTTTTAATTAAAACTACACATTTGGAAGTTCCAGTTTTTACAGTTCTTACAATTCGCGAGTTATAACAGAAAATCGGAAAATAGCCGGATATTTTGGAGTCAATTTCACCCCTTTACCTTCATCCAGATGAGGATTATTCGAGAAATTAGGGTTTGCGAGCTAGCCAACGCAGGAGCCACGAAAGGGCCAAGGTTCGCGGCGCAGAAGATCCCTGGCGAAGGATTTGGCAGTCGTCAGTGATCCTGAGGGTCAGAAAACGATTTCCTGGAACGGAGTTGGATCGCTAGCGAAGAGCAAAGAGAAGCTGCGAGCTGAAAAATCTCGGCCGAAGGCCAGAGACGGGGTGGAAAGCATGGTGGAGTGATTCTAACATCCCGGTTGCCGCAAATCCAGGAATAACGCACGGTAAATCCCAGCTTCAAACAAGGCACAGTTAGCGGGTGTTTGCAGGTCGCCGCATACCTGGCGCGCACGCTGCCGGCTGCTTGAAAATGCTAGAAATGGGCCGTGTGTAAAGCCAGCGCGCACCCGGCTGAAGCTACGAACCGCTTGGCAACATCAAATATGAAAGCTCGCAATTATATAAAGCTAAGAGCGGCCTCCGTTCTCCGGGCGGGAGAAATGCAGCGCGAACTGCAAACAGCACGCAAACCGCGTTTCGCGCGCCCTTTCTGCCGGAGCCAGCCAACGACCCAGAACTCCATCGATCTCTCAACGCACCGCTCTTGTGCGGACGCCAGAACAAACGGTCAATTTTCTGCTGCTTCACTTTCGACACCTGGAGCCTGCACTTCTAAATCACCCCTTCTTTATTCAATCACCTTCGTGTATAATATTTAAGAGATAATTGGCGAGGAAGAAGGAAAGGTTGGGTAGAAGAAGCAATTTGGAGCATCTGATTTCCTCCGAGCTTTCTATTCCACAAACTAATCAACAGCTAATAATTCCTGTGTCCCTACAAGCAGAAACCAAAGGCGACAGCCACAGGTAGGTTTAATGGATGAACTAGAAGGGAAAGTTGGAAAAGCAAGAGGCAATGGTACCGATAGAACACGTGGCACCTCAAAGCGAGCCACGATCACTCTTTGTCAGCACGACGTGTCGCAGTCACACCATGTTTGATCGATGCGATTCAGGCTTTGGGTGAAACGAGGGAACGTAGATAATGAAAACAATCCGTTATGAAGGTACACGCTTACGCCTGGACACCTTCGGTGGGCATGGTATTGAATATGCCCTGGGAAACGATTAAGTTTCGCGAACTTGGGTACCCGCTAGTACGCTAGCAACGTTAACAGAGTCACATATTGAAAGGAAGATGAGGATTTAACAGAAGCAGAAACTGTAGGAACACGGCTAGATCATGAAGACTCTCGTCACTTAAGTAACGCAGAATTAAAGACGAATTATTATTTTTATTATTATTACTATTTGATAACACTCAACTGTGGGTGAAAAACCGATCTCCGAACGACAGGACTCGAACCCAAGACCCGCGGGTCCTGCGTTTACTGGTAAGCCGCGTTACCAATTCCCCCAACGCCGACTGCCCCATGTTACTCTCTTCCGAACTCTACAAATACCTACCGAAACCAACGGGGCGCCACCTATATGCCAATCGCGCCGTAGGCCGTTCCCAAACGTCAAATGCCTGCACACCTTATCAGTGGATAAGCACGGAGTGTATAAGCACTGCTACTAAATCGTCGAAGCACGCAGTGGACAGACTCGTGGAACAGCGTTTCGCCTTGGAGTATCCTTCCCACGCTTCTAATAACGGACGACAGTGTCCTGCCCTGTTGTTCGAGCGTTCTTTTCGCGCCTCGTAACGGCTCCACGCGGCATAGGAAAATGTGGTCGGCCATTAAATCAACGGTGACATCACAAGATACGTGGGAATCCTTTCTAGCCGAGTGGCGACGGGGCCCCTTGTCCCGCTAACGCAACCGCGAATAATTACAGTTTTCCTCGTTAGTTTTCCGTCGCGAATGCGGAGCGTGTCCCGCGAAAACTCGGTGAAACTCCCATTTGCGTAATATCATTGTTTACGAGGCCGCGTGGGTGCGCTCGCCATTCGCGGCAAAACGAGCTTGTTGGCTTCATAAACATGTCACGAGCGACGCGTGCGAATTTGCAAACAAAATCGCGAGAAACGGCAGTGTTACCCTTTAACTAGATACCTTTGGAATTGATTTGCACCGATCTAATTCATCGCGGAAGCCTGATCTTTTATACAACAGAGACTAGAGATTACGATCGGTTTCTTTTTTATCCTTGTTACCATTGTTCCGTTTGTATTAATAGGGGACAATTTCACGAACAAAGACGAGTTGAAAGCGCAGAATAATGCATTTTCTCAGAGGGTTTTGTTTTCTAAGTATAATAAATAAACGGTAGGACAGGGATATACGAGGTGTTTCCGGAACAGGTGGATTCGAAGGAACATGAGACAAATTTTCTTATTTCAATTAAACAATAAACAAATAAATAAATAAATTTGTCCTATTCCTCGCAATTTAAATACGCCCCGATTAACCGTAACCTAATTCTTCAGCCGCAATCCGAAAATTCCCCGCACGGAAAGCTTCCCTCTGTAACTCACCCTCGCGTCTAACAAACGAAGGAGCGAAAAGCCTGATGACAGAGGAAAGCGCAAAACCGCGCGACATACTTTAATCAAAGTGGAAACAGAGGGCGAGGGAAGATTCTCTTTTCTGTCTACGCGCGTAGCTGGCTGTGACGCGACCCCTTAATTTTTCCTTGGCCAGATGTTTGACATATTTGAATCGCGGGCCGTAAGAATGCTCCCTTCGAAATAACTTGGGTTTCCGCGGTCGCTTTGAGCCGCAGCTTCCGCTCGCTTTCCATTCCGACTCGCTACGGGAATCCTGTTTCGCGCAATTTCGAAAATCCACCGTGCCAGTTGCGATGAACCGGAGACGCGCCAGGCACGTCGACGATTGGTCAAACCTTCCCAGCACAAAAGAATCCTCCGCTCCGCGGGAATCGTTCAGTCTTTTCATCGATTTGTCTTTGTTTGAGTGAGGCGAGCACGATTTTCGGAAACTCATTTATTTCAACACAGTCATTTATCTCAAACTTTGTCCCGCCATATCAATATAAATATTTTGGTAAGTAGAATCACACAGGTTCCTTTTACATACACCAAGTTCTTTAACCTACCTTCATCGCGTTGCATCTTCATTTACTTTACCATTATTTAATTATTTTCTACGATTGTGCTTAGAAAAATTGTCTAATCGAGCCTCGACGAGGGTAATGGGGTCTGGCAAACGCAAGAGTTGTAACGCGGCAGAATTTAGGGGCAGATGTTGGAGGTTGCTGTAACGAATCATGTATTCGAGCGAGCGCCACTGAATTACACCTTGAAAATTATTCCAGCGGAGCTAGCTGCGCTTGAAACAATGGCCAGGTTGGTCCGAAACACGGGCTCGCGATAAGCGGCTACAACGCTGAAAATCAGTGGATACAATAACCCAAATAATCGTTAGGTAAACAATGGCGAGCTGTGGTTGCTCGTTCCGAGCCTGTTTGCACGGGTTGTCGGCCGACAAACAACGATACCACTCGTTAGTTAGGGGAATAATTTCCAAAAGGAAAGCGCGAATCGAGCGGCGCGTTATCGTCAATCAACCCAGTTGTTGCTGCGCCACATAAGCCTGCCAGAATATCGATGAAAGGAATCCAGTCCAGGGATCCCTCCAGGAAACGTAAGGAGGGAAAATTAACTTACCAGTCAGTACCTAAGCACTAGTCGTTTGTTAACAATTTGAGAGTCAGACAGTCTGCACCCGTAGATTTCTTGAGTTCGGACCCGATTTAGTTGGCGAGTTTTAGCACTTATTTTTTTTAATACTATTAAGTTAGAATTATATTCTGAAATACCTATTATTGTGTTTTTTTTACCTTATTACTGCCCTAGTATAATAATATTATAATTACATCGGTGTTTTCAAAACAGATTATAAGTTTAATACTAAATTCAAACACGTATTACCTAAAAGTTTTCCTTGTTTATTGATTTGAAGTTTCTCTTTCTACCAATTTTGCTGCTCTGGGCAGTTGGCTTTGCGCACCTCTAGATCGGGTCCTGTGTCGAGGAGTTTAGAGGAGCGGGGGATGGACCTATCCCTCGATCATCTTTCCAGCGTACCTATTTCGCGAACGAAGCGTCGCGGCCCGCAAAAGGTTGGACGCAGGAAACGACAGGCTTCTAAGAAGGCGGCCTGAAATGTATCCCCGTCCCAGAAAGGGGACATCGTGCTGCTGGTACGAGGAGAGCGTGGTCCTTTGATTGTCATCCGGTGCCAGGGTGCACCCGTGGAGATACAAATGACAAAGATACGGGCCCGTGGCCCGGCTACCGCGTTCGCGGTTATCAGAGTGCACGATCGTCGGGCTACTAGGCTCTCCTTTTTTCGGTCGGCAGTTGGCCGACTCCCACGCGAAAAATGCGCGGGCGGCGTAACATTTTTATTAGGGCAATTCACGGAGACCCAACGGCGGTCGCCGTTCCACCGCTCATCCCCCGGTATGTTCCTTAAATTTTTCACCACTCGGCCGGTGCCTCTCCGCCTCCCTCCACCCTCCAGATAACCCTGCTCTAGGGGAACGAACGCGCTGGAATTCCATCTTGGAGACAACCATTTCGCCAAATTTTCTTTGTGTGATCCAACTACTCTAGGTTTAATTTGAAAATAAACTTGAAAGCTTAAATAGCGATTCTCGTGTAACGGCCTCCAAAAGTAACTGATATTTATGATTTTTTTTTGTAAAAAATATTGTTAATATTGGATTAAACTCTTTTGGGATTTTATCCATCCTTCTTATTATTTATTAATTATTGTGGAATCATGTTAACCTTAATATTACCAACAGTTTTTTTTTTTAAAAAAATCGTAAATATCAGTATCTTTTGGGGCTGTTACCTGAGAATACCCCCTTAAAGGCCGCGCTTACGAAGAGGAAATCCAAAACCAAAACGCAGCGACGATTAGTTAATTATTATTAATTTCTTCGATTCGCTTCGCCGGGTCTCGCTAAAATGCACGACGGCCTTAATGCACCCAGGGACATCATCCACCCTTAATTTTGAAATATGAGATGGCAAAGGAAAGGATGAAATTTGTACGAAATTTTCGGAATGTACATACCAAGGGAGCTTTAGTAGGTTCGTTATGGGGTTAAGGAAATAATTCCGACACACATGGACGCGTTACGCATACGCGTGCTACCATTGCAGCGCGTTCGATGCAACCGCAGTCGGAGGACGCGTAAGTGCAACTCACGGGCTCTGGGAAGCGGTGTAACGTTGCGTACACACCGAGATGTCCTCAGGATAAACAGGCAGGCTTTGTTCTACGCTTATGAATAAAACATTCGATAGTGCATCTCGGGGCCATACCGTACGTACACACGCCGCTGCAATCCATTACTCGCCGCGAGTCCTGGCCCTTTTCCATCAACTTCTGACATTCCTTGAAATGGCCGGGAAAGAGCAACGGATTTAAAGACCCGACTCTAATCTCCGCAAACTTTCTCTCGTAAAAACGGCGAGGATCCTACAGACACCTGCAACGTCTCTTTTTAACAAATAATATAATCCAAGGTCTATCCACGGCTACTCAGACTACGCAGAGCACGGAAAGGACTAATACACTCTCGAGCGCATCGTGTCTGAAGCAGGTCGATCCACTTCCTCCCGCTAAAAGGACGAGCAGCGTCGGCTTGGCTACGTTTCCTACCGACTATAAGAATTTACAAGGAGGCGAGGGCGAGGCTCACGCAGTCAACAGAAGCTTTTACGCCGCGCGTTCCTCGGAGTCGAGGGAGTTGGCGAGGGAAACGGCGGAAAAAAGACGTCGACGAGGAGGGCGGAAAGCGAGCGAGGAACACCATCGAAGACGAGGCAACGGGAGAGTCGAGCGTGTCTCAATGTCTCCCAGAAGGCGCGGCCCAGCAATTTGTGCCTTCATTCGCACAAAGCTCGAGCGCCGCGGAAAATGCCGGCATAAAAGAGGAGTTAAAACTATGCCGTCGTTCTTATTACCGCCCGGAGCCACCCTGACCTAGCCCTCCCCGGGTTTCCCTTGCTCCTCGACCCCAGCCACCCCGCGCACTCTCGCTCCCCCTAATCGGGGTCAAATATTTTCTTTCAGCTTACTTCCAGCTTGATTAAATAATTTATAATCCGAGCTCGCGGAATGTCGTGCTCGGGGAGGGTGATCCAGCTTGTGTTTGCTCTGGAATCACGATGCTGCTTGTGCAAGTGTGTCACTGACGAGGGGAATTTGGTAACCGGAAAATTTTGTTTTTTTTTTTAACTTTGCAGGCTTGTGGTCGACTTCAGTAGAAGTGTCAGACAATTTTTTATTTTTATTACTTTTTTGATCCTTCAATGTGAGTTTTGCAGGGGTTGATTTGTATATAGATTAAGTAGGCTGCAATCTAGGGCGGTAAATTTTGGGCGAAAGAAATTGAAAAAGATAGTAAAATGTTTTTGCCTGTAACTTTTTATTTTTATATTTAAAATAAAATGTCTATTTTCTCTAATACCGAAAGTGAAGGATGATCTTGGGAAGCACAAAATTTTGGGGAGCGACAAATTTTGGGAAGCGTCAAATTTTGATCGAAAGAAATTGGGAAAGGTTTAAACACAGAGGCTTTAGCAAATTAGCAATAACTCATACGTGAGTCAGGATATTGAATTAATATTGAAATTCTTTCAACTCTTTTAAATTAAAGTATTTGATGATGTTTCACAGAAATAGCGGCAGACGCTTGTCAGCCTGGAGGCGCCAAATCATTTTCCTATTTTCCTGCGTAACCTGGTCCTCCCATATCAAAGGCTGCGCGTGTTTCAAGAATAGCGTAAAAACAACTACAGCAACGTTCGGTGGGAAGCTGTTAAAGAAACACACTCGACGTCTAATTTTTAACGAACGACACAGCAGATATAATCGTCGCCGTTTCCCACTGGAACCTCGTTTCCGGCCGCTAATAAATTCCCGCGGCCGTGGAAAGGATTGATAAGGGGGGCGCTGGTTGGGAAGGCACCGGCGGAGTCGCGAGTGTTCCGTGAGCAAAGCTGGTCCTCCCTTTTGACCTCGTTAATTGTCATATCGCATCTCGATGCTGTGGCTCCAGCTCTGCGGCGAACGGGACGGTACGGGCGTGGGTGGATCGCAATGATTTACGAGGAGCGCCGTTCCGGGGCTGAAGCCGGACTCTAGAGACGCTTCGCTGATAGCGTCAGAGCCACATAAGTCATCGAGACTATACCTAGGGGTCTCTCCTTCTCCTTCTCTTTCCTCTCCACCTATTCTTCCAGCCGTTTCTTCATTCTTTTTCCCTCGACGCGTCTCTGTCTTCTCCGTCGTTCGCCTCCTACCCTCCTTCTCGCACCCCCTAGCCCAGCCGTCCTATTCTTAATCTTCTTTGGTCCTCCATTATCGGAGCCCCGTGCTCCAATTATAACGCCCGCCGATACGGGGAGGGAATTATAATTGCTTTCTCTGTTCTGTCGCCCGACGGAAGCGGATTCTCGCGTGTCCTCGATGAATCGACTCCTATCAGGGGTCCAGGGGTAATTGACAAATATTAATGCTTCGATGAGGAATCGCGCTTCCGAGGAAAGGCGATAGCAGGGAAATAAAATTAGAGTACGAGGGATATCGTGGTATCTGCGCTGGAAACAGAATTGGGTATTACCTATCTAAATAAAAAATTATTTATATACTTAAAGTATCGAATGGAAGATACTTTATCTTTATCCGTTGTACGTAACGAATACAATTTTTATTTAAATAAATTTTTCTCGAACGGCTTCAAGGAAACTGAAAATATGCACTTTCCAACAATCACCTTGTGACTTGTAGATGAGTTCTATTATTCGAGCATAGAACAACTCTATTCGCAACGGCCAATCGATTCTTCGATAGAACTTTATTAGCGCAAGCTATGATTGACGCGAGATCTCGTTGCTCGATCAAGGCTCGTGCGCCGACGACTTTCCCGCGAGAAGGCACCCCGTCGCGAGCCAGCATTTTGTTAACCGCGTGAATGACATCGTATTAGCATTTCCAAGAGCAACTTGTCACGGGCTGGGCACGAAATTCCGACGGGAAATCGTGAAACGAGAGCCGCCGCGCACCAGCCAGCTTGATAGGCGTGAAAGTATGGCTCGACCTCTGGCTGCCACCTCACGACACCTCCTATTACCTATCTCCCTGGAGTCAGGGCCCGCGGTAACCGTTTCGTATCGAGAGAGATTAGTTCCTGGATTTACGCTCGCGACGCGCAGGAATTTTCTGTTTAATGCCAGCCGCCGATCGGTTCGTAATTAACGCGCGGACGGAGGCTGCGTTTCGAGATTACACGCTCAAGCTGGAAAGCCAGGGAATGCTACAGCACTCGGGAATATTTAAATACGTATCGGAGAACCCGGGGGTACAATATCCAGTGGGCATTTTTCAAATAACGAGCTTCCTACTGCGTCGTTACCATTCCTATTTCGCTCCATGCTCCGTTATACCCGAAACCGTCGTCCTTAGAGATACGATTATTATAATTAATAGACAATTTAGCCGCTTCCCTCGCCCGCGTTGGTGTTGTAAGCGACAGTATGATGTACAACGGACAATTTATTGAGTAATTCTCATATTTGTGTAGCTAAATAAACCTGAAAGGGGTTAAACTGCTTATACTGAAAAAAAAACAGTCGTCCTACCATAACGTAGCGAGCGAAAGAAACGGCTGGCCACGGCGTGGAATCCGCAACGGGGCGACGCCGATCGAGTAGAGTCAGGTGCATCCGAATAAGCTGGAATAAAGCCGTCGCCGTTTCCAAGCGTGTGTCCCAATTAAGACTGATTTTCTCCGTTTCCTTTCCGGTATTAGTGTCACGGTGAGCGCGCAATCTCGGAATCTACGGGTATTGTGTGCCGCCACCGTTTCGTTCGTCCACTGGCCGCGCGATTCCACCGCATGAATATTACATGGCTTCTTACCCACCGGAAAGATAATTGTCAAGAAGCTCTAAATACGGCCTGGAAGCCGGTGGACAGAGAATGCATAATACATAATGTGCGACGAGAAAACGAAAATTTACGGCGCGCACCGCCGCCGCGCTAATCTACTGGGTGACTTGCCGCGAACTGAATTAATTCGCCGTTTCGCGCGGTGAAAACCGTACGGTCACGTTACAGCGCAGGCCCGATTTAATTCGTCACAATTCGCTGACGACCGAGCGAGCGCGGCGTGTAATTTTTTTGCGATTAAGACGAATTCCTGCAGCCGAGTCGCCGTCGAGTCTCACCGGCCAGGAAGCCCCTGCTCAGCGACGACCTTCTTCCGCGATATCCATCTATGACATGGCTCTTTCGATAATTCTCTATGCATGAATCGCACGCACCGCTGCACCATTATGCGAGCCAAATTCGCCTGTTCCCAAGTGTTCCATACGTCCCTTAAGCAGGGCCAGGGCCTGACCTAGGGGGACGCAAGCAGGTAACTTAAAATTAAAGTTTAAGTTAAAATCCATAAAAGTGTTCACTTTTTTTTATTAATTTTTTTATTAGATTTTTGTTATTCAACAAACACCCCCAAAAATTTAACTCACTATCAAAAACTATATTTGAAAATAATTATTTATACATATTTATAATTATTTGAAAATTCATTTTTGCCCAGAGCGGCGGAAGAGTAAGATTAGGCCCCTGAGCGGACCCACGCAACATTCGAACGCTTCGCACCCGCCGCGATTGATCGTCGCCATCGAAGAGTACCTATCAACGAAACCGCGGCCCGTCCGTGTCCAATTCCGTCCGAGACGGCACGGACGTAAATCTAGGCGCGGGTCCCGACTGCAGGCCGCACGAGAGCGCATAAGAGCGCATAAGAGTGCATTAGAGTCGGCGCGAGTCGGGATCCGCGTAAACGATACGATCTTCGTGGCCGGCCAGATACGGCTATCCGTCCCGGGGCTTTTTGCATCCGCCGCGCACACGCGCATCTGTTAAACCCTATGACAGGTACATACCGGTGATTTATAAACAGTTTATGATGTCTGGCGGTGCCACGAGGCGCGCCGTCTCCACTTTCCGCTACCAGCGCGGCGCCCTCCTTTAATAGAGAGGGGGGGGCCCTGACCGTTTTCTGATGAAACAGGCACAGGACGGTCTAGCCTCCCAGGCACGACCCATTTCCCGGACATAAATCAACGACTGACGTTACGGACCACGGGCACACCGTCGCTCGTTTACGGGCCGCTTTTCGAGGCTGGGCATTATCGACGGGACCCTAGTGGTCTGTAATTAAGCCTGGATACAGTGATTCGATCATCGTGTTCTTCTTCCACGGGAATCCGAAATTCGATTCGAGTCTGATGTTCCGCTTGAGAATGATCTTGTGGATTTTGGGGATGCCCTGTCTTGGGCGTTGTTGGTTCTTTAATCATGATAATTGGCGATGGAAGCGGGGAATATATCATGTAGGATGGAGCGCGCTGAAATATGGACGCTCCGAGACCTGGGGACTGATTATACTTGGGGAATATTATATAGCTCGATAACAACGGTTTGGGGTTAATGCGGAGTGTAACGAGAGTTTTCAGCACTATGGTATGGTTGAAATTTGCCGATGATGCGAAGAGCTTGCAGGAATGAATTATAAGAATCCAGAAGTCTGGACGATTTAAAATTTAAAAGATCTAGTTCTTGAACAGTTTAATTCTTATTCCTTTCAATAATCCTCTAAGCTACAGCCCACGACTCTCAGGAAGTGTATTATAATTTCGTGATAATTGCGAAACATCGCGGCAGGTGAGTGTTCTCCTTCGAACGGGGATGGAGGGCTCGAGTGGAGCAACCCCTGGCAAAATGGCAGGTGCGAGGATTGAAATGTGACTGGGACCGTACTGTAAATTAGGGGTCATCTAATAATGCGCGAGTTTTATCGTGAACCCATTTCTTCAACGCGACATATGTTCCATTGAAGTCAACGGTCATGAACTATTTTATAAATCTCTTTTTATGGTTTACAGTGTTTGGTGACCTGTTCAATAAATGAACACCTAACAAAATTAACAACAAAAAGACTTACCACGAACTTAACGACAAACATAGTTGAATAGAAAACTTCTGCGTAAATTTGAACGGGAAGAGAGCGCGATCGGTACTTATTGAGGTTTAATTTTTAATATAATATGAGCAACGTTCATTCACTGAGGGGGTGTTCATTCACTGGACGGATCATCCTATATTTTAAAAGAGCAAAAATGCAGGACCTCATCGATTCGTGTATTAAAACCGTTACTAATATTATTATTTACCATTTCCATTTAACTGAAAGCTAATTTAATGGAACACGTCCCCGCCGATTTCCCCCAGTTTCCAGCAGAAGAGCCGCGGCTCCGCGCGAAACGAAATGCAATTTGGTTGGCAAGCGGAGGAGAGGAATGGCAGAAATCTGTTCGCGTGGAACGGGCATGTAAATTCGCCCGGCAGAACTTTTCAATCCGTCCGACCTCCGGCGGACTGACGAATTGCGAACGCCCTCGCTGTGACAGATGGATCTTCAGGGTTACCTGGCCCTTCCCGTCCGCCCCTTCGCGAGCGCTTCCACGGCGAACCGCTAATTTTCTCGGACAACCGCAAAACCACAACAATAATAACACCCCCTTGTTCAACTGGCGTCATTAAAATGCACCAATAACAATCCTTAACCGAGCAACCCTGTGATTACTTAAGGATAAATCTCGCCGCGGTAGTCGAGACGCACGCTCCCGATCTAGGATCTATCTATCCAGCTCTCGGATACCTACGAGGCCTTCCCACCACCGTCCTTTCATACATTTTTAATGAAGCTCTCTTTCGCGAACGGATCGCATCGATCATACTCTGACCCTCAGCCGGGCTGGAATTAAAAGATGTTTCTGCGTCCCAAGGTTTTCTACGCGTGTCTAGCAGATTCTGCGCTGTACCGCGAACCCCGCTACATATAGGGTAAACGCACCAATAAGTGAACACTTAAGGGTAACGAATAAACACTATTATAAAATTAAGTTTGCAGCGCGATTGATTCCACACGCTACACAGCTTGTTTGGATATGAAGCAAGGAAATTAAAAGAAGTCTCTAATTAATTACTTGCTCATTTCAATAACTTACTTTTCTCGTTTTAATAAAAATGTTCAATTACTGATACCTACGTGTTCATTTACTGGTACATCCAACCCTAGCTGTCCTCGGCAGTGGTTGCGAAAGAATCCGAGAGCTCAATACAGAACCCAATAATTACCCACTAATTACGCAATCAGTGGTAGGCCGCGTGGAAGATTACACGGGCTGCCGACCATCGATCGTTTAATTAACGAATTTCGCGATCGCGCAAAAATCCGGGCCGATGGAAAATGGTGGGAAAGCGGCGGGCAACGTAACAACTCACTCAACAGCGGCGATTAGCCGGGGAGCCTTTTCAGGGAATCGCATCAGCACCGGCAGGCACAGCGTCGTCGTTTATTACTTGAAATTTATGCAGCTATTACGGATCGCGCGATGCCAGGTGTCCAGCATACGCGCGTGGCCCTCAAGCCTCCTCTTTGACCCTCGCGTCGTTCCCTCTCGTTTTTATTGCACCTCTTCGCGCGGTCCACTCTATCCCCGTGCTTCCTGCGAATATTACAGCGCATCCGGAAGAACCCGCGACCCGTCCTCGCGAGACGAACATCCCGTTGCGCAAAGACTAGTTTGCTAATCCGAGTTCGATAGAAGAAAATTGGCCAGTTAATAACACCCTTCGCTGTTAATCAATCATCGACTAATGCTAACCCACGAAAGCAACCGGAGGGAGGACCGACGCGGCAAGAAGCCGATCCTCGGAGAAAAGGATACGGTTTTTCGCCGGGGTATCGTGTGTCGAGGGAAAAATCGATTTAAGGGCAAAAAGTACTCTCGATACTGAAAGTTACGGGGAGGGCCGGGGAAGGGAGGAGAAGGGAGAGGAGAACAGGTTCGCTAACGGACACCTCGGCTGCCAATTTACCGGGCGCACGCAACTAGCCGGTCATATTTTATTTACGATATAATTGAGATATATTGAAACGTGAGATACAGACGTCCAGCTGCGCTCCTACGGAAGAGCGAACCGTGAGCGCCTCTATGGACGAGCTGTAATTTCAACGTTCCTGCAAAAAGGAAGCCTAACGCGGATCTTATTAGACTTTGTGAAAATAGGTGCGAACACACTCTCCTGGCTTGCATTAAAAACCCGTCACGTGTGTTCTTTCCCTCTTAATGATACGTTTCGCTGTTTTCTGCCGCAACGGTTCAGCCGCGAACAAACTGTCGTGTGCGTGCTCGAGGTGCACGCTGTTTTATAGGCACTGCTCTGGGACAGTCATTACTCTGAATCTTGCGGGGTAGAATCCATAGGGACGCGGATCCTGTAATGTGTTCTTCGGTCACTTCTTGCCAACCTAATCGCTACTAGAATGGGTGAAGATTGTTTCTAAAAATTCTAGAGGTGGTCACTTTTTGTGTTTCTTAATCGTAAAATGTCTCTGGTGCGTGACTTTTATTTTACATTTGTTTCTTTAAGTAGAAGAAAGAAATAGCTCTAGATTTAAGCTTAAGTTTAGTTCTCGAAAAAATATTTGACACGCATTTTTGTTTATCGGCAAACATCCATATCTGGGGAATGAAATCAACCCACAAAGTTGGGGGTGAAAACTACGTTTACTCCAATATTTCGGAAACTATGCACTAGAGAGAAAAATCTTTCAGACGAAAATGGTGTATTTTTTTAGAACAAATACAGCCACGTAATTAAATTCAGTGGGAAATGACTATTTTTTGGTATATTGTTTAATCAAATTGACGAATTACGAATCTGATTACGTGGCTTTTGTTATAAAAAAAAATACTTCATGTTTGTCTAAAAGATTTTTCTCTATATTGCGTCATTTCGGAGATATTGAGACATACGTTTTTTTCACCCCCAACTTCGAGGGCTGATTTCACACCCTAGATATGGACGTTTGCTGATCGACAAAAATAGTTGTCAAATATTTTGTCGAGAACTATAATCTGCGCAATCCTCATCCAAATCGGTGTGTAACAGCTGGGTGATGTCTCTTGTAAGGTCAGGTAGCAAAATGACACTCAATTTCTTTCTTCTAAGTTGGTAATGATACTTTTCAACACTTGTAACGTTAATAAACTGAACTGGATTTAACATAAGAGAATCTTAAACCGATATTAATTGATAAATGACCCCTGTCAACGTCATTTTAGCTCAATGAAGTGACCCTTTCGTCGCCGAATGACTACAAAATCTTATTAAACAGATTGCGAGCCATCGCGGGGGACCGCGATGAAGCGTAAACGTCAGAAATATGCAAAGACTCGAAGGGAGGGCAATTTCCCTGGGCAATCTGTTGTGTTGCCAGGCGAAACGGAAAGAAAGTAAATTCTCGCGGAGATTTCCGTGCGGCGCGAGCCCCGGAATAACTCGTCGGAAAGTTAAATTTTAAAAGCGTTTAACGTCCACCCGAGCCCCCTCTTGCGCAGCTCGCCTCTGTCTTCCAGCGGGGGCATAAAACCGTGGCGACCGATGGGCTGTGAGGGGCGCGGAGAATATGACGCACTTCCGCTAGGCCGTCAAATTTTAATATCCCGAACGCATTGATTTCCCACCTTGACGTAGCAATTTTTTTGAACAGGCCATCGCCAATAACCGATCACCCTGCCTCCCAAATTGTTACCTAATAGCTCAGCGATTTCTCAAACTGGAGTACTTTTCCTTAAAGGGAACCCCTTGCAGGATCGCTTAACAAAAGTGAGCAGCAGAATTCCGTTGCGTTCCTAAGTAGCTGCATATTGTTTCAGAACGATTTTATTATTACTACTGTTTTTTTTTTAAAAATCATCGGGTGAAACCCTTTATTGTGGTTATAATAAGTTAAATAGTACTATATTACCGAGATGGTCGGAAGTACGTAATTTAAGTGAAAAATTAAAGTTTAAATTTTAATATATTCACTTTTTTAATGTGAATTTAAAAAAATTAGTTTTTAAATATATGCGATTTTTTTCTCAAACCACGGAGGGGCAACTGCCCCCCTTGCCCCTCGCTGCAAACGCCCATGGATGGAATTTTGAAATAAATTAACCGATGTAGTGAAGAATGTAAAGTTTTTACATCGAACCCATCCTATATACCCCACCCCTTCTCAGAGATCGGCGGAGCCGAGGCGCAGCGCGTTAATCACCGAAATCGCGAGCCGTTCGACGGGCAAACGCGTTAATAGCCCGCGAAATTATTAATATCCACCGCCTGGTAGGGCACGATTCATCCTGGCGGCTGGTGTCCCGTCAGAACAAACCATTTTCCGCGAAGCGGGCTGGGAGGTGCGCGCCGGAGGGTTAAGGTTATAAATAGTCCGCCTTCGGGAGGCAGTAAAGAAGCGACGAGAAGGGAAGTTTCTCGGAAGAACAGAAGGGGGATGGGAGAGAGTTTGTCAGCGAGAGCCAAATGAAATTGTATTAAAGTTTCACCTCGCAGTACGTAGCAGCGCGGAGGGAGAGAGCGGAGCTGGGACGGGGGCGAGAAAGGGAGGATGCTGAAGAGGGATGGGAGCAACACCGGCAACGAGTAAAACGACCGGGGCCAGGATATTAAAGCTTGTCGCTTTAGGACAAAATGAAGGCAAGAGTTTGGTGTTCCAGCCTCCAGAACAACACTCCCTCAAGACGAACCCCCCCACGGTCCGTGGAAATATGAGATCCTTCGAAAGATGCTACCCGTAAACTGTTTTTATGCCTTAATACGTGTTTACGGGCGGGGGATACCCGCGAGCTGGGAAACGTGCTGTTGTAGCGAGCCCTGCTTGTCATTAACGCTTTCTTTTTCTCTATGTAGTGTTCCATGTTTCCATTGAGTATCGAAGTTCTACGCAGCGATATTGATATCAATGCTTAATATTCCAATAGGTACCTTCACCTATCAATACGAATACCTTTGACGAAAAACAACTGCAAGGTAACTTGTCCAGTGAATCAATGAAATCCCTCTTCACGTTGAAATTTATTCTCAAATTTGTTTCTCTCTTAACAGCTTCGCTGCCAGTGTGGATAGGGATAACCCATCCCAGAAACCAAATTTCAACTATGTATAATTATGATTTTATAAGACTAGTAAAGTGTCAAGTCAATAATGAAAAAATATTCACACAGAAATCTTCTAAATACATTGAACATCTAAGCATTGTTTTTATCGTGTTCATTCACTGGAATACCTCTGTTCATTCATTAGAACCATTATGGTCATTTGAACCATTTCGCATTTAATCCTACGCCAGACTTTTAATGAAGCTTATAACTATCAAACATTGCTAGAATTATGTTCCGGGATGTATGAATTCAGTAATGAAACAGCTCGCTTATAGTAATGATATTCAGGGGATTAAATAACGATTTGTAAATACTAATTGTAACAGACACGCAGCTTAAGTGTCCATTCCCTGGACAGGCCATGCCTTTTAGCGACCGAACAGAAACATTTCTACTCCCACATGCACCTGCGGGGTAAGAAAGAGGGAAAAAAGGGAAAGACAATTCCGTATCCCGTGAATAATGCACGGGGAGCGCGCGCTGCAGCCACCAGCGACATTATTCGCGGCGTTTCCCGAAGGAAATTAGGAAACGCGTAGCAAACGCAACAACCAACGGCAGTATCCCCCCAACGGCGGCGGCGCCAAGTCACAAATGTAATATTCACGGAATAATACACAGCCGTCCGACCTTTCCGCCTCTCTTTTTTCCTCCGCCGCGGCCCTGGACGCTTTAATAGAAACCGCTGCAGTCCAAATACCGGGCGGGAATTAAACTATGGAAATCCATAGAACGCTGCGCGACCCACGATTTTGCTCTCTCATGCAAATGGTGGCCGCGGTTTCGCCGCGCTTCGGAGCGGAGGATCATTTTAGCGCTGCCTTTATTCCAAGGCACGGTCTGACTCGCGTTAACCGTGTTGCGCTAGTGCCAGCAGCAAATGTAGCGCTGGATGCTCCAATCGTGGGGAACGTTTGTTTGGAGCAACTTTGGTCGAGTGTTGTTAGAATAACTACATATTTTTATCACCGGTGCAACGCAAGAGTCCAAGACTCGGGGGCCTAAAGAACCTCCAACACTCGCAAAGAAAGGTTTTTTGGTGTCCGCCCCTGATTGCTTTGGTTTGTGGATATGTTTTTTTATAGCAACTCGTTTTCATATATAGAGGGTGAAACCACCCCTCAAAGTTCACATGGAGAGGCACAAAAGTGACTGATTACGAAAATTAAATTTATATAAATTTTTATTCAACACAATATTATAATATTCTTTAAACTAACAATAGGGACTTTTATGTACTTACTACTTATACATATCCGACGGTATCTTATCACTCAAAAGGACCAAAGATTCCAACGCTTAGAATCTCACATGAACCCCTACCTTCATCCCCACTATACTATTACTTACAATTAGTTTTATATAAAAATCATTGCAGCCAACCCCAAGGAAATCAATAAAACCCCACGTGGTCTAATTCTCATTGTAAAAGGCGTAGGTATTTTATTCGAGAGTTCATGGATCGAGACAACGTTCCTGGAGTAACCTTCCCTTCATCCAAATCGCAGCAGTACCCATACTTTCTCTTCTACTGAGAAAATACGTGTACTTTGTCCTGACTTGGCACCCCCAGTTCTGTTTAAAAACTCCCTACGCGCAGCCGATTGATGCGCAGGGTAGAGAAGAGATCCCAAGGCGTTGTAGAGAGGACAGTACGGCGTTTTCGATGAAAAATACCGCGGCTTCAGCCATGTGGCATTCCGCAAGCCGATTTGTCGCTGCCCGTGTACGCGATGCGAATCTGCGGGCTCGCATGCGAGTGCATACAGCCGCGCGAGGCGTGCACGGACACGCGTGGCTCGTTAATATGTGGGGGATACGGGTCTGATTACGCATAAGCCCGCCACGTACCCTATCTCCCCCGCATCGGCCGCCCAGAAAACCTGATACGGCCACGGCAGTTATGTATATCCCGTCCAGAAGTTCACAAAGACGCGAACCGACGTCTCGATTTTTTTCCGCGGAAGATAAGATTGTCCCGGGTCGCCCGGACGACGCGCCTCCTGGAAGTCGATCCACCAGCTCCGACATCGTTCATGCTGCTACGTGACAACCTTGCGAAATGCCAGATCCGGTAACGCCGAGATCGCTGCTCTCAAAAAGCGTTCCTTCTCTCGGGGGCCTCTAGCAAAGTGGTGCGGAAAGATTTAACGGATAGAAATGTACCTATTTAGAGAGCTGGCTTTCGGATACGTAGATGAGTAGGGAACACTTGAATCGAGTGCTCTAGAAAGCGCGATCTGCGATCGAGTCGGTCTCAGTGGGACGATATCCTCCCAGTTCCGTCATCGAAGAATTCCCGAGCAATTTATTTTTTGCTCGCAAATCATTCTGCCCATTAGCCCACGTAGGAGGATGTATCGGGAGGGTGAGCGAAGGAGACGAGGGGGTAGAGAGAGAGTAGATGGCAGAGGTGGCAGGAGATGCTGGAAGGAAGGGTAATCCTTCTGCTGATGTGTGTTACGAGGTCCACCCGCCCGCGCACTCATCATCACCGAGATAATGGAGTGGGCGTTACACGGAGGAGAGATGCTGGATGGTTCGGGGCCCAGTCCACCGAGCTTACCAACAAAAACCGCCACTCAACGACCCTGCTCCGGCTCGCACGACCATAAAATCATCCTAGTTCTCCGCCACCCCGCCTCCCGTTCTCTTTCTTTCTCTCCGCGTTCCCTCTTTGCTCGCCCATTTCCTTCCCTTCTGTTGGCGAACGTAACGAACGGCCCGACGATCGCGTGCAGAACCTTGCCTCCTGATCCCTCGCGATGACAAGCTCGCGAGGACTCCTCCTCTTCTGTCTCTGCGTTTCTCTTTCTCTAGCCTCTCAGAGCTGCTGTTATTTCTGCCCCCGATAGCGAAGCTTCTGACATGGTTGCTTTAAAGCGTATTTCTCTGTTGGTCCTTGCTCCGTGTCAAGCACATCCCTCCTTGAGCCTCGAGGAACAGAGTGGAACAGAGTGGAACTGAGTGGAACAGAATCCTCCCAGGGCGCAGCCCCGACAGTCGATCCGCGACTGTTCATTGGCTCGAAAATTTTAATAACCCCAGCAACGATAGGTCGGAAGAGTACGCATGTCCAGTAGAGTGTCACCTCGGCAGGCGACACGCGCTCGCGGTGACACGCTGTACCTCTTTCCTTCCCTAGCGCTGCAACCCTCCTCGCTCGCTCTTTCCCTCGATCCGTCGTGTCCTCGGGCAGGGAGGACCTAGCCTGAATCCTGTCGAGGCTCTCGCGCAGGCGCCCTCTCCACCGGGAGGTTAAGTGCCCTCCACTCTTCCTCCTTCAAGATGCATCCTCCCTCCAAGGATTTGGAGAACGCCTCGAGCAACTGCACGGTTCAAAATGACAAAATGCAAGAGAAAATGCAGAATAGGTGCTGTACCTGGTCTAATTTTCAGTATCCACTACATTGGCTAGAATCCTGAACCACGTGGATGAAGATCCTCGCACCTATTTTGTCCCCTATCAGTGAGTGAAGGAGACCTAGACACCGAATCAAGTAGTCGATGCTTCAACGAGTCTCCAGACTCATTCTCATCCCGAGCTACGTCTCGGAGCAAGTGTACCACGAAGGAACCAAAGGTCGCTGACCCAGTACACCAGCGAAACGGAAGAGGGACGAAGACAATCGCTCGAGACTGTTCGACAACCTATATGGTTTCATGGTTCAAGTAGGAAAAGATGGAGGCAAAGACTGGATATATTGGAAGGGAGACGAGTGGGTAAAATAGCATCGGGCAGGGGGTGCAAAAGGTGGACGATGAAGATCCGCGGAGGACGGATGGGGTGACCTGGGCAAGAGAGGTACTCGACGGAGTCCAACGTAGTCTCTTGGATCGATACGAACGGCGCGCGCTGTGTCCCCGTCTGCCATTGGTCATAGCAAAACCTAGACGTGCCCGGTTTTCTCCTTTCCCCTCTCTCTCCCTCGCTCTCTTGTCCTCTTCGCCCTCTTCGCCCTCTTCCGTCCAGCCACCCCCTTGGACTCTATCTATACCCAGCCGACCTAGCCAGCCTCGCGCACCCTTCTCCCCTTTCAACTCCTCTGTCTGCTTCATTCTCCTCACGGACTCGACTCAACCTCGACTCTGCTCTCTCTCTCTTTCTCTCTCTCTCTCATTCCCGACCCCCCACGCCACCCCCACCTTTCGCGCTCGCTCCCTGTGTTCCCCTTTTCCTCCACCTGCCTCGCTTTTCCTACGCTTTTTCCTCCTTTTTTGCGCACCACGTCTCCACGTTGCCGCGCTATTACTACTGCCGGGAGTATCCACTGTGCCTGCTTGTAATCACTGATACGTCGAGCATTCGAGGATCGATGATCAGTGGATGCCCGGCGTGTATCCATGGGACGGCTTTCGTTTTATCTTGTAGACTGCAGAGCGTCGAAGTAGGTAGGTGTTATTAGCCTGTTACTTGAAAGGAGGGAGCCAGAATGGGTCCTAATTGTCGAGACGTGGATAACTGTGAATCTCGAAAAGCTGGGAGAGGACGCATCGCGTACCACTGCTAACCAATATGGAAAACGAATACTTAAGAATATGAAAATCCGAGGATTACCTTGCCGATGGCCTCGATCGTTAATAGCGGAGGTGAACGGGACAGACCCACGATGACTGTCAACGCGCAGCACCGTTCGAAAGGCGAAGAAGACGACGACGCTCGGCTGCGGAGGCGACGCTTGACTCCAAGTCGGAAACGACTACTTGAATATGGATGAGTCGGGGCGCAGAGCGGACACAGTCTCATGCTCGCTACGCGGAGACATAATTGTCTTAATTAACGCTAATATGTTAAGTCGCGCTGGTTTCTTTTGTTCGTCGCCACGCTTGCGAGTCGGCCGGGGACGTTCGGGAACCGGTGAACGCGACTAAACGTGATTCCTGCCTGTAACCAGGCTGTCCTTTGCGAGATATCGACGTTCCTATTTCAGATCCATAGATAACAAGCGCCGTCCTAATTGCTGTGGAAATGGTAATCGCGATTGTCGCTTGGAATCGTTGCAGGGAAGCCTGTACAATAGAATTCAGCGATGATCCAGGGAAACGGAAAGGAACGCTCTTCGCACAGTGGATAAAATAGCAAACCGTGGACCGTCGATTAACGCGTCCTCCACAGTGTGGGATTTCACGATTCGAATGCAAACCAGGAAGCTAACCACTGTGCATTACTTTACACCTGTTTTTCAAGCCGCGAGTGGTACCTACCTATAATTCCAGATAGCATCGATGCATATGAAGTGGCTAAAGAATCTAGCCACTTTCCCCGGAATCCTCCGCCCGCCTCTCTCCAATTTCTCCATCCGTTCGCCAGGGCTGCGGAGAGAAAGGGAGAGGGAGGAGTTTATCGAACTTTCGGCTTGCAGACGGTCGCGCGGAGTCGCGCCCATTCGGCGGAGCGCTCGCGTTTTCTTACGAAACGAACGGAATGCATAAGTATTTCCGGCGGTGTTCCAGTCGCCGCGGAGGGAGGATTCACCGCGGCGACTTCCGGCTGCGAGGCGAGCTAGTGTCCCTAATTACCGTGTCGGTTCATGAATACGATTGCCGCGCGACCGTGGCTCGCCGCGGCACGGAAGCTAGCGTGGCGTCACCGCTTGTTACTCCGCTCATGAATTTATGTATCTGCATTCTCCAGCGCGGTTCGAGGCACCCCGAACAAGAGGAATACGAAGAAGAAGAAGGATCGTCCTCTTGCGCCGTCTTTGGCCCCCGTTTCCTTACCCTCTGGCACGCCTCGGTACCCTCGAACGATGTCGCGGATTCGTGGCGGCCGGGCCGGATGAGCTCGACGGTTGCCTGCACTGAGCCTGCTTTATGGGTAGCCTGATGTTGGATCTTGGGCGAGAAAGCTCGCAACCCGCTGATTGTATCTTGTTAATACACTTTCGCGTCCCCTCGGTGGATCGAAGGGTGCCCTCGATCAACGAGAATATCCAGCCCGAAGAACACAAGCGTAGCAATGATGTTCTTACTTCTTATCACCGTGTCACAAATTTCCCTGGAATCTTCACAATGAATCTGATTCTTCGCATATGTAGGAGAAAAGCGATTCTCGGACGATGGGACTCGAACCCACGATCTTCGGATCCACTGCGCGCTGGCTAACCACCATAGCCGATTCCCCGAGGTCTTTATGTTTCGGAGTCTACTTAAGGGGCGCTACCCACCTATGTCCAAATCGCACCATGCAATTCCGTTAAGCCGCTTCGCGGCTTCGACGCGGTATCACAGCTCGATCGTTGATAGTTTCAGAGCGACCTGTCGACGCGGTCGCCGCGATTACTTCGGCCCCAATATCCGACGGAACGTTCCCCGTGGATAGCGGGCCGGAAGCAACGCGAGTTCCAATTTAATCCGACGAATCAGCGTCCCGTTAGCCAGTCTCTCTAGAGGTTTTTAATTCGATAACGGGGCAGCGGTGGCTCGCATAGAAGGCAAGATCGTGGGACGCAAACTCGGACCAGACATGCGTCTATCGTACGTACGTTGCGAAGCGTATTACATGGGTGGAAGCCAATTATTCGTACGGCTGACCCTGGAGGCAATGATAACTGCGGGCGGCGCATAATTTTGAGCAGCACGAGGCCCCGCCGCGGCGCAACGCGCCAGTACGTAACTCTGCCGGCCTTATAATGAAGATATAACCGAGCCGACTGCCGAGACATCTTTACGTCCGAGAATGCTTGGCTCGTTACTCGTTCACGATGAACAGAGTGCTGCGATACGCGCCAGCTTCCCTGCTCCTCCTCCTACTCGCCGTGCCGCGTCCTCGGGTGGCGACGTATCGTTTTGCGTATCGTTATCCTTGGGAGAAACTATCTTCGAAAATTAATCCAAGGGGACCATTTTGGGGATGGTGTTTGAAATCTAGGCAGAGTGGGGGGCCCAAGGATGGTAGAGAAGTCGTGATTGTTGCGTGGTCCAGTTGAGCGTAAAATGAAATATATTGGAATAGGTCACTCTTTTGATAAAAGGAGGGAAAAGGGGAAAAGGCGGATGGTTGTGAGGGACGTAACTCAAGGGACGTGATGCAAGGGAGGTAGATGATAAGTGTAGAGTGGTACTGGGGGTAATGTGATATCATAGTATTTCCCACAGAGGGAATTTGTCCTAAGAATGCTGCTCCTTTGATCGTGGCTATCGAAATTTCTATTGTTTATTCCAGCGATGTTACTTGTTAGTTTCAGAAATACCGTACTCGTCACCTTACACACTCACGATACACGGACGCAAGAGTTGCAGCGAACAGGGCGGCGATATATACCAGGAGGGAAAATATCCTGTTCCCGTTCCGCGGCCGTCCCTTCGACAAATAAATGTTATTCGATATCCCACGCGCGTGTACCAGCTCCGCGATCCCGCCGACAGATTTTCATTTACGGATTGCAGCGCTGTTACGGGGGTGGATTTAAAACCGACGCGGTATCGCTGTATCAGCGTTCGCGGTGTTCATTTCAATTCGCCTCTAATTGAACGCTGTTCAATATTGACGAGTTAAATAATTGTCTTTGGAAAGCTGAGCTCGCCGCGTAACCGTTAATCATCCCTCTTGCTCCGGTCATCGCGTTGCACGCGATCCCATAATGATTCGCATCGCACTCACGTAAACACGGGTGCGGAGAGAGGGAAAAAGTCCGAGCCCTGTAAATTTGTCCAACTGCGCGTCCGTACGAGATATAAAATATTAAATATTCCCCTGTCGTTTGCTGTCAATCAAACGGAAACAGTAAAATGCAGAGCGCTGACATCGACAATCGCGTTGCATTTGATCCTCATTCTTTCATCCTCTCACGGTTTCCGTAACACCTTTCGCTGCGGAAGCCGCCGTTTGGCGTATTTCCGCTTTTAATATATGCGAAGTAGGATGGTTCACGTGTGATTTTTTTTTGTATTCTTTGTTGCTTTCTAGAAGCGTATTTTTGTTCCTTTTTAAATTTTATTCTTTCTTTCTATAATTACCTTCTATATCTTTAATTACCGGATCGATAACAGAGCAGCAGCTACTCATTATTATTATTTTTATTACATCGTTCACTCTTTTGTTAGGAGTTTAATCTGTTTTTTAGCTCTCTCCCTTCTTTTGATACCCTTGCCAAAAGACTTCACGGAACTAGCCTTAACACGATCAAGGATTAAAGCCAAAATGCGTCCCGAGGTCCAATCGACCATCTTTCGCACAGTCGCGCGTTTCCTTCGTCCCCGTCCCCTGTTCCTCGCCAGTTCGCCTCTCATTTTGCTCACCTCCTCTTCGTCTTCCACCGGCCAACAACCTGGCCTGACGGCTGCGCGTAAAATTGGCCGGAACGCATTTTTCCATTAGGCCGGTACCCGAGCCACGTTACAAATTATAGGTGTACTCTCGTTGGAGAGCCCGATGAAACCAGGGAACCGATATGCGCTCGGCGTTTTCCTCCCCCTAAGAGTCCAAAGACGCTTCTGATGAGCGCATTATCGGCGGTGGTGTGCTGGTGGTGGCAGTGGTCGGAGATTTTGCTCGGAATTAATGCTCGATCGCGTAGCCTCCGACTTTTTCGCGCCTTTAGAGACGAATGATTCATCGTGACGATGAAAGTTGAATGTTATTCTCGAGGACCTTTTTCGATAGAATACGTGATCCACTCGTGAGGAAACGTTATCAACTCGAAAATTCTGATTTTAATGAAGTTTCGTGCGAATGTAGAGCATATTACTCCGTTAGGTAGTATTTTTCTCTGCGGAAATTCACTCCAAAGTAGTGAAATCAGCCCATAAAGCTATCACGTTTTTTATTTCTCTAAATAGATTATTATTTTGAATATTCCGAATATTTTAAATATAACTTTGTAACGGCGCGAGATAGAACAAAATTTTAAATGTAAAAATTGTTCAGTTTCTTATGCCCTATCACACTGCCAACTTAATCGGTTAAGTATGGACTCGTGCAGCAATCCATCTCGCGTCACCAGTTTCCGCTCGAAACAGAAACGCGATTGAATCCGGCACGGTGCAATCCGTCAGGGGGCGCAATGAAATCACTTATCGTTAGAGTCGACGTAAATGTCGTCGTTAAATTACATTTAATGTCGCTCGGACGTCACGAGCCGCGGACTCGGTTCACGACGAGGTAATCGATGAATAAACGCGCGGCCGAGCGCGCGGATTCCGCGGAAAAGCGGCAAATGCGATTTTAATGTCAAGCGGCGGTGGTCTGGCCCCGTGTTTTCCACGGGCGTGTCTCTAACGACCCGCTGCAACAGCCCCGCGGCTACTTTTGCCATTTTGTAACGTTATATTCGCTCGTGGCTGCGCTATTCACCGCTACGCCACGGTACATCTATTATATTATAGAGGGTACCCTCGCGATCACCAGCGCAGACGAGAAGGAACTGATTCTAAGTGCAAAAACGAATCGAAAATGTGGAATACAAGCTTCTTCTGCGAACCTTAGAAGATTCTTTTAGAGATTCACTTCGAGGAAGGGAATTGAGGACCTTGCAGCAAGAAAGGTGCAGCTCCACCAACTTCGAGTACATTAGAAAAAAGTGTTTATAGTATTATTTGCTTTGACTTAAAATTGAAAAGAAAACACTAATTGGAAAATATATATTTCCACGCAATAAGTAGTCGTTATTAAGTAGATAAACTTTTATTTCTATCTTTGGCGAAAAAATAATTAAAATATAAAATACAAAATATAAATATTAATATTTAAGCAATTAATTTGGAATTTCAGTCCAATTTGGATGAAATATTCGTGAAAGATATCGCAGATTCGAATGGGATTCGAACTTCCTATTGGATCATCTTAGTTATAATCACTCTGATTAGAGTCGAAGAAGACCTTTTAGAACAAGTACATTGAACTTGCACTAACAGGGCTCCGCGATTCGTTGCTCGGCGAACGTAAGGATCGCCTCTGCTAACAAGAAGACTGCAAGAAGTTTTCACCGACCAATAGCACTTGAACTTTCACCCGACTAATGTTGCGGGGAAGAACTCGCGGAAAAATCGGAGAGTTACGTTTCAGGCATCGGGCCTCATTCGTCAATCAATTACGTCCCAGCGTTCAACCGTTACGTTTTATCGCCAGCCTTGAACCGTTACGCTTCAACCTTTGAAAGCTTCGGACCTCATCGCCGCTGTGGCTTTTACCATCGACAGCTCTCTCCAGCGATTCAATATAACGATCATAAGCGAGAAACTCATTTCCACACCGGTGCGTGAAACGTTGTCACCTGAACACGATCCTGCCACATTAAAAGAGACCTTGCGCAGCCATTTCGCAGCACCACCTCAGAAGCTACCAGCGAGGAGCAACTTTCCCGCCCGACAAAGTCTCGAAAATGTACTTTTTTACGATTAATAAAGCAACGTCACGGTAATGCACACCTCGACGCAGCTTCCTTCTTTATGCGAACTGAGAACGCGCCCCGCGCGGCCCGTTAATGACACGAAATGAAAATATGAATTCGTCGGGGGGTGGAGAGCCAAGCCGGAGTGCCACTGATTTAAGGGGAGTCCACGCATTAAAACGATAACGATCCAGGCGGATTCTAAGTGAAGGAAATACGAGGCGAGTCGTTAGAGGGGGATGCCTCGGTCGCGTTAATGACGAAATCTTTCCGTCCCCCTTTTTCTTTCGGCCAGCTCCTTTTCCGATGGAGCGTTCTTACGGGCGACGCGCCCTATCACCCCCTTGGCTAAAAGGATTCGACAATAAACAACGGTGAGCCTCGAAATTAGGCGTGGGTCGGGCGGCGTCGCAATCTACGTCAGAGAGCCTCATACTCGGCTCGCCCATCCCCCGTTTCGCTGGGGTGGACGGCCGATGGATGAACGATGTTGCGACGGGAGAGTTGGAGGAACAGGGAGGCTCCGCGCTGTACGAACTGTCGTTTAATTCAGATCACCCTGGGTATCGGGTTACTCCATAAATCTATGGTACACTCGGATCGTAAAAGTTGCAAGTCACCTCCGATATTGGATTGTGGGTGGAAATTGGGAAAATGGGAGATAGGTATCATTAAGGTGGGCTCTCGCTACGACTTCTTTTCTCACTCACATGAAAGGCAGTTTTACTCTACTTCAAGTTTGCAGCTTGCCTCGGTTCACATATCTGCTCAGACGTTCAGAGAATTCACTTGCAACGCGAGTAACAATCTTATTGGTTTAGCGGTCGCCGAGACGTTGTCATTGCATCCAGTCACACTACGCTTCGCCTCGCAATTCATTATGAGGCCTCACACATTTTTCAGCTGCCTCTAGTTTTCACATTATAAATTTGATCTTTGAAAAGAAGAATTTTATTTTGTAACTACATCTACTTAGGGTGTTTTTTATATTTTTGTTTCTGAGGAGTAATGTTTTATAGACATTGACATGCTCCATAGAGAGTGAGGCCTCAGCTTGCGCTTAATGGGCCTTATGGTAAATGCAGCCCTGAATCGCCTCTGTTTCTCAAAACATTATCGAGGAAAATTCTCAAAGTGCATAAAAAATGTACCTAACCTTTAATCCTTAAAAGAGTAAACTAAGAAAAGTCTGCCTGTCCTTCGACACCCTCAAAGTTGCCCACGTAAAACAGCCCTCTTTCTTATTATTGTTGCAGAAAAGAAAGAGGAGCACGGTGGCCAGTGAACAGGACGAAGCGTTGAACGGGCAAGAAGCGCGGTTTATCGCGGGTAAGTGTATCTAATTACCCTTGCCGTTTACGTCAACGATTTGCAGTGATTTACGGCGAAATTGTGCCGACGACCTTCGTCCAGCCAGCCGAGGTTCCGGAATGGCGAAGGAGGGGAAACGGGGGGCAAGGGGGTCGAGAGGGGACGAAGGGGAACGAATCGGCTAAGCGGTCCGCGGCTAAAAAACACTAAAGGATTCGGTCATTTATCACGGCGCTGCTGCCCCCGGGGCACCACGGGAATGAAAAGGGGAGGAATATAATCCGTTGGACAGACTAATCGCGGACTAACTATCCACATATTATCTACAATAATTCCATGGCTCTGGGGTGGAAAGTGGGGGTGCTGGGCAAGTATTACTCTGACAATGAGCATTCAAGAGGGTGCTTTGTTTAACACTGTACAATTGTATTTCATACTGTATAGCTTAAATTTCCCGGCGTTGCCCGAGTTATATATCTTCTTTCGGTGAAAGGGATGAAGTTTTTAAAAGGATTTCATAAAGTACCTACTTAGGGACTAAGAAGAACCTACCTACCGAATATCATGGTCATAGGATCAGTCATTATAGAGAAATCGCGATGAGTCAGTGAGTGAGTGTATCAGTCAGTGGTATTTGGATTTTATTTCTATTACAAGTAGTTGGTACTCTACGACAATTTTTCGTTCGCTGCGAATTACCACTTTTTTATTTCAGCGAATTATTAACCTTTATGATAAAAATTGAGAAAAACGATTTATTAAGCCTTTTATTAAGCATCATTTGTACTAAAAATTAAATTTTTAAAATTTGATCCTTTCCAACAGTAGTTCAAGTTATAATACAAAAACTTAGAGTGACCGGTACTCCACAACTCTCCCCTAGATAAATCGCCGACAAGACTACACCATTCAAATATCCATATCCTACATATAATATGCGCTTTTGATATGAATAGCCGAAAAGTTTAAACAATGTCGACAGTGAACTAAATTTCACCCACAAAAGGTGTGGCCCCCAAAGTGTTAAGACAAAGAATTACTGTTCGAAATGAATCAAGTACCTAACGTCCAACACTGACCCTTACCGAATATCCCATTCGCCAATCCAACCCCAATCAAAACAAATGATTTCACTGCTCCGATCAGATATCCCCGCAGTGTCCAAGGGTGCGCAAACAATGAACCGCCGATCGTGTAAACTAGGCTAGTGCAACGAAAACGGGGAGAACGGTACTGCTCCTTTCCCCGCGTTGCCCACCCTTCTTTTTTTTAATAAAGCCTCGAATATTCCGGCTATCAATTCAGTCGGGGATCAATTTACAGAGTGCACGTTATGTTCTGGTCAGCGAAACGCCGCGCCGCGCGCCGCGTCCCGATTCGCGGCGCGCCGTTTTTCCGCGCTGCGGTCTGCGCTACCAGCCCACGTAAATATACCGTCTGGCCTGCTGCAATTTTGAGGCCTGTCGCGCGTAAATAAAGTGAAGCCGAGCGTGGAAATTAATTAGTGTGCCGAGGGGGGAAGTACAGGGAAAATCCACCGGGATCGCCATTTAATTGACAAACAAATTTCATTATAGTCGCTCGGCGTTACGTGTAAGTTGCCCCGTGTAATTACCGTTAGTTTATTGAACGGCAACATGATCGCTTCACTGCTGCGCCAGTTCAGCTTGTCGTTACACTAACTTCTCGCGCCACTTTTCAGACCATTTAAAAATACGAAATTTTGAAAGAATTACTCGGGATTCGAGGTGACCTGGAGATTGAGGAGTTTAAATAGTAAACGATATAAGTGACAAAAAAATAGAAAACAATTTTTTTAGTAGAAAAGGATGTGAATTCCATGCGGAATACGGTGGTAAAAGTTATAAGTGCTAAATACATAGTTGTAATATACATACAGATAGAGCTGAAATCATAAATGCTAACTTCGCTGTGGTGAAAAAACATGAAAGTACCCAAATTTTCACGGCGAAGAAGTTATTAATAATTTCTTAATTGCCGCTGCGCTTCGCTTCGCCAAAACGCGCAGCGACAATAAATTTGTAAAGGTGGTATACGCTGAAAGGTCATAGGATAATCGATCAAATTGACAAAATGAACAGACACGCGATTTCTGTTTCTACTGAAACTTTTAACTACTGGCACTTAACACATCATTTACCATTCCAACTCCGGAATTGCGAAGGTAAGTAGTCGTGCTGTCCGAAAGGATGACTGGGACACGAATGACGCTGCTCGAACGTCTCGCAGGGAACACCTGCCGCCGGGTAAATGAAGAAAAAGTTCGTTAGGAGCGTGGACTTCGGGGAATCGTGGAATTCACCGGCGACTGTGGGATCCTTGGGGTTCTGTACGGTGGACGACAGTCGGGGACATATGGAGGATCGTTGCAGAACTACGCGTTAGGGTACACACGTAACGCCTTCAAATTACAGAGTGGCCAGGGGTCATCCATCACAACTGGGCCCATGGGACTTACGGGTCTCTGCGTACCGCCCAAACGTTTAAGTCGTTAGCAATTTCCTGCACGGGACTATTTTCGGGCCCAAATTCCATATGGCTCGATAATATCCGATAATACGGCCCGGCCGGCAGATTGGAGAATGGATCCTTGTCTCGCTCCGTCGATAGTTCCGTCGATCGGATTATCCGCCCGAACCCTCTCTTTTATAGAAATTTCGCTGCATCCTCGCATCGCCGATTCGCTATTTTGCTCCGAATCGCCACGCCGCAAGTTTCCAATAACAGTAATTTCGGGGGAGTCTCCTTCGCTTAAGTTATAGTTCTCTGGAGATTGCGTGACCGTATGAGTCCACCGGATCGCTTCTAATTTTCAATTACACTCGTCGAGGGATGTGTACAAGTTTTTGGTACGTGCTAGTGGTATCGAAATGTGAACCAGGGGGATACGAAGAGGTTTTTTTTTAATTTTTTGAAACTTGTATGTTCCAGTTCTCTGACACTTCGATATTCTAATACTTTGGAGTCCCAGTGCTGTAGTACTTTAGTAGATAATTAATACGCGAGGAGTCTAGTACATATAATTATTTATCTATGCAAACACTAGGGACCTACGGCCTTCCCTACAGAGGGGCCCTGATGCAAGAAATATTTTGGAGCCCCAAAGAATTTCTTGACTGTAAAAAAGCATAATATCTGTTCACCGAAAGAAATCACAAGAAAAAGGATAATAATAACAATAATAAGGAAAATAAAATAAAAAATAAACATTAACATTGCCAAAGCATTAATAACATTAGATTATTATATTATTATATTAAAAATTATGTTTTAATCTCTTTTTTCTTAATTTTAACCAAATAAAACATTTGCGTTCTCATTTTTTCTTTTTTATTTTCTCTTTTTTTTCATTTTTTCTTTTTCTGGGGCCCCTGTGTAGCCCGGGGCACGCCAGGGATTCAGAAATTTAGAAATTGTGTCTCTTAAGGCCACAAGTAATCAGGTACCCAGGTAATTCGATACCTACTTATTTAAGTACTTGAGTGTTAATTTCATGTTCCACCAACTTATCGACGCAATGGGTAAGACGAACGCAGAAGAAGGTAACAGGTGCACCAGGTGGCAGTAGCGCACGGGGTACCCATAGCTCCTCCGATAACACTTTCAAGTATTATCGAACGTGTCGCAACTTTTTCTTTAAAATTTCTTTCTACCCTCAGCTCAAAAGCTTGACACCGAAACGAAGACAAATTTCACACAAACTTCCGCCACTGCTACCGAGGCGGACGAGAAGACCAGGAAAGTCAGTGAAGCAAGAACAAATGTGAACCATGCCTCCACGTCGTGTACACATTTAGAGCTGAAGAAATCCTCGGCATTTTGGAATATCGACGAGGATCCTGCGCCTCAGTGGCTAATCGAGGAAGCCCTGAACAGAGGGACCGAGGTAAAAACAGCAAGGCATAGAAATTTTAAATTGGAGCAGTCGATCATTTTTTTACTGCCCCAGCCGTATTGATTCAAGTACAGTTAATGTAAATATCCCATTTTTGCTTGGCATGCAATATCAACGTCGAATCGAATCAGCGCAGGGAGCAATGGACAAAGGGTGAACCCACGTCGAACAAGGAGAGCGAGTGAGTTTGTACGCAATGAAAGCCATACTCGAGCGTTTTTAACCGAAAAACTCCCGGTAATTTTCCCAGCCGACGATTCGCGGAAAAAACGATCACGAAAATATGCCAAAATTATTGTAGCTGGATTAATGAAATATCTGCGCTGACGCGCGTGTATTGTGCGCCGGGCGTGCATATCTCAATGATAAAGTGGAATTTATAAAAATATTCGATAAAATTCCGACACGTAATCGTAACATGTTGCCCGGGGCGCGCCGGGCAATTTCCGAACCTTCGTTTAACGAGATTTCCAAAATAATAAGAAAAATATTTCGCGTGTCAAATATGTCGAATGATTCTGGAATAACCAAGGGGAATAATTTTTCAAGTTTAATATAACAAAAGGGACGAACGTGGAAATATTTCAAGCTAACATTGGTCGAGCAATGCAATTCGTTTCCATGTTTTCATTCAATCTCCCATTTACAATCTCACTTTAGAGTCTTCTTGATCTCGATTTAAAATCAGATACGAAGCGATTATCTCCGAGCTCGAGGTGAAACTCTCTGAAACGAAAAAGGACCTGGAGGAAGCTCTGAGGACGAAATCGATCGTTAAGGAGAAATACAAGAGGTAATATTCCAAATTACGATTAACCCTTTGGCAGTCTAATAAAATTTCAAATTCCGGTTTGAAAAGTGTATATTTTTTTATGTTATAAAACCGTTCATGGTAAAAACATGTTGTAGAAGATCCATTTTTCTTTTTTTCCCGCTTCCTTCTTCTTCTGTATACACTGTCTTCAGATAAACTGTCAAAGGATTAAACACTCAGCAATCTCTCCAATTGGACTCTTCTCCAGATCGTTGGAGAACGTGAAGCTGGAAGCTCACAAAGAGAATGAGATACTACAGGAGAGGATAGTCCGCATCTGCACGTCCGTCTTGGAAAATTTCGGTCCCCGCGCGATGAGCGAAAAGGCAGGGCAGAATTATCGGTACAAGTGTCGCGGGCTTGTGAGGGGCCGCAAGAAAATATCGAGCAAATTGCATAAAAAGGTAACTGAAACGATACGAACGATCGAAAGTCGAGCGAGGAGCACAGGATAGGAGGAGATTCGTATCACGCGTTCCAATTTCGCCAGCTGCGAGTGGCAGTCGCCAGATCGAACAAATTAAAACAGGAATTGGCGACGGCCCGGATAGCGCTGAAAAGTAAATCGGAGAGCTACGAGTCTATCAGTAAATGCTTCGACAAACTGAAGCTGGAGATGGAGACCACCGAGGGTAACCTGAATAATCTCATCTCCGAGAACCTCGCGCTGCAGAAGAGGATGGAGGACACGCGGGAGTGGATGGAGCAGAATGTGGGAAAGGAGCAGCGCGAGAAAGGTAACGCGGTCCATTTTAGAGACATCCAAAGAAGCAGGGAACTCGCGAGTCTGAAGAAAAAGGCTGAGGAAGACGCGACGACGATTACTCAGCTTCGAAACAAGTAAGCGTTCAATTGTGGGGAATAATTGATTGAAACGTTATTATTGTTAAATGGTAGAAATTAGAAAATACTAAGCATTAAGCACAAATACTTAGCATTAAGAAACTTAATGCTAAGAAAAATGTTTTTATGATCGAGGAGTTAAAGTGGTGAACGATGTACGTGGCAAAGAAATGAAAAATTGTTTTCTTAGTGGAATAGGGTGTTAATTCTATGGCGAATTTGGTAGCAAACGGCTGTCGCAAAATAGATAAAAGGAAATAATGACAATTTTCACTTCTGGCACTTATTTATATTATTTACCATTTCAACTCCTGAATTTATTGTGAACATGGGAAATTGTTTCGTGCTGATTGAAACCAGTTGATCAGCAAGTTGAATAATCCAGATTACTGCGATCAGAATCAGCGAACGCCAACAAGGGATTCTTACTGAGCAGTTACAAAAGTCAGCTAGCAGATCTGAACAAGGAGAAGAATCAGCGAGTGTCGAAGATAAATTGTTTAGAGAACGAGATCAGCGCTGCGCGAAACAGTAATTTACAGCTGAAAACGAAAGTACATATTCTGAGTTAAAAGTTGTTAAACGTGCTTCATATTTCACGGACATATTCTCTTGTCGACTAACTATGCCCAACAGATTTCGGTTTTGAGTAAGGAGAAGGATAAACTGCTGTCTGATAATGGCAAGTCAGAGGCAGATATAAGGGAGAAGGTAGAGGCCTCTTCTAAACAATAATAAAAAGTGAACAAAGGATCCTTTTTTGATATTTACCGTTTTGCTAATAGATGGAAACTCAACGTGCCAAGAACTGGGAAGAACTGATGCAGAAGGAAGTTGACGCCATTAAAGCTAAGTACGAGGAAACGGTTAAATCTATGAAAGTGAAAATGATTGCTGCTGAAAGTCAGAACGTAGAGTACTCGAAAGCTATAAAGGTATGATAGGTTTGTAGAGAAGTCAGAACTAATTTCTTGCTCCACGAGTATTCTTATCTCGCATTACTTTGATCTAGGAATTTTTGAAAAAGCTTTACGAGTATCGGTTCGATCATGAATCACAAAAAAGTCCGAATGGAGATGAAGCTAGCGAGAAAGAAGCCCACGAAATTGCCTGCAACATTTTAAACATGACACCGGAGGAACTGTCTGGCTTTATCAATGGAAAAATACCCAATTCGGTAATTTATTCAATTTGCTATTAAAGTTATTATTATTATTATTATTATTATTATTATTATTAACGGGATATAAACCTCTTGTATCTCTTTCTAACGTTACGTTCACAAACTCGCGCAGGTCAGCTCTTGGATGGGCGAATTGGGTCGAATAATTTCGAGGAACAATTTCTCCGAAGGCCTGTCGAAGTTTCTATTCAAAAAAACGATGAAGAAGACAAAGATGTAACGAGTGATCAGGGCGATAACAGTTTTATAAATACTCCTCACAATCGTTTAGTTGTATATTAAAAAAGAAATGTACAACACGACATTTTGATTGCTAGTTTAGGAATAAAGAATTAAATACAACAAAATTCTAAATTCCCTACCTACAACTTCTTCCCTCGTGAAAGCTTAGCGTGTATCAAAGTAGTATAAAAAAGCGATTGAAAACCACCACCCAACCCTTTCCATTCCCTTCTTTATTTCCCATCGCGAAACCACTTCGCACTCATATCAAAACATTTCAATCCTTCGATATTAATATAAAGAAAGATATTGAAAGTCGACTGGTTCCTTTACACAATGCACTTGATACAATAAAAAATAGACTCGCTTTATAACTACTATTAAACTCCCACATTAAAACAGAAAGTAATGCGATCAGCGTTCCTTTTTAAACAAGCCTACAAAAAGCACCGCAAGTGATATTCTCATAAATAACCACGACTGCATTGGAAAAGTTGCAAGAACTCCACAGATCGCAATACGTTCCATTATGTTTTCTTCCATCTCCCAAAGCAAACACGATTGCATATCGATCCTATATCATATTTAATACAGCCTCCATAAAAATCATAATACGCTCGAAACTCTGAACCAAATATTCATAAAAGAGAAGCCAACATATAAAACTCTAAGAGCAGTGATGGAAAAGTATCTGTCAGAACCGACTACAAGACGCCAGAGAAGTTCTCTTCAATTATCGCTTTGGAGCTCGCTGGAGCCAGTGGCGTCGGGTGCCTTCTGCAGCTGGGCGCTCTGGAATCTCTCATAGCCGCCATTATCCCCGAAGATCTTTCTCCCAGGGATCCTCTCATCATCCTTCACGCTCACTTCCGTCCCGATCTGCACCGGCCAAGGGACCTTGCCCTCGTTCCTCACGGACACCTGATTAGCCAGCTTCCGATCGGTGTTCTGATCGAACGGATCGTTATTGCGAAGGTTCTCCAGCGTCACCTTGCGGCGACTCTCCTCCTCGGGGTACGGTCTATCCATCAAGCTGGACCTCTTCGAGTATGAATCATAGCCGTCGTACAGGTGTCTATACCGAAACCTGCTGGGGTCCACGTTGCCCGGGATACGTTTGTAGCTTCCGTCCCTGGAAACTGGGGATCTGGTCCCGTCGTAGGGTCTGGGGTAGTTCCTCAGGTCCACGGGCTTCCTGACGACTTCCGGAAGGGTCGCGTAGTAGATGATCCTCTTCGGCTTGGGCGTCGGTCTGCTTCGCCCGTACAAATCCAGATCCTCATCTCTGTACCGATCGTAGTAGTAAGAGTAATCCTGGGGCAGACGCATGTAGTAGTCTCTCTCCATCCTGTAACGATCAGGGTAGTAGTAGCTGTATCCGCGACGGTAGGCCGGGGGATCGTAGTCCCGTTCTCTGAGGGCGTTCCTGTACCAAGGGAAGTCCAGGTCGTCGTAGCTCCTGGTCACTGGCATATCCCTAGTCTCTCGATGATCGTAGCTCCTCCTGTGGTGGCTGGTGACGAAATCTGCTCTCGGCTCGTGGTAGCTCCTCGCGTTCCCCATCTCGTCGTCGTCCACGGTCTGCTGCACCATCTGGTCGGGGTTGCTTCGATGAAGGAACTGTATGGAGAAGGGCTGAGTGGACCAGCTCTCCGGGGAGCTCAGGCGGACCTCGCGAATGTTCTTCGTCGTCGAGATCTGCTCCATTTTGGTTTCATTCTCTGCATCCCGTCGGACTCTCGACAAACCTTCTTTGGTCTTGCCTGACGTCTCCTCTGGAGTGTCTTTGCTATTTGCTGGTCGAAGGAGCGTCATCACGATTCCTGTCTTGAACACCTTGTCCTCCATTTCTGCATCCTCTGCTTCGTCGAGATTATCGTACCGCTCGTCGAAGACTCGATCGAATTGATCGTGCGAATTTTGCGAATTGGCGCCGTTTGAATCCAGTCGATCAAGCTTTAGATTCTTCTGCGGGGTTTCCAGAGGGTCCAGGCGACCCACGCCGCTCACACTGCGCACTTCGAACGCGGAGCTGTCCAAACGGGACCACCATGGGTGGTTCCACTGATCCTTCGAATGCGGAAGAACCTGCCATGCCTTGCCGATCCCTGCCGCGTCGATTTCCGTTGACAGGAACAGCAGCGTGTATATTTTGAAGAGGTATAGTCGCATCGTTGGTCTACAAGAAGCGTGAAGCAAATTTGATACAAAGGGAAATTTCGTTTGTACTCTTTGAAATGATCGGATTTCGGGAAGAGGATTCAATCGTGGAGCACAATGAGGAGGAATCTTAACGCTCTAACTGAAAACTTAAAGTTCCAACAGCGACATTAAACGCGTTAATGCATTCGTTACGTCGCGAAATGAGTGGTAGCCAACAATACGCAGCCGATTACCGTTGGAGCCTAAATTAGCCGTGAATGTCAGTCGAAGCTTTCACCGAAACGGCGGGACGACTCTGTAAAAACCGACGACAGACGTTTAATGACCGTTCCGTCCGGTAAGCCGCGCGGTCAGATGAGATCGCCCTCGACTGTGGGACGACCACTCCGATCCCCATAACAAATATCATTTCCCGAGCGTTTCCGCGGTATTATACCGAGTTCCGGGCAACACGTAGATCCGGTCGCGCGATTGTTCACTCGACTACATTTACGGTGGCATCCTCCCCGCGAAACCCAGGCAGAATCCAGGGACTCGTTAACACGCGTGCACCGCGACCAAAGTTCAATGCACCATCGAGCTCGGGACCAACCGCGTACCGATTCCGGTTACGAAACTTCTATTCGGGTAACAATAGAGCCACGTTGTCGAAAATTCTGCTGTTACGAGTAGGCTACTTCTTTTTTTCACGATCCTCTATTTTACAAGCTTTATTTAACTTGGCTTCTGAGTTTGTTACGGTGAAATCTTGTAAGCTAATTTTGCACACATACGTGGTTGCGATGACAATACAATATTTTCACTAAAATACTTATTATCTTACTTTTTAGTACATTTTAATAAAAGCTTGTTTTTAAAAAATATAAATTTTTATTACAAATCTAATAGAGAAATTTGAATCGATCCATTGTGCGGGGAATTTTATCACATTAGTGGTCCCCTGTCCCCTGATAAATAATCCATCCGATTTTTTATACTGACTTCCAGTAAACTTGATTTACGAACCGAATCACTTTAATCGAGCAGCTAACTCTTTCATGCCTTATTTCACAAAAGATGCTTGAAGGTAGCTACGTTTAGCTCGCCAGAGCGCGTCGAACAGAGGATCCCGAAGGTTTTTACCCGTTCAGTTAACATGAAATAAGTTTGCGAAGTGACTGATCCTTACATCGACGTGGGACCGTAGTTACAACTTACGACCTATAATGAGTGTACTTGAAAGACTGCTTATCTCCTTATCTGGGTGTACAGAGAAAAATGTAGCCGGGG
The DNA here is from genome assembly GCA_963855975.1 of Andrena chrysosceles. NCBI lineage: Eukaryota > Metazoa > Arthropoda > Insecta > Hymenoptera > Andrenidae > Andrena > Andrena chrysosceles. The sequence continues at coordinate 2,064,377 of OY979766.1, read as the reverse complement.
TTATGCTTTTAATCGACGATTCATTTACAAGTCGATGGACCGCGTCGAATTCGATGTTACGGGAAGTATGCAAAACTGATGAGCTCTTATTGCGTCCCGCACGGTTAGGAGCACGACGAGCAACATTGTAACCGCAAAAAAGCAACGAGGAAGAGGATAGGACGTCTCAGCATAGCGGAACAAATCTCCAGCAGGATCTCCTCCGTTAGCATCGGTATCGCACTGTTACGCTCGCTGTTTTACAGTTAGGAGTCGCTCGCGGATCGTTTTTTCCACTTGCAATTATATTTCGGTCGCTCCTTAATCACTGGTCTCGGAGATTTCGGTGATGGAATCGATTAACGAGTTGAGAGGAATTTGAAGCACCGTAAGGACTCAACAGAATGACGTATCGTTTGCAATATTAAGGAGGAACTGTTTAAAGAATGGTTATGATAAAGTTGGCTACGAAAATTAATCATTTCTGAGATATAGACACATTACCCAGATTCAAAATCAAAATCAAGGAGGAAGCTTAACTCCAATATCAAAGTAGTTAAGGAGAAAAATTGAGAAGGATTAATTGTCAAAGCTGCCAGGAAAGGGTTAGCTAAATTCCAAACAAATAGGATCAAAAGCGGATTTGGAGATTTGGCCCTTTTCGTTAAATATAATCAAATATTTTAATTTAAATCACTTGAAAGAATTTTAAAATTAATTCAATATTACAACTCACATACGAGTTATTGCTTATTGCTAATTTGCTACATGACAAAAATTGAATTGTTTTTAGAGGTACCTCAAGCCTCTGTGTTTAAAGATCAGCCGGTCATAAAATCACTTCAAAATAAAAACATTCTGCTATCTTTTTCCCTAGGCTACAGCCTACTTCTCTTAAATACAAATCCGCCCCGAATCGGATTAATTGTTAAAAACAAAGGCTAGAAGATAAGTGATTATCTACTCCCCAAAGTAATTTATCAAAGAGATTTACTGCTCAAATTGAGAGAACAAAACTAACACGAATTCCAAATTTGTCTATAAAGGATTAGGTGAATGACAAAGTGGTCCACAGATAGAATGATGAAAATTGAAATGAGAATCGAGAGAAGAGGTTTACCTGGATTCCTGAATACCAGTGTGTCCGCGGCTTCGAAATGTCGTTGACTGTTCGGAGCTACTACGATTACTACGCTCCGCGAACTACGGCTTCCCGGTTTACCCCGGCTTCGTATCTGCATACCCGGTGCTGTTGTCGCCGCTAAAACACGCTCACCCCCCTACCTGCTAGACAGAGCTTAACTACCGTTCTCAATTGGTCGCCGTTTTTAACTGTAATGTCTTGTACCGAAAGATAGGCAAATGGCTTCCTCTGCGACGCATCAGGAATGGATCGGAGAAAATCGTTTAACGAGCTTTATCGGAACTAGCGCGCTAACGGGTTATAGTGCAGACAGCTGGCACCTTTAAATACTGGAATTCTGGGAAACCAGTTCCCGAGAACGCTCGAGGGGGGTCCTTATTATTTTTCAAGTGTATATCGATGGTCACGTGATTCGCAAATATTGCAAACACCTGGCGCCCCTAGGCTAACAAGCGTCTGCCCCATTTCCGTGAAATAACGTCAAATATTTTAATCGAAAAGAGTCGAGACAATTTCAAAATTAATTCAATATGAATTGTTTTTAACGTTATCTCAAGCCACTGTGTTCAAACACTTTCCATTTTTTTCGCCCAAAATTTGCCGCCCCTCAAAATCGTCCCTTTTTTTCGCCCAAAATTGCAGCCCCCGAAAATTTGCCTCAGCTCCCAAAAATTCCTCCACACGCATCCACCCCTCACCCAGACTTTATACTCTTGAACGATTCAGGAAAATAAAGGAAATTTTGGCAGCTCCTCGATGAAGCAGTTTGGGTAACTAATCCTCTAATTGTTTCGACGACTATATTCAGCCAAAGGTGTAAATTCGCTTGTTACGTTATTTGCAATGTTTACGATTCAAATGATATATTAATATATGATACACTTATAAATTAAAGTTGATTGGTGGAGGTCAGATGTATTGTCCGGTCCAAGCAGTTTCGCCAACAGCGATCGGGGGGAAATCGGCCCTCTCCAAAGAGCCTTACACGTGCTCATGGCGTAGCAAAACAGAGAGTGAGCAAGAGGAGAACGTTAAGAAGAAGAGGGCCAAGGTAGACTGGCGGCATGGTGGGAGTTACCCCTCACTCGCTCTCATCGGCCAATACATTGAACCTCCGCAAAGCAAATACATTATCACAAAGGTATAGTTACACATATTTATTATTTGAACCTTCTCCATACTCTCAAGGTATAGTTACACATATTTATTTGTTGAACCTTCTCCATACTCTCAACGTATAGTTACACATATTTATTATTTGAACCTTCCCCATACTCTCAATCACACGAGTATTGCGTGTGATAACCTTTTATTTTCAATTGTTTGTTTTCACCTTCCTTCTCAGTGGAGTAATTTGCAAAGTATAAAAAAGCGGAACAGAGAGTACAGGCTGAAAATAGCATGGGCCTGAATGGATTACGAGCGACATAATACATAATAGAGTTGTCATGCGCTACGGTGCATAAATTGGGGTAGACTCAAACGCATATTGTTCAAAGAACAAATAAGACCTACAACTATCAGCCCTTTAGTATGAAAACGAATTAATCTTAAACGTCATAAATCTACAAATTAACAAGTGTCTAGGCAATCGTGTTTTGGGCCTCGATAAAATAATTAACAATTCCTTTGCAACGGAAGTATTCCTTACAATTATCGAGAACACTATGACCAATACAGCGAAAATAATTCACATTAAACTTTCATGCAGTTTCCTTGAAAATAGAGTACAAATTTCTTTATATTTAGAAAAAGGAACGCTGATTCCAAATACATATGTAGATTAGTCTTGTTACTAAGCAAGATGCATATGTAATATATAAGTAAAAAACATTGTTAGAGCTATCAGTGTCTTTCAAATTCAAAGATAATTCATGCATGCAGTGAAAATGTCCCTTATCGAGTTCAACCTATCAGATCACAGTTCCAAGAGAAATGCTCGACCCATTCATGTTTCATGGAAACGCGTAAAATGGATTCATTCAAGAAAAATACCATACACTTGGCGTGCATAGGTTAGTGAGTCTTCAACGTAGCGTTTTCATGGACGTTCGAGGCCGTAGTACCGTAACGATGTTTGAATAACTTACAGTTTACTCCGAATCGATTAATGAAACATGGTGTAGAATCAACGTAAATAATTTCAGCAAATATTTATTTACGCTTTAAGTGTATTCATTTTCAAATCAGTGTCGCGATAGCCGAAAGATGGCTGAGGAAGGGAAGAAGATATCCTTTGGCTTCGCCAAGTCCATTAGGAAGCCAGTTTTAAAGCAAACCCTGCCACTGGAACCGAAGAAGGTCGACTACATCGAGTGTCTCGATGAGAAGAGTATTAAAGTGATAGGGTAAGCTAAAGAAAAAGAATACCACTTCGAATAAACGCATAACCTAAACTTAACCTATAAAACGATATATTCTATTTATTCTGAGAATCTTGAAAAATATTCCTGGTTTCAGCGAGAAGGAGAAGAAGGACGAACCTCTCGTTATTCCGTTGCTGGGTTCGAAAACCTGGCACGAAAGAATTGTTAACAGAATCGATGCCGATATTTTCGAACCCAAGACAAAGGAGAATAAAGAGAACGCTAACATTAAGCAGGAAGAAGTGGACTTGACCAACGGAAGCACGTCACCAAAGATAAAGCTAGAACCAGTAGAGGTCGAAGAGATTAAAGTTGTTACTTTAGAAGAGCTAGCGGCTAAAGAAATTATCGCAGAACTTGCTTCTAACGAGAAACAAGAGACTGAAACAAAAACGCTGACCTTGCCACTGGTAGATGATCAGTCGTTAAGGGGCAAAGACCAGGTAGACCGTCGCACGTATATATTATATTTATCTGAGGTATTTTATTATCTTATGCGCTACTGTATCTTTTTCTTCTCTTTAGTCTACATTAGAGGACTATGAAAAAATCCCTGTCGATGCCTTTGGCGTGGCAATGTTACGGGGAATGGGATGGCAGCCAGGCAAAGGAATTGGTAAAAACGAAAAGTATGCGATTTACTTTAGAAACATTTTTGCAACACGTTTGATATAACAATTACTGAGAAATAAATAAAGAACTGTTACTGTTTCAGGCTCGTCTCAGCTGTTACACCTGAGTTACGTCCAAAAGGCATGGGTCTCGGGGCTGACAAAGTAACGCTACAAAAGCAAATTACGAATTCTAAGAAGCAAGAGGAGGAGCTTAAAATTGAGAAAGGAACATTCGTAAAAATCATCGCTGGGAAACAAAGCAATGCTTATGGTCAGATAGAAGGATTCGACGACGACGCTGGAAGACTTATAATCAAACTGGCCCTTGGAGGGAATACTATATCTGTGAACGAGTTCATGGTGCAGCCAGTAACTAGTTCAGAGTATTCGAAGAATGCGAAAGTTCTAAGTTAGTGTAAATGATCAGTTTCCATTAAGGGACTTTTAAAATGAGTAACAAAGCTGTCCTTGCAATTATCTGGAGACAGTTAAAAATATTAGAGATTAACAAATATTATATCGCTTTGCAACATAGTATGTTCTTTTGCTTTTGGTTTTAAAAGTCCCTCCATCTTTTACAAAAACCACGATAATTATAGCGGTTGTAGCCTTTAGTATTTTATGGGGTTGATTTCAGATGCTAAGAAGTACGAAGAGTACAAAGACAAGGAGTCTAAAGAATCCAAGGAAACCAAGCATAAAATAGTTAAAAAGCGAAATTCAACTTCTGAATGCTCGGAGGGCAGCAAAGACGAGGAGAGGAGTAATATCGACGAGGAACAGAAGAAAGGTACAAAGCACGAGAGAAACAAGAGTGACAGAACAGAAAAGAAATCAAAAAGCCGGAAGAGGCACTCAGAGTCTGACAGCGATAATGATAGCGAGTACGGGAAAAGAAGGAAGCAGGGGAGGAGCAGGTCCGGTAGCAACGATTCGTACAAATCAAAGAAATCGAAAAAATCAAAGAAGCACAGGAAGCAAGACAGCTCGCCAGAGAGATCGAGTAAAAAGCATAAGAAGAAGGATAAAGAGCGGGAGAAAACGAAAGACAGGAAATCGAGAAGTCATACGGAGAAACGGAAACACAAAAAACGGGGCAGGTCAAGATCTCGATCGTCCAGTAAACGATAACACTTTTTGGCCAATGTACCCTGTTATTTTACGTTTACGACGAGCTGTACAATTTTGTTTATATACATTTTGTAATAAAACTTATTTTTACAAGATCGTTCTTCTTGTACTTAGCCATAAATTTTTAAGAACGTAACTGTACTTATGAAAATAATTACTCGAACTCGTGTACGAAATGCTGAGAAGTTTTGAAATAATTCTAATCATTGCTCCTGATTAATAATTTAAAGATACGTCCATACGGATACGACGCTATCAACAAAGATTTGTTTGATAATACAACTTGCTTACGTAATCTTGACAAAGTTGCGGAATGCGCACCTAACCTCCAAAATTATCATGCTACGTGGAAACATCGTGAAACGTGGATTGCGAACAATGTCGAGTACGTACTTTTACTTCTTCTGAAAATATTACAGTCGAAATTCACGGGAATGCATTAGAGAACGTATTCAATCTTTCTAATATTTTTTTAGCATTTCGTTTGGCGCTAGTACAGCTCGCAGTTGGCGAAAACAAATCAACGAACATAGCGCAAGCAGTTTCGTTCATCGAACGCGCGAAACAACAGGAGGCTGATATTATTGCCCTTCCCGAATGTTTCAATTCACCGTATGGAATATGTAATGTTTCTCATCGCACTTTGTACACTAACTCGTTAAAAATAGTAAAGAACCTTTAGTGATAGAGTAAATCGCTTACCCTTATGGTTGAAAGCATAAAGTTCGTGGGTGGGCGGGGGGTGTCTGGTAGGACGAAGGAACTGGGATATAATATTTCCATTTCTCTGCTGATTATCACATATCCACTCGCGTATTCACATTCCACAATATTAAAAGCTTCGCGAGGTAACGAAGAAAACACGTTTGTTTTACTTTTAACAGATATTACTCGCTATTTGATATACTTTTCGTCGCAAGGGCTGATCGGTAGCAGCGTCTCGGCTCGCGGTTTCGAAAGGTACTGCGGGAGTCGTTGAGAAGCGAACATTTTTTCTAATATTTCGCGCGGGGTATTTATATAAAAAATTTTATTGAAAAAATTGATTGGAAAATTGATGTAATTATTCTTAGTTAAATTTGTTAAATATTACGATATAAAGATGTCGGTTGTAAATGATTCTATTAAATAGGCCACTTGACCCCAGGGGAATATTTGAAATTCTAAGAATTCTGGCGCGTTAGGAGGCCACAGGATAACACTCCCCTCCATTCACAATCCCGCGAATGGTTTAATAATTCAAATACAAATATGGTATGGGATTACGAAGTAAGCGAGCGTCTGAAATTAAAAACAATCAGGTCTATGTATATATTGTATTGTAATAATATCTATTTTACATCTCGTTACATGGAAAGATTGATATTCAATTGAAGAGTCCTTGTAGAACATTTTCCGATAAAATTTTTTATTTTAGTTTTGGCACTCACAGTGTTTACTACAAGTACTCTTCTTCTTACTGTATCTATTAAAAATCCAGCTGTTTATGATATTGCATCCCATTTATGTTAGCAAAATACAGAACTTGAATGTATCACTCCGCAGCACACTTTGCGAAATATGCCGAGAGCATCCCCGACGGGGAAACAAGCGTTGCGTTATCGGAAGCAGCCAGAAAGAATAACGTATACGTGATCGGTGGCACAATACCCGAAAGGGAAGCCGATAAATTGTACAACACATGCACCGTTTGGTCGCCGGATGGAACTCTGATAGCAAAGCACAGGAAGGTAAGCATCGTTCCTTTTGTTCCAGCGAAATAAGAAACAGCGATGCGGAAAATCTTTTTACACCGCTGCGGGAACGATGCCGTGGAATCGTCTCGAAAATATATTTTCTTTGCATTATGTGTTGAAAGATACATACTGTTACACTTTGTAACAGAAATCCCCGTAATATAAATAATTGGAAAACAGAATAATAATAAAAGTGGGAAAGAAATAAGGGTCATTTTTTGTGTTATCAGATGCATTTATTCGACATCGACATTAAGGGGAAAATTACATTCCGTGAGAGCGATGCACTTAGTCCTGGCTCTTCGCTAACGATGTTCGAGGCGAAGGGCTGTAAAATAGGAGTTGGTATTTGCTACGATATCAGGTTCGAAGAAATGGCACGCCTTTATCGGAACAAAGGTACGCAGGAGCTTGATAAAGTAATCCTATGATCACAACCACCCTCTATAAATCTCCTATTACTGTCCATAAAGAGCTCTCAGAAACCGTATAGAACTATTTGTACGCGAAATCGGGCTTAAAATAAAGTTAGGGGTCGTCCTTAAATTACGTAAGGCTTTTTTGGGGAGGGAGGGGGTCGCGAATTTCTTATGTTTTCTTACAAGGGGGACGGGGGAGTAAGGTAGCGTCTTACGTAATATTTTTTAATCTAATTTTCAATAAATACAAATTCTATCATTAATGTTCTAGAAAAGCTTTTTAGTTTAAATTTCCCGAAACAGAGTTAAATGAATTAGATAAACCTTTAAAAGAATTTTAATAATTGAAAAATTTCAATGTAAAAAGTATTACGTAAGAAGGGGGTTGCAATATCAAATCTTACGAATTCTTATACTGGGGGAGGGAGGGGGTAAAAAATGGTCAAAATTACCCTTACGTAATTTAAGGATGGCCCCTTAAGCACGGTAATATATAGTGGCAGGGTGGCTTCAATATGGGAGCTCGTAAGGAGTTAAAGTAGATGGAAGTAGGTGGAACGTGGGACGAGAAATTGCGGAGTGGACGGAATTCAGTGTGTTCATAATTCCCGTTTCTCTGGGTCAGGTTGCCAAATGCTGATATATCCTGCAGCATTCAACATGACCACCGGACCACTGCACTGGTCGTTGCTTCAGCGTTCCAGAGCAAATGACAATCAATTATACGTCGCTTGCGTATCGCCGGCTCGCGGCTCTCCACCCGGCTACGTCGCATGGGGGCATACCCAGTTAACCAACCCCTGGGGTGAAATTCTTCACGAGCTGGATGCCGCCGAGGGCATCATAGTCGCTGATATAGGTAATTGCCACTTTAGACCGTTACACGATAGCCTGTCAACTTATTTCCACTCCTGACCATTTATTGACGTTTCCATCTCCGCTCTCCTCACCCAACTGCATAGAATTACTGTACGTAAGGATATTTATTACCTTAATCCGATTTATATTAAGAAGATAAAGGATTGTCGACCTTGCAAAGAAGTTGTGTGAGGTTTAGAATTTTTAGGATTTTGAAACATGAAGATTTGGCTGTTCAGTTTGATTGATTTCATTGTTTTCGGATTCATTTGTTTTCTTTCAGATCTAAAGGTCGTAGACGAGGTGAGAGCTCAAATACCGACATTCTCTCAGAGGCGCACCGACCTGTACGACACTATTTGGAAAAAGGATTAATTTAATCATACTTTATGATTCTATAAGATATTTCCATACAGATTTTTCATATTTGTACTTAATAAAACATCAAGCAAACGATTATTGCATATTGCACTGTATTTCTTTTGCTAGTGCAGTGATTCTCAACCTGTTGATCGCCAAGTGTTTCCTGGGGGGCACCGCGGTTATTTTTAGTTGACGATTTTTAACACTTAGTTATTTTAATATGGTTACATTGCTGTATTCTATTTAGTAACACTGATTTTTCATAGATGAGAAAAGACGAAGTTGATTGCCCAGATGCTAGCACAACCATCACACTAAATAAAATAATTAAATATATTAAATATCTTTAAGTATATTTAATATATGTATTAAGATAATTAAATATTATTAAGTTAGAATTATATTCTAAAATACCTATCTTTAATGTGTAAATTTACCTCGGGGTCGCGACTCGAAAAAGGTTGGGAAACATTGTTCTAGTGCTATAAAACCTACTTAGAAGTAGTAAAAGTTATAACTTACTCGCCTACAGACAATACCGCAGGATGCTAAAAAAGTAAGGGCATAATAAAGCACACTGACTCGCCATCGTTTCCAATATCTTTAATATCGATCAAATAAATTATTATAATTTGTAATGGGTTCAGAATGGTTAACCATACATAAAAGGCCCCTCGATGATAAGACGGTATAATCACAATCAAAGGTAGTTACGTATCATAGCAATATTAAATCTATCGTCTAAATATTTACATTGAAATAGATTGATAATTCTCTTTACATGTAAACGTTAATTCGAAGTACAAGCTTAGAGAAATTGGTCGATTAATGTTGATCATTCGATAGACAGTGTCTCGACGTTAAGTCAAAGGAGCAAAAATACGACGGCGCTAAAAACTTTTAAAAACGCTTCGGCGACTCGCCAGCCGAAAAAAGTCTGCGCTCTCACTCCGCCACCTTTGTCGAGGGAGAGCACAAAACGCCCCGTTTGTCGCTCACCTTAACGACTTGGGCGCCAAACTTTCCAACCGAACTTTCAGAAATTACATTTCCTCCGGTGCCTTTGTCTATCGTTCTTATTGCGCGCATTACTTTCTTTGCCAGAAGCTCCTTGGAGGGCAGGGGGAAAAGATCGATTCGAGCAACGATGGTCGTCGAACGATACCCGTCGTGCCCTAAAAGTCAAGCGGCCCGGAATCATAATGCTCCCTTGAACAGCTTCACTCCAGATTTATCACGAGCCGCGTGACTCTCGGGCCGTTTTATGGGTTAATCTTAACTGGAGACGAGCTTAAATAACGGTCACTAACGATCCGCGCGATCAACGGCATTTAAATTTTACTCCGGAACAAAAATAAATACACTATTACTCTGTCGTAAAAGCAAACCGCGCCCGTCTCCAAGCAAACCGTCGTGCGTACCCTACACCCTTATCGTTGCTTTTACTTTAAATCTGTAATACACCTATTTACAATTCAAATTCGCCGGAAGCATCCGTCGAATCGACAGCCCTTTATAAATACACAATGAACGGGAAACTATCGTGGCCTTCGACATCCCGATTCGAAGCTCCGAGTGCCGTTTCGTTGCGCGTCAGACGTCACCTCTGACAAGCCATATGATTTTTCAATTTGTTTCCGGTGGGGGAAACGCAACGGATGCTCCACGGCCTGATAAACGACAAGCGAAAAGATATGGATTTAGACTATTGTCGCGGAATTATTCATTGGACTTTAAGCTCGAACTGGACTCGGACGCGCTTCCGTTGTAGTTGATTAATTAATACCCTGTACGACGAGCAGAGGACCTTAAATTAACGGCAATTCCATCGACAGATCTTTTGAGTAGCACGCAGCGTTGCATCGATTTGTGTTAGTGTTTCTGCGTCGTTTAATTAAAATGAGAATGTATCAAATATACGATATGCCTTTTTCATGAGCAAAGGAAACCGATTAATCATGGAAGTTGGAACTGAGGCAGGAAGATTTATCGAGGATGAAAATGCCAGCTGGTATATCGCATAAATCAGAATAAATGCTCGTCGTTTGAGAAAACTTTGAAACTCCGAGTTAACAACGCCACTAATTAAAAAGTTCCGATACTATTCATCGTATTAAAATGTCACTGGTAAAATTGTATCGTTAAAACCTTATTGCTCCTAGATGAAACTCGAGTACACGTTCAATTTCCGCCGGAGGGGATCAACGTGTAAGAAAATCGCTCGTAAAAACCTTCAAGTATAATATTACGGTACGGACAACTGCGTTCCGCAAATCTGTGTGGGTGTACAAATTAAATGCGAAAATCAGAAGAAAAGAGCGTCGAAGCGATTTCTTTGGTACTTTATTTCCGACGTAGGTACCTCCAGGCCGAGTTAGGCAATAACTAAATAAAAAATTATTTAAATAACAGACAATTATTCGAAGTCGAATAAAGTTAAAGTTATTGTTAAAAATTTTATTCGACGCTGAGGTTGAAACGCGCGACGAATAAAAAAATTAACTTTATTCCACACATGACGAATAATTTTTTTAACCTTTATTCGTCATTCGGAATTTTATTTAAATAAAAATTTTGCCTATCTCTGCCTCCAGGCAGAGCGAACTGCATCGATCGTTCCAATATAGAATTTTTTTTATAAAAGATGACACTGTAATTTCACGTACTCCCTCTACTACAAATTCTTTCAACTGAATTTTGTATTTTAAATGATGTATAGGTAGATGCATACATTCTGTACCAATGTTTTCGCAGTCACAGGTCTCGAGGTGGAGTTTCGCATGGACTTAAAATATTAACACTCTGGGGACGGATGTCGGGACATTCCTAACAACGTGTACCTCTGCTTTTGGTCAACGTGGAGACATTTCCGCCAACGTACTTTTCCTGCCAAAAGTTGTTTCCTACACACGGCACGCGCAATGAATTTTCATACACGGAATATATAAAAAAAAACTTCGCATAAGATCGCTTGGAAATTGTACCAAACCAGACAATGTCATTTTCGTCGCGCAGAATCTGCTAAAATTCCACTATCCACTATTTTCTCGTCACTGCGAAAGTCTCGTTTGCCGGGTAAATCGCGGGAAGCGTAATTTTTTGCAGAGCCCGAGTTAACGAGGTACCGTTTACGCTGGAGCGGCGGGAAAGCGGGCGGACAATTTCCAGAGCTGTGAATGCGAAAACATCGAGGCTCGCGACAGCCGTTTCTTACTTTGCCGCGGAGTGTGAACGAATTAAAATCGCTGTGTGCTGAGCGGAAGGGTGCTTGACGTGCGCGGGTGTGAAAACGGCTAAACCTTCACGAGGCGAAAACGCTGAATCGAGGAGGAAACACGAAAATTGTGTACGCGCGGCTACCTCGAATTGCGCCGTTTCCGTGACCATGAAATTTAATTGTTCCTTCGTTTAATTACAACGTCACGATCTCGGGCGGGGAAGAGAGCAAAACGGCTACGGCTGCTCGAGGGCAGATATCTTACGAACGTAAGAAACCAGGTCTCGAAAACTGGACTTTATTATAATTTCGGTGTCATCGTAACGCGCGTAGGAAGCTTGACGATGAAAAAATAGGGGAACGTTTGACGGAGAAAAAATTCATGTGCCATTAACGTACCCTTGAAACACGCCTACGCCGCTGCCGCTTCTACAATTCAAATCGCTCGAACGCGCGTGGCGAAAAGAATGGAAATTGGGCGATCCGTGGAAAGGGATTATTTTCGCGTCAAATCTGATCGAACAGCCCGGAAAGGAGATTCGTTGTACGGTTAATAGAGTCAGGAACGATATTCCCTTGCGCGAAAAATTCTGCTTGTCAAATCGAATTTAGTATGCGCTCTTCCGTGGCTTCGTAACAATTTTCGTATTTCAATTTCCCCAAGCAGACACGCATTTAATGAGCCTAACAAAGGGGATGGATATAAATTCGAATTAAACTCGGAATGGTGCCTATTCGTATGCAGTTTCAACGTATATGTGCGAACAATGTCACGGTGCTGCGGAACAATATGACTCGGTGGCGGTACAATTATGTCGCAGACACAATTCGGTCAATCGTTGAGCAGTGCTCGCTCTCCAATCACGTTTCCGGTGGGTAACAATCGAATAGGGGCCGTTCCGGGAGAACCTACACTGAACCTCAACAGTGTAATTGAATCACACCGTATCGAGTATTTTTGTGACTGTAATGTGTACCAATTATCGCAAAAGGGGAAAAAGAGAAATTACAATACCAAGAATTCAGTGATACACTGCTGGAAACTATTTTTTGCCGTTCGGTCACGCGAAAAGTTAAACGAAATTTATTTAAAGAAAATAGTGTATCATCTGATATGTATATATGGTATTGTTTTAAATTATCAATTGTTAGTTACAAGAATTGGCGTATTGTTTCCAATTTAACAATTAATAAACGTGGGAGTATTCAAAACTACAAACTTTATCGTCAAAAACGTGTGTTATAATAAATTTGCCATTATAAGTTTTCTAAAGTTGTATGTAACTCTCGTGTATTCAAATTGTTTTTTCTGTCCTATTTACTTTTTACATGATAGTTAGAAAGATTATATATGCCTTTTCGTGGGCGTTTATGTTTCAATTAGGGTTTATAGAAAATCTGACTTTTAAAAAATCCGGTTTTCGAATTTTTACAAAAATAATAATGAAAACAGTAAAGAAATATTCACCTATTTAAAAAAAGTCGGTTTTTATTTATGGAATTACAAAAATGTAACAAAATATATTATACTCTATTTACACAAAAGCAAATAAATAAAATGAAAAATTAAAATAACTAAAATCCGTACTTTTCAGTTCATTTAATATTTATGGAAATACAAGAATATAACAAAATAAAATATACTACAATACATACCCGGTTTTTATAAACCGACAAACCCTAGTTTCAATTAATGTATATTCGGCAGAAAATAGTGTCGAGCAGTGTACATCGTTGAAACGCTACCTAACCTGCTGTAAATGGAGATTCGCCCAGTGGCAGACGACTGTTCGCTGAGCCAGATGGGCGTTCACGGTCCGAAATTTTGAATACCATTTTATGTATCTGGGACTGGATCTGTAGGACACATCGAGCCCAAGGTCCGCAGCTTGACACCATTAATTTGCCCGGCACGGTACAGTACCAAATAATATTCAACGCTGTTGAACCGAGGCAGACCAACGTTCCAATCACGCTTCATGATTGGCCGTGATTGCGCCAGCAATGAAGCCTGATAGTTACTGGAAAGAAGCGCGCGAAGATTACAGCAAGTGAAAACGCTGCCGCAGCGTGTCCGCGGGATATGTGGTCACGTACGCCGAGGAATGGCCCCCGTCGATAACGACGTCGACAACGTGAAAAGAAAGAGGCTCGTTAATGAGCGCGGCGTTCCAATGAACGTGTACGTAATAATATATTAAAATTGAGTCCGCTGCAACCCTCTTTTTACTTAAAACACTATGTATTCAATGAGATATTAATACTAGATTTAATTGAGCATGTGCCTATACTCAATCGATATCTTCCTCGCTCGACGGGGATACTCGGCGCTCGAGCGCGCCTATCAATTAAAATACTTCGAGTACAGAAATATGGAGCGCGTCAATGGTAACTTCTAACCTCTCCCTCGTTTCTCTTTTGGTAGCTAAATATCTCTTCGCTCCGGGAGAGTCTCGCCCGTCTCCATCTTCCAGTCCCACGAGTATGTACAGATATGTGCATCGCGTAATATTTGTACACGTAGAAAATACGTACGTATTATTTTTCGTTCACAATGGCTCGCTGTCCCGCCACGGGCACCCAAGATTGAAGACGGTATTAGGAAAACGTACTTTTACCTATAAGTATTGATATGGTATACATATACCGTTATACACCCATTGTCGGAAATCGAGTGCCTTGGGTAGATGAGTGTTAAGGGGTGTTGTTTTTCTTTCTTTTGTTCCTTTTATTCGCGGAGTCCACTTTCGATTTGGGTACCGCATAGAATTATAAACGTCACTTGTTTCTGTGTCATTTTCTTGGGTCCTAGAAGCTTATTGTTATCGTTCAAAGAAGTCCTTGTAGGTTCGTTTTCCTTCGGGTGTGTCATCTCTCCCGGGAATGATATGTTCGGCCATCGGAAACGAGTAGGCCGTCGAACGAATGGATGGACTGATCCGAATTACATAATTGAGTAATCCCAACCACGAGTTTCCTTTTCTATCTCCCTTTTCCTCGGCGCGTTCGCGGCTCTAGAACGGCGAATTTTGAGAAATCTTACGTGCTTGTGACTGAACCGTCGGGAATGAGAGCACAGAAGACTTTTGAGAAGTCGCGCGATTTTGGGGGCTTGCTGCGCTTTTAGCGAAAAAAAGACGGAAAAGTAGAGGTATATTTACTCAGTGGCGCACTCAAGATTTAATCTTGGGGGAGTCGAGTTGAAGGGATAAAAGTATTTTTAATGCAAATTTAATCAAATTCATTAGGGGATTATGAAAATTTATTTAAAAAATAAAATCCAGTTTTCTTCTATTTTTACAAAGTCCCCTGGGTGCGCCACTGTATTTACTTGGAAATCTTATTTCTTGGGGCAATATTTCCCCGTGATTGGATCATATTTGAGCTTTAACATTCATCACGGTAATTTATTTGATAATTATAGTCGCAAAATAAGTCTCTGGGATTGAGAACCAGTGCTTCGGGTGGAGCTCGGTTAATTGCCGTGATACGGATAATTTCGTGATAGGTGAAACGAAGACGTAGCCAGGAGCCATTCACATAATTCTGCTAAAGCAAATGACATTATCCATCGATTCACTCGTGTAATCTGTAAATGAAACCATGGAAGTGATGGGAACGCAACAGAAACGATTCTAATTATTAAGGCATTAGGGCAACTAACAATAAGACGATTGCTTGATAATCTTACTCTTGTCAAATCAAACGTTATATATGTATAGTCACGTTGTAGCATTAACCCTTAATTAGTGGCGTGGAGTCTGGAAAACTCCTGCAGAATTATTTTTCCAATATTTCCCTTCTTCTCATTCGACCTTTTTTTAAGCTGGTATTTATAGTTGCTACTCATTCTAAAGCAAATGTTTAACCCTTTGGTGGGCGCGCCCGCGGCAGTTAGCCGCAAATTTTACATTTCATATTGTACCATATGTAGTGTTGAAACTGGATCCAGATCCAGTTAAGGATTCTTCCAGCGGACATTTTTCCATCATGCTACGTACTTGTGAGGTTCAAATTCAGTTTGGAAGTGTCTCTAATTGAATGAAAACGAAAGTATACCGCGTATCCGGGGAGCGCCCGTGTACTCACAAGTTTTCCAGGTGTCCACCTCCGATTGCTTTGATTTTTGGATATGTTTTAGATGATATGTGTTTGGATATGTTTTTTTTTATTTTGGCCTGTTTGCATGTTTAGGGGGTGAAAATAGCCCTCAAAGGTTTTCAGGTGTTCGTCTCCGATTGTTCTGGTTTTTGGATATGTTTTATAGGACCGAAAACTAAGATATTCGTGTTTTTTTATAGCGGCCCGTTTTATAAAATCTGCAGGTTTTCTCTATTGTCGAAATTTAGAGGTAAAGCAACGGGAACTCCGATTGCGTTGTAAAAGCCACAACGCGCCCACTCATGCAAGTCTAAAAAGCGCGTCCACCAAAGGGTTAAGCATGCGGCATCCTCTACTAAACTAGTAGGTAGTAAAGGATGCCGAATGCTTAAGCATTTGCTTAAGAATAAGTAGCGTCTATGAATACCGGCCTTAAAATATGACCCGTCATGAAAACAACTTTCAGTGGTTTTGAACAAATCATGCAAAATACCATTTCAAATATGTAATAAAGTCACTAATAATTTCAGTATATGTTAAAAATAAGTTTATGCTTGTCAAGGTGAAATTATTAAAGAGGAGTCTGTGAGACTCCACGTCACCGCTTATGTCACAAAGTGGGACGTCACGGGTTAAAGGTTAAAGCGTTCCGTTAGCTCCAAGCAGAGATGGGTAAAAAATTATTTGAAATATTTTGTGTACACAAATTTTTATTTCAAATAATTTTTTGCCCATCTCTGGCTCCAAGTGATGAAGAATTGACCGGTCACCTTGCTACGTCGCGCATTTATCTTCATTCCCGACATCGCGAAGTTAATCGAGCCCCAGACACGTCAGAAATCAACCCCGTACTTGGTTCTAACCGCAACAAACGCCAAGTCTCGCGCATCCTCCATTCATCAATTTCACACAATCAAGTTTCACGTTGGAATCGAGACGATCAAATGAAACCGGTCGCGGGCTCCTTGATTAAAATCTTTCCAGACGTCACTTTATCCGAAAAGGTCTCGAAAAGGTGACGATCCACTGGACCGTAAGTTTTATAGGGCTAAGCCTTGAAAGTGACGAACTGTCGAGGCGTAAAGCTCGGCATTTAACGAACCCCCAGCCTTTCCATCCGATGATCTCGACCGGGCCTATCGACGAAAGGACACTCGACGGGTCTCCTCAACGCTTGTCATCGATGAACAACCGTTCCCTCACACCGCGTCTCGTGGCCTCGTTATCACATCTTTGCTATCACGCGAATGAAAAAATAAAACTTTCTGAAACACTACTCCAGGGCGCGAGTCGCCACCCTCGGAGGGTGATTTTTACACTTGCACGCCATCGCCTGCTGGCTATGAAACGCCTCGTTCGCCCTAGGATAATATCATTATCGGGAACTCTCGTCGAGGAAGAAAGGCGACATGACGTTTTCTCGAGAACAACATCTAAGGAACTGCCATCAGCGCCGCTGGCTTCCCTGATATCGTTCTCTGGAGTGCTCTCGGAACTAGTATGTAGAAAACAAGCTACTAGCTGGCCTAATTTGTGTCATTGCAGCGCTTTGACCCTTTATGTGACGTTTCCGATTATAACTAACAAACTGTAGGTACTAAAGAAATAAATATTTTAGTGTTTAGTGACACTATGTTGATCGTCGAAGGCAACGGTGGCTACTAATATCGCTTAAGCCTCGTTCGGATTAGTCAAGTTACTTGGCGTCAAGTCGCTTGACTTCAAGTAACTCTCGAAACTACTCTGCCAATGTGAACTATTAGTTATTTACTTGACTTGAAATATCCTTTCCGGTTTCTTTCAAGTTCCAAGCGAAGTAGAGTCTTTCAACTGTACTTGACTTGAAATACAACTTGAATAGTGTGAAAGTACGTACAAGTGTGGACTTGAAGTCGCTTGAAGTAAAGTTGACTGCCTATTGTTTTTGACAAATAAGGTTTTAATCCTAAATCAATGACTAAGGATAGGCGGAGTAATGATGAGACTACTAAATTCTTAGAAGTCTAAGAGAAATATGATATTTCTTGCTTCAACTAATCTTGAAAGTAACTTGAAGGCAGCTGACACTACCGAACACAAACTTGAAGTCATCTACTTGAATTCAAGTGACTTGAAGTCAAGTAACTTGACTAACTTGAACGAGGTTTTACGGTTCAATGCAAATCCAAGGTGCCGGCTAAAGGAAGACAAAGGTTCTCGTGGTTCATCATGTAACTCAGCGACGATGCACGAGCTGCTATCAACTAAAGAAGAAAACTGCGATTATCGAGATATTGCAAATTAGAACGAAAACGGTCCCACAGGGCGAGCATTGCTCCTCGTCCCTCCTCGAGACGTGACGTTTCATCGCCAGCAAGCCACACCGTACCTTCCCCTATCCCTGGTGGCCCGTGTTCGTCGTGAATGACGCTGCCAGAGGCCGAATCACGTGGACGAGCCGACGGTGCTTGTGCCGTCGCGCCGTCCCCGATCCCCTCGCGGGAACTAGAGCGCCTTCAGCAGGGCGATCAAGCCGAGGAGCCAGATCGTGCCCTGCTCCTCGATCCTCGACGATCCCGCGGTTATGATTAGATCCGGCCCGGTCCAGTCCACGTCCCTGTCGTCCAGGCACTCGAACTCGCAGCAACGCTCGCCGACTCGAAACCTCTTGCATTTCTGCGGCAGAGAAGATCGATCGCCGGTCAATTGCCATTCAACAAAGCTTCAACGCCCCCGCGGGAATCCGGGCCGCGAGCAATGGAATTGAATAGAGAAATATGGCGAAAGGATTGGAAGGATCGAGGGAAGGAGACAACTGACGATGACGGCGAGGTGGGTTCCTTTTCATCGAGGGACTGCACTCTGTGAATGGTAATTTATAGACTTTGAAAGAATCTCTTTCATCCGCTCTTTTAATGGGTTTATACTTTATAGCGGTATGGCGGAAGGGGCTTGTCAGAGCTGTCTGTCATTGGAGGGTTGGGTGCAGGGAGGATTATAGGAAAAGTGTGTGCTAGAGACTTTTATTCTCATAAGTGACGGTTGTTGAATGTTTAGATACAAAAGTTCACGTTTTGAAATGTAGTTACTTAGGACAATATCTGGCCAAACTATACATAACATATTTTACAGATTAAATCGAGGTCGAAGTAAGAATTCAGTTTTGGGTACGTGACCGTATGCATCTAATATATGATAATAAAGGATTATGTATAGCGCTCCAATCTTGGTTGGCGCCCTTATGCAAGAAAATTTTTGGCGCCCCGAAATTTTTGCACCTGTTTTCTATTTAATATGTTTTGCCCTTACGAGGTACAATAAAAAAGAATTACATTTACATTTTGTTTATATGGGAGTTGAATTCCTTTATTATTAAGTCTGCGATATTGTTTTTAGCGCCCCCTTCGGCTGGCGCCCTTATGCAAAGCATTACTTGCATAATGGGTTCCGACGACCCTGGCTCCAATAACCCCATTGCTTTCTCTCGCTGCTACATACACCCATGCTCCAACTCCTCCAGGAGATCTCCTAAAATCTGCCAGAAAAGTCTGTTTTCTGAAAGGAAGGAACCCCCGACACCCAATATTCATCCGAGACTCTCCTTTCAATTCCGCGAACTGGAGCGGTGTGTTCAGAGCCGCCCATTGTAGAAGCATCCTGCACAATCAATCACATCTGCCCGCATCAGTGTGTTTACACGGCCGTCCGCCAATGCTCGCTCGACACACGTTAATGCAGGAGGTAAAATATCGATGTCGAGTCGCTGGTTCGTCCAGGAGCATAATGTTTCCGGGCCGGCAGCCCACAAGAGAGAAGTCAAGTGGTAACACACACCGACACCTACGGATACTTGGCTCGGAGCCTGCACTTCGCTTTTCACGCTGCAGCCCTGCATTCAGAGGCAGATCCTCGGGACGTCGATGGATTGTCAGACTCCGTACAGCAAGGGAATAAAAATATACGGAACGAACCAAACTCTGAACGGCTCTGGCATTTCTACTTTAAAGACATGTTTTCCTATACGCGCCTGGACGCAGCGTCAAGAAATTCAAAACCGATTTTCTCGAAAATGAAGTCCGTACTCTTGCTTTTCGACTCGTAATAAGTGACTGAATCGAGAAAAAGGAATACAATTTTTTGATATTGCGCTTCATTTTCGAGAATATCGACATTGAAACTACCTGTAGCGATCCCGCGTCCCTGTTTCCTCGCGGGTTATGCGTCTGGACGGCGCTCCGCAGTTTGCAGTGCGGGGAAAATGCTCGCAAATTTTCCTCCCCTACGCGACGACTACCACGGCGTAGGTACAGAAAAGGGAGCGTAAATCAAAGTGTAGAGGTGAAGGGATATTTCCAGAATTTCCGACGCGAATCTAATTAACCCCAAAGCCTGGGTGTTTCTCTTTTCAGAAAATTATGTTGTGATTGAATACAGCGTGGCTGCATGGACCGACATATTCCAAATGACAGCGTTAATGGATTAATTACCCCCGCTTGTGTGGCCCGCGGAGCAAGCGATAAATGCTAATTTCAAGCTGAAAACTCAATGAACGAAGAGTCCCGCTAAACGGGTATGTATCCCGATGGAAATGTGTTTCGCGGAGCGCACAATCCGGGGATGATGAGGATTTACGGCGCGGCCGCAATATCGCGCTCTATTTTCGTTACAGCCGGCACGAAAAGACGCGGCTAAGAACACGGGGTTCAACGGAATCCAACAGCACCGCGGGTATCGTGCAAGCGTACCGGCGCGGCGGCTTTTGCGTCGGCACACGCAACACCCCTCGCCGTTTTCTTGTTAACGACCGAAAGATATTGTAATTGTCGGCGGGATTAGCATGAACGTCGTCGCATGCGAGCCAAAGGGGTGGCCTGAATATCGAGGAACGAGGACAGGGCGCGTGCTACGCGATTCGAGGCGTTCGAATGGAAGTTGACGATTCCAACCAGCCGAGGCGCGAGCCCGAGGCACAGATCTGTGGTAGGTACCTTTCTTCTTTGCGAAAAGACGACCGATGAAAAAATATGAGTGAGAAGCGATAGGGTACGCGAAGTTTCACGACTCAGTGTCACGTACAGGCTTTGAAAATTTAGTTACTTTCTGTGTCACTTTAAATTTTTTTCTGAAAAAGTATTAGCATTATTGGGCTCGTAATTTTTTTTATTAATAATGTCACATCTTTGGCTATAATACTTGATTTTTGTATGTAAAAATATTAGTCGTGTAATACAGTTGTAGGGGCTACTTCCAAATGCGTCATTCGCTACAGTGATTTGTGGTACCCACCCCCAATTAAACAGATTTTATATGAAAGCAAGAAGCAATTTAGTTTCTTAAAATATATTAACAAATGCTGCTTTTGACAGGGCCGATTTAAAGAATCTTAATTATTAAAGAAATGGCAGCACTTTAAATGAAACGTTCAATCTTGGGATATGAAATCTTGCCTTTGTATGCAATAAAAAAGAAAGTATGAATCAAATAAAAAATCCGCCCCGTCAAAAACTGCGTGTGATAAAATAAAATTCCTACGATCAATGAAATTCAGATTTTGGCAGCTTAAATACCATTATAAAGTTTTGCCAACCATGAGAAGTGATGAATAATAAAAAAAATTCTGCCACTGTATTTCGCTCCACTCTACTATACATGCGGTACGCCTCTAGCTATTGCCACGTGTGCGGCATATCGATCTTACATGTTTTCCACGCAAACACTGGAATTGCGTCTCAAATTGAATTTGCACCTCTGAACGTACCGTGCTCGCGTTTCGACAACGATTCTTGAAAAACGTCTACCAGCGAAATCGCACAATCTCACGGTATCCACACGTGTAATCCCCCTATCGAAAATAGGATTACATCATCGGTTCAGCTGAGGATCGGGAAACCCGATAGAAGTATACACACACTAACCATTACATAGAATTTTCTACCGTGCACCTTGAAATTAATACCGCGTTATTAAACATTGACCTTTGCCCAACTTCAACTTGCCTTGTTCTTGCAGGAGAGTAATTATTCTAGAACGAGTCGCCAACTTCCAAAGTGTATTTCGAAATTTTACAACACAAAACCGTAATTGACCCGTGTACAAAAATCTCACAGTACTTTATCGAGGCTTATTGCTGGCTTTATTTCAAACTTTCGAAACTTTTCAACTACGAACCTGCAGCGTAGTTTCCAATCTAAGCACGTAAACAAAATTCTCGAATAAAAATTCCGTGCCCCAGGGAGAGAGAGAATTGCTGGGGGTGAAGGGGGTGAATACATGCAATATTGTCGTGCCCGGTGAACAAGGCTGGCGGGATCAATTTCATGCAAATGTCCGACGTCTCTTGCCCCGCTACGGAAGCTCAGAAAATACGTCGGTTACAGAGGCGTAGTGAAAAATCTCGTTAGGGGATCAGCGATGTCACGTCAAGTAAAATTCAATAAAGCGATTAGCAGCGGCGGCAATCGTGTTGGAATTCGTAAATAAGTTAACCTTCTATTTACGGAAACATTCCCTGCGGAAACTCCTTTAATTGGACCTAGTTATGCAGAAAGCTGGCAACCCCCAATCATCTGAAACTGAGTTTAGAAAGTAGATTTATTTCTATTGAATTTATTTTATTTCTTATTATTGTTTTAGAAGGATTTTTAATGTGTTATTTAATAGTGAGTAGTACCTATAATTAATATTATTTTAAATTTTCAGTAGCTTTTGATCTTTAAGCCTAAAATGAAACTATGGCTTGGTAGTAGGTATTAATAATTGTACCTATAATGTAAAAGTTGTCATTTTTTGCAAAATTAAGATCACAAAATTATGTGATCCATACTTCGTTTAACTAATTTTTTGGCACTTTGAGGGTTGGTAACTAACTAAATAAATTCAATTGGTCCCCGAAGGGAAAACGTAGCCGCCACGCTTGTCCGTCATTCAACGAATTTGTGTCCATTCGTTCCAGAATACACTTGAGTGTACCGTTTCTTCACGTGTTCCTCTGTTTCCACCCCTGAAAATAATTACACGGTGGATCCACGAGGAACCAAGCCATTCGAAGTAATTATTCGCGAAATCTGCAGGCGAGTTAATTAATGTAGAAGGACGTATGGAATCGAAGGTAATGCGTGCAAACTGCTGCTCTCCAATCTTTCGTTTATTAATTAAACGTTTCTGAGGAGGCTCAAAGGTTCGCCCAAAGGTTCGTGGTTCTAATTAGCAATGGTTAAGCAATCAAAAGTGTTGACTTTTCTAGACCATTTCACCATTCCAGACTTCCGACTTGATCCCCCCCCAGCTTTTAGCTGAAAGCTCCGTGTCTGAAAGCTTTTCATGCTCATCGTCAAAGCTTAAAGGAAGAACTTTGTAACTTCACTTTTTTAATTTAAACGCGAATGCCTGGAACAGGCAGGAGCACTGTGCGATTGAACATAAAACTCGCGAAATGGCAGATATCTCGTGGATTGGTGCCATTTGAAATTCAGAAGGCCCAAGTTACACGGAACATCGACCCGTCTATTTGTGAGTTCTCGCTGGGAAAACATCGTTTCCATTTTCGCAGCCGGAAACGCGACTTCCTGGATAATTATACAGCCGTGTTGGTGCGATCGAGGCTAACAACTGGCCGCGGCACGAACCGCCGAGACGCTTTGTCTCTGACAAATGTTCCCTGCGATCGAAGATAATTTTTAATAAACGAGGCGTCTAAAGAACCCGCCGGTCCCATCAGGAAACGCTCGCCCGTCCGTTAAAGCGTGAAATGCAAACCGAGCAAGTTTCTTAAGTGGCGCTTTGACGAATGAAAAGTTGACTAATGGGGACAGCGAAATGGTGCACTGTGGCGACCAAGAGGGAGATTAAAATTATGACGTTCCTTTCGTATTTACTGCACAAACACGAAGGCATGCCTACGCTCCGTCTCGAAACTCGTTGCCCCCAGCGGGCAGGTTTGATTTACTTCGCTTGAAATAGGTACGAACGGGGAAAATTCAAATGCAAAATCAAAGCGCGAGCGTGACACTTTAGATGGAAAGTTTGATAGCTAGATTACGTGCATTGATTTCGTGGGAAACTTCCACGACCATGAGGCAAAGTTCCTTTTGTGGAAAGGATTACGAGCCTTTCTGCTGCACCCTTTGCGGCAAGTAAACGCATTCGAGGTATAGTAGGTATTACAGATCACTGAAAGGATCTTCCTACTTAGTGTGACGATTTGAGAAAAACTCAATTTTTCGGGAATTAATATCAGAAACGAGTATTGCAAGTTTGTAGCTTTATTCTATCACCCTTTAAGGCTATAAAAGAATATTTTGTGAGTAAAAATATGCATTAATAGTGGAATTGGAACATCGGGAAGAGAATAATACTCAGTATACTCAGCAGACGATACTTTGCCGTTCGAACTAGAATTTTGAAAATACTTACTTAATTGAATCCGTACGGTCAACAAAACTATAATTTTTTGCTAAAAGTGATGAAATTTTTTTTACTAAAATTGATGAAAATTTTTCGCTAAGAATAACTTTTTTCACTAAATTTTCAATAAAAATATTCCACTATAAATTGATATTTTTGCTTACAATTTCTTTGTAGTCTTAAAAGGTGATAGAATAAATAAAGCCACAAAATTGCAATACTTGCTGCTCTTATTAATTCCCGAGACATTAAATTTTGTTCAGCAGTCACACTACCTAAGACCCCTAAATACTAATTTGATCGGCTATGAATACGTGGACAGTGATCTCCAAAGAATTGGCCACCGATCAAGTTCCCTCTCTTCGAATCCCGTTATTCTACCAACAGGCAGCGAGCTCATCCTTCGGTCGTTAAATCGTCGCCGCGAGTTTCCCGCCGCTGTTCATGAATATCGCATAAGGACTCGCAGGAAACTGCGTGTGTACCAATAGAGCCTTGTATTAGGCGATTAGAGGGAATTGCCCGAAACGGAAACGGCCGAGAATGATGGTCGCGGGCGTAATTCCAAGACGTTCGAGCGATAATAGAATTTCCTGCTGGCGGTAATTGATTCCTGGAGCAAACTTTAATGAGCTGCTCCGTCTAGAGCCGATGAAAAATAGTCGTGAAGAGGCGAGTGAAGGAGGCCCTGGCCCCGCATCGACGAACCGTTAAACGAATATCTCTCATTAATTTGCGCTCTGCTCGTTCTCCCTCGTAATCCGATAACGCCGAGCTACAGATAATATAATTCTCCTAACGACCACAGATTTCGAATCGCTGCTCCGCAACTAGGATGCCTTTCAACAAAGCCTACTATTTAATAAGAAAACACTCTGCACATCAACCCCTCGTAACAAAGACATTATCGTCGTTAAGAATTCAAAGGAGGTCTCTCGCAATTACCACCGCAAACGCGTTCACTGAAGTGTCCTTATAAATCCTCGATCGAATTAAATTGTCCGGTAATTTCGCGGACCCGTGGGAAAATCGAGCATTCAAAGGCAAAGATGTCGTCTCCTTCCCCCAGCGGCGAGTAATTGACCCATTAACGCGCAGATATGTTTGCGACAGTATCCCTTGTCGCGATTCTGCGCAGCCTGCCGAGCATTCGGAATTTCATTCGTGAAAGCGAGCTCATTAAAATCATTTACACCGGCCGCATCCGTGTCGCGTAATCGATTACGCGCGCTTCGATGCGGCGCAATTTCGTCACGCTTCGAGTAACATTTCATCCCCTCCGCTTCGCCCTTTTTTGTCCTTTTTTTCTAGCTTCGACCCATATACAGCGTTTTCTCGTTGTCCCTGTGGAGTGTTCTGGCGAATAATCACCGAAGGGCGAGCGAAATATCCGAAAATGGAAAAATCCGACTGTCGACGCTGGGGATGTGACGAAGTTCTGTTCCAGCATGTGAACTTCGAATGTAGTTATTGATTAAAATGCGTACGATGTAAATGTGAGATTTTGCAGGTATGGTATTATTATTTTTTTTTTTTTAGTTTCTTACTGGGGCCACTTTTGCGCCGCTAATCGCGATTAAAACGCGAAGGATTCTTTCCTTGGGAAGATTACTTAGCTCGAAGAAAGTAGCTGGCATGCAAGATAATAACGACTTAATGGGATATAAAAGGGAGGCGGATGTAAATAATAAATGGTTAACCCAGTTGCCAGGTAGGGGTCTATATCTAACCGCTTGACAACTTCGCTATTCCAATTATTATGAAATATTCTCACGAGCAATTCGAAAAGGAGGATACTCTCGCATGCAGGTGCGAACAAGCGCGTGCGAACGAATTTCGCGCTGCACTTTCTCCGGTTTCTAGCTAAAAATATGCGCAAACTTTGCGATGAATATTTGTTTTGTACTTTTCAATATATACATATTAAGTATACTAAGCAATACATGGATTTACTCGCGTTGTTTGGGTAAAAAAAAATCCCGAAAATACCC
Organism: Andrena chrysosceles; assembly: GCA_963855975.1. Classification (NCBI taxonomy): domain Eukaryota; kingdom Metazoa; phylum Arthropoda; class Insecta; order Hymenoptera; family Andrenidae; genus Andrena; species Andrena chrysosceles. The sequence goes on along the minus strand of OY979766.1, from coordinate 2,038,076 downwards.
TTACTTTTCGACTTCGAAAAGAGTGTTCCAGTTGCAGCAGTTTCGGAAACGCCCTATACCCAAACTGCAACCACATCTACAATTTAATAAACCAAGCGAAATTTCAAGTGGAGTTCAGAGTTTCCTCTGTGAAAGCGCGCTTCGTAAAATTCTTTTGTTTCCCGCTCGCGGTTGATAAAAACGTTCCGAGAGCTGAGTTTGGGAGCACCTGTTCGAGAACTGGCGTGTACTTACATAGGGTGGCGTGCAGTAGATGGCTTGACACCACATCGGCTCCGAATGATAACAGACGCAGAGACTGCAAACCGCAGGTCCCGGCACATAGTGGACGCCGTGTCGAACGGTGCCACCCTGGAAGTCCGTGCAGTTCTCCTCCAAGGCGCCTGAAACGATTTTCCCTCGAATGTTGCTTGGTATCCGAGAATTCTACGCTTTGTAATTGCAGGAGCCACCCTGTGGTAGTCTCTATCATCTGCATTGCAGCTACGTATTCTTTTCTTGGCACAACCGAAATACTTTCGTACACGATCGAAGAAAAAATTTAATTACTCCTCACCCCCAGCGAGTGGAGCTTCAACGAAACAAACTCGAACCGATTCAATCTCACGCGTGATTACCGAATAATTATCGCAGTCACTTTTATAGGGCTTGCGCAATGAAAAGCCGATCGATTAAATCAATGGACGTCGGAGCAATTACATATTCCAAACTATTTCAATCAACGCGGATTGGGTCAGGGGATCGCGTCCGTGCGCTCGCCACGGTAGATTACAGATTTACGAGTGTCAATAATCGCGTAATGAAAAACTGGATTCCCGGGCTTTTTGACTTCGCGTATTTGATGCGATAATTCCATCGCCAGAGATTGAATGATAATGTATCAGGCCGTGGCAATTTATTGCCCGCGTCGGAATTGAAATCCACACTTCCTTGCTGCGAGAACAAGACCGTCCCGCTGTTTCTACTCACTCGCCCTCTGGGGAAGCAGAAGACCGACGAGCAGGCAGAAAATCCAGGGGAGGATCCTCGAGCACGGAAGACTCGAAGATCTCTTCATGGTGCTCGATTGTCGTTGGCGGAAGGACGAAGGTGGTGCGTATCGCTCCAAGAGGGATGCACGAGAGACGACTATTCCAGCAACCTCCGTCCATGCACTGCGGCCAGGAGCATCGTATCTGCGACAGAAATCAGAATAACGCGTTTTTCTCATCGTTGGATCAATTTCGCGTGGGACTCGCGTGATTGATCTTAACGCGGGATAATTGCCCTACGCCGTACACGATCTTAACCGGTTGATTGTGCGTAAACGGCTCCAATCGTAGCTGAAGCTCCTTTGAGATTCAGCTCCCACGACTTTTCGAAAAGTACAAGCTTCTGGGGGTAGAAGCTTTGAAATAATGTGTCATGAAGTGCTATCGATTTGGGGTATGAGTTGCAGCGAATTTAAATGATGGGGGAGCAGAAATTATTTATGACTAACAAGGGAAGGTAGGCAACCCGGAAATTCAGAAAATTATGCAACGTTCTGTGCATGCAGAGTTATTTTTTGTTGGTCACCCCTTCAGAAAATGCAGAGTTTTCTTTATCGTGGAATATCTCCAGAACGGTGAGAGATATCGAAAAGTAGTTTAAACAAAAATTGCATCTTTTTACGGATGAACTACTCTACTTGTACACAAAGTTACATAATTTTCTGAATTTCCGGCTTGTCTAAATACCCTTGGGAACCGAACAGTGGGATCCACCTCGGTGTATAAATTGATTTGCAAATAAAATTGTGGGATCAGAAACCCCATTAAGAGGGAGCCCGGGCAAAGAGACCTCGGAGGTTCAACTTTGGCAACATTGGTAAGGCGATCTTCCCTGAAAATCGTAGGTTTGAGTCCCATCGCTCGAGGTCCGTTTTTTCGTGGCTCCCGAACATAATATAGAAATTACGAAACCTATTCGTACCAAATGAAGCTATCGATCGACGTACGATCTCTCGAAGCCTTCCAACAAATATAAAATATAAAAACAAATCTCCATTTCGTGCTCCCTAATTGTTAAGTGGCCCAAGAGAATCCCAGCTTCGTTGTTCCAAGTACGACACACACACACATACCGTGCAAGTTTGTCAAACGAGATACGAAAAGCATCAATATCTTCAAGCACAGGCCTGTTCGGAACGAGTGACACTCGGGTATCGATTGAAACGGTTCAGCCGGATAAGTGCATGTCGAACTCGTTGCCGTGCCAGATTGGTAAGGTTTGCTTTTCATGCTATGGAGGCTCGCACAGGAAATGGATAGTCAGGGAAGCAGTTTGCTCCAGTTATCGCGCTGGCGAATTGCAGATGCATTTAATATGCAGCCACGCGTCCGCAGTTGTTTTCGCGGTGTCACGTGCACGATTACTGGCGTGTGACGTGCACAGCGCGAAATAATTGAACGGGCAGGGAAACGCGGCACTCCGCCCCCGGGCGATGCGAACAGACGGCGACCAATTCCATGGAATATTTAAGTGCGAACTGAACGTCCAATATTAGCCATCTGCATTATTCTTAGGCCAACATGGCCCCGTTGCGATAAAGGTTAAACAAACGGCGCTTGCCTTTCCTTATTGCAGCCCTGTAACCCGAACCAATCGATCGTGCATGCCTCCCCTAACCGCGCGGCTCCGCGAGAGAGCGGGATGACGGTAAAAATTAAACGTCCCCGGTCAAAGTCGACGAAACGCGGCCGAGCGCAAACGTTACAATGCTTCGCTAAACCATCCCCGAGCTACCTGCGCACTCTCGCCGATTAATCGTCGCGGAGTTCTGCTCGGGAAGCGAAGACAAAAGCGGAAGAAGGAACGATGTTTGTGCCGCTCGTTAGCGCGATTCTTTCGTACGCTCCGAACAAACTTCTACCCCGTGTAAAAAATGCAGAATAGGATTAAGGACGCTCGGGGGAGTTCCGGCGTTTACGACAGAAGGTGGGAGGGTGAGAATGAGGGATAACGAAATGCAGTCTGGAGATAAACGCACAATTTCTATTATACTCGCGCCGCGGTTTACGGCGAACAAAAGCTTCGGGGCAGTCGACTTGCACACTCGTTATCACCATTCCCCAAACGCTTCTGTTAAGGGTTACGATACAACCCGGATTTGGAATACAGACACGATTTCTTTGTTAACTTTCGGGATTTCGCTGATCCCTCGTTGATTAACCTTTTGATGGAGGATACAGGGGTCATTTTTAATTCGTCCTACATATAAAGCTACGTGTGTTAGGTACTTGTTATCTACTAGTATTCTTTTGCACTCTCCTTGTACTTTTACATATATTATATCATTTCTAACTCCAATACTTTTCTCTTTTTACTTTTTGTTTTTTTTTTATTTTCTTATTACTTGGATAACAACTACTGGTGGAATAAAAAATTATTATTATAATTTTTTTAAGATAAGAATTTCAGATCACAAGAAGATTAAAATCTAAAGAATTCTCGCGTTAATACATATTAACAGTTTGCATTGAAGCTTCGACTTTTACTGTAATTATTCTTCTATATTACTAAATTTGGATGTATCTTCCTATACTGAGTAATAAAGCCGAATAATAATGACAAAACCTATTCGTCTTTCCAGGGTTAATGGAGAAACTTTCAAATTATAACGAGTTTGAGAATTTCAGATTACTTCCCGCCATTAAATTGCTAATAACGTATCGAAAAACTATCTATACGCCCAAATTCGCAGTTGGAAATCACGATCCCCCAAATTAATTAAAAAGGGTAGGTAGCGTTCGTTTGTCGAGATTTTTTTGACACGCAAATATAGAAACGCGGCATTGCAGGCCAACTTTGACATTTCAGTTGGGGAAAACTGTCAGGCGAACAGATACTTCCAATTAGACAGTCAACAGTAAATATCACCCCTTTTTTAATTAAAACTCGTACAATCGTTCGAAACAGATCAAAATCACTTCTCTCCGTTGTATTATTTACGCGAAAATGTGCACTGTTAATGGTCTCATTGATGAAAATTTCTGTTGTGCAGCTATTTTGGACCTGTGGACTTTACAGCGCGTGAAATGGTCGATCAACAACATCGATTTATTTTTATATCGCCTGAGGTGGATTGCAGAGTATTATTAACAACAAACAAATATTTGCGAAATTATTTTGAAGCGACTAAACTCACGTTCTAATGCATTATAAGTTGTGAGGTGTGAAAGCTTACAGGAGATTAATATCGTGGTGGTAATTTGCTATCACTGGAAATTAACAGTAAAACTACCGAAATTAATATATACCTATTTCTATTTCTCATAAAAAAAATCTTTATTCATATTTTCTTGAATTTTATATTGTTAAAAAATATATACACAATATTCGACATATTTATACTACTTAGAAGTACACTTTTTCATACTTAAAAATCGTAAAATTACCAAATTTAAAACCAATCGTTTTGACTGGTTTGGTAGTTCTAGTGTTAAATCGCAGAATTAGGGGCAGCAGAGTATCTGCTATTTAATTAAAGAAAAAGCATTGAGTGGCACAATGTCATTTTCCTACGACCTCAATATTTGCTATCATGCCACGTGCAAAAATCCTAAATTTCCATTATCCTTGAAAGCACGTAATTGAATCCCGAGCACCCTACTGCTGCCCGCCTTAAATCCACTTCATTAACTCTTCATTTCCTCCAAACCAACATCGACTCGCAATGTTCCCTTCAAAAGATTGATCTCACAAAGACAACAACGCCTGCAGAGTCGATAAACACACCCAGAGGGCCCGGAGCACAGTTCAAAATACCCCAGGGGAGCAAAAACACGCTCGAAATTACCAGTGATCGTTGATCCATCGCCTGATTAAAAAATGGAATTAAATGGCCCCGTTCACGTGCACGTACACGCGGTGTCCCGTTAGATAATCGACTAGCTTTCTAAGCAAAAAAAAGGTCATGCACATAATGGATCTATTTCCATCCATTCTCGAGATAAACGGTCTTTAGTCGTGATACTTATTATGCTAGCTATCAGCACAGATGTAACCTATTCGCGATCCTCATTCCACGTCCACCTTTTGACTAATCCACTCCTTCATTCACTGCTATTCACTTTGGGCCATGCTTGCACACTTTAAAACGCAGAATACACCGATACGGCATTCGTTATGTATCACCAGCTGCATCCGAAATGTGGAGATAGATGCTATTGTGAATGAAGCTACATTTGGGCCAAGTTATGCAGAAAGCTACGAAATTATCTGAAATTGAGTTTTAGTTTGACAATTTTAATTGTTAAAGAAAAGTAGCATTATTTCTATTGGTGGTTTTATTTCTTGTTGTTGTGTTATAATGTTTTTTAACGGATTATTTAATAGTGAGCAGTATAATTAATATTATTTTAAATTTTCTGCAGTTTTTGTTTTCGAGCCTAAAATAAAACTATGACTTGGTTGTTTTAGTAATTATATAATATAAGAGTTGTTCGATGGGTTGATAATTTTTTACAAAATAAATCACAAAATTATGGAATTCCTACCGTGTTTAACTAATTTTTTGCCATTTTGCGGGTTCGTAGGTTTCTGTACCTATAACTCGGTCTATTTGTACTAAATGATATTACCGAAACCCACAATTTTTATTACTAGCTGAAAATTCACTTTAAGTCTATCAGCTAATCCTTTATTCCAGGAAGAACTGGAGCAGGCCCCATTACATGAACTGGCAAGTAGTCTAGAAAAGCCTGTCGATCGCCTGCCAGGACATCCTGTATACGTGGCAAGTCTCGAACGATCGGCCTTTGAACTTGCAAGGGTGGTTACAGTTTGTACATTCGGCCTAATACCCTGTCGAGTTGTGCACCCCAGGTTCGCGTGATTCCCGCCATCTCCTCTATTATTCACGTGCTTCGCGTTCGCAGGGTAAACGCGTACATGTCCCTGCCAGCTTCGAACGCAGTTATATCGACTCTTTTATCAATAAAACATCCGTCTACTCTAGATAACGGAGCAATGTACATTAAAACGTTGATCTCGAGGGTTGAATTTTATGAGCTTCGTAGACCTCAACTCTCTGTCTACATTCCTTCGAAAAAATAAACGTTGAAAGAAGGACACCCAATTGCAATCGCTGATTAATTGGAATCTAGCGTGAAATGTTTACTTATTTTCTTTTCTGTTGCAAATTATATCCCACCGTGTCCATCCCTTGCTTTCCCTTCACTGACAGCAGCTCGGGAAGAAAATTCTTAACCCAAATAATCGACCTCGATACAGGAATTTTGAGGGGTTGACGTCAATGCCAATACCGTCGTCGCGCTGCAATTTACGACCGAATTGTGACTGGGAACCTTCTCGCCAATTAAATTAATTGAAATCGTGACCGTGTAAACAGGGAATTTTGCCGAACCGGCAAGGGCGGCCGAACCTAATTATCCCTCACTTTTCAAGTATCAAGGTGAACCGCATTCGACATCCCACGCCGGAACGATGAATACATAATGTCTGCGGGAAACAAGTCAGCCACCGCTCGTTAATTAATTCCGAGTATTATTGCTTGATTAACTAGTTCGCGCGTCACGTTAATTGCTGGCCCCGAGGGACGAAGTTCACAGGGTGTTGCAATCACGAAGGATGTACAATTTAACGGGAAACTTTCAGGTAATCGCAGTGTTTTCCACCCATACTCTGAGCGCGATACCGGAAAGTAACGGAATGAGTGACGCATCGCTACTAATAAATGTCCTGATTCCAGATTGTATCAAATTTCCATCGAACTTTAATGCAAATTGATTGCTTCGCTAATGAACGCTGAATATCGATGCGTTCCGGGGAGATTATGACGGCTGACATGTGTAAAACTGTATCACTGAACCGCGGCTGGAATTCAGTGATTAAGGTCAATAATTCAGCCGCGCCTAGTTAGACTGAGCGCGATAAGTCGAACATCGCGTTACAATCATAATTGGGCTTTCATTGGGTTAGTATAGCGCGTAGGTTTGAAAGAAGTATTACCAATCTAGCATGTGTAATCGTTCGATTTGATAGACCAAATAAAATGAATATGTGAATTTAAATTATTTCTAATCTTTAAGTTTTACATGCTCAGTAATAGTGAGTAAAGAAGATTGGATTTTAAATGTTTCTGCTTTTCATCACTTGCAAGTAGTGTCCCCATGCGTTTTTACTGAGCTCTCGAAAACATACGCGTCATTGACAGTCAAGACTATATCTACCATCTCTTCCAACCCTTGCAACTTTCATCGCAGTTGTCCCGAATTAACCTTAACGCTCCGGAACTGTCGCACGCGCTGTCGACGCTTTTATTCAAATGAGCTTAAACTCCTATGTAAAAGAAACAAAAGAAGTGTCTTCAGCGCAGGGGGTCATAACTCACAACACTTTATCACAGCCAAACATCAAGAAAAAGAGTCTTGCTACTTCTCCAAAATGACCACCACGATTTACCATCATTATCACGCCAACACTTAATAGGCTGATCCCGTAAATAAATAAATAAATAAATAAATACAACTGAAAGGATTAAGATAGAAAGGAACTCTGAAAGTTACCTCGCAGATACATCACGCTGAAGTCTCTACCGTCCCTCGTGTCTCAGGGTCCATGTGCCTGGAGCCACTCTTCCCAACAGAGAGTTCTTTTGGCGCGGGAAAAACGGGGAAAAAAGAGAATAACGTGATTTCGAAGGAGCACGGGCACAGGAAGGAGACCAACAGATGTGGAGGCAATCAACGCGATAAGCTGATCGTAGGCCGGCTGCGACGAGTGGGCTCGCGAGGCAGAAGCGAAGGAAGAGCGCGGGTCCGCAACACGCCGCGCTCGATGGCCAAACAGCAACTGACTGAACTCTGTCGCAGTGTGAGCACGGGCCGCGTTCACGGGTCGATCGAACACGTTCTGCGCCTCTACTCGGCACCGGCGGCAAAACCAGCCCCGACGGTCGCAACGCACCGGTGCAGCCGATGCACCTGCAACCACCGGGGCTCCGTTTCGCCTCCCTTTCAAGACTCGTCCTACACGCGCCCCAAACACACCGCTGCGCAGCGAGCTTCGAAACAGGGCAACAGGAACCCTCTGCAATACGCGAGATCCATATATCGAAAGGAAAAGAAAAAGGGAGCGCAAACGTTTCCACAGAAACGTTTACTTTTCCGATTGGGCTGGGGGAATCTGTATGTGTATCTACTTGGTGTGGGGTGTTGAAATTGTGTATGTAGATATTTTGTGCAGTTGGCTTATTCTAAATTTTAATTGATGACAAGAAATTGATTGATTTATTTATTTAAGGGGTAACACTACTATGACGGCCTAAAAAATCAGGCTTTTTTAAGATTTTTTTTCAGGATTAATTTATAGTTTTAACATAATAAATTGATTACCTACCTTTAGTACAATGTCATAAGATGTCTTTTAGCGTACAGAATAACTGAAACTTGTATTCCATACATTTTTGTGCAAATAAGAAACTTTTATTTTCTTGAAAGTTGAAAGAAGTTCGAGAAAGTAGAAAGGGGACTTTAAAAACCCCAAGCTATGTAATACAAATTTTACATTGGCTATTTATTCTAGCATAGAACACTCCTCTCTGGTGTTGATAAATAATTACACTTCGGACGTCTCGTTCCTCTAAGAATACTGTCACTGCCACAAAGTTCTGCTGTGACAAGAAAAGCCCCGTTCCGATATCGGAATACATTCCCCAGTTTCATGTTTCACGTTTTACAGGCGGCAGGAAGGAATTTTGTTACATTGCCGCGAAGAAGGGGGATAAATCAAAATTGATTGAAAATGGAGTTGCTCTGTTCTCGCTACGGGTGCCTCGATTAGTTTCATTTCGATTCGAGCTTCGACGGAGGCAAGAATGTGACCAGTGTTCGCCAGTTTCTGTCTAGAATTGAAGTAAGCGCTTTCGAGAAATGGGCCGGGTATGTCAATGGCGGTGCACTTTGAACAATTCCTCCGTTCGCTGACATAAATGGGGTTCGAATTCAGCTGTATTGCGATGGCTTACTGCACAACTATTGTTAGTCCACTTTCAGTGTTTTTGAAAAAAGTTCATGTGCATGTTCATGCAATGGTACATAACATATTTAACTACTTAGCACGAAGCCTGCAAAGTTACACTCGATTTATTACTAGCAATTTATATTATTCTTTACGATCACACTTAATCTATGCACAAATATGTATGATACTTAATCTGTCACGGCAAGATTTCAACTAATATGTTTCCGTATTCCTTACCCACTTTTACAGAACCGTAGTCAGTACCTAACTTAATTAGCTGAGGCTATTGGCACAGGAGGTTTCTGAAATTAGGGATTAAAATGCAGAACGTACCTTTCTGTGGTTTTTCCTCGGAACTGCGTAATTTATTCCCTGCATTGTCCCGTTTATACATATACAATGTAGAACAAACAGTCCAACGTTTTGACGTCAAATGTTGAAAATGAAAATAACAGCTCGTCGATTCTGCAGTGGCTAAATACAAGGTGTTTAGCAACAGATACTGGAATATGAAACGAGTGACTCTACGTGACAAAATAAGAGGAAAGCGAAAAGTAAGGAAATTGCGGCGAGGACTCCGCTTTTTTAAGTATGAATATTCCAAACTTCGAGTCAGGACGCGTGGAGAATGGCAATTTGGTGATCTGCGATGCGCGTTGAGTAAGACAGTAAGGGCGTGCACGAATAACGAAAAAAAGTACCTCCACTTCGTCAGTCTCAATTTTCGTCTTATTTTGTTACGCAGCAGCATTTTCTACTCTGTCACCAAACACCCTGTATATGAATTTGATTATCCTCTGGTTTCGCGACAGCTTTGAAAGCGGATGCACGGTGGTATGTTTAATGAATATTGACGACACGATATTTGGAGCTGAGAGGGGGATGCATTGTAACTATTTCAATCGACGGTGGCTAACCAGCGGCGACAGTAATAATTTAATATCGCTGCTCGCAGGCTTTCAAGCGTCACATATCCATGTACGCGCATGTATTGTGAAATATTAGCAAAGTTGACCGGAAACGTACCGATTTTTCACGCCAAGCTGTCTCTATTTAAGCTACATATCGCTTGGAAGCTGAAACTTGACAGAAACGTCTGAAAGAGATGAATTTTTAAAATATCTAAAATTTTTTACTCAATCTTTTCTGTAAAATTATGCTTGCCGCGAAAAATCTTGCGATTAAATAAGTAGATAAGAATCTTGTGTGTAATAAAGACGCTTTATAATTATTATTATTATTATTATGCACAATAGTTGGGAGCAATCTTCTCATTTCTACTTTCTATGACAAAACGCCTCGCGCACATGGCAATATCGACTTCAGAAATATTGTATGGTGTACCCACGGCTATCAAGAAAACCATCCCATCCCGTTTGCAAAATACGGAAATTTTGCGCGCCCCGACAATATCGATAAGGGATAAATTGTTATGCCAATCGTCGCGGGGGCAAATTCCAAAAGCGTAAGGTGAAAGGTGCTGCGGATGCTAGATAGGTATCTCAGACGCACGGATGACAGATGCCGCAGAATGGCAGACCGGCAAGTGGAAGCTTGCCAATTCGGGGCGAGATTGCCGCAAAGGTTTAAGATCCGCGCGACTGCCCCGGCGAAGAACTTTCAGGAAGGAGATGACCCTCGAAACGCGATCCTCCCTTTATTGCTTTCTAATATCATCGCGTCGAGATGTTTGCCTCCGTCCGCGACGCTTGACTTGTGGAGGAGCGGAGGAGCTGAGGAGTGGAGGAGTCTTCTGACTTCTATAATAGCACGTTCAACTTTCGATTTTATATATTTATTTAATTATGGGACGAGCTCATTAAGAACAGAAAATAGGAGAAAACGAACAAATAATTGGGCCTAATTGTGTAGAAAGCTACCAACTCTCAATGATCTGAAATTGAGGTTTAGTTTGAAGATATTAATTGCTAATGAAATATAGACTTATATCTATTGGGTATATTTTATTTCTTGTTATTCTTTTACAGTGTTTTTAATGGGTTATTCAATAGTGAGCAGGAAAATTAATATTATTTTAAATTTTCTATAGTTTTTGTTTTTTTAACTGTAACCTGAAACTATGACTTGATAGTTTTAATAATTGTACCTATAATGTATGAGTTCTGATTTTTTTGGAAAATAAGGATTACAAAATTATGGGATCCGTACTGCGTTTAACTAATTTCTTGTCATTTTGAGAATTGACTGTCCCCTATCAACAGCTTCTTGTAAAAATTGAATGAACGTCGAGATTCGAACCCCAGCTGAAAGTGAACCGGTTACAGATGATTTCCACCGAAACGTAGGTTCCCGTCGACGATACAATGGAGGGATGAGAAGCGAAATCGAGGGAGAAAACAAAGGGCGTATCCAGTGCCTACCACTTTCAGCGGAGCTGCAATGCGCGGGAGGTGAGATGTCCAGAATCGTTTTAAACAAAGCGATGGAGCAACCGGGCGTCCCAAATGGCTTGCAGGAACAAAAGCGTTCTCGGGGAAAATAACGCTCAACGTTTCAACGTGGAATGGAAATTCTGATGGTCGCATCATTTCTTATGCACTCCCTGCAACCGAGCGCTCAGCGCGGAGGACATCTATCTCCGCGCTCGTCTTCCGGGCAATAACGTTTCGAGGAATCCGGGAACGCCCGCGGCCCGGGGGACGCTGGAAGCCCTCGTAACGTCCGACGGTGAAGGGCGTCCAGGGGCTAGTTGCATTGGCAAAGAGTTTAAAAGATCCAAGGACGTGAATCTTGTGGACCTCGAGGCGGAACAAATGCGCGGGCACACGGAATGCGTTAAGCTTGACACTGGGGACAAGAGGAATGGAAACTGTGCAATAAACGCTCACCGAAATGATCGCCCGGTGAAGGAAGAAGTACTTACACTCGGAACAGGGAAATGCTTTCTTAGAATAATAACTATTGACTATGGTAGCTGTAAATACTCAGGGTCGCCTCACTGCCTAGTAGAGTTGGGCATTTCGCTCCTGCATTTTGTGCGAGATCGTTACAACTATCCGGAAACTTTTAATTACACCTGGCAATGTCGAAGCTGGCGTAGCGCGCAGAACAGGAACAATGGAAACGTGGGTTTAGATAGAGAAAATGTAATGGTTGATGCAGAAAACCGATCAGAAGTGGGGGGTTCCGCTACCGTTCGACGGTAGAGCGCAGACAGCTATACACCCCTCTTCCTCTGTCGAACAGGAAAGCGCGTCATCGGAATCGCTATAGCAACGAGTAGATTGTGTTCTTTTTCAAACAATCCTTGAGGAGCGGTGGACGAGCGAAAAGCTTCTACGACTTTAGAGAGACTAATTAACGGAATTCTGCTCGTTAGTTAAACGGCACTGCTTTCTCCACCAGCGAGATGAACAACGGCCTGACGCTGCAAGGGAACTCGGATCGAGTTTCCCACAATCTGCGGGAAAAGGTGAGAAAAACGCTTGCTCTCCGTCGTGCCTCTGCGCTTTTGTCTCCACGTGCTTTCGTCTCGGGATTTTGAATCGACTGCCGTCGCAATCACGCGAGTTCCCGATAGTTCTAATGCTTATCTAAGCATCCTTCTCATTGAAAAAAATGTAGACGAATGTGCAGTAACTCGGAAGTGACTTGTTTCCTAAACAACCGAAGTCGCGACCCACAGGTTGTAAATCACTGGATTAAGGTGGCCATTTGTCCCCGGAACACTATGTATGTGCCAATTCTGAAATTAAAGTAATCATTTGTCCCCAATTTTCGGTAATACTTCCCGATTCTGCATTTCTTCTTTAACATTACAAAATAATCGATATGAAACCGAAGCCTCGAGTTTGCTTTTAAAATTCTACTAATTTGGTAACAGTGTAACCGAGTTTACGAGGAGATGGGCCCTAAAAAACAAATATTTCATCTCCCCGGAAACACCAAAAAAAAAATGGTTACCTTAGCTTTGATACGTATTATTCTGTTCAATTGTAGTATTTTCAATCTTTCTAATCCTTGTTTCGCGTCGCGATCGCTGCAACAGAAAAATCTTTCACCTTTCCAACGGAAATTACAATATTCCCGACTCCTACAATTTTAATCCCGGATGCGTTAATTTTTACTCAGGTGGAGAAGAATATTCGAGAACGGCGTCAACACCTTCTCTATCTCATAGCGAGCTATCTGGAAGATCATGGGTGAGCATTGTTATTGAATTTCATTTTAATTGATTAGTTAGATGCAATAGTCCCTCTAGCTAGAACGATCTTTAAAAAATTAACGAACGATTTGAAATTATCGTGTTAATTCAGAAATAAATTTGATTTATCAGAAATGGATGGCAATTGATTGGCAATAATTGCCGATTTATCACGAATAAAATATAAACTGAAGAAAGTAATCTTTACAGATTCTCGAAGTCTTCCGACGCCCTTTCGGCAGAAGCCCAGCTACGGGAAGATGTTCGAGTCTGCGATAACGTCGACTTGGAAATGATCCTCATGGATTTCGATGCATATTATCACCTAAGATTCAACAAATATCCCACTCTTTGTAAGATTACAATGTAAGCTAGTGTCTATTTAATTAGTAAATTTGTAACACGCTAGTTGGACGACAAATAGACTCCTTTGCAACAGTAAGCCCGACACTGTCGGGTTTATATATTCTCTGTAGGGTTGTTTTTAAATTTCGTAAGGCTTTTTGAGCGGGAAGGGGTTCACGAATTTCTTACAGTTTCTTACAATGGGGAAGACGGAGTCAGATACCAATTTTATATAATATCTTTTTTACCTAATTTTCATTAAGAGTAGGCTAAAAAATGATGTTTCATCGCACGCACAAAACCGAATTAAATAATTCTATAAACGTTTAAAAAAAATTTAATAACTGAAAAAATACAATGTAAAAAATATTACGTAAGGGAGGAGGGGTAGAGGGTTGGAATATAAAATCTTATAAAAGATTTTAAGAAATCGAAAAAATTACCGTTACGTAAGTAAAAAAAATGGCCTCTATACAGAACGAAAGTAATCTAGTTATCACGTAAAAATAATACACTACTGCCACCAACATTCAACTAATCATAGAAGGTCCTTTCAAAGTCACATCGTGTCTGAAGAGTTAAATTATTTGTTTAAATGCGTGTACCTCGGTTGCAGGAATAATCAATTTGCAGATTAAACTTCTGCTCTAAGTCTACGAATTAAAAAACCCTGCCGACTCGCAGAAACCCATCCAGATACGATACCCGTCGCCCAAATTCTAATGCTAATCGTGTTTCCCGGAAACCAGCAACGTTATCTCCGGATTTATTCGTTCGAAATGGATGAAGTGCTCGAAACGCGTTGCGAACGTGTCGTACGCGGGTTTATCGATGTTTCGAATGTTACAGGGGGAGCAAGAAGTGCGCCAAGGCGCAAAGTAAGCACGAGAGCAGGAACGCGAGCAGATGTGACCTGGAAACTAAGGGACCCGATCAGCAGATAAATAATTTAGTTCCACAGGATATCAGTCTCGCGATGACGGTGATGCCGATTTTCGGAAGTGGTGACCAAGCTTCTACAAAAGAGGCGCCTGAACGATCCACCTGCTCGAATATAACGAAGGCCATCAAGGATCTCTATCCCGAGGACGCGGAGCTGCAGGGCATTGCCAAACAGATCTCGAAAGTAAGCCCATAGGAAGTTTTCAAAAAAGATTTCATTCGCAGAGTCGATTCTGAAGCGTGTGTTGACTTAGGAAATTATACTGACAAATTTGAACGTTACCTGGGACGATGTGAAAGGTCTCGACGAGGGGAAACAATCCATGTACGACGCCCTTGTTTACCCCATCAAGTACCCGATTTTCTTCCGTGAAAAATTTAGCCCTTGGAAGGGCATCTTACTGTACGGGCCACCTGGCACAGGTGAGCTCTCGTATTAGGTTCACGTTTCTAATGTAAGGTGACCATTCGTCCCCGGAATTTTTGTCCCCAATTCTAAATTTAAGGTAATCATGTCGCTGAATATACATATTTTAAACCGGAATTTGAAGTTTTATTAAACTGTCAGGGTTAAAGTTAGAAAATAGGCGTTTGATATTAAAATTCTACTAACTTGGCAACAGTGTAACAGTGAAAAAAAACATATACCTGGAATGCCCCTGGAATGCCCAAGAAAAAAATGGTCACCTTATTCTAATGTGAGAAATAATAGATGAATAAAGAACTCGATAAACAGGTAAGACAATGCTGGCAAAGGCGGTCGCGACGGAATGCAACTACACTTTCTTCAACATAACAGCCAGCTCGTTGGTCAGTAAATGGCGAGGGGACTCTGAGAAGTATATTCGCGTAAGTTGATTGGTACCTATTACTGTACCGTTGATTCTTATCGTCACACACCATTCAATTGGATAGGTACTTTTTGATCTTGCCTACGCTCAATCACCCACCATCATCTTCATCGACGAGATAGACTGGATAGCCACGAGCATGCAGGATAACTTGTTATCCGAACCCGCGAGAAGATTTAGAGCTGAACTGCTTTCCAGGCTGGATGGAATATTATCCAGTGAGAATTCTAATGTCATGTTGTTGGCTGCTACTAACGTTCCTTGGTGAGTGTTGGCAATAATATGTGGCGTACACTAATTCTAATTATTATTAAAATTCACGGAAGAGGATTTCAACTGAACTTCTTCTGACGAACCTAAAATAATGAGTAAAAATACGTGGGGAAAAATCTAAGGGGTGGCTCTGGACCTGAAAATAAGAGGAAAATCAAGAATAAGGAATTTGCGTTTGAGCCTTCACTTTGTAATTATTGTTTAAGTGAGAAACGCCTGAAGAATGACAATTCGGCGATCAGCGGCGTGCGTTGCGTAGGTCAATAGGGAAGGTTGCATGCGCTCCCCACTCGGAATTTTTCAGCATTAATTACAAAAAAACACAAACATCCACCGCAGTTTCTTTACTCTTGATTTTCGTATTATTTTGTCACGTAGCATCACCCATTTCATTTTCTGCGATTCGTTACCGAGTATTCTTTATGAAAAAGAGCCAAATCCACGAATCGTTTGGTCAATTTATTTCTGTGTTTTGAGTATACCTGTCATAGAACCACTTAAAGTTATATACTTTTGGTACCAGGAACATAGATCCAGCTTTATTGAGACGTCTGGAGAAACATATTTATGTACCGATACCTAATGCAAAAACTCGATACGATATATTGTCGCATTATGTTTCTTCTGAGATAAAAGAAGCGCGCGAATATAATGACCTACTTGCACAAATTGATGGTTATTCTGGCGCTGAGATAAAGTTGGTTTGCAAACAAGCATGGATATCGCAATCGAAGCCTACTTGGCAGCGAATCGAGAATAAAGAGATAACCGTAATGGATTTGGCATACCATATAGATGACATTAAGCACTTGTATGCGGCGCTGAAATTAATTAAACCTACACCCCATAATATTATTAAAAAATACTTAGACTTTCATCGATCCGTAATCGGCTACGCGTAAACAATATATGATGAAAAATTCTCATATAAGTTACATCGCGAGATACTTACTAAATACTTTTCGTCTTATACGATACCCACAATAAATGAAACACTCATCATTTTTAATTCTATTACTATCGCACTGTTTTACAAAATTGTATTTCAAATAAAAAACATTTATACAGTCAACAGTTTTTCCTTTTCTCCTGATTAGTCCTCGCTTGCTTCAAACCATGATAGTAACCTGTAAAAGTTTCAGACACTTAAAGGTCGTCACGCACTTCTCTTTGAATCAAAGAGATTAATAATAATTGTTCATAAACTTTCTCTTTGTTTCGCCAAAATGTACAATGGTCTTAAAAGAAGACACGAATATCAGTTGAATACCTGTATGAAAACCACTGATGTACCATGACATTAACATACTCGAAAGTGCATCTGCATCGTTGTCCGGAAGCCTGCAACAGTTTTCCATTAGAGTTTCACATTTCTCGTCCGATTAAAATAGAAAATGATCTATTAGTACAAAATCATGCAAATCTAATGCTTACTTAGCCATCAACTGCGGCGGCAAGGGAGGCGCAGGCGGCATCATATCTACCATAGAATTGAAAGACGGTCCCGGCACAAAGCGATGCTTGTACGCTTTTGTTTCCTCTGATTCAAAATCCATTTTCTCTCCATTGTATCTTCTTGAGTTCACGCATGTCTCATTGGCTTCTGCATTTCCTTCGTTAAGTTTCTCAGCGCGGGAATCCTTTTGCTGAGCTATCTGACTCTGCAAGCCTTCTGATTCTAAAAGAGAACTCAACTCCACCTTCTCCGTATTACCGTATCCTGAAATCATCGAAATATACATAGTCGCTTTAAAATTTATAGAGCACTGTACGCAACTTAATTCCACTTGTTAATCTTGGACGGCAGTTTATTTGACAGCATTACCTACAAATTTTACGATACAAGTCCCTCTGTTCTCATAAATTTTTGTCACTATTGCCTCGTAAATTTCTCCATCCTCCGAGTATACCGCACGGCAAGGTGCTCCCACAATCCACTTCTATGCAGATAAAATACACGTACGATTTAATATTGTAATTGATAAGACAGACAGAAGTTTTGAAACTTTTAAGTTGACAGTTGAAAGTTGCTTTATATGGAACACCTAATACTGTTGTAAAATCATGACCTTATAAGGCTTGTTTGTATGTTGAGGCTGTTTAAAATTCTGCGACTTCTGTTGGGTTTGTGGAGCGTCCACATCCATACCCATCCGCTTGGCGACTTCCTCTTTCGCTAGGTTCACTGCTTTATCGTATGCTTGTATTAGTGCACGATCGTCCCAAACATCTTCATTATCTGCTTTCGCATCCTTATAAGAACATATGCATATGGTGGAATGTACGTGAGTATTTCAAATGCTTCTTTTTATAAAGAAGGCCATTGATTTTCACAAATCATTGCAAATATCGCTAATTAACGTAAGTTTTGAAAAAACTCGTATACTTAGCAAAAAAATATTTTGGGGTAGCGGAACATAACCTCAACTAAAAATAATACGAATACGAACATACATTTCCATTTCCTCGGACAAACAGGACATTGTCATCAGCCATTTTCTCCAAATAATATTAATGAAATGTCAAATTTCCCTTCAAAAATTTAATTCGTTGCATCCTTCGTATACAACTGTATATAAACAATGGCAGCAACACACCGTTGCCAACCACCGCGTATTATAATTTACTATGCAACTTTACTAAACAATTCTATTAGTTGCTTTATTCATTTATTTGTTACTTGAATACATTTTGCATTTTTACATTTTCAAACATTCATTTAATTTTAATTCCTACTACTCGTTGCATTATAACACAGACGAGGTATAGGATAGACCTATCAACTAATGCATTTTTCTGTCACCGGTTTGGGGGATCCTAGCACAGACCAGGTATATACCTCGTTTGTGCCACTACCATCGACGAAGTACCTAGCGTAGCAAAAGCCTGCCTTCAAACAAGTCACACGTATGCAAGCACGCACACACCTTTCAGCATTTCAACCCAGTTCAAAGTAGTTGCTGAGTTGGACGCTGTTCATGAGCAGGTGCCACTACATTGAGTTCTCAAATTATGGGTCGGTAACACAGTTTGAGTGGCGACACAAAGATCCATAAGGTGATAGGTCTATCCTATACCTCGTCTGTGTTGAGTTCTCAAATTATGGGTCGGTAACACAGTTTGGGCGGCGACACAAAGATCCAGAAGGTGATAGGTCTATCCTATACCTCGTCTGTGCCACTACATTCGGTCCTAAAATTATGGATCGATAACACAGTTTTGGTGGCGACACGAACATCCATAACGTGATAGGTCTATCCTATACCTCGTCTGTGATACGATTACAATGCTTTAAAATGAAAATTTATATTTATATTTATGTTCATGAGCAGAGGCCGCTACATTCAGTCCTCGAGCTATGGGTCGGTAACACAGTTTAGGTAACACAGATAGGTCTATGCTATACCTCGTCTGTGAAAGAACCTGGATAGTTCTATACCTGTTCTGTGATCCTATACCTCGTCTGTGGTGATACTACTCCGGGGAGTAGTTCTTCAATGGACCGTCGTCTACGAAGGTCCACGAACAGAGGACCCTGCAATCAGTCTTGAATTTCTAGATCGGTAAGGCAGTCCAAGTTGGGGCGCGAAAATTCATAAGATTTTAGGTATTTTCTATAGTTTGCGCTTGATAAATAAATACGTCACTTTGGAATGTACGTGTTAAGTTATAAACGAATATTTGCAAGTTAAATATACAATTATTTCGAATATCAGAATATTTAAATTATGATACACAGTATCAGTGGCGCACCCACAGGGAGGGGGGGGGGCAGGGGCCTTGGCACCCCCAAAGAAAAATGGGAAAAGTAGATTAGTGTAACCACGACTAAAGTAATTTAAGAGCTTTGTAAGAAAAAAAGGAAACTCGGTTTTATTCCTTAAATAAATTTTTAAAATCACCTAATGAATGTTATTGAATTTGCATTAAAAATATTTCTATCCCTTCAACTCGGCTCCTTCCGAGATTAAATTCTGAATGCGTCACTGCAGATGAGATATGACATTTGAAACTTTTTCCATTTCATTTTTAAAGATACAGACTAGATAATTTATTTTAGTTAATAAAATAAACTTTCTTCTATCCCCTATTGAAAAAAATGAATGGCAAGAAGCGCGTGAGCAAGATTGTTACCGTTCATAAAGATATTTAAGTCTAATTTAGTGAGATCGCTATCGACCGGATCTTGATAGCAGACTAATAAAAGTAACTTCGTTTCGACGCATAATCAATACAGCTTTTAATAATCTGTGCATGGCAGAGCTTTAGACAGAGCTCTCAGACACGGCACTGGTGGCTCCTGGTACCAATAGATCATAGTTTCAATCTTAAATCGGAGACCTTGTGGCGTTCTATTACCATCATCCTTAACGTGTCACGATACCTTCATTTTTACTACCCTCGTGTTTTGGCATCATTTTGTGTTGACGTTTATACAAAATTGTATTTAAATTTTCTTTTTCTCAAGTAATATATTACTTGTACCTATTAGTGGGGCATAGGTGGAGGTAAATATACATGTTACTGCGCGAAATCGGCGAAATTGTCAATATTCCGTGATTCCTCAAATAGCTGGCCTATGTTCGCGAGATAACGATGATATCGCAATGCCGTAACATTCAGCGTCGCCTTCAAACATGATACAAACCTATTGGGCCATGCTGATAACCACTCGATTGCATTAGTTCGCGCAAAATAAGAAACGTGACATCTAGAATTGACAGGTTTAGAGTCTGCATTTGATTCGAATATCTTTTTATTTTGTATGTACTTTAATTCCAACAGGAATATGCTTTTAATGTTACCACAGTTTCCTTTCAATATCATACAACTGTAATTGCTTCATCTTACAGATTATTCTTCCGGTATATTTCGAGGTAGATTTATTTCTATAAATGAACGTTTATCTTTAATTATCCGAATGATAAGCGCGGCGAAACCCTCGTAACCCCAAGCTGCTGAAGGCTTTTTTTAAACGCCCGCTACGCAAACGAGGATACTTGGGCGCGGCATGGTAGACACGTTTTTCAACCCCTAAGTATACTTAACGTTCCTTGTAAAAGGGGCTAATAATTCGTGCATTACGAGGCCTTTTACATAATCGTGAGACTGTAATTAGTTTTCACATTAAGCATACATTTTCAGAATTACGTGAATTCTCACTAACGAGTAAATATCCTGTCATCAAAAACCATCTTTTCACGTATCAACTGTCGTGCTGCGAATAGTACCCAGGGAACGAATCAGTAAATGCTAATAATCGAATGACATTAACTAATAGAAATGCTGGTTCGAATCAGCGCTTATTCTCGTCTCGACCGCGCCATAATTTTTCACGGTACAGCTATGTATATCGAACGAGAATGCAGGTGCTGAATAAAAAGTGGCTTCTGCCTCGCAGCTAATAAAATAATACACAAGCTCGTGACGGCATTCCTCCGGGAACTATCACACCCTCTGAATTTTTTTTACGCATACTGCATGCCCGTTTAATCGAAGCTTCCCCGTGCCTCTCCCTCGGGCATTGCCTGCCCCTTCCCACTTGTG
Organism: Andrena chrysosceles; assembly: GCA_963855975.1. Taxonomy (NCBI): domain Eukaryota; kingdom Metazoa; phylum Arthropoda; class Insecta; order Hymenoptera; family Andrenidae; genus Andrena; species Andrena chrysosceles. The sequence goes on along the minus strand of OY979766.1, from coordinate 2,016,947 downwards.
CATTAAACCAGTAAGTACAGAATTATTACAGAATCCAATGATACTTGCATCCTCCCTTCTAAACAGTATACTTTCAGGCCCGGAGTCACCACTTTCTCGGTTGCGCCACGTATTTTGGCCGAGCCTGTATACGAGCGTGAATAAACCCCGGATCTTATCATCGCGGCGGAGAAAACGATGTTGAAACGTCGCCAGCGCGAACAGCAACGCGACGAGGAGAATCAAGTTGTGCGGGGATCGGACGACGAGCCGCGCGACGTGCCAAAAGTTGGTCCAGGGAGGAGGGCCGGGAGGATAATGCTCCTGGCTGGCAGAGAGCGGTGAGAGTATTGATTAAGGGGTTCGTCGGGAGGGATCCTCGTAGTCGAGGGGGGGTTTTCCTCTCTGAATGCGCGGGGTTGAATGGGGGGGGGTGGGGAAGTCGGCGGGGGTTGAGGAGCACCGACACGGTCCGCGGGGGTGTTTGGCCGGCGTATACTCGCTCCGAGGTCTGCACGCAGCGGGCGCGTGCAGAGCGCATGCGCCGCGCGTACCCACTTTCGCACGCATGCACCTCCGGTTGCGTGTGTATTTGCAGTTGCCGAGCCGGTACGCATTGGCGGCGTGCACGTGGCGTTCCCCGGTCAACGACGAGCGAAAGCAAAGGGGAGTGTAGTGTCGTAAAACTCGATAGCTGTAACGAAAGAAAAGCTTTTCAGATTTCGAAAGAAAGTGGCGACTGCGTGCGGAAACGTCTTCCTCGCGTGAGACACGACGTAAGTTCCTCCGTCTCTTTCTATTCCCCTGCCGTGACGAGAATCGCGCGTATCCCGCCGCGGAATTTCACGCGGCTGTACGTAAGAAATACACAATAGTGTCAGTCGGTTCGTAGGTTCGTAGGTTCGTGCACAGGCGAGCGTCTGGATGAGCAGCGAGGGACGAGGGACCCATCCGTCCCGATAACACGCCTCCTTCTCGCTCTCCTTTTTTTCGCATCCGTCCGTCTCGGTCACACGCCACCGGCCTCCCTCTCTTTCTCACTCTGCCACCGGCAACAGAACCGGCACCGGCACCGAAGGGCTGCAGTTGCGATCGGATGATCGACGAGTGCGCGTCTCTTGTGCGCATCGCTAAACGTCGCTCACACGGCATGTCAGGAGCCGTCCCGATCCTCCTCGGAAACTGTCGTCGGTGAGCCGCAATCTCGACGTTCGGAGCCCGAAGGACGCAGGACTAGCGGAAACGAGAGATGTTCACGGAGATTCGTCGGGTGAGTGATAGCCTTAACATCAATTATTACTTCCGTTACTCGGTGGACGGATACCACCAGCGACTTGAGACGCGGTGTCAGTTTACGTTTGTTTCTGAGAAAAGACTCTGTTGGTGGGGAACGCGGACCGGTAATTGGGAAAGTTATCAGGTTGTTATTCACTGTGTTGATACGTGGTTGCCTCTGACGCGTAGTAGAATGGTTAACTTGGAGTTGGTGCCATTCGTTTTGGAGCGATATCGTTTGAGAGTGAAGCAGACGATATAGGGTTGAGAATTTTCCGATTCCTCGTGACTCGATCAATGCTGGTATCTGAGTTGTTAATCCTTAATCGAGTAATACTCGTAATACGATAATTCAAGTACTAGACGTCGCCAAAGAGGCGGCAATACGTAGCAGCCCCCCCCCCGTCTGTGCGATAAAATGCTTTAGCGATAAAATTGAATGCAATTGAAGTAAATTACGAAGAATCATCAGCCGATCGTGTATAACCTGTGTTTATTTAATGTTAACACGGTGTACAGGGTTATCTGTGTTATGTGTTAGCTTAGCTCGATTTGATTGAGTGGTGGTGAATAGATGCCGTAATCTCGTCCCCACGTGCTTATCCATTATTTCAGTCGATGCCATGCGTACTTTATTAGCACTCGTTGCCGGCAAGTGTTTATCTCATCGATAGGAGAATAACGCATTGATTGCTACTAATTGTCGTCTCTTCGTTGTTATCCCGTTTGATACGAGGCTCGGTGCGAGCACAATGATTGTTACGGTTTAAGAACAGGGTTAACGAGAAGCCGCTGGGATTATTACGTATTCTTTCCAGACACTTATTATTAGGCGATGACTTATTTATTATGCATTCGTAACTGGTATCCTTATCAGCGTACATGCGTGCAGAACAACACATTGTGCAAGGCACACGCCTCGTAATAGGTACCCGGCGCATAACGCGACGCTACTTCTTCGATTCTTGAAACTAGGAATTCGCAACACCTCACGTCACAAAAGAGAGAGTACGCGAAAATCTTGTAGCCAACACGTAACATGGTAACAATATGAGCGACTCTATCAATTTTCTAACTACAGAGACTGAAATCCGCGAGGAGAAAAATTGCGCAATTAATCGTGTTTGCTTTTAATTATAAAAAAGAAACGCTGAGGTAGGTATAGCTTGTGGGTTGAACGTAGCATTCTTGGCGGTTGTCAAAGGGGCATGGTTACCTTTCTTTTCGAGCGCCAAAAAGACGCCGAACGCGGCCCCACGGGCGAATGAAGCTTAAATGGCGTTTGTTGGTGTGCGCGCGATGCGACATAAAGTCATTAAAGAATTTCTAAGGCGTCGGACAACGGCCCGCTACTAGGAGCCTCATTACGCGCATACAGGCGAGAATATCTGCTCCGTTTCTGTACGCGTAACAAGTAGACGATCTTCGCCTTCTTCTGTAATTGAGGTTGCTGTTAACGCGGTCGACGTGCACCTCTGCCCGCTGATAAATTAGTGGGACAAATGTTTGACGAGCAGCCTCGCTCGCTCCCTAGTAAATTCAATTCTTCCAGCCCACTTCTAACTGCACCGCGACTATTACGACCTAGTCGTGGGGATATTCTTGCGGATAGATTAATTCCTTGGGTTCCAAGCCGAGTGTCTTTTATCCAGATACGAGTTTACTATTATATACTTCCATTAGTGTAGGTATAGCAGGTTTATCGATAAGACCAATGTCTTCTTAATAACTTTCCACACCTCACCTCTTCAAACGCTGTTCGATCACATGTCACACAGACACAATCACACGATTCGATGATTCATAAGAATTACACTTTCATCAGCGATATAGTGTCAACGAAGCACACACATGTACTCCAACGAGGTTATTTTGAAACAGTTTTCCTGCGAACAATGCAATTACTCAATGAGAGCCGTCTGTTAATAAGTTGCATCATGTATACAGCTGCTTGGAGAACTGCTATGCAAGTTAAATCCTTGGAATACGTTAAACGATTTTAAGCAGGGACCATTTTGTCGATCTGTACAAGTTACGAAAGCTGCCGCTGGATATCTTTAAATCTGGCTTTCAGACACAGTTCAAGAAACGTGGTTGAACTTTTACCGCACGAACGCACGTTTGCGATAAAAGTGTCGCGGTGCACGATTGACGGAGTCACGGTTTCGAAGCAACTTGTTCGGGAAATGACTGGCCTATGCAAACAACGAGAAACTTGCGAGTGTTTGATTATTGGTGGCTTGCTTAATCACCGTTTGATCATTTAAAGATACCGAATGACACACATTCGTTGTCCCTTCATTGATTAAAAAACCAGAAGCATAGGCATTATCTTCGGTAGCACGCATCGTTTCCTTTGTATGCTGCGTAAAGTAGTTTCGCTTACCCAAACGACTTTGTTAGGAGGCTATCCACTGTCGATAGCCACGTGCACACTATCGACTGAGAAAATAGGAAACATTGTACAGAGTATTTCTTATTTCAATTCACGTGCTCATGGTTTGTAGGTCAATTCTCAAGTTGTCAGTAACATTCGCTTCACATTTAACTGTTCTTCTCGCCCGAAATTTGTATTCCATCCCATTCCTTTCAAGCGAGCATGCGTACCGCGTTCCCGTAAACCCGCACAGATATTCCTCGGACCAACTAAAGTTACGGATACTTTAGACTGTAGGAAACTCTAGACTAATCTTGTTTCCCTAGCATGACACGCTTCAATACACTCTTCCCCTAAGTCCTTGTGCTAGACCACCGAATAATAAATTTCACTACACTACACCATACAGGGTGGTAGTGAAAAAGCTAGCGCTTCTGGGTTCCCAATTTTCTATCGAAATCATACGAATTAGGGCAGTGGTTCCCAAAAGCTGGGGGTCGCGAAATGTTTTCTGGGGGTCGCCGCGATTATATTAAGTTGAAGATTCTTAGCATTTATATATTTTAATATTATTACTCATTGTCATATTCTATTAATGATGTATCACTGATTCTTCATAAATGAAAAAAAGGAAGAGCTGGTTAGCCAGATCATCCGGAGGCACGACCATCACACTAAATAAGATATTTAGATATATTATTATTTTAGTTGGAATTATATTCTGAAATACCTTTTTTACCTTCTTAAATTTACATTATCATATATGGGAGAGGGGTCACAGGTTATATGAATATTATAAAATGTGTTCGCGACTCAAAAAACGTTGGGAAACACTGAATTAGAGTATGGGCGAACTTGATTCCACAACTACTCTTGTAGTTTAATCATTTAAACTGAATTCTTGAAATGTTAGACGTACACTACTTCTTCCACTCGAATCTGAGTAGTCCCTCAATATTCCAGAAATATATTTTGATCTCCTAAGCATTGCATCGCAACTCGCAAGTACACCCGCGACGAAGAAGCGCGGCCCGCAGCTTCTCCTTTCACCGGAAGCGCTGGTAACGCCGCCAAGCGATTCCTATTTTTGCGACTGAAGAAACGAAAGAAAAGGCTTCATTAATTCACGAACTTTCGCGACCACTGCTCCCACTCGTAGTTTCGAAATTTTCTCGTTCATGAGACAGGAATTCCTCGTCCGCCTCCTTTCCGATTAGTGGAACGTCCTGTAGCTGCGCACGTATGATACACACACGCTGATGGTGGTCACGCTCCAAAACTGTTGCTTATTACTTCAATCTTATTACCGCTAACGGAGCATTACCGCGCTTTAGAATTACTTCTCTATGAGTCTCGTAGCCGAGCCTCGCAAACAACCGGAAAATGAAAATAGTAGACGGAATGATACCAAGATATTCGAAGCTTTCCCTCCCAGTCTTTTCTTCTATATACAACGATTTTGGAAATTCAGCAGTGCTTCTTTTCGTTCTTCGCTCACTACCCCTAATTTCAGTCTAATTATGATGGCCAATTAAATCATAAACGAAGCGAATATTCTCTGTTACCAAGCACATATCACGAGGGTCTTACCTACACCCTACTATGAGATTTTCAAACACTCCCTTGTCCTCCATAAACCTGGCCGACTTTATGAGAATTGTTCTGAAAGCTACAAATTACCGTTTCTCAACTCCTCCTTGAGAATTCCGTCAGTGACAGCCGTGGAATGCACGCCTGCATTTCCATATCGTTATTATTTGGACTACACAGGCTGTCTCGCTCGCCCGAGACACCCCATAGAGATTGATAGAGGTAATCACGATCCAGCAGGCTGAAGGGTTTCAATCAACCCAGCGACCACGTCGTTATAAACTGCAATTCTCTCCCTCCCACCTCCTTCGGGTCCTCCTGGGGTCATTAGAGGCTTCAAAGGGTTGTCGTTGACGCTTTATTTACGTTCAGCCCGCTTCTGTTAGGAAGGAAACGTTTTCTCCTCTTCCTCCCTGTGTTCTCGCTAGCGCAGGTCGATTCTAATAACTACTGTGTCCGAGGCCTCTAAGTGGACGAGGGAAGTAAAACAGCTGGGGCTAGTGACTCGCGTTCCATGCTAGCCAAACCACGCAGAAACGTGTACAGTCCCGTGGAACGGTAATTGGACAGGCACGCTCTGTTTATGCGATTTAATTAGCCCCGAGAGCCATGCCATTTGTACCCCGCCGGATTCTTTCGATCTCTTTTCTCATTCCACTGACATTGAAACAAAAAGTGCGCTGTACGTGCTCCGGATCGAGGCGAGATTCATCGCGGACTCTCCGGACAGTCCGCGGCTTTCTACGCTTCTGAAATCGAACTCGAGCTCCGCTCGCGATAGCCAGTGGAAGACAGAGAGCGAGTGTATCCACGGAGTATTAAAGAACCACTTCCAATTTGAGGGTTTTTATAGTTCGATGTCTCAAATGGAGTTGGATATCTGTTACCAATCTTGTACCACTCCAAGTTTTCGGAGTATGGAGCTGTGATTGAGAAAAAATACAACATTCTGCGGTGCCACTCTGCAATTCAGATGGTTCGGTGTGATTATTCATACTGGCAGTACACTGTGAAGAATAAATTTTTTCTAAACAAGACATCTGATGTTCTGCTGCGCGGCTTACAATTAGCATAATATTAGTAACTTTCCAAGTGTTATGTAGAAATATCACATATTAAATTAGTTTCTTCTTTTATCATTAAACTAAATGATTGCCACGGATTCTTGCGCAGCCGAGCTATCAATCAAAAGAATTGGGTTAATAGTTCATATTTTTGTTATGCGCCGACATAACTATTCATAAAAGTATTCGAAACGCTAATTTCTTTGGAAAAACACTTTGAGATTAACTGTAGTTGTAAGTCGGTACTTCGAGTTGCTTTTCTTTTACCGTTTGAACGAGGCATTTTCAAGGTCCTTTTAGTAGGGATTAAGAGTTAGGCTGTTCTAGGAGGCATGCTTTTATTGCGGGCTGCAAACCTAACTGTCTTCGCCCTTGCAGGTAGTCGTTCGTGATTTGGGTACCAACTGCTAGAGTACATATTTACATTTTCCTTGCATATCTTTGCAGATCCTACAGCATTCCCCGAATTGACAGTTTTAAAACTGGCGTCGAGCAAAGAATTCTTGTGTTTGAAAGTTCCTGCACAGCGGAGATCTTCAGCGAGGAAACGTTTCGTTGACGCGGTCCAGTTCACCCGCCGCATTCTACGTTCACCGCGCTAATTTCAAAAGCGTCTGTTCACCACCCTCGCGGAGAAGGAAAACCCTTAATTAGAGCGGTCGGATAATTCTTGACGAACTACGGCTTTCTAGTTGGCGACTTACACCGTGCATAGTAGACACCACAATGAATACGATCACGCTTCTTTAATCATTTTTCACTTAATATTCTACAACTCAGAATCCGCAATATTTAACAGGAAACCACAAGGCTCCAGGTTGAAGGAGAAGTCTTTTCTGGGCTAGGGGTATAGAATATGTCTGGAATCGTCACCCCTTTGTCGCAGATTCCTCAATTAAAAGGAACAAGGTATAACGTAACAGAAAATACCGCGCTTCCGGCGGATCTACCGTATCGCTTTCATCACGTTCTCCCTCAGGTTGCCACGCGACTTTGTCGGTTCCTTTTAGGGATCAGCCCGACGACAGTATCTTCCCGCGTAATCCGCCACCCACGTGTCCGAGAATTACGCGGCTGGCGAAACTCGCACGGTCGTAAACAACGGGGCACACGGTCGAATAAAATTCTCCGAGCTTCGTGACCTGGGTTCGTTCGCTTCAACCATCAGCTGCGGTTGTTTCTGGCCTGCGGTTGTGAGCAGGATCCATTTAGGAGAACGCTGAGTGACATTCATCAAGAGCGATATAAAAATAGACACCCTTAAATAAATCACACCCATAAGTTGCGCTCTTTATAATATCCCCAACTCTACATACACGTCCGAACCTCGAGCTACACTCAGATCCTGAATCCTAGATCGCAGGATCATAGAATTCCAGATCCTCGATCATAGAACCCTAGACTCATTTGAAGCCCCGAATTTCTCCTTGTTCACCCTTTTTAAATTCCAGTGTCTATCGTTTCCACCAACTGCAATTGCAGCCGCGGCGCAGAAAGCTGCCTAGACATTCGGCTTTTCTCGTGGCCCATCCGCGAGCGCCAAGGATCGGCGAGGAGCGCGTGATCGCCGAGTGATTGTCGTCTAGCGGTGTCAGTGTGTTACACGTGCTTGGAGATACAGTGGGTTATCGCCCACGCGCGCCATCCTCGTGCTATAAGCCGGGCGCGCGCGCGAGTACCGACGGATGTCTGCACGAGCATTTGCAACAGCACACGCCGTTTCGCGATGTTTCTGGGAAGCGTCGATGAAGCCGCACGAGCTATCGTCGATCCAATTCAGCGATTATCCTACGAGCCTGTCCAATTGCTGGGCCGGTCGTTGCTCCGCGGACGAGGACTTTGACGCGGTTTTCCTGATTGAATAACGAGAGCCACGCACTCGATGCTTATCTCTCGCCGCGAGCTCGTTCCAGGACCCTGTCAACTGTTTGTCCACCGTCGCTGAAAACGACGCTGAATTTTGCTTCGGTAAATGAGACAGGCGCGATGGTCATTGATGGCCCGCGCTGTTTAGCTTGGTCCTTTTCAGGAAGAGGTTTCGGCGATGGAACGAGGGAGAAAGTGAAGGGGGACTGTAGAGAATTGAACGTGGTCGCTGGTTTCCTGTTATCGAGTGTTACGATATAATTTTTTCTTGGCAATTTGTTGGGTTCGTTGGCGAAGCTCTAGTTTCGCACTATACGCGTTGAGTCATTATTCTGGTCGATAAGATCTTGTTCGGTGCGATGGGCAATTTAATTTCGCTACTTTGTTGGGTACGTGTCTTGGGCAGTTATTCTAGAATCTAGATTAATTCCGTTTTTCTGGACTCTCAAGGTACAAGAAAATGTTGCTTTCAGCAGTTGATTGAACAATTGTACATATATTTGTACAGTTAGGAAGTGCAGAGTGCGATTCGCTTTATGTGCCCGGGATAGGAATTAATACCCTCGCATCGTATTGATACGCTCTCATCTCTGTCAAACGATTTTTCAGCAAAGTATCCAATTGTTAATATGAGAAATTAATTTTTGTCGCGGAAATCACTTTCTGAAAGCTTTGCAAGAAATTGCATTCGAATACATGTGTACCCCTTTTGTAATTTCGGAAAATCGAGAACCACTGAAAGTTTCTTTACCAGAACATATTAAAATGCGTCGAGCAATCCACGTTCGCGTTCCGACGTAACGAAAATGTTTACACATTTTCTGTTATATCATCGCGCTTCGGGAACCTCGTAATATTTGACCGGCGGAATCGTGAAATGCTAATGGGGGAAGGTTTGCAAAGATTTTTCCACTTTCTCATACGCTGTGGGAATAAATGGGGCGTGCGCTTCAATTAAAACAATCTCCCTTCCTGATCCAGCGTTTACGCCCGTAGTTAAATCGTCTGGACGTGGTGCGTCCTGCTTCTAATCCACGAGAGATTTATTAAAAAATCGGTATAATTTATTCGACGCGTGGGTGAAGCGCAGCGCTCACAGAGGCTCACCTCGAGCTGCTTTTTGCTCGGCGAAGAACATGCTTCTTTTGCAGAATTTAGAGGTCGCGCGTACAGTGCGAGAGTATGCAGACTTCTTCAAATAAGATCAGCATATTCATCTAAATTGTACAGGGAGTGATTCCTCGTTTAATAATAAGTCAAAAGCTTGGAGAAAAATTTAATTTTGTATAATTAAATTCCTTCTTCAGATTCATACAATTCTAGTCTATTATTATACAGTAGTGTTCTTCGTACAAGTTGACTGCTCTGGATATGTGTACCAGAGATGGGCAAAATTTTTTTTTAAATAAATTTCAAATAACGAATAAGTTAAGTTTATTCGTCAAACTTTTATTTGATCCGTTATTTAAATAATTTTTTATTTAGTTAACGCCCAACTTTGATGTGTAGGTAGGTACTGGTAGTGAGATAGGAAAGAGCAGGAAGTTTCTTAATCCATTTCTTACCTAAACCGATACACCCGTTCCCCATTAATTTGTCGATGAAGGCGTAATAAGCACGCGCGAAACCAGCACAATAAAACCGTCCCACGTCCTACCACCAATTTCTCGTCAGTGCATAGGCATTAAGTCTCCCCGAGCATCGATGTCTGCGCCGACAAGCCCGTGTAATTAAGAGATACACCGGTGCCAAAGCAAACAACACCCGCCGCGAACTCGTTATCTTGACTTGTTCGTTGCATCTAGGCTCTCACCTTGAGACCGACACGCTCGCTTCCCTGCTCCATTTGTCACGATAACGCGAAAGCGGCATTAATTGGCGGGCTGTCGTTGAATAATCGATCACCGCGGCCGGCTGATTTATGAAGAACTTCATCGCAGCGGCTTCGAGGTGATATCTCTCGCCCACGCGCTCGCGTCAGCCATGAGAAACTTCATAAACGATCGCCCTGCAATCGAATCATCGATGGGGAATCGAAGAAACATCGCGTTTCACAGCTGCTTCCCGCTGTTCGGCCGCGAAAGGGAATATTCCGTGCGATCTTCTAAACGTTTCCAAAGGGGACAAAAACAAGCGAGACCTGTTGCCCGGAGACGGGTGTTAGAATCGTCACCTGTTTACGACGGATTGCATTACGCTGACCAGAAGCAGTGACGACACGTTAATAGATCGATGTCGAAGGACACACGTAGGTTTGTCCACCGAAGTCACGCGACACGATCGCAGGGATTTCATTTCATCAATCCACAAGTGCATTCTTGCATCAGCGTCCGCCGACGATCTCGCGTCATCCGAGGCGATCGTCGTGTCCTCCAAGCAGCCTGGAAGGATTTATGAAGATTCTTCTGCTTTTTTTTAATACTTCCTCTGTTTAATGGCCTAATCCTACGCAGTGGATTCAGTAAAATCGCGAGGCATTTACGCGCGGCGGATCGCGTTCCCCGGGGGCTGTCGATGAATACTAATGGCCGGCTTGAATGTTGGTTAAATACAGAGGCGTTTGTGGACATTACGGACGCAAGGTTTATGAAAATTTATATCGATTCCTTGGAGGTTGGATCGTGGAGTAATCGAATAGTCCAGTAACACCGACAGGTACAGTATCGTGAACTTTGAGTCCATTTTCGTGGACATTCCCATTTGTTCATCGAGATAAGAATCATATGATTCCTCTCGGTAGAGAGGAAAACTACAGCCTAATAACGGAGATAAAAATCTGGAATCCTTAAAGGGGTATTGTACTTTAGACGGTCAAGAGAATCGATTTTTGTACACTTTCTTAAAGAATATTGTTCCAAAAATATATCTGCAAAGCCCTGTATCCGAACTCTTCAAATTAACAAAATTGCGCTGCCAAAAATTTGAATTGTTTCACTCTACAAAATTTGTAAACATTACTGAAGCATGGATAAATATATGAATTAAAGTTTAACAGAAACAATTGTATAGATGCTATACAAAAAAATACGAAAAATTGTCTAAAAAAGCGCGTTGTAAACTAGAATACCCCCTTAACGAAAAAGGATGAGAGGCGCACAGAGCCAGTGTACCAGAAAACCTGCCCGATCATCGAACGGTACCAGTCTACCACCTAGCAATCCCCGACATACGCCCATCAGAAAATCGAAGCCGCGATCTCATCCCTCCGAAGGCTACTATCGAATGCTATCCGACAGCATCCTATAAACAGACGCCCGTAACATAAAACCCATTCATTCCGAAAACACACTTGAAAGTCTTGAAGCACGCTCGGTTTCCTTGCTGCCAGTCATTCGGCACGGCCGAAAGCGCGCTCAGGAGGTCTTCGACCACTCAATCTCTCGTTCCGTTTATGGTTACAGCGCGGCCTCCGGACGACTTCCGGCATCGTGTCGTTTGATCCCACGATTAATCTCCGCTCTTTATTCTCCGTCGGGAGAGTCGGGAGCGGGGAGAGTCGAAGACTCGTCCCTTTATCAGATCGCCCGTTTGCGCGACTCTGCTTGGATAAAATAAGAAAAAAGCAAAATGGAACACGCTCATCGTCCCCGCGTGCGATAAAGCGCGCGGTTCAAATGCTACGCCCGTTTTTGTTCCAGGCCCACGTAATCGTCAGACGCGCTGCAAGGCACGGCGTCGCCAGGACACCTTCGGTAATCTAGAGTCTGGAAGCTGAGGAGCTCCGCGGCGGATCTGAACAGGGGGACACCCGGAACAGGGAATAAACCGTCGCTTGGGGTTGGAGAGGGAGGAGCTGGGACGGTGTTTAGCCCTTTCCGCCAGCAGGATGTCGTACACCAATCGATTCCCGTCTTCCCAGCACACTCGTTATCGGAGCAGCTGGGGACCCTCTTCGGTGACTGTGTTCAATCGCGCCGACGTACCGCGGCCCTCGCCGGAAGAGGAAGAGTACGCTGAGTTCTATCACGAGCGTCTCCACTCGGCGCAGAGCAGGCAGTTGCTGCCGCTCCAGGAGGACCTGGCCGATTGGATCAATAAAACCTTGAGTGAGTATTTAAGTGATCTTTAACGGGCGCTTGGCAATCGTGCTGGGCACCGTTCACTGCTGGGGATGGAGGAAATGTAACGAGGTCGTAAATGATACGGGGGATAAACACTATTATCCACTAGACTATCAAGTATGAGTTTAAACACTGTATTAGGTACCTAGCCTCCCAACCGTGTAATCCTTCAATGGAATTGTTGTTTTCGTGACGGTCCGTGTACACCGCGGAGCTCCGTTTTCCGCGTGGCCCGCGATGGAAAGAAATCGACGTGATGTAATCGACGATCGGACGTTCCACTCGCGCACCCGACCGCTGTTTTTTCCGCGGTCGCGTTATTTTCTTGGCGAGCCGCGAGTGCGCCTTACTGGGACCGGTGCATCCCGCGATAGGATGTGGCGTGTGCATCGGACTCTCCGTGTAACGCAGTCTCTCGTATGCAGCGCGCACAAAAGGCTCCCATCTGGCGCGCCACGTGGGAAAGGGTATTCGTAACATTTGGCCTTTCCTTTCGTCGCGTTTTTGGCGCACGGTCACGCGAGGCGATGCGAAAAAATTGCCACGTCCTCTCGGTGGCAATCTCTGTGCCAACCACACGACTCGTTCGAATCGCGCGCAATCTTGGAATTTTAAAAGAATGCCTGACGATTTCATAATGATTTACACTCGGCTTCCGTCTGGAGTTGATATGGAGCATTCTTTATCTGTTAAAATTTCACTCGATTCTCGATAACCAATGCCCGCGATCCCTAGCGTGATACGTCAACGAATTTCAAACTAGGTGAAAGTTTTCTCGGCCAAACTAGATTACTCGCGAAGACCGTGGAACTCGCCGGGTTCTCAGAAGCATCGTAGAGAGCAGATTAGAAGAACCTTAAAACTTTTTTATCCTGGTTCCGCTTGAGAAACTCAGGGGTAAGTTCAACGAATATGAGAGCACGTTCTCTGGTCGTTGTTCGATTTTACCTACTTCTCGCTGCGAGTCGTTACTAACTTCTGATTTCTCCGCGGGTATTTTTAAGCTTACGCTATCGCAGATTTACACGCGACTCTTACTTTTACTTCTCCGAGTCACGTGAAATTCATTTATTCATAACTTTCCGCCGGTTCGTGGTCAAAGGGCTGTCAGTCGGATCGAGTGTGACAAACAATATCAGTTTTGACTGGATCCGAGGAAGCTGAGACGTTTGAAATTCATTTAATATACGGGTTACTTGCTCGACTGATTTCTGATATCAAAATACAGGTTTCTCTTTCTTGTAAGGCAGCTATCGCGAGAAGTCGATGTTTCTTCAATCCTGAGGACTAGTGTGACCGCGTTTCTGAACCAGTACTTTCCTAATACGGCGCCAATACGAGCCGATGGGTAAAATAGAACCGTCTCGATATATCGAGCTATCGTTGTGCAAAGCGAATAAGGCGATTCTCTACCATAAATTGCATTACGGAACCAGAAAAGATCTGGGTTAGAATTCAAGTCTCATGAGGATCCCTAGCAAGTAATAATAATAATAAGACGTCTTGATTACACCAAAATAAAAGCAATATGCACGAAGATGGTGTAAAGGCGAGGCTTAGCTGAGAGCTTATCAAGTGAGAGCAAGTCTATGGACGCATATTAGTATTCTAAAGTTTCGAGAGTCGTTATATTTTTCATACAGGTAAAGCGAAATAGTTGAGTAGGAAGCATTTGGTGGCACGCTTGAAGGAAGCTAGAGTTAAAAGTGAACAGGTACTATCAGGTAAGTAGGGGAGACCGGAGATAGTTGACTAATGAAATTAGATGATTCGTGATATTGAAACATATGAATGACTACTTAGCTCTCTATTTAATGTGTCAGGGTGACAGAAACCCGCGTGTTGTACCTAATCATGAGAATAAAAAATCTAAAAAGTATGGTATGCACCAAGTCAACAAAATACCAATGGTGCATTTATAAAAATTAGTCAACTAGCTTCGGTCACCCCTAATTATGAAAATGAGTTGCAACATATGAAAAAAGAGGTGGACAATTTAGCGGTATAGAAGTTGGGAATGGAGCGTCGGAAATTAGATCGAATCGCGTGGAATATTGAAGACAATAATTGTCGCTGATACTTCACGTCTCATCAACAAAGATTCGCTTTGTCGGAGCATTTGCCAGGACATTGAAATCAGATCGGAGCTTTGTATCATCGATGTTATCTTCAGAGCGGTGCCGACAGTGCTGTTATCGTTGCAGGGCAAGGTTGTCCCCATACGAAACGCCCGTAACGTTGCCATATATTTTGGTGAACGGAGCGCGCGGTTTCGCGCGACCTCGAAGAATCCAGCCGCAAGATCTGGACCACCGTGAAAGATTGCGACACGAGCGGTCTCGGTGAAAAACAACTAATACGCGGATAAGCTGGCACACCGTGTCGTCTCGAGATGCGACTCGAACAGTTCCAATTTCGTATCAGTTACATGAAATACCGCGGACACGTATTCGTCAGCGAAGGAAGCCGCCGTTGCCTTTTTGGAGTCTATTTTTAAAAAATATACATGTCGCCTATTTCAGTGCTTGCTTGCTCAACGACTATGCACTTTGCTGTCAGCGTTGGGGCACCTAAGTACATACATTCTACTTCCCCTCACGGCTGTAAGCACTATAAACAATGATTTCTCTATCTAATCGATGCACTTCAGGAAGAACTATGCGTGGGAGCGATTATCAGTGGGGAAGCTGAGTTGAAGGGAATAAAAGTATTTCTCCAGCAAATTCAATAAAATTCACTAGGTGGTTATAAAAATTGATTTAAAGAACAAAATCTAGTTTCCTTTTCATTTTACAAAGCCCCTTCTTCGAATATAATAGAGATGTACATTCAATACTAGTAATCGACAACACTCGGTCTACTTAGATCACCCTTACGCCATTCACTCTCCCGTCTACCCACTCTAAATCAATGATAATAAGCGCGATCAGTTTATTCGCGAAATCTAGCGTCGATGATTCCCAAGAAGTGATCGATACGTAGACGTATCTACCATGGATGACTGGCGCATATTCGTGATTAATTGCACACACGGCATATCGACGTGCATCGAACGAGTCTAATTATATCGCATCGCAATATCACGCTGACATGCCGCTCGCTCCGTGTAGTTTCAAAGCCAGAACGACGGGAGAGATGGGTCGGCAGCCTTTACGCTGGAGCAGTGTGGGTACCTCTGCCGTGTGTAGTTACTATTCTCGTTCGCCAGTATACGATTCAAGTGCACACCCACACTCGACACCGCCGCGTAGACCGCTTGAAATGCAGCGTGCCGGTCAGCTCTCCCTGTCTGCATTCAATCGAGAGGGGAATATAATGCGAGGGTAAGAGGCGCACGGGGTGTGTTTGCGTATGCAGGCCAGAAAAATAACGGGGACCGGCGAAGTCTCAGTATTTGATCGGAATTATTTCGCGTACGACCGCGTTCCTCGATCCAATTACTAGCGTGCCCCGCGAAAGAGTAAATGAATGCGCGCTACAGCGATTTGCATTATGCTCCGACGCTCGGTCTTTGGTGGGGAGGTACCTAGTAGCGTTCGTGTTCATTCCACACGTGTTGTTCCTTCTTTGAAGGTCTATAGGTGCAATATTTGAAGAAGCCTATTACATATGTATGAAACTCCTAAAGTTCTATTCAGAGTTAATATTCAGATTTAAATAGCAGATCATATAAAACTTACTTTAAATTTAGATTATTTCGCGAATAAAGTTACGTATTTCATTCGACAATAATTTTTTTAACTTTTATTCGTTATTCAAAATTTGTATTTAAATCAAGCTTCTGCCTATCTGTGGTTCTATTCCATTGTGCTCGCGAGAGATAATAGGATATTTTTATATTTACTTTTTGTACTATTTATATAGTTTTGTGTGCTATGGGGATACCCGTTTTTAATACTGATAATAATAATTATTTTAAAAGTATCGAGCATTAGCGTCTAATCTTCTCCAAGTAAATTACCCAAGCGAACGACTATTGTAACTGGCGTAGAAATCCCACGGAGTCGTCCCACCCACGCCCGCCAGCCGTCAAGGTGTCAAGGCATCCGCAGACACGGTGGTTGGGCGAATCGCCGAAATTCCACGGAGATTATTGAAATAACGTAGGGAAGAGTCGCGGGACCTTTCAACCCACACCCCGAGCCTGCCGCGGTTGCGATGGGTCTGACTCAGCCGGAAGTCGGCCGGCCACCCCTCTTCCTTCGTGCCACTTCTTCTCCCTGCATCGCGGGTACCTGAAGCCGCATTACGCATAATGGGCGTACGCCTTCCTAATACGCTTGCGCGTATGCGAGCTCCACCGAGTCGTGAGGCCGATGGGACGACGCGAGGTGGTTCTGTTCGGCATGGGTCATGGGCCATGGGCGATGGGCGATGGGCGAGCAGCGACCCGTGCAATCGGGTGAGACGAAGCCTTCTGGTAGTCCTGATCGGCGCGCTGATTCAGTCTCAACCCCCTCGACCCTCCATCGACCCGTCCGAATATCGCGTAGAACGCTTTCAGAGGCAATCTTTGGACGCATCCAGACGAGACGGTCACTGATACGCGAAGGGAGTATTAACAGATCGGGGATGGAGCGCTTTGAGAGGTCTATGTGAAAACTTTTGTTAGGCACCAGCTGATGAGCATTTGCTACTTTTTATTTATCGTAATTTTGGCAGATTTTAAGGTGTATCTTGTACACCCTGGAAGGAAAGCAAGGGGTTGAATATAGGGAGATCGCAACAGACTGTTCACTGAAACCCTTTTATCCAAGAATTGCATTTGCATCGAATTGGAAGCAAGTGTCCTCGGCTCGGGGACACCCAGTGTGGGGTCCGGCTGATGAAATAGAGATTGTCACATGGTGGTATGTTTTATGGCAACGAGCGATCGGAGTAATACATCGCGTTGGAATTAATGCATCGATCGAACAATGTCAAGGACGACGTCGTGGATGCTGAAAAAGGCTTGAATCGGCAGTAAAGAGGTCAAGCGTGTATTAAAATCGAAGGGTAGCGTATGAAGGATATGAAGGGAATGCAGGTCACGATGTACGGTAGTTATCGATACACGTGACTGTCGCCTATTAGGAGCGAGAAGAAAGAAGACGGACGCCCCTGCCAATAAAACCCAGGCAGAGCTCTTCCGTTCCATGAAACGTCGGCAATAAAGTGTACAAGGCCGCGAAGAAATTGATGTGTACAACGGGGAGCCACTGCCTCGGCTACTGCGAATCCACTTGTTTCCCTTTCCCCGACAAATGCTGTCAGAAGGAGAAAAATAAGCTCGTTAAAGTTGGAGGAAAGTAATGCTTCGGCTGCAGCCATAAATCACGGGCAAAGTAATCGCGGAGAACTGAAATCGAGACATTAGCGAAAAGTGACGTTGCTTCTGTATCCAATGAAACACAACTTCTTACATCGTAAATTATCCTTCCAAGTAGTTTAACTTTTGCGTTATTATGCGCACTTTCTTCCAGACCCATCTCGGACAACTCGAAGACCTCGATGCGCGTGGTTCCCATGGTATAAGAAAACTTTTCAACATTAACACGTATTTGCTCTCAGCCGATAGGAACTCTGCGCGTTACACTCGGTTTCTCATTTCTCTGAAAATCCCACAAGTCCCCACCGCAGCGAGACCTTTCCCTGCTCGACAAAGTTCACATGGAAATCGGCGTTTAATTGCACCTCCCAGCCTGAAACGCGTTCCCTTAAGCGGCATGGGCGAACATCGAGCCGCATTATTGCCCGTCGTAATGTCGAACATAAATTAGACCTGCGCCGGGGTATAGCGCGAAGTTCCGGGTGACCGAGTTGTCGTTCGTCGCGCGGTTCGCACTCGTACACGCTCACGCCTGTGATCTTTCGTAAGATCGAAAGGGGGTAGGCATCCTACGAGAGCAGCCGTTATCACGAGCGACTCGGCTCGCCATTGTGTTACCAGCCATATGCGAACGATATTCGCCAGATCCAGATCCAGATCCAGGAGGCGTTTGTGTGCACGCGGCGCAGTGGAGCGCACATGCTCCTTCACGTGTCTGTGTCCTGCGGAGCAACGTGTGATGGACTTTACTCCATAAGCCTGCCCGTTAAAACCTTTTTTTCCTCCGGTTCTGCAACCCGGGTTTGCACCCTATTGTTACCAGGTCGAGTCACGAGCCTGTGGTTCTCATTACCATCCGTATCTACGAGGCTTTATCGCTCCGTCAGCCCAACCTAGTTCACCATTTCCCATCGTATCCCCTCTATATCTATATACACGTGTTGCACGGATCGTGTCGCGGCCGGAGTTTTCCTTAGATCCTCGGCCGTCGATCGTTCGCAGCGGCAGCGTGGGAGAAGAACGACGGGGGAGAAGGTGTCCTGCACACGTTGCTAGTTGCCACGGGTCCCGCGATTCCCCGCGATCCCCCGCGGGGCACCGTGCCAGCCGGGTATCGAAAAATCGTGGCCTTGATCCTGTTTGCCAGCCGGCAGCCGAACGAAATTGAAATGATTTCACGAGCAGAGTCACGCACGAGTTGGCCTATCGTGAGAGTGTCCCGGCGAGATCATTTCTCGCTTGACCGAGCATGCCGCGGTAAATGCAGTTTCTAGTCCATGCATGTTTTCGTGGATCGATCTGCCTAGGCAGAGGCGCGATGCCCCGTTGGAGGGACGGAAATCGAGATCGAGCCGCGCCGATTCCACGCGGAGGAGATCCGTTGCTCAGGTAGCGGGCTCCCTAGATAAATCAGAGGTGATCCCGAGTCGCTCGAATCGTTTCTCACGTTCCCCGACGGCCGCGTGTCATCTCGTAGACCTCCGTCGCCCTCTTGATGGATCGCGATAGCGATTCGACGCGCGGCTGCTCCAGCTTAATCCGCCTCTTCGCGAACCTGGCTACCGCTTAGAAAACCGATTCCTCAACATTTACATCCACGCTTCATGATTATCATTTATGGGTGCAATGGCGCAATAGGGGCTTCGTAAATTTAATAGATTCAGATATTCGTGTTGCAGAAGTTCCAAATTTCGTTACTACCTAAATTACGAAAAGCTTTAGGAAACGGGGAACTCGAATGTTTTTCGATTACTGACGTAACTTCTCTCAAAAATGATTTGCTTAGTGTAAGCTGTCAAAGGGATAAGGAAATGTCCTTTTCCACCGGAACGCGTGCACCCTTTAGGAGAAACCGTGTTCATGGAAAATTCTGCAACAAAGCGAAAGTCACCCCGCCGCAGCTGGAGAATGAATTCGCCCGTAGTGGAGAGCGTAAGAAGGGTTGCTTCATTGTTTCCAACAATGACGCTACTTCGCCGATACACTTGACTGTTTTCAAGTGCCCGTTTATGAAAAGCTTCAAACCATACGTCGACACAAAAATTGCATTTCACGAAAAAGTACTCAGCAAGTTACGCAACGAATTCCGAATTAAATTTTGTATATACCTATTACGATAAGAAAATCGGCGTTTACCTGTGTTTCAGATGCTAATTATGTAACGGGAGAAAACTTCTTCGATGCCCTCGACAATGGCGTGGTGGTGTGTCGATTGGCGAGGGTGATCCAGGAGAAAGCGAGGACAGCGATCGACGCTGGAAAAGCGAAAGGGGTAAATAGTTATTAATTAATAAAGACACAGTGCGCTCGATACATTAAGGGTTCATTCTACTCTGCCGGTCGAACAATACAATAATAAAAAATACAATTCTATACAGCGAAGAATAATACACATTTATACAAAAAATAACATATCAAATCCGTACATAGAATCATGAAAATAGCCCACTTTTTCGACTGGCAAAGTAGAATGGACCGTTAATGCATCGACGTATTCTACTTTTATTCTATAATAAACGTTTTCGTAAATAACGCTGCTCGCAAATTATTTTCCAGCCAGTGCCGGTGATAAGAGGTCGATGCTGGGACAACGCGGCGAGATGGAGCTTCTTCTCGCGCGACAACATGGAGAACTTCATTCAATTCTGCCGTCGCCTAGGCGTCCACGAGAACCTCCTGTTCGAGAGCGACGATCTCGGTAAGACGTGGCAATTAATTTCAATTAACTGTCGAATCAGTCCGCGGTTTCCACGTTCCCTCTCCTAGTGTCGCAGCCCGACGATCTCTCGTGTCGATTAAAAGCGAAATCCCACCAATTACGTCGCCGAGTCCCGTTTTCGCTGCTCCTGCGCGCGAGTATGCAAATCCAGAACGCTCCCGAGGCGAGAGTAATTGCCTCCGAATCGAGAGGAGAAACGGAACGAGCCTCGACGCTCTTTCTCGCGGCTGACTGGTCCTAAATGCCGTTGAAAACAATGCGCTGCTGTAGCCTCGCGAGTCGCGAGTTACGCGCTCGTGAAAAGAAATGGGACCTCGAGGTCGCATGGAAATGGTTCACCTAGTCACGTGCCAGCTTGATAACGTTCTTTGTTAAACGATCCTTGGGTGGGGTGGGTGTTGAAAGTCTCTGTCGGCGTTCGCAGCTCGACACGGTCAGAGAAGCAGCCAAAGCTTTTCTCTGTTAGCTCTTGTCGGGCTTCCTAAAGCTCGACGTGTCCCAGTTCCTCTTTGATGAAACAGGAACAGGGAACGAACACCTACAAAGAATGTTTGCGATACTGTGTTGTGTATCATCTTGATGCCACAGTCCGACAACTAATTTCCATGTGCTTATTGTGCTTATTGAAAGCAGTGTATTTACGTAGATACATAAGTCCTCTGCTTTGGACCACCTGCAAAGGAGTTTCTTTTCGAAACACTGGGCTGTTGGATATCGCACTGATACGATATTCTACGTGACGTGGAATCATTCTATAGCGTGACGCGTGTAATTTCACAGTTTTACACGGGCAGCCACGGAACGTGGTGCTGTGCTTGCTGGAAGTGGCTCGATTGGCTTCGAGATACTCAGTGGAGCCACCGGGGCTCGTGCAGCTCGAGAGGGAAATTGCCGCTGAACAAGAGAGGGATCTTCACTGTTTATCCGATAGCGGTATATCCCACAGCAGCCTGGTCTCGTGGCAATTTCAATCGCCGTCTCCAACCGCGACGCCCAGGCCGCCGACAGAGAAAATCAAACACAGCAGGTACGTATCGCCTTCCCCTTCGTTCGCGTCCGCGACGATTCGTACGCAAGTTTCTCGCGTCTTCGAGCGACGAGGCTCTCGTCACGAGAGACTCCAAGAGGAAGGGAGTAATCAGAAGGACTCGGGGCTCTCGGTTTGCTGAAAAAGGATTCGCTTAATGGGCGATTCTGCGAGGCGTTACGTTCTCGGAAAGACAGCGCGCGCTTGCCTCAACCGTAACGCAATGCCGTAGGAGTGGCGGCGTTTCTTAGCGTGTAAACCTTACGGTATTTACGAAGTCGTGGAAGAAACGACGGCGTAATTATGATAAGTAACAGAAAGCGTGCGCGCCTCTTCTTAACTACCGTTGTCGTAAAAACCGCGTCGGGAAACGTTTTAATGAAGACCATGATCACTGTATCGTGCCGGCGCGTGTTGGGAAATTAGTGGCGGGCAGAGAAATGAAAATTCTCCTTCAAGTCTGTATTCGATCCCGTAGATTTGGAGAGGGGTTGAGAAATTTGTTAGTCAGCGAATGTTGCGTCTTGTACATTGGATAAGTGGATAAAGAGTTAACGTTGTGCAGTTCAGCGTCAGAGGTAGCGTTGACAGCTACGCGGTGGTTGGACCCAACGAACGGTGCGACCCACGAGCCCGAAATGCGAAGGTCGGTGAGCGATAATGGTCCAACGGGTAGCGATGGCGTGCCCAGCGATACGACAGAGGACGACTGGTCCCGTGGAAGCGCAGAGGATCCGGACGAGGTTCCATCACCGTCCAGCTCACCTTTGCCCTCGCCAGCTGAACCGCCAGAACACACGGGGCCCATAACGGAACTCGATCGCAAGGTACAACGATTCAACTTCAAAGTAAAATAGTTTTTGAAGTAGATATTCTTTAACACTCGATCGGTAGTAGTCTAAATAGTAGTAGCTTTCGAATGACACCTCACAAGGACCCTCCTCTACTTCCTACTTTTATTTTCCCTGGAGTAAACATCACGTACGCGATATTAACTTCACCTTACAAGCTACCCCTACTACTCGACGAGTCTCCCCATTCACCACGGCCTCTGAAAATCTTGTGAATCTTATTTAAAAGTACCTACCACACGCGAGCCTGTAATTCACCTTGTATACTCGCACATGACGTTGCACGCGTAAGTCGCATCGCGTCACGTTCGCCACGGGCGCTGGGAGCAAGGAACAGGGAGAAAGAAAGGAACAATGGAAGCAAACGGCTTCGCTTTAAGCCTTTTGCACGTATGCGTTTGCACGCTCGTAGATCCTCGCGTGTCGAATTCCTGCATGCCAACGAGCGGATGCGTTACCAGGCTCCGCATCTTCCACTTTGCCCGGGACAGACCCGCGCAACGATTTATCTCGCGCGGCGATCGATCGTTCTTCGTTGGACGTCCGCGTGAAAATGCCTCGACGGCAATTTTCATCGGTGACTTTTATACCGTGCTGTCTGCTTTTCTGGTTCTAGGTCAGGAGGGCCACCGAGGCCATTCAGAGACTCTGCCAGTGTCCCTCGAAGAAGTGCTCCAAGCTGAAGGTGCGCAAGGTTGGCGAAGGACGCTACCACATTGCGGGTCGGAACGTCTTCATCAGGGTATGTGGTCTCGTTTAAGTAGTCTTGCTGGTTTTCTCCTTGGGTGTACAGAAAGTAAAATCACACTTCCATTGGCATTATATTTGATACAGTTTTTATTATCGTGACAGAGCTAGTTTCTAACAGGGGCAATATTTGAATCGGAATGTAGAAATATTACTTCTTATCAATTTCCATCATATCGAGCGGTCTTCTTAGTAGATTTCACAGATTGCTGAAATTTTTAGAGCCTTCACTCCTTCGTCCTCGCGAAATTGCTTTGTCTCTCCATTCCTGTAAACAGGGGCGGGCTTGAAGATTGGGCGCCTTTAGCCTAACAAGCCTCTGCAACCCTTTCCGCAAAATATCATAAAATATTTTAATTTAAAAGAGTCAAGGCAATTTCAAAGTTTATTCTATATGGCAACTCACACTTGAGTCATTGCAAATTTGCTGAATGAAAAAAAGATTTTTTTTTTAAAGAAATCTTAAGCCTCTGTGTTTATACCTTTCCCGATTTCTTTCACTCAAAATTTATCGCCTCCCTTAAATTTTCCACTCCCCAAAATTTGATGGTTCCCCAAATTTGTCGCTTTAATCAATACCCAAATCCGCCCCTACCTGTAAGCTTCTCTAAAGTTACTCAGTGTAAGGGTGGATTTCTCGAACGGACGAATCTCGCTGCATCTTGCATACGTCGCGTAGCGGGTGGTAAAAGCGCGGCAGCTAATGACCGTGGTACCGGCGTGTTCGCAGCTTTTGAAGGGGAGACACATGATGGTCAGAGTGGGCGGGGGCTGGGACACCTTGGAGCACTTCCTGGCGAGGCACGACCCCTGTCAGGTGAGGACCCTCAACCGCGAGAGCACGCTGCCTTCTCCGCACGGCAACAAGCACAGCAACTTTCTTCCAATTCGCGCCAAGTATCGCAGCCCTCCGCCGGAATCCGTCTCGGCCCGCTAGCCTAAAAAGCACAGTGCCTGTTACAAGTCCACGCTACTTCACGTTCATGCTGCTGTTAGTCTGTTCCGTACGAGTAGAGAGTACACGAAGGGGGATACACGCCGACGGGGTGGCGTTGCGAGGCGGAGCATTTCTTTATCCACGAACTGGTGATTGACACGCGGCCTGGCTAGGGGAGCTACGCTGATAGAGACACGGTGGGATACGGATGGACGATTGAAATTCTCGTGGACCATAAGAGATCGGACCGATATCACATCTTCCTTCGTTCCAACCACTCGCGGTGCGTTGACGACATTGAGGGATTTCGAGGGTTCTTTCAGGCCTCGTTGAGCAACAGAGTATATACTGTCGATTCACTATCAGCGAATATCCCGGGGGGGGGGGGGGGGGGGAGGAGCGCGTGGAGTTCACGTCACGCCTGCCCAGCTATGTACACGATTGCAATCTCTTCTATTCTCGTAGTCATACTCGTACACGCTGCACCAAGTGCACATATTTCTTACATGCATAAGTTATACAGGGGATGGCACTATTTTTTACCACATGTAATGTAATACCGGTTGGGGAGCACTAATGTTTAACGTACGTCCTTACAAGCGTGTTAATATGCCATCTTCTCGCAGGAAGGTCCGTTCGGTAATCGCGAATACTCGCGACGTTTGACTGTACACAGTATCTTTACCTCTTATTATCCTCTCTTGTTTCAACTATCCCCGACGAATGTATGTATCAACAATGTTACATTCCGTCGGCCCCCTTGTACTCTATTGCCGAGTTACGCATTACGTTTATACAGGATGTGTATGCAGGGCGGGGCACGCTGGTGGTGCCACTTCGATGACTCGGAAAATTGCTTTCAGAGAGTGTTGCGTCGCGCAACGAGTGCCCGTGCGAAATGCGCTGTTAAAATTTACCGATCGCTTTCACATCTTAGGATTCCTTGGTCGATTGCCGATAGTTTAAGTGGCAACGAATATCTTAGATAATACCGAAATTATCTAGATTCATTTTTATACAGAGAAGTTGACTTCCATTTAAAAACCTGATCTATCGCTAAAGTTATACAACGATCCAACCACTTTTCGTTGAAATCAATACATGCAGCGTCATCGAAGCCTCACCGAAACACGTGCCCCACTCCTCTATGTATAAACCCAACGTATACGTATATTTATTTGTACCATTTTTCGTTTTTACGTATTAAACAGTACAAGGTACTACTTTTCGTACGATATTCACTCGCTTCCTAGTTAAAACGGTTCACCCTTTGGGCGCTGCTTCCAATCGGCCCCCGTGTGCGGGGAAAGCCCGTCAGCGTTCGACACTACCTAATCGTTAAGAAACGAAGCTGCGTAATTTTCGCACACGGTGCACGCCGATCGCTCGAATCCTAAATGGAGCACCGAAAGGGTTGAGTGTCATGCATTCCACGGACGACAGGCATATTGACGCTTGATTTGGAAATTGTCTAACAGAAATAGAGAGGAGGGCAATGCACCTGGTAGAGGTAGCTTCACGAACGCAATGACCAAAGTTCGTAGCTTGGTACGTCGAAGCCTGCGAGCAGCTTATCGGGAGCGTCGTTTGCATCGCAAGATAACGATCCACTCTCGATTATAACGGCCGGTGCGAAGCCATTCCAGAGGTCGATCCGCGCGTGTGATTAGAAGGAAGTGCAATTAAGGACTCAGGTAATGCCGTCTTGTCCAAGTCGAGGGGAGCTTTGTCCTCTTTAACGCCGCAGGAAATTGTGCTTTTCGAACAAATGATTCCGTCTTGCAGAGAGCAATGCAATTTATGGGGGTAATCCTCCGAGGTTCGGGATTGCGGGGCACGTGAATGTACTTGACGATTATTACTCATACACGTTTGGTCATTGCTGCTGTTGCCTGCAAAGGCGAATCTCATAGTGCACTTAAGCATCTCTCGCCGATAAGCAATTGTAAGGCACATAGATTATAACGAATCGCAGGGTCGGTCGCAGTTGTTTGATCTTTCATTGTAAATATTCCTTTTCTTTTTATCGTACTCGATGAAGTAATAAATAATTGACACAGTATCGCGGTATGGTGGCAAAGTAATTGGCACCGGGAGATGATTTATTATTTATAGAAACTGTTAGTTACGTTGTGTATTCGAACGGGGCTGTTTTCGAATTGTTTCCTTCCTCATATTTCAGGCTCTTATATTCACCGACCCTGAAATAATTAATTACTCTTTGGCACATAATCGATACGTATTAAAGATCGGCTACATGCAAAATGCTTCACGATAACTGCCATAATATATATGTTTTGTACTTTTATAATAAATACGTAGGATAAGGGATACGGATGGACGAAGTACGGTCGATATTACAACGCGATATGTGTTTGTTGGGTTCACAGAAATGCAAGGGCACAGGCATGTGCAACGGAATACCAAAGCAAAGAAATACGCGACGAGTGTTGTCGGCACGTTGAGGCTGTCAACGTTGCCGTTCAAGGAGTTTTTTCCTTTTTGTTAGACTCTTTCCTCACCCTTACCCTAAATTGACTGTACCATAGCGTGTTACGTTTCGTAAATTATTTGTTCGACGCGTAGTGTGTGTGTAATCTACTCCGTTTAAGGTATTTCGTTCGTATTGGCGCAGAGACTGTATTTATTTGTACATGATAACGCGATGATATATTGCTATGTAATAGTACTCGAGGTGATGTCATTGCTATTCGCAGACATGGATTTTGCTACGCGCGAATGAGACGATTCCGCCATATTATATTACTATAAACGTGTTACTCGATAAGTTTGCCCTAGGTCGATTAAGTTATCTGTACCTGCTTGCTACTACGCAGAGTATCGAAAATGTTTTCATCAGTTTTTCCTAAACGATTTCCTCGGAAATCATTTCCCGCGTGTCGTAAAGTATCTATAGGTTTGCTATCGTATAACGTTATACTTAGAACGATCGAACCTGTTCTAATGAAAATTAATTTATTTCAAGCGTACGCGTTTTGTTAGAAATTGAAACAAACTTATGGAGGCTTATAAAGTGAATTACAAATATTCTGCTTCAAAGATAATGATTCTTAATTTACTTTTCCATGATTCGTAATGTGATACGATCATATCACGTACGGTATTCTCGGCTCTTGCTTAACGTTAGTAATCAAAACATGCTTCTGTAAAACTTAGATGGTAATTCGTACCCTTTCATGTAACGTTTATGGCTAATAACGTTAGCTTCACTTAAGTACGATACTATTTGTGTTAATTGTTATATTTTGTTGAACAATAAAATGTTTAATTACGAATGCCTCCGATGAATCGCACAGTAAACGCGATCGGCGTTTATATCTTCGGGGCTGAGATGTCTTTGGACCAGTTTGTAGGTAACAAATATATTTTTATTTGTCTTAGGGTGCAGATGTTAATACAAAACGTAAATTATGTTTGGTAAACATCACTGTTTTAGCAATAATCAGTCTGATATAAGTAAAACCTATAATTATATAAATGATACAATACGATAGACGTTACAGCGCTTGTAAACTTTGGATAATTTAATTTTAATTTCAGTAGTCAGTTACTAAGTAATTAAAATAATAATACTCGTATGTATTGAGTTAGAATGTGTGGCGTCGTATTCATTTGTTTCAAGACGTGTCGCCAGTGGCGAACGTCCTATTTCTTCTTACTCTTTCCCAACGTTAATGTGTGATGTTGGGGTTGTTGAGCGAACTGCATTTTTCGTCTATTTAATTCTAAAATATCGTCCTCGAGTTTCTTCCTGCTCTCTTCTACCTTCTTCTTTTCCTCCGTGTGATCTTTTTTCAGTTTATCGAACTTGTTGTGAAGCTGAAAGTTACACGCGGGCGTTACGAATCATAAAAAGGAGCACTGAAATATCGCAAGGTGAATATATATATATATATATATATATATTTAAACCTCTTTCTCTGCCTCCTTCAATTCAGCCTCCTTCTCCTTTACTCGTGCCACGAACATCTGTCGCATTTCATCTTCTTTCTGCTGGAGCTCTTGTAGATGAATGGATCTCTTTGCTTCGCAGGTTTGTTGGAAGCTAACCGGTTTATTGTCGCTATCCACATCGCTAAATCCCATCTAAAATTCAGTATGAATCATCGACAGTCGAATCTGAAATTCTGGAGGAATTCTTATCTCGCGAAAATAATTACCTGCTCTAGTCGCTTCTTACGATAGAGCTCGTAATGACGACAGTGCGTCTTCTCTCTCATATCCTCCATGTTTGTCCTTATTAACATTTCGCGCAATTTAACGAAATCGCAGTGCGACTCGTTTTCCACTGCAACAGCCAAGCATTTATTAGATTATTGGAATACATTGAAATGTCGATATACAGATGAGAGTAAGATCGTTTACCTTGCACTGTGCCCCACGGATATTGCCGAGAACGCATCATTTTGTTCCCAACACGAACGAAATCCGTGCTACCGACTACCGCGAAAGGTACATGGGCATTCATACTAGAATTCACTTCTGCGACGCTTTCGTCATCAGTGGGGAATTGATAAATGTGAACCCCATTGTTTTGCAATTCGGATATAATTTTGCTCTAAAACGGATGAAGCTATATAACAAATGTAATTCATAAAAGTTACGATACTTTGGCACAATATTTCTAACGTACCTTGAACTTTTGTAATTCTGTTTTTGATATTGTATCAGCTTTAGCAATAATTGGAATGATATTAACTTTTGTGTCCAGTTTCTTCATGCACACAAGGTCAATGGATTTCAACCTATCACACGTCGAAAAATCATTAGGATTAAAGAAACAGTTAATAAGAAAGATTTTGCATTGCATATTTACCCATGGCCAGTGGGGCAAATAAAATATAGACAAACATGAATGCGACTGTCGTGATAAGTCGGCAGAGAGCGTTTTATTTTTAGTTCTTCTTGCAAATATGCCTCGAATTGAGCATCGATGTAATCAACAACAGCTTTGAAGCTGTCTTCCTTGTTAATCTGATCCCCGTATCCAACTGTATCGACAATTGTGAGCTTTAACCTAACATTGCTTTCTTGTAGCTCGTACGTGTGGGCTTTAAGCTTGACAGAAGGAAGATTATGAGGGCTCGGGGTGGATTCGAAGCTTGTATTAAACAAAGAATCCATGAGAGTGGATTTCCCAAGCCCAGTCTCACCTGTGAGAACGATAACCATTGATATAAACAAGAACAATGATCCATAGCATGCCATATTAATAAATAACAGAGTATTTCCCGTACCGATGCACAAGATATTGAAGACAAATCCATTTTGAACCGATTTATTCACCAGTTGGTCTGGAAGACTGTCAAATCCAACATGACCGGATAACTTCAAATTACGGATCAAGTTTTCCAACTGAAAGTACGAGTTTGCCATGAATGTTAGGAGGAACGAATCGACCGGAAATTAACAGTACCATCCATAAATGGAACGGTACAACGCTTCCGCAAGGCTACTGTTGTTGTGACAGAACAGCGAACCAACGCCCTTCAAGCAGTAAACACTACGCATACATCCACCTGCGTCCAGGTTTATATTTATATATAAAGGGGGACAGCCGAATGAGTATTTGCGTAGGAAAGACAGCCAGAAACAAAGTAACGTAGGCGAGAAATTTTAAAAAAACGACACGTACCTTGGCACGCTCAACATCCGCTGACGCCATTTTTACTACTAGTGACGCCTGCGTTTACTCATACCACTCATACCGCAGTTCTCTGTAACCCAGGGTGAGGAGTGAGGAGCGATTAAGCTCAAGAATGGAGGGGGAAACACCTACAGGAGTGATAGTAATGTGTACGTGAACAGACGCCAGCGCCAAGCCAGCCGAATGGCAAACACACGCATGCACGTACCGCATACGTGTGATTCATAGTACACGCGCGTGTAAATTAAAGATAAAATCTAATCGAATTATTTCCGTACGCCATGTTCCGATTATTGCGTTACGCGTGAACACGGTTCAATAAATACAGAATACAAATTTCATGTATCTACTGTGCAAGAAAATTAACAGATGCAAATAATAAATATCTAAATATTCGGTGGAATTATCCTGAACAATCTACAAAGCGTCACTGATCGCCCCCGCACGAGTAGCACGAACGCGAGGCATTTTCGAACGCGTGTTGCAGTTACATCGTAATGGTAAATCGGTAAATGGCTTGCGTGGCATTAAAATATTCATGCCTATGTTGCGCATGGCTGCATGGCAGTAGTTGCCGAAATGTATAGAAATTGAAGGAGTGGTGGGACATTTTGTTCGGGACTCGGATTTCGGGTTCGTAAACCCCGCTGCCCCCACTGCCGGGGCGGCCGGCGGCGCGCGCCAGCTCGGGTAGCAAGTAGGAACTTACGAGCTCAGTATGTGCCGGAACTGCGACCGCGACGCTAGGGTGTTTTGCGGTGCGGTGCTGGCAGACCCCTCATAACAGTGTCTACTTTCTAACATGGCAGATCAATTTGTGTTGTATTATCATGTGACGGGGAAAAGCTCTCGCGCATAAGACGATCCTTTGTGTAAACTATCGTAGATCCTCCTCGCCGGGGGAAAACGTGTTGCCAGCTGCAGAATACCGTCGCGATGGCGGACATGAAAAGTCCACCGTTCAGTGACATTAAACGGCCGGAGGAGGTGGTGGCGATGGCGATGAACGACAGCCTCAAATTCGCCGTGCTGATCGGGCTGATCGAAGTGGGACAGGTGTCGAATCGGGAAGTTGTCAACACCGTGCTTCATCTGGTGAGTAGGCGTGAATTTTTCTTAAACACCCCCCTCTCCCGGTTCGCCGGCCATCCCTTTCACGGCCATTCCCGCCGATTTCGGAGCATCGGGCCAAGTCTGTCAACTGGAACTGTCAAACCGATACACCGATGTGCCGGGCGATCGTGCGATCCAAATAATTGCTTATTTTGCGCGGATCCAGCCCTGATGGCGCGCGCGTGGATCACAGGTGAGAACGTCGCGAGCGGTTGACAGGCTTTCTTCGCACGATTATATTCAACTTTAACCGCAAAACTGCGCTGAAATATCCCCGATACCTTTATGGAAATGCGGTCGTCCTTGCTGCGCGTTTTTGCCCGCAGAAACGATTCTCGAAATACGACGAACGTCAAACAGCTTCGACGCGTTTATCGCTTGTCATTCGGAGCACAGTGGTTTTACTGCTGGTAGTTCGCTTTACGATTGAAACTTTGCGTATCGTGCGCTAGAACAAATTCTCGTCGCTTGTAACTACTTTTGCTTTATTATGCCAGGCACTGTTACCGAAGCTGTCACACAGGAATAGGACAGCAGTGCTGTGTCAGCGATTTTCTACTTTAATACTAGTAATAGCATTTTATTGCTACTACTATATTATTTCTGATAAGTTCTAGTAATATTATAGCAGGAATATACAGTTTGCACTAGTCACGGCGTGTTAGTGTCGTGTCAGTATAAACCAGTAACAAACTAGTACTCCAATACCCAACATATCGTGATCCCGTTTTGAGAATAATTAAGTACTCGGTAGTACCACGATAGTTATTTATACATTAGTTCCTTTAAAACCTCACACCAGGGATTCTACATATGTAGATCATTGACTTTATTACCAGCAGTTCTGCCTTTTACGATTGCACGTTCATCCACGTACAAGAAGGAATTCTCATTCACTCGTAATTTCTTCGGTGCCCGTTTACTCGTCAAACTAGCCTCCTTCCATACCTGTCTCTTATGTTAATTACCACATAGGTTCTACCTATTACCACGATATCTCGAGGTCAGGAGACCTCGCTGTACAATCGTATAAATGTAAATCTACGTATTTGAGAATTTTACGGTCACGCTGTTGCTACGTTCAGTCACACACGTCATACCCCTCGCGTGAACGCTGTTTACGCATCCGCCGTATCTTTCGATAACATTAGAATTTCACCTAGAACTACCTTGGGCGCAGGTACACGGCCACGTAAGAAAAACACGCCTATCAGCGATCTGGCGCGCACGGTTCCCGCCTGGAAGCATTCCTCAAAATCTCCATCGATCTTCTCCCGTGGAAATCCTTCGCTGGAACCACTCACGAGGCTCGTTAAGATTTCGTGAAAATTGGCTCTTGGTGTGGAACGGGCGTGCGGGGCGAGCGCGGCTCGTTTCCCGAACTACCGAAGACAAATACGTAGCACGTGGCAGCGATTAATGTCGGCCGTCACGGCCGCACCGGAGTTACGATCGCGCGCCGCTTTTTCGATCCCGCCCGCCGCCACGTAGAATTAGTCGTCGATACCGATTGCAGCACCGTTTCCCATTGATCTTCCTTTGCGCCGGACGCGCCGAACGATTGAGACACAGGGAAACGGCGATGAACGTTTGCTCGCCTCTCTTTGACCGTGAATTAATTAGCGCCATTGGCGTACCCGCTGCTATCGCTTAGAGGAAGCGCAAAGGAGCGCAAAGGAGCTGTGATCCTGGCAAATATGGTCCGTCCCGCACAGGGTGTGTCTCAGTAGGTGGGGCAACTGGGATTCAGGTGGTTTTCCATGGAAAAGTCAACGTACAGGATAAAATTTCTTTTATAGAGGATGTAGATTCAATTCCTTTATCTATTTTAATATCGGATGGCTTGCGGTTCCCTAATTATTTCGAGGAGTGTGTCGCTTCTAGATAGTCGCGTGACAGAGTTTTCCTCGAGCCAAGACTCAGCGCTTTCCAATAAGAAATTTCACGATACCACGCGACGGTATTGCACGTGTTCTCTAGGTGTCTTTATCACGTAGGAGCGAAAGTATGATTTGGAGTACCGGGAACCAAGCGAGCCTCGCGCTGGATATACGCGGCGACGTTCGGCGGGCAAATTTGCATAAGTAACTGATAAAATGGGAGTGGTTTTCGAGTTTTTCCGTCTCGAGGATTATCCGTTTGCTTTGGAGCCGGGGTGGCGGGCAGCCTGGCGAGCCTCCTCGCGAACGTGGCGGAAGGGAAATTGGCTAATTAGTTGAGTAACCGGGAGCGACCTTTTTTTCCACCTGTCTCTTTCCGCGTGCTGTGATTATCGAGCGGTGCTTCGAAGCGTGGAAACATCAGCAAGATCCATCCGTAGATACGTAGATAATGTTTGCTAGATTAGATTAGGCCGCTGTTGGACCTAGTTACATCGACGATAATTCGTTCCTCTCGACCTCTAAAAGTTCCATTTTTACGTATTTCCTGTGTCGAGTATATTCAACGCGAGTTTTCGTAGCAGAGCTTATTTTGAAATTATAATATTCTCAAGTGTGCACACTCTGTCTAGCTAGCCCGTGCATATGCCACCGTGTGATTGACAATCGATTAGGAATTCGCGTCCCTCACGCACCAGCATATCGGCCGCCCATTCACATTCCATTTCTTCGATCTGATTTGACGATCCTGTTGAAAAAGCATCACACATTCAGCCAGTATAGTCGTTGTCATCCAACGTACCGTTTATCTCGCTTATGCTACCGGCCCGCAGCCCGTTGAATCGGCTATTGTTACGGTCATGCACAATTAATCATACGGACAATGCACGTCGGGCTTGATAAACGGGCGGAGACAGGGCTTTTTAGCAATTGATAATTAATGCAAACGTGGAATGCGTCCCTTTGGCGCGTTCGTGCGAGGATCACCTATACCCTGCTCTCGCACCTTTCGGAACGCTTCTGTGTGCCTCAGCACGGTTGATGCTCACCTGATATCTATTGGGTAGCGAGTCCCTCGTATTGTAATCGAGCACCTCGCGATCGTAATTCGTTGGGTATAAAGTATCGTGTTGGATGGAGTCGCGGTGCCATCACTGGCAGAATACGTAATTCGATCAATCTCATTTCGAGAAGCTGGGAGCATCGCACAGTCGATACTGTTCGATGCTTTTTGAGAGGAGGCATTTCCTTTTGGAACAACGTTCTGATGTTTCATCGTTGGTGTAGAGTGTAGACTGTAGCTTGATCCGCGTTTCTGGACGCGGAGATACCGGATAGTGATTTTCGGATTGAGTTAGCCCCTAATGGTATTCACAAATCGGAAGATTCCTCCAATGCGACTTGCATGAATAAACAATCTTGAAAAATTATCAGTTGCGAATGTATAATTCTGCGCTTCTCATCCCGTGAGTCGCGAACCCTAAGGCCAATTAGCACTTATTTATTTTAATATGGTTACAGTGATTTTTCATTAATAAGAAAACTATTAACTACTAAATAAGATAATTAAATATATTTAATATCTTTAAGTATATTTAATATATGTAGTAAGATAATTCAATATTATATAAGTGAGAATTATATTCGGAAATATCTATTTTCTATGTGTTTTTTTTACTTTATCAAATTTACCTTACTTTATATGGGTGGGGACATGGTTATTTGAATATTATAGAAGGGGGTGCTAACTAAAAAAAGTTTGGGAACCACTAGTATAATCAGTAGAACACTTAACAGCCTCCTAATTTTATCTCTAAAAATATTGGTTCAAAAATCCCAAGAATTGTGTTACTATCATACGTATTTTTGCTAAAATATCCTGCAGCCATCGAGTGAATACTGATAAGATGTTACCAGCATCACTGCCACGCAAAAAGAACCGGTTCTGGCTACAGAAATTCCATTGAGTATGGTCAGTCTGTGGGAGACTGTCTAGGAACTTTTTTAGCCATTACCGTGGATGGTTGGTAAAAAATAAATCGTCGCGTGTGTTGGCTCCGCGACATCCTTCTCGGCTCTTCATGACGCCCGGCGTCAGCGTGTTGCGCAAGCGGTGGACGCTTCGAATGCCGCGCGTGCATCGCGAAATTCTGGCCAGCCCGTGTAAATAATATGCGCGGCCTCGTCTCTCCGGTTGATCGATCGTTGCTAATTGATCGGACAAAAGCGCGATTTCGTAATTTCCATATAAATGGGAATACAGATTCGGCGTGTTGCAAGATCGACTGGCGGAATTCATGGCCCTATTGTCATCGTTCGTTTCTATCCGCCTTCCGTGGGACAGTTAGGCGTATTCATCGATCGCTACCAACGGTGGCGTGAATCGATTGTCGACCGTATCGTTCTCGCTTGACCGCCAATCGGTGCAGACACTCAGGGTGACGCGTGACGCTGTCTAGCGGAGTCGTTGCCTGGGCTATGATTTTATTCAGAGCAAAAGTGAAGAGTAGTCTATACACTTGTGATTATAAAATTGCGAATTCTGAGTAGACTTCTAGGAGTAGAATTCTAGTGGTTTCGGTAACAGATCAGTCAGTGGCGCACTCCGGATTTAATCTTGGATGGAGCCGTGTTAAAGGGATGAAAATACTTTCAATGCAAATTCACTAAAATTTGTTAGGTGATTATAAAAATTTATTTAAAGAATACAATCCAGTTTTCCTTTCTTTCTACAAAGCTTCTTCTTTGAGGGTGCCAGGACTCTTTGGCCCCCCTCCTGCTCTTCTGGGTTGCAGTATTGCAATGAATGACAACCCTTCCTCTGTTATGCCATTTTTTCCCCTAATTTATGCATCGTCCCATGGGTGGAACGCGTGTCAATGATTCGTCATCGAATAGATGCACTGCGCGTGTTATTGCAGCTCGCGCACGACTGCCGGTAATCAGTCAGCGCAATTTCCGTGAATCGAGTGACCGGCTATCCCGCGTTGACAGTCATTTCGCCGGGAGACTAATTTTATACCCGCGTACGGTTGTCACAGCTAGAGTGGTCAGTAATTAATTCGGCAACGAGCCACGGTAGGTATTATTTACTTTCCGCGGGGAAATTTGCCAACGTCGTCGGACGAGAGCCGTTTGCGAACGGACGAGTCATCAGACCGCCGATAATGGTAATTGCTGAGGGTTGTCGCGACCGATGATTCGAGGATAGCGATCTGTCTCTTATAATTATCGTTTCTTTTAGATATCCACGGTGTATTTCGACCTGACGCTGACCGAACAAATAACTTCACGAAACAGACTTTTCTGGGTGAATGTACCCGAAGCGCGTCGATATATTCAGTGATTTTCAGGAATTTATAGTGAAGAAAATAATTATAGTAATGGAATAAAGCTTTTTTCTATTTATTACACTATATTTATATAGTAAATAAAAAATATAAAAGCAAAAATATAAAAATGACGGGCAAAACGCAAGAAAAATGTTTTTCGGCTTTTTTCTTTTACTATTTTCGATTTTAAAAGTAGGTTAGACTCAATGAAAATACTTGGTTGTAGTCCCTGCGAGAGTTACAGGTGTGCAGAATAAGCAGTAAATTTATAAAGCAATTGGTTCGATAGGTTTTGAGATTTTATCTTCACGATGTGGACAAATGACGTTTCGAGAAAAACTCGTTCAAAGTTTTCATCTTTAGAGGCCGAACCTCTGTGCTCCCTACAAAATGTCTCTGTAGAAGCTAAAATAATCGGAATTTTTCCATGAAAATTTAACAGTACATTCTTTAGGATATGTATTTTCGAAAAATGTTTAAAAAAAAATCGATTTTTTCAACCCGTCTAACCGGAATGATCCCTTAAGTTTTAAACGAGGGCGTATTTTAGTCGAGATTATTAAAAGCTAAGAATATGCATGGTAAAAGCGTTTGAAATAGATCTGTCACACATGATAATCGCTACGAAATTTGCAAATTAGTGTGTCCCGTATTGAAGATTATATTCAGATTCATTGGATATATATTCTATCTTGGAGGATTTTATAATAGCGCGGATGGCTCTGTATTAATAGTGTATCTACTTGAAGTTGCAAGCCAGAGGTTGCAACAGATTACGCTTTTTTAGTGAACGAATCAAGCCCGATGAGGGAGATTACGTGCACAGTAGTCAAGATAATTGTCTGCAATGAACCAGATGTTCGAGCTGCTGACTCGTCCTCATAACCATTCCTTGCAGCACAGTCCCACTTGGAATTCTTTTTCAGCCCCGTGCAACATTCGATCGTGGCCATCAGCTACGCGGAATATATCGCGACGTTCCAGCGACGTTTACCCCGATATTTATTGCGTCGATACGTTCCACCCCGTCTTCTATACACCCAGACGGTCCACACAAGCTCGTGTATTTAATCGTTAAGTTTCGAGGTATTCTCGGTCCCAGGCACCGGACCAGCATGCCGGCCAGAGTCGAGTGCTATGAAAATATTGGCGATGTGTAACACGTGTCGCGGTTTGGAAAAAAGCGCGCTGGTAAATAGTAGCTGGCTACGCGACGAACCATCGATTCCCGTTAACGTTTACGTTTTGTTCATCCCCCATTGTCCTCCCTCTTCACAATACTTTTCCCTCTGCAATGTCGCGCGCCCTGCTTTAAACGGATCCAGTTTCGAAACTCGATTTCGACTGGGTCGCGAATATCGACGAGCGTGACGCGCGTTATAATTATCCCGCCACCCACCCACCACCCTGCGGTCGTTAAAATAAACGATGATTAATTACACGGGATGGGGGCTGCGTTGTAATAATCCCAATGCTACACCTTAATTCTGACCACTAATTAGTCTTCATTGCAACGACTACGTGCTCCCATTGTTTGTAAGCTCTCGCGGCGATTCCGGCTAAACGGCTGCCCGCTTCGAACCTTGTTATACGTACACGTACTTACACGTGGAAGGAATTAATACGCGACCGACTCGGAGGCAAAGTGAATCGAGCCCTAGAAGACGGTATTCGGTTTCACCGATGCGGAATATCGAATTAACCGTTTCTGTCAGGCTGAACTGTAGGTAAATTCCGATTCCTCGATCCAACCGCGTTTCGTTGGATTCTGGCCTCGCCACGCCGCACGCGGTTATTATTCTCTTCTGTTGTATGAAGGCTGTCTATGATTCTCGTTCGCGTGTTTCACTGTGAGTTCCCAAGTTCAAGGCAACTCGCGAAATATCCCAGGGTTCTTCGGCCATTTCAGACGCATTTGTCGAAACTTTCAGTTGAGAGTTACTTAATATTCGACTGAGAGTGAGTGAAGTTTTAGTTGAAATTGGAGTATCTAATTGCAATCACTTCGGGAAAATCCTCGTACCACTGTGGATCAGAGTGCCTTTGAAGAATTCTCTTGTTGCACTTACAAGGGAACACCGCGAACCCTTGTTCACCGATTTGAACGCAACTTTGTGGGTTTATAGAGTGACTCAAGACAAGAACAATGGTATGTTTTATTCGTGCCCAATCGCTCTTTAAGGGTGTGAAAACTAACCGCAAAGTCAAATAGGTACTCCCACCTTTTCGCGTAGAACTTCTAAAGTACAAGAGACAGAAAAAAATGGTTCAAACAAAATTTTAATGATGAAAACTTCCTTTAACGAAATTTTGAAAAAAGCTATTCTTCGTCAGGTATTTTTTAAACTCTTTTAAAAATTTTGTTAACGAAAGTTTGCAGCGTTTATTTTACCATTAAACTTTTGTTTAAATTTGTTTTCTGTTTCTTGTACTTTAGGAGTTATATGCGAAAAAGTAGGAGTGCCAACTTGACTTTGCGGTTAGTTTTCACAGCCTCAAAGAGCAATTGGGCACGAATAAAACATACCGTTGTTCTTATCTTCAATCATTCTATAAACCCACAAAGTTCGCGGTGTTCCCTTGGTAATGGTCATTTCCCCTATACACTCAGTAATCTAAGTAGTTAAACGTTCCGCTTCTTGTTACGGTTATCGCAATGTCGAAGGTCACCGTAAATAATTTCGAGCGAAGGTTATCGCGGCAGTAATTGCACATTGATTCAAGCACGTTAGAGGCAGAAGGATAAAGATTCTATCTTCTGTAATTACCGTCACATATGTCGCAAAATTGCCCGTTTCCATGGCTAGACGATCCATCTTCTGTTTTCAATTACAAAATTGCCTTCCACTCGCGTCGGGCAGGCCTGTCACAGAGGACAAGCTAAGTGCATGGGACGCACTTGGTTTGAATCGTCTGCTACTGGGACAGTGATGACATAACTGCGTCTTAACTCGATAAATTCATTGCGGTTACAGTAACAGGTTGGATGATATTCGCTCCTGTGCACTGACAGCACATAGTTGCGCGTTATCAAATCATATACGGAACAATTTGGAGGTCCGCGTGCTTATCAAGTACAACCGAAGATCGTTAACGATATTAGCAAACTTTCGTTGCTTGGTAGAAAAAAAATTGTCTATTCGTGAGTAGATTCGAGAAACTGATAAATCTTTATCATTGTAAAAGATTTCGCGTTTAGTGATCGAGTGGCAAAATTTCCTTTTTTATCCTCAATCACTTTGTTACTGTACAGTTAAGCTTTCCCCTCTTTTCTTTGTTACTTG
This sequence comes from Andrena chrysosceles, assembly GCA_963855975.1. Taxonomy (NCBI): domain Eukaryota; kingdom Metazoa; phylum Arthropoda; class Insecta; order Hymenoptera; family Andrenidae; genus Andrena; species Andrena chrysosceles. Next base: position 1,977,869 of record OY979766.1, on the reverse strand, counting down.
TTGGTATAGAAAAGCGTGGTCTGACGTTCACGTATCTGCCGGAGAAAAATCTGCGGCGATAAGCGAAATCGTTATCGATACGGCCTGCTTAATCGCGCTAATCTCGCTGTGCAAATAGTGGGCTATCTCTCGATTCGGTGCATAGCTTGCTGGTATCGGAGCATGCTCTCATTAGAGGGCGTATTTCGTCGCGTGAACTCATTTACGCGTACACGTGCATTCACGCTACTCAAGCCAAGCCCGATAGAACATCCCTCGTACAAGCCACGCTGCTCTACGGGCAAAATTCTCTCGGCTCTTCGCACGTCGCATCGCAGCATCCTTTAAATGTTTCGTTACACCCCGACGCCACGAAGTAGCAAAATATGCAGTGCTCTCCTGCAAAGCGCAATTTAGCAATAGAAACTTTTTACTGTAAATTGCTGGGAAAGTTTCGAGAGGAAGCTAGCAATATCCGACGTAGAAAGTATCGGGGAGAACTCGTCGGCGTAGATAGAGAAATTCTCGCAGGGCAGAAATATGCTCCAAGTACGTCGTAAATATTAAATCACGATTAATAAAGGAATGGGCCGCGATCAATTAGCTAAATCCTTGGCAATCGAGGAAATTTGCAGAGTAACATTTTGGATGAGTTCAGGGAAGCTGGTTGAGTCGTAGAAATTAATACTCGAATTTCTAACAGAACCGTAATTATTTATAAAAAAATTTCCACGACAGGATATACTGTTCCCCTGTGGTTGTAGTAACTGAATCGAGACCAGCTGAATTGTAAATGGCGGCAGATACCTGCAGACACTCGTTCTACCTTCGAGACTGCACTTTTAACGCGTTTGCTGGAGCAGTAGCGTGGAGTAATAGCGCCATAACGATCGAAATTTTTGGCAGTGGTCCACGCGCATTTGCTGCGGGAATTTTTCTGCCGCTTAAGGGACGGCTGGAGAGACAAATTTTTTAACCGCATTTCACAGCCGTGCGGTGCTCAAGCACCCGTCCAAAATACTATTTTAGAAGGAAAAAAAACGTCGCGCCCGCTACTCGGAGCTTTTTAGAAAATGAAACTATCCGTTGTGCTCCGACGATGTTCTCTTCACAGTCTTCGGGTATTTTAAGGATACGAGGAACGTTTCCATTCGAAACTTTGAATTTAATATCAGCTCGTCGATGAAAGCGTTTGGCCTTGATCCAGCCGTGTTTACTGCGGCATTCCCTTGCTTTTTCCCTTTATAAACTAACGCAAGAATTTCAGAGGCCCTCCCCATCGATAGAGGGTACTTTTATTAAAGCGTAATCTAGATGGTAGAAGAAACTTGGGCGGTCCCACGTTCAAATATTCCCGGACAAATATTTACGTTGCGAATGGGGTGGAAGCAAGAGCGCTATTAAAACTTTCGCAATCGTACACTCGTACCTAGCCATGATAAATGGTACAATTGAAACGGGGCTGATATTCCGCGCAGGAGTGGGCAAGAAACGTGAAACAACATTTTCTTGCACGATACTTGGTTTTCGAGAAAAAAGGGGCTTGAAAATACGTGGGAGCAGGTTTGGTTACGTGCGCGCGTCTCGCACGTGACTTCGGGATCGATTTTCTGAAAAACTGATGCTCGTGCGAGAAAATCTTACCCCACACCCGTGGATTCTTTCTCGAACGTGGAATCCACTTGCTCTTGTTTGCGACGCGAATTGCGCGTCGACCCTCTCATAATTCGAATAATGGAGTCCGAGTCCTAGCAACTGCGCCACTGTCTTGACTATTCGACTCGAGTGTCTTTTGTTGAGCCTGAGACGACGAAGCGTGGGCGTTTGATTTAATTAAGAATTTCGTGGCGATTGTATATTAATAGGAAGCGTTGATGCGAGGCGGTGTAGGAAGGGGTGCGGAGCTATCGAAGCGCGAACACAATTTCTCATTTCCCTGCGTGTCGTCGGGGGCTCGTTCTTGCCCTCGTTTTCAGCCACGCTCGCCCTTCCCTGGTTCATCCGTTTCTAGTCGCGCGGAGATTTTTCTGCCCGTACTTCCGGGCTAGAAAAACTCGTTAACTTTAGGAGCATGGACGTCGGCGACGACGTCGACGATGAGGAGAAGGAGAGAGGAGCCTTCGTATTAGCGAGGGCTGCAGTGGCTCGGTCAATAACAGCCGCCATCCACCTGCACTGGACTTTTGCTGATGCAGGCTCTCTCCCGCTTCCTCCCCATTTTCCTTGCGCGTCTTGTGCTAAATTCTCGTGTTCCTTTGTATAATGTAATTTCGCGTGACGCTGGAGCGGAGCCGATACTCTGCCACTTGAGATCCGCGATCACCGGCGTCCTTTCAGGACGCTGATAGTCGAACGCTGGTAGTTGGGGCACGCGACTCGTCTCGGCCAGAGGAGACAATGGCACGAGATCCGTTCGAGTAGTCTCCTTTTTCGAGCAACCGACACGCGACGGCGTACGTGGCGAACGCGAAATTAATATTCAATTCAGTTCTGGGGCTGAGTCGAGGCGCGATGGGGATTATTCAGGACAGGTCCTCGAGTTGCGTATATTTCATTGAGGTGCAAGTATATTGCGGAGAGAAGAGTTCCCCGTGCGTTCAGTGTGATTAATTTCTTTGGGAAATAAGTATTGTTGTTCTAATGTGTGATATGGGCGACATGAGTGCGGAACATAGTAAGTAGAGCAAGTGCAACAGTGTTCCTATCAAGTATAGTAGTATACAGTTGTTTGCACGCAGAAATGCACTTTTAGAATTATTTCGTTGCCGGTATGTGTAGTTTTATATACAAATATTTAGTGTGGACTAATAAAAATAAGCAACGTAATAAAGGCAAATTAATGTTCAGTAGATGGGACCTGCAGTCTTTTTGTTAATAGCATCAGTAATCGTTCTTTACTTGCAAGTACCTCGGTTACCCTTTTAAGAAAACTCTTTAATGCAATTTCGATGAAGGCTTTCCCGCGGATGAAACGAATGAAATTGCTTTTTTCAGTTTACGAATGCCATTATCTTGCTTGCTGAATAGTTATGAGCGTGTACGCTGCATGTAATCCCCATTTAAATAAGAATTTCCATTTCGTGCTATCATTCTGCAAGCTCCTCTGGCGCTGCTGTATTGATAAACGATTTCCCTACCTATTTATATCGAATTTAAAAAAGAGAGGAAGCATAGATAGTCGGGTGCGTGGCAAGGCGCGAAAATAGACGGCACAATTGTCCCCCGAAGCGTACTATGAATGCAGAGTAAATAAAAAGCCAATAGATAAAAAAGAACAGTGTAAATTGCGCATAAAGTGGCTCGAGTCGTTCATTATCCCGGCGCGACAAGACAAATTTTGTTACGGGATAACGAAGCTTTTAAACGGCCAGTGCCAGACAACACCCTTAAAGGTGTTATCGATTTATCCTTGGTACTCGATACCTTGAAATATCTCCGTTTAATATCGTCCTCCCCCCAGCCATATTAAAATCCGTAACAAAAGAGGTGCGTTCGTTCATTGCTGCCGTCCCTTGGATGTAGTCTCGAACGCCTTTGTCGAGGAATGTCTGAAGAATCTTTGATATAAACGTCCCTCGGCCATTTCCTTCCGACGCAATTTTTTGTCTTTATACGCGGGGTGGCATTAATAATGCAATATTACGGGAGATACTCCCGGGGCAGCGCAGCACAGATTGTGAAGTTAAATCACGAGCAATGCCGCGAGTAAGGTGGCTGCAGTTGCCCCGTTACAATTTATCGCGGACACTTTATGCACACCGTTATCATTGGATTAGGGCTGGATATTCGTACTTCGGGTCGCACGCGGCAAATGCCTCTTTTAGGACTTTTTTTACCTCGTAAATGAGCCCCAACTTTTTGCTGATTAACGAACCCTCGGCTCTGTTTATTTGCATAATTAGGTGTTGTTCGTTAAGCGGATTACCGTCCGAGACGTTAGAAGTTCGTTTTCGAAAGTAGTTGTTGACTCTGATTGTTTACCAGGAAAAGGCTACACACTTTACTCATAATTAGGGATAATCCCCCTGTAATTTTGCGTAACGCTTGTACTGTATGCAACTTGATAGTTTCGCAGTTAATTTTCGATCGCAGCTGAAGAATAACGACAGACGTGCGACGTGCCACGAGGGCATCGTGGTTTAATTCTTCTCCACTGGAAGAAAAAAGCTTCTCAGAGTAATTTATCGCGTGTGGATGACGAGCTGCATCTTTTCCTCGCCTATTATCTAAAAATGGAATTGCTGTGATTTACGGTTAGGAGTGGAGTGAACGTTTCGTACGCAGCCACTTTTTGCAATATATTTACCATTCCGCTTCTAGCGTTTCCTGGTTCATTAATGGTAAACCAAATACGTTTGATTGGTTCGGTCTTGAAGGGAATGCATTGACAAAATTGATGCAGAGTTTGGTCCCAAAATATCCTTTTCCGAATTGTCTGCTGTGATGTGTGTTGATCCTCCTGGTTTATACCCCGTAGTGAGCCACCCTATACATTCTTCACTCCATATTCACTGTCATTAATAATGCAATTGTCATTAGCATTGCATTAACTCGCCAAGAAGGGTACACGTGTATTATCCACGAGGACGGATTTAAATTCCATTTAAATTTAATTTGACATTAATGATCAACGCTTGTCGTATTCGAATGGGCATCTTCGTCGAGTAATTTGTTCCCCAGGGATTTCGATAAATATTCATTGCGCCAGCCTCAATTCAATTTCATCAGCTGAAAAATCATGACTTGCAAAGATCCGTTTGTCATCCTTTTCATTGTATTACGGTCCAGAAGTTAAGTAATGGAACCGCTGGTCGTTGGCACGGCGATAGATAATGTTTCACGAAGGCAGTGCTGAAATAACCGTGCTGATCCATTCGCTACGCGTGCTGGGAGAGGGAACATCAAGAGGAGAGCCGTGCATAAAATTATTGACGCGGCTGTCGATAACATCGCGTTTGATAAGAGCAACCCCCGTGCTCCCACATTCCGAGAGGGTCGGAATTTTGTTTCCAAGGTTTTGCGGCTTTAAAGTTCGTGAATGGGCTGGCTGGGATTCAATTTGTGAGGCACGAAGAAGAAACAGCGGACGAGGTAAAGGTGGTTAAGCTTGCCGCTAACTCCCCGGCGAAGACTATAATGTTTCGAGTCGTAGCCTCTTAATAAGTTCCTCCCATCCGCCTAAATTTGACGTAAAGTTGAGGGGGACGCTTAACGAAGGCACTGCTTCCTTCTTTATAACGCACTGTCTGCTGGATCTCGCCTCTGAAAGCTGTTACTTTGGGTCGAGCAGCTCGGTTGCTCCGAAATTTACCATTTTCAGTCTGCTGAAGCAGGGAAAAGACCGATAATCCACTTCCACTATTCTTAATACAAAGATAACACTGCGCATACTGTCACTTCCATTTCACATTGCTCGAACGAAACGTCGCCGCTGTAGCGAACGGAATTATTCCTCATTTTTTCACTGCAACTGGAATCGTGAGTGCGACAGGAACTCCCGCGATAACAGATAAATGACCGTCAATTAAAGGAGCACGTGCAACTGGTTTTTCACAGAAAAAAAGACCAATTATCTGTGATCGATAGAAACGACGCCAACCGATCGAATCGGTTCTCGTTCTACGTGCAACCGGTTGGATGTAAGAATAGAGGGATTTTCAGTGGCAGTCGGTGGCAACGATAATCAAAGAATATTCTCCAGAGGTGGAAAGTGGCCAGGCAGCTTCGAGCGCCGTCAGCTCGAACGGCCTAATTTCAAAATAATACAGTGCTCGCATAGTGAGACGTGGGAGAGTAAACACGTTACAGCGCGGTGCTTTTTCCAGCCGTGGGAGGATCGATCGATCGTGTAAAGCCCCCGCGCGCATAACGTGGGTACGTTACTACGTGCGCGGTTGACAGTGGGTTAATGACTCGGACAGTGAATGACAAGACGCGCGTGTCCATCCGAGTCATTGTCATGCACCGGTCTGGGGCGGGCAACGGTCTCGGATCTTTTCAGCCGCGGAAACTTCAATTTCACGCTGGAGGGACACGAATAGCCTCTATCGCGGTGGAAATCGTGGTCAGAACGTACGCGATCGTGCCATCGGTTTCTGACGGTCATGTGGCAATCGACGAAGGGACGTCAGCTTGTTGCTTCGATTTCGGCAAACCGAATATACCTTTTAGTATACCGCTGTCTATAACTGTAGGTATACAGCGCTATTGAAATCTGTTGCAAGTTTTTTTTACAAAACCATTATAATACGTATTTGCCAGAGAGAAATGCTTATTTATTCAGCCTGGTAGCTCGAGGCTACGGAGATCTGGCTCGCCGGGCATCATGCGATCTTTTTATCGCGCTGATTCCAGTCGTTGAGAGAATGCATCGAACGTGCATTATCGTAAAAACGAGGAATCCGTTGCACGTCCACTGAAATAACTTTGAGGAGCGCGTTGGAGGGGTGGTTTAGCTAAAACGAGGGAACGTTACGGCCAGTGGATACGTATAGTTCGAGGGGGCAACTCGAGCATAGAGGGGTGTAATTGTGGCCTGGTATCGGAAAACGAACCGGTTCGCTTTTTAGGAAAGTCCAGTAATCACGAGGCAGACGTTCTAACAGGCGCCAGATGCGGCTTCTGGCAAAAAAGTGCCTCTCTCTCTCTCTCTCTCTCTCTCTCTCTCTTTCTCTGCTTCTCCCCGGGTGCGCATAATGCGAGCTTGAGCGAGGCCGAGGATTTCATTCGCACGACCCTCGCGATTTCACCTCTTTCACGTGAACGCAAAAACATTCTTTCGGGGAACTGGCCGCATTTAAATGAACGCCCAGGCCCCTTTGATTGTCTCTCTAACTCTGCGTTTCCCCCATATTTCATTTAATGCATTCAGCTCGAAGAAGCATTCCCTCCTTTTCCTCGTCGTATTTCCTCCAACAGCTGCTCCCCTTGCTGGTCCTCTCTGGTTTTATGCTTCCTATTCGGTAGGTTTTAATTACTTCTGACTGCGAAAAGAATTTCCGTTTGCGCGTGACGGAACGCTCCTTTGGGGATGAAAATTCCAGTTTTGGGTTTCAGGCAGACACGGGGGTTATAGGATATCGGGTGGATGACGCGTCTAATTTCGAATATAAGACTCGAGTGTGTCAATGAGTATTCATCAGGTTCCAGATCTTTTATTGATGCGTCTATGTTACTACTATAAGCTCCTCAGGCTTGAATAATATATCTATGGATAATCAGGTTTTTAGGAGTTTCCGAGAACAGAGATTAGGGTGATAATAGGACTAAGTTTGGGAAGATTCTGGGAAGCTTAGAACCTCTTCGAAATGTTTAGGATCAGGAGTGATTCAAGTTGGCGCAGGATTCCCATAGTTTCAGAGAACATCTATCCCTAAGTAGACTCTATAGAGACCTTAGATTATGCGATTATAATAGCTGCTGATAAAAATTGAATATGAATTTTAATCGATGAATTCTTTTCTCTTGTATACACCTTTCAGTCGCTTATATTATTATCATGCTTCCATTCATTTTCCTCGGGCATTTACACACCCCCGTTTACGGTTTCAGTCGCAACTGTGGACTTGTTTGTTGGCTTCGTAGCTGATTGGTTTGCTTTACGCTCGTTGGCAAGCTTTATGGTCACTTTTGCAGCACCAGAAATCACTTGTACGCTAACCTCGTAAAGATAATGCACCACCCGCCTGGGGGCGTTTTATTCCGCTTTTTACGCTGATCCTCTCGCGGCGAGATGATTATTTATATCGACGGCGTATTTATACGTGTGCAGCGTACCAAACGATTCAATATAAAGGTCTGGCGGGAAGGGAGCGGCGGGCGAGCCCTATTGATTTCGGGCGAAACTGGTCAATCAGGGGTGGGAGGATATTTCTTTGGCGGGAAACGACCTTTTTCGCCCGCCACCAGAAGCGATCTCGTTCCGAGCTGTAATTTCGGTGGAAATTGAAACGCGACTGCGCGTATTAAGCGATATTAATTTAAAGGCTGAATTTACAGGGTACAGAGCGTAAAAAAAACATGGCCACGGCTTTCAGCGATAACTTTACGATATTGCTGCAATGTAAAGGAGCAATATCGAGGCATACAAAGTGAAGGAATATCTCTTCTGAGTTTGTCAGTAATTTGTAAGGAACTTGGGATAAGAGATGCGCGCTCATAGAAAATCACTAGGGGCCGTCCTTAAATCGCGTAAGGGTAATTTTAGCGATTTCTTATCCCGTCCCTTCCCAAGTATAAGAATTCGTAAGATTTTATATTCCAACCCTCCCCCCAAACCCTTACGTAATTTAAGGACGAGCCACTACTATGAAGAGTTGGATCGTTTGATTTTCAGAGAAACAAAATACTTCACGACTCAAATCGACATGCTCCTACGTTCGAAACCTTTGTTTTATCGAAGTAAAAGGTCTCATTAAATTTTATCGCCGCCAGCGGTTATTTTTACCTGTCCAATTACGCGCTGGTAAATCAACAAGGGATTCCAATTTATTTCCGTTAAAAATTCTCGCATCGTATTACAAAAGTTGCACGATATAATAGGTAATCAAGATTCTAAATGACTCACATCGATTGGATGCCGTCATAAAATCGAAGGTACCATTTTGCCACGGGCATTGTAAATTTCAGGGTGACATTCTGAGATAATCGAGTACGGCCAAGGTGGAACGTAAGAGGCTGCTCTTCGGTGCACTTTTATTAGCTGACATTTCTCTCTTTTATACGGCGCATGGGTCAGCGAATTAAAATATCGATAGTACGGGACGTTGGTGTAACCCACGCGTCACGTTTTTCCATTTCCACTGGCGATCGAGTCTGTATCCACGCTTTCTGAACCGAGACGTGCGAGCAGCTCCGCGTGAACGTGAATTGGAGACAAATTAAAATGTGCACTGACCTGCGCACTGCTCAGAAAAGGAATTCTGGACCCAAAGTGTGCGTAGCGCTCATTAAACGGAGTTGAAAAAAGTAGCTTAGTCATCGTGGGTAGGAAAGTTAATTCTTTCCGAGTTATAGCCCACTCGGTGTCTTAGTAATTTAAAAAGTTCTCGCCTGTGGCCGATCGATTGAACCGCGATAGGCCATCCTCGAGAAACGTTCGTTCCACGGAGATGGTAGATTTATCGTCGCTGCATTCGTAATACGGCCGAGGAACAAATGAGAAGCGTGGATGTTGCTCCAGGAATTATTTTCAACGGGCGAGTGCCCCCCCTCTTTCTCTCTCTCTCTCTCTCTTTCTTTCACCCCTGTTTTCGATGCCTAGGTGATGCGGTCGAGTTAGTGTTCGTCGTTTCCCGGCCTGACCTACATTTCATTCAAGCATTCATTACTCCGCGGATCTTTGGGCTCCCGCGAAGTCGAGCGTGTTCTCCGATTTTTCTTAATCTCGACAATGCCCGTCGTCGAGCCGATGAATTCTGTCCTTGTCATCGGCTTTTCCATCGGTAATGACGAATCGAAGCGATTTCACGAGTTGTTTAACACACACGTTCGATCCTCCAATTTCCGCCGAATTAATACTATTTATTCTACCATAAGCTCGACACGACAAATGCGCGGAACTTTTACATGCTTTTTTAACGTTTTTAAAACAAGTAGAGCTCACGTCGCGCCGTGTCCGCGTCCCTCTTCGAACTGCCGAGTTTCCACCGTAATTGAATAAACAAAAACGCTGTCCCCATTTTAAGTTGAATTTCAATTCTCCGTTTGCAATGTCAACAAAGGTCTTGCCATCTTCACAGTACTGTTTTGTGCCGTGTGCTCGTTCGTGTTGCAGTTGCGATGCAAAAGAGTACTTTGCGAGCCTGTAGAATCTACAGTGTAGATGGTCCTCACAGACATCTTGTAGAATTTTCAAGAGACTCTGCTTCTTGTTGCCACGTGTAAACCGTTTCCGCTACTCCGTTGGACAAGCACCGACAAGCTTGCTTCATTCTATACTCGTACATATTTTCGAGCACGAAATAATGACCAACGATTCCGTGGATGCGAGTTATATCTCGAAAATCCGCACGAAATTCTTCTACCGATTAAAAGTGTCGAGTGCAGGCTACAGAATACGTATTCCATATCTCACAATAATTTGTTTGAACTTAATGCAGCGAAATATGTAGCTCAAAGAGACGACCATTTAAATCGATGGCCAGATGTATGGTACGGCTTCAATTGCATTACATTTGCATTAATGTTCTCGTAGTACGGGCATTGGTTCCAGCACCCTTCAATAACTTTAGAATCCATACGCGTGCGTCGTTCCAGCGATACTTCTAGTGATATATTTCCCTGCGTAGGTCGATACAGCCCCGAATCCAATATATTTAGACACATTTGTAATTCCATGAGTTGGATGAGCACGCTAGACTGCAAGCCAGCGATCGCGCAATGAAAATAATGGAAGAAACCTGTCGTCGGGAGTGTTGGTTTTAGCAGCTCGATTGAACGCTCATCGAAGCATTGCCTCGTATCGAACTTGCCAAAAAGCACATTTACCAGTTTTATGCTCCATTCTACGTTTCGAGTTTGTGCTGGTCACGATTACGGTGCGAGGGAGAATTAAATGGGAAAGTTTCATTCTTTAATTCGCCTACATAGCTCATCGCTGTAAGGAAGAATACAGCTTGTCGTAGATAACTGTTGCACCATCTAGAATGACACGGTTTCAAGGCACTAGGTAACAAGTTCCCAGAGCTTTTAAAGTATCGAATATCCTATCCAGCGACGGAGTGGTACCAGAATAGAAAATTTTTCAATTATTTAAAGTAACGTAGGAACCTTCGACTACAAGGAACTCACATTTTCTTGTCGAACCTTGTTCGTTTTAATTTACCAGATTTTCCCGTCCTGTTTTTTTTTTCTAAAGTAGAGCTATTTCGTATCTGCGAAATGTTGTTCCGCACTAAAATGTTTATTTTACAGCGCCGTCTTTGTAACTGCGCCATAAATTCTTGCGTACGTGTCCTAGAGATCGTAAAACGGGGCTCCGTGTGACGGTTCGGCGGTAAATCGAAGAAAACGCGGGTGCAATCTGCCCATCGATATTCTCTCCTCTCGCCACCTTCGCTCGCTTCCGGTGTAATCTTACTGTAGGTGCGAATTCAAATTGCAGCCACGGTAATTGCGTCGCCAACGAGGTACCGAGTGTAGCGAGCTTTATCGATGGGCCTTCTATGGTTTTAATAACGGTCTCGGTTCCTGCGCCTTTCAGATAAACTATTTCTTCGATTGATAGCTTGACTATGATAATGGCACGCCTCGAGAAGAAACGAATTGAGAACGAATAAAATAGGAAAGCATTTCCTTCCTCGCCGTTTCCTATGCACCAGTCACCCAATCGAAAAAAAATATATACGAATCGAGAACCTCCTCCTTTTTTGAAGTCAGTTAAAACTATTACCCAAGGATAACGCGAGCCTTCTGTGCAATGGTGCGCTATTAAGCAAGCTGGAACACTCGTGGAAGCAATTGGGCTGCCAGTAAATTTTATCGGGTATATTCATTGGGGATTTTGCTGGATTCAGTGTAAATAATTAGCGCGGAAGGCGTAGGTGGATGCTGGTCGCGCAGCCCCTGCATTGTAACGCAATTACCGGGAGTGCTGTTTGTTTACGTTAAAGTATTTGCAGGGAATATGAAATGCTTGCTTTGAAAAAATACCGCGCCGCACCACCTCTTTATTCTGTGCCGATGTTGAAACGCGGGACGAGATTTCTGTATTATGTTATTAAGAGGATGCGTCCAAAGTGGCGGTTTAAAAATCCTGCTGCCACTGAATGGATGGTAGAAGGCTGGGAATTTTTCAGTAAACAAGGCAATGGGACGTGGTTTCCAGAGCAGCTTTTCCTGCAAGCTTGAAAGAAGAATGTTTTCGGTGGAAAGTTCGAAGGGAATGTCGTGCATGTTGGTTTTAATAGATTCTTGAGAAATCTTGGATGGGACGATTATGATCTTGGATTCTTTCCAGTTCAGTGATCGTTCAAACGAATGATTAAATCACGGCTGACGTTAATTGGCTTGCCTGAATAGTCACATCTACAAATGAGAGTTCCAAGTATTGAATTATCGGATATTTTCATTCGTTCCAAGTTCCTGTTATGTTCGACGATCTCTCCAAGAAAGCCGTCTCTTGAAACCTGCCTCTCCAAATGCAGATGACGAAAAAGTAAAAATAGGTCTTAGGAAGTTTTATACAAAAGCTCCACAAGTCTGATTACAGGAGGAAGAAGAGTAAGTTTGTTCTCAATAACAGATTGGAATTGACTTTCGAATCCGAAGTCTTCGTATTCGATTGATACTAATTGGCGGAGTAGAACATATCCTGGAAGTCCCACTATTACCTATTGTTCTACTCTGTCATACTGTATCTACATCTGCAAGGTATATGTCTACAACACGGTGTAGCTATTGTTTCCCAGCAGAAAGAAAAAGAATACGTCTTTGAAGTGTCCCGAGTGCTTCAACGTTTCACCAGCATTGTAGCTAGCTTCGTGAAGGGCCTGATGTCCTACTGATACTATAACATCAGAGCATTCTTCTAAAGGAACATTACTACACTCCTAGGCTTCACCTAGTAGCAATCTAGATCATGGAACTCTCAAACTCCACAGCCAGAAAAAGAATAATTGCATTCATCCGTGGAAGGCAACTCCAGTATGAAGAACAAGTTCATCAGCTGATTTAAAATTAAAAATCAGTATATAGTACCTGCTAGACTAATTTTACAAGAGCTGCGCAACGATTATGTTCCTTGTTAATCTCTCGTACAAAAGTACTCCAGACCCTGCACATCAGCAACAATTGTTTCTAGCCCAATAAATTCCGTCCTGGATGCACCGTCGTTTACTGCCAATATACGTAAGACGTCTTACACGCAAGGTGCACTAACATCTCCCCGGTGTAATATCGACACAGTCTCAACGAGGCAGACTGAAATCACGAAACGAACAATTGGAGCGAACGGAAAAGTGATAAGCGCGGAGCAACGATGTTCTTTGTCGCTCTTAATCGCGGCTATATGTAATCGACCGTGCACGCTCGCGGCGAGATTACCGCACCTACGTAAAGATAGAATACGAGGTGGAAAAAGGGAACGGTGTACTTGCGCGAGGGTTATTCTGTTGAAAGAACAGCCAGCAGCTTCATTCCCATACACGACATTTCCATTTTTGTTAATGTAAACAGACTACGTAATTCTTCGGTTCATCCCCGTTTCGCTTTTCTTCTATTTTCCGCATCTCGTCCCACAACACCACCCCCGTTTCCCTACTGAAATTAATTCAGCGGGATTCACCTGCACGCTTAACCCGAAACGATTTACGATCCACGTCGGTTCCAGTGGATTCCTGTTGTGGCCGCGCTCATTTCAGCCGCGTTCCATCATCCCCGTCGCAGCCGCCTTTAATCGTGGCCGACGCGAGGCAGAGGCGCGTAAGAAGCTTTAAACTGCAACCGGAGATGCGAGGGTAGTTAGATCTACTCGCGTGTCAGATAACGCTCCAAGTGCCGCGAGCTGCACAGCGTGTTCCCGATGCCCGCAACATCCTCTTCTCCTTTTCGCTTCCGTGGCTATGCTTGCACGTAATTTACTCCTGCATATCTACATGTGATACCCCGAATCTGTCGGGATCTTTGGCTCCGTCTCAATTCTTGAACCAGTCGAGGACAATTTGCATCCTCTCTTACTGCCACGTGACGTTCAATGCAGAGTTCTCTGATGCATAGCCATTTGAATATGATTTCAGTGGATTATGCTTCAGATACTTTTCCATGAAAATACAAGATCCACAGGAACGCCCCGTGTTTTGGTACATTGTCCTGGAATCACCGCAATCAACGACGCGGTTAAGTAGCCCAGTACGATTCTCCAAGTTTCATAACCAGCGAGCCGACGTGACCAGTTTACCGCGGCTAGCTTTCCCCCTGCAACAGCGTCGTTTCTCTTCCATTTTCTACCGTCCATTCACTGTCCGGCACACGCGCGACACTTAATTCCATTTTTTATATCTCGCCTTATGGTTACAGCATGTTTTGCAGACGAGAATTGCCGCGTGACACCGGGACGATTCTCGCGTCTCAACGAGCCGCGACAAGTTTTTAATAAAAGCACCCCTTCGAAAATACGGTCGCAGCTGCCGCGTCACGACGAACCGCGCTGGGTTTAGCTATCGAAGATAATATTTCGGCTCTACCCACCTGCGAATTGTTTTCCGGCTCTTCCCTATTTTTTACACCAGCTGCGTTGTGAAAGCGATACACATAGCCGTGCTGCTGCAGCTTCGCTTCCGTTTCGTTTATTTTTCAAAGGTCGCGGCCGATTTTTCGTTCAAACAGTTTTCGAGGGGAATTGAAAGCGTAAAAATGTCGACGAGTATTAGCGGAAACTAACGTGTCAATTGTAACGTTCGATCTTCGAAAGCAAACTTTTCGAAAGGCTGTCTCAGAGGGTTGAAGATGGGTTCTCGTGGTTGAAAAGCAAAGACAATTTTCTGGAAGACGCCCGGGTGAAAGGGGTGAAGTGACTCGAGGTCCCAGGGACATTGGGGGCTAATATAAGATCCGAAACGTCTCTGGAGCGCGGCGCTTGGCTTCCTCGTCTCGTCCGTTCGTGATTAATAGTTCTGCGTTAGACGATCCCGGTTGGACGGGATTTCCAACCCGTTTCACAAACCCGATTCACGCTACCGGCGATACAATTAATTCAAATGTCAAGGCTGCCGCTCAGGTTCCCTTGGATTTCGGTTTTTGCCGGGGTACGCGAGTCAAGGGCGTATCCGCATTTGTTTCGCCTCGATTTCCCTGTCTTTTCGACTCGCCTGCCAGCGAGATCGTTTCACCCCCTTGGCGGGTGCAACCAACGACCAGCGGTTCCGTCTCGAGCTGCCTCCGCTTCTGGATTTACGCGAAAATTAGAGAGGTTCTGCTTTGATAATCTCGCAGCGGGGGCTGACTCTGCTACCTGCTGCAAACTTTCATCTTCGCTTTCCGCAATTGAGATTGCTGCGCGTTCGCTGCTCGCAATCTTCCCCTTAATCGCGGAAAATTGTAAAATGAAGCTTGTCAGAGATTGTGCAAGGGACCTAGGCTCCGCGATACGGACGTGACTTTTTCCCTAACTTTCCCACTGAAAATTTTAAAGGATTACATCTTGAGGAGGAAAGTTTGCAGCCACTTGTAACAATACACTAGCGGACTAAATTGTATCGAACATATATAGCTATACACAGCCACTGTGTGGATTCTGTGCGACCATGTGTTGCCTTATTTCCAAGAGTTTTCGCGCAACGAGAATTGCCTGTCTCTCCAATGCTGTTTGCCCACGGATCCAGGAGATTTATTCGATTTCTTGCGTCGAAATCCACGGTGTGGATTCCATATAAATTTAAATGGATTTGATTCAGGACACGTGTCACGGGTTTTGACAGAATCGGAATTCGCTCCAAGTTCGAGTAGCGACGGGAAGAATGATCGGGTGCACGCCCGACCGGAAAAGAACATAAAGGACAGGATTGTAGCTTCTGTGCGGGGTGATATCTCCGGGAGGAATGAGAGAAAAAAACGTTTAAAATGCATGCACGTATGAGGGCTGAAAAGCGCCGCCTTAGGGTTAGCGAAAGCGTGAAGTATGGAGATGCGGAAGGTATACAGAGGCCCAGACGGAAGGGTGGCATCGCATACGTCAACCCTCACAAGTGGTTGCCGGATATGTGTCAGACAGGTTGTTTTCTCACATTTCCGATTTTTTCCCAGGGGGTGTGTACCGTGCTTGAATATCATATTCAAGATGATACTCAAAGAATAATTGTTTCGAGGACCAAAAAATAGTAATTGTCTGTCCTCGAAGATTTCACTAATAGGACCAAAGTTCTCTGATGTGTTACACGAAAGCTACTTCATCATTAAAGTCTCGTACAAGCCCCCAAAGTTAGCTAACCCAATTTCAGGAATACCCTGTACGTCCTCAATCCCCGAATATTCACCTGGTGGACCAACAGAGGTCAGAATTGATGAAAATCTTGTAAATGTGGTCTGTTCAATGGTTAATGGAAATTGTATTACGTCCGGAGGTTCGAGGACAGTGCAGAGAGGATCTAGCTGAATACCAAATGATGCAGTAGTATCGTTTAGACGCGTCGCCCTACCCCGTAATCGAGCGGGAGCATAAAGAAACCGTGAATCGACGTAAGAAGATATTTCCGCGTTTCATCATTCACGCGAGCGGCGCCTATATTTCATACGGCTTTGAGGCGGCTCCGCGCTGAATTACATGCATTCATCTTTGAGGAGATAAAGCAGTCCCCATTCTGCCCGAGGTATTTTACCGTCCCTCCCGTGTTTGTTGCTCGGCTCCATCGGATGCTCTTAAGTGTTCATACTTGAGGAAAAAAGAGAAGGACAAGAGAGTTTGCTTACGGCGGTGGAGGCATCTTTGGGGAGATGCACGCGAAATTTTCCTCGACCCCCCTCGTTCCTCCCCCGTTTATTGAAATCTGTCCAGCCCGTCTGCTGGCGTGCACTCCCACGCGTTATCGCAGGAAAGACTGTCGAGCTTTTGAAAAGATTTCGATGCCATTGCATTCTCGATCTATTCGCTCGGCGACCCTTTGAGCTCTGATCGGAAGTTGGAGGATAGAGGGGCTGCACTAAGCTCTCGGTAGCGATCGATTCGCACGAATAAAGCAATTTATTAAGCCAGATTAAATCGGCCCCGTCGTATTGGCTGTGAAATTCTCGGAGATGTAACGTTACGTTAGCCAGAACATCTGGGGCATGTTAAATGAAGCTAATGTCCATTTTGAATATTAGACTGACGGAAGAGAAATCTCTGAACGGTCTGGAATTCTCCAGCCTTCATTAGTTCGAGCATTCGCCTGGCAAATGACAGTTTCAGGGTTCGAAAACCGATCTCGCAATGCGATATCGATCGATTCTGCTTCTATCTAGATTTTACGGTGACGTAGGCAGAGCTCGAGAAGCGATTCGGCCTTTGGAGCTGATTGTGACAAGCGTAGCCTAAGGAATTCTGGGCGGTTTTCCAAAAGTCAGGACCTGTATACTGTTCCTTTCTGCAGAATTCAGGAAGCCCTCCGAATATGATATTCATTGGTGTTTTCACATGCTCATCTGAAGGGTAAGGGGAAAAAAGGAGAAATGTCCACTTTTCGTGATTTTGCGATATGCAGCATATTTTTTTGGTGGCAACTGGGGCTACAGAACTGTCGAATCACAAAGGGTTATAAAGTTCAAATGCCTCCGTGAAATAATTTTTGGTTTACGTCCACTCTGCACCGGAACAAAATACTTCATTTTTTCGATAAAGCTGTTTTGTGACATTCCCTGTTTCCCCGCACCCTTCACTTGTGCTCACAGAACTGTGGAAGATATTTTCCAGAGGAAGGCTAGAATATACCTATATTAACGCAATTCAAAGTGGATGAATATACGCAGCTTGACAAACCACGTGCGTGGTTCACGCGACAACAGCACTGGAACGAACGCTTCAAATAACAATGGATGCTGCGAGCTTACGTAACAGACGTATTCTGCCGATTTCCGCTGGTCGACACTTGGTTTCAACGCATTTCTCGCTGTATTCTCGTCATTAAAACGAGCACGTGCGATCGTGTCACCTGTGCGTGTTCGTTTCTTGCTGAAAAGCGTCGGTTATATAACACTCGGCGTCACGGGCTCGGCGATGTACCGTGGACACATAGATTTTTCACCAGCTCCAAGCAAGAACCTATAAAATATCCTCATTAACATAAAACGTCACGCAGTACAGCTGATTTCCCATAGTTCTGCATAAACACTTATTACCATACATCAATATTTACAAAGATCTTACGCTCCACTATTTCAGTCGACTCTGACGGGTGCCCTCCAAAAATTCCACATAGCCCGCGCTATCTTTAGGGGCGATAAATCTGTGATGCTATGGAAATTCGTCGATCGTTACGTGACACGAGTGCTCGGGACAAGAACTCCCGGTAGACGCTTGTCGATACTTTCCGCAGAACATCCGAGACTGTGGACGGGAATGCTAACTACGTTCGTTAGGCGATTCCGTCGTTGCGCGGGGAGTAACACTTGTCGTTTTTCACCGAGAGGAGATAGAACAACGTCTACTTAAGGTTCTTGTCAGCAGTGTCGTCGCGAAGGAGTTGAGACGCGAAGTAACGTTGATTCTATCCTGCACGGAGGCACCCTCGAAACACTTAGCCCCACGGTGTTGTTCCGTGCGAGAACAAACGACAGTTAGAAACCGAAACTGTCTCCTTCAATTCGCGACTACGGGCAAGTTTATCCGATTAAAGCCGCTCCCCCGCCCGCGACGTCCCCTTTCCTTCCGTGCAGCGGCAAGTCGCCGAGAGCTTTTTGATAAGTTCCTTTCGTGGCCTCTGCCGGGGGAGCTGGGATCGGTGGACGGCGATCTACCGAGCTATTCGCCTCTCTCACGACAGGGCCCAGACAAAGGAGCCTCTCATCGAACGAAATCGTAGTGGGGCTTTCGAATAATCACGGTACTCCCTGCATAATTTCGATAACATTGCAGCTACTTTAGTGGCACGGGAATCTGGTCGTTGGAGAGCTTAATGGCTACCTTCAGAAGTAGATGTTATCGTTCTAGGTGGGGGTTACTTTGGATTATTAGGTTCAGGGGGTCGATAGTTTCGGTGGCTTTGATTCTGTTTTTTCTTCAGTTTTGGAGAGTGCGATTTGGTTATATCCAAGATCATTAGTTGACCTATAGTTGACATTTATGCTGCAAATTAAATCTATCGATTCGTTTCCTCTGTTGGTATGTGCACTGTCTTGCAACGACGCCTGTAGAAAGTTGTAAGACAGAAAAATGAGTTGAAGGACGGTGAAGTCGATTTTTCAATGTATCTGTTTCTCCTATATCTCGTTACATGCATCTCGGTTAGCTAGACAATCGTTACATAATGTGTTACGCGAAACTGGACGAAAGAGAGAACGGTTATACAATGGCACGTCGAGGAGTAGTTGTCTCGGGTGAGATCCTATACGGGGGCTTAATTAAGCCGGTGTTAATTCGCTTGGGTATAAGCAATAATTGATGTTCGAGCATAGTGGCAGACTGGCAGCCTGCGTCTAGACGGAAATACGTTAGACCCTGACCTCAGAACGACGATTCGCGAGCGCGTAGTGACAGTGATTCGCAAATCAATTTTTATTTATAAGCATATTCGTGTTAACTACTTAATGCTGATAACTCTCATGGACGAGTGTACCTATTTCCGTAATGTATAATTGAATGTGATTTTATGGAATGGTTCTGAGAATGAAAACGGGGCGATAAGTTTTCAAGAGTTATATGGTCCTTCGTGAAGCACATTCGTGATCCGTTGCAAATAAATTTTGGAAGAAATTAAACAACGTTAAAGAAATCTTGAGCGACGTGCTTCGACGATTAATTAGAGTTTTGAAGGTAAGAGAAGGGTAATCAGATATTGATGCGAAAGCGAAGAAAGGTGATGTGTCAAATGTTTAGAGTAAGTATCGCGAGCGTTCGTTTCCTTTTTTTATACTTATTCCTACATCTCTGACTACCCGAACGAAGCTAATTACTAGCGTGTGGCAGGTTAATTTCTCGGTGGTTACGCATCGTTTGAAATTAAAGACCGTCAAAGAATACTGAGCTACCGGCGAAGTACGGTTCCGCTTTTGATATTCCTCGAGAGAGAAACCGTCAGAAGACGAAGCCAGTCCCCCGGGTTAAAGTTTCGTTGACGAAAGACGGCGAAGATCCTCAGACCGTCTCCAATTAGCGCCCTATAATTACGATCCCCGCGAGTCACGAGGGCCCGGGCGCAGTCGTGTCGACAGAGAATTATCTGTTTTTCTTTTCTTCTTTCTCCTTTCTTTATTTCAGCGAATACATCCTTTCGCCAAGGACGCGCAATTGTTCCGCTGCATTGTGCACGAAAGAAATACCGTGCGGGGCTGTTTCATCGCACTTTTACGTCTGACTTTTTCCCACCGCTTCTCCGAAATTGAAATCTACTCTCCTACCAATTATCCACGGGATCATGCAACAGAATTCTTCAGAATCGTGATCTAATACCTACACCTGATCAAAGATATCTCTTGACGCCCGACGGATATTCCTGAACACAAACCCCTCTCCCATGAATGGCGAAAATATACGTCGCCCTTAAATCGTCGCTCATTTCCGAAAAGCATACAGTATGCACGCTACTTGCGCGCCACAGCGAAGGTTTAATTACAAAAAGAATTTCACATAGTATGAAGCGTGGCGAGGTTTCTCACGTTCGCCTCAGGGTGCTCGGATACTTCCCTTTCCCACTAATTTTTCCTTCCGTTTCGCGTAAAGGGATAAACGAGGGCCTTACGTTGCCTCGTCAACTCACTGCGACGTAATCTAGTCTCCTTAAAGCGGTCCTCGATTATTCGCCACGGAAAGCGACGTGCAGAAAGCCGTCTCGCGATACGTGCTCGCCAAATGTATTCGCCAAGTGAATACCTACAAGACGGCGGCGGGGCGGTTTAATAAATAAACAGCGTGGCAGTCGATAGAGCGATTTGAATGCACCCCCGTACGGAAATCGAGCGGGATGCGCTTCCTTTGAAATGTCAGAAAAGCTCGTGACGCGTGCAGAGCCGCGGGAGCATGCGGAGGCGCGCATGGCAAGCTCGAGCGAATAGATTCCATAGAATCGACGCCTGTCCACGAGCACGTGTTGTCCAGGATACGTGGAATCGCAGTCACAATTCACCGCGGTAGCTTGAACGAAACTGTCGGAATGGCCGCGATAATATATCATTGCCCCACGGCCACCGAAAACGTCAGTCTGAAATGAAAGGCTTTGCATCGGGGGACGAGATAAGGGGAGCCCTGTTCGCATTCACGGGCAGAAAATGAAAAGAACTAGGGGGTAGCATTGGGGGTGGATATTTGGATCGACTGGGGGAGGAGAAGTTTTGCGCTTCACTTTTCATATGTAGAAATAAAGGAGGAGCATTGGGAAGTGGAGCTGGAAGCTCGGCGAGTCGTTTAACTTTTAGAAACAGAAATGGAGCTTGAACGTTTCGGAACGAATTGGAAAAACGAAGTCGATGGAAAAATTTTATTGGTTCTTGAACTTTCCGTGCTCGTAAATGGGTGATTAGAGGGAGCTTTGCTCTGTACGCTCGGTTCGTCGATGTCGAGAGGAAAAGTGTATAAGTGGAGAAAGAACAATTTCAAGTGATTCGTTCGGATGCGTGCGTTGCAGCGAAAGCTTTCCAGCCAGAAGAGCGATTCCTATTGGGAAATCAAAATGGCCGGAGATTTACTGTTTTATCGGTATCTACCACGGAGAAATGACGAACGTCTAGATCTTTGTCTCGTCACAGTTCGCTGCCCTTTCGTACCGAAATTTCCATAAGATTAAATCTATTCTATAGCGATCGATGGGAAAAAAGACGAGAACGAAAGCGACTGGCGCGCTCTGTCCTATGCAAATAAGGTTACCCGATACTGATAAGGTCCGATAAACCCGATGTCCTAGATACGCCGTATCTGCCATCTGCACTGACAAAAATTGAAGCGTCCCGCAGTTCAATCAGCAGCTTTTTCCCTTTTTAATTCCAATCTCTTCTCATTCCATTTTCGAACAATTCTCCTCGCGTTTCTGCAGGCCCACTACGCATTACTAAACCACAGTGGTTCCAATTATTCGTTAAATTTCAATTACTTCATAATACCCACTTCCCCACTCGTTTTCCTCAATAGCTCAACTGAATTCCCTAAAAACAAGTCAGTACTTATAACTTACCTTCCGTATTGTGTGTATCAATCTTTCTCAACTTATTACAGTATGCATCGCTCTCTCAAACAATCCACTAATTGTTTCGTTCGCCGATTCTTTCCACAAGAATGAGGCCCGCCCCGAGCGCAGCGCAATTATACGGTGGAGCAGCAATATGCATCGTCAGCAAATTTCCTACTCAATTAACCGCACAGTAAAAGCATATTAATTGCCGCGCAACTTGCCGGTCGCCGTTTTGTGCGAGCTATCTCCCCAACCCCGCGCCGTGCGGGGTAGAAGCTGCCGAATCCTCGGGGCACTCTCATCTGATCGAACCACTCTAATTCCCCGCTTGCCCCCCGATATTCCTCGGAAGATACGCTTCCGATCCGCTGACCGAGTTTATATCCTCTATTCGGTTCCTGCTGGTAGCAGCATCCACGCTGATCGCGCGACATTAATGTCTGCTTTACGGCCTCTCGATTTCTTTATTACTCGCGCCGCATCGGGCAGTTCGAGTTCCTCGAGGCGGCTCGGACCGCGGCAAGATGAATATTTATCGCGTACGTCTGCGAAGCCTAGGGGGCAAGGCTCGCGCAGGAAATTCACGAGCCTCCCACCGCAACTTCCTACGTATAAAGTTACGAATGTACAATATGGCCGGTGTTGCGAGCACAGCCTCGACGGTTTGGCGCCCAGGCCGCTCGCATTCCTACCAGAGAAAACCTATGGCTGTCAGTGGCTGCCTACCTACCAGCTACTCCCTATCTAGAGTTCAGCAATTTCCCTATCTGGTTCTCAAGCTCGCGTAGCAGCGTTTAGCGAGCGACGCTACGATACCAGCCGGTGGAACTTCCTTCCTATCTGCGAACTGGCTCGGACACTTGCTCTCGGGCTATTATTAATAACCGTGATTTATCCATTCCCGGAGATGGTAATCCTGGTAATTATGCCTCCTGCAACGTCTGCGCTTCTAGTGCCTGACCATCCTTGTGCGTGTAACTGTTCGAGGACGATTGCGGGGAAGATGTTTCTCGAGAACATTGCCTCTGCTCGTAGCAATCGATCACACCTGATCTGAACCTCACATTCATCGAAATTCTGTTTTCAGTTGTTGATGGTAGAGAGAAGCGACAGCCACTTGCGGAAGAATGCACGTGAACGATTTCGAGATGGAATATTCTCCCTGCAGCTCGTATCAATGTTTTCCTTACGAATTTTCCGACGTGCCCGGGCTTTACTTTGCCGCGGGTGCAGTGTGCATTCTGCCACGAGCCCTCTCGATGCATCGACGGCTTTTAATACTTGGCTGTTCAAAGGGTCCAAGAGAAATACGATTCCCCTTTACGGTGGCACGCTTTAAGAGGCATTGAACGGCGCCGCTTACACCAATAAGTGGACCTCCGTTATCAGCCTCTATCTAGGAGCACGTACATCCTCCGCAGCCCATCTACGGGAAAGCTGTAACAAACCTTTGGTCGCTATCCCTGCAGCCGCTTTGTCGGCGCTAGATAAACTTTTCAATAACTCTACCGTCGCTGCAAATCAATTACACGCTTCGTCTGTATTGTATACACGCTGTTGCCGTACAATCGAGCGCGCGGGAATGGATTTACAGTTTCATTTCCCTGGTGGCCATATTTACACGGCGATAGGTAAAGTATCCGTTAATCGATCATCGTTCCACGAGCTTCTGCGAGGTTATAGACTGACGTCGAAGGTGAACTTTATTACCGCGGCGTTGGAACTTACCTACTTCCCTTCGTTTCTATCCGCGATCATCCCCCTTGCTCCTTCACCCCCCGGATGAAAGTTGCGCGGAAGCTCTCCTTCGTGATACGACCGGAGATTTTATTGCCCTCTAACGAACAAAATCCTTCCCATGAAATGTCGGCGGAGCAAACTAAATTCCGCGTAAAATTCCCGAAGAGATCGGAAGCTCGTATTTGCCCGGGACTTATTCCGCCATGAATTACCGTGCCCCCGTATCCTCCGCCGCCTCTCGCAGGAATTCTCGGTTAAACTTCCGCCGTTCCCTCCGCGCAGGCTAATAAAACTCGTTCTACGGTTATTAGCGCGGACAAACAGACAGCGACACAGGTATATGAGAATAGGAGCAGCGAGCTGGAAACGTATCCCTGCACGCAGCCCGGCTTCAGCTGAATTCCCGGCGACAGGTTTGCGGTCGGAGGGCACATTTCTGCTCCCCGTCCCGGATCTGGATCAACCGAGGCTCGCTGCGTACACGTGAAAGGGTTCGCGCCACCCTCTCGTCGCGACCAAACAGATTTTTGTCTCAATCCTCCTGGGGTTTGCGGATATCAAATATTAATCCTCCTGGAACTTGCGTAGGCCTGTCCTGCTCTAACCTTTCACCAAAGTATAGGGGATGGTAAACGTGTATTTGTCCACTGCTGTAATATTATAATGCATGGACAGGTTCTATCGTTGAACGTGCTCCGAGGGTCTAAACTCTAAAGCATAATTTGAATCGTGCATTATCGTATACCTTTCACGTTGGCGCCTCGAGTCAACTCGCCGATAAATATCGATGGCAGGAGACTCGTGAGGCATACCTCGGTGTTCCAGGACCCTAGTGGACCCTAGTGGGGTCTGGGACGCCGAAGCAAAGAGGCGATGCACGAGGATGCCAAGAAAGGTAGAGCACGGGGAAAGAGAGGGCGCGAGAAGGGTGGGTGGCCTGTAATAGCAACTCCACTGTGTGTCCTCGTACTGTTGGTACGTATGAACGGTGGGACAGACAGGGTGGCAGAGGGGCTGACAGTACAGAGTCGGTCGATACGCGCCCCTTCGGCGACGTAGCGTGGCCCATCCTCGTGTTCCCTTCCTCGTGTAACACCCTCCGAGCATTCTTCCCCTTCTGTCCGCGTCGTTGTTGTCGATGTCACCTTGTTACCATCAGCGTGTCTTTGCGGCCAGTCCCCCTTCCTTCCACGCCTTTGCCGTCTCTGATTACCGAACTGCTAGCTCATTAGACGAGATATCTAGCGTGTCTCGCGTGTTTGCGAGCTTCTGCGCTGCTTTGGGGGATCAACGTGGGAGGAGGTCTTGGACAGGGCTGGGAGGTGGAAGAGTAGTGTCACTTAATAATAGATGCAAGGTACCCCACATGTGTGATACATACAACTTGAAAAAAAAAGGAAAATTCTATATGAAAGAGTGAGTTGAAGTTCGTGGAATGCTTCTGTTTTGGGGAACGACTTTGGACAACTGCCACCTTTTGGCTGACTCCACCTCGAGTTGTACTACGTGTCTTAGTACATCCTGTGCGGGAGTACCTACTGTTTCTTATGCACGATGAACATCGCGGAGGGAATATTATTTTCCTTTATTTCTGGTTTCCTTATGAGACACTTTAATTCGCCTTAGCATTAAACTGGAGACAGCGGGACAGGAATATTGCACATTACAGTAGAGCCGCAGACACGTATATGCGCGCGTGTGTATCATCCTACGTATAATTCCTCCATTTCATAGGCGAATGAGGAATGCCATTTACATCGTGGCAGCTAGACGGTCGTTATTGACTAAACAATTATTGCGTCAGTTTACGTATATTAAGCATCTATACTGCAATAAATCTGGGGAATTTCCATCGGATATACAATAACTGAAATGAACGTTGATTAATTATCGCATTGGAATCTGTTTAACAGCAATCAGTGAAATAATAGTGATAAATAACTGTACCGCGCAGCATTTAACCTTGTCACAGTTCTCTTTGAAATATACCATATTTAATTTGACAGTGAATTCCATCCTTAAGGTGTCGGTAGAAGCCATTATCCCTTAGTTACAGAATCAGCCGATTGAAAACGTGTCACCAGCCAAGCGAGTGGTTACATGCTTCGCTGTTTATGGCTGCAGTTATTTACATAACTCGTGACGGAGTGATCGTCTTTCGTGTTAAAATCTGCGAATACCTCCGATCTGTATCGCGTTACTAAAACTTTGCGAATGCACCGAATTCGTGATGTGCAGTTCCTGTAAAATTTCACGATCGGTTGACCGTGACCTTCATGGCGTTATTACCGCATAGGATGATCGATGAACCTCTTTTCCAATTATTCTTCGATCGATTGTAATTGGGTATATCGTGCATGAAAATTGCTTCGATACGAACAGTAAATTACAAAGTTTGTACTCCATAATGCTGCCGAAGTAGCCGTAGGTATCGATCTCGATATGTGCCTAATACGATTGCACCACTTTATCCTCCCAATGGCTTCTTAAATCTAAAGAGTCGACGCGGAACGAGATGCAATTTTTATGATAGCCGCGGCACCTTTATCCCAGTGTGCACGGAAGTTACGGTATGATGATAATAAGAGGATGAATATGGGCTATCGTCCGATGATTTACATTTAAACGGTGTCTACCAACTTCGCAACTTCCCTCGTAACTTTCTTCGCGAAGAAGAAACCGGTGTCGCGGAGGGTATTTTCAAACTTAACGAACCGCGAGGTAATCGCTAATAGAAAGTTTGAAACAATAACAAAAACAGCACAATTCCACAAAAGTGAATTGTATTTAGAGTATATCAGTAATTGAAAATAATATTACCGTAAGAGTTTAATTTACATCGCCTTCCAAGGAACATTTTACGCTCAGATTGCAGCCCGTAGTTAAGTAGTCGCGTCAACGATACGTCAGACGTCAAGCCCGCTTGTAACCGTAGTAACAAAGTCTGCAGACCACGGTTAATTAGTGACTGTGTATCGGTGAAAGCAGCCCGAGGTGCGTTTGTGCGTCTTTTGCAGCGACTTTGCATAACCTTATTGCATGCCCAAAGCTTTCGAGATTACACGTCCCATTTATAACGAGCGAGCAGCATGAATCCTGCCTCCTGTCTTACCAGCGTCTTTTGTGCCCTTTGTGCGTTCGGCCTTTCTTGCCGACTCTGCACCCCATTATTCGTATTATATTACGTATCACTTTCGCGTATGGCAGTCGAACACGGGATCCCGCGACGCGGTTTCGCCTCTTGGGGATCGTAGCACAGACATTACGAAGTACTACCACGTCAGGTTGGATCTTTAGTAAATCACTTGCTGGCGGTTAACTTCCATCCCAATGGAGGAGTTCTGTTGTCATTCCTCTTTGTGAGAGTGAAGATGAAAGCGGCATTTCATATGATTTATTTATACAGATATTTAGAGAAATGAAATTTGCCAAGTTCAATGTGGTTCGAACGATCCATCGTCCTGACCTGCTGACATTTCGATCACGCGACCACTGATTCAGAGACTCGCTTCAGAATAGTAAGAGGGTAAGTGAGCTGGAAGAGATCTAGGCGGCGCTACATCTGGCACTTGGAAAATTCCGTTTTACAGTGAGATTGCTTGGTTACCCGGTTTTCCTACAGGTCGGCTCTTAAATAGATTCCGGGTGACCGTAACTTCGTATCGATTCCTTGCACCGCCCCTCCGGTCCCTTGATTTCCTCCACCCTCTCGGTTTTTCTCTCCTTCGTCGTCGCCTTGTCTCTCCTCGCAGTTGCAGTACGGATTACAGCGGATCAGTCGATTACCGTGTCGAGGGTTGGGCGCGCTCCGACACCTACTCTATCGCAAACACAGAGGCCAAGTAGGCCAGATTGTCCGGGAAGTTTAAGCGCGATGCACGAGGGGAGGGGTAGAGATTCAAAGTCACGCGCCTCTCTTTCGTGCGTTATTAAACGTGATTTCTCTTTGAGAGTTTCCCCGAAACACAGCTGGCAAACAATCGAGCCCTCCAAGGAATTCTTCGACGAGGATGGCCGGGTTATTGCATGCGAAATCATAACGCGCACCTCCCGCGACGATAAACATCTTCGGTAATCTTTATCCTACACCACCGTCCATTACTTTAACGATCCTCCCATCTTTCATTCGTGAATTAAAACCTTACTCGTCGTTTAAACGACGCACACGATTATATATCCTTTAACACTATGCTTAGCATAATTTACTGATTTTTTCGGTCTTTTTGTATCACTCTCATGTTTAGCTTTAAGTCTTAAGATTACTTGTACAATATTTTAGGTTACTCTTAACATTCATTATGTTGGTTTGTTGCTGTCTCTATTTTAGTTAAGTTTATAATAGGGCTTCCCAACAGTATTACCACTGCAACCTCGTTTTTTCCCTTATTGTCTATGCTAAATAGCTGTAAATACCCAGGTTTCTTCTATTTTTTTTTTGTAGTAATAAAGGCGATTAATAATAATAATAAACATCGCTGCGTTGCTGATAGGGGCCATTATGGCGCGAATTGGGATGTAAATAGAGGGATTCTGGTCAGTCTGAAAGGGGTTCCTTTCGTACTGCAAATACATGTCTCTCGATCCGACTTTGGCACAGGTTTTGCATGGAGAATTGTTTACTTCCGCGAGGTTCAGTGCGGTGATGCTACCTTTTGCGTGGGTAATGGTTTATTTACTCAATACCGTGCTTAATTTCGTTGGTGTGTAATTTGGTGCAGTCGAAGTTGACTCTTTTGTGTAAGTGCACGTGTTTCGCTGTTCTGGGATTTATATATATCCTCATGGTGTTTAAAAATAGGATTACTACGGAAGCATTCCGCGATATCAATTACAATCACATTGTGCCCGATGTCGAACGAACCCCGGATTCCGATTATAATGGAATCAATTCGTTTCGTCGCGTCGTTATCATTTCTAGCCGTTCAACTTATTTTTCCCGTCCCGCGATTCCTCTCAATCAGCCTGAAAATACGATTGTGAAGGCGACGTCATTAAACGAAGCTTGCCTCAATACAAATTGTATTGGAGCGAGTACTCGGTATTTTCCTCGTCGCCTTTCATTGGACGCTATTCCATCTGCTTCTTCCATTTGTAGCTTGCTTTCAATGCAACAGTTCCGGTTCATTCACGAAATCAGAACGTCAGACACATTAGGAAATTTTCTGCATACCTTTAGGTATAATAGTGTACACAACGTATTCACATATCTATAATGCATACCGTACACATGAATCCTAGAATCAATTCAGAGTTACATTGCATTCTTGTTATTCTTTTCACTATTGGGAGACAGTTTGAAAATTAATGGTATTCTTGAAATATTCAAGATTATTATCCACAAATTTGCGAGTCCCATTGTGTTTTACAAATCTATGCTTATTAGCATTCCTCACACACTTTGTCATACGTTACCATAGGTAATGCGAAGCTTGTCATACAGATCTGTACATATGAATCAGTAAAGCTCTCGTTAGACTAGCTCATTTACCTCAACAAGATCCTCGGTCTAGACACAAGGGACTTTCCTCAATGACTCGGCGGTTCGTTAACTTCTCTGCCATCTTTCATCTCCATGAATATTTGCCCGGCTCCGTTCCTATGTCTGTCCCTTCGTTAACAGGACATCAGTCGTCGCGTTTGATCCTCTTGCGGCGTAGGAGGCGTTCGGATCTGGCCCCTGTCCCTTTTATTCCGCTCCTTTATTAAAACGATATCGGTAAACGACTTTACACGGAAACGTATTCCTAAATGGATGTTAAATTGCATTCAGAAGGGATAATGGCCCGTTGGCGGGTGTCGAGGCATCGAAGAGCTGCGTCGTTCTTCGAGCACTCTCTCTCAGACCGCTCCCTTCTCCTTGATTGGGACGATTGGGGGAAAAATTAATTAGTCGCTTAGACCGATCGTTACGCTTCGAGCAGAAGATTCACCGCGACCGTCTCTGTTTCCATTCCACCTTAATGTCTTTATTTCCTTCCTCTGTTTCGTGCTTCTTAACGACGCCCCCTTCAACCCTGGCTCCTCGTATTTCTATATTCAATGTCCCCCGCCCCCCAAGGCAAACTCTTCTCGTTCCGCCTTCGTTATAATATTATGCGCAATATTTCAGCGATAAGCAATGAACGAGTTAATTAAAAGGTTTGAAGCCTATCGGTCGATCGGATGCTCGCATAACCGAATTAACCCGCCGCCCGCATTTTATCCCCTTCCTTTCGTTCCATTTCGTTTGGTTCGCGTTCTTTACGCGATGCTCCAACACCCGGGCAAAATAATTATACCGAGCTTTTTCACTTATCCGCCACTCGTTAGCTCGCGATTTGCCCGGTTGAAGCGGGAAACGCGAGAATGATAATTGAGTTTGCCGGTCGGGACCGCGTCCCCCTCAGTTCTTTCGCGTCTCCGCGAAAATTTTCACCGAAACCTTATATTCCCCGACGGCCGGGGAGAAATTCAAATTACAGCGGCGGAAACGTTCACCGGCAATCCACTGTTTCGCGTGATTCCCCTTTCTGCGTTTACATTCATTAGTTAGGCGCCGATTGCGCTGACTTCGTTCAACGAACACCCTGGGAAATCCTATCCTACGATGGTCGTAAAATATTGTTAAATACTCCGTCCAACTGGACTCTCCAAAGCTTCCATTTCTTTTACTTGCACGTCTCTTTCCCTTTTACCTCACAAGACCGCGTAACTCTGGGAATTGAAGTAGATCAGAATAAAGCAGGGAGCTGTGAATAGATACGACAGCTTGATATCATGAAGCATTAAGTCACGTTCTCACATGTATGTACATTCTGTCATGTTAAACACACTTGAGGCGCCTCTTGATGCCGCGCCACCTTGCAAAGGCAATCCTCGTCAAGTGTATCCGCACGAGGAAACGTGGCTCTGGAACTTACCTTGCGTCGAATAACAAGTTAAGGGGTCCAAATATTTCGACCCGCCGCGTTCTCTGATAACACATTAATCCCCGAGGCGCTGGAGCGTTCACGTAGCACGTGTTTTCAATTTGCGCCACGGTACGGTTTCCAATTCGCGAGAAACGATCGACGGACCATAGAGGCGATGTAAAAAAAAAGAGGAATAAATGGGGGAAGAAAGTGGGAGAGGATTTTGCGGGGAGCACGGTTGCTGGGTTCGATGGAATAAATTGTACGGCACACCGGTGACTTTTCCATTTCCTTCGCCACAGGAAATTGAAGAGCTCGGTTAAATGTTATCGGTGTATCGAATTGCTCGAATATTACAGCGGCAGTTTAGGCGACGTGGCCCTCGTTTTTCGGGGCAACGGGTGGCCCCCCCCCCCCCGACTTTTTCGGCGGTTCCCTGCGAACGTCACAGTCAGCGATTGCCGATCAATAACGAGGTTCGCGAAATTGCTCCTCGACGTTCTTAATGAATGCGAGCGACCGTTCGTGACACACTGTCTATCCGACTGTCTTCTGTAAATAAAATTTTGATCTCGTGAAAATTCACCAGCTTTGCGAAAGCACAAATGGAGCGAAGGAAATACAATCTTGGCCTTTTCGATATATTTATCTCGCGAATGGTTATTTGCCCGCCTATAATCGGATTCTTTCACTGAAAGTATTTGAAACTCCATACGTGTACCTACACTGTTCTGTATTTACTGGGCACCGGGACACGCCTGAATTTCAAATGTCGATTTTCCAGCAGGCGGTGGGACCGTAATGACAGTTTTATGCACATGTTATTTCCATATCGTAAACCACACACCACGTTCTATCATTTGATAATAATGATAAAACGGTGACCGTGCCAGCAGCTAACAGTTTGCCACTAATGGTACGATCACGAAACACGTGTATTTCCTGTATTATCTTTGGACAGTGACAAATTTCGTGAATCGCGCTCGTGGCATTTCAGTGTAGCTGAATGGAGGGTTGATCGAAGCTGGTTGTCGACGACCTCGTCTGTTCTCCAGACTGAAAATCGTCGAGGATCTCGGTGCTTCGGCGGAGTTTCCGTGCGTTCATCGAAACCCTGTAAAATACAAACAGCGGGGCTGGTAAATACGTTAAGACACCGCGTGCTCTGAAGAAATCTAATTAACTCGGCGTAACGTTCCACACACTTTGTTGTAATTTTCGCCGGAAAGGGCAGTGTCGCGGCGTTGCAAAGCTTTGCCCGCGCAAACCCATTAAACATACAGGGCACGTAAGTGGCCACACTCCGTCAGAAATTTCGTATGTCCCCCACTAACAACCGGTGGTCCTTAATTCGAACTCAAACAAACGTGGCCGGCGAAATGCGCCTTTCCATCTTCCCCTGTTCGTTTGAAACAACGATTTCGCTCCTGCCGCGCGTTAACGCACTCCGGAAATCCAGCGGTCGGTCCTTGCCCTCCGTGGCCTGTAAAAGGTTTTCCATTCGGGCTCCATTTAAAAGCAATCTCCCGATTTTTATGCCCCCCGCGGAAGCACATTCTACACAGGCGCGAAGTACGATGTTGAATTGGAGCAGGGGCGGTAAAATAACGTCGATGCGAATATACGAGGGGACTGTTTCCTCTTCTCCTGCACCGCGATATCAAGGTACGCCCTCGTTGCATACGCTGTGCTACGGAAATGTGATATTTCAGAGGGCGATAAGATCACTCGGTTGTAACCCTGGGGTGCAAAAACATTGGCTAGGGTTCCGCTGTAGGGCACGGGCTTAAAAATCTGTTTCGTGCTTCGCGCTCCTTCGCGTATCTTTATGGTCGAAGAAAAGGTGGTGCCATTTCGGAAGCGTGGCAAGTTTTGTGGAAAGGTTTGTTGACTGTTCGCCAACATTGCAGCTGACTTGTTGGTTGGAGGAGAAAATAAGGGGGTGGGATGAGGTGTACAGGGGTTGGGAAGCAGAGGGATGAAGAGCTGGGTGGGTGAAGAGGGTAGGGGTTGTGATATGTGAGGGACACGTTGAGCGTTAGAAGGCAGGGGTGGAATCGATTGTGGTAGGAGTAAGTGTGGGGAAGGAAGCAGGGATGAAGTAAGGGTGAGGTGGCCTTAAGAAGTATTACAAAATAGTGCTCCAAAATGCTACAAGGAAGCTTACTCGTACACCCTATAACGCCTCTCCCCTTTCTCACGTATCTTTAATTTCCGCCAATAAACCGCCTGTGAACGGTCTCGAGTCCCATTCTCGACAAGTCGCCTCGTGCAAGTCGGAATATCGGGAAGCTAGCGTACACGGGGATGGCCCCCTGCGATCGAAGAAGGGAAACGCGCGGGACCCAGCACTTTCCTCACGGTGATTCGATTCGCCGCGCGCAATCTTGCCTCGAAACGACACGGTAAGGCGGTGGCCCGTATTCCTCTCCCGACAATTGCTTCTTCACCGAGTCGAAAGCCCGTGCCCCATCGCGCCCCTCCGTCACCCCCTCGCGTGCCCACCTAAAACTTCCTAGACGAGATTAATGAAAGTTCTCCATTAAAAGAATGCCCTGTGTGTTCCGTTGAAAAGCTGCCACGGTTATACGGCCGCATTAACGTTGGAAGAGTAATGCCGCAACTCTGAAAAGTCTGCGAGCTTACATTGAATGGCTAGACGGCCGGCACAAGGGCGCTCTTCAACTCTATTCACGCGTTTCGCTCTCTTTTCACGGGGTCCCTTCGTTTTCTCCGGTTCCATCGTCCGTTTCTTTCCACGTCTATCGCTCCCTCTGACCCTTATCCATTTTTTCGTTATCATAACCCTACCAGCACCGCGGCGGCGAGCCGGGCCAGAGCCTCTGGAACGTGGAGGCTGACGGCGGGCGGTCGCGAAGGTGCACGGGATTAACCGAGGCTTGATTATTCATTGTGGCCAGCCGTCACGCTCGGGGATAATGGAACCCTCGCGGGGAAACTGTGTAGAATAATGCAGCGGAGCGGGATGCGCATTTTTGGTCCGCGAGTTGTTTTGGCCTGTTTTAAATATACGTGGTCCGACCTCGATGCCTCGTATCTCTCTTCCGTCTGGCTCCGCGGGCGGCAAATATTCCTGCGCCGCAGCGTTAATATTTTGCAAACGATGCGCGCCACTCGAGCTCCCTTGGTACAGAGAGCTGGGGGTTGGAAGCATGAACTGTCGCTTGAATCGCTATTACCGTCGCGCCAAAAGCCACCCTTATCCAGTCGATCGAGGACGACTCGAGAACTTTGCCGAATAGATGATCCCCGCTCGGCTGAATGCCCCCCGAAATCGACGAGTTCCAGATATCTCGATGAACATGATCTTGCAGCAAGACTCTCGTCGTTTCCCATTCGCGACGCGCTGCCCGGGACAACGTGGATCCGTGGATAATAACTCCGGGGGCAGATACCGCAACCAGATGGTATCGATAACTTCCAGCCAATGAAACCGAGCGCGTTCCAGCGTCCAGCCACGAAATTAGCCCGCGCCCGTCGATAAATTTCCGGGAATCCCCGGCTATTAGACCCGGAGCCGTGCATCGACGTGTGCACGCCGCTACAACGGGATAATTTGCTTGCTTTGTTTCGGGGAGCGAGCGGGATGTAAATAGAACGGGGGGAATTGAGGGTGGAAGGTGGAAGGAAAGACACAGAAGTAAATAGTGAAGAGGGGAGGGGACAGGAAAGAAGAAAGGAAGAAAGCGGTGGTGAAACGAGGGGTTGCCCTGGGTCCCGGCGAGAGCTGCGTAGCCACTCGTATATACCACCGCCAAAAGCCAATAGGATTCTACGAGCAGGAGGGCGAGGGGGCGGAAAGCGCGCGGGGGGATGAATAGAGAAGGGGAATGAAGTAATCCTGGGTGTTGCCACGGAAAAAGAGTGGAAAAAGGGGTAGCAAGCGTGGCAAGGCTGAATGGCTCAGTGCATTTAGAATCACAATTGAGTGGAGCCGAGCTGCAACCACCGTTCGTCAGCCTTGTCACGGTTCAAAGGATGAAAACTGTTCCCGCCGCTTAACGCTTTCTAATTCCTCCCGCGTTTTTTACGTTTCCCGGGGCAACAATGGTCCGCGACCGCGGTGGCGGCCTCTAATTGCTCAACGAATTATCATCCCGCGAACGGATCCCATCGCGTTCCATTTGTCAAGGCTAATTGTCGATTCCGCGTGTGCGAATCGAGCTGTTGCGTCACGTATTCGGTATTACCAACAATTGCTTCATGCTGTTTGCTTCCCCCATTTCAACTGTCCTGAATGGGGCTTCGACAAAGGACAATACGATTACGTACTCGACCCTAAACGCCTGTAGGTGCATGGTGGAAGGAACTTGCTTACCTCGCGGGACACCTATCACAGAAAGAGACGCCGAAGGACGCTTTATTGAATACTTGCTATGGTCGGGGTGGAATAACCATCGAATCGCGCTCTGCATCGTATCGATCTCACTGCCTTGTTACCAAGTGTATCATAAACGACGATATCGGTGAACTCAGGACTGCACCAGCGGCCGCGTGCCCGCGCGCAAAAACAATTTGATTGATTCATTGCGAATTCGCGGGCACCGCGGCCTAGCAAATGAAGCGACCCGCGGATAACACGACGCCGTTCGTTTTATTAATCAACGCATCTGCCGCGGCAGGGTAGTTGTGCAGCGTGACATCGCGTGGCGGAATCTGGTCGAGAGATTAACTTTGCTGATTCATCGGGCGCTAGAACCTGACGTGGACCCGCGATCCATTCGCGCTTTAATCGTTCCATTGGTGCGTGAAACATTTCGTTATTCACGTCCCGTTGCCTCGCTATTATCAGACATATTCCGGCGGGGCGCACTAGTCGGGATCGCGGTCCGTCGACGTACATCGCCGCGTCACCATGCTCCTTCCGCTTTACGATCGCGCGTAACGAGTGACGCTCTTTTCTGCGGTCATACTCTGCCGGGGAATAAAGGGTGTTACGGGAACGCTCCGCTCTTTCCTTTATAATGTAATCTCGCTTCCATCGCGGCGCCGTTGCTCTTTATAAAACTATCCCATGGAACACCTGAATTTTCATTCCTCGGGTAATCGCCTTCTGTTTCCCTGCCTCTGCTGGCGACGCTCGTTCACTTGGCAACGCGAGGTGCATGCGTCTATAGTCTGTGGGTGGGTGCGGGGGAATCAAGTAGAGTTCCCTGGTATACGGTCGGATTTTCTCGAATTTCAATGAGAATTAGTAAGTCAATGTGAAGTACATTCACACATATGTAATTGAAGGATCCTCGCATAAAAAAAATTATTGTAAATTGTTCTACGCGCTAATGTTAAACTATAGCATAAAATTTGTTTTTTGGCACTCACAGTGTTTTCTACAAGAACTCTTCAATTATAGATTGAATGTTGGTATCTAAATTTGGTGATTAAATAGGATATCAGCATTCAGTAGCATTCAGTACTAAAATATCCTCCTCTATCTTTCTTTGAGGGTTGTTTTAGTTTACGCAAATTACAACTATCTAGCAATAGTACCCTGACCAGTGCATACCAATGTTATGCTCGTGTAGCAGGTTGGCTTGATTTCTATTGAAGGAGCGTGATTTAAAATGCATTTCCCTAAAGTCAGGTCACTTTAATTAGTCCGCGATGCCCCCGCTGTGTTTACTTATTTACTGTGTGCCGAGCTCCAGGTGAAGAGGGTTACACGAGCCCCGACAGTGTCTTGCTCGTAGCCACCTAAGAAATGACAAGGCTGCACCGGAGATAGGCGTGTTTCTGAATTAATTCTGATAGAGTAGATGCGTCTTGTAGCCTCCCGTTCGGCGAACTTGAGTGCTCGTCGGGGTCTTGAGACTCTTTCCTTCGCACCTTTATCGCAGTGCCACTCATGATTTAACGATGCACGGGAGATTTCGTTAACAAGGGAACTCTCTCGCAGGAACTCGCTTAGCATTCCCTGTTTAATTCCTGAAGCACCCGATACACTCGTACCTCGGATTACTACCATACACGATTTCTCAGGAAACTGGCATCGGAATGGTGATAACGTCCGCCCCCATTTTTCCTCGCTTCCGAGCCACGTAACAGAATCCCACTGCCGTTACTCTTAATTAGGATATCCCCCTTAAATGACGTTCCGCCCGCGAAGTAGAAAATCGCGGGGTCATGAATATTAACACCGCCGTGTACATTAAACGTTGCGCAACGAATGAACCCCGTCATGAATTGAATTAATTGAGTTACGAAGATTAAAATGCAAAAGCGTTCCTATGTAAATCTGTCGCAAGGGCCACGTTCGTTGGTCATATTTCTTTCGCCAATTTTCTCACGAGCGTTGATTTAATCGGCACGCAATGTTTAACCGTCGCTATGAATATTATTTGTAATATTAATTGCACTTACGTGTCTCGCCATCGGTTCTTCCCGGCTCGGTCACCGTACAGCGAACGAAATTTTCACGCGTTAGTAGAGAGTCGCTAATGTCGCGTCAGATCGTAATCACGCGCTATTAACGGATTACCGTGGCGAGGTATTAATTGAGCCACTCGATAAATCGATGTAGTATCCAGACTATGCATACAATCGATCCGTTGTCAAATGGACCTTGCTCTATCGTTTACATGAGATTCCGCGGTAATTGATACGTGGATTGTAGTTGGGGGCTTGGTAATATGAATACTCGCCAGAATGTCAGGTTTTTATGCACAGGTTGCAAAAACGGAATGGCTACTTGCACGAATCTACGCATGTGATTTCATTAAACAGAAAAACAAATGAGATTTTTGAACT
Source organism: Andrena chrysosceles (assembly GCA_963855975.1). NCBI lineage: Eukaryota > Metazoa > Arthropoda > Insecta > Hymenoptera > Andrenidae > Andrena > Andrena chrysosceles. The sequence continues at coordinate 1,940,707 of OY979766.1, read as the reverse complement.
TCAAGATTTATTTTCTTTATAAACAGTAGAATTTTCATTTCGACCCTTTCCTTTGGTGTCGCCATTATAATTTCAACGATATTTACATGGGTCGATTAAAAGCATCCTGCATTGTCTCCTTGTAAATCACCAAAATGAATGGCTGCGTCGACGTGGGTGTCAGCTTTCCGTTATTAAGTTTCCCTTGTCCCCTGTGCACACGGTTAGACCGCAAGTACTAATTAACCTCGCCACTGCGCTGATCCCCCGATATAATTGATCGACTGTTTGCCAGGTAATCGAGAACTCGCCTCGAATCTTAACGCGAATTCGCGGTTAAATAATAAGACCAATGAATTTTTGTTTCGGTTATACGCTGGCCAGTTTCGAATAAAATCGCTCGGCGCCGCGATACACCGCAATGGGTAGTTAAAAGTAACAATGCGGTGTTTGCTTTCGTTTTGTTCTTTTTCGCCGGGAATCTAGCCCGCTGCAAAATCGTTCGATACAAATTGGAGTGGAGTTTAAAAATCTGTCTTTCCACGATGTACCGAGTGTTGACTTACCCGCAATTTTCAGCGTAGAATGGAACAATACGACAGCTATGTATTCATGGGATACAATACTTTGACATTTCCTTGGGCGTACAATTTGGTTCGCCTCTTAAAGAACGCTTTCAGGAATTCAATAGATGTCAAAGACTCCTTTGAACGCTGCATGGGGTCGAAACTATTTTTATGATGCGCGGCGTGGCTCGTGTAAAGTGCTATTTTTAAGTAGCTTTCTTATCTATAGATAGAAAGTACATAGATCTGAAGGCTAATTGCTGTTGAGGTATTCCCTTAGAGACTAGAATACTAGAGTTAAGCGTGTCAGCGACTTGCGAGTGACCTCGGAACGAATATTCAATAAACCCTGCATGATATACAAACTGAAAAATTCGAGCTATTTATATTGAAATAACGCAACAGGCAGTGCCATTAAATAGTGCCTCTAAAGAGTCGAGAAAAGTTGCTAATAAGCAAGGTGGAGGCCATTGTGGAAAAATCACAGACATTAATCCCTCCCCGACGGAGACAGAGGGCGGGAATCGCAGCGAAGTTGCCTTTATTCGCCCAGGATCCGAGCTAATTGTTAAACTATTTTCAACGGACGTGATTAAAGTCACGTCGCTGCTCTGGAAAGATGTCGGCGTAATTCGTTTTGCCGAGCGTTGCCGCGGGGCTGCGGTGTAATCGGGTTCATTTAAAGCCAGTTTACGATAAGGGTAGTTAACACTTAATGCGCCGGATAATGAGAGGCCATTCTTTATTATAAACGCATTAAGGACGCCGGGATCCCGAGAATGGAAGGCGCGATAACTGCAACTTCCCTTCGATTCATCCCTTCAGTGACACCACTACTGAACAAACTTGTCCCACCCCCAACGATTAAACGTTGAACGCACAATTTCCCAGTGTGCAATCTTCGTTTCTTTACGACTATCCTCAATGAACGTGCGAGAATTCTAAGGTAAAATGTGGATGGTAGGCTCTTCTGGTGTTTCTTCGCATAGAACCATTCCATCGTATCGCTAATTGGTGCTTGTGTCGAAACTTTCTCTAACAGGAAACAATTCCCCAAAAGCTCAAGTCACTCTCGAAACTTATACACTGTCTCCAATCAAACACAACACACTCGAGTAACGAAAGAGCGTGCTTCAAGATTGAAAACCAGTGATAGAGCTCAGTGTTTGGTCAGCCACGCTTCTCTGCTTGCGCACTCATTCGGTGACTCCATACAGGTCAAATGGCATCACGTGTTTTCGCGTGAGAACAGGCAGCGTAATTTTCGCGTCGATATCGTTAGAGGCGCAATCGCATTCCCTTGATTACTTTTAAAAAGTCGTGGACACTCCAGTCGGCGGACTTTTCAATCCCGAAAGCTTCGGGCCGCGTTTGTCGTGCTTGCGCTCGCAGGAGATTAGGTTGGCTCGGCTGATGAGAGCAACTCAAACACGTACTTTTTAATGAGAGCGTCGGCGATGTGGCGTTCGGGAAAAGTGGAAATGGGATCACGCGGAGGATGTTTGATCTCTTCTGCATTCATACTTTTCATTCTCCAACCCTCCCTTTCTTTGATTCCCAACCACGGTATTGAATAGCGACCTGGGCCCTGCCGGCCCCCGAAACGTTCTGCCCACGCTCGGAACGGACTCGAACAATCCCCCGTAAATGTTATTCCGAATAATCTGTCGAAATTCCGCCGTGTGCCAGTGAATACCAAAGCCGCGTGTTCATTAATTTGCCCCGTGATATTTTGGACAGCTTGTATTATTGATTCGGTAACAACGAACGGTGTTCGAGAAGGATTTATCGCGAATGCTGATCCGTTGTTTGCATAGTTAAGCTTTGACGAGTCTTATTGGTGTTTAATTAATGCGAAATGCGGTGTGTAGACGGCTGCACAGCGACGTGAATTACGATAAGTTGAGTGAAGGGACCGTTGGTGCGAGTATTCTCGCGAATTCCTCATTGAAAACACAAGGACAGTTTTCCAATTATCATTCGCGAAGAATAATCCTAATATCCTCAAAGTGTCCAAACACGCTAGAAGTAGAGTGATAACTGACTGTTTCCGTTCTTGGAGCTCACCCTGTCGACCGAGTCGATTCTTTTTCCCACTCGATAGCAGTGTCTTAGCGTCTCGACTTAAGCTCGAGAGCACGATGCTTCTCGTGCACGAACTACATTGGATTTCCCCCCGCGACCGAAATACAAATGGGAGGTACCGTGAATTTCGATTTCTCTGTCTCCCTGGCCACCCCCTTAGGAGATTGGTGCTCCATTTGGTCGGGAGGTGTCCACGGGACGGAGGCTACGCAGCCGACCAGGTACGGTCTTCAAAGTGCTGCGCGTAATAGTCCCATAGAGTTCGTAATAGCCTCCAGATTGTTACGTCTATGAAATTTCCGCGGGCGGAGCGTGCACTTAAGCAGCCGGCCTCGAGCACGCGGACGAGGGTGAACTGCGATGAGGGGGTGGGACAGGGCGGATTTTCAAGCGCAGTTAAGGGAAATTTCTATGCTAGGAGCGAGGGAAAATGTCGCTAAGAAGGGGGCGCCGTTGCTGCCTGTACACTGTGTACTGAGTCCTCGAGATGCTGGCCGCGGTGCACGCGTTTAATCAGAGGAATCGCTCACAGGGAAGTTTGATTAACCGATTATTTTTAAACTTTGCAGATTTGTAGAGGCCCTCAATAGAAGTATCCGGCAATTTTTTGCGTGTGCCCGTTTTCGGTCCTTCGGGGTGAAAACACCCCTTAAAGGTTAATATGTAATTTCCTACTTTCCTGTATATTTTGAAAACTGTAGTGGATATAAAAGAATTATTTCGATGAAAATTTAACGGTTATTTATGCTCTATAAAACGGTGCAATCAAATTGTTTAAAATTTGTAATTTAAAGTTTTATATAGCATAAAAATCCATTCAATTTCCTTTACCTATAACAATTTTTTTATATCCACTATAGTTTTCAACCGGAAGAACCGAAAACGGGGACAAACGAAAAATTGGCTGATACCTCTATTCACGTCCCCTGCAAATCTGCACAGTTTAGAAAAAAATTGATTCTTGGTAGCGTCTCGAAGCAGAATAACTGCATACCTAAGTAATTATATGGGAATCGAATGTGATGGCACCGAAAACGTAGAGTTCTTTTATGTGTGAATAAAAACTTGACCCTCCATGGACAATATTTCGCGTTCAGCCTACATCCATAATGAAAAAGTGTTAGCAATTCACGAGGCGATAGCAGGCGAAAGAATCGAGTATCGGGGTCGACGCTGACCCGATTCTACTGTTTCAAGGGTTAAAAGGGTTAAAAGCGTATGCCTGTGTAGACTGGAAGAGATAGCACAGAAGAGGAATCGATATAAAAAAAAACATCGCTATATTGTTTCACACTCGACGCACACAAAGCTACTCACTAGATAACATCATATTTTACTCCCAGCACTGGCTAGCCACTTTTACCGCTGTTCTTCTTTGCAAACGCCTCCGTATAAGATACGATGAATCGCTCGCAGCTTTTCATAGAGTCTTCTCCGGACGTTGATAGGATAGTTTTTTAGGAGATTCATTTATTCGAGTCTGCGGGAAAGCAGCGTCGCGCAATCTTCTTAATTAGCGGGAAGTCTCGCGCGAGATATCGCCTGCTTTTATAAAGACGCGTATTGTTCCCTTTCGGGGGATGCTTTATTAGCTCGCGTGTTTGCGGAGCCACTGTAAGAAGCTTTCAGACCAGCAACATTTTCATTCATTAATTGTGTACGAGCACGCGGCGTGTTTCGTGCGTTAATGAACGCCAATTATCTACTTCAGGCATCGTTTGTTTAATTCTGGCACGGAATGATAGAGCGCGGACAGTAGCCCAGAAAAATGTACGCGGTGTCTCGCGTGTCAGGAGAAATCGCCGGGTTTGACGTTTAATTTAAAAAAGATGCCGCTTTCGGGGAACAAAGGGCCGTTCATAAATCACTCGGTTTTCATTATACGTCCTCGGAGAACACCCGCACGCATACCACTCCAGCCGAGAAACACCGTGCCGCGAGGAAAATAGTCCTTAGCGACGGCAAACAATATCGCTGCCAAACTTATGACGGATTTGACTTTCAAGTCGAGTACCGGGTCGTTATGCAGAAGCACTCTCGCGAAGCAAGAGCGAGGATCATGCTCCTCTTCTCGCCCTCGCCGCCGCTGTCTCTAAAACCCTTTAGCTACCCCTCTCTCTATACTTATTATACTACGTGACTGTCTCTGGAAAATGTTCTTCAATTTTACTCGACGCGACTAACAGCGGGGGAAAGATAAATAACCTTTTACGTAGCACGCTCCTCTTTCTTTCCCTGCACGGTGGCACGGGCCTCTCGCCGCCCCGGCTAGATGCTGGGAAAAGTTTCTCGCGCACATAATTCGAGGAGAGAAATCTATCCCCGCCCTTTTGTCGCTTCGAGTAATATCGCAGTCGTGCTTCATCGTAATCGCGAGAAACGTAGATGTACCTTTCTAACCTGGCACTCTTTTTCTGTTTGTTTCAGGTAAGTTGACGCAGCGAAGATTTATTCGGGCATATTTCGCCGTCAGGGTACCGCCCTCCTTGGTGAGTGTATTGAATAATACCGTAGATTAAGATGTATGGTAGACACCGCACACGTGCCTCGCGTGTACGTACTTTTTAAAATTCTGGCCATCGATTCGGCTGTCGATGATAACGTGCCCGTCGACAGCGGCACGTGTTCTCGAAGGACGCGACGGAGCGTTCGCCAGTGTGCTACTGGTCGGAAGTATGAGTCTAGAGAGATTCTAGAGGAAGCGATAAACTTTCAGAAAAATACGGAAGAATAGTTGCACCGTTGAATAAAGGATTACTTAAACCTGTTTCTCAACCTTTCGCTTAAGCATTTGAAAGTTGGGGACGAAACTAAACTTTAGCAACCCCCATTCTTGCGAAAAACTTGGCGTAAAATACAACGGTGGCTCGTTCGTTCTGAATGATAACAAAGTGCCTGGGAAATATGACCTGCAACCGCACCTCGGGAGCTCTGTTCGTTTTCCAATACATCTTTCAAAGTTTAAACTACAGGGAGGATTGTTCGTATACAAATTCATGGGGCAAAGTTTGCGCGGCTCTCATAGACGCGATAGGAAAACGGGTTATTAAATAAAGTTCTTCTGTCCTAAAGTTGCCAACGTAATAATCTTCTCGCGCTAATACCCAGATTTAGTGTACTACATAATTATCGAGCGGGAAGCCGGGCTTATAGTCATATATACGCAAGATCATAGGGGATGCACCGTTACCAGCACCGTCGAACGTCATAACAGATAAGCGGGATCATCTAAGAGCAACAGCGCCTGAAAGTATTGATTATACTCTACCTAGCTTCACCGCGTTTCACGTGTCTCTCCTCTTTTTCACCCCTCGCGCTGCATAAACGTCGCGACGCTACAGTGGCGTTTCGCGTGCGCCTGCCGCCTGCACTCCCTCTTTGCTCATCGTTAATTATTAATCGTTCTCCGTGAATTATAAAATACACGTCCGAGGGATTCCCGCGTCGCACCGAGGCCAGATTGGACGTGCAACGCGGGGCGCGGTGAAAAAACTTCTCACCGAGCAATTTAAAACTTTCAATTGAATCGTTTATTTGATAGCGACTGAGACTCAGACACCCGTCACTTTAGCGTTCCCGCTGATCAGTCATTGACGGCGTGCCGGTCGTGTAGCTACTGATTAATTCGTAACGATTACCTCCGCGAGCGCGGCGGAAATTTTGTTTACCGAAGCGGGAGCGATCGAAATCGGCTGAATCGGGATCAAACAGCCGAAACCTCTCCTCGCGAGCGGCGCAAATATTAGAGTAGCCTGCGAAGAGGCCCCCCCCCCCCCCCCCGGCCAACCCACTCGCGGCTCTATTGATATTCCACAATTATCGTTCGATGACTTCCTCCTAAGCCTCCCCTCCAATTACGGTGATTAGGAGCATCGTGGGTTACACCGTGACGATGCGACCAGTCCTCCTGGGTGTACCAATTGCCGCCGCGGAGTGCATCGAACATGATAATGCGAACGGTGTTCAGCTCCGAATCGGCGGTATCTCAAAACGCTCTAATTAACTCCGCCTAATGTTCCCGTCAATGGTGCGTGATTAATCGGGCCACCTTCAGAAGTTGTCAACCCGCGGTCGCTCGCGTTGCCATCGCGTCTGAATAACTTTTCTCCCCCGTGAATCGTCAATTGAAAACGCGACCGCCGATACACGTAGCGGAGGAATCGAGCCGCAAATATGTACTCGTCAGTCGCCCTGCTCTATACAGGGTGCTCCTGGAATGTATGAACTTTCGTGGCGTATCCTATCAATTGCGGTACTCAACAACTGTCATACAAGTGTCAAAGGACTTTTAACACAATGTGGTTCTACACCGAGGTTTAGATTGGAGCTGTGACAATTCGAATATTTATTAGAGCCCTAGTTTAGATTGAGGGTGTTCCTATTATTAGTATATGAAATATGTAGGTGTGTTTAGTTGTTGGATAGTTGAATTTCGAATGTAATTGCTACTCTAATTCGACTGGGATATGCATACCTAAACCTTGGTTCGAATGCCAGCTTCTAAGCAAACCTATCAGTGGAATATGCAGATGCTTGGTGAAACATGCACAGAGCACCTTGTATATCACAGGGGAGCTTTCGCGATTTCATTTTGGATATACTCGTGATGCGTGGCCAGAGGCGAATTGGACCCGTCCACCGACCAGGGGATTTCCCGATGGACCAGCTTAACGTTGGGGCGCCGTTCACACAGGCCGCCCATTAAACCGCAAACTTTTTTCCAAGGAATAAAATATTGACGTACAGCCGGGTTTTTTGCCGCGTGATCGATAGAAGTGTGTATTCACGTCGCATTGCTTCGCTCGTGACTATTGGAGATCCCTAATCGGGACAGGCGTACAGAGAATAAAGGGGTCTAGTTGTCAAGCCTCTAAATGTTAGATTACGATATATTCTTCTCTCTTTTATTTAAAATCTGCGACTCGAAAACAATTTACTCGACGTGGAGTCCTTTGACGTGGCACTTTGCTGCTGAATTTCTGGTCTGGCTTGCTGATGGCCAATACGGTCGTGTTCGTAACCGTAGCGACGTTTATTTTGCGGCCAATCGATTGCGTCACAGAACAGAATGGCTATTAATATCTCTCGATTGAAATTTGATGGCATAGGAGCACGGTTAACTTGCCGAAATTGAGTTTTTCCTGCGTTGCCGTTACGAACAAGCTGTGCTTGCGATCAAATTCGTGGGCCCATCGACGAATCTTCGACTCGGGCACTGTCTAATTACTGGCAAATAGAACTTGCGCAGCAGTGTTTTCGATAGTTGGCACAAATTCATTTCCCAGAACAAATGACAACGAATCAAGTGCTCTCGTCGTTTTCACCAGTACTGTAGCTTCCGCTATTGTTTTATTAATCCACGATACGACGGAGAAGCGCGGTGTAACGAGTCCCACTAATTTCCCAATCGACAGACGAACAATGCGAAGGATATTTGTAGTTGAAATGATTTGTTCCCGCGCAGAAAACCTTCCCGATATTTCATTAAAACAGTTCTATTTGTATATGCCAGCGGCGTCCAGTTTGTGCTGCGTAATTAAATGTTTAACCACCAAATGTTCCGCGAGCAGCGCCAAATATCCGTGCGACAGGCGAATCGTGGTGGTAATTTTAATCGCAACTGCGAGAAACTTTCCCAACCTGCGAGTTAACCGCCACGTCGCCTTGCATTTTTCTCCGCTTACTAGAAACCTAAATTCTCCTCTCTCGCTTTCATCCACCCCCCATCCCGTGACAAGGCCAACGTAATCGCGCAATTTCAACGATCGTGAAACGCTTGCGGAAAAATAGACGCGCGACGCGTTCCGTTTCCGCGACTCTGCTTGCTTCGATACGAGCGTTCGGAAGAAGTTTTCACGGTTCGGCGGACGTCTGATAGGTCAATCTTTCCTCGTGATACGGAATAAAAGAGTGTGCAGCGTTGGAAATCCCGTTTGAAAATTCGCGATACGTGTTCACCGTTTGATATTCAACGATGAAACTCGTATGCTTCCAGCTGACCTGTCGCTCTGTTACGCACCGCGAGCTGCTTCCTCCCACCCCCCGTGTGTCTTTCTATTCCTCCTCTATTTTCATGGAAAAACATCGAAACAGAATTAACATTGTGACTGGCCAGTGCCAGCGACCCGTTTCGCGCGTTATTGGCTTAATGCTTTAAAGCTTTAAAGCTCGGGGGCGTAGGGTGACTACGCGGTGTTCACAAAGAGCGCGCGGGTGCCACGGCTGTTAGCGGGAAACGATGCGAGGTAATTAAAAGTCGATAGAACCCAGTGCCCCTGCTGCACACTTTCTTTCACTCCTTCGTCCATTCAGTGGCTCCTTCGCGATCCTCCACGCCCACGCACCCAAACGCTCAACCCAGCCTTTCGCAAGGAGCTTCGCTGCCTCTTGTACGTGCCAGACTATCCTTGGGTATGTACACGCTGCCTTTCGATTTTCCCCGATTCTTCTTTAGCGCTCTAACGAGTGTTTCATCGTTGGGTGGATTTCCAATCGATGCGCGCAAGGGTTGTTTCAGCGGGGTGATGTTGAGGGGCGTGTATTCTTTTAGTTTGGGTGTCGGAACAAAATGCTGGGTGTTCCTTTTGAAAATCTGTGTGTAATTATTCTATTATACGTCTGTCTCGATGAAGAATTGCCTCGCGTAGAGGACAGTTGACACGAACAGGAAGTGTTACAGGGTGGAACACCTTAAAAGTCACCGTATAACGTGCTTTTCAAATTCAGCCGATTTCGACTTTCGATTTCAACGCATACATTATTTAACTGGAGGATAATCCTTTATATAAAACAGGGTTGTCTAACTGACGACTCACGAGATGCCGGGGGCTCCTCCGCCTTGCGGCCACGCTGACGATCGCAGTCGAATTCGTCCGTCCCTACACAGACATAAATATATTCGATTGCTACGGCCGGCTACGGCCATACGTTTACATATAATTATAATTAATACGACAATACGAATTGATATATACTTACTTTTACTCGTCTGTGTGAATGTGAACGCGCCATTGAGTCCGCGTCATATTATTGACAAGGGATGGTATATCCACATCAATTTTTGTTATGGGTATCCTTAACAGCGAAGGTAATGAATGGTCCGCTAATCTTGACCGATATTTACTTTTTATTTTTGTCATAACGGAAAACGCACTTTCGCATCTGTATGTAGAACCAAACATTGATGAACGAACGGATCTGCTTGCAAATTACACAATGCAACTCGATAATACATTTCTTGGTCTTCGCTGTTTAGGATATATCAGTTCGTATTGTCGTATTAATTATAATTATATGTAATACACGGCCAACGTATGGCCGTGGCCGGCCGTAGCAATCGAATGTATTTATGTCTGTGTAGGGACGAACGAATTTTACTGCGATCGTCAGCGTGGCCGCAAGGCGGAGGAGCCCCCGGCATCTCGTGAGTCGTCAGTTAGACAACCCTGATATAAAACAACAGAGTATTTGTTCGGTTACCACATAGCGTTTCATCAGCTTCGAATGAACGTAGGTATACCGTCCGTTATCGCAGAATTTATATCCCCGTTTTATTTATCTCGCAGATGAAACGAATAATGCTCTGCCGGCGATATTAATTCGAACGATGGATGTTTTAACGATCGTTCTCCCGTCCCCAGGAAATTGTACTTGAAGGTTGCTGCGCCGGAAAATACGGGGGAAATTCGCTGATTCCATTTGTTTTAGTTATTAGAACGCAGAGTTGGGTGCAGGCTGGGCCACGGAGAAACGCATGGGGGTGCTGGAACATGGGCGTCTCTTACACTAATGGATGAACGAGGAATGGGTTGTGTGTAGCTACGAAATGGCCGAGGGAGGCTATGCCAGAAAACGAAGACACGTTGGGCATTATACTTTTTAGTCAGCTGCGACGTGTGATATATTCATCCTCTTCCTCGGTCCTCCGATTCCAAGCGACATGCTCGCCAAGTTGATGAAAGTCTCGCTGGCGACAAATATCGTGAGTCACCCGGTGACTCACGTGAGGCAAGAAAGCGTTAAGCATACCTGGAAGCCGCGTAATCGTGTATGTGCTTGAAAGAGGTCGATATCTAGCGTGTACATATTAAAAACAATAATTTCGAAGGATTACCGCGAGCGAGGAGGGTCGCTCATCCGCTCGAGTCGCGCGCGTATCGATTGCAGCGTGTAAAACGTCCAAGGTCCTGCATGTGACTGTATATGTACGTCAAAGCGAAGAGGGTCGTACGTAGCAGCGCATAATCGATATTTATTCCCGACGTGCTTAATAACGTCTAATTACTTCGCTGGCGTGTGTCAGCATCGCCGGTCGATAACGGGAGGGCGCGAACCTGGGCCCACCTTTCGATCGCAACCCCGAGCGTGGCCCGATCTCTCGATCGGCCGCTAATCACCGCTAAGCTACAGCTCGAATAATTTATAAGCAAATTCTCGTGGGGGTCGGGGGATGGAGATCGATCGGTCGGGAAAGTTGGTTAGCTCGTTGAAAAGAAATTTATCAGCGGAGTGGATCGCCGCGTCTTCCGCGGCGCGTCCTCCTTGGATTTATTACTCCCAGGGCAGTCTCGCGGACCGAAGCTGCATAAATTCCCGTCGAAACAATCGAACCTGCGAGATTACCCGACGTTAATGGACCTGGGGGGGCATCGTTGCGATCTTCCAAGCAATTTTTCAATCGCGCTCGCGAACTCCATCCCCCGACCAATGAATATTGGCCCCGCAGTGAAACCAGCCGCAATTTTTGCAACTGACCTGTCGGACGGCTGCAATTCTGTAACAATAGTATTCGATCGATGGCTTCAGGCTAATCGTTTGTCCTGTACGCAGCGCCACAGAATAAAGAGAGTGACGCTTCGGTAAAAGGATTTCAGAGGCGGGAATTACGACCGTGACACGCGACGGGATTGCACGCTTCGATAACGTCTAGTCTATATTTTCCGCCAAGGGCGAGTTTCACCTGGGACACGGCTGGAATTGCCTCGTTCAGGCGGTTGGCTATCATTTTTCATGTCCTCCACGACCTTTATCTAATTCGTCGAGATATTATACAAGGCGGTAGATGGGGACGCTGAAGGGCTCGACAGAAGATGAGAATTCCTAGTTGTTCGTAGCTAACGAAACACCCTGTAGATAGAATTCAATTGCGTGTGAGCCGCGTGAGTTTCATGCTCCGTGGAATCAACGACTCTTTGGCGAGTTGAACGACAGAGTTTCGGACGCGTCTCGCGGAACGAGTTCGTTTGATTTCGGGACGATTTTTGTTGGATTTCGGTCCATTTGAAACTCCGCTGAACTTTGTTTCAATCACCTTCGACCACCGTAACTAATGCCCGCACGTGAAAAAGAGTCTTTTTCATGAAATCACACGGACGTTGCTCATTGCAATGAATGATTGCATCCCAAAACGTACTAGTGTAAATTGATTTACTTTTCTTTATTTCACCACACGGCGCGATAATTTCTGAGATGTGAATCAAGCTCGATCGGATGTTCTAGTCTGGTTCAATCGCTTAATCGCGAATTCCTCCGCTCCACAACCACCCCCGCGAAGGACACAGCTGTGCGATTAACGTGTCGGAGTAACGACGCAAAGCCATCGATTTGCTCGTCCGGTTACGGCTTCGCGTAGTTGCTAGCGGGAGAATCGCGCCAAGCGAATTACACGCTGGAATCTCGTCGGTATTCGATTTCTTTTCCTACGCCTCGTGGCGCGGGGGTAAATCGGTGGAAGCCTCTTTGAATGAATACGCGTTCATAAAAGGGACGTAGGGGGCGGGGGAGCGATGAATACCATTTCTACTTTAAAACTCAATAGCGGTGATCGCTGAAGTGGATAAAGTGTGCGGGGCCGTGGATGGAGGCGAGCAAAAATTCCCAGCCTACGGTTCTCTCTTCGCTATCTAATATTTTAAATTGGCCAAGTTTAATGGCGTTCCGCCGCCGAACTGTTCAGTCATGTTTTCCCTTGTTTGATATTTTCCATCGCGTAACCGTGAGTCCCTTCATCGATTCTGTTAGTTGTTTTATTTTCACACTATACGGGACGATATTTGCCCGCACAGTTTCAATGTTTACTTTTCAAACGAGGCATTGCTATTCCTTTTAAAGCCTGTTGGCAATGGGAAGCTCGTTTCGAACCTATTAAACACTCGTAACGGAGGCTGTTAGGTCGGATTGCTGCGATATTTGCAAGCGCACGTGGTACGTTGATCCGAATAATTCCCTAAAAGCTTTCGTGGGATGACGCTGGCACGCTTCTCGCGCCCTCTGCTCGGAGAACGAGCTTTATCCCTAGTCTAGTGATAAATCACGATGCTGGTACAGTAGGGAGCAGTGTCCTACTGTTGGCAGAGTGATGCAGATGTTGCTATTGCCAGTCGAGTAGTTTATTTCCACTTTTCGAATAAAGTTACTTTATAGCGGTGTTTCGAGTTTGTTGTAACTGTAATTTCAAATTAAATTCTCCTTTCCACGTTGCTTTTTCTCCCAGATTATATACTTGCAACGTGTATAACGTTACTAGCTGTAGGTAATTCATGAAAGACAGCTACCAGCTGCTGGTATCGACGAGCACTTTTTACCGACTGGTGGTTTTACCTCCTTCACGTTGGCAGCACTGTCCACGGCGCCATATTCAAAAGCTCAGTCTGAATTTCACTGAATTTGCGCTAGATGGTGGGTTTGGTTTCGCAGCTAACCCCAATCAATACACCAACATATACCACAGCGATTGATTCTTCTGTATCTACGTCAAAACTTGAGGTTTATAGAGCGTAATCGATGCGATCGTTATTGTGCTCTCATATCAATACCTCAGGGAATCATACTTTTAAGTAATTTTTCACGGAAACGCAACAATTTTCCAAAACTATTTATTCCTTTGTTTCAACTTCTATTGAGTCCTACAATTGTCCCTTCTGTACATTGAATTGCGTATTTCAATCCATTCGGTATGAACGTACCAACGTTAATCCCATCAAACGAACAAAATGAAACCCGTGATGCATTGCCCACGAATATTAACCATTCTTGTCAGAGGCACTAATAATTCATATTGATTTCCCCGGCAGAGGTAAACGTACGAGCCGACGTCATCATAAATCGCGCGTTGCCTATTTAATACCCCGCCATAAGCGTCACATTATCGTCACTCATCGAGCGCACTCAATGCACTCCCCTTTTTTTATATTTAGCAGATGTACGCTTACACCGGATCGACATCGTAAATCAATTATCGTATGGAGTGCCGGACAATGGCGTCATCGTTCGGGAATCAATAATCTCTAATTAAAAGCAATCGGTTGTAATCCTTTAACGCGGCGCAGTCGATGGTATATGGCTTACAGACACACGTATATAACTCATCCGTCACACAGTCCCATCTTGCATTGTTTCGCCCTTGCTGCCCCTTTAAATATTGATACGAAAATGCCCTGGACAACGCGGAGAATCCTCGGCAGCCCCTAATTAGCGTGCCCCTGAAGAGGGAATTCGAACAACGCTCCAGTTCGCCCGTCCGCTTTAAATACGTGATGCGTCCCGCGCGATGTATTTTCGGTGTCGTACCGCTGCCGAGCTTTCGTCTCCGTTCCCCGTTCAATCCCTTTTCCGAAGGGACCTTTTTTTCTCTCCATCCTGTAATATAATTCATGGAGCTCGGTCGATCCCACGCTCTCAGCGGTGCCAGCCCTGCGCTGTGATTTTAGGGACCCCCTTCTTTTATTATTTTGCACTGCCACAAGGTTCTTCTAGTGCGGGGATGTATTAAAATCATGGTTGAAAATGGTTCCATGAATATGAGCGGTATAGGGTGGGGAAACACATATATCTCCCTTGTTCCTCGAAATTTCAAATCGGCGTGTTCCATCAGCTAAATACAGTATCGACAGGCAGCACCTCCTCTATTGTTTAGGGAACAGAGGGATCGAACCAGCGAAATTCTCGTCGATTAAAATATAATGGCCACGCATGCGTCGTCGCACGCGCTTCTGCGAGTGTTCGACAGAGGAGGGCGTGAAATATTAACGCGAGCGTTTTACCACGGCGTAGCACTTAATCTCAAACCGGGTAGTTCCGTGTTTTCGCAATTTTCGTAATTTTCGTAAACTCGCGGGACCTCGGTGGAAATATACAAGTGGCGGTATGGCTTCCTTTGCGGCCGGCGTTGTTGTTCGTTGCTCCAATTCCCGTCTACGATACCACTTTGTCCCACCCCTCCCTGCCTCCCTTTTCTTCCCTTCGTTTTTTCTCGTAGCTAACGATGCTAATGAGCGACAACCTTGTCGACAAGTGGCTGGCTGGTATTAACACAAGCCTTTTTGCCGAAGCTCGACGCAATAATTACATGCAAATACAAACAATTACACGGAGCTAGATAGGACACGGTGGTTCTCTTTGCCGCGAGCAAAATGCCAGCTTGATCCTCGAGCTTCTTGTTTTGCGCCCCTCCACCTAAGACGTCTTCATCCTCCAGTTACATTTCTACCTTCGCACACGTACACGCGCAGAGGACGGGCGGTTCTGCGCGAGAGTTTCACCCTACGCGCGCGCGCGAGCGGCGGATCCAATTTGTTTTAAAATTGTCCCGAGTTAATCCGCGTTAAACGGAGGAAAAAATTCAAGCAAAGCTTCGGATTAAATGGGAAGAGTGAGACACGGCGGAAATGAGGACGATTAAATTTTCTAAACACGAATGGGAATTCTAATTAACGCGGGTTGGCTGGCGCACAGCGAACCTTGCCTCCGCGGAAATTTACGTGGCGAATAACGTCGCGAATATTTGTATTATTGCGCGCAGGCGTTGCAGTTTGTCAGGGGACAGAATTTGTGCACGGCGGGGTGCGTCGCGGCGGCCGAAGACGCGTAATTTTCCCCAACTTTCGATGCTGTTGCGGCGAAAAGCAATTGCGCCGAAGTGCGTTGAACTTTCGCAACGGGAAGACACGGTTGGTACATTTAATTAAAGACGCCTACTGTCGCACGGCACTCGGATACAATCTTCCTCAGCATTTCCATCTGGTCGTGTGAATCGATGCTTCCGCATGGAATGCTTTGTGGTAATTGCAAAATGTGGCGCGTGTCACGTACGTTGCCTTTTTGCTTCTTTCTCGTACGACTGAAAGTGGTTGGAACATTTCCCGAGACGATCGAGGAATACTCAATGGTGAGCCCCTTGCAGTATGCAGCGAGCTAGCAAGCCTTTGCAAATAGATTCTTTAAAACGGCAGAGCCGCGAGCCTAGCAGGATTACGAGCTCGCGAGCTCAATATCAAATGTGCAATTGCACAACTTGGAAATGAGTTCTGTCAAATGCGCGCGGCGCTATTCACGAGTTTATAACCATGTTCCTCCCGCACCCGTCCTATTTCACGTGAAATTCAGCCTGGCAGGGTGTCTTCATTTATATGTGAGACCCCGCCACGTTTGACACGCCTGTCATCTCCGCGGAAGTGTTAATCATTGATCAAAGGGAATAATTATCAGGCCAGAAGGGTATCCACACGGGTGCAGGTTCTTCCGAACGGTTCTCGGAATATTGTACAGATTCGCAGCGGGGGATGCCGCACGAAGGCTGTCCCAAAAATTCGTGGAAAATTGTTTTCGTTGGAGGACGGGTGCAGAGCATCGAAACACATCCGTTTCTATCGATCAAGGTTCCTGGCAGAGACAATGCACCGGACCTGCGTGTGCATCGCGCTGCACAGTTCTCAACAATGGCGCAACCTGCGTCAAGTCGCCCGACATTTTCGACTGCGCGTTGCAAACCTAAATGCAGATTAGAGATGAACACATTGTTCCGTGATACCCTATTGTTTAATACGTCAGCCGTGGTCCGTCCGCTCGCACTTATCAGCATGAGCGCGATCAAATTGGTCCGATTCAGTTTAGGAAGGATCAGCGATAAACTTTTCGCCGTCGAATTCTAATATCCTTTGTCGAAGCACCATGCACCAAAAGATTCAGGTTAAGAATCTGTAGGAATCGCGTGTTCGCTGGTCTACCAAACTTTTGTCCGGACGACCGTCGAGAGGGTTCCACGTTCCTCAGTATTCTTGGGTTAAAACGCAATCCCGAACAGAAGCATCGACGGCATTCTCATTGAAATGGAAATCCTGTTCTTTTCGAGGCCGGTGGTGTCGGTGACCAACTTCTGATAGCATATCCAGATATGCATACGTACGAAATACCCCTCTGCCACAGGCGGCGAGATAGAATTTTCTCGCGGCGGGTATGTGGTCCTTCGGGATAAGGTTTCTGTCCCGACGACGTGTAATTGGAACAAGGGGGAATACCTGGAAGGGGGAGCGCGGGGGAAGTAACTGTATATATGGGGAAACGGGGTAGGAAAAAACGCCGGGGCCCGGGTAAGAGGAAAATGAAGAGGAGGGAGCGACGAGAAAAGGAAACGGGGACGTTTCGTGGTGAAAGGGGGGCTCTCGAGTATGTGGCAGGGGGGAGAGAAAAACGTCGCTGGGAAAAGAGAGAGGATGGAAAAGCGGCGTTTGGTTCGCTTGTCGATACCAGATGCACGCTAACGGCAAGTATCGACCCAGTTTAAATATTCCCAACAGCCGCGGAGTCCTCTTCAATAATTCATTCGGAAAACGTCGCCGTATCGCCCATTTATAATGAGCCCCGGGCGAAACTGTGCACCCTGGCAACGCCGTCGAGTCTGCCCTCGAATTTCCTCTGGATGGCCTGTCCACAGTGTCCGCCGCGCTACCTGCGACGGTGTCGCGCGAAGTCACGTTCATCGCCACCTTCGTGCCCCTTATCGAGAACGAACTTGAGGTACGGCTTAACTCCTGCTAACCTCGCGCCTCCCGCGTCGCCGGCGTCTGCTCTTGTTGTTATTATCGCGCAACTTCCGGCTCCCCTTGGGTGGGTGGCTTGCACGAGTTGATCCTGCACCCCTCCGACGCTACGGCTACGTGACGTTTCATTAATGTGGGTCACTCTGATGGGGGAATCCTTCCTCCGGTCGACACGGGGAGCTAACTCGAGAGCCGAGTAGTTCCAGTCAACGCATGCCGCGACTTGACTCTCTACCAATTGTACATGAGGATTGTACCTACATCTGCTGACAGATATCTCTAAATCCTCTTCCCCCGACTCACCCACATCCCCCGCGAACCATCAGCCTGCCAACAATCCCGCAAGAAAGTCCTTCGAAGCAGTGAACTGTGATGGGCCGCGTCTGAACTGAATCTGGACTAAATCCTCTCCGCTTTTCGTACGACCCGGGTTTCACGCGACGCGGGGAAAGTTTCTGGCTTCGACGGGGGGGAACGTTTGCTTTGGAGAAAATTATTTGGTTAGTGGGGGTGGGTCGCGTTACAATTGATTCCTGACGTACTGAAAGGGACCCGAAGTTGGTGGAACTTTGCGGGTCAGAACGGTTGCCGTTGGAGGGCGGGAGGGTGGACAAAGCCGAGCGATTGAATTCGATCGGAGGGTGAAATAGAATTAAAAGTAATTATGACTGCGAATTTCGGAGGACCGCTCGCCGTGAAATAGTTGCCTCGAGTCTCCGTCCTCGTGCTCGCGGCTCTCGAGACTTCTCTGTCGGCCAGCAACGAGGGAGAAATCGTTGAACGAGCCATTGTTTTCGCCCACTTGGCGACAAACTCGACATCGAGAAATCGAAGGGCCCTGTGGAGCACGGAGGAACAGTCTCGTTCACGGTCGAACGACGCTGCGAAGAAAATAAGAGAAGAAGAGAACTCCTCCCCTCTGTACCGAGTCGCGAACTCGCAGATATAACAGATATATCTTTCAGCTTCGTTCTACCGTTGCTGAAATACCCGTAACGGGAAGAGGGGATGTTAAAAGTGCCTCGATCCGGTACTGTTTTTAATGACGTAATAAAAACTGGCTCCAGATAAGGGAAACATCTCCGTGGGAGCCATAAATGTCGTGGACAAATGTACATTGGAGCTTCAATTTTACCAAAAGCTTCCCGCTAATTCTGCTTGAAGAACGAAGGCTGTTCTAATTGTTCATGGGGATCTACCCAAAGTATCTCCTAGTTCTGGGATGAATCTGTACATTTAGGTAGCAAACGCTTCCTGTAGCAGTACCGATCGCGATTTGGGATCGGAGAAACTGCGCAACGCGATGGCAACAACAATGATCTGAAAACTAATTGTGGTTGCTCGGGAAAGAAGCAAAGGACACGACGCTCGATGCTTTATCGTCGTCGACTGCCCTCCCGGTGGAAATCAAGCGTCCTCGTCTATTCTCCTTCGCCGATGATTAGGATAAATTGAAGCTCGGGGAGCGAGGCTCGCGGACACCGTGCCACCTTTATTCTCGCTCAATTTCACGTTTCCAATATTGTCCGTAACTCTCTCGCGAGCTCTTCCATTCCTCTTTTCCAATTATCCGCGTCGTGCCCGCCGTTTCCCACTGCCGCTGTATTTTGCGCGGGACTTACGATCGTTGAATGCGCCGTCCGCCTCCAATCACGCTCGTCGATCGACCTGGGCGAGAGGGAGGGATAGAAGAGAGAGAGAGAGAGAGAGAGAGGGAAAGCGAAAGAGGTATCCATTGTCTCATAATCCTACTAACGACTCGGGACCTCTCGCGAATCGAGAAATTTCATTATTCCGTTGTCTCCTTGCCGCGGCGCAGCTTCTCTTCTCGCGTTTTTGCCCCCGATCGTTCCTTTTGCAGCGAACGATCCCCGTTGCGCCGGCGGAAACGAGATCTCTGCCTGGCAACCGCGCCGACGACTCCGTAATTGGTGTAATGCAAATTGTCGTTCGGGTATCGTTCCTGCTCCAGGGGGCTGCCTCTGTATCCCGCGCGGGCGCTACTACTTAACATTACAGCCGTAATTGTAACTAGCGCGCGAATAATTCGACTGACGGCGGTGGAAGCTTTTTTCCTCGCAGCCACGAGCATACAGTCGATACCGCGCGACATTTTTTACAGAATTTTCAAGCGGAACCCCTCCCACGTGGCACCCCTTTGGTCCCCCGAGGACCGCGCCGCTACATGGCCGTTAATTATGCTCCGACATGGCCTCGAATGACGCGCATAGGTATACGAACGAAATTTAATACGGAATCGCGTTTAACGCGGCATTATAGCGGCAGCTGGCCAGGCGTTTGTTCAAAATGAATTCTGTGAATTTTCGCCCGGACTGGCAGCGACTTTTAATTAAAGTTCGTCGCGAGAGGTTCGCTTCTCACGCAGCTCCCGATGGATAGTTTACTATCGTCGCTTTGCGGCCCGAAAATGTCATAGACGTTTAGATGGCACTTTACTCTTGTTTATGGACAGGGCGCGATCGACGTGAATCTGGTTTTAGGAATTCTGTACTTTGGCGGTGGTGAGATTTGACGAGGGGGCGGCCGATTTTGCGTCACGCTGCCTTAATCTCGAGGCAGGGGCTTCCTGAAGATTTAAGATCGGGGAAGGCGATAACATCTTCTGATAAGAGGAATATGGAAAACCGCGGGCCACTTACCCCAGGATCTTCCTAAAAGGAACTTTTATAGCCTACAGTGATTCTGGAATTGCGTCCTATCGTGGCAACGCCCACTGAACTCCACTTTTTCGCGCTGAAACATCGACGCGCTGCCATGTCTCACCAACCAGCACCAGATGTGCCAATGCACGTTGCCCTACGACCCGCGAAACCGTTAATTCAAGGGAACGTCTCCCGTGAACGTCCGCGTGCCGCAAAATCGACCGAACTCCGGCCGAACTGTATTCGATATTCCTCTTTAATGGAATTCACGGACGTCGTTGAATGTTTAAAGACCGTCCACCGGAGTCAAGCACGCAATTCCCTCTTACGAAACATTTCTCCCTCCCGTAGGGTCGAATTCGCGACCCACGAGAGGAGGAGGGCTGCATTATTAACTTCTGAACGGTATTTGCGGTCTATCCTCTGCCCCTCGGCCGTTCTCTGTGGATAATGTATTCGTTCGAGTGTCTTGCCAAACCGCGTTCGAAAGTGCCCCGGCTCTGCCGCGTCGAATGACGGAAAACAACGACGCAGCACGCCCTTTCGGATAGAGCGGTCCGCGATCCTCGGGATCGATCGCGCTGCTCGAGGGGTCGTCGTGTGTAGCCGAGAGCTCATTCGATACGAGATCAGCCGACGGAGCCACTGTCTGGATCAACGTGACGGGATGGCGAAAATGGGGGAGATCGGGAACACGTTCCAACGCGTGGCAGCCTCGAGAAACTCACCAGCTTATTCCGCTTGCACGGCCGCAGACACCCTCGCGGAGCCTTCCCGCCCCGTCTTCTACGGCCTCGTCTGTTTACCTTGCCACGACGTTGCTGACAACGTTCTCGGCTCGCCCAGCTTCCGGATAATTAGCATTCCTTGGATGCGTCGACGCAATATAATTGCCCTGCCGGTCACGTCTTACGTTAAGCCGATTCTGGGGTTCGTCTGCCAACGGGATGAACTTTTGCGGGATCTGGGGTGGTGTTGATGATGTGCAATTTCATTATTACAATTTTACAGGCACCTGTCTACGTATAGGATACAGATTTATGAGATAGTTCTGTACGCAAAATTCACCGTGACCTCGAAATTCGGAGCCAAGTCTTATTTGATTTCATACGACTTATTTTATTATTGTAGTTTATAAATATAAATGTTCATAAATATAAGTTTTACAGAGATAAAGGAGGATGTGATATGCGTAATGGGCCTGGTTTAGAGAAAACGGTGCTTATTATACCTAATTTTACTGTAGAGACAAGAGCAGTGACATTCCCGTCGATGACCAAGAAATCCACCTCCGTGCCGTTCACCCCCCTCCCCCTCCCTTCCGCATTTATGTGCGCGATTTCCGGCTGAGGAACGCGTATCGACGTTCCGCGGCGTGGCCGTAGTTGCCCAGGCTGCGTATTGCCGACAAGATAATTATCCCGATGATGCACTCGAGGCTCTCGAGTTTGAGGAACACTCCCGGCGGCCCCGTTTCCCTAGTTCTCTCACCTCCCGCATCGAATAATCTAGATCGAGATTTCCGGCGAATCTCGGGCCGCGCCGCTGGCTACGTGACGCGTAATACTCGACGCTTCGAGGCTCGTCTAAATGATCTCTGTGCCAGTTCGATAGACCAACCGTGAACGGGACTACTCGCGATCGTCTTAATTAATTTCACCGCTGTTATGATCCCCCAGCTCGCGCCGAACAAGCGAGTTGCTCGATGGAACGTCGAACATATTGCGGGGGGAATATCGCTAATTATAGTGTCTCGTTCTCTAGACATAGCTCCACTGTCGGTTTTATTTGATCGTAGCAGTGGGTCAATATTGACGAAGAACTACGAGCTCTCTAGTACCTATCTTTCGCGGCGTACCTAAGTGTCCTCCGTGTTGGATCTGCGATATTCTTTCCTAAACTTGCACCCTGGAATGTCGCTGGGCGTAAACCTTCGCGAGATACATGGATTTTCAGTTTTTCAAGTGTCTCTGTTTCATCCCGCCTCGTACTCCAATCCGGCTGGCATTGTTTGAGGCCCGCGATCCCACGAATCGCGTCCATTACAGCTTGCCGATGATTGAGATTCTGCATTAGTCACCGCACAGCTTCGCAAATAGAACGCACCGGGTCAGACGGCGAAGCCTGCGGTAGCAGCATTTTCCATCTGCCCCGCGGACATTGAATGATAACAGGATAACTGATTCGCGTTGCCTTCGACGCCAATGCAACGCACAAATCTGTGCAAATTCTTATCAAAGAAAACGGAGCAAGGAATCGTGCATGAATCTCGGGAGAGCCTGGAATTTCTACCACGAACTCTGAAACGGTAGGACCTGGACGAAGGGAGGCCAGGGGAAGACAATATCGAGGATAGATCTCGTGAAAACGGTAAACGTAAATGCTCAGCTTCGCCCGGAGCCGTAAAGTCGAAGCCAGATAGGGGATTAGGCCGTTGATATCGATAAAGACTTTAATACCGTTTTCTTCGAGCCTCGAAGATGCAACATCACCCACTTTAGTGTCGATCGTGAATTTCACGAGCGGCTGGATAATTCGCGATCTGGGATTAATAATCGTTCCCTGCGTTACCAGCAATGCTGCAACAAAGCGACGTCCATTAATCAATGACGAGGCTGACCAAGCCTGTCCGCATCGAAGCGTTCATCTTCTGCCATGACGTTCGACTGAATGGACGTAGTGCGTACTCCCTTTCAGCTCCATTATTAGGGACGCGATTCTCCTCGTTTCAATGCGGCATTCTCTCGCTTCCTGCCTTTTTCCACCGTTTTCAGGCACCGTGAACGTTGCTTGCAACGATCACCAAATTCGTATCGCTGCTGCCACGCCCGCTAATGAATTTAATTAGCGACTCCTGTAGTCCTGGCTAATTACACGGGCGTCCCTTTGGCGGTGACTTGTCACAGAGTCGCGAGCAAGGCGGTCCATTTCCATTTCTCCGCGATATTTCTACGGTCGATGTCAATTTCATGTGAAAAGACGACAATGCGGAGTGCGATTCAATTAGAGTCCTTAACAAGGCATCTACTGCGCGAAAATTTCTAGAATTTTATGGAATATCAATCAACCAGGTAGCATTGTTAACAGTCGGAGCGATATGTTTTTCATGTTTGTCGATTCTCTGAATGGTAGGTACCTATCATGTGCTATCGAGCAGGAATGCAGTGATATATTCAGATCGACCGACGTCTGGGCGAAGATTCGCGACAGATAATCGAGGCATTGTTTCGCAGAAATGCTTATGATTGGGGTCAGCGCGGGTTGAAGGACCTTTGTCCCGGTGCACGGATACGAATTCAATTTCAGTACATCAAGCATTCGAATTACGAGGGTGTACCTGCGCTCGGGGAAACAACGAAATTTGTTACGCTTTACGCCGGTACTTTGTCGAAATTTAGGGACAATTCGTCCTTTGAGCACGCGCTCAATCTGTTCAACTGCGATCGGCGTTTCGCGTGCCCTCGACTTCACTGATTCGAACACTTGCACCACAATTTCATTTTGAGCCCTTACTTCGCACGTATAGAGTGACCGTAGAGTCTCGTTGCATCTTTGCCTTGGTTCACAGAGAATAATCAAGTGTTCTCGTGTGGCCCACGTTTCCACGATGCAGCTCACTTATCTTTGCAACGATGTAGCCACTACAATTTCCTCCTATGCATCTTTATTTCACAAGTACTGTCGAAGCAAGTGCTCGACGGGAGTTCCCTGTCCTCACGCAAAAAACCGCGCGATTCCCGTCACAGTGCCGCGGCTTGCCGTTGGTTGAAGGTAATTTTAATCCTCCAGCGTTAAAGAGCGTTCCCGAGCGTTCGAGGAACCGACGTGCTTAATTGTCCGTTTGTTAGAAGAGCGGTACGCCGCAGCAAGCACGACACCGCAACGTGCGGCTCGCAGTAACGCGCTCGTTAGGGGCGGATTTTGCATCCCGCCGATTGCTAATTACTTTCTGATTCTTGCGCGAACTCCGTGGCCCGGCTGGCTGGATATTGCGCCGTTCCACGGGAATTCGATTTGGTCGGTTAGCGGAACGATGGCTGGCGTTACACTAAACGAGGCGGGATTCTTCGAGGGAGGCTCCACAGGAATTGATTTTACGACCAAACCGCTGAAAATGAAACGATCCTGGCCTCGAAATTGAGGATTTTCGTTGGGGAAAGGAATCGATAACAGGGGAGGTTCGGGGAATGAAATCTTCAGCGTGCAGTGCTGGGGAAAGATAGTTTGAACGAAGAAAGATGGCGACATAATTTGACAAAGAGAAGCTGTGTCTTCATCTGTGTCGCTTAAAGCCATAAGATTCCATAGAATAAGTCAGCGACGTGGATATGATAAATGATTACTTTTCAGCTTCCTGTCGACCACGTTCTACAGTCAAAG
Organism: Andrena chrysosceles; assembly: GCA_963855975.1. NCBI lineage: Eukaryota > Metazoa > Arthropoda > Insecta > Hymenoptera > Andrenidae > Andrena > Andrena chrysosceles. The sequence continues at coordinate 1,916,218 of OY979766.1, read as the reverse complement.
ATTCGAACTGCAAATAAAATTTGTGGCGCGATTATCGAACATTATAAATGTAGAATTATTGGACAATCGTGTTCCGCGTTTGAGATAATCGTCCAAGTTACATTTGTTAATCAGAAATGGGTTTTATCGCGAACATGGAATGCACTCCGTCATCCCGTGTGAATCGAAACGGTATCACGGTGTAAATGTATTAATGCGTTTGTTTCCAAATTATTTGCAGCGATCTATGCGTGGAAACGTGGAGGTTTACCTAATAAATCCTTGCATTTAAATCCACACGGTCGGCGATAACGTCAAGTTGTTAATGGGGGGCGTAATAAAATTTTACAGCCCATTACCGTGGAACTATCAAATCGCCACGGTTATGGGGGAAAATTAAGAGGCGTCGGCTAGAGTTTATTAGATTTAATGCTCTACGCTCGATTCCCTGCGCCACTTCACCCAACCGTTAAATAACAAATTCCCTCGGCCATGCAGATTCCGTCTGCCGCGTTTCAGTTGGGCGAAAATGGAAAAACTGCCACGAATTTCCTAACCTCGCGATACACTACGCTCCATTACATATGATTTCAGCTACAATATTGGCCTGGCATATGTATAGCATAATTATTGGGATCGAATCGAATATTGCTCAATGAATTTTACGCGCAGATAACAACTATATTGAATCCCCCCCCTGCAGTGCAAATTATGCAGCTGCTATAATTAACTGCGATACGCTGTTTTGGCGCAATTGAATGACGTTCGTGCCAGTGGCGTTGAAAATCTTTGCTTCGACCGGAAAAATATACAAATGCAGTTGCATCAAATCTGTCATCACGAATTCTCTACGTAGAACTGATGAAGGGAATTCTTTCCCTCTGATAGAAATAAATCAGCAGAGGGGGAGGTTGGAAGGAAACGAAGAAACAGCCCAAGAACAGAGATTCTTCTCGAGGTATCAGAGATTAATCACCAGATCTCGGGGTTACTTCCTTTCAGCTCATTAGTCGCTGAAGTAACTTGCCACGATCCCACCCCGTTCATTTGCTGTCCGATCTCACTGGCTCGACCCCAGTCGCTTCCGCAGCGGAGTTTTGCATATCAGGCCGAGCCTTAACTTTACTTCGCCGTGCGATTCCGCATCTGGGACAAGATGGCGAACGGAAGACGGGAGAAAAACCGACGCGGCATTGCGATCGCGGGGATCCGCTGCTTGCCGTCTTCCTAGCTCGCTCGCGAAGCAAAAATCAGCGACTTTCGCGAAGTAGCGATGCGATGTTACTATTCATGGGAAAAGTTTTAATTTGCGCGCGGTCGTCCCGCTGGCTGCATTCGGGATCGCATCGCGTTTACGCGGACAAAGTGTTCGTCGCTAAACTTCGTCGAACCGACGGCCAGCAACTCCACTCCAATCGAATTGGCCGCTGCTGTGCAGTAAATCACCGTGACGCCGCTAATCCTTGCGATTAATTGGTCCGCTACGAGGTAGGAAAAGAAGGCTGCAAGACACGAGCCATTCCTGGTAGGAGTCAAAGTGGAGTGCTTTAGCTTGTACAGAGTTTACTTAAGGGGGTGTACCCGTTTAAACGCTCGGACTATATGTACATTTTGTGGATTTTTTTACAAGCCAGCGGCTTGATGAAGATTTTCCGTTTTTCTATTATGTTTTCATAGTATTATGGACTACTTAAAAAAAGAGTTTCAGTTTGAAAAATATTGTTTTTCGGAAGTTACAGATACATATTCGAAACTGTCTCGATTACAGAGGGGCTACACGGTGGTCTTGAAAAAAAAAACTGTACGTCGTGTCTGAAATCAAAAACAATAATTTTTTTTATATAATATATATATATATATAACTATCGATCTACAGCACCGATTTTGAAAATTTGGAAAAATAAATAAATGGTGAGATCAATGATAAAGTTAGATATTTCAGTCCATGTTATTTCTTTATAAATAATAAACGGGGAATCGGAATAAAAAAAGACGTCGTAGCTTGATGTGGAATGTTATTTCGATTCTGCAAGCAAAATTGGAAGTGAAGTGGTTGAACGTAGCGCGAGTTTTCAGGGCCCCCGTAATGATAAATGTAGTTTCGCTGCGATCGGTCGAGCCGCCGCGCCACCCCGTGCTACATGGGTTGTTTCACTCCAATGCCTATAAGTTCGTTAATCTTCCGAATTTTTTACATCCGACTTGATTTATAATATTTCTAAAACATCAATCTATGAACATATGTAAAAAAAGATCCAATTTTTGACACTTTCAAACGGTTATACCACCTTAAAGGTTATCCTACTTAGTTCTGTCAGATAAACGCTATTTATTAAATCGCGATGGACGATGATGTTGAACTACAGTGGTGATACAACACATGTATGTAAATAAGTAAAATGACTTTATTCGTTTTTAGCACCGGGCGCTCTCGTTGTACCTACAATGAGATTGTATTTGATTGAACCAAAAAGGAGTTTGAGAGAGTATCTATTATATTGTACAGTATCAGTATGCATAGAAAAAGTTTGAATTTCTAGTCAACATTCCCGGGGGTGGTCGCGTGCGCGTTTGAAATTGGCTCACGATCGATCTGTAGAATCACAAATACAAGGTCTTTTTTTAGGAGATCAATAATAAGTTTAGAAAAGTCAGGAAAGCTGTGACATATTACATTTTCTGCTCTGACATTGTTTCTCGCAGCTTCTTACGAGGCTTCTTAACGAGAATGTTCAACAGCCTAAAAGCCCAACATGCCGTAAACTCTCGCGCACTTTCACAAGTGGGCAATCATAGACAATGGGCGATTACAGGCGACGATAATTGCGACATATACTCGGCGCGATACACATGGGCAGTACATAATGAGCACATACTAGCACCGCCAGACTGAGTGGCGCGAATTAGACGGATCTCATGAGTCCTTTGCAAGTTTCGCGTGAAATTTCGCTGTGTCGATTAGAAGCGGAAGTCGAGGAAAGTGCACGAGACAGCCCCAGGCGTCGTCTAATTTCATCGACAGCGATTCTCGCCGCGTAATGAACCTTTCTCCTCGTTCACTCTCGTCCTCAGACGCATCCCCCCGTCGACGACACTCGAAACGAGAACTTTGCTGTTTCTGCGTCGACGAAAGCTTGCTTCGCGGCTTCTGTTCGCGAGACTCGGTTTCCGCGATGTTCTGCAAACACGCCGTCACGCCTCGGCAAACGAAACGTCAACGAAGTGTTCCCGACTCTGTGTTGTTGTAATTAGTATGCTAGGATCGAGCTCGCTCCCTCGGGAAGACGGGGGTGATAGTGAATTCGCGTAGAAAAACACTTGCCAAGAGAAGGAAAACGCCAACGAGTTGATTTAGCGGAGACCCCTGGCGTTGATGGAGTAGATTCGAACACTGAAATTGCTGTCTCCTCCAGTTTCATTTCTCGCAGTTTCCTTGGTATTAAAAGGGGAATGCTGTCGAGGGGGATACTGATATTTTAGCAGACGCTTCCTGTGATCTTAAACTCCCGATGGGGAGTCGTGCGCGTGCAAGAGTGTACCCAGTTCCCAATCAGCAGCTTCACAATTTACGCTCTTGACAGTAATCAACGAGAGTCGTTCATTTCTCATGCATGACTCCCCGTGAATGGAGAAGATGGCTCTTGTTATTAAGAGTAATCGCTTAAAAATAGGAGCCTGGTTATCGGTACCCGATGTTCGAGATTGTTCAACAAGCTTTTCCCAAGCACGACTTTTCGAAACGTCGACCAGAAACGGCTTGTTAAGGGGAAAGATGCAGCGGGGGCTGCAGCCAGACGACGGATAATGCGCCACTGAAAGTGTTGCACGTTGCATCGGGCTGCTTTGGAATTTATGGGCGATACACGCGGATGGGGGCCAGAATCCGCAGACTCTGCAGACCTCGGGTGGGCGGGTTTCAAAGCGACTTCACGCATGCCAATGAAGATTAAGCGACGCGCGTTGCATGAAACGACGTCTCTTCCGGTCTCGAAACGCTCCCCCGCATTGCCTGTGTGTGGGAATTACGCCGCCGAACGATGAGTAATCTAATAACCTTCCTTCTCCGCAATCGGGTGTTACTTCTCATCTCGATTTCTTGTGTTATGCTAAGAATTACCATGCCCTGGCTGCTATTCCTAGTTCTTACTTGAACTTGTTTAATATTTAGTGTCGAGAGAAATAAAAACGAAACCTAGGTACTTGTGTCAGAGACCTCCAACGTTCTAAAATCTAAATCGAGGCACCAGGGAAACGAAAAGTTCACACATGTATTTTGTTTGACCATTTTTACCACTTTGCTTATCGAACAGAGTACGCGGCCACTTAATTGCAAGTACTCTCGTTCGCCTAGAATCACTCTAGCCGCAACTAGAACCCTTCCGCGTGAACGTTCTGAAATCACGCTGGTCGATCAATACGCGCAGTTGAAAAATAATTCCCACGATGCGGAATGTTGCTATTTGTTATTCGCGTCGCTCGTTCTGCGCCGGTGAATTTAAGCCAGGGAATGCCCCTCCATACCGAATAAATCTTCGATATTGCGTCATCAGCAAATTCCATTTCCGGCGGGCTCGTGCCACGTTCTATTTACAGGTATTATTTGTTTCCCCTTTTTCTTTATTCCTGGCACGGCTCTCTTGATCTTGCCAGGATGCATCGCGAAATAAACGTGACATGGTAACGTGCCATTAAAATTTTCCAATTCCTCGATGTTCTGTGTTCATAGCAGGGAGAAATGTTTCGTAACATAAATCCAAATCCCCCTCCACTCTCCATGATACCATTCTGGTAGCAAGATTGTGCTTTGGGAAGCGAACAGACAAGTTCACTATTCAACGGGTTTGGAGTTAATCCCACGCCCTTCCTCACAGTCCTTCTACCAAAACATATTATCGTTCTTCCCTAATTTCTAAGTGGATTCTCATCAAACACTTATTTCACTATTTAAGCAGCAATATGAACAATCGTTTGCTATCCCTTTCAAATCTTAACAATACCTACCGCGTTACAAAGAATGCATTCTTTAAACATGTATTTATACTCTGTGATGACAGCTCCATAGTGAGCAGACTCCATGAACACGTAATGCGCGGCCAGAGCTGAACTGCCCTTCGAATTGAGTGTTTTATCGCGAAACTTTAATTAAACCACTTAACGTAAAATCTGTGGATGCCACACCGGGAATATGGCTATCGTCTCGCCTGTTTCGACTGTTCCTCTGTTCGACGACCCGTTTGGAAAGTTGTCTCGGTTACATAGCCGGGCGAGAAAGTCTAGAGCACCTCCATGAGCCACTCATTACTGTTTCGTTGTATTGAACCTCTCGATTCAATCCAGGAACGTTTCCCCTTACATTCAATCGCTAATGAGCTCGTATCGAGCGAGCCGTCGCGAACAAAAAGCTTGCACCGTGAAACGCGATATAACGAGCAATAAACTACGATAATGGCTCCTACGAATTTCCAGCTTGTGCAACGCGCAACTGTATGCAATGATTTCGTCGATAATTCGTGAGCCGCCTGAGTGAATACCACGGTGGCTATCGAGGCCACGCCCATTTATTATCGTCTCGCTAAATGAAGAACGAGCCCGTTCAGTTTTATGCAATGGTCTGTCGACGTGGTTCATCGGAACACTCGACCATCCTTCGTCTCATCACTAATAGGCAATATTAGTATTCTATTCTAAAGGCTGGTTTCATTCACGACTGTGCTGCGAGTTCAATTCGAAACGACTAAACTACAGCAGCGGAACCAATGGAATCAACGGTTCTGGTCCAAGTTTGGGACTCTGAGAGGTTAATATCAATTTGCATATAGACAGACCTCGTTCGTTAAATTGACAAGGACCATCCCTCAAAGTTCATAAGAAGTGGTACACTATAAGAAAACATCTACCTATATCTTATTTTTCGATTCTTTAAAACATATCCAGAAACCAAAGAAATCGTAGTTGGACACCTAAAAACCTCTTCTTGTGAGTGGAGCCATCGAGTAACGCTTCCGTACTTTTAGCATGACGATATCTTGTATTTTATAGGAAAAGTGGTTAAGTCGGAGCTTTTCTCATTCATTTCTCCCTAGATCCTAAATGATCGTTTCAGGAGTTCACCATTCGACGTGCAAAGTATCAAGGGAAATACCTCGGAAGGTAGCATCCAGATTGAATCGCTGCGCTATATGTAGCGAACGGGACACGCGATTCGATAGGGGTAACCGTTTCTTGCGTCGCGCTATTATGCCCGTATCACGCGTCACTCGTTAACGAATGATTGATCGACCGATGTAATCGGGGCGCGCGCGCACCATGATCGCGAAACCGAGCTGATAGGTACGGACGCCTTCCGCGGGGTAGGATGGCCTTCGTCGAAAATTACCAAGCATTAGCAGGGAGCTTTTGTCAGGCTTGATCGTCCTCACGCCACTTAACAAGGATGCCCGGCTCGCTGGCGTTCTGCGTATTTCGCAAAAAATTCCTGCTAATCCGCCGCGAACGAAGCCCCGATCGACACCGCGCGAAACCGTACCGCCGCTCGTGAAATGTTTTCTACGCGAACGTGCTTCGGCGTCTTTAAGTATGTTAAGCCAAGGTAATGTGTCTCGATACCGGCCACCCCTCGATGCATCCACGCCTTACACTTGTCTGGCATCCGGGAAGACGACGATTGACCCTCGAGAGGGTCGCTCGCGGTCGGAGCAAAGCTTCAGCCATGTACAGGCTGAATCACTTGAATCTCATAGTTGCCAACATTTTCTGTTCACCTCGACCTTGTCAAGTGAAACGTATCAGTGTTTGGAGAAGCCTGCGGTAGCCTATCGTTTAGTATAATATTTTGGTTCAGCTTTCCATCCCCTAGCTAGTAATTCCTTTTCTGATGCCTGGAGCTCTGGTGTTTGCAAATTATCCTTATTATTATTAAACGTCTTTATTAAGCAAACACGTGTATACAATCCAGCAAACGGAAAGACAAATGCAAAGACGAGGTTCCAACCTATCCTTCCGACGAATGTATTATTCTTATGCTCGAGCTTAAATAATTACAACGTGGTTAAGTATCTTCCAACCCCATCAGGTTGCATTCCGTGTTTACCCCAGCTGCAGATTTCAGCAGGTTATTAATGCCCGGGAAGTGACATTATTAATGCACGTAGGACTCTGAGGAATGCGGATTTTCTCTTCCCGTTGCCGTCGCTGAACTTTTTCCTCCTTGGCTGCAAGCGCAGGTCGAGGGAGCTAATTTGCCGGTCGGGAATTTATCGCGATTTATGTCGCGGTTTCGCGTCACGGCTCCTGCGTGGTCCAACGAATTTATGACTATCCGCGACGGTTTTATGATGGATGCGCCCCGCGAGTCACGGATTTGTCGCCGATTCAATCGCGGGGGAGGTGAAGCTCGAGTTTCGAACTTGGGGTATTTCGCAAAACGCAACGACGACGCATCGATCACGCGAACGCGGTGAATCTCGTCTGTTCGCGAGCTTTCAACGGCAAGTCGAAATCGATAATCGATATTTCCGATCGAATGCATCATTGCTCTAGTGGGGGGCCACTCTGCAGAATTCGCTTCGAGCGACAAACTTTTAATGCGCCCAAGGGTCGCTGATAAATTTGAAATATATTTAACCCTCGCCACCACTGAAATCATTCACACCGACAGCCTGTCTGTCGTTTATAAATGACGCTCTTGGGCGAAGGTTGCAGGGCAAGTTGCAGGTGAGACAGGTCGCCTGATGACGGTGCACGATACGGTAAGTTGATGTTTATATTCCTCGCGAAAACGTAACAAAATTGCAAATGACAAATTTTTAAACGAAGTTGCAAATCGAATTTGAATGTACGAAAAATAAAATCCCATTGTGCAATGCAGAATGTAAGGAAAATATGATGTACTTGGCATAATATGTGGGATATAGAAGATGTATTATAGGATATGTTGGATGTATGAAGTATGCAGTGAACAAAAAACATCCGTTATTTACTATCTTACATTTTATTTGTATCTCACTATTTAGATTATAGAGTCGACCCAGTTTTGGATAATATATACACAAAAGCTATGTAGCTGCCCATTGGGGACTGTCCCACATTTCAGAAGGCCTGGGCAGATTGTTTATAATAGCACTTGTTGGAGGCCAGGCTCAACGGGATACTATTTCCCACACGCTGATCACCAGCAACCCTGTCCATCCTCTTCACCCCTCCAACCACAGGCGCGTCTCCCATGCTCGGAGGAAACTCTCGATGCTGGCGTATTGTTCGCCGATTCACAAGACGATCTGTAAAGTAATCAGTTTCACATTGTGTCACCCACACAAAGCTTTTACGCTATCGACATGCAAATAGAGCCTGCCAAAATATATAATGTCTATCATCGAACGTTGTCAAGAACTGTTTTCTGTATTTTTATGCGAACAATCGATCCCGGAAAAGTGTTTTACGTACTCTTTAATACCATCTATACCAAACAGATAATATTCCTTGCTAGCGGTTGGCTGCGTCTATGTAAATGGGTGTTTACCGTTTCATTAAAACCGTGATAGGCGGCCTAGGAAAATCGCTCATTGGAGCTGGGAGATGCCCCTAAATCATGTAAACAAAGGCTCAATATGCACCGTAGGTAATGCGATCTCGGTGAATGGAAAATGGATCGTTCAATAAGTTGCGGCTCCAGCTCGTCGGGGCCCCATAAATACAACCCGCGCATAATTACTTTAATTTCGTCGTCGCTTTTCATCTCCAGCGACGTGAGCCGTCGACACGTTGCAGCGATCCATTAAAACACAGCCATGGTCTAATTAAGCTAAATCGCCGAGGCGAGGTGGAGCGTCGAATCGATCGTGTAGCAATCTATCGAGCTTGTCATCAAGATTGCTACACACGAGTTATAAACGCCTCAATCACTCTATTACCTTTCAATCTGCGAGCTGTCCATTCACGTGTACTGTTTTACGGGTTTTCAGAATTATCGCTCATTAACCTGATTCGTAATTTAAAAGATCAGTAGTTTACACTTACAAGTTGCTATTCGTAAAGCAAACGAATTAACCAGCTCCACTATATTTCCTACACACAGTGGCCAGTGGTAATGCATTCAAAAAGTTTGAAGAAACGCAGCGGCAGTAGGAAAATCAATAGCTGAGTATGAATTCCATACGAGAGGAGAGATTTCGCGACGATGAACGGAAGCTTGGCATCGTCCAGTCGACGAGATACCCGTCACAAAGCGAATACCTCTTGAACAACAAAGTCCGCCCGGACCAAACTGCTCGTCCAGCTATCGCATCTCTCTACTTCGGGCTTAACTTCACTGCAACCTCCAATTTATCTCATCCTGGTGGCTGGAGGAACGCTGGTAGTGGGCTGTAGAGGGGTCCTTTATTAAATTCTATGCGCAGATTCGCCAATCCGTGCGCTGGTACGGCAACTCCAGCCTGCCGGGAATAGCCCTGAGGGTAGCGAGCGGTGCGCGAGGCCAGGAGAGGCCGGGCAGGAAGGGCGAGAGCAGCGAGATCCGCGAGAAAAAATGCATCTGACGTCGCGAGTATGCTCCCACCCGATTCCAGGCTATTGTTCGCGTTTTTCCCTCCAGTATTTACTAGGCTTTTTTCATCTGTCCGTTTCTTACTCGGGTTTTCGCACGCGTAACGAGGCCGACAGAGGTGATACTGCTCGATACAGCGCGCGATAGCCTCGGGCGTCGGTGATCCTACGTCGATTCGACCTTTTGCATCATTCATATTCCACTTCCGTGCTGGCTACACTTGAACGAACGATGCATGCCTCGTGGCTGACATGTAACGCGCTTGTACTACTGGGCGCCGAGTTTCTCCACCCTTGCGCTTGCTCGATCAATCGAACAGTGACTATAATAGTGACCGTGATACTTCATTGTTAAATATTCTAGCGAGGCAAGTTATTTAACGTATAAAACATCGGCGATGCTTCGGTGGCTCTTTGTGGTGCTCTTTGTCGAAACGAGTCGCTCTCCTTCACGATAGATTAGGGTGTTGGCCCGGCCCACTTGCTTGGCAGCGCAGCGTCGAAACACCGAGTCAAAAATGTACCAGGCTTGGTTCAGAGCGACCTACATTTGGATATTTAACGCGTCGATTCCCGTCCAAAATTTCGCTCCTCTCCCGCCGGGCCATTTACGACTTTAATCACCGGGCTTCTACACCGGCGTGGCCTGGTCGGTGTGCCGAGGAAACCGCTACGCCTGGCGGGGCAGTAAACGCGCTGACGTTACAGCAACTAATATACAACGTGCTGAAATTAAAAAGAACGCAACTGGGCTAGGATGCTCTCGATGTAATGATACTGCTCACGCGATGACACGCCACTCCCATTTCCCATTTCAAATGTTCGGTCGTTTCAACGTACCGTCGTCACGAGTTAACCAGCTACTACGAGTTCTTCCGGTCCACATTCAAATATCATTTACAAGCGAGTTATGAGTGTAATACGAAACGTTAAACATGTAACGGGTAATCCTTTGGTACGAATAATTTAAAAAAATCTAAAGGTAAGGGGGCTAAACAGGGAATATTATGACGCTCTTAACTCCCTTTTTCTTACCTTACCATCGTTACTACTTACTTACTCTCCACCACGCATCGATAAAAAGCCTGATCGAAATCCCGTTGCTTCGACAACCAGAGGGCACGGGTGACGATGCAGGGGTGGCGCGGAAGAAGAGCGCATCGCGTAAACTTGTCGCTCAATGTTCAGTCTGATCCAGGGGAATCGGTATGCAGCTGCGCAATTACCGTCTCTTGTAAACACGTCGCGCGAATATACATGGAAATTAGTGGAGAACGAAGCAGAGCGCGAATGAAAACGTCCCATCGCGGTAGTGGCGATAGAAGACGGCCGGGCGAGGGGGAGAGCAAGCTCGCGGCAATAGTCAGTGCCGACAATGCTCCTTGTTAAAGTGCCGCCGCGAAACCTCGAGATCGATGCACACGGTTTCCGTGGTTGCGCCCCCTTGTCACGGATGCACTCTACCGCCCCAAGATCCGTCGAAGTACGTGACGACCGCGCGAACGAAGGAAATCATCCGCTGTTTTCCGCGTGTTCGGGTTACTGCGTTCGTGTCGAGCGTCGATATTAAAGCATCAGCCGTGTGCACGGTGCCCCGATCGCTGGTGGGTAGGATTTATGATATCGTTAGGGAATACTTGCTACCTACCTTTGTCGTGAAAGGACCATCGAACACGATGGTCGCTCTCCCTGCAGGTGGAGAACGTCCTGATGGGTGAAAGTGCGGCTCATCGTGAATAATTCAGAATTTACGTGCCCTCTGTGCTTAGTCACGGAGCAGATGTGACTGAAAGTTGGTAGTTTAATGGGAATTCTGTATTGGTGACGGAGTTTCGTTCGCTAAGCGTAACTGCGTAATGGAAGAGTGATGGTGGTATCCTCGGAGGTGCTGTTCGGTTAGCCAGTAATTAGGTAGCACGCAGGCTTCTGCAAGTTAATGAGCATTCAGTAGAATCAGGAGCAATCAGGCTTCTTGGTTAGTTTAATCAAACAGAAGTCGGAACCAGTTCCTTGAGTTAGTCGCGGGAGCACTCAGGCTCCCAATCGATCAATGTACCGAGCTCCCAGGCATGTTCTACTTCTATTTTTTTGATTACGGAGAAAGGACGCGAGTCACGTAGCCACGGATGAAAAAGAAGTGAGCTTTTTAAAGGACGACGCGTCGTCTACTGAACTTCAACTATGGACGAAAATTATGAGGACGCATGGTGTTGGAAATTCTTTCAGGTGAGTCACACAGCATGGAATGGGAGTGCGAGAGTCTGACCTACTTAAGAATTTTAAGTAGTTCGATTGCATCGAAATTTTGTAAGTACAGCCGCGGGGTAGGGTCGAGTGGAAGTTGATCTCTCGTGATTTCATTTGCCGCCTGATTAATCCGTTTCGAATGCAGCTCGCTGTTTCACGCGAGTTCGTACCCCGGACTTCCACTCTTTTTACCGGATCAGCATCGTCGGCAGTTGAACACCTCGAAAACCGACCAAACTTTTAAACAAGCCAACATTTTCGAATAACCGAAATTCCCTGTCAGCTGAAAGAAGCACGCAGAAACAAGCATTCACTCTCCTCGTTGTTACAAAGTTATTACTATGAGTTTGCACAAAAGGCGAGCCAGGAAACTCGAAATTGCTATTCAGGCGTGTCAGGTATTCGGAGGATGGACGTGTTTCCCGTTCCAGGTCGATGCACTTTAATAAACCAGTATTTTTCTGTTTCGTAATATCGACTGCTTCTGATTCGTAAATAACGCCGCGTTTCCGCAGGAACGTAAAATTCGCCCCGCCATTTCGGGCGTGAGTGCAACGAAGGGACCGGGGGGCAAGTAAAAGGAAACCGAGGTTGCAAGGTTCTTTGACCCGGCCACCCCTCGTCCAAGCACCCGCCATAGCTTTGCACGCGTCGTCCAGCTACGGCGACACCTCACCCAGAGACGGATATCGAGGATGGAGCTGTATTTCCTTTTGCTCTTATGAGTCTGTGACCTATTCTTTTTTTCGAATCCTGCAGAGAGCACGGATCGAAGGGTAGCGCGAAAGAACGGCGGACTTTGATGGAAAAGATCCGGGCACGGTGGAGAGGTACGAAGTTACCTACTTCTTCGAGGTGGAGTAAGAAAAATCAGAACTCCCGGTATTCAATTAATTTCCGCCAGCTGCGTTAATACTTTAATCCTCAAAGTGTTTCGATGCGAAGTTTCGTGGATTGAGGAACTTCTGCGCTTCGGCAGCGCTGGGGACTTCTTTTCGCTGCCTAATAGGAGAAGTTGTGGACGTGTTTCTCTTAGATATAATTTACGGCACAACAGATTTCTTTGGGGCTGCTCAGTTTTCGTGAAACCATTAAAGCTTGCCCAATGTCAGCATTCTATCAGAGTTCCAGCGCTATTTAATCGCACCTTTAACAAACACCCATTCGGATCTCAAACAAGTAATCGGATTTGGAGAAGCCATCGCAACTTTCAGCCACAACTTCAGACCACAAACAATATGAAACCCTTGTACAGTAGTTTAAATGCGCTTCGGTAGTTTGTAACTAATTGCTAGTAGTGTCTATACTAGTAGCAAAATGCGGTACATCGTATTGACATTCCTGCGAACCATTACACAAGCCAAACAATCCCGGAATCTATTTGTCCCAGTAAATTTTATAGCAGACGAGACTGAATTACATTACGATTACTTTCTCCCTGCTCTCAAAAATAGCTCCGAAGCGGTAGCAGTCACGAATTAAAGGGGTAGTGTGAAACTGTACTGGCGAATTTAAACAAAATTGGTGAAAATCAAAAACGAATTAATTTTTCCCCCACACTTTGACAGTAAAATTATCTTTCGTCGGTTGTAAAATGTTTTACAAATACCCAATGTTAATGCGGAAGTTCCACATTGCAGAGAAAGGAATTCTACTCCTCCAGTTAAAATTTCAAGTGAAAATATTCATTCGTTCAAAAGATATGTGCCCGGTGCTTAAAAATATAATTTCAAGATAAATGTCTGCAAAATTATGTCACTCGACGGTGTACTCAATTATGTTCAGCGCTTTAATTCCCGTAAATATTCGAATTTCCTCATGAAATTTTCTTGTAAATGTTCTAAAAGGATGACGCTTTCAGAATTAATAATAATAAAAAAATTAATTTTTCGAGATTTCAATAGACCTGTGTTCCTCTAAACAAAGAAATGTGTAATGAATGAACGACTAAAAATAGAATTTTCAGATACAGGTACCTACCTATATGCAGATAGCACCGCGAAACCCTGTTACATTCTGCGATGCTTTTAATATCAATATTTGTAAAATGCAAATATCGCGCGCAGTGACGTCTATAAATATCTGCTCGCCGTTGCGTATTTTTCGCATTTTTAAATAAATTTGCACGCGATCGAGCGTTTTAATAGGTATATTCTATTGACGATACCGATACAGCCCGTGTTACGTATTTACCTGCGCATTCAGTTTTAAATGTCACGGGGCGCGAGCGTTGAATTGGAGAAGTACAGCTGCAAATAGCCCTCCAGGGTGGCACTTTAACCTTAGCCAATCTTTTTTATCAAACGGTTCGCTTCAAGCGCGCCGTATGTCTCCGGATATTTTCTTGGCCGCTCGGTGAATGCACTGGAGGGTTGTGCAACGTTGCAGTCCCGCGGATAACTTCCCTCCGCGCGTCTCGCCCCGCGTAATAACGTTTATACGCTTCGAGCGGTACGACTTTGCATAAACGATGCAAGGAGAATGAAATTGAAACAAAACCTCTTTGTAACGACCGCGGCGAGCGTACTCGAACGCGATGAGACGTCGTCGGCCGACTGTTGAGATGTCGCGTTAGGATCGTTGCGGCTCCACTGCCGGAAATTGTGCTTTCATCCTTCCGCGTTGCTTGTTTCCTGGTAAAGCTTGTAGGAAGAGAAAAAACTACCCGAGCAGCATTGTTAAAGTAGAATCGGAATTAGGATCTTGAGATCTTGGGATTAGGGTCGCTAAGCAGAATAAAAGATGTAAATGCTTTGCTAGAGGTCTTCCTAAATCTACTATTCTAAATGTGTATCTCTGTAGTCCTCTCCACCTAGATATCTCACATGAAGGAATTTCAGTTTCTCGCAGAACTTCATAGCCTGCTGCTTCTCCCTTTATTTACTCTCCTTTTCCATTCCTAGCAAAATCACCGTAGTTGACTCTTTCAAATATACCTCCACGTAATTTCCCACGGAATATTTACCAGCGGGATGTAATTGAACACGTTCGCAAGGATTTGCGTTCCTACGCGGAGCATAACTGCGTTGATTTTCATCGCGGCTGAGACGGATTTAACGCGATTTATTAGTTTAGTCCGAGGGTGGAGGAGAAACTGGATCAAGACCTCTGCCTGAGTTCAGTTCAGTATGCGGATTAGACTTTGGTGACGGATGGATTCCTGTTATGTTTATGCACGATAGATTATGCTGGGCTTAAGCAGACTTCGAATAATTAGTCTCCTGATATACTTAAGCTGCGCAGCTCGACGAAGTAGGTACCAGGGTACATGAGAACGTAAAATGCAATGGAAAACCTCGGCTATCACGGTGATTGCTGAAAAATGGATTTCATATGGACTGGTAAAATAGGATTGAACTACGAATGCAAATTTAATCAATCCCGAATTCATCTGTGATAATGAAATTTCTCGTGAAAGAGAAATTCGCTGTTGTGGGAGGAGCGGGAACAGGTATAATGCAAAGAGAATTCAGTCGCGTGTAATTCCATCGTATCCGATGGAGCTTGCCATCGGAATTATACGCTGTTATAAGTGGCGTGTTATGCGCTCTACGTAGATGCTAATTGCACATTTCTTCTTGTGAGAGAGGTCTTTGTCCCATGTATTAGCAAGCTCCATTATAACGAGCACTTTGTAGATTTCAACAAGTTCGTGGAAGCTCAAAGACAGAGGGATTCATTAAAACTGAAGCGGATTCGCCACTCCGTGCATGGATTTATAATATTACAGACATGAAGATCACTGGCGCGCCCAACAAATGGGGCACGTCTTGCGTGAAATTGGCGACAGAAATTGTCGTTGCGAACGATGTTGTCTTGGATCGAGGCGAAACTTCTTCCGGAGTTTAATTAAAATCGTCACTGCGATCGTTTTATCGTGGGAAGGAACGATGCCCGGCCCTTCTGTATCACTGTTAATTAATCGTGCTGAATAAACCGCTGCCCTTTTCCAATCACTGTTCGATAATTCAATGAAAAATACCATTTTATGCTGGGAGCAGGAGAAATTGAATACGTTTCATTCGGAATGAGCTGCGCTTTCTTAACGTCCTCTCGATTATTCGAAATTTAAATCGTTTCCCGTCGAGTTCTTGTTTCAAGAGTAAATCGACGTAGAAAAAGAATGTAAAGTGCGGCGAGCGGGAGTGGAACCCCACGATCCGAGGATTTTCTTCCCATTTCTCCAGCGTTCGTGTGTTTTTCTAATACGGTTATGCAAAACCATTGGAAGTTCGTCGATTAGCTCCGATGAAACTTGGTAATGGTAGATTCTACACAGTTGTTCGCTAGGACTCGAGGAATTCCACTCGTTGATGCAGCCGATCACTGTTTAAATAAATTAAAACGCGCGGAACGCGTCTTCATTGGCTGGAAACTTAGATAAGCTGAGTATATGCACTATCGCACACACAGGGGTCGCGAAGATCGAAAGTTATTCACGGGCGAACTCGTTCGCCGCGTAATTTTCAATTAGATCTCAATGTGACACGGAAACCCGCCAATAAAAGGCGTAAACTTTTTTAATTAAAGTCCTGTCCTCCGGAGTTTTAAATGAGTCGGTGTTGGTGACGGTTGGCTGACCGGAAGTTGGGCAGCGACGAACCAGAGAAAGACAGAGAGGTAACGATAATAGGGTTAAAATAGAATTAATCCGCAACAATTGACACTTCGAAATTCTACCGGAGCTACAGTTTTATTCTATAATTAAAACCAACAAAGAAGGTAGACGGAGAAGGGGTTAATGAATACCTTTGTTCGTGGCAGCTACAATGGACAGGTGTAAACAGTTTTGTATCGTAATTATTGGGAAGCTGAGAACGACCTCAACAACAGAATTGTCTCTTGTTCGAAGTTCATTGATTTCCCGTGGTTTTGTTGCAATTTAGACCGTTAACTGATTTCCGAAACAAAAGAACGCTCGTTACAGCTACGTCGGTTGATCATAAAGGTGTTCCCGTACGAGTCGTCAGTAAATAAGTGAATCGAATAGTATTTTTACGGCGCCTTTGTGACGAGGGAGCGCAATGACTTTGCCCTTTTTCAAACTAAAATCGAATTACCGCTGCTCGTTTCACGGGGCACGCTTTTCTGACTCGTCCTTTGCGGGAAAATTCTCTTCTCGGGCCACATTCTTCCCCATCCCTCCGTCTCGAAATATTTAATCGAGCTTCTCTTTAAAAAAAATTGTCTCAGGGATCAATACTTTCTGCCCTCAGAAAACAGGAAGAATATAAAATAGTAACAGGCGACACTCCGAGCGGCACCTTTGACCTCGCTGGGTGACTTTTCTCTTTAAATTGGTTGTGCATAGTATAGTCAGCTGAATATATTCGCCTTACTGTCGCCTCTTGGTATTGTCGACTCTTTCCCACTGCCGAATGGACATTTAAATAATTGGTTGGCATCATTTCGGTTCTTTGTAAAAGTGGTTTCTTGGTATGCCCACTCTTTGTCCAGAATATAGTAGAATTCTAAACAGCAGCTTTATCTAAAGTGGCGAATATTTTTCAATCTTCTTCAGTTATGAAAATAGCGTATGTAGTTGCATCATACTTCAATCACTATTGAACAGAAAGGAAAACTTCAGCAAAGTGTCTGATTGATAGTTTGGCTTCTTTGGGTCACGAGTTTCCTCTCTGCACAAACTCGGCGAACGATTCAATATCCTAAACATCCTCTTTTTAATTCAATGATTCTATGGCCGCGAATCGCTTGAATCGTACTCGGCCCCGGTATAAAAGCGTCCGCTCCATTTCCGTGGTTGGAGAGATGCGGGTTTCTGTCGGAATCTTATTCAGCAGAACTTGAAAATGCTCGTCCTTAAAGTTGACAGTAATTTCTGTAAAAGTACGCTGAAACTCATTCCACCGAGGTCATACCGTTGGATCCTCGAGTCTCCTATTTACATCGCAATCACCGCTCGGGTTCGTACGAGTTTCATACTCGGTGGGTACGTACTTAATAGAGTTCAGTTCGGAACTACGAAACTTCTGGCGGCTCATTCTTCGGCTGTGCCTGCCGTTCGAGGACACGCGACTGTTTCGCCATCTTATTCGCGCACGACGTGCGGTTTCATCATCCACCGCGGGCGAAAGTTTCCCCGAAAAGTTGGACATCGAAATATTCCAACGTCGAGAATTCCGCGAAACGTGTCCACTCGTTTAACAGGCTTTCAATCGAACTTTAATTATCAAATAATCTCGCGGCGAACCGAGTCCTGCGGCCCGAGCGATGGAAACGCCACCGACGTTCATTCGCCATTTTCCCCATTTTTAATAACGTACCTAACGATCGTAATCCACCGCGTCGAAATTTAATCGCCGGGGAATCGATTCGAAACCAGTATCGCGACACGCCTGCACCAGCATCGTATCCCACAACAAATCTCGCCGCCTCGTATTTGGCCAGAAAATCTGATTTCGCGTCCACTCCACGGCAAATTTCATGAAAACGCGTAGCTACGGGCTGATTAAAACCTCCGTTCCCCGTGGATGCTTCGAGCTACTGAAAATTACTTTCTTTTTACGCTCATTTCCCCTGTACCTTTGAGCGCCCCAACTTCTCGACATATTAAAACAGGTTACAGAAAAAAGAACCGTGTAAAAAAGTGAAATGAATTTCCACACTGAATTCATAACGAATCGTGTCTGGGTTCCTTTGGAACGAGTTTCCCTTCAATTTTCCCCCACGCGTGCGAAAGAATTCCAAGTCGTGTTTGTTTCCCGGCAAGTGTTTGCCCCTCTTAATGGTGAAAAATTTGAATTCGAGAGCTGGCGGCGGTAAATGAAGCGCGAGATACAGGCGCATGCCTCGACTTTCGCTGCTAAACGGATTTAAACGCACGGGAGCGATCACTGGAATCGTATCGCGCAGAGATTCGATTTGCCCCTGGTATCTTCGATATCGCTGCGGCATCGTATCGTTTGACAATACGTGTAACCCATCTTATTGTGCCCGCGTTCTCCGGTGCCAACCACGATTTCATTCCCAGTAATTCGATTCACCCTGCCAACGAAGGTGCGACCAATAACCTCGACTACGGAGCGGAACGTTGCACTGTCATTTTTTGCCACTTGTGGTTCGCTTCGTGTGTAACTTCGTTTCTCGCGCAACTCTGCGAGCCGCTCCGCATTTCGATCTTCCCAGCCAGTGATATTTTTACGATAATTCTCTTACCGCACGGTTTTAACAGGATGCGATGGTTTGAACCGATGAACTGACTTATTTGATTATTCTGCAAGTAGTACTTTACTCGAGCAGCGCTGGATTAACCAATAGCAAATAAACCACGTGCTTAGTAGGGCATCGGGAGCAAAGAGGGCACCATAGAAAATTTCTGGATTTTAAAATTTGTTAATTTCATTATATACACATTTTAGTCAAATTGTCGGCAAAATCCAAGAAATCGTATATTGCGTTGAAGTAGTCACCCTGTACAAGGGGGCCTCAAAATCTTTGAAGTGCTTAAGGCTTTTATCCGGCCCTGTACTCAAATATTCAACTACTGGGATATTGCAGTAACTCGGGTTTTTGAAACTCACCGTTGAACATCCCCCGGAAGGTACACTTGGAATTGTTTCGGCACAGGCCGAGTCGCAATAAGTTTTCGCCAGTAAGGGGAAGATCCACGAGAAGAAAGGACGGTGAAAGGTGGAGTTAAAGATAGCATCCCTCCTCCCCCCCCCCATCGTTGCCGACGTCAAAAGAATCGCATTTACCGTTTTACTTAGCGACCCATTCATCGGATGGAAATGGCGAGGTCGAAAGAAGCCTCGACTCATAATTCCCATTGCCGGCAGGACCGTGAATGCGTATCTCGTTACGGCCGCAAAGTATAACATTTGTGCCAGCGTTTCATTAACCGACATAGCGGCAGGCTTAAACTCCGCCACCCCGGAACAGCTATTTGAGGAGCCGTACGAAAGGGAGGGCTGGCTGCACCTCCGCTTTATGCGTCTGTAAATTGCGGGCGTTAATGCAATCTCAGCCGGCTAAAGCAAGGTTGCTGGCGACAGCGGTGGCCTCATAGCGCGACGCGTACATGAAATAATGTTGCTAATTTAGAGAATGCCCGGGCGCCTCGCCGCGATAAATTCTTGCACGGAGATGTCGCAGATTGTTTTCTGCTCGGCGAATTACGGAGTGCACCGTGGACGGTCACGTTCCGCGCTGATTAACTGACATTTGTCGCCGGTCGACATCTCGTTAGACGATTCGCCCATAAATCTTTCGGTCCTTCGTTAGCCGTGGGACGTGTTCTCGCGAGAAATGGTCTCGTGTGTGGACGACGTCGAAAATTGAAAAAATTTCGGAGTCTGCCTTCTCCTACAGACAAGTTTTTAGGGTGATCAGTGTTTTGTCATTGTGGAGTCACTGAGTCACATATTTGCAGCAGAACTTTGAAAAGAAAGTATCAAAATCGAAGAACTACTTAGTGAAGCATAGCTGGCCCCGCCATTGATGGACTCGTACTACTTGGGAAGCTGATGCTAAGCAAGGTGGTTTTGCTTAGCGATGTGGAAGGAGTTTGAGCTTTTAAAATCTCCATTAAACTGCGTATACTACCTATTGCTAGAAAGTTTCGCAAACTATCGCGATATCAAAGTGAACGCGATAGTCGAGCGTATCGATTCGCCACGATTCATCGATTATTGGTCTTTCTGTGGGGCATCAAAGGGAGCTTCTGGGGAAAGTTTTATGGTGAATGGATCTACCTTACTATATGGCAATACTCAACCATGTTTCCGATATTGAAACACGTGACCAGGGTAAGATTTTCTTTCGTAAAAAGAAATCATTACCTCGATGGTTAAAACCGCGCTTCCAATGAGAGTTTGCTGGGCACTCAGCTTAGCAGAACTTGATCCTATCCAAAAGAAAGTTATTTTACGAAAAAGGATCTAGCATATAAGGTTTTACGACGTATTTTTAAGGACAAACGCTAGGAGAACACACGATGTGTTCCCCCGCGCGAGGGAAAACTCTCCTTTTAACTTTTATAGTAATCTAGATATTGCAACGGAGAAGTTATTAGGTACAGCAAACTTTTCCTGGCACAAAGAAAAAGCAGAAAGCTTCAAAGTGCTCAAACCAGGGAAATATTTACTCGCGCAAAGGGCCCCATTACCCGGAGCTGATGAAACATACATTTAATGAAACTTTATTGAACAAGCCAGACCTTGGAAGCTAAAAAATATACGTTTCTTTACATTGGAAAGTAATTCCTTTAACTTTCTTAGCGACCTAAATATCGCCGCAGTGCCCTTCAAGCACACGTTCGCGGGAGAGAGGGGATTTCTGAGCTTGGTAATGCCGTTGGAGGCGGAAAAGGAACCGGGGAAAATAGAAAGCAACTCGATCCAAAAACCGGTCCAGTAAGCTTTTTCGCGAATTCCAGCCTGCAACTGGACGCCCATTCGTTTCGACTTAACGCGACCCAGGGTCGTGTCGTCGCAGCTGGCGCGCATTTCACAGCTACCCATGGTTACCCAGGGATTCGCTGTCCAAGGTGGGGGTGGATCCTCCAGGAAGCCCGTCGAAATAGGTTGAACCGATGCAATCACCGGTTGGTATGGAAGTTAACCGGCGCCAGGAAACTTAGTTGTCCACCGGAAGTGTCTATTGCTTCGGGCCACGTACGTCCAGCAAACTTGCCTGACTGAAAGTTGCGGTTGTAAGGATACAGGGGGCCCCAGTTGTTACCAGATCCTCTGTGGATCAAGTGGCGAGCTAACGGCGCCGATCAAGAGATCTGGAGTAATCGAGATCAACGGTCGCGGTCCCCCTAGATCACCAGGCCGCGGATTCCGCTCCAACTACGATCAATGTGCTGGCTTGTTCCAGCTCGGGGAGAGTTCGTGGATTAAGCGTAATGGAGTATCTTGAAGAACACTGGATCGAGGACCACTAGCCGAGGGTGATCGCCTCGATGCTGCAGCGTTTCATCGAAGTTGGATTATGCGGGTTGGGTCTTCGAGTATCGAGCGTAGTGTCACCAAGGTGAGACTCAAGTAGGGTAAGGCTGAGGCTTCCTTTGGACCTTGAATTCATATTGCGACTGCAAGTGAGACCTGTCTGTCGACTTCATCTTGAATCTACCGTGTGTTTGAAAGTTGGGGCTGCTCCATATCTCGAATATCGATCTTCTTTTGAAGGGGAATCTTATTTTATGGGCTAAAGCATAGCAGAATTTAGGAATTTTTTTTAAGAAACTAGCATTTCGATTCATTTGAAATTTGGACCATGTTTTTATGCATCCTTGAAGAAGTTGCGTTTTTTTTATTCGTTCTTAATAATAATTATAGGAGTTATGCATCACGCCGCGCAAAACTCGTCGTCCGCTGGTGTGCATGATATTTACCTTCCAGGTAATCTGAAATTGAAAAATGAAACGGCGTTTTAGATTGTACATATGGAGCTTCAATGTGATGAACCAGAATACCGCTAAGTTCTATACTTTTTTTGTTACATAAGAAAATTGGCGCAAAATTGGATCGTAAAAAGTAAATGTTCAGAACTTTCAGTTTGAAAACTATCCACACCGAATAATAATTTTTTTAGTTTCTTGCTGGTTCAATTTCAACCTACATAAAATAAAACCCCGTTCCATTTTTGTGTTTCAGATTACCTGGTAGATAAATATCATTGCTCACCAACGGACGACGAATTTTGCGCGGTGTGATGGTCGATCATGCATAACTACTATATTTATGGCTAAAAATTAATAAAAAAAACTGCAGCTTCTTCAAAGATACATCAAATCATGGTCCAAATTTCAAATGAATCGAATCGCTGAATTCTGAAAAAAAAACAAACAAACAATTTTTACTATGTTTTTAGCCCAAAGAATAGGATTCCCCCTCAAGTCCAAAGTTTGGTTACTTCGTTGGAAAAAGAAATTCGGATGGGGATTACTCGGAGGCGAACGCCTGCTCAGCTTTCGAAAATTAAATCGCTTGTATCGACGTGCAGATAACTGAGATGAAAGTAAATGAACGAGCGAGCTCCCGTTAATAGATTCCTGATGGCTATCGAACTAATCTCTCTATTAACAGATCCGCTTATCGGAATCCGATGTCTAATTGTCGGCAAGCCGGCTCAGGCGGGGAGTCGAAATATATATTTCGATTCGTGTTAGTCCAGGCGTATTCAATGCCGTCTGGTTGGAAAGATGCTAGCTCCGCTCGGCTAGTTCCTCTCTGTATCGTTTGCAAGCCGGAAAACGCTCGAGATCCAGCGTGAACGAGGCCGGGGAGGGTTTGTAATGCAAGAGCCTTGGGAAGGTACACGTGATATCCTCGTTTTATAGGATTTCGCGGCGCCATAAGTCGTTGGATCGCGTGAGCTTTCCATATAACAGGTGGTAACGCGTCGCGTGTATTTCCCCCTCTTATCCCACCGCCTTCTATTTCTTTTATGCGTGTTCTCGCGTCGAAGAATTCTTCCGCGAATTCCCAGCTGGGACCACCGGCAGAAATCTAATGGGGGGCAATCCGCTCGATGGGAATTGGACCGTTCAGGGCTTAGGGAATCGTTCGGATTCGGTGGAACAGTCGTTGGGGGAAGCAAACAATATTTTTGCCCCTTTAGGATTAAGATCGTAACTGGGAGACAAGCATTTGAAATATTAGGGTTAGGGGAAGGAATCCGTTGGCGGCTTGGCTAAGCATTAGGTTTAATTGTCTACGCTACTTTTTATTGATTGAAGTTATTCCCTCCTTTGACTCGCTCCAAATTAATTAATACATTTGCTTAATTTGTTTCAGGTACGTATCGAACAGCCACGGAATGCTTTTCACCCTCTTGGTACCGTGCGTGAGTACGTCATCCTTAATGTTTTCGATCCTCGAGTATTTTCGCCCCGATACGTCCATTCGGCTGACCTAAGCGCCACGGAATCAGTCCACAGATATCGACATTCGCGTTGATTCACGCGAACCTTCGCCATTCACGGTTCCTTCATCACCTTTTCACCCCTTATCAGCGTATTGTCTGCTTTTCTTGTACTACTCACGGCCGGCTGACAATTAAGGCGAAGTACGTATCCGAGCGTCAGGACATCTGCAGAGGAAGGTCTGCATTGTCATCCTCTCCTGGTGAAAAGAGGAAAAGAACCATTCGCGACTCTTCTCCAGATAAAAGTGGAACGCGACCGCTATAAAGTTCGTCGCGAACCTAATATCACGGAGGATATTAGACGTTTGACGGTGCAGTGTTTCGCGACACTGGATAGACTAATTTTGGTGTCGCGTGCACCATTGTAGGGGATATTTGCGACACAAGTTGTGTATTTTATCTCGAATAATGTTCTTAGGTAGCCAATAATCTCATACTTTTAAACAGTGCTCAGAAGAGAAGGATAAATGTTGGTACAATTCAAAGTTTCTTTAGGATATTCTAATTATAGGTTGTAGGGGATTCGGTACGTAAGACCACCAAAGCAGGTTGACGTAAAGCACAATACTTTCCCGGGGACACGCGTTATGCGAAACCGTGGATTGCTCGTTCGCGAGCAGGGAAATGCGAGGCAGCGCAACGAGCCGACGTACGTGGCACTGGCAAAAGAAAGTGCATAATAAATTTCCCAACGTACGAGCCAGCCCGCCGGGATCTTAGGCGCGGGCGCCCGCGGAAAATGAGATCTCGCCCCAGCGTCTTACGCTTTCAAAATTCAAAGGGTTCCTCCTAAGTGACTTGACGAAGAGCGTGACACGAAACGCTGAAAAAAAGGTGGGCCGGAGAGTGAACCGAGGAAAATCAAGTCCAGTTTAACGAGGAGAAACGAACCTGGAAACCAACTTCTACATGTCATTCGTTGCCTCCATTTGCTATTCCTGGCGACAATTTAACCCCCTTAGAGAGAATTTGGGCAGGAGAAAAAAGTTGCTGAATATATATCCTCTACATATCCCCAAAGATTCATAATTTTTTTAATTTCCGGGCTGAGGATCTTCCCTTGTTAAACATGCAGATAGTTATTCTCAGCCAGGGCCAAGGATCTACTCAGAGAAATCGATACTTGGACAATTTTCTAGAATATGAATTATCCAAAATTCCCCGAGGAGACGTCAAGCGTCACCAATGATGTGGCACGTAAGAGTCATCCGACACGATGGATAAATAAAAGTAGAGGAACTGTGTGGATTATTGGACAGCGAAATGACGCCCGCGTTATAAGGTGTTCCGTTCTCAACGGGCGACAGCGTCGAATCGAAACTCGCCGCGAATTCGTATCTTTGGAGTACGGGCGACCCTTGGCCCGCCGGTGACTTTAACGTCAAGTGACAATGCGGGAGGGTCGAGCACCGGACGTCGCTGCGTATTTTCGCGAGAAAGAACGGATCCCCTTATGTTGCTTACCGTCGAGAGACGATAAACAAGAACGGGGAAGAAGGTAAAGGCAGTTTTTTTCCAGCCGAAGGAAACGGGCCGCGATGTCGGCGCCAGTTCTCCTCGTAATTCATCTCGCCGCCTCCTCGAGGCGGAATGAAGTTTAAATAGAAATATCCCTTGTTTTTATTTAACAGAATCTTCGCGCCGATCCTCTTGGCAGATGCCCCGCTACGCGTCTCAAGGCCCTGCGAAAAGACTCTGCCGAAGCGATACCACGTTAGTAATTTAGGTCAGGACTTTGAAATGAGCACGGAATTCAGCGGCGAAGCTGGTTAACAAAGCAGCGGGGAAATTTAATTTCGGCAATACTAATTGAGTTGTGCTCGCTGCCTGCATTGTAACTTTTATTGCATACCACGGTGTTTATTTCTCGCGGTAGGCTACTGTTGTTGCGCTTGTAATTTAATCGAAATTGTATATGTGCATGATTAAACACAGTTGTGCGGAATGTTTGAAAATGTTTGACGGTACTTGAGAAAAAGAAGAGCTCGAGGAGACATTGTCGCGGAAGGTTCCAGAAGAAATTCTGTCTACTCTACTCTGTCTACTCTCAGTTAAGAAGCCTGTAAAGTGAATGTGGTCGTGGTAATCCCATCTTGCTCCAAGTAGAGCGTTCATACCGATTGAACGGCCACAATAGGAAATTCTAGCGCTTGTACAAATTATATCGCATTAACTTTTCATTTCTCGCGGGTCTATTGTTTCCCTACGAAGTTCCTGGAGGGCCCAGCCCAGCCCCAAGCAAAATTACCAGCGAACTTTTCTCTCCGAGATGAAACAATTCGACTGTACGCCCTAACTCGCGCAAGAAAGTAAACGGTTTGGCCCCGCGTTAATTACTTAGAGAGGCTTGCGTCATAAATTACGCGGGCAGCGCTTTCTTCTCCGCCGTGGAGTGTCTTTATAATTATATAACAGTCGGGTGTCCGTACCAGGCAACTTTGACAGAAGTACTTTTGTCGAACGCCCCCGTCCCCGTCCCTTTTAAGCGACGCAGATAATTTCTCTAATGAGTTCTATCATAATTGGGATCAGGACCGGCGTTGTCGGCCCTCGCGATCGACAAGAGGGTCCTCCCGCGACCTGGGAAATTTCGATCCTTCCTCCACTTCCTTTTCTCCGTGCTCTACACTCGATCCGCGCTCTTTCTCCCCGCTTCCTTTGCTCGCCCGTCGGACTGGCTTCCTTCGGCCGTTTTCCACGGAAGCTGCAATTTTCTTCGTCTAGTTAACCCTACGGAAACTCGGTCGGGCTGCTGGGGTTTCTGGAACGCCCGAAAATATTCGGCAGCGAGAAACTCTCGGGCGAAATTTCACGGCGAATGGATGGGGTGGGGGACCTGCGTTTTCTACGTACAGTGGTGGCCAAGAAAAGTTTGAAAATTGTATTCAAAAGAATTCTAAACAGGGGTTTCTAAACGTAAAATAATTGGGAATCTCCTTCATCACTTTCTGTAGGAAATTTCTAGGAACTCCTAAAGGATACACATGGGAAAGTTAATAAACGAATTTCACGTGTGGAATACGCGTAGATTGTTTAATAATCATTATTCTCAACAGTAGCGCACTCGGGATTTAATCTTGCGTGAACCGAGTTGAACGGGCAAAAATATTTTCAATGCAAATTCAATAAAAATCATTAGGCGATTATAAAAATTTATTTAACGAATAAAATCCAGTTTTCTTTTGTTTTTACCAAGCTCTTAAATTACTTCAATCGTGGTTACATTAACTTCCTTTTTTCTTTTCCTTTGGGGGATGCCAGGACCCTTTGACCTCCCCCTTCCCCTCTGGATGCGCCACTGATTCCCGAATTATGGTATTCTGAATATCATTACTTTTTAGAATTTCTTTTGACCACCACTGTACTCCTAGCGTCTTTACCCTTCAGAACTTGTTCTCTCTTACCCGCTCACCCTGACGGGGCAGTTTAGGGGCGCGCAAGTAAATAGAGGGCCGCAGCGCAGGGGTTCTAGAGAATGCCTGGATGGTCCTGGAACGGGTACATATTCGGAAGTGAGGAAATTTACAATCCAAGTCTGGCCATATATTAGGCAAAGTTACTTCAAGTCGTAAACGTCGAAATATATCAATAGCCGGGCAGAACGGCGTTTCTACGCGGAGTTGGTGAAGTGGTGGAGCTCGGCCGCGTGTGTGTCCATGGGCGAATGCATTGGTACGTGTTAAATATCCCACCTTCGACGGCAGCCTCCGGTATAGTTATCGATGAAACCATTTTAGTTAGCAGAACTGTCCCCGTTCCGCGTTCCGATGGATCACGGTCGGCTTTAATGCGGTCGACAGCCAGGGAATTAACGGTCCTTCCATTTAACCAACGGTCTGCATTTATTGTAATTCGCGCGAGGATTTATTTTTATCAGCCATCCGCGCTCGTATCTGGCCGCAGATAACCGTTCGCATAAAATATGCCAGAAGGAGCGGCGAAGATTAAGGTTTTACCGACGCGGTACATGGAACGCTGAGGAGAAGTATCGATCACTTTATGGATCGCTTTAGTCGAGCCAATGACTCGTCAAATTGTCCTATAACAGTTCGTTTCTTTTGTGGAACTCTTATTCCCGGCGATTGTAATACGAACTGAGTTAGAAGCGGTGAATCTAATTTACTATTAATTTTGCTTCGGCTGATATGTATACGTCGCTTTGAGAACTGATTTGTAAAATGGGGTTGAAATTTCGGAGCAACTGTAGAGCAGCGGTATTTCTCCGGTAGAATGATGCGCGCGAAGGTGACCAGGCCTCCATCAACCGGATTAATCGACGTCGACTACGAAATTACTGTACACGAGGAACTGGAGGGCATGCTCGATGAAATCGGTTCTCTCTAGCACGCTCGAGACCACTGCAAATCTTTGCCACGGCCCCTCCGTGTCGTTGAGCTGTAGTGGCTGCTGAAACTCTCCCGGTTAAACAAGCGAATGAGTTTGTTAAATTCGTTCGGCTGTATTGATTGAAAGCCCCTGCCAATGAGGTGAACCTTTCCGGGGGCCTTGTGATTATCGAATGCACGCTGCGTATCGAATATTCTTCCGATGCACACCCACCTTCTCCCTCTTTGCTTAGTAAACAGAAACTCATATTCCTCCTAGTGGCGGAACCGCGCTGAAAATGCGATCGCCCTGCAAGTCGCCTCGAGTGCAGCATAAATACGTTACCCCTTTCTTGCCTGTCCTATTTTTAGTTTCTCTCCGTCTTTTTTTAAATATCAAACGAATTCTCTTTACGCTGCATTCAATGCTTTCGGGAAATACGCTGCCGAAGTTCCCGTAGAATGAGGGCATTTGCGTTTGGTGACTAGAGGGTTGGCTTCATGACATTACTGCAGAGCTGGGTGACCTTCTCTTGTAGAATATTTTCCACTGTAAAATACCATAATTTCGAGTAGCGAACTAGCAGTGTACTTCTTACTTCTATCTAGGCCAGCTTCAAAGTAGAACACTACGTATAAAGTTCACGTATTTCACAAAGAAATTCCGGCGTGCCAGTGAACATTTTTCACTCGATTAAGTCCTTTCTAACCCGCCAATTCCTGATCGCGATATTTAACAGTTCCCGATTGCCGAGCTTCGTTTAAACTACCCTCTTCACTATCAGCGATTGCACGCGTCATAATATTGCCCCCAGTGACTGTCAAACCCAACTGTAACCGTTTCTCCCAATCGTTTATCGCGATCGAGTGCCACCGGATAGATATTCACCTGAATTGTCAGCAACAGTCACATTCGAGAGGTAAATAAAAATTTCCAACGATAGACTCGCGGGGAATGGACGAGCTCGTAAAAGTGTCGAAACGATGATCTCTGTAATCCTGGATCGTAAAGGTCGTAGGGAACCTTGTGACGCGAGACTTCATAAAATGAAAATCAGAGTGACGAA
This sequence comes from Andrena chrysosceles, assembly GCA_963855975.1. Classification (NCBI taxonomy): domain Eukaryota; kingdom Metazoa; phylum Arthropoda; class Insecta; order Hymenoptera; family Andrenidae; genus Andrena; species Andrena chrysosceles. Next base: position 1,887,165 of record OY979766.1, on the reverse strand, counting down.
GGACCGAGTCGACGGTGAATATCACTGAACAGAGGCAAATAGTCATATTGTCGGAAATACGAAGCAATTAAGCGGAAGTTGCCAGATTCGACGGGCCGGTCGATGGGCTTGTGACCTTATCTGTGCCGAACAGGCACCAATTATCGGCTTACCAGGAAGCACTGCTCGCAGCCTACCTGTAATTACGCGAGCTTACCGTGATTCGAGCCCAAGACGGAATCCTTGCATGTGACTGTGCCGCGTTACGCCGCGCCGCTACTGTTCTCTAGTGGAATTCGACGTGCATCTATGGCAACTCTATGGCTGTGTCATCCAGTGACGCGGCAAAGAGTGTGGAGAGACATTTGGAGATAGGAATGTAAGTTCAACTGCGCTGGGCATGAACAATGCTCGGACGAGTAAGTATCTCTCGCTACATGAGAACTCATCGTATAGTAAAGTTTAACAATAAGAGAAAGGAAATGAGATTCCCCATTCATTTGACCATTTAGAAATCTGTTGAAAAGTAGGTACCTACGTTTTATCGTGTACCGAGCAAACTTCGTCTCTCCACATAAAGGTTTCCAGCGAGGTAGCTTTTATCCCAGTTTAGGGTAAAGCATCCTCCGTAACCGCTTATCGATAAACAGCCATCTGATCGTCAGCTTACGGGCATAGCAGTTATGCACCCGCGGCTGCTTGCAACGAACAGTTTCCGCCAAGTTCCGTGGGAGTTTAATTGCGCCTATAATGAATTCGGTCAGTTCCCGAGAAAAGTCTCGGGAGCGAGGTAACGTTTGCCCGCGCGGAGCGTTACAACGCTCAAAGATTAAGCGACCGTTTGCCAAGGGAGAAGAATGTTATACGATGTACGCCATGAAACGGTGGCAGGTGCCGCGACTAGGGCCAGCATTTGTATGTTACTCAGGGAAATCTAATTCCGTGAGTGGTCCTAGCCGAGTCGAGCCACCTAATTGAGAGCGAACTCGAGCACGACCGTTCGACCCTACCTCATCGAGGCTTTCCTTTTCAATTACCGTAATGGCCGACGGATTTTTGCCCCCGCCTCCGCATGGAAAACAATGCCTGTCAGCTAGTGTTTCCTTGATTCCCTTCATTCACGAATCGTCGAACGATCGCGCTGGAAAAGATACCAGCAGACGTGGGCCAGCAAAGTCCACTTGATCGCGACAGCTGTACCAGCCACTGGCTTTGTACCAAAGCTTTATCCAAATATTGGTGCACACGTTGCTGTAAAGGCGAGTTCGCCCTAACAACGCCATCCCTAAAATCGCCCGCGTCGTGAATCCACTGAACCTTGTACCACTTAAACGCGACGTCACTTTCTCCATATTCATGACCGCCGCGGCTTTGTGCCGTGTTCCTCGCGCAAAGTTACGCCATAAAACCGCCCGTGGAACTTGTTCAAAGCCTGGCCAAAGCTTGCAGGTGGAGAGCGTTGTCCCGAGCGGTGGAAACGGGTCCGCGATTTATTCGTTTGCGGACGGGAACGTCGGTCGGACGCGGCACGTGCAGCAGCGTGCACGGCGCAAGACCATCGACAGTGGCCATTCCACGGGAATGCATAAGCCCCATTATGCAACGGCTACGATTACACGGAAACCGCGCTCAAGTCGTCGGTGCGCCGTGTCGTTACGGAGAGTTAATTTTCGAATCGGGCCGCGGAATTTGCGGCGAATTACTTGGAGTCGCGTTACGCTTGCTCTCGAGCGTGTAGAAAGCAGCGCGCACGGCTAATGTCGGCTGGATTTCATGGTTTACCTCGCGACAGGAATGGAAGTATACTAAATAGGAATAGGTACACGCTGTCGGAGTGCTCGTTAAGGGTGCCAGGGCGATAAGTGCATCAGCATAGTGGCAGTTACTTTGCTGCTGGATAGCGTGTGAAGACGTGACACGATATACTACTAGAGGAAACTACTAGGGGAGGTTTGAATGAGCAGCAGAGGAATCTTGGAAGAATTGGTGAACATCCAGCAATGATTATAATCCTTATGATCTGGATTTCTATGCGAAATATGAACTCAATCAGTCCTACAATTAAGTCACTAAAAATATTCATTTTCTCTTTTGATAATTGAAAATCCTTGACGAGTCAGTAATAAATGCAACATCCATCTGCTTAAAAATCTAACATTCCTGACACTTTACGTTTAATATGCTTGGATTTTCAACCACCGTTGCCCTCGTGACCCCGTATGGTTAATTCTCACTGCAGCATGCAGGACGTCGTTTAATGGAATTCGCAAGTTATCGTTTCGCGCATTTATCCGCCGTTCGTTCCACCCCAGAACCCGCTTTTCCACGAATTCCGGAACAATCGAGGTTCCGCCGGGGAATGAGAAGCTGCTTTTTCCATGGAATAATCAAGGGGGTACCGGTTCGAAATGGAAACTTTTTTTCCTCCCCCCTTTGGACCCTGAAACAATCGTAGCTGCAGCTGCGAAACGGGAAGTCGGTCTTTTTTGCTGCGAAATCCGAAACAATCGGGCCGGCAATCGAAAATGGGTGAATTTTTCTCTGCGGAGCCTGAAATGTTCGTGGTTACAGCGGGTCGGCGGGAGAATGAAATAGGCACGGTTTTAGTCGAAAAGGCAAAGTTGCTTTTATCCTGCAACAATCGTCGTGTTTTGCCAAGCCGGGCAAAATTATTGTACATTTCTGTTAGGTCGGAATAGGTAGTTATTCCACAACAGAGCAATCAAGCGGAAAGCACCAATAATTACTTACTTCTGTGGCAAGTGCGTGCCAGATATAACATGACACGTGCATTCACTTATCAGCAGGTAAATGACGCAATGCATTCGCCTAAGTGACTATTTAGTAAAATAATGTCACTTTGTGATGGATTACTTAAGTACCTATACATTTAGAACCGTGAAGAAAAATGGTTAAGAAGGACACGAAACTGGGGGAGCGCACGGATAAAGGGGGGAGAGTAGTAGGTTTCTGTAGTGGGTTTTCAGAGCATAAGCGTGGAAAGTAGGAGGATATCGAAGAACCACGAACCGTAGCTTGAGCAGGACAAGGAGTGTAAAGAGGGATGTGAGCGACGGGGATGAGGCAGATTGAAGGAACGGAGAAATAACACGAGGAATTCGCGAGAAGATACCCGAGCCCTTCTATTTCGTAATGGCACCGCCGGTAATGTAATATCGCGCGGCACTCGCTGAAATTGATATGTCGAAAAGCTAGCTGCACAGAGGAAAAAAGGGCTGCGTCGTCGGTTGCTCGCGATTTGGATCATTGCTTCTCGAATAGCAATTTCACCCCGCATAAACTTTTTGTTCTTGACTCGAATTAAAGTTTAAGCTCCTGTGGCGGATTTATTAATGTTTTATGAAGAGAGAGACAAATTTGAGAGGATCCACGTTGCTTAGGCGCTTCTCGGAGTAATCCGCTTGCTTCGGTAAATGAAAATGATTTTTTATCGCGTTCGAAACGCTCACACTCAACATTCGTGCACTCCACTCTGCTCGTCATTATCTATTTCCATTTCATCTTCAACGATTCATTCCATCGAGGGCTCTACAACATTCGTTGTACGTGTCAACAATACGCTATCGTTAATTTCTGCGGGACGCAATACAATTCGAAAATATTCGCGGCGTGAGAAGTAAAATAATTGGAATATACGCGTTTTATTTGTTCAGTGGGTTTTGCACTGATCGAATGACTCGGCAGAAATACACGATTGGTTTCCCTTCTCAATCATTCTCTTATTTCGCGCGAGTTATTAAGCGCAACAAAAGGTACGTCAGTTTGATCACTGGCTGGAGAATGGTTCACAAGTAGTCCAGATAATTACCGAAACGCGATGGACAGAATGGACAAATGGGAGGCACGGAGGAGTTCGATCGGGAAGAATAGAAGCTACGTCAAAGGGGAGAGAGGACGGGGAGAAGCACACGAGGGCGGAACAAAAACAAGAAACTCGGAGTCATCCCCGCCGTATCAAGCCCGACGGGGTAAAATTTAGCTACGAACCGCGGGGATGGTTGAAGAGGAAAACAGAACGAGCAGGAAATTTCCCTACGCCAGGAAAATCACGTTCAAAGTGCATTCAATCGCACGAATATACAGAGGCTCGTTATCTTCCATATTCATAAGGATTTTCTAACACCAAGGTTCAAATTACACATCCTTGTAAGACATCCCACCAAAGATTCCATTGCCAATGAAGCGACCGCCTTGCAAAAAAAGATCGAGCGTCGTCTACCCGCGAGCCTCTGCCACAACATCCGCAGAGTCGCGAGGTAAACGACATTGAGAAGATGAGTGAGGAAAGGAGCCGCGTAGACGGAGAAGAATACGGCCGTGCACTAGGTGCACAGTGTGCCTAGAGTCAGTGTAAACGACAGGGAAAGAGAGGGGGACGGGGAGAAGAGTAGCGGTGAAGAAGACGAACGCGCAGGAGAGGGAAGTGGAGCGAGGTAGAGAAAGCTAAGAGAAGGGCCGAGAAGAGACCAGAAGAGAAGAGAAGAGAAGAAATGAGAAGAGGCGAGACGACAAGAGAAGAGGAGAGAAGAGAAGAGAAGAGAAGAGAAGCAGGGTTGGGGGTTGGTGGATTTTGCGAGCACGGAGGGGTCGGGGGTGGCGCCGCGGGCCGCGCCGTCGCCCAGCATCCCTCGTTTCCACCCGCCCACCCTCGTAAAGGCGCACCCTCACGCCGAGAGTATCTGGTAGTCATACGCTGGCCCGTTGCGAGCCCGCCGATATACCGCGCCTCTATCGCTCGCTTCGCTCGCTACGTGCACGCTTTCCGCGTCCTATCGCGACAATTGCGTGCTGTGTTGACCCAGTTTGAGCACATCCAGCAGTTGGAAGCCGAGGACGACATCCACGAGAACGGTACTCGAGAAGAGCACAGGGTGCTGCAGGTACCTAGTTGCAGGTACCCAGCTGCAACTCTCGGGGAGGAGTTCGTCATCCTCGAGGTGTCGGGTTACCGTAGAGGTGGAGGAAGAGTAAACGCGCGAATCGCCAAGAGAATACACAGCGACGGTGGAGGGTGAAAGACGATCAGCCGGTGACACGTCGGCGAATCCAGCCCGAGGCACCCTCGCTCACATGGTCTGTGTTTTGCTCCTCCACCCTCCTCACCACCCCTACGTGGCTCCCTCTCGGTGCTAGCTATTCACGCGAGCTGTCCGCGCGTGAACGCGCGAGTGTCTCGTCGCTAGCTCGCTCCAGCCACGGGCTACGTCGCCTGCCTGCCAGATCAGTGTGTGTGCCACGCGTCAATTGTGCGCCGTTTTAACCTTTAAAGGCAACCGCGAACAATGACCGCGCGACGAGGATGCTTTCCACGGGACCCGCGCCGCTGGCCACGCTGAGATTATCCACGGTGCCCCACGATCGTGATAACCGCCTCGACGTCGCTGTCGGTAGCAGCGTCACGACGCGCTGACGTCCACACGTCAGTGGTCTCGCTCGATCGTCGGTCCCTGACCTGTACGCTCCGTTCCCTGCGGTCGCAGCCAGCTATTCACGCACGCGTTACCAAGCTCGTGGGACTGACAAGGGACACGGTCGACCGCTGATATCGAGGATCGTGCTTCCTTCGCAATCGCTTACCCGCATCTGCGGTGCAAAGGGAACTGTCCGGGTGAATGCGACGGGTGATTGACATCGCCGCGAGGACTTTGTCACGGACGAGCTAGGAGACACGTCTCGGAGAACCTTTTGGTGCGTCTTGCGGAGCTGTTGAAAGAGAAGAGGCGGGAGGTTAACCCCCCGGTGGACTGATTCGACCCGTGACTAAGAAGGGAACGGTAATCGATACGATGGATACGTTTTTGATAATAGGTATCTGCTTCCTCTGTTACGAGATGTGCGACCTGATCAGGCGTTACGCTACACCACAAACGGCGGAGCCGCGTCGCTCGCTGGAAACTTCCGCAGCACAGCCCTCGCAACGCGTGTTCTCGATTTCCCACAGGATGCCGGGTCGTCCAGCCTGTTGCCCCCAGTAAGCTTCAGATCAGCCTGTCTAGACTTTTTCACCAGACCAACTTCACAGTCACCACGAATATCGTTTTCTGAACCGTTAATCACGAATTACTCCAAGTAGCGTGTTCGGCCAAGGAACGATCAATCTGTCTGTCTTCATTTTGGGCGTCCACCGATAGACACAGTAGGAGCAGGCTCCAGCCACGTCCACTGGTGACGTTTACACGATTCACCATGATCGTACGATCCTAATAAAGCGTCGGGCATCCGTCACGCCGATGCGGAGCACCGGTGTCGCGATCTTGGATAACGCTGAGCGGAGGGCGAAGTACCGAACGGAATTCGTGTCGGCCTGACAAATGTACTGGACATGATGGAGCGCGTCCAGCGTCCGATCGATAGGCAGACGACGTAAACGCGCCGATAGGATCGCCTGCTTTGCCTCTCCTCGTCGCGATCGATTGGATTCCGATCGATCAAGGGATCGCGGCCATCCGGAACTTTGCTCGTAACTACTCGCGACGTTGACCCCGTAGACATTCGGTTGGATGCTAAGATGCATGGTCGAGTGCAATCGAGCAGAACGATACACGGAGCGGCTCCTCGTTCGTGCAGACACGAAGCATTCTATCCCCGCGAGTGTCATTGGAACTAAAGTGACCACAGTCGAGGAACCAGGACTTTTTCCGGCTGCACGCGTCGTCGAGCAAAGGCGAACTAAGTTTCTTTGAGTACAACAAACGAGAAAATCGAAGAATACAAAGTCTCGGTTAATATCTTCGAGAAAAAGAAGTAGCAAAGTGATCAGACTATAATTTCATTACCTGTCGTGACTTCCACTCTGCGAAGCCCACTTCGCAGTGGAATAGGTCATGCTTTAGTCGGACGTTGTATGAGGATGCAACGCGGGTCGATGATCTACGAACGTCGCAGATTTCTGGATTTAAGAGAGAATCGGGAGCATTCTGCGTGTCAGATTCGCTTATCCTCAGCACGTGGCGTACCAGGAAACAGTCGCTTGCCATTGAGTGAAGTTTAAAATACACAAGAACTGATCGCTGTCAACGACGATGGGTTATATCAACGTTAACGTGACCTTTTACTATCGCGCTCAATTTTAGAAAACGATAAACTGATCGTATTATATCGACGTTGCTTGCGTGACAGTAGAGTGCTTTACCTGCTATAGCCAAGCTGATAGAGAGATACATCTACACCAGCTAAAGTTGAAATAGAAGAGGCCGAGGAAGAGGATTATCGGTGTTGAACGAACTATTTTCGTGGGTCTCCGTAGGAGCATTCAGCAGGTTGGTCCCAGCTGAAGGAGATACGGGAGACAGGATCAGTTGGATAGGGGAGAGATGGACTCGTTGGAGCGCTTGATGAGCGCAGGATCGCACCAGCCAGCATTGACGGCAGCCACACGGTCGCAGAACGCCTACGTTCAAGCCAATCTTTGCTCTGTGATTGGCCGAAAAGGTCGTCATCTGACGGGCACATTCTGTTTGACGGGGGACACGATGGAGGGCATTATACAATGCCTCGTCTTCCTCAAAGCATTCTCGGTAAGCAGGCTACTCTTTTTCCTACTCCTTAGCGTGTATTCATCCGCGTGAGACGCGATAAAGAACGCGGCTTGTAAACGAACAGTCCTCGGAAAGTTTATGTGACATGAATCGTTTGCTCTGTCCGATGTACACTGCACAGTGTATACGCAACCGGCGACGATTCTGTTCTTGGAATACCGAAGTAATACCCTGGTAACCTGTTCCACTTAGGGACGCGAGCTGATAGGAAACGATGTTGAAATTGTTGGGTTAGATATTCGTGGAACGTCACCGTGCTGCACCACGACACGCTGCTGCACGATAATGATGGGAATGCGTGGCATAAATAAACGGCGATATGTTTAGAATTGAAATATGTTCGGTTCATTGGTGGCGGTTGTGAAAAGCAGGATTCAGTTGGACTAATTTTGTTTTCTGGTTTAGGTTTAATGAATTTTAAAGATCGTAACATTTCCACTTATTGGAACCTCCGATCAAAAGCTCTGAACACGCGGTACGTATGACACTGATTGCGAGATTCAAAGGATTAAGTTCCACCGGACGGAATTCCAGCGTACAAATCGAAATGTCGTTCACTCTAAAATACTCTGGAAAGACATCCACAGTGCTCTGTTTCGTTGGTGCGACACAGGCGCTCGACAACAAAGCGTTCGTCGCCGTCCCGTACGAACGATAGTCGCAGCGTCTCGTTCGTAGGACACTTCAATCTCCTGCCCTTTGAATTCCCCCTTTGATCGGGTAGGAAACGGTATCGCGGGATGACAGCGTAGCGGCGTGACACTCCTTACCAGAGGATAACGTATGGCTGTGCTTCTTTTCGTCGACAAAACCAATTGTCCCCCAGAATGGAGACAAATCGAGGTTCGAGACTCGCGATTGAACGTATCGCACCATCAGTCCGCGATAGACGAGGCAAATCAGCGCGGCAAGAGGGTGTCGACCAACCCTCCCTCGCGTTAAATCGTCGATAATGAGAATTCTGGAGTCGAGCAGATTTATCAAGAAGTGGCGTCGCGAGGATACTTCTCCGGAATCGGATAAGGAATCAATCTGCGTTGATTCGACTCGCCAAAAAGTGAACTCCACATTTTTTTCTCTGTCTCTGTTCGAGGGAAATTTTCTATTTGCGCGGCCTGTCACTGATTCGGGCCGCAACTGGGTCAAAGAATTTTAATCGCGTCGCCTCGATGCAAATTACACGCGGTCTTTTGCGCGGAATAATTCCCGGCCGAAAGCTCGTCGAACTAATTTCAGGGAATTGCAGGGGGGGGGGGGGGCGGAGTTTCTCCTGGGAATTGTTACTTCTGAGCGCGTCGATCCCGTGTTTTTCTTCGCGTTTTAATCTCGTCGTGACTCGCTCGGTAATTATTTCGTCCCCCGACGAGGTGAAATGATTAATCTTTTAATTAGCAGTCGAATGAACGGAGACAGGAGGGATTTGTAATATGAGTGATGGAAGAGGCATGTTCGTCGCCAACGCATCGACGATTGTTAATCGTTATTCCAGTCTACTCGTTCCGCGAATGATTAATGTAGAATCCCTTTTTCCCTTGGTATCTCGCGAGGTAATATTCATTTCCTGCTTTCATGGAAGAACGCGCGACAATTAGTCACGAAAGAAATCAAATACCTATTGTGTGAGTGTTCATTGCTCCGTTTAAGGACATCAAATATCAATCCCTCTGACTTGCCCGATTCATTAATTCTGAGAAATCGTATTCATAAATTATTATAACAATAACTTAATAGCTGACGTTAGGGTATTAATTTTCCTCTGACAGAACATGCGAGGATGTGGCGATAAATCCTAAAAACACGAGTAACTTTTTAATGAATTCACCGTGCGCACTGCGCGACGAGTCTCCTAACCAAGCTCGAGACGAAAACGGCGCCCTCCTCGGCAAGACACCTCATTACGCCGACCGTTCCTCCAGCGAAACGAATCAAGGAAAAGGAAGAAAAGAAGATCGCTCGTCCCTTTTGGCGAGGTAGCAACACTGCGCCAATGTTCCATTTACCGCAACGGAGTTGGCAGGGGTGGCGATGTGACGCTTCTCCCCAGCAAACCCCCGTGTGTTTTCATCGTGGGAAGGCCTTTTAAAATACCCACGGTGCACTCTGCCGGCGGTTGTCGTCAGCGGCCGACCGTTGACGTTGCTGGCTCGCGTCGTTCCTCGGTCGAGTGGATGGCGGAGCATTCTTCGTTCCGTCGGAGGGTGCGAGGAAGGTGACGATAACATCTCTATGAGACGGGGCTATGAATTTTTATCCGGTATGGCCGTAGGCTAGCGGCCTACGGCGAGCAACCGGCGAATATCGCGATGGCCCCCTAAAGAAGAAACCACTTACCCCTCAGTGAGCCCGTTTGACGATAAAAGTTATTGGCGCGGCGATGACGTAACGAGGGGAAGATACCGGCCTGAATGGGCGAGTTTTCGAACTCGGGGAAAAGGAGAACGGAGTGGAAGAGGAGGGGGCAGGTTGGTTAAGCAGAAATCAGGGCCAGAAGTTTTCGTCCCAGCTAACGATGAATCACGTTCCGCGGGTCTTTTGATACGACTTTTCGCTTGCCGAGGATCTCGCGTCGACGGCGACGCCGAGGTATTAGGCGAGCCAGCTAGGGCTGCGCGCGTGATCGGACGCAATACCGAGTTATGAACTTTCCACGAAACTGACGCTGGAACTTCTAATATCGTAAAGTAAATTTTTCTTCAAATCCCCCAACCGTCCACCCGCTCCTGGCCATCCGGGGCTACCGTAACTCCGCATTAATAAAGTTACTCGTTAGAACGGAGGATAGTTTCGTGATTCGATGCAGATGTGGTATCAACTCTCTAACTAATCCTGGATTATATCGTCTTCACGGCGCTGGCCCTTAGCGAATGACTGTGGAGTTTTTAAGTGGAAGTAAAAAAATTGAAGAAGGTTCTATCAGGATTCATTAGATACGGAAGTATAATTAACGTGAGTAATTGAGAATGGATTTTTTTGGGGGATGACTTGTAACAGTGGTGGTGAATGTGTCAGTCAGACGTATGCAGTAGTTCGTGATGGTTGAATTGACTGAGACGATCTAATTGCTGAGAGATGCACGTGTGGATGTTTTAACACTGTGAATATCGTTGAATCTTTATTTGAGAAGAGCGAGAGTGAGTTGGAGTGAAAGTGTCGACGTAGCAACTTAGAGTACATGTGTAAATCGAGTTAATTGTGGAAGTTGAGAGAGTGTCTACTTGGAGACTAATTTGAGTTGCGTAACTTGCGCGAGGATGTGCTGCGACAGTCTCACTTGGAAATCCTGTTTTTATCATTAACGCGAATGAGCGAAACAGAGTTCAGTGTGAATTCAAAAAGGTTTCCTCCCTCCGTCCTTAATAACACATGCAATTCATTTCACTGTGCGTTGAGCCAGCTTAAACAAAGTAGCCAGTATCCGTAAAAATGTGGCGCAAAATAGGAAAGCTTTGGCGTCAATTTGCCGACGTCAATGCTGCATGTGAAATTTCATTTTTCCCTGGACATTTTTCCTGGAAAAGCGACTCTATCGCGTCAATCCAGTCGACGTTGCGTAATTAAAATTTTTCCCTAAGAAATTATGTTCGATAAAATCGATCGGGAAAATTCTTCGGACAGAAAGTAATTGAAGGTTCCGAAAATATCCTAAATAAATACCTTGATAACGTTCTGCAAACGAAAATTAATTTATCCCTCGACGAACATGGGGATTCAAAGCGATACCCTTTCATTTCATTCGGATTACGTACTTTTCATATGGCTTGCTGCGATCACAACCAATGCCTGCATAAGCTTCTATACACACGGTGGATATCGCGACACAATTTTCCGGAATACCTAACGAATAAAATTTCCTGCGAACAACGAGCCGAATAAAAATGAATTCGAGTAATAATAATATATTTCCTTGTTACGCCGGGCTTCGACCAGCTACTTGAAAGTGCTGTCAATTAAATTAAGTCGAACGATCGAGCTGCTTTCGCGTAAATTGCCAGCGATAACGCGCACTTCTCCGCGCGAGTATCAAGAAATAATTCACACGGTTATTATCGAGCGGCCGCATCGACGCAGATATCCAGCTTTCCCGGGAAATCGAATTACAGCCTGGAAAAGTTTTGTACGCGCTCTATGGACGTACATCGACTTGCCGGGTTGTTTATTTAAAATTTCGACATGGCTCAAAAATATACTGCAGCCCATTGAATAACGATGCAGCATCGTAGCCGGCGATCCTCTATTTACATTCGGGAAAATCAAACTCGCGTCTCGTGGAATTGAATCGCGCGATGCCGTGGATTACTAGGCTGCATATCGCGAATAGATAGGGGTGATGCACAAAATTCATCAGCCGGGTATGTTATTTCTTTTGAAATTGGTACAGGTAAAGATGGAGCCGGAAGCGAAAAGCAAGTCTTATACACGGAATTTAAGATACTACTTAGATTCAGAAAACTAGCTACTCCTAGTAATGAAGCCGATCGTATCAAAATGCTACCTCGAAGTTCTGTAACTTTAGTATTACCCCAGGTCTTTTCTTAATTCTCTTAATCCTCGCGGAAATCCCATGTAGACGCTTAAAGGGAAGTTCGAACTACTTTAAGGAAGTTCGATATCTCGCGCACTCTTGTCTTCCACACTTTTATTCTCCACAGACTATGTATTCAGTGGAGCAAGGAGCTTCATCTTGGAGATTCAGAATTGTATTTAGCGCCTCCTCCTCGAGATCAAATCTTAGTCCCTCTACTCTATGTCGGTATCGTCACACTTTTAACATAAAATAAAACACGCATGCAGCGCCGGCCGCGATGCTCATTATTTCAAAGTGCTGCCGTAATAGATTGGGTTTATCTACTGTAATAGATAATCGGTCTTCCTGAAAAAAAAAGGATGGGCTTGATCTTTTCGGAGGAGGCGCTTATACAATTCCAATCGAACTTCACTAGGTAAGTTCGTCCAATTATACAATTATATACTATAAGTGAATTATTTCTCAAGTCATAAGCCTCCGTTCGTACAGGGACCAGGTTGTCGCGTCCCTGTTGCTACATTAATTACCGGGTCGTCGGTGACTCCGTCGTTGTTCTCAGATAATTAAAGGAGTCACCCTTTGTAGTCGGCCCTCCACTTTGCTCTTCTCTGCGCGGAACTACCCCCAGCGCCCCTGCCTTCTCGAAACTTCGCCGATATTTCAAGCGAGAGCGTTCACTTTCGCACAACGCTTCATGACCGAGGAACGTTATTTCCCCGATTCCACTTTAGCGCGCGCATCTGCGACACCCGCTCGTGTCTCCCGAGGGAAGCGGGGCTCCTCCGCTCTTCTCGGGGCTTGACCTCGTTCCAGGTGTTCCGTCAGTCTCTCTTCTCTTCACGGCCTGTTCCCCGTAATAATAGATTTATATGCATAGCCTCCCGCGAGCGGTACAGGTGGTTCCGTAACTCCGTACAAACCGCTTTGCGACTCCGTAATGCACGAGCGCAATAATTGTATTTTAAACGGCGCCTGCTGACGTCTTCTGCTCTCGGCGGGATTAAACCGCGTTTCCATATTCATCGATTAAATGCTCCCACGTTAAATCGCCGCTGTTTTAACATTTAATCGGCTAGCTGCGAGGTTCATCAACTAGCAACCCAACCCCTGTGTATTTCAAACTTGTCGAATCAGCCAACTGCTTTCCCCCGATATTTATACGACGACGCCGTATTTAATCTTTCTACGAGGACGATACGAAACTTTCGCAATGAATTAATTTGAAGAAGCTGCCGCATTTGCAAGCACCTCTTTCCTTTTCGAAGTAAGAAGCTTAAATGATCTCAGAAGTAATAGAAAGGTTCAGGAAAATCCTTTGCGATTTCGTGAACACCTCGACGTACCATTTTTACGACTGCCCGACTCGTTTTACGTGCGCGGTTGATAATCGATCGACAATCCTCACGAAATCTTTTGAGGGGGGTACGTGTCGAGCGTGCCGATACCCGATTCTGAGCATGTTCCCACCCATGTCCCTCCGCAAGATACACTCCGAAAGAAATACGCGCGAGCACGATGGCCCGTTCGATATTAGATATATAATTTAATAACGCAGCCGCGTTCTACCTATATAGGATTGCTATATAGGTCAGGCGCACGCCCGCCCCCGCAGCGTCCCGTGACTTGAGCGTATGACGCATTTCGCGCGGATATAGCGTCGGTACTTTCGATAAACCGAATATTCGAGAGAGCCGACTAAAAATCTCGTTTTATCGCCGAGCGTTCGTTCTGTCGGCGCGCGAACGAAGTTTCGCCTCGTAATGCCGCGCTAGTAGCGTTTCCCGGTATAGCTACGGGGAAACGTATCGACGACTTTATGACGCGCGGGGGTAACGAGGGAACTTTTCGAGTCTCCTGTTAAACGATTGCCAGACGATATCGTTCCCTCGTGTGGTCTCGTTTTTATAGCCGGCAATTCGGCTAGACGCCTCGGTGATAAATACAGAGGTGAGGCTTTTTATCGTTGGCCAAAGAACGCGGCCGACACCAGACTCTTTGCGCTTTCACGGGATACGGTATTGAAATTTACGAGGGAAATTTCGAGCGAGCGTTTCGTATCTCGCGCCCCGTTCGTATTTCACGCGATATAGTATCTTGCTGCACGGGCAAACAAAAATATGGAAAAACCTCTTTTCGCGAGACAAAAGCGTGGACGCGCCCGTGTTTGGCGAGGAACAGGAGATTACAGATTGTTCTCGCCAACCCGATGCGCGATATCCGATTGCCGTGGAAAATTCGACGCGATGCTGTCTGTCGCGTCTGTGCGTTCGGGCTACAGTGTCCCGGCGTTGATCTGATTTTTTTTTCTCCCCATTCTTTCCCTGACTTGAAGAATTCGTTGCTGTATCGATTTCACGCGATGTCCATTTGTAGGATTTTTCGGTCTATTGTAGGCGAATGTCGATTTTGCATCGCGACCAACATATACCATGAAATTTTGAGGACATCGTTCCTATTCAATATTATGGCGAGAATGATGACAGTAGGTTTAGCATGGCTTCCGAGCTGCACGGAAGAATTGTGCAAAGAGTGGTGTGCGGTCGCAGAAGTTATGCGAGACCGTTTAAAACGCGATCGAATGCGGACTCGCGCGAATGCCAGAGAGCAGCAAGGTAAACAGTAATGCAGGTCGAAATTTGAAGCATCGTGAATGCGGTCCGCAGGCGAGGCTCGGTGTTGTTTTTGCTGGGCAAACGTAGGACGACATCCACGGTTTCATTTGGCGGATGCGCAAACACCGATCCGCTGCCAATAAACATTCCCAGCTCTTGGTGGCCGGCCCACTTAAGTATTCAAAGCCCGCTCGATTTCCGCGATGCTTTCAATTCGCCCCTCCGCAAGCGTTCCGTTAAGAAATTGTCGGCTTTACACCCTGCAATTGCCTCTGCACACGAAAATTGGAATCTTTGATTTCACCTACTCCCCCATTCATACTCCTCCGCCCGCTTTCGCGCTCGCATTTCGAATTCATCTTGACTGACAAGGGTAGTTAGGCAACCCGGGAATTCAGAGAATTATGCAACTTTGTGTGCAAGTAGAGTAGTTGATCCGTAAGACAGATCTATTTTTTGTTGGTGCCATAGTGCGGTTTTAGAGGGTGAAATCACTGCTTAAAGAATAATCAGAGCTTTCTTTATCGTGGAATATCGAAAGGAAGCTTAAACAAAAGTTGTATCTTTTTTATATCTACGAAACTGTATAAAAATAATTATCGAATTGAGGATTCGGGTAACTTGAAAAGTATGAATTTTTCGATAATTACTTGCACCCAAAGTTGCATAATTTTCTGAATTTTCTGGGTGCCTAACTTCCCTTGTCGGTCTGAATCCGATGGAATCTTAATCGATTTTAATTACTGATCGGTCCTGGAACGTTCGTCGCATTCTCTCTTTGCTTACTCAGTATAGTGTTTATCGCGAAGACAGCGAACTTAGCCCTCGGTTACCGAGTCAGAACCGTAAAAATTTATGCTTTGATGCGACGCTCTGCAACGCATAGCTTAAACGGACGGTCTTAGCAAAGGAGAGGGTGTGAAACGCGGGCACGCGTATGGTTCCTGAACTCGATACGGCTCGTCGAGCGTGAAAAGCGCGGGGACCTAGATTCAGATCTCTTGAGGCGTTCACCGCGATCGGCGGGATTCATTAAAAGCGATGGGCCCTCGATTCGCACTTGCGCGTGCTGAAATTAAGACGCGAGCCCGCTCCAATTTCGTTTATAACATCCGTCTCTCTCAATCCCTCTCCCTTCATGCCTCTCTCTGTGGTCGTCATTCGAAGCCGCGTCGAACTTTAATTACTGTACATTTAATTACTGTACTTTTATTACTGTGCCTGTTTTAAGCAGGTATACACCAGCCACGTGACCCGTGACCAACAGTTAACACGAATTAAGCTTCGATACGTCTGTTACGTTCATGTCCAATATTTTGGCTCTGTTTGCATACCGCTTAGGGAGTCATTTGTTCGCCATTTTATTTAACTCCTCCACGTTCATTTATTACTGTGAAAATTCCACATAGCTTTCGCGATCGGGTAATAATACGACACAGCTACGAAGCTTCACTCGTTTATTCGAGATTAATTCCCCTACTGCGTATGCCGAGTACGTCGGTATGTACACAGGAATTTATGATATACCCACAAATTTTATTATATTCATTCTACCGCGATGCGCGCTACCCCTGAAAACTGGATGACTAATTGAACATATTTTCTCCCATGGATTAATCACTTTTGTTCTCTCGCTTTTGCCCGAAACACCATATGGATTTATTCGTTCTATGGAAAACTATATCCTGCAGAGCGGGGTTGGTTAAATTATTACGTTGCGCACAAACGTTTTCCTCGGACAAGACGACGGTGTTTCACGAAAACGCGGCTTCATTTGTTGGCTTGTGACGCGCGCCCGTCGTTCGCAGGGAAAGCTTCGCGTTCCCGTAGACGTAACGCGATGCTGTGTGCCAAACAAACCGCGAAAATCGTCGGATTATTAAACTTGGAATCATCAAGCGGGCTATTCGACGTCTGGCTGCGAAAACGTTTTGACCAGTGATGCGAAATTAAGCGTCATTGCTTCTGTATTTCCACCGCGACGGAGATGAGCGCTCTTAATTGCTTTTTCAAGGTAACTTGTTGAGCTTGTTTATTCCACGACGCTTTTTTCCAGCCGAGTACAATGCTGCGCGGAGAGCGCACGATAACGTTTGGAAATTCCAAACTCCATTTGGGCGGTTTTAGGTTGCAAAACGCTGGCAAGCACCACTTCGCGGGCGCAATGAAAGTAACGTATCCTCGGAGGAAGCTCGTTTCGCGAAATTAAAGCTCGCTTCGGAAATGCCGCCGTCCGATTTCGTCGACGCCGGAAACCGTCGTGCGAGGAGCGCTCAACGGAATTGAATTCAGCATGGAGACAATAAGTCAGTGTTTCCCAAACTGTTTTGAGTCGCCGACCACCTTTTATAATATTTAAATATAAATAAGGTAAAGAAAACACATTAAAAATAGGTGTTTCAGAATTTAATTCTAACTTAATACTATTTACTTATCTTAATACGTAAATTAAATTTCCTCAAAGATATTTAATATTCTTGATTATTTTATTTAGTGTGGTGGTTGCGCTTGCATCTGGGTAACCAGGTTTTCCTTTTTTCCATTTATGAAAAATCAGTGTTACAACATTAATCGAATATGTCAATGTAATCGTATTAAACGAAATAAGTGCTATGAATCGTCAACTAAAAATAACCGCGGCGACCCCCCACAAAGCACTTCGCGACACAAAGGTTGGAAACCGCTGCAATAAGTTTCCATTTTAAAGGCGCAGTAGTTTCACGGTTACTTTAATTAATGATAAACGTTAAAAACAGTTTAGGGCACGATTAATTCTACACACGCCCGTATAAATTATTCTATTTAAACGACAGATTCATTTATCCACGATTATACGTCCTCGCGGTGTCTGAAATTACAGCTAGTTAGCCGATCTCTCAGGGATACATCGTCTGCAACCAGCAGACTATTTCCACGACCCAATTTCGAGATCCGTCCGCGGACCCCATTGTTCTCCCGGGGTTGTCTCGCTTCTTCGAGGCAAGAGACTATCTTGTTAGGATCCCCAGCTTCTCCGGGCAGAATCGCGGTCGTGATTATTGTAAACGTCGCTGGATCGTCGCGGAAACGAGCCCGACATCTCCGAACAAAAGTCTTGCGTCATCGATAACGGCGGCATTGTCGTGGCACCCCGGCAACCATCGGATAACGCGCGTTCGACGTCCCGCCCTGCGGAGATTTTCGCGCATAACTGAACTTAATTACGGGAAGCGGCGCACAGATTATCCGCCCGGGATCGTAAATATCGCTGTGCTTCGCTATTATCGATGCACGATGAAATACGCGTTCATTACCGAGTCGCTTTCGAGTCGAATCGCGCGTTCTTCCTCCTTCGCTGTGCTTAATATTGTTTTCCAATCCAGCGATTCCGGCTGCAGCGCGCTCTATCTGCGAAGTTTTTCTATTGCTTAGAAAGCTGTATCCAGGGTAATCGGTACAACGATATTCGGTAGTGTCGCTGCTGAATATTTATCTTAGTTTATAGTGGGTGGATGTGGATAATTAGTTTGCCCCCATTACCAGGTTACTTGAATTGTAAATATACCAAGATGTGTTTATTCACGAGTGAGTAACAGTGTTTCTATATTTTCATTTGGAGTTTGATATTACGGTCAAGACAATGAAAAAGCAATCCCATTTGATAGGTACTTACACATAACATATCTAAGATACAGCTTGCTTGGCATTTGATATTTTTCTGCGACCACTTTGAGAGCTCGTTCGTCGTCCTCGATATAACTTTTTATCAATTTTGATCATGGAATAACCAGGGGACACTTTTAACGCCGCAGAGGCCCTCGAACTTTATTATTATTACAGACGCCCCTCGGGTAATCGCGTTTATGCTAGGGGATATTATAATAGCGTGCATTAATTGGCTTCGTGTGGCCAGTTGATAAGCACGTAATCGCCAGTTGTTTGTTATACAGGGGATATATCCGCGGGATGGCAATAGCGTACGCGCGAACTGCAAACATTCGTATCCCGTGGAAGCTGCGTGGTTAATAAGTGTTTATTTCAATGGACAAGCCAACTTTCGGCCGCTCGTAATCTGCTTGCGAGTATAATACGCGCGATTTCGCGGGTGAAGGTGTTGCGTAACGAGCAACGAGTCCCGATGACGAGGAGAGTGTGCCGCAGTACGCATTCGTTTCGGGGACCAGCAGCTTGTTAACTTTATTAATTACCTCGAATTTTACGTGGAAGCAGGAGGGTTACCAATGGAACAATGGCGTTTCCAGCCACTATGGTAACTATCACTCTGATTGCACGACGACGATGCAAGCTGGTAATTTGCGTGTGCCTGTGAGCGGGAGTGAACAGCCTTTTCCTTTGGGAAGTAGAGCAGAGAGCTGAAATTGAAGCGGTTCTACTCGAATTTGGTGCAACTACGTACTATTGAAATGCACTGTATTCACCTGTGGCACATGTAGAGACAGTGGGCTTAAAAGTAGATGAAAATATGGAATTAAAATATTATAATCGGAGTGCCTGAGATCCAACTATACTTGATATAGCATCTAACAGGAAAATACGTCAAGGAGATCCGGGGATCTGAAGAAAAGCGGTAATAATTCTAGAAACAAGTTTCACCTACCATTTTCTAGACACAGAAGAGGGCAATTGCATTAGCTTGAAAGCAAAACGGTGTTGGGATAACAAAAGGAGCGATACCATTTTCTAGACGTCTTTCTCTGGACACCTAGACCGTTTCGTGATGGTATTCTTCCGAGTTTACCTTCGTAATGTGTTCTGGTAAATTTGTAACGCTTGGCTGCCATTCTGTTTCCATTGAACAGAAAACAAACGCAGTGCGTGGACAGAAAATTATTCAACCATGTTGGTTTGTTCTGCAGAACGAAGCAAACGTTTGTTTGTCCCTTCTTGAGTGTATTTACGCACCTACACGAGGCCTCTGTTACTGAAGCTACATTTTAAAGATGGTGCACTACGTTTAATCACTTCAAATACTTTCGTTCTTTCCAAGAATATAGAAACATAATTTGCTGAAATTAGTGACTTAGTAAGATTAAAGAGACAACACCAAAGACTCATATAATTAGAACAAAGGGGAACAAGTGATTCAAGAATAAAGACTGATCTCCTACGGATCCTGAAATTCCTAACCAATATTAAATTGAAATTCCATCGACATGGGGTCCTCCTTATTACACAACGACTTCCCCGAAATTATTTCCAGTGATTTTCCAAAGTACGAATGTTATTCAGTCGACACCTGCGAAATAGCCCACCTTGCAGCACGTCGTAAATAAATGTCGCGTCCCTCAATGCGAAGGGGTAAAAATGAAGTCGCATTTGAATTCCTCGCGAAAGAAGAAAAAAGGAACGGAGACAAACCTATTGAAAACACGAGTCGCCCTGAACCATCCAGTCCTTCGTCATTTATTAATGAAAACAGCTGCTCCGTTCCGTCCGTTCCCGTTTCTAACGCGACATATATGGCACCTGCTTCGACGTTGCTAATGCCCCTGCTCTTCGAACAATTATCCGTTGTGCGCCTCGCGAAACTAGAATAATGAACACGCGATGCAGCCGGCACTCTTGATGAAGATGCTCGGGCAATCTCGGCTAAATTGCATTGATAAAGTTCACACGGTAGACGGCGACTGAAATTTCGCGAGGAATGCGACTGTTCGACGAGAGCCTGATCGCCATATCGACGATTATCGGTCAGCTCGTGCTGTAACAGAGGAATATGGCAGAGAAGCATCCCAATCGAACGCCGTATCGCTGTGAAAGATAACACTTAATTAATAGCGACTTTGCGAATTCTATTCATTATTAATAATAACGACGCACGCTTAATATGTTCGATGGCCTCCATAATTTCATCCGTTATGAATTTAGTAATTTTCGTACTAGCGCTGGTAATATCAGCGAGCCTAGAGTACGCTCTAGAGGGAAAATTTAGGTGTATAACTCCAAACTACCTCTGCATCGTAAAATTTTACCACTACAGTATCCGCGCACGGAATTGTAGCATCCCTTAAAGCTACCGAGGGTCAGATAATTAATTAATTAACCTTTCTAGCGTAGTTGTATTCCCGCTTCGGGTTGCAAGGCCTTCTCTGGTTCCACGTGAAAACCTCGATATCGGATTTTGTGAAGATTTTTGGAAATTTTAGCGCTGGTTATTCGTAACCTATTTTTGTGCTAACTCACGCTTGCAGTGCAGTGGCAGATTTGCTACATAGGCAATATACTGTGAGCCGACAAAGCGCGAGTTTCATATTTCACGAACATTGTATCAGCGGAATATAAATTGAAGCGAATACAAATGTCCAGGCAATTAGAATCGATCACCGAAATTCCATCATTCATCCAAAATAATTGACACTAAAAAGTATTCGCATTTCGTCTACTTAGATTGTTGCTGAATAAAGAACTAGAGGACGATGTCATATGACAAAATATGCAAGTTCCTGATACCATTAGAAATGAAAATGTCACTTACCATTTTGCAAGCTGAGACTTCATTCTCAAGGCAGAGGCAGTTGAAGTTTAGGCAGCCGACTTCTGGCGTGCGCCGTTTGAATGTCAGAAGCAGTTCCACTCACGAACATACATATACGTTATACCTCTCCTGTACCATTAGCAGCAAGTTTTCGAAGCTATAGAACATACATTTTTACTTGTTCCGACAATGTCTCACGCACTGTGACGGCGCACTCCTCTTACGATGGCTGTGTTAGCCACATTTGTTATGCAATTATAAAAGACACACATAATAATTCTTTCGATTTGTTCAGTCACTGGTTTCCCAATATTCGCTCGCGTATCAAAAAACATGAATACAAACGAATTCTATATCACTGTCAACCACTCAGCAACAACGCGTTGCGAGGAATGTCCTTTGAGGGTTCCGTTAGCTATCACGGTCCGAATAATACTGATTGCTCGAAGCTAAACCTAGACAAGCATATCCATGTTTACCTGACATTCAGAATACACAAAAATTTTAAGGTACGTTCAGAAATGTGGGGGCATCGCTCAGTGGTAGAAGTAGAAGCATAACGCCTTGATAACTTGCGTGTAACACTTAACCCCTTGCCTTACAATTTAATTCTAAAATTGCTGAACAGAATATACTAAAAAAGAATCCTAAAAAACAAAAACTCCAAGACGACTCGGATACGCCATTTTCAAGCAAGGGGTTAAACATAACCCAAATCAAATTTAAACGCTTATATTGTACAAAAGAAGCCTCAGATTACAAATTGGGAGAGGATTGTGAATTTCAGTATTGACAGATCACGTTTGTCTCTATTTCTACATCAAAATCCCCTGTTACGCTTGCCAATATTGATTAGAACGTTTCAATTTGCTGATAATAATAATAATAATAATAATAATAATTCGTCTTTATTTATCACAAATTCATATGAATTAAGGGATAAAAGGGCGAGGTTCAGCATACCTGCTGTTTTGCAACCTAACCCCAGAGCAAGAAATATTAGAAATAAAGTTAGCTATATAAAACAGAATAGCGAGAGAAACAAGGAAACAAGGAAAAAACAAACATGGGAAGGACAAGAGACAAGGAGAGCTACGCATAGTGGACAAGGATAAAGGAGCGGGCAGCACATTTAAACGCAGGAAAAGAAGACAAAGAACGAATTTCCAAAGGAAGAGAATTATAATAGAAGCAGGATAAGTAGTATATGGGTATAAATCGAATAAAGAACAGTTCTGTAGCCGGTGCTTTGGCCAATTTAACGACAGACGTTCACCCGACATTGTTACACAGCGATTACATCTTCGCGGAGCCTATAAAGTCGGGCGATCGATCTGGGCTCGTCAGACTCTCGATAACTTCCCTTAAGTGAAAGATTCTTACGGGGCAAGCGAACAAAATTGGTCAGACGAGGGCTGCAAAGGCTATTTTTTCCGCGTGGCCTATATTTAAATGACTTGCGCGGGAATGTTATCGTTTGAGTGCACTCTGGCCCCCAAAGGAAATTATTATATGCGTTCGAACGACAAAGAGACGCGCGAGGGTGCTCGAGCTTTTCTAGCACAAAAGATTAGCGCGTCCATTGAACGCGAACGATTCGAGCAGGAAATTTCATGGAGTTACTTTTCCACAGGGCAGACTGTTTCGTAGAAGTAGAATTCGTGGAAATTACTTCCTTTCCTCGATTTTTAATGCAAGTTCCCTCGTGAAAGAAGGAGCACAGAATTGTAAATCTGATGAAGTGGAATAAGACTTTTTAAATGCTAGTAAATCGGTGCTAAAAGGAGCGTAATTAAGGGGAAGAAGTACGTTATTATTCTGTCTCGATTACTTAGGTCCATTTAGAAACTCGACACTTTGGCTAGGTAGATGAAATATCCTACGTGCACGTTAGCCAGACAGTGAAAATATAATGTGGAGCACGTATTTAATAACAAAGTTGTATACTTTGCGTGTGTATGTGTGTGTATAACTCATAAACAATATGCGAGGTAAACAATGCCCCTGTCCATAAAAAAGGACAGATGCTTAATGGCGAGGTGGTTATACGTGTCAATGTTGAATTGAAAATCAATACCTGCCTGTTCTCCCCCTCATATTTTGTTTTTCCCTGTTAACCTATGTTCTATGTGTTATTATGAAAACTTAACTTAGTCACGCAATAATGTGAAAAATATAAAAATTTACTGGATTTCATTGACTTATGCACTTTAATTAAAAGAATACTTTAAAGCATGGTCGTCGATTGCTTTCATCAAAGAGACTTTACATGTTCGATAGTTAGTCTCAATGTCAAACATAAAGAAAGTGATAATTGTTGCGGTTTTCCCGCGTCACGACGACCAAATCCGAAAGTCATTCGCTCGTCCTTTTTTCCTCGATTTAAATGGAGATTTTAATTGGTTCGCCGTTGCCCGTTAGCGCGAAATCCGTTGTAGGTACACCAAATCAATTTCGCGTCAGACATCTACCTCGAATGCAATGGTTTCCGCGATTACATCAAGCTCGCGTGTACGTTTGACCGTGAATCGAATGAGACAATGGATCAAGCTTCCACAGAGTTTATTTTTGTGACTTTTGAAAAATAATCTCTTTGGTGTAAATAATGGAACTGTCACCACACGTATTTTCATAACAAACAATTCGGAACTTTTCGAAGGAACTTTATGGTAACACTTTTCGCTTTTTATTTTTATTATTATTGCACGGGTATATTAACCTTTAGTTTACAATGATAAGAAATAAATAAAACAGAAAAAGGGATTAGATATAAACTAACTTGGAGTAATGTATGACAAGATAAGAAGAATATGTAGGTAGGTAATTCTTTAGAGGCCATGCGTGTCAGCCTTTCTACGCATCAGGCAACCCAAGTGATTTTTAAATGCAGCTACTGTGCCGTAGAAACTTTTTTTAATACGCTTTTTCTGTGCATCGGGAGTTACATATTTCTATACTTAACTTGAAGAGTTTCTTCTTCAGCGCAGTCGATAACCATTCGAAAAAAATATGAGATCATAGAGTTTTTAGGAGACTTTTCAGAATCACTGTTGTCTGAAGCTCCGACTTCTCGATGCATATCATCCAACATAAAAGTCCCGCTCTTTTACGTATTTCTCCCCCAGCAAGAACCTTGACGACTTTTCAATGAACCGGATATCCCTCACCCTGTCCCGTTTCGTTCGATACACAAAGTTAACCATTAGTCGCTTTGTGTTGCGGCATAACAAATCGGTTTCCCACGAGTCGTCAGATGAAATGGCATGAAAGTCGAGCTGCCAGGCTGTTCGAAGGCCGAAGATGGGGAAAAAATGTAAGAAAGATGAACCAACAACCTTTGAAAGTGGCGGGAAAGCTTTCTTTTATTCCCACACGTATTGAATAGCTGCGTCGTTTTGATTTATTGATGGAAACGCATGGACGCTGCGTAAATTACGAGATAACCCGAGCATTTCCAATAACCTGTGCTTCGAGTTCTTTAAAATAAATAATTAAACTCAGTAGAAATATCTATCGAGGCATAACCACGGTAATTTTTCCATTGGGACATGGCAGGGTATAAATTTGTCGAGGTCGTCCCGCAGATCGATCGATTATCGGCCACCATGCGAAAAGCTATTACCGAACCGAAATTCGGTTCGTTCCTTGGCGGCATTAGGACAAATTAGAAGCGTGCTTGGACCGTAGAATCAATTGTTGGCCGCAATTCCCAGTAGCCAAGCTGCCCCACGTTGTCTCCGTTACGACGTAACGACCGAAACCGTGCAATTCCGTCACTCTCTCAGGCCATCGGTTCGAATCCCTTTGGCCGATCGAGCAGCTTGCTTAATTGCTCCTCATGCTGTCCGACTTAATTGAAGTAGAACGGTGAACACGCGCAAACGCGAGGAAGGAAGCACTGACGAACTGTCGGCTGACGCCTCTTAGATTCCGTTTTCCTTGCCAGGTGAAAACAGACCTGCCTCCTCGTGACATGAGAACGATTGATCCGCTCAATTCCTCGCGAATTTTTCGATCGAAAGGTGTTGGTGGCAAGGAAAGTGCTGCTGGATCGTTAATCACATTTGTGCCCGTGATTATGAAAGTGGTTTTAAAAGTAGTTTTTTGATCTTCACAACTTGATGAATTCAAACATTTTTTCCAATAAAAGCGACATTTATTTTCGAATACTTTGTCACTAACAACCATACCATTTTTGGTAATGTATTCTTTACCACTATTTTTCCTAATTTTTCTCATATTTTCAGCATAATTAAGTTAATTCCGGGTTTTCTTTCTGTTTTTTATTTCTTGCCCCACATCTAAGATTCATACATAATACAAAAGTATGTAATTATTTCCTTCCATGTGTTATCATGTCATTGCTGAGGTACTTGGCGGCTATATTGCAACAATTCTTTCGCAATATTGAAGTATAAATCAGTATAACATAAAATAAGAGAAATCTCAATTGTTTTTTTCTTACCTACACCAATTTCATAATCTCCGGCACATGTGTTGAAATGCAGGCGCAAATACGACATCTAATTTGGTAATAGACACATTCAACTGGAAATTAACGACAACGGTTTCGATTTTCGATTACTTGAAAGTATCTAAGTAGGGTCTGTGAAAAGAAGCGGAGCTCGCCGTGTTAATAGCTTCATTAGTAACGCTATACGACAGACATCTGCCTTAGACAGGAGGATATTCGGTGCGAGACAGGTAATCCATCCGAATGGATCGATGACTAAGTATGGAACTTGCACAGAACAGGGCCATCGCAAAAGAAATCTTGCACGTAATAGAGCGGAGGGAAATGTCGTCATACGTTACCACTGTGTTATGCCGCGTCTGCTCGTGATAGTCGCTCGCTTCGGCAAACTGCGGTTACCGGCGTACAGTTTTTGTGCTCTGTACACGTTTGTACCTCAGCATTACGTAAATTTCTACAGTAGAAGTTCAGAGGCAGACTCGACTAATAATTCGGAAGATTTGTCGTAAATTTGCAGTTGGAATCTACTCTAGGCAACGCCTCTTACACCTGTAATTAATATTATTCCCGAGCAATGCAATCAGCAAACGAAACCGTCTTCCCGCGTCGAAATTCCTTTGATCGCTCGCAAAGGGAGGCGGATTGTTCCGTGAATTTCCCGCTGGCGGGAAATCGGATTCCCGAGCATCATCGATATCGACGACGGAGCACGCTTTCTCGAATTTCGAAGCAGGCACGCAGAGCATTCAGCTGGTCTGTCCTCGTTATACCTATAGGAAACCCGTCCACCAGCCACGCATGATTGGTCGGCGAGAGGGCATTTTAGCCTACACATGACACCAGCTACAAATTTTCACGGTCTATGAGCGCCGGAAATCGACTGGCTGCCACAATTACCGGGCCAAACCCCGGCAAATGACGTTCCGCCGATCGAATCTGGGACCTGCGCGCGTTTTGCTCCTCGCGTAATGACTTTATCTTTCACTCGCACGGTTGTCTCTTTTCCTCGCGATTAGTTCTTCTATTAGGTTTATTAGGGCGTTCACACGAAATGTTTTTGTCATATTCTCCTTGCGACTAGTTAATTACTTGCTTGAATTAATTTAATTAACTTAAGTAGAATCGCAAGCAGATGAAGCTGAAATTACGCAAGATATGGCGATCAGTTCTTGCAAAGTCACCGCGCGTTTCACTGGTCCGTACAATACTTCTTTACCAATCGCTCGCTCGAAGACAAATTGAACAAGCATCGAGGCCACGAAATCAATTGTCAGCCGCAATTTCCTGCTGGCAACTCAGTTAAACGATTAAGAGCTGGAGAGGATACGATTCTGGGAATAGCAGGGTTACATCGTGTCCTTTCGGTCATTCTCGTAAGGAACGCTTAATTGCTCGCCAGTGCGCTTTCGTGTGAACGGAAGTGAACTTTACAACGCGACGCAGTCCTAAACGACGAAACATTCGTTACTCCTCGCTGCTGTTGGCTATCGCCTGACAAAGATCTCCTCTGCACTTCGACGTAAGGATCCATTAGCATCGTAAACAACAATCGCTCTCGACGATTCTGCTCATCGAGGGATCGACTTTCTTTCGATCCTGGCAAAGGTCTTCGGACGCCGCGACTAGCTCGTAAAATCACTCGTTTCCCATCGATCCTTTTTCTTTGCCCAGCGTTTCACTTCCTTTCGGTGACATCGCCTCGGAGCTTTTCATTCGTCAGCTCTTCTGGCAAAAAGGCATCAAAGCAGAAGTACACGGCAAGATCGATGATGCTCAGCGATCTTTCCATCGATCACTGGATCTTGTCGTTCTGACGTAGCTAACGCGCGACTGGTTTCCATCACGTGAACGCGCACAGTGAGCATGCGATGCCTGATATTTGAATAGGAAGCGCGTGGGTCGCAATAATCCTTGGCGGATAATGCGAGGGCTCCATCGTGCGTTCCGCAAATACCTGCAAATTGGTTCGAACGAGGGGAAATCTGAGGATAACGTGCATTAAGGGTACCGTTTGCTATTACACCGGTTGCGCATTCGCTCCGAGCTAATGGGGCTTGCAATGTGTAGGTATCCTATGCGGTACGGATGGTTGTTTGATCTTTCGCTAATGACACGACGGTTTCAAGTTTCCCTAAGATAGCTGCTCGTAAAGGATTTTCTCTCTCCGCTAGGCCCTTTAAACCTCTTATCTTCGATAACACAGTGTTCTAGGGAAAAACGTTAAAATTAAATTTTAGTATCATTATTAGTGTAACTAAATGAAAGTGGAAAATAAATCCGAGAAAACAGAGTGATCGAATAAAGGATTGAACCAGGAGCGTTAATAGAACAGTCGCCTAACAAGGAACATGAGCCGAGGACGTCGGGCAAGTAGTACGAGTAAAGGAAACGTGTGGCACGTAGTATAGATAAAAGAAACGGCCGACAAGTAGTATGACCAAACGAATAATGCGACAAGTAGTACAAACAAATGAATGATGCGTCAAGTAGTACAACTAATTCCACTCCGGCTAAAATAATTGATCACAGAATGTCGATTAATGACTACACACATCTCCCGCGGAAATTAGTATTCATGAGCGTAATTTCAATATTTCAATTCACTACCATCGAATTATCATAAAACGCCAACGACTAAATCCCGTTTCTACTGCCATCAGCCTGAAGTATTGATCGGGGAGAATTTCAATGCGAGGAAATGAAACATTCTGCACGTAAAGTGATCGCCATTATCGATAAGTGCAAATAATACGTTATTAATTCATTCGGGGGAGCTAATAACGAAGCCCAAACAATCGACGCGATGTAATTATTGAAAATTTATCGATCCGGTGCACCTACATGTTCCTTGCATATTTAACGCGTGTCGAGCGAGCGTCTAGCATCCAGGAGCAGCTTCGCCGCGATGTATTTCGAGGTATTCGACGAGCAGCATTTCTAATTCCGGCCCCTGGAAGCAACAGTTTGTCCTTAACGGTAATAGCCTAATTACGGTCGGACGGGCGGATGTTGGATGATAATTTATGAATGTGCCGGGGCGGCTCTTTCTCCGTAACGAGTATCGGGCCGATCGGGCCGCTTCGAAACTGCCGTGAATGAATAAGACTCTGCGTCGCTCAGACACCTTTCATCCACGCGAACGGCAATCTGTCAGCGTGGCTGACAGCGCGGCGGAGGTAGCGACAAACCTTCGAGAAGGGAGTGTCTGAGGAGATTTCACGAGGGAGCGCGCCGCCGCGATAATCCGTGCGTGATGAATCCTCTTGTCCTTTAATCCGTTCCTGTCAATCACCCGGGATAAAACTTCATTACCGGATAATAATCGAGGAATAGATGGATCCCCCGTCATCCATAACACTCGTGCCCTAGGTTCAAACCGCGGCGTACATAAATATCGTCGATGGCTCGTGAAAATAGCCTGATAAATTTATGGCCACGAGAAACGCTTCACCCCCGATATCTCCTGCTTTCATTTTCTCGATTCAGGAATAGAACGGGTCTGTGCTATTGTCGAATCGACGGCGAAAGTGACGGGGTTTGGAGATAGGAAATTTAGAAAGAACAAATCTGCTGTGAATATTGGAAACTGTTTGAACGTACGGGTATATAACCTGTCAAGGAGGTTGCATGTTGTTGTACATAAGTAGGACACTCTAAAGAGTACGGATAAACGTTGATGTTGATGAAATCAGCCGAGGTTGACGCCGAGTGGCTGACACATTCCATCCAGATTTCATCTTCGTGTACAGTCAACGTCTATAGCCGAGGCTTTATTCGTGGGAAAGCTAGGTCGCAGCTTTCCTGTCCGCAAAAGCGTCGGCTTTCGGGCTTGTAAAAACTTATAAGCACGTGCTTGACGAACAGTCAGACGAGAATCCACCGTTGGGAATTTATACGGCTCATTCCTCGAACTTATGCATCAAGCAACGTTGTTCCTGGTCCATCGTGGCGGGGAGTAAAACTCGAATCCACTGCGCTGCATAATTCGCTCGTAAAGATAGAAGTGAAACGATGCTTTCGGCCGTTTTATGGCCGTTGGAGTGATAATTCTTCAGCTGAACCGGCGATTCTGTGGCCTCGGAATGGAATCCAGTCTGCCTTCTCTTTTTTCTCTAGCTTTGTTACAATTAATGTTATTACAACCGGCGTCTGCTGTCTGGCTGTAATATCCCCGGACAGAAGACGCTTTAACTTCTGTTTAAAGCGGACATGAAACCGTTGTATCGTGGAGGAATGCTTTTACTCTATTAATCTTCTAGAGAAGCCTGGCCCTTAGACTTTGGAATTGAATACTGGGGTGGATTAAAGCTACCGATGGTAATGAAACGATAAAATATGTTGGTCTGTCTTCGACGAGGGTTGTTCGAGAGTTATGGAAGATGGGAGACATTCAGAGGATTTGCTCTGATGGAATTCGAACCCAAGATTATCTTCGTGTCTACTCTTCCTGTCGTGTGACACACGTTCTGTATTTCTCTCGCGTAGACGTAGACTTTCATGAAGGACGTGGCTGACTTTATTCATAGCTGGATGCAATATTATATGGGGGAATCATAGATAAATACAATTTATTTTCCCCCAGAATAAAGAAAGATTCCATAATGACTCTCTTTACTATCTACACTTTTCACGGTAATCATGAATGTCGGCGCACGGTAATAACATGCAAATGCAAAGAGTTCGTGGCAACGCACGAATTACCGTCGTATACATATTCATCTCGAATTTACATTTCCGCTGCATTACACCGCCGCACGCTCGTCCATTTCAATTTTTTGCCACATTCAATTTCTCCCTAGCATTGGGATCAATGATAACGAGGAAACATTCTGTCTCACCTGGTTATTTCTGGATAGATGAACGTGATTGAATACATTCAGGGTAATATGACTTTAATCTCCACATAGTATAAAATAAAGTAGGCGTCTGTTTATATGTTCGCGCTAATCTCGAGAACCACTGGACGAACTGTGATGCGGTTTTCACCGTTTTATAGAGCATTTCTCGAGGATGATTTAGGTGTATGAAACACTAACCTATGACAAAAGGATGTAGAGCAGTGGTGATTTTAGTGAAGCATTCCTCGAGAATGCTCTATGGGGTGGTCGGGGCCGGACGCAGTCTGTCCAGTGGTTCTCGAGATTAGTCCGAACAGACAGACAGACACCCATCGGGGACTTGATGTTCTATGCAGAGATACATACATATAACAAGCCGGGGCAACGCCGGGTACTTTAAGCTAGTCTTAATATATAAAGCAAAAAGTGTTTGTGTGTTTGTCTGTCGTCTAAAAACTTTCGAACGGTAAACTCTGGGGTCACGAAATGTGTCTCAGCTCATTATGACTAGCTAATCCAGATGAATGTGACTATTTTCCCTCGCCCCTAAATAATTTTTGTTTTTCATAAAATCAGAATCTAAATTTCGGGCGAAGTCGAATAGTAAAGCTTGTATATAATATATCAAATAATATACAAAAGGGGTTTAGCTGCGTTTAAAACTGCAAAGTACTTGCCAGACAATGAATAGAAGACCAGACATCTGATCACCACAAAGTATCTCATAATTCGGATCGTTTAGAAGTGCGTAGGTATAAGTTTGGTGATGAATAGATCAACCAACAACGCGTTAGTGTAGACTGACCTATACGCAAGGTCTACCAAGGCTTTGTAGTCAAATACCACTTTTAATCCCGCATTAAAAGCAGCTGTAGTCACTTAACCCTACAGTGCACGCATGGGGTCTGACAGCCCCACGTGAACAGTTCTCGTGATATTGAAATAGATTCAGGCAACGATGGCCCATAGTCTTAAAGAGATATTAGTTCAATATTTCATTTTGTTATAAATATTTGTTTTAATATAGATTCAGTGTAATAGATTATGTGCAGTCTAAAAATATATTTTTTTTTTTTTAAATATCCATGCACTCCTAGATGTGGAGATATTGGCCTATGAGACCCAACGTGTGTAATGGTGTAATTTTAATTTAAAACAGTAGTTCCATACAACGTAAGGACACATGAATGATTCCAGACGCGGTTTATATTCTCTGTCATTCATCCAATAAAAAAATCAACGTTTGACCATTATCCTTTCTGTGTTTCAGGTACGTATGGAGGATCGAGATACGGAGGGCCTCGCAGATGCGACGCGAATGTGGTGAGATGCGCGGAAACAAAAGCTCGGCTAACACTCTGTAAACGAACGTAGAATGCAAATAAACCGTTTACCATATTACTCTTTTTCTCTCTGCCACTCTGTGCTTTGAACGGTCTGGCCAGTGCTCTGCTATCGATGATCGCCGTTTCCATTGAACTGGATTTTCTATCGAGGCACGTCATCCATTCGGTTGCTACGCGTTACGGCTATGGAAAGACGTAGATCGTTACATGAGCGCGCGTTTATTTTAATTGGCCGAAAGCAGCGGATTACGCAAACTTGCCTCGCAGAATTTAATCCGACGAGAGGTCGACGAGAGGGTGACGAGAGGATGACGACAGAGGTGGTAGCGGAATCCTTCTGTCACGCTGACGAGTCACTTATCGTACCTCGTTAACGAGTATGTTAGGTAATCTAATTAACGCGCAACTCCATCAATTGCAGGGGATACTGGCGATTGCATTGGATAAGATTGTAAACCGATTACAATGGTTGTCAACACACTTTTTCTCTCTGATCATACACATTTTCGTGATTAGTTTGCTCGTTCACAAAATCAACATCATAGATCGAGTACTTATCACAATTGTTGTAAATATCAAAGGAGGTTTAATGGAGGTTTGGATACTTTGAGATTGAAAGCTCAGTTAGGTCTGATTTTGAGAGATTGAAAAGTTGCAAGTACGAGGACTCGTTGAGCACAGATTTCAATTACAAAATTAAAAAAAGTCACCGATTTTTTTTAAATAGATATACATACGTTTCGTTATTGCATGTTGTAGCTAACAATACTGCACACTCACCTAGATTTAATAATATAAATTTAAATCAACCTCGAACTCCATCATTTTTAGTTTTAAATATTCTCAGTTTTTGGTGGAGCACGCTGTATGCATTATTCGCTAGGTAGGTAAGTTTAATTATACTGGCTATTTACACTACTACCGTGTCACGAGGCAGCCTCATATTTTTCACCACTTCCGTTCCATTCGTTAACGCGATGCTGTGTGACTACATTGTCTTAATGCAAATATTTGCAGGACACTTTGAACATGCACTCAGGTCGCTTGTTTATTCTCGGCAGAATGCAGTGCTGCTTCTCCGTAAAGAACGCGACAATTAAAATATCTGCGACGTTGAGACGACTTTCCAACCAAAGTTTTTTAACGAGAATTTTCTACTGACTACTGAAAACCAACAATGTTCCGTGTATCTTTGGCCATGCCCAAAGCGATCGGAAGGTAATCACCTTCACCGTGAAATTTTTATTCACATTCCAATCGACTTCTGGGATCGCCCAGTTTGCGCCAACTCCTGACGTGCTGAATAATCGAACGAGCATGCCTGCGCATGTATAGTGTCCCCCCGGATGTTTGCCAAAAACTTGAAAAGTTTTTCATTCTACGCTCCCGAAGTCTGGCCTGTTACTCGCAATCAGTGGAATTCACGGTCTCGAGGCAACAGAAGTCACTCGAGGACAGCCAATTAGACAATGATTCGTAATCCTAAACGTGCACGGACTTCAATTACCCACGATCGATATAATGCCCGCACTTCGTACAATGAAACGTACCAGAAATGCTTCGGTTTTCCAATAATTCAGAATCCCACGCGCTTCATTCGTTCGCAATCAGCGTGGTTCGCAGTGCGCGACAAAAGTTACCAGAAACTGGTCAATTAGCACGTTATTCGAAACCAGTAGGACCCACGTGCCTCGACCACTCGTAATTGGCGGAGCCCGTCTTGCTTTCATGCAACACGAAGCGGTCTGAAAAAAAACACGATTCGCGAGTTATCTGTCATTACTGGGATCTCCGTGTCTCAATTATCCACCGTACACGGAAGTTGTCCGCGCGACGAGAGAGGGCTGGGAATATCGCCTTATTTGTCTGTGGTTCGTCACAGTTGCGGTACGTTTTGCGCGACAATGCAACGTCACAAGGGGGATGCCCCTGATATTATATTCTCGCGCGACGAGAGATGATCCTCGAGCGAGTTTATCCGATCTGGAAGGCACCGCACAAAAGATGGCTCGGCTTTCGGTGAAACGGAACGTCGAAGGGTGCGCGGAAAATAGGAAAATGTTCGGACCTTTCGCGTAGCCCTGTACACGTTTGCTTGGGTAAATAGAACGAGCGCGTGCACGGGGGAGAGGGCGCTGGACAATCAAGTGGAAAACATAGTCTTGGCTACGAGGCATAGGGACGTAGGCGGAAAGTGGGGGTGGAGAAGCGGGAGAGAGTGATAGCTAGAGGGACAGAGAGAATGGTCGACAGATTTGATAGCCCCGGAATGGACCATTACTCCACTTCTGCTCCAAGAGCTGATCCGCTAGCCGTGGCTATATCGATATTGATTATCTATCTTCTTTCGACGTCCTCGCCGACTTCCGGTCGGAGCCACTCGGTTTCGGCCGTTCTCCCCATCGTAAAGCCAGAGGCACGTAAATCAGGAGGACGATTGGTCCCTCCAACCCTCTCTGCAAGACTCCCGCCTAGTGTCCGGGCTTAAAGCCTTCGGTGTTGTTAAATCCCAACGATTCTCGGTTCAGTGATCCACGGATATTCAAAGTTTGCGTTTCTGATTAATTTATGGGACTCGCTTGGGCAGATTAAATAGTTGCCAGTAAATCTTATTCGAGTAGGTACAGTTAAATATAAAGTAATGGGCTTTCAAGAATTATCTTCAAATTTTTAGCAGAATATCGTTCTCCATACACCAGCTGCGCTTAATGACACTCGTTTCGGAAGTCACTGATCGTTTTATCTCTTTCCCGGTGTCCTGTCGTTCCGCATCAAAGCGCATACTACGAACCTTGGGCGTCTCATTCTGGGGCTCGACAGATGGATACACTAAATTCTTATCTAGACGGCAGCGTCGCGACGCTTGGCTGGCCGTCGAGGGTGCCACAGCGAACAAAACGCCTTCCCTGTGGCGAACTTCTACTTGGCTGTGAATCGAGGGCCCAGCTTTTGAAACTGTTACTCTTCTCAATCTTGCTAAGAAGCACCTGGCTCGAAGATCCGTAATTACACAGTTCGACAAGAAGTTCCTTGACCTTCTTATCGGGGATCCCCGCTACCATGATAAGTAGGGAAGATTAGGATTTAGCGTCTAGTTATAGTTCGCCCAAGTTCCGCTTCACTCTTCGCGGCGATGAAGCCAAGATTGTAAGCCCATAATGGAAAAACTTTGCTCTTAAAGCACGGAACTGCCGATTCTGCAGCAGAAACTGGCCGACCGACTTCCTTCTTTATTTTCCTCCGCGATGGGACTCGAAATTAACGAAAACGCGGTACCTTGGAAAAAAGCTACCCCTATCGGGTTGTTTATCCCTTAGAACCGATCACAATGTACATATAAAACTCCGCAGCGTAATTTTCTCATAGATCAATTTTTAACCGTACAACCCTGTGTCGAGAATAGCATGCACAAAAAGAAGAAAGTACAGGCTCGATATCCGCGCGGGAGTTACTGAACTGCAGGGGCTAAATGATAGTCGATCAAATATCGTTTTCCTCGTTAAAGTCGGATTACCATTACGCTGGGAGGGATGTTTTTTTAAAATGAAAAACCGGGGCTCGTTCGGGACACGGTTTAACATGCTGTCGATATCTCATTAGCAAGTACCAGCGGATTATGAATGCGAAATGTCGAGGGATGGTTTTAAAAGTTCGCGAAGTATGCAGAAGAGCAATTAATGTTTCCAATGCATGATAAGTTTTTAATATATATCCAGGGGGAGGCCCTCGCGTTCACGTAACATTTGATACGGCATTCGTAACCGCGAGCCATGCAGACACTTCAGTTCCAATTAATATTCATTAATTGAAGCGAGTCACGAGAATATTCCACCCCGTGTTCGAATATAACGATCGCTCCAATTAAAATCAGTTTCATCCAGTTCGTCCCATTTTTGTAAAATGCAGCGGCGACGTCGCCGAAAAAACAGTACTCGCGGCATAAATAACAACGAGTTCGTTATAGAATCTAGGAAAATAGTTGGGCAAACTTTTTCTCGTTAGAAGTGATTGCTTGCGTTCGTCCGACGCATTATTCCTGACTTTCCAGGCAGCGGATTCGATGGAACGTGAACGGCAGGGGAGATTCTCGGAGGAAGGAATTCTCTCGTTACGCGGGAATATTATGTATACATTTTTGTATCCAAGAAGATTCATCTAACGATGATTCAATTTCTGCCGGTTTCCTTTCGATGTAAATGCTCTTTCGCGTACAAGTATACACCTGTCTGTAGCACGAACTCGGCCCAACCTTTTTTGACCTTTTTCATACAGCATCCCACTTGCTGGTCGCACTGCGATTGCCAGCATCATTCGTTTATTCCCTACAAAATTCGCTGGTATTTTCCAACATCCCAGGATAGTGTTTCCAACAGAGATTTTTCTAGCGAAATGAAGAACATATTCACCGACGGACAGAATTCCTCTCCTTGCGAACAGAGGCACATGAAATTCGCAGAAGCCTCAGTCAATTCGTGCGCCACGATTTTTAATTTTCCTCGTGCACGAAGAATTTTTTAAAAGCACTGCAGGAGTAATAGTGGGAAATGGAATAATCAAGGTTTTTTTTAAGGCTTCGCGATGGCTCCGGCAAAGTGAGATAGGTGGTGCAGGCAAATTGAAACGAGCTTTCCTATGATATGAATCACATGGAAGTATTTCCCCAGCAAAGTGGATATTTATGATCGGAATTTATATCAAGCACGAGGCCCTCCCATCTCTACTTCTCACGCTGCACACGCTCGAAATCAGCGCGGAATATTTTCCCCGCACACGAACGCTCGCGTTAAACCTATTTACGCAGGCAAATTTGACTGAAGGAGGATTAGAGCGAGCACAAAGATTACAAGCAATCCTACAGAACGGAATTGCTGGTATTTAATTGCTTCTAAAAGTTGAAGAGAAATATGAAGATCTTGCAACTATAAAAAATATGGTATTTTTTATTATTAACATCCATCTTCTAAACTTCGTTTTGACCGCTGTGTGCTTTACTGACGTACGCGTGTAACAGTTGTAACACGCCAACGTACCACGATAATTAACAACTCGGAATTACACCGTAAAGCAGCTCGCAAACCGCTGTACTATTTCTTCCTCGTCCTCGTGAAATTGTGCCAACGCGTTTTATGTTCCTCGTTTCTCGAAGTAAAACGAACGAAAACGATTTTTTTTTAACGCGATCTGAACGTCATGGGAGAAACCCCTGCGTAAAAGTAGATTTTTTCATATACGATGCCGCTATAAAGTGTGTACGTAACGTTTACTCTGCAGCGTACATTTATTACGAGTAAGAGATAAAGGTATGAAACACTCCTTTCCTTCGTCTTTTACTATCTTTCTGTTGGCAGTTAAGAATTTAATCAGGAATAGAGACTGGATTCAACTAGGGAAAAAATTGATTGAACGAACAACATTTGCGATCCTTCCTTACAAGAGGTAGCTTTTATTTCACTCTCATCCTCTCGAGGGAAAATAGTACTTGTGCATTCCCTCCGAATCTGTCCGTAAAACTGGAATTCGTTCCACCCGCCAGTGAATACCTACGCCGGGAACGATAAATTCTAGTATCGGTCACAAAACGAAATCGCCACTAAAGCAGTATTAGGCACCGAGGGAGCCCTGAAAACCTAGTTTTTCCTTATATAACGCAGGCGAATGCAAACATGACGTTGAAACAGTTAGACTAAAAAAGCGCAGGGAGCGTTTCCCCGCGATCAAAACTCGACAAGCAGAAGGTAACTCGCGCCGTCTTGTCTCCCGTCGTCCAATGTAGATTCGCTTTTGCGAGGCGAGCGTCTTTTCAATCGCGCAACAGCGTTCCATTGCGATTCTAGGAAACCGGATGTGACGCGGGGGCGGGGGCGGTGGCACGTGACGTTCGCTCGCTGGTCGAAAGAGCTGCGAGAGAGAAAAAAAGCGTTTCGCGACCTCGTTTCCCCGACGTGTGACCCTTTCTCTATTCCCCGTACTGCGAAACGTGCCTCGAATTGTGTGGACGCAACATGCTGTGACGTTTTCATCATTCTCTAGGTCTCGCCTGCGCAGCGAGGGCGATTGCAGATGCCTGGACGCGAAAATGGGAAATGGGAAATTGTGAGGCCGATTGTTTCGATCCTATTGTTACTGATCGGGTGACGCGTACTCGGGATTCCTTTTGTGAAAGTGCACTTATCCTAATGAATAATCCTGGCTTGTTAATATTACGCGGAAGAGGAAACTAGGAAAATTCGAAGATTCGTTTGAAAATCACACTGATTCACTCAACATTTCTATGACTTTTGGGGTCGTCCTTAAATTACGTAAGGCTTTTTTGCTTCGCTTTTTGTACACTGTAGTCAGTGTCTTCCATTAGACTTCGTTCCTGGAACTACGATAAGGTTGCAATGAGAGTGAATGCAATAAAATATGGCACAGAAACCTAAAGTATGAACATTCAAGTGAAATATTCTGCCGTTACCAGACAGAGGAAGTGAAACCATAATTTTTCCCCGCGTCGCGAAGTATTAACGTGAAAGAGGAGGTGTTGACTCGCGAGTTAAAAAGATGCGCCGAGGGTAGCCCTTTTCTCAGCCGTGCGACGTAATATCAAAAGTCCAGCACTCTGAAGTTTTGCACAAAGGCACGCGAGATACGAGAGCATAAGATTCTCGTCTCGCAGATTTCTTCGTCGTCGTTTCCCTCCCCATCGTTACCAAAGTAAAGCGTAGATACGCCGGTTTACGTTTCCCCGTCCAGACGCTTTCACCGATGAAAAGCGCGGCTTCTTTTAGCCCTTCTTAAAAACTTAACTTTTGTTTTTGCTGCAATTTATCTCTCGATGCGAGCTGGCTTTATGATAAATGAAAGTAAGCCGAGCTCGATCCCTCCGAAACAGTTTCCTCTCGAGCGTCTCCTGCGAAAATAAGATACCACGAGAAATGTCCCTTTTCTGTTACCCAGAATGTTCCACGAGGTTCCATTAATTCTCCATCGAGCTTGGTGCAATTAATTAGGATGTACTCGCGACATTTCGCATATTAACGACCACCACGACCTCAATTTCCACGAGAGATCTCTATTCTGCGCTCCACAAAGCTTTAGATCCTCGTCTTCGGTGCAGTCACGGGCTCGAAGTTTCCTTTGTCCTCGAATTCTTCCATTTTTCTTCCAAGTGTGTTCATCATCCGCCGCGGTACTAACCCAACACTCATTTCGTTATTAAATTTCCCAGAACGTTGGCTGTTAGTCAGCAGATAATTAAACGCGGGAAGACCAATCTCTCTTCCAGGAATTTTCACGACGAGAAGAAAATGTCTGTTCGGCGATTAGTTCGTGATTCAACGCGCCGTATCTCGTGGAATAGTGTTAACGGCAGATTAGCCGACATGCTATAATGAATTTCAATCTCTAGCGCACATTTGGCGGAATAGAGAGGTTACGTGTTAACTCGGCATTAAAGCGGCACGGTTATCGATTAGAATCTCCGTACCAATATCTCCTCGGCTAGACACTCACGCGTGAATATCGGATATTCGGTGTCTGTATAGCCTTTAACATCGCCCACAATCGCCTATTATCTAGTGTCTGTACTTTATTTCCAATTAGTAGCCAGTAACCAGTAACAACTGCACTTTGAAAAATACCCCCCGCTTCTACTAGACAGATCCTGATTGCAAACAGATCAGAAATTATTCCCTAATACTTATTCCATCGGATTAGCCCAAGTATACCGCGATAAGGCAAAATTCTAAGTAACCGCGATTCCAATCAACCAGAATCACAGAACGAGAAACGGAGGGAACCGAGCGGGGCAGTATCGACAAAGAGGGAACTCCATTTCGGAGGGCGGGAAAATAAGTTAAACCATCGGATCTGCCAATAGAAGAAGGCCGAGTTGGCCGAGTAATTCGTCTTACGTCGGCGCTCGGCGGATCCTGGTGGCTGCGCTGCAAACCGAGGTCAGCAAATATATGTACATAGAGATACAAGCTCGCTTTTTTCTCCGGACTGAGGAACGTTCTCCCGTCGAGAACTTCCCTACGCGGCCGCAAGCTGCTGCCGATGGACGAAGTACGAACCCCGAAGGCAACAAAGTCCGAGGCGCGATCGTCCCTCTCCCCTCCCAGAATAATACTTTCCTCTCGTTCTCGAGTCTAAGATATTTGTTGGGCGGCAGGCATCCCGCGGTCGAACGGGACACCACCGAAGGTTTCAATCTTCTCACCATATGTGTGCACCATTTCGAGGAACAAGTTCTGGGTCGGCCAAATTCGGAAGATCGCTTTTCGGTGTCTGAACGCAAAGGGTACGATTCCATTTCGACTTCTGCAGATGCATTGAATTCAGGTGAACAATGTGAATTGAAAGAGAACGATGTAACGTTCTGTTCTTTTTACTACTTCTCCTAGAAATCGAATGAAAGTGTTTTATAAATAGAAGTTACTAATCGAACATTTAACTTTTAAATTATTTCTTTTCTGTTTTCAGTTAACTTTGTACATTAACACTTTAATTCTTTTGGGAGAGTTCAGTTTTAACAGTTATTTTATTTTGGATTAATATAAGTTCTGGGAAATTATATACTTTTGAACAGATATTTTGAGGGTAGAATATATAAGTTAGCAGGATAAATATAGTAGAGAAAGCACATTGTGATTTTTATATAATTATTTTCACCGAACTGTTTAAGGTTTCAACTTCAGATCTATCTATCCCACATCTTCAGGAAATCTGCTTCTC
Source organism: Andrena chrysosceles (assembly GCA_963855975.1). Lineage (NCBI taxonomy): Eukaryota > Metazoa > Arthropoda > Insecta > Hymenoptera > Andrenidae > Andrena > Andrena chrysosceles. The sequence continues at coordinate 1,846,639 of OY979766.1, read as the reverse complement.
ATAACTTTTTCAGAGCAGGATCAATTTTCCTGTTTAACTAGAACTTTCTTCTACTTTCAAAAAAATAAATGTTTCTTATTTATACAAAAATATATGGAATAAAAATTTCTGTTAATACACTGCATTTATTAAGAGTTTTCTTGGAACAGAAAAGATAATAGTCATAGAATTACAGTTATTCCATAATTAATTGAAAATCTTAACAGTTTCATTCGATGCCTGGTTTCTGCTCTTCCATTCAATACACACACATATATTAAAAGGAAAACGAAGCCATAGCTCATGGAGTACATTCATCTGAGAAAAAACGATCGTCAACGATGATTTAATCCGAGACGCATCCTGTCTACGTTTACCTGGTTATTTTCCCTGTTAGCAGGAAGCCGAATTGGGAATTTTCAATTACTCTGCGCCTCTCCATATTGCTTCATATCTACGATATCGGTTTTTGCCACCAAATAGTACTAATCGAAGCACATTCTATCGAAACTATCCTCTCGACATCATTACCGAACGACACTAATGCCCCGAACGACCGATAAGGCGTCCAGATGCAATAACCGTGCGCGAACTTCGTACTCTGGAAACATCGATGAGGGGGCAGGGGGTCCATGGTCGAGGCAGCTTAACGATAGTAATTGCATAGCTCGAGCAAATTGTAAACTCCCGACGGCGTGCGCTGTAGTTCGCGACGCGGATTTTCGCCGACAATGTATGCAAACCACCACCTCGAGGATTCTGGCCGCGGTACAGGAGTTGCGAGCCTGTTATATTGAATTTCAAATGGAACCCGACGCGATAAATAAACTTGCGCGACCGACGAGTTATATCGCGCGCGATTCACCCTTGCCCCGTGAAATTGTGAAATCCTGCGGAAGCCTCGATATCAACGGGCGCGCGTGATATCCGATGCATTAGGGGCGTGCAATATTTACTGACAGCCTCGGTGGTTCATGGAGTTTTCGTGGGGTTGAACAAAGTCGTTGGTTGGAGCACCTTGTATTCACGAATAACCGGATGGATACTATGTCGATCGCGCCACAACGCGTGTCAGCGAATTACGAATTCCATTCGCAGAGGGAACGGACCACGGGAATCGCCGACGCGCGATTTCTTCCTAGCAACGTCCGTCCCGCTCGCGTGTTTACGAGCAATCAGGATCCATTCTTCCCAAGGATCGATGGGAGTGACGGCCGCGCGGTTAGGCGCCTAGGATGCGCGCGAATGCGCGCCGTGGGAGGACTTGGTTCGCCATTAGAATCTGTTTTGCAAAGCTTCCAAAGGGGAGACGTATAAAACGGCTCGGCGAGAGAAAGGTAATGAATGTAGGACGGTGAAATCTGGCAGGTCTCGCGAGAGCACTCGTCTCTGGACGGTGATTTATCGTCGACGAGCTGCTCGTAAAGGAAGGTTTCTAAGCGGGCAACAAAGCTGCCTGGTACCTGTTCCGTGCTACATATTACGAGCGATAAAGAGTCGCCCCGCGACGGCTTAAGGTCTCCCGATAGAATAGACCACCCTTTTGTTTTACTTTTACCACAAAGCTGATTAAATATCTCTAATTCAATTGCGCCACGCGCGAATCCCTCGCGGGTTACTCCTTTTTTTTTTAATGGACCCTTTAAAAGCGCGTAGGACGGGCGAATGAGGGTAAGTTCCGGGCGGGTGCTCACGCTAGTTTTTTAAGTGGGTTCAGCCACTGGTCGGGGGAAAAAGGGAACGAAACAACGGCGATACATCGGAGAGCCAGTTAACCTCCTTTCCAGCGGACAATTATGTCCTTTGTGCCACTTCCGCGCGGTGATACGTGAAAAGTTGCATAAAAATAGACGGGGTGATCCGTCGAAGCGGAATTTCAACGGCTTTGAAGCGGACGGGCCGCGACGGGTGCGCAAATGCCGCGTGTTCTCGCGCTGTCCCATATTTTTTACTTATCCACAGTTGTATGAGAATTGCGAGTAAAATAATAGAGATAAAATATCGACCCATGATCGATAGACAGAAAAATCGTAACAGAATCTATCGCCGAACTTTCCAGTCGATAAACGGGAAGCCAAACAATTCGAATTGATTGCACCGGGCTGCACGTTGCGCGATATTTTCGCCACTCAGATTTTTTGCTACTGCTGGCTGTACTCTGTAACAGAGTACGAGATGAATCGCACATCTGGGACAGTGTACACTTGTTCAGCTATGAAGATAACAGTCGAATGGGACAAATCGTTACTTTAATAAAAAGCACGCATCGATTGGCTTTAAACGAAGTACTTGGTTGACCATAAATATACGAATACAACGGTGTACGCCGTTTTCCTCAGCGGTGCATTTTACCAGTAAAATTTTCCTCCTATCTGACAGACACACACAGACACACAGATAAACCGTGACAATCGCGTAACTCAACCCGTGCACACATAACTCCACCGTATCCGAGCAAACACAGATTCTTTCGTGTCTGGATTTAAACGCAATTGAAACCGGGATACGGTCATAACTATTCCGCTAAAAAGTTGCTGCTGGTTCCACGTGATCCACCGATGTATATGTATAACTCCTGTTTTCCGCTGGATCGTATCTCCGCGAACAAATCATCGGAATTATTTATCTCATCCGCGTCTCGTATCTCCAAGGAGTGCGTTCGAGCGTAAACGTCTACGTTGCCTTCGGAACGGGACGGGTTTATCCAGCGCTGTAAGTGTATTAATCCTCGCTACCCAGGAGGAAATAGATATGCTTAATGAAATGTGCTTTCCGGTGGTGCATGGTGCCTAACTCGATTTATACCACTGCGGTAACCAGGCGCTGCAGTGCGTGCACCGCGATAAACGCGTTACCATATTTCCCACATGATAAACCACGATGAGCCAAACGGAACAGTGACGCGCGGTGTGAAACACGCCCGCGATTCCGCGGTGGCGACTTTAATTCCTGATTTTTGCTCGCTGACGTGCGCGGTATTGTTATTCACAACTGTGGTCACCTCGAACCTGCTGCTGACACGTATGCGCACAAGAATTTATGGATCCGCGTGTCGTTTTTCAACTCCCGTTGAGCAAATTCCTGCAATGGCTTCGGCTGTGTTCCCTAGTTTCTTCTTGTTGTTGATTTAACTCCTTAATTAACAATAGTGTAGCGTGGTGCTGGTTTACGATGTTAAATGTTGAAATACAATGGGAATAATTAGTGAAAGTGAGTGCTTCGATGGCGACCCGATCGATCATAGAACCCTGCTCGGCTCGTTCGTTCCTCAAAGTGTCTATTGGACCGCGAACTTGCTTTTAATATAACGCAGCGTTCACGGTTAATCTACTTCCTTTTTCTGACATCGGCCAGCTTGGGGAAAAGGTATCCCCGCAGATAGGCAAAAGTTAAGTCGCGCTTGGCCACTGTTAGAAAATGGGTTCGAGCGACTTAACGAGGAATCAGCTTAAAAGAGATCTGCTTTGAGAGAACACTCTCTGTGCCTTGGAAATCCCTGAAAGATTGAACATTCTCTGGACCATTGCTAACAAAGCCGGCACTCATCCGCGGACCCAATTTCAATCCTTGACAATTTTTCTCCTCCTCGGTTTTCTTTATTCTCTCCTCTGCGCCGTCGAATTTGCGCGAATATACACGCGTCGATGGTAAATAAATAACCACAAAGACCGACGAATCAGAGCGTGATGTCCAAGGGCTGGAAGAGGAAAATGAATTGTCCCTGCGAGGACCCGGCAGGAAGTCGCTGGAAAGTACGAAATCACCCAGTGGAAGAGGATTTCTCTTCTCGCTGGTCCCACAGAATGAATATCCTTTGCGTCGCCCCGATCGAACGCCGGGGGATGGCCGGGGGAAGGGGAGGAAGTTAGTTAGGAGAAGTGAAAATAAGCGGATAATGGTAATAGTTTCCCGGGGAAGATTTTCAGCGGGCAAGATTAGCGGAGCGCAACTTCCCGACAACTTTGGACACGACGTAACGACATTCGATAGAGAGTCTAGAGAGTCTAGCGGAGTTCCGATCTAAAGTAATTTCAATGTTTATCCCCGGTCTCATTAGCACTCGTTAGCAGCTCTTCGCAGTGGGGAACTTTAATCACCTTAATGCTGTTATGCTACTACGGTGTTAACGTTGGATTTGACAACAGTAACCTCGCGGGGGAGTAGAAGTTTGCCGAGCTCTTGCGCGATTGAGAGACTGACGAACTTAATCAATAACGCCTTGATCGTTTCGACGAGAAATCTGTAGCGCGACTGCACGAGAATTATAGAAAAATGAAAGACACTTGAAAAAGTGTCGATCAAGGCTATTGGATTTAATTGTAAAGCAAAATCACGGACATTGGAGTGTGACACGGACGGGACAGAAGAAGAAACTCCTGGCAGTCAGCACGAGAAAGGGTTGGCACAGAGAAACTCGAGGGGGGAGTCTAAGAAACTTAGCGCACAGGTCGCGAAATCACATTACAGTCTGTATGGTGTGGGTAGATGGGCGAAAGGGTGAAAGGGCGAAAGGGCGACCTGCGGAGCGGAAGTGAACCGAAAGGAGATCGAACACGCCTAGAAATATCGGACGATGTCCGAGTTGATCGTCGCGAACAACGGTGGGGTGAGGGGTGGTATCAGCGTCAGAGGCAGGCATTCTTTCACGGAACAGTGGAGAAAGGCAAAGACGGAGGAAGAAGTGTTGGACGAGGAGACGGAAAACGAGGATGGAGGAGGATACGGGTATGGCGAGCATTCGCGTCACGCGCCACCTACTCCTGCTTCTATAGACAATCCTATGCTCCGGGTATCCTGTTCGCCTGTCTTCCTTACTCCCCCATGGCACCAATAAGAGCCTCGAGTAAATCAAGGACTGCCTGCCGTGCCTTCGTCTTCCTCCAACCCCGCTGTTTCTACCTTTCTTCATGGTCTATCAATATCCTTTCTCCCTTCTTCGCTCGTCCACCGCGTCTCCCCTTTTCACTCGTTCACCTTGGTTCACCAGACCCTTCTTTGCCTCCCTTTTTTCGCGCACACGTACACGTACACGTACACGTACACCACTTGGCCAGCCGTTCCTCTGTTTCCACCTCTTTCGCGAGACGCTGAATCATCGATTCGAAGGATGCTATCATGCCAGCTATTGCGGGGCAAAGTGTCGTCCGTTGCTCTTTGCAGAGATGCGCGACCGGCACAATGCCGTCTGCCGCAGGAAACTCGAGCACCGACACAGTCCTGGGCACTTATCTTTTGTTCTTATTTGGAACGCGAGTCGCTTACGTCCCCGGCTGCCACTAGGCCGACTGTGTCGCGAGTAAGTCATAATGGAAACGGGACGGCCCAACGATGGGGAATATTTCGTCCCCGGGAGATGAATTCAATTGAAATCTTGTCGGTAATAACTTTCCCAGTGGAGATTAGAAATTGGACGACGTTCTCGATGAGGTAAAAGGTCCACTTCCCTTGGGGCTGCGAGATGGAACAATGACACGGTTGTCGTAGTGATGGTAAACCAGTACTCAATCAGTACCTACATATTTCAGAGAGTGGACATCTGGTGGGAGTAATTAATACCTTAATACCTTTAATATCTCTTTGAATATCACGTTTGTGATTTTGTAATAGTAGAGCAAAGATGACAATGGCAGATTCTGTTTCGTTGGAGCAGAATTCGTCAGATACATACAATCCGATTATATGCAGCAAGATGAAATATCCGCGGTTCTAGACCCGAGCTTTCCTCGAGCTTTTCGTGGGTAAGATTTGAAAAGGGACAGAGATTGAAAAGTGTGTTCCATTTATATGACACACGGTCCCAGCATGTAAATGCGCACGAGTGCACGCGAGCGTTCCCGTTCACCAAATCTCTCCGATTGAAATATAACAATTTTACAATAGATTCGTCGACATCCTCCGACTGCGCGCGCCTGAGACTGACGGGAACGCTCGTCGCCTAACCGGATCGGTAATCCACGATTACGACTTTTCCCATTGGCAAACTTGAATCGATCGTTTCGTTCCGGCGCGATATCGAATCGACGGAGGATTCGCTCCTTAAGAATTTTACGATCAAATAGGGCCGACGAAATTAAATAGGACATAAAATTTATCGAAGCATTTACATTTCTACTTCTTTCTGGAACCGGGAGATACGAAAATACCGCGCGATGTCGCCAACTTTTTATTACGCTCAGCGAAGTTTTGCATCCTCAAAGGAAAACTCCTCGGTCGCGGTCGACGGGGCTCTATAATTTTAGTGTGGAACTTGGGAGCGAGGAAAGACTTCCTATAAATTGAAAGCCTTCCATATTTCGCAGCGTAATAAAGATTGAGTTCCATGAAGCCAACGTTGATCGTGTGGATAACGTGTGCGGATAATGAAAAGGATACCTGAACGTCTCGATGTCAAGTTAAATTATACAGAATATCCTGTATCCAGCGGTACAGCCAGGAAATTCTATGGCGCTACGCGGAAGAAAATTTCTTCGTATCGTGTTTTCAGTAAAAATATTCTACCGGCTAAAATATACGGGCCTCGTAATGCACACGTATCTGTTCCACGGCCACGCAATTGTTTTTTCCCCTACGATTCGCGCACAATGTCTGCTTCCCCTTCGAACAAATACATCCGGGAAAGAATGGCGCGCTATCAGGATTTTCCACTGCCATTGTTGCAGCCGGGTATACTAGAGCGTACTTCTTAAGCCTCCGCGCCCCGAAAGATCTCCTTTAAAGCTTCCAACAATGGAATAAAATAAATCGTAATCAGATATTCTTCCTTCTCCCGAATCTCTCTCTCTCTATCTCTCTCTCTCTCTCTCTCTCTCTCTCTTCGTCATTAAGGAACGAAGATCTCTCGATGGGAACGAGAGAAAGCAGCGCGTTTGCAGAATAATCGATCTCCAAACTCGACCCATTGATTGGTCAAAGAGGAACGTATTTTCCGCAAGGAAACTCAAATTATGCACAGAATGTGCAACTCGAAAATGTTACCGCGCCTGACCGCATACCTGGCGTTTCTACTTGGTCGTCTTATCTGGTAAGAAGAAACTTTGACAGAGAGGGCCAAGAAGGAAATATTTTTCTTGTAAATAATCCTCGAAGAAACAAAAATTTCGTATTCTGCTTAATTCTAGAGGTGCCAGCCCTTAACACTTTTAATTCTAAACTTCGCATGTCCAAGCGCTGTCGATTAAGAAACTAGCGCGAAGGAGGATTCGCGAAAATATTCGAAAGCAAGTCCATTAAGACCGACCAATGAATACCGCATTGCTGTATCACGAGTCGTGGTGCAATTAAATTGTTTCTCGATAATTCGCTGCCGTTCGAGATGGGGGTAGAGGAGTAAATACACAGGCAAGGAGCTTGATCGAGTAAAATGGGGTTCCAGGGCCGGGGTTCGACGGTCTCATTTATATTGGGCTGTCAATAAACTGCAAATAAATTTCCACAGCTTACCCAACTTACTGCATCTCATTTCCACTCCATCGCGGTTGAACGTCTCTTGCTTGCGCCCACCCTCTTCGCATAAATCTGAAACAATACACAATGTACATGAGTAATGTTACCTACCAACTGTGTTAAGAAGTGCTTTTGTGGAATTTAGCGTGGCTTTGTCTTCTGGTAGATTCACTGTAACTGATCTAGTCGCATTCACTAGTTCTTGGGACGCGTTAAAAGATAATTAATAGTTTCCCATATTTGCCAAGTAGCTTCACACAGCGTACCATTGTCAAACGCTTTGCTCAGTCACAAACCAGTCGATACAACTCTCTACACAAACTGTCCAATGCAACTTGCATTATTTCATTTTCACCGATACACTGTGCACTCGCGCAATACGTAGTGGATTATGTCTCGTAAACAACGGAACGAACGAACATATCCCACCCCACCCGGTGGCCAAGAATTTCATAGAATTTCACTGCACGCTTTCAAAATGAATTTTACCCGCGATTTCCAAAACGCGTATTTTCGGCATCAGAACCCCGCGACCGCAAGGCAATGTGGGCGGAGCGAATTTATCGCGTCGCGTCGATTCGGTTGACTCCATCCGGCATAACGTATTGATTAACGCGATTTCGCGCCACGGGCATATCATCATCCGCGCGGAACGGCTTTTCACGTTATAATACCAGGGAGAAATGTGGGCTATTGTGCATTAGAAAGTTCGCTACGTGATTCGTTAACGAGATTAGCCCCCTTGGCACGACTTAACTTCCCCGTGCAACGTGGCGGCGCGATGCCGCAGTCTCCCCATACCTCTCCTGCAATAAAATCAATCTAAATCAGAACGACAGCGGCTTGGAATAGATTCCTGGTAGCTCAAAATCCCCTTGCCTGCAATCCGGCTTTGTCCTCGGGGCAGGCATGCTAATTCAATTTACCCCTGCGCGCCGTCTTCACCTGGTAAACGCCTCGGCTCGTTTGTAAGCCTGCGCTTTCTGCCAAGTTCACTGCAAATTAGCGGGAGTGTCGGCGAGCAATTAATTTCCAAAGAGAGCAGTGGATACGGACCAATTCATTTGATCTCGCGAGGCCACGGGCGCTAGCAATTCGTGGTGCCTTTCAATTATACCGAGACCACGCGTTCGAAATGCGCAGCTGCGACGTTTACCTCGCGAATTGCAACGAATGCGACTGTCAAACGAGCACTTCATAACAGCTGGTGGCGCAGCAGCATTTCTGTCGAAAAGCAAAACGTGGATGTTGAAAATGCTCTCTCGTGGAAAAGTCAGCTCGTGAGTCGAGGGAGTTGGAATACACGGGGGATGCGAAGAAACTTGATCTCATCGATCTAGAATCTAGTAACACGCATGCATCTCAATTACCAGTCATACATCACAAAGTTTCGCGAAACTTCTGCCTCACCTAATATCCCCTATTAAGCGCGGTGTTGCGCGCGGAACTATGAAAGTCGCGCGCAATAGAATTCACAGCAGTTTTCCCTGGCGCGAGACAATGCCAGGAGAAAGAACGTTGTTATTAACGGTAATGCGAGGAAGTCGTATTTTCGAGGACGAAGTGGCGCGTTACACGGGGCAAGTCGTCGCAAACTTTTGGGTAAACTGCGAGTTCCGGTATGCAGCCGTGTAAGGTACACATCCGGGGGTCCGGAATCGGAACTAACGACTTGGAAAATTTCATGCGGCATCGGCTGCAGGAAGCGCAACGAAGAAAACGATCATTCCCATGCTGGACTACGGCTGCGCGAAGTTCAGAGCTCGTCGCCTTGCTGGGAACGAATTCCGGCTTGGTTGTTCGCTCGCAATATTCCTTGGACGCCGAACACGTTTGGCAGCATCTGCGTATCCGAGATACGTTAGCATAATTGAGTGAGTCGACGATAACGCTTCACTGTTACGCTAACGGCCGTCGAGTAACAGTATGGCACTGTGAAGTGCAGATGCTGGGTAATGGAATCGTTCGCCCGGGGTTTCGAGTAGATAATGCAAAAGGAACAATGACATTTTGGGAAATGCGTAATAAAGCATCGATGCAAAAGTACAGCGTTATTAGTGGCGGCTGCATAACTCGTTACTTTTCTCTCGGCAGTAATAAATTACACGATACGAGTTTCATAAAGCGCAGATGAGTTATGGCTTCAATGAAGCCGGGATTCCTCACTCGCTTCCGAAAATAAAAGAGGTAAATGAAAAAAAAGAATCCCACAAACTCTGTAGCTATCGATCCACGGTACTCCAACGTGCGTGCCCCTTTCTTTCATGCATCGGTTATGAAAGGACGCTTATAAACGCGACCGCGGAATTTGCTAGGGGGTTCAAAGGTCCCGAGGGATTTATCGAGTTGAGCTTGGGTCAAATCACCATTTCTCGTGTATATACTGTACTCGCAGGAGACGGGGATATATTCCGGTGGAAATATTCGCCAATTCCGCCCAGGAAGAGGATCTGGCCGCTCTTAGCGAGCCAACTAAGTTGATAGGTAATGAAGATAAAAGCACGGAGGGCAGAAAAGAACGGGGTTGGGAGAGGGATTCCCACCACTGGGAATTCTGCAATTAAATCCTGTGTCCCTATCTATTCTTCTCCTTTTCTCGCGATCCACCGTTTCTCTGTCCCTTCGTTTCCCTCAAATCCACTGGTTCCGCTACCCCTCCTTCCCCTACCCCACGCTACCACCCCCCTTACACCCCATCCTCATTGTTGCCCACCGCGTTACCGCCTACAACAGAAACTAAATCCTGCTGCTACGATAGATACTCACTGGAAGTAATTCCGGATTTGTAAGCCGTTTTACGTGGAATCTTCTTTTTTCTCTCTGTCTATCCTTTCCTACATTCCCACCATCCCCCTTCCCCCCCCTAGAACAGGCTAAAGAGTAAATTACGTCGGGTGTATCTCCAGTGGTCGAATAAAATGGCCATGCAAGCGGTCGAAGCTCGACGAGTCCGAAGGATCAGGCTTTACTGAAATTTGCAACTCGTTGCTGGCACAGTCAACCCTCTTTCGGCGATGCTCGGGCCATTTTAGACTCGAGCTTGCAGTAATCGAGGTACTTCGAGGAGGGACATGTCGATAAAATATTATTTTTTAACAGAACTTGGCGTGACTTGGGAATAAATGTTAAATCGAGGTAGGAATATATTATATCGTACGAAAAAATGAAATGCCAGCGTACACGCCCTCACTGCACCTGCCGAGGCAACATACCATACAACATACCCATTTCGGGCGATAAAATTACACGCACCCTGTATAGAGTTGTACCTACAGGCTGAAGCATCGGTGGGGTTGAGAATTGAACGAAGCAGAGTAGAAAAAAGGGGGTCAGGCGTCGCTTTACGCTCCAGCGTCAAAGAGATTTGTCACACGATACGGCTGCACTTTGCTTGTCAGTTAACCGTCAAAAGATGATACGAACGCAGGGGACAAGGAAACGTCATTTTATCTGGTCGCTTCTGTAACGCTAGAAACACCGTCTCCCGTTTCAAAGCCGGGCTACGTAACCCAACACTTTTGTAGGGCGACTACTATCTGAAATTAAAAACTTGCGCACGCGACAGCCCGTGCAGCCGCGGGGACGATGTGTCAGGTGTTATTTAAAAAATGTAATTATTACCCTCTTCAAAGGGGCTTCTACAACACCGTGTCCTAGTAGAAGATACTTTCCCAGAATTCTTCCGCGAGGATCCCGCCGCAAAACACAAGGCTTGTTACAAGCTTTCATCGATCACTATCATCATCGTCACGGGCATTAACAATTGTCACAAAAAGATACCCCATCATCCAACCGCAAGACAAACCCAGCCACGTGTCCCTGCAATCCTCTTTAACCGTAAATGTCAGCGACAGCTCAACATTTTCCATTCCTAATCGCCATGTTCGCGACCGAGAGCGTAGGAAACAAAAACCGTGGGCGCTGCATTCTAGAAGAGCGTTTCTGACGCGGCACGCCGTCGGGCTGGTCCACGGAATTACGTTTTTACCGGATAAATCCATTTCCGGGATGGCGAGCGCGCGACACCGCCAGGAAAAACCGGAGGGGACGGGGTTGGGCGCGCGAACGGAGGAGAGAAGACGAAAAATGGAGAGGAAGCGGAAAACGCGAGCGGGGGCGGGAAGCGAGGAGGCGGCGGGTGCAAGCACGACGGGTGGACGGAGGCAGGGAGGGAGGGAAGGCGGACAGACAGGGATGGAACGTGATTAATCGATGCTAGCGAGCAGACGAAGCGAAAGAGGGCGCCGTGACAAAGGGCGACTTCGCGATGGCGCCTGCACGCATAGCGCCATTGGATTACCAGCGAGGGTAACGAGTTAACGACGGAGGCCAACTCCCGTCGACACAACGCAGCCCATTACCCATGACAAATACCGCGCTGCGACGTTGTCTTTTTTTTCACCCTCACCGGGTCAACCTCCCCCGCTATCTGCTCGTTCTTTTATTCCTGGTATCATGCTTCGCTGCTCTAAACGATTCTCCATCCGTGGAAAACGAATCCCACCGAGGCAGAGATTCTCTCCGTTCTGGGGGGCCGAGCGTTCGCACTTTCACCGCTGTTTGCACGCGAGGAGAGACATTTTGCGTTCGATCCGATACTGATCGATACCGTAGACGTGAAATGTTTGTTTCTCGAGGTTGCTCGTGCACGTTTCTCGAGGTACACTTCGTACATATATGTATGAAATGAAGTATTCATCCCCGTGTCTCGCGTAGATGAAGTACCCATGAAAGGCAGGTCCTCGGGTGAAGTACAGTACTGCAATCAACGCGTTAAAGAGAGTCCTGCGGTCGTTCGGAAGTTATTTACGAAATCGCGGGGTGTGCACGCCAGTACACAAAGGGGGCGATGATATCACCCAAGAGGAAGCGTAGGTCTTCCAGCGGTAACGAGGATCGCGTACCACCAGCCTCGGGATCGTAAAATTTTACCGGCTCGTTTTCCTTCACGCGACCGTGTCCTATCTCTCCTGCATTTGTACAGTTTCCCTGTTACGGCTACGAACGCGTCTCAACTAGGAATCCCGGTTTACACGAGCCGGGATTAGGTCTTAACGAAACTGTCGGGAGTTTGGGTAACGAATGGTCTCGTTGAAAATTCGCCTCGCCCGTACCGTGATAATAAAATGTACCGACAGTTACTATGGTTGCCTGTACTCGCTGTCGCGGAACGAACTGTAACTGGGACTGGCGAGTGAGCCAACAGACGTGAATAATTAAGCGCAACCTATTTACGCGTATCGTCACCAAACGTGCACGATACCTAGATCTTTGATTTCTATCGTTGCAACGTAGGATGGTTCTCAAGACCAGCCACATTGTACGCTTAACGAATGGCTTCGTTGAAAATTCACCTGCCCCGCGTCACGATAATAAAATCCAGCGGCGGCTAGCTGTTGGCTATGCTCGCTGTCGCCGGACGAATCCGTCGTTACCTGAACAAACGAGCGAAGCCGGCAGACGTGCATAATTAACGCAGCCTCCGCGTATCCGTCGTTAACCAGCGCAGAGCTAACTCGAAGAACCGACGTCCTGAACGCGCAATCTCTATTCATCGCGCACAATGGTCACTGGATAATAGCGTCGACCCGCGCAGGACGGAAACGAAAAGAGCGAGAGGGCAGAGGGTGGGAGAGAACGAGAGGGGGAGAGATAGAAAGAGGCGAAAAGAAAAAATACGAGACGCGCGCAAAGATGTAAACTGAATAGCGGCACGGCGGCTCTGATTTTACATTATCATCCTGCGAGTATACGCGAGGGCGAGACGGCCGGCATAATTGAAAATACCGAAGCGCGGTTGAAAATGTCGATAAATCTCCGGCCTCCGGCCTCCGGCTCCCTCGTCACCAAAACACCAACCCCATCCGTATCCGTCGAACGGGGTTGAACGAGGCTGGCGGGCATCAAGAGTCACCTCGACACACCGATGGACCGAGAGCTGTGACACCGGGGATGCATCAAGGGGCTTCAGCGGAGGGAGGTTGAATGAGATAACCTCGAGTAACATGTGTACCGTTGATTTGTTGGAGGTTGAAACTTCCACGGGCACAGGCGAGCCTACACCCACGGAGGTTTAGCATAAAAATTTATCGCGCGTCGATGCGCCGTGGTTACGAGCGGCAGGATTAACTGTCCGCCCATGAACGACGAAGGGGAAACGGGTTAGACTCGCTCTTCTGCAGTGAGATTCATGGCGCGTGTGTGAAAGGTACAAGGGTGCATCGCGAGCAGATGAATCCCAGGCGCAATTTCCCGGGAGAATGAATGGTGGTAGTATCGATGAATTTCGCGTTGATATTTGTGCAGCAAACATTCTTTCCAATTTTCTTGATCCTGTGACGAGCTCTCTTTTGTTTGAATTGCACAGAGTTTCTGAGTAGTTCTACGCGGCGCGAGTGTTACGAACGCGTTGATATCGATATTGATACGCAACGTTTGAGGAAAAGCCAGTCCTAGGAGTTTGAACTCCATTTTGAACTCCAATTCGCCAATTGGGTCTGCACAACCTGCGTATAAACCGCGGGGTTTTAGCAGCCTAAACGCGTATTTCCCTCCGTGTCGTAACATCAAACGAAGTCAGGTATAAATTGCCAGCGTCGGAGGCAGCTCCGATACACCGGGACACGCGATTAATCGAATCGCTTCGACGCTGGAACGCGCGCTTTTCTCGGTTTAATCATGACGACCAGTCGCAATTAATAATCGCGCTGATAAGGGGGAGGTCATGTCCGTTTATCAGCCGTGGGTTCTCTGGCGCGGCACGTAGCGACCAAACCGCAAACTCACGAAACCGCGAGCTAACGAAACACACAGAGAGTTGCCAAGTGGTGGGGTGCAGACTCGGCCCGCCTGTGTGTCTCAACACATCGCCGAGCTGTACCACTCGGAGCTTCTCACTGCCGCCGTTGTTCGTACCCCGTATCTCATCGGGTGCTAGAGTAATATAAATTGAGTTGCGGTTAATCCAAATTGCTACATATTAACGAGACCGTTAGCTGTATCGGGCGACTCTCCGTCTACGTCAGCCTCTGTCGACCGTGTCGGGGAAATAAACGAGGGGGATGGCAACGCGAAACTGGGTAGGAGAAAGCAGAAATAAAGGGACGGTGCAGTGAAAAGGGTGAAAAATCTACGCGGCAGAGAGATAGGATTGCTGCGTTTATCCTCGGAATCCCTTTGTTCTTTCAGGCTTTTTTATTTTGTTGCAGAAAATGAACCATCTTTGATGTCCTTCTCTGTACCTTTTTCCCTTCTGCTTCCTCCTTTTTATAAAAGGTATCGGAGCTGATAAGACGTTTACCTTCCGCGCTGGGAAGTACACGGCTAAATTATTCCATTTTCTGCGGCCTAGAGGCGGCAAAGTTTAAATACAAGCACAGGGCCAAGACTATTGTGGCTGGACTACCCCTGTATAGGGCGTATATAGCGAGGAAGGTATTCACCTTCGTTGTAATATACTGCTGCATTTACACGGTACAATGCGAACAGATAAATCATACAATCTGAAATTTACAGAGTATCAGGCACCAAGTTCCAAGAGCACGCATGCCTGCCTGCCGGGGCGAGTCATTGATCTCTTTCCCTGGGGATTTCTCCATTGTCGCGTAGCTAGCGTCGACACGCCCGGAATATTTCAACATAATAACACAAAGGTGCACGTAACTACAAAGTACGTTACACGGGTAGTACAGTGTTGCGCGGTGCTAGGGTAGCTACGGAGCAAAATTCACGACGCTTACGTAAGGAAGTCGGAAATCTTACGCGGCATTGTTCTGTAAATAGCAAGAACGGAACATGGGCTCTGGCGGTGAAGAGTGTTAAAATTATGTAATGGCGTTACGTCGCAGTCCTCGGGCAAATAATTTTTCACTTTAGAGCAGCGTGCGAAGCTCAGAGGAAAACACGACGATATTGCAAAGGAGCACGGGACAAGTCATTATAAGTAATTGAAATTACTCATTATTTCCTGTCACATCACCCGCCTTTCTCATTTGACACCATTCCCCATTTCCCCCTTTAACGGTGACGCGAGCCTCGCAAACACGAAACACTGCAATAGACCGCGCCTCGCGGCTCGCGAAAAATGGAACAAAAAGACGGACTACGTACAGCGCGCATGCAAGGCGCTATGTAGTTTATTGGAGCACGGGGATGCTGGATCTCATTTCCACCTCCCGGCGAAATCGTATTCGAACGAACTCACGCGTATGCTTCGAAGCCTCAGACGCTTCCTCCTGCAGGGCATATCCTTTCATTACGCAACAATTCCACGCAAGCTACAAATCGAATTTCGATCTTTTCTCTCGTGTATTTACCCACCGAACGACGAAAACTACAAAACTACTGACTCACAAGGGAAGATCCCGAACCCGGAAATTCAGAATATTCCGAAACTTTGTGAATATGTAGTGGATTTCCTCCTGATTACAACGCATTTTTTGTTTGCTGCCCAAATTCACTCGAAGGGGGTGAAATTGACCACTGAAAATTCGGTTATTTTCCAATTTTGTGTTATAACTCGCGAACTGTAAGAGATAGAAAAAAAGTTTCAACACAAACATTACTTTTTTTAATTAGATCTACCATTTGGTAAGAAAATATTTTACATTTCACGAATTCTAACACAAAATCGGAAAATAACCAAATTTTCAGGGGTGAATTACACCTCCTTAGAGTGAATTTGGGCAGCAAACAAAAATTGCGTTGTTGAAATTGAATTTTTTGATTTTCCGGGTTCGGGATCTTCACTTGTCAGTAAGAAAGGCACTTAAAGCAGCCCCGAAAGAAGATAACACCTTGCTCGCGTTAAAAGTTCCAGGGCCACGTAGGCGGCTTATTGCTTAAAGCGCGATGAAACGCGAAAAAGAGGAAGAAGACGGGAGTAGCGCATGTAGACGGAGGACGGGAGAAGGACGGGCAAGTTTGGGGTGGATGTAACGTTTCAACCCCCGCGTTTCGTTTGATCCTATCCCGGAGTCAAACGTTCATCCCCCCCGGCATTTCTGCGGTACCATCGTCTCGGCTGTTCCTATTCCAGCAACTTATCGTCCTGCATCCGTACCAGCCCCTTTCGCTCCTCCGTCCACCCCCTCGTTCGTAACCCACCTTCCACGGATTTTTATACGCTCCCCTGGCCTTTCTTTTATCACGTGCTCGCGACCCGACGAGTTCCTTCCGGCATAGCACGCTCCAGGGCGCACCGAGGCCATTGTAATCTTACACGCGAGAGAAAGTCACATCTGTACACGTACCAAAATTGAAATCGATAAATACATTTTTAGAATACTTCCGATGTATGAATACCATCGCTGCGGCCCGCTTCGTTTTCCCTCCCTGCACCCCCGCCCCCTCCTGCTCTAGATTCCGCGTTTTATCCTCTTTGTAGATGCATGGGTAAGAGGATCAAGAAAAATGGAGCAGAGTTTTCTATGCTCTCGCCGGTGTATTGTGTCGGGCGGAATGACGAACATCCTTTAATATTTATCACGCGCGTGCTTTTAGTAGGTATGTTCCTCGTTCGCTGTTGCTTTTTATCGATTGTTCACAAACAACGATTCATGGATTTGCAATGTTGTGCTCTGCAGTTCCGTAGACTGTATGGACAATAAGTTTAAGGAAACGTCTAGTTCTACTTTTAACTAGAGGATTATATATAATGTCTGACACTCTCCAAAGAAGGGGCTTTGTAAAAAGAAAAGAAAATTGGATTTTATTCTTTAAATCAATTTTTATAATCACCTACTGAATTTTATTGTATGTGCATTAAAAATATTTTCATTCGTTCAACTCGGCTCGCCCAAACATTAAATCCTGAGTGCGCCACTAACGTCTGATAAATCAAGATCGCACAAGATTTGGGAATGATCAGTAAGTTACTTCTGCTCGATCGCCACGAAATCTAAATAAACTATATCAATTCAAGATCGCCGCCCATACGTTATATGACAGATCTTTAAAAGTCTCATCATTCGGGCACAAAATCGTATCCGCCGACCGTGGACGCTCTGCAAACGTGTGTTCACGCATTTGGCACGCACCGCTGGAGTATACGTTACAAAGGGAGGCCATCAAAGGTATCGATCGGATCGAACGCACTCCAGATTTTCATTGAGCGGTTCCAGCAAATACACCGTCGCTTTGGCCTGAATTCAAAAGCAAACTGTCAGTACCAATGCCGGGGCAGAAACTGGCATAGAAGCCTGCCCCGCGATAAGAACCCCTGGTACCCAGTTTGTCGAATCGATCTTCGTACATGTCCGCCCGTGTATGTATATTTTGCGCTGGCGATGCGTCCGTACATCAAGGGAGATCTACTAGCCACGCCATCAACTATTACTCACGTCTTAACGCAGATATAGCATCCTGGCCGACATTAATCTTCCCTGCAGTCATGTAAAGCAGCGGGCCAAGCATCAATCATTTTTTGAGAAACTTCTCTATTAACCTGTGGACCCGTCAGCCTGTGACTTTGAGAATCAGTTACCGCGTTTCACGCCCGGTGATAGTTTACCCCGAGCATCGAAGAAATCCCAAGAGTTCCTGTGTAGGTTGCGAGGGAGAATGTAAATATGGAATTATTTAAATTCAATTGAATTAGAGATATAGATAACAAAAATACATCATTCCTGTGTAGAAATAATTTAAAACCTTGGAATAAGTATAACGTAGCACTTAGCGAGCACCTCGAAGAAGCATCCTCCGCGAAGTCAGGAGATTGCACCCCCCAGCTGTGCCTTAATAAGTGGTTTTTCATTACGTTCTCCATCATGAACGTCAGCGAATATTGCGCTTTAAGGTGTAATTAAAAATATACGAGCTTCCACGTGCAATAAACTGCTATCGTCCCTCGGTAATCGACGTCCCACAATGTTCATTTCCATTTTCATATGAAAACGTCAGCGGCGTACAAAGAACATAATATTCTACGAACATTCGATTTAAATTTCTGCTTAAAAAAGTTGGATATAATAGTTGAGAATAATGAAGAACGGTCGTTGGAAGAGAAAGATAAAAGCAGCCGCTGTAATAACCTTCTGCCAGCAATACGTGTTGTGTTTTTCTTTAATTATCCGCTTCTAGAGTGCGCTCCCGCGAAAAAACAGCACGACCAGAAAGCTCCGAGAGATTTCAAAGACCGAGTAATAGTTGCAACTGAGTTCTGCACATGGTCCTAAGCGAAATTGCACAGACCTCGGAACGAGTTCCTCCGCAGAGGAGAGCCGTAATCCGCTTCTTTAATAGACATTCGTATCCGTTTGTACACACTCGAAAAGTTTTATACGTAATCGAATATGGTCCTCTCCATGATTTCTCGAATGGCAAGAAACCGCGCCTCTGTCGCATAAGAATGTTCAAATTCCATTTCGCGTAGAAAGACAGATTGTAAAAAGTCCCCGTACTTTATCCCAGGACGTCGTTAATTCTCGCGAACTTTTATGGAGCGAAGTGGACAAAAAGTCAAGAGGTTTTTTAACGATAATTCAGTCGTAATGCCTTGACCTTTCTGCGGTGGCAAATGTACGTGAACAATACGATCGATGGCGTGGACGGGAAGCCGGGTTCTCGTTGTTGCATAAAAGATTTTACAAATGGAAAAAAATGCAACGCGCATCGTGTCACGTTATCAGTTTTAGTTGGGAACCGGTCAGTGGCCGTGGAAAATCGTTCTGAAAGGGGTTTGTGACAGAGTTGCCATGGTAAACAAGCGGAGCGTGCGCCGCAGCGCGATCAAACGAATATAAATCCGAGAGGAGATATTCATAGGCGGATGTTTGGCGTTTCGAATGGCGAATCCGTCGATTCCTGTGCATATGGTGGTTATGCGATGCCACGCGGGATTGCGCCCCGTTAATACCTCGATCTTGGTCTGTCAGGGTCGGTAGTCGGTGTCTGAGCATACGGATTACAAATTACTGGCGCCAGGGTACCGGTGCCCTCGCGTCGCGACGCGAAATTACGAGCCTCCTCTCGTCCCCAATTAAGCCGAGTTCTCTCGCCCTCTCGCAATCTGGCCACCCCGCTTCTCTCTCACTCGACCTTCCACGTGAAGCTCGACGGGTGCCCTCGTGACGTCGTCAAGCTCCTGCTGGTTCTTCATCTCGTTTGCGCACTCCACGGCTCGCCTCTGTCTTCGTATCTCGTCGCGGCGAACACGCCGGATTCCCTTTTCCTACCTCGTGTCACGCAGAGATACTTACGACAGGATACGAATCTGGTTAATTGACCTATTTCGGTTCTAATGGCATTCTTTGTGGCCGCCGCGCCACGTCCGGGCTTGCGGGCGTCCACCCTTTCTTCGGGATCCTTTCAGCGCCACGCAAACGCCGACAGTTTCCACGAGGACGGGAAGAAAGGTCTTCGTCGGGACGACAATTAATCACGCCCCATCGTGAAGCGCGCACCGTGCTTCTTACCGTCTAACGATTTTTAGCTTCCACGTGATAAATAAAAATCCCTTGGTGCCTCCAGAGGAAATGATTAGACGCGGAAGAAGTGTGATGAAGGTGCCTCTTAAGAGCTTAGCAAGAAGCTTCTGCTACCTGTCACGTTCTTGCTGGAATATTTTCGAATGGACGCTTGGAGGATTCAAGTTGGTATATAGATAACAGGTACCTATCTATAATTACCATCTACTATCTCCATAGTTCAGTGGGAACAATAAGATTGAGAAGAGAGGGAAGGAAATACTTTTCCTCCAAGATGCTTGTTAAACCTGAACCAAATTCCCCTATTCCCACCAATGGCCAGACCGTCGAGAGTACACTAGCTATCTTGCGTGGACACGATAGCAAACGAGCCCCGGGTCCGACTGAATTTCTATTCGATCGAAAAGCATTCTACGTTGCACGGCAACTCCACTCCCAGGATAAATGATCCCTGTGTACTGGTCAGAGCTAACATGGCCGAACACAAACACACCCTGCGGCTGGTCAGTGCCTCGAGATTCAAGCACTAGATTTCATTGCGTCGAGATGAAGCACTCGAGCCGCGAGTCCAGTACGGATCAGCCACTCGTCCCGATTAGTTCACGGCTCGCGACCAGTGTGTCTCGTTATAACCCAGCCCGATAACGAGGGTTCGTAGGCGGTGAAAAAAAATGGAGGGCCACCGTAGCGGCGACACAAGGGACCTCCGGAGTCATGAGCTCGCGACCACCGTGCCAATTAACGGGAGTCGCGTCCAGGGTGTCTGGTCGCAGGGAATTTATTTGATAGTTTAATCGAGAAGTACGAAAACACGGAATTTGCCCAGCGTTCGCTGTACACGGATTTTCGCTGCTCCCTCCTGTATGAATCGAAGCGGACCCGTTATCGCGTTAAAAAATAATAGCTGTTACAATCGATACAGATGCCACCGGTGCTAGTGAATGCATTAATATGCCACTCGTTGTCCGTGATATCAATTCGAGATCGGATTTCACGGCGAAGCTGTTGTTTGCTGACTGATCCCACTTTCGAATAACAAACGTATGAAAGATCGTTGTTGTCATCGGTACATGGGAACGAATCGCCCGTGGAAACAGCATCCCGACAATCGATCAACGGTTGCCCCGGTCATTGGCAATTCCCTCTTTCTCCCCCGCGTGTTTTCGCAATCGGGAATCTCGCGTCCGGTTACGTGTATTCGGCTGATATCGTTGCGTTGGAAAGTGCGTGCCCGAGGCCTTTTATTTTTATATAAAAAGTAGAGTGTAAAGTTCCAGGGAAAAGAGATCAGTCTCAGGGAGAAATTGAAATTCACTGAATGAACGCCAGTGTCTAACACAGATGAGATTCATTAAAAGGAACTGTATCATTTGTGAAAACCATGACCATTACATTTACACCATTTTTCCCCAGTGTTTACCATTCGCGCTGTCGAGTTTGTCTCTCGTAACAGTCCGCTTGCTTCGCTATCAACGTACATGTATTAATTACGGTAACATAGCCAAGTGACTTTTTAGTTTATTTATCGGAGACACCGCGAGGCGATAGAACCGATGAATAAACGACGAAGAACAATTAACGTGCACTTTTGCCGCACCGAGGCCCAGTAGCTCATATTTCATTCCACGTGGACATTTCGCGCTGACAGCCGTTCGCAATTTGCGTGGCAACAGATGGAGGCGCGAGCTTGGAAAACGTTTCGCGCGTTAAAACTGCGAATGAAAGAAAAGAGGTATAAAGAGTCGTTTAAATTCAAGCAGACCGAACAAAATTTCCCCCTTTTCAATAA
The DNA here is from genome assembly GCA_963855975.1 of Andrena chrysosceles. Taxonomy (NCBI): domain Eukaryota; kingdom Metazoa; phylum Arthropoda; class Insecta; order Hymenoptera; family Andrenidae; genus Andrena; species Andrena chrysosceles. Next base: position 1,825,003 of record OY979766.1, on the reverse strand, counting down.
TAAATACAGAAATAGTAATACACATGAGAGAATCAAGAAAAAAGTAGTAGCACAATAGCTGTAATTAGCAATGTCTGACGTCAGGAGTTGATATTTGGAATAGCCTACTAATTGCGGCCTATTACAAGCTCTCAGCTCGGTTTTCAGTTAGCAACAACGCTCACAGCTCATCCAATGCCATGAAACCGAGCAACTGCAGTGCCAGCTAGTTTTTTTATTAGCACGCAGCAGCCACAGCATTTCTCATCGCGTTTGCTGACTTTGAAACACGTAATTAACACCCGACTTAATGTAGATGAATTTTCACTCGGATCTCGGCATGGAAAAAAATTCTACGAAACGGGCGGATCATCGCGGTTAATTACCCTGTTTTCAACGAAACTTTTACACGTTTGAATTTGTTGATTTATTACATTTATCATCCACTTCTATAATATTTCACGTGTCGTACTTGCCGCGAAAATTTTAATGGGAGCACGTGAAATTGAATTTTAGTAAGCCCACGATACGCGACATGTACAGTTTAATATGTTTCATGGGAGTCTAGTGTCTTCCCATTAAACTCTGCTGCTACGGTGCTGAAGCGAACTCGATTGCTGGGCCGTGATTAGGGAAAGCTTCTTATTTCGTCGAGAGGAGTGTCTTATTACTCGTCTACGTCTGATAAATGAAGGAATCCGCTCGACGAGGAGTCTGGCGCCGAGAAGCTGACCGTGGATAATGAAAATAAACTCTCAAATGGCCGATAAATAAATCCAAGTGATTCGTCTTGTTTCTTTTATATCATAAAATTTAACAAATGTAAGTAGTTACATTACATGTCGATGGAAACACAAGCTATGAAATTGAAAAATACGGAAGAGAGCGACAAGAGACCTGAGACATAGCTTCAGACACGAGTTCGACGCGTACGTGCTTCCTGCGCGTTGTTGTTGCGGTGAGGAAAGCGAGAATGACACGCAGTATGCGTGAAAAGTTGCATTAATTAAGCAAGGGGCTTTCGAGTGAGAATGAGTGGCGACGCGGCGCGTTCTAAGGGACAGCAGACGGCGAAGGAACCTGGCGAAACCGAGTACCAGCAGGAAGATAATACTTGGAGGATGACGTAGATAGCATTCGTCAGAGGAACTTCTGAAGTCTGTGACACGTGCCACTTGCTCGAGCCCTTATTACGGCGTCTACGTACACCAGCCTCTTCCTCACTATCAATTACTCGACGTAATGAGTTGCATTGTCTGGCCATGTCGAGCAGAACTCTTTGTCAAACGATCCTGACAGAGAATATCTTAGAAATGATTCCAGAGACAATTCTCTCATAGAGCTACATATTTGTCTGATAACAATATTTGTCTGATACAAGCCTCGTTGAAGATTCAGCTCTTGAATATCCAAGTGCAACCACCACATTCAGCGACACATGTTTGCTCTCGAAAGATAATTATGGCCCGTTGTACCCTCATCAGCGATAACCAAGCAGAATTCTCGTACCATCAAGCGTGTGGACCGTTCAATAATACAGAAGGATAACTTCGAACGTTTCGCAAATACACAAGCAGGACTCAGAATTTCTCGACACGTAGACGCGGAGGCTGTGAGTGTTCGAGACCCGTCGGATTGACCCCAACTCGAACATTGTTCCGAATGCAAATCGTAGTTTACACCGAGACCCCACGGTCGAGACGCTTCCCTATCATACTCTCTGATGCAGCCTCGAGCACGCCAGCAGGCATCTCGATCTAGCACCGTATTAATCCGAACTCGAAGGCGGTAGAATGCTTGCGTGGCAGACCATCGCAGTCCAATTCTACTCGAGATTTCCTCTCCTCGATATCTCGATTTGTGGTGGCGCACATGGATCCTCGGAGTGCCGCCTAGGGTAGTAATTCCTTGTAATTCTCGCACACAGAAGTGATTCCAAAGATTCTGAGACTTTCGTTCTTTATTATAAAGCACAGAAGAGTGTTAAGAAGTCACAGCAGTGGGGCAACGACGAGGTGTTCTTTTCATTTCCTGCCCTACATCGTCTTTCAAGGCTTCTAATCAAGAGGCTCGAACAAAAACGAAAGGCAGTAGAATAGCCAAAAGAGACACAAAAGGTAACGGAATGAATAAAGAAGTTGATATTACGAGGCAACTTAATACTCGCTTTTATATGTCGTGTGCTTTCAGCGGAGATGATCAGTATCGGCGCAAGAAATGCCTGCTGTATCAGACTTTTTCTGCGGGAAGCACACTTTTCCCCAACGTAAATATCAATAGAACGATTTTAACTTTTTTGTGTAACGTGGCCGCGCTTAACGACGAAAACCATTAACAAGTCTTCACCGTCACGCTGATGAGCCGACGTCGTTTAGCAACATCGTTAACTCTTGCCCGATATAAACCAGAGGAGATAGTTAGAGTCTCCATTTTCTTGGAAACTCGTTAGCCTTTCTTACTTCGATCTTTCAAAAACGCGATCGCCTTTCGAAAACTAGTACCAGTGCGAAACATTCAGGAGTTACTGTAGTTATCTATCAGTAGAGAATATAATGTAACCAATGTTGGTTGAGTGAAAGATCGTGGACACAGCAGACAATGCGTCTTTTCCCGCGCGATGTTAGCGGGGAAATTGAAAGTCCAGAGGGAAAGTCGAGTATTCACCGACTGTGCAGCAAAGGCATGACTTGGACCGGCGAGAACAATGCTTGTGAACTTAGAGCTTGTTAAGATGGCGGCCTAATTAGGAGGAATGGCGGCTTAAATATGAATGTTGACCGGGGAGGGAACGCGGATGTAAGGGAAAAGAGACAACCGAAAGGGGCCGAGGGTTGTGTGGCTCACCCAATGAAGCTTGTTCCTTGTTTCTCTTCTTCTACTTCGTCTTTCTCTTCTTGTTTCAGCGGGGAAAAAGTAACATCGGCGCATAATGCACCGTGCCTAATAAATAATCCATGTATGAGCTCTCGTGCATACAACCTCGTGGAGGAACATTAAACAGGGCACGCGAAGGGAACGGTCTGACATTAGGAAAATGCGCAACGATGCACTCAACTCGATGAACACGAGTGATTCTTTGCGATTATAGAAACCCATTGTATCTGGGGTAGATGTACTAGGAAATGAACACGTACCAGTGAATGGACATTTTTTATTAAAATGGGTAAAACAAGTTATTAAAATAAGCAACTAATTAATTAGAGATTACTTTTAATTTCTTGATACATATCTAAATAGTTTTTGCAGCACGTGTAATCAATCACGCTGCAAACATAATTTTACAATAGTGTTCATTCATTAGCGTTAAGTGTTCATTTATTGGTGCGTTTACCCTACATCAATTTTACATTGGATTGTCTTGCATGGAAGTATATAGAGTGTAGTCTTCGCCATTTATGGAATTTAACGAAATGCTTTCGTAAGTATTCGAACATTTCCTATCAAACGCAAACTATCAAGACATGTCCGGTAAAACGGAGCCAGATCCATAGTGGAGTTGGATTGATTCCCCACGAGCACTAATTGCATTCGAGGATGAAGATTGATCCGGGTCTGACATCTCACGGGTTTCATCAAATTGGTCACCCATCAACCGGCTAGTGGCTGCCTGTCAATTTGGGGGGCCGATTAGGATCTAACGCAAGTAAATAGATCTCGATGCATCACCATCGAGTATCAATTACTCGAGAAAAATCTTGTACGACTTGAATCTGTTATTTTTCATGATAGATTAGTTTCCTTTGGAATTTCTGATGAAATGTATAATTAAACGAAAAATGTGATGAACGTGCAAAGTGAAAGAAAAATGTTTGTTATTTAGAAAGAAACAAACGGTGCTGGCAAAATGGATATTTTGGCAGAGCATATTGGACGATAGAAGAGAGCGTTGTAAAGATAAACAGAGATAGAGATAGAGGGAAAGGAAGACGACAACAGGCAGGTCAACGGAAATTCCCGAGATCGCAGTTTGCAAATGTCCTGTCGAAATAACCTCTGGCACGCGGCCCCACAGGGAATTTGCTCCGGGTACTCACTCTGGCAGATCGAGTGAACTCGAGCTATAGAAAAAATTGCATACACCTAGTTCAGCCGAGTTAAGTGGATTAAGAAATATATATCCGCGAATTCAGTTAATTTACAATGTACTCGGAACTCGGCGAGATTTTTTTTTTAATAAAAATACAATCAAACAACGTTTTCGAAAACGAACTATTACTGCAAATGGAATTACCTATTCTTTAAATAGAAGATGATATTTTTTATAACCATTTTTCTCCCATTGCAAGCGTTATTTAGCCTGTGTGAATCGCTCGTGCCACTTGACGGACCCTTCCTTTAATAATACTACTTGCCAGCGGAATTTACCTTCCTTTATCCATGCTGCACATCATTATCAATCGAGTAACCATCAATGAGTGACGTCAACAAGAGTTACAGTATCAAATCTCTCACACTACCACTCGAGAGTACACGGTAATTTAAATCCGATTAATGTAATGAATTTAATTGAATAAAAGCGCGTTATCGGCGTAGAGAACACGAGGGTTCGTGTTGCACTCATGATAATACCGTGCATATGTATTCCGTGCATACAAGTCAACATGAATACTACAAATCCAGACCATTGTTCTGGCTGCACTTGCCTGCAGTTATTCGCTGGAGAACTGACATCCTGAAACATATGTTCCAATCTTCTTGCGTATACATACTGTCCGCACAAAAAATCGTTTAAATATCTCTGATGTTTCAAGTCAATCTTTCATACTCGCTCCAGATCGGAATCTTCAATTCACCGTAGCTTCGTACAATATGATTTAAGAATGATGAGGAATTCAAAATTGCCTCCCAATTGGTTGCCAGTACCATATTGCCCCCAATATTACAAGGAACTCGAGCAATTTTCAAATATTGATACTTCAATAGGAACCGACGCAATATTTTCCTCGAAAGTGGCAGGCTTCGTTGGGAAGATTCAATTTTAACATTTGTCAGACAGCTTCTCTGGCTAACGACGTACTCGACAATGTCGATAAAGTCAACGGGATTTCGCGAGCAAACGTGTAAGCTGTCTGTTTCTCCTTTTTTCCGTATTATTATTACAAGACGGCACGAAGGAAAGAACGGACGGGTGTTCTCGAAGCGATGCATTCTCGAGAGGCAATCGAAAACCTTTCACAACGCGCAAACAAGCGTCGGAGGGCTGTTTCGAGGTAACTCGATCGAGACCTTCCTACGCGAACAGTGTGATCCAGTTTCCAAACGGGTTTCGTACACCGTCAAATACCGACAAGTTCGCCAACGAGGGTCGATCTTCCGCGGAAATTTATTTGCACCCTATTGCTCCGGGTACCGGCGTATAGTTAGCCTGTAATAAATTATGCTTCAATAACATCCTGGAACGCTCGAGATTAGGTATTGGGTTTCGATAATAGCGCGGTAGGTATTAACTAAAGTTCAAACAGTTTCCAGTAACGATTACTGGCGAGCGCTTTATCGGCGCACGTCGCCAAAGGGGAGATGTATCGTAAACTCTAACTGGGTCTACACGCGGCGACAACAAAGTAGCGAAATTGAATCGAAATAAAAAGACTGATACGTGGATAGAATTCTGCGAAACGAAGTCGTTAGATACTCTGTGAAACCACCCCCACAGATTGTCACACCGAAACAAGGATTGACATGGAAATTAAGAGACAGATGTTTTCACCCTGCGTCTGCTACTTATCGTTAGTATTTATCATCGAGGAATTATCATTTCTTTGTGTTCCTCTTAATCTCGTTATCTCCCTGCCGCGATGCACACGCTTGCCAGAAAATTGCCAGCGGTGTTAACAGAAACATATTCTCAGCTCTGAATTTAACGTGGCCGCTGTTTTCATTGCTGTATAAGCAAATTTGACACATACTGTACCAGCCGACTGTTTTCGGCTGACAGAAACATAGAAGGTGTAAAAGCAAGTGGTATCCAATTAGCGGTCGGGTCTGCTGGCCAGCCCTAATTCACCGAATCCCATTCTACCTTCTCCCGCGCGTCCATTCTCCCGCTCCCTCGTACGCGGCTCGATCGCGCGAACATGCAAATGCACACGTATATTGAGCTTCATACGCGCGCACGGCTGTGCCTGGCATCCGGGGGATGTGGAAAATCGAACGTCACGCTATTTTTTTCGTCTTTGGATCACGATTGAACAGAAAGAGCCTCCCTGTGTGCGCGTTCTCATGAACACGTACCTACGTGGCAAAAACAATGTGGCCAATTGCGATCCATCCATGCAGAAGTTCATTTTATCAGTTGAGCTGTTCAAAGAAAGCTGGTGGCAGCAAGGCACCGTGAAGTCCGGATTTCGAAGACTGCGAGAAATCTCATTGCCGAAAGTTCGTTTCGTTATATCCGCCGCGTCCATTTTGGCGAACGTTGGGGATCAATACCTCCGACAACCCTTCTATTTTTCAGCACCCTTCCACCGCTCTTCTGATCCCCAGTACACGATCCCTCAGAATTTCGTGAAGTGGGTCGCATCTCGCAGATGACTATACCGTCGAGCGGAGAATCGTCGGTTCGGTCTCTCCGAGCAATAACACCAGCCCCTCCGTTTTTTGCCGTGAAATTTATTTTTCTCGAGGGGTACTCGTGAACGAGGACTACGTGACAGCGAAAGCTGCAAGTCACACACGCCACTTGGCCCTGCTCGGAAAACCTGAAGGAATACAGCCGCGGCTATAACCCCTCCATGTTTCGGGCGAATAGCCCGCGAAATGAGGATCAATGTCAAACCTTTATTGCTCTGGTACGTCGAAAACGTGAAAATGTCAGAAATTCGGGGGGGGGGGGGGGGGCGTTGGTTCCCTTCATGAAAACAGAAACGTTTCATATCCTACGTAATTATTTACATAGTAATTTAACTATGACACTCGACCGAGTGAGACCTAACTACTAAAGAGGCAAATTTTATTCAACGTCTCAAGGAGATGAGACGTGAATCAAGTGTACTTCCGTCCCTCGAAATGATTCCCGCCCCTATCTCGATAAGCCCCTCTCCGAATATGGTTAGCTGCTTTTTTTTCAATCTTATAAACGGCTTCGCCTTATCCATGAATTTTTACGACCGTTCGAAGATCGTAAAAATTGCTCGTGACCTCGTGTCGCCTTCGTACGTGGGATATAAGTAATTCATGATCGATATATATCCTGGCCAGTATTTCGAGGAGGACTGGCAAAGGGGTGGCGCGGGAAAGAGCGTGATACTTTACCGGAAATTACGCTCTCCCCGTGGAGACAGCGTATCCGGTTCGGCTGTATATGAACCCTCTCGATGTAAGAAGACACCGCAAACACACGCAGTTTCGTAAACTCTTCGGGTACGAGGCGATTTATAGGCGTTACTTTTAGCGTCGTCCATAAGTCATCGTTCCCCGTGGCCAGCGCGAAAACACATCAATTCGTTGGAAATTGTAAATTTTTCCTTCCGCATGATCATTTGGGTCACCTTTGTAAATATACCAGAGCTTTCCGGCTCGAAGTTCTGACCTTATTCTCTGAGCAACCCTCGTAGTGGAAATGATAAACCCTTACGATCCCTCTATAAGACCACCAATTTGTAAATGTTCGCGGTGATCGTTTAGTAAGAATGAAAGGCAATGCGATGACTTGTTTAATAACACAAGATTCATTCTGTTCACAGCTCGTTGGCGGCGAATTTGACATGGAACTGAATTTCGTGATTCAGGACGCTCAGAACATCAGGCACATGCTGGAGCTGCTCGATCATTGCCCACCCAATCTCCAGGTAAGCAATGGGCGTAACGTTCAGCTCGATCAAACTAATTATCCAACCGGGTCGGCTGTGTTATACACCTACCACAAATTCGACTCCCCGCAAGGAGCCCGCGATCGATACGATCAATGCGTCACACGGGTGCCCCGTAATTAGTTCCTCGAGGAGCCCTAGGTTTTTGCCTTAAAACCTCGCCGACAGTGATCATCGGATTTTCGAGGCGGAGGTGTTCCTATCCACGAGTTCGCGAGAGGGAAAAGGGTCGCGCACAAAGCTTCTAGCGCGGACGCCGCGCGAAAAGGGATCGAGATCCATTACGCTGCAAATTTCGCTCGGGAGGAGAAAAAAAGAGACGCGGAGCAAAAATTTTTTCCTCCAGATCCCTCTCACTGTGCAGGCTCCGGGGATTTATCAGCGTTGTCAACAGCGTGACCCGAGTCGAATGGGGGTGAATCAATTCGGGTTTTTTTCCTCCGATATTTCAAGAACGAACAGGAAGTCGTGGTAAAATATACTTCTCCTTAAAGCGGAACGATGTCGAGTAATTCGCTGCGATCGGAGGCGTGATTTGCAGGAGAAGAGCACATTTCCTTCTGTTCCTTATTGAACGCGAAGAAATTACTCGATTCGGGTTTAAAAGACCAGTATCTTTGAGTTCGCAAAAATAATTTAAACGCCTGTTTCGAAAATCGCCGTAGAATCCCCCGATATTTTTGATAATTTCTCTCCTATCTTTCAGAAGTGCCCGCTGAAACATGAGTAATAGCGCACAAGAACACGTGGTGCGAGAGATATCGTTTCAATTTTAAACGACGCACGAAAACGATGCACGGTTTTACCTAGCACGGACATATTGGTACGCGTCGATGAGAGTAGCGTGAAAAAGCGGCGCTATTATGCTCTTCTGAAGCTGCTGCCTTCTAGCCTCGTTAAAGGTAACCATCGGAATGGCGAGGCAGAGACATAAGGACAGAAAAGTTTCGTAAATAATAGCGGGTCCTTAGTCGCCACGTCAACCAGAGGAAAAGCCATTTACTCTTTCCTCGGCCCTGCTGAACTTGCGCTAGCTGTGAGGGTCTCGCGAGCAAACTTTCGGTGTAAAAGTAAATAGAAATTTAAACTGTATACACGGCACAAGTTATAAGAACCTCGGCCCCGCTCCTATCATTTGATCGCGTGTTCGGGTTGAGAGAACGTTGTCAGGCTGTTACAAACTTCTGAGTGGAAACTAATTTGTCAATGATTTGCAGACTTGTTGCTCTAAGAGCCTCTGTTGCAATCATAAGATGGCAGGTGTATAACAGAGCAGCGAATAGTTCCTTAATTAACAATATAATACAGTTGCACGAAGCAGCAGCGTCAATTTCCAATGTGATCTCGGTAGCATTGATTGTGAATTGATATAATCTGCTAGAGATCGGTCTCCGTCGTCCTCAGGATCCCGTTCAAGCACACCACTGAAATGTTAATACTGTTAAGGGAGTTTCCACGTTGCTACCTCTAACTGTACATGGCGGCTCCCTGCATATGGGTGTCCCCTATGTACCTACGCCAAATGTCCGCAGAAATACGTACACAGGCATGTGCACGCAGCAGAGTATCCGTGTCATTGAAATCTAAGCCAGCCGTGATGCATTGTATCTGCAACGTATTGTCTCGGCGGACATTTCGAGTATTTTTTCTCAGTTGATACTATGTCGAATGTACTCGTGATGTCAAGAAAAAGCAATAGAATTGCCATCAACCCCGTTCGAATCTCCCCCTGTTTAACTCTTCGTGGCAATTTACGGTTAGCTTCGACTTGGAAATAGAGAGATTTAACGTTCTCCAGAGATACTCGGTCATTGAGAAATATACAATTAAATTGTGAGTACATTGCTTCGTTATTTACCGATAGCTTCCTTAGGCCACGCTGCGGAAAGGTCTTCAAAGGAGCAATTAAAATGGATGAACCATCGTCCTGGCAGTGAAAGGGGTTGGGAAAAAGTTGCTGCTTGTGATCGTACAACAGAGGGATAACAAAAAGAAACAGCTAGCATAAAAAATCGTATTGAATCATTTCGTCAAAGGGACCCAATTTTGCCACCGATCCGATACTTAAATCGAGTCAACTCTGGTCGTATGACAATGTACAACACAGGTGGCAGTTAACACCATTTAGGCGGTACTCCCTGAGATACATGCAGTCACCGCTGTCCTATCGATGAAATGTAAATTTGGATAACTGCTTGCAAACGTCATTCGGCCCGGGGCAACCTGCAACCGCCATGTATCTGTCTCATGCATATGCCTCATGCATAAGCGAAAGGCCGCAAGCTTAGAACTCCTCTGTCCGTTTCCCGTACGCTCGTTTTTAAGACAGAACCGCGTGGTGTGTTTAATATTCGTCAGCGGGGATGCAAATTACCAATTAATTCTAGCAAATTGTGACAAATGCAGGGCGGCTTGCAACGAGCGACATCGAAACTGGGAACGTCTGAACAAATATTTACGCGTACGTGCATACCGAAAATAGAAATCTATCCTGTTACAAACGGCCGTGGAAATTTACATGCCGGACAGCTGGAGGCGAATAAACCGTTAAATTCGGAACAGACAGCTCGATGTTCGAGTCCATGTACGGTGTATTTATCTGAACAATTTGACGTCGATAGAGGGACCCGGGCAGATTTAACAAGTTCGCGATGTCTCGCGAAGTCCATGAATTACTCGCGACTCCGGCTCGCGAACTATCGGCATGATTTAAGCGTTATAACTTGGATATCGCGGGATTACCCAGCAGTGGCTTTCATAAATTTCCCCTGTGAGTTATGGACGCGTTCGCTAGAACGGTCTCTCCTAGGAAACACGCACAGACTACATGCCGCTAGAACGCGTCATTCTTCCTCGAAAAAGAGAGGGGACGAGGGAGAAAAAAAAGAAGGATTCGCGTTCCATCGGACAGCCATTTATCAGAATTTGGAACTAGACTAACAAAACACAGACGCGACCAGTAACGCGTTGCATAAATCTACAATGTTGCGCCATCGTGGAGATTGGACGGCTTCCAAATACTACCCGTGACAAATGGAAATATAAATACCAAGGGGTGCATGAAGCTGCGCGATCAAATTTCTTGATAAACAATCACATGTGGGTGTAACTAAACGAAACAGCTTTGCCCGATCAATGTTGGTTATCTCGACTGTTTTTCGCCTGTTTCTTATCAGTTGATCGAATTCTTAAGTAACCCTAATTGGTCTGGCAAATTACCACTGCAAGAAAATGTTACGTGCTCCTAGCCACTTCCGATCAGCCCGCGAATGCAAATGAAGTCCCAGCCCCGAAATGAAACGTCGAAGGTAAAATCGATTATCACGGGGAAGCGCTATAATGCTATTACGCAACAAAGGCCCCCAGACCTTAGCTTTTGCGCGACACATTAATTCCACTCGGTGAATTACGCTCTGTCGGGTCCAATGTGCATTTCATTTGCTCCGACGGCTAATTAATAGCGTGAGTTAGGTTACATTCAGGAACTTCGATTGAATGCATCGAACTCGACGAAGGCACGCTGGCGAAATTGGATGAATTCAGGGTTGACTTGTGTTTTAATCAGTGAGGAATTATTCTCGATAGAAGCAGGATGTAAACGCCGAATCACGTTCAGTTATAGAGAGAAAAATAAGTTTAAAATGCTTACGCGAATCCAGTCGCTGTATACAATACTATAAACATTACTCGAATGGTTATTTTTCGAATGAAAAGATAGTTAATTAATCGATATGACATTTTATTATCTCGATATGGGAACGCAAACCCATTGTTCGTTTTGGGATATTGCGCTTAGCAGTTATCGTTTGTTAGAGTTAAAGAAAACTACGATAACGAGTTTTGATTACCTGCGGCAATATTATTCGATTTATGTTTTTGGTTGAGAACCAGACTGCCCATAGCAATGGTACTTCCACATCGAAAGTAAACAGGTGCAGTTAGTAATGGAAAATGTATCAGCAAACAAACAAAACATTTTGTTAAATACCTATTTCTGCCTTTTTTAGGGTGACTTTTTACGTCAGCAAAATATTTGTATACACGAACAGATTTAGCACGGTTGAAGGGAGAAATTATTACTGGTACGGTGGTACGCCAGATGTTTGTAAGAAATAACGCAATTTATTCACTGAGTAAATTCATGCCCGATGCGTGAATTTTAACAAAATTTTTCTTTTGTTCCTGACTCTATACGTACTGCAATAACGACTTATTCACAGGTTCTAGAATACTATTTATTATTAACGTCTGGCTAATACCAAGCGTAGCAAGTTTGGAAACGGGTCAGAAGGTTTCGTGAAATTTTTGCGAAGTTACTGACGCTTGCATTTATTAATGTTCGCCAGCCATCCGTTATTCCGCGAAAGTTTCGTTGAAAACCCTATCGTAAATCATGCTGCACGAACTCGTGTATCTTTCTCAGTCACGTGAGCAGATTTTCCTACGCATTTTGGATAAATTTTGCATGGGTTGCAGTTGATGGTGATTAAGGGCCGCGGTATCCAAATATTCGTTAAACACGAACAGCAGGAAACAGCAGAAATATTCAATTTCCTCAGATTTATGAATCGTTATTGAAATTTTTGATACTTGAAACTGTTAGTGTAAAAGAGCATCACGATTCTTAATCCAAAGAATAAACTCACAATCAATTCATGCGTACGAAAGACGTTTAATAAAAAAAATAATAGTAATAATAATAATAATATCGATATCCTCGATAGATAAAAGAATTAAGATGAAATCTAAATCGCTATTTACTTTGCGACGAGCTCTTTAAATGTAGAAGAATGTTGCAACATTATGGGACATGTTCAAAGGAAGAATGGCAGACAGTTCCGATTTGGGAGTAAATATACATCTGCATAGAAACCCGCAGTGGGATCCACAACGACCGAAGAAAAGTAATTAAGGTCGTTCTTACCTATCCGTCGCGCTATCTGCTTAAACACTACTAATGACGCGACCTCATTATTGTATAGAGATAATGTTAATATTCTGTGGCGTCTCAAAATTACATTTTTAATTACCTTGGGTCCCCGCGGCGACACAAATTGGGGGGTGAGTGTTAGAGGGACATCGTTAAAAAAGATTCTTACAAAAACTGTCTTCCTCAATTTCCTTGCCACCATAAGACTACAAGGGCGCAGGTAATTATTTCGAAGGAAAATTAACGGCTTTATCAGTTAATTTACCGCGAATTCGAGTTAACTGCCTCACGCTTTTATTGCCAGCAATGCTCCTTATAGAAATGTTCCAAAGTATTCGGAATAATGTGTTATATTATGCATGCTCACGCGAAAGAAAGTTAATTGATATTTCAAACGATTGCTTTGTCTACTTTTGAAGTGGAGCTTTGGAATACTTATCACATAGAGTACATTTTTAGATATTCATCCCCACTAAAGTTACTTCGGTTTTATTTCAATTCTAATGAATCATATTTGGAAGAACGAAATCTATTCACCATTCGCTATTTGTACAGCACAGTGTTAACTATGAGTGCTCGATTTCATGGATAAATTTACATATCTAGATCCGTAATAATTTATCGAAAGAACTGCGTGTTTTACAACTCTCCCTTCCTTGTTAATCGAGAAAAGTGAAAACGAAAAAAATCCATGCCAGGTTCTCTCTGCGAATTTGCACCAATTCCCATTAGTATATTCATTCGTGAAAGCCATGATCATTACTTTTTTTTTACAGTCTGTACACGTTCACGTCGCCCCGCCACTAACAATCTCGCGGCAACGCGCTATAACGGGAGTTACCATGAAGAGCTCTATTCAAATAACGCGGGTCCTCGAGCCTCCGGTTGCCTGAACATTCCTGGAACGTAATCTAGTCGACGACGCGATTGTGTGGCAAGAGAGCGCGCCTCTGCCACAGAAATCGTTCGTGGGACAACGCCCTAGCGCGTCGCGACGACCCATTCCCGCTAGAATATTTGCCTCGGGCCAAAAGGGCGAAAAAATATGCCCTGGGTGTCCTGTAACGCCGTGAAATATCCGTATCAACATTTCAACGGCACCGGCGCGTCGTGTTCCCATCGTTACTACGTTCCCTGCAACTTGGTATCCGCAGAACAATTTCAACGTTTGAATCTAACGTTCGTCGGATGTTTCCTCGACTTAATTTGAACAGGTACATGGGTGAATCGAATAACGGTGGAAGAAGCGAAAACTAGAAGAATAGTGGCGCGAAGTCATACAGAGCCATACACAGTCCTGTCTGACTTATGACGGAGATTATTCACTTGGAAGTTGTTCCGCAGGCTTCTGACGGTGCTTTCTTCCGATAAACGAATTCGATTACTCTAGATCTTTATGAAGTCCTTAGTACCTATGCAATTATGTTGAATTATACTGTATTAGTAAATATTATTTGCTAAATAACGGAGTGAGATCTTTGATAATAACAGCCACAGCTGAGGAGAGGTCGAGTCGCGCGCCTCAGCAGAAATATGGAAGCCATATAGAAGAGCCAAATCATGACAGATGACCTCTCACACCTCCGCATCTAAAGGGAAGCGATCGTCTCCTATCAGATACTCCCAATGTGTTATACAAAAGTGAGACAAATTGAGCTTAATGAGGAACGATTTGTTAGGGGATACGGAAGGAGGGAAATATTCCTGGAGCGTGGTATCAAAGGAGAGCCACCGATAGTGGTCTACCCGACGATATAACGAGTTGGTTTTACGGTGAAAAACGACAGTCAGGTCTGCAGCGTCGCATAAACAACGCAAGTAGAGGAACAGAGCAGTGTTCGAGGGTGGGTCCGCCGGCCGTGCTTCCGATTCCGAAGAGCCATGCGTTTCTTGGGCGAATAAAACGAAGAAACGCGGAGAAACCGAGGGTAAAAAGAAAAGTCATAAAGACTAGAAGCTGGCAATAAAGATAGTGTTTTATGTTCCATTATTGTACGTTAGATTTCAGTTAGACATATAACCGAGTATTTAAGGATTGCTTTATCGAATGAAATATAAAGATGCTTCCTTTGCAGCCACTGCAGACACAATAACTGATATTTTTTTAAACCGAGTCCTTGTTAAAAACAACATTTCAGTTAAAATTGAATAAAAATCTCCTATCTTCTGCCTTGTTTCAATACGCAAACCTCCCAACAACAATTTTAACCAAAATCCTTGCTAAAACACCTCGACCAAAACTCATCCCCTCCTTCCACTCCCCGCGCTGACAATGATTTACGTCGGAATCGAATAATTGCGCGCCATGGGGACAATCATTGAGGGTTTGGAAGATCCGGGCGCGTGTACGCCCGAGTCTACGTCGATATGCTGATGAGGATTTAGTTCCACGTTCACGCTCCCCTGCTCCCTGCCTGCGAGAACCGTCTACGAGAACGATCCTGTGAAGGAGGCGAGGCTGTGCGCCCGGGGTATCCTAACTATCTTACCCTCTGTCCTCGTCCCGCGTGCCTTCGACCTTCGATGCACTTTGATCCACGCTTTCTCTATTCCCTGCTCTTCGTTCGCCCGTCCCTTCGCCTGATATCTACCTGCAGGTATTCCCGACATGCTACCGTTCCGGCATACTTCGCGACTCGCGTGAATCCATCGCGCTGGAAAATTATTCTCGAGCTTCACCCTCGAGTCCCGCGGATCCCCGGCGCCGATCTGAGAGCCAGCAACCCACGAAATCGCTTGGGCGATAACACGGGGCCGTCTGACGTCACGCTCCCGATAACTCAGAAATTTCCGTCGGCCTCTGAAACCGAGGCACTGGGCCGGAACGCCGTTGAACAGAGAGCTTTGCCGCGTTTAATGGGGGGTTAGAATTATCGGGGCATCCGCCTTCCTTTCTCCCTCTCGCTCTCTCCCCCGCCGCCGTCCTAAATGTGACGGGCGCAAAAACGTGCGGCCGCTCGCCGTTCTGCAGAGAAAGATCGATACATCGGGGCGGTTGGGTCCCGAGGATGAGACAAGCCTGCATCGAACGACGCTGTGGTCTCTTTGCAGTATAGTAATACTCTCTTAGTCTCGTTGACGCCTAGAAACCGGTAATTGTCCCCCGTCGTCGCGATAATGGGCAGAAAGGGTGGACTGAGAGCGGTGAAACTTTTACGAGGACATTCCGCGTTGCAGCCTTGCGGAAAAATTCATGAAACTATTCACCCTGAGAGGATAAATACTCGTAAACTAAGCGAGGCTACAGTTGACGTTGCAGGAGCTTTGAACTCAATCTGTTTCTTTAGGATAACCAGAATCGAGGGATAGTCAGGTGAATTGTTATCGAAATTATTAGTCGATTAACGATTTACTCGATGACGAAAGTTAAATACAGACCACCTTAATCAGCAAGGGTTGGAATACAGTACGAATTAATTCTCAATTCAACTGCGCGCTGGTTATCAAATTACTGCGACTAATAACGTAGTACACTATTATTAACTTTACTGATAATTATGCATTAGCGCAGAATCGCGGCAGTATGCCAGGTATTGTACTTTGCACGAACGCAACTTTGGCAAAGCTATTGTTGCGCTGGCGGAATAACTCGCGGTTTTCATTCCGCCCAGTCTGCAAACAAATCCTCGCGAATTTCAAAAATTTGTGGAGTTAACTTCGGATTTCGTATGCGATTCAGATTTCTACCCAGTAATTAATATCTACATCGATGCACTAGGAAGAGACATGGAATTTGACATGGAATCGATGAACTTTTAAATAAATAAAATTCATCATAACTAGCTGCGAGTTAAAAGGAATTTGCACGTGTTCCAAAACTTTTGGAAACAGAAGCCTTCGACAACGAGCGATAGGTGCCTCGAACAGTCGACGTTTAAAAATATCCCAACACTGATTTTACAGTAAAAACGAAAGACGCTTTTCATTTACTTGCCCCTCTGGAGGAATGCCTTGACCCGCCTCGATCATGGCCCTGCTTTATTGCCAATCAGAGGCCAGGAAGAGAAATGGTGCTCGTGAATTCGCGAACGAAATGAAGTGGAAATTCCGCCGAGGGCAGTCTCCGTTCCTTTCCCCTTTGAACGTTCGAGGAGAAACAGAAAACGGCACGGCCTGCATCCGACGTATAAGACTCGCTTTTGATTAAGAGTCGACGCGATAAACTTTCGAAGGCCTGCGAACTTGCGCGTACAATCGACCCCCCTCCCCCCTGCCTGTTTTCCGTCTGCTTTTCCACGGCGTCGGTCTCATACAACGTTCGGGGAGAGACTTTTTTCCGCGATACACCGTGAAGAGACGTTACGGTCCGCTGCGCGAGAGAATCATTCCGTGTCGTGCCATTTCGCTCGACACCTTCTCTTCTTGCACGCGCATTTTCATAAATCACTTCTGCGCGACGAGTCGAGGCCTGCACGGATACTTCCCGCTGTCCCCTTTGTCTATAAAAATGTTCCGCAAGTACGAGCGAGAGACGAGGGGCGAGTGAGTGTAAATTAAAATGATTTCGAAGAGCAACTGTTTTGAAAATGTGTTGCAGAAAATAGAAAGACTTCTTCGTCAGTCGGTTTTTTATTAAAAGTTTCGATTGTTTTAACTTTACTCTGATCTCGACGAGAAAATTGGATGTAGACAGCACAGAGCCTTAATCTGTACAATTGTCTCGCAATTAAATTACATTCAGCGAAGCAACGAGTGCAATTGTTTAATAACACTCGTGCAATACCTATTCCCGTCTCTATTCCGTTTAATTAACGTTATATTATCTGTGCCACGGTTAGGTGGATACCCCGAAGTTTGCGCGTCTCACGCGAACTTGTCGGTGCCTTTAATTTAATGCGTTGTCTCTGGACGGGGCGCGGTCCAGAATAATAATTCATTACCAAATGACCTAAGAGAGGCTCTCCGTTATGTGAGACGCCTCCTCTGGGACACTAGTAAGCCACGAGAAACTTTTCCTCCCTATTTCTCTGGAGATTGTCTTTTCCCTTATTCCCTCGGTTTTTGTTTGCGACGTCCATTCGCTTTTACTAACGGTGCCGTTGACAGCGCGGAGAAAGAAATTCTGGTGAATACAGGATATTGCGGACGACTTGCAAAATGCTTGCAATTCTTTCAATTCTTTCGGCGATGTAAAATATTCATTTTGCTACAGAGTGTGGTAAAATAAAGTGTGTAACTTGTACTCTCGCGTGTCAAACTTGAACATTCGATCTAAACTTGCTCGAGTCTCAGAGCAGACGGACTTCAAAGACGTTCCTCACAATCCTGTCTGGAGCTTAAAACTCACCGATATGCCGGGAACTCGAAAATATGTCTCGGGAAAACGACAATCGGCTCGACGCGAGTCTGCCTTCGGGAGATCCCGTCTTTATTTGGCATTCACCCTCGCCCCCCGTTTATAAAGTTGCATTTCAATTTGAAAAAGGGTGGAGGGGAAAGGGGAGAAGCTCGGAGGGAGGCAGCGACAAGCCTGGCACACAAAATATCCGTCAACGTGCCCCGAATCCTGAACGGCGTTCAATCTTATTTCGGTTTATCTCCATAAATCCCCGTTAAAATTGAACGCGCGAGATCTGGGCGGAAAGCCTCGCGCGACTGATCGCCGCGAGACGCCACGGAAATTTCCATCTTGCCGAAATTGACTCCAACGGGGGGGGGGGGAATTCTCGAGCCTAGAGTGGAGGGAAACCACGGCGAAATATTTCAACGCTGAACGCACCCAATAGTCTGGGTCTCTTACTTTTTTCCTCGTGTTTATGGGCGGTCTCTTCTTGATTATAATTTTAAATCAGCTCCGCTCTTGAGAACTCCCCGCGAACGCGATTACTACGTTATCGCGGCTTAAAGCGACCACTATTTTCGCAAATTGCGCACGAAGATTACTGGAGATTCAGGTACCATAATGGGTTTTGTGTTTAAGAAAGTCTTTTGTTGCCGCTTGTTAATTTGTACGGTGCCCTTTCCTTTTCATTCTCCAATGCATCTGTTAGAATGTAGCAATGGCGGAACGTCGTAAGTCCTTATTAAACTGCAATTGCGAGGTATGCCTGAGAATATTTCCTTTACATTTCAAGACGTTGGGTGGGGTTGCTCGCATTCTGCATGCGGTATCTTCTATTTCTCCTGATCCTTTTCATTAGCCAGCCATGCAAAAGTTCCTTTGACTCTGTAAACTTGCTTTGTTTGTTCACCGCGGAAAGATAGCAGTATGTTTATGCAATTTCCCTTTGCTGGTTGTACTTCCTTTCACAAGGCCAACCATTTAATCTTCAACATTCACTCGTCTGGTTCTAGGACGTCATACTTAAGAAAGACGATTTTCTTCCCCTCGTTACTTTACTCCAATTGTACCTTGTTTGAGAGATTCTAGATATTTCTTACCAAACGTAAGACATTCAGTCGAAGCGAATAACCTCTATTCGCTTGTTGGAAAATCAAAAGATTGCGAATGAAATATGTAACTATCATTTTACGTTGTCAACGGATCATAAAAATAGCTCGCACTCGACCTCCCCTTTCATGTCCTTGTCCATGTGAAGAATTGTTCGCTCAGTCGCCGGAATTTTCTTTTATACGCCGCAAAGTGGAAATTCTTTGCAGCGATCATGCACTCTATACATTTTTCTAGAAGCACTGCTTTTCTTAGCAGTCGAATCAGAATATTATTTCGTCCATAAATGCATCGTGCATTATTAATCGAAGCTGTTTAATTTGTGGTAGGTATTTCATCGATTGTCCGATTCATTCGAACGAATAAACACGCTCGGGTTCAGTAGCCCTTTAAAATTGCGGTTTTATTTATTCTGCGGCGATTTAACGATCCATCAGGTGTAAATTATTCTTTTATATATTCCACTGCGGGCTTGAATTCAATTTGCAGCTTGATGCTTACCAGATTCTTTTTATTACTTACAGTAGCGGACAAAAAAATTACCACTTTTTCGATTTGTTCTATTTTTGTTATTTTTTTTAACACACATTTGGGACTGTGGTATATTTAATATGCATATTCTGATGAAGAATTTAAAGATGTATAAGATCCAGTTAAAGTTGAATTTAATTAACTGACAAGCAAAAGTGTTGTATGATATTAATGGGGGTAACACATTTTTGGAGCCGACAAAGAAGTTACCACGTTTAGCAACTTTTTAGATTGTCCTAAAAGCAAAAAGTCCCTCCAAAAAATATTTGATGTTTTTATGTTCAAAAGTGGTAACTTTTTGTTGGCTTTAAAAGTATGTTGCCTTGTTTAATGTTATGTGCGGTTTTTTGTTTGTTAGTTAAATAAATTCAACTGTAACTGGGTTTTATACAGCTTTCAATTCTCTTTCAGAATATGTGTGTTAGGCATATACTACAATTTTGAGTTGATATTGAAAAGTAATAGAATTAGGGTGGGTCGAAAAAGTGGTAACTTTTTTGTCCGCTACTGTACATAAAAAGATGTAACCATTGAATTTCGATATTGGTAGAACATAATTTTATAGGCGAGTGCACGTACCGTTTACCGAATAATCAGGTGTACGAGCTGCCCCGGAGCTATAGCACGAATGAAACGAGTTCTTGAAAACTTTACCATCGAAAACAATTCGAGCAGTTCCTTTCGATACTCGTAAAACGGAGTCTCAATCTCCGAAACTGCGCGCGTGGGTAGTTTCGTTCGATCGCGTGGAACGGCCGGTGCACAAGATTGCCGCAATGCCATGAATCGAAACATAGATCACCCTACGTACGGTACTTTCCACGAGATAGCCTGGCCGAAGGTCAAGATACGTAAGAATAAATCCCCTTGATATATGGAGTCGATAAGGCCGTGATGAGGTGATGAAGTCGGGAGAGACCGACCTATGCCACAGCTGGCCAGTCCTGCGTGTGATAGCTTCTGGTTCGATTGCATTCTGATCGAAGCAATTCCATCGGTTCTATTACCCCGAAAAGTTATCAGAATACTCTGCTCACTCGCACGCGTGCTCTCCACTCGAAATACAATCATCACGATCTTCAAATTTCCACCTCGTCCGAGGAGAATCATTTGTCTGATACGTCGTTGATGTATACTACTCAGAAACAGGCAAGATTGCAAATAGGTAAATATGTATACCTACTATAGTGGGAACTGTGTTAACGTCAGTTGGTTGAAATTAGAAACAAGATGGAACATAATTAATATGAACGATGCACGAGGAAGTGCTAGTTTGACTTATATATACCTTTAGAAAATACTGGCACTCTCTAGTAGAGGAAATATACATCGAAATGCAGCCCCCGAATATAATCTTGGCAGCTTGCAACCTCGTGGCCTGAATAGTGATATTATAACTGAGCTCTCCGAAATCTCAAGCGTCGCTGCTCAACTTTATTCATCCTGTGTACGCGCAAGTATTAATCCCCCAACATAGCAATGCTGCGGATCTACCAAGTCATATTTAACTTGTGCTTTCGCGACCTCTATCGTCGAGTATATTTGTTCGCAGCTGTGCGGGAGTATTGAACGCGAGGATCTTGTAATTTCTAATTTCCCTTTCGTATTCTAAGCGCTCATCGCTGAGGATAGGGGACTGACGCGAATGATTCAGAATCCCCGAAGAGGACGCTACCCCCGCCCCGATAATCCCCGGAATCGCTGATCCTGCGTCGTTTCTGATAAATCCCAACATAAAAATAGGATCGGACCTTCTGATTGCGTAAAGGGGTCTCCGCATATTCCGCGTAAGGGAAACCGTACCAACGTGTTCAGCCTCGAAATTCATCGAATCGACTGTTCCCAAAGGAAATGCTTGGTCCTGTAATTGTACCAGTGTAATCGTGAAACTTTTACGACAAGTTCACTCGGTTTTAATTCAAGCGTTCAAGAAATTGGAAAAACTGTGGCACTTGAACCGAAATAGCGTGACCCCTCGAGAATTCGAGTTGCTCGAAACTGAAAATGCTAACATTCCCATTGAACTGTCCGAAAGATTCGACGTCACGAAAGACAGATTTACGGTTTCTGGTTTGCCGTTTCAATGGTTTCGCGTTTTTCGTCGCGGCTGGAAGCTCGCTCGGTTCTCGTTGCTTTGTTTGCCGAACGCTTTCGCGCGGCTCGTCTATCATCCGCGACACGTTCGCGAGCATTACGACCGCCAAACGCTTCTTACCTAACGCGGAGCGAGAAACTCGTTGGTCAGCAGTTTGACTTTGCGCTGTCCAACCCACCATTCGAAGAATTTACCACGCGGTGCACGTAAGCACGACGCGAGATGTACGCTTCTGGTGAAGAATTTTGTACGTGTCTGTCGCGGGTATTTACCAAAATTACCATTTTTCGAGATTGTTAAATAACAACCTCACGTTTGAACACTAATCGAACGTTTCTCTCTGGAAAAATTAATGCAAATTACTAAGAATTGAAAATGTTCAAAATCTCAACCCGCAACATCTAAAGAATAAATGTTATGGTCCGGCTCAAGAAAACGTGAAACTCATGTGTTTCTACTTCTCCACGTTGTCTGGTAACAATATGTTCACGAGTAACGTATACGACGGTGCACAGAGGAAATGTTACGTTCACGGAATTCTTGCGAATTTAACCAAATCACATCGCTGGTAACCTAATGAACCACTATGCCAGCAACGGTGGTCGTAGTAGTCGCGCGTAAAACACGATATCGCAATTTTAGGATCGTGTACTGTGAATTACAACGAGGACTCGACCGATTTACGAAGCATTCAGCGGAGCACAGGTCCAATATCTTCCGATCCCAGCCGCGTCATTAGGTTACGTTCGCACGGTAATTAACAATTCCACGTGCAATTTCCCGTTCGCGTCAATCCGCTCCACCCGCTTTATCATCGAGGCCCGTGTTTCGCGGGTGCTGAAACACTTTTTGCGGCGATTTACATTAAGCTGGCTATAGAATTACGATTGATTCGAGCTGATTTGAGTATCGCAACTCAAACAGCTTTAACAGAATTCGTACAATTGTATTAATTCAAATGTACCTAATAATGTAATCGAGCTACTGATTCCATTTCACCGTTTGCCATTCGACAGTGCGCGGTATCATTGAAAGCGTAGGATCGCATTCGTCGATAAAATGATAAAGCGTATCAATCGATTTGCCTCGCCCGCTCGTAACACACGCCGGGGTAAACAAATTGAGAGCAAACAAATTAACCGTTGATGCGTCGTTGGAGCGACAAACAATTTTCGCGAGAACGATTTCCACTAACAAGTTTGCCGAGCAGATTTAAAAATCTCTACCGGGGATGTCTTGACAAAGTAAAGTTGACGTCGTGCTTTCGTTAAGTCTTCCCCTAAAGTAGCGAACAACTCGTCCACGGGCTGATTAAGAGTACTAACAGGCAACAACTTTTTGCGTTCGGGTCTAGTTTGTAAACTTCTTGACACTAACGCCATTCTTTCGGAACACCAGTTGCAGAACCAGAGCAACGAAACTTTCGTTACGTCTATCCCTTGGCTGATACAATTACGAAGTTGATGAAATAATGTAATTAAATTCCCGAGGCTGTTTTATTCAATTACTAATCTTGCTTCTGAACAGACGAAAGGTAGATCGTCGAGGCATTAAAACTGATAACTGAAGAGCGTTTAAGCGGTTGAAAAAGGCGAGTAATTTCAATTTCCACTGAACGAATACGTCACAAAATGGCGGGCTTTAGTTTATTCAAGAAGAAAGGAGCGAGCATTAAAGGAAGAAAGAGCGACGGAAAGAGGAAAAGGGATAACGATGCACCTTTGTGGAGGCGTAACACGAAGGAACGCGAGTCAAACAACGGGCGAGATCCTCGGAAATGATGACTGCGATCCAGTCGTGGGTGTCTATACGCTCGCCTATTGATTGACACGTTCGGATCACTCGGAAAGTAGCGTCATTAATCCGCAGCACGATCCCATTTCCTCTCACCCATCTCGTTGGTTTTTCCTCATTTCGCCATCCTGTCTTTTCTCCCGTCTTCATTTTACATAGACGTGGCTGACAGAAGCGCGGAGCGTTCTCTTTTCTTTCAAGTTATCTCGTTACCGCCTGACGTGACAGTAATTGTACTGCTGCCTTCCATTTGCGTCTGTTACAAGTCCGCAGAAAATGCTTCGCGTTTGCATGGTGCGCCGAACACGGTAAATACGATCGGCATTCTCGACAGCTCTTACAAGGGGCAGTGGATAAGAACAGTACCTACTCAATCACCTTCCAAACCTATTCGCTTTGCAAAAGACAAACGTTCACGAGCCATCATCCTCTCGCATCAGCAATACTTCTTCCCTTAACGAAAACTACCTGCCATTAAAGCTCGTCGCGTCTCCATAAAACTCGCGAGCAATCGGAAAACAATATTGCCAGAAACGGTCCCGGAGAGGGTTCGATGGATGGCGTAAACAGAACGGACCCTTTATACCCAACTAAATCAATGTAGGACCGCGCTTTCAGCGGGGCTGCAATTTACGGAGATTGGAAATCCCAACCAGGAGAGAAACGAAAATCGTGTGGATAGCGGGGAGGGGCAGCAGAGAAAACGGGGAAGGATGGGCAAAAACGCGATCCGGACGAAAGACTTGAGCGAACGCGCGATGAGATAGAATCTAAATTGCGTTTCGCCCAAGAGGAGGGAAACGCTCCGCGTCCTGCACCGGCATCATATTTATCTAGCTCCGCGACGGCGTACCCGTGGGCTTAGGCAAATTCCGCATATCGGTTTAGGTAGTTGCGGAGCAGCCAGGAGACGAGCTACCGAGGTAATTGAAACGTAGCAGCCCAGTATAACTCTATTTCCCTTGAGCTGCCAGACGCCGGCAAGCGAGGGCGACTTTGACGATGCATCGACGGACTCGAAATACGGGCGAAGACCCACGGAATTGAAAATTTATGCACGGCCGCTGATCGCTCTCTGCGAAGTGCAGCTTGATAACTTGTGTGCGAATCAGGGTCGTGTCTATTCTGGAAAATCATAGACAGCGCGCGAAACACAAAGAATTTTGAGAATTTGAAGAATTCGAAGGAAAGAAGAATTGATAAGCAAAGTACAGGGAGGACACTTTCGTGGTATAAGCTCATTGTACGATTGTCTTAATGGCGATCCGTTTGTATGAGCCTTTCCGACCACAGCAATTAGGAAATTATCCTGTATCTCCGTGGCACAGTTACAGCTGGACGGGAGGAAACAATTTTCGCCGCGCGCGAAGAAATATAGATGACCGCGAACCACGTTCGGGAGCAAAGTTCTCGCGACGAATGGTGTCGACGCGACGGCAATCGTCAGGACGGACGAACACAGGAATGCACGGCATGCTGGAGCCAATTCCTGGTTATTCCAGAGAATGCCGCAAGCCTCCGTGCTATCGCTAAGTTATGACGTCTATAATACCGGTTGGTATTTCATTGTTACCATTTACGAAACGGCCATTCCATTCCTCACCACTTTCGCAATTACCGCCCCGAAAGGCTCACCTTTCTTCGAGAAACTTTCCAGACAGGCACCAGTATGCGATCAATTCCCTCGTGTGTCTCTACTAATCGTCAGAGCAGACAGGAAATCACCTCGATCGTACAAAGCAAATTTAATTATTCGATCGTTATCGTACCGAGCTACCGTTAAAACGGAGCATCTCATGAATTTCAATATGATGATAGGTACCAGTAAATTCATTATGAAGGATGGTCCATTACATCAACTCCAGTGACACTTTCGACCCAAGCAATTGCTTCTTTAGACACTTTGTTTTATCATCCACGGCCACGGAGACTTGACGGCTGGCTGTGTCAGGATTTCATCCTAAGTAGACAAATATGTATCTGTGGCATATGTTTTAATTATCTTTGTTTTACCCACGTCTTCATTCGAGCCCAGCCAAATATTTACCGTCCAATATTGTCGCAATATTCGCACCGTTGAATATCGATCTTTGTATCCGTAAGGCGAAAGTAACTGAGAGAAGAAGGGAACGCAAGCCGTTATAGGAGGGCGTATATAGAAAATGTAAATGGAAACCATGTGCAATGTATAGGGCGCAGTGTCAATGTTTGCCATTCGCGAAGACCACGGAGCTTATCCTAACCATCACTCCCAACATCAGCGGTAATACAGCGCTATATCTCGCGCCGATTTCATCCACAATTTACATAAATACAGGCCGTCGGCGGCGGGCGCATATCGCTCGGAGCAAATAAATTGAATTCGTCTGATTTCACGGTTTTATGAAGTTAGATTTCTCTCAACCATTTACTTTCTTTCCACTATCGGTCTTCCTCAGTCTCTCGCTTCCTTTGTCACTCAGAGACATACCACGGATATGAGAAACGCAGGTGGTTATTGCGTGCTCCGTTGTAATATTAAAACCAAACAAATATTAATGACATTGTAATTGCTCCTATTTTAATAGGAATTGAATTGGACTATATGAAATCCAGCGAAATGTAGAGAGGGAGGCGAGAAAAAAAACTATTTTACATGTTTCAGACGCACAATTACCCCTCCGGCGGATGCGCTTTGTTGAATCTCATGGGCAGACGCGCTGCGGCACTTTATGCCGCAAACAGAAAGACACCAGTATAGTTCAATAACAGCAAAATTTATTGCATAAACGACAAGAACAGTAAAGTTAGTAATAGTTCGTACAAAATAAACAAAATGAATACTAGAAAGACCAATAAAAACCAACAGTGGTAGATGTTCCACCTCCACTACGAATAGTTTGCAGGAACCCATTCCCCGACAACGCTGATACGGCAATCTTTGGGACACCGGCACCGAGAGCGGTAAATAAATAGAGGGAATCGACCGAACTGAAGATGATTTGCAATGTAACGGACCATGGAGCACGATGAAAGATTCATTGCTACAAACAAATACAGCTTATTTAGTTCTAAGAGTTTTCTGCATGAAATGATCAGACGCGATGCGTAACAGAATATCGCGATTTAGTACCTTCCACTTGAAAAATTCAGTTACATCTAATACAGTACTTCAAAAGACACGATTTTCAACGATGTCAACCAAGCATATCTCGATAGACACCGGCATACAACTAAGAATATAAATGAAATCTCTAAACACATAAAAATTGCGGCATAAAAGACCGCGACGCACCCGCCACAGGCTTAAGAAAACTTATTGTCAGTAGGGGAATTAATAACGCTTCCTTAAAGGCAAGTTTTTTCGTCCGTAGGTACAAAGATAATAGCTGTCTGCATTATTAAAAACGTCGGACCAGAAAGAAGAAGTGAAAAATAGATGAATTCCGTTCTTTCATTACCGCCGCTTAAGGAAAAGAAAATGCGAGGAAAATTGTTTCCCTCCGTTATTATGCTGCTCTTTAAGTTACGCCACTTCGGATATTTCCACGGGTAACCAGCAATTTAGTATTCGAGAAATGTTTAATCCTTCTACGGGGAGCATTTGAATCGCTAATGCGTCTGAGCACACCGACATTAATTAGGGATATTTAAATTCCTGCAAGCTTTCTCTGAAACTTCCCAGGAACATAAAAAAATGCTGTAACGCTAGCAGCGTTTCTGGAATTACTCTAAGAGCGTATAATCAAGAAAGCTGTTACATATTAAAGCAACGATGCAGCGCGACGTGTCTTGGAAGTTTATACAGATCGATCCAAATCTGCTTAAAGAAAGTAATCTTCCGTAAAATCTTTCCGCTGACGATGGAAAAAATCTAATTTAACAATGTTCGATGCTGGGTTGGCTCTGTACAGAGAACGTTCGTTTGTTTTTCCGAAGCGCCCAGTTCAAATATTTGTACAGCGGGAGCTTTTCATGTTAATTAGACTGGACTGCTTTGGGAGATCCAGACCGCTTCGAGTGGAAGTTTATTTGTTCTAGAAGTGCAAACATTTCGATTGTAAATACAAAAATGTTCGTTACTATCGATATTCCGGAAACTTCGTATCCAGAAGCTTTCTATCGCTTTCTATAATACAAGCAATTACGTTTCCCATTACGTTATCATCGCTGGAACGTTAACGCGTTTCTGGGTGATATTAGATTCTTCTGGCTTTTCGAACGCCTCGAAAACGAAGATTATGAATACGGTGGACGATATCACGGCGAAGTCAATTAAAGTCGAAAAGTTGATTAAAGGAGTCGTTGACAGTGGTGCGCAGCGAAGGATGGGCCCTGAGATAAAGCTGGGATTGTTTGTTCGTTTCTCCAAATGAGCTGGTGCTCCCCGTCTCTTTATTTACCTCACCACTCACAGCCCCCTTCTTCCTCTCCCAAAAAACTCATTGACTTTGCAGCCTTATTTTCTTTCCCCCTTTATGAAAACTCGGAGATTCATATTTCCATGAAACGCCGTAATCTCGCGTAATCGTCTATTTACTCGCGGCATATTAAGGAGAAAGGATTAAAATCAGCGTATACTCTGGGCAACCTGTTCCCAGTACACTCTAAAGTACCTGTTTTCACAAAAATGCACCACCGCGGTTCTAATAACCATTATGTAAGCTCATAGACCTTACGATTAAGAATTAAATTTAATTAAATTTTCACAACATTATCAAAGTGTTTTTACTTCTACCTATTCGACTCGATAGTCGATAGAGGGATGGGAAAGAAAGTTTTGCAATCACCAGATGATCAGCAGTATCAGAACACGAAGAAACACCCTGCAATCGTATCAAATGAAACTTGTGCTCTTCTTGTGCAGGAGCTTATGCGCGCACAGCGAGTATTCCCTTTGATTCGGGCCTTCATGACTCTAATCTCGAGTATGCTATATACATTAGCTGTTCAGAGGACGCCAGACACCAAAGGAAGGATGTCGTAAAGGCTACACGCGCTGCAAGGAGTTCACAGTTCACTGCTATCGAATGTCCCAAAGTTAATCGTTTATCAGGCGAACTGGAAACCATCATAGCCACTGTTAGTAACATCTGAAACACATTAGTATCTTCACGGTTCATTTACGATTCATCAAAAAGTAGTCGCGAATCAATCACGTGTATCGAGTAAAAGGAAAATGACGAAGAAGACGGATAATACGATGAATCTGCGAGAGCAGTTGTGGATTTGTGCTCGGAGCCCGCGAGATTGGCAATCGCGAATGGAAGTGTCTCCAGGGGGTAGCCTTACATTTCAATCAGCGCTAAGAGAAAGCGAAATATTGCAGCTTAAGATTATAAGCGGCAGACACGGTATCGCGGGGAATGAGATTTAAATAAGATGTCAACGACGCCGTAGCCGATTCAATTTATCGTGGGACAGTATCGGCGGAAGAATCAGGAATGAAACGCGGGAAGAGAATCTGATTAAAGGTAAAAATCCGTGGCGGGTGGAGCTCGACGGATAAGGGCCGCTGATTCCATAACGATATAATTAACAGAAACGAAAGAGGAGAGGGAGCAAAAAGGGAGAAGAAGGTAGTAGAGAATCCAGCTCCGTTCCGTAATCACGTCGATGCGGAGAGATGCTTCAACTCCTCTCCTCTCCCTTTTACAGCCGATACTTCCGCGGTTTTCATTATCCAATGCAATAACGAGGGCGGAGTTATCAACTCGAGTACGTACAGAGATACTTAATCAAGAGCATGCCGACCGCGGTGCGTTTAAATATGTAACCGGGGAAAGTGCACACTGACGAGGAATAATTTATAATATCCATCAGGTGGCCCGGGATAGATATGAGAAGAGAATTCCAAGGCGTAAACTCGTCAATTTTGCGGGGACCCCCACAAAATCTATTGGTCGTTGCGGAGCCATCGATACGCTTTCGAGAAAAATCTTTCCGTGGAGTAGCGACCATTCCCAGAGCTGCCTCCGACGATTGGATTTCCCGTGGATTTTAAATCGCTTTAACGACAAGGACTGCATTCCTCAACTTTTCCATTCGCAAAGAGCTACAGCTGTTTCCCTTTGAATAAGCATTGTGAACGAAGTCCTACGATATCGCATCACGATCATATTCGCCATTATAAGATTACGAACGACCCAGATTTGCTTGAAACAGCTCTGATTTGTATCTCTGTACGAGATGAAAGTTAATATCCTTCACAATTAGTTCTTGAATGGATGGGCACGCGAAGCGGTGTTGGTCAAACACAGCAATGGTATCGAAAGAATAGACTCCCTTCGGTGTCGCAGTCAGCTTTTAAAAGCCGTATACCGATGGCAGCTTTTAACGTGACACGGTTGTTGAAAAGTAGGTGCCAGGCCCACGAGTACGTTTTATTGCGCGGAGCGAAACTGAGGGAGTTGCGAGGACGAAATTGAACGATCCTGTGAAGAAGATAATCGCTCGCGATCAGCGCTGGTCCTCACAATTTCATCGAACTTGTATTTAAGTATATATCTTATGGAAGATGAAGAATGAAATCGAAGAATGGTGAATTTTATATTATTAGATAGTTATTATTATTGAAAATTATTATTACATCTCCACGCTGGATTCCCTGTTACGCGAAGAAGATATCATTTCGGTTACGTCTTATTGTCTACGTGTCCCAGTATATATAACGTTACTGTATGTATATGGAATGCGGCAGAATAACGATATCAGGAGGAATAATACTTTCGTATTATTGCGGAGAAACATCCATTGAACGAATCGATATCCAATGTAATAACCGTTGCTTGCTTTCGAATTCTTCTGGCGTCTCTTAATGCCCAGACATTTTCTCTTTCTTTCCTCCCGTTTTATGTTACATCCTCTTGTATTTTCGTTCGATAGAACGTGTCTAACGTCACAGGCTGTTAGATTGGCAAGTTGGAAAGAAATGGAATGAACACTTAAATTTACTACTTCTACAACAACGTACAAATTAAAAGGGGTTCCATATTTCATCTACAAGAAAATTTTGATTGAATAGTCCTCAAAACGGAGTTAAGCCGTGCGGTGTCACGAGGACTCGTTCGCTTTCAAAGAATCGTTTCGAAATCGAGAGACCCGGAGAAACGTATCCCAGATCCCAGAGGATGAAATTATCTACGGAGAAGCTCGATCCGAATTTTCAGCTCATTTGTTCACGATTCTGTTTCAATGCGACTCGTCATGAGTCACCAGAGTGTCCGAAGAACCGAATAGCCGGGGGAATACATCCCTCGGAGGATTAAGTTTAATCGCGACAAGCCTTTTTAGCCATGGGATGAAGGACGCCCGTGCATGTACGAAAAACCGCTACACTATATTATCAGGATACCCTTAACTCTCTCGTGCGCTAAAACTTCAGCTCTTGCAGAGCAAATTCCATGCCAACGAATTTCAGCGGCATTTTCGGGATTTCAACGATACTAGTTGGATAATTCTCCTTGGCTCTCTTACCCCCTCTCCCACCATCTCTCTTTCTACGCCATCCTGCTCTTTTCGTGGTTATCTAGCTTCCTGGCTTCAGCCGCATATTAGTAACGGATTACACGAGTTCGTCGGTTAGTTCACTTTTGATCTCCGATCTCCCTGACGAAGCCTGAATAACTTCAACTATCGCCCTCGGTTATAATAGTTTGGATATTAACTATGTCGTGCACCGCAAGTCGAGTCTAAGCTCAGGTTACGCCTAACGCTCCTGCTAATATATCCCCTAATTATAGGTTTAATTACTGTTCGCTTAATATTAGACTTATTTACAACGACAGTGGCTGTCGTGTAAAGAAGCGTAATGTGAAATGATTCTTAGGGACAGTGATATGATAATTATACATTATAAAAGAACTGATGAAGAATCAACTTTCCATGTTACACTAGTTTACAAAATAAAAAAAAAATTGCGCAGCAGATGCCATTATTTTTTTCTTATATAAAATGGCCCGCTGATTCCGAAAATAAGATCAACATGGGGTGCAGTGAATCCCATGTGACCAATTTGTGATTATAAGGTGTGACCACGAAGGGTTAAGAAGAACCTATACATATATAAATTTCAGACTTTTCGAATGAAAAATATTGTAAAACTTTGTCCTATCGGAAGATCTACGAAAACACTGCAGAAACGACGTAGAGAAGAATTTAATAAAACTCTTGATACTACCAGGGTCGTAGAAAACAGAGTCGAGAAGAATGAAACGATTCCTCTCGAGCGCATTCTCGGGGATACGACTTTTAATATCCGCATATTTCATGCATCGCGCCCTTACGTTTCACGTCTCTCTGTTACAGGCCGAAATATGGAGCGTCTTCATTGCAATTCTGAGGAAAAGCGTGCGAAACTTACAAGCCTGTACAGACGTAAGCCTCATAGAACACGTGTTGCATCGGTTGTCTCGCGCGGAAACTGTTGTCGCAGGTAAGTCGTTATCACGGCGATTCTAATCCCGTTCACGTAATAGCGATACACGGAGCTGACACGAAAGTGAATTCCCCTGTTCCACGATAGATTTACTGATCGACATGCTGGGAGTGTTGGCCAGCTACAGTATAACGGTGAAGGAATTAAAACTTTTGTTCGGCGCTATGAAGGCTGTAAAAGGAAAATGGGTAAGGATCCAAAAAGAACACTTCGTCTCGTCCGAAGTTCGTTCGCTGGCGAGAAAAGAAACGAAACTTCTAATATAGCTGTAACTATACTTTCGCGTATCTGCCGCGTTCTATTTAATGCTCTTTTTTATTTATAACGCAGCCACGACATTCGGCGAAGCTGTTGAACGTTCTCCGTCAAATGCCGCAACGGAACGGACCCGACGTGTTTTTCAGTTTCCCTGGCAGAAAAGGATCGGTAAGTCAATTCACCCTTTTTCTTTCCCTCCCTTTTTTCCTTCGCCTCTGCAACTAGATCCCCCTTACGACCTCGTCGAAGACGCCGCTCTCGATTCTAAACTCTATCAAACTTTCGATAAGGGAATTCGCCTTGTTTTACGAAACTTTAACTCGTACTTAATCCGTCGAATCAAATGACGTATTGATTCCTGGGCATGGTCTATTCCAGGCGAAAAGTTCGAAATTATCTGAACGATGGAGGCTTACTCTATAAACTACAAATTTTACGAATGCAAATCTGAAGAAAGGCGAAAATGGTGGTGTTTAAAATGTTAACGCTTTCACTATTGGCAATATATTGTATGGACTATTAAACAGATTGAAACTTTGATCAGCCACGTGAACGGTGGAAAGGTTAATTGCGATTAATTTCTTATTATTGTATAATTATTGATTATTGTGACTGTCTTAGGCAATCGTATTGTCGCCCCTCGCGAGGTGGCCACACGAGAATGGATTCACGTTTACCACGTGGTTCCGTTTGGACCCTATCAACTCTGTTAATATCGAACGAGAAAAGCCGTACCTCTACTGGTAAGTGCTCTTACACATCAAGCATCTTTACGAGAATACTCTCTCCAAGCAAAGTGACTCGGCTAGCTTAAAGAATCATTTACCGTGCTGACCTTCGATGGTGAAAGAACAAACGGCCTCTTCCCCCCTAAACCCTGCCGACCGAACGCCCGAATTTGATTAAACGCAGCTTCGTCGAGTTCACGTGAAAAAGGCTCCCCATCGGAGCCGTGCGCCAATTTAATCACATTCTTTCGCGCGGAAACAATTCGATTTCCGTACAGTTGACAACCGTTGTGCCCGTTTACAAAATACATGGCTGTTCCTTGATAGAAAGTGGGGAACTGAAATCGACTAGCACAGAGAAAGGGGCAGGGCAAATGAATGGGACGAAAAGAGAATGTTGATGAATGTCGAGCTGCAGTCGTTCTCTGTTGTGATCTAGAATCGTGCCTCAGGAATTAACTCTTTCGATGATGCTCATAAATTACAATGTAGCTTGATTATTATACACTAGATTCTTTAGAATGTTCAAAGGGAGTCAACACAAAATAGACTACGACTGGTCCCCTACGTCGACAAAGTCGGAATTCACTTATGAAGCAGACCTATATAAATGAAATTGCTTCTTACCTTTCTGTTTCCAGTTTTAAAACTAGTAAGGGAGTAGGATACTCGGCGCATTTCGTAGGGAACTGCTTGGTCCTCACCTCGATGAAAGTAAAGGGCAAGGGCTTCCAGCATTGTGTCAAATATGAATTTCAGCCACGAAAGGTAAGGGGCCTTGCAATTGTATTCTCAGGTCTGCCGAAAATCCTCGTATTGACTCTAGAAAATTAAATCGAAATAATTTTAACGCAAACAATAATGTTTATTTTCGCAGTGGTATATGATCGCCGTAGTGTACATATATAATAGGTGGACGAAGAGTGAAATTAAATGTTTGGTCAACGGTCAATTGGCTTCGAGCACGGAAATGGCGTGGTTCGTTTCAACAAACGACGTAAGTTAATTTACGCGCCCGATGCTTCGGCTATTAATTTGGGTATTTGGGATCTCCCATTCAAAATCGTTGGGGAATACGCGGAACCAGAGAGCGGAATATTTGTTAAAAATCGCGCCCGTGTAGCCGGGAAATGATCCGTGTACGAGCCAGTGTACTGAAACTATCTTTTCAGCCCTTCGACAAATGTTACATCGGAGCTACTCCGGAACTGGATGAAGAGCGTGTGTTTTGCGGACAAATGAGTGCAATATATCTATTCAGCGAAGCTCTGACAACGCATCAAATATGCGCTATGCATAGACTGGGGCCTGGATATAAGGTACGTTGAAAATGGA
Organism: Andrena chrysosceles; assembly: GCA_963855975.1. Classification (NCBI taxonomy): domain Eukaryota; kingdom Metazoa; phylum Arthropoda; class Insecta; order Hymenoptera; family Andrenidae; genus Andrena; species Andrena chrysosceles. The sequence goes on along the minus strand of OY979766.1, from coordinate 1,790,738 downwards.
CACTTGGAGTGCATTTTAATGAAAAGTCCCATAAGTAACAGAGTTACTCTAAACTTGATGAATCATCCGTTAAACATATTCGAGTCGATACTTCATTCCTTATAGAAAGCTATTTTATTTTAAAATTCATTCATAGTATTGATTATGGAATGCAAAATAAAAAATAAGAAACGGAAAATGTAACATTTAGCCCTGGTCTCCCCTACTTCAGCCAGAAAAATAGCAACATTTTAAGTTCAAGTTCCTTGAAGTTATTTGCAATGTTACGAACAGCTCTGGTCCTCCGTGACAATTTTTCGATTTAAATTCCTGTATCTACGAGTCACGCCCCGAACTCACGCTGACCGATTACATATTCAACACGTCGTGCTCTCGTTTCATCCTGTTCGCAGAGTCAGTTTCGTTTTGACAACGAGTGTTACCTGAATCTGCCTGACAATCACAAAAGGGTGAGTGATGAGCCGGAGCTCGCGAGCATGGTGGACCAAAGTATGCAAACTGTAAGCATTTTTATTTTCATTTCCCGTTTACATTTGATTTGCACATTGTTTAATCACTCTGTTACTGCGTTCGAGTTCATCAGAGGTAATTACCCGATTATCGACCATCACTACGAATATCTTTCCCCCAGAACAATGAGTTCTCCCTTCGGACCGTTACTGCGATACATAAGTTTGTATCTACCGATTGCTGTCACTGCTTGTTGTGAAATTTTCTATTTTACACGCTGATACGACGTGCCTACGCGCTACCAATTCAATTTTGTCTGCCTGATGCTTCTTTACCATAGGGTACACGGTAGCATTTCAATTTCTTTGCCGCCTGCTGAGTAGTTTGTGTTTTAATTTTGTTGTTATACATGTAGCAAACTGTCCCTATCGACATTTCCCATTTGTCGGCAATATAAGCGAATGTACAATCTGCTGTATCTATTCATTTGGATAGCGTTGATATTGATAGCAATGAACACCACGACTAATGGGGTAAAGGAAATTTGGAAAATCGTTTTAGAAGTGTGAATGTCTCCTTGATTTGAACATGTACCACAGACTACTTAAACTAAAATCACGTTGGTTCTCTTTGTGACGTTGGTGTGTGGCACGTTTGTTCGTTTAACATATAGCCATCGTTTCAAATGGTTATGAATAAACTTTGTGAGTTCACGTCCTTGAAGGGATCCAAAGTACCGGAATAAGAAAATACGAACAAGAATGCCTGTTTGCGATTGCCTCGAGTGAACTTTCAGAGATTAATTATGACTTTGCGGTGACGGACCGACTGCAAAGTATGTCGGAAGAACGTTTGAACGATATTAACAATGATATTTTCTAGGTGCTTTACGATGGTAAGCTGTCGAATGCAATTGTGTTCATGTACAACCCGGTAGCAACGGATTCTCAACTTTGCCTGCAAAGCGCGCCGAAAGGCAACGTCTCCTATTTTGTACATACGCCACACGCCCTTATGCTGCAGGTAAACCTTGGAACACGCGCGTAACAGATAATCGAGCAGACATTTGAAGAACCACTGATCAAACTCTATACTATCTATTTGCAGGATGTTAAAGCTGTCATCACGCATTCCATTCATAGCACGTTGAACTCAATCGGTGGCATTCAAGTACTGTTCCCTTTGTTCTCGCAACTAGATATGCCTTACGATTGCATAGCGCCCAACGATGTTAAACGAGATCCCACGTTATGGTAAATTGCCTCTCGAAATTGAAAGTTTCTTGATAAACGGAAGCTGCTGTACGACGGCGAGAAGCGCGCTGCATAACGCCATTGTGAATTTCAGTTCGAAGCTATTGGGGTTTATTTGCGACTTGGTGGAGAGTTCGCAGACCGTGCAGCAACACATGGTACAAAACAGAGGGTTTCTGGTAATTAGCTTCATGCTGCAGAGAGCAAGCAGAGATCATCTGACTACGGAGGTCCTCGCGTCTTTCCTGGAACTGACGAAGCACCTGGTCACCTGCCTCAGCGCGAACAGCGACTTGTTATTGAAACAGGTATCGATTAAGTCATTAGTTCGGATTCAATACGAGATAGAATTAAACCTAGTTAGACTTAATGAAATTACCCGAATGAAGTCCTTCGAAGTAGAAACAAATTGATTTGAAGTTTAATCGAATCGAAGTAGATTTAAGGAAACCAATCGAGTCGAAGAGCATAGTGTGCACGAAAGTAGTAAAGGGCGATCAATCGTACGCCTCATCCATTCAACCAGTTAAGATAATCACATCGATTCAACTTAGTAATTAAATATTGATCTTGGAGCAAAATGTTCGCTTCAATGGACCAAATATAGTCTCGCGACAATCGATGAATTATCTTCGCTGATACATCCCAAAAATATAAACTAATTTAATTCAAGTTCGTTAGTCCCTCGAATTAGATACAGTTGATCATTGTACGATTAGGCAGTCGTATTAGGTCATTAGGGTTTGTATCTCTGAAACTAACTATAGATGGGACAATATCAACTGGCTGCTCAGTTAGGTCATTTCGGCGAATTAATAGGAATTGTATCCGGCATGATTTGTAGTGGAAGAAGTAATCTTAAGTGACCAATTGAATTTGTCCTATCTATAGTGAACTTTCCACAATAAGAATACCTCATTATGTCACGAAGCATTCATGATGTAGCCCTAACTTCCCTTTTCCTACGTTATGTAGCCACTTTTGTCTATTTTCTGAGTACATAGAATATTCCCTAAAATTCATCGATCCTTTTTCCATCACTGTATATAATAGCATGGGCGAAAAATGTGCTGGTCTATAATTTTTGTTATACCCATTTGTCCTATGTATCTTGCAACATGGTTTCTTTAGACGATCTAATGAATGATCTGAATGTTCGCTGCCTATAGTCTATGTATATAATTTTTGCTTGCACCGTTTACGCGACGTTCTGAAGCACGTATACTTTCTCATAAACATTATGTTAATCGAATCTTTGGATCGCATGTAATCTACCGACTTTTAGGCTTCCTGATTTCATAATATGGCTACGCAAAATATTTTTGTTCGTACTCTATATCGCTTCCACACGAAGATTTCTGACTATTGTTTTGCAATGCTGTCGAATATTTCTCTTTGCTGTGACAAGTCTTTCTGAGTTTCTATTCTATAAAGTAACAGCGCCGGAAGCATCTATCACGGAGATCCTGTCTTTTGTCTAGAATTTTCAAGTTTCTAAATATTTCGCATTATATTCTATCGAGGATGTCTACTGCCTTCAAGGAAGCTACTTAATTGTTTTGTCCCTATGCGCACAATTCAACTGAATATTGGGGCATCCTTTACCCCGCGACAAACAGCTAAATCATGAAAAAAAGGAAAATCGTTCGACTGTCTATTTCGAAACATGTTAAACCAAATTTGTTAAGAAAGTCTTTGTCCCTGTATCCAACTCTAAACTTGCCTTAATATTGCCTTCGAAGTGTTAAAAAATATCTCAATATTAATTTCGATGCATGACATGTCACTCTGTCGTTCTCAATCTCTCTTTCTCTCTCTCTCTCTCTCTCTCTCTGTCTCTCTCTAATAACTTCGCGATGAATTTATTGGCATCCTTCACTTTTTCTTTAGTTCTTCCCCGCGTGCTTACTATACGGTTCCCTTGCACAATCGTAAGTGTTCAACTCCTACTTGAAATCCCTGACAAGGTTTAGTTCGTGCGAGGACAGCATTGAAACTGTCTCACATTCTTTCCCCATTAATTAAGAATTTCTGTGAGACCTCGCCTAAAAGCGAAGGGCGTAACGAAAGAAGTGTCCCCGAACTAAGCAGGGTAACAGTAAGATACGAGTACGTGGAAATACATAAAAGTCGGCTAGATTGGTGTGTCCGAAGAACAGGCAGATCCATGGTGATGTAGTTGTTTTACTTTTCATTCCTAACATGGCAGCTATTGGATCACGTCCTTTTTAATCCCGCTCTATGGATATATACGCCGGCGCCAGTACAAACCCGGCTTTATTCCTACTTGGCCACAGAGTTTCTCAGTGACACGCAGATATATTCTAATGTAAGGAGAGTCTCCACAGTATTACAAACGGTGCACACGCTTAAATATTATTACTGGGTTGCCAATCCACGAGCCAAGAGCGGCATCAATCCGAAAGGCCTCGGTGAGCATCGTTCTGTCATCGACGAAGTTAACACTGCCACGTTTAGTATTTCATCATAATTGTCGATCAATTGCAGACGGACCGCGACCTCAGCAGAAGGATATTTTGACAATACGTCCTTATATTTTGTTATTTCTGAAACAACTGATAATGATCGGGAACGGAGTGAAGGATGACGAGCTGCAAAGCATTCTCAATTACCTGACGACAATACACGAGGTAATTTGTAGTTAGCTGTGAGCTGCGATGACATTATTTCAACGTCTCGTTCGTTTCTACAGGACGAGAACTTGCACGATGTTTTGCAAATGCTTATATCGTTGATGTCCGAACATCCGTCATCGATGGTGCCTGCTTTCGACGCGAAGCAAGGTGTCAGGACGATCTTCAAGCTACTGGCGGCGGAGAGCCAATTGATACGCTTGCAAGCCCTCAAATTGTTAGGATTCTTTCTCAGTCGCAGTACACACAAGTAGGTAGTCTAGAATTCTATAAACTAGAAGCTGTACTGACCATCTAAAACTTGGGCCTACTCACATTGCAGAAGGAAATACGATGTCATGAGCCCTCATAATCTGTACACGTTGCTTGCTGAAAGATTACTGTTGAACGAAGAGACGTTATCGCTACCAACTTACAACGTTTTATACGAGGTAGCCTTTTCGCTTCATAAATTGAATCTTTACCGAAATCTACTCCCATTACATTCTCTTTCGTTTATATTTCCAGATCATGACGGAACACATCAGTCAGCAGATCCTTTACGCTAGGCACCCGGAGCCAGAACCCCATTACCGTTTAGAGAATCCAAGTAAGTTCACTGAGTATCCAAATGAGACCAATGATCGCAGACAGAGCCGTACTACATATTCTGTGTATCGCTTCAGTGATCCTGAAGGTAGTAGCGACATTAATTCGACAATCAAAGCAAACGGAGCAATTGTTGGAGGTGAAGAAGCTGTTTCTCTCAGACATGACGTTGCTCTGCAATAACAATAGAGAGAATCGACGAACCGTTCTGCAGATGTCTGTATGGCAAGAGTGGCTGATAGCTATGGCCTATATTCACCCGAAAAATACGGAAGAGCAGAAGATCTCGGACATGGTGTACTCGTTGTTTCGCATGTTGCTGCATCATGCCATTAAGCACGAGTACGGCGGATGGCGCGTGTGGGTGGACACTTTGGCCATTGTACATTCCAAGGTGAATCTCTCAAAGCAACTTCGCCACCTAAATACTATGGATTTTATGTGTATTTCGATTGCGCAGGTATCCTACGAGGAATTCAAGCTTCAGTTCGCTCAAATGTACGAGCATTACGAAAGGCAGAGATCGGATAATATCACCGATCCTGAGTTAAGGCAGCAGAGGCCAATCAGCACTATCTCGGGCTGGGATCAACAGCATTCAGGGAATAATGGGTACACCAAACCGTCGCCCTGGGGCAATCAGCAGAATCACGACGCGCAACACGTAGAAAGGAACTATAAGGTTGGTATAAACTTTAAATGAAAATAAAATCGTGTGGTGGAAAGTTAAAAGGAATTCTACGATCTTAGAAGAGAGCCAGAAGCAATCAGTAAACATCGAGTATCTACTAATCCGTTTCGTAAATAACTACACAAATTTTCAGGAGTTTGACGCATCCGAGGGTAACGATCGATTGGAAGAGTCCTGCAGCTGCGACCTGAACTCGATCGACAACACCGAGAGCGACGGCAGCCCAGCAATCGTCAAGTCGCACAGCGAGACAATAGACACCCCCCAATCAAGCGAAGTGATATCCCTGGATTCCAGGTTAAGCGATAAACCGGAAACGCCTACGACGGCCAGAGAGATTCACACAGACACGCCGACGATCCTCGAGGAAGGGAACAGCGAAGCTGTCTCCATACCGACGACACAGGAGACCAGCGAAGTGATATCGATTGAGAGCTCCAGCGAGCTCTACAGCGAAGTGCACAAGATTGAAAGCCCCAGTCCCGATTCGATGGTAGTGCAAGAGGCTCTGAAGAAAGAGGAGGAGACTTTAGACCAGAAATCGCAGGACGCTGTTCCTCAATCCTCTCCTGCTAAACAACCGGAAGAAAGTACACAACATGAAAACGTTGAACAGGAAAAAGAAGAAGCAGAAGAACAGGGAGAAGAAGAAGAAGAAGAACCAGAAACAGAAGCAGAAGAAGAAGCACCAAAGGTTGACTCGAATGTGCCCGATATCATTGCTTCTGTTGCTCAAGAACCACAGGAAGACACTGAAACTCCTTCTGCAGAAAGCGAGGAGACCAGCACTGAAAAGTCTAGCGCGGTAGATAACGTTGCTTCGGATGACGACGTTAATCCTGCCACGGAGGATACTTCTGAGAAAACGGTGACGATAGAAGAAACTTCCACAGAGACTGTCCCTTCGATGGAACAAGTTGACTCGGAGAACACGCCAACCACTTCCCCTGGCAAAACTTCTCCGGAACCACTCAATATCAAGGATATAGAGAAGCTACAACTGGAGAACGACCGAGAGATAATTGATAGCGATACCTCAGAGGCGTACTTAACTCCGACGGAGAATCAAGAGAATTTGGGCGACATGAAGAGCAAGGACGCGGAGAAGATGGAGCAGGACGTCGTGGAAGATATCGAAAGCGCGGAGAAGGCGATTGACAAGGTTGAGAACGGTGAAAACGGTGAAAACGATACCGAGGAGGACTCAAAGAATCCCAATTGCTCAACTAGCGTAATAGAAAGTACCGAAGCTTGCGAGGAAAAGGTAGACGTAGAAGACGAGAAAGCGGAAGCAGTAGTGACTAGTGAGTTAAGTAGCGAGGAATGCGCGGTGGACTCTGTGACAGAGGAGAAAAGTGCTGTTATTAATGGTAACGACGAGAAGGTAACTGAAAAACATTCAAGGGAGCCGTCCACTATTTCTACTAACGTAAGTGATAATAAGCCAGACATTCCGGTGAGAACTGACGAGGTAGAAGTAACAGATAGTGTTTGTAGTAATAGCGATATTCAAAGTTCTGTAGATAATGTGACGCAAGTGCCAAATCCTAAGCAGCAAATTCCAACAATATCTACGGTCTGTGATGTAAATAAAAATATGCCCGACGGTGTGCCTCAAATCGTTAATTCTACTGTGGTTACGAGGGATAATTCGTTATTGAATGACTTAACTCCAGATCACGTAGATACCCATCGCAGATCCAGCTTACCGGTTGTCTCTACCGAGACAGCCACTGACGATAGCGTCAACAGTAACGAACCTCCTTCTTTACCCGTACCCTTGCGTAAAACATCGTCACCCCAGAAACGACCAAGGAGTGCCTCAACGTCCACTCAAGTGGATCCCAATCATTTCGGTAAGACGCCCTACACCCCGTTCATATTCATAATCACCTAATTTCTTACCACCGTTCCGAGAGTATTTACGATTACAATTGTTATTGTAGAATCAAAAAGATCGAAGCAAGGTAATCATTCTACAAGACCAATGTTCAGCCCGGGGCCGACTCGACCTCCTTTCAGAATACCAGAGTTCAAATGGTCCTATATACACCAGAGATTACTCTCGGATGTCCTGTTCTCGTTGGAGACAGACATTCAAGTTTGGAGAAGGTACACAAGCAATGGGGATTATAATATTTTGTGAATGGAAGGAATATGAGGTATAAAATGGTAGAGGGTGAAGAAATGGTAGCATATGAGTGAAGATGCCAAAGTTGCATTTTGCTTATTGTTAGTAACGCATGGAGAATTCTTTAATTGGATTGTGCCCTCAAGGAAATCAGTCTATACATCAATCAAGTATCCCTCAAGTACTTCCCCACATTCCTTCCATGCACGAGGATAATAAATTTTCTAATACAACGAGAGAATTTCAACGTTTTCTACTCCGGTTATAGTCACTCAACGAAGTCAGTGTTGGATTTCGTAAACAGCAGCGAAAACGCGATTTTTGTTGTGAATACTGTTCACCTGATCTCACAACTGGCCGACAATCTTATAATCGCCTGCGGAGGATTGTTACCACTTCTAGCATCGGCGACCTCGCCAAATGTATGTATCATTTATCTCCAAGTTCTTTTGTATTTCACATAGAAGAGCGTATCCGCGTGGAAAGTTCTTTTTGACGGATTTTTTTTTTTAATTCGTGCCTGGACATTCATAGAGCGAATTGGATGTAATTGAACCGACTCAGGGGATGCCGATTGAGGTAGCAGTTTCTTTTCTGCAAAGACTAGTCAACATGGCTGATGTACTTATCTTCGCCAGCTCTTTAAATTTTGGTGAACTGGAGGTTGAGAAGAATATGTCTAGTGGCGGTATTCTAAGGCAGTGTTTACGACTGGTTTGTATTATCGTCCACGTAGTAATTTAATTTCCTCAGATAGATACACTACTATTGTTACACTGCGCGATTCAAACTCTATTAAACTCTCTCCCTGCGATTTCGCTCGCGGAATAGTCTATAAAATTGATATTCGCCCGACAAGAATTACGTTAACTGTTTATAATGCACATCGATTAGATTCACCCAACCAAAGCACATTACAACAAATGAAATCTATTACAGATGACACAAACACCAATTTCAGATCAAACCCTCTTCCCTAGTTTAGAATATTCTTTATTTATTTATTGCTTAATAGAATGAATATGATGATTTCCTATCTTCTACTTATAAAGAACTAATTTATATTTTTTTTTTTTTTTTTGAAAATTAGTAGTTAATATTACTTTTATTACTCAAAGATTATCTAGACTAGCTAGATAAAAAAATTCTACATAGTATCCAGCATATTAATTTCTACATATAAAAAATGTGATGTTTCCACGAAAACAAACTCAATGGAACACGTAACTTGATCCAAACGACCGAATTTTTCAAATCCAAACTGTGCAACTAATAAACCACAAAGCACATAAATGAATACTAACATTTTCCCAAACACCTAGACACTATGGTAGTCATAAACAGACTCTTATGAATAGAAATAGCTCTTAAACCAGCAGTGTATTAAATAGTGGTAATACTTTCAGCTTCTGTCTATGTATGATATAGAACTTCAACATGTACGTTTACACTATGTTTTTTTGTTATATTCATCTGATGAAATGCTTCTATAGGTCTGTACATGTGCTGTTAGAAACTGCTTAGAGTGTAAAGAACGTGGCAGATCGTACAGCATGTTAGGTCGGCAGATCGGTACTAGTAATAAATCACAGCACATACAGTCTCTCATACGAGGAGCTCAAACATCACCCAAGGTATGTTTCATCCGATCGAACTTACTTTATATAGACGAATGTGTTGTTGTCATGAATACTGGCAAACTGACACGCAATGTTTACTTATCCAAAGACATGTTACATAGATAATAGGATTGTCAGTGATCGTTCACCTCAACGCGTTTCGATGCTGCAATAAAATGGGATCTCTGTTTTTCTAGAACATAGTGGATAATCTGGCGCATCAGTTAAGTCCTGTAAAGGACCCTGAGAAATTGCTGCAAGATATGGACGTGAATCGTTTAAGGGCTGTGATATACAGAGATGTTGTAAGTATACGTCACAATTAGGCTTTGAATGCGGAGCAACGAAGAGAATATAGCTAACAAAGAGCGTACAATTTTCTCATTCTAGGAAGAAACCAAGCAGGCCCAGTTTCTGTCCCTGGCTATAGTTTACTTCATCTCTGTACTGATGGTATCAAAATATCGTGATATATTGGAACCACCAATATCCCAACGTCCGCCAAGTCCAGTTCAAACCATACAAACTAACGGCGCTGGTCTCCGACCAGGCAGCCCTTCAGGTAAGAAATGGATCGCTATCGTATAGAACAATTTCTTACAACAAACAAATGTATAAGATTACATTCCTTATAGAAATCTACGAACATTTACATTCCAAAGTCGGTTCTGTTATTAACATGTATAATTAAATGTACAGCGATATAGTAGACACGAGCGGAGTAGAGTAAAATCCCCAAGCATTTCTAACACGAAGATCAGAATACACTTAATGCTCTATGTTATCTGTACTGGGAAATGGTTAATAATTGTAAGTTGCAAAGATAATAACAGGAATTATTTGCAGGAGTTTTTAACAAGAAACATTAACGATACATACAGAGATTACTTAAATAGATGTTGATATTAAGACATGCATGTGGAATTTTAAACATATATATGTATTAACCCTCTAACAAACTACACAAAGAAAGTGTTGTCTTTAAATGAAGAATCAGTAACATTAATAATATCCAATTACTACTTCAAAACTCTTACATGTCAGATATGTGTTGTTGTATTCTCTAATCGCTGTGTTGAAAGTGTATTAAATGGCAAAGTCTACTTCTCTCTATACTTTAAATGTCACACGAACATTTAGCATGACTGCAGCTATACGAGCATGTTTCTCATGATGTTTAGACGTTTAAGAAGTCAATAATAAGTACCGATACTGTGTTCAAATTCGAATTGCAATTTAATCGCGACGAGTGGCAAATGCAAGCAGCTAGATGTAAAATATTTATTAGTACCGATAGAAGCATAGATTGAAATCTTCGGTAATCGATCAAGCGAAATAACAAATAAGAACATTTATACATAACACAAACGTATGTGCAAATATGTAGCTAATGTGGAACACTGTGCACTTTAATTGTGTAGCTGCAAATTAAACAACAGCACATTACACTGAATAGAGCCGCATGTCTAATTGCACTGTATGAACGATTTTATATGTATCTGACAGTGAGAGTTTTGATGTTTGTCGAATGCATTAGCACTTTCTTTTGCATTTAAATTCAATTTTTATTACGCCATTGTTATTTTACATTATGGAATACAGAATCTTCTCATGTAAAAGAATGAATTCAAGACAAGATACAAGCTGTGGTAAATTTTAACATAAACCAATCAATGTCAAGCTACTATACTGAAAGTTCTTTCGAGAATAATTGAATGTTCAGTGACGTGTATCGCATAAATGTTGTACTCTAACAATGTATTTTATCTTTGAACCATGCGATGCTCCTAAATTCAGTATTCTACACTACTTTCGAATAATGAAATAATTTACTTGTTTCGCGTGAAAGTGCAAACACATTCGTTGTCTTCATTTTACTGAGTTTCACTCTACTAACCATTTAAATTGATATAAAAGTTGGAAAATGGTAAAAACTTACGTGTGCGCTAAAGGTTTCTCACCTGCGAAACACTGATTACTGTCAAAGGAAAAGCATGCTGAAAGAGAAAAATATCGCGTTCTTAACCGACGTACGTTTTGTTTGCTAACAATACCAACTGTAACATTTATATTGGAGGTACTACGCGCGTCAGTAGAATCGCTATTTTCATTACACATTATAATAATTGAACGTACGAATACGAAATTTCATTCATGAAAATTTGGAAATAGTTATTGCAATATTCCCAAGTAAATATTAATGCATCGTACTTTTTATACATTCATTTATAAACACATCACTGATGTACGTAGTCCCGTTCCCGCGCTTCTTTAGATATTCCTGCAGTTCCGTCTTAAGATTAAGACGAGTGCGTTGTGTAAAGAATAAGTGTGTTCAAAAAGGTGAATTTTCATGGAGTAAGTATTAGAGATAGAGAGAAATTTCTTATCAGTTACCGGTAAAGATTCAACCGCACAGTTTAGTATATGAGAAGTATACACAGTAGTGTCAAGATTGGGCTTTTAAACCTTTAACTCTATCGGTATTATAATCACAACGCTTAGCATATTCTTTGGACAGGAAACGTTTTTAGACCGCGTAAGATTGTTCCATTCAATAACATATATCATTTAATTAAACAATTATAAGCATTGAAAACATCAAAAGGGTTTAATAGTAAGAGTTTTAATGAGGGAATAAAACATAAACTTATCCCTAATTGAATATGATCAATGAGAATATTCGTGACAGTCGCAAATCTGGCATTTCAGTACCCACGCGTAATCTAGTAGTCGCAGTAACGGTTGGAAATTGGAATAATGGTTGCGCGGCAGATAGAGTGAAACCCAGTAGCCAGAGTAAAATGTCACGCGAGATAAGAGAATACGCACGACAGAAACGAGGGCATAGGATCGAGAATCGTGGTAACGTGGTAAATGTGGTTCCTCAGCAGATGGGAATGGTGGTGGAGGAGGGCGACCCCTGTTTCCACAGTGGTCTCACCACGTGTACCCACAGTTCCTCCCGGGATCTCACCCTAACGCCAATGCGAATGCCAATGCCAATGCCAACCACCACATCAACCAGCACCACCACCAGCACCCGCTACCGGCTGCCAGGCACTCTAATCGCCAGCCCCCCTCCAACTATTATCTCCCGAATCACCACAGTAATCATTATAACCATCATCCGAGTAACCATAACTATCATCGTCATCACCATTACCATCATCACAATAACAACAATCACCATCATACGCTTCAAAAGCATATCGATCAGCCCCGAAATCTCTGTCATAGAAACTCCGGTGTCGGTCTGCAAGGTAACTCGATTGCCCGAACGTTGTTCCACGGAATGCTCCACTTAATTTTTTCAGTTTGTTAATTTGTCTGGCCTGCTCGACTTTTACTTGCCAAACGAGCCAGCTATACCGATATACTTCTTTTCCTCGTTTCTCTGTTCTTCGTTTCTTTGGTTTCCGTCTTCACGCCAGCCAAGACATGTCTCTGTCTTCAGTCTGCATGTTGCCGTTCACTGGTGAATTGTACATATACAGCCGATTTCAGATTTGATCTACACACACACACATATGCACGCTTCACGAACATGAGCACACACGCATCAGCGTTACTATGATTTTCTTGTCCGGTGATCGAACCGTTTCGCAGCAATGGAATTGTTTTGTTTGATTTCTGGCGTACCTACTTGCCTTCGCCGTGGCTGTATTGAGTTCCCAGCAGAGCTTTTAGTTCTTTCGTTGCGAATATAATTTATTCGGTTGCGCTTGAATTTCTCGTTAAACGTGAAAGATAATACTGGATAATACTGTTTGCGACACGTGCGATCCTACAATGTTTGAACGTTTGAGACACACGAACCGTTTGCACACTGTGAATGAGAAATGTGCACTACTTACATACCATTTGCGAGCAAATCAACAAGCCTGCATGTTCGTTGCAATACAGCTGTACGTAATGGCGTGAATTTCTTTAACACTACTCCTCTTGTTCCAAAAAAGAAGACACGTATAATACAGTTACTGTTTTGTAGTTTGAAAATTGACACGTACATACGTGACATTGAAAGTATCTCTTGAAAAAGTTACCGTAAACTGTGGCGAAAAAAACAGCTCTGTCGTTGTAAATCGAAGAATTCTTTTGAAAAATCGCTGTTCGTATGTGCTTGAGAAAATTTTTTTACCGCCGAGCCGAGTATGTCGCTACTCTGAAAGTTATAGTCTCCTTATGCTCGCTGTAAGATTAAAGCATTACTTTACCCGTTATAATTATTCGAAGTAAAAGGAAACTGTCGTTGCCAGATACTGGAACGCTCCGATTCAGATAGAACTCTTTCTTCCATTAAAACGGATGCGGCGAAGCAGGTTTCCTTGAGCTTCAAGTTGCTAAATAGTTCTGAACGCTTTAATTACGTACCTGTTACGCTTCGTTTTTCTCCTTTCCGTTTTAAATTCCTGCACTATAATGCATCTCCTTTCCTATACAATGCGATCGACGTAACATCCTTCAAAGTGTAAGAAAATTATTCTCAACCGGATGTGAGACTGATAAGATTAACATTCCGGAGGAAATCTGTGGATGTAATTACATCGCGAGGATGTAATTCTCGTCGATCGCATCAGCGTTCATGTCATGCGCTTTGCAAGACAATTTCTCGGGTACATTTTAAAGCACGTGCTATCACGCTATTAAAATGTGTTCCCAGGAAGCGGAGGTATCATGAGCCAGGCTGGATCTCAGGATGACGGCGAATACGAAGTGATAATTGTTGACGAGAACAATTCCTCGATCTTGGCAGACCACGATGTTTCGTCGTCCGGCCCTCCATCGACCAAGGTAAGTGACCGCAGAACATCTCCACCCTCGTATCTCTTCGACAAGGTCCAATTTTATTCTGCGTTTCATTTAAACGTGCGACAAAATAAACACGATCTACCTAGATGCGTACATCGGGATTAATTGATCCGATATCACTCAGGTAAAAAGTCTTGTGAACCTTTGCTGGATAGTGTCCCTTCATGAGAGTAACGAGAACAAACAGTTTAAATGTACAATTTCACGTATACAGAAAGATCTGCGGTAACTTTACTATTTGAAACTGCATGCTTTCCCATTGGCAAGGAATGTACTCGTGACTTTTAATATCATACCTCCGCTTATATTTGTACCTACAGTGAACACGCGTTCCTTAAATTATGACTGGGAAAAGTTCCATGTAATTTTTCGATGATACTCTAATGGCAATATAAGTTTCGCACCTTTCTGTCACGCACGATCTACGGTCTTTAATGAAATCGACACTTTCCGCCCACACGATACGCTTTGCATTCGTTTATTCGACTGTTACTTTCCGATAATTCTTCTGTAGATACTGAAAACCCAAAGTCTACATACCCCTTTTGGTATTATCGATTTCAAGGACAAAAAAATTGCATGCATCCCAAGTGCTAATAACGTAACAACAGATGGTAGATGTAAAAGCGAAATAAATTAAATAGATTTCAAAGTATTGGATCAGCCGATGCTAGTTGAAGTTCTTATCGAGTACCGTCTCTTCCAAGTAGCTTCCATGTATATTCTAGTTCACACGTTAGAGAACCCTGAAGTACTTATGTGATCCAATAATGTAACCGTAAGATGCAGTTTCTGCTACATCCAGCATGTAGTGTTCATTTAGTGTTCTATTGCACTTGCGTAGTCCAGACAAGTCATATTATATAATTATCCATTTATAGTTGTATTCTCGCACGTGAAGTTTTAATTAAACATTGAACGACTACGTCCAAGATATGAAGCACTTAAGCCCGATTGAATTGTGTATATATTTTCGTGCGTACATCCCCCACGAGGATATTATCTATACGTGATCTCTGACACTTCGAAGCATGCCATACCTTTATTCTTTAATTTTTCTCATCGTTAACTTCCTCTGCTTGCATTGCTATGCGTACTAACTACTGGTTCTGAAGGGAGGTCACAGTGGTGTGCCTCGGCCACGGACAATCCTCGAGGATTACACCTCGTCAGAACCAACGCTTGGCTCTTCAACAAGACCCGAACCACTGCCACGAAATATCCAGGTAAAATTTGACTTGAGTACGGACTCGGGTGGAATCTCAAAAGAGAATCTCTCTGCGCATTGAATCAAACACCTCTACCGATCGTCCACGAGTTTTGGGAGCGTTCGAAAAGCCATTTTCAAATTCACTTTGTTCGCCGCTCGCGCGTTTCTCTGTCGGGAGCAAGGAGAGCTGCGAACCACGGCGCGCAACAATGCCCACTCGACGGGTATGCAATAACAATAGCGAACGATATTCAATAAGAAGTAGAAATGAATTTCGCGTTCCTCCAGTGTTCATCCGCGTAGCTGCCTTTCCGTTACGTACAATTCATGGACGTAATCTACGTAATTATATTACGTATCACCATCGGAGCTTGAAAATCTAGGAAGCTTTTATTACTTGTTTACACGTATTAGATGATTGCGTATTTGTGGTGTACGGTTAATTGCATGACGTAACGTAAGTGCATAGCACGCGAGACTAAATCGCAGAGTATATCGTTTGATTCCTATGAGTAAACGTTCCTAAGTCTGTTATAGATCTTTAAGACTATATACATATACATATATAGTGTGTTAAACGAAAGCTAGGCTTTCGTTAGAAGTAATCAGTACCGTAGCAAAGTAGACGTAGTTTTCTTTCGACTTATCTTCACTTTAAAGTAATTCTATGAAACACAACCGAACCAAGACAAAGTTACTTTAAACTAATTACCTACTAATTAGCATAAAACGCACCTTGAGGTCGCGCCCAATCCTCCACCCGCACTTTTAAATCTCCTCGAATATACAATAACTTCCAGATTGGTGTCCCAGCACATTTATCGAGTCGTCGATCGATACGTCGCGACTTTAATCGACCCCTTTGTTCCAATTTCTCTCAGAGCAACGATTCCAGCGAGGAGACGGTACATCGCAGCAATATTACCGCGGATCCAAGTCCATCCGAGGTTACCACTGACAACGAGATCAAGCACAACAACTCCTCCGAGGAGGCTTGGACCGATGTGAACCTGAACGAAGACGGGGACACGATGCCGATCACGAATCAGAGAGAGGACCCGCGAAATATTCACAATATGGCTCACTCTCGCGGTAAGACTTCGGTCGACGGGCTTTCATATCGTCCCTAAAGTCTGTCTTTTCATCTGGCCCCAGAAATCCACCTGGCTCTTTCAGCACGTAGGTCGGAAAATATTTAAAGATCCCTGTCCGCGTGTGCAGGTGACATCCAAGACAGCGAAGGCAACGTTCTGGAGCAGGAGATGCTCGGGAACGCGGAACGCGGCGAGAAACCATCCGCGGAGATCTCTGTGGTCCGCGTACCGGACAGATTAGTGGTGACCTCCGCATCGCCGAGGCCCGACGATCTACCGATCAAAGGACTCGTCGATCACTTGCCAGTGCCGACGCCCTCGCGCGAGGCGTCCCTCACGCAGAAGCTAGAAATGGCCCTGGGCTCCGTGTGCCCTCTTCTGCGGGAGATCATGGTGGACTTCGCTCCGTTTCTATCGAAAACTCTCGTCGGCTCGCACGGCCAAGAATTACTGATGGAAGGAAAAGGTAGGACTCGCGAACGTGCACCGATCGATCCATCACTTCGCGCAGTTCGGCGCGCTTTCTAATATCCGTGAAACCATGTCCGGGTTTAAAGAGGTTCGAATTATCCAATATAATTAGCCCCCTGACCGATTCGAGCGTATTAACGACACGTAGGGTCAGCCAGTTTCTCAATAGAGCGAGCGTCGAACGTGCTTTCGAAAACTGATAGAGAAATAAAGGAGATAAGCCGGAGACGGGTAACATATTCAGAGGAGTCCGTTTAGATATGTACGGGCGATAAATAAAAATTCCAGAAGATCTAACTGATGCAGGGAATTCGGCAGGATTTTCGTCATTTTTATCGTCGATCTTTCGTCCATCGTACGAAAGGTATTCAAATTAGTCACTTTATAGTTTCGCTTAGGAAGATGGAAGGCTTATACTGGATAATCGCCGGTCATTTGTATTCACGTTGCGCGAGCATTCTGCGGCACTTCGCGGGAATTTTATATTCGTGGAACGTCGCGAATGACGGCCGTGCCACGGTATCGATGCGCTTTATTTTTAACAACGCTCGAAGCGACATATCCAGCGTTGTTTATAAATCACTCGGCCGTCTATGCCTCTTCTATTCCTTCCCCGGATCGTCTCTTGGCTCTCCATGCCCCATGTTTACAGCCAGAACCGAAATATTTTCGCTTCTTTTTTCTTCTTCACCTTTGCGTCCTTCGTTTCCGTCCTCGTTTTGTAAGCGTTTAACGATTCGCTCGTATTCTTGATTGCTAGGTCTGACCACCTTCAAAAACAGCAACTCCGTGGTGGAACTGGTGATGTTACTTTGTTCCCAAGAATGGCAGAATTCCTTGCAGAAGCACGCAGGTCTGGCTTTCATCGAGCTCATTAACGAGGGACGGTAAGAAGGCCTCATTATGATCATCGTTAGAACGAACGACAGAGTTATAGTGCGTGCAGTAAACCGCGGCTGAACATTCGCCGTTTAGCGTCGTAAAAGTTTACGTTTATGTTGCGCAGGTTACTGTCTCACGCGATGAAGGATCACATAGTCAGAGTGGCCAACGAGGCTGAATTCATCCTGAATAGGATGAGAGCGGACGACGTACTGAAGCATGCTGACTTCGAGGTGTGTAGATGTCTTTATATCTTTATCCCGGGGCAATTAGTTTTTATATCCTGATACGTATACATTTTCTACCTGGGTATGGACCTCTTACATCTGCTTCTGAACCTGCACCAATGGTGCTTACCTATCGTGAACGTTTTGTCTCAGTCTCAGTGCGCGCAAACGTTGCTCGACCGACGGGAGGAAGAACGAATGTGCGATCATCTGATCACAGCTGCTCGAAGACGGGACAACGTGATCGCCAGTAGATTGCTCGAGAAAGTCCGAAATATCCTGTCCAACAAACATGGTGCTTGGGGGTACATGGATCCAATGGCTGCAAAGTGAGTCATTATCTTTATACGCTGTTGGCTACGAAAACTTATTTGGAGATGATTTCAGGGGGGCTAGGTATTTGTCGAGATAGAATCTATTGAAAACTTGGGTAACTCGGTTCATGGATTATTTAATCCCCCGACAAACGAGAAGACCTGAATTGGGTTCGAATCTCTTGCGAATTTCCGAGAGTGAATTCCGGGAACATTTGAACGCAGGTTGGCTGAATACTGGAAGCTGGATGCTTGGGAGGATGATGCACGTAGACGTAAGCGTTTCGTGCACAATCCACTAGGCTCGAGCCATCCCGAAGCTACACTGAAGGCGGCCCTTGAACACGGTGCACCCGAGGATGCGATCCTTCAAGCGCGTGAAGAGTTTCACGCGCATCTCGCAGCCTCGCGTGCACATCAGCAGCAGTTGCAGTCGGCGGATCTCATGGACGACAGCGAGCTGTTGTCAGATGACAGGGACCTCGACAACGATCTGACAGGTTAGAATCTTTCGTTTAGTTTCGTTTCATTTCGCTCCTATGCCGAGCGAAGCGTGACGGGCTACTTGCATGACCGTACCGTTCGAATTGTAATATACTTAAGCTACAACAAGATCGTGTTCTGTCAGGCCCAGTGAACATCAGCACGAAAGGAAAATTGATCGCGCCAGGTATCGTGGCTCCCGGTATTATCTCCGTGACGTCCACAGAGCTGTACTTCGAGGTAGACGAGGACGACCCAGACTTCAAGAAGATCGACGCTGAGGTAAGTCAGTGAATAATGTTTTGGTGCATGCGATACTTGAAACTCGCGAACAGTGGTATACGGGGAGCATACGCGATCGCCATATAAAGTCGCAAGTAATTAATTATGATTATTTATCGATATCTGGTGTATTACTTAGTATCTTACACACTCATCCGTGTCAGTAAGGAACTCTTTAAGTCACGACACATAGCTTTCGAGCACCAAGAATATTACTCGATTCAAATGTACCTATACTTCAACTTTTCCTCGAATCGCGAAAGATAGTTCAGAATTCGAACGCTCATTATTTTTGCAACTGTATTTTCTCGGTTGCATTTATCACCTGTCACACGTAATCTTAATAATTAATCACTATGTCAGTCCCTCCGCGTTAAGATACCGTCTATTACATGCATTTGGAGCAACTTGTTGCATTCGCGAAGCTATCTCCTTGAAATATGGTTACCGGTCGGGCTTACAGATAACGTTACCTCGCACTGAAATCCAGGACCACGCACAAACTCATTTTACGAGGCGAAGTCGACTTCTTGCGAACTCGTTTCGCAGAAGAAGTCTGAAACACGTATATACACAGAAACGATGACGTCGACGATCGAATTCTTTAGAATCGCACACGGTTAACTTTCACGTATTCGTGAAAACTCGCGTAACGGCACGATAAAATGCCCACGGTGATATAAAATTAGCCAAGAATTCCATTACTTCCGGACGTAGGGCAGTTTTTCCCGCGCCGCTTCGGCGCTGATAGGTTCCGACATTGCCATCTACAATTTTCACGCTGGTAGGAACGCTCCGGCGACAAACGGTATTAATCACAGCTTACTTGCATTTGAATGAATGCGTATCATAAATGATGAGACGTGGCGAAAGCTTCCACGATACTGACCCCGGGCGGCTCTAGGGTTCGGAATTGGTTCGGACGTGTCCTTGTCTATCAGCGTCCATAATGTGGTCACGTTCCGCGAAGGTGGTCATCCTAAGGGAAAAAAGAGAGAGGTAGAGATAAGGGACGGGGACCGAGAGAGAAGGCCTGGAAAGACCTAGAGGCCGATTATCATATATCGGTCGTAGATCTCGCGTTTGTATAACTAGGGAATAAAACAAACAGGGAAGGGCCCCATGGGGTCGGCCGATCTTCAGGGTCGGCAATTATGAGCCCCCCGCGGGGCCCGGTATCTACCTACCCACGTCTTCTCTCTTCCTCTCTCCCCGGCTTCCATCGCCTCGCCACGTACTAACCACACATCGGTGGCATAGGTGAACAGACAGCTCCTCAGGAATGCACTCGAACTACCACGCTTTCCTACCTATCTAGTAACTATGGCACGTTCACTACGGCATCCTGTTTATGCGATTCTTGACAATTCGATGGGAACAAAAATCTCGGCGATCGAATTCCGTGCTGAATGATTGGAAAAGTGCTTCGAGAGTCTTACATTCCATAAATGTTGGGAAGTAGATTAAAGTACGAGTGAAATGCTTGCGTCTCCCATTCGATTACCATGATTACTTGGTCGTGATAGCTTTAACGAACTCTGAATTACCGCTGCTAATGGTACACGGTATTCCTAGATGACCACCGTTCTAAGTAGAAACGGAATACTGTCCCTCGCGATGGAAAACCTTGATAATAGTAATTTTCTTCGAAACCTGCGCACTTTCCTTCTTTGAAACAAAGGAGCTCCCATATAATTCCTCTGAACGCTCGTCTTCGAACACGGAAAACGTTCAACGAATCCTGCGGGCACTTGAGCGGCCAGTTCCAGGGTCGTCAAGAATTCCTCGCTTTCCGAGGATTTCGTCGTGTCCACCTGTCGTCTCCGATATATCTCGACCGGGGCAAGCTCGTGAATAGAAGAGCACGAGCTCATTCTGCCTCTTAATTGGAATCCTCCTCAGACAGAAACGCTGGACACACCTGGAAGCGTGGAAGAGAAAGGACGAGCGTGGAACAGGGAGGCAGGCGGAGGGAGAAAGTGATAAAACGAGAAAAGGGGAAAGAGGATAGAGAAAAGGGCGAGAGGAGATAGGAAAGGAGAGAAAGAAGGAGAGATACTATAGTTGGTTCACGATCGAGACACGCTCATTAGTCGAGGATGTCCCGAGGGTAGGCGGGAGGCTTCGTCGAATTCGTAGGCGATGGATCACTCGATAGTCGAGTGGAGACTTAAGCGATCGTAATGCGCGGCCGTGGTGGAGGCTGCATCGGGAGTGGCCCCAGGCGAGGCACTGCATATCGGTGAACTCTTGGTGCTTACGCTGCCCTCCTACTCGCCGATCGCGCCGATTTCTCCCTCCTTCCAGCTTTTATAATGGTCCGGGCAAACGTATTTATCGTGATTTATTGTTTACACGGGTCTCCTTTCTCCCGGCCTCGTCCTGTCCCTCTCGCTCTCCCTTCTCCTCCCCCTGCTGTCCCTCTTTCAACGGGTTCTGCGCTAGAGATAGAGGATGCACACCGTGCGATTACGTCCGATGTAAATTATTGATCGTCCGCGGCGAACATTAATATCTAAAACAAATAATGGACCGTTACACCCCCCTCCCCCTCCCTTTCCTCTTGAACACTGCGCCCGTTGAATCGAACTCCCATTGATACACGTGCTCCTCTTTTTTCCCCTCCTCCTTGCGAGTGCCTTTCGTTTTCTTCCTTTACGCTCATCCTTCATTCCCCGACTCGTTGTTTGGAGTAGTAATTAAGTCTCCACGCGGTTCCACGATTGCTCGTTTTATCGAGGATGCTGCCTCGCAGGCGGGGCTCGCGTTACGCAACGGGGAAAACCGATGAAAACTCGAGGGGGGTGACCGTAAGACGTTATTGAAACTTCTTCCTTATATGCGGTTATTATGCCTGTTTACGGTGTTCGCTGCGGATCCGTGCGCGGCTCGCGTGTCTCGTGAAAGGAGGCAGCACGGTAATTGCTATGCTATCAGACACGCACGATTCTCTCGTTACACTGGTACCCTTGGCAGCCGTTCGACATTTGCAGAAACTCTTTTTCCGCTGGAACTCTTCACTCATAATGATTAGAGAAATCTTTGCCCATTCGTTGAATTCTTAACATGGCCTGGCATTTAGAATCCACCGGGACTATACCTATGTATAACCGTGCAAGACTGCACAAGAAGAAACGTCGTATATTTCAGATCTCCACTGTCGTGGTACACTCTCCTATCAGCTCCCCATTTTTCTACTACCATCCCGAAGTCAGCATCGCGCGGGAAAGCCCGGCCGAGAAATCTTTGCGACCTCGAGCGTCTGTATTAAAATTCACGGTAAAATATGCGGAAAAGGAACGGCTGTTTGAATAGGAATTACTGTATTTTCCCGGGAAGGCTCGTCTTATTGGCAACTATAACGGGGCGAGCGATTGCTGGGACGTACATACCTTAGGCCTTAGGGGTAGGTCGCGCCGGGCATTAAACCGCGCGGTGTCGCGGGGCTCGCATTTTTATGGAAACCCGCCGGCGCCTAAAGCTCCACGGCCTGTGCTATAGTTATCGCAGACGCACGCTGGGAATATCTTCACGGGATACTTATACGGCACGAGGAAGACACAGGGAAGCCGGGAGAGGTGAACGAGAAAGAGGGAAACAGACCCACCGGACAGGTGGTCCCGTGGCCATTGCGTTGGCGCATACTCATTGGCAAGTAGGATGCCATTAACGGGAGTACAATATCGCGAAAAATCGAAAAACGCCGGATCGTTTATCAGCCGACTCACGACCAGACACTCGGCTATACATCATGTCGCGGCAAAGATTTTCGATTTATGGATAGGAGAGAATATTGCGGCTCACAATCACCGCGAACGAGAGGGGCGCAGGAGGGGGGGGGGGGAGGAAAGAATCCGTGGCCACCTCGTTGAGAACGTGTATACGCGTACCGGCGTACCTACCTATCTGGTCGCGCGGAAGGAAATTCCGGGACTCGCGAGTTTTGCAAGCGTTGCAGCCTTTGGCAGAGCAAGGTTAATTGTTAATTAGAACGCGCGCGTTGCAACACTCGTCTTTTTAGGTAACCGGTCGTTATCGGGCGTGGTTTCCTAACCAGTTCCTATGATTATTCATCGATGTATGCAAAAGGCTCGAGACGAGGATTTTTCAGGAAATTAATAAGCTGCTCCGGTTATCGTAGCCATTGACAGCGTAACGGGCCGCTTATCGGGGCTGACAGCTGTGGAGCAGTTGATTAGCCCCTTTCCTTGAGGATATCACGCGCTCAAAAGAGTTTAAACGCGCGCGAAAGATTCGCCCGCAAATTACTGCTTATTAATTCTAATACGAATGTATCATCCGAGCGGCTGGTAATTTGCATCTCTGTCCCGACGGTTTAGCGGAAATCAGTTTAGCGATACGCGCCCGAGCGCATGTCGTTAATTAACGAGTTAACATGTGCGCTGCGCTTATAATTATATCTCGTACGAATTTATTATCTCAGCTCGATGTTGCGGGCCTCTCGAACAAAGAAAGCACAGACGTAAGAACGGATCGTTCGCGGAGGGCGTGCACTGTAAAGAGACCGAAGAGAAATGGCAGGAAGGCGGGAAAGTTACTTTGAACGAGCACCGATTTAATGTTATGCGATTATGCCCTTCCGTGGCAATGCATATGCATGATATCCGCGCGCAATATATAGCGAGTGACGTGGAGATAATGCAACTGTAATTATCTTGTGCTGGACACGAGCGACTCAAAAATCGTGCATGAGCCGGTAAACACAGTCGTTGGAAGTGCAATCGTATTTCCTTCCACTAGCGCCGCACGGGCGTTATCTATCGATCTCCGGATCATACCTACGCTCGTGCCGATAAATAATATGCCTCGTTGACTCGTGATATGGTTCGCTGCTGCGCCAAATAGCTTCGTAATATAATCTCTTATTCCCTGAATTCAAAGTGTCCCTGCGCTCGATACTATGTGCATAGGTATAATAATCCAGTCACGGCACTTGCATAGTAATTCAGCGTTATTAATGCATGCACGATACGCGCCGTGTTATAACTTTCACAAAATATTGACTATAATTGAGGAACACTCGAAGCTCGCAATTCCCCTTACTTGACAATCGATGCTACAAGAATCAACCCTCCTTTCGATTTCTTCTGAACGAAGCACAGAGCTTGGCATTGTCTAATTCCACCGTTGCCCTTCGTATCGATCGTGTTTAAAGTCTCGTTACTGCGATTGCTCGATAAAGACCGCTTCATGGAAATATGCCACGGCATGCGTGCAAACGACCGACAAGCGAGATCACGTGTTCACCGAGATTTTAATCGAGTCAAGGATTTGAAGGGAATTCGACGTTATAGTGGTAGCTGATGCCCTTCGGCCAGGCAGCACCGAGAGCAGGCAGTTAGTTCGGTAAACATCCATCAATTCGTGGGCAGGGCACCGTGAGGCAAAGCAGGGTAGAGCCTGAACAACAGGCAGTCTGGAAGAAGCGGGCGGATTCGTTCTCAACAAGGCAGGGTAATCACTGCTATTAGCGCGGACATTACTCCGGTGGTCCGCCAATCTCCTTAGCACTCCATCATATCGGTACCTCGGGGGCCTGGCTCCGCAGTATAGAAACTAGAATGTACCATCTTCGCGTGCAACGAGTCTCTGCTTGTTTACGTTCCTCCCAATGACGAGTGCTACTTGTCCGCCGTTTACGTTGCCGAGAAAAGAAAGGCGCTCGAAACGACGCGCCTCATTACGTGCTTTCAGCTAGACAGCCAGAGTAAGTTGTCCCGAGCACGGGGCGTTGACATCGATCGAGCATGCTACTGCAGTTGACTTTAAACAGTGGATGATCCTTTCCGTCTCGCGATACCCTTCATCGGTCGTTATAGGCGTGACCGACGATTATCCTCGAAAGGAGCGATGATGGATATCATAGGCAACTGTCTCGTGCCACATCAGCGCTGTCAGCAGCTGCAGGTAGGCGGAAAGATGGTGGGTGTACCCGTTCCTCGTGCATCCACGCTGCCCCGTGTAAAATGTGTGCTGCGCGGCGCAGATGTATGCGAATCCACTGATGCCTTTGATCCCTCCCTCGACCCAATTTAAATTAATTTTTCATTCTCATTTATCTTATCTCCAGCTCGTATCAAATCACCTCGGGCGTTCTCCAGGATTTAGTTCCAGTAGTTGGTTAGACCACCGTTTAATAAACTCTCCAAGATTATACTGCCACTCGATCCATCCTCTATTTATAAATACACACTGAGTCTGTCTCCGAGTCTCTAGTAAATTTATGAACCAACAAAAAATAAATCCACATCGATTTATTCGTAGTGTCGCCCTCGATTTGTCGCCGTTGCGCGTTCACCCGGGAGCAGCATGGCCGTTTGTGGGAGGGAAAGCAGACAAATTGGCCGTGTCGATTGAATCGAATCTACGGGCAGGTAATTTGTGTATCGCGGGGCGCCCAGTTACCTTTTCGAGACGAGCCTGGTGTGGAAGAATGCTAGTCGTTGAATAGGCGGAGCCGGTCAGGCTGGATCCGATTCAGAGTGTGACGGATGGCGCCCACCTGTGGATTCATTCACTAATCTGCTCGCTAAGCAAACAGCCCGAACACACCCCATCATTATCGCTGACGGCGTAAGTAGCGCCCGATCTCGTTCTTACCCGATATTTATTATGCCTCCCCGTGCCCCTCGACTCTCTTTATATGCTTTTTAACAGGCCACGGATCGAACGCTCGGTCCATTTTCGCGTCACCCTCGTGCAACCATCGATGCTCGATCCTCTGGCGGATCCACGCAGCCCCCTCATTATACGATATTATCCAGCAAGGTGGTACCACCGCGTATCGCTGGTTGCGCATGCCATATGGGTACTTCCACGCACGAAACGTTCGAGCCCGAGCGAAAGTAATTGCAACTACGCTTTCCGTATCATTTCGACGCCGCTAGCTTCTTCTTAGAGATTTTCTTATCGTCGTAGTAGACTGTGGATAGATGCCGCCTCTGAGGTATAATGACTTTGAAACTAGTTTGTACCTAAAATCTGCCCGGATTTCGATGGAAAATCGCAGATAATACATGGGGCAATTATACGAGGAGGCTTCAACGTTGCTCGCAACAGCCATTCCTAGCAATTAACGCAGCGTGGCTGACAGATAACGAAGAGACGGAGCAATCGCCGGGGGAGAAAATCGATTCGCTTCTTTCGCCTCCGTAACGAAGGCAATATTGTAAACGCCGAGCAGCGAACGGGATGATCTTGCGCAGGCCGTGCGCAATTATTTTTATCTGCATTATTACGCCAAGGGGGTGTGCTCGATGAGAAGAGAATTCCCGCTGGTCGTCGCTGGTAACGACGGAAAAAACGAGGAGAACGCACCTGCGACGCGCTAAACGGCGAATAAACCGAGCCGCGAGATAAGGGAAAATCTACCTGCCGCTGCCATTCCCGCCTTTTCTGCCATTAATCACGGTTGCGTGCAGACACGCGGCGCCCAAGGCGCGTTTTCAGGCATTGCGAAACGGCCACGTGACAACGAATCGATTAATATTAATGAGCGCCGTGACAACGGGCGCGCGAATCAGCCGGGGAATAGAGCGCTCGGCTGTTTTGTATATCACTGCCGAACGGACGTATTTCCGTCGAGGATAATTTTCTGCGCGCATGTATCATCGGCCGGGAAGAAGTCCCGGAGGGAACGAGGAAACGAAGAAAAAGACGAGAGAGAGAGAGAGAGAGAGAGAGAGCGCCCATCGTCGGGCTTTTCGTGGAATCGCGGATGACGGTGGTGGTCGATGGAGCGTGGCGAACCGCTAGCTATTCGAATCGGCTCGATAAATCTGCGGAACAAGACGCGATCTACGTTTTCATAGTCGCCACGGACTATAAACGCGGACATTATAAAAACGCGGGGACATTCCCGATTCGGGCATAAATCGCGGCCCCATGTGTGCGGCTTCTTAGAGAACAGTTTCCTCTACGTTTATACGAACAAGGCTGTCCTGTTACCACGAGGAAATTAGAATCTAACAAAGTGTACAAAAAAATTGCCATTGCGTGTAGCTGGGCATACATAGTCCAGAGCGGTTCTCTTTTACGAGGAGTTTCCTCGGCGTGTCTTGTAGTTTACCAGCCACGTGTACTCAGCGAGATTGATTTTATTTTCCCCTTCGTGGACTATGTGTCCAGCAGGAAAGTATAAAATGTACGCGACCAGATACTCGGTGGATGAAAAATGCAGGCGGGACGATTACACGCTCCTCGTCGATATCACGGCGATTCTGCTTTCACGACGCGTTCGCCTCGGGTTCGTTAAATGCACGACTGGCGAAACCCGAGAGCGAACTTTCTTCCTAAGATAATCCTGGCCGACTCTCGCCATCTATCATAGCGGCGGAGACGACGAAAGTCTACGGTGCCTCGATGTTCCTGCGTCGCCTGGACGCGGCTGATGAAAATTAACGACCGCGCGTCGATACACGGTCGAAATTCTCGAAACAGGAATAAAATAACAATTACACGGCCGCGCGGTGTTCGTCGTTTCCTGGTGAATTTTATTGTCCCATTAATCATAGCACGGCCGATAAGGTTGCAAGTGGGCGCGTCAGCTGTCCCGCGCGATTTTCATTCGCGGCATGGGATGTGTGCCCGCTCCGTTGTACGTGCAACAGAGGAGAGATTGTTACCCAAAAAACGAAAAGCCACCGGCGAGGGGAAGGAAGAAAGGAAGACAGGGAGACACACAGAGAGAACGAAGGAAGCCCAGGTATCGAAGGAACAAGATGGGGCGAATGGATAGGCAGGAAACGGGAATGTTACTGACCTGGGGGAGCGAGCTGGTAGTTAAAACTGTACGCATCCCATAATTTAGCGATTATTTTGACAAGGGTATGATCTCTTGACAGGTTGTTGGCCTTACGGCTACGGCCTGAAATATAGCTATTTAAATGGGCACTTAGAGGTTCTGTAATGAATACATACTTTTGACTGCATCGGCCAACGAAAATTCGCTCGGGAGACGTGCGATTTCGGGTCATCACGCGAATTTCGGGTCACTTCAGAGGGGCCCTCGACTGTTAAACTCCGGCCAGGGCCGGTATCGCGTGCAACAACGTGGCGATTTGCAGAAACACACAAGGTGTTCCACTTTAATCGATCCATCCAAATGGCAGGTGACAGGTAGACCGGAGCAGAGCAACGTGGCGTTGATTATCGTTAATCGGGCGCAGGGCGCGCTGTCTCGATTACCGATCATTTTTATCAGTCCTCGCGAACATGCTCATTCTGTGTTTGATTACACGCGACGTTTTATACCGTTCAGCGACAGGCTGCTGCGGGAAGAATAGCAGGAAGAAGGCAGTCGAGTAAACGGTATCCTGTAATGCAGGTTTAAATGAGGTTCGATTTATCGCGAGACGCGAATAACGGTCGCGAAACTATATCCTCCGATTAATTCTCGTTAGGACCGATCATTTACAACGAATGGAACGCGTTCTTTATTAACGGAAAATGCAATCGCGTCTTTGCCCATTAATAATCGACGCGCGCCGAGTTCTTCAGCGTACAGAGTATGTACTTACATACGAACGGAGCAACTTTCAAATTGTTGAACGGGGGAAGAGAAGGGGCGCGCGATTTGTAGCGGCACCGTTTAGTGCAGAACTGTGTAAGCCGCCGGTTTAAGATGTTTTGTTTGGCTTTTCAGAGACGCTCGGTTACACGAGGTAGCCTGCCAGGTCTCGCCAGAACGATTATCCGGTTGTTAGTTGGCCCCCGAAATCGATGGTAGGTGGAGCTCCTTTCAATTTCGCTTTCGACATGGTAGCGTCCGCGAAAATCTGTTTACATTTCCATCGATGAGGCTCCCATATGTATCCCAATGTATCCCATATTTCGCCCACTGATCATCAAAGGGTCCTTAGAACCCCCAGGTG
The DNA here is from genome assembly GCA_963855975.1 of Andrena chrysosceles. Classification (NCBI taxonomy): domain Eukaryota; kingdom Metazoa; phylum Arthropoda; class Insecta; order Hymenoptera; family Andrenidae; genus Andrena; species Andrena chrysosceles. The sequence continues at coordinate 1,761,684 of OY979766.1, read as the reverse complement.
CCTCATTCTATGAGAACACATTCAAAATAAGTCCTCCCATTCTCCCAGCGTATGACAAATATTTTCGAGTTAACGGTCTTGGAAAAATTATAATCCACTCGGCCACGTTTCTTCTGGAGCTACTAATATATGTATACTTCTGTGTCATCGACGCCTTCTGATTTCCAATCGATTACGTATTTCGAGAAACAGAATCTCGTATTGTCACCTCGCGGATAAGCGAATCCGTGAATGCACAAATACTTCTTCTGTAAGAAGGTGCGCACGCGGAGAAGAAGGGAGGCCTGCCCGCGGCTGGAGGCGCGACGTACGTTGAGTTATGGCTCAGGTTAATTATACAAAACATTCAATTATACCTCCCCGGGTACGCACACAGAGCCCTGCCCCCTGTGCACAGACACGGGCACGAAGACGAGTGCATGGCTCCAGACAACTGAACGGCCGGCCCGGGAGGATGTTGTGGTCTCGCAAACATGAAATCACTCGCGATCGCAGCCGATCCCGTTTGTTTAAAAACGCCGCGGAATAGCATCCTCCCGTTTCTCCGGCTTTCAGCGATCGGATGATCGATTAAAACAGATGTTATTGGCCGTCGGTATCTCTGGAGGAGCGGGCCAGTAAAGTAGAATTAATTGAAGGTCTGCGCGGCGGAAGGAGAAGGGAGACGGGGGAGAAGTAATGGGACGGGGGACAAATTGAGGTGTAGCGGGTGCAAACTGCAAAAGCGAAGAGCATCGAGAAACTGGAACGTAGAACTCGGTGCACCCTGAATTGTGTTCGCGAAGGGATCGCAGGGAAAGGGGTACGGGGGTGGGATTCGGGCGGCTGGGAACGCAAACAGTGGAAGAGTCGTTCAACTTGTATGCCGCGCAGAAGGGTAGGGCCGTGAAGCCGGGTACCTTTTGTCATCTCGAAGATTGATCTCGGCTGAACTCTGGTCCGAAGCGGAATAGTCGCGAGGCCAGTGTGTCACCGCATAGTCGCACGTGAAGGTACTGATCGTCCCTGTCGGGAAGGGTACCATTTATCACGTGTCCGAGGGATCCTTGGGATGCCTTAAAACAAAAGGCCATGGAGGGGCCGAGGATGTCTTCCAGGGGACCGGGCGAACGATGCGAGAGAGAAAGAGAGGAGAGGTGGCGGAGAATCCGAGGCGAACGGCGTGGGGCCCGGTATATAAGGTGGGACAGGTGGTGGCGCGGGGCACGGGACCGAGAGGGGAGTCATAAGGCAGAGATTTTACGCGCCGGCGCCGGCGCCCCCCGCGGTCTCAGACGCCGCAACCATAATGCCGAAGCTGAACGTGCACGGGACTATCTTCGGGGACTATCACCGCTTCAGCTCGACCCTTCCCTCTGTTAGACGTTTCAAAACGTTTTTATTGATATTCTCGTTACATAACGATCGAATTACGGAAACTTGATTTTCTTCTTTACCTTTATACAAGGTGTACCACGGGGGAACCGAGAAACTTGTACAGAGTGTTTCCTAACTCCGCCTGGATCGAAATGTTCATTTGCATTGTGGGACATATCCCGTTCCTTCTCGTTCCTTACTTAGTTCTCCAATTTGTGTCTTTATTAGGGTAATTGTGGGAGAGATGCCGCACTCGGAGAGACGCCGCACTATCGATATGTCAAGGATGTCGGTAATAAAACACATCATTGCCGGGTTGCTTTGGGTTAGTTTGTTAAGCAAGAGCGTGTTTCCTGTATTATTGTTAAAGATTTTGCTGTTTTTCGAGGTAAGCCTAGCGTACTTTGCCTGAATAGTTATACATCGCGTCTATTTTTACTAATATAGTAGCTAAAAATTCATAGTTTTTCTTGATACAACATTTGTAATACGTTAAAGGGACCATGTAGAATATTTCCTTGGCAGAATAGGTTACTTTCGACATAGCATGTGGAAATAGGAAAGTGCGGCGCCTCTCTCGGGCATTTCGGATAGACACCGCACTTTTATTTGGAATAGATGCCGCACTTTGATACTGTACTGTTTCGGAAACTGAGTCGATTTAAATGATATTTTTAATGTTTAAAACACCAAAAAAGTTTTTTAAAATAGCTAACGTGGTATTACAAGGCAAATTATTTATTTTTAAATGAATAATCTTATAATCAAAACATATTTGTGGACTATGTACTCTTTTTCACATTTTTTTTCAATTTTAATCTCAAAATGCCAACTGAATATAAAAAAAAATTCGAAAAGTAGAAATAATATCTGTTTCTACTGTACACATTTAATTTTTCAATTTTATAATTGTATAAAATAAAAATGTTTCATTTTACTTTGTTTTTACTATTTTTTTATATAAAAAGTTAGAATTAACAAGTTTAAATCGAAAATTAAACGTGTTTCAAAATGCGGCACCACTCTCGCATGTGCGGCGTCTCTCCTACCAAAGGATGTTTTTAGTTTCAATTTTTGAAGGGTGACAAATATTAAAATTTTGATTTTCTTTAATGCTAGTAGAATCACAAGATGTTGAACTAATAATATGTATCCTTGGAAAACATTTTCATTGCAAAATTTGGACACGGTGACAATTTTGCGTAACGTGCGGCAACTCTCCCACAATTAACCTAGTAGCTATTTAGTAGAATTGACAGAGTGGAACATTTGGTTCATTTGATTCTCGTGTTGCCCATTGCGCATCACGTGATGTATCTTCGAAGGGACGTCCTTATGATCCGGGAAATATCGCGGTGATTAATGAACGATTTAACGATTTTTTCCTTAGCGAAACCGGCGTCCGCGCCGGATAATCGGCGACTCTTGCCGGTGCGTTGTCTTTCAACGATGAATGGTGGTCGGCATTCGGTTAAAACAGATTCTTATGTATCGATCATGTCGCGGGGACGATCGATCGTCGTGTATCTATCGAGCGCGTATAGGCAGTCAGGTGAAGTCTCGTTTTAGAACGGTCCCGCGATTGGTCATTAATTACCCGGGTTATTAATCGTAGCGCGGGGAGGTATCATTGCACGGAACGCGATTCAACCGGTTCCCTTCGCTAACCGATTGATTTATCCCCTGACCTTGAACTTTCGTTTTATGGTAAGAGCAAAAGAAGCACGGACAAGTGGTTGGCGGCGAGTTTGGTCGTTGTTGCCGTGGCTACTGATATTTGGATACCCAGCGAGAGGCAAGTCTACCTACTAGGTTGAATCCTATCGAAATTACCTCGACACGAACTTTCTTTCACTTTCTCCTAGCCTCTGTTCCAACTATACTTCCACCAGACTCTAATCACGAACCTGTTATCTAGGAGATAGTTACAAGAGACTTGCATCTGTACCTATTACCATTTATCTGTCGTCGTCTGCATCGACTTTTGCCCCTGAACCTTCGGCTCACTTCCCCGCGATAAAAATAACATAGGCTAACGGCTAACGTGAATCACGATGCCCGCAAGTCGAACGTTACACGTCCCTCCGCGAATCGAACGCAGCGCTGTTCCCCTTCAGCGATCGAAAGATTCGGAACCCTTGTAGGTACAAGGGGACCGCGGCGTACCGTAAAACACGTATACCGCTTGGCCAGTTGGCGTGTACACGCATATTCGAGGCTGGGCTCTGTTTCTGTTTCGATTTGCACACGCGTTCTCGATCTCCGGCTCGAGGGGGCCATTACCGTGAAACATCCTCCGGAGCTGGAACAGGTACACGCGAAACCTCAGCGCAGAGAGGGGCCCCCGTGTCTGCGGCATCTCGGGTTTCCGGAGATCCAGAGAGCCTTGAGAATGCCAGGCTTCCAGAGGCGTCCAAAGAGCGTACGTGTCGTCCGACATCGGGCTCGGATCTTTAAGGATCTTCTCACGAATCAACGAGAAGTTAACCCCGGAGACACCGTAAACATGATATACCGGCAGTCGACGCTCCGATACGACCGTCCATCGGCGCCGGATCCGCGGGATCCGCGTCCCCCGTCGCATCCTCGCGCTCGAAAGCCTACCTATTCATTGTTTTATAGGAGCCGTAAAGATGTCAGGCAATTAAAAGATTTTCTTGATTTGTTGCGTGGGCGAGCAACGCTCGGGCGGCGATGGCGGCGGTGGTGGGTGGCAGGGGCTCAAGTAGGTGGAAGATGCGTCGTGAAACGGCACGGAACCGATGCCCACGTGAACGTCGGAGACACCTGACATTGTACCCGCCGTCGCTGTCCTACAAAAGGCGCCTTCAGCTACGCTCGTAAACGTCCGAGAGCCGCGACCGTGCCGTGATATACAATAAGCTGTATATTACACTTGTAACGCGCAACAAACCAGCCGTGGTTTCGGCCGAAACGGCCGGTGTCGTCCGTTTCGCTTTGATATTGCCCCATCGCCTATCGTTCCACGGACCATTGGTCGATTGTCCTCGAGCAGCCTTCGCGAAACGCGCCGCGACGTCCAGCGATGCCCGGCATCCGAGTAACGGACGATCCTCGGCCGCGTCAGATCGGCCGATCGATTCGCGAGAGGGTACTGAATGAACGCAGCTCTTCTTCTTCGAGTCGGTTGGGTGGAGGACGAGAGGCACACCATCGCGTGGCTCGTTTGGCGCTCGAACGGCAACGTGATCAATCTCCGCGGCAAACAGCGGCCTGTATCTTTGCTCGGCACCTATGTTTCGGGCCAGAAACCGCCGCAACGAGATCGTATCTGACGAGCGGAGGAGAAGGAGCTCGCGGTTGCGCCATACGAACCGATGAGAACTGTTGCTCGGTCGTAGGTTGGTCACGTCGAAACGGGCCATCGACTGGAGGACCTCGAAGGGGACGAACACGACGCGGCGAACGATGGAGAGAGAGAGAGAGAGAGAGAGAGAGAGAGAGAGAGAGAGAGGAGAGCAGTTTCGGTGGAAGATTAAAACAATGCGGCTGGTCAGATAACGCGGGTGTGACAGCTCTGCGTATCCACGGACCGGAGACTTGGCCACGCGGATGGACCTTAACGAGGTCCTCTAATAAATAACCGCCAAGTTCGAGTTTCCTCCGTCTCCCTCCATCCTTCTCACCGGCCGCCTCTCCCGTCCTCTCGACTGCTCGTGTTTCAAAAGCCGCACAAGGATGGAAGGCCACGGGGATGGACCTAAACAGGCCCCTAGCACGAAGATGGATGCGCTGCGAGGCGCCGCCGTCACCTGGCAGCCCTTCCACCAGACTTCCACTGGTACAGTCATAAGGAAGGCCGTTTCGGACGCGACACCTCGCCCTCCGAGGAAAAAACCACCCGGTGATCCTGTATCGTTGCAATCCGTGCGAACCCTTTCGCCGACCTGTACCACGACCACAACGATACGAAAATATTTACGGTGATTTTAGCCGTGACACGTGGGCCCGGTTGAGGGACGCGGACAAAGTCGTTCCGAATCGAGCGTTAACGAAACATGACTTGCTGGGAAGAACGAAGACGAGACGCCTGAACGTGGCTCGGAGGAACTCGAATAAGACGTTTGAACGGACAACAGGCTACGCGTCACGTACCGATCGAATTGATCTGCGATTCAAGCCGTGCTTTCTTTACTGCACCGTTCCACGTCGCTTGTACGGCTTCGTAAGGGCCGTGCGTTGATAAGGAGTCACCTACGTGCCGCTGCAAATTTATCTTGCACATATATTATTCAAACGAGACCTTATTTCCCCGGCTCAGGGCGGCGTAATAAAATAATTCCAGCATTCAACGGGGATTGGAAACGTTCACGGGACCGTTACGATAAGAATCCGATAAGGGAACTGCGAAGTTGGTGCCATTGATCGCGCGGAAAATGTAAATGCTGCTTGCACAACAGGTGCCAGGTCAGCGGTACAAAGTTTCTACGATCGCCATAAGCTTATCGGTCCTTCTGAAAGTCAGAATGCTGACCGATGGACGAAGACACGCTCCGAAGAATTCGACGACACGCGATCGTTACCTGACAATGAGTTATCGTCGCAAGTAGTGCGTGAATTGCAGTTTATCATTCGAGAAAGAGTAGATTCAGTATAGGGTAACTCCGGGAGACACGGTCGGGCCGGAGAGTTGGTCGAGTCGCTATATTTCAGACTCTGTGCGTAAAATTGCGTTAAAGTGTAGACCAATTATTTTCTAGCCAAACAGTTGAATGAATAACGCCATTTCGCTTCCTTCTGTGCTTTTCTGGATTTATACTATTTATAGGCTTTAAAAGGTAAATTGGTGTTACATTTAACCTCTTTTGTCAAACAGCGGTTGTACAGAATCGTATTTAAAATATACTTCTAAGTTTATTGTCGTTTAATGTTTGGGATAATAAGATAGTAGGGATATTGAGGGACAATGCAGCCAATGTATTTGGCCATATTAACTCTTTCTTCCTCTCAAAGCTAATGAAAAGACGCAGAAAAGAGAGTTATGATTTTTTTATTATTTTTGTTTATTTTTTATTTTTTATTATTATTTTATTATTATTTTTGTTTATTTAATTTATTTATCCACTTTCGTATTCATTTGCCTTTCTAATTGCCAGTAGGTAGTTCACTTTTTCTTTGATGAGTTCTTTACTTGATTAGCATAAACAAATTAAATATCAATGAATCTGTAGTTGTATTCATTCATAAATAATTTTGCTGTATCCTTTGTTAATTTTTCATGAATAATTATGTGAGTGGTCTCTGCCACCGACGAAAACCATTTCTCCCGGCACCTAAGGAGAGGTGGTCAGATGTGATGACTTCAGTTTTCAACCCGATTTACAGTAAATATTGTCTTAAATCAAATATCGACCAGTTTTTCTGAATCAGCATAAAATTCTGAATATATAGGTTTGTTCTTATAAAATAAGCAATTTCTATATTAGTTTTAATAGCCATTTTATATTAGGTCGACCGCGTCTCCCGGATTTACCCTACAACTTCATCCCCTTGAAAGCTTCATTTTGAAGAGATTCCTGCTTGACAATCTTTACCCTCCAGGGTGTCACTACATTTCTTCCATCTTCTACACTACGAATTTGTCCCTATTTACGATTGCCGCCTTTTTCAAATTTCACCTTTATTCTGCCCCGTTATTTATTCCCATGCGAGCTTCCTCGGCGTGTATGCATGCAGCAGGGTATCAGTATTCCTGGTTCCTAGCTACCGATAATATACGCACTTCAGATTCTATTAGGTCGCCCGTAGATCCTCGATACCTGCTTGACTCGGTAACCCAAGGGTTTCACTTATCGCCCAGCCGATCTTCTTCACGCATATTATACTCCGGGGAAAACAGTACGGGTAAAAAAAAAGGACGCGGGCATGTCTCCTCTTCGTAGCAGCTCTCGTGAGCTCTGCCGCGCGAATAACAGGATCAGGTTACTCGTTTGGAAAAAGGAAACGGGCCCGGGGTAGTGGTATTTCTCCACGGATCTTCAGCCACCGGCGGCGTGTTTGAAAAACATTTCACCCGAGGAAGGGGGTGACCGATCCTTTTCCGGCGCGTTGCACGCAAGATGTTTGGCTGTTTCTTCTCCTTTTCCCATCCTTTTCTCCATCATGGATTTAGTCTGCATCGCTTTTCAGCTGCGACCGTGCGAAACGTCTCTTCTCAATGATGCAACTCCTAGGAGGAGTTCTTACAATAGATCTTCGGTTATTGAAAATATTTGCTGACCTTTATTCTCTCGACGCCTTTACCTAAAATGAACCTCGCACAGTGCTGAAGTGGTACGAGATATGGGTAACATAGCACCTTGTTCTCTAACAGAGTTACGACGGAAAATGGACCTGCTTTTATAAGAAAACGTTGGCGTAGGTGGAGCGGTAAGATTGCAACAGCCTGGAATTAATTTGTTAGTCATTTGTTCGTGTTCCCCGAAGAAGAGGGTATCGTCAAGTATCGCGGGCAGGGTCACGCGGTTATTAAAAACAGTGTCCCATCCGAGGCCACCCTGACGTCCAATGGGAAACATAAATCTTCTCTGGATCGTATGATTGACGTCTATTTAATAGAAACGCAACTATACAAGGATGGTGCGGAATAACATTAACTCGTCCGGGAGTCGAGGGGGCTGGTCTCTCCTCGACGGGTGGCCATTGTACCCCGGTGGACCCCTGCGAGCTACGGCCTTTCTCCCATTCTTGTGCCTGCCAGCTCCCTCGTAAAGTCAAACGTTGACACTAGCCGCAGGACACCGACTCCGTGGCCCCAAAAGCTTTCTTTCCTTTTCTATCTACCTCCGTTTCACCTAAAACGAAATTTCTCGTGTGTCGTTATGTTATTATTACCGAGCTCGAATGCTGGCCTCAAAGGTGGGCGTGGTGTCATCGACCCGCGATCCTGGTACCAGGGGTGATTCACTAGCGACAAGTTTGAGGATGCGCAAGAATGACACAGATTAAGCCTGATTAATTGATCGATCGGCTGGGAACTCTTGTTTCTTCTGCATCTTTGCACTCGCAGCGATAATTACACGGGCGAAGCTGAGCCTAGGCGCAAAAAGATTAAGCGTCCCAACCACGTTCGTTAAACTAAGGACTTTATGGGTGCATTAGGAAACTTAACGACCTAATCAAAGCAGCACGGCATCAGAGGAGCCGCGGTAGAATTGACGCGGCCATCCTGACGCGGGATCGACGCCAGGGGCCTGAACAGTCGATGGAACAATATCTCCTTGATCCAAGGATCTCGAGCAAGTAACAAACAAACTGCCGCGTCCCTTGTTTCGAGAGTTCTACTTTCTCGTACCCTTCGAAGCCGGCTCGTTTCGAGGAAAATGTAAGAGCGAGAACCGGCGTTCGTGGAAGCGAGTAACATGATCGTGGAGCTCGATCTTCCGAGATCGAGAGTAGAAGTTGACCGCTGACCGGCTCGTGGGGGAAGACCGCGAGGGAACAGCCGCGCAACAAGAGGAACACGAGCCACGAGAATAAGAAGAGACGGAAGGAGAAAAGGAAGAGCAGGAAAGGAGCAGAAGAATGGGCAGAGGAGAGGTTTGCTTTGCGCTTCGTCGGCGAGATCAAGGCGGCGCCACGCCTCCGGACCGCCTCCTCTAATCATCGGCTCATTACTCATTAGTACTAATGAGCCACGCGCGCCATCTATACCTCTGCCTACGACGAGATACAACACCTAGACTGGATACCTGGCACAATGGCCCCCACCGGAGTACACCCGTGTATATCGTGTACATTGAAAGCTCTGGCAGCCCGATAACGTGCACGCAACCGTCTGCAGCAGGCCTCCTGGTCATGGGATCCAACGGTAGAGATCGATAGGGACCGTCCCGAAGTATATCGTGAAATGGAACCATTTAACGGAAGGTCAGGTGATGGTGATTAACGATGGGCCTAATGGAGAACGTCTCCAACCGCTTGCGTTTATTATGTAGATTCGTGTGTCTAAGCCCTGCGACTGGCTAGTGGCTATGGCTCCTCACTCCAGTTCTTTTAAGATACAAACTCCGTGAGCATAGTGTCTCGTAGCCCTTCGACAAAACTTTTTCTCGCGTAAAGTCACTGAACGACATTGATCCAATTTCCAGCGACGTAGCGGGAAGAAATATCCCCGCGTAACTTGTTCACTGAACTCAGATTCTTCGCGTTTCGTCACGCTGACACGCGTAGGTTCCTTCATCCGCCAGGGGATGATGCTTGATCTCTCGTGGACCAAGCATCCCCCGTTTCCCATAAAACCAGCCATGACATCGTGCCCAGTGGAGCGACCACGTGTGACGAACGCTCGCGCAGAACCGCGTCTCGTTACATCCGTCACAGCCGTCGGTCCGTAAAATTGGCGCCACCTGCCACCCTCCCGAAATCCTGCTTCCCGTTGCTGCCGGTGCAGATTCTGACTCATCCTATCGCCTCGGAGTATTTAATGCATTTATAATACCGGACTTAATGACCCTTGCCCCGTCTTCTCAACTGGAATTTATTACAAATTGAACATCCGCTGATACAGAAGAATAACATGGCCTCCGCTCGGGGAATACATTATGCCGAAGGCTGAGGAAGCTGAGCTGTGAAACGTTATCGTGGCTTTGTACCTACCTGCGCAGTGCCTATGTTAATCCGCACGGATTCTCGGAACTCGCCTCGTACATGTAAACGACATCGAAATGCTTTCAGTAGTCGATACCGAATTTGTATCACCATATTTGTGTCTGTACCCTTGGTACTCTATTAATTCAACTTTCCATATATTCAAGAAAACCTCGCAATAGTAATAGAAACTTGACTAAGATGAGCTAAACAAATTTTTTCTCGCTGTATCTACTCGAAATTTGCCTCCTGAAGCATGGCCGTGCAATTAAGCGCCACCCTGTATAAATTCCTCCGATCCAGAGTGACTTAATTAATGCCACGAGGTTCAGGCAGTCGTTAGTCCTTTTAGCTTAAAGGAATAAAGAATCGTTACATTACATTACTCCATCCAAATTCCAAGCCGTAGGGGAGGCTGGCATCGTTGAGTTGGGGGCATCGAGGACTCGGTGTACAAAGTGTAATGTGATTGTTTCCGAGCGAACGGCCCTGCTGGGGCTGCTGTTTCGCTCCAGCAGTGATGACTTCATCCCCATCTGATCCCGATTTCCTATCCATTTTAGAAACTCCAATGGAGGTTTGTCCTCGAATAAAACATGCTTCATTGGCGCCCTTCAGAAGCCAGTAATTCTAGTTCCACTCTCCACTGTGCCCAAATAATTTCGTTATTTGCTTACTCCTCTGGCCATGTGCGCCAGATCGCCGTGAAGTGTAGATGCATCCAGCGCTCGTAAACAAGGTATCGGCCTCGTGCCGTAAACAGAAGCGGGCTCGAGTAGGTAGTCGTGAGAAGGGCCACCTGTTTGCGTGAAAAATAGGCCAAATATAAGCGGAACCGCGAAAGAAGGTAGGAGATCGGGAAGAACAAAGCGCGTAGATAGGGCCCGCTTGCATTGTCCCGCGGGCTGTTTGCGTCCGTTTCTATCCCTGCGCAGAAACGACCGACTCTTTGTGCCTCTTGGTGTTTTCGCTGTGCACCACCGGGTTTCTCTCGCCAACTGCGGCCAAAGGATTACCAGTGAAATCCTTTAATGGCATTGTTGGCATTTGAATAACACGAAATATGATATGAGATCAGAACCTAGGTCCCCTCCACCCTTTCTTGCCTGATCTTTAAGCTCGAACTTGGGGGTCCTAGGGTATAGGGTTACGGTCCTGTTCTGCGCCGTTGTCCAGCCGGATTAATTGTTGGCAGCTCGTCGATGTGCGTCGCGATACCGGAGAAAAACCTCCTCTTTTTTTTCTCTTCCTCGTATGCTGCTCCATTTTTAGAAATCTTGTTGTTCCGCTGACAAGCTGGTGCCGCGATCGATCCTCGCGATCTACGCCGCTGTTGTCCTATTGTTGTTCACGGAAGAAATGGCGAGAGGTGTCTTTTGAGAGGTGATTCCGAGGCAAATACCCAGTGGTATTTGCCTCGAGTCCAGTGACAGGTAAAACAACGTGTTCCGTGCGAAGGAGCGCTTAGCTTGGGCAAAAATATGCGAATCATGCGAAGTTAGGAGCAGGAGTAGGAGAGGCAAATGAAAACGGACGCCCGTTGCGAAGTGTACGGTGGTTGGTAAAGTGAAAGGCTGCACGAAAGCGAGACAATCCGCTGGGGAACGGTTGAAAAATCGAAACCCTAAACGTTTAAGTTATTACGCCGAGGAATCAACTTGTTAACGTCATTTCGCGCGTGAGCGACTACCGGTCACCTCGCCGCTGCGCCGTGACTGCTATTTTTCTCTGAGGAACGTCCATAAACCGGACACTTTAGACGTATAGCGAACGCGCTACGATCTATTTAGCATTCACGGCGATAGGACGCGCCGGGACGAGGAACGAATACCTTAAGTCCTGCTGGTCCGTTCTGTCGCGACCGCGAACTTTATTTTTACCAGTTACGGAGAGGAATCGATGAGATAACACACTCCATGCCTGTCCCGCGATTCCACGAAAAGGAAAAAAAGTTATTAACGCGTCTGATACGCGGCTCGAATTCGATAAAACGACACGGAAATGCCTTTACCTGCTACAGCGTATTCGCGCGTAAATATTGCTGCCGCAAATGGCGTCCCGTGTTTGCTCGGGATCGCGAGCATCGAAAGTTTTGCATCTGAATGCTGAACGATGTATCGTGCATCTCTAAAAACGCAGTCGACGCTCCCCGTTTATCACTAATTCGTGCTTTCCCTCGATTACTCAGTCTTGTCGCGCGTCCACCTCTCTCCCACATTTTCCGCTCCCTCTGTCCTGTTACTTGATCGCTCGCCAAACGCTCGACAACTCCTCCCGCAGCTCTCATTAATCCGCGGTACTCTTATTTTGATTTCAGGTGAGTAATCGAGCTACTTTGTTTCTTATAACAATTTGCCAGCCTCGATGGAGCGAGGTCGGGTGGCTCGGCCAGCGACGGTGAGTAGATCCCCATTATTTACACGGGAACAGGATTTCGCGCACGGAATTAGCCGCGACAAACATACCATTACGCCTGCCACGTCCGTCGATGCACGCGCGTCGCACGGTTTTCGCGGAATGCACGCGGTGAAATAGCTCCGTGGCCGTGCTTTCGAAATTACGAGCGTAAACAGCCGATTGGAGGGCGAGACAGACGCGATGTTTCGAGTGGAGAGGCAGTGGCAGTTTAGCGAGAAGAGGAGCAGCGGGAGGAGGAGCGGAAAATGGGGAAAAAAGGAGGAAGGGAATCGTAGGACTCGGTAATAATTCAGGCAAAAGGACGCATCAATCCTGATGGCCCTCCGCCCCTCTCGTTCCTCGCCAACGGCTCGTCCAGAAATAGAGCGATGTCGGGTAGAGCTGCTCTTCGTTATCCTTCTCCAACCATCGTTCCCACAGGCGAGCCTGTTTTCTCCCTCGGGAAAAAGCTGGATGACTACCGATTTTCCCTTATTGCCGCTTGCCACGCGACACCCCCGCCCCCAGGCATCGCACTTTCTCCACATAAATCTCCGTCGCGTCGGTTGGAGCCGGCGCAGCGCCCGAAACTAATCAAATTTTTGTTCGAATTCACGCGATCCTCCGCTCCCGGAATGGTCCACCGGCTGACGGATACGATGTTGATTCCGTGAACGGTTCCCGTTGCAATATTTCTTTGGGTAGGTATCGGATGATTCTTCGATCGTGAAAATATTTCTCGATTAAGCGTGATATTTCTCAGTAGAAATGGCACAGAAGTCTCTGCCCGTTCCTCCCATCGGTGATAAATTGTATTTTGTCTGCACTTAGCTCGTCCTTTACCCCTTTCTCTGCTAACAACGTTACAGAGGTCGTCGTTGGGAGCGTGATTCAATTTAGTCACCCCTTTCAACGACAGAAATGGAGAATGTATATGTCACGGCGAAAATGCTCAACTCGGTAATCCTATAACAATGCTGGCAACTTCGGTTCTTCAACATTTTCTGCCGCGGCTACGCGTCGCAAAGGTTCATAAATCTCTCTCGACACCGATATCCAATCGAACACCCACGGGGCGCGCGATCGTTTGTATCAATTTGCCGAAAAATCCGCCAGTGATATATACCGCGGGGGAGCGATGTTTTTCCCAAGATTACGCTCTAAAAATGATGAGGTCGCGTGTCGTATGTACGCCGCTTTAATATCCAAGAGTGTTTTGCGTCGTAAACGAAAGTTCGTCGCGCCGCGCCGTTACCTTCCGCCGCTGAATTATTCAATCAACCACGGTATTTTTCAACCCCGCGGCGTCCCAGCTTCTGGCAACAGTTGCGTTAATCAGAATCTTGGCCGTATACACGAATCGGTGGCTTATCTCGCGGAGGTAGGCGGCCCTTAAAAGCGGCAGCACTTAGCACCAGGTTCCCGCCACTCAAACTCTCCCGTGGTCGCGTTATAGCTGCGATTTAGGGCTGGGGGGTGGTTGAGGTTCTCTGAAGACTGGAGTGGCCGGAAGATCACGTAGGTGATTTATTAAAGCGCGTTTCAACGCATTTGCCCTAATACATCTCGCCAGTGGGCGCGTAGAAGGCGCGGGTGCATCCCGAGAAGCGATGTTTAGACTCGGCGAGAACAAAGGGCGCCGCCTTCTCAGCGCCCAGAGACTCGCTGCGCTCCATTTCGGAACATTAGCCAGATCACCGGATGCCCATGACACTTTTCTCACCCACTCGAGTGTCGTTATCTGCGCCGCTGAGGCCCCAGCGGCCGTAAAACCCAGTCGAGTTTTCGTGCCGGTTTCATATTAAAATGTCTCGTTAATTTCACAGTGCCACGGCATGGCAAAAAACGGCCTGGCGAAGGGGGACAGATCGTGTCCGCTATCGGGGATAACATCGTCGAATACTCCTGCGAGTTACTTTCAATTCAACTTCCAGATAAAACCGAGCGGCGGAGGGTTTGGTCGCTGGATCGTTAGGAGATTGTTAATTGACGCTAGAATGTACTCCAGCGCGCGCAGCTGGGTCCGTCAACGATCGCTACGACAACCGACGACGCGTGCGATAACGCCTCCTGGCGAACTTCATAAAGGAGAAATTACCTGGCCAGTTACGTTATCTTATTAAGCACAGATATCCGGGAAGCCCGTTCCGCTTATCTGCCGCGCGAGTATCAACCACTTACATGGATAAATACTGTGGCTATGTGAGCGAGTAAGTGATCAGCGATCTCACGTGCGTCGGGTGCAACGGTAGCAAGAACGCGGATCCGTGATTGTCGACCATTGGCTTCCGCGATCTAGCGTCTGGCCTTCGTCTCTTTTTGCCCGGGAATCTGTTCTCGGGTAGAGGAAATCGACGGGAAAACCTGGGGCAAAACTTCTGGGGATTCGATAGGAACTTAATACTCCCAGCTGGTCGTTCTGTTTGTATAGAAACAGTGCTCGTCGTTTCTTGAGTAGTTTCTTCGGAGGATTTTGCGTGACAATGTTTTCATGCGTTTGCGATGGCGGCTCACCCCCGCCGCGACTTCATCAATGTTTCATACGCATGCAACGCGAACAACCCCCCCGTGTACGAGCGATACACTAAGTGGTTTTGCTCATAAAGCTGTAACGGTGTATAGGATAATGTCGCCGGTAAGTGGTCTCAAGTAGTAGGGCGAGTATCACGGTGGCCAGGGCGCACATGTGACCCCAGAAGAAACAGCCCGCGGTGGAATGTTCTTGTCCATCCTAGGAAGTACTCGGTGTGCTGTATTCCTTCAAACAAATCGTTTGTTGCGTTTCAAATAAACAGCAGAGCAACCGTGCGTGTTCCTGTTCCAACAATTACATACCTGTCGCGTTCTATATACATACATAATACATCGCGTAGACTTTCAATCATCATTACTGTCGATTTTATTAATTACAGGATATAAAAATATATCACTGTGTCATTTCAGTATTTCATGTTTTATTGAATCTCGTTTTTACGCTCAGCTGGATCGAGACACGTACGAAACGCGTTAGGGAACTATCGGACCGTATAAATCGCCTGGACTTTATTGCTTCTTGCAGCCCGCATGCGACAGTTATTAGTGATTTTCATTAAAATTAATACGCCGTCGAAGCGAAATCGCAACCCTTGGCGGCTTATCTCGAAAGTATATCTGCTCGCCGAGTATTCGCTTTCCCTTGGCCCTGGGCGTTCTAAAAAAGTTTCAAATTTCAAAGCCTATATTTTCCCCTCCTTTTCGACATGATTTGGTGTCGCGACTCGGCCAAGGGGGTGCGCGCGGGGACACCCGCGTTATTTTTATAATCTCGTTTTGCCGGCTCGAAAGCTGGAGCGGTCGCAGCGTGTCGCTGGTTGCTCTCGCCGGAGAGATCCGCGTGCCATCATGAGAAAAAGGAATCGCTCGTGGGGTATCGCGTTACCGATCGGTAGGTAAGGGTCTTGTCTCCTCTCTTTTTCTCTTCGCTGGAAGGGGTCAGAAAGGGGTGAAGGGTGAGCGCGCTCGAGGACGGCCAATAAAACTCGGAGATATCGAGGATGCGACACGTCGGGCAATAAAACGAACGGAAGGACCGCCGTTGAAATAATTATACCGTGGATCTGATAAATATTCGTCCCGATTCTCTCAACGTATCGGGCGTTTCGCTCGCCATCCGTCCGTTGCCATCTCAGAAACACGGATTTATCACTCGGTGACCGTTTCTCTTTCATCGAGCCAGGTGGAAGCTTCCTGGAATCCTTCCCCCTGAGATCGGATCGAAGTCCTTGATCCTTGCCCGTTTGCGACTTCACGTTAGGGGCGCGTGGTTCACCCCCTCCTGGATTCCTAAAAAATTGCCTCGGACCCCGCGTATACTAATGACCGGTTAAACAATAAGGTCCCGGACGGAACAATGGAGTAAAAGTGAAAGATGCACGGAAGGAGCGCAACAAAGGGGAAGAGAAAGCGTAACAAGAAGCGCGTAGGCAGAGGGTCCGCGATCCTCGCGCGCCGGTACGGCCGTGTCGGCTCTGAGGCTCCTCTCTCGTTCTTCAGGGCAATCCCTGGCCGGTCCCCTCGGCTGCTGGGACCTCCGCCTATAAAACGCTCAGATAAAGCCGCGATGTTTATATGCGTGGATCGCAGCGCGAGAGCAGAGAGAGGAGTGCCGTGCAGAAGGAGAGGTATACCTGCCGGCCGCGCGCCGACAAAATAATAAGACAAAAGCCGGGGGTGGACGACGCGAAGAGCGAGTGAAGGAGCGAGCAGGGGGGCGGCCAGACGAATCGAGGAACGACAAGGACGAGAAACGGGTAAAACGGGGATTGCGGAGCGAGAAAGCCACCGGGTGGGAGGAAAAAGGTGAGGGGGAGAGAAGCGCGTCGTATCAGGGACGGTAGATAGGTCGGTCGGCGAAGGGGGAGGAGGGGGAGGCAACCAGAAAAGGAGAAAACCGGACAGGAATGCATGGATGAATGCGCCGCGTTGCAGGCTACACCCGAGCGCTGCGCTTATCTCGCGAGAGCGAGCCGAGCTCTCATTAAACTCCCCTCTGCGTGGCTTCATCGGCTCCGACTGATCGCGAGGACCCGCACGGGAACCCTGGACATCCTATGTGTTCGTAATTTGCGCGAGCACGCTCAGGTTCATTGACGCCCCGCATGTGTCGGCGTTCTCCTCTTCTCGCCCCTCCGGAGTCCCCTCCCGGGAGGGTTGCTGCGTGCACTCTTAAATCTATGTAGGTACATCGGTCGTACGTTTCGTGTAGATTGTAGACTGTAGGTAGATGTGAAACTTAAAAAGGACAAATCCCTCGATAGTTCCCAGAGTGGTCGGTAGTAATACTTGAGGTAAATAATCGGCACTTATAGAGGCGCTTGTGATGTCATCTACAGTTTGAATGCGAAGAGGAAGTGGACATGAGAGTACCTTTCGCCACTTCGCTTTCTCTCGGTGTCGCCGACAGCGAGCCAATCGCGCGATCCGTTTTCACGAATTTCTGCCTTTGTTTCCACGCTGCCACGGGGTTCCTTCTCGGTGAGGATGGATTTCAAGACCGGATCGGGAGAGACGGTTCGACGTATAGAATCTGTACAGGGTTTGCAAGAACGTCGCGACGAAAAAAGAGGAAAGCGGGTACCCTCATTAGCATACCATGTCTGGATCTCCTTTACCCTTCTTTTTTCCCCTCTCTACGTCTTGTTCGTTGCTCCTCCGTGATTCTGGCCACTTTGATAACTTGGACGTTCCCGCGGCCGCAACTTCTGCCGCTTCCTTTTCGCAGGGTACGGGGATCTCGCACTCTCGTTCGTTCGGTACGAACGATCGTGGGGAAAAATTGAGACTCGAAAGGGAAGCATTGTATCGAACGATTTTAGAGTGCCCCTCTCCCTTACATGGGATAGATAGCACCCAGTATCAAAAATTTACTCGATATCTTCGTCTTTTGGAATCTCACAATCAGTTTCCTACCACTCTTGTGGCCTTTAATTCCCGTTTTGGTCAAAACTTTGCTCCCCGAGCAGGCAGAGTGCAGAAACGATAAATTCCCTTGCAGCGTACATTTTCGTGAAAAATTCGCGTGTCACGGATCCTTTACTCGGCCTCCACACGATCGATTTTAATCTTGCGATCGAAAGGAAAGCGGTCGTGGCCGCGCGACGTACCAGCAAATGCGAAACCGTCTGATCGTTTGCGAAATAAATACGCAAGATCGTCGCTGGTTTTACTGGAAAGGAGCGTTCGCCGTTTTAATTAAAACTGAAGACGAACGACGCACGCGACAATATTATAAGATCGTCGCCGAATTTACAATTTATCAGCGTGGACACTATCACGCCGGTCTCTGCTAACGTTCGTGGATTAAATATTAAGCAGTCTTGCGCGCAACAAATTACCACGGTGAATAAATTTGCATGTTTATCTGGCTATTACCGCGACTTTGAACGAAACAGAAAGAAAAGAAAAGCTGACCGGTAACGCTCTCGAAAGCCTTGGCCAGGTTACGAAGAAACGATGCGAGCACCTAATGACTGCAATCATTTCGCGATATATTCTTCTATTTGCAAATATAATGGGCTTAATTACTACTTTGATTACGACCTTTTAAACCCTATTCGATCTCGTTAAGAGAACTGCGTGCAAAACATTTCCCGCGATGGTGGCGAATGGTTGATTCGCGGGCCCCTTGTTCCTTCTATTCTATGAAATTTTACCTAAAATTCTCACTTATCTGCACCCTTACACAAAACTACAGCGACGGAGTGTAAGAAACCAACAATGTATCATGCATGAAAGATTCAAGGGAATAGGCCAAGATCTCAATTAACTCGTTCCTGCAAATCATCGGCATAGAGCCTCAACTAGACGCAATGATTTATCGAATCTATTCGCCTGTTGGACAGAAATATTAATTAACCTATCAATATCTCTCAACCAATAATCGATATCATACCGGTGGACATTTATTGAGACAGAGTTTGCAGATTTTACTCCTTTACTCGCATACATTATACACGCGTGCGGGACTATTTGAAGTTTCCCTGATGCACGCGCGGATAAACACGGATATCAGTAATTGTTGTTTGAATTGGTGCCAGTTTTGCGCTCGTTTGCGTCAGTTACGTGGATGCGCCCATCAGTTGGCCGGTCGAAATCGATTACACGCACAAATCCGCTTCTCACTCGTTTCGGAACTTCTGTCTTCGCTCTATCAAAAAGATCGTCTAAGTCTAACAGATTGCATTCGAGATTAGTTGCGCTTTTCTCAACATTCTACATTCTAACATTCCCCGAATCGATGTCTGAAAACGCTACTAAAACGAGAACGGTAAACAACGCTGCACTAGCGTCGATTGCAATGTCTTTATGCGCGACGCGATACCGTTGCTCCACGTTTCGCCCGTTCTGACGGTGTTCTGCATAAAACATGCCGTTCTGCACGACAGTGCCTCGCCATAATTACCGTTGATTACCACTTAACGCCCGTTCCTCCAACTATACAATAGAGATATTAGCTAGTTTCCAAAGCAAACTCGGGACTGGTGACACGTACACGTCGCTGAGCAACGTGTGAATAAGTTTCTGGTCGCCCAGATAACACGCAATTTGCTTACCAAGCAGGGAAACCATTAGGTGACCGGTGATGAACTCTAGGGAAGTCCGTTGATACGAGCATGTATAAAGAGAACGTAGATAAAGTAACACGATCGTATAGGTTGACGGTCAAGTTTGTAGGATTATAATATCGTTTCTCCATATTTTTATCCCTCTCGTGCCGAAAAACGATAAAGTCACCGGGTCGGACCAACGACAAAGTTCCATTAGACAAAACACGGCGAAATCGACGCGTGTCACGGTATTTTATCGCGAATGGCGAAGATAATGCGACAGCATTAGACGTTCCATTTCGTCGTGGTGAAATCGAACTCGTCGTAGGACTTTTATTCGTGCACGCGCGTCTCCTCTCGATCCCCAGGCACGAAAAGGCGCAAGATCGGGCCTAAAATTTACGAGGGCTAACTCCGCTCGAAGAGCACGAAACGTTTAACGATTCTCTCGCGTCGCGGCCCCGACTATTTTACGACGGCTTGATTTTCGAAAATTTTCGGTAGGTCAGGTGGAGGTGGGTGTTGTTCTTGAGACGAAATGACGGCCAACCGCCGTGAGTACGGTTCCATATAAATAGCATTGTATTTCACATTTTCGTGTACACTTCAATAAATATCTCTTAAGATGTATTTACATAGCGGCGGGGACAGGGTAGTTGATTAGAAGACTTAGGAAACCCGTAACCGGTGAATCTTGCATGAAACGTTGCGTTTAGAATGTCAGAAGGGTGTTTCTAGGTAGTGGCTAAATTGTGCACGATCGTGCTTCAACGTAACTGTCTCGTCGAGCGTCTAAATGCAGAGCGATTGAGAGGGAATATACAATTTGATAATGAAAATGGACATCACCGGTTAAGAGTTAACGCTGAAGTATCGTGATTCGACGTGGCTGCCGTCGGCGACTCTCTCGCGCGCCGAGTTGTTATACAGCCCGATGAACAACCGTTTGAGCCGCGAAACGAAGCCGAATTCTCAACGTCAGGGTATTTTATGGCACTGGTTCGATCGTCCGCGGGCTCGGTGGATCACAGAATCACACATGCACGCGCAATTATTCTCGTTACGGTCAAGCACACACTACACGTCTCCAAGCACAGAATCGTCGGTGAGCGCTCCGTCATCCTCAGGCGGTCCAAGCTCTCGAAGATTCTCCCAGCGGTAGAATACAAACTGATTAAACCAGGGACGATCATTTAATCGACGACTCCAACGAATCCAGCTCCAATATAGGTATAGTTCGATTCGATTTTCCTTCCTGTGCTTCATAGAGGCATGAATACACGTGACTTTCCTCCATAATTCCGTCCATGAGTTACAAGTTCCTCGTTATTATAATTTCTCCAGGGCGCGACTGTTGGTGAGCAGCTCCCTCGTTAGTCTCCAGACTTGCTTAGCCGCGTTCTCCAGTCCGCTCGGCGACTTTCCCTTGAATAGATCGAGATTTGGCAGGAAATAGTGAGGGCATCTGCGACACTGCAGGCAAGAGATCAGTTGCAAGAGAATCCCGTTGATACGGTCCGCGATGCACGTCTCGTCCCATTCAGCTTCGTGGGGATGCTTCTCGCACTCGTAGAGCAACAGTGTTTTCATGTGATAGCTGCTGACTGGGTTGCTAGGTAAATCGAGATGTCGGTCCCTGAGGGTCTTCAAGATACTCAGGCAACGCTTCCTGCTGCCTCCTTGGAGCAGACGGTTCTCAGCGTCTATGAATGATAACGCCCAGGCGTCGCCCTCCATCGCGGACTGCTTCCCTTGCAGGCCAATGCATTCTTTGGATAGCATGTCGAAGCCCTCCGTTTTCACTTCAGCCACGATATTGGGATGAGGCCACGGTATATGCGCTATGGGCCAGTGGGAGGCCGACCTGGGCCAAAGTCCAGCGCATTTGAACGCCGGCGTGATCTGCACCACATATCTCTCTCTGATACGCAGCTTCACTTCGGTGGTGTCCGCTATCATCTTGACCGAGTCCCTGTAGGCGCACTTGTCGCATGCCTGCGCCACTAGGGTCTGAAACCTCGAGCGTATCTTCCTGGCGGACAAATAGCCAGACGCGGTGATGAACTCCACCCAAAGGGACATGGACCTCTTCCGACCGTCGCTGAGCTTCAGCACCGCGCAACCGGGCAGCGTGCCGTCGTCCACGAAATTCAACACCCCCATCTGGTTCAGGTAGATGATGATCTCGAACTCCGTCGGCGAGATCACGTCCAAGCCGTCGAATCGGCCGTTGTAGTCCGTCAATGAAGAGATGAACCTCGGCTCCTGCACCTCCACCTCCTTCAACACGTCCTGCACCACGCGGCAGACCTCTTGTATCGTCTTCATCACTTGGCTCTTCCTGGTCATCACCCGCTCCCCGAAGTACTTGTTGATCTGGTACACCATCTTGGATTGGGCTGCCAGCATATCGGCCGGCAACAGCATGGTTACGTCGGCCTCAAGCCTTCAAGGGCTTCCCTGGCGCGTCTGCTATCACCGATCACCGCATTATGCTCCGCAATTCCTTGGCAAACCTCAGGTTCTTGTGACTTCAACGGGGCGTCGCGCGCCACGAACGTTCCATCTAGTCGTTGCTCCTGGAGTGCTGATCGCAAAACGATCGTTGACGAACCCTCGGTTGCTCGTCTAAGAAAATCGAGAACCCCGTTCAGCACTCCCCGTTCAGTTCCCTGGAGCGTCGCGTCGCAGAGGGACGCCGCGCCGGTGAGCGTCGGAGACACGAACGAGAAGCGGTAGGAAAAGGTGTGCGAGCGACTCCGTGCAGGAGCAGATTGTCGACTGCGCTGTCGTTCACCTCCTCCGCGCCACCCGCTCTTCGGGTCGGACGAAGGCGTGCGGTTAGGCCAGACCTAACACAGACCTAACCCCAGACCACGCCACGTGGTTCAGGATCCTACCAATCGCGTGGCTGGCTCGGCGAGCAGGCGTGGCCAGCCATGGTAGACCGACAAGATCGATCCGAGCCTCGGATTCTACCTATACGTTATGCGCGTCGAAGGACGAAGGCAGCGGCGCGGCTAACCCCAAACGCGTAGCCCTTCTTCCCCCCATGAATTATGCAGATTAGACTCGTTTTATTTCGTGCTCGTGGACACAGAGGGCTCGGCCATTTCTCCGCAACCCCTTCGAGTTGGCCCCGAAATTTTCGTTATGGTGGAGACCACGCGTGACCACGCTTGGCTAACTCCAAGCCTACGGGACCTCGATATTTCAACCGAATTTTACCTCATCCCGTCAATGTTATTCACTGTTTAGACACGATATGGATGAAGTTTCGCGAAGGGGTGAGATTCGTTTCATTGTGCTTCCGTGGATCAAGTTCTTCCAATTTACCTATACATTGGAGGTGCCTTACCTCTGAGACCCACAGGGTATTCTATTCGTGCAGGAAGATAGGTACACCTTAATGAAACTTGCAGTGTCATGTACCTACTTAAGGGTAAAGTTAGCGGAAAAAGTCTACGGATGTGCACTGAAATGATGGTTGAGGCTGAAGTGCCAAGCAAGGCTGAGTTGCTTCCCCAGGATTTATGGCACATGTGCTGAAACATTAGACACCTGTCACATGCAGAAATCTCAGATAATATTCACCCTTGAGACGTCCTCCACCGGTGAGATTCTAGAAGAAACCTTGTTGCAAAATTTTAAGGATGCGCATCGAATTCCAGCGTGCCGTGAGTGAGAAATCCGAATTGGACGTGGCTCGATGAGAGCAGGACGCTGAGTTATCAGCGGGGAGGAACGGTTTTGCTTACAGCGGTTTTATTGAGAACCGGACGGTCGCGACGCAAAAAGTCGTTATAAAATCTACGTTTAACGACGACACCGATAACTCTACCATTAAGGCTTGTAAATCGCGGGGGAACTGCAACGATATGGCGCGTAAAGTGTGCTTGATCGGGGCGCGTTCTCGCCTGGAGGAGACTGCTTTCCTCTCACTTTGTTTTACGGGGCAATAATAATAACGTAAATTCCGTAACGATCGGCCGCGTGGTACCGCGCGAGAGGAGAGCCGAATGGCAGCGGCCAACGAATGTCATCGGAGCGGTAAGATAAGGGAGGAAATTTCAGGAGGGTATTAAGATAAGGACACGAGGGCCCTCGTAGGCGTATAGTGGCCCATGAAACTCGGTAGCGATGCCTTGACGAGGCGTTTCAATCTCCTCCAACGCGTGCACAAGTGTTAATATCGTAGATAATAATTACGCTCCGATGCTTTTTATACTCTTGCTCAGCGGCGAGGTTCACGCGCGACAAATTAACTGCCCGCTGGAAAATTATCCTGCTGTCATATCACAAATTACACAGATAAGCTCTACTGGGTGTTCATGAAATCGTACAAGATAGGTCGACAGTGGTTAAAATAGTCGAGAATGTGGAGGTTCGATGCAGGTGGGTTTGAAAATCGACAGATTCCGTATTATAGAATTAAGATACTTTTATTTATCATAGAGGGACTGCCCGAGTACAAAACTTGTCGGGTTTTCACATTGAAACTTACAGGGAGTCTAAATTATTGGTTCGTTTCACTATTTCTCGGGTAGAAGCAAGTAGTGATGCGTAATGATAAAGTAGAAAAGAGTGCGGACA
Organism: Andrena chrysosceles; assembly: GCA_963855975.1. Lineage (NCBI taxonomy): Eukaryota > Metazoa > Arthropoda > Insecta > Hymenoptera > Andrenidae > Andrena > Andrena chrysosceles. Next base: position 1,737,643 of record OY979766.1, on the reverse strand, counting down.
GGGAACGGGCTGATGATTAATAGAGAACAGAATAAAGGCGTGTCTTGTAACATGGAAATAGTTGGTTTTCAGAAGTAATTATATTCTGTAATATTTTTCTCTTTATCTAATTGAGTACTGGATGCGTTCAGAATTTATACTATCACTTCGTGAATATTCTCAATGTCAGATAACAATTGACGAATGATAAAATTATCTGAAAGTCATCTGAGCATTTGTGTAAGTACTTACATATGTTTCATATATTTTAAGTAAGGCAGTTTTCGGGAAATTTTACAGGGCGACAGGATCGAAGGAATCACATACATTTGTTACGAGACGAAATGCGTTTATTAATTATTTACATCATGTGTTCGAACAGCGATTCGAGTAAAAATAAATATCGTTTAAATAATATAAAAAAGTATGTACATATAACAATGCGTAGTCCAACTACCGTCGGAAGCTCGTCGCTAACCGATTATAAACATTAGATTAATAACGACAACGGATCACACGACGATTCACATCAGCCATTTAGACAGGTAAGAGTAGCTAACGAAGTAGTTAATTAATTGCTGGTATATTGTGTAACGTTACGTAGATAAACTAGGCAGGTGCGCGGCTTTCAATCCGTGTTAATAAGCGCGAGATTCCGTTTCAAGCGAAAGCTTTTCGATTTGTATAAAAGCGCGGTAAAATTTCTGGAAATTCCACACCCATTGCTGATTCGGTTGGCATCTTCGATCGTCGGCTAAGCCGGGCGAGTCTCCAATTTGTTCAACAAAAACTTTTAACGTTCCCCAGACTCGGGAAAACTTTCAGTAACACGAAGTCGAACTAAAACCTAGCAACAATTATTTTCGCGCGAAAGGAAACACGAAAGAACGTATTGCATCGAGGCGTGTTTCTTGACGAATAATCGAAGCCTGACTTTGATTATTAGTACTCGTTACCAAAGGAAGCTGAGAAAGTAACGATTAAGGTCTACTGGCACGAGTTTTGCTCGTCGCATCATCCCCATACCCTGATGCGCTGAAGAATAGCTAGAAAATAGAAAATCGCGAGTGAAAGTAGACTTTCCGCCTGTGTACGGCGGGGTTAAAAAGCAGGTAAAAGAACCGTCGCGAAAGCTGTAGCCAGAAAGTGTCTTTGCGCGAGTCATCGAATCCTCCGTCGCGCAAAACTCTCGCTTCTCTCCTTCGACCGGTCGGACAATCCCGCTAAAGTTTCTCTAGCGCTCGGCTGTTGGTCAGTAGCTCTCTCGTGAGTCTCCACACTTGTTTCGCGGCATTCTCCAGACCACTGGGAGACTTCCCCTTGAACAGATCCAAATTGGGCAGGAAGTAGTGGGGGCATCTTCGACACTGAAGGCAGGATATCAGCTGCAGGAAGATTCCGTTAATACGGTCCGCCAGGCATCCTTCGTCCCACTCTGTCTCGAGGGGATGCTTCTCGCATTCATAAAGCAACAGTGTTTTCATGTGATAGCTTGTCACGGGGTTCCCCGGAAGATCTAGGTGCCGATCCCTCAGAGTCTTCAGTATGCTCAAGCATCTCCTACGGCAGCCACCCTGCAGGAGCCTCGTCTCCGCCTCGGTGAAAGATAGAACCCAGGCGTCGCCCTCCATAGCCGACTGCTTGCCCTGAAGGGCCACGCTCTCCTTCGACAACAGATCGAAACCTTCTGTCTTAACCTCGGCCACGAGGTTCGGATGTGGCCAGGGTATGTGCGGGATCGGCCAGTGCGCCGCGGACCTCGGCCAGACGCCTGAACACTTGAACGCTGGCGTAATTTGAACCACGTATCTCTCCCTGATGCGCAACTTCACTTCGGTGGTGTCCGCTATCATCTTCACTGAATCCCTGTAGGCGCACTTGTCGCATGCCTGCGCCACTAGGGTCTGAAATCTCGAGCGTATCTTCCTGGCTGACAGGTAACCGGACGCGGTGATGAACTCTACCCAGAGCGACATGGACCTCTTCCGTCCGTCGCTGAGCTTGAGCACGGCGCAGCCCGGCAGGGTGCCGTCGTCGACGAAGTTGAATACACCCATCTGATTCAGGTAGAGGACCACCTCGAATTCGCCGGGCGAGATCACCTCCAGGCCCTCGTAGCGGCCGTTGCACTCGGTCAGCGACGAGATAAACCTAGGCTCCTGCACCTCCACCTCTTTCAGTACATCCTGAACAACCTTGCACACCTCCCTGATGGTCTTCTGTACCTGCCCCATGCGGGCCTGCACCCGCTCGCCGTAGTACTTGTTCATCTGGTAGAGCATCTTCGACTGGGCTGCCATCATATCCTGGGGCAGCAACATGTTTTTGCGCGTTCGGTACTGTCACGAGGATTCCTTTGCACGCGTCTCTGTTTGGAGTATCAGTCTCGCTGTTTCGCGTGAATTCGCGACACCTTTGTCGGCGTGTTGTTACCGTCCATGGCGCGCGGTTTCTCTTGTTTCCCCGAAATCGTTCGCGACGATCGACGAGTGAAGGAAAAGCACTCTCGAGAATGGAGTCACGGATAAGCAAAGCGTGCCGCGTGCGAGCAATTCGTATTTCGTACGGCAGGTGTTGTACGTCGAATGGAGCGCGACTCGAGGTGTGCCGCGCGCGCGCGACGACAGAGAGAGCACCCAGGTGACCACCAGCTCGTTCAACTGCCCTTGTAGTTGTGCGCCGTGTTCTCCAAGGCCCGCCTTCTGGAACGACAGGGTCACGTGGAGTGTGCGCGTCCTCGCCACGCCTCCTGTCGTTCCTCCTCTACCGGCTCGCTTCTTCCGCGCGGCCGCGAAACCACCGTCAACCACCATCGCACCCCTTCTCACCCCCTTCGCTCACCCTTTTCTTTCTACCCATCCGTTTGTTTATTTAAGCGGATCCTTTCGTTATTAACAAAAAATACAGCGGGTAGATAGCGACGGACGCCAATTGGTAGATTAACGAACCAGGGATGTCGTGTTTCTCGTGTTCGTAAGAACGACGAAATCTGTAGGTTTCCAAAAATGGATAGATCGCGCAGTAAGATACTCTTTAGTTTCCACCTTCCACTTTTTCTTCCACCGCCAATGTCCATCAATGGGCATGCGTGTTACGAAAGCGACTCTCTCAAGACAGAAACAAGTCCCAGGAGGACGTATCTACGCTGTATTGTATTTTCGATAGGTTTGCACGTGGATTCCAAGCACGATCATTCCCATCGATAATTCCGTCGCGAGGGTCATTTGAATATTCGACATTCGAATAAGAAACAGAAACTCTTTGTTCGTGGCTGAGAAGCAACCCCTACGCGTTGCAATGCTGACGCCAGCTTGACGTACCTAGCCGAGGCAGATGTTCATGGCGAAAAATACCTAGCAAACATTGTAAGATACACCATTTCCGAGTTTCTTTTTATTCCTCGATCGTAAAAGCCCGTGATGAGGATACCTGTCGGGGAATATCGATAACCGACCAAGATATCCCCTGTACATCGAACGCCCTTCCCCATAAGATTCTAGAGATTACAGCCTCCGCGTGACAGGCAACGGTCTTTCTCCTCTTCGATTTTTATACCCCTTTTGTTATCCGGGGAGATCTAGCGACGTGTCACCGCATACGTGCACTTTATTTCACAAAGTAACGAACATTCCTGTGTTTGTCGACGACGAAAGGGGTGCTTATCTCGGGGTATACAGTAGCACCGAGGAACTCTGAATGTTTGATGTAAATTCTTCTCTGTTATGGACAACCATAGAGTCAGGATCTATAGCGCACTTATATTCTGACGGTAGCTTATCTTAAACTAAATCTTATTGACATCCCATCACAATCACACCTTGAGCTCTGTCGCGCGCTAAAATAAGATCCCTATAAAAGCATTTTTAGCCGGAGCTGTGAGAGACGTAGGTACAGGAAGCCCACGCGCATTCAGCATTATTCGCAGAATGCCAGCAACGAGGGACTCCTATTCGTTTCGCCAGCCTCGTTCCCGGATAATTGAATAAAGTTCAGAGAAATCCAATCTACTTGAAGTTGGAGTGGTAGATTGGTGCCCACCAGGCCCGCTATCCTCTCGCTAATACGACTTGATTCATGAGTCCAGCACGCGCGTCCTTCTCTCTCCTCGCCTCCTCCCCTTCCCTCCTCTTGCTCTGGCGCGGCTGTTTTCGAGAAAGGGACCGAGGGGTCAAACGTTCTGCTACATCAGCCCTCGCATTAATGCAGAAGCCGGGGCACCCGTTGCACCCCTAAACGTGCCTTTCATCATCCCATTTCGACTTAATTCGTTTATCATCTGAATTATTTGTACACCCACGTGATACCCGAGGTTCAGTCTCGGGATGACGCCCTCCACGAGACCATCCTTCTATCGGGGGGTAACCAAGCTTCCCGTTCGATTCGAAACGCGAGCTAAACCGGCCTCGCATTTCTGCGGGGAAATCCATTACCGCGAAAGGTTTCAGTTTCATTGACAACTCTGCTGTTTTAACCAGAGATGGGCAAAAAACTATATGAAATAAAAATTTGTGTACGAAAATTTTATTTCAAATAATTGTTTGCCCATCTCTGGTTTTAACCTACTGCGATTGTACTAGTTTGCGAAGAGTCACATTGAAGAGTGTTCCCAGAATTCATGAAATTCCGAAGCAACCACGAAGAGAAGTTTCTATCGAGTTCACTTCCAGTCGAGTATATCTAATAGGCCGATCAGTGCCACGATGGTATCTTGTTCGCTTAAAGGAGCAGTCCTAGGCAAATGCAGTTTGCCAAAACATCCTTCGGGGCTCCTTTGACACCGCCGGCAGGTAGAAGAGCACCCTGGCCAGCTCCTATTGCGCGACGTCTCCTCATTGTATAACGCTTCCAAGCGAACAACGACAACGCATCTTGTCGTAGGCAGCCAGCCGAACCGACGCGGACGGCAGATCGAGTCGGGCTTGTAAATCAGCTCGAATGAACATCCTCGCGTAATCCCGAGTAATCCAGGGCTCAGTCGCTGAGCTCCAACAGCCGGCAAAACTAGAGAGTGCTACAGCGCAGTGCGTATTTCACGGTTTCCTTAGTTAATGATGCGAGAGCAGAGGATCCCGACGAATCACGAGATTCGATGCGGGCGAGCAAAAGTGCGCGGTTTATTGGAAATACTCGGGCTTGGGTGAAGTTCATACAATTTACTGAGTTTCCCGTTTCGTTTTTGAGTTACTTTTGCAATATAGTAACACAGTTCCTTTAATTCTGTCCGTATAATAAGTAGCAGTGGTGCACCCAGAGAGGGGGGGGGGGGGGGAGGGCAAGGGCACCCTCAAAAAAGGAAAAAGGAGTTTAATGTAACCACGATGGAAGTAATTTAAGAGCTTTGTAAAAAGAAAAGAAAACTGGATTTTATTCGTTAAATCAATTTTTATAATTACCTAAAGAATTTTATTAAATTTGCATTAAAACTATTTCTGTTCGTTCAACTCGGCTCCCCCGATTAAACACCCCCGATTGAATTAAATTCTGAGCGTGCCACTGATAAGTAGTACTTGCCTGTATTCGATCTAATCACAGTGCACACAAATCTGGTAAGAATGAAATCTCGTTAGTTCACGGACCAATGCCCGAGAACCATTACTCCGCAGTGCGTCTGTTTGCGGAAACTGGCCGCGCACTTTATTTTGTAATATCTGGTAAGTCCCGCACGAGTTAATCAAAGGAAGAAACATCGTCGTTTAGCGTGTACCGAGCGCCATTAACTTGGCTCGTTCTGTCCAATTACTTTCGTTCAGCGGCCTACGACGAGACAGAGTCCATTCGTTGGGATCCACATTCCGAGTCGGATACTCGGAGACACCGTGTTCCTTAAAGACTGCCACGCTCGCGGTGCACACCAGCCGGGGCACACCTTTTTGTACCGTTGGTAGCCAGCGAATCCAGCGTCTAATAAGGGCAGCAGGACTTGGTTGCATCACCAGGGGCCCTTTGTAAGCCGGATGCCGCGATGCGTTATCTCGTGTGAGATACAGTAATAAAGGTATGAGAACACGCACGTGGTCGGCATAACTCATTGTCGCTCGGGATCGTCTTGATGGGTCCCGAACGTTTTGTGCCCATCAGCCGGGGCACGCTCACGCTACGAGAACAGCATAGCGGTCGATGAACCGACTACATATACGTACATTGTTTTTCGAATTCCAATATCCGCCTTATGCATTCTTCAACGTCATCGTGATTCGTTAAGTACATGAAATATACAGCGATTTTACACTCGATTCTTGGATGCAATCAATGCCACATCGAAGGAGAGTATTTCTCCCTGAGTAATTACGTTTACGATCCATAAATTACCACTCAGCAGATTTTAATTTCAACGAGCAGAAAAAGCAGCATCAGCTACGCGTCAATGATTCACTCTCCTCTCAGTTACATCTAATCACCGCTAGCTTCGCCGTTACCCCTATCGATACTGGTCTCTCATAAGGCCCGATCATCCTTCCCAGCGACAAGTTTCCAAAACGAGCTTCCCGTAAAATCCCCCCCCCCCCCGCTTTCCCCGCGGCGGACGCGGATAATTAATGATCCAGCCACTTCGGCTGCTCGTATCCCGAATCGAATAAACCACCATGCATCACCCTGCACCGCGCCACGAGCTATCGTGATTTCGAGTGGTTCGCACTTGGAAGAAGGACCGAAGGAGGGTGCTTGTAGACACCGTAGCGAGACCCGGCAACCGAACGGGGGGTCTATTATTGTCCGGTGCTTAATCTGTTTGTTGTATACCGCCGGCGGGCTGCTAAGTGGTCCCCCATTCTATGGTGCCCTATGGTGTACATAGAGGCAAGCAGCGAGGGGGCCCTGTGAACGCGACACATGTTGTTACATCACGACGCCCCATTGTCGTCGTGGAACCCCGCGTTCGCTGCTGAGTCGGGACGATTCTCGGTCGCTGGGAGATGAACACGATGCATGGGGAACACTAATCGCGCACCACTTGACACTCCACCAGAGGAGGAGCTGCAGCTCTTTTTAACCGCGCGCTCCACCGGCCGTCAGCGCGACGGTTCATCGAACGTGTAAACATATTAGTCGCGCGAGAGTGCTAGCTCTCCTCGGCTTGTCCCTGGTGACACCACGAAACTGGGGTGCACGATGTTTTAACGACTCACTTTTGGTCGGGCGAAGAGGCTCCCGCGTATATACGCTTTTACTCCACTCACGTGGTCGAAATTAGAATTTCTATGGAGAGTCAATTACTTGGTGTAGAGGCTACTCGTATAGGTACTTTTTGGATACTCTTCTTTATTGAAATTCACGGTAATAACACTGTGCTAGTTGGGTTTTGAAGAAACTGAGTGGTATCGAGTATTGCGGTGCATGTGTCCGGGGACTTGATAGCTTCGAAGGCTACTGAGTAGTTCAGTGATCCGTGGAAGAGGACATGATATGTACACAGTGGGTACGTGTTGTATCTGCATCGCCGTCAGAAGTATCCAAATAATGAATTCCGTATCACGACACGACTCTTATCAGTTTCACGCAGTGTTTGCGAAGAGTTTGCGCAGTAGTCCTTAGGGGTTGGCTCTGTGCAGCCACCCCTCTACGCCGCGCTGGCTTCTCTTTCCCAAACTTGCGCGTCGAATCGACTGGGGCGGCTCAGTTGTTTACAACAATCGATATCCCAAAAATTATTTCCAAATACACGATCAAAAACTCCTTCGTTAAGTTGTCGCGATTTGCATCCCCAGCAGAAGCTCTCGCGATAACTCCAAGCAGCAAAACTGCAGACTCCTCTAACGAGTTATTAATACAAACAGCACGCGCTGTACTTAATCCTCTCGAATCGACGTGACGTTTATGGTCCCCAGAGGCTCCGGAGCCGCTTATGTTCTTGTAATTAGATTTCGACGTGCGTGCACCCCGGCGCACCACCCTAATGTCGTCTCTTCTATTTACTTGATCTCCTGCGACTTGCAGGGAACGCACACTAGCGCATTCTCTCTCTGTGTCACTCATGGAAAACCTATTTATTTGCGTTTGATGGGTTTCGTTGCCTCGCGTTTCGTTCACGATGCCGAGTTCTTCATCTTATTGTACCGAGTATGAATTATTGAATACTGCGGCATCGATGTTTCGGCGGGTTCAAACACTCGCGACTATGCACTTGTAGGAGTTTCTTGCGCAGGGTCCACAGGTTGTCACAAGAAAAGAATACATTAACGAGCATCAAACATGAACTGACTATACCTAAGACTGCTTGGGGTTGTATTTATATAGCATTCTCGTTAAAACCTGACGATGTTTATTCGCGTTCGCCGTTGTACTCTTGTTTTCGTTGAAGACCTAAAACACCGGGGGGTTTCTACAACCATGAAACAGTTACGCGTATTACCTTGAGCAACCCTGTTGGTTATACCGACACCCTGAGTAACAGCTAACACCCATTAGGAGCATGGACAAGAATTTGGACGGGCGTCGAAGCAACAACAGATACCATCTGATTGGCGTTCTGCCGTATTATATCGAGGATAATTCCATTTGCCGCGCGCAAGGACATCGCGTCGGCGCTGCGGCGGCTGCTCATTAAGAGGGAAAAATTGAAAGAGCCTACTAGCCGCAGGGCGGTAAATTGGTCTGTTCGGCTCTGTCCTTCTTTTGTCTTGTCCTTTGCCTCTCTCCTCCGACTGCCTCGTCCTTTTTCTGCCTCCCCCTTTTCGCCTACGAGAGTTGTTCACGACCCGTTCGAGAGCGCAAGCCCGCGAAGTCCTGGGATCGATTCCCGGCTCAGCAGGAGGCTCCTCCTACCATGACGGCCATCTTGCAACCGGCACTGGTCTCACTATATCACATCACACTTCACTGCATCCAGGTTGCATACTTACGGTCAGCCATGCGATCGCACCCTGACTCCTTGCCGCATGGATGTTCGCTGGATGCTCCCTCGATGGAGGTTCCGCCTCGCTTCCGGTTCCTTCGGACCCTTAGGTCGGCCCTGCGCTGCATAGTTGATCATCGTGTTTTTAGTCGATCATGTAAAATAAATTCGTCCTTTGTTCAATCTGCCTCGTCATCGGTACTAGACCATTTTTTAATTATACGAATCGGAGGTCTTCCTCGTTACTTGTCGAGGAAGGAATCGTTGTATCTGACTTTTAAGTGAATTAGGTTCGTTTTACAAAGTAAGATCAAAATCTTTAGAATAATTAATGGAGCCTCCTATTAATTGCCATCGTAACACTCGAAATCTTTACTTCTTCGACGTTTCAAAGAAAGAGGACATTGGAGAACCGTTAGAAGTTAGATCGCCACTAATGTAACTGTGTGACCATGAATGATGATTGGTCATAAAGTAATCAGAAGCCTGATTCCATAAATATGATTTTCCCTGTTTTATTTACGCGGGTGTTTTTTGTTATTGTTACAGGTGCTCAAGTACTGCGACCACTTGCACGGGAAATGGTACTTCTCGGAGGTCCGAGCGATCTTCTCTCGACGCTATCTGCTCCAGAACGTGGCCATCGAGATCTTCCTGGCCAGCAGGAGTAAGTCGTGCGATTCGTCTCGTTCGTTTTCAAAAGGATCCACCGAAAGGGCGGCGGCCCCTCCGTTCGAAACGGCGCGCATTCCGTTTCTTGCTCGGTCTCCCGTGCCTTTCTGCATTATTTCACACGACGCGATCTAATCTGGCAAAATGGAAACGGAATCCCGAGCGCGCCGCGAGGTGTTCACCCCCGCCTGCTTTTTACGCAATAAATATCTGCCCCGCGTTACGGCATCTCCTTTTTTCGCCACCAACTTGCCATTCGAGTCTAGCTACACCTGCTGCCTTCCTCTCTTCTCCCATCATCCGTTAGACATGCACGAAATCTCGTTACTCCTGTTTATGAAACTATGAACCATTGAATAAACGTTCCATCTAAATTGGGTTGTCGAGAAAACGTCTCTACAGGAAATATTCGAGCATTGGAATCATTTGTTAGCGGTACCTCTGCTCGTTAATGTCTTGTCGCTCGCTGCACGGTAGAGAACGTTAACGTAAATAGCGCTTCGTTATCTCGATTTCATTGTGAGGTGTTAAAACACTCCTTGTGGCTCGGTCAAGCATCGGACGCGGCATTTCGCTTGAAATATAGTTGTTCCTTCGAAGAGGAGTTCTTCTTCGTGGGAGAATCACTTATACCTGGCCAGGGGACGCAATCCCCGTTGATTATTTCTCCCGGGAGCAGATAAATTTCACGTCGCGTCCCTCGATTCTAATCTGATCTCGACTTTCGATGCGCGCTGAAGCGTACCAGGCGGAATGTCATCCCTGCGAGGTGCCTCCTTCGTCGTTCATTAAAAAATTACTGGAAACGAGCGCGCGCGCGGGTCCGTTCGTTAACGGAACGGATAAAAGCAGCGCACGGTCGGATCCGTGTCGCGCCGTGATAAATCCCCCAACAATAAAAATACGAACGGGCTACTTTATACCCCGAACTACGCTGTAACTTCCACGGATTTTTACGAGATGGTCCTCCCCTGAATTTTGCTTGGGTGAAAAATCGTGCTGTCCTCTCGTCGCGCTGCGATAATCCGCCTGGGCGATCGTTATAACGTCCGCGTTCGAGAATACAGCGCAAACTTAACCGTTAATTGCCAGTTCCACTAAACGGCTAACTTACTTAATTTATGTACACGTGCGGAGGAATTGAAAGTGATGGAGCGGACACTATAGGATAAAGTGTAGGAAGCTACATTGGGGGATGATATTAATTAGAATTTCAAGGTTCGGGGATAAAAATAGTATGTGGAAGAGTAATTATGCGAGCGGTACGAAATTAGACTGCACTGCGAACGGTACTGCAGTTACATGGAGAGTGTAAAAAGTGGAGAAGGAACAAGACCAGGAAATTCTTTGGTTCTCGCAGTCTCTCTGTGATTCTGCCGTTTGCTTCCCTTCTTCCTTGATTAAGACCGACTCGTATATCCCGGCCCTGTATTGGGAGTTACATAAATTACTCGCAAGTATTTATGGTAACCGTCTCTTCGCACGCTACCCTTTGAACTCTCCGGGGAACGGTGCTATTAAAGCCGTGAAATTAAGTCCATCGCGTATCCTCTTTTCATATTTCCGCATTTAATTTCACCGGCCTAAATGCGCTCGAGTCTCCCTCGGTGAATCATTTTCTTCGATTAAGGAGAAGTACGCAAATGGGACGCGATAATTCATAGCGTTTACGTGCATAGACGATGAATACGGTATGTAGTCTTGCTCTTCTAATTTTACTTAAGAAACTTGAATAACTTTCCCAGAACGGTTTCCTCGGATCCTAGTGTTCTTGCAGGATGAAAAAAGCTGACACTTTTGCATATCTCCTAAATCTTTCCTATACCTGAACATTGCGATGCTGCTTCCTGGTTTAATCTCTTAACAGAGGCTTCAAATTCTGTGCTATCTTAAGCAAAGTAACTATCAATTCGCAAATCACTCTAAATAACTATCGCTTTACCTCCGACACAAATCTCACCGTACGTTTGCCAATCTACCGAAAGAATCCCTCCCAGTGTATCAGGTCCGTCCAAAGCGGCGATGCGAGTAAGAAGTTCGTCCTTGCCTGCCATCCCTCCGAATGATTGACACACGATCCGTCGTCGGAAATTGGGTTCGCTTATAATCCGCACTTTAACGCCTTTTTGCCCGCAGCCTCGATCCTGTTCGCGTTCCCGGACCAGGCGACGGTGAAAAAGGTGATCAAGGCGCTACCGCGGGTCGGCGTTGGCATCAAATACGGGATACCGCAGACTAGGTAAGGACTCAACTGCCCGGCGAAACCCTTTTACCAACATCTGGATCTAGGGATCTCGGGGGCCTCGAGGCTCACCCTGGAACACGCTCCTCGCATTCCGCTCTTTCTTTGTCCCCTTGCCGTAGGATTCCGCCCGCGATCAGGGTCGGATCTGGGGCTCTTCTTGTTCGAACCGAGCATCGAGATCGGATGATAAAGGGCGCGGATAGATATTGAAAAGTTTCGGCGGCAGAAGAGACTCTCGGTGTATTAACATGTTAGGAATGCACCGTGTCGATGGACACATCGTTTTTAGTGACGAATGAGGCGGGTAGCGGGAACGATTCAGAAATTTGTTCGCATAAATCAGACGTAAACTAATTGAATCATTGCGTCGTCTTTATTTTCTCACACGGATCGTCCTCGTTATCTGTAAGTACGCGTGCACAAGTTTATTCGTATCGCTTTTATCTGAATTTTTACAAAATCTATGGACAAGATAGTGTATTATACGTAGTCGTTTAACAAATACCTAAACAAATCGAGACACGATTTCTGTGTTGAAGAAGTAGATCGAAATGTAGAGGGAAAGGAGGTAATGGTGAGTGTTGAAATCATCCGAGAGGATCCGCGTCTTTGCGTCGCGATCGCGTCCCAGAGGAAGAGGAGAGGAATCCTTTCTCGATACCAATACTCCCGCAGCTCGGCGAGGACAGGCGGCGAGAACACAGAGGTTCGCGTATCCGCGCTTCGATCCATACATTTAAAGCGCTCCTCCAGAGGAGAGAGCCGGCGAGAAGGATATTCCGGCCATAAATATACGGAGGCCAACTCCGACGTCTGATCCGGGGGAGATTCCTGGCCAACAAAAATAATCCGCCGGCATATAAAACGTGCATTCGCGTCGTGACGCTCCGTACCACGCTTGAATCACGAGGAAAATAAAATGTTCGTATCGAAAACTGAGACGGTGGTTGAAAATTGAAATACGTTTCAAAATCGCACTACGTTTAAAAGAAGAAATTTCAAAAATTCACACTGCACATTCGTACGAATATAGTCAGCATCATCGATCTACTTTCGATCGTGTCGTGATTTCTTTCATAGGTACCGAGCCGCATTTTCCTCGCCTTTGAAGTGCGCAAAAATCACGGAATTTATTCATCCGGTTTCATTTCTATGCATGCTCCCTTTAATGTCGTCCACTGCGCACGCCCATTAAAGTCCTTGGTATAAATCCTAAATCAGGCGATGCTGGTGTTCGTAAAACCGCTCGGTGAATTTTACGGCGCGAATATAAAGCACCGAACCCGGCTTCTTGATGTAATAGCTTTCGTGGATTGAGAGCGACTGTCACCTTAATGGTGCACGAACGATGATATGGATCTCTGAAGCAACTCGCTTTGCCTGGCAATTATCTTTTGCAATTAAACTGGCGTGTACAGTTTAATGCACTGAGCGCCACGTCACCGACAAGGCGAAGGAAATTTATTTGCCACTGTAGATCGCATATCGGTTAAAGGTGACTGGCATGAGAAAGATGGTTGAGAAACGTTAGTTCCGATGTCAATTTTTATTATCGCTCACCTGTCAGACTCTTCTTCCTTCGCTACTGGATCTCAAAAGTCTGTCGATAGAAAGCGCGTATCTGTTCCGTTTATGAGCTGTTGATAGGACAGAGTGGTTGGGCAGGTATTAATATACCCATCACATGTTCGCGTAATGTGCATCGTGGAAGTCATAAATAGGTAAAGTTATTATACCGGTCTTCCGTCTGTTTGCACGGTACATTGGTGGTTGAACGCGTAACTGTACCCTCGATAATTCTTTCCTCTTCTGGACAGGTTGCGCCGGACGCAAGTATTTGCAACCGTTATCAGCAATAGGTATTAGTGTCATAAATTGGCTTCTTTACGCATTAAAAGTTCCACGGTCAAGGGGGATCAGGTTGTTGGATAAAATTCTTTCGGTTTTGGGTAGAATACACTCCTCGTTTATTTTCTCCAAATCTTCCATTGTAAAACAATACATACTCGGTGTTCTAGATTACTAGATATTCTAGATATTGTAGTTATAATATTGTCAAGACGCATATCAGGTTATTCAGGCTCCCATAAAGAGCACCTACCATGTGTCAGTCTCCCTGACGGGGGATACTGAAGAATGCACTGTGCTTGCAGGAGAGCATCAATGATGTCGCCCCGGCAGCTAATGAGGAGCTCCAACATGACGCAGAAGTGGCAGCGAAGAGAGATATCGAACTTCGAGTATCTGATGTTCTTGAACACGATTGCTGGTAAGACCTATTCCTCAACACTCTGCGTAAAGACCATCGCGATAACCTCCCCGTCGTTCACTGTCACTGTTCTCCGCAACATTTACTTGAATCCGTTGTGCGTTGCTTCGCGTATCCGTGAACGGTTCCCTCCGCCGTGAAACCAACAGCAACCGTAATAATAGAGGGGCTGTTCAGCGTCTAAAAAATCATATCGGCTTACCGATTGCGGAAGGAAAATGCGACGTCTGCGGATGGCTCTCGATCGTCGCTCTATTTCGCCCGGGTACTAAGGGAGTCGGACGAAGAGGAGCCAGGGAGAATTGCAATGCAGAGGAGGATAGACTGTCTACGGGCGCACACGGGCGGATGGAATCTGTCGCGGCGTATTAGGGATGTTCTCAATCAGCTCCGTGTTCCGTTGGCCACCCCATACGAGTAATCCCTAGCTCGTGGGCCCTGGTAATCCTCTCCCGAGGGACTGACGTTCCCCGTTTCCCCATCGAATGGAGCCGCGCCTTTGTTTCTCCTACGGTTTAATATCGGTCTCCCTTTTGGGTTGCGCGTCGCGAGCAAAATCACGAAATTCGAGAAGCCCCTTACTTCTTTTTACCGACCCGCGTTCATCAGCCGATTCGACAAACAGTGGGCGTCAAGGGTTGCGCGGGATCACGTTGTACCGCGTACGCTCGTAATTAGCCTTCACGGAGGGGCGTACTCGTGGCGGGTACCTGGCATATCGTAAGCGAATGCTGAGAGCAAAGGCGAGAATGGTCCTCGACGGATGCTAATAGTCGATCGTAAAGAAGGTCGATCGCGAAACACTCGCGGATTGGGTAAGCGGAGAATGTATGCCTGCCTACGCGCGCTTAATGACGAGGATCACCAGGGACGCGTAATTATTTGTGTATCGACGAGAACGCCGCACGATGCCAGAGGGTGGCCCTGTATTTACGAGCGTTATATATTAATTGCGCAAATAAATAGTGGTTTCAAGGGGAGCAAGGCGGTGGGGAGGGGGTCGGGCGTGGGCCGCTGCAGAGCGCAATTGGGCAAGGCCCCGGCGGGAGAACACGTTGCGAAAACGAACCGGTCCCGCTGGCAGGCTCCCGCCATGCGATCCACGTTCTTTATTTTTCTCGGTCGCATCGGTTTATTAAAAATTAATGACAGTGGAGTCGATGTAAATATGATGGGCTGCGTGTCGCGGTGCAAGCCGGTTCGCGTGGGTGTACCGTTTGTGAACCGCGTTTCATCGACCTTCTCCTACTTAGGTAGGTGAGAAAGGTACACTTGAATTCAATTATTCCTCCTTACATTTTTCTTAATATCTTTCACGTATTTCACATATCTTTCATTAATAATTTTGTCACTTACAGTGTTTCCTACAAGGACTCTTCAATTTTAACTTAGAAACCAAACGAAATGCTTTCGTTAACTATTTCCTGGAGCCGTCGCTATCTTTGTCAAGTGTGCGCAGTCTGAGACACCAATCGTAAGAGACTGGCACAAGTTCCGAGGCTGTAACCATTTCGCAGAGCTTCCTGCCGATTTTTCTCCCCGGAGGCCGACGTCTCTCTAAATCTCGCCGAGTGGCGAGTTAAAAACGAGCCTCTCGTCGCGGCCAGCACTTATTATAACGTTGTTCCCCGTGGACCGGGCGGTCGGGGCTCGGGTAGGTAAGAAGCGCGGGCAAGCAGCGACTGCCAAGGGTGGCTGCGAGGGCGGAGACGAAAGGGAGAGCGTGTGTCGCGGGCATTCCGGTGTCGAGGAGCGTTCTGAGAGCGCTCACTCACCGCGACGCTACCATTAATAATCACTTTGATGCATAAAGCGGCCTTACTATTATTTACGTCCGACCGTCGGTCGTGCAGCGTCACGATTTACGACGCATTGTAGAAACGGCGGGTCTTGTGCGCCGCTACTTCGCCGCCGAGCCCTTCCCTCCCTTCCTTTTTCATTCCCGTTCAAGGGCGAATCGAGTATCCGGTGAATTTCGTGGAGACGAGACCCGACCAAATTTTGCGGCTTCGCGATTATTCTTGTCCCTTGGACTGACCTGCTGTCGCGGTAGTGGCTCCAGGAAACTGTATACTGTGCGTGAGAAACTAAAAAGAATCTTTTCACCGCCTTTTATTTCTCATAAGGATTGATGAACCGTGTATAGTACGTCAGTGGCGCACTCGGGATTTCATGTTGAGGGGAGCCGAGTTAATATTTTTAATGCAAATTCAATCAAATTCATTAGGTGATTATAAATATTTATTTAAAGACCAAAATACAGTTTTCTTTTCTTTCTTACAAAGCTCTTGAGTTACTTCAGAGGTGGTTACAGTAATTTCCATCTTCCTCTTTCTTTGGGAGAGTGCCAAGGTACGTATTACAGTAGGACAGTTTTATTGTCATATGTATGGAAATACGTACAGTGAAAAGAGAAAGAATACCCTCGCAGTGTAATGAAGAGAATACCTACCCTTCTCGCCCGTTGATGAATCCGGAAAGCAAGTAGAACGAAGTAGTACGAATTAAATGGGCACGTGAACGATCCGACGCACGGTCTGGCTGACAAACTTGCTGACGGGTTTTAATTAGCGGCAGGGGGAGGAGATTAGACGAAGTGAGGCTTGCAGTCGCCGCTGCCGTCGCTAATGCATCTTGGAATGGGATTCCAAGATGGGAGGGGTGTGGGTGGAGGAGTGAGACCTCCAGAAGTGACAATTTCAGGAACGATTAGCCGTCACGGTCTGAGTTATGCGCTTACTAAACGGAGAACACCTCCGCTCCCCAAGAGCCTGAACCGTGGCGCGCATTTCGTAAAAATAGAATTAGAAGGCGGTCCTCCATGCACCCGCTTTTCATCGTCCGCCAGAGCGTCGCGGCGAGGGTGCCAGGGGAAGAAAAGTGACCGCGGCTGAGGCTCGACAAAAAATTAGGCCGGTGATTATACGCATTAAAAGGAAGACGCCGATGGCTCGTTTATTTTTGTACCCCGCGGACGAGCAATCCCGTTTAGAAAACGGGGTGGTACACGCGACTAGATCATCTATGACAGGCAGACACGTCGTAAACATGGATAATGATATTTAAATGCATCCTTGTACTTTGATATCATATTTGGAATCCGAGTAAAAATGATTTCATGAAACTTTATTCTGTGTTTCAGGTCGAACATACAACGATTTGAATCAGTACCCAGTGTTCCCATGGGTGTTGACCAACTACGAGACGAAGGAGCTCGATCTCAGTTTACCCAGCAACTATCGTGACTTGTCGAAGGTAAATCAATACCAGTTAACCGTGAATATTCTGTTTTTATGACAGTTACTCGAATGCTTTCGTGTCCCTTGACAGCCGATCGGAGCGTTGAATCCGAGCAGGAGGGCTTACTTCGAGGAACGCTTTCAGGGCTGGGAGCACGACAGCATACCGCCTTTCCATTATGGCACCCATTACAGTACGGCTGCTTTTGTTCTCAACTGGATGATACGCGTGGTAAGCTCATTGCCGGAATACTGTTAACTCTGCAGCTTATTCTTTACATAACTCTGTAAAATCGTATATTGACAAATGGTACGATCCGTATAACTTGACCCGCTCTCGAATCCCTTCTAATTCGTTATTTTGTAAATAAGACTTAGCGCGCGACGTTCGAAGACCATTACAAAGAACCTCGACGCGAGCCCCCCCAACAATCGTCGATCCTCGGACCTTGGTCTATTTAAGTGGCCTATCCACCGTTGAAACATAAATTAGAGCGACGTATTCGGTAGTGTCTGCACACTAATTTGTGGGCGTCGGAACGCCCTCGAGTCAACGAAGCCCGCCTTCCTGTTAAATATGTGCATTTGTTTTCCGCTGCACTTCCTCGGCTTCCCTGCGCCCGACGTTTCAAAGAGATTCCACGTAAAAATATACCACACTGCCGGCCAATCGTCGCGCTCCCTATTACGTTAACGACTATATTAATTCCCTTGTTATGAGCTAGCTAAGCGAGCAGAAAAAACGTCCCGTTTCACGACTCGTTTTATCGTACCGTTTGTGCTCGCTCGAATCTGCGAATTTGCAGCGATTTAATTCCATGCGAATTGCTCGAGCGAGCTTGCTCGGATGGGCGGGCATTATCCTCCGCATTTACATGCAAATCGTCAATAAGCGTTTTATTATTCTTTCGCTGGACGACACCCCGCTGTTCCCGCAACGATATACTGCGTCATAAACAATTTATTGCTTTATAACTGCGCCGCTCGTTGTCTCTCGGGGCCGATTTCGTGAATACCTTTAACTGTCCAGTTATGGTATTAGGTCAACGTTGCGTTGCATAAAAGTGCACGTCACTTC
Organism: Andrena chrysosceles; assembly: GCA_963855975.1. NCBI lineage: Eukaryota > Metazoa > Arthropoda > Insecta > Hymenoptera > Andrenidae > Andrena > Andrena chrysosceles. Next base: position 1,719,328 of record OY979766.1, on the reverse strand, counting down.
GGAGCACGTGGTCGCGTTGGTTCGTTGTAAACGACCGTATTCTCGAAAATCTCGCTCACGATTGTAAATCACGTTTGGCGCGGCTACACCTACGCGTCAAATGGACGTCGATCACTAGGGGGCTGTTCTGTTAACATTCATCAGGCTGTCAGTACAGGGAACGCCTGAAAGGTAGGACTGTAAGCGTGAAACCGTATAACAGATTAGACTTTGAGGGGCCTTCTCGATATGGTGGTTCAGATTTTCTGTTATTCATGAGGTGGGTGAACCCGTTTTGTGCACTTTTGTAACCCGTACTGTTTGCAATTGAGCACCTTGCAAGAAGAGAGGTGCAGCTCCATGTTTATCAACTTCGAGTAAATTAGAAAACACTGTTTATAGAATTATTGTTTTGATCTAACATTGAGAAGGGAGCAGTAATTGAAAAATATATATTTTCATAGAATAAGTAGGTAGTAGGTAGTTATTGAGTCGATAAGTTTTTATTTCAATTTTTGGCGAATTTTTCAAATCAGTAATTGGTGCAAATTCAAAGTTTGCATTAAATGTAGGACAGGTAGTTGATTTTTTTTACATGCATATATTACACGTCATAAGTCATCAGCTGTCAAAAATGGAGCTTCACACCTCTTGCTGCAAGGTCCTCAATTAGAATTGCGTGAAGACCTGCAACTACTAGTTGATGTCTGCGCGATGTAATGGTGAAATATCATGAAAAAGCTATATCCAGAAAGTCGTTACAATGATGGAAATATCGATGTTGCAGGAGCCCATGACAACCATGTTCTTGGCCCTCCAAGGTGGTAAATTCGATTACCCGAATCGACTGTTCTCCTCGATCGCCTTGTCCTGGAAGAGCTGCCAACGGGATACTTCCGATGTCAAGGTTCGTTTCGTTTTAACTTTCGAAAGCTCGTGCTTATTAGCTACACCTGTACGAGCAACGGCTACGCGCGCAGAACCCTTTTGTTATTCACGGGAGAATAAATTTCCTCGAGTACCATGTCTCGATGCGTTCGAGAGCGGACTGGCAATAAATTATTCGCCTTGTTAACAGGAGCTTATCCCAGAGTTCTTCTTCCTACCGGAAATGCTGGTGAACAGCAATCGTTACCGCTTGGGTAGGCAAGAAGATGGCAGCGCGGTTGGCGACGTTGAATTACCGCCCTGGGCATCGTCCCCGGAAGAATTTATAAGAATTAATCGAATGGTACGTGCATTGAGCGTAATTCGTTTAACGAACGAATTAACTTTAGCCGTGTTTGTGTGTTGGTGCGAGCACTGTTTCTCTCATGATTTTAACTTCCACAGGCTTTGGAGTCGGAGTTCGTGTCTTGTCAATTACATCAATGGATCGATTTGATATTTGGTTACAAGCAGAAAGGTGAGTCTTGTCGCAATGTCCGTATACGAGATAAATACGAAGCTATCGTATGTAAGTGTTAGGAAATTACCAAACAGTACTAGAAGATACGTAGATTCTAGAAAATGAGAAGCAGATCGTTATTGCCTTAGAAAGCTAGCCCCTTTCAAACCTAATATCCCTCTTAATCGTTATTCCACGTGAGAAATGTTACTCCACTTATAAATTGAGAGTATAAAGTCCCGAACAATGGCACGAGCAATATAGGAGCTGGAGCGAGTGTTGGGACACGCGCAGTCGAGTCAAATTAGGCTTCCAGCAATGGTAATTGTCAGTGGCGCCTCTATATCCGGCGCTTCCTCGAAGAAGCTGGGTTCGAGGAGCCAGGGGGAGCAGGGTGGCTGCGCTGGCCGGGCGTATGGAAGGAATTAGTTTTTAGTTAGCTTCCTCCCGGTCTTGTCCCAAGCAATTAGGCACGTGTGGCGGGCGCGACAATGCGTGCCACCCCTAACACGTAACACGTTTACAGCCGGTTGCATGAAAGTACAGCCAACCGGAAATTCCGGCCACGGGCAATCGACAGAAGGTCTAGAAATCAGCTGAAAGGAAACGTCGGTGCTGCACCGCGTTACTGCTGTGCAGTACTCTGTGAAAGTCTATTTTGTGCTTAGAGAATAGAACATCAAACGTATTCTTTAAATACCTATTAGGTGGACCACAAAATAAGTAGCTCGCAGTATAGGTAACTCAAGCTTTCTGGGAACGAGTAAACACTTGCTTTATGGGAGTTGCTGGTGTATTAGTTAAAGTTAGACAGGCAGAGTGATCAGTGGCGCACTTAGGTTTTAATCTTGGGGGAGTCGAGTTCAACGGATAAAAATATTTTTAACGCAAATTCAATAACATTCATTAGGTGATTATAAAAGTTTATTTATAAAATGAAATACAGTTTTCCTTTCCTTTTACAAAACTCTTGAATTACTTCAGTCGTGGTTACATTAATCTCTTTCTTCCCTTTTCTTTCGGGGGTGCCAGCCGCCCCGCTCCCTCTCTCTCCTCTGGGTGCGCCACTGAGAGTGATATACCGATCTCTCCATTAAGAATCTGACTATTAATGTATTGAAATTGTTGAAATAAACTTGTCCCCTTTCTCAAGGTCCTGAAGCTGTTCGCGCGACAAACGTTTTCTATTACCTAACGTACGAGGGTAGCGTCGATCTGGACACGATAACAGATCCAGTAATGCGAGAAGCCATAGAGAACCAAATACGAAACTTTGGTCAGACGCCCTCGCAACTCCTGATGGAGCCACATCCTCCGAGAAGCTCGGCGATGCATTTGGTAAACGACGTTCGATTTACGGTATTGCATAATTTTACAAGTGAAATCAGTGTTTAGAGACTCGTAGAACTTTGTCACAAGAAGAGCGTGCAATGTATTGTAGGTATTTAGTCTGGTGAAGCGTGTTGGGGAGAGCATTGTTGTAAGGTAGAGGCTTAACAGTTTGATTATTCTTAACGAAGCCATGAGCCAGCCGTTGCGAGTACTCCGCTACTTTTAGAGTACATCACTCCTAGTGTTCAGTATAGAGATTGTATCAGAGATTCATAGTCTCATTATCGCACAGTAAAAACGGAGCACCATGCAGAATCTCTCTACATTTTAAACTCTGACATTTAGATATCTGAGTCAGCCACCCTCACGGTACACTCGTTAGTCCATCCAGTTAATAAGTCGTACTTATATACCTACATATACGTGCAATGCACGCTTTTCTTTCTGTTCAATCGTTCCGAACGAGAAGAGTACCGCGAAGTTTGACAAGACGTTGCCACCCGTGTTGCAGTCACCGATGATGTTCTCGAGCATCCCGGACGACGTGTGCATGGCCATTAAATTCCCATCGAATTCGCCGATCTGTCACATATCGGCCAACACGTACCCTCAGCTGCCACTGCCATCGGTAGTTACGGTCACCACTGGGCAGCAGTTCGCTGTCAACAGATGGAACACCAACTACGCTGGTAAGCTTTCGCGGTCACGCGACTCTCGTTGCCAGTGTGATTCATTATCCTATTAACGGGGGGCTGAATTACAGCGTCCGTTCAGTCGCCGAGCTACGCAGACACTCCACAGGCTCAGGCCGCGAACCAACCGCTGTCCATGGATCCTGTTCTATGTAAGTGGAGCAAAGAATCTTCAGCCTTCGAACTTATAGCAGTGATTTAATTGCGCGGGACTCGCTTGTTGCAGCGCAAGCGGCGAACAGCTCGAATCCCACGTTACGCCGGCACTTGGGCGACAATTTCAGCCAGAAGCTGAAGATTCGAAGCAACTGCTTCGTCACCACCGTGGATAGCCGTTTCTTGGTCGCCTGTGGCTTCTGGGATAATAGCTTCCGCGTCTTCTCCACCGAGACTGGTAATGATTTTGATCAATAAGCAAATGGAGGGAAAATTCACGGATGGTGTAGGGGAGTGTGACAGGGGAAAGGGGAAAGAAGTATTGCAAAGTAGAAAGGGAGATAATTCCTTTTTTCCAGCAAAAATCGTGCAGATAGTGTTTGGCCACTATGGTGTCGTGACGTGTTTGTCGCGTAGCGAATGCAACATCACTTCCGATTGCTACATAGCGTCAGGAAGCGCCGACTGCACCGTTCTGCTGTGGCACTGGAATGCCAGGACGCAGACAATCGTCGGAGAGGGTGAAGCTCCAGCACCCAGGGCAACCCTTACGGGTCACGAGCAGCCGGTAACGGCTGTCGTTATATCAGCCGAGTTGGGCTTGGTCGTTTCTGGTTCTTACTGTACGTAATTACACATACACTTCAAGATTTCGTGGCATCTAAGATGAAGGTTTAACATTATGGAATAAGAGTGGAGTTTATCGAATCGCTTCTCGTTTATAGACGGCCCAGTTCTCGTGCATACGACTTTCGGCGATTTGCTGAGGTCGCTGGAACCTCCAAACGGCTTCTCCTCCCCTGAAAACATCGCGATGTCGCGGGAAGGTGTCATTGTGGTGAATTACGAGCGTGGGCACATAGCAGCGTTTACCATAAATGGTAAACGCCTTCGCCACGAGTCGCATAATGATAATCTTCAGGTAACCAACCCATACAGTGATTGCGGGATCACAGTCCCGACAGGAGTCTCTTACGTCTTCCAATTTTTCTATGCTATCATTCGCGTCTTCCATTTCTTTCAGTGTCTGCTTCTCAGCAGAGATGGCGAGTACTTAATGACAGGTGGTGACAAACGTATCGTAGAAGTCTGGAGGACATTCAACCTCGCCCTCCTCTACGCATTTCCAGCCTGCGAAAGCAGCGTTCGTTCGCTAGCCCTTTCTCACGATCAAAAGTAAGTACGATTCAAACTACAAGTGCACTCTAAACTCCGACCTCCGTTAATCGTCACAAAAGATTCGTTGTTCCGCCTACAATATCAAAGCTCCTTTTGCAGGTTTCTCTTAGCTGGCCTGGCCAATGGATCCATCGTGATATTCCACATCGACTTCAACCGATGGCATCACGAGTTTCAGCAACGTTACTGAGACTGTTTCGCGTACGTCTAGCAACATCGACCTCACCCACACACACCCCAGCTGTTGCCCCATCTTTTTTCATAACACCGACTGGATTTCTCCCAAAGCATGAATGGGTCGCAACGGTGACAACCATAGAGCAATCTGACCACAATCTACGTGTACATCTTACGTTACAGCCGACCTACGATTCAACTAACCAGAGTAACGCATCGCGCAATAACGCGAGCATCGAACGAGACGTTCGTCGAGCTTGCGGCGCGACAACCGAGCGCAGCGACACCGGCCGTGGCCGAGGTGTTCTACGGACAGGAGCAACGAGCAACGACGCTTTCGTAACCGTTTATTACAATCAAGTAGAGGGCGCAGATACGTAGTCGCCGAGCAGCAGGTATTCACGATATTCAGCGTTTAGCAATAATTCGCTTACTCGCGACTCTAACAATTAAAGCAGTGCTTCCGTGGCGCGAGCGCGCGAATCGATGACGACGCGCAAGCGAACAGTAGAGGAAAGTGTGGATGGAGGTGTCCAAGAACCAGGCCCCCTGGGCTCCAAGCCGCGACAGTGCGCGCGAAGAGATTCGGAGAGGAGAGAAAGCCGACAGAAGGCGCACGTCTCTCAAACGCTAGTCAATTACCAAGACTCGGATCTATCTGTACGCTTGCGAACATTCGAAAGGCCGATTCTCGACTCACCCGTTCGAGGGTAGCGCGCTGGTCAGACGTGAGGGATCCTCAGGACAGAATGCCCGCGGCTGGAAGACGAAATCGTGAGCAGTCTCTGGAAGGCGAGGGCGCGTTACATTTTCCGCTAAGAAATGGCGCGTGGGTATGGCCCCCGATATCTCTAACGCTAGTTACGTCCCGTGTAAATACGATAATCTCTGCGGCATATATATATATATATATATATATATAAATATTATATATATACATACACACACACATACGCATTATTCCGTAATAGGGTGGCGAGCGAATGAGCGAAAAATGAGATAGGGAAACGTGTACCATTACAAAAGAGTGACGTTTCCATTGTATTCTGCGCCGATGTCACAATTGCCGCCCGTGATATAAACACTTTTTGGCTAAGCACTTAGTGGGTTCAGTTTACGAGACATAGGAACAACACCTACACCACATCGCCACACCCCATATACGCAGATCTATTACACGTTAATACACGTCTATAAATACACAAAGGTACGCGTACACGTCTGCACAAGAAGCACTTCCGTGTGGGGGCGATCGACGCTTTTTCGCAAGCTCAGTGTACGCTGGATCGCCTCCCCTATCTCTCGAGGAACACACACCATTGCCGTCACAATCACAATCATCGCCACTGCCCCACCCTCACCTCCCAGCAACACATCCCAATCCCCGAGGTTCACGTCCTTCGGAAGAGATCCTAATTTTTATCAAAGCCGTCCAGCTTAACTTTTGCGAGGATATTTCTTGGTATTTTCGCACGCGAGGTATAATTAATCAGCAAGACAAGGTTATATAGGCTTAAAAACGAGGAATCGCATACCGAATTCATTCGCGGCGGTCCTCGTTCACGCGGGGACCGACCGTTTCTTCGTGTGTGAGCGTGTCGCCCGTATGACGATTCGAATGGCGAGTTTTGTGGTGAAGGGAACCGTGCAGGGAGCATAGCAAGTGAGAAAGATTGAAGGGATCGATGAGATGAGAGATGAAAGTTCGAAAGACAGAGGGGAGAGTAAAGGGAACGTTCGATAGCAAGATTAAGGGGAGGGAGCGGACTCGTTCACGAATGATCGACATCTCGTCGTTTCGCTGCAGAACCGAACGCTAGTCACTCTATCTTGGAGAATGTCGACGTTGGCGAGCGAGTACACGTAGGTAGAGTAATCATGTTGTGGGAGATGCGTGTGCATAGCTTCGATTTTTTTGCGTCTTGCGATTCGAGCGGCGTACGCAGCGTACGTCGTGTTTCGCTTGCCAAGTAGCTGGTAGCCATTTCTTCTGTCCGTCTACACTCTACGAGATTGTTTTCACGCGCACGCTTCAGTCGTCGTAGATCTCAATGTGTTTTTCCTTTAGTGACGGATCAGTGACGTTTCAAGCCGGAGGGTCTTCGTATAAAAAAAAATGCAGGACAAAGATAGCGTGGGCGCGGAGAGGAGACAGTGTGAGAGAGACTCAGCGTAAATGAGAATAATTCGGAGCGAGCGCTTACGGCCGCCTCGGTGATCCTTGCGACCCATCCCCTTTGTATCGCGAGTCTATACGCGCACGATCGCGTTTTCAAGATAATTCGATTGTAGAATCAGATTCGATAAACTAACGCAGACATACGATTGGATTGAAATCTCCGAACGGTTCCTGGATAACACTTTCAATTCTACACCCTGTACATTGTCAATGCTGTACTTAAATGTAAAATAAAACGCAGAGGGACTGACTAATTCGGAGAAGAAAAACTCGACGCGATGGACGAACTCGTGATAATTGTAAAGCCAAAAGGATACACAAACGCGAACGTCTCAGGATGTACTTATCTAGTCAGGACTCGCGGCAAATGACGTCGCGGATCACTGGCGGCCTCAATTCCTTAGATGTCGATACACTTAAATCATATACAGTACTTGGTCTACGTGGTAGATGTAAAGTAAGTGCATGGTGCCGTCGTTCTAGCGATCAATCACTCTTGAGCTTGCGGAGATCATGTAACGTAATTGTTAATAATTAGTGAACGCGGTTATTGTCGTGTACCCCAATCGTGGCCGACCGATCGACCGCGCGTTGTCGTACAATTCATACACGAATAGGATGGTGTTACGTGTGTGCAATGCGAAACGTGTTAAACAATGGTATATTATCGCTATATCGATATTGAGCGTGCTTATGCATGATTGTTCGTAATTGTTCCGTTGGCGAGTCTTGCGAGAGGAGGAGGTTGCAACGACGAGCGTGCATGAGGAACGCTCGACAGCTGCGAGGAGGGGAAGCTACGAAGAAGAAACCGAGTGAGTGCTGAGAGAAAGAATTCGTGCACGCTTGCTATGTGTGCGTGAGGAAGAGGATCGTGCCTGGTGCTTCGGATATATGTAATGTTAATTTCTCGCGTGCACGCGCGCGCAACTGTTTACTTAATTGTACTTAACATGTACAGACGCGTACTATCGACACCTTATTTTCGCTACGATGGAAGAGAAAGGGGACGAGGAGGGCGGTAAAAGCGGAGAAGAAGATTAAAACGCAAAGTGGCACGCGCGACGTTCTAGCCGGGTTCCTTGCTCTCGGGCGATTCGCGCTGTGTCGTTTCCAATGCAACGATCCTGTTCGAGTCGCGAGGGAACTCGAAGGCTTCAACTCCTTGGGATCTTGTGATCTCCAGCAGGATATCTGGAGGCGACGAGCTAGGAGGGAGAAACTCGAATGTGCGCGCGATTCGGAAAGCAAAGAAATGGACGATATTGAATGGCAGGATGTGCAATAGCGCGCGTACAGGATCATTCGGTGAAGCAACGTGATCGGCGAGAATGTACCGCGTCGAGCGAAGCGAAACAAAATGAAAAGAAACTAAAAAAAAAATCGAAAAAGCGGGGCGAGAAAAACTAAGAAAAAGATTTTAAAAACGAGGAGTTTTTATATTTGTTTATAGGTGTGTGAGAACGCTGCACTTTTCGAGCAAGTTGTTAGTGAATTCCCTCCATATTGCTATTATATATATAAATATATATAAAGAGAAAAAGAGGAAGTTAAAAGTCGATTTCTGTCCGTAACTCGAACTTCGGTACATCACGTAAGAGTAACGCTACTATTTTAAATAACGCTAAGTACAACGCTACAAACAAAAGGGTTTGCCTATAATCATTATCAAAACAACACTACACCTTATTCTCATGATTCTTATTAATATTATTATTACTATTATTATGAGTATGTAATTATTAGTGTTCTTATCTTACACGATTGTGGTTTACATTTCGACGTACTTAAATATTAAAGTAACGAATCGCTGAGCGCGACACACACACACATACACACACACACACACACACACACACACACACACACACACACACACACACACACACACACACACACACACACACACACACACACACACACACACACACACACACACACAGAGAGATATTTGTATATTGGAGGAGATTTAGGGGTACTTACATCCGATTCCGGTTTCCGTGTCGAGCCAACTGTTTGCGTTGTTCACGTTGATTGTAAGAAAGCGCGAGGTAATGCTAATACATTGTGTAAAGAGACAAATGACACAAAAAAGAGAAAACTGAAAAAGTGGATTAACGGTTCGTTTAGATACGGAGCTGCTCGTAGAAGTACTTACGTGTAGATTAATCGAACGTTCAAACGTTTCTAAGCGTAATCACGGGCGGATGAAGAGGGAAGAACGCGTGAATGGTCGCGGGAATAACACTTACTCGGACGCTTAGTCGTTAGAATCGTAACTCGTTCAGTATTTAACAGCGACGTGGAAGAAGAGAATCGCGTTCGACGATGTAGAATCGATGGAAAACACCGAGTCATCGCGACGAAGTTCGATGTTCTTCGTTCATCGCTGCGTGGTTCATTCCCGGCGCCAAGTAATTTTCCAAATCAATCGATAAAAGTCAATATACGCGCGAGATCGTAGAAAATGGGGCAACTAAAAGAAGCAGAGTGACAAGAGGAAAGATGAATAGTAGACGGAGGGGATAATAACAAGATGTAGTAAAGTCACGTAGAGTTGCGATCGTTAAAACCAACATCATCGAGTTCATCTGCGTCGAAGTAGCGTTTTATAATCATGAGTCCGTTTCTTATGATAAGCGAAATATTGTACAGCATTTGTAATGCTACACGAGCCATCCGCTCTCGATTAAGCTTAAGCCCATCCGATTTCACAAGACTCTATTGTCGCTGCAGTTACATTTCTTCAAGACTGAACATCGTTCCGCGATACTCTATTGTCTATAACATTCATCGCCATGTTACCGTCACGTCACGTTGATCGTTGTAATTTCGAGTCAGCACTTAGAACGCGTATTCAAATTTCTAATTAGCAGGATGGAGAGAAATATGAAACTGGGGAGCGGGGAAAATTGCGTTACACCAGGAGAATGCCGCGCGAGGAGCATAATATGGCCTAATTTTTTCACAATTCACGGCGCGATGTAGAGTATTGTAGAGGGGGGACGCGAGAGAGAACGGGATCGATGTTCGATCGACGAACAAATGGCTGCAATCAGTTAACCTTCTAAAGAAAACCTCGATGCTTGTCTAAATATGATTTCTCTGATAAAGAAAAAGGAAAGCCAAACTTGTAACCGCGCGACACCACGTCGGTCGGGTCTCGTTCGACGACACGGACGACGCAGGTTTATCCCGGCACTTTTAAACGAGTACTATTTAAGTAGAAGGTACTTAAGTCGTTGCTACATACCAATATAAGCTCTATTGCTTATTTTATACTTAGTATTATCGTAACGTTTCCGATTAGAGGTAACATAATGGGAAAGTTGTATCTTAGCGTAAGGTAGACTAATCTGTAAAGATAAGTAGTCAAATAAATGAAAAGTACATTTGATGTTGCAGACCGTTTTCCTTTCATTTCTTCGTCCATGCTTCGCATCGTCTCCAATCATCTACTATATTTGTGTCTTACACAGAAGAGGTACAAGTTGCAGGGGCGAGGTAGGTGATAAGGTCGTCGGATGACAAATGGGGTTTGCTGTGTCATTTGCACGCAGAGTAGTCAAGAATTAAACTGAATGTGATGTAAGAAAGAAGCTTTCTTTTATATTACTTATTTAATTCGCATGCATCCCTTGGGGGTTATTAGCAACTAAAGAAAGAAGTTGTTCTACATGGTACCGATTTATTTATTTCATCCACAATCACAAAGAGGCTACTGTGTGCCCGAATATACAGTACAGATACACATACTCGTTAGAAAATGCATATTATCACCGGCACCACCGGGTGTTCGCCTGCAGTTTGGTTAAATATACGATTATATCACTTTCATGATCAGAGTAGACTTTAAACGAGGTCTCGTTTCTGCTAGCTGCTTTTGTCGTCGCCCTCTCTTGGAATCTTTCGTCCAATTAAGATTGATACTGTCTTGCACATTTGTTCGTATCGGTTGATATGTATCCACGTACACATAGATATATCGTTCACCGTTGATTCAGCAACGTGCCTGTTCATGAGAGGGTGTCGCGAGAGGTGTTGCTCGGAGAGATTGAATCGATGCGAAGTCAACAACGTGGGGTATCAATGGGCTTTGTCCAACGACATTAACCATAGAAAATAACGCGTTAACTGGGACATCGACGTTACATACATCTAGAATACACGGGAATTAATACAAAAAACGCGAGACGAAATGAATCGACACATCGATGAATAGAGGACAGTTTTTTACCCCTTAGGTACATCGAATGTCTCCGAAGATTAATGCTTCTTGGTATTTAAAATAGTTCTTTCGTGTAGAAAAAACGCTTCCACTAAGCCCATTCAAACGACTACTCCGACTGTGAAGTGATTGGAACTCTTTCAGACGGGAATGACTCGGTGAATGCTACAGAAATTATGTAACGAAGGGGAAATGTAACCGGATCGGATATCCACGTATTTGAATATTGAAGGAAAAAAGCCTTGGGTCCCATTTCACTTATATTCTGGATATGAAAATTGAAAGAAAATTAATTTCAATGTTCCTTTTTATAAGAATGTTCTAAAGTACCTACCATCCAATTATAAAATAAAGTGCATAAAGGTGTTTCGAACACCAACCACCATTCATCGAATCTGTCGTCTGAAAAAGCCCTTCTACCCCTTAACATCGTTACGCCTGGATAGGTGAAGTTACTCGAGTAAGCTCAGTCTGTAATAGAGTGTTCTGTTCGTACGAAAAATACAGTTATCTGGTTTGTGTTTGTTCGTGCACGGCGATGGACATCGCTGGAGCAATAGATGAGGCGAGAAGTCCGTGGGACTTCAAAAAGACGACCATTGGAGACTTCACGGACAGCCATGCTCAAATTGACAAAATACGTTTGGTTTGGTACAAGGACATTACAAATATACACTTGGAGGATCTTCTACTGAAAGCCCATAATCTTGTGCACTACTTTTCTCTATACTACTCTACTACTACTTGTGTCTTGGCACATCTCGTGTTCTACTACTGCACTTATAGTATCTCCCTTTCTCGGGTAGGTACGCTGTCTGGTATCTTCTTACGGCTGTAATCTATTAACTGTTACGGGTATACTTTCATCTACTTGGAACACAGAGTATCGTCAGAACGTCAAAGGGATCGTCACTTAATCGCAATATACACCTGTGGCCGTGTTCGCCAATCCTTCTAGCTGCATCCATTGCCCAGAGACGTCCACGCATCTGGTATATTTCACCATCTGTAAATGCTATGTCTCGCACTTGGGATCGAAGTTTCTGGTCGATCGTCAGCCAAAAACATAAAACGAGCCGCCTGTCTGACTTCCTTGTGGTCGATCAAAGTACAGGTGAAGCATTACTCCCGCCTAGCACCCAGTGCTCTCGAATCTTAAACGTACGTGTACACATTTCCGCGATGCATCAGTGTCAGCTGTGCGCGCACGGAGTTTCTCTTCTCTGCGAGGCCCTTTGCACGGCATACACGCGTTATTATCGAGCACACCATCGAGTCGATCCATCAGCCATCGACATGTGTTCCGCGCGTATGTGCAGGTTGCGTGTGCGCGCGCGCAGTCGGACGCGTGTTATCACAAACGTGTGCCCTTCGGCGAGCTTTATATCTAAACACGTATCACGGTGAATGAGAACGTTTGCGCGAAAGTGGCGGAGGGAGCGTGAATTAGTAAACGTCGCGCCGCTATCTCTATTCCTCGTTTCGCACCTTTGATTCTCGCCAGCAACGATACAGCGTTATCATTAAGAATATTGCTATTTAAAGTCTAGAGGAAGGTCTACTCTCGGTACTCGGCTTATTGTCGTTAGAACGTACCTCCACGGTGTCATGCGTGAAGTGGAGCGACAGGAAGTGTTGTTCCGGAAGCACGAAGGAGAAGTCTGATCGCTGTGAGCTTACCATCATGCATTCGCAAGGACCGCTATTGGAAACAATTCTGATGGATATCGTATCGCGGGTTTTTAAGCATACAAGTCATAGGCAACTACATACATTTTACGTATATTCGAGTTTATACGATTAAATCGCAACTGTACTGCATTTAACACGTTGGTGCACAGAGAAGTGACCTGAGATCGAAGCTATTTTTGCTAACTTTAAACCATGCAACCATGAGAATATCTGTTTTCAAGGTAATGTAGGTTTAAAAATAATAAGAAATAGAAATAATGATCCTAAACGTGACGCATAGCAGTGAAAGAATTTGGACATAAATCGTGCACGTTTCATAGGTTCTTTCAAAATTCCCCCTTCGTCCTCCGTATGAAAATTACTTCCAAGAGCCACGCATTCACCCAAAACTCTATTTTGGATGCTCTCTACGCTCGACAGTGATTTTCCAATAAAATCTGTGAAAACTTCATGCATCCATCGAAATCTCTCTTATCGTCTGCTATCGCTTTCTTCCACCAGAAAATAAGGCGCGCCGGGGCATCTTCTTTGCGACGTACGGACCGGAAGTTATCGAAGGTGGAACAGTTGACGCTTCTACAAGGGCCGTGTAAAAATTGATATCATTCACAACCATCGGTTAATAGTTCTCTTTCTCTCTTTCTTTCTCGCTGATAAAATATTGACGAGTATAGTCAGTGAACGATCCATATTTATGTTTATGCTTGAATAACAGGGCCAGCCTGCATTCATTCTTCAAAAATAAACTATTCTATCTTTATCTTTCTCTCCCTCCCATTCTCTCCCCCATTATTTTCCTCGTTATTGTTCTCTTCTTCTACGTTTGATCATCGGAATAGTTTGAGCAACCTCGCCTCCCGTTCGTCTCTCTATCATACTACGCTTCCACAAACATTCTTCTACGTTCTATTAATTCGTTTACTATTCCACGCTCACCGCGGATGATTACATTCCAAAGCACAGAGTGTTTATTATTTTTTCTTGTTTTTTCTTTTTTTTTTGGTTTCTTTGTTTCTTCCGAGCCTGTTGAGATAGAAATTGTACTTAAGTCAGTCAAGCGGTGTGCATTAAATGACGACAGAAGGAAACAACGTCCAAGTCGACGTCTGACAAAAATTGCGAACCTTCCGCGATACTTATTTCAGCCGCGGTGTCTTCATCTGCAACGAAAAGTCGTGTTCCGTTCATTAAACTATCTGCCATTTGTATTCTCAAACGCGGTGTATCAGATTTCTCAGCTGGTACCAATGATTTGGTACTGATTTTGAGTAGCCTTCGCCGTGCGGTCAAACACTTGGTAAACGTCACGACTCACCTACTATTCAAGCAGCTCAGACTCACGGGAAGTGGCTCCGAATTCACGCACGGAATGTGACCAGCCACCGTTTCCATTAAGGGATACCATTGCGCCACGGGTTTCCTTGGATTGTCTAGCATCTCTAGCCAATGGTCACGACCGATACCGATGAAACTGGAGCCAATCGCCGTGCAACCCATTAATTCGTTCGGTCCAATTCTGAAACGAGAATCGGACGAAATTGTTCATGATCGTTTATGGGCCATTTCATGACCATTCGGACGATTCCATTCGTTCTTTCGCTCACCTGTCGTAATCGATTACTTTTATAATTAGACTAACGTCCTCGATGTTGGATGCGGGCACATCGAACACCAAAACCTCATTGTACACGGGGAACAACGTGTTCTTCTTAACTGTGGTCTTCTTCTTCTTGATCCTTTTGCCTTGGCAGAGCAGGTAGACTTTCACATAGGGATCTGGAAATTAGAGTTTTCGTTTTAACGTTTCTTAATCATGACTAGTATCTTGATATGAAGGGAACGGATAACTCATACCAGACAATCCTGTTATGTCCATGACTCTTAGGTTCCTGGCTTTGATTATGGTCACTGTCAATCGACCAGCTGTTGGAAGATAGCAAAGCGACAGCATCAATTCTCCCAAGTCCACCTTCTCCTAAAACACCATGAAAATTGTCTTAGTCTTCGTTTTGCACCAGATCCAGGTGTCAAGTAGCTAACGAAGTCGTGCTACCTGCATGGCGCACAGAATGTTCATTGTGTACTCGATTTCTTGCTCGAGGTCGGTGCATTCGAGCAATCCTTTGAGCACCACCTGTCCGATCAGATCGGGCCGCGAGCATCGATCGAAATCGTATACCGAAAATTGAAGGTATCGTTCCCGCAGCTCTTCGTATGGTACACTGAGGTCACAGAGGTCCGTTTTGTTAGTATATTTGACGAGGGGGGGCTGAGCGAACGAGTGGACTTTACAAACCTGAAGATGAATATCTCGTTAAACACGGGATTCAAATTCCTTCGATGTACTTTCGTTTGGTGCTTCTTCTTTCTGTCTGGAAGAAGGTATATCTTTATGTAGGGATCGCTGCTACCGGTCACGTCTTTCACTGGCAGTTCTTGAGCCTCAAGCACCTGCAACCGACATCATGGACCGTTTAAGTAGAATACAAACAAGTAGCAAATGATATCTGTGAACTATGACTCGTGAAAAATCGCTGAAATGGTCATGGCAAACGGGTAAAGTTCCACGGAGAATTCAAAGACTCGAGTCTCACTGTTTTAAGGGAACAGCTCGAAAGTTGGGCCAGTTTAATGTAAAAGTAACGCTTCACTGTCGTCATGACAGGCATCGTTAAAAGCAATATACTTCATTCTGATAAAACGGGGTGAGCTCTGCGAAGTGAATAGTACTTTTGAAGTAATTCAACTTTTAAGCCCTGCAAACAGTGAGGGTCCATCGTGGAGCACGGAAGAACTGCAGTTTTCTCTGCAACGATGGTCCTGCGCGGGCAAAGAAGAGACGAGGAACGAGAGCAGAAGTTCCAGGAGCGATTCAAAGCGAAAGAATGCTTCTTATTCTAAGCGTTGGCGAAGAGAAGGTAAATGGTACGTGACACGTGGCAATTAATTCCTCCCGCAGTGAAGAAATAAACGCGAAGAAGAGTGTTTCTAATCTCACGAGTCCTCGACGTGCCGCTACTTAATTCTGCATATCAGAGTAATTACACGGTCAGAGGAGAGAAATTCAGGTCTCTGTGGGCTGTCGTACGTCCACGTTCCTTCACCTTCGTGCTCGAGTAGAGTTATGAATGAACCGGATATGTACGTGGCACGCATGCAAGCGTGCGCATTTATATTTATGTGTCACGAAACGTGGGTGCCGTCCTATTTACGACAAATTCAATCTCCATCAATTCCATTCCGCCGCAGGAATAATACATCAGCATCGTTACATCGCCCGCGACGTGCTCGATCGCAATACAATCGATGCGCGTGTCCGTCGTCGTGCACTTCATTATCGTTATCCAATAACTTGCGCTAAATATGTCCGCGTAATTAGCCTGGCCGAGTGCAATCGTGAATTGAATTTGCCTACGCGCTTAAAGTGTTACGAAAACATTCCCGTCGACAAACAGTCGATACTGCGTGAGCAACGGACGCGAGGGAGTTCTGTTTTATTTTCAGTGATTAACGCACAGTAAGTCGAGGTAAAGATAATAGTTAGCTATTACGAAATAGTGAAAACAGTTGGGGTAAAATTCTGGTATTAAGGCAGTCGCGCGTTTTGGCGAGGCATGGCGAAGAAATGAATAATAATTAATTAATTAATTGTCGCTGGGCTTCGGTCATCAATTGTTTACAAACTTTCCTCTTTCGTATCGCCCCGCTTCACTGAAGTTCGCGATGACCTTAAAAGTTCGAATAGTGTCCAAAGGACATACAGAATTCGCCAAGTAGATAATGCCGCGACTAGTCAGACAGGAGTTCTTGGAAGAACAGTGTGACTCCACGACTCCACTTGTTGCCTCTGCCCCAGTATTTGAGGGTCAATTCTCACCGTGAAATTTACACACCGGATATGGCCAAGAATTAGCGCGAATCAGTCGTTCTATAGCGTGGTAATATTAGCCGTCGAGGAAGGGCGAAGTCGTTCGCCTGGTAATGAATGTAGAATCGATTTCGTTACACGGTTGTGCGAGCCCTGCCCCTTGGATTCGTTTCGTGTATTCTCGCCCGCGGGAAAATCTTTCACCATTCGAAATGGCGCAGCCTTGAGACTGGCCGCGGGTTAATCAATGCAGCTGCACGCGATCGAGTATATCATAAATCGAGACCGATATAATTCTGGGCAAACGTCGAAAGTGGAACGGGAATGTCGGTCATCGCTTGCAAGGAAAGAATTCTTCGCTTCCACTCTATATGTATGCGTGCGTGTGTGTATTGCACGTTGATTTCGCGCGTTACGTGCGCAGCTTAAGGAAAAAGCTCTGATGCAGCTTGGGCCGATAGACTTGGTTGTCTCGCGGGAATTAAGATGCTTGGTATTGTGCGTGACTTTATACGCGCCATATTAAACACAAATTCTACTCAGGGGAAGTTGGGAATGCGAGAATTCGAAGGATTAAAAGATGAAAGTACATTAGCATTCCCAGTTCATTCATCTTTTTGATTGACAAAAGTCTGCGTGCGATAATGGAGGCAATATTTTCAGCAATTTATAATAGCTTTTTTTACTTCTTCTATGGACTCCCTTCTATCTTCAAAACCAGCTTATAAAGAGCGGTAGTACGTAACGATAGGTCTTGATACATATTTATACATAATTATTTCAGTTGGTTCATGTTTCTGTTCTGTTTTATTTTTACTTGTAATGCTTGTCCCTATTATGTATCGTTTGCTCATATTCTCGTTACTAAATGGGTCTTACTCGTGCACGAGAAATAAATAAAGAAAAATCAATTTTCTCGAAAATATTAGTGTATATAGAAAGGCTTCGTTTCACGGTTTTCATTTATTTTTCCGGAAAAAATAAACCCCGTTTTTGATCGCAGAAGTACCCCTCAAACTTGCGCGATTAAAGTTTAGAGTCGGGTAATCTACGATCATCATTCGTACCCAACAAATGGATATTAATTTACCAAATCATGGAACTCACTTTAACGACCAATCCCTCGATCTCTTTGTCGTAGCGTAGAGCGAAATGTAGCTTCCCAGCGTACTCCATCTCCGTGGTGCTGGAACTCTCCGCGCTCTCCTGTCTCACCAGCTCCTTCTTGTAAAGTTCCGGCTGCGGACGTGAACGTGCACGGTTAAAACTTTGGAAAACTGAATTTTCTTGTTTGCTTCGTTGTAGGAACTGTGGTTGTAGCCGCGTGTCCGCAGGGAACTCTTTTTAGGAGCGAGAAGAAGCATTCTGCTCGCTTAATAGCCTAACGCGGGAAGTTAGCTGGACTGAAAGTATCGCGGGTAAAGGAATGGGTAAACGAGGACCACTTGCAAATATTCTCATCGATGTCTAAGATATTCCTCCATCCACGTTCCGCAGTTACAATTTTCTTATTTGAATTCGAGAAATTAAACAGCAGAATATGACGCGAGTCTAAGAACGAAAGCAACAGGACTACTTATACTATTGAATTCTTCATCAACTGTACCTTGATTAAACCGAGACTGGAGTCGCTGCGATTTTCCAGGCTACAGATGCTGAACTTGATGTTCGGTAGGTCGAGTCGGTGAGAGAGCTGTCGTTGAAAGCTCTGATGTCTCATCGGCACGATGGGCAAAGTTGTCTGGCGCAGTACCTGTAAAAAAAAGACATGCCTTGATACGTCCATCCTGCCTCAATATTTAAAAAGCTCCGTCCGGGGAAGTCGGCTGCTGGGAACCTTCGTCAGCTCCTTAACAACGAAGTTTTTTCCGCTATATCTTCATACATGAAATTTTCATTTACGTCTCTTCGAAACTCCTACTCCTATGCATGAACTCTGGTCATCGGGGGTTATAAAGGAGAAATCGCGTCTTGTACGGGGCTGACTTTTAAATTGACATTTCCGCAGCAAGATATTTCTTATCAAACAATTAACGAGGTCTATATAAGCGTGTAAATGAAAGTTGATACCTTTTTGTTTTCCTTTTGCTCCTGAACATATTCGTGAGTGATGGGCTCCGATTGAAGATCCGGAAGGGAGTGACTGATACGTATGGCGTTCTGCTGGGACAAGTCGCTCTCAGTATCCTCTTCCTTCATGTGCCTCCTCACGTTCATTAACCATCGCCAGGTAGACGAACACTGGAAACTCACGGCGGCCAGCAATAATAAAGCCATCAACGCCACTCCTGTTCCTATCATCAGCTGATAAGGGAACGTTTCCGTCCATTCTTCTGCGAACAAATTCACGGGAGGTTAACAGTCTCTGATAGAGAAGAATGCTCCTATGAATCGTTTTGAAAATTTAATTAATATACGATTCAGCTCAGCGACTAATTGCTTCGCCCAGCCTTGTATTTCCTCTGCCAGGCTAATCCAGGAAACGCGAAGGAATCCCTCATTAATTACTCGCGATATCGTTCGAGGGGCAGACTGTTGCGCAATAAGTAATCAATTTAGATAAGAGATAGCGGAGATGATTCCTTCTGGAGGAATAAAAATTTTAATCAAGGAGACGAACGCCTTTTGTTCTTGGAAAAAACACACGCGAGGAATGGTTGGGAATTTGTATGCCATTGGAATTAAAGGGATATGCCTACCTGTGAGGTCTCATAATGCTTTTATTTATTTATATATTGCATTTCAAAGAATACCGTTTATTTAAAAAAAGTCTTCCAGTTTTTTAAAAAAATCCCGAAATGAAATAAACATTATTTGGTTCCATGATTGCGCAGTTTTGCACGCCAAAATGTTTATCCTTAGCCATTAACTAAACCGTTATCTACCATGAATACGTTCCTCCATTTCGTGAACCATAAAAAAAATACTTAAAATTCTCAGCACATCCCCAAAAACGTTGGTTCAATCGCAACTAGGACGCTCGTATCTCCGTAAAAAGTCACATTGTCCGTGCCTGTTGTGCGTACAATACGTCGCTGGGTGACTCATTCGCGCTCCATCTGGCGCAATGCCGTTTAACATCCAACAGGTAAAAATCGCGGACGGTTGCGAAAGCATCGCCGAGAGAGGACGATGCAAATGAAGAATAACGCTTCTGATAAAGTACACGCATGCCTTAACGATTAATGTACGAATACTATGCAGCATTGTGCGCGGCCTACGAGCAAGAGAAAGTCGCGGATCCTCGTCCGAGCTGTTCGGAGCGAGCAGACAAACACCAACTACCGCGGCGCGACGTTTTCTTTCGCGTGGCGTCACGTTTTGTCTCAGCCGCCTCCATTAACCGCGTCCTTAATAACAGGAACTTCTTGGAGCACGCTGGATCGTGCAACAATACATCGCCTGGCCCGAGAATAATGCAAATAAGGCGGGTTTCGAGTGACTAAGGACGCTTCGTTATTCATTCCCCTGTCCGTACGACAAATAATTATTTCCCAAGCGTCCTCTCCAAGCTTCCACGCCCCTGCCTATCGGTTCCAAGTTCCTTTCTGAGCCGAGCAACTCCGTATGCTATCCTCTATGTCAGTAATTACGTTGTTTCGTCGTGACTCATCGGCGACCGGCATATTTATACGACCCTAAATTGCATCAAGTCGATAAAACCCAATTTGTTTCCTCGCCCTCTGCAACAATATCGGTTAAACTGCGCGTTGTTGAAATCCTTTGTGTTTTATTACAACACACGGGCGTTTTATTCCTATTTTTGCCTCTACGGACACAGCTTCCTATTAGGTATGTTGGGACGTTGCGTTTGCCAATATTTGGAACGACAATCACGATCTCGTCAATGATTATTGTTCCCTTGCATTCGTCCTGCAAACAATACCTCCGACTTAATCTATTTACTCAGGACATACATATTCGGCGTGCTTATTGTCGCGATCGATGTCATCCGCTCGAATTATACGTGCTGCTATTATGGCTCTATTATTGTGCCGTTGACCAAAATTTCTGCGACAGATTGGCAAATATGCTCGTGGTACGAAAGATATGGCCCGGCGCTTTCTGAACTTAGAATTCCGTGAAATGCGTTGTTATCGCTGGCAGCGAGATATTGGGTGACCCAAGTGTTTGACCGGGATTAGAAGTTCGATTTTTCATTTGTAGAATGTCTGCTCTAACTGGTCAAGCTATGTAGTCCATCGACGGATCCTTCTTCCCTGGGACAAATATTTGGATGTGGGCCGTGGCTATAGTTTGATCAGCGTGACAAGTAGGATGTTAATCACGCACGCAACTTGAAGCTGCACCGGGTGAATTCTATTTCTGGAGAGTACAGGTATGAACTCAAGGGATCGATCGAATTGTTGAATTGAGATGTGAATCTATACTTTTCCTAGACTTCGATGTTTCTCTCTAAATGTAATATTCCAAAGTAGCTGCCACCTATGCCTAAGATTTTTCACGGGCTCAGAGGCGCACGTTCACCTCCACTTCCGTTTTATCGCGTCGAGTCAATCAATTATCGTTAAACCACATAGTGGAAGGTAGCAGAAAGTTCAAACATCAAGTCCTTCTCGGGGATCTCATCATTTTTATCGTCGATGCAAACACCGTGCACAAAGTAGCAACCAATAATCGCGTGAAGGGGCCGTTAGCAGGTAAAGGTTCGGGCGTAAATTCGATTTACGACTTTTAGTTTTTCGCCGTAACTCGTGTCGACGAGACGCTGTCTTCGGCGTACACACTTAAGTGATTGATGAGACACGCGAATTACGCTTTTACTACCATTACCGAGCCTTTAATATTCGTTTGCGACCGACCGACATGGTCCACCTTGTATTTTTTAGTACCTCGTAGCACCTCGCAAGTGTTTTAAGACCGGCTCGTTGTCACAAACCACTGCTAGGTACTTTGAGACTGTCGTGGGCTGGCACAGCGTGAGCTACGTCAAGCACAAGTGAAACATCCTACCAAAGGGATAAAAAGGGAAACTGTTTCACTTTCTTCGTAATTGTAGGTGGCAGCTATTTCGGTGTTGTATGTATAATAGAAGAGTGAAGTTCGCGCTGAGCTGCAGTAGCTGAATCGTGTAAGTGCTTCTATACTCGGGTGCTAACAGGAATGTAAACCTATCCCAACACCCAATATCCATGTTTTTTCATTATCCTAAGTATCAAGGTAGTATAGGACGTTCCAAAACGAATCTACGAAGCGAGTTTAATCTAGCGTGTGGTATACCCCAGCCTCCATCCGCGGATTCGCAATTTCCTCGCCGACAACCCGCTCAATTATCGATTCCCCACGCTTTTTCATCCACCTCATGGGTCCCCCGCCAGCCTTGACCCTGGCTTCCCGTTGCTCGGGCGGTGAGGTCACAGGTTCGTGCGTTTCGTTGGTACGACTTTTTACGGCACTGGTACGCGAGGCTCGAGTTTACGGACGATCACGTAAACGGGGAGCCGTGGCCCGAGCCACTCTCATCTGATAAGCAGCCAGCGCCGTGAAATCGGTCAATTAATCGATAAATTTTAGTTCCAGGTGCGGGTGGAGCCGAGCTGCTGCGAGCCATTCGCGATTGAATTTCATGGCCGCGCTGCTACGTGACGCAATGATCGCGGCGTGACGAAATATCCACGGCCCTGACCTTACCTCTCGCAGCACGTGGTGTAATCTCGCAGATGGTACCTTCGCTGTCACGTTTTATCTGCACTCCGAGTGATGACTCGTCACCATTTTTGCTTATTACGTTCTGTTTGCTCTCTGAAGTCACGTTAGATAATTATTTCCACGTGTTCCCAATTTATACACCATTGCACTGTACAAGCTCAGCATCACCACCATCAGTTTTTCACGAACCGAATGGTATGTTGGACGCGACAACGTGAATCACGCGAAGTGACGCGTGCAATAGAACTGTCTCAACTTCAGGCACCATTCAAGATCCACGCGAGATTCTCGATATCCTATATATTTAGTTTCTGTTAAAAACAACACCGGCGATGCCGCAGACGTCGGTGAGCTACGCGAACTCGCTGAACGATACAAATGTATCCTCGCTGAAGGAGGACCCCTTGCCCAGCCCAGCTGACGAAACCACTTTCAAACCCTGGCGCGTGTTTATCAATCACATCGACAGTTATCACGGGAAAGCCCTGGTCGACGTGAGTCTTACAATTAGATTAATGCCGGAAGGTGATGGTCTATTTGCTACTTTCTTGCACTCGAGTTCCGTTATAATGTTCCAATGCAGCGCCGGGCTATGAATAAATTACGACACAATGTCTAGGTTATCTGTGTGCCTTGGTGGCGGTATTAGCAGGGATAAAAAGGAACGAGTGCGTGTATCCGCAACTATCGATTTCGAATTAGTTCCAGCGCATCCCCTTTAACATCCTACAGGTAGAATCTTTTTTTAAACAACCGCGCAACCGTGTGCTTTCTTAGGAGAGAGATGCATCGGGCAAGTTGTAGGTAAATTACGTGATCGATGGGCACGTCCTCATTTTCGTCGATATATTGCTCGTTACGACGGCAATTAAGGGTGTTGCGCGCGTGCAATTAGACGGGACACAGAGGCAAGAAGCACAGTGGCGTGCATAATTATTCGAAAGACAATATATTCCGACTTTACCTCTACCGTATAATCAGTCTCTGAATTACTAACTCTTTACCAGACGGAAATGAATTAAATGAGCTACAAAAGTGAGAAGGCTCTAAAATTACACGGTATATTACATCTTCTTAATTGCAAATTCTTTCTGTGCTTAATTGAGATTATAGGTATACCCTGATTTTAATACAGTTTCCCATAATAGATGGTAGGTACTCTTTTCTAATTACATTGCGCAACACCACACTAAATCGCGGCAACAGTCAATAGACCATTATTCTCGAGTGCGCAGCAGCATTCCGTTCACTTAATTCATTACCTGCGTTATTATACAATTCCTCTGTAACGCAATCTGTCAAGAAATTCTACAAGGAAACATTGTTACTGCCCTCGCGATCCAATTCTCCCTTCCGTGTTGGAAACACGGCAATTACAATTAGAACGTCACCGCAGCGACGCGACGTCAATTAGGTGGTTTAACAGTGGCTCGTGAAGTATCTTTGCACGGTCAAATTTAATAACGATGAAAATTCAATTGAGTCGCCACCTCGAGATTATAACTCGAGGCGCTCTGAGCGGGATTCGCGTTTTATGCCTCTTTATTCAAAAAGGAAAGATCACAATCGGCGCTCGGCTCCACCGTTCCAATCAAGTTCCTCGATATCGAATCTCCGCGCTTCCTCGAAATTGAGATATCGACGTTTATCGGATAACTTGCTTTCCGTTTCAACGGACGGAGGGTTGTACTGAAAATTTCAGCTGCTGTCGGAGCGGGTGTTCGTTAATCCGCGAAGTGTCGTCGAGGACGGAGAGGAAGAGGAGGAGGAGGAGGAGGAAGAAGAGGAGGACGATGAAAGGGTTGACGAAGAGGAACTCGAAGACAGGAAGGTGGATGAAACGCTTGGCGAAACAGAAGATTCTCGGAGAGTCGAAGCTTCGAAAAAGTACGAGGTGATTGGTACGACTTCAGACCCCGAGGTAAATAATACTTGCAACTCCCTTTTAGTCTGATTAACGCCTGGCTACTTCCTACTAATCCACCAACTTCCGCCACCCGTCAGCCTCCCCGTGTTCCTCGAGCAAATTTATTTTCCTACGTGCCGCGGGGCGAATGGCAGACAATTTCAATGTGCTTATTTCTCAAAAGGGAAATCGAAGGAGAACGAATCGACGTTGAGTGACGAATTTCGTAACATTCTGCTCTCTATTCTTGCCCGTATGAAATCAATGCGACCCTCGAGGCGCTCTGCGGTGACTTCCTACAAACACGCTTCTTCTCTCCTCGCCCTTTATCGTCGTCGAACCCATTGTAGCCCTTAAAAGAGGTCCGGTGACCCTGGATACATCGATTCGCTTTTATCGCGCCTAATTTCATCGGATTGAAAATGATTTCTTCCATGGATCTCCTTTCTCTTTTAAAGCCAGCGTGTATAGAACGACATCAACTGTAAATAGGACTAAAGTCATTATTATTATTATTATTATTATTATTACCTTTTATATTTTTTTATTACTTTCTGTTTTTGTTTAGTGGTAACACTTGTTTCTTTTCTCTGTGTCTTTTCACCTTATTCTGTCACAAAATGGGTCTTACCCGTTCACGAGAAAATAAATAAAAAAATAAGTAAGTTTCCTTTTCTCTGTTAGTACTCTCAGCCGGAGGATGTGACTATGATTATAAGGGAAGCGAAGAATCGGGAGGCGCTCTTGAAGGAGCTGATGGACTGTGGATTCGTAATTTACAATATCACGGGGGACAAGGGACAGGTGGAGGAAGCTCGTTGGGCATTGAAAGGTCAGTTGACACGCAAACATTTCGAATCGTCTAACAAATTTTCCAAATGCGCGTACGATGTATCTGTAAGTTGTGTGTCTGTTTGCTTTAAACCAACAAAACGAGAGCCAGGCTTCTCTAACTACAGATGAATGTTGGATCCAAGAGGTAAGGAACAACAAGGGATTAAAATGTAAACGAATGTGCTCGGGACGATCCACTGCAGGCGTATGGATTTTGTGTTGCGTTGTTAATTAACGAGTACCGAACGTACAACGCTCGCCATTTCAATCGCGTGGAAACGATGTCGTGCAGTTGCGCGCTCCTAACGAGCAATTACACCTTCGGAAAATTTGAATTCGCGTGTAATTTGAAACTGTGACCGGAGCCCTTGATAATTAAACAGAATTTCGATAAGAGCGTGGATTCGCCGGCAGAAAAGTTTTCCCCTTACGGTAAATGAACGATCTCTCTAAATGAACGAAAACTCAAGCGTGGCCTTGAAAATATGAAAGAGCATCGCGAAGGGAAATTGTGGACTGTAATATCCCGTAAAAACAAAGGGGAATTAGCACGGTATCTCCGAGTCTTTAGGTGCGCGATGCTGTGAGCTGGAAACGCGGGTGCAATTGCTCCTTTAGCGAGCTTTATCCTTGAACTGAACGCTCTCATGGAGATAGCACGCTTTTTCAACTGAATTTCTGCACGTATCCTCTGTAACGTAACGCGAAGGCTTCTTTTCACACTTGGCTTGGAAAAAAATGCAAGCACACCGTACCCAACACTTTGCAAAAGAGTCCATGAGGCATGTTCTTTGCCGCTTAATAGGAAACGGTGGGTGGTCTGTTACGATAACTGGTCTCCAACTTGAACGAGCTCTGCTCTCAAGTTATTTTTTATCGCATTCAAATGTACGACACGGGCCAATTTCTGAAACGTTAATGATCTCGCCGGACTCTCCGAAAAGTGTAATTGCACTCTGCAAGATGCATCCTTGTATTTGTCGAGAAAGTATCGCTGCGAAAAGTTACGTCTAGTTAATTAACTTCTTCTACAACCACTTTCCTGGATCTTCAACGAAAGAAGCTTCCCGACCCGTGTCAGGTGCGCGATTCGTTCTATTTATAAACTCAAGAAATAGCCCTTGAGAAATTTTTCTAAGAATACAGGGCAATTTCACGGACCTACCGCATAAATTGCCAGAACTTCGAAACAAGGTAAATAGCGCGTATGTTTGCGCGAACTTTTCTCGTTGTTTTTGCGTCTGGAGCCCTCAGACTCCGCCCACGCGGTACAGTGCACCGACTAATGTTGTCAGATCTTCGCAGTAGATATATTACGCCTTCTTCAACAATATTTTGCAGCCATCATACGCGAGTTGGAAAAGACAGAGCAGAAAACCCCGAAGGCTTTCAAACGCAACGACGAGGTGCGATACTTTGTTTTGATATCTACGTTGATGACCTGGGCCCATACCAAGCCACTGAGTAAAGATGAACCAGACTTGCCCTTCACTGAGGAGGACTACAGGAAGCGGAAACCGCATCCCAACTATAAGGAGCACATTCAGTGCGAGAAGGAGGTGGTGGTGGTGAAGAAGAAGTTCAACTTGAAAAACAAGTTGAAAACGCTCGTGATTAGCTGTGCTGCCACTTATGGCGACGCGCAAGGACCTCTGCACTATCTATTCAAAATGGCCTGGCATAATGCACCGTTCCTGCCCATCCTGGGGAAAGGCCATAACAAAATACCCCTGCTGCACGTACGCGACCTGAGCATGTGAGTGTGGGACCATTCGATTACTTGCAGCAATGTCAGTGACGCACCCAGAGGGGGCTGGCACCACCCAAACAAGGGGCTTTGTGAATAGAAAAGAAACCTGGATTTTATTCTTTAACTAAATTTTTATAATCACCTAATGAATTTTATTTGCATTCAAAATATTGTTATCCCTTCAACTTGGCTCCACTCAAGATTAAATTCTGAGTGCGTTACTGATTAATGTAATTTAAATTTTAAATTTTCTTTGGGTCAGTTATCTCTGATTCCTGAACATCTTCAATAGAACTTACTAGCAATAACGAAGGCGCATGATCCAAGAATCACTGTTCACGATATCGCTGGCAGCAGATTGATTTCGAGGCCTTTGTAACTCTTCGAATAGCCAATATTCTGTCGCAGCAAATTCATTCTGAATTTTGCGGCCCAACGCGTTAATAGTTGGTCCTCTAATTCCGGTTGAGCGTTAAACAGGAACCAGCTGTAACGCTTATACCGATTTAGCATCACTCCCGGAAGCCAAACCGCGTAATGAACATGTTCGCGCGGCTCGTTCATCATTGAATAGTTAATGCGATACGCGCCATTCAGTGGACGTGTAAAAGCGTTTAACGAGCGTTCGTATTGATACGCAGGTTGGTGCTCGACGTGCTGCAAAATTGGCCTTCGCTGAGGTACCTAGTAGCTGCGGAGCAAGAGCTGATCACTCAGAGCACTATTGTCAAGGTAATACGGGGACGATGAAAAGATACCACGTCGCAGCGATCCATTTATGATCATTCCTCTGACAGCTTGCGGTCCTTTAGACGTTTGTCGTTCACCGATAAGCTCCTCGTAAACTCCTTTTGTTTTTCGACTCCCTCGTGACTTCCCTCTTTCATTACTGTAATACCGTGCACGGTCGGTTTTCCCTCTAACAGCCCGTGTTCGATATGTTCAAAGTCCCTAGATTCGTTTCTCGCAGCGTGCTCGTAAATATCGTCCCTCCCTTACACGCGAAATCTGGTTGGTTAAATTTGAGGCAGTGGTGGGGTTTTTCGCATCCACTGTCCAATTTACGAGACGCTGTCCATCTTCATTCCTATCCTCTCTACGTTATCCTTGCCATCCACTGACACGCACTGAGCCTTCAAGCTCACTCTACCTTCTCGATTGTATAGTCGCATGAGCAGTGACGCTAACAGCATACCAATTCAAGTCTGTGCGCCTGTCACAAGTTCTGTGATCGATAATCCATATCCTTTATTAATTCTTAAACGCTGATATAGTATTAGTATTAAGATCTTTTTGTCCTTTTTTATAGATTGTAGAAACTCTTTCAGCTTATGCTCAATAATGTTTTTCACTTATTAGATTTTCACCTCCTTGCCCTCTATTCTTTTCACCAGAAAATTAGTCGAGCGCTAAGCAATGGCAAGACGAAGAACATAGAGCAGGAGGAAGCTTTCTTATTGCCGGAAATCACGCAACAGACGTACGATCTGATGACAGCGAACTTGAACGTAGACCCGGAGTACATAGTCGATAGGATATCCTGGCACCTCGACATGCCGTTTGGCGATAGCATCGGTGTCATCGTGAAGGAGTACAAAGCCGCCAGGAATCTACATCCGATGAAAGTGATCGTTCTGGGACCTCCAGCTTCCGGCAAGACCAGAGTCGCCAGTTACCTCGCCAAGCATTACGACATACACTACGTTCACGTGAAGTCATTGATCGCAGACACGGTCCAGGCACTGGTCAGTATTTTACCACATAAAACCTTTCTCACCGGTGCTTTTAAAAAACAAGCGTGTTATAGCCTGTTGCGCTAATACGCCCACCGATTCTGAAGTAAAACCCTGATTAACCGGCTTAATGGGTAGCGAGCTGGGTAGCATAAAATACTGGCCACCAGCGGATTTAGGATTTAATAAATCTTCGAAATATTTACGCAGTGGAAATTTTCATTCACTGCTTTTGTATTTTAACGCATTTTGCTATAAACAGACAGAGTGTTTTCCTACGAAAGATCTTATCACTCGTCACTAGAGTTGTCCAAAGAGTCTTCTATCAATTTTTATAACTCTTCGTGGTCACACGGGGTACTTCACATCCCAGGCAAGTTTTTTTCCTTTGCCAATATTTCTGTAAATTTTTAGACCTTAATATTAAAACTTGAAAATTCAGGCGAGTTTTAACAAAAAAATCACTTTTTTCACTATTTTTTTTTACTAGAAATTTCATTATATCAAAACTTACATTTCTGCAAAAAGACTATTAGAGCAAAAGTTGAGAGATTCAAAAATGCGAAAATGGTAACTCAAAAATTACGCTGGGGTGCAGTGAACCCCATGTGACCAGTTTGTGATTATAAGCAGGTGTGATCGCGAAGGTTTAATAGTTATTCCTAACAGTCGATCGAGATCGAGAATGCCACCGCCGAGCGAGAGAAACCCAAAGAAACAGGTGCAGGTGACGCCGAGGACGACGAAGAAGGCCCAGACGAAGAGGAGGAAGCAACGAACGTTGAAGTCCTGCAGGAATTACTGGACGAAATCGAGGAAAACATGCAGAGGAGCAAGGGTCGTCTCGACGACGCTCTTCTGAACAAGTTAGTCGAACGTTTCACAGCGATCCCTAATCGTCGAATGTTGAACTTGAAAAGTAGTAATGGTCAATCATACGGTAGACACGTGCTAGGTATCGATCGCTTGCTCGCTACAACCAGCCCGTGAATAAGGTAGTAAATGAATTGGACATTAAGCCCAACATTTGACAGCCTGCGGTCATTTAGCTAACCGCCCCGTTCGCCCTTTTGTCGCGACGTCCGCTGGCTCGCGCGCAATTTGATTTGTCGAGCGTGCCGCGGTGTAATCGTCCGACGGACCGACCGACGAGGTTTGCTTTAAAGGTTGCGGTAGCTGTTGCTTGTCTCGTCTCTCCACGCGTAAGAAATTTCATTTCGAGGGCGTTCTGTGTCCCACGCTCGCGGAACCACCCTATTGATCCGCTTTGCTTGGCCTGTTCGAACGAACCGCTAAAATTCTTGGCGACCAGCGATAAGTTTCTAAATGGGTGGGCAATGATATCCGCGTTCTTTCCACGAGTTCGTTGAAAGAAGACGAAGACAGGGTCGAGGGGATTAAGGAGAACAGATTTTATTGATATCACGAAGGCTGCCGATTTAATTCGTGGATGGTCGCTGTCCGATCAATCATATTCAAGTCGAATTAAATACACAATAAGGAGAATGTATTGCGAGCAGGCGGCGTTCGTTGAAACCGTCGCGATACAATCAGAAACGCGGCAACGGGAACGGAAGGCAGTCAAGGCTTTGTTGGGTTTTCAGTTCAGTAAGATTCCTTTCTTACTCCTTTTTCCAGCGAGTTTGACTGGCGTGAAACCGAAACACGATGCGCAGAGTCGTGGAAGTCGATTGTGAGAGGGTTCGGCGTTAAAAGACCGCCGCTTTGAAACAGACGGCGGAAATAAAATGTAGGCGCTCCAGTAGCGGGAAAAGGCGCCTGAATATTCTGCCGAGTGATCTGAATGAACTTATCGCTGGACCGTGAAATAAAATTGCATTTGGCGAGAAAAGAGCGAGTCGATTGGACAGGTTTTTCGCGAGGTGGAAAGCGTAGGTGTGTTCGTGCTACTGGATACCGAAACCACCGTAACGAGGATAATAATTGCGATCGATTCGTTTTACGAGAGTCGCGTTCGTTGGATCGCATCTCGGAGAATGAACTTTTCCGTGCTATTATCGAGGCGTCTGAATAAGATCCATCAACCTATCACCGCTTATAATCCCGTTCGAAGATTGTTCCTGAGAAAGTTACGGTCCAAGGAGTGTCAGAATCAAGGGTACGTTATGGACGGATATCCGAAGACGTTGGGACAAGCGAGGGAGCTGTTTGATGGGGGAAATTTGAATGAAGAGGAGGAGGAGGAGGAGGAGGTGGTTGACGAAGAGGCTGCCGATGCGACAGACGTTGGTTACTCGATCATGCCCGAGTTGGTCGTGTCACTGGAGGCGAGCGATGAATTTCTCAAGGAACGAATTATTCAACGACCAGAGAGGGAGATCCAGGGCACTCATTACACCGAGGAACATATGATGCGTCGTTTGAAGGAGTTCAGGTAATGGAACAAAGCTGGCCCGCCTATTGTTCTTTAAGCCGCTTGTTCTTCTCCAGTTAAGCGGAAGTTCTCCGCGCGAGCGATCAAGGAAACAGGGGTTAATAAAACGATAATTAAATTCGAGGCTGGTCGGGGCTACTGGTGCCTCGAAAAAAGATGCTGAAAATGCAGCGCAACACGTTTCCTGTACGAAAATAGGCGTAATTGAGCGGTTCGTGGGATTTAATATCCTACACGATTGCATAAAATCATGACTGACGCAACGCGCAGAATTTATGGTTGATATGTTTACCTGCTACGGTAAAAAACTTCATTTCCAACGATAGGCAGCTTGAATTCTTTTTACGAAGCAGCGCTATTAACAAGCTAATTTGTATACCTCTGTAAAAACGTGAGCGTGACACGTAACCGGTGATGAAAAATTGTTGATTTTCGAGTAGGTGTCTGGATGCAACACGAACCGGGAACTGTGGAACGCGACACGATGGAAATTATCGGGTTAGAAATGGAAATATTTTTGAATAGGCAACAATATGCAATGGGAAAACATTATTAATTCGGAAGCACGTCACGGGACAATTCAATAGAGCTTATTCTGCTGGCCCGTTGCATTGTGTATTATAATGTGGTCGATAATCTGAAATATTTTGGAGGAGCGATGGAATAAAATCGTGGTTTCATGTTACTCGAGTCTGCCGAACGAATCAATTTCAGGAGAAGAAATACCGATGAAAACACGCCCCTGCAATTCTTCGATGAAATTGAAATTCACCCGCTGATCATCGACGTGGAGAGCGATATCTGTCCCGACATGTTCGCCACGGTTTATCAGTGTCTCGAGAGGCTCGGCCTGCCGAGGAACTACGGTGAGCAGTAACATACACTCGACGCTACGAAATTTATCATTTATCGTTTAGGCGGGACGAGCAATTCTTTTTGGTCGTGGAAGAGAGTGTACCGAAGCGACTATTTTCTATAACACTGTCCCCTCATATTCTTACACTCAAAATTGTCTGACAGATTGGAGGGAAAGAGCTTGTAGATCTAATGTAGTAGAAAATAGGAAGTACACACGAGACAATTCTAGACTAAGCTGTATAAAGGTTTTAAAAATCGTGGCACTTCAGAGACAAATTTTTTTAAGAGGTAAACTTTGAGCACAAAAAAAAAGCTTTTTTAGTAGTGATGATTTGGAGAATGAATTGAACTCAAAGAGGTATTTATATAGGTAGAGAATTAAGTTGTTTATCCGTTTTGCATAAGAAAGAAGTCAGCAGCAACCCATCGTAGAGTATGTGTAGGTATTACCCCAGTTTTTATTAGCAAGGAAAAAATGATTGCATTAATAAATGTCAAATGGTCGTACCCGCGGCGCAACGCGCGTTGCATGCATTTCTTCTTTATGTTCTTCTAACTCGGATAATGAATCTTGGGCATCCTATGTTTATACAACAGTTTTTTCTTGTCCCCTGCTGTAGAAAACATTCAATCCTTTGAAGTAGGGCCAGCTGTTTGAGTCCAAGAGGCTTCCAATTTGTTCCGTTTCATGTGTGCATACTTGAAACTCGTTTCTGTCCTCTTGTGCACATCATGAATCTATACAGTGTTTTTCATCTGGCCAGGATTAACCGCTGAAGATGCGCGAAAGCTTGCAGAGGCGGAAACGCATGCAGCGGAAACCGCCGCGAAACTGCAACAGGAGAACGAACGCTTGGAGCGGAAGAGGCAACGGGAAGAAAAGATGGCTGAATGGGTTAGAGTTTCTTGGTTAAAATTCACAGTGCTGCAAATTGGTTACTTGCAACATATTGTACCTCAGAATTTTAGAGGCATTAGTTCAGAATATCTTCGAATTTCAACGTCATTGAAGGATAACATCCGATGTTAAATAGAAATGTAGTATTTAAAAGAAGAAATTGGTCGTGGAACGAAAAGAAATTTTTAAAAGTGTTTTTACAATGGATTACGTTTAAAAGAAACTGCAGTTCGACTGAAACAACCTCGCTAGGCTGCCTCGTCCGTCTTTGCACCGATTTACTCGATCTATTTATGAAACACACATCCCTGTATTATGATAAAGGTCGGGAGATAGAATAATCACGGCAGCGCGGAAACGTAAAACGAATTCAATAATACCGTATGAAAATGACAAAACAAAAGACCGAGTATAATGAGAGTATCGTATTTATACCGAACAGTTAAGCTGCCTCTTTGTCCACTGGGTATATGAATCAGTGATTATCGAGTTATACATTTGCAGAATGTGCAATCTGATAGTTAACAGTTGATTAACGATGATTTCAATTTACCCGTGAAAATGATCGTTTTCCAAGTGGTTCTTACTGTCAATGCGACACGAAGTTTTATTAACAAAAATTGGAATTCCATTAGATTCCCTTAAATAGCGACTTTCCGTATCGGTTATTGGGAAATGCCAATCATCGATTTTCTATTACGTTAGACGAATATCGGAAATCGAAGGGGCATCTAATAGCGCTAGCAATTGAAACCGCATATACAGTATCATTTGAAATTCTTTCGCGTTGGCTATCGTTCTCCCGTGAAACTAATCAGCAGAGATGCGTTCCACGCGCAGAGTTTCTTGACTAAGATTAACGTGCGAGTGGCTGCGAAAAAAGAAACGATATTACGATAGGATTTCGTATTCGCAGACGAGCCTAATGGAGAAACTGAAGGAGGAGGAGGAGGAAAGGCTGTGCTTACTGGGGCAGCCTTTGCGACACTACCTCGTCAAGTATATTTTCCCAACGTTAACGCAAGGCCTCATCGAAGTCGCGAACCTACGACCAGACGACCCGATCGACTTTCTCGTAAGTCCATCGAAAGCTATACCTCCATTGTTCGATCCTAAGAACGCGTTTGATGCGGTAATTATCTGAGAATCTTACGCTCCTCTTACTTTCCCTTTGTTATCGCTCCGTTTCCCCTTCGATAGTCCTGAGAACGAGAAACGTTTGAAAAGTTACGCTATGAAAGTGCCTTTTGAGTTAGAAAATCTTCAAGGGGATCAGTCTTCTTCAGACTTTTCACCGACATCGAATTCCCACCACTAAAAGATGCTTCCAACTGCTTCTCTACCCATATTTAAGACAGTACATACCTATCTCGTTACCGAGCCTTATCGATAAGTCCAATTAAGAGCCCCTCGCTGAAAAGCACAAATCCTTCTCTTTTTGTTTCTTTGTCTGCTCTATAGATTGAATCTTCAAATAAGTAGTGAAAAATGGCTTTAGAGAGACCATCGGAGTCAGTATACGAAGCACTTTGGTATTTCAATTGGAATTCATCGGAAGGTTTTTAGAAAAGTGCATTTTCTGATTTTTCTAATTCACGTGGAAGCGACTCGACAGTCGTTGACCTCCCTCAGTGGCACAGCTTGGCGATAAAAACCTTTCGAACTTGAAAGTTGGGGCGCATCGAATGGCGTCGTTACACGAATGGGACCGGCTCGAAACTTCATGAACCGTGCAACTTTTTTGCGGTGAATTTTTCGACGTGCTCCGTGGAACAGTAACGATATCGCAACTCTGTATGGGCAATCCCTGTTCCGTCCGATTTCTCGCGGAAATCCTCCTCCGCGTAGAGTGAAACTAATCAGCGGGGGATGGGATTAAAGCCGATATTTTTTAGGCAGCCTATCGACCCACGCTGTAAACGGAGATGCTGTGGCTCGTACGAAGGGGGATATTGTATTTCATCTGGCGGAGGAGTTGATGATATAACCGAGGTGTTCCGTCAAAGGGAACAGAGAATTTTGGTTTTTGGTACCGGACGCCCGATCGATCGATGTATTTCGTGACAGAATTCGATAGCACCAGGGAAATTGCTTGACGATTAATCGAATCAATCAAATCATTCGAACCCTCGTTCCACGATCACGATTTATGACATTGTTACCTGTGATAGCGACACTTTTATTCAGCAAGATGAACGCCTATTGGTGCTAATCTTCTTGCTATCGACGCGAATAGATCTCGTTCTCCTGATTAAAACGATCAATCGCAGCGGGCGGGGACATCGAACCACCGATGGGAATCGGAGCATAACGAGTCCTCAGATTAGCTGTCAGTCGACTCCGTTAAATCCCTTTGTCCGCGTATCGATTCTCTTCCCGTTCCAAGAATCTTTTTAAAGGCCCTCGACGAGTGTAGAGATGCTTCTCCACAAACTACTTTGCAACCGATGTTTGCATTGAAGCGGGTATCGATCACCGGTTTTATGTAAGACAAACTACTGGTCGGGGGACGCGAGCCATCGAAGAAAAAGATGGGTGAAATATCGATGAGGTAAATTCCTTTTACCTCCGACATCTCCCGGCGGGTTCCGAGCAATTACCGTTTCATGCTTCCGCTCGCGGCCTGACCGTCCACGGAACGTCCTTCGTTTAGAAGTTGACCGATTCGAAGATACAAATCTACGATAGCACTTCGTTTCTCGTGGCTTCGTACTATCTGACCATTTCATATTTTACAAGTATCAACATCGAAGGTTATTGTGGGTTTGCTCTTTGCTGATTCAGTTTCAAACTTTCCGACGGACCCATCCGTTGCTGTCTTCTTATTTTCTTGAAATCTTGAAACCTCGTGTCAATCGTCACATTCATTGATTCATTACAAGTGTTACCTGGAATGTAAAGGTTCGCTTGTTCTTTAAACATGATTTCGTAGATATTGGTAGCTCGACCACATTTCATGCGTCCTCTTTTCAACGAAATGGTATTCATGCTTCCCTTCAGTCGACCTTCAACAACAGTATTCCCTACTGAAAGGGCGAGCAATTCCACGCAACAAATCCACAACAGCATTCACTCCTCTGAAACGTTATGCAGCGCGCATACGTCTCGCATTTTACGAGTGTGATCATCGAAGGCCGCTCTCGATTCGCCGTCTATTCATCCGCGTCCGACGTTTACTCGCCTTGAACTTCTATCGACCCTTCGAAGGTCGCGGCGAGACAACAGACGCGCCTCAATTTCACCAGCAATTTCCCCGAGCGTATTTCAGGAAATAATTACGCGAATAAATACTCTCTCGTCGATGATGCTTCCATCCGCAGCTCCAATTACATAATACAACATCGTAAAACCGATGCAGGAGTTGCTCTCGTCGATGTAACAGGCGCGCGGTTCAACGTACGAGTTGGAACACGGAATTTTACGATATCATCGGCCGTGGGTGCCCGTAACGGTGAAAGTTTCGCGTTAGTTTCGCCCTCGTGAATGTAACAGCGACGAGTGCTTTCGCGTTAACGACCCTGCCGCCTGTATCGCGAATATTCGCCGGGTAGGCGAGGTTATTGCGAATAATCAGCGCAGTATACGAGCGATATTACGTCGGGGATTTGTTATAATTTCCACGGAACGCTGCTTTTCGCTCCGGAGCATCAAAAATATTCGAATACGCCGCCTGGCCCACCGTAATTGTTTAGCAGGGGAATAAATGGAAGCCGTGGAACGTAAACACGCGAAGCTCCTTTGCCATGATTCCTTACCCGGGAGTTAAAGTGCAGCAGCCACAATTTGCTGCGACTTTTATCCGCCTGCTGGTAAACGTCCATCTGGGTAAAGATTATTCATGGTGGGTTTAAAAGGCGGGGCTAACGCGGTAATCGAATGAATTTTAAGCTTTGCAATTTTGAAAAGTTTAACTTCCTGTATTCTACGAAAGTGAATGGATAACGTTGAGAAAATCCCAGACATTTATCGCAAGAATTGAAATTTATTTCCATTTAAAACACAAAAGGGGACCTGGACATCTTGAAAAACAGATGCTACGAACAATTTCAATAACATTCGCCGCGAATAATTCTTATTAAAGTCGATATCCTTCCAAGCAATTCCAGTTACGCGGAACTCCAATTCCCCATCTTTTATTTCATCCCCGTTAGTTCTACCGGCATTATCTGTATCCTAAACGTGTTACAGTTGAATCGGGGCTTATCGTTAAGACCTCGATATTTTAACGACAATTCTCAGCATCGAGTTCGCGGTATACAAAGAAAAGTTGCTCGGAAATCTCAAATCAACAACGCGTCGCGTGAAGCTCCTGTAGCATAAATACACGTAACAGGAATTTCAGGAGCATTACCGTGAAACAATATTGGTAGGATGCATTCTGTGGCAGCAGCGAGGTAGCGCACGCGATGTCGTAGAACGTAACGCGGATCGGCGAGCTTTAATAACAAACTTTTGCCCTTTGTAGTTACGCTAAAGGCTCGTTTGTAAACGAGGATGGAAATTAATGACGAGGCGGAGGTCGTGTGGCTGAGGTACGAATTCAAATTGCGAACTAATCGTGGCAGCGCGACGATCGTTGAAAACGCCACATGTAAATCTCTCGCGAGGGCCCGTTACAGCTGCTCGAGAATTGTATCATCGCATTGCTGGGCAGTTGGAGGCGACAGTGTTTTCTGTTTTGCGCTTCAACATTACGCAAACGCTCGCAGTTATTTTACTGTAGAATTTCGAGTCGAGTAGACTACACTGCATGTTGGTATTACGTTAACCTAATTACCGTTCTCTGTCGCACTGGTAGAACTGTTGCTCCACTGGGAGTAGTTTAAGTGGTAATAATAAGGCACAACTATTTTGCCTGCGAAAGTAACAAAGCGCTTTGGATGGTGGATGTTATAATTAGCTTTTATCGTTAATTGCTTTCGATCGAGGAAGAGACTACTGTAAGTAGAGGCGAGCTTTTATGATGAGCGGCGATTGGAATAATAGGACTCGAAGGAGCGTCCAAGGAACACCTCTTTATGGCAATTTGTCTCGCAGAGACAAGGAGCTTGCTATGGCGTCGAGTTGCTTGGACGCGGATCACCTTTCGAAAGTAACAAGCGTCCACGGAACACGAGGCAACTTCTGAAATCCTCTCGCAGCTTTGACGCTCCCTCTGTGACGTTACCCTTGGCTACTTTGAGCTGTCATATATTCAACCCCTTCTACATAACGCAGTTTGTGAAATATGGAGTGCCCTGAAATGGAGCACGATCTTCTTAGTGAACGGTACAAAGTAGGAGGGAATGGAACAGGGTTTCTCCTCGTCGTTCTTCATTAGGGATCTATTACTGCTAAATATGAGATTCCTTTTCCATTTGTTCAAACACATTTCTAAGTTCTTTCTAAATGCGATCTCGTTATGGCTCCTCAAAGACACAATACCAAAACACGTCGATGTAAACCGTAATCGAAACCGTTGTCGTGCTAATCTAGTTTGCAAACCTAATCCGATGTACACTTAAGACTGTTTGGATATGTCTAACGGCAGCATGGTACTTTATTGCATACTAGAACGCGTCGCCTCAAAGCGGATTACGTTGAAATTCGAATTCAGCCACTTAACACTAACGCAGGATTCAAATCATTCCCTTCAAGTGAGTATACCTGTCAAGTGAGTTTCACTGCCTATAATATTGTACGAAGGAACTGTCATAGCTATCTCGATTCCCGACTTTCGAGGACGCTTTTTTCTAATTCGGCCGATTCCAGTTCAGACAGGTCGAGCGACGGAAATGCGTCGGCGATCGTCGAAAGTCGTACATTGAGAAGCGAAAACAATGTAACGCGGTCGCGATTAGGGGGGAAAAAGTGGGTCAGAAACTTGGGAACCGTGACGCGACCCATTTTTAAATGGACCAGTACATGCGTGAAGGAGAATTGGATGCAGACGCCAGTGCATCGCGCTTATAAGAATATCGAGGGGTATTCCGTTATGAGTTCCGTCGATCGGCTATTCCGATCTCGTACAGCTGTGTCGCATCGAATGTTTTCACGTAGCTATATCGTTTTCGTCGCCTTGATAATAATACCGTGGCCGTTCTACACGGAATAGAACAGACTGACCGAGAATAAAATGAAACGTGAATTGTACCTCATTCGTGGGACACGACGTGGGAGTGCGACTTAATTCGTATCCCAATCAAACGCAGATGGCAAAAACTCTGACGAAAATAACGCGAAACGGTGACACAGCTCGCTCCCACACGAGTCCTTTTCGAGACAATTCCATTTCAAACAGCGCTGATTGCACTCGCTATTGATAAGGTTGCCTCGCTGGTTCCTCGAATATACTTGCACTATACTAGAACTTTATACGAAATGTACCCTTTTCCAGCACTTCAGGTCATGTCTACAGATTTTTATTTTCCACAGTCACTTCATCTTTTCGAAATACAGAGTTTGTGGGGGACGGTGTAGACTGTAGAGGGTGGGGCAGCAGTTCTTTTACTAGGTGATGTATCACCTTCTTACGTGACCGTCGGTTCACGGAGAGTCTACGAAACCCGAATTTTCGCGTGACCAACGGAATGTATCTTAATCTAACCCAAACCTACCCACATTCCTTATACATTTTATTAATCGAGGTGAAATTTGCGCCAGCCGTAAATCAGGAATAAAGAAAGCACTTTTACCTCAGTTTCTTTGATTTCAAGTTCGCAAAGATACTTGCGATGGTAGAACCAGTACGGAGACTGTTTCATCTAGCGTTTGAAAGCTCTGATATTCTCTCTCAGCCTCTATTCATTCCCGGTCCCGTTCTTTCAGGCCGAGTACTTGTTCAAGGAAAATCCAGAGGGTAAGATGTTCGAGCCCGATTACTCGCAAACGATGCACTCGGTCCTGGACGTGATTGAGAAGTTCCACGACGATATTCTCCCGCCAGAGGAGCTGGGCGATAAAATAATGGAAGTCTTGAAGCAGGAGAGCAAGCATTCTGATGTGGATGGCACAACGTCGTCGAGCGTCGGGATGGACGTTTGCATGAGCAGAAAAATCGCGGCTTGTGTCACTCCGTCCTTTGCCTACGACGATGCAGAAGCGTACGAGGACAGGGGCGAGACGGAGTCCGACAGATCGGACTACTGCAAAGGGGACGTCTGATAAGCTTCACCCGTGACCGGCCCCGAATCCTGGAGGACCTTTAAGTTTGACCAACCGACTAGCAATTAATCATTCTGCGCGTTTCGTAACAACAACAACAAGCATTTGCCTAATGAAATCCTAGGAATTTCTGTAATCTAATGATTCATCCGTTGCGTAGTCACTGATTGGTTGCGTTGGAAATTTTCGTTGGTAACTCGTTTAATCGTCTTTTTCTGGGCTCAACTGGAAACTGATGATGTTTTTGATAGAATAATGTAGATGTTTTGCTTGACGGATTCCTGGCTTGAATAAAGTGATCTGTATGAAGTTATTACGAGGCTGTTGATTCTATTTGCGTGGGAGTTTAGTAGTCTAGATATAGATTGTAAAAGGAACACCCTTTTACGAAGCTAGTTGAGCAGTAAAGACGTCTCTTTCAGAAAATTGTTTAAATGGTGGAAAAGATAGTAGGCGTTGGTATAGACATGGTTAGTCATGCAGCCAGGACAAGCTGTATCGTATGATATATACTCTTTCCACACAAGCAATAAATCATCTCTGAAATAAAGAACCACATTTTTCTGTATTGTATTCCAAATGCTACAGTGCGTAAGAGCATGTCTAAGTGATATTGCTGAAAGAATCGTCTGCTTCTCGCTTCTACAGCAGCCATCTAAAGCAGCCAACTAAAGAGTAACCCTAATTATTAAATTATTGAATTTAATCTCGTTCTGAGTTCCAAGCAGGGTCCAAAGGGTTGTCTAGAATTCGCTGTTAAATATGCATCGTAGGAGGCACAGGAATCTTTGAAAGTCTCCCGTCCATTTGGCGGAAATATCAAGGAGAGTATTAATCGCATTCGTTAGTTACTGGGCACCTTCGAAGCGTTTCCAGGAAACGCGTGGCTTTCGAGAGGATTTCCATGTCCAGGTATTCTGGATGCGCGCATTCAGTCCTCCAACAGAATGTTACAGTCCTTCACCGTTCCGTGCTCGCCCATCGGAAGCTGCGAAAGCTACTTAGTTCGAAAATAACTCTGTCGTAAATGTACGTCAAAGGGCCAATTTAGTAGCATTGCATCGTTCGCTGTTAGAGAGCCGACCTAGTGAGAAGTCAGTTACGAATTTTTGCAAGAATAAACGTAACAGCCTCGAAATACCTACGCAAATATTATGCTATTTAAAATTCAGTACTTAAAAAAAGAACAACAAATGCAACAGAATCGCAAGGTACTTGATAGTCACGTTTCACCCCAACCCTATTGCATTATTTATAAACCGCCTTGCAGCTTTGACGAAACAATGAAACGGCCGTCGATCGGGATTGATTTTCAAATGTATTGCAAAATATTACTTTCACGAATTCATGTTGTTCTCACGCTGCGAATAAAGCGCAATGACGCGTCATAAAATACTCGCGAGGTGAATGTACAGATAAATTTTTAACGAACTTGGAATACGATGTTTTATTTCAAGTTTTCACGTGGATAGGTAGAGAGGAACGTGTTTGTGCGTTGAATTCGGAGGCGGTTGAAATTTTAAATGGACCAGAAGCACGCAGTTGTCTCGCGTTGCTTATTAGCATCCGCTACGCGTTAATATTTCCCTGTGACGGAAAGAGCGCGCGCGCGCGCTTAAAATTTGCTGCTCCCAGAAGACTATGAGTTCCCTATCGAGCCGTAGACGCTCTTACGGGGCCAAGGACGATTGTACCACATTGTTCCGCGTCTTTAATATGACGCAGGTTTGCCTCTTTCGCCGGGAGCACTCGCATCACGGTGTACCTTTTTCATGTTTTCTGTGAAACTCGGGAACGAACGGGAAAGTTGCATTGAAAAAGCAGGGATGAGGGATCAGCGGATCGCCTACAGGCCAGCTTCACCCTGTTACCCTTCAAACTTTGGCAGTATCATTTTTGATAAGCTTACAAACACCGTGCCGCGTCGGAACAGAACGTGGTCGACGCGTACGCCGTTTATTTATAACGCACAGCATTCAATTTTTCTTCTCTTTTTTTAGTTTCATCGCGCAATTATTTCTTTAAAAACAGCAACGGATAATATTGATTCCACGTAAATATAAATAGGATTGGTGCGTGCCACATTCAGAACAAACGCGACGCCCACGCGATTGCCGCTTTCAGATCGCCGCTTTGAAATGGACACGGTTAAATCGTGTCACGCGGACAGAAGCTTTGGTCGGATGCGATGTATCGCTACTGGCGGGCCAGCTGGACGTGAAAGTCGAGGAGTATTCCTCAAAGTGAGGACCGCGAGCTTCGAAGGAGAGACAAGCAGCATGGTTTAAGTGAAATATCCCGTGCTTGGTCAGACAAAGGACGTTTCGCACACTACTGCCTTCAACTTGGTTAGCAGCCTTTATGTCCCATGTTTCTATTCCTGAAGTACAAGGACTTCTGATTACAAGGTCTAGTGCGAGCCGTGCTATTATTATAACAAGACCTCGCTAAATGAGCCTGCTAATCAAATGTGTAGCACAATAAATAAGAGGCCCTACAAATAGAAGGGACCATCGGTAGGTTCTCTCATCTTTTCTCGTTTCGACTTCCTAAAATATAAATCTCGTGTTGCTAACTCTAAAGCAAAGGGATAGTAAACGAGAATTTTGAAGGGATTTTGTGAACGAGAAATTATGAAATAGTTGAGAGTTAGCGACTAAAAGTTCTACGGAACCGAGTCTACAGAACGTAAACATTTACCGGCAGACCCACGAGTCTCGCGTTCAATTAATTTTGAATCAAGGGTATCGATTGGCGATCGTGGTTAAAAATAAAGTCGCTCGTTTAGCTTGCAAGATTAATGCCCACCCTCAAAGTATCTCAGCCGTTGGTCCCAAGGCCTCAAAAACCGCGAGCCACTAATCGAGCGTCTTAATTTCACCTCCGCGGCGGGTGTAGAACAATCAACGTGGCGAGGTCCGCGAGGGAAATCCTGAATAATTCCACGAGCAAAGTCTCTAGCCGCTTGATACGCCGCCAGCAACGTACACAGGGGGAAGCGCAGCAGCCAGTATATCTGTATCTTCGAACACCTGTTAGCAGTGGCTCGTGTGGGCGGCTCACCACATCGCCTTTAAATTCTCGCCGCGATTAAGCCCGAAACCCGCTTCCTTTCAAAACACCAGCGAACGTAACGAAACGCGATCACGCGACAATCGAACACATTTCGTCCATACGCGCGATTTCCGTCGTATCCGGGTGCACCTAATTACGCTTCACTGTACCGTGACGAGTGCACGTTGAAACGAGGGAAGAGAAAAACTTACCGGCGTGACCTTGCACGGAGTAGTTGGCCTCCTCGCTGGGTAGCACGGTTTCCTCGAGGATGCTCTCGGAGGCGGTCCTGACGACACCCATGTCTGATGGAATCCTCGTCGGCTGGATGTGCTGCGTCAGGTTGCCGGTGGTGTACACGTTGGCGGTGCGTAGTACGATCTGAGGCTGTTCTACGACGATTACCTCGGCTTGATCGTGCCGCGTTGTCTGCTGTTGCTGGAATGCTCGGCGCCGTTTCGCCAACTTATTGCGTCTGCGTTCGCGCCTGCGTCCTCCGTCGCTCCCTTGAGCCCTCTATCCTGCTCTTCCCTCCTTGACCCTCGCGTACATCCTACCCCCCTGCCTTCTTCCTACCCCGTCTCCTGTCCCTTGGCCAGCAGCAACACGTCACCGGCACGGGGAAGCAAGGCAATCCCTAGGCCAGGGTGAACACAGTGGCTAGGACCGGCGAAGCGAGGCGGGGGTGGCGATGGCGGTGGTGGTGGGCTAGCTGCCTCAGCGTGTCCGATCGCCACGATAGGGGGGTTGCTTCAGCCGCTACTCTCGCGTTTTGCCGGTGCCGTGTAGCGGCGCAGGGCGGGGTGCGGCAATGTATAACGCACAGGGGCAATGTCGACCAACTGGGTCTCGGTGAAGGTCTCGGCTAGCTACCCGTGCCCGATAATGCGTCCTTTTTGCTTCCCGTTTTTCCCTTTCGATCCTCACCACCATTTCATTCTTCCCCGCCCCGTTCTTCATCCCGGCCAACCTGCTACCCGGAATATTAATTTCATCCGCTTGCTTCGGTATAACCAGCTTCTTTGCTCTCGCACAGTTTAGGCACCGCTCATTAATGAGAGATGGGTGTCGATAAATTTGACTTTATGTGTCCTCTTATTATCGCGATAAGGGGAGTATTATTTCTATTCAACCTGATTGTGAACCTGAAGTCCGCAAAGTTTTGAATTGTATTGTTATTCGCGTTCTACTTTTTCCTATCTGTTCTGTCCGACGTGATTGTTTCGTTCCTTGGTAGAAGACGTTCTATTTGTCTCGTCGCGTTCATAAACAATTCGACGCGATTCCAGCACCTGCGCGTCTTTGAAAGTATTCTGGTGTTTGTTATCGCAGGTGAATGAACCAGACGTGTCTGAATTATGGCATTGTATTCATCGCCAGACCCTTTGTCCTTTTCGGGACTCGAGTGGCGACTCGTGAGCGACACGAGTTGTATTTCCAGGCCCGAGAATCGCTGAGGTACGTTGCGTGATAAAACATCGTACTTTATATAACGGGCACTGCACGCGAGTTTATGACAATAACGTAAGCGTGTAATGAGAAAGCCATGCACTTCCTAATCACGTCGGTGTTCAATAAGGGCGCAGCGGCTACTAATTTCCTCGTTACGAGGCGAACTCACATCATTGCCGCGAAAGTATCGTAAAGCCGAGGGATCCATCTATTTGCGCTTTAACAATCGGAATCCTCGTTCGTATGGGAGACGTGGAACTTTCGTGCGTGTTATTCGAAGGACTGTCGCTGTCCTGTAACTAGAGTAGGTACGAGTCCCTACTTGTCGACTATTTTTATACGTC
Organism: Andrena chrysosceles; assembly: GCA_963855975.1. Classification (NCBI taxonomy): domain Eukaryota; kingdom Metazoa; phylum Arthropoda; class Insecta; order Hymenoptera; family Andrenidae; genus Andrena; species Andrena chrysosceles. Next base: position 1,674,422 of record OY979766.1, on the reverse strand, counting down.
TATATTTATACGTGCAACGCCCTCTTCTCACGCATACAAGCGTCTGAAAAAGTCGCGACAGACTTGGACATTGTCATATCGACGCGTAATAACATTAAGACAATAAAGCATCCATTCTAATTCACCTACTCCATCATTCACCCGCCACTGACTCCCTTAAATACACCAAGTTCCTACGAAGACTGACGCGTACAATTCATTCCCACAGGCGAAGACAAGAAGTGCCTACTCCCAGAGCCTAACCCAGGCTTCGCGATATTAATTTATCATAAAGCGACGGCGGAACCTGCTCTATCCATCCGCCACAATGTGTTCGCGACACCGGCAGCACAAAAATAGCTGTTCAAGGATGGGGAGACGGATTCATTAATCGGGACATATCTGGCGAGGCTTTGAGAGTCTTCCCTGCCTCTTTCTTTCTTCCTTCCTCCATGAAATCCCTCTACGCGGCGTTCCAATCGTCGATTCCGGGCATTCCATCGTAATTATCTGCTCTCTCATTGAATTTCTTCTCTCCTCGGTTGGACGTCACGTGGCGCGAGGTCGCGCACCACGCTCCGCCGTTGTAGTGTGAGCTCGGGCCGTGGGACTTGTTGCACGGAACGCGAGCGAAGGAGAGAAGCAAGCCTTTTCTACGACGGCGACGCCTCGCTCTTACGTCTATGCTCCCTCGGCGTCGTCGGACACGTGGCCCGGCCACTCGATAAGGATGCAAGGATTTCAAGGACCGCTTCGATCGAATGGGGCTCCAGCCAAGGTCGACCCGTTCCCACCCTGGGCCTGCGTTCGCCTCTTTACTCGCCCTCCCGCGAGAGAGGGTGGCGCGGCAGCGTTCCCCTCTGATTTTCGACACCGCCACCCACCGCCCGATCAGCCTCCCTTCGCTCCACTTTCCCTGTTCCACGGCCTTCCAGGCTACGAGGCGGCGTCCTCCCCTGCGGCCCCGCTGCCGCTTTCTCGCGTCAGTAGTTAACATCGATCCAGTGATCTTGTCGCCGCGCCGTGCCGCGCCACTCTTGTGCCCAGATTTCTGCATGCGTATACGTACCTACAGGCACACGCGTGCATCGGCGCAACTGGTGTAGCCGACGATCGATTTGAGTTCATTGTATGCCGACGCGGTAGCGTTGCATCCGCCACTTTTTCCCTGGGTTGCCTGGGACTACGATCAATGTGCTTGCCTCTCATATCCATGCATTCCTGCGCCTGTATGCAGGCACGTGGCTCGGTCCCCTGCGAAACTTTAGAGATTTGTACGTGTGAAGATCTGAAGATCTGAAAACAATGGGGACTTGTACCATTTTTCGCAAGAATTAGTATCCTCCCGTCGTTCTAAATAATCGTTAAACAACGACCTCCTAGCTCCTCGGAGTATTGACCTTCGACTCCAGTGCGGCGGCAGGGTAAATTTGGGCGGTTACACCATCTGTAGGTGTGTTTCCCAACAAATATGTAATACCTATGAGCATCACTTCTGTTATCGATGCCTTTTAATGCGCCCCATAAACGAGATAATGCGGTTATGATGATTAGCCGTACAAGCTAGCCACCAGATTCGTGGTTTCTGAACAACCTCGTGCGACTTAACCGTACCTCGCAGGTACAATCAATGCTGTGCATTATGAGCCAGCAGTGCATTTGAAGCAGCGCATTGTTCAGACTTATAATGTCTGTACTATAGATTTTCATATCTCCTATGACCGAGATTCTTCGCCACGCACTTCTATGCTTTCGGTCACTATTTCTTTACCTATGTAACGGGGGAACAATAGAAACTCTGTAATTCTGTAATACTCCACTGGACATCGCTGACGCTTGGAAACCTCTTTGCAGCATCTTTGTTGCCATTGGAATATAATCTGGACCGAACTGTGCGGCTCCGTTTCGTAATTATTTGTCGCGAAAGCACGCGCTCTCATTCTATCCGCCGATGGGGTTTGAAATGGTAGTTCGTACTACTTAGTCGACGGTCACGGTTGTAACAGCTCTATAAATGTCAGCGTAAACTCTCGGCAACGGGGCCCGTTTCATAATGAGATCTATTAAGAGAGGTAGGTATTTCACGGTTCCAGCGCGTGTCATCGGTTACAGACGAAAGTTTTTAATGGAATCACCGAGAGGACCGCGTTCGCCTAATAGTTATTAACTATGGGGCCGGTCGCGCGGACTGAGCTAAAATTGTTTAATGGCCAGCAGTGGCAATCGATGCTAGCCATACGACCAGTGCACGCATTAACCACGTGCAGCAGAGCTAGATGAAATTTTAGAGCCAACCCTGGGTGTATCGATTTCTCCAAGTACATAGTTCTGTGACGCGCGACACAAACAACGAAACTGGAACTTGACTGATCAACGACTCGAACGGCGCTCGCCTTCGATGCTACTTACAGCAGCGAGAAACAGGTTCGAGCTTTCGAAATAGATGGTTGCAGCTTATTTTTAAGCTTCACAGCTGCGGGTGCCACGAGTGAACCGATTGATTGTCCGGAAGGCGTCGTTCGCTTCGCGCACGCGACACTGTACGTGACGTTCTATTGACAACGCGAAGGCGTGCCAATATATCGAAGCTTTCGATCTGACACTGTTAATAAACGGAATTTAAATAGAACCGTTGATCCGTCGCTAACGAACTTGCATAACTGGCACGGCCACCAATGGCTCGTGTTCTTCTGTCCCACTGACAATTTTCGTTTTAGTCATTGTATTATACCTTCCTCAAGCCTGCTGGCGAGTTACGTAAGCGACTTCTGACGGTGCAATTAACAAATGATTTCTGAAACGGAGGAAATTCACATTTTTTAAGAAACAGGGATCACGCGCGTTGTATTGCCCGCCTATCGGCCCTGGGTATGTATCTCCGTTTTCGATATTGCAATTCTTTCTGCCTGTACAGATCGAAACAATTAGCAGATTGCGTTCCCAGGGAATTTAGAGATGAATCAGTGATTGGGGATGAAATACTGCGCATATAATACAGCACTGTGTAAGTGTTGAATCATTTCGAATATTTGCCTCAGAAAGATTTCTTTCCGGATCAGGATGGCTCAACTTTGATCGGGGAAGCTTGACAAACGGAAGATTTGTATTCAACTTCCGGCTCGGCAATCCAATCATTTCAATCAGTCGATTGTTTTTCTTCCCGCAAAGGTTTTTTCGGAATATCTGATGTAGATATCGCGTTGGAGACTTTATGGCTGCTTCCAATGGATATCGTAATGAGGAACATTTGCAGGGCTTGCTAGATTCTGGATATTGGTACTCGGCTTTATCGTCAACGTCCAATCCCTGTTTCCCAGGGTGGTTTTCCATCGGTGAATCAAGTAAATGAGGTTTCATTGCGAGAGAAGGGCACGCTCGGTGGTAGGATTCGTATTTTGCAATTCGAGCAGGCGCTGTATCGTAAATCAAAACGGTAACGACGGAAATGACAGCTAATTGCTCCCTATGCATTGTAAATGTAGTTTTTGGTCACCGCGGAAGCGCGGTATCGATTTAACTTATTGCATATGCAATCGAAGATGCTTTGATCGAGGTGACGCACGAACGCGTTTGATACAACATGTTAAACATTAAAACCATTAGAGGTTTGTGCTGGTTTAATTAAAGCCTCGCGTCGCCTCTGTTGGCGCAGAACAAATACAATGGGATAGACATATTCGTTGAGCCGTCGCCCAATTATGTTTGCTCCCCTGTAATTGCAAATGTACATGCGCGCGCACTGGCTTCTGTTTACATTCATCGAAATGCAGATTCTAAATGTCAAATTAGATTAATGGTGGCTGAAAGCGTTTCTTTTAAAGCTCTGAATCGACGATGTTTGAACTTTGGAGTAACCATGTCGCTGGCAAATAGGTATAATCTGCCACGTGCCATATTCCCGCGTGGGCAATTTCATATTTTCCGGTATATACTTGAACCATCCTTGTAAAAGTGAGAATCCTTTGGGGGAAGATGTTCCCTGCTCCGTCTTGAGTATTCATACGCGAAAAGATTCCCACGCGTGGGAAAATCGTAAATAACTAACACGCCACTCCATTCCAAGTTCCGCAATTAAAAGTAGGAACGAACAGGAAGTACGTCTTTCCTGGACGTTAGCCGTGACAGTTCTCCGTGGAACGTTGCGGCCTATATTTTTTTTAGAACGCCTCGACAAAACCTACTTTATCCTGTGATTCAGGCTACGCAATTAAACGCGACCGAGTACGGAGGCTATTGTGCGGTCCTATTCTTACTAAAATAACCTTGGAAGCCTCCTGTTTTTTATAAAACCAATTACGTAATCGCGAGCCAGATTGGTACCTCCTTATATGATGCAACGGGCCTCGAATATATTCCGTGGTGAAATGAATTGCCAGTGGAGTATCTAGGGTGTGAAATATTTGAGTAAAAGGATGATATAGATGCTCGATGGAAATAGGATTACATTTAATTGGAGATAAACGATTTCACTGGAAATACAAATAAAATACACTTGACCGTTACAGTCTGAACGCGACTAAATAAGTAACGAGCTGCAAGCAAATCATCGTTGCAAAAGTAATGGAAGCTGTATCGATTGAAAACTGCGCCACCGTGCTGCAGACGGCACGAGGCGTAAAGTTCGCCAGTGATCGCGGATTAAGCGAGTTTGTAATCCGCAGAACTTATTACGGGCGGTTTAGGTAGTTCAGAGCTGAAACTGTCGCCGCAAGACGGAGCATCAGATCCTGGTCGCGACCAGATCAACGTTTCCGAGCGTTCTGCGTTTTAATTGGAATAAATTATCGCAACGGCGGATCGTTCGCGCGAATGCATGGATCCCGCGGGAAAATCGGACCGTAGGAAAGTTGTCTAATAAATCACTGGAGCGCGTAACACGTTCTCTGCATACAAGAAAGATTCGGATCTTGGCCTGTAACGAGTTAAACGCTCCCGCGTTAATTGCAAAGCTTCTTCGTGCAATCAGATCACGGTACAAAGCGAAAGTGCGCTAATTATGCCGCATAACTCTTTGTGCTCCGATTACCGCGATCATTTATAAGGTTCGTTTAAAGAAACCGATCAACGTGTATTCCATTTCTTTTGGAAATCGTATTGAAAACGATGAAAGGAATCCACCTCTTTCGATTTAGAGCTTCGCCCTTACAATTAGTTCCACGCGTTTATGATTCTGAGAAATGGGAACATCTGTGACCAATTTGCGATTGAGAATTCGCCTTTGCTTAAGCTGCAAATATAGGACACCCTTCTGTGCTGCATACCGAACAAAACTGAAATCATAGAACGTTAACTTGTTTCGTGGCATGTGAAGAAAGCAGGGGAAGGAATTGGCTAGAAAAATAGACAATGGGACCAGTTGCATATTAAAAAACATTAGATAAGCTTTATTAGTCGATATCTTACAATTGACGAGCGCGGCCGCGCAATGAGCGCCAGTGAATCGTGCTCAGTGGTCGAGGTGAAGCATGTGCGCGCCACTTTATCTCGGATACTCGAAATCGTACCCGGGCCAGCAGTTCCAGCAGCACGCCGGAGGAATGTCGAATGGTGAAAACACCGAGACTGTCCCATCGAAATGGGACGAAAGCGAGAGATCGGAGCAGAGACGGCACGCTCGCACGGCTCGGCGGCGCGACCCAGAAATCTATTGCCCGCGCGATGCGACAGCGCGTGCTTCTTAACGTGTAATGCAATTATACTCTCGTAGCACCTTAGTCTTGAATAGAGGGAGGTGGTGTGCCAGCGGCACGATCGCAATTTCAAGAATGACGATGGTTTTTTGAGCACGTGCGCGTCGTTCCCCCTGGTTGGACGTCCTTCAGCAATGGGGACAGCGTATCAGACCGTTCACGTCGCACTTGGCGCACTTCAGGGCGACGAATTCCGCGGTGAAGTCGTTGCGATGCACAGACCTCTTGCTGCCGTTGCAGATCGGACACAACTGCCATTGATAACCGCCGCAGAAGAGGCAGACGGTGCACGCATCGTCGCTCTGAAATGCAATAAGTGACAAACTGTTAGAGAGGCTGCAGGTTCTTTCGTTCTGTGGCTGACGGGGTGGATTGTTCAAAGGGTTGTAAGACACGCGTGTCAATGTCGATTGCACGTCAATTTCCAGGGCGTGCGGTATGCTCGATGGTGTTGCGCAACCCGGCTTTCACTTTTGCTCGTTTTCAGCGGCATTCCTGGCGAAAAACCTACGCCAACACGGGGGAATGTGGGGAACGAAATGGTTGTTTTGGCTTCCTCGAGTTTGACGGTTTCGGGACATGACTCAACGCCGCGGCTCAGACGTTTTTGTTTCAGTGCGCTGAATGCCGTTCAATGGTCGATTAAATTTCTCGCGATTCTTCGAGGCGATAATACGCTGCGTAATGTAATATCAGGATCTCGCGTCGGAATGAGTTTGAACGCTACGAAATGCTTGTCTACGCTTCTTCTGTAAAGGCTTTACTCCACAGTGGATGACGCGATGTGCTTGGCATTCAGCGCGTTAATGAAATAAATTGTACACACTGCGCACAAACAGAGCATATGTGTTTAATGCGCGAAAGAAGATGAGAATAGCGATGATACGTTATGCAAGAATTGCGTAAAGATTCCCGGGGAAAGGATATGTCGTGGGCGTCGCTTAATTGAATATTTTTCCAACGTTGTAGACCTACCACATGTCTATTTATCGTTCAGTAATGGGAAAATGCCTTCCTCGTTTTTCACGAACACATTCTTAACTGCTATCATCGTTTTACCACCCACGAAGGGCTCAGCTAATTAGCGACGTCTGGATTAACTATCAAAATGTTGAAATCGCAATAATAATACCTATGCATTTTCTTCGATCATTCGATGGTTAATCGATACCTGACTTCGACCGAAGAATTCTAACATTTGTCCCACCGCAAGCGCGGTTTCTGTCAGATGGAGAATGAAAATTCTACGCTCAGTGGACCATGTGTAACAGAGTAATCAAGTCGACCACATTCCCCATTCCACAGCCGCGTCAGAGTTCGAAGGACCGGCGAGATTTATACGATCGAAAGGGAGCAGCGTCCTTGCGTCGTCGAGAGTTCCAAAGGACACCCGGGATGTCCGTAGGGTCGACAGGGCGGAAGGAATATCAGGGAACAGTGGTGACAGTGGTAGGAACAGTGTAAACGACCTTTACTCGCTCGCAAGGTAAACCTCAATCGCGCGACATCGAAATTTATGATCCCGATGGAAAAGGAAGGTGGAGGCAGATATCGCCAGATAAAAGTGAAAGGATCTCGTACACGTACAACCTTGCGTTCGCGACGGATTACGGTGCACGGGCGCGTACGCTCGTGAGCCCTCGAGTTTCCTTTGCGAGCTGGCCGTTGTACTGTGTACATGCCCGTCGCGGCTGCACCATTCTTCCACCAGGCATAAATATTCCGAAGACGTGGAACATTGTTACATAGAGAATTCTCAGAATCGCCGGGGAATTCCTAAACGGTCAAATAATTCTTGCGCAGGAGAAATATCGACAGGCATCTCGCGCTCTTCGGAAGATTGCGAGGTGACACGATCTTACAGTGAACCTGCGTGCCGGGCAGAAGCTCAACTTCTCCCGTGTCTCGGTATCTGAATAATATCAAATCGAATCTGCAACGTAGGAGATGCGTTCTTCTATCTATTCTTGCATAAAGTATACTAGAATGGGCGATACGATCGAGATAGAAAAATGAGTTGGTAACGGGCACGTGCTTTCACATGACTTTCTACAGATAAATATCTTCATTTAGCTTCATGTTTGTGAGCATTGACAAGTAATGATTGATTCACACGCGCTATTAGCCTACAATTGTTTATTGGTATGGCAAGATGTGACAGATGAATTCTACTTGCATTATTTCTACGCGATGCTGCGAGATGATCTATCAAGATCCACTTAACGAGATCCACAGGGACAGGTTACATGGCACAATATCACTCCAAGTCCCGAAAGATGATTATCGAAGAACGAAACAGAAGGCGTTTAAAGGAGATCGATAATTAAAGTGGAAGTTTTAATTACCTGGTAAGGCTTAAGCATATCTCTCAGTTCTCCAGACTCGTTGAGCCGCTCCACGGTGTCAAATCCCTGTAACAAGTACATATATTTTAATAACTCCACGACCACCGTAACGCCGTGTTAATAAAAGTGTGAGCAATGAATGGAACAATAAATACTTAAAAGCTGTCACCCATTTCGACACCCTCTTCGCTTTTAAATGAATCTGATTTATTCGTTTGAACATAGCGACCAAGTGGCTGGATTAATTATTTTGGGAAATATGCCATCACGATAATAACTGTGGTGTATAATGTGATGGAAAATTTCGAGAATAACGTATAAACTTGTTGAAACGCGAGGAAAATCCGATGAAAATATTCATTTCGCGGGTGGCAGATATTATAATAACTTTGGCCTTTCCGTCAGGCAATTTATCTGCCTCGCGGTATTTTATCGTTAATCATTTAGCGGTATCGTGTTGAACCACGTGAGAATGGTCGCGCTAATGAACATTTTACGAAGCTTCACGGTTTAAACGATCGCGCATTTGAATGATTTTCAACCGTTCCGCCCTCTCCCCTATCCTTTCACTCCTGCAATTTCAAATCTACTTTTCACGCTGATTTTCCAGCGGTAGCAAGTGAGAGATAAAGCGAAGGTACGTTCTAAAAACGTTTCGATGTTCACTGTTTTCATTTCTAAAAGTATTTGATAATTAAACTCTAAGATAAGTATCAATGTGAAAGATAATCAACGCGAGAGTTCCCAACCATGACTCAACGCTACCGACTTATCAAAGCAGTTGGTTACAGAATTAATTAGTTTTCAATGTAGAATGAGTTTCAATCTGACCTTCTTGGAACAAATGTTCCAATATCGAAGCCTTTCGGCAGGGGACAGATTAATGAGTCATTGATCTACTCTACTTGGTCGACTCTATTAGTAGTAAAATCAATTAGCCAGTCTTTTGGAACGTATCAGAGACATGTCGACATTTCATTACTTTACTTCTAACTCTACCGACTCCTGCCTGTTAATATTAAATAATAACAAACGTCACCCACCCGTCGAATGATTACCAGGCGTGACCACCCCGTGGACCCGAATTTCGAGGCTCCAGTGTCATCAATTTCTCAGCCACAATTCCTGCGTGTTCTCAATGTCCCCGCGACGAGAATTCCAGCGAACGAAGGACACGCGGTGTGTCGAGGAACCTTCCAAAGCATTTTTCACGTCGATGTTCGCGTAGCTGTCGCAACGCGTTACGAAAACGAACGATTGATGCCTTTCACCGAACACGATCCGCGTTTCTAATCCGTCAACGAGCCGGCCGCAGCATAGAAGCGGGGAAAAGACCGCCGAGTGACGGAACCGACGCGTGATCACTCGGTGTCGGTGTGTAGGCTAGGTTTTCGAGCCTGGATTCGGACGATAGAGCGAATGGCGATCTCGCGGCGTGGTCGAGGGCTGGAATGCAGTTTGAGCACGGTCTTTCGTTTGTACACGCTCGCGAGAGACCACAGAGGGCCGGGGCCGTAATGCCGTGTAACGCAAGCAACTTCACCTTTCCGTCTCTTTCCCTCTCTCTCCCTCGTTTTCTGTCTCTGCTCTCGGCCTTGGCTCGAGCAGCTTGACATTTCGCTGTGTGCACGCGCTTATTCGCCGCCGCGCCGCGCCGCGCCGCTGACAACTATCGGCCAGCCACCAAACAAAAGCAAAGATGCGCTGGGTGTAGCCTTACTGTTCATTGACTCGCGACGCCTCGAGAAATTGGGCAATTGCGGGAGCGGTGATTGAGCAGGTGCAGTCTACACTCTACAGTCTACGGTGTGTCGGTACGTGTTCGGGGAGCGAAATAAATTCGAAGAGATCTGGTGGAGCAGGAGCACGCGACGGCAAACACGGTGGAACGAGACAGAAATCGGGAAAACGGACCTTTCAACACTTGCAGAACGTTGCTTCTTTCGCTATCCTGCGCAAGAAAAATTAAATAAAGTTGGAATACCGTGAGTCAGAGTTCTGTTAACGTAAACTCAGAAGTATTGTGAAAGCTACTATGTTGCCCATGTTTCCTTATCTCTGCCATCTGTATTCTTCATCTCTGACTATTGTTCAGTTCTTTTAGCTCTAATACGGCTACTGAAATAGCTGGCATAATTTAGATGAGTGGATAGTCTTTCACGAGCTGGTTTCCGTTCGAAAGTGCGAGCCTACGTTCGCATACTCCCAGTCGCTCCAAAATAACCGTCATTAGAATTTTTATCTCCACTACTTACTCATAGAAGAAAATGCAAAGGTGCAACCCAGACCCAACGCTGGCCACGTAATTGTGTCGCGTTTCCATTGCGAAAGAATTTCATCGTGAATGAAATCACGAGAGCGATTCGGCGGGAACCTGCTTTTTATGAATATTTTAAAATTATTAGCCGGTCGCAAGCGATCGCTGGAACGTCTTTCCGTTAACGTTTATTTCCATTGACCAACGCCGATCGCCGAGCGCTGGTCTGACATTAATTAAACGAGCTCCTAATAGGAGGCGTTAATTGTGGCAAGGTAACGGCTGCGACTTCCCAACCCGATTATACGGTTGCATGGCTCCCGGTTTCTTTTTCGAAACCACCAACCAAGCTGATACCTTCAACTTTGCCCAGAGTTACGTAACTTTTCGACTGCTTCGATCGGGAACACTCGCAATTTCGTCGGAATCTCTCTCGCCTCTCTATGATGCAACTTATTAGCTGGAACACGGCGCTGTGTGTAATTGCACGCTGTAGATATCGAAGCACGTCCAGTAATTGCACGACGCGATTCCACGATTTTTCCCTTTAGTGGCGGAGTCGGTTTCGAGCTCGAGAAGCATAGAAGAAGAAGTGCCTTTTTACGCGATTATCTCTAATGCAGCGCGTAAATTGAAACACGCGTAGATTAGCTTTAACTTTGAACAGGGATCTGATGGTAGATCAAGAAGATTCTTGAAAGCTCAATGTGATGAAGCCTTCTCTGCTTGGAATACTTGACGTGCAAATTATATTGAACTCGTTGATGAATATTAAATGATATGCGTCTGGATGCAAACCTGCTTTACAATCACAAAAAATGGGACGTAAAATCTTCTATGAAAAACTTTCAGTACCCACTCGGCCAGGCGAGTAAAAGTACCGTCGTAAACGTAGCAGAAAAGCAGCGTGCGACGCGTATAATAACAGCTCGCTACAGCAAAACGACTATATCGCAAATGCAGCGTAAGAAAACTGGCGAAATAAAATAATCTGTTCCGCTGAATGCAACACCGAAACTGAAAACCTAACTGTATCGCGGGCTTGCGTGCCTGTACCCATGATCTGGCGCTTGCAAAGAATTCTGTTACGGTTTTACTTTTGTTATCGCGAGCTGTGCGCCGGAATTTGATCTCGAAAGTACGTGCCCTAACTGTACATCTCGTCGCGAAATAGTAATTTTTCGTTGGTGCTTCGTGTTTCGTGCAGCTATGCTTTTTATTCTGCGCGATTATTCAATCCCTTCGTTTATCGATCGAAAGGCTATAGCCGCGTTAATTATTAATTCGAAGAAAACATCTGCATCAAATTTTGTTCTATTTTGCCTTTCACTCCTCGTTATACAATTTATTCCATCTGCTTGCGGACTTTCTTTTCTGAGGATTTTCTTTTTCGCGAATATGTGCCTCGGTGTTAAGGACTTGCATTTGCATGTTGTACAATCAGCTGGGTTTTCTCTTTCGAATGGATACGCGAGTGTGGGTCGAATCTGACCGATTCCCATTCTCCTTGGTGTACTAAAACAGGTGCATTATTGTGGCATTCTTTTGACAGCTTAACGCACGATATCCCTCAGATTATACTGTCGATAACTGGCAGCATCGATCGAGCCCGCGTTGTAACTCGAATCTCTCTTGCTAATCTTTTCCTCGACCCCGCACAGATCCTTTCCGAGGCCCCTTTCAACGAGACAAACCATTGTGATTGCCACAAAAGTGTTCTGTAAAAAGCAACGGGTGGAGAAACCAATCGGGATTGCGAAATCATTGTAAATCGGTGAGCTCGGCCCAAGCAAGAACAACGTAGCTGCTGGCAATGAAACACCGAGACCTCTTGAAATACGCTTGATCGATGAGAAGGTGGTAAACGCGTTCGCTGCATACAAAAGTCTTTCTCGGCACGTATCGCCGCAATCAATTGTGCAACTACCCACCCGGTTGCCGATTTCCGGTTACAAGATTATTCAAAACAACTCGGTGCTCGTTGCTCATCTTTGACATTTTGCTGTGCTCTCTCTGCCGCCGCGTCCTTTCGACTTTCTCGAGCGTTCAATATACGCGCGGATTGCGTAACGAGACACCGGCCTTGCGAGAAATTCGCGGCAGAAATTAATAAATGTACTCTCGCGCGGATCAGATCGAAGGGATCGGCGGGCTAGAGAGCACGCAGCCGTGACGAGGGTAGTTTATTTACAGGAATTACATTTTTCCGCAGGCGAGAGAATCGATATCGGCGGTTTGACGAGCGTCGAGTGCAGCTAGCCAGTCGGTCAGCAGCAGATGCTCACGTTTCATTATTCAACGTCTCCTCGTCTGATAACTGTAAACTCGCGAGCGTTATCGTGACAGGACACGTGCCGGTAGAAATGGCTCGGGCGATCTCCGACGAATAAAGATTGAAATTTTATGTTCAGTGCTGCGTCTAAACGAATAGACGAACCTGAGTTTATTTGGGCCTCTGGATCCAAGAAGAATCTGTACTTGCTGCACAGCTTTGGAAATATCTTAAAATCGAGAACTTTGGAATAGTATCACTTTTAACCTGTAATTTAAGTGGCCATTCAGAAATGGCAGAAGATTTCTCAATTTCAGTGCTCGTCGACATGTGAAACAGTGAAAAATTGGCACGTGGGTGGAGTCGTGAAAAATCGACGAGTGTGATTTGATATCGTCGGATCATCACCATGCTTGACCGCAGCCTGAAATTCCTACGCCACGTTTTACGACCTTTTGCTTTCGAATTCATTCGCTTTACGCACGTTTTTCTTTGTGCCGCCTCCGCCTACAGCTCCCACAAATGAAATATTGTGCAACGTGTTTGCACTCGTGTATATATCCAGAAATTGTATAGCCGTGCTTCTGCGTGAGCAAAGAAATGTTCAATTTCAAGCATTTGCCCGTTCCCATCAGTTGAAGCCAATATACACGGGAGGAGAGAAATAAATTCTACTTGGAGGGGTTTAAGGGGTGGCCCGACGATTCGCAGGGCGCGTTTAATAAGAACCTGAGGCGTCGCGTACCGGGCATCACGTAGTCACGTACGAGAACATCGGTTACACGAGTGTGAGGCGCTGAAATGCGAGGGTCTCGGGCGCGCACGAACCCACTTTGACTACACTATCAGAAATTTACATACCCCGATATGTTGCCCGTCGATGAACAACTGCGGCAATTGAATCACCGTGGATCCCAGACGATCCCTCACCTCGGCCTGAAGCTCCGCGTCGCCGAAAAGGTCCAGTTCGTCGTACTTGACCATGTGCGTCCTCAGGATCTGCTTCACCTTCTTACAATTGTAGAACGTCTTCCTGACGATGCCGGAGGTCGTCGTGTAGACCACCACCTTGCCGAGCTCCTTCTTGATGTACGCCTGAAAGCAGACGCGGCAACGTCCATTAGAAATCATGACAAAGTGAAACGTGACCATAGACACAGACACCGTGTCCCTTCATTAGCTGCAACGTTCCAATTTTCTCACTCATTAATCACACGCCGCGATTCACGGGCGCGCTGGTCGAAATTCCGACCCGGACGGCAAGAGTCCTTGTAATTTAACACCGACTTGGACCGAGACTCCGCGTGGCAATCGAGAAAGCACCGTTTCAGCGGCTTCCTCCTGGGCGCGGAGGTACACGATGAATGGCGCAAAATTGCTGTTAAAGTGGACCTCCATAAGATTGGAAGCGTTGCGCGGTGGTTTGTCGAATGAAGGTGAGCAGTCGCTGGCCTCAAAATAGAGTGCAACTGAGTGGCGTGTTTTTGCAGTGGATTTATTTGACGAAGGGAACGTCGCTAGGTGTACCGGGGAATATAATACAAGAGCCACTTTCTCCAGGAGATTGTGTCGGGAGGAAATGATGGAGAAAAGAAATTCCGAGACAATAAGCAGCATTTTTACGTTCAGCAACACGTTGATGAATACTTGTGTGCCCTCTATCAAGCGAGCCGATAATCCAGTTTTGTCGATTGATTAAAGGACTCCCGTAGCACCGGTGTCGCACGCGCTGCAGGCCATTGAAACTTCGATCATCGTTTCGATTTGCATGGTGTTCATCGACCGGCGCTCTAAGGATATTCGCAGCCGCGCGGGCGGTCCATTGTATCGCACAATCTGTTTCATTAACCCGTAAACGTTAACCGTTTACGCGATACGTTCTATAACCTTGCCTGTAATTGCGTGCCTACTCTATTTACATGCTGCATTCACGATACACGATCGAGTGAAGGTAATGGACTTCACGTAGGCAAAACGTGAGCGTGGGTGTCGCTGGATAATCGGAACCAGCGATTCAACTACGAAGTACACGCGTTATAGAAACTGGGTATTATCAGCGAGCAGGTGGATAATCCAACAGTCGTTCCCGTAAGTACGTGTACAGCAAGATCGCTGTAAGCTAATTGCAAATAGATATTATTTTTAATCATTTTACAGTGGATGTTACGTTTATGAAAATATCTATGCATGCTCGATTAATATTTCCGCGTATCGACGTGATATTATTAAATCCATTCAATGCGAAATCCCTACATTGAATATCGCCCGTGAATTAGAGCGCGTCAGTTTTTATCGGATTGTTCAGTTTGCATTAGCAGCGCACGGTCAACCATTCCGCAATCTCGATCGCGGTTGAAGCTACAGCTCCAGCGTGTGTGCTCTGTCGGTCGCAGGAATTCGCGATGGATATTTTGAATATCGCTTCGTGAAAATATGCCAGTTTCCCATAACCGCCTAGCGGGACATTCAAGTTGCAGTTACGTGCACTAGTTTTCGCGCGAAACAAGCCTGCCGTTTGTATTCACGTGGTCGTGTCGCTTTCCATGGCGAAGTCGCTAAGCCTCTGATATCGTCACGGAGGAATCAAGATCGACACGCTCGCGACACGTCGCGAATCGCATTGGAACGATAACTTAATTAGCCGCCGCGAGAGCGTGTAAACAACCGCCTTCTGCGCAACCCGCCTGTTTTTCTTGTTATGAAATAATCGAATCGGCGTTCTCGCCTATGTTACTCGATCCACGAGCAACGAGATCACGGCTCAAGAATGTTATTATAGATCACCATGCGGCCACTTTCAACGGGACTGTTAATGAACAGGCTGGCTCAGTGTAAAACCGGATCCGTCGATCCAGGTGTGTATGATCGACGCGATAAAAGGAAACTATAATTGTCTAGGAATGCTCGGTAGGATCTTGAGGGTCGTTTTCTTCCCTTCGTTTGCTCGCTTCCTTTTGTGCCAGACACTCGATTCGTAATTCTCTAATTATATATGATTTAACGCTGGACGATCATTGCGATATGCGATGTGCTCGGTGCAAGAGCATGAAGATTGATTCTCTTTTTAAACTTACAGAGAGACTGAAGAGGCGTTTCTCAGCTTTGCAAAGAGAGCGTTGTATTGTTGATTGCCCCATAATCTAACTGTAGGTTCTTCAGTTACTTGCTTTGAAGAATGTTCTTTACCAAGGAGAAGGTCTTTAAATTAAATGCTGTAGTGTTGTGTGAACGAGGCATTTTCTTATTCGTATTACTTCTGTAGTACCTACTTGATCACTTTCACGCGATTCTAATTCATTTATCTGATAAGCATCACGATACATATCAGGTGGTTTGCCAAAACGGCACGCAGCAGGGCTCGAAGTAGAATCAGATCGTTAGGGTCAGGATAGCTCCGGCCTGACTCCACTCACATCGCGAATCCCAAATCGGTGTTTCCATCAATAGTTTGTTCCATTCCCCGATTTTTCGTCCTTCCATCTTTATCAAATGATTACTTATAAACTTTGGATCTAATTTTTACCTTTCAGCTTACTTATCGGTCTCCAAGATTTTTCTTCGATCATCAGTCCTACAGATTTACAGCAAATGCAGTGCAAACAGGTTTTCAAAGTCATTAAAAGACTAATAGAAATCTCGCGTGTGACATTTAGACGACGCGCGATACATCACGTATTAAACACACACATTTCTTCAAAGTATTTCGTGCTGCTCGAGTCGTGTGATCGATGAAAAAGTCACGAAAGTAGCGACTTGTCCAACATGTGAACTCTTGGTAATGTATGAGGTGTCCTGAACACGTGTTATTTAATATGAAAACTTTTTTTCGCGTCTCGTATGTCGCTACAGGGAGTACATTGCCCACGCGGTTCGTAGAGGGTAGAACCTCGTAGGTATCTTTCACAGTGAAAAAACAACGCAACGATGGTATTGTATCATTGAAGTTGAACACTCTACAATGCTTCTATTTGACCAGATGCTTCGTCGATATAATCGCGTCAACGTGAATGGGAAATTGAACAAAGCCTAATAGGTCAATATAAACGTTTCATTTCAAAACAGGTTCTGGAGGACTGAATAAAGTTTGTTTTTCTCTGGAGACAGTCCAAAGATCACCATAGACCGGCAATTAATTATGCAAGGAATGACTGTGGACGTTCCGCGGATACATGACATCAGCGGCGATTTCTCTGTAAGTGGGATAATGCCTATTCGCGAGATAGAGTCGCGCGGCGACTAGAGTTTCCTGCGAAGCGTGCGGATCCAACGGATTCAACTGGTCAGTGTATCGCTATGCTTAGCACGCGGTCGACGGTTTTCATATTTTAGAAAGGCAAAAGTAAATAAGCTTCGTTCTCGTGAATTGGGCGCAATCAAAATCCCCACTGTACGTAAACCCCCTCCGGACGAAGATCTCGGGATTATGAACTCGCCATTTTTCATTTCAACACCGCCCACGTGTGTTTCTATTCTTTTAATTGCATCACAATAAATCCACCAAACCGGCCAGCCTGGTGCGTTGGAACTTTTAAGTCCGTCTGATTTCACCGAGCACAGAATTAAAAGTAAAGGCAAACTTTTCCACTTAGCGCGCGCATCTCCTTTATTTTAATGCACGCGATGAATATTCGATTCGAATGTATATTAAGACTTAGCTATTTAATAGAGAACAGCCGGTATGCTCTGAATAACCATGACGCAGAGTACCATAACCGTGCAGCATGCGCACGGAGTACTGTCATTTCTCTAATAATAGTTTCGCGTTCAGCGTCTGCGACTTTCGCCTCATGAGACCGCGGAGAGAAAAAAATATTTCATTCGCAAAAGGGGAATTGTATATCGCGCCAAAAATAAAGATGCCTGCGCTCGAAAAGAATTGCCCGGCGATCAGGATCTCTGTCCGCTAAATAATTCATTCCCAAATGTTCGTCCTCTCCGAAAATTCCTCGAACCTGATAATGCCGGAGGAATTCGGCGAAGGAGAAAGCGTGTGTGCCCGTTCGCCACAGGTGGACGATAGTTAATCTAACGACAGCGATAAAAGAGGAACACCTCGTGTAGAAAACGACGAATTTCACGGTTTTTCTGGCGCAGGAACGTGGAGGAATATTGAAGGACTGTACGATGGAGCAGAACACGCAAATGCACTGGGAAATTGACGAGACGAAGCGCAAGGAGCACCAAGGACATCGATTCCAACCAAGTCGTGCATGCAATTTCCAGTTTTTTCCGTGGAAATGAAGCACAGTTGGCTCGAATAATTTTTCACTCGAAATAGAATATTTTTCAAGATCTAGACTCTAGAGAATCCATGGCGAGACTCTTCACGACCTTACTTCGTTTCTTACTCGCACTACCAAATTTTTTATTCTTTGAAAATGCAAAAAGTTTACGTTGAGATAGAATTAAATCCTGTTTAATTACATCTATAGTAAAGCTCCATTATTTAACTCTTTTAATTAAACTTTCCAGTCGGTCCAGAGGTATCGCACTGCGAAGGCATTGCTCTCGCCTGATATTGATCGGCTGCCACATTCATGCAACACGGACTAGAATCGAAGACCGATTGGCAGCTATCGATAAACACCGTTGATAAATATCGTAGTTACTTAACCCAAATGAACGATATTTTGACAGGCTGTTCTATGAAATTCAGTAGTTTAGTAGTTTCGCGTTTGGCGTTCTGATATCGAATAAAGGGTGTGTCCCGACGAAAACCGCCCTGCGAAGTAGGCTGAGGGAAAGGTCTGCCAGGAAACATAAACGGCATCTCACCATTCCGTTTAATCTGTTTGTTGATTACAAGAAGGGGTTAGACGTTGGCTCGATGTAGATTAGTTTTTTCCCTGGTCTCTTGAGAAAGGACTTGTTCCCATCTTTCCCCGGCGTAGTTAGAAAGTTTCCAGACGTCGCAATAGCACGCATTCCTTTACGATTCATAAAGGCGGAGAATAGAGTGTCATTATCTCTATTCACGGACGAAGAATTTACATTTGACGCGGCGAACAATCGCGACATTACCACCTGTTCCCCTTCGCGTTTATTACTGTCGAATCAGTACGATAAATTGAAATTCCATAAGAACAAGTGTAGCTTGAGTAAGTCCAAGTAACTCGCGCTTTCCTCCCAACAAGAATATAATTTTCCATGTAATTCTCCTTGCATTTCCACGAACGAATGCACCCACGGCTGGCCACAGATTCTCCATTGTTCTAGAATAAATTATCGGACGTTTCACGACCTGGTCTTCATCGATCTTCTGTACCTTACTTGATTAACGATTCCATCTGGCTCGATGCGTATTTCACTTACATGGTATTAATATTACATGAAGCCGGTTTTTCGAGGCGTTTAACGAAGCCAGCTTTGTTTTGACGAGCTTCCAACAGGCTTTCACTGTTCATTATTCTCGGCGTAGGTGCACCCGCAATCACCGTGCTAATCCCCGATCCAAGTAGAACCATCGATTTTTTCGACCGTGCCATTCCGATGCTTTAATTATAACGAAATTAACTGTCGGCTAGCCCTGATCTTGCTAGTGAAGGCTAATTAACGGGGAGAATTGAAGGGAATGCTGCCTTTTCACGACGGTTTTGCATTAAACAACCCGAAGCGATCAAGGGGATCCTTATTGATAATGAAAGGTCACTACCTGAGACGTGTGTTTGCTGGATAGAGCCGACCTTAAACTGTGAATTCCAATGAGCGACGTAAATTCTATAATATCGGCGGTTAATCGACAGCGAATTCAACTCGCAACTGGCGCACTCGCGGCGAGGTTTCGAAACGCTCGTGGATTCGCTCGAAGCCCGTTAATTGGACGGGGCTGCCACGGCGACGAGGGGAATGCCGAATTCGAAGAAGAAAGCGCGCTTTCATAAATGCAGCTTAATTATTTATGCACGATCGACAGTGGGCCGGCGTGCCGCAGAAATGTCAACGACGCGCGACGCCGTGAATGGAAAGTGCCAAGCGTCCTGCCATTGTCGGCGCACCAACACTGCCGTGGAATCTTTTCTTTCTCACGGTGCCCCGTTCGTTTTCCATGCGCCGCGCACCCGTAATTGCCAGCCTCTCCTCCATACGCGAGACGCTCTGTCAAGGATGTCAGCTGGATGCAAACCAAGGAGAGACGCATTCCATCGATCCGGAACTTCCACGGGCCGCGATTTTTCCTTTCTTTCGTCCGAGAGCCCGTTACAATCGCGAGCCGTCTAGCCGGGCGGCGATTACGCGCCAGTGATTGCCGCGAGAATCTTAATTAATCGCCCCGACGGATTTGCATTCACAGTAAAGTCACGGTCTCGTGGGAAGCGGCTGCGGGAACGCGGCATAGTTCCTAGAAATGACGTAAAGGTAATGATGTAGCGCGCGGCAGAAGCGCATCGTTAGCCGCGCGTTCAAAGAACCGAGAAACGCGCTGCTTTTCTGGAAACATCCAACGATCGCTCAGAGTTCCAGCCCGGGGTAGCCGGAGCGCGTTTTCTTGCCGCGGATACGGTGCTTCTTCCACTGGCTTTCTCGCTCGAAAAAGCTCTGCTCTTTGGAGAAGAAAGGAAAACAGCTTCTCTGTTGAACGGTGTCGTGTCTTTGCCTCACGCTTCGTGGGTCCCTTTCAGATTTAACCGAACATGCGTTCAATCGGCAGGAAGTGAAATACTGGATAGAGGCTCCCGATTTTGCGAGCCTCTGCGCGGCGTACACCTGTATCTCCTCGCCAGATGTACACGCTCGCAGCCTGAGATCGCCACCGTTCCCGTTACGACTTTTCGCATATCCAGCGTTTCCGTTATAGATTTGATAAACCGGTTCCGAGGTCAGCCAGATTCCCGAAATTTTGGGTTACCAGTGCGAGGACCCGCTTACACGTACGCGTGCGTACAAGTGCCTTATGTAAAGCTCGTCATTGAATAACAGCACGCCGGGCTGTCTTCGTTGAAGCGGCTTACTTTCCGCCTGCACCTTTATCAGGACGTTATCCAGGAGGTTTTCGCTCGGGGTCAGGGTCTGGGAATCCCGAATGCCGCGTGTGTAAGCAAAAATCGCGGTCAAAGTGAGCGCATACTTCGCGTGCGGTGGATAGATGTTAAGCATTGCGTACCGCGAGAGGCAGCGAAGGAAGAGGATGAAACGGGGAGTGCAGGCGGGGAGGTTGAACGAATCCAAGAGGAGGTTAAAGCTGCTGATCGCCGTTGCTGTCGCCACGGTGGCCTCTTTGACCCGCTTTCTCTTTTCCCACCCGATTTGTCTCGTGGACATGCCTACCGCGTTTTCTTTAACCGGGAAATTCATGATGCCGGTCTCGCCACCTGCCACCGTTGGCTCTTCACCGCTCGCCGATCCCCCGCAGCTAACGTCCTCCGCGCAGAGGAATTGCAAGAACGAAAAGGCGGAAGCCACCCGGGTAGAAGTGGGTCGACTCTGTACCCGCCACGATTCCGATTATCGACTTGCCACTCGCGGTTCATTCAACCTTCGCCGCGCGGTTATATCGCGGCGTGCACAGCACTTTCGAAAATCATTCCGTAAGAAACGCATCCAGCGGATGCGTAGACGCCAATGAATATGTGTCAATCGGTAGAGGAGTGGTTCTATTGGCGAAATTAATGTGGACAGGTTGCGTAGCGATGCTTTTGGTGATCCAGGTTCAATATCGAGGGGTTCGTGAATGATTCAGGCAAATAAACAAAGCCCAATGGGAGACACTACGAGAAGGAATTGTGAAAGATAAAGTGACTCGATCTTGATTAGAATCGTCGTGTTAACAGGCTCGAGGCATGGAGAGCAATCGAATGTTTATTCACTGGCAGACCAAATAAGCGTCGAGGAGAAATAGAACATGAAGCATGACACGCTGGCTGCCCATAAGCGTCGATTTCGAGCCGCTCGGAGCCAGAAAAGATCGGAAAGAAAGTTGGCGACGGCGGACGATGAAGTGGGTCGTGTTACTGCCGCGTTTATCATCGATCATTTCACCTTCTTCGCTGGGAGTCGAAGCAAGTCGAAGTGGGTTGCCCGAATAACCGGGTGAGTTAGCTTCACGAAAATTCGTGCTACGCGCAGGAAAGTAACGCCGATTAAATCGATGACATTAACGGGCTCGTGCATGCGTGCAACGCCTCACGTCCATAACTTTCTTCGCGGAAGGCACACGAAACCCGTGGTCCCCTTTTTTTCACGAGTAAAAACCGAGCTTGACCGGTCGATTAACGCGGACCACGCAGAAAGTTTTCGCCGCAATCCCGCTCGAAGGCGCAGAATTCACTCGGTTCGAAACTCCGATTTAATCGATAATTACGTACTCGTGAAATGCGCTCGGTTTAAAAGGGGACTGCTGTAGCTTATTCTGTCAATTACGCCGCGTTACAAATTACGTTTAATTGCCGCGCCTCCGCGACACAGCAGATACGATCGAGCGATTTTTAATGAAATTTTCCGTCGGCGAAACGGGCCGGCTCTACCAGTTTCGGGTTGCCTTAATTTAGCGCGCGCATTCCGTAACTAGATTATTCGACTGCTAAGGCACCGACGTTTTAATTGCACGTGTAATACTATTTAATCACCCGCAGAGCCGCGAAACGGGCACGCGCACGTCCCACTCTGTGTACATTCTATCGCGTTGACGTGCCACTACACATTTTACGTGTAATCCCCAATTGGCGGAGGGATATGCTAGTTACATAAGCGGGGGAGTTGGATCGATCTGACCCCGGGCAGCAAACAGCAAGAAAATTGAAGGAATAGATAATTATTTTAAGAAATCAATACATTACAGAAGCGCTTAGAATATTGAAAAGGGAATGTAATACCATAGACATCTATTTTCGTTGTGGTAAAACACACCATTCGTTCGAATGTAACTCGATCAAATAGGAAATTGGTGAAACTAATGGCGACTCTAAATTACTTCGGTCCTATTTTACGAACTACAATTGAATCGCTTTCCAGTTTCGACGCGTTTGCATGAAATTTAATGAAGATGATGGTTGCGCGCGTAACGCTAGGATTACATCAACGATAATACGCGATAACGTTCACAAGCAGTCTAGGAACTGAATAGGATCCCTTTCCATCGATGCATCTTGAAGCATAATGCGGTTCGGTATACCAGGAAATTACGACATCACTTTCCGCCGGTATGTATTCTGTTATGTCAGCGGCATCGCGATATCTAACGTTAGTTTCATATTGTTAACGATGCGGAAGTACCCACGTGACTTCCTATCCAGCGTGTTCTCGTCGCGGAAAGGCTTTGCCTGGCTGCAGGTGGAATCTCAATGCTCCTGCTTTTATCTGGACCAAGGAATACTTTGCAAAAACGATTTAACACTAGAAACTAACAAGACAATTGTACCTAAGGAAAAAGTATTCAACTTAACTCCTGACTATGTTTATCGTTTAAAGTCTAAGAGGGATACCGAGGGGTCAAGAATTTTTACCTCGTGCAAAAATATGTGCCTTGAGTACGAGGCAAAAGAAGTAAATTGCACACGTTTCGATCCCATTCTCTCCGTGACAAAAAGACAGTACAGTTACAGCGCAACAGCTACGGATTACCTTGCAAGCAGTGCTCTAATCTTAGCCTCGCTGGAGATTCATTCGCAGCGCAGGTTGTGTCAGAACATTGACCGTAACGTCGTGTCCCCCTTTTTTCCACTCTAATGGAACGCGTTAAGAAACCAAGCAAAATTGTCGCTAAGTAAATGACACCCGTAAATGTACCTGTTGCGAGGAGGGTTTAAGAAACGCGTTGCGAAAGCAATCATTACGTCGCTTTACTGGCAAGCATTGTATAATCTTTCGCGCCAAAGGTTCAAGTGTTTGCGCTCGTGTCCGCGGAGCTGCCGACTGGAGGAAAGAAATTAATGGAAAGCGATACTGACACCTGAATGTATACAATAGGCGTGCACAGTAACCTTGCATAACGAATGCAATATTTGTTCCCACCGTTCCATCTTCAAGAATTCATGCGCGTGGAAGATCAAGGACAGATGATCAGTACTTGGACGAATATCAGAAACCAGACGTCTCTCGACCACGTGAATACATTTAGGGGCGAAGTGAAATACTTCGCTTTCTGGTCAGACCTACTAGGTGACCACGTCGTGACACGGTCTAACAAAATTTCGTCTCAAATAGACCACGACAAGCTCGCTCGTTTTTGCTTACTCCGCAAAAGAAACTGTAATAGCAGATTTCTCTACCGTCCGGGGATCTCGAAACCTCTCTCGCTGGTAGCGAAGCGAGCGTGTTAATCAAGCCAATACATCAAGTCCCTAGAGGGAGGCTGCAGTGAATCCGTGATTGTTGGAAACGGAGGTTGCAAGGAGATGCAGACTCGTCTCTGGGTCTGTAATTTCGCGAAACAGACCGCTTGACCACACGCAACCGAAGGGTGAAAAATGGGGGCGAGGGAGGAGGGGGCAGAAGACGGGCCAGAAGGGAGATGCAGATGGGGCGGATGAAGGGAGTAAGACAGAAGGAAACAGAGGTGGAAGACCGGTTTGCGGAGCTAGGGACACAACGAGCACGCTCTTCGGCACGTTGCCGTAATATCGCTTTATCGGATCTACCGTTATGTCGATCCGTTCTGCATCGACGGTACGATTTCCTGGCACGTCTGCGAGCGATGGTCGCATGGCAACACCGGAAACCTTGCAGCAGGACCACATGGGACGGATCAACGTCATCGATCCACGCCACTCAACGTCAATCCGAGCTGCTCGCCGACGGAGAGGTGATCTAACTGTAAATCTAACGCTTTTCGCAGGCGCTCTAGTCGTCAAGTGTATCGAACGCGTGAATGGTGCACCCTGGCGCGTCCACGCTCGGCCGTACGATTCGTAACCCCGTTCAAAACTATCCTCACTGGCTGATTTGCATAACAAATCGACGTGGTCGTTTACGAGCCCTCGTACCAGGTCAGTGTTTAACTTCGTAGCGCTACGTTTTATCTGACTCGTTTACAGAAAGTCTATATATATTTATGTTTATCTTTATATGGCCTCGTTCCTTAACCAGCTTACTCGATATTTTTTAACTGCGACGGGTTCTTCCAGTTCTGATAACGACGGGGTTTATTTTGATAATGGCGTGTTATGGGGACTCGTAGAGAGAGTAGTTGCGAATGAATTAAGAGAAATCAGTGGCACAACCAGGAGGGGGGGGGGGGGGGGAGGAGGGCAAGGGGCTCCAATAAACTGAAGTTTATTCTTTAAATAAATTTTTATAATCACTTAAGAATTTTATTGAATCCGCATTAGAAATATTTTTATCTGTTCATCTTGGCTCCCCCTAAGATTAAATTCTGATTGCGCTACTGTGGAGAAATAAAGGTTAAAAAGGTTGAACTTGGAGATGAGGTTGTTGTATTATTCACACTTTCAAAAGTTATTGGAAGGAACAGAGAATGTCTTCTTTTGACACCAAATAATCTGCGATCTTCATTCCTATGCATTAAGGGGGGGGGGGGGGGGGGGCGTTCTGCCTTGTGGGATCGAAAAAGTAGGTGATATTTGCGAATTTTTTATAAAAAAATCTGTGGAATGGATTTATTTGAAATTTGGCAAGTTATTTTATTGTACTTTTAAGTATTATTACAAATTTTTATGAGGATATACAAAAAAAATGTGCGTGTGTAGAGCGTCGATTGCTGCAGAACGTTGAAAAAAAACGGCTCGTGCTGGCGTTGAAGGAAAGTGTCCTACAGTTTATCTGAAACACAAAAAGAAAACGGAATTCTTAATCTACATGAACATGGCTATCTATGGAACTAGGATTATGGCTGTATCTGTTAACGTTCATTTTTTTATTTAAATAATTCCTTGCGATTTTTGGACGAAATTCGAACTTTCCTTTCATAAGGCTGCCATTTTAACAATTTTTCATTTTTTTTAATTGTTCTAGTTCCATAGATGGCCATATTCATGCAGATTAAGAATCCCTTTTACTTCTTGTGTTTCAGATAAACCATAGGACACGTTCCTTCAACGCCAGCACGAGCCGTTTTTTTTTCTCAACGTTCTGCAATCGACGCTCTACACACGCACATTTTTTTTATATAGCCTCATAAAAATTTATAATAATACTTAAAAGTACAATAAAACTCCTTGCCAAATTTCAAATAAATCCGTTCAACAGTTTCTTTATAAAAAATTCGTAAATATCACCTACTTTTTTGGTCCCACAAGGCAGAACCCCCCCTTAAGTGTATTTTTTTGTTCAACGATGGGTTAACTCGTACCGTTCAATTAAGAGATTAATGCGTCGCAACCGAGCTCTGTTGCCGACGCGAAGGCAATCATGCGCGGAAAGCATTTACCAGAGCTGTTGGCGTATTCGGTGAAATCTAGACCAACGATTCGCAAATTTTTCGACACGGTGTCCTTCTGACCTTTGAGAACGCCTTTCACCACCCTCCTTCGACTTCACCACGATCCGTGGCTTTTTAACCCTTTGCATTTCTCGTTCCACTATTCTCGTTCCTACCATACACTCTATATTTCGATCAGCGTCTACTTAATACAAATTGCTGCAGGTTGAGTGAATGAGTGAAGGGTTAAACTGCCTCGTTGCAAATGGAACAAGTGAAAAGAAGCGCGTGCGCGGCTACTTCGTGTCCTTTGAACCCCTTGTAATTACTTGCATTTTTTCTCCCTCAGCAACTCGCGGTTGCACGCGGGCACAGCGTTCCGCAAACACCGCCTCGGACGGCCGATAAACATCGCTTAATTTAAAGTGTTCATCCGCTTCCCTGTACACCTATTTAGCATTCCAACGCACCGCGGATCGCCCGTTAATTGGCACGCAAGAGGAATTCCTCGAAGCCCGTGAACAGAAATGCGGGGAAAATACCAACCTGGGACGATGGTTTCTGAAGAAACGTCGCTATACCGGCGCGTACCCGGTTTTTGACACCGCGCACAGTTCCCTTGGCACTGCGTATGGCTTCCTTATCGAGGATCTTGTAACCGGCAAAACATTCGTCGGTGTCCTTATCCCCCAACACCACTCCCCGGCTCGTGTCCTTGTTGTTCCCCTTCAGTTCGTTCACGTGAAACTTGTAAAACCTGTCGTACTCGTAGAGGTACTTCTTCCCAGTCACGGGATTGATGCTCGTGTCAACATCACCGGCCACGGACTCCTGCTCTAGCCTCTCCTGCTCTTGCTTCCTCTCCTCGTATGTGCATTCCTGCACCATCGGCGCCGTCAGCTTGCCATTTTGCTCGCTGGATAGGACCGGGCTCCTGATCCTCGGCGTGGAGGAGGCCTTCGACAAGGAAGAGGCTCCGGACGGCGAGGGCGAGACGCTGGGGGAAGCTGTGGTGGAGCAGGAATTCGAATCAACTTCCGGCATGGCGGCAACCAGCATCGATTCCTTGATAGTCGTTTCCTCGTTGTCGGTGCCATTTGTCAGGTCCAATCGTGTGAAATTCAGCAGAGCCTCTCCAGCCTCCGGATGGCTCCCGACACCGTTTATCAGCTGCTCGGCCTCCGCGCGCTCTTGGAAATCTGGGGACCCTCGATCGGCCTCGACGATGCTCCCGTTCGCGCTTTGTCCCGCTATTCTGTCGTTCAGGTCACCGGCGTTCAGAGAGTCGCAGCTGATGTTGCTCTCATTATCATCGCTGTCCACTTCCGCGCCGCTGCTGGTCAGGCTGCCGGTGCGATTGTGCTGATCGGTGGCCAGCATAACCGTGCTGGCGTTCTTCTTCTTGGGAAGAGGCGGCGGCGTGCCGTCGAGATCGCTGCAGGTACCGCTGTCCAAGGTGTCGCTGGGCGAGCATTGTCCGCTGGACATCACCATGCCGGTTAACGGGCTCTGGTACGAGTTGTAGTAGAAACAGGCGCTCGAACGGTTGTTGGACGGGGGGGAGTTGAGAGTGTCCGAGGTGTCCTGGTGAACCATGGTCTTCTCTGAGCCGTTGTTATTCCGATTACGCTTGTCCTCGTTATTGTTGTTGTTGTTGTTGTTGTTGTTCCGCTCGAAGCCGTTGGTGCCGACACTGATCCTCACACAGCCCTCACTGGCACTTGCACAACGCTGCTCGTTCACCAGATTCGTCGCACTCACGACCACACCACCGTCACGCTTGCTCGAACGTTCGCACGCGATCCCGTTCTTCTTCTCGGCTTCGTCCTGGCCGGCGTTGCTCTCGTCCAGTGTCAATCGTACGGTCGATATCACTCTGCCGTTCTTCTCACCGTTCGGATTGATCCTGATCTTCACCACGTGCGCTGCTTGCTGTTGCTGGTGAGGCTGATGATGCCCAGACGATGTCTGGCTCTGCGTGTGCTGCTGCGTGGCCGGCTTCACGCTGTTCTGCTTACCGTAGCCGTTCGCGGATTGCACTTCCGGGATTCTTCTCCTACAGGCTGCCGCGGAATCGACGCCAGGAGCGGTGAGCCCAACGAATACCGTTGCTCCGGCCCCTGTGCTCAGAGGAGTCGTGGGGGGATTGGAAACAGTCCGGATTGACACAGTCTGTCGGACGACCTGACTCGGGTCCCGGGCCTGGGCCTCCGCAGGCAGTGTCGGAGGAACGGTCATCCTGACGACCTCGTCCATATACACATTCGACACCACTGTCACTTGTTCAGGGAACCACTAGTACCACTACCTGGCCATCAATCGAACGATCTTTCTCTCTTTCCCTTTCCCTTTCCCTTTCCCTTTCCCTGTCCCTGTCTCCCTGTCTCTCTGTATTTTCGGAAAAATATCGGGGTTTCTGCTTGTTAATTAGGATAGCTTTAGAGGATGGGTTCAGTTCATGGAAATGGTGCGAGAGGTTTCTGGAACAAACCCCGATTTCTTTCCAGAGGTTGTCGCTGGGAAAGTTAGCGGCCCAAGTGAACGTTACAGCGATTGATAAAGAGTCAAATTTACCAATTCTCCAAACAGGTTGGTACGAAGTTCATAAATGGATCTACTACGTGCAAACGCGTCGCGTATATAACAATCTGTCACGGTTCGAGACAAGGGCTGCAATTCCTCGCGAAGAAACGCGCCGTTCAGCGCAACATATTGCAAGCACTGCAGACACTGCCCTCGAGGTACTCTAGAAACGGCAAGGAAATCAAGCCAGAATAACTTGGATTCCGATGGAAACTTCGCGCCGCGCACTTTTCTCCCGAGACGTTGCAAACAACCGGAAAGCAAGGATCTGCCAGCAATATCCGTAATTGAATTAGAAGTCGATCAGGAGGCGGAGTATACACTGCATCCCGCAGAGGATCGTTATCACGGCAGTTGTTGCAGCGCTAAGATCAATCGGTCTACGACACTCGAGGGACGCCCTTTAAAGAGGCTCGTTCGCGCGGAATACAAAACACCTGCAAGCATCCGCGACCGTGCACGCGAGTCACAGAAAGTCTGTCCCCGGGGACCGCAGTTGGAGAACACGGCGACGGACAGGCACAAGGGAGGAAGAGAGAAGGAGAACGAGACCGGAGAAAGGAAGGCAGAGAAACAGAGAAAGGGAGCGAGATACAAGTGTACTGCCACTTACTAACTAGCATACGTTTATCAAGAGCGGCGCATGGTAAAACGAACACGACTCTATTCAGCGGCGACGGAGACGGGCGACAACGGTCGACGACGACGATCGTTCACGGTACGGGCCGTCAGTAACTGTACTGAGTGCCTCTGACACTTACTCATGCAGTTTCTTTGGCTAGGTGGGGACCAAGTTGGGCCTCAGGACGGGGCACAGCGATTGAAGGAGTGGGAACGTCGACTTGTTCGCGTTAGAGTAGAGGGGGCCATGGGACAGGACGGAGTACATGGATTGGAAGGAGAAGAGACGTTGCACGATCGCGTGTGAAAGAGCGAGACGGGATGGGATCACCGCGCCAGCGGGGGGCCGAGATCCTGTGAATGAGGGAACGAGTGAAAGAATCGGCGCGTGTGTGGGTAGGTAAATGAGCAGGCTTGGGGACGTGCGAGTGAACAAGTGAACACGTTAGCGAGTGAAAGGGACGAGGTGCGCGAGCGTGTGGGGCCGATGAATAAGCGAGGGCGACGCGGCGAGCAACGAGGAGAGGGAAGGACGCGAGAACGGGTCTTGGAAGTCGTCTGGGCACGTAAGCACTTGCTGAGGAGGACGTGGCGTCCTCTACCGAGCCAGGTAGAATCGACTATCCGGTTTCTCATTTAAATACCTGTTCTTTACCGTTCACCGGCTTTCTCGCGTACACGGCCGCGCGGCATATGTGCCCCGCACGTACACGCCCACGGCAGATCCTGTGTACCTGTTCCACCGAGTACACCTGCCGAAATTTCACCAACACACGCGGTGGAGCGTTCTCCTTCGGATCGGTCCCAACGGCTTCTTCGTGGCCGTGAAAGCTGCGGAGACGCGCGCTCCCGTGCGCGTGTGAATGGCCCCGTGAATGGGGAAGCAGGGCGACAATAAGCTCTTGGAACTACTTAGCAAATTTTCCGTGCGTGCAGGCAGCGCGAGGGATTACGCAACGTTTCGCTTTTATTTCCTATTATTTCGCCGCGCAACAGCTGTAATCGTTTCAAACCACCGTGCAATTACATGTGTGTGTGTGAAAGCAGAAGGCGTATAATTCTTTAATAAATACGGGATGAACCGAACTGAAGCCCCTGATTTATGATACTTGTAATTCATTGATTGGTAGTTGACATGGAGGCCGTTGATTCGCTTTTTAATTCACGTGTACGTGATAACTGAAGTCGCTGGGACTGTGCGTATAGGAATTTGTACGTTGGATCATGTATAGAGCTATTGGGGGCTGCGTCGGGGCTGGTTAATATTTAGTCAGGAGCCCACTTGGGAGACCCGCGTGCTGTTAGTAGCCCTAGCAATGTCGCTTCCGAATCTGGATGGAAAAGGGAGAAGGTTCGAGGTCAGGTTCAGCAGGATGCCACAGGAAAGCTGTAACTTGCCCACCGACCCAGAGGAATAATTCTGCCTGAAACCTAATCTTCGCCGCAGCGATAGTGGCAACGGTGTTCTTCATCTCATACCTCCGGAGGACGCGACCCCAAGCACATTTCATCTGTCCTAGATCCTATTTTACCAGATAAGCGACGCTCGCTTGAAAGCAAAAGAATGTCACGGTAATTTGCCTGGCGTAGCTGTAAATGGACGTAGAGACAGATATATGTATTCAAATGAGTAGAAATCGATCGTAGAGCTATCGCTTTTCAAGCAAGTACCTTTCCTCCAACAGAAATGATCACGAATATCATCGCAACCCCGGGAGAACCTCCCAGCATTCCATTCTGCTGGTAAATATCGACTGTCGATATTTAACCCTCGTTAAGTGCGAATTCTCATTCCCAATTTACCCTTAACGCTCGTATCTACACGGTATCTGTCGTCGTAGAAAGTCCACGGTGACCATGACTTCCCAGTGGAAGAACTGGCTAAAGAAAAAAAGAAAGGGACGTTTGGTCCGTTCCCTAGAAAGTTCTGAATTCCATGGACGTCGCGTTTTTCGATTCAAATCGGCGTTTCGCTGCTTCCCTGTTATTGGCATCGGTTGGTCAACGCTACAGGCTCGGATGTTTCTTTTACTCTTTATTATTTGGCCTTATTTTCCACATACCTCACCCGGTAAACCAGTTGGGTAGTGTTCGCCTTTCTTTCCACGACACGAAACCTGTATTCAGCATACCACTTACCGCGGCATGCGATTGAATAAGCAACTTTATAAACAGTTAAAATAACACGCCACCAGCGTGTCTAGGAAATCATAATAAACTCCTGGAAATTCTCCATCTTTTCCTTACCATATGCGCGCGATATCGTATGAACATAGTTTAATACGAGGCACCAGTACGCGTGCGCAAGCAAAATAGCAACGTACACCTTCCACCTACAATTCCATGCTGAAGTAAAAGTCCAAGGAAAATGAGACACTAGCTCTCCTACCTGCGTCTAGCTTGCCGACATGGGACAATAATAATCCAGAAGAATGTAGTGACTTAACTCTTAAGTACCTTGCTTCATTAAAACCTCTTTAGTGCTGCTGTAAAGTGTGGCTTCAGGCAGTCATGCAAGAGGAATCAACTTCTTCTTTCCAGAAACTTCGATCCCACCCCTACGAATTCCTTTACCCAAACGAGACAACACTTGCACGCGATACATTGTCTATTTAGGCAATATACCCTCGTTTGCAGAACTCTGCGACCAACCACTGTAATTCAACTGAAACTCGTTAAAAACTTCTTCGAGACCTTTAATGACAAAGTACCTCATCAACGATCGATCTGTGCGCTTTGAACGTAGGATATTTACAAAGATTGATGGATCCTGCGCGTCTACCTCTTACGCCTTGTTCGCGAGAAGCAGGACAGGCAAGTAGGTCTAACGAGCGTGAATTATTACTCTCGCGTATTGAGATATACGCGGGCAGGATAGAAGGAAAAATGGTCGCTGGAATCTGTGCCGTATCGGCGATCGTGCACGAGGTTCGATGTATTGACCTTGCGACGTGCGTGGGACGTGTCGGGGAGTAGAACAGGTTCCGTTACACCTTCCAGCTTGTAGCATTCCATCGAGCTCCGTCTGGTCATGCACTGTCCTTTTTTCTGCTTTTCTCTCTTATTTTTTTTTCACGCATAGCTAAGGTTATTTCACACCCGCGACGGCTTGACCATCGCGGTGCATCGAGGACGTCATGTAAACGGGGAGAAAAGTTCTACATATTTCTGGCCAACGCATGGTCGTATCACTGACACTTATATTTGATTGCCTCTTACATTTACAATACACATGTAAACATGTTGCCAAGTCGGCGACCAGACGTCGAAGTTCGTCTGCCTGGCGGACGTATGCGTGTAAGGAACCGCTTGGACGTGTGACTCGAGCTTTGGAGGACTTCCGGGCTTTAGAGTGACCTTACGGAATGGTAAAGTACTTATGCAACTAAACTCTGCATTGTTGGTTCAGCGAGATGGCAGAGTTTTCGGTTAACACTTAGGAAGACGTCAAACATATATAAATTGATACGTAGTAATTAACGAACTCATAGGTAAAGTGCTTGCCAATTAATTGCACTGCTGTTATGGAAGCAGCTACACGAAATATCAATCTTCTTCGCACAGAGTTAATTACTTAGGAAAATCGATTACGTCCTCACTTAAGACTGACAAATGCGCAACGCGAATAAAACTATTTTCCTACTTGCTTCCTAGTTACGAGGAACGCGCTTAATTTAAATATAAGAAGCATAAGTTCTTGGAAGTCTTCAATCTTTAATAGTAAAAACAATGGAATTTATGAATGCGTGAGAATTAAACGACCTCAGAAGTCGTGCCTAGCGGAAATAATTCTGCGATACTGTGACAAAGACGTCTTCCACAGCTTGCGTTTCAAAGAGTGGTCGGTTTCGAATTTTAGGACCGTAAAAACTTTATAACTTCTCTATACAATACGTTGAACGCACGAAGAGTCATTGTAGAATGTCAAAAATATCGTTGCGATGATCGATTACGCGACCAGTTCCCTTTCTCTGGACAGGAACCAAACGTTCATGGGTTCCGTTTTGCCCTTCATGGTCACGGGTCCTCTGTACTCCAGCAGGAACTGCGGATCTTGGTTTTCAGGCATGCATAGGTACCTGCAACAACCAGTTAACGATATCATTGCCTTGTTAACTGAAAACATCTCCTTAGTGTTACTTCATGTTATTCCATGACCCAAAACTTAAGGACCGCAGTCTATGGGCTCCAAGTAACATTACAGTATTTGCATTAAAAGTACATTCGCTTAGAAAGTGCGCCATGCATTCGACAGGCCTAACAGCGAGCAATATCACGCAATTTAGTACCGCGATCATGTTGTAAATTAGCTGGACACTAGAAATCGCTAATCGCCGAGACTCGAGGTTCCCGTTTAATCAAGTCTGTTCATGCACCATCTTGTGGGGATAAAATATTTACCGTGGTATCACAGCCGGGCTCGCTGCAGCGGCCACGAAGGGGGCGAGCAAAGGAAGCCCTTGAAATACTTATTTAACATGTAATCGAATTAGTCCTCACTAGTCTCCCCGGTTGTGTCTCGTGTAAGCTATCATTTGGTGGCGAACAATGGTCAAGGTGGTCCGCTGGCTCGTCCAAACGATCGTGTTTCCGACGCGATATTAGTGCATGTCGCACGTCGAACATCACCATCCGACCCAGAAGAGATGGAGGTGCTGATAGACTGCTATTTCGACAGGCTGTTCGCTGAAATGGAGCGCAGTTGCCTTGCCTCCCGATACAAACGTCGCGAACTGGTCAGCTACTTCTCGGACGTGATAAATAGCTGCGCTGCAGGTAACAGTCTACCCTTACGGCACCGTTCACGGTCCCGTACCCCCATAGCGATTAAAATTACCCACGAAATTATCCACCGTCCAAGCAGACCCCTTGATTTACCGTAACAACTAACGGGGCCACGGAAGCGATCCTTTCGAATTCTATTATACTGCCGGACCGTTTCCACGCAGCTGCGTCGGATTTTTCCGATTCAGTGATCGCCAGGTTCGTCCAGCGATCCGCTAGAAATTGTCTTGTGTGACCATGAAAGTGACTCGATCGCGAATGGCGGAAGGAAAGTGATCCCATGTAACATTAGACGCGGGAGAAACCTGTGCATCGTCGTTTCTTATGATTTTACTTTCTTCGAAAAATTATGCAAAACGGCGCGCGGTTCGACGATCGAGGCTACTGGCTCGTGACAGAAACAGTCGAGATCGATTTTGTCGATTAACATCACCGAAATGCAGTACAACATCCATTATCCACATCCTGAAACCTTTCTCCCTTTTCCATCAAAACTTAACTCACTCGACATAAACCTAACGACACCTTCAAAACCGTTTACAGCTGAGAACCTAGACAAACAGGACGTCTGCGAGAGGATAGTAATGTCCGCCCTGCGTTACCACAACATCGCGATGATGGAGAACGGGTACGTGTGCATGCTGGGCAAGTTCCACAACGTCCTCTACGTGGCTGCGAAGCTCTGCTACGACTGGGATCTCCGCAACAACGAGATCGTCTCCCGCCTGCTCAACGACATATTCTACTGCGAGAAGACCTTCGAGCGCATCCTGGTGGGCGCGATCTTCGGCACTCGGGTGACGCACTTCCTGTCGGGCTGGAAGAGCGACTTCGAGGATCGCAAGGAGAACATGCGTGCCCTGGTGTACTTCCTGCATCACGCCACCGTCGGTCGTCTCGAGTATCGGGTCGAGTCTGCGGCCGAAAAGAGGCGCTTCATCGACGTTCCCATGGAGTCCTACGGGCAGGCGTTGCCCTTGAGAGTGGCCATTCAAAACGGCTCGCCAGACATACTATTGATCATGCTCCGTTACGGGGCTTCGGTCGAACCGGACATGCTGGCTCCTTCGCCGTTGGAGATGCTCCTGACGAAGTTGAACGAGTACGACCCTCGGCCTGGCCAAGACCAAGCTGCTTATCCGGAACCGTTGCTCCTCTGCCTGAGGTTCGTGCTGAGAACTGTGACGACGGCGTTCGTGAAGACACCGACACACATAGCCAACCAGAGCGGGGTCTTCAGCGTCTCCTTGTACGAGCAGTACCCGGCTCTGATGGAACAGAAGCTGGTCCCACCTGAGAGGAGCGGCATGAGCCCTCCGGAGCTGAGGCACCTCTGCCGCTGCAAGATCAGGGAAACGCTGTTCGAGAATTGGGCCCTCCCGCACGGGATACAGAGCCTCCAGATACCGCAATCGTTGATGGATTATTTGGATCTTTCTCGTGACTGAGGTCCTGGTGTCGTTGGAGATGAATTTGATAAGTGGTTTCTAATTGATTGCGCGCGAATGGTATTAGTAATGTGGTTGCGCGAGGAGTTAATAAGAGTCGATGGTTTGGATGTTATCATATATTAATTGGGTTGAAGATAAGCTAAATTCATTTACAAGTGTATCACGTTATATAATACTAGTCTTCAAGCCTGTCTCCGACAGGCATTACTACCCTGTATAAGAAGACGCCTAAGGTAAGCACCATATCAGGTATATTGGCCTAAACAAAACCTGCAGCTAGGCTCATCCACTTTAAACGTCTTATTATATAGGAAAAAAAAGGAAGCGTCGTATTTTTTCCAGATTTTTTATTTTTTACGGCATCTTTGGGTGCCCAGGAAACTTCATGCAAAGTCTGAGCCTCGTAGGTCATCGGGAAGTACGAAAAAAACCTTATGGAAAGATTTTGCTAACAAACGAACATCCACCTTAAGCGTCTTATTATATAGGATTTTAAAGCTACAGGCGCGTAATGTTCCAGAACGCTCGTTCGATGGAAGTGTAATCGAAGCTATCGTCGCTCGATGAATCGCTCTACGCGATCCTATACAGTATAGAGTCAAGTTTCGAAGTTTGACACGCGAAATGCGTACGTTTGCTGAAAGCATCGGCTAAAGCGCTGGAAAGTCGTCCACAACTTTCAATGCAATTTCTTTTACCGACGAGTGCCCCATAAGCCGACCAACTTCCTGATCGAATCGGAACTAGACAATAACTGGATAACCATATAAATTTCGAAACAAATGTAGGTATCGACTTTTCCAGATAGTTCCTGGAATCGTGGTCCATGAGACGATAGAACATCCACGAGTATTTATATCAAGTTACATAAGATGACAGTAGCATACGAAAATGAAAAGAGACGGGGAAGGTTCTGAAATAAGAGATGATAAAATTAATTTGATGCGTGCGGAAATTCAAGAGAAGAGTGTAGTTTTAGCGTCGATTGAAATGAAATGACGATTCCATGTGAATACAGTAGATTGGGGACGACTTGCGTCTGGTTAGGGGAAAGCCAGGTTCAATAGGTCCGCGATAATTGTACGTTGCCATATGCTTGGGGTTAACGAATCCTGGGAATCAGAGAAACTCTTTCTGAATCACGAAAGTTCAGCAGGAATACTGAACTGCTCGAGTTCTCACAGCGTGACTTCCCTTTTCGCATAGTAATCGTGTCGGGAGCAAAAGTTTTATGAATCTCAAACTTCCACGGAGATGTAAATTTGTAACGCCATGTACGAGCTTATGGTCCAAGCCTGAACTACATTTTTTATAAGATTTTCATCGTACAGCTAGTGGTACCCTACGAAAGTGTGCAATTATTACGAGATGCTGTGGTAAACTTAATCGAAATGGGCAGACAAGAACATATCGCTGCAACCCAGCGTATAAATCCTATGAGACAGTCCGAGATTGAGCAATAAATTTGATTTTGAATATTTTACACGATTCCCTGCAGACGTTTAACGAATTCGAGCTCCAATTCGATCTGCCAATCAGAGGCAATCGATCTCTCGACGAAGAGCAGTTATATTGAAATGCTCGGGAGATTAGCTGACAGGCATGATAATCGTTTCGACGTAACTACTGTTTTGTATTAAATTTCAACCCCGTGTGTCAAATGAGTTTCCCAGAGGGGTGTCAAGTCGTGGCGCTGCCTGAATTTTCCTCAGTTCGCTCGTGTAATTGGATTACCTTTCCTCTAAACAATTCATCGTCACGTTAGCGACACCGGGCGTGATTAGCGAATGTTCGTTACGAATTCGAGACTCGTTTTAAATATTGAGGACGAATTAAAACTTTAATTCGAACATTTTAACGACTTCGTACATTCCCCCACAAGTTCAACTTTTCCAATTCAAAGTTCTGAACCTTATAGTAAGGCATCGTGTACGTAGGGTGTTGCCTTACTGGTGGAATCGACCTGATATCCCTTTCAGATGACAGCAATCCGTGTGCTGGACCCACTTTAATCCAATTATTTCTACACCGAGTGCTCTAAATATCCATCCCCCACCTTATAGCGCGAGAAAGTCTGACTATTGATCCCCCTGTGCCCGAAGTTTCCGGGGGAGTTAGTTGTAAACAGTTCAGCGGTTTGCCAAAAGGAATGCCGTAGCCCAAAAATGGTTGTGACTCGAAAACAGGGTCAAACAAGCCGTACATTTGCATGGATTCATTTTCTTTCCCACAAACGTTGAATCCCAAAGTAGAATAAAGCTTGCCAATAAAGGAGCACACCATACTATCGTACGTAACTTTGTACGAGTTCCAAATCTCTCATCGGATCGGACTTTTATCCATAGAGTATAAAAAAAAACAACAACATAAAATTCGTACCTGTACGCGTCTTCAGACACGTTTATCTTGCCAGGTTCTCCAGTGGTTTCCGTGCGACTGGTCAGATTCACCGTGTTTCCAAACAGGCAGTAACGAGGCATACGGTGTCCAATTACTCCAGTTACGACTTCGCCGCTATGGATCCCGATGGTGATTTTCTGCGAAACGGTTTGAACGGTTTCTAGCAGATCTTCTTTGTAAGCGACAATGCGCATTCCCGTCACGTCGGTCGCGTTAACGCTAGCGGCGGAAGCTTTCGCGTAGGAACAGGAAGAGCGTGTTCAGGAAGAAGAACAAGACTCTTTTTACGGATAATCGAATGCGAGAGATCACCATTACTGCGTTCCGCGGAATGCGATTGAAAAGTTTATTCGGAAGTGAAGGAAATATCAAAATCGTTGTATATTATATTGAACTTTTCGTATCAAACGTTCTTTGACTTGATTTTAAATCTATTTGGCTCGACAATTGCCATGGAAAATAATGGGAAAAAGATTTTCGAAGAGCTACAACTTTATTCATCGAGATTCTTCGCGAAAGTTTCAAGTTGGCCATCGGTCGTGGAGGATGTAAAATAATACGAGGACTTACCACGGGCTCGCCATCGATCTGCACTTCGTCCGCAGCCAAATCCATCATATCTAACGCCAGGCGAGCAATGCACCGTGCATGGCAACGACATGGTTCCGGTAATCCGCTCACGGCCATGTATTTGTCACCAACAGTTTCGACCTAGTCCGACCAAAGTGGATCAGTACTAACAAGTCTTCTCGTAAATTCAAATATATTCGCTGTCAGGTGTGTAATGGATATTTTGAATCCTCGTTCGACGCAATTGCAATGAATAATAATGATCGCGTTCGTGTTAAGAGAAGAGATAAAGGTGCCGCCCTAAACAGTGGACTTACAGTATCGTTAATAAAAGATGACTATAACTTGGAGATAAGGTGAACTACTTAGGTCTTAGGCGCATTAAATTTATAGAAACTTGTCATTGCCTTCCGCGTCCACTCGCGTGTTGAAAAGCAAAGTTCCACGACGATCGACTATCGTATCGAACAAAAGAAACTCCTGGAAGGTACAAAAAGTTTCTCTTTCTTGCAGGCATTACTATTAAAGTAACCACTATCTATAACAACGGCGATCGTTCGCGTTCCTTCCGGGATTCGCTTTCAGCCATGCATTAACGTCCCCTAAATGTTACGCGTTACGAGCGCGAAACTTTCTTTCCTGTCGATCGAAAGTGTCTTCCAAAACCACGCGTCGCGGTACACCGTTTACGAAATACGCGTTGAATTTGCAATTTAAAGTGTCTATGCGGATGAATGCTCACCTTGTACACGTTGGGGTTTTTCTTCGGATCTGTGAGCACGTCGAAGGCAGTGTACAGCTGATTGAGCATGTTGACGATCTTCATGGCGCCGCTTGAGTCAGTGTGAGCGGCGCAATAAGCGCCGAACCCGACAATCCCGGAGAACAAAAGTGTCACGCAATCGTACTTCTTCGCTGGGACTGGCCTCGAATGTCTAAGCTCGTTTGCCACGGAAATTGGCAGCACCGAGTACAGCAACCTGCGGCACACAGGCAACTTTTAATGGAACTTCTTTTTTAATCACAGCCAGCCACGCTGTAACTCGTTAATTTCGTTTGCCCCCCTAAATCATGGAGCTGGCTAGAGGAATTACTTTAACGAGGAAACGAGTCGGGCCTTCGCGCCCCTACACCTTTCTTTATTCAATGATATAGAGCTCTCGCTAATGGTGAAACCACTTTGGGCACGAAATCGTTACTTAAGGACTACAAGACATATTTGTACGCGAATACGGCTTACTTATGTATATACGCTTTAGTGCCCGAATGTTTTCCGATTATCGTCGAAAGAGACGAAGTTTAAAGGTGGCACAGCTCCTCGACGAAAAAAGGTACGATTTAATTTCCGTCGGGGAAGAGTATCTTGTCAAGAATGAAATTTCAGAGGCAGGGGAGGGGCGTCGACTAGCCTCCTCTGGGAATCGCGTTGGGATAAATGGCAAACGAGGCCAATGGGGATTTCCTTAATCAGAAAATTACGCGGGCGGAGATCCTTACCTGTCGGTTTTCTGCTTTTCGCCGTCGAGCTCGCGATACGTCTGCTGCAATTTATCGGTAAGCAATTCCAAGTTCCTCGTTAATTTGTAATCAGCCTCGAACTGCTCTGACATCAGAACGAGGTCTCTGGTGGCGTCGTGAAGGGGGATGTCACTCAGATACAAGCCCCGCCTGATGATCAGAATCGGGGGAAAATGAAAAATGGCACGTCCGCCCCCTATTGACGGATCGATTCGACGGAAAGAAATACGAAGCCTCGTAAAAAATCGTGAAATGGAACGTTGGAGGTTCGTGCGCCGTCGAACCACCCCGATAATTTCAGATTTAATTTTCAACTGTTCACTGACCCCTCATCCAAACACCGAGCGTGTTCGACACAGCTGCAGCTCTACGATCTGACGCCGAATCGGTGGTTTGCACAACCGTTCATGGGACACTGTTCTAGAGCGAGTCGTTTAACGTGTCCGGATGTATTTATACCCCTGCATCGAATATCATTGTCAAAGAATAGACCGCGATTTTTCCTCGGCCACGTAACTGCGCGTTGATCGTCTGCATTTCCAATCCAACATTCAGTTATTCTTCATGCGTAATTCATGCTTCTCCTCTCTATCACTGACAGCGAAACGAAACTACGCAATAACGCGATGCAATAAATTTACGGGGCTCGAGCTCGGGCCTCGCGAAAATGGAAAATGAAACACGCGCGCGGGGGGATCAACGCTGCGAGAGCGGCAAGGAAATACGAAAAATATCGGCGCTGCGCGGGTGGGAAAATTTATTTGACGTAAAATCGTATATTTCCAACGGCTCGCTACGAAGTAATCCGGCTATACATAACTTTAGCTGACGCGTCTAATCTAATACTCGTAGCGTAACCGGCAACTATCTCGATGAGGCTTTAAATTTATCCCCTAACGAGCACCGCGCTTCTTCTCGGATAAACCTCCGCCGACTCCATCTAGGGAGCAGGAATTATCTGGGCGTTAATCGTCGACCTCGAAGGAGCGACGTAGGTACGCTTAAACGGCGAACGCTTAAGAACCGTCACCGCGTAATGTATCAATTACAGTATTACACGGTCGAATTTTCCAGTGACAAAAACCGCCACATGTAACACTGATCGAGGGGAGTACATGTCGGAATGTATGAGGCGACGCATCGGCCACGCTATGTTTAATGCATTCGGACGGTCGTCCAGGCGAAAACTGGAAAAAACGAATTCTAAGAGAAAAAGGGGCGGATGAAAATTACAACGAGAACAAGAGACAAGGAGGGGACGTGGACGGGGACGGGGACTATTCGAACGAGGGCAATTCGGTGGCGTCGTGACGAGAATATACGCCCGTGCTGTACACTACTTAGGACCAGACGCGGGAATGGCTGCAATAATGCGAACCATCGCTTCGGCGCCTATCGAACCACCGCTACTGCCTTTATTTTATCGATGAGAAATATTTTGCCCGCCTAGACATGTGCAACGATGGATATATAGGGGGAGGCCTATTTATCAGCCACGAAACATGTTACGTCTACTCACGATAACGACCTGCAAGTTACAGTGGCCGTAAGTCAGCATTTCACTGTCTTGCATTTCGTTCCATCGCGTGTTTCTTGGCACTGGACGGAATCGGATGGACTCCGTGTTCACTACCGTGGTGCACGGGTTGACGCCTTCGTTAGTCTACAAAATTGTATACTAGAGAAGGTACAGTACGTTGAGAGTGGATTAATTTGCAATTCAAACGCCACGCGAAGAAATATTCGGTAACCGTGAAGTGAGAGCGGTATGAAATGAAGAATTAACGATGCCAATTCGGTATGCCGTTATTGCGCATATAAATGCGACAGTACACCGCGTATTGCAAAACTCTAACCTGTCGCGTTCCATTCGTCGCGATGCCCATTCGTTTCAGTGAGTTACGTTACCTCGTCGATGGTTTTACAGGTATCGTTGAATGAGAAATGCAGTGATCGATGCGTTAGTGAGCTGACTGATTGGAACGATACGCGTGTGTTGCTTGGGTTGATAGAAATTCAATTTGGTAACTATTCGATAATTATAACGCGGCGCAGGTTGACGCTCGCCCGCATCTACATAGTAGCAGTAATCTATATGACGCAATTATTACGATATACGCGAGAGGGAATTTTCAATCATGGATGGTTCAACGGGAAATCTATTTCATCGAGGTCGTTCTAGTGA
Source organism: Andrena chrysosceles (assembly GCA_963855975.1). Lineage (NCBI taxonomy): Eukaryota > Metazoa > Arthropoda > Insecta > Hymenoptera > Andrenidae > Andrena > Andrena chrysosceles. The sequence continues at coordinate 1,632,454 of OY979766.1, read as the reverse complement.
CTCAAGAAATGGGATGTCAAGTTATTGAAATTCTTTAGAGAAAAAATCCGATTTCACTAGACTTTCTTCGGATGGCTCGACTCTCAAGAGTTCTAATTATCATGGCAGAACCTTTCACCAGACGCTGCAGCTAAATAATTAAATCTCTTACTGCATTAAGCTGCATTAAAACATAATTCTGTGTAATGTCTCACCTGGTTAAGTCATCCAGATTCATAACGCTGGGGTAACAGAGAAAGGTGACGAGATCTGGCTCGGGTATGTACAACATTTGCCCCTAGAAGAGTAATAAACACGGCGGTGACAATGGAACGTGCTTATCCATTTATGTACTGTAGAATTACGCGCCAGTGGAATACGTTTGCATTACAGAAGCTGTACCAACTTTTAAGCGTAGATACGAGTACTCCTCGGTGGCGTTCACTCGCATCACTCCTTTCTTCGTTTGCAGCACGTATACCGTGTTTATATGCGACAGTATGTTCTCGAACGTTAACTCTAAATGCGGCCTGATCTGCGGGATGGCAAAGCTGAAGGTTTAGTGAAACGTGAAAGAAAAACGTCGTGAAGGAGATTTATCGTGGTCGGGATCCGCGAACGTCGTAATAATCGCTGGACGTGAAATCGAATTATACGTGCCAGCGGTACGCAGCGTTCTATCGCGACTTCTTGAGATCGACGGGAATTTCAGCGATGACGGAGGAACAATAATGGGCAGATAATTGATTGCTCGGCCGCCGACGTCTGTGCGGGCGGCTATGCAAATGAAGCTAAATGGTTCTGTTCCAGCGATGCGTGTCACATCGTTTCAAACAAGCCGCATTTGAAAGATATATGATTACGCGCGTATGAATCCGCGTGAATTATAGCCGCTGGTGGCCACGACGCGCTGGACAATAGGTAACGCAATTTCGTGCACCGGGCTAACTAATGCAGCGTGACGGAAATAAAACGTGATATCGATCAGACGTTGCTCGGCGTATCGACGGGTCGTCTCTTTTAATTGAAATTAGATTGAAAGTAAAGTTATGTTTAAATGTATATTGATACTTTGATGGCTATACATCACTTTATCATTTTAGACAGAATTATTTCATGAGCCAATTAAACGAATTGTGGTTGTGTAAACTTACAGTCACGAGGATGTCGTTCAGCTTGCAATTACCGGAGCACACTTGGGGTATGACTCGCGTTATGGTGCTGCCAGTTTGAACTATGATCAGATCCCGGTTGAACATCAAGTGAAATGGAAAAACTCGGCAGAAGGTCATGGGGCTCACTTTTGGCTCTGTGACATATTGGAAATCGATTTTTTTTCGTGACTACGCTCTATGAATCGGGAGAGTTAAATGAGAATTCAAACAATTTTAGAACTAGAGGTAAAAGTTTCTTTGTTATCCATGGATGGTTATTCCATTTTGCTTCGGAATCTGTTGAAACGTCAGTTAGGATGGATTCTCTTTAATGCAGGATTAATACTGAGAAAATGCATCACTCACCCACAGATAAAGTCTCCAATTCGGCGATCATAGGGTTCGAGACAACCCCGGGGCCAGATGTGTTTGTGATCAAGAATTGCACGTGATCGCACTCGTTTTTCGTCTTCAATATTCGCATCTCTATATCAGTGCCGTGGAGCTTTTTCGCCACGGTCTACGGGCATAAAAGTTATAACTCGTTTAGTCGTGGCTCATTTTCGTCGGAACAAATTTGTTAGGACGAAAACTAAATAGCGAGCATCGATCGATTTAACGGCCATTTAACATTAAAATACTGTTATACCAGGCAGTATATCTTAACCGATCTAACAAAATAAAGATAATACCAACGTAGTTAATACTGCCTGAATTTCTCTGAAATTAATTGTCTTCTTTCGAGATGAATTTCCTAGCCCCATAATTTTTCATCAACATTCTCGACCTTCCACTCGTGTTTTGCAATTTTCTCGAAATACCTTAACGATGCCAATGACAATATGCTCCAAACCGGGTCGATCGGAGTAATAATGCAATATGAGCGCCCCATCTTCTGGCCTTTCTGTGCATCGGAAAGAGGGTGCCCTCATTCCCGGATACAAAGTGCCTAAATGATCGTGAAGGGCGTCCAGATTCTGTAATTAAACGTCAACGGGCCCACCCTGAATTCATCGGTGCTTTAAAAACGTCGGGAGATAAATATTTTGCCTGACGAGCACGGTATCGCGTTCGTGGTCCGCTTGCAACGATCAAATTTTACTTCTCGCTGGGTCCGAGCCATTAATTTCAATCGCGACAGGCGCGATCGATGCATGAAACGTCAACGGCAAAAGTAGAAACATAAAGTCTCCTAGTTGAACGGGTATCGATACGAGACAAGAACGAATCACCTGTACGTGACACTTGACTCGAGAGAGAACCGGAAATGAAAAGCCGCGAAGGAAAAAGGCCGCAATAATAATCTCGTTCCGCGACGGCATTCCACTCGCTAATCGTATTGCGCGCATTCATCGTGTCAGACGTTTCTTGCTGGCCGCGAGTATATTTTATAATAATACGAAATAGTCTCCATTATTCCAGCAAATACGGAGACCAGAGGGTTTCTATAAAAAGACACACAGGTTTTGCACGTTTATGGTACTTCCGTTCAAATGCCACGGATAAAATTAGCTTCGATGCATATCAAAGAAATTATTTCGTCGAGAGGCGGGATATTCTCTAAGGATACGTTCTGCACGAGTAACAGAGCGTTCAGAAGCAGGAGATGTAGCTGCGTTTAAGATTCCTTTAATCCCGTTCATTTCGAGAAAGGGATTTTAGATAACGAATGACAGGGGATCCGGTGTGTGCAAGCTCGATAGCAATTCCGCGCAATAATTCATTCGTATTCCGGCCGCGTAAACGGGTTCACGCACTTTTTGTCCAATTACTCAGCCGCGGATTGCGGCAATCGAGGACTGGTGCGGCGTGTTTCCCTGAAACGGCACGTATCCTGGGTTTAGAAATGCATCGAAGGCGTTCGCGCGGTATTCGCGAATGAAAATTCCACGAGTGGCGAGTGGCTTGCACGTGTGCCTCGTTCGCTACTCGTAACAGTCGAGGGGACTAAACAGACCGAATGTGCTGGTACGTGATTCCATCGGGAACCCAATAGGCAACGATCTGCCTACGTGTCATCTTTTCAAAGAACTTTCACCCGGCCCGCGTCGGTCACCGCTTATTGCCCGAGGTAATCTTTATTTCACTCGGCACGAAAGTGAATGGTTTGAAGAGCGGACGGCCGCGATTTACCTGTAAAAAGTCCCTGGGCGTTGCACCCAGCACCTGCAGGATCTTGTCGTAGCCGGAGTCCTGGCAGAACTCGAAGAACATGCGCCCGAACAGCTCGAGGATTTCGTTGGCCGGAATGTCTGGAACAAGCACGATTCCTCAGGTGTCTCTGGGCCACCCAGGGGTCATCGATTCGATTAAAGTTAAGCAGAATTAACGAGGAAACCGTTGAACGGCTGTCGCCCGATCGATTTACTAGGACTCAACAATTTTAATGAATATTGCGGGGCGGGGGATGCTGGGTGAATTGAACCTGATGTGACTATGCAGGCTTCTCAGTTTCATCAGAAGGATCGAATGAGAAAAGCAAGACCGGGGAGAAAGAGAATCGCGTTTCAGCCTCATAATGAGTCTGCTATTCGACTCATCAGCAAGGTTAGTGTGAGGACGTGGGGTCTATAGATAGTGCTAGGACAAAAGATTCTATTGAGGTATCTCCGTCGGGGTCGCCACTTTGGCGGCTAATAGGAGCTGAAGGAAAGGTTGGAAAAAGTAAAAGAAAGGATGAGAAGAAAGAAACAGTTCCGGCTAGTGGACGTATTAGTAAGGATACCTTGCAGACCCGTGCCTCGGGCATTCAACGTCAGAACGAAGGATTTACTTGAAAGGATTGCAGGATTGCCGAGAACTTTCAAGGGCAGGCAGTCTTCTGGCGGGGAATTCGAATTATGCCGTCACAATAGACGAAGAAGAGATAAAATTATATTGTAATTCAATATTTCTTATAGAGAATGAAATAAATGGGACAAAGGAGTACCGAGGAGCTTGGGTTCAAGAGCTGAATATTGCAGAAAATTCTGCTAAAGAGGTGGCAAGCTTGTTTCCAGATAAGAACTCTTATTCAATTGTTACTCAACTTTAATCGAAAATTGAATAAAGTTTATTCTCGCAATTAGCCTGTTAAAGTTAGAAGTTTGTATTAATAAGAGGAAAGGTACGTACTGAGCCTATTAACAGCAGCTGATATAATGTTATAAGTGATTTCGTCGTCGTAGATCTGGCGCACCAGAAACTGTCCGTCCATGTTAACCGCCGCATCTTTCCTATATTAACACAATATCAGCTGAACAAAATTTTTTCGCTTCGGGCGTAGTACATTTCGTTCGAGGTAATTCGTAGGAACGCATGCAGGAAGTGCACACCACTGTTCGCGAATTTAGGGTCACGTATTTCTTTCCGTACCTTCCAGTGATAGTATAAAAGTGCTGGGATCTGAAAGCGTGATTATATAATGAGCGAAGAGACGTAGAATTTCCCTACGAAGCAAGCACTCGCTGGATTTTAATTGCTCGATTGAATGCATCGAACAAAGTGAACACTAAGGAGTGTTCACGGGTAAGGAACAGTCAGAAGCAGGACAGTTTAACAGGTTGCTAATCACTGGCGGTGGTTCCCATTAAATTTACAAAGTCAAGATAAAAGCCACTTGAGCGTTTGATGTGGATATGAGCCGTCACTGCAAGCCGACCACAGCGTTTCGATGCAATTTTTCGGGGCCCCCACTGTATCACAATGCAAGCAGATATTCCTTTTAAATGGACCGTGAAAATACTATTAGCACATGTGTTCGCAAACTTCGTCCCACCTGCAACGATCGCGACAATTTTATAACTAATTATACACGTGTTATCCTTTAATGACAGACGCTTAAAGTGAAGCACTCTGTGCGTTAAAGGCTCTACTACAACGACTGTTTCACCGAAAAGGAATGAATACGATGTCTAAAATTATATCACAAAATTTGTAAACGCGGAGCCGAGCAGTGTGCTGTGAAACGTCATTTAGAACGCCTCAAGTGACCTTTTTTACGCCAGCTTTAAGAGCCCTCGTCATATCTGGCTCTAACCCACATTTCCGTGCCACTCACGCGTGTTTCTCGCAAACAACGTTTCTCCCCTGAAACTTTGTCGTATGATATGGCAATTATCTCGTTATGAATCTACATAGGTATTATACGAAACCAAATCAAGCTAATAAAACTCAACTATTAAGCATCGTGCCATTTCCATGTGTGTCGCTGAAACTCTTTCATTCCTACGACAGTGTGAAGCTGCGAGTAAACTCAGCCATAAATACCCACGCGTTAACGCGCTATCTGGGCTTTCAATTAAGCCTTCGCAAACCACGAAACGCGCGGTTTACCACCGAGCATTACAGTGGGGCGAACAATAATTCCCCGCGTAGGTGAAAAAATGCTCGGTTTTCGAGTAAACGCGAAAACCAGGCGGAGCCGCCTAAGGATTCTGAATGACTTTCCTGACTTAAGTTCGCGCGAGCTCTGGAAAAGAATCGTCTCTCTAGTACCCGCGTTCCGCGATAATTTCGCGCGCTTTGCTGCGAACGGGCGTCGGTGCATAAGCCCGCATTACAATTCAGGTGTACGAACACGTTGCCCCTGTTTCTTCTTCCCTTCTCGCTGGTTTTCAGATTCAAGGAGTGTCGCGAAATAGTCGCAATCTTTGAGGAAACTCGAAAGCTCCATTGACGACCGACAAAGACTGCGCTGCCGAGGTTTTCTGTATAAAAGCAAAGCGAAAGAGGAATCCCCAGCGTGCTGTGGGCGTAAAAAGTTTCGTCCTCCAACGAGTTGCCCTTTTTACGTGCCACTACCCGTTCGTAAGCATTCCAGCCGCCATTATTCGGTAGTTTCAAGGAAACCATTGTGATTCCGTAAAAAGCAAGGTTCGTTGCGCGATTCCCCGTGGAGGGAAGAAGAACTCGGTAAACAATAAAACATTTATGCAGGCCGTTCGATCTCGGATTTAAGGATTCGCGTATGGACATGGACAAACAGTAGAGGGTGTGCCAATATTTTGTCGTCGTGTCGCTGAATCAATAGAATCGCTGGATCAAGTAAACAGTGGATTATTAGTTGAACTTGTTGATCCAATAAGGGGTCGAAGATAAAATTTACCAAGGCTGGCCTTATAATTCTTTCTCTAATTTCGGATCGTTTTTTAGTGTTGAGTTAGCGATAGGATTTATGTCTGTGAAAGGAAACAGTTCAAGAATATTGAAATGCAATAGTATGTTAGTTAGATGGAGGGAGCAAGGAGAAATACACCATCGTGTGGACCTTCACATTTTTACTTTTGGTTAAAAGTGTATTCGTATTAAATAATATTCTCCTGCTCAAGTTCCTTGAGTTCTAAAAAAACCTTCCAACCTTGGGTATCAAAGGTAAACATTAAGATCCGCCCTAGATTTTAGATTTTTCGAATTTAATACACCTTCGATCTAAACACTCCGAGTCCATGAAACGTATGAATCGTTCAGATAAATCCAGCGCATCAGAGATTCAATCATTTCCTCGATTAATATCGTGAAAGCACGTTGGCCAGAAACTTCAATATAAATTCCGGCTCTTATTACCAGAGCGAGGAAAAGTCCCGGGCAAGGCCGCTGAAATTTCAATTAAAGAAGAGCGGGGATTCAGGTCACGGATGCGACGAACTTCGCTATATAGAGGCTGTGACACTACAGGAAAATAATGGTAGCCGTGGCTGCGCGCCACGTGGCCTGGGCGAAGCGTAGTCTCGCGATCAGCTCCTCTTATGGAGCGCATGGCACAGAAAAAAATGATCACATCGTCGTGCATGGGAATCGAACAAACGTACGCACGAGATGCAGTTTACGATCGCGCGAAGAATGGAAGGCAAGGGATGGGGTGGCATTAAACGATTCATGCAATACGGCAGGTAACAACAAAAGCCAGCAGCTCGGTACAGAGGATGAAAAAAGATGAAGGAGTCGGCGCGTCGCGATCCGCGAGTCACGCGCGCCCACCTTTTACCTACTTTATCGCCTCCCACGTCTCGCTGTCATAGGTCTTCACAACCAGCAGCTCGAGGGCGTAATTCACAAAACCGTACTGCACATAAGACAAAAAACGATGATATTGTTTTGCATACGAACGCGAGTGGATACCGGTTACGCGAACTTCGTCGTGACTGCGAGATACATAGGTATTATTGTATAATCGTTCCGTCGTGCAAGGTGATTTATCACTGAGCCGCGATCAACCGGGGTATCCACCAACTGTCAGTTTGTCAGTTTGGTCTGGTTAGTCTGTCGTGTCACACGGTCCAAGTCCGTCGTCCATTTGCCGTCGCGGCTGAGGCGGTCGTTCGTTTATCGTTTCTCAGAAGCAACGTACCATGATGACTAGAGAGAAGCGAACTGAGAAGAGGCTTCTCCTCGTATCATTCCATTCTAATTGCCATAGGAGCCGTGTTTACCTCGTGCACACGAGCCGCGTACTGGAAACTCGGCCTGCCTTCCGTCACAGACGATAAGTATCGATTTTCTGCTCGCAGCTGCGCCACCTAGATACAACCCTGTTACCCGTCTTCGGGGCGCCCTCCACGCGGCCTCCTACACCCCCTTCCGCTACCAATCCGCTTTGCCGTGCGGTGCTGTTTTCTCCGCGTGGAATCGACAACCATATTACTCATCGGATGAATACCTATAAGACCTTCGAGACTAACGAACGACGGGTGGCTCCATGTCGAGATTCTCCTCCATCGCTACGCGACACCGACATCGCGACTTTACTTCGGCGAAGAAAGCAACCTCCCCCGAGCGGACTCGATGTTTTTTTTCGATATAGTTGCCACTCGATCGTGCCACCATCGGTAGGTGAAATTTCTTTCGAGAGCTTCTCGGTTTGGAGATGCTTTTGGTAGTTATTATTTCTCGATCTTGGATCAGGTTGGACTGGAAAATACTATTCGCTGCGTAATGACCGCCCTTAGGGGTTTGCCCTTGTTAAATAATTCGGTGACATTCTTTTCTGAAAAATTCTAACGCTCGCTATACTTGGGAATAGTTTGAAACTTCCTGCTACCAAGGAGATGGTCCCATGCATCTTAGGGGTTCTTATCTAGCAAGCTTGCCCCGGAAACACCCTCGTATCGGTCGTTACGCGAGGAAAAAGGGACCGCCGGTGACTGAGAGTGAATTTTCGTTCCAAGGACGAGTCGCATTTAGGGTTTGCGAGTCTCGGTAACAGGCTCCACTGGATTAATCTTGTATTAACGTAGAGCCCGAGAAACTGGAGCGCAATGATATTTCAGAGGCTGGGCGATCCAGCGTCTTGAAATCTCGACTTCGGAACGCGCGAGGGAATAAGCTCGGCTTAAATCGTAATTAGAAACGAAGGCAGAAATTGGTAACGTTTCAGACTCCAAAGGCAGGCTTCCATCTTTGAAGCTTCCGCGACTGGGGGAGAGCCTTTGCTTTCCCGACGCCCATTGTCATCTGACGCTGGAACGGAGAAACTGGGAATTGCTAGGCACCCCTCATGTAAATTACATGCGTGTAGTTACGTATTGTGTCTTTGAGACGTGGAAGAAAATATTCGAAACCAAGGTTACGAGATTCATATGAACGTTTGCTCGATGCTTGTTAACACTGCATCAAACTTGCCGGAAACGTTTCGTGTAACTTTTCCATTTCAAAGAATCAAAATCATATACCGTATCTTGCGGGCGGAAACATTTATTCTGAGGTATGTGGAAAACCTTTGCGAAATTTCACAGAAATTGTAACCAGGAAAAGGACCACAGAGGTATCTTGCTTTGAATCTACACAGCTTGGGGTAATGACCCCAAACTTGCTTATTATACTGCACGCAATGCGCAATTATGCTTATCGGTACCCTGCACGAAACGGTATTTAATTTATGTATAAAACATCAAATTTATTACAGTACACCCGAATCACATCGGAAAACGAAGCATCTCGGTTACGAGAATGAAATTTCAGTCGACACACAATAGGGAGGTATGTACTCGAAACACGAGATTACCGTCCAGCTAACTAATTACATAGCGCGCGATGCACATATACATATGTATGTTCTCTGGAAATCCTCTTATCCCTATGTTCTTAGTCAATTCACGCGAACCACCATCGTGCGATTTCCATCGAAATGCATTCGTCTCCCCGATGAGACGTAGAGTGACTACCGAGTTCGCATTCAAAGGAGACGGATGTCTGTCGATGGCGCTTGTAACACAAGGAACGAGGATCATTAAGACGGATAAAAGTTTAACGGAGCTCGGGCAATGGCACTGTAGATTCCTTTTCCAATTTCCTTTCTCGACGACGGAATTTTGAAAATTTTAGTGAGCGTCCGCCCGGGACGCCCGGGGACATAAATATTTAAGATCCGCGGGATGCAGCCGAACTCGTGCAAACTTGATGGCTTGGGCGTCGACTGTTTAAGGTTGACCCCTTTCCTTGCTCGCGATGCGCCACGCCGAGAAACTTCATGGAACACATGCCACGGAGGGAAAGAGGATGGAAAAAGGGGCATCGAGCAACCATTCTCTCGGCACTCGTACTGTTCGCGATACGTTCGTTCCACACGAAAGTTTTACGCGCGAGTTCCTCTAATCCCTCCCGAAATTTCCTTGTTGTTCCGTCCCGGCCACCGAAATCATCCCACTCGCCGTCGTTAGGTCGTTAGTTCTATCGTCTTGTGACATGCACGACGTCGACACACTTTTCCGTGGCAGACGTCGCAGATGTTTACCTTCGCAGCTGTCGCGTAAATTCAAAGAATTTTGCTATATCAAACCGGCAATATCGGTATATAGGGCACCCGGAGGAATTGCACAGACCTCGTCCCCATTACGAAAGGCCAAAAGGGCATGGCGCTGTTTCTGTAGGCACGCGATTACGCGCGAAAATTGAGAGGACGATACAGGGGAAGCATAATCGACTCGGTATTCCATCAAAATACTAGGCCCGTGCCAATGCTTTCCCCATTCCTAAGGACCATTCGTTCTTGCAAGTGAAATATTTAGTTTACCTGCTACATCAGCAGTTCCGTGAACTTCGTCCACGTTAACAGCCTCGTTCCTATTTCGCCAGACAATGTTATTCTAGTCGTCGCGACGAAAATCGCGAAATTTTTTTCCATCACTTTTCGTGTGGTGGAGCCAGCGAATGCGTTCGTCCATGGGCCATAACGTCGTGTCTGTCGCGATTGCTCCCACCAAGCAGGAGCCACTGGTAATCGCCAGTCGGAGTAGACTGTGGAATCGATGCTGCCTGGAGATTTATGAATTCTACCACTGGTTGAGTTATGAGCTGAGATATAGTTTTACCGGGGGGTAGGCGGGGCGGTATTTGCCCGTAAAACCATGGAAATAATGGGTGTTATATAATTGGCGGGGCATTTACGACTGCCGGTTTTACGAGCCGTTCCACTTGGAGACGAAGCAGTCGTATCGGCTGTCAACTGAAACGCACGACCGTCAGGATTAAATGGCTCCCGATGATTCAGGATAGCCACGACTCGAAGGGGGCGATAATCAAGCGACCGACAACAATAACGAGTCCCACACTGCTCGTGCACGATGAAGAATCATTATTTGATCGGGGCAAAAAGGGCTGTAATTCGTCCCGATATTGGCTAATGACAAGGGGCGGTTAAATCCTAATTGGCGCAAAAAGTTCTTACGTGCACCTTCGATGGGTCGTGATATCGTTAAATGACCCGGTGCTACAGTTCTATTAGATAAAAAGTTCTCTTGTGGACATGTATGTAGTTAATATGTCACGACGTCTTGGAATCTTGACTCGAATCTTTATAATTAGAGGAGGCTTTCTTGATATATATATAGTAATTACACACACACAAACACACACACACACACGTATATATATATATATATATATATATATATATATATATATATAATTAATATTCAAATATGCAGAAACACCCTTAGTACGTGTTGGTGTTATCAAACGTTAATTCAGGTGGCAGTAATCATAGGAGACCTGCTAACGATCCCGAGAAGCTTCTTGTACACAGCACGAGTATATATGCGAATGGATTGTTTTAATTAACCCGCCTGTTCGTCGTATCTCGCAGTTAGGGCGAAATCAGCGCATGCCGTAGCTTTTTGCGATCGCAGTTCGAGCGGAACGTTAATGGAATTATTAGGAACGAGATCCCTGTACATGTCTGATACGGATCTGCTGTGCACCTGCTCCTTCCTCGTGCAAGTTGGAAGTTGTGTTCGCGAAACGTAGGTACAGGTCAAACAAGAGGAACGGATAAGCAGTTGTTCGAAGTGTTATCCCTCTTATAAACCATCGATGTGCAAATATTGGCAGAAGCGTGAAGCCCCTCGCGGTGCTGGTCCCCGATTCGTCACCCTCGTCCAGGGAGTGATTTATTTACAAAGGAATTTTCTTCGTGGTAAAAGGGTCGCTTGATGTTTCAGAAGTATCCCTTCATGTAAATTTGGTAGGTACTTTTCGATCGTATTACTTGCGGTAGTTTGGGGATATATGGTACATTACCGTCTTGTATAACCCTTGTAGTACTTTCTAACTTAACCCTTTCGCTGCTTTTTTTCGACTGTAGTCGGACGCTGCTACATTCCTGTTCGATGCGGATTTCGACTATAGTCCACGCATTAAAAAATGTATTCTCTTGTACTACGACACTCAGCAATGTTCGCCGAAAAAAACTGAAAAACTGAAAATTAAAAACTCTTTTATTGGTGTAAAATTGACACTTTTAAATACGCAGCGAAAGGGTTCAACACAGCTTCAACATGTATTAACTGTGCGATATATATGCGTAAAACGAGTATCCCCTTCCTTCAGAGCAAGGCCTTAAAGCACGATTAATGATGTGAAAAATTCTTAAATTCGTGAATAAAGAGCCACTTTATGTACGCAGCACTTTTCATAGGGTGTGCAATGCAGAAGGAGATACATCAGAAGAAATAAAAATGTATGACTGACCCCATAAGTCTCCATAGTACTGCGAGGGAACCGGGATACAGGAGAGTAAGGGGAAACGGTTCGTCTATTGTCAGACGCACTCCACAAATCAATGTAACTGGACCTATATCTCTCTGTAACTTTCCATGTGTGCACTGTTTTGAAAAACAGTTCTAGTCGAGTTTATTCAGACCGGTGAAATCTATATTTTATTCCTTTAAAAACACAGTGTCGCCGTTTAAACGTGTTTGAAAGCGGGCTTCTCCATCGCGAAACTAGTAACAGGATAATCAATAGAAACAGGACGCTCATTAAGTGGACATTACCTGAAAACTGCAGCAGGCCATGGGGCAGCGGTAGCAAATTACAGTGCCACCGTGAAAGCACGAGCGGCAACTACTTTGCATCTTCAATCTGATATAAACTTAAAATTGGAAAGCCCTGGCGCGGCGCGGCGCTTTCATTAATCGATTCATTTCAAGTACGAAACAAAATTATCTGCCTCCTTGACTTCCTCGAAATTAATTAGTCAAGGACGTCCTCGTAATTTGGATCCTCGGGGTGAGCCGCGCGATGATGAATAGCGTTCCGGAGTTAATTAAAAATACCGTCACGCATCGAATATCGATGATTGCCAAGCGCCGTTCTCTCCTTTTGCTTCGCCTTTTCTCTCATCTCCACCATTCCCCGTCCACTTTTCTCCGGTGCCCATAGAAATGCGTACACCGAGAAAAGTACCGTAATGCTTCTGCCGCTGGTCATAACATAGAAATTACGTGACGTCATCGGATGCCTCAAGATATCCTCGCGCTATTGATTTTATATCGGCGAGCGTGGATTCCGGCCTGTCCCTCGTCAATTTTTATAATGAAACGGCACTCCATTGTCGGGACGTGGTCATGTTAGGGCATCCCAGGACGACCATCAATTTCCCTCTTCTATGATCTCGTCGGAGGGCGAAGATTAATGTCGACTTTCGCGGTTTTTTTTCTCCCCCTACTCCCGGAACATCGTTGACGGCCGACGAACCGAGCATTCCCATTACGATGCTCCACGTCCGATCGAGCCACGAGACACGATTAGACTCGCGACTCGATTGAAGTTCAGTGTAAGTGGGATCGATCGGCAGGGAATTAACGTTTCAGGAATGGAACGACTGGACGTATCTGCTCCACGAAACCGAGCACCCGTCGTGTATTTTCTTAGGTAAAAGCAAAAATTTTGAGCGATCCCCATTGCTGGGGAGTTATAAAATAAACAGCAGGGGAATAGCTGCGTCTTATTTCCATGGCAGCATCGGAAACACCATTGTATAGTTTGACAAAGCGTGTAGCAGACTTCACGGTTGTGGTATATTGGAGGATATCAGTAAAAGCGATTTTAATTTATGTCGATATTGGAGCCAGAGAATTCAATGTTTAATATAAAAGTCAAAGAGCTTCGCGGAATATTGGTGAGTGGCAATTCTCCTCGAAATTCCATGATTTCGAGGAGCCTGTAATTGTTACGAGCTTGAAAATACGAAATTTGCATATCGGTGCTTTGGTAGGAAAGCAGGTTGGGGAACCGTGAACTCTGGATTCGGAGTTAATTAATAAGTCGTAATATTAATTATCGCGCTGCAGAGGAGCGGTAAGCTCGGCACTTGTTCATTTACTATGTTCACTCGGCTGGACCGGGCGTCCTCGATTGGAATTGCAAAGGAATAAGCATGGAATATTTTAATATATTTCATTAATGAAATGGAACAGAAAGAATGTATTGAGGCTCAGTCGAGAGAAGCACCAAGCTCGCTGGTATATATAAAAGCCAGGCGAAGTGTGTCGAGGTGAAAACTACTTTGTTCCGTTGCTGCGTGGCCGTAAAAACGCCGCTGCAACGCCTGTAACACGATAACAGAATGGGTAGCTTCTATAACTGTGTAAAGGTAACGACTAATAATTCTTTAAAGTTTCGGCGACGGATAAGCGATGTTGCGGCAGTTTTACAGGGCGAACAAGCAGAGATTTTACACGTTACTTTATACTATAGTTGATCATGGCCACGGCAACAGACCTTTCTGTATCCCCGATAACTTCCATCCACTTCTCTTTGCATTTAAAGAAGATGACATCGCGGCGTTCAGAGATTTAATGATCGAAACACTGTCAACACCGACTAAAGCTTTCGCAAATGAGCCAGGGATTGCCTTTTCACGAAACATCGCACAGTCGACGCGAGTATCGCGCGATCTTGATCGATATTCGCCACAGAGCAAAATTGATACGATAAGAATGCAAAGCGTGGCGTTATTTGCACGCGAGGAAATTGTTTCGCGAAATATGAAAGTCTAATGTGAAGAAAAATGTAGGCAGCTGCTCAGGTAGATGTTGCACGAGAATTTCTGCCTCGTAATATTTACTGTCCTACAAAGAGCGGAATAATATGTACACCGTGCTACGCGAGATCACTGCAAAAATCTGTGTATAAAGTTTGGGCAGAGTGATTTGTGCGCAACGTTGCAATCTTTCTTTTTACTTCAAAAATAGACTACTGTCTATATTCGCTGTGGAAATTCTTATTCAGAGGCGGCCCGTGTGGTATTTGTTTTCGTATTCGGGAACGTTTAAATCCGATCGAAATTGAATGCGAAGAAATAAGCTGTATGGCGTAGCGTGTATCCGTTTATCGAAAATGAATTTCAGTTGCAATATTTGATAACCATGGCACCGATATTTTCAATAAAACGTTCACTGGAACTCATTACACACATTTGTTCCAATCTGGAGAAAAGCGAGATTGAAAAATTCGAGTATATTTGATGAAACTGCTGGGCACCGGCGGTAACGATTAAGTTTGCTGAAAATCGAGGACGATCGGTAGGGTTCGTGCAACTTGTAACGCTTGCGTTAACGGCGATGTCGAAATGCAATTTCAGGAAGCTCGTTGATGGTAACAGGAAATAAGTGCGCGCGACAGCCTTTACTAAACCTTTGATATCCAATGGGAAATCTTGTGTGCTCTTCTATAAGTCTTTCTCATTTCTCCTCGGGGGAACATTTTTCAATACCAGCTCTTGCGACTACTTGCGCGATTTCTCAAGATAAAATGGACGCTAAGAAAAATATCTCGCGTGTCCCTTCTCTCACCATTCGTACATTTCCATCAATATGTTATTGTCGTTTAAACACGCAGTTTTCTATCTAAAATGTGTATCTCGGAACATCTACAGATTTCAAAGAATCTCATCGTATAAGCTTGCTGTACAGCGACCGACATCTCAGGGGGAAACCCTTCAAGTGCGTTTAATTGCCCTGCCAAGTTGCCTGGATCTATTGCACCCAGCGAAACACGTGTGAACTAGGGTCGAACCAATCCCAGCGTAGCGAAACCCATTTCAATATCCAAGACCCGCTTCCAACTCAGAACTAACCGAAACATACGATCCCTTTGAATTTTCAGGATTACTCATAACCCGCTCGCTCACGCCCTCACTTTCGTCAGACTTTGTAATATCTGGTATGCTGTAAAACAACATCCATCCCATTCATACTTGGCACACGCAATAACTCATCACGAAATCATTTCGACTTGCATCAACTTAATTAATTCGAACTACTCTCGGCTGGATTTTACCTATTAAAATTCAACATGTCCACATTCGCAACTTCGTTATTCATCGAGGAGTATTGTGTTAGTTAGAGTATAAACTTTGGTCACTCTTATACTTTGTGTCAATTTTTCCATCAATTGGCTTGGTAACGTATAGAGTGGGAGCGTTCCCTCGTGCAGTATTTATTCGTTATTTGGAGCTTCTTTTGATTTGACGTAACGCCTTCCAACTTTGTCCCGCTTACAATGACATATAACGTCCTTTGTTGGCTAACTTTTGGAGGAGAAGCTCTCCAGATTGCCTGAGATTCTCTTCGATCTGGCCAAGCGGTCGAACTTAACCGATCTTGACCCCCAGAAATGGCACAGAACGTGTAGAGACTTGGTGAAAAGTTATGACAGTGGGTGGAATTAGATTCCATACGGTCGAAGCGCGTTCAGGCGTACAGGAGCGACGAGGGTCCAGGCAGAGGTGATCGAGTTTGGTTCAGGTTTATCAGAGATCGGATGGACAAGGTCGAAGCTAATAATCAGCCCAAGTTCCGGAAGTATAGACACAGGTCGGGCCGATGGAAACTTGCCGGAACCGTTCCGGACGAATCGGGGTGGGTCGAAATAGCTCGAGGCGTGTCCAGCAAAGTCAACGAGGGTCTAAGTCGATTGAGGACATTTAGATAAGTTGCGGGCGGGTATCTGCCCTAATACATAAACATGCGACTTAGCCGTGGAGTCTCATGAAAATACGGGGGGAATTTATCAGAAGTGGAGGAGCTATTCCTCGAATGAAACATTCGCGACTTCGTTATTTAATTTCTATAGTGACAGTGGAGCTGCTCGTTTAACAAATACGTGGGGGATGTAGCACAATACCACTTCGAGAATGGATTCAGCACCTAAAGATAACAAGTTCGGACAAACATATGCCCTCCTACATAGAGGGAACTCTGTATCACAACAATACTTTCCACAATCCAACCAACCTGAATCGACTGCTTGAAAATGCTAAATATCCCACGTGTCCAGCATCGCATTTTCTTCTTTGCCCATTTTTCAAGAACGAAGGAAGCATCGACGAGGCAAGAAGTCGGGAAATTGAATACCGCTGCTCCTCTGGAGCTTCGCCAGGAATTGTTCATTATTTAAGCCCTTCGCTTGGATTTTGCAGCGCGCCGATGGAATCAACACGGTCGAAAGCATCGATCCAGCCTTAAGTGGGCTTTGATTCATTGCCGGATGAAACTGTCGGCGAACTTGTATGGTACGAATCTCGATAACTGTACACGTGTAAAGGGAATGCACGGGGCGGATAGTCGAGGGCCATTCTGCCGTACTTTCCTGGCACTGACGGGGAGGCAAAGTTTGAAATGCGCCTCGCAGACGATCAAATTCAAAGTTCCGACGCATTACGAATCAAACAAAGTACGCTGCAAGTTCCGTGCCCGTTGTTGACGAAGTTCTGGGTCGGGGCACTTAGACGAGACGCGTCAACAGCACCCTGCTCGATGAAAGAACCGTGTCAGTTACCGGAAACAGAGCCTTTATTGCACGTGCCAGGTGGAAATGTAGCTGATTACAGTTTAAAGCTCTCTGCGCAGTCCAACGAGTTAATTTTCTCGAGTGAAGCGATGAATTACGATTACAGGATTTCAGGACGGAAAACAGCAGCAGATTCAGTTGTAAAATGCGTACACACGTTTGCAACAAGATAAAAATTTTTGTTTAGGTTAAAGCATGCCGTAAATATCGATCCGCTATAAAAGAAAGCAATCAAGGCGGACCAGTTTTATAGTCCGTCTCATAGATATAGCACCGAGTCGGAATTACGTTTTTCGCCGCACTGGGTGTCAAAGGTTTAAACTAGAACGGCATTTTATTGCTCTTCGTGACGATGGGTCCCAAGAGTGCGTGATAAAATGCAGAACTATCGTTAGGTTTTGCACTCTTGAGGACTGCTCCAGTTTGCAAGGATTTAGTGGTGGACGCTTTCAATATAGTTCGGGTAAGACTTGATCTTATATCCTGAAGGGTATATATCTTTACAATACAGCCGCCTGGTCGTAAAAGAACAGAATATTATTCAAGAACTGTTGAGAAAGCAGAACCTAGCATAGAATAGTAAGAAACATTAACTTCAATAACCATGATATTCTCACGATCAGTTAACATTTGTCGAATCCTAGTTACTGGCCGCTTATTCTCCTGTACTTTTCATTCCGCAAGCGTACAACTACTTTGATTGGTTCACTGGCAGCGTTTACATCGAACTTCCAACGATCTTCGACTGTTGCTTCATCCGAACTTTCACAGAACATTTGCTTTCGGTACACCCATTCCTCCGTGTCACGTCGCGGTCGAGTTTGAGGATTTGTGCAGTGGCTAATAATTCTCTAGGGCCAGCGGTGGCTTTTGCTTCGTGTCGTTTCTTCCTCGAACTTCCAAGATTCCCCATGGAATTTCACAATTTCTTCTTTTATCGGCGTCAAAGTAGACCGATGCACATTCGAAATGCTTTTCAAGTATTTCCACGGCAATCACGCGCCCCTTACTCTCCCGACACAAGATATCCGGCATTTCGCGAACATCACTCTTCTTTATAGGTCCCATACAAAGGATTTATATTACAGGCTCACGCGCAACGCGCAATTAAAGCCTGCTGCTCGTGTGTCGCTATTTAGTTGGCCGCAAATTTCTGCATTTACTAGACACTGGATGCACTCCTACTCCGTTCCATTTTGCTGAGAGATTATTGTACCGGTCTGGCATTTACTGCAAGCAAGTACCGCCACCGACTTTGTAGTACGTCCATTCGCACCGCTGAAGAAGTATTAGTTCCATAATTAAATTAATACCGAGCACTGTTTTCTATGCGCCGCGAGCCGTCGCTTCACCGCGAAAAAATGAAACGTTTCGCCTCGGCTTTGTGCACGGAGCATTAAATTAATTCCCCGTCGTTTGCAATGTGAATCGGGCCAGAGTTTCGATGTTTCAATAACCGAACGTCCGGGTTGTATTTCACATCCGCGGCACTCAGCGTTATCCCGCCGAGATATCTGGTATTTTTCGCGAGTGAAAGATATACAGATTTCAGAGGAACAATATTGCAGGCATTAAGAGTATCGATCGCGCGCCGCTATTGTCTGCTTGCCTATCTAATGTCGCCCTAGAGAAGCGTAACAAGCTATAAAAGCTGCACTTTGTTTTCTCAGTGTCATCCTGCTTTTCCTGTGCCACCGATACGCAACTTCTTCAATCTGTGTGCTGCTTGCATCTGGCACGATGGTCCTTCACTGGCGCCTAAACTTGCAGTTTCTTGGGAAAGAAAGAAGTTAGAAGCGCAAATTAGCAGCCGCTAATTAGGCTGCATCGTTCTTCCTCTGCTTGCCGAAGCGCAAGTAGTACAAACATATATGGATGCATACGTGCCAGAAAAGCGCGTCAGGAAAAGGACAAGGTTGTCTTTTGTACATCGATATTAAGAAATAGCAGTACTAATAGCCGCAAAACAGTCAGGAATCATTTTACCCCGAAGGATCATTTTAGACACCTTTCTCCTATTTGAGAGTATATTGGCACGAAAGAGCAAGCGCATGCACCACCATTTACAGAATTATGGACAAACATTCTACGTTGTTGTTCATAGTCCCTCAATTTCAAGAAACATACAATGAACAGAAGGAATTACATCAGCAGTGCCACCCGAATGGAAAGTCATATTTTGCTTGAGCATGGTTGATTATTTGGCCTACAGTTTCGTGTAAAACGTGAACGCAGGTTTTAGCGAGAGAGAATACATGAATTTCGCCATCATGGGACAAAATGAACGGTAAAGCAATGACCTTATGACCCCAAATGAAACTTATTACAAAATGTCATTTTTATCCATGTCTACCGTTCTGTGGAATTCCTGTTTTCCACAGCATCGACGTTCTTCTTTTCATATAACTTTTCCAATATAATGCGTTCTATAGTGATATATTTTTCCATCTACCTCGCATCAACTCTCACAAATATCCTTCTAATTTTCAATCTGTACAGCTGTCTGTTTAAACTTATCCGTAATTCCATCATTTTTCCTTATACAATATCAATTTAATATTCTGTTACATCACTTAAGGTCCATTTGCCAGCCACCCTCAATATGTAGCTGATGGAGGTACACTGAAACTTTAAATTGGATGCACATGTTTGTAATAACGTTATTCATCCATGCCAGCGAGGTCCTGATGCGTCTAAATTCTAAAATACCCCTCCTAACATTCCCTACGTTACTAAAAGAGTGTTTCACAGAAAAAATGGAGTAGAACCTTGACGATTACCACGTAAATATAAGAGTTTACAAGAATTACAGATTCCAACAGTACCTATTAATGCAAACATCCTTTGGCTTCATTATTAGGTAATAATAGTGGAAATGTCCCGGCAGCGTCAACGTGCACGCGACCCATTACGCTTCACATTACTGAAAATTGTTTGACCATCGGAAGATTCCATTAGCAGGTCTGAAGCATTAGGTACACCCACATTGCGAGATATTTCATTCTCCTCGCTCGCAGGGGAGCTCCCACGGCGATATTCAGAAATATCTACGTCGATTGCAGGCTTCGAGGTATTCCTGTGAAATTAGCTGAAATTGCGATCCTCCCGGACGGCACAAAGAAATGGCGGCGCATTTTGATAAGGGGTGAGCCCCATCGAGGAGACGGCGGAGAAAAAAATACTGGAAAGTAAGTGCACCGCTGGTAAAAGAATTCGTACGTCCTTTATTCTTTTTCCTCTTTTTTCCTCTCCCTCGCCAGGACAAAAGAAAGATGAAGATTCGTTCGGCTAAAGGCGGTGACGTAACAGAGTTATTAGAGTTGCAAAAAATCTGTCGTTTCAAGGCATTGCTTTCCAGCAAGATGGAGTTCTTTGCCTCGCTCGGCATTAAATATGTACGGATGCAAAAGGAGTGTGTACGTTGGACCAGGAAGACGGTAACGGTGCTTCGATCCAGCCAAACTCTGAGATTCGAAGGGACGAAGAGCGGAAAGGCGCAAGTGTTATTACCTAGGACGAGCCGCGGTCGAAAGTTTAAAACATTCCGACGAACTTCCATGATCGATGATAGCCTACGCTATTATTCCTGGAAAAAAGGGGGCAGCGTTTCTTGACGTGATGGAACGGGGTATGGGGGCGCGGAGAGGAACGTATCGAAGAAAAGTTGCACAATGTGAAAGAGGCAATCGTACAGCGATCCCTTGGTAGGTGGATTTCTATATGTGGCTAGTTACGACTTCTTTGTACATCGCGGCTGCTTTGCGGATGTAGCCGCTACTTTTACCTCGTTGAAATGGAATTATGTATTTTTCTTTGCGGCACAGTGGGGCCTCTGTGGGAGAATTAATAGAATAATACTGCACCACCATCTTTTAAACGAAATCATGTATCTTTTGACATTTTCGTTGCTCGTAACTGGTGTCTTGAAAGTGCTCGTATCTCCTCCTTCTTTTTCAATATTGCGTTAAACCACACTACTTAGCTTTGATAGAAAGATTCGTTACATTAAAAAAAAAACATTTGTACGTGCAATCTTTAACTTTGATCAGTACAAGACTACGAATTCCCGTGAAATTAAATCTGCAAACGGTTCAGTTCGAATGAAACTTCATACTCTGTGCAGGAGACACTTTGAATCCCCCTTTCCGAGTCCATGACCTAGAGTCTAGACCACCTATCGAGAACTTTCAACGATACCACAATAGTTTCAAAGACATCGTGGTAACGACAGTTGTCGCGCTACTTTGTACACACGGCAAAGCTTTGTCGAAAGGAACAAGCATCCTGAACAGACCACGTGTGGAAACAAGGTTTTCGGAGGACGGCGGAGCCGAATTCCGATCGGCAGCCAGCTCGAGCTTGTCAATCGCCTCATTGAGCGAGCTCGGGCCGTCGCGTCGGAACGGGGCCGAGGGAAAAGAGCGGCACGGAAGGGCTTGTGTTTCTGTAAATTTCGCGCGAAACAAGCAGCGTTAGGGATGTGGAACGGGGGTAGGCGAGCAGAGAGGAGCAGGCGGTAGGGCAGGCAAGTAGGGCAGAGCGAGCAGGTTTTCGTTTGCGGTTGAAAGAGCTGCAAGCAAAGAGAAAAAGCCGCCTCCTTTCTCTCTCCCTCTCTCGGTAGGTTGAGAGGGGCTGAAAATTCGCGCAGGCGTTTCCACCACCGTCCATCGTGGCGCCTCGACGCTCCTCGAGCCCCCGAACACCCGCGCTCGTATCCACCTCCGCGCCTCTCTCACCCCGTGCAACCCCTTGCCAACGAAACGGCGACTCGGCGCTGCTCGCTGCGCCTCGGTCAATCCGCGACTAGTATGGCGCTACGCGCTCCGACACGGCATCGTACGTAGCGTGCTTGCCAATCGACGGCCGATCGTGCATCGCGATTACTACTTTGCAAGGGAAAACGCGCGCGAACCTATTTGCAAATCACCAAGGACTGCTTGGTCGCACGACGGTGTTTGGACAGAGTCGGAGGAACGTCGTTCTGCCGCGCGAGGGCAAAAAGTAAACACGATAGAAAAAGGAGAGGAATCCTCGTTCCCGTTCAACATTGTTTTCTCAGTGGTACGCTTGTTCGAGCCGACGGGCAGCAAGTGACAGAGGGCGGAGGGTGAGCGCGAGTTAGGGGCTAGAATGTAACCGCGTGCACCGCCGTTGACCCGGTGAGCTAATCGTAGAGAGGACACCGGGCGGTAAGTGCTGATTGCATTGCGGTAACACGGACTGCGATAAGCGAGCGCGCGCCAGTAATAAGTGAAATGATAGCGTCGTTAGCCGCGGCCTGGGACACGAGGGTGAATAGTAGTTGCGGCAGGTGTCTAGTCCGGCACGGGCTCTGAGGCAACGATGTCAGAGGATCGGTTCGTGGCACGAGGACCAGATAGGGCAGCGAGGAGCAAACGGGCGCGCACATATCGCTAAAGCCGATTGGCAGGGGAGGAAACTGTGGCGTTAAAGAAGTGAGATAGGGCGAGCCAGAGAGAGAGAGAGAGAGAGAGAGAGAGAGAGAGAGAGGGACAGAGAAAGGCTCTGTGTGTCAACTGCACAGCTGATCGCTGATAAACATGAGAGTGCCGCGTGACGCGTCCGTTCGCAATTAACCACCGTAACATTTGCACGACCTTCCCGCTGGTCACAGAACCGCGTGCACCCGAATCGCCGGCAGCAATCTCTTTGAAAGCTGACCAACACCAAAATGGCATGTCCTTTTTCACGGGAGCGATTCAAAACGAGCTGCGACGAGGGAAGCGGAAAGGAGGACAACAGTCGGCCGAGAATCGGCAGATTCGGGCGGGACGACGGTGGAAAGTCCAGGCAAGCCTCCTTCGAAGTCACGTCGTTGCTGATGAGAGAGGAGACCGAGGACGCCGAGGACACGCAGACCCTCAACTTGAAGCACCTGAGGTCCGCAGTTCTCGTCCTGACGAATCCATCGGTATCGAATTCACGTTTCCATATTTTACACACTCTTTCACGACCTTACAGCTGAGAACACGAACGAACAACTTGCACGTAGCCCGCGAGACGAAAGAATCATACGATTGGTTTCCCAGGTACCGACGAGAACACGGCTCAAGAAACTTGGAACAGAGGCGAAGTTTCTTCTCCGGGGAAGGGCAACTCGCGCGAGTTCCTCTCGCCCAGTTTGTCATCTTTCTATCAATTTTTCAAAAAACTCTTCGACTTAATTCTCCCCTGTCCCTTTCTTTACGCACTCCGCGTATTTATTGCCGAGATGCACCCTGTCGCGATTACGAGTAAAAGCTGCATGAGGTATCACATCTTTTGTCCACTGGCTAAATCATATTTTAGGATTAAACGTAAGAAAACAATGTTGTAAAACGTCGACCTAAATATACTTTACGAGAGAGTTATAGCAAAAGTACAAACCGCGGTGTACACCTCTGCGTTATGTACTTTTGTTACAGCTTCCCCGTAATGCATGTTTGCGTCTACGTTTATGAAACATTTTCTTCCTTCTAGTCTTTGTTTGGCCGGAAAACTGACAATAGACTATATAAGCGATGAAGTTACAGTCATCTTTGATACGCTCATCTTCGAAGATCCTTTTAGAGGTCCCTGGAAACAAGAATCAAGGGATATCCAGTGTCATCTCTTCGGATGAAGCCAATATCCAATTCCGCGTCTTTTATGCCACTTATCGATCAACATCTGACTAAACAAAATAGCAACCATTTCTCAGGAACCGAAATGTCACTTCTTCTAGAAGAATGAAGGTCCCCGTTCATACATCAAGATCAGTCGAACGTGCTCAGAAAAGAAAAAAAATGTATCGAGTCGCTCAATGTTTCGCATTCGCGAAATCATCTCCTCACGCAATGGAGCAGAACAGGCAGCGTGTTTCATGGTCGACCGTAGCCGTTTCGTTATTAAACGCGATAAGATCACCAGGCATCGTTCGCCGAGAAATACGGGTAACATTTTGCTTGTGATACAAATTAGAATTCTTTCATGCCAGAGAATAGGATCGGAAATGTGCAATAAACGCGCGCGAATAGTTGTTCCTGCTTCGTTCTTCCTCTCGCAGCAGCACGGTTTCCAAAATTATTTCCACGCGGTTCGCCGGCCCGGCATCGATTTAACAACGGCAAAATAACGAACCCCTCTGCTTATAAAAATCCTTCGGCGAATTTTTTCACGCCGCAGCACAAAAAGCTCCTGACAGCTTTACGCGCGTGCGAGTGCTCTAGAGATCAATGGCTCCGCGACCGATACGTTTCACAGTTTTCCATTTTCGCTAGTCATCCTCTGCTTCAAAGTCTACCAAATGAAAGTATAACCAAATACGCTGAAATTACTTAGGTTTTCCTCTGTAAACGATGTTCGAAAAACATTTTACGGTGTTCCCGTTGTATCCGAAAAACTTGCTTTCAACAAAGTTTTGATTATTTTTCAGTGAACGTCACGTATCTGGACTTTTTCGTCTCTTTTTTGGGAGACGCGAAGGTTACCCTTATCTTCCCCTTCTCCAAGTGGAAATATATCACGTTTTCTTGTACAAGGCAGTTCTTGGCAGTAATTCAAAAGAATTCCAGGGTGGAAGTCCACGAAATGAGGTGCAATCTTGTCAAAAAACAGTAAAAGTAGGTAAATGATAATATCGTTGCATATCTGTGATTAACTTCTATGAAATTCGGCTCCAAGTTAACAATAAGTCTATTAAGCGCCTAACCATTCAAGCTGAGAAAAATTACCATTCCTGTCGTCTTAATATCATGCAATCGGTAACTGGGAGCATTAGCTACCACTGCCTGCATTTCATCCCGTATAACACTGGCGATTGAAAAATTTAATGGCGCCATAAAACGATCGTTCAAGCGTTATTCGGTATCCAGACAAATGATACTTTTTCGAATGGTAATGGTGAAGAAAACCGCGTGAAACTGACGAGGCAGTGCTCCACGTTTGTATACGAATTTATAAAGAATGTAATCTTCGCTAATGGTCGTACACGATTGAGCGGGAATTAATGGTCGCCCACTGTTCCTCGCTCCTCGAAAGATTTGCCCTAAAACAGGCATGCTTTTAACGAGGACGTCGTTCAGACTCGAATAAAATCGCTCGCAGATAGAGAGAGAGAGAGAGAGAGAGAGAGAGAGAGAGAGAGAGAGAGAGAAAGCGGGAGAGGAAGAAAAAGGGTATTGTCGATCGAACGGCGCGTCCTTTTTCCCATCATGAAATTCCCATTAGTTTTGTATCAATCCGTCGTGTTCGCGAAGGGGGTGGGGAGGGGAGGGTATCGATTCAGCACGGGGAAATCTCGAATAATGCTTCGGCATTTACCGTTCGCGGAACGATACCTAGCCTGTGTGTTTCAGCTGCTCGTCTATTTGGCCAGGGAGAGTAACACAAGCTAACACGTAATATGAATTTCAAATTAGAAGCGCCCCGTTCGCTAAAATTGCGCATATTGCCCGGTGCGTTTCAGCAACCGGTACTTAATTCGAATTTGATACCTGGAACTTACCGACTCCCGCGTCGATTTACATTTCGAGCGTACAACAACTTTTTGAAGAAGAAGATTCATATTCATGCTCGTCTCTCGCAAATTGCGAACTCTGATATTCCTTACATCTAAAATATCACGTATTCAAATAGTCTGATCGCTCCAAAACCGAAAACTCTTCGTCTCTTTTGTTCTGCGATCAATAGGGTAACCAGAATGTATAATTTCTGGCCGACCTCTCTCTCTTCTCGTGCTCTCAGTTAGAATTTCTACTACGGGTTTCCTCCGTGAGTTCTCTGTAACAGTTCTGAGGCTGCAAGTAGCGAGCGCTCTCACTGATCGAAGACGTTAACACTTTCTGATGGTAGATGAGAGGAAGCACAGTTGCCAAGGCGGTAACGTTATCTACAAATCCGCAAGGAGCCAATATTGCCAGCATTACCTTGCATATCCAACCCCGAAGTGCAGTCCGTTCCCACCGCCAAGTGTTCCGCCGGCGGAGTTGCTTCAAGTAGGTCGATACAACTCGGAAGAAACAAAATTCCTCGCGGTTGGATGTTTAATAGCGATCCACAGGGGTAACCTGTTGAGTCGGCGACATCTCATCGGCATAAACATCAATGGAATCGCGGCCTTGTTGATGAAGGCGACAGGAATCCTTGGCTTTCGTTTCGCATAGCCTTCCATTTCCTCTCAAAGCGAAGTGGTTCGACGCCGCGTTGTTTAATCGAACGGATAATACAGCTCCGAGCGAGGTTTCCAGGGTTCGTGCGGTTACACCCACCTCAGTTGGAATGACCGCAGCTCGAAGTAACTGCCCCCCGATGCAAATCGATGTGTATCATAATTGCCGCGTGATTTTGTAGAGGATTGTCGTCCATTAGTCAATTGGCCCATTTGCGCTTTGAACAGCGCGTTTGGGAGGCGACAAAAGAGGCGAGCCGAAGAAGCAAATCAAATATCGTTGGAGCATTGTCAATAGGTACTCGTCGATTGAAATGGAATTTTAACCCTTTCGATGATAATAGTTTGAAGCTGAATGGTATATTTGTAAATCGATTGGAAGTGTAACATTAATCGTACTTATGCTCCGTGTATACATATGTGTCTGATCGCGTATTGGGCATTTCTACTCGCTCGTGTTATATGGTCACGGAACGCTGTATTGTGTATCGCATCAGTTTTCAAAGTTGGTCCCACAATTGGTAAATGAAGCAAATTATAAATGTTACGCGCGGGAATTAGAGCCGATAACATGACCGAGATTACTTCGCGGTCCATTCTTCAAGATTGAACAGCCCGAAAACGAAACACATTCGCTGCGTTTTGCTTTCGTTAATAGCACTCTTCGCGGTGCTATATTAAATTTTCGAGCTTCGTACGGCGGTTTCGGTTGGAATTCATGCAGAACGTGCATTTCGGTGTAGGATTCGCGCTCGGAATTGTTGGCGAGCGCAAACACCAACGCACGCGGGAAAAAAGCGTGTTGCCGGTTTTCATTTGATTTCTGAGCATGCAAAGCAAGCAATCTGCTACATTGTACAGTTTCAACTCTGGATCTGAATTTTTTTATTTTAAAGGACAAAAATGTCTGCTGATTTTTATTGTATATTTGATATAACACAGTGGGGTGAGCAAATGCGGATGGAAAGCTTACCCTCTTTACACTCTGCCTGTTCTCCGCCGCATTCTTTCGTCAGTCTCTAAACGCTCACTCTAAGCACTCCCTTAATGCTCTCTCTACTCGCCGCTCGCATTACGGTGCTATACTACTGCTATCACAACGCACTGACCGCCCCTAAGATCCCTCTTACCTCCGGAGACGTACTTACTGCCACCATTTATTCAATTCTCCCACACACGCCTCTTGAATCTTTATTTTCTAAATATCTCCGCCATACTTGATGCCATAGAAATATTCTCGCACTCCCACAGTCAGTACTACCCTCACTCAGGGGGTGAATTTATTTCTCGTGTTAGATTTAGAGGAGCCAGACGACAGATTATTCCTTTGAATCTATATGAACAGAGCCGTAAGACGACTGAACATCACCGTGTCATCTTCCTCACATAAAGGTATAAAACGGACTTTAATTTCTAAATGGAGCCTCAGAATAGCTCATTCCCTGGAAGTGGATTGTAAAATCCTGTCTTGAAAGAAGCAGAATGGCGTTATTGAACACAATATGGACGATAAAAGATTGAACGTGTTCGATCGCACGCGTATCCGCAACAACGTCACGGGGAACTGGTGATACATTGATTTCCTTTGACGAAATTCTTAAGGCGAAGTGGCCTTATCGAACGCTTTTAAAGAGAAACGTGGAGTGGGTAGCTACGGCCGAAAAGGGTCGAGTGCAATTAACCTAGGAAGTGGCGCGGGGGTGACAAGCGATATTATTTTTGCGCTCCCTGGTTCCACTTTTAATTCCATCGTGCCAGAAAACGTCGTATTCTTTCCCACTTTGAACGTTTAATTCGCCGGATTTACGGCGCGTTAATTCAATCAGCCTTTACCGCGGCGAAAAATTACGGCAAGCTTCTTCGTCATGGAACCCAGACCCATTATTCACCGATATTTTCGCCGCCGTTTACCCTCCGACTGCCGCGAACTTCGCACAGCTATCGATCCTAAACGACGAAATATTAAATCTGAGAAAATTCTATTGCTTTTCTTCGCTCAACAGCAAAGGGGAAACTCTGAAATGCCTTTTGCCCCTGCATGCTTATTGTTCGCGCTTTAAGCTACGAAATAGTACGATCCTTTACGAAATTACATACTTCCCAAACAGAACCGTACCAATTTCGAGTTACTCGAATTCTTAACGTACCGAACTTCTCAACAGTGTCTTGAAATTATTCGAACACTTGGGATAGCCTGGACTTTGAACCTGTCGAAGATCGTTTGTCGCAGTATTGTTCTGTCTTCGAACTTTAACCTCGGGGAACGAACTTGCAACGAGTTTGGTCGGAACGTAGCGCATTTGCAAAGCCAGTATAAAATCACGCTCGAACAAACTCCGCGAGTCACTGGATACAAAAGCTTTCAAATTGCAGGGAAGCGCGAACTGTAATCCTTTGGGAAGCTCGATACGTTGAAGAGTGCTCGCGGGAGAGACCTCGACGATTGGAACTCGACGGTGAAATCTTTTTGCATATTCGGAGTGGTATGAAATTTTGATTGGTCGTTAACGCGGCGTCGTGAGGACTAGAATCGAGGGGCACTTGCAATTGCATTTGCATCGGGAGGCATTAGCGATTACGCGGCGGAACGGAGCGCGCTAACGCTCGGCCCCGCTGCTGCGGAACTTGAGCGGGCAATGGGAAAGCTACTTGGTTTAATTTGCCGCGCTTTCGGGATTAGACCGCGTAATCCATTTAATTCCCGTTCACGGGGCACTCTTTTAAGTCCCGCACAAAGGAAGCTGATGGCTTGAAAAAATTCACACAGTCCCCTTCTAAAAATATACACTCAAAGCGAGCTATCGACAAGCCAATTTCTTCGGCTGCACTCTCCGATCCGTTCCATTACGTTTTTACTCAACGCGTCCCCACGATCCCTCGGCCGTGCTCGTTAATTTTTAACGTGTTCGATTCTCGCGAGAGCCGCGCAATAAATGCCGCCAAGCCCATGCTATCGCTCGCCTCTCATATTTTCTACTCGTACTACTGCCACGCGATGAATCGAGTGTGAAAATATGAACGTCTCGTGCGAAGTGTTTCTCACGAAGTATAAGTTTACGAATAAAATCTGCATTACGAACCATTAATGAAGAAGCTCTACATCATTCAAAGAACAGAAAACTAAGACAAGCAGATAATAGCTGATACTGCAAATAAGGAGATTCCTTTATTTACGAGAGCAAATGTTTTATTGATCTTGAAAAAATACGTGGTAATTTGTTGAAACCAGATTTAGATTTAACGATTGTGGTGCTCGGTCAGGTCAACTGCTTCTGTTTAACGTGGAGTAGAAGGAAATAAAAACTAATACGCAAGCACGTGAAGCAATTTGTGCGAACCGCGGTGTTTCTAGGGGAAAAACAAGCGAGAGCGTGTTGCATTGAAAACCATTGTCGCGTCGTTCATTTTCTCGTTGTTGTCGTCGATTCGAGGTGGCTCGTACAAGTTACCGCGCGGATTACGGGGGAAAAACGGGCTCGCGTTCAATTAATAAACGGCGAACGGATAAATAGAACGGCGGCATGAGATTCGACCATTAACGAGATATCCAGGGAAGGCGAAGGGCGGGTCGCGTGGATGAGAATACCTCCTATTATCCGCACCGCGATAAATTGAATTTTACAATCCATTTGATACGCACAAAAGAACAATGCCGCGCTGGGGAGAAAGGAGCAGTAACCTGCCGCTAATCACGAATCAATCGAATGGCCGACGACGCTTCTTTATCGTTGAATCATGGATATCTTGATATACGAACTAAATTTATTACGATACCGTGGTATTTTTTTATAATAGTTGCACTCCCGCCGAAATATTCACCAGAATTTTGACACGGATCGAAAGCAGCGACTATTTCGGTGAGAGTGGTTTATGGCAGGGGAAAATATGAATAAGGTGATCGAAGATTCCTGGACTTTTAGATGAGATACGAAAACGAGGTCCTAAGGCCGTCTTAAAGTACATAAACGGGGGTTTTCGCTGTGCCAGCGGTCTCTGAGTAGGTGCAAATGGAAAACACACACGATACTCTCTATCGATCGATACGTTTGCCTTTACAGTGCTTCCGCGTCTCGGAATAATCGCAGGGGTCGCGATGCGTTTTGAACCGGATGGCGGAGCAACCATTGCGGCCCCGCCACGAACTTGTGAAAGCGTCGTGATCGATTCGGTATTGCGGGTTATGGCAAGCACAAAGGAAGAATGGAGTCGACATGCACATTAATATGCCAACAAATACGTGACTTCAAATAGACATAAAATAACGATCAACTGTTTGATGAATGTCGATAGGAAAATCTAGACAGAAAGCACTAAATATCCATTTAAAGAATCTCAGAATAGAAAGCTTTCGCTAATCCAAAAAACTCATGCTTCAAATGGCTTTCTAGATAATGCGCGAATCAAATGATAGTAAGCCAAATGATCGATCCGTAGGGCTGAAATGTAAAGGAGAAACAGTATACAACAGCAAGGGAAAAGGGGACGTCTGCAGTCAGACAATTCACAAACAGGCGTGTTTGAAATTCTCCGGCTGCATCTTTATACACTTGTATTATTATACGAATTGTTTCAAAGAAAAGTTGCTCAAAGGACAAGAACCGTACAATATTGGTTTCTCCTGCCACTTCCAGATTTTTCTATGATTACCATCTTCTTTAGCCTGCAACGAAATTATCTCGACAACTCGTCCCATCAGAGACAGCACGGAATCTAATTTTCCCGGTATGGACGTAAAATACGAACGCCATGCCCCGGGCAGGGTGAATTTTTACAGCACGATACTCATAATTCTCTCGGCGTCCGTTTCCGTCGTGCAACCGTAAACACTAGACTGTATCGTGGAGAGATATGTGCAAGTTTTATTGAGTCATGGAACGCAGGCCGCGTTCCCAACGCGCGACCAACCTACTCAACAGTATAGTCCCATTGTATCGCTCGCAGATAAAACCAGCGGAAAATCGAGCACTCCGACGCGCAGCATCGCTGAAAGATCGTCCCAAGAATCGCGTTATTACGTTTTCCGTGTCTGCGCGCGACAGAGCTCGTTATTTTGCGCCTGGCGTCGTTTCAATTACATTTATATCGCGGTGAACCCCTCCAGGCGATACTCCTATTTATCCGATAAACTTTTTACCCTTCGCGCTCCTCCGTGACTAATTTTTCCCCCTCGTTGCTCAGCTACACCACCCAGCGAATAACTGGATATCGCGGCCCGTCGATAACTGGAAACTAAGCTTCAATATGCGGCAGAAAGGTCCGACGAACCGGCTGAAAATGATCGCGCGCACACTGGCGTGTGAAATAAAATCTCCGTAGTCCGTTCCCTATAGGTGCGCGTCATTTGTTACGATTCTTTCGCCGTATCTCCACGTTATCGCCGACGACCAATGTAATTGCGCGGCGCGTCAAATGATATTGTTTAAACCGCATATGATTATCCCTGGCAACGGATATTGAAATAAATTGAATCCGGGCAGCACGTGGAACCCCCGATACGGGGTATTTGTGAATTAATCTTCGTGCCGAGACGGTTGGTCGCGCTCACCACAGCCGCGTATTCTGGAATTTGTAATTGAGTGTGCGTTACACCGAGTAACGAGCTTGTTCGAATTCGAAACAGAGATGAGTTCCTGGGAGTATTGTGTATAACAGCGATGTTTATAAAGGGATGAAACCAATGAGTGACATAAAGAATTGGGCACCCGAGTTTGCCAGCAGATAGAACGAAGGAATCCACGAAAGGCTGGGAGAAGTTGCAGAATCCGACTGTGCATACCTACATTGCCCGCATGAATGTAACATCTATTGATATTTTGCTGGAAAGTTTAGTGCTTGTGGATCGTACAAGCTTCACGACGCCGACGGCTCCTTCATCCATTCGGTACACGACGGGGTAAAAAAGGAAGAAAAAACCAATGGTCGAATAAATATGTATTATCCGAAGCGACGCACGAACGAAATCCGTTCTCATCGTAATTCCATCATCCCGACCCGATTTCGATCGCCTTTCACTGATTTACCACCGGTTCCACATCGGAACGTAATTGCGCTGAAAATTTTTTCCAGTACGAAAGCCGTAATGGGCGACGATATTTCCACGGAAATGCATCGCTTTCGCTTGGGGAAAAAATGAGACATCCGGGAAAATCTACTGTGTATTACACAGCCATCAAGGAATACAAACGAGACGATAAAATCGGCCATTCGTGCTCGTCCGTGCTCCAAGAAAAACGGCCCTCTTCATTATATCGCCCTCTTTAACTTTGAAACGAATCCTCGTTGCAGTTGAGCTCTAATAAACAACAATACACACAGCACAATGCTTCTCCTGTAGGCGATTGTTGCCATATTGTCCTGTTATCATCGTAAACTCTTTTTTACGATTGTATAAGAGTTAACGTAGCTTTTGTTCAGGTGAAATTTAGTTTCAACGTTCCCTCTGTTCCTCGTTGCGCGTGTTAGAATTTGTCTGTTTGAAATTGCACCAATATTCGCTCTTTCATCGTAGAACGCGCGGTTATACAAAGCGAAATACGTAGAAGCCATTGTATGCAAGAGTTTCGTTCGTGAAACATTGATTTAACAAGCAATCATAATACGTGGTAGGTATTTAATTATAATTTAGAGGTAATGTTTGCTTCTTATCGCCAACATTCTTCTATTCTTTTGGTAGCGTGAATTATCACTGGTGATACGTCGAATACGCCTTCGAAGGTCACTATCGTCCTACAGTATTAAAGTATGCCACGCTAAATACAGAAAACGTTGCTAATGTTGAAACATCCATTATGCCGCCACTTATCGATGTTTCCTTGTGAAACTCTAATAAACATCCACTCATAGGGCAAAAATAGAATCCACCGATCCTTTCTTCAGAAAACAAAGCTCTTTGTACACCTCCAGCGCTCCACTCGAGCACTCGTCACTTCCGAGTATTGTTCATCGACTATTGTTCGATGTCCAGGAAAACCTCTCTCCTTTTCAAAAAACCAATAGCCAATTGTTCCTAAAAATTCTGAGGGAAGAGTCTCTATAAAAAAGTGTCGCCGCATCGACACGCCCTTAGACCCCTGCCGAAATTGACTGTGAGGCTGACAAAACGTCCGGCTCTCTTCAGCAAAAGAATGTGAGTTGAGAGCCTGGAGTGGGATAAACCTTCATGAATCCTATATTTCGCTGCTCGTGCTCTGCAAATAAATCCAATACGTCTCTCGCTTCCAATTGCGTTATCGATAAGGAATAGAATTCCGTCGCTTTCCACGGCGAAACCTCCACCGTGCATAATGCCGTTTAGCGGCGAGGCGGAATGCGTTTTCGGCGTGAATCACCGTCGGCGGCCCGAGGCCGACCCCGTAAGTGCACGGAGATGGAAAACTTGATTTCCGTCGATTTGACTAAGTAACGATGTTTCGGCCCCGTCCGTCCAATTCGACGAATGGAACAGAACCGGAGCCCGGTGAATTTACACATCGTCACCTCTATCCGCACAGTGTTTCTGTCTTTGTGTCAATCACCGACGGGGGACAATTAGTTTCCCGTTAACGTCGGGCACGTTCCTGGGATCCGCGACCGTCGGGCTTTTTCGAGCCGACGCCGAAAAATTCAATCCCACCGCTGGCCACCGTGACACTTCAGAAGCCCCCGTGAAATTGCGACGAATTGGGGAAAGTTGGCCCTCTCCGTCACGAATTCCATTGCTCGAGTGCACCACCCTTTGTGACTTTCGACAGTTCCTCTTGATATTAATGCCCGTCGAGTCGAGATGAAATTACATCGCACGTGAACACCGGAGGCAACGGTTTTAGAGGCCGTCGTGGCTACGAGATCTGTGTGCCTGTATTCTGAAGCGAATTACTGGTTTAAAAGGTAGAATACCCCGAGTACTCGAAAAGCTGCGCCCGAGTTCAACTCCTCAAACATCGCATTACGTCCTGCAGTCTCGTTTCGAAAAACAAACTCGCCCTCGAAATGTTTGCGACGCCTACATCTGCCAATTTTCTTTACAGAAACTTTAATCACCCCCTCGACCTTATTCATCCCGCATATGTTCGTTTTTTGCGATTCAGCGTACTTGCCGCGGTATGCGCGTCCATTTAGAGATTAAAATGGGACAGGCTGTGTATAAAAAAGCAAATGAATTACATTCCCTCTATTGGCAAAAGCCCCTTCCAAGCTGTCCGATAATGTTTTCGCAGTAATGGTTGTTATTCCTTGCCGACTGACCGAGTTCGTATGCAGCGTAACGCAAGAATTTATGCCAGACGACGTCTGGCATATCGGTGTACTTAAGGGTAGAAAGGCTTCGGATATCCAACGCATGCTCGCGTGCATTAAGTATACCGAGAATTTTACAGCTCCTTGAAAACTTGTGTAACGTGGCTCGAGCTTTCACCGCATTATGGCGGGCAAACTCTCCGAGCACCGTCTCGTAAAAACGCATGTTTTCCCCAAATGGTTCGACCGACCTTCCACTATCATTCTAAAGAAACCCCTATCGATTTTGGCTCCAGTTGAAATACGGCTATCGCGACGTCGTGTGCTCCAACAAACCTTGCCCCAGCCAAATTCGATTTAACATCCTCTGCCCGGCTAATCGCACGCTCCCGTGGAACGAAAATAATTTTTCAATCGCTCCACTAATTCACCGTATCCACAGGATACACATACTTATTGGTCTCTGGAAAGTCATTAAGGGCGTGTAACCGATTAACTCACCGATATCTTCGATTAATCGGCTTAAATCCCAATCGATAGAGTCTCAACGCGTAGCTAACCGCGCGATTAATTATCCAACTACGGTTCGCGATCGTGCAATTAATAACACATGCAGTTGTAAATCCATGAAAACCTTCTGATCGATTTCGCAACGCAGGTTGCGGAAAATCTATACAACGCCGCGATACGAACGGCCCTCATCAATCACCCGAAACGGTCACCGTTATGAAACAGCATAGAAAAACTGTCACGTGCCCGCGAAATTCTAAAAGATGCCGATGGTCATGGAATGTGATGAATTCGGCAACCGGCCGACGTTTTAAGTTGACAGGCGAACGAGTGGGATCGCTTTCGAGGAATGGAAATTCAGGGAAAAGGTATCTCTCGTAGGATCCTACGGTTCCCTTTTGGTAACGCGTAATCGTTTACCATTTCCGTTCCCCGGTATCCTTCAGGCCGCGAATGCCGTGCCACGAAGAGCATCCCTATTCTCGGGCGAAAATTTCCTCGTGAAATTCGATTGCCTCACTCGCCCTTCGTCGCACGTTAAAACCAAAGGGACAAGGAAATAAAATTTTCACCCACTTGCCTTATTCTTCGACTGTTTACCCTGCTTTTCAAAGTTTCTTGGGAATAAAGAAATTTAATCAACTCGACGTTAGCAAATAGCCTCTCATTCACGTTCCTCTTAAGCGGCGGAACTTTTACAGGACGTGGTCGTTCTAAAGTCAAACAAAAGTCACCATTTCAACGGACGATCATGATTATATTATCGATCGTGCCGTGAATATTTCTACCGTATTCCATCTTTCCTCGTTTCCGAGGGTAGAGGCCCGTGTTTAGTAGCGAGCTGATACGAACGCGAAACGAACAAAGAGCAATCGATCTATCTTTACGAGACGACAGCGTCTGTGCGTGATCGTATGTTTTCACTCCGTCGCCCTTCCATCGTTGCGACCCCTTTCTTGTTTAGTTTCCTTATAAAGTCACATGAATACAAACAAGGAGTGAACGTGACAGTGAACGAACAAATATGTGGATCGCTTGGTACGCCCAAGTCTGAGAAAGCTGCTCGCAGAAACGTAAAGTTTAATCGACTCTGAAACTGAATCTGTTTCTTCGCTATAACTCCTTCGTTATAAATCTACAGAGGAAGTGTAAGTAACATTGGAGGTGATATATTTGATTAGAAAGCATTCCGCGAATTCTTTATTCTAATAAGGGCGTGGTTTACGACCCGATAGCTAACGAAGGCAAGGAGAGGACGAAATTAGGACTAGAATTCCGGTTCGTAGCCGAGGACGGATAATGCAGATCGTAATTCAATCCGGCTCGACGCGAGAAACTGGTCAGAAAATGATTCCACGTTTAACCCCGGCGAGCACCGAAGGTCGCGTAGGCAAAGTAATGCCCCACATAACAGCCTCGGATAGGAATTCTCTGGAGAATAGTTGCCCATAGAGGAGCACCAAGTGGAATGATAAATTCCGCTGCAAAGCGCGGCCGCGTTATAATTTACGATTAAAAGCTGGAGTCGCTGCGAGGCGCCCCTATCAAATTATTCGACCGATTATTAATTTCGTCGCGCCTTCGCGTGGCTCGTAAAGTAAAAACACTCGCCGAGAGTTCGTGCCGACGTCGAACATTTCCATGTGAATAGAGGCGAAGGAAACTTCCTCAGCGCCCATAGTTTTTGGCGACAGGTTTGGTTTATACGCTCCCGCGAGGCGTATTGGAAGGACATTTCTTACGCTTCGCGCTTCCCAGTGACAGATGCAATTTATTCGCGCTTTTCCAAAAAATTCACGTCGCAAAGTGCACCTGCGAACTTGACGCGAAGGATGCCACGACGATTCCCTTATACCGAGGGTGCAGAGATTGATAGAAATATGATTTGGCCTAGTGGATTACGCGGAGCCAATAAGCTGAACAAGTTATTAAGGTAATTGGAAGCACTGTGGGAGATTATATCTTGCCGCGAGGTGGAATCTTCTTAGGATTCTTATTGATGACTGGGATCCATTGGGGGATAGAAAATTATTTATATCCTATAATATATATGACTTCGTGGAGTGTGGGAACTTCGCCCAGAGATTATCTCCTTGCTAGAAAATCTTTTCGTATCTCGTTATGTACCTTAGGGCAAGTGCTTCAATTTTTCCACTCACTGCAATTCTGTAGTGCAGTCGTGTCATAATTTGCGTGTGCATCCTGTACATAGAGCTGGCCTCAGCTCATCCACCAAAGATATCTTCCTCCTTTACCGGTATATGTACATGCTCGGCTTTCATTTTTATTACAGAACGAGGTTGTTGCCATGGCTCTAGGGGCCCTTTTGAGCAAAGGCGAGGAGCCGCTCTCTACTGCGAGCTATCTGTAAGTATTTCTCCTTGTATATATATCATCCACTGTCTGTGATGTCGATGTTGCCTTCAAAGCAACGAAGCAACCTTCTCTTTCTATTCGACATCGTCCCTGCGGAGGTTCGCGTATCCTTTTGAAATATTGTTAATAAGAAAACAGCGTAACAGTTACTAGGAAGATCATTATTCCATCTCTAGCTTCATTCTATCACTTTGCACTGTCGCGTGATCCACAAGAATATCGCCGATAAAATATTTTAATCGCCCGAACGAACGACGCAGCGAATTAGATGGCCGCTAAATGCTAACGAGATCACCGATAAAAACGACAGACAGTCGTTCCGCGAACGACTAATCCCACCTAATTGAATTGCACTGACATCGAATAGGACGCGTCGGTCGTTCGTTCGAATTTTCGTAATGATTCATTTCCCCCGTTCGAAAGGCGACAACCAAAGAATCAATTCGTCGTTAAAGATGCACAACGAAAGTTATAATTGCACTTCCGGCGCTAACCATAAACTGTTTTCCTCGATATTTCAGCGAGAAACTCCTGTACAACTTCGACGTCGAGGAGAACTATAACTTACTGGAGGACATTTACGAGACGCTAAATTATCACTGCGGTAAGACGTTATTCCTAGTCTGATGTCTCTGTGTGTATAATGGTAAACTTAGTTATCGCCGAAGCACTTCAAGTGAATCTCGAATTTGTTCATCAGCATCCAAGGTATTCGCTCATTCAGATCACATAGGTTTATTTATGTGGCACCAGAGTTCGAGATACTAAATGATAGTCAGATATGAAAATAGAAGACGAACTAACAGAACAAAATCAACACAGCAGTTTCCCCTAATGAATTTTCTCATGAATTTAAACGAAGAAACTTGTGGCAGTTAAGTCAGCCGTACTCGGCATGACTCGGCCGCGTCTGATCGCATACTAGATCACTCTACTCGCTCGTCTTATCTGCCCCGGAAATGGCTTGAGGAAAAGAACCGAGGGAAATATATTTCCTACCTTATTACCCGCTATTTTTCTATTACAACCTCTGTCTGAGCCTCAAGCGTGGGTGTTCGAAATCATCTACTGACATTTTGAAAAACGAAGGTACCCTTCGTACGTTCTGCACGCCTCCATCTAGAAGGAAAAACGAGAATCTGAGATCTTGCCTAGTTTTAGTTTTAGCTCACTCTCACAAGTTAATGGAGATCGAATATCAATTTCATGTATGTGGGCAAAGTTGTGGGTCATTGTATTTACGATTGTTTGAAGCAGTCATCGCGGTAAATTAAGAACGCGCGATGACTATTGGCG
Organism: Andrena chrysosceles; assembly: GCA_963855975.1. NCBI lineage: Eukaryota > Metazoa > Arthropoda > Insecta > Hymenoptera > Andrenidae > Andrena > Andrena chrysosceles. Next base: position 1,593,727 of record OY979766.1, on the reverse strand, counting down.
TTTCGCCGTTTCCTGAAGCCATACCCGGCAAATCTTCCCTTGACCAGAGTTGAAAAGTTATGCGATACTTCGTAGGCTTCGCGTTCCACGTTTCGGAAGCAGCAGGAAAAAGTATTCTTGCTCACAGATTGCTCTCGCTATTGCTTCAATCTGGGACCTCCGAAAGCTATAGTTGCTCGTCACATTAATCATCCCAAAGTGTATAATGCTTAGCGTAAAAAAATGTTTCTAGAAATCTGTTGCAACCTCGTGGAACCGAGTGTCGCGAATACGACAACGAGATTCATGCGGAAATCAATTTCGCGTGCACGTTCTACAAAGAAAAACAGTTTACGACGCAGAGTTATGACGCGAGAAGCTCGTCGTAAAGTAAAATCGACGTTCCCTAGAGCAGAGAATTCCACAATCATGTTCACCGAGACATTTCATTGTTTCAAGGGACGACCTGCGCAGATAGCAATTTGCGTATCTTTCGCAGCTTATTCAAAACTATCTGCAGAATTGAATACGGCAATTGTTTTCCTCCTATGAAAGGTATTCTTTGCTGAAGCTTCCTAATAGGAGGGAAAAATTGGAACTGGATGAATGGAGTGTCGACAGTGTCTATTCATTCACGGAGTCCAGAGCTAATTCAGTTGAGCTTTTGTGCTTCCCCGCGATCCACCTTTAAGCGTCTTCGGCCGCTTTTGCACTTTTACATAGGCGTTGAGAGCTGGGGATTCGTTAATACAGACTTGACCGAGTTTTTAATTGAATGACCGCGGAATAGCGCGAAAACGAATCGATATGCAAGCTCGCGGGTGTAAAATATTCAGGGGCGTTCCATCTCGGTAACAGGGGCACAATTTGTAATCTTCTTTTATCCGTTCCTCTCGTTTTGGCTCGTCATCATCGAGAGATCGATGAGTCTCGGCGAGGCCCGAGGAAATATGCCAGTTCCCCGGATCACGAAGACCAAATACGTCACGATGTCTCTTTTTAGCTGACTCCGCGTCTCGTCAAGAAAAACTGTGCATCGCGCGAGGAAGAATATTAAAAACGGTAATCTTACGGGTAATTAAACGTCGAGCTAAAGAAAGGGTCCGTACATCTGTGAAAGGAAGACACGGTTCTTTGCGAGGAAGTGGGACGACAACGAGCGGTTAATTAATTTTTTCTTGAAATCTGAGACTTCGTACACCGTGCGGGAAAATCCTAAGGCGCCTCATTAATCTCCTTGATGAAATTGCCTTCTTATTAATTTTATCATGATATTCCTCATTATTATGTTCTATTACAGATTTTAAAATTAATTTCTCGCATAAACGCATTAAAATCTTCAATTTGTAATTTATTTTCAAAGAGAAGCAGAATGTATTCTGTGCTTTACTCGAAGCAGAATTAAGCTCGCGCGAATTCAAGTCTGATACAATCGTAATCGTTTCTTGCTTCGCGACGTCGCCGGGGAGTGCATGTAAACTAGTCGCCGTTGCCGAGAAACGAAGTTAAATGGTAGCTGAATTAATTTATTACTCCCCAGTTACGAAGTCACGGGGCCACCGTCATTATATCAGACGGGAATCGTGGGGTGCACGCGCACCACAAGGCTTGAAAATTTCCTGCCACGAAATTCGAAGTGTTGTTGCCTGCCTCCTAATTGCGCGGAGGAATGCAAATTCGCGATAACGCGAAAATACTGTGCTATGCGAGGCACGCGCGACGTTATCCCCACGATGCTCTTGTAACGAGATCGGCGATCGCGGGGCTTGCAACAAACGTTCATCGCGCGAAAGTTTTCGCGGTGCGGTAACAGGGAACGACAGGTAATTTCTAAGGTTAAGGATTAACGAAGTCGACGAGCGCGGCCCAAGGAAATTGCATTTACCGGATCGCCATCTAACGATACCTATAACGTCGATCGTGTTTTTAAAGTTTGTTAAAGGCACGGTTATCGATTTACGTTTAAAGAAAAAATGGACAACTGGACGCGCCACCTCTCTAATATCATCCCCCGGCTTTCCTGGTGACTTCGAAAATCTCGCACGTGTATTCAGTTCTTGACACATTTCGCCATGTCACTCGAGAAACATCTTCTCCCGTCGACCTTCCTGTCCTTCCTATCCGCGAAGAAAGTGCACCAAGCCGAGACTATGAATTCGACCGAGACCTCCATCTCCTTCAGGCGAAAAGTAGGACGAATGCGCGTCCGACGAAACTGAATATTTCATCGACGAAACATCGAAAGACACGGGCAGATAAGGACGAGGGAGTAAATCAAATCGAGCCGCGTTTATCATTCTCTTTATATTCCGCGCGTTCAAAGCAAATGGTGGAAACGATAACGCGTTCTATAAATATCGCTGGATAAAAGAGACACAAAGTCACGGCGATGTTTTGGCGAACGTTTAAAGGATGAGGATAAATACTACTGCGCAGTGTCTTTTTCTTTATAACACGTGTACCAAACTTTTCCGTCCACTTGCAGTAACAGCAATTGCGTAATTGAAGATTAACGAAGTGCATGATCTCTTTTTGCCGTGGTTTCATTTTCCAGTTTTACGCTCAGGAAAATGTTGGTCGTACGTAACACATTGCGCGGTGATCTATAGGGACATTAATTAAAACGTTGCCACGGGTCGTTGTAAAACGAGCCAATACTGTTCGAGAGCACTACCAAAGCAGTTACTGTAATTATCTCTACCACTTACCCGTGATAGACATTTATTACATTGGAAGGTAGATGTAAGTCGTGCCAACAAAACTGCTGGAAACATAACTCTGTAAATACAGAGCGTGCACTACAATCTAATTTACTGTTCGTATGTAAACCTATCATAGCACACCAGTCGTGATGGAATTTAAGGCTATAATGGAGTGCCCTTCTCGCTATTTATATTCGACGTTGGGCAATTACTATAATACTAGAAATATTTTCAATAAAGTGGACCTTCTGTTTCACAAACTTATCCCGTAAACGCTCGCGACTACGGAAACAATGTAAAAAAATTTCCTCAATAAAACGATGGTATTCTCCCAATAAAGCTATACCAACGATAATCAAAATCCTGCACCTAACGCATTAATATTCCTCATAAATGGATCTTAATGATCCGCCGTGTATTCCGACTAGCATGTTCGATGAGATGCAATATACGTTGTCAGGTGGTTCTGCTCGATCCTTCATCTTCGAGAGGCATGTTAACCTAATTTGCATTCCGTTGTCAAGTACTGTAGTTACAGTGGAGCATGCTCTGTGAACATCCCATTAATCATCATGGACAATCAATATGCACGGTAACGTATTCAGATTCGACTTCCCTGTCGGAACTTATCAACGATTTCCGTCAAGACCGTCCCACAGAATCGTGACGATAAATACAATTCCTCGAGGCACCTGCGCACGCTAATATTTCTTCTGTGGTCTAGAGTCTAGAGTCTAGACGGTAGCGTGCCAGGGAAATTCGGCGATACGAATTTATTGCTCATTATCGTAACACACTGTGCGCTAATGTAATAACCCGGGTCGCTCCTTTGTACCCCTGCTGTGTCATATTGCGTAGGTAGCTTGCTTCCTCGCAATTAGATGGAACACCCCTTTGTACATTGTTAAAGATTCATCCTCGACCTGCTCTAATGACATTTCACGCTTAAACGTATTATTGTTGCATTACAAACTTCTGGGTTACCCGTAAAACGGGTTTTCTCGTAAATACCCTGAAAGTTTCGAGTCCAGACAAACCCTATATACTTTTAGCTAACACTTAACCGTAACTTATCGATCTTCGTTTCCGATTGACAGTTACAACTCGGAAAAGTAGCGATATTTCTTTATCAAAATCATTACTCTTCCATGGACGTTAAAAATTTAAGTCTGACGAATTTGAAGCTCGAGAGGGGTGCCTAATGGTCCCCAGAAGTCAACCCCAACTGTAATTACTCTACATTTAAACTGATGTCAGAAACGGCTGACCATCGAGCATTTGCTACAAGTTTTCGTTAGCGAACTTAAAAGATCGAGAAAGTGGACGTGCCTCGCCTTCCGTAGCGTGATCATTCGACATTACCGATAACGACAAGGAAGAAAAGTACGGTCTCGCAAGGGCAGCACGAGAGATCGTTCTTTGGGCTTGGTGAAGCGAAAAAAGGATTTCTCTTACGGTCGTGATGGAGCCCCGGAGAGTGCCTCGAGTTGCTTCGCCTTCGAAACGGCGTCTTTCGTATTAGACCTTTCCTATTATTGACTGGCGCGCAGGCACTGCACACAATTCCGATACATCCAATATACTGTACGAGGCCGAGGAAAAGGAAATACATCGAAGCAGAATGTCGCTGGTACGGGTGGGGGACACATATCTTCCCGAGCAACTTCCAAATTATATACACCGTTCTCTGGTTATTTTGTCCCGCTAACAGCATCGCGGTTAGGCTCATCGATGGGAAGAAGCATCGAATGTAACAACGTATGTAACAACGGGCAGAGGCGCGGTAGGTCGCTTTTCCAAAGTGTTCCCTCTCGACGTATTGTCCCAATTGAATCAGGTGTGAATATCAACCTTCTCCCTCGAAGTGAAAGCACACAGGCTGGCTTCATCTAAAATGTTCCGCAAGTAGTCGCGCCAGAGAATTGTGCGCCCGTTTCATCGCGAGATGATCGAACGTAATTGACCTACGAGCGCGTGCTTGTATTTGCCAGAGATGTTTGCTTTTATCCAAGCTGCTTGGGTAATGTGTTTATTCGAGACTTAGAAAAACGTTAATTCTGCTACTCTCTTCTGTTCTTTCATTTTTAGAGTGTTAGGTGTGTAGCAGGAAGCTCGTTACATTTATCCCACTCAAGTTGCTCCTTCACAGGCATAAAATAGTTAGCCGTTGCTGCTCAGATGCTGAGATTTCTGATATCATTCAGGCTCGCGAATGATTTTCCAGAAGACTATTAAACTTGGAACGAACTCGTTATCCGAACCGATACTTTAATCCCCTCCGACGACAGGCAACGATCGCCAGCTGCCAAAGGGCCGTCGATCCGTCAAGGTTTCCTGGATAATTTGGCAGCCTGTCACAGAAGCATCACGCCGTGTTCCAGACGATTGGCCAAGCTGTATTATAGGTATAGCTGAATGCCAACCGCTATTGATTATCGCGTGCTGGCAGTGACATTCGCTGGGAAATAATACGCGCGGACATTAGAACAACCCAGCCAGGGCCGCGTCGATTTCCGGATTTGCAAGGGAGCTAACCGCTGGTTTATCGCGATTGGAATCCTATCTAGCGTTTATCGACCGCGCTCGAGGCTGTCCGCGTAAACTTTCGTCCCTGGTCGAAGCGTTTAGTGGGCGCAGTGCTGATTCCGACGTCGAATCTAACTCTTGGCCGGGGAATGGGAGGGCAAGGTACGAGAAACACGACGATGGGAACGTCGCTCCAAGTGGAAATTGAATAACGCCGACGAAAAGCAAAGCGAACCTCGCGTTTCCAAAGCCCGTGCGAGCGGAATCGTTCTAGATTAGAAACCCTTCTACGCGTGTAACTATAGAAATTTTCATCCATCTATCTCGTTTTTCAGATTTTTTTTATTCTTCTGGTGGACGAGGTAGGAAGATTCGAGGAATTCGTCGCTGGTTGCCCCGTCAGCAAAATTACGGTCGCATTCACCGCGCCGCGACGAAAAATTGAGCCGTATCATGACCGCGGTTTCTCTCCTATTGTTTTCTCTGCTGACGGATATTAGTCAGACCCACTGATTCCAGGGTATTCAACTCTCGTCCACTTGTGCGCGGAACGTTAGACTGCGAAACACGCGTAGCCAAGATTTTCGGGGAACCATGGCATTCTTGAGTGTTTACAATCCGGGTATGAAGGTGGAAAACGAGCAGCCAGGGCTGTAAACTGGGAAATCCAGACTTTGGGAGACTGTTACCGAAGGAACGACTTCGAGCAACTCATATCGGGCGAAATCTGTCGTAAAACGGTTTCACGTGGCGAAGGAAAATATCATTGTGGAAGTTTACAAATAGTAAAAGATATGATACGTTTCCTCGCGGTTGCCTCCAAGGGATCAGGTTTGTTTGCTCGCTCATAAACGAACATCAGAAATCCCGTGCGAAGCTTGAAGGGTGGTGAAGAAATTCAGGAAACCGTGACGTGGATGGTATGTTGAAAATTGTAACGTTGGATAGTCTACTTACTAAGCGCTAAAGTGATCTGGATACGCAACCCTCTGAAATCAATTTAATGATCTCGTAACGGGCAAGCTTCGACGGTTAATACCATCCTACTACCTTGCTCAGAAAAGTGCAATTTCTCTAAGTGCGCGAGGGAATGCAATTCTATGGGATCTACATCGTGGGGTGGAAGCTAATTCAGCGAAACTTTTTCAGACATCGACGTGAGCACGTTTTTCGATCACCTCGGTCAGGAGCTGATCCATACTGCTTGCGTGGGTCTTTTGGAGCGAGCACTCCGTTGCCTCGGGAACGATCTGACAGCCTTCCTGACCACTCTCGACGGCGTAAACGACGTTGTACAACACCAGTCCGGATCAGAGGCGGAGGCAGAGTTCGTATGCATCGCTACGCCAGAAGCGATAGAACTGCACTTTACAACTGACCACCCGTCTATCGCTTATTTGCTGGTTGGCAGCTTGAAGGGCATCGCCAGGCAGTTTTATAATGACAATGCGAACGTGTACATTCTACCTGACCCTTACAACACCAAGTTTTTTAGGTAAGGAAACGCTTGCAAAATTAACGTAAAGAAGGAGAAGGAAATATGATCGAAAACAGTGTACCTAATTAACATATTTTATAAAGAGCAGAATTCAGAATCAGCCGATTTGATCGATACGCGTGTATACGGACATCGTGTTACATAAAAGGAATTCAATTTACACGGGCAGAGAAAAAGTTCCGAGAATCGCGAGACTATAAAACCGAGCAAATATTGATCGGCGATGTTTGCAGGCATTTGCATCCAAACACCGCTGAGACTACCGATTTCCACCATTTCGTTATACGCCAGTTTAGAAACGAATTCGTTAAAGTGCAAATTTCTGTCTATTTGCCTGAGCAAAGCACTGCTGCTGAAGCATCTCGAAGCAAGTTCTGTAATTGGTCTATGTCAGTTCAGTTCAATTAAAAGTTTCGGGAAAGAAAATCTAAATCGGGCGCGCATAATTCGTGCGAAGTCAAGTAGCCTGTTTGCAGAGTTACCGTGCCAGCGAAGAAACAGAATAATATTGATGGTAAACTTTACGTAGACTAATAGACAATTAGAGTAGCAGCATAATCCCGAAGATTGAATAATCTCTTCGATTCCCCGGATACCATCGGTTCGATGCAAGAATCGGCATGCACAATGATTTTTGATGAACTGTTTCGCAGGTATCGTATCACTCCAGAACGTTACAGCCAGCACTTGGTGGTTGATTCCGAGATCGATGATAATCTCGTGACGGTCACGTCTACTTTCCGTCCACTCTCCACCGAAGCCACGGACCTTCGTATGGGAGTAGCGAGCTTCTGCAAAGCGTTTCCATGGCATTTCGTCGTCGACCGGCAATTGGAGCTGGTACAGCTTGGGGTCGGATTCATGAGGATTTTCGGACAACATCTAAACCGATTGGGGAGAGAAATATCGACATACTTCGTTTTTACACGGCCGAGCGGGGTTACTCTGACCTTTCACGAGATATTGAAGCGTGCGAATACGCCTTTTGTGCTGACCCTACAACGGCCGGAGGGCGTCGATAAATATCCCGCGGAGGTACATGAATACATTATCATTCGTACGGGGAATATGAATGCTGTAATGTTACATGGGCAGCAAATGGGTGAACATGTACTTTACGTGGTAGCTAATTGGTAGCTAATTGTTCAAAGAGTAATGCATTGTAGGGTAAACTCGAAAATACCATTAAATACCAATAAATATAACAATAAATAAAATACCACTACTTTTTGTGACAGCTGAAAATAAGGAATTGGAAGTGAAATGAATTAAATATTAAATATTACATAGCTGAAAAACCTCCCTAAAAAAAAATTGGTGTAACTTTCATTTAGTGAAATTTATATTCCATTAGCCATATTTTGAAAATCCTTACTTGAGATCGTATCAAGAAAACCGTATACATTGTCTTTATAGGATAACGTTCCCCGAATCTTTGTATTGATAGGATTTAAATCATTCCAGGGCTTAGAGATGAAAGGTCAAATGGTCCATTGCCCCGAATCGGATTCCATCCTATTCGTGAGCTCGCCATTCCTGAACGGTCTGGAAGGGCTGACTGGCCGAGGACTTTTTATATCTGATATTCCATTACACGATGCCACAAGGGACGTGATTTTAGTGGGGGAGCAAGCCAGAGCGCAGGTATATTAAAATTTCCATTCCATCCGTAATATCGTTATTTCGATATTCATAAAATCCATATCAACTGTTTATTATACATCAAATTATTATATTAAAGCAGAAACGAAAGAGTTTTTAAGTGAACCTTTTCACTTCCTAATACATAATTCATTATTAAATCGTATGTATTAAAATATTCATTGATATTTTCAATCTGTAGTATCATGCATTTTTTAAAAAACACATCTACATTGCCGATGCTTGTCTCCGCGACATAGAGGGCACTAGCTTACAGAGACCACGTTCTAGATGGCACCACCGATCAGACTGGCGCGGTCTAAATCAAACGATTGAACTATAAGTCACAAGGTAATAGAAGTCATATTTTGTAATTCTGTATTTTTTATGCAGGATGGTTTAAGAAGGCGAATGGATAAATTAAAGAGCTCCATAGAAGAAGCTAACCTTGCCGTATCTGCGGAAAGAGAAAAGAATGTCAGCTTGCTTCATCTTATATTCCCTCCAGATATAGCAAAACGATTGTGGTTGGGTGAGTAATTGTAACGCGATTGCAAATGAAATACAATGTGGAACTATGTACATATAATGCCCTGTTGCATAATGATAATTTATTCTTTCAGGAGAAACTATCGAGGCGAAAACTTATCCCAAGGTGACAATGCTTTTCAGCGACATTGTTGGTTTCACGGAAATTTGTTCTACCGCGACACCAATGATGGTCATCAACATGCTTCAAAATCTTTACGAGCACTTCGACTCGTTCTGTGGCCAGTTGGACGTTTATAAGGTGGGAATTATTAAAGACTAGGCTTATGAATCTTTACGTACCCATATGAATTAATTCTTGTAAAGATTTGGAGGATAAGAAGATAATGAGATTTAACTGTATAATGCAAGTGTAAATTTACATACTCCGTGCATAGTGTTTCATTATCAAGTCAGAATGTGCAGTTAAGAAACTTAGTTATTACTTAATTACTTTCATCATGTACTCCATAAAGTATACTTTCATATCAGCAGTTTGAAAATGAATGCTGACCTGGTATATAAATTACTCATATGTACATGTATGAATTATGGACATAAAAATTACAGGTAGAAACAATCGGAGATGCCTATTGCGTGGCATGTGGACTTCACCGTGATACTCACATACATGCACAACAAATAGCTTGGATGGCCCTAAAAATGATACAAACATGTTCTCGCCACCTAACTCATAAGGGCAAACCAATAAGGGTAAGCAAATATCAGTTTTGTCCAAATGATTCAACATTCGATCATGTAGTAATCAAAGTATACGATATATTATTCGAAGGGACGATATCTGAGCTCAATACTTATATAATCAAGATATCCGGATAGTGTACTGTTATCTTTGAATTAACATGCACTAAGGTGGCAAATACTACCGCAACTTTTCATGCACCGTACTTTGTGTTACTAGATGCGCATTGGAATTCACACTGGAATGGTGCTGGCAGGAGTTGTTGGAAAGAAGATGCCGAGGTATTGTCTGTTTGGGCACAACGTCACCTTAGCCAATAAATTCGAATCTTTAAGTGAGCCACTTCGTATTCACGTTAGTCCAACAACATACGAGTAAGTAATGAGACTGACTATATTCGATACTTACGATAGAACAGAATAATCTTCGTACCTACGACCATTAAGTCAAAATTCCATTTTTGTCTCCTAGGGTGCGTTCCACTTACGTCCAAATCGCCCGCAACGCCCGTGATTTCCATTACATATCGCGACCATGCGGGCGATTTGGGCTTAAGTGGAACGCACCCATAATCGAGTAAAGGGAAACTCAAGTGTGTAGCCAAAAAATGTAAAAGCTTGACTTGGCGCACGGCATATTTATACTGTAAACAGTCACCGTCTCATTTCACGTTGCTTACATTATCGTCTGTTTCTGGCAGCTTATTGAAATATCCCGTATCAGGATTCGACTTGGAACCACGAAGCAAAGAATTTTTACCAAAGGAGTTCCCAGCTAACATTGAAGGGCCGTCTTACTTCCTCAAGGGTTACAATCACAAGGACGTTGATGTAAATCTTCCTCTCGATCTTCACATTCAACACGCGATCAGGGAATATGAGCTCGGCACCAGCATGTAGATACACTCTTAAATGAAACTATTCCAACGAATGTGCGTTGCTCGTGAATGGCGTCGCTGTACCAACGCCAACTGTCCGTAATCACGATAATTTCGGTAACATCCGGCTCTATGAATTCAAAAATTGGCACACCGTCTAACGACACTGATTCGACCAGCCTAACGGCCGTTCCGTCAGCCGGTAATATTTATACGCAGAGTTTTAGGTTACAATTATTATATACTTATGACCATATGAGCAAATAAATCTGTATGATAAAGTACACGGTTAGTTTATTCCATGACAAAACCCGTTGCGTTATGTATTCTAACGACAGTTGATTATTTTAAATTATTTTTTGGAATGCGAAAGAATCATAGTGTGAATCGTGTGCAGAAAAGTTGTTACCAAACTAGGGGAAAAAGCTACATTCGCCAAACAAACGTGGATTGCAAAATTATGTACTTGCAAGTGATAATAATTTCACAAAGGATTTGAGCCCATCATTATCGAGAAATGGATGAAAATTACTATGGCATGAGAAACAATACCACTTGGAACTATGTTTATCTTGTTTACATCCTTTTTAATGAATAATGTAAAGAGCCTAGCCCCCAGGGTTTGCTAGGATTTTCGTACCATGAGAGACACGAAACTACAGTTCTCTCCTTAGGTTTATATAATTCCCTCTTTTAAGCGGAGCACGAAGAACATCAATATCTTAAAATGGTTGCTACGAGTCTATGTAGAGTCATTCTTTCCCCAATTTCTCAGTTCCCTGCGTCGCCTTTAAAGGTGGCCGGTGGCTTTTATTTTTGATAAGGCTCGTTCCCGATTCGAATCCCATTCCACGTGGGTCTTTGTCCGCGAAATAATAGAACTATTTGTATTCTTTAGCGAGCCAGCCGGCTATCGGGTACGGTTTCTTGCGGGCGTGGTGTCCGGCTTGCTTTTTCTTCGTTTAGCAGCGTAGAAATGAAACTTCATCGGTGGAGCTACTTCGCGACATTACTTATTTAACAGAGAACGTTACGTTCCCGTGAACATGCTCGTTCCGCTTTCCTCTTGCTACAGAAATTTCCCTTGATTTCTGCTATTTAGCCGTGACGTAGCGACGTGCCACTCGGATACCGCTCCATTTGCGTAAGACGGCCCGTGGAAGGAAAGATAGAAAGGAGCGAACGAAAGGGAAGTCGCATCAGCGGAGCAAAGTGCCTACACTTAGGGGATCCAACGCGAAAAATCGTACAAATATTTCCTTCGCCTGTACTTACATTAGCTTCACTTTCTACGACTACATTGCGAACACCCACTTGGTTTTGTAATCATACTAGAGCAATAGCTCCTCATAAATCAAGCGAAAGAACTAAATCGGACATATATATCTTACCACCTGCGTATTCCTATTTTAATTTTTTAGCTCTTCCAGAAAGTCTCCTTTCATAAATACAGTTTTAAGTGCGAGAGTACTCTTTCCCAGTTCGATCTTTCTTTGAAACTCAAAATATCCTTCCGTCTTCCCCTAGATATTAATTAAATAAGAAACTCGATATTACGATCCCTATCCATTTGAATAATCACATTAGTGACCTACTAAATTAATGAACCGCATTAGTTGACCGTCGGCAGCAGTACCGTGTATTCCTACTTCCGATATTACTCTCTGCTTCCGTTTGATATTTTATTTATATTTTCTCGACTCGCCATCGCATTTACTTTCCACTCCCACCTGGAGCATACTTCTGAACGTTGCCGCCGAGATATCCTAAGTGCTATTGAAATACTATTGTTACGCGTAACAATGATTTCTTGGTATCGCGAGTATGGCTGATTACAGCGTGCTCCGGAGGACTCAAATACCGTAGCACCGCTGTGGCTTTCGGTGTTACCCCGGCGTGCGCCATTATTTTACCGTTGGGCACAAAAGGAAACAGGAGACTATTCGTAAAACTAAAAAAAACGCCAGAGAAAGAAACTACAAAAGGCCAACACTGTTCCACGGGCAACGTGTATCTGTGCCGGCGCGCGCGTGCTTTCTCGCGTGTTTGCCTGTGTAAACCGTGCCTTCACTGTTTCTTATACATTGCCATTCATCGCGACGAGACCCGCGGCCGTGCAAAGAGAAAGAAATTAAACATTGGCCCTTCCGGCTACGCGGCGTAATCAAACGCCGGTGAAACTAACGAAGCAGCCACGGAAAGAGGCTGACTCGCTGATATCAAAATACAAGAAGCAAGCCGGAAATGGGGAGACAGAGAGAGAGAGAGAGAGAGAGAGAGAGAGAGGACACCTCAGTAGGCATAGAAGAGTAATAACTTAGATGAAGTGCAACGAAAGGTACGTGTATTCGAAATAGAGCGGAAGGCAGATGGAAAAAGCAGGCAGAACGTCATCCTTTGCACTTTGTACTTGGAAGCAGAGATTGGCCTATTGATAGTATTATTGGTATCATATCGATATTGCAGCGATACGTACTTTTAAGCGTGTACGCTAAACCAAGAGCGTCAATAAAAAGAATTACATCTAATCTAATCGTTACAAAGTGGAGGAAAGAGAACAAATGGGTTGAAAAGCAGGGAAAGCATATTGGGGACGTTTATATGGAGAGGAGGTGAGGTCGAAGATAAAAAACTGCTGTGCCGTGGCCACTGAAGGGAAAATTACTTGGATTACGCTGATCGAGATGGCAATTTGGGTAATCTCTCCTCCGGGGCTTTGCGCGATGACACCCATTTAGAGCATCGACGGAAAAGTATTTGAGAGGCTACTCCCAGTTGTCCTAGCGATCGAGATTATATCGAATAAAAAAAATATGGAGAAAATGTTGCCAACAAATATTCTTTTCGGTAATCGATCATAGATCTCGAAGTACGATAGATACTTGACAAATAATCTATATAAAATCAATACAGGTGAAAGCTTGCAAAGAATCCAGCAATCTTTATCTACACATGCGATAATTTCTTTGTTCCGCGACATGATTCCGGATAACACAAATTCGGTAAATATACTGTGCAGCGATGTTTACAGTATCTCTGCTTTACACTCCAAATGAACGTTATTCCGTTTCAACGAGTGCATTGTTCGTACACCAGGAGCTCCTTGCAATAGATTGCCCGTTGTGCGCTAATGCACCGAGGCAAACCGATTCAAAGGTACTTCCATACATTTCGAGTATCGTCGAACGCTACCTATCGGACAATTAATTAGACCGAACTTCAGCTCCGTTTCTGTGCACGGGATATTATAAAATTGAACACCCTTGGAGATGCGAACTAAATCTGAATGAAATAAAATGCTTCGTTGAAATTAAGCATATTTGGAAGCGGTCAAAATATAAAAGGAACAAATGAAACAGAAATCGATACAACACACGTTCCTATTTAATGATAACAACTTTTTGCCCTTTATTTACACATTAATAACCGTTTTTTACTTATGCAAATAATTTAGTGGTACGTGTGGATCGTTAAATACTAGCGGTGGATATTTCAAGTACCTCAAGCTTAATATGCTTGGCATTATCCACATTCTCCGCTTAATTACATTCCCTTAATAGTTTGTAACAGTACCAAGTGAGCCGGTGCGCCTCTGGCTTCACCGAAATTAAGAAATCACGTTGATATTTAACCCTAATTGTTAACAATTTATTATTCGATCTTTCCTTTCCCTCGGTCCGTGAAAAATTAACAATTTCAAGGCATCGCGTGATCCAAGTCGCGAGAGAATGCCGAGTATTCGTGGAGGGAAAAGCACGGTGCAACGGGAGCAAAACGTTAGAATGCACGAAAAAGTTGTGCATCACGGAGTTCTATACTCAGGTGAATAGCAGGTAATCAGGGGAAACTTGGGTGGACACTAAAATTAATTGAACTAATGAAAGTTTACCAACTGTGAGGAAAAATGCTTTTAGATACTTTGTTCATTTCTCATACTTTAAAGGATTAAGTAATCGCATAATTACAAAAGAGGAATATGTGTCTCTGAAACGAAAACTTTGTTCATAACATATCAAGTTCTTATCTTCCTGTTTTATTTAAGAAATGTCGGAAGCTAGTGGAATGTAAAATACTAATTGTAAGTAGTAATGAAGACTGCTAGCGTATCACGACGAAATGAGAGCAACGTAGATTCGTGTACGATGTGGTGAAATGTGTGATGATTACGTAAATAGAGGAAATACGCTGAGCCGCGAAATAGAATCGGTTACTACGATCCAATTACCACAGATTTTATTAGCAAGTTTCAATCTTGTATCGTGGTGTTCAGCCACAGAATACAAATGTCTTTCCACTCTTCGCGTTACAGACCCAGGTCATCCTCTTTTGCTCCGAGAACAGGACAAGTATGAGACAGGTCTGAAAAATTACCACGCTACTGTCCACCGCAAGGTTTCATTAACTAGCACCTCGTGATTTATTTTCCCACCTTCCTGGTGTTTTTTCTTTCCTTGAACGGTGGTAATCAGAATCAAACAAGTATGTTGAGAGGAGCTCTAGAAAGAAAATCCGTTAATCACGGCTTTATGAAAAAGATGCTCGGGAATATTCGTAGAAGATAATACCTACTTTAGAATTACAGAGCCGACCGATCTTTCTTTCCCCGTGAATGCAATTGTTTCCTCGCTTAAGTGAAATAACGTCGTATGAATGTTCTAAATCGAACAGTCCCCAGTATCAATTAGAACATCTTAATCGAATGTCTTCGGTGGTATGTTCCGCACAATGTCGACTTCCGACTTACATCTCTGCCCATATGCATCCACGATACGAGCAGAAACACATGGAGCAGAGATACTCTTGCATTCTTTGTGCCGTCGCACCGAGCCGTCCGTCTGGCTGATCGATCCGTTTATTCGATTACGCTGCAATGACTGACGCCAGCTTTTCAAAATAGACCAAATATTAAATATTTAACGCGGGCCCGTGTGTAGCTGCGTACGTATAAAAATGGCTGTCCCCGTTTTGACGATGAAAAACTGGGGGGAGGAAAATGAGAGGAGTGGACCAATCTCGAATGCGGAGGCTATTCCGCAGCAACGACACGCGCGCGTGTACGTTAAAGCTGTCAATATTACAAATGCAAAAATTTGTCACACTCGCGCGACTTTACGCCGCGCTGTAGTCGGCAAAAGCCAAATTCGAAAACATGAAATGCAGGTCGTTTCTGTTATTATAACTTTTCATTGCACGCAATTCGAAGGGCTCAACACGCTGTACCGCATACAAATACATCGTTACAAATATATCGAACGCTCGGAATACTAAAATATTTAGTTTCATTTTTTTTAGGGAGCATGCGAGATCGAGGTTGAATAGTGGCTGTGGAAGAAACGGCATTTAAGGGATAAGAATTGACGAATAGGTATTGGAAGATATGTGATTGTCGTAAACAGATATTGTTGCTGGGAATGGGAAGAGGTTAAAGAACGCGGCGCACGAAACGCACGAACGAGGGAGGGTTCGATGAATGAAACGTAATTCATTCAATTGGTTCTAATAAATGGTACACACCGAACCGTGGTAGGTGTGCGTAACGAAAAATTTGTCGCCACACCCTGCTATTCAAGAGAATGCCACGTAGAGACGTTGAGAATACTGATTTAAGCGGCAATCAATCCTAACTTCAATATCCCAACATTAACATTCGAGAGTACCTACTCTAAACTGCAATGAATAATCTTTTCATATGCATAATTAAGCATTCATTTCGACATATTGTCTTTGCGCGTTTATTCACCCTCCCTGCATCCAATAATTAATTTTTCGTATTTCCTATCGGATATCACTGCAGATAGATTCAAGAGGTATAAAATATGTATTAAATTATACGAGTTACATTCTGACCTACTTGCAAAATAGTGTAATCGAATTATGTGACCTAGAATTATACATACTTCACAGTCAATATCGGTTGTAATGGGAATGTAGGGCATACAGTGACGAACAAAATATGAAGTCTTTTCTCTTTCAAAGTATTCTCAGTTTTACTCTTATTTATTATTGTAGCGGACAATGAATATCATATTTATAGACTAATCAACACTGTATTTATCAGTATTCAGAGGAGTTTCCCGTTTTTTATTTAATTACTTCAGCATTGAAGATATGATGTTTCCTTCATGCCAATAGGTTACGGTAATTAAGGATAAGTATGACGAGAATGTCACAGACAGTTGTTAAATATTGGCATACCATAAAGTGAACGAATGAGTAAAAGAATTTTTCTACCGGGACACTGTGGTGCCAGCAAGAAAGAACCCGAAGAAAAGAGAATTCCAAGAGTAGGTTACGTTGGACACTAGATTTTACACGCTCCAGGATAACGCGCCACGTGCGCACCAAATGCGTAAATGTGTGTATTCGGAGTTGGAAAGAAATTGTTTATCCTTGTACAGAAGACGGTGTGAATGTCAACCATATTTGCCCGAGAAAGTTTCGAACTGTGTAGGTGAGAACGATAAACAAACTAAGCTACGCTGAGTGCTTACGTCCCAGTCTCGGCGAATACCAAAATAAACATTGTGAGTTGAAAGTGTACAAAATATAGTCGAAGATATTTGTACGAAACGTAAATATCATTTCGAGATAGAATTAAGTATTAACAATTGCATGAAGAGACAGAATATTTCGACGAAAGGCGAAATATTGTAAATAAATCGAAATAGTGATCACTTACAATTACTCACTTTCTCAACTATAGACCATACTCTTTTACAGTTACTCAGTATACATATAATAAAGTAATTTGCATTGTTACTTTTCAAATATTATTTGCCTTTAAGTTTATTTTTTACTTTCATTGGATCAAGATAATAGTGTTAAATCCGGATATTTTCATTTTCCTTCGTATAATTAGGATGAGACTTTTAAGGAACCTGTATACGTGCACTGTAACCTATGCAATGCACGTCACTTATTCTTATGCTATGCAAGAGATTAAGATAGAGATAACCTCTTATCGTTAGTGACGTCTGAATGGTCAGCTGATTTCACTCCGATTATAGATCAAGTTATAAGCTCCTTTCAGTCTTTTATAAGAAAATAGCTAATGAATAACTAACAATTGAAAGACAATCGTATTGTATAGTTCCCCGCCAATTCTTTGAGTTTGAATCGACTACATCAGCGCCATGTGCCATGACGACAAAGGTTTGGACATATCCCAGAATATTTTTCAAACATCCGCGACGTTATCTTTGCAGAAAAATCGGCTCCAATTAGTGAAACTTTGAAGTTAACGTACCCAGAATCTTTTGTCTTTTAACAATCCCATCGAACTCACTGGATCCGGACATCCGGCTCCATTCAACGCAATGGCGCTTTATACATAAATCGCGGTAAGGCTTTTGATACATATCCAGGCTCGTTGCGTTCACGAAAATCGAGATTGTTATTTCCGGATGGCATTTTCTGCATCGTCGAACCGAGCGGGATTTGATTTAGCATGTGCACGGGCCCGTACGCTGGCGAATGTATTACTCCAGTTTCTAAGGAATCGGAACACACGGGGAGAGAAAAAGATAGAGACCAGGCAAGAGACCAAGCAAAGACTAGCAAAGACGCGTGACGCGATAGGTGCGGGTATCGGCCGCCAGGAGCGCAGCAATCGCGCACGCTAGCCTCAAGACTTTCTCGCCGCTCAGTCTGCCGGAGTCTGCAGCGCGCGAAAGTTGTATCCGCGACGCGTAAACGTGGTGCCGATCTGATTGGGATCCCGTCAAAGATTTCGCCGCGAGTTCAGAGTGAATCGGAACGGTCCCGTCTTTGTGAAATCACACCGCGATCGGAGTTGCGCCCCACGGATAGCATTGATCTCGATCGATGTTCCCCGCGTTAATCGAAAAGTCGTAGTGACCCGCCACTTTCGATCCTCTCGCGGGTCGAACGCGTTGCCACGTGATTTTTCTCTCTGTCAAGTTACGCGCGTTCCGCCAGTATCGATGGCGCGGTCTCGTTCAGTGTGTGTTGAATCAGATCTCTGAAGTGTGACACGATCGAGTCGTACCATCATACCATGTTCGCGCGTTACGGTGAAACGGAGGGAAAAAGAATTTGAACGAGAGTGGCGTTCTGTGAAGAGGTCCCGGCGCGGCGTTCATCGCTCGGATCGCTCTCTCCATCGCCCGGATCACGGAGCGGAAGAAAGAACGAGAAGAAAGGGAATCGAGGTTGCTGCGGCTGCGGCTGCGGCTGCTACGATTCACGGATACTCGAGCAACTCCTCGGAACCACCGACTTGAGCGGCGGTAAGTGTTGATATTATTATCTCCTGTTTTCTCCGCGGCGAGGGTCATTCGTTCGCGTCCCTCTCGGTATGACCTTCTTGGGATACACGCGAATAAGCGTAGTCGATCTTACCTTACCCTTCTCTCCGTGGTACACGAGGTGAACAGGACACAGTTGAACACGCTCCTTTCTTCGAGTAACGTGGACTCGCTCGGAATGGAATCTTGCCTCGGGAACGGACTTCTGCACGAGAAGCTTGAACGTTCATCTCTCTCGGGATCTCGACTCTCGTTGTCTGAACTTTGCGAGCAACGACAAGAAAAGGTTGTTGCCAACCCCCCTGTCCATTCCCCTTGTCGATCCGTAGATCCGTGGCGGGACACTTGGGGCTTCGCTTCGGTACTTAAAACCTGCCAGCGTGAAGTTTGAAAGATTCTTTGCGCGGCTGCGGGCCCCGAACTCGTAGCGGCGACCTGCGGTTTCGCAGGTATGTATTCGGGGGCAGGTCAGCCAACCAAAATCAACGCCCGATTCTCGACCGTTCCCCAGCCGTTCCGATGTATTCTTATTGTGTGTGAGGGCCTTTCAAACTTGCTCGCTCGTAACGTTCGCCTTTCGAAGCTAACGCTCGACGCTGGCGTCAGCGAGAAGAGATCAGGCCGTGATTTTCCTCGTGCGCTGTCGAAAATATCTTTACGCTGACGCTATTGTGGTAGTCAATTTTCGTTTTGGTCGTGATCGTTCGTTATTTTTTCGGTGCCTCTTTAGTACAGAACTTTTATGAGTCGCTTGGCTTCTGATTAGGGATACTGTTTCGGATTATTTTATGTATAGAGAAGGAACTTTTCAAATACAAGTGTCGTTCGTTTTTAAAATCGATAAGTCCCCAAAGTGTTCCGATTGACCATCAAAATTTTGTAATTATCACTTAATTTGAGTCCAGTAATAAAGAAACGTTTAAATAAATATATGATGCACAGAAGGTTTAGTGCTCCTAAATTTCCTACGCTCTCATAAACATCACACCACCCAAACAGCAGTACCCCTTTCCAACGTCCGAAAATCGCAGATGAATGACCGCTTGGGCTCGTATATTGACCGCAAAAATTCCTCGCGTCGGCGATGTGTGTTTTCGGACGATGTGGCTCGGTTTCAGCGTGGAAATCTCTGCAAATCACACTGCCATTCCAAAAGTTATGCTCGCAACATAGATTGACCAAACTTCGGTAGGTACTTACTTCACTTCACTCGAGCATGAGAAGAAATTATACGACTGTATATCTGGGAATATATACTCCAATCTTTCCTTTCTACATTAATGATAAATCTCCATGAACTTTCTGGAGAAGTGGCTCTAACTCAGAAAGAAATCAACATTGCAATATTTCTTAATCCTCAGGATAAGTAAAGCAAGATAAATTTAGCTACTTATTTCTGGAATATCCTGTATAGGGACACGAAACATATAAGTACAATGTAGGTGACATTGAGAAAGACTCCAGGTGATATCATGCGCATGCATATGCGCGGTATGTGCAAGAGCATTTTGGGTAACAGAGAGGGGACGAAATAAAGAATGAAAAAAAAGGAAGACAAAGACAGTGGTAAACGAAAAACAGGTCGGAAAGCTGGTATACTGGCTTGGCTTCCCCAGTTGCTGCTAGCCACGCACGTAAATCTGCCGTGGAGTCGTTAGTCATGCTTTATTTCGCTTTAGTTTTCCGTACACGCTGAAATAGCATCAACTTTCCAGGAACGGGCTGACTCACGCGCTTTTGAAATCCATTCAGAAAGTGACGAATGCCCATGCATGCCACGCACTACCCACCGGCTGGCCGAGCGCCACATGTGTCTCTCAGCTAATGGCTCGTCTTTCGTTTTATTGGTGCATATGGTGACAATGAAACGTTCCATGGATTTTCTTTACGCCTGATTATCTCCCGAGCTTGGATATCCAATATCCATCGAAGCGACTCCGTTCGGGTTTTTCAAGTGGGCTATATTATCGCCCATATGTCTTTGGGATAGTCGTACTTTTTAAAGGTCCAGGTATGGTCATGCAGGATGGACTTCTTGTAATGTATTCAGCGATAGATAGGTATTCATTGTTTTCCTCTTTCTCCATCGGAATCTGTTTCACAGAATCCCTCTATAGATAGATATACCTTTTAAAGGATACAATGAATATCAATCGGGAATGTTTTGTTAAAGATTTTAGAGTGCCACATTTAGGACACTTTTAAACTTAGTTATAATTACTCATTTGTATATTATTCATAATTCGTAAGTACATATTCGGTGTTTTGATCGTGAGCTTAGCATTTCACCTGATTTTCACGTGATTGTTCCTGAAAAAGTTGAACACGATATCGATCGAAAGAAGTTTATTTAGGGCCTTGAAGTGGAGCACTCGACCCGATGGGAGATTATGAGTACACTACGATGATATTAAACAGAAAGTAGACACGAAAGTATCGCTAATTATGTAAGAAACTGCGCGGTATAGCTAGTATTCCGGTGTACTCGGGAGCACTTATGCTTATTAAACCCATAGTCTCCGCGTGCGTCATGTGATAAGGGGTAATGAGACATAGAGAACAGAGAATAGCTTCTTGAATAGAATGGTCCAAGCATATAATGCTGGTTCCGTTCAGCTCTCGGAAATTAATTACAATATTCAACGGGCCAGTCTGGAACGATTTGATTGAGATTCAAATTAATTTGGTGGACGTTTCGATTCGACGAGTGTTAACCCGTAAATGGTGTGTCATTTCATTTTGTGTTAATAGTCACCACCAAATTCTCTTGCCTGCTTCAATTCCATGGGGAATGGAGCCGAGGCTTCGATGTTCCATTCATCGTACGTTAAAACTCCACCTTCGATGTCCACTTATGATTTGAAATTATTTATTCCCAAGCTATTTGTTTTCTAGAAGACGAAGAGTTAAAACGGAAAAATTGTCTCTCCCTTTTCACTTATCTCATCTTAAAGAACCACTTTTTTTCGCCTGTACACACCATGAACCACGTCGCATCGATCGGATTTCTGGACCGGGTTTCAAATCCGGATCCCTTTCGTTTGCCAGACGACTGCTCCGACCAATCGAGCCATCCGTCGATCGACAGATGCTTTCTCCCCAAAGCTAATAAGGCTGTTCTCTCTAAGACTGTTTTGTAGAAAAATATTTAGTTATTGTGGACGGACATTTCCCGTCATCTCCAACTAAACTATCTTGGTTCAGTGTGGTAGAAGGTGGCGGTGAACTCAATGTAAAATCTAAATGAAATTATGCAGTAACAACAATACTAAGCTGCATAAACCGAATTATCGCTCTCTCCTACGATACTCGTTAAAACGATCTCTTTAGACTCACTTAAGCCTGTCCGAAAGCTCGCTAAACTTTCTAAACTTTCTTAACACTTTATCTGCTGCTTTTGCGTGTACCTAAGACTTGGATTTATCATCGCGTGCAAGCCCAAGAATTCAATTCTACCTTATGCTTATCATTGGTAGAAATGTCTAACTGAAAGATCTTCATTTCATTTGCAAGATGCAGATGTAATTGTCTTCCAGAACCAATGAATTGTACAGAAAATTTGTTAAGAGATCAGTGGTAGTACTAACATAAACGTGTCATAGATCGTCTCTCTGAAAACACGCTACAAATTCGCTAAAATCTGACTAAAGACCCTCCGTAATTATATTCTGTAAAAGCACTAGAGAGTCTCCGTAACTGTTTCCTGTGAAAACTTTCTGAAAACTTAAAAAGACACTTTCGCCATGAATTAGTCATATAGAAGCTTATTCTCGTACACGCGCAAACATGCGTCCTCACAATTGTTTCTCGGCTAAACCTTCCTGAACAATGCATTGCCATTCACTCTTGAAAAACTCTGTGGCTCCCACGTGTTATTAATTTTGTCTGCTTAGAAGCATATCACCATACGTGCCAGTGATCCTAATACCAGTTTAAAGAAGTGGCCGAGTGTGCCATTGTTCTTGCGAGAAATGTGCATTCGCGACTCACATATTCCTGCATTCTGACTCGGCCAGGTAGAAAATGCACACGGTAATCTGATTTAAGGTCCGCTTTAAGTGTAGCAGTTCGTTGACTCTGGCATGGTACGTAAGTGTGGCACGCAACGGCGATCCACATGCTTGATAAGGGAAACTGGAAATTTTTCGTGACACGAAAAATGTATTATTTTCTTTTAGAAATTGCTCGATCTGTTTTCGTTAGATAAAGTCAAAGCCTGGTTCTCTCTCTCTCTCTCTCTCTCTCTCTCTCTCTCTCTCTCTCTCTTTCACTGGTACAACCGTGGCTCTGTTACACTTCTTTCCTACCTCGGTGTCGAAATTGCACTGCACATATATTTCGTAGTAGATTCATCGTGATTGGATTGTCGTGTTAATAAAGCGCAGATGGATAAAGAGGCAACGTGGCATTCCTTGACAGAATTTATCAACTAAAATTTCTCTCTCTTTGTTCCCCCGGGCTATTTTTTAATTTGTTCTCTGCCTGAACAAGCTTTATTAAAAGCAACTCGCTGTGTAGGCGGATGGGGGAGAAAGCTTCTTCGAAAGTCTCATCTCTTGCCGACTGTAAAACTGTCGACCCGATAGGGTCACCATGAATTTTCAATATCGTCACGTGCAAATCATTAGGCCCTGTCAACACGATTTACACTTTTCCCCGTGCATGCGTAATACGATGAATTACGAGCACTCGCCGTGCCTCGCATAATAACGGGACCGGCCTTATAAAAATGCAGGTGACTTCGGGGTTCTCTTTGAAATGGATTATAAATGATACTCGTCAAACAAAAAAATCGCAGTTCCGTGTGGGAATAATGGGCAAATTTATGTGTTTCCCGTGCGGAACGGCGGTTCATCGTGGAATAGAGTTCAATTGCATTCTGTCGGTGCATCGGCGCGCGTAAAAATAATTTGGTCATTTCACCGTGTAACATAGACGAAAGATCGACTACATCCTTTAGTATCATTGTTCGATGCATTCATTTCAATGCAAAGCTCGACTTATTTATAGCCGCTGAAAAATATTATACGAGTAATAAATTCGTTTCTTTCAAATCGATATAAGTTCTACATATATGAGCATTTCTCTCCATGTTTCAGAATACTCTAAAGCAGGAAATTGTTGGGATATTAAAGTATCATTAGCGTTGATTATAATTGAACGTCGGCCATCCTTCGGGTCGCGTTTAATAGCCACTAACAATCTTGTTCCCTTAATGATATTTATCGCGTTTAAATGAAACATATCCACATAACGAGGATAACGATGTATACACTGTTTAGATAAAGCGAAATTCGTAGATTTCTATGAGTGAATTCAACCGAAGCTTGGTGGAGTTTGTGTAGACGGTGCGTAAATTTAGTTAGTCGAGTACATCAACAGGATTAAAACATTCCATACAAGAGCTAAATACCTGAAAGGGCCAGGAAGCAAATTGCCCCTTCGTTCATTCGGCAATTATTCCGCCGAGAAATTCTCCACCGCCCAATCATTTTCACTTTTATCCCCCATTTAATCGTGGAAGCGTCCACGTACATTGCCTTATTTGTCCAGCAAACGCGTTGGATTCACAGTGTCTGTCGCGAGCCAGCGTCAGACATCCTTCGCGCGCAATTCGATGCGCGGTCTCGGATAATACACGCGACCGTTCTTAATCAGTGTATCCCTGTGAATTTATAAAAGCAACACCATAGCGTGTGCGTGTCGTAGTAGGTCGACCGGTCTTCGTCTCAGATTTTCCCACATATACTCTGGCCTTCGTGCAAGCAACAGCCTTTTATATCGATGGCCTTGCCGTCGAACGTGCGCTCGTAGCAAGTGCGTTGTCTGTTTATATCTCGGCAATCAGGACGCTTGCGAGTGCCCGTTTCCTTTTTCTCTCTTTTCTCGTTTTCCTTCGATACGCGCGCTACGTGGGTGGCTGTTACGAGTGCTCGTAATAATATATTCAACGTTACGATCGCGGTCACGGATTCGCGGTATCGCGGCGTTGTAGGTGAAAGAACGTGCACTGCGCCGAGCAATTACAGGATCACGTTTCTGGATAATTCGCGGCTGTTCAGACGAATATCAGAAATAAAAGGAATTAACGTATTGTGGGCTTCGATCTAAATTACCACTTGCACCTAAGCCTCATTCGATATGGCGTGATTACTTTGCGGAGAGACTGTAGATCTGCCAGATGTCTTGCGACTAATAAAGTTGCTCGAGTACTTAGGTGATCCTTTAATTGTCCCGGGAATTGTCTTTTTTCCGCTCACGTTTGGGCAATAACTTGAGAACGTGAGCTAAGTTAATGATATCTACGCTCAGCGAGTATATAGGTAGATATTATACAGAAAGAAATAAAAAGTGTAATTCATACGAATCTGTGTAATAACAGCGAGGAAGCAGTTGCACGCAGACGGCGTCGCAAAGGTAAAGCACATTTCCATTTCTATGACACATCGTCGTGCTCACTATCCAGTTCTGCCGTGTAAAGAAATCCTTCGCCTGTTTTGTAATCCGATCTGTAACCCGTTTTTCCCGCGACAAGCATTCTCGATCAAGTTCAGAATACTATCTGATTACAGTCACCTTCAGCCACCTTTTCATACCTTTTAATTCCATTTCGGAGCAGCTGAATCCGTCCTCAGACGTTCCCTCGTGTCAGGGTGTTAAGCTGACTGAACATATTTTTATTAGAACGCAGAATATACATATATCTGTGGCGGTAGTAAATTCATTTTAAATCTTCCATGCTAACAAATGAGCCAGAAATCTACGGAATAAATCTCGTAAGAGGAAACGGAGCACCTTTAAATTAAGGAATTTAACGTATCTCGTAAAGCTTCATTTCTCGAGCAAATTAGTCTGTTACTTTACTACGCAAGATTCTGAAAAGAATCGACCTGCTGGCAGAAATACCTAGGTCTGTTCCACATTTAATTTATTCGCATCACGAACGATTCGATGCTTTCGCAATCTTTGCCCATTTTGCTCCGCGCAATGTATCGCGCACGATTCGAGCAGAACAGCAGACATTACGTCTGGGTACATGCATTTTGTCGAGGTTGGCTGATCACGATTGCACGAAGCGCAGCCTCGTCTCCGTGGTACACGGGTAACACGAAACTTTTCTTCGACCTCTGCTTCTCTCCGTCCTGCCACTGATATTGGAAATACATCGAGCGGCCACTTCGACAGCCTGTAATATGAAAATGATTAAAATATGGAGAAGTCTGCGGGAAAGTTAAATTAAAGATGAACCAAACTTGGGCAAAGCCCCCTCACGGCCCAACAGAAATTGCATTTTACCGTGTCTCGGCTATTTTGTCGACTGGCCGAGAGAGATACCTTGGCCCCGCGAAATTTATTGGCGGACCCTCTGCAAACTTTATTACCATTCGCCAGAATGTTGCTCCGTTTATTGGAACCCTTTATTCTTCGTTATACAACTCGGCAAACGGGACGATTAAGTAGTATCGTTAATTCGTATTTGTTCAATCATACAATATCATTCAATCTCTATTTAGGTAATGTTCGTGAATCGTTGTATCTACCTATGTGTCGTATACCAAGAGGACTAGGTATATAAGTCGCTTACAAACGGAAATAAATCGAATCATCCGCGGCACGTCACGGCTCCAGATGGAGCAAATTCAATTACGGAAAGCAGACGTTGCAATTCTTGTGCGAAATCAGACGTTCTTGCCCTTTGTACCATCCGAAAGATCGTCGACGACAATTTATAATAACGTCTATTCCGTTCTCGTTTCCCGGGCGTCTTCGTAATACAGCGAAATTCGCGCAGAAAAATGTCCTCGGCTGTTTCGGACTCTTTGTGCGGCACCGAAATTACTATCGCGAAGACGAATGTCCCTCAGGCAACACTGGGAAACACATTAAATGTCTACCGTTCGTACACAGTTAGCCGTGATCCATTACGAGAATGCAGAAGCGTGGTGCGACCAAGCCAGCACACATCTGTAAAATAAGCTCCATCGGATTAGATATCAACGAATTAAAGCCACGAGTTCTCTTCTGCTCTCTGGTGCAAGCTGGAGAAGGTTCCATCGAAAGTGCAGAGCGACGAACACCCCTCCAGCCAACCGGGGCACACCGACGCACGCCGGGCAAAAGACGACGAGAGGGTGAAAAGGATGCGATTTACTTAACGAAAGGACGCGATGAAGAGGGACAGGCACGGGGAACGCTGGCAAACTCTTATTGGACGAAAGAGTTTTGAAGTGTTTGCTCGAAAATTAGATCGCCTTCCGACACACGGATTTTCTTCTTGGCTCGTTTATTAAATACTTTGATCTATATATATAAATATCGTCCCGTTTAACGCACCGCCGACCAGGGAATAACGTCGGCTAACAAACTTCCTTCTTTCCTTCCTCCTCTGACGCTTCCACGCCTCCGACCCGCTGCGCTGCCTCGAGCCACCCAGTTACCCGCTCGAAACTTTGAATTCACGTAACAACACGGCCGAATGGGTGCAAGATTTCAAAGCTGAATTTCATTGGCATGGGAAAGTTGAGATACGAGCGGGGTTTGGTTCACGTTTCTTCAATGAATCTTATAAAGAATAGCTCTGAGCGGTTGCTTCTCCTTAATTTTGTCAGAATTTTAATAAAGCTGCCGGATTACAATCCAGAAGACTGAGATCCCAAGCCAGCGTGAGATGATCTCATTTTCTTTCATAATCATGTACTTCTTTCACGACGGTAATTAAATTTCATATTTCTCCCTTAGTGTAGCCAGTTAACTGGGTCATTTCTCTACCAGGAACGGAAGTTCCTTCCAAAATCGTTCGCCTGAGTCGCGACCTACCCCTGCGAGAACACTCGTCCCCTCGCAAAGTCGTTTGCGCACTTTAACGAAAAGACTTTGCAAGTTTCGCAGCGAAAAAAAAGGGCGGCTTTAACTTGCCCGAGGCGAACAGTCCACGGTTAATTGAAAACTGAATAACCGTAATATCGACGGGGGTTAATTTGTCGCGGCTATATCGGTTCCGCCGGATATCGGTCGACTTTTAATATCAGGATTTACTTGGGTGATCGAGTTACGAAGATCGTTCCTCCGCGCGCTCGCGTATCCTAGTCACGTTCGTAGTAGGTAATCGATTGACATCGAACTTCTGTTCCGCGCATATCCCGCCGCATACTTTTTACTTTCTACAATCTGCTTTTATTTTAACCCCGGATGAGTTAGGGATTAAAATAAGATTTCCGATTCCCTGGGGCGTTATACACAGTAAAAATATCTACTATTACAGGTGAATTGTTTACGAGTTTACTGTTGGCAGAGAGTATTATTGAAACCCTAATAATATATGCCACGGGCGATGAAGAATTCAGTATTTCCCAGAAATAACGCTATGCAAGTTTCATCCAAGCAACAAAGAATTGGAGACAATTATCCCTCCGTGGATTACTAACTTGCACGATAAACTGTTGCATCTTGTGCTAAAACTTCCGTGACAATAGTTAAAGCGTCTACTTTTTCCAGCGAAATGCTCCCGCGTTCTCTCAGTTCCCTCAGTTCTCTCGTCCAGTCTAACACAGTGCGCTCAGTCGTCTGGCCCGCAGAGGGGCTAAATCGAGCTTCTCTGGTCGGAGTTACAATCTGCATACGGACGGGTTAAGGCTACCGGGAGAATTATGAAGTGGCAACGATAAACATTTAACGCGGGGAAATGCAGGATTGCGCGGTCTAGGGGATCACCACATCTGCTTGAAATTCAAGGCGATGTGTGCGCTCTCGCGGCTTCCGCGCCCGGCAAGAAAGACCTTTCGGGGCTTAACCCCATTTACGGTCGAACGTACGGGTTAATGGGTTAAAAGGGTAGGTACGTATACACGTGTAAGGGTGCTCTTCCGGTGCTAAATTTCTTTGTTATACAGCGTTAACGGGGATTGCGTGCGTTGGTCGGTCGATCGAAGGGCCGTTCCGTTGTTAAATGATTCAATTCTCTGTGGCATTTTTGGGCGCTAGTGGTCAGCATTCGCGAGAGATCCCTGCGAAGGAATTCCGGTTTGCTCGCAATTACGATTCCGGAGCAAATAACTCTGCCATTTGCTTGATTTCCATTTCCTGAGGACAGTTACGCGAATGAAGATTTAGCAATTCAGTCCCAGCATTGCATAAATTTGGCATCCTGCAATTGTAAATCAAACTGCACAGAATGTCATGCGAAACATTTCGTAGCAGGTAGATGAGGCAATGGGAACTTTCCTTTTTGTTTCATTTTAATGGGAACTCTTTTAGGTATTTGGTGTGGTAGGATGTTAAATGTTAACGATGCACCTTGTAAAATATTTATCGATTATAAGAGCGTTCGACGAGGTGCAGCTCGGCAGACTGCGACCGCTGGAAATCCACGTTAGATCCAGGATATCGAGGAGCATCCGTTGCAAATTCACGAGAGGACGAAGTTAATCTCGAGCATCGCCAAGTTTCGTGGCGGATCTGGTCCTGGTGCGATAACGATTTTGTGTGTACATCTTGCTCCCGGATATTCGCGCAGCAACCACTAAAAGGCAGAAACCTTCTATCCCAGTTCGCTGCAGGGCCCAAGTTGTTGAAACGTTCGGTTGTTCCCTTGGCTCATCGGGGTGCACTTGCAATTCTATCGCGCAGACATGTAAACTAAGGTTGCCTGTGACTCTGTGGGACAAGTAATCTTCACGTTTCTGTTGCGTGCTATATTCACTTCTGCTTCGAATTTGTACGCCCACGAACGTACACTTTCTATATCACCCACCATTTATGGAAACCATTAACAAATGCCTCTTTAAATAATTAATGAATTTATCTGATCGAGTACACGAATCAGTGATCTTCCTTTTCCACGCGTGTACTCTATTCCCTCCAAATTAAAATTAATCGATACACCAGAGGTCACTTTTTCCACATAATTTGCAATTTATTGCGTTCCTCTTTGAACGGTCGCAACCAGTCAGCAAATGTAATATTAAATTGAGTTATTTAGTCTGTACGTGGGTACTACTACATTGATACGTATGGCGCTGAAAGTATCATTCGCGGCGTGTATCATTGCATTCAAACAGATATTTAAATCTGGCTTATTTGCTGTGAATCCACTCGGGAAATGTTCTCATCGGTGAAGATCCACTATCGAAGGGTTAATTTGATTGCAATACACATTCAATTGAAATAAGTAATTCGTTTACGGTAGATCGTTGCAGAATAAGTGGCAGCAGCTCGATCGGAGGGTAATAACGCGCTGAGAAGGGACAGAGCGAAATTATGGGTATTCGAACCGCGACATACGGGAATTTTATTAGTTACATTGGAATTTCAAACGAGGAATCCCGGGAAAGTTTGCGTCTCCCTCGTCATTTTATTCTCTCTACATCAGATAGAGTACCTACACCTTTTATTACTCCCTTGTTGTACTTAGGCGCAAGGCTGTAATACAAAAAGATTGCTGCAAAGAACACTTTATACGATAATGAAATAAATCTCCTGTGGCCCGCGTACTGGCAGCAGAAACATATATTTTTCGGCTCACAATGACCGCTGATCCCATCAAATTTATTATACGCAGCGAATTTCGTTAATCGGAATACGATCGCAACCCGTAAATCACGACAATACACGCGTCATCGATTTGTCAAAGAATTTTACACGATCCCGATAAAATCTTTCGGAAAATTATAACGAACAGCGGTTCCTGTACGCAGCTTCGATAAAATGAACAGTTCACACACTGCTCACTTCATTCCGTGATTTCCGTGTAATTTCATTTGCATAGGTAGGTACTACAACGATTATCAGTGTCAGAGCAAATCGGCTTTTTGTTTAATTTATTTTACAGGAAGGTGAAGAATTGGGATTTTTAAAAAGTGAAGCCTTGATGCATCGTCTGCGTTTCATCAACGCATACTCACCAGAATTTCAAGTCGCTTTCACTCAAAGTGCCTCGGCAGTCAAAATGTCAAGGTGGCCGTTAGTTTGGCTGACCGGCAACGGATCTGACAAATGTTAAAAGTTCCGTGGAGAGACGCAACAATTCACCAGGTTCCCTCATTACGTGTTGCACGGGGACGCGCCATTTCAGGAATGCCAATATGACGAATTTCCCCAGGGACAAACCTGGGACATCCTTGCTCTATGTCGTGGAGACACGTCCGAAGCCATCGACGCGATAGAGTCTTGTTTCATCGGTTAACGTTAACACACGCATACAGCGTTGGCACGTTGCCTACGAACACGCGTCGAATTGGACGCTGTTGTTCGAGGTATTCACTTAATGCCAGCCTTTGGGACCCGTCTTGGTAAGCTCTGCGGCGACGCACGCGGTGAACGACCCAGAAATTCGGTGCATCTATGCGCGCCGGCCTAGGTGACTGGGTGCATGCAGGTGACTGGCCGCGCGATGCTCGGCCATGCAATTTTCCCTTACCATGCAATCACCTGACACGAGGATTCGGAAAAAGGAGGAACAGGTTCTATTAGCTATTCCATTTCGATGGTTTCTCGCCTATAGCAACGAAAGTGCCAATAATATCGTGAATGGCCGATGCAATCATGCTGTGTATGTACGCTGCCCCGAATGCCTTCTTTGGATAGTTTCGGGCTTGCCTTTTTATAGTTAGTTATTGCTTTCCCACTGAGTATTTCATCCGATACAACTTCTACTTTTTGGTAGCGTTGAATGGTGATTAAATAATAATGTGACTTCATTACGTAGGAACCATATTACATGCCTGTATTGTTGCGAGTTCCTTCAGTGAATAACTCTCGAGATGATAGAATTAAACGAAGTGTCGAAGTAATCAGCTGTTGACGGCTATTATTCATGCAAAGCCCATTCGTGGAACGTGCATCCTTTATGCGAATTCCCT
Organism: Andrena chrysosceles; assembly: GCA_963855975.1. Classification (NCBI taxonomy): domain Eukaryota; kingdom Metazoa; phylum Arthropoda; class Insecta; order Hymenoptera; family Andrenidae; genus Andrena; species Andrena chrysosceles. The sequence goes on along the minus strand of OY979766.1, from coordinate 1,562,149 downwards.
TTATTGCGGGCTACAAGCCTTGGGTTATTGCAAGGAATTTCTGTCTGCCGCTGCGAACCACCGTTACCGTGCTGTTATGTAACTTATTCATTTAATTTATTATACGCGCGGGACTGGCCGTGCAAATTTGGCAATGTAGATCAATTGGAACCATTGACCATGTTGAGATGTATAATTCTCCGCATTCTGCAAGAGGATATTTTCGAGAATCGTTTCGCTCACTCAGCTACAAACGACAGAAATACTTATGTCGTACGATTTCTTGGGACGCGAGGACGTTATTCGAGAAGGAAGTCGCGACACGTAATCGCCCGCGTGGCGGCTATTTCACGAGATCAGCGTAATTGATTAGTCATACGTGAATCAAGCACTCGGCATTTAGACCGCAAATCGCGACGTACAATGAATTTTCGAGCTGCAGCTGCATATCATTTGAGACTCGGCTTGTATTTTCAGATGCACCGCGTACTGTTCGCGTATGTGTAACTCCTCTCGCGTTTCAAACGTATCAGGTGTCAGAAGCCAGTAAACACGCGTTACGTTGCAATTATTTTTATCGTATTATATGTTTCGTTCAGGTAAACAAGAAATCCAGCCATTCTGCGAATTTTTCTCTCGTGGGAACGAGATTATACCGTGCTGTACTTGTAAGATGAGAGATACAAGGACACGCCTGTGAATCTTACAGCGCTGGTTGTGAATCAGGTCTTTTGGGATATATGTAGGTAATTGATATTACAGTGTAATAAAAACCGGGCGCCAGGATGCGACGCAACTATCATAATTCTGCTGCCGTTGGACTGCTTTCCTGTAATTAAAGGGACAATATGCATCGTTGATACATGTACACTGACGGTCCTTTATGTTACGACTCTTTTTCTTTATTTTTTAAGCTTAAATAGAACTCTTGGCAGAGTGTTATAAAGCTATACGCGAAGTTTTGCAGAATGATTTACAATTACCTATTTGTGGTACACTAGGTATAGTAAGATACATGAATCGATGAAATTGTATAAACTAAGCGTATGTTTATAACTTTATACTTTTAGGCCACATTTTTTGAAAAATTTAAAGCAAGGATCTAATATTTAGTGGTGGAAATAGGCTGAGCTTTCTCAATTTTTTTTTATTAACTCCACATGTTTGGACTTTGGAGCAGCGTTTCAGAAGTGCAAGTGTGTTGCATGCAGCAGCGATTCTCCGAAACGGATTTCATTCGAGGCCGTAAATTAACGTAACATCAGCCGCAATGCCAGAGCACAAGGTCGTTTCCCTTCTTTTTGCTCTACTTTGCACTTTGCATGCATATCTTCGGTTTATTGCACCGCCAGTTCGATAGGACTACGGTGCTAATCGTCGCTCGAATTACCCAATTTCGTCGGGCCAATATTCTTTTATCGACTTTTCCCAGTCGAATATTTCGCCGGACGCATTTCAATACTCGTTAAAGTTTCCTTAATTCCCTCGGCCCCCGCTCTTATCGCTCACTCTACTGTATGTTTCCAGGACAACCATTCATGAAATATTCTACGTAAATCTTCAACGTTCCGATGTCGCCCGCTCGTTATACCTTATTTATGTAATACGTTGATACGTGCCGTGGTGATACATGTAATGTTAATACACTCACAACGCAGTCGGTTTAATTTTGTAATTACAAAGCTCTTACGCTAGTGGAGGTCGCAACGTTGATTCGTGTAGTTGATTATGCGAGGAACTATAACAGCATCAAGCGTTACGAACGCAGGCATGTTGCAATTACATTTTCGGTTTCCCCGATAGTCGAGCATGTCGATCGCAACGTGCATATCTGACAGAGATTGCTCTGATCACGCTCCTGCACGTGTCGATAATATTCGTACAGGAAATGATCGTGTAACATTTCGTTATCAAATTCAGTCGTGCCTTCGATCAAATGATCCTACATATTTAGGGAATGTGACGGAAAATTGTGAATCCTCTTCCTGCGAGCGTTTAGACTCGTTTCCCAAGTAGGTATTAGGCTTTATTTTCAGAAGCGTCTCCACACAATATACAACGTAGTTTCCCTGTTGTTGCACCCTTGAAGTTTGTATATCGTTTGAATATTTAGATACACCAGCTTTCCGCGCACGAAGCAACAGCAGAAATTCGTAGCGCCGCGATTTATCGGAGCAGTAAATTGAGAGATAACAATGCGGTCCTGCGCACTTAAAATGCTCAAGGCGATTACGAGGTGCTATGATTTTATTTTCGCAATTACCTTGGCGAAAACTCGATATCGCGGGGTCAACGTGTGGGTGTATTTTTTTTTCCAACAAAGCTACGCCCCACGATGTACCCTATACGAAGTTTCCGCAACGATATAAATTAATAAGTGAGTGCTACGAGGTTTCCAATAATCTACAAATATATCTTACCTGAACACCGTAGGGCTCGAACTAACGTAGGGATAGCTCGTGAACCCGATAATTGTTGCTTCTCCGATAGAGACCAGGATTTATTAGGACGATTACTCAGAAGGCTGTTAGAACGTTGCTCGTATATTGTGTATCACAATATCTATCTCATCGATCGAAGTTTTCTGTTTAATATCCGCACTTGAGCGATATATGCAAAACTTTATCGGAGTATTTATTTAAACAATTCATCTTCAGAAGGGGGCGGGGAATGATGCAGGTTACAATCAATTGCTGCAAAGCGATAAATTATGCTTTTACATGCCGAAGAATAAAATTATAGTTTATCCAAATATAGGCTGACGTGAACGAGGCAACACTCGTATTATAATCTATCCGGTCCTTTGAACCAGCATGCCTGGGAAATTCGTTTTGGGCAAAGCGCTTTGCTGATTCCACCCTTCATGCACGTCATTAAACTTTCCACAAGTTGTTACTTATTCCCTCGCGTCTGTGTATGCGTGCATGTGTGCAAGCAACTGGTTACGATTCTGTGTACCGAAACGTCGAATCTCCTTCGGCTCTTACTGGCTGGATAAACTTGCGGGAAACTTTTGAATCAGACACATGAATCCAGACGTAGGATATCCTCAAGGGAAGAAGTGCATGGTTAACTTTCCATTGCGCGAATTGCATGCGAACAGATTTTCTGCCTCCTTCCCGTCCGTTTTTTATTTACCGAAAGAATCCACAGAATACAATTCTTTCGGTCTTGCACGGGCCGATCGAATACACGCTTGGCAACGATACAAATTAATCTTGCAACTATTTGCTCGTTAGCGAGAAATTGGTACGGTTTTCGCGAAGTTAAAATTGGAAATACGTTTATCGTATTTAGGAGCACAGAAATATCTTACAAACAGACCTCTAAATGGTTCGTGTACACATCCTCTTGACCGAATTCCTGAATGCTGGGAGTTAATAGAATATAAATAGACTGGAAGCATTGTGAATTATTTTTCGAAGAGATTGCAGCTCTGGAGCTCTGTAGATTTTTTCTTCGAGTTGTGTACATCCTTCGTTTCGACGCTCTGTCAATGTTCTCGTAATGCGTTTCACGGAACAGAATTTTTCTTATTCGCGCCCTTGCGCGGAGCTTGCGAATTATTTTGCACCGTGACCTCCTCGAACTTCGCTCAACTAGATTTACGTGCAGATTAGCCCCGGCCTCTTTCATGAATTATTTACTGTAATATTTCCCGCGTCACGGCCCGAATAGGAATCCAAATTTTCTATAACTCCAACTTCTTGCAATCTGATTTTACATCGAACTATCGCGGGTCGATGTATTTATGGTGCTCTCGTGTATGCGCGCTCGGAACTCCTCGGTACGTGTCCTGCACTCCTATATACCCTCGATTCCATCTCAGCCGGAGAAACTTTCGCGAAACTAGTTTACCCGTGATCTGGATGTAACTTCCGCGGAGGTTATATTAAGCAGTCGCTAAATCTTGCAACCAGACACACGCCAGGACCGATAGGCTGCGTGTCTCTGTCGTGGATACACAGATGTTGATTCCGACTGCCTTCGTTAAGGATCAAGCACTATTTAGTATTTATGCCTTGGGTTAAGAAGTTCGGTCGAGAGTTGCCGTATACACTCTGATTGCACACGTTTGTGATTGGGTTTGTACGCCCGTGACGTTCGTGTTGAGTTTCGATGGGAGAGATCTGTTTCTGATCGTCGAGTTGCTTGTGTCAAAATAATAAGGTGAGGTTTGTGTTTCCTTCTACAAAAATGGGGTAGTAGCTACCGAGGCTAAATCCGAATCGGGTTGACGAGACACTTTGCCATAGGTCAAAAGTGGACCCAGCTCCTGCTGTCCTAGGATTAATCCTTTGCGGCGCAAATGTGCCCCGCTAGCGCGCACCGAGCTTTAGATTAATATTATCGTCGAGACCCTTGGGGATACAATCGCGTACAATTCAGGTAATTGGTAATAATGATGGTGGTATGATTAGTTGAGAGAAAATTGAATAGATTCACGTGATGGCAAGCGTGATGCGCGAGTGATGTATCTTTAGTGTAGACCACCGAGTAAGAATTCTGGTTTCTCGTTTCACAGTAGAGTGTCAAGAGTCCGAGGCAAAGCCCAGTTTATTGCACTTTCAGGCGATAGGTCCCAAGAGTTTGCGGCAAAATGCAGAATCCTACTTGGGTTATTCAATCTCGAAAGCCGCGTAAATTTGAGTATTCATTTGCAAGAATCTAAGTCGGTATATCTATAAGCCTTTGCAGTAAATTGTAGGATATCACTTTGTTTAACCATGTTCCATCTTTTTGGAATATCAAAGCCCGCCTAATTCGAGCCCGCCAGATTTGTGAATTACGTTTTATGTATCTCTTGGAATAGATCAGCATCTTTATATACGATACGATCTTCTGACATACAGGAAGATACAAATAAGCATTGGTTATTTGAATGCTCTGTCTCTATGAAATATTGAAAGAAAAGCCGGGCAGGGATATTGGTCCACTACGTATAGTATCCTTTGAACAATCTTCCTGAACGTTTACATCTGCTATCCCAAGAAATAAAGTACTTGAACCCATTTTCTTGGGGTGATAGATTCCATAAAGAGTATAGGTTTCTCTCCCGTAACATTTGTACTCATTAGTACATATTTACAAACCATCTAAAGACAACTAATTCATCAAAATTACTCTAATTCGTCGTATCGCGACACACTTTACTCCAAGAGGAACTGCCCTATCAATGCTTTATTGCACGAGACAGAAGAACTGCGAAAGGAGTCCAAATTAAGTATCTACAATTAAGTGTCTGAATTCAAACGAATTCACAAATTGAACATAATTTTTAAGGCATGCATAGATAGAGCGCGAAGTAGGAAAGCGTGAGAGGGAGAGAGAGAGATGGAGAATGTCGTCCACGGAAGATAAGTAAACTGTAAGGTAAGTCGAACGCGAGCTAAATCCGATAAGTCCGTGGAATCAATTCGTTGCACGTAGGTGACCTGTGTATATTTATCTTTTCACGTATACCTACCGGGTAATATGTACCCGACGCGATAAAAGCGCTGCCGCTCCTTTCGAACACACGCACGTGTATTTCTGGCATGTGCATGTGTGTATGTGGGTGAATGATAAGAGACAGCTTTTCGCCCGAGAAACTTTCCTACGCGTCAATCAATAAGAACGCTTCAATCTCCGCGGGTAGTGTCATCCTGTTATAAAGAGAAACTCGTTAATGGTGATCGTAAATTAAACGTCTATCTGGACGTTGACTCTTCTTCGTCGAGACAGAATAATAATATCGTGACATACATTCTTCTAATCTGCAGGATGTTTTTCATATGATTCATTATTTATATCTGGACGAGCATCGCGGTTGAACGCCCCGATTTGCAGAAATGTTTCTCTCCGAAATTAGTTATATTTACAGATAACATACATTTCACTTCTCTTACCGAAATAGTCGTATAAAAAGCACTGTAGAGGTGCTTCTTGCCACAAAATATTTCCTGTTACATTCTGCCTTTCGGTAACAAAACCTGCTGTAAGGGGTCGCGAACATGTTTCAACACAAAGGTAAAGCATATTTGCAAATTTATGGAATGAACAGCGTTCCTTTTTCTCCCAACCTCGGTGGAACATGTGGTGCAACAGTAGCTTAAAGTTTTGCGAAATAAAAATGAGAGTCTTGCGCCAAAGCCAGCACGGCGGTTTCTTTGAAGTACACTTAACAATGAAACGAGATTGCTTTGGATCGAACCGCGGAGTTGAATGAACAAAAGAGTACCAGATGAATTGAACTGGAAAAAAGAGGTAGCATTGTTCCTTTGCTCCATTGAAGCCAAAGACGTTGGTAGAATGTTAGGCTTAGCGTCGTTAAACCTTGATAACACCTACACGACAGCAATATTTGCAGTAGGATATATCATCGGAATCGTAAACTTTAATAATACTCCGAATGCCACCATTCTGAACTGTGCAATATTTTTTCTGCATCGATCGCGATTACAAATGAATGCCCTCAGAATTATCGAAATGACCCCAACCGCGTGCCACGCCCTGTATTGGTAATGGTAAAAGAAGGTGGACCGTATTTTCCGTCACTCTGCTTCGAGGTGGACTTTTAAATTCTACAGGGTCGTAAAATAGGTCCTATCAGTCCTAGATATCTGAAAGAACGATGGCGCGAAAACTAAACTGGCGAAACCCTTTTGGCCGGAACAAGACAATGCACTTCCACCCTCGTTCCTCGCATTATCTTCTCGCCTCGTAAGTTTCCTCGCTATTATAGCGCTTACTAAATCGGTTTTGCATAATCCCGCTTGAAACTGGCGCTGCCTGCCGTCCCTATCCTAGGATGAATCGTACCTTCGAATTTACTTTTACACGCGCACGCGTACGTCTGTGTTTGTAGTCGAGTCAAGTTCTCATATTCCGTATTCCTAAATCTGCAAACATATTTAACGCAGAGATACGAAAGCGTAATTTTATTAGTGTAATTATTTGTAGAATATCCACCGAATCCACCGTCTTATTTGACTTGGTTTGTCATTTTTTACCTCAGAATTGATACGTGTAAATTTCAAATTAAGAAGTGAGGCGTGATTCTTACCAGTGGCGCACTCAGAATTTAATATTGGGGGGAGCCGAGTTAAAGGGATAAAATTATATATTTAATGCAAGTACAATAAAATTCATTAGGTGATTTTAAAATTTATTTTCAGAAGAAAAATCAGTTTTCGTTTCTTTTCAGAAGGCCTCCTCTTTGGGGGTGCTAGGGCCCCTTGACCACCCGTCTAAATGCAGCACTGATTCTTATTGAAAATTAAACACGAGCATCACACCGGAACCTCTATAAATACCACTGTCACTGAAAATAGAGACCCAAAACTATATTTGCCTTTTTCAATTGGACAATGTTTCTATATCTTCAACAATACGACAAAGAACTGTCTGTGTACAGACTCGAACCGGACGCACTGTATAACACGGTGACTACAATGATTTATAGTTTGTGCGAAACGAGCCACAGAAAAAGATACGGCAACGTCACTTGTAGAGAGAAGAGACAACGTAATAAATCAGCCGGAGGAAAACATTTGTTACGACCGGGGAGGAAATTACATGGACGGGCCTGTCAAAACGCTGTCAAGAGGCGCGAGCAGCAATGTAAGAAACATTGTCACACCGGGTGGAGTTCGATGCACCTAGTACTTAATAATTAAACCGTGTGTGCAACAATGCAGCAAACGCGTTCAATGAACGTTTGCGTATGCATCTCGGTACGTCAGTTTAAGCGTGCTGTACGCACATACGTATATCTCAGCAATAATCCATACAAACTAACGTCGTCATCGATGGCATTCGGCATTATCGGATTTGTAAACTAGTCACCGGTCATGGTGGCCATCTGCAAACTCATTGATGGGCTCCGACTACTCCATGGACGTTACAACGCTTCCAGGCTCCTCTCTGTTGCGTCCCCGTTGTATCATAATCACAGCAGCGCCACTGAGGTGTAGATATACACAGAGAGATATTGTCACGGATATTCGAAATTCAGGTGCGTCCAGGATCATCTCGCTTCCGTATAATTTGAATATTTTCCTGATTCGACGTGAGCCCAGGATCCAGTTGACTCTCCTCCACCGATTCACTTGATTTCGTGCCACGCTTCGGCCTGAAAAAAGTACTTTCCTACTACATAATCGGAATGCAGTGTATACTGGAATGGCAGAATCGCCGTTGGTTTATTTTCCACGTTTTCCCTCTTTCGGCAAAGTTGTACGAAGGGTGCCGGGCGTGGGGGCTGAAGTCCCGTCATTTCTCCCTTAATTTACTCTCGGAACCATCTCCGTAACGACTCCGTGGAATTTTTACGGTTCGAAATGAATCAGAATCCGGATGGCTCGTAGAAAGGTAGCCGACGGTGGGTTATCATTTCGCGGATGAATGTAACTAGGTCTGCTTCGGTCGTTACAATTTAATGCCGGGCCGAAAGTTTAATGAACGATCCGTGATTCACGGTATCGTGCCGGAGCGAGCATGGAAATTAAGGAAACGGAAGAACTTCGTCTGTGGGGATAGAGCTAATTGGCTCGATCGAAGGAGCAGCCTTGGAAAAAAGGATCCTGGTTACGCCTTTCGCGATCGTCGCGCGATTGGATGAGCCATCCTCGTCATGGACTTTATGGGCCATAATACGAAAGCCCTCTCGACTTATTCCTAATTGGCGGCGCGAATGGAATTTCAGTTGGGGGCGATGCAAGCCCCGAAGGCTGAAATTACATAGCGGCTCTTACGTTCGCGTGGCCGGGGCTTTATCGGCGAAGATTAGATACAGCGATCCGCGGCCGCAGCTGTGCGTATATAAAATTACGCTGCGAGTTACGTTCCTCGTTCAAGGCCGATTCCCTTTTTAACGTTTCATTTGCTCGAACGCAAACTTACAACTGCAAATTAAAAGTTATAATTTCCACATCCTGCGGCGAGGTTCCAGCGCGCCGAGTACACAAGCGTACAGAGGGGGACCTTCGTGCGACCGGGTACCTCGAGCACCTATTAAAGGATCGATACGGTTCGTGCTTTGTTCGGCAACTTCGGCTCTGCCCCGAATTCAGTGTGATCGCTGTGTTGAACATTGGGGAATTTATTGCCAGCTCACTGGGACATCATTATTAGTGCACAAACTGCATTTAAAGTATCTCCGATAGAGTTTCGTATAATTATCCTCGATATTTCAAGCCAGTTGGAAAAGTGGATGATTCTGTAAATTCGGTAAACGGAGTTCTTTTATCTCAGGTTCAGAATTCAATAAAAATTCCATCTTTGGAAAGAAGAAAAGACTGTTTCAATGCACTGTTCTGACACGCTAGTGTTACCTGCAGCTTGTCTGAAGGTGAGCTCCATTTATGTTTACGTACGTTTCTGCGGGAGAAGTTGAGAAGTTGCTCCCGTGTGATAACTCGGACAGATTTACCGGCAAACTTCCGGACATCTGTGATTTGCGCTTGCAGTTATTTGGGCGATATCGGTTTACGCGGGGACTCGGTCCACTAGCGATTTCCCAGGCCGCTGCGAGCATCAGACTTCAGATGCCACCCAACTTCCTACAATTCCCCACCGACTCTGTACGATATTTTAGTATCGAGGGTGTCACATCGGTAGAACGATCGAATTCGTGGGGACGCACCGACACACAGTCGCGACTTTACGAATTCTGGTAAAAAAATTTTACGGTCCCTCGTACGTCGCTGCCTCTCGCCGCTCGGGTGGGTCCCTTCTTCGTGGCGTTCGAATATCAAATCGAAAGATCGATAGTCCGTCGACCTCTTAGCTCATGGAACTTCCTATGTATTTTATGAACATGATACTTGTGTTCGAAAGGGGGAAGGCCTGGCTCGCGTGTTGCGAATAATACATCGGGTTGGATTTCAGTATTTTGTAGATGCAAAGGAATTACGTCCACTTGATCCTGATTCATCGCCAGCACTCTGCGGTCGGGATCCTCGCGTGTGAACACCGCGAAAAACTCTCCCTATCAGCTTTTTGCCGGACATCGAAGCACTCAGTGGCGCGTGGATGCTGGAGGGTTTGATCCTCGCATGTCGCGCCGCTGCTACACGATAGATTACTATCGCGAAGCTAGCTGAGGGCGCGGCGATTCTCAGGTGCAGCGAAAATCCGTGTGCTCCTTACGACTGCGCAGTTTGCAGACTCGTGATACGCACGGATTTAGAGAAACATCCATCCAATGTAACGGACTAACTGTCACAGTGTGGATACCTGTATTCTATTAGCTTTTGAATCTTCTGGAGCGGAACAGCGCCGTATGTAAGGCATGGAGCCAAAGAGGAAGCGAGTATATCTCGTGATACACAGATGCTATCATCTTGCTTTAAGATATAGATTCAAAGGGCCACTATGGTCAACGATGAAAATATATAGGCACGTAGACGTTTCAAGCACAGTGGAGTCAGAAACCCCCCGATGGAAGTCGTGATTTCGGAGCTTTGTAGAGGGGAAAACGCCTCCTCTATCTCCATTCTCTTGTGTCCCTTTCTCTCGCCTCTCGCCTCTCGCCTCTCGCATCTTTCTCCTCCCTAGACTTCCCTTTACGGCTCGAAGCACACACGAGGCACGTTCGAATCGGCGAGGGAAGACTGGCCTCGTGTACAGCGGGTGGTGGACGTGGGGCTGTGTGCCCGGGCAAATTGAAGAAACGGAAAGTATGTGCAATGGCCAAATGATCGCGCTGTGGCCGCAGTGGACTCGGAATCGCAACGTACGAGGTTACGCCGCGTTGCTCAAATTGAATACAGCCCAGAACCGGAGACGTTGCCAGGGGCTAACTTCGCGAACGTTCGCGAGTCTCGAAGAGAAACAAGAAACGACGTTAACTCCACGTTATTTCTACGGAACTCTTTGTTCCGGTGGGGAAATTGTTTTACAGTTATGGTGGGTGTTTAGTCTCGGAAATGTTTCGCTTGGCTTTGTTTCGTGGAGCTTGCTTTGTCGAGCTTGCACGTAGCGACGGTTGCAACACTAATACGGCAGTATCGATACGAAATACGAGGATAATGCGAACAATCCCTGTCGTATAACTTGTACAGTACATACCGTCATTCAAACGGTTTCGCGTAAAATTATACTTTATAATCTTCTATATCATTCGATATTACCATTGTTCCATTCCAGAAACATGGCAGATTGTACATCTACTTATCAGCATATTTTCATTTTCTCGCTTCGATAAAAAAAATTGCCGCGCAACTGTCGTTCACCGTGGTGTTTCATACCCGCGGCGCGGAACACGTGGGGAAAGGTACGGTGAAAAACGGCGAGCGTAATCGACCACTCGCAATATCCTGTGCGTGACTCGACACGCACCCGATAACAGACGATTTAACGTTCACTTATCGCTGGGCAAACCGAAGCTCGATAAGATACCCGAAGCCGAACATCGCGATACAGCGATCAGGCTGCGTCGCGTCGCGTCGCGTCGCGTCGCGATCTGACGGATTTAAACGCGAGCCTTAGTTTCGCACGCAGGACCAGGCTGAAATTGCCAATTAGTCGGCTATCCTGTCTTCGCGTTGGTCCGTGGCAACACGGCAAGCGCCTGCCGGATAAATAATTGGCAATTTCAGGTGGGAGTCGCTGGATGGTCAAGATACTCGTGGCAGGTCATTTTCTCCCATTTACGTGGACGCGGCTAGCAAGGTCCGGTCCAATGTTCGCTCCGATGGTATTAGTAGGACACGAGTGTGTTAACGCGAAAGAGAGCCTCTGTGCGGGCCTGTTTCGAGAAGGTTGCTTAATACTTTCAAGTTTTTCATTCAAACTTCTGCGGGATGCCAAATGACCTGGAAAGTCGCACTTGGTATCACGCATCGCGACTCAACACCACCAGGATACCTCGCACGGTACATTTGAAGGGTAAGGGGAAAACGGGGAATGTCACAAAACAGCTTTATCGAGAAAATTAAATTTTGCTACTTTAGTCCACCAGTAAAGAAATAAGCTTCAATGCATTTATCTGCATTATTATTATTATTTATTTATATATATCAACGGGTCAAAACACTTTATTATATAGTTAAGACTGAACATAAGTATCTTAGAAAATCAGATAGATGTACAGAAAAAGTAATAACAGAAAGTAAAATACAATAAATAAAGCAGAGTGAGGAGAAGGCAAAAGCATTACATTCGGGAAATCGCTAGGTTAACCGTACGTTTAAAAGAGCATAACGAATTATTAAAAAAGTCGAGTGTGTCGCAAAAACGGTTCGCGGTTACACAGAGACGGTTGAAACAGTTATTGTGGCCGTAGAGAGTTCGATGCTATGTGAGTGCAAAAAGAGTATGGCTTCTGACATGACGCGAAGGAGTACGGAAATTCAGCATTTGAAGGATGTCAGGAGAGGCGATACTGTGATTTATAATTCTATATATAAATAGCAGATCAGCTGAAATACAACGGTGCTCAAGAGACAATAACCCAAGACGCGACATAATGGGCATGTACTTAGTTCTGGCATTAAACAGACATCGGCATATCAGTATAGCGCGAAACCAGTCTAAGAAACTTGTGTTGTACGCTTTCGATTAACGATATGTGCTTTTTATAATACGATATGGGGACCAAATCACAGAGCCATACTCTAAGATCAAACGGACCAAAGACTTATAAAGTGTCAAAAGAGTATTAATATTAGAAAAGTGTTTGGAACAGCGGTAAATGAAATAAACATTCTATACACTAAATTAGATATCAGAAATAAATAAACAATAAAATAATAACCGTTTTACATTATTTTAATATTTTTTTTCAAGTCTGAACAGAGAATAACCCTTTCTGATTTGACAGTTCTGTAGTCCCAGTCACCACCAGCTATCTTATACTATAAGGCAGAAAGTGTATCAAATGTTTGTGTGTTTGTCTGTCGCCTAAAAACTTTCGAGGTCACGAAATGAACCTCAGTTTATTATGCCTGGCTAATCCAAAAAATAAATTTTTTTTATTAAAATCAAAATCTAAATTACGGGCAAAGCCGAATAGCAAAGCTAATATGCTATAAATTACATTTGGAGTCCTTACCGTAGATTCTTTGTTCTTATTGTAACTCCAAAGGGAAAAGTGTTCCGTGCCTGTCTACGTACCAAAATTTTTCCTTCTTCTAATACGTAGTGTTGGTACAGAAAGTTTGCAACCTGTATATCGTATTAGGGGGGTTTCACTGTAAATTTCCCAGCACTGCCGAAAGCGGCTTAAAACGAACTCCGCTCGCGGCGCGTAGCTCGCGGACAAAATGTCTGGTTCGTTGAGCAGATAGCGTGCGTGGGTCCGTGAAGCTTTGATATTTACACGCGTCCGCGTGTTTGAGCGCGAGTTTCGAGAACAAATAAAGAATAACGGGGGCGCGGTCGCGCTAAGCGCCCCTGGGAATATTACGCGTTTAAGCGGAATTCTCAGGAGGAAGGTTAAGTGGATTTCGCCGGGGTAATTGTATAAAAATTTGCTAGCACTTACGCATTCCGTGTGTTCGTGCCCGCGAGTTAGCGTTACAACTTACAACTAACAGCATGCTCCTCGCCACGTGTAACGCTTAAACTGTTTCTACCTCGGTGCGTTGGAAACGAGCCGCAGGTTCAAGCAATAGACCCCATCTTTTCATTAGCAATGCTCCTTGTGTCTGAATTTTCCTTGTCACTCATTCTTATATTTTCTTCTTTCTCTGTTACAGGGTAAGCTTCTTCCTGAGCCAGCGTACAAAACACCGTTCAATCGACCCCTCCCAGGCCGCGCCGGCGGATGTCTACATGTAAGCAAAAGCACGCTTCATTTGCGTAATGGTTGCAGAACAGTTTAACGCCATTTGGATAGTTGTAAGAGGACAGAGTCTCGTTCAAGGGCTACAAAGATTGTAGATAGGAAGTTTTGGAATAGGAACGTCTGACTGCCAGACGAAGCTCGAATATTCTTTGGATTTAAGTTTAATCCCAATCTGATATCGCATCATGTGTCAAGCTTAATTCCACACGAATTTGTCATATTCTTCATTTGATATATTACGTGTTTGTCGGTGCTTTTAGTTGCTTTCTAAAGCTTCAGTGCTCTAAACTGACGGAAACAGAAAGTCGATATATTTTGTGAAGTTCCAGCTTAAAAAGAAGATTGGTAAACGCTGCAAAAGATAGATCGTTGCGCTATAAATGAGAAATCCATTTCCCATTAGCCAGAACTGAGCTAGCAAAACAGTGGTCACGACAAATTCCGGTTCCTTCCTCTTAATTGCTTTGCCGAAATTTAATTCAATTTCCGGGGTGTGTATCGATCATCGACGGGCTGCACGACCGCAGGTACATAACCTTCGGGGCTGAGTTCGTCTCACCTTGAGCCCCTCATTCGGTCGCGCTTATACAAGCCGATTTCAATTTAGTTTTCGCAGTCTCGTGAGAATTCCCAATCGTGTCGGTTGAATGGCCTGGTTCCGGCTCGGTCGTATTTACCTGATCAAGGGTACACTGACGGTGGCTCTCTCAGGCAATGTCCATTTTCGCCGTTGCCTCGTGTTATATGCTATATACTTCCAGCGTAGTATTACCATCTATCCTCTTTGAATCTACATTCTTCTCAATAGTATCAACTTGCGAGGCACTGTATTGTTTGCTACGTTAAGAGACACCTTTTGTATAAAACCTGCTTCGTCGCAGCGCCGTTCTTCTACAGACTGGTGTGATCTGGCCAGTCATTTAGTACTACCCCGCGTAGTGTTTTGAGGCTGTATCTACGTTAGGGTACGCTCGTTCGTAATAGCGTAGAGATGGTTCGGTAACCGTTCGGCTCCTCTTCCTCTTCCTCTTCCTTTTTCCTGCATCGCTTCTTTGGGCTGGAAGACGGGCAGGCGGCGGCTTGTACGAAACGCTTCGCCCCATTGTTCCCGAATGCTGCAGCTGATTCCTATATTCCCGCATATGCCCTTGTACATACCTATTCCGTACGATTGCACGCGCATTGTACCCCACCAACATGCATCTCAGCCGACGGTGTCATGTCAAGAGATATATACGACGCTGCTCGAGGGTATTAAGCGCTGCTTTAGCTCGCGATGAATGTAGTGCGTGAACGCGGTTAACCCCTAAAAAGGGATACTGTCGAGAATCGGGGGGAACAGATCGCTGGCACCGTAGGGGTTGGACACGTAGCAGGGGTGCGTGTAAAGTTGTATGATACTTTGATTTTCAAAAGGCAATTGTTGAACGTGAAGGGTGAAGGTGGCTGGCTTTATGGCTCAATTTTGACACTCTCTTTTAAGAGTCTCCTAAGAGGAGAAGTAGTACTTGTGCTTAGAATTGTGGTAGAATACTACTTAGACTTTCCTCGAAAGCCGCATTGTGCGAAGCAGGATACGATTGATTTTCGATTGGGTATTATCTTCTTCTTGATTGTACGATGGAACGTGGAACATGCTGCAGTTCTGCGAAACGAAACGAACCGTGTAATTTCGGATTCGATCGCATTACCATGGAAAATATCCGGAGCGGCCGAGTAATGAATCGTACACGGCGGCATTGGATCTGAATCAGGGGAGCTATCTCATTAGATCGTCAGGGCCGAAGATCTCCTTTCGAGGATTTGCACGGTGCGGGCGGGCAGAGAAAAAAGAAACATTTCCATGGCTCGAGCGCACTGTAGGTGGCCTTATTTCTTCGATTCGGGCCACTGGTCGCAATCTGGCGTAAATTCGAAAAATTCCACGGCCACTAGAACTTCGGACCGCTATATACATATAGTGCAAGATGGACGAAGATAATCAGCACTCGGTTTTATTGGAAAGCGAATTGTGCAGGCGGAGTCGAAAGAAGCATTGTCCGCTGGAAGCACTCGGAGCTCGTTTGTTCGTTGCACAGCACTTTTACCGGTACTTTACGTGAAATTTATGACACGCCCCGATAGATTGAAATATTATCTGCCTCCTATCTATCGTGACTGACCTACGAATACCTCGATTGAATTAAAGGGATATACCGAATCACTGGCAAGTTATTTATGCCGCGCAAATCCACTGCCTCGATTCCCTAAACAGATTTAGGACTTGGCGGATTATCGTATTCTTTCTCTACGCTTTCCATTTAATAACGTTAATGCCGACGGTCCTATTTTTCACCCAGTACGTAATTTCTCACGTATTCGGAAAATGGGCGCCGAACACACGGCTCGCAACGAAATTAAATGGATTGTACGGAAACAATTTTGCAGCGCTCCTTCCGCTAGAGAAATTGTTGGAACACGTTTTTCTATTTCCGAATTTCGTTCTTTTTTTGGAGAGCCCGGGAGAAACGTTCGTGTCCCACTAAATATTCAATAAATACCTTCAAAATCAAGGCGTACGGTTATCCAGCGGGAAAAATATTGCGTTCTCGTCACTTTTGTGCACGTGCCCCGCCGATACGACCAATTATTCCGCAGGAATGGAAAAACCACAAAAAGGACAAATTGATGCTCGATCTATTTCGCTTTCCGATCAATCAGTTGCGGGCGAGCAGACGACTCGGCAGAACGAATTGCTGTTCCGCCCATGTAAATATAATTCCAGATATAAATGGAGATATTTAGCATTCGAATGGCGGCCTGTTGTTGTTTACACGCGTATTCCATTGTATGGCCACTGCGAGCACGTCGAAACCATATTTAACTCTCGTTTCACCTATTGCTATGAACATCGAATAATATTTGGAACATTAATACCGTTGTCGATGGGGAAAAAAGGCATCGATGTTTCCCTCTAATTTGCGATAAATACTGATCTCACTCAACATTTTCCATGTATATTCCATGCACTCGGCGCAGGATATAATTTTGATCGTTCCGGCTGCCCCGAATTTATTTTCCCAGATATTTTTAATTCGGATGGTCGATTTCTGATAGCAGAAATTATATTACGTTGGCAATTTTTGAAAGCACGCCTCGTTCGCTTACTGCTTCCGACCGACCATCACTCAGTGAAATTACTGTACTGTTTATTCGCGATTTTATTGATATTTGATTGTTCATTAACGTTTATGTTGGAATATAATGGATTTCGGAAAAGCTACCTAAATATCGCTCTGCTACACAGTAGGTATTCAGTTCAGGGGAATATAAGTCTGCATTCATTTGATTCCCCAGATGAGCATGACATGAATTTTTCCAGCAGAATCACACCGAAATGAAGATACAGGGTGATTATCCAGCGACGTCTATCAAAGAGATACCACCTGGTATCCCGTGACGAGAACAATCCTCCGCAGTGCCTCACCGAATTTTATGGCTTCGACCCACTAAGGAGTTGGAATACCATTAAAAAGTGAGAAATGTCCAGGAGGTCCACATCTCTTTGACAGGCGCTGCGAGAGAATCGCCCTCTACAGTCTTTCGTAGATACCTTAATTAAATCCTTGAGCATACGAATCACGCCGTTATTCCCCGCAGAATTCTGACCAGTCGAGTCTACCTCCACCTTTCGCGGAATACCTTTTATCGTTTCATTCCAGAGACCGAGATAAATCTGCATCAACTTCCGTTCGTTCCCGTGCACTTTCCATTCGCTAGATTATTATTTGTGCGCCGCGACGGGCGAGAATTCACTCGTTATTACTAAACGTTCCACGGACGAAAACCGGCGGATCGCGACGTTAAATCAACATTCAGAAATGATGGCGCGACGAGGGGTCCGTTATATTTCCTCGTCGACACGAATGAATTTATGTGGTCCCTGACGTAAGGAAACATTCACGATTGTTTATAGCGGCTAGACGTTCTTTTCCATGGCTGATGTCTCTCCCCCCACCTCCACCTCCACCTCCACCTCCACCGCGCGTACTCGTCGTGCCGTCTAAAATAACCATGCAGCTTCTCTACGCAGAAAAGGGGAGGCCATTGTTTATCGAGTTTATTTGTCGCATTTCCTCACGTTGCAACCCTCAACTCTCCCGGGACACGGTACGCTTTTTTCGAAGTCACGACTCCCGCCATGCGTAACAGCTATGCCGCGGCTCGCCCCGTAACTCGGCCAACCTGTGGAACGAAACCACCCAACTATCCCCGCGGTGGAGTTATGATAAAAAGGCCTGTTCCCATGGCTGTTTACGCGGTGTGCAAAGTATGAAAAGGCGCGGGGGACACGGGGATGATTAAAAACTGTGGGAATTCGCTGCGGACGGTTTCTCTATCTGGAAACGTGAAGAACAAGCAGATCTCCAGCTACGTTGAAATCTGTTGAGCTCGTGGTTGGTCACGGTTGTCCCGCGTTTAAAAGACTTGAAAATCCGCCCCGACTCTGCCACAATGCAGCCGTGCGCGGGCTACAAAAGCGGTGCCGGGACACGTCGAAAAAGTTTGCGAATTATACCATAGTTAATACAGGGTGAGGTCACGCAACTGGGACGGGCCGTATCTCGTTTTTCCCTCAGACTGGAGGTAAATAGTGGATGAAACGGTTGAATGTGGTTCAACCGGGTGTAACTTTCTACGACCATGTACGTCTTTCGCGAATGCAACGATGCAGCTGCAAAATGCAATTACACTTGTGTTCCTGGACAGAACTTTTCCCAGGGATCAATATTTTGCCTTGTATTTGCAATTTTTCTACTATTTAGTACGCCCAGTAATCAGGAAAGTGAAGGTAGTGACTTGAAATCATTGCTTCGAGTTACCTATCTGATGTTTCTTGATACATTGCACCACCTTTTGTTGTTAATGGTAAATGTTACTTACCGATTTACACCCTATATAATAATATCATTCAAATTTCAAAAGTAGAATGTTGGAGGAATTTCATGAACTTCTAGAATTCTTCTTCAGTGGATGATATTTATTTAACAAGGTAAATCCACTTGGCGTCGCACAAGGGGAGCAATTTAATTTCATTGTCCTTAAAAATTATAAGGGGACACCGTCTGCCAAGTGCCTGGACTGACAAAAACACGGAACGGGTATTTGCCGAGCCATCAGTTCAAGTGATCAACAAAAGGACGTCAAAGGGGATCGTAGCTCTTAACGTTTCCAATTTTCTCTAGTTGATGTACAATTTGCTCTATAAAATTTTCTCAATAGCAGCCCGGTGCGGAACGGCGAAACGCGAGTACATATATTTTCCGAAGGAAACGGTGCGGCGAGGTGTAATTTTATTCTTGAAATGAACGTTCTCGTTTGCATTTCCCTAGCATTTAGTGCGTCAAATTTTATCGCCGACGATACGGAACGAGACCGTAATTCGTGGTGCGGTTGAAAACCGGGCGGTTCCTTGTGGGAGAGTAAGCTGAAAGCGGGAAATGAAATGATAAATTATCCAGGTATGTATTAACCACGGATTACCTATAACCCAGAAAACTTGATTTTCCCGAAATGCGGACTGTAATACAGAAATCCTCAATGCCTCCTTTCCGACTTACATTTCCACGAGGCATCACATATCCTTTGGGGATTAGTCTCCATCCTATATTTTCGGAGGCGAATAACGAAGCGACGCCATTCTTTTTACGTAGGTACTCCTTGTTACTTCCCACATCCATCATACTATCCCAGTGATCGTTCAGGAAATTGATTGATCGATGGCTCGGCTGTGACCATCAGAACTTTGTCCTCGTCCTATTATCCACCCTATATAGCCTCTTAACATAAACAGTAGGTGCGTGGCACGTTTACGAGGCGGCCGCGTGTACACGGGGCTACTTATATCGCCCTGGCGAGGCTCATCAAACCGAGTCTTCCGCCATCACGTGTTGGAAGGTATTTCCCATGATTTATTTGGTAGACGGCCACCCTCGGCCCCGTAACGCCCTGCGGCAACCTGGCATTATGCGAGGGCGTATATGACCCCGAAGTTTCACGAGGATTCCGATATTTACTGCCTCGCGTGCGCGATGGTCTTCTTTATGCCGATTTTACGCGGCAGCTGTTGTGTCGCCGTCCGCGACTGCCTATCCATCGTGCTTCTTGCCTTTCCCCACTGAGAAAAATTGTGGAACATCGGCACGATCCCAACACCGATGAGCTTCTTGCGTCGCCTACGTCTGCGAGATCCCTCGGACGCTCTCGATCGTTTTTCTCGAAGAATCAAACGTATGAATTCATAGGTGTACCCAGAAGGTGTACCCAGTTTCTGGTAGAATCTCTGAGGAAGAAAGTGGAATGTGGGCGGTTATAGTCAGACAGCGAAGAACGAATTTTTTAGCGTGCCCAACAATACGGTGAAAATGCTTTTCTCTTGCGTCAAGGGGCTCGTGAAGCACGAGAATGAAATTTAATAAACGGTGTGTTTATGCAAAAGAGAGGGAGGGGAGGGGGCAGGTTCCGTCACGAATTCGGTGACTTCGTTGTGTCGGTTTCGAACGAAGTCACGCTATCATTTTGCTCGTTCATCATACACGTCGTATCCGCGGGACAAAACCCGGTGGTCGTATTTACAGTGACATGGCAAATCCCGCGGAGGTAATTACTGTTACTTGCCGCTCGAAGAGATGCCCCCTCGACGGTCCCTGCGCTGCTAGTTATTTCCACGTAAATTCACTGACACGAACTTTTTTTATCGGTGGACGACGGTTTTATATTCCCTCCGCCTCGTCGATTCGGGATTCATGCGAACCGGGACAACAACGTGACGCCCAGAGGAGATTCAGTCACGACCCGAAATTATCATTAATTAACCAGGGGTTTATGTTCTTTTCCTGCTTGAACTGAAAAATACCAATAAAGGGAAGCTCATTCGTCATTGGATTCGAACCATGTAGATTATAAGTAATAATCTCTATGGGTCAAATTTGGTTCGTTTAAGGCGAATGAATCGCTTATTCGAAATGAAAGCGTGTTATTTCAAGTTTGGCGAATAGTTACATAGTAGGTGCTTCATTAAGTCACTATTAAAAGCTTTCGTTAAAATTTCCACCATCTTTCACGCACGTATGCAGAGTCACGTTGCAAACGAGCACCCTCTGTTTCATTTTTCGAATTAATGGACGGACGTTACTCGTTGCACGGATAATGGGCCCGAATGGGCGCGCATCATTAGGCGTTTGTAAATACCGTGAAAGCGCATCTTCGTCTCTCGCCCTGCCAGCAGCTAAGCGGTTGATTATAATTGGCGCTCGTCGATCGCGCGCACTCTCCTAGCAGCCGTCGCTTTCCTCCCTCAACTATCCCGGCGAGCTTTCGTTGTCACGTAGCGCGGTAAAAATGTGGAACGAGCGCGCTAACTTCATTGCACATAAGTGCCGGCGTGGGAAAGTGCCGGGCCGCTCTTTACGGCCCTCCCAAGAACTTGGAATATCTTGGTGGAGAACGGGCCATTCCTGATGAGAATTACAGCCTCCCTCCCTCGCGCTGTCTGCGACGAACCATTCGGCTGCTACCCTCCCGAGAAAGTCATTGTTCTAACGTGAATTTTCGTCAATTAATCGCCGCTTTCTCTTCCCACCACTTCGCACGAATGTGCCCATTCATTCGAATTACATCGAGACGGAATGGAAACCCATTTAACACCCGACCAAACGCTTCGTCCAGGCCGGTCGAACTAAACGACTCGCCGTTTCGCGGGTTCCGTGTCGCGGTCGCATTTACCAATGGGGTGGGACCACGTGAATGGTGGTTTCGAGTACGAGACGATGTTGTCACACGCGGAATATATTTAGGAGTCAGTTGAAAATTAGGAGCCGAGGCCTTTTAGGAATTGGGTGCTTAAATCTTCGCCAACAATAATTGCGAAACGAAATCGGAGAGAGTATTGTACAGGGACCGACTCCATAGAAAAGTCTTGGCCATTTTTCAAGCTTCCGCAATATCAGAACGCGGGAGCTTTTGTTCGTCGGTGCGATGCATCAGACACTTGAACCCCTTAATGGTCTCTATATTCCCAGCGGGGCTATTTCGGAGTTTCAATATGGTTCACTCAAATTACGTAATTCAATTACACGGAGGGGTGGCCGGAGTCAAGCTTAAAGGGTTCTTATCCTTATCGACGTGCATACAGATAAGCGATGTTTAAAATTTTAAACGCTATACTCAACATGCACTCTAGTACATTAACCAGGAGTAACGCTGGGCTAAAGATACCCTCGCGCTCGGCATGAGTGTACGTAAGATGAAACACACAACATTATCGACCCGAAATATCTCCATTGCTCTCGACCGTGGAAACAAAAACGTCCATAGAAAAATTTGCTCGTGTCGAAGGTGTGAATGTGATCAGTGACACGTTGCACCACGCAAATGCATATGCTGAGGTTTGATCCGGAGTACTCAAATTTAATCCGTCCATTAGTCGTTAACTTTCATTAGACAGTATCCGGGAATGTGAAATACCAAAGCTAGCTTCCATGTTCCGAAAGCTCGCGAAACGATCACGCTATTATCATCGACGATCCATGAATTGATAGTTCCGCGTGGGGAGTTTCCGTTCCGTGAGCCTTCGGTTTATCGCTTAGCCATTACAAACGGCATCATGTTCGAGCCATAAATCACAAGGCGGCTTTGTATTAGAAGCCAGCGGTATTTTTCACGTGCATCTTCCATTACCACGAATCCCGGTGCATTCTCCACGCACGTTCAACGGATCTGTACCATGTGCGAAGCATCGAGGCACGTTCCCCTTTTTCTTACTTTTACCGCTCCCAGCCACCAGCCACCAGCCACTATTTGCACAAGGGTGTATAGCCGGTGGGTGACGTAAACAGGCTCTCACTCGGCTTCACCTTTAATCTCTATGTAAAGAGTCACCAGCCAGCAGCGGGTGAATGCGTTCCGTTGAATGGCCCCCTGTGCCCGCCAATTTCTTCGATCCCGAGTGCTTAACCGCGGCCTTTTCTCGGGCAAAGTGGCCCGGCAATAACCGCTGTTGAACCGAATGGAACATGCTTCCCGTTTCTCTCGACTCGAGGCTGAACTCAGCTGGAGGATACGGGGCAAGCTGTTTACTGTATGTCGATGGGTTCGATGCACGGGCAATCGGCCATTCGCCGTTGTTTTTCGTTCACGATACGAATACCAGCGCGGCCAGCGAGCCGCAGATGGAAGCTGGCCGCGAAACACAGAGGGTGAACGGGCGGAAGAACCAAGAGAGAGGGTTGGCCAGGGGTAGAGGGAAAAAAAGATTGCCGGACGCGCTTTGAAATTTTCAGCGAATCCGTTCACAGTGGTAGCGGCCACACGCGGCTGCCTCCACTAGCGCACTCGTTCCGCGAATTATAATTGCTAATCCAGAACCACGATCGTTATTTGCGGGTCAGGATTGAATTCAGCCACCGCCTATTACCTTGGACCGACACGATTCAATCTACTTCCATTTCACTGCCCTTTCCTTCGTTTGTTGTCCGATTTTATGGCGTTTCGATCCGATGGGGGGGGGGGGGGGGGAGAGAAACAGTTATAGTAAACGCGAGGGAACACGCGACGCTGGTCTTTGGTCAATTCTTTCTCTGCACTGTTCCCTATAATTTCATTGTATGAAATCTACTTTACGTGACACGGTGGTACCAGGGAGTAATTCGTAACCGAAGTGCTTATTATTCGGCAATGTTCCCTGCTACATGTGACACAGTGGCTTCCTTCACCACGGTCGCGCTGAGGTCAGGAGAAACTAGACCCAAGGGTTGCCAGAGAGTTCGCCAGAACTATCGACTGGTCTGTCGTATCGTGGGTTTACGGTACCCTAGGCCCTAAGCCCTGCTGGCGTATCCAATCGTCAGAAATTGCAAGGTTCCTCGTCTTCTCTATATACGAGTATCACATTTTCTTAAACCTCGATCTCTCGATGGATTCATATATTATATTCTTCAAGGTACTTGTCAACTCTGAGAGCATTTTGGGTGTCCGTATCGCAAAATTCAATTCTAATGGAAGCCTGGCGTTGTCTGACGTTGGCTGGCCTTGTCTGGCGTTGAACACGAATTCCATTAGAACTCTAAATATGGTGTTGGTGTATTCCGCGATAAAGCTCTGTGAAAGTAAATACGTTCGTAGCCATAAATGTAATGGAGGGGAGAGGGGGGGAGAGGGGAGGGAGGCACGCGGACGTCGGTGCCTTTGAAGTAGAAAGCCCTTGAAGCAAATTGCACCAGGTCGTGGCTACGTCAAAAGTTCGCCAGCATGTCCACACCGGTAGAGTAGCAGGAGCGTTGCTCGCAAGTGGAAACACCGAGTGTGGTCACGGCATTGCGGAACATTCGAGTGGAAACTGAACTTGATTCGATCGTGAAACGTGAAACAATGGCCCGCATGCTCGACAGTTGCGGTGGCTCCGGGGATCGAAGCTGCGCCCTGTCGATACCAAGTTACCACATTTTCAAATGTCCGCGAACGCATAATCCCAATTTACGACAATGTGGACCCGAGTGCGAACCGTACGTGTCGTCTCGCCAGTTTAAGAGCTCGCGATTGTAGGCGGCCACTCGAATACGTCGCTTGAAAGTGGAAATGAACGTCATGTGCAATTAGCGATCAGCGAACAGCAGCTGTAACCCTCGAACACTGTACTCTGCTGTACTGTCCATTCTTCTAGCGTCATTTAAAATGCTTGTAATCTTCAGACGAAGATGTTAGAGCGTAATCGATCTCTGAGGCTTTTGCGTGAATTCGAACATCGCCAATTTAGCGGTTCATTCATTATCATTACGGAACGGAATAACAGTCTCGGCGTGCCTAATGCATAGAATAATCTTGGATAGATTCGCCTAATTAGCGAGATACAAATGTCGATGTACCTACTCAGGCGAGTTGCCCGAAGGGGTCAAAGTAGATTTGTGTAGATGTGGATTGCCCCGGGCTTCCACTCGGCGTTGTTGGCGAGTACCGCTGCCAACTATCACATTGATAATCCGGTAATACCGAAGGAATAATTGAGTGATACCAGTGCACACACAGCGCACGGTACAACTTCCTATCCGGCCCGTCGGTTCTGGTTTCGATGCGCGCCGAACGGTTAAGCTATGACAGTGTTCCGCGGTAGCCGGAGCCGCAGGCTTGATAGAATAACTAAGCATTGACTTTCAACGACAAACAGTTGCTCGAAAGTCAATTATTAGCCAGCGTCGCGGTAATGTGACCTCCCATTTCCCCCGTCGCACACCCACTCACCACTGTTCTCGCGTTCGTGGAAAAGCGCGGCGGCGCGGCGCTACCGTGTTTTTCGAGCGGGTGGTGGCTGCTTTCTCGCGTGTCCCAGCGTTCTGAAATTTTTAAATCCACGAAATTGTGGCCGGCACACCTGCATCTCGTGCCCGTTATCACGATGTCCCTGTGCCGAGGTAATCGTACTCATTACACGGTAATGCTACACACGCCTCGTTTCGTTCGCCGCGGCGCGGCGGCGCGTACGTTTTTATTTCCCCGGAAGGATAAGGTAATCGAAACAGACGTGTAATTAGGTATACTCTTAGCAGATTAAATTCAATCGCGATTCCCGATCGCGGACATGACACGTGGTGCGTTTCATGCCGCATTTCATTTTCTTTTATTCGCGCATATTAAAACCGTTTAGATCCTCGTTAGCGGTGTTTTTAATTACCGTAATTCGCGGTATTCGTTGCGAGCCACAGGAAAAAGTGTTAGTCGGTTTGGGGAACGTTAGCGGTCCGAGCTAACCTTTATTATATTTGAAGGAGTGTATGTACTTTATGATTATTACGTGAAACATTATAAATTCGCCGCTCGAGATACCTTCTTTAAACAAGCCACCGTGAAACCGTGAATTTTCCGCGTTCAATTTCAGGTTGATCCGCGACATGCAAACACTGTGGAATCTAGTGGAGGAGACTGGTGTCGCTCCTGTTATCCTTTGCGTGCCCGTGCTCTTTCAGACGGCCCCGATGAGCCCAATCGAATCGACATTTTCAGCGTAATCCAGCTTTATTGGCGAGGGGCGACAAAGCAAAGCTGGTTCCTATGCCCGCCTTAATCCCCACGGGCGTCAATCGCGTGAAAACTTCAACAGTTGGAGCCTGGTACCTCCGACGACGGCCACTCGATCTATGAGAGGGGCTCGCGGCCATTCAGTAGGCGCTTTTAACGTTGAAAGCACCCCTAAAGAAGAAAAGCAGCCCCACCTCCCACTCCCCACCCGGTCGTCCGTGAAAGTGAGGCATGCTATCGGAAAGTGGACGGACATTTCTCCGAAAGGCTTCGAGAGCATCAAGCGTCAAAGTACTCGGACACATTTTAGGGACTAACCATCGGAAAATCTTTCATAGCGCATCGATTCGGTGTATAGCAATGGAATTGCACGGGAGTGGCTGTGTTCTTACCTGCTTCAATCGCCACTGGCTCCGTTTGATCTCCAATATTTCAATAGGTAGAGGTTAGAATGGGGCTACAAGTCCGGCGGGTAAAAAGTCAATACAATATTGCAGCATAACAATGTTGATGGCAAGGGTAATGGGAAGGACCGCCGAGCCGCCAGTTTTTTTGGGGTTTTCGTGCGTGTCATACGACGTCTTCGTCATTATGTATAATGTATATCAACAAGGAATGAAAGTACGCCTTTTTTGTTGTGTTATTCGAAGTAAACTACAGTTTGTAATACACGTATGTACACGACATTGTTTATTTCTGAATAATAAGATTTTCGAACCTATATATCGGCAAAACTATAGAAGTACTATTGGAACAAAAAGTCCCTTACTTATATTTTTATTTTTTGTTAAGGAAGCCATGTTAACATACTAAAAAGAGTGATTGTCTTTGTTGAAGCAAACCCATTAGTAAAGTCATAAATTATCTATCTTTTTCCTGTGTTTTTATATTAGAGTAACTTGAGTTTAAGAAATAAGATCAACGTGCTTAAAAAAAGAGTTATATCTTTATGTTGAGCCAAGATTATTGTGCAATTTTTTGTTCAAGCTGAATCTGTGTCCTGTATTTTCATTCTTTTGTTTAAAAAAATTTTACCGTTGTATTTCCTTTCAATATTGTATACCAAAAAAATGGTTTAATAAATGTTTGTTTAGATTGTTATAGTGTTATTACTAAATTTTACCACCCTACCCTACTATTCTCTATCTTCTCCATATTTCCTGACGCGTGGCTCTTGGTCACAGACATTCTTAAACCTTCGAAACTCGGACATTATAGACTATTAATTAACGCTTGATGATACAGAGAAGCGAGCGAATTAACTTCTCTTTCACATAGACAGAAACGAACTGTTTTCCCGTCGAGGCACTATAGCTGGTTGCCTTTCGAAGCGCTGATAATTTTCTATTCTGAAAGTAATAGGGCGCCAAACGATCAGCACATTCAACCGAGCTCGTAAGCTCCTTTTCTCTGCAGCTTGCTCCCTAATCCTTCACCCTCTTCCTCCACATCCAGCCACCCCTTTCTCCTCGCGCTCTATTCAAGTTCCTCGAAATTCTTTCAGCCGGAGCCCGTGCTCCCCTTTATCTCTTTCGACGATGTGCTCGACGTTTAAATACTTGGAGTATAGTTCTCCCGTACGGAGGAGGCCTTGAAGCGTGACTCTTTATCCTCCTCTTGTTTCTCACGCAATGCTGCCCCTGCCGTGATTTTTAGTCGCGCCGTGGCGATGCTCGCTGCGACACCTTATCGAGCGCGTAGTTCACGCCTTTAACGGATATCAAATCAACGAAGATTCCATTTTGGTACCGCGGCCTCTATCCTGGCCGGTGACCTCAGCGTGGCGTATCCCATTTTTAAATCCTTTACCTACCTTTTTCATGGGGAGCTGTTGTTACGCGAGTTTACACTTTAAAATCTCCCCCGTGCCCTCGCTCGCTGCTGCGAAATTATTTTCTGAGCGTTACGGGTCCCTTGGATATAATACTTTCCCGTGGAAGTTTTACACAAGTCGCTTCTCACATTGCTTAAAATACAGGAGACACTTAAGGCAGTCAGAGTTACTCTTCGCCTTGTGATAAATTACGCGGTCGGTGCGGTGGGTGTAGCAAAGAATTTCGAATCAGCAGTGTGTTATCAGGCGCCTGTAACCGAGGGTAGATACCACGGAAGTTAACAAAGAACGCGTTATTTTCACGTTATCGGGCAGCGTTTCAATTGAAAAGCGGCGTTTCGTAAACGCAAATCGTATTATCAATGGGTCTGTTCAAAGAGTGTTGATAATGTGACCCGGTATCAAGCGTAGCCCCATTTCGGTGCAGACGGTTGTAACGATTCTTTTCTGTGTTAAATTAAATCTTTCCTTCCGCGCGCCTGAACGCTTCCCGGTCGATACGCTTGTTTAATTAGACTTATACGAAGATTCTCGATCGAGACTCTCTTCCAATTGGTTGGTCTTTTAGATGAAATCGTATAAAACACTGAGCAGGTGTTGCGCTTTATACTAGGTACCGTGAATGCGATTTCATTCGTTTGTATAAAGTTTTACTAAGTACTTTGCTTCCACCAACTCTTACAATAAAAGGCAATGTCTCTCTTCAGCTATTACATTCCCTAGAATCCACTTGTTCGTATCA
This sequence comes from Andrena chrysosceles, assembly GCA_963855975.1. Classification (NCBI taxonomy): domain Eukaryota; kingdom Metazoa; phylum Arthropoda; class Insecta; order Hymenoptera; family Andrenidae; genus Andrena; species Andrena chrysosceles. Next base: position 1,533,775 of record OY979766.1, on the reverse strand, counting down.
CCGCATGATCCTGCATCAGGCAGACTCCATTACGCGTACAAAGAGATTTGCCTGGCGTTAGTTTCTGACAGTTAGAAGTCCATCGAGAAAATGAAACGTCGGGCCAGCAAAAATGGCAGGAGCGGAAAAGACATCGGCGTGTGTGATGCCATTACTTTCCTCGCCGTAATTAATTGTCATCTCCGGACAGAAAAAAAAAGAAGTCCGCGCCACCTGTCGCGGGGAGACAAGGGAAGCTTTATATTTCCAATATTATCTCCTCCCGTAATTTCTCGCTACGACAGCCTTCCCGGCTTTTAATGTTCCTCCAAATTAATACTTTTTGTGGAATTATGATCCTCCCAGTTATATTTAACCGCCACCGATAGTCTTTGTTCCAAAGCGAGCCGGCGATAGTTGCTAGGTGTAACTCATTTCGAGTTTATCAGCTGTTCGATCGCCACGACAGGGGATAAATCTGAGAATAAAGCCCAGAGTCGTAGCTGTTTCACGAGCCACCTCGGAAAATGATCGTAAAAGCTTTCGTTCCCTCCCTTGGTGTTCTTGGGATCACCAGGGCGACGTGTGTACTCGAGAAGGAACACGCGGACGGGAATCGTAGCAGTCGACACACGCTATCGTACTTTTACAGCGATCGATTAAGGAGACATGATCTACGGCGTGTTCACGTGCCCCTGGTATAAAGGTCGAACACGTGTAGGTAACAGTCATCAAAGTGAACGAAGAAGGGTTACTGGATGGAGTAGACCTACTGGCGCTGCTCGTACTTGTTGAGTGGATAAAGTTTAGATAGGAAATGTTAGTAGCTCTGCTTCCTGGGTTCACTTTTCCATAGTACGCTCTAAAACATACCTACATGAAGAAACGGAAGCCTATACCACATATATATACCTAACTGTTACATACCCAGAGACTAGCAGTTACTAGGAGTTACACTCGTGTACCACGAATCTGTGAACACCCCCATAGAAGCGTAGCGCTCCGGGGTCGTCACCCCTAATCTCTCCTAGGTTTTTTTTTCTCGTCGATGCTCGTGTACAGGAGAATTTACGAAGCTGGTCGGCGAGCTGCCTGCCGGAGATCTACTCCAAGTAATCCATCCTTAAAATAAGCCTGCACCAATAACAGCCCGGATGCGGCCGTACGTGCAGACCTTTCCCTCCATCCCTCGCGAGAGGAGTTACATACACGGGTCTCGCTAGGAATGCCGGGGCCGCGTAACCCCATTCCTCCGTATCCAGCTGCCAGGCCTCGTGAGCATTAAAAATGGTAGACGCGCCCCGGGCTAAAAGCTGCTCGCGCGGCTCTATGCTCCATGACACTAAATTGGGATATTCACCGCGGCTTAATAGCCGACGATGGTGCAGCGCCTGTGCGTCCGTGCGTTTCGCGGCGTGCAGCGAACGGAAAGAGGGAGGGACGGTGGACATAGAGCCAGTAAACGGGCGACGATGAGGGGAAGACGCTGCCAATTCCGCCAGACGTTTACACGAAGGGTGTGTGACACGTGGGAGCTTAGGCATGACGAATGGACTGTCAGGTGGTTACATGCTACCTACGCGAGCGAGCAGGCCTCGATTGTGCGCGTGCCTTTTGAGAGCGTGCCAAAAATGCACGCCACGACCCGCGGGGTCATGAATGAACGCTGGAATCGCCAGAAGTCCTTGTGAGCTGCAAGTGCAGCGAGTAGACTCTTTTCAGATGGCACACTTCTCTGGCCTACGACTAGTATTACCTACATTTTCGTTTTCTTCTCATTTTTTATTAAATGGATCCCGAAGTTCGTTTACGTGTTTCTGAGATACAGTGCATATTCGGAATACGATTGATGAGCTAGGATTAAAACGAGACGCCTCGTATAATTCCTCTCGGGTTGACTGGCGATACTCTGAAATCGCGGAAGCTGCAACCCCGGTAGATTCGCAATAAAAATTACACGAGGGGCGTATACGCACGAATGATACGCGAAAGCGGGAATAAAAAGGTTTATTTGCAGCATGAACTCGGTAGAGTAAACAGGTCGCGTTTTAATGCTTCCATGGCGCCGACTGCCCTGGAATAACGAAAAATTTATTTCCACCAAAAATATTAGATCGCTGACATTTGCGTACGTTGGAACGTCAACGATATCGTTTCGTTCGATCCAGGACTATGAAATATTGAACGCGTTTAATCTGGCATTTCTGGCGGAACGTTTTCGACATCGTCAATTATTAGGTATTTGTTTACAGGTAGTCCGGGTTCGTAAAATTCAGATTCATTAAAACGACGAGCCTGGCGAGGCGTGCCGTGTATGTGCTGGACCTGTTTGCCGCACGTGATTACTTTTGAACTTTTCATCCCGTTATTGATTACGATACACACAATTTTTCAATTAATCGTATTTTTCTGAAACTTCAAGGTCTACACGAATTTGCATTTTTCTAACGGATCTTCATTTATAATATAGGTACGTTCGTCACGCTTCCTACATCCAATTCCATCATACAATTTTCATTCTGCAAAATTTCACGATATTGCGAAACAGTTCGGTGTCATATATCGCAGAATGTTTACCGATGCCACGAAACTCGTCGAAGGAGGCGGAGTCGGAAGTGGTCGATGCGAATAATAGTTTATAGAGCGTTCGTGGCTGAATCAGGCGTTAGTATTTGGTTGCAGGAGCGACGAAAATCACTCGAATGCGGATACCCGCTGGCCACTGACCGCTCGACGAGCCCTAATATTCTCCGCACGTACATCAGAGAGATACGATATTGTTAGGCGAATTCGTTCCTTTCCCCGTCTTCTGGCTCCCTCGACCACGGCCCCGAGTTTCCCCAGCCGTTTTCTATTCTCCCTGCCAATGGAGCAAATTGCACCAGGGACCTTACCGATGACGGGATACGCCGCTGAATTATTGCGTTCAATTCTTCCCGACTTCGCCCAGCAAATCAGGATTTCACCGACGAGAAATGCCGGCCGAAATAAGTCAAGGATATACACTTGTATATACTTGCCCTGACGTTCGAGATATCCTTCCGAGAACGATGTCGATGATGTTCGACGCGTGCTCTTGGAGCTGTTCCGCGAATAGATTGAAGCGTTGTTATGGCCGTGTCGAATCACTAATTGATTATGTCCTTGTTCGACACGCGATTTGTCATCATTATCGGCTCCGCTGGTCACCGTCATCGATCGCTGTCACATATTTATTATCAGCTCTACCGTTTCGTTAGAGACTCGATTCACTCGTTCAAAGACAACGATAATCATCGCGCAAGTGTTATTTTATCCAGAAACGTAATTTTTTTGTTCAAGATCTTCAAAGCACTTACCTATAACTCAGATTTTTACAATTCTAGCTGCTAGAGCTCCGGTAGAATATTAAATCCATTACCATTACCAGTAGTCGCGAAGCAAACAAAAGATCCAACATGGAATTTCGCTCCATAAATTCGATCAGCCAGTCTCTCGTTCCACGCAGCACTTTGTTCCGACATTTAGCATTTTACGCTCCGTTGTTACGTAATATATCTCTTTGTACTCTTTTAATGTCCCTTGCAATGTATCTTCTTCCTGACACAATGGCAGTATCATGCCCTTCGCAAGACACAGCAACCGAGCCCCGATGAACCTTGACATTTCAACAGGATCCCGTGTTCGACGAATAATTCTCCTCGAATGGCGGCATTAATATGTTGACAAGCCCAAGCGCGTGCTGGACGGTAATGAATTTTCGCGTTCTTGGAGAAGTCCGTATTTAAATCGGTAGGTGGAGGGCGGAGGCTGGTAAACGTTCGCGAGCGCATAACGACTGGTGGTGGTTTTTACTTTCGGCGTGGGCGTCGGTGGCGTTTATACCAACGCCGGCGGAGGAACGTTTGTAAATTGTTTGCGGTTTACCAAGCCGTATATAGGACGACCAATATCAACTCGGTACGCGATATTCCTTTTCCATGGCGACCGGTGCTCGCGCGCGCGTAAAGGAACCAATATCCACTGGCATGCACCGAAACTCCTTTTCGCATGTGCTATGCCATTTTCAACTTGAAATGCTGAAATGAATTTTTCTTTCACCTTTTTCAAAGGATTTTCCCTCTACCCTGGCGTTTCACGATAGTGCCACCTCGTCGCACATGCACACGTTAACAGGCTCTGCCTCTTTCTCTTTTTCTGCGGGCCTCCACCGAATAACTTCCAACTGCGAACGCGCGCGGGGCCTACGGTATAGGTAGGTATAGGTAGGTATAGGTAGCCGCGCGCGGACCATTCGGCGTTCACTTCCGGTTCAAAGGTCAAAGTCGCAGCCAGCGTCGAGCTGCTTGCGGCAAACAGGAACGAGGAAAGTCTCCTGAATATGTACTTGGGCTTTTTTGTCTCTGCTTATCCCTTCCCCGCCTTTCTTCCCCTTGCATTTCATACAGCATGAAAACGAATTCGTGGTATCGGGGGGGCGGTGGCGGTTCCTCGTGTTATTTCCATCCTGACTGAATAAGCGAAAGGTCGAAGCGAGTGTTGGCTGTGCGCCGAAGCATTTTCGTGTAGTTCAAAGGAACATAAGGCGAGGAGCGACGAACCGTGCCTGTTACACGTAACACGCGTCGTTGTACGCAGCTACGCGCTGCAATCGGGAAACACGCCAGGCATGCAAGCAAGAGGAAGCGCTTGCGATCGAATGCGCTCCGCAAGGGGCCCTCTGCGCGCACATAGGCGCGTCGCGTTTTACAACGCGTGTATTTATTCGAAATGTCGCGCGAGGAAACGCCGCGCGAAAGCCTGTCGTCGTGTGTATCGTACACCTCTGCCGTGCACTCTAGTTTATTACTTCGCCGCCGTAATTTACTTGCGCTCCCAAGCCCCGCGAAATCGAATCCCCTGTGTTCGCAGCGACGGGCTGGGAAACGAGAGCGTCGGGTGTCAAGTGCCATGGGAGTAAATAACGCGAATCTCATCCGTTCACCCTCCCCCTCTCCGGTTTTTTCTTTACAATTTTCCATTCGTTCTTGTGTTCCTGGTTTTGCCCAAAAATCTCGCTACTTTCCTTTGCGGCGAACCTCAAAACGACGTGGTCACTTCCGTGGACAGGATCGGGGCAGTTTGCGTCGTCGAATCCAGTAAACAGCAGTTGCTTTTGAGAGTCGATCCTTCATGAATCATTTGCGTTGGAACGAAGTTTTGTAAACGCGTTGACTCGCTCAGTTCCTTCGACACCTTCTCAACGAATTCGGAACTCCATTATCGAGGCTCGACAAAGCGAGAGCTGACCACCCTAATAACCCGTCCATTTTTGCTATGATATCGCCAGCGAAACTGTGCCCGCTAACACCCCGAACGGATCCGGGGAGGGGGCTTCACAGCTTCCTCCTCGTAACCGTAAATGAAATCTCAGGGTTTTATCGCGGGAACGCGCCGAAGCGCGTCTGGGATTCGAGCGAGAGGCTAAACGAACTTCCCTCCCGGCGAAAATTCCATTTTCGAGACGGCAGCCGCCGCGTCGTCGGGGTAAATCAGTCTGAAAGCATAGCCGTATTAACCGGTCGCTGGACCGCTGACATTTACCAGATGAGACAAGACACCGAGCGCAAGCGGATTTCGTTCAAAGCACACGCCGTGTGTCGGTGCCACGTCTTTCATTTCGACGCTGAATCGAACGGAATCGAACGGCCGTGCGAGCATTACGCTTATGAGCTGACATGGCTCATCGAGTCTCGGAGTCTACTTTCGAGCGGATTTTTCGAAACAGCGCGATGAATAGCTGCCTTTCTCATGCTACGGTCAGTGGAGGAATAGAGGCGAGTATGGTGTAATATCGATTATATTAGCATTGAAGGACCACGATAAATGATGGAACAAAGATACCAAAAAATGTTGGGATGAGCGTGCGTCTAACCAACAAAACGATATCGTTGACGTTGATATCTCTGAAAAGAAAGGACTTGTGGGAGAAGAATGTTATGTTCAGAGTTACATCGTTTCGACCTACAAATCTTGCCGTAAGCGGCCGTAAATCTTGACCTACACATCTTTTCGTATCTCCAAATCCAGGAGAGATGTTTAGGTGTTCCGTTCCACGTGACCTGTGTACCGGGTGTGCCACGTAACCTGTTATAAGCTGTTTCCTCAAGAATTATTAGGGGTGGCTGCGAATTCCCTTTCGAAGCTTTAAGCTCCACTGTTGCACCTGGCTTTTGCGGAATTTGTTTTCCTCATACCGCAGAAGGAAATGATGTATAAGCTTCGGCATTCTCTAACAGTCTTCTAAATTTGATTTACAAACAGTTTTACCCTCACTTAAAACTTAAAGCATGCTGTTGCAACAAGGGCATCATCCTTATGTCATATATTCCCAGCTCTGCAGAATAAATATGCAGGTATCGACTTTCTCATTCTCTTATCACATATTTCTTCCCTCTGCCCCCATCGATCGATCAGCCGAAACGCTTCCTCTCTCTATTATTTCGTATAATCGACGTTCCGCCGCTGCAAAGAAAGATTTACGGGCGGTGCGAGGGTGGAAGTAGAGAACTCGGTAAGGGAAGAAGGTCTGGGGCGAAAAAGGGGGTTGGAACTTCAAAGAACTCCCCGTCATGTTCCCGTAGCGGGTAGCCCGTTAACATATTTTCAACTCAGCTCTCAGGAGTTTCCACAGTTCTTTTTTGACACGTGTCCCATCTGTTTTCGGTAATCTTCGTGAAATAGGGGCGAAGCTGGACCTTTGAAGGTATTCCAACCGTGGCAAGGAGCACCACGAACGAGTCAAAGAGAGATGGGTAGAGGGAGATTGAGAGAGGACACGTATATTCTAGATACGCGATTAAATGTTGTCAGAAATTCCTTTCTTTCGCTTACTTTAATTAAGTTCCAGGGGGGAGGGTGGGAGATTGGAATTCGCCGTTGGCCAAGTTGGAGCGCGTCCCTCGTTCAAGACAAATCGCGGTTTCAAAATTCTTTCGTACCCGTTCGGTTGCACGACGACGACCGCCTGCTTTAATTAATTCCTGATCGGCCTCGATGCTCCTCCAGTGCTTGTTTATCCTGGATTAAAAGGATTCGAGCTTGGACCATGAGCATCGAGCGAACGTACTTCGCGAACAATTTAGTGATGGATGAGGGCAAGTTCTGGTTCCTCTTCTCAATTTATTTTGGGTGCCCTGGAGTGCTTTGAAGAGCAACCGATAAAGAGGAATTCTTCAAGCTCGATTATCGGCGTCGAGCAGCATCGATCTTGTTAAATTTAGTAATCCTCCAAGAGAGAGATCGCTGGCACGAGACGACAAGGAGGAACCACTGGTAGGGCTCTCTGAGCGCGCAACTTCAATAATTTTTCGCAGACGAAGCGTAATATATTCCAGTCGGAAAACGCTTCTCATAAAGGGAATCAAGTTCAAAATTTATTTCTCACACGATAGAACTTGTCTCGAGCGAAATCCTTCAAGCATCAGGGCGGCTTTTGGAACATGATTTCCAAAAGAGATTGCGTGCAGCTGCTTAAGCAGCTGCGCGATTTACGTAACGCTGCCGAACTAAGCGGGCCGAGGTGCTGTTGCGATGCAAGCGAATTCCGCGATAGCTATTATATCGAAGCGCGAAAATGAAGGTGCTGCGTCTTCTGCCAAAGCGACGCTTCACAGACTTCAGCTCGAATGCATATTTCATGCCTGTTTAAATGGAAATTCGGGCCCCACTTGAACACAGTGGAGCAATAAAGCTCTGAATTTGGATTTTATCGTAGTCCGTGGGGATTTTAGTTAAACATTGTCACCAGGCAATTTGAATTTTGATGTTACCAGTGATGATTTTGAAAATCCTCCTGTCGACTCCATTAAATACATTCAATCTGAAACATATCGTGAATACGATAGAAACGATTTCTAGGCTTCACCAGCTGTTTGCAACGCGTTCAAAATACAAGATTTTCGATTTTTTCCCGAGCTACCTATGTATGAAAATTTCATCCGCGCCCTGGACACAAAAGTGTACAGAGAAACGTGCAATTGCCATTTGACGAATGCAGGCGCAGTTTACACGCGTTACAAGTGACAGTTTCCACGTGTAATGCTAATTGAATTCGCGTCGTTACATGGTCTTTTTGTTTGCCATATCTCTCGTAAAAGGTTGTCACGTGCAATTCTTTGGGCGAATTTCGTGGAAAAATCGTTCGTTACGCGATTCCGCTTTTCCTCGTTTTTCCCCGGATTGTTCCGCTCGTTGTTTGCAGCGTAATGCTTGTTCCGTTTTCAACTTAAACCTCCCGAAACGATCGATCAACCGTTATTTTCCAGTTTGAAATTGGGTATTAAGCCACGGGAAGTTCGCTGAATCTGTAATACGCTTAAATTGTGTAAGCGTTGCATGTGCTCGTGCAAAGTTCCTCCGCGGTTGTTCCACGTAAGAAGCTAGGTCTTGACATATGCAGTTAGAAACTAATATTCGGTATCTGGTCCTTCATCTTCTCGTACCCTCATCCTCCTTCTCTCTCTTCTAATTACTACTGCCACGTATCCTTTCCAAGATACAGCTAATGTCCTGCTCGTCTACGGCGTTCGAGACACTTCATCGCAAACTAATGGAACTAATAATAAGGTGGGATGATGGAAGTGCGAAGACACATCGCAGCTGTTGGCAAACACGTAAATCTAGAAACGTATAAGCGACTACAAATACTAAGAGTCGTGAGATCTCGTTGATTTTTCAACAATATGCAAGGACCATTGCAACATTCTTCGTTCGTTTTAACGTTCGCATTTTACGCGCATATATAACCAGGGTATTTTCTTGGATGAAACTACCGACGTAGAACGAACCTAGAAATTCCACCGGAAGTTCGATCCCTGAAACTTCCAATATCATTGATCTCATCTATAAACCCGCACATTTTCCTCTCGCTATGCCCTGGCATACCTCTCCTTTACTGCAGCCAGATTTCACCCGGATACATTACTTCCTGTCGGAGATTATCCGTCGCCGCCTGCCACGACGTCTTTTACGCGGATCTACGGCGCGTCCGGGCGTCTGAAATAAAAGTAACGGGCCCGAGATCTTCCTGTCAGAGTTCATTTCTTCACGTTGATCGCGCCGAGTATAATTGCATTCGCGGTGTCTCAGCGAGTGACTTTCTGATATTTTGAAGCAACTGCGGGGTAATTTCGGTAAAACGTCCATTAATCCACAGCTATTTTAGTTGGAGAATTTCAGCTATTCGACTTAAAAATTTGCTGAGCTGGTCCCCGATCCTTTGGAACTCCCTTGAGCTCGCTTCAAGAACCTATACAACTATGTTCTAACAGATTTCAAAGTTACCCGCTAAAGCCTGGAGTTCTCGCTAGAATCTACACACGATAAGGGCGACCAGCTATTCGGAACAATTTGTTCCGGAGCTGTCGCGATCGGATCAGTCGCAGAGATTTTCACCCTCGGTTTACTCTCGCCGCGGACTTAAGAAGTTCCCTAGCCGGACGTATCTCGCGCCAACCGGATGTTACGCCGAGTGGAAAGTTTCAATAAGATTCGCGGTCCCGCGCAAAGGTTGACGAAGCCTCTTCGCGTGGGATGCAGACGAACGCGTAGCTGATTTGTTCGCAGTGAAAACTTACACGATCGCCGAATCGAATTTTCGATTTTCTGCCGCAGCTACGTCGCGACCCGTTAGTGGCATCGTGATCCAGCTCCAACGTCACCGGCTGTCACCTTTGCCAACACCTCTATTCCCCCGAGTCACGTCCGCCCCTAGCCATCTCCTAGATTTATAGGGTTTTCTATCCCCTCGTATATATCGATGTACTCGGCTGCGGTGGAAGCCGTGCAAGGGGCGGGAACGCGGGGAGGGAGATGATCCCCCGCGCGAAAATAAGACGAGATCGTAGAATGAATTTTCTCCGTGCAGGGCTTTGTTCTCGGGAGAAACGATCTCCAAGATCCAGCGTGGAAAACCTGCAGATTTATGAAAGGAGCCGCTGATTTTTATGACCCCTTTCTCGGCAAATCTGCTCGAGTATGCGCGACGCTCGCAAAGCGTGCTTAACGTTGAGACATTCGGTAAAATCGCGGTCACGCAATATTATCAGAAAACTTCCTTACCATTACACTCCGATCGACCTAAATTCTCACGTGCAGTACACCTCCCCGTGCTCCATCCCCAGTTGCGAGGCGTACAGATCGAATCTTTGCCAAATCCGACCAACCGCGTTAATCTCGTATATACCGCGCCTTCCGCGTCGTGTTCGGTGCTGAATAAAGCTATTAGCTATTACTGTTCCGAATACGCATTGATCTATACCTATAACAGCGGAACATTTTCTAGGGTAACGCTCCTGGGGATTCCAGCAGGCCACGGTAAGTGAAAAGAGCCGTGATAAACGACACGTCTGTTGTTTATCAATGTTATTCGATATTGGGCGTGCCGTGCGTTCCTTTTCGCGGCTAGATGACGAGCGGTTGCAATATGTGCACTGCCAACCGTGCACGGCAAAAGGAGTTATTGCGGTCGCGCAGCCTCTAATTCTGCAATGGTAACGGAAACATAATCCGCCCGTACGGTGCAATAATGGGGAGTCGTGTCCATGAAAAAGATCGAAAGGTCAAGCCAATAGCAGCACCCGAGTAGGCGAAGAAGGTTATTGCGAAATCGTCTTTTGTGCGAGTGTACTTCCGCGTGCCACACATGGGGGTGCCTCGTCGTTGGTGCGAAATATAAGGAAAATAGGTTAATCTATAGATGTAGTAATTATTTCACTGCGTCCTCGAGGGGACATCTGAACACTGCAGGATCATTTGTGGCAAAATTTTCAGAGGCTCGTAGCAAGACGTTACACAGTAATACTATACATGAAACTTTAACGAGACGTTGAAAGACCAGCGTGGAATAAAGAATGCGGAGCATCTCATCTATTAGCGTCGTCGTTCCATCATGTATCGATTCTCTTCTTAGGTAATAACGAGACGTGTATTCCAATATACAGACGAGCCAGTGACAACCTTGTATCTCTATTCATCAATAACGAAGTAAAATTGTGATTAAAATTGAGTAGAACGCGTTTCATGTTCATAGTTGATACGTTCCACAGTCGCGAGTAACCGAACAATAGTAGAGAGAAATGATTGTATCTCACCAAGTGCCCATGCGACGAGTTCCTATTACGATTCCAATAGTAGCTGATTCACGGTACCACACATTTCGATCCTCGCTCAAAGCACCGATATTCACTGGAACGCAACGCTTCTCGGTTCTTTTATTTCAACCCTTTTAGGGATATGAGGCATACTAGCCAGGAGAGAAGATCATTCCAGCGATTCCAACGGTGTACAGCTTAAAAGTTGGACCCTCTCTTCCGGGCGTATCACGAAGTTCGCGTTGCATGGGTTCAAGTGGGTACAGGACTTTAAAACGCACAGGGATCCGCGTGAGCGTTACCTGGATTTTTCAAGAGCCCGTATATTTCCGACTGCCTAGCTATTCCCGACAATATTCACGAATATTACTTAGTCAGTAAGAAGCTCAGTCATTGTTCAGGAACGCTGTAATCCACGATATTGCGAGTTTCGTGTTGCTGGGGAAGTTTTCCATCAAAGGGGTTTCTCCGATTGTGTAATTCATCGACATGGTCTTTCGGGAAAATTAAGCACGCGGTGGAATAATACGAGGTATCTCGGAAATTAATTTATTACCCGACTGCATTGTAACTTGGGACTCTCGGACATCGGTATGCTGCACGTTTGTTTGCTAACACTGTTCAGACTGGGTGTCCTTTAATCCGTTAGTCGTTGTATGCTAATTTCCAGAAATACCCGGATAATTCTTACCGCTGTAGGAGCAGGGATAATGTATACGCTGGCACATATCTTTGTCAATCGCTTACAATGCATTTTTCAGCGTCGCTCCAGAAACCAGTTTACATTCATTACTGTCAAGTGTCCCATTACATTTTATATATAGTGTATTTTCGCGTTGAATCCTCTTGATTCTCCCAACATACTGGTCCAAAAGCGTTTCAATTAGACGTTACGGTTAATACCTCCTCCACGTATCAAGTTCATTATAACTCTCATTACGCCGCGTCCTATTTACAATTACGCCGCGCTCTCCGCTCCAACCAGCCCTCACGACCTTCATTTACCATAAGATCAGCCTGGCTGCATCGCAAGAAAGGATCGACGAACGGATTCATTCGCGACTCGGTGCCGCAACAACATGCATCCGCAAAAACAGACCAACACTCGCGGATGCGCGTTTAACGAGTACACACGCATTTAGCACGTACCTTTTCACTTAGCTGCTTCTAAGCTGTTCGCCGTAGCCCCGGCTGCCTCGTTCTCCTCTTTGCAACGGGCCCAAGCAAAGGCCTCTTTCCTTTCAACCCCTCGAGGACGACGAGGGGTGAGCTACGGGGCGAAAGGTGGGGGAGGAAAAAAGACGTTCAATTTATGACGGAGACTGAAAGGTGCACGCGAAAACTCGGGCCCCGAGTGTAGAGCCACATTCAGAACGATTACTACACGCAAAGGGGACGCCGGACGATCACCAGCGTTGCGCGCCGAAGAAGGCGAGCGTGAGCCCGTAAACCGAATCTTAAACGCGGCCGAGAGCTAGCAAGCCCATCCGCGAATCAACGTCGACGAAAAAAGGCCGGGCTTCTGGCTCGTCTGCTCCGCAAGCCACCCGCGTGCACGTTTTATCCTCCTTATAGAGATTAATTGGAAGGACAGCCTCAAAAGGTTAAGGAACACAGAGTATGTCGACCAGTGAAATAAGGAAAAACGAGGAACAAGGATGAGAAGCTTAGTACAAGGGCGGAAGGGTGAGGACGAGGGAGGGAGACGGATAGAGAAAAGGAGAGAGAGAGAGAGAGAGAGAGAGAGAGAGAAAGGCGCATGGAACAGACCACTGAACGAGGGCGTCATTAGAGGTCCGCGAATAAAGCAGAAAAGCCCGAGGAAGCAGAGACGCGGCGAGGACGCGGAGAAAAAGGAGCAGACGCGACGTCGAGCGAGCTACAGCGAGTAAATAACAAAAAGGCGCAGACCAAACTCCGTAAACTCTGGCGGCCGGTTTTTCGATTTGTCGTTAGTTTCGAACCATCCTCATTAGAGTGGTCCTCTATTTACATTGGATTAAACTCGCGGTTGAAAGCGAGGCATTGGCGCGAGCCGCTTCTCTTCTCCCGCGTGTAAATAATGTCGCGGGATGCGCCACGGTAACTTTCGTCGCCGTCTTGATATCCCTCGATAATTGTTGGTCGAAGGATTGTCCTTTTTTCAAGTTTCGTCGAGCCTCAAGTAATTAGACGACTCCGTCATCGAGTTTCTCCCACGATTCTTTATCTTTTCTGTCATCGTGTTTAGTTTACTTCTTCGTGGATACAAGCTGTGTGTACAGTAACACAAGCACAAGATATTCACGGCTTTTGCGCAAGCTCTGTCTATTTGGAAGAGAATTTTGCTGAGGTCATCGTCGCCACCGTAGTTAGCAAACTGTTTAATAAATAGAAACTGCGCCTTCTAGGAAAAGGCGGGCATGAATCGCCATGAAACTGCCTAGCTGAGGGTTTCCAGTTGGACAAAGGTAACGATTGTTTTGCTTAGAAGCTCAATTAAGAGATACAGAAGAGCGGAACGGGAAGAGTAACGCGACATCATTAAGCTTAATTGCATATCGCGCGGCCGTTGAAAGGAGGCGTCTCGAGGCGTCGCATCAATTTCATGGAGAAGCTATTTCATGGAAAAATCTGGCTCTTCGCCGGTAAATCGCGCACCGATGGAACCGTCGAAGCCAACAACGCATGTTAAGCGCGCGTATTTATTAGCGCGTCGTCGTAATTCCCAAAAGGTAACAAAACCACCGAGTTTTACAGCCACTATTAATAACTCGCGGGATACGTCAGCCATTACTTGCGACCTGTTTAATGCAATTCAGTGGGGGAGGAACGCTCGCTGTTAATTGTGCGCAGAGATACGCGCTGGCGTGCGCTTTCGTTTACAAATTTGTTGCGCAGGCACGGCGAAACGGTTGGGAAAGGGCGGGAATACGGGTGGAAGAGAGAGGAGAGAGAATATCTCGTTTCCAGCCGCAATCACCGGCTTCGACGTTTCTGCACTCTCAGGAGCACAGAATCAATTGAACTCCTTTAAATGCGTCAAACGTGCAATTTCATGCTCCTCGCGCTCTTTGTGCTCCATCATTCGCACATTGTTAGGGAAAGGGGCAATAGTCGTAATTTGCATTCGCCACGGCTGCACGATGAAAGGCAAGGAGGAGAAAAAGGACGGGGCCCGAGTCATTTGATCGACGCGTCGAATTACGCTACTCGATAATTGTAGCTACGACGTTGCGGAGGTTGTTTTACTTGCGTCGCGTAAGAAGAGTGCTTGACGCAGCTTTGAGCAGTACTTCGCTGCTACGAAAATCGCGGGGATCGGTGAAATCACAATTTCAATACATAAGGATAGAAGAAAGTAGATTAGATAAATGGGGACTTGAATTATTTTTTATTTATCTTCACTATTGCTCATGTTCTCCGTGTAAGGAGATGAAAAATCAGTGATATGGTTCTGTGTCTAGCAGATAAGCGTGATAAATTTGTGACCCTTGAAACCCCAGTTTTTTCATGGGGAACCCATCCCATTGACCTGTGTCACGTACTTTCCAAGTGTTTCCTAAGTGTTTTCTCGGCTGAATCGGGAAACAACCGACAGTTACATGGTTTCGAACGGTTTTGGATATTTCAATGGTCTCGCTCGTATCTTGATCTTTGAGTTGAAAGGGTTGGAGTATCGATTATCTTGCACGGCCGAGTGACGACAAATGGCATGGTACGTGACATATTGCACGAACTGCCGGCGCGTCACACAGCACATCGTTTAAAATTCTACGCCGAGCTCGTCGCGCGCCGCTAAATTCAAAGGGCGCTGTTATAAATTGCGGGCTCGGCCTCCATGCAGCCACTGGTCTGGCCGAGTTGCCGGTCGTCCAAAAAATATCACCACTCCGGAATATTTCGGAACCGCTGAGTACCAGCGGCCACGAACTGCCTCGTCAGGAACACCAGCTCTGCCCTTTGGGGTTGGCCTCGGTGAATTTGATTAGCGCGCAGGGTACACAGGTGTGCCATGGCCCCGATACGAAGATTCTACCCGTCCCCGACGAATATTCCCCCGCCATAGATGGTGATTATCCAGGTGGCCCTCGCACCTCGAAACATGGGAACGCAGGTAGACGGATTCTGCATTCTAACAAATGCTTTGTCCGCGGCTACGTTCGCCGTGTTAACCACAACAGGGGTTACCATCATCTAGATTCTAGATAGAATATCCACGTTTCTCGTGAGTTCCGCGCGTAATCATCGATCGTTTCAAATTCATCGCTTTGCTGATGCTCAATGTAGCGTCCCGCCTGTCTTCCCCAATGGTCGAGTCCGGCGTGATAATGGTGACTGTGTGTAATGATGATGAATTTGCGGCGGCCACCACCCACGCACTCGCCACCAGAGGGCTTTTCCATCAATCCCTATTCCCGGCAGTTGCGCTCTAACCATCGATCCCGTCACGTGGATCGAGCCCTGTCCACGAGTGAAGCCCCTTGCGCCGCGTCGCGCCGCGCCGCGCCGTTTTGTCCCCCGTCATATGCCATCGCTAAGAGACAGGGGAGTCAATAGGTTTTAGTCACGGCGATCGTATTGATTGTGACACTTCTCATATATACAGCGCTGCATCAGACGCGATGGACGCGCTGCGATACTTTTCACCAGCAAACTTCGCAGCTTCTTCCCTATTGGTATCTGTCCTTCGAACTCCGAGGTTCCGATACGTTAGGTGGCTCGTCTACTTTCCGCGAGTGCTGCGCAGTCGTCATAAATTTGTGATGTAACGAACGACAATTTATGACGTGGCGAAGTCGTTTAGCGTAAATTAAGATTTCGCGAATCCTTGGAGTTCGAGGAAGGACGAGATGTTACAAAGCAGCTAGGATGCGTAATAGACGTTGAAAAGCAACTCCGGCCCTGTAATATTCCCACAGAGTATGCCACTGTAATCTACAGTTATTTATTACGCCCTCAGAACTTTGCCTTTAGCCTTGCTGTGTCGAGTTTTCATGTACCTTTTGCGGTGTGGCACTTTGTCAGTTGTCGCTCCACTGTGTGTGATAATCCGCGGGCTCTTACGAATGGATTACCACTGCGATCCACGCCAGTCATAACGTCGGTATTTAGTTGCACAAGCGCAGAAGAAAGAATTCAGGTTCTTCAAAATTTAACTGCTTCATACTGCTGCTCTCGACAGCGAAACGAATGGTGAATATAAAAATCCCCAGTGAAAAACTAATTATTTGCCTGTTGAACGCACCACCCAGCGATGTTAATTCCATGGATCATAAGAAGTAGTCTCTCAGAGCTACCTTCGTGCCCTGAACATTACTGTGAGTTACAACCCCTTCGTCCAAGGCACTAAGGTACGAACCTCCCAGGGATAGCTCTAGTCACGACTCCCCCGGAATACTCCAAACGAAATGCATATCTTTCCTTTTCATTCTGCCTATTTCCTCCCATTCTCCGACGAGGCAGCATTCCACTTACTACGGTCGATATCCTATCGCGCCGCCACACCGTGGCCACGTATTTAAGCCCGCCAACGAGCGAGTTTCACGAGCGATCAACACACCGGGGTTTCGATATGCTCGGTGATCTCGAATCACAGCCAGTCTTTCAGTCTTTCGCGGCTTTGTGTTACTTTCGCCCGCTTCCCTTTGCTGCAGCCACGAAAATAGGCTCATTGTGCACGCCCGTCCCCCTTTCTTTGGTGGAACGATGGGGGAACGCGTGATGATAACCCTTTGACCGTTTGGATTCACGCCTCTCTGGCATACAGACTTTCTTGATGGGGACAAGCGAATGATTGTGTCGCGTGGATAGGACTTGGTCGAGGCTGCCTCGCGCTTCTGCTTCTGCTCTGTTTCGGCGCACACTCGAAATCGAGAAACGTGTTTACGCGCGATCCACCCTCGACGACGGAAACCTTGAAGCATTCGGTTCTGCGTTATTCCAGTTTTCTAACCGAGAGCTGCAATTAAACAGGCTCGCGGCCACGCACCCGCGAATGCCCATTTATTTTTGTGCTTCTAGTAAATTGAGAAAGTTTTTTCGCCCCGTTGTTGTCTGGTTTGGAAACAGGAGGCGCTTGGCCGAGCGCATTGTGGGTCGGGCTGGTGCACAGTGGTGTCGACTGTCGACAGTGGCTCCATATTGTGAAACTTATGACCGATCGTTATTGTTTAATGGAGATATTGTGGGGCAACGGTGATGGAATACGGGATGTTGGATCGAGTGAATGAACCGGAGAAATGTGTAGGTTTAGTGATGATTTTAAATAATACCATACTTCTACCCACAATTTTTGCACGCTAATAATTTAGTACGGAGAAGGATATTATACATTTTAAATATCACGCGATAATCAACCATATCAGTGTTGATGTATAAATTATTCCTGCATTCCGTTTGAAGTAGTTGCGAAATTGGATACGTGCGAATAATGAACAGCCGGGGATCACGCCTTTGACACGATATTTTGTTTCGAAGAACACATCCGAGCACGTGCACTCCATCATAAACGCAGCTCCAATTTTTTGTCTCACCATTTCTCCATTTCCCACGCATTGTTCTCTGTTACTATTTCTCACTTCTTGTTAGTCCTCTTCTTGTTGATTCTGCATGTTTTGCTAACCATTGTTTAACAGTAAACATTACGAAACCAGTCCGTGTCAAACCGTGAGATTCGTGGGTAACGTTTGTTGAAGGTATTTCGCATAAAACAGAATTACTGCAGTGCGTTATTTTTGTCACATACATGCGAAAATTTCGTAGGTAATAGCAAATTCTGTGTGACGCCTTCCATTCCCGTGATTCCCAAGCTTTGTGAATTCCTTGGAGCTGAATTAAGCACGTTTATTAATTGGAAATGTGAACGAATTTTAGCGAAGACAGCAATACTTTTCGTAGAGTAATCTCGTGAAAATTTCTAGCTAAAGCGGTCTGCGAATTAAAGCATTTTGGGAAAAACCCTCTCACTCTCCCCGAGTGCCTTAATTCAATTCGTGCATTTCTCCTGCTATAATTGCAGCATTGAAGTTATTGTTAGATTGTCGTTCCATAGCACAGTAAATGCCGCTGGGCTACAGTCGTCAACACGATGAATGCTTTAACATGTAAAGTTGATATTTGCCAAAACTTGCTTGCGAATTTTACATCTTTTATGCTCCATAGCATTCGGCAGTTTGTGGAAGCAAAAGCCGCGTAGCGTGGCACAATGTTTGTGAAACTGGAAATAGCAGATGGAAATGCTCTGCTAATGGTTATCAATAAGATTACGTTGGGTGCCGGATTGCCAAATGATAACGAGGTTGAAAACGCGCAATGAAAAACTCAATTAGAACCGAGTATTTCTGTTGCTGGCTCGAAATACCACGCTTTTCCATAGTTGCCCTGCTTTAATAGTATCAATTGTTTCTGACATTTATCACCTTTTTATAGCGGCCACGGCGCGGTAATGCGCTCGATGTTGTCAGGACGATCGATATTACCGGTACACACCCTTGTGTGTGCACTGTGCACGTTCTAAGAAGCCGTCGGTTGTTTTTATAAACTTTATCGATTCGACGATGAAAAAACAATTTGGAGCGTGCATAATGGATTGCGTGAAAGCCTGTGATCAATGTCATCGATGTCACGGTGTCAGCCCGAAGGAACCAATAAATAAACAATGTGAAAGGATCGTTAAAAGAATTTTAAACCGCATGAAAGGTGAGTCGCCTTTACCTACGCCGTGATAAAACTTCAGCACTTGGGAGAGGGTGGAGTCAAACTAATCTCCTTTGTTCTTTGAAAGCATGACATTCTATTGATCATACTTATTAAAATTTCACGATGCCAGCCACTAACGTTTACCCTATACAAACAATTTCCCAATCACAAGCTCCATGCTTATCAAACTTGGAGGTACTGCAGGTGACCATATCGAAACACATTTCTGACGCTGGATCCATTTTAGAATACTACAAAGTACGACGAATATTTAGGTAACCAACTCATGTGCTACACCCCTCTGAATCGGGCACAAATTGACTTCACCCCAGCAGCTGTACAATAAATATTCCCTGCCCCCCGACACGGAGGGGCGAAAATCGGTGTTGCAACGAGAAAGAGAGCAGTATTCAGGGGTGTCGTCGAACGGGCAACTGACACGTCGATAGATCGAAGATCGACGTACTTTAGCCACGTACGCGCCAGCGCGCAACAAATCGTCTAATCAAGTAGATATATGACTGATGGGAGGGGGGTGAAATTGGTTCTTGGCCGCGAGTAAATCTCGCGCGCGTCAGGACGAGACGAGTATCGGAGGGGAAACTAGAAGAAGGAGAATCCGAGATCGATTTCCTTTGGGATTTATGCGTCTATTTTTTATCTTGATACCTCTGAAGCCGTCGGCGTCACCCTAGGACGAGGATACCTGGCAAGGAGGCGGCTTTTTCTCGGGTCACTCTTTCATTTCGCGCTTCACTCGGAGCCAACGTGAAGATCCTTGGTTATTAATGTGCCCAACGGCGTGGCTGAAAGTTCTCGCTAATTCATTCGGATGATTCTCTGGGAATCTTTCGTGCGTATAGATATACCAGTAACCAGAGAGAGATTTCAGCTTATCTCGAGCACAGTTTCTTTCTGAATTAGGAATCAGTCCCTTGAAAACGGTGACCTCTTTGCTGCCACTTATACTTCCCTCTGTCGCCGGGAGGACGAACTGAGTTAGTACTTACTTCTGCTCTTCGTCTGTCCGTTTTTTCCCTTACCTTTTTGGATTTAAATTTTGAAGACTGGTTGGATATCGTGTTCTCGAGAGGTGACCCGAAGTCTACTACATTGCGAATTCCCAATTCGATTATACCGTTAATTAGCCGTTTCAGTAGTCGACAGACTTTTTTTGCACTGTAGGTAATATTCTACTGTAGCTGCAAGTCGGAACATCTAAAAGGTGGACTTCAATTCCTCAAGTTTAGTTAAGGCCGGTTCTTCGAACAAGTACATTTTAGGTGAAAGTCGATTCCACGCGTAAGAACAGATGAACTCGTAGAAATTTCACGTTGTTAAGAATTTCTAGTCAATTACAAATGTTAGGGTTTCAAAGCTTCAAAGTAGAGGCCTTGACGAAAGGAATACAGAGTTTATACCCACGGCTAGTTATCCAAGGACCGATAATTCGGTGAAAAAGTTGATTTCATCTGCCAATTGTGCCAGTGAAAAATTGATGGGCGAACCATAGTACCTACATGATATATCGGGAAACGAAGGGTACGAAAGGTTGGCGCTCGTATTCCAGACTCTTCGTGCTCCTTTTCCCCCGTCGTGCATTTTCAATATTGGACTCCGCGTCTCACCTCGCGTTCGTTTCCTCGTCTTACCTTCTTTCTTCGGCTGCTCCCGAATATAGCGTGTCCCGCATAAAGTTTACGAGCTGAGCTCTCCGAAACTATTAAAGGTATCGGGGAAATTTTGTTCCGTATTCAGGAGGACCCATTTTTACGTATCTCTGGCGCATCACGAGATGCGGATGTTCGCTGATACGCGGAGAATATCGAGTGTCCTGCTGTTCTCCAAATTCCACCGCCAAAAGGATTCACGGTTTAATCGTGGCCGGATGCGCGTCAAAGTTTGATGGAGTATCGGATGGTGCCTAACAAACGGCAAGTCGACGTTCAGGATCAGATATTATTTCGGGTCGAATTCATGGCGGGCGGGATCGCGCGAGCAGGGTCAAAGGGAGAAGATAGAACGGCGTGGGAGGGCGGCAGGCAGGCAGGAACGGAGGATGCGATTTATCACTGATGGGTGAAAACGAGCGTAACACCGGTGTCGTATAATTGCGCGTATATCGTTGACCCGTAGTTATCGCGGATAAGCGGGATATCATCGATCGTACGCACCCCTCATTTTCCACACGATTTTCGATCACCATTCGACGCGTTTACGGACCGTCAATAACCGCTGCGGATCGCGATATGCATTCGAAGCCTCCCGGTTTGAGGAACGCGACGCGTTATTTCACCGATGGTCGGAACTTACGGTGCGTGCGCCGCGCATGTATCGAGGTCATTTCATAGCAGACACTTTGGTGGCACTTGACTCTTGTACCCTGCCGGGAACATATTTAATTATTTACGATCTGTGAATAACCGCGGCTTGCTTTCGACTCGTTCAAGCTTTAGTTTCATTTGCAAGCGATGCGCCGAGTGTTTACCGAAGATCCAACCCTGATAAGGGAACCTACTGGCAGCTTTGGTATCGCTGTTCATCAAGAATTAAGCTGGACATACTCGTGATAACTGTCGGTCACAAATAACTGGAGCTGTTCTGTGCGATACCGACGATGAGTAAACACGAAACAAAGGCGAGAACTAGAATGTAGAAAGGGGTGTCTAAGTGTTCTGAAGCGTGTCTATCTGGTGTCTGAAGGTCCAGATCGCCTGAATCAGTGTCTAAATGGAACGAATCGTTGTATGCCCTGCAAATAGCAGAGCGTATCTAAAGGACAGTGACGTGGTTGACATAGGGCGTGAAGTGTAGGTGGGTCGGGTATAGAATTGACAAGTGAAAGTACATGCGTGACTTTTAGCGGCGGTATAAGTTGCTATTGTCACGAAGAGAATAAGATCTACCATTCACTTGCAATTATGCTCCATATGCATCGTAGGGAGCGGAAATGTTTCAATCAAGCATCGAGAAATGCCTCTACTAACGAAGCGCACGATTACTCCAGAAATTTGTAGCCGTGCCCGCCGTAAAGCAGGTAAACCCCGCTAAAGTCAGCGCGTCGATACAGCATGCAATCGGATTAAATCAAGCACCGAGCAGCAGGGAACGAGCCACGCGGCTCCGGTGTCCGCCTTGGACGCAAGATTCGCTCAGCGACGGGGAAATGAAAAATGTTTCATTCAAATTCCTGGCGTACCGGCGGCGAGAACGACGATAATTCGCACGCGGCGTTAATAGAAAGGGATCCAATTAAAGGGAGCGGAAACTTTTCCAGCCGGATATTCAGCAGCGTTCCCGTCGTTTGCTGTTAAGTGCGTTTTAAAATTCGACGCACGTAGCCCTGGGAATGTCCGTGGATCCTTATCGCCCGGCAGTATAATAAAAGGGAACCAGAAGTACCGTTCAATTCGCGAGGGAAAACAATTTTTCATTTAAGTTGGCTGGGCCACGCGGCCTTCCAGCCCGAAGATTTGCGCGTGTTCGCGCGTGTAGCTTCACGTAAAAGTCACTCGTGGCGAACTCGCAAACAGCCAAGGAGAATCTCGAGGGTGGCGAGCTGGTAAGCTGGTCGCGCGATAACACAATCTTTCGCTAGGAATCATAAACTCGCGCCGCAGCCGTGGGGATAGGGTAAAAAATGACGATGACTGGGGAACAAGAGCCCGGGCACGAGCAGCAGATCGTAGCGGCGGTGCTTAAAGCGGCCGTAAAAACGAATATCAGACCGAACGAAGAATTTACACGAACGCCCTTGCGCGGTGCATAAAGTTGCACGTCAAAAGCAAGAAATCCAAGGGCGATTTCGGACCAGACACTTCGATTGCCACTGGTAAGTCTGGCATCCGAGACAGACGGGGGTAGCGATTCACGTCGTCGATCCACGCAGGGAAACCAAGACGTGGAAGGTGGTTATCGATATTTTCTGCTCTCGCGTAGACGCCTATGTACTAGGTAAGAAGCCCTTTGTCGGGGAAACTTCCTGACGATCGAAGTTAAGTTACGCTGTACGCGATTAGTGCTTACATAGATGGCTGACTATTTAAGGGGACAGTGTATTGTCAGCGTGTGTGTGTGTGTGTGTGTGTGTGTGTGTGTGCGTGTGTGTGTGAGAAGCCTACTTAGAGCCTCGCGCTTGATCACCAAAGTTGAGCTGCGTTGGGCACTTACGACCTGTACTTAGCGACACTATTTCCCGTTAACGTGGATACGGTCCACCTAAACCTGCAGCTCTTTCTCCGATCGATGCAGTAGTCGATATTACTGCTCGGCTCAGCAAAGGGACGAGAGGAACGCTTGTGAAAGATCAATTTGTAGATACGTATTCCGCCATAAACGTTCGCGCGAATACGGCGTCACCGTTGCATAGGTGTACCTATTTGCTTTTATATGTGAGTTCTTTGCGCTCTGAATTCGGGCATCCATTTGTTTTGCACTCGTATTCCTTTGTTCCCCAACGACCCCAACTGACACTCTTTTTGCTCGTTGCTCTTAGCGTTGCTAATTTTGTCGCAGTGAAATACTTTCAAAGTGTCGCGAGCGATCCGACAAAAGTGCTATTGCGCGGGAGTTTAATTAATGCCAAATATTTCGTCAGGGCAACGATGAGATTCCCTTTGTTCGTTAACCGGTAGTCATGGTAACGTCGGCGAGCCGCGGGTGAACTTTGCTCGGCGGTGAAATGCACTCATTCCCCCATTATTATATTCATTCCCGCAGCCGAACGAAACCCGTTATTTTTCCGCTCGACGATATCTAATTGCCAGTAAATGATACGTATTTTTCCGGATTTCCGGCTTGCTCGGCCACGGAAAAAAGCTGCGCAGCGACGAAAGCAAAAATATCCTTAAACGGATGTGCTCCACGCGTCACAGTCGAAATTTCCTGAATATTCCGCGAAAAAGAGGATTCTGATTTGTCGCGGGAAGCCGTCCCCGATGCGACAGCCGAAAAACACGTAACGATTGGTAATCGTGGATTCTTTTACCAGTTACGCGGTTGGGTTCAATTATCGATCAGCATATGTTTTATCCACGAATACACATCGACAGCTATGGGTCGTGTAAATACGCTCTAGTCGATTGAAACAACCCGTCTAAACGGTTGCAGGGGAGTTGCAATCCGCGCGTTTACACACATGAAGTTGTAACTGTGTCAATATTTTATCTGATATTGATTGGGGTTCCGTGGCTGTGCGGAAAAAGAACTTTCACAATTTCACGTACCTTCCACGATGCCTTCGTTTTGCGAACGCTGGATGGATAACTTTTCTCTCCGCGACACGGTTTTTATCAACTGCCGCACGGTTTCATTTGACTTCCGCTACCATTAACGTCCTATCAGCTTCGCTTCCCAGCGATGGATCGAAATCCATAACAGTTAATATTGTTCCCGCGGTAGGGAAAATTCGAGAATGAAATTATTGCTGACGGATTGAATTTTGCGGAGGGTTTCCAGTGCGGCCAGCCTCTGCGCGCTATAAATTCCGTGGCGTTCGCTGGGGACAATCGTTAATGGCCGCGGCGGATCAAATTTCGAGATGGGCACGGTCGTTCCGCGGGAGAAAAAAGTGCGCGGGGAAAGTTAATAGCGCGGGAGATCGTGCGACCAACAGCGTCGGACAATTAAACGCGAGTACGTGGAGTACTTGAATGAAAACGACCCCCTTTTGTCCGTATCGGGTACGCCTAATAGAAACGAATAGTGAAGCTTAATCAATTCAATTTCACCAACGTATGAACAATGCTCGCATTTTTCGATTCTCCGTTTTAATGCTGCATTGCTCAACACGAACACGGGACACATAATTGCGGGAAGTATTTCCCCCATCTGCTATAAATGTTCTTCATTATCTCATGCTGCACGAGTGCTGAACGTTTACAGCTGGAGATGTTCGATCATTTAATCGAGAAATGAGAGTTTGATCCTGGTCGTTTTCAGTGTCCACTCTCACGAATTCAAATCATTTATCCCTAAAAAAATAGATCTGAAAGAATCTATAAATTGACTGGGAAAATTGAGAGTGCTATTACTCTAAGTATTGGAGTTCAAAGGGTCTTATTCAGCCGAAAAAATGAATGTCGCTACTATGTGTGTAACACTCTCGAAGAAAATTCTGTGCAACGCTTTATGTGAGACATCCTGTGTTTGAATATAACATCAGTTACATCAGTTCCGTCACTTTCAGTACTAAATTTATCACCAGTTTTATTCTCCTCCTTTTTGCTCACAGTTTCTATGCAGCCTCCGCTTAACGGCCATTTTATACACCATTAAAGCAAAAATTACAACCCGCAACAAGTTCCTCGCGCGCAGCTTTGGACCTTTCGCAAGCAACATTACAGCGATCGCGTGTACAAACGCACTTCATGTGGTAAGATAAAAAAGCGCGATTCTTTTTCTCTCCTACAACGAGTAATTTATAAAGGGCTTTAATCACCCTGGTGGTTGCGAAATTGTTTAACCGTTAGCGCCGCGGCAGGCAGTGTCCGCTTGCCGTTCAAGCTCATCATCCCATCATGGTATCCCCGTCGGGAAGTAATTGTTTCGCATTTACGCTGTTAGCCGCACTCCTGGCCGAAGCAACGCGAGCAATTAACTGCACGTCATTAACGTCTTCATAACGAAAGAATCTTTCAACCCCGAGAATAACGTAAACGCTGTAGCGCCATCATTATTCACGGCCTGTAAAAATTTCACCGTAATCCCCGTGGTCGCGTTGCCACGTCCTCGTATTTACTGTTTCCCTTTAAGTCACACCAAGGCCAGCTTTCTGTTTCAATAAATTACACGGTCCTCTTCCTCGCGCCGCGAGACGCGCCAAAGTGAACCCCTTGAAGCGTCCTTTTCAATGTTTCAACTTTCAACGACCTAGCTGAGAGTTCCCCTCCCTCCCGGCAGAAAGATTGATTAGCATCCCTGAAATCGGGACTGTTGGACGCGAGACGGGGATCATAGGCGCAATTAGTGGTGGCGAAATGGGATTCTAATTCCATTGGTCGGAGATGCCGTCGCGTTTGCACGTTCACAGGGGTTTCGTGAGGGTAACGCGTATTTGGGCGAACTCCTCTCAGCGGGCGGACCTCCTCCCCCTTCTTTTGGCCGGCTTTGTGTGCTGGTGGAAAATTGGTTTTCAAGAAGAAGTAATCTCGTGCCCGAAAGAGGTCCGATGTCCCCGCGGAGGAGTACCTAATGAAGTGTACGTGAGAAACAAGTCATCACCGGGTAAGATGACCCGCGGGAGGGCAAACAACAAGACCGCGGCCGAAAGCTTGTGGCGAGAGAATCTCCTCGGCCACAGCCGTTGGCAAAGAAGTTCGAAAAGTTTTTCCTGCTCCACCCTCCAATCTGTAGCTTCCTCTTCGCACGTGCTACCGCGAAACGACCTTCGGCATTCGAACGTTCTCCCTTTCGGGCGAATCATCGGCCACTTTTGTCGACCAACTTCCGCCAAGTTTATCTATCTTCTGAACGCGGTCGGCGGGGACACTTCGGGGGGTCTTTATAAGGATTCGTTGATTCAGTTTCATTAAAGTAATGCACAGAGTGATCCACGTTTTCGGGATCATCACGTACGGAGACTCGTTTCTGTTTCGATATTTCTACATCTTTAACATCCTCGATTTTGCGGTTCTAAAGTCAAAAATATGCTTCGCGAAATTAAAATTAGTAATAATCACCAGGTCAATGTATATACATATTTCTTGGCGCAAGCAATTATGTAGCACATATTTTAATATGATCCGTTGCACTCGCATCGACCGTAACGCGCGCCACGTTAACGAACTTCTAATTACCAGAGGTGGGACCGCATCGAGATTGTCTGCAATCTCAGCGCCAGCGTAATTTTCATCGTAATTAATCCAGCGACCGATCGGCGAGTCGGATTCTTGCTCGGCCACGCGTCTACCTCTCGGCTGATCTCTTTTCCGTTCGCGTCTACGCTCACCGCGGAACAAAGACTAGCAAGCCGCCCACGACATTCAGCATTCGTTACCGGCCCACGGTGTCTTTGTTCGCCGGCGCGTCCATGTTCACAGCAACTTCCGGTTTGCAAAGTTTAGCTACGTGCGCGCAATAAAACCGACGGCGGGACAAAAAGCGCGCACGCAGAACGAGGGGTGACGCCGCGCCGGGGCGTCGCGATGGAAGCGATTTCAGGAGCCACGCGTTGCGCCCCGTTTGGAAAACATGCCCCCCAGAGTGCAACCGTGATAAATGCGCCGCCAGACGATTGGATGATTGCCACCCTGTACGCAAGAGTTCGTAATAATTAACCTGCCGCACGCAATTCGCGCGTCAGCCTCTCTTCTGCATTGTTTCTCCTCGTTTGCTGTCAACTGAAGCATCTGGCGGGTGACGCTGGCTGCATTGCTGTTAAAAAGCCCGCACTTGGAGTTGCGAAGCTGGTGGGTCTCTGAGAAATCCTCCTGCGCCGAATAGTCTAGGAACTGATGATAGTTTTTGCCTCAAGGGATTTTTATTGACCTTGAATGATTGAAGTAATGGAAGCACCGCGTAAGCACCCGGTATAATTAAAGTGCTAATCTGTAGTAACTTTAAAAATCGTTTAATTGAAAGCTGACCTCG
The DNA here is from genome assembly GCA_963855975.1 of Andrena chrysosceles. Classification (NCBI taxonomy): domain Eukaryota; kingdom Metazoa; phylum Arthropoda; class Insecta; order Hymenoptera; family Andrenidae; genus Andrena; species Andrena chrysosceles. The sequence goes on along the minus strand of OY979766.1, from coordinate 1,506,416 downwards.
TTGTTTCTCTCATTTTCAGGTCCGGAGGAAAATAAACGCCGACGCTCTGAAGGTAAGGAAAACCTCGTTAATGAATCTCCGCACCCGTTGATGTACCTACTTACGTGGACTAATAAAAACGCTCCAGGGGAAAGGTGCTTCAACGCAATTCAGAGATAAAATCCAGTCGTTTCTGGTGTTTAAACAGAAAACGGCTGTTCATAAGTCTCCCCCGCAAAGCGTCGCTCGCGTTTCCAGTTCGATTCTTCTCCCCGTACCCAACATTTTGAATTTTACATGTAGGATAGTAGCTGTTGCGCAAAAATCTATGGTATCTAGCAATTATCATCTCTGAAGGAATTAATTTTTCACTGTCCGTCGGACGGTAAAACGCTGATTATTCACAGTCGAAAGTACTGGAAATTAACGGCTTCTGTGCGCGAGTCGAGCTAATTTCGCTGCGCCGGTTTTACAGAAAATTAAAAACGAAAAAGCTACGTTAGAATGGACATCTCCAATTTCAAGCTTTTCGCATGACTCTTTCGTGCCTGCTTTCGTGGAGCGTACACCCACCTTGTAGATTCGTTTAAATTTATTAATTTTAACGAAAACAGAGTCTATTTTCCTGATATATTTTTCGGAATATCTCCATTATGAATTTGAGATCCTACTTTTGTTCTCTCCGAAAAGAGAGCAGAACTTTGGGGAACTAGAAATAAAACGAAAATCCAAGATTTCCTCGTAATCACCAGTGTTTTTATACCAATCTCCGAAGGATCAACATGAAAACCCTCTGCCCAGTCTGCGCTTGCACTCTCACTTTTCTAATTGTACGTTGAAAAACCACGGAAATCGCTCATAGGGAACTTCGTTATACCATTACTTAACTCGTTTAAATTCGCTTCCCATCGTTGCATACATTTTCTTCCTCCTTTCAAAGTATTGTCTCCTTCGTTGAAATAAATTGATAACTATAATGCAACTTCCAACTATTGCTTAGAACTGGCAACTGAGTTTCGTCGAGAATTTCATTTCGAATTGGACTCCAACCTAGCACGTGGACCTGGGACGATTTCTAAGTGACAAAAGTGACGGGGAATGGAACTCCTGAGTCTCGCATTCGTTCGCTTAGATCCGCGCAAAAATCCGTCAAAGTATTGTGTACCCTTCGCTCGCTAATGGCCTCGTTTGTATCTTGTGCCGGAGTGGCGAATCACTCGGTGCCTGAAGGAGAAAATTTCAAATGAAGCCGTCTGTCTAGCTCGCAGAGAAATAAGCCACTCGGTCTTCAATCCGTTCCAGCTTACAAGAACTGCAATGTTTCCGCTCCCTTTATTAAATCGCCTTCCCGCCTGCTGGAAAAAGTACCAAAGAGGCGGGCGAACCAGGCTCTATCGCGTCCTGTTTCGTGAATTTGCCGAAGCTGTAGGGGAGGGGGCGGAAACGGGGCGAGAGTGCAACTCGTTTTGCTCACCTCTCGGCAAAGATCCGCCGAAAACCTTTCCTCTCTCTCCGTCTCTCTCCCTTGCCTGCCATTATCATACAACACGACGAGCCTTGAAGTTTTAATGAATCGGAAAGAAAAAGTTTCGCAGGCCGGGGAAGGTTAATTTCATCCTGTTGAAACTGAGGGGCGAGAGGAGGCGATGTAACGTCTTGAAGCATTTAATCGTGCCGGTGTTTGCCCCAGCCGGACTAGGTCTCCGCTTCGTTTTATTCGGATCACTTTGGAGCGAGTAATCTCCTTAAGCGCTTCCCTCGCGCGCCTCGGCAAAAACAGCCGATTTATTTTCCGAATTCAACGGTCGCTTGAAGGAAGGCTGACGCGTATTTCGTTTCGCGAAGAAAAACTTGGTCTTTATCCGTGGACCGTGAGTATCGGTGAGAGAGGATTGAAGCAAGTCAGTATTAGTAGAATGTGCAAATGTGTCGGTGCCCTCCCCAGAGGGAAATTAGGTACCCGTCGACGTAGTCAAACGAAATCAGTTATAAATGCATCAAGACGACGTCATTGTCCTGGCTATCTCATTCCGCCGAAAACAATCAGTCGGTAAAGAAAAAACCAGACCTCCAATTCCAGTTCTGCGAAGCTCTGCCGGCCGATACTCTTTCTCCTTCCGGTTAACAGACGGGTAGCTCGTAATCGGCAAAAGGGGGCACCGCGAAGTTGCGCATATTATCGCGGACCTGAAAACTTGGTCTCGCCTTTCATCCGCGGATTAGTACTTTTATGGAGTTTCCGAATGAGGAAGTTCCAGGGCATGATTCAACGCGACAGCACCGCACCGTGATCAAGCGACTTCAGCTACTCGCCACGTTTATGGAAATAAATTTAGACGGACTCGAGCGCGCGTATACACCGTTGTGCGGGCTAGTTGGAGCGGAAGTTGCGCCCATGGTACCATGGGCCGCGAATTTCTGGTAATCCCCGAAGTAGGGAACCGTGTACAGAAGCCGTCGCGCCGTACGTACGCGCACGGGGCGCTCGCGTGCACGCGCCCGTGATTTATGAAACGCGGTGTAATTGACTTACATTACGATGCAAATTGCCCGGCTCACGATACGATGTGAAATGCCTGTCTGATTCTTACGAAAAGAATCGGAAAACTTTCGTCCCCCTTCCCTTTTCTTCCCTCTTCGTTTTCTTCTTCTTTCTTTCAACCGTGTACAATTAGTTAGAGGTTTCACGCTCGAGAAGTATTTGTACACGGTTGCGCGGCGCACGGTCGTTCGCCTTTTCTGTGACACGACAACGTTGTCAATAATGCTTGAATCGCTGTCGCGTGCTCTAGCTTATATTTCTGCTCGTCGAGAATATTTTTAACCGTATACATAACCGGGACACGAGTGTTGCGCTACCATTTTTAAGCCCCGCCAGTTCCTTTACCCCGAAATACCGCGGCGATGTGTCAGCGAACGTCTGCCTCTTTCTCGTGGAACGAAGTTTGTTCACGTGCTGGCTTCACGAGCTGCTTACGACTGCCTGGGACAGATTTATCGCGATCCAGATACAACGCACCTTTGGTAAAATCAAAATAGCTAACGACTTACAATGTGAAGACGAATCGAATCACTCCCAGGCCGTCATAGCTTCCTGTCTCGTGTGGAAAGACGCAACCTTTCACCCTAGAATAGAAAGGATCAACATCGAAATCAAGGTTGGCGAAAAATTTCGGCAGAGTGATAAATGGCCCAGTTCCGGGAGATTTTAATTCGATCTGTACGTATTGGATTAGTTACTGGCAAGAACGTGTTTAATTCAGCCAGCCAGGCGGTCGAAATTTTACGAGCCCGGGGGCTGCTCAAGTTCCTTCCTTTGTTTCTACCCTGTCCGCCGAAGCGGGCACGTGACCCACCTGAAAATGAACTAGCCGTGCCCTCTGACGGAAAAATATCTGTGCACTGTACGCGCGCGAGCGCACACGTGCACTTAGTAAGCCCCGAGCGTACATTTCCGTTCGCCCACCCACCCACACCGGATCCCCTCCGATACAATTAAAGAAGCGCAATAGATCCACCGTCCAATTGGAAGAAATAAACTCTTTGACAGTAAATCGGTGAAGTCGCACGGGAGAGCTTCCTTATCCTTTGACTTCCGGTAACGCTGAGTCTCCTCATCTCTACTTCGCCTTTCCCACCCCCACGACCCATAATCCCGCTTTATTGCCCGCGTATTAGAGACGTTATCGGTACCGATAACGCGACTAGTGGCGGGTAAAATGAATTCAGTGTGGGGCATTTTACAAAAATCGTATTGATAGTCGTGACGACAACACTGATAACTCGTTGTAAGATATTTTGCACGTTTCGGTGATATCTTTCTCCGGATAAGTAAGCACGTAGGTAGTAGGTAGGTACGTGTGTATCGCTGTTGGAATTGAAGACACGGAAGTGTGAGTGAATGTTTGATCGTTGCCACGAAAACGTATGTACCCACACTATGGACGCACGAATCCAGTTACGAGCCCTCCTAGGCACAGCTGAAAAAATTACGTTGGACGATTTATGCTCGTACGCGAGCCTCCAGGATGGGACGAGCCCCGTTGAGAAATCTTCACGAGCATAGTTGATTATTTGTGACCGCGCTCGTACCTCACTTTGGCCAGGATAAGTGCATATCCGTGTGAACGCGTTGTATCCTTTCTTGCGGTTATAAGGTATGCAATCAACGCGTACCAGCCATTTGGTATAACCGTGCACAGCCCCGCTAGGAAATCCGGCTGAAAATTGGCATGGATCTTATCCGCGAGCCGTATTCCTGGCTTCGTTCCGCCGCGCTCAGCTATTTTTCTGTTGCTCCCGCTAGCTAGATCAAACGGAATTAAATCCACCCATACAATTTCCTTGATATTTATTACAATGACGCCGGGTTGAATGGAGGGATCGGGTGAATGCGATGAATGAGCGGAGCGCGCTGGAATGAAATTAGGTAAACGGGGAAGGCCGAGAGCGACCTCGCGACTGTTAGAAAGTTGTAAATTTAAGCTCTCGTTCGTCCGTTCACTCATCCATTCAGAATCCTCGCTGGTTGCTTGTTATTTTCTTCCCGTATAATTCCGACCGGATGTGGAATTCGCGGACACTGGGTCTTTAAGCTTCGTACCTTTGTATATTTTTAGACAAAGCCCTCGCTCCTAATGTACAATAATTCATCACCGTAGTTGCCACCGCGGCTTCCGTAAGTTTCCGCGTGAAACACGGTGCAACAAAAACTGTAACTTCACAACAGGGGAGCCCCGTACTAGAGAGTAGATGTCAAAAGTTTCACACAATAAGGGCTCTAGCATTTTCCTCTACGTTTCAGATCCTTTTGTCCCCTTTGAAAAACGAATCCCAACATTCGGCCGACGTTGTAATAACCACGTTGCGTGCTATTTGATTTACATGCCATTCGTGGACTGGGCCATACCGGTAGTCCCAAGTTGATTGTATTATTCTTATCTCTATTTCGAAACACCGATTCCGGAATTTTCGCAATTCAATGACAGCCACGGTTGCAAAGAATTCCAGAACAAGCGTTAACAGATTCGACGTTGAATGTACAGACCGGAGTCCAGGCGTTGGAAGTTAAACTGTATACACGTTCAAAGGGTAGTGCTCAGTGCGACTTTAAAGCGCGAAAGTTTGATTAGTTTCCAGTCCGAATTCTCTGTTTAAAAGTTCAACCAATTCAGTTTCGACGTTGAAATAGTTGCGATTTTAAAAACTGAGTTCATCCCAGGTATACACTCCGATCTTCTTCTACTTGTTAATTTAGAAATTATCGCAATTCGTGGAACATAAAACGGTCTATAAGGTTTTCTGAAACTATAATACAATCTCGAAAGAAGCAAACGGCTGTTTTTTGATGCCGAGTAGCAGCTCTTCAAAATTTCCATGATCACTGCCAGCTGGAGGGAATTCGGTAGAACAGATTTGTTCCCGGTTGGGAAAGTGAATGCGAGGGATTGGTTGCGTTTAGAGGGAGGGTAGCCGCGTCGATAATGACACAAACGTGCGTTTGCGTAAAATTAGAATAGTCGGGCTCACCAGTCTGTAAGTGCAAACAAACCGAGGTGAATCATTTGCATGAGTGAGCAAGCGAAAATCTACCGATTCGTTGATTCCAGCATAATGCTCGTTCGAATAGCCAACTGGAAAGTGTTAATTGCCGTTCAACCGAATTTCAAATGATTACGATTCCTCGTTATTGTTTAACGAGACCATTTCAATTACTCGGGCGATTCTTGGACGCTTCGCGCCTGTACTGATTGTGAGTGTAATGACCCGTTCCGTGCTGTTTTTAGATATCGTGGTGATTTAAATTTGGCGGGCGATGGAGTCTTGCACTTTGTTTCTTATCTGAGTTTATTCTATACTTCACGATAGTTTAGTGTAAAAACGTTGATTACAATGTAGAAGATAAAATGGCAGTGTCCATCTAAATTTATTACTCATCCAAGCATTTAGTTTCCTTTTTCCTCAATTTAAAGAGGACGATCAAAGCATCTCCATCTAATTGCAAAAAATCCGAGCGTAATAATTATTCTACACCCCAATTAACCAACGCATCGTTTCGTGAGTCGCGCACGCTTTCGATCTCCCCGTCGTTAGACGTTTCATCATAGGGGTGGACTGAAAATGCTCCGCTCCGAAGTATACCCTTCGTTCCATAGTGAGCTTTTCTTTCCTGGCTGGTGCCTAAGTAACGATGCCGTGTCGCGTCCCATGAATATTGACGATCGAGAAGGTCGATTCATATTCTTGTTTCTAATCGAGCTCGCCGTGACTCTCCATTTTTCATCCCCTATCAGCGGAACAAAAAGTTCGCCAACCACCCTCTGCAACGCTGAGCACACCTCCACGTCCCTTCTCCCTACGACGCTTTCCACGCGCGTCGATGGTAGCGCGATACCGTCGCGATCAACCTTCCATCTATTTAACGGCACTTAGGTATACAGCGAACACTTCCTCGAAACGTTTTAAATTTCAAAGTAAAGACGAATATCACGGTAAATATTTCTAACGAATCGCCACCTGGATGCAGAAGTTCATTCAGGAGAGATCATGATCATTACGTTCTTTACAACCTTTACAAGTGCCGTTAAGGCCCTCCTAACGATCAAACGCATCAACCTATCTACTGTCAATGAACGTAACTGTGACACATGCTCCTCGTTCCTTCCGGTTCGATCATTTGTGATCGTCTTTGCCCCCCTGCGAGAAGGTCCGCGACACAATATTCCCAACACCCGCACTCGTCCTTGCGATTAGCTCCCACCGGTTGTATCATCTTTACCATCCTATACGGCGCGGCGCGGCGCAGCGCGGCGGGACGTACGATAACGGCGTATCGCCTGGGTTTCCGTGTGTTAGAATTCGATCAAAGGCCGTGGCAGCATGCGTTCCCGCTCCCCTTGCCGCGTTCTTGCGTGCTAGCCCGTGAAAGAATCGAGCTGAAAGGAACCTTTTGCGATGGTACCCTTTACGATACGCGCCCGTGCCCGTCCCCGTCCCTAAAGTGTCGTTCACGTCTCACCTCCCCTCCTCCTCATCCATGATTCGACTTACTCTCGCAGACCATTAGCGAGCTGAATGATTAATGGAGCATTCACGACGAGAGGAAGATCGTCGTCGCCCTCGAGGAGACACCACCGCTAGCCAGACAACGGAAGTCACCGGTTTAGGTCGATTATTTTTAGGTCGGAATTCTTCGGCCGCGTCCCGCTGTCTCGTCACCGTCTTACTTCGCATTTCTGTGGTTTTCCACTGTCTCGATCGACATCGGGAAACCTAGCATGTCCGCCTGCCATTTGATGGTAGAAATGACCTTACCACCGATTCGGTGGTAAGCTGCTGGTACGTTATTAGACCACCCACGAGCACGCGAATATTAAATCTATTCCCTTCTAGAAAGAGACCCCGCGACGTGATAAATCGTCGCAGCGTCGTATCGCAGCGATAAAGAGCCACGAGATTGGTAACTGAAGGGCGTGTTTTTGGCGATACGATCGTTCCCCCCGCCATATTACCGAAGACGCACACGCATCGTAATCACGCGGATACACGCCATTACGCGTGTCCAATATTCTGGGCAGACTGATAGGCTTGATCTTTGTTGGCTGGTATACGCGTGTATCGACAATGCGATAAGGGGGAGGACTAGTTTATTGTCTTCGGATCTTCGATTATCTTGCCCGTAGCATAGTGGCAAACACGACCTACCGAACATCTGCCCGTTTCTTGCTATACCGATACAATTTGACACGTATCCTCGATTACTCCAGCTGCACGGGACGGCAATTAAGTAACGGGTACACCGCGCACTGCTTAAAACTTAAAAGTTAAACCTGTGGGGAAAGAGTGACGAGGAAGGATTTTAATTATCACGCGGCAAGGTTTCCAGACTACGGTCGTGGATGAAAAAACGCTGTCACGTTGGACAGATAGCTGTCGGCGAAAAAATTTAATTATCCGAGCGCGCATTTAATAAATGGATCTTTCATTAGGATCCCCCTTCGTGTCGACCACGATTGACAGTCGTTTCATCTGCATCTCCATCGTTCATCGGCCGTTTCGTTCGGGCTTTATACGGTCAGCGTAGCGTGCGCACGAGAGTCTCCCGGGTCCGTTGACTTGCCTCTAAACGAGTCCCTTTATGATCACATCGAGGCATGTCAAACTGGTCGGGCTAATTGTATGGATAATTTTGTGGCGCTCCGAGCGTGTAGAACAAAGGGCCGGCGAGTTACTGTCGAGGACGAGGCACGGCACAGCCCGGCCGTTCCGATTCGTCTAACCTTCGCTCTGCCTTCATTTAGCCCCGGCAGTTAAGAACTTTCAGGGCAAGAGCACAGAGGGGATCGATGAAACGAGGTGGGTCACCCCTCGTTGCGCCGGGCGAAAGCTCCCGTTGTTGTTGTTACTGCGGTGGTAAATCGAGGCTTTCGCGGCCGACGAAAGCCACCGCGCTGGAGGCAACATTTAGCGCAATAATATGGGGTGTTTATTGATATTAATAGTCCGCGGTAATAACCCATTTCCACTTTGTTTAGGATCGTCCGCTTATGAACGTAAATATTCAGCGAATCGCAAGGGCGAGGGCCTTTGTCGCGATAAATTGCCGTTTCGTGTGCAAAAACTTGCCTCGAGTACAATGGAGTAGGTACAACAATAATGCATCTTTATTGATATTAATAGTGTACGGTTAACGCGATTCGATTTTGTTTGGTGTTGGACCCCTGGAGAAATGAATACAGCGCGCGAATTAAGATAACTGTGGCCTTTTGTTGCGATAAATCGGCATTCCGCGCGCAAACAGCCGCGCTGAGTGCAGTAATACATGGCCGCTTATTGATATGAATGGTTCGTCGAAATCACGCAGTTCGATTTTATTGGGCGTCGAGTTTTTAGAAAACAAGTGTTGCGTGAATCATCGCTATGTGTGTGTAGAGTGCGGCGGTAACGGCGGCACAAACCGCGAATGGGGTCATTCTTTGTGAGGGTTAAATCGAAATTGCAGAATAACTTTTTCCAAACGGGGCTTCACGTTTGTGAACCTGGCGCTTGGAAAACATTGTTGACATGAATAACAAGGTTTAAAAAAGCCCTGCAAGCAATCGATCGAGTAGAAGTGGCAAACCTTTTAACAAATTCTTCGGTTGAAATGTTAAATGCTGGTGTTCTGCACAGATTTTCAGATTTCAGTTTGTATATACAAAAGCACTGTAACTTAGATGTATCAGCGGTTTCACACGAAATTTCCGAATCTTGAATCGAGTCTGAGCAGGTGAGTTACGATTATCGGCTGGTAGTGAATGCACTCAGGAAATGATCGTAAATGTAATTCGCAAATCCATTATCGTAAAAGTGCACAGCTTGTGCATGGCCCTCTAAGCGTTTGCTGGACGTTGATATAGCGAGGGCTTTTCTGTCTCCGTGGGCAGGGATCCCTGCCAAACAATAGCGAATGATTTACCACGAATCTTGGCTTCCTTGCTATCGTCGCGCGCAGGCAATCTGTTTAAGAGAGCTAGTCGAAAACGGAGCAGCTTGCGCGAAACATATTTTCACGCTAGAATATGAGACGAGTGTGAAAACTAAGCCCACCTACGACACCGGTTGACCTAATCTGTTATTGTAATATATCTCAAGCCCCTGCAGGCAATTGAAACTTGATTGATTGTCAGCAACGTGCGGTGATTAAAGAAACCGTGATATATCGAATCGTGTTCCGCTACGTGGCTAAACACGCGACAGAAATAGACACGTATCGCGGTGGTTCTCGTTAATAGTTCAAACTAACCCTGCCCAAAGATAACACAAATGATAACAGCTGCTTCGTTGTAGACACAACTCACGGTTTCTAATAACAAGAGAACTTAGATTTCTCGGCTCGAGCGTGGACGCAGTTGGAGTAATGGCCTATGCACGTGTTATGTTTAAACAGCTGTCACGCGGCCGATTTTTTGTTAGCTTTTCCGATAAAGTAAACGTCCCTACAGTTTCAGTATCTAATCGTATTATCGACACTGATGGCGTCAACGTCCACTCGGGTTTTATGGATCCTTTCGACATTCTTTCCAACGACATTTTCTGTGAAGTCGCGTCGCAACGGTTTAACGTGAGTCACTGTCGATCTTGTTTAAGGTCAGCAAACAGGGAGTGTGAGATTCGAATCAGGACCCGACGATTCATTTTTTCGTCCTCAAGTGTATGTACTTATCGAATTTTAGATTGTAAGTCTTACACAGATGACATGTCTTTGGGAGCGGTTCGACTAGGTCGATTGGTTGGAGTCATCGTCCAATACTCGAAAGGCCCAAGATCCTTCCACGTCCGCGGATGAGATCTACTTTCCAATCTCTTCTGCAGAATAGGATACCTCGAATACATTAGAATATTGGGTTTCATGCGTGAACGGGAACGACCACACGATCAAGTTCACCGAAAAGCAACAACCATTCGGCGGCTTCGCTTGCGAAAGAAGGAATCTATCGATGACATAGATACCTCGATCGATTGAAATAGTCGCGTAAGAAAGCAAGCCCGAGTCCTTTGTCGGGATTTAGAACGTGATTCTCCTTTTTACCTGGCTGCAATTACTTGGAGCGTTCGGCGAGTGACGTCTCGTCGCCGGGTTTCTCCTCGCAATAAAAGTACAAGTGTTTCCGGGCGGAGTGGCGGCGATATTACGTGGCATCGCGGTGAAACTTGAACAGCTTTCGTCCGAAATATCTCAGCGTAACTCGTTGCTGGCGTTATTATTATACGGCGTCGGGGCAATCCTGACGAGTGACGTTGCACGGTTTGCAGCGCAGCTTTGGTTTCGGCTGCTCCGCGATATTCGAAAGCCAGATTCGTCGTCGCTTTCGTTCCTCCGCGGGATGAAAGGTTGTCTCGCTGTCGACGGCTGGCAGTATCCGCGGAAATTCTGAGCGCTCTCGCCGCACGGAAACGGAGCCAGAGTCACGACACCCTTGCTTCATCACCGAGACCCGTGCTCCCAACCCACCGCGGTGTCGTGGATACGAGCCAATTTCATTCCTCCGCCTTTGTAACAAGGCGGAATGTTCATCGCCCGCAGTCACGTGCCCGCGACCTCGATCCATCGGAATGAACACGCGTTTCGGCGTCGAAGGATTCACTTATGCGCCTGGCCTCCAGCATCCACTCGTCTTGCAACCGAACAGACAGAAAGAGAAGCGCTTCTAAGAACGAGATATTACGAACCTGACGAAGATACTGAGAAACCGTAGATCACAGTCAGAAGAATAAGTGGTACTGTGCAGGGTTTATCAGATATACGCGATCTTCCAGAATATACTTTAATGACAGAAATTACATTGGCGCAAACCGAGATGGCTTTTCATCGCGATTCTTTTCAAGGTGACTCGATACGAACGATTAAACGTTAGACAGACGAAGCACTGTGTCTTCATTGACTTTATTGGAGGCAACGTTACTTACGATTATATCCGTTCCTCGAGCACGACACGTCCGACGACCACTCGCAATGGGATGAGAGCCATTTTAATAGGACTTCATCTTTCGGTTGCATCAGGAATTACCCACGGGTCAGTAAGTAGCATCGAAGGAACGTATTGCCTCCGTGCCAAGAATACCGATGACGCTCCATTCGGCATCGAACTCACTGAATCCGTGGCATCGATCACGTCTTCTGCTCGACGAGACAACTAATTGACAAAGTATCGCGACTCGGGCCCGTGCCCCCGTTATGCGGCTCGTAATTAATTTGCACCTGGTGGTTAATTTAGTTGAGCGCGGAATGATATTCGAACGCGAATTCGAGTAGGAAACTTGGAAGTATCGAATCACCGGCAGAGGAACAGGAGAAACATACCTAGTATCACGGCTAATTTCCACATCGATCTTCGGAGCAGGCGGTAGCTGGTAAAATTACCGCATCTAAAGAAAAATCGTCGTATCATCCGTGGTGAACGTCGCCGTAATTAACTTAACGTTCTAGTAACTATGCGGGAATTGGTGAACGTCACGAAGAGTAAAACATTTGTATGATAGGAAATAGTATTCAAACCACATCAAAGCGAGCAGGCAGAAACACGCGAAATGCGGAAAGAGGAATTCGCTTCGTTGAATTCTAGCCGAAGTTCAACCAGTGCCTCTTTAATTTTCCGTATTTTCTGTGGCCGCGAGCTCCTGCTCGAAAAACCATGAGCCGTGCTGCAAGGGAAAAGCAATAACGAAAAATTAAAAAACGTGACTCGTGATCATTCATATTCATATGGTCGAGAATGTTCAAGTAGAATAATAGAAGGTACTAATGGGTTTCACTTCTCATTATTAAACCATGGAATTTGGAGTTCCAACGCGCGTTCAGTATTTACCACTCAGCGGAAGGCTACACATGGATCGTGGGACGGCCGATATTTATTGCAGCTAAATAATTTGGCCGGCCGTGATGATCGCCGGGGACGTGGATTCGCAGAAATATTAATAACGTTGCTCCGTGGTTTGAAATATTCCGATTTAAATCGCTCGAGTGGCCTGGGCACAAATGCCACGCCGCGGGCATTTTTCACGGGTAGGGAAAACGTCGAGTACGTGGAACTTTCATTTTCCTCTCCCTTCGCGTCGATAGGTGCCTCAAGTCCCGCGGAAGTAACACTGCGGGATTAATTATAGCGGCGTTCCATTATTTTTTCCTCTTCGCCTGTTTCTTTTATCTCGATTCTCGACGATGTAAATATTGAATAAAATCGACCATCTGATTCACGGCACCGCGCGTTTATTTTCATGTTTACAGGTCGTTCTTGTCCGGTTGAAGTTGGCCGTGAATAATGTGTTTTTATCGCTGCAAAACGAGAGATGTATGGCGCGCGGAATCATATGACCGTGGAATAGAGTGAAACAGAAATTTGAATCCTCCATAAGTTTGAAGCTACAGCATCACTGCCCCACTACTGCACCAGTTCTCCAACAGATACGTTCGCGCGTTTACTTTATATTTTTGAACTAATATTATATCCGTCAAACAGAGACGGGCAAAATTTTTATTTAAATAAAATTTCGAATAACGGATAAAAGTTAAAAGAAATGATTCGTCATGTGTCGAATATAGTTCACTCGGCTTAACGAACGAATGACGAATAATTTTTTTTAACTTTTATCCGTTATTTAACATTTTATTAAAATAAAAATTCTGCCCATCTCTGCCGCGAAACTGTGCGAGGCAACGCTGGTCTCTCATTGCAAGTTGCAAGGACTACCCTTATAAACCATCCATCAGGCAGAACGTGAACTGCAATGATATCGCCCCGATTAGTCTGCTCTCCTGTTATACACGCCAATCCCGCATATTATAAACCGCGAAACTCCACGGGAGCTGGATCTTCCCACGACAGGAGATTACGCTGAAGTTTTCTGGGGGTCAACCGGGCTCGTTGGCTCTGTCTGTGGCATTGTCGATCACCGGCATGAGACATTAGGGGACAGGGAAGTTTGTCGCCTAACCTAGAGGGCGGACGCACGAATCTCGGCCGGGTTAATCGAGGCGGCACGGTGTCTGAAAACGTTACAAATGTCATTCAGCGAACTCTGTCCGCGCTGGTACACGGCTGGTATCGAAAGTTCGCGCGCGACAGGGGTAGTTGGAGAAGCGACGTAAGTTGGCCGTCACTTGGCCGCTGGCGGAGGACGAGGCGCGGAAGGGTGTCCCGCGGCAGCAGGAACACGCTCTCGCCCAATGGCTGTCCAGCAAAGTACAATATCTGGAGGGGAACGGCGGCCCATTTAGATATCGATTTGCAATTTCGCCGACAATTACACGAGGCGCAGAATATGTTCGTATAGATTAGATCAGATTAAATGAATATTTACGAGGGCCCAGGCAGCCGCGACTGGCCGACACGCTGCGTGCGTGTAATCTGCCTTGCAAACAGGGCCCGGTACTTGCCGGCCTACGCCTGTTATTACGCATCGTCCTCGGCCGCCAGCCGGATACCACGAAACGCGTTCCTTACTCCAATAGACGTTCCACGGCTAGAAATGCGGGAAACGGAATAATCGTTTCTTGCCCCCTCCCCTCCCCTTCCCTCCCCTCGCCCCTTGCCCCCACGCCGGGTCCTCCATTCGACGGGGGAGGGTGGAGGATTTTCTTTGTAAATTGGAAACGCGATGCAGACTCGCGGGGGGGGGGGGTGGGAGGGGGGGGACGAACAGAACAAAGGGATCGAATTGGATATATGGTATTTAGTCACGACGTTCGAACTATCCTCCCCCTTGTTGGTTGGTGTTGGGTCAAACGTATACAGGGTGTCTCGGAAGGGATACCGTTTCAAAGAATCGTTAAACCACACAGGGTCGAGGGATTTTTCTCTATCGACTTTTACATAAAGCGTGGTATTGGTGAAGAACAATTGCGGGGCAGTTTTCAAGCATAGATACAGTGGTGGAATGGATTCAGTTGACTTTGTGCACTGCGATCTGTGAATTGCGCGAGATCACAAAAGAGCTGGATTTATTTACAAATGAAACAAAAGGGTGGAACAGTTGATTTGTTCGGTAAAAGGGCACCGAGTCAACGTTTCACTGTGTCTCTGTTAAAGGAACACCCCATGTATAAGCTTAGCCAGACATTTTCGATCGTTTTGTTGCGTGGGTGGTGCGTGTCGGGTGGGCCGCCTGCGTTGTACACGGTGACCGGTGTAATGGATTTTAGCCAGGGTATCCACGTATCCCCTCGTTCGAGCTTATAGTTGGCGCGTGTACCAAACTAATCTGCAATAAATTTTCAGGACCTCGCCGTTATACCGTTTACGATCGAGAAGATTTCGCCGAAGGACTTTTGATTGCCATAAAATATGCTACTCTGCCCCGTAGCCCCCGTCTGCTCTCCATTCTGCTTCTGTATCCCCTAAATCCCTCACAAAGGAGGATAGATAGGTAAACGACCGATATTGGGCAAGCGTTTCGACAACATCGGGAACGAGGCCCGGGATTTTCAATTTAATCTTCCAAATGATGCCTCGATAAACCCTTTTATTGGGTAGCTAGTAGCTAGGACCCAGGAGAGGCAGGAGAAGATAGGTTCGTTGTAATATCGCGTCGTAGTGTATCTGTCTCTCCTTGCTTCCTTTCTGGTTATTCCCCGAGGGATATAACTGGATAGCTCGATAATTAGATAGAGCCGTGAAAGCTTCTATTAATCCCAAAGTAATTGCCTTCGATGCCATCCTTTTCGATCCCGGTACGAGCGTTCCCAAGACCCAGCTGTAATTGTTTCGTCTGGAGATGGACAGGGTCCTCTCGTCGCGAAAAGGTCCTCTCGCGCTTAATACTAACTCCTTGAATACCGTGACCGGCGGGACCGCGACCACGCGGGGTGAATAAGCAACTAGGGGGGGAAGAGAATCCCTTGTTCCCGAAACGCGACGAACTTGAAGGTGGGACGGGCGAGGCGTTGTTCGTGCTTCAATTAAAATTTACTTTCCGGCTAGTCGCGGTGCCGCGGGCACGTTTACCTGCGTGACTAGCCTCACTGATATCTAATGTCAATCCGGAGCGTTGTTTAGAATATCGTGCAGGCACGCTCTCGGTGCCCGTGGGCGAGTGTGCAACCCTCTTTCGTCGGCAAGGACGAGAACGGGTCGGAGAGGGGTGGGCATCGGGAGAACGAGAAAAGGGGGCACGTTTTACAGGCGCACCTGTGTACCGCACGCGGGTACGTGATTTGTACACGGGCCAGCGAAAGGGGGATCGATCGACGCGCGGGCTCGTTTTCAAGGATTTCCTCGATTGGTATTCCAACGATTTTTATCCACTCGTGCTAACCGATCTGATCCATTCGCACAGCGGCCGCCACAAATTAGCATTTTACGAGCCACCGTCACCCGAGAGGGACAATGGAGGCCCGCGTTAAATTCGCTGGAAGAAAGGTGGAGAGCCGGAGAATCCATTATCTGGATCGAGGAGAGCCTGATACTGGGCCCGGCTGTTTTATGCAAAACAAGACGTAAAATGCCGGATGCAAATGTCAGGATTCGGTTCCCATCTGAAACGTGAACGGCAGGCCCACCTTTTCCGCGCTATCGAGAGATTAGTTTTATCTTGTCCCGCGTTAAATTAAACGAATATTCGCTTCGCCGCTTCCCTGGTCAGTTTTCAATTTAATCGTTGTCCTTCCTCTTTTTGCCGTTAGCGCGAAAATGTAGCCACGAAGCGCGCTGTGATTAAATTTCCCTCCTACTTGAATTTCCACATCGATTTCGGCGCGGCGGACGTTTTCAACGAAATTATCGGTTCATTTTGTATCGGCGACCACCTGCGTTTGACGGAATCCATTACCTCGGAAGGGTCACCCGGATTTTCGGCGCGGTACGATGTCAGCCAGTAAGGAAATTTACGTACCTACTTATCGTTTCGAGTGAGCATTGATGTTTAATGGGAATTAACGAGACCCGAATCGTCACTACACGGTGTTGCTACTCACATTTCAAAATAAATGTGATAAAGTTAAATAAATTCCCTTTCCACCGCTCCCCGAAGAAGACCGCTTTGATCACCCATCATGCGTAGCCGCCCTTGAGTAAAATTCAGTACCTATTCGACCATGGTCCATTGAATTTCGGCACTACGAGCAATATACTTGACGCTGGAGCCTGGTCACTGGCCACCATCACGCAGATAACTTTTTTGAAACCATTTTCCCGACCGTGCTCATCGGAGCTCGCGTGGCAACCCGCGGTCCCTCGGCAAAAAGTTTCGCAACCGGCCAGCGGTTCTCGAAACACTTATTTAATAACGTACAGCTCGCATTGGTATCCGATGAGGCAATATCGGCTTGTTGCTTCGGAGAGCGTAAACACGGAGAGACGTAAAAAAGAATCGAAGCGTGCGCGGTAGACGGGGACAGTCGTGTGTCCACGCGAAATTCGTTCCACCGAAGGCGTTTTGCAATTCCTTTTTTGCCCTCCCCTGCCCGCGGCGGTTCTCATATACCGTTAATTCGCTTCGAACGATACGCGCGAGCGCGCACACCCCCGTCACCCCCCACGATACACAGATATGGCCGCGTATACCGATAAAACTCCGAAGTTGTTGAAGCGTTGTATAGTCCCGTCACGAAACACTATTGCACGGAACCATCGAACGGGCTTCCGCACTTGAAGCGAGAAACGAATTGTTCGCCGCCTGTGTCGTTCGATCTCTCCTCGTTTCAACGGGTTCGATGAAAATTTCGCATGCTCCAACGGTCACGTGGCAGTTGGCACTGCTCCCGATACCTCAGCCGTATTTCCATGGTGGACGAATTTATGACGCGTTACACGAAAGATTTATGCAAGTCGGGCCGACCGTTCGCATCTGAATTTTCTGCGAGCAGTGGCTTCGTTCCTTCGTCAGATTGACCGAGAATGCCGGCGCGCCGTGGATCGTCACGGAGTGTCGACACCTTTCCGACTCGGCGGGCACGAACGTGTCTCACTTGTATGGACGGAACTTGTCATTTTTGTAGGTAACTCTTTGCTGCCTTCCATCGGAACTTTTTACGGCCACGCTGTTGACCGCGGTATCAGTCACTTCCATCGAAATAACGTCTTGCTATGACAGGTTTAATCTTTTGCGGTTCGTCTGCCGCAATCGACAAGCTGACGGCCCGGTTTCGATTTATTCCGAGAAAGTACTCGATACTCGCTCGCAGGTCTTTGTAAGTTAACACAATGGATGGGAGTAGATCACCTTTCTCGATTACCCGAGCTTCTTCGGCGTGCAATATTAAACAGGTGACTCTGTCAAGTTATTTTTCGGGGAACACAGACTTCGGAGCTGGGCTTCTGCTTTCCTGTCCATCACAGACCTTAAGGGGCACTAACTGGATGTAATAAAGCACTTCGGCGAATAATTTATTCCCGCTCTCAGTGTCCGGAATGAGCGGCGCAAAAAACGGTGCTCCGGGAAACGCGACGAGCAGAAGGGCAGGGCAAAAAGTTTCGTCCAACGAAAATAAAATCTTGAACAACGTCTACCTTTTAATAAATCACCGGTGGATGTATCTCTAGGAAACACTTCCGGCGGGGAGGGCTCTATTTCAGCGTCTGCAAAAAAGAGGCATCGATCGAGTTTGTCGTTTTAAGAACGTGCCAGTGCAACATCGATTATTGGAACGCGGGATGACGGTAACGACGTACGATACTCCATAGCGGTATCGCGATGTGTGTATTTAATGCATGTAAGTGTCCACGTAACGAGGATAAGTACCTGCTAATCCCGCGGTTAGCGCGCCTTAATTCGTCCTTATATTATGATAATTACTGCGAACAATGCCACGCGTGCGAGCCCTTAATTTCTCGTCTGTTGAGAATTTATATTAATCGTTTACGTCGTTTCGCTTGATATACGCTTAATGGGTTACTGCGTTGTAACAATGGGTCGGGAGCCATGGATTAGCGAATAAACCGATGATAGGAACGATTAAGAAGCAAATTGCTCATTAAGGTGCAGCTGTGTGCGATTGTTACATTGAATCTTCCAGCGCATGCACGCTCGTATACGTTGAACCGTTGGTTCAGCTCCGTTCACGTCTTCCCGTGAACATGAACCGTTAGATAAGTCGATCAATGATCTCTTTATGATGGAATATTGGTGAATATTCCTGAAGCAACCAACGACGACTTTTTAATAAGGTCAACTGTAAGGTTCACGTAAAACAGTCGAATCTCTTTTGGGGGCAACGATTATCCGACGACCGACACGAAACTTGAATGAGAGGAAGAAGGCGCAGCTATTCCTCGGGTTAAATGTGCCATAAGTAATGCATCCCCGATGGATCGTGTATACCTACTGGAAAAGGATTACTTCCACTTTCTATTCCCCGGGTTTTATTAGAAGAGGTTCAGGGGTATCGCCCTGGAAGTATAAACCAAACGACATTTCCGTGATCTTATTAGGATGAAACATGAGAGAACAACGTTTAAAGGACGAAAAGAAATTTAAAGGACGCACGAATTGTCGTCTGATTTCAGATCGCTATTATCCGCGAGATGCATAGCTGGAACAAGTAAAAAGTTCTTACGTTTCCTTCTTTAACCGAGGCTATTGATATGAGTTTGAAACCCAACTTCACTTACATACGAATGTTCTAGAAAAGAATTTCTATGAAAAGGAAGGCCGCTCCGCGTTGGAAAAATACGGGCATTTCGACGTTCAAGATTGTAGTTTCTGACGGAAGATTTTGCAAATAGTGTCCGCAACATGTGCTTTAGCTGAAAACTTTGGAAACAGTAAGGAAGTCCACACTTTCTCCGTATTTTGTATCAAAATTTGCATTTCACGGTTTCAAATTTATCATGGTGTAATTGCTTGGATGGAAGCCAGGTTTCCTCTCGCGAGTGTCACGGTTATAAATGGCTCCTCTTGTTTCACCTGGGGATTTACGATTCGAACACGCTAAACGATCTTTATGTTCCTCTTGAGGACGTTGCGAAATATAACGAGAAGTTTTGACCAATCAAATTATTGATCTTCATCACTGCCTTGGTATCTTGCCGCAAGCCTTTAGCGTTCTTTATCTGTAAGTTGAATCGAACTCGACATAAAACCGCAATTTCGAAGCACATAGACTTGGAAATACTCGCATCATGCACAATCCTAATCGTATCCAATAAAATGCACGGTGCAAACGCGATTGGATTTCCGGGACTCTTATCTTACAAGAGCGACACATGTGAGTCGAATTTTACTTTCGAGCCGTTACACCTGGCAGGATCACATTTACCGCGTATCTACGGTTGAAGTAAACGGGACTGTCACGAATCACATCGATTGGCCTGCGAAGCGCGATTTCGGTGGAGTCGTTCTCAGTCGTTAGTACTTCTCCCCGGGATTTAAACTGTTCCTCTCCTTAAGCTTTATTGAAATTGCGCCATCAACCTTTCGCCCCACGGGCCGCCGTGTACATTTGTTAGAGCGCAGACACAGGCGGACGTGGAAAGTCAAAATAGTCCTCCATCTTCCCTGTCCCATAATGTTTCTCTTTTTTAGGGCCGACGGTGATTTATTAGTCCGAATAAAACGCCTCGTCCCCCGGTGGGAACAGAGCTCCTTGAAAAAGCACGTTTAGCATCGTGCAACCAAAGCGAGAGAGAAAAGGAGAGGAAACAGGCTGTCAAGCAGCGATATACGAGCGCTATTGGATTCTGCTTGTGCAATAACGCAAAGTCGCGGGGAATATTTCCCGTCGCTACTTGACGCGCGATAGAATCGGGCAAAATGAAAAATTGCCATCCGTACAATGCGTAACACTGATACCCTTTCGGCTCGATCAAATCGCAGCAACGAGAGGGACGCGGGCTAAAAAGCGACGGCTCGCGACGACGCGCGATGGAAAGTTAATTGCACGTGAAACGAACGAAACGGAGCACGGCACTCCACGTGCTCGTATAAGAAACACCGCGAACATTTCAATTTCGTGAAGCGAAGTTACTATAGAACGGACCTAAAACTTTATGAACTCTCAACGCTCGCAGTATAGCACTAGGTACTCTATTCTGCGACGCAACAACGAGCCCATAATTTTCGAAATTGTTCTTATAAACAGCATCCTTTTGAGCCATTTCACGTCAGACGATCGCCTGCCCCGAAGATCAACGTCTACTTCAAACTCCCACGTTTCGAAGATTCTCTGCAAGAAATTTCAGAGTTCTTGTCACAACATTTAGAGAAACCGTTTCCGTTTCATCTAACATTTCTTTTTGCCAACACACCTAGCCCCTGAAATCTCAGACGGAGGAAAAGAAGCAGGCCAAAAAGGTTGAAGACGCTGAAACGCGAGACCGCGAATTCTATCGGAAGGGCAGTGCGTTTTAATACCAGCGTGTCCGCGTTCCAAGCGGCGAAACAAGGTTAAAGCGAAACGAGGAGGCAAAGTTCGTCAGAAAGGTTGGAAACGCTCTTTCGCGGGGATAACTTTCTGCCACGCTGGTTGCCCGCCAGCCTGTGTCCGTGGGGGTGTCTGCGCGCCCTTGTGTCGCTCTCGTAAAAGTGGTCGTCGAGGAAACAAACACGCAAAAGCGACTTCTGCGCGCCGTGAATTGCGCGCGTTTTGTAACGATAATGCGAAAACTTGGCCGCGGAGAGAATAATTCCCGTACGAAAGCTGTGGGTCCCTACTCCCTCTATGTAGTACGTGTTACCCTCCCTCGCCTCGCCCGCGCTCCCGCTTGCAGTTTACATTTGTTGCTGAATTTATGAGGCTGTCGGTGCCCTCCCCCTGGCCCCAAGACGCTGCCTCGAATTGGATATTTCGTTTCGTCGATCGACCGTTGTTACACGAGGATTACGAGTCGTTAAGTCTCTCCTTTCCCTTACACCGCACCTCGCCGCCCCTTTGTCCACCCGTTAGCGAGCGATCGTACGACGTTTAATTACTTTCATCCCGGTACCTCTGCGCGCGTTCTTCTCCGCTTTCCGGCCATTCTCTGGCAGGATTCTCAGTCGCGTTTTTCTTCGGAGTTACTCGGTCGTGCCCCGATACGAGATTCGACGAGTCGATACTCGTTCCGCTCCGTAAATTCTGTGCCACGTCGAGAGAACCTGCTTGCTTTGGAGATCGTGGCTTTTTATCGACATGCTTCAGGAGTTTGGAAACTAATTGCTGATTTGTGATCGGGAAATTGTGATTCATGCGTGATCGTTTCTTCCGAGTCTTCCCTGGAAAGTTGAAACATTTAACTAGTTCGAAAGCTGCCCATTCTCCATAGGATGATTTCACTAGATTTTATAACGAACGCATTAAATGCCTCCTTCCAACCCGCACCGCGCACCGTGAAAAAATTCCCGATGCCACGTTATCCCCTAATTCGTGTTCCAAAGTCTATTAAAGCTGCCACACTGTAATCGTTGCTCTGGAAAATCGCGTTACGAGGTATATCAAGATGTAATAATAAATGGCCCGCCCCTATAAACTGTAACGATTAGGGCGAGCTAACGAGAACACGAGGTGATACAGCCCGATCCTTGGCAAGGAGTGACGACGAAGGCGGGGACCGTGGCGTGGGTGTACCGCGCGCTTTATGTATTACGAGTACGCGCTCAGTCTGTTTAGACGTCCTCCGTTGTGCTTGCTGTAAAAACCGTATGAAAAAGGGTGCGAGCGCGTAGACACCGAGAAGCTTCTTACGTTGGCTCGTAACAACTCCCCATTAACGTATCCCCTGGAACGATGGCGGAATTGTTGGGGGAAGGGACAACGGAGTCTCGCAGAAGTTGTTTCGCGAAAGAGACCCGAATGGCGTGCTAAAGCGCTTCTCCTAGCTCGGTTGTTTGTATGGTAACGTTACTGCGTTGTGGAACGCCTCAGTGATTCTGAATAAAATCATTAGAGTCACAGCTGGTAGGAAGCTGCTAGATTACTTGTGCGCCGGCATAGAGTTTCGAACTTGCCTGCATCCGTGATTCGTTTACTACGGGTAACGATGGTAAGTCCCCATTCAGATCGCAATGTGCTTGATAGTATAACCCGCAACGACCTGATTTCTGCTGCAAACGTAAGTCGAATTCGTAGAAATTGCAGCGCAGTTAACAACTCTCTCGATTGTAGAGCTCGTAATTAGGTAACTCGAGTATTGTGAAGCAGTGACCGTTGCTGGCTGATTCATTACTCATAACGAAGAATCTTCTCCGCTCGATCCATCGTTCCTGGTAAATTCATTGAGTGGAAGTTGCATTGCGAGCTATCTCGTAGCGCAGGTTCACAGCAGGGCGCATTTATGGCTCGGTATTCCCTTATTCACGAACGTTCAGATGCTAGGCCGACGTTCGCTTCTACGTGGAGATAAACGTGGCGTTACACGTTTCAAAGAAACCCGGAATTCCGGTTAGAATTCCGCGATGGCTGTGAAGATCATCGAAGAAGCACGGAGGTAGGAGCGCAAATAATTCTCGCGGAAATTCGACAACGGCACTCGTTTTCCCATTCTACGGTATACCGTTCCGGGGATCCGCCGAGCTTTGTTGCCGGGGCTGCGGGCTGGAGTTTACGAAACAAAAATTGAAGCACTTGCCTGGTGAAATTCCGGGCGGAAAAATTAAAGGCGAAAAGGAGAAGAGTGAAGGAAACCACCGCGGAAGTTGGACGCGCCGCGAAATTCTTCCCTTCTTTCCTGCTCCACCGTGAAACTCCCGCCGCGCCGTGAGAATAAATTTATTCTGCGGAAGAAGTTAGCGTTTAATTTGCAATTTTGAAACAATATTACAAACCTATTACTGAGAGACATTTGGTCCACGGAATTGTTTCCCCATCGGGGCTGAGGCCACTTAAACGCACCACTTTTCGTCGTCCCATGATTGCATCCGAATTCGAGTACAAGTTTTTCGGGGCAACAACTCGAAGCACACAATTGTGACTAATGCAAAGACGGATGGTGTTCTCGAGCCCTTCCAGGGTCTTCGTCCCACGGATTATATGCGAAGAAGCTGGGGATATGCGAAGGAGTCGGCGACTTGCTCGTTACAATGCATTCATCGCGAGGACCTCCGTGAGGTGCTATTCTTATCGGACACGTTGATTCATAGGACGTGGATTAATTCGAGCATGTAATCATCCGCATCTTATACCTTTTACAGCAGTCGTTACGTTTAATTTCTAAGGGCATCGTGACCTGGTTTCCCGTTTTCCCGTTTTCCCGTTTTCCTTCCCCTCTCTCTTTCTCTCTGCTCGTTATTACACCAGAGAAGAACGGTTGATCCACTCGACAGTTGGAGCAGCCGCAGCTGCAACGTCCTAGCACACCGTAGCTCTCTCTCTCTCTCTCTCTCTCTCTCTCTCTCTCTCTCTTCCACCTCGGATGCAACTGCTGCTGCTGCTGCTGCTGCTGTGGATCCGCGCCCTCGTTCATGAGAATTGTATATTTCCTCGGAGCACCTGACGCCGCCGATCGCCTTCAAATTTGCACAGTCGTTCATCTTTTATTCTATTCCGACCCCTCCCCATCCCCGACCTTTCTTATTTCGCCTCGATCTTTTCCCTTCGACCCCGGTCCACCTTTGCAATATCCCGCGCACCTGATCTCCCTGTAACAACCTGCTACAATGGGGCTACGAATTTTTGCGGCGAACATCCTCGCCTTTTCTTAACAAGAAACTGATACTTTGCGTCATTTAGGTCTGCCTCGACGTCCCTTTTTTCCAACCTTCCTCCGGTGCTTATACAGACTTAGAAAGGTATCATTTTCACACCCCCTGTTAACCATCACAGACATATAGTCGTAATTTATACGAGCTAGCTACAGAAACCTTTCGACGCTTTCCCCTCTACCCTGTGTACGGTCCTAACGATCGATAACAGAAACGGCGTATTCTTTTATTGTCCCTGTTAACGGGTGGTTCGTGTCCCTGGGCGTGTACGGTCTGACATAATTCTCATGAATGCCCTGTCTGTTCCGAGGCAGCGTGAACGTCAAGGAGCACGCGGCTTCTTGCAACGGTAGAATCGTAATTGAACGAGGGGAAGCGCATAAAGGTCGAGCATCGATACATTTCATATTCACGATCGCTTTTTTCCTTCCCTTTGCTGCACGGGCAAGGCTACTCTGTACACAAGAGTTCATTTTTAACGTCGACCACCGTAGTCGTTCTCGATCGATAACCGATGCAGAAGGATCCTCAGCGAAGATCGTTCGGTCGAAGTGCGCCACTTACGTATTACAATCGAGTCACCGATGATACATGGGTCTCTTTCGGTCTCGCATCAACGTTACAACCTTTTGGCGAGCTGCCCATCTCCGTGGCCTCTCCCATAAGTCTCCCCGTAGAGGACGAGGGAACTCGAGCCCGAACCCCTCGCGCCCAAGACATATGACTCCGGGCGTCGTGATTCTGAACATAACTCGCACCGAAATTTTTCAACCCCCACCGAATTGGCATATAAATCGTTCCTCGTTTCAATGCGCGTGGCTTCTGAGTGTCCATCTGACGTTCCGATTAACCACGCGCGTACCAACGATATATGTTAGTAGAGGCACAATCGAGCCATCAGATCAGTCAGCTGTCGAAAAATTATCATATTCCGTAGGCGAGAACAAGCCACTCGTAGTCGTGGATTAGCTGGTTTAATAATTCGACCAAGGCAGAAAGAAGCATTCTTAGCGGTGTCCAGGACGTCTCGCTTCAAAGCTGTGTCTATCCTTCAATGGGATGAATGGGATGAGAGTGAGAGGTGGGAAAAATGAGACGCATACTCGCATGTTTATTTTCCCACGCTTTTTTCGACGTCCCTGTCTCAGAGCTGGAAACTTGTTTACCCTAACGCCTGGCTGATTCGGCCTTCTTGTATTTCGCTGACCACGCATGTAAAGCGATTGGAAGGGGAATAGGGAAGTGGGTTAAACGGATTCGCGCGCCAAAGTAAACACGCTTCGAGCGCCCTAGCAAGGACGTTTGGAAAAAACGTGTGAAGATGAGCCACCAAGTGTCGCTTGAGGTCGTAAAAAATGTAGATACATATGTCAGCTTTCATTCACTTTCTGCTGATCCCATTGACGACTACGCGAAACATTGGAATAGAACGATATTCAGGAGCTTTCCGAGAGGTGTTTGATCAATTCGTGGAGAATCGTCGAGTAAACAGGTGGGTTAAATAAAAACTGGGTAAAATAGATATTGCTACACTCCGTTAGACTATCTTTTCATGAAAGCTACTGAAATCTGTGCGTTTCTTTTTCCAATCCCGTTAAACTATCTCGCGACACTTTTTCACACTCTTTGACGACCATTAAAACTCGACTGACCTCTTGCACCCTTCGAATCACGCGCATCTCCTCGCGTCTCAAGTTCCTAAGGATCCATTCACTCCGCTCGCAATCGATCCTTAAGTCTGAAGGGTACTTCGATCTCTTTCCCACTGCTCCAAACACTCCTCCAATTACCTTTCATACCTACTCAGGGTTGTGTACACTCCGAGATCTAAGGTCCGTCAATGAGTAATCTGGTTACCCCTGGAGATTTAGTGGAATCCCCGGATTTCACGCGCAAAGTATCTTCATGAATTGCGAGGGAACTGAGTATCGACGATCAACGTGGACGTTTTACGAAGACGAAAGTACATGGCGCTTAATTCCCTTGTTCCACCCGACGCGACGTTCACGGGCACGATGTAAAAATACCTCGTCAAAGACGTTCCAACGTGCTTCCGCTGTCGTCTAAAGCATGGGTAGGTCCCTACGGTTGCGAACGTATATAATTCGTGACTTGACGGCCTTACCCTATAGAAAAATTCCTTACGGTGACCCCATCGAGTCAAGACGTGGTCTCTCGGAACTCACTCTTCTTTCCGTCCTCCCTGTGGCCTGCACGGTGGTTCGCTAGAAAAGTATTGAAGCTCACTCCATCTTGCCTGGTTTAAATGCTGCTATAGAGGAGACTCTGAGGCGCAGCGCGTCAGTTGGACCTTATCAAAACCGACACTATCTGTCGTCTAAAGCGTTTTGCTAGACACTGCTCGAGGCGCGTTTACCTGGCCAGTGCATACTCGCACGTCGTAATAATCTAGACGAGGTAAAACGAAGCTTTTGTTGTGTTTTATAGAGAGGTCTGAGGGAAGATATTGTTGCATCCGGGGAGGAACGTGCCCCGTTGCTTCTTGAGAAATATTTTTGGTGTACGCGGGCTGCGTTCCTTGCGGTCCGATGAAACCGCCGAACGATAGATCGTCCAATGGAAAACAAGCTTGCATTTTCCCCTCTTTTTGAATGCTTGCGAATCACCATATGATTTTGTTCTAAATCTAGCGATTTGTAACGATTGAATCCTTGTTATTCGTGATGTTAAAGGTCCCCGACCTTTCAATTACTATCTGCCAATTAAGCTCCGCACCGTGCACCTTGCTTCCCAGATAGAAGCCAGTAAAAAATACACAAAAGGGAGGCATCAACGCGGGCAATGCCGACGGTGATGAACAAAATGAGGTAACCAGCCGTGCGTTATCAATTATGCAGGACGGAAAAACGCGTGGAATTAAACGAGTCGTGTAATTGCACGAGGGGATTCGCGTAATTCGCCAGCAATTAGTGTATCATCGATTTCCATGGAAATCCAGGTGTTTCGTTGCAATTAGCAACTCGATTATTTCTGTCGCAGGTATTCCAACGGGGACTCGAATGTATCAAAGGAGAGAGGAGGGAACCCGTACCACCCACGCCGGTTCACTTCGGAGCGATGTGTCGTAAGGTGAGTAACCGTACGCCGTGAAACTTGCCGCTTAAACTTGCAGACTTCTGAAACGCACCCCTTAAAATTATGCGCCGCTCTCGCGTGAAATATCGTTCTATCGGCCACATCCACGAGAATATCGATTTAGTGGCGACCCGTTTAGCTTCAGCAATTAGCTCAACAAAATGTCCTGGAACATGCCGAAACGATCGGTCGGTGGTAAGGCATATTTGCGCATTACTTATGGTTCGATTGCCCTGCGAAATAGTCTCGCTACTTGCACAACTTCTACGAGTCTATCAGTTAACTTTGAATGGAAGTACCTATGTAAGTACCTACAAATGTAACGAAAGGATTCCAAAGTCGACTGTTCCGAGTAAATTCTATCGATTCTCCAAGTATCCACCTTCTGCACCCCCACTATCCACAACGTGTGTCCTCCCAAATTCTAAACGCATCCCGTGTGTTTCGTGTTCTATTGCGCCAGGTTGAACCGAATTTATCGGCACCCAGCATTAACGATATTTATTGACGCATATGCGATAACGTTATTGTTAGCAGAGCTTCCAGCCGAGGAGGCTGTGTTTGAGTAACGACGACACGATTTGTCAGTATAAGATGTGTACAACATCAGGGGCAGGTTTCCTCCGTACAGCTTTCATTTTCCAGTGCCGCGGAATAAATATTCCATTCGTGGACTCGACGAGACTCACTGTCAATTCCGTGGCCCCTCGAACAATATTTATTTAGCCGGTATCGATTTCGTTGGCATGATATTGGTTTCCCGTACCCGTCGCCTGTATTTTTCTTCTCGCTCGCTCGCTCGCCGAACCGCCCCCGCCCGTTTCAGTACCCCTCCGTCGTCGTTTCTTGCACGCCGATTCAAAAATCGCTCCAACTTCTGGGCAAAGTCATTTATAAACGTTCTGAGAATAGAATCGTCGTAGTTTTTACTCGGTCAACGTGGTTTTGTTACGTTTCCCGCGCGACCTTATTTCCCTCTCAAGAGGCGAGAATTTATCGTAAAAGAAAAGTGCGGCTTTCGAATGCTCGGAAGACGAAATGATTCGCTTGTGCGCGATAGAATCACCGAGAAACACTCAACTTAGTACGTGTAGCAGGATAATTCACTCTCCGTAAAGCGCACGTGTAAATCCAGATTACGATTGTCCAAAAATTCGTCCGGCGCGCTGTCTCAATTTTACTACCACTGTACTCTCCGTTGTCCCAGCGTTATCGCCGCTGGCACGCAAATAACGACGCGTATTCTAGGGAGGATAGCGGTTTTAATTAACGATATTAACGCATCCCGGCACGAGTCAGGTGTACCGACGGCCGCAATACACGCGGCGTGGTCTGCGTAACGGTAAGGTTGAACTTTTGCGCGGACAACGAAAGCACGCTCTATTTCCACGTAACGGCGCGGCTCGTTCCGATTCGTGATCTAAAATTTCAAGAATTAACCTTGGGATAGCGCTGATAAGCGTCACGCAGAGTTACGAGCCACAACAGCGAACCACTTTTTACGTCGTCCATTTATAACACGTTACATCAGTTTGCGCTAATAACCCGTGCCAGGCCGCGAAATGTCGTCCAGACGAATCGTTTGAAAGTAATTCGGTTTACGGCGCGTCGATGGGGTATTCTCGAACGCGGCCTAACAGTGGCGGCTCTAATAACATGAATAATAGGTGTCACACAGGATCGTCACGCGAACTTAATGGCATTATCGACACGGCGTATCGTGGAAACACTGTAGACATTCAGGCTGATTGTAATCTCATAACGAAATAGTGTCGTTCATCTTCGCTAATCACGATTTTGTGTAACTATTTGAGGAATTCGCGTGCGAGACCGCGACTTTGACAAATCGTTATCAAACCACTTGGGTCCCTGTAGTTGCACGATTCAATTGTAGGACAGACAAGATTGCCTGTCAAATTATTTGTCCTTTGTCATTTATCAGCCACTTTTCAGGGACGTATTTACCCAAGCACACCGTTCAATAGTAATAATTTCGCATCATCGTTTCCTAGGCTCCCTGATCGCTAGTGGCGGAGGTGGTCTCTTCGAGCAGCCCTCGGTGATGCTGCCATGAAGCCACATACTCGATACCTGGCACGATGGAGCAATAGATTTGCATAACGATCGCCACTATAGGAACCCGTACTATGCATCGTACATAAATAGTCCACCTAGGACTGGCCCAGACAACGCGGTTATATCGCCAGTGTTAATGTTTCAATCTCTGGAACACGCGTGAATCCACTTGAAATGAATTGTTGATTTCTACAATATTCTGTAAGTTTCGACCTTGAATTGTAGCGTGCCATTTTAGAAGCAGTTCGGTCACTAGAACCGATTACCGTTTATGTCTCTTCCGACGGTGTTGGAGTAAATACACAGCGATTCTTTAAGAAAGCCGCAATATATCTACAAAAGAAGGCGACCCACGCCGATGGATTACTTCATCTTCGATAGTGCTTCCGAGAAGGAATTCGATTTATGGAAGGAAATCGTGGCGATGCGCCGGCCGTTCATTGGCCACCGCGTTAAACGTCACGTGTCGTTCTATCAATCGTGCTTCGTCAGTTCGATTATCCTCCGTGTCATACGATGCGATCTGCGAGCGTTTATGCGCCTGTCCGCCAGATAGGTGACTCTCTCTCTGATTGGCTGTAAATAATCGTTCACCCGTCACGGCGGGTCTTCGCTCGTACATCATTCCGTGGACATTCAAGATATTACATTGATTCGCGGGAGAGCGTCTACCAACTTTTCAGATAAATTATCTACGCCGAGCTGATATTGACTCTCGATGAGCTTTGATAGCGCCGGACCAGACGCATTCCATTTAACTGTCGTCTTGGTTATCGGATTTAGGGACTATATAGCACTCTGAAGAGGACCACTTTACATACCCCCTCGCGCTCCAGCTCGCTTAAGCTCAAACCCCCAGTCCTTCGCACGATCTTCGGACATCCATCCTTTCCCATTCGCGTGACACGCGAAAACTGGACGGCAATTTGAATAGAGCAGCGCGCGGTGCCAGCATAACGATCATCGCGAATAACGAACCGTTGTCGCGGGCTCAGCAGCGACCAGCCAGAGATAATTAAGCGTGTAACTGAATAGGAGCGTTCTCGGGGCTGTCGACGCGTGCACGTCCCCGATTCGCGTTTCGATTCGAGTGCCCCGGCCAGCCACTTAGCCTCGTCTAATCCGGACGTAATTTCAAACGAAACAGTTTCCGCGAGTTTAATAAAGCCGCGAGCCAGCGACCTGTCCGCGTCGACGGGCAACAAGTGCAAATTGCGTAGCTCTGTCGCGGCGTCGCGACGACACGGCACAGTCGCTGACCTCGCGCTCGTACCAGTCCTACCAAATAATCCACGGCTGCTCGCTTCTCTCGCCGCCCTCGCCGCCCTCGCCGTTATCCGTCTATGTAGCACCTTGAGCGGCCACGGTTACGTACGAGTATGGGATTTTCATGTAGCTCGAGGACCGCGAGACGCCTGTCGTGCTCGTAGACGACGTGGAACCGCTGCTGGCGCAGCCACGGGGGTCTGGAGATGTTCGTGGGTCGACGGAGGGTAGCTACGCTCGTTGTCGGTTTCGTTCTCGGCTCTCCGCGCGAGCCGTGGAATAAATGGCGCGTTTTGGACGCCCTCATTCCTTCCCGCCTCTCTCGCCCCTTTACCCCTTTCCCCCTCTCTCCACTTTTCCCCTTTGTCACCTTAACGCCGTAAGGGACGCTGGGAACGAGGGGCGGCTTTATATCCGCGCGAAGATAAGAACGCTGCGCCGCGGAGATTTACATGGACAGCATGAAATGTAAGCGTGCCGGAATGTAGGGAACCGGCCCTCCCCGGAATGCTTGGCTTTTTTACTGGAACCGGATACAAGGGTCCGCGAGGCGCCGCCGCTGCCGCCGCGCCGCGCCGCACCGCAAAAGGTGAAATTTATCCTCGTTAACGTTCTAACGGCTAACGTTTCGCGTCGCCGCTACAACTGCGTTCTTTAGTTGGCGTCCTTTTCAGGCGTTCGATGAACTCTGGATGGACAGTTGAATTGGCTGACTTGGTGCATTATGGGTGGAAGGAATATAGTATCATACGTGTTCTTAGGGTAATAAATATTACTAATATGTATTTATATAAAAGTCCCTCAAAATTGAACACAGTATCGAATCTAAATTAAGTAGGTCTCGTCTTCATTAAACAGACACTGATCGTATTATACATCAATTTGCAGAGTTAATCCATAATATATAAGCGAAATACACTTGCTGCATACCCTTGAATAATGTTATGTGACTTTAATTATTGTTACATTGTTTGTACCTTAGCGATACACTTAATAACGTCCACCGGCGGTGAGGGTAGCTTGTTAATTGAATAAAACTTATTCCCACAATATTTTATCGTTTTGAAGAATAATTCATATTAATCGCTGCAATATTGGCAAAACATTTCGCGTATTAATAATACAGTGAAACCTGTCGAAATTATTCGTTCGGTGGAAATTGTCGTGACGCTTTTGAAATAACACTCACCCTCTGTGCTAACTTCATTAAATCGACTGGGGCGGACGTTTGCGCCTGGCTTACAAGAACTTGTTAGATTATTTATGACGAGGACAACGGGCGCTGTATCGGTCGTCGCGGAGATTCTCATTCGTGTCCGAAATTAGGAAAACAGTGGCTCCGTAATTTCCGGTCCTTGGCCAAACACGGATGCGCACAGACACTTCGCGCGGTTTCAATTTCGTTGCACGCTGTAAATGTCTTATACCGCTGCGGCCCCATATTATTTGCATAGAATTATCGTTATCCAAATTATTTTTGGTACGTACGTTTCTCTAATCCTTGCCCAGCTCTCTGCACATCCTCTCTTCTGTTCGCAAGAAACATTTCGTAAGTTTATCCGGCTCCCAAGAAATTGTGGTAGGTGCTTCTAGTATCTCCGGCGCAAGATAATTTTAGATTAGCCTAGCGAAACTTTCTCCGTTCTAATATTGGCAAATATGAATAATTGCATTCGCGCGTAATCCACGGCTGAGAACGGAGTTCGAGGATAAAAGAATAACTCTTTCAGAAAATTAACAGTCTACCCGGTAGTTTGCACATTGGAGAATTGCGTTTCCCTCCGCGAATAACATTATTCAGCGAGTAATGCTTTCGCTTCCGAGGGAACGTTACAGGCATAATGCGCTACATCATTTGCTCGAATTCGGGGCGCATTTAGCGTCGCGCGCGCGCGCACACGTCGCATTTCCGGCTTTTCGCTGCCCTCGGCCAACTCCCAGACGGCTTTTAACGTTAAAAACCGTTCGCTTATTCCCCAAATCCAATGGCAATGAATTCGCCCTGGAATCGTGATTCGATGATTGCAATGTCGATACACGACCTCTATTTTAATCTACTCCCCTTAATTTCCGCAAGTCTGCCCATTCAACCAGATGCCTGCAATCTATCTGAAACCCTATCCCGCTATCTTATAGTCTTTCTCTTAGCAACGTATCCTGCTCAGTATCGATCGACATAACTGATAACTATATTCCGAACAATGGGGGTGGCGAATAGGTGCTCCCGTTGCAGAAACTGCCTCCATCGTCCAAGTCGATTCTTTCTCCCTATCCAACGGTGGGCGTTAACGCCTCCGGATTCCCAGATTTCTAGTCGTTAAGGGCTAAAGTATTTCGCCCCGTGCCACTAATTTCATTCCACCTAACTCTTTCCGAGAATCGACGCGTCAGTCGCAGCTGCGCGAGGTTCGTGTTTAAAAGTAGCGAATTATTCAAGCCCGTTGCCTCGACCGCGAGCCCCGAGGAGGAATAATGAATTCTTGCGTTGTTGCGTCTTACGTCGGAGGATCGCTGCGGTCTCATAGCTCTCTGAAACGCGGAACGTTCCTCGGATGCGAGTCCGCAGGATATTAACGTTAAAGAGGAGGTACCGAGCGAGTTCTCCGGGAACATCGAGTGACCTTCATTAAGGATAACCTCTAATCTCGCGCAGGGCGGACGTTGGAGCCCGGTCAATTCCCGTGGCGATGATATTTGCAAGGTAGCCACCGCGAGGTGGCAATTACCACGTGCTGCTGGTCGGTCGGATGGCGGAGAGCCGGTGGCTGCGCCTCCAAGTTAACCAAGCCGAAAGGGGACGAAATACTTCAGAAGTTGGCTCGCCCGGTTGGATTCCCGGCTAGCTTTCTCGGTGTAGTTACATACGAAGCTGTATTACAGAAGCTCTCCGCCGAATAACTGGGAAATTCTCGAAATACTTACCAGCTGCCACGGCCAAACGTCAAAGCGAGCTACCTCTCGCCTAGCCCCCCTCGTCCCCTCGTCCCCTCGCCCCCAATGCCACCCTCTGCTGCCACCTCGGCTCTGTCGCGTTCAGAGACTTCCCACTCACTGGTACATCGCGCATTAACGTTCCTGGGCATTAAAATTTTTACCATTTTCTCGCGGATAGATACTTTATAAATCTCCGCGGCCCTCCGGCCCGGGAGTTATCGTTAAACGCGGGCGCAGCGAGCTCGTTTCTGTTCGCTTTGAATTACGGTGTGTAATTAAGTTTCCTCGAATCTCTGACCACTCGTTCGCTAGATTTTCGGGGGCCGTATCGCTGCGCTACACGACACTTGGCGGTAATGTATTATGTGTCGCTACCGCTAAACATGTAATAATTAATGTGTTCATCGTGCGGGTCGATGGGGGTACTTGATATTACTCGATAGGTTGCGAACGAGTAAGGTAGACGTTGGAAATTTTCCACGGGTTTCCGGCAGTTCAGATGGCGACTACTTAGCTTGGGTCAAGGGAATGGTTCCGAAGGACACTTCGGCTGTCCAGGGTTAGTTCAGCGAGGAGAGTTTGGTAAACTGTACCTATTGTGTTAGTACAGAAAATGGTCCAGGCAGATGGTATCAAGTATCGAGGGTTCTTTGATCCTGTCAAAGCAGATTTAAGTGTATTGGCACGATGTAGCTATAGAAAAGGGGCCAGGTGGATGGAGCTGAATGCGAAACAGGATGGAGCTCAGACGAACGTCAGAATTGCTAGCTACCAGAGACTTTGGTGAATGGCTGGGACAACTGAATAGAAAGAACGACTAGTTCAGGTAAACGGTGGCTGCGCACTCAATCAAAGATGGGATATAATCCTGGAACACCTTATACATACATATTCCAGTAGAGAAAATAACATTTTTTGGTTAAAGACTAAATACTTGAATATGCTGCAGGCGCTGTGAAAGGCAATACAAAATTAAAATGATTCTGTCTAACTGTCAACTACTAAAGTCTTCATTAGACAAGTTTAATTATTAGACCGACGTGAAGCTTTCGTGACAAGGACTCGTTTTAAAATAGCACGCTGCACATCCATGGAATTAAAACTTTCCTGGGAAATAAAATTCTGTTGGATACGTGCGAGCCGCCCAGTTTCTATAACTATAACGAAACAATTTTTGTCAGAGTGACCATTTCTTTCTCGACATATTGAATTATAGCAAAAGGACCCTGTGTGTTTTAAACATTAACGCGTTATTAAGTTGTAACTACTTAAGCACGCAGAGAGGAGTCGACATACTACACGTCTGACATTGGAGACACGTTGCCTCGGTTGGCAGCGCGATGGCATAATCAAACCTCGTTAGCACTGCCGCCGAGTGCTTGAACACTGTCGTCACTGTTGCACTCGATGCACCATTAAGTTCGTCAACCTAATTCACGGTAGTTTACACTCGCCTCTGGCGTACATACAGGCTGCCGCTTTCAACGAATATTGCTTGCATCTCCAGCCGCCAGATCCCATCTTAGGGGCGGTCAAGGAAACTCCAGTCTTTCTTAATTTACGTTAGAGTAGAAATTTATCGAAGCCATCCAACCCTCCACCACCGTACTGTAATAAATATCATTTACTTTGTTTCGTTAATCAACCGCCGCGTAATCCCCGCGCGAAACACGTTTTCATTTGAGAGGAGGATTAGGATGTCCCCTTGAATCGTTCGATCCAGGTTGAGTGGTCCTCGCGTGTGTGTTCCGGGCGAGGAATTTTTCCAGCCATTCGATTTCCCGTGCTCAATTTCGATGACCGTCCTTTTCGAGGGTTATCGCGGCTAGCTCGTGCCGTTTCTTTGATATCCTTCGCTCCCGGCTTCCTCGCGCGGTCAATTTAAGCGAGCCGTGATTAAAGGTTATCCAATTTGAAGGGAGCTCGAACCAGGCAGACGTGTTAAATGACTCGTAGCCCGGCCAGCTTAATAAATTCCTGTTGGCATGTGCACCCTCGGATACGCGGATACGCCGCGGAACAATCTGGTAGGTAAACGGTGCCCGTTTGAAACACGCGAAATTATGTTTGGCGTGTCTGACGCGTTAGGTGTATTAGCGTGGATATTACGTGAATAATATCTAACCGTCAGCTGGAGCAGATGATCCGAACTTGTACGTTCAAACCAGCGTGCAGATTTTCCGGCTGGCGCCGCGGGTATCCGTCAGACAGGCTCGGCTAACAGAGTTCCTTTACTTGTCAGTCCATCCCCTCTTTGATTATTCACGAAGAGGGTTTACCGTGAAATCTGCCCAGATATATTTTACACGCGCATTGTTCGTCGTTTCTTGCGCTCGGTAATCGTATACAGCCGCGTTATTTAGCTTCTTTCAAGAAACTTCGCTGTGGAAGTTTCGCCGAGCACAGCGGTGGAAAAGGGTAGAATTTCAGTGTAACGATGTCTGTAATTCCGGGACAGGCGAAACAAATCCTTGGAAGGTCTAGTAGTATCACTATTCGTTGCGATACGAACGATCGTACTTTATGGTGAATGGAACGAGCAACGAGCTACGGAATGCTTTATGCACCGTTACGTGCAACTTCGTGTTGTAACAATAACGCGGATGCCTCTAATATCCGCCCCGGCCGGGTAACAGATCCACCATATTATCCGGATAACGCACAGATCCGCGCCTGTCTGCCTTGTCGGATTACGAATGTACTGGGATCCGCTGGTTACATTGATATTGTAATATGTACTTGGAGGTTGAGGCGCCCGAGATATCTTTCGAGGCAGCTGGCAACGGTGGTTTCTTAGCGTCAAACGATCCAATGAAAATAATTCACACAGAGCTTCTCCATCTCGTCTCGCCATCGTTTAATCGAATATCCCCGCGTTTTCCAGTGATCGTCACAAATAGCACAATACGTAGACGTAGAGGGTTGCCAGACCACATAAATGTTTCAACTGCCCCTCAAGTTCTTTCGCCCTGGGAAGAAGACTCCCTTAAATTTTGTCACAGGAAATTACAGCCTATGCCCCCGCTTAGCTTTCAGTTCCCTCGTAAGAGATTCACTCGATCTCTTGAATATTCACCAACCTATCGCCTGATCGCGCAATCACGTGATACTATTCACGGAAACGCAGGGACAGGACAATGACGAGTCAGGGAAGAAGGTCTGGACCCGTCGCTCACGGAATCTACAACGTTTCCCCGGCCCCACGAAGAATAGAATCCCAAAGAAGCGAAGGAACCGGCTCGGTGACTGGACGGATCTCGATATTCCTCGGATATCTCTATTTATTGCGAGTCGATGGAAGTTCCTCTCGCGTCTGACCGTAACGTGTGGTTTTCGCTTTCTCCGCGGTAACGCTGCTGCAATATCGAAGATGGTAGTATATATCCAATCCCTTCTTGAAGCTCGAAATCATCCACTGCTCTGACACCTCGCTTCTCCGGGGCATCTCTATTATATTGCTCTCACGGCTGTCTTTCACTGTAACGCTTTTCTGTCGTCCAATTTCGTCGTTTGATTGACAAAAATGTTCCGACAGCTGTGGCAAGGGAGGTACGTAGCACGTCTCTACCTTCCGTTGGTGTAATCCACTGTAGATCATCGATTGGCAACAGTTGCGAAGCTGTAGATAACGGCGTTGTAGAATGTAGCACGTTGTGCGATGACTGCATTATTTCTGCAGTCTACTTTGGGCTGAACAGGAAATATTTGATTCGCAGATACAATAGTTAAGCATCAGAGATTGACATAATACCTACGGTATGTACAAATATTAAAATTCTCTTAGGGTAAATTGCTTGTACCGGGGTGAAACGTGCTAGGCAAACGAACTTTGGTAAGTCTCAAGTCTCTTTTTAGGGGGCGAGTTCCAAATTCCTCGAATTGCAACTGGTGAATTTCAGAGCGTTGTTCCTGTGCTATCCAGGAGGGAGAGTGTATAAACGCCCATTGAAATCTAGGACAATGTTCAGCGGAAAATTCATACAAGTCTTCGCTGCAATTATGTGGTATATCTGGCTTTTCGTGGCAACATGGACGACAGACACTAGTTTGCACTGGCTCTATACACTATTGTGAATTCGATCTATAGAACAATAACCCCGGTTCGATTTTGAACAGCCATTAGTCTAATAACCCAGTATACGGACAATGTACGTACACACTTCTATACGCTTTCGTATTTCTGAACGATACTCGATGCACATTTCCTGACAATCACGTTAATGTAAAGGATGTTTGTAATTAACAACTTGTATTGTTGTCTTTGGCGAGCGCTGTAGACATATTATAGTTAGATTGAATGTGAAAATTCACGAACATTCTACGAAAGTAGTTGAAGAAAAATCCCAATATTTCTCTTGACAGAAGCTCGCCGACTGTTTATACCAATCGTGGCACGCTCTTCTCTCCGAAATCTTTTCGGAGGCTCAACATTGTTGTTAAAGGGCGACATTCCAACCTCATCCTCGGCGTTTGATGGCAGACATTTCATTGTCACACGAAAGAAGCAATTCCGCGAGCCCTGTGGTCCATTTTCCACGTCTGGCAGCGAGAAATCCATCCCGACAGTAATAAAGCTGCGGATTGCGAATCAGGACGAGAAACGTCTGTCGCCGCTAACGATCATGCCGCGTGCATTATTCCAGCTTTATTCTTTATTCCGGGGCCGGCCACGGCAGTTTCCGCTCGGCCGCCACCTTTTACGACTCTCATCCTCATTTTTATCCTTTAAATTCACCGATGTCTGCAATTCCGAGGAGTGATTTACCTCGGCCACTCGACGTCCCTGCGAGAGGTAGCCAGTCATGCGGTGGTAACGACTCGCCCGAGTATTTCTTTCCAATAATCTGCTACGGGTATATCGGCCCCAGTAACGTACAGCTGCGATTCGAGAAATCGACGCGCGTGCACACCTCCCACACTCTGCCCTCTCGGGGCAGGATTCGGTCGGAGTTACCTTCTCCCGATTGTATCTTTTATCGTTCTAAACGATATACAGGGTGGGTGGCGGTACGGCCGGGAAAAGGAAGTAATTTCGCGCGGAAATGTCGACTCGGAATTGTTGCTGACCCAAGCTTCTGCGTGGGCGGTTAAACGTAAGCAGGAAATTTGTTAAGCAATCTTGGTTTCTTCTTGTCGTGTCGATTCACCTTGCTGCCCATTATACTCTGATTACCGGTGCACAAGTGGGCGTAAACAGCGAATCATCGTCACTGCGACTGGCTTTCGAATGCCATCCTACGAAGACAGTCGCCAACGAAGATGATTACTATATTCGAGGCGCCGTAAATTCGGCGCTTATGAATTCGATACGCCATATTTCGGGCAAGGTAGTACGAAAGGGCGGGTGAAAGAGATGAACGGCGCTAGAGAAGGGGTGGAAGGGAAGAGGAGGAATGGTAACGCAAGCTCGTAACCTCTAATCGTTCGGCCCAGGGTATTACTACCCGATTCTCGAGTATACGCTTGCCACGAAAGCAGCGTAATCCCGATTTCATACTGTTGCGTGTTTAACCCGCGTGCAGTATTTAACGATGCCATCGATCGGGATAACATAGTCCGTTAACGAAGAACACCCGTGTCGCGGGGCAGGGTAAAATGCAAACTATGCGTGTTCGAATAGGTCCGAAGGTTTCGTCGGTCGATTATCGCGTGGCTATCACGATTTTTCGACTTGGCGGCCGTCGATGTATAAATAAACACGGGATTCAATGGACGATCGATGGTCGATGGACGCCGCTCTCCGATCTTCCACGTATCGCGAATATTTCACTCGCCGTGCCGGGATTAATTCGTAAAGCGTGGCAATTAACCTTCGACAGCCGATAACGAGCGTTCGCGCTCTATTTCGCGCTTGAAAGCTACACGTACCCGAAAAGAAGTTTCGAAAACCTCTGACATGTTTGAAATTGGTGGACGTTGAGTGACGAATTTTGCACGATGTGGGGGAGCAAAATGCGCGTTCAGCAAAGAAGTCCCTCTCCGTTGTTATTACCTTCTGGACATTGAGCTCTTTTTACGTGTCTCTTACCATTCTAGGTCTCCGTTTCTTCGTGATTACATAGGAAGAAAAGCAAATGACCCAAGCGGCGTTTTCTGGGCCGTGATTCGAAGTTTAATCTTTCGCTCGCTGGACCGGTGGCTTCGAATAACTGATTGTGAGCTATCCAGGCCATCGATTAATCTTACCTTCTGGGGCTTGTATTTGAAAGAACTCTGCCGTTCGTAGGCGGTGCGCAATTTTTGGACCAGAAAATCAGAGTAACTCACTAAAGCAGTCTAATGTGGAGAACGGGACGAACGTCAGTACGGGCATAACAGCTGACTACGAGATCCTCCAACAAAGCGAAATGCTCCCTGCAAATGGGCCTTGCGCGGTGCACGTTGCACTTAGACTTAGAGGAACAGTAGAGCCAGCAGAAATTAGGCCACGTTAAAGTACACAACTCGTCTCTCTACCACAAAAATGTCACGAAAGAAAAGGGGATGCGACCTGTGGCAGTCGCGTG
This sequence comes from Andrena chrysosceles, assembly GCA_963855975.1. NCBI lineage: Eukaryota > Metazoa > Arthropoda > Insecta > Hymenoptera > Andrenidae > Andrena > Andrena chrysosceles. The sequence continues at coordinate 1,466,469 of OY979766.1, read as the reverse complement.
ACTCGCCCTGTATTTCGCCAGGAAAACAGATAACGCTTATTAGATACGCTCGGAGCGTCTTCTACGGTGGCGTTGCGCATTACGGCGAAATCTCGTTAGCCGGATTACGTAAGACCGGGCCGAAAAGCCCGAGGAGAGAGAGTCAAAAACGCGAAATTAATAGCAAGATGGACAAGCGAGCGTAATCGGGTCGGTTGGTTAATGCCTCGCGGCCCAGTCGGCCCCCGTGCCTTTCCAGGCTCGATAGAAGCGGATTTCGGCGCGGATAATCGTCGCGCTAATCTGGCGGTAAGCCAGACGCGATATTCCAGTTGTAACCACACCTCGGAGCCACGAGTATCAAGCCGAGCTAATCGAGACTTTCGGCGGTTAAGGCCAAAATTCCGTCGAACTAATCGGCCTATAATTTTATGGTTGGATGTTACGTCTCGCCTGGATGAATCGCGTTCTTCACCCCTGCTCGTGTCATGATTTATAGAACAGGGGAGCCAGAGAGAGAGAGAGAGAGAGAGAGAGAGAGAGAGAGAGAGACAGAGAGCACTTCTGCGCGTGATATTGCAAAAAGTGCAAGCTGCCATGAAACCGGGGGTGTATCATAATTTACGAATCGAGCAAATGACTCTGCTGGGTACTCTGAATCTTGTATCGTATAGCTTGCTTTTATTCTTTCCAGTTGTTCCCCGTTTTCTTTTCATACCTTTCCATTCTTCTTTCGTGCTTCATATCGCTACCACCATTTCCAACGTTCGCCTTTTACTATTTACAAGAAGCAGGAACTACTTAATTCGGTTTATAAACGAACCCATAAATAAACAAGGTTGCTTGGGATCGATGCAATACCTCTCCTCGTTGCCAGTTTTTCTCGAACCGCCCTCGTAAATGGCCCCGTGTAAAATTAACGAGCGGAACAACGCGAACCCCCTCTCTGGTCCACAAATTTCGCTAGATGCAGGATTGTTCTTGCAACGAAAGTTTCCTCGTACGGATGCGATTTACGACAGTATTAAGCAGCGCGATGCCCATTAAAAGAGCGCAGGGCCTGGATAGCCTTGGATAGGCAGCGTCGTGGTTCCTGTGAAAGGTCCCTGGGAAAATAAATTTATCCGGTTAATCTGCCTGATCTCCTCCATAAAACAATTTTATATCGAATAAGGAGGGACGAAGCTCGATATATATCGCCGAGACAGGCGTACGGGAGTCGGGGGAAATACGAGCCAGTTAGCGATAAGTCAAGATATTTAATCAATCAGTTGAAATATTTATTAGAACCTTTAACAATTCTTTAAACATGTAATAAACAATAATATAAGGGTGACCTTTTTCACGTGCCACCAACTCAAAATAAACTATAAAATTTTCTTGAAAAAGTAATTTTAATGAGGGCCACGCAAGTCTTCACACAGAACGCAGAAAATTATGTACCCCCAAAAAAATTAATATCTTTTCTTCCCATACTAAAAGGATACCAATTATTAGAGATCCATAATATCCGTACAGCAATAAAGTTTAATAATTTGATTAATGTTTAACGAATTCTAATTAAGTGGATACACTTAGTTACAGAAATCACATGTGTAAGGACTTATGTGGTGTGTAACTATAGATCTTTCAAATAAGGCCTAAACAAAATATAATATACGAATGTTTTGTACCTATTATTTCGATGCAAATTTTCGAGAAATAACCGGAAATACGTGCTGAACAACTAATGTTCTCTGTCACCGGTACGAACGCGACTAGCGAGACAAACAAATGACTCATTGTCAGCAACATTGTTGGGAGGAGGGATTCCATCGGACGGAAGTATTACATCGTTCGATTTACAATATTGCTAAAAGTATACTGGTTCCTATTATCCATTGCCTCTCATTTCCCCCGTCATCCCCACACTTGGATGCATGGGGCCAGGATTCTCATGGCATGAATTTTACGTACCCTTTGAAGGTCTACCCGCCGATTCGACGGAATTCTAACTTTATTTTCGAAAAGGGAACGGATGTGTCGGGGGAAGATTGGATTTCCAGGTGGAATTCCTTAATTCGGGGTCACCTGAGCTCGGGGTGAGTGGAAAAATTGCTGGTCGGTCAGGATCCTTTTATTTCGTCGCGGATTTCACTCAACGGATCGCACGGTATTCACGGGACGGCGCACATCGTGCATCGACAAGTGGAATGCCAGCCCCTAGCTCGCGGGCGTTTCCAGTTTCGAACTGAATCTAGACTTTCCCATCCAGTTTTTCGATTCAGAGTAAGTCGGAGTAGCTCTGGTGAGCGGAAGGGTCGCAAAAATTCTGTGCTGCACGGCAAGTCGAAGTTTTCATTTTGTCGCAGGCTCGGCGCGTTAAAACGCGTGATCCACGCCACTTGCTCGCCTCGCTCAGAGCAATCTTAACTTTACTCGGGGGGAGTCCGTGACTATTGGACAAAGTTAACATTCCGCTTCCTCTCTTCCCCCCTCCTCCAGAGGATTGTTTAACAGTTTAACACGCTGCATCAACTTACCTGTTTTCTGCAACTCGTTTAGCTGGCGTACCTACGTGGCTTGTTTCTTAGCAACGCTGGTGTTAGCTTTTTCGAGGGTGTTTGGAAGCGGTCTCATCTTTTGGGAATACAGATTTTGTGGAGGAAGTTTCGGGGAAGCGGTGAGGATGTATGTAACGCGTATTAAGGGTCGCTTTGCGTCGTGCACAACCCCTCTTAATATCAATCAACTCTGCCCTCGAACGTGGAAGCGAGAACGCTCTGATGATATACCGCACACGATTTTGATTATCCACAGGACCGTCGTTAGCAATTTCCGTTACTGCTTGCTACGACGGCATCGAATAACCACCAAGTACGGATGCCAGTGAGAGTTCAGCCGCTATCTCTCTGAATATAGGTACCTGCAATACCTCGAATTTAGATACGCGACGAAACTCAGGTAATTATTCAGAGTGCCAGGTGAATCGGGCTTACGTCGCAACCGTTTCTCACATTTTTCCAGATAAAATAAAGCGACGATTCGGAGAGCGATGCGAATTTTTAAGAAGACAGTTATTTCGGAAATAATCGACGAGGGGAGAAGCATCGTGCAGGCTTTGGTACACATTGCGTGCTCAAGGTAAAAAGGAGCCACGGTCCGTTGAATATATGTAGGTATCGATGATTTACTGAAAGTCTACGTCGTCCACGGGACACGCTGGTAGAAGATATGAAGTATCAGAAAATGCGGCGGTAGCACGCATAACAATGCTTCATACATCGATGCATCCCTCTCCGGCGCCTTTGTTTCGCGTAACGATGTTGCTGCGTGCAACGATCATCGTGAGACACGGGCTGAACATCAATTGTACGCCAACCAGAGCGTTTCCCTTCAGACCACTGTACGAATCACTCGCCGAGAGATGAACATCCGCTTAACTAATTAAAATTGAAACACGTCCATGTAATCTTTATAGTTCGACGAGCGCTGAGGAACTTCAGGATTCCTTAAATTTCTGATAAACTAAAATAGACCAAGTCAGCTCGCAAGTTCGGCCATACATTCCTGGAATATCCTGTATAATTCAATAGGATTTTATATAGAACGGAGTGAACGGTTGAACTGCGCTGAGATTATTTAGCAGAGGAAACAGCGGCTTGAACGGGATCTCGACCCAAGTGTTCTTCCGGGGAACAAATTAGCGAGAGTTAAGCCCGAAAACTAAACGCCCCGAAGTATGCATTCGGTATTTAAACGCATACTGGATATAGACCAGCCAAAAAGTCGAAGCAGACTAACACATTGACAAGGCTAAAGGAAATCCGTCTCAATTACCGATGGAAATACACCCACAGCGTAGCGTATAACCACTTCAGTTTGAGAACGACTCGCTAAATGTGTTGGAAATTCCCTCGGTTTCCTGCCGGGACACACCGTATACGTATTTCCGTGGAATTGATTTCCTTTCCCTAAAACAGTTTTTCGCCGGGTGGCCGAGGTTTCGCTTTCGGCTGTCTCGCCTGCTCCTTTTCATGCGACGAGAGAAAAAATCGATGGGGCAGGTCTTTCGGTGGAACGCGTTAGCCTCCGTTCCCTTATTCAAGATGTCCGGGACGCGTTAAGTTTTCACCGCACAGGGACGAATGACGACGCCGCATTAACGTCTCCTCCCGCGGCCGTTCGTCCTCCAGGATCGTGAAAGTTTCAAGAAGATCGGTCGTACGTCCTGCGGCTCGTATTTTACCTTTCCTTTTACGACGCCTTACGGCGAAGTAATCGCATCCGAGAATTCGAATACCTACATTGTTAACAGGAACTCGTTTAATCGCTCGCTATCTCCTTCCCTCTGCCCCGCGCTGTCTATTAACGTGTATTAGCGGGCGGGATTGCGCGCATGCCGCTACGTGCCTCGGCAGCCGGTCGACGAGCAACAACGAAAACTTTTCGAGATAGCAATAGCGCCCCGTAATTCCATTGCCTTATCCCCAGCTAATATAATTACCGCCTTCCCTTGATTTCGAGATCGTGGAAATGGAATAGGGAACAGTTCTTCGCCAATTACTGCGCGTCTACGATTTCTTCCTCGTGGTTGTGGGTCGACGGGGTGGCGACGAACTTCTCATGCAATTGTTTCGAGAATATCATTGCGATGTAATCGTTCACCCAAGTGTAATCTGCGATTACGCTACTCCGAGTGCTGAATCAGTGGAGGGAGATGATTCCACGCGGGAAAATTAATGAAAATGGTGGAATGGGAAGAAATTGATTTTGAAAATTCATGGATCGTGCAGGTACTATTGGTCTAATAATACGTCTCTATTACAAGAACCTCTCTGATTTGACATGAACAACGTAGAATGTCAGGGGTTACAGTATTTTATGAGAACCTCCTTTAATTCTGTTACTTGGAAATTAATCGGAAATGGTATATAATCGAGGATCTCTTCGGACTCGAATCTAGGTTTCCGGCTGTTCAAATTTTCACGAAGTTGCCTTGTTATTAGCGAAAGCTTCTTCTTTGTTGCAACCCAAGGAAGATAGAACCTTTGTTTATTGCATTAACGTTATTACTTTCGAAAATTGGACGCAGTCATAGTACATGTCTATAGCATGTTCCATTAAAGCAAATTTTAATCGAGGTAGCGCGCATCCAACCAATACCAATATCGATTTACTCCAAAATGAAACCTGATACGAAGAAATTGTGTCTACCACATTTTCAACGTGCTCTTCCGTGAGAATCAAATTTTCTCGATAGCATCATCATTTACCCTGTATTTCTTGTTTAATCATTCTGATACTCTATCCACTCTTCCGCTCATGTTCCACTTTCATGGAATTACCGAAATGAGAAAGTATTCCAAGAACGAGCATGGCCAAAGTGTTTAGAAAGAAAGTTTCGAGTGCTGGCTGCGCGCTTTTGGAATAAGTTTAGTTGTTCTTTGAAGAATTTTCAATGGCTCTTAGCACAGCGAATCTTTCCAGAGTTATGTCTATTAAGGCACCAATACCTCTAGTGACCATTGTTTAATTTAATCGAACAATCCTGCCAGAAACAACAATTTGACACGGACGTAATGGAGTTTAACTGCGCGACGATAATACCGCCTATTAGACCATTAAGGGGCTTTCGAAAGAAGTTGAACGCTCGGATCTAATTTACCATCATTAATTACAATTGTCGCTGTGGTCGTGGGAACGGGTCAGGCCGGGGCGAACGTGACGAAAGCGCTTAGTAGACTAGCAACTTCTGTTGTTGGGAACACAATGGCCCGGGTCTTAAGTGCAGAGAGCCCACAATGTACCTACTTTTTAGGGGTATCGCCCCCGACGTACAGGAGGGAATAAGTGACCGACCGTGTACGTAACGAAGTTAATTACTCGATGGATGCACGATGCTGGTTCGAATTTACAGCGGGCGAGATTTTTTTATATCTTAAGGGGGGCAGTCACTGTGAAAATTGTTTTCCGTTTTTTTTTGTTGCATTTTCTTAATGCTTGGGGTCTCAAGATTAGACCTGCACAGTTTCAAAGTGGAACTTGAAAAATTCTGGGAGCTCCGGGAGGTTTTGTACAGGTTGCGCAGCGCTCGTAATCGAGTGTACACATAGGTAACTTCGTGTCAATCGCCAGGACTGTTTATGCCCAAAAATCCCAATCTATCTAAGAAGAGGGATTATGAGCTTATATATTGTTTAGAACTAGGTAGAGAATCACTGGCTACGACAAGACCTTACACGGCTGCGATTTTTGACCTACCGAAAATAACTTCTGTCGAAACTTTAAACGCGAATATCTCGAAACGGCATTTTTCAAAACGGGCGCATTAATAACTCAGTCAATTTTTATCGGATTTACTTGAAATTTTCAGGGAATAATACAATTATCTTCAGTTAAGCGTACCAGTTTTTTGATCGAATAATTCATTTAATCGTAACATTGATAAAACATGTTGATTTTTTATACTTTTTATTCCAGATTTCTTCTTAAGTCCGCCATTTCTTAAAAAATTAATATTTTTTTTAAATCTTTACGCTTAACTGAAGCTATTGTAATATATTTTAAGAAACCGTTTGAATTTTTCAATTCGGAGCAAATGTTGGAAAGTTACACAAGCGCCCGTTTTGTAATTCATTTTTGCAGAGCCTAACGTTGTCGTATGCTGTAGCCATACTACCCAAAATATTTTCAATCTGGAAGCATAAAATATTATTCAAATATATGTGTTTTCAGTTGGTAATAAAGATTTTTCGTAGAGAGTTACATTTCATTATAAAGGAATGTCTTGAAAATAGCCTTTATTTTCGATCGTCACAGTGGCTTCCCCCTTTAAGATAAACTTACGAATCTTTTCGCGTCACTCCTAATTCCTTTGTAGAATAATAGAATTGGCAACTATTTCTCGAAGCACGTCGTTTATATTTGGCAGCGAATTTTGAATAGAGTAGAACCTATTAAGAGATCATGATTCGTTCGAAATTCAGGACGTTGTTCTAACAGGAGAAAATGAAAATTGATTCAATCACGTGGTTTAAATTTAGCGGCAGACGGAGCAAAAATAAGTTACGCGTTCAAATTCGAATGTTCTTTCCCATAAAAAATATCTGGGATCGAAGGAGTACCTATATATTGGAGCAACAAAATGAAGGTTTAAATTGTAATGTAATGTGCGTTGCAGTCACCTGAAACGAAGATCGATTCGTGCTGGAGCACCATGGTTTCCAGCATCTTTCCATCGTCGCTATTAAATTCCCACGCGACGCGATCTTCAGAATCCAAGAAGCCGATAAAATAATTTTCTGCATACACACCCAGCCCCCTGGAGTATTACCATGCTGCTTGCATTAATAATTCATAAGTCCCGCCGAGATAATCCGATACACGTTTAGCTTAGTAACCGCGATTCAATTTCCATTTGTTATTCATTGTTTCGCGAGATTGTGTTACTTTGTATGCCCCGACAGATTTCGCCACCCCTGGGAGCCAAGTGGTTCGTCGCTGCCACGTTTTGACAGCGCCGTTTTCCCTCGCTCCAAAACGCAGACGGCAACCGAAAAAGAAGTTCCGTCAACGTGCTTGCATTACCATTCTCCCGTTTATCCCTCCGCTGTTCCTTGCGCCTTCCCCTGCAGCCCGTAATCGCACGATCGCTGTTTAAGCAAATGCAAGAACGCAGCGGGGTGAATTATTGCCGGGGACTCCTTAAATTCGAGCTACAGCCCTCGGAAAACGCAACAGTCGCGCTTTTTTGCCCCCCCCCCCGCGCTCGGAGTACATAAAGGTGAAATACGTCGCTAATTTCGTATTCTTCTTCGATCGTAAACGCCATGCCGCCGTTGGCTAAACCCTTCCGTGGCTGTACAAGATACAACAGAAGTTTCGGAAAGATTCTCAGTTCCGTTCTGGCAGATATATCCCGCTTACGTAGCCCCGCAATTCTCCATCACTATTACCAAAGTTCCCATCACAGTGTCACACAAAGCTCAGGATACTCGTCCACCTTTACTAACAGCATACATCTGAGGATAGCACATTCATCTTTACGATCATGGAATCAATTATCCAACTTTAAAGAGTGCGCCACAGCTTCGTCGACCCGCGTTACTCTCTCCGAGGCGATTAAAAGCGCATACGAGGGCACGCGGCGACGAAGGAAAGGGCGCAGAATCTGCAGCGACGGAAGCTGAAAACGCTTGCCGAATGGGGGTGGGTGGCGGCTGAAATTGTCAAGTCACTTTAACGCTCGGGGCTTGTGAAAAATACGCGTAGAATGCCAAATAGAGGCCAGGCTGACCCTGTGTGTGTGTGGAGGTCTGCGCGTGCATAGAAATTCTGTTCTGTCGCTTCGTAATTACTGTCCAAGCAAAGGCGAGGTGCTCGTCGGCCGCGTCGTTGGCCGTCGCGTACCCTTTTCCAGCTGAGCCTGTACACGCGAGGCGGGCCACACGTTGCGCAGCCTGGCTGAAACAAATTCGTCCCGTTTTATCCTTCTCTGGCCGCCGTGCTACGCTCCAGCATCGGTGTACGCGCTCTCTTTCCGCGCCACTTCCGGCGACTTTCCTCCGGGCCGCATTAAATTATGTAAGAAATAAACAGCACCACTCCGGGACGGCTCCTTGTGCACGCCCCCGTATCCGTTACGAAGCGTTCGCCAGACCCCGCAGTGTGATTAAACTGTGCTCCCGGTGTTTTGGCAGATTTTCAAGTGTCCACGTAGCACGCTCGTAAGCGGACTAGGTACGTAACGGGCCAGCGCTGAAAGAATCAGAAGCACGCGGCATGTAGCTTTACTTTAAATGAATTCCATCCCGTTAAGATGGTTCTGGAACTAGCGGAATGAGTGAGAGGGTGCTACATAGCCTCTCGATTTACTGAACCACATAATTGATAGAGACGAAATCGCATCTGAATTTAATAGTTTCAAGAAAAGATTCAAGATCCGAAGGGTATATTTTTAATCACCTACTCAGGCCATTCTTCCTTCGTCTTCGGTGATGAATAAAAGGTTCCGTCATCGATAGATTTTCTATTTCTATCTCCGGGCCCTTCGAAAATATCAGACTCTTCCTTTTCTAGACGCTCTATTATCTCTTCTACACTGCATTCCATAGTGGAGCATACCGACGCCCCTACCGATTTGCGACCGATCTGCGCAGCTCCCACTACTACCCACAGTAATTTCCGAGGAATAACGCAGGACCTGGCCGTTGTCAACGTAAACAGTGCACGAAAAGTTAACAGAGAGAGTAGAGGGTCATGCGACGGAGAAAAACATAGGCGGTTAAGTGGGGAGTCGAGCGTAGCAACGCCTCCTGAGGGTCGTGCCTGCGCGAAATCGGTATGCTCTATTGTGAAATGCAGTATAGTTTCTCCTATTGGAAAAATATTTAAACCAACTATATTTGGCAGAAGTTCTTCTTCTAGAAAGACAAACATGGATTGACACGCAGTCCAATGCGTAGCGCGATTTTTTGTTGTTGTTGTTGTTGTTGTTATGGTGCCCCGTGTTGTTGTGATCGGTAGCGGAACCGATCGAGAGTTAGTCGTGGCTTGAACACGGTGTAGGGGAGACCGGGGCTAAAAGTTCCGGGGGTAAGTTGTTCCGACGGTTCTATCTTCAAAAGGAAAAGAGCGTTGTACTTCAAAATATTTTTTCCGTGTGAGCTGATCGCGCCACTCACACGGAAAAAATACTTTAAAGTACAACGCTCTTTTCATTTTGAAGATAGAACCGTCGGAACAACTTACCCCCCGGAACTTTTAGCCCCGGTCTCCCCTACGGATAACGGTCGAAATATTTCCCAACCATTCTTTTATATTTCATATCATTATATTAAATATCAGTTGAGTTCTATTTAAAGAAGTGTAATTCATTGAAATGCCCACTACAGAAATAGACTGGACAATAGATTTCCAACATCTCCAAAATATAGATCTATCTTTTCACATCTGGTGGAAATTTCGGTGCACGGATATTGAAACGCAGTCAATAGTGTACGGTGTAAAGATAAAATCATGGCAGTCTGCTAATGGTTCGAAAAATGTAGATTCCAGAATCTGCCCTGCAGGAATGGATTGAAAAAAACGAGACCATTGGACGCGAGTACCTCGCTAAAGTCCGATAACGTTTAGTTTCAATAACGATGGGAACATATTGGGGTTTTATCCAAATGTAATCGAAACCTGGTGAAGAGAAACACGTATAGTTCTCTATATACATTATGTTGCAGTTGCACTCGCAGATAATGCACGGAGTTGTGCAAAGTAATGCGTAGTTTCAGAATAATTAAATCCATGCATAGGTTTTCCATGGATCCTATTACAAATCGATCTGTTGTACATCTCGACAAGATGTACGTAAACACCCACTGATTACTGGCCATTCGACGCTGGGAATCGAGAGAGAAATACAAAATTGAAGCGGGTAATGTGTTTTTCACGGGACGTTGTACATTTTCGTGAAATGGTAAACGATGCGATTGTTTATTTCTGGGGTGAGCAAATACAATTATTTCTCAGTGGTGCGTTTACGTGCTAACGATTACCTTGTCGAGTTGTAATTGCCTTTAATTTATGGAGAACAGTATAGTTTCGCTAAAAATAATACTTATAACATTTTCTTGATAGATGACAAATTGATTTTACATCTTTTAGGTTGTTTTGAATTTCAAGTTCCTGAATTCACGGGCTGTTAAGACGAGTGAAATGAGAAATGAGAGGGCGAAGACCACGTAGTAGTACGAGCATTTAGATTGAAAAAGGACGAATGAATTATTCTTCTGTCGACCTTAAAAGTGCATCTCTTTATAGTTCGATCTGACAATGAGTCGCCCTACTTCTGATTGCTGTATACATTGCTCCAAAGCCCCTCTTCCTCCGTGATTCCTGTTTGCTGAAGACGTACCGCTATTTTCAATTCGAGTATTCGACTACCATAAACGTGAAACTCGTCCCGATCAAGCGGATAAACAGCGCGTCCGCATCTAGCCACTGTATCAGCAACGATCGCGGCCGCATGTGCACGCGCATGTGTGCACCAGGAGCAAGGATCAAGTATCATTTCCTCAAGATTTAGTCTAACAGCGGCAAGCGTCTCTTTCCCTGCGAGCAAAGCCGACAGCGTGTAGGTTCAGGCTCGTAAATAGAGAGAAGAACCGTGAGAAATTTTCTTCTACATCGTCACTTCAATTTACCGTGTTTAAAGCTACTAGCGCGTTAACAGTTTGTTCACGCCTGTCAGGCAATTCTCGCGAATCGAGCGATTCTGAACGTTGTGCTCGGTATGTGACGTTCCTACGTAACGCGTGAGAAAACATACCACGTGTAACTCTTCGCACGCAGTCCGACCAATTGTAAACAATAATAAAACTGCAAAAAGTGTATTGCACACGAAAATATTGAGACGGTTTAGAGTTTGGGATTTTTTGATAATTTTGAAATAAAGCGCTTTCGATCAGTCGTTTTACAAATTCCATTCGACTGACAAGATTCAGGACAGAGTTTCGATCGAAGAAAAAGCACGCACTCGCAGTGGGTGGTATTTGCGATACCAGGTCAAGATGCGGCCTCATTGTTCACGATCCACTACAATCGGCTAATAATTGAAAGCGAAGGGGAGTTGAAGCGTGGCGAATCCCAACACCAGGCATCCGTTTTCGATGGATCGCGTATCAGACCGCAAAATCAACTAACGCGTTCCAGTGCGAAGCGTCCAGCTAGAATGTAAATCCTGCCTTCGTGGAGAGGGCGTTTTCGGCCGCTGGAAAATGGACACTGAAAGCTCGACAAATACAGGAAGTTAAAGGACAGATGCGAGCTACCAATTGCCCGGAAATCGACTGTCGTTGCGCATCTCGGAACTTGCTGCGCCCGTTTTAGACGGAAAGTGCGCGTCCCACGTTGCACCATGATGGAAGTGACAGAAATCGCGTTATTTCGCTCGATGTCTTTTTTATCATTTCGCTGATGACCCGTCCTTCGTCGAGCACCGAACGTGTCGGCATTGATTTTTTTTCTCACCGTTCAACGATAGAAGCGGCCCGAGATTCGATTAACATTCGAGTTCGCAAATGGCCAGCCGGAGAGAGCGATAATTCGGTTATTGCTCCAAGTGGAATCTCATCGAGGAATGAGCATGATAATGAAAAATAAATGGAAATTCAAGGCGGAGGTCGTCGAGTCGAGTGCTTTTAAGCACACGAAATGCAGTTCCACAACCGTTACCGCAACTGCTAAAAATATCGGAGCAAATTTAAAAATTGTACAATTAAATGGAACCGTTTCTTTAAACTGCTGAAACGGCGAGTAAACAGTTTTAACAATAAAGCGCAGCTATTACTGGCAAATTACAGAGTGCTTATTGTATTAAAATCCAATATACCTACTTCTTCCAAAATGAATAATTCAAGTATAAACTGGTGTTTTAAATAAATAACATCTTATTACAAAGCTGTATCAAATACGTATCCAATACTTGCGGCTCGGAGTCTTCAGCCGCTAACGACTGCGTGCCAGAGATACCCGAGCGATCCCCCGAATATTCCGAGCAGCGGAATTGCATTAGGAAAAATCAGGAAATAGGGGGTGCAGCCGGCAACGAGGACCGCATGTGCGCAAGCCGTACAACTATTTTTCCAGAATGGCGGGCTGCGTTTCGAGCTTGCGGTATTCCCTTTCTTTTTTTTCGTTCATCCCCTCGGTCTCGCGAAAGAAATAGCACCGACGGCCGACCGACATCGTACCGTGGCAAAAATTTCATTAGCACCGTCCCACAGTATCCGCGGCTGGTTTTGCCTTGTCGATGCCAGGAATATGAAAGGACCGGAGACTATTGTCATTCCGAAGCGGGCGATAAAAGGGAGAACGGTGGGAAAGAAGCTGGTGGAAAGCAGTGTCGCGAGAAAGCTGGCGGAGAGGGTGCACGTCGGTGAAGTAATATAAACGAGAGGATTATCGGCGGAGCTCTACCCTGTTTCTTGGTCCGCGAGCGTTAAACGCACCCTCTCCCCCCGTCCCTTTCTCGCTCTTCATCGTGCAACACTCGTCCTTCTATCCTGCAGCTTATCTACCGGAGCTTCTTCTCGTAAACTTCCCCAGCCTTTTTCTTTTCCATTCTGTTTGTTTCGATGCAGCATTTTCCACTCATTCTCTCTCTCTCTCTCTCATTCTCTCTCTCTCTCTCTCTCTCTCTCTCTCGTGTGTCCCCTATTTTGCTCTTTAGAAGCTAGCAATCTGAAGTACTGGAAATTCCCTCGCGCCTGAGGATTACTCGATATGCACCGCGATAACAGAAACACGTACTCTCGGTTAGCTTAAAAAAAGTTGCGCTCGAGGTACCGGCGTCTTTTTGTTGGTTTGCCGTGGATATACTTCAAGTCAACGAGCTAAACACAATTTAATGTGTGAGTGTAGTGAGAACCTCGTGTACCCACGTGTAAATTATTCGGTTAGTGTAGAGATCCTTGCAGTTTCTAGTGAGGGATGTAGGAAAAGTTCACTGCTTTTAGTATCACGTTGGGAAAGTTGTAGTTTGAACAGTGCAGGGTGCAGCTTAAAACCTAAACGACGTATCGATTCCTCGTCGCCATCTTCGATCGTATCCTAGACACGGGATTAATCTCGCCGCGTCGTGTCACGAACGTTTAACGTTTCTTGGATTTACGGGCGAACCTGATGTCTATAAATTTCGTCCGCACGCTCGTCTAGAGCCCCAGATAGTCTGTTTTTTCCTCCCTGGCTGCTGCTGCCGCTTCAACATCGTGCTTTCGTGTTTTCATTTTCCTGGATTATCGGGAATTGATCGGATGTGGAAGTTATGAAGGGCACAGGTGTTCGAGATTAGGGGGCTTCTCGCGTGGCTGTTGCGTGAACCCCTTCGTCGATCGGAAAGTTTTCGTCGATGGGTGCTGCAGCGGAAAAGCGCAACGGCGAAACGGCACCGGTGCAGCAAAGGGAAAATTGAGCATCGCGCTTAAGTTCCGGTTAATTATTATCGCGGGGCACCGCATTGCCGTGTAATATTTTATGTGCTCGTTTTGCTGCCTACTTAGCTAGGCACGCGCGCTTCTCTGCGCTTTCATCCCGATGCACATTGTACCCGGAGCCTCGACCAATTAAAATTCCAAGATACTGTGAAGCTTTCATCCAACGATCGATACGCTTGAATACTCTGTGTGCCCTATCTTCGATCGGTGCGCGAGAAGTGCATCGCTAATCAACTAACTCGCTGACATTATACTGTAGTTATGCACGTGTTGCACGTAAATGGCCGAGAACCCACAACTTGAAGAATAATTATAAAATCCGATTCTCCAGGTAAGCGTTATGCAAATTCCGTTTGTTTTCACTGTGGCGTAGCGGGAAAAAGTGCATTACGTTTCATTTGCTCGTGTTAAAATTACCGCGGGAGAAATATCCGCGGGCAGAGTCCTCGCCGAGATTCGTCTGCGTCCATTCGCGTTGAGGTGAAAGCAATTTTGGAACTTTTAAAAGGGGAGAAATTTCTTCTTCCTGAAAGCTGTAAGAGCCCCCCTGTAGTCGATCCCTTCGGGAAGTTCAAAATTCTCCCCCATTCTCCCACCCTTCCTGCGACCTTTCGAAACGGATCGAGCTCTTAGACTGTCGCGCAACGTGCCATTTCCTTTTGTGCCGGGAGAAAAGACCGTGTCGCCACACTGTTCCTTCCAGCAAGTGGGTTTTTAATTCATTCTGGCAAAGCGTTCGCGGACGGACGAGGGCGTGAACGCGGCTCCATAATGCGAGGAAAATAAGGAGCACGTGTGAATGTGAAAGCATAGGGGGCAAGGGGCGAAAGAGAAAAGCTGAGAACGCTGGCATAACAGAGCGCTACCAAGTGTCCTCGAGACGGTCTTTATCATAATTTTTTTTCGAAAACTCGAGCATTCTCGTGGTAACCGGTGCTCCCCGGAACTTGCTCGAAATTACTTGAACAACGCGTTGTCGCAGCCGGCCGTTGACTCGCAAATGGTTATTGCTGACTTCCGTGTGCGGGGCCGAGGAAACCGAAACGTTCCCGCGGTGTCTAATTGTTCAATTCCATCGTCAAACGAAATTTTCGACCGCGAACGGTGTCCCGGAGCGGCGGTGAACTCGCAAAGCGGTACGTGCGCATATTTACATTTCAGACATGACATTTACATTTCAGAATTCGGTTACCGTCGTGTGTCATGCAAGTATTTCGTCAGACAGCAATTTGCAGATTGGCCTGCGAAGTAACTTCCGAAGGATCCATCAATTCTCAGTGAATATAATTCAACTCCAAAGAAGCACTAACAAGAGCAACAGGAACAATCCATTCTGTAATGAAATTTTGAATAGTCAGCTCGATATTAAATTGGCGTAGACTTGAAGAGAAGTAATGATCCCTTAAATTGCATTGAAATCGATGGGAATGGAGATATGATCCAATTATCTCAGCTAATTATGGATGGCTTCATTCTAATTACACCTCATTACGAGTTATTTAGTTCGTTTGAACCGAGGGGAGCGAAGCGATATCGTTTGAAGCGGCAGACATCGAAGAGATGATGATGTGCAAACGTTTGATGAAGCAAATTTCGTATTACCCCCTGTGAATCGCAACTCCGCGTCGTTCGCATATTAAATCACGGGAATTAGGTCATCCACGATCGGTTCCTCGAGGTTTCGTGCATTATTAATAACTGGCGAAAATTTTGCCCGCTTCCGTTGGTGCAAACGATATCAACGCCGAAGCCGGCGAGAGGAGCGCAAGGAGAACAAACTTTCCACGGCACCAGGGACCGAGGCGCGGGATCTTTGCGAACTTTCCTCGAACGTGTAGCGAGTAGTTGGAAAACTGTAAATTCGGCGCACTGTGTCGCGACATCGAAACAATGACGCGTAAACGGTGCTACGTGCGAAACGGAACACTCTTGTTAGTATAATCGCGTTTCAGGAACATTTCACGTCACGATTTCTCCCAGCCTCGAGTTTATAGTTCAGTTTATGCAGCTGTTTTTGAAGGAAAGCTTTTCCCGATCGATCGACAACGATCAAAGTTCGCGTGTGTATTTCCGAAACATGCCGTGCGCGACTGTATAAATTTCAAGGTGCGGCGTCTGTTTGCTTCTCTTACAATACATGCCAATTGGTAATGATTAAATAAACACGCGTCGGGATGCGCATCGCCAACGCCCTGTTAGCAGCGTCCGTTAGCAACGTTCCGAAGTGATAATGAAGGTTTCTGTGTACCCCGTATATACACACTCCAATTAGTTTCCACGATAATAAGGCTGCAAGTGAGCGTTAATGAACGCGTCGCTGACATGAAACGGGAAGGAAAAAGCAAAAGAAAGGAAGAAATATCTGAACTCTCTCGGGCGAGCGGCAGAACCGGTGAAACTTGTCGCCTCTGATCCCTTCCGCTTTATACGGGGGAAACCGGGTCAAGAAAATGCAGCGGAAAAATTCGTCTCTGCCTACGTTAGACAGGGGGGATTTTCCTCGGGAAGGAGTAGAAACTGGGCCGGTCGCCTCGTTATCGAATACTCGCGTTCTATTTTCTTTTTCCGCTGTCGGTGGCACGGCGGCCAGTAGCTGAAGAGATGAGAGAAGAGCGGCCGAATGAGGGTGAGCGAGAGAGAGGGGATGCCAAAGCAGAAGACCCTCGGAACGAAAAATATTCTCGGGGTCTCCTTTGAGCGCTCCTCGAGAAATTCGAGGAACGACGAAACGAAAGGACGAGGGCGAAGAGTGCAGAAGAGAAGAAAAGAGAAGAGAAGAGAAGAGAGGGGAAGGAGCCAGAATGCATGGGTAGGAAAGGAGCTAGGGGGAGAGAATGGAAGGGGTGTAGTCTAACAAGACGTTGCGATTGGAGATAAGGCGGGCGGTTTGCTTATGCCGTGGCTCTCGTTGAGGCCCCCACCTAACCCAACAGCTTCATCACGCGCTTGATAAACGAGGCGGCTCTGGCGCTGGGTTGGGGAGCATCTAACCGCTCTTCTATCCAGCCCAGACCAGCAGGAACCGGGCAGCGTGCTAGCCTGGCATCGTGCTCGCGATGGTCAGTAAAGCTGGCCGAGCAAGCAGCCGGGGAACATCAGCAACAGCGTTGCATCAACGTTCCTTCAGGCCCGGTACGCTCGATTCAGCCTCCCTTCGTTCAACCGTAAGCACACACGATTGCATGCGGTTGCACGTCGGGATGCGTACTCGAACGAGTGAATGATGGATCGAACCGGGCCACCGTGAACCTAGCCCAGCGCCAGCTACCTTCGCAATGGCCATTCTATCGTTATCGCTGCAAAGATAACGATACAGCTTGAACCTCTGGCTTCCTGTGGCCCACGTCAGCTACGAGATAGAGCACACGCCTTCCTCGTCGTCCCTGTGGTCCCTGTCCCTCCCTGGTTCCCTTCGACTTCATGTGTGCCTCTTCAGCCGCTGTTTCCTTTCTTCTCGTCACCTCCGTGGCACCGCCGCGCCGCCACGGGGCCGAAGGTTCCTCGACGCGAGCTCGTCGATCGCCATTGTTATGGCCACGGGAATGCTCTTCTTTCGTCTCGAGTGAAAATCCATATCGCGTTCGTTTCCACGTAAGCACGTGGAACGGGGTTCGTTCGTCGGCTTATCGTTGCATCGCTCGCGTGGTTCGCATGGCCCGGAGGGAAAGACGGGCGTCCATTTCACGTCTTATCGCGGCTCCGGGGGGCGAAGCAGATTCTACTTCGCCTCCCTTTCCAACCGGCCTACCTATTTCCGCAACCCTCTTCTCGTCTCACTTGAATCGACACCGTTCGCCCGAGGACAAATCTCTCGCGTGTGCTCCATGCCGTTTGCTTTTTAATTCGTCTATGGGTCAAGACCCACGGAACCACGATCGATGACAGTATAGGTACTTTCCTATGTAGCTTCACGTTAAGTCTCCCTCATATTTCTGACAACTTGATCAAAGACCTACTTTATCCAACCATCACCGAAACTGTCATCTGCAGAGACTTGAATTTTCCACATTTTATAGAGAATTGTGTAGGGAAATGAGACAAAGCTTGTTGATCGTTCGCTTCTACCCAGATTTATTTTCCACGTTTTCCATCACGATGCTCTCGTTACAAAGTAATTGCCATCGAGTCACATGGAAATGTTTGTGTATGTGAGTGTGCGTCGCTAGGGTACGCATTAGCAGTGATAAAAACACACATCGTCGACTCGGTACGATAAATTGGCAGCGAATCACACAAGAGGAATTCAAGCATCGAGTGCGGTAACCGGTTACGCATCGAGGAAACCCGTTACTGCCTCCTCCTCCCGACACATTGCGAATTTAACCGTGCAATTACACGGCCGGAGCAGCGTTACGCTCTCTTTTTTTATAAATACAATCTGGGCGCATTTATTTCATTAGAAAACCAGATTACCGCACTTCTCCGATTATTTTCCGCATCAGTCGTTTTGCGGACCGCAATGGTTCAACCAATTCAGAGTACGGTTTCATTTATGGATACCAGATGTTCCAGAATTTATATCCGAGTAGGGGAGACGAACGAATCAAAAAGTTTGCTTTAGTAACTATTGGCTCCACGGTCCTAGGGTAGAACCCCCAATTACTGACACCTACCCAATTACTGACACCTACCCAATTACTGACACCTTAAGCTATTTTACTTAAAATAACGAATAAATAAACATTGTAAAGTCATACAAAAAAGAATTATGTAATTCAACCTATAATCTATACGCTAGAAAAGGCACCACTTAATTTTTTTCCTTTCATTAATTTCTATAAAACGATACAAAATTTTAAGTTGATGACAACAGTGGAAATGGCGACTTCCTTAATAGTGAAAGAAAAAACAGGGCACTAAAGAAAGGGCTATAATTACAATATTTAAATTATTTACATTTTACATAATAATCAATCATTTTTTAGCCAATATAAGTATCATAGAAAGTCACAACGATCGTAATTTAACGATTAATTAAGCGTTTTTAATTAATATTTGGATGTCAGTAATAGATCTCGAAATATATTTTTTAGATGAATGAATTTATATATAAAAATAGAAATTCTAAGACCCCCAAATGGTTTCTTATGAAGTAAACATATTAAACCATAATAAATCAAATAAAAAACTTATACTTTTAGTCAATAAATACAGATACTATGCAATAATATTAGAGTCAGTCCTTAATGTGTCAGTAATTGGGGCTTCTACCCTATTACATTTTATCGGCGGCGTGGAAACGGTAGATTGGCGCAGCTAGTAGATGTAACCTGCCATTAGTCAGACACGAGAATACTTATTGGATAGTACATATTCTGGCGCCGCAAACATATCTACTCTTTACCACCGAATACAATGATCGTCGCCCATTCCAAGTGTAAAATCCTTGCAACCTAATTAATTCACAACAGTAAAGTGACGAGCTTCGAATTGCAATCAAACCGTGCTCATTCGACCACACAGAAAGCATTCAAACCTCGTCTTAAGGGGATGTTCCGGTTTAGAGCCCATAAAAATAGGTGATCTTTAGGAATTAATTGTAGGAAAAGTGGTATACACCAAACATTCTTTAAGGGTCAACCCCTAGCATCCACACAGTCGGAGTAACGATTTAACCTAGAAACAAACCATCCAAGTTCCTAAGTCACTGTCCACAGATTCGAAAATAAAAACTGATAATGGGCCGCAAAGCCATCGACGTCGACCGTTTTAATGAAACTATTCTAGCGCTTCAACCGCGTGGTTGGTTGGTTGGTTGGTTGGCCCGCGACAAAGTAGTTGGCTGTGACACGTTACCATCGATCTACAGTGGTGGTTGAATTTCGTTGCTTCCAATAATCGTCTCATTAATTTGTCTCCCGTAGCAAATACGTATCCGCGTCGCGGTGTCGTTTCACGCTGACGTGTCTCGCCGTTACGCGTGAACGCGCCGCGGGATTGCTCGATACGAGCCTCACCGCGGTGTATTTTTCCCCTTCTGTTTCATTTTAACGGGGCATCGTCCGCGGCAAAGTGGTTATCTCTGATAAGAGATTAACGATTTCGAAAATTACGAATCTTTATGTTTAAAATCGAATATGTAATGAGCAGTGGAGCTCTGGATCACTGACAATCAGTGCAGTACTTACCTACGGATAAAAATGTGTTTCGTGGAAAGATTTCATAATGTGCTGCCAGGAAAGAAAGGGAGTCATAGCAAAAGAGTGTAAATATGAATGAAATTTATGGGCAACTATGATTACTGACGAGCGCACCGAACGTAGGTATTTTCTCATTTATCCTATCCGGTTGAACTTCCTCAATGGAGACTCCAGTTAGTACAGTTTTCAGTGTTCGCCCATCCGACATTTTTATTCCGGCGCGTTGTATTGCTTATTTATCGGTATCAATACGTATCCTCCTAATTCCCCGCCGCTTTCATTCCTGTTCTTTTTTCCACTGTTAATTGCATTCTACGCGGGGCTCGGTCATTAAATTGTTAACGCTTGAATAGCGAGGGCTCGTAACTCGACGGCGCAAACATTCACGGCCGCGGATAATATTTTCGCCGTGCCCGATTTCACGTGCAATTTCATTGGGAAAGTAATTTTCTACAAATAACGAGACGCCCAGTGCGCCGACGGAGGGAATAGCTCGTGATTAAATAATAATTAACTGTTATTAGCGTTGATTAATCCGCGCCGTTGTAAAGGTCGCGCCGATTCTCTAAGCGAGTTTCATTGTTTCGAGAGACAGACCCGGCAGTTCGGTTATTAAATATCCGTTGCGGTAATATTGCGTACTTTATTAAACGTATCAAGCTTGTCCACGCGACCCTAACGCGGGGCATACCAGCGCGGAATGGATTCTGTGCACAGATATGTGTGTGTACCGTATTGCGCGTGTCGCTACAAATTCGCCAGATGCCACGTCTAAGGCCGCGATACGTAGAATTCCTGGAAAACGTATATATATAAATATATATATTCACGAGCTGTCCCGGGGAAAATTCCACGGAAGGAAATCGTTTCATAACGTTTCGCGGCTCGTACCGGTTCGTATAAATACACATATGCCTGATCTCTCGCGATTCTGTGCCTATTTGGAAGAGGGGGGATGCTCAAGTATCCGGATTAAAACAAATAGATGGAATTGTTTTTAGTTGAAATCGTCGAAAAGGAATGTATATGTATGGTTAAGAATGTTTCTATTAAAATAGAATGTATATCACGACGCTACACGAAATCATTTACACTTGGTTGAAGCGCGCGTCAGCGATTGCAGAGTTCGCGCGAAACCGGCCGAATCTTTAATTTCCCAGGCATCGAACGAAATTCCCCGAACACGGGGCCAATAGGCGCGCTAATGGATCGTGGTTTACACACGGATTCCACTGCTCGTATCCCCGAAGCTTATCCGTCTGTGCTTTCACATATCAGCGGATTCCCTTCCTTCCTGTTCACGTTACTGGATTCGCGTCGAAGCTATCGGCTCTGCGGAAACGCGGCTGGCGTCGCTAGTCGCCGCGCCGATCGCGAGCTTTTGCAGCTCGACGCCGATGGAACGCGGCGAAAGGGATGCGACGCGAGTTACGATCTGCAACTGCCAAAGCAGTCGAGGCGACTACTTGCAACCGTGGATCGTAATTAGGAATGCGCGAAAACTAGTACCCCGTTTGTGTGCGCGAGTGTGTGTGCTACAGCTAAATGGGCGGCAGGTGCACACGAACGATTTACTTGCGAGACTTTCCTTTGAAGCTGTCAAACCTGTAGTTTAGTCCAGGCCGATGTGTGCGCCAAAGTAAAACGATACTAGTCCGGATCGTCATTATTGGAAGGGGCACTGGCAATTTACGGCTTAAGTGTCAATCGTTGGGTGGATACCAGCGCTACAGCTAATTCGCTTTGATTCTTACCCTCGTGCGCGCCCCGCCCCTCCCCCTCGCACCCCCTTTGCTCTAGGCCTTTCGTGTAACGAGCTCGGGGTATCGTGAAGTTCGTGGCCGGGAAAGAGCAATTGCGAGGGCCCTTTTCGAGCCACCACCACTCGTCGAGAATGGCTTTCGCTTGAAAATGTGGCTTGTGGGTTTTTATTCGCAACTTGAGACACTTTCGGCGGGGCATAACGGATAGTGTGGCCGATGAGATCGCTAAAACCTAAAGCGTTGGGTCTCCGGCTAAAGGCCTCGCGATAAAACTGAAACGCGCGAAATGTGGCAAGCGTGGATAACGATCGAAGGGGGATTAAACCCGCTTTTTTAAAACTACACGCGCGGCGTTCGGTTTTATATAGTTATTCACCTAATTCGTGGCATGTTCTATTTGGTGGTTCGTAAAAGAGGGAAATTTGCGCATTGCCTTGAGCGCGGTAAATTAAAGAAAAACTATGTAGGCCCGGGGGCAAATGCGGTTCACAGTTGCAGAGTCACAGTAACCCTCCAAATTGAGCTTTGACGCTCTCAAAAGCTTTCTTGATACAGACTAGCCACCTGTTCTTTATTAGCCTCGAATTACACGTGCCTCTTTGGCAGTAAAACGTACCGATGGACCACCAAGCTTCCATTTAAAGTAATAGCGTAGCTCGACGCGATCAAAGTGCTCGAGATAAGTCACTAGAAAGGGAATACCAAATTATCTCCGTCTGCAGCATGCACATCGCTATTCTAATATCTAATTCTGTATGTTTCAGGTAAGAAGCTTTTCTGCTTAATATTTCACTACCTTCCTTGGAATCTGTCCGACAGCCAGAATTCTGTAAGGACCAGCTACGCCCTACGTGTAAGTGAATTTCTGTACCCATTATTCGCGTGCCCCAAGGCCGTCCGGCATTGTGAAATATCATTCTATTCGGATCTCGACGAAACCGCTGAATAATTGTCCCTAAAACGGCGGCCATTTCCAGGAACGATTGACGGTCTCGCGTCTAATTCGAGCCGACTGTGTTCGTGCGAGGAAAATAGGCTGGATTTGAATAATAGTCCTCTTACGTCCGGTTCACACTAGGGAAGCGTGCACGGACATGCAAATTTTGAGTAACTGTTTTAGAATATGTACCTACCGAGACCCTTGCGGCGACGGCGGATCGTAAACCTCGCGTATATTCCCGCCGACACGTCGCTCTGCTTATATGTATAATAAGTTAATGGCACATCTGACATCATTAGATCCAGCCGCACGGGAACGATCTCCTAGGAATGCTTATCAGTTCTTGTCGGGCAAAGAGTTCGACTTGAAAGTGAAACAAGAAAAATGGAGTACCAGCCGCGAGGAATGGCGAATAGCGGCGCGTTTAACGCTCCATTTAACGTTTCCGTAACCCAGAAAGAGGATGTACTTTGGTAAACTGTATGAAAATTTATGCACTTTTGTCTGCAAGCATATGGCTGGCTGGTGGATCCAGCATAATTGTGGCTTGATGCTGTCAAACTTTGTGCATCGTGAATGGAATGGAATGTTTCCTGCTAAAGATCCCGCTGGCGAGTTAGGAAGCTCGCTGCAGGGTTGAATCGTGGAATACTGAATTTCCTGTCGGTTGAATCGATTGTGTACATTCGTAAAGAATTCGCGCAAAGGATTTTGCACGTATCCAGGTCGTCCGCGGCAAACATCGCGACGCGTGTGGGTTGAAAGGGGGCGAAGTTAAAGGGGGCGATTAATTAAAAGTATTTCCATCATTAAAACGCGGCTCGTTCTTTTCCGGTTCTCGTCATTCGACCCCGTTCCTCCGTGAAAATACGACGCGTATAATTTACAATTACAAGGGAACGGGCACGCGAGAGAGTCAGGACGCGAGGGATTTTTATTCAACGTGAAAAACGCGAGCGCCCTCCTCCGCTCGCGGACTTGTGAAAATTTCACGCGTGAAATTGTGAAAGTTTCACGGGTTCGCGCCGCGCCCCGAATTTCTCTGCGGCTGCAAGGTCTCCATTACGAATGCAAAAGCTCTCGCCGTTCCACGTATACGACTGACAATGGAGCCATTTTTATCGACGTGCCGCGTAATTTGGCAATCAGACAGATAAAGCACCGCGTTTCGGGGGATTCGCTACGCGGGGTGTTTACTACTTAGCTCGTGGCACAAATCTTGCATTTAGTACTCGTGGAAACGCAAGGGAACCAACCTGGCTTACTGGTTGAATCATTATTCATTCCCCAGTGATAAATAAGTGCGAACAGATGCGAATCGTTGTCGTTGTCGAACAGATGCGGATCGACGCGATCGCTGGGAAAACCGAAAGAGACTCGGTCGAGTAAATCGTAGGATTTCCAATATCTTTGAGAGTTAGTTGCAGCTCTCGCGACTCCTACAGTACACTCCCCCTCGGTTATACCAGCGCGCGTTATGCACGAGGGAAGTAAAAAGCGTCTCGAATCCCCGCGCTTCCGACGCCTCGACGGCGGCGTCGCTCCGGCGATGTTTGATTCCGCCCGTGGCGGCGAGGATTACAGGAAACCGGATGTACACGAATATCCAGGCGCGCTTCGCAAATGAGAGCAGACGCCGGGAAACGGTTTCCGTCTCTGTTCCCCTACGCGGAGAAATTCGAAATCGGAAAGCGATATTTATTGTAGCCACTTTTATCGCGGCACTCGAGCGAAATTACCGCGATACGCTAGCCAGCCAGACGTCTGGAGGATGGACGTCTGTTATTTTCCGTGCTTACAGGAAAGGGGATTCGTCGTGGTGGAAAATTTTTGAAGCCCGAGCCCTTATCGCCTCCGTCTGTCTCCGCGGGTCGCTCGATCGAGCACCCATGCGCTTTATCAGGTGTTATAGCTCGATAACCGAGCGGGGTCACGTAATTCCCGTTGTCTCGGCGCGTCGCGTCGTCATCATCGCCGTCGTCGTCGTGCCGTGTTACCCGTGCACGCGCGATTGAATCCAATCGTGGCGAAGTCGGTCGCGCTCCCGCGAAATTGGGTCAACGCGCACCGGGAGGAAATGTTAAACAGTCGAGAACCGTAGGGGGGACGTAACGCGATGTATCGAGCACCCAATTAAACAGGCGATGGTTAACTTCGGAAATTTCAGTAGCGAATCGAGCCTGCTGGTTGGCCCGCGCGCAGACCAGCCGCTTGTTTAATAATTCATGGTTCGATTGCCTCGGACAATGTCGAAGAGAGGCTTTCGATCTCACGGAACCAGAGTTGTGTTCTTACGGTTTCGATGCGCGGACGCGACGGGCTAATCGATATTTAATGCAATTTGCATGTAGGGACGTTCGGTTTGCCCGGCCGCCCCGCTGTTCCTGCAATCGTTCCGTGATACGATAATAATTGGGGACGCGCAACTGTTATGCGATATCTCCAATGACGGGGGAATTGTTTCGCGGTAACAAGTGTGGAATGTGTTCGCGGGGGCGGGGAATCGTTTCATTGTCAAATGTTTCCTTCCGAGGTAGCTTCGGTTTATATTAAAGTTCGCTATTACGGTGCCCAGGCTTTTCCAACGCATTCCATCATAATTTGTCCTTGCTCTGCAATGGCCAGCTAATTTCGCGACTACACGAACGACGTTAGAAGGGTGTTATTATAAAATGATGGATGTATCTTATCGGAACGTTAGCCTTTTTCGCTTTTTCACCTTCGATCCGTTGAATCCAGATTCATGGGGTGCTATTAATTTCCATGGTGGATCCAGGCTGGCAGCCGCGCTCGCAGGTTTCATGCTACGTTGGGCAATCAATTGGTCCGAGTATGATTAGCTCGTAAACTTCTGTAACAGCGGTGGGATCGTACAGTAGCACCTTATCGTGGTGCCTCCGCCCTGCCTATACGTCTGAATACGTTTAACGCTCCACTGGCCGAGAGGTTTTGATGTAATAATTGAGCTATAGCCGCGCACGGGTGTAGGTACATCCACGAGCCGAGGATAGGTCGATCGAGTATGTAATAGAATTCATTTGACCCTCGTTACCCGGCGTTTACCTTTCACCGGATTGTTCAGCTAATTCTGCTATCGACTATTCGCCATTCATCGATACGTATTTCCACCAGAAACGGACGTCAAGTACACTTTCCTACATTTTACTTTAATCCCCAGTTAATCTGGTATATAATAATTATCCCTTTAACCCGTCGATCGAGAATCACAAACGTGACAGTCACCTCAAAAATACTTTTAACGGATAAACGAATTCCTGTTCAATTTCGCCGACTCTTTATTTACCGGGCATTCAGCCGGAGAAAGCCTCGTAGATCAAATAACTGCTGGCGTAGCGGGTATAGATTGAAATTCCCAGGAAGAGGCTGCGTCTCTCTTGATTCCCGGAGAGATCCGCGCGGAAAGCGGGGAAAAAGCGAACCGCCCAGCCTGTTTCATCGTGCGTGTCTTTCTGAATATTAAAATCGTTTATCGAGCCCGTTCCTCGTATAGTCGTCCTCGACGCGTAATAAGTGTCGAAACGCGAAAAGCAGAGGATCCCACTATATTTCCCTCGGATCCTTTTTTTCCCTCACCCCGCCTGCCTGTTCTCACCTCTCTCTCCCTCGTGTGAAGTTGAGAGTGGGTCCCAGTTTTGAAATTCAAAATTACGGACGCGAAAAATCTCGATTTACTAGGTGCATGCCCCGGAGAAAGAAAACCGGCCAGCCAATCTTCCTGTGTACGCTCGTTCCATCGCTCGCTCGCTCAGCACGAAGCAGATTGAAGCTAGCAAGCTGAACTCACATAGTTACTCGCCTCCCTCTATCCACTGCTGATTCTGAATTCACTTTCCCGACGAGTTCGCGAACCAATTCTTGACTTGGCTATCTCCTCGCTTTCTGAAATACTTAATCAAAGCAGAAGAGTGGAGGGACGAGCAGGAAGAGAGCCGAGTGGATAGGCAGAAGTTGGAGTAGGGAAACGTATCGTTCGACTCCGTCGAAGGCGATGATCGTGCACCGATAAACCGAACAACGTTCCCCGCTGCCTCGAGACCGGATCTATTATTCGACAACCTAATTACTCTGCTCTTAAGAGCCTGGCAAAAAGAAACGTTTATCTTGAGAAGCTGCAGGGATGTTCCAAGGCGGGAGTATTGATTTTACGCGTGCTTGAAGGAGATCCCTCGATTACTTGACGAAACTCGCCACTGAGAGGCTGCTTCTTTGTCGCACTGTACTACCCCAAAAAGTATCCTCGGGTTTCCTAGTTTTTCAATGAAAATATTTAAAGCGAACGTGGTGAAATTAAACATGTATTAGCACGTTGGTACATTCAACAGCCTGGAGGAAACAAAGGAAGCAACAAAGCAAAGCTCGGCGATAACGCAGTCCCGATAATGAACTCCCCGCACGAACAGCTTTTCAGGAGCAAGAATAATTTTCCCCCGTCCGATACAATTTCCCCCGGGTACCGATTAAACTGCGCTCGACCTTCAGTTCTCAATTAGTTTTCTCAATGCGCTGTTATCGAACGATTCTTCGCCTCGGGGCTGCGGTTTTCGCCGGGCGAATCGGTGGCCAGAGGCAAGAATCAGAGGTGGCCGTAGCCCACGGTAAAGGTGGCATCGATATTTATCGTATTTAATACCAGCTGCCGGGTTTATATTAATTGCATCGTTCGGCTATTGCTGGGTGCAGTTACCAGCTTCTCTCCGAAGCCTGCGTTAGTAGAGGAGACCCTCGACGCGTCTTAATCCTTTCCGCTGTGGCACTGGATCGAACAGCGCCGCTTGTTCGACGTACAATTACCAGTCCGGAAGGCACGGGAGCCTGGGGTACCAACGACGTGGGTTTAGTTAACGGCTAAGCACCGTCTCGCTTAATATGTCTACTTACTGGCTTCTGGGAACGCGGAAGAACAAGGACGATCAATCCCAGATCGACGTGCCGAGGTATGCGAGAAAGCCCTCGCGGAGGAGGCGAGCCTCGAGAACGGAGTTTGTCACGGAGCGGACAATTTTCGAGAAGGGAGATGGAACACGTGGGGAAGGCAAATTGGAAATCAATTCGTTTGCGGTGTCCTAGAACACCTGGCATCCTTCTTCCTTCGACTTTGGGGCAGGATGAACTTTGTTTTCGAGCAACTTCGCTTTGGCATGGGTGTGAAACGTTCAGGGAGGTAGTTAAACGGAGGGGAGAATTTTTAAACGGAATAATGTCTCCTTAAGGATACTTTAACTAGACAGCTGACCGTGTTCTTTAATCTTTAATTGCTGTAATCTGACAGGGAACATCGACAACGTAATTACGAAGAGAGACGGCAGCGTAATGAAACGAGCAAGAGGAGATGATTAAGTTCACGACTAATATTTACGAAGCTTCTGCAAAAGCGTCGAACGGTACCCGTGTAACAGCCCCGAGGCTTCATGGCATCTTCATTAACTGCATTGATTTTTGTGTACAGAAATCACGCTCCGCAACCACGTCACCCCGAACATAAGCGAATTTAATTTACTGGCAAATGCTTTCGGAATCAATTTCGCTTGAGCCCTGCCGGCGCTAGCGTTTTAATTAAACTGTTAGCGCTGAAATTTTCTGAAACATGCATTCAGTATGACTGTCCTGTGTGGACCAATATTAATTGGTCGCTTAAAACTGCACTTTCCAGGAATGTTTCTATCGCCGGGTGAAATTTTCGGGAGAATTTACTTAACAAAAAATGGACGAACACGAGGTTTGTATGATCGATTAAATCGCGAACCGTGGGGTGATTTTTACGCATTTGACCGGTAGTCAAGTTATCCACCACCTCAATTCGAACTTCAATGTGCCTATCCCGACAAGTAGGTATTCTTCAGCGTGCAGCTGTGAAAGTAAATAAAAAATGGACGATTTAGCCACAAGCCAATTGAATTGCTCGTCGTCGACTATACCTCGCACAGACGGTATATACCTAAAAAATAACCGTCCAACGATATATTTGGGAATATTACTGGCAACGCCGTGATTGAGTATTTCCTCCGTTCTTATTTGTTTACAAATGCTCGTGCACAGTAAAGCAACGAACAAAAAGCTACGTACACTTTTATTTATCATTGTGTTGTTCATTTATGCAGAAATGCAAAACGATTATGTGTATTAACAGGAGAGCGCGTTACAATTAATTTTTACGCAAACACAAAGCTGCCTTCGTTTCTGTTCGACGGTTTATTTATCCTGGAAATTCTCGTAAATTTTGCATGGGAGAGCCTTTAACCAAACACGCCTTATTAAATTCAAGCTTTGCCTGCGCAGCGGAACGAGCGAATTGATATATCGTAGGTACCTATATCGTTGAAAATACATTTGTTTCTCTATTTAAAAAATTTCACCATCCCCGCTAACAGATAGTGTAACACAATAGTGTAACAAATTGACATATTCCATTACAAACTAAATTTAGAAATCTCTACTGGAGCAATAACTCGTTGTTTTTTTAATAACAATCCCTAATTAGATATTCCCGTTGAGTGACGGCAAAATCGATTCACGTGACTTAATTACCGCATGTATGACTAAAAATTCTAAATAGTAATTCGTTGTTTACGCAACAAGGAAAATGGAGCCAGCGATATCGATATCTTTGTTTCGCTAACGCTTTGATTTAAAAATGGACTACTTGAATCTGGAAGTAGCTCGAGGACAGCGTCGCCCTCGCGCCCTTCTTTCGAGCCACGAGATTTCGTGCGCCTCAAAAGAATCAGACGCTATCCGCGTCGAAAGAAGTCGCCAAGAGCGGTAGACGGGGTGTAATTTAAGTGAAAACCATTTAGCGCGTTAAATCGTCTAGATATGCAATAAGAACCAGAGGAACTTAGAACGTAAATTTTCCCTCGAGTCCGGGTAAACAACTCTCGTAAAACGACCATTTTACCAAAGCACTTTTAATTCTCTGTGCCACGTTATTTAAACGTGTTGGAGATTAAGGCTGCGCTCATTTTTATCCTCGTGTCAATATCGTGTACAGGGTGTTCCAGTTGGCTGCGTTTATTTCGCGGAAGAATTTGAAAAATTGTTGTTATCTGGTGCCAAAGATACCGTCATAATGTGTACCTATAAATGTGGTTATTGGCGCAGGCAATAATTTTCCTCGTGTCTTGGAATTTATTGAAAAATTTTCGCAGCTGACTTGCTCGTTAATCAGAATTCTTCCCAAAGTAGTGAAATAACTAATTACTCACTTTTCCGTGCACTTCTCTCGCGTGGAAAGTTAACTTCACGAGCCTTATTGCTGATGCAAAAACGCTGACTACCAGCCAACACGAACACCCTGTATACAGATTACGCGCAGTACTAATTAGGCGCTGCACATAATGCTAATACACAGCGTATGGTGTGGACTAATTAAACGCGTCAATCCTGTACACAGCGGTGGAAATCTTGTCGACACATCATCAATACACCATTAAATCAAAACCACCAAATGAAATTCTTAGAAGTTGGGTCCTTCCTTAATGAACTGCCGAATATTAAGTTGCCTCTATAATTATCCCCTCGCCCCGCTCCTCGAGGCATTTTTAATTGGAAAATGAAACAGTTCGTCGATAAGACGCGACCAAATACCTACAATTCCCGCTCGCAGTTAATTCGAATAACAGACGGCTCGACCTTGTTCCGACGAATTAGCGGAACATTTATTCAAACCCTGGACTGATTTGCAGTATTTCGCCCATCGGTTGACTAATACGAACGTATCACAAGCAAAGTTCTCTCCGAACATACACGTCAGACCGTTTATGAAATAACGTTTCCCTGCGCGTATTCCCCAGGTAACTCTCCATGTCTCACAGTGCGCGCATTAAACATTCACTTCGCGAAATATGTCAGTCCTCCGTGAGCATTATTTCGTGTTTCAATGCTCCATGAAAACGCAGGGTTTTTCCAAGAGTGAGAATCATGGAATTGCTTGGTTCGGAGGCTTTATTTTCAGTCGTTCCTTAGGGAGTCTCCAGATAAAAGAGATATCAATAGTCCTTAGTGAGTTTCGAGAAAGAGTTTATTAGAGTTTAATGAATTTTTCGTGTCATAGGGGGTCTGCGGAGTTTTCTACGATGCTCGTTCGCTTCCCACCCTCTTCCATCCGTCTGCTTCGTACTTGTTTTGTTCATCCCTCTTCCTCTTCTTCGCCCTCCGTGTTTACGTGCGCAGTTCCAGACTCCAGCGTAGCCTTTTCGGATAAGTAACTTATACGCGGTGCTGAGCTTGATAAATTTAAAAGATTCACGGCTTGTCCCTCCGTGCGGCCCGTAAGAAAAATCGCCCCCAGTGATCCATCCTACGTCTATATGTACGTACGCTTCTTATGCTTTCATGAGATTGCCCGGCGCAGCGAACACTCCCTCCGAATAGTATTATTCGCCCTCGCTACAGGAATTAATGCTCTCTCGTCACCATGGCGCGTGAATCGTCTATTCGAGGATTTGGAAATCCTGCGATTTTCTGAACTGATTGTGAGTTTCACCAAGAAATTAGAATCCCTTCGTCTCTGCGATGCACAGTGCTGCAGCCTGCTCTCGTTCCATTAATTCGTCACAGAGATAATGCACTTGCGACGTCCTAGCTACGCCATAATGTCGATAAAAGCATTAGCCGTGTCACGCGTCGATACATTGCGGTGCTCGATGCACACACTTCCTGGATACCTCCTACAATCCCTATTAATTGATCGTAGAGTGCAATCGCTACATTGCTGGATAGACATTTTATTCAAACACTACCCCAAATTGTTCGTCGCTGGTGTACCCTGAAAATCCTCTTCCCTTTGGCAGCAACCCCTCTTTATATCGTTCATCTGGAAACTGCGAAAGTTCCATGTGAATAACAAGGTCGTTAATTTTCCCAGCGCTAACGTTCCCATAAAAGTACAGGGGGAATTCCGCGCGCGCGATATGTTTTCACGAAAGCGGGGAAATTCTATTTCGGGGCAGGGCGTGCGGCGCCGCCTCGTATCGCACGCCTGAGATGCAAGCTCCTGAGCAAACTCGTGAATTAGAAATAACGTGAGTGCAGCTAAGCAAGCCTATGACAGCCGCGCGAGGATATTTCAGCCAACCTCTATTCCCTGCCGCTGCACAGTGGATATCTCCACAGCCTGGAACGTATAAGATTGTGGACTCCGAAATCTTTCGCAGAGGCGGGGCCGGAATTGATCAATTTTAAACGAGGTATCGGGACTTGGACGTCCAAGCCAATCTGGAACAATACTATCTCACCCCTACGCGGAGTGCATTCGATTCGAGGCAATCAGCCTTTTCGACTGGCATTCTTTCTCGCACAAATTGATAAGACGATCCGGTGATCATTTCGGGGTGCGGGGAAAGGTATGGCGGGTTATAAAAAAAACTTTAAATGCATTCGGTGTAAATAATTCTGTGGAGATCGAGCGATAGATTATGCAATACACGTGGGCATTTTGGATGTGAAAAGTGTGGACATGAATGCATCTCATTCGAAACCGCGATACGGAGCAGAGTTCTAGACTTAAATAAAGTAGCTATCGCAGAGTTATTTAAAATGTTATGAGCTCCTCGGAACAAAACAACTTTTGTCTCAAACATTTCTTCCTATCTCAAAAATTATAGAAGTTATTCAGGTGGTTTGTCTTAGGCTCATCGTGTATACAGAAAAATTATTTTCAACGTTGCTGTCTCTACGTTTCTTTGGTTTGGATTTTGTGTTAGTCAGTTTTTGGTTTTTAGCTCTTATGGATTGTTCTATATTCAGGGTAGGTGGTTTCTTCTTCTTGTTGCTTGAAATAGCTGGGTATAGTTTTACTCCGTACGGTTGTGCCCCAAGACGTAAGCACCTACACTTTTGGTTACAGCTAAATATGAAAATGACAACAATCGGCCACGATCTTCAAAATATAATCGAAATAGATACTGTTAATAGATATCTTCAGGTAACTTACATTCTAATTACCAGAGCACTACATAGCCCACTTAAAGTCAGTCGAAAAGAAGTTGAGAACACTTAAAAACAGAATAAATTGAATAATTCGCTGGAGCGTACGAATTTCATCCCGAATCTCTGTTGATTAACAGTTCAATATAGCGGAAAACAATTGCCAAACGCGCGTGGGCTTCTTTTATTTATTTTCAGGAATAAGTATGCTATACGGTTTTGCCCTGGTATACGGTTTTGGACAGGTTTCCCCAACCTGTGGTTTGTCCACGATTCTGCTATTACACACATTCTGCTCAAAGTTTCAGCTAATTACGCAAATGGGTAGTAAAATGGTAATTAGAGATGTGCCGATCACCACGAATCATTTGCCCTGTGTATCAGTGACATGGAAGCATGCCTCCGATATTAACGCCACGCATAATGGTACGCGTGATCGACGTCTATTTGTCGGTATCAAATTGACGGGCATAGACGCGTGAAATCGGCCCCGGATAGGGAAATCAAAATTTACTTACCGGGAGGACGCGTCAAAGAGGCCTGGCGACGATTGAGCCAGTCGCACGAGGAATATTTGCGGATGGAGATTCGCGTAACGTTATCGCTTTTCGGCGACCGCGGCCCATGAATAAAAACGTCCCGCTTCCGCCGAAATCTAAATTTTCATTTCGTTCGATTCACGGGCCAGCTGCGCGGAGTACTCCCACCGCGTGTAATCGCAGAGGTAATTGATTTACTGGAATGTCAGCCGGCCGGCTTTCCAACGTTTGACGTAACTCAGCCAGAGAAAATAAAGAACGCGCAAGTTACACGCGAGTGCAATGTCGGCGCCGGCATAAAACGCATAACACCGGGTTTAATGGCACTCAGAACAAATTGCCCAAGATCTGGCACCCGTTATTTATTGTATCAGTCACATTGACGTGCAAACTACCTGGCGCGATAGCCATTCCATGCAGGATATATTGGGCCATTATTAAAGTTCGTGCAGCGAGCCAATCTTTCGAGTTCACGTTCACGCGCGACACTGCGCGAGACATACTTACAATTAGAAAATGTGTCCTAATTTTCGCAGACAATTTCAGAGGTTATTATGGTCAGCTTAGTGACGTTCTTCGAAAGTGTTATAATGGACGCTGGACAATCAGATAATGCTCTTTGTAAGTTGAGACGGCCAAGTACCACCGTCGGAGTACGTGTTAAGTTCCTCCGTAATCGTATTTAGGTTCGTTTAAAATCCCTCTTAAACAGAATATTATGTCGCGTCGACTCGTCATAAGTTGCTTATTTCGACGCGGCTCGTACCTGTACGGTTTTACAGAAGAATGCGAAAAAAGCCTCTTGGAGTGTGAGTACGATTAAAGCATATTTTGTTTTTAACTGAACGCTTGCATGGTCCGAAGGAAATTTATGTGTGCTGAACGAAGGCTTGACACTTTGAACCAAGACTAAGGATACGCTCATTTTCATAATTTTTCTCTGTCCCTGTTACCGTGTCACTTAGCATGGCACGCGTTAGACAAACTTTCGGAATGTTGTTAAACTTTGTTGCAAAACTTTTCCAATATAAACTACCTCTCTACATTATGAAAAGTGGTAATAATTAATTCCACTTTCGAGTCTACTTCAGGCTGTATACATTATTAGCTTGCCGCAAACTAAATGTTCTCTTCGATCTAGCTTCAAAGAGATGTAGCGTACTCGAAACTTTGAATACTAAATCAAAGTAGTTCTCAACTAACTTCTTCCAGATATCATCTACTAGACAAGCCCGTCTATCGTGGAACCTAAGTGAAGTCCTAGGAATTTCTTCAGATCACAAAGTGTCCGTTCGATCTCGATAGCAAAGACGCTTCACCCGCGCCGATTGGCGCAACGAGCTTTCGGTAGCCGCAAAGTTCGTTCCCCAGCAGCGATGTACCGTCTACACTCTACTTGTTCCTCGGGATGGCAGTTTCTTTTACGCGGGATACGCTATAGCGGAATCGATCTGTTGCTCGAGGCTCGCGGACCAACGGCGAGCCCCCCTCCACTTGCCTCCCTCTTCCTATCTTCGCCGATGCAGTGCTCGATGCAATTTACGTCTCTGCACTTTGCGTGGACGGATATTTTAGCAAAGTTCTTCTCCGGCTAGACCTGGCTATATACCCACTTTCTCCGCGTGTACATATAAAACTTTCAGACTTGGGGTGGATACCGCCGACCGGATGCTTCATGCAGATATCTATACATTTATCCCCTCGACCTTTTTCCACGGCCAGCTACTAGCTACACTGCTTTATACGCCTCTTGGGCTGAAAATGGAAAAACCGCGCGGACGCATTTCCTACGGCGCGGCGTGCTTGTTATTGAAAGTTTCGATTAAAGTAGAGTTCCAGTAGAGATCCTATATGCTTGTTAAAATATTCCGTCAGTCTGCGAACTTTCAGTGCTGTAATCTTAGTTTCTCTCCCCGAAGGGGGAGATTAATATGTGAATACATTTAAACAAGCTTCCCAGATGTTGCTAGGAAATGGACACAAATAAAGACTGATAGGGGTATAAAGAGTGAAGTACCAGCGTGCAATGTGCTATGTACACTAGCTTTACGAGGGTTGCTTAACAAGACAATCCCATCTTCAAAGCTACTTTAGAGTTTGCATACTACAGTGATAGTATCTACATTTCCAGACTTCTTCTTTCAAGAGAATATTTTGAAGAATGTGTGTTCAGATCAATGTATGTCGTTAATCTCCTTCTAACTTCAACTTTCAGCCTGCCAAACAGAATCTCGCACAATCTACCTTTTATCTGAAACGACACTTGCAACAGACTTGTCAGATAACGAGCGAAATTCCTGTAATTTCTCCTTATCTTCAATGTGTAAAACCTCTTCATTGATTAACTTTCACTTAGTCACACATTATTAACTCGACACATCATGATCCTACGTTCGGCGAGTTAGTGAAGAATGTGGTGCAGTTTGTCGAAAGTTGTATTGTGCGTCCTGAATACTACCGCATCAAGACTGCAGATTCTTTTGAACCAGGCGCCATGAATTATCGTGCTTTGCGTGGGAGTAAAGGAGACGTCGAATAGGAAAAATACATTAGAACGAGGCCGGCCAAGTTTGCCAATTTCGCGGTGCGATTGAGCCCACGGATGCGCTTGGCAAGACGTGAGTAAGCCGCTTTATTACCGGCCGAGCGGAAGTTAGGTCTGCTTTTCAAACCCCCCTTGAATCTTTCTTCAAGTATCGATTAACTTCTCGGCGGAGGGGTTTACAGCGCAGCCTTAAACAACGAGCACATGATCGGTGGGATTTTTAAGAAGCCCAAGGGAGCCGGGAAATCCACGAATGTTCTGCGATTTCGAGAATCTTTTAACCGTTTAGTCTCGGCAACTGTTTTCTATTTGGGGCCCCCTTCTGCGCGCAGATGGTTTCGTCGAACTTACCGAGCGCAAGATAAAGGCACCGGCGAGTTGGCCAGCCTTAAGTGCACTACCTAGTTTTAGTAAAAAGGATTCTCTGCACCGTTGGAGTTGACTCTGCTGCTCTTCGCGAAGAAACTCCGTTATCATCTGAAACGTTCCACGAACTCGATTACATACTTTCCTTTTTTACCGCGCAATCCCTGGTGCGTGGAATAGATACGCGTAGACACTAATCAGATCCGTGTGCATGTGATATATCATAAATAGATTCGTACGGCGAATGAATTAAGTTGAGTGGAAGAACGAAAGCTATTTAACAGACGCGACGTTACGAAAATGTAGTCGCTCCGTTTGTGCCGATTCGTTTCACCTTTGTTCCGCCCAGCGTGATTCGATCGAGCAATGAACCTACTCCGGCAGAACGCGCTGTTAATTAAAACGACTGCCGCTCTCGACGATTCGCGATCGAGGCGCGCCGAACGAAATATACATAAGACAGGAATTGCGCGGTAAACGAGAATTCACGCCGAATGATTCGACGTTCAATGGACTCGCGTAGAAAGGGCATATAAAAGCTGCACTCGACTTACTCTCCGAAGGGCCAAGATGTTCTACGGATAAGCAGAAAGGGGCGGGCAAGTGGCCAGAGGAAAACAGGGAACGCTGGTGGCGTTCGGAAATTCGAAATCTGACGTACGAAGGGCGCGTAATTTAAAGGCTTCGTTTATTACGAGTCCGAGTGCTCGGTAGCGTGCACAGTGCGCCAGTCTGAATGGCAATCGGGCGGTCACGAAGCGCTCCTCAAAGACGCGCGCGGATTAAAGCACGCAGAAACTTGGCCGGAAGATAACAATCGACGATTTCGATCCATAAACCGCGTGCCTCGTGCTCGTCCAAACAGTTTAACTTTAGCCGAAACTTCGGCCTGGAAACGCGCGTGATAAACGATCGAAGTTCCTCCTTTCATCGGGTGCCGTCGGTGGCCGTTCGACGAATACTCTGGATTCCGATGTGTCGTTGACGCCTCTCGCCTCCCGTTGTCGCTCCCCTTTCTGTCTTCCAGCTCTTCGTAAATTATTACATCGCCCTCGCCCGTCGATCCGTTCGCGACGATCGATCGCACCTCCCTCCCGGCTTCTACTCGACTGCCGCCGAAATCACTATCCAAAATGCATGCTTCCCGCGAGCATTCCTCGCGATACACAGGCGCCTCAACCCTTTCGAATTCTTGCAACTGATTGGACGATTAAGAGCAAGGAACAAGGGTTGACAGGAGGGCACTTGTTAAATATTGCTTTGAAACTGTAGTAGATGATAGACACAGAGGCGTAATTAGTGGTAGGTTGCTTCGTTTTCGTGGAAATCGATTTTGGAGGTTCGTGGGATGTACGTTACCATTGGGAACGACCTGGATGCGTGTCTGTCTATTGGGCGCTAATTCTACTTACGCGGTGGGGACTGCAGGCGAGATACTTTCATGGCTCATGACTTGTGATTCGGGCGTATAGACATTAGACACGCTTTCCATCGTTCCGTGTTCCTTCTATACCAACGCTGGTAATTTAATTAATAATAGCTAAAGCTTCAAAATTGTTTTGCGATTCATTGTTGCGCGAAAGGTCAAGCGTTTCTCGATTACAGTATGAATTATATTTAAGTTCAGGCCAGACCGATATAATTTCACCAAGCCTTGCAGCGCTCTCTTTCAACAAACAGAGCTTTTGTTTGAAAAAAAGTGCTCTCCATTAACTTATACCGTTTCGTGACGCCGAACGATAAAGTTTTTTGTCCCAAGTTAATTTAGCGTAAAGGCGAACAACGCTCTATTTTTAGCTCTTTTCTCGTGCTCCTTAAGTGTTTCCTCGATGCTAATTAACCGTGTCGGCATTTGCATTGCTCCCCCTTGCCCCCCTTTGTGTCTTCCCGAAGAGTACCCGACGTTCTCCAGGGATGTCGGTTTTTCCGTTTCCCTATTGGAGCTGCACGCGTATTGGCGGGAATCGCGGGCTTCTCTCGCGAAAAACAGAACTCGCCAGATATTCCTTGATACTGGAAGAAAAGAAATCTCGGCTTGTAGGTCGGAGTGATTAATCAAATCGCGGAACAGGTTGACGCCGGCTCTGAATATTCAACGGCCCGATATATCGCCTTATAAAAAGCAACGTGTGTTCGTTTAATCAGTTAATGACTTTCGCCACGCACGTGGGACGTCCTTTGGAAATTTTTCTCCTTTTCGCGACAGCGGTCATGAATCTGTGGAGGGCGGGTTGCGCGATGAATAATTTTGACGTTGGTCTTGAAAGGTAAATCAATTACTCGCTTCCCTACGCGAATTCGTTTCTTTGCTTATAAACTAGTGAGAGCATAATAATTAAAACGATCAAATATTTTCCTTCTCTTTTCCTATTTATTTTGTAAATATAAAGTAAACTAGAAATATTAAGAGCTATTTAAACCAAAAGTTCTCGTGTAGGGGAGAGCGGGGACAAACGTAATGGCGTCATAAAAGTAACAACGCTTTCTCCAGCTTTCGACAAAAGTTTCCAAAACGTTTACTTTACATAGTTACGCGTGTTTAGTGTTTCTTTTCTTTCACGGAGTGACGCTAAGCAATACAAGCTGATTTCGCTATTTCGATCATTCAGATAAGTGTCTCCTCTGTTGGTTTTTTTGTTAATATTCATAGTTAAACTATAGACATTGATCCAATTATTTGTTAGAGTGTTCTTAGATAATGTCTTTATAAGTTCCTGTATTTGATTTCAATAAGTCTTGTATAGTTTGTACGTTATAACAGTTCTATGCTGAAAAACATGGCTGGGAACAGAAGTAACACGTCACTACGGGGAGTATTCGAATCCAATATTAACAATAGTTTTTTTAAAAAAAAAACGTAAATATTACTTATTTTTGGGGCCGTAACACGAGATTCCATATTAAATCAAATACACAGTACATATAAAAAAAATGTTTGAAGCTGGTTATACTCTTTTATCGTTATTTACTTAAAATATGTTTATTTAAATGTTTGTTTCCATCTTGAAGAAGTGCTTTTACTTAATTCTCCTCAAAATAATTAGTATCATTTTCGTCCCCATGGTATTTTACTTTCGTCCTACCCCAGCAGGACAAAAGTAACAATGACAGTCACTGCGGAAAGTTGCCGCAACTCTTTGACCACTTATCGTGGAAGGCCGAATTTGTGGTCAAATGGTAGACTAAGAAACACACTAGCTTAAGGCATAATTTTCGTTTCTATATCTGTAAGAGGTAATTGGCAGCTAGGCCAAATGTAAAAAGTGTTACGTTTGTCCCCGCTCTCCCCTACGAACATGTTCCCTTGCTATCATAACACCACGGTGTCAGTTTGATTCGCTTTTACCATCTGTTCCATTTGTGTGTTCGTTCCCTGTTCGCGTTATACAAGGCAAACAGTACCTACGCGTCGAAACGTTCCGCGTTTCTCGTAAACCGATTCACCGCATAATAAGACCGCTGATAATCAAGGGCGGCGGATTGATTCACCGCGCGTAAAATACGGCGGCTCCGCACCTGCGCGATCTCATATTTGAAATGAAACAGCATCCTATCCCTAGGCGGAATTATTGGACGCCCGGATCGATGTAACTTACATGCGTCTACAGCGCCCGATACACGACATTACCACCAGCACGCTCTTCAAATTGAACGCTAGCTTTCATAAGAAGACACATTAGGATACACCCGCGAGATTAAAGTGTGGAGCCGTTTGGAAGTCTGAAGCCTATACTTCGCAAAG
This sequence comes from Andrena chrysosceles, assembly GCA_963855975.1. Taxonomy (NCBI): domain Eukaryota; kingdom Metazoa; phylum Arthropoda; class Insecta; order Hymenoptera; family Andrenidae; genus Andrena; species Andrena chrysosceles. Next base: position 1,426,543 of record OY979766.1, on the reverse strand, counting down.
ATTTTCTCTTAAGGGAGATAAAACGCAGCGTTAGAGCCCTTGCTGCTGGAGGGTAACATTATAGGCGCGATTTGCTCTCTATCGTACCATCGAGCACGCGAATATACCGTTTAGGGAGATCGTCCCTTAAAATCCATCTACCTATAGTGGTAAATCCCGGGGCTTGAGTTAGGCTCGTTCGGAATTTGTAAAAATTTGCAAATGGTTGCCTACTACGAAGGACCACCCTCGTTAGGAAAAACTTCTTTGGATTTTCACAATATTTATTTGAACACAAACTTAGCGAAATAAGATTAACATGTAACTATGATTACAATGTATCTATGGAGTCCGTCTTACATAGTCTAAGTTTCTAATCTTTCGTACGAAATAGTACTAAGCGTTCTGTCTATCTGCTGGTCATCGAGTCTCCTCGAAGTCTCTCCGCCCTTCTTCCCGGATTGGAAAAATTCCATTGTGCCCTTAGCACGTCTTCCTGGAGTGGAATGCGTTGGCGCTGACTACCTCCGCTTGTTCACAACGATTCGGCAACGCGGTAGAAAAATCCTCGGGCCCTGACGCACCGGCGGCCCACCAGCTGGCGAAAACCGTTGAGCGGTCGGATCCATCGTGTGCCTGCAAGAGCCCAATTCTCGCAGTCTGGAATACTTGAAAACTCGTCGTTTCCGAGATAGATATTTATGTTTCCGCACCTCTCTTGGAGACGCGGATGGGAACGAACTTTCTCTGATCAAATGTCACGAATGTGATACTAAACATATATCAATTCGCTGGCCACGTAATTATTATTCAGGACCATTCACGATGCGGAACAAGATGGAACGCTGATGGGTTGTTACTAATGATACGAATCGTCCGCAGGGAAAACGGACTGGACAATGAACATCGGGTATCACAGCCAACACGAGCGAACATTCGCGGCCAAAGTGGATTGTTGCGGGCGCTGTTTGAAATAACACGCTCATCGTTTCGATCTTAATTACGTGACCTCGTATTTATCTTCGGTCGAGCGAGTCGCGCGGGATCCACGTGCTATCCGGTCGGGCAATTAAGCGGTGGCGAAGAACGGGCGAGAAGCTATTAACTCGGCCGGCCAGGGAGCAGAGACGCGGGATTGTTGCTATACTTTGGCGATAATGGTGAATTAATAGAGTAGGCGGGCAAGGTCCGTGCTGACTGAAAAAGTTCTCGATATCCGTTGCTCGTCGTCGCTCGACGCCGTTCGTCGCCGTTCGTCGCCGTTCGTCGTCGTTCGTCGCCGTTCGTCGCCGTCCGTCGCCGGTCGTCGCCGCCGCGTGAACGTGAACCGCAACGACTGGTAGACGGTTAATTAAGGAAACCGTTAACTGGGAAAACCGACTTATCTGCGACGATTGGCTGCTAAGTTACCCAGCGGAGCAAATGTTTCACGAGTTTCAATCAACTTCCCAAGCTTCCCCCCTCCCCTCGAATAGCTACTTTGCAGTCGTTGCCATAAGACGCTCTTGAATGCGATTATAATAAATTCTTCGCTGAAAGTTACCGAAGCACTCGAATCCGCTTTCGATGATAATGGGCGGGAAGGGGGCGGGGCGGAAGTAGCGAAGACGCCGAGAAGCGTTCCCGTCACCCCCTCTTTTAAACCTCCAACGGTGGGATTACGATTTACATGACAAACCTTAAAGCTCCTTGCCGCGGCGTTACTTAACGACTTTCGCTCGGTTATATCGAGACCCCGGGAACATTATATACCGCCCCCCATCTTTTTCTCCCCCGCTAAATAGCCACGGCTAGCGTCAATTGTGTAGGTAAGCGTTTTGAAACGGGCGCGTGAATTAAAGAAAACAATGCCCCTTTTGTGCGCGGGCCTAATGGGCTATCGTCGCATCGCGGATCCTTTACGGCCGTGTATTTACCCTCTCCTCTTGTTTTCTGTGTTGCAGATGGCTACTTAGGCTCCTTTCACGCAGAGTCTACATGCAGGTACGTGCGCTCGCTGTTTTATCCCCGAGTATGCTCGTATCACGCCCTGATTCAGGATCGCTAGCTCTATTCAGTCACCGGCGAGTTCACGGAGGAATAATACTTTTTAATTTGTCAGATGTCACGGCGTGAAATAGAGGGGCTTGTGTTCACGGTCCGCGACGCGGCAAACGGCCAAATAATTCTCAAAGTAAGATTTGTAATGAATATCTAACGTATGAATCCGGCCGATTTATTCCGCGTCTCGATAACACGGCTCAATGGAACGCCGTGCGTTATTCCACGCATCGCTGCAAATGCATTAAAACTCCCCCTCTGCCTCTCTCTCTCTCTCTCTCTCTCTCTCTCTCTCTCTCTCAATATATATATATATATATATATATATAGGGAGATGGCTAATGAAGAAATAATTGGGTCATAGAATGGTGAATCACGATTGAATTGGTGCCGTGAAAATTGGACATTTCCAGCGATCCTTCGCGTACGCGTCAATGGACAGGACCGCGTCGTACGTCACGCAGGATCCCATCGATTCCCGGGGAATATTTCCGGTATTTTCCAAAATGCGATTTCCTTGCGGCGAGCGGCGTTTTTCGAGAAATACGATTCAACGTGAATTATTCAAATATCACTCTGGTGGCCGGCGTTTTTCGCCTCGCCTACTGGTAATGGGATATCCGGCGGAGTGCCGAAAGCTATCGGTATCCATTCAGCGGGGAAAAAAATTGCAGAGAGACGATGGGAGGCTAGAAAAAGAAGAAAATTATTTGCGGGCCGATTTGATATTGCAACGACGAAGCTCGGGAGAGAGACAGAAACGGGGTCGTGGCCGCCGTATCCCTATTGAACTTTGGCGTCAAAGTAGAAAAGGATTGTCTGTATCGTTGGGCTAACGATGCAGCCATCGCGGTCGTTCTATACCCCGTCGGGATTTACCAACGGGATATCTTCTCCGTGCTCGTTGGGGCGCAAATCGCCCCTTAAAAAAGAGAGATAGAATTTTTAGCGAACATATTTCTGTTCGGTTTAATTAAACTTTCACCAAATGCGGTTAAGATATGCGCGAGGACAATTGACTGTTACGGGGTGAATGGTTCGCTTACGTTTCACCTCTTTTCGTGACATTTTTCGACTTAGTGTTCGCAAGGCTGGGACAAATGTGTGTCAAGCGATACAAGTTTAATGAGCGGCGGGAGAGGCTTTAAATCCATCTTGAAAAGTGCTGTTGTTAAAACACGGAACCTCGGAGGAATCCTTCGCATCAGATTCTATCATTGACCAGATACTTGGCACCCTAATTGAAGGTACTTTCGCTGGCTATTCCCACGTCCACCTCCAGTTACATCGGTTTCCACGAGACAAGACTCGCCACACCGCGTTCGATCTGCGCCCGTGGCTCGTACATCTCTGTCCCAAGGTTTCTTATCTTCGCGAACTGTGCAGCCTCGCGGTGGTAAACAATGCCTCGAGCGGTTTCACGGGTCAAGGAGCCGCGAACAGGCCAGGTGAGCACGTGCTCGAGGAAGTCACGTTTTCGCACATGGGGCCAACACATTCATCATAAAAAGCTCGTTACGGCACCACTTGTTGTCCGAGCCTCAAGCCTTTCGACGTGTCTGCCGTGCGAGGAGAGGCTCGTACCATCGCGTCGTTCTCTCTCCCTCGCTGGTAAATTGAGGATAAAATTGCCCGCGGTGGATCGCTATATGTACCCCCGTTTCGTACCGTGTATCGTCCTAAACGCTGACAAACGGGGGTCCCCTCGTTTTTTCCTTGTCCCAGTTTCGTTACCTCTGCGTACCTACGTCAGCAGGGCGCAGCGTTCCAATCGGTGATCGATCGAGTGACCCGTGGAATAGTCGGCAAATATTTCTAATCTCCCGTTGCCGACGAAATTCGACGATCAAATTCGCGCGGTTTGGCTATCGCTTCCGGTCGGTTCGCTATATGTACGGTCTAAAAAGGAACTTCCTTCCTGATGTAGAGCGGGATTCAGGATATCTCTGCAAGTTACAGTGGACCATTGGAATGTAAATCTCGGAGCGTTGATTCTGAATCGTGCTAGATTTCCCGTTAGGTATATTGAAATTGAGATAATGATTGAGGGGAAAGGATATAGCGATTAGCGAGCGCCGCTGTAGTTAAACTCGTGGCATTCGAGCGGAACACAGTGCACTGACTTTATCGCGCCGACTACAAATATACCTATTTGCCACTGTACCTGTTCACCGACAAACGAGTTCACGCGTTGATACATCCATCTCGAAAGGCTGACGGGAGTTTGGAATCGAGTTCGAAAGTTCATGCCACGAAGTGGCGGCCAGTGCAACGGTACACCGACCAGATCTGCTCGTTCGTGCGTGCGGTTTCGCGTGAGAATCGAATTTTTCCCGCGAAACGCGAAGATTAATCTCGACCCGCAAACAGGCTGTCGACACGCGACTCGATCATCTGGCTGAAACACTTTCGTCGATCGCCGTGCTACTCGTCCTTCCCGAGCGACCAGCGCGAAACAATCGGCCGTAATTGAAATCGTTGCGAACGAAACGGCGTCCTTTGTCCTATCGAATTCGAGCGTTCGTTGCCCAGCGGGTTGCATATTTATTAACGAGTTACGGTGCAACTTAAACATTTCTCATTTATATTCCCTTTCACAACGTGCATGCGATCCACTGTCCGTTTATTTGCGAACGATATTAATCCCTCTGATTACCGAGCAATATGGTATTTACCGAGCAGCGCGTTATTTACGCGGTTATATTTAATCAGCGGTATCGCCATGTTGATCAGCTGGCCGTTTTTGGCTGGCAAGCCAGAGATATGGGCAATTCCAGCGAAAGATAGATTTAAAGGGTTGCCCGTTGAACAGTGGCCGACAGCTTGGTGATACCCGGCGGAAAAAAGAGCTTTATGGGCCGGACGCTTCTAGCGGGTCTGCGATCATGGCGTTGAAATCGGTGTTTCGCAGTCTGCAACGCGGTAGGTGGCCGTGGCAGTGCACGTCGTAGACCCTGCCTGGCTGCCTTTTTTATCATCCATTTTGTCAGCACGACGGAACCGGGGTATAGCATGGCCTGTGTGCCACGGAATTCCAGAGATGGATATAAAATGGGTAACGCGGCTGGGAACGATAACACACACCCACGCCACGTTCCATTTTGCCTGAATATCGAGTGGCGGGAGCAGGAGCAGTCGACTTCTCGATTGTGTGTTATTGGGTGCTTTCGACACCTCCGACTTTCAGCCATAGGGGAGGAAAAAGCTTTTCCCTTTTCTATCGTTCCATTTTTCCGGGCGCAACGGGTGGCCCGAAACAGGCGGCTGGTCCGTCTGAAAACAAACGGGAATAAGGGACAGCTTTGGAATTTTCAAGTGCCAGGGAATGCTCGTTCGCTGCTCTTGAAGCTTATTCCGTTGGCTGTGCTGGGTCGCCGGTGACTCCATTTTAATAATTCCCTTTAGTCGCTGGCCATTCAATCGGGCAACATTTCGTATCTGATTTTCGCCAGGTACAAAACACGACGACCCGTCTGTCTTTTCTTATAAACGAATGCGGTCGAAGAGACAGCAGCGACGACGGAAGGGTGAAAAGCTTGGAGAGCTGGACTGAATTAGGGGCGAATGGGACAGTTCACGTCAACGAGGGTCGAACAAAGTAAAGTGGAGCAGCGTTCCTCAGCCTTTCGATCGTAAATTTTTATCGGTTCGACAAACTTTGACCCTTCGACTGTTCTCTTTCTCTGGAGGAGCTTGATTAACCCGGCTCCGATCGCGTTTTAAGTAGTAACGTTGGCGATCCTCCACGTGGATTCGATCCTCCATCTAGCCAACTATGCGCCGTATATGCGCCGTATATGCGCGCGGGCAAAAACGTCCGAGGGCGGCAACCAGGACGAAAAACGATTAAATTACGTAATGAGAAAACTCGGGGGAGTTCTTGCAAACTTCTTTTTGCCTCTCAATCGGGAATACCAGACTTTTCAGTAGCATTCCTTGGGTTACCAATGTGTTTGCTGGTAAACTGTTGACCACAAATGCTTCACAAATAGTTGCTTCGGGACATATTTTTGGCACACAGGAGGCAGAAGATCAAGGCGCGCAGGCTCTCGGTGTGCTTCACTGGGGACTTTCATTACACTCGCCTACTCATTGCTCTATTTGCATAATTTTAATGGATCGCGACGGGGCATTGAAACACCTCGACGATTCGCTAGTTGAGAAGCACTGCGGCCAGAGAACAGGGACAAAACGGCGAATGAAATGTTGGCGGGTACAAAGACGCGCCGAATTTGGGGACGAAAATGTAAACTGGGACGCGAGCCGTTCATTTTTCCCTATTCTTTCGCCCGGCCCTGTCGTCGCTGTACACGCGAATGAGGCAGTTTCGCGGATTAATCATTTACTCGGGATTATTATCAATTGCACCGCGTGAGCCGTCATCCTGCAGCTCGCGAATTCGAAACGGCTCCGCGGGTAAGTCAAAGCGCTCCCGTCGCGAACTGTTCCGCTTTGATGGCACAGACTTATAATCCAATTAAGTAGAGCCTCTCTCTGATGAATACGGCAGCCGTGTGTACGCGCTGCACAACCGAGAATTGGAAATTGCTAGCTCGATAACGATCCAATTGGAGCACAGTGACGTAAACTTTTTTTGTCACGGGCCGGAGGACGGTTTTAAATGCGCGCTTCAAGATTCGTCGAAGCTGCTTTAAATAAAATCGTGCAGCAGCCGCGAGAGCCTGTGAAGCAATTTGCTCGACGAATTATCGGGTACGAAATAACGAGATGCACACTTCGAGAGCACCTTGGGGCCTCTTGGCGCGCACGAGAGTCGCGCCTCACCAAATTACATTAACTATAGACGCGGAACATCAAATGTGGTCGGACTTTGCGAAACAGACACGGGGGAGGCGTGTAATTTCCGAGGGTTCTTTAAAAAAAAGCATCATCGCACTTATCGTTTATTCAAGGGTCACCTTGTTTTCCATTTGCATCCAATCCTGTAACAGACAAGCGTATCTTGAAACTGCGTATCACGAACCACAGCATTGAAACGAATACTCTGGATCATACAGCCGTTCGTTGATACACGACGGCGCGAAATGTACCGGGGAAGAAATGAGTGCAACGCATCGTTAGGTTTTCAGAAAGGAAAGTAACGAGAAAACTGGCGAGTCGCGGAGCCGGGAAATTTGTGATTTCCCTTTTTATTTCGAGGGTGTTTCGCCCACGGTGACACCCGTGGGGGTTGCCCTCGCAGCTCCCCTTTACTTTGCCCGTGCAACACGCGTCGACAGCGAGCGTTCCCGTTGCTCTACATTCGAGAGCTTCGCTGCCGTTTAATTTGCATTTTATCGCCGTGGAGCGTATTGTTTTCTTCGCCCCCGATACGTTTCCTTTCAGACGCGACACGATCCTCGCGAATAACTTGTCGCCGGATTCCGTTCCCCTCGCCCCCTCGTCGGCGTCGTCGCTCATTCGCGCGTATCTCTTTCGGCCATCGCCGGCGTTTCGATTAAACCGCGAATTTCTTGAATCCCGCTGGAACCCGGGTCATGGAAATTCCAGCTACTTCTGGCAGACCGTTCCGCTGATTACCGTGGAAATGAGCGTGGCCATGCTTTTCAGGGCGAAAAATAGTAGCGCGCACACGATGGCTGTCTCGCGTTCGTTAGCCAGCCACGGTGCAAAAAGGCGACGCTGTTGCACGCGTTGCTGGCGTATTCGCGTCCATTGCATTATTAATAAACTCCGTGTAACGTCGAAGACAAAGTCACACGCAAAATGCAAATTAGGCATTACTCATTCCTCCGTCGTGTGTAAATCCGTGGGTGGCGCGACGAAACACGCTGGGAGCAGAGAAACCGGGCCAGCGCTGATGGAGAGAGGCAGCCGTCTGCGTCGGTTCCGCAGTAGAAAAGGACATTCACGTTCAGGCGTAGCGCCTGGTCGAAACGCGTGCACACGCGCGTCCTCTCGATTTTGCTTCGCTGGGTCAGCGTGGCAGAGCTGTGCGGCCGTGGCAAATTGAGGGGGGTTAATTTCAGAGTAAAAGAATTCAGAAAATCCAGGTATACAGTATTCATTTGCAAACCGTTTCTCTTATGTGCACGTAAATTCTGCTTCACTTCCACCATATTCTCGGTTATGTTGACTTTTAAAGATTGGGTAGGAAGCCTCAGCTTGTTAGAAACCGCTAGTGCAACTTTAATCAGTCCACCCGTTAGCGTCGCGTGCCCCTTGCCGCCGCATCACCTCTGTTGGTTCTCTCTTTCTTTCGGTTTACCGCTGTCAGCCGGTGGGATTTTCAACTGTACAGCCAACGTTTAGCTTTTTCTAATCGAACCGTTCCGTTCTCCTTTGTGTTTCGTTGCGTGCGAAGTGTCGCGTGCGTGTCGCAATCGATATTGCAACGCGACGTGTACTTCGACCGTTTGGAATCGCTAATTTATGCCCCCGGCCAGAACGTCTTGGGTTTCGCTGCGTGAACTAACAGCTCGCTTTTGCGCGCATTGTTATCTGCCCCTGCGAAAGCCCGATAAGAATACTCGAGACCGAAAAGGTCTGCGGATTGGTGTCGGTTTTGTTAAGGGTCACGAACGGTGGTGTGCGCTGAGAACTTTCCTTTTAAAGAGGAGCACCACGAATAGTCCTTAGAATTCAAGTAATTAAACACCAGTTTCGTTATCATTTTTGTGGCAAGCCATAATAATGTACCTAGCAGTAGAAAGGCTTGAACGGTCACTCCCTTGGCTTCCCCGCCGTCGCAACTTTCTTCGACAAGATGACTTTCTTCTGTCAGCTGGCGACTCAATAATGTACCTACGTTGTTCGAACGACAACGTAGCGTGTAATATTCAGCGACATAAATAACGATGCTGTCACTTTTAGACGACTTGCTCGGTCTACTTTCCAGGCGATTCGTTGATACTTTAAGTAGAATTCTGTAAGCAGAAGTGAATTACGCGTAACAAGAGTCCTCGTCCGAAAGAACCTGACCTTTATCCACCATAGAGCCGTGTCGGGGTCTCAGCAGACGGCTTTCCAGGACTGGTAGTTAGTTGGAGAAAATAAAGACCGTCTCAAGGGATTCCGATAGTCACTGAAACTCTCTTAGTGGCCCTTGATCCCATGTTTCCAAATACCCCCGTTCACGGAGCGGTTACTTATTTCACGCATCGGCTGACACAGCTCGCTGAATGCCCTCCGAGACGGTATTCGAACGCATTCAGACTCTAACCGCGACAATTTTACAGACAACGAGACATATTCGAGCATCTCTCAGGCGTGCGCTTGGTTCTTATCAATTGGGTTCCGGGTTCCGACAGATTTGCGGGAAATGCCACGTAGAAAATCTAGCTTCACAGCGGCACACGAGTAAATAGGTACTCGTAGTCGATGTAGGAATGCGGTAAATACACTCCATCTCCCATTCGAATATGAAGCATCGCGTTCTGTACAGTTATCAAAGCTTTGCTCAATAGTAAACAGGTATTCTGGATCAATTTACTCCCTAATAGAGGATAAAAGGCACATTTGACGGCTGGCACTGTCAGGGATGTCGCTTCACGCATCACACAAACGTACCACACCTATTCGGTCCCAGTGCGGCTCTAACACAATTCAATTGCAATAGAGACAACGTAATCGTGTCACTGTACCCTGTTTGCTAACGTTTTCGACCAAATAGCCGGTAGCTCTCTCGCCTCTCTCGCGACAACCGACTGGAACCGGCTGGCGAACTGTTCTCAAGACCGGAGGATACCAGGCCGATTCCGTTTGTTCCTCCGTCGATGCTGGGCCCCGGTAATACACTTTTCCGTTCTCGCTTGTCCTTTTATACACATCGATAAAACGTCGTCCCACGAACCGTTCTATATTTTCTTATATCCGCCGCGTTCTCACCCCCCCCCCCAGCCCCCTGTACCGCGCAGACCAAATTTTCCCGATCCTTATCCTCCAGTCGGACGGATATAAATCCAGAGATATATAGCAGTTTGTCACATTTCCCGACCGTTATCCCAGCCAGAGGCTGTAAAAGTATACTATCGTACTTCACTTTGCCGCGAATCCTATTTCTGCGGAGTATTTGGGATCGCGACAGTTCGTTTACCGATTGATCCACGGCGTATCTAGGGCAACGCGATGAAGGCGCGGACAACGTTTCTACTAGAGTCTCTTGCCAGCCTCGATCTTTCTTCTCGTTTGATCCCCGGAAACTCCTCGGTACTCGCGAACCGTGGCCTGATACAGGCATTAATCCACGTCCATCGAAGCTGGTGGACACCGTTCGCCCTTCAATCTCGGATCATTTATCTGGTCGCGGCGTCCCCGTGACCAAGGCGCCGCCGTCCGCAGGCCGGATATTGGCTCCTCGCGAGGATCGCGCGTCGCGTTTCGAACGGTTTCGCGCGATCTCGCGGACAACAAGATAGAGGTTCTTATATCATCGGGGGACACTGAAATCGAACCGTCGATACGGCTACAGTGAGTGGAGAATCGGCGGTGTTGATTTTTCTTCGGAGGGAACTGCTTGAAATCGAATTTATCTGAACGGGGCTGCTGAAATAAGGTGGCGTTTGATCGTTGTGACAATTCTGGCTCGTTTCTGTGTTGAATTGTCACGTGTCGATTGCTGAAATCTCGCGTGCACTACTTAGGAGCCTACAGACTATGGTTGAGTTTAGGCTAAACCAGTCTGCTGCAGTTCGGTCTAGCCCTATTTCGTATAATACTAGCCTAAACTTATCTAATCCAGTCTAGTCGGATTTATTGTAACTCAAACTAATTCAGTGTATTCTAGTCCAGGTTAGTCCACAGTACTGTAAACTAAATATATAGTTTATCGGTGACTAAGTAGTCCAGGCCATTCTAATCTACACCAGTCTAGGACAGAGGTTAGTGCCAAGATTTAACAATAAAGCTTCCATGAATCTGAAAGATTTGTAAAATCGATTAAATTAATCTGTTTATTATACACATAGTATAAGGAGGAAGCTTAAAAATTAATTGTTGCTGAAAGCAATTGTCCTAATCCTGTAGGAGGCTTGACGTGTTTACAACCGTGGCAAATCGAATCCCCTGGGAGATTGCTGCTGAACGTTATAACGTATCGCCGGACGAAACTTTGAAACGAATTTCATTTTTAAAGGATATAAACTTCTCGCGGTTTATCCCTCCCCGCCGTGCTAGCTTCTCTTCGTCTCGAGCTGGTGCGTTCGTTTATCTCTTCCGCTTTTCTGGGGATTAATGGAGAACCTTCCGGTACAGTCGCGGACGTGAAACGGAGAAGAATAGCTGGCCTCGTTCGATCATTATCGAATAATTTCGTTTCAGGATTGAACTACGAAAACACGGCCGTTAATTGGCTAATTAATCAAAGCGCGGAAACAAAGTCGCGGCAGACGGCAGGCTGCGAGTTTTAATTTGATATAATAATAAACCAGTGATAATAACATCGCGCAGCGATTGATCAATTCTGCAAATATTAATTATTATACAGCCGAGATACATGCGTGAAAATATGGCGCCGATGGAAATGGAAACGCAATAATTAGTAACGCGTACCAACCGAGTCGCCAGAAACAGGCATCTCTGAATCCACGGATTCTGGAGTATTGATTTCGAAGGATAATGGCGCTGAAATTTCTTTCATTTTCCTTCGGAAAGCATCTTTGAAAGAGGATCGTCATCGGGGCCGTTAGCTTCCGGTGAAACCGTCTTTAAACCCTTAAGTAGCATATCTAGGGCTTTGCGAGCGCTCTGATGTTCTACTGATCGATAAACTCGGGATCAAGAGAAAATTTCTGGACTAAAATGTGCGCGATAGACGTCGCGTCGCCCTTATCCTCATTATCACGTGGAAGCTGCCTCATCAACACGGCTTCATCATCGCGTGCGTTTCACTGAGAGCTTAGGAGCTCCTTCTGCTCTTCCCTCCATAGGTACAGGATGCTTTATTTTTATCCTCGGAGCGACTCAATGGATTCCCCGCAGTTCCGTTAGAACGTAAACGCCTCGATGGAAGATAAACAGCGCCTCGGAGCGTCGTTTCATAAATTGATTGGCGTGTGCACGTTCAGGGGAAACAGCGTACGATGTGGAATAAAGCAAGAGAAAATACTACCCAGCGCTTTACATTGATTTGGACAAACACCGTCGCAGGGCTCTGGTAGCCAGACTATTCGTTGGGAATAAGAAGTCAAATGTACATAGGTATGTAATACGTATATACGTGTATGTATCTCCTTTGGATTGGATCGCCTTGCGAACTTCGTACATTAGAATGAGTCTTTCCGTTTCGCGCATGTTTATCATTGGAATTACATCTGACAATGGTTTATCCTTTTCAAAAGAATTGCCACGAAACAGAATTGCCTTGTTATAAGGTATAGCCTCCTCGAGTCATAAACTATTTATGGGTGGCCGCGTGCCAGCCCATTTTTCCACGAGTGCCACTTTGAGCGTCGTGGATTCTTCGATCTTCCTGTAAAACGCGGGCAAGTGACCAAGAAAGGAATTCCCCCTTTTTACGATCGGGAGCGACTCGACTTTGAGAAAAAGACTTAAACAGGACCGTAAAGAGTATTTTATCGTTGACGGAGGCGCCACCTTTACACGTCTAATAACGAAGGCGTTTCACCTCGCGCTCTGTGATCGTTCGTAGTTCGCGAGTTAAAAGTAGATGAATCTTTGCACGCACGTAGACGTCGGAGAGTTAAGTCAGAGTCTTTATTACGTCCGATCGAAAATCTCTCTTCGACATTTATTTCAATTCTTAACACGTTGCGTGCGGGTGACGTGTGCGGTTACGTCATGGGACTCTTGGGCCCGGTCCCAATAAATGTGGAAGGTGAAGAAGAATTTTTGAGGTACCGAATTTTCCTTTTGCATACGCATTCAGTACGAACGTGTTCATCAGTGTGTGCATCTCGTTACAAATTTGCAACGTTTTTCACCATGGTGCAGCTGTTTTTTGTATTTAGGTGAAGGTCAACTATTTTTGGTGCCGCACGCAACGTGTTAAAGAAACATAGCTTTATTTCTAATGGATATATTTTATTTCTGGTTATTGCTTACAATGCTTTTTAATGCGTTATTTAATAGTGATTAGTATAATTAATATTATTTTAAATTTTCTGTAGTTTTTGTTTTTGAAGCCCAAAATGGAACTATGCCTTGGTAGTTTTAATAATTTATTATATGTATAATGTAACAGTTGTTCTGTGGGTTAATGATATTTTGCGAAATAAAGATCACAAAATTATGGGATCCGTACTACGTTGAATTAATTTTTTGTCAATCTGAGTAGCTTTCTGCATAAGCAGGTCCAATTGTGAATCATGAAACGAAGCGATTGTTTAACATGCATCATTATTTTCACTCTCCAGTCGTTTGCAACTCACGGTGTGCATACTCGAGGATTTTTCATCGACGGAACTTAGGAAAATCGTGCTAACAACGCGCAGAGCAAAGATCGACTGGGTGAAAAGGAACGAGAAGCGTTTTGGAAGAACGTAGCGAGGAAAGGAGGGCTGATGGAAGAGTTGTGGTATTATCTAAGCGAAACGAGCAAGAACAGAATTCACCTGCTCCCCGACCAACCACGTGCATCCTCTTTCTTTCCGATTTATCGTTCCCCTTCACCTTCAGTTTTCCAGGGAACTTTGAGTTGCACGTAGCTTCCATCTCTCGTCTCGCAGCTCTGTCTTTGACGGTGGGAAGCCGATAGTGCACGTGGAAAATTGAAGAAAATGGTGCCGTGGAAACAAAGAAGAGCGCCTAAATTATGCAAAGCGATTGAAATTACGCAAGCTGATAATTGACTGTGCTAGAATAAAGAATGAAGCCTCATTCGTTCCATTTACCGTCACTGATTCCAGTGTCTAGACTCTAGCCGAAAGCTCCAGCTTTATGTGCTGGAAAATGTTGATACCTCGATATTGGAAAAGCAATCAGAGAATGGGAGGTCGCAGGCTGGATAAGCGCTTTTTAAGCAGGATTGGACTTGTATTTAAATTTCTAGGGGCAATTTTTATTGAACGCAGAAATTCGTGGGTCTCGGATGAAAAGCAAGTCAGGTGTCCATTGAAAAAGTATTACCTTACTATTATAAATTAATTTCGAAAAATTTGCATCACAAACGCCGTGAATCTTACAGCCTGTAATCGCGGCGCCGCTAACTATCACGTATGCTCGGCGATATTTCTTCAGTCGTCGATGAACACGTCCGTCCACGCGGCCAATCGTCACAATCGATACATCCCCGTTTCCCAGAGGCGGTCACGCCCGTCGACAGAGTACAGATGGTTACAAATAGCGAGAAGAAATTGCTGGTCGAATTATCGGGGCGTCGCGATCTTGGATGTTCCGGGGGTGTGCTTAGCGCCACTTATCTCCTGACGAGAGAGTGATATCGGTATGAGGATCTGCAGAAACGGGAAAGGGGACACGAGGGATGGTTCGGACCGCATTATCTTCACCGTTCGCGCCTCATCCGTCACCGGGTTTAATCCCGACTCTTCCAATTGCAACGGCGAACATTATCCTGGAGGATCGGCGGCCGCGTAAATCAAGTTGCTCCGGGGATGCCAGAAAAAGAGAAAGACAAACGACCGTCTGTACTATAAAGGAATCGACAACGGGGCGTCGAACGCGCCAGAAGTTCGGATGGGTACGGATAGTAGCTGGGGGAGGGAAGACAGAGCGAAGGGGAAGGTAGGTAGCTCTGGCTTGAGAATTTATTTATCCACTTGGGAAACAGCGCGGGACACGGCACGCGGTAGTTAATCTGGAATACTGTCAAAGCCATTGGGAAGCTCCGCTGGCGTTAAGATATTCGGGATGTCCAAGATTGTTCGATAGTTGCGAGAGTCTCGAATGCGACTGGATACTCGCGTGAGATGACCGAGGTGATTCAATACGACTCGAGCTCATCGTTGGCAAAGAGCAAAGAAAGAGGAGGCGGAAAGTAGAAGGACAGGGGCAGAGACCAATTCGGTGCCCTGCATCGTGAAACGCAGCCAAGTGCATCGAGCCGAGTCGATACCGGCGCGTATCGATTTCGCCTCGGTTTGTACCATCGATAACGGAATCCGTTCTGTCGCTCCTAACTCGCCGTGCTTGTTCGCGCCATAAGAGCACACAGCGACCCTAGACGCGTTGCGCACCTCGCATAATTCAGCCGATCCACGGTGCGTTCCGGGTAGATCGCGGAATTAAATTATCAGCCCCCTTTTCTACTCATCTCTGGATTCCTACGCGCTGGAAGACGGGGGATTGGCGTATCCGTGGATCGATCGCGATACTGGGAATTACTTCTGCCTCGGTTTAAGCCACTGAATAAGCGGATGGACGGTGCTTGATCCTTTCTCGAGAGGTACTGCCCGCTGTTCGGATAAAAAGCTATCGCAGGGGCTAGTGCGCACGCGATGCTTTTCAAGTAAAATGGATGGTCGTCAAACAAAAGTTGGGAAACTTTATTTCATTGACACTCGGAGATCAGGAAGTATATGTGACTTAGACACAGAGACATTGAGACCTTGATTCAACACAGTACTGGATCTTGGACTCATATTGATTTGAGATAGCATTCAAGGGAGTAGTAAATTGTAAAGACTATAGAGGAATTTTAAACGTGAATTAGGTGAATTGGAACATATGCAAAAACTGTATTGTCGTTTGGACAGACAAGTCAAGAACCTCTGCAAGTGAAGGTGAACTTCTCTTCAGGCGGAATATTACATTTTCAATCCTGTAGGGTGGCAGCCCCTTTTAAGAGGAGTTCAACAATCTATCACCCTATCTCCTCTTGCACCATCTCTTCTCGTTTCTCTCGTGACATAGATTACACGGAAATCGATTCATCGCGCGGGAAAAATGACTTGGTCATATAGGGTGCACCGTGCTGGAAACCCGACGAGATATTCTATACCTACGCGAGAGATTATCAGGAGTTTTTAATAATGCAACATTTATAATGTAGTAGGATATCCCGATGCGTGTCGCGTGCTAAAAGCACTATGTAGTTTTCAAAAATTCAACATATCCGCGTTTCTCAGTTACAGCGCATTTATTCTAACCGGTTCATCATACGTTACCCCGATAAGCGCATTTTATCTTATAATTTCCAATATACTTTAATTATTAATATCTCTAGGCACAGTCGCAGCGAAATCAACTGGCTGCTCGAAGCCATTACTTCGACTGTGAATCACGCCAGGTACGATTCTCGTTCCTCCGCTGCATTAGCTTTTTTGTTTCTTTGAGGGATGAAGATAACGTGGTGGTAGTTACCCAATTAAACGAACTGGTACGTTGGAGAGAGAAAGAAGTATCCTGGCTGTACGCAGAAGTAAATTGTTCTCTGGTGGCCGTGCTCGAAGCGAAAGCTGCAGACTGAAGAAAGAAAGCACCACGTGAGAACCACTGAACCGTAATAGAACGTGCTCTCCTCCTCCCGAGGGCAGTGACCCGTGCTCACGGGACGCGGAGCAGCCTCCTTATCAATTGTGTCATTACGAAGTTAACGATCTTGCTCGCAACAATGGCCAGTCCGTATTGAAAGTCTCACAATCCTTCGCCATCTTCGGCCGGATGTATCGTTCCCGTCGTTCGATTTCCCTTGGGCCGGAAGTCACTGTCGCGATTGGGGCCCCGCGGTTCCCCGGAGCAAAGCGGTTTCAAAGCATAATCAATTTTAAACCATTCGAAGACAATCGCGGGGTCGCGGCGACGAATAAACTGTAAATAACTTTGGTCGGTTGGAAATAATGTACCTACAAGGTTTACCGACACGCTTTAATGCATTCGACGTTTGAATATACCAGTTCCTCTCCATTGTCCCGCAACTACCTTGCGAAATAGACGAGTTTTATTCAACCGCAGGGTATTTCACTGAACTCTGTCACTAATTATATTATCCTCTTCCCTTATTGATAGACTTTTCCTATTCCGTCGATGGAGATACGATGCAATCGATTTCGTAAGTGCCCTTATTATTCTTTCATCATTAAGCCTTTAATTATTCACATGCCTGTGCTTGCAAGTCTAATTTTGATTAAGATTTATTTTAATTATTACTGAATAAATCATGCGTGGACGCCACAGAAAGTATCGATTTCTGTTTAACTCACGAACAGGATCTAACAACTGTAATTAAAAAGAGGTCGTTAAATATGAGTAAATAAAAGCGCATAAAATCGTGTGCTTATTTAATTGTAAGTCATGGGTACGAAATTATTATCGTGACCACAATCTTTTTCACAACCTCCGCCTCTTTGCTTTCTTCAATCGTCGCGCGATCCGTATTACTTAGGAGCAAATATCGTGCTTCGTCGTGTATAACGAGGTTCCAGTGCAAAACGATGCTATACAGTCGCAGAACCTCGCCACCTAAGTACCAAAGGGAACGGAACCTCAAACGTAATACCTCGCTATCTCCGCTTGGAATTATTCAGTCCAGTTTTGCGGATCCGAGAGCTAATTTGTGTGCTCCGGTCTCCTTTTATTCGCGATGACAGGGCGGCCATAATTACTCGAAGCTCTATAACAGGCATGGAACTAAAGTGAACGCAGCGGCCGATTTTCAGAGGCAACGCCTCCTTTCTCCCGCCGCACGTCTTGGCCCCCGCGGCGGCCTTGGAGCTTGGAGGGCTTCAGGCCCGTACCATATGAACCGCGTGTGGCGCGTTGACAAAAAAAAACGCATCGACAATCGTGCTCTCTGGGACGATGTGGAAACCTATTGATACAATGTCACCCTAATACGCCACGCGCGGTTCATATGGTACGGGTCTGAGGCGCTCGAAGCTCCTAGGCCCGCCGCGGGGTCCAAGACGCGCGGCGGGAGAAAGGAGGCGTTGCCTCCGAAAAACGGCCGCTGTGTTCACTTTAGTTCCATGCCTGCTCTATAATATCCGCTGGTCGCCTGATTGATTTCCTTGCACGTCGCTGCGCTACATCCTCCACTAAGTATTATTCCATGCACAGACTGCCTGCATTGGCTATCCTTTCACGATCTAAATTAAAGCTATACCTTTGCCCATACATTGATTGAAAATCCTTGCTTCGTTTTTCGCTTCCTTTTGTGCGGTGCAGTAATAACGACATTTTTCCAAATTGGTCATTTCGTGTTCACATATTGATACCCCCTCTGTGGGTCGCATTCGAGCTTTTTGGCGTACACGTGTTCTCTTGAATTCTTCATTGAATGTACATATCTAAACGAAGAACACAAAGTATCTAATAATGCTCCCTGAAATAGTCTGTTTGTTTAAAAAACTTCCACTGACGGACTTCTCAGGTGCTTGGAATCCTTCCTCACGTGCAGCATGCAATTGCTCCAGAATCCAACAATAACAATTAACCAATTCAGATCCACCATAAATCATGGCACCACTCTCCCTCGAAACAGTCACCTCACCTTAAACTTCCATCCGTGGCCTGGCAAGAGATGTAACAGCGCTTCGCGGTGATTTATGCGTGAACCGTCGGTCCTGTGACAGCGTTCGTTCACGATGAACATCTCGTTCTGCCAGAATCCAAGCCACAGGGAGCATCAGGGAGTACCCGTGGGTTACAGTAGTTTCCCCCGACGGCAGCCGCCGATGTTGAGCGTCTGAGCGCAATCTGCTGGCAACGGGGCTGCGAGCACGTCTGTTTGACGGCCGCGATTTCGGCACGTATCCGCGGCTGCAAATTGCGTTTTGCAGGGCCGGACCGCGCGATTATATGCACGTGGCCTGTCCGTACAAAGGCGTATGCAGTATGCACCGACCACGTTATGCGCCGCGCCGGCCGGTGCAGCCGGGAGTCGGCTTGCATCCGTCTCGGCAGCGTGTTGCAGCGACACGATGCACACCGCGTTTACGTGTCACGCCAGGCCGTACACCGTCGACACGGATACGCGCCGACCTCCACTAGTGTTTCCGCGGTGCATCTGGGTCGAGGAGACGCGACGCGACGCGACGCGACGCGACGCGACGCGGATCGACCAGATTTCAAATGGATCCCGTGAAGAGGCGTTCTTTGCCGCGAGGTCGCCCTGGGATTCGATACTTGTTGCTCTTTCTCTGCCGACCAGCCGCGTTTATTGCGCGACGTATCCCTTCCGACGATGGCCACCGGGTTACAGCACCGTCAAATCCTGCGCGGGTTGCCTCGGTTATCCCGAGAATCCCAGCGTCGCAGAATCACGCCGATATTGCGATATTAAGCTGGACGACTTCTGCCAAGTGCCACCCTGCAACGGACACCGTTGGAATGACAATGGGCTAGCCTCCATTACCAGCCGGCTGAGACAAGTCGTTGCGCCTCCGCGAGCAACTTTTCAGTCTGGCAATGGTCCCTCGAAGAAGGCGCCAAGTGGACGATTACTCGGCCATCACATTCCACGCTGCTCCCCCTTTCACGTTTATGTGCTTTTGAATTAACCCAGCGGAGAGGTGTTGATTTCTATTACATCCAAACATTCACTTGTCTTTCAGTAAACTACTCGTGGTACCTACTTATACTTGCAGTTCTCATAAGAACTCAACATTCTTATACTACTTACTTAATACGATGTGTTACGTTCACTGTGAGAAAGGTTACTGTATCGAGGTAGTAGCTGGAGTAGGTCACTTGGAGTCCAGCAGTATCGCGCTCCACTTGACGCTAAGGAAACAATACGACGTAACGACGGAAGCGGTAGCTCCGTACCGTGAGAATTTTACGTGGGCGTGATAGCGTGAAGACTCAACGCGAGGCACACGCGATACGCGCATACTTCAACTTCCGCGGAGGAAATGTTTGTGAATTATAAGCACTCCGCGTGGAGCGTGTGACGTAACACACTCGAATTAAATATTTAAGCCGTCGGAGTGCTGAATGTCTGAGGAAAAACTCCCGGCCTCCGGAACATACGTAATGTGCTTCCACGAGAGTAGATTCGAGGGAGAATAGCGAGCCGCGAGCGTTGCTGCGCGCGCGAGCCCGCGGTCCGACGCTCGCCGACGAATTTTTCTATTGATTTTCAATTCCCAGCACGACGGATTTAAATCGGCACCATTCAGAAATCGTAATTTCGCTCGTCAAGCCCCGTTAAAACGTTTTATCTGTTTACGGAGCTCCATGTGCCGAACGAGATGCTCCGAGCACGTAGGCACGTTAAAGCAGCAGACGTAACGGCAGGCAAACTTACTTTTCCTTCATTCCCTTCCCACCGTATTTGCCATTACCTACGGTCTAGAAACTGGCTGTTTACAACAACTTTAGTACCCGATACGATCGCAGAATTATACTCTAGAATGTACAGAATTCGCATAGCGCACAGATCGTTGAACCTTTGAACTTTCGGGATTGAGAAACCGAATCTTTATTTGCGGAATCACCTAAAAGTTCTCTCTTGAAGAGACGCGGACGCAATTGGGACATTCGAACCGTTCCAGTTTAACAGCCAAGCCTTTCGGTTTCGCGAGTGTATCGACGTCTACATGGTTCCCAGGCCTTAATACCGTCATCGCACCCTTGTCGGGAAATGGAGTCGATTGGAATATACCGTGGCGAACGAGCGGCCGTTGACGGGCGTTTTACCTATATAAAATTCAGGCCCGGGAACACGGCTCGGAATGAACCGGAGGCAATATCGGCCTGGGACAAGTAACCGCGGCCGCAGAAATTGAAAATCCGCATTCTATCGCCGCGCCGCGCTGGGATAAACGTTCCTTATTCACTTATTCGCCGCCGTTGGAATACCTCGCACGTTGTCCGATCCTCGACGCTGTGTTTGCTGAGAAACGAAAGTCCCCGTGAATTCGGGATGTTGCCAGCTTGCCAGCTTGCCAGTCAGCCAGCCAAGGCTCCCGGGGAAAATTCACCACGTAACTTCTCGCGGGGTCGCGCTCTGTCGTTCGCTTTGATCTCCGAGTATTTGCGAATATGTAGGTACGCCCGATACACGGAACAAACGCAAACGCGAGCTAGCAGACGCCGGTGGCTACACACGCGCCGCCGTATTCGTGGTCCTGGAAGATTACAGAATTCGCGGAATTAGGTGGCGGGCGCGGCGTACACGCGTGTTCCTGCAGGCTGCGCGAAAGTCGCTTTGCGAGCTGCATGCACAATCGACCGACGACGGAGTCGGAGTTACGCGAGGCTAAAACGAAAGACCCGGGAGGAAGTGGACCGAACTTTTGCGGGCTCTACTTGAAGCACCCGCGGCCAACCAACTTTCGGCTGACTTCATGAGTAATGCAGTTTCTTTCTCTAGCACACGGTGGAATGTGTTTTTAACTTTGTGGCTGTTCAGTCCGCGCAACGTATGGGCGGGATGGAAAGTGCCGGACCGTGTAGTGGCCCGATAGAGGTATAGACAAGCCTTGTATAATATAATTTTATATAAAGGGACCATGTCTTCGTAGTTTAGATTATGACAGATTGAATTCTTTTAGAATATTTGACCTCTGATGTGAAATGTTAATTGTATCTACTTGATCGTTCATTTCCCTTCTGTTCTCAGGTCAGTGCGGCATGGTTCAGACACGAGATCGGCAACGTGAAATCTGATAATTGGGTGAGCGAATTATATTTCAACTGGGATCATTCGAATTCCGATTCGTTTTTACGAAACTCGTTACAATCCCCTGTTAAGTTAAATCGAACATTACACGATAAATCCTTCCCCTCGTTATTTCGTTATTTTTAATCATAAATGCGTGGCCTGGGTTGACTTTATTTAATTTCTCGTTAAACACAATCAGCCGGGGGTTGTAAACCATCGCGCGCGAGCATATTCGAGGTAGGGAACACTGTGACGTTTACAGTGTACGCAATTTATTCGAATATACGGTTAAAGCGAGTAGATTAATCTTACCAAAGGGAATTCGCTGTTCGCGGTGTAAATCATTTTTGCCGTTCTCGTAACAAGCTTTCAAATTAACTCAGCGAAACACCGCGGTTCTGTTGCATTTTTATTGCCGCGGTTGCGCGCACGTTCGATGCCGATAAAAACATTTCCTCGGCGAGAATCGTGCAGTGTGACAATCGTGTGTCAGACCCAATTAAGGCGGTAAACGGCGCCGCAATAACGCAACAAACGGACGAAAAATATCATTTCAAAAGTCCCCGGCAATGTGCATCGACGCGTTTGATTTAATTAAAATTCTACAAATTACGGGTCTCCCGGCCGCGCGTTTATCAGCACACGCGGGCTCGCCTTCTTTCCCCCCTGCGGATGCGCTAATTAAAACCAGAAGCAAATTAATTGCGCCACCTTTTTCCGCCGATGGCTGCATCGATGGGACTCGTGTCTCGAAACCCCGGAGGTGCCTCGAATTTCGCTAAATTTCGCTCCAACCCCTCCATCGGTGACGTTCCTCCTCTGCATTCAAAGTATTTAGGTACTACTTAGGCTGCGTTTATACCGTCGCGATGAGTCACGTTGCACGGTCGAAGCACGTGCTTCTTTCAAGCTTCTTCTTACAGCGAGGCGGGACACTTCTGCACCTTTTCTCATCGACATCACCTCGTCGCGAGACTTTCAATTATATCCAGCGACAAAACGACGCTGCGCCGTCAGCACCCTTAAAGAAAACGGCAACACCTGTCTGACGATCGAGACCGTGCCCCTCCCCCTTCCGCGGGGGCGTCAAACGTTGTTCTCGACATTGACGAATTTCGTTATTGAATATTAATCCTCGCGCGAGGTCGTATCGGGGCGGCGGTTTTCACCGGCCCTCGGACAGGCTCGTTACTTTTGAAATATCGATTTCGCGAGGCACGTCGACGTGTCCGTATCGAGATTCTTTCCTTCGGGAAAACGGCGACCCCCGGAGGGAATAGAGAAACGCCGTGACGGCGCGGAGGCGAGAGCGCGTGCAACAAGCGAACATATTAATGGATCGTTCGCAGCGTCGTTTTACCATTGCTCGCGACGGAAAAGCTGTCGCGGATGAATAATAGCCGCGCCTCCATTCCTTCCTCCCGCGCGCGCGCTTCCACCATCCACCATCCGCCATCCGAACCCCTCGCGAGGTAACGCGGATTAATCGATACCGAGCGAATGTTTTCCTTTATTCGCGGCAGCCCGGCGAATCTGCACGGTTACTCGATTTAATTGATCGTCGAGAGCGGCAAGAACACGCCCGCCACCTCCGCGAGATTGAACGTGTGCCTGCGAGGATCGACTCGATTCTGACGCTTTAACGCGCTTCGGAATTATTCATGTCACGTAGCCCGCGTTTTATGCGGCATTGGCGCCCCGCACACACCCCCTCGCGCCGCTCCCACCATCCCCCAGCCTCCAGTTCCACGAATCGCGCGGAGAAAGAAGACGCGCCAGCACTTCCGCGGAAAAGGGATCGCGAGGCTTTTATCCTCCTCGTGGACGCGTTTCGATTTCACATTAAATTCTGTGTAATTAAGTTCTTCGCCGATGTAACGAGCGGGTATGTGGCGAGGGTTAACACCGGGAATAAATTCGCGAAGATGACTTTGTCAGATACGGTACTGTACTCGGGTAAATTGGAATCGGGTCGAACGCGAACTGGTGCTGGCTTGGTACCCTTGATGAATTAAGAATTGCTACTGACTACGGGGGTACACTGTGTTCTAAGGACTTTTCGAGGAGTATGCACGGTCAATGGAAATTGCAGAACGAAGTTGAAGCTAATGCGCGGACACGCGCTCGTCACGCCATCCGCGCGAACAAATTGCGACAAAGGGGAATATATGTTACGTTACGGGATTGCGCAACTTTTGCCGTACTTCTCTATGTCAACTAATTGCGACATTCCAAGATATATAGATAGCAACGGTTGCAGGCTTTTCACGAACTTTCCGGCACAGGTCCGCGAGCACTGCACACAGCGGCACGAACAACAGGAAAATACGACGGTGCCGCGGCCTCGCTGGCTAATTTGAATGCGAACACGCCTCGAAGTAATGCGTGCTCACGGCACCTCGATAACGCTTGTCATCGGCGGCGGCTGGTTGTTTCGGTGAATCGTTGTGGAAACAACGATTTTCCGGCAGCGCGTAGGAAATACATATGTTACCCCCCGAAGGAAGTACCTACATATCGACGCGCGTTACGAAAAGTAGCACATTTCATTTTTTCCACATGCAGTTGTCCGTAAGAAAAATATGAAACGTGCTACTCTTAACTCTTTGTAACGCGCGTCGATATGTCGCTGCCCGATTGGCGACTGATCGTTGACGCTGTTTATCCATACCTGTTTGTCCTTCGTTAAAATATTCACGAGCCAAACAGCCTGAAAGTTTCATGTTCCAAGTGCCACAATTTTTGCGAGACTGTCCAACAAGCAGCATTTTAAATCGCAATTCCCTCTCGGTTACAAATGTTTTTTCTAAGCGCGCCGCTCCACGTTTCAGAATAAAAATTCTCATTATTCCTGCTCCGGCGAAGTAATCCTGGCGAGCTCAGGAGCTTTAAGCCCCGTCCAGGGGAACATATTCTTTACAATGCACGCGTGGATACGTGTCTGGAGAAGTTTACTCGCGCGGATACTCCCTTCTAGCGCTCCTGTTTACCTTACACGCGGTGGGCGGGAGAGAATAAGGGCCACGCTCAAACGAGATGTAATTTTTTCTCGGATTTCTGAAGTCTCCGGAAGCTTCAGCGACCATCTATAAACTTACCAGAACCATCTTCCACTGCGCCGAGAAAAAGGAAGCAGAGAAAAGGGAGGAAACTCGTTATCATTTTGCTAATTCATTACATTTGTTTCAGTTTTCTGTGGTCATTAATTCAATGTTTATGTGTCGCGATGGGTTGCAGCACGAAACACTGTAATTAAACGAATTAACACGTTCCTTCATAAGACAACGAGCTCGCGCTTAATTTCAGTTAATTTCACCGTTTAAAAATGTTACACCGTTCTCGTTCCCGTTTAATCCGTCCTAATGTCCCGTCTTCCTCCACCCCTGAAAACCGAGGTTTTAATTAAAGTTTATTCTATCCATCATCTGTCTTTTTAAACCCGTCCCAGGACTTACTTTTATTTCCGTCCGGCGTTCGTCGCTTAATTTCTCTCCTTTTCCCTGGGCTTCGCAGCCACGATTCTTTCCGCTTTACGTAGAATGTAGATCGATTTGTTCGCTGCAAAACGGTTTCCCGTCCGAGAAGACCATTTTCATGACGGCCATGTTCTGCATTTCTATCGATGAGTCGCGGATATTTTTCAATTGCTTCAACGTTTCTTCAGGTAGTTTGGGTGATTAAGTAAATCCATTCATAATACTCGCAACACGTACACAGCTACGTGGAACGCCATTTTCTGTGTGCGAATGGAGCGTTCGTAAATCATTCCTGATATTTCAAGAACAGCACTTTTTTCGCAATCTCTATGTGGCTCGAGCATATTTTTAAATTTCGATTGTTTTCCTTTAATCACGTGTGGAAACGTTGTAATACAGAGACCAATCTCTATCGGTTTTTTAGTGCACGGTAGTCAAATATTAGGATAATAGAAGAGCGATTGGAGCTCCTCTTTTTTATAAAACGTAACGCATGAAGCATGAAAACAAGCTGCTGTTTGCTCGATCCAGTAGCTGGATTCTCGTTGTTAGCGTGTAATCGCTCGTTAAAATTGAATTGCTATTTCCGAGTAAAAATGTTTTCGGATCAGAACGGTGGAAAGGAGAAAATTTTTGTTTTCCAACATTTGATTTCGCGATCGAACATCGTGTTAAATTATTACCTTTATCGAGGTGCCCTTTTCAAGCTTTTAATTTAATACCAGATTCACCTGAGGCTAGGCACAGCCTCGACAATTCTACTGCCCTTTGCCTTCTATTTAATAGTAGAACTCGATTTCATATTCGGTTATTTCACGGAACATGCTTGTACTTAATTGACATTTTGTACATGTATTCATTTTCTATATTTCCTAAGTCTACAAAGGTCACCTAAAATGAGATAATTTCGCAAAACGGTATGCCCTGTACAACCTTCCCTCAGCAAGAATTCCATTCGACGCCCTAGAAGAGAAACAAAATCTCTGTCTGCTACGCGACACATTGAAATAACAATCTTCCTCGTCTCTTTTAGCGTTATCGTCCAGCTCTTATTAAATTGTGGTTGTGGTTACCCCCGTTGGCGAGCAGCAGTGTTCCTTTTTTAAAGCGTGACGTCGGGACTGCGGAGATAATCGTTGTTGACCGTAACGGTAATTAAGAACAATTTAATGTCGACAACCTACGACCATTAATTCGCAGCGAGTATGTACATATTCCGCGCGCATCCGCCGGTTGATGTGGCCAGTGAGGGGCGCACGGGCGCGTTAAAACCGGATGCCATCCAAAGCGTTTTTAGCGGCGGCTAGCCGGGAACGTGGAAGAGAAAGGATCAACTAGAAGCAGCGGCATTGTTTTGCAAAATTACGGGACGCGGCTTGGAGTACAAATCGGTACGCGCGTCGCCAATACGCTCCTCTAAAACAATTACTGACAACAATGGAATCAGCAATCGGCAAAAATGAAATTAGAACGAAAGCATTCGCTTTGTGCACAATTGTTTTAATCTTCGCTCTATCCGTGCAGTATGGCGGAAAGCATTTGCAGTGTTTCACAAGCACACGTGCGATTGAAAATTGGGGTTTTCTACTTGCGATCGATGTTTTTTTCACTAGAAGCTATTTGTGAAAGAAAACATGACACGGATCAATCGTAATCTTTTCTGTGCACTACTTTCTTCCATAGAAATAACTTTCCGTCAGCAATTACAGACTTCTTACGCACGCCCCTATAGCAATTCGCGAGATCTGTGAAAATTCAGAATGTAGCTTGTTTTCATTTGTAATTCGAACGAACCCGGGAGCAAGTTTCATACTCTATTACGAGATGCAAAATCGCGTCATTATTTCAGTCTCGTTTCGTGAGATGGGAGACGGCGAAAGTCCGGCGCTGAATACTTTGTAGAATCACGACGCGAAAGATTAATATTCTCGTTTCATTGCGTCCCATCTCCGAGGACATTCAAAGATACCCAGGGTTCTCTGTCGGACTCGGCCACTCAATTAGAACTGGAGTAACTACAAGGGAGTTGGTACTTCGCATCTCGAGCCGTCACGGAATTCATTCGCGGAATAAGTAATTACAATCTTAAGGAGGTTGCACGATGGTCGTTGACAAAATGTGGCGACCTGATCAATGAGATGATAGGTTAAAAGCCGATCTTCAAGGTAGAGGCACGTGTGGCCTCAGCTAATTGGATGCAAATTCGGTATACGTAACCCAATTAATCGAGCGACCGCCGCGATCATCAGCTATTCGGCATAGTTGTCGGAAGACTTTGAATGGCTGGTAGCCGGGGAGCGTTCCTAGCCATGGAAATTAGCCTCTGCGGCCGGCTATGCAGCTGATACCGCAGGGGACGTCCGCCTGAAAGGGTCGCGCGCAGAAAGGAAATACGCGAAAGGGAAAAAAAGGAAAGGTAGAATAATGCAGGAAGGTGGCAGCGGGCACACGTTCGAAACCTGCATAAAGATTCCCATTTGCGGCGGGGTAAACGTATTTCGAGCTCGTTTGAGCGCGCATAAACAATTACCGAGCTGTATGCCGCGGCTCTGAAGCAAATTCGCGAACGCGTCGACTCATCGCCAGGAACGAACGCGTTCCCACGTTTGAACGAACGTGTTTTTCACTGGGAATGGCACGATTTCGCGGGAAGAACGCCCGTTCCAGGGGTCAGCACCGCGTAGGGGGCGAGGAGAGGGGCGTGGAGGAGTGAGCAGAGTCCCAGGGGTAATAAATAGGTGGAGAAAAATTCCAGTTTGGCCGATGATCGTGGACAATTGCTAAACCATAATAGCTGGGCGCGCTTGTTGCGAGAGAGTTACGCGCCCGCGCCCGATAGCCCGTCACATTCATAAACGGCGAGTGACGTGTAATGAAAAAAAGAGAGAGGCAGAGAGTGGATCCGCCGGTAGGAAACGGGCGAGCCGAAAAGAGCGTGCGAAATGAACCATGAAATTAACGAATGGCCCCGAATTCATACCCGCGAGTCCCATTTTGCCCGGCCAATTAATTATTTAAAACGCTCGCGCCGCTGGAAACAACACTGCCCTGCTGATACTCATATTCGCGTTTGCAAGATGGATGACGGGGCGACCTCCGACCACCTCTCGCGCTCTTCTGTTCATCTATGCGCAGTTGCGAATCGACCATGGCTCCCATCGAAAGCGTGTATTCATGTGCTTTATGCCGTAAAAGATTTCCGAGTGAAAGCCCCGAGGCTTTTGAAGGATAATTTCCACGGTTGAATGGAAAAACAAGAAAGTTTGAGACTCTCACCTGGCAACATTGTTTTCACAGAACACAACTGAAACTCTCATTATTCAGGGTTTGGATTTTACTCGATGAGCCACGTACGCGCCTGTAGCTCAGTTTCTGATCGAAAGTGGTCCCAGAGGGACTAACCCAGCGGCGATTAATTAACTGCAATTATTCGTTCGAATTAATTCGATCGATTTCGACGTTCACTGATGACGATGCGTGTGAATGCTAGAAAATGGAAAATAGATTCGCGCAGCATGACTGATGGCTCTTATCAATCGAACCAAAATCTGACTGTAGATGATGACGTTCTTGTCCCATTACTTTTTCACATCTGAGATATCAGATTATACTTATTTTAAGATATTTCCACGCGGAAGGCTAGTAATCGCACAAATCTCGCGTGGTCACTGCTCATTGGAAGCTCGCCGAACGAGCGGTCCGTGGACAACAAAGGGAGCCAAGATTTCGCGAATCGACAACAATAGACGCCAGCGAGGGCGACTCCGTTCTGAAATCATCGATCGATTCAGCAATCTCGCAGCCGGGGGGTGGGGATAGTTGTAAAACAATATAAACGAAGCCAGCAATTTCGTGTCCGCGCGGACGTTCTGTTTTCCATGATTCGAGGCTAACGAGCGACGGCTGCGACCCGACGCGCGGCCATTTCAGATATTCAGTCGTATTGCAATCGACATTGTCAACGCCCGCGATAATGCCCGATGGATAGGACGTGTCCAGTCAGCCTCCAATCCATTCCCAGCGAAATTACCGGCAGGCGAATTATTTCACCGTGAGGGGAAAGAAAAATTTGCCCCGCGACTGGGCGAAAAATCCAATGTGCAGTTCGAGTGAAAATGGAAGGAGCATGAAATTGAGGTTTTCCCATAGATTAACAGTGAATATTTCGATACGCCGACGCACACGTACGCTCTATGAATCCTTCTGGCTCTCTCGTTTCCTGCCTTTTGTCCCGTTCCATTTCGGTTACACGTAACCGGAGCGTGCGTCGCATTCGAGTGCAGTTTAGGCATACAGGGCTTCGGTGTATGTATCGCGTGGATCGCTCGTGAAAGCGCGGGTCAAGATGAAAGCGCTAAATTAAAAGTAAGATTGATCGTGCTGCCGCGTTCGTTAACGTTCCGTACGTCTGTTTTACGCTCGCCGACTGTTACCCCGTTGGATCTCTGCCTGCTATATTGCCACCGCGCGGCTGTTCGCTTTCAGTTGTTCGGTGTTGGTTTTCAATTGAAACTGTTGCGTCGACGAATCGATTTGGGATCCTGAAAGACGCTCGGAGCCTCTCTGCGATAGAGGCGTCATTACGGGGTTACGTTCCAAATGCTCAACCGCTTATCTGTTCGCTGAAATTCCGATCGCGTGGCATTAAGGAAATTAGTTAATTTAATTCATGAAATGGTTTGAAAGTCTAATAATTGATTATACGTAATGGGGAAAGAAATGGTGCCAAGAATTCTTGTGTTAATGCTTCCTAATATTGAAAAATGCATCTTGCATCCTGAGGAATATTCCATTGAATATTCCACAGTGTCTCCACCACATTTCTTCCATCAAACCTAGAGATTTAGTCTTCCTGCACCGTGTGTGAGCGAACCGAAGCGTACCACACCTAATCCTAATATTCCACATGCCTACTGCAATCAAAACCTTCGATGTTCCGTGTCGCGCGCGAATCCCCAATTAGTACGCAAAGCTTGTAACAGGCACGGCAACTGTTGGCCCGTAACTTCTCGTCACGATTGTTACGTTCGCCGGGATTAATGCGATTTTTCGTCGAGGGCAAAACGCGAGTGGTATCAGAAGCCCAACAACAATGGCTAGGCCAGCAAGAGCTCTTGGTTATTACCTCAGAGTCCGTCGCTCCCATTAATTCTGCCTATTCAACGTCGCATTCCTCCGCGTTCTCCACCCTCGAACGCACCGGGCCGCGCGTCATCCTCGGCGGAGCCTGCCCGATGGCTTTTGGAATCGCGGCCATGCCGTCGCGGTTATCCATTCTCGTGAAAGATAACAACAGGCCCGCAAAAATAGCCATTTCATCTCGAACTGTCACGGGATCGCGCTCTTGACCGATGCGATCCCACGATTACGACCAGATTTGATCCCTGGTTCGACTCGAAGAAATCGTGTTCCTTTGACTGATTGTATCTGATTGTGAGTAATGTGACGCATTACGCAAAGAATTGTTGGAGTAAATCTAGTTGAGTAGACGTGAATTGAAGGCTCGCGAAAAATGGGCTGGGTACCATTTGAAATACACAATCGTGTCTATCTAGGGTTGATGTGTTGTCGGAGCTTTTGAAAAGTGTTTAATGGACAGAAGAGGGACATTTTGATGAGTAACTTAATCAAAGGCGCTACTAACGAGCGCCAACGTTGATGCATTAAGTTTTCATACGATCGGCGGGGACCACGGAAATCGTGAAAGTGGGGACTTGTAAATTCCGACACATTTGAAAGTTTTTTTGTCCGAGGGAGCGTGGATAAATTTATTCCCAGACTCGCTCATTAATATTAATGTGCCCGCGTGCCGGTGAGGCTGAATCGGTCGGTAGGTCTTCGAAAAGGGAAGCGTGAAAAGTTTTCCTGGGTGTTTTACGCATGATTACACGCGAGAAGAGGGGAAGTGAACAAACGTTGAGTAATTTTGCATTCCAAACCTCTACTTGCATGATGAAAATCAGTCGAAAAGATAAATGATTCTATTCTTTGAAATGGTCCTTGTCCGCGTAGCCATGTCTCCCTGTCTGTCCATATAATGGAGATTCTACTGCCGCGTTCCTCATTCTTCCACGTGCCCCAGTAGTATAACCACCGCACTCGAACCTCGTTACATCTTCTCTCCTCATTATCTCGGTCAAATTTTTTTGCTGGTCTTGCCTCTCATTTATTTCAGTACTTCACGCATCGATTCGTTTTTCCAATTGGTAAAACCCACGAACATTTCTCTGACTTTGACGACCCACGTACAGAGATGGGAAAAAAATTTTATTAAATAAAATTTCGAATATCGAATAAAAGTTAAAAAAATTATTATCTAAAGTTAAAGTAACTTTTATTTGAAACATTATTTAAATAATTTTTAATTTAGTGAATGCCCAACTTTGTCAACGTACACCCTGCCCAAAAGCCAATGTATTAAACGTTCCACATACAAAATTATCGTTGTAATCTACTTCCGTAAAGTAGAGAAACGTCCAAAAGCAGATCACACGAATTCACTACGAATTTATAAGAAGCTTACACGATCATGCGCTCACAGCAGGCTACATAATATTATGCACGTGCTAAATGCTATTGAATCACATAACGTTTGAGAACGGAACGGTGCCTCGTCTGCTACACGCCCCTTTCAAAGCAATCCGAATGTTCCTTCCACATTATCATCCGGGATTTTCGATTGCCTTGTGCGATAGGTAAGTTATAGAACGACGTAGTCAGAGTGGATGAAAGACAACGCAAGGAGTATTCCTCGCCGATCCGCGCGGAATTCAGTTTCGTAGCAAAGGCTGGCGAGCAGGAAATGTTCCTTTGTTTTCGTATACACCGCTGTCGAAAAGCATTGCCAGTGACGTCGGTAACAAAGAAAGATGAAGTTGAACGCACGGAATGGCAGACAAAAGCGATAGGTTAAAGGCATTGCACAGTCTGCGATTTCGAATTGCTTGCAAAAAGGATAGACGGAAATAGCAGTTATATACCGACGTGGTTGCTGATCGTCTACCGTATCGAGCGGTTCTGTATCATGCACGATTTCCATTTGAAGCGGCAACAATTTAATCAGGCTAATTTCACGCAATTAATAGGCAAATGAAACTTTAAGCGGAGGGATCAAATTTTAATAGGAGCATAGAGTGTGGGATTCGAGCAAATACCATAGTGGAAATCGTAACGACAGTTTCCTCTACCGCAATATAGATTTTCGAACATATTTCACCTTGCAGCAGCATCGCGGTTGGAACGGTGCACGAAAATCGTCGTTTTTAAAATTAATTCGGGAACCGTGTTTTTTAGCTTCGTTGGAAAACCGCGCAACCAGGCCTGAAATTTTCCCGCGGGAAGGGCAAGCAGAGTGTTCCGAGGTAATTTCCGTGCAATCAAAACTTTCATCATCTAATAGAACGTAGTTAAACGATATGAATAGACTTTAAACAAATTCGGCTGGTTCCACCGCGATACCTTTAATTCCGAGAAGCTTAGTATAAAAGGAACTCAATTAAACCGTGTGATTACAGTTTTCTGTAATTTGCGCAAACGTAGCAAGAAGATTTCCAACGTAATTAATATACGAAAAGTGGGCGATGAAAGAGGAATAATCGTAACGCTCCTGTAAAGCACGTCCATAATTCTGTGCGACCTGATTCTCGGTCGTTCCGCCTTGTCGTTCGCCTGTCAAATCTGTCTTCGATCCAGAAATAAGGTCAACCTCGTTCGACCCAGGGTCTCTCGGGGCGGCCTTTTTTCTCGCTGCCACGAATTCGACGTCGAAACGCGCCCACGATGCCAAACAATCCCAACATGTCGCTTTAATTACCGCTCGACCGTGGCATCGTCACGGGGGCCAGGTCGGAAATTAGACGTTCAAGTGAAAAGCGGCATGGCTTGATTGTCTCGAAAGCCGGACCGATCCCTGGTACCGATTAAATTGCTTCCCCGCCATGAACCAGCGAATGATCTTGACAGTTCTGTATCTCCTTTGTCGAACGACGACCGGTGCTCCGTTGTTACCCCCACGAACCCAGCTCGCCACATAATCGCGGTGGAACGTCACGCGTGAAAACCTAAGTGGAAACTCGCCATCGGCCAGCTTCTGAGTCCACTAATATCAATTAGAACGTCAGCAGTTCCTGGGGGAAAAGAATTGGCGTACTCTAGTAGATTGCCGAATACAGATAAATAAATACGCTTTTAGGCGGCAGTCAGGGGGCTGTACATAGGGCAGCCTGACAAATCGCTACATCAGCTCGACGGGAAAACTTCCAGCCTAGGAATATATGGAAGCAGCAGGGGCTCTCTGATCAATATGTAGACGATGTTGCATTTGTAGGTGCACGGTGTGTTCGCGGTATCGCTGGGCAACGTTATGGTTATTTCATACGCTGTCCATAGAGAGGGAAAAGGCTCGTCGATCAACTCGAATGATCTCCGCGAGGGTTCAGCAGTTTTTGTAGAGAGGGGTCGTTTGGGGTTACCCTAGGTTGTGCAGTCGAGTTACTCTCTGCTTACCTAATGGTAACATGTAATCCCATGTGCAACGTTGAACTTGTTCAGTAGGTCACAGGAAACTCAGCTAGTGTACAACAATAGATCCCTGAATTATTTAGTTACTAGACGTTTCCAGTCTCTGTTCTCGATTCACCATCCACGTATTCGATCGATAAATAAGGGAATTTGAAGACAGACTGATCGAGTCGCGTTATTCATCGTCAAGCACAGCGGGTGCGAGGTTAGACGTCGCGATTACGATCCTGGCGAGCGTTATCGGTGCCAAGCAGATTGGTCGTTATTCGTGCTCCTCGGTTGAACCGCAAACCGTGTTGTCGCAGCATTGCGCAATAAAATCGATGACCGACGAATTGACGGATGGCCGACTTTCCGCAACCCGAAATCGGCATTTTATTTATTTATGTATTTCAATGATAAATGGGTGCACTGGTTTGGAACAGTACCGATGGGACGTGGCGTCGCGATCTGTAATAACATTCTGTCACATGAAATCAGTTGTATGCTTTGAATATAGTTTTCAATCACGAGCAACGGCTACGTGTCCCATGAAATAATATCCGCGAGGAGATTCAATTTACCGAATCGAGATTATCCGGTAGAAAATATCGTTCTAAAGAAACCTATACTATTTTGCTGTATCGAAGAAAAATATCGTTGGATTTTTCATCGAGCGACAACACGATGATCTTCGATGCAACTGGGTGTAGTGGTTATTCACGCTGGTGAAATATCGCGGTGCAAAATATGTTTTTTTGCTTCTTTTTAACCACGCGCATAGAGGGTGAATGTGTAACGGTGTGCCAGCGGGGCGGGGACGGACGGTCGGAAGTCACACCGCATTTGTTATCTTTACGGATGAGATTCTTCCCAGTCCGTAATACTGCCAGCAACGTTTCTCGAAAAACAGTGATATATTACCGCGATGCTGGTAACCACCGTAAATCCGACGCATAAAATCGGGGTAAACAGAGGGCTCGAATCTGAACGTAACAGTTTTCACGGTTAATTAATTGATGGTGGATAGCAGGGTCCATGAATATGTGCGGGTACTAAATGTTAACGAAAACAGGAGAGGAAAAATGCTATAATTTATAAACGAATGACAAGGTACTGTTATTCGAGGAGTGGAGAATTGGCAGGAGCTTCGAAATGGCCGTACGTCCCTGAAAAATAGGGAGAACTTTCGACAGGAGTTTCTACTATAATCTTGCGCCTTTCGTGCCGGTAATCTAAGAAGATTGGAAACTTGATAATTCAAGTTCTGCCGTGACGATGACATGACCAGATTTTACTATGGCAATAAATGCGTATCAGGAACTTGCAATTTCGACAGTAGCCTATGGCCGAAACGACCTAAGGGTAGCTCGCGTTTACAGGCTAGTCGTTAATTACGTTTAACGTCGCCATCAGCTAGGCTGGTAGACGTACGGTTCTGATGGAACGTAAATTAACTAATCGACCTAGTGATTCGCGATATTCTCTGAATTCCCGTCCGATTCACCGTTACTGATTTCAGGAATGACATCGGGCAGATGTACACAGGACGTTAATTAAAGCAGGATTGATTTGACACATCAGAATAATGAAAAAGTGTCATGCACGTATGTGCTTTTCAATTGCTACTGTGCCCTTAAGTCAATTAGTCCTCGGAGCTTGCAGATTCGGGAACACCGAATAAGATATTTACATCAGCACGATCTCGGGCGGTGACCATCTGCACGCTTATCTACCCTGCTACTTGGAAGACGGTAACTACCTACTGGAACAGTTGCGAACATCGGGGCCAAAGTTTCGGAGGGTTCCGTGATCCAGGGCCAGCGAGCCTCGTCTGCCCAACGCGACAAAGTAATTTTCGCAAAGGAGGAAAGTGGAATTAAAGGGAACTTATAATTAAGCACGTATTCGAGCGTGTCCCGATACGTACCGCTCATTCAGGGAATAACAATCGCCCCTCTCCAGCTGCGGACAGCTCGGTACTCTCGTCGAAGAGATCATCATCGGCCTTTGTGCGATTCAATGTTTTTCCGGGGCGTTTGTCGGTTCCTAAAGTTTCCGCCGACTTCGACCGTCTTATCTCTGACTCTTGGTCCCTTTCTCTTTTCCGGTTCATCCCTTTGTCCGCGTTTCTTTCTCGAGCCCTCAGAGCCTCTTTCTCTGTCCCTTATCTCATCGTCGTTGACTGTCCGCACCCTCTTCCCCGCTGTGTTTCCGTCTTCCAGCTATTTCAACCTCCCCGGGCAATTCCCTTTTCCGTCCCCCACGTTCCTCCTCTCCTCTCCTCTCCCGCTCTGCTGCCGGTTCTATCGCTTTTCTTCCGCATCCAGCGAGCCTTTGTTCCTCGCCAGTCATCTTCCGCGCTTCTACGCCTTAAAAGGACTCCCCCACGCGGGGATCGTCACGATCGCATAGTCGGGGACTTTCGACCAGGAAGTTTCGGCAATTTAATTATTAATTACAAAGAGGGCCGCGTCTGTTCCCGCGACGGGCAAAGCTCGGCACGGGAAAGGGAACGGTGCAGGAGTAAAGGCGCGTTTTCAACGTGACAAGGAGTTTAATAATAATACCCTGCCTCGAAAAAGAGAGACACGGGTAGATTTCTTCCTCTCCGAAGGGCCGGATTACAAGGCAATTCTCGAGTACTTGAGGAATATGATTTCTGAGGAACGACAACTTATGTGCATCCGCTGCATTAATCTACTGCCGCAACGTACAGGAAAAGAATGTATTTTCAATATGCCCTGCCGTGGAACATCTTTTTCGTTTTAGTCAAGGATGAAGCTGTCACTGGGTCGATGGGACCCGATTAATTTACAGCCCTGCCAAGAATAAAGAGTTCGGTCGTGTTCGAACTCGAGCAGCCGAGATAACGGCACAGAAGAATAGGGATATATTTTCGGGCACGCGATCGAACAGTTTGTAATTAGACGAGCGCCCCCGTTGTCCATCGAAACGCTTGGAAAGTTGTTGCACGGCGTGCAGCGGAGGGTAAAACGGATTGTTCCGTGGGCCGCGTTACACGTTAATTCAGGAAGTAAGAGTCGGTCGGGTCGACAAAAGCCGCAGTTAAGGGCACGGAGCACGCTCAAAAGACCGTGGCCTGGGCTTTGGCCGATTGCCCGTGTCTTTAACCACCTCGACCTCTCGTTTTATCCGCGCCCGAAAGCGACGCGACGCCGACCACTCTCCACTGGCGTCGTTCCTCAAGGGGGCGGAAGCTGCGATGCCACGTTTAGACGGAAGCAACGTGACGTTAAATGGGTACACCTAATATCCACGATCAGCCTGAATTATACGACAGTCCTTACCGCTCATTTAGTATTCCGCCAAGATAATTTCGCGCGGATCCATTAGGCACCGGGACCAGAAGCGTTAAGTTTCGTCCCCTTTCCGCCCGGTTAACGAACGGATGTTGAAGGAGGCGTGGACGATCGAGGGACGGGGACCAGCACCATCGACTTTATCGGCGTCTCCCTTCGAGATAAAGCACCGATCCTCATGTGACTTATGAAGCAAATGGCTGTGGGAGATTTCTGCATTGGAAGATGGAGTACAAGAAATGAGAGAAAATAATTAGTGTCATGAGCAGAAGAGCATTCCTTTAGTGGAGATTTCTAGAGAGATTTCTTTATTGGATTTCAGTGCCCTCGAGGCGCAAATGTTACATTGAATTTTTGACACGGAAACATCTTTTCTCTGTATTTTTCTGATGTAGTAGGGTCATGCATGGTATAACTGCAATTTGGTGGTTTCCATAGTTTTTTTTTCCAAATAGAACCTTGCTTTTAATAACGGCACGTGGAAGTTATTTATTCCAGCACCTGACGGTCACTCGTGCCCGTGAATAAAAATTACGCCGGAAAGTTCGCCATGAGGTCGAAATTACCCGAATTTTCTACGTGCGCGTTCAACTTTTGCTTTCCACCCGTGCAGCAGCCCGAAACAGAAAGTTCTACGGAATAGTAGTACCTTCTACTTCCTAATGCCCTTTAGTTTCACCAACCAATTCGTGATCGTTATATTGAGCACAAACGTTAAAATCGGATGCAGCGTATTCGCGACCTCGTTCCCCCGCACATCAACAGGTATCAAACAGACTGCACGCTCCTCTTCTGCAAGCCAGCCGTGCAAACTCTCAGTTAAAAAAAGAAACGTCCCTTAATCGTCGACGCAGCAGTCCGTTTCGCAAGCAGCGCGAGTACGTACGTAGGTACCTATATTGCTCGAGTATCGAGCGCGCGTCGAGCCAGCTTCCCAGCTCTGCTCTTCGGTTCGTCCGCGTAGCCAACAGGACGCACGGCGCTGGGCAGATAAACGGCATAAAGGCAGTTTATTGAAAGGACTGCGGAGCAACGGAAGGGCCTACGGTGGGAGCGGAAGGGGAAGCTCGGAGGGAAGGGAACGATAAGTTTTTCGTGACGTGTCCGCTGGCGTCTCACGCTTCCGCGGAGCCGAATGCGCATTAAACGAAGGGAGAATGCCGGGAACGGATTCGTTCTCCTGCTCTGGATGCCGGCACAATGGTTGGAAAAGGCGAATAGATCGGACGTGGCCGGCGAGCCCGTTCAATTACCGCGTTTTAACGCCGGAACATCCTCGGCGAGCCCGTCCAGGTACGGTTTAATCGCGGCCACGTGTCCAGAATCGAGAGGGAGAATCTGAATTCGCCGTAGCCACGCGGAGGGAAACTTTTCCGCGCGGCCAAATTGAATGTTTGCTCGCGAGAGCGATGGGGGCGGGTTTGATTAATGTACAAAAGCCGCCTCAGCCCTTTCAGTCGTGGCATTAAAAGTGATCCCGCGGCTTAATTCGTCGCTATCCTCTTCTTTCTCTTCCTCCCCGGAGCAGAGGAAGGTAACGCGCGGAACGGGGGGTCGTTAGTTTCGGGATAGCTTTGGTAGATTCCGAGCGGATTCTCGCTGGGATTTTCCACGCAAATTGCTGAATCGTTGATCCCCTGCACGGTGTTTTCTTTAGAATTTCCGTTTTCGTTTCCCACGCATTGTGGTACATAGTTACAGTCCGATCGTTGCTGGAATATCCGTCCCCGTGGCACGCTCGATTCGTCAGATTTGGCGGAACAGACAAGCAAGCGTTTCTACCGACGTCTATGTAGCCTCGAAGACGATAATTCAATCGTCCTTCGGAAAAGTAATGCTGACTAGGACGTTGCTGAATTCAGCGGAAATCATTCCGGCGACCGATCGCTCCTTTTTCGCCCCCACCTTTGGCCCGCCGGTTCGTTAGTATTCATAATTAGCATTAATTTGTATTCATGGTTCAAGAGCTTAACATTCATTATTCTCCGGTTAGGATGGCACACTACGGAGATTTTATTTCAGCCCGCCTATCGGAACTACCCCACGGAATGTTATTCGTGCAGCTAGCCAGCGTTCGCCGGATAAACGGCGGATTAATTCGCTCTCGCTCGAAGCGGGCGGCCGCGAAGCTGAACCCTCGCGTAGTATGCACGTAACCTATTAAACGGCCGGTCTGTTTGGGCGCCGCCGCGTGCACGTCTCGCCGTTAGTAATCGAATGACCAGCCGAAAAAATTTGCATAATCTGCTTTTGCAGTTAAGGGGCCGACAGCGACGACGCTACGTGCAACTAGTTGTTCGCTGTGGCATGGCGCGGCGTACGGAAGCCCCCAGCAGTTGAAATAATAAATTTTCTGCGCCTCCAGCAACATCGTCCCTTTTTATATACCTACAGATGCTGGAATATAGGTTGAATATCCGTGGGCAGATCCGATTGTTATTTCCGTGCTACCCACGTTCACGCAGGGGTGTTTAATTCCGTTAATGCAGTATCAATCCACTTAGTGGTAAGAGGAACATCGCGCCAATTGATGAATGTTCGAGGATCGTTGAAGGTACAAAGTTGGAATTTACGTTTTAACAGTGAAATCTATCTCGAAGCTGCCGTTGGAGTAACCCGGCTTTATGGACTAACTCGAAAGCTGTCGTTTCGCTGTAAACCGTTTACTCGGGCTTTGTTTGCATTTTACAAGAAATTTTGCGTGGTTGTATGGCGCGCCAGCGCCCCTAGACGTGGAAAAGTTACCCGATTGTAAAACTCGGGGCTGCACCGTTTTTACGACCTCTTCTCCAAACGTTACCCGCGATATCGGAAGCGCGTGCAACCTGACGCGATTTATTCTCTTCCCTCGCGAAGATGAAATTTTCTCTCCCAGTGGAAAATCAATATTTTCCAATCGTTCCTGCCACTGTCGTTCACAAGGGCTAAAGGTATTAATTAAAAAATGTAAGGGCGCAGCAACGCGAAGCGCGGCAACGCCACCATTGTGTAAATGGTGAGATCCTGTTTCCGATAACAGATTAACGAGATGCTATAACCGCTCGATGGATTTCTCCGGGCAAGGCTCTCGCAGCCAGTGCTCCTAGCCGGTCCCTCGTCGACTCGTCTCGGTGCCGAGTGTACATACGTGTTTTCGTTAAAGAGAATGCGCCGGTAGCGGGGGACAGATATGAAGGACGCTTGAGAATTCAAAGGAGCCTGATCTATTCGGCCGAGGAGCGGTGGCAGAGAGATACTCGAGAGATAGGAAGGAAGAGGGATGGGCAGGGGCGACTGAAAGGGAAAACGACGGGATAGAGGAGCCGGGAGTGCGCAGGAAAGGGTGAAGGGAGAACGATATCACCGCGGGAGATTGTGGTGCACCGCGGGAAATGGAGTACGCCAATGAAGAAGAATGGCCGCCGAATTCCCGACAGGTTCTTTATTACTTCTTCGCCCTCGAGTTCCTGCTTCGAGTGCTTTCGAAAAAGAAACGGTAGCCGGGAAATCGATCCCGGCCAAATTTCTTCCGCCTGTCAGCTAGCCTAGAATCGCGAGAAATCTCTCAAAAGCGTCAGTCACCAAGTACACGGAACGAGCCAGACGAATGAACGAGTTGGGTGTTCCGAGAGAGACAGCTGTAGGTTTCGATTCCATCGATGCTGTGTCATTCCCTCCTTCCCTTGCCAGTGTGGATTGTTTTATTAAATTTCGCTCATCTGCGCGCGCACCTCCGTGTAAAAACGTGATCGAGAAAGTGGGCGCTCCGAGGGGTCGAGAATTGAATTCAAGCCTGTGAACCGTGGGGTATCATTTTCAATTCTTGGTAGACTCAACAGCTTGGTATTTGGATCCTCCTGTCCTTTAATGAGAAATTTAATCGCAGATGCAGCTATACTATATCGTTTTATAAGTTCTACCTCTGGGAAGCAGGGTTCGAAAATGGTTCTGTATAATAATATTTGTCGTTCAGAGTACTCGGTAGACTTTATGTTGAACAGGTAGGCGAGCGACGTATGCTGGAACTCAAGGCTGTAGTTGTTACACCGACATCGCGCTATTTTATTTTCTCCGTCATTGTCTATGCATTCTGGCTGCCCAAACTAGCTAGCCGGCATGAATCAATAAAGGTTAACGCCGCGGGCAGAGCAGTTATACTTGGGCACAACGGAGCGGAGGCTGCAAGTCATCCCTCCAACGTTAACCCGCCACCCCCACTCTAAGGCAAAGCGAAGTTGCGCTTAATTACACGAGGACAATATTGTTTCTACGCGAACGCTCTTTCCTTTGCAGCGCGTAATATCGCTTTAAATAACCGCAGGCAGCTTTTCCTGACACTCGTTGCCGACTACAAGCCCTCCGCTGTCATTTTTCCGTGACACTCGCCCGCGTTCCGCCGCCCAGACCCGTCACCACTCTGACCGACTTTTTCGCGTCAGCGTGCACTCTGTCAAAATACACGGAGCTCTGAATTTTTATCACTGCGGCCAGGTATTATTTCTACACGTGCATCACGTGCATTTTTACACTGTATATTAATACATATTCTAAGAGCTAATATTGAGTCTGTTTTTCTGAAACCTGACAAGGTTGTTCGCGGTCTGACTTATTTCAGTATTTACTACTGCCAAAGTTTCCGTCCCACTTCTGATCGTAGTCTATTCTGTCTAAACTCTAAAGTCATCAAGTGGCAGGCTGGCTAAGTATATATGTGTGAAAGTGATGAATATGCAACTAACGTGGTCCTGTTCAAGTTGCTCCTGAGAGCAAACCAGCTTTCCCCACTCTGTTTCCGTTAACCATAGGTACTACACGGACGTTATACAGTCGGCGAGGTGTCACTCTGTAGATGAAAGGTTAATTCCTTATAAAGGTACAGAGGTCAGCAAGGATTCTTCGTGGTTCCATATCCATTTCAATATTCCCCCGTTATCTTGTTAGAGACGAGAGGTATTATACCTTACATGC
This sequence comes from Andrena chrysosceles, assembly GCA_963855975.1. Classification (NCBI taxonomy): domain Eukaryota; kingdom Metazoa; phylum Arthropoda; class Insecta; order Hymenoptera; family Andrenidae; genus Andrena; species Andrena chrysosceles. The sequence continues at coordinate 1,384,796 of OY979766.1, read as the reverse complement.
TCCAAATAGATTTCCCTCTGCCCTTTCGATCAGAATACACTCCGGATCTACCTTCAGCCTTCGTTCCCATTACTTTCGATCACGATATTAAAATAGCAATCACGTCAGGAGCATTCGTTTCCGAGAGAACGGATGCGGGCATTTTCGCAAATGCGCTCGCGGCCCAGAATCCCCCGGAACCAGTCCATTCGGTCGAAATAGAAGAGGCCAGTGAAACTTGGGGGAAAGAGTATCGTGACCCCTTAATGCCCATACAAACGATCCCCGTGGTCTAATGACCGACCTGCAAAGCCTTCTTAACTATATACCGGGTGTTCCGATATTCATGCTACGGTCGGTAACGGAGTAACTTGTAAAGTTAAGCTTTCGTCAATGAGCTTTCTGTTCTAAGAAAGCGAATCTCTGTATAGCGGGTGACTCGTGTTTTCATAGGAGATATATAAGTGAGAGATGCGCATAATATGCAAAATGCATCCTTGGTCTCTCGACACTCGGCATTCCACTGTGTTATCCTCTTTGCAATCTACTGCTTTCACTACCTCGCTAGATTTACCTCGACCACTCGAGCACATCGCCTTCGCGTCGCGGCGACAACAATCCCGAAGAAGTAATCACAGGTTGATTACCGGTGCTCGCATTTAGACACGCGTCGCTAATCAAGTGGAAGGGCACGAAATCAATTTCCGATAACCAGTTCACAAGTTGTCGACGGTAGTCGGGTTGTCGCGATTGAATTAAACTCGCCGCCTGCCCCGAGTGCACTTGTAAGAAACCGAGAGAGGATCGACAAGACGCTGCAGGGAGAGAGAGAAAGGGAAAAGAGTGCTAAATCCATGAGATATGGATATTAAAAGGACGGGAAACGACGATAATCGACAAGAATCAACGAGAATCGACGAGACCCATAAACGATCTGAAGTCAGAAAATTTCCTAGTCTTATTCGACGGTCCAAAATTATTGCACAAAAATCGCTGAGCACAGAGTCAGCCAGCAACAGCGCTGGTGATGGATTTGTGGTATATATAAAGTTTCCTGCGACTAGGATTGGTATTCTGCTTTCGATTTAATCGGCTTTTGACTGGACGTTAATAATTCACGGAGTAATGAAGATAATGAGCGTTATCGCGCGATCCCTGGTGCGTTGAGCAGATTCAATGCGCTTTGGACGCGTATCGATGGCTTTTCTTTTGCCGCAATTTCTACTTATAAATAGCTTGAATACGTTTGATGGCTTGATTCGATTAACGGAATTATAAATAGGAGGACTGAATTTTCCCGTGCAAAGCTATGTTAAAATTGTGAGTGCGCTGTTGTACCTACTTGTGAGATGTAGTATAATTGAGAGGCTTAGAACTTGCCAGCACGTTTTACATTCACTGTATTCTCATTATTGGCAAAAGGTTGACGACAGGGAAGCGTTTAGATTCTCATTAACGAATCAATGCTGCACTTATACGCAATCACTCGTTACGGCATGTAGCGCAACACCTGCTACCAAGTTCATTGAACATTTCCCCGAGTTACTAATACCGCTACTTCCGCTTTATTGCCGCGATGAAGACGTCCTTACTTTACGAGGGCTGCGCGGCGAAGATTGAACCGGCTAGAAATTACTCGAATGCCACTTCGAGCGTTTAACGTCGGGGCGAATGTTGTGGCATAGTTTAGACGAGCTACACTCCAAGTTTCGCGTTTCTCTATGAATAGGTACATTAATGACTTTATCAAAGTATTCGCCGGTCTTAGAATTATTGCTGCCTGGGTGAACGGCAAAATCAAAAATCGCGGAACCACGGAGGAAATTCAAGCAGTGCTCTGGCCTCCAAGCATTTCTAATCTTCTTCTAAATTGCATTGATCTAAAAATCACGAAGAATCGTAGAATGTAGATGGCAATGAGTATTCATCCAAACCTATATCTACCTAATCGACACTCTAAGAAAACAATTACGACTATTATTAATGAGTATAATCTTGCGGGTCGATAAGGGGAAAGTCCCTTATATTTCTTCAAGAGAAGTGTTCCCCGAAATAATAGCGTTCCCTATGATCCAATTCGAACAAAAGACGTTTCTGTCTGGACAAAGATGATCGGTCCCGGGAGAAGACGATCCTCAATGTGTTTCCCGTTGCAACGTTGCGTCGTTTCATTACGATATGCTTCTTCCGTTCGCTGTTTCTACTTCCGCGTCGGGGTGCCCCCTTTTTCTAGGAGTTTGCTGGGGAAACTTCTACAGCAAACAATGGGGGACGGGTCCCTTTTTCTAGACGTCGCGCAAAGATGAAACCTCCCTCCTTTAACTCCGACTAAAGTCGTCCTACATCTGCGAGCTAGGAGGACTCCTTTTGTTCTATAATTGCGCGCCCGATTATGGGGTAAAAGGACGTCAAACGAAGGAAGGAGTAGTTGGTTACGCTCGGGCTTCCTTCCTTGTCGTCTCCCGATCGCATTGCGAGAAACGAAGCCAGTTCAAACATAGAGTAAAAGAGATAGAGAAACGGAGAGAGAAATAGAGAGGGGGAGGGGGGAGAAAGGGGGAGGGGAAATGTTCCCTGGCCACCAGCTTTCGTCTTATATTACTGGCTAAATGAAGCGAAAAAAATCGACGCGATTCGAGACGCTCGTAGAATGGAAATGAATTCTTATCGTTAAGGAAGGGAAAGGCGCGATTCGAGGACGCCATAACTCGGCCCGTTGCCTTCGTTATTTACGGAACGTCCACGAACGCGCTGAAATCTCCCTGCCACGTCGAAACTCTATTTCGTTTCGGGAGATTTATAGATCCCGATAAAGTGGTTAGAACAACGGGCAAGACCGAGCTTTGACGGTCACGCCCACCACGACAACTTGCCGCACTGTTCGTGACAAGATATCTTAACGTATCGGGACGATAACTGGTCGGCCGAATTTCCGGTCACCTGGTACGTGAAACGTTATTTCAGACCCGGCCGCGGCAATAGTCGAACAATGGCCAGGCCGGCCTGAAAAAGATTGCACGAATCTCGTTGCAACGTTTCAAGGATTCTTTATTCCGCGTGGGACTTTGAGGGAAAAATCCTTACCTTTGAGCGACAAAGGAGTTTGACTGAATTCGGGATAATCTCGGAATCCCCCAAGTGTATAACATGGAAATGGGATTGGAGGCACGATAGGAAAAATACGGGCGGTACGCGGAAATATATTGATTCGTTGGACTCGTTGCATTCGTTGGATCCGTGGGATCGTCTGGTTTACGTGCTCCGCGAATTTGTCTCTCGTCATTCGAAGGGATTTGATCTCACAGGGAAATCCGTGGATAAAGTTAATCCGCTAAGTAGGTTTAGGTACTTTATATTGATGGAAAACGTAACGGGGAACACTTGAGTGCTTCACTCATACATATACATATGTGACAGCAGTGATATTATAATCGGAAACCCTTTCGGAGCAATCAATATTAATTTCGTCAGTGCTTGCACATTTTTCGCCCGACCTTTCGCCACACCATACCTAATTTCGCACGCGATCCTTCACTTACACGCTACCGATCGTTCTTAGGAGTCGCGAAAGGCCCTTAAATATTGAAAGCCCCTGCGATATTTCTGTTCTCATTATTGCTCCAATTTACGTTCTTCAGTCCTTCTCGCAACTTCAAAAAGCGCAATGACCTCACGCCCTCAGGAGTGATTAATAGTAAAACTGTGTGACAGAATACAGAATAAAGGATTTCTTAAGCGAACACTTCCATAACTTCTGTATTCTGAGGCCACCGCGATTGTATGGTGCGCCATAACCGAACTTTGGATCGTCAGTGTTTGTTCGAAGTGGCCGCGGAATAGGTATCCAACGGCGAAAACACGCGCGAAGAAAAGTGGTATCGATCTTACTTTACCTGAGCGCGAAAGGCACTGTGCCCCGACGTCCGCGGTTAATTAATAAGCGTTCACCGGCACGGAACTAATTGCCGTGTCGTGTGTAAGGAGTCGTTGACAGGCTCGATAAGTCGTTGTCAGAGAGGGTGGAGACGTTCATCGAAAGAAGATTAGCCGCGGGGCTTCGTCAGGTGGCCTCCGCGAAAGCTAATACTTCCGAAGCCAAACGACCACGAGCTATCAGTTAAGTTTAATTGCCCGCGATTAATTAGATCGACTGGATACGTGACTTGATCGAACGCGCGAGCCGTTGCACTCGTTCAAATTCATTCAATTCCCGTTGAAACGAGCTTCTTTGTGTGCGGCGGATATTCACGCGCGGAAATGATTTAATTACGCGGGGCACTTGGTTTCAACGATCAGCACTGCCGTCTGAAAGTCGTGCGAGAAAGAAGTCCTCCAAAGACAAAATTAGTATCAACGATGCTCTTTGAAAAGACCTCTTCGCGCGAAGATTGGTGGTTCTTCTGCTCATTAATGCACGCCCGTGAATGAGCCCGCGTTTCCGTCTCTCGCCATCGCGAATTATTCCTCCTCCCATTTTTTGCACAACCGTTCAAACGCGGTTACATCGAATGAAGGCTTTCGAAGCAGTCGAAGAGCGCAGCAAAATGCTCGTAATTTCTCTTCCTCCGTGGAAGCTTTCCGCAGGTTGGACGGAAGAAAGGCGATCCTTAGCACATTTCTTTTATTATCACTGAATCTCGGGACACTTTGCAATCTCCCCTGCCGCGGTTGGCGACGTTCCTGTGAAGAATCGAGTCGCGACACGGGGGCGCTGCCTCTCTCACGTCTGGAAATGCAGCTCACTCTTCTTCTTCGGTCCGTGTAGAAGTACAGGTCGGTGTATCCTCTCTTCGGGATGTTGAAGCCGTTGAAGGCATCAAAGGCGGTAAAAAGTCCCTCGGAAAGCTGCTAGAAGGCGATACGAAGGAAAATGTTTAAGCTGCTGAAAACTGATCAGAAGAAAATGTTAGAAGCGCACTGGTAAAGTGGAGAAACGAAGGCAGCGCAGAATTCGATCGCCCTATGTTGGATCGCCGTCGCGCGTTCGTTTCTCTCCGACTGGCATTAATGGAAGGGGGACACCGGGTCTGCGTTGTTTCGCCGCTGCAGGGCATAGTTAAATCACAAAACCATAAACTGCTTCGAGCCCTACATATTAGAAGTTGTTCCCGATTGTTTAAGCGCTGTTTGCTGAAGCATTGTTCTTATCACGTCGCGAAGGGTTATCGACGTGGATTGTTCACCGTGCCCTATCACCGCGATGAGTTAAATGCTACTCGAGTAAAAATCCCGATAAGTCACGTTCCCCGTATATTAGATTTGGAATTTCCCTCTGTCTCCCCGGTGGATCTCATCGCGTGAAAATTGGAAAAGTTCAAAGCGGTCGGCCGGCATTGACGCCGAGGTTAGGGAAAAGGAGTGGAGGCAGGGCGGGGAGGATGGATCGGACAGGCCAGAAGAGGTGAGAACGAACGATCGGGAAGAGAAAAAAGTGGGAAAGAGTTAAAGAGAATAGTGCGAGGGGTGGACAGAGGAAATAAGAGAACGGGAGAGGGGGCTGGGGAAAGGAAAGGAGTGCCATTGTTCTTGGCGCCGAGGGGCGCACTGTTCGATTTCACGGAGTAAGGAGACGCCTGTGGAACGAATCAATTGCGCGAAAGTGTGCGTCTCGTTTAATATGACGGTTTCACGGTGAATGCTGATACTCTGATGACTCTTATAAAGCGACCCAACTCGGAACCTTTGCCGGTGAGGTCGCCTCTGAGGGGCCAGCAAACAATTTCATGCAACGAGTACCAACGAATCGAATCTTCCGCTTGTGCCGCGCAGTCACACCATGGATTGGAAATATAATTAATCTTCACAGTGGTTGATTTTAAATCGTGGAAATTAAAGTCATATTTAATGCTAGCAAAATATCTGTGCTTCGTTACGATACCAATTAGACTTCCCGTTTTCATTTAATTTAACATTTAATTTTAAAACTAAATGTAACGTCCTTTGCACGTGGATTTTGGAACTATTCTCTCATTAAAGTAATGATTCTTTCTGGTACATGGTTCATCGAAATCGGTTTTGCAGTTTTTGAGTTTTTCACTTTTATACATGCATACATGGCCGAATATTTTTATATAATCGTATAGATTACGTTAAAGTACCTTCTATAATTTTCCCGTAACGCGTATTCGAACCTTGCAGCGATAACGAAGAAACGGAAATACATACAGCGCAGCGAATCGTCAAACGGAAGAAATTAACCCACCATAAATCTAATCGTTTGACTTGGTTCCCTTGACGGTCTAATAAATTATCGCGTGCATGCCGTTTACACGACTGCGTAGTTAACAAATCGACTGTGGAATTTGAATAATTCAAACAGTTTACCAGAATTTCAAACAAAGCTCGTGTCACGCGTACTCGAATTTACCGGAGCAATAATTGCATCGGGAGGATTTGTTAATTGAATAGAACCGTCGCGCAGAAGGTACAAACGCGGGGCCGCGGTGTTTCGCGCGGGTTAATGCCCGCTTTCAAACGATTCCAGATCATTCGATATACTTGGGTTCCGCGTTCCCGGTGCTCGCGTTATTTAATCCGAGACCTCTTCGGGGGTCGATTAAACGGGACGGAAAAGAAGAAACGACCGCGTTACGACCCCAGCCAACGTATCCAGGGTGATGTTACGTAAACCGAATCTCTGTGTACCGTGCAAATGCCATTGCGAATTATGCATTCGGCAACAATAAGCGTGTGTGTGTGTGTGCACGTACGTTCGCGCGCGCGCGCACACGTATCTTTATCGCCGATATCGCTCGAAATCGTGTGTTTAATTACGCGAACACGTGACCCGCTAATCACGCGTCCGCCACACGACTTTTATTAATGATCATCTTTTTTCACGTCGCGTCGGTGAAACGTGCACTGGAACAATTATCAGGTTCATTATGGCGGGCTTTATTGAAAGGAAAATATACATCGTCACCGCAGAGCCGCGTCCCATTTCGATTCGCGCGCCGATATCTCGATGTCACTGTGCTTGTTTAAGGTAATTAACATGTTCCATGCAAAGTGGATTACCAGCCCGAATAGAAATTCTCACCGAGGAACAACTTTACTCGCATCATAACGAAGAGGAAACTTGCGCGTGATCGATGAACCGAATTCGATCGGGTCTCGGGTAGAGAACTCCAGCGAAACTGCAACTTTTGAATCCGACGAGACACTACCAAAGTTTAACAAGCGCTCGGGTCTCTTCCTCGCTCGCTTCTTCTTTACACCGATACCTGCGGATCATATCAACAGAGAATATCATTTTATTAGACACCCTCATCCATCATCCTAAAAAGAGCAAACGAAACAAAACCTCTTTGGAAGCTACTGTCTATCCGTACTTGTCGCTCGGCGAAACTCCTTTAACGGTGTTTTTACGCAGCCAGCTCCCATGGGAAGTTTTAACACATGGGTGTGGGAAGCCGGTGAACTCGCGAAACTTGGGAAAACCAAAGTTAGAAAAACCGCAGGCCACCGGAGAACTTGGACCTATAAATGCTCACGTGCACCTAAATCCTTCGATTATCCGCAATTCAGAACAACGTGCAAGTTCTCTAGCACTACTTGTTGATCATCGATTCGGTTAGAATTAAGAGTTGCCGAGATTGCGATAATGTTCCTTGCACTTGCAGGTAGGTATATAGGTATTACGAGACATCTGATTCGAACACAGAAGCTTTATCTCAACTCAAATGGAACATAAATCTAATCGACACTTAACTCGAATCCACCTTAGCCTCGCTTCAGCATATACATAATTTGTCGATTCATCAGTTTAACTTGAACGAACCAATAGTCGATTCTTCCCCGCACGTTCATTACATTAGAACCATCATGGAGCGAACAGAAGGCTACTTGTTGATCGCCGATCGGCTATTAAGACTCGCCCCCAGTTGCGGTCGCGTTTTTCTGGCCATGCAGGCGGCACCGAGATCACGCTACCGACCAGAGTTCGATTCCTGGACATCGGGCGTGTTCCAGTGTTCCAGTGTTTCAGTGGTTAACCTTGCGCGGTATTCACGGGCGACAACTAGCAATGGGCCACGGGAATGAATAGGTTTATACGTGGACTGCGTACTCTCTGATTGAGTCGACTCCTCGGTGGCCGCTGGCCCCAGTAACGGCGCACGTTCGCAAATACACGCGACGTATACAATTAAGCCGGGCCAATTATCGTGCATTCCATTGCCCAGGCCAATCGCGGCGAGTTCGAGGCAATTGCAGCGTTGTTCCTTCATAATCGACAAACGGGGGTCTCCGTAGTCCGTAGCCGAAGCGTGCGCGCGGTGTGCGTCGCCAAGCCCTTTATATTGCCGCACGACATGCGAGCGCCCCCGAATCGAACTGCTAATCCCGCGGCCCGAGACGAGATTAAAGCATTATAAATAAAGCCCCCCCGCGGGCTTTAATATTCATCGACACGATCCGTCGTGGGGCAGGAGTCTATTATTCGGCAGGGCTTTACACGGATTCGGAAACAGTTCGGACCACCCCGTCCGCCTTTCATCGGGAATCCTGGTCAATATACAGGGTGTTCCACCGCGAGCACAATGCTTAATTGTTTCCCATATTTCTGACAATATGGAAATCTCTTTGTGGAATCATTTGGCTCGTCACAGAGGATGAATATTGTGCGGCAGAAGAGAGTCGTTTCCGAAGGCAACGTATGAAAAACTTTCCCTTCGCTCTGTCAACTTTCGTGTAGGTATTTCGCGTATATTTGCCGTTGTCCGCGTGGCGCAACAGCAGTTGCAGGGCACACCGTGTATGCATATGCATATGCATAGACAGAGTGTAAAATATAAACCGCGCTTCTGTGTGTTTAATTCCGACGCTGGCTATCGGTGTATCAATGCCGGCCTTTAATGGCAGCCGCTCATAATTTAATAACTGTAATCGCAGCTCGCCGTGTACGATTAATTCCGCTAAAATGGCGCGCCGCTATCTCTCACCACAATAATCATCGAAATCGCGATTAGGGGCAGTTACCTACGCTTATGCGGACAATTATGTGCAACTTATTATTATGTGTAATAAAATGCTTTGCGTTTCATGCATATCGCCGCGAGCGCTCCCTGTGTGCGCTGAAAGAGGGAGCGCACCCCTCGAAAGCTTGGGTCTCTAAAAAATTCATACGTCGATGGTATCGGTAATTTCTGACTCTGAATCGTTGATGCCACGGTACACGAGACAAGTGTTTCATTTATACCGCTTAAATCTATTTGTATGCAGGTGGAGTTATCGAGGACGACAGGGAACAATGGATAAAAATATAAGAAGCTAGGTATATACACACGACCAAGAATAAAGAATCTTGGTGCAATCTTTCTCCTCTTTTACTCGACGCTGTTCTATGATCTCCGATATTCTCTGTCTAATACCTACGTGGTAAGTTAGGTACTGTAGAGCCCGATCCAGTTGCAGAGATCAAGAATCTCCATTTCGTGGCGTGTAGCCGTTTTATCGGTTTACGTAGATACACCATGCTCTGTCTGGCCGTTGATTGATTTACGAGCGATCCCAGGCACCTGCACCAGTCAGAATTCCATTTCAAGGAGTCGCGTTCGGCATCCTCTGGGGCTCGTGCAGCTCGAGAGAGGGCGCCGCGCCGTGCCGACTTTTCGGTAAATTTAAAGGGGTCCCGTCATTCTGACAAATTGTTCGCTTTGGTCGGGCGATCATAAAAAATGATTTAAGGCCGTCACACGCGAAGACGCCGCCGCGGAGACGGAGCCGCGATAAAAATATATTACCGCGGCTGGGAATCCTACGGCGCGGCGAGGAGCCTCGAACGTTTTATATACGGGAACGTATCCGATTTCCGCGTGAACAGTGTCTGGTAAACTTTCCTCGCGTCAATCGAGATTAATGTTCCACTGGAGCGATGCTATTTGTCTTCCCTACGCGCCCGCTTTTGCATAACGTCTTGTTCGTGAACGCCGCCAGATTTTCTGGAGGCGGCAGTCTAGTCAATCTTTGCTCCCCCAACCTTTGAAATATCACCCTCGTTTCTTTCGTGCCAGAACTTCTGATAGTTTTGGGTGAGGTATCACGTGTACGGTAAAAATCATTATCCTTTTCTCGCGGGAAATGCTGTTTCTAAATGCGAGCAGTTTTCTGTGAAGTTGATCAGTGTGGGAAGATAATTATGAAAGTTAAAAATCAATTTGAATGTAGAACAGGCCTGCCCCATCGGGTGCAAATACCTCCTGAATTTCTGGGACCCGGGCAACAGCCGAGCGCGGGTCTTTAAAGTTGCTACACATTGCGAAATTTGTAATAAGAGAACTGCATGAGTGTGCGTCCATGTAGGCTCATACCACGACTCTTTGCGATTCTGGGCGCCGGGTCAGGAGCCAAGCATGGAGCTATTTCGTTGCTCGGTTTCACGCTCGGCTGTGCTATTCTTTGCTACTATAGAATTATTTATTATGGTAAGGAACCCCGGGATGATGCATATGTGTAACAAGCAATAAAATTGAAAATATAGAAACGTATTATACAATTTCACCGAAACATAACATATTTAGAATGTTATTACTATAAAAATAAATAACTTACAAAGATAAAGAACAGAATTTCATGAACGATATATATACACACACATTTGCAAAAGTTAAAAATTATATACTAATAAATATATACATACATATTATATACTATATAATATATACTATATAATATAATAAAAAGTTAAAAATTATATACTAATAAATATATACATACATATTATATACTATATAATATATACTATATAATATAATATATACTATATAATATGTATGTATATATTTATTAGTATATAATTTTTAACTTTTGCAAATGTGTGTGTATATATATCGTTCATGAAATTCTGTTCTTTATCTTTGTAAGTTATTTATTGTTATAGTAATAACATTCTAAATATGTTATGTTTCGGTGAAATTGTATAATGCGTTTCTATATTTTCAATTTTATTGCTTGTTACACATATGCATCATCCCGGGGTTCCTTACCATAATAAATAATTCTATAGTAGCAAAGAATAGCACAGCCGAGCGTGAAACCGAGCAACGAAATAGCTCCATGCTTGGCTCCTGACCCGGCGCCCAGAATCGCAAAGAGTCGTGGTATGAGCCTACATGGACGCACACTCATGCAGTTCTCTTATTACAAATTTCGCAATGTGTAGCAACTTTAAAGTCCCGCGCTCGGCTGTTGCCCGGGTCCCAGAAATTCAGGAGGTATTTGCACCCGATGGGGCAGGCCTGATGTAGAAGGTAGAATCTTGGCATAGTTTAAACTTCATTAAAATTGTAATCTGAAATTACAGAATTCACTTTCACCTTTTCCGCACCCAAACCACTAGCTCTATTAACTCCTCCTTTCTTGTTCCGCTCTGACACTTCCCGCTCTTTGCTATTCGACCCTCCAACTTTGCTCTTTTCTTCTCAACTCTCGAACTCTAACTCTGGTCTTTACTCTTCGACTTTCGGCCTCCAACTGTGCTCCCCGTCTTTCGGACTTCTATTGCGCTCTTTAGTCACTTCTGCCTCGGTTCTATTAACATGTGTATTCGCACGCATTCACTCATCACCACAAAGTTTTATAGGTTTATTAATGCTGAAGCCTGTATTTAAAAAACAGCTTCAGATTCAGATTATCACACTTCGACATTACAAAATATATAATACCGAATTCTTTTCCGAAGAACGCTTACTTCATATTTTCGAGTTCCAACGCTACCATCGAAAATTACTTATTTATGTCGGGTTGTTTTGTCACATTGGTGGAGCATTTTACCTGCCCCACTTAAGTTTCAGGAAAATGATTATATGTGCGGTTATTTCCTGTTATGTTCTCTTCACAATTCAAGCGTAGTTGTGAAGAGTACCTAATGAACACTTAATGTGTTTACACAAAAAATTTAAAGAATTATTACAAAAATATGCGTTTTATAGATGTTTCTTTAAAAGTGGGGCGTATTGTATAGTTTTACTTATGCACATCCAGATCTCTTCGTTGCTGTTTCTCTGGCCAGGAGCACTGCTAACACCTAACTCCTCGAACCGCTTATCGTCCACGCAACTCACCACGCTCCCCTCTGTCGCGCAACAAGTACCCCCCATAAAATCTCGCCCCAGCTCGTGTCTCCTTATTTCTCCCTCAGTTGCGTTTAACCAGATATCTTTATCCCAACACGATCTACCTTCGTTCCGGTGGCTCGGGTTAAATTCACCCGCGGTATCGCCGCTGATCGTTGCATTTCATCGCAGCCTACTGTCCTTCGTTCTGTGCTTCTGACCTTAATACCGATCCTCCTGGTCGGTTAGAAAAGGGGCCACTATCGCGGCTCGATACTCGAACGACCTCGGCCGACAATGGCAAGTGGAAGCGAGGCACGCGATTTACGCGATACACCGTGAAATTCAAAGGGTTGTGTACAAGCTTCAGAGATTTCGAATGTACAGGACGAGCTAATTTAGCGCTCTGTCCTTTGAACAACTCTGTCGCCATTTGTTGCACGGTTGCTTCGTATCTTACTTGGCATCAAAGGTATCCCACGCTCAGAGACCCTCATTTATCCAATATTCTTCCCCGTTGAATCTCATTCAACAGATTTCAACCGATCCAAATGCGTGAATTTGCCTCTATGAGCCGTGATTACTGCCCTCTCCACGCCCCGTGCATAGCGTAATGGCCCAGATAAGGCTGTGAACAGAGTACATACACTTCCATGAGCTGCTGGTCGCCGTGGTGTATATGGAAGCTCTGCCAAAGACGTTGAATAAGAGGAATAGGGTTCGCCGATTCATCGTGGTGGGTGTATATAGGTGGTCGCTGGCAAAATAGGGGTGGACGCGAGAATGGGGACAACGCTGTTGCTATCAGCTACCGGGAAATATCTTTGTGTGTGTTTGAATACGAGAGGAACTGTTTAGAGAAAAGAATTACTGATAAGCGTAAGAATGGTTGAACGTGGCACTCGCGCCTTCAAGCAGATACAGTGTTTGCGGATTCTTTCTTGCATAGCGGCAGTTTTAGCGGCGCCGCGCGACCAGATAACGACACCCGCCAGTAAATTCTATTTTCTTTGGCCGCTTTTAAGCACGCGGTCGGAATTTATTCGCGCTCGACTCGCGATTTTCGTATATATCGCCGGCGAAGCTGGTTCAAGGGACGACTCGGTCGGTGGGAGCCGGCACCAGCAGCCGTTCGGCTGTTTTTGTTCCAGTTTTGAATTACGAGCCACAGTCTGACCGGAAAAATCTGGCCCATCGATTGGCGAAAGAATGAATTACCTTTTTCGAGCACGTTCCCCCGTGATAAATAGCCGAAGGTGTTGCCTCTTTCGCTCGCTCGATGGGAAACCATTGTATCCACGACCGATTATTGGCGGTCCATTGAGAAATAAATGGTTTTGAATTATTGCGCCTGGTAATCTCGAGTTACGAACGGGCACGAGCTTCCTGCGATTGCCCGCGATGGTGCACACGAAGCATTGTCGATTCTTTTTAGTCGTGGAACGGTTTCACGCGTATGGGATGTTTCGTGAAAAGCTATCGCAATTTCAATGAAGGGAGAACCGAGTAAATTGTGATAGTAAAATCTGATTCAGTCTCCAATTTGTGGAGCCACGTTTATCTTCTCATCGGTTATTCTAATCTTCGCGCGAATATTAAGCAATAACAGAAACCGCAGGAAACCAAAGGCACATCGAAATCGGAATTATGTTTCCATGTAACGTACCTACTGCATTCATCCACAATGTTATCCCCGCATGTCATGACACATCCTGTGCAACCAACCTCGTCTGTCCCGGCAACGATTCGATAGTTGACGCAAGCTTTCATAGATATTCGTGGCGCGCTCGAGGGAAACCACCCTGTTGTCCCAACAGCCCGGAATCTCCAAGTGCATGTGGCTGCAGTTGCACTTTTCTCGCGATACAGTAACAGCCCGTGAATAGTATACAGGAACCTGTAGTTACGAGAAATCACGATGGATTGTGTTGCGTCGATGGCACAGGAACATGGAGGCGTGCAAATGAAAGGCCCTGAACGCCGCGCCGCGGTAATCGAAGATTGAATCATACCGCTTGAAAGAGAAATCGAATTGCGGTTTTGCGGCTTGCCGTTTCGTTCCATAAATAGGTTGCTTAAAACAGATAGCATTTCATTAGATTTCGCACATCATTTTACGCGCAATACTAACGCGAACGGCGTGCAAGTATAACGGTTGCAAGGATTAATTTAAAAAATCCATGTAATATGAACGCGTTATCCGATAGCAGGCTTTAGAGTTTAATTGAAACCGGAAAATCCTCCGAACCTCTAGCCTCTCCCCATGAACAAAAGATCTTCTACTTAATAACGGTCCGAGGGGGCATAATTCTTAATTACCCTCCGATCAGGCAGACCCTCTTAAATGGAAGCAACAAATGAAAAATGGAAGTTTATTCGGGTCAACGACGTAGTCGGCGATTTGCAGATCCGCGGGGACGCTGAGGATCGGCGATTGGTCGAAAACTTTCGACGTCTTCGCCGTGCGAAGACCACTTTTCTGACCCAGTGAAGCTGAATTAATAGTCAGTCACTCGGCCGGTTTCCTTTGTTGATTGTTCTTGCCCGCTTGCCTCTTCCTTTCCACCCGGATTCGTAGCTCTCTTCTAGTGACTCTATACTCTTCCCGCAGAAAGTCTCATTTATTCCTCATTCCCCAATTATCTACCAGCGACAAATACGGTTCCAGAAACGAGCAGCCAGATTATTCGTTCTTCTGATTCCACCTGATTTAGGGAAGTTCACCTCTCCTCATGTTTTTCGACCCGTCGAGGGAACTCGCGCAATCCCGTTTGCAAATGTTCCCCGTTTAATTTTTGCTCCTCTGGCTGGCACGCTCTCGCCTTCGTTAAGCTCTCGCAGACGGAGTGCCTGAGACTCGTAAAAAGCGCAGACGGATCCAGGGGTGTGCGGTATAAAGCTAACGTAGTTTACTGAAACTGCTATAATGGGTATCGCGTAAAAGTTAACACCATGGGTCATTGTTGGAGGTTTTAGGGTGATAACAGACGATAAGGTTCAGAAAAATATCTGATGAGCTTTGAATGTGATTAGAAAACTTTCTCCCAGCTTGGATTGATTTATTAAAGTTAAGTGACGAGGTTGAACGCACTCGACACGCTGGTCTGCGATAATCATCGCGGCCGGCAAATTTGCACCTCCATGTTGTTTCTTGGGGCCATACACTGCGGTTCAATAGCGGTGTTCCCTGACGCTCGATAGCGGTGCTCCAGATAACGGATGGCCGTGAACCTTGTTGCGGCAGGTTGTATCTTATCCCATACCAGCTCGAATACAAAGCGAACTTCGTTTATCGCTGTACGGGGGACAGTGCTCACTAAAAGTTATCGCTTGCGCGTCAATTGTTTTGGCTAGTTTCGGCCCGATATGAATGGCGAGTGCATTCGAACGACAGTGAGATAGGAGGTGGAGTAACTCGGAGATTCATTTCACGAGCTTTGGAATGACCAGCAGTTGGAAGCATTATTGTGTTGCCTTTGAACGATGAATAATTCTTTTTCAGTACCTTCTAAGTTTTTAAATAAATCGGGGGCAAAATATTTACGGTATTCGATACTGCGATTATTAAACTTTAAGCGGATAAGATGTTTGTAGAATTTCCCAAAAGCCTTCCGATTGTAGAAAAAGTGTCATGCTTTCTCTAGAAATGAAATATGAGAGTGTGAGAATTTCAACTTCGAAAAATTGCAGGTCGCAAAAAATAATGAACTAAAGCGAGAGGGAAAAGTTCAGGGAGAAGTTCGCGCAAGTTCGTTCGAAATTAACTAGCTTCAGCCACTGATTATAATGGTTCGCGTAACGTAGTGCTGCGGGACCGGAACTTTTTGGCTCCCCAGTGTCCCTAACATCGTTTGTATGAAACTTTTCTCTGTCAAAAATTGCAAATTATCGCAACGCCATTTATGTGGCGCTAAACGTGTGTAGGACATTAAAAGCACAAGGGAGAATGCAGAAATATATATATTTACTACCTATGAATGTCTTATTATTGTGTTTGTTAATGTAGTTTTATATTCTTTTACCTTCTTTTATTTTAATAGATATCTCTATCAGTTTCTACTCCCACAAAAATATGTCATTTGACAGCTTTTTCTCAGTCATCGTTTACAAATGCTTCCACCCAACCAATGTCTCAGACTATCTGAGATATTCGATAATACTGCAGGCCCAAAAGAGGAGAAAAAATTAAAAAAAAAAAAGAAACGAGGGTAGAAAACGAAAAAAAAAGCCGTCGGTGCAGCACTAACAATAAGATTATTGGCTTGAGCACAATTCAGACTAATTTACCGGCGAACGAGGACACTTTCATTCGGCCTCCCGGCATGCATCGTCGATTGTGCCGTAATGTTCCATTGTATTCGCGCGACGCGGTCGTCGACGAGTCTGAAAACACGCGAACGCATCGCCACACAATCAGTGAAAGAGTAAGATGACTCGAGCCAGCAGTCGGAGCTGCGGTTGTGTAAACAGTGTCGGTGGGAGAACTGGAGAGTGGTGTCGCGGAGAAAAACAGGGGGATATTCCAAGGAAGTCGATGCATAACTTACGAACACAGCGAAGGTGTACGCGTGTCTCCATCGCGTGGCGGATGTGTGCGTAGGCGTCACCTTCGCGACGCCGAAGAACCACCCTTTTAAGCTCTCTCCTCCCCCTTCCTGTCGTGCATTTAGACAACGACCGCTCGCATACACGTGCATACGAGCACGGTTCAATCTAACGTCACCCTCACGGCACGTTGTCATCGAGCACTTTGAATTTGGACCAGTCAGAAACCGACGAGTCTCCTTCCACCTTCCACCATCCGTGCGTTTGGATGCCCTCCGTCTCGTTTCTGACGGCCAGAAGCACGAGCAAATTGAAACGGCCGTGAAGCAAGAGAACGCTCGGTGCCATTCACTGGAGGGGCGCACGTATGTCAAGGCACGATCTCGCGTACATTTCGACGGACGTGAAACGAGATTCGAACGTCCGTGCACCGGCCGCGCAAAGAGACACGGCATTAGGTGGCGATGCCACGAAACGTTTTTGCCGTTATCTTTAATCCTGAGACTCGACGTGCCTCGACTTCCATCGTCGACAAAACCCACCCCTCCAGGGATGGCGCGCGAGGATCAACTCGTTTATGATGCTCTTGCAGCGATTCGGAACATTTGTATACGCGAAGGTATATTGATCGAAACTTCTATTGTTTTCCTGGTGACATAGCCCAGCTTGAAGCGCAACGTTGGGCGCACTTACGGTATGGACTACTGATGTGTCTGACCGCGCACTGGGCGGCACTACTTGCTCATGTTACGAGGCAAGGAGACCTATACGCTTCCCCAAGAGAGCCCAGAAAGGAATTTTTTCTCTTCTACTTATGACTTCTATTTTCATCGTGGCTATGGTGTAATCTTGGCGCACATTTCTTTAACATATTAACTTATCACCGTCTGCTCAGTTGCTCAATGACAACGGGAATGTGAAACAACGATGAATCATTTCCATGCTTGCGTTTATTCCACTGCCGCGTCTTAGATTAATATTAAAAGCGCACCCGCTGCGCGTTATCGCGCATACACGCTTGAAAACTTTAATCACATAGCGCGTACCCTTCGGACCAGCGGGCGAGCAGATTCCGCGCCACGTTTTCCCCCGGCCCCGAAAATTAGTCTGGCATGATTAAAACTGCATGCCTTAACGCCTCACAATTAAAACTACTGTGAAAAATGTAGGCGTAGCGCGTTAGTTGCCGTTCAAGGCAGTCCGTATCAGGAATTTAATAATACGCTCACGAGAAACTTAACGAAAAAGCCAATCCTGCTATCGACCGCTACCATAAACCCACCGAGCCAGGTGATTTAGTGAATAACCATCAATCTTGGCTGTTTCAGTGTCACGCGTACCTGGAGGCCGCTGCTACTCACAACGACGACGAGGAATCTTCGAGTCAGCAATCAGGAGCGACGCATTGATGCGCCGGCGATCGATCCGCGGCGGAAGTGACGAGGCACCGACGACGGGCCGCCACGGAAATCTCGATAGACGTGAGTAAATCCATTCTACAACGTGTGTGAAGTCGAAAACACGTCTATTGTTCGGCCAGCGCGATGAAATACTGTGGGTCCGGTGGATTCTCTTCGCCGGAGGATCGCGTTGAAGCAATCTTGGCTGTGTCGAACAAGGGGTAACGAGATGGACATGGAAGTGGTGCGCAGGAAGAATGCAGAGGAACTTTAATTTCGGAGTAAACCTGAGAAGACGTACGGGACATATGAAGTAAAGTGTTTCTTAAAGACCAACTTACGAATCTAATTACGTTTGAACCACTGTAACCTCGTAAGAATTCGAGGGAAACGTTCCAAAGGTCTGTTCGAGTCTCCAACACTCTGTTCATCTACGTTTTCTATAAACGGTTGGAGATCCTCTGAACGTTTAAAAATTGCTCGCACATGCGAACAGAAACGGGGAAGCTGGAATCGACTGTGTGTTTCGAGGCAGGTTCCTCCGCGGTACAGTGACTCCGTGGCCGTTCTTGCCCGAAGAAACGGCGAGAGAAAGGGTCTGTTAAGGGTTGATGATATTACCAGCGATATGTATATACACAGTCGGAGAGACCCAAATTACCGGGGCAAGTGTGCGGTGCACCGCAGCGCATTCTCGTTCGCGCTCGCATTCGGATTCATAACTGCTACGACCGCCAGTTTCAGCGAAATGGAGGGCGCTTAACGAATGCCGGAATTACCGGAAGGGTAGAATTATACCGGGGGTGCTATCGAGGGTTCCAGGTCCCGGGAGAACGATACTTGTATTTTTAGTGCGAATCGATATGTCCTGTCGCGGCCAGGAGGAGCAGGTTGAATTTAAATTTCCAAAACAGGAATGTATCTGCTTGGATTATTTGTGCTGGATGTAGGAGGGTCTCGAGGTTTTTCCCCAACCGTCTGCTTCGTTGCAAATGTATACGGATTATGTCTATTTTAAAATGTGTACTGCAACTCGATTCGAGTCCCTCTCGGTTATCTTCGAATCACCGATGGACATTTCGATGATATCCCTTCCTCGACTGGTCATGTTAAGGGGTCTTCGTAGTGTGACGGCTGAAAAAACTGAATTTTTCGGAAATTAAAAAATCTTCTAAAAATCTAAAAAGTTTTTTCAGCCGTCACACTAGGAGGACCTCTTAGAGAGCTACAACTAGGACGAAACATATTTGCAGACTTATATACATATAGACGATCTTCCTATGCCGATCACTTCTGACACATGGTAAGGAATATACCATACGTATCCTGTGAACCTAAATTGCGTGAGCGATGCAATAGTATCCCATGACCCTCCATATGGGCTAATGTTCCTCGTGACGCGAGTGAAAAGGTCGCAACGACACGTCCGCGAGACGAGATCTCATGCGTGTCACTCACAGTTTGCGACACATCGAACGGCCAGGTTCGCGTTTATTTTCCCGTTATGATGATTATGATCCGTCGCATTATCGGCAACCACGCCTAAAGCCGATAGAGCATCTGGTTGTCCCAAAGGCACATGTGCGTATCGCGAGCCATTTATTCAATTCGGATTCTGTAAATCCCGCCTGCAACGCGTCCTCGCAACCCACGGTATCCGTTCGTCGTATCTCCGCCGCAGTACCATGTAATATTCCTCTGGATCGTGTTGCACGGGCGCAAAGGATACCGGTTTCCAGTATCGGGGCAAGCGTGTATCGACGCGAAGTAAAATTACTCATCGTCGATGGAAATTGGATGCGCCCAGAGCTAAGGGAAATGGCCACAGCCGGCGTTATTTACAACACTTATGTGGCTGCGTGTGTGCGCGCGTACCTATACGCCGGTTCGCCAGACTTCAGTTCCTTTTCGAATGCCGGCCAATTTGTCGGGACAGAGACAGGCGGTCCTGGAATCAAGAAAATGGGAGCAGAGCAGGTGTACTGGCGCGTTGATCATGAAATAGAGACCGTATCAGAAAGGATGAAAGGGAACATCCGGTGACCCTGTTTCGCCACCTTTTCATACGCACCGGGCGCGGCGTAACTGAAACGAAAGTGGGATTCGCCCGCACTGGATAAATGAGCGCCAGGATTGCCGTGGAAAAACGTACGACTGCTGCGAAATCGAAGTTATGACCGGTCGATGGAGTCGGCTAATCGCGATTACATCGCGCTACCACCGCTCACCGTACCGACCTTCCAGTTAGCTTATAACCCCGGCTAATTGCGATTACTTCGTGCCCCTACCGATCATCGACGTCCTGGTTAGTTGATAGCCGCGGATAATAGCGATTACGTACCGCTACGTGCCCGCTATCGATCGCAATTTCTTTCGACTCGTTCGCCAGGAAAGGCGCAACCGGCAGCGAAACTTGGCTATGAAAGTTGTAGCTACGGTTTATACGTGGTGTGACCAAGCCCGCTTTACTCAACACTTTAGGGCAATAACTTCGGAGCGATGACTTTACTTTAGAGCAATAACGCGAACACTAACACTGCTGTTTACTTTAGCGATAGCGTAACGATCGCCTTCGGGGGGAATCCGCGGTGTGCTAGCTAGTATACCTACCACCGTAACGAGCGGAGATTAGTCGGACGTGTTGGCGAAAGTTAATCCGTACGAGAGCGCAAGTTCCTAACGAAATCTCTCGGACGAGCGAGTTCAAGTGTTTCTGAAAAATGAAGTTTCCACGTTTGACCCGTGAAGGTACTGGAAAAGTTGCTCGTCCCTTTGAAGCGCACAGAGCACACTAAATTCTTTACGAACCCTTAGCGCAACCGGTAACAGTTATCTCGTCTGTCCTTTATCCCATTTTCCTTTGTTCGGAATTACATTTTCCACCCATGGAACGGCCAGACAGGATTTGCCCCTTCTCGAACACCGACCGATGTTTTTCTTTCTCGCTGCCCCCGACGGGTATGTACCTGTTCGCCTTAGATCGAGCTGAAGAGGCTACTAAACCCTAACCAATTTTACAGCCGCTCGTCGATATATAAACTCGTAAAAGCGAAATTCAATACAGCTCGCGCGGGACCAGCCCGCCTAACAATAAAATATTTATACGCGACAATGATGCTTCAAAGACCCCTCCTGCTCCTTTCTTATTTATTTCCCGTAAATATAAAATCGAACGCTCGATTTACGCGCGCGCGGGCACGCTGACGCGAGTACAACGCCCGTTCTTTTCTGGAAATCTGCAATAAAACGAGCCCCGGGACCCGCCGCCCTGTCCCCCTTCTGGACAGTTCATACTCGAACGCATCTTCGTCGACAGATTGCATTTGAGATTCTGGCGGGCAACGGGAAATGTCACCGATCCTTTTGTTTATGGCGTACCCGGCTATCCCGCGATGCATGAATCTCCGGTTCTCCAGACAGTCACTGAGCCTGCATGCACCCTGTCTCTCGCGTCAAAAAGTCACGTCCTCCTGCGTAAATCTTCGTTGAACGGCGGGCTAAGTCTGGAGCGAGACAAGAGACAGCGGGTAATCAACGATGCCGATGCGGTCGACAACTTTGCCATTATCGTGGCCGAAAACATGACCAGAGGAACCGCACCATCATCGTGCCCTGTATGGTAGATAACAGTCTGTCGGTCAAATAATAGTCGGCAAAACGCGTACACGTTGCCCCGTTTAACAACAAATTCGGCTGTATTTGTGCGTCAGGGATGTTACAGTTAAATAAATAGAACCTTTCGTGCCGATCGTATATCATTTATGACAGGAGCGTCAGTCGCCGTTGAAATAAATTTAAATTTATCTCGTGCTTCCTTTCCCCGTTATACTTGTCAGCGTCATAGAGCTGTACAGCGAGGCCCATATATGGGGAATGCCGAATAGCTGACGGGAAGAGTAGCGAAGGAATGCAAAGTGTGAATGTTGACAAAGGAGAAACAGCAAAGTTTTTATAGCGACTCATTGCCGTCGATAACTGCGCGTACACTTCTCCACCCCCCTCGTGCATTCTAGGGGAAATCCACTGGTAGATGAATTAAGATGAATCGCCCAGTATATCGCTGTGTGTTTTTAATGCCGAATTAACTCGTCCCTGAAAGTTTAATCGTTTCCAGTCGGCTCATTGTCGTGTGGGGGGGGGGGGGGGGGCAAACACAGGCGTCTCGACTCGTCCAGACAACAGGGCAGATGCCTAGGCCGGCAGCTGTTACAAATTCTAACAAGCAGAGACGCAATCTCAC
The DNA here is from genome assembly GCA_963855975.1 of Andrena chrysosceles. NCBI lineage: Eukaryota > Metazoa > Arthropoda > Insecta > Hymenoptera > Andrenidae > Andrena > Andrena chrysosceles. The sequence continues at coordinate 1,362,579 of OY979766.1, read as the reverse complement.
GCTAGATCGACGCGCTTATCTCGAGTATACAGAAGCAAGCGTGCGGCGCCGTAATTTTTAGCAATCAGCCCAACCTACCCCCCACCCAGCCCATTTCCCGGCCCTGCCTTATTCGTTTTCTCCGCGTAATCACGTCCACTCGGGCGAACTTCTTTGCCCGCCGCTTCGGCAAACAACTCGTAACTCCTTCCCCCTCCCGTATCCTCGAGGAAAAAGTTCTCCGCCTTGGAATACGTATTCGAGCGATCCTTCCGCGCGGGAAGGAACGAGACGGGCAGGGAAGGGAACGCGATCGATTACTGGAATCGATAGTAACAGCGAGCGGAACACGCGCTAGATTAAAGCGGGGTAGTTTCGTTCGCGAGCAAGTTGTAAATAGAGACTTTTATCTGAGGGTAATTCCTGTGTTTCTGGCTGTGCGATAGCCACCGTTGCGCGTCGCGAAGCAACAGTAAAGCTGGTCGCGGTGAAATCTTGCGCTGCCGCGTTTATCAGTGTAACCTGAAAAAATAGCAGTCGATAAGCTGAAGTTTCTCCCACTTGGTTGGTTGCGCACAACCGCTTTTCATACGTCCCCTTCCGGCGAAGACGGTCGTTAAGCTCAGCTGGGGTGTCTCACTTTCGAGGCCGCTTACATTCGACCGGTGGAAACACAGCGATATCCCAGCGCAATTAGCGCAATAAAACTTCTGCCGAGAGACGTTGCGTTTAAACGCCTATTAAAAGCCTAGAGTGGAGCGTTAAGTCGTCGCGGCGATTTTAATCGGCCGAGACGTAAACGGCTTCTTCCTCGCGTTTCCTTGCAACTTTATTGTGGATAGAAGGAATAGGGTGAGTCACCTGAAGCCTGTTCTAGGGGTCTGCAAGATGATACCCCTTGGGGCTGTAAGCCATCTAACCTATTTCTTTGACGCTAATTATAGGCTCAATATCCGTGCTGAAGCTGCAAAATAATATAAAAAGCTCATGCTACGATTTATCATTCCTACGTCTACCTACTTATCTTTGCCAAAAAAATTAGCCAGCTTCCAGTAATCCCTCGATTGTTCCTCGCTCCCTGAGCACCAATCGATCATCAGGCTCGCACGATTCCTGCCCCTTCGTCTAGCTTCTTCCGCGCCAGGACATCACCATGATTTTTAGCCTTTTCACGACGGTACGCAGATTCATCTCAATTAGAGCGCGTTATTACGCCGGAACTGGATTCGTCTCGTGTTACAAACTACAGCGTGGAGCAGGAAATGACGGACCGGGGGCAAGTTAGTTTCCGTGAACGGTAGGGGGTGCTGGCAGGGCGAGGGATGGTGCATTTGCCTGCATATACCTCGGCAAGATAAGGGCGAAATTTCAGGGTTGCCGAATGGGCTGCGAAGCCCAGGCCATGGCCTACATTCCTGGCCTGACGATAATAATTCCATGCCTCGGCTCTGTGTGCTGTTGAGCGCGCGCGTGTATGCGCGTGTACGCCTAAGTAACGCGGCCGACCATCATTCGGAAGATGGAAGTTGGTATGAACCGTTGGCGGCTCGATGGAGTTCATTAATTATGAACACAAAAGCGTGTTTCAACGCAATTTTCGACCCTCCAGCATCTATTGTAACTCGCAGATAATACATCATTATTATTTCGCTCCATAATGGCCGTTGGTGAGCTGCACTCCCGCTGGGTAACCAAAAATAGCCGAAATGAAATTCAAAACGGGCAAATTGAATGCTGACAATGATGGAGAATTGTAAATGGCGAATGTTATTAGAAATCGGTCGATATGTAGATATCCCGCGATTCACGCAGTGTATCCAGTTTCCGACGTGCCAATTTAAAAAAAAATTGATCCGTTTCGTGTTTCAATACTAAATAGCGAATATCTGTGTCTATGTACTCTCGAAATGGAGGAACTTTGTTTTCAATTTCATACTGTCCTGGAGAGCATCGATACGAGCTGCTCGGGTGGATTATTTGCGTTCAAAGGATAATGTAAACATGCCTCCTTTGGTGCACTCTTCTTTACAATTGAGTATGGAATGTGATTCTAGTGTCTAGAATATTCATTCTGCTTTGAATCTCTCTCGTTATACTTCCAAATCTCAAGCTCTTTTTTCCCATCAAAGTCATTCCGTCGCTTCAGTTGCATCTCAATTTTTCGGGACCATCATCTGTTTCAAAGGAAGTTAGGGATTTTTATCCAGTAGGGTAGTCCATAATAACTCAGTCTTCGAATGGCTTTGAGTACAAGAATCTCATTTAAACGAGGATAAAACAGTTTGGAGTGAAAGGTATTAGAACAGCGAGTAGACCAAGGAAAGAACATGGCCCGAATAATATTTCTTCACCCATATAACCCTGGTATCCCGAGGCGCTAATATTCGTAACAATACTGTGCTATACGTGTTCGGCTCTTATTCGGTCGCTTTTATCTGTTTACCTAGCGCGGCCAGGAAAATTTGAGCCGTGCCACGAAACAGCACGATACAGCTCCGCAGCGTACAACACGGAATGTGTCGGCAGTAATTGCCGTGGTAATTACGGTACGTCAGGTCATCGACTACTGTGTCTGTGTAATGCGAGTCTAAACGCGACTTCCTACGTGTATTCCGCAACGCCGATACCATGGACTTCTTTTCGCTAAAAGCTAGAAAGCCAGTCGCGATGCCTTGAAAATCCTAACACGAGAGCTCATTATATTCTAGTTCCATTTTGGCTAATTAATTTTCTGCTTACTTATATTATTTGCAAGAATAATATTAATGTTTTTGCACTGCTCTGCAGAGAACGTGGAGAAGTGGGCAGAGGCTGAAGATTTACAATCATTTTCGTAATTTACCGCTGACAATCTTCTCGTTCCTCTCGCTTTCTCTCTCGCTCTTTTTCCTCGAGGAATGAGAACGCTTCGATAAGATTGCAGGAGGAAAAACTTAGATTCCCAATACAGGGAAACGCCGATTATCTGTAATGGAGTTCCTGATCATTGAAGACTGCGCTGCCTCAAATAAAATGGGGCCCCTGATAATCGGAAATCGAATAATCGAAACTCCATTGCAAATAATTTAACTTCCTCCCTGCTTTTTCTGGCTCGCTTCGATCGCGCAGGATTTAAATAACTCATCGGGCCTTATTAACCCATATCGGAAATTGTCTGGCGAAAACGAGGTGGATCGTTCGGTGCTTAAGCCTTGAGAATCGATCAGCGCCGATTCGATGAACCCTCGGGCTTAATCTCAATGTGAAATCGTTAAACGTAGGAAAGTTAGACGGGGACCATCCAGCTTTAATACTTGGTACATGTCTTTAACCGTGAATTTCTTAGGGAAATCGAAATTCCAATGTAAACGCAACCGGCAACAGACGATAATAAATTGAAAATCGTGTACAGATGATTAGTATACCAAATTATGCTGTCCGTGGTTAAAATTATCATGAATGTCATGAAACTTTAATGTTTTACCTTTTTTTTCAAACGAGCAATTCATTCGTATAGAGTATAGACTATAGGCCATAGGGCGTCACACCGATGTCTGACTTTTCATAGATTGTACTACTTAATTCTCGGAAGCCGCGTCATTAGTTTCAACTGCTACCTTCCAGTATCGATTTCACTTGAAGTTCTCCACAATTTCCATAAACATTAGTCTCATAAAACACTCTAAATACCTTGGAGGACCAAGCAGAATATTTTAATAGTCAAATTTCGCTGAGATTCTGAACCGTGTTTTACTTGTTTCAACTCGTACGTTTCGGTACAGACATTTTTCTAAAATTTCGGCGATTAAACGCCACCAGTCAACGAAACGACCTACATACCACGGAGGAATAGCGTGGAATGTCCGAGGCGTTCGTTAATTAATCAGTCTGAGCGATAATTTCGCCGTGGCCTGTTGCCACGCACTCGTTTTACGCACTCGGTTTTGTTTATTGCAACGGGACACCGTAACGTTAAAACAAATCGCCTGTAGTCCGTGTATACTGGTGTGCCACTAAATCATTGGCGTCGTTACTATCGGGGCTGGGTCTCGCACGTGCGTGAATATGAATTATACCTACTATCTGGTCGATCGCTATTAACCCGCGTAAGCGCCTCGAATGGTCTCGCGCATGAGTAATTGCGGGTCTCGAAAAAACGTGATCGTGAAAGCCTAATGAACTCGCATCTCCGCGTGCCTAGCGCGATAAACTTTGCAAATCTCGGATCGGAGTTGTCGCAGACCACCTTTAATACAATTGAAGCGTCATTGTGGGAAACACTGTAAGTGCCAAAATTAAATATTTTGTTTTTTATCGGAAAATGTTCTACGTGCCAAAGGTAATACTGTAGTATACAATTTAATTTAGGACACTTACAGTGTTTTCTACAAGGACTCCTTAATTCTTTCAAAAACACCTCTTTCATTTCACTCTCCACGATATCAATATTTTTCAACGAGGAGCTAATTAAGCAGATTTCCTTTTTACCTGATAAATCAACAGGTTTTTCAAGTATCCAAGAAACGTGATCGCAAATCGATTGCCCGTCTGTAGCTCGCGCCCGTTTCTCAATCTAACTTGCTCCTTATCCTGACACTATCATAATTACCTCAATCGTAATTAGTCCAGCTAGGATCCCCGAGTAAAACGCGCCGGGCAAAAACGTTGACACATCGATCTCGAAAACGTCGCCACAGTGTTTTACCACGCGACAGTATTATTCTCTGTTCTGGTATTAAACGACCGCAATTACTTAGTTCCTTTGGAGCAACACCATGTGGTACCTACCGCTTCAGTTTTACCAGTGGCCCTTCCAAAACTCCGGCTCTAATACTGTGCAAATGTTTCGCAGCGGTGCCGCTTTGATGGTTGAACGATTAATTTGCGCTCGAACGTCGATGGGCGGCATTGAAGCGTCGACTTGGCGCGCAATCTCCAGCATAAAGTAATTCCCGAGTTTCAGCCGATGGTTTTATGCGTGTTCATGCGCCTGTATATACCCTCTTCGAACTGTCATGTGCAGTAGAATCGAGTAGAAGCTGGCGGGCCCCTATTCGACGAGAAGCTTGATGTGTCGAAGCCTCAATTGCCACCCTCGCATGCAGCACCACGATCCGATCCTCTTCCTTGGCTCTATCCGGCGTACGGGCCTACAGACGTCCACGCGTTTCGCCGATCCGCCGGCTTATCGTTCGATACATCGTTCGAGGCCGCGCATCACCTCGCATACGTTAAGGCGATCCACTCCATACCCGTTGATCACGGTTATTCGCTGGTCTAGTCCGTTGGCTGTGGGTGTCGGGCTACGGATTGAAATCGTGGGGATTTGGATGTCGCGAAATGGGGAAACACCGTACTGCTTTGGCACCATACAGCGTGGCGGACCACACGGCAAAGAGAATCGTCTCTATATCGCGTGCATTCTGTAAGAGGTAGAAGCATGCGGTTCTATTCATAAAATTTATAGGCATGCCGGAAACAGAATTGCTTTCGAAAAGGAAAAGTTAACATCGGGGAAAGATGAACATCATTTTTACATGAAAAAGGCATACATGTAAATGCGTCGTTTCCGTTCATCGCGGAGGCGAAAACTTTCGTAATAAAACACAGCGCCACGCGGTGCCACTCATATCCGTTAAACTTTTTTCAATATTAAAATCGTTACGGCAGACACGATATTACTGCTGCTATATTTCGTAACAGCGTATCCACTTTGTCTTTGGCTACTGGATTTATGCAGGAAAACCTCGTGGGCAGCCTTAAATAGTTCGATTGGTGCGATTGTGTGACAAATGAAAAGAGATTTCAGAAATTCTTCCCTTCCATTTACGAACATTCTTTTATTCATATAATTGATAGCATGCTACTGCTTTCCGCTATTCCAGAGATTTGTGTGGTAATGGCCGTTATATTTGATGGAGCCCACGTCCCAGGGAGGAAGATCGATGGACTTATCGATCCAGCTTTGGCCACACCGTAGAACAATGGCAGCGTATTCTTATACCGCTCTCTGCTCGCTTTTTAATTCCACGAGGTAGGATTGCAACGGGGAAATATGCTCCTTGCCTTCGGAAAGAATATGTTCCGAATTCCTCTGCCACTATGAAATGCGCAACAAATCTGACATTCCTCGGCTACTGTTCCAATATTGGTAGAGAGACTGTCGGAGTTAAATAGTAATATTCCCTCCGTTCGTGGCGACACTCTAAAGGCGGGGCGCCGCCTTTCAGTTTCTTCAATTATTTCTTTCGACCCAATTTAGAATAATTCACGGTCGATAATTAACCCTCGAACGAATTGTCGAGGGACGAATTAGACCTGACATCGCTCGAGGGTTCTGGGTATGTAATAAAATCACGCGACATCCTCCGAGGCGTGCTCGCCGGACGAACAAAATTAATCACGCTGAGTTATCGCGCTTCAAAATCGTAATAGCAATAATTTTCCAGCGCGGCGGGGAACTTTGCCGTTTCAGCTGCTGTTAAATTCGCCACTTACGTTCTAATATCCCGATACAGAGCGTTATTAATTATCGCGTCGTGTCGTACCGCTGCGACGATCGTGAGTCTTCGTTATTATGCATTATCGGCCGTGTTTCCGTGCCAGTTCCGTAATTACGATTTCATGTCATTCATCCTGTTGTCGGAACCTGTATCGCTATCCGGATATTATTATTGAACGATATTGGCAATCACGGGAGAAGTGGGAGAGGGAAGGGTGCAAAGTACGTATAATTGCGTTCTGTGAGATTCAGTGTGACCGGATGCAGCTCACAAGAGGATCAACTGCACGGCGTGTCGATAAAATACAAGGATTATTCAATATACAAGAAAACAATTGTTCGCGACCTCAAATATGTTCTTTGAATATCTCATGAAACGAGATAAGGACTCAGATGATACTTACCAAATGCCCCGAGTTTCGATCGAGGCACACTCTCTGTCATCCGCGTTCTCCAAACAACGAAATATACCTACATCGGGCTTGATGGCGAAGCGAAAAGGTGACTGAAACTTCCAACAATCATCTACACTTTAGAATACATTCCACGCATACCAGCTTCGCGCCATCACTCACGATTCAACCCCCGCATAACTCCGAGGATTCTACCGAGATGCAGACGGTGTTCCGTGAAAATTCGCACGGTCGAGTCTGGAGGTATGCTGGGTAGTGGGTACCACCGAAAACGATCGTGCATCGTGCTATTAGGCGCGATGAAGTCGCGGAACGCGAGCCATCGGTTGTGAACGAGCCAGACACGACGCAGCATTGTATGCAGGGTGTATAAGGGATATGCATATCGTCTCTCGCCGAGCATCGTACAACAGATCCATCAGGAGTTACTGGTGAACGTTGTAGCGCAAGGCTGGTGAGTTGTAAAAGCATCGATACCACCCACCCCGCCTCCTCCGTAAATTCCTTCGAACGATAATGCGCGCTTGGTGGTGCCGCACGAATATTCTTTAAATAACGGCCGCAAGAAGATATTCGAAGTAATGGCGGGAGCGAGTATCCGTCAGTCGTCACGCCGTAGATCGCATTCACGTGTTGCACGGCTGCGGAACAAAGGAGAACGCTTTTCCTCCATCCATGCACGCTCATTGTCTTTGCGTGCCTACACGAGGGAGTATCGATACTCGAGGTCTACAATACGTCTGAAATTTCTATGCAGGGATAGGTCGACAAACTCCGCCGTCTGAGAAAGCCCGCGATGTTTTCATTTTTAATCTTGTTGTAGTAAAACGAGCCACAATCTTTAATTCTTACAAACAGCTGGTGTTGCACTCGTGCCTCGCGAGGTACTCGTATAATAACACTGTCGTCTCACAAAAGAAATTAGCAGCGACTTGTTATTCTCAGAGTTTCACAGGCAAGATTCCACCTCCATGCTGGCAGTGGCAGCAGAGGATAGAAAAAAATGGAAATCTTTCATGCCCAGAAACATTCCATTCCTCTGTTGGTTCAGCAAACGGATTGTACACGCCCGCGAGAAGGCATCTCTTATAATCACTTTGTGCTCTCGTACCGCGCGGTCGTAAACATGCTAACCGAGTGGTTTTGTCAGACGTAAAGAAACGCAGCGCTTATGAAGCACTTGCTCCTCGAGCATCCCCTGTTGCCCGTAATAACCGCCCGGGGCGTAATAGTTTCAATTTTCCAGCCTCCTTTTAACACGCCACCTCTAACGAATGAAAAGTGCTTATTCGTACGAACGTCGGATTGCGGAGTGCGTGCAGTCTCGCGCTCGTCACGATTCGACGCGTTTCTCTCGTTTGTGCGATGGAATATAATCACGGTGAACGCGATTACACGGTTTGGCACGTTCGGGAGGAGGATCGCGTGACGTCTTACGCTTCAACCGGCCAGGGTGAATAAGATTAATGGGAATAAATATGAAATTTGCATTCAGACGCTCTACACGCCGGAATTGCTCGCGGAGAACAACCGCATAATGGAAACACTGAAATGCGGGGGATGAATGGCGTTGGCATTATTTCCGAATCGCGCGATATTAAGACAGTTTAAAATTCAGGTTTTTTCTTCTTCTATACAATTCTTTTCCGTAATGATACTTTTACACGTCCTGAAATCACGTGCAATACTAAAGTAGTATCCAAATCGATTTAAAACCTGAATCCCCAATCACAACACAGCTTACATACACCTATATATTTACATACAAACATAAGATAAAATCATCGAGTTCAACCACATACCTATATAGACACCGTCGGTATACAGCTACTCCTTCTATTCTCGTGACAATACAAATCGGCAATGAACGCAATGACCGCGTTAAGATAACCGATCCGCGCGGCGCGAAAGCGTAAACGAGTTTCCTCCGTGCAACATCCTCTCCAACTCCTTTCTGCGCGATCTGTAAATAGAGGCTGCAGTGCAATTAAGTCGTTATTCGATTCAGTCGTCGGGCTCCTGGACTAAAACGGAGCAATAACGTTTCCCGTGGACGTCGAAGCGCCCTAATCGCGGCGCAATTCCATAGTCGGTTTATTTAGTCGCCGGGCACGTTTACGTCGCCCACACCCACGCAACGCGCCGAGAAACGGAGAAAAGTCGCGTGCCGCGCACGTGTTTTCGTGCGACGCGGAACAACTCCGCACGCTTGACTTTAACGCGCGAGTTATACGGCTCGTGGCGGTCAGAGCGCGCGGACTTCCACGTTCCTACGAGCTCGCTTTCCTATTTTATCCTATGCCCGTTTTAATCCGTGTTTGCTTTAACGATATTAAAACGCACACTCGCGTCGGCGTTGTTTGCGCTCTGGATAACGAGCAGCCTGCCTCTGAATGGATCCGTAGTTCTGTATACCGTGAAAAATACATTCACGTGAACCGCACACGTTTCAATTTTCGTTTGCTGATTCGCCGCGTTTATCTGTTTGTTTCTTCGTCTCGAAAGGGTGCGACCTTTTTGCTCGTTTTTCGGTTGATATTCATGGTCGCTGGTTATTAATCTGTGCGTTTGGCCGCGAGGTGGACGTGGAGAGAGTGATTTCAGAATATTTGGGGATCTTTCGTTGGAACAGAATTCGTCGTTATCTACCGTGAAGCTCTGAAACGAGGGTGGGAAGAGGATGCACGCGGAAACTGTTTGTTATATGATAAGGGTGCTGTTGTTGTTCCGACATACATTTTAAGCAGTTTCTCGCATTTACCTGACTATTATTCTTATGCTTATTATGCGTTGTGGCCTCATATCTGTACAAGAATCTCTAGTTTCCTTTCACCATAATTACGAGCAATAATAAGAAAGATCAGAGTATTCTCCGCAACGAAGATTAGCTTATAATCGTCTTGTCGCTAAGCTGGCTGAGGAGAACTGCTAGGAGAAAGGTTTTATCGCAAGTTTGCGAAAGTACCTATGATTAGTGTACATTACAGGAAATATAAAGCAAGATTTCTAATTCCTCGAAAATTTAAACTACCTACTTAAGACTGAGCCACGAATAATTGGCGTAGGTACTTGAAATATACCTACTTAAAGAACAATTACATATTTATTTTTATCGGTTCACTGGAGAACCTTTCACCCATACGCACCGAATCAATTTTTCTCCCGAACCACATTTTATTTACTGTAATTTCCCCTTGAATTCCGTTTCACTATCAGCAGCGATTATGCGCCCTTCAACAAGCCCATACTTCTGTCACCGTAAAATGTTCGACGATCACACATTTTCGAAACCTCATAGAGATGACGGTTACACGTCCTCCTTTCCGCAACAGTGGCAATTTCTGCCGCTGGTCCAGGCATTACCGGCGACACAGTTAATGCGAATTGCGAATTGAGCGATTCGCATTCACCCTCGCCCGATCGCGAGTGGCACTCGTGCCGATGCAGCGGCAATTTCTAAAAGCAACCAGAGACGCAGTCCGTGGCTAGTGTCGTAATTTTGTCGGGAATCTCGTGCGGCATAATAAAGGCACTTACGCGGACGATAGGGCGCAAGATATCGCGTCGTGTATCATCGTTCTGCATCTGTGCCAGGAAATGGCCTCGAACGATGCACACGCGTTCGTACAGAATGCAGACACTTTTTCACAATGGAAGACCCTCTCCTATTGGTAATCGCTGCCTATTATTTGCCACTTATTAACCACTCGCGCGATGTGAAACCTCCACCTTTCGGCATTGCGGGATATAGAGGATCGGAGTAGCTGCAGAAACTTTGTCAAGGACTATGAAACATTAAACAGTAACGTGAGATGCGCACTTTATGTTCATTTGCACGAGTAATTATTAAAGCTAGATTCGGCATGAAATTGCACATTGGAAATATATGTATGTAATGGACATTCGGCAAACAAATTCATCCATTGTGACGAATCGACTATGTAGGATTTTGTGAAATTACGGTCAGTGAAAAAGTCGATTGAAGAATACTATAAACCAAATTTACTCCCGTGGAATACTACATCCGAAATTGGGCCTGCAATCGCTGGACCGTGAAATTTCACGATATTATTACACGATATTCCGGCGTACCTACATTTCGAAATTGTTTTGCCACAAGCGTAAACGATTCTAATGAAGCCCATTTGCGTATAATGACAACGAACTTTCTATTCGTCACACGAGCCTGGTTACAGTAAACAATTTATCGCGTCGCCGTTCTACCCCCCTTTGTCGATATTACGGATATATTATTTACGTTTGGCCCGCTACAATTTACACTATTATGATATACCTATACAGTCGTTGAATCCCGTCAGCTAATACCAATTATCGTTTCGCGATCTGGCCAGCGACCGATAATTTATTTCATTTGCCTGCCACCGGTTCCCGCGGTGTCGTTATATCGGGATACCGTGTTCGTCGAAGAGCGTAATAATTTCGTTGCTTAGCATTCGCTATCTCATCCAACCAACCACTGTAACTCGGCGCTGTCGATTTCCAATTAGAAGAATGCGTGATGCCGTTTTAACGGTAGATGGGTATTTTAACTTCAAACCAGACTGAGAAAAACAGTAGGTAGGTACTTATTACGCGAAATGGAATGTCCCATCCTGTTTCCCAACAAATACCAAACGAATGTCTAGCGAATTGAGGTTAATTGCCCGATAAAAATCCGCCGCGGACAGTGATTGCAACGCCCTATATCTAGTCGCTATCACACAATATACCATCGAGCACGTCCGCGATCCCCGGCTCGAAAGCGAAACGCTTTCGTGATACGGGGGCGTTAGGGAGTCTCGCGTTCCCCGCGAGGCAGAAGCCGAGCCTGCGAGTCGGCTAAGCGGCCTCGAAAACGGGAAAGGCCGCGTCCCGACCGCAGAGACCGTGATTGACATCGTCATTAAGCTCAACTTCAAGCGCACCCACTATGCCCGAGTCCGTAGGCGGCTCTGGTGCATATACTGCGCGCAGTGCATCTCCCAGCCCGTGCATGTGCATGATCGGTGGCTGGTGCTGGCTAGGGTTGAACGAGCTTAAGCGGCGGAAAGGAGAGGGTGGCGGCCAGAGGAGACTCGAAGGGGTGGGCGTGAGGGAGAGGCAAGGGTGTTCTCGATATGATTAATGCTTAGCATGCGTGCTCGTATGCGGAGGACAGCTGTGAGTGACTTGCACTCCGCCCAAACGACGTCCATTCGGCCGATACTCCTCTGTGTGGACTCGTACGTGCGCTTACGTACGCTTACCCAACTAGCCCCACGATACTGTGGCCTGTGGATGCATCGTGTGGGACGTGTTCGACACGTATTAACTCGTATTACATCTATGACGCCGGAACCACGATGGATCCTCTTCCTTTACACTTGCACGGTGTGTCGCACACCCGTCGTCCATCGTATCGTTTTTTTTTGCCGAGCATCCATCCGTTATTCGGCGAGGATCATGCGCCAGTATAGCGGTTGGAACAAATCTGGCGTGGCCGTGACACTAGAGACACGTTTAAATATTCCCCAGCAGTACGAAGTTAAATGCCCGTTTACTCAATTTTACGGGCTGCCAGGCACTCTTGCGCGAAAACGCGACCACGATAGAAGGGGCTAATGGAAGAACAAACACAGCCCATGTGTTTCAATTATCATAACGTAGCTACAGGCCGCGCCGCGCCGCGACGCGACGCGTTAATCCCTCGCCGTCGAACGCGCAAACTGTCCCACTTTTCTCCTCCCCCTCGTGGCCTACCCCCGTTACTTGGTATTTCGCGTCGTGTTCCCGTCGTTGCATCCATAAATTACACGAAACGAACGCGGCTCCGCGGCGTGAAAGGAAGTTCGCGTAAAGTATTAATCGATATTCCATTTGCATCGACTTCGGAACACGCGTCTCCCGCTGCTTTAAAACAACCCCCCGAGAGATTTGCTTTTTCCCCGAGCCGCGAACAAACCACCATCATGCATTTCCTTCTCGCCGCCTGGCGAATTTACTCTGCTCTACGCGCCACGTCGTCTTGAGACAGAAATATTTCTGGCTCGTAATTACACCGCCGCTTGTTTTTAAATGCGCTGCGACAAAAAGAGAGGGACGGGGCGCGCGCAACGGCAAGAAATAGTATCGATCGTAGGTAATTCAAGAGAGTACACAGGCCGCTCGTTAACCGATACAAAGGAATTATTTAACGGCTGTCGGGTTATTACTTTTCCCTCGTCCTTACGGCTACGCGTCATTAGAGGGTACCTAAATTGAATACGTCGGAGTTACGCTGGTTAAATAAAAAAGGTATACGTATTATGGGCCGCAGGGACAGCGATATTATGGAGGTCGCAGAGTGTTTTGAATAGGATCAGCTCAGCACCAAATTCGTTCGCGAAACGAACACGTTCATTTTACATTTTTATGTTTAAATTTTACGAAATACATTAGCCTCTGTCACAGCGCAATAATTGTATTATATGCGCTGTTTTTATAAAAACATGCATAACTTCGTCGCTCCTGTTGGTGTTTGCGAATATTAATGCATTTCTGGTATTATTTGGACATTTTATTTGCAATTTGCCAAGCTTGCAACAGGATGCAAGCTTTCACCTGACTTTTATATTATACCCATGCGAAATGGCAAGGGCATCAATTTTTTAAAAATATGCCGTGCGTCATTTCCGCCTGAAATACTACATCGACCTGATTTTTATCGAATACAAGCTAGCATTTGCACACTTTATATCGGATGTGTCGGAGGACGAAGTAAACTGACCGTGGATCGATCGGCAGCGACGAATAAAACGGTAATGATTTTCAATGCAGCACAGGTCTCTGAATAGTTTCAGGCGGGCTGGTCTCGCGGATAGGAAAATGAAAGTGCACGGGAGTACAATTCGTGCTATGTCTATTGTTCCATTGCGGCGGGCCTGGCGCGGTTATCTGTAAGAATTATGCCATTAGCGCGGTGAAGTAGGCCATCTTTTTAAACCGGAGCATCCTCGAAACGGGCCAACAACCCGCGCCCACAGCCGCGGCCATAAAATACACATGAAATCCGTTGAAGCGGGGTCACGGAAAAAGTTATTCGCGAGAACGGGACGAGCCTTTGACAAACGCGGCACACAAACAGACCCACCTCGATACCACAATGCGTCCAAGAATAATTAAAAAGTAAATGAAATCCATTCTTCCATTCCGAACTCGAATGGCCATTGTCTCCTTCGTTTGCCACGGAAATTGACGCGGAAAGATTTATAATCCCACGTATTTGGGATTCCCGCTCCGTGCGAGCGCAACGGCGATGCACAATCGTTGTACGAGGGTGTTCGTGGTAGCCCGGGTAAACGAAAACCGAGCCCCAGAAACTTTGAATGGGGACTCGCGAGGATTCGTGCAACCAGGAACGTTATTACTTCAAAACCTGCCGCTCGGAGTTACTGCACTAGTTTGTTTTGTTATTAGAAATGTCTTCGTAGAAGTTTTCCACTCCGACGGGCGGGATCGATGGAAAGGATTTTGCGAGGCTGGCTCATTTCGCGCATGTTTATTCGTGCAAACTTTTATTCTTTTTTTTTTTCAAGGAAAGAGATTGAACGACGACGGAGTCTCTTGTATGCGGGCGCGAGGGGAATGACGGGAATAAAAACGCGACCCGCGCGAGAAACTTCGCCTGGGCGGTAACGACGATGCACGCCAAGTTTAATTAATCGTACGCGGCGTAATTGCTCTCGTCACTACTTAAACAAGCCTTACTTCAGACGATTCGTTCGAGAGAATCCATCTGCACGCGAACTGGGAGTCTGTGCTTGCTGTCTCTTCGTCGCTGTGCTCCAACATTTTGTGGCTTCCGTACGTTCAATCGTGGCTTCGCGCGCCAACACTACCGAACTGTCAGAACACCTAAACCACTCAACGGATCGGGCAAGCTAACAAGCGAATTGGCGAGGACATTGCGCCAGCCGAATTCAAGGGGCGAAGAATGTGTAGAAGAAGACAACCGGATTTCGAAAGCCCTGCTACCTGTTTATGACGGCGACCTTATCGCGAACAGGTATAAGCAGTAACCGATCAATTAAGCGAACCGTCTTCTCCTTCTTCGCCAGAGTGCTCGGAATGGGATTTCCCACTTCTTAGGCAGCCTCGAAAATTCGTCACTTCCAGTTCAGTAGACGAGTTCAGAGCTTCGGTATGCTCCTATTTGGTGTGCGAAGATTTTCAATTGTCTGTCGCTCTATGACTAATAAGAATAGTAATAATGAATCGCATATAATGCTGCACACGTAGTGAAGTTTTTCAGTAATGTGTATGGTAACAAAATTTCAGTCGTGTTTGCTACGTTTGAATGTGTAAATTGCGTGGTGTTCGTCATGAGTGCACACTTTCGATGGAGCTACATGTGACAGAAGGGTAGATATCACAAATCCGGTTGCAGACGCTGGAGCAACATCCAATGAGACACGCGTGAAAGGTATGATAATGTTCTAAAAAGAATTATGCATTATTTAACAGTCAGATTATAAAAAAACGATAAATTTCTGGAGGAAAGAAATGGTATATATGAAAGTACGCTGAAAATATGATCTTAAGGTCTTGTGGGTGGTCGACGAAGCTACTATAAATTATTACGAATTCTGGGACGAGACAGGATCTCTTCTTTATTTCAGTGATCTTCTAATAACAGTCCACATACGGACATTTATCAAGCGTCTACCCTTTCGACAGTGGAACTTTTGACACTTTTGCAAAGACTTGTGCAAATGCCAGTAATTTTCCTTTAATTTATAACTTTGTCCAAACTACTTAAGTAGTTTCTTCCTGGTTTAAAAAGGAGTCTAGTAGACATTTAAATTGCGCGACGATAGCTTGTCATTGAACGGTCATTAAAATAAATTGTGTCCCGCTTTCGACTAAATCCCTTCGAAGTGAGCAAGACAGAGAAAGTAAGAGGCCGGAGGATTACGTTGAATCGGGGATATCGCGGCAATCGAATTCGATTTGCAAAGTATAGAAAACCGGGTTGAGAGTGGCTCGATTGAAAATAGTTCGGTCTCAATCTCGCCGGTCTCAGTCAGTCGACTTCTCGAGTGCTCCTGAATAAACACTGACTTTCCCCGCGTCTATGCGGCTGGAATCAATTCTACGGAACAAGTGAGGTGTTAAGGTGGCTCAAGGCGATAGTGGCGGACTTAGGCGGCCCGTGGGGATAAGAAGATATGGGGCAAAAATTTGAACAGAAGAAGTCTGTCGGACCGCGAGCGAGAACTGTCGACAGTCCTTGACTTCTCTCTACCCGCCTGAATAAAAAGCTACCGGAGAAAAGGAAGACGGGGGACGGGGCAGGCAAACGAGATGGAAACTTACTATTTCCTACGTCCATGCTAGCTTCCAATCGAATTCCAGTTTCAACGGGGGAACCGTGGAAATATTGTCACACGTACCATCGGTAATGCTTGCCTCGGAAAAGCGACTTACCGAGGCAAGAGGTCTTGCGCGGCTTCGAGAGTTGTCCTCTGAATAAACTCGCGCGTAATAATAGTTGTTGGCGAAACAGTAATGATGCCACAATTCTATGCTATGCTTTCTTTTAGCGCACGTTTTTTGCGCGTGATTATTAGCTAGCGATCAATGACAACGCTCTCAACGAGTGAACTTCCTTCCGTTTCGTTTGCGCCGGGAAAGTAGGCGAAACAAAAGGCCACGAATGTACAAGTCCCTCTGCTGGCTCGTTCGCAGGCAATACGCTAATTTAATGACGGAAAGAGGTGGGCGAGTAAAACAAAAAGGAAAACGTATAAAACGAGTTGCACGGCGTATTGTTCAGTATCTCGTCGCGAGGCGGGAGGCGCCATTAAAACGCGTTGTGTTTCGGCTCTGGCAAATATTTGCCAGCGCGAAACAGGAAGACTGACGTGCACACTGGGACACAATGGGAGAACCACCAGCTTCGCGATATAGGATCGACATAGCGTTTCAGTTATTTATGTACATCCCTACATACTCGCTGGTCGATCACTCGCGCGATTCACTATAGTACCTCTGTAATACAGATAAATCGATGGGTAAATAGTTAACAAGGATCGTTGTGATATTTGAAAAATGGTTGCCGTTCCGTAGATACCTTCCATTGAGAGCAAACGTGTATCAAAAGAATTTAAACCTCATATTATAAACAGTATTCTGTTAAAGAATTTAAAGTATTTACTATTTGTTTTTTTAATTATTGCTATCGCGTTAATTCGTACACACGGCTGTTCTCGAAAATGTACAAGGATACACGACAACCTCGGCGTATTTACACGACTGCGAGTTCAAAGAGAGGGAAAATCGTGTTCGGCGGGACAGAGAGGAAAAATGGAACGCGATACTCGCTGAAAATCCCATCAATTATCGTATCAGCGCAGGGACAATATTGTGTCAGGAAATTATCGTCGACACTGCGAGAGAAAAAGGGACAAATGTACGCGTGGAAAAGGGGAATTTTCGCAAACACGCGAGATTTTCATTGCGCGCGCTTTCACCCTCTGGCCGAGAGAAGTGTGCAACTGGAAGAGTTACTTTCGTGCAAACGCTTACAATCCCCGTTCACTCTGATTCCATTAGAGTGCAGGAATCTCCGAGTTCAAAGATCCGAGCTTTGTTCCTGCCACTCGTTATCACTTTAATCAATGTTACCTTGTCCCTACGTGATAGACTTACTTAAAATGATTATCTTCGACAGAAGAAAAGTGTCAGTCTGTTTCTTACTCAAGACGTTCGTCACTCTTAATTACGTTCTATTTCTACGTTTCCCCGGCAGACTCCGTCACTGGAACATACCTGCAATATGACAAGCAGCAACCGTTAGTAATTTAGTAGCATGTAAAATCGATGTGCTCCATGCCACGTCAACAGAGGCTTGCTAGGCGCAGTAAAACGCGAATTACAGGGCGATATCTCGGAAGAGAGCAACCCACGATGACGATGTGCAATGGAACACGCTCGGATACGTAACATCTCGGTTTCCCCTGGCGCATAACTAAACAGCGAGAAAGCTCTTTTTCCTCCTCGCTCCCTGATGGTTATGACCGCTCATGAAACATCCCACCGCGCATGAGTATGCAGCTTCTGCAGCTTATTACACGTATAAAGTATCCGATTTAACGCGTCGCTTTATCTTCCTTTCGTTTCTTCCTTTCTGTCTTCCGGCTCGTTCGCGCCGTTTCGCACCGCCATCGCCAGCCGTCGCCGTCCCCTGAATACCGCTACAGGCGGCGTTTTCCATCCTCGCCGCGCCGCGCCGCGCCGCTATATTCCTCCTTTGTTCCCAGGAGTGCTCCTCCTGACCTCTTTTCCAGCGTTTCTCGTCTCAGAACTAATTTAATTCGTATTATGCCGGTTACGAAGCCAAGAAGGGCCCCGCTGCTCGCCCAACATGTAGATGTTTCGCATTTGAAATCGAGGCATGAAGGAGAAGGAATTCGCCCGGTGGCCGGGGCTCTTTTCACGCGGCGGAAAAAACAGCCGCGGAAAAAGGCGAATCGCGTTTCTTCTACAAAGGAACGTTCGCGCAATTGGTACAGCAACGAAGGGGAAGAAGCCGAGTCGTGAAAAAATAAGTAAAAAATCGGGGATAAGGTTCGTTGTACTCGGACTTTCCATTTCAGGAAAGTCGAGTGTCGTCATTGCGTATATAAGTACCAAGGGTACAGTATATTTCTAGTAAAATTTTATTTTTAATTATTCGATTCAATATTTTCGACTTATGCTATTTTATCTCTCAACCTTTCGAAAATCTGTCCGTATTTTCAGTTTCACATTTAAAAACTGTATCCTATTAATCGACTCACTAAAGGGGATGAAGTAGAGGAGTTAATTAACCGACCTGCCAAATTACTTTTCGATAGTCTCGTACCTCGCGACACGTTCCGAGAAAGATCGTCAGAAAACCGACGTTTAATATCGCGTCGCGGCGGGAGTAATGAATTCACTTGAAATTGATCCAGTTTAAGGGACGATCGGCGCCGAAATTACCGAAACTACGTTAAAGCTCGCTTCGCTTCAATGACAGCTATTATGAGTTCTTCGTTAATAAGTCACGGTAATTAATTGTCAAGTCACCGTGAAACCCGCGCACCCTACAAAAGGAAGTCGTCCGCATGCTCGACTTCTCTGCGGCATGGCTGCTGGGCCTAAAGTAATATGTAACCGAAATATTAAATCAGACTGTCCTTTCGATAGATACATGCCCCATTTTTCACCTTTAAATTCCGCGTATATTTGGAATGAAATAATTCCTATCAACAGATGATTACGTGTGCGCTCATTGATCGAGTAACCACTCTGGCTAAACGAGAACGATTAAGAAATTAGCGGAGCTTCCGCGAAAGTTGATGAAGTTTGAATAATTAATGAATTCCGGCAAATTTGCCTCTTCACTCGTACAGTATCGAATCGATAGTACTTGTACAGTGTATTATATGTACACAGTTCACGATCGTGAACCGGGCGTACTTAGCTTGAACAGCGTAGAGATTACATTCTGCTTTCCGGGTTTAATCATGCACGTATGCATAAGTACGATTAAAGATTCTGAGTAAGCTGAACGTCTGGTAATTGGGTCGTTTAAAGGGTTACATACTCTTGACAGGTCGGAAAATAAGGTCATTTTTATATTTTTTTTATTCGTATAAAGAAACATGATATTTAAAAATCAAGATATACAAATTGTTGTGTATAAATTAAGCTGTATTTTCTTCAAAAAGAAATTTGATATCTTAAGAAATGGTGCCACAACAACCGGCGAAGTCAACTGGCTCAGCAGTGTGTGGAACATCGGAGGCACATTTGGCCGACTCGCTGAGAATTGAAAGGAAACGGGTACCCCTGGTTTAACGAAAGAAACTCCTTACAACTTCGATTCACTAACCCGATGAAGAAGCGAGAAGTTTTCCACAGTTTTGCGGCAATCGAGTTACGGAAGGTGTGTGCAAGATTTATCGAAAATGACGAACTGCTTCCCAACGGATTAGATTACACTCGAGGGAATGAGGTAAACTGTATTTACGTCAACGCCCCGCGGAACACCTACGAGGAAACGTCCGAAACTTTTATCGCTTGAAGAATTGCCCATAAAAGATGCAGGGCGCATACTTCCCTTCGTCGACTGTTTTCTCGTTTAAGAAGTTACAGAGTCACTACTGCCCCAGTCCTTTGGTACAGATTCAAGGTGATGCAGGTTAATAACTCTGTTGGAATTAAATGAAATAAATTCTGTCCTTATACACTTATAGCCATATTTCTCCCGATATGAGTTATCTGGAACCGTACAAAATTGAGGGGCTCGAAAGATCTACGAGGAGATAAGAAACCCTTTGGACAGCAAGAAATTTGATTTGTTAATAGACAAACTGTAAAACATAGTAATGTAATGTCTTCCCACTTAAAGGTATTTCAGAAACTAATCTCGTCATGATTTCGAGAGATTAATTACACAGAGTACATGGAAAAATAGCCTACCGTCGTCTTCAGGAAAAATTGCCTCTTCCCAGTGTCCAGGGACGAATAAAGCGGATGGGAAGCCATAATAAGACAGAAGTAATTGGGGTGTCCGAGATGGGTGGTGTAAACCATGTGCAACCGTACGTCTTCGGAATAATTAAACACTTGGGTGGATACGCGTGCCTCCCTGTTGGAACGCGGCTAGATTACCCTCGTAAAATCTGTCTCCCCCAGCGTTTCGGTTTGCTTAATAAATGAATGCCTGGCATTCACCGAAAGCAGTCCATCGTTCGCGTGTCTAGAGAGAAAGAGAAATCAAATTTAGCGTGGATGGGATCCTTGAAAGGCCTTAGGCCATTACGTCCTCGCATTCAATCAGTCTAGATCTATAACCTTTATACCGTATTCGGTTAATATACTCGTGAAACTCCAAGTTAGTACTGCACGTGCAATGTCTATGACTATTCGATCGCATATATTGATCGAAGTAAGCCGAAGGGGGCTTACACCCTTCAGTAAAAATCACAAATCAAGGAATAAGATGCGTGAAAGGAAGCTATTCCCCACCTACGTTGCGCGAACAGAAAGTTTCCATCGCAGTCGAACGTGATTTCGCTTCCTTATCTTCTTTCCCACTGCACAGCAGCAACACTCGAACTTCCGTTCACTTCAAGTTTCGCGGGGTGTCTTGGTTCCGTTCCAATTCCTAAGACAAATGACTCCTCTACTCTACGTACATACATACAATTTCGCCAATCCCACTTCGCGAGTCGCGTGCAGAGAAGTTGCGCGATACAGATCGCGAAAAAGTTGAACTCTCACCGAGGTGCAGGGGACGCACTCGAATCGAATTCGGATCCAGACGTGATCGCTCGAAAGCAGCCGTGCCTGGTGGTTCGATGTAATCGTAGCTGCGTCGACGGCGAGCGATATCGCGATTTTTTCGCAAATATTCGACGCGCCGCGACGTGAAATTGAAAACGAGCCGCCGCGAAAAGCCGCTTACGCGACGCATAACTGGCGAATAGATTCCAGTCGGCGGCCCCTTTGTTCCCCTTAATAGGAAAGTTTTTTGTTTCGCTGTTTGCTGAGCTGTGCAACATAGAAAACCGCGTATCGTCCCAGTTTTCCGGTCCCTTCGGTCTCATAACCGTAACGGCAGGGTAGGTAGCAAGGGCTTCTCTCTTTGTCCCTGCGCGCATTTTTATGACGGCCGTTTGCCCAGCGAAATAAAATTCGCGAAACGCGTCCGTCGCATTGAATCAATTGCCCGGATCCCGGGCTAAAAGTAACCGAATGATGAGCCCCGCCCTTGTTTGCGCGCCAATGTTTCCCCAATGTTGCGATCAATGATGTCGGAGTGATCAACACTTCTTTTCTTTTGTTTCAGAACATTCCCTTGGCAAAGTGACGCTCAGAGCAGTCACCGATTTCTCGCTCCTTTCTAAATTAAGGGTAAGCACGTATTTAGATTCAACTTTAGCGGTAGAATGTACAATGCTCTGTAAGTAGGTGGGTGCAAAAGGGTGGCTTTCTAAAAAGAAAAGAAACCCAGATTTTATTCTTGATTTGATTTGATGAATTTTATTGAATTTGCATTAAAAATATTTTTATCTGCTCAACTCAGTTCCCCAAAATTAAATCCTGCACCACTGCTTCTCACCGATGTAAATTAATACAATCATAGAGGTCGCTGCAACAATTTGCTAGTTAGGCGAAATGCTTGCCGTAGCCCCTACGCGACTGAAAATCCGAAGATGAAGTATGGAATATCCAAAGACTGCTATCCATGCAGTGAATTTCGCAGGTGGAGCGCCTGGGACACGTAGGAGGCCATGCCATATCTTAACTTTCCTGGGAAATACTACGACGCGACCGGTAAAAGAGCATCCCACCAGCTACATTTCGATTTACCCTCGTCACAGGAACGACGCTCCGGTATCGTCGGTAAAAGTAATCCGAGAAATAATTTCGTCCCGAGCGATATTTCGATTAGACGGCGGTCACGATACACATTGCCGTGATTTCTGAATATTTCAAGGCATCGGAAGTTTCTCATTTGCGCGGACGTTGCCTGATAGATCGACGTCGCGACATCAAAGAGGGATCGCGGGCAGAAAAAGGAGCTCTGCCTCTGGAAGCCTTTGAAAAAGCAAATTTTTCTTCTAGCCGGTCATTATGGAAAATAACAAACGTCCCTTTAAGACATGGCTCAGGCTTTATCGTGCTACACGCGGTTCGGAGGAAACTAATTAAAGCGTTTGAAATTAAATTCTGGAAAATCGTGGAAAATTGTAGTGATGAGTTCGCGAAGTCGATACGAATATCTGATTGAAATTTTGTTACGGGATACATGTACGTTGAAAAACATTATCCATTTTCGCAAGTGTAATCAGAGTTGTGGATTTTAAAAAAGTCAGCATAAAGACCTCAATAGGTAGGTACCTATATTCCGAAATCTCATTTTCACAGAAAGTCTTTCGTCTCCGAAAATTCTGGTAAATTTAGTCTCGGGTCAATTTAAAATCCTATCAGTTACGTCAATCACTGACATCTCTCCCTTTTAATTCCATCCACGATTCGACTCGTAATATTGACAGAGGATAATCTCGTCCAGAATGAAAGATTCGAGGAAGAGAACCGTCGAATCGGCAGTAAAAGTTTCGAGAATTAATCTCGCTCACCACGCCGGAGAATAGTATCTTTAGCGAGCTTTCGATTGACGTACCTGTGACGTGAATTTCATCGTATTGTAGGTTCTCTGCCGAATGATTTAGGTACTAGATCATCCAAGTTATTTGAAAAGTTTACGCAATTTCGCGGTCGCGACCCGCGGCCTGTAAATATCCAGGGAACTGAAAACTTCCAGGGAATAAGGTAGTCGTCGGTAGTCGGTACACCGGAAGTCGCGGAAACTTGCGCTATTACGTGCGTTTCGACATCGGGCAGAACGTAAACTACACACTTTGGAAACTGGGCTACGTACGTTTCTCTTGCTCGATTCGACACATATTTTGTGAACAATGCATAGTGGAGCACAATACATTTCATAACATCAAAATCTAATGCGCAATGAATGTCAGAAGATTTGTAATCGTTAGAATCGCAGATAACGTTAAAAGAAACGTGACGAGAGAGCCACTGACGTTACAAGCGCAAACGAGTGTGATACTTGAAGAATATTAAAATGTGGCTTTCTAAAGCGCATAAAGCTCTGGGACTTCATTGTCGAACATTGCAGAATAAACTCCCGACCGTGGGCTCCTCTGAAAAGAGACAGAACCGGAGAAAACGCGGGTTAAAAAGGACTTCCGCTTGATTAAAGATAGACGATCCGATAAGGAATTACATTTCGCGACAAAGAACAGTGCCGTCGCCACGGGTAACGATTTCCAATAGAATTTTAACGAGATCGAGAGTTACGGGGATGTTCTATCGCGTCACGCGGCCCGGCGCCAGATGCTTGTTATCCGCGACGTTGTTGGCCGCGCCATTTCTTTTTTCATTTGCATTCATAATCGTTGGTAGAGGAGAAACACACAAAGGCCGCTAATCATCCGATAAATCAGATCTATCGCGGCGACCGGGTATTAAGGAGAGTAGATTTCGCGGTTAGATTAAAAGGAATTCCGTTGTCCGCCTTCATTTTCTCGTTTCTTGGTGATCGCTCACTTCCCCGTGGGGCAAAGTTGCTCAAGGAAGGGGGAGAAAATGAGAGAGAAATATCGTTGATAATTACATGCTGGAAAAAGTGCTTTCTGTCTTTTCTGGCTACGTGCTTTCCCGGTTTCGGTGCGCGAGTGAACATTCCAAGCGCCACTAAAAGAATATTACCAGGGACCATTCCATCTTCTATCGCGGACCCTTTATCCCGCATCCCCCGTCGCATAAATGACCCACCAACCAAAGATTTACGCTGCCTTTCTCATTATCTGCTCCGTTACCATAACACGCTCATTATCGTTTCTCTGTAATTTTTTCTGTTAACCAAGCTTCTCTCACCCACTCTCCCCCCTGGGGTGAACTTTCTTTTCCATTAATCGCGTCGGGTTCGCTGAACTCCCCTCGCCGGCGCGAGACTCGTCTCTTATGAATCGCGATAGCGCGAAGGTCGATGATTTTCTAAAATCTTAAATCTAAAAGATTCTCGACGAAAGATTAAGAATTTAGGAATCACTCTTCGTGATTGGGAGCTTGTCTTTAAGATTTATAAGGTGTCCGAGAACTTAGCACTCCGTGAAAGTTGAATTCAAAGCATCGAGTAGCGTGAGCGATAGTTGATTGAGATTCATCAGCGTTCTCCTTCGTTTTTGCAATAAACTTGGTGAATACTCTGCTCCTTTATTGCGCTGCACTCGTTTCGATGGAGCAGACGAAATTGCTCTCGAGGGATATGCCATTAGCTGACTCGTCCGCGTAATCTTAGGGATCCGATGATAAAATATGATCTTCCTACCGGGCACAGCTGCGTCTCCTTTGACATCTGCGCACTTTATTGTATCTCGTCTGTGTTTATAGATAGATAGAACGGGGAATTATTCCCGCACGTTTCAATCGCACCCGCGCGAATAACAAAGCGCTCAACTATTCTTACTTTCGCGAGCTTGCTCGTAGCGAGCGCAAGTGTATCTTCGGGTGCGAACGATTCTTTGCGAGCGGCAGAGAGCAATCGATATTGCAGCGCGTGCTGTGCGGAGCGAAATGGTGCATGATTAATCATGAACGTTAGATATTCGGTAACGCGAATCGGTGATTCTGAAATGACGTCGCTGGAATTGCACGTCTTCAATAATTTTAATGGGATGTGGGGGCAGGCGGGCGTATTTCAGAACGAGAGAGCGATAACGTATGTTGCGCACGTGAAAATTAACGAACAGAATGTGCATCAAACTTCTGTTAAAATTTTAATATTCCCCGGCGGTTCCGTTTTTCCTCAGTTTCGCGCTTCATTATGACGTCCCTGCGATATGTACCTAATTACAGCGCCGGGAACTGTAGCACCGTGTCGATCAAATATCTACTCTACGAACGCGCTTGAAAACGAGATCACACAGGAGGACTGGGTAATTTCCCTGGCGTAAGTGTATCCTACAAATCACATACTTAACTATATCTTTCTGATATTGATACCGTAGTAGGCCCTTTCATTGCAACGGGAAACATTTTATCACTCGATTTCAAACATCAGCCTCCAGGTTATTCTCTTTAAAAACATTTCATTTTTAGAAAGCTAAAAGTAGTTAAAGCTCATTACGGTTAAAAGAGAATATGTACGGCCCTAATCACCGTTGATCGTAACTTGCTCCTATCGAGATTTAGATTCTGACTTCATATCCGGTGTCATAATGCTGCGTTCCGTGTTAATTATAAAACTATACATTTTTCATAGCCTCAAATTAGCTTTCTGTGCTGAAGCTTTAATAAGGGCTATTTAGCAGGATGGGGACATCGGGCCCCGCCATTTCATGACACTGACCTAGTCGGGAAAGTAATTACCGTTTTTCACGAAGCTACTCTCGCTGAAAGTTTCTAGTTTCTATACACTATTCTCCCTATTCGCTGCGTTTAAAGACAACAGCCATTTCGAATATTAGGCTTAGAGAGAATGAACTTTTCGAGAAACTGAATGGCTCTGCTCGAAACCCCTCGCAATCATTTGATGGATAAATTTTCTTTTCAAACAGTTATCCAACCTTAAATTTTAGGAGCTTAGACTACGCACAGATGACTCTGGATGAAAATACTGATTCTTTGTCTATATAAAGAATCTTGTATATTATTTGAAGCATCTAAACGCCTTGCTTGTCACGCCCCGTCCAACTGTTCAGCGTTACTAAATCCGACACCCTTTTCCTCTATCCACGACACGAGCAACCGCCATTTAGGCGGCTTGGGGAACACGCGGAAGGGACAGAAGCCCCAGGAAGGACAAGCAGTGGCACATATGATCCTCATTGTAGCCACGTACGTGTAGCTTCCCTCGGCGTGACATCGTTCTTCCTTACGGACCTCCCCGGAGACAGTTGTATCTCGTAATCACGAGTGGTATTCTCCTGTTTCTCTGTGTGCACGCGAAACGACGCTGCGTACGTGCAGCTGGATAGACGATGAGAGGTTTAGTTACATAAAGGGTGTCATCCCTAGAGGGGAAGGCAGCAGGTGTATATCGACTCCGCACCCATATTAATATCTTGCTGGCTGAGTCTTCCGGGGCATCGCCTCGGTTTACCCCGTATAGTTGTCACGTCGCGGCTACACGGGGGTGTAACTGTAAGCGGCTGGAACCCGGAGAGCCGCTCTCTCTCTCTCTCTCTCTCTCTCTCTCTCTCTCTCTCTCTCTCTCTCTCTCTCTCTCCCGTTATTAGCGAATATAGGTTTCTGAGTGTCGATCGATCGGCTTTCTTCTTTTGGTTCCCAGCCACCTGCGCAGAGTTGCTGCTGGAGAACGTTAAGCCACGATTCAATGGGATTTTCCATTGCCAGCCGTCATTAATATCTATCCCCGTGTATTTTCCATCTCGTAGAAAACCACGGCAGCCAGATCATTTTCTTCGTCCTCGTTTCCAATCACAATGGAGATTGTCCTCCTCCTCGATAACAGTCGCTGTCAGTTAAGACACATTCGCGAACAATATCGAAACCATCACGCAAAGCACGCTTTTCCAACGCGCTGCGCATCGCAATCGCGTTCGATAGGGAACGGCGCCGAATCCCATCGCTGGATCGATCGTCTTTTCCCTTTCACGGGAGCGTTGGTATTGGTTCGGGAAAATTTGTCGCGCTCATGCAGATGGAAAATACGGGAATAATTGCGGAAACGTTCGCAGTCGAGGGTCGCGCGCAGAGTTCGCTCGGAATTGTGTTATCGGCTCCACTATTATTCGAACAGCCGGCGACGGTATCGATATTCATTGGTAATTAAGTATTAACGGCTTATCGAGGAAAAGTGACCCCTCTGCCGAGAGTTCAGGCCACCCTCTGGCACCCGTCGTTTCTCGTTTATAATTAGAAAGTCGATTACCCAGGCGCCTTTTCGCCCCCAGCCCCCGCACAGACGCAATAAACGCGGTTCGCACTTTGATAATTTCGAAAAACTCTGACTTCTCTCCTCGGCTATGATCATGCTTTACGCAAGACGCGACCAATCGAAAATTGAGCAAATTATAGAATGACATCCTCCGCTGCTTTCGCTCCAAAGCCTCTTTCATTCATTATACTCGTTCATTGTTCGATACACTCACGCTTAATGTACAGGAACATCCATCATTGGGCAAATAAAGTATCTTTTGCCGTTAATACACAACGGTCCATTAATTTCTGTTGGGATACTACAATCGCCAACCGTGGAAAGCTTTTCAATTTTTAACAAAACCCTCGACTGCGAGGGTTTTGTCAGCGATATTCAACCCGTAGCACGAGCGGTCAATGGGGAAACATTAAAACGGGGAAAATGGGAAATTTTCGTTAGCTGGAATACGGTGACTCTTGCAACATTCGAATCCATCCCTCTGCCCCCGAAAAGCTATTTAACAACGCGGCTATTTTTCAACTCCCGCCAAAGTCATAAGCCCCGGTTCATTTTTCAGAACGATCGTATTATTTTCCTGTTAACCTGGCATACGGTTATCGAGTTTCAATTGGACAGTGCGCGCATCATTGCGCTGCACAGTGTTCAATTGTCTGAATACCTAGCATAGAACTTTTCGGTTGTACAGGTAATCGTACAGAATTGAAGTTCAAAGAAAATGCAACAGATTAATGGCTTCATGGTCAATGGCTGGGGGAATAAATAAATTTGGACATTATGGACAATATCAATGATTCGTTTAAGGCTAACAAACAGTTGGACGAGCAGCATTTCCTACGCGATTACTGCTTGCATTTCCTAGTAGGTACAGAGTCGGAGAAGGAAATGTAGGGAAAACGAACGGGGCAGGAAAATTCAACGAGATAATATAATTACTTGAGGGAAACAGAAACTCGGTGTCTATGCGGTTTGCTTCGACCACGCCGACGATTTGTACTTCGACCGACCAATTTAGCGAAAACTTTTCCACCCCCTCCGCGCCTTTTCGTTATTACGCTCTGGCCGCTCCACTTTGAAACTGAATCTTCGAGGAAGTTTCTATGGTAACTGGAATATAATGTACCGTATATAGACGACGCTGCCTCCAGGAGGATCCTAATGCCGGATCTCTGCTTTCCCTCTTCTGCAGTGGCAGCAAATCGATTCCACTTCGAAGACGCTCGGACTGCGAATAATTATCCCAACTTCTCCGTGAATCTCCAAGTCGTCGGGGCTTCGATTGCGGCAGTATAAAAATATTCCCGGTCCAGCGGGAGGAACTTCCGTCTAATAGGGAGCAAACGTCCTCGAGTGAATGACACTCGCCTGGTGTCTTCTTTCCTCCACCCCAGCTGTGGATCAAAAGGTTCGAGCATTAAATATAAAAAATCGACTGAAATCTTGTACCAATAGGGAACCAATAGAAAACTATTACTATCAGAAATGAAGGAATTAAATTGAATTTAAAAGAAGAGCATCCTCGATGAAAGAGTGCCCGATCAATTTCGTCTTATCCCACGCGGAACTTAAATTAAATAGGATATTGCGGGGGCCTCGGAGAGCCATGAATTTCCGAGGCGTTTTAAATTTCGTTTCGTAGAGTGGAAGGGAAGTACGTGTCGCGATGGTTCTCGAGCACACGCGCTTCGAGGAAAGTGGATTCTCCTTTCGCAACGCCAGTTTCGGCGGATCGACTCGATTGTTGTGGATATTACAGAAGTCTCGGACGCACCGCGTTCGTCGATGGAGGTTTATCCGATCGACTTCGCCGAGCACAACACGTTTGCTACATCATTCGAAGCTCCGCGGTCCATGTGGATGCATATGCAACGAGACATTTCCACGGACGGTTAAACTTAAAAAGGCCCTCGAATGTACCCTCTGCAGGGAATGCATAAAGGAAAAACGAGGGCACACCGTCAGAAAGAAACGTTGGGTGTATGAGTTCTCTTGTAATTTATTTGAGTTAAGCGCCGTTCTCAATGCACCCGCCAATCGCGGACAACAGGTTTCCGCGTCTCCATTTAATTAACATATCGTATAATTATATCATTGAAACAGCTTCGATCGGTCCATGGTTCTGTACACTAAACGTGACGTTCATCGTTCGGACCATATCCGTGGCAGTTAGAGGGGACTGATAGGATTTATAATGGTCGGGCAAACCGACGATCACCGCCATAATTCATTGGGCTCGCGCTTCGACGATTACTCTCGAAATAGCGGATATTAATCGAGAGTCTCGTTCAACGGAGGGTCGCTGGGAGGAGCAATCCTTTTTGCATATGAAAAGACACGTTAATCAGCGCGCCGGGGATTGGGAAGCACGAGAAATCCCGAGAGCGAGCGTTTGAATCGCAATCATGATCGGGAGTGTAACGAGTCACAATTTATTACAAAAAGGAAACAGAGTTTTAAACTTTGAAAAGTGACATAAAACGAACGAGGGATCCTGGAAATGGGGGAACAGCATCGATCTCGCTGCCGGTTCTCGGCAGATCGGTTCAGTAGAATAACGACCCTCGTGAACACCGCAATGCGAACTTCAGAGATTGAAAATTCAATTTAAAAGGACCCCTGTAAATAAAATCGCCGGCTTTCAGATTCCCCTCCCGATGGGAAACCCATTCGTCCCGAACGCGACGGACGATAATCCCGCTAACGCGCGTTTATCCAGAAACCATTTCCACTTCTTAAACGCGGGGCTCTATCGCCGACGATAAGTGCGCCCTTGAATTTTTTTAAAACCACGCCTCAATTTGCGCGTCGAGTAGCAGAGATTTCAGCGTCGCCCGCGGATTTCGCGGGATGCGAAGAGTCGCGCCCGTTATCGCAAAGTTGAAGCAAGTAGAAAGGAAGGCAGGAAAATGGGAGGGGGGAGAGAAAACGGGGAGGAAGGGCCAGAGATAATAATCTTGCTGGTCGCGGGCAGCGTGATCGATGAAGGTTTTATGAAAACACCGTCCGGTGACCGTTGCGACCGGATGATTTTGATGGATAGAGGGTGGCCGAATTTGAAATTCCGCCCGAGCGAGAAAAACACGGCCTCCCTCGTTATCTGACCTTTTTCCTAACTATGCTAACCACTAGCAATTTGAACCTGCACGCACGCACACTCGCGTAGGGACGTATGTCCACGTCAAACTCCTTCCGACCGTGCACGTCCTGGAACAAGGCACGTAGAAGGTCCCTTCCGGACCGTGTTTCCAAAGGACACTGCTTCCAGTTCGCCCTCTCTGATCACCGGTTCACCTCTATGAAACACACCACTTAGCTTGCTCAGCCTCTGCAGAGGTTGTCCACTTTAACGTCATCACTGTAAACACGGGGTGTACAGAGGAATCGGGGAGCAGTGTAGCGTGCGGTGAAAGAATTTGATGTATATTTTCGGCGTGAGTGATGAGTATTTAGGGAAAGAGCACGTCCCGTGCATTCCTGAGCTATGATCTCCGCGTGTGCCGTAGGAACTAGTTCACATTCGGTCGCACATGTAATCCTGATATACGGCCCACCCTATGCGCATACGTAGAGAGACAGAGAAGGTACGTAAACTCTTTACTTTCGCCTTATGCATATCTAATGTCCTGGTTGCCCGGATATTTACAAGTCAAATGCGATCGATCGATGAAGCGTTAGAACGATCGGGTGAAACCGGCACGACCCTTGGGGGCTTGAAAGGGGAAGAACAAGCCAGCAGTAGGAATGTGTTGAGCCCCTGGAAAAAAAGAGCAGCGAGGGAAAGCCCGGGAAAGGAAGTGGAGGAACGAGGGAGAAGCGAAGAAATGCGGTAGGATGTAAAACGATGTAACGAGAAAAATGGGACGCGCAATGAAGCCCCCCGGACTATATTTATTTTGTCTTGGAGCGGTTCACCGCGCACTCGGGCACAAAAGAATCGTACCCCCTGGTCTTCTGACGATAAACTCTTGGGTGAAGTGCGCGGAGCCACGAGTTCGCTCCGTTGCGGGCGGGGACTTCAGGAAGTTCCCCGTTCCGAGAAGAATGCTCGTGCGAGACACGCATGTATAGAAAGTTCTCTCACGGTCCATCGAAGAAATCTCGATTCCGTGGTGAAATAAATTTCCACCACCCAGCCCATTTATTTCTTCTTCGACGACACGTTTGCTTCTTCTCGCGAGCGAAATTTAATCGATTCTCTATGAGACCCCCTCCGAGACCCTCGCCATCTACACTCTTTTTCCTGGGTGGCTCGCTATTATTTTCTTAGGAATGTTTCATGGAATTTGTTTTAGGATTTTGCTGTTGAAAGTCAGACTGGCTCACAGAACACGTGCTGGCACTCGTAATGATGTGCACGCTGGGTTTAAATACATTTACTGGCGAGATAAGAGCTCGGGCCACCTGTACTCCTGCACGTATAAGGGTACTTTTACTACCACTTGCCTGTAATTGATTTTCGTCGCACGTTTTCACTGCGAAAGGATTTGATCGGTGTACACGGGATTATTGCGCGTTGCTGCGTCACTGCACAACGGGGATTTGCATTATCTTCGAATCGTGTTATTTATTGCGTCCGGGCGTCCTGTTGTCCGATGGTGAATACAAAAACTCGTGAAATACAATCTTAATTGGCAGCGAATGGCGTTAGGCGATAATCGGTTCACGAGTGGAATTGAAAGAATTATTTTGTCATTGGGAAGCAATGGTCGGAACGAGCGATCATCTCGTCTGTCACTAAACGATGCGATTTTCTACGCGCGTTAGCAAGGAACAAAGTACTAATTGTTTTATAAATCGATTGTGTAACGTTGATAGCGAAAAGCCAGTTCTTTTTCGCGGGAAAGGTCTGTTTGTCATATCGCAGTCGCCAGTAAAAACAGTACCTATTTGTCACTCCTGTTGCTGTTCACTTTCGATTCCCTGAAAACGCCTGGAGGATCAAGTAAACCAGTTAACGCGCCACGTCGCCCAATGTTGCCCCCGTTATAAATATTTGATAACGTTGAGCCGAAAGTGATTTAAGCCGCAGCGTGGCGTCTCCCGCACTTGATAAACGCAGTTTGCCGATGGTGTACACGCGTCAACGGTAATTGAATTTGTGTAACGTTCGCTTATATCGAGCCCGCGAGGATTGACATTATTATAATGTTGGAGGGCCCTCGAGGAGGATGGCTGGAGAATCGATTTACCCGCGTATATTCGCCGTTACCTCCCTCTCTTCTTTCGATTTTTCGTCACACACCCGCCAGAAGGAAAATACGAGCCGGGGCTGTCTACCTCCCGGCGTTCTTCCTCCCCCTCGGAGTTTTGGAATAAATTGAAATAGTGTAAGGACGTGGTCGTAGCCGTAGCCGTAGCCGTAGCCGTAGCCGTAGCCGTAGCCGTAGCCGTCGGTGTACGGCCGTTTCCTCGACCTCTTCTTCTGGGTTCTATCCCGGTGGGAGGCACAAAATGAATTGTACCCACCGCCTCCCGGCGGAAAGAGTAATTTGATGCACAACCTCGGACTCCACGGGCCCCGGCGATAATAAAAGGGGTAAAGTGTGCTCGGCGTCGTGTTGTATTAATTTAACTTGAGCAACGCGCCGGCCGACCGACGACAGGGGGACACCAAAACGATATTAAGTTAAATTGCCAACGGTCGGCGCGCTTAAGGTGGCCTCCCGCTTCGAGATTAACGAAACAGGCTAAGAAATATAAAGGGAACCGGCTGGCTGTAGCGACGTAAAAACACGAAAAAGGAGGAAGCGGAGAGAAGAAGACGGGGAATGAGAAGGAGCGGAACGAAAACGGAGATGCCCACGGCTCCGCAAGTATTCTACTGCACCCGCTCTCTCGGGCTTCCTCTGATAACAGGGAAAGTTGAGTTTCCTCTTGTTGATCGTATTGCTCAGGCCTTACAACTATCCACCGCCTGCAAGTACAAGGTTTTTCGTAAAACCTTTGCTAGTTAAAAATGTTTTTAATTAAAGTCCCGCGCTGAATGCCCCGCAGATCTGCCGACTGATTACAGGGAATTTTGTTCGATAACAAGCGCCCCCATGCAGAAATACTAATTGACAAGAACTCGTTGCCCGGGAACGCGATTGTACGGATCACGTTACGGTGGCTGAACTTGCTATTTTTTCGCTACTATACTACTCGCTACTCATTATGTACGAAAGTCCCACTTGTTACGCAAAGGTACTTACCGTTTTGTTATTCACCTTTTACTGTTCACGCTCGTCGCCATTACAGACTTTAATTGATGCCTGTTGTTGATTAGAGTCTACTGTCGTCTGATATTACCCTACCGTTTGTAACTCGTTGGAACAGAAATTCCAAAGAACCCTGATCTATTTAATCTTACAGTGAATCGAACGGTA
Source organism: Andrena chrysosceles (assembly GCA_963855975.1). Taxonomy (NCBI): domain Eukaryota; kingdom Metazoa; phylum Arthropoda; class Insecta; order Hymenoptera; family Andrenidae; genus Andrena; species Andrena chrysosceles. Next base: position 1,328,865 of record OY979766.1, on the reverse strand, counting down.
ACGTACATGACGTAAGACTCCGGACTTGTACCAAAGTGGGTTACATCCTCAAATATGTCCGACCATTTTCTGGTCAGGTGCCGGTACACACCGGTACACACCGGTACACACCGGTACATGCTCGGAACTTGTTCTAATCTCCTCGGTCGTGTTTCGCTTGTTAACAGAAATCCTCGGGATGGAGCTAAGAACAGCGAAACTGTTACTTTACTCGACGCTGGTGGTCGTCGTGTGTTGGTGCCAGGAAGATTGGACGGCGCAGTGCTCGTCCTCGTGCAAGTGCAGATGGGTATCCGGCAAGAAGACCGCCGAATGCGTGAAGCAGAACCTCACGCAGATACCCGGCAGCCTGTCGTCCGAGATCCAGAACTTCGATCTCACGGAGAACCGTATCACTCACCTAATGCACAATTCGTTCAGCCGCGTCTCCCTGGTGAACCTGCACAAGCTGGTGCTGCGGAAATGCGAGATCGAGTCGATCCACACGGACGCGTTCAACGGCCTGAAGATCGTGATCGAGATAGACTTGTCGGCGAACAACATCAGGACCCTGTACCCGGGCACGTTCGAGGAGACGCAACGGCTGAGGGTGTTGTTACTGAACGAGAACAAGCTGAAGGTGCTGGAGAACGGGCTGTTCCGCGATCTCGTTTACCTGCAGAAGGTGATGCTGTCAAGCAACAAGCTGGAACGCATCGAAGAGAAGGCCTTTCGCAATTTGCCGGGGCTGCAGTTGTTGACCTTGGACAACAACAATCTAAGCTCGTTGAAGGTGCCGAGCTTCGAATCCCTGCCGAAGCTCGGCAGCCTCGAGCTTCACAATAATCCATGGAACTGCAATTGCCTTCTGAAGAGATTTCGCGATTGGACGATCGAGCGTAAGCTGTACACACAACCGACCACGTGCGAGCAACCGGCCAGCCTGGCAAGAAAAATGTGGGACGAGATTACCAGCGACAAGTTCGCCTGCAGACCGGAGATCCACGAGATCGGGCCAGTGGTGAAGATCGATGCTGGCAACGGGAACGTCACTTTCTGGTGCAAGGCGACTGGGATCCCGCGGCCGCAGGTAACTATAACTTTTTCTTACCGAAAGGGGGATGGAAAAAGGGGTTAAAAGCTACGGTAGAGTGGAATGGAAGAGGGGAGGCGGGTTAAAGTATTGCGAAGAGAACGTTGACTGCGGTAATCCACAGTAACTTGCAAGCAATTTGGTGTACAATCTAGCACGGCGCGGGGGGTTAGGTCCGTTGAAAAGATTGCGCCGCGCCGGTTAAATCCGCGTTCAAGCAACTTAGCTTCGAAACTTCTAAACGTTCGTACCTGAGGAACACTCTTCTCTGATCTTCGAATAGAAGATGTTTATCCAGCGTAGATATATTGTTTTCATTCTCGTTCTCGTTTCATCTTCGCTACGTTTTCATTGGAAAAGTTTTCGTTCAAAAACTTAACTTTGAGAGAACTTAATATCCACGTCGGCGTCCTGAATGTAGCACGCATTTATTAAATGGTAGAAGAAGAAAGAAACTCGTTGTTACCCTAGCTTTTCCGTCTAATGACGAGGTTCTTTCGGATTATTCTCGGCACGAGGACGAAAAATTGGGAACACCCTTTGAATTCTTTGTAACGCCTTAAAATTGATAGACATCCAGAGCATGTTTCTCAAAGTTAAGTCCCTTACACAATAGGTTGAAACGTGCCTGGACGGCTCACACGACTCGAACCTTGCTTCTCGATTTCAGCTGTTCTGGACCCACCGATCGAGGACTCTGAACAATCACACGAGACGGCACAACGGCGAGAGAAGCTACATCCTGAAGTCGAGCCACGACTGGCTGAACCTCACGATCCCGGACGTCACGCCCTCCGACAAGGGTGATTACGTCTGCGTGGCGAAAAATCCAGGCGGAAATACGGAGAAAAACGTGACCCTGGCTATCGCCGGGGACGCTATAGGTGGCAAGGACAATATAATCAGCCTGCCACTCGCCCTTGGTCTGGGCCTAACTGCGTTCGTGCTGCTGATCGTCACCGTCTCCCTTTGCGTGTGCTACTGCCGTCGCCGTCAGACAAGGCACGACGAGAAGAGCCTCGAGGCCGCGTCGATGGAGCACCACGGACTCGGCGAGCAGGAGAAATCGCTGATCACGACCATAAATCCCGTGGTGAAGCCGCCCAGACGGTACGAGGCGCCGTCCGTGACGTCGCACGGCACCGAGATGACGGAGCTGAACCGTACATTGCTCGACAACGACTCGGTCTTCGGTCAGTACACTGCCTACATTACTAAACAGTGCGTGGCCAGGTGCTAGCTACTAACTATTTGTTACTTCCGCCGGCCGATCAAGGCGGAACGTGCGGAACGTGGAGCGCCCGCGGGACGGCCGGCGACGACGTTCGCTCAGGTTCGATGGTGTATCCTGTCAGACACGTGCGCGCGTACACGTGTACTAGGGGTAGCAAGGAAATCGATGAGACGGCTTTCGTCGTTGATCTTTTAACGCTAGGTCGCATAGATTAATTCAAGGCTATTCAACATCCACCGCCAATGTCGAAATTTCAAAACAAACGGCGGGTAAGAAATTGAAATTCAATTTAGGTGTTGCTAACGGGACGGCCATTAATCTTCCGATTTCCTTGGGAAACGTAGGGTTCGTTTTACATCGGTGGACCGGTATCGTCGCTAATTAAGGGGATAGAGTAGATTAATTGAATCGTAAGCGACGAATGTATTTAAATTTAAGACACCGAGTCGCATTAGCGTGATGCCGGCTGGGGGTTCGGTAATCCCAGCGGGCAGATAAACGAGGCGCCATCGATCCTGGGCTAACAAGTATCGGCCAAGACTGTTGCAAGATTAATGAGAGCGTGCAACGCGTAATGATAGGAGAGGAGAAAGGCGTTCGTCATTTGCGTCTGGTTGCCCCCGCGATAGCGTTTTTCTCCGCGGACAACCTCGTTTCCCGCGAAGGAAAACGCCCCGCCCGGCCGCGTCTGTGTCGGACGTCGGACGTCGGACGTCGGACGTCGGACGTCGGACGTCGGACGTCGGACGTCGGACGTCGGACGTCGAACGTCGGCTCGTCGCTAATTAAACGCAGCGTATCTAATCGTCGCGCTCCACAGCCACGTCACTTTGTGGGATAATTATTTTGATAGAGATGTAAATACGTAACGCGGCATGCCAGGCAGTAAATTATACGTCGGCGCGGAACGCTCAAGAGAATCCAAGTATTTTTGTCGTGCGATCATCGCCACTGTACATAAACATTTAGTCTTGTTACTGAAAACAACGATGACGATAAATAATGACGATCAGAGATAGCTAGTCGAATATGCGCGTGTAGAGACGTTAAGGAGAGCAGAATGGGGAACCACAAGAGAGTCGAAGAGCGCGAGCGACAAGAACCGGGCAAAGGCGCCGTTAATTGGGACGTTACTTGCTTTCTACCGTTTGTAATGAAAATGCGGAGAAAACAAAAGCGGAGGCGGGTTACACCCGCTCTGGGATTGTACGCATAAAGCGGTGATTAAAGTGATAAGGGGAAAGGGGAGGGCGCGCCGCGCGGTGTTCGGGTTAGAGCCGCACAAAAGGAGAGTAATAATCATTACGGTGCTCTCGGTCTGAATTAGCAAGTTGGCGGTTTATTGGGAACGATACGGGCGATTCTTTCGTGTACGTACATAGTCCACGAGTCTTTGTCTATCCGCTCTCAGAGATGGTAATTGAAACTGTCGAGGATCTCGCGTACCATCCGAACAGCTACCTACGTTCCGCATCTCAACTACCCTTGGGGCGCGCGGCGATCCCTTTGTGTCTATCAGGCAGGCTAATTCGCGCAACCCTTTTCCCTGTCCCCATTTCCTCTATCCATCTGCCATCGAGCAGGACTACGAATATCGAAAAAAGGGAACGCTACGGTAAAAGTTCCTCGGCACTCGTTTACCTGTCACCGACACCTGTAAAGATTTTACGCGAGCACGCGACGAACGGCTCCGCGTCGAGAAAATTGCGAGACCCGCCGAGCCTTTGACTGCTACCGCGACGCGATAAAAACGAGCGAGGTGCATCGACATCGGCCTGTATTTCATTTCCTTCACAGACTCGTTACGACGACTCGCGCCCCGTCGTTTAAATTATAACTCGAACGTGCATTTCACGGAGCACGGCAGAAGTCGACCCACTTTTCTCTCCCCTCGATGAAACTTTATCTCGCGGGCCGCGATCGATTTACGTGTCTTCATGATATAACCCCTGGCAGGTCTTGTACATTATACATATAACGTTTTCTGATACCGCTGTGCGGTATCTGACGTGAGTATCATGGTTGCTGCATAAAGGAGTATCGCCAGGATGTTCTTGTCATAATGACGCCCCTTATCGTCGAGTTTCAAACACGCCCCCGACTACGTGCAAAATGCAAAACATGTACAGGGACCGTTTTCCCCAATCCGAGAAGTCTTGCTTGAATAAGGACGTCGATATTCCAAGCATCCGTAAATTCAAAATCAGTGTACTCGAAAATAGCGGAATTCACGAGCGTGTATCCCTGGTCCCGTACGTCCGAATCTCCACGCAACACCGCACAGTGGGACAAAACGAACCGACGACGATCAAAAATCTATAACTTTGGTTCTGGTCTAGATATTTTAATGAAAATTTGCTCAATTTAACCGCAAATTTACGGCCTTTAAGTTGTATTAATGTAAGTGATATTAACCCTCGGAGGCCCGTGCTAGGCCCGTGTATTTAGCCCCATGTTTTCGAAAAGTGGGGTTACTGGCCGATTACAATTCTCATTTTATTAACATACTTAGGTACTAGTTACTGTGTTATATTATGGTAAACCCTGTTTTTTTACTATTTGCTATTGTTTTCATGTGATCGGTGCTCAAATTTTGCCAAAATCGCAAAAGTTTAAGAGCTTACCAAAAACTTTTATGTTTCCCACGATTCTGAAAATTGTTTCTTGGATAGGTGCAATTTAAGTTAGTTACAAAGTTAATTACATAGCTATGGGTTTACCACAATATAACACAGTAACTAGTAAGTATGTTAATAAAATGAGAATTGTAATCGGCCAGTAGCCCCACTTTTCGAAAACATGGGTCTAAATATACGGGCCTAGAACGGGCCTCCGAGGGTTAATATCACTTATATTAATACAACTTAAAGACCCTAAATTTGCGGTTAAATTGAGCCGAATTTCATTAAAATATCTAGACCAGAACCAAAGTTATAGATTTTTGATCGCCGTCGAGTCGTCTGGTCCCACTGTGCGCCGATTTCTAGTTACCCAGGCGATTGAGATCCATCCAGGATACCACGATCCACGCTTCTTTTTCTTGTCTTCTTTTCTGATCGCGCGTCTGTCGCTTTTCGTTTTTTTAACGTTCGTCCTTCTTTTTTGTTCATGTACTGGCAGCTGACGGTATCGGTGGCGGTGTCGGCAGCGGAGTGATCGGAGGGGTCGGCGACGACGAGAGGGAGGAACGAGCGACACCGGAACTCGAGAGCGGTACCGGCACCCTGTGCCGCGGCGGGGGTGGCAGCTACCGCCAGTATCCGCCCGATCTTCTGGCCTTCTCCGGAGGTCGAGGCGCCTCGCCGACCAGCCAGGCATCCACGGCACCCGACAACACGCGTCTTCCGAGCCAACACGCTACGCCCACAACTGCCGCGTACGGCTCACCCTCGAACCAATATCCTGCAGCATTCAAGACCCTGCCCCACAACCGAAGCGTCACGCCGTACGGTGTCGCGAGCTCGACAATCGCGCCTGTGATGCCTCGTCACGGGTACGTCACGATCCCCAGAAGACCCAGGGCGCCCAGCTGGAGCAGCGGTCCACCCACGTCGCCCACGGACGGATTGGAGCCCGTCTACGACAACCTGGGCCTCCGCACCACCGCGGATGGCAGCTCTGTTCTCTCGCTGAACAAAAGCCCCGAGCCGTTGTCCACGATGAGGAGTCGACCGCTGCCAGGGACGCCTGGCTCCCACTACGGCACAATACAACGAAGCACACCGAACATACTGACCAGCAGCCCTCTAGATAGAGCCGCCCCGGAAGGCGCGGCGGAATGGCCGACGAAAGTCGCGGACGAGCCGACAGATAGCAACCACGTGCTCAGCCAGCAACAGCCGCAGCAGCAACAGTCGGGCAGCAATACACTCGGCAGGAAAGTGCCGCCTAGGCCGCCGCCGAAGCCTAAGAAGAAATCGACCAACGGGCCGCTGTACGAGGACGAAGGCGAGGACGGTACGGAGGTATGATCGACGTACGTCGGTCGACGGAGATGAGGCCGCGAGGTCGTGGCCGTGCTGAGGAGAAGAGACGCATGACCGCAGTCACAATAAACCGGTAGTGCCTTTCGAGAAAAGACGAGCCGAGCCCGCGCTGCTGCGGGTCGAGGTTTTGTTCGAGCGCGATAAGTTCGCCCGTCGGGAGTGCTGACGAACGAGCGTGTGCGGGGGCTTCCACATCCGGTGAGACAGGTCGTCATCGGTTGAACCCGCTGACTCGCTGTGAGAGGCGACCAACTTTTCGGACGAAACGCCTTCACTGGTCGCGTTCTTTCTGTTGCTCCTTCCCCATCGTTTTCTCCCACTGTGTTTTTCTAATTTATTTATCCTCGCGCTGTGCCAGGGTTTACCGCTGTGACTCTCCAGATCGAGAACGTTTGTCGCGTGACCCCGATTTGCGGGAACACGAGGGGATCGAACCCCGAGTCCGTTCCTCGAGGAACTCGATGATACGGTGGACCCGGCCGGACGTTGTACTCGTACTGTTTCTTGGTCCACGAAGAAGTTCAGAGACGAGATCATACGTGGATCACGCATGATGCAGCGTAACGAGACACTAGTATTAAGGATAACGTCCCTTCCAGGGGACGTTCGTCTTATTTATTGACGTGCTTGTCGCATGCCTAATGAAGATCACGTTGAATCCAAGACACTGCGGAAACAATAACGTTTTATACGATCTCCTCGTAAAACCGGTAGTGCGATCGGGCACATCCGACTCTTATTTTCTTTTTTATTTGAACTTTTACGCTCGCCCCGGCGTGTGTATTAGCCGGGAATAATTTTTACGGGATACTTGAAGTTTAGTGGTGTTTTATCCTCGCGCGTCGCCCGGGCACATCCTTCGGGGTGACTTCCAGGCGACGCTTTATTTTTCTTTTACCGTTAGTTTTACCGTAGGTTCGTCTTCCCTTTTTTCCATCTTTTTTTATTGTAATCGCGTATTACGTTGGATACTTGACTGCGCCAAGCAAGTAATCGTTGTAACGACGTTGTAAATCGGGGTTAAGAGTAAATAATAGCCATGCGTATGGTTCATCAGTATGTAAGGACAAACGTATTAAATAACAGAGGTGTTAGAGTATCTACTTCTAGTAATTTTAAAGGGCGAGTATGTAAAAAAGAGCTATCTCCCGATCGTATTTGTTCTTCATGCTAATAACGCGAAGATGTTCCAATTAAAGTTCTGCGAGATTCTAATCGGTTCTAGGCTTTCGAAGAGCGCGATCGCGTTCCTTCTTGTCGTGATGATTGACGCAGCACGGCACCGTGACCAAAACGTATTTTGTCGCGTACTCTCTCGTCCTCTGAAGCATAGCACTCCGGGAAATATTTTACTATTCGCGCAGATCACGAAATGTTGCGTGCCACTTCATTTCTAGGAGCAGGGATCTTGAAGCGCATTTGGACTGACTGACGAGTGTGTTGTAAAAAAAGAAACGAAACTTATAGCTTGTATATACTGTGTATTATATCTAAGAAATAGTTCGCCTGTCTTCTGCCAACTCGATCAGACCACACTTTAACGAAACCAGTGGTTTTACATGACAGAGGGGTACAGAAGCATAGTAATAAAACAGGCCGAGTCTATCTACGGGCTAGAGACGCAATTGTGCGAACGAGCAGCTGGCCAATTTGTAATAATGATGACGCTGTATTGTATACGTAACACGTAGGTACAATTTTATCGCGATCCGAACGTAGGGTGCGATCTGCGTTTAATTGAAAATTCAATTCGAACGTTTCGTACAACGATCTCTGACAGAAATGCTTAAGGCGATTATTTTTTAATTGAATTTTACTCTTAATTCCATCCTTTTTGTGGAGACACGCTCCATAGTTTTCTGGAGTGAATTTACGAAGTTTTGATCGCATGTTTTTTATGGAATAGCCACTTCTTTTCGCGATGATTTTTATAACGCTCTCGGCGATCGATATCACGTCGCGGAAGTGAAATTCGTTGAACAAAAGGGAAATATCCGCGGTCAACTCGATTCCGCCGAGTAGGTACCACGTAAGGAAGGATCATTCTTGAACCAGAAATTTATCGCTCGTAAGCTACAAACTTTCTATACTTCCGGTACGTTTTATCCGGAGCTTAACGTTGCGTTCCTGCCTTTAGCGGGGATTTTGGGATCGATCGCCTGGCAACTTGTTGCCAACTCAAGCGGATCCTTCCTCTGAAACGTTATTTCGGGACAAGCAGTCTATTCAAAATCTGTGAAATTTCATCCCTTCCGTTTCGCGAATACATACTAATCAGAATCATTAGAAGCTGCCGTATATTCGTGAGAAATACAGGACGAGTTACGAAATAATTCGAAGCATTCGCATATCTCCTTTCCTTAAAAGTAGAAAAAGATTCAGCGGTGTAACAGCATTCCCGCCTATGGCTTCACTTTTTGTATGAGTGCAAGAATATACCCGCAAGCTGCAACTGCACATCTTTATTATAAATTTAGAACAGAAGGAATTATACTTCGCGAGAGCAGACTTGTGAAAAATGAGGTTTCATAAAATCATGATCTCCTTATCTTCTTCCCTCTGCAACCTGCTTCCCTCCCCAACTAAATGAAGATGCAACTCGTTCCGTTATGCCGCTCATCTGTGATGTCCTCGCATTCAAGAGAAACGATCCTGCTGTCCTCCAAAATCAAATACTCGCCAGCAGGAATAATCAATAGTAGCAACGATTGACGTACTGGTCGATTCAATGACTACGAGATGACTTCCCCGTTTATCGTGACGCACCTAACAGTATTACGGGAAGAGACTCGAGGACGATGACGCGGTGCTGGTCAGAGGATGCGGAGAAAATCGCGACGCGGTCGTGTGGCTTCGTTTCCTCGGCTACGTCCAATATTATAGCGATTATACATTGAATTAGCGTAATTACCAACGGGAAATATGGTGAGAGAGTACGCGAGTCGGAGGAGCATTGAGTCAAGGGTGGTTGTTCAGGGGCAATTGGATCCGCGAAACAGGTGCCAATCGGCAGCGTTCTCCATTGTCCAATCCCAGGGGGTGGTGGATCGAGTACACCTCGGTAATCGGACGGAGAAAGCTGCCACTGTAATCAACGGGCTTAGAATCGAGGCTACACGAGCGATAATCGTCGTGAATTATTTTAAGCGGCCTAGCAGAGTCGCGGCTCGTCCGATCCAATCGTTGTGCTGCGCCCTGTACATACACACAGACCTAATCGCACGTTAACTCACGGACGTTTGTTTATAATGTAAATGTGGAAGATACGCACGTTAAACGCAGCGCGGCACAACCGGTTGGTACGGCGCCACGAGTATATTTTTGTAATTTTGTATTTTGACGGGTTCTCCGGCGACACGTCCAGGCCTACTGCAACCGCGCGGGGAAGACAGGCTCGTTTTCATCCCTCGGAGATCAGTGACACCGGCTCCTGAGGAATCGATTAAACCCGCCGCGCATCCTGCGTCGCACGCGGCACGAGCAGTAAAACATAATTGAACGGTCGTTAGGTTTCTACGATATATCGTGGCTGCGATCGCCTCTCAGAACTCGGTTCCTCGCGCGCTCTCCACGCTGCTTTCCCCCATCCGCGTTAGCAGTTGCACGTGTATTACGCGGGATTATGGTGCGCTCCAAATTAAAAGGCATCAAGTAGGAAACTGAGGGTAGTACGTGACTGCTCTACGGTTTGGGCATGTGCGTTAATGAGAATAAATTCGTATACACTGATGTCGCGGAGTAAAATTAACATAGAACATTACAAGAACCGGGGACTTCTAAATGTCCTTTGGCGACGGGTCATCCACTTTTACCGTTGATTGCTGCTGTCTGCAGCTTCGAGATTCTCATCTTCGATCAAACCTTCATCTATGAGATGTTCTACTCATCCAACAATGTGTACTCCCATCTACTCTTCGTGTTCATTCGCAAGATTTCGACGACCATGCTGCACCCTGTCTTGGCAATTACTTTTCCCATTATCTAAAGTTCTTCCTATTAATTCTGAAAAGTCCAAACTTTTTCCATTCCACTTCCCTCGTAGATGGTCGCGGGATCACGACTCGTCCTTTCTGATGCACAGAAACTACTATTCGGTGATAGCAGGACAAGTATAGAGGAAAATAGAACACGCGCAAGCCCCGCAATTACAGGGCTTGGGAGGGATGAGAGCCGTGTGTTCTATGCACTATTAGCCGAGGCATGTTTACCAGGGCTCGCACATGACGAGCCACCAGTCAGCGTGCAATTATTATCGCGAGATACTTTGTGCGCGTGGTTAGGCTTTAATGAGACCTCTCTCTTTGACACCTCAACGCCGCAATAACATAGTTTACGTGCGCCCGGGCCCCCGGGAGGCTCCTCCACCCTCGCGGCGATCCTGCTCGGAATCGATAGACGCCAGCCCGCGAGACGCGATGCTTCGATCCTCCGTGTCTAGCGTCATCTCTTCTTCTAATGACTCTGCGTGTCTGCCTGTCGGGTATACATCCGCTTGAGGTCGTTACGACGAAAGTCAAAGGAGGATCAGGGGGGCAGCTGCAGGAAGGGGCGATGCTCGCGCAGTTGCGAATGTTGGACACGTTTCACTTAGTATTTTTAATGAGACACACACGCGACCGCCTGTGTCGAGATTTCTTCGCACGAACGAAACGAAAGATGGGAATCAAAATGGGGACAGTCGCGATTCGCGACGAAAGGGCGGTTCAAGACATCGACGGGGACATTAGTAGAGAACGACGTTGAAAGACTGGTATTGTCGATGGGATTTGTCACCGGATTCCGGTTGGGTCGTAGATTGTTTAATGAATTGCCAGTCAGAAGAGCCAGATTTGCACCGTTTTCAAAGATTATCAGAAATATTAAACCACACCAGAATAACACATATTGACAAGCTTGAAACCCGGGAGAAGACGGGAAATTGAAAAATCAATATCGACGTCAACAGAAATATCGTGTTCGCGCATAAAAAGCCCAGCGTAAATTTTTTAAACCGAACAGACAATGCGGACGTGAATTTCAAGAGATACGATCGTAAAATCGTCAATCAGGCGACACACGTTGGCATGCAAAGTGGGACACGTAACTTGAACCATTCCGATAACTCTGTAAATATTGATTTCAACAAAAATCCCCTCTGACAAATTTTCCATAGTCCAAAGAGGCTTATACGATGCACTGTTAACAATCGCGTTACCATTTGAAATTTTCAAGACCCCAAAGTTAGTCACCCACCCTTTGAAGTAACGAACAAGGTTATTATACAGCTGCAAGATCGAATCAGAAAACACTAAATAATTGTGTGCATTTATGCTAATGAAGCAGTTGATTTATTAAGTCGCTCCGTTTAAAGACGTACTTAAAAATCGTATTATTCTTCCGTTCATTTTAATCTGAAGGACACCATAAAAATGGCGTACTTATTGTTTTTACTAAGCTCGAAAACTTCAACCGCATTTCCTAGATAATTTCTCAGACCCCGACACTGAATTATTGGCACGAAGTTCTCGACCGCATCGATGAGAGTGTGCAAATGAAAGTACCGTCCAATACACCGATCCGACCATAACCATCTGGATGTCACGCGTGTGTAATTAATCTAATTCAACGAAGGACCGAATTATCTCGAGGAGCTCGACATTCCTCGACGATTCTAATCATCTTTACGACGATCTCTGTACGACGCTTTTTATCTACTAGGTACCAATCCTACACGCTTCGTTCGCGGTAACCGATAATGCGATTCGTAAAAATATAAGAAATTGATTCTTTAATGCTGGACTATGTACTCGATCGACAGACATCTACGGGAAATGCATTTTCGTGCCACGTTGTTCATACACATTCCAGAAAACATGATAGTTAATCTTTATGCCGCATTGTTTCCGTTCAAGAGCATTTCCCTGGTGCACAGTGCAGAGTATGAATGTTTAAAATCTGATTTCCGAGCATCCGCCGTGTGCTACGACGGCGGCGGTGTTGATATTTAAATTGTATAGAGTTCGGAACACTGTGCATTAATAGGCACGCCCGTTCCTTTGCGTACAAAATCGCGTACAATCTCGTAAAGGTCGTACAATCTCAGCGTCCGTTCACTCGCCCCCGAAATTGTAGCCGCTCTTCGAAGACTGATATTTTCGAAACTCCAGACGACGTAATTTCGTTTGATGTGTTAGAGTTATTGATCCAAAGGAATTGCGCTCCTAATAGAATGAACAAACGTGGTTGAGCAATGCTATAGGGAACTATAAAGAGACTGTGCCGAAAATATCGCGCCAAAAGAATGTTTTCGCGTGTAGAGCGTTGGAAGAAAATGAAGCGAAAGCGTAAAAGTAGGATGCGATCGAAATACAAGTTCTGAAGAAGAACGATCGTGTGACCAGAAATAATGTCCGTAGCGAATGTATCGACACGTACAGATCTTGGCGGAGCATCAAAGATGCAAGATCGAATGGATCTCGAACGAAATTGTGTTATACCTAACGATCGCTCGGATCGTGTCCTAATCGTCGTTGAGATTGCCTAATAATAATTCATTCCATTCACGCCAGGTCTGTAAAGAATACTAAAGGGACTTAATTTTTCCGTGTGTATACTATAACGTGTTATAATAATACGGTGCAGAAAACGCGAAGCGTGTTCCTGACGAGGGGTTGTTAAGCGAAGGTGTTGTGGTGGGTGGACGTGGTTTCTGTGGATCAGGCCAGCGTCCGACTTTCTTGTACTTGATGAATGTGTGCAGACTTATGGGGCTGAGTCATGAATAATTGACGTTTACACGTTAACATATTTTCGTATCTCGTACAGCTCTCGTTGTACAGGATAAAAACGCTTTCAAGTGTTTTTTATCGTAATAAGGGATTATTATAGGTGTAAAGGAACTATGTTTGCGTGTCACGATATTAGACATAAGGGAACCTTCTTAGGGGACGTAGCGTCGTTCGGATTTTCTTTTACTTATAGCTCCTAGATGACATAGGAACGTTAAGGATGGATAATCGGCGTAAAAAATGTTTCGAAACGTTGATCATGTCTTATTTTCATGTTTTTTTATTATATACTTTTCTTTTTTATTAATGCTCGTGTTATCATGCTATTATTATCATCGCTGTGGTTAATATTTAATATTCCTATCGACATTTGGATTTATTGCGATTACGTTGCGTTGTTATTATCATTGTGCTCCGTTGATGGTCACAATTATTTTTCTACGAACGTTTGTACCGCGAAACATGCGACTCGCCTCGTACGACAGGACTTAGTTTTGTTCGGTGTAACGTTTCGGCCGAGTTATAATTTATACATGCCATGTCAATGTACTATCATTGTAAATATTATACATATTTTATAAATGAAACTATCTAGCGTGACTGTAATATTAAGAGAATGTACTGAAAGCACCACTCTGTACACTCCACTACGATGATTAAATTTTAATAAATATTTCCCAACCCCATCGCGGCGTTCCGATCGAACTGTACCTAATGCAGGAGATGAGAATACGAAGGGCCGAAGGGTTTCTGTGATCTTTCATGACAGTTTTTATTCGGAAAAATAGCATTAATATTAGCATCTTTACAGTTTCTCAAAATATAAATATAATCTGGTTCATTTGGTTCAGACAGACTTCATTATTTTTTCTTCTTTGGTTACTTTCTTCAACTTTGATAGAGCACTCTCGCCGTACTTTGTCACCAGCTCTTCGACAAAGTCGTCCTTCAACTTCTTCAGGCATCTAAAATGGAATTGGAAGAGAAAATCAGATTAGTTTAATTCGGGGAAATGCCGTTATCGTTTACTGGAGTACACAACGCGACGAAACCTCCAACGTATTATACGGGGTGTCTATCTCCCCGAGGTGTTAAATCTATAAATTGTTTTGAACGCATTTAATGGTACTTTACCTCCTATAAATAGAGTCAGTTCTGAACTTGCCGATGTCGAGACTAGGGGCATGAGGTCGGTGGATAATGAACGTATCCGGCAAGACAATGTACCTATATAAATCTTCAATTTATGGCATTGCGCTATAGTGCCCGATTGTGTAAAAAGTATTTAAAAAAAAAAGAAGATATTCACGAATCATCTCTTACTTGTAGTCTAGTACCGTCAAATGCGTTAGATAGGAAACTTTGTTCCAACCGAAGCCAATGAATCTGGTATCGTATCGAGGTGCCAATCTCGAGACTACGATGTACGGCTCAAAATCTGGCTCCCAAGAAACCTATGAATAATGTTAGCTAAATTGCCTCTCCATTAACCCTCGAGTGGGCGCGCCGGTGAACTCAGTTCACCAATCCGCGTATCTTTTTGTTTACGTCTCGGGAAGATAAACATTCCCTCAACTCGCTCGTCGTATTCTTGGGTACATTGCTATTATTTTCCCATTACATTTAATCAAAAGTTACTACTATCGACAGAAAAACCGTTTCTGAAGTGTATACTTTATATATAAGGGGACTAAAATGATTATTTTCAACTGGTGAACTGAGTTGGCCACGCGCCTGGTCGTGTAACTCTCACTGGCGCGCCCGCCCGAGGGTTAAAGAAACGATCAAGGTCTTCAGTGAACATACTTCGTACGGTTCCATCGTGTTTCGCCAGTAACTGTAATTCGTGGCAGCGTGGCCCTGCGTCCAAACATGGTAGCGAAATGTGTACAAAACGCCACGCTTCAAGAACTTCAATAACTCTTCCTTGTTAACGGGGAAAGTAAACCTACAAAACGCATATTGTGCACGCAAAAATATCGCAAGTTTTCGGCGATGGGAGTGTACCTGTATCGTTCGGTTTCAAACGCAGGGACGATCAAAGCTGCTTTGTCCGACTCGCTGATATTTAATTTAGCGATGTAGCCCATGAGGCTCTCGTGTAGCCCGTATTGCGGCAGAAAATCAACATCCAGTTGAAAAATAAATGGAGTCGACACGTATGACATCGCAGTGTTCCTCAAATAATTGATCGGATACAATTCCTGGATAAAACATACCCTCGTCTAATTAAATATGCGCGTATTACGTTAAACTGATTGGATATCTACGCCTAACAAACAATTCCTTGCTATTGTCGGTGTAGACGTAAACGAAACACACCCCATCTTTGTACACCACATGGTAAGCAATGTTCTTCCTATTTCGTAGCTCGACGGAACCACGCACGAACTCGAGAAAATTCTGGACTTCAGCATCGGTAAGGTATAATGCGACGCTTATGGTTCCTGACCAGTGTTTCGATAGGTCTTCCAGCAACGGTATTCTTTCCACACTACACTGAATTACTAGAGCGACGTCCGCCGAGGCGTACACGTTGTATTCGTACTCGAGAAGAAACGGATGGGTGCGATACAACATGGTGGCACCCCGTGTGAAATCTCCACACGGGCTCGACTCGTTGTACTAGAAATTGGCAATACTAATTTTTACGGTATACAGCGATTGTTCGGAGAAAGATTAAGTTTAAAGCAAAGACGATAACAATGATAGTAAGTACAGTTGGCAAGCAAAGTTGACGCATAGAGCGAGGAGATTCACCGATATATATGTAGATACCTACTAAATAACAGTAGCAACGCGTCAAAGTTACTTGACTCGAAGGAAGAAAGATAGTGTTGCAACAGTTACACCTGTATACAGGTTTTTCTTACTTGGGACACAGTTTCGTGTTTATCACAACCGAATAAGCGTCTGCGTAACAGGTTCCCATCCATTTCAAGGAAGACCTTATGCAACTTACGGAACTCATTGATGTGCTTATTATATACATCCTGCTTTCGAGGAGAATTCCAATGCACAATCTAAAAGAAGCCGTAGGACAGTCGTGGAAAACTCTTGGAGTGAAGAGAAGAAAAAGTATTACCAGTGAAGAGGGGACTTTACGTACACTTATGCGATCAGCATCGCGGTAACAGAGATCGCTGATCGTGTGGTCGCTCAATTGAATATTCCAGGTGCACTTTATTTTGTACACGACAGAGGGATGCTCTTTGATAACAGCATTGATCACATCCTGATCGGCTAAGCTAGTCTCCGGTATAAGGGCCAGCACGCGCTTCGTAACTGTTTCCCACAAGCTCGTAAATTTTCTGTTACGTAGTTGCTGCAAGTGCATTAGCATCACACCGGTGTTGAAGCCCCGTCCCAGAGCCGGCCACGGCCGTTGACCGTAAGACAACGCCTTTATGTACCAGTGGCTCTGATTCTCCGTCAGTCCGAGGGCCTGCTCGTTCGAGAACTTCTCGAACATCCTCCAGAGCAAGCTAACGTCGTTCAGGACGGTCACGTCCGTGTCGAATACGAGCACTTTGTCCTCCCGCATCGCATCCGGCAGGATTAATTTCAGAAGCCCGTAAACGCCGGAGTAGTGCTTGTTCGGTATCCAGGACACCATCGGCACCCATCCCTCGGCCTTGTAATACGTCAAGTTCACTGGAACGAGCGAACGAGGAAAAAATTGTCGACGACAGACTCGCGCGGCGTTCGCCAGCTCCCATCCGTTCCTTGGGCAACGCCACACACCGAGGTTAATTGGTCGTTCAAATTTAGTTCACCCGGTGACCAGCACGCTTAATTCTTACAATCGGACCAACAAGTTTAGACATTTTTTTCAGGGGACGTCCGTTGCTAATGGCGTGGAAGTGTAACGCTCTTGAATTAAGATCGATGGAAAACGCGCAGGACCATTCGTTTCAATTTATAAATGGATATGTGTACGTAGGACCCAGTGGCGCACGCAGGAGTTAACCTTGGGGGAGCCGAGTTGAACGGATAAAAGTAGTTTTAATACAAATTCAATAAAATTCATTAGGTGATTATACAAAAATGTATTTAAGGAACAAAATCCAGCTTTCTTTTCTTTTTATTTTACAAAGCTCTTGACTTACTTCAGCCGTGGTTACATTAATCTCCTTTTTCCTTTTTCTTTGGGTGCGCCACTGCGTAGGAATATACGACAGTTGAAGGAGATGGATTTCAGATTAATTCGTCCATTTGATGGACCCTAAGGAACAGATGAGAACGGCAATCACGGCGACGCGACGGTTTACTAACCATGTGGTAGATCCCATGTTTGAAACAGGGTCGTCAGTGTTCTCTTTGCGATCTCGTCGACAAGCAAGTGAAAGTGCAGAGGTTTAGTACGGTAGAATAAAACGGATTTTACTACTGTCACCAGAGCGAACGTCGAATTGTAGCCAGCGCACACCATCGCGATGTGTATGGTCTCGCATTTTGCCTTAAAAGAAAACGACGTTCAATCGTTAAGTTCTTTTTAATAGGATAGTTAGTCCTTTCATTCCTGTATGATACATACAGGGTGGTTCTCAAGTGCATGTCACTTCTCTTTAAGTTGTTGATTCACCTCATAAATTCAGGAGAAATAAAATAGTGGAACGATCGATTCGTTGGCCTGGAATTCGACGATTACCGTTTAGTTCTACAGTCAAGATAACAAAACGTCTAAATGTGAAGGCGAGATGAAACTCGACTCTCCAAACTTCAAAGCTCTCTACAAGGAAAAGAATCAAGCGGGATTACAGGAAATCGATCGATTGAATTACGGAATTGGGATTTGAAAGCCGGATCTTTCATTTGAACCGGAAGACTGCTTGAACCAATTGAGCTACCCAGACCAATGATAGTCTCTTTCACCGCAACCCTAATATTCGATAATGCCTACCATCTACTAACTTCGGACACGCAATTAAGAATCACCTTGCAGCAAATTTTTATTCGTATAGACTGAAATCCCCGGTATGTTTTAACTCTGAAAGTTTCGAAGACTAAAAATCGAGGAAGTAAACAGATAAATGTGCGAAAAGTGTGCTTTTTACCTCGACACGATCATTTTCTGATCGTAAATTCTCGAGGGCGGGCTGTTTTACGTAGAATTTGGTTTTTTCCACGTCCATGGACAAGCCCGATTTCTCATCGAATTTGAAGGAACCGATTTCAGCGGAAGGAACTACAATAACACGCGCTAGGTCAATAACAAGATCCGGCGGAGCAATAACGCAGATATTACCATTCAACAATAAATACAGGTAAAAGACTGTCGACGGTACTAAAACGCCCAACAAACATCCTAGCCATGATCGAGCCATTGTAATATGATAGACATATTTCCCAACTCGTAGAATGATTAGTCAGTAAATTTTATCGTACGAGTGCCAAGATCTACAAACAAAAACGCGGAATTAATGCAACCATCGAACACGCCGGCTACGTAATTGCAACACTTTTGTGTAGTTTTACGTTTCTTGCTTTAAAACCCTTTATAGACTACAGCGCTTATAAGTCCGCAATGAAATCAGCAGAGCGCGCGCGGCGGACGCCTATAGGCGTTCAGCGAATATGGTTAACAAATAGGATTACAAGATTTCAGCACGTAACGTGTGCTACGTGCGCGAATTCTAGGTTCAAGTCAGGGAAAAAGTTATACATACCATACTATTTACGTTACACTGAACGCGGCGTTACTTGTAACTCGTAACATTTAAAAAGACTTTATAATCTATTTCACCTCTATCGAAAGTCATTGCGCAGGTACGACGCGAGTCAAGTACATGTGCAGATATGACATATGTAAATGCGGCACAGTACAAACAAATGAGAAAGGTTAATTTACGTGTTTGTTGTCCCAACAATGGACTTATTAAAAACAGCAACAGTATCGAAAAACGCTATTCGAATGAAACGTGAATTTCCGCATACACATACCTCCGGTACCGCGATTTTTTTCCCCGACTGTCATCCAATTAAATCCATCGCTTCGAAACTACTTTATGTACGGGGCTCCACGGGCGATTAAGAAGAATCTTGTACGTGAATTTCTACACACAAAACTTGGCCGAGCACCGGTGCCCGTCGATGCGTCAACGAATAGCAGTTATATCTAGGTGCGTTCACTGTAAACCGCGTAAATTCACGTAATTGCAGTTACTCGGGAATTGCAGTAACGTCGGAACAACACGCATCCTAAACACTCGTAGCAGGAAGTTTAACGTAAATAGTTTAATCACTGGATAACGCAGTCCTAGAATTACCACTCTGTCCGAGCAACGGGACGCGAGACGATGCGAGACGACGAACAGTCGGTACTCGGTACGTGGTAAGTTACTCGCTTTCGTTACGAGGGGGCGCTGTCTACCCTACGATCTAAAATTAGCCGTGGGTCGCGCATGGTCGCGCAGCAGCGGTCGAGAGCTCTTTTCAAAGTGGATTCAACGGAACACATATAAAGTTCGCGGTAGATATTGTAACGTGCAATAGGTAACATTTTTCCGAGATATAGCTAACAGATAGTGCTTGTAATACGTATATACAGTTTTGCTCGTCACGTTTTAACACTTACGCAAATACAATCTGGTTTGAGTGCATCGGAAATATGTTAGTTATATGAATTATGAGCGTTAGAGCCTTAGACTTAGAGGTACCATGCTGAACGTAGCACCCAGAGACAGAGCGGGAAACCCGAAAATGGAAGACCTTCGTGAGTACAAAAAGCCTCCGATAACTTAAACTAAACTGCTATTCGAACATTGGCTTTGTGGGAATATTAGAAAGATGTATTTTCCAGTCTATTTTTCTATCTTATGAGAGTACAAAATTACAATGAAGTTCAATGTATACTGAATTACACACTATTTATCAGTTCACGTATATACGTAATAAATACACTACAATTCATGTCATAGAATATAATTCATGTGATAGATTATAGTTCAGGTAAGAAGGATGCATTTCTACTCTTAATGAAATGTTTCATCCTACAATATTTATGTTTATGCTAACTATTAAACTAGTTGAAACTAGAGTAGGAAAGTTTCGAATACCACAGATACGTTTCTAGAATATGATTGTGCCTTGAAATGAGAAATACGATGGAGAAATGTACGATGGTATGATGCAAGTTATAAAAGAGTATCTTTTAAAAAATGCATTTAATACTATTTAGTTGATGTCCGTTGCTTTACTTGGGTATGCAGTAGGCACGTCATCGTCGTCTCCAATTTTCTTTAATGCGCGTAGTTCTGCGCTTCTTGCCCTGTGCAAAAGGTTCACGGTATATTAGTGTCCGGTGAATGAGAATCTAAAGCGATATGGTCGTGCATTTGCATTCGTTGTAATACCTATCGCGTGCTTCATCCTGTTCCCGTTCTTCTTTTCGTTTCTTTAGAAGTCTCACTGCCACGCAAACTATTACAAGTATAATTGGAATTAGGCAACCAAGTATTATGCCACTCGTAATACCAGCTTGACGTGAACTATACTCCTGTTGACCTGTGGTTTCCAATGAAATTTATAGTATTAATGGGAGACAGATATGGCAATGTTTCTGATAGTCAATGCAATGGTAAAGATATTGAGGAATAGTCATAATACAGCTTTGAATCATAATTGAGCACCTGAGTAAAAAGGGACGAAGGTAGAAGGACGGAAGTAAGAAAAATGATTACAATCATTTTGGTGGAAATTTCCATTCCACTGTAGGGATTCCAAACAGTTTTCTTTAGATCTTTTGGGAAATTCTTAGTAAGCGCATGTGGAATAGAAATTTCCTGAATATTTGAAGGTATAAAAAAGTTTATTGAACCGTATTTTTACATTAATTATCAAGCGTTTTATACAATCATGCTACATTAAACTTTATTATTATTGAATTAACAACATTGATTACTGCATTTTAATGCACTCAAAATTATTATGCATTATGCTTTATACAAGTATATGATGCTTATTTCTGATTCAACAGTACGATATAATATTCAGCGTATTACTCAATGAACAGAATTCTGTAAATGGAGAACATTTCTATTCCACAGCAAAGCAGATTCCCGGCCGAGCAGAATAAATTCTTTCGTTAATATTCGATGCGAAATGTATATACCTGTTGTCAAGTGGGGTGAACTCTTATGCAAATGATACTTAATTATACTATCGTGCGCCATATACCATGGAATCATTTCAAAAATATAAATGCAAATAGTTACGAATAAAGAATACAATGTTTACGATTATTTGTCATGGAAGAGATGCTTCCAAAGGTTCGATGTACACTTAGATGATGAAGTTCTGGAATGTCGAGCGCGCCATGAAAATTATATTATTCAAACGTTTAACAATATTTGCTCAACCATTTCATACGTCGCTCTCTTTGGTGGGGCTTCCAGCTTTCCTAATAGAATCTGGCATACTCTTTTCTGAATCAGTGGGGGAATTAGGCTCTTTCAGGTCCCAATCTTTGTCCTCGAAATCAACATCCGGTCTGTTCGGCAAGGGTTCGTGGGTGCGATAGACTTTGTCATAGCTATGGGGCTTTTTGAAAGTGCTCGTTGTGGTACTAGAGTCGCTAGCAGGTGAAATTGGTCTGTCGTATGTTTTTAACGGTGCGGTGCGCGTCAACAATGTGGACTCATTGTCGACGCCGGACCCCCGTTCAGAATAACGCCATGATTTTACGGAACCTCCTCGCGATTGATTCTTTCTTATATAAAGAAAGGCGGCCGCGACCAATGCCGTTACGGGAATTAAAACGGCGCAAATAATGCCCATTGTCGTCCACGCTGTACGCTGAGCATACTCGACCTGACCTATATTCACGTAATAGCAAACAATTTTTATTCTCTCTCTTATTATCTGCAGCGTTCTCGGTGCGTGGAATGTGATTGTGGAATTCGGGATGGGCCTCGAACGGTGTGAAGAATGGTAGAGGGTGAGAAAGTAGGCTGTGATAGACATTGCTGAAATACTTACGTAGACATTCTGTGTATCCGTATTCCGGTATGTCCCAGTGTCCATCCTCCATGCAAATGCGTCGTTGATCACCAACTAATATAAAATCTTGATTACACTCGAAAGTGACTTTCGTGCCGGGCGTGAAGAAGAAGTTGCTCTTGCGTCCGAAGCGCGGGGTCTCCAATATGCCGCATGATCTCACTGAAACGAGTAGTGTAAATAATGGGAAGCACAATTAGCGATGGCACAAATAGATTCATATATCTCACCGGGATCACCCGAGTTAAGGTCTCTTATTGCAGTGTACGTGCTGTAGTAATTGAGCGTAAAATGAGCTAAATCCCGATTAAGTGACATCGCGTAGTCGTATTGGCATTGATACACCTCTCCGCAAAGATCGCTAGCTCGTTCTATATCGTACGACCTGCGACGGAACACGATAAGCAATCTTCCAACGATAATTCAGTATTTATTCAAAAGTGTCGAAGAAACCGATAGTCACCTGTTAGTCGGCAGTATTTCTGCAGGCATTTTCCTCCATTCGGGCTCGAAAGTTCTATTGGCGTAGTAACTCGCGGTCCTACCGAATTCTCTGGTGAACAGAGCACCCCCTCTTAATTCGTCTTCTTTATCTTCCAACATCCAATGCACCGCGAAGTCTTTATGAACAGACTCGAAGTGATTCAAATTGGTCGTGGGCGCTCGTTGTCCGTCTGGGTTCGTCAGATCGTCCGATATGTCGAAGTTCCAATTACCGAAGAGTCCTGTGGTCTTGTTCTAGAATCAATCAAATACGATGCTAACGATTTCCGTTCATTTCAAATTCAACAACTACACAGAATAATCTCAAGTCATACCATGTAGGACCAAGGTAAATATACTCTAGCCGACATGTATCCCTCGTTTTCGACCACTTCCACGCCGGCACCGGTGTCGAACATGATGATCACTTCGCTCTGATTTAAAATGTACGTGGGCGTGTAAACCACCACGCCGGGGAAATGTTGGAACTTGAGGGATGGCCTGTCGAAGTATACTCGACGATTATCCGCGAAGACATCGAGCCTATACCTCCACTGTGCGTGTTTAGGCCTCAGGCGAACTTCTATAGTAAAGCTGTCGTTCCCCTTCGCTGTGGGGCAAATTAGAGGGATGCATCTATTAAAGTGATCCGGGCAAAAACAGTCGGGCTTCAATCACCGTGCCAGTTACCTGCTACAGACGTCAACTGTGTAGCTCTAACTCCACCGTACATGTTGTCTGGTAATTGCTCGAATCTGCCTTGAACGTTCAGCTTATCTTTCGCGCGGTTTACACGCAGCAGAACGAATTCTCCCTTCCCGTTGAACGTGTAGGGTAGATTATCGAACGTGATGATATGGGGATCACCGAATACCGTCGCCACCGCTGGCGACTGATAAGCAACGCAATCTTGGCTCGGTCGTCTCTCGTATCTGAACGTTTCGCAACCGACTGCATGCTCCTCTTGCCACAGACAGCACATGTAGAACGGAAGTATGTCGTGGTACCAGTGGGACAGGGTTGGCACTTTGTTCGCCTCGTCCCACGGGTAATATCCTAAGTTGTGAGAACGGTGTGGCCTGGAACCCCATTGCTGATCGTACGTCAGCATTAAGTAGCCGTTCTTGTCGTAGCAACATTGCTGCTCGGAACCGTCCATGCTACAAACGAAACGTAACACTAATATCCTCTTTACACGTAACGTGGTACCATAGCTCTCCATATTGGCACTACGCGGCACGACTCTGATGTCATGTAAAAGAAAGGTACTCACTTCGGCGCACCTGTCCTCACGCAGTGATGCGCGTGTTGGTTGTACATGCAGTCCAGATTCGAGTCCTTGTCGCAGTCGTAATCCGGAAGATATCGACCTTTGTCGGATAACGCGAACTTCTCGGTACACGGACACAGGGATACGTCCGCAGCGAAGTTCTTCAGGTACCTGTCGTTCATGATCCACTTGTCGCAAAGACGTTGCGGCCATTTCGATCCATATAATCGTTCCCATTGAGGACTGAAATACCATCCTAATGGGATGGGCCTACTCCACAGGTTCCTATAAAGATTTCTTGGCTTGTTAATCACCTGCTAATTCTGGAGATGATTCTTTACTTATAATTTACGTACGGTGTGACATTAAGGCCGAAGTATTGCTGAGGTTCCGTCACGTTAAGTTGAATAAATCCAAAGGACATGTCTTGCTGGTAGGGCTTGTACTCGTCCCGGTATTTGGCTGGTCTGATGATGTAGTAGCCCAGATTCGTGTACGCTTTCTAAATTTTTATCAACGATATACACGTGTCTTAATATTCTTCATCGTTGTACATGAGTTATTCTGCTACCAACCTCTAAACTAGTGATGTACTCGAACTCCGGGGTGGTTTTCGTTTCACGGTATCCCCATAAAGATATCTGCACGCCCGCGTTCAAATTACTGGTCAAGTTATAACTATTCCACGTGATCTTTATTTCTGCCGGCTCACGCTCGCGAACGGTATTTCCAACGAAGATCTTCTCGGTCGCTGTGGCTGGGGTTTCTGAACAGTGCCGATACAGTTAATATTCTCTTCCTATCATTCAGTTAACGGAAAATAATAGGTCGATGGATTAAATTTTACCGATGAAATATTTCCCTCTCCAGTTGTAAACTTTGCTTTCACCAATGCTGATCGCGAATCGAATGTACCCCTGTGCCTTCACGAACGGCTGAATGCAAATGGCGCGATTCCTGTCGATCACGATACCCTCCACGACCTCGGTCTCGAACCTACATCGAATTTTCTCGGTCTCGTTGAAACACGGCCCTGTGATGTTAACGATCGTGCCGCCCAACATGTTTCCGCTTTCAGGTGCGTACACGAGTGGCAAATTCGTTCCAGCTGTAACGTATGCGATCGTGTCAAGTCTCAGCGTCTTAGATCCTCCAATTAGATCCTCCAATTTCTCTCGCGATATCGTTCTTCGGACTTACCAATATCCTTGTTGCAAGTTCCCAGCATGATCCTTTCGTCTATTCTGAAGATGTGACGTCCTGGAAAATCGTTCGCCCATCCTCTTCCGGTCAAGTCGCGAATCGTAGACATTTGGGAGTAGGGCTTGTATTCGTAACTCTGGGTGCCGTTTCCGGCATTGAAGCCAACCTTCGCGCAATTTGTGATGAGAAATTAGATTGCAATTGGGAATGATAGGAAGAGTTGCGCGTGTACTTCAATTTCTTCCCCATGGTATCGCTTCCGTAATCGAATCAAGGAATGCGCTTGTCTATTTGATGACCATTTTGCTCGCGATAAGTACCGTGCGTTACCGGTGACTCACGCGGCGCGGAACGTGTTGAATTGATAAGTGTTTTATTGAAAAAGGGAACTGAAGTTGCAACCCCATATCCAACGCTTGGAGGACTTACAATTAATACATTAATACATTAAGTCTGCTGCATGGTTAGGTGTAGTAAATTCAAAACTTACGTATGCTGGAACACCTCCTTCTCCTCCAGTGGTATCACCACCAGCTTCCGTGTGACTGGTCCACTGAATGTCCAGATAATTAAACATCGCGTAGGTTATCACCTCGTCGGTGACCAAAACCATTTGGAACGTGTTCGTCTTGTAAAGGGAGTTGTCGATACCACCAGCAAAAGACATGTTCTTCCATGTGACTATAACAGCGTGTTTCGGTTCGAAGCTGTCGGAACCAACGATGGCTTCGCGGATGTCCCACTTGATACGTTCTCGCATTTCCACGCCAAATTGATCCTTCCTCCTCTCCAAATCTCTTTCGAGCCTGGCATGCATTTTCACAAGTCGCAAAGTTAAGCATGATTATCATGAGTCTGTGGTATATTTGTGGAGTATGATGCAGCCTTCACCCACCTAAAGTACACGCCTGGCTTCCTGCGATCAATGTCGGTTCTCCTCAACTTTCCTATGCGACATTTGCTGAAGAATATTCCTATGAAACTGGGGTCGTTCTTTTTCGGCCAGTCCTTGACTGGGAATACGAGGGGGTAGGTGTAGTGCACAGGGGGGTCGCTGAATTCCAAGAATCCATTCATGGATACCTAGAAGGTGATGGAGTTTCTTAGAAAATGATTAGAAGTCTTGTAAGGCTAGTCTATTGAAATCCAATTTGGTGAATTAAGTATTGTAATGTATTATAATGTATTGTGTTGCAGGATAACGTACTCTGGTGTAATTAAATCTAAAGCCGTAAAAAGGCAGCTGATAGTTGAAATTCTTGTGTATTTGGGGTGTGGACGATTGTATATCGGTTTGATAATCGCCGTGATCGTTGTCACCACCCTTGTCGAAGAACCAGTATAGGAACTTGGAACGGATGTCCTTCAATCTCGATTCTGTTAAGACGTAGTCGGGGACTGAATCATCTGGTCGAGGCGCGTATCTGTCCGCTTCTGGTGAATCCGAATCTACAAAAACATGTGAATCCAGATGTTTTATATTATCTTCGATTCTCCTTGGATACTTTTGTCTACTCGAGAATTAGAAATTCCATATTTTGGATTCTGCTTCTTTTAATAAAAGCGGGATCTTGAAGAAATATTTCGAGTTATATTTGAACGCGAACGGAAGACTGAATTACTCGGTACTCATTACGAAAACCATGACGACATAAATCCTGTGATTCATCTGCGATTCACGTTAGAGTGAGTAACTGATAAAGAAGATAAGATCTGATTCGTTAGTTGGACTATATAACAATACCTCTATGCTATAGCGTACGTATTTTGAGAATGCTGATAGTAGAAAAAGAAAAGCATCTACGCTTCTCTCAATGAATATAATATTTCTAATAACTTCGATTAGTGAATTTACGCGAAGGAACGACTCCACGTACAAGAAAATAGATGATATAGTGGTCACGCCCATTCGATATCGAAAGACTTACCGTATCTCACATACTTTCCGATCTTCTCCTCAGCTATTCTGCCGGCAATCCCTCCGGAAATTGTTACTTCTGCTTTTGGTTCGTTCTTTGGCTCTTTATCGGTATCAGGTGGAACTTCCTCCCCCGTTTCTTTTTCATGATTACTTTCACCCTCGATAAGGTCTTCCACTTCTGAAGGGGCGCCTGGTTTATTCTTCTCCGACAAATTTGCGTGATTCTCATTGCTTTCCGTGTATAGGGATTCCTTATTCTCTGTAGATTCAGGCTCGATCAATCCGAATGCACTCTCGAATGTTTCGTTGTCGGTTTGGGCTGATATCCGTGTTGTCAATAAGAACAGAAGGCAACAGGAGACGACGATAAATCTCGAGGATCGAAAAACGCGGTCGAGGCGAAACTCGTTCCGCATTTTTAATAAAACAGGATAAATGAACCGATTTGTCTAGCACGCTCGAAGATACTGAGTTTCGTTTCAGGCAACGAATCCTGATAACGGTACTGATATCAGTTATATTGTGATAACGCACGTTTATCTCTTTACTACAGGTGGATAAACTGACGTAAAAAGTTGAACGAATGGAACGGCCGAAGGGCCAGTGTCCTACTTTTCGAAGGCGTGAATGCCCTTCAAATAATTCTGTGTAATTCCTTAATTTAAGCAATCACGCACTGCACACGTCTCAATATTCTTTTTGGTGTTCTTTTTTGTTGAAGTTAGTAAAAAGTAACATAGTTTTATTTTTTAAGTAAGATGTTTATTGTATCTCTGGAACGACGTGTTATTTACAAAGGAAATGTGTTTTCTTGCGCGATTGTTCGCAACGTGTGGCGAAAGACTGTTCCTGCATTTAGTCTCATAGCTAATGCGTTTTACAATAAAACATTCGTGGTATGTACGGGGAACACTGCGCGGGAAGTAATTTTAGAAAATAATTCTGCTGTTTATAGAGATAGAGATAGTGAAAATCATTCGAGAGGAATTAATCAGATGAAAGATAGGATTTCTTTTTAATGCTACATGTTAATGCTTTCTTCGGTCGATCTGAATTTGCACAAAATGCGATTTTGACAGATATTTATTAAAATGCTAAATATAAGAAATTGCCCGGCTTAAAATGTAATGATCTATAAATGCATTGTATGATAAATGTACATATGAACACTGATCGATGTACTTAAACAATGCAATATTGCATTTGCTTTCCTCTCAATTTTTTTCCGCAATGCTTTTCTAATCTCCCATCCCAACAGTCAAGAGACCCTTTTGAAAAATCTTAAAAGTAGATTTGTTTTCTATTTTCCTCTCTTTTGTACTGCGATTGTATCTTGTATACCAATATTGTCGTAAATGTTTCGTAAAGAAATTATATTACATATCTTATCTTGCATAGTATTGTAAATATTTTCGATTAATAGCATGTATCACAGAAGAAACCCATGAAAGTCTCAAATTCGAGGATACAAAGAAAAAATGCGCGCGTATGGAAAAATGTCCCTACAGTTTCATTTTCTCCGATTGATGATAGTCGTGATCTACGGTGGTGATTTGAATGTAATATTGTGGATATGAACTATACGCTTGATCATTAAGTGAAACATTATTTATAACATTTTATTTGTAATGAAATAATCTGTTCCGACTGGGGCGTGGTAGTTTTTTTTAACATTACGAGGACGAAGAATTGTCTCCATTACTGTCTAGATATCCTCCTGAACCATTCACTACGAATGATGTTCCCAAACCGTATAAGTGACCACAATATTTCGCGTCGTCAATGTTGTCTTCGAAAAACATCTGGAACAGAATTTTCCCATTGTTATTCTCTAAATTATACACTAATAACAGTTGTAGACATCTTTGAACATTAATTTACCTCCCGCATTTTAAAGAAAACCATTCCCGTGAGTAACGAATCAGATCCAGCTTGATGTTGCGGTCCCACTCTTTGAATTTCTAATTGTTCCGCTACCTCTTGTAGGCCTCCTTTCAAATTTTTGCAAGATTTCATTAAATACTGCGTACAAAAAGTTTCGTATTAGAATTATAATGGAAAACACAGTTTTCATCTATTCAGAACAATTGCTCGCGCAAACTCACTTTTACGTCATATATCGTTGGAAAATATATCCTAAGAAGTTCGAAGAATTCGCTTTCTTCCTGGGGTAAATTTTGGTCTGTTAGGAGTTTCAGTAAATAACCAAAGTCGTAGCCAGAATGGAAAGATAGCCATTTTATGTCGTCAACAAGAACGATTCCCGATGTCATTAAAAGTTCGGCAAAGTCTAAAGGATCGATACCTTCTTCCTCGTGTTTTTTGAATTGTATACCACTGTTTTGCAGCATGTCTATACTGTCCTGTGCATACATATCTTCCCTATTGAATAAAAGATCATACAATACTATCGTCTTTCACCTCGCTTTATAGCTCGGATAATACATTATACATATTTGAAACCTACTGTAAGTTAAATTTGAAATTAAATTGCCATGTCGTGTAACTACCCCCAGGCGTGTTTCCTGATTCGTCGAGAAACGTAAGACCGAGTTGAATTATTCGTAAAAGATCTACGTTACATCGTAACAACTGATACTGATAATCGGCACTAGTTCTGAATTCACCTATGTGAAAAAAAATTGAATTAGATCATTTTAACGATTATTGTGCAGTGAAATAATCATATTATTAATTTCTGATATATATTACCGATAGGTCTAGCTACTACTCCGGGAAATTCAGTGTCCATTGCAATGTACTGATATTGTTGTACGACTTGCCGAATTGTGCGAAATTCTTCCTCGAGATTGTGTCCCCAAACATCTCGAATCCCGCATTCTTCATTACTGGGCATAGTCGCCCCACCCTTCTGCTGCCCTATAGGGTTGTTTCCTCCTGAAAAATTATGTAAAACACCAACATTATTCAACAGGGACTAACAGAATAAGACAACAAAAACCAGCGTGCGATTTCTATCGCACATTTTCGTATAATATATCAGCGTCCATTTTCTCGGACTCTAACATTTTATAGCTTATGTTAACTTCTCTAATTTCATCTCATAAGAGACCTTTCCATATCATACGCTACTATCACTGCTGATATTACTTCTTTAAGTAACATAAATATAAATTTTGCAATTCTCTTTATAAAAAAAAAATGGCGGGAGCGTGGGTAGTGGATTGTTTGTTCTTATTCATTACTTTGAAAAATCTTATTTTATTCGGAATGAAATATACAGATAATTAGCATCTAACAGAGCCCATATAATGGCTCATAAAACTGCACCTTCTAGCATCTGTGCATTCTTCTGAAATTCTCTGAAAGCGCACACCTTTTCTTGCAGCAACAGACACTGTATATTTCTTGGGAACTTCATTGCATGTTCTAATATATTCTACTACTTTCAAACAGGACTTCAATTACGTAGCTCTTCTGGAAGGACGCTTCCTCCTAACTTCATCCACATAAATCCAAAGTACTCTATCTATATCGCTTCGTAGTTCCTGTAATAAGTATGTGCCACATGCATTATTTTAGAGGTCGCGCATATGTGTTTCACCTTTGGTATCTATTATACGATCAATTGTCATTTAACTGAAACGAACGAATGTCAAGTTCAACGCTTCCGAGGGCCTGATCTAACGAACTGCCTCGCAACTTCTACCGATATAGCTTCTAAACCTTGTGCGAAAATTGTACGCTAAGGAGTACCTTGGTACAGAAAGCAAATACATTTGAAAAGTACAGGATGCTTGGTACGTACCGGTAGCCGAGGGCATAAGGTTAGATATTCCTGTCGTCACCGGGGCTATTTTTATGTTTGATTCCCACCGTCACAGCTTTACCTCCTTCATATCACTGCAAGTATACATATAAATATTACCACTGGCCACACGGTACCTATTGCACAATGCGCGCGTACGATATTAGAAACAGAATTGCTACGGGTTTAATCGAGAAACCACGTGGAAATTCGAATTAAATAGCTGCCAAATAATCGTAGCTTGAAGGTTAGAAGTCCGCGCAAACTAGCATAGCTTGTCATAACAAATACACAGTGGATAAAAAAGAGAGACATGCAACGGCGATGTAAGACGCAACGGAGGAAAGTAATGGAAACGATAATAGGCCGCCTCCTGCAGTGTTACTTTTCAAAATAAACGTTCAAAGTGAAAATAGGTTATGTATTTCGGATAAACAAAAATGGTTTGCTCGGGTAAATATGAGAGGAATAAGTATCGCGATGTACCTCTTTGTGCGCTCGTTCTCCCGCACGACGTGTTTACTGTTTATCCACCGAAACGGGAATTTATCAAACACTTATTACACCTTCGAATCTTCTGTCATACACTACGGGACAGGTTAAACGAGTTTCCAAACTCGAAACAGCAATTCCCTCTATGTAAAGCCTGAAGTTAGGGCGCCAAAATCGCTAGAGTCGATTTCTTCATGGTCCGTGGCGTTGCCAGGATCATCGACGAAGTATAGGATAGACCTATCACGCAATGTACTGTTGTGTCACACACTCGAGGGGGGCGGCTCGCGTGCCCCCTTACCCATTTTCATGTCACACCCAACGTTATCGATTCAGCCTAAAATAAGATTGTAACGCTACGCGTGGTAGGAATTAGAATTCAACACGGGTAAATTAGATCATTTGAAACCCGCGATTTACAAATGATTCTGTTAGAGTAACAATTTAAAGATCGTTTTATAAACGTATTCCGTGCAACGACAGAGAAAAACGGATCACAACAAAACAAAAACACATACGCCTTTTAACCTTGCTGTTCAATTCCAATTTATTTAACGCAAAACAAATTCATTGAACATAAAAATTTATATAAATAACAACATTATTTGCGAAAAACATGCTTTCATGATGTAACATGGAATACCTCGCCAAGGAATTGTAACTTGTTATATTTCAATAAGGTGTTGAAGCAGAGAGGACTTTAAAAATTGTCCAAAAACCATCAGGTCCAGTATCTCGCTGAAAGTTTCCAACTTGCACTTATCCTTCCATCTTAACACTATACGCGTGCTCTGGGGTCGGGTAGGAACAATCAAATAACATTTCAAGTTACATATTTTATTTTCACATTTCACCAAAGTATTGCAACTCAAAGAAACTCTCCCTGTACCTACATGAAAACCTTAGCCCACTAAACCAAAGAGATGGATGGAAACAAAGTTCTATCCTATACTTCGTCGATGGTCCATGCTATACCTCGTCTGTGCCTCGTCTGTGGTGGTGCCAGGATGCTCATACACGAATCGACAGTAGCAAAATCGTAGAGGGCGCGAGGAGCATAGTCCAGTGATATTACCATTCGAGTAAAATGCAACAAGAGGACATAAAAGTAAACGGTTTCGTCGCAACGCGCAACGATCGAGCGCTAAACTGGGGCGCATTTTATGAAAAAATGGTCACCTAATCTATAATCCGAAACCTATATAGTTGCTGTGCGCTATATGCAATCAAATAGAAGGAACGTGGAGCAACTTTGTGCTGATATCACTCGACCCAATGTCACTAGAATTTTAGATACGAAATAGATTTCAACACTGAAGATGTTTACCAGTTTAACCCTCGGGCGGGCGCGCCAGTGAGAGTTACACGACCAGGCGCGTGGTCAACTCAGTTCACCAGTTGAAAATAATCATTTTAGTCCCCTTATATATAAAGTATACACTTCGGAAACGGTTTTTCTGTCGATAGTAGCAACTTTTGATTAAATGTAATGGGAAAATAATAGCAATGTACCCAAAAATACAGTACTTAAATGTATTTAATAACACAAAAATAGTAAACAAAGAAATACGCGGATTGGTGAACTGAGTTCACCGGCGCGCTCGCTCGAGGGTTAAGATATTGATTCTGTTATCTGTTTTTGCAATGTTCGCTACATTATAAATCCCGTTATCATGCAAACAATCCGCGTAATCTGGATCCGACTTTGGTCAAGCAGAATCCCTGCCTTGTCTCTGATAAAATAAAAATTTCCTTTATCTACGAATATAAGCGATAGCAACAGAAGATTGCGGGAATGGCTGCGCTGCAGAAGATAATTGCATTACGCTTTGCTAAAGAGAGTGTACATAACGTAGCTATGCAGTGAATGCAAGAGCATCTTGAATGGTTCGCGTATTAAGCCTCAATTTGAAGCAGTCAAACACAGTTGAAGAGTCCTTGTAGAAAACACTGTAAGTGCCAAAATTAAAAAAAAATTACCGAACAATGTTCTACATGCCAATGGTAATATTAAAGTATAGGATTTTAAATACAATTTCCCTTTGAAAATATGTTAGCAATAGTGCTAAAAGGTGGTAGATACCGCTGGTACGTCCAACGTCACATCTGTAGAAAACAACGTAAGAGCCAATTTGGCGATAAGCAAACAGAATTGGCACTTGCAGTGCTTGCAAATTTAAATGAATGGCACATTCAGCTTTCCCTACAACTAAGCGGTGGCAGATACAGGTTTCTCTACATATTCAGTTCTTTTTTCACGAATTTTTACTATATTAATGCAAAAAACAGAAAATTTTATGATGCACTTGGGTTATTGTATACATACTTAAACACATTTAGCAATGAAAGCAAATCAAATTTCTAAAATAATTTAAAGTAAGGGAAGTTTTTTCTCCCCCCCTGGAAAATTTGATTTGTGACACAGTGTTTTCTACAAGGAGTTTGCAATTGTGAATAGAAAAATTGCATGTGCACAGAGTTAGGATCTATTAACTTTCCTCAGCTATATAAAACCCGAAAGGTTATCTTCATATATTAATAAGTGGAGAATAGATAGATAGACGCCGTATCTATCCGCATGAATCACGAAATCAACATCGTTACACGGCATCGCGAAATAGTAGAGTAAATGCAACGATGCACCAGGCGGGAGACTAATAAAGTGTAATCGTTCCCGAGGGACATTCCCGATAATTTGTATTAGCATGTATTTTTCTTGATCTCGAACTCGCTTAATGCATTTAACTGCAATAATGGAAGTACATATGAGCGTGTATGTGCGTCTGTAAATATATACAGCGATAATACGATTAAGCGTTCTATCATACATTCATCTTCACGAATGTCCCCTACCAGACCTCGCGCGATCTATATAAAGCATGCTCAATAATCTAAAACGGCGTAGTTTCCGAACGAAGTGACAACACGAAATTGCGTTTCGACTAGTAAACCTCGACGACGCTGCGCAAAAATGAAGGGTAGAACTGTCTGCTTGTTCTTGGTCGTTCTGTGCTGTGTCTTGGCGTACGAAGTGTCAGCTGGAGTGGGTCCACGTATGTAACTTTAGTCACTATTATATTTCCGAAATAGCTTTGAAATATTAAAACCAATGGCGGATTTAAACAAAAAGGCCCAGGTGGTAAACGTTCTAGGACATCCTGTATACAAAACAGAATTGCAAATAAATTTACGCGCTTGTGGTATGAAAATTATAGGAAACAAAAAGAAATAATTTTTGGATAAAATCATAATTTTTGGGGGAAGATGGGGACTTCTCTGTTGGGACGCAGGTGACAACTGTTCATCGGCCACCCGTTAAATCCGCCATTGATTAAAATTCGATTGACCAGTGATTTCATTGTAATATAATTTTCCCGTCATTTAATGCAACATGCAACAATAACTTTCCTTTATTCACAGAGTGCCTTTTGCCACTGGAGCACGGTCCGTGTAAAGCGCTCATGATAAAGTATGGATACAATCCGACCACGGATCGGTGCGAGGAATTCAAGTACGGAGGCTGCCAAGGAAATCGCAACAATTTCGACACGCTGGAATCATGTCGGCAAGTCTGTTCGTGAATGAACGAGGACTATCACCCCGTGCACGGAGTGTAGTAATAAGAACTGAATCGGTTATGCGCATAATACTGTTGTAAATATAGGATACCGATTAGAACTAGGTTCTAATAGCTTCTTCTGCTTTCTACTATTTTCAACTTGCAATGATCGAGCTGTATTTCAAGCCCGACATAGTCAGTTCTGCAATTCACAGTAATGTGTATGACAGCAGGGAATTTATAGAGATTATTTTAATAAAATAATCCTTCTTTGTAAGCATAATCTGTTTTCTGACGCAACCTTCCCACAAAGCTTCCCTATTCTATTGTAAGATATTTAAGTAAAAGTGTTGTAAGTATTCTAGCAGAATCGAGGCCATTATCGATAACACCTTGACGTTAGTAGAAATTCACGAGCAATCCATAAAAAGGCAGTTACAGATAACGCGGCCATTTAGATACCTCATTCAAATGCGGTCAGTGAAGAAAAACATCGATTAAAAGCGATAAATGCGTCGATGCTTGTCGATCGCTAATCCCTAGGGAAGAGTAGTAAACAACTTCATCGGCTCGATGAAACTCAGCCGCTGGGATTTGTTTATCGTGATTCCATATCAAGAGATCATTAACGTCGGACTAGAACAAAGTCTCCAAACTGTTCAACCCACTCACCTGTTACATAAAGAGAAAATCTGTAAGGATTGATGGATTAAGGATAGAAATCAATTTGCCGTATGTGTTCCTATGAAAATGGAGCTGATTATTTCGTACATAGGTATATCAGGCAAAGAATCATAGATCTACGGATCTGCTACGTTGATACTGAAATGATAGGAAGACGTAGAAGTATGTCCCTCCCCCGTAAAAAGAAAATAACACTATTGAAAGGTGTACCTACCTGTATACAACAGTCATGGTGTCCCCCGTAGTCATTTTGACTGACAGTTCTCGACGTGTAACGGTGCGCTGTAAATCGAACGGTGGAAAGTTTTAGACCCGGCGCTCGAAGAGAATCGAGTCGCAAAGTGCATGGCGTGTAATGTTCCCGGGCTATTATGCGTGTTCTGTTTGTTGAACTGGAACCGTACGTGTCGCCCGTGATCTCAACAGTTCCACTCATGCTTAAAATTGTCCAATTTCTCTGTTATACCGTCGTGCAGGCCGACGTCTAGGTATACGTGCGTGCGTGCACGGGAACGCTTATTATTGGCCACACCTCGCGGAAGAAAATATCTTAACGATCGCACCCGACTACACTTCGCCGCTGTCCACTTCAGTGCCGAATAATAGTGATTCTGCGTCATCGTTTATCGCCTGTTTTCCTTGCCCCGTACGCGCGTTCTTAACGTTGCTTATTGTTAGTTATCTGCCACGCTAACAGAGACTATCGGTTTTCCCCATCGGCCAGAATATTCAGTGGTTTTCACGTTGACAACAGCACTCGTCGTCGGTCGCGAATAGTGGAAATACGTTTCCGAAGATATCGGGCGCAATAAGTAGTGCTTGAAATTCAATGATAACGAAATCGACGTGGGCGCACGACTAACGTACAGATCTTTAATCTTTGGATTATACCTATCAGTGCGGTGAAATAATCTTGCATGCGCTGAATTCCAAGAACTCTCGAATATAGGATGGTTGGGGGTGCGGGGGTGCGGGGGTGCGGAGTACTCGAATGATTGAGATTTTACCGTACCAAGAATTCGCCGAATTAGTATCTAGGTACTGAAAGGTACTCGTAACGATCTCGAGCGTTGCCATCCCGTGCCTTGTTCGAGCGCATAACCGTACACGCAGAGAAGTCCCGCTAACGATTAGATTGAATTAGGTTGGAAGTGAGATCCATTACTGTTACGTTGCCTTATACATTTGCCAGGGATAGCCTGGCTGTTTAACGTTAAAATGGAAAGATCGACGATACCGTGGTATTTGGTAGTCAGACGACTCACTTGTCTTCCCCGCATCGGATTTACGCGTGTCAC
This sequence comes from Andrena chrysosceles, assembly GCA_963855975.1. NCBI lineage: Eukaryota > Metazoa > Arthropoda > Insecta > Hymenoptera > Andrenidae > Andrena > Andrena chrysosceles. The sequence continues at coordinate 1,292,127 of OY979766.1, read as the reverse complement.
ATCCCGTAAAAGCCGAGGTGCAGCGTGTTCACCGCGTTTCGGGGCGAAATGTGCGCTTTATGAAATTAACCCGCGAAAGGACTTGACGAACGTTATCGCGGCATGTAACGTCACCGACGGCCATTGTGTTACCCTGCCTCCATTTAGCGATCTTATCCACCGGCGCGCGGCGTTACAACTGTAACACGTTTCTCTCATTTCAGATTTTATTGGCGCTTTATTTGCGGCCCCGGTCGGCAGCTTTGACTCCCTTCTGGGAAATCTCGGCAAGCGCGAGGGAGAACAAGTTGGCAGGTGATAACGGCACATCGGATGGTGAGCGTAACTTCTTCTTTATTTGTTGAAATTTCTCTACACGATGTATTTCTTCATCAGGATTTCACGATTTCTTTTCCGTGAATAAGATAGACGGTCCTTTTATAAAATAATTGGATGCTAACGAAGAACTGTTCACCGTGTTTTGCTTTTCCCGTCGGGGGATGTTTCAATTGAAATCAACGCCGCGGTATTTTTTTGCGCCGCGTGCATTTCAATGTGCACGCAGTTTCAGGTTGGATGGCTCGACAAACACGAAGTTGTCGATACGTTTTTCCTTGGCCGGGGATGGTGTTTGTTCTTGTCTCGGAACGGTTCGGCCGCATTTCACTTTCAAATTAAACGTTTCCTTAACGCGTATCCTGAAAATAAACATACCGCGCCAAATTCGGTCCGGCGAAATCTATTTCGAAAGGATGACGACGGAGCCGAACCGTCTGGAACGATCTATCTCCGCCAGGAGCAGTGATTTACATACAACAAGGCACCGCAATGATTGCCTTCGGAATACATTAAGCTCGCATGCTCCGGATACAAGGGAGCCAGCAAACAAAGTACACACGGCCTCGATTGTACTTGCATCGAAGACATCGAAAGAGTAGCGATCAAATTCAAGTCGTTGCGAGGTTTAAGATTCTCGTTTGAGGACGGCGCCCTGTTGTCGAAACGGTTCCCTTACGTGACGTCTTACTAACGCAACAGTCGCTCCCATATAAAACTTTCTACACAAAACTCAACTTGTTCCATAATCCAATGTCTCACGGATTGAATACCTTCACTTTGTATCTACAAAATTCTTTGTCAGACAGGACTTCTTTCCCCATCCAGCTCCTCCCTAACTCCACAATTTTCTCTCCTCCGCCCCCTCTGATTATACTTTCCCTTTCACCTTCTCTGCTCTATGCGCAGCGAGGGAAACAGTTCGTTTAGTCGTTGATAATCGCGCAAACATAAAGACCGAGTTTCCTCTCGTTAATAACGATTTCCCCGCGGTCGTAAAACAATGTTCGGAAAAACCCTGCACCTACGTAGCGCTGATGAAAAAATATTCGTCGTTTCACCGCGCACGTTCATGTACGTACGTAACGTGACTAACTTCCCGCGACCGTAGATTAAGTTACGAGCCGGCCTGGCCTATCGCGGCCCTATTAGAATTACTTTCAAGTACCCATTGTGATCTGCTCGTTTCCATAGATCGCTGACACAAAAGAAATATAGCGTAGGACACGGCGATAGAGCCTTCGGCTATTGCCACACACGTGGCTGATAACCCCGTACGATCTTCCCCGAGCGAACACGCTGTAATTGCATGGGTTCCGCATTTTTCCACCCACATACAGAGACCCAGTCTCTATCGCTGTCCCTTTTTCTTCCACGAGCTTCGTGCTTCCATACTCCGTGCTGGCTATAGCAGCCAGCGCGCGGAACTCGCGTTCACCGAGCACAGAGCGTCTCGTACTAGTTATCTGTACCAGCTCCAGGCGTACCTGGCTAAACCTTGAATCTGTTTGCCACTCATTCACTCTTCGACCCCTCGTTATCGTCCGAAGCAGCTCGCTGATAGTTCAGTCGAGGGCAATTTGGCTGGTTATCGGTAGCCATAAGCCACTGACGAGTAATATCATGTTGGAACATGGAACAGTCTTCAAATATCATTTAGCATAGTTTTGGAACAGGTTTCTTAACTGTTCGTATACGTAAAGGTTGTGTTTCAAATCTACGTTGATTATTCCTCACTACTCTCACCAGGTATACCATGTGTCACTAAAGTCTTCGATTTTGGCACTCCAAAAGCCGACTCAAATTTCCCACGGATGATTTAGTTCGAGTCTCCGTGACGATCGTGTTTTTGTCAACCGAACCTTGAGTGCGCGAAAGAAAGGACGACAACGAAGTAATAAGGAAAGCAGGACGGGTCCTGCTGATACGACGAGCCCCCGTTTGGATGCAAATCAGTTAGCAACTCGCCAACTTTCGCATGCCCTACCTCTTTCTCTTTCGCGTGCGCTAATAGTTGTACCTTTGCCACCCACTAATTATGGAAATTCCGGGCGAAATGCGCGTGTGCCGCTCCCCACTTTCGGCGATCCGCCGAAACTCGGATTACAGGCTACCACTTTAATGCGTTCCAGAAACTTTAACAAGCTGCTTTTTCCCCATGGCCCCTCAGTGCCCAGATAACTTTTGCTGCGCACGCGCGATAGCTGCCGTCCTGGCGGAACATTTAATAAAGGAAAATTGGCAATGGTTCCGGATGCCTTCTCGACTTATTGTTAGGTAGGGGGAGCCTGGGACTCGGCGAAACTTGTTAACCGCGGTCACGCGATATCTTGCGCGGAGGATCGGTGGCCAGCGATGATAAACGAATTTTCACTTAATACTCGGTCTCGTGAGGAGGCCAGATAAGGAAGCTTATTTTCACTGATTCGAACACAATGCCCGTGGACTACGCCGCGGAGCAGACTCCGTATAATATTACCGTAAAATACCCGTTAGCCGTGCACCACCGGCCCCGACGTCCATTAAATCATGGAGGTATCGAGCAGCCGATACACAACCGTGTCACTGCATTATCGCTGTACTATTTGTATCCGTTTAGACGACAAAATTGCTTCCATTACACGATTCCCTCACGATTCTGAACGACTCTCGACCGACTGTGCGCCGCGGCCCCGTGACAAGCTTGCGCTCCTTCGTTTTATCGGTAATAATGCTTCCAGTTTTATAGCGACACGGTGTTTTATACTTTTCGTGACTCGTAAATTTCACGGGCAGCTTTATCGTTAATATCGCTTCACGAATCTTCGAGGAGGAAGACGACGCGAAGCCTCGTGCCCCCGTGGCTCCCGAAGCGATTCATCAATTGGCAAAGGCTAGAAACTCCTCGAAACAGTTCGTAAATTCGAACGGTTGACGCGGGGCATCACATACCTATCTTGAGCGAAGCTTGTGCACTCTCTTCCTGCGAAGCTGCTTTCCCTGTTTTAATTGAAAGAATTTTCTTGGGTTGCTCCTGACGCTCGAAGGACTCCGTTGGGAAAGACGAGAAATGCAAATGTGGCAGTATATCTTTCTCCTTTCGAGTTTCTTATCATTTAAATTTCAATTGTGATAAATCGCGGAAACGGGGTTAGTTTGATTTTGTTTATTTTATCCATATAACGAGTAATACCTTGAGCGTGTATTTCCTTGCTGAGTTAATTAATCGGAGGTTGTTCCTGAATATTCTCATCAACGTTATGCACTGGTGTTCGTCCCGTACAGTCTCCGACGTTAAATTCATACGTGTTTCGTTCACGCGAACGGTACCTGTTAATCGTTTCGTGGATCCCATTTGACGGTTGACTAGTTGCCGCGTTTATGGAATATGATTTACGCGAGGAACGCCCGAGGAAATTATGGCGTCTTAGGTTTCCATAATGCCGAGATTTGCTGCTCTCGGAGCCACCTAATCCAGTGGCATGCAAGAAGATCCTCTTATCTTGAAGACACGTCCCCTCGGTAAGTAAGACGATTATCTTCGAAACCTCGCGTGAAAAGACGCCAACGCTGCCGCAGCAAAATGCAACCGACGGTTATTTTCGTTTCCTCCCCTGCCCAGTCCCCTTGCCGAGGGATTTCGCTTTTAATTACGATCTCGCACCCGAATCACTATATTGACACGATACATCGAGCCACGGGGAGAGGACGGACATACATATCCGAGACGGGAGTATTAGCGATATCGTGTTATTGCACGCTTCTACGCGTCGCTGTCTGCGCTCCGTAGGGACGAGCGGAAGATTGTAGTTGCTCGGAAACCATAACATCGAAAATCATACCGTTGGGTAATTTCGAAGACTGCCGGACAAGTGGGACTCGTCGTTCTCGTGATTTCGGGTGGAAACGAAAGTTCACCGCGACTCCAGAGTATATGCGTTCAAGGTGAACCGGCGGCCACCTGTTCCCATTACAATTTCGACTCCGGTAATCTGAGAATCTATCGCTTTCACGGGCCAGAACACGACCGAATGTATCGTTCGCCGAATCGATGCTCGAAAAAGGAGTAACTAATTGGCCGAGCGGTAATTCCGTACCGGCCAAAGTATTAGGAGATTCTGGATAATTTTACGAATTAAGAAAAGGAAGCAGTTTTCTCCAACAAGGAAGTTTTAGAGAAGCATTCCACGTAGTGCGTGTCAATGTGAAACTTGACAGGATGAAACAGGATGTTTTGAAATGTTTACTCATTCGTTCAAGTATACCAGAAGCATCCTCATAAAATGGAAGATCGAATGTCGAAAATGCTTCACCCTTCTACCCTTCTCAGGGACTGTCGAGTCAGACACCGAACGAGATCGTTTTACCATCGAGAAATTATTTTCCGGCTCCGTCGGGCAGGTATCGATCTGCGGATTTAATTGCACAGGAGCAGGGTATCTTAGCGGTTTATACCAGAAGGTTAGATCCTGATCCTTCTTAATCCCTCTTCAAACTGGTAACCTGAGATGTTTCGGTGTCTTATGGGATAAGTTCCTTGGTCATCGGAGAACCCTTTCGAATTTACGTTTGTTTACATATATAGCTTGCTGGGTATGCTATCGATTACCGCTGAAGATCAACGAACCGAAAGCGGAAATTTACGAAAGAGTACAGCGCAGGTATAATAGTTCAACATGTGCGGAAAGACGTAGATTAAACTAACTAACTTCCTCGGTACCGACTCCAATTCAGTGCAGCAATGATAGTGCAGATATTAAAACGGTTAGAGTGGAATTTCTGAGACACCAAGTCAGTTCCCAGATACGCGCCGGCCTCACTGATGTACTGTTGCGTCGCAACAGATTTCGAGCGCAGCCGGACAAAGGATCGATTGCAGACTGCGATGTGCATAAGCGGCCAGTCTTTAGAGACGCGCCAGTTGATTTACAGCTTCCTCTCGCATTGATCCCGCAGCAGCAGAAGCAGTAGCAGCAGCGGGGCCAGCGATGGCAGGTGTAGTAACGGCGGCAGTACCAGGCGTCTCCTCTTGGTGCACAGAATTGTGCTGAGTTCGTGCTGGCAAGGCGACGTACGAGTGATTTGCATCGAGCCTGCTGCCCGCAGGAGGAGCATAACGGGCCGGTTAAGCCACTCGACGCCGTTTCGTGTCTGCCACTTGGTCACCGGTAATTAACAGACACCGTAAAGCACCGCATGAATCGAGTGGCAGCGCGGGGCATGCCTCGGAGACCGTGTCAAGATGCTCCCCAACCTAAGATGCGGTTTGGCTTTTCTTGGCTCTTCTGCTACCTGCTATTCACGACGATTAATTGTCACGGAAACGCTGTTGTTTCAACGGACCTCCACTCTCCGCCCGACCCTCTGTGTCGTACACCTCTGTCAGCGTAATTTGTAGCCTTTGCCGGCGAGTTTCGGCTTCGAATCACGGTGACGCGAATTTCTGTCAAAGTAACTTCCCGATGTCGACCTTTGGCCCGAACGTAAAACTGTCTCGTCTGAACGGGCATTGATTCTGGTAGCCATCAAGTAGGCAGAGCCGTAGGTGGCCAGACAAAGCGTAGCTGAAACCTAAAAGCTGGCGTGAGTCTTTCATAGGCATAAAACTGTTTGACTATGTTCCGCTGTATCTACTGAACGCTCTCTAAGCTTACCGATGTGACATTTCGTGGTTTCAATAACTGTTAGGAAGTTAACAACACCACGTTTGTACTAGAGGCTTACAAATTGTCGCGCCGCTCAAGAGCTACCTACTTGCAGTTTCAAAGAGCATCCGCAGCGTCTTTGTGACTCCGCCTCGAACGCGATTCTGGTTGCGGTGTCGCCGTGAAGAAGCCTTCCGCGGCAGATACCCGACTATCTTCGCGTACCATCCACGGTATTGTGCTCCTCTCGCGAAACCCATTTGCTCTCTGTTAGAGAGTCCTGCAACGGCGAGAAGAAGAGGACAGCCAGGTAGTAGAGGTTGCGGAGAGACTGGAGTGCGGCGTTCTATTTAATTAAGTTTGCATTGTATCGGAGCGCATGCTGCAGGAAAAGATCGTTATCGAACTTTCGCGAGATATGACGTTGGCTGGCCCACCACACTTATCAGGGACGATCTGCCGGAGCAAATGAACGTCCGTTCGAAGGCACACTCCTAACAAGATCGAGAACTGTGCCGCGGCACACGTTCTTCCTTCAGCCGCTCTGAGAATGAATGTCTCTGCACTGCCACGCGGAATTTCTACGCTTATAGAGGAACATCGGTTCGGTGGAAATAACAACGTCTGAGGGGTGGTTTAATGTAGGGTGTTGAAATCGTTACGGTTATAGTTGTGACAGTTGTGATTCTAGTTTATGAGATGGCAGAAAGTTAACTTCTCGGCTTCTTAATTGGCATTCATTTGTTCATTTCGTGTGTTGATCACCACCTTATGAAACTCCAGTTCAGTTTCGATTACCTGGATGCTCGGGGTAATAGTAATTAACGTTTCTCGCGACTGCAGACGTCACGCTAGAGAATTTCGTTTCCTAGAATAATCGTAGCTTGCCGCGCGCTCTGACGTGGATATACTGCGCTGAAAACGATAGATAGGAAGAGGGGGGCGATAAAGTGGGCCGGAGAAGTTGCGGGAAATGTGACAATCACCTCGACGCCGTTGGAATAAGCGAGAATGGAAGAGGAAGGCTGGCAAGAAGTAGAATCATCCTGGGGTTCGTTCTCTTTAAGAAGAATTCACGGTGACGGGCAGATCCCATAGGCCAAGATGGAGCTCGAGGAATTAAAATAGGGAATTTGTTCGGCACTTTCCGATCAAAATGTCGAGAAACGTGGGGCGCATCGGTGCCGCGGGGATTTTCGACGCGATTTCGACATTCGAGGTAGGTACGTGATGCTTACGAAATGCAACTCGATCACGTACATTATATCAAAAAGGCTCTCGGCATACGTGTCACCTTTTCGGTGGTGCGTATTATTACGAGTTATTAGTTCGAAGCGTGTCACGTTCGTGGCGTTTCGTGGGGGGGGGGGGGGGTAGAGGATTATTATTTGCATTCGAAAGCGCGACGTACGCATACGCGGGAAAAAAGTCACCCGTTTCCCGGTGATATCGTCGCGGAATATTCCGGGAATGCGACGCATACTTCATCCTACGCAGCGCGCATCGCGACGAGCGATATCTGTTCGAAAAATCTCTATACAGGTAATTAAAGTTGGCCGGGTATGCGAGGAGGGGGGTGGGGGGCAAGGCATAATGGAATGCACACACACAATTCCACGGGTAAACATGAATCGATGCTGGAACGTGTTTGAATTTCTGAATCAATTCATGAGATATGAGAATATTGCGTTACCGAAAAATACCAAAGACAAAAGCTTCCGTTGATTTGTTTTCGGGGAGCTGAAGCAGTACGAAATGAACTTCTGCACGGTACTCTATTCACGCATAATTGCATGACTCTTTGATATTACACTGCTGGGAGCCTACGCGGCTGCAAGACCAAATGAGCAGTATTCAATTAACAGGAGTGCAAAAATCAAAGCTCTCGAAGTAATATATGTATATTTCTGGAGCTTACAATGGCACTTGATTCGCCACGCATCGGGTATCTCATGGAGATATTGGCAAACGATTATATCGGAACGTCCGCGCAACGTGGTATCAATTAACCCCTCGGCCAGTCGTTTACAACGCGATATTCAGTCTCGAAATCTACAAATCGATAAGGTCACCGACCACTATTTTCGCGCGATGCATACACGTATCGTTAATCTATTATAATATATGCATCAATTTGCTGTCAAACGCATTCTGCCGAATACGCGGCCGGCCTGGAACGAGGTACGGAGGCGTGGCGACGAGCTCCCGTTGAATTCCAATTTTCGCCCTGCAATATTTATGGACTACATTTATATCCTGCAAAAATAGAACGTTGAAAGCCGCGAATTTCTCCGCTCTGCGGTTAGCTAACGTTGTTTCCGGCGGGGAACGAACGAGATCGCGTTTAAGGTGACGTTCTTATGCACACGCTCGCTACGTTAGGTAAATAGAGAGTGCACCTTTGACGGCAAGCGTCATGAGTTATACATAGAAATTAGATTAAGAAGAGATCCGGCCGTGTGGTGAAGACGAAGGGAACAGCAGCGCAAGCTGCACGCGGTTACTTTTGTCGAGGGTAACGCGGTAGCTTGCAGAGATCATCCACTGTCGTCATAACTGCTCGTATAAATGCCTCCCCGATAGCGGTAATGAATTTCTTCAAAGATTAATACGAAAGTTTTCATGCGTCACGCGATTTAACGAGGGCCCGGTGACATGTGTTTCAGTTTCGGCTGGGCGCAGCGTACATACGTACACCGGTCGTACTTTATCTGCCATTCGAATCGTAAAAAATACGCTCTAATGAGCGGACCCAGCGTCGTTAAGTTAGCCCTTCAAAGATTCAGCAATGATAAATCATCGTGATCACCTGTCAAGATACCTGCGCCTCTTTTTCCCCCGGCAATCCTCGATAGGTACAAATTAAGAGTACGTAATCTCCTTACCGGCGCCGTTAATTAAGATACGTTTACGCCATTATCAAAATTCTACGTTCCGAACCGCTTTCCCCTTTAATGGTCTCCGTAACTTCCGTCTTTACCGATATTTGCTCTCGATTACCCGTATCACATTCTCTCGCCCCCTTGGTTTATAACACAATCGAGGCTCCGTGCGAATCCTCGACGTTCTCGCGCGGAAGAGTAAAATCTGAGAAAAAGGAAAACACGCCAGTTCCCAGGGAACGTTTAACGATCGTCGTAAAGCTAGCGCGTCTCGGGTTATATCGCTAACGAATTATCCGGTTGCAGTAAGTTGCGAGTCTCCGAGGAAATCGATGCAGCCGGCTCGACGCGATAGTCTTCCCGCTTTTACGCGGGTCCCGCGCGTAAATACGCGAACAGACCGTTTCGAGGGGATGTATCGCGCGTCTCTTCAGGGGCACCGCTACCGGCACTCCAATAACTTCCGCTCGAATCGCGCGAACGAAAGGAAACGAGACGTGCGCGATTCACGCGGCGGGACTGGGCAACACTTAATTGGGCATCGTGTTCTTAGTCACGGTTTCCGCGTTTCCACCAGAATACCTTCTGTCCAGGGTCGCCTAAATTCTACCAAAACAGCGATGTGTAGGTAATTATTATACCAATCGGCGTTAATCGCCTGTTCGTTTCTAATTCGTCGATCGATTCTGAGAGAATCCAAAGAAGTCTCAAATGGATTTAAAGAAGTTCCTAATGACAGCAGAAGTCAGATTCGCCCGAAGTCACTTTAGGCTTGGTGGGAACAAGCTATTCCACCACAAAACTTTCGATTACGGCGCGACAGTGCTCAGAGCCGACTTACGGAAGTGTAGCGAACGTTCTTCGAACGGCCATCGATCCGGGTTACTGGACCACGGCGGAAGAACGGCCCAGTTCCGGTTGAGCAGCGGCCGAGCCCGCTGGGGCTCTCGGCGCGCTGGGTTTAAGTAATTTGTCGTAGCCGATGGGTTAATGTTATCCATCACTAATTGTAAGAGGGAATTTACGATGTAATAAGGGCATGGTACGACTTCTACGACCTATCTCGAGCGTCTCTTCTCGAGCCCCCTCGCGTTCGCTACGTCTTCCTTCGACTCGTTCCTCTTCCACTGCTCTTTATCGTAGTTCCCATCGACTTCCGTGGCTTCGCCTCGCCCAGAGGTGCGTTAGAACTCCTCCTGAAGCCGAATTTCTTGCCCGGGCTTTACGCTCAGCCCGGGCGATTAATTAATATGATCGGGTCATGGGGCGAGCAGCCAGAGACCAGAAAGATATTGCACGGTTATCGAACCGTGGCCTCCTCTTGTTCGCCATGCGCGAAGAACCGCATACTTCTTGCGACGATCCCGAATTACGATCTAATGGGAGATTCTTTCCCCGTGGTATCCACGTACCTACTAGACGTTAATGTTGGGTAGATATATCTATATGATATTATTGAGTTGGAGTCTCTGGCTTCAAGTCGTGAGAGGGGGATGAAAATGGGCGAAGAATGTAGCTGCGAAATGAAAAAGTACTTGATGAATACTGTGAAGCTTAGTTTCATTTTATCTATCATTAATTGCTTCTGGTTTAATTTAGTTTTTCTACTATTCTGCGGTCTCATTCGATACAATCGAGTGCTCCGATTTGCTTGTGGGAATTTGAAGCTGATCGAATCGATAAGTAATTAGAAGAAAGGAAATGGGTGCTTGTGAATCCTCGACTGATCCTCCAAGTTTCGAGAAGCTTGGAGCTTGAAGTAAGAAAACTAACAGAGGGGTTGCAAAATATCGGTGGAACTCGGTGAAAAATGGTCATAGGAGACAGTTTCGTCACTTTACGTAAAGTTACTCGAAGGAGATACAAGGCTTCTTCTCGGTGGTGGAATGCGATGGCGATTCTCGCTTCTTCTTCCGCTAAAGTTTATCGAATCTCAACTTGGACTCCCTTAAGCATCGTCAAGCGTCGAATCGAAAACATGAGGAATGCTCTTCTGTCGTGTTCGTCGCGGAGAAAAACGGAAAATTTAATTTCAGTCGAAGAAGAAGGTCGAATACACCCGGCGGAACAAAGATTCTTTATTAAACTACCATGCGATCAAGGAAATCAGATTTATATTCTTACTCATTAGTCGATATTCAATATGCAAGCGGCAATGACTTCTATGCTGAAAATATTTATCGAAATTGTACTATAGACAATCAAATTTTATCGTAAATTCGGCGTGTCAAGTGTCTTAATTCCACCGCTACATGAAAACAAATGTATCAGCGGAGATAAGCTAACAATCTCCACTGCATCATGCGGGCATAATTTAAAAATCCCCCTTTATCAGCAGGACATTATGCGAACACAACAACCTAGAAGTGAACGATTGTCCGATAAGCGTGCTATCATTTGGAACGTACTTCTTGATACTGGTCATCAATATGCATAGAAAAATCCTTATAAAGAAGATATATCTTTAGTGGCGCCATAATTATCGCTTCATCAGTACCTACTTGTAATCCACCCTGTTTATCATACCACAATGAAGCTTCGCGCGATAAGCGCGCAAACATAAAACTTCTCCCTCCTTAAAGCAGTGTAAAGGATCTTTGCACTCATCGACACAGAAAATTGATTCCACCCCTCACAGGCTCGATACTACAACATCCTCCAAGCCCGAAGCCCTATCTGAAGTACATTATACATACTACCCAACGAATATAGAAATCCTACTTGCCGTGGTAGAAAAAAATGGTAGAAAAAGAAGGACGTGTCGCGTCCGTAAATATCGAATGCGTTCCAGCTCCTAATCCGACGACGATCAGGTCGACCCTCGTTAAGTACGTCGTCGTAGTTTGAGCTCGCTGCGCTGCGCCAGGTCCGAGCTGGTTTGCGCGGCGGCGCGGCGGCGTACACGCGTGCAAGCGTGCACATATAACGCGGTCGCGTGATGATACCACAATTAATTGGAGCCTCCAGGAAGGCGAGCTGGCATCTGTTGCCGAGGGTACGGCGTGCAGGAGCGCGTTACGAGTACGATAGCTCGTTAGTCGTCCTATTCCGCGTGCCACGTGATACGGAAAACGCGCGGCCAACGTGGACGGAATAAAAGAAAATCGTCTACCGATGCGGGACGGTGTTCACGTGTGTACATTCGGGGCGGGACACGATGAACACGGGCGCATAGGATTTCTCCTTTTTGTTACACGCCGGGAATAGGTAGTCACATTTCAGGTTTAAACCTGCTGGCGATAAATACAGAATTTGCTAGGGGCAAAACGAATTAATTTCCCTTTGATCACTTCTAAATATACAGAGGGATTTTCTGGGAAACAGGTCGAAAGCTGGTGGAGCTGTGAAACGGAATGGTTGGCACAACTTACGACTTACAGCAATCGCCTAATAAACGGAAGATTCTGATTCGAATGCATTCTTGAAACACTGGCTTGGGGAACAAGAAATCATGTCGGCGACTCGAGGAAATCAGTTGTTAGATCATTTGTTAAAAAAAAACTTCGATATCTCAATTAAACGTTCCAATCAGTTGTTATTTTTTCCCATTACACTGAGCACGGAATATCCTCTTGCGAGTTATCCCCGCTTTCCTTCATCGGAAAGAAGACTCCGTCTCGTGGATATTCAAGAACGCGTACAGGAAACCAAGCACGCTGTCGTCATTATTAAGATTTCATGGCGCCTCATCCTGTAACAGCACAGCAGTGGCCCAGGTAGGCCGGTCTAGTATTTACACTGGCTGCAATTCATTTCGCTGCCGATAAATAACTCTAATGACAGTTGAATGGCGAGGAAGGCGGGAATCACGGCCAACAAGGGCTCAGGTTGCAGGAACACACCGGGTTCCTGCCTCCTGTCTACTAACGGTCGATCCTCGTGAAAGCGATGCGACTCACGTTTACACGTACCCGCAAACGCGCCCGGCCTCTTCACTCCGGATCATTAAACACGGATTTATAGAATTGATTATTCTAGAAATGGAAACGATACGCGCACGTCAACCGGAAAATATGCAGATATCTGGCGGGAAAAGAGGGATTTACGAAGTCGCTTGAATAGCTGGACGTAATGGTATCTTGTCGGGTTATTTACTTATCGTAACGGGTATTCCATGAACGCCGGCATAGATCTTTCTATGAGATCGAGCGGAATTCTCCGTGTCGCGGTCAGCGCTTGTCGATGGTCCTTTTAGATCCTCTGATGATTTTATTAATGCCCATGTATGCATCTTTTCGATATTCACTGTACATTCTGCACTATCTGCGCATTCACGTTTTTGTTCTATCGTCCATATCTGGACAATAATTCTGTCTCTATATTCTGTATCGTGACCAAAGTGGCCCCGTTAATACAGTTCAGTGGCTTGCGATAAATCGTTGAAATATTCCCTCAGATTAACGTCAAATCTGAATCCGTGAAACGGCGTGTAAAATTGCTACTTTCCTCTCGGGCAGCGGACAATAAAATGGCTACTCACGTACCGCCAGCGTGACAATAGCGATGGTAATTTCACGGGGGAGTTCTTATTAGCCAGAGACAGTTATGTGACATTGCGCCCGGCACGTGGGCATGCAAGGATCAGCAGAGATGGCCTCCTAGAGCGGCGTTACACGGTGACCGTCACTTCTATATTATCAATTACTGCTTTTACGCGTGCCAGACAACGTCGTGCGCCACCCGTTTCGGCCATAAAGTCACCCCCGCGTCCAAGGGTCGGCGACATGTGTAACAATGGCAATAACAGTAGCTACCACGATCCAGGTAATGATTTCAAATTGCTTTACAGCGACAATAAATGTCAATCGATACGGAACGCGTAGCTGGGCGCGATAGTACCTTTTCTCTTCTCTTCCCTCCCTACTAACAATAAGTCGCTCGTAAAAAGCTCCGGCCGTGTCGCAGCGGAGAACTTCCAGGGAAAGTTTTGCGTGTCGATTGACTCGCTGCCCCGCGTTCTTTCTAATTCAGAATCTTTTTCTCGTGTAATAATGGAAATAGAGGATAAAACGCTGCATCGTTTGCGAAGGCAGATGGCTTAGAAAGTAACAGCTCCGCCAAGAAATCTACAATCTCCTGTTTGTTAAGAGTTTAGTGTAGGTATACCAATGCTAAGTATACTTTGAGATCAGTAATACGAGAGGAACGACGGTAATACCATGCGAAAAACACAGCAATCTGGGAAATTTGTGTTCTGTCTGTATTTTCCAACTACAATAACTCATTTTCGTTGAGTTTCATAAGTAGTTGTTGGCATTGTGTTCGAAATACCTGAGCAGTAGTTAGAACCACAGAACCAATCCCCCGAGGGGTTAAAAATGATTAAAACAATGAGTGCAGCGTAGCATGTAGAGCTATTATGCTTGCTCGACTGGTAATAAAAATCATATTTACCGCCGCCGTGTCCGCCGCCAATAGTTGACACAGTTGCACGAGTTAAAATGTTCTAATGGAACCCGTTAGATCTATTATTAGCCCATTAGTTATAGATTTAGATTTCCCAGTAATCATCGATCACTTTTGAAACTGTGGAGGTAGTCCGCGACTAGGCGCAATCTTCTAAGCCAACGATGGGAGTCAGAGAAAAAACACAGCTTATCTTTCATCGGTTAATCATTGTATTCGATTAAATTCTGCTGTTTGGATCGGTCCCTCGATCATTCCAACGACCAAGTGGATTATTGTTTCGCTACTATGAATTACCATCGACAGCGTCAACCGTTCCGTGCACGAACCTATTAGCTCGCTCACTTGGCTGGCACACGATCGGTTCGGCTCTATTGGAAACTGATTCGATGCCTCAACAGCATCGAGATATATCCCCCCGCCATTTGCTAGTGTTTTGCTCATTCCTTGCGCTCTGGCACGAATAACATCGTACAAAATGCAGCCACTTTGCGAACACGAAAAACGCATTTGCGTTTCGCGATTTTCATCGTTATCTTTCGTCATCGAAAGGCCGCGCGATGACATTTATTTGCAATGCTCGTTTCGCGCCATTTGTCGCTTAAACGCTGGGGAAATATACTTCACGGTAAAACTAGACGGGGTTTATTTTATATTCACATTTCAGTCATGATTTTTACGACACTCGAAACATTTGTTCCACGTTGGACCTCGAGTAACTTAACGCAACAACAATGCCTCCCTTTGTTCGCATTCAATAATCAATTTCCCGATTACAGCACGATAATCGCGGAGTGCTTTTATTTTCAATCGAAAGCTGGCAGTTTCTCTTTTCCAATGGCGCATAATGCTGGCATGTTTGGGACAATGGGCCCACGTCGTAACAAAAGTAACGCGGTTTATCCGAAACAGATTAAGGCATTGAAATCGTTCGATATACTTGTCGATTACAGGACGAAAGGAGAGGCAGCGTACTTTTCATTAACGCGCGAACTTATTTAGCCTAACTTCTTTTTCGGAGCGAAGTACCCTCGCGTAATTTAGAGCAGAAGGAGGAAGCAAAGTTTGGTGTTATCTGCCGGGCAATAGAATACACCATTTCATTCTATGCGATTATCCGAGTTAAAAAGGATTATGCAAAAGAAACGGGTGGCGTCTCCTAATATTTTTACGCAATAAAAATTATACTTATTCAAATTTATTCATAAGCTTTTTCTATCTCGCAGACATAATTGATGCGGGCGGAGGGTGAGCCGGCTGGGATTAAATTTATCGACGAGGGAAAGAGTTTTGGCGAGGCTTCCTAAAAAAAGATTGCGCGTCAAAGCAAAAGGAGGAAAACAGGATCTGTCTCGAATTTCTCTAAATTTCGAACAGCAGTCACGCGCATTCTTTTCATTCAACTATTCGTTAAAGAAGGGAATGAAAGTAATTGCTGCATAATGAAAAAGGTGTTTAACGAGTATTCCCATGGCACATGGAGAATTCCACCCAGCAGCTAATTAGTGACGATATTACTGGTGAATTTTCAACGCAGTCGCGACCAAATATCGTTTTCGCCAATCTCTTTGTTCGTAATCGTAAATCGATATATGTGCACATGAAATCCCGGGCGTGAGAATATATGCAATGCGTTTACCGCTGGAATTACAATGAAACAAAAATACTTTCGGGACCAGACTATCGTAAAGCGGAGGAATTTATTTCAAAATTGTGTCAGTTCGCGTGGGTATCGAACGAGCTGCCATGGGTGAAAATATTGAAAGCGACAAATGGACGAATTTTTTTTCTCACCGTCTATCATACATTTACAGCTTTATCATACATTTCATTCTATAAATTCGAACGCATCCCGCGTCAAAGTTAGGATTGATACGAAAATATCGATATAGCCTGTGAAAACGTCCGGCCGCGCATATTTCACGGTAATTTCAAACGATATTGCTGTTTCGAAAGCGTGCGTTGTGTTTCGGATAATGGATCTCGCCGCGTATGCTTGCATGCCAATCGATGGCGGAAGAACCGGGCGGTTCAATACCGGCGAAAGTAATTTAAGTTGTTCAATTTATTGGGGAATGTGTCGGGTGTTCTTAACTTTCGTTACGGCGAGTTCCAAGTTCCTCGGCGATACTGGATCTCTCCGAACAGTTTAATTGAAATCCGGAAATAATCGGCGAATCGTGCGTGGAGTTGAAGCGGGCGCTCCCCTTGGCGCACTTTCTGGAATTTATCGAATCTGCAAAAATTCGTGGAAAATCGCAGATCGGTCGATCTGCTCCCAAGAGATTCACATTTACCTTGCCCGTAATTCTTTCCTCTTCTCGAGGGGAAGTTATCGAGAGGGGCTCCACGAGTAGAAACGCTCTACGGCCAGATAATCCTGTGGGAAGAATCGATTCGTCCGTAAGTATCGACATGTGTAACGAGGAAAGGAGGACACCGCGTTATTACGCGAAACCACGTTACCCTGATTGAAGTCTGTACGCCGTTACGCCCGAATCGATCCCGACGACACACTTCCACGTGTTCGCCAATTGTCGACTGGGGTACAATCGCGATATCTGCATACGCCGATCCGTCAAATTCTGGCTGATTTGCCCACTTGCTTTGATTACACTGTCAATCTGCGCCGCGACGATATGTTCATTTGCCGACAGTGCTGCAGGAATATCGGGGTGATACGGCGGAGTCCGTTAAAATCGAGCATATCTGCATGGCATTGTCAGCCATAGCAATTATTCCTCTGAATTTCATTTCCAATAAACTCTACAATATTTCCCATACTTCATTAACCTCCATTCTTTCACTTCGTCTGCAGAGATCGTCTTACTAGGATCTATAGACTTAACTGGAGACTTCAGTACTACCCAAATACATAGTACGAATACTTTGACTGGAAGTTCGAATATCGGCGTGCTCTAACCAGTTGAGTGAGAAATTCTTGGGAACGAACTACGAAGGGATCAATGATAAAAGGAGGAGTGAGCAGAAAATCTCATTAACCATTTGACATGGAGAGGAAGTGCGGTGTGGTGTCAGGCTACACCCGATAGCCGAACGCGCAACGACCCTTTGTTGGGTACGCGTACGGATCGGCGTTGAACCGTCTTTGTCCCCGTCCCTTGGCCGGCCGCGCGACGTTCACCGCGTAAAATTATTGCCCTCCACCTACGAGTAACTGGATCTCGTGCCTTCCGAGTGGAACAAAGGGCGCGGAGAGCGGAAGGCGGGCGCAGGGGTTAGCTGCAGAATGCGGCGCAACACCGTGAAACATATTACGCTGCGAGCACCACCTTTGTAACCTCGTGCACGGTGAACCACGGTATCGAGGCTGGCTCTTTCTTCCTCTTATTCTCCTCCTGGGCAAACACCGTGTCTCGTTCGCCGCGGAAATGCTTGATATTTCCTGAACGTCCCGCAGATTACGACTGCTCGGCTTTTACGAGTGGATCCAACTCGTCTGCCATTTACAGAGACTCCCTTTAGGATGATCGAGCGCATGTCGAGAAAGAGCTTAACTTATGCCGTCAGTCGGCCTGCGCTGTAAATCTTCAAAATAAATATATCCCGTGTTACTAGCAATTACCTCTTTATTTATCGAACACCCCTCGTGCACAGTGCCCCGAACACAGTTATACAATCGGGAGAGGCTTTAATATTGATTAATTGAACGTGGAATTATTGGTTAACTGTGCACGAAATTTATTGCAAGTGAAATTGACCCTGCGGCGACGTTCGGGGATTAATGAGACGCGTAATTTGTCTTCGATGTCCCGACGACCGTGCGATATCCTCGTCACGATAGAGTTGCTTCCATGAAATAAAAAATACACGACGTCGGGGCTCGATATTTCACGCGTAATGTTAAATGCGAGGTGAATTTCAATGTAGATAATAATAATACAGTCGTTTCGCTCCCCTTATACCTCAGACACCTCCCTCCACGGAGGGATATTGGAATATAGATCGCTGGTTCGTTGACGTTCCTGACAAAAGGAAAATAATCCAGAAAAATGTTCGGCTCGAGAGGGCTCGAAAGTTCCGATCCACGGCCTAAGGATCGCCGGGCGGGGCCGATCGTGTTCTCAACTTTCGCTCTTGGCGCGACCAAGGCGCCTCCTCTCCGATTATTAATTAAGTGATCGCGTCTAATTGTAAGATGCACCGATTCGAAATGACCGATGTTCTTTAAATTATGGCCATCGAGGCGCATCGAATTATCGACTCAGGTAGGGGAGACCGGGGCTAAAAGTTCCGGGGGTAAGTTGTTCCGACGGTTCTATCTTCAAAAGGAAAAGAGCGTTGTACTTCAAAATATTTTTTCCGTGTGAGCTGATCGCGCCACTCACACGGAAAAAATACTTTAAAGTACAACGCTCTTTTCATTTTGAAGATAGAACCGTCGGAACAACTTACCCCCCGGAACTTTTAGCCCCGGTCTCCCCTACTCGATTCCAGGCTATCGCATGCATTTGGAAAATTTCAAGTACTTTCACTATCTGATTCGAGCAGCTCCGCTGAAATATGGAAAGTATGAAGAATGATACAGAAACGATTTCAATGGAATACATCAAGCTTCGGAAAGATTAAGCGTTTTTCATTCTTCTCGCGGAGAGAAAAGGATACCTATAAAGCAGAGGGGAAGAGAGCTCTAGCCACGCATGTGTGTGCAATGCAGAAAGAAACCCGCAGCTCGGAGGATTCGCCTTTCGATCTTTTTCGTGGAGCCTCGGCTCCCGATGGGCCGAGGTGGCCGTTAATTAGATCGGCTAGCGTCTCGCCCTCCTGACTGCACTTGGCAATCGGAATAGTGGCTTAAGTATTCAAGGTGGCGTAATCTCTTCGCTATATACGTATGGGTTGGAGGAGCCAGAACCTCGTGCGCGGGTGGGCGGGCTAAAATAATTCAGCATATTACACGCATAGTTTAACACACGAGCCAACGTCTGGCGTGGTAACCACCGACCTTCTTCACCGTCCTCCTCCATCCGTACCCCCTTTCCATCTTCTGTCGATTTCTACTCTGCCTTCCTACTCCCACCGTCCCGTTCTTTCGTCAGCTTCCTTTTCCCTCTTCCCGAGCTTTCTCCGTGAATCCTGTTCACTCGATGCACGCGCGCTGCCTCCGCCGGCCAGATCGTCCAGAAGTTTTCATGGCGATCGAGCATCGGATTTCGTGTTACACGCCGATTCCGGCCTCGCGAGCATCCGCGAGCGCCGTTCTCTCGCCTATTAGGTATCCCTAATGGGCGTTCCTATTCGATCGTATAAACGTTTATTGCCGTTTCGATCCTTCGATTCGAAAGAAAACACGGCTGCGCACCCGTCCTGGCCGTGTACGGTCGCATTTACAACCTCGTTCCACGCTCGCGTTCCAAGAGATCGCAGCGGTGCTCGTTGCATGGCCCACTGCTCCCTTTGAAAAATTAAACGTCCAGGAAGTAATAAGAATTTCAACGGTATTAATGCGAGAATATCGTCGAACCCGATCGATCGGACGCATAAATTCTACGCTCGAATTCGTGGCGTGGCGGCGCGCCGCGCCGCGCCGCTCGAATCGTGTACCTATGTACTTACATATAGGTATACGTAAGTACACGAATTGCGCAATACGCGTTCTTGCCGGGAAAGACGGCCGGCGCGATTGCCAGAACGGTGGGCCTCGCTCGCGGTTGATACGCGCCACGGACACGCGAGTATTTAATAATGTGCATTAAAAAATAATTGCGCATTCCGCGGAAAGAAGGCTTTTAAGCCGGGGCATACATTACGGGGCCAGACGGACGGATTCACAAAGGGCGCCCGGCACCACGCGGAATTTTTCATGAAAGTTAAACTCCCCGTCTGAAATTACTTATTCGTTCTGGCTGTTTCGCTCGAATAAATATGCTTTGAAGTGTTGCTCTGACCGCGTCGCTCTATTCCGAGAGCGCGGGTGTCGCGCCGGTTCGGCCGAGTGCCGAACGGTCAGACACAAGGCGAGCGAAAGGGGCAATGTTTAACCCTAGAATGGCATTTCGTATCCCTATGCATACCTATACCTTTGAAGAGGCTCCATAAAAAAAGAATGGTATTTTAACAGTCTCATCCAGAAAATCAAGTTCGGCCACTTATTGTTAGTTTCCTGACGAAACAGACCAGCCTCCCTTCCAGCTGGATCCCCACTGCTTTCCCTCGTACTTGCATCGCGGCGGAATAAATATGAAAGTGCACATAGTCACGATTCGCGGTGTAAAGAGCAGAAAGCAATTGTCAATGGGGTCGTTTCGTTGTCGGTTATTATAATTACCGCAAAACCATAAGCAGCGCTGCGAAGTCATAACTAAGATTTAGGTTGCGGGCAAAGGATACGCGGAGGGCGTTGCGAGCCGTATAATAACGCCAGACCATGATATTGCGCCGAATGGTCCATTCGTATTCTCACGGAGATCTCGTCGTTCAGAGACGTCGCTCGTTGCATTGCAGTCGCAGCTCCCTTACCGCTGAATTTGATTCGCGTCCGCCGCGGAACCAACCGCCGTGCCGCGATTCCGATGCGTGACAACTTTTTTCTTCTTAATACTCGAAGACGAAGGACCCCGGCTGGCTGAGTATCGAGTGTCCCGTTCGTCGATGTTCTTTTAAAAACCGCAGTGTGCAAATATATATTCGAAAAAGCTCACGGTCACCTTGCCAAAAGGGGTTCGTTCACCCTCTCGGTACAAGTAGATCAAAATTTATCTGGACCTTGTTCTCCATTTGGGATCAGGAACGGTCGAAAAGTTTCGGTGTTCAACAGTTTATACCACGAGTGTGAAAACAAGCTCGGTGTGTGACTTCACGAGCGAATCCTCGCTGCAGGGGTTTGCAAGTGTTCGGGTAAAGGGATCGCCTCATTTCTTTCATTATCTCGCGACGGCATGGCAGTTCGACGGTGTCAGTGCTCTGTCGTTCATATCGAGAAATTAATAATCCCGTCGCGGCGCGACTTTTGAGCGTTGCCCGCGGAATCCGGCGCGCGAGCTCCGTATCAAGCTAGTCCCGATACTTGGTGCCGGGTTAACTTAAGCCTTGCTCGAAAAAAGGGGGCTTCAACGCCGCTAACGATACCTCGTCCGCTTGAAAAATGGCCACAGGATAATGCCGACCGGCTAAGTACCTCTGGCCGCGCTGTCGACTATTCGTCATAATCTGTTCGCGTTCCCGGATCTGTTTGCCGGCGAGGAACGTCAAGGTGGGTCGTCGCGGGTCAGCAACGAACCTATCACGGCATCTTTTTCTCGCTCGAGGAAAGTTCGCTTCCGGTTTCTTCCCCTGTTTGGCGTTTTTCTCCGCCGAGGGTCGAGTGGAGGCTCGGAAAAACGGTTAAATGCTCAATGAATGTTCCAACGGGGATGCTTGTGCTGCTAACGAGTAGCTACCTCGTTTCAAACGATAAACATTTTCAGGAGGCTTTCAATTATTTTCGAGTGGCCACCGCTTGTTCCGCGCTGTTGTACTCCCCAGCGTCAACTAGTCGATTTCGCGTTAACCCTTTCGGGGTGTGATTTCGTTTATACGTCTGTTACTAGCTAGTACGATTCAATTTGTGTGTCACAGTTTAACAATTAAATTCCCAGCTTCGTTTCAATACGGGCACTTTAAAGCGTGGATATTTTTAAAAAGTGTAATTCAATGTTGAAGGAATATATTTACTAATTTAACATCTGTAGCCCAAAATGAAGTGTATCGTTATTGTCAGTTATGTAAACGGTGTGGACGGTGTGGATACAGTATGTCTGATCGCACACGGGTTGTTTCTACTTGGCCGTTTTCTCTGACGGGGATACAATTGAACAGAACAGAACAAGGAACTTTTGGTAACAGAGTGGCGACTTGTTCAGCCCGAATTTCAAAATTAGTCGTGGTTTGTTGCAAGGCTCCTACGGTTGAGCGCGCTACGCCGCGCCGTGTCGGTTCCCGTCCGACGAGAGCCCACGTACAGGGGAAATGTGTAGAAGGCAGATTCCGCAAATTGCTCGCGCGACACGTTTCTTCTCGGTCGATCCGTGCCAACCCAATTATACGATCGTAATACCGAGACATCCTGACGATTTATTCTCGCTACGAGGATCCAGCGACCCTCGCCTCCGCGCAAGAAGATTTAATTAGTGTGCTTTCTAATTTCTGACACTGGCCGCGTTAGCAGGACGCCCCGTTCTCATAATTCGCCCGAATATTATCATAATCAATACTGCGATTTCCTGGCTAGGGCGCCAGGAGGAAGGCATAAATTTCCAGCCTTGTCCATGCGCGTTTAATGATACACTGATGAAACTCTTAGATTGATTTGTCGGATGTGGAGCTTTCGCGGTGATTATCTTCCACGAATAGCCGCGAGAGAACTGGATAAGACAGAATGTAAAGCAATAACGATCGTCATTTCAAGGGATCGTCCACAATTATTTCACGCCCGAGGTAATTGTAATCGAAACGAAGTTTTCGTTAACCCGACTGGCCGGCGCCTCCTTTTTAAAAACTGTTTTCGTGCCTCCACTCCAGCGGTTTAATGAATGTAATTCCCGCAAAACCCAGATGAGTTTAATCTTCTCATTTCTGTTATTCCTCTCTACTAAATTCTGCGCGGGCCTCGAGAGTTTTCTACTGTGTCTTCCCTTTTCTTTTTCGAAACGCTGCGCGGAAATTTGAGGGAAAATAATCCGGCGAGCGAAGTGCCGCGGACGCGATTAAAGGAAGACGAACAGCGGACTAAATTAGAAAGTACACTTCGTCACGGGGTTATTTAGTGCGAGCAACTTTTTCGCAATTTTCGAGTCATTCGCCTCGGGAAAAATGATAAAACGCAAGAGCTGATCACTTCGCGGGGTCAGTGACTCTTGAAATTAGAAGAACGAGACCGCTACTGTGTAATGTATATTCAATGCATCGCCAGCTTAAAATATCAAGCTTAATAACTTAATTGCAAAAAAATTGCAAAATTACAGGCGGGCAATCTGTAATCTGCTGGCGCCTGATCACTGCACGTAAAACGATTCCCAAGAGATGTAACATCCAGCAACAAGTGCACGTTTTCTCCGCTTAAAGATGATTATTATTATTGATCCAAATGTCAGAGATCCTTTTGCATAAGCGAGCGTTACAGCTGCATAGGTAAAAACGAGGGGAAACAGTGTACGCGAGGGCACACCGCACAAGTCTCTAGACGCCTCTTTCGATGGAGCCTTTTGCACGTCGCGTCGGCAAGCTAGTGAACGTTTCAGACGACGGTGGGGCACAAAGGATCTTATTTTTCAATTTCTTCGGCTTTGAATCCACTTCGAAATTGCTTTTCTACGGTTCCTCTCTGTCTCCGCCAACTCTTTGTTCCCGTTAGAAGAATTTTACAATGAAATCGGATGTGATTCTGTATGAAAAAATAAATCGAAAATATGCAATATCGTATTCCTTCGCGAGCCTTTAGTTTCGAGAACACAGAATTTAAATATACGTGAAAGACACGTGCACTTACAATTAAATTGCTCCTCAAAACGAAAGTTCGCATCAGAAACATTTATTCTATATAACTCTTCGGGCAGAATTAGCTCGCTCTCGAGCGCAGCGTGTTCCCCCGATTTTTCGCGATAATGATCGCAGAAATACGACGCACAAGGTTGCCGCAAAATATTGGTGTTTTCGGGGGCATACGCGCGTACTGAATTTAATTTTAATTCCGTGGCGTACCGAGAGTAGCGTCAATTAAACATTCTTTGTCGAAATTTTGCAGACGGCTCGCAATTTCCGAGGTAACGAACCGAAACGGAAACCGCCTGTAACGAGGAAACCGACGGCATTGCGAGCAGACTGCATGAACTCACAGTTGCTCTCGTTCGTGTATACAAATTTCGTGGGGCGGAATGCACGGCAGATTCTTTCCCCGTAAAAAAGATATTTCCGCTATGAGGAGCATCGTAGAATATAAGTCACTTCCTTGTTCTCTGAAATATTCAATGCCAGTTGGAAAAATATTTGAAGCAGGTAGTTGTTCGTCTCGCGAAACATACCTTTTAGGTATTCAACTTTTCGCCAAACGAGATAGATGTTTCCTCGAAACAGATAAGGTGTTAACAAAGTGTTGGAAAATATTCGGTCCAATATTCTTCAGCTCCATTTCTGAATAAGCCTCATGGAACACGCGCACGATTGAAGAAAACGGGAAAGGGACCACTTCCGTTTATTCGGTCAGGGATATTGAAAATCGTTTCCGATTCGAAAGACGCGGAAATTGTCGCATATTCGAATATACGTAGATCCTTTGTGTGGATAAAACACAATTTTGCATCGCGGATAAAATCATTTCAATAAACTTCAAAATTTCTTCGTTCGATCTACATTCACAGATGTAGGTACCGATATCCAAATCAAAGCTTTCCATAAATTCCAGTAAAGCGGACGAATATTTCGCGTGAAATGATGGCTGGTCGATAAAAGACTTTGCCCGGCTTGATTGAAAGATGGTTACCCGAGAAAGGGCGATTTAATTATTTTATCATTGAGGGGAACTCAGCTGTTACTCGTGGAGGGATCTGGTTCGATGCAAAAACAGCCGATACAATTAGACGAGACGTTTCTTGAACGGTGCAGCTCGTCTATCCAAGACTATGTCGGACTGTTATTCTTCCAGTGACGTATCCATCAATCACTGTTACCGGAGCCCGTCGGTTCTTCCCCTTGCGACGTAAGAACTTTATTGTTTTAATTAACCCGCCTTTCTTTGCTGGTAGCGGTGCGCGTTTCTTCGCCGAGCCCCGTGCAGTTGCGCACGACTGGCTTCCCTATTATCGCGAGCCTCTGATCGTTTCGCCGAAGATTACCACGATCCGAAAATACGCGGCATTCCCGGGCGAAGGCAGACCAAATGATGCTGTCCTCGATACTGCAAGTTTAATGGCAGGATGGTTTTTCAAGGCAATTCCCGGTAACTTATGTGGAACGTAGAAAATGAAACGGGAACGTCACAATTTTCACAAATCCGGGGTGAAAATTGACTGCAATCATACAGTGTATCTATCCAAATATTGACATTCCGGAATATAGGTATTTAATAAAAGAATAAAAGGCGATGGTATATTTTTATTAGAACGGATGGAATAATAGCAAACACAGCTTGGGCGATAAAAAAGCAAATATTCGAATGTCACGGATCGAATGAAACACGCGATAAGCTTGTATCGTCGGCCGTATACCGCATTAAACGATTCCCCTATAAAAATGATCGAATTTCACGGTTAATTATCCGGCCGACGTTTATCCATGATAAATACGTTAATTGAATACGCGCGGGAGAGCAGATAGAATCGTGCCTCCAGCACGTATTCTGTAATAAATATTTATTCATGGCAATAATCACGAAACGGTCTCGCCACGGCTAATAAACCGATTTCGAATGTGTTTACCATCTGCCGAACGTCATTAAGAATATTATGCGCGGGTGGCGCGCACGCACCGCTTCCATGTGTGCACGATAAACATTTATATCGCGAGCAAATCCGGGCCCGTGGAAACAATGAAGGCGAAAATAAACAGTACGACCGCGTTACAAATTTCAGTCCTTTGTCGTCACGCGTCCGCGCTCGCGCCCGCCGAAACGTGGAGTACCCGTGGCTAACGATCAACTCGACAATAAGTGACTTTTCCAGTTGTTTTTTTCTTCGTTTTCACGGGAACAATTCGCTCCGCGGCTCTATTCGAGCCAACGAATCCGGAGAAAGTGACGTTGTCTAGCAGTTCGCTTGGAAATTTAACGGGTGTTAAACGGCAGACACTTCGCTGCCGTGAAGATACCAATTACCAGATGGATGTAGCGTCGAAAGCGTGAAATAATGCTACAAAAGGGAAGTTAACGGGCGACATTTACGGTACGCTAAACTTTCGTGACGATCGGCCTGCAGATAGAACCGTAACGACGGAATCGTTCTCGCTACTTAGCTTCGTAACTATCCTCGAGGAGCGTCGCAACCTGGAAAATGTCACCCGTTGTTTGCGATTTGTCACGTTCCAACGCTGCCAGCCAACTTTCGCAGCACCCCCTTCGGAACAGTCGAATGTTTCTCGATACTTATTGGTTCCCTTAAAACCTGCAATAGAATATCGATTATACGGACTATTAGACGGATATGACTTGTCGGATAATGCAACACTCGCTTCCTCCTACGTCGAGCACTCTTGAACAGAGCTGGCGTTTCCGGATGGCAACGTAGGTATGCTTTTAGAGATCCGCGTTTGCGGCCTGCATCGCGACAATTAGAATGACTGACGAAACTAATTTTCGTGGGGGAAAGATCGCGAGGATTTTAAAGCCGCAGATAGTTATCTGGTCGGGTTACGATGATCCTTCTTTCCAACCGACGCCACTCGTGCCTCCATTGCGCAGCGTGCTATTCACCGAATGAAAAGCACATATCTTTTTCGCGACTCCTATTAACGGATCGCAAACATAACGGTGGACTTGTGCCCCCTTGAAGTAGACTCGCTTTACCAGAGATGGGATATGAAATTAAATTATCGTCCCCCCATCTATGTTGTCATAAGCTTTTTAGCTACTAGAACGTCATTAAAATTCTCAGTAGAGACCCGGCTCGCTAGAGACCTTAAAAGGATGCGCCCCGTATCAAAGCCACCAGAAGCGAGATCACATCCAGGGTTTTCGTTGACATCTCGCACGCGTTAAACTTTCATCGATTCCGGGGGAAAATTCTTTCCTATATTCGTTGACGATTACGATCACAGGGAATACCGGATGCGGACGGTTCAACTACTGGTACGTCTGTGAGTAATAATTGATCTCGTGTCACAGCCGCTCGGGATTCTATTAACAGGCGGACGCCTTTTACTTGTAGCAGAGGCGCGGTATAGGCAGTGAGCAGCAACCGATCATTTATAACGAGCCTTGCAATTAGTAACTGTATCTGGCTCCTTTTACGCAATCAACATTAGTTCTTGTACTTTAAATGTACATTACACGGTAGTTAGTTTATTCCGTTCGTACTCATAAATGCCCAGTGTAATTTAAACTTCTTCCCCTTAATGACCCGAAGTTCGTAAATCCTGTTCTTCTCAAGCACACATTTTGAGCAGAACTTTTTCCAAGCTGTACAGCGTATATGATCGAAAGAGGAGCATCGAGACGTTTAACAGGCAACCGGCACGGTATCGAACCAGCGCGATTCCATTCGGAATGTCTGGTTCCCTGGCCGCGTGTCCATGTTCACCGAAATTCCTCTAACTGTTTCCAATCGTGACAAGCGTGGAAATAAGGAGATCCACGCTGCGCTGGGAGGTAATTTATTGCATCGACCTGCACCATGTAGTCAATGTTTCGAGTTTTCGAACGTGTCCGATGCCAACTATTACCGAGGCGGGCGCAAAGAATGCGAGAAGTGGTACACCGTGCGCCGTGTGCATGGCCATTGCAAATCGTCGTCGACGTCGTCGTCGTCTTTCCTTTACACACGACGCACGTACATAAACACAGAGACGTACAAACGCGTCGTCGTAAATCTCGTTACGGACTTATAATTTCGTTCTAAGAGAAATTAGGCGCAACGCTTAGGAGCGCGCTTCTCGCAAATTCAATTTGCATAACATATCCACCGATCACCGCTCGACGCCGTCTACAGACTTATGCAACGCTAAGCGCCGTCTACACGTCCGTTCTGCCACGGTGCAAAATAGGTCGTCAGACGGATCCTGGTGCATCAGTATACCGCTGATGCCTTTGCTGCAATCAACCGAACGCGTTATCTTCCCGTATGCGGCGTCCCGTTACGCGAGCAAACGCTCGCTCGCGACCATAGAAAATTTCGCGAGCTACACACGGGGCTCGATGTTCGAATAGCAAGGCTTTATTTGCATTTTGACCGGGAACCCCGTCTCCCCTGTCTGTTCCGCGGTATTCGGCGCTTATAGGGTGAGCAAATATTGATACAGTTTACGCGCACCGCATCTCCCGCCTTTCAACCAAACCGTAGTTAAATATGCATGAAGCCGCCCGGCGCGCCCGACTTTTTGCCATCCCGCTTACGTATGTACCTACCTCGACGCGATTGAATGGAATCGGAGATTGCTCCTCGAACGATGCGTCTCCGGCGCGTTTCCCGTAATCGAAGGCGCCATCGAAGTATGTACCTTCGACGGTCCGTGGCAACTTGTTATTCAAATAAGGAGCAGCAAAAATATTCACGGATGAAGAATTACGCGTTCCCGTTGCAGTATCCTGACGCCTGTCGACGCCTACTCCTTTGGGAAGCACCAGGCAGCGCGTGGCACTCGATATACATAGGTATGACGGCCATCGGCGCCACATGGAGAGATCAAATTGTAACGAACGAGTGGTAAAAGAACAATGAGCGTTGGCAAACTGGCGAGTGAAAGGCGGAGAAAGGTAATTTGAGAAATGCTGAGCATGCTGGGTCATAAACGGTCAGTACAGGTTATCAATTATTCGCCACAATAAGAATACTACCCATATTCCTGAATTGTCGTTAACGGTCCTTGCCTTCGATGCATTGTATTCAGATCGTAAAGATCTTGTTCTTTCTTGCAACATTCTCGAATAAGAGGACAGTTTATGGCCGACTAATCCGTAAAATATTACGCGGGCGGTTCAATTGCCGCGTTCCTGAACGGGCATCTCGTCAAGAAATCAAGACTGGCTGAGAGGCGCAAGAGGAAGCGGAGAGGACATGGCGCGGCGTTTTCTTTATTTCGACTTCCCCGGCGACAATCTCTATACTACACATGTCGCCGTGAAGTTTCGCGAAGTATCGATTGGGACTCGCCTTATCAAGTGGAAGGCTATACCGCTCGTAAAAGGATATGAGGCAGCCTGTCCGGAATGTCAAGTGCCTATATAGCCGCCGCCACCGCCGCGCGCAACTCGCTTACCCACCCCCCGAAACTTTTAAGACTTTCATTCTCCGCCCTTCGGAAAATGCAGTTGCAGGTGCACGGTTATGCCGAACAGAAGTTCATAGAGTAGACGGCAAGATTTAGTATCCGTCCCGTCAGCGTTTCGTGGGGGAACGCACGGGTGGGGATTATGAGGACGTCATCCGCAGCGGCCTTCGCCGCCGCGCTGATTAATTATTCAATTAATGCGCTGGTATTTTGCTACGACATTGTCTCGAAGAATCATGTAACTCCTTTACTATAGGCTGCATGAACTTTACTTCCAATATAATACATTGTGCAATAGGTACGTTTCTAAAGAGGCAATGTACCGATACCACCCAGTTCGCTACAATTCCAATTCTCAGTTCAGTTGTCTAATTGTAAGTTACCTGTGCTTAGTCAGACGTAAACTTTTGCACAGTCAGTGTAATATTAATGGAGGTATTCCGCAAAAACTCAACTTAAGCAATCTAATGTTTCACAAGGAAACGAATATTAAGGTGCGAATCCACGATGAGATTTAACATGAGACTTTTCTATCATGATAGAAAAAATCTCAGAAACAATTCAATGTAGGTAAATAATGGAAATAATCGCGAGAGATGAGATTATGGAATATATATCATGAAACTTGTCTCGTCAGAGTCTAATTTTATGAAATTAATGACAAAATAATAGAAGGATAATAAAATAATTAAATAATTGTCTCGTGAGATTAAAGTCTCACGTGAGACACGATAGGTATTTATGTCTCATCGTGGATTTGGAAGAGGAAGGACGATGCAACGAGGCCTTAAAATTCCTCCCCCACGAATAAGGATATTAGCTGGTCTGCGGTACAAGTTATAACGATCGTAATGTTGCTATCTCCTTTTAATGCAGCATCGCCGAGACGACGACGTTAGGAGACGATTAAGAATCGCGGCCCCGCGACGAGAATGGATGAAACTGGTAACAGCTAATGTTCACATAACGTAATGTGACACTACAGATACACGTCCGAGACCTGTTTGCGGACACGTCGCCGTGTGTGCCGTTGGAAACTCTCACAATCAGAGGGACCCCTGGGACACGTGGAAGAAGGAGGGAAAGAAAGGACGAACCTCTCTGGTTCTGTAACGGCAGTCAGCCTCCAGACGCCTATTAGAACCAATTATCCATTGCTCCGCAACACTGAGAGAATACGCTCCGTCCCACCTCTCGTCAGTCTTGTCTTCGTTAATGTCTATCATATAGGTCACCGCTAGGAGCTACTAGTTCTTCGCCTCTCTGTGCATATACGGAAGCGAACGCCGTCACGGATTTCGACCTTCCTTTCTAACCAAATACCTCGGACGACGTCTATTAATATTCTCGATGCTGGCCTGCATCCGTCGATACGATAGCAAACCAATTAACCGATAAACCCAAAGAATCGGAAAGGCGGAAATGATCGATCGCGACATACCCCCGAATATTTTCGTCTCTTCCAATTGTAGAAAAAAAGAAGCCTGTGGCTAGTGTTGGATTAAATGTTATATCCAATGAGCGCTCTTCTCTTTATTTCACTTCCGGTGTTAGGTCGCCATCTATGCGATAGCGTTTCCTGTTCCGTCCTGAGAGTACAAACGTAGGGGGAGTTCCCCTAGTGCCGGACGCTTAAGGTTTTCCTTAAATAAGAAGAAAAAAATAATATTTTAATCTTTTTATTCTGCGCTATTTATAAGATAACAATATGAGGAGTCAAAATTACCCAACAAAACATTCAATATTATAATTATAGATAACTTAAATTACTTTTCAACTTGAATATGCGATTTGGAGAAATCATTAAGTGGCACCTAGTACCGGACACAGTAAAAATTACTGACGCAACTCATCACAGTATCAATATAGTTTGCAGCGATCACAAATATCATCCTCCGAATATTCGGAAATATCAGCACAAGCCTCGTGTGCCCATTTTTGACAGCTTGAAATGCCATATCTTGAACATGCCTCTCTTAGGCTAATTTCTTTTGCCAGAATTTTCTGAAGTGCAGGTTTCATATTATTTTCATCCCACGAACCTTTTTTCTTGCTATTCATGATGGTTACGTGTATCTTTTAAACACTGAAACCGAAATAATAAACAGTAATACAAATAGGAACACACAAGATTCAGATTTGTACTGTCCGGTAATAGGGGACAACGTTCTGTCCGGAACCAGGGGACAGTAAACGGATTAAAAATTTTTTTTTGTGCAAACCAGTGCACTGTTTACACAAAACACAAAGGTAATTAAAAAAATACTTACCAAAAGATACAGTAACGCAACTCACACGTCTTTTAGCCAGGAAAATTGGTATATATAACAATCTAAATTTTATACGATTCACCGGATTCCCGTTACACCAAACAAACAATCCATTTCTTTAGCAAGGCTCACGCGACGGGACCATGACAACACATGATCGTCGTTTGTTTTATCCCCTCTACGGTTTATGCGAAAGAACAGCTCCATAGCCTTTGAAATATCACAGATATAGCTAATGTCCGGTATTAGGTGCCGTCCGGCGTTAAGGGAACTCCCCCTATTGCGACACATGTGTACAGCCTATGTAAGATTAATAGTAGTAAACTTGTAATTAAATACGAAGTAAAAGTAGATTGTTGCTCTATCCAATTTATTAACCTAACACCGAGAATGTCCCGTTATCAGGGGGCGGAGGGGGGGGGGCATGACACGGTATAGTGCTTCTCTCTAAGAAAGAGGCGAAAGATTTCTCCAAGCTGATCTCTATACTTCGAGGGCCATTCTTCGCGTTGCCCCGAATAAGCGAAATATTTTAACCTGGCGTTGGTGTCGCGGGGAGATGTAAAATGAGTAGTAAGATTGGGTCCCACAGACCCAATTAATTTAGTGTATTAGAGAAATCCATATCTTCAATTTAATTTTTATTACTCCAAAAATACTTAACTAATTAAACATTTTTAATTTTCAACAAGAATATACATCCTAAATAGCTTATATAATTAACAAACTGAATAACGCTGCCACGCGTTGTAAAAAAGTTATACTCAATTTAAAATCTGGGGTCTGTGAGACCCCCACCTAACCAACGCCGGACTAAGGGAACGAAGTTATTGCCCGACTTTCGTAGCGCTGCAACTTTATAGAAATGAATTGATACGCCAATTCTCCGACGGTCGAATGTTTTTTATTTAACGGTGCTTTTCGTTTGGGAGAATGGTTACGGAATACGGAGCGGCGAGGCGCCGGCAACTTCTTTCGCGGAAATTCTTGTGGCGCGCGTGCGCTCTCTCGGAAAACGTACACGCGCAAGGCGCGGTATACGCAGTTTGCTTTCCCTTTACTTATGCATAGCCGCTACTTTCGTATGTATTCATTCGCAAACAACGCGCAGTCTTACTTTTAGCGGAGTAAACAAGTTTATGCAGTCGCGTCGGCAAGTTCCCCTACCGAACTTCGCCCCTACTTTTACATTATAACTTCGCGGGGCTCGTGTTTCGTATTAAAATGCGAGAAGTACAGAGGTCGAAACAAGCCGTTCCCGAGTCCTCGAACTTGCTCAGGCGTCTGTTCGCGGGATTCGATGGGAAAACTCGTGGCAAGCGAAACATTCAGATTTGATTCTCGCTCCACGGTCTATCTATCCAATAGAATCGAAATTAATACCTTCTCTCCTTGCAGAAGACAATAGTAATCTCGGTGGAAACCTAATTCCTAATACCTTCCTATTCCTTGATGAGGAACAGTGACACGAGTTCTAATAATATGGATAAATACTTTGAACACCAGTCTGTTTGTAAATCCCGTTAATCAATCACGCTCGCCACTGATTCGTTTCATTGCGTGCGCCGCATGGAAGCCGATGAGAGGCATTTCTAATTGAAAGTCCCTGATCGCTGATTACTTTCACGACCCCGTGGTACACGTACCAAGGATACAATATTACCAGCCTTAATGAAGTTTACGAGACCGATGTCATTAGGAGCCACATAGTTGCGTCCCCTTTGAATCTTTCCCTGCATTCTTCTGCACGAGCGACAACCAATGAAACCCGAGTAGACCGCGCTTTCTTCCCCAACTTTCTTTTGCTTTATGGAAAAAGTTTGCGGGATCGAATTAATCAACAGATAAACTCACAATTTGTTAGCAGGTGATTGAATACCGGTGGTCCAGGAAGTTCCAGCTCGGTGTACGGCCACCCAACTAAATTACAATCACATTTCACGCGAACGCGGATCCTTCTGCGCAGAAAATGTGTCCCGCACTATCGACAATATTTTTCCCCCGGAATTACTCGTGTTATAAGCGTAATTCTTACGTGGATAAATGCTGGTTCAGTAACACGCTCGAATTTAAAACAATAACGTTTATTGTACAATTGACCGTTACTATTGTCGATATGAGTCCAAGTACATTAAGTGTATATGGCCGTTTCCAAGGCCGACAGGAGCCAAGAACCTTTTTCTACGTTTCTAATTTGAGTTCTGCTCAGTTTCTGCTCTGCCTCCTCCGCGAACCCACTAACTAGTACTCGGTTTGCCCTAGCACCAACCTCTACTACGGAGTTCCGGTCAGAGTGGAAACATTAGTGTACCAATCAGTGTCGTTAAGGTGGCACGTTGGGCCTTTCCCCGAATCCTGTCCACACTCCGCCCAGCTTTCCGTATAAGCAAAAATGCAGTGGGGAGAAATCCTTATCGAGACCCCGAGACAGACCCCAAGGTTCCGCGGACAGATACGACCCTCACGTGCGCGACCTGTCCAGGGGTTTTACGATACGTCAATCGCTATTGAGCGCCAGGAAAGACTCCAAGGGTACCCGTTATAACTGGGATTTGGAGTTTTCCCTTGTTTATAATGCCAGATGCTTAACAGCCACAATAATCGCGCTAATGAAATTCTTAAACTCAAAAAAAACAAAAAACAAAGTGGGCACCTCCGTATCATAAACCCCGTGGTCTTTCGAATCCTTAACAACTCGACTCTCGCTCGTTCCGCGGTTTCTAGCTGCACTAAGAAAGATCGAATTTACAAAGCGCTACTCCTCGTGTATTCAAATTAATACCCCCTTTTTTAAACCCTCGCAAGATACTACCCTCGTATAAATTCACGAGCCATCATCATACACGAGCGCTCCTTTTACGATCGATGGATCCTTCGTTTTCATGATTTCATAAAAACAGGGTGGAGGAGGGTTTCCAATATAACCACCGGGGGAAAATTTGCAAGTCCATCGCGGTAAGGTATCATCCTTCAAAGCGTTACGCTGTTTGACCTGAATCTTTCCGAGCCTGACCGTACACCTTCGGAGTTCCGCACATCTTGACGGAAATTCTGCTCGCCCAATGATGGATTTCATGGTACACGAGTCGGTTATTGACAGAAGAGGAGATCTTTTGTTATTAGGGTAACACATTCGCGGAGCGAAACTGCGAAATTAATTTCGTCGAAAGGCAGTGGATACACTGTCCGAAACCGTAATTCGCGATACAGCTAATTAATTCGCGCGGCGCTCGAGTGAACAGCGGGACCTTGCTGGGTTCATCCAATAAATCGAATTCACCGATCGAATCCACGGACGCCCGTCGTTTCACTTAGCTCGACGAGGACGTTTCCAGTTTAGGCTGCCAGGTGGAGAACGTTCTACACGGGAGGCAATCACGGAATTGAAAATTTATCGAAGCTTCGAGATAAATTCCTCTCCCAAGTGTTGTGCCTTTGCGGCTTGTCGGCCGTCGAGCAAGTTGTCGTGACGCGAGGCGAGGGCCCTTGAGTCGTTTCGCATCGACATTTCATTTTGTCCATAATAACAATGCAATCGATCGTTGCTGAGGCTACCTGCGTATGCCCATTCGTCCACTCCACGCTAGAGTTCTCGTGTTTTTTACCATCCGGAAGGTTGTTTTGAACGTTAAACGTTGGTCACCATCGAGCACTCGAATTTTTGTTCTCCCTTACACGGCTCCGCTAAATTGCTTGCCGAACAAAGATATGGCGAATCGAAAAGCGAAATGACGCGCTGGTTCTTTGGCCTTGGCAAGCGTCCGTGAAATGTTAATAATGAGACATTACTCGGAGTTAAGAATAGAAGGTAAACGTTTGACGGGTATAATCATACGTTACAGTCGCTATCGGTCCATTAATCGATTTATTGTAATTACTAGAGCAGCGGAGCCGTAATGAGTGGCGGCGAGGTTCGTGTACACTGTACACGCTCGCCAAGATAACATCTGTTCCAGCATGGAAATTTACATGGAGACTTTTCAAACAGTTGCAGAGGAACGCCCACCGTTATTACTTAGGATTCCTTTATCGGACTTTTACCGGGAACCATACTCTCCGTCCCCCGATTTCCATCCGCAGCGCCATTCATTTATTTCACCACGCTCGTTGCATCATAATTACCGCTGGAACCTTCGTTCGTATCTTAAGTAGCATCACGTAATCGCGGTAGCTATCGATCTTCCTAGCTCGCCCCGTGCATGATCCCCAACGCGCCGGTAACTCAGCCTCGATTAATTTCACCTGGTCGCGGCGTCGCCGAGGCTGTTCTCTAGATTGCAAACGGCGCGAGCGCTATTAAGACAAGCATAAAACGAAATGCAACAGTGGGTACACAAAGTCATCGCATGTACTGGATAATCTAAGAGAGGATCAGAGAATTTAAGATCGTATAACACTCAAAAATAGTTGCACGCTGGTAGATATCAGAAATGGGATCTTCGCGAGAGCCAGAGCAGTTGAAGTAGATATTCCAGACTGCAGAAGCTTTCGGAAAATTTACAGAGTATCGTCCTGCTCTGGACTGAACGACGAGGTGAAGGAGTATTGGGTGCAGAGACTCGCGCTGGAAATGTCGCCTCGCAACGAAATCTCGATAACGCGCGATTCAAGAGAACAGCGTCGGTGGAACATCTCGATCCCCTTAGTCACTCTCTAGACGACTTTATACGCTGTTCCTTCGGCCAGGAGATCCGAGTACAAGGTTTCGTAACACCCGCAGTGTCCAGAGTCGCGCGCGGAGATCGGACAAAGAGGTATCGCGACACGGGGCGCGTCGCCTTGCGTCGCGTCGTCACGCGCGGAAAAGCGATTAAAAGCCAAGGAGACATCCCACCGCGCGCTGTTGCCCGATACGAAATCATCCAAGGGAACGGGTCGCGAAGGGAAAGTAATGCTGTGCTCGGAGGGGGGGGGGGGAGGGGGAGAGAGAAACCGGGATGGTGTTCGCGGAAAGTGCAGGCCCGCGCGGGAGAAGGAAAGAATTCGCAAATGGAAGAGAGAATACCGCGGAGGAGCGGCGCACAGTTCTCATTATCCGGGACCGTTTTAATCTTCGCCGGTGGCGGCGAGAGTTATAAACAGAACCGGTGAACTCGCATTACGCGACCGGGCAAAGAAATGAAATGAAAGAATAAATTATTTGCCCGGCCGGGGCTGTTTGCACCCGATCCCTTAGTTTTTATTTCCGCGCTGTGCCCATTCATAATTAGCATGGTAAAGAGAACGGGAATTATTCAGCCGCGACGTGATATCGCGCCAAGATTCCAACCTCTGGCTGTTGCCTCGCGTCCACGTCGACCTGGCGGTTTTTCCATACCTCCCCCTCCCCGAGCCACTGCGTGTTTGCCATTTTTAATCGCGATTTCCGCGACGATAACTCCCGAACGGACGCGGCCGGTACCTATCATTGAATAATGCTGCAACGAGACGAGGTACGTCTAATGTTTAATAATACGAGTAATTGCCACTCTGGCAGGTTCTCCTCGACTGGAACGTTAACGCATCGTATATCATGATTCATGGACCCTTACAAATTCTCTTGTAATATGTTTCTATTTTAATATTCTATTGTATCATATTTCTCGGTTCAAGCAGTTCTGATTATTTTAGAAGGGTTTCAACTCGCAAACATGTCAAGGTAATTTTCCATTTTGTTGACAGGAAGCTTCAGTAGTACGATACTAGCCACCGTCAATGGGTAACAGGGTTGTTTAAGTGTTGAAGGTATTGATACGAGCCAGATTGATGAATGGTAGCGATACTCGGATGTCACTTTGTTCTTCACCACCCACGCCTGTTTAATTTGTCACACGGAAGTTTTTGGTTTATCCAAGTGGAAATAATGACGCGTTATCGATAACCCGCGGCGGGCATAGCGGTCGAGTTTCGATTCGACTCGACATTTTACGCGATTTCGATGCTTTGATGTATTCCGCCTCTCTTGTTAGCGCGAGCAACCGCTCGAAATAGTTGGTTGCCGCGCGAAAAGCGAAAAGGGGACAGGATCTCGCATTATTTCCACTTACGGCGCATTCTCGCCCTCTCTCGTCCCTCCGATGCAGGCATCCCGGTGCAGAGGATTCTCAAGTTCGTCCTACACCCATGAAAGCCCGGTATTCTGGCGCACGGGAAATAAGGAGCTAGATAGGGGTCCAATTTTATCACTGAAAAAGTCCTTTAGAAAAATTAAGTTCCTCTTTCACGAAGAAGCTAAAGTCGACTTCGATTGTGGTACACTCAGGTTTCAAACAATCCTATCTATTCACTCTCAATGGACAAGTCATATCCGTAAACATGTCAATGCACAGGACGCACGTGTCACTGAATAAGTGTTAATTATATGAAAAATATTCCCTTCGAGAGTTCCGCGAATATTAGACCCCTGTGGCTATAGGTGTACGCGACAACACCGCGATATTTTATCATTCCGTGTACGTGTCTATAAATAAGTTCGTTTCGAGTAGAGACTAGTATCTACTTATTCACCGACGCCCTTAGAAAAAATAACGTGACGCTTTCGATGGGAATCCTCGAGGTATAATAAAAATTTATGCCCCCGTGGTAACTGTATTTCATCTTAGAAGGATTTCGTATTCCCCCGCTGTGCCGCGAGGAAAACAATTTATTCCAGAACGAGGAACTTGGAAGCAAACTTGCCTGGCGTCCTGGCATGGACGGAAAAAAAGGGGAAGGGCACGAACCAATAGAACGCGGACATTTGTGTTTTTTTCATGCTCCAAAATTGATAGCCGAAGGCACGCCGCGTACGCATACTTTTATCGATGACAGACGATGCTGTAAAACTGTAACCTTCCGGCACGTTACGGCGCCCAGTTACGACGAACTTTATAGCAGAAGGTTTAATAATGCGCGTTGCAAGTTTCAACAAACGTGCAGTGCTAAAATATTCTCTGTCGGTGCTTGCGCAACAGAAAACTTGCACGATTTACGCGTATTCGTAACACTGGGTCGTGGCTCACCTCCGCGGCGTGTAATCCTTCAAGATTTCTAACATTATGGAGCATTAAAGGAGTTCGGGGGAATATATAAATCGACTGAAGGGAACTAGAATGACGACTGATGCGAGAAATACGTATGTGTTATCGCGTTTTATAAAGCTGAAACATGAAATGGAATCCGTTTAACATTGAGAACACGTCGAAGCGTACAACAGACACACGGTGGAAGATATGTGGACATTGTTTCTGTTGGACAGCTCGAAGGAACGCCTGGTAAACGAGCGGAGCGAAACGCACAAACGTATCGCGGTTAATTACTCGATAAATATAGAAAACGTGAGTGCAAAGTTTCACGGTAGCCGCGCACGGTGAGAAAGCAGACTGCGGGCAAGGTAAAACGAGCGATTGTTAGCGATTGTTAGCGATTGTTACCCTGATTGACAGGGGTATCGAATAATACATACGAACGGTACGTTGGCACATGTATAATTACACTCGTTCCAGAAACACGATTGAAAAGTCTCTGTATCGGCGCTGTCATGGGTGATTAGTACGCAGATTACATCTTGAAAATTATCATTCATTGCAACGCGACGAATGTATAATAGGAGCAGAACGGGGAATCTTACAGAATCGTCTCGTTTCAACTTGTATCTCGCTGATCTGCAGCAAGCGAGCAGTGTTTAAGGAAACTCGTGAAAAAGAATTCACATTATGATAAGCACGTACATAATTCGTTTAGCAGTCGCGATTTGTATCGTATCGTATCGCATTTCACGTGTGCATCGCAGATTATTAATTAATACACCCGATCCCATTGTTCCCTTTTTCAAAACATTACTTTAATGATACATTACGCGAAGGTGTATATTACGGGGAACAGGTGGGGATCGGGCGTTAATTAAAAGCAGACGTCGTGGAATTTCAAGTGGGCCCCAGATGTTGAGGCTCGATAGGCAGAAAATTAATAATAACTTTGGCGAAGTCCAGGGATTCTTCGCGAGCACGATATCGCGGTGCCGGGAATGCGGCCAGTAACGAGTTAGACCGATAATTATTAGATCGGACGAAACTTTTTTATCGCGCTTTCGTAAAAGTACCGCGAAGGAAAACGGCGGAGCCTAATTTACGACCGCGTCGCGTTAATTCGTCCCGGGAATTACGTGTCGAGCAAAAGTAGCCCGCGTAAAAACGAACAAATCTATTTCAAGGGGCGGAGAAAAAACGGATTTTAATTAACGGCTGATCGATTTGCGAGTGTTTTTTCTTCTCCCACGATAACACACGCGTGGACTGTCTTCGTGGGCGATAAATAAAGCGGGCCGCTACGGCTCCCGCGGGATTCATTTGTTAATTTACTCTAATGCAGCGTACGCGGACTACGCGGGAACCTATTATTAATTAAATTACCGAACACACTATGAATCAATACCTGTTTCCGGCTTGCTGCGCGTGCTACTGTTTTCTTAAGCGTAGCCTTACCTACAGCGCCAGTTGCGCGAGTGTCTTCGCTATTAGAAATACTAACGCCGGATTCACGTGTACCTATCAAGTTACGATACAACTTATGACACACTTGTACACATCGCTATTCAAGAATGTCACCGTAGACTTTACCTAAAAATCCCTGTGCCATTAATATCCAGGACAGATGCGAATGTTTGGAAACACGAAACCTTTCTTGCCCACCCGCTGAAAGAAATACAACTTCATTTGGGTGATAGAACAGGAATGGCCGCCCAACAGTAGTGGCCCTTCACAGTGTCGCTTCGAAAGTGCACCCACAACTCTTTAAATCCAATGTCCAGCGTAGGTACACAGATTTTTCTTCTTTGCAGCTGAAGGTGAGAGAGAGAAACAGTCGCGAGAGCAGACGAGTGGAGAGGGAGGGAACTGGGCGGGCAGAAGTTTCGTCGGACGCTGGAAAATGTGGTACAACGGGACTACGGGAGTACATGCATTGTCACGCATAGGGTACACAAGGATGCACTTCGCGGCCGGGAACGACAAACTGTCGACCAGAAAACCTTTTTCTGCTTTACAAGAGACAAGGGTGAACTGTTAATCCTTGTTCATGCAACGCTGGATGAGCTAATTTTCGTAATAAGGCTCGAGCCCCCTAACTAAGGAAGACGTTTCGACGGAGTTGTTCGCCAACTTTCAGCAACGGAAGATAACGTATCACGTTATTCTGCAAAATTAATTAAACGCAGACGATGGTCTTGAAATACAGAACGCCCGAGTTTGCACATGGGAACAGTGTTGGACTCGCGACTGCTTGGATTTCGCTTCGATATGTATTCGTTCCTCGTGTAAACGGAAGTCGGGGGAACGTTAAGTACCTATCATCGCTCATTCTAGCGTCTCTCATAATTTCATATATTCGGCAGCGCGTACACTTCTCAAATTATTCCCCTACCTAGGCGATCTTCCATTCGACCGATATAAAACCAGACCTGTGCATGCTCGCTGCAAAATGATTATAAGGGCATTATACATATGTATATCGTCTCGTTTGAACATGTACTATTCGGAACACTCCGTTTTCAAATAAGCTGAAACGTTATTCTATGAAGCGGAGTATGATTTTAAGAAATATCATCTTCCTCTGGTCTCTCCCTGATATCTGTCTTCGATATTATTACTACAATGACGGTAGTAGGTGAGAGGTTTTTGTTTTCGGGCTCGGTGTTTTAGACCCCTGACAACGAAGATGCTGAAACAGGAAGAGGAGGGCACGAAGTGGATGTGCATTGGCCGCGTCTCTGCGCGTGAGGGTAATTAATTGTTGTCACCGACACTCGCTTTATCCTCCATAAATAAACGCCTTTCCTCTCCTGTTTTCTTTTCATTGACTCTCCAGCACTACATAGTTTTCATTCAACGACGTTAGCACGCGAATCCACTGCTCCCAGCAGTCCCAGAGAACCGCATTTTCATCACCAATAGAAGAGCCCCTCTGAATAAATGTAGAATTGCTTTCAATTGTGCTTAAATTATTCGCAAACAAGTAAAATATTCAGCGGAACATTTAGCCGGGAGACAAATAATTTAATCCCCTTTACCGGTTTCGACCTTCCATTAAACATATCCGATCGCGATTGGGATTAACTCCATTCGCGTTATATTTGCAGAATCGATTACATTAGTTTCATTACTTCTGCCGATGTTACCCCGAATCAAATGCATCAGGGTCTCGGCAGATTGCCCCGGCATCCGTTTAAAACACCGAACGTCTGTCGCAGGCTGTGCAGAATAAAACCCTGGGTCTGAAAAGCCAGGATTACTCGCGAATCCTCGGAGAGGGGCAACAACGTTCCGCCTCGATATCGTCAGAGTAAAAAACAGAGCTGCCCCGGGGTTCAATTTTTCAATATCGCGCAGCGAACGCGTTCCTCTGAGGCTTGTGTGCCCGAACAATCCGAACACAAACAATATCCTAACCTCGTTCAAAGTCGAACAACGCGCCATTAAAGGCTCATTAAACGATGCGACTGCAGCGACAATTAAAAAGGCGAATAAAATATAGCGAAAGGTGGAGGTTTCTCGTGAAAGAGCTTTTATATCTTTAAGACCCCGGGCTAGTGGGTCAGAGATACGGTCGCAGCATTCGATGGACGATCGATCGAAAAGGAATTCGAAAGAAATACAATTTAGGACTGGGATGGAAGCAGAAATAAAACGATTCCCTGCCCTCCCTTTTGCGGAACGTCCAAGTGATTTGGAACTGGAGATAGGTGCGCCCGAAAATCGCAGGA
Organism: Andrena chrysosceles; assembly: GCA_963855975.1. Taxonomy (NCBI): domain Eukaryota; kingdom Metazoa; phylum Arthropoda; class Insecta; order Hymenoptera; family Andrenidae; genus Andrena; species Andrena chrysosceles. Next base: position 1,250,000 of record OY979766.1, on the reverse strand, counting down.
CGAAACGTTGACCGTGCGAACCTAGCCAGCTTCGAGTCGGGCGTATTGTCTAAGCGAATTTCTCCGTTTTTATCTCCGAATTTTATCGACTCATCGGGACTTTATTCCCGGGGAAACGAGAAGGAGCAGAGAGAACGGGGGCGCCCTGAAAGCGGGCGCGAATACGAAATTACGAGCAGGGGAACGGGTCCCACGGCTGTTCTCCGACTTCCGTTGATAGCGCTTTTCGAGCGGTTCGCAGCGGCGCCAATATCCTTAGGGTGCCGAAAGTCACATCTTCGTGCCGGTAAACGTTCCGGCGAACTTCCGTTTGCTGTGCAGGCCAATCTGGATCTCGTGATTCCACCGTTCGGCTCCCTTCCTCGCGTCGAAGCCTGTTCTCGTCCCGTAATAAGGCGACGCAGCTTCATAAACACGACTCTCGAAAGGAACCCTCGCCACGCGAGAACGTACGTAGCAAGTTCTTTGGGCAGTCCGTGCAATAAAACGACCCCTTAAACGGAGCATTAAGCAGGGAAATAGGTTGCGAGTCCATAATCGGTTATTCAATGACTCGTTAAAGTCACCGTGCACGAGAGGTACATTTCTTCGGCCAGGAGGAACAACGATCATCTCAGGCCGAGGAAACGTTTAAGAGACTTAACTGAAACGATGCTCGATGGGCTCCTTCAGCTTTTCAAGATTAATAATTTGCCACGTATTTTAGGATGCTAACGGCGCCGTTCCGTTCGGAACGTATCGTGTTCCACGAAATATTAATATAATCGCGATGTCTCTCGTTAAAATCCTCGAACGTGTAAAATGATACGCGGAAGTGCTCGGCTCGCGGGGAATTAACAGTCATTGCTTTTAATCATTCACACCCGTTCCGCCGTAGGTACATATAACCCGCGTTTTTCTTTATAGGTATTACACTGCCTAATGCGGTCTAAAATAATTTACGAAAGCTTTTGTACTGTCCAGTTTCATACACGGGCAATATCTCTCATTTGTAATTTCAGTTGTAACATTTACAACGCAGTCGGGCTGGTTAACATTTCCAAATTCTATGGTTGCTAATTTTGGAATATTATGAATATTCCAAGTAATATGTTGAACACGGCTACCTGTAAAATTATTTTGTTTTGCAGTTCGAACAGCGCGCTCGTGGAATCGAGAGAAATGCAAGAAAACGATGATAATGATTACGTGTAGGTATTCGTTATTACATTTCAACAGAATTTCGCGGATTATTTACGGACCACTGATCCGCGTAAAGTAGCGCCGGTGGCTTTCTAAAACGAATTTTCACTGACTGGTGTCTTCGTGCGATTGTTAAATAAATCTTCGGATTGGATTATCGCAGGACATGCGTTACACTGTCTAGAGCGCGGGATGGGATTGTCGCGAAAGGGAAAGCTTCAATTATCCAGGAGATCTCGGGAATCAGCATGCGGTGCATGAGGCATTAAGGACTTTGATCAGACTGGGATCAGTATAGCTCCCCAAGAATGCCAATTTATGAGATTGCCATGTAATAAAGCGCTCTTCGATTGCTGCTGCCTTCTTGGCCTCGAATGCTTAATTTACGCCGTAACGGTAGCATTGGTATTCAAAATCTTATGAACATAAATCATATCCTTTTACCGTTGACCTACTCTATGGACGTGCTCGTTATTTAACGACTTCTTTACGAAACAGCACATCTTTGTATCCGATCTATGACGAAATTGCCCGTAAAATAAAGATCTCCTTATTCTGAAAATCTGGTTGCAACTCCTTTGCAAGCATCATAGCCATCCTTAAACTGCACCTCGCCAATAAAGTAGCGCCCCGTCCCCCGGGGATCGTGTGTAATAAAATCATCCGCGGCAGCGAGACTGGAAAGTCGCGTAAAGCGACGGTAGAACGGTGTTAATAAATTTCAGGCTGGGCACCGAGTGCCGCGCGGAACGATACTCGCAATTTGTATCGATGAAACCGTGGTCCGTGCGCCACGCGAAGAAATTACCCCTGTCGCCGCAGACATTCCCGCGATATCGCGGCGTGGCTCCAAGATTAACGTCCGCTGGTATTGCGCTTTTGTTCGGCCAAAAAAGCCATAACGTCGCCCCTCAGTTTCCCTGGAAGTAAAAGTCGGCGGGCCGGGCCGCGGCAGCCGAAGACAAGAAGTTACAAGGCAAGCCTCGTTATCCCTGACCCTGCGCGCGTTTACCATACGCTCCCGCGCAGAGGTTTCCTCGGGGTTAAACGTGCGTACAATTTCGCGGGGCGGGGTAATATACGGGACGAGATCCTCCGGAGATCGTTCGGATCCGCGCGGAGACGGTGGTGTCTGGCAAAACGCGCACGTCCCCTGTTTGTTTTAGGGGCCGTAATCGCCGACTTCGCTTAATGGCTCATCCGCCGATTTATCGCTCGCCGTTCAGACGCACGCCTTTATGGATCGTAAAGAGTCCAAGTTTCGACGGCAGTCCAATTACTCCGACAATAATGCCGAATCGCGGTTGCATTGTTGCGCACCTACCTTTCGGTCGTTGTTAAAAGCCCATCCAGGCGAGGTTTTAAGTTGACCCTTGCAGTTAGAGGGCTTGCGAGGTCAGGCCCCAGCAGATGTCTAAATTATTTATAACTTACTTTGCCTCCTTTAATTGTTACGCACACCTGTGATATGGTATATGCTGGCAATAAGGTACCTATTAATTATGAAACGCCATGATTTCTGGTGAAATCTTCCCTTTTCTTTCTACTGGAAATTCGACCAATTGAAACTTGACAAAATTGGGGGTCTCGAATGATCCCAGAATTGAAACTCGGCCGAAGTCGTTGCAGGGTTAATAAGCGTTCCGAACCGTCCTCCTTCCACGGCGGAGGGAAATTGGCGGCAAAAGTTCCCCGTTGAACGTGGCAAAGCGATAACTTTTTGCTGAGATACGCGAGGATACTTGTTTAATCCGCTCTGCTCGGCCGATAATACGCCGGAGAGTGAGTTTGCGCAAGGGAGAAAAAGAAAGTAAAGCGTCCCGAGCGTTGGAAACGCGCGGGCTATACAAATATTTCCGAGCGGCAGAGCGGCCGAGCGGCCAGATTGAATGCAATTTATTATGCGCCATTACATAAAGGCTGCGGCTCGCCCGGCACGAGCCCTCATATTTTATGATAAATAACAGGTTGACCCCTCGACACACTGGATATATGGTGAATTAATGGTCCCCGTTTGGATAAAAGTACATACGTCCGGTGGATTAAAATTATTAGCGGTGGCCACGAGTCGAATAACTCAATGCACGGAATGCCTCCCCTCTTTTTTTTCCCCTCTCTTTCCCCATCCCCCGCCAGGGGTTCTCAAAATCTCGTATTCCCCGGGGGGAAGCTTCACCCCCTTTCCCCTCGATTCCGAGGAGCCGATTCGCGAAACGCATTTTTCTCGCAGGCAACCGGTCCTCGTCCATAAATCAGCCGTCGTGGCTCGTCGATAAGCGGCTCTAGCTCTCCAACGATCCCCCCGCGATCATCGAAATTAAGAAACAAACCACGAGGCGGGAAGGGAGCAACGCAACTATGCGCACACGCGTCGCGTACGCGCGATAAATCACGCGGACCTACCGGAATCTCTGATTAACAGTTACGCGACGGGGGAGGGGCGATGAATCGTCCCTGGATCTGCAGATTTTCCAAAGGTGATAGGCCGACCTCAAAGCTGGACAAAATTCTGTAATAGAGACGGACACGTGAGAAAACCGTGGTACGCGTAAAATTTCGCGAGAAACGAATGGGCATGCTGAACGCACGCGGCGAAAGAGAGAAATAGGAGGTGGGCGAAAGGGTAGGTATTACAAGGGTGGAGTAAACACGGTAATATCATGTTTGTGATTTAATTAACTCACTTTATTACTGCAACTATTAATATACCTATGTATAGGATGTGCAATCTATTTTTCATCCGGGTAACGAGGATGTTGGGAGAATTGTATGCATACGCTTTTACGACGAGCTTGTTGACATTAACCGTTAGTAGCGCTGTAATTATACATTGATTTTAGATATACCGCGTAGATAGACAAAGGAGGGACCAAAGAGTGGAGGAAGAGCGCAGGAAAACGAAAGGAGAGGGGAACAGGATGAAAAGGCAAACGAGCAAGTGGAAACAGGCCGTTAGAGTCAGACAGAAAGGAGAAAATAGAGAAAAGATCGGGAATAAGCCAAAGATAAGGGGCAGGGTGAGAGAGGAGCGCGCGAAAGAGAATGGTAAGAGTCATAGAAGTGTATGCAATGAATAATTACGGATAGCCGCGGCGGTGCAAGTAACGAATGATGGATCGTCCGTTGCTGCGGGCGGGGAAATGCGAATTCGAAATTCCCCAGGTCCCCGGTAAAAATAATGTTCCACCTCTGAGGAATTTCCACCGTACGAGTATATCTGCGGCACACGTACACGTATAGAGAGATATAGGTACATGTCATGGGGCGCAAAGCGGCGGGCATAGGCGCGCGAGAATAACTGTACATAATGTGTACCGAAGTGCAGGAACGCGCGAGATAACGCGAATGAATAATTGTCTGAATTCGTGTCAGAGTACTGAATAGGATACGATAACCGATCGTAGGATGCGTAGTGAATATCGAGTCTAATCAGCGGGGAACTTGAATGCCGAACATCCATTAGATGTTCGAAACCGAAGTATTCCAATGTGTCGCGTTGGAAGACACCGGAAGACCCCATAGCGAAATACAAAGGGACTGAAAAGAGAATAAAAGAAATCTCCACGAACAGGTACAATACAATAGGAACGAAGTTCGTAGGATTCCTCGCCCCTGATTTCTATTTGCCAAAGCTGCGGGCCTCGTGATGATCGTGAATGAGAGCCAGTTGGCCGCGCCGAAGCGCACCCCGAGCAGATTCATTCCGATCTCAGTCACGTTTCCCGATCGAACTTTCTGCCGCTTTTATATTATGTATTATGGGGATCATTAAGGAGGCAGCTTTCGCCCGAAGTGGATCACTTTGAATTTTAATCAATTCCGCGGCGTCTTTAACAGCACGGCGAAAAATGTGCCGGGCATCCTGTAACGAGACGCCTCGCCCCAGGGACACACGGAAAATTCGTTATGGAACCAAGGCGACGGGCGTCTAATAGCGGCGCGGCGCGGCGCGGCGGTAATATCACGCGAGACTGATACTTCGTCCGGTTACAAACTGCCGAGCTTGATTGCCCGCTCGTAATTAAGCTTCCTTCGGCGTCGCACAGTCTATTATGGATCTTCCAGCTCTGATTCCGCAGCTGAATATCTCCGGCGATCGTGAGTTTCATTAGTCCCGAGCAAGAAAGACGCCCGAATTCGAGATGCAGATGTACGGTGGCACACTTACCGCGGCTGGGACGTCACGTTTCGTTTGCTCGGTAAATCTAAGTACCCGTGGTTATGGCCGTGATAAAGCTGTTCCTGGGACCAACTTACGAGGCCCTTCGTGACCTATGCAAACTGGTACGCTCGTCAGATTCGCAAACACACGGCAGGACCGAGTGTTGCGGATTTTCGAAGGCCTGGCGTCCCGGCCCGGCGCGGCGCGGCGCGGCGCGGCCGAGTTACGTGGACGACCGTGGCCATGTTTCTTACAGGCGAGTTCTAGAGTTTCAGAGCCTTCATCGCCATCCACTTCTAGGTGAAGAAGAAGTAAATGTATTCACGCGCAATATGTTCACCTCCGAGTAACCCTGGCCGGGAAGAGCTCGTACTGATACGGGAAAGCAGGCAGGTAACAGATTTATCACTATCAGCGCGAGTAAATTTTCTTTAGCTTCAAAAGAGATGTTCGGAGCTATCACCGTTAACTTCGCCGGCTTTCTGGATGCTATAAACGGTTACATTAGGCTTTTAACTGTTTCTGCGATACTAGTACACACGCTCGAGCTAACAATTTTCTTATTCAGGGTCACTCCTGAGTCAACGTCACGCATCCGTATAATTATTTATTTCAGCGAACGCGTTAAACAGCCACTGAGCACTGTGTTGTCGTTAAAATACTTTTTAGAAAACTTAAAGTTGGATATCTGTCCCTTCCCTTATTATCCAATAGCTGCGCAGTGCGCACGCGACAAAAGCAATTTCTCGCGACAAAGATACATACGTACATCGCTTAGAACACGCGGCCTTTGCATGCCGCTAATAAATGAACGTTATTTCGAATTTTGCCTAGCAACGTTCATTTCAAGCTCCCTCGCTCGAACTTCCGCGACAACGACGTCCGTGGAAATTAGATTTATCCCGATACGACGCGAGCTTGTAAAATTATATCCGCGTAAATTGTACACGCGCTGCGGAGATGACACGCGTTTACATACGGGTGCGTATGTTTCGCGGTATCCCGCGCGGACGGCTGGAGCCGAGCTTTTTCCCTCGACCGAGACACCCGTGCGCGAATCGTTCGAGCCAGTTCGGTACCTAACTTCGCCAAAAAACGACAAGTTAATTACCGTTATCAGCTTACGTAAGCGGACGTGTACCAGCACACGGCAAATCGTGTTGAGAATTTACTGGCAGGGTCACTGTCGTTAAACGCGTCGGGGGGACGTTAGTTTTATGGGGTACCATGGAACGTTGGTGGCAGTGGGAAATATTCTGCTCGAGACGATACGCTCGAGACGTACCAGCAATAGAAACTAGTGGTTTCCTCCGTTTAGGGCTGGCGTGAAACGGCTACGACCGCTGTAGGATCGATTAACCACTTCGAACTATGCATTGAATGTGATCCTGTGGATGTAGATTGTAGAGGGACATCGGCGCAGTTGGAGTAAAGTCAATCGTCCAGTTAAGATCTTCCTGCACCGCTTTGTCTCCTAATGCTTCGTGCACACCTGGAAGCACACATTAGAGAAAAGCCAAATGATGAGTTCAGTAATAAGTTGTCACCGAAACGCGGGCATATGATATTACGTCATGTATTTTATTTTATGTAACCAAAGGGTGACCACCTGTTAAATAACAATAATAATACCTACTACTTATAATAATAATTACATTTATAAAACAGAATATCGCGTGGATAAATGCATTTCACGAACATCCACTCGACCCGCCGTGTTTCTAACGATCGCAATAACGACGTCCGATCTACATTTTTGCCGAGAAATTACATTTGCCGTCTGCGAGGGGGATGTGAATTTCATATTCCCCGGAATACAGTCTGTGGAATTCAAGAAGACAAGTGGCCCCGTATTGCGCGGCACGGTGTAATTTATGCACCACCGTGTATCATTACCGTTTCAACTTGGAGCACCACTCGCGGGTCTATTTAAACGATGATACGGGGAATCGATCACGCATGTATTTATGTATCCTCGGCATCGAGCACGGCTAATCCGCGGAATCAACATTCACGAACAGTGCTTTAAAATATCTGCGTATAAATGTGTGCCAACGGTGGTAGCGTTTTCAAATAAAATGGTGCTCTTAAAAATGTTCATAAATTGGTACAAACAGCGGCCAGGGGAAGCTGTATTTTACGTAATCCCCCAGGGACATCCGGTTGAAAATGAATGGATGCTAAAGCCAAAGCATTCGCGCAAGCAACGTTTTCCTCGCATCTACGCGAATCGAACGAAATTCTAGGGCCGGAAGAACTAGCGCGATTTAATAAAGGGCATCCGACGTATAGCCGCGCGTGGGTATAAATTCACGTGTGCCTGCCCTATACGTGTGTCGCACGAAGAGCAGGATATCCTTTGACTCGGTGATCGCGCCGTTGCCAACGAGCCGCGGGCCCGTCGCTATTAATTAACATATTATAAAGACGAAGGGGCGTACCGGGAATTATCATAATTCCTCAATTACGTCTTAATTTGGATCGTAGGTACTCCCTGCCCGATATCGTAATTATCAATCTATTTGCCGCCCATTTCCTCTGCTATCAATAAGCAGGCCATCCTGCGTGATTTAGCTGCCCTCGGTTATCAATTAACACAGACGGATCAACGTGATACGGCGGGCCTCTATGAAACACTCCCATAACCATACAAGTCAGGCGAACTGAATAAATTGAATTACGGTTCGGAATCTTCGTGTTTCGAAGGGAGCCGAAAGATTAAGAGAAAGCCGCGGTCGCAGAAGAAATTTTAAGTAAATTTACAGAAACGCTGTGCTCATAATATTACGTTGCACTGGGTATTTGCAAACGGGCCAGCCAGTGTTCTCCACTTTGTGGATACGCGGATGGGACGTGGGAACCTTGGCGACTCGTGGTTTCCGTTCGATTCGCTTCGCGAAAGTGCAACCGGTGGACATTTTCGAATACTAGGTTCGAAGAGTAGGATCCTGCTGATACTATAGTTATCAGGCCCAGCTTCGAAGCTTTGCAGGTGAAAAAGACAGATTTAAAAATCAGGAGTTTCTACTTCGATCCCAGCCACTGCAATTCTGTTTCCAGGACCCGATCTAGCTTTTCTGTCTGTCAAGGCAAAAATGATTTCTGCCACTTTTTATATTTAATTATAAATAATTATTTTAAAATATAATTTGTGACAGAGAGTGAAGTTTTCACAAGTTTTTTCACAAAAGCCTATCGTAACGATCGCACCTTTCCTTACTTCGTATGTAGTAATTGTATGGGTGATTTAAAAACAATTTATAAGTTTGATACTAAATTCAAACATGTATTATGTACTTTTTTACCGGTTTTTATTCTCTGTCTAACAATTTTGCCGCCCCCAAATTAGCTGCTCTGTGCAGTTATGTTACTTGCACCCCCCTAGATCGGGTACTGTCTGTTTTCATCGAAAAAATCAATTTCCCATGACTCGTGGTGTTGCACGCCCAGTTCGCCGCGTTGTACGGTCACGTCGGCTCGACCTCTTCCTGTAAAAAACAATATTGAAAGAAGGTACGATCTATGTTTAGCCGAGAGAGATTGACCTTTTCTTCCGTTTGAACGGAAACGTCTGCGTTGCCGCGCGCCAGCTCGCCACGAATTCGCGTAGTCGTGGCTAACAGATAATAACCGTGAACTTCCAGTTGCATATCTCTGCGGCTGGTTAAAGAACAATCGGCCGATGGGAACTTTCTAGTAATCACGGGGCCCCGTGCCGCTTTCACGAAGGTTCGGCCGCGAATACGCGCCGATGCGTTTCATTAAACGCCGATAGTTTTCGTTCGATCCGCAACGAGGAAATTATAGATCTCGGGAGGGACGTGCTATCGGCGCTGGTGATCAGGGAACGAGCGCGCACGCTCCCTCGCGCCGATACCTTCATCGTTTTAATATTGATGGGCAGGTTACGTTACACGTGGCCGCTTGTATTCTCCTGTTTCGCTGTTATCCCCAGGTAATGTTTACTCTGTAACATCAATGTACGCGGAATCGGTAATGGAAATATCGACGGAAGGAATTTAAAAGCGGGTACACAAAGCGCGCCCGGAGTTTGCGTTCATCCTCGATCATCGGGGTCGAATAATAGCGTAGGGAATTTCATTTTGTTATTTTTCGAAAAGCCCCGCGCGACCTCCACTCCTCTATGCTGCAGCTTATCTTCCACGTTGAACGTATTCTGCTCTCGGAGTACCTACCTTCGATATCGAGTACTATGTAGCATCCCTTTGCAATCCGATATTTATGAGCCAGTTTTCAGTGCGCGAACTAGTTGCTACAAGTTAATACCTTATGCCTAGAGAAAACGTAATTACAAAGTACCATTAAGTATAGCTAATTATTCAGCCTTTGAAAGCAATGTGATGAACAACAGCATCGTGTCATGAATTTCCGAATAGAGCATCGTTATTAAGCTCCAGTGCACTAAATAAAATGCTTGGTTAATTCACATCACGCGATTGACAGAGTTTCGTAATTTGGGTATACCTAATTGAAATTGTTGCGTAAAGATGTGGAGTAGGAGGGTAGGAGCACGAAAATTGATGAAATGTTTTCGGGTCTACGAACTTACGCGAGCTGCATGGGGGACTGTTGGGTCACTCGCGACTGCCTCCGTTACGAGGTCGCGCTCCTTTTTTCTGCAGCTCGTAAAAGGACTTTTACGACCGTTATGGATTATGCAGTCGTTCCCCCTTTTGTGGACCGCAAACTGTAAGTCCGGACTAGGTTGTCAAGTCCTCCATTAACCCGCTTTGTATCTTCGAGCGTTAAACCGCCGCTGATTCTTAACTCACGGCACGCCGTCACGTATGTACACCGAGAGAACGTTAACACACCGTAGTCTCCGTTTCACCTGTTCTCCAATTCGTTCAAGTACAACTTCGGTAGAGAAATGGATCTACCATAGGCACGCGAAATAGCGAATGCCTAATACTTAGTGTAGTTCCTGTTCCCCGTTAGACAAAGAAGAAAGGCGCTAGAGAAATATGTATTTATCCTCGCAGAGGCCCCACGCGGACGGAAACGTTGACCCTACCGCGGCGCAGGCGAGCGAGAAATAAAATTTCCGACGGAGCGGAGCAATTTAAAATTCATCGCGGTGGAAATGAAATTTCCATCGGCGTTGCCCCGACGTTATAATTACTCCTGTAGCGCTACATTTGTAACGCGTTTCCGCGAATTCCCCGGATGATAACGCGCCAACGAAATAATAACATCGCTGACACGCCAGGGGATTGTAGGTTGTAGGTGAAGTAATAAATTCGCTCGGGTTTGGAAGATGCATACGATTCCAGGGAGGCAATACCTCTGGGAGTATCTTGGCAAAAATGCAGTCCCTGGTAAGTATTTCTGCAGCGTCTCCCACGATTCTTATTCACATAGCAAGGGACATATTTGCCTGGTACCAAAGTTGAACCGCGATCAGCTGTAATATCCGTGTTTCCAGTGGCACTTGAGTAACGTCTGGCATTTGCTTAGCAGCTTAAATCACCTGGGTGTCGGTTAAAAAACATACGCACGCCCCCATTCAGTTCCGCTAATTGTTCGCTGTCCGCGTGTTGAACGCAACGTTCCCTGTTCGTCATGAATGAGACGCGCCGTTTATTCTCGTTTTCCTGTTAAACAATTTAATTAGCGGCTGGTCGTCGACAGAGCTTCCGGCCTGACGTTCCTCCGAAGGCGGGATAGAGGCTCGGTGGAAGTTCTAATTGCCTACGGGAGGTCGCGTTAACAAGCGAAGGCATCCCTGCAGAAAACGCTGATGGATGGCGAGCGAAGGTGTAGCTCTGAAAGCTTCGCGACGATCGAATCGTTAAGCTCTACCGTACACTCTTGGTTCCAGCGTTAGACTGTGCTTCAGCAATACGTGCGTTTATAGTCTCGAAAGTAAAGTTGGAGGGAACGAAGCCTGGAGCCGCTGGAGTTGCTCCTTGCCGGAGACTGAAGACTCTACTTAATTGAATTGTTCGCAAATTGATTAGTAGACTCCCGATAGTATAGTTTGGTCTAGCTGAAATATAGTTTTAGTCGCGTTCTCGAGTTGCTCTACTGTATTTCTGGCCTAGTTTTGGACCAGTCCTTGTTTCGGGTAGATTCATTACGGCCTACTTAGTTCGGTTTAAAGATTCTGACATACTTTCCTGATTCTTTATGAGTGAGCTTTTGATCGAAGGAAAAGTTCTCCTCAACAAGGCGATCCAACCGTACGATAAATCAAGCGAATTCAGGCATGGATATTATTATTCCACGGCGAAGGATCGATAATTCTATGTCAAATACAGAACACCAATTATGTACATGCAATTTACACGAGTCAGTGTCCCACGCGACATCGATTTCGCGGATCTTAGATTTTGCGCGCGTCGCGATCCAGAATAACGCGTGGAGTTTGTTACTGATGCCATTTCCGCGAGGCACGTAGCCGGAAACGTCGCCCGCGATAACAAACATTGTCGTTTTCGTCGTACGTAGTTTGATGCCGCTGTAACGGAACTCGAGAACTACCCTCTGCGGTTGCTGGAAGACGCCTCCCGTGTATGGTAGATTAAGTTTTCGCGATTGTAACAATTGGGTCGAGCAACCTCTCTTTAGGGAGATAACAATCAACTAAAACTTTTTGATATAGGTACAGTGAATCCCAAAAGTACTCGGACAAAAAAAGAATAGTTTTTTTAAAATTGGTCCAAACGACTTGAGTCCATAGTAGCCTTCACTATTTTCTTCCCTATTCCGACCAATTGCAATTTTTTTGAAAACGAAGAAAGATGTCACCTAGCAAACTGATCCTTCCAGCGTCTGAAAAAGCCTCAAGTCGTTCGGACCAATTTCAAAAAAGTTATTCTGTTTCAAGGGGTGTACGAATATTTGTATGATGCACCGTACGTGTGTTGCTACAAACTTACCAAGGATTTTATTATTATTATTAGCGTTTCCATGCACTGCTCTGAGAGATCATGAATATCATCCTTCTATTATTTCGGGATTTATCCACAGAGCTTCAGTTTTCGCGGATTCCAGTAACACCTCCGCAATTCAATGCAATCATGTCCATAACAACGCGGCGCGTTCGGATCTTGTCGCTTCGTTCGGCAATGTTTAGCTGCCGCGGCGATCCTTCTCTGTACGCCAACTATGTCGGCGGGAATATTGAAAAGACAAATTCGCATTTCCGTTTCTACCACGAGGTAGAACGATCGTCGTTGATACACCATTCCCGTAGACACGATGGCAGGATTTCATCGAACGTGCCTGTAGGGGGCAACAATGGTTGATCCCTGCGAACGGTATTTTTATAGTTTCGGGTTCCGCGCGCCACGGTCCAGATGGGCGAGCGGGTCTGTGTATACGTTTCGGCACAAAAGCGCGGGCAGATTGATGCGCGATTGCTCTCACGCGAGAGCTTGAAACTTTTCAGACAGCAAAATAGCTTTCTCGTAAAAACGACCAGCGTTTTCGGCGTGTCGCCCGCGCGTATAAGCGGGACTCGTCCGCCGAAAATTCCCAGTTGTTCGAGGTGAAAAGGAACGAGCAGGATGAGCGGGAGAAAAAAAACTGAAAAATGTGTAGGCAGGGGGTCGGAGATCGTAAAAAATAGCTGGTAGTAGATGCTCCGGTTGGTTCATCGGTATCGAGGGCGGGTGGTGTATCGGCTTTAAACGGCTCCTGAATGCAGTATCGCGGGCCAACGGTGGCTACATCAGCTGGGGAGACTCGCTGTAAGTGCTGAGAGTTACCACTGAGCCGGAGAAACCCTTTTTAGGTTAATGCGGAATGGTATAGTGCACTCGAGCGCAGGAGTGTCCCAGCGGCACTTAAATTACACCGATGCCCCTGCAAAAGCCGGGTCCGTGCAGGATAGATGTAACTAGAAGTACCTAGGGAGGCACAATAACAAGGTCACTGTTTTTATGTCGCCTATAAATTTCCTTAGCAAACACGTACGGGGCTGTGTAATTACGCATGGGCGTTTGTCGTAAAAATTCTTTTGCTATACTCGCTCCGTGACCTTTATCAAGTAGGTAGTTACATAGATGCACCGGAAAATGAATCTGAAATTTGATAAGTCCTCGAAGAATGGATGAAAAAATGTATCGAACCACCGGGGACAAGATACCGATAACTTTTAGGAAGTTTCGTTTCGAGAGCTTGCGCGGCGAGTCGGTTAATTGAAGACAGGATCTCGTGGCCTGCGTTACGACTCGTTGGTCGACATCAACGACGTTGACGACGTTGGTGGCAAGCAGCGACGATGAAAAACGGGTTTAGTCGAGACATCGTTAGCTCGTTTATTGCCGATTAAAGACTTGGAGAGAAACGCGTGCGGAATCGGCGTATTTGGCAGTTGATTGCGACGCCGGACGGTAATTATAAATTACGCGCTCGTTATGTTTTATTGTGACAGGTTACGGTTCTTTTCCTTCGCGTCGTAATGAAAATCGATGGTACCTGCGACTTTGTTCGCCGGGTGTCTGCTGCGTTTGTTGGTCAGGATGCCAGAGCTAGTTACCTGGAACTAGAATTATTCCACGCGAAAGAGCGCCGTACTAAACCATCTGATTGCGGGGGAATTTACGTATCCCTTTAGTGCATTGTATATATATAATAATAATAATAATAATAATAATTCGTCTTTATTTATCACAAATTCACATGAATTAAGGGATAAAAGGGCGAGGTTCAGCATACCTGCTGTTTTGCAACCTAACCCCAAAGCAAGAAATATTATAAATAATGTTAGCTATATAAAACAGAATAGCGAGAGAAACAAGGAAACAAGGAAAAAACAAACATGGGAAGGACAAGAGACAAGGAGAGCTACGCATAGTGGACAAGGATAAAGGAGCGGGCAGCACATTTAAAAGCAGGAAAAGAAGACAAAGAACGAATTTCCAAAGGAAGAGAATTATAATAGAAGCAGGATAAGTAGGAGAAAGATCCCATAAATTTGACCGTCCGATGAGCAGGCACAGCCAGTTCATCACCACGCCTAGTAGTTGGCGCAAAAACAGAGTGCATAGAAGAGTTACTTCGTAGAATTTCACTCAGATAAATAGGCGTCTCCGATTTCAAAGTCTTAAAAATAGAGCAGCACAGGTGAAGGATCCACCGCTGTCTGAGATTGAGCCAACCGGAGCGAAGGAAACACGGCGAAATATGGTCAAACTTACGGACATTATAGGAATAACGAAGACATACCTATACCTACATATATGTAGGGAGCAGGTATCTGACAGTAACGGCATAGGCTACTTATGAATGTAGTATTTTAGATAACGCGCGATGAAGTGCTGCAGGCGACCGAACTAAGTTAGTTTTATTGAGGTGTAAGTGTAGTTAGGGTTATCGAAGATGAGATTAGCAAGATCATAATTGTAGATGCAGTAATTCCTGAAGAAGCGATGTGTTTTATTATCGTTCACACAACAGATCATGTAAAACGTTGGTTAGAGTATACGACTGAGCACAGAATTTTAAGTAAAAGCATGGTAACAGCAATAAAATATGGCTGGCGTGTCTACTTGATTTAGATAATTCGAATGCTCAGATACCTTCGAGAAGAAACTCGGGTACAGAATCGCCGTCGAGCATGCTCCTTCGCAAGAATAAGAGCTTCAATAAAATGTAAAATACATGGTTTTTAATGGCAGCCGCGCCAGCACTAAGTTGCTTTTAACTTCCCGTCGGAGGTGGCTTTTCCTCGGATATTCCTGCAAACAAATCCCACCGCAATTTAGTGGAAGTTGAACGGTAAGTACTTTTAAAAGCTTTGCCACGCGCCTTTGCGTTAAACGTCACTTCCATTATGGCTCTACATTCGAATTAATCTACATTCGCCAGTCGAAATCCCGCGTACATCTCTCGGTAAAAGTTGCGGCGAACAGAGCCAGCGGGATCGCGTCCCGATCGCGAAATTTCCCTGTCTCGAGAAACCGTCACGACGGATCTCGCAACTCGAGAGCTAAATAGTATCGGTACCGCGCATATTCCACTCGGGTGTTCCAACCGAGTGCCTACGCAAGTTTGCCAAGAAAAGGATTTCGTATTTTCGCGTTTCAATATCGAGAAGCGTCCTAATTCACTGCTCGCCGCTGGATTATACGGCGAAGGCACGATAAGTATAGGTAGGTAGACGTAACATGGCTAACGGTGGATTTATCCGGCTTAATTCCAGCAAACTCCCTCGAGAAAGTCCTCCTCTTGTATCATCCTCGACTAGCACGAGTCGCCGCGAGACTACGTTGAACTCGCTATTATTTAATGGGCGCAATAATCCGCGGGCTTTTTCTCACCCGGTGACGACACCGGCTCCTTCTTTTTCCTTCCTCGGCCGGTCTCGTCCGACACCCTGCCTCGCCCTCCTTATCGCGCGAAGAATGCGCTGCAAGTTAATTAATTTCCTGCTTGTCGGACGGAACGTACATATGCTCCTCCCCCTTCCCCTTTGCATAATACGGCAAAAAGGCACCGTGCTGCCCGCGAAACTTGGAGGATTACGCAGCGACGTTAATTAATTTCACGAGAATGATGTCGCTCGATGAGACACGGACTTCGTCCTTTAACGAATCGCGGTGGCACGCCTTCAGATTCGTCTCGAGACGAATTTCTGCATGGCCAGTTCTTTCGCTAAAGTAGACTTTAAACGACCGTGTTTACCGAGAGCCAGGAAGTGGCACCGTTTTACTACACAATTTAAAAGTAAACTCTCTATCTCTGCCTCCGCGTACTCGTTCAACTTCTGCCGTCTACTTATCGTCCCCTTATCGCCGTCACGCTCCAAAACAAGAATATTTCGCTAATGAACCTCTGTCTCAGCCAGCATCTTACCGCGTAATCTAAATCGAAATTCCGCGCATGTGTAATTCCGTGATCCGACAATCGTAGATGCAAGTAACAGCGAAAAACAGCACACGGCGATGAGAGAATGTTTGGAATAAACGTGAAATATGAATTTTGCGGTAGTTGGACTGTGTGATTTTGATTAATCATTGTTATTAATTGGCCATGCACGTTGATGCTTGATCGAGATTATATTAGAATCCCTAGCTCATGCTCAGTCTTCATTTCGAATTAGTAGAATAATTACAGTCAAGGAAAGGGAAAAAAGAGATTAATGTAATCACGAGTGAAGTAATTCAAGAGCTTTGTAAGAAAGAAAAGAAAAATGGATTTTATTCTTTAATTAATTTTTAAAAAGCACCTGATGAATTTGATTGAATTTCCATTAAAAATATTTTTATCCCTTCAACTCGCCTGCCCGAAGGTTATATCTTGAATGCGCCACGGAACCTCGATCTTCTGCTACTGAAGCATCCAACGTCACTCGATTCTGATCCGTGACCC
Organism: Andrena chrysosceles; assembly: GCA_963855975.1. Classification (NCBI taxonomy): domain Eukaryota; kingdom Metazoa; phylum Arthropoda; class Insecta; order Hymenoptera; family Andrenidae; genus Andrena; species Andrena chrysosceles. Next base: position 1,233,316 of record OY979766.1, on the reverse strand, counting down.
TCATATAACTCGTTGGTAACCCCTCAGTGGCCATTAACGTCACATTGACCACCCCGAATTGGTTTGCCTGTTTAAATATTAACATTCTTTCTCGATTCTTCCACAGCATCCTGGTGGATTCGAACTACTGTTCATGGATCGAAGACATCACAGGTATCAGGGGACTTTAAACGTTACACACAAGCATGGTCACCGAATGGACATTTCGTACGCTACAATCTAATGCGTCTTGCGTCTCTCGTACTTCAAATCGCGCGGATAATTATATGTCGCGTGTCTGGCTGCGGGGAAAAACGAAAGGATAGACGAGATAAATCGCAGCAAACGCGAGCGACAGCCGCGTCGAAGCGTGTCATAAATCTCGCGGGGTGTACGCCGTAGCGCGACATAATTACCGCCCCCATTCGCCACCCCGCGAGATATATCGCGGCTCTTTCGTCGGTGGGCAATCACGTTTGTTTGTACTTCGTTCGCGGTTTCTTATTTACGACGGTCGCGATCATTCATAATAAATATCTTCGCCGCAACAAGATAATGAATGACTTCCCTCGCGCCACAGCGAGAAAGAGGGTAAACGCGTATACGTACGTGCGCAAGCGACCAATAAAACGAGAGAAAAAATCTACTCGTACAGCGGAAGGGGAGTGACTGACGCTGGCACGGGTAGTGACGGCAGCTCGAATCTCTGACTTGGAAATTATCGAACCGTTTAATGAATAGGTATTAATAGTACGCGCAGTCATCTTGACACACTTGTCCTGCATCGAATGATAAAAGATTCCTTAAAGCTTTCAAGATTTGAGACTGAAAATTTGAATGATAACCAAAGTGATTCGAAGCACCTCGATGCTTGTCGATACTTGAGCCCATCGCTAGCCGCAGATTAGCAGTGAAAGAAGGAGCAAACAGGGAACAGCGAGAATGAGGAGGGTGAAAAAACGCGAGGCGGGGATCGCCGCAGGCTTCGTGCGGGTAGGTACGCCGTTTTTACTTGATTTATATAGAGCCGGCGGAGCGTGTAAAGTTGCTAGAACATAGATATTCTAGTTAAGAACCGACGGTCGCGGTGATCCTCAAGAAAATTGCTCCGAGTTTCAAAGTTGGAGGAGACGAGCGCGCGCGACACGAGCCTACGAGGGCCCTAGCACCAACGAGGTATAAAATAGAGTATAGACGGTCCAAGTCTAGTTCTTTAAACTCTTGCGCAAAATTACTGTAAAATTGTTTATACCATCGAATAAAGGTATGTATAATAATTTCCGGAGCCCTTGTATGCCTTATTTATACACTCTTCCTAGTAGCAAGATGAATTAATTAAAATTCCACACATCATCGTCTACAGAAAGCAAATTCTTCGTCTAAATGTTTCTTCTACAAATATTCCCGCACGTATTCATTTACGCGCATTCCAACTAAAAACTATTTATATTAATATTAATTCTTTGTTGCACGTATAAACATTAATATTTTTCGAACGATTAAACACCGAGAATAAAATAAAATTCGTTTGGCGTAGAAAATCATTTCTTAGTCGAAGTTCAAATGTTACTAATTGCTTGACATTTCGAGTTGTATCGATCATAGTTAATAATAATTTATACTTATCAACAATCGTTGGAACTGATGGGACCTTGAAAATTTTCAAAGTCCTCTGTGTTTCAGCACCTTACCAAAATATACCTACCAACTGCAAATTCCTCGATGATGTGTTCCAAGTTACACGTATCGAGAAAGACCAGGATCTCATAAACCCGGGACAGAAAAATGCATCGGATGTTCGGCCCATTCCCTACCTCGTCTGTGGCCCTGCGCTCGCGATGATAAATCGCGCGTTCGAACGGTCGCGCCGCGTCGAAATTTATACGGGGGTGGGCGCGTGATCGTTCTCCGCGGCGCGCGGCCAGAAACGAATATCGCTTCGGTTTATACGCTGCAGCTGAAAGCTTAATAATTCTTCGTTATTAATTTCGGCGCTCGGTATCCCATTCGCGTAGAGACACGTTCGAGCAACGCGCTCGTTCCAAAGATGGAAGATACAACCCCTAATTGTTAACGATAAAAAGACCAACGCGGGCACTGCAAGTAGCGTAATTTGTCGCGGACGCGTTCGCTGGGACGCGATAGGTGAGCAGGTGAGCAGGTGAGTTACGCGAGCGGTAATGCCCGGGGAAATTGCTACTTGATGGAGTCGCGGATAAGGCGCGCGATCGTTTCGAAATATTTAATCGCCTCGCGATAATCGATGAAAGGGAAACGTCGATGAACGAGCGTGTCGTATCGGTTTCCCATAATTATCCTACCACTTGCACCTGCGATTTCTTCGCCACGGCAATAATACTCTCCCTAATTCTACTGTTAAATTTCATTCCAACGATCACGACACCGTCGCCGTTATCTAATTCTACGCGGAAACGTTTCAGCGAGGACAAGATTTCTCACGTTGCGATACGTTACGATACTATCTCGAAATCGGTAGTTTCTCCGCGACGAAGTTGGAATGAAATTCCCTGCGAAGTGGCGCACCGTAGGTGCACCATGATACTATGATTCATCTCAAGTCGTATTTCTATACGGTGACACTCGCTTTGCCAATTTTCCGTGCTCCGCGATCCTGTTCTGCCCCGCTGTGAAAAGGTGCAATCATCATTACAGGGCTATCGAGCGCGGGAGGTCGCTGAACGTAAATTAGCCCCGAACTGGTTTAGCTGAATGTGTTAATTGCATCACTCTCGGTCTTGATTCGCGGAGCAGCGATTATACGGTTGATTCGAGGCTTTAGAGCCGGCAACAATTACCTCGCGAGTTGGTCGACTCTACGTACGTGCGCCTCCGCACACAGGCCGAAGGGTCTGCCCGATCTATTGCTGGCTCCTCTGCTAGCTATCTGCTAGGTAGGTGGATGTGGAGTGACCCCGGGACGAGCCACGAGAATTCGACTCCGTGGAACAAGGCCGTTCCGATATTATTTCCCGCTGCTCGTACGAGATGCTGCTTCCCGCGTGTCTTAACCCTCCATTAAGCTAAGTATCGGAAAATAAAGAACGTGGGAGAAACGGAAAACGAAAGGGAACACAAGAGAACGCTTGGCGTACGATTTCGAAACGATGTCTTCCACCATCGTTACTTCGACACTTAACGCTAGTCCCCGAGGAGCTTATGCAGAGGCAGCTTCATTATGTGGACTGTGGAGTAATAAAAGATCGACGGATCTTGGCGCGTAGCTTCGGGACACGAGACAAACGAACGAATGGAACGTTGCGTAAACGTCGGTGCTCTGATGGTAGGATAAGGTTCCCTTATGAGTAGCGTGTGGATAGCGTTCTCTTATCGGTTCGTTCAGGAAAAGAGGGTGGAACGATGGAAGCTCCACTGGACACCAAGGAGAAACAGTATGGTTATGTCACGGGGAGAATAATGGGGGCATAAAGAACAGAGACGCGTGTACGTAACTTTCGTGCAGGATGTTACTGGTAGGTACTGGAACAAGCCGACGTTAACCGCGGCTTCGTTTCCGTGGTAATTAAAAAGGAAACGGGCTTCTTTCTCCGGCATGGTCATCATTCCGTTCACCCGTGTAAAACAATATGCGTACTTTCGTTCGCGTCACGTACAGCCTCATCAACTTTTTCCCTGGGATCGCCGGGTAATTTTGAAATTTCGTAATTTATATCAGCCCGTTAACGAGAACACGATGCCAGCCAGATTATTTCCTCCGCGCGTCTCTCTCTCTCTCTCTCTCTATCTCTCTCTCTTTCTCGCTTTCTTTCTCTTGATAATACACGGGATGGAATCAAAAGGCGAGCGGTGGAAATAAATTTGCTAATTGATGCTTCCGTATGGAATTTATTATCTGGATCAATTACGACGGCACGGAATAATTCTCGAATAATTCCTGCCGCTGCGCGGAGAGACAGCTTCCTTCGAGGGCCGTAAAGCGTCGAATAAAGTGACAGAATGTAAAAGTGAAAATAAATATTAAATTGTACAGATGAAGAGTCGAAGCCACCAAGCGAAATGATCGCCCGGCATCGTAAAGAACTTGAGTTACTCTTTGTGTCTTTCCATCTGCGATTTCTGTTCCTTCATGCTTCTCGAGTTCTTGTGTTTAGGATGCAGTGTATGTACTCTTTGATACAAATGCGTCATATGATTGTAATGAAACAAAATTATTTTTTGTAATGAAATAAAAATTGAATTATCCTTCCATCCTGTATTCACTCCTGAAATGCTGTTCACCTTATTCCAGTCGCATACACAAATATTCTCAATTACAAATTATCGTGGAACATATCAGTTCGTCATTGATTATACAATAACGTCCCTGAGTACACGGGGACGAGGCAATGGTCGATTCAAAGCCACGGGGCCCGCCGTTTTTAGCCGGCGCTTTTTATGGGGCCGCCGCGCCGGCAGGGATCGAGAAGGCGAAATATTAAATTACCCGAAGGCCACGGAGCGTTCCTAACTGGCAGAATTTATGCAGCGCGCCGAAAACTGCGGCCGTGAAGTGACGCGCGTCGCTCGCGATAAATCTTCCGCCTCGAACTCGTCGTGCCGCGACTCGAATCGACCCGCAACGACAACGAAATTGTCGGGCTTGCGATTCCTGCTCGATTAAAAGTTGCCGGGAAATTAATGCTCGATCTGTCTGGAGCAGGGCCGAATTTTGTACAGCGAATTTGTTGGAGGGCTTGCGTGTCGTTTTGAGTGGCAGATATATCGAATTTGTAAGCGTACAACGCTGAGTGATTCGTGGTACAGCAGGAAGATCATTCATCGTGATAAAATAGCGCTTTTTCCCGGGCGTTCTCCTCGCTATTGTTTTTATTTCAAAATTGTTAACATTTAATATTTTGAAAAGCATTCGAGGTAGGAGGTTGAAATTTTATGCGAGATAATTTTACGGTATTGTCGATATGACGTGGAATGGTTGGCGCGTGGAGTGCGCGCAAATGGAAGTTGAATGCCCGTGCTCGGCGAGACAGAGGCACGCACAGTTACGTGCGAATTTTTGTTTCGCAAACGTCCGGCACAGTTTCCGAACTTCCTATCTGACACAATTATATTGAGAGAAGTTTAGATAGTTCTGCCGACTGAGTCGGGAAATTGCGGCGTTCTGGTTTCGCTTGCAATATAAGGAAATGTTGGACGCCCCGGTAACAATGGTATACGGATGCTTTATCATCCTGTACTGCAATGGGTGCCAATTGTGCCTGAAAACGTTGTTACGAAATAATAAGCGAGATAAATTCTTTTCAGCTAAGAGTTTCCTCTCGACGTTCATTGCTTTACAATAATTTTACGGTAATTTAATGTGCACGGGAATATACATATATACAGCATAGAGCTGATACAAAGAACAATGATTATCATATGGTATTGCGTAATTCAATATGGGTAATGATTCTTCTTGATAAGTCGGAGAGCTTATAAAGGAACTACGAAGAAATCCGCCTTCTGATAATAAATATTCGATATCCCAGTTATAAGATCTGTATCTCCAACTCTTAAGGTAATAGTTCTGGTTTGAAAGGAGGAGAGTTTCTTGATTATTCGAGACGGTGCGTTCAAATTGAAATTCTTAAGGACTTTTCCAGCTCTGTTAATTCTTTCAAAGACTCCGTCCGGAGGATTATTAGAGCAAGAGGATCGGCTACCTATTATACCATTACAACCTTCGATATCGTATTAGTATTTTTATAACCGTTTTAATCCCGAATTAAACACACCCATGCAAAATTCCCTGAACGTTCCCGATAATAAGAAGACTCATTCGTAAATGAGCTGGAATTACGATATCGGGGAGATTGAAATTTCCTTGCACATTAACTTTGTCACATTAACTTCAATGTAATCCTTTTACATGCAAGGTACGACCTATCTGTTTTTTTGCGTGTAATCTTCGCCGCGTGAAAGAAACATGGAATCGATATGCTGGTTAATACGAAATTATCGACGTTATCAGGGATTTAATTCGCGCTAAGTCGGGCGCGAGCCTTCCACATTTGGAGCAGGACTTTTTGCCAGCACTGAGCACGGCGGAGCTAAGCTCCTCTCGGCTTCGCTCTCTTTTCAATCGACCTCTTATTAATTTTTATTTCCTCGGCCAATTAAGGTCTCCGCGAGATCGAGCGTTGCTCACGTACGATATTACCTGTCTAGGCGAACCGCGGTCGGGTAAAGATGCCTACAAAAGATTTATCAAACCAGTTCCGCCGCGATTATCGGCCAAATGAATTACGACCGTTCGCTTGCAATCTCTTTAAATCTCGCCTGGCTCATCACGACGTTATCGCTGTCCAATACGTTTTCCACTTTCAAACAGTTTACATCTATTTGCCCGCTATAATTTAATGATTCGGCCGGGCCGATGCCGACGCGATAAAACGTCGCGCGGGGGTATGGGCGAATAAATTAGAATGGCGTGTAACACGCTCGTATAAATTATCCCCCGTATACATACCGCGACACCCTGTTACATTATTATATTATTAATAACCGCAATTTGTTCGGGGGAACTAATACTTCGTCGCGAATGCGCGTGCCAGTATCGTCGACCGTGGCACCGGGAAACGTCACGAAGCTCTAAACCGGCGACAGGCCATGAAATATTCGTCCCCGTGTCGAATCCGCGATCGCTTCGATTCGATCCGATCCAACCTCGCTAATTGACGATCTGCTCCCGGCGGGCTTTCGAGACCGATCGACAGTCTTCGTTCCCCAAAAGGGAACGGAGACGTTTCCCTGACAGGGTTCATCAGGGTCTCTCGTTAGTCGTTACAGCCGCGAGTGTCACAGAGAGGCGCTTCAGTTAGTTCGCACTTGTTTTAATCCGCTCCAATCACGACTCAGCCGAAACTACTAAGTGACGCTTTTCACCGGTCCCAGGGAATGAGAAACTTTCTCCCAACGATTCTCCTAACTCCGCGCAGAAAGCCCCTCTGGCCTTTCTGCCACCCTGCCTGCCAGAACGGAGCCAGATTTCAGGCTTTCGGTTACCTCGGGGAATTCTGCCCGGCACCTTCTTACCTTCGTGACCGACCAGTGTCCATTGCGCTTCGTCCCGAAGCTTGCACCTCCTCTCCTCCCCTTTGTATCGATACTGGAAGCTCGGCTCGTCGACTTTCAAAGGCTGTTTAAGAAAGTTTCTCAGCGTACGGTAACGCCGTCGCCGAGGCTGCCGGATCCTCCTGCCAGCAGGACAATGGACAGTCCAGGCGGTTGTATTTTTTCCTTCGCGCACGCTCGAGGTGAACGCGAGCGATTTTATCCGTTAGAAGGGGCGCTCGTTAAATCCGTTCCTCGACCCCGTTCTTCTTGTCCCCTTTCCTCGGAGGGCGCATTGTGCGTCGACTTTCATTCAGGCAAATCGGTCGTAGCTTCCAAATAAATCGATACTGTACATATTAACGTCGAAAGTTTCCCTACAAGTCACGTCCCTTCAAATTTCGCCAGCTCCGTTTTACCCTTTCGATGTTAGACTAGAAGTTGGTAGTGACGGTCTATCGCTACGACGCGATGTCTCAATGCTCGACGATTACTCGCAGTTTCGCCAAGTACAGCTTTTACGCCGAACGAGAATCGTGCTTTATGCCCGGTCGCTATCTTCCATTTGCGCCTTTACTGCCTTATTCGCGGAACGATTATGTCCGGCTTGAAATTCATTTAATTGCACATTGTAAAGCGATATTGGCCGTAAAAGTTGCCCGTAATCACGTTAGATGCTCTCACGCGGATGAGCTTCGACGAGGAAGATAAGCGGTACTCCTCCAAAATTGAAGCTCTCGCGTCCGGCTTTACGATCCCGTTGTTCTTTTCCGTCTATAAACCGGTTCGACGTATCAGATCGAGAAAGAGGGAAAACGCGGCTGGCTCTACTACGAGCGCAAAGCCATCGCAACCGCTGCAGCGGCGCATCCTCTCTCTCGCCGAGGAATGAAACGTTGCATCTTCGGGCGAGAACTCGCGCGCGCCGAGGATGAGAGAGGTGTCGATATCGTATGCTCTTTCAAATCCAGCGTAAAAGCTGTAACACCGTAAAGAGCCCCGACTGCTTGCCTGAAATACTTGTTACATGGCTCGCGGTGCAAGAACAATTTCAACGCGATGGGAAAAAGGTGCTTGAAGCCCAGTCGCGATGACGTACGAGTAAACGATTCCGAAGGGAACACGTGGAAGATGGTTTATGCACCTACCGCTATAAAGCTTGTCAAAACTGAGAGGTATCGAATCGAGGTGCGAATTCCTGTGAACGGATGGCACACGGATGACGGAATAGATGACGAACCACTCCCTACGGTTTATTTTCTCATTTGTCAACAGTCTTTTGTAAACCGTGCTACGTGTACACGGGGTGCATTGTTCTAAACGGTGGCGTCGCAGGTACTTGATTGCTGTGCTCCCATTCCTCCGGGTCTTCCGTCATTCTGACTGCGCTTAATTGCATTCGAAACGGCCCCATATAGGTGTTGACAATTAGTTCGTACCAATCAATCGCGCGGGTCTATGCGGCCCATGAAATTTACGACTGCTGATATACATCTAAACACACACAAGTTGATCCATATCTAACCGGAGGCTGGAGAAGGTATTAAGACCTAAATCAGTGGGCTAAGTATTCAGAGTTACGGTTAAATTGTACCTAATGCTTTCCCGCAAGTTTTATTAACTCCAATTTCTTTCCTCTTAACTCTTAATGCCTCTATAGTCTATACTCTATAGTCTATGTGAAGATTTCAACGTGGGCAATTTGCCTTAATCGAGTGGCTCCTTGCCAAACTTTGTTCAGGCAGAGTTTCCATTCTTTATAATTTCACGAGGTCTTTTTAGTAATTTCATATATTGTGAGTAGACTGCATGGTGCTTCCTTTCAAGTGTCTTCCTCAACATTTCGACTAAATATAACGCAATTACGGAGGAGTCGTTATTAGAGAGGCCAGGTAGACTTTCCCCGGCTGGATTTATGCTACCTGGATGTGTGGTGGCCGCGTTTCGACCTGAGAGGCGATACACCGCGACCCGAGCAGCTCGGGCTTCGATTCCCTCGCGGCCGAACTTGCTTCGAGTTCGCTTGAATCACGAGAAATTGAAGCGCGGACGGATCGGGACGCGTTCCAACGAATCGGAGCTCGCTAGAGAAAGCCGGCGCAGGTTTAAGGGATCAAACGATGGTCGATATTTTATATTGGGAGCTTAAGCCGGTGTCTGACGGGGAAATCAGATTTCACGAAGAGAAGGTAATGCGCGTAATTGTTCGGTCTTATTGCGCCGGGCCTTAACGTAGCTGTTACTTTAATGGCGAGCGTAATTCAGAGTAGGAATCAACCGGCGATATTTTCCACCGTGCTGGAGATCTGTTTTCCGTTTCAGTCGACGCTCGAATCACGTTACTGCTTCTCGATTGAATAAGTAACTAGCCAGAAAATGGGATGATCGCCCTTTTCAGTGGACCGTGACCGCCTTTGCTCCTTCTTTTCCTTCGGATGGAATGTTGCCGCTCGCTGTTGGCGACTTATTGCAGCAGAAAAGGATTCCAGATTTGAAGATAAGTAAGAAAATGTGAGCCATTATTGCGACCAGGTAGATCCTCAGCTAATTGTGCTCAGAGATTCAAGATCCCAAGGTCCCAAAGCTTCGACACCCCCAAAGTCCCGTGGTCTCAGGATCCCAAAGTACCCAAATGTTTTCAGCATACGCAGATCTTGCGCTCTCGAAAGCCACGCAGATCTAAATACACACGTAACGGCGTAGGCGTAATACAAAAGTAAAAGTGTGCAATTTCGTTGGAATGGGGAGCTGCACGAGTCTCGAGTGAGCGAAGATTTGCGCGGTTCAGTGCGTGGTCAGCGTCAGCGTGACGGGATATTTTTCACTCTTAACCCAATTCCAGTTCGGGACGATATTTTAGCAGAGACGTGCTCCGACGTTGGAGAGTTAATGGGCATCTTAATAGGCACCTTCGACTCGGCGAAGATACGGGCACCATTACCCGCGCCTCGGGTATGGAGCGCCACTGAAAACAATTCAACGTAACGGAATAAGACGAAGGCAAGGCGCACCTGTACGGAACGATTGTTCTCTATTCACTACGACCAGGCTCGATGCTATCTCCCACGGCATCTGCCTCATAATCATTTCTCTCGATACGGCCCAGGCAACAGCTGCATCACCAGGCGTTTGCGAAAACATTTCTCAAGATGACAGTCGATTAGCTCGATGAGCTTTCCACAGGCAAGCCTCCTGTACACCGCCGTTCTTTTTACGCCGACTTTCTCGTTACGTCAATATTTGTTTAATGTAAGCTTATCGAGACTAGCGATCATCGTCTATTCATTCGTTGCACGGATCAGATAGCATGAGATTACAAAACGTTAACCCAAGCGAAAGAAGGAAGCAATGGGTGAAGAGAAAGCAATTGATAATTGCAGGTCTAACAACTGTTGGAATTCTAAAGTATCGTAGGAGAAATGTGTCCAAAACGATCCATCGGTGTAAAATGATTCGATGTACTAAAGTTCAGCCTGTACGTCGTCGAGTGTCGCACGAAGTGCCATGTAAATATCAGGGCTGTGCGTGTTATAAACAAGAAAAAATTAATATTGTTACCTTTTATCTAAGGTAAGGTCTATTTCAATGTTGTATAACTTTTGTCATAAACGGCTTACAATTAGTGTGACACCTGCTTTTTCGCCAATTTAATGACAATTCAACAATAATTTAATGTATGCTTCGTTACCGAATATAATAATTTGACGTTATATTCAACCACTGGATTGTGAGTTGGATGTTTGGGGTCATATGATCCCCCTCTAGTAGGGTAAAATAATCCCAGGAATCCCAGGGGGTGCGTAAAAAAATTTCTTATGTTTGTTCGTTGATTTTAACCCTCGGATGGGCGCGCCAGTGAGAGTTACACGACCAGGCGTGTGGTGAACTTAGTTCAGCAGTTGAAAATAATCATTGTAGTCCCCTTACATATAAAGTATACACTTCAGAAACGGTTTTTCTGTCGATAATAATAGCAATGTACCCAAGAATACAGTAAATGTATTTAATAACACAAAAATAGTAAACAAAGTCATACGCGGGTTGGTGAACTGAGTTCACCGGCGCGCCCGCTCGAGGGTTTAAGTATTTCTATTGATTATGTACTAAACATTATTTAACATTTGGTTTTTTAAAAAAACTGTTCTAATTTATTAAGTTCGCATATTTTGTGACTCAGTTTAATTTTTGTTTTTATTTAAATAAATCAATGCTTTTTAATGTTCGTCTTATTCATTATCAATAGATATAGAATGATCCTAGGGATTATTTTCCTAAGGATCCCTCGTAGGGATCATTTCATACACATAGGTGTACAAAATGATTCTTTAGTATGCCTTCACGAAAATGCGAACAAAAAATATAATTGATCAGTTAGCTAAATTTGATCTAAGCCAATAATAAGGTAGATAAACTAATTTACAAAAACTACTTTACTTTTATTTAAATAATGTGCAATTGTATTTTTTATATAAATTACGCCTTAACGGGATCGTTTTAGACACCCTTCCCCTAATTTTGGAGAGTTATATGCTGGATAGGTAAAATAATGGGACTATGTGGCCGTTACGAGGAATGCTTTGTACCGAAAATTTGAAAGAAAAGGCATGAAGAGGGTACGTTCAGTCACATCGATTATCTCGATGACTTATCAGCGTTTCACACGACAGAGGAAAAAAAGCATCAGAGCAGGAACTGAAAGATCTCGTTGCAACTCGATTGTACGACGCGTCGAAAGAATCGTCGAGGCGTGCTCCAACGAGCCAGAGGGCGTAGTTGTTTGTGTGAAGAACGTCCTCCGCAGTTGAATACCGCAGAAGTATCACTCCGAAATCTACTGGCGCTCTTCAGAACATTTGAGAACGGCACTGTACTTCGTTAGTATAACCGCAGAAGTGGAACGTGATCCAATCGTCCCTCTCTTGTTGCCGTGACTGCAGACGATGCGGTGCATCGGGCGTTGCATTTCGAAACACAATATCTCGCGGCGCGTATTATACCCGCCTGCATACGTCAAATGGCGGGAGGGAATTGCTGACGTTCTCCTTGACGCGAGTCATCGAAAACGTCTACCGCGAAATGTTCGCATGCACCACCGTAGGAGTTCCTTCTCTTTAATCGCCTCTGAGCAAGCAGCTCCTTTTCTAATGTAAAAGAAGCTTTCCGCAACCTTCGACAAGTTTTCTTTAGCTGTACTGGATGCATCTGTCGCCTTGTTCCAGATATGGCGAAGTGGAAATTCGTAGAAGGTGGAAGATTTAAATCTCAGAATAAATATCATACTTTGAGTATTTATAACGAAATAGGATTTATTGATTTATTTTACTCTTTATGCCAATGTATGCGCTTCATTTCTAAGTCGTCTTTGCGTGTTCGAAATCATCATTTCAGTGGAGACAGAGAAACTTCGAGCTAAGCAAGTTTTTGTTACGCCATTGCGAGGGGAACAGACAATGCATAAAACAGTATCTCTCGTTTCACGAGGCACAGAGAGCTGGAGTATAGACGTTGTACTAGTTTTGGCTTTTCGTTTAATGCTGTCGCGCTCGCTCGCAGCCATTACCACTTGCTTCGCTACTTATTAACTTCGCTTGTCATTCTTAATTACCGTGCACGAGTTCCTGGAGGATTTAAGCGGAGCATCTGCATTTAATTGACGTAATGCTGCGTGGAGGAATAATTCTTCAAACGAAGGAGAGTATAGAGGAGACTGTTGAACCAAGCATCGTAGCGTTACTCCATTCCATTCAAATTGCACTGCCAAACTTTTCCCTATTTACTTTACATAATCCTAACGCCATAAACGTATTACCCACTTTCCCCCATCGAAAAAACGCAAGACCCCGCGCCGCGCCGTCGCGTCTCCCTCGACGGAGATACCTGCTCCCTGGCTCGGAATCAGCTGAAAAATCATTCTCGCCGAGCCGCGAGAGCGCGTCCATCGCGTGCTTAAAATTTCTTCGCGAAGACGGAATTCAGGGTCGCCGGAGGAAGAACGGCCGGTGGCAAAAACGAGGAGGCGTTTCCTCCGCGGAGCTCGCGGCCTCATGAGAAATCGTATACGGAGTTATCGTTGAAATTTCAGCCAGGCCCATTTATCAGCCGGCTCCGCGGCCTCTTTAGTCCTGGAGTCCGTGGCGTATCGCGGCGCGGCGTGCCGACCAGATATGAGAGAGAAAGAGACGGGAGAGAAACGGGAGGGAAACGGGAGAACGAGCGTCCGTTCGGTCGCCAGAGGAACGTTACGTCGGGGCGCGGACGTTGCCCGGCCCGATAACGATCTCTCGCGGGGAATTCTCGGTAACATTATAACTTCTCCAGCTTTGAATAGCTCGGGCATTTTATAGATTCCGTGAACGGTGGGCTCGTGCTACTCCAGGAGCTGTCGGCGCGGGTCCCGCGCCCTGCGCCCTGCGCCCCGCGCCCTCTCGGGTTTCGCCGCGAGCCAGAATAAAAGGGGGTGGCGAGAACGCCATTTCCTCGCGGCCCGTTGTCCTTTCGGATTCACGCTACTTCCGGCGGAGATTCCTCGAGTTCTCCGCGCAGACGAGATGCGAGAACGATTTATGCAACTGCCGAGTAATTTCTGGCCATCTTAATTACCGCGATGATGAAACCGTCGTGAATCTAGTAAACCTAAACGTTCGTCATCTCGGAGGATGCTTGACTCGTCGCGTGTGTATCGCTACCTACCGTTCATTTTCTATTCAGTTTGTAGTGACCTGGTCGTTTGGAAAGGATATTTTAATTTAGAAGAAGGCTCTGGTCCACGGTATTCTTTGTCCCACTAAGCTTCACCTGGATTACCTTGAGCCCAAGGCTCTTATTCCAGAACATTATTTGTACTTGGAAATGATTCTCTCGTGACAGCCCCCTTTCTTAAAGCTTACCTTTTCCAACCGAAATTTTCCCATTAATTACACGGGAAACCAACACTTCGGCAGTCCTCACCGAGCAATCCATTAGACGTTCATTAAGTTAATTCGAAAGTCTTACAAACCCGGAGGCACAGTTGCTCAGCCGCAGAGATGCCGTGCATCCTCGAACGTTACCTTCGCTTATTGATTTAAACTGGGACAATTGGACTCGCTGAAAGTGCCCCGAAATCCACCCATCGCCCAATCGCGGAATTGCATTTTCATTAAAATAAGTAAGTGAACGACCAGTGACCCTCGTGCTGACACACGAGTCTTTATTTGCGGTAGCACGGTGACTCTGGGCGGCTTATTAGCATCGCAATCAATGAATTCCAGTGCAAATTTACTAACTGTGCCTTTCTCGAAAATTCATCAACGCTCGAGAGCCTGGGCGTTGAATTTCGAAGTGATGAAGCGTGTTAAATCAGATAGAATGTATCGAAAGATGCGCATGATCTCACAGTGCTTGTGAGACTGAAAGATTTGGAAATGCATTTACTTTACGCTACGCTCTATGCGCGGTGCACCCTGCAGCACGCACCATATTCTATTCATCATGCACGATGCACCATCCACAACGCACCATGCACCGTGTACCATGCGTTATCCACGATGCATCATGCACTATGCACGCAGCACACTGGCGCTGCACTGTGAGGGTTGACAGATGATGCGCCGCGGTCTGACTAATGTGCCTCTACTCGGCGCTTACTTATTGATCCCGTGCTTCTAAAGTGATTGATTACGGGGACCTTCGATCGGCTTACAGAAATTACTAATTCCAGATTTCTCTCGATCAGCCACTCCTGCGAACCAGTAAATCGCGGTCGCGTTGCGTGGATCCGACTCGACGGTTCGCTGCGGCGCGGCGCGGGCATCGGCTTATCGAGGGGCAGCCGCTTAATGAAGCGTGCCGTGATAATTTAACGAGTCCGCCAGCAGATTGGCCGCGTTCCACGGCGCGGGGCGGTGCCATTAATTAAGCGGCAGCGATTCGGGCGCCCATCGGCCGGACGATAGACGTAAGTCGTAAGGCGTTATAATTCAAACCCGCGCCGCGACTCGATGAAGATTCACTGGGCGCTCGCGCTCGGCCGACTTCAAAGGGGCACGTTATCCGCTCACGATGCATCTAAGCTACGATTTACACTGTTTGCACTCAGACGGCCCCAAATAGGTTCCCGTGGCAGCGCGCTCAGACCCCGTTATATGGCCATTCTGGCTTTAATATCGCATCGCGCGGAGACGCCAAGCCGCTTTCATTTTCCTCGCGAGCGCAATATTCGACGTACTAGATCGCGCATATTTCACTATTCATGTGATTATGTTAAAGGTATACAATTAAACCCTCGTGCTCCGATTAGTGGAGTAATAAATTCGACACTCTGACAGTTGATATGTATAGGGGAGAGCGGGGACAAACGTAACGGCATCATGAAAGTAACACGCCTTCTCCCGCCTTCCACAAAAGTTTCCAAAACGTTTGCTTTACATAGTTACGCGTGATTAGTGTTTTTTTTTTCTTTCACGGAGTGACGCTGAGCAATATAACGTTTCGTATACCGTGGGCAAGCTGATTTCGTTATTTCGGTCATTCAGATAAGTGTCACCTCTGTTGGTTTTGTGTTAATATTCATAGTTAAACTACAGACATTGATCAAATTATTTGTTAGGGCGTTCTTAGACAATGTCTTTATACGTTCCTGTATTTGATTTCAATAAGTCTTGTATAGTTTGTACGTTATAACAGTTCTATGCTGAAAAACATGGCTGGGGACAAAAGTAACACGTCATTACGGGGAGTAGTTGATTCCAATATTAACAATTGTTTTTAAAAAAAAATCATAAATATTAATTACTTTTGGGGCCGTTACACGAGAGTCCATATCAAATCAAATACACAGTATCAAAGAAATGTTTGAAGCTGGCTATACCTACTTTTTCTATCGTTACCTACTTACTTAAAATATGTTTATTTAAATGTTTGTTTCTATCGTTTTTGATAATAAAAAATCCTATTTTGCTTTGGAAGGAGCGTTTTTACTTAATTCTCCTGAAAATAATTAGTATTACTTTCGTCCCCATGGTACGTTACTTTCGCCCTACTCCTGCAGGACAAAAGTAACAATGACAGTCACTTCGGAAAATTGCCATAACTCTTTGACCACTTATCATGGAAGGCTGAATTTGTGGTCAAATGATAGACCAAGGAACACACTATCTTAAGGCATAATTTTCGTTTTTATATCTGTAAGAAATACCTAATTGGCAGTTAGGCCAAATGTGAAAAGTGCTACGTTTGTCCCCGCTCTCCCCTACGATTTCTCCCCTTAACATTTTTGTTCACAAGAAGGATACTTGCCTTCGAACGCATCCTGGAAATGCATCTGCCTTACATCCTTTCACTCCTTTCCTGACCCTCGGTGCATGCATAAGTGGAGCAAGCTTCTACGATGTCTGGCTTCAAACAATTTGCACGCGTTCATAACTGCAGAACGCTTCAAGTTGCCAGACTTTCTGCGCGTCAGTATTCGACAGGTAGCCCAAGAGGCATCGTTTCAACTTTCCTCTCATCCCGGCGATTCGACACGCGCTATCGTTGCCAGTGCACCGGGCGCAACTAATTAACTTTTTGGGGCAATTAATCGGCCGGCAATAATACGACTTGCACGAGTTGCCCTCGGTAGCCCATTCAGGCCCATCGCGGCCATAAAACCAAAGACGTCGGAAGCGTTTCGCCTCGTCATACGGCGATAATTAATTCGATGCATCGGCAACGATCAGCGCAGGAGCGCTATTAATCACTTCGCGGAGAGTACGTCGAACCGTTGATCGGCGAAAAAGCCAGTAGCCCGGCGTGTCCGTCTACGCGGCATGCAAATATTAGTCACCATTCTCCACTCACCGTAGCTACATTCGATTAATGCGTCGATTCTTCCCTCTTTTTACCGTCATTTCATAAATCTATGACGTTACCTGAGTCACACAGACATTATAATACAAGTGCATCCGCGGTCGCGCGATGGACAAAGTCTGAAAGTTGATTTTCTAGAAAGAGCAGCGTCTCACTTGGGAAAAGTGGATATGAAAAATTTCGATAAATCTTTGGACAATCGGCCCGAAACGGTTCTAATAATTTACGCTCGCGGCACGTCCGACGCGGAGGGAGCAGCATTTAATTTCGCGTCGGTTGCGCAACGTTCATTTACCGAGCTCAATGATTTCGCAAAGGGAGGCAAGCGATAAAATCTGTTCCCCTCGACCGTTCACGAAGACTCTGTCATTGAGGCGAATCTCTTGCCGGCGCAGCTGCGCCGCCGGATAAAATGTTTACGAGCGGATCACCGCGCGTACCGGGGCACGTACCGCGGCAACACGTGTTTGCGTAACTTGACGAAATTGCCCGCCACGATCGCGCGAATACGTAACGATATCTGTGCAATGATCTCGCGTGGACGGCCCGACACGGAGCGCACCGAACGATTTACAACGGCGCGAATACCGGCAGCAAAGGTCGCGGAATCGAGAGTGTACGTGGCTGGGAGCGTTGTAAACGTTGCGTGTAATTAGCCGCGATAACGAGCCCCGCACTGCACGGTGATTTAGTCGCAACTCGCAACTGACCGAGTGGGGGGAAACGGGGCGAATATTAGGCGTGGTGGAGAACTTCATTGTGTTTTTCGTAATGCCGGTCGTGCCGATAACGCAGTGCATTTAACTCGATCTTTGTCATCGGTGTTAAGATAACGTTACGCCTTCATAACGACGCAAACATGCACGGGGACGTTTCGCAATCGCACGTTCTCGGGACTTGGGTAAGCCTGAAACGAGCAGCGTCCCTCGCGCGCGTAGCTTGCGTCAGTGTGTACGATTTAGAGACTCGATTTCGGTGCCATTAAAACGGCGAAATATTCAAGTCGCGAGCAATTACAATTACGAGAGCCAGGGACAACGTGGGTCGGCGACATCGCAGCAAAGAAGCGTGTTTCTCCTGGCTCGAGGATGGATCGTTTTACGAGTGGTTGTCGCGTCTCGTTTCGCGAAGCACAACGGCCACCGTAAAGCCAGCAGGATATTAGAGGGACGCTTCCGACATCCACGGCTCTAATGACTATTTAAGTAATCCAGAAACCAGCTACTTCGAGTTAACCTAATTGACATAACTGCCAGTTAACAGATCTATTACGCGGGGCGTGCTTAAGCGGCGGGTTAACAGTACCGAACTTTGCCCCGAGGCACAGTTTTGCAGCGTCCAGTATCGATTCCGAAACGAGGGCAAACAGAAGCGTGCCCTTAGCGTGCGCGCCCCCTTGGCGGAGCCGGCCGATCCCGCGTTGCACGCAACGCAACCGAAAATTCGAAAATTCGCGTGATTTAATTAACCGAGTCGTCTGAGTGTTCTTTCTCTTCTCGAATCGAGACCGTGAGAGCAAGCGTACGTGAGCGTCGCGTCGCGTCGCGTCGCGTCGCGTCGTTTAATTCGATAAGAATCGAGAGTTTCGCCGGCGATCACAAAGTTCGGGACGAGATCCCGCGGGTCCCGGAAAGCGAGGAGGCTGTGGGCCCGCGGCCCGGGTCGCTTTTAAATTGAACAAATAATTAAGCGAGATGAGAAACGAAGGTACGAAACGAAAGTTTGAAAATTAGCGCGAAACGTAATGGCTGGCCCGATATAAACGCGGCGGCACATGTTCTTTATGCTTATGCGCGCCGACATTATTTACGTGTCGCGCTTGTGATATCAACGCAACACGCGCCCCGCGCTTTATTTATCACACGGGCGCATGATATTCCTATGCGCGCAGCTTCCAGCGCGGTTAACCTGCGCTCAATAAAAAATTACAAACGACGACGTTAATGCAACAAACGCTCTGCTTACAAGTTTTATTCGTAATTCTCCACTGTCCATTGGGGCCCCTCTCCCTTGCTCTCTCTTTTTCATTAACCGACAATTTATCGTAATGTATTCGGAAGTTTTAAGCGAGTGCGAGGCGCGTTAACGCTTATGTACCCGGTGGCGCTGCTTCTTTCTTCCGACGGGGAAAACGCATTTATTTCGGACAATACTCCCTTTCATTAACATTCTCACCTCTGGCGCGGTTAAATTGCCTCTTGGTTTCGTAATAATTACCTTTACGATTAATGGAAGCGCGCGGCCTCTCAGCGCGGACAGAAGCTCCCGATGAGAAGCAGAAAACTTATAATGGTGCGGGGCCCTCCTTTAAATTCCGCCCACGAGGTTGCAGTTGGCGCGATGGTCTCCGAGGCTCGAAACCGTCTCTTGGCAATCTGCCGGACGGCCGTGGAGCGTCCTTCTGCGCTTTACGTCCGTCCACCTTTTTACTCTTCCCCTCGTTACTCCGAAACATCTTTCCAGCGGACGGGAAATCCACTCGTTATACATCTTAGAACGTGATCCTTGGGCTGGAGAAAGAGATATGGGTACACGGAACGGGGGCATTTTCAGGCTTTCCTCGCGGCGGATAAGCTGATGGAATTAAGCTTCCACCCCTGTTGGTAGGTGGATTACCGGGCCGGAAATAGGCGGCGCGTTGTATATCATATCGCGATACGCGGGCTGACGCGTCGACTGTTACCGTACACTTGGCATAAACTTTGCGTCGTGGGTGTTTCAGGCTGGGGTGGTAATATGTAGATCTCTTACTCCTAGCGAGGTGCGATTTCTTTTTAATGATAATGTCGCGTGCTTGTGTAACTTCGATAAAAGAGAGAGTAAGTGGAATAGTCCAGTCTCTAAATAGACCAAACAAGTGAACTTCGCTGTTTTGGGTTGCACGTGATTGATACGCCAGCAGCGATCCAGTAATTTACATACCGCGATCTCGGTTATCCTTATTCATAAATTCGTCGCTGACGTTGAAAAGCATCATTTAAAACTAATGCGTCGCGATATCATAATTCATGGTACGCGTATCACGCGCGGTCGTATATTTTGAAACCGGTATGCACACATAGTGTTAGCTCGCCCCCGCAGCAAATTTAATGTTGATTTAATCGTTGAATTCTGAACGAGGAGGTCGCGTTTAAAATAAATGGAACGCGTGCGGACACTAAATTCTGAATCTCGATACTCTCGTCGCTATCAATTAGCTTTTTCGTTTCGCAGAATCTTCGTTAAACGGCGATTAATATGCGCATTGCGCAATGCCGAGCGTCCTACTCGCACGGGTTTGTTGTACAATTCGTGGGCAGTTTGGGCACACAGAGATGTGAAAAATAAATAACAGAGATTAAAACTCATTTCGGGCTCGTTTGGCTCCGAGACCACGTTAGATGTTTGCATAAACTTTCAGGGAAGATGAATTTAGCAGAACGCTCGATTATCGTGGTCCCCACGATTTACAAATATCTCTGCAGCGAAGTTGCAGAAGTTGTAGCAAGCAATTGCGAGGCAGCTCAGAGCACCGTTGCCCTTTCGTACGTTTCACCATGATGCGGTTAACCTCCTAGCAAATACGACTTCCTCATCGACGGGTACCAGGAAATTCCAGTATATGTCTATTTGCTCCGAACCAAATTATAAAATTTACCGCGGTCACCCGTAATGGCTCGTCAGGACAATGGGGTCGATTGTTCTCGCGGGGAGCACTATAATGTGAATCAAGTTTACGAGGCTCGTAGAAAATAGAATTCGCGAATAAAAATACGCGATATGGCGGAACCACGAGAATTCCTCGTGATAATTAAACGAGGAAGCCTGGCGGTACAAAATATCAGTTAACAAACGATGGCCCACACATTTCGTCTATTTGCGAAGTTTAATAGAGACTCTGCTCTTCTCCGAAACATCGTCCAATTTACGACTGCTCGCCGTATGTGTTTCTATCACGAAATTCTGCTTTGAATTCCGGGTACAGCGTATATATATAATATACTATCCTACACAAATAATACGTGCTATTACATACAATTTACGCTTTGAAATAGGTACAAGAAGGTAGCAATGTGTATCGCCGCTAAAGCACTATTAGAGCATTCTTCTTAAATCGCTGCCTGAAAATGATCGATGGCCACACGACAAAGAACAACACGACCAAAGTTTGCAGGCTGCTTTAGAATTCTGTCACGATCGGTACATTATGTATTAGAGGGGCTACTATCCGTGCCTACGCATTGATTTTAGGAGCAAGCACCTTCGAAAGCTCTCCGCGATTCCTCGTGGCCGAGTGCTCCCGCTGAAAAGTGTCCTCAAGCTAATTATACATGATTACACCTTGCTGCTAGATGCAGATGTAATAGCTGTATGCATTAAATTTGCACGTTGCCAGCATGAATGTTTAACACTTTTCCCTGAATATTGATAAGTGATAGTGAATTCGATAACACTCTTCGTTGACCACTCTTACTTATTTTTGTCGATTTCGGAAAAGTTGGGGAGCTCGTAAGTGGAAGAAGCCACGAGGAAACGGACATCCCTACGGAATCTACAATCTAGATACAGATGGCTCGAAGATATATTTCGCAATAATTGCCATCTCAACTCGACGATGCCGCAAGAGAGAATTTTTTGTATCTTGATAATGCATAAGTAAGGGGCCGCGATATGATCTTTACGTCGCGCCCTAAAAACGCGCCGCATTGCTTGTTTTATATGACAAGAAGAGCACTTTATCGCGAGATCCTCCTCTTGATACGCAACATCTTCTGCGAACGTGTCAAGAATGAAGAAGGGTGAAAAAAAAGTAGATTTCACGAGCGGTTGTTTCTGTCCATTTAAAAGTGATTACAGCTTCCTATCGCCATAATTAATAGGATTAAAGGAGTGCCACGTCGTACAGTGGATCAACCATCCGTCACCTCGAAAAGCCATCTGCATTAAAGAAACATTTTGTACGCGAAATTGATTGTCATCGCGGAGCCAAGAGAAATTACGCAAACTTTCGCTGCCCGTAGTTTCGCCTTTATTGCGCGCGTAAATCGCCGCGCGTAATTTGCATCGAGACTGTCAGCCTTCAACGATCCAAGTTTTTTTTAAACAAAGCGCATGGCATGCTGAATATTTTTTTGCATATTTTTGTTCAGGCCCGGTCACAGTGGACAACGTGACCAATGTAAACCTTAACGATGCAGTGTAAACATTTTACCGATACCCGGGCCGACCGGAGTGGCCGATTGTGCGCCGTGAAAGTAGACACGGTGTGGTTATTTGCCAGCGACCATACGTCTCAATCTCTATCTAATCTTGCAGAACACCTTCGCCCGATCGATACCACACCTACTGCTCGCATTATTCCCCTATCTTCGACCGATACCGGCGGACCAGCTTTTTCCTTTATTTTAAATGAAAATGCATGCAAATCTGCATCGAAAATGGACGATCCTTTCTCGTTCCACCCGTGGCTTATCGGCACCACTCCCCTTCATATTAATTTTCGCCAAAGATCTCGTTTCACCGAAGACACGGATCCATTACTTTGCATACGAATCGACCGTAGGTAGCGGCAGAGGATAGTCGTCGCCGAGAATTTCATTATACGCGTGCAACCTCCCTTTTCGCGCACAAACACCACGAGCTTCTAATTATTCTTATCTCGCGAATACTGGTCTGTCGTTCGCGACGATCCCGTATAAAATTTGGAAGATCGAGGCACTTTCGGATCACAAACGAGGGGGCCTCGTACATTTTCGTGGGCGATTGTATTGGAAATTGGGTAGAAGTTTCGAGAACTCTCTTAGGAACGTGTATAACGCACGAGAGATATCATTTTTTAGCAGCGAAACTGACCTTATCTCGTAAAAAGTTCGTGACAAGTTGGGAAGTTGCTCTGCCGGGAACGTGGCAGCGCAACGATCTCGAGTGGCCCGTAATTCGCGAGTTTACTAACTATCTGCCCAAAAAGGTGGCAAGCAATTAAACATGCAAACAGAATTACTCGCAATACGAAAATGCGTGCCTGTCCATGGAAGACGGAACTGCCCCGGGGAGTAAACATTTAACTGGAATCCTTCCAGGCGATAAATTCGGCTGTGTGAATTGAGAATTTGTATGTGGGCGGGCTGAGCGCGAATGTGAATGACACATTAACTAGAAGTTGAAGATCGATAATAAAGATAATTAGCGCTGTAGTAAGGTATGCCCGTCCGTTGAATAACGACGACTACTTGGCTAGAATGGAAAGCAACCGAATTGCAAAGTGATCGATATTTCGACGCGACTTAACGGCCCTCGAAATCGAGTTAGCAATAGGACGATCGATGCAGCTAATGCGATTAAATGGTACGTTCGTCAACCCCGAGCTATTTATTTCTTTAATTAATCAAGATTACTCGTTGGTCGGACAGTGGAAGGTATTTGTGAGCCTTCCTCCTCCTCTCCTCATCGCCGATCGTCCCTGTAATATCTGAGAACGAGTCAATCAGCTTCCACGAAAGATGATTTACTCGTTAGAAGAGTGGTTTGTTATCGAGCGGTATCGACTGATTTCATCTTAGCCATCGCGCTCAATTTCGCTACGTCCGTAACCTAAGGTATCGCTACCTATTATCTCGCGCACCATTGCTTTCATCGCTTTTTGTCTTCCCCCCCGGAGCGTAAAAGGCGAGCGAAGCACTCCGCGGAAAACTAATTTTTACCTCGTACCGGACGGTTACCATCAAATTGCCTCTTCGATCATTCCGGCGAACGAAAATGCACGGCGGAAGCGGGAGCGGCCCCCTTCGGTTTTTAACGCGGTTACGTATGTTTGCGGCCGTGCTCCCGCTGAAATTTTATTTCACCGAGTATCGCAGGTAAACGCGTTAACTTTGATTTAACCCGCTACCTAGAGAAAACGTTTCCCTCGTTCTTGACGCGTAAACGCTGCGATATAATCTAGACTCTAGAGTCTAGAGTCTGCCCCTCCTAGCATCCACGGAGGAACGTTCTACCTTTGAAACAGAGACGTTGCGACGAAATACGTTTAAGCGCCGGCCCGAGTCGGACGTGAGCGGAATTCCGTCTATTCCGGTGCACACGTTCGAAAATTTTTCCATCAATACCGCGTGTCTGACTGATGAACACGGTGCTCGAGCGTCGTGCCACCGAAGCAACCTCCTTTTCTATCCGCCTCGCGTTCGCTGCTGATTTCTTCTTCGTGCACGGATATACGACAGGATACGGAAGGGAGGAGAGCACGAGGAACGCTGAAAAAAGTTGGGAGGGCCGCTTCATTCGGCGCAGCCGAGCGGGAAATAGCTAATATTCTAAGACATCGGCGACATCGGCGACATCGGCGACATCGTGCTCGAGATGAGTTTCAGCCGGCAGTCTCTGTGTATTTTGGCGAACAACTACCCCTAACTATTCATCCCGCTGGAGCCCCGAAATTTACCGGCGACAAAAGACGGCCCCGCCACGCTCCAGGAGCTTTGCTAATATTTCAGTCAGTCCCCGGGGCACGAAATTCGGGAAAAGTATTATCAACGGGCTGGACTGAGCGCGAGTGTTTCCACTGGGGTATTTCAAATTCGTTTATTATTAAAAGGACTTTACGCTGGGGTGCATTATAAATTAGCTTGAATATAATTCCCTATAAATAATAGCTTTGATTGAAAATTTCTCCAATATTTTGTTCGTATCTATTTACACAAAGGATTCTCCCGTTTATAAATAAATAGTATAAATTCTGTCGCGCGGAAAGCACGGACAAATAATCTCTTCGACTTTCAACCGTGATCCAACGTGAATCTGGCGAGTAATTCAGTATTCTTTCATAGAGTGACATTTCCTTGGACGTTAAACGCAAACCTACGTTTCCAATCCTTGTTTCGTGCTTATCGAAGTATACTATTGCGAGTGTGAAAATGCGGAACTGTTACGAGCTCCAATTGCGGATGATCTATATTGAATGCGAACGTTGCGCAGCATGTAGGAAGTTCTGCGGCGACGTCCAATTACGCGTCTCCGGATATAAATCATCGGAAATACGAGACCCACTGACGCAGTCTGTCCATTGATACACTCTTACTACTGCGAGAGTAACAGCTCACTTGTACCTACAGGGGAAAAAGTACAGTTTCAAAATGTTCACACACACCGTGCACTTTGCACGATTCAAATGAAGTTTTGGAATCTCACCAAACCCTATCTTTCATAATTATTTATATTTTAATAGAGTAACCCTCCGGTACAAATACGACAGAAGGTAAAAACAAAATATCAGTGCAGACTGCAGACTCAGCTTCAAACCATGAAAGTATAGAAATATGAAACTTATTCGAACGAAAGGAAAAGGAAAGGAAAATAGGTGAATGTAACAACGTGACGTTAGATGGTGGTAACGTGAAAAGTCTGTCCAGTGGTTGGTCGGACCTCTAGCCGAGTGGAGCCGTCGACAATCCGCCAAAGTGCCAAGTGGTCGATTGGCGCGGTTAATAGCCGCTCGATAACCAGCGACGCGACGAGAGTGGCCCTTTTTTCCCGTGTTTATCGGGCGGCGATTTGTTTAAATCGTGATCCATCGCGCGGCGGGTAACGCTCGGGATCGCGTGGATCGCGTCGCTGGCGGCCCGCAAATTACAGACTGCGTTAGAATCCCCGTTATCTCGATACCCCATCTCCTTCGCGGGGGGGAATTATAAAAACAATTCAGATTTATACCTTACGGCTTATCACGCGGGTGAAAGTTATCTATACGTGCGCGCGGGCGCGGGCGCGAGCGTGGTTAGGTAGTACGTTGCGCGGACAGCGGCCGATAAATCTCCGGCGGGGAAAGGTTTTGTTTCCACTAAAGATTACAGGCGTTCGATAAAAACTCATTGTGCCGGGGAGAAGCGTGCTCGAGGCCTACGGATTATCGTGAGAATGCAACTGGAGGGCTCACCGGTGCCTTGCCGGGCTCCGGTAGACCCTGGCTTTCAATCAAATCCACGAGGGATAGGATTCCAAGCTATGCAGTTCAATAATAGCTCCATAATGTGGGGAAATTGTTTTACCTCCATTCTTTCATTCGATTCGATGGAATTGTACGAATATTGTGAATTCTTGTGATAGAGGAATAGAAGGAATGGAGTTGGAACAAATGATCTCTGATTTGACAGAAATAATTTCTCTTCAAAAAAAGACGAACAAACTTCCCTTATACCGCGAGAATTTCTGCCGCTTAGGAAACAAACATAAGTAAAACGATCCCACGATTGCCCGCTTACAGCTTCCCTCGTCATGGTGCGCTCGAATTAATAAACCTTTCATAACGAGGCGAACGTTACCGTATACCTAACTAGCCGCGGTACAAGGGTCCCCGTCGCGCCCGAAAAAATACAGCCGCGTGCGAAATTTACGCATGCCACGGCGCATAAACTGACCGCCGTGTCATCCCCTCGAGTCAGTGGATACGTTGCCGGTGCTGCTGCCTCGCTTCCTTTACTTCCTCGTTACCAAATGGAGATCGAACCGCGATGCTCCTTTCTCTATGCCCCCGCGAGAATCGAGAACCGCGGCCGGCCGGCGCGGCGCGGCGCGGCGCGGCGCGGCACCCGAGATTTATACCGGTGCATACGCATTATGGCGTTGTTAATATGCAGGCCGATGAGTCGAAAGTGCAGGCGTGTGTGTGTGTGCACGCGCGCGGCAACGAGGCCCAGCGAGCGCGGCGGAGGCGCAGGAGGAAGAGAAGTAAGAGAAAGAGCGGGAGATGCTCGTACTTTCGTAATTTATTTAGCTGCCGTCCCGTAATCCGAGATATTCATCCGGGTAATGGGTAATCGTAGACGCACTCGCAACCGTGCCTCGGAATCGCGGCAATTATAACTGTACGTACACCGCCGGAGATACTCGTGTGCAAGGGTCGCGGTTGTAGCACACGCGAGCGCTCAGCGCACCACGTCTCGCTCGATCTTGCGCCACAAATCCCGCGTCGTTCCTCGTATTACTCGGGAATGTCTGCTAACGAGTGGTTAAGCCGGAGTTTTGCTGCTCTCGCGGATCGAGTCGCGGTGACTTTTATCGATCCCCGGGGCTCGTTAATACGGGCGGAAGCGAGACGGGAACCGAGGACGGGGCGCGAAGCGGACAGAGAGGTACTCGCCCGTACACCTGTTCGACAAGGCGCGCATGTCGTTACGTTCCGCCGAAAACTTTCCCGTAAATCTGCCCAGATTTATAACGCTAATCCTGTAAGCCATTTCGGGCAATAAACAGTGAAATACACTGGCGACGGCATCGCGCGGAGATTTAGACCGAGATTAAAATTTTAAGTATCGCGGAAAAGCGGGCGAAGCGTTCCCGGTGTCCGGTGATTCATGGACGGTTCATGCTGTTCGCGGCGGTTACCCGCGATTAAAACGGAGTTTCTCGGAATGTTCTAACGCGAGTGTAACTGGTTTACTCGCGCGTTTACAGCGGGGACGATTGTTGGTAGGAGAGGCGGCGAGATAAACTGAATGGTCAGACCGCTGGCCAGGGAAATCCACCTGCCCACGTCTATGATACGGGACGCGAGCGATCAAACTATGTAGGTGCATACACGGTGCTCCGTAACTGCCGCTGCAACAGCTGAGTAGCTCGTCGTACCTCACTGTATAAATTCCACCCCCGGTGCCTGTTGATTTTAATATTAACCATCGCTTGTACGAACAAGATTCTTCGCGCAGACATTTATCGTCGAAATTAAACCTGTTCTCGGGAAGAGGAACTAAAGGGAACGGCGGGGGTTAAAAAAGCCATCGAAAGGTCACCTTATCGGAACACGTGGGAACCATTGATCTAAGTAATACGTACATACGCGCGAAGTCGAAAACATTGTGCAGGCCGGTGACCGGGTATGGGGAGAAGGCAGTGGAAGAAGAAGATGAAGAAGAAGGAGGAGAAGAAGAAGAAGAAGAAGAAGAAGAAGAAGAAGAAGACGACCCACGCGCCTCAATAACGATCACGATGCGGTCGCGGCACTAGCCCGGAGCGGGCTACGAAGACAATGGCCGTAAATACTGGACACGAGATGCTCGTCATCGTACAGGGAAGCGAGGCATAATTCACAATAGGTATATCTCTTTAAATCGCGCGAAAGCGTAAAAGCTCGTCGCGGAGCGGCGCGTTCGTTCGGCGAGACTGCGCTGCACCGGCTATGATATATTATCGTGGCTGAACTTTGCACGTTCCACTGGCTGCGATCGAACGTGACTTTTCCGCGGGCGATTGAACGCCGCTTCACGCGCGGACAGGCGACGGGGACGAGCCGGGACTGATCCCTGACACCGCTGCACGGCGACAGGAAACTGGGACGAAGCTAAGGTTGATCGATTAATCCCCACGCCTAAGTTAACGTCAGCAGCTTGATCCTTCCCAGGCGAGAGACGCTTCGAGTGCCTCGGCTTTTATGGACCTAGCATTCTCCGGCGTCCTTTAAAGAAGGGCCCTTCCTTCCACGCGCTACGTAAAAATGTCGCCCGATAACTCTTTACGATTTGCTACTCTGCAAAGTACACCCTAGGGCCTAGGCGATGCTCGTCAACCGAACTAGCTTCTTGACGGTTTTCTTGTACGGAAAGCGTCCCATGATGATGGGACAAGCGAGGACGTTAGACTTCTTCGTAACAACGTGAAACGAAAAAGAATGTGGCTTTTCACGTACACCTGCTTTTAAGCATCCCTCGATCTGTTCAAAACGCCCCACTTCAATGTAACAACAGTTAAATAGTATTACGTGTTATATTTTAGTTTCAAATCAGGCAACGGCATTGTTTCTAGCTTTTCCATTGCGTTTGAATGACGTCGCGACGCGGCGCCGCATCGGTTAAACAAAGTGCCGGCGCGACGGAAAACAGATAGCCGGCGAGTTCAATAGCTTCAGCAAATGCGACTTTCGACAATGTCGGTATTCAGCTGGACGGGCGACGCTTGTTCCTGAGGCGGTCGATTCAGTTGACGCGTTCTTTTCAACATGATAATCGTTTCCCGCCGAAACGCGCATTCGCCTGTCACCGTCCATGGAACGGGGCGCCGGGCTTTGAAGCGGGCTTTGGAGCTGGATGAATCGGTGCCTTGAAAACGTTGCTGCGGCCGCCACAAAAACGGAGTCGTTAAATCAAAACCGGCGGCTCCTGAATACGGGATTTCTCTCGGCGGGCTTCTCGCATAACGCGCGGAACAAGGTGAATTGAACGCACCGGCAGATTTTCATCCTTATGCGATGCATCAACCGCGTTTTATCGCAGTTAAATATTTCTCCTAAAAGAGGAATATGCTGTCCTCCGAACCAAACGTCTCACTCGAATTCGATCCAATCCCAGTTCAGACTCAATTCACAAGGGAAATGAGGCAACCCGGAAATTCAGAGAATTATGCAACATTAATAGTTATCGGAAATCTACACTTTTCAAGTTACCCCCACCTCAATCCATAATTCGCTAATTACTTTTACACAGTTTTGTAGATATAAAAAAAGATGCAACATTTCTACAATCTTCTTCCCAATATCTCGCACCGTTCTCGAGATACTCCACGAAAAAGAAAATTCTGCATTTCTTTCAAGGGATGATATCATCTACTAATACTGCACTATGACATCAATGAAAAATAGTTTTGCCTTGCGCATGGACTACTCTACTTGCACCGAAAGTTGCATAATTTTCTGAATTTCCGGGTTGCCTAACTTCCCTTCTCAGTACAAGTTCCAACTTTTCAATGGTCCCGCTCTCAGCTCTGTAACACTAATTGTAAGTAGACTACATAGCAGCTTCCACGACGTCTCACGACGATATATCATCAGCGTCAACACGTTTAACTAATTGAGATAATAA
This sequence comes from Andrena chrysosceles, assembly GCA_963855975.1. Classification (NCBI taxonomy): domain Eukaryota; kingdom Metazoa; phylum Arthropoda; class Insecta; order Hymenoptera; family Andrenidae; genus Andrena; species Andrena chrysosceles. The sequence continues at coordinate 1,203,620 of OY979766.1, read as the reverse complement.
ACGAATGCGATTCACGAAGCACTTTTCGCTCCGTTCGATGCTCCTTACGATCCGTTACCCGCGACGCCATTGAACTGCACCCCCACTCGATTACAAGTCGAAGCTTAAGACATCAAACCCATACTCGCGTACTCGGGTACTCGCGTTGTACGTCATCCTCCATTGAATTCATTCGTCATTCCGCGGGGGCATAATACCGACGCGTATACAGAGACAAACGGGCCCCCATCAATTCCATTAAAAATGACGTCGACGCGAATTCGAGACAAGACGGTGATTCACGTGCGCGGAGCTGTAAGGTGGAAGTCGGAAGATGGAAAGTAACGTTTCGATGTTCTCGTTGCAAGATACTCTCGCTGTAAGTGTTCGCCGGATGCTTTAGAAAGTTTAAATTCTCTCGAGTTACCGGGAGGGCGGCGATACGTGTAATAGCGGCGCAGAAGAAATATAGCGGAAAAATAGCATCGCGGTGAATAAGCAGTTCTAAGTAGGAGCCGCGGTAAAAATTCGATGTTACGAGGCTCGTAAAGTTATGAATTTCATCGTAGTGGTTCCCCAAGAGAGAATTGTGAATGAAATTCGGGTGGAACGCGCAGAAATAAAAGAGGAACGGTGGACCTAGAAAAAGCTTAATAACGTGTCCAGGGAGAAGTGGTCTCCGATAATAGGAATTAAATCGGGTTTCTACACATCCATGTCTTCATTATGCAAGAGCTGGAAGCACGGTAAATACGTCCATGCATAATTTTCGCGGACGTATTTATATTCCAGTTTATTAACAAACTGCCGCCAGGTGTTTGAGTCGCTCTTGTAAATTGTCCACGGTTCACCGATCGCGATGACACCCCGGAATATACTCGATATCTCTCCGTTACGGGATAATTTAAAGACGAGGCATTTTATTCCCTCGCTACTGGAGCACCGAATTAATTGCCGCGGAACAAATGAGGCCTGACAAGTGAAAGTATGCGAGGAAATTATACGACGCTAAATTAAAGTTTATTAAACTTCGATACGCGCTGCGAGGACTCTCAAAGAGCAATCGAACGGGGCGCTTCGTTATCGAGGCTTTCACGACGGCTGCTATTGAAAATTCCGCCGGGAACGTCCGTGGGAACACGGGCGAGGCGAAGAATATATAATTGCCGATAAAAAGTTGGAGCTGCAAATTAGCAGAAAGTGAAAAACGAAAGGGGCGACGTTGGATTGCGAGCGGATATCTCGCGCCGGGCAAAACAGAGGAATGGTCCGCACGTTTTTCCTTCGGGGAGCGAAGCCTCGCGAGCATCGCCGTTCATAATTCACTCTCTCGCCTAACGTATCGCGATAAGAAAGTATATTGAGGCGCGAGCACAATGCACCGCGGTTCGAACGGCTCGTGCATTATAAATGTCCCCAATCAACCCTCGGCGGAAGGCACGTTAAAGCACGTCACGGGGAACTTGTCTAATCGACGTGCATTCGTTGCGATAAAAGATTCAACGGGTCAGCCTGCCTAGGAGGAGGGCTGTCGGCGATCCTACACGATGCCACTGTCTACGGAAGACTAACGACTATCTGGGAATAAACAGCTGCCCCGTACACGCTTCGAATTGCTTAACCCCTTAAGCGGCAAGCGTGCTTCTTCCTCTTGAAGGTAAGATATCAATCGGAACCGTCGATCACCGTAGGTGTTACCAAACTCGGCAAGAGGCTCTGCTGCCGTGCATACGCGCGTTTATTGTCTCGATTCCCGGGAACGATGAGGGGGCTAATGAGCCAGCCACCGGCGCGACCTACTTATTTAGTTTCTCGGCCAGCGAATCGCTTGTTCCCTCGGCCGTTTTATAAGCCGCCAGTAAACCAGAGAATTTCGCCTCTGTGCTAACGTGACTAACGGTAAATTAACAACGAGTAAACACCACGATTGGAGGGACCGGGCTGGCGCGGATCATACACGCTGGACTTTCTTTGCGGACAGGAGTACGCGCAACGGTGTCTCAGCCCTCTCGGGAGTCTCGGGGCGCGGCTACGAATCCGCTTACCACCCAGGAGTAATTTCACCGGAGCGTAAAACCTTTTTACGATACCTTAATCGTCCCCGTGGCCCCCGTCGCGTCGTTTCCATCGTGTCACGGCTGCCCGGTCGCGGCTCCAAAGATCGTACCGTTTCGCGGCTACCGAACGAGCATGCCCGTGCGTAACTGATGACGAAATGCGCGTGCTGTTAAAATCATGGTTTTTTGCCGGGACACCGATGATAGTTGACCACCATACGGGACACGGCTACGCCTTCGGCTTAATTTCATTATAATTCTGGACGACTATGGGCGGGATTAATTGCTTTCGTAGACCGCTTTCACTTCCGTTCGGGCCTCGATCTTCTCCCGCGGGCACAATGACCGTTTTTAATTGCCGTCGTATAAATGTCTCTCCGGCGACTACGTCCACCCCTCGGGATATTAGGAGCAGCGTGACGTTTCTTTGTGAAGAAACGAGGAGAGCATTGATAATAACAACTCTGCTAAACGATGTGTTATGCCGGAGTACAAGGGACGATTTAAAGTCCAGCCGCGGGGACGGGTGATCCCGGTAATCCGCGCGTGATCGTTATTACGTATACAGATCGTGGAATGAAACGAACGTTGTTCATTTCGACTGTGACGTTTCTCGTTCCAATGGCACGGTGCGGCGAAGAGGCGAAGTCCAATAAAGAGAGAGAGAGAGAGAGAGAGAGAGAGAGAGAGAGAGGTGAACGCACGGGCGCTTGTGTATCCGATCGGGTTGCAACATGAGCGTAACGTGACTGATACTCATTTATGTTTACACGTAAAAGAAGAGGAAGGAGGTTTTAAAGGTGAGTATGCAACAACACCGCCCGACTCCTCAAAGCTTACGGAGGTTGAATACCCTCGACAGCCGAATGGAGGACTCGTTCGACGCTTCGATAGTCTGGCCCAAGAGCCACGGCTACGCGACGCTCCTCGAATCGTTTCGTTTATCTCGAGCATCGTCGTTTCGCGATGAATAAACAGCGACGGGGGTTCTTCGAAACAATTTAATCTACATAAGCTAACAGCTACCTGTCTCGTCTCGTCGCCCTACGCGGAGATTTCAAGCCCTCGGCGGAATGTAGCCCTGGCGCAGTGCACCAGTGCAGTGTGTACTCGTCCATAATTGCTTGAATTAATCCACGCCTTGGGAGGATCGAGGACCATGTTCAAATAGACGAATACTTCTGTCATTAAGAAGAGTAAAAAGTCTGATTGATTTCTTACACAGGCTCCGTGCATGCTTGTATTTTTGCGTCATAAAACTACCAGAGTTCATGAATCTGTCAACTGAAGAAATAATTACGTACGGCACCGTACGGCACCGTACGCCTGAATGGCATTGTGCTCCGCCACGAAGCTTGACTCGTGATCGAGGCTCGAAGCACAGAAGCGAGGGAAACGCTACAAGCGAAGGAGGGCAGGTAGGAGTGGAGATGAAGAGGCAAGAAGAGAGTGTTTCTGAAATCTACGGTGCCACAAATAAGAGATAAAGCTGGCCTGGCACCTCCGTATCTAGGATCTGGCCCTCGTATCACCGAGGCTCGAGGGATAAGGCGGAACGGAGCGGCCCTCCTCCTACTGGGATCGTAGACCTTAGATTGAATTATCGGCCAGATCGATTCCAAATTCAACCTCCCGTTTCCGTGCCACCGCCGGTGTCGTAGCCATCGTCGACGCGATCGTTGGCGGAGTTAAAACTGACGGACCATCAACGAGTCGGGCAATTAATCCTAGCGGCGCGGCGGTCACGGTACAGCGGCCCTCGGCACTATCAGAGTCGCACGTCAGATATTAAAATATAGATCGTGCGTAGTTACGACACGAACGATCTTTAAGATTGTTATTCACGCGAGTGAAATATCAGCCGGAATCTCGTTCGCTGCCCCAAGGCGGCGACGAATGCGGTTTCCAATGTGCTAATTGAAATAACACACACGACCGGAACGATTTCCACGAGGGCGCATTAATCACCGGGCCGCGATTAATTAGGGGCGAGAAAGGCCCTTTGATAATGAAACGTCGTAGCTCGTTAGCGGTCTTCGACGGCCCAGTCTTCTTCGTCACAGTCGAGTGTCACGGGAAAAAGTGTTAAGCAACGCGGTCGGTCTCACAATCAGTGACAAAAATTACGACAAAACGGCGAAGGTGTTTCGCTCCGATATCGATCTTCGTTTGTTAACGGATTCATTAAAATTTGGCGGGCATATACTTACATTATACATATGTACTTCCAATAGGTTCGATTTACTCCCTCATTTGCTCGTGATTAAGTGCGCCGGTTCTACCACAGCAAGCGAGTACGATCGGTGAAAAGTGTGGTCAGATACAATTGTTGATACACCAACGTGCCCGCGTGCCCGAATTCGCAGGCACGTGAAACGCAATGGGCGGTATAATATTTTAGGCCCCGTCTGCTCTGGGAGTCGTTAGAGGACCTTTGCCTGACCAAGCTTGACCCAAGGTAGCCAAGAACGAAGGAAGCATCGGAGTGACGAAGGAACAAAGGCGTTGAAATTATCGTGCCGATCCGTATCGAGTTCTCTCATCTTGTCAGTGCTAACATCGAGATGTCCGAACTCGTCATAATCCTCCCCGAAGTTGTTTCAGCATTGTGTCGCCTCGCAACCGGTTGTGATTCGTGCGCGCCTGTCCGGAGCTATCTTGACCTATTCAGATTCGTCACTTAAAACCTGTTCGGACACAGCACGACCCGCATCACCGTGGCGGGACCCGTTTGCATTCACACGAAATTGACTTAGGCCTTTTCTTTGATCCGTGCAACTGATTCAACTAACCCGAACTCGCCCGGCCCAGTTTGGATAGCCCGTTTATCTACGAATAGAATCGAGAGGCCAATCTCCAGATATTCCGTAAAGGAATCCATTTGATCGCACCAGGTGCACGGTGCGCTCGAGACGTGCCCGAGGCGAAGGTATCGCAACAAACGAAAGCGAAACACAGGCGATGATAGATAAACTATTCGGGAGATCGGTAGATACCTATGTACCTACTTTCGTTGGTCGGCGGTAAACGTTAGCAGGCCGACTAGTTCGGAATTTATCTCCCATTGAACGGGTCCTACCATAAAATTTAATTAGAATTGGATTCCCATTGAGCGGCACGATGCTCCTAATAGTTAAGCGACGGGACAAGAATTTCGTAGCGCAACGTGTAATAACAGGATACCGAGAAACGTATGTACGCCCGTTTTTCTCCGTTTTCTCCGCGCGGCCGCGGGTTTCAGGGTGGCTTCGAACAGCCAGCAGGGGTCTTTAATTAGCGGACTATTTAGCTTTTATCTTATCGCCGTTGAGGATCGGATAAGTTACGTGTGCCCGCGCGTAGCTTTCTATCTGGGGATACCTACGTCGTCCGCGGGGGGAGATAGAGGCTTCCTTCGGTGGACGACCTTTTAACTCCGCCGTTGAGGAATACGCCGGCGAAAGAGGACGCGAGAAGTGAGAAGAGGAGCCGAACGGTAGGATGCAGCCCGCGTGGTACTTACCTTAACAACCCGACAGATTTGTGAAGACCGCCTTGATAAAAACGCACAATTACCGGGGCCGTCTCGGGACATACGTTAAGCCTGGCCGAGCCTTCAGCATTTTTACCGGGTCGTTTGCTTTATGCGCGATGGCCGGCATTATTTCGAGTTTCCTGCGCCGCCGTAAACGCGAGCCACTCCTGAAAAAGAAAATCACGGGTATTCATAGGTCGTCTTCGAACGGACCGACGTTTTTGCCTCGGACGAGGATCGTTAGGAACCAAAATGAGGTTGTTGTTGCGTGAAAAATATCTCCTCTTTTTGTGTATTAATTGGATCAGGTTTCGGAAGAACTGTGTTGATAAAAATGGTATTTCTTAATTCTTGGGTTTAACGCGAGGCATGGTTATTCAATGCAGTCCATAAATGACATTTGTTACGCAACGATTTAACCTACTAACGCCCAGTAAAAATGGATTATCTCTGGGAAACCTCTAGGCGTTAATGGGTTAACAGTTTTGCATCGCGCGTAACGCGAGTGGTGGACGAAGGGTTCGGTGGAAAGCGGCGGCGATTAAAGTGCGATTACGGCTTACGCGATACGTGAAAAATTATGAAAATTTCATCTCGGCCCATGCAAATGTTAACGATCGGTAAGAGTATCAGGAGTTCGTATTATTGCGTGCAGTCGGCCGGTAATTAGAGCCCACTAATGGATTCTAAACTGTCAATTACGAGTCTCCGGCATCACGAATGTACGCCGCGATACCGCATATATTTTCATAGCGCATAACGATCACGGGACATGGGATACTCGTCCATTTGCGGCGTGTAACTGTTATTTAGCATCCCACGTGATTCATAACTCGACCGAGACAAGATCGTTCGGACATTTCCCGCGGAAACCGGGATACTTTAAGCGCGACAACATTTTAGCACGATTGACATTTACATAAAGACTTATCTGCTGCCCCGGGATTCGATTTTTTTTAACGAGCTTTGTTAACATAAATAAATCGCTACTTATCGCCGACACTTTTCCCCGGCGAATTTCAATAATGTTGAAATCACGGATCGTAAATATTAATAGACCCGCGGTGCGACCGTGTACTTTTGCATTCGGCTTGCGTAATTCGTCGACCCTCGAACCGCGCCGTCAGCTAGCTGCCAGTGATTATTGCCAACAGGCGACAAATTAAATTGCAACGGGTATCCCGGCCGCGAGCCGCTCAAAGATGTGATTAAATACACGGAGGATAAGCATTAGACCCAATTCCGGCCCCTGTTGACCGCTGAAGCCAGACAACGTATGTAGTTTTCCATGCCCGCGCTTTGCCCGGCAATTTCGTCCGCAATCATAGAGACAAATGAGAATTGCCGAGTGACATTAGCACTGATTACGGACAGGATTGCTAATCTATTTATAATTGTGCTGCCGCTCGGTGTCCCTAAATGCGATACCAATTAACGTGCAATCGTTTGTGCACGCATCAAGGATGGTCTATAGACACGATAAACGGCAAACAACCGCCCGGATCGCGAGCTGCCAAAAATTAGCAAGCGTATACATGATCGAGCATGCAATTATCATTCTGCCATTTATTCACCTGTCAAACGGTGAATGATCTATCCCAAAGAAACCGATATGCTTCCAGATAGACGTATCACGTGGTATAACGCGCGTACGAAACATTTCCCACCGGTGAACAAAGAATTCGCCAACGTTTGCCTAAAGCCCTAAACCAAATTCGTTTAGTCATCACTTTGGCAATGCACCGATATCACGGAGGATTCTAAAAGTATGCGAGTAAAGTGATTCTGCGTAACACTCGTTCGTGGTTATTGGTGAATTAATTAGAGTAAACAGGCGTGCTCGGGCTTTGACGCTGTATCAAGTAATAATCGAACGGCCGCCACGTTTAACGAGAAAGTACGGTTAGGGGCGTCACGAATTCGTTCTGGAATGAAATCCGTCGTTCCTGGGAGCGTCATTAATTCTTCCGTAGTTTCTTGTGGGACGAACTTGAACGAGGCTTCTGTAAGATTAGCGCAACGTTCTGAGGTCCTCTGGTGTCACCGCAAAAAAGGATTCCTCTAACAAGAAATTGTTGTACTTAGAAGTCGCGGTCGGTTGAACGGTTACCGGCAAGATTGCCGGGGCTGTTCTTTAATGCCTGTGACCATGACACGAGGAATGCCGAGGGAACAGTTTCCAGTACTCACCTTAGAATGCAGTGCAATAAATCTTTCACCGGTGTTTAACACGATGGTCCCCAAAATGATTTTTCCAGATCTTTCCCAGGTACCCGATAATGACTGAACAATGCTTTCAGGAACAATGGAATATTTGTGGATCGTGTTAAGTAGTAGTTACGGCGTTGTAAAAGTTATTTTTAGCTCGACGAAGACAACCTACTGCTCGGCGGTGCGAACATTTTCAGGGCCACAAGCTTTATCCTATAATAATCTATGTATAAGCTGGAAAGGTATTGGAAGGACAAAAGAACCCTTCGAAGAGGGCACGGAGAGGTTCTCTGTTAAATGTGTAAGAAGGTTGCGAAGTGGATTGCCCCTTTAATAAAACAGCCGGTACACGAAGCGACTCGTGCTCGTTGTAGTAAGAAATCAAGACTAATAAGTTTGATTTAATAGCTACGGAATGAAATAACTTTGGCCATGATGACCCGTAACAATTAAAACTTGGCGCATTATCTGCTACGACTTACCTCCCACCTTACACCGCGAACCACTCCGCGCCCTGGTGAACTTTGTATTATGATCCACGGTTATGGGGCCGTTTTCATGGGATTACGATGGTACTACCCTTTTTCATCTCCTCGGCGAAGGATGTCTTATTGAATCTCGATAAAGAGACTCAGTCCTTCGCCTGCACAAAGAAGCCGGAGTTTTCTATGATAAACATTCATAGCTTCGTACACGCGGAAAGTTGAAGTTCGTAAAAGCTGATCGCTTGTAAAATAGATAAACTACCCTCTATTCAAAACGGCACTATACTGTTTTACCTATATGTTTTATGGGAATCTGAGAGCGTAGAGTAAGTACTTACAGGAGTGCCATTTTCAGTTTCCACACCATGGAAGAACTATTTCTCTTTATTCGCCAAATGGTCCACCTTAACTGCCTATACACTTTTCCTTCACTCTCGTGAATAGACACTGTACGCCTCTGAATCCTCGCGGACAACCCTGTACCTTGCTCTAAAACCAAAAGGTTTCATTCATAGTAGACTCCTCCCTCTACACTCTACAGTCTACAGTAATTCTCATTGCTGTTTCATAGACTTGAAGAAAGCAGTAATTGTTCATTCAGTGGAATATCGGGCGTTGTAAAATAAGAAGCAGGTAAACAGGTGGTCCCGGACCATTCAGATAAACGAATCACATTAAATTACATGTTTCCCGTAGTTCGTGCTATTGTTCGACAAAACGCTACACGCGGCAATGAAGTAAGACGGCGTTCGCGTAGGGGACAACTAATAAATTCGTATTAAGCTTTGTGAAAGTACTGCGGGGCGATATCGTATTTCGTGATACCACGCACCGGTAGTTTTATTACTTAGGCTTTGCAGTAGTAAATACATTTCCGACCTCCTCTTCCCTTTCAAAACCGCGTGCCTCGTAAACCGGATTTTATTGAAACACTTATCTCATCAGAGGTATCGGACGTAAAAGTCTTACGATCCTACGAATTTATCGTAAATCGCCGCTTAGTCGTTTTGTTATCCGGTGCAGAACGCGCCAACAGAATGCGCGCTATTTAATTACACCGTTTAGCCAGCGCAACGGCTTAAACGATGCATCGAAGTTAGCCGCGCTTTACCTATGTAACGCGAGACGCGCACAGAGTTCTCACCCGTCAGGGCGCGAGCGAGAGTTACGCGAGTGCCAGTGGTCGGCGAATAAATAATTAAAAATTTAACGCCGACAGAAAATTGGCAATTCTCGAGATTACGCTGAAATATGGCCCGTTCGGTGTCGTGAAAACGATTATGGGATAAATTTCGAGATAACGCCCGTAATGGATCAGCATTTAGTAGGTAACATTCCCGCGATTCGTCGAGTAAGTATCTCTGACAAATTTTACAGGCGGAACGGTATGAGCGGGATCGAGGAGTTTCCCCGGATTTTATTTGTCACTCGCGAGATTTCCTCGACCCACTGACGCTAAGCCCCTCCCAGGGTCTTAATGTCCGAGGATAAAGTTTTTCACCGCAATTACGGCGGAATTTCGCAAACAAGAGTGTATCCCCGCTGCTTTAGCAACGCAGTTCTTCACGATTAAGAGGACTACGCAAACTAACTGTAGGATGCACGTGCGTGGCGTCGCGAAATTACGGCTTAAACTACGGGCAAAGACAATGAATAAAACAGACTCCACTGGCTTTTTGGCAGGTAAACTCTTGCCTCTCCTCTCGAAACGTTCGCAGACGAGAGTCGCGTATGAATGAGTTAAACAATCGTCGAAGTAGGTGACATGAAAATGTCAGAGGGCTACGTAGCGTTCTCAGAAGCTTGGAACTACTTAGAACTGTTTCAGAAGATTATGTAATAAATGTTTAACTAATTATTACATAATAAATTATAATAATAATTTAAATTGGTAGACACACGTTATGCAAGAGAATCGCAAGGTTTTACAGCAAAATTTGCACCTCTAACACAGTCGCACCGAGTTTAGCTGTGCACAGTGTGGGCGTAACCTGATATCAGAATACCATGCGCGGAAGTAGAACGTAAAGGCGCCTCGTTTAGTATGAGCGTTGCATCACAGACACGATAGCGCTGCATAATGCCATGGATGAGAATACTTTGAGCGTAACGCAGAAATGCACGGAGGTTTCGTGCGTTATTCCGTCGTATTTTATTAGCGACTGCCCCCTTGAAATGTAGAGCCCGCTCGTTTATCATCATCAAACAGCAACCATTCCGTAATATCATCCCTTGTAATACTTTAACTTATGGCCACGTATACAGAGTGTGGATGTTACAAGATAAGATGCAGCGTACCTACATAAACGTTTCCCCGTTTTTACAAAACTTCTGAAACACGCTATAAGATATAGAGCAATAAAAATGTGTCGATAGGCATCCATTCATTTCCGAAATTCGTTGACTTGAACGACCAGGCACGCGATAGAAATGTCCCTTCCCAGCTGCACCCTCGCGTTCGGGTAATTACACGCGTTTCAATAATTAATCAACCACCCCCTCTAGTAGGCAGGCGTAGGTGTTTCACGGTTCGCGTTCAGGGATGGCAGAACGGCGACGTTTGCTTACCAGTGGACGGAAGTAGGATGTCGTTTAGCACAAGCGCTGCGTCGTAGCAATGATAGCGCCACGTAATACTACGGATGAGACTATCTGCAGAGCGTAATGCAGCAGTAAGAGGGGGAGTGTGCAGAGGGGGGTCAGGAGCATGGGAAGTCGAATGAGTGGGGTGCGAATATAGGATGATTATGTCACGGTATGATGTATGTGGGTTGGCAAGCAGCCACGCGGTCACCCAGCCGCAGCATAACGCTCTCCCCGTGTATCTCTGTCCCCCCTCCGTCTTCTCCTCTTTGTAACGTGAACGTTTATCCACGAGCATCTTCCTTCGAACACACTCGCGCGGAAGTTTAATCTGATTTCGACTCGTCAGTCTCCTCCCCTCTGTCGTAATGAGAAATTATTATCGTCCGGCGTTATCGGATCTGAATTTTAACGAGGACGTTGACGAATAGATCGATACATTTTGTTGTGTCCGGCATCCGTGCCGGAGAACACGGGGGAGAGATATTAATATTGCATGTAGTAGGTATGGGCCGTTTCGAAACTGTTCGCCGAAACACTCGCCGTCGCGCCGCTTGGAGCTTCTGGAAACTAATTCGTGAGAATTGAATTAAGATTTATTCGTATGAGACGAACACGCCGTGTCCTCCGCAGTAAACCGAAAGCACCGGGCGATATTGGGGTATTCGCGATTTAATATCTTCTCAAGGAACCACTTTCGAAATACGTAATTCCCGTGTGGTTTAGAGCTGTTCCGCCGCAGTTATGACATCGCATTAGGGTTACGGCATGGGGTCGCACCTCGGTGGATTGCGAGTAACCGTTCTTTAGGGACGAACCCCGTGCGCTATTACACTGTTTTAATATGCCTGCGCGAGATTCGGCTTATGAGGCATATATACCTACATACGTATGCCCGTTCGTACCTATATAAATGTTACACGTATGGCGGAAACGGGGATAGGGTATAATGTCGCTCTAGCCGCAACACGACAGTGCACGTGAAACCAATTTCTCGTAGGAAGCAAGCTTTCTGAACATTGTCGCCATCTGTTCCGGAATTAATCGTTCGTTCGCGTATTATGACAACGTTGCATATAGAATTCATGTAAATTCAAACGCGCCAGAAATTTAATCTACACGGCATCACACGCTTGTTGCATTAATGCGTGCACTTTCCTACGCGACTCACCAATTAATGTGTCGACGAATAACTATCGATCTTCCCATTCGGTGCGCTCGAAACCAGTCTCGCATTTAAGTTTTAAATCGTCGGAATCATTTTCTTCTTCAGTACAGAGTGTACCTTTAATAATGCATCCTACTTTTCAGTTGGATCGATCGTTTTTTCTACTATTTCAAAATGGTGCGCGATGCGATCGAAAATCACTGCTACGTAAGTAAGTCTCCAACCTTTGTGGCTCCCTTATCCAAACATCGACCCGGCAATCGAAACGAATTGTAATCAGCGCCCGGTTCAACTTTGGAAATTTCGCTCGATGAATACGGGGTGCACGGTTGTCGGGCTCATTTCAACCCATCCTCCCGCGATCATCTTGATTTTGCGGTGTACCGTTCCACCCTGGCGAGCGAGCCGCCTGAAGGGAAGAGTCCGTTGATTCTACGCCGCTGATCGTCAAAGGAAATTCAGCAAACTCGCCCGATGCCGCTTGAAAACTTTCACAACGAGTTGCCACGCGGGCCATGCGTTCTCGCAGAGGAGGGCGAGAGTCGCGGTAAGTTGTTGGTGATCGCGTTGGTGAACACCATCCGTGGTTTACGGGTGCAGATAAGACACCGGGGGCAAGGGAATCCACGTTTACTTCTTTCTTTTCTCCTTATCGCACGCGCATCCTGCCTGCATTCAATTTAATCGAACCGATGTTCCGTTAGCCCGCTAAAATACGGCGCGCTCCTTCGAATTCATTCGGTATACGGCGTCAGCGCCCGCTTCTTCGTCGCCTCTGCGCTTCCCCGAGTCGTATTTATGCGCCTTGTCGCGGAGTTATACGCGTGCATAAACGCGTGTACGTACCGGGCCCCGAAGGAACGGGAAGAGGAAAAAGTGCCGGAGGGAGAGTCTCCAGAGGGAGAAGGAGGACCACGCGTGCGGCGTGCCGTAACGCAACAACGCCGCGCACCGCTCTCTGTGGACAGTTAGACCCCTTGCCTGCCGGTTGGCATGCGCATTTATTACTTAATGCTTACAACCGTACATAAACGCGCCTTCGTGACTACACGTTATTACACAGTCCGTGCAAGCCTCCAGATTGGACTATTCAAAACCCTCCGGCGAGCTCGAACCGCTTCGCTGACAGGCAATTCGGATAATTTAATTGGTCGCCTGCGCACCAGGCGTCTCGTATAAGAAAATGGGCTTCATCGAGTTACGCGGATCTTGCGAATTGAACGCGGTAAATCAGATTCAATTCACATTCCTCGCCTGCTGGATAAATCCTTCCTTTCAAGACCACTTTCAATGGTACCCTCCACTATGATCAACTTGACCTCCAAGGATAGTAGTTTACACATTACCAGGCAAAGTCCAGTAATAGACTTTAGCAATAATAGGCAGAATAAGAAAGAACCAGAAAAATGCATTCCGAGTGTCGTAGCAATGCGTGCATGTAAGTACCTACATAAGTACACTCGTCGCAGAGCGCAATGCTCTTTGGAATTCCGCGAATCAAGGAGTACCTGGAACCGGGCGAAGCGCGAAGGGGATCAGGTGGCTTATTCGCGATCGACGTGTTAATTACACGCGCGGCGACGAGGCCGCGCTTAATCGAAGGAGGTCGATCGTCTCGTCCAGGTCGTAAACCGCGCACCGGCCAGTTCGGTGGATCGGGACACGGCGACGATCCTCATCAGGGGGATCGCGGTGGTTTAAGGCAGAAAACGGATACAGGTTCCGTGGAGCGCGCCACGGCTGCGCGTAGTGTAAGTTGGCACACATATCGGACACGGCCAATAGTATTCAGAAGCAAAGTATTCGAGGCCCAGAGTGGATGGGTCTACGTGATCGGAGTTCCCGATACTGTGGTCAGACTTATGGTGAGCCCTCGCGAATCGCATCCCGTGCAATAAATGTTGTAACGTATACCGGGGTCCCGGTATACCTACATGCTCTCAGGCACCGGCCGCCGCTCTGATACCGGCACGGACTTTATTTAATTAATGTAACCGATACGTACGGCCGTGTAAATGCAACCGCCCGGCCGCTCGTTTCAATCGTTCATTTGTATCACGCGCCTACTGGCGGCCGTGCGAATTCGAGCAACCGCTCCACTGCGCCGGTTGTACGTTCCGTTTGATGGCCGAACGTGGTTAAATACGTGTACTCCCGGGGTATCGGATTGTTATCGAGCAACGCCGCCGGGAGCTTCTGAAAAAGAGAAAGCTAAGCGATCCCGGGGCGAGCACGGCCGAATACAGCCTCGATTTACGCTCGTAACGAGGTTTCGGTGTAGCGATACGATTTATAATTTCACTTCACCTTCTGCGCGAATTATTAAGTTCAGTTTTCAAGGACCTCCTTTGCGTGTCCCTCCAGCAGGAAGCTACGAATTCTCTGGAAAGTCGTCCACGTTCCCCGCCGACGGCAGGCCGGCGAGTTGGTCAGCATAAATGCATATTTCGTGTACGACACGCGGCGAAGAATTCGCCACTTATCTCGCGCGAACTTCGAGTACTTTCGACCGCCGCGCCGCACCGATTATCGTGGCAACAGTTGGTTTCGCCCGGCCACGGGAGGGGCCCGTATTTATAGTCGATGATACATTACATCCGCGACTTTTTATTCATCCGTTCCCTTTGCGCGAGATAAACCCTTTATATACGAGCTCGCCTATACGCTGCATTTGAATATCTGCAAGCCGGGGGCGAGAAATAGGCACTCGTTATTAAAGGAATCTCAGTGGACCAAGCTATGAGGCTTCGTACAAACGAAACACCGTTTTCAACGTTGTTCTCGCGGGAATGGGGTTCAGCTCGCGCATCGCCGCCAGAGGCCGCGTAATGGCATTCCTCGGCGTTTTCGTATTAACCACCGCCCCCCCCCCCCCCCCCCCGAGATTTCGGACATTAATTGGGCTCCTACGCACAAAGGGCTACCAAATTCGGCGTGTAATCAGATACTCGGTGCAGGGCACGCTACGGGTTTCTATGAGGACCGGTTGCGGCACGCTGCACGACCGGTTGAGTCATCCCACTGGACTCAACGCGGCCCTCGGGGTAGAAGCTGCTACGACGCGACGCCCGCGATCCCGAACCGCGAAGTCCCCGTGCTCGTAGCCCCGCGTCTGCGACCGTTTTTCCCCGATCCCACGGCCGTCGGACAAGAATTCCTAGGACCCGTGATCGTTCGCGAGAATTCACGGTGGCGTTTAAGCTTTAACAGACACCGACAGCCCCTTTTTTTCGCAGGAATTTGCCATTGACTGGACCGCGCGAGGCGCATACCTCGTTGAAGCCTTACGGCGAACGGGCTGCGCCTTTCTCTATGGTTACTACTTAGGAAATTTTATTAACGAAGGAAGCTTGCGATTTTGACGTATAACAGCTTATGAATGCAAATGAATTTTTTTCCGGGTGTACCACGAACACGTCTCTCCGTACGTCCATTTATTGGGTCGTCCTCGTTACGCCCGTTGGCAACGACCGGCCGCGAAGAATACCCACTTTCGAAAATAGCCGGACTCGCAACGCTACCCGAGAAAACTGCTATTTGCTTAGCGAATACTCGCTGATTATCGATAGGCGGCCGCGCGAACACGCTACGATACAGAATCAAGAGAAACGCCACGTTGGACGGTCCAGGAGCGACGAAGAGGGGGCGAGGAACGGTGAAATAAGAAGGAAAAAGAGCCGTACGATTGAAACAGCGTTCGTGCTGCCTCACAGGTTGATATAAACACTCGCCGTTTCCGCAGGATACGATCCGCAACTCGCGAATAACCGTTATAGGGTATTGCCGGGGCTCGTATCGGGCAACGTTCAATTTCACCGTCCCAGCGGCGAAGTAATGGTACCCCACGGGTGCGTCTACGAGGCCGATGGGGCCACGTCGATGCATCGTCATTCCCGCATACCGACGTCTAATTATTCACCGCGGAACATTGATTCTGGAACGGCAGGGCTCGCGCGAAACGAGTGCTAAAGCGTGCCAGGTAATCTCGCGCCGCGCCGGTCGGATACCGAACGCGATTAAACGAACGTGTCGAGTGACGACGCACCGAGACAGAGTTAATCACACGCTCCGCGGCGTTATTAAAATCTCCTGGATTTACAGCAGTCGCCTATCAACGTATTATTAGCCGCGTTAAACGAAATTTTTATGGTACGGTGAACCGCTCGCCGCTTCTGTCTCATTCATCGCGATAATTGCCGCTCATTGCGCCATGTTATCGGGGGGGGGGGGGGGAGGGGGGGAGGGGGGAAGGCTGTCGCGACAGAAAACGAAATAGATTAAAGTTGATGCGTAATGGTCTCGACAGGGCTGGACGGTTAATGAGAAAAGTAGCAGGATCCCCGGTGGAAAACGTACAATCTGCCTCGCGCGCCGTTGGCTTCTTGTTTGGCCGTGAAGGCGACGGGATGTCGGCCATGGGCGGGCAACATTTTTATTACGGCCCCCGAATCGCCCGTTAAAAATTAAGGCGTCGACACGGCGAACCGATGTCGCTGTGAAAAATAATTCAAAGCGTGGACGGCGGTATCAAAGAGCGTTTAAGACCGCTTAATTCGCGTTGGTTCGAAGCGGTAACGGCAGCTGCCGCGGCAGGTTGAGCAGGAGACGTTGACAACCCCTTACTAATGTCCGTAATTCCTTATTCCCCGGGGACCATTTATAAAACGCCACCGGTTGCTTGTCCCGTCGTTGAGATCCCCGGGATAATTTGTTTGAAATTTGGTCCGCGGATTACAGAAAGTGTAACACCTTGATTAATATCGCAACTAACTTCGAGAGGTGAATCGAGCAGTTGGCTTGCGAGACGCGCACGTAAAACGCACGCCTTTGATTTGTGTGTTTCTCTGCTTTCACTGCCGTTACGCGTTCTTCTTACTACAACACCGCCAACCCCGCCCACGCCCGTTATTTTTGTTGTCGCGCATTTTTCTTGACGCGTTTGAAATGGAATCGGAACGAATTCTTGACGCGCGCGATTAATTGTTTCTCGCACCTACTATAACAACAAAAAAAAAACAATTATACGCGATTGTCGCCTCGTGTCGCAACATCGAGAATTTTTAGGTACTTATTTTGTTATTCGATAAAAACCTTTAAACGTTTTCTCTAATTAAAACTTTGCAATTAAAGATTAACCGAACATCAGAACTAAATCCCCTCCTCAGAGTTATGATACATGAAACGAATATAAAATAACGTAGTTAATGATAGCTTCAGTCGATTACTATTTCCTGCGAGCAGCGACTCCGAGGCAGCCATTTATTACGTTAGCTAGCCGTTTTGCGGGATTCTCTGCGTTACGACGAACGTTACGATTCAATTATTTATGGCTGTATCGTGGAATATCGCTATGCTAATAAGGAGATAAACGTGAATATCAGTGGGATGTATATTTAATTGCGTTTAGGAAATCTTTCAGCGTGTACGGGAGAGACAAGCTCGGAGGAACAGCGAATAATAAACAACTTCTTTCATCCTACTTCGGGACTTGAAAATACTTATCGTTAGACGTACGCGAACGTGAGCACACATACTCTACGGAGATTTTACAACAGCGTCGATAAATCGTAAGCGAACAAACCGCTGAAAATTAGCCGCAGTTTCGCGGTTCTTCGCTACTCCACTCAACGCCAACGTGTCGGAGACACTGTATGGCAAGAATGTTGCTTGGAGTATCTCCGTTCCAGAGGGAGAGCAAGTGCTGTTCACCTTAATCGCCTGTCGCGAAAAGTTAGAATAATTTCAAACATGAGGGTAATTCGCTGGACACCTCGAACGTAGATACTTTTGACGAAAGCCCTTTGGGGGAAGAAGGATCGATGGTGCGTCGCCTTGATTTGTACGCCGATCATTCACTGGCCTCTGGATTCCACTTCGTAAAAGGGAGGCGAAAGAGTGAAGGGCGAGGGGGGCAACGTGCGTTCGCGATAGGAATGCACGCCATGGCAAACGCGTGATATACGACGGAAATGATAGGAGGGTGAGCAAGGCTGGACGGGGCAAGGTCGTCCCATGAGCCACTATCCTGGCGTGTATTGAAATATTTGCTATGGAATTCCCATAAAACGTAGGTAGGATACGAACGAATGAATGGACGGACGACCGGTTTGCGCTCGCACCCACGGCCCATGCACCGTTGGGATTCATAATTCTTGCAAGAAACTTTTTATCGGTATTTTCCACCTGTACGCACCCCAAGACATAAGGGCTCATTCTCGGCGTATATCTCACCGGGGCCAAATCTTTTTCCAGACATTTCTTCATCGCTCGTTTCCCTCCATTTATCCCGAAAGGTACAGTTGTTTGTCACGAACCAAGTATCGGCTAAGGCAATTCTCTCCAAAGTGTACGTAATTCAACTGAAAGGCTCAAATTTACTCAACGATTCTTCAGGACCGGAAGTTTTATCGTACACTCTTGATTTGTCTTTGCATAGGGAATTATCCCCAGCATCGGCTCCTCTACATATATTTTTAGCATAAAAGCTGCAGCTCAATAGAATGCAGCCGGGAGCAAAGCCAATAATTTTCCTATTACCATGTGAAGGGACAGCAATTCTCGTTTTTCCATACGATAAACGTACCTACTGGTTGGAATAAATTTCAATAATCAGACCGCGAGCAAATTATCGTCGGCATAAACACGATGAGTTCATGACAAGACTATACTCGAAGGATCGTCGACCATGCATATAATTGTACCAGTTACGAATCCAGAGGGAGGGGGTTGGAAAACGCGAAAGGTGCATCGGAGAAAGTTACATCGCACCAATTTCTTTCGATGGTACGATCGGTAAATCTTCATAAAGTGCTTCCGTTTGGTCGGAGCTACGGCCGCCGCCCATTTATTCTACGTGACCATCGGAGACAGAGCGGTGTTTCGGCTTTTATCGAATTCTGCGGTCGCGCTCAATAATTGCAAGTTTAATCAACGTTCAGCGGGGCCCGTTTCGTTATCTGTCAGTGAAACGTTACAATTCCACCGCGATAATCGCACTGATTGTTTGCGGACCCTTGCCGGCAGAAACTAATTCGATCCGAGATCCAGTTGTCGAATTGCATGCCAAAAGAGGAAAGGGTCTGGTTCCTAAAAAATCGACGATAACAAAGAATGAACGTGTTTCAGCGAAGATTGAAAATTCGAAACACCTGTTGTTTTCTTCACTTCATCAACTTTGAATTGGTTGATATTTGATAATGCCGCTTGCTTGTGCCACTATTTACGGAACACACTGTGCTCAAGTCGATCGATCTTTTCGTGACAACGGAACGAGCATTGCGGTGTTCCAAAAGATCCTCGAATGTCGAGGTGGATGATTATGAATGAAGTTGCTACAACTTTCACGAAAGGTACGTATTTACCTTGCGTGGAATGGAATCGATGGTCTTAATGGGGTAATCTTTGGGAGGCTTTGCCTGTAACCAACGAGGAAACTGTTTCGTATGCCTCCACGGCGAATATTCCCTTATACACCGACGAGTAATTCTCTCATCACGCAAGCTTGCGATGTAATTTCCCCGAATGATTTATGACGGCTATAATGACCGAACGAAGGTCACGATCCCGACGAAGATCTTCTGGAATCGATCGAAGATCGAGCCATGCCGAGCGAGGCGCACTGTTGCGCGCAAACCAGAAAACTATACTTATTACCGCTTTTCTGCGGTGAATTCGTTTCTGATAAAATCGTCTTTAAGAACCTTGTAGAAATTAACTTCAACAGCACGCGTCAGTAATCCTGCGATAAATTGATGGAGACGTACGATTCTTGACCTGCTTATATTCAAATTACCGTGAATCCGAGTATGTATCGCACATTTTATCTCGCGATATATCGATACGTGTATTCCTAACTGTTTAAGAAGTCTATCAAGAGAAAAAGGCGTGTTGTTCCAGGCTTGGAGATGAGCCTGGAATCGGACTCGGACTCGATCTTCTACTGTTTTCTTCGGTTTGTCTTGTCCGACTAGTTTTTATAATCGAGCATGACTCATTGTGAGCCAGCGATGAACCTGCTAGCGCCACCCTCTGCGTCGGACCGGTGTATCTCGCCACCATCTTAGGCGACTGATACGTCATAAAAAAGTGTGCAGGGGAAAAAAGAGATTTCGACATCCGAGGTTGAACCTCGAAAAGTCTGCCGATACCAATAACATGATCGACGCTCTGTAATCAGCTCTATGAAAACCGATAAAACGACGGCATGCTGGCTTGTCGTGCACGTATGTACCTGCATTCCGAGGGCCGCGCGTCCCTTCACCGCGATAAAAATTCTCGCGATGCAATCAGCCGGCCAGCTTAGGACCGCAAAATTGCGGGCAGCGAGGGTAAAATAGCGCGGAATGGGCATGACCCTTTTATACGTGTAGCCCACGGACAAGCTCGCACACATCGACAGCGGGCAGTTAATGGAAGCTTAGAGGTTGATAGCCTTGAGTAGGTACGTACCGCGGCTGGCCGCGCCATGGCCGACCGATTCTTGGACTCTCTCCGACTCTCGTCCAGACTTGACCGCTCTTTACCTCTGGAAATCCTGTCGGCTATCTTACCCTCCATCCCTATCCATCCCCTTCCATCGAACACCTCTCTGCCTCGCTCCTTTTCCAGGCCAACTTGCTCGTTCCCCGCTACGGACGTTGTTGCTGCAGGGACGTAAACAGCGAGAAGGTTTGCGCTTGCCAAATTAGTTGGGTAACGAGCCGCTCGAGAGGGATGCTGGACGCGTCGAGATCCGAGGACGGTCCCACGCCCATCCCCCCTAATAAACGTTTCATTTTCCACCTACGGGGATATCTCGCTCTCTTCAGTACCATCTCTTTTTATCAACCGCGCGATCGCCCTGCCAAATTACGGTTTTACGTCCCGGCGTATGTCAGCGGCGAAATCATTAAGATTGCCGGGCGAGGAGCCGAAGGTGTTATGGCTTTCAGCGCGTTGAAATTAATGGAAATTTGCTGGAAGAAACGCTTATTCAAATGGCTGTAGAAAACTTGACGGTGGCCATCCGAGTAATAGTGTTCGAACACAATTTCAAGCGATGAGAGAAGATAGTTTAGAAGCAGAGGAAGAGGGAGCGCGAGAAATATATAGTGGTCTTTGATCTGTACACCCTTCCTGCAAGTTCCTGGTACATGGCTGGTCCGTTACTCTAGGCAGTCTAGGCACTACCAACTACTGGAGTAAATAGTACTGCGGTCACGTGTTTGTTCGGATCCGGACGCAATTTACCATCGTTGGTGGTGTCTATAACTGGCACACGGTAGGTGTTGCGACGACCAGTGTAAAGGGCAGAGCGAAAGGAAGCGTTTGGAAACTTGAGATCGAAACCGCGAATGTGTCTTCGCGAGTAGATGGAAACGTATATTATATGGACGTTAAGAATGGACTAGTGCACGCTTGTCCCTCAATTGGTGTCGGAGAAGATGTCGAATGATTTGCAGAATGATACAGATTAATCAAACTTATATTTCGTGTACTTTGGTATGAATTAAAACGATATACAGAAACAAAGAATAAGCCTTAAGCATTTGGTTAAGGAAATGGTGTTCCTCCTTCAGAATTGTTCCCGTCGAAATCCCAAATGTTCATTTGAGTATATTCAAAGACGTTCGTTCTGCTCAAGATGCCCGGGAGCTTTCCGAAAATCGCTTTCAACTCGGTTGAAGACTGAATCAAGTAATTACCAAGTTCCTTGAAGATCGTTACACGTATACCGTGCAAATTGGCGTGAAAACATAAATCTTGTGCATCGTAGAGAAGATTTCGTATGATGGAGTACGATGCAGGTTTCATACTTGAGCTGCAAATTGGGATCCACGTTGCTTTAGGTACGTGTCACTTTCACAATGTTAACGTAACGATAGTTGTTCGTTTATGAAACTCCGCGCCGTGAACAATGTGATGATCGGTGAATCGCGTGACAATAGTTAATACGATAACTTGGTTGTAAGGGAGTTTTAACGAGGCAGTAAATAAGAGGAAACCGAGAAAACACGGGTCAGTAAGGAAAAGAAAATCGAGGCTATAAATAATGGTTATGAGAGAAGCAGGCCTTGGCTAATTCTGGGGATCTTTCGCTTACAAATTGGCTTGCCCAAAAAACAAGCGAAGAGTGTAAAACCGATCCTAGAGGCTCTCGCCCGGCTCTGGAATGCCTCGGGGTAAGAGACACTTGAAAAACTTTCTTGGCCGTGCACGGAAAGCATTGCAAAAAACTCCGCCGTGATTTTATAAACAAGATTTTTGCTTGGAGTAGCTTTCGCAAAGGAACTGTTTATTTAAAGCATCAGTTACTCCGGCTTTCCATTAGCATACATATTAGTTCGTTATGCTTTTGCATCGGTACATTTAAAAATTCAATACTTAACGTACGCTATGCGATTGCATTATGCAAATGAAGTTTTTGAATAACAGAATTAATATACGAGGTGTCCAATAAATAAAGAATAAGAGAAATAAGTAAAATATACAGAACGATCTTTCCTTTGCTGGTTTAGGAGAAACATTGCAAAGAAAGATTCACATCGATATTTTTATCCATATCTACGAGTGACTTTATTTTTTATACGCAACACAAGGGGACTATTATGATGTCAGAAGCAGATGTTAGTCATAAGAGATTTCTCGAAACGGTAAGATAGAGTAATCGTAGACACACTGGTATGTGGCTCTGCACTACGAAGAAGTGTATCTTCTGGCGCCATCCTGATAGATAAGAGATTTTTAAAACTTGTAATACCGTTATAAACCGCTCGTTTCGACATCACACTATTACCATTGTGAAAAGCAGACATCGAGTTCACGTGACAGTTGACACCATGTGTGCTAGATCTCCTTACAGTCAAAATCATTTGCCCCCAAAAACTACAATTGAAAGTTTCAGCTTCTAATACTTTATTCGTTCAATCATCACAATGTATTCATTAACGATCATCCATCGATCACGTTACGATTTATTCAACACCCATATGGCTATCAGCCACTTTAGAAATTCACTTACGAATTACGATCGCAAAAGAAAATTTTCAGTAGACTTGAACACACATTGGAAATTGAAACAAAACAATTAGACAAATGAAGAACGGTAGTCATGACCATCCGAATCGTCCCCAACACGGCTACCGAGAACAAGAGGATAGTAAACACTTAAAACACGCGTTTACCTTGGACGACTGTGGCTCGATTTGAGAAACGCCGACCGGCACGTCCCGAGTGCTGCGGCGGGTAGCGTGAATTATTCGGATCTAGACCGACTCGAATTCTCCGGTGCAAGTAATACCCACGGACCTCGTCCATTCATCAAAGCCCCGAAATATCGCGCGACGATCGTCCGCGAGCGCGCGTCGCTGCCGAAGTTGCGTGCACCGGTGCATAACGCGGCGAACTTCTGCCAAGTGGGGGAGAGCGAAAGAGCACGGGGTATTCACTACACACTACACACTACACACTACACACACGGTGCGGGTAGACACATTCGTATCAATCCTAGCAGGACTAGAGGGACTCGCTCCGGCTGGAAAAGGGACCGGGGGTTGGCTGGTCTATGTAAGAGATCGTTCGTGGAGAAGGGATCGTCGCCGGCCGCTGGAGCAGCGCAGCGCAGCGCAGCGCAGCGCAGCGCGGCACAGAACGGGAAGGGATTGCACGTCGGCCCGTAGAGGGGAGCAGGGCTCGCGAGTGCAGAGACAGAGATAGGGGTACCGCGAAAGGTAGAGGGAGAAAGTTACGGCGAGCGAAAGAGAGGGGAGAGAGGGGTGAGAGTGAAGAGAGGGAAGGGAGGCCTGCTACTGCTAGGCTCGCCTTCGTCAGCTGCCGCGCGGCGCGCTAGTTTCGGCTTGCCGCTCCGACGTGACGGACGCTCTTTTCCAGTGGTCGCCGGCTTCCACGTGGAGGCGACCATCCCCCGGTTGTGTTGCTAGTTTCTCTTTGTTTTGATCGCGTGTGATCGGGTGCGCGTCTCTCGACGTACAGTGGAAAGAAAATTCGGTGTGACAGTGAATACGCGGCCGTATTAAATATGTATTTTTCGTCGTCGTGTTGTTTTCGTTTCGTTTCGTTCCGCGAATGAATGCACTTGGGTGAGTTGAGTGGCACGGAGGCACGTAGGCACGCGAGGGAACGCGTGTTGGCGCTAACACTCGAACACGGTGTTGGGAATCCACGGCACAGCTACCTCCACACATTTGGATTACCTGAATCTAAAGCACCGGGACCTGGGGCCGTCTCGAGCAGCAGGGGGAGACGGAGCGGAGCGGAGCGGAGCGGAGCGGAGCTGAGCTCGACGATAGAAAAGGTGCGTGGTCTTTCATACGCACACAACTGTCTCGACGCCAGCCTCCTTCGAGCGTGGAAACGGCCAGGGACTGTCGTGTATACCTGCACGCTTCCTGCGAACGATTTACCAACTTTTTCACTTTCAATTTAAACAGCATGCAATTTTCTATTCACTGCTAAATACTCGTCTGCCAAGTTGTATTTCTTTGCACCTTGCATCGATGCTTAACGTCTTAAACGTTTCTTTCGTGCTCGTCTTATCGACCTGAACGTTCGATCGCGTGCACAGCACAAAATGGCGTCGTCGATCAGCGATCCGGTGGTTTGACGACGCGCCAAAGGAAGACTCAGATTTTCAAATCGCTCGAACATGGCTGTCCATTTCTGTCATATATGCGTGCGCGTTTCTTATCGCGTGCATTTCGTTACCCTTCTTACAATGATATAATACAAGAACCGTTATCAGCGAGGGACAGGTTCGATATTTGAATTGCTTGAGTAACTGTTTTTCTTGTACCTATCATCGAGCAAACTCCAGTGACCAATCAGGTGGATTGATACATGTGTCATCGGCTGAATTCGGTCGTCTGAAAACATGGGCTCTGCCCAACCTCACATCGTGGAAATGTAAATCGAAACCGTGTACGGTACGGAGCGTATTATTTCTATCTTGTAATCGAGCGATTAGTTTATTATGCCGACAAAATACTCCCCCGCCACGTCACGGTGCAGATGGTGCCCTCGGGATTCTGGGAATTTTGAATCTAAAAGGACACCTGATCCACCCGTTTGTTTGGCTGTTTAATTTGACGAGCCTTAGCGGCACGATGTTTTCGCCGAGAGTAGGTATCGGGTGCATTGCTCGTCTCGCAGTGTCAACAAACTTGCCTTTCGTTCGTTTTCTCGTTTCGTTGCTTTGCGGTATCTAGCAGCTCGCAGAGAAAGGAAAGCCGTAGCACTATTATTCAATGCTTTGTTGGCCATGTGTTTCGGAGCCATTTCATTTCTATAAATATCTAAATTAGCAAGAATCGAAATATTTCCTAAATATACGGGCTCGAACCTACAGTTTTGAAACACGCTGTGTTTTAATAACGTGGAATTGGAGATGTCTGAATAATACATTCGGAATATCGGCGTTCGAAGGAATTTTAAATAAATTTTAGCGGAATGTCCATGGGGGTTATACTGTTATTTCAAGAAGCTTGTTGCCTTATGGTTGGGAATATTATTTTTCCGTTGAAAGGTGGAGGATGTAGGCGATGGGGGGGAAAATGATAGATGCGATATTTATTCGCATTAAATTAACGCGACGAGGCTATCGCGAGAGTTAACGAGCGTGTTCCTTTCCTTTGGACGCTGAAAACCCTCGAGGCTCCACTCTATTATGTCGGGGACGCGTTTCTTATTGTTAGTTCCAAAACCAGTTCCCGAAATGTTTTTTCCTCCGTGGAAACGTAGGTCGCCTGGAGGAAGGAGCATTGGAATCCGTCAGGCGACGGGCGCAACTTCTCTTTCCGACCCGAGACGCGAGGTTAAAGTGGATAGGCCGAAGTCGATTGAAAGAATGCTATTTTTCATTGCCCTTTAACTCGAAGCCCGCAGAAAGGGGATGATGGGGAATAATTCGTGTCGCAGCACATTTGCATCGACGATTCGTGCAGTATTTTGATATCTGTAGTTTGCCATTTCGGTGTATGTATTTCGAATTCACGTGCAAATGTCAGTGCCTCGTCAGAGCAATTGTAAAATGTTATTTCAGCGGATATTTACACGATTCGGTGTAGAGCGTGTGCGGCGGTCCGCTGAAAATGGGTCATCTCAATATTGTCATTGTAATCTGGTTGGAATTGATAAGGTAGACTGACAATTTCGTGATCTCTTTCGTAAATTAAGATCGCAACCTTTTTGCTGCAATGAAATTATGTGGAACGAAGATAAATCATAACTTCTGTTAGATTGATATAGTCCCCCCTGTACCTCCTCTCGCTCATCCTTTAACATTATTTGTTGCTCTTCGCGCGATGCGCATTTTCTTTCATTTCGATGCTGTTTAGTTTCATGACAAATAGTTGATAGCTCCAAATCTCATTGGAACTATGGGAAGAGTATACTATACGAGAAATCGCCTCTGTTTGCGCACCGCTTCAAAATGCAACAGCAAACGAAATTGTTCAAACATCATATTTCAAAGCGAAATGATTTAACGCAACGCGCTGGCCACTATAACGGCTACTGCAAAAGGTTCACGTATTTATTGAAAAATGGCTAAAGCATAACGTTCGGAATGCATGAAAAAAAGCAGTATAGTATTCATTATTTATACACATCGCTTAGCTGTAGATTTTCCTGCGGCGTTTCGCTTTTCATGGTTGCTCGGTCGATTTCCTTGCGTGCGCCTAAGGGACCACCCCAAATTTGTCCACCGATAAGATTAACGTACTAAAAGCGTGCGATCAGTGGCCGTGGTATTTCTCACAGTCCCCGTCCAACTATTACCGAGCAGCCAGTCGCAGTACCCTGTTAAAGGCTATGTGCACGTAGTTTCCGCGGGTGCTTTGACCCCTTGTCTTAGACCGCATGTTAACGAGCCTTCGTTAATTACACCTTGTGAGATTACGACAGGGACAGGTGGCCAACGATTATCCATTATCCGTCCTAGAAACGTCGCTCGAACCAATACCACCGAGCATCGTAGATAAGTACTGATTGATCCACTCCGT
Organism: Andrena chrysosceles; assembly: GCA_963855975.1. Classification (NCBI taxonomy): domain Eukaryota; kingdom Metazoa; phylum Arthropoda; class Insecta; order Hymenoptera; family Andrenidae; genus Andrena; species Andrena chrysosceles. Next base: position 1,176,627 of record OY979766.1, on the reverse strand, counting down.
TGATGAAATCAGTGTGACCTGGCTGTACCACCTGTCCCGAATCCCCTCGAAGGAAAGCAAAAAAGGAAAGGAAGAATCTGAAACGAAGAGTTCCTAAGACACGATTACCTACTCTGAAATTTTTCGAAGAATCTCTTTCTTCTGGTTCTCGAAACCTGTTCTCGGGCCAAATCGCCCTCTCGAGGGGCGGAGGAGGGAAAGAGAAAGTGAGGCGATTGAATTTCAGCAGTAAAAGGCATGGAAAAGCATTAGACTCGTAAAATCGCCGGTGTCTATGGCGCGGGTACCGTAAACTCGAGCACGGCAATAAATACGCTGGTAAAAGGTTGCTCGTCGCATAAAGGCGACGACGATGGGTCAGCTAATACTGTGGAGCAGCTGCCGCGTCTTCGACTCAGGCCTCTCGAGAGCACGAGATCCTCGTCACAAAGGCTAATTTCACCGAGGAACGAGGACCGAAGTGGCGATCGCTTCCGTGCTCCTACGCGACTTCATTCGTTTCATCTTAATCCGAGGATAGCGATTTTTATTGAGGCGGTAGATTCCTTGAAGAGGGTAATAGTGTCGGCTATCGTCGTTATCGTTGCCATGTTTTCCCGTCGTCCCCGTTTCCCGGTCCCGTCCCCCTTTTCGTTACGCATTCAGTGGACTCTTCAGGGCCCCAACGCGATACTTTCAGAGAGATACTGCAGCTCCTTTTTTTTAGCCGCGTCTCTTTTTTACTGTTTCCAGTTTCCACGGGTATTCGCCCCGCGAAGTTCTAAATCACAGCCGTAGTTCGCGCACACGTACGGGACACACAGCTAAAATGTCACCGGCGTTTTAAACGCTTGTAAGACTCCGGTGCAATCTGAAGTAAACTCGCCTCCACTCGTATCGTAACCAGAGCATGAAAAAGGCGAGGACCAAGCAACACGTGCAGCCGCGAATTTTTTTTTGCAAATATACACTAGACGCGCGGAGAGAACGCGATAAATGTCCGACGTTCGTGAACCCTGACCTAGCGTCCAGTTCCTCAAATTATTCCGACATTCATTGAATGTCCTTTAACGCGATTTCCCTTCACATTTCACGAGCTTTCACAGTTGGACGATTTTGATCGCGCTACCTTGCATTTGTTGTAGAACGTGCTTAATTCGAATTAATAGGGATGGATGGCGAGCATTTCCTCACGCTGATCGTTATGTATTTTACGTGAAATAAAGTGGAGGAATGGAGGTGCTTAGGGAAGTAACGCAACTCATTCTTTCCATTGTTTTCTAGTGGTTTAGAAAGGGACAATAAATATTTGGCATTGTACTATACGGACTTATCGCGAGCGAGAAGAATGCCGGAAATGAAATGTCCCTTGATATATCGCAGGTTTTAATGGCGCGGCGAGAAACGTGGAAACTCATGATATGCAGTATGACGATTATATGCATGATTTCGCTGGAAGAAAGTCTTCGCCATTCTCGTTAGCCTTCTCGTAAAGCATCCTGCATTAGCAGAAATCTTTGCCAATGCGATAACCTGTTACAGTTGCTCTTTTATAAAGCCAGCCGTAATATTTGCTTTCATTATTCGCTAACTTATGATTCCACGAACCAGAAATCTGCGATCTCTGAGAACGGCTTGAAAAGAAATCATACTCGCGTGTCCCAAATTAGTCTCTTCTCAACAGCCTGATTTAAAGATTTGAATTTGGTGCAATGGTTTTCTTTCTATTTCAAAGTATCCTCTGCGAAGAATCGAGTCTCTCTCGACCGAGGAGATATCCCGGACTATACATAGTATAGTATTCGCCTTTGCAATAGATATTTGATTTTTCGTACAAGTTTCAGAAGTCCTTTGACGACGAGCAGGGCTTCTTTACTTTCTTGTCTCAAGAGAACCAGAGTTTTTTAAGAATCCATCGAAAATCAGAGGGGAAAAGTACATCGAGATGGCTGATATATGTACATATGAAATCATTTTCTGCCGCATCCTCCTCGCAAAATATCCGTACGAATTGAAACACGACACGGGGTATTTTGTATCATACATGCATTTCGCGAGCCTCCACGCATTACGCAGCGCAAAGCTACGCTGTTGCAAGCTCTTGAAGCATATTGTAACGCGAAATGTATATTTCTCAACGAGATGTATCCACGGTGCAGACAAATAGATCCCTTACTGTCGCAACCATTAATTTGTAGCAACGATTCAATATGAATTTTCATCCTAGTATCTGTCAAACGCGGGGTGTCATTAATTACGGAATAAGAATTCCTTTTATGCAAAATACCGCTGATTGTTTCATACATTCTAATTAACTTCCGCGTTGCTCATAGGACTGTATAAAAACTCATTTTGGAACGGTGCAATTAATTATGACACACCGTAAATTGTGGAAAATCGTTGCCACGTAATTGAATGTTCATTACCTTAATTGATTCATCATTCGTAATGTGAAAGTAAATATTAATGGAAGCACGCATGGAACGAGTTGGAAATATTCGTGACTGCGACTGATATACATAAATGCAGCCAGTTTTCTTTAATTAATACCGTCGATGACTTTGCTTCGAGCGGGTTTGCAGCAGCGCAAAGTATTGCCGCGTAAGCAGCCTCGGAAAGAAAGCTTATTGTCGTGCCGTGAAGAGCACACGATTCGTTCGTTACGACAAACGTTCTCGCGTTTTTTTTTTGCCTCTCCTCGTTCCTCGCAATTGAGCGTAACAACAGTCACAAAGCCGGCTGGTAGATCATTTAGTCTGCCAACTAATTCCCTAGCTCCCCCGAGAAAGCGCGCCTTCCTAAGGGTATTTTGTAAAAGTAAGTTCAGATAAATGTTGAAGTACTTAAAGTAATCTGAGCTTCTCGCGCGGCTTTGCGATTATTAAGCAAAGTCCCCTGGATGTGGACTGCTCGACGAAACGAGCGGAAATGGGAATGCGCTAGAGCCCTGGGCGGATTAATAACGTGGAAATTACGTGGACCTGCCTCGCCGTCTCTCTCCTTCCATTATCTGTCCCTCCCCTTCTTTGCTTATCTTTCTCCGACTCGCATCTTCCTTCGACCTCTAGTTTCTCCCTTTCCCTCTTGGCGTTCTCCTTACCCGCTCGCAACAAAATCAGATCGCTGAAAATTGGCCTGCAACGAGCGCGAACGGAACAGAGAGGGAGGGTAGCGCGCCATGGATGGACCAATTGAGTTCCATGGTAGAGGCGACGGTAATCACGCCGTAAAAAGAAAAGGAAGAAGGGAAATAATAGCTCGACCAGTTTCGCGTTGACTGCCCTATTACCCGGTACTCGTGAGATCGCTTTTACTTGGTAACGAACAGAAACGCTGCTTTTCTCTCTCGTCTCGTATCTGACAATCGTTGCCACGGTGAATATTTTAAACACGCTGCCCCGCAAATGCCGCAGCTTTCCTGTCTATTCAACGATCCTTATTGTCATTCCAGCGGTACGCACAGGCGGGTAGAGAAATTCGTGTGCTTTCGAGGTCGCTAATCTTTCGTGGTCGTCTTTAGGTTTCCGTTGCTTTTGGTAGTAGGTGTTGGTTCTCAATAGACGAGGCAATTCATCTGCACCCAATTTTGTTCCTCTTTACAGTAGAATACTCCAACACTTCGTATTACCTTCCCGCGATTCCTGTTGCCTCTCATCTGATAGGAAGTACAGAGGCGCATAGCTCCGATAATCCCGCAACAGGTAAAACGGATTAATAAACCCAGAAATGTTCGGGTAACGGTGATTGACGATAGGATAGGAGTGGCAAGCAAGTGCTTTACGGTTCATTATCCGTCTGATCCAGCGTGGACGGATTTGCCGTTTGCCGTTTGCCGTTTGCCGTTTGCCGTCCACGCTGGGCCCCGTCTTCCGAAGCCGTCGGGGCAGCGAGACAGAGTCGTTGACCGACATGCTAAGAAGCCCACGCGTATTCTGCACGCATAGCTAACCCTATGGTAACCCACGTAACCTCGTTCCGAAGTACGAACGAGGAAACGAACGTAAGAACCTTTGAATGAACGAATACGGCTGCGTGCCGCAGTGGCGTCTAGTTTCTGCCCGGCGTGACAGGAAATCGTCGGTTTAAATTAGAAACAATAACCATCCCGACGAGTGGTTCGCCTCGGCGAGGCTTTGTTATGCACAGGGTGGGTCGAAATATGCGTTCCGACCGAGAAGGAGGTGGTTCCGCGCCTTAAAATAAGTGGGAATGTTTCTCGTGCCGAGTTTGCTTCGCGAGAGCGAGGAATTTGAAGATCAATTGGGGCACCCGTGCACTTGACTGCGATTCAAAGTAATGGATTATTTCCCTGCAGCTCGGTACAAGAAAACCTTCATTTCGACGTACTTCCAGACGTGGAATCTCCTCAGTGGTGCTCTACGTATTTCAAGCCACTCTGTATGCTATCTACGTCCACACCGATGGAAAGCGCAGCAGAGGATTATAGCGCACAGCTGCAGCCACGGTAATAAGCTCCTCCTCTAATTCGGTACACACTTGGGATATCACTAATCCCTGCTACCTTCGGTCGTTTTTATACCAGGAAATCGTCTTACGTAAATGAACCGCACCGCGGTGCCGGAACGTCGGCATTCTTCAGTAAAACAGGCGCGATGCTCGTCGCTTTGCAATCCGGTTTTTTCCCATGTTCTCGTGACGAATTGTCGCCCTGTTGGTTACGATCGTTCGTAATTCGCTTCGCGGAACTTCTTTTGTACAGCAAATTTCAATACCTACGTAATAGACTGTAGGCCGAAGAAATGGGGATGAGAAAAGCCGAAGCTGGAGCAAAGATAAGCCGAAAATGTGGTATAGAATTTATTCGTATTACGATTGGTGTTTGAGAAAAGTGAGCTTGAACGCGCAGCCAATCGATAAAGTATCAGACACGAAGCGTGGACGGTTCGTTCAGAAACAGTTCTAAACCTGCATGAACGAACATAAACCGTAATCTTTACGCGACCTCGTCGCAGTCCCACGACCGCGTACGTCAAAATATTCTGGAGAAATCGGCGTGGCTTGCTCAGGTGAAATCCGCTTTATCGGTTTCTTTGAAGCACTCTCGTCGTGTCCGCTTTTGTTTGTCGAGGCAGCTCGCGAATTTTATCGCCGGCCATAAAGAGCCGGTATAAAACCGAAAGGGTATGGGTGTAACGATACTAAGAGGGGGAAAGAAGGAAAGTCCGTGTGCCCGCTACTCTGTTCTCGCTCACGCGTGTACGCGCGAGTACACGCGATGCTGTCGCTGGATAGGCGTGCATACGCGCGGATACGCGCGTGCACGGTCTGAGAACAGGCGCCGCCAGACTTGGCTGCATTGTTCCCCAGTAGTCGAGTTACATGTTTCGCGAAGAAGTTTGGCGTTATTTCTGGAATACACGCGATTCATGTCCCGCGCTGGAGTAGCACGCGTGATACCGCCTCGCGTGTGCTCCTTCCCGCAACTTGCACGTACGCAGACAGCCGTGCAAGCTGCGGAATCACTCTCTCGCCCGCTGTGAAACTTCGCCGGGATCATCGTTTACGTAATTACGTTATCGTGAAATTAATGGGGAACGCTCGGGGGAAAGGGAATTATTCGGATTATTTTCACGTACCTAATCTCGGAAGTGCCGTTGGGTCTTCAGCGCTTCGTGTGCAATGAAAATCGGAGTTTCTTGTACTGCTTTGTTTCGTAACAGCAATTGCAATTCCTTCGAGTTGTCTAAATACACGGCCAGACTTTTTGCTTTGTGGTAATTTTAGTAAATTGCACGTCCAAATCCTCAACTCCCTAACCATTCATGTGTTCAAGATTCACACCTCCAGTACCAACACACGAAAATAACTCTGTCCGTTGTACCTACTACTGCAAGTCAATCTACGCGATCTTATAATGCTCTTGAAGCTGAATTATTTTACAGTTGCATTATCAATAACGATTCTTTGAAACGGCGCGGCAGTCGGCGCTCTTTGATATCTACTCTCGACGTTGTCTGCCGCGAATCGATTTTTTTTGCAATATTCTTTAGTTTTATCAAAGATAACGAGTCTCGGTTTTCTCACTACTTAGGTGCCTTTATCTCTTGTACCTTCATTCCCCCGTCCTCTCTAGTTTTTCCTCACTACGTTAGCCGTTTGATCTTTGAGGTTTTCTTATCGGCCATCAGAACGTCTCCACTGCGAAGTCCATCAATATCGTTCTAAGATGCTGCCCACCTCTCGCTCCTTGTCCCATTACCGCTTCTGCTCCTGAAACAATTTCTTTGATAATCTTTACACGGATCCCTCTATCTTCCATTGGAGAAGAGAGGATGCTCCTGTGGCACCGGTAATTGGTTCGAGAGGAAAGGACTATTCACGATCGCTCACAGCACCAATTATTCATGTTCGTGCTGCCGTTCGATGGACATGATTAATGGTCCCGTTCATTCCTACGCGAGCCTTCGATTCCGCGTTTGTCCCACGTCCTCGCGAAGCCTCCGCCGAAAATTATTTCAAAACCATTACCCAGTAGGTAGGTACCAGTTGCTTCCACGCCATCCATCGCGGTAGTAAAATTTCACATCGAAAGCATGCTCTAACCAGAAAGCATTCCCAACAATAAGGTTCAGAGCGTACAATACCTACATAGATGGGGGGGGGGGGAGAGAGAGAAGAATCGGTCGGTCGGATTACCTGTGAGGGTTCTGAAGCTTGCAGGGACGGACAGGTACCAGAATCCTAATTCAGGAAGTGTAGGGTGTCTTTGTAGGAACTGTGAATCGGTCCTCGGATACCTACTTGAAATATTAGGATAACCGAACACCTCTAGAAATCGGGTCAGTTGTTTCACTGCACAGGACGTTCGTCGAGTTCAGCACTTTAGATGTTAACCATCCCTTATCCTTTAAGATTCGCTTGAATCGTCCAGCTTCCTCAGCTGTGTTACGAATTACGCGGCGCCCCGTGCAATCTATGGCGGAAGCTCGCCCCACTGGCAAGGTTTTGCCAATATACATATTGGTTGATATAGCGGCGTGCTCGAGCTCGAGGGCCTCTAGTCGTGACAACGGCAACATGGAATCCGACGGGCTGACCGTTCGCTTGTTCCGACTGCAATCTACCGTCATTACCGACATCACAGAGAGCTCGTTAGTCTCATTTATATTCACGTTGCTCGAGTACAACTTATGTTGCGAAGGAGACGAGGAAGCTGGCCTGGACTGTCCTGCCGTTGTTGCACAGAGAGCGGCCCTCCTTCTCCCTCCCATCGCCCTCTAGAGCTGACAAAGTGCTCCGAGTTCCGGTCTTCCGTATGTTCTTCACGTTCCGTATAAACTTTCTACCCGGGTGGTAATGCTCCTTTTAACGAAACAACCTCGTTGCCGTTCCCGTTGTCGTTGGCATCTCCTGCTCGTCGAGATTGTTTCTCTGAAACGTCTTAATTGTACGAGCGGAGGCCCGCTTTACCGCCCCTCGAACGCCGCGCCGACCCACGGCGCTCCCTTGAAATTCGATTTCGTCTGATTCGAGACGCGAGTGAAACGAGACGCCTCGCGACATCGTGGCTCGCGCACGCGTCGATACTCGCGTTACACGCTTCCAAGCCGCACTACCCCGGTTATCCCGTAATCTTTCCACTTAGCTGCAGCCTCGCACGACTTCTTACGCTTAATATTCATAACTAAACTGGACCGTGTACGCGCGAACGTATCGACGTTTTCGCGCTGGCCGCGTCACGCAATTGGCAACCCGAAGTAGAAACGAGGGTTCACGCACGCACGACTTTGATTATTCCGCGTTCCAGGGTGTGCACATGTGGCAATCGCTCTGCCGTCCTCTTCGTTCCTCTCCGCTCGGATTTCCCCAGGGCCTGATGCAACTGTAATTGGTAGAACGTGCCTGGATACCGATTTCGGCGAACACTTTGGCGGCGTAATGTAAACACTGTGGAATTAGCAAGCCTGTGAAATTTCGCGACGATTTCGCGATTAGTTCCGGTAGCCAGTGCCTGGCGTTCAAATTCATCGACGAGACGAATATCTATGTATTTCGTAGGCGAGCTACCCGGGAGACGTCCCTCTGTCTCTTTCTCGCTCGCTCGCTCACTCTCTCTCTCAAGCAATTTAATGGCTGCGGGAATCCGCGCGCGTGTAACGCGGCGATACAATTTAGCGCGACGAGGCTCTCGTTTGTTCCCGTCGCGGTAAGATTTCACGTTACGACGGCAGTTCGTCACTGTGTACTGTGTAGTCGACACACGAGCCGCGGGTTCCACCCTCGTAACTTTAGAGTTAGAGGAGCGTAGACTTACGACCCCTAAACGAGGGTGCTCCTCGTACGTTCCTTTATTGTCTCCGAAATGTGCCGGACCTCGCCGAGCCCGTGTTTATCACCCGTGCACCCTTCTCGAAACGACGTATCTTGTTAAGGGGGCCCGACCCCCGGGGACGATGATTCATTCCTGCATCCCCTGCCTCTCGAAAAGGAGGGTAGCAGAGTGAGTATGCAGCTCCGGCAGCTCGCCCCCCGATACGGAACATAACGAAAGGAAATTGCCATCGAGATCTCCCTTCGGTACCTTGCAGTTGATTTCTATGCTATTCTATTGACCTCCTTTTTTCTGCTTTCCTCGTAGCGAAATTCACGAAAATGTTGCGCCTGGTACAGAGGCCGGAAGAAGAATAGGTCGATCGAGCTGCTGGGCCAGATTGCTTCGCTAATTGAGCTATCTAGGTTACAGGGAGATCCTTTCTCTTTGAACCTGAATAACGGTCGGATTAAACTTGATGCCACGAGTCGAACTTTTTATACCGAATTCATTGTTTCGATTCGGCCGGAGCATGAACCGGCGCGGCGTCGAGCGTGTCATAGCTTTTACCTTTAATGAATACTGCTCGCGCGCTTTCTACCACGAATTCGTGAACGTCCTATGCAGAACTGGTGCACGCTGAAGCGATTAGCTCCGACGTTTAAATATTTCCGTCGCTGGTAATAGTAGTAACAGTGAACTCGTCGTTGAAGTAATAACTAATAACCCGAGGAGCAGAGATTGCAAAGGTACACCGGTGAGACGTGGCATACGTTGCAGCAATGTGACTCTTCTGAATGGCGTATGGTTTCCGGTTTATATACTTTGCGGTTGCTGAACCGCCTCGTGGCTGCGCTCTCGTTCCCTCATTTCGCCCTGCTTCCCCGCCCTTACGCATGCACATCGCGTTACACTATGCAGCGTTTGTCCGGCTTTGTCCAACGGCCGCGACAAAGGCTCGTTTTGTTCGGTGCCAGCCCCGTGACCCCCGCCCCGTACGGCGACTTTATTATAATACGCTCGCGCGCATTCCTTTCCCCTGCTTTTCGCTGCTTTTCACTGCTTTCGGGAGGCGACAGATGCGCTCACGACAGCGTCTGCGAGGAATAAAGCCGGGCGCACCGTGACACTTGTCAAAGATTTATGTCGGCGATGATGTTGCACCCGCTGCTTCGGATATCTCCAGGGAGGACGAGATCGGCGCGTCTCGTCAGAAGATACTGTCTTCATCCACGAGTTAATCGCGAGTTTGCGTTAGGATTTCTCTGGGAAATGGGTCGAATTGGAGGGATAGTCTCGGGAGTAATGGTACGTGGGCTTCAAACACGATTGAATATTGACGATAGCCTTTGGGCATAGAATACCTTGGGTGCTTCTTTGAGAGGGGCTACGTCGTATTTCATCGGCAGCTGATACCCGACAGGCCTTTTACCAGCGCACTTAGCTTCCACTGGTTCGGCATCGTCAATCAGCGCGGGGGTATCTCTCCTCTGAAATATATGCGTTATTAAACCCCTTCCTAGATACAAATAATCGGACAGTTTCTCATTAAAACGACCACGTATATCTTAACGGAGTGCACGAGGGCATGAATGGAGCTTGGTGAGCAACTGTGTTGACACGAGTAGATTAGAAATTGAAGGAAGCTGCTTCGGAAAGCCGTGATCGTAATTCTGTATAGCCACAGGCATAAATATCGAAAGATACCTGAGTTTCGCGACATCCATCTCCGGTGCCAATGGATTTACAAAATTGCCAGGGATTTTACGGATTTCACCGTGACATATGCTCGCGGAAATTGCCCGTTACCTTCCAGCAGCAAATGCACCAGATGATGAACGGTGTACATCATTTTTCTTCGACACTTGAACGGTATGGGATATCCTCCGGGAAGATCGAAAATATCTGAAACAGTGGCTGAGAGGGAATTGGCTGTACGCCAGGCAGGAACCCGGAAACGCAGTTAAATTAATTGATATCGACGTGCCAGAAATTCGCGAGGATGGCGCCTTTGCTTCCGATTTAGCCGTGCCTCTTCCAACTCTCCTCTTTGCATAGGAATACCGAATTGGATGGGTTGTTTGGTAACGAGTAGCTGCAGACCTCTGACATCTCCGGCAAAGAATTAAGAGCAAAGTTGCTCAATCTCTTCCTAATTCAATTAAATGGAAACAGGGCCGCTCAAACAATTGAATTGCTCAAAATTTCAAGCAAGCGCGTTCACTTCGCCGACGACTCCTCTTTCGGACTCCGTTTATCACAGTTCACGTCTGCAATCTGTCGACGAAAACGATCCGCGATCAATACACGTCGGGTTGATTCGAAGCTCGGGCGCAACGTGTATTAGCTGATAAATACATCTCACGCGACTCTTATCGCTGATCGACCGTGTTTCTCTCTCTTTTATTAGCTATTGTGTATATTACCGTGCATGCTTCATTAGCTAATCGCCGCCAACGTTTCTTCGAAGCGATACCATACTCGTCCGCGCCGTATCGGGTTTCGCTTATCACTCGGAGTTCTGTTACTCTTTCTGATCCTCTCATAACGCGGATTAATTTTACGTCTCGCATTCAAAGCGGCACAAAGACGACAGCAAGAAACCCGCCAGTCCGAACGTGCACTTTCGTGCAAATCCGCGTGCGATTTCGCGCAAGGTGCATGACTTTGACTTTTAAGCACCGTGCGCAGAGATTGTTTCGCCATTGCACTTTGCCGTTTTATCTTCGCCTTCGTGTCGGCCATTCCGTGCTCGAGACACGCCTATTCGCGGGTGACTCGTAAATTTTATTCGCAAGATCTCGACCCCCGATGTTGCTTTTAGTCCCCTATCGCGACCGAAAATCCGAAACTTCTAATGATTTGATAAAGCCGCCACGGCGGCGAATCTCGCGCGCTCCTGAAAGCCACCCAGAAAAAGCTACGAAGTAAGTAATCGTTGCACGAGATTTACGCGGTCGCCGTCTGCGAAGTCGTTCCGCGTAGGTGCAGCACACAGAGCAAGAGGAGACCGCCTCGCTCGTGTTCTGCATTTCTCAGATTTTGTCGCGCAACGGGTTCCAGGGAACGTCTTTGATAAGAGTATCGTGCGCCAGTACCTGGGCTGTATCATTTCACAGAGGGCTGCCTCTTCTCTCACCGAATCCGAGCAGACGGTCTCTCGGGTGCTGTGTACGTATACCTATATGTATGTGGCGTCCAAGGTATCGGGTTTCGATGGTCACGACGGGACTTAATAGAGGAATATTACTATTGTCGCGCTATACCTAACCCGGCGTTAATGACCCGTGCGCGTTTTCCTCGCCTCTGGACAACGTCCTTCTCGTAAAACGTGCCCGTGCCGATGATAAGAACGTCAGGTGTGTAAATCGCGGTTAATTACCGTGCCTGGATAACGCGTCTCGAGATGAGTGGCCGATACTATGACATTATGGGGACTAACGGTGGTCCGTGGTTTATAGTTATAGGGAGAATCATATGAAATTACGAATATCCTGGTGTTCCCAAATGGTTTCTAACGGAGCGCGGTAAGTTCTCGCTTGAACCAGATTCCATGGACGGATCCTTTTTCATCGAATTAATTAAGCAGGTATTCGCGACCATCGTTTGGCTGCGCCGTAATAGATGAAACTACTGGTGCGCATTGGAAGGTCCTCTTTGCAGCGCCCGTTGCTGTTTTATGGAGAATTCAGTCATTCCAGGCGGATGTACCGGCGGCGTATTTACAAAGGAAATGCGCGTGGTAGTCGAATGGCGATTAATATTAACGCTCGACCATGGCACGAGTCGGCGGCCGAATTTGGCGGAATGTCGGTTTTGCTATCGGTGTTTTGTGTCCCCTTTCCTCTGCGAGTCCGCCACGGTTCACTGATTTGCTGTTTACTAATTTAAGCAATTTTGGTTTTAAATTAGACCGACCGGCATGCGCTGGCGCGTGCGCGTAATTAGCAAATGTTTACCCAAAGAATCATTGTCACGTATGCACTGTACTATTTATTATTATTATAAAATGTACAATTATGTGGCGATTCGAGGACGTAATTATCGATAGCCTACCTCGGTGCGACTGTCGAAGAGCAGCGAATAAGTCGTTTTGTCGTTCGCCAAGACCACCGTTGCCAGCTAGTTCACATAATTTCTACGACTAGTGGCATATTGGAGTTTTGTGCAGGAACGTCGAAGATCCTCGGTTGCCGCTTTAGTTGGCACTCGCAACTTATGTCATAATGAAGGGATTCGCTTCCATTTGTTCAACGGCAAAGCTCAACTACGAGTCGACTGGGAGTGTGCTGTAAGCTTCCAGTGTACTTGGGGCGAACTCTGTCCAAATATGACTTCACGGGGCAAAGTCGGCGAACGACCACTTCATTAAGAAATTCTGCGTGGGCAGTTCCGAATACGAGCGCGCGGCTCGTAACAGGGCTCGGAGTAGGAGTAGCTGGAGCGGAACTAACTAATATTTCATCAAGTACGGAACGGAAGTCCTGAATGTAATCTTCAGAATCGCTGTTATCCACTTGACGGAGGTGGAGTAATATAGTGCACGATATCACCTATGCTTAATCCGAAACACCTCCAATTATGAAGAAATCCCTACGTTTGATACCATCAGTGACACGGGGGATGTTTCTATGAATCAATTAAAATGTAACATCCTGTACTCCGTTTGTATCTCGCTAACAAGTCCCTTCCCCTGTTCAAAAGCGTCTCGCATACCTACTTACGCGAGAAATTAGTCTAGCCGAGGCTTGAAAAAGCTTCTGCAGGGGAGCGGGACGGAGAAATGTTAGCTGGCCAGACACCGATTTAATGTCTGGTTGAACTACTACGGTCTCATTAAGCCTCGCCGTACGTATTCTCTTGGTCTACGGCAGATAAGGGAACAGGAAAAGGAGACGGAAAAACGTTTCTTGGGAATGTGCGCGCAACTGCCGCGTACTTTCGTTCCTCGAGAGCAGGAAACAGAGAGATAGTAATCGCCGTCGTCGTTTCCCGCGATCCTCTTCCCCCTCTTCCTCCCTCCTCTTCCCTTAACGACGGAAAACACTCGATGCTGTTCCAGGAGATTCATTCCGAGGTGTTCTTCGCCCTCTTAATAATACCTGCCCGCTCTGTTACCCCGGGGTAAATAAAAATTTCGCCTTCAGGCAGCCAGGGAACCTCTGTAATCGTACTTGCAAGAAAATTAATACCGTTTAAGTAGATAAGATTTGCGACGCGGCGCGGAATTCCTTGGGGCGTGCGAGTCCGTAATTCCTCCGTGCATAATTAAACGCCGCTTGGAGTTGCAATACTTTTTCCGGCGACGATTTGAAACTGGTTTGCACTTTGTTCAGCTAGTCTCACCGAATGAACGGAACGAATGGTGCTACTATATAGAAAGACATTAAACCAAGGTGTGTGAAATTTGTACCGAAGAACATTCGATGTAGCAAAGGGGGATGTTAAAAAGGTACGAATTACCCTGCGTGGTCTTAGAACGCTGCATGTGTAGAAATTTCCATTCAGTGTGCACGCGTTTTCTGAAGTTACCCGTCGATTTCGCCGGAGAGATTACAGACAGGGAGTAAGAATCAAGGAAATCGATTACCACTATATATAATCCTTGCGGTGGAAACATGTCAATGTCTGCTCGATGTGGCGGCCTACGCCTATTGATCTAAGGAATTATGGAGACACCGCAGCTGCAAACATCCTGATTACGGCTCAATTACTTATGCGTTTTATCGCGCGACGCGATAAATATACCATAACTCGGTCTTGATAATTGAGAAATGCGCTCGTTCGTCGGTGTCGTTGCATTAAAAGGCCGGGAACAAAGCGGGGAACTCTATTTCTATTTGGGGAGAATTAAAAATCGCGGGGAAACTGGGGGTCGTTTTGGCGAGAAAGAAATTACACGACACGTTTTTTCCCTCCTCGCCCGTTATTCCTCGCGACTTCCGTAGCGCGCGTTTAAATTAAGTGTGAGAGGGCTGGTTTGTGCACGCGTGGTGTGTCCGTGTGTTAGAGGGACCCCGGTTTGGGTTAGTTATATTACATATTAAAGCGGGGAAATTATGTTGCTCGTTGGTACAGCGAACGGAATTTGCAGGCCACGGTTTGTTTTCGCGTCTTTTTTTCGTATCTTTTTCTACCGTCACTGACAATGAGCGTTCTTCCAAAGCGAACCTATATTTCGAAAATCCCAATACCCTTTCTATAAATTTTCCGCGTATTTGCGCCGATTTGTTTTCTTCTCAATTCCCTCGTGTCGCTACATAGTTGAGGCTTAAACTTGAAAGTCGATAGTTTATTGCGAGGTTCTCCTCACTTGTTCGTGTTTTAAAATATACTCTCTCGGATCAGTTCCATAGGTAGAACGAATAGCGACAAAGCGACAACACGGTCGCGCCCGCAAAAATGTATTTCGCCGCTTATTGACAACGAACGAAATTGCCAGAATGCCTGCCGCGGCGTTCTTGATTAAGTCGGATCCTCGAGGGTCGGGGATACGTCGGGTTGGTCATTGTTCTTGCGAAAACCCGGATAATCCGTGCGCTCAAAACGATGCCCAATTATCGAACCAATTACCTAACCAGATTCCGTGTTCCAGTTGTTCCCCTTCATGAAAGATACAGAATCGGCTGCGCGGCGATAGCGAGCGTTAATTAAACGAGAGAGGCCGAGGGCCGCCGCGCGAATTCGGCTGCGAATCCACCGACAAATTCCCATGGAAACAGCGCCAGCGGCGTCGATCGTTTGACACTAACAACGTCCCTCTGACCCCGATGTACAAATGCTTCGCAAACTGCGATGCGTGTGTGGATACTTACACCGGAGTTACCGCGACCAAGGGAGTACATAATAGAAAGGGTTAACTAATCGATCAGCGATGTTTGTTAACCGAATATATCCGCGAATCGAATTGTGCGTTGCCTTTCGCTGTTAGAAGTGATTCATCTATTAAAGTACCTATTCAAGAAAAACGATCGTGCGTAGGTATGCGAGTACACGCAGAGAACGTCCCACCGCCGCGCTGCGCGCAGGTGGAACGCAGACGAACTCGTACTTAGGAGGATATCTGGCCGTGCTGGTAGTTAAGTAGATAGATATAGGCTGCCGCGACACGGCGTGACCCACGTGTATTACGTATGTGGTGGCAGCGTGCAGTATCCCGATATTCTTCTCCGTGGGCAACCCCCGTGTAACGTGCGCATGCACGCTCCGCCGGGTCGCCGATATAATAGAGGCTGACGTGAACGGATCTCCAGGGGTTCTCTGACCTTCCCCTTCGTAGGGTCGCATGACGAGCCTCGGCAGTCGGCAACCGTGTTCTTCTAAGCTTTATATCGTGCACCGCCGTCGTTCTCCTATGACCTCGTTGGAAACATTATCAGAGCGTGTGCTGTTCTGCATTCGTTGCATTCGCTTTTTGCCCGCGCGCGGCCCAGCACTGCCGAACGTGCGGCTGCCTTAACGGTCCAGTTGTGAGCTTCACGGGTGTTTAGACTCCACGACAAATATTTGAGCTGGACCCAGCTTTGATTTATCTAGGACTCCGCCAGGACGTAACACGAAACCCCTCGACCCATCTCGTCCGTGCCGGGCCGAGCTCTCTCGCATAGACCTACCTATTTGAATTCGTTCCGATCCGCCTACAGACTCGCTGCGGCCACCCTCGATCCGTTTCGGATCCCTTTAGCTTCGCCAGCGTCGACCTCGCAACCGTTGAGGAGGGTCAAGCGAGATTAGGACGAGCGAAGGGGAGCAATGGAGAGGACTGAGGAGTAGAGCATGCTACGCGGTGGTTATTTGTAAACCACCCATCGATCGGTTCCATTGCCCGGAAGACAATTTTTTTCCCAACTATAATACTTTTCAACATTTGAGTGGAGTAATTGATGGGAAGGTTGTCGGGTAATTTATTCTCCAACTACTTAGTTTTCCTACTATCTATCTCAAGAACATCATCCGCTCTAATAATAACTTCTCGAGTAAGACGATAAGTTATTCCCACTCGCAAGGAGCTCAGCATTAGAGTCTTCTCGAGTCCGCTTATCACGGGACATAGAGAATCTCAGCGCACCTAGCGCTACATAAATTGATTCATTTCCGTCTATTCAAGGCATGGCTCGTACACGCGTCCCTCGGCAGACCCCGAATCAAGCCAAGCACACGATTAAGTCTTGAGGTCTCGTGACACGTGATTGGATTTCTCTACGCAGCGGCAACTCTTCAATAGAGGCGCCCGGGTTCATAATCTAATGGCGTGTAACGCACTGTGCTCTTGACATTCACAAGCGGCGCCGTTTTAGCTGTAGGCACGAACCTTGCAGTTACCTTTGCCAAGTGTAGTAGGTACATAATTCTATCTCGTCACAGACCACTTGCTCTACATGTCATCTTAATGCTTCGCAATAACTATTCCAACGGCTTGCTCTGATCTACCTAGCTTATTCGTCGTAACTGCTCCTAAGCTTACATGTTTCGCGCGCCATGCTGCTGCAGCAGAAACTAATTGGGGCTCTAGGCTTTGCACGGAATTTTCGAAAACGCTTTTTGGAGCAACAGTGTACACTGATCGCTGTCGACTTTAATTCAATACAATCTTAATAGGCGTGATCTTTAGAAAATGTGAATACGTGAGAAACTCCTCGATCCGAATTGCCCCTGTTGGCTAAAAATGTATCCTGCAGTCCTCGAATTTAAATCCTCTCCAGTAGCCTCGTGGCGCGAATACATTAGGCGACTCTTTCGATGCTTTTCCTCGGCAAGTATGCATCGGCCGTTTCCTACGAGAAAAGGGGACCGCCACGACTCTGGCCACTTTTTAACCCTAGACTGGTTGTAAGCGTAGGAACAAAGGAGGTTTGGACATGCATGCACACACTGTGGCAAAGGGTATGTGGGCAGATAGATCGGCTGTTCCGTTGCTTGTTACGCGGTATGTTTGGGACAATATATGCGTGCGCACACGTACATGTACACACCGTACTTGCTTCGTACTTATACGGCATTACCATTGCAGGTAATCCTGACGATAGCGTACCGTATCTTGCGCGCGGTCGCTGCCTGTGTTCGGCATTATGAGCCGAGGACTAATACGGCGCGGCGAAGATATTGCGCTCCCCGAAGCACACTGTAGAAATCCGAATCTCCCGACGGTGGATGCCAGATATTTCATAAATAATTCGCGCTGCGTAACGCCGCGTGAGAACCCTGGGGACGAGTTCCAGCGCTTCCTGTACGGGAGGACGCGTTAGCTCTCAGTGCCACACTTTTCCTTTCCCTCGTAACGCTGCCAGCGAGTCACGATTTTTGATAATGGCTTCGATAACGCGGCCAACTGTTACGATTACGTGCAATGAGAGGCGTCCTCTTGCTTGGCCACCGGCTGCGGGTGTTGCTCCTTGAAAATCCTTTCAAACGTTCGCCAGATACCATGCCACACGGTTGCCTCTTGTAACTGTTGTCCATTGAAAATCTCGCAACGGCACCTTCGAGGACCTCTTGACCGTTTCTTCAAGCATTTCCCGCTCATAAATCTTTGTCCCTTCTTCCGACTACCTACCCCTGTAGCATATAGGAAATTCAGTCCATTGAAATTTCAACTTTCCGTAGATACGTACCTACAACTTCCAACTTTTGTCGATGGGGAAGTTGCTATTGTGACTCGGACAGCGGAGACAAGGGGTTCCTTTCGTTCGCTTGGAACGGAGGGAGAGTCGTTCGATCAAATTCTTATTACCTCTGGCATGGATGGTAGTTGGACAAAATCAGTGGTAGAGGGGAAAGTTGGAATTTTTCCGTCCCCTTGCCGCTACGTCCATCGGTCGTGCACTCGTGATTAGCGTCGGTGCTCAGTGGTCGTTCGGGACCAGGCCATCACGCTCGACCGACCGAAGAAATGCACGCGCCCCATTGATTTATTTATTGTCGAACGCGCGAGCTCGCCATACGAGGGTCTTATTCCGAGAATTTTAATTGCCTCGATAGGACAGTAACGTTCACACTGCGCGCGCGTGCGCTTGCCTGGTTCATGATAGTGGAGGAGAAATGACTCGAATGGGGAACCGTATCGTTCTATCCTGTCTTCGTACCGTGCTCCCTTATTTTGCTGAATCAATACGGGGTAATAAATGTGAACAGCCTATAAGCGAGATGGGGTCCCAATGTTGGGACGATTATTAAATCACTGGAACATCCACGAATCCGGCCAGCCAATTCACCGTACTTTCGCAAAGTTGTTGGCTCTTTACTCGCAGTCACGTATTTCGAGGGATTTGCCACGGTCGTTGTCGAAACGGCAAAGTAAGACAGTAAAAGTTCACCGTTCGTTGTTGCACTCGTTTCTCCCTCTGTTTTCCATTCGTTTCGATTTCGCCAGCGATCGATAGAACTCTAGCGATTCCCCCGATCGGACTTTGGACAGATTCGCAACCGGGACCCGAGCGTTGCATGATTAACGAGCGTCCAGCGAAATCTTGGAATAATTGTTACGTCCACCGCGTTCTCATCGCTTGATGGGAATTTGAAATTAAGTGGGGAAAATTAATTAAGCACGCGCGGCGCAATTGTCAATCGGAATTGCGATAAAACCTACTCCGACTTGCATAAGCGTGGCTCACTTTTCATACAATGCCGCAGAGGTAGCCGATGGGCTACGTAATTAGAAAGTATTAGCCATCGTTAATTGACGTAATCAATTAGCGATAATTCCGTTCTCCCTATTCCCGTGGCAACTTTCTCTCGTTCCACCATCTCTATGTATAACTGCCTGTGTAATAAAGTGGTACCTGTCTAACGTTTCTGTTGTTAATATTGTTTTAAATTAATTCTCGAATGCTGCATGCACATCGCACGCTCGGGGAGAATGCGCCATGCATTTTCACGTGCATACTCGGTGACTATAAATTTCATTTAATGAAGATACTTTATAATTTCACCAATTCACGTTCAATTACCATTCCGCGCTATTATCGATATACATAGAGGCATTATACGTGGTTCTTTAGAGTTTAGAACACATGTCAACAAATCCACACCTGCGTTCGTTGAGAGAGCGTCCAGATTACATAAAAACTTGTCTCTTTAACTAACAACAAGCTCACTTCTATCATTGATCATATTACCGATGTCCGAGTGCAGTTTGTTTGAAAGGTAATCCTAAGAGGAAATTTTCGAGATGTCAGGTTGCCCAGTGATCGCGATGGCTCGTCAGTGGGGCCAAACTGGGACGGCATTGCCTGTCGCGTCGTTGACGCGTTTATATCTAGCTCCCTTGACATTGCCATTGCGTTTTGTAACGCATCGGAGTGCTTGTCCCGCGCGTGCACCGGCTTGCTGGCCTGCCATTCACGCGTGCATGCGATGCGCCACGGTTATAGCAGAGAGATAGTAGTCGTGATCTCTGCGGTATTCTATTTCTGATGCGTCACGGTGGACGCGGGGTTTGTCCAGCACTTTGCATGCAAGACTGCGAATGTGCAATGTGCACATGCCTGGCACCGCTGCGCATATGGAGACGATTCTGGCATGCTTCTTCGCAACCTATAAAATAGAGTAACAACCAATCGCTCGTTAAATAAAATTGCATTGATTTCGATCTGTATATAGATACGAACAACTGGGAAGAAAAGTAAATAAACTCTTTCTGGGAGAAACGACGGGACTTTCAGATCGACGTTGCGGAGAAAATCGGGGGCAAAAATGTTTGCGTATCGTTGCCGGGAACAGCGTCATTTGCTCGGAATAAAATAGAGTTTGAATATTGTTCGCGTAACCCATTCCTTTTTTCTGCCGGTGAAAAGTTTCCCCGGGAGTCGGAGATTGGCGCGAACGTTGCAACTAAAGAAGAGCCCGCGTAACGCAGCTGGCAGAAGGATGAAAGGCGGTGTAATAACACTCTCGATCGTGGTAACACAGGGTCGTTTCATTTATTAAACCTCAGCTCTCCACCCTGCTTTTTTCCTCAGCCCCCCCCCCCCCCCCCATTCGTCGGTAACAGCGGACGAATTCATAAGACTCTGCGTCACGATCATTCCAATGGAATTTAAATGGGAAGCTAGCATATCGAAACGCGCCTTATGTAACATCACTTTTCTATCAAATAGGTACAAGGCAGATGCCTGTCTTCCTATCCCCCGGTGATAATTCTTGTTTTCGCTCAAATAATCCTCCCCGTCGAGATAATACGCCCCGACAGGCAATTCGAACGTACACGTACCTACTCGCGAGCCGGAAGTAGCGAAACGAACGTCTCGGGCGTTTTAAGCAGAAAAGTGTCAAACGCAGAGCAGCTTAGTCGCCGACCGCCAGGTGCAGCCTCGGTTTTGGTTACGTTGAAAAGCAACCCTCGCTTGTCAATATCATAGCCGTTTGCGAGCTGAAAGAGAATCGAAAAACATTGCGCAGCCACTTTGCGGAAGATCGGCGTATCGAATCGCGACCGTGCGCTTGGCGTAACGCGATAGTAGACAGTGGACGTTGCATCTGGGAATCTGTGTAGACGCGCGGAGGCTCGCGATAATTGTGGCATTTTAACGATTCGGGCTAGAGTGACTAGACGACACGTGGCAGAAAGATCGCGTGTGCAAGCCAGGGCCCGATAAGCCTCGTGTTGTGGGTACTGGATGGTTAAACCGCGAAGAACCATTATTGCTTACCATTGATTGGAGTGGAAACGTTATACCATGCATTATCCTTTCAATGGACGAGCACGCCGATCGTAATCACATTAATCGTAAAACACGGCTGCCTCCGCGATAGAGTCTCTCGAATCCGATCGATCCCTCGCGTTTCACGGTAGTTTAATCAAGAAGCGCGGTCTTGATCGGCGAAAGTCGTGACCAGTCCTCTTTCTACACCGCGCGCAGAGACAGTCGGTTTAATTTTCTCCCGACGAATCAGAGTGGATCGCTCGGACATAATGAATACCGTCTCTCTGTCTGCGTACTCTGTAGTGCGTACGCGATACCGTATCTGATCCTACGATCGCAGATTTATCGATCCGACGTTGTTCGAAGGAGTGCGCAGAAAATCAATTCCGCGCGAACCGGGCCTCAATCTCGATTTCTCGGGGAGACCGAGTTTAATACGGTCGCGGTGAGTAGTGGGCCGTCGGTAATCGCGACGAGGTGATTAATCTGGCGAGCATTGGGCATGTTGCTCGTATCGGAATCCTCGATATTGATCCCTCGGCCCCGGTCGTCTTGGGCCGGTGGATTTTCCTGCTTCCGTTTCCACCCGTTCCTCGCTGGGCTTCCTGTGTCTAAAGGACGCGTATGTAGGTATATAGGTACCTACGTAACGGAATGCACGTTTTGAAATCGCCGCACGGGGTCGAGCAGAAGGAGAAAGAAAAAGGAAAAGAGGAGAACACTGTAACCGCGACGCAATCTCGAGCCGTAGGGTCCCCGTGGTACTTAAGATTGGATCAGCGATTTGAATGGGGAATGAGTTTCATCGAAGAATGAGCGTGTACGGCGGGGACCACGAGATGGAGGCTACAAACGATCGAATCATAATTTCCGTAATTACCCGCGCTACGGAGGAAGAGCCTCTTATCTTAACAATAAACGTATTTAAAAGAAAGGTTAAGAATAATACGGCAGGGTACCGCCGTAACAGCACGCAGCCAGCTAGAACGAGTTCCGAGTAATAGGGTAACTCGATAAAACTTGGGCCAGCCGGGGGTGTTAGCCAAAATTCCTATTTCAGTAGTTTCGGCTCACGATAATGTAAGATTACACTCGGAAAACTCTTTTTCGAGTTCCGTTTCCACCTCGATCTGCTCTTTCCCTTTTTTCGTCCCTGTCCCTTTTAACCATCGTCGGAGCCTCGTACTTTGCGTAACAAAGCGATAAACCGCTTTGGTTAATCGCGCCTGATATCTGGGACTTTTCGCGAGCGTGCAAAAGTTTCGGTCAGGTTTCCCACTGTACCTACTCTACCGCGCTCGAGATGTTCTGGCATCGAAGTTTCCGGGGCGCGGTTGAAAACTTTCGATAGGGGTCTCTGTCTCGATGCAGAGCCGCTACTAACGGTTATTCGCGAGATATGGGGAATGGATTTAAGATTTAAGAAATGAAGGTTATAAAACGTGGTATGCATCTCGTTTCCCCGACTAGGTTGGTGTTTCTCGAGGCGGAGCGTTCCTTTGAGTTTGTTCCAGCCGTGATACATAAACAGAACCGTAGATCGCATTCTCTATCTCCAAGACTCTAAATATCCATGTATATCGCCCAGGTTTGCCTTGCGCTAGCACCTATGCGATACATCGTAACCACCTGGGCGTAAGAATGTCAAATAAACATCTGAAATGGACTGTTATCCTCTGGAATCGCGAATGTCGCGTCCCGTATGTAGGCTATGCGCCGCGATTCGCGATTCCGCCCAGTTCTCGTCGAGGCAGTAGCGCGCTTACACTTTGCTCCGATTATCCAAGAATGAACGACGAATGAAATGCTGCTTTGACCCACGTTACCGGAGCAACAGAGCGTAAAGTGTAATGAGCCGTCATCCACGGTAATGCACGTGTACACGTGTAAACGTCTACATACGTAGGTACAGTATGTACGCCCGAGTTCGCATTCGATAATCACGCGTTTACTTTGACGAGACGCGTGTAATAATCAATGGCTCCCTCTCTTTTTTTTGTTGCAGGTGAGACTGACAAAGGGCTCATTGAAATTAACGAAACGTCCGGTGGTTATTGTGCTCGAGGCATAAAAGGGCCTCTCACGCAGGTAGACGAATCTTTCGCTGTCTCTTTCCTCGCACCTTTTGTGCTCCTCAAGCGTTTCTCTCGTGACCGCTATTGTACGAAATGCATCCACCCCGTTCGGAGAGTGACGCGCGATCTTTCGGGGTTAATCGAAACATCAACGAGTGATAGCGAGGCTATAATTATCGTTACCCTGATGCGTGAGTGGTGGAATCGAACTGAATCGAATCCCTTGAGCTGTTGCCAGGGCTAAAATTTAACTGAACGGAGCTTGACGCCTGATAATTTCAATGGTAGGTATATCGATACGGAAAGATCACATTGTGTAGCATGAGTGAATGTAAAAGGGTTGCGCGTCGGTAATGGAAGGAATAAGACTATGGTGCATTAAAGCGATGCAAAGGTATATAATCGACGAATCTGTTAAATCTGACAGACAGAAATATGTTTCTTGCACTTGATCGAAGGAGAACTTACCCAGTTGAAGTGTCCATTTCGAAACTGAAAGAGAATTCAAAGAAAAACGTGATAGGAAACCCGTTTGATACCAACTCATAGTTACTAAAAGGGTAACTTTATTTTCCGTGACTGCACTTCTTGCAGTTTCCCTGTGAAGTCAATGAAACTGACATGCCGTTTCGTACCGCGCACTGCTACGACAATTAATCAGCGCGTATCCCCATTAATAATTCAAACCGCGTCAGCTACGAAACCGAACCACTCTATAGAATTCTAAACCGTTTATACGACAGCGCCGCCGGTGCTCCGCTTATTATCGAATAACAACTCCACCTAATAATCAGACCAAAGAAAAAGAAAAACCGTAATTGCGCGTTTCCCTCACAGTTCTCTCCGACGAAAGGAAAGCATCGTTCCTTTGCATTTTTCCTCTTACTCGCGGCAGGCCTACGCGGGCATCAGCATACAATGCCACGAATATCGACTGTTCCCGTTGACGTTTACGGTGCTTTACCATCGGGTAGGTACCGCGGAGAACCATCTGTTCTCCGTGTCTCTGGCGGTGGTTTCACCGAGGGGGAGCCGTATATCTGAAAAATCAACATACTTCCTGCGTGCGTGGAACACAGGACGCGGGTACGCCGCGCCGCGCCGCGCCGCGCCGCGCCGCGCCGCGCCGCGCGCGACGTCTGTCAAAGCGATCTATGTTAATGCGGACGTGTATTCTAATCTACATTTTATGCGGCCCGAGGATTTGCGATTATAATCCCCGGAGATACATAGCCTTCGGCGCAACCTTGTTCGCGGTTTCTTCTCGTGTTCTGGTGGCGCGCACACCCACATCTTCGAAGAGGGGCCTCCTCTTCCGCTCGCTCTCCAGCCGATCACGACACACGAGTCGCGAATAATACACGTGGCAACGGGCGAGCAACCCATTTCGGATTCCAGCCGCGGAGACGTCGACGACGGGCCTCGTACGTCGACGAAACGGTGACTAAGCTGTTCGCGGAAAACATTAAATTTACCGGGTATTCGGTATTCGACATTCTTGAATCGATTAACGCTTTCTCGAGTGCGCCCGCTGCAACCACCGACGACACCGCGACTACTTCTTGCAACCAGCGAGGCTGTCGCGGACGTGAACGGAATGACACGCTCGGTTTCTTTCTCGACTCGCTGAGCTTGTCGTGGAGATGTCTTCGGGAACAATGAGCCACGAGGCTGAGAAAGTCACGATCTTCTTCCGATTAAGTACCTACTATACCGAATCGCAGATACATTTACGTTAGGCAGTCTTCCCATGAGTCTTAGCAGGCTCTGATCAAGTTGTTTTCTGGTAGAACAAGTGCATTCCTTCCGTGCCACGTAATCTCTATTCACGAAAGTGAAATCAAGTTTGTTTAGGTGGAAACAAGTCAGGCACTGTTCAGTTGTTAATTCTTCACTGTAATGCTCTGCTATCGCAGCATGCTGTATCGCGATGCAGCGTCGATTCGTAATTAGCAGACCGTCACCAAGGCTAGTTATTTCGCAGAGTTACTTAGCATTCGCTCTCGCTAATTGATTCTCGCTCGCACTCGTATCAGAGTGACTGCAACGTTGTCGCAGCCAACCGGTATTTCAAGAATTTCTCCACGCACACTGCGACACCGCAGCGAGCCGCATATAATGCCAGCGAAGTGCATTTGCATCATAAAAGTGCTATCAGTGTCACTCACGAATAAGAGAGAGAGATATTATCTAAAGTATCTCGTGGTTTCATGGAACTGGAACCTTAATACGTATCTCTGGTCACGGATCGTCCTTGTATCCGTCCATCGAACGTACGCCAGCGCACTGGCAATCTATTCAGACAAATCGAATGCCTCGCGCGTTCCCGACTTTAACGCAAGGGGGAAGAATCGAATTCCTTAAAGAGTCGATACTCTCCAGTGGCGAGTTCACGGTCGGCGTTAAAACGGCCAAATCTCGACGGGAAGTATTCGACCAGCGCGGACTTAATTGCCGTTTCTTTCGCAACTTCTGCACTTACCAGTCTCAGAGAGGCGTCCCAGTGACCATTAAGGACAGTTGAGTAATTGCAACTATCCTCGTTACTCATCCGCGCTTCTCCGTGCGCGACGAACGCCGATAGAACGCCACGGTCCCGATTACAATGCGTCGTATTTCATTTCCCCACGATTCACCTGTGCCTGCAAAAGTCCCGCGGGTTTTATTTGGCCGCACCCCGTTGAAGAATTATCCCCGCCACCTCTGCGTCTTTATGGAACCCTCATTATGGAATCTCGCGGTTACGCGCTAAACTCGCCCGCATAGATGTCTTTTGTCACGCGTTCAGCCCTTGGCGCGCAGCTGGAGGACGCGCGTTTCGCCCGCGGACGCAGCATCGCGGCCGCGTGCATCCGCGCGTAGATCGTTTGTCTTGTCTTGTGTCACGACAATGCCGTGGGTAACACATCCTGGTTCGCTCCGTAGGAGCCGACACGATGCCTGGTTGCAGGTGTCACGATGCGGTTTTACATGATTTTCCGTCTCCCTTCGCCCGTGCCCTCTTCCCAGTCGCTCATGACTCTTTCTTTCACCCGCACGCGCGAACCCTCCGCGCCCCCTCTTTCCCATCGGCCCTTTCTCTTTTGCTCTCTTTGCTCTCTCACGCGAAATCCACGCCGCTCGTCGTGACACGGCCGCGTGGGCGTGAGGCGAGCGATATTAATGCATTTATTCATGGGTGTAATTAAAATTAGCGCGAGACAGAGAGCACGCCGTGCACAACGCGCAACCAGACGTGATCGTTATCGCGATCGCCATCGGGAAGAATTATCGCGCGTGCCGTTGGCTCGCGCCACAGCCTCTTTAAACACTAAACAAGGATTTCCCATCGGCTAACGCTTTTTCTACGGGACAGGGGCTGGAATCTTTGGGAGTTGATGGGCGTCAAGAAGCTGTGTAGGATATAAGGAAAGTAACCGTCTTCTGCAATCTGCTAGAAACTAGAATCTAGAAGGAGAAGAGACTCTTCGGTGTCTGTGGGGCTCCCAGTTACCACTCATCTCCCGATTTCGACGCCCGTACGGGCGGCCGCGTGGGCATATCGGGAACAATATGTACGCTCGCAGGTGCGCGCGTTACCGGAACTTGGGGAAAAATTGAAGGTTGTATACCGAAACGACGGATCAGGGAATGGGAACACGGCGGTGTTTTATTAATAGCGAAATGTCGATGAAGATACTGCAACGATCCCGCGAATAAAGCGAAGGAATATTAGAATATCTGTAGCTCCTCCGATATTGCGTCCAGCTTCATTTTGACTTTGAGATCTCTGTGTTGCAAGAGGAATAGCCGCAAACGAAACGGGACGCTCGGGTGTACGCAATTATGACAGAAACCGGAATTACCGTGGTGGGTGGGTGGAAGAAAAGTTGCATGCGGAAGATCCCCGGGCAGGAAACTTTTTGGTTATCTCCCTTTTCTCACGCCTCATTCCCTGGGACTGATTCGCCGGGACACGAGCTCGAAGATTGGTCTTGTCACGAAACTTTTAATGAAAGTTCAGCCAGCTAGCTTCGCCGTCAAATCTTAACCGGCTAATTCACGGTCTAGCCTCGCATCGAACTAGTTCTTAGAAAGTAGAAAAGTGCACTTTCGACACGGCTTACGAGGAGAAGACGCAACTTGCGAGCCAACATTGGGCAAATATTAATTCCTTCAAACTTCTCGCAATTATCTCGCTGCATACCGCCACCTGGGCTGTAGTCCGCGCTTGCATTTCCTGTTAATGCATCCGGTAGCGTGTTTCTTTACCTATACCTTCACGTAATTGGTGCGATTCAAAGCTCTACTTTATGATTTAACCCCTAGCATCGACGAATCGTAAAAGAATCCATCCCCTGATTCCCGCGGCATCGAAATTGCACTCTCGATACCGTGTCGCGTTCATTAAAACGAATCAAACGGAACGCGATTGTTCGTTCGGTGCGCGAGCACATGAATACGGCAATTGTGCGCTAGCTGAGTATCGAGGAACGTGGGCGTTGATTTTCATATTTGTGACAGAATTCGGCGGGCTATTTATATTTTCTGTTTTTCTTAGCCGTGGCAATTAACCCGACCAAAACGTTGTAAAATAGACGCTGAACACGCGTGCTCGTTTTCTCAGTTAATTGAACGGTAACAAAGGTAGAGGAGAGGCTGTGCGTCGTGTCACGCGCGTCGCCTGCCACAGGGAAAACGATTCGGTGTAATAGAAGCGCGACAAAGTGCGCGCCTGCACGCGTGCACGCGTCCACAAACACGCGCGTCCGTGCATTCGCATGCAATCCCGGTGTCTGCGGGCCAATGCAAACATCGAGAGACAGGGGACACTTTAAAAATTACATGGACGTCGTCTCGTCAACCTGACAAACGTAATTTCTGCGTACTTCTCCGCGCTCTCACGCTAATTTTTCGTTACTTGCAAACGTTTGACGGCGTGTTTGTCGACGCGGCTTGCTAGGGAAACGCGTCGATGGTTCTTGTGTTTAATATCACGCGTCTAATGTGTTTAACTCTTTCTTCTAGCAAAGTAGGGAACGTTAGATGGCGCAAATGGGTTAAATATTAAATATTCCTGTATTTGTTGAGCGACTATTTGGTCACGTATTCCATTTTCTTTGCAAACTAAGGGATTCTGGGACGGCGGAGTACCCAGAATTGATGAACTACTCGTATCTGTATAATTATCCAGTGTCTGACTGCGATTCTCGAAAGCACTGTCTTCTCTTTATGATGTTGTTCCGGAGAAAATGGCCGTTTTTAAGCCGAAACCGACTTTCACCAAAAAATATGGTGAAAGTGTAGTTTATACGTCGTATCACGAGAAATTCGAAGACTTGGCGTATTCACGGGGACCTTAGAATTCTTTAGCTCGCGGTACGCCCTCTTTCGCTTAATTAGATCTACGATTGCAATTAGTTCGATCGTACCTAGGACTTACGTTGTAAATTGAATCGAGTGTCGGCGTGACTGGAGGCGCCTTATTAGCGAGCTGCTTTCTCTCGTTGAACTTCGTGTACGGTTACACCTAGTCGTACCTTTATTAGTTCCTCGGTGCCGCTGAAATGTACGAATTAAACTACTGACTGAAGCACATCGCGATTTCGACGATAAAGCCAACGTTTCAGGCTTCAGCCTTTCGATTCGTTACCTCCATTGCCCCTTTAACACCAAAAGTTTTTCCGCGGACGCGAGCCGTTGTGCGGGGCGCACAATGCAAACACGCCGGTGAAAGAAGCGAGCATCGCAAGGGCTCTAATTTAATAAAACGGGTCAACTTTCTCCCGGTAGGAGCTGAAAGCGGGCGCGGAAATGGAATAGCTCGTAAAAGCCATAAGTTGCGGCTACAGTTATTTTATAAGAGAGCTTACGTCGTAATAACGTAATAAAGTGTCTCCCGCCTTGTGACGTAGCTTAGCCGCGTTGAGGTAGCGCTCTCTGGCCAGAAACTCTTACAGCAGGCGACTTTAAAAGCATAGACACCGTACCGCTTTGCACAAACGCACGATTATCGTACGTGTATCGTCACCCTCGTTCCAAGTTGCACTTTTAACCTTATTATCATCTCTATTAAGCGAGGTTAATCGCTCGTTAACGCCGCCTCAAATATTACTTCACGCGGACGAAGTGACGAGAAGCGTTAGTCCACTGGCTAGAAAATACTGTACAATTGACAATCTTTCCAAAAGGATGGTCAATTACGACAATTACCTTAAAAGATGACGTGACCCCGTTCTACTGGCGAGGTTCAAAAGCTACGTGACAGATTTGCTGGTTGATCGGGACGACGAACAACCTGGCTAATGAACCAGCAAATTTGTCGCCGTTGATAGATCACCGGGTAGACGGAGCGTATCGATGATCTTGATTTTGACAGCGAGACAGCGGATGGGTCTTGCGAGCAATAAAGCCATTATCGAGGGTGGTGGGGGGGGGGGGGGGGAGGGGGGCAGCGCCGCGCCGCTCGGTTCGGCTTGGCTCGGCGTCTATTAACGGCGGTCCTCGCAATCTCGCATGCAGTGGCGAACGGCCGCGGCGATGCAAAACAGCCGTCTCGCAGATATATCGACGTTCCTCGTGCGGTTCTGTCGTCGGTGCCGTAAGTTTGCAAGCGTGTCGTTGCACCGACACTGGAGAAAATCTAGTCTCGTGCGGCTGGCGGTGCGATTAGGCTCGGCGTCGCGTCGGGGCGGGTGTATGCGTGGTGGACGGCGGCGGACGGCCGGCTCCGCGCATAAATCCTTTGTAAACGGAATGGATGTCCGCCGCATCGAATTAGCATCGGATTAGCCGAGTTAGTAGTTTGTTCTAGCAGCGCAGAGAGGATATAGTGGAAAGGCGAGCCGTGGACGGGACGCGAGATTGTAAATTTATGCTTTGCACGTAGGTACCTACGCGAGGCCGGTTTCGGTGCTCGTACGCGGGCAAAAATCGCGGCCCGCTTTGATACGCTGCTCGTCGTACTTTTAATTAGCATACGATCGATTCCAGTGACCCTCCGACTCGGCTCGACGTTTCGCAACGGTACCACTCGTGTCGTCGCGGCCTGGCATTTGCGAGCCGTGCGAACCGATGCGAGCTGATGCGAGAGCCTCTCGAATGTACCTTCTATCGAGCACATCCCCCTCGGATGCGAGAGCCTCGCCGACGTCATTCATGCCGTTCGAACTGTGAATGCGGCCTGAGCCAGATCGCGGATAATTAAAGGCATCGGGGAGCGTTACGAAAGTGTCTTCTATGTATGTACGCTCGTTCGTAGAGACCAGCCGACGACGACGTTGCGGTGAACCTAAGTAGTGTCGCTGTTACGTCGGCGATTCAAAATCTCCATACCGCTCCACTGTTTATCGAAACACAAGCGGAACGCGATAACGGAACATTCTTCTAACGACTGGAGGCGAGCCTCATCAGCGTCGATGTTGTGAGTGAGTGCAAAGCAAAAACCGCTAATCGTGCAAATATTTATAAAATCGTCTAGAAGCAACAACCTCTGGGACTGGTATGTATACACATGCTTAGGACCTTTCTGACACCTCATAAGATTAATCCTCCGAGGTCCCCAATCCTCGAATGTTAAACAAATAATATTTTCGACTCGATAGCCCGTGTCTGGCGCCTCGCTGGCATAAACACTCGGAAAGATATCGCGACACGTGATTAAGATTCGACTGCAGTGTCGATGATAAAGCCTCGTAATGTACCTAGATGAAGCTGGCGAGGTCGGCGATACCTTGGAGCAGTGGTGTTTTGTCTCGATTTCCTGAACAGCGCGTAACCGGTAGATCCACCGAGACCGGGTCGATTGTGGATGCAAAATGTGGCCGTCCAAGCGTCCGCGGAACAGGTGTGCGGACTGTATGCAGCCAGTCGATTAGACGGGTGTCCAGAGAGCATGTCGGCTAGCGTGGAATTGTACAGGAATCGTGTGCGTACCGTGACACACGGACAGTAGTCTCGAGCACGTACCGCAGTCTAGCACCGGCATGGTATGCCCTGCTCTGTAATATCCCACACACACCCGCGCGCACGCACGCACGCGAGCGTAGGAATAGGTGGTAGCAAGTACGAGGAAGCTGGGAGCGGAGAAGCATGGGATTGAGCATAACCAGTTTCTGTTACTCGCCGACCAGCCGTGTGGCGTAACGTGGCCAATTGGTCAATCAGACTCCCTCCGATATACGCTCCCGACGTTCAGTTCCAGGCTGCTCGATTTTCTCGAAGAATCGACCACGCCGCAGAAAACCGATCCTCCCCCTTCAACCGATAAAAAACACCCCGGGACACAATCATTTCGCGCCGATCGCAATTGCTCGGGCAATTACCGCGCCCCGTTCGTCCGCGTCTAGGTCTCGCAACTGACGAGATCACGGTTATTGCTCCCCGCTGAAGAAATCGAATCGCACGGTTCCACGAAACTTGCGGATCGTACCGTTTCCAGGTCTGATAAACCGCTCCAGACCATTAGTTTCTCTCCTCTTTTTCCGAGCTCGCTCGATCAGGTATTATATATCAGATCGTGAAGCCTCCTTGCCTTTCATCTATCAATGGAGTACGAGGTATCGCTCAGAAGTCACTCCATTACAAAGCACCAGCTCCGCGCGTTTTGTCCCCAGCACAAACGCCGACGGGACTCGGCGCCGTTTTTGGTGCGAGTGTCGATAAGTCCGACAGGCCTCCTACAGCTTCTCGCGCGCAGATAGAGGAGCCGCAGCGACGGTGTTAGACTGTAGGTGGTTTCCATACTTGGATTCAAATGGCTTATCTCGGCCGAAACGTCATGCGAAGGAGGCTAATGTGCCTAGGTATCCAGACTCGTTGGAACTGAAATAACATGGACGGATGATGTCACAGCCCTGTCGCGCGCTTTATACCGCCAGGCAATGAAACACACTGTTTGCTTATGTTAAAGCATGCAGCATCGCGACAGCAGTAATCTAGACGCTTAATGAATCTCTTTGCCCCTCCCTTCAGCGGCACCATCCGATATTCTGTCTTTTGACGATGACGATACCACGTCTTACGTCATCCGCGAACGTTGTCGCGACACAGGTGCGCGCCTTTGTGCCACGGACTGTCCCACATTTGCATGTGAATGAGATTTCGCGGTGCCGCCTCTCCCTCCCCGACGGATTTCTGGATCTTGTGTAGAAATCATTGGCGTATTCAGCGTCGTCAACATGGATGCGAAGAGGGAGACACCGTCGAATACTTGTTGCTCCCTCTTTTTTCCTTCGAGGGTATGTTAGAGGAGGATTGCATTTTTAGTGGAGATAGAAGTCGTTCGCGAATGTGTTACGTTTGTCGAGTAAAATTCCTTGACGATGTTAGATGGAAAAGCTTAATTACGAAGCGTGTAAGAAGCTATCAAAGAGCGCGATGTAGTCAGAGTAGACGTTGAGGTCTCCATGCACTGTTCACTCGATGAGAAATAGTTTGTGGGATATTACGATCTATCCCCGCGCTGAAACGTGAAATGGATGAGGCGTAGGGTATCGAACGCCTCGGCGTTAGAAATAGGCCAGAGAGCGAAGGAGAGCTCAGGGATTCACGCTTGGACTTGTGTGTGTAGGTACAGCGTGTAGGCTTCATTCTTGGGTGCAAAATCTTCAGCGCAAGTTGATCCAAATTTGATTTGGATCAAGAATTTGGAGCAAGAATTTTTAATGAGACTAACGGACAATTATAACGGACGGTGTACGAGTCAGTGACCAGTTTAATTCCCTCACGATGCACACGGTGGCTATGTAGTCATCCGGCATATTGCGAATTCACCGAGTTATCAGAGGTTGTAAAGGGAGCTCGGTCGGTGGCTTGACTAGGTTCAGAAAGCATGAAGCGCATTGCACGTTGAAATCCATTCGTGCATCTCTGCACGGACCGAATAGCCGCCGTGGCAACTCTCGACTTTTGCAATCGCACCTCGCGGCATTTCCTAGTTCTAGCGCGCTCGATCCTGCGGGCATTTATTCGAATGCGACCGATACAATTCATTTAGCGGGATTTCTATGCCACGTGAAACTCTCCGCCGCCCGGTGCTCCCCTGCTTTAACTTTCATGGGTAGTTTTATCGCGTTGTTCGGCTGTGTCCAAGTTTCCTCCGCAGGTTCATAGAAACGGTGTACAACGTTGATTTTTAAATTACCGACAGGCGCGTCTCCATACATATGCATTAAAAAAATTCGTCGCCACTGTCGAATAAACCGTAGCGCGATCTCTACGTAAGTCTCCGAATTACTCGTTACGTGTGTTACAGTTTCCATAGAATTATATTTTAATTATTTCGAGCCGGACAAAAGGGAATCTCGCGTGGCCGAGTTCCGCGCACCCGTTGCTCCCCTGTAAATTTCATCCTGTATTTTCGCGTTTCGTGTTTCGCGTTTGTCTCGATTTTCACCATGGAAATATCAATAGCCGCGATCAACCGTTGCTGATACATACGTTTTCAATTGCGGTTCTGTGTGCACTTGGAGCTGCAAACTCATACTGTCGTTTCGTACGCGCTCTGGCGTTCCGTCAATCAATTTATTAGAAACGAAAACAGGCTGCGCGGAATTCAATACGCGCCCCAGGAAAATCCGCTGCACCGAGTACTTTTTATAGGGACAAATTTGCGACGGTATTCCGCGATCGGTTTTTCGTGTATTTTCGTCCGCGGTACCTCATCGACAGAAACCGTTGAAACAACGACTCGGTAACCATTTGACACGCTGCTTTTATTTCTGCTGTTTGTGCGTACCGTATAACTGTTTAGTGAAATCATACATCTCACTTGCCAAATTGAATTTTCTAACAGTGTTCTACGGCTGTTGCAATATGGCCATGGTCGATCTGTTGTGTGCTATGCGTCGCCTGTTTTTGGAGGTCGTAAATCTCCGACGGCGCAACGTCACTCTCTCTGCGGTGTCTTACGACCACAAGAGATCACTGGATAAGGATGTGTTTGAAGGTTGTATTTCAATAAACTGAGGCACCGCACATTTAACAATAACAATGTAAACTGTATTTAACTGAACTAAACTTGAACAAAGGATTATGGCAATTAATAAAGAGTTGTAGGAGTCCCTATGTTACCCGTGTGGGTCTTGGTTTTGGACTGACTTGCGACTCTTTCGCTGGCGACAAGCTTACGTCGAAGATTCCTTTTAGGGGTGGAGTTTTACAAAATTCAGTGGTAGGAAAACGCTGTCTATTGGCGGAAGTGATTTGGTTGTAGGTGGTATAGTAATAAAGGAAAGGGAAATTCCGTTCAAAGTGTTCGTGAATCTGTGTTACGGCTGTTGCGAGACCGTCTGTTTTGTGTCACGACGATCTTGGGACCCTTGGCCCTGACTTGAGCTGATCGCCTGAGTTTCCGTAGTAAATTTATGTATTTACAACGGTCCCAGGTCTACGAGGCGCGGACTGACAGACTGAAGTGTCTGCCAGATGAGGTTTTTGAAAAATACAATGCGCCCTTGTGCGGCCTTGGTGGCCCGGCAACGAGCTAACGCTCAACACGATCTATATCAGTCCTCTAATCAATCAAGCTTCAAGAATCAATCGCTAGCGCCACTCCAACTCCGTTACCATGGCGCAGAAGCTATGTCAATTATATTATTGCATGCCTACGAGATGCATAGCTTGTTAGCTAATTACTCTCCACATAGAGATCGCAAACAGTACTCTCTGGGTATAGAAATTTTCCTCGCAGAAATCATACAGGCTTCATTGCACATCATACCGGAGCATGTGTTCGTGTTCCCCGGTCGATGACGACACGAAGGAACAACCGTCTGGCAGTGAATTGTGCCAGCAGGCCGGAAAGGGAGCAATTCGCAGTTAACACTGCCTAAAAGCAATCTCCGTTCCAAAGTAAATCGCTTTCGTTTTTGAGGCGACGTGACTGCACGTCGCGCATACATCCGCCGCGCGGGCAAAAGCTTTAAGTTTCGCGTGCCCGAAGGCGCAGGCTATGCTGTTCAACAGTGTGTCGCCCGCGTGTATGCCCTCGCATCGTGGATGCAGATAGGCAGCGCGAGGAGGTTGTTAGCAGTTGGCCGCTCTCTTGGCTCACCTCCAGAATCGATCCTCCGTCGACTGATGAATGAATAAACAAAAACGAGACAAAAAACAACGACGGCCGCGCCTCAGCCTTAACCGCGTAGCGCGGTTTACGTAAGCGTCGCCGTCGCCATTGACCGTTGCCACGGTTAAGCCACGATCAGCTTAAAACAGCCGCTGTGTATGTAAGCTTTTGGAGGCGCGAATATAGACGCCCGACGTGATAATCTCTGGCCGTGGCGCGCTGCTGAAAACGCGACCCGTGGCCGTGTTACTGGCTGACCCTGTGACACGGTCAGCAAACATAATTTGTGGCTGGAAAAATCAGGGAAACGGAGGAATTCATTGTGGTGGTGGCATGGCTGTGGTACTAGGGTAGTCTTTATTTTTGACATGCGATTTCTTTTCCCTCAGTCCTTAGTATGGTTGCATTTCATAAAAATAAAAAAATAGTCCCTGAAAATGATGTTAAAGTTTAGAATTCATTAATGGTTTCGATTTAAAGAATTTCTTAAAAATGGTAAGCCCTATCGAAATTTTGTCCAAATAATATTTAAACACCACTCAATTTTCTACAATTGAAGGCCCGGATGCAATAAGGAGACTAGCGCTCGAAAATGCGAAAATAATTGTCCAAACCCTAAGAAAAATTGGAAAATTAAATTTTGTTAAAGTGGATTTTAAAAAAATATAGCGTTGTAAAGCTCGTCACGGCACACATTTTTTTTATTTACAGTTTTTTTATCGAATCATTAGTATCCGAGATAAAAATTATAAACAAAAAAAATTTCTTCGACCAAAGTCATTACCTTTTTAAACATAAATTGCGATAACTTGAGTAAATATTAACGGATCGTTATTAGATGTGAAACATAACTTCAGGAAACTCTAGCGAAGCCGTAAAATGTATGCACAAAATCCTTATGTTAGAAAATGTAGTAATTTAACTTTCCAATTTTTCTTAGCGTTTGGACAATTCTTTTTCGCATTTTCGAGCGCTAGTCCCCTTATTGCATCCGAGCCTTCAATTACTGTATATATGTATAAATTGTTCGTGCTGCCAACCACCTTTTAGAATTTAGATAATAGCGTTTGAATATAGAGAGCAAAGAAATACGAAAAAAAATTCGACATGTATAAATAAGGTCCACCCTACTGTGGCATGCACAGAACCATGTTTTTAACACGTTCCGTGCCAAGCCATTTTTGCCTGACTTGTCGTTCAGGCCATTTGATATTTTGACTAAAGATCGATATATTATCACACAATATTTCATTATATCATCAGTAGATAAGTAGTTCTCTTGTTTAGAGCTGTTATCACATCGTGTACCACCGGTGGTACACGTGGCCTGACGATCAAGTTTACCGTGTACCACCGGTGGTACACGTGGCACGGAACGTGTTAAGAATTGATCGATGACTGCATTCCAGACTAAATGAAATAACAAAGTGTGTTCGTCCCTCCGATTTACCTTCGAGTAATTAACATGAAATTTTCAATTCTGCCAATGCTCATCGCTCATTAACAGCGACAATGCGCCTAATGCGTTTGTAATTCGAATGAACGTGGTAATCCTCGTGGATCGCACGGAACTCAATCCATCCTTCCCTCGAACTTGATTTACGGTGTATCGCCGATAATTAATAGCTACACCGTGTTTGCTCGAAGCACACTTTTATCGCGATCCACCGTCATTATTAGACGCGAATATGATTTAATGCGATCCCCCCTCGTTGGAATGCGAAATTAAAATCCCCTCACGCCGTTACCCAGCCACACGTTCATTATCCTTTCGCCTCGTCCGCGCTCGGCCCTACTCCGCCGAATTTTAACGCGATATCGGTGTTTTACACCGCGATACGACGCGATCAGGAAGTTTTCGCGCAGTTTTATCGCGCTCATCGTCACGTCACTCACGGGTATTCGAAGCCGGCGGCGTTTTATCGGAACAATTACGCGTTTTGAATGGCGACCAGGGTTCCCGGTACATCGTGCCCGGGTTTATCTGCTCCCTCGCCCTTCGGGAGTCGGTGCGCACGAAATCTATTTCGCGCGACCGAAATCATGCACGCGTTTTATCCCAACCTGCTAATTGCTAATCACTCTACCACGATTAATAAGGCTGGTCACTGTGACGCGCCGCGCTGATATCGTCGAATACGCACCGATGATCATATTATCGCCGCCGGAATGTATCGCGGCGGTGGGGCGAGTCCAAAAGGCACAGCTGCAATCGAACTCCCATTCCGCTGGCCGCGTCGCGGTCTCGTTGGCGATAAATCGGATAAACCGTTCATTTATTCGTTCCTCTCGCGGAATCACGTGGCTGGACTTTCTCACGGCATGTTTCTTCTCTTATCAGCGGCGTTACGTGCACTCCGCACACTCCCCCGTTGATTCATAACTCCGATAGGCCAGCGAAATGAATCTCGACGACGTACCCTCGCGCTTATTAAACGCCGTTTATGTACTTTTACGATACGCTCGCGGACTCGCTTGGCCTCGTTACTCTTTGTCCTTTTTTATTCCTGGCGCAACTACGACGATCTGGGAGAGATCGGCATGTAAATTCTAATCGATGAACCGCTCGTGAGCGCGAACAGGGTCAAGAGGATCACGGAGGCATGTGGGAGCGCCTGTAAAGTCAACTCCGTTAAATTTATGCCGCTAATTATGCAGTTGGTATATTTCTAATATATCGAGAGGGGTTCACAAAGCTCGCACTGCAGGCACAGAGAGCAATGGGTCGCGCGTAATTAACTAACGCCGATTGGCAAACATTTTCACGCAGCCGGGGTGGGTCTATTCGCGACTATTCGCGATGCTATGGAGCGTATACCGGGCCTCGAAGTGTAATATTCCTCGTGTTGGTACTTCGCATCGATGGCTCAGGCGGAGAGCAACGCCGAGAAGTTACGAGGGCCCCTGAGAGTTTGGTAGTCGTGCGGTGGTTGTTCCCCGAGATATTAGTGGCAATATTACACCGTTTGTAGTCTGCCGCGGGTCGCGCTTCCCCGTACAGCAAACTACGATTAACCGACTACAGGTCGGCGTCGCGTTCCCAACCTTCCCTGTGTCAGTGACGGATAGTCGTTCTTTATTAGCGAACCGTTGATTTAGTTCGCAGCTTTCGCGCTTGTCTTCGACTCGAATTGGAACGCCGCGGCCGTCGTTAACGGTGAGATCGATTCGACTTCGTAATTAATCCGTCGGGGTCGAGTTCATTCTGTAGCAGCCAGTGCGCCCGAAATAGTTCCATCAATCTTCTAGCAGCGGTAATAATGAATGAGATACAGTCGCGTGATTCATCCGTCGCGACCCCTTAATTTTTCGAGGGGCATGCAAACGAGGGGACGCGAATAAACTCGCGCCAAGGATACTCTTGTCCCCATCGGTCGAGCAAGATTTTACTGTCGCGGTATCATGTAAATGGCGGACGTAAGCACGGTGCAACAGCGTGTCCCGTCTCCCACACACGGCGGAGCGAACTATCCGTTTTAGCGGGACATTACTCTTGCCGTAGTCGTAAGATTGTGTACCGATTGCAGGATGCCTCGTTATACGCTCGATGCACCTTTACGGTCGCATCAGCCGGCAACGTAACGCCGCATCTCTGCTCCCGCGCGATGGGATAATATCGTTAGGTAGCGGTCGATGTCTATTTAGACGCGACGCCTATGCATCCCGGCCGGGTGGCGCCGCCCGCTAGGACACGTTAGTCTCCAGAAGTGTCATAAATACAATCGCTTAAACGTTACATCTATCTCTCGCCGGTTGCCGTAAGCCGTAAGGCGTAACCTATCCATCTAGTGACTAGTCGATCCGCGTTTCACCCCGATGCAGGCCTCTGCGTCAGAGGGTGGGTATCAAAGTTCTCACGGGCACCAGGCACGCGCACGCGCACGCGCTCACTTGATGTACACATATGTACGACTAGGAGCGCGTTCCCTCGCGCTGGGCAGCATTGTCGTTGCCCTTTGACGCGTAATAACGTTGGCTGGCCGACAGAACGTGTCGTTGCACAATGCTGATGTTAACTCGTTCGGTCAAAGGCCCGAGGTCCCCACTGTCTACTGCGAATCTGGATCGACCAGCGAGGCACGTTAAGAGGATTCTAGCGATTCTATTCCACGGGATAATCGGGGCCCGGTACCTGCTAGGTACCTACGCGACTCGTCCGCCAGCGAGCGGGCGTACCTTTGCTTTTTGGCAGAACAGGAGAGTATCCAACTGCGAATTTATCGGGGCGCATTGTTTCCGTAATGCTGTTAAGTCGCTCGCAGCGGAGGTCGCGCTAGCGAGTTTCTAGCCCCTTTTGGCACACGCTGCGGGATTTCTTGACGCTGTAGGTATATCAACGATGGTGTATTCCTCCTAGGGGAAGTTTTAGTGCCCGATGCAGATGAGTTAGCGTGCTTTTAACTTCCCTGCACAGGGGTCTTCAAAGGTTCTCGTGGTGCGAAGGAGGGTGATAAGTCCCAGCGAAGTTTTGGAAATTGTTTCTCTACGTGTGAGCCGGGATTCGTCGCGCGCAGGTTAGGAAACATGTCTATTATAGAAAAATACTCGGATAGACTGGCTTATCCAGCGAGTTATTGATTAATCACGCGATTACATATTGAACGGTGCAGCGTGTTGCGCTGGACACCCCGGTTCATTTAATTGGTCATCGATTCGGGTTCGCACCTTGCTCTCCATTGTGGCCCACCATGGAAGCATTAACGATTCACGCGCGAATCGTGTTACACCGCGTGGCGGTCATTGTCTTGGCCAGTCGATTGAATTCGCCCGGCGAAAGGAAGAGCTTTGTTATGCAGACAAACGGCGCGCGGAATCTCGTGGGCGTCGCAGTTTCTAGCCAGCGAACGAACGAACTTGTCTTCTAACGGGCACGGTAATTCGCTTAACCATCGTGAAGTCGTGAAGCCGTCCCCATCTGCGGCAGGCGAGCGTAATGAAATTCCGTTCGGCGCGCCACGAATCCGCGGGGCGTTTTAGTTATGGTTTAAAATCAAAGGAGCACGGCAACACGGCCCCGCCTCGAGACAATAAACTCGAAACTCGGGCGAAACGTCCCCGCTTTAACTGTTCCGCGCAGACAATGCGCGAGGTTGTTCCAAGACGCACAAGAGACACGCAAACGAAATATGTAAATTCCTGTGTTTCCCTCTCTTAAAGCGCCTGGATCTAGCTTCCTCTGGTGCCTTTGCTTTGGCGCGAGGAACGTTATTCGCTTACAAGCCCGCTCCCTCTCGTCGCTAAATCATGCCCGCTACGCTTCAAAACGTTATCCGCGCCGCGCGCCGTGGCCCAGGGTGCTTTACACATTCATATGTAGGTGACGCGAAAGGCACCTGGTTCAGATGCGAGGCGAATTTTTTAGTTTCTCGCGACTGAAAAGTGGGGGAAGCGTCGCTCCTCGTTCTTCACGCTTCTATCGGATAACAGGGGCAGAAAACATCTAGCTTGACAATAGAGAAAACCCTGCGGCATTGCTATCTTAAAATGGCAGCGGGAACTTGCGTTACTTGCTCCTTCTGGAAGCAATTGGAGCGTGATCCCTCGTTCGTTTGCGAATTCTTTTGTTTGGAACTGGGGGCGCATAAATCTCTGTAAACTCCATGGGGGAGGTTGACGTATTGAAAAGCATCGCTAAAAGTAATATCGAGAGAAGACGTCCCCGTTTGAATTATAGCCGCTCTAGAATCGGAAGGAGGCGGGCGACGGCGATGATCGTTTTAATAAAACGCTGTTTCGCGATCCGACATGTTAGCCGAGTTTTTAAAGGGGATGAAACGGATAAAAAGTGCTACGCTCAGGAGCAGGAAAGGAAGAGGGAGAAAAAGCCCGTATAACCGCGGGCCATGCACGTGAAAAAGAAAGCAAGCAAATAAGGGAACGGGGTGGAAAAAGTTGGAGAAAAGAGGAGAAGCGGGAGTGGCGCGGCAGGGAGGGAAACGGAGAGTACGATGAAAGGGGCCAGGCCAAGCTCACTAACTTGAACAATATCTCTCAAGATGCCGCCGCGCCGCCCGGAGATCTAGGCTCGAAACTTCCTGGGTGCACGCCTCCTCGTTCCAGCACACGGAGAAAGAGAGGCCCGAGTTTTCTACGTCAGAGAAACTTTCACATATTCCATTCACGACGAGCGTTTTAGATCGGTGCTTAAAGAAGACTGCCTGCGGGTGGAGGGGGCCGTAGGTGGTAAAAGGAGAAAGTGGGGGGGGGGGGGTCGGAAACATTTCCAAGATAGTCATCCCCGCGACTGCTCCGACGTTTTCCAACTTTCCGTTCCTCCGCTACGTCCCGAACCGCGCAAACGCATTCGAGGAACAGCCGAATCGTAGGAGACGCTTCGAATGCCAGTGAAT
Organism: Andrena chrysosceles; assembly: GCA_963855975.1. Lineage (NCBI taxonomy): Eukaryota > Metazoa > Arthropoda > Insecta > Hymenoptera > Andrenidae > Andrena > Andrena chrysosceles. Next base: position 1,135,264 of record OY979766.1, on the reverse strand, counting down.
TACCGATTCGGGACGCGAGAAATCGCCCGTTTTCGATCCTTTAAATTTTTAACGCTCGTCGAAGCTCTCGACTCGACGCGCCGGCTACTTTCGCAACCCCTTCGGACCGTTTGGACCCGCGAGGAGTGGCGCGATCCCTCTCAGACGAAGTCGGCAAATGTAATCCGCTTGGGTTGTTCGTAAAATTTTAAATCACTGGCGATGCAGCGGCGCGCAATCTCAATGACGTCCACAAAGGGTGCGATTTATTTAGCGCTTCGGGGTGCCGGTATGAGTCGTAAAACACGCGAACGACCAATGTAACTATTGACGTTCTTCTTTTACGCTGCAAACATCGTGACGTAAGTGTGTAACTGCTCTTGATGGGACCAATGTGAAAGCCGAATGTCCTGCACGGCAGAGTGTTTTTTTTATGGTTTCCGGACTGCGTGTGTTACCTACTCGCTGTTTTTTTTTTCATTTTTATGTTTACTGGTAGGTATAAACGTTTTTAAGACCTTTGAAGCTTTAGGTTTTTCTGTTGTTGATAGGCACTACTCGTTGCTTCGCCAGCGACGATCCTGAGAATTTACATTATCCCCGACAGAGTACGGCGGATTTTCAGGCGCAGAGGTCTACATATTTGTAGGTTTCAAATTGAGTTCCCGCAGCGTGTTCGGAAAGTTTTCTGCTTGAAAAGCTAGGAAAGTCCCTTTATTACCACCCTACTTTTCCTCCACATCCTCCTATGCCATCTTTCTTGCCTCGCATCGGGGTGCTTGACTTGAAGACGCCCTCCACAGCCGACGGAGTTTCGTATTACTCCCTACGCTTTGCTCGCGCTTTCATAAAAGCCCGCTCCGAAACGCGCAAATCTAGTGAATAAATCCTGCAATCGTGTTTCCAGCTAGAGACAAAAAATTCTTCCAACAGGTATTCTCGCGCCCTTTCTCTTCTCGGCTTTGGAGCTTTCACCGCAGAAACATTTTCCTTTTTTAAGCACACTAAAGCTTTAATCATCGCCTACATCTAATACATTCTGCCGCGTTAGAATTCGTTTCATTTCGAGGCAGCTTTGGAAAAAGCTGGAAACACGAACAATTCCGCGGTAGAAGAAAAGAATCCATGCTACATTTTCAGGCATCAGAAACCCAATAGGCATAGCCATTTGCTTCATCATAAATGTAACGTATTCAAACAGCGAACAAAGCCCCGCCCGAATTCAATTGCCGAGCAAACTTTTGTCATTTCCGCGTGAAGTTCGCCGGGTAATAGCTCGCGGGGAACACGTCGTATTTAAAGGAATCGGATTTACAATCCATTATCTTGGCAGCGCGGAAAGTGGCGTTGGAAGGTTGGAACGAGGTTCCCAAGGAGGTCTCTCGATTCATAACTGGTCCTAGGCCGCGGGTACACAACAGCCTCCCGACGTTCTCGCCGCTTGTCGGAGCTTTCTGCCGCTTTCAGCCCGAAAGTTGAGGGTGAAGTTAAGCAAGCGCGCGCGCGCGGGCGCGCGCACGGCTTTATTGAAATTTCATCTCGGAGCGTGACACGAACCGCTCTCAACTCTTCCGCGATCTCTTGCAGCCCGTAGGCAACTCGCGAGTAGTCTCGCGCTAGATTAACTCCTCTTCTTCGTCGTCTAAGGGCTGCATTCGCGAGTGTTAGGCATCGGTACGCAACAAGAGACATGTGTAGAGTTGGGGCAAAATAAAGTGGCTGCTCAAGAGTACTGACAAGAAAACCGTCCGACGCGGTTCCTCCAACTTTCGATCGGTTTCTGCTGGATCCCTCTAATTTCGTTCCGACTGTGCATCGTGCTAGAACATGGATGCAGGCTCGCTCGCGGCCGCTGCGACAACGCGAGCCAGGACTGACAACACACGTGGATCACCCACGCTCTCGCGCACAAGGACAGCCACCGGGTGTAAACTGGCATCACGTTGGCCCGTTCGTTCTCGAGATCGTTAAGTCCGACCCCCCGGCGAGCGAACGTTAGCCACGGTGAAAGAGAACGAGCCTCGAGGATGAGAACTACCGGACGTGCAGGTCTCGAGCGACGTCGTTAGCGATAGCTAGCTAACGTTCGTAGCGAGAGAGTCAGGCTTCCCGCAAGGCACGCGATCGCTGCCGGTTTCGTAGACGCTGAGATCGCCGTGTTGCTTGCTTTCTGGAGGACTTTCGTTCTTGTATCATTGCGCCTGGAGAGGCTAGTACACTTTATTGGAAGCCCCGTGGTACCTTATTCAGGCAGTAAACACGTAGGGAAGCTATCCCCTTCTTTTAGTCGCGGTTAATGTTTATTCGACGCAAAGAAGCACGTCCCCGGGAAGGTTTATAGACACGAAAAATCGCCAGCTGATAGATGGTTATGCATGGGCGTTTTCTCATACACGAGCGTCAGTTCAGACGTATGTTGTAGCAGCTCGATGTATCTCAGAATTCTAGCCCAACTAAGAATCTCGAAACCTCGTGGCTTAAAAGCCCTCAGGTTCAATTTGATTTAACCGATTCAACGCCTTGGAACCTAGCGAGCCTGGAAGCTATTCGATAGGATTCTTTCGAGTTGGACCGAGATTGCTCGAAGAAAGCTTCCCTGCCTGGTGGGTCTGGAAGAGAGCTGAACCTCCGTTAGTCGAGCAAGCAAGCTGACTGCGCCAAGAACGGCCTTCTCGGCCCCGGAGCGTATCCTCCATCCTATCAACGGCTCCCTCGAACGTACCTTCGAGTTACCTACGATACTACCCGTTTCCTAAACTCATCCAATGCAACACGCTACCAGATTCTCCACGGTATTGAATGTTTTGGCATTCTTCGGGCCGCTTGCTTGGTGGACGGCCAAACTCCCGAAAAGATAATGCTCTGCGGCCGTTAGACGCGGAATACATTAGCCGTTAACAAAGGGTTAGTGGAGGAGAGGACAGCGCGGACGAGACAGCTCGCGAGAGAGCACAATCAATGCGTTCGTTGTGACAGAACGAAACATTATGCGGGTCTGTCAGGTCTGGTGCGCCGCCTCGACCCTTCAACCGCTCCAGATGTACCATATATTTACTGGCGAACTTTTCTCATTGGCCGTCCTCTCGAAAGGTACTCCCGCGTCGCTGAATAAATACACCGCTCGCGTACTCCGTCCTCCGTCATATTTATCCAGCGACGAATATCGGATAGGCGACACACATGGGCTTAGCGTTTCTCGTCTTGAATCGATAACACGCTATTGCCTGTGCATAACGAAAAGGTCAGAGGTCCACGTAAACACGATGCAATCTGTACTTATTAGGCGGGAAGCTGTAATTGTGCTTGACGAACTATCTGACGCGAGCAAATTGTTCCCTGGCTGTTCGCTGCTCTAGGGAGGCTGTTAATAGATCATTTCGCATTCGATGCGCCATGGAAACGTAACGAGCTATAGGCGAGACAACGGAACTACTTATTGTTAGTTTCACTCGGAGCAATCCGCGCGTCTCCACGCGGACACCGGTGCAATTCCGCGCGGCTGCTCCAGGCGGTGGGAAGGAAGAGAGCAGGCTCGCGACACCGACGCCGACGCGGCGACGCGACGCGACGCGACGCGACGGTACGGTCTCTCGTGCGAGCATCGCGCGCCACGATAACATAGACTAAATAAATAATTGAACGTCCGGCCGTTAGCCAGCCGCGGGTTAGGACGTTGATAACCCCAGGGTGAAGCCGGCTCTCGCTCCTCCTGCGACTTTATCTCGAATCTGTCCAACTTACACCGCTCGGGATGTCCCAGTTTATGGTCGCCGCCGAGCCGTTTCGACTACCCAAAAATTAGAGCCTCTGTCTTTGGCCGGGCCATTCTGGCCACGAAGACAGATGAGCTTGGTTCTGTATTTCTGGGAATAATCGGGAATACGAGGCGATGCGAAATACATAATTGTGGGGGACCAGGCAATCGGGTTCCAATAAACGCGTCTGAGTACTTTGGTGATGTACGATCGCGGGGAATATTTGAATAAATTTGGGGAATTTAAGGAGATTGGTCAAGTGAAGTTGTTTCGTTTTTTGGCTCATATAATTTCGATGGATGATTGGAGCACCAGTAAAACTATTCGAGGCGAATGATCGTTAAACGTCTGGAGTAGCTCGGGGTTTTATTAGGCGATCGTTAAGAGTTTATGATGGTCCTCCAGGTATTATACGAGAGAAACAAGCGACTCTTCGGGTTGTTTAAAATAGACTCCCTACGCCTTATGGTGTAATCGACTCATTGCTAACTGATGAGCCCTGGGAAAGGTCTGGACTCGTACTCACCTCCACCGTCTTATCGTGCTGTCATCGTCGATATATGGTCACCCTCTTTACCACCAACCATTGCTGTATGATTAAGAAAGACCGAGATAAGCGTGTCTATCGTTTTATTTCACTTGAACTTGGTCACCCTATGAAGGACTTGTAGCACTGCTACATCTTAATTCGCCTTCATCACGCTAGGGACGAGGATCTAGGTTAACGATCTCGTGTATCTTTTTAAATTATCAGTTGCTGTTGAGGTCTCTCGTGGAACAGATAACTTTCGTGGACAGATAAATGACCTAGCTACTATCACTCTGGTATCCTTGGCACCCTAAAAACGTTTCTCGCCCTTTGTTTCTGAACCCTGGCGCAAAAGGCTGACACCGAAGAAAGGTGTTCGTCGAAATGAAATTCCTCCTAGCACCACAAAAGTCCCTGGGCTGTCTCTTAATTTCTCGCGATAGGTACTAGGAACGCGAACCGTTCGCGGTCCGCGTATTTGCATTCCCGTTCTACTTGGTCGGTCGGCGAGCCTCTGAGCAGGAAAGCCGTGGCCTAGCCTCGCAAATATCACGGTGCACGAATTTAAAAGCACTGCCCTCGCTGGCATTACACGTGCGACTTAGTTTTACGATCGCGCGACTTTCGATCGACGCGATCACGCGTGCGTTGGCTTGAATGATCGATGGCGCACGGGAGATCGATTACGGACTCGTAATCGCAATTATCCGCGACGCGTCTGCTCTCTGAATTAATTCTGCGCGATCGAGGGAGGGCCGAGGGGGCGAGAGGGTGGGGCTCGGTGTACCGAGTTTCCATCGACACGCAAGAATTCACGGGCATGTTGAATTAATTTTCTGCCGGACCCATCGGCGAGCATCGATTATGATCGATTACAACGGAAGGGAAGCGCGAGATCGAGACGCGGAGGCATTCACCGAGGCGACGCAACCTTCATAACATTTAAATACGCTTCGACACCGATGGCGCGATTAATCGCGATCGATCTCGAGGTCCTGGTTGCATCGTCCATTTTTTTGCACGTTGCAACGCATGTAGGCTTTTAGAGCTCTCTTCTCACGGAACACTTTTGTAACTCGCGTGGTAATGTCCAAGATATACATATTCAATTAGCGAAGCACGGTAGCTTCGACGGCAAGCCACTTGAGTATGAAATAGGCTTTTCAGGTTTATCGATAACTTTCCCTTCCACGCAATTGCTGTGCGCCCCGGCCGAATTGATTCGAACATCGGGCTTCCATCGACACGCGAGCAACTCCGTGTCTGGTGTAATTAATATTATGCGTTGAATTATGACGCCACCGCACGGGGTATCTGCGATGAAGATCGCTCGGAACGGCGAGGAAATTGAGGCAGCCTCGTACAAGGGATCTCTGATTATTCCTCGATAGTCCCTATCGCGCTCCGGGTCCTTTATCGATGGTTGTTTAAATAATAACGATAACAGCTGGGGGGCTTCTTGAGCGTGCAGGTGCGTGCACCGCGTTGTTAGTGTTGTTACCACGCGTTGTAGCGCCGCGACGAATCGCGGCTGGTTTTAATGAACGGCGCGCGCGTTGTATGTCATTTTCGGTATCGTCCGCAATCTCCGCGACCGCTGTATCAGTTTCGTAATTGCGATCACTTGCCCGATAGTCGGCTCGAATTAATTTTCACACGGCGCGCCGGTTTATCAAACTCGCGTTTCCATCGACACGCGAGGATCCGTGTACACCGTAATTAATCTTAATGCTAGGAGTGCCGAGCACGGCCCGGTTATCGTTGATTTGGATTGCATCAGGACGAGCCAGCGCCGCCGCGCCGATCGAAATCGATTTACGAACAGCCGCGTCGAGTGTTTGCGCGTGCATCATAACGCGACGCGGCTCATGCTAATCTCTTATACTCACTGATACGAATCTCGCAGGAGCGATCGTTGCTTGCTAACGCTCGCGCCCGGACCACTGTCGCGGTACGTTCCATTCTTCCACGAAGCTTATATGTAGATATTTGTCGCCAATCAATTTCACGTCGCCTATACACAGGCTTCCCTTGATTCTCGGAGATCAGCCGCACTCACACGGCGAAATAGCCGATCTTTCATTCGCACCCTGCGCGAGGAAGATATAGCGAGTGGGAGTGCGGCTGGTGTCCGAGAATCAAATGCACTCTGCAATCTGCATGCGCAGAGACTCTGATATAAACTCGATCTAATTCTGTGCTCGTTCTGTTCCCAGGTACGGCCTATTTAAACGAGCTAGGGACGCGGACGCCCATCAATGGTCAGCGACAGAGCGCGTGTACCGCGGGGCCGGCGATAAACGATAAGTAAGGATAAACGTAAATCACAGAGATTGACTGTGCGTCGCGTAGCGCGGTTCGGCGCCCGTATCGATGCGTGCGGGCGTTATTCAAATGTACCTATATGACTCTGGGACGTGTACACGCCGCGCGATGGAAGTGCATCGTAATGGATGCGATGCACGATACGTCGCTAACGTCCTGCAGGATCTTCGTGCATCCAGCTTCATAAATCCCTGGAAAACTGCGTGTCGTGGCCCACCTGAAACGTCCATCGGGTTTATCGCGTTCGACGCCAGCCCGGGGATTATAGCGCGTGACGTTCTTCAAGTATCCCGTTTAATTGCGCCCTGTTCGAATTAAACGCCGTGGAACGAGGGAAATTGCCAGTCTATGTTGTCCAGTCACTTTAGCTTCGATTAATTGGCCGATGTTCGAGTGGTTTGATAACCCTGGTTTACCTCCGTTCTGGATTCTCGAACATTGAGAATACGCTGCGGTCGATCGTTTTGTTTAGAAATATAGGCAAGCTCCCAGTGTGCTTCGGAGTTTCCAATTGCTGTGGAATTAAATAGAGATGAATGGAAGGAGTCACCGATCCGTGATTCCGTGTTATCGCCAAGATATCTGCCGTCATTAATCCCCCCGCGAGCGCAACGCTCGGATATCGCGTTGCAGGCCTCGCTAAGCGCGGCATCACGCGACGCAGTGTCTTCTCCTTTTCCACCGATACTCACATTTTCCACGCTGGAATTTAGATTCCGGTTGAAATTCTATCGCTGCCGCGGGAAGCAGCTCGTTACCCGATCAAATCTGCTCGTGATGACCGATCGACGCGCTGCTCGCAATGTATTCCGCTGTCTTGCGTCGGGGTTCAAGAAGAGGATGAGATGGGCGGTTAAGATAGTGGCTGGTGGATCGATTCGACTTTCACGCGCTATATCGACTGGCTGTTTCAGAACATATTCACTCTGTGGTACTAGTTGTTTGCTGTTATAATGTACCAGACATGTCTTTGAGCCTGTTACAGTATGCTGCGAACTTTGCGGAACATCGGGCTACGTCAGTCGTATCAAAACGTCGAATATTGAAACATCGAGCAATAAAATCAGTTTCGATAAAAAAAAACGCCTCGAGTCAGGTAGAATCAGCCTGCTGGCTGAAAAATTTCAAGATAGTCAGCGCGATGCAGAGGCTCGATACGACGATAAAAATAATCGCTAACGAACTGATCCTCCCCCCTCTTTCCCCCCTTCTTTCCCATTCATCTTTGAGGTGAATTGCTGACGCGTGAGAGGATACCCGAGCACGGTTCACCGATTACTTGGTTTGGGGGGATGGAGTTCTGGCCTTTAGGCGTGAGAGGGAAGCTTCCCGTCGAACGAGGGTGAAGCGCGTGCACTCGTTATACTCTGTTAAGCACTTAAAAATGAATTCAGGTCAATCTGAGAACCGCCTCCGTCGTGTTACAAAATAATACGCCGAAATCAAGCTGCACCTGCAAAATTTACGATCCGTGGATAGATCCACATCTTCAGCGTGAAAGTGTTTCTCCGCTTTTAATTGTGACAAAGATATTTAGAAAATCAGGTCTCGACGAGTGCTCGCGATGAGTACATTTCAGAGGTGAATTCGGCGCATCGAAGTAGGTACTTATTAGACAAAATTCACACAAACGCTTGTGCTGCAAAATCTTGTTTATCAGTTGTCATCGTTTTTACGTTACATACTGCTTACATTAGGACGACGTATTAAATTGATATACATCACGCTATAAATGTGTCCAGGAGCAGCAAGCTATTGCATGAAATGAGAAGGACTGCATGTAAATAATTTTTTGTACGCTGAACTTTCCTCTGCAGTTACGACAACGGTTTATAGAACCTCCTGTATAACGTATTCAAATCAACGCTTTTACCGTGTCCCGATGCAAAACCGTCAACATAGAATTCGCCTAAAAATATTTTCTGCATTACGATAGACCGCTTGGACACGAAGGCGCGCTTTATTATCAGCACTGTCATTTTTCCGTGTAATACATTTCGACAGTTGGACGTGGTACGAGCCGTTACACGCGCCGGCGCTTGTTACGCGAGCGTACACCTTCGTCATCGAGCAGCACAGAAATACAGGGGAATTAAATTTTATGGTGAAATATGTACGGCGTATCAGAGCATGTCTAACAGCGAAAGATTAAATTCCATTTGTTATGATATACGGCCAGACAAGACGATAGAGGCACGCCAGGCCGTGCTCGAATCTGCGTTTCTAACATCCATACTTCTCCACTTGCACGTTTGTTAGCAATAAGGAAAAGAATGAAAGGGAAATACACGATTGATAATAGCTCAGGGTTGCCATTTTTTTTTTTGGGAAATATAATACTATAGGCCACATGTGATACAAAATTTAGTACATTGTGAAAAATATAGTAGGTATTTTTTAGAGGAAAGTGGTACAAAATCAAACTATGTTAAAACGACATCTTATTTTCTAAATGTATATTTTTGTATTTTTATTTTCTAAATGTATTCAATTTATTGTCTTTAACAAAAATGTCAAAGGTTTGCTTGCACTGAAAGTCCAAATTAACGTATATAAGAAGGTAATTTTTTTTATCAGAGATAGCTCTGTTTTTGGCTCTGTTTCTCCCTTCCAGTCACTTCATATTCATTATAGAGAAAATCTTCTCTGTCAAAGTTTAAGTTCGCAAATTAAAGTTTTGATGTAGCCATAGAAGAAAAAAAATAAGTAAATTGTAGAATTTTGTCAATTTATCAGAAATATAGTATTTCTACATACTATATCTTTTTCTAACACTACAATACTATATATTATAGTACGGTTGGCAACCCTAACCAGCTCTATGACCTGTCCTTTCTTACTCTTTTTGAATCGTCACTCAAAGGTTCGCCACCATCATCGCGCATTCCTATTAATTTCGCAACCGCTCAGCAAAGCAAGGGCCAAGCATCTCTCATCGCGATGAAATTGCCTTCGCCAGCACGCGCGTCCGCGTGCGTACCTATATCTCGGCGAGGGAGCGTATCCTCGCGCTTCCTTTGGCGCATATTCAAGGGTTTCGAAGCAGAGCACGGTCTTTTTCGTCGGGCTCCTTTTTTCCCTCCGTCCAGCGGCGTATCTGGAACTAGAATCGATGGCGTTTCTGCTACCGCTCTAAGGGCATCTAACGGTCCCTCGAGCTCTGGTATCAATGCAGCCTCGTACCCGGTTTGCCTGGAATTTCCTGTCCGCGAGTTGACTGTGTAACAACGCTTGCTATTACCCGGTCCGCGACGGGGATGACTCCGCGCGGGTTTTTCCGCGATAAATCGTGGCTGAAACGATGTTCCGGCCCGGCGAGAGCCGCGCGGTAATGCGAATTAAAACGAAGCGAGCTCGAGGTGCCCACGGTGCGGCGGAATACTCGCGAAATCCTGATTAATAGCTGGATAATATTGTGCAAACACCGTGCAGTATCCCCGTCGTTCGTCGTTCGTCGTTCGTCTTCGGCTGGACGCGCAACGGAAATAGCTTTGATACGCTAGCGTACTCTTCGCCCGAGTCTTCCGCAAATTATCCACGAGCGGCGCCGTAAGTGAATTTAATCGGCTGCAACCTCTTCGCCTGGCTACGTTCGCGTTCCCGTGCAGCCGGATGGAAACATCGTGAAACGGGCAAGTATTTATATTACCGGCGCAATTAATACGAAAGCATGGACTTGCATTTCAGTTCGGAGTAGAATTTGTATAAATAGGAGTAGATAGAACTGTACTCTGGTTGCAGGCATTCTGGATCTTTTCGATAGCATCCAAGATCATTAGTCTCATGAGAATTTTGATAAACTCTTTCCATCGCAGTTCGAGGAGGCAAAATGTTTGCCGGAAAATCGCATCGTAAAACGAACAGCTTATAAATAAACTTTTAACTTGAAACTCACTTGCAGCTTATTAGGGCTTGAGTAAAGTACTCCATCTTCGCGAACGTTAATAAAGTAACTACTGTGGAATATATTAATATTTCAACACGTGCTCAATAATCAGCCGAGTTTAACGTAGCTTCCTTAGTGTCTCATGAACGATATTAAATCCCAAGTTTTCACACTTTGAGCCATTTATACGGCAATATGAATATTAAGATCGCAAAGTTTCTCATCCCCGGCGTAATCTCAGTGTCACTCAGACGGCAGTCGGCTACTTTTAACCTTCGTTTTAAGCAGGGTGGAAGCGTCTTTGCGACCCGCCGAAGTTTATAAAGGTTTCATGCTCGCCCCCTGTACGTTATCTAGCCAGCGCAGCACAGTCTTTCACCTTTAACCCGAGATCTTGCTTCTTTAAAACTCTCCCCGGATCCATTAAACCTCACTCGCGTGCTCGAGTTTTGACGTAGCACGCGATTAATCAACGCGGCATTAATCACCGGAAGCGAAACACCCGCGCGCAGCCCTTGGCATCTCGGTGACTCGGCGCGGTTTTACGGTGAATCGTCTTTGGATCGTGGGCCTTTTTTTTCATACCGTGGAAATGGGGTGACAAAGTTGCTGAACTGGCGATACACGAGGTTGAAGTTCGTTGTGCGCAGCTCGATCTCAACCGAACCGACCCTTCCCGGAAGATTGTATTGCGCCGTAAAAATCCCCAGATTCCGGCAACGGTGATCCTCTTTTTTTTTTTTACGTTTTCTCGGCCTCGAAGCGGCGCGGCGGCTTCGCCCACTCTGTTTGACGGATCGTCGATGCGAAGCTCTCAGAAGCGGAAACTTGCGCTCTCCTGCGGGTGAATTAAAGCGGCCTCAGACTTTCACGTGGGTCGTGGGTCGTGGGTCGTGGGTCTGGCCGCGTACCATCCTTCTCCTTTTTCACGGGTAACCTTAATATTCGCTACGTAACAATGGTCCACTAACCTGGATGCGCTGGTGAACGTTGCTATGATTCACCATCCTGCTCGTCTTTCTCCACCGTTGCCCGTGTGGACACATGTTTGTCCTGGCCGTTTCGAGGCCGGGCCGTGTGTACCTCCCGCCCCAGTATCCATCCGCCACGGGTCAAGAGTGTTCCTCCTAGAATCTCGTAAAAGGCCCGGAGATTTCTTTGGGAGATAATATCAATGAGAAAGCCTTTCATCTTCCCCCGAGGCACCGGCTACCTCGCGACTAGCCTCGTGAATAGAGGCTGACGGAGCAGCGCCTCCGCTTTGTACACGGCCGTTTATGAGCGCCCGAGCGCGTGGCTTCGTACAGTGTAACGAGGTAACACTTGCGCCTTGAAATGGACTAAAAATTTCATTGTAATTGAGTGACTCATGGAGGGCGCCGTGCGTCGGGGTGTTAATACACTCCTCATTGAAGCGCGTTTACTTAGTTACCGAGGAAAACAAGTTCTCGGGAAGATGGAGTTCCATGACACCGGACAATTGCCTTGTACAATTCCCTTGATTAGAGACAAATGTGCAAATAATTGCCTCGTGAACAAGCATTCTACTCCGCAGAGGAGCATCGCTAAAGCTCGGCGAATCCCGTTCATCAATTTCAATGCGTTTACAAATGATCCCCGGAGGGTATTAAAATCATTCACGCGACCACGCAACGGGTTGTAAATGTTAATAACATTTCTAGATAGAAGCCCGGTCCCCGGAAAAGCCAGCCGTTCCGAGTTAAATCAATCCGCGCTTCGATAATTCCGCGGAATGTATCGTCATTCGTTACACGATAATTTCGCCGGTATGAAAATATCCGAGCTTTCTTCGGCGTATTGCGTGTCGAGAGTATTAATGTCGTCGCATAGGTGCGCCGATGCGCGTTAATCCTCTTACAAAATCACGCTGCGATGACCGATCGTGCGCGATTTATCCTTGGAGGCTCATCGGGGAAACCAATTAGCCGCGTCGTGGTGTGCTGAAAACACAGGGATGCATGGTCCGAGAATTGCGGGGCTGCGGAACGGGGCTGGGTGGTAGAGAAAGAGAGAGAGAGAGAGAGAGAGAGAGAGAGAGAGAGAGAGGAGGCGCGTTGTAACGCATTGGGAATGCACGGGGAACAATGCATCTTGGTCTGCCGGGTGATTAGATACAAGCGTAACGATAACGGGCACGGTCGTCGGAGCAACTGGTCACAATTTGCTGTTAGGAGCCGAGCTACGCGCTTCCAGCCACGGTGGCTAAGAAATGATACCGCCTCGGGCCACGGCAGTGCGCAAGACGCGCCGAGCCGAGCCGAGCCGAGCCGAGCCGACACGTTGCAAATTTGCGGTGGTATGCACGCGCAACACTCGAACAGAGTGCATCGGTTAATGCGCGGATCCGTGGCCACGGGAAAAGAGAGCGATGGTTGTGGAAGCTTGCGGATTTCGCTCCGGCTGGATGGCAAAGACGTGCCTTAGAACATTATTATTCACGGCCGTGCACAGGAAAAGTCATTCCGCGGCGCATTATTCCGCGCGTGTTTCTATGCAGTTAGGCGAGTTCGCTGGCTAGCGGCACGCACATCCGCGACACCGTCAACAGTCGTGAATCACTGCGTATTCTTCACCCTTTACAAGTCATTCGAACAAGCTGGTCGCGATTCGCGTTGGCGCTTCTTGCAACGTAATTTCTTCGAATCCGCGGATAGGGCCTCGGGGCCACGTTATTTGTTTCGTGTCCGTTGGCTGAATCACGGAGGAATTAACGCTCGTGACTTTTGTCGGTGGTTTTGTATGATTTCTTCCCTGGTCCCGATCGCTAGATTATTGTTAGACTGTGCTCGTGCGCTGCGTCGGACTTTTTGCACCCCCGTGCCATCGCTGGACGGAGAATTTAGTGGAAACCGACGCGAGCGCTGCGATCTCTGACCTTTCGGGGTCTCGCGCACTTTGATTCCACGGTGCCTCGTCGAGGTGGTCTTTTGGAGGAACTTTCTCTGCGGTGCGGGCGCACGAATTACAGGCTCCGAGGTGTTTCTGACGTTCGACCCACGTGCGTCACGTTGATCTGCTACAGAGTCATGTACCTATATTCTAATATTGTGTGTGCAGCGTTCGCTCGTAGCGAATTCACGCGCTACGAAGACGCTCGAAGGAAGGGAGCAGAGATGATCATTAACCTTTAACGAGCGCTCGAGGTGTATCTGAAAATCCATTAAGGAGAGTGTAAAACACCTGCTCGTATACGATATTCAATGAGCCAAGATGGAATGGATTATTTCGTGAAAATACAGTAGCATGCTTTGGTTCCTTTGGGATCTAGGTAGTAACAGTCGATTGCAATTTAACTGTGCTCCACTCTCTTCTATTATTCAAACTTACATACATATATGTACTCGAAGCTTCCTCGGTTCCCATATGATTCCTTCCGTTACTTAATACTGGGTTAAGTTTCATAGCAGCAGCCGATGCTGAACCGCGACCACTCCTTGACCAGTCTACTTTTTGCTAGCATCAGTAATTGTATTATTAACGTTATCCTGATTACACTACAGAAAAATCGAAGCGATGAATTTACAACCGGAGCACGCAATTAACTTTCGAATCGTTCAATCAGAAATTTGCTTTAGTAATTCAGAACAAAGATTAATTTACGAGTTCTTCTACCGGCCAGATGGATCGCGAGCACATACGGCGTATCGATTTTCCTTGCCCGTATCGAAATAGGAACGAGCCGACTGGTCGTCGATCTTACAATTAATCCACGATTTGTAACAGCCCCGGAAGGCAGGCGGACGAGCAATCACGGGGAGGAAATACTTTCCACTCGTTCGTTTCCATAATTGCGATCGGCGTTCGATTTGGCGCGAGCGGTAAATCAGTCAGTGACTCGCGCGTACCTGCTCGTATCTCGGCGCGAGGATCGGCGTCGTTTCCATTGATATCGCGGCAGGAACGAACGGTCGCGCTCGATCCCTTAAAGTGTGATTAACGCGCGACTAATAGGCGTCATTAACTTTCCCTGTGCCACGATAATCAGCGAGTCCGCGCTCGCGTAGCGTTGGCCGCGCGTCTGACGCGTGTGAAAGGTGGCTGGACGGACACACAAGCGGCGGAGGATGCGTCCGAGCCGGAGGGAGCGGGTAATGAAAGACAGATGTCTTCGTAATTATCGGTTCCTCGCTGGGAAACGTTGTTCATCCGATGCAACGGGCTTTTTCTGACGCCGTAGCAATATGGGATTTATCAAAGCGGAGAAAACGAACAGTCATCGTGGCTGTATAACTGTGCACTGTTATTTGCGGGACACTATTTTGCAACGTTTTCTAGTTTCTTCCAATGATTGCTCGTTACTTTCGAGAGGCACCTGCGAGAAGGATTGATGGCGGTGGTTTGATCATACTTGAGCAAGAGGATCAGAGGAGCACGAACTATTTCATTTACATCCTAGGTACTCCTAGAGCAGTGATGAGCAACCTTTGATCTGTAATGGGCCAAAAGGCCGCAATATTCAGTACTTTAGTATACTAATCAAAGAATTTTAATTTATGGGATGAGTTTGTTATTTCATACATAGATTTGTAATTGAAACAATTGCGGGCCGCAGATCAGTGGCTAGAGGCTAGAGGCTAGACTCTAGAGTCTAGAGGGTCAAATGCGGCCCACCCATCACCGTTCTAGAGGCTTTACTAAATTTACCCTCAAGGACAGCACAACGAGTAGCCTACTACCGTGTCGCAGCAACCCAGCCGGGTTCAGAGTTCTCCAACAGTGGCGGGGGTTGGATAGCGTTGAGTAAGCATGCCCGAATCTGAACACGACGGGCATGAGTCGGACTTTTAAAAAAACCTGTTCAGGACAGCTATATCCCGACTGGTCGACGACACCAGTGTTCGTGAATGGCGATGGTAATATTTGTAACAACGATGGCTGATCTTCGTGTCGATGAGAGAGGTCCTACCTGCCGAGGCAGACGGTTGCGTCGCTTGGTAGTGGTGGCTCCGATGC
This sequence comes from Andrena chrysosceles, assembly GCA_963855975.1. Taxonomy (NCBI): domain Eukaryota; kingdom Metazoa; phylum Arthropoda; class Insecta; order Hymenoptera; family Andrenidae; genus Andrena; species Andrena chrysosceles. The sequence goes on along the minus strand of OY979766.1, from coordinate 1,119,816 downwards.
AAAAGGGCGAGACTCTTGGCCAAACGCGAGACGTCCTACCGAGTAACTGGACGAGGAGCCCCGCCACCCGTCAAACCAGTTTTATCTGCTACTTCCTTCAGGATGAGTCGAGCAGGTAGAACGATACTCACCTTTAACCACGGCACCCACCTTGCGCCCGTGTCGTCTCAACAGACTACAATGCGCTTTCCGTCACGGTCCCTTTTCAGGAAAAAATTACGTGCATTGCCTGGATCACGGGCAGCCCATCAGGGAAAACGCGAGCGCCGTTGTCCCTTTTCATGGGAAGCTCTCGGAACGTTTCCGAGGTTCGAAAGATTCCACGGTATTGTTGGCCGTTGGAGCAAGCGATTCGGTGTGCACGGAGTCGACGCGTGGTGGTTTCACGGGATTCACTGACATGAGTGGAGGTCGAAGTCGTTCTTTCCGAGCGGTCGACCGTAGACACGGTTGCGTGATACCTCCGCTTGAAATCTTCCCCTTCTCGACGGGCAACCGGTCAGGGGTCAAGAATGTCGACACTCTTCCCGGTCAGCGGGCGTTTCGCCACGCGGCGCGATAATTAACGATCGACGGGAGCGTAAATAGAAACTGCGGTAACCGGATAGATAACCGAACGGGAAATAGGAGTGTCGAATAAGCGCTCGCGCTCGGTGCGGCGAGGCTCGGTCAAGCGCCATGGGGATTATCAATTATGAGCTACTGTGACGAAACGTGATATAGGTACGTGCACGCTTACGCGTCGGTACGCGGTTGTATTTATGCGCGCGCGTGGATTACGTGCACGTGCACGCGCTGCCCAATTGAAACGGGCCTGTCTGCGTGCCCCACCGTATGAATGATTATTTGGCACGCACTGTTACGCGTAGCTGATTGAATAAGTAGGCTCGATGACCACGCTGCGATAATCGATACACAGGGGCCGGCGCTCACCTCGGCCGCCTGGCACTTTTAAACGGCCGCGGCGCGCGGTCACTACCCGCGGATGGAAAGCGTTGCCTTAAGTGGAGGTCGATTAAATCTTTCGATCACTCTTGTTGACGCGACAGGCACGAGGCTTTCTCGAGCGAGTGAATTTCGCGTGGGTGCCTTGTCCAACGAAAGCGAGATGAGTCGAGAGAGCAATTCGTTACACGCTGGGTATTCCAACAGGATCTTCTCGTCGAAACCTCCCCCCTCTCAAAAAGTATCGCGGAGTTCTCAGACCCCGTAACGGCCTCTTCAGAAACGATATCTTGGCAAATTGCAACTGGATGCTTGATGCCTTGATTTTGCAAGTTTTATTCGCATCCTCGTGGCGACGCGGCCCTTACCATTCCTCTGGCTCGCTCGAGTTATTCCGTGTGTACCGTTTCAACCCGTGTGGGGTTCTTCTCGATGTAACGCGCTCTGAACCTGTTCCCAGCGTAACAGTCGGGGGATATGAAACGATCCTCTGTCGCGGCAGACGTCCATCTCCTCGTCTTGTTCTATCTTCAACCCGCGGAATGTACAATTGCCCAAGAAGTCGGCGACTCGAGATTCCCCCGGATGTCTGGTCGATGACTCATTGTTAGCGAACGAACAGATCCAGACCGGTTTCGCGAGTTTGCTTGGGAACCGTGCAAGAAGCACCGATCAAGGTCGAAAATGTTTTCTCCATCCTTTTCCCCGTAGCTGCAGATTGTCGCGATCAATCAAATCTGAACGAGGTTAATTCCTGGTTAGTCCAAAGTCCGCAGTTTAGGGTAATACTCGTATATATTTAGGTACTTAAAAGGGACTAAGGATCCGAGAAGCCAGCTTCAATTCTACTTCCTCGATTTGGTTGACTGCTTCGTTTCAAGCAAAAGTTCTTATTGTTACCCTTAATATTTAATAGTTACCCTTCATATTTAAGTCCAAAGTTTAACTTAAAAGAGAATGGGGTTAGAGGTTGTAGTTTATAGTCAATAGGTTTAAGGGAATGGAAGCTTTTTTCTCTGTAAATGCCAGTCTAGGAAACGAGTACCGTAACAAGATGCACCGTAGTTTCGTGTACCAATTTACGGGCATCCGCAGTTATTTCCCCGCTCGCTGATCAAACAGCCGCGTAATAAATTTAACCCTCTTTGCGTCAGGCAAGCTTGTAAATAGCGTACGAGGCTAAAATGTCTAGCGTCGAAACTTCACCAAACTTCGTCCCCCTCTTTGACCCCAAAAACAGTTTAACTTTCTAATTAAAGGCTAAACCTGCTGGCAAGTTGGCGCGCGTGCACGCTTACCAAAAAAGCCTGATAGGCCTTTGCAACTAGCTCGCGCGGGTCAACAACAGGAGAGGAAAGAGCGTGAAACGAGTAGGTACATAGGTACTGGTCGACTCGTAAATCCTTAATCTCGATCTCGACGCGAGTTATCTTGGCCGCTATTAACGTGGTTGACCGCGAATTTATCGAAACCCCGATAGCCCGACGATTTTTCTACTCCAGGTCGACTTTTTCTCGCGACGCATGCCACACGTTTCCGTGGATTTCTTTTCTCTTCGCCGGCAGAACGTCGCCGTGTTCCGTTCGTTTACTTTCCCATTGTTTCAACCTGGCAACACTCGTGACCTCCTTTTATTACGTTACATGCGTTACGTGCGTTTGAAAATGATCAATGGCGAATTAACTCATTTCGCCCACGTCAAATGCCGCGCATGGTCATAGCAAGTGGTAAGTACATCGAATGGCTCTTATCAAAGGCGAACTGGCACCGTTATGGATCGCGAGTTTCTATCTGTTCGGTTATTAATCTAGGCAAATTGGTCGTGTTCCGTGCACACTTTTGCCAATTTTTCTATGCTTTACGACCACGGGAGCATAATGACTCCTTTTTATCCGCGACTGTGTCGGGTGTATATAGCTTGTGCCCGAAATAAAATATTCTGCGGGAGACAGGTCGCGGAAAGCGACCGGCGCTGCCTGATATAAACCCACGTCATTGAAATGCGTACCGTAACGAGAGAAAATTTAGGAAATCGCGACCTCAATGTCGGAGTTTCTTTTTACGATTTTAGTCGTTTGGTTGCACTGTTGCTTCGTTATTCGGTCGACTCAGTCTCGTTAATTCTCAGTTGAAGTAAACTGCTCGATTGGTATACTGGGTCATCCAGTAATTAACGCTACCTGAATATCCCTGAAGCTGTTGGAGTTTGAGGGTAGCCTGGTTTAAGGAAGGCTGAATGAAACTTTTAATCTTTTCACTGTTTTATTTGGAGAGGCTATACTCGGTTCCATTTCGCAGAATCACCTTGTGCATCACCGAGCTGTTAGTTGACTCACTCTCGACTCCTACGGCGAACGGAGAAATTCACCAGGCGGCTTGTCTCGTTCGGGCCGACTTTCCTAATTTGCTCGAACGTTGCGAAGACGGCGATTCTTGTTACCACGCACCGCGCGAGGATACAAATGTAAACTAGTCGCGACAAAAATAGAGCTCGCGCTCCCGGCGCTGTCTGAAAGATAAATCATCCAGAATCCGATGAATTTCTCGCTCGACACTCCGACACTGTCAGTCACTGCTTATTAGTTGTAGGGTCGCTCGTCCCACCGCTAATTTGACTTAACGAGCGTTTCATGCCGGTCACGGATGTTTCGTGGAAGACCCGGCCAATAAGGCGCCCCGTTCACGTGGCGCTCGACTATTATTCCATTGGTATTTCGCGTGCTTATGCCCAACGATTTCTGCCTCGCTCGGTAGCCACGAGAGTCGAGCGCAACGCGGTGAATTACGATAATTAGTTTGGATTGCGTGCTTTCGGAAATCTCGGAGTTACGTTCTGTCTCGTTACATTTCCAAGCGAGCCCGTCGCTGACTGTACGAGCCGACGACACCACGTTATTTACGTAATCCTTCGCGTTTACCCGAGAATTCTTTCCAGCAAAGTTCCGTTCCTCCGAGAACACGCTTGCGCAACGGTCAATATTTGCTTAGTTTATTATCTAGAAAGGCGTCCACCACTTCCCAGGCGCGTTGCTCCGTTACACCGAATGGCTGGCGTTGGACGCCACTTCGTAAACCTTCCATTTAATCTAGCGAGGCGCCTGAAAATTATTCCTCGTGCACGCCGCGCTGCTCCCACTTGTGACGTTTTGCCGAACGGAACCGTGCCACGTGGTACGATTCCAGAAGAAGTAACCGCGACGCGACGCATAGGTGCAGCAGAACGTGCTGAAACTCGGTGGCGTTCCGCGTAACGTTCACGTTGGGCGTAATAACATTCGTGGCGGCGCGGCGCGGCGTGTTGACAGCGCCCAGCATCGTCGCACGGTGGGAAATTCAATCGAGCCGTGCCGGTAATAAAGCGATATGTAAATCCGGGCGGGGAGTCGCGCGGCAGTCGCGACGCGAGCGTTGAATTTGACATTGTTCGCCCACGGCAAGCGGCGTGGCGGGGGAGTTGGCTCTCCGAGACCTACCCCTAAAGAGCTTTAATTGGAACCCTGTCGCTTCAAATTACTGTCACTAGAGATGCTCCAGTTCCTCCTTTCGACGTTCCCGGCCACCTCTGTCGCCGGTTTTCCGCGACAGGAAAGAGGCCGGCGACTATTTTAACAGGAAGTAGGTTTATAGGTCGTCCTTGTCTCTCGTGGCACGCGTTTACCTTCTTTTCCCGCGACCGGAGCAGCCGCGCTCGACTCCAAAGCTCTCGTTTCGGATTCCGCTTGTGCCTTCGTTATTTTCCTCCTTTTTCCTTGGCCTTGGCGCCGGCACGGCCTACCGGAGACCGAGGGAGCGCTTTAATTCCACGACGAGGAGACAGCGCCAGCGACCTGCCTCTCCGCGTCACTTCTATCCACCAGCCGGCAGATTTCCGCGTCGCGCGCGCTCAAAGCTGCGTACACTCCGCCCGTAATAATTCAGGAGGACGGCTCAAGTAGCTTCCCTAACAAGCTCGATAATTGCAATTGATTAATCACACTGCACGAAGGCGGACCAAGGTGCTGCGCTAACTTTCGTGGGCTTCAATTTCCCATTAACCTTTCAATATTTCTAACTACAGAGTGCAGACACGTGGTCGTTAGATAAATATATATTCCATGCTACTTTGCGCATAGAACAATCAATTTCAGGGTGTAGGGTGGACCGGGGGCGATAGTAACAGGAGGACGATTGTAACACGTTAAATATCTGAGAACATATGATAGAACATATGATGAAGAATGACATTTGGAATACACACATTCATGTCCGAGCAGTATAGATACAAAATTGACATGTATAGTGGAGAAAGTAACTTTTCGATACCCTAAAGTAACTTTTTCTTACTGCTTTTAAATTGTAATATAAATACTCCCTTTGCAAGTACCTACGTGTTTTTTCTTTTTTTTTTTTAATATTTAATCTGGTCATTTTTAAAGTAATACTGATCGTTAGTTATCACTTTTAACTGTCTCGTTAATCAAAATTTAATAAATTTAAGTTCAAAAGCCTGGCTGGGGTCGATTGTAACATAGGCAGTCGGGGTCGGTTGTACCGCGACAGAACCGAATAGTGACAAAGAAGATGAATAATGTTGTTTTGTTTGCATGGAATAATATAGCACAGCACAAGCAAACCAATGAAAAATGGGTGGAATGTACTGAATGTAAGAATTTTATCACATGAAGATTGTGCCAGCCAAAACGTTTTCTATTTCTGTCACAATTGCGATACCGCATAATTGGTTATAAATTTTACTTTTTTCCATTTACTATTATAATTAAAATTAATAAATATTTTAATTTTGTAAAGTTAAATTTGTGCTACTATTGACTCCATGCAGTGATACAACCGACCCGGAGTCGGGGACGGTTGTAACACTTTGTCCGCTTCTCATTTCGTATTAATAACCTGGATATTACTTGACAAACAGCGAAGCTGTTGTGGCTCAATAAGTGTCAGATAAGTAAGCAACATTTTCGTATAAAAACTTTTGTTGTAACTTTAATACTTTTTGCATAATCGTATTTCAAAGTCAAAGTATTACTACCGCCCCCGGTCTACCCTACCCGGTGGGATATGCTTTTCTCAAAATCAATGATATTAAAAGTCGTTTCGAGCGAAACGCGCCTCACCATACCAGACGTCGTCCACTTCCTACAGCAAAAAAAAAGAAACACCGCAGAAGACAAAATACCCGAGGGTCTGCGCCTCGTCGCCGACGCATCTTTGCATCTGCCAAATTACCCGAACACGATCGTCCCGCGTGTAATTCGAGCGTTTTGCGTGTCTGCCCCGGCTAGCAGAAAAATCCGCCGAAGCTTTGGCGCAGCTGTCGCCGCGTTTTTCGGCGGGGCGACGGGGAGTTCCACGTCGACGTACGCGGCATTGAAACGGGCGCGTTCGCGTTTTTATCCTCTTCCCCCATGGAGGGGCACGATATTTTTATCGGCGACGATTCAAATTCGACGTCGTCGCGGCAGTTTTCGTCGATTGCGCGAAACGACGCGACGCCCGGCTCGCGCCACCCACTCGTTAGAATGCCATCCGCGGGACAGGATTTCGCGCCGAGTGCTTTTTGCGCGGCGTCGTTTGTCATGTTTCCGTTTCGAGAGGCTCTTGTTTCGCGACTAGCGGGGGTGAAGGAGGGCGCCGCCCTTGTAAAGTGCTCCGTAACTCCGGAAATTCATTTTTATACTTTGCTGCCGGGAACACGGCGTATCCGGCGTCGTTTCTTTGACGACGCCCCGCGGCCTCCGTTTCTACCGTCGCGGTGTCTTTCGTCGGGCGCAAACTTCGTTCCGTGGCCTGCGGAATTTTCTAGATAAATCAGAGGGACGCTCGATACCTGTCCCTTTGATACGGAGAAACAACGAGTTTGCCTGTGAAGTTGAAAAAAGGAGCGGACGTAGAAGCTGTGTCGTGAAGTTTTAGAATATCGACCTGGACGAAGTCTGTAAGAGATTTAGCGCGACGAACAAGCGCCCACAAAGAATGGTACAAAAAATGCATTATTTATTTTATATATGAATACAGCAATGTACTTACACATGCGTGCCTCTCGCATATCAATTTCCCTTCACGGCCGTGATTCACACCTTTCCCTTCCTCTTTCACTTGTACCTTTCCTTTTCACTGTTTGGTTAGGTCAGACGCGCCGTGGTACGCCCGGCTCACGTTCTTTATCTTCCGGGATCGGTGATAAACGCCGTCTAGGAGGAAGAAGGGAGCGTCTTAACCGAGAGGTTTGTCGACGCGATAACGACCAGGTGAAACGTATTCGGTCGGCCGACGCGATAAAGGAATCGCCGGATCGACCGGCTGTGCGGTTCCGAACAAGTCCGGATCGATTCTTCGTCCGTTGGTTCCCTCCGTCGACCGCCCACCGTCCTATTGATTTACCGTGCAGCGCCGCGATCCAATCGATCGGCCGATAAAATTAATCATAATTGCGCTTGGCACTTGGAATGCCGCGCGGGTTGTGCAACGGCCGAGAGCCTCGCGCACGGCTGTCGAGGAGATAGCGCGCGCGATAGGTAGCGATATTAATTAATCGTTAATAACACGTTAGCGATCTGACCGCGCGGTTTTCCACGGTTTCCAAGAATCACGACCGCGCCGTCGACTTTCGCGAGTGGCGGGGTCGAGTCGCGGAACGATGCTGACAAACACTGCACGGTCGGTGGGTCGAGGAGCGGGGGGTAACGGGTAACGGGTAACGGGTAACGGAAACAGACAGAGAGCCTGGTGTACGTGCGAGTTTACAAATTTATCGGACGGCATTCGGATTACGGCGTCGGAATAATTGAGAAACGATGCAAGTTTCGCGGCAGCCCTCGACGATTATTTAATTGAACGGGTCGAGAGTCGCGGGAGTGGGTTCGCGTAACGAAACGTCGTTCCTCTGTAATGCGGTTGCATCCGATTACTGTCAATGTTAAGACACAATTGGGCCACGGTAGGTTCACCAATGCCCCAGCGAAACAAAACGTTGCTGGTACCGCGGCGCAGCCATCGATTTAAAGTTTGATGAAATTGCTTCGGCGAGATCGAGATATATTCCCCGTGGCACCGTCGGACAGCCTGTGTAAACTGCGTAGAACGGTGCAGTTGACGCGAGGGACCGATGACTTCGCAAATCGAAGCCGGTTTTACGCTGGTCAGGCGGGCGTGTGGGTGTCGCCGCTATGCAAAGAGAAAGTAGTGTGCCGTTAATTTATGTAATGCTGATTTATGCCCATCCAGGATGATCTTTTTTTAATCGAACGACCGGTGACGCGTGCAGCCTTTGTGCGACGCTATCGTCGCGCTCGAATTACGTTACGATCGCTGTCGCCGCCCTCTCAACGAACACTTAAACCTAAATCAAGGATTTGTCGCGTCCACTGTGTTACCGAAATACTTCTTATCGCTAGTCTCTTATGATCGAAATCACCGTCAGGCTGTTTTTCAATTGGAGCATCGGCTGAACGCAAGTAGAGGCTCTACACCTTTGTTGCTTTCGATTGCGCAATGGTTGCACTAAGAAGCTCGACTTGTTTCCATTGCATTGTAATCTCGGTTGCGTGGAACACGACTATGTAGATGAATTTGAACTAGCGCCCGAAGCAGGCTCCCGAAGTGCAGGTACTCGAGATGTGAAAGTAGGTTGAATCGGTTAATTAGGTACGAGATACGTAGGTTTAAGACTCGGGTAGATTCAATTCGATAGCTTGATAGAGCGGAACGAGATTTTGGTGTTCGAAGAGTGAGTCAGATATATATATATATGTGTGTAGGTTCTGATGTGGGTGGGGGTAAATAAAAATTGCAGTGGACAAAGTTTCGGTGAATGTGCTTAACTACAATTAGGACATCGGTGCGCGGGGACCGTTCGCTAAGTTTATCAGAGATTCCTGACGAGCCATCCCTCTCACAATCAGTTCCACCGTCAGAACCGCAACAATGTCTGCACGTTTCAATGGCCACGTGAAACGCTGTGAGGAATAACGAAGTATAATCTGTCGATAAGAAACGATACTATAAAAATGGAAGACGAAGGATGGTTATGAGAGGCTATTACTAATATATACCGAAGGAAACTACAGGAAGAATTGAAATAGCAGGTTCCGCGATCCCACGGCCAATCCAGGTCTCCATGGTTAAAGCGAGGCAATTCAGGGAGGCAATTTTCGGGGAAGCGTCGAAGCATTCGCGCGGCATCCAGGATAGAAAATCCATTCTTCTCGAGGGCCGAGACTCGGATCGAAATCCGGTCGTAAGTCGACGATCCAAGCGCAATTATGGGAATCCGCATCCTCATAACGTTGCATCCCCTCGCGGTTTGCCCGTTGCACCTGCCGCTCCAGCCAGGCTGGTTCTCCTCCGACCACACTCCGCCATTCTTCTTCTTCTTCTTTATCTCCTGCCATCCTGCGCTCTCTCGCTCGCCTGCTCCTTCCTCCTGTTCGCTCTTCCTTTTTACCTATCATCTTCTCGCTCTGCATCTTCCTTTCGCCTGTTGCCCTTGGTGCACCGGCTACTCATGGAGAACGAGAGAGAGCCTTCTCTCCTCTCCTCTCCTCTCCTCTCCTCTCCTCTTCTTGTCCCTGAGGCAATGCACCTCCGAAGAACATTGACCTCGCCTCTACGGCTGTTCGTGCGGTTCCCTGGCGCGAGTAGGGTCCTTCTTCCTCTACTACCGCTGCCTCTTTTCTCCCTTCCCCCCACTCTTCGTCCCCTCGTTCGTGCCCTCCTCTACTTCTATTTCTTCGTCTTCGTTGTGTTCACCACCGCCGCCACCGCCACCGCCACCGCCGCCAGGAATAAACCAACCTCGACGGGAACAGGCGAGCATGCGAGCAAGGGCTCTCTCGCTTCGGGCCATCGTCGAAGAATCTCGATAAGCCGCGCGCGCGGAGAAATTAATTGGCCGGCCTCGAAAGCGAGCGCGCATCTTCTCCCGAAAGACGGACAACCGCTGCCCGCCCTGCGAATCGGCGAATCGGTGGATCCTGGGCCCCGCTATCGCGATACCCATAGGGAACGCGCTTTATGCCCCCAACGATGTCCGAGGGAGGCAAATTAAATTGCACGCCACCGATGGTTCCAGCTTTTTATCCCGTATGCTGGACTCCTCCAAAAGAAACACGTCCATAGAGTTCTTTTTTCTCCGAAGAATAATTAGTCGAGATAATACTTTGAGTGATCACGATGCACGGACCACCTTGCGCTGTGCGTTCTCTCAAGTATATACATCGCGTAACAGGAAGATATTCTTGGTTAAGGGGGGAGACCACTGTCTCGGTCCGAAATGTAAGGGTGTTTTCGGGAATTTATTTCAACCAAACAACGCAAGTAAATCAATTTATTGCTTTGTACAGTTAATAGTGTACATATCGAAGGGTAAGAAAAAAATTGTTTTCAATCAAATTCATGAATCCGTTTCCTGTATATTCTTCGTCAAAATTTACGCTCCGGCAAAAACATGCTAGTCGCGTTGACAGTCCCCAGGCCATATGGTTCATCGAAGTTAAAAAAAAAAAAACAATATTTAGAAACTAGAAGTCTGCCTCTATTACGTGACGATCGAAAAATATCAAAATTGTAAAAAATAACAAAATTACGGACCACTGAAAAATAAATCATTTTTTCTTGGGTACAAAGTTAGGGAATTGTTGCTAAAAAAAAAATAGAAGCAGGTCGAAAATTGAAAATGTCTGATCGTCACGTAATAGCGGCGGGTTTTCCGTACAATAAATGTCCTTGATCATGCCAATTGGACGTATCGTTTTCTCTGTAGACTGTCAACGCGGTTGAAAAATGTCATTCTGAGGAAAACGCGTTCAAAGTTCCGCGTGGCTCAGTCGCGCGTTTGATACCGCTTCACGAAAAATCTCCATCAATTTTGCGAATTTCTTCATAAAATTGGGAGAGAACATTCTTGAAACATACGTTTTTCAGAAAATGTAAAAAAAAATTCAGATTTGAGAGAGTGGTCTCCCCCCTTAATGGCGCCAGTATTTGCGAGGACACCAGTGGCGATTTTAGAGATTATACGCGCCCCGTTCGGCTAATAATTGCCAAGCGATTAGATTCGCGGGTAACCTGTTGCCGAGCGGCACAAACGTTCCGCGCCGAAACCATGAAAGCAAACAAGCGTTACAACGCAGCGAATAGGTATCACCTAATCACGGAAGCCAATTCATATTTCTCGATCCGCGTGGCACATTATTCCGCCATCGAGTCACGTGCGCGCGCGCCACGCGTTTGCCGTGATCACCGAAATCTCGCGTCCGCGGCGACGGAAACGAGTGGATGCACTGATCGATCGACAGAGTCACGAAGCCGCCCATGCCCCCTCGTCGTTCCCGGTGACACGAATCGAGCCGTCCCGTCGACTTTACCCTACGCGACGACGTGTAACCAATCCGGGAAACTCCGCATCGTCGCTCATCGACCGGGCGGAATTTCGGGAGAAAAGAGGCTCCGTCTGTCGGTTGCCAAACGAGCGAATCCACAAACAGATGGAGAGATAGACACGCGTGTCCCCGGCCTTTGATTCGACGGGAACGCGATTTCCCTGATCGACGTGGAGAGCAGACACTCCCTCAACGCTCCTGACGTGTAAACGGAATCCGTCAAGGACTCTCCGAGAAGCGTCATCCGCAATTGATGATCCGCCTCTGCCGACCACGCTGGCTGTGCAGGTCGCAGGATCACTCGATTTCGGAAGACGCTCGAGGAAGACAAGTGCTGGCGAAGCCTCGGTTATCGCGACGCCGAATCAGCGCCCGCGAACGCTCGTATCTCCTTTTCTCCATACACCGGCAGCGGCAGGTTCTTTAAAACCCTGTTTTGATCATCCAGCGCGTAACGACTAACGAGTAACGACCATCGTCGCTAGTCTCACTGCTAATCAGCAGAAAAACGTTCAATGACAGAGCACACTCTGTTACCTTTTAGCGTGCTCGTTTCGCGAGGTCCTTGTTCTGGATTTCTTCAACGCCCCCGTCGGCGCCTGTAGCGCAATCATCGACCTCCTCTTTCTGCCCATTGCCGCTCGTCTCGAAGACGGTGCTCGCCGGCTGTCTTTCCGACATGTTTGCCCGTTCGGCTGCTCACGTACCTACTCACGGACGAGGTTAATCGCTATTTGACCCAATTTTATTCTTGCGCCTTAAACCGCGGCGACACCAGGAGAACAATGGGGACTTTAACGTCATTTCTGGCCGCCTACTGGGATTAATTCTCCTTGCGGCCCGATTCCTAATGCCTCGCCCGATTCACGGATTTCGGGATAATGAGCGCGCGAATGACAATTACGGATTGTCTTTGGTCTCCACCTTCTGGTTGTACTTCCTCCGTTTCCCGGAGATGCTCTAAATTGCAATTAGCCCACCCTCCCCGCGAGGGACAGGGAGGGATGGCAGCAGCGTCGTCGGCTCAAATTTCAAAGGCAAAACAGACCTCGCTACCTGCGTGTATGAATGTAACGCACGCTTGCTAGAGTAATTGCGATCTGCTATTCTAGGTTTTTCTCTCGCTGGGATTTTCACGGGGCGTATCTTTCCCATAGAACGACAAAGATGTTATTGATATACCTGTTTGTTTCAAAACGATGAAGCAACATAGTCAATCACCCGTTCCCTCCCTCGACCCGATAGAAGAAGTTGGTCCAGATCAACGATATAATTAATTACTGTGTCCTCTGACAATGAGTGTATTTAACCACCAGGACAAACAATGTTAGTATATCTAGTACTTTTACTTGGATTCAGCCTGAGTAGTTCCTCGCCACAATGTATGAGGCGACTATCGTTGAAGAAAGGAGAACGAAGGTAAACGGGGACATAAATTACACGGCCTCCAAAGCGTCCGGGCAATCTACTTTCCAATGCTAACCAGACGCGTTTTCGTTCACCCCTTTGATCACTCGCGTCCGCTGTTATCGTCAGAGGCTGGGAACTTTCGTTGCAGGTGAAAACGCGGCGGCGGGGGCGCGTTGCGCGGATTGCAGTCACGTCATAACAAATGGAGAACAATGCATCGCGCCGTGTACGCGGATGGATAATCTTTCACAGTTTTGCGTACAATAGCGTCACGTCCCGGCACGACGTATCCCTCGGCCGTTTTTGTTGGGCAGAGGATCGCGTGGCAGAAGTGATGTACGATCGTGAAAAGTCAGCGTGCCTCAGCGAGACGCCAGTTTTACCGGCAGCCCGTTCCTGTCTACCGTTCGAACCCGTCCAACTCTCCCTGCAATGCAACTTGACGAAGAGGGGGGAAACGTTGGGAATCCTCCGCTCGTTCGCTGTATCGCTGTATCGCTGTATCGCGTTATCCACCTTGATCTGTTGCGTGCTTTTCAATTATCAAAAATATTGCACCGTCGCGTCGCTCGGAAGCTTGTACCGTTCACTCATTGGAATCGTTGCGCTGTTGCACAGAAGCTTGCATCCAACTGTGCTGTGATATTAAGCGGGGAGTTCAGTATGTAGCAATGGAAGGGATTTTATAGTCATGATTTTTAAATTGAGTACACTATTTGCTTATCTACTGACCCGTCACCGAAGGAACGAATACTTTGAGCAAAAATGAAGTGACACATGCTCGAATAAATATTCATAAAAAATAACATGCAAATGTACCGCCTATTTACATGACCGCATAAAAAATGTATGGCTCCCAGACAGCCACAGTGTGAAAAATTTACGAACTTTTCTGATAGCAAAACGTGATCCCCGAGCTTTCGAGCGTACGCTTGGGTTTCTTTGATATTCCAACGGCGAGCCGTGCAATGAGTTTCAAAAGTGTCTCCCCCATCACGAACGCGTACGCCAGTCTAAAGATGTCATTAACCCCCTGGCAATTGCATGTCGCGGGAATGGCGACACGCGATTGTTATCGCTGGACTCGTGAGTCGCGTATGCGATGACACCGGGTCGTTGCGATTTCACTTGTCATTGAAATGACGAAGGAAACTGTCCTTTGTACAGCCAGAGCTGCGAACCATTGATTCATCTACATTCCACGCGATGCGAATACACAGAGGCGCGGCTACCTGGAGAAACGAGTAGAAATTACTCTGTGTGGAAAGGATTTAATAAAATTTCACACTATTCGTAGCTTCCACTTTTATTTCTAATCTACGATGTGTACACTAAGCGTCTCGCGATTGAATTGCTCAGCAATCACGGGACAACTCCATCGTCAAAGGATGAGGAACTACGGTCGAAACGAGCGGACTCGCTTCGATTCAACGGGAGCCTTCGAGTTCCAATTGCGCCACAGCTGTCCGTACACCCGATTCCCGTATTTTTACCCGATTCGTTGGCAAGCGGATTGCCGTTATACCGAAAGGGCCGCGCGATTGCACGGCCAAACGGCGCGGATTTAAAGGTGAAGCTGTTATTTTTTTGCAGCGATTTCTCTGATGCTGCGCGTGCACACCGCGCGGGATTTCTTCTGTGGTAGTCGCGCGCGATCACGGGCGCGTTTCATCGCGCAGAAAAAAGAAGGAAGACATTCGGGGTCTGGGCTGGTAATTACCAGCCGCGAAACGAGACGCCTTTGTGCCGTGCCGACACGACGCGAGGAATTCGCGAGAAGCAGCGAGTTTCGAAGGACAGGGTAGATAATGTGATAGCGAGCGAGACGCGTCCGCAGAGGAAGACGAATTTCTGAGCGGTTTCCTGCGGACACTCTGTACTCCGCGCAGCGTGTTTTCACCCGACAGAGAGATAGAGAGAAGAGGAGGGAGGGCACGGCGCATCCCGTGGCCATCAGACCGGTCGAGGGAGGGTGGGAACGCAGTGGAAAAAAGAAAGAGGGAACGAAAGGGCAGGGGAAAAGCAACAGTAACGTAGCGCCGCGGGCCAAAAACTGTCGCGATAATGAGATTTATGGGGCCCAAAAACGTGGTCGCGATTACCGCGGATAAGCTGAAAGTTCGCGCCGCCCTTGCACCATCTCGTGTTCCTCGCTTTCTACGAAAGATTTTAATTTCGTGCGGCGCGGCGGTCCGAGCGCCGCGCCGCGAGAACGCCTTCCGAGAATCAATCGGTTTTCACCTGCGTCCCGCGATTCTATCTGCATTTCGTTCGTGCCTCGTGTTTCGCCAACTTGAACGTCACTGGGAAAGGAATAACGCTCCTGAAGGTAGCGATATTTCTGACGAAGGGCTCGCTAATTGAGAGGATTCGCGGAGCCGCGGCATTCCGGAGTGCTAAATAAACGAATCCCCCTCGAAATTGGTCTATAGTATCTAGGTCCGAGAATGGTCGGGCAAATAGTGTCGAGCAATTCATCGTTCACCATACTCGCTCATCTCCCAGTCGTCAGCCTAATACGTACGTACGAGTGTACCTGTTAATATCGCTGCCACGGCTCGCGCTCGAATGAATAATTATTCCGTTGGACAAGGTTGAGCCGCGCGCAGATGATATCATCGGGCAGCGAGCGTTGCGTTTTTGCTCGTTGGTGCTCGTGACAGGACGGTTTAATCGTTTTTCTTGGCTCTAACGGTGGTACGTCTACGCAATGGAGCCCATTGTCTGCTCTAATGGGATGTGCAATAATTCATCGGAACGTACGAGACGCCGCGCCGTGCCGCGCCACGAGGCTTTACTTGTAACGGAGGAGGAACAGAGGGAAAGAGGGGTAACCTCGAGCTTGTAAGGGTAACGTGGCATTTGCTCGCGAACCGACGCCAGAGAAAAAGATCAATTGACATTTCTCGGTGCACGAGAGAGGCGTCGGGTATTGATTTCATCGATTGCGCAACGATAGTCGTGACTGTGGTGGAAGGGTGCGAAAATATTTCACCGTGCTCCGATCCGACACAATCCTCTTTTCCCGCGGAATCTTTCCCAACCGTTTCGCAATCCAGGCTCACCTGCGCCAGGTATATCCCGACAAGTGCTCGCTTCAGAGGTCTCCGTAAAGGCTACGCCGTTAATTAATCCTGAACGTACGAGCTCAATTTTCTAACAAACGCGCGCCTTCCAATCCGAAGGAAACGGCCAAATAGTCACCAAAGGCTGCCTCCAATCGCTCGAAGCGTATTTCGTTCTAATTCGGGGTACAGAGGCTGATTTTATGATAATTATACGTCAGTCAAGGAGCAGCGGACTCGGAACGCGGCGAGCATTTGAAAGGCAAGGCCAATAGCGTTAGCCTTCGCAGTGTTAGCGATTCGCGGAACGCGATCTATAATTTGCACAGCCACGTTCTTCGATCGTAGGTACCGTACAAAGACAGAAATGATCTCTTGTCTGTTCATTTTTCACTTCGCGCTCGCTTCCTTGTCCTGAAACATAGAAACCCCCAGCACATTCCCCAGTGCAGTGGCAACCCAAAAGAAGGGACTTTAAATAAATATTTATAATCACCTAATGCATTTCATTGAATTTGCATTAAAAATATTTTTATCCCTTTAACTCGGCTGCAGTGCGTCTGTTGCTCCACGTCTCCCATGTATGTACCCACCACGCAGTTAAGAAGAAGCCATGAAAACGTAGGTACCAGTCCTGGCCATTACCGTGTTTGCTTAGTTGGCGGATAAAAGATGGTTCGAGGGTGAAAAATGTCAACGCCCGGGACCTAATAGCGACCATTTCCAGCACTCGACAATGGTCGCGTAGTAGTATACATGCAGGTGTAGTGATTCGGTGTCGCTGCGGTTAGCAAGGCGGAACGGAGCCTCGGCATCAATAGGCGCATTGAGAATAACCAGATCGTATATCAAAACGGTTTACGCGTCCCGGATCTCTGGAGATCTTGCTCCGCGAGCCCTTTCACCTCGTGACCAAGGTTGCGGGGCAACATTGCCCAGCGAGGCTCGTTGATTTGTGCACCGACTTCGCGGTCTTCCATTCGGCTGCCCTTTCAGCCGTTCAAAGGTCTGACTCGACGGTTGCCGTGTCTTCTCCGCGGGATCCTCGCACCTCGTGAAACCCCATTCGCGATTGACCTGAAACTTAAGCCCCTCTATTGAACGGCTGGATAAAATAAATGAACCGTATTTCACGCTGGGCGAAGGTCCACTGCACTGCACAGGATTTTGGCTTTTAAAGCATCGATGCGTGGTTTATAGGCTTAAGGGATAGGAACAGTACGTTAATCTGTTGGAACAGTTTTCCAATGATTATCCGACACCCTATTTTAAAATCGCATACAGCTTTAATGCTATCCAACGTGTCTAGATGAACCAAAGTGCAACGCCCTGTACACATCGCACCAGATTTCACTGGTAATTTATGCAAATCGTTCGACGTTGAAAGCTCGAAGGACGAGCGGTTTTAAGGAGCAAGCAAAACTGGCAACGAATCCCCTCGTTTCACCCCGTCGCGTCAGACGGTACATCTTACCTCGACGTTTCTTCGTGCGCTGCCCTCTGGATAATACCGTCTTTCCGGGTGCCAGCAAGGAGAGAACCAGGCCTCGACCAGGCCATCGTGGTGTCCTCTTTTTTTATCCCCCTCCACCGAGCTCTGATCAAAAGTCCCAATCAAGATTGATTGCTCGAGATGAAACGGAATCTATTGCGCGTTGGACGAGATTACGGGGTAACGCACGCCGGGCTGAATGCTAAATCGCCGCCGCTACTGGCAAGTTGACGTTCACGGAAAGGTCGAGAAATGCTAACGAGCTGCGCCAGTCGGTCCGACAGCGCGCTCAAACCTCTAAATCCACGATCCACCGTTGCCCTGCGCACCCGTCCGCCGGTACCTTTTCCTTCCACCACGGCCTCCTTCCGGTGAACGATCGTTTGCCGGTCGTTCCCCTGAAATTCGCTACCCTCATCCTCGTGGCTACAAGACGCTGAGCCGGTTAGGGACAAAGATCCCTCCCCCCCCCCCCCTCGATTCGATGAACCTACTCTCGGGGAGGCTATCGGCCGGGATGGAACAAAGGGTTGTGGGCTCGGGAGCATTCCGGACATCCGTTCTCGATCTGGAAATGGGATTCGAAGATATCTGGCCAGCGCTAGGCAGGCTGGAGGCGCACTGGTGGCACGAGGACGCTGAGCTTGGTCCGTGCAGCCCGCGCCCTCAGGCGCGCTCATTTAATCCAACTTTGGAGAAACCTTGAAGGGAGAAATCATAGCAGCGGTGATTCCCGCAACGTGTCCGTAGTGTGTGCACCGTCACACGACTGTTTTGCTGCTGCGATCGCTCGTTATTGTCTCTTTATCCAGCGGAAGATTGGTAAGTCACGGGTGGGAAGCGTGTCGAGATTCGAGCGATCGGAGCAGGCGGAACGAAGTGGCACTTGCTCCGTTCGATTAATCCGGCTAGAAAGATCGCTGGGTTGCAGGGACGTAGTTTCCCATAAAATATGAATTACACCGGGATTATCAGTTATTTACGAGGCTCGTCGGGGAGCTCTGAGTACCCTCTCTGGGTAAATTCCTAGAGCTTCGGCCGTGAGACGGTGTGTCCCTCATCTTTTTCCGCTGCCCGGACTTCCGTAAGCGATTTTCCCGTGAATTATTCGTCTGCCAGGGTGGCACGCGTAACGGGCGTTCCATCGGGGAAAACGGGAAATTAGAACGTAATATACCGAGCAACAAGTACCCGGATATATGGAAACACAGTACCGCGATGCAATTACTTAAGAGTTTCCTTACGATCATTGCGAAAGAAAAGGAAGATCCTCCAGTTCAGTAAAATTGAATTCTCGAAACCACTTCGTTGATTCGCCACAGTAGACTCGTCGAATCAACAGATCTATCCTTTCATTCTTTCGACGTGAGAATATTCATTCGCAATACACATATATAACTCCAAGGTTCTTCCCTTTACAGGTCTGCAATAATTTATGAATTCCTCTCATGGGCAGATGCATCCAAAGTTTCGGACGCTTATGTATCGATATCCGTCCCATCGATCTCGCAAACTAATTCGAAGGGGTCGATTCGAGTACCTACCTACCTGGCTTCCGTGAAAAACCGTGCTCCAGGGTGTTCTGCATTATTCGAGCTATCTGGGCGATAAATATCTGGCGGCGCAGTGGCAAGCCCGTGGCGAAGTGCATGTACTCTGCACTACCGGCCCTGGCACGGGAATATTTAAACGGCGATTCGATTTATCGCGCGCCGCTCTCTCTCGCTCTCCATCTCTCCCGCTCCTTCTCCTCTCTTGCCGCCAATATTGAAATATATTTGCCACAAAGCCGGCGGATTTGATTGTCCAATTCCATTGGACTTGATCCTTCGGCGCGCGATGCACGGCGGTCGCACGTAAACGCACCGACGAGAGCCGGAGCCGCTGCGAATGCAACAGAGGTTCGACGAGGCAACACATGCAGCCTTCCCTGGATTTGCAAAACGATTCGACCGGTTTTCGACCGTGTGCGGGGCCCAGGATTTGCCGCTTGCCTCGCTCCCTTGCAGCTTCAATATTTTGCCGGGGCATTCTTTGTAACGCACATGCCGGGATATAAGTGTGTACTCGGGGGATGAAGCCCGAGAGTTGGATAAACTCCGTGTCTCCCTCAATCTTTCTCTGCGAATTTTCTACGGTTCGTACACAATGATATTCTACATGCATATGTGTCGAGGGAAATGTTGCGATCGTATAGTATTTTCTGATTTTAGACTTAACTGACTGATATTATAGCTGACAATGAGCTATGTACCTACATATTAAATACGCTCCCACCAATGCGATAGAACGCGCACAATGGCGGGAGTGACGATTAATCATCAGAATATTGGAGGAAGGGTTCGATCGTGCTCGTTCTAAACTTAGGGGCCTTAAATTACGTAAGGGTAAGTTCGACGATTTCTTACCCCTTCCCTCCTCAAGTATAAGAATTCGTAAGACTTTATATTCCATTACACTTCCCCTTCCCTTAAATTTTCTTCTACATTGCATTTATTCAGTTATTAAAATTCTTATAAAGTTTTATTTAATTCAATTAACTCGGTTTCGGGAAATTTAAACTAAAATTATTTTTCTGAAACATTAATGATAGAACTTGAATTTATTGATAATTAAGTTAAAAAATATTACGCAAGGCGATACCTGATTCTTCCCCACCTACACAGCCTTACGTAATTTAAGGACAACCCCTTACGCTTAGCAATAAATGAATAATACCGTATTTCTGGCTTCATTGCGATGGCTCGTTGACGCGTCCCCGCAATGTTATACTGTGAACAGAGCCTCGACACCGCAGCAGAAGATACTTGGTTGAAAAGGCGACGCCAGGCGAGAGAAACACGCCGCATTCATATTTGCTGTCGCGTCGACAAAGCTGCCGCGGTCCCTGACTGCATTCGGTGATCAATGGATACGCCTCAACAATGCACGTCCTTGCGGTATTGCGTTATGTATTACGCTGCGTCGCTTACGGAAAGCCTGTATGAATATGAGACTCCGCGGTGGCTTCCATGGCGCGAGAACACCGCTTTCGGTTGGACGCGGATGAATGGTCGCTCGCGCTTGTGTCGCAGATTTTGATGCACCTCGCTACGGAATTATACGAAATGCCGCATATAAACAACTCTAACTGATGCTTGATGAGTTTGATCACTGACTCGACCCGATTTATTCTCCTCTGTCGTCCGAATACGTTACGAAATAACCTCGTTCTTTATGCAATAAGTTATTTGAATAGAACCGTGATTGGGGAGATGCTTTCGATGTCACGTTAACGGGAAAGTTCTCGAAGCGATCCTGTCCGTGCCGCGAGCGCGGAAAGTCGCCGCATGCACGTGTGCAGCGCGTGAATGCAGCAGCCCGTGGCGCGCACGTCACCTGGAAACAAAACGCGTCGCCGTCGAACTCCAGCCGTGAAATGCACGGGACCACTGCAGCTTACGTCGCGTCGACCCGGTAGCTCGCTGTGGATTACAAACGCGCGTATGAATTGAGCGTTGAACAATGCACGCCGCGCTTTGTACACCGGCGAAACAAAGATATATTCACGAGAGGAACGCGGCTGATTTTGTTTGAAGCTCGAGCCTAAATGCACACCGGCCACCGGGGGCTGTCGAAATCCGGGCCTCAGAATCTCGCGTGTTACGCGTATTCTTGAACGTCGATCGACTCTTTTTACTCTGCAGTCTCTCGTAAATGGAATAATCGAGGCACGCTCAGAAGCTTTATATGTTCAAACGCGGGCCCGTTCGAATGGACACGAATCTGATACACTTCGCACCTGTAACATTTATTATCTATGTCTGCGTGGAACGATGAAAACGTGACGGAGGAGCGCAATCGTGGAAATAATTGAACTGAAAAGCGTCTGCACCGACGCGACGCTCCGTTTCCTTTGCATTGATCGATTGTCTCGGTGAATGCGCCGGCGAGGCTGGTATGTATAAAACGGGCGACATCACGAGGAAGAAGCGAGAGTATTGATGGCCTGAGAGAATCTACTAGGTATACCGCGCATTGTTGCAGGCCGCGTACAAAGGGTCCGCGATAAACAATTCTGGTTATACCGGCACGCGAGCACACATTTTCCGCGTTCAGGTAACTCGTGTCGTTCCGGCGTAAGCAACAATAAGGCGGAGCAAGTAGCGTAGCGCGACGCCCAGCCATCTATTCAGGATTCACGTGCCGCGTACACGGGCTTTTACATTTTAATACTTACGGTGTTCGCGGGCAAATGAATTTCCACGTTTACGCCAGCTCCAACGAATTAAATTACACGACCCACCGCCGCGCTCCGGGCAATCCTTCTGCCCCGCGATTACAGACGTTCAGCGAGATGTTTCGTATGGTGTTGGCGAAAACGTGATGTTCGTGCATTCCGCGGAATTTTATTTTGGATTGTTTGGACACAACTTGCGAAACTTTACGAAACGCGAACAGTTAGGAATGTATGTACCTATATCTGCATCCACGAGGGAATACCTATAATCGGAGATTTACTGTGTTCTCTCGGTGAATGACGTTGTCTTATGATTTTATCGTAGAATGTCAATACACTTGGATAAAAGTAATCATGTATATTTTGTTCTCTGTTGCAGGTGGGCTTGCTACATTAGACGGAAGTGACGTTCCGTGGAAGGAAGCGCTCAATAGGTAATGTGTCAGTTCGAAAGCCAATCCTCTATCGATTGTGCATGCTACGCGACTCGAATCTACGGATTTCCTCTGTAACAGCATCTTGATTCCGTCAGTAGAGTCCCCGATCGTGGATGCGCAAACGTGCTCTCTGTAGATACGATTTACGCGCGACAAGGCGAATCCTCCTCTGTGAGAATGGGATCCAATGGTTGACCAAGTCTTTGATTCCGTTCCCTGAATATACTCGGACATGTTTACCTCCATAATGAATAGCAGCCCCAAATGTCCAAGTGTCTCTGTTTCGCATAGGTACTGTGACAGTGTGGGCAATCAATTCATTTTCCAGCGTTGGTATCGGTATAATCGTAGCCTACTTTGGTCGAAGAGTAATGGAATTCGGTAGGGTTTTAGTTACCGTCGATACGAACCGTAGCCTGATGATTAAATGGGTTCACGAAGTCGTATCGACGTGGAGATTTTTGGAGACTTCCACGAGGTCTTGAACGTCCGCCTCGCGGACGAACATTAGTCTAACTCGTTGGTAGCACGGGTCGGGAACTTTGCTTTTAGCCCGACTCGACTTCCATTGAACGCACACTCGACTTACCGGGGAAAACTCGAAACACTTTCTTGATAAGTGGATGTCGCTTTGCGGAGTAAAGTTTAATCAGCAAAGATAAGCAGCGCAATTACTATCTGCGAGTTTCGAACGATAAATTACGCTAGCAACACGGACGTAGCTTGTTAACGGATGACATTGTGTTACCTAGAACGTTCCATCCTGCGTGAAGTCTTCTCGCTGTGTAGGTAATAGGTATCACGAAATTACGTCACACGGAGATTGTATCGCTGATAAATCGAAACCGAAAGGAGTCGCCAGTAATGCAACCACCATTCCTA
Organism: Andrena chrysosceles; assembly: GCA_963855975.1. Classification (NCBI taxonomy): domain Eukaryota; kingdom Metazoa; phylum Arthropoda; class Insecta; order Hymenoptera; family Andrenidae; genus Andrena; species Andrena chrysosceles. Next base: position 1,096,990 of record OY979766.1, on the reverse strand, counting down.
TCCGCGGGAAGCGAACGAAAACATTTTCGCAACACTTTCAATTCAATTGAACGTTCCCTCTTAGCGGTTGCATAAGAAATGGGGCAGAGCTTCTCGTGCAGAAGAACCCTGTCCAAAACCGTATACTTAAGGTTCTAGGTCCATAACTTTTTATATTATAAAACAATTTGGGTAATGGAAACGGTATTTATTAAATGCTTTCATAAACAACACAAAATAACAAAAATATAATTGAAAAGTCTAAGCACCTATTAAGCACCTACACTTTTGGTTACAGCTACATATGAAATTGACAACAATAGTCCACGATCTACAAAATATAATAGAAATAGATACCTTCAATCTTCGTGTAACTTACATTCCAATTACCAAAATACTATATAGTCCATTTAAAGACAGTCGAAAATAAGATCCGAGCACTTAGAAGCAGAATAAATTGAATAATTCGCTGGAGCGTACGTATTTCGTCACGAATCTCTGTTGAACTAACAGTTCAGTACAGCGTAAAATAATTGCCAAACGCACGTGAGCTTCTTTCATTTATTTTCAGGAATAAGTATGATATACGGTTTTTTCCAGGTTCCCCTACTCTTTCGATATCTTGCACCTTAAGAGAAAAGTTCTTCTGTAAAAGAAATATTATTATAATAGCTTAAGCACGGTAAAATATATTTAAAAAGATATCACTCTCCGGTCGTGATTGTTGTAACAGCATGGCTATATCATCCAAGGAATCGATGACAAAATCCTAGATGCTCCGTGTATGTGCCTTCTCGGGTCATCGAGTTCCATTCCCGTAACGAGGAGCTGACCGCTTTCCTAACGAACCGGTGTACCCCTGGAAACTCGAAAATTCTTCGCGTTGGTGCTTAATTGGATGCCCCTTTAATGTGGAATCGGCAGCGTGGACTCGAGAGGTTGTTCCGCGTTAATGGATGTTCCGACGGAGCGATGCTGGTCCACCTCTGGAGAAATCGCAAATTAGCGAGATCTCGTATTATCCTCCGAGTGGCCACTTGTTTATTCGCTTCGGATTCGTTTCACTGTATTTCCGTCTTCGTGTTACGCAAGCCTGCGCTCGAACTTCCTTGGGTGGATTTATTAAAATAACGCGACGGCAACTTTTACTTTAAGGATTTATTAGTGCCTGGCGTCTTCGTCATTTACATAACGAAGCGGATGGAGGCATCCGGACACCCGCCTATTTATTCCCACAACATTGAATATTAATTCTGTAACTAGCAATTCAAATTTCCTGCCTCTCCGCTTCTTGTATCACGATCTTCTCCAGCAATCCTCCCCTACGCCGTCCTCGGTATTATAAGTACGTTTAGAGTCCACGGAAAATTGGTGATCCCAGTCTAGTGGCCTATAGGTAGTGCTCGATGTCGGTTAACACCAAGAAACAAAGCAGTAGGGGGCCGAACAGCAAGCAGGGTGGTTCGAAACCCCTGCAGGAACCAGTGAAAGGGGTAGAGTGTGGGACGAATGTTGATTAAATATGGGCCCCGCTCAGGCCAATTCGTTGGCAGGGGGGCGAACGTCGCCGGCCGCGCTCCCCATTCAAAACGCGATCCGTACGATTGTGTGGGGGCCTTAAACGGGATAAATATTCAAGGCACGCGCAGCTGCTGCCATTCGTGTGCTGCACGTATGCCGTCCGTCTTATCGTATCCCCCAAAAACAACTCGTCCGATGGGACGGCCGACTACCCGCGGTCTGGTGGCTCGCCCCGCGGAATTCTTTGCGGTCACGTCCGCGCTCGGCTGTATCGAAATTTATGCTAAACCGACGGACACGGAAGTTCGGCCGCCCGCTGTCCCCGACCACCCTGCGGTCCCGGGCAAACATTTGTCGCGCGTGATAGAGTCGATTCACGATTGCACGGCATTAAGACGTTAATGCGCCTAAGCCTGCCCCCGGATCCTCCCCATCTGCTGCGCAAGCAAGGATGCATTTATGGTAATCGACGCAAGTACTTTAATTCCACGGGGCTTAGTTTCCTATTAGACGGGTCGGTCCACGTAAGAACGAGCTAACAAGATCGGTCATTACGACGATGAAAGATGCAGGGAATAATGTCGTAAGTGGCGGGACGTTGGAGCTTTTCCGATGGAGTAAACGGGTCCAGGAAAAAAGGAAAAAAGGAAAAAGAACGGGGGTATTGTAACTTTATACGGATCGCGACAGCTCGGATCTCGATGCGCATTGTACGGGTTTTTAAACTCGTCCTGGAGTTACTCGGGGGATTCGTGGGGTTTCCGTGAAACTCGACGCGGCAATGTTTCACTCTTTACACACAATTTGGTATCGAAAGAACTCCGAGCACCTTTGGACGTTTACGCGCGTGTTCCAGGCCACAGTGGGACAGTTAGAATGCCCCGGGTCTCGGGTTACGGTGGAAACGTCTGAAATATAGCGTGGCGGTGCACACCGTGGCCGCGCGGTTTAAAAGATCGATTGAAAAGGAAGAAAAGGGTGAGGGATATTAATTCCGAAGGCAAGCCGGCGCAGCGTGCATACATTTTTGACGAAGCAGAAAGACGTAGGTGGCTCTTCCGATTCCGTATCTGTTGTCGGTACCTACACACCTGACTATCGAGATGCAGAGGAATAAAAGTTGCTGCTGCTCTGGGTAAATGCTCCGGAAGTGTTGAAACTTTCCTCGGCATTCCAATGAAGTGTTTTCGGGCTCTCTGATCAGAATGCAAAGCCTCTCGGGGAGCGTGGAATGGAGTCGATAGGGTGGCAGTTTCGAGAGCATTTCTGCGCCGGGACGAACGTGTAAATTAGGTAGTGCTTTTCTTCGCGTTGCTCTTCTCGACTTTCATTTTACGTACTTATTTTGTGATGGGAACGTGGGACAAATGTCTAGAATCACTAGATGCTCCAATTTAGCACCGTGTATCGGAAGATTAAATCGATAGCTGTGAATGGATTCAGATTCCTTATGAGTAGATACACTTACGCAAACGAGTGGCGAGACGATGATCGCGCGCCATTAAAAATGCCCACGGAAGCATGTGCTCGATAGCTCGCATTCCTACGTGTCCCTAATAACGTCGTCAGACGACGATCTCGTTGCATAACCGCCTTCACAGGTGAATAGGTTCGCCCGGTCGATGAAGAGCCGATTAACATAACAAGCTACCGTTTGTTCAGGTTCTAACGGAGCACGGTATTATCGGGGCCATCGTGATAAAGCGAGGGTACTTGTTCTCTCGGGGTGGAAGTATCGGTTTCCTCTAGAGTCTAGCTACTAACTTAACCAAGACACAAAGCTACCGGATAAAGAAGCCACCCAACGAAAATTCTAGTCTTACCTTCTGCGCTACCCTCACGGAAACTACAACCTCGAGACAGTCAATTGACTTTGAAACAGACTTACCAATAATGGAACCACAATTCAATCCCGTATTCTGCCCCAATGACGTTGAAAAATCGCGTACACTCCGCGGACCTCTGTTGATCTTCAAACACACAGCCTCGCAGCCTCATCGAAACCAACAGTCGCATCTTTGCACAATATAAAATTGCAGATCGAAGTTATGATGAAATACGAATAATTCCCCTTATTTGTGCAATCTCATATCGAGCAACGTAGGTATACACTCGACTGTCGAATGCACGAACCGCAGCTTCGTTCCCCGCAGTATCTGAAGCAGGAAAGAACGGAATATGAAAAGCGTAGCGAGCTAAACATTTCCCCTTTACTTCTGGGGTAAGTTTTTCAGAATACACCGAGGGCAGGTTCCATTTCATTAGACGCGGAACTTTCAGAGTTTCGCGTTGGAGGGAGCAGCATGGTATCCAGCAACGTTCCCCTGTAATGTAATTACGCGGTTATTTATTACTTACATTCTAAACAGCGCTCGGTCGCCGTCGGAGATGAGCGTCCCACAATCTACGCGAGATATTGCAACGGAGCTTGACCGGGATTAATTCAAAGAGTAGGTGCACTGTGGGGGTTGAAGATGAAAAGGACTTCATCCACTTCAATATCCTAGCCTGGAATAATCAAAAGTTTTATCCTTCACATCGGCCTACAATCCCCGACGATTTCGATCATGCAGCGCTGTGTACACTGTACACGTATTTAACTTGAATTACGTCAACGACAAACACGCTCGCTACCCCTATAATCACTCGTCGTGCCCAGGCCGTGTATTGATTCACGCGTACAGAATCACGAAACAGAGGGGGAAAAAATAGGAGGGAAATGTTGCACAATGCCTGGACATCGGCGAGGATACGAGGGACGGATTTTCCACGCTTCGTACATATCGCGCAGGTGGCTGGGCGCTCGTTTTTATATTAGCCCCGGTCGCGATGGTGTGTGGGAACGGGCCAAAATGCGGATTAAATGCATCGTACACACTTCGGCGCCAACACTTCGTGATCGTCGATTAAATCCGCTTTATCGAAGAATAATTGCGACCGAGAATATTGGCTGTGTTGGATTACGAATGGCCGCAGAGCCGACAAAATCCACCCGCCGCCCGACCTTCCGACCTATTTATTGCGGGGAAAATAGTTCCGTCTTTCATGCCGCGATTTTTCGATAATATATCTGTCTGGATGGTTATCTAGGTTCTTTTTTAATAATAAACCCGACCTACTAAACCTTTCTTGCGTGAACAAGTACAATTTTGCTTTATTTATTGTCAGATCGTGCGCCGGAGTACTAAAAAGAGTAACAGAGAGAAAAGCGATTCCGTGTTCCCAAATTATTTTGAAACTTCTTCCAAATTAGGTACTGTACCACTTCATTCGCACTCTGTATATGTCAGTCAGTGGTTGCCAACCTGAGGTCGCGACGTGTTTTCTGCAGTGTCACCATCGTTTTTGGGATTTTTTTTTAATATTGTTAAGTTAGAGTTATATTCTGAAATACCTATTTTTAATGCGTTTTCCTTACCTTATCAAATTTACCTTACCTTATGTGGGGGATGTCGCGACTCAGAAAAGTTTGGGAAACACAGGTAAGGGAGAATAGGGTAATTGCGAACATCTAAGCAAACAAAACGAAAGCTATATGAAAAATGAATTTGTTTATTATTTACAAACATACTTAAACTATTCATCTATAAAGTACTGTGACGAATTTTTGAAAAATTATAATAAAAATCAAGTTTATAGTGAAAAAGTAAGACCCTTGGTGTTCCTGATTACTCGACTGCCGTGGGGTAATCACGAACAGAGTGTTAAATATCGCAGAAGTTGCACAGAAAGCGCGACTGCAATGGTCAAGCCATAAAAAAATGTTGCTACAACCTATACGTAATGTATTTTGCAAATTCCTCTTCTTGCGCGTTAGAAAAACATTGCAATTGTTCGGAATATCGAAAAAAAAATAGTAAAGGTCGTTTCTTAAACTTTTTTTTAAGCCTGTAATAAAAATTCAAAAATCCCTTTTGTAAATTTAAGTAAGTTTTATACATGCTGAAAAATTCATCAAAATCGGTTAACATTGCTAATCTCGAGGGCTCGAGATTACCCCATCCGAGTTGTTCGTCAATATCCCACGACATCAAAAAATAAAAAAGAATTTATTTCAAAGGTTAGAATCATGATTCAAGTAACGCCTGAGTCACAAAATGTTGGAAAAAAAGTGCTTTATTCCAGCTTAAAAAAGAATCAATTGTATCATTAATTCAACGGTAATTACATGCAATTGAAAATGAACAAAATATTGAAACATGATGAAAATAATAAATTGTGTTTATTTTGAATAGCATCTGTTACATTTGAATATTTATTACATTCTACCCGGCGTTGGATACGACCTAAACTATTAGCTAGTGGAGAGGGATCCTCGTTTTTATTTATTAAAACGTCGTAACTTCGCATTCGCGATTACCCCGCATTCGTGTTTACCCCACTCTCTCTCTCTCTCTCTCTCTCTCTCTCTCTCTCTCTTATATGTACACTGTACGCAAACAAGCATATTTTTGCCGCAGCGCAAATTGTGACGAAGAGGATACAGGAAATGAATTCATGAATTGATTGAAAAAATTGTTTTTTTTACCCTTCAATATGTACATATTAACTATACTAAGCAATAAATTGATTTGCTTGCATCGTTTGGTTGAAATAAATTCCCGAACACACCCTTACTTTTCGGACCATTAAAACTCGGAAAAATCGATTTCTTTTTTTTTTACATTTTCTGAAAGACGTATGTTTCAAGAATGTTCTCTCCAAATTTGATGAAGAAATTCGCTAAATTGACGGAGATAGAGTGTTTTTCGTGAAGCGGTGTCGAACGCGCGACTGAGCCACGCGGAACTTTGAACGCGTTTTTCTCAGAACGACATTTCTCAACCGCGTTGACGGTCTACAGAGAAAACTATACGTCCAATTGGCTTGATCAAGGACATTTATTGTACGGAAAACCCGTCGCTATTACGTAACGATCAGACATTTTCAATTTTCGACCTGCTTCTATTTTTTTTTAGCAACATTTCCCCAATTTTGTACCCCGAAAACACGACTTTTTTTTCAGTGGTCCGCCATTTTGTTATTTTTTTACAAATTCGACATTTTGCGATCGTCACGTAATAGGGGCAGGCTTCTAGTTTCTAAATATTATTGTTTTTTTTAATTTCGATGAACCATATGGTCTGGGGACTGTCAACGCGACTAGCATGTTTTTGCCGGAGCGCAAATTTTGACGAAGAGTATACAGGAAACGGATTTATGAATTTGATTGAAAAAAAATTTTTCTTACCCTTCGATATATACACTATTAACTATACTAAGCAATAAATTGATTTACTTGCGTTGTTTGGTTGAAATAAATTCCCGAAAACACCCTTACATTTCGGACCGAGACAGTGGTCTCCCCCCTTAACACAGCAACACCCGAAGTGCGAGCTGTGATGAGTGGAGAGATTGTATCGTGCCACCCCACTATATTAGCCGATCACGACCGGTTTCCGATTCGGCTGTGATAGGTTATTAAATTGAAACCCGGTAAAAATAATATTCATCGTTCCTAATTCGGTTCGGGCGCGCGGCCATCGAAATTACGGTGCAGCTGCCGCGCCGTAAATACATGTAATTGTGATCACGTAAATGGTCCGCGACCGGAAGTAATGACCGGTGCCCGGCTTTGTTAATAATCTTTCCTCAACGCCTCGCGTCTTTCTTCCCTCGTTGAAATGCTGGGGTACGCTGGACCGGCTCTTACACATCTCTCTCTTTCCCTTTCTTCTCCCTTCACCATCGCGAGTGCAACGAATGCCTGTGAACGCGTGCACGTTAATTCGAGCTGAAAGTCCGTTGATGGCTACCACATTCGCGTTTGGTTATTGAGTAATTAAGAAAAAACTCTGTTAGATTCGGTTGAACTGAATTTCCCTTTGGCCCCTACTATTTTTGGCCTGTCTATTTATTCCAGCTCTTTTAGATATCTCCTTCTCCTCCTCTTCTTACAGAAAAGCCGCGCTTCAAGCTGTACTAACGCTCGAGCTTACCTCTATTGAACACGCCCCAGTGGCACGTGGGCGGCCGCAATAACGCGTGCGCTTCGAATTACGTTAAATTCTATCCCGTCGAAAGGCGAATTGAAAAATGATGGACGCGCTCTCCGAGGGTGGAAATTCGGGCCGGAGGAATTTAATATCCACGAGACGCTGCGCCCTTCTGGTACAAGCTTCCCCCGTGTACGTAATGTCGAAGGCACCGCGTAACACGGAGCGGCGACGGTGTCGTCATCAAATTTATATTTCACCGGTTGGCAGAGGATCGGCAGCAGGTGCGATCGCGCTACTATCCCGTTCGGTGATAGTAGGATCGTGTCTAGCCCAAGCGCAAGATACGGTAATCATTATAAATAACTTAGTCGAACAGCGACGTCAGTGGGGCACAATGAGGGTTTTACTCGCGTGGGAGAAACGGCGACGATAAATAATCCCCGGTAATAATAATATGGCCGCGCGCAATGCGGGGGTAAAGATCAGAGGAATGGAACGAATCGAGTAATACCGGGGATACGAACAATGCGTCGGGGAAAATCGAACTGCATGTCCCGCGAAGCCTGGCCGATATTAAGCGCTGCAAGTCGTTCGGAAAATAAGGGACGAATCATGGATTGGCGAAACAATGACTCATCCCGGGACTAATTGGATTTAGAAATAGGGGTTGGAATCGGAGGGGTGTGGGGTCAGATACGGGATTTTTTAATATCGTAGCTCGAATCATAAATCCGACAGAGATGTTTTTAAAAATATCGTTCTACTGCGGGAGAGCTACCCGTAATTCTTCTCCATTAAGGACAGTGCTACGAATAGCACGTGGTCTTTTTTTACTTAGGTAAGCTGCGAATGGGAATTAGCACTCCGCATTTAAGTAGTGTTTCCTTACTCCGTTATCGGTGCAGCGCTCGGCGTGGATCAAGTTTACACGCGAATTTCCATCCGATCAAAATAGTCCCAGCACCTTTCAAGCTTGTCGCTATGTTTATCCCCGATATCGAATTTACTGCAGACAAGGGGGCGGTATTGGGTTCGTTTCCCCCGCACAAAGCGAGCCGACGCCGAATTTAATTATTCTCTACCAAGCTAATGAACTTGCGGGAATTAATTGACTCGCTATTTAAACGGTATAGCGACGGGAGGGGGGGGGGGAGGTGGAAAAAGTTGGATGGTAACTTGCAACGGAATATAATTGCTGCTCGCGCTGCATACTTACGAGTTATATTCAGAATCGAAACGGTCGACTTGACGGTAACGAGTTCGTTTTAAGTTCATCAGCGCGCCCGCTTCTAATTACATCCCCGCGGGTGGAGGGTGGGAGTGGAGGAAGTAATTGAATATGCATCGTCGATGTTTCCATTCTTAATTAAGCAAATCTGATCGGCGCTCGTTCAACCCGAAACGTATTCGTCTCGTGTAAATTTAGCTTCGGAACCGCTGCAAATGCTTCCATTTTCTTCTGCGTCTTCGCTCAATAGCCGTGAAAAGCGTTTGCACGGACGAGCGAGTCTTCGACTTAAATCTTTTTTCATTAGAGGCCGCGAGAAAATCATGCGGGCGAAGCAGAGCACCAGCCGAAAGAGACGCGTTTAGAGACGCGAGATGAGTTTATTCTGACAAAAGACCAGCCACGGATGACAAAGAGCCGTCCAGGCCGCGTGTAGGTATACACGCTCCGCTCTGTCGTTGCACCACGGCTGCACACCTGTATTTACCTGCGCACACTCCGATCCGCAGGTATCCATCTACGCGAGAGCACACGCCTGGAAACCGAGACTCTACCAACCTCTTTGCAACTTAAAGCGGAACGCTGGAGAGAATCATATCCTCCGTTCGCTCCGCATCTTTAATAAAATCTGGCATCCTTTTGGAGTCATCATCGCCGCGACTCGAGTTTCAAGAGAATCAGAATTTTAGAATTAACCTAGCTCTCGTGAAAGGCAACACAGGATAATGCTTCGAAAACAATGTTCCTTAGCAACATTCCTGTTCCTTATCTTAGGCAGCGACTGGAACAGAACGAGAAACAGGAAATGGGATCCCGAAGATCCGCGATGGATCTCGATGATTACATCGATCGAGGCTATCGGTCCCTTAGGTCTGCTACCGATTGTCGAAATGGAAGAACGCGTTTTTTCAATTCCGTCTCCCGGCCCGAGCGGAATGACGTAGACGGGCAGCTGGCCGGGAAATACTCTTCGATTTACGTGCAAATTACAGCTCGTTGTTCTCAGCGGGGCTCACATCGGGCTTTCCAATCGCGCGTACGCCCGAGAACAGCTTCGCGGCCGAAACCTCGTCCCGGAAATTGCAATGTATCCGACCCGACCAACTTGGTGAACGCGCTTGTGTGCAGGCCGCGCGAAAGTAATTAAAGCTTTCGTGCTTCCGGGCCATCGCCGCGCAAATTTGTTGCGTCGCGTCAGAATGGCTACGCTACAGGCTCGTTGCGGGATACAGACTACAGAGCCGAGCAGCGTCCGGCTCGCGGCGGCAAGAAACTCCCTTTTGTTCCCTGGGGGAAGAGGCGGAGGCTGCGTCCCGAGGATCGATTAGGGCAGGTAGATCGCGGAAGAACGTGGCTGCTGGGAAATGAAAAGCTGGAAAGTTTCGTACGGGAATTCTTCGAGAGGATCGCTGCTTCATTGAATACGTGATTGTGTTTTCGAGCGGCTCGGTATGCGGTGCGTGCTTTCCAACAGAGCGTGTATAGTTTTCGGCATTGTTGATTCAGGGGGAGCCTGTGGATTATCGCAACCGGAATGGCTGTTCTTGCTTACATTCGTGGAGCGGCGGGTGTGCACAGTTTTTCGGTGGCAAGGCAGAGGCTACCATCAAGCGATCATCCACGCGTGGAATTGAAGTGATTGGGTACCGAGGTATGTGTGCCGAGCATTGTTGGTTGTTCCACGAAATATTGGATCGATGTAATTCCGCTGGGCGGGCTTGTTTAACTTCACGAAACAATAGGTCCGCAACATTTTTTCGCTCACCAGCGAAATGGTCTCTTCCCGAGTCATGAACGATCGACACCATCGATGAAACTTGATTTCCATCTGCCGCGCTGAAGTTATTCGTGAAAGCTGATCGCTACAGTTCTTAGTTAAGCCAAAAGCCATTCTCGCGTAGACAGAAGTTTCAAAGTAGGGTAGATGTACCAGTAAATGAACACGTACCAGAGAATGAACATTTTTTATTAAAACGAGTAGAATAAGTTATTAAAATATGAAACTATTTAATTAGAGACTTCTTTTAATTTTTTGCTTAATATCCGAACAATTTTATAATACTGTTCGTTCGTTACCCTTAGGTAAGTGTTTATTGGTGCGTTTCCCCTACCTACCTTCAGCAGCGGCGCAATTTTTCCGATGACTGCATTTCTACGGGATACACGACTCGTTTGCACAATCGTCCCCAGTCTACGGTGTTTTATTTCTCCCCGATTTGTATAGCCACGATGGGAATAAAAAACATCGCAGCGACCGCAAAATATCGATTTAACGGGTCTCGAACCCGGAGAATGTAGACGCGAAGCCAGACACGTCTGCCCACCCTCGCCCCTGGTATCGTTTAAACTGGAGTGAAGCCCCTCGTCCGTTGTCTTAACTGGAATTTGGTCGCATAGAAGAAGGCGAACAACCTCCAGGCTCGCCTTCATTTATATCACTCGTACGTGTTCCACGTGCCTGTCCGCGTCTTTCGAGGATTCGTCTGCGGGAAAATAAAATGAAGGTTCACAAATACCCTTAGCCTACCCGACATTCGAGGAAACTCTTCGCGGAGGATAGATTGGTCCCCGGATTGTTTCATGGCGACCAGAATAATAGAGCTTCCCCGGCGGACCCTTAAACGTGGCGCGCGTTGCAGGATTACTTGTTCATGGGACTGCCAGGCGGTTATATTCTTTCGATGTGTCTTGCTTCAGGTACCGAATTGATAAAGAGTCTTTTAAATAGTTCCGACCAGAGTGTAGAATCTGTGAAAATATTTCTTCACAAAACATTTGAGGTGGAAGTAATAGATTCTCTTCTGACAAGAGACAAACACGGTAATTGAATCAAGTACCCCTCGAAATCCTTTGTATCTGCTTTCTCAGCAAACCTGGGTACTCGTAGATATTTGTTCCACAGAGATCCCCGTAACGAGGCGAATAAAGCATGGAAATTCCTCGAGCGATTATGAAAGATGAATCTTCAAAGCTGTGCTGTAACATAGGAAGTATTAGGTATAACGAAATCGTGTGCAAAGGTAGAGTCATTGAGATCCTCATAATTTAAATTCTCCTTCGTTCACACTTTGGACACTCGAATTCTAACAGATTGCATTTCCCACTGATCCCATCGAAAGCGAGGGTAAATAGAGTCCACGGAGCCGTGTTAAATTACATGAAATTGGGGGAAAGCTGCAAGAAAGCCCGTTTTTGCCTGTACCCAGTGAACACCGTCAAAGGGATCTCATGGCTTCGCGGAGCTTTTAGGTACAATCTGTCTCATTAGGACCATTGGAAGACCATATTAACACCGACACACACGCTTGTAATCCTCGGGAACTGGTCCCCATGTACTTTAAAGCGCCGCCGTTTCGTTTCGATCCGAATTACCGTGGAGGAGGAAAAAATTTTCGTCGCGACCGAGCACAGACCGCCAACCAATTATCTCTATTACATCCGCGCTTCCTGCCTCGACGATTCCACTCGTGCTCGTTTCTTCCATTCCTCCGGGTGAAATGAACCCGATTTTAATACCGCAGGCCGCATTTCGAATCGCGGGACGAGCAATAAATTTGATGTGCACCGCGTAAGGATCGGCAATAAATTACTCGGCGTATAACGTCCCGATCGATAACAATGAATATTCACCGTTTAATGAAACGAGGCAAGGTATCGTTTAAAAAAAAAAAAAAAAAAAAAACAACGTTATTTCACCGGAACAAAACGGTTCCCCGGGTCGTTGGCCCCGTCTGCCAGGCCTTTCAAGCCCGCAAACGTTATTTTTCAAAACAGTCGCGCGGTTTCTAAATGAAACACCGAGGGAAGAAAAGTTGTTCCATTACTCAGCATCGACCGCTCCAGTTTCAGTGACGGGAGAAAGTGACGCTGCATTTGAAGCGGGGCGAGGAAGAAACGTTACCCGCGGAATAATCCTGAATGCGTAAAAGCTTCCCGCTCGTAGCTGTTTCGAGTCTCGTTAGGTGTCCGCCGCAACGTGCAATTAAGTCCCAAGGAAAGCGTTTATATGCCTCGTCGATCGATGTCAGTCTCCGATTCGAACGCCCACTGTCCCGCTAATTACCCGGCAACCGAAGCTTCAAGGTTAAATAGAATGGCGCTTTCGACGTTTTATGATCGGCAACCCCTTGTCCCGGGTACATTAAAGCGACAGCATAAAAGGAGCGAGGCTATCAAGGGAAACTCCAGAATTCCATCTCGAGTGGATCGCGCGCGGCCTAGCGCTGACATTATCTTCGGGAAAGGAACTCGAAGTCCTTCGGTTGGTCTCTTCCCGCGAGTGCGCGATTAACAGAAAGACCGCTCGAGCTCGTTTTAGTGTAATTACCGGCCTCGAAGAAGGCATAACCGGTTAATCGATCGAATCGGCCGAGCGGCTGAAATCGCGGATGAAACGAGTGGTACGTTCGCCGGGTCCGAAAGCGATCTAATAGCGGGGCGACCTCTCGATCGATTAACAGTTTAATAGATTGCATTCGCGGAGCCGGCGATAATTGAAAAGCGGATGAAAGGCTGGAGGTAGCGGCAGCTGCCGCAGATTTCCATAAAATTGATAATCGCGTCGTCGGGAGCGTAAATAGCGTACAATGCCGCGTCACTGCTGGCAGGAGGTGTACGTTCTGGGATTTAATCGTCTGTGGTTATTTGTCAAGGGCGACGATCGAATGCGGGTGGGCTCTCTGCTTCCGGTACTCTTCCCTTGGAACGCACCCTAACTTCTATTCTGGAGAGGCGGACTCGATTAGGCTACTTACAGCTCGTTTGTCAGTGCGATTGTTCCTCAACAGGAGAGTTCTCCAAACTCTCGCCACTGGGCCTTTCAAGCTGCTCCTCGAGAGAATTAAAAACAGTACAACATGTCGCTAAGCATGCGTCGCGTTGAATTTTATTAAACTACGACGGTAGCTTGTGTTTCACTCGAGATCCGAGCAAGTGTTCGACTCGTTCTTCTCATCTATTTATCTCGTGCTCCATCAGCACTCGTTCACACCTCGGTGCCGCTTCAAATCGGATTCCTTCGATGTAGAATTGAAATTTGGTTTTGCTGCCTCGTTGTCTAACCGTCTCCTCGTTAACGCGAATGAACTCCCTCAAGCCGGTGGAGTAGAAAGCAGGGGAAACTTACGCGCTAGTTGACGTTACGGAAGCAACAGACGACGGTTGCTGGTGTCGAGCCTTTACGATTCCCGGATAACGAGCTGTATAACGTGTCAGGTGTTTAAACTGACGTCAATTTCCGCGCGGCGATAAAGCCTCGACGCGCCCTATAGCCACGCGGAGAAGACACCGCAACCGCACGATCATAAACGAACAGAGTCTCGGCGGGGTCTGCGGGAAGAAGAAATCCCCCACCCCGGGGCGGGCAAAAATTATCACGGCGAATGCCGAAGGAACACAAGAAAATCGGCGACGGTTGGCCGTTGAATTTGCATTACTCGATTACTCGCCGTTCGAAGCTGGCTGCTGTTAAAACGCCTGCGTTGCTTCTTCTCCAGGCCACTCCACCACTTCTGTTTTTCGCCAGGGAAGATGGTATGGTAATGATCGCGTTTCTCCGCGATCGTGTGCCCTCTCCACCTTCTCCACTTTTTCCCCAGCTTCTGCTTTGCGTTGTGACCCATTAAAGCCAAGTTGTCGTTCTGAGTTCGATCAAGTACGTACGTAAAGTGGTTGCGCCGATTCGCGTGGCCCATCCGGGAACCCATTTCGCATTCATGTGCCGATTGAATTACCCGGACGATTAGCGGATTCTCCCTCTCCCCCCCCCCCCCCTGGGCGCGATATTCAGAATAAACGATCTGTAGAATATTACTTCTGCACGAAGAAACGATTTTCATTGGAATCTTTCACCGCGGATGCTTAAGTCCGATTGATCAGCGTCCACTGAGCTGATTCGTTGAGAAAGGATTCACAGCGGAAGCCTCCGTGTTCCCTGGCTTCGGTTGCATTATGCATTTGCTCGGTGCGTGGAGACGTTTGTCGCGGCTATGCAATATCCCAGCCGTCACGTTCGAAACTTTACCGCGGGCGAGATAAACTAGCACAATGCATTCGACGGCGCGCGGAGACGATTGTTCCAGGTTGCTCGGGGATTGGAAGGAGGTCAGGCTGTTCCGTTTAATTATCCAGGCAGGCAGTCGCGCGTCGATGGAAATACAGAAAATATGGTCGTCTGCCGGGGCTTTCAGACGCGACAGCCGGATCGAAGTGTCGCCGGCAAAGCCGTCGGGGAAAATGAAAATAGGAACGCGCCTCTCGATAACGCGTCTACCCGATGTACTGGAAAGTTGGCGCGTTAGAACGCGAGCGACGTCCGCGTGGTAATCCCCCCCCCCCCCTCCCCCCCTGGTTGGCAACTTCTAACGCGTCGATGCCAACCCCGTTAATGCCGGGATCCACAACAAGCGGAATGGGAAAAAAGTTCCATGCTTATTTTCGCGATTCTCGCTCGTCCAGCTATCGATTTTTTTGGAGAGACTTGTCCGAGGTGCCATATTATCCAGTGGCGGGCCCACGTGCCGTGATCAATCAGCGAGGCGTCAAACACTTGTCGTCTCTATCGTATCCCTGACTTCATCAACGTAATAGCATCGCCCATGCCCCACGCACTAGGATGTAGAATCGATCTTGTATTATACAAATCAAAGCACAGTGGCATGTCGACTGCAGCACGAAGCACCTGCCAACCGCGTGAAATCGATATCGAGACTCATTAAACCGGCCCAGGGATCTGAAAGGTCACGTGGCGCGCAGACGGCAGCCAGGTAGCAAGCGTGGGAACAGGTCAGAAGTGGATCGCGGAGCGTTACGTTGTCATCCTTGAGAGGGAGAGGCTCTCCTCGCGTTCCTCTACTCGACTCTACCGAGAAGCAGGCGTACTTGCGTTTATTTCGGTGCGCCCTTGAAACGATAATCACGAGGCAGAGCGCCAGCGCGCCCCGCGTACCTACATATACACGCGCGATCTCCACCAAGAGATAGTCTGATAAAAAGCAGCCTCGCGCTCGCCTCTCTGCTGCAGGATACAAAAGGAGCAGGCGTCGCGGCGCAGCAAATTCATAAAGAGCATTTATGCTCCGCGGAAATCCGAGGCGGCGTATGGGCGAGAAAGTTAGTCAAACGGCAGCGCAGACAGTTGGCGAAATAATGGCTTTTCCGAGCGGGCAAGCGGGACGAGCCCGCCGCAACCACGCCGAGATAAAAGGGACTCTCGCGGCTGCCGCTTTAATAAAAACGCACGCGTGCGATTATTAAACGCGGGCAACGATTTCTTTGGCGAAAGGAGAAGAATAAGCAGCCGCGTTCCACGAGGACTGAAGGCGTCACCCGTTCTTGCGGCGTTTCTTGCGGCCATCTCGGGCCGCGGATGCTTTTTTAACGGCGCTATTCTTGGACGGGGGAGCGACAGGAAATAGGTCGCTGCGCTCTCGAGGAAGATCCTTTCGAGACAACGAAACGCGACGGTTTTGTGGAACCGCCGCGGCCCGTCTTAACGCCAGTTTTCAGCTGAACGGTCGTTCTCTGTGTCTGCCTATTCTCCCGTGAAACGGCGTGAGCTTCTGCTACCAGACTGTCGCGTCGAATATCGAAAGCGTCGCCGCGCTAATCCGACAGCGTCACCGTGCCCACCGACAGCAAGATATACCGGCGCTCACCTGTTAATCCGATTTACCTTGAATCATGAGCGTGGATCGCGAAAAAGCGACAATATCGACGGGAGGGATGCCTCGCATACCGAGATATCAGCGTTATCCGCTTCACGCTCGCGAGATCGCGGCCCCAGAAAAAGTTGGTCGCGACAACGATGGACGACGCCGCTCGTCGTTGGAACTGGAAAAATTAATTCCACCGTCCTTCGTGCCCTTCCCGCTACCACGGTCGTTCCGCAAACGAATGCGATCGCTCGTATTGTCTGGCTAAAATACCGACGGCGATTCTGGCTTGCATCGTTTTCACTCGTTTTCACTCGTTTTCATTCGTTTTCATTCGTTTTCATCCGTTCTCAGCGACGCGACCTGGGCGGATTCTTCGTCCCGAATTTTCGTGATTTTTCCCGCGATTTCTTTTGTCTCTCGTCTACCTCTCACTGAAAAGGTTTCCTTGTTCTGTAAGTCAAGATGAGTGGAGTTTTAGTATTTTTCCGCCTTTCTAGCAACGCTGACCAAGGCGGACCATTAAGACTTTGTCGTGATATTTTTCCGTTTCTGGTCAAAGGTTCTCCCGTGACGTTTGTTGTTCCAGTGATTTTACCACGTAGTTCGGTGCTTTACCTTCCGCTGGACCAGAGGAGATCCAACGATGTACCGAAACCGGTTGCACGTTTCTGCTCCTTTTCTACACCGTGACACGGAAATTTATTTTACGATCCTATGTCCCGCGAGATTGGTTACGAGACTGTTCATTTTTCAATCTGACCACTACAAAGCCTCGCGGTGAAACCTGATCGATGTTGCTTGAATAGTATAGCCGAAGCTTGAACCAAGGTAGCTAAGAGTAGTAAAACTTAGGAACACTCCGTGTTGCTTCCAATTAAGAGACATAACGCGACTCGCGAGCGTCCAAGTTACCATTACGTCGCAGCAGCGTTTCGAAACACGCTGCCAGCTGTGGAAAACGTCCAAGCAAGGTTGTCTGGGAAGGTTAGCTCAAGGTTAACCACGAAGGACTCGCCTTGGCAGCGACGAAACGCGAATGTTCCGTGGCGCCAACCTGGCGCACCGACCAGCGTGTCTTGCTTCACTCGCGCGCGTTCCTCCGGTCGCATTACACGCCGGCACGGTGTTATCGGCGCGGAAACTGCGGCGAACCTGAAAATACACCGTCGTTCATACGGTCTTTTATTGGCGACGACTCTGCGCGCGGCATGGACGGGTTCGTTTCCTCCTCGGCTTCCTCTTGGAGGGTAGCGAATCGCCGCGGGTGTTTAGCTCGTTACCAAGCCTAAAAATCGACTAGCAGCGCACAGTGGAACGCGACGCTGCTTGTCGTAATAACTGCGCCCATAACCTCGGCGATTTTACGCGCAGCGTAAGAAACACCGTCGAGAAAGGAACGAGGAAAAGGCTTCGCGATAATTAGCCAGTTTGTCTTGAGCGGTTTTTCCGCGACGATGCCGAGCACACGGTCAGCGGCTCTGATTCTCGGGCTGGAGATAGGCGAGCACTCGAGACGCGAGGCTAGTTAGTGGTAGGAACACCTGTTAAAGAAAGGAACGAGACGGCGGCGTCTTTCGAACTGCTCTCGAGGTTGCCCGCGAGCTGTTAAGTCCGCGCTTCTGCAACCGTGGAATTGCTTCTGGTCGGGCTGAAATTATCAGATGCCCAGGCATTCGCGGCGAACGACTACTCTTGAAATTTGTTACAGGGATTCCATTGCAATGAGAGAGGCAGGGGTTTGATCTGATTCCTTTTTTTGCTCCTTTTGTTCTGGAGGATGGAGGAACCTTTGGATTATGCTCGAATATCTAAGAGTGGGATTAGTTGCTGAAAAATATATTCTACTTTGTCTGTGATATCTTAATGTTTGGAAGGAATAAATTGAAGCACCATCATCTCCAACTCCCCGCGCGTAATTTACTGTTCACTCGTTGGACAGCCCCCCGTGGAGTGGCGCAGGACACGCGAGTCCACTTGCCTTGTTTGGATTCGAAATCGGACGCATTGCACGGCTTTCCCGCCGATCGATGCGCCGATACCGCATCCAGGAAGCTCCATCGTCGGCGAACACACATCGATCCGCTAGATCGACGCCAGCGATCGGTTGGCAACGATGGCGAAGGGCCTCGAGATTGGAGAGCTCGAGTGCCGGTCGAGAGGGTAGTCGTGGGCGCTCGAAGATAGGCAAAATCGCGGCGCCCGTTATCGGATCCAGTGTTTCGTGCTGTTATCAGACTCCGCCACTGAAACTGTCACGGTCGAAATGATCGTTGGACCGAGCTGGATGCAGCGGCTGCAACGAACCCTCTCGCAAATAACGTTGCACTTTGGTCGGGATTGCCAGGATCGAAATTTAGAGCTCACGCGAGCCTATCATCAGTTAATCTCTCGCGGAACGAAACGTCGTGGATTTCGTGTCCCCCCGCAGGCACCTGCATTTGTCCACGTGTCCCTTCTCTCTATAAAACGGGCGGCTCGGTAACAAATGAAAACGTTGGTAGAGATTAAAGCGGAGTTAATAACGTGGATGACGAGTCGAATCGCGAAAGATTGTTGGCGGGCAATTAAACGCGATCGCATATCGATTCCGCGCAGCAGATTTACTTTTCGCGGGGATTAATAGCCGCGGATACCGCTCGTTCGGATATCCACGTTATTTTCTGCGCGTTTAACAATTTTCGTTCCCCGATGCGTTTCCGATTGATATCAATTATCCGTCGGGCATCGAATTTGTAAATTTCATTGGACCTGGTCCGCGCGTACGAAGAATTATCGGCCTGTGAAATTTGCGCGCGGTACCTAGGTACATTGATAAAACGAAACGCATCGAGACCGCATCGAGGTATCTATGAGACTACAGTAGGGGTAAGATTAAATGTTCTGTGTTTCATTCTAGTCTCAACATTCTTAAGTACATAGTTACGATATCTATTTACTATGATTGATGTTCCGAACAGTGAGATATTACAAATTGATGAATTCGTACCGATGCAATATCTGTTCCTATTATACCTATCCTTAGGTATTTAGAGAAACGTAATAACATTGACGTAAGTCAAGATGATAGCTCGGAGCGGTTCTCCCTGTACAGGCCCCCTATCTCTCTAGAGCCCCTTATACCCTTGGCTGTCAATAGCCCTTCCTTAACCCCTTCGGGTAAACCGTCTACTCATCATGCTCGATCGAGCGGAAGCCAGTGGCTGTCGTCAAGGATAACCCGGATTTAGCTCTACAAGCTCCCACTTCATCCAGCTTTTCCGAATCGATCGGACCGGTTAACGGTTAAGGGAAGAGAACTCGCTCGGGCTGACTCGCATTTCTCTTGTATGTTTTCAGACGGTGGTTGGACGAGTGCAACGGGAACGGGAAGCGCTAGGTACGGTGCTCCTTCGTCTTGCCGGGGAAACGACGGCTTCACCTCGCAAAAACCGCTGACAATGAGCTAGCGACACGATGCGGAGGATGAAGCAGCGCGTGCTGCTCGCCTGGCCATGGTTGTGGCTGTGGCTCTTCGCGGCCACAGCGGGTTCCCCGTCTTCCGACACTTTGGCAGCGACCACGTTCACCTCGTCAGCCAGCAGCTCGGTCACCAAGCCGTTCTCACCCACGTCGCCAACATCCGCGTCCACTTCGCTCGCCGAAGACTTCCCCTTCCTGCCTAATCAGGAGTTCCGTTTCACCCAGCAGCTGTACAATGTGTCCATCCCGGAGAACTCTATCGGGAAGACGTACGTGGTGCCCGAAGAGAGGATGGGCATAAAGCTCGCGTACCCGGGTGATGACAATTTCGACATCCGGTTCCGCATAATGAGCGGGGACCGCGACAAGTTCTTCAAAGCGGAGGAGCGCACCGTCGGTGATTTCTGTTTCCTTCTGATTCGGACTCGAACCGGGAACGTGGACGTGTTGAACCGCGAGCGAAAGGATCGGTACGTGCTAGAAGTGCGCGCAACCGCGGGCAAGACCGACGGTAAGCACAGGGCGGCCGTTTTCGAGGCGGACACCACCGTGGTCGTCACCATCCTCGACACCAATGATCTGAACCCGCTCTTCTATCCAACCGAGTACGAGACAACCATAACGGAGGACACGCCTCTGCATCGCAGCATACTCAGGGTAATAGCCGAGGACGCCGATCTCGGCAGGAACGGCGAGATTTATTACAGCTTCGCCGAGGAGACCGATCAGTTCGCCGTTCACCCGGTCAGTGGGGTAATAACGCTCACCAGGCCGCTCAGGTAGGTCCAAGTAATAGAATTCTCGTGTTTCGTCTGGCGATCATCGCAGTAGAGAAGGCTCCTGCCTCCGGGACCTAACGCTAAACGTTTACGACGAACTGGAGATCTTCGCGTAGATCCCCAAGCAATTTGTCGGGGCCTCGTGCTGCCCTTTTTTTCAGTCTTTATCTTGATGCATAGCGAGACGCGGTACGGCTTGTTAACGCTCCAATAGCTCAGCTAACGATTCCTCCGATTTTTCCGCGCGTTTGACAGACGTGCGGAGTTTTTGCTCGCTTTCAGATAGTATTCTCTAGATTAGCATAGAATATTGTGGGGCAAGAGTGCGCAAAGGGGCACTTAAAGTTTAGACTTCTCTAAAATCTTTGGTATTACACTGATAGTCTACTAAATAATATTGACTAAATAATATTGATTCCTAAAAATGAGAATATTACATCAGATCTAACAAATTCAGTACTTACCGCATTGTACGATAACAAAACGAAGCACAGCTACACAATTCGACACTGGTGACTCTACCTTGATTGACAATTGACTGTCAATCACCATTGGCAACTGCCATAACTCAAACCATGAAATTCGCATGGTAGGTACGAACTATTACCCGCTGCGAACTTTTACCTACCTTTACTCTAGTATTCTCTAGATTAGCATACCTACTTTCTAGAGTTGTCAGAGTCGCGTGTGGGAGTAGCTTCGAAAGTAAAGAATCAATCTAGCGTCGTGTCTTCCTTGAATTGTGAATCCTGAAGTCGATGAAAACCGAGTGTGTTGAATTTTCCTGCAGATATTCCGAACGAGCGCTCCACGAGTTGGTGGTACTAGCCAAGGACCGCGGCGCCTTGTTCCGCAGCGGAGGCGGCAGCAGAGCCAGCACGGCAAAAGTGACGATCAGGGTGCGACAGGTGAACTTGCACTCGCCCGAGATCTACGTGCATCGTCTACCAGACATAGTCGAGCATTCGAACGCTGACATCTACGCGATCGTGCGGGTGGTCGACAACGACGAGGGTGTCCACGGGCAGATCGCAAGCCTTGAAATCGTTGGCGGCGACCCAGCTGGCCACTTCAGGGTGCGACCAGCCGGTAGTCCGCACTCTGGCGAGTACAACATCGAGGTGCTGCACCTGCTGGACCGGGAGACAGCGGTGCAAGGGTACAACTTGACGTTGCGCGCGATGGATCGCGGCGTACCGCAGCGTTTTAGCTACAAATTCGTGCCCGTCCACCTGGCCGACCTGAACGACAACGCGCCGGTGTTCAGCCGGGAGATCTACGAGGTGAAAGTACCCGAGACGGCTCCCGTCAACACGCCTGTGATCAGGCTGAAAGTGACGGACGCAGACGAAGGGAGGAACGCGCTGATGTTCCTGGAGATCGTGGGCGGGAACGAAGGCGGAGAGTTCCACGTGAACGCTGAGACAGGCATGCTGTACACCGCCGTGAACCTGGACGCCGAGAAGAAAGCGTTTTACACGCTGACGGTGTCCGCCGTCGATCAGGGGAACGCGGGCACCAGAAAGCAGTCCTCGGCCAAGGTGAAGATTAACGTGGTCGACACGAACGATAACGATCCGACGTTCGAGCAGTCCAAGATGGAGGTGTGGATCGACGAGAACGAGCCGGCTGGCACCTCGGTGGTGAAGGTCGTCGCGAAGGACCGTGACTCCGGCGAGAACGCTTACATATCCTACAGCATCGACAATATCAAGAAGGTGCCATTCGAGATCGACCACTTCTCCGGGATCGTCAGGACCAAGCAGGTGCTCGACTACGAGACCATGAAGAGGGAGTATCTGCTGCACGTCCGGGTCAGCGACTGGGGCTTGCCTTACCGGCGACAAGCGGAGATGCAGCTGCACGTGAAAGTGAGGGACGTGAACGATAACAGGCCGCAGTTCGAGAGGATCGATTGCACCGGTCACGTGCCAAGGTACGTGTCCATCGGCTCGGAAGTCATCACGGTGTCGGCCATCGATTTCGACGCTGGCAACATCATCAGCTACCGCATAGTTTCCGGCAACGAGGACGGTTGCTTCGCTCTCGATTCCGCGAGCGGCGTCCTGTCGGTCACGTGCGATCTCACCGACGTCAAGGTGACCGAGAGGATAGTGAACGTCACGGCAACAGATGGCACGCACTTCGCGGACGTGAACGCCGTCCATATGCATCTGGTGAACGCTAGGAGGAACCTGGGCTCTCAGAGTAGGCTCGTGTCCGAACAGAGCGGAGCCTTCGAGTGCCGCGACACGGGGGTCGCCCGTCGGCTCACGGAGGCTATCGCGGCCGCGGAAAAGAACAACGTGCCGTCTAAAGACGACGAGGTCGCCCTGACCCCCAGTAGATACGGCGAGAATATGCACACTCCAGAGTTCATCGATTTCCCCAGCGAGATCAAGGTGAACGAATCCGCGAAGGTCGGAACGACGCTGGTGAAGATACGGGCCAGAGACAGGGACTTGGACTACAACGGGAAACTGGTGTTCTGTATATCGAGCGGTGACCGCGACTCCGTGTTCGGCGTAGATCCCGACACCGGCGATCTGAACGTGGTAGGCTACTTGGACCGCGAAAGGGAGAGCGAGTATTTCTTGAACATCAGCGTATACGACCTGGGCAGGCCTCAGAAGTCCGCCTCGAAGATGCTGCCAGTCACCGTGCTGGACGTGAACGACAATGCGCCGCGATTCGAGAAGTCCCTGGCGAGCTTCAGGATCTCGGAGACCGCTTTGAACGGCACTAACGTGTGGCGGGCGAACGCCACCGACGCTGATCTCGGGGAGAACGCGCGCGTCACTTACTCCCTGGTGACCGAGACCAACGATTTCCGGGTGGATCCCGTGACAGGTGTGCTGAGCGTGTTCGGGAGGTTGGACAGGGAGCGGCAGGAGATCTACGAGCTGAGAATACGAGCCCAAGATAACGGTGGTAAAGGGACGGATATGCCATCGTTGTACTCGGACGCTTTGGTCCGCGTGACGGTGGACGACGTGAACGACAACGCGCCGACCTTCGCGTTATCCAGCTACACGGTGAAGATACGGGAGGACGTTCCGATTTGGACGGTGGTGGCGGTTGTGGATGCCACTGATCCCGACGAAGGTGCGGGCGGCGACATCCAGTACTTCTTGTCCGACGCTATGGAGAGCGAGGGCTTCTTCAAAGTCGATAACGTGTCCGGGACCATCAGGACTACTCAGAACTTGGACTTCGAGGAGCGGCAGGTGCACACGTTGACGATAGTGGCCAAGGACAGGGGGGAACCGTCCCTGTCCTCCGAAACGATGGTCATAATCGAAGTGGTCGACGTCAACGAGAATCTGCACACACCGGTTTTCGATGACTTCGTCTTGTCCGCGAGTGTGTTCGAGAACCAACCAGTTGGTACTTTGGTGACGACCGTTCGAGCAAAGGACGCGGACCCTCTCGGTGGCGACTCCAGGATTGGATACACTATTCGAGGCGGCGATGGAATTGGTATCTTCTCCATCGACAATGAAGGTGAGTCTTCCAATCGTTCTGTTCCTATCAGCTTTCCAGGTTGGTTGACTCGTAGTCCAAACCGAGGGCAAAGTGTCAGATATTCTTGTAGGTAGGGTAAACTGGTTAAGGTAAATTGGTGATACAGGTTATTCGGTGATACTTTTTCATTAATCTGTAACTCGAAATTGTCTGACGCAATTTAGATGGGACAAAGGCTAACAGAGGCCTTGATCTCCTAGTTTATGTTTTGGTCGAATAATTAGTCAATTGAAGTTAGTGTGATAGAGTGAGAGAGCATTTTGTTTCAGCAGCGCATTATTCGTGAATTTTTTCGCACTAGTTGCGGACGATCGGTTGTTTATGTATTATACCTATGTGATTTAGAAAATAAATGGAAAGTTCAAACTACATGTAAGTGATGGTAAAAGGACACTTTAAGAAGTCTTACTCTTCAAATTATCATACAATAAGGCATCAGTGTTATTTTTGCTTACGAAAAGTGACTAAATTCTTATTTTTAGTGCGCCCGAGCCTGCGATTCTGATTGTACTGTTCGAGAAATTCTGATGGCAAATGCCAGATACCATGTTTCCTTACGTCTCAGGCATATAACGATCATGAAACGATTGATTATACACAAAATAATAATAATATAAAATAATATAAACTAATGTAAACTATAATGTAAACTAATGAAAAAATTATATAAAATAAAATAAAAAAAGTAGTTGATGGCCATATCACGGGCTAGCGAGAACTATCACCAAATAACTAGAGCTATCACCGAGTAACCAGAGTATGTCATGACAACGTAATTTTGTATATTTTTAATTAAATATAATTAGTAAATTTCTGTTAACCTATCATTTGTTTCTCTGATGTCTGGCCTATCATTATATCCTAGACTCACTTTCAGAATATGTAAATATTAGCAGTTATTAGAGAAATTCTAAAACTATCACCAATTTACCCGAGTTTACCCTACCCTAGAAGGCATCTACAAATGTGATTGTTTTATTGTCCTGGATTCTGTTGACGCATCTCCCAGATTCCATCTGGTCGACATGTTCCCGTTTCTACTCGTCTTCGTCGCGATCAACGTCATTTTACAAAAGCCGATCGCGGCATTAATGTCAATCCATTTTTCCGAAAGGCTTCGAATCTCGACGCGCTTGGGTCTGGTACATTTATCGATTGATCTTAGCGAGTGGGGTTTCTAGGTTCGTGCTTCGTCTGTTTCAATAAAGTAACCGCGTATAGAGGCCACGTACCTCGCTATTCTATGAAATATCTGTTAATGAGGAGCTTGAATTTTAAACCAGGCTGCACTCAATGGGTGCACTGATGCGAACGTTTATTTAAATCTGACAAGCATCGTGAGGTGCGTTAACATCCAGCTTCTGCCCACGCAATTTGCATATTACCCTTTTTAAGGAGAAGCTTTGCTGGCTGGTGCTTTCCGTTGGTCTGTAATTTAAATTCGTTCCTTCCAGACCCTCAAATTTCACGCGTGATGTTCTGTGTGCATGAATCCCGTTCCGACGATCGATAATCCAATGTGTTCGCTCTGCGAACTGGGGCAACGGAACTCCACGAATATTTCCATCATTTTTTAAACGGAAAGGTGATTGAGTCACTAGAAACCATTTTGTTGTCGATGATTCAGTTGAAGGGAATTGTGTCGCTTGGCGGGAAAAAAGGGCGCGTCGATTTCCGTGGGTAGCCTCCCTTTCGAGCTCGGGCAGAAGGCGAACCCGCAGTAACAATAACTTTAAAAATCGCTCGTACCAGCGGCAACAGCTCCAATTTCCAGAGCCGCGTCTCTATTCCGCTTTGGTTGCTCGTCCCTTTCGTTGCTTTCTGGTCGTTGCTATTGATCGATCAAAGGAAACACGAGGGAGATAAGAGCGAATTACGCACAGCGCGCACGAGACGTGTTTTTTTTTCATCCAACAGCTGGGGCCGGTGCGGTGGCACAGGTCCAAAACGAAGTTACAACGTCGCGGCCCATTAAATACCGATGCAACGGGTTTAATTGAATTATGGTACTCGCGAGGGGTCCCTTTTTTCGAGTCCACCGCGGCGCATTAAATTTCTCTCGCGGTCTCCTTTCACCGCGAAAACGACTCGAGAAATCGCTCGTCATCCCGTTTAATAGTTAACCCAGGAACGTGCGCCGCATCGTTTGGGCCGATTAAGCGCAGCACGAGCTGCCATTTCCTGGAGCCAGCCCCAGCGATACAGACACTCGGAATACAGTTATTTCTCCGGCATGCGAAACGAAAAGTACCTACCGATTATCTTATCCGAAGCCGCGAGAAGCTTGAAAACAGAAGGCAAAGCACCCGATCCGATGCAACTTCTATCGTTGTGCTCGAAGAGGCTAATCCAAGATTCCTCCCCGATCCCCCATATTTTTAATTTCCATCTTAAACGAGCTAGTTCCCCGAGCGATATCGCAGAGAGCTCCGCGCCAGTCGTGATTACTCGAACGCGACCAGTCGAGGATATCTCCTAAAATCTCGCCGCGCCTCGTCGTCCTTCGTCCCGACAGCGGCTTAATTAATATAAACGCGATGCTAATGACGCGGCATGGCGATGAATATCGCTCCAGCGGGCCGGCCTTTTTCTTACTTTCTCCCTCTCTTTTTCTCTTCGGCGATATATTTACTAATGACCAGTAATCCTCGGTAGAACGAGGGAGAAACGACGCGGGGTCCCGGCGGGTTCGCGGCCATAAATCGCGACGACTGACGTTTCGACTCCACTCGAGCCATTTCGCGCCGATAAAATGAGAGGGGGGTTAACAAATTAAAAAAAAAAAAAAAAAAAAAAAAAAAACACGTAGCCGGCATCGTGCACGCTTCAGTCACGTTCGACGAGTTTCCATCGTTCACCGGAACAGAACGCGGTCGTATGCGCCCTGCTCGTTGCACCCCTGGTGCACAGTTATGCGCGCCGTGTACACTACTTATGTAACTCGCGCGAGCTGTATTGGGCGGCGGTGGGTGGGCAAGGTTCGTGCGCGCTGGCCGAATGTGTGCCGCCCGAGCGCGGGGGTTATATCGATCTTCCGTCGAGCAAAAATAATACATTGTCAGTGGTGTATGCATATTCAAACGGTGTAAATATTCATAAGTTGCTGGGTGTATTGCCTTCGTGTTTGGTGCACGACCGGTGGTAACTTGGCTATTGGTGTTGGTTCGGTGCTGCATCGACGGACACGCCGATTATTATACTAGCCGCTAGCGAGACGGTGCCCGGTAACACCATTCGCAGGATTCTTCTCCGATTTCATCACGAGCAATAGGCTCAGGCTCTCTTCTTCATTCCTCACATGCTTACGATGATGTGATCTCGCCATCTCTGTCAATTCATTCGAGCTCTCCATTGATTGATTGCATTCCTCGTCGAAACTGCCCACTTCATTCTCTCGTACAACTTGCTCGATATCTTAATATTTAAATAGTCGCGTGTGAAATCTACAAGTCGCGATGACAGTGTTTGATGGAAATTATTCTACTAATTAGCATTTGATTCGGCCGGAGAGATTTGTTGCATGGAGTGAGCGATCGCGTGGAAGGTAAGCGGCTTGAGAGAGAGTGGGTCGTGGGTGATGGTGCACGTGCAGGCTCGTTAGCCAGCCCGCGTTCGTTGGTTCGTTGCAAGCAAACGACGTCGCCGGGCGATCGACTAAATTCGCTATGACGCGGTTCACCCGGTCGCCACCGCCAGGAAAATGCAGTTAAACTCTGATCACCATAGAAAACTGCCACGCCTAGTTTGCAAGGGCGAGGACCAGCGCGGCACCGGGGCACGTTTTCCGGTAAACGAGCTAACGCGTTATTCCGCGCGGCACTGTCCACTTTGTCGGCCGCCGGTGTCGCGTTAGTCCATTAATAAAGCACCGTATACACGCGCACACGTGTACACGTCTACGTATACCTATCCATATTACGGCGCGGCGGCGCGGCCCGAAAGCTCGTTCGAGCTTGATCGTGCGCGAAACGAAGGAAACGGCTCGCCCGTTCCAGCTGACCCGCGTAATTTCAAGCAGATGTATCGGTATCCGGAAATGCTTGACCTCTCCGGCTCTCAACCCGGTATCCAGCAGCAGATTCGTTCTCTTTTTCTCCCCGACAGTGGCGACTTACCGCCTCGGAGTCGAAAGGTCTGCCGCGAATCGCAAGACTCACGGCGATAAGCCTGGTGATCCATTACCGGGGCCATTCGAGGAATTCCCGTGGTCAGAGTTTCTCGAACGCGGGTCATAACGTTGACTGACGCGCTCGATGTCACTGGAGAAGTTCACTTTTTACGTGGGACCGCTGCGATATCTCGAAGAGCTTCTGAGTTCTGATACATAGATTGAAAGTTTTCTTCAGATGAATCGTGTAAGTCAGTAGTAACTCGTGGAGCGTATTTAAGAGACAATGAAAAATGGGGTCTCATTTAGAGACGACAGGCTGGTAAGCGCGCGTGCACGTCCCGTTAACGAGTGGCAAGGCGGTAGGCATGGTCGTTAGCCTTTAACGAATTAATTAAATCCCACCAAGTAATTATCGAACTCGTTGATACCTCGATGCAAGACGGGGGCCACGAGGACGACGACGACGACGACGACGACGACGAGGGACGGGTTCTCCTGGCGGACGAATTGGACAGGGAAGGTGGTCTCTCCCCATCGACGCGGCAAAAATCCAATTTAGCCCCGACGAGTACCGTATGAGCCGGTATATTCGTAGCAGCTCGTGAATTATACCGGGCATAACGATCGCGAACGCCCGCACCTCCGCTCTAAATTACCTCTATCGACAAACGCGATGTTTTTATTCCCCTGGAAAGTCGTTTCGTCTGCTTCCCCCTGGGCTGTGCCCCGCGTTCTGCGATATTGGATGGTGGTATCGATCTCAGCTCCAAGACGGACGGCTTACGCAACGGCTGATATTTTATTTACACCGTTGTTTTTCCGCTGCTTGTTGTTCCGATCAATGGAAAGATTGCATTTGCACGGGCGCGGGATACATGATAGGATAAGAAGGCAATCAGGCTGAAAGGCAGGGGTCGCTCAACGGGGTTGCTGATTTCAAATAACTTTCCGTTTTGGGGAATGCGGAACGAAAATTGGTAGGTATGTGATAAGTGCCACTTATCCATTTCATTTACAATGCATTTCGGTATTACTCCTCTGAATTTTCAGAAAATTCCAGTCATATAGTCTTCGTTTTAACTTACTTAGTTACATTACTTCCAAGTCACATTTTTTAGAATGTGTGGATCAACGTCGTTGCTATCAGTCGCGTCAAAAAGCGATGTAACCCAGGGCGTTCTTGTCGTTTCTCGAAAGACGACCGGCCGATGGCATCCGCTGCCGTGCGGCATTGTGTCGTTGAAATTTCTGGTACAGTGGCCGAAGTTTCACCGACCTTTTTCCTCTCCGCCAGGTGGGAAGAACAATCGAGGCGACTTTTTACTTGGTACAGTTTCCTTTCCCTCCTTTTGCCTCCTTACTTCCCTAGCCAAGAGACGTACGCGACTGTCTTTTACGATGAGCAACTGCGTAAGCAACGAACGAATGGGACGCGTGAATGGTACTTTATAACGGAGCACAGACCATTTGGTAAATGTTCCAACGATTTTAGGAGGAAATATTCGGGTTGTATGATTGGAGGAAAGTTCATTATCGGCGCATCTGACTTTTCCAATAATGTGAAATGAATGTTGAATGTTTTATTTCGTATTCTCGGCCTTGCATTTAGAGTTTCTGTAGTTCTGGAGTTAATCACCCCTTCTAGTACTTCTAATACTGTCTCTAGCAGCGCAGTCTGAGAATTGAGAGGCTCAGTGGAAAGCAGGCACATGTCACATATGCATAAATCTTCGTTTCTTAAGAATCCATATTTTTTTTCAAGAAGAATTATACATATTTTTGATAACTTTTTATTTGATAAAACTCCGTAACCCGTTAAACTATAAACTGTGATATTTTGATTAATATATGAAAACAACAAATACGAAAATTTCTAGGTAACATAATCATAAAAAAAATCATAAATCGGTAGCATGTGCCTGTTTTCCACTGAGCTCCTCAATTTCAAACTGATATTAAGTAGTAAAATTATATGCGTCCAAGAAACATCTTCCCTAACCATATTTTATCAAGGAGAGATTACTTAATTTCAAGTACAAATACTACTAGAAAACGCGATCAAATTAGCAAAGTTAGCGAAGCAACTCAGCGTTGAACACTAACGAGTAAGCCGGACAGATTTGTCTGTTCGTGATCGTGGTATGTTGTACAAGATTCCCTTGGGTTGATGTGTGTGCTCAATGGTTATGAACCTCTGCTTAAATATTGTGCTAGAATTAACAGGGGCGTGTCGGCCTCTAACGAACCAGGGAAAGCAAGCGAGCGCAGCCATGACGGGCAAAGCACTTACAACCAACAATACGCTCGCAAAGTTAAAAGGCCACACGTTGCCATAAGTAATTACGGGAATGTTTACTTAAAACGTAGTTGTTAGTGCCACGCGATCCAAGTTACCGTGCGTGTACGATATTTGGGACAGTTTAGCAATGTTGGTGATTTGCACAAGTTGCTCGTGACTCCACCACGCTTGCCTAACACTCGCGAAACACACGTACCTACATCTTTCAATTTCAAATGTAGGTCAAGAATTTTTCCAATACAGATGCAAAACAGTTTCTCGCTAAGTACACGAGCTTATCCTGCCGTGTACTGTGTATACTCGTGACATTCAATGAGTCGAGAATAACACTGCAATTACTTACCTACTGGGATCGTCAAGTTTTTATTAATATTTTGTCAAGGCAAACCGAAACACAGGACACTTAAACGTTTGTTGCAACGAACCTATTCCGAGCAACGTTTGCTCTTCTTTACAAATTTCCAGCACGTTGCAAAAGCGAACGCGAAATTACTGGACCCCGATAGTATCGGCCAGTAAAAGCGGGCGTTATCGTCGTGGAACGCGAACCGCCAGGATCGAAAGTTACAAAGGACTCCTTTCGGAGTCCATAAACTTAATTATTTACAGCAAGCACTGCAGTAGCGGCGGAGTGCCCCGTTCCGTGGAGAAATTGCTAGAGAAAACACTCGGATGCTTCCGCTACGTCTGTCGTGTATTTTGAGAACATCAAAGCGCGAAATAAATTATTTCCCCTCATTCTTTATTATTGCCACAGCCGGTGTCGCTTCTCGTCGCCTCGTTTTTAATTACGTCCGCGTTAATATTTCGCCAGCTTCTGCGTTACGAACAGTCTCGTTATTTTCGTGACATTAAAAATGCCCCGGTTACGAGAGATCGAAATTTATGCGCGCGCAACGCCAAATGATAGCCCAATTTACATTCGAATTCTAGGGGGACAGTGGAATTTCTGTCAGAGCCATAAGTGACACCACGGGCCAATGACGTGCTGTCACATTCGGCATATAATTACAGGTCACGTAGCGCAGCCCAACAAGATACCAGACGAGGATTGCAACGCTGTAAAACATGTTTCGGACGGGCAACGTTCACGCGTGCCGCGCGTACGAATTTCCGTCATGAATCCTTAATGCCCGTGGACGGGCCTCGCCCTCTCGCATCGGCGTGTTCCAGTCATTAAGTCGCTCGTCTTCGTAAATTACACACGGCGCAACCACCCTCGAGCCGCGACTTGGATAAAGCATGGGCCACCTGTGCCCTTCGCTAAGGAGACCCTAAATCCAGCGTCACCGACGCGTGTAATTATCGCGTCTCGAACGCGAACGTTGGCGCTAACGCGTGCAGGCGCGTGCAGCAATCGGCTGAGCTGTACAAATTTAACGAGGGGTCCCAGGGGCAATCCAGATGGGAGTTCAAACGATTCGGCTCGAGGAAAGAAGATGGGTTCTCGCGGGCACGTTCCATTCGGAACCCTTAGGCTTAAACGTGAAAGCCACTCACTGCGGAGAGATTATTAGTAATATTAGGGATGCAAAGGTGCGAATAAAGGATCAGACACTTTGATCTGTTCTCAGAAAAATAGAGGGTGCTCGTCCGTTTACACCGGCACGAGAAACAGCGGGTCTTTGTACTAATACGTACTAATAGCGGTCCGACCAACGGAACATTAACTCCCGTGACAGATCAATTTGGAGGTTATTATTATTAACCGCTCGGGCAGCGTCAAGGGGTAGAATATTTAATTTCAGCTCGGCTACTAGACAAGCCAACTGTCTGTTAACTGCTGCATCCTTTGTGCGCCGTTTTCCGCGTCGACTGTTTCAGATGATGAAGTGCAATTCGCTCGGAGCATATAAAGGAATGCCTTTACTTCCGTTCTCAAAGCAGGTACTCGGTTTTCATTTGATTCCTCTGCTGAAACGCGGGGAACGAGCTCGTCTGCGCCGTCGAGATAGATTGTGCGCATTGTTTCTCGCAAACTGTCCATCCCGGGTGGGGGGGGGGGGGGGGAGGGGAGGAGGAGGATGTCTTCCAGCATGGACTGGCGACGACTTCACAGCCTTGTCCCATCAACGAGATTATATTTTTTGCTTCCCGCTCGTCGTCGTTCAACTTCTTGACGATTTGTCCTGCCGAGTCGATTTTATTACGCGCCCCGGTAGTCTATCCGACACGGAAGCCCCCACCCCAGCGAAACTTTTCTGGTAAGTTCCCGGGAAATGAAGTCCCCCGACCTACGGAACGACGCGACGCACATTCTCGCCGTGAATTTCATAACCGATTAAGCATCTACTAAGTAGGAATTATTCCGCGTACGCGAGCCAAGGGAGACAAAGGCTCCGCAGGAGACAAAGGGGGATGTGATATAGATCACCTTTCGGGTCTCTGATGAAAGACGAAAAGGAACTTCGCTGGTAAAGCGTTCGTAATTGACTGGCTCCTGAAACGAAAGGAAAGAAAGAGGGAAGGTAAAGATAGAAGAAAGAGCAACGTTTTATTTAGAGAACAACTTGGATCAGACACCTTCGAGTCATCCACGCTTTTCCTGATCACAGTCGGTGTACCTAAATGTATCATTTCGAGACTCGTGTAATTCCAACGATCGCGTCTCGACTGTTTCGAGGCGACCCCGGAAGACGTCTCTTTGAAAGCTCGCGCGAGTAGCTTTTGGAGAACACAAGCCGGTCCGCGGTGGGGAGCAGAGGGGAGGGGAGGGTAGGATGGGTCATTGTCTCTTGAGAGGCTGTACGGCGCGATGTGCGCGTGTGGCCCCCTATGTGACGTCACTTCCGCCGCCCTCAGCCTCTGCCTCCTTGAAAACCGGTATTATCGTCGTCTTTTCTCTTCCCTCAATCGTCTATCTCTCCTCGCCCCTCCTCCTCCTCCTCTCTCTCTATCTGTCTCTCTCTCTCTCTCTCTCTCTCTCTCTCTCTGGGGACCACAGCGTGGCCGTTCGCGAGAAAATCTCGCGATGCATCGCGCTGCTCGCGTGGGCGGCGTTTCAGCGCTTCGGGGATTAGATTCACGAAGAAGCGCATACCGGTCATGCTCTCCTCACCCTTATCCGCCGCATTACGAGCACGTAAGTGCTCAGCTCTCGTTTCCTGGAACATGCACCGCCGCGCCGGCTGACCGCGCTGAAAAGACCGACGATTTATTCCTGTACACGACCCCCTAAGTATATCGAATCGCGGTGCCCCGGCCTATGCCGCTTCTTTTCAAAGGTGCCTGGATTTTTTTCCCTTTTCATGACCCCCGCCGACTCGTGTTTCGTCCCGATTATCTCGGCTCCACCTCACGAGGTCGTAAATCCCGTGTTAGATTACCGGAAACGAATATTCTATTGGACACTACTCTAATAGAACTGGTTATGGAATGAGTAACTGAGTCGTGGGATACACTTAACACAAATATATTTTTTAAACACAATAACCGATTTAATTACTAAAATATTAAGACTACGAAGGTGCGGAGGTGTTGTCGTTTTGGTGGTTCTGAGTTAACTAACTGCTAAGTCGATTCCCAAAAAGCTTTCGGGTCGCAAGGAAGGGATGAACCCGTGGGAAAGAACGAGAATGTACGTTGGGGACCTCCTGAGCGAGGGCGTAAGGCCCGAGTCAAGGACAGTTACGGTAAGGATCGGCACTCGAGAATGCAGAAAAACGAAGGACCGGCAATCGGCCGCATGACAGTAATAAAACCCTAAACGGCGCGACGCAGCTACGTGGCTACAAATATTTCACCCTAATTAACGGAACGCCTCGGTAAGTGGTAAAACTCTTCGAGAGGGATCGGTTTGATGTAGACCAGGCAAACAGAGACTGAACAACTCGGACCATCCTCTTTTCGTTCCGCCTCCTCCGCGGCGGAGAATCTCGTGGAACATCGGCACCGTGGGATATTATAAATCGGTTAATGCAAACGCAAGCAGAGATGCAATGCCTCATTGCGGGTTAATCCGGGCAGGCCGATATATTACGTCGGAACGACTCTTTCGGACAATTAATGGTATCGACCCCGTGGATGCATTACGCGCGCGTTATGGCGATACCTGCGCGCTGATAAACGGTGCACGGCTACGATCAATTTCGCTGGTCCGTCGAGACGCGTCGCGGGCCTGTTCCGTTGGATGGAGAAAGCTTCCGTAGCGTGGAAAAAGGGATTTTCCTAGGGACACGTATCGCTTGAAGATCCCGCTAATCGCTGTAGAAATCAGTGTTTACTTACTCTCGTTGGATCACTGCCATTTCATGGGGAAGTATATAACCTGGTATCACTGGAACATGTACATAGCAACTGCCGTGCAACTCAGTGTCCAGCGAGAGTCGACAGAGGATCAGCTGCAACGAAACACAACATCGAATTCACGTCGACAGAGGAGCGCCAGGGGTTAATCCCTTGTGCCCAAGTCGTGACTCTGTACTATGGGAATCGTATCAGTTGCTACGGACACGGTTTAACCAATTTTTGCCCATTCTTCTTCCCCGACACACCGTCCCTGGGGGTCCTCGAGGAATCTCGAGCCTCTGTATTTCGCTTTCTTTGGAATGCATACGGCGAAGTTACTTCTACACCCGCGGCTCAACCGTTGCAAGGAAAACCCACACCCCTCTATGATGCATTTTACCCTTCTTTCCCTTCTTCGGGGCATTCGATGCGGCCGAGCGTGAATCACGTATGAAAACGAACAGAGGAACGCTACGGGATTTCGGATCTCGCGGAACACGAACCTTAGCTATGCGTGGGTATCGTAAGAAATGATGGATACACGAGTGTATGCACCGGAGATCGGGTACGTGGAAATGCATGGTTCAATGAAAATTACACGCTCTGGTGGCTATGGGCCAGCAGCGGAATCCCGCGCCCTTCATTGCTTATCACTTCGGTTCGATAACCGACGAACCGTGGAGAAATCTTCCTGCCCGATTCGAAACCGTCAATTTTCGGTACGGCTTTGGTACATGCGCACATACTGTGCAGGTCACTTAAAATATCAAAGCTGTAGAGGACTTAAGAGGATTTCCCTCATTTCGGGTCGCTGCAAAATACTATTTCAATCTTTATGTCAACGCTGCTTACGAATGGACCTCTGTAAGCGGGTTTCTTTGGCTGCATATACTATAGGTACATATTTAAATCTGATACATAATAACGAGGAATAGAGCGGAAATCTCCAGAACCTTAAGAATATAACGTGGACATTACAGTTAAAATAAATTAGTACTCGTGTACCAGCTACCTCCCAGCTCATCTTAGTCGAATTACGTGAGATGAGGCAATATTTCCCGATAATCCGTGGTAGGAGACATTTGTCCCTTTACCGAATGGCTAGTCGTACTGCGATCGTGTAACGGCTCATTTAAATCTCTCGCCGTGAAGAATTCCTTTCGGAACAATTCTTATCGCATGCCAGTCAGGTCCCAGTTCTAAGTCGCGATGGCCACTTTCCTTAATCTCCCTTCAGCGCACGGATCGTGTAGGTACGACCAATTTGTAGGCGTTTTACTTTCTACTTCCGTTATTAGATAACGCGATACTCGGCGGGCTTTTACGGTGGACCGTGCATTAGCGTAGTCGTTACAGTGTTTTAGATCCAATGGCACATAATTCAATCAGAAAAACAGGTGTAGGATTATAATTCATTCCCGGTAGCTATATGAAAACCTTTGCTTTGAGACCCGTTCAAAACTCGATTCTCACGGTTGCAAGTCATAAACGCGGAGCTGTCTGTTCACGGCCTAGGGTAAGTGTGGGTATTACTGCGGACTTTTAAGGTAGGTTAACTTTAGAACCCTCGATACGGCGTTCAAATGAATGAAAGTTCCTCCTTCTTTTTTTAAAAGAAAGGTGGGACCTTAATAATTCCATAAAAAAATATGAGGGCGGGGTAATATGTACAGTTAATTAAAAACACAGAGATTTGTCGATCAATGTCATTGCATGAGTTACTGCGGACATGCATGTATTACTGCGTGCCAGTTACTAACGAAACATCAGTTACTGCGCATGTATTACTGCGGTCTGATGTCAGGCGAAACATAACCTTAATACCTTTGCAGGTTACGTAGACAGAAGTGAATACGGTCGGAAGAAAGGTTAGGTGGCGCAATGGTCGGTCCGCAGTAATACATGCACATGGTGTAAAGTACTGCACCTAATACTGCGGTGACAAATAAAAATTAAAACTAAAATGTAGACGACTGATTGATTGTTTTTCTGGAAAAATAACTCTTATTCTACCGAGCAATAATGCTACATTACATGTATTACTATTAATAACAAAAATATAAATGTTTTTCTAGTAGGTGTTCATGACCGCCATATCGGGAATCGACCGAAGTTTCGCCTTGACGAATTTCAAACTACGATAAAAGAATTAATAATAACTTTGCTGTACATATTTATTAATAATTACCTGTAATAGAGTTTAAAATAATTTTATTAAAAATTTTCAAGAGATTATGTACTTTCTAACATTAAATATGATCTGTTTTAGAATATCCGCAGTAATCGGGGCATCCGCAGTAATACCCACACTTACCCTATAACAAAAAATTCAAGACGCGCTTACGGGGTTAGGCCACGTTGGACGAGGCAAAGTTATAGTTATTTTCGGCAATTTTTTGAGGGAGGTAATGAAATAAATGGAAAATTCAATATGAAGCCTGTTATTGTAAAACTCCCGACGGAAACAGTTGTATTTTTTTCGTACAAAATGGCGGCGATAGAGCGGCGTTTTCGTCGAGAGTTGTCCAATAACAGGCTTCATACAGAATTTTCCATTTATTTCATTATCTCCCTTAAAAAAATTACCAAAGATGACTATAACTTTGCTTCGTCCAAGGTACCCGAACCCCTTAAAACACCAGAGAGCAAAGACCAATTTTAATGGCACCGAATCACCGCTAACTCCAATCACAATTCCCAGCATTATCGTCGCAGATATTAAGACACCCCTTCCGCCTCTCTATTATGCGCCGTTAGTATGGTCAATTAAGCCATAAACTTTTATGCAAGCGTTTACGGGTTAACCGAACGACTGAGCGGTCGAAATTCACCGTTGAAATCCGAAATTTTAGGGGCGGCTTCGCCGAGATGATCGGCTCCCCGAAGATATACCTACGATCCGCCGATCGCGGGGATGAAGCGATCGGCGGATCGATGACGTCTCGTGGCTTCGCCATGGCGCGGCTCGTGTTGAGCATGCTTTACGAGCCCTTCCCCGCTACTTGCGCAAATGGTATACATCTAACGATTAGTCGGCAGAACGATTAACCTAAATTCGCTACGGGCGCACCTGCACGCGTAGCACGGTTAAGCCGGTCTTTTGTGGTGTAACGATACACGGTGTCTTGCAGGGTACCCGGCTGGGCTCGTTCACTTGTTAACATTTGCCGGCTTCGGTGCAGCACACCGGCAGGAAGAACGGAAAATTTGGTTAGTCGGTGATCCTGCGCCCCACTGCATCCTCGGTCGAGCTAAGCCGGGTATTATTCCGTCTTATTATCAATTCGGGAATTAATCTCGCGGAACATCCTGTGGAACGGGTCCTCGCGTAGAAATTGCGACAGCGGTTGCGGGGGACGTCGGCTCATTGAGGGAGTTGAATCGCGCTCGACGATATCGTTGACTCGTACTACTGGAACGAATGTTTCGCTCTGGCGAGAGTTGTGCAACCATCGTCGTCATCGTTTTATGGGTCGTATCTTTTTGTTACTTTGTTACTAATGTAAAAATGTTTGTGTAGAGATTGCGTGGGAGTACTTTCTTTAATAGTACCATAACATAGTTTCTCTTTGCGATTTCTTAGTGTGAGGTGGACGGAACCAATTGACCAATTACGTACATGGGTCAGACCACCTTAGTTCTAAAATATTCCAGACGATCGTGTTACTGTATCTCAAGTTTCGCTGGGAATTGGGGACGCAGACTATGGAGGAAGGTATTCATCGGGCGCAGAAACCCATTTCTCCAAGGTATAATGCTTGCCGCAACATTAGCTCCCGCTATAAATTAATCCGCGCCCAGTATACTCGGTTTTATAAATTTCCGGCGTAAGCGACGAGGTAAGAACGCCGAGACAATGAGGGATTATAATTTTCTCGAGCCTGACTGCTTGAGCCACTGTAAACATTTATTATTGAACGCGACTTCTCGCTGTAGTACGGAATGTCTAATGCTCCCAAGAGCACCTCCGCCTGCAGTGTATAAAACACTAACGTAGAAATCGAGTTTCCGAATTCAGCAAACCTTTTTCACCGCAAAGTTATTACGATCCTCGGGAAACCCGTCGCGCACACCGAATTTCACTACATTTCTCGCTATTTTCTCAACCAAAATCAATATTAATCCATTTGTTCTTCTATGAATGAAAATTAATATTTCACACAGCCGCATTCCCGCGCATCCAATTCTACATCTACCCCGTACTATTTTTGTTCCCGACTGCATTGTATGTAGTACATCGATATTCGATTTACAACGCCGCGCCGAGCCGTACAAAATTGCTGGTGAAATATTTTTTCCATCGTAAACTTCAGAATGTTAGAATTCCAGTTAATTCGTTCGCGAACTAGTTCAAATAGTGAAGTTTTTGTTGAAACATCAACGTAGAAAATTTTTTATAAACCCGTTATTACAGGCATGCCAATACTCGCAGAGTATTGCAATATCCATGGAGGCATCAATTTTTCGCTATACGAGGAAAATACATTGCATCAGAATTTCGGAGTTCCCAGTTGTACAAGTTACACAATGTAATGCCCTCCGCTGCTGCATCTTTCACAAGCCTTCTTAAACCTACAGTAAAGCGTGATTACGGGGATTTCGTCGTATGCAATGGGCAGTCGACAATGTAGCCGCGCTAACTCGGTGGAAAAGTTTCGGGTCCGCCTTCCTCTCGAATGTCCCTTAAAAAGCTGGAAAATCGTCGGGGTACAGTTTATTCTGTCTGCTGTAGTCGCCTTGGCCCGCGTCGCGACGCTGAACTTCGCTTTAACTGTCCTCGTTTAGAGGTTTTATACGTTGCCTCGCTCGCTCGCGAAGCCGAATTTTTTCGTCCACCCGATTTATACAACGCCATCCCGCCCCAGAGCCATGAGAGACTTCGACAGCCTCCGTCAGGGCAATTTAAAAGAGACGGGTAGTTCGCGGGTATTTTGTGGAACATCAGCCCGACGTTCGGGCATTAAAAAGTTGATAGTTGACTGATCTGCGCTCTGGGAACGGCGTCACGTATGGGGCCGAGCGCGGCGAAGCTAATGCTCGCGATAAAACTGCGCGTCGAGTGGTGCACGCTTCCGACTTACGGAGCCTCGAAAAATACGTGATGCATGCCGACGATCAGCCTCGGTGATGGATGGCGTCTCGCGGTAACCGTACGTCAGCCTCTCCTTTGGAGAAACTTCCTCCCGGTGTACCGTTCGCCTCGATTTTCTATAAAACTGTTTCGTCGGCGGGGAAATTTTGCTTGATCCCACTGCGAATCCCGTAAGATCCATGGCGAGAAAGTCAGAAGCCGGCTTACTCGCGGAACGTCTGTAAAAGATTGATATTGTTCCCGAGCTGTGACATGTTGTCAGAGACGTCTGCTCAGTCGCAGCAAGATCCAGCGTCCAAAAATCTGCATAGAGGTTCTCTTCGCTATCACGTGAGCAGTCGCAAGAGGAATACGCGTGCAGTCGAAGGTGAAACGTGGATTGGACACGCCGTACTTCCGATCGTTGCTCGGTAAACGGCAAGTTCGGCAGAGGCGATAATACGATGATGCATGCTCAACCCGCAGCCCTACCTACGGACGCGCCTAACACCTAAAATATGGCGTAGGTAAGCGCGAGTCCGGTCCAACCCACATCCGCGCGCGACTTGCGGAAGTCGCTGCTTCCAACTGCAACCGACGCGACGGCAGGAAAGAAGCCTGCAGTCGCTGGTGGAGGAGGCGAAGGCTCTCGCGCACACGTACACGTGATGGAAGGGAGTAGAAGAAGAAGAAGAAGAAGAAGAAGGAGATGGAGTCGTGTGGGTACCCGGATCCGATGGCGCATGCGGTTCGTGGAACCGATCGGGAGAACCGGTTTCAGGACGTGTTTCGCGCCGTATATGCAGCCAGGATCGTCGATAATGGACGGAAGAGCTGTCCGCCGACGGTGCCTCTCGTCTCTTTTTTCCAGCCCCGGCGTAGGGACTCGTAATAATCCGCAGACGCGGCGAGAATTCGATCTCCCGTGAGCTTCGACTCCTGTCTCGTCCAGTTCCTGTCCTCTCGTCCGGCTCTACGGCTCTCGCCATACCGATCACGATGACTCATCGCAGCCCCATTTCGCGTCTACTTACTTAGTTGCGTAGGATCGAGGCGGTATATGCCTGTGGTCGTTGGTCGCTCACTGGGATCTCGTCTGCTCCGTTTAAGTTCTATGGAGGAAGACAGTCATTATGAGAGTTTAATTGGGACCCGGAGGATTTGGAGCTGCCCTCTGTATCTCATTACGTTCCGCATAGTAATGCCGGTGTAGGGTCTGGATATCCGCAACCAAAGATTGCGTGCGCGCTCTTTTTTCCACCTCAACGCCTCAGCAACCCTCCACGACGCTCGACTCGACCGCGTGCTTAAATTTCACGTTTAATTACCTATGTCCCTCCGTCGAAATTTCCGTCCAAGTCCCTCGCTCTCGCTCTCGCTCTCGCTCTCGCTCTCTCTCCATTCCGATGCGATAGTTAATTAAAAATAATAATTACCGGGAGGATAGAAAAGTTTACAGATAAACTCGAGTTTATAGCTAATTTCCCGGCCCATGGTACTTTAAAGTGGAAGTTAACTACCTCGAACTCGTGGTAAATTACACGCCGGACATTAAGTGCCAAAGAACGTTTGCCGCAGTTTTATCGTCCTTCTATATTTTCCTCCGTTTATCTGGTTAGATATTAATTTTTCCCGGACGCGGTCTAATGCCCGCCACTAGCGGCGGACAATTTCGTTTAAATGAAATTTCCTGATTCTAGAGCGAGTGCGTAAATTGGAAATCTAAGCCGTCTGTAATCGAAGAGAAACGAATTAACTTGTGGCGAATGTACCAAGTCCTAATTAGGATCCTAGAATCTGCTTGGCTATCATCGTCGGTGCTTCCTTCCTTTTTACGCTATGAGAAATTATGTCGACGATCGAAATCGACCGATTAAGATCTCAAAGCCCCCGACAGGCCCCATGGCGGAAACATCGAACGGGATATCCAAGAGTCGTCGATTTTTACTTCTCCCTGATGTTCCTTCGGCGCGAAACGTTCGGAACGCCTCGGCGGGACACGTTCCCCGTTTACGGTCCCGCGGACGAAGCTTTCCCGAAAACTGCTAACACGTATACCCGAAGGAAACGTGGACGCGCGGCTCGCATATGAAACGTGGCCCGGACACGTGGAACTCTAATTCAACGCACGTGTCACCTCCCTCTGGCTGTCGCGACACGTGCAACTTCTTCCGTGGCCGGCGCATGTAAACTAACTAATTGTAAGCGATACGCGATAAATTTCGCCCCGAATTGTCGCGTTACGTTCAAGCCCCAGCGGGGGCTTAAGCGTTCGCGCGCGAACTTGGATCTAGGTCCAAGTCGCTCGAAAGCGACGGCCAACTCCGTCAGAACTGTACAATTACGGTTAATAAGCGTCCAAGCCCTTTGGAGGGTGCACCCACGGAGGCAACAGCGAAATTGATAACCACATAATGATACGATGCTGCGTCGGGCGCGATCGCGCGCCTGTAATTAGCGATAACACCCTCGCGCGCTCGGTGTCGATTCGTCACGCGAAAGTATCGCTGTTCGCGGCCGTCCATCTGGAGGACGTTCTCTTGGCTCTTGCAAACAAGTTATATAGAGTCGAATGCGTGACTTGTACAAAGCTGAAGCTCAGGGGACCAGGATTGTAAACCCGCCAAAAAGTTTATTGTTATGTGTTTCGATGAACGAACGCATGTATTTTGTCTACGGCTGGCGTATCCTCGATATGGAATTCATGTCTCTTCTTGGTCTAAAGCAGCGTTCTCGGGGATAGATAGGGGACATTGTCCAGAGAGGAATGGTGGTGGCGCGGGGAAAATATCGAATATGGGTTCGGTTCGGTAAACTGTGGCTCCGGCTCGTTCCTCCCGCTTTGCCGCATGAACGCGTGAGAAAAGTCCGCAGTATTCAGAACTCTACGGGAGTTATATATCATCTGTGGATGATAGCGTCGTGCCGTGAAAGCTATTCGTTTCAATGCGTACATTCATAGCCGCGGCTAAAAGCTTTGCATATTCCGCCTCCTTTTTCTACCCTTCGCGAGCACGTTGCCGACGCGCCTGACTTCCAACGCGGGGTCGTCCTGCGGATCTTGACCGTGCATCCTGAACTTTTTGCCTAGAAATTTCACCGAAATTAGATAAATACTTAGGAACTTGGAAGCTTTATAATAGAAATATTTTAGCGACAATTGTTTTCGATTACTATTTAGGCAGAACTAGAATCTACATAGATAAAGTGAAATTCCACTCGCTATCGAACGAGAATTTATTCTTTATTAATTTAACGCTGTTTTCTAATTTCTTCGCCCCTCACGGCTCTCATACTGAAAATTACGACCAGCGAGCTGATGCGTTTCATCGCCGGGGGAACGTCTCTCGCGTGATTTATGATTTTCTTTCTCCCCCGTCCTTCCTTTATCAACCGTGAATAACTTTAATGGAAGTTGATCATCATCTCGTGATACACTACACCGCGCCAGGATGGCTTATAATCGGATATATCGGATCGAAAGTCGCGGCACGTTTTCCAACCGGATTCCCACCGAGCTATTTCGATCGCGGTGATCGAGGTAGACACGGCCAACAACGACACCGTCCACGTTTTATCTGTAAGGAAACAAGACTTCTCGCGTTCAGCAATGTAAAAGCCGCGACACCCTCGCTTTTGCGAAACGTCGACCCGATCCAGCGAGAAACTATCAAAGCACGTCGAGCTCCTGACGTTTAATACGATCGCAGTAGATATAATTGCAATTAAATCTTGGACTCCCAGCTGAATCACTGGATGTTACAGCTTATAAATAATTCCCGCCCGTTCGCGTAAAGCAGTGGCGTTTTACTCGCCTTTGTCGCAATTAATTCCCTACGTTCGCCAAGAAATCACGCAATCCCATCAGCGTAGCGGCCTCCCGGGGCAAAATTCAATTCGCTAAAGGAACTTTCATTAAGACGGGAATTAAAGGCGAATCCAATAAAGCCCGATTAAGTATGAAATTTTTCATTCGACTATTTGCCTGGAGCTCGAAAGGGCGAGGCCCTCCGCTTCATTCTTGTTCGGACAGCGTTCGCTTTAACGACGGCGAGATGGAATCGACGGGCTTCGATTTTAGTTCAAGTGGCCCGATAAATTTTATCCCGGTGTACGCGCGCCCGCCGAATCCGAGGGATTATTTGTTTCCGCGCATGTTCCCCGTCGATTGCGACCGCCCGATATTCCCAACGCGACGACACCACATATCGTATTTAATTTCGCCGCTCGTGTGCGCTCGTTGACGCTGACCGACTGTTAGATAAGATCGCTGGATTGTCCCGGCAAATTGCGAGTCTATTGATCGAAACTACACCGGAGGCTCGCACAAT
Source organism: Andrena chrysosceles (assembly GCA_963855975.1). NCBI lineage: Eukaryota > Metazoa > Arthropoda > Insecta > Hymenoptera > Andrenidae > Andrena > Andrena chrysosceles. The sequence continues at coordinate 1,052,827 of OY979766.1, read as the reverse complement.
ACTCGTATCATGAGACGTACTTCCGTTCCTACAGAATATAGATTATAGAACAAGAGTTCGTTGCGTACGTCAGCGAAGGTAGCTTTGGCACAAGTTGCGATTCTCGTTTCAAATTGGGTTACTGGACAATGCAGATTGCGCCAACAGCGGATGGAGCTTTGGATTACGACGAGGAGCTATTCTTAAGGAAATCAGCAACGGAAGAACGGCCCCGGAACACTCAAGCCTTTTTTGCATGAAACGCATAATTAAATACCTCATTCCTTTCCATATATGCCCTTTAAATTTCATTACCGTATTTTTAAAATTTTGTCACTAACTATTAACCCTAACTCGACCTGAACATGACACGCTCTATCACTATTTTTATAATTATATATTTTTAATACTGTATATTTTTCAAATATTATGCAAATATTAAATAAATAAACAATTAATATTAAAAAACAACAGTTTTTTCTATATTTCTTCATTTTATGCAAAAAGGACCTGAGAGGGCAATAATTAAAATGAATTTCACTGATTAATTTATTACATAATTTCGATTTGTAGTAATACATCTATAAAGGAGATCCATCAATTTTTTAAATATTATAGACAGTTTTACAACAACTTCACTAAGTATAAAAAATATCTATCTTTGTAACGTTTACAGATACTTTTCTCAAAACTGACTTTTGGCACTAAGGCCCTTCTTGCATCCAACAGCACAATTCAGCTGATACACCTGATCGATTAAATCTCGAAGGTGCGGCGCAAAACAGTAGTTAATCAGGCGAGCGAGCACGTTTATCGCGCGTTTAATTCACCGATAGGTTGATTAATGCTAACGTAGCACCGGTGCCAGCAAACGGCTGAACTTTTAAATCGACGAGCCAAAGGAAAAGTTATAAAACGCGCCCCAGCGTCCTCCAGGCTGGCAATACGTCTGGCAGATAACGTAACGCGCGCGTGTTTCCAAAGTTTTTCTAATTAACTGCAGTCGCCGGAACGGTCGCGTCGTTTACTCCTGAACATTTTTCGCCTTGAAAAGGTGAGCAAGTTTTGTAAACAGAATTCCTGGCGATGGGAGTCGACGACGCTGCTTGTTAAGCTTTCGATGGAAGTCTGGCTCAAAGAGGCGCGCAATTGCTTCAAATTGCTGTCCACTCGTACTTCTTTCCGCGGCGCTTGGAAATTGTCAACAAATCCTAGCTCCATTGTGAACCCCTTGCCGGTTATACATTATCGGTAATAATTTCTCTTACAAGATACAAGTTACTGGTTCAACATACAAGTTACAAGACCGTGTTCGAAATTCTGCCGGCCAAGTTTCATCCGGCGCGCAAGCAATTCTCAAACGAGAGTTCGACGCTCGAGGGAAAATGGACTCCGGGAATCAATGGAAACGGTGGAGAATTTTCAATCTGCGGTACGAATTAGTCGGTACCGGAAGTTTGTCGAGCGCTCGACAACCTTCGGACAGAGAGCTGTCGCTTCGCCATCGGCCTGTAAACTATGCAACGTGATTAGCCTGAACTTTGGCGACTGTGATTGTTCCCCCGGCGCGGCGCCTTCGGCTAGCACACTTCTCAGCCTTTACCCTAAACGGGACTATGGTCATTAATTAGCGTCTGCCTAGCTGATGTACCCGACGCGACGTAACGGAGAAACAGAGCTCGCTCAGTCGTTCCACTCCAGTGAACTTTTCGGATTAAATCGAACGCGCGAGTATTATCGACCCCGTGATATCCCGAATTTGATAAAAAGTTCAGACTCGCTGGTCAAGCTCTGTTGACGCGAGAACTGCGAACTGTGTCGGATAAATCGAGAGTTCGTAGAATTTCAACAAGTCGCACGGGGAACTGGGCCACAATGTCGAAATGCTTTGAAATGTAAACTGATAGTTTCTGTCATCTATCAAACTCTGGTACGGTTTCATGGAAGAAAGAAATCGTAGTTCCTCGTTGAAATGAAAGACGAAGTTGTTGGTAGGTGCACTTTTAAAAGTCGATCATTCCTGTTTAACATTAGCCGGCTAATCTGCTTATCGCCGCTAACCACCGAGCGGAGTTTGCAAAACAGCGAATGTCGCGGCTCGCTAATAATTAATTAGGAGACGCTTGGGCGACGATGATTGGACCCGATGATCACGTTATCGCTATCGCGGCGTAATCGTCCGGGAGCATTAGGCGCGATGCGAACGAACGCGATGCGGCATTATCCTGGTTAATGGGAATAAAATTGTTGTTCCTGTGGGTAGACCGATCATCCTAGCGAACGAGGAATCCGACGAGGTTCTGTCCTGACTGCTGACAGAGCCGCGTGTTTATGCGTTTTGCACTCACGTCTCCCGGGATAAATAATCGGCACGATAATAGAAATGTTATTTGTTAGCCTCGAAACACCATTTTTCGTTGGAATCCTCGGGGCTTGGTGCTTTTGGATAATGGGGGTGTGCTCTTGGATCAATTGGAAACACACTTTTCGGTTTCAATCCTGGGACTCTGATGCTTCCGCGTGGGATCAGTGCTCGTTGCGAATCCTGGTGGATTTGCGCACGCGAGTCTCGTTCAGTGGTAAACCCGTGAATTTTTATTGTTTCTGGGTGAAAAATGACCCAGTTAATGTGCGACCATGGAACGTTCTATATTTTATATAGGTATTATAATTCAAGGTTCCCCACGTAAAATTATTAGGTATCTTTAAACGAATGTCACCGTGATTGAATTGCGAAACGCGATAATATCTGGAGTCCCCTCTGGTTTCCAGATACCTGCGTCACAACTGCATTATCACCTAACAAAGGTGTATGAAAATTCAGCTGATTCCCTCGACGACCCCTCGAGGGGACGGATTAAACTCGTGGATCCGCGACTACGTTTTCGACGCGTAGACCATGCGGTCGCCCGGTCGGTTTATAAATTATTCTGGGTGGCTCGTTAAATTGCGGATGGCAGTTAATTCCGCGGCGTTGCGGCGCGAGGATCGGGTGTTATATATTATTGAATTAAAGGAACAGTTTCTCGGGGCGGGCAAGAATATCACTGACGTTCCCAATTAAATTTTCGACGGTCCGACGACGACTAATCCGACTCGATCGATCATTGGATAAGACGAGCCTCGACCCCGGATCGGCCATTACGGGCTGCGTTGGCTCTTTTTTCGCCTTTCCCATTTAACAGGCTCGGGGAAGAAGAACCGCCACGGATTCCGCGAGATAGGGAACGAGGAGCGCGGTATATCATTCGAAATGGCGCGAAGGCCGCCGGATTTTTAGATAAAAATTCGATTAACCCTGGCAAGACTTCCCGGGTCTTGACCGACCCGACGTATTTCTGGATTATTTGTAACTCAGGCTCCTTTCTTTACCGTCTCAAGCTGACTTACTTATGCTGTGACTTATGTCTCACGAACATCTGCGAGTCGAAATACGCGATATAACCGAGGAGAAGGCACTACGCTTTAAAACAAGTCGAAATGATAATAATCCTAGTGGCGAAACCTAACAAAAATCAGCCTCGGGTTACGATGAACCCTGAACCAGTGAACACTTTGTTCACAGAAGTTCCCGTTGGCTGGATCCTTTGACGAAGGACAGGCTAACGCGCGACGCTTCAAATTAAAAGCTTGTCGCGGGCGCAACGATCGAATCGGAGGATAAAAGACACGGTGCGACAATTATTGTTCTAGTTCACTGTTCTCCCCCTTTTATCCTATGTTTTCGTTTTGCCGCGGCTGGCGGGGAATTTCCACGGGGGCTTTAATTATTTCGATGGCTTTTTCTTCCCGCGGGAGTCAAACTGTTTTTACGCGACAATTAAAATTTCATTGTCCGACGATGGCGTCGAGTTACCAGACCGCTTTACGACGCCATTGTCCGCGATTTTTTTATTTTACTTTCCGCGTAGCTGCGATCGGGAACGCGTTTCCGTTACTTGCAGCGTTTTTGCCAACGCGTTTTCCCTCCGCGATGAGGAGACCGTGGCGCGCGAGGTCCGCGCGTAAAAATTAACGATACGATTCGAGGGCAATCGAAACGTTTCGTGCTCGACGGAAAGGTTTATTCGATTCCGCGTTACGCTCTTTCGCGAATTAAAATGGTTCCGAGCACCGACGTATGAATCAAACGGCTTGCTCGCCCATCGACCTGCAGGACTGATTTTTCCTTCTAAATCCACGGTAATTGTTCATCTTGTTACAGTGGAATGAATATCGGCTCTACAGGGAGGATTTATCGATGAGCGGGGGTTACACTACCGATATTCTAGAGAAAATCCTGCTGAAGGGTTAGACAGAAATGGAACTTAAATGGTCCACGAAAGAATGCTGCCATACATACGGCTGCGACCACTTTCAACCCTCGAAATTAGTACAATAAGCGTCAGCCCTCTGTATAACGTTCCACAACCATTAGTCTGATTGATATTTTTCGCTTCGGGAAGTCTAAAGAAACGTTTACGTCGGAATGAACGTCGTTTTAGAAATTCAACCCCTTCGCCGAGTCGTTAAAATCGAAACAGAGGTAGGGGGGAATATAGCACTCGACGGAATTCCTCTTCAATTCGCCGGGGGCCGCCTTCCCGCGCGTAAATCGCGCGTGCAATCGCGTGGGGGGGGGGGGGGGGGGGCGGAAGAATTTGCGCGTCACAAAGCCGAAACTTTCACCCTTATTTTCGCCGGAGAAATAGCTGTTTCCTTTGCCTTTCGTACAGGCGAAGGTACGAGTGGAGAAAATTGTTTCTCCGATTGCCGGTGTTGAATTCGACTCGGCCTCTGACTACTCAAGCCGACGAGGGAACCGAGGCTGGATGCCTACGCTTCGAAACTCCTCGAGTAACTCGGCGCAAGGGTGGTATTTGCGACGTGCCTTTGCGCCTTCGATACCTTTGAAGGGCTGTGATTTCTTCTTCTCTCGCTCGTGCGGGCGAACTATCCGTGGAACGCAAGCACCGCATCGCCATTTCATTGCATGTATCAACCAACTTCATAAATCCATATTTTTCATAGTATTTTTCTCTGAGATTTCCTTCCATTAGCTTTGAAGGCGTGAGATATACATACTTTAACCTTACACTAGCTTTCATTATCACGTCATTCAGAGAGAAACACTTGTTTAAACTTTATATATACTTTACGAGGGAGATTATTCATGAATATTCAACTAACAGACGGTGAAAAAACATCAGCACGATGAATCACATTTGACATCAGGATCGGAGATATATCTTCCCAGTCAATGAAATCCCCATATTTTTCCCTAGTGTCGTAATTCAATTTTTCATGCGGCAGAGGCACAGGGCAATACGAGAGACCGGTATGTAACGTAGGCTGCAATGTAGGATAGTGGGATTGGGGCGTTCCTGTCGGCCGAATCGGCAAACCAATAATTTCAGTTCGCGTAAATGTTTACGAACGCGGATAGGTAAGCTGCATTAAATCGTAGCCGGCCTGGTGCGGTAACCCGCGAGTGTGACGTTGCATCCGGTGCCAGATAATTCGTTGTTGGTACATCGAGCGCTACGGCTCGTGGATTACGGTGTACAGAGCACCGATGCCATTGAACTTGAGGAATTTGGAAATTGAGGTTGCTCCAGATATATCAGAGCCTGCATAATTCGGGGATAGTAGGTACAGTTCAGATGTAGAAGCAATCTTATTTTAAATATACTGCATACATAGTATGAATATTTAAATCCGATATAATTTCTCGCACCTAGTGGTAATCCTTAAATATGCATATCAATGATAGAAGGACTTCACAGTCTCCGAGAGAGGCTTCCCATCTAGAAGTGACTTGGAAGCTCGGTTGAAAATGATCCGTTCCTTCGAGTCATAGGAGAAACGAATGAACTGCGGCAGATACGAGCGTTCGGCTGCTGCCAGGATGGATCGCGAGTTAAATAAAAACACCCAGAGAGACCGGGGCAAAAACGACGAACACGCTGACCCGTTGCGTCAGGTGTTAGGAAATTCATGGCCGCCAGTTCGCCCACAAATTACGTCGTTACATAAGTACACCCTTGGCAGGCCCACTTCAGAGGATGAAAGACACCCTTCAGCATCTTGAGGTAATGGGTGTAGTCATTCTATAAAGTCATTTGAATTTTTATCCCTTGGGAAATTGCCTTCCTCATGCTGCCAACGATCCATCGCTACACATATACACGAATAAATATTTCCCAGTTACATCAAATTTTCCATTTTACTTTTCTCGTCCCATAGGTACTCGGTAACGATAGGTACGTGTGCATTGGTTTCCAACGAATTTTTCTACGAGTGCTCAGCAATACGAGACCTTTGATTCGACATTTTTAAAATCGTTTAAAAGCAATAGGTATGAACGTAGCAGAGGAATACGCACGTTTGATCAGCCACAACAAGTGGAAAATTCCGCGAAAATATTTCTCATCAAATGGTGGACGGTAGATTGTTGGAATTGATTAAACTTCCGGGGACGAAATTTCCGTTGTTGGACGTTTCTGTTTGCCGAACGTTATCAGTTACGTTAACTTTGGACAGGGAGCTCGACAAGCCCGTGAAAAGGATTCAAAGCGCTTAAGCTTTCATCTTCTTTAATAGTCCCTTTTGCTAGCCTGCCTGATGGCTCGCTGCTCGTGTCGAAGCTCATCGTTGAGCGGAAGAACGACGCTCTCTTGGATACTCTCTGACACGTGCTCCGGGTTGATGAAGGCAACCGGAGCTCGCCAGGATCGAAAGTTATCTTGGCTATTCGGCTCGCGCATTCTTCGACAGAGTGGACCGACCTCATTTGGTCTAGCGGATAAGATCCAACGGACCTCGCGAGATGCGCCTTTATTGGAGGTTTAAAATATTTCTGGGACGTCGAATCCTCGCGATCAAAGAGAAATCCAGGCAATAACTGCATTTTTCGAATCGTAGTTGAACGTCGTTGGTAATATCTTGGTTAAAACGTTTTCTCCGTTTCGTTTACTTGGAATTCCTTAAAGAACATACCTAGCGTAGCATAATGAAAAATTTCGTCACCTCGCACATCACTTCTTCATTATCCATGTTCCTGCATCTCTGAAAGTAACAGAGATAAGTACATATTCAGGTGCATCTTGTTTGACAGTAGCTTCACCATGGATCTTTGAAATCCCATTGTCCGAGATGACCATTTTCAAGAAATTAGACGGTGATTGCTAGAATCTTGCTGACATCAGCGTGCAAAGTAGAAGACATTGAGAGTAGGTATTAGAAGAATACTCAGACCTGTCGCGTGCTCCTTATTCCTCATCCTGTTTCGATCTGTGCCTGCTCTCGAGGTGGCTGTCTCGAGACGCGCGGAGAGAAACGGATGTCGGGAAACATTTTCATGAAAATAAATTTGTTTTTGCTATTTTTCCCGGATTGAAAAGTCGTCTCCCGGGAGGAAGAAGGCTTTTGGACCGTGAATTGGATCCCAACCAACTTTGATCCTCTCAGACCCATCTCGAACTCCCTCCAGAAATCATGCCTCCCCTCGCCCCCGTGAAAAGAAACGCCCGGCCAGCTACTCCTCCCTCTTCCGACGTCATTTATTAATTCCCTTCCGACAACTTCCACTCTTCTCCTCCACCCATCGCTCCTTCCTGCCCAGGGAGTCCCGAGACTTGTATTAATTTAGTCAATAGACCCCTCCCGGGGAAGGGGAGGCTCGCTCTTCGTTGTCCCCGCTAATAGATCGCGATAGGATCAAAGCATCGACGGTAAACAATGTCTTGGGCGGTCACTTTACAAAGTATCGAAGGTGCGGTGGCTTTTTCCCTGGCCACAAGTTGTCCACCGCAGCCAGAGCTTCCAAGTTTTCGGATTAGCGGCAGGGGAGAAGCTTTATTTGGTGCTTAACAGGGCAAATCCGGGCCGTTGCTCCTAACACGTTCGAGTTTCAGTTGGTCGGAGGCTAGAGGCGGTTCCTGATATCCTCGGTTGGGAATAGTTTCGGAAAATTTGCGGGGGAAGTTCACTGGTAGAAGCCTGGAAGAACTTGGGTAGCAATTTCGACGGAAGAGTGAGTGACACAATGGCGGACAATTAACAGTTACAAACAATGCTTTGCTATCGTAGAGCGAATAATGATGAAATCTCAAGCGGAGGAACTGTATACCTGTAGCCTGCGTTCCCTTCTACCATTACGAATCCTTGAGCGTCGCTAGTCAACAGCATTCGGGGTCCCTTTGTACATCAAATAAGATAATTTGCGCCCGTGGCTGCAGCCGTGAATCCCCCTAAGCACCGCGATAACAGGCGAAGCTTGCGTTTTTACAGCTCCACTTTCTATCAGGTTAAGTCTCTTAGGAGTAAGAAGCGAATTAAGGATTCGTCGATGCGATGTCTTTGGTTCACTCCACTTTTCTTTCCTATTCATCTGGATGCTTCCCTGTCACGTACACTTAACGTTTATTCTTTGAATACGGAACACCCCCGAGTTGTGTGCAATTCGGAAATAATATCCCAGAGGAGGCCAGGAAAGGATATCACCGTGGGCATCAAGTTTGTCAGATTGTCGAGGAAACTTCGGTCCCGAAAGCAACTTGGTAACGGATCCACCGAGTTCTATAAATAATTCTTATTCGGATTTATGGGCGTTATGTACGCTGCAACTTTCCAGATCGACTTTTCGTAGGAGCGTGCCGGCTCGCGAACTTCTTAACGAGACACAGTGTTTTCGAAAAGCACGTACCTATATATACCCGCGGCAACCAGGAACTCTTGTCGCGTCTCACTGTCCTCGCTGACGCCAACTTAGCTGCTTCCTACGTATCATAAGACACCCTGCGTACAATGTAATCTCCGTGAGAAATACTCTCAGCGAAAAAGCAGTCGGATCTAAGTAGACATTGCGTAGAAGGATAATAACTGATTTCGCTCATTCCGCTTGACGGAGTGGCAAAGTCTTAACGCGCAGCGGAGATGCGAATATTTTCGCAGCGAGCAACGGCGGTACACCTTGCTAGGTAAAATTAAGGCAGCCAGGTTGAAAACGAGTAGCCAGGAGGATTGAATCATACTCGGTCAGGCGATGTTGTTCTGCATTATCCTCGACATTTTTCCGCGCGGAAATCAAGCCGACAAGGAGACGGGAAAGAAAGGAGAAGAGGGTGGGGAGGCGAAGCTTGAACGAAAGTCGCCGAGATGGTAACCGAAGCGTACCTGGAGAAAGCCTCTTCCGACCCCTTTTCCCGTTAAAAGATCCGTCAGAATTAAAGCCACGTTTCGACCGCTCCGGGTTCCGACAGTCAAGAACCGGAGCTTCGAGCCTCTTGCCAGAGGAATCAGTGAAACGACACCGCAACGCTGGGCGATGCTTCGGTGAACTTTTTAACTATAGCCTCCGAGACTCGTCGAGACAATTGTTGATCGGTACTATTATTCGAGAACGAAGGATTTCACAGTAGGCTCTGTGTACAAGTCGCACTAAGCACAGCTACCTTTTACAGCCGCGAGCGCCAGTTCCGTTGCTCTAACAGCGACAACCTCGATTGGTCGACGAACAATCATGCTCACGGTTTTCAATCTCCTGGTGCTTCGGGGCGTCCTCCGCGCTCGTCCCTATCGGAAGACCAGGCGAGAGGAAACACCGTTTCCTCGCTGAAATTCCATCTAATTAATTTTCCCCAGTCATCGTGGCCAATTCGAGGCGACGACGATTGGGCGTGGCCATTCCGTAGCGACTGTTTCCCGGATTTCCGTCGTCGCCGGTTGAGCGCAGGGGGGGGGGCCAGGCGAGCAGAGCGAAAGGGAGGAAGATCGTAAGTGTAAAACGGGAGATCCCGGTGAGCGGTTCGGTATTTGTGTATTCCGGGCTAACCTGTGTACATACGACCTTTCTCCTCCCTCGCTACCTCTCTTTCGACGGGCATTTAAATTCAATCTTAGCCGGGGCGAGCCTCTTTCCTCCGTTCGCGTCGGCTATCGAGTCGGGGGACGGCGGAGATCGGTTACGCCGTCGTCGTCGCCGAGTGGGAAATCCTCTCGAGAGTACCCTCTCGGATGTATCCAACGAGAGGTACGACGGCTATCGGCGCGAAAGGTGTCGGACTGCGCCTTGGCCCGACCGAGAGGTCGAGTATGCAAATGAGAGGGGGAGCAGGGAAGGTGCATTGATATGCAGGTGAGGCGCCATCGACGGGCGGCCGTCGAGGCAGCTGAATGCTCGTTGCATTTCGCAAGAGAACGAGAACCATTAACGCGCTTCCTGGCTCCTCTCCTTTGCTCTCTCTCTCTCTCTCTCTCTCTCTCTCTCTCTCTCTCTCTACTCTCTCGCCTCCCTCTCTGTCGCTCCGCTCGCCCGCCCTCGACCCGCGCGTTACCGCTCTACGTGTCGTGCCACGCTTTGATTGACTAATAGCCGTTTCCATCGAATTACCAGTGGTTACCCCTCCGCTTGTCCTACGTAGATCCCTTCCAGGCCTGGCGTTACCTTTGATTCCTGTGGTTTTCCAGGCATCCCTCGTGCCGCGTCCTCGCAGATACTACTGTCTATAGTTTTATCTCCATAGAGTCTTCGTAACATAAATATACTTAGATTTACCGTGACTATTACTCCTTCTGTTTCTCTCGGAATAGAAATAGACCATGGCGCGTTGTTTGCTACCTGCACGGTTCGCCATGTCGCGCTCCGTTCGTCTCGAAATCCTCGGCTCTCCCATGGCTCCGGAGAGCAACGATCCTGGCACAGGGAACGTAAGAACGAGCTACGACGCTATTGGCCGCCGGCGCGATTTATCACGGAGCCAGCGATAGAAACGGGAAACGAATCGTTCCCCAAGGGGCACCGGACCAATAGCACTTCAGTTTCTTGTCCCGTCGACACTTAACCGCAAAGCGTATTGGTATCCGCGCAAAAAGCGCGCAAAAACAATTTCGGCCGAACGGCAATCGCGGTCGCTCTCACCTCTATCATCTCGGCTTCTGCCCTCCGCGCGATCGTACCAAGCAGGGACGGACCGACGCGAGTCGCGACGCTCGGATTGCTGAGCGAACCAGAGGATCATTCTATCCTGGCAGAGTCGAAGATTGATACCCCGACTGGTTGCTGGTGGAAACGTATCATTTACGTGGAATCCAAACGCTCCACTCTTTTGTGCTTCTAGAAAGATTTCGGTATTCATTGCTCGCTCGCTTGGCAACCGTTTCCTGCTGGCTCTTTGGAATTCTATTGTCGCTCGATCGAGGATGATGACGTATGTGAGGTAAACACGTGTCCCTCTTGTTTCGTTACGCCAGTGATGTAACGCTGCTGGTGAAAGTCCGTGTCGAAGCTGTATAACTCTGAGAAACCCATTATACTTTTCCAATCAATGGGGGTTCAAGTGCTCCTTGGCGTATACGAGTATCCGAGATCTAGCCAAAGCAGATAGAAGTTGTTCGAAGACCGCTCAACTTCCTGCTTCGATCCAAGGCGCAACGATCCCAGGCGAACATAATTTCGTAGCGAGATCCGCTTACGTGGATCGATGGCGAGCCGACTCCGCTGGTAATTTGAATACAAAGGTCCCGCGATTCGGCGATAGGATCGATGCCAGAGGCTTCCCGTTTCTAACGTTCCAATCAGACCCGGGCAGCACGGAATTCGAAGCTTAGCCGCGAAAATGTCGCCGCGGTTCGAACGAAATTCCGCGGATAAGCCGTGATGGGAGCGAGGCCGCGGAGTTATGGTGCCGTAGATCAACCGGTTTACGATCGCGTTTTGAAATATGTAATCAACGGCTAGTGATTTATCGTCTTGCCCTGATTACTATCCTTGGCGTTCCGCTGGCCCGTCTGATCCGCGGCGTGGTGCTCGCGATATCGCTCGTTACCGGAAGCGGGTCGCGGCCCAGCTCTTTCGTCTCTCAGCCCCGTGAACGTTACGGGTCATTGGACACAGATCATCAGCGTTCTGGCCGGCGCGGATTCGGGAACTCGGGAGCTTCGGTGCCTCGTTCATTCGCCGACCTGTCTTATTCGGAATCGATCGTGACAGAGGAACGTGTCAGGTCTAACAGTATACCTAAAGCGTAGAAAGAGAGAGAAGTTGTGGCAGTGCGCGGTTATGATTGGAAATTTCAAAACATTTCAAAAGGCTGAACAGAATTAGATCAGAAACGTTTGCTTCCATGCTCCCTGATTACAGTTATGGAGTCCCAAAGAGCGCGTATACCGGCAAAATTGCTTGCAAACGAAAACTACATTAACATTCGTGTTGGATTGATACCGAGAGTACCTAACCAGACAGTATTCCGATTCGCCGAATGAATGGGGGAATTTCGCGGAAGGTTCCCGTGGAAATCACACCGTGCTTATGCCTGTCGGACGGATGTAATAGCTGTCCTGTCCCCCCGCGATAGTAATTAAACAGAGTCACGGCATAAATGCGCGTCTGATTAAGCGGTTAACGCTTGAATCGCCTCGTTAATTTGACACTCGTCAGTCGTCGAACGCACAGTCAGATCTCTCGTCCCCTGCGTGCGTTGTGTTTGTTATTTTCGAGCGGTGGCTCACATATTGGACGCGTTGATTACCTCATTGCCGTCGATGATAACCGAGCCACCGGTTTATCGAGGGCGTTAAAGAATCCCGCCCGCGCAACCGTCCCTTTTCGAGCCGCGCTATTCTAACGAGACATTTGTCCCGTGATTAATCGGCCTTGATCTCGATTCAGCGATTGCGAGCGATTTACACGGGCCCGCGGGGCCGCGATGAACAACGCTTCTGGAATAATAGAATAGTTAAATGTCACGGCGAACCGGATGACGGTGCTCTTCCGTTCAGCCACTTTGCGATATGCGCGTGAATTCGAATGCAATTTCGTGCCACTGGTCGCGCCGATCGACTCCATTCGATGATATAAGAGGCACTGGCGGCTCGTTGTTTCGAGCGTTCGAAACGGCCATTTAGAGCCATCAAACAGAAACGACCAGCCCCCCTCTTTCGGTTTTTTTTTATCGTGCTTTGGTACTTTTGGTACAATAGTTCTGTTAACGCTGTCCAGCAAACTGTCGACAGTTTTCGGTCGGCGTTACGAGATAAGCCTGCGCGCGCGTTATTATCGCGCGGTGATAGTGTAAAGGGCCCAAATTTCATCCGCCATTTGTATTTGACCCTGTAGAGGGTGTATAAAATGTTAGAATGAACTAGCACTTGGCTATGAATTTTCTTTGAGCGTTTCTCTAACGAATCGAAAAATTTAATTATGTCATGTCAATACGAGATAAGAAGCAAAATGTGAAAACGTGCGAAATGTGAGATTTGAAAAAAATGTTCCTAATTTCGTCCCCCAAGAAAATGTTTGTAAAACAGGAAATAAATTGAAAAATTATTCTTTTTATTGATGCAAATGATCTTACAGTTTATGTGAGCAAGCAATCGTGGCAAATTAACGGCTTCTTTTCGCATGGACTCCTTATTCCATGGCACTTGTTCGGATCGCTGGCAATGAGTATAAGTATAGATCGGGGGAGAAATGAGAAATCAACACTGCGTTCGCCACACAACTTTCTACAAATATAGACCTGTTTTGTGCAAATACAAATATTTAATACATATTTAAGAATCGGCATTGGTATTTATACCCACAGATAAACGAATACGGATGCGTATAGTATCCTGGGGAAAATATTTTCTTCGTCAGGGGGACCTTCGACTCGGACCTCTCACGATCGGGTTCCTCGAAACTATCCCACCGCTCGGAGGGAGATTGAATATCTCACGAGGGATTTGGTATTTGTTTCTTATCGAATTCTCTGTGTCACGTGGAGATCGGACGTGTATATTTAAACAACGTGCTATTCGAAGACATTAGTAACGAATTACTGTGCCATTGGAGTGAAATTGTTCATCTAATTAGACGATTATATCGAGATCAATTCGGAACCCGGTGGTAAATTTAGAAAACACTACCTATGTATCGTGCAATGATCTATAGCGTTCATTGAAAACGGTATAAAACGGCGAGGCGTCGGTGGCTGCCAATAACCATAGACGCACTCGACTGTCCCGTTCGTGCGTGATCTATAAATTGGAGAACAAAGCGATCCCGTAGCCTGGACCGCGTTCGTTTCGCGACGGTGTTTGTACACCAAACAAGCGTGGTACCATTTCGCAGTGGACATCACCGTATCAAGTGCCATTATCGACGGGCGTACCCGTAAACAAACGGTCATTTTTTAGCAAGCTTGACCTCGTGGAACCCGATCGATTTAATAAATCGCGGATGAGAGGCTCGAAAATCCCGCGATGGCCCTCGACGATTGCGTTCCGGAGAAACTTCCTAGCCATTCCTCCAATCATATTCGAGCACAGAATTAGTAAGGGGCTTTTTGTATTCTGTTCTCCTTCCGCTGATCAGTGACGCACTCAGGATTTAATCTTTGGAGGGGCGGGGGGCCGAGTTGAACGAATAAAAATATTCTTAATGCAAATTCAATAAAATTCATTAGGTTATTATGAAAATTTAATTAAAGAATAAAATCCAGGTTTCTTTTCTTTTTACAGAGCACCCTCTTAGGGCCACACCCCCCCCCCCCCCACCCCACCCCGCCCTCTCTCCGTGCCCCATTGCTACTGATCTACATATTACTATCTTGCTGACAAAACGCGAATATCTACGAGAATGTGTTCAATGTGAAACGACAAGTAAAAGTATCGATGCGTCAGATAGAGGGAAACGTTCGGCAAGATAAACAGACACAATAAGCATTCTCTGAAAGGCGACAAGTGGCGATCTGGTCGCGTGAAATGGCGACGCCCCGAACGGGGAATAAAAGACGACGTCCCCCCGATGGGGGGTGGCCTTCGTCGGGGGTAACCGCGTGTTTGACATGCCAGATTTAAGGTATCCGCGCGCGACACCCACGGAATAATAAGGTTCACGTGGAAGTGAGCGACGAGGTATACGTGTCTCCTTACCGATTCTTGAACGCGGATCTGCCACACGTACACGATCGCACGTCGACACCGCCAGCACATATTGAATCGCTCAGCGACGATTTTCGAATTTTCTCCGCTTCCTTTTCACGTACAGCACCACCCTTGTGGCCGCTGTTCGTATACAAACGATCGAAGACATTCGAGCAGAGTCGCCCCTCGACGGTGTCCCATCGCCGTGGATGGAAAATTGATGATGTAAATGCAACGCAGACTGACATAGTTCAGCGTTTTTGTGAGATACTTGCTAAATTTATTCTTCACTTTACGCGACTCATGTTGATTGTATTAGTGAATTATTCCACAAATACAGTGAGGATACTTTCTCTCTGTTCGGGGATTATAATTTGCCACACGCGGTGTGGTTTAACGACTTGGATGTAGCGTGTTTCAAAAGATCCGGAGTGTCATCGAATGAATCAGCTGCTATTGATCTCCTCCTTGGTTGTGCAAGTTATTGTAATCTTACCCAAGTTAATTCTGTCTTTAATGAATACGACGCGATGTTGGACCTTATTTTTGTGAGCAGTGCTAAAGTCTTAGTTGACCGTGCTATTGATTCTTTTGTTTTACCTGATGTTTACCACCCACCTTTGTATATGTTATTTAGCGATCTTTTTGTATGCCCTGATCTTGTGGGTGGTAACATCGAATATAGGGACTTCAAACATGGTGATTACCCTAGTGTATTGGGTTACTTAAATTCTATCGACTGGGATAAAGAGACTGGAGACATTGAGCCAGATGTTGCCCTTGAGCGACTTTATGGTCATATTAATTGGGTAATTGATGCCTTTATTCCTGTTCGGTCAGTCGTTCGATCTACGTTTCCGCACTGGTTTTCCCCTGGTTTGAGGTCCCTGATCCGTTATAAGAAGATAGCGCATAGAGCCTTTAAGCGGTCGGGTGGACACGGTGACTATCTGCACTTTTCTAGTCTTCGTTCTAAATGTAAGGCGGCCTTATTGCGTGATCATCGTATTTACATCGATGGCGTGGAGAGTGCTGTGTCGGATAATGTTTCTTGTTTTTGGAAATTTGTTAATTCCGTGCGAAGTCCGCAAAGTATTCCTGCTAAGGTACACCTAGACCGTAACTCTGTTTCAACGCATTTGGCAGCTGCTAATCTTTTTGCTGAATTCTTTGGTTCTGTATATAATCCCCAGTCCGGAGCGGCGCCTGTCTTGAATCCCGGTTTATCCTCTGTTGGTGATTTGAATATTCACTCGGTATCTATTTCAATAAGCCAAATATATTCTAAGCTCGTGGCACTAGATTCCACGAAAGGTCCAGGTTATGATGGTATTCCGCCTCAGTTTTTAAAGGAGTGTTCATTTATTCTTTCTAGGCCCCTCTGGCATATTTTTAACTCCTCTCTTTCAACTGGGACCTTCCCAGCAGCTTGGAAGACCACTTTGGTCTCTCCTGTATTCAAGGCGGGTGATCGCTCTGATGTCAGAAACTATAGGCCGGTTTGTAAATTATCTGTTATACCTAAGACCTTTGAGGAAATTATTACTGAGCATTTAACACCCTGTCTTGCAAATGTTATCTGTGAAGAGCAGCATGGATTTGTTCCTGGTAGATCGACGACATCTAATTTAGCGGTTTATCACAGCTTCGTTTCATCAGCTTTGAACTCGGGTTTGCAAGTTGATACAGTATACACTGATTTCCGGAAAGCATTTGATTCAGTTGATCATGGTATTTTATATAATAAGTTAGTTTCAACCGGGATCAATGGTTCGCTTCTTAACTGGATTAGTAGCTACTTGGAAGGCCGTGTGCAGATTGTCAGTGTGTATGATCAGCGCTCTGATCCTGTTAATGTAACGTCAGGAGTACCTCAAGGTTCACATCTAGGTCCTCTCCTGTTCCTTCTTTTTATTAATGATCTTAGCGCTGTTTTTCTGCATAGCAAGTTTCTCATGTATGCTGATGATCTGAAAATCTTTCGTTCTATTAGTGCGCCCGCCGATGTTGAAATGTTGCAGATGGATCTAACGAGATTTGAGGAGTGGTGTACCGCCAATAAGTTGTACCTTAACACCGGTAAATGTAAGGTTGCCAGGACTCATAGGGCTATCAGTTGTATCCAATCGTCTTATATGCTTTGTGACACCCCACTTACAGTTGTGACTGAGATCTTGGACCTTGGTGTTATGTTTAATTCTGGTTTAGATTTTCGTAACCATTATAGCATTATCACTCGTAAGGCGATGAAGACCCTTGGGTTTATCGCCCGTTTTGGCAAACATTTCAGACAAATCAGGACACTGAAGTTATTATATGTTGCACTAGTTAGGCCAGTGGTTGAATATGCGTCAGTTATCTGGTCCCCTAAGCATAAGCAATATGTTAACTTAATAGAAAGGGTGCAGCATAAGTTTCTTAGACTTGCCATGAGACTTTCTGGTAGCCCTATGAGGTTTGACGATCATGATTATGTGCCTGCCTTGCGTAAGACTGGACTTGCAAGTCTTAGCGATCGCCGTGTCTGTACCGACTTATTATTTCTCTATAAAGTAATCCATGGTCTGATTAACTGTCGGGAACTCGTTGCAATGATTTCATTTCATGCCCCGCAACGGTCGTTACGTCCGAGACCTCTTTTTGTAACGTCTGTCCCTGCTTACTTTCATTATACTGTTGATCCCATTAATCGGGCCATGGATGCAATGAATCATTGCCCGTTAGAAATTGACTTTTTTGCGGTCTCATTTGCGTTGTTCAGAGGTCACTTATTTAAACGATGTTTGTCAAAGTAAAATGTGTTCTATTGTTTCTTTATTATGTTTATTTTTGTTTTATTTTCTTGTTATTACTTATTGTAGTATTTATTTTCTATTTTTGTTTTCTTTCTTTGTTTTATTATCTTTGTTGTTATAATCTTTTTATACTAAAGGGCCTTCCCGTTAATAAATAAATAAATAAATAAATAAATCAGGGATCTGTGTTTCAACGGACCATCGAGCCTAGCTCGAAGGATATGGCTCGGAGGGAAAAAATGGAAGGAAAAATCGCTTAGCGCGGGTGCATTCTGTCGAGTGGTGCTGTTTAAGCGAGCCAGAGCTTCCGTTTTAATGACAGGTCGAAGGAAGGTCGATGTAAAGTGGTTCCCGTGGTGGAAATCCGTGTCTCTTCGCGATACGGAAAGCTCTGGAGTGTTCGATGTGTTTTTATGTGAGATTGCGGGCAAGGTCGACGGAGTAAAATTCAATAAAACGTCGTTAACTCCCGCCGCGCGAAATCTTCCTCTCGTAACGAGTGACCGAGTTTCCGAGTGTCGTGATTGAACTGGCGCCTTTCGCTTTTGTCGCTCATCCTCCTCCGCTCGACGCCCGTCATTCACCAGGCTCGAAAGAAACCGTGGTGATCCGCGAACTGTAAGAGTTACGCCCTTCAAACGAATGACGACGGGAGCAAGCTTTTTCGTGGTCTCGCGTGACCGATTTTCCCCGGCGGATTCACCACAGTGAATCGACACATCTGAAGTCGAAGTTTATCACGTGTGAAGGCGAAAACTGCTCTGAGTGATGAGGAATGATGGTTCTTACTCTGCGTTTTTTTCTGCGTCAAATTAATGAGGCGCTGTAACGAGATGGTATGTTCGAGTTGTTCGACGTGTTCGTTATGAAACGGGATTGCAGCTTACAGCTGGTTTGGGGTTCGAATTTTGAAGAAATGGTCCCTTTATTCGTAGGTCAAGAAAACTTTAGGGAAACACTGGTGCGCGATAGATATAGGACATAGGTACTGCATTTGTGAACAGAAATTACTTTCGGCCGTGGTCAAAAAATAATATCTCAGTTCTCATACACAACTCTAAATTATATTAAATCGTTTAATTTCTCAGCGTTTGCTAAATATAACTATCAAAGAACGACTTCCAACAGTCGCTGGTACGGCACTCGGCATCGACGAAATTGTACACCGCATTCGATTATAGAAACGTACCGAGTGGTCCGAACGAAGCAGTATGTTCGCTTTTCGATGCAACAAGACGCGTCGCTCGCGTGGAAAATTCATTAATTAATAGCCCGAAATTCTGTGGTCGTGTTAATTCTGCGCGGCAAATACCACGAACTAAGTAGGTTAAACGTGGCCATCGCTGGATGAAATTGGAAAAAGGGAAAGCCGTGCCCCCTCTCGATACACTTTTCCTCCTCGATGGTATAATTAGTCGGTGGAGTTTCCACGATCCCCAATGGGCGCACAGTAAGAACGAGACTAATTAAAAAGCATCTGACAACCAGATGCTCGTCTTATTTTGCGACGAGTTGAAGAAGTGACCTTAATTCAAACAGTTGCTCGATAAGCGATCGGTGTTTCCTGGTAACAGTGTCCCCAGCGAACCGAAATTGTTCTATCAGAAACGGTATTCGGACCGTTCGAAAGTTTCCGGTGTCACGGGTTTCAATTAAAACGTCGCTGAAACGGAAAAAATGTTGATACCTCGTCATTGCGTCCGATGGCAATTACGGCGAGGGGCGGCGCGACACAAGGGTGACGGAATAGATAGGAAGGGATTAAAAATATGTTCCCCGTACCTATGGCGCGCTTTCAGCTCTCGGCCGAGCAGAAAATTATATTGTTCCAAGCTTCCCTCGGTTCACTCCGTTCACCCGCGTGATGTACTAAAAATTACGATTTAATAACGAAATGCCCGCTGTCCAGGCAAAGCCCTGGCGATTCCAGTCTCTATCGGAGCGATTTATGGATCGCCACTGCAAACGATCGTTTACTAACAGCTACCTCTGATTTTATCCCCCGTTATATTAGCCCAAATATATTAAACAAGTATTAATCAGAAATCCACTTAATGAAGAAATTAAAGTAGACTTTGAAATTTTGGAAACTGCAATACAAACGGCAAAAACATCACGATACCTGTTCAGTGTATCGTCGAAACACGCTTAATAATAATAATAATAATAATAGATCCCCAATCGCGAGTATTTATTCCCTATTTCAGGCGCGATATAATAAAATCTCGTCGCCAAAGGTTCAGCCGCTACACACGGTTAAAGTGAAATTTCAGTTCGCGTTAGAATCGATTCAGCCGCGAACGGCGGCATGGTCCGTCGAGCAAGGGTTAAATACGCGACAGGTTTGAAAACGACACGGTAAAATGGTCGTGGTCGCTGAAAAATGTTAAACGAAAAAGTAAAAAAAAATAGGCAAAGCGAGAAAAAGGCTGAAAATAAAACGCGAATCCCGTCCCCGTGGCAATACGCTTCGTAGGTAATTGCGCCGCGTTTCTCTGCTTTCTCCTTTCCCCATGCTCGGCCGCAGCCAGTTCAAAAAGGAGTTGGAGTATTCGGTCGCGGCGCATGCTTGACCTTTCGTACGCGTACGTACACGCGGCTAGATAATTTGTAACGCGGTTTTGCCGGTCGGCCTCGGCGGAAAGCAATCCCCACAGCGAGAACGAGAGAAAGAAACGGGAGGAGAGTGGGAGGGAGAGAGAGAGGAAGGACGGCAGCCACGTTTTTATTCAGTTCGACCGGCTCCGCCTGTATAGAAAAGCTGCGGCAGGTTGCTTCCACGACACACCAGCTACACCTCCGCTTTATCGCCGTCTACTTTACTCCTTCAGTATCGTAAACTTATTTAGCGGGTGGCCTCGGGCCATCCAGACACGTTTAGTTTCAGTTTCCTTCGGTCTTAAGCGTAGCCTTATCCGTACAGGTTTTTCGCGACACCTAGAGAGTAGGTACCTATGGTACAATCCACGCAGCAGCGTCGAGCACCCCACTATTTACAATCAACGCGTCGTATCTTAATCTTAACGACGAACACTTTTTAACGCATTAATTCGCCAGGAATAACTCGATTATGAGGCTTGTGTCCAAGTACAAAGTCACTTCCAGCAGTTTTTTCTAGTAGCTTCGCGTGGCCCGTCTTTGAATACGCGTGCACGTACGGTGAAGAGAATCGACGCGAAAATGCTGTGTGGAAAGCGCCCGATAGTTGCTCGAGCTCGTACTCGAGGCTGACAAACGGATCGAAACTGCATTAGTAGCGGGTAGTCGGTAATTTGACCGATCAATTTGGATCCGAACTTCCCGATGCATTTACCTTTCAAAAACGCTCGCGGCCGTTTTCGATTTTACGAGAGGCCCCGGCAAGAAGAACAGGCTATTGTTTCGTCGACGCTCGCTCCCGGTATTTATGTTCCTCTCGACGAGGTCGGCGGAATATTTTCGGCAACGATATTGCAGCCAACCGTACCGGATGCAGTAGTTCCTCTCGCCCGGGGTCGCTGGTTTACTTTGCAACTTGTTATGCGATTCGAATTCAAGCCGCGTATGAACTTGCATTTGCATTTCGTCCTCTACTCCGGTGTTCATGGAAAATGTTCCCGATGAACGAACGACACCGTGCGATTTACGTGATTATTCACACCGGTTTCGACAAGTCCAGAGTGGGTGTGTATCGATTTCTAAAGGACTGGTAAACCCGCTCAGTCGTCGTTGCGTTTGGTGCAATATTACACAAACGTCGCTCGCGGAGAATCAGTGGCAACTTGGCAAGTACTCGAAGTAATTTCCTTGCCTCGCCAAAAGGGTGGTTCCCAGCGATGCACCGCGATTCGCGTAATGGACGGATCGTAGAACATTCGCATTTCCTCCAGGCATCGCGTGTACACGCCCTAACAAGGAATTCTGATTTCGTGGAATCTGAAATTTTACGTTCGAAGGATCTTTTTGCATGGGGAATCCAGCACGCCAATCCTCGCCGCTCATCGTGCAACACGCTCGTTCAACTTCTTTCGGAAGTTATTTGCGTGACTACGCTCAACGCATCCCTCTTGCATTACGTACGTTCGAGGCTCCTCTAAATTGGAGTGATTCGCGAACGCTGGCTCCGTAATTTCCTATGTCCGTTGGAGTCACTCCTCCACTTTAATTAGGGTCTTCGAGGTTCTCCCCTAAAATAAAATTTGAGAAAACTCGGCGAAGAAAAATTTTTCCGAGGGAAAGTCTACTAATTACTTAGGAAGAAATTGCCGGTTTCATTCGTTAGGACTTAGGTAAAGTCGAATTCGCTGAACACTGAATGGGCGCGAGCAAAGGTCAGGAAACTGATGGGTTACTCAAGCCGAGCCAGCTGGATGAAAAATCGACGCGAAGCCCTGCCGGAGGGTAGAAAGAAGCAAATCGTCCAGGTTCGACTTGCGTTCCTCGTGACTCGACGCTTTTGCCGTGCTGACCGCGAGACGATATTGAAATTATGCGCGCAATGCCCGAAGCGGCACGGCACAAAAGGCCCCGGTCTTCTCGGGCATAAATCGCCAGGTCGAAATTCCTCAGGGGAACGGCTACTCGCCAATACACGCCTCGGAGTCGTGGAAACGCGCCGAGGACTCCCGAGGTTTGCGGCTTCCAGCGGAGATCGCGGCAGCGAGATGGACAGCGAGAAGGTCGGACCGAATCAAGATTACAAATTTATGGTTAAACCTCTTAGCGCTGCTTCTCGTTTTCCCTCGGACCGCTGATGCTTCACCATCAGGCACGCTACCATTTGGCGAAACAGCTGCCGAAGATCCAGATCCGACATCTGCCAGCCGCGTCCCTGGATAGAACAATCCGGCGCGGCGCTCCGCGCTTTGTAATTTCTTTTCTCCGCTGACCTAATGGCGAGGTAAATTGTAGGCCCTCGAGCGGTGAATGGCATCCGCGCGAGTGTTACAAGCGTATCGCACCTACGGCTGCCACCTATTGTGCGCCGACGACCGAATGATGGATGGGAGTCAGTAATTGTTGGATTATTGGTAATAATTGTTTCCTACAAGGATTCAAAAATGAATTTGGTTACGTGTGAGAACCGCTGTCTTTACAGTAAACAGATGTCAACAGGCCTATGCGTCTGTAGGCAGTCCTTATACCTGACTGCGGGGGTAAGAGACAGAACGCAGGGCTGTTCCTTTGTCTCAAGTGGATAACGGACTTTTGCCTGTTGCCTTCTCTATGCTCACTTTTACTTTGCGTTTAGCTTTCAAGCACGACACAACGTCCTTCCAAGCTTAGTCTAATAAACTAGCATTTATATTGAACACTGTGTATTAAAGTTTTCATAACCCATTTCTAATAGGTTATGGGCCCAGTGAACGTTTATATTAACTGTGTGTTTTAGAACTATAAGTGTGTGACAATTTAATATAGTTATTGTAAGTTAAGTGTAATAGTGTTTATCTGTGACTAATATATAAAAAGGACAAAACTATGGAGAATCAAAAAATGAAAAGAAACATTAGACCTTTTGATGGTGAACGGTATAGTGTTTGGAAACTGAGAGTGCGTGGTTTGATGAGTGAACTGGACGTGATACGTGTGATCGACGAAGAAGTTCCAGATATGCTAACTGCTGAATGGACAAGAGCGGAAAGGATTGCAAAGAATACAATCGTAGAATATTTAGCGGATTCTTTCCTCGTGTTTGCGAGTACAGCTAGCACGGCAAAAGAGATTTTTAAAAATCTAGATGCAATATACCAGAGGAAAAGTTTAGCTACTCAACTAGCGGTACGAAAACAATTATTAACGCTCAAGTTGCAGGGTGATACGCCTCTTGTGCGTCATTTCATGATATTTGACGATCTCATCACCGAATTATCTGTGGCGGGATCAAAGTTGGAAGAGACAGATAAAGTGGCTCATTTACTTTTAACTTTACCGAATTCATATGATGGTGTAATTACAGCAATAGAAACATTGTCAGAAGACAATTTGACGCTAGCTTTCGTAAAAATACGACTTTTAGATCAGGAAGTAAAGTTGCGTGAAGAGTGCAGTGACACAAGTTCAAAGGTACTGCATGCAAATACCTCACAAAGTATTAGTAGAGGAATTGATGGACAACAAAAATCATTTAAGAATAATCATGGCAAATGGAAACCAAAGAAGCAACTTAGGAATTACAATAATCAGCAAACTACAAAATGTCATCAGTGTGGTAGAAGTGGTCACAAAATAAAAGACTGCTACTATTATAAAAAGAATAAAAAATATAATGAAGATAGAAAAAGGACTGTTCAAACTGTGCAGATGACAGAACAGTCGAACAACGTTTCTGGATTTGCTTTTATGGCCGGTGATTATCAACCGGTGGTCGGAAAAAAAGTGTCTTTTCTACTGGACTCAGGAGCCTCGGATCACCTGATCAACCAAGAAGATTTGTTTTCCTCTTCTACAATGCTACAACCGCCATTGAATATTTCTGTGGCGAAGAACGGTGCTTTCATTACGGCAACGAAGAGGGGTGCAATTCACGTGACAAGCAATAAAGGAGTAGATGGTGTGCTGGAGAATGTTCTGTACTGTCCCGAGGTCCCGTACAATCTGTTATCGGTACGGAAAATGCAGGAAGCTGGTCTGGATATCGTGTTCGACAGTGAGGGTGTACACATATCCAAAGGTGGTAAAATCATAATGTCTGGTAAGCCCTTAAATAATTTAACAGCTGTTGACTTCAAGGTCAATATGAAAAGGGTAGGTAACAACTCGAATGTAAATAGTACGGTGAGTTGTAATTATGAATTATGGCATAAGCGGTTGGGTCACATGGAAAGATCGAAATTTTTAGAGTTAAAAAATAAACAAATGTTTGAAGATATGCAGTGTATTGATAAGGTAGTGCCGGATAATGACTTGTGTGAAGCTTGCATAAATGGTAAGCAAGCACGGTTACCATTTGGAAGGGTAAAAGATAAGAGTCATATTAGGCGACCATTATTCATTGTTCATTCAGATGTTTGTGGTCCTATCACTCCACCTACTATAGACAATAAAAATTATTTTGTTTTGTTTGTAGATGAATTTACTCACTATTGTGTCACATATTTGCTTACATATAAGTCAGACGTATTTAATGCATTTAAGGATTATGTTGCAAAAAGTGAGGCTCATTTCAATTTAAAAATTGTTAACTTGTACAGTGATAATGGAGGAGAGTATTTATCCAAAGAAATGAAAGATTATTGTGTACAGAAAGGTATTAGTTACCATTTAACAGTCCCACGAACCCCACAATTAAACGGCGTTTCGGAACGCATGGTAAGAACGATAACTGAAAAGGGGCGCACAATAGTAAGTTGTGCTAGTCTAGATAAGGTGTTTTGGGGGGAGGCAGTGCTTACTGCTACATTTCTTATTAATGTAACCCCAACTAAGGCTTTAAAAGAGTCAAAAACACCTTATGAATTGTGGCATACTAAGAAGCCCAAGTTAAGATATCTGAAAGTTTTTGGTTCTACGGTTTATATTCATAATAAAACTAGGAAAGGCAAATTCGATGATAAATCAACGAAAGGTATACTAGTTGGGTATGAACCAAATGGTTACAAAGTGTGGGATGTAGAAAAAGAGGGTTTCGTTGTAGTAAGGGATGTAATTGTGGATGAGACAAATTACTTAAAAACTCGACCGATACTGAGACTTGAAAATAATGGGAACATCTATAATAAAACTGATAAATCTGACATAGTGTCAAAATCAGTAGAAATAGATGGAGAGTCTAATAAATCTGATAGTGATAAATCAGATGTATCGGTGTCGAGGGTAAAAGTAAGTTCTGAAATAAAATTAGGAAATAAACCTAATAAATCTGTAATAGAAACAGATATACAAAATAAGCCTTCCACATCTAAAAATGAATGTGAAGTACAAGAAAGATCTGAGCTTAGGAGGAGTGAAAGGATAAAACAAGGACCTGCTATATCGTATGAAGAATGCGATTTACAATATGATCTTTTCATGTGTGCACAATCATTAATATGCAAAGTTCCCAGTTCATTTGATGAAGTTAAAACTTTAGTTGATAGAGTTCAATGGGAACAAGCCATAAACAGTGAGATTAATTCTCTTTTATTGAATAAGACATGGACATTAGTAGAAAGACCAGTAAATGTAAATATTGTAGATTGTAAGTGGGTATTTAATATTAAGAACGATGAGTTTGGAAACCCATCGAAATATAAGGCACGACTTGTTGCTCGTGGTTTTAGTCAAAAGTATTTAGTTGATTATAATGAAACATTTGCACCTGTAGCAAGAATAGCAAGTTTCAGATTTGTAATAGCTTTTGCAAATCAGTTTGATTTAATGATACATCATATGGATGTAAAGACGGCATTTTTAAATGGTACATTAAAGGAGCAAATTTATATGAAAGTTCCTGAAGGAGTCGTCAGTAAAAATAATCAAGTTTGCAAATTAAATAAAGCTATATATGGTTTAAAACAGGCAGCGAGATGTTGGTTTGAAGTATTCGAAAAATGTCTTATAGAAAAGGGTTTTCGAAGCTCTTCGGTCGATCGCTGTATTTATCTGTTAGACAAAGGAAATATATCTAAAAATATATATGTTGTATTATATGTTGACGATCTTGTGATTGCTACTGCGAATAAGGAAACAATGACTAACTTTAAAAATTACTTGATGGATCAATTTTGCATGACAGATTTAGGTGATATTAGACTTTTCTTGGGGATAAAAGTTGAGAGGAGTCATGGTAAAATCACGTTAGACCAGAGTGCATATATTAAAACAGTGTTGGAGAAATTCAATATGAATGATTGTAAACCTGTTAGTACACCTCTTCCGAGCAAATTAAACCATTTAGCGTTAAATTCAGATGATAAATACGAGGCCCCGTGTAGACATTTAATTGGTAGTTTAATGTACGTAATGGTATGTACGCGACCTGACTTGAGTGTTGCAATAAACATTCTAAGCAGGTATACCAATAAAGAGAATAGGGAGCTTTGGCAAAATCTGAAACAGGTACTGAGATACCTGAAAGGTTCGAGTGACCTTAAGTTGACCTATATAAAAGGTAATTACGAAGAAATAATAAGTGGTTTTGCTGACTCGGATTGGGGAGGTCAAGATGTGAATGATCCAAGAAGTACATCAGGGTACTTGTTTAGATTATTTGATAGATGCACAATATGTTGGTCGACTCGACGACAAGCATCGGTAGCAACTTCATCTACCGAAGCAGAATATATGGCACTTTTTGAGGCCATAAGAGAAGCATTGTGGTTAAAATCCTTAGCAGATAGCATAAATATAAATATTTCAGAGCCGATAGTTATTTATGAAGATAATAATGGCTGTATTAGTATAGCGTCTAATCCAAGTAATCACAAGAGATCGAAACATATTAATATCAAATACCATTTTTCTAGAGAACAGATAGAAAAGAATCAGGTTAAACTTGAATTTGTTTCTACAGAGAACCAGGTTGCCGATGCACTTACGAAGCCATTGCCTGCAGTGAAATTCTTGGAGTTCAGAGCAAGGATGGGATTAGAATGATTCATAATACAATAAATTTTTATTTAATCAAACTAGTATAAGAACGTATAATGGTCTGATTAGGTTTTTCTGGGTTTCCCTAATCCACGCAACAAATGTTGGACCATATGTATTTCCCAGGAAAAGCAAGGAAGGACAGTTAGTTTATTATTTCGTGTATCTTTGTTATAATTGATATTGTCATTGATTTTAATGTCATACGTAAAATAGAATTTTAAATAACCGATTCATTTTTGAGGGGGCGTGTTGGATTATTGGTAATAATTGTTTCCTACAAGGATTCAAAAATGAATTTGGTTACGTGTGAGAACCGCTGTCTTTACAGTAAACAGATGTCAACAGGCCTATGCGTCTGTAGGCAGTCCTTATACCTGACTGCGGGGGTAAGAGACAGAACGCAGGGCTGTTCCTTTGTCTCAAGTGGATAACGGACTTTTGCCTGTTGCCTTCTCTATGCTCACTTTTACTTTGCGTTTAGCTTTCAAGCACGACACAACGTCCTTCCAAGCTTAGTCTAATAAACTAGCATTTATATTGAACACTGTGTATTAAAGTTTTCATAACCCATTTCTAATAGTAATTTTGTTAAACGCTCGGTATATTTGGCCGGTGACGTATGTACACCGCTGGATCCACCCGCGCACATTGCACTCACTTCTGGACACTGCTTTTGAGAGAGTTCCAAATTGTTGTTTTACACGCGAAAACTAATAGACGTCGAACGTTCCACGATACCGTGTCCGTTATTTTCGTTCAGAAAGCACCCATTTCATAGCAACGCGGGCATAAACGGTTCCCTTCGTTCCCATCCATTCGTAGTTGAGTGAAATCCCAAAACCGGAAGCAATTAAAACAGTTCTCGGCGTCACGCGAACTTTCACCGTTTTAGTGGCGTCGAAACGGTGTCCGACGCTCGTCCCGTGTCCCTCTATTTACATACTGTTTGCAGTACACGGGAATATTTCGAGTTATCTCCCGGCCGCGCGATAATCCGTGAACAATTACCCCTCCGGTCAACATTCGTGGCCGCGATAAGTTGCAGAGTAAACGCCCTGGATGCGCAGGTGAAATAAGGCCGCAGATTTCGATAGACTATCTGGTTGCGCTGTGATTTACGGAACACGCCTCTGCTCCGCTGCTGGAATTAATTATTGTCGCGTGGGAATCTAAGGAGAGCGCGCGCAACGAGCAGAAGCAAAGACTGGGGACGTGTTACGTCAGTAGCTGCGTCAGAGTATAAAACTCTGATAAATCTAATTTAAAATATATCAGAATCCTACCGGTACCTATCTCCGATTTATTCCCTCGATCCAGCACCCCGTTCTCCACCGCCATCGCCCCACGTCCCACGTCCCACGTCCCACGATACCTATTGCGAGCCGATCGATTCGGTGGCTCGAATTCAACGGGAGAGCCCAGCCGCCAACTCCCCGTCGAGCCGGACTCTGCACGTTACGCGGAGCGGAGCCCCCGACGGAATAAGGAAAGCCGAGAAAGTGCGAAACCTTAGACCGCTACGTCACCGGAGAACAGAATCCATATTGAATTCGAAGGAAGTCGGGCGTCTGGCGTCCGTGTCCGGGTCGCGTAGGATAGAGTTACTCTGGAAACAGTGCCTCTGTAACGATAATAAAGCTTCTCCCCCATGAATAATTCATGATTTTTCCGCATCCCCGACGAGAAGCCTCCCGCAGGGAGGGCGGGGGCGGGGTCGCGTTCAAAAATTCATAAACTGATCGCCGCGGTCACCCGAGGGATCTGTTTTTTCATGCAACGACCCGAATTCCACGATAGATCGGTGGAGATTCGAGGAACAACGCCGTCAGGTCGTGAAACTTTTCTCGACGATCCATGGACACATCCATGGCTAACACGGCGAGCGGCTCGCATCGAGTTTGTCGCTCGCCCGAGTCGACCAGCACGTATATACCTACGTCGTTTGGCGCTATGCTTACTCACGTCGTTACACGCCGCTCCTGTCACGAGGATTCTTTTCTGTTTGCTTTATCTTTGACCTCGGTGGCGGGCTAACAAGACCCCAGCTGATCCCCCGGGCCCTCGTACAAGACAGCGGCCGATTCCGCCGGAGCCTTCGATTCGCCCAGTCATTACAACTATTACAACGGGACCTTTAAGGTGGGGGGTCAAAACCCCTCGAGTAGATTAACGACTTCATCTTGCCTGACGGGAACGCTCTGTCGCGTACATATGTGTACGACTTCGGCTCGCCTCCACGGCCACCCATCAGCTGCGATTGTTCGCCGATTCATGGGTTCGCGCTGTCACGGACCGCGTGCTATGCGCGCACTTTTACGAGCTTGGTATTGTGCGTTCCGAACGGTGAGTCGCGATTTATCGTGCCCACTGTGATTTATTCTAAACCTTGCTTCCGATGGAATACCGCGGGGACACTCGAGGGTTCATTGGATTGGGAGGTTTAGCATCTAAACGAATTAATATCGGCGCTAGATATGTGTGTGTGTGTGTGTGTGCAACGAAATCTGAACATCGGAATGGCGTTAAAAGTTAAAACGAACGAATTCCGAGCGACGAGGTAAGCTGCTCGGAGTCGTGAGTAACGTGCAGCTCGATCGAAGCGGTAAGGTACATTCGTAGCGCCGTTTGGGACGTCTCGCTTTAAAGTTCTGTCTATCCTTCAATGGGATGAATGGGAGCAGAGGGGCAGGCGCGAAGAGCGAGACGCGTGCTGCTTACGACCCCAACTGAGGATCGGGTTTCTATTTTCCCACGTTTTTTCCCTCGCCCTTGTCTCGACGCTGGGAACTTGTTTACGTTAACGCCTGGATGATTTCGCCAACTCTGCTATTTCTCGTCCACGGGACGCACGTGTTTACTTGGCGATAGGAATATAGGTGACGGGGTCAAACGCGTCCAATCGTAAAAGTACACACGCTTCGAGCGTCCCAGCGAGGACGCTGGGCATGAACTACGAAAACAAGGTGCCGCGCCACACTTTCGGGGGTTCTATCTCCGCTCCTCTTCATTTAGCATTTAAGGTAAATGTCCCAATTTCTACTCATTTAAGAGGTTACTCGTCATAAAGAATGTGTAAAAAATTTGTTTGTGGTCAAAATTTGCAGAGAAATTGGTTAATACCTTAATAATACATCAACTAATTAAAAAAATATTTAAAAAAGATATTTCAAGATGTTTAACTATTAGTAATTTGCAATTAAATACAATGCTCCAAATGTCCGTATTTCTACTCACCATTTGTACCAATTTCTGCTCACACAATATGTTGCCGTTTCAGCTTAGAATAAGTTACATCTTTTATGGAGAGGTGTTACCTACAACATAATAACAAATACAACTATTTATAATTTGGAAAAATATTTATTAAAATTAAAATACCAGTTTATGTTAAATTTAAAATCATTGTTTCGCGTTGTTAGATCTCATCTTTTTCATGTCTGCTGCATCTTTTTCTCTTATTTTTTTCAACTTAGCTTTCTCCACCATTAAATGGATTTTCCCTTTTCATCTGTTTTATTAACAATGCGACACTATTCAACAGCATATTCTTAGTTAATGGAAAACCTTTACTGCCTACAAACAAAATCCACTGAACTAATCGTTCTTATTCGTTATTTGTTAATATAGTCTCTGGACCGCTTTTCTTCCCTATTGGGTATATTCCTTTGTATTTGCACCTCAATGTTGAAAATGGTATGTGATATTGTTTGCTGGCAGCCCTAACTGATACACCTCTAGAAACAGCATCTATTGCATTTCTTATGCTTTCATCAGTATACTGATGCTTACTCGTCTTTTTTGTTGCCATTTGTTTTGTTTTTAAATTTTTATCTTCCATATTAAAACTATGAAAAATGTAAATAAAATTATTTTTAGAACATTAAAGAATGATAAAAAAAATAACATGCCTTCGAATAGATATAGAGGTTACTACATTACTTTGATTTTTGAGGTTATCTTACTAAAATTTTTGGATGAGTAGAAATACGGACATGACAGTATTTACTTGACCCTAAACTTACTCACCTGTTTTCTACTTCAAAATATTAGAAATCGTGGAAAATCTAAATGGAGAGCACTGTATAATCTCTGTATGTTTTACTAAACAATAATTTTCACTATAATGGCCACCTTGTGCCTAATTCTCGAATGCCAATGGTGGCGATGTTCCTTAGCACAAACAGCTAGAACATGATCACAAAATCATGAGTCTCTTATTTTACATTTTTTTCGTTGCTTAGGCTGTACTTAATTTAGCCCCCATCTCCTGCAACACTCGCGTAAACGTTCAAATAATTTAAAATTATTTTGTTACAACTATAGTACATACGTAACATTTATAATAATGAGAAAAATACGAAATGAGTAGGAATCGGTACATGAGCAGAAATTGGGACATTTACCTTAGTACTGGATCTACGGAGCAGCACGCGCTGCACGCGGAATCCCTTAACTCGAGTTCGTCGTTTCTCCAGATCGGAGTTTCATATCGCGATACGGCAAGGGACTTGTTCGTTTTGGCATGCAGAAAATGGAAACCCATCAAAAACATATCATGTAAAAAATTGTGCTGAGTCTCGCGACTCTTTACCCATAAAAAGTTGTGAGATGTCATGTAGAGTCGAGTCTAGCGCTCTCATTACCTCTGGCACTTTCATTCACAAATCACTCCAAGTCTACATCTTTAGTTAATGAACATTTTGTGACTTGGCAATTACGCAGCACAGAGAAGTTATTAGACCTTACAATGTTCTGTAAAATTAAGTCCACACTATAAATACATATACCTACGTTCAGTTCCTTGTATAAATATTATTTTATCCAATACTTTATTAATAAACGTGAATTTTAAAATGTAAGCAACTTCCGTCACATTCTCGTACTGCGTAATTTGCCAAGTCACAAAATGTTATTTAACTAAAGATGTAGACTTGGAGTGATTTGTGAATGAAAGTGCCAGAGTTCATGAGAGCGCTAGACTCGACTCTACGTAACATCTCACAACTTTTTATGGGTAAAGAGTCACGAGACTCGGCTTAATTTTTTACATGAAATGTTTTTGATGGGTGATATGATAATGAGTTCTATTCAATTTACATTCAAAATATTTTTATCCGTTCAACTCTGCTGCATCCAATATTAAATCCTGAGTGCGTCATTGGTGCACACGAAATCGTAGTTTCGCGCGAAGAAGTTTAAATGAAAATATTTTTTGCTTTTTAACTATATTTATTATTTTATTTTTTTACTCCCGTGACATTTCGCGAATCGTAAGCCGGCGTTAGCAATTGTTATCGTATCCCCACCATAAACAATGGCACTTTTACGCTGACCGCGGTCGGAAATTTCATAGGCCCCAACCGACAATAGATGTTTCCTGAAAACTGCTAGTTATTATACGAAACGATGGTTGGTGCTGTAAACACTCAGAATTAATAAAAAGTTAGATCTTCAATACTATTGACCAGCAATATTTGCAGTTCTATATTGCTAATTGGCTCGTCGACACTGGCAAATAAATTGCCGAATTTATTCCTCCATCGGTTGTTTGACTTTTTCTGATTACTCTGCAAAGTATTTGCTCGATTTTTTCGACCGTTTTCGTATTTCTATCGCGCATCTCGACCCCCTGGTGTTTATTTGAAGTTATTCGAACGCATAACGCGAATAACATTTCAAACGCAGCTACATCGCGCCGCGAATTTTAGAATTCGTTTTACCCAAGCGTTACAATGCGACACGACCCGATGTCAGTGTCCATTTAAATGTACAATACAAAGTGATGAAAATGGCGTGTAACGAGCACGGCAATGATACTGCTACGAAAAATGCTTCATTCCAGTTTCGCGATGCAAAAGTGTCGTTGAAAATTCGAAAGAAATTAGGGTTAATGAGTACTTAGATGAGAGTGGCTGAGTGGCACTGTGCACATGTGCCGTTAAGGGCAGTCAGCGTGTGATAAGGATGAAGTTTGGAACGAGAATTGAGGGAGAATAGAGAGTTCAGAGTGTTCGAAGCTGAGAGTCTGCTTTGAATACGACACTGTAAAGGGAGAGCAGTTCTATCTGTAATTTAAAAACTTTCTAGCTACCGTGATCCAAGAAGCAATTACTTTTCACGATCGTAGCGGTCACGGGAATCGTAACTCTGATTTACACAGAAAGAATAAGCCATCGTCGGCCCCGTAGTTAACAAGTAGGAAGGCAGTGGGGGGAAAAAGAGGTACATCGTTTCGATATTCCGTACCGATAAATCATACTTTCCGATATAAACGCTCGTTCGCGTTACCCGCGAGCGACGTAACGCGGCTTTACGCTGAAAAATTGCTCGCTCTTAATTCCCGTCGACATTTAAAGGAACCCACTTAATTTCTCGTAATGGCCAATCATGGTTATTTATATGCACATTTATGTATGAACCTTCCCCATGGAGAAGTCATAAATGACCGTCGTACGCCGCGATGAATGGCGAAACGGTACGAAATTTTCGTCGACTCTCCAGCCAGCCGCGCTCACCTCCGCCCGATCGATAGTTAATATAAATGCTCGGTAATGAATAAAACTGGCTTGTCCGCGATGGGGGAGGGGCGAGTCGTTCAATCACACTGACTAATTAACCATTTTGGCGTAGGCACGTCCACGATAATACGCGATGGACGTAATTAACCGTCGGCGGTGTGTCTTGAGCAACGTCTAGGGTGTCCCGCTCTTAATCGTAACGATTTCATTAATTAAAAATAAACTGGCCCGATCGCAGGCGAATCCGGGGCTAAACATCGTTAGGCTAATTGGTGGAAGCCGAATTTAGTTACTAAGTAGGTTGTCGCCTGACGTGGCAGATCCAGGGGATCACTGGCAAGTGTTCAAGTACGCTTGTAAGTACAGAGAAGCTGACTTTTATAGCTGTCGAATGAAATTAATTCCAGAGATTAAGCCGACTTTGTAATCTTCCAGAGATGTTCTAATAAATGCCATTAATCAGATTTTCTATCGAGTTCATTATGTAAAAGAAAAAAATTGCTAAATAAACCTATGATTTTCCAGCCTTCCTTAAGGAAAGAGTAAGAGGCTTATTCAACCACTAAGCAGAGATTCGAAATTGAATCTTTCATTCCAAGCATGCCCCTTTCATCGAGCTACATGAAATCGTCGATCGAATCTTTCATCAGAGAAAAACGATCGTTCACCGCAACCAAAGAGTCGACAGAGTGGAGTGACATCGACACCTTTCAAAATTGAATCGAGAGCAACGCGTGCCGTTGGAATTTTTCCAGGCAATCACGTGAAACAGGCTAATGGCAAATGAAATGCCGCGAGGAGCGCAGCGTGTTCGGGCATTACGTTTAATTCGCTGCTACCATACCGACCCTACCGAATACCGTTACTCCGAATGCGCGTGCATTTCCAGTTTCTGTTGAATTTCCATTTTTCATGTCGCCGCCCGGATCACTGGCCAAAACGGCGAGGCGAGGATCGTCGGAGGTAAGAGATTCGATATCGAAGCGGCTGTGTTTGGTAATGAAAGAACGGTACTCGCCCGTACGGGTTCAGGGGTCACCGGCAAGTGGAATTGCAGCGGGCCAGAGAAAAACAGACGGAATATGTAATTATTGGGATCGTGGGTAGGCAGTCGGTAATAAATGTCGACAAGATCGCCCTTCTACCCCGAGCGCAGAGCACGGTTTGTCACGCGATCGCAGCTTTTAACAATACGCAGGCTACGGGATGCCACTGCCGCGCCGAATCGCCTCTGGAAAGGAAACTCCGCAGGTACACCGACGTTGAACCGATACCTTTAGCTCCTTGCTCGAACAGATTAACACGTTGCGTGCGGGTGACGTGTACGGTCTCGTCATGGGACTCTTGGGCCCGGTCCCAATAAATGTGGAAGGTGACGAAGAATTTTTCAGGTACCGAATTTTCCTTCTGCATACGCATTCAGTACGAACGTGTTCATCAGTATGTGCATCTCGTTACAAATTTGCAACGTTTTTCACCATGCTGCAGCTGTTTCTTGTATTTAGGTGAAGGTCAACTATTTTTGGTGCCGCACGCAATGTGTTAAGAGAAACAAATACGAAGGCCCCATTTATAATTCGTACTCTTGACGTCTTGATTTTCGGCTCACGAAGGGAATATTCTGAGCAGAGAGAGAGAGAGAGAGAGAGAGAGAGAGAGAGAGAGAGAGAGAGAATGCTTTGTGAATGATTTTGTGATAAAAAGGTCTTCAAAATCTGCCGTTATGATATTCTTCTCTTTAAAGATCAAGTCTTTTTTTCGTCTTTTCTGTTTTAAATTCATCTTTACCTTGTCATCATTCATGTTCTCTGTTGTGCAAAGTACCCCCGAGTGTAACCTTCCCGTTACATTTTTCAAGCTCTAAACTGATTGTATCGGGAAAGTCAGCTGCTCGTTTTTGCGCTGGAAAATGCGACGCCTGTCGTTCCACGTACTCGCTCCGTCCTGCAGGCTTGTCAATCATAATGCTAGTACGATGCAATATGGCATGAGTTGGCGGAAAAAGTTTCTTGGCTTTGGACACGGTAGCTTCATTGGAGCTTGTAGGCAAACTTGCTTCGGAATTATGCTGATCCCTATTTTATACCCACTTTGAGGAGTGGCTACTGTTAGGTGCAAGTTCACTCTTCCCATTTCCCTCCGAATTAATATGCAATTTGAACGTATAGCAATGAATGTACCGAGTTCTGAAAGGGTATCGTCTATCTGCCCGGACTAAACGTTACCTTGTAATGAAGCGAGCGGCGCGTTGCTAATCGGGAGTATGACCATAGAATCGCACGGATCCCGTGGAAAATCCTGAGAATAATCTCCACTTAAGTTGGCCAGCGGCCTAGGTGTCGAGGTATTCCCATCGGTGGTCTCTGGTCCCGTGGCCAATTATTATCTCCCCTGGGCCGGATGCCAGCCAAAAGAAAACCACTTACGTGACACGCTAATAATAGGTCCTTGCGCACCGGATTACCCGGAGCTTTTGTTCATTAGCGTACCATTTCGGTTTAATTGACACCTCTGACCCCGGCCCACTGGCTTATGGGCAAGTAATGGATATCCTCATCACTTTGTGAACGCCGACGGTCCGTGGTCTGCGCCAAAACCGATCAACCAGATATGCGATTCCCCCGCCCTGGCCGCGGACATTGTGCTTTCACGCTTTTTGCCACTTTCGATAGGTTAGATATTGGATTTGCCACAGAATGGTGGCTCGTTAGCAACGATTAGAAGCCAACGGTAACGAACCTTACTAAAAGTCTATCGATTTGAAGATTTATCCGGGGTGGGGTACATTTCTTTGTTCGACTAGATGTCGAGGTGTAGCTCAGTTTTCAGAGTCGCACCAAGCTTTCATTCCACTATCAGTAAATTAATAATATATTTAACAGCACTAATCAAAGTTTAATGTTTCTTTTTTGTTACAGGTAAGCGTACTGTGAATTGTGCCTAAGCAGATTCGTGGGTAAGCCCAAGTCTCTTTAAAAATCGTTTAATTTACGATCTTTGTCTTCAAGTCTGAAAAAGTAAATCGGTTTGAAGATCGAGTAATGAAGAATTGTCATAACACATGACCTTACACTGAGTAACAAGTGCTGTTCAGAAACATTTGCCGAGAACAGTGTTTGGGTATCGGAGTAACGCCACCCAGGTGTCCTTTCGAGTAGTTTCGCCACTCTGTCCGATCCATTACCGAATTAATGCAGAGAAATCTGGTAATATATTCGTAAGTCGATTTTTTTCATCATCGTCGACTGGTTCCTTTGTGAGCACATTTCAAGCGAAATCGCTCGGACACCGACTCGGGCTTAATCACCGTAATCGCTTCCCAAGATTATTAACCCCCTCCGAGGAGGAGGCGCATTACGGGCTGGCATGCCGCAAAAAGCACTCTACTTTCTCGTCCACCTTTTCATCTGTGGTTCTTGTGCGCAGAAATCGATCGATTCCTCGGGCCCTTGCACTCGAAACCGATTGTGTATACCAGTGATCTCGACCGGCCGCTATGCCACGGCGGTCGACCCGTTCCTTTTTTCACCGGCGGAAAAAATAACGAGGCAATTTTGTATCCGTTCGGCACGCCGTTGACGCAACGTGGACCGCTTCTTCTCGGGTCGAATTTTAATCGCTTTCACTCTTGTTCGACCGTGTCCCAGTTTTTTCATCCCGGGCGAAAGTCTAGCGGGAAATAATGAGGGGCGACACAAAGAAGCAGCCCGAAGAAAATGAGTAACACCGTTTCTTTTTTCAATGAAATTACGTTGCAATCTCAACTTTGCTATATTGCGCGTTCACGTCGTACAGGGTGTACCGTAATTCACGTTGAAATGAATAAAACTCCAACGAATGGCAGGAGTATCTCCGTTAGAAGATGAACGTTCACGAAATCACACGACATCTTGCATCTCGTTACTTTCAAATGTATGCGCGAAAGAATTAGGAAAGAATTCGATTGATCGACGCGAGCTCTGTCTTCTCCAAATTCGTCGAAATTCTTTGATTATCATGAGGGAACGTCGCTGTAGTAGGTGTGCGCATGGGAGAATTGAGAGTGCTCGGCTTTATTACCGTCACATGCTCGCGATTCTTTTGTTTCGCCGCGAAATTGCCTCGGCGTACGTGTGCAGCCCGCATTCGGCTTCCGCCTGGATGCGATTCCACAGGATGCGGCACAGGAAGAGACACGTGGCCGTCCAGACGATTCGTTTTCGAGTTGATGAGAAAATATCCTTTCCCGTGGACGAGCTCATCTCCTGCTTGCCAGAGCCACTTGGGGGCGGGGGGGGGGGGGGATGAAATAACCCTGTCGCGGGCCTTTGAAGCGGCATCGCGCGACAGTAAGATAGTGCATCCGAGAACGAGTGCGCTGCAATCGAGAGACGCGACTTCGTATCGAGTAAATACGATGGTGAGCATGTTCAGGCCGGGATCTTAATCTTCTTTGCATATTAGCTGGTAGCGATAAGGTGCAGATGAAGAATTAATAGCGCTGTTATGCGTGGAAGCTTCGACTTAATATCCCCTGCGAGAATATAGCTCTATGAACGTGATATCACTGTTAATGGATATTGACACGTTACACTGTTTTCTGAAAGCGAAAATGAAGGATTACATGGTACAGCTTCTGGAACTTTTGGAGGCATCTTAATGCAAAGCTTGTAAACTAATGGAGTATCTCTGTCGAAACGTCAGAAAGGAAACAAAGGTCGCAACCGCGGAACTTTCATCTCGCATCTAGCTGACTTTCTGAATCACGATGTAATATTTTGATCATCAGTCACGTAGATGGAGCGAACCCCTGGGAAATCCAAGTCAAACATCACGAGGCGTTACCAGTCCCGTTGAGGAGACAGTAATGGTAGCCTAGGAGTACAACAAATCCCACTTTGCGAAGTTTCAAAAGTTTTATAACGACGCGTATATATTTCACGGAATATCTCGCGGCAGCGTATGATTGACGGTGGGAATCTGCTTCTCGTCAGACGTCATTAAAGATTCGCACTCTCGGTGATCAGTGGGCAAACGGGTAACGTTTCCAAAACGTCATTACGCATTCGTCGTATTTACATAAAGGGGATTAGCATGCATATAGTAGGAGGGTAATTGACGTGACCATAGCACGGGTAGCACTAATAAATGGCCAAACTTGATCTAATTATCCACCGTCGCGACGTATTGACGTGTGCGCGTCGAAACGCCCCTCGCTAATTTCAATTCTCCACCCCCGCCGCGTAATTGCACCTATTTGCTTATGCTCGATTGTCCCGCGGCGTTCGACACAATCGTTCGTTCATTCCTTTCGTCCGTTTGTCCCCCAGAGACCAGAACGCGTGAAATCCCGCGCGTATCCATCGCTGATGATTCGCGCCGCATTTTTCATCGTTCTATCCCCTAAACGCTAATCAGTTTTATTTAGTGAACAATAGTGCCAACGGCGGACTTTTGATATTGCGAAACTTAGTGTATCCAGCTCGCCAACATCGATTTTCACGCTCAGTGGAGCGTGTGCACGAGTAGCTCGTCTATTTTTTATCCTGCTGTTTTATATTATTAACGTGATGTAATCAGTTTCCCCGTCGGCGATTAATTCGCGTGAGAAATTGCAAATATGTAGATGTATTCACGCGTCACTATACAAATCTGACGCAACGCTCGATAATGATTGTAAATATTTAAACGTAAATATTTAACCCGTTTCACAATGATTCGACTAGATCGATTGTTAGAACATAATTATCGCGGTTGCATCGTCCGCCACCGCCTGTTCCCTCGTTTAACTTATCCGCTTACGTACTCGCTCGCGATACGGTATTATGTCAAATTTTCACAACGAGCTCCCGCTTGCGAGAAACCTTAGGTAGAGGAATCCTACTTGCCCCTAATTGTTTAAGGAACCGGAAACAGGAATCCTCGTACGATGCTACGGGAGATTTCCTCAGCGTCCAGATTCGTTAAAAAATGTATATAGAAGAAGTCTGGCTACTTTAAGAATATTTTACTAAATCCACGTTCTAACAAGTACTGACCTCAGCCACTCAGCTCTCAAGCATTAGATAAAAAGAAAATCAATAGTTGTCAATTTAGAGTTGAAGCTGGAAAGTTATTTGGCAGAATCTTTAGTGGTTGGAGATGACCAGCGGAAGATTGGTCGTCCAACTGTTCAGTGCATCGAGGGGCAGCGAAGGTGAAATTTCCTCGAGGCTCTCTCGCCCCTTTGTCGGCGGGACGAAAATGTTCGTTCGTGCTTTAGTGGATCGCGATTGACCGTAGACCGTCCAGGAACCATTATGTTCGCGGAGTCACGATAACATCGACGAGTTATCGTCCCGTGGTTCCTCAAAGCCGCTTGGAACACGATAACGCTACCATCGCGAGGAACACGGCTCTTGTTGCCGGGTTTATGTATCACCCCGTAACTGCGCCGCTAAGAGGGCCATTCCAGGCTGCATTACTTTTTGAAACTACACCGCTCTTCCACCGACCACGGCGCGAAAAGCTCGTTCCACGCGGTGTTCCTACGCCAAGATGTTATCGTTGTGTACGACCTGCCCTTATTATCGTGTTGCTTTATCGACCCGATTACTGGCAAGGGCGCGAAGTCGATTTCACCTGTCGCCCGGTAGCTCGTGCGATGCTAATGCGGGCATTGTGCGCGATTTAGTGGGCGTACGAGAGCAGTTTGTCAACGGTGTTCTGTATTTGGGGATGGTAATCATGACGGAGTGCTTCACTTCCGCCGGAACTACTTTTAATCATCTCCATAACAATTGGTATTTGGTTAGATTCACATATTAACCAGGTTTTTATGTGGATTTTAATCCCATCATTGCTCATCTGCATGCCTTTATCCCTCCCAACGACGCACGATATACTTATTCCAGAATTTTATTTCCATAACGCATCCGTACACTTTTCATCCCCTATATTTCTCCCCTGGGTGGATGAGCTTCGGTAAACATTACCTCTCCAAGGTCGATACTCGAATTTACTCGTAAGTAAACCTGCCTCGCATACTGACTTAATTAAGACGACTAGAAGAGAACGAAAACGACAAACAGGAATAAATGGAAATGGAGGGAAATCCAGGGGGGGGGGGCGGCGGTTCTTCGCTCGCGCTCGAGTTCCTACGGCACTTCACCCCCTCACAATCCTCTCCCCTTCGATAGTTTCACGACGCCTCCACGGCCTCTTATTTTCCCGTATAACGAGCGTATCAAGAGAATCGTTCTAATTACTTATCCGATTATGGCCCGATTATGCCGCCAATTTAACCCCGGACACACACGCTCGCGAACAACTCTGCACACGGTCGCGGATGGTTCGTTTGTTTTGCCACCTGCCAGCGCGCTGCCATTATGCTGACAAGGCCGCGTGACGATGTGAACGCTGATTACGTTTTCTCGAGGGTCGCCGTAATTAACGTTGTTTCGCGCCTCTGAATCGCCCAATTTCACTCGTCGGGGCCGCTGCTTCGTCAGGGCTCCCCGAGAGGGGGGCGGGGGAGGCGAATTCGTTAACGTCGGGATTCCTAGAGCGACGGGTATTCAGAGGGAGCACCGAAAGAAGAAGCGCGCCACTCCTTGCCTAAATCGTGGGAGCTGAGACTTGCACGATAAATGAAAGCAAGAGGTGCTTCGTCTCGCTTTAACAATAATGTATTTAGGTAATTTGCCTTAAGTAAGCGCAGGTATTAACAATAATCAAGAATCGTAGAAATAAATATGATCTCAGAGTTGAAAGTCGAACCTCGATGAACAAAACCGAGCAGGGATCTACGCGCGCTTACTACCCTGTCACCTTTTCACGACGGGACTTTTATTCGTCCGCTCGAAAAGCCCCGGCGGTCCATCGAACGGTGGAAACTCGATTACGAGCCTTCACAGAAGACACCGATGAAAAGCGTGGATCGGCTCGATGCCCGTTGGCCCGTGAAAGCGGGCACGTTTTCGCGAAACGGCGAAACGGCGAAACGGTCGCCGCGAGAGAATACACTGGTACCTGACGAGCGCTGGAACGCTGGCCG
This sequence comes from Andrena chrysosceles, assembly GCA_963855975.1. Lineage (NCBI taxonomy): Eukaryota > Metazoa > Arthropoda > Insecta > Hymenoptera > Andrenidae > Andrena > Andrena chrysosceles. The sequence goes on along the minus strand of OY979766.1, from coordinate 1,011,083 downwards.
GTACAAGCGAAAGAAGATTTAATTGAAACGGCCCGGGTCCACGTTACGTCGAACCGCGCACACCCCCGACAGATCTATCGATTGACCGTGCACACAGGCAGCGCTTTCTGTCGCGCGCCAACTTTTTTAATTAATTTCCACGGCCGGAGCGGTTGGAAGGCCCGTTTCATCTCTTTGGCCTTTTCCCAGCGGTGTTCCACGGTAGCGGGCGAGCCCGCGAATCCGTGCCCAATCATGTTCGGTAATTACTCGGTAATCGGGCCGCGCGTTACGGGGGTGCATGGTCGCGATCCCTCTATTCGGTTAAGTGGGATAATTTGGCGACGCGACGTCATCGAAAGCCCGATAATTAAATTCGTTCGCTTGCGTCGCACGCTCGATTCGCGCTCGCCTCACACTTCTCACAGTTTATTCATCGCGCGCGCTTTATCCGTAGAGATTTAGAGAGCAATAAGGTGGGCGCGATACCCAGTCCATTCTTTGCTTCGATGCCGGGACCTCGTTGTTGGCAAAGGAACGTCACTGTTCGTTCCATTCGATTCACGTAGCACGGTTTCACCCCCGCGCCCGTTACGCGCTAGCGTCGCCACCAGCATGTTTTTCCTGTCCCGTCCAAGTTTACCCATCCGCCGAGCGGAAAAGGGAACCATGGGTTCAGCTTCCATCGTCTTGGTGATTAGCTCTTTTCTCGAGTGCTTGTAAACATTGCTGAGGGGATTGTTTTTTCTTCTTGCCAGTGAAAAGTTTCGGACGGCGGGGCGACTTCGAAGAGGTTAGTAATTCGAGATCGATCGGTGATGTGTCGTTTGACCTGTAAACGATAGGATCCAGTCACAAAAATGAATTCACCCTCTATGTTAGAGAAAAGCACGCGGACACCCAGGAATGTTGAAATAGGGTTCATTTCCATTCGATTCGAATCGCACACGGGAGAACGAATTCAAGAGCACTCACTACCCACTCCGCAGACGGCAGAAGTACGTGTAATCGTCGGGTACACGTGTCCCGTTCCCCGTCACCCAGTTATTATCGATTGCCGCGAGAAAGTTGGACACGCGTGCCGCTGAATGCGCGCATAATGAGGGGCCGCGAGTGGCGCGAAAAAGCCATTCGGTGTCGTCTTTCAGCCGGTTATGGATCACTTTTGCCGCGCGTCGATTTTCCGCGACATAATAGAGAGAGGAGGAGAGGGGGTATCCAGGCGGTGGACGCGCGCGCCCATGATTGAATGCCACCGACGAAAAATAAACCAGGTCGACGGGTATAAAACTGTGCAACGTGACACCATTGTCCACCGAATGGAGGAGCAACGCCGTCCATCCCCGCCGGGCCACGCGGCCTGGGGTGTCGTCCCGTGAAAAATGCTCCCCGTTGACGCAAATAAACTTCCTCAACGGGGGTAATGGATATACCCACGGCACGTTTCTCCCGGTGTCGACCCAAATAATAACCGCTTCGTCCTGGATGGCAGCGGTGTGTTTCATCTTCCGCTGCCCCGCCGCACCGGCCGGATCCTTGTTCGTCTATCTGCGCGACTGCGGCCCAACGCATCGTTCCTTATTAATGGTCAGACCGCCTGGCCGCGAATCGTGTCTCTGTTTTACAGCCTTTAATCATCCGTGCAGATGCGCTGGAAAATCTAAAGTTGCCGGCTGCAATGTGTCAGAGAGTCGCGCGCCGCGTAATTGGGCCTTGTTAAGTGCTTCGCTGAGAATCGTATATTATCGCCGGCGATCTCGCTGATCCTGGGACAATTTGCCCGCGAAGGAATCAGGGAGACTTCTCCAAGTTATTGGCTAGCAGTTGCGTTAATAATCAGCGCGGTGCTCGATGTCGGCTGATACCGTTGGAATACAAGTGAGAAGTCTTGGAGTTACTGCATTAGTGTAAGTACGGTAGTGTATATCTTGGCGATAGTTTTTGATAAAACATGAGTAACTGCGGGAGTCGTTAAATCTTGTTGACGGGAACACGAACAAGGCGCTTTGCAGAAATGAATTAAATACATGACGCGTTGAATTGATGAGGGAAATGCGTGAGATTCGTTTCGCCGATTTCAAGGATTCATGACCATGAGGAAAGAGTCGCGCAATGTTTCATGCGGACTACTGTAGTTATAATTCTCGGATTGACCTAACGATTGGTCGGTGAAATTGGTGTTCACAGTGTAGAGGAAAATGCCTTCTCAGCCTGCTATACATTAAGTTACATATTCGGAACGGTTTGGTGGAGAGATTCACCCTGGTTTCTTCGGTTTCGCCAGATTTCGGTGACTTATCTAACCGAAGAAATAGTTTGCCCGCGAGTTTCTCAATCTTGGAACTCTGCCATAAACTCGGTTCACCGAGCCCTGTTTCCAGTTTCACGGGATATCGGTAAATCACCTGCCTGCGAAAATCATTCATTCGCGAATATCTCGATTCTCGGATCTCCCTTTCTAAAGTCGATCGCCGCGCTCTCGTCGTGGCCCATAAACTTCTCGTAAAACCTACGCGATTACCCAAGCCCTGGCCAATCTCTGTTCCCTCGGCGATCCTGTATTAATACGAATTGACACCCGTCCGTGGAAAAATCTGTGGCGCGTTGCACGGAGTCGCCTCTGCGCGAGACCGAAAGCGTACCTATGCAAAGGAGAGCGACACTCGGGCCTCTCCAGTCTCCCTCCTCGCCCCTTGCCAGCCGTCGAAACGATACAGCCGTGCTCGCGCGCTGAACTTTAAAACCCCTCGGCTAGCAGAATGGAATCGTTGGAGCGTGGTGTAAAATATATTCTCACTGGCTAATAACACGCACGATATGATCGGCTGGTCACGCGCGGGAATGTAACGGTGTCAAGAGTCGGCGGCGTGGCTATCAAGTAGAACGAAACGCTTCCAATATTCCGTCCTTTATGCGCGACGGCGATAATAGCGTGTCGCAAAGCGGAATCGAAATTATACCCGGCGAAACAGGAGGACATAATCGGCACGAGGACTCCAAGATTGATTTCCACTTGGCCGTTGGCGTGGCATAATGTCTTGGGCCAGGGACACGTAGCCATAAGTGAGTGGAAGGAAAGCTTCTATAGGGTCTAACTTATGCGCTGACGTTTATGGTCTGTACTCTGTACAGTGTAATTGTTCAGATTTAAGATGGCGGAGTTAAAGGTGGTGGATTGCAAGAAATTGAGGATTAACTTTCCTTCGTGTATAGCCGGAAAGTGGCTGTATGACAGCGACGTGTCATCAGTATTGTAATTCATTGCTATTCACGGCTCCATCTTCGTTCGAACGTTTATTAATGGCCCTTCGAGAGAACACGGGCCTTTTATAAGTTAATTCCGTCAGCTGGGTGTCCGTAATCGAACGAAGGAGCGGAGGGAAGGTACAGGGACGAAATAACCCATCAGTCGAAGGAATGTTTTTACGAGGGCACAATAAAGCTCGGCGCGAACACGCCAGCCGATTTGCGAGCGTCCAAGATCCAGCGCTCGCAGTAAATAAAGCGCGCAAAGTGTCGGCTTTGCTCGTCGCTTTTCGCTCGTCCGCTCCTCCGCTCCCCTGCTCCCCTGCTCCCCTGCTCCCCTGCTCTCCTGCTCCCCTGCTCCCCTCTACTTCACCCGTGACCAGCGCCGACAATGAATTCCTGCCGACCTCGGGGTTGCAGCAGCGGGCAAAGAGAAAAACGGGGACGAGAAAAAATACGGCGGGTCTCCAAGTTCATTTAACGGCGCCGAGAACTTCATCCGCTGGCCGTCTTTCTCTCTCCTACGTTCTTCCGCCCCCTCCTTTCTTCTTATTGCGTCTGGCCGGCCGTATCTGGTCGTGTCTCCCGCACCTATTTCGCTGCTTCTGCCTCGGGAAGAGCGTCGACTAATTTCCGGCCGACAGGCCGACTCCTTTTCCACTTGGCCCGCGATTTACCGCGCCGCGTAACCGCGCAAACTGTCTTCGCCGACGTAAATCCTCCTCCTCGATAAAACCCATCGCCGATATCGAATTGTTTAGCAGGGAATACAGCGTGCACGCAATTCCACGGGAATGCTAGTGTTTTGTGATTGATAGTTAGGGACCGGAGTAGAGGTAATAAATACATTAGTGGATATACAGGCATTCTGTGTTTGTTCATACAGTGTTTGAAGAAAAAGCGCTGTTATGGTATCGTGTAAGAAGGGTGGCAAGAGTCTTGGAGGGCTCGTGCGCGCTTCTTTGACAGCTGATGGATTAAAGGGCGGGAACGCGACGAAAGAGGGAAGAAGGGTCGGAACTCATGGAACAAACGACGCGCCGACGGTGTGAATGACCTTGCCGCTTATTGCTCGCCAGTCCAACGGGTTGACAGCGGATATGCAAATACCCGCTCATAGCCTGTCAGAGGCTGTCCTTCCGTCCCGCTCCCTCGCACCTTTTCTTTGCTCGCCCCGGTGCTGTTTGCCTCTCGGAACCCGTTTCTTCGGCCTGGCTATGTATTCCGCGAAAACGGGACTCGCACAATGCCTCTGTATCCTACTGCTCTTCATCCGCGATAACGTCGAGTAACCTGAATAACGTTATTGTGCCCGGCGACGACGTTCAGTTCGAGTTGACAGTTGCTTCCAGGCGATGGAAAATAATTGGTTTCTATTAAACCGAGAAAATCACGATCTTCCTTTGATTCTAATAGTTTCTGATCTACGGAATACTACTTTCGAAAAACACCCAAAGTAGACAAAGTGTTAGTATAAGACTTCAACGACCCATTTCCATCAGAAACGAACGATCACCCATCAAGATTCTACCATCCAAAAGAAAGATTGTTATTTTTAGGAAAAAGACGACGGAGACTCGTGAGACGGCGACATTCCGCGATTCCTTTCGCGGATTCGAAACCGAAAGCGCGCGACGATTGCCGCGAGCGTATCCTCGTTCGAAAGCCTCACGCACACGCCGCGGGTCAGACCCACGCAGGCGCGTTTTCATTCACGCGCGTCGCTTCTCGTGAATGGCACGAGAAAAGCGTGGGCGGACGTTGGAACGCGCACAGGCTCTCTCTCTCTCTCTCTCTCTCTCTCTCTCTCTCTCTCTCTCTCTCTCTCTCGAGCTTCTCTCGCCTAGAGCCCGCTGCTTCTTTTCCTTGAATGAATTTACGCCGTATGCGCGTCGCTTCTTCCTGGACCGTGCTTCTCCGGTTTTACTTTTATCTCGCTACGGTCTTCGCTCCTCATCCCCCAGGTTTTCCCTGTTTCGCCCCCGTCCTCCGCATCGCCTGTTCGCGGCTCTCTCGGTGATTTGTTCGAGCCGCTCGAACAGCCCGGATTGGATTCTTGTCTCCGGGGTCGCGTACGTTCTCCTTTCTCTCGAAACTTGCTGCTGCTTTGCGGTGTTTTATGGAAAACGCGGGCCTGAAGAAGGGCGGCTCGGTACAGTGGCTCGGGAGGCAGGCGCCCTTAAACAATCTGCCCGCGATGTATCTATCGCGAAAGTTTCGATGGAAACGCCGCGGAACTTCTATCCAATTTCGTCCACGGAACTCGGTGCATCCAGTTATCGTCCCGTCGGCGCTCCCACTATGTCGTCGATCATTTGTTCATTGTAGGGTACCTCTAAAAGCTATCCTGCAAGTAAACGTGTTTTTCGGAAATAATAAACGTACGAGTGCATCTAACAGCCTTTGCCCAGAGACACACAGATAATTGCAGCTGAATCCTGCTTTCAGCGCTTTGACTCGAGGGTACTATTCTGTTATCCGTTTCCACGACTCCCAGCCTCATCAAAGCTATCTGCAACGTGCCACTAGCTCGAGTCACCACATTCGATCGACGGCCACGACAGTCGACTCCGATACGGTTACGTCTTCTAATTTCAATCAGAATATCCAACCTTCTGCTCCCGCTTCCGCACTATTCGTACGTGTGGAGAATCGACGACGAAACTCCGCAGGCATTTCCGCGGGCAAACTCCTCCGTTTTCAACCCCTACCGCTCCCTCTCCGTAGACATTCACCTAGACCCCTCCGCCCGGTCGTTTCCGTTCTCGTTGTTCGCGAAAGATCCGTATGATCCGATCCCAGGGGCAGGGGGGAGGTCACCGGTGTTTCCCCTTCGAACGCTAGGCCGAGAACAGGGTGGGCGGCTTATCGACTTTACGTAACGTCGTCGAGGCGGTAATGACGAACTGCTCCGTCGAGGGATACTTAGCCAGAAGATCAACATACCCCACCCCGTCGTTTCGCGGCGCCCGGGGATGGGTAATGTTTCCCTGTCTCGTCCCGGGGGAGGCCGACGCTTCGGAGATGGCTGCGAAAGGGTAGCTGCCTCCTCGGCTAAAGAGGTCCAGACTACCGTCATCATCGCACAATGTCCTGTTTGCGCTGGCAAACCAGCCGTGTAATGAAAGCTCGCGGGACACACGAGGCGGGCGTGTGCGTAACGTGGGATCGCTGATGGCGGGGGCGAGTCGCACGGGCGCAGCGCGCTGTCACGGCACACGTGTCAAAGCGTAATTGCAATTTGCAGTTTAGTTCGGCGCACTCGGAGACTTTGGTAATTAAGGGTACCCATGCCCCTTGCACAGGGCCGACTGAGCCCCGAAAGGGCAGAGGCGGAGTAAATCGTTTCGCCGCGGCAAGTAGGTACGAAGACGCGGGGGTTAATTCTCGGGTAAGCTGAGCGTGTAATGAAAACTGCGGACCACTAGCAACCTGGCAGCCTCGAATCGCGACACACAGAGCGGTGCCCTGAGAGGAAAAAGCAAAACCACCAGAGGTTGTACGGTTGTTGCAATTCTGTTTCGAATGAAATCTGCAGTGTGCAAATCGTACGAAGATGGCAACGGTTCACCACAAGCATCGCGCAACACCCGGTTCTCATAATTTTCAACCTAACAGCCTTGTTTCCAACGATCATCAGCAACGTTCTCGCGCTATTCCTTATTCATCCCCGCGAAAATAATCGCTACTACTTTGTTACGTATCCCAGCGAGAGGTCGCCGTTCTTATCGAACCGAGAAACGCAGCCAGGGAAAATAACGTTCACCGTGCACTCTCTGCGGTCAACCGAGTGGCGAGCAACTATTTTGCCGACTGTTTACCACGGTTGCTCCACTCGTTTCTCATGTTTTTTCTCTTCCTTTTTACGCCCGCCGACGACAGCCTCGCGGCGAGATTCTATCCACCGTGGAATACACGATCCCGGCGAGAGAACGCTGCCAACGCGCGGAAATTCTTTATTTTACAGACAAGCACTCGCGCCCCTCCGCCGAGGGACCCACTGGATCTCTTTCCTCGCGAGATTTACGAAAAAAAATATTTCCACCGCTTTTTCTTTTGACATTTCCTCTTTTTCACGTTAAAATGATAGGGCTTCCATTCTGTATTGAATTAATTTCAATTGCACATAATCAGGACGATTGATTGTCTTCTTCTCCTCCCCCTACTTGATATCATTCGTTGAATCGCGCATTAAATAAAACTCTCTCCACAGTGTTGGCTGCTCTGTTTGTGGTATTTTGAGGGAAATTCAACGATATATTTCGTTGATTCAATTTTCTGCTGCCGAGTAATCAGAGTAATACTAAAGCAGAGAGCGTCACAGGACTTGTTTATCCACGACTCACCCGTCGCTTCTAATTATCCAGCTTAATCTCGCCTCATCCTTTAATTTCATGGTGTAGCTGCCACGGACGGTCCCTGGCGGATCCATTCGCTTAAGAAAACCGATTGCTTCCCATCTTTACGATCGTGAGAGACGTTTTGACACTAACCCGCTTACCGCCTACCGCTTCTGTGTTGCCACTTCATTCGGCCGGACGTTTAACGCGTGTAACCTCTTACGGAAGTTGCTGTATCGACGCGCGACTCGAGCTGTCACGTGTCGCGCGAGCTTTTCGACTCTACGCTGCTCGACTCTCCACTGACGGCGAACAGAATCGAGATATTCTATCGCGAATCCCATTCACGGGCCGTATTGTAGGAATGTTGGATAGCCGGACAGGTTCAGTGAAGAATCTGTTTATTGAACGCCGAGCAAAGAAGTCCTGCTCCAATCGAATTGACCGTTCAATTGACCTGTTCACCATCGTCGTTCTGGTTATTGGCCCCCATTTTCCCGCGCTGGGAATCGTCTTAATTGGAATTCCTTAGTGACCAGGAAGCAGTAAACGAGACGTTAACGCGTCACGATTCGCGTTAGACCAGGCGCATGCATTTCCCCGCGCCGTTCGCCTCGTTCGAGTCTCACCTGCTATCAACAGTGTACTCAACTTGATTGTCAATGACCCTAAATTAACGCAGTTGCCAAGCGCCTCGGATTAGCCATCCGTCGTTGCGATGAGGCAACGACGACGCAGCCGTTGCTCCGCTCTTCCGCCATTCCTGTCCTCGGGCACGCTGTTAATTCGCCGTCGACCCGGTTGAGTGCTTGAAACGTGCCAGAAAATTTCACAGCGAGCTCCAAGCTCGTCGTTCCAGGAATTAGCGCCTATTTAATTGCGTCCGACTCGTTGGCGGATCCTTGGAACGTATTTCTGCCGTTCTGGCACCGTTGGCACTTCAGTAGGGGCGGGTTTCGATATCTCTGACTGAATCTAAGTGAATAAGATTTTGTTGAGATCAATTTTGATTGACGATCTCCGATATTTAATGTTCTGAAAAGGGTACACGGGCTGTTATGCTTCTCGAAAAGGAAAGCGGTTGAACTGTCGGCGGTTTGGGGTTAATATATTTCGTACCCCTGCAGGATTTAGAGGGAAGAAGGCAAAAGCTAGATTTATGAAGTAGAACGCGATACAATTCTTCTCCATTCTCTTGGCAACGCATCGTCCTACTTCCTCCTTTACATTCATCGAGGGACTCAACAACTCTGACGATCTTGCAGCAACCTCGTTGGCGATAGTTGTTGGCGTGCCGATGTTTAACGAAGGTAGGTATAACGCGGAGGGCGCGTGGTTATGCAAGCGCACGGGCGCAATGCTGGATATGCACTTAGCCCCGGCGAAAATTAAGGGCATCATCGTTTTAATTAAAATCCTCCGGTTGCGAACCGCCATCAGTTTATGTAAATCGCGCTGATAAATGGCTCGGCGTGATGTACGATGAAGTTGCCTGGTTATCTCGATTTCCGTGACCGGACTGGCCACACTTTTAAACGACCGTTTACATTTTACAGCTCACTCCGATCCCATTCAACATAGTGCTTTAATTTCTGTTTAACGTGTTTATCACGAGCTTATTTCAACCCCGCTACACACGTCCGCAATGCATTTATACCACGCACTTTTGGCACTGCCTTAACCTCCCCTGACGAACATTTTGAACATGCAACTATGTTTCACTCCACATAACTACTTAGGTATCCTCGTTCTATAGATAAAACAATTTCACAGCGAAATTACAGCCGTCTAGCGTAAGACGATGAAACATTCCGTTAATAGACCTTGAAAACAATGAAGCCACGTGCGCCACAAAAAACGGCAGATAACAAATGACGATGACCATGGGCCTCTTTCGCTTCGTCACTCGAGTAAAGCGCGAAAGCGAGTGTGCAGCAAAGGGATTGGAAAAAGATAAACTTACCGTCCGTTCGATAACGTAAGTGCGACGACTAAAAGCGCGTGTTCCTGTTCACGTGTCCGTGAGCATAAGTTTCTGATAGGACCTATCGAGGGCCCGTTCAAGATTCCCTTGCAGTTGGCGTACGTCGCGGCGCGGCGTCGCCGCGGTATGCAGATCTCGTGTACCTGGCTGGCTTTAAGTGCCGCGTAATTCAGTCGAGGAACCCCTGACCCTTTTGCATCCCATCCTGACCGTTTCGCGTCCCCGTCCCCCCCCCCCCCTTTCGCTACCCCATTCCCGCGAACGCCCTTTCCACCGTGTTTCTCCATTTCCTCGGCGTACACGCGCCTTCCTGCTAACGGTGGAAAATGGAGGCACGTTTACGTAACCTCTTATAAAGTGGTTCACTAGCCCCTACGTGGTCGCTCATCCGTTTCTACGAAGCTACAATTTGTCTGCCGCGAAACATTTTTCTCCCGTCCGTTTGATCGTCCGATCGATAAACGTAACGCTGCAAGATTCGCTCTGGATAACGTACTGGCCATCGTGTACTGCATGCGGAATGATTTATCGCGGCTACGTGGCGGTTAAGACTGATCGATGCCCTTTTTTGGATAGGTTTCGGGGAGGAACTGATTGTGCGGCCTCATTTTTTCGTATTGTAAGCGATTTTGAGGTAACCAAAGAAGGGGATCTCGCGAATGAGTCTTCTCTCGTCAGCGGCGCAGTTGAAGGGATGAAAATATTTTGAATGCAAATTCAGTAAAAGTCGTTAGGTGGTTAGAATAATTTATTTTAAAGAATAAAATTTAGCTTTCTTTTTACAAGGCCCCTTCTTTGGGGGGTGCCAGGGTCCTTGGCCCCCTTTGGGCGCGCCACTGTCTCTCCTGCAAATTCTACCCTTTAAAATCACTGTGTCCCCGTTGTTTTAGAAATTGAAACGTCTGACTTTTGCCACCCTTGTGCTTACTTTTCACGTGCACATTGATTTAATATCTGTTTACACGCAGCCTGATTTCCGGGAAATATCAATTTCGCGATTAGAAGTAACTCGATGACAACTGATACAGACTAATTTCCTGCGGGAGAGAAGGGGTCCGAATCGCTGCGCGCACAATATCAAATGCAAAGTGTACATTGAAAAAACTGGTTCCCCGCGTGATACAACATGGTTGCACTTATAATTACACGCATGATATATCGCCGGCGCGGTAGCAGGGACTCGTTATCGATGTGTCTGACTTTCGGTACACGGGCCCTGGGTAATTGTACCGTGTTACCCGGTTTCGTAATTTCTCGCCGGCCGGTCGCTTCGGCGATTTTTATTGATCGAACATGCAACGGGCAGACTCTAGACGAATTAAGCAGCGGCCGGCAGATAGACACCTCCGGTTCGTATTATCAATCATTACCGATTATACTCGAGCATCGGGGGAGGAGGGGAAAGAAATTGCGCTTTATTGAAGAAGCAATCTCGCGTCGAGGCAGCGTTCTTCATTTCGCCGCGTGTAGGACGTCGGGGAACGAGTTGAGATGCAAAAGACACCATCCGTGTTCCGGCGGCCCTGAATTATTCATAGGTTTTAATACAAAAGCGTCTTCGTTTCGTCGATTTCCATTAAATTGCGATACGTTCGTTTCGTTTCATTAACCGCTTAAACCGCCTTCGCCGAGGCCGCTTTCTTGCGGTTCCGATCGTCCCAGATACGTCTCCTAACTTCCTGTAATTGAGAAATTTCTTATTGGAGCCGGCCACGAGGTGCTCTCGGGCCGCCGAGAGCTCCCACAAAAATTAAACGGTGCCTGGAAATCTCCGCTGAAAAGACCTGTTAAGGTTAACCGTCTCAGCGATGGTAGCGCCTGAAAATTATCCTTAAATTAAGGATCTCTTCTCGAGTCAACTACAAAACCAAGTGATCAGAATTCCCACAGTCTAAATGTGGTGAATTACCAACAAGTACCCAAGTCTTAGCTTACAATTAGTCGTAACGCGACCCAGTCCCTCGATAGAGGAGCGTCCAATTTTTCCACGTGTAGCTCTCGAACGGCCAGCTAACCAATGGCAGGTTCATCTTACCAGGTTTCAAAGGCGAAAAGACCTGGTGTATACCTTGCGTGCAGCTTGTAACGCGAGCAGAGCCCTGAAAGATCATCCGATTAAGAGTAGCAAGCTACGATCGGACGCCATGATACCTCAAGTGTACGGGATATAAGGTGTAGGAAACACACACTCGTACAGATCTACCAGCGTGTTGTGTCAGGTATTCCAATCCCACGGATTAACGATCGACTGAAAAATAAAATTTACTGGCTCGTGATTTCGTTTGGCTCGCGTGATGCTCAAAGGAGGCAAATGAGCGTGAAAGGCTGCCATTGCCCGCGATACGCATGAATTAACGCAGGCATCTGCGACTAACGTGCTTAATCACGAACTCCAGTCCACATTCCTAGCGAAAATCGGTGGGTCGAAGATACCTACGTCCGCAACCGAGCGCTGTAGATGTAATCCTTTTACGTTACCTGCGTGCAGCGTGCAGAGAACCAGCGTGTACTATGCAAAAATCGGCAGCTCTTGTGTACAAAAAAAAGCATTTCATCCGCGGTTTCTGGAAACAAGAGACCATGATAAAATTTTTTGGTATCTTGCACGCGCCCACATTCTGCCCACGTGCAGCACGTATTCACGGAGTTTCACTGTTTCGCGAAACACGCGCGAGAAAATGAAAATACGAGGGGAATAATCCCTTTGTTCTCTTTCCCATGAATATTCCGTAGCCCTGCGTTCCGTGGAAAAGCTTTCCATCTACAGCAGAGCCTCAATTATCGGAGCACCGCTTGTCCGAATTTCTAATTATTCGGAAATCTGTTACCTGAAGTATCGATAATCCTAAACACCGAGCGTTGTATAGATCTGCGCAACGCGGAATATCCGTACGTGCGCGCGAACGCGCGAGCTATTAAAGTGTCATCGACCAACTAACGAACCTGTACCTATGTACAGATCTGCGTGCAACTTCTCTTTTCACAAGCGTAGCCTCGGGACGACAATGAAGTATAGTAAACAAAGTTGCTCAGTTTTGATCCGTAGAAAGGCCGTCATGGGGGATCATCGCGAAACACAACGATCGCATTTACGAATCCCCGACGGATAGTTGGCAAAAAATGCTTTCAGGCCCGCCGACGTTGATACATCGGTGGCTAGGAGGTTTGTTTGGTCTCGTAGGGTTCGCGGATCTTAAGATCGTAGAATCGACAACTCGCTTTTTATCGTCTTTTGTATGTAAAAATACACGGGGCACAATGACGCCCGGTTACGCGGTAACGCATCGGTTCTCGAAACCCGTGTTCCCGTTCCACATTGTTCGTCATTGTGGCCCGCGGCTGTGTGGGTCCCTTTCAAGACAGTCTCCGCTCCTTATTATGTGCAGCGGGCCGCGCGAGAGTAGCTTTATCTCAAAAAGCCACGCTTGAATAAAGCTTTTCACGATACGTCGAACTCGGCTCTCGCGCGGGCCCGATAATGCCAGAGGCTTAGAATTTGACACCGTGGTTTGGATCCTTTGCAAACAGCCATCGGGAAGAAGCATCCTATCGACTGGGCGAATCAAGTTGTTCGCGTTGGGTGATGGGTCAGCCATGATTGATACGGATTACCCTATCGACCATTCTATCTCTATTATCCCGCGCCCTTTCCGCCACGCGTCACTCCCCCTCGGCATTGTTGTCGCTCTTTCTCCGGCTGGTCTCCTCAGCTTTCAAGAATTTAACGCTCCAGCCTATTCTAAACTATTATCCCTTTGTTGAGTCGTCGATATTAGCTATAATGGTTTTGGTCGAGAATTGAGGTTTGTATTCTAGAGCGGAAGAAGAAACGGCAGTTTCGAGGGATGGAATTATTATAATGATATTTAGTACGACGCAGACGCTGTGCAAACTCGCAGCGCCGCGTTCAGGCGCAAAGAGCAGGTGACCCTCTTCTCTGGCTAGTAATTTAGAGGGTGAATGAGAAATGAATTACATCTGGGTGTGTATCGTAAGCAAACGTGGTGTGCTTCACCTGCCTGAAAAGGACCAGGCTGCTCTCTTTCTTTCACTCTCGCTTCGCTTGCCTAAAGAATTGCTAATTAGCCGAGGGTTGCCCTTTTTCGCTCGTCCATGTCTCTACGTGTACGCCATTCTCACTCTCTCTCTCTCTCTCTCTCTCTCTCTCTCTCTTTGGCCTCTCTTCCTCGCTTTGACGCCAATTTCATCTCCTTTTCGCTCTTTAGCCGCGGAGGAAGCCGCGCCGCGCCGCGCCGCGCCGCGCCGCTTCTCCTTATTTCCACGGAGATCTTTCACAGCGCCCCCTGAAGGGGGCGGCTTTTTTTTGGACACAGCCTGGAGGGCGGACTCGCGAGAAACCTGAAAGGCAAATAGCCTTTCCTGTTCGTTCGCGTCTGGAGGAACCACTTTCGAAAAAATTAATACCCCGTCTCTTTCAAGTGCCAGGACAAAGGAAACGTTAAATGCAACGGGCCGTGGAGATCGTTCGTGACGAAAATCTGGCTCGCCCTGCCCGGTTAGACCCTTTTAACCGCGATCGATTGCGTGCAATACGCATTCGCGAAGGCTTGATTAAATAGCGCTCAAGCATCCGTGAAGGATCCCATTCCTCGCGCTTTCACTGAGATAATATCAACGATTTCTCCGGTAGGTGGTTAATTCGCGGATAGACAGTGATCGGTCGTCCATCTTCCGCCGATTAACTACAAGTGTATATTTCTCTCGTTTGGAGTGCGATGGGAGTACGATGATAAATCTTCACGATTGTGTAGAATTCTGACACGGATCACGAAGTCAAACTAAATCAGTTGCATTAAGAGGTTGTGCGAGGGAGTGGCAAGCAACTACTTGTGGTGTTTAGTCGCGATATTGGATATCGAGTGATAATATTGCAAAAGAGTTTTCTACTTGGCAACTTCAAGTAACTTAAGTAGTAACCGTTCGTTCTGTATGTGAGTGAGTATAACAATCGGTAAGCGATGAGAGATGCAGAATTGCTGCGGGGTAGTGGAGAAAAGGCGTTACCGGAAATATAGAGCGGAAGTTTCGATAACTTAGAGTCCACGGGCTGCCAGCGGAAATAAACTATGGAAGTTATGCGTTGGATAGTGGCACGATGGATTAACGATCTTGAAGCCAGCGTAAGAGGAACTTTTAATTTATACCGAAACGGGCCGTCCGGCGCAGAAGACTATCTACTTGTGCGGTATCGCTGCCGCTGCTGGTCCCACCTATCTTCCAAGCTGCCATCTGGGATGTGGGACTTTTGTCCTTACAGCTCCGTCCTTATATCTCCCGAGCAAACGTCAAACGATGCGGAAACCGAGATACCGTTCCTATCGAACATTCTTTTTTTCCAACGAACCGGATATAATGGACTCGCTGCTGCGTCCCTGGCGCTTCGAGAAGCCATGATTTCGAGTTTCGGCGATCCTTTCGCTATTCTTCAACGGCCTGTAGCGTTCTAGAGCGTTCCACGTGTGTGATTCGAGAATGATGCTACGCAGCGTAGTGAGAAACGATGCCGTGAATCAAAAACATGAACATCTGAACGGAGTTAAGCTTAAAATTAGGTAAACGTGTTCTCGTTGACTACCATCATCTCACGAATTCCACCAAACAAGAGGCAAAAGTTCGCTGCTAAAGTTACCCAAGAACTCTTCTCTATCTCTTCCAGCACGATCCCCGAGATCAGTGGAACATTCGATCTAGCGCGTTTCGTTTCATAATGGGCACATTCGCCATTCAACGACACATTCTGTTCCCCCTTGTCAACCGTGTTACACGACTGCCCCCAGAGCTGTGTTCGTATTGCGTTAAGTAGACAGGGCTCGAAGATATGACAGATCAGTCTCTGGTGCCGCGCGGCGATGAAACAATCATTAGAGCCGTTTTCGATACGTTGTCTTCGTATTTTCTGATGCAGCGCGACGTCCGGGCCGTATCGTAATGTATTCGCGGGTAGTATCAGAATGAGCAATATTTCAACGGAGGCAGAGATAGCGTGAACGTATAGGGAGCTACCGGGACCGGTATATGTACCCATTGACCCCGCGTCCTACTCGTTCGATCTTAAACGGTTCATTCATAAATAGGACGGGTGGGCGTAAATGAATAGTATTCCGGCGTTGTTAAATATCGTAACTCGGTGGCGTGGGCGTGGTCGCGGTCGCGAGGGGGGTTTGTTAATCGGGCGTCGTATCTACGGACCGCGGAGAAAATGTATTACTTAGCTGGTCGGAAGGGCGTACCATAAATTTCCCAGCGGCGGCCGAGATTTATATGAGACACGGCCGAACGCAGCGTCGCTGTACCGGTCTAATCGTTCGCCATCTTACCGCTCTTTTCTCCCTTTAGCTTCACTGTACACACTGCACATTTTTTCCCTGCACCGACGCGACGGGATAAAAGATTGCTAGTGCGCGGCGTGAAATGAAGCGGTACACCGCGGAGACAGGGAGGATCGATGGCCGATGATAAAGAACGGTAAAGGGCGGTGCTTCTTTGAACAGTTCACCAATTAAATCTGTTGGCTTCCTCGAGACCTAGCGATGGGATTTCTTCTAACCTCTAAGTAGTGGTATAATTAACACGATCGCTGTCACTGAACTTCAAACCTATGTTTCTCCAGAAAATTCATCACCTACTTAGAAAGCACACTTCGCAAATGTCTTCGTAGGAAAGAACTCGACCTTCCCTTGAATCTAACAAGGCCATCGTCGCTGGTAAATATCGTGCAGCGGGGACTGCGTTCAGTGAATTACGTTTTTCCCCGTTGCGGGGGAGATAAAGTCAGCGGGACACATCGGTAGGTAAGACAAATAGAGGACAGGTCTGTCGGGCCTCCCGGTAAAGCCGACCAAACACTAATGAACCCGACGAGTCCCTCGGAATGGTATCGGACGAGCGACTCTCGGCCGCGGCCGGTGATTAGTCGTTAATGCTTATCATTAACCCTGGAGGTTAATTCCCGCATTAATTACTCCGTGTCGCCCGTTGGAAACTATCTCGGCTCTCGGCTCTCGGTGCACGCGTGCACAGGTGCCCTGGGCTCGGCGTGGACGTCGCTGCGTCGCCACTGTGCAAACCAGTCCGAAGTCCCGTCACGAAGCGACGAAAAGCTCGCGTTGCTCGTCTATATAATCGTTTCGCCGGGCGATTTATTCCCATCGATCTCTGACAGCTTCCACCCGCATCGCTTCCAACTTGCTCGCCTCTATTTGCCTCCATTCCCGCTTCGAACTCTATTTTCTCCCTCGCTCGCGACTGCACTTTCCGCCGCGTATTTGTTTTCCTGTCGCGAGCCACGAAAAGGATTTCGTCGAGGCCGTTTGATTTTTAGAGGGCACGGCTTGCGTCAGTGAAGCATGTGTTCGGAACGGAGGCTGGGGAATATCGTTTCACGTACCTAATTAGGACTAATTCGGACGCGAAACGGGGAACAGCATTGTGAACTTTGCATTTTGCTGATGGTATCATCGAGGGGCTATACCAAACTGATAATTAAGGCGTCGCGATGGTCAGTGCTTATTAAGAGATTAGGCGTTTAGATTGATCTGCGTTACGAAGCCGCAGGGAATCGCGTGCTTGGAAAATATTAGGGTCGACAAGAACAGCTTTCCTGCTGTATACGGTGGTACGAGGAATAATCAAGATTGATATTGTTCAAGATCGCACCGTCCTTCGTATCTTGTCCACGGCAAGCGTGGATATTATTCTTCTTGTCACAGTGTCAACTTATGATGCTTTATTCAAGAACCATCGATAACCTCGCGCAATTCATGTAGGTGCTCCATCGTCCCGATTCCTTGTCTCGTCAAATGCTTAACTGATCGTGGCATCAGGATTCGACGACACCCCACAAATGGCAGGTTTGTGGTGTTATTTGACGAAAAATCACGATGCTCGCGATGATATAATGCCGTTTCGACGTATCGGATATCCACCGCAATAGCTTCGCCCCCGCGGGACAAGTTTACGAGCCACGGGAACTGTCATGCAATAAAGATGCACGGTTCGGGTAAATGGTATTTGAAATTCAAGCCAGTGTGCAATGAAAACATAATGCACTTGTAACCGGCGTGCGGGGCCAATAAAGCTTGCCCGTGTTCCCTGTCCCGCGGCCTAGCGTCTCTGGCCGCTCGGTCACCACGAAGAGCAATCAATCGTCTGAACGAGATTAAAATTTCAAGAAGAACCGCTATTCGTCCGCCTTGAAGGACGTTGCGTTCGCCTCGTTTGCGATGCAGATTCAATTTGCTCGCCGATTCTTTACCTGTCCGTTAGGTTTTAGGAGTCGGTAACATGTAGGTATGTATCTTGAATCTCAAGTAACATACATATATGTTATAAAAAGATGAAGAGGAAAGAACAAAGTGTCGGTCTATTAGATTTTGAGACTCGGATCAATTCATCTGTAAATAATTTTATAGTTCATGTCTAAACTACATAGGTACCTAACTAATCGAATCACGGGTGCACAGATTAATGAAATATGCGATTAACCGGTATTAAGCGTCTAAACACGTCTACGCGTCGATATCTTTAATCAGCCGCAAGAATAAATGTCCCGAGGCCACCGTAACTCTTCCAAGAGAGATTTAATCGTTGGCGGCTGACCGAAAATATATACCACCCTCGCCACGGCTGAAAATTTCCTTAATTTCCCCGACGAAATTGCCTCGACCTCGATGAAACGAGGCACGCCCGGCGCCTGGCCGTATATCCGACCATTAAACCGGCCTTCTCCACCCTAGAACGAGGGAGGCGGCTGGATAGACGTTGCCAAGCCAGCTGGGGCGACGTGAAGTATGCACTTGACGCATGCAACCTCGACCAGGTCGTGTATTTTCCAGCGGGCCAGCCTATCTTTTTCTTCATCCCCCTGTAGCTCGCCCCCAGCGATCCTTTTCTTCCTTTCAGTTTCTGCTTTACTGGCCAACTGGGGAGTCAGATACGCGAATCCTCCCCCTGAAAGGTGTACGCGATACGACGATCCGCCACTCACTGGAATTTATTTGAACTTTCAAAGTCGTTGTTCAACGCCGCCCCTTTCGGCCCCCATTGTTGCTATCGGTCTTCATCCGGAGGCGCACGCGTGTGTACACGCGGCTCTTCAACCAGACGTTCCTTTCATCTCTCTTTTCCGGCTGCGAAAAGACACCTCGGGCGAAAGTTGCATCGGCTGCTTAGACAAGCCGTTTTCTCGAGTTTGCGGTGTCAACGCGCCGAGGCCACGTAGCAACGCGGGTCTCTGGTTGGATTTTCCGAGGGGTTGGGCCAGAACAGACGGGAGTAGTTCACGGTGGGGTTCGCTGGCTGAATAGGGGACCCCGACTAGCAACGGTGTCGGATTAATTGGCGGCCAACCCGTCAATATCCACTTTCGTACGCGCCCGCTAACTGATACACGAGATTTACGCGGCGAAAGCGTGAAAAAATCCCGATACGGTATCGCGCCGCGGTGATTCTGAATAATGAGCGCGATATCCATAATTGTCTATCAAACTCGTTTGGCGTTCACGGCATGCGATTGCGCGCGTGTCGGGCCGATGCATAATTGCGTCTTACATTGATAAGTTACGAATAAAGCAACGATTTCGATAGAGTTCTGCAGAAAAAAAACGACACGGAAGTTACTTGCTCTCTCCGGCGTGCATGTAGGTTAATTTTGTAGGTGTTTAGTCTCGAAAAACGTTGCCCCGTTCAGTTCCGTTTCGTAGAGAAAGTCTCATTGAATTTACATACGTGTGTGAGCATTTGTAGGTTGAATTTTTTTATTTAATTTCACTTTTTACAAATTAAACGGGTCAAAATAATTAATTGATAATATCGATGTAGTGTAGGAGAATACCATGTGCAATACAGTTCGTTTACCTGTTACTTTATTAATTTTACTAACTGAGGCCGCGCGTAACGCTGCGCCTAAAGCTACTTTATTAATAGTAGCTACGAAAAAACTTAACTCCAGAATTATTACTACACCATCATAAAAGCTTAAAACCATATTCGACGTTTTGAATTTCGCGCGCCGCGTACCGCCATGCGCGGCGCGACGTCAGCGCTATCGATTCCCCGGTGCTTTCGATTCTCGATCCGTCAGTCGGCTCGTGCGCGCTCCCGAACGTTCGACGGTGACTTGGCTTGCAGTGCTTGTTTTATCATTTTATCATCGACGAAGTATAGGATAGATCTATTACGCAATGTAATTTTGTGTCACACGCTCGGGGGGCTCGCGAGGAGCCCCCTTACAGGGGAAGTAGGAATTCGAATTCAACGCGGGTAAAACTTATTGTTAGATCATTTGAAACGTATTCGGGGGTTGGGTAGAACAATGAAACAACACTTAATAATTTCACGTAAGTATTTTTACTTCATATAGAAGTTACAAACATTTCAAGTTACATCTATTAAGTTAAAGAAATTTTTATATCCGACTAGAATATTTGACAATCGCAGCCATTGGCTCGGTTCTCACCAGCGTTGGGCAAAATGTAATCTAATAACAACTTAGAAATTACGATTAAAATGTAATTGTGTAGTTGATTTACACATTATTTTCTGTAACCGTTAATGTAGGTGGTTGATCACAATTTTATCAACCACCTACATTCAACCCTTAGCCTAATAAACCAAACAGATGGATGGAAGTAAAGTTCCATCGATCCCTTCGGTTTAGATATCGAATCTAGGGAACTGCCAAGCAATCACTCGATTAAAATAAACTCAGCAAAGAAGGAAAGACTACGGGTGAGCATGAAAGGAGTATTGGATGGCGCAGTTCCTACCACCCTAATGTCCGAGTCGAAAGGGAAAAGCGCTCGGCGTCTCCCAGGCGATTCCTGTTGCACCGACTCGTGCGCGGTGCGACCCGCCAGGAGCAACACTAGGTGTGACCTGACTCGAGCCGTCTTACGCGGAGATTGGGCAATCGGACCAGGAGACTTACGCAGGCAGTGTACCAAGCGGTACACCCCCTACGCCCGAAACCTTTCCCTTTCGACAAGAACACCAGGGGATGAAACTGATCCACCCATACCAATTCGGAAACGGAAGCAGCGGCGACCGGCCCACCAGAGATGAGGAGCCAACGAAAGAGCAACAAAGCTAATGATTCAGGGACTACTTGGCAATTTTACATGAGGCCTTAAATACTTGATGCTATAATAATTTAGCCTAGGCTTCCTTAGATGTCTTCTGTCACTAGCACTTTTCACTACCACTTTTCACTAGTTTCTTTTAAATATATTATTTGATTAACCTCCTTCCTCGTGAGAGCGTGTACCTGAAATGCTGAAACAATCAAGTACTTACATTATGTTAGTAATGGTGTGGTGGACTTCAGAGGAAACTAATTGTAAGAAAATACTTATTTGGTTGGTGCCGATCGAGATGATTTGGAATGTCAGAAGCGCACGCACAAGCATGCAAAACCATCGTAGAGATACCAACATGAAGCAGTGCAGGAGATATAAATCATGCAAAACCATCAGAGGAATTCATCGAATAAAATAAATCATGTAAACCCATCGGGGACATGGTTTCCCGAAGTGTATATAGATAGCTCATGGAGCTCCATGTACTCACAATCAGTCGTCGTCCGTCGTCGTCGGTCCTCCGGGCCTGGAACACAATTTTCAAAAGAGTATCCAAAAGTCTTTCGAAAAATTCTCGTCTCATTCTCATCATTCTCGTGGTAGCTGACCACAAACGCTCAGGAAATACTCGAAATATCCACAAAATGTCGATGCCGCGCCGTGGTCCTTTCCGCCGAGGCCTCCGAATCTGGACGAAACAGACGTCGCGTCGTCGGTTATACTCGTAGACTCGAGGGACGATCGCGCGCAGCGAGCTCGTAAAACGTCTGGAAACTTGTGTGGGAGGAAACGTCAAAGTTAGTGAATGGCCCATTCAATGCAGTGTCGCGTCCGGTCAAACCGGTCCGCGATCTGTCGCTGTGTTTATTCGGCACGTTCGCCATTCTCGTGGCGGGAAAGACGGACAGACTCGAGGATGCGGCGAGAGAGCGCGGAACGAGAGGGGACAGCCGAGAGCGTGTGTCGGGCGGAAGTGGGGCGAGTAAACGTTGGAGCGCGTTTATCGCTTCGACTGACGACTTTCTTCATTCCCTGGCATCGATCTGTCTGGACTCTGGACAGGAAGGGACACCTTACGGCCCAAGTCCCCCGCGCCTCGTGTCGCCTCGAATCAAAGCCAGAAGGACCAAGTTCCTGGGCAACTTGGCCCGACGACTGTGTCGAAAACAATGCCCCTGTCCGTGGCTCGTTTCCGAGGAGGCGCGTGGAACGTCTCTCTTCCCCGCTCTCAGACACGGAATGGGACAGAATCGATCGGTTCGCCCGACTCTCTGTCCACCTGCAACGGTGATTCACTGCGTCGTTCGTCGCTGTTGCTCTCGCTACCGGGCACCTCTCGCTGGCAAAGAGGCTGGAAAAAAGACGGATTCCGTAGGGCCGCGAAAATGGGCCGACGAAGACGAATGGAGGGGTCTCGCTGGCGCGATTCTTCTTGTCTTTGAAAAAAATTGAAGCGATGTTCGCGAGACGCGATTTGGTGCGCCCGGATGGATCTTGCGGGCAGTTTTTTTTACGCACGATTTATCGATGTCTATTGGGATTCTGCGTAGGGAATTTGTCTCCGGAATCGATGCGTGCTCGGGTTAGGTTTATGTGGTTTATAGGTGTGAAACGGTTGGTGTCTTTCGAGAGTGGCAAATCACGAGGGTCCTTTGAAGAGGTCCTTGATTCCCCACCGAGCTTGCTCATTCCATCGATACTATATATATATAATGACCATAATTTTTTTTCTGTTACAGGTAAGCCACTGCATGCAAATCCCTTTCCATTCGCTGGATCAAACGTAGCCTGACCCGTGAGTATTCGACGATGAATACAAATAAGCCCGTTGGTGCGGAACCTGAGCATGCATCTGTGTAACCAGTAACTCTCAATAACAGATCGACGAAATTCCGTCGCTTCATTGCTCCTAACGTTACTTCACTGGTGGAAAAATATGCTGTAGCTGAGTTTATCTTCCGCGAAGATTCGCGGCACAGAATATTCGCGATCGGTCCGTGGATTTTATCTCCGCGACCTACCGAAATATGCAGCTCGCGTTGTATTTCAAAGCGACACAGCGTCATCGACGCGTTGCACGCTTCGTTTCAAATGCACAAGCTTATTCCGGCTGCGAGTGGTACCCGGAGAACGACGAAGCGTGCCCGCGAGTAATTGTTATTCTCGCATAACTTAATGCCTTGATCAACAATTCAAATCTGGCCGCGCATAAAATGCAACGATCGACGACAGCCGCTATCTCGTCGGGGATATTTCTTGCCACGCGGGAAAAGCGGCTTCTTGCTCGCTATTGTTTATTTACGCGAACCGCGCAACAATCAGTTATGGATGAAGTCTGAGGGGTTGGCGAGTGGCGAGGAAACCGGGGCAACTTTCCACAGTTCTGCGCCGAATGTCTGTTTCGCTTTGGAATTTGGCGGTCCATGCTGTTTTAACAAGAGCAAACTTGTATACACCTTCATCTACTTTGGTACCTCCTCGATATTGAAGCAGCAAAATAAATGTATCAAGAGACACACTAAATACGTAAGTAAATAGGTTGTATTCTTGTTCTAAGGGTGTTAGAGATCGATTATTCACAACCTCTTCCAAGAAGCATCGCGCTTCGTCGCAAAATGAACTAGAAAGCGATAATCGAGGCGCACTCTCTTCGATCGCTACATCGCGTTCAGACTCCCGATGCATCGTATCAATAAAAAGAAGAGAGAAAAAGGAAGAGGGGAAAGTAGCTTCGAAAGCGTAAAATGGCGCAATTGTCGTTATCAGAGGCTTCAATTTACCATCGCCCTTCTTCTCAGTAACATTGCTTTCAATTTACAAGCGTGGACGGGTTAAGTGCAATGTCTATCGGTCGATATCGATTCCCTCGACCCGCCATACAGTCTGTGAAGTAATATCGTCTCTGGTTCACATCGAACTCCCTCGATCGTTCCCCCGATTCCACCCTCTATTCTCGAGTTTCGTGATCGCGGGACGGCGATTGGTCCGCGGCGCGTCTCTGTCAACGAAGCATCGCGCGGCGAGGGTACATGAACAAGAACACCCTCGACCGTCAGCGATGTTACGAAACGTCCGCGGAGGACGTTGATCCTCGGGGACGTAGGCGGGAACACGGGTTTCGCGACCGGTCGCCACGAAAGCGCAGCGGGGCTTTCTGGCTTCTGTTGAATAGAGGAGAGGGCCACGAAAGGCGGTTACACGGCTCGACGCGCGCGTTACCGCCGATAGTATGCGGATACAGACATTAACCCGTGCACGGGGTTTCGATAAAACGTTATGCGTGTCGCGTTTATTATGCACAGCGTCGCGTTGTCGCGGAATTAGAGGGCCGCGTCCTCCGCGCCGGGCGCCGAGATGTGATTCCCCCGTTTCGCGTGCGTGACCGAGAATCGCGTGTGGGAAATCGCGGTCGAGCCGCGGCTTTTAACGAGGTTAATTAACATCCAATCGGAATCGAGATTTTCAGCGAGTTGCCCCCGTTGGTGGGTTAACAGGTTTGAGATGGATCTCTTTGGATCCTCGTGTATGTATGCAGATATCTACTGATGGGCATCTCGGTCCGTCCGTCTGTTAGGCTGACGTGCGTTTAAAGATTTATTTACGGAAACGTAATCTCGCGTGCCAGTCAGAAAAACTGCTGAATGCAGCGTTTAAGGTCTGGGTAATTGAATTCACCAACATCGCCGTATCTTCTGTATTGAAAATGCAGGCTTGCCCACGCACGTGGTCACCGCGTGGGCGGGTTGCGCGAGCTTCGAGCTGGTTTATCCCGAAAGCACCTCATCCCGGATCGAACGACATTCGACGACCGATCGTTACAACGCCGATAGCATCGCCGGACGTCGCAGCCGCGTTATTGAAGCCATGGTGCAGGCTCGCTTTACGTCCATTGTGGGGGAGCAGCGCGAATTTCCACCGCGGAACCGACGTCCGGGCAATCCCACTTCGTGATTTCGCTTCTACGCGAAACGAGCATTGGCCTCGGCAGGTAAAGCTGGCTACTATGAGCTATACGCGAGGAAATCTATGGCTCCATAGATCACTCATTCGGTATTGAAGGCGATGATAAATTCAGGATACGGGTGTTCTCAGTTATGGCTTTTAGAATGAGGTGTCGAGAACTTGGATCGGAAAGCTAAGGGGTGTCCTAAGAGCGAGTGATCGAATGGGGGACTTAGCATTCTTTAACCTCGACATTTAGAAAGAATAGGTACTCAGAGCAGGACCTTAGCTTCCACTAAAGTGATCCATTGGTGTACACAAGTGTTGGACTCCTCCGCAAATGTCAGGCAGCATCATCTGTTATGCTCGGTAACCTTCGTTTCATTTTTAAACCTTTCGTCGGGGTACCCTGGAGCTCGCGGAGCACTCTGCTTTCTCTTCTGCCGGCCTGTCTCGCCCGCTCCCCGGTCGATAATAATTAATTTCGATCGTGTAACGAATCGCTGGATTTCACGGGCGCCTCGTTCACCGCGAGACGCGCGAAAAAATAATTTACTTGCCTGCAATCCGTCCGGGGCAATTTACGTCCGGTGAAAGTCATCGATTAATTTAACAGCCCGACGGGAAGGCTGCCACGATTTAACGTTCAACGACGGCCCCTCGGAAAGGGACAAATAATTCTGGCGCGGAAACGGGGTACTTTCGATACAGGGAATTAACGAGTTTCCCCGGGGCGCGGGATGACGTAAAGTGGACCGATCGATTCGTAAATAAATAATTTATACCGCGCTTCGCTATGCGACGGGGCGGGAGGCGCGAACGGGAGCCACAAACGCTTCTGGGGCAAAAGGGAATTACGCGCATCCTCTGTGCTTAAACTGTAATTAAATCATAAATTTCTCGGTCGTAAGGAACTTAACAATTCCCATTCCGGATCCCGCGCGATCCGCTGCGGCGTGTAATTAAATTTTTATAAATCAGGCATATAATAGTTAATTATCCTGACTGTCCGTGCGAGCGAACAGGATACGCGTCACGACCGATTTCGCGCGCATCTCGCATCGCCAAGCAATCAATTGCTTCCTGATAACGACCAGCCTTCTCCGACGATTCTCGTCGACGCGTGAAAGCGCTCCTCTCTCTGGCTCGTCTCTCTCCCGCGGCAGAAGAAAGAAACGTTCCTTTTTTCGTTGCACCAGCTGAATTATCTAATTGCACCAGGTGTCATTTCACCTGGACACGCTCGAACGGCACCCTTTAATCTGCTCTGGCTCGCCCCGTCGTTTTCCAGGATACTCTCTCGATCCTCGGTTCTTATTGTACCCGCCACGTTGAAATTAATTAGAGCGCCAGAATTGCTGGCTCTACGACGTGTTCCGCTCGAGGTGATATGTTGATCGCCTGTCCCTCGCGCTTTTATTCGTCCGCTCTCGCTTCGATTGTCGTTGGAAGTTAGTTCGAAACGTGGCAATTACACGCTGATAGTTGCTCGACTTATGAACATCCCAAGAATAGTTGGCGCGTAGTTCTATTTTTTGTTTCTTGGGCAAGTGGAGCGTTATATCGATAGCTGACGCGGCAGTCAATGTGCTAATAGCTGGAGAACTCCACAAAAAGTTCCAACGTAGACACGTATTAATCTCTTTCTAATCATTATCGCTGTTATTACACGTGCCAAGATTGATAAAATGAGGATCGTGCTGCCCATCGACTGAGGCAGTTTTCCGCGGGGCGAATTCGATACCCGCGTCGACGATGTCTTAAAAAAGCCGGTTCGCGCCACCACGGGAATACTGAATGAATCGATAAAAGCGAATCTCGCGTGGGCAGAGAATCGCGCTCGCCCGACACCGTACTACGCGCTGTCGTTTTCCATCGTTTTCTCTTTATTACCCGGTTCTCTACCCTCCTGTATTTGGAATTCCGCGTAGGACTGGTTTCCTCCAGCCTCGTCTCTCCCTCCCTGTCGCGTTTCCCTCTCCATACCGAATAAAAGCCGCGATTCCCATGGACCCGGGCCCCGGGGTTGCTTCGATAATAGATCCCCGAAGGAGAGTCACGAGCGTCGCTCGAATCGTTAGTCAGCATCTGAGACGCTCCGTCGGTCGTAGGATAATTAACTGGTGGGGGCCCGGTCCCGTGGAATCCCGCTTAGTTGCTCAACAAAGAGACTCGGAGCTTGGTACTCGAGCTCCTCGACGACTGTCCTAGTCGGCCAGGAGTGGCAATTACCCGCCGGCTTAATCGTACTCGCTGATTTATGATCGATATAATTATTCGACCGCTTTGGTCCAGACCGAGCAGGCCGCGTCGTTTTATTACAACGCTCGGGCACCGGCGATACGCGTAATTAGGCTAGAGGTGGCGGTTTTAATTGCCACCGGGAACACGACGCGACGTCGCGAGTCCCTCGTCGGCCGAATAATAAAATACGCTTTCGCGACGCTCTACGACGTGTTAATGACAGACCGCGACGATATTTGGGTCGCCACGGGGTGGAGTTTGTACGTGTGCAAAGTTTCATTGCCGCTCGTTAAGATGCCACGCCGCGGTGACCGCCCCCTTCTCTGCGTTATTTCGATCCAATTAGCGGCGAGTTGCTTGCGATTATGGCACTTATTAGCACTTCTGAGGAACGATGGGAGGTTACGCGATCCGTGTTCGACCAGATTCTAAGCCTGAGGAGGATCGTTCCATAAGCGAAGATACAAATACATCGTGAATAATAAATGCGGGGACTCAACCCGGGGACCGAGAACGCAGCACGATCTTTAAGATCGCCCCGGTTTATGGCCTGGCAGGACCTGTTCGCGTACACGCAGCGAATGGGCAGAATTCGCGAGTCACGTTAGGGATAGGCGGATGAAAAATAAGACAGCACGAACCCCTTCATTTATTGGATGCACGCGTACCCACGTGTGCTTGATGGAGTGCATCCGGCCGACTGTTCTGGATGGTATTTTCCAACGTCTTTGAATAACGGGACGATAGAAATTGAGCTCGATCTAAGTAGTCTCACTATTTTTCGCTGGTGTGAAGTCTTATCAACGTATTATTTTGCTAAGTAGCGTCTACTTGGTAGCGCATCTGCACGACTTCCGCGAGTTCGCGTACAACCCTCTCATCCAAGTCCGTTTAGAACTTCCAATTCTCGTACATCTCTGACATAATCATCATTAAAAATTACCAAGATGCTTGCAAATCCTCCTACAGCCACCGAAAAATTACAATATTCGACCATAAAGGCAGCATAATTGATTTCTCATCTGAAAGTGTCCATGAGACTGAAACAGTCGGGGGTGGCGAGCCCAGGGATGATCGATCGAGGTGGCGCACTGAATCCCCAGCCTTGAATGGCGCCGCGAGAAATCAACGGGCATCGGCAAGAAAGGACCAGGTCCGCGGCGAAGTGTAACAGAGACAGACTCCCGCCGTTCCATAGACGAGTGGTCGTTTCATAAGAAAAGGGAATCGAGATTCGAGCGTCGCGTCGTCCCACAACGACGCCCACAAGCGGGACGAGCGTGCGCGAGCCGCGTCAGACAGCCTTGCCTTATACGTCGCGCGGCTGCATTTCCACGCTTGTAACCTGCGACACACGGGCCTTTGCATCTGCTCGCGTACCCGCGGTTATAATGGGACCACCTCGGCGCGTTTCGCGGTGACATGCACGCTGACAATAAGCCTGTGGGGTTAGAGGACCGCGCGTAAAGGGGAAACACGCGGACGCGAGATGTAAACTCGCATTTACCGTCCGCATGGACAATGACAATATTCGTTCTTCTAGAAATTCCATTTCCCCGAGCTTCTTCGAGTTATCATAGACGGGTAAACGGGTAGAATCGAA
Organism: Andrena chrysosceles; assembly: GCA_963855975.1. NCBI lineage: Eukaryota > Metazoa > Arthropoda > Insecta > Hymenoptera > Andrenidae > Andrena > Andrena chrysosceles. The sequence goes on along the minus strand of OY979766.1, from coordinate 982,649 downwards.
TTTCTTCGTGTTCTGTTAATTCGCCAACTGTCCTATTTCTCGGCCCCTGTCGCTGCTCCTGTCGCGCCAGAGGCAAGAGAGCCGCCGACTCTATTCCAGAGAACAAAAATTGCGGATCAGGAGTGGATGAAGGTGAATCAGACGAAGCTTTTTCTCCCCGGATTTAGGTGCTTCCGTTCGATTCGACGGCGACGGCGACGGCGCCGGGTAGAGAGCGATTCGATTCAAAGGGGGGCCCCGGAGAGATGAGATGTAAATGAAAGGAGGCACTGGGTTAGCAGATGGACCGTATGCATACGTCGTTCGTGTGCAAGAAGGAACTGGGAAGTCGGGCGCCCAGGGGAGTCACGTTGATCTTACGGATGTCACGTAGGCGTTACAGGATCAAAAGGTCAATCTGTTTCTCCCTCTTCTTTCCATTTCGATCCATGGCACATCAATTTCCTCGGCGGCTGTCATAGAGGCACGTAACTTGAGCGCTAGACCTCGCACTTATCGCCGGCATCGGAACTACTACTCCTTTCGAGCAGTTCATCCTGGCCCGACGCTGCTATCGTCGATAGAACCGAGGGGGAACAAATGCGTACCTACTAAATTCGATCGGTAGTGGCCTCATTCAGGGAACGATATCTCGCGACAGGCGGAGCTCTGCCTCGCGAATCACAATCAAAGCTCGTCTTCTTATTCGGGTCTACTCAGGGATTCCTTAAACGAGCAATAAACGCTTTCATTCTCGAGGAACGAAGCGCGGCAATGTCCCCTCCGCTGTTTCTTCTTGGAATAACAAAGGGGGGAATCGATAGAGCCGGTGCTTCATTATTATCAGATCGTAATATTCGAAGTATGCCATAAATCAGGCGGAATTTATTGGCCCGTTTAACGATTACGACGCCTCTGTTTCTTCCGCGGCCGGAGGTCGGGACCTTCCACGGGGACGCATCCGCTTTACGACGGGGACATTAACGAAATGTAAACGTCGGTAAATGGAAACGAGGTCCGCGGGCCGGCTCGCTCGCCAGCCCGCATCCCTGTCTCGCAGAAATTAACTGGGAGCGGCGATTGGTAACGCGCATCCACAAACGGTAAATCGAATACAAGAGTAGATTACAAGCATTCAGCGAGCGAGCCAGCGGAGCGATATGTTTACCAGCGTTGTGTTATACAAAAATTGATTATCGATACGCGCCCGTACATACGGGAGAAAATTACTGTGTTTACCATTTGTCACGAAAGGGCCGAATAACAGCGGGGCAGAGTTACGTTCTCTACACTATTGTTAAACTTGGGCACAATCGATGTACGTGCATCGAATATTATATTGGATATTAATGGTATCACGTACTTTCGACTCTCGCCACGTTTAGAATCTAATTAGCTGCGGCTGAACTAACCCGATGATCGCGCGGGATATAGTGCCCCGACACTCTGTACAATATTTCTGTTTCAAAGATCACGCGTGCAATGGTTCGTATGGGGGATAAACGTGAGAATACAATGAGCAATTAAGAGCCACAGAAAACTCTGATATTTCACCCTCAAAGTTCATGCCAGTCGACGCTGGCAGTAAATAGAGTTGAGCGAGCTGATTTATCGAAGTGAGGGAGGAACTGCAAAGAAACTTTGATACGAAACGTCATGGGCAAAGTCATTTTTCATTCACACTGTTGAACCTATCGAAAAGACTTGGTATATACGTTTCACTTCTCCCTTCGTAAGAAATCAACTACCACTTAATTTTACCACAACTTGTACTTAGGTCAGTCTGTATTTCAGTGCCAACGTTCACGTCACAGAAAACAGAAATTCGGTGCACGAATATTGTCCATAGGTGGACGTCGCTCGACTCCCCCCCACACCTGTGTCCGTATCGAACCTGTCCGCATCGATTTGACATTTCCTTGATGTCTCTGGTCAACGGCTGATAACCTGATCGCGCTCGCAGCGCTCGCCGCAAATTGCTGATCGTTACTCGAGGACAAAAAGAGATATCGATGGAGATATTAAGAGTCGTGGAACAACGGTGCCTGGTCGACGATGCGGAGGACGATACAAATATCGAACACGCCTCTGGCCATTAATCTAATGTGCCGTAGCTCGATCTCGCAGTGCTTAACGGTCACTATCGACGCCACATCCAACCACCGACGTCTTCCTTTCTCCGTCGATCAAGGGAGCAGCTCGCTCGCCACCTGCCGCTACACCTGAGTCTCTTAAAACGGTAGATTCTGGTATGTATTTTTCTCCGGGGCGACACTGTCACTGCTGCCAGGGACATTTATCGTGCCGCGGCCCGACAGTTTGTTCAATGCTGGACATCGGAATTGAATAATCGCGGCGTCGCGTCGCGTCGCGTCGTTCGACGCGATGTCCCTTTAATTAGCATTCGTGCGCTGACATTATGGATTCGTCGGAATTTTAGAGACGATTTCGAAGTAGCTGTAGAAATAATTATTTCTCATAACCTTGGCTTCTATTTCAGAATTCAGAGTCGAAATTCGTGTTCTGTTCCACGTTGCCGTGAGAAACTGTGACCAAATTCAACGTTCTAGCCCCCTGCCTGGATTCCAGCAGCTCTGATTTCTAACATTATGTATCGCATCTATACCACAAGCAATTCTCCACGGAGAGGAAACGATTGCAACTCGCGTTCGACTGTACCAAAATGTGTACCCTGGCTGACCACAGAAGTAACATAATAATATTCCTGTAACAATTTATAATAGCGAAGCTGTAATATCGTGCTCTACAAGCGGGAATAGAAAGCCAAAAAGTATTACATAATATCCACGAATAGTCTGGACTCTGGAACATCGAATAATCTAACTTTAGTCGAAGCGGCATTAAACTATTGAAATTGCAGTATCGAATTATCCCTCTGGCTGTAGATTGTTATTACACTCACGTGTGTGCTGACATTCTCGACGCGCCCGAGAAAAACGAGGAACGAGGAAAATAAAGGAGCCAGCGATCGGTCGATGGTAGGAAAAAGTTGGTCGACAATTTCTTGCCAGGTTACTCAACGAAAGTGTTACGAGACACGTCGCGTCGTTTTGTTTCGATCGGACGTCAGGTTCCATAGGCACGCACGATGGCTTACTGCATCCGCGGCGAAGATTTATGATATTCTTCTCGCGCGGTGGCAGGACGCGGGGCTTCGCAATAAATAACGCTTCGCCTCGAAGACACGCATGCGGGGAGCACGGGCGTTATCGATGCAAATGCACCTTGCCGCGCCCACTCGCCGCGGAAATAAACGAGGGCGATCGTTTTTCGGCGCTGCACCAGGTACTCGCAATATTTCCCAGGTAAATTCGGGATCGAGCTTCAACGCGTTCATCGCGCCGCTGTTATTAACACCGTGCACTGTTTAGAAGCGATATGTTTACCTCGAATTGCAGATCCAATTCGCAGCTTCGCAATTAACGAGAAATTTCAGCGAATTTATCTCGCTCCGGTGGAGCACGCTTGGAGAGCGTCTAATTGTAAGTAATATATCTGATACCTTAGGTGTACTTTGAATAATTCAGCAAGAACTCTGTTGCCTTAACAAATTAATTTTGTTGCTCGACTGTGAAAAGCCACCTGTCATCTCTGAGAACTTTTTAAACGATTCGGTATAATCGAGTACTTGCCAGCCCCCGTTAACCTCAACGAATCGACCACCATTTCAAATAGTCCTCCCTGTCCCCACAAAGGGGTGATTAAAAGGGATGACCGTCGGGCACGCTGACTGACTGGTATCGAGGATTCTAATTGCCCGGGTCGTTCCTTTTAATTTCTTCACCGCGGTACAATACTCGATGACGTAAGTCCTCTGTTGAACTGTCGTCGCGGCGGACGCCCACGGCGATCATAATTCCGCCTAATTGCCTCGTTTATTAGCTCCTCGAGGCATCCGGCTATTTATAGGGGGCGACAGAGACGGAGGCCGTCGCCTCGTTATCCTCGATCGAGCATCAGGACAGGCTTGGTTTCCTCGTTTTCTAGCTGGCCGAGCGGCGAAAAATCATTTCGAACGCGTCACTCGCCTCTCATCCCCGTCCACCCCCCGTTGTTCGCGGTCGTGATCGATTAACTTCTAATTGACTCTTTTCAGAGGCCCGGAGAGAGCTTTCGAGTCCCCTGGATTCCCCTGGATTCCTTGTTTCACCGCGCCCCGACGGCTCCACTCCGCCGAAATCTAGTTAAGACCGTGTCCGATTGGTTCTGTAGCGGGCACCGTGTCCCTCGATGCCGTTTCCCTCTCTAATTGAATCCTTTTTCCTCGGGCTTTTCCTTTTCTATTCTCGCCATGGGACGGGGACAGTTCCCGGACCCTGACCCCGGTGCATTCTGCCTCCCGTTGGGAAATTCTCCAGCTTACCCTTGGTACTCCAGGTATTCGATACTCCTCGACTACCTCGACTACCTCGACTACCTCGACTGCTGTTTCGCGAAACAAAGTTTGCTTGCTTTCAATTTGAATTCTCCTAATAAATTAACGCACAGCGAACTCTATAATCGTCGGGAATAATGCACGGCGCGGCGTTTAGAAATGAAGTTAATAGGTATGTTGATCGTTATAAGAAGCTTATCGTCTCACCGAACCGTCAAGGGATCTCCGCCTAAGTGGTCAGAACGAGATCGCGTTAAGCTGGCCGTTCGCGAAATTCACGAACCTCCCTTTACAGATTCGTTCGGGGAGGCGGCGCAAAACTTATCTGGCGTAAACGCTCCCGCGGCTCTCTGAACGATGCATCTGGTAATCTCCGCTTTCCCCGGATATCCCTGACCGCCGAGCGATTCGCAAGAAACTTGGCCGCTGTCCAGACTCGGATATCCAGACACCGGGCCAGCAGTTTTCGGTGTTTAACGCGATCCGTACGATTGGACGCGTAATCCTGCATGCCAAAACCCGCGCTCTTTAAGCGCGAGAGTCGTTCAAACCTACAGTCGGTCGATTAACGTTCTGTGCGGAATTCCGGGGTTTTATTGGCGAATCAATTGCGTCGAGGATTCGTGTAGTCGAGAGACTATTCCTGCTTGAATCGAAGACAGGTGGTCTACTATAGTTTTGATCTGAAGTCGATCCCTTTAAATTTTAAGTTTTAATTAATCACACTTGTATCGCGCTCTTCCCGCCCTCCTTTGAAGTATTTGATTACGAACGGGATACACTGTTTTCCGTTCCATTGGTTGGGAGAAAGGTGAAATAGGTACTTTCTGGATGAGGGACCAGTGAGTCGAGGAGTTTCCAAATCCCTCGACGACAACCGACAGAAGGGAAACGTCGGCAGGTTTAATGAAGATCATTATCATGAAAAATTTATACACGTCTGTCGAGTACGTATCTCAGGTGGAGCATTAAGTTTCCAGATAACGAGTGTCTCTCGCCTCACAAAGACGTGAAACGTCATACCTCGTCGTACGTCGTGTTCAAAAATTTTCTCGCGGCTACGCAAAAAGTGACGTTCTCCGTGAGCCGCATGCTATAGGAAACCCCAGAATATCGTGGCTCCGCCCTTCCCTTGAAATTTAAATGAGCTTCACGGATTCACGGATTCACGCATTCACGGATTTCCTCTTCGAAAACATTTATATATTCTGAAGCATACGGCCCCGTTTCAAAAATGGCGACGCGCAAACATATCTTGCCAGCATGAAATATCGAAGTCCTTGAAATTCTGTCTGCTTCTATCCGAATCACTTCCTCGAGACGGTCGTAACTCATCGTTGAGGAAGGGAGAAATGAAGAATCCTTTACAGACTAACTAGGTAACAGTTGAAGTCATACGATATTGAAAGCTGTGGTAAATAAATTCCGTGTAGACGATTTCACAAAACGATTCAGATTCACTTTAGAGCGCATACCTACTCTCTGATCCCCCGCGACTGATTCGGTATCTCAAAGCTTCAAGGACCCGAACGATTCACGAGTGATTTACCTCGCGATCGAGAGCCTTTTTCCCGGGTGCAAAAACTGTCGCCCAAGGAAAGTAACCGGGCCCAGTGTTTCTCCCCGTGTTTCCCCCAGTATTTCGTCTCTGCCATGGCACTGGACTTTTCAATGGGCACGTCGAGAGTCCGTGCCGAAAGACGGCCTCATTAAGGAATTGGGTCGCCACGCGACAATCACTTGGCGAACGGTCCGCGACGAAAGGCAGTCCGATCTCGAAAATACATCTTGAGCTAAAATGCATCACCTTTACGAGACATGGTCGTTTGTAGACGCTTAGCTTCGACGAGTGTACTAGGTCCTCCTATATCTTTGGTCACTCGGAATCTCGTAGTAGGTACATAGGAGAAGGGTATGGATAGAGGTACGAGTCTCTTAGCAATTGAGCTGCACTCTCATTGTCAGTGATAGAGAACCACGAGCTTTGTGCTCTTCGATAGATAGGGTGCAGTTAGAGTAATACCCACTGCTATTTCAAAGCATTGTATAGGTACGCTACGTAGGTAGAGTTTGTGATTCACTGGTAATTTGTATACTAATTTCGCAGTATCGTCATTAATTACACACATAGCGCCATCAATTTATCAACAGTTGTTTTTCAAATTGATATATTTGGTCAGTAACTCCCTCATTTTCATCGATCGCGGTGTTACGAATTATCATTCCAAACCGAACGATTTACACAATCTATTACGCACCCGTTCGAACCAGGGTGAGGGGACGGAGAATTTTCCTTTCGCTCCAATTTATAGCGATTATAATTTCCCGCGTGCCGTAAAATGTTGCATGGTAATGTGGCCCGACGAAAGTGAACTGATGAATATTCATCCGGCGGAGTAGTGTATGCAGTATGGACCAGGAGAACCTGGCGAAGCCACGGTATCTCGAATCGATATTCTTCAGGAATATTCTCGCGAGAAATTGCGAGGATTCAACGTTCACGAGCATCGACACCGTAGAGGAAAAATAATAAGAAGAACGACTCGCTGTCGAGTGTGTTCCCAGAGCGTTTTCTCTTCTGAACCCATTAACGAATAGGTATCCATCGTCAGTATTTCAACCAGACAAACAGGAAATTGTTATGACACTCTAAAGTCTAACGCGATAGAAAAGTTCCAACAATATTCAACTGTGCCAGAGGTTTCGTGAGAGTGTGGATTCATCTGACTTCTCTTGGTGCAAAGACGAAGAACCATTTGCATGGAGCACGGTGTCCTGTAAACCGTAACGAGGCACAGATAGAAGCTTACGAGCGTCACGTTGTTTAATAGTTCATATCAGTTTGACAGTTTTACGCGTCCACGCAAACAACGGTGGTACGACATGTTCGTGGAATGGTGCATGGCAGGCAGAAGATAAAATCGATGGGAACACGGGCATTTAATCGCGAAGCGGTAACTAACGAGCCTTCCACGTTCGACTGCAATCACGATCGAATTCTAATTCGTTAACGTGTCGACTGGACCATTTTTTCGGCCAAAAACCGCCGCCTGTCTATTTAAAAATAATTAAAATTCGATCGACTCATATCGCTCGCGGCAAAACGCTGCGCACAATGACAGCTATTTACGAGTTTTTAATTGAAAAGTTGTCTTTTGTATTGAAATCAATTTACAAACGATGTATTCATGAAATTTGATCGTTCCATTCAATAGAATCATTTCGTCTTAACGCAACCCGTCGACGAGTTGATTTGTCTTTCTGAATACAGGAATATTTGTACGCTGATCACTTGTAATCGAAGAATCGACTCGCGTGGAAGTCACTGAAATTGATTTTCACGTAGTTTCTATTTCAGTGAAATGTTAAATGTGCCCGCGGGCGAGCAGCACCGTCGCAAATTGGAAAAAAGCACGAAGAAAGCATACGTAATAGGTAATAGGTGAAGCTGCGAGCACGCGAATATCGAAGTCGATCGCTAAATGTGTCTAGAACGGGACGAGAAATTGCTTTATTGCCCGCTGCCTGAAAATGCATTGCAAGTTTTTCAAAGAGTTCGACCTTCCGACTCCATCCACTGCCGTCGTAGGACTTTGGTAACTGGCAGACTTTCGAGTCGCTATCGTTAATGCAACGAACAACGTTACTGCGAGAACCCTTCAGCTTCAGCTGACTCTGTTAAGTCGGTGGACCTCCTTATACATAACCTTAACGTTCCACGGGATGCAATACAATTTTCAAACTACACCCACCCGCTTGTAGCTGTTAGCTCGCGTGCACCGCAACAACCGAAACGGGAATCTTATGTGAATGAACTTCTTCTCTGTTACGAAGAATTCAAAGTTTCGAGTCAATTAACCTTTGAGCAAGATTGAGTATATATCTTCATCGATGAATATTGAGTCGTTACTGAAAAGGGGGATGCATCGTTGTGAGATAGAGAATTATGTGGTTATTATCAAATATCTTAATTCCTCGAAGCAATTGGTCACCATTCACTTCGGTTTCTCAAGGTTTCGCATCTAATTTCTCGAAGCCCCTTTGAAAGGAACTCGATGGCTCCTACGCCAAAATAGCTGCAGACTCGCGGAGCGATAACATTTATCATTCCCTTCCCAAGCGTCCGGGATGGTCACGTCGCTGCTTATTACGGCGATGCTTGACTTCTCACCCCCTATCGACGTCTTTTCAATTTACCTCCGTGAAACGCGTGCACCTCCGATTCACGCTTACAAAGAGACGAATGCAAGATTCTGACACGGCGTGGAAACGCCGGGAACGAGCTTCGATCGGGCGAGCTCACCCGCCGGCGGCCCCCCTTTCCATCCAGGTTTTTGCCGTTTTACTTTACCATTTGCAGGTCCATTTTCCTTCTTTCTATCGCGGCGGGACGGGGGAGAACGAGGCGAAACTGTTCTTCCGCTCAAGTGCCGCGAAGGAGCTTTTATTGCGGGTCGATGAACGCGGAAATAAACGATATAGACGTTATACACATGCACACGACGGGGCGAACGCTTTGTGGCCGTAGCGCCGGGGAATGCGCGCGTGTTCTGCACGGTTCTGTACCTAGGTATAACAAAAAATTTTCCGCGAATTCGCGCCACGATGGAGCCCCTCTACGCGCCTCTTCGACTTCGCCCGGACTTTGTATAGGGTGATTTAACTGTTTCCACCTATTTACCCCTCGCGTTTTATATACCGAGTGAGTCGTTTAGGTGTACGACTGCACATATCTGTGGTGCTTGTGGTGTTAGGAGAAAAGTTTCGCGGGGCAGAGTGCGGGGGTTTCTTGTCTTTGGTGTCTGCAGGCGATAGTGTCTTCGAGATACGGACAACAACCGCACTGCTTTGTTATGCTTTTTGTGAGAAGCGCAGTTTTAGCGCTAATTGGAGCACCGCACGTTTTAAGTCCCTTTTCGGCATTAGTTTCTCCCGTAATTGGGGCACGAGTAATTCTAATTCAATCTGGCCGACCTCAAAAGCAAATTGACGTTCACAACGCGTAGCCCAGCCATGTAAATACTGCTCGGTACATATTCATGGTCTCAGCCCGAAGCTTAACATGACTATTTAATTCCGTATAATACCTGGCGGGGCTTCAAACACGACCTGCATGGCAAATAAATTGTTAAAATCCGTGGTAAGTCATAGTCAAAATAGAGAGGGAGTACGAGGTGGGCAGAGAGCGTGAGAATACATACCTTTGAGCACGGCCAGACTCGCGGAATAGTTTTCCAACTGCGAATAAAAATCCATTCAGACCCGCTAACCGCTAACGAATGAAATTTCCATGGAATTTCATTTTCTGTTTTGAGAAGGGCTTCGTAACGAGCAAACAGCGTGTAGTCTTCGGTATTTCAGGTTCTCAACGAAACAAATTTCGAACTTCACTCCGTGTATCTTCAAAAATCTTCGTACTGTTAGAAAGACGTTTTGTTGTTACAACTTTTTACGCTAATTATGAGAAGAAATTAAGAAGAAGAAGAAGAAGTGAAATAATATCGTGACTCTTAATTAGAAAGATTCTTCACATTCCTTCGTATTTTCTCATAGAATAACATGTCTTTTAATGGATATGATGCATCATGGCATTATGACATCACTTTCAGGCGACATCAAACACTATGCACACACAGCTCCCCTGACCTCGGATACGGGGTTCCCTAATGGAACGCGAGGCCAGCATGGTGTCTTTGATTTTAATGCCCCACGATTACCTTCTCCAAGCTGTATTAATTATCCCCCGGACACAAATGCCCGACGATGCATCGGGACATAAAACCATGCATCATCAATATACTATACTTGTAAGTAGGTATGTCACGCTATCACCCTCGTAGCGATATGTCAATCGTCGAGCCGTTCATTCACTTTCTGCCTTGAAAAGTGCATTGAAATGTGAGGTCATTGCATGAAGCAAATTCCTCGCGATAAAATTGGCATCTTCAAGAAACACCACAGGCAATTTTTAAATGTTCTAATCGATAACCTTGCAAAACGCAAGTATCTATAGTGGTATTAATTCAAGCAATGAAAAAGTGTTATAATTTTACGATCGCTCTTCGTTATCTCATTGAATCGCGAGAGAGTTAACGCCACGAGCAGCTCGTTATCGAATTTCTTCAATTTCATCCACGCGCCCCCGATTGGGGAACCGTTAATGCTGAATTACGAGCGGCTCGAATTACGCTGGAACTCCCTTCCAGTCGACGAGCGATCGCCCAGGCGTGTGCTCACACTCGCCACGGAATTTCGTCGTCTCCAGGGCAGAACGTTCCCGGTCTCACGATATAACGAATCCGGCGATTAAATTCCATTAAGATAATCTGTTTCGCCAGGACGATGGTCGTTATCAGGGACAAGCAACGAGCGCCGATGGCGCGATTAAATCGCTGCCGGGTTATTACGTTTCCCGACACTTTACCCCCCTCCCTCCCTCCCTCTCCGCGTGATATTATTCCCGTCCCATGGCGGTCGATTTTTCGTGGCCGAGCGTTTCGGGGGTGCTGTGATCCTGTGTGCGAGAAAGAGAGGAGGGGCCGAAAACGGGTCGAGAGCGAAAACACCGCCCCGGGGCCAGGGAGCGGTTCGGAATAATTGTTTGTAAATTATCGTCCGTGGCAACGATGGGAGAACAGCTCCTCAGACGCAGCTGGCAGCCGTCGAGTAGCCCGCAACTCGAGAGGCTTTTAGCCCCGAGTGAGAATGCCAAAACTTGGTCGCGATATCAGCCTCTGACTGGAGCTTCCTCATAATTTTCTGTCCCCCATGTTATATAGAGTACATCACGTGGTAATCGACTAACTTTTCTATCGTGCTTATCGTAAGCCAGCGATGCAACACGAAGGAGATCGGTTGATCATTCGCGGAACACAGTGAAGTTTGATAGTGCTATAAACTCATGTCAGTTAAGATTCTTTTATGGTGACCGTTCAGTTTCTTGCCGAGGGTCCTAATTAAACGGGAGTTCGTCGATTGTCCTTGGGAAGCGGTGTTACAGCACCGATCTTACAACTCTCCGAGATACAGGGCTTGAATGGTGCTCCTCCAGACTCCGGTATTTTCCTGGACTTTTCGTAACTGCCCTCGCCGCAGCTTCTCCATTCAACTGGCTCCTCTTTTTTTCCCCTCCGCATTCGCCTCGAACCACTTAACTTCCACGTAGCCATCGAGGAGCTGGGGAGATTCATAGCGACAGGTAATTTATGCTCTTTGACGAGGCGATCCGCTAAAAGGTAACGTTAATTACCGCCACCCTCCGCAATATTATAAACGTTCACGAACGAGATCATCCCTGCTGCATTTTAATGTTTCGCTCCGCGAAAATCGAGTTTGTTAAACCTTGGCTGAGAAATGTGGGACTGATTGTGAAAGTATCCTTCGGTTCGCGATGGTAACCAGGTAGCCTCGCTGTTTTATGGGCTTAGATTAAGTACACAGAGCGGAATTCGTCGAATTCGAAGGATTCTACGGGCGAGCGTCAAAGGGGTCGTAACGTTTCCGAGGATCAGATAGGGAAAACTCCGTCGGAACTTGGAATCGTTACTTTTTACGTCGCTCAACAGGCAAGTCTTCCCTCCCGTTTTTCTCGACTCCTTGCCGTCTTGGGTCCCACGATCCTCGGGTATCTTCGGAGCGAGCACGATAATTAATCCTTTTAGCGCAAGTCCGAGTAAACACTCGGTGGAAAAAGAGACCGTGCCCAGCGCCAAGTTTCCGAAATAAACAATCCTGGCGATGAGTACATCGGACAATAAAATCGCGTGGCGTTCTGAATTGGTGGATGCAGCGCATTGGATTCGTTAATAATATACTTCCCTCATCAATATGCAAACATTATAATTGAGGACACATTACCCAGCACTTGAAAGCCCGGAAAGTTAATGAATTTCGGGGCCCACAGTTCGCAGCCTTTTATGTTATAAATACAGTTCAGAGGAGATGATGATGGTAGTGTTTCTGTCTCGTATTTTCACATTTTTACCATGCATGGGGAACGGGAATATGCTTTTAGACATTCTTTCTGATGTTACATGAATAGCGCGGTGTAACCCGAGATTACGCGGCATATTACCGCGGGAAGTTACGAGGCAGTGTCGGAGGAATCGATATTAATTACGATATTACCGATTACCATTCGGTTTGCGAAACCTAACCAGCGGTTACGTAATATTATACGATCAAAGCATTGGTTAATGCAATTGGTTATAACCGACGCGCATTGGAACGGTACGCCAGGCCCAGGAAGGGCCGCGCGCTCTCCCGGTAATATCTTTCAGAGAAGCGTAATCAAGAATTGATACGGGATTATAATGATTAACGATTACAAACGATTGCGCCCCGGTCGAAACGATCACGCAAACATGCCACGTCGGCCGCTGAAACTGTTTATTATTTAATCGTGTTTAACTGCAATATCAATGTTTACATATCCGTGTCGCGATATAACTATGTAGGTATGTAGTAATAAAGATAACATATTGTGCTGGCCTGCAATGAATAATTATCATTACGACGCTGCTCGCATCGTTCGGGCAAGCACTCGTCAGCGCGTAAACGCGTTAATAGCGACTCGTCGAGCAATTAATATTCCAGCGGCAATCGATTCGGCGCGGGCGAAAAAGTTAACGATTGGTTCGCGGAGGGAACACGGAACGGTGGAAGAAATCGTGACGAGACGCTAATGCGGGCGTGGGATCAGCGTTACATAAATAACGATTACACGGGGTGAAAAAGGTGCGACGTAGTTCGCGTCTGCCCGTTGGCAAACCGAGGTCGAATCTAGCGCGTTTTGCCGCTTTTATGCTGATTTATCGCGGTTGATAAGACGTGGCCGCGAATATTGCGGAGCGAAATTTATCTGGGCGAGGGAGAAGAAGCGCGGCTCGAGTGCCCCTATTCAGCAGATTCCTGTGAAAATACGGGGAGGAGGCCCTTATTATTTCGAATAATATTTTTTCGACGATATGCATTCACGAGAGGTGGTGTGGTAAAGGTGTTCTTCAGAAGATTATTCTTTTGTGGGATCTGATCTCAGCCAGGAAATATTTAATTGAATAATAGTGCAAGGAAAATATGTCGTTTGTCATCTAACTACCAAACGATAGCTGACTTTGTATTTCTCTCTTTGACAGTTGCTGGTGATTCTGTTCCCAACTAACAGTATTACCCCGGGTCTCCACCAAGGCGAACACGAACAAAAACATTGTTCGCGAACGTGTTCCTCTGTTCCTTATTCATATACGATTCATACGCCGAGTTTTGTTCATGTTTGCGGCGGAGTGGACACGACTACTTAGAACAGACCAAAACGTTCGCGAACACGTTTTTTGTTCGTGTTCGCCTTGGTCGAGAGCCGGGGTTAGCGGTCCCCCTGATCGACCAAAGATCCGTTCTCCCTACTCCTCAACGAACCCCGAGCGAAATCACACTCCCGTGTATTGTTGCCGCAGCTTCGATCGCTGTAAACTTCTCGTAGCTGCACGAGTTCTAGCCTCTAGAAAACCAACATCCATACAAACAGGCTTCGCAGTTCCCTACCAAGGAAATCGACGAGTAGATCTGGATAAAGTTTCTCCGACCGGCCAGAAAATCCTGTTTCCACGAGTCCATGGCTCAGCGTCCACCAGTCAGGCGGCTAGGAATCGCTTTAACATGAAAACGCGTCGCGGCTCGTGAATTTAGGGGCGATTCACCGGCGCGCAAGCAGTGAATCGGGCTCCGTGGAAGCAAAATAGACGCGGACCATTGTGCTTCGTTGCCTCGTAGGGCGGCCAGAGGAAGCGTTCTCGCGGTTGTTCGAGATAGAGCTGTGCGGCCGCGCATACCCGTGTCCCCGCGAGCGTTTGGTTTATGGCAGGTAAACGTATTTGCATGTAAACTCGTTTGCATGGAGCGAGGACGCGGGATATTCCAATTCCAGAGGACCGGGAGAGCTCGTCTTGACGCGCTACCGGACCGAGAGGATTCCCGTGATGTACCTACAGTCTACACTCTACACGGACCGTAGACGGCCGCTTTGGTAATGGTTTGCCCGATAATGGCAACGCGTTCATGGGTGGTGTCCGTTGCTTTCGATTTCTCGTTGCTCCCCGACACCGGTCGAATTAATTACACACGGCGATTGCTTGATAGTTGATACCCCATGACCAGTAGGACACCCAATTTTATGCAGTTGGCTGGTTCGTCACTTTACAATTACCTAAGTAAGTAAATGTGAACTGTTGGGTCGGGTGGCATAAGCGAGTCTGATAACGTTCACGTTACTGCGTTTAACGGGAAAACAGTGGAGAGCATTTTTTTAATAACGTTTGTATTGTACAGATTTTCCAGTGTTCCGTAGAGCTTGTTGATTCCCAAGGGGGGTTTGATGCTCGTTGAACCGTTTTAGAAACAGAGATAGCCGGGACCGTAGCCATATTAGAGATCACAATGATAATTTTAACCAGTAATAGCAGACCGCATTAGACCCGGTCCACTGGGAAATGCGCAATCGAACGAGAGCCAATTCAACCCTCTATTTAACCTATCGGCTCTGTAATAACGAATTCTACATCATTATTCCCGCAATTACGTTTTACCCGTATTTCCAAACTCGATGGTGCCCGGGATAAGTTCCCCGAGCAGTAACAAAAAGGGACGCCTCAAAGAAAATTGAATCAGAATCTGCCGATATCGCTGATCCGCTCCTCAGATCCCGGAAGAAGATCGGGCTCCTTTAACTGTTCCGGATTACCATGGGTAAGCGTTATCGATCGAACGCACGGATAAAGCGATATCTTACGGAAACACGATCGCTTCCGTCCTCGGTTCTCCGTGGAAACCACAGCCCCGCTGTTCACCAGCCCGAATATGGCCTCGTTCTTCCGAACGGCCGCGTGTTAGATGAAATTTACCGATCCTCGGGAGTAGTTCGTCCGCTCGCCTGGGAGGACACTGCGGTTCAATCGTGTCGAGAACGTTGGGCGCAGCGGGTGACTCGTTCAATGGAAAGGAAAGGGGTTGGAAGAAGATAGGAGGAAAGATGGTGGAGTCTAAGCTCCGTCCAACAGTGGTTCCCGATTGTCGGGGAAACGCACAAAGGCTCGATGTCCAGCCACCCATTACGTCGAAATAGCGTGGACGAAGAATCTGTCACCATCTCCGGACGGCAAGCAATTCTCGAAACAGGAATCGCTCAGCAAACGATTCTTCTTTCCCCTGCGCTCCAGTTGCAACCCAGTCTCGCCTGCATCTCGCAGGTTTTCCCTACTCCTTGGACCTCCTGCCGCTCCATCCTCGGCTTCAAATCCCTCGGCTCGGCTCGGCCATCGACAAATACACGGAAGCGAAATAGGTGTCTTCCCAGGGAAATCTCATTAAGGGCTGTTTCACGGACGAGGCACGCAAACGAGGACCGTTCCGAAGCGGACATCGTAGCGAGAGGATGCGCGTGTCGATGGTTCTGCGCGTGTGTGAGACCTTGTCCTAAAACGGGAGGGGGGAATTATTCGCGTCCAGAATGAAGACTGATTTAAATGCTAATGACTCTCGGTTCAAATCGAACGGATTACGATGGCTTACGAACGTGGATAATTTTATAAATTCAGGCTCCGGCTGACGAATCAATCTCTTTTCAACGGGAGTACCTATGCCATTAATTTCGTTCAAACTGCGTCGAATGCGACGAATCGTATTTAATTGATTGTTAGATGCTTGCGATTATTCCACGGGAAATTGACGAAAGGATAGAAAGATACCGAAAATCTGATGCTGCAATGCACGCATTAAACGGTACCGGGCAAGATGAGATTGCCGGGAAATTACGAGGATAGCGATTGTTCGGTCGACCGCAGGCCAATTCGGCTGACAAGAATCAACGGTTTTGGGCGTCGTTGGAAGCGCTTGCAGGCCAGCGTTTGCGGCAGCGTTACCATTAATCGCGTCGAATTACTATCATCATTATCCCCGGTTGCGTCGGGACTTGGAACGAAACCCCGAAACCGCGGCAGTATTTTAATAGGGGGCGCATCGTTCAAGGCATTAAACGCCGCTCCGAGGCGCGATCGAAATTGCCGGGCCCGCGGATCACGGACTTATCAGCGATACGCAGCGAAACGCTCGCGGGCTGGCAGGAATCGGCTGACGTTCACCGGCTCCCGCGACTACGCCGACGCTAAGCTTCCAGTTTGCCTCCGCCGCCCCTTTGGAACGCGCGACAGCCGTCTGAGTCTCCCCGACGCGACGCGAAGCGACGCGACGCCAGTCGCCCCTTTTGTTTCGAAGTTTGCGAAACTGCACACGATTACGGCCGTGTCACGTAACTCCTCTTTGCTCGGAGCCGCGTCACCGAACTCACCGGCAAACTTGACGCGACGAACCGCATTGTTCCGCCTTGCATTCCGCTTCTTCCCGCCTTCGAGCGCGACGGAGCCTAACGAGCCCGAAAGCTCGTCGCGGCTGAAGGTATTCGCGACTTTTCGGGGGTCGCGGAACGCCACATGTCGGATTCACCGATCTCCATCAACCTCGTTGCTGAGAAAATTCCACTTTTTGCTTCTCATTGGACGCAAGTTTCACATTTTAACAGCTCTGGGCCGTGCAAAGCATCCCCTGCAAGTGGAGTCGGATGCCGCAATTTCATAAAGTAGATGCATCTAAGTAGGAATGGGACAGCCGAGTTTAGAAAAGTCCACTCTTACAACGTTCCTCCGTTTCGTGCGGCTACAAAAGCAAATTCCAGTTGCCAAAATGTGAATAGCTGCATCCGCAGGCGTTGGGAATTATTACGGCTCGGCTGCACACGGTATTGGGACCTTCAGTTCGCAGTCAAAAGTGGAGCGCGAATCGAATAGAGACCGCTCTTCCAATTTCCCGGCTGGGGAGTGTGAAAAATGTTTCCAAGCACCTTGCTGCAAATACGACGTTACAGCATCGACGTCCGTAAGAAGACTACCGCGCGGTATACCTTGCTTTCTGCCCCGTAACGGTATCAATAGGGCACAGATGAATCCGATTTTTCTTCGCGACCAATATCTGCTCCGATTCTTCTCGGTGGCGCATCGAGAACTCATTTCTCCCTATTCGAGAGGAGGCGGAGAGAACGGTTACGATTTAATGTCGCTGGAATCCGTGGAGCGCGCCGGACGATTAATGTCGTTCACGATGACCACGGGGCGAGCACAATATTCTTTCTCCATTGTACTCCCACCTTTTCTCCTGTCGGACAAAAGCCTCTCCTTAAGATGACGTCCGTGATGTCTCTGAAGGCACGGCTAACGGTTCTCCCGCGGAACCGGCCAGGCCGTCCTCGTGTGCTACCATTATTTCAATTTCATGGGTGACCCGCCAGGTGGATTCATCTTGATGCACGCCTAATGAGTCCCGGGATTGTCCCTGATGCGCCCAGGGACGAACAAAGAGAGTGGCTCCGGTTCTTCGCACGCACGAGCTCCTCATTAGAGGAAGCCCTCCACGGAACGAACACGCCTCTGCCATTCTCACGACTTCGGTAATCGCGAAT
This sequence comes from Andrena chrysosceles, assembly GCA_963855975.1. Lineage (NCBI taxonomy): Eukaryota > Metazoa > Arthropoda > Insecta > Hymenoptera > Andrenidae > Andrena > Andrena chrysosceles. The sequence goes on along the minus strand of OY979766.1, from coordinate 964,773 downwards.
CGGTGCAAAATTGTCCGTTTCCATTTACTTTTTCTTCGCCGCGCACACCTTGCACACATGCACGCCCTATCTCCGTTGGGCATATCGACGCGCACGCCCGGAGCAATGGAACTATCGTACATTCGCGTCAGTGTAGTCTGCACTCGAATCAGATTTCTGGCGTATCGTCGCCTCCGCCTGCGATATTTGCTTGCTCCGAGCATGGATGATCGGTTGATTCGTTTGCAGAGAGAGCGCTAGTAGATTCTCGGGAATCGAGTGTCGAGTTGTGGGAGTTAAACGTAGTTGTGTACTTGAAACTCATTTTCGTACGAATCGTAGTTGAGTGTACCTACTTCTTTGTGCGCGATATAGATTACCGGATTACCCCTTTGTGATTCTCTGAGAGGGATCAGGATTATCGGAGCTGCTTCGTCTTCCACGTAGGTACTACGGCCGGTTAAATGATGAAATTCCAGGCGGGGCATGATTTTCGCCCCAAGGTTGATAAACGAAGAGGGCGAATGTTGAAGGGAGCTCGATCTCGCCGGGGCCCGTACTCGCTCGAGTTCGAATTACGCTCGCGTGAGAATGGTAAGACGGCTTGCGAAATGGATATCGAAGCCGCATTTAGCACGCTTGTCATTGGTCGCGGCGCGATGGCGTTTCGAATGAGCCATTCCGTAAAGGTCGGCCGCGTTATTGATGGCCGCGTTGCTGCTCCCGTGGCGAATCTTAAATGGCGGCGGGGATATTGGAAATTTATTGGGATTACAATCGAGCTGGCCCGCGAAAATGGGACTGGCGGGGCCCGCCGGGCGAAGTAAACAACGGGAGTGTGGACAATCAGGGGGGCATGAGATTTGAGACGTCGATCGGTCGATGATGAGACGTCGGGCAGTAACGCGGGAATACCTAATAGAAACGTCAGTTTTAGGCGCGCCGTGTTATTGGCGGTTCGAGATTTTCTCACGGATCATCGATTACGCGTGTCTTGCGTGTCAGGCCCGTCGCGTGTCAACGACCGCCACTCTTAATATCGTTCAATTCGAAGCTGAGCGCGCGTCATCGCCGTCTGTTCTCGGTAAACGACGACACGAACCGCCGCGCTGATGCGCGCTCGTTGCACAATTCTGCTGCTTGCTTACGAAATTGGCGCGGCTCGTGTGCGTGAGGCCTGATGCGCGGGCATTAGCGACGCCAGATATGCAAGGCTTGCATCGGCGAGTGAGCAGCTCGGGGTTCAAATGGTACAGGAAGATATGTAGTCCCTATTTTTTCGCCTCCACTTCATCAGGAGGATACTCGGGTGATCTGAACCCTAGTAAACCCGAGTAAATTGTTCAAGTTGAACGTTACTCCGCAACTATGCGTGTGCATCGGCGCTCGTAACTTGAATAAATCATTGTTGATCCAATTCGCGAACATCGTCCGGACTCTCGGCGTTTAAATCGCCAACGGTTGTTGAAGCACGTTGCCGCGCGGTGGTTGCAATTTGCCAGCGATACGCTCGCTCGTCGGATACGATCGAAAATCCTATACGAGTGATTACACGGGCCAGATCCTCGTTCGGTTCGCCCACGACCCCTCACCTGTAACGAAATACCGAACGATACAATTGCTGGTCGCGGCCCGAGCACGTAACTTCATCCAGGCTGGTCACCGTTTCATCCTGTCTCGCCTCACTTTAATGCCGTGCTCGGCATAAACGGCTCGCTGTCTTGCGGACTGTGACGCGGCAATTTAGGCATTTGACCCTAAGGGTCCTCGGCGGGGTTCAGCCGTTTAACCTCGATGCAATGTCTCTGTCTGCGGCCGTGTCGGCCGCAGCATGGCCACCTCGCTCGTTGGCTCGCTAGCTCGCTAGCTCGCGCGCCCACACGCTCTCCCCATCGTGCATTCTTCCTCGACATTCCTCCTTGTCTTCCTCCCCGCGGCGCTCGCTGCCCTCCCGCGCCTAAACCGACCTTCTTCAGGCTGCTCCGAGGCTCGACCATCGCCTGGACCTCGTGGAGGATGCTGGGTGTTTCGTTGACCCTATCGTTGAACGGCAACGCCGGTCTAAGATCGCGTATTTCAGTTTTACTTTGCATTTCGTTGACAGGTAGGTACATGCAGTTCTGTCCACGGGAATTATAGTGAACCGTTGCTATTTACAATAATCAGGCGCAGAATGCGGGAATTTCCTGACAGTTTGGATTACTCAAAATTACCGCGAATCAATGAATCGTGCTCAGAATCACGTGGGTAGTGGTCATTTGCAATTTATCAGGCTGATGAAGAAGGGACCCACTGACAGCTTGGATAACTCAATCGGATACAGCAGGTGTCCAGTAGACATTCAGGTTCCAGCGCAGCGTCGATGGTGTTGATGAATGATCCGCTCAACCCGATATCAACGATTTCCTAGCCGGTAGCCAGCGGACGCTGTCATCGAGCGAGCGAAGATCTTCCAAACCGCAGACACGAATGCGTTCGAAAGCACCAGCGGGTTTTTTGGCACCAGAAGATTATAGATTCCTAATGGGGTTGCTTGCATTTCTCGGAACGAGCTCCGATCGGCGACGGAAACCATAAATCTCGAGGGAAGCTGAGAGGCCTTATCTCGTGGATCAGCCATTAGCCGGCAGAGGGTAGCGCGTATTTTTGTCAGCAATTTGGGAGGCTAATTTCCTTCGAAGGGTACGAGAGCCTCCTTTGAAGTTGTAATTAGTCGAAACGGGTGTTAACAAATTGCAGAATAATGCCGGGGAGAAAAGGGAAGCGAAAGAGGAGACGGAGACACGGCGAGGCGGTGCTCCGTTGCAGGCCAAGGAATTAAGGATATTTTTGGGGTGGGGTAGACGGAAATTACAGAGACGCAGTTACGTGGCACAAAGTACGTGCACTTTTTACGAAAAGCCCATTCGGTCGGAGGTGGCGGGGAGCGCGTTTTAAAATCCCGCCGGGAGGCAGGCCATCCTTTTTTTTTTCTCCCGGGCAGAAATGCACTTAAATGGCGCGCGGGTTCAGTGCTTAATGATACTTTCGTGCAAGAACTTTCACGGGCGACCGGGCCGCGAGGCTGCCTTTATTAATAAAATCAGGATGCACATAAATTGCAAGAAAAATTTCTGGCTAACTGCATACATTTCCTCCTCCGTTTCTTTCCTTGCCTCTCGTCGCAGCGCGGCGCGGACACGCGCGCCTTGCACCCGTGCATCATCCCGAACGACTTTCCCGAAAGTGCTTGGCAAGTCGAGGCTGCTTCGGGGCACGGTTAACCGCTTCTCCGTGAAACGGCCTGCTGCACCGGGAGTGCCTCGTTAACCCGTAAATCGAGTGTCTTCTCAAACCGAACAGAGTGCACTTCAGTGTACTTAATGTCGTTGGCGAAAAACGTCGAGCTCGGCGATAACCTATCAACGATTAGCCCGTCGATCCGTTCCCACTCGCGCACCGTAGACCCCGCTCCTCTCTGTACTCCGTCGATTCGCTGATGGCGGATATCTGCATCTGGCGGGTTCTGGTGTCTGTCGATGGTTATGCGAGAGCCAACCCTCGGCTAGCCGTATACACTTGCAGTTAGCGTACGGCGTACGGTATCCCTTGATGAGAGGTCTTGGGAGATGAAGTACACTGGGATGGTAGAACTTCCTGATCCTTGCGAGACGTAAGACCATAGCGCTTCGGGAACAAGTATAGGTATACCTATGTACGAAAAATGGAAAGGGAACAGAAGTTTCAGATTCACGGGACTTGTGCAAGTTCTGAGGACATTTTCATGTATTACCTATATGTATCATAGTTTCACGTTGCCATATGCTTGCCTGCCTCAGCCGTTCTGTTTTCTAATTCTGGCCTTTGCTTTCGAGATAATTCAATCCCAGAGTTGGTATGTAGGTATAGAATCGAGATTCAACTAGGACCGTGAAAATAAACTAGGTATAATCTCGGGATGGGAAGTCTATGGCACACACACACACACACACACACACACACACACCTCGAACCACTGAAATATACATTTGTGTAACATTGTTATATCGTGCAAATGGGGAGAGTTAGAAGAGCGACCCGGATCCTCCGCAGAATCGAACCTCGTGCAATTTCTCTTCGCAGCATCTGGCGTTTCGGATATGGTAACCTAGAAACGACAGTTACAAGTGGCATTCGAAACGGAGAACATCTGAGCTGTTACACGTCTCGATAAATAGATCCGCTCGAGGTGGATGATCTCGTTTGGGGGAAAAGGCGTGTCCGGGGAGCTTGGCGCAGCTTGAAACACCTTTTCTGTGGGAAACAAACGCTTGCAGATGCGTCGACAAGAATATGTGTGGGTGGCAGCTGGATTACGTCAGCTTAAATGGCGTTTGGAAGTCTCCGTGTACGTAGCCGATGTCTAGATAATGCTGCACGGTCGTATTCATTACATTAACCGTGTATGAATATTAACTCGTTTAGGTGGAAAGACGTGTCTCGCCTGTCTCCGGCTGTCACGCCCGTAACAGTCAATGAGAAATTGCAGTGGCCGTGCAAGTAGGAGTAAACTCGTTTCCTCTCCTCCATTTCTTTCTGTTATCAAGGGTTAATAACTCCTCGCGAAACGAGAATCATCTTTCAGCCTTTAGTGGGTCACGTGCAAATCTCAATGGACCGCGAATTCGAATTTCCTTTATTTCAACCAGAATCGCATGCATCCTGCTTTAATGACCTGGTAATTCCTCGTGCCCTAGGGGAGGGAATCCGTGGAAAATGTTAGTTAATCAGCTCTTCGCGGGGCGATCCGCCGCGAACTTCACTCGTTTTTCGCATGTAACCTCTCCGTTAATGCACCGCAGAGGCTTCATAAAAAAAAATCTCTTCGGTAAAGCACCGCGAACGCGAGTTCTAAATAAAACCCGATCATACGTGTATACCTATACAACGCTCCCAGGAAAATCTTTTTCACCTTTCGCCGTGGAATATCGCGCAAGGTCAGACGCGTTTCAGACGGGTTAAAATTATCCATCGACGCGGCTTCCCTCCGGGGCGAGTTGTGCTTTAACAACCGTCTGGAGTGGCGAGTAGTGCTAATGACGAGTCTGAAAACTGTGAAGATGCTTAAAGGGTGCAGTGAAAGAAGCCTCTTGAAAACAGAATGTCGGCGGTGGCATACACGTGACGCGTGAAGATCACCGCTTGGCTCGGTAGAAAGGCAAGAATAACGTTGCGTCCGGCCGTAGCGGCTGCTTAGACAATGAGTCTGAGGGATGGAGGGGCCTCTTGAACGTCTTCAGACGGAAGGTCTTTTGCGGTGCGATGCTTTGTCACTTCCTATTGCGAACGGTTCCTCGATGAATTTATTAGAGGATCTTTCGAATCCCCCGGAACTAATTACCCGTGTGCCATTCGGTGTCCAACGCCAGCAAATGACATCCGGCTACCGATCTCATAAAAGCGAGGGTATTTTATTTGACAGTGAGTCGCCAAGGCATAAATTCCGAACGACCCCCAGCGAATGAAAACTCGCCGGAACGGTGTAATTTCTTAAGGAACTATCGGCACACGCGTGCCGAGTCAACGGGGGGAAACGTATCCAGCAAGGATCGGGGTCGCATTCCACGTAGGCAATCGCGGCTCTGTTTTAAGCTGTTTTTCATGCGAAAACGTTCGGTTGACGAGCACGAGCTGCAGCAGCCTTCCTCTGCGGCCATCATATATTCAAACGGTACGGCAGCCATTTACATAAAGAGTCACGGAAGAATGATTCCTATATTTCAAGAGTCCGTGTCGATAATGCTACCTACGGGGATCAGAACACAGCCGGGTTTGCATTCAACGTCGCATAAAATGGAATTACACGGCCACCCTTACGAATTGATTTCCATGTTCCTCTTAAGCCACGATGACCCAATCCTCGGAGCAGTTCCTCGCGTTATTTTATTATCCCCTTCGACCCTTCCACCCTCCTCAGTTATTGGCACGACGTTTTCCTCTATGCGTCGTATGTATTCACGATGAAGAAACGGAGCTGGGCTTGCTTTCGAGGAAGGACGAGTATCTGCAAACTGCACGCATTCCATTCGAGAGCTTTTCTCTTTTCATTGCTGCACACTAGGTAGTAGCATTTCTATGGGGCAAATAAAATTTGATGAAAGACAATACTGGTCGTTCGAAATGAAAGTGGGGTTCAATTCTAAAGTCTGAGGCGAATGTTGAGGAAAGACAAACGTTCTTTGCGTATGTCGCGTGTTCTTTTTTACGGTTTTTACCTAGCATCATCTATTCCCAGCACTTTTCCTTTCCCATATTCATTTCTGTTTCGCGTAAGGTGAGCATTTTTATGCTCCATCCGGCTACACTTATGCAATACCTTCCTTCTCGGGAAAAGGAAAGCGCAGAAGACTGAACATGAGAATGAAGTACCCATAGCGCGCCGCTGACCAAAGTGGCAGGAGCAACATAGCGAGCGTTTGCACGTTGCAAAACGGAAGATTTGCCACGATCTTCCATGTCCCAACAAAGTTCGCATGTTATGCTCGCGTTAAAGACCGCGTGCAGTGACATTTGAAAGCGACTATGAAACTCGAGACAAACACCGGCTGCACGGCGATGGGAAAGCCGCCTGTTTCGCTTCTCGATAGCGACAACGATTATTACCAGGGATCGTGCTGGCTTCCGTTTCCATATTCTCCACGATCAGGCGCTCCCCGTAAATTTCTATCGCCCTGGCTAATACCGAGGCGCTCCCATGAGTTCTTCCCTCGCCTAATGAAGCTTAATATAACGTTGCTTCTTATATAGTCGTCCGAATTTTTCCTGCCCCGAGGCAGCATGCAAGTCGCAGTATCTCACCGAACTTACGAGCGTTGGCCACGTTTATGAATTTCAAATTATCGTTATTAGCGTGATTTTATTGGCGACAATAGCGTATAACCATGCCGAGATGACAGTAGGTGTGCCAGGTTCGATTCGCTGGCTCCCCTCACTATTAGGGGATTGTCTTAAACGACTGTTACTGGTTTCGTTTCTTTTGTTCCAGGACGGTAGTACCTAGTTTATAAAATGTATATACTATGCAGTCTCGAGAAGGGAGACTTCACTCGAAGCTTCCCGTCACTGCTGTCTCCACTAAACGTCACATTTCTTATTAGAATGACCGTTAATATTCGTATTCCCGTCAGCTTCTTCGGTCGTCCAGTAAAGTACTAACAGGCTTAATCATGCAAGAGGGAAGCAATATTAATCCTCCACAGACAGTAGCACTTTTTACTACCGACGGCTTTAACGCGGCATTAAATTTCAGCCCACGACTGGCGGTTTATTAAAACGAAATTTGTGGATTTACGTTCGCGTTTAATGGCTGCGAAGTAATTCCGTGTATTAAAAACGCCCGCTTAACAAATAGTGGTACGTCGTGAAAGTTGGCATCGTAAAACAGGTATTAAACGGTCACTATTAACGTGGCCAGGGGTTGATTGCCGCGGGTACAATATTATTATACCTGTTTGCCATAAAAGAAGGCCAATGAATCGGCTGATTTCATACTTCCAACCGTTGATTAAATACTTTCGTACTTAATTACACGCAGAATCGATATTACCCAATGTAAACGTCAGAACGTGAAAGGAAAAGGTTGGAGCGGAAGATATTTCTGTCTATTAGCAATTTAATTACCAAGTGCGCAAAGCACTTGTGCTATATTTTAAAGAAGACCAACATCTTCCTCGGGCCTGACCTAGGCTGCTCACTAAAACGCGCAAGAAACGGTGCCCAGCTCGTTTCTGCAACGTCAGCGTTTCGACCTAAAAACATATGGTATCGATTCCACAAAGGAGCCCTCCAATATCTCTTTCGACCTACACACGATTATCTTCGAGCATCCTCCCCCTTCAGCAGCCTGGGAAAGATTGATGCCTGCAGAGATCATAGGCTCTAAACCAGCACGAGTTACCGGGGATTATTGAAACGCCGCGCCGCGGCGAGAAGTAGATTCCTCGGGTTGCCGGCGCGGATGCCGGGCAACAAATCAAACCGCGCGTCGGTCGATCGTCGCGAAAAAGCGCACGATCACCGGGGCACGATCGCTCAAAAGCTCGAGCAGGCATCGTCGGGAAAGAAAGGGTTGACAGGGCGGAACGATCGATCGTGTCGGATCACGTCCGTCGCGGTGAATCGGATTCAGGCCCAGGCCACGGGGGGAGAGCCGCGATCTTGTGCGTACGCGATCTCTCGCGGACCTCTTTTCCGCCTCTTTTCTGGCCGACGCGACGCGGAGAGGAGCTCGCGAGCTGCACGCCTGTGCACTTCCGCCACGGTTAGGCTTGTTCGACGAATGGAAGCCTGAGGCTGCCCAGATACCAGCATCTACGCTACGGCACGTAACCCGCGGGCCAGCCACTATGGCCTCATTATTTCCATTACTCTGGCCGCCGACAGATTCTACCGGCCAACCAACGTATCTTTCCCACAAAGTTCGCTGCGTAGGGAACCGCAGCTCGGCTGTACTACGTACCCCAAGGCCCGACCGAGCGAAATTTATTCGGAACTACTTACAATTAGTTCTCAGGGGCGCGGGACTATCTTCTTGCAGCCGAGAGGAACGATGCTTCTCTGTTTCCACGACTAATTGTGATAGGACTGCGCCGTGGTACAAGAATTTTCTGCCAAAGTTTTGTCGGGCATTTTAAATTTTTACTGTATTTTGTGGCTTCTTTGGATCGTCTGAGCTGCGAAAGATCAGAATCTTACCAAAAAGTGTGAAGAAGATTCCGATGGGATAGGTCATAGAAGATAATATATCGAGAACGAAACTACTTAGCTGATGTCCTCCATTGCCAGATATTTAAATTAAAAATCCTAAACACGTACAGCAAAGTGAAAAAGCATCGCGGTTGTATCAGTTGATCCAGGCGTTGAAAGCTGGCCCTGAACTCGCGTGGATCACAGTTGTGGGAACGGAGGTTGCAACACCGTGCTTCCATCAAAACACGAATCTCTGCGGTGTTTCGTCAGCAGTCGGACTCGTCGGTGTCAGTCGGGCACGAAAGCGCCTCGATGTGTTTCCAAGCGGAGATACCTACCTGCCGGAGAAAAATTAGAATACAGCCGGGCGTGTCCAGGTAATGGTTCCAGCCGGTCTACAATGAGAATCGAAGTACCCAGGAAAGCGATTGCTACACGGAAATGCGCGTATACGCCCGCCGCGCGTACACGTATGATAAATAAGGGAGAGGAACGTTCGTCGGGCTTCTTTTTTTATTTGCCCCGTGGAACATTGCGCCGTGTCGCGGGCACGATTGTTCCATTGCAGCCAGCCCGTGCCTACTGCCTTGACGCAACATTTCTCAGTTTCTCAGCTAGCGGCCACGTGAGCTTTATGTTCTTCTTAAATTTTGGCTTCTTCCGTTCTACGTGAATAGAAGCAGAGACTGTAGAGCTTGTGGTCATTAGCATTGCCATTTTTGGATTAAGTATATTAACAGACTAAATCTCGGATTGCAGCCATGCAGTATATTCTGTTTATGACAAGAGCTTCCATTCCATTTTCGCTTCACACCTGTTGCATCGGTTTAGTATAGCGCGATAAAGGTGTTACTGATTAATTAATTACAGGGCTACAAAATTGACCTGACATTTCCCTGGAAGTTCGCTATCCTGCACGAGTTTTCTCAGCTCGAGGAGACTGAGAATCCTTTTCTATCTTCAATCACTAGACTCCAGGACCTCCTCGAGTAATCACAGAACTATGATTTTCACTCGAGCCGAGTGAAATCAAGTTACCATCATTCTCTCATTACCATCCGCACCCCAGTCCAAAGATGCAGCTCATAATACGCGAAGTCTGCGACAAGATCCTACCCTTACCACACCATTGGCTCGTTCATTCACGTGTCTATCCCCTGCGCCTGGGAGCAATCCCATAAGTCACAGTGACGATTCGATTGTCGTCAGGGAAAGTGTCCTCGTCGTGGCAGATTCCCTCCGCAAATGTTTGCATCGAATGGCTTCGAGGGTAAAATCGATTAAGCCCTCTCTGTTAGGGAAGTACCCACCGTCCCGAACGGGATTCAGTCTGACACCTTGCCGGCACGGCTCTCTTTCCTTTTTTTAAATAAACGCTCCTCCACCTTTAATGGGATTTCGGCCCGTGTAAATGTCGATTTCGTCTGAAACCGTATAATCGCGGTGGTGTAGGTTGGGCGCTTATTCTCCTTTCTTTTTTCCTCTACCCGAGCGCTCCCCTCTATTTCTCTCTCTCTCTCTCTCTCTCCCCCCCCCCCCCTCGCCTCCTCTATAGATCGCTGTTGAATAATGCATGGGGCGAAAGGTCTGCGCCGGCTTGTAATTCATTTATCAAAGCAATAAGTCAAAATATGATTCCAGGATTATTAATAGCTTCCATGTTTCTGGCGTGTACCGGTACAACCGTGGCTAACGGAGGATGAAACGGTGCGAGCGTGACTTTCTCGCGGTCGTTCTTTAATTTTTGATACCTCGAACTAGCCAGCTAATTGTGAAAAATTGACGGTCTTCCTCGTGTATCGCGAACTGCGCTTACGCCGGCAAAGTTTGCTTCCGCTTTCTTTTCGAAGCTCGCAGTGGCGAAACGTTTCGTCCGCTAACCGAGGAAATGTTTCGAACAATTTTTATCGCTAGGAAATAATTCAAACGCGACTATTTAGATCCGCGCGCTGGCGACAACTCGATATTCCAACGCGACGCGTACACGCAACAATCGGATTAAATCGCGTCAATCTCGCGAGATAAATGAACTCTTAAGCGGCCCGCAATCGTACCCGTTTTTATCCCCGTTTATCAACGCTGCACGCGCGATTCGTCATTCGTTGACATCGTCGTTATTCGCTTATCGGCTCGTCACGATCGAAACGTTTCTGCCCTCGATCGTGGAGTCACGGGGACGATCCTTGTCGCGCTTCGACGGGTCAATTAGACGGAAACACTCATTCGCCCAAGGGAAAACTCGGGAGTGCTTTAATCGCGATGCATGAAAGGGCTTCGATTATAGATCGCGGTTTGTCAAGCAAGGAGAGGGTTGATCCCAACTGTCACAGGATCCAAGATTCATCGCGTCCCGCGTATTCCGATCTCAGGATCGAAAAGCGATAGCGCGTATATCGGCTCGTTAGCAACGGAATGAATCATTAAACGGTCCATTCGGCTCGCGTACGCTTGCCTCCAGGGGGCTACTTTCGATCGATCCGATAAACAAAGCGTTCGCGCGGCTCGTCCAGCCCTCCGCTTTGTCCGTCGCGCGTGATTAAGCTCGGACTCGTGGTGAAAAGGGCGACGGAATTTTTATCAGGGGGGAGGGAGGGAGAGAGAGAAAGGAAGGAGCCTCGGGTACCCTTTTGGTCGCGGGACTCGCTCGTCGCCGCTTGGCACACCTCTTATAGACCTTCTCCGCGTAGCTCTGGGCGCGTCATCAATAACGTCCTCTCCATTCTCCGGCTCGCCCCGAGGCGTACAAGCCGAGAGAGGAGCCCTCGCCGGAGCACCAGCCCGCGGACAGAGCAAGAGAAAAGGAGAAAGGGAAAGGGGTGGAAGAAAAACGGGGAGACGGGCGACGGACGGTTTTTTTTTCGGGGGAAGAAAGGGTGGGCTTGATCGCCGGGCATTATCTTACTAAATTGCCCCGGCACACCAATATCCGCATAAAGGCTGCACCAACCACCCCAGCGCGGCGTCTCCTCGTTCAATGTCCTATATACGCGCAACCGCCGCCAGACCCTTGGAAAACGAGCTTCTCGCACCCCCTGCGTTATTATTATTATTAACGGTGCTCGCGAGAGCGTGTGGGCCAGCGGACGTTGAAGGGTGCTCGTTTCGGCTCCCAGGCGACACGCCGCGCCGTGTCTCGAAATATTCTGTAGCTCCGCGAACGGCGCTTTGATATTTTCATTAGACCCACTGCGAGCGTTTTTACCAGCTAAAATTGCGTTATCTGGTAATTGGACGGTTTTTATTCGAGCGGGACGGTTTGACCGTTCGTCTGGGAGATGGTGACGTTATTGCGGGATTTTCGAATTGAGGGTTGACGTGTTTTGGATGGAAAAGTGTCTACGTCTTGCGCCTTTTCTAGTGAAATCGTGTTGTAAATATTGAAATAGCCGTGTTGTTAATGTATCGAGTTGGAGGTAGAGGATTTGAGTGTCTTTAAGCTTTTTACTTGGGCCAAGGTACGTTTTTGATTTGAAGTCATGGCTGCGTGAGGGGTTTCGTTACAGACAGGATAATTTTGTGACTCCGATTCGTGGTCCATTTAATAATTAATGATGACAATAATGACACGCTTCATAAGTTTCCACGAGGTGGTTTGGAAACTATCCCAGGCCCAGCTTCTATGCTATAGTATTCTTGTAGCCACAGCAGCGATGCCGCTGCAATCTAATGCAAGTAGTTTTTTCCCCTTCGATGGCGCGCGGAAGTGCGTCATTAACCTGCCGGTGACTTATGGACAGATCACACATAATGACAGTTGATACACACAGGGGTCACGTGGTATAATAATACGGAGAAAAACTCTCGCGGGCGTGCATTAAAATACGTCTAATCTGCCAGCGACGCGCAACACGCACGTCCATGAAGCAATAATTATTCTGTTCCTGGAAGGTCTTGGCAAAGTGGATAATGACTGGCAAATTTCATGGGCCTCTCGGGGCCTCTGAATATGGGTCGAAGAGATACGTGCCCTACTTGACAAAATTTCGTTATCTTCTTCTTCAGCAGAAGCTAAGTAACGATACTACTTCAGTAATTTGAATATTGAATATCACTTTAGAAATGGAACGCGCGATTTACAAGACCCAAGAGTTCTGCTTATCCCTTCTAATTCGATATGATTTTATAACAACCATACCATGGTGCACTTAAAACACATTAACCGGCACGGCTATCGCTATCGTGCGCCATAATATTTCGATTTTTCTAGTCCCCATGGCAGCCCACATTAATAATTTCATTTTTCCCTTTGCTTGCAGGTAAGAACCACCGGCTGGACGTCAACGATGATGACTCGCGATCCAAGAGCAGACGTGGTAAGCGCAGCTACGCTCGATCATCCGCGACGATGATATATAACCGAGCAGTTCGTTAACGATTACCGGTATCTATTCTTAACGAACGGTACTCGAGCGAGAAGAGTAACCTTGTCAGCGGTTTTCCACGCTCCCATTCTCGCAGCCGCGCTTTCCCATTTAATATTCGCGCACCGCGCCAGAAGAGGGCTGGCACGGTCACTCGCGCGAAAGAGCCCTCGGAATTTCGTGAATTCGCAGAATTCTTTCTGCCCTAGACCAGATGCTCCGCGCCCCGAAATCCACCCTTGATGGATGGTACGTGCCATCCAGCCACTCTATTTCATTTCCCATGTTCGATGAGAATTCGTAGCTTCACCCCGTCGCTATATCATCGACGTTAGACAAGCTAATGTCTTTCTGCTTAAATGATATATTCCTTATGGGCCCGTCCACCGTTCCAGGGATCAGTTCAAATGAATCGATGAGGTCGTGACTGGGTACGCGAGTACAACCTTTATTACAGCTCTGGACTAATTGGCGCTTTAATTTTGATTTACGCGCTCGGCCAGAACTTTCGGTGTATCCTTGTCTATATTTTACTCGGCCGCTCGTTAACTTCGGATTACACGGCCAAGGTTCGGGGTATCTTTGGAATCACGATTCGTAAATCACACGTAGTCGAAATCACAAAAGCCTCTTTCTGCTGCAGCTGCCCACTATTGTAAGTTATCGATAGGTAATCACATGGTCTGAAAATTTCGTTGACCTTTGGCGAATAACTACTCTATAGAGTATAGAGTATAGAGGGACTCCCTCAACATTGAAAATCGGAACAATATTTTAGGGATTCGTTGCGGCAACGCGGAAGACCATCATTCCCTCGCAGACTCCAACTACTAAGTAGGTAGAGTAATCGTTGATTGCACCAAGCTCACCCTCATTTTCCAACATTTGTTGCTACTCTATAGCAACCTCCCGTTACTCCGTTTTCGCACTTCCGAGGGAGACGCGTCTTGAAGCGCGGCGCCATTCGATCGTTACCCACGTCAAACATCGTTACCAGCGATTCACTTGGCCTGATCAGCGGATCTAGGATCGTGTCGCCTCTTTCAGCGAATTGAACGTGCGATAAACCCGACGAAACTTAGCGAGGAATATCCGACCGATCATTGGGGAATTGAGAGGCGACACCGGGAAGCATCTTTCAGCCGGGGAACGATAATTAGGGTAAAAACGGGACGGTTTACTGACAGCTGGTAGAGACCAACTACGGCTACGCCGGAGATTACTGTAGTTAGAGCGACATCAAGAGAGTTCGCCTCGGAAGATTTTCATGGGAGAGAGCAACATAAATAACGCTAAGTCGGCCTCTCCTTCCGCGGCGTTCCTGTGCCTTTTTCCCTCCTCGAGGAGACCGCGCGAAAGCTGTCGGGGATGGTAAACACCGGCGTGTCCGTAAAACGAAGAACAGAAAGCGCCGGGTTTGTTGGACCGTTTCGAGAAACTACTTTGTTTAAGAGCCCCTGTACTTTTCCAGCGGCACGGTCACGCGAACGACGGTCCCCGCGGCTTCTTCCCTCTAGCCGAGCGAACATTGCGGACGGATTTGCATTCTTCCAGGAGAAAATGATCATGGACGGCCCGTGGGCCAAACACCTTTCATGCTTCCTTGATGGGCAAATCGCTTCTGGGCAAATGTCGCTCGGCAGAGTTTCGTTGGTGCTCGTGTCAGCACAAACCATTGGATTCTGCAAATTTTATGTCACCTTCGTTTCTCAGTATATAGGCACTTTATTAAAAAATTTCGCAGAACAGTTAAAGTACCACTAAACTTATGGAAACGATTTTCTCGCGCTATAAAATAGTCAGTATGGAAGAGGCTGTTCGTATAAGACAGATTCCAAGCGATCGCAAAATGTATTACCGGCTTATGTGCACGATATTTCTTTCTCCTCCGATTGTGCCCGGTTCGATCTCCAAAATGTCGGCCCTTAATTCTGCTGAGCAGCGTGTAACTACAAGATCGGCTCGAAGGAGCCCTCGTAAGTTATGAATCCGGAGCTACCGTGGCGCGGAAGTTACATACCTTCATGGAAGTTTTGCAGCACATCGAAGCGGAAATCGGCGAGTGGCGCAGGTGCATGAGGCTGGGATATCCGGGCGTTGTCGAAAGGTGAAACAATGTTTGGGAGCTAGGATGTTGCGCGAGTGGAATTTGTACGTACAAAAGGGAGGTGGGGGGGGGGGCGAATAAAAGGTAAAGGAAATCTGGAAAAGGGACAGGAAAAGCGTAGATATCGAAGAAGCGGTTGAAAAAGAGTAGAAAAGAGAGAAAGAGAAAACCTGTGAATCTACGGGAGAAAGATGGTGCCGGGAAGGGAAAAGGGTTGGAGAAAGAGGGACGAAGGGATGGGAATTCACGGTGGGCGAAGAGAAAGGGGGAAGTAGGAAGAGAAAAGGATAGGGAAAGGAGGGATGGGGGAGGGGGAATGGAGAGAACTTTGTCGACAACTATCGTTGGCTCGAAGGCCTCCAGGCACCGGGGAAATATGCGCAGTGATCGGGTCGTGTATCAGCCCAGGGATCACGACAGAGATGCCGAATCGATTTCCGTGGAACAAATCACGTCGTCCCCCTGCTTTCTTTCTTCCTTCTCTTTCACCGCGCGAGAGTCGCTCGATGCACACGCTAGAAGCGAAGAATTGATTTCACCGGGTCGGATCATTCGATATTACTCGCGATAAACGCGGGGAGGGGGGGGGGGAGTATTTCTTTGGTAACGGATGGCCGACCCACACAAAAGTTAACATCGGGGATAGATCTACGAAGAGGACTGTATTCCGTCCGCACACGGGTGTCGCGAAGTGGGACTGACTTGAACATGTGAGGAAGCTCGGTCTGCAAGTGAAATGACACTGACTTGGAAGTAGAATCTCACAATATAGCGAATCAGTCAACCTGAGACTGAATTTATACTGTACTACGCAGGTGATCTCGAATCTTTTTGTTTGGAGAAAATTTAGTATGTAGAATGTATGTAAGAATGTAGCACTTGAATATTATTTAATGAAAAATAATGATATATTATATTTACTAAGTAGTCAGCCACGGCTACATTACATTTCGCTTTTTGTAACGCTACAAGCATTGGAAAGGAAGAACAAAAGCAGCATCGTTTTGCAACAACAGATTTGCCGGGCAACCGATAATGGATATTACAGCTCGCATTATCAGGAATACTCCGAATATCAGTGAGATTGAATATTCGATAAATTCCCCCGGCTTATTACCGTTTGGTTTATTAACATTGTAAACGTCCGTGAACGTAAATAGCGTAATGCTTGCGAATATATTAAACCCGCCGTAGAAATCCCTGTTAAAAAGCTCTCGGAAATTGTGCGTTCGATTCTCCACCTGATGGATATAATATCTTATAATATCTTATCCTACTCTCGCGATTGATATATTCGAAAAAGTGGCCGGTGCACGCGTTGCAGACCGGGCAAACTCATTAAGACCTCGAGTCCCGGATTAAACAAACGGTCGTTGAAGGCGAGCGGATTACACGCTAGCGGGGATGTTAAACATGTCGTTTGCTTCGTGAATATGCCACGTCCCGCGAATACTCGCGTATTAGCTTTCTTTAACGAATTCCTACTCGTTCGAGTCGGCTTCCTCCGGGCCGATAATCCTCGTTTACACGCGCGATAACCGTTATTAATTTCCTGCTCGACGGGCCGATACCGCCGGTATACCCGAGCATAGGAGCTTGTAGCGTCGTCCTCGATGCCCGTCATGTGTATACCGCTTGCATTCGATATCAAATGGCTATAAAGAAACGGGCTTCCATTAAACCACGCGTACCCAGCGCTGATAGCGTTTTCGCGTTCAATTTCCTGTTGGGCCCGCGTTTTTTCCCTGTTCGTTGATCTCACCGGATTTGGAGCCGTGAAAAAAACCCGCGGTTCGAGGTATTGGCGTCGTTGCTGGAGCTAGTAACGACGAGCGTCGAAAAAGGAGACAGGCTCCGATGGAATGGATATCGTGGGCGTGATTGTCTAACCCCTCGACGCTGTGTTTAGGCAAAGCTGCTTTGCTAGTGTTTGAGGTGTCTTAGATGTAGCAAGGGTTAATTACGTACATTATACGATACGCTACACAGAGTCACGTTAGACTTTGAATGCTGCAACAGAGATCAAAGAAGGTACCCAACAGCCCAAGTAGTAAAAGTACGCGTATAGGCTGACGCCCCCCCCCCCTGCCACTTCCGGCCCCCTTTTCGTAAACGCTCGCCAAGAGCCTGCGAACGTTCGAAGGAGAATTGAAAGCGACTTATCTCGGCGATGAAATAGAAACACGTCAACGGCGCTCGAAAATTTATCTTCCACTCGGCATTATCTCTTAAAAGGACAGAACGGAGTTGGAACAAGTTTTTGATGTGCCCCGGAGCTTCCCAAGCAGCCCTTAGCACTTTTCCATCGCGATGGCGGCGATCCTCCCTTCGTTTTTTCTTCTCCTCGCACGCGGAACTTGAGCGAGTCTTATTATCAGAATTATTAAAAGTTTCCGGAAGTCGTAATCCGCCGGACGTATTTTATTCGCCGAACCATTACGCCGTAACGTTCCTTATAAATTGGCCAAACAGCCGGACCGCGGAAGCGGACCGCTTCTAACGAGTTTCATTGAAATTCACGGGGATCGTCGGGCTGACCCCCGCGACGGAACTTTCGAATAAAATTACCTCCGACGCGCGATAGTATCGCGCGAGTCGCGGTAAGAAAGGGGTGGCGCGGCGAAGAGGGGGAGGGAAAGAAGGTCGTCGTTGCATAGAGCGAAGGGGGCTCGTCCGGGGGAAATTCATCGATTGTCGACCATCGATCATCATCCGCCGATGACAGGGCGACAATCGACGCCAATCGCGGTGCCTGAGATCGTGTACACGCTTGCAACATCGTTGATCAAGATCGGAGTGACGTTACGTGTTGCAGGAAGTAAACAAAGTTTCGATCGAAATAAATCTCGACGCGTCAGGAATATCGAAGCGTTCCAGCGATATACAGGGTGAGTGGCTTAGCTCGATGCGTATCGGGATTTATCTCTGCGAGTGGGGAGACCTTACGTGAACTTACAAGCCTCATGAATTTTTCCCAATCGAATGGGAAAAGATAGGTAGTTCTCGGTGCAAACAATCGTGCTTCGTACTTGAGGTGTGGTGTGATCGATACAAGTGGACCACCCTCGTGCAACGTGACTTGTAAATATCATCCGGGATAATAATACCGTCGATCGATGTTGAACTCTCCACGTCGAATTGAACGGTCGCGCCGACGCGACGGATGAAATATCAGCGTCGGAGCGAGCGACGAGCGTCGCCTTTTAAACGCGCAAGCGAGTGCGGTGAATTGCCGCGAAAAGCTCCGCTGTGTATTCGGTTGCGCCGGCACGCCGTGAAATTCTGCAGCATCCGTCTCCGAGGACTGTCGCAGGGAACAATGCGACGATCACGCATCAATTTGCCCGGTGCAGCCGTTTCGAATAACTGGCCCTACGCCGCGGGGAGAGCCGTCGACTAATCCGGCATTGTGGGTCGGTCAGCGTGACGCGATTATCGCGTTAGCCGCGCGGCACTGCCGTGAAAGCGTCTCGACAGCTTTCTGCGCGAGTGGAATGAGCAGCGACCGATTGAAACTCGTCGTTCCGGAAAACTAGAGGGTTGGAAAGAAGTGAGCTTTGAAACAGAGTTGAAACGACAACGCCGCTGGTTTGACAAATACGCACCTGTCGAAGCAAAGTTCATTCATTCTTCAGCGTAACGCGTAGGGAATGGTCCCTCCTGTGGGTGGGAGCCCAAAACACAAGTATTCTACTATATTTCTAATTTCGCCGGAATTACAGTCGCCGAAAAGCAACCGCTTGTAAACGTGTCGGCCAATATAGGGCCTGCAGCAATTCGGGAAGAGCAATTAGAAGAGAGAGAGGAGCAGTTGCTGGCAGTCGGCTTAACGAGATTAAGAGGGGAGGTAAGGGGCGCAGCCGCCGCGCCAGGGAAGACGCGCTCGACGGCGTCATTCGATCCGACGTGGCTCCTTGATTACCCGAGGAATGAAATTTACGAGGTGTAACGCGCGCACGAGGAACGGTGACGAGAGGAGCCGGTCCTCCGGTGCGTCGTCCGCGCGCGCGGCGCGCCTCTCTCAAGACAGCGTCTACACTCTACGAGTACGAGTGTACGACGGCGGCGACGAACGCCTGGAAAACGGTGTCAATGGTCGGGAGCGCGAAGCGAGAGAAGGGCAAAGAGATGGGCACCGTGTACAGGTAATGTATTAATGGGATGCAGGAGCAGCCGAGTTACCCGAGTAAGTGTCATTAATCTTTCGCTGGCGCCTCACGCGCAAAGTGTCCTCCTCGTCCAGCCGGGCGCCCATAGGTGCCTCGGCTATATTGGCCGGAAGACGACAAAAGCCTCCTGCCTCCTGCCTCCCCTCCGTTTCCCTTTACATCGGAACTTTTTGCTGGTAATTAATGACAGGGCCGTGGAACAAGGTTGCATGCAAAGAGACCCGTTAAGTGTATATTAAATGCCCCGCCGTCAGTCGATTCAACGCCCCGGGATCGGCAAAAGAGAAAGAAAAACTGGAAAAAATTGATTATTATGTGAGGCGAGTAGCGAACCTTTCCTTTGGGATCCCTGGTCATAAAAAAGGTAGAACGGTAAATCTTTGCGGATAATAACGATAAATCAAGGGGAAAGGAGGAATTGTATCGATGGCGCGGGGTAACGCCCCTTGCGCGGGATACCGAAACGTGTTCCATTTGGGGTTTTTAGAAATGTATTACCCTTTTCCGCGGGGCAGGTATTCTGTCTTGTGGATCAGAAGATTCTTACGGAAGATTAACGCGGCGCTGAGAATCGGGATCAATTCGTAGCTGGACACCAGCGTGAAAAGTTAAAAAGGCACAGGTAGAAAGATCGCGAGCAGGATGATTTAATGTGTATCCTCGATAAAGTTAACAATAGAGGACGGGTACACGTTGCAGCGATTGCGGTCCGTGCATTTGCGGGCATCCCGATACCGTTATCTTTCACTCCGCCGGAGATAGGTGGAATTGATAGGAACGATCGTGGGGGGGGGGGGGGGGGGGAGAAAGTACGCCACCATCTGCGGCTTTATCCTTCTAAGCCAGCTTCGACTAAATACGGGCCCAGACGGCCACGAACTTTTGCCATTTCGGCCGATCCTTCGGGATTTAATAAAAGCGGCTAGTTGTTCCGGCAGGATGCCACGGCTGTCGCGATCGCTTCATGAACTCGCATTTATCCGGCCTGTGGCTCTATAATATTCGACAATCTCGGCGTTATAACGACCCTTTCGGGGGATACGAGAGTCCCAGGACTTTATCTATCGGTGTAATCTCCTCGGTTATCGATGCGTGGATAAAGGAGCCTGCGCTCCAAAATTATACGCCTGCTTAAAACAAGTGTCCTGCCACCTTGCTGTACCACGCGAATTCGTTCTTTTTAATTAGACCTCTCTAATTTTTATATGCTGCGATTTTTGCCACATCCCCGAGAGTTCTATGCCGAAGAAGGTCAAGTAGCGTGGATCCAGAATATCAGGTGTCAGCGAAGACCTTCGTCGCCGAGTGGAAATTATGATTTCACCGCGAGGAGGAGAGGAGCGGGGCATATTCGCGAAACGTCTACGTAACGCCCCCCTATCGGTTTTTATGTTTCCGGTGGAGCTTCTTTGGATACGTGGAGGATAACGCGGCGCGTAAAAAGGTGCTACCGTAAAAGTCAATATTGCACACGTGCGCCATGCATCCGTATATCACTCCCTTTATGCCACCGTGCTGTGACATATATTTTTTGCCGAGGGCTCAATAAAACCACCTTATTTAATCCGGCCACTCTGGGCCCCCTCTCGGAACTGTTAAATTTCCCTCGTAAGAAGCTTGCCGGAATATACGGAGCGCCACCGAGTCGCCCGCCATAAGCTCCAATTTATTCGGTTAAATATCGTAAAAAGAGTAACACGCGAAGTATTAAGCCCGTCCGACGACGGGGAGAGGAAGGACATTTCGTGTCACGAGACTTTTCATACCGAGATCGAAAACTCGTATCCCCTAACCTTAACGATTCTCGCCAACAAAGTTGAAGAACACCGAGAGACGTTCGTACCGGGCGGACAGAGGCAGTAATTTGCATCGATACGGGCAGAGTGGTAAAAACTTTTTTTTACTAGGTAGGTACGCGCAACGTTCACGATCGGCTCGTAATCGTAAAAAAGTTGAGCCCTAAGGAGATTATATCGCGGATGCAATCCGAGCCGCTGCGCTGGTTTGTTGTCGCTGTTGGCGAATTCGAGCCGTAGATCCGATCACGCGTTTAATTACCAACGAAACACCTAAACGCGAATAGAGGTGGCGTAATAAAGCAGGGAGGGTCGCGTCGGGGGCAGGCGAACTAGACGGGCGCGCCACGGGTGGTTTTATTTGCCAAGGAAATCCCGAAAACTGACTCGGATATATCCGGTGAGGGGGCTGCTCCAGTTCCGTAATAAGATCACCCAAGGTGGGCCGAGCGGGTCTGAAATTCCCGAGGGACTACGACCCAATTTCCGTCTCGGCTCGCCGCGGTTTCGAGCTTCCGACCGCGAACGGATCATTTAATTCGCTTCCTTCGGCCGCCGACCGCGGGATTATCGCGTTATTGCTCAAGTTATTTCTCTACGAGTGCTTCTTTGGCGAACTCGTCGGCGCTCCGGCCCTTTGGCTCTTAAACTCTTCGCGCGTTTTTTCCCTGATTGATTCTTTCATTCTCGCACAAAGTTCTCGTTAAGCTCGTGCCGATCAGTGAAAGCGCACAGCAATCGCGAATCGAATTGATCCTGGCGGT
Source organism: Andrena chrysosceles (assembly GCA_963855975.1). NCBI lineage: Eukaryota > Metazoa > Arthropoda > Insecta > Hymenoptera > Andrenidae > Andrena > Andrena chrysosceles. The sequence continues at coordinate 942,891 of OY979766.1, read as the reverse complement.
CGTCCTCGTTATTCGAACCGCCGCGCCAGACTGATCCCAATTCTCTTCTCGCTTTTTCTGCAGCCTCGATCGATGAGGTGTTTCAGCCCGGGGCATTCAGTGTCGGTAATAATTATTGGTATAGACTATAGAGGACGTTTCGCGCGTTAAGTGTCTCTTACGGAATCCTTACGCCGCATCGCGGATTCGTTCGCGTTCATTTCGTGAGATATTATTTAAGCAATTTTAAACCGATCCTGTTTTTCTCCTCGCCTTTTCTCGCAACGTCAAACAACGAAGGCTTCGGTTCGTCCGACGCTACGAGGCCGAGAAGTATTCCCCAAGTATAAGGATACTCCCTTTCACTTTAGGTACCAGCAGGAGCTTTGAAACTCTAACCCAGCGAGACGCGGTTTGCTTTATAAATACCAGGGTATCGGGTTCGCCGGACGAATTTATAGCCGTAAATTTTGCGAACCGAAGATTATCTGGAAGCTATGGCTTCATCCGATCAAATTGTTTTCCGTGGCTGAGAATCTTCCCTGCGTTTCAAGTGCTTAAAAATTTTACCAGAACACCGGGACGAGATATCCCCGTGTCTGTATTCAACTGTAAGTTTAATAATCCTCATTATAACGTTCAAGTTTAATTAGAATTCCGTGGCTGAAAGGAAAGAGTCACCCTTTACGCTCCAAATACGAGCACTCCGTGGCTTCTAAGGGTGTTCTACTTCAACAAATATGTGGTATTGCTGAGGAAATTGAAAATTTCTGTGGGAACGTATTGAAATATTTTCGACGACACAATTCATAAGAATTTGAAAGGAGCTTAGAGAGAACGGGACCAGGAAGCTCTCGTGATCGTTCATGATGGATAAAGGAAGCGACTGGTTTGCGTTGAACTAGTTCTAGAATTGTAATATCCAGGACGAGCTAATATTTACCGAGCTCATACCGCGCGCGATATATGTTCCCTTTCGGTTACGTTTCCCCGAGAAGAGAGGCTCTCTTGAACAATACGGTTAACCGTAACCGCGTACGGCCACGTTTATTATGATTGCAGTCCCCCGTGAAGTCGTTTCGACATGTCAGCGGCTAACTTATGCGAAAATATTGGCCGTCACGGCCTAGGAGCGACGGTAAAAATTAATTTCCCGCCACTCGTTTCGCCAACGACCTACTCCCGTCGGTCCCGGTGGACAATAATTACGTTCGTTACCGCAAAAATGCTCGTATATCACGACCCCGCTGTCGAGGACAGTTGGTTGGTTAACCAAGAAAAATTTCTGCTAAATTATCTTTCGTCGCTCTTCTCCTTCGAAACGTCAGTGCTCACGTAATGGGCTCGACTAACCCATATTCATTGCCTTTTAAAAGCATCCAGCTTTTTGGGAATAGGGTTCTTTGAACATCAACTATTTTTCAAGCTTTTGAATTATACCTGATAATCGAAATGATTCGAAATACGATAATGACTGGCAATTTGCTAGAGGCCAGATTGTACGGTCATCGTAGCGTAAGGGTGCTCGAGCATACAATGGTAGATGGTCCTTTTTGAACCTGCACTAGCGTGTAACGAGTGACGAGGAACGCATTTGGCAGCGTGTAACTGAAGCGTATTCGTTTCACACGCCACGCGAGTGTGCCCAAGTACACGACTATATCTCTTCCACCCACTATACGCGATTTTTCGCTTCCACGCTTCCGGCATCGGCGCTATTCTGTTCGCCGGCGGTCAACGAGTTCCTTTGACTCAGTGTTCCGCCTTTGTTTCGCGAATGGAGCACGTGCTCACTCGCCGACTTCGCGTCGAACGCGAAGGAGAAAGGGCCAGAGTGGAAAAAACGAGAACAGGAATGTTCGTTAAGTAGTCCTTTAATACGCGGCTTCTGCAGGAGGAACGAATGGAAATTTCAAAGCGCGCCGCCACCGCGCTCGACCCTCGAAATCCTCGACTCCTCGACTCCTCGACTCCTCGACTCCTCCGTTTATTGCGCCGAAACGTTACGCCTCGCGACGCTGTAAAACTATATATATAGGTGGTCTCGCACTCTCGGATTCGTATCTAGCCCTGGTCTGGTCACGCTAAACGTGGAGAAACCTTGCTTCTCGCCCTGCCGCTCGTCCAAGCTGGCGAGCAAATTCGTGACTCTGCTTTATCGCGGGGACGCGTTCCGGACATCATTTCGGACGTGGATCCTATCCGGGACGACGGTGTTTGTCGAGTTACGTCCGGATTACGGTTTGTCCGTTGGCGTGTCGTCCGTTCGAGTGGAAGCCAAGCAGTAAACTAACGTTTGCGGTATAGGGTGGGTTTGTAACGCGTCGCTTTCGTGTTTGATCGTGGGGAACAGACGTTGTAGACGAAACGATATTTGGGTGGCAGCGTTTACCAAAGAATTCGACTGTGTAATCTTTTCGACAATATCTGTTTTCTGCAGAGGAATGATCTTGATAGGTACCGATGTTGATTGAAGGATTTAGTCTCTTGCAAAGTGTCTTCTCTTATCATACTCTTCGGAGTCTGGTGTGCTAGGTAGTGTCAGGTCCAGGCTTGACGTGGGATAAATTCGGGCTCAAGTAGGGCAATTCACCAGACATAGACATTTGCAAGAATGCTCATAAAACATCTGGTACTTAAAGCTACGTCACATTCAAAGGGATGTAATACCATGGTCCTGTGATTTTTAAACAGATTTTCATTTTAATAACCACCGTCGACAAATATAAATTTTTAACTTGCTACCACTCTACTGCTTACACTATTTTCTGTTTGGTGCGCGCAGCATAAAGCAATATTTTTCGACAAACGACAGAATTCCATTTTCACTGAATGAACCACGTTTTCCGTTTTTAATTGGAAAACGTTGCTACGTCGTAACGCAATAATACACTACATTGATCACCAATACTACGGCGTTGCTGGTTACACCACTAGCAAGGCAGTTGGTTGCTGTATAGGTACCGTCGTTGGTCAAATGAATTTTATGAATGTTTCTTTTATCGCGTTCGCCGTTGTCTATCGATCAAGCTGCGCTCGTCTATTTACATGAAAGCAAGTGGATTTGCTCGAGGGTACAGTATTTTTTAACAAAAGAACCGTCAGTATTATTGGATGCAATCGGCGAAACGAATTCGATTCACTTTTTTCTTATGGACACGCTTTGTTCTTATTTTATTATGCGTACTTTGTTATCCTTTTCAGCAGAAAATTCTACCGCTTCATTCGTGTCGCGAGATCAATCAGAAACGAAGAATAATTCGGAATTCATTTACTTATTTATGTAATTATCAAAAAACTGAAGTACTGATTTGTCATATAAAAAATAAAGCGTCACTTCGTAGCGTGGACCGCTCTCAGTATCATTTCACAATTATGGATGAAGTATAGCGAGCGTTCCCGAAATATTTTTTAATTAGTGCTGAATGTGCAATAAAAAAACCATATGCATGGACCCCTCCTGTCGTATGAATAATTTAATCTTTGGATTGGAAGGGGAAACTCAATAATCTGTGAAGTAATGAAGGTGGATATTAAGCCTGAATACATATTCGCATGGAAAATACACAGATTTATTTACTTGTTGGTTCTGTGCAAACGCATCGCTGGAATGATGAACGCGTTACGCTACGAGTCACATTTATTCTATTTTTATATGAACATTTCTTATATTACACCTTTTCACCGTGTCCTCGGGGATCCATTACAACTTTTGCACTTTCGCGGTCGTTCAGGCGAAGAATTTAACGCAATCATCTACCTGTGTTTCCCTCTGCGAGTGTATTTTCTTCGCGAATTCCACAAACTCGACTCGCGGGCGTGGCATCGTCTCAATTTCTTCTTTTTTTTTTTCATACACACACCCCGGTATTCGTTGCCTCGATCACAAAGTTATCTTCTGAAATTGCTTCTTCGCTTCTACGACGCGAAAGTTTTTTTTTCACGCTCGTTTTGGAGGTGTTCTCCTCCTTTCAGACAGCGATCAAATTAAACTCTCTTCCAGGTCGCTTGAAGTTACAGCAGGGACGACGAGGTCGTCCTTTGTATGTAAAAATTGGGTTTCGAATGGCGGTGTCTTAACGTTCTCGGAGTTTAATGAAACTTTCCGCGTTTGTGGGCGTGTTTATGTCCCCTTTTAGTATTTACGTGTCAGCAAAGCTGAAATATAGATGACGCAAATAGAGTTCCAGTACGGTACATGAGCAAATATCGACTTCATCTTTTCAATCTCGATCTTTCGTACGGTAGTTTCGTGTGACGACAAACCCATTCACGAAGGAGAAGTGAAATTTCCGGGAAATATCTAGGACACGTTCGTGGCGCGCTGGTATTGTCCACGGTGACGTTCAATTGTTCACGATAATTGAATATTTTTTTCGCGTGAAATCTTTTTAGCGAGCCTCGGCTGTCGCGAGCTTCGATGCACACGCGTGGCCATCACTAACGATCACAGCTTTTAATCAAACAAAACGTCGGGATTGACGGGCGTGTAAACATATGGCCGCGAATAAATGGTGGAAAAATAAACGGCGGCTCCAAAATGTAGGCGCGCCTATACAGGGTTCCCTCCCTCTTTTTCCCCCATTTTTCCCCTCGTTTTTTGTTGGCGCGTTCGATGAAAAGCACTCGCGCGGATGCGAAATGATTTTCTCGCTGTTGATTATGAAGGAACGATTGTCACGCTGCTCTGTCTCTCTGTGACCACGCACAAAAAAATTGAAAAGCTCCCTTTTCGTGAATAGTGGCGTGAAATTTCGTTGACTTTTACTGGATGGGTATTTTGCAAACATAAAAATATGCACTGTTCTTCAATACTTCAGGATTCGTTGTAATAGTTGGTAAGCATTGAAACATAAATGAATGCAATTGCTGCTGCAATCTACGGTAGGAAAGGTAATTAATCAATCTTGCACATACACTATTATCATCTACATGAATTCATTACAATCAGAAGCTATATATATTCCCCTGCATCTTGGAATTCATACCGCAAGTGACATCTGTACCTAACTGCCATCTGACCCAAATTCAACTGAAACCCACCCGAACCTAAACCGTGACAAACCTCCAATTCCACCCACACACTTTCATCAGCAGGCGATACGAAAGGACATTCTCGTCCAGCAGAGGATCCATCTCGAGGTGGACTGATCCACGGGATCGCGTTGCCGTAAAAAGCGCGGAGGTAACAGCCGCGGAGAGGCCACGGCAATAATCGTAAACAAGCATAGAGCTCGGGAAGGAAAAACGGTTTGGGACCGGGGGGAGAGAGTGTCTGGCCGTGATCCCCGTCGCGTCCATTTATTTTAATTCGCTGTGCGCCCGTGGCCGCGGCCCGGGCCGATCATGAAGGATTTTACAATCCGTGGACGAGCAAGAACGCGGCGGGGCGGGGGAAAAAAGCCGGCGGAACGAAAGGGTGGACGAGGGGGTTTCTCGTTCGTGGGAACGTCCTAGCCAGCGGCGGGCCGCGCGCTCGAAACAAAGCCGCAAACCCGGGCGACCGCGAAACTTAACACCGGTCGCGGAATCCAGATGGAGAAACGGGACGCCCGGAGACGCCAAGTAAAACGCGGCCTCAGCGAGGAAAGCAGAAAAAAAGGGGAAGGAAGATCGAGCGAGACGTCTGGCCCGTACCCCGAAGAAGAGGTGTACGGATGAAACGAGCTGGACGAGCCTCGGACGTTTCGTGACCAAGTCCCCCGCCTCAGGTCAGGAGAGATCGACTGACGACCATTTTACTGGTGTATCGCTTTCGCGTTTCACACTGTTTTGGTGGAAATTGGCCGGCACGCTATGCGGTTGCAGCGATTTGGGGGAAGCTTAATTTGGTCGTCTTTGATCTGGGCATTGCTCCAACTACTTAGACATTAAGGTGTTCCAAAATTTATATTGGCAGACTATAAACTCCGGCCAATTTCCCGCTCATACAGACTAACGCTCACCCGATCGTTAATTGCTGTTTAAAGGACAAACGAAACCGCTTCACGGACAGTTAGTTCGCAGACAGAGTCGCGCAGTTAACACGCGGGCGTACGGTTACAATGCGCTCGTCGTGTCCAACGATCAGGGACGAAAAAACGAGGGAAGGAACGGGGGAAAAAAGAAAGGAATGAAAGGGCGTACCGGGCCAAATGAAATAATAGGACGATCGAATCGCGTCGAATCGTCGTGGAACTTTTAGCGATGCGGAAAATTGTTTGCGTCGTAATTTCTCCCTTCTCCCTTTTTCTTTCGACCGTGCCTGCAATATCAGCCAATTAGAGACAGGACGCGCACCGGGCGAAATAATTATATTTGACGACCGAGTGTTTGTTTTACTGTTCATTCGTGTTCGTTTTTCGCTCCTTGTATTTAACTGTCCCACGCACGCAGACGGCGCTTCTTTATAGGCCGCGTCGTAAAAGAGACACGTTCATTCAGCGGCTCGTCGAGTTCCTTTTATGTCATTCGTAATTTTACTACACCTCGTACGACGTGTGCACGCATCCATGTGATTGACAATTTCTAACGATAAGTCGACCGGTGCTCTTTCATTCACGGCGGACCAATCCCGGTATAATTTGTTTGTCTATAGAATATCTGTGGAATGCGCACGCAAAGAAGACATAATAGAGTTTTGCTCATAGTTATTGTAAATTGAGTTAGTAGCAGTAATATTTTCCAGTAGGCTGGAAGCTACTAATCATATAAAATAGGAAAAATTAATTTTTTTCATTTTAATACCATATGGCATAATAAAATCACTTGTTGCATTGAGATTTCGTGGCGGCATCTGTGTGCAACACTTATTAAAATTAAATGGAAAATTAATAATGTCTTCATTAGGAAGCATTTTTAATAGTATCAGAAGCTATAAATTACGACTGCACTGCCAACAACGTCTGCAAAACAAAATGCTGTTGATACCCTAATTTTTAGATCGCCTATTTCTCCATTTACCGAGTACTATGTACCTACTTAGGTTTACTGATTCAATTTTTCTATGAAACTCAATTTCTGCGTGATAAACGACGGTTTCTGTTTTAAATAATAGGTACATAGTGTAGTGTATGACGGTTAAACATTGCATTCTGTATTCACTTGCGATCCATTATTAAAATTTGCAATTGTACTGTACCAGTGGCTACATTCATAGGCTACATAGCATTCTCCATAAAAAATTGATCAAAAGTGAATCCCCGTATTAGCGGCACAATGGTTGACGAATGAACTCCATTCAATGAAATAATTTCCTAGGCTTCGAACGACCAGCATTTTCGCGGAAATGAAATTCGATAAAAATCAATCATTTTTTCACCAATTCCTCTGCCGTCGTTGATAGATTACACTCAAGAGTATCGTGTATTACGTGGGCAACGCGTAAAATCGGATATGATGGAGCGTGGATTGATTCGCGAGGCAACGTGTCGCTATGTAATCAGAAATTTCGCATGGAAATGTTCGATCAGCGATTATCGTTCAATTAAAAACCGATGTATCCTCGTTCGATTGCCGTGGTAATAAAATGCGCCGGCGGGCTTGGAAAATGCAAAGCTGCCGTTTAATTTTCTATCATTCACGAACGAAGTTGATGATTTCGTGTGGCGTAGGTATCTGCGTTTTATATTTTCGAAGCGATCACGATCGATGGTGGGGTGACGTTCGCCACAGCTGTTGGATCGTACACAGGGAGGAAGATCGAGATAGGCGAGATTGCGCGAACGTGGAGGAAAATATATTCGGGATCAACAATTTCGCTGGTAAAAAAAAATCGTCGCAGGTTCAGCCCGCCCGATGAAAACGGCCCTCGCCGCCGGGGCAATAATTTCTTCATCAAAATTCGACGACATAATTCGCGCTGTGCGCTGCCGCCCGTCTGCACAACAATTGGCCCCCTTCAAAACCAGAATGCGGGTGCAGCGTGGCGATGATGCGACGATTTCCATGTTCCATCGTCCGCGATCCCCCGCTGTTCGTTCCATGTCTGAAAATACGCCAACGAGGAGGTAGTAAAACTCGAGCCCCTTCATCCGTTGGGGCCAACTTTTCGAAGTTGCGCTGCTGAAAGAAAGGATTTTCAATGGGAGTCGACTTCCACCGTTGAATTATTCGATCTGTTCGAGGCAACCCGTAGCCGTGGAGGGACGAATGGAGAATTAAGAGAAATGGGTTGCTGTGCATCCTTTGTAAAACGAGGGCAGGTATCGGTCTTATTATGAACTATGTATCGTTATAAAATTCGCCAAAGAGTTAATCCCCTTGCTTGAATACCAGCGGCTAGATGCCTGTCAACCCCGACAGACACGTTCCGTATGCTTGCGGTAATATCGAGTGTGCGTCTGTTTCCACGGTGTTTCCGTGAAGTCGGTTTCTGCGGCGGGTCGGAACGCGAAGCAGCCGCGAACGGAGCAAAATTTCCGACCGCGCACCGGTAACTAGGTCCAAATTAATTTCTGCAACTGCCAGCAACTCGTGGACCCCAGCCACGCTGCCTTAACCCTCTCGCTACTAAGAAGTTGCGCGCAACTCTAATGACTGCGGGCGGCGTACAGGGTGCAAGACGCAAGCGGCTGTCGACTAATTGTAAGTGTCTGCCTACAAAAAAATCTGAATTCTACTAAGGTCTGATGCGAAGAATGCTAGAGATGGTAGGTACACTTTCAGCCAGTCAGTTGAGTAGCTTCTTTGTGTGTTGATGATGGATGGGTTTCGGAGAAAGCGGCTATAGTCGAGGGGACAGGCACAGTGCGACTAGGGTTGCCACCCGTACTTTAAAATAAAGTATCTTACGTTATTACACGTAAATTTACCTATATAAATCTTTATAAAAATGATAAAAAATTGCTCTGTAATGCTAAAGCAATAAGAAATATGTTTGGAAGAAATAGAAACTAATAAGTTTAAAATGTACTTTTAGTTTTTTCAAACGTACTTTTTTTGTACGTTATTTTCCTGTAAAAAAGGTGGCAACTAAGTGCGACAGCCATCTAGACTTTTAACATTCAATAGCCGTTTCTTATAGGTTTTCGGTAGTAGGTAATAGCTATTGCCGTTTCGACACAAAAGACGTTTAAAGTTGAAATTTGCAATTTTTTTGTCAAAATCGAAATTCTCAGAAACGGAGGGTACGGAGGGTGGACGACGAACGGTTTGCGGATTCGTTTTTAGCTCACGAAAACCTATAAGAAACGGCTATTGAATGTTACAAGTCCGAAAAAAGTCCAATTTTGTGGAATTGTGTTATCGTTGTAACGGTTTGCGGAGAGTGTAATTAAATTGATACACGACCACGGAATCGATGAAAGGGCTAACGCGATACCCTCCACTGCGTAACAGCGTTTGTCGAAAGTAACACGCGTTCACGCCTGCAAACATACCTGCAAATCACTATTTTTACCAACGAGACCGGGACCACTCGCGTAGCGAACGATAACACGAAAGGCTCGCATATACGGGTGGCTCTAATATTTTAACTTGGACCGTGGAAAGAATGCGCGATTGGCATGCTGGCAGCCGCGAAACTAGAAAACGCTTTAATCACGATGGCAAAGTAACAGGCGCGCGGGCTAAAATCGAGCGGCGTCGCGCGTACCTACTATTTAATATTTATATAGGTCTACCGAAAAGGAACGGAGGCAAGTGGAAAAGAACGGAACCGCGTAGTCGGTGTGTACCATCTGGCCCGGCACGCACCGTCTAATTTCGCGGTGGCTAGTTTTACGACAGCCAAGCTTTGTAATTCTCCAGCGTGTACCTACGTGATACTGAATGGCGAGTCTTGATTGCGTCGCTGACTCATTGACAGCGCTGGAAATTTACGGCTGGTGCGACGATGAAATTTTTTTCCGCCCCCATCTCCCCCGCCCCTGTCTGCTGGGATAAGCGGGTCACTTCTGTCCATTAATCCGTTTTCGCGGCCCGCGTTCCAGTTTTATCGTGCGCCGGGGAGATTTACAGCGCATTCAATTGTCCATTGAAGGCGCGTGCGATGCAACGAAAGGCCGAATGGCGAATATCGACTTGCGCGCCGCCCAGCGCCGCGGACAATGATAGCGGGGGCATCGATAGTTATTAAGTAGACAAGCATCTGCCGAATGAAAAGTGGACATGGAACATGTACAAGAACAGAACGACAGAGGGAACGCAGTTAATTTCAGGGGCAAAAAGGAGCTGTCTGGACTCTGGATAGCGTTTCTTTTTCTGGGGAAGATTAAGGGACGAATGGAGAAGAAATACGACGTAATTCTTGTAATCTTGGAAATTTTATTTCTCTCGTAATTGACGTGGCTCATGATACTTTCAAATCGGGCATTTTCAGCTGGACGATGAAAGTTCCTCCCTTAACGCGCGAAATTTATTTGATCTATCTACGTCGCAATTATAACGGGGGCCCGCGAGAATGTTCTCCAGACATGTGACCGCGGTGTGGTAACCGTACGCTCGTTGCACGGTTTATCTGGCATTATTATACGATAAGGGACTGTAATTTCGTGATTAACTAATACGCGATAGCCGCAGATTAACCGTAGCCCGCCCCATGAATCGCTCCGGCGGCCGGCTACCCCGAATTCTCGCTTCAAGCTCAAAATGTGACCCTTAAATTTTATTGTTTCGCAGCTCGTATATTTATTGCGTCGCGGACCGCTGTAATTCTGTAACGAATCGGTGTTTGCTATCCGTTCTATATCGCCGGGCCCACCATGAATCACGTCGGAAATCGCTACGGGCTCCTAGTCGCGCACGGAAACGTATTGCTTGCAGTTTTTTCCTGTAATATACAGGGTGTTAAAATAATAAATATCGATATCGATTCCGGGTAAAGGAGGGGGAGTGGGGACGTTGAAAAATAGCCACGAACGTGTTGCGGAGCAGGATTTAAAGCGCTCGGGGAGCTCATTGGAACGAGCAGAAAATGGGTTCATTAGTCAACGTTTGCTGAATTTGAAACGTTGCAAAAGTTTCGGGCTTATAAAGCTGGGCCACGGCATCAGCGTCATATGGCCACCCACGGTACGAGTTGACACTATGCTTAATTCTCTCTTTAAATCATATTTATGCCATCCTGGATCTGTATCAATAATTCCAGAGGGTTCACTTGATGTAATCGAAGTTACGATTATACCCAAGCGATAAGACTTCGATCCGAAGAGAAGCGCCGTTTTATTTATTAACACCCTGTATTTTGTCACTTATCTGGTCTTTGAAAGTGCTCATCGGGGGATCGTGGGGGCGATAACATTAGACTTATTGGCGGTAAGCGTCCCGGTGTATCGGGTCCACCGAGGAAGGGTAGGCGTCGCCAGGGTAAGATTATTTGCATGGAAAGAGCTTGTTACCGAGCGTGTAATTTCGCGAAAGTTTTATCGGAGGGCTGACTACACTCGCCCGAGGGGGATGAAGCCGCCACGTGCAGGTAGACGATCAATTTAGCCCTCCTTCTACCGCGGCAATAATGTTGCCAGCATACGACAGTCGCGACGTAATTAAAGAGAAACATCGCCAGAACCTTTCCTCTCGTTCGCTTGCTGTCCACGGCGCGGCCATTAAACGTTTTCTTTTTCGCCAGCTGACGCTCCTTCCTCGTAGATACTTCTGGATGGTTACAGTAGCTACCTAAGTGTTCTAGGGAATGCATACTTCGTTCGCAGCACACGCTCCGCACCCTCCGTCTTCCTTCCCCCTTTTTTGCTGCAGCACAGAATTTTGAGTTAATTTCCGTTGATGCCGAGAAAAATGTGAGTTATTCGAGTCGACTACAGCTGGGTATCTTGAGAGAGGAGCGGTGTTTTCTGCTTGCCTAGGAAAAACCGGGTTTCCTTCGCTCGCAGCGGGATTCTTGTCGATCGCCAAGATTGTTGTTCTCCAACAGAACCCAAACTCGAATACCTACTTAGGTATCCGTCTTTGGTTCGCTGGATAATCGCGTGTAGGTACCTACAACATCTGAGGTGCATAGCGTCTCACTCGACATGTGCCAGGCAATTTGCTACAAGGATGCTTGAATTGCAACCGAACTTTCGGCTGCCCGCGATGAATACGAGAAACGATCGAAGTCAGCTAACTCCTTCGTTTCGCGCAGCCCGGTCGAGAGCCGCGTTATGGCGAAATCAGCGTCCTCGAAACGGTAGCGGAGAGCTAACGATTAGTTACGAGCTAACAGTGACTTACAGTGACTTACAGTGACTTACAGTGACTTACAGTAACAGACCATGTGTTGGTTCGAGTCCAGCCCCGGTTCGATTCGCAAACTCGCGTTGCTCGCCTCGGGGTGGTGGTGGCTTTTGCCTCGATCTTCACTCGCGCGTTCGCGGACTCGATTATCGGTGGAAATGGGGCGGCGCGGCGGAGGGATTTTTATTGGCACGCTTCGCGCCGCAATACCTAAACATATGGAAAACGTTGCGCAGCGCACGATAATTCGAGCTGTTAAGCGGAGGGGAAAAAGGGAACCACTTATCGGCGAACGCGGCCGATTCCGGGACATTTCGATTGGCTTAGGTTCAGCGGAGCGTATGCCGGAAATGGCCGACGGTGAAATTAAAATTCAATTTCTATACTCCCGGCCAGATAATATCGCGGCCGTATGGAACTCGAAGAAACTCGAAAACCACGGTCCTCCCCCTCGAATTTACATATCTTTGTTTCTGGAACGGTTACGGTAATGGCTCCTCCGATCGCCGGCAACGATAGGTAGGACTTACATACACCAAAGATCATTCCGTCCGTGATTGCCGGTGCTCGAGAGATGGGAACAATAAGTGGTTTGATTATTCCCGAGATAATTGAAACCTGATACTTTCCCGCTGGAAATTTATCGCCCGTCCCTTTCTTTACGTTTCTCGCGCCCGAAGAATGCATTTTTTTTCATCTACTACGCGCGGGGCATAGTCTTGATTGTGGAACGGGTACTTGTACAGGTTAAAAGATTATTTCTTTTTTCTTGTTAGTCGGGTACCGTCCCTTTATTCGCTCCTTTAATCATACCCATTCCATCGCACGCGCCTCCTCACCCTCTTCCATTCACTTGGCCCGCTTATTCAATCAGTCCCTCATTCGGTGGCTAATTCCTTTCCCGCCTCGCCCACGTTAGTATTCGTCACCAGGAAGCTTATTCATCCATTTCCTAATCAGTGTACCTTCGAGACTTTCGGCTGCTAATCGTTAGATCCCATTTTTATTCATAACCACTCTAGATTTGGAAAGCAAATCGTTGCGCCAACGAATTCATGCTCACTATTTCGGACAGTCGGCGTGTCTCATTAAGTATTCCCCGGACGTGTCGTAACGAAGCAACGAGCAGGGTAGCGCGATTTAATTAGAAGTGTTGCGTTTAACGCGCAGAGTCTTCCCCGCCTTAATCAAGCTCACAGGGGTGGTGAGTAACGGGGGGTACTAGCAGGTCGCCGCAGAAATTGGACCGATCCCAATACAAACGCCATGGCGGTAGTTGCTTAGGTAAACGAGAGTCTCGAGGCTGGCCGATCGAAAGCTCTCTTCCATCGGGGCTTTTGGCCGGTGTTTGCGAGTTCCGGTTCTACTTGGGAAGCCGCCGATAAACCGCGACAGCCTGCCCTACTTCCCTTTGAGCCTTTTCTCTCGCCTCTGCCCCATCCCTGTTTCTTTCCCAACACTTGTGGCTGTCTACTCGCGTTCCCCGGCTTCCCGGAGGACGTGAAAAACAAGGGAGGGGAAACGAACGTTCGTTCGGGGCGAAACAATTTCATGGTTTGCCCTGCGACGAGCAGAAGCAGAGAAGGGCGGCGTCGTTTATCGATTAGACGTTGAATAATGTCCGTTCGATTACCAAACTCTCTTTCCATCCCCGGAAAGACGAATAGACTCGTGCACCGGGCTTCTCCGCTCCTTCTCCCGTATTTACACGACTTGGATGGGCAAAGTCGAGAGGGAAGAAGGTCTCTAATCTCTATCTCGTTGCCGGGAACTTCATTTATTTCGCGTGAATGGGAGAGGCTCTGATCCCAGTGAGCGATTCCCTCGAAATCCCGCGAATTCCTCCGTGGAGCATTAATCAAACCAAGTTTCGACCAAGCAACGCGCTTTAATACCACGAAAAAGGACGGGGCTTCTTTAATCTTTGACTCGATTTCATCCGCGGAACGGAATATGCGCCGCCCTGTCTGCTTAAGCGATATTCTCTGCCCGGGCAACTTCCTTCTCGAACTTAGGAAGAAAACAAGCCTCGTAAGACGCCTGGAAGCTCCCTTTACGATCCCCCGTTTCGGCCAGTAATTTTGACGTTGCCGGGAAAATCTTCGGTGATCCGCAACCCCGCTGTGTCCCAGTTTCCTTTGAACCCTTCCTGCTGCCACACCCGCCTTTCTTCCACACCCCTTCCCCCTTCCCCCTTCCCCCTTCCCCCTTCCTTCTCGTCTCTATCGGTTTACTGCTTCACAGGACTAAAGAGGCTACGCCGTCGAACAAGAAACAAGTTTGCAGTCTTATTTACCGCGAGCCAAGAATTTTCCCGCTAATGCGTCAAAGACGCATCGAGGGGGGCGCCAGTTCTCGCCGAATTTAATGAGGGATTTAATTCCCCTGGCGATGCCGGTATCGTTATTATTTAACAATGCGTTAGAGACAAGAGTGTTTCTTGCCTCTGCTAGGTATGCGGCAGGCAGCCAGAGATGGTATCATTTAAATTCTGGATATGCCGTGTCTAGGCTTTAGAGCGCAGAAGATGCTGGGTGGTTCTTGTTTACCCTCGGTCATAAATTTTGAAAGATGAAACGTCTCGTTGAACGTTAAAGGTTGGCATTCCACGGATAATGAGATTCCTCTTGATGAAGATCATAAATACAGGTCTGTTCTGTGTTTTGATAGAAACGCTGTGTACGAAGTATGCGGCCAACTGCGCTGTTGCTCCAACTCGTACAGCAATACGCAATGTCGAAGTTTATAATGAGATATGGTAATTGCGGGCCGTCGTTCGTGCAAGAAGTCGGTCTTGTTTAAAACCGCGTTTCGCGAAAGGCCATTGTCGCGGTGAATACAATAATCCCTGAAAAACTTACCTTTCCATCCTGCCATTTCTATCATCATCTGCGTAAACAACAGTGTGTTGTCTTACATTGTTTTAAACTGGATCTCTAGGACCATTAATTTTCTTGAAAAGTAGAAATTAATGATTTCCAACTATAATGGTGGATTTTCACAAAACGTGTAACTAATCGAATTTTTCACTTTGTTGCAGGTGAGTCTACTAATTACTATAAGTCTGCTACCTGAAGTTAGAAGGTAATCGTCCCCAGTGGGTAAGCTGAAAGCAATCATCTTTCGAGCGGATTAACTTTCGAATTTTTCCACCCGAAAGTGTACCGCACTTCATATAGGTACCTAAGTAACCAGTTGAGGATTGGTTAGGTTCCAACCCCTCGGGTCGTATTCATTACCTACGAGCCTACACTCAAATCTACCGGCTGTTTCCCAAATCTGGAATTTCTAGTCGACGTTTCATGATTTTCTACCGCCTCCCTGGTGCAGGCCCTTCGGCCTTAATTAGTGGCCCGACCCCTTGGAATCATCTTTCTCATTCGGCCAATTAGTTCCTCCGCGTGGCGCGTTAATAAAACAAATTGGTAAAGCTGGCAGCGCAAGTTTTCGCGGCTGAATGGACCAGACCAGCCAGCCTCGGCTAGACAGACGAACGGCGCTTGTAACGAGAACCGTGGAACTTCTCAAAGGCTCCGGCGCGTTCCCTTATTCCGCGAGCATTTCGAACGAAAACACCGAGCGACAGCCCAACGGAATAATTAATTGGCCCATTTGGAGCGGCGGGGTACGAATTTCATCTCGAGGAAAGGAGGAACGGGCGCCGGAACAGGGCAGCGACGGAACAGGGACGAAAGAAAAAGAAGAGGGGGCCGAGGCGGCTTGGATAAGACTTCCTCGCCAAAGCCGAGGATGAGCAAGAGATAGCTGGGCCGCCGTCTAATGAAAACTTTTCCTGTCTTTTTACATTCAACGACCATCGTGAGGGGATGCAATCAGCCTCGATTCGAAAGAATGTCGCTAATTTCTTCGGTGATAAAATGAGAAGAGATACCCACTTTGCGCCGCGTCGAGTTCCAAGGAATTCGCCGAAGGTGTTCCGAGCTAGATTTTCATATTCAGAAGTTTAGGTACTCCATCAGGTGATCAGTCCACCCAGTTACCACGGTTTCCCTACGATCGACGCATCGATAAAGTCGAAGCGCAAAGTGCTGCTACATAAAATCGCGGAGACGAACGATTAAAAGTCCGTCCCTTAAGAAAACAACGCTGCCGATTAAAACGTGCCAGCTGAATATTCAATTCCGTCAGAGGAAACATTTGGAGATTAAACACGCCCGTTGTTTTCGCTTTTCATTCGGCTGGAGTTTCTCGGGAACTTGGAGAATTCCGTCGCGTCGCGCCTTGGGATCGCTGGGCCGCGCGAAACTTGGCGCGCTCGTTCGTATAGGTATCACCCGAAGCTGTTCAAGCATGGAGTTACGAGAGGCACAGAGCCGAGGGGAAAAAAGGCGAGGCTGCATATCGGACAGGGTGACGCGGATTGAAGAGGTTGGAGGGAGGGGCGGAGGGGAGCAGAAGTCGGTCCCTCTCGTAACGAGCTTGTCACGGCGTTGCTTAAGAGTGCCGTGTAGACACATCCGAGCGGAAAGAAGCGTGAAAAATGAGCCGCGAGCGCGCATAAAGCTTGGGGTATCGGTGCGCGCGGACAAAACGCGCGCGTGATGATCGATGGGGCCCGGGCTCTCGCCGCGGATCCCTTGGAAACGCGCCGCGCCGCGCCGCGCCGCTCGCGTCGCGGAAACCTACGAACAAGAGCTCACGGTTCCTTCCCTGCATATATCCCCCGGCTTGCCCTTTGACTCGTAACTTTCTCCCGTATCTCCGCGAGATCTCGATTCGTTTCCCCGACGTCAGGAGCGACCGGGCCAAGCCGGACGACTTCGTCGAGGGATCCTCCTCCTCCGCTGGATATATTTACGGGACGCCGCGTTGAGGCACGCACAATCGCTCGATAAATCACGATGCATTAACGTCCGAGGGAGGCTGGCACCGGAGAACCGGGCAATCTCGTTTCACGAACTTTGCGGTGAACTCGGGGCGACCTCCTTCCACGAGACTCGTTCATCATTGCGGCTCGTAATGCAAGCCATAAGGACTTTTTCGGAGTTACCTAACACAGACGCGGATAGAAGACACCGATAACCCAGAAATCACATTTCGTAGCTTTCATTTCAGCGTCTCGGAACAGACGGAGGGGTTCTTTTGATCATCAGCCCCCTCCCCGGGTACCACCCCAATCAGGCCGAAGGGCATCGCGTCAGGCAACGGCCACGGGCAGGTGTCCCTTTATCGACCGTCTCAAAAGCAAATTCGATTAGCCAACGACAGATTGAGCCTTATTGAATCATCGTGCTCGCGGTGGTCTTTGTTATCGGTGACTTCTTTCGGCGGGGCTCGCGTTCCGTTCGCGGGAACGTCCACGAACGCCGCGGCGTTTCGTTCCATCGACGACGACCCCCGAGATCATCGGTCGCTGATAAAAAGATCTTCGTGTCGGATTCGGTTTCTTCCTTCTTCTTCTTCTCCTCCCCTCCTTTTTCTTGTCTCTGAACGATCGGAGATTAAAGGATCGGCAGAAAGGCGAGCTGCCGTCGCCGTCTGACTGGCGCGAAGTCGATTTCGAGTAAATTAACGGCCGTCGATGGTAATCGATGCGGAAAGTTCGCCGAGTAATTATCGAGCTGGCGCATTCCTACGGCGGCGGAGACCGTCGCGTCGGGCGTGTAGACGAGTTTCGGTGGCCGCGCTGAACCCTGTTGCCCGTTCAAACCGCGTTCGGCAATAAACGCGGAAGCGTGACGACGGCAGACTTGACGAATTCGTGATAATTTCGTTCGCTCCGTGTGCTATACCTATACACATCCGCTCGGGGAGAGCGGGCGGAAAAATTGCTGCCCGCGCGTTTTACGGTGGTTTTCTCGTTCGGTTCCGTAAAAATGGGATCGAACCAGCGCGATCTGGTTTCGCTTGATTAAGACTGTTTCGGATTTACGAGTGATCCTGGTGATTAATAACTTCAAATCACGATTCCGTTGTAGAGTATGAAGCCTTGAAGTGATAAGTGGAGGCAGTGGGAAATAGAAATCTTCTTTTGGAAGGTCTATTAGAGTAAATTGTAATGGAGTGCACATAATCACCTGCAGCTGCACAGTGGGACGAAACGTAGGAATCTCTGGACATGGCCGTATCTTTGTTAGAAAACATCCTATTTTCATGAGGTTTAGCTTATTTTAAAGGCAAATGATAGGTACTTTCCGGCAATGACCATAAAAATTGCAAAAAATATTGTTTGCATTTGCATTCTCTAGCGTTTGACAAACATCAACAAATTTTTGCAGTTTGGCACACTCTTCATTGAGGGCGAATTTTATTCCCTGAACACACCTTTCGATAAATGTGATTCAACGAGTCAAAAAGTAGAAAGTTCAAACTATAAAATGGTTTTGCTTCATCAACTTTGGATGAATTTTAGCAAAGTTATGAGACTTTGAATATGTAGCAAATTTTAAAATAGTTTTGTCTGGTTTCTGGTGCAAATATAAAGGGCTTCAGGAGATGAAGACTATTATTTTCTGCAAAAATGAATATGAGAAAGGAAGGAAAAAAAAGACAGTGGGACGAAACTTATAAATTTCTGGACATTCAAACTTCTTGTATGCGACCTAGTAGATCTTTATCACAATTGGCATAAATATTACACACATAAAATATTTTATTCTTGTCATTTTTTGTTGATCTTGAACTAATAATCGGTCAAAAAACAGATATCGAAGATAAATACGTATAGTGATGTTAATAAGAAAAGTTGCTTACAAAAATTTCAAATATTAGATCATACATTGCAGACAAAAGATAAAGTAGTTAATGTTCCGGAAGTACTTTTGTTATTAAATAAAGAAGTCAATGAAGAAAATTTAGAAGAATTAATTGACATGTAGAACACACCAGAATGTGATGTAGACACGAATAGTGAAACCGGCAAGCCTTAAAAAGGATCTACATAGAGCCAGTATTTATATGAAACGAAAATTACTACAAATATTGAAAAGTGTGTTTTGTTGTCTCAATTTATGCATAGTATTTTATATAAATATTACGTTTGATCATAATTTTGACTGCCCAAATCTATTTCTAAAACATATATTTCTTTTTAAGAAAATAAGAAAGCGATGCGATACTTCATCGTTTATTTATTAAGGTTTAACTAACTTTAATCATAATAACCTAATTTTATGAATTATGGTTTGCTATATCATATTTATATTCATTTCCATAAAGACATCATAAAGACATAATCAATCGGGTACAAGAAAAGGAATGTCTAGATACATATTTACTCGTTTCGGCCCACATGCGTACCTACACAATTTTATTAATTCTGCTCAAGGTTGCGAGTTGGCGCAGCTGGAGTTTGGATTTTCTAAAACTAAAATGTTCAGTGATTATATGGGTATAAAATGTTTTTTGGACAATTTGGGACATTTTTTTAAATCGACAAAAAACATTTTTTTTTGACCGATTGGAAAACATACATAAAACTTTTATTGATAATTTTAATATTAACTTTTGGTTTTTTTCTCTACATAAACAAACTTCTTAGCAATCAACCCCAATGTGTAGTATGATGGTAGACATTTTTTTCATTATTCGAATACTAATTATTTACATTCATATGACAGCCGTCTCCAGAAGTAAACGTATTTACTGTTAAAAAATTCAGGATTTAAAATGTTTAAAAAGTTCATGGTTTCATACTTTCGTATCCATTAGTACACAAGGATAATTCTCATATAATTATATCAATAAGAAAAGGTGCTTCATATTTTCGCCAATGTCCGAGAATTTGTACGCGTCGTCACACTGTGTGCTGTACCTATCACTGTACAATTTCACAACGTTTCTAGAAACCAACTATATAGTTGTCGTAATCAGCTGAATACCACATTCCATAGCTACCAAGCAAACACCATGAAGATTAATTTAGGGAGTCCCGCAAGAAAGCGAAGAACGAGCTTCTGTATTTGGTCAGAGGCCGGAAGCTCGTGAAAAGGGCGTCCGCGGCTACGATTTGTCACGGGGCACGGCGGGCCCCCCTTGGTTCCCGACATTCAAACCGGCTAATTCTGATTAGCCCCCAAGCGATCCGAGTATATCCAATTACGGCGTCGCTCGCATGTCGCTCTGTTCGTCCGCCTTAATCCCGCGGAATAATTCGCCCCGGTGGGCTGTCATGTGCCGTAACCGACAGTGAAATACAGGTAGTAGTCGCGCCGGGGACGTGCACGCTCTTCCGTGCGGCCGTCCTCCCTTGCACGGGCCTTATAAATTCGGCTGGGCCACCGACGAATCACCTAAACCGCGGAGCCCGTTAAATGATTTCCCTGCAATTAACGCGCGCCGTACGACTCGCCGAAAATGCGGATAAAACCGAGTAATTAAACCAGCCAGCGCTGACGGTGACGCGCGTGCAGTGTGCACGATGATTGATCAATGATCAGTGGCCGTAGCGATTGCGATGGCTCTGTCAGCGATTAGAATTTATGGGCGCCAGGGTGGAGGCTATCGTCGTGTATCTGCGGTTCGGGAATCTCTGTCCGCTACTAGTCTTCGAATGACCCGTAATGATCTATTAGCTGCTCCCTGTATTCCAATTGCATAGGCACAGGGATGCTCCGTAAGACGCAGATATTTCAGCTGGGAGCGATGATTACAGAAAATCACCTCACCTCGAAACGAGGCCTTTCCTACCGTCGCGTCGCGTCGCGTCGCGTCGCGTCGATTTATTATTACCATCCAGTGTCCCGAGTCCCGACGCGTTCCACTCGGCCTGGTGCTTTCTAATCCGCTGTGAATCGAATTCGATCCCGCGTGCGATAACGTCCGAGCATCGACGTCCCCTATCGATCGGGTCGTCACCGTCTTCGCGCTGACCTCGCCGAGCCAGCCACAAAAGGAGATCATCCTTCCAAGATCCGTGGGACGGACGTTGACAGTTTTGTTCACGCGAGCCGACGCGTTTATCGGCATTGTCGCGCGTTCCGCGCCTCCGAAGCACGGCCAGGAGGCGCGGCCGAACGTCGGCCGTTCTTCGGGAGAGGTGAAAAAGCTTTCCGATTGTCGACGGACACGGGCTCGGACAATGGGCCTCGCCAGTCGCCACTCGGACGGATCGCCTTTTAATCTTCAATCCCGCTGCGTGCACGGGCTTTTTGCGCACGGCCGGGCCGGCGTCGATGAAATGGAGCAGAAAGCTGCGCGCATTCCCTTCCGCTCGCTCCTGCTCTCTCTCGATACGAATCAACGGTTTCTCGAGATTTCCACCTGGCGTCGGTGGGTTAAACCTCCCTTCGTTCCTCGTGGGAGGTTCTTGTAACTACGGGGCAACCCTTGCTGCTCGCGGGACAAGCACCCTTGTCTCTGCATGTACAGCGGCATTTATGTAATTCTTCGAATCTCCATCAACCAGAGGGGCTTGGATTTGCGTTTCCGAGTGGAGGGCACGGCCCGCTTGTACCTAGTTGTAACGTCCTGGGCTTTTGAAAATATACTTTGAAGGCTGCTTAGATTTCTTTAGTTTATTTTTTCTTATTTATAAATGTACGGGCGGCTGTTTTTATTACAAGTGATCTCGAAACGCAGAGGTAAAAATTATTTTCTTAATTATTGCTAATATTATCCTGCTATTATTTACTTTAGCTTCCAACTCCTAATAGCACACACACACGCCGCCCCCTGATTATACGCTACACAAAGCAACGTTGGGTAAATGTTTGTTTAGTTGCAGAGTTTCATTATCCTCAACATGCACAACTGCGCGGTAGGGATTTATTCTATAATCCCGGTAAATGTCAATATCAGTGTTCGTTATGTCTATCAATAAACCGTGTAATCAACTCGCAGACACTGGTGGCGGGAAAACTTACAGTAGAAAATAAACGGACACTGTTGCGAAGCGAATGTCTTCCTCGCGAAAACATTAACGGGACCCTTTTCCCTCTAAATATAAGGGACGTGGAATCCACATTCGTCATCAATACCCACGCGAACGAGTCTCCATGTAACCTGCTCGTTACACATGGCAAGGTTTTTTATATCACTCCTTTGAAAAGGAGAGATACCTACCTATTAACAGTCGTTTCAGTTACGAATAGAAATTTCAGTACAGAGTTGGAAAAAATTGGAAACCCCCTTAGGGCATCCAATTTGAAGATACCTATCCAAATATTTGTTTCCAATTGCTAGGCTTTCCATTCGAAAAACTGTTAAATATTGGAAACACGATTCCACGCACCAGTGAATGTTGCGCACTATACTGAAAAGAGTTTACGGATCTCTAATTAAAAATCGCCGGTCTGCAATTTACAAGAGTCTTCGGACCGGGAAATTCAACCGAGAGTTCCATCTATGATTCTAGAACACCTAGCGCACTGTGACAGGATATGAACGCGTTGGGAACGCTCGCTTGTTACTACTGTCAGGGAAAAGTAGGTGCTCTAGCTGTAAACTTGTCACTTGGGACGTTACGCGTCGAACGAGGGTACGTTTTTTTCTCCTCCGTTCTAGCCGCAGGATCGTTAATCTTTATTTCCGGTTAACATCGGGCGCCGGCGTCGGATATCTCTAATTATAAGCAAGCGATCGCCAGTCCAAGAATTCATAAAACCACAAAATATTGTTCTCCGTTTAATCAGTCTCCAAGATTTCCCCGCGATCAACTATTCGTGGATTCTTTTTCCTCTGCAATCGATGCGCTAGAAATCGCGGACGAACCCCAGCGATCACTCGGACAACTCTCCCCTCACCACATCAGTTTAATTAACAGAGTTTCACAGCCTTGTAGCCCCCTCAACCCCCCCCCCCCCGCTGTAATCTCGATTATGCCGCGATTTTCGTTCCTTTTTTACTATTCCTCAATCCGTGGAGGGAAAAACTGAGCGATATGCAACTATCGCGTGTGTATCGCGTGGAGGAGACCAGGCGCACGCGAACGAGGAGAAAACGCGTACAGGTTGCGAAACGTCGGAACGCGACCGTTTGCGTTTCCTCGCGGAGGCGCATTGGAAAGGGCAGAAATTATGGGGCAATTTCGCGCGAGCTTGTCTTTCCCATGGCGCCGCCGGATTCCTGCGTAATTTCGGCCGCGATTTTTGCCAGGGAGCTGCCGATACCACGGTGGAAGCTGCATCATCTGAGCCAACTGGAAGGCACGACTGTTCCATTAACAGAATTTTCAGAGTCCGCTTCTCCGCGATTCCAGCTCCCCGGACGCGTGCATCACTACAAAAGGGAATACTCTATTTTTCCGCCGCTGTATATTTACTGGAACTTTTTCACTCAAAGCCAGATCAAACACATTCTTTCATCTCTGGACAACCCCTGTGTAGGTCGGCACGCACAGTTCCCTGTGGACGATAGCAGGCGAGGACGCCTACTCGAGGCTCTTTCGTTTACCGTAGGTAGGTACAATCTCTCCCGAAAGCATTGCAAACCCGCGCATGCATTTTTAATTAAACGGCGAATTAATTAAAATGATTTAATTAAGCGCTAGCGACCGTCTCATCGTCTCAAGACCCATCTTCCCCTCCTTGCCCTTTCGTTCCTTTTTCGAAACGCCCGCGGTCGAACGCGTCCCCAAAATGAATAACATTTCCGTCGTCCGATGGACGGTGAAAAGTTGATCGCGCGCGATCCCTTGTTTCTCCTGGTTCGCCGACCAGAAATATCCCGGGTATTTTAAGCGCGCGGCCAGATAATTCGACGTCGAATCCAGCTTCCCGATAGCGCCCTATTCAAGGGGGAGATATCCGCTTGTAATTAGCGGCAGTCGACTCTGGGCTCCTCCAGGCCAGAATATCGTCTGAAAACTAACGCTGGATATCGCGATCCTATCACAAAGCTTCGATTTTCGTTCCCTTCACTATCCGCTCATATCTCTCGACGTGGTTCGAATGGGTGGTAATTAACCAAAATGTCAAGCCAAGCTTAATCGCGGACAATAAAACAAACGATAAAAGGGGAGGGTATGGGTAGTGTTTGTCGGCTCGGCATCTCGAAAATCGGAGTCAACATTGGACTTTTGTCCACTGCCAATTAGAGATTCCTGAACGCGAAGCCCTGACACTCGTTTGCAGTTTAAAAAACATCAAAGTGTCGCGTTCGCGTTTCACCACGCGTCCCTTTGATCGTCGTGGCACTTGGGAGGCTATAGTTACGCCATATGGCGTTTCATCGAACGATTTCTCATTCAGCTCGTCGCACGAGGACGCTCCGCAGTCCCTGACAAACCGGAAGTGCCATTGAGAGCACTATAATTGCGTCGCGACTCTTCGCGGAAAAGTCGATTCACCCTGAGAAGCATTCTCTACTTTCAAAGTGGCCCGGAGTGTACTCCGTCACGCGCAGCTCGTAAACTTTGCTGCATAAAAGTCGATGGAAGTGTTTGGATGCGTTGCAGATTGTACGGCTACCGTTGACTCTGGATCAACGCGGCCCAAATTGAATCCTGAAGCGACGGTCCCACTGGGATTAACGCAAAAAGGAATCCAGTTCTTCTTCTCACAGGATGCGAGAAATTGTGTCGTAATTGATCGAGGGGAGAGGCTCGACGATACGGACGAGTCACGCGGACGGAAGTCGATAATGCAAACGAGTCAAGTTCGGTCACCGCTTCTTATCTCGTCTAATGAAGAAAAATTACCCGGCTCCCGGGGAATCCGGGGCCGGCCACGGGACAATAAATAATCGAACGTATAAGGGGGTGAGGAAGACGCAGGAACTGTTATGCACGCGAATCTGCAACAGGATCAAGACGAAAGGATCGGCGCGTAATTGAGACGCAACGCGATATCGACGACTTCCTCGCCGTAACAGCTCGATTAATCCCCGCGGTTGTTAACGTCGGAATCGGAGTAATCAGGCCGCCTGGGGCCCACCAGCCATATTTGTTACTTCGATCCCGAGGATTTCTCGTTCCTGGCACGGCGACACTTGACCCCAGGAATTAAGGAGGACGTACGAACGAGCCATTGATTACCGTTAACCTTCTCGTCGATACGTCGAGGAAGACACTCCCCCTTCGTCCCGTTAGACGATTGATAATGCTCAGCGACGTGTGAAGCGATTTATTAGGCCTCCTATGCGACGCGAATCGCCAGCCTGCGTCGGTGGAAAGGAATCGCGGCACTGATTCATCATGGTGTCGCGATATCCGGTGGATTCGACTGTGTCAGCTCGAGTGGAACGAAGGTGATCGTTTCTGTAATATATGCTCGAAGTTGATGGCGCGGGGAACAGAAGAACTCGATTTTATTGCCAGCAGTTCTTTTCCATGGCTGGGAATTATTGTTGTCGGACATGGGTGAATGAAAATGGATGAAGAATAAAATATTCTTGGAAGCTTGGTTTCACTAACGCAGCGTTAGATATCGATATATGAATAATTTAAGAACCGTTCGCACGGGTAATGTTGCACAAGAAACCTCCGCTGATCACTTCCACTTTACATAGCAGCAAAGCGAAACGCCACAGCGCGATTCGTGTAGGATGATTTGATCCGAACCACGAATAACACGAACAGTTTATCACGTACTCGCTTTTACATGCTGTTGCGGCATAAAATACACCTCGGCGTGGCTCGGTGCCGGTAAATTTCGGCTCCGTTGCAATCATGTAATGCAACAATCTTTCCCGCGCATAATACGAACGTTTTGCAAGAGTCCGTCCCCATTCACCGTGGCGCGGTACGCGAAGACAATAATAAAATAAAAAAACCAAGAGAGAATGCACACTATTCCGGACATTTAACCGAGGCATTCAGAATCACCATCTCTGGACAATTCTCCTTTTCAATTCCAGCAACGGCGAAGCCGAGCGGCATGGAAGCCGTAACAGTGCCCATATTTACCGCGATTCCCGTACAAATCGTGCTTCGTAATACGCCCTGGAGAAGCCGATACAAAAGCTTCCATTCACTCCACCAGCTTTTTAGCGTTAATATTAGAAGGTCGATGTTCTCATCGCCGTGTTATGCAGTTTACGGTGAAATGGATCCACCGCTGTTAGATCTTGTATGAAACTACAATTTATTAGAATTTGAAATGAGATGTTCGAGATGGAAAGCTGGCGGGGTGACCTACCTTGGAAATGTGGGGTTACTAGAAAACATTCATGAATCGACCACTTGGGCAGCTCGGAGCCAGCAGAAGCTAGGTTACCTTCTCACCGAAAGAATCGCAATGCGGAGTGCAGCAGGGGCGAAAATACGAGGCAGCCTCGATTCCACGCGAAACGAAGTGGCCTCAGCTGCGGGCCAAGGAGACGATATTGCACGTTCGCACACGAGCAACCATCACCAAAGGGCCTACCTAATTTCATTACGCCGTTCGATGTTTACTGCGCCCGAGAGACCGCAACGAACTCGCCTCGCTTCGTCTTTCCTCTCACGTGCCGGCGTGGCGTCTCGTTTGCTCCCGCCGCTCGGCGGGCTCTTGCTCCTCTGCTCTCCTGGACGGATATCGTGACCCGTGGAATTCGGAACGGTGGCTTTCATAACTCGCCGAACGTTACGAGTCACGGAAACTCGCGTTATCGAGTTAATTCGCGTGCCTAACCCGGGGCCCCGCCGGGACCTTTTGCCCATCGACCGTGCGCTTTCTTCATCGACAACCGTACCGACTGGCTGACTCGCCCGAATTTTCCACGTCACTTTTGTTCGGCGAATGTTCACGTGGCTGCGAATGGCAAATTGATTCGTTGAATCTGAGTCACACCGTTCCAAGTAGCTACGATTTAAATTGCTACGGCCTTCAATCTTCAGCATCGTCTATAGTATAGAACAACCTTATATGTATTACTTTTGCATTCTGGTGCTTTCGAGAGCAGTAGAAATCAGAGGAAATGGAGGAAACTGGAGAAAAGTGGCAGGAGATGAAATATTTGAAGACAGTGGCGCGTCCGGAGAGGAGCCAAGGAGCCCTAACATTCGCCAAATAAGGGACTTTGTAAAAAGAAAAGGAAACTGGGCTTTATTCTTTAAATAAATTTTTATAATCACTTAATGAATTTTATCGAATTTGCATTGAAAATGTTTTTATGAGTTCAACTGGGCTCACCCAAGATTAAATCAAATCCTGAGTGCGCCACTGCTTGATGGTGTTGTTAATTTGTCATTCCACTCCGACGTTATTCCTCACGTGTCAGGGAGCTTACGTATTTACAGTATTTATCCAAATCTATGGAATATTTAGTACTGTCGCTGAGGAGCCGTCGGATTTTCGCTGTTCGGTGATTCATTGAACCTTGAACATTCCTGATTCGAATCATTGTCATGGGGGTCATCGAAAAGGTCCTCGTCACTCGAATATGTCGCAATTGTCGGAGGGGAAGATGTATGCCAATTGATTACGCATCATCAATCTCTCGTCTCGGCGTGAGAACCGCAGATCCAGCGATGCGCATGACGTTACGACAATCTTAACTGCGAGCGGCCAACAAAGATCTATCGCATTGTCTTACCGAGGCCGCTGGAACGAAATGTCTATTGTCCGACCCACGTGCGGCGTAGGAGAGGAAGAATCGACGTATCGGAGGATCATCGAGGTGGGTGTCCGTGTCATGCAGGTACACGGTTATCGATCGGAACATTAGCCGCGTAATTAACGTACGATACCTCTATTCTCTCTGTTATCTCTCTCCCCTATCCATCGAGCCATTTAAATCTCGAAATCCGCGCATCGAATTTCAAATAAAAATCGGCGAATTTAGCTGGAAAGTTCGTACAAAAGGAACCCGATATCCCAGTATCGTGCTCGAAACCGAAATCCATATCTAATAACAAAAATAAAATGAAATCAAACCCTGCGCGTCGATTCGACGGGCAACGTTAAATGATATCTACATCTGCGCGTTGGATTCAGTGCAATGAGCGAAATAAATCATCGTACAGTCGTTCGAATTTTCTTTATCAATTACGATCGCCAATGTGTCAAGTGGTGTTCCGCCTATGAACTTTCTCTGATCCGTTTCACGTGCCATGTGACACGCGCCTTTCTCTTCGGAAGAAAGAGTGCGATCAATCGGATATCCTGAAATTATAATGGAATATAGCTGTTTGGCTGACTCCAGCTCGAGTACGTGTCAAACTAGAAAGACTGGGATGACGTAGGATTTTCAGAGGAAGTCTTGTAGAACGATGTGCCAAGCCCGTCGACATCGACGTACGCTGGACGAAGACCAAACAAGTTTCATGGATCACGAAAAGTGATCGAGCCAGGTAGCAACAACGCCCCAGCGTACGACGATTAACATCGGCCAGACGGCTCGGAGAAATCGCGAATTTTTTCGATGCCTTCCAGACGTTCTTTTTCGTCGGCTGCGCTGATGCGGGCACGTATACCTCGGTATGATTACAGGGATAGAATGTGTGCCCCGTAAAGGAAACGCGAGCTATCTAGCAGCGACCAATTAAGAACCCCAATGGAACGTGGTAAATAAGTTGGCGCGAGGAAATTCCAGTACGCGGCGGCTGCCGAGGGCTGGGTCCTTTTTGGAATGTCCTCCGTAATTTCCACCATTTTCTCGGTGGTTGCAATTTGCAGGATAACGACTGTCTATTAAATCTCGTGTAAACTCGCGTCTTACATCGAACCGCGTTAGCAAATTTCACGTCCAAACGACTTCTTCATTGTCGATCGTTTCAGACATAATTTAGAGAAGCTGGACAATTCGAATGCTAATACGCTATCATTTCCGACGTACGTCTAGGGTTATGTAGATTCTTCATTATTCAAGGAAATAACGTCTGATTTCAATGATCATCGGATATAGTTTGAAGCGCGCCTCTAAACTCAACAGATTTCCCTCCTCGCTTTCCATTTTCTATCACCGGAGACCCCTTCAACTTAAGCGTCTCATATTCCTCCGCAAGTGAACACAGGAATCGCATCAACAGCACCTTGCTAAATTGATACCCAGTAGGATAAAATGTTGAATGCCGCTGAGGGACAGCTAGCCTCTTCCTCGCCCTCCGCGAGGCAAGGAAACCACCCCCGCGAACGAAAGCAATTCCTTCTACAATTGTACGGGCATGAAATTGATTCGTAATTCTTGGAAGACGGCAAAGGTGAAACTAATAGCCGGCGTTCGCGGGCAGCGATCATGAATCTACCATAGGGATTCCCAGGAATTCTCCGTGCCGACCCCATTGCGTTAAGCCATTACGTCCATTACGTCGCGAGTATAACCTCCGCTGCCTCGCCTCGCCTCGCCTCGCCTCGCCTCGCCTCGACTCTACTCGACTCTCTCGACCTCGTCTCGATACGAGTAGACTGTGTGCGAACACAGTGCAACGCTAGGCCGCGGGTGCGCATTCGATGCATCGCGTGCAACTGGTCAGAGACATGCACTTCGTGTTGCGCTAACTCTTTCTCCCTCCCCCCTCCCCCCTCCCCCCTCCCCCCTTCCTCCTTTCCCGTCCCTCCTGGCCATCCCCTGCACCCTCGCCTATCGCTATTCCGCTCGGTCCCTTAACTACCGCGTGCAACCGCCTTCGACGCTGGATCGTTTATTAATTAATTATGGATCAAGTGAGCAGGTAGAGAAAGGGTTGGACGCCCTGGGCGGGTGATTTAAGCGCGCGGCATCGATCGAAGCGGTAGAGCCCGAAACGATGCCCGACGATGCTGAACTCGGTCAATAGGTGTAGGTATCAACACTTGAATCGACCGAGGAGTGGCGCGAATGAGCAACGAGTAGGGTCGCGGGCTACCCGCGGTGGCGTTGTCCGGGGAGTGATTCCTGGCGGCATATGTTAAGAGTTGGGTATGACTTTGTTAGTGGCGAGTGTCTTAACTTTGATAAGAAGAACCTCGATGCAGTTGGAGTACGAAGTCTATCTCTTATCAGGAGCATTTACATGTGCATCTCATGATAATTCATCTCCATCCCCATTGCATTAAATTCTAATAGCCACACTGTACAATGTGTCCCATACGGAACAGCCTGCACAGGAATGCAAGGTAATCAGGTGTCGCACATATTCCCGAAAATCATCTAGCTAATATCGTCGCCGACGCACAAAGGGGACGTAGCCGCAATTTCCCGTTCCCGGCTTGTTTATAGATCAAGATCGTGCACGAGGATCACCGAGCTAACGGCGGCCAGCGTACCTCGGCCCTAAAACACCTGAGCTGCGTTTACGTGGGCGTGTTCGGCTCCGCCACGCTGGAAACACTTATGCACGCTCGGTTCATTAGAGGCCCGCTGGAAAATACGGCCGTATAATCCCCCTCCCCTTGTCGAAGGCACTGCAATTGTTTCCCGGTTAATTGCCTTATCGAGCCGCTCCGCGGCACCGAATTGCTCCGTTCCGCGTCGCGTTGCAAACCGCCATAAAAGTCGATCGCGCGGTACGCCCCGTTCGATTTCTTCGCTCCGAAGATGGCCAGAATGCCGGCACTTCCCTTTCAACTATGGCAAGCTCTTGCCCTCGGCCTCGCCCTCGCCCTCTCCCGGGCTAATGAAGAAAGATGCATTCCCCGTGATTAGTATTCACGCTCACTATCGTAAAACTTCCCTGGCCTGATGGCTGTTTGCAGACGGACGACTAGAAACGATGACGGAATATTTTTCATTCGGGGTAATTAACATGAGCATTACTGCGCGACCACGTGAAGTGACAATTAAGTCTGTCGCGGACAGTGAAGTGATACTGGGCGAGGCTCGTCTGGCTTTCAAAGCGAGCGTGCTTCTTCTTTATCGTCGGGGCAGTGATTAACAATTTGCGTCTTGAACCTCGAAGACTCTTCTCTATGCGATATCGAAGTGAGTAAAAAGCAGTGTCGGTTCAATGCTGGTTGCATTGGTAACTGGAATTTGTCACCAAATTAGAAGTAGAACGCTGGGTGCATCCCCAGCGTCAACTACTGATGAACGAACTACTGACGCACGTCTGACCGCGCACAGGGCATTTCTACTTGCTCGTCGTATCCGAATTGTCGCGGACAGCCGAGAAAGAAATTTCTTCTGCTACTTCACGTATTCGTTCCCACTACACAAATCCTCCTACTACATCATTTCACTCGTCAAGAAATCAGTTACGAAAACCACTCACTCATGTGGAATGGAGACATCGTGCAATAGGTTCCAGCAGCGTCAGCTTACCCATCGCAGGAATATCGTTGGATTCGCTCTCCCCCATGCTCGAAAATCAGCGGGAAGCAATCGGGGGGAGGGGGGGGGGGGGTATTTTGGAGTCGTGGGTTTTGATTATCGCGCAAGTGGGGTTCGCGGTAACGCGGAATCGCGGCTATTGGAAGCGCGTAAATCATCGGACGCTGGTGACTGCGGTCGAAACCAGAAACCGTGCACCGATGGCTGCTAGCCAGTTCTCGTGCATGTATACCGGGGTACAAATTCTGCACAGGAGTCGGCACCAGGGGCCTAAACCACGCCAATAGACTCCGTGCTCTCTCGATTATGCGAGCTGGCCACCATCTGGCGCGCCTTACACTTCTATATTACGCGCCAGAGATTATGTCGGATTATGTTCAGCAGGTGGCAAGCTTGTACCGTGAGATTGAACCCGAGTAATGTCCCCGATTTCTATGACGGAGAGCCTGTTCGTAGGGGGAGAAAACGACCTTGCGCCCAGAGCTCTCGGGACAAGGGTTTCCGAAAAATAAAACTAAGTCGAGGCACCCTCGGACCGAGCTCCCAAGCCTCGCGCTTGCTCTTTCATCTGGAAGAGGTCTAGGCATTATTTTTCCCTGCGTTGATTGCGCTGTTGGTGATTTTTCCAAGTCCAGCCGATCTTCTGGCTCCCCAAGAAACTCCAATGGCACTTTAAACGTTCCTAAAACTTGGATAATGGAGAACGTAGCAGACACGAACGGGACTTTTGTCGCGTAACTAGGTTTTAATATTTAAGGTTTTAATCTCCGAAAGAATCAGACTCCGTCTTGGTCTAACCGAAATTCAATCACTTTCGGAAGAAAGTCTTAAGAAGCGTTCAAAGGTTAAAGGGTTAAGTAGCTTCGACCGATTTCCTCCATCCCTTTCGCTCGGGGCAAGTGTCTTTTAGAGCCTCATTGATTCCAGAGGGGCCAACAGCGAGCGACATTCAAGAACCACCGGGGCGGATTGACAGATCGATCTTCCTCCCTCGTGAAACTCGTTCCCGATGCCTCGGCTTACGGCAGGTCTTAACTATCTTCAAACGTATTTCTCCTTAAAGCCATTTTAAATTACGACCTCGTTCGCTTTGGGCCAAGCCATGGCTCTCAGCACCCGAAAGAAATAGGACTTGCAACATAGAAAGTCTCCTTTTTATTCCCCTCGTCTGTCTAGCTCCGCCTTATCGTGAAGCAACGAAACGCGCGCTAAACGTCGCCGAAAAGGAATCGATTGCCAAATGACGCCGATACGCAAAAGTACCTCCGAAGACATCCTTACCTTAATAAACCTATTAACATTAATTATCCATCCCCTTTCTTTCCCAGGGCCACAGTAAATTCTTTGAGCCACATTGGTTGCGATGTTCAAGTAATATTAATGCCCTTCTTCCCTTTTATCCTGTCTTTTTTTCCACAACCAAGTCTCCGTGAATTTTAACTTTCATCTTTCACCTTTGTTCGTCTGGGTAGATGATTTCCCTCATTCTCTCTACCTACTTAGGAATATGTTCTTTCCTCGTTTAACAACTCCTCTTTCTATTTTATCTGCAATTTTCTCCCTTTGGTCGCGTCCAACGCTTCGTCTCCCTCCTTATCTTTCTATTTCGTCGTTTCCTCGATCCCGCGACGGAGGATCGGCGAGGAAGCTTATTTTTCGAGGCCCCGCCGAGGATTTGTCCCATTTTATCTCGTTACTTTCGGCTCGTTCGTCGAGTGTCCTCGAAACGTTCGTCGGAGCACCGGCGAAAAAGTAATCCGAGATAAACGGAAGCGCCGTGGCACGCGAGATAGCAGGGGGCAGGGTGGTGGTAACATCACGTTTCTGGTCATCAGCGACGGAACCACTTCCGGTGGTCCTTTGTCAGCACTCCAATTAGTCGGAAGTACGGTAACGACGTAGACGCAGCGATAGAACCGGCCAATGCGTCGGGACTAGCCGTCGTCTGCACTTTCTTTTCCCTTCAGGAAAGCAGCCCCGTGCCTCTTCTGTTCTAGCCCCGCACCTCTGTCCATCCCCTTTCTCTTCCGGCCACATTGTACTAACTTCGTAGCGACGGATGTCTTCGGAAGTTCATCTTTCACCGGCAAAATGGATTTCCTCGAGGTGGAAATTGAGTTCGTCCCTTGAATCGCCGTGAACGTAGCTTATCGAGATTACTTCGATTTTACTGGCAAGGTAAACGGCCCTACTGGACGCGTAAGGATATAATCGTTCAAAAACGTGTGTCTATTTTATGTTTAAGCAAACTCAACTTTTCCGATCTGCTTTTTCGATTTAGCGCACTGATTAAGATCGAACCACCAGGGGTTTTTAATTTGCACCACGGGGAGGTATTGGTAAAATATTTCTCAACGGTCCACGTAAGAAAAACGAAACAACGCTGCGATCAATTACCTACTTGCAGGGGGAATGGCTTATTTTACATTCTTGTTTGTTGTCTCCATCGATGTTTGTTCCTTACGCCCAATTAAAGCGGTAATTATCGTCCAAATTGTGTCAGAATAAGATCTTTAAATATTGATAGCCGTTAATCCAACACTGGTCGGGGAAGGTCTGTTTTTCTTCGGTAGGCATGCTCCCTTGTTGTTGAAATTCGAGGCTTGAACGAATATTGGGGTCACAATTACGATTATTTTCAAAGTGCTACGATGGGTTCGTATCGGTCGTCTTCCTGAGGTTTTGTATACTTATTCAGTCTGCGGTTAATCTGTCGATGAACTTCGGTTGCCGCACAACTCGCGTTGTTTCTATCGTCCCGTGGCGATTTTTATGTTTTGATTCATTTCGTTTGATCATTAGATAGAGTGTGTTCCGAATATATCCTCGGTCAACCCGTCATCGAATGTACTCTACTCGGTTAAATGTAGGTACCTATTACATAAATGGTATCTAAATTATTATTATTATTATTATTATTAATCGCCTTTTTTACTGAAAAAAGAAGAAACGAAGTTGTTATTCTTTTCAATACTAAAACACATAGCATAGGTAGGTACGTCATGCTCGAAAATTCAAATTCGCGTTTCTTAATCACACTCATTCTGAACATCCCACGCTTTCATTGCGCTCCTGGCAAAGATAAACCTTCTAACTATATTTCCTCACGCTGCGCACATTATTACGCACAACGTGCACTAATGATATACAGAATCGGAGCCAATTCGGCGGCGCAGGAACACGTGGTCCAAAGGACGCCTAAATAATTCCCCTTTCCCAGTTGCCTAATGAATTGATTTCGGGATGCGTGGAGGCAGCAATGTTCTCGTGTACTCGCCTCGCCTCCCCAAAGCAGCCTAGTCGGCTGAAATTCCGCGACGCGGGACCTCGTTTAAGGTCCGCTTAAGGCGCACCTAGTTAAGGTAACGCCATTATCGATTCATAGACGACGGAGGGTTACGTAACCGAGAGAGGTGGTCTGGGTGGAAACCGACTGCCGGTCGGTTTCCACTTACGTAACCGGAAATTCCGCACGCGATAATCGGTCGCGGCTTCGGTTTGTAATTTCGACGGAGCCGTGCAATTTCGCGCGATAAATCAAGCCCGGCCCCGTTAAACGACCCCTGGAGGAGGGAGAAAGATCACCCACAGCCCGTGGGGCTCCCCGTTCGCCGACGGGGGAAAAGAAATAATTACGCGAACGCGGCGGGGTCGGTCGGCGGAGGGCGCGGCCGACCCCTCGCGATGATCGATCCTCTCCCGCCCGTCGCGTCCGTTGAAATTGGGGAAATAATTTCTTTTGTCAGCGTTGGTTCCGTTTCGTTTGCCTTCTTCCGCCCAGCGCAATTCCATCGGCGATCGACGAAGGAGTCGATCGAAATGGAAATCCAACGATCTACGTGGTGGTCGGCTGGGAACACGGCTGGGCGCGCTCCGGACGCACTGGGAATGGTTAACTGAATCGATCGGGGAACAGGTTTTTAGATTTCCTTTTCTGCTGGCTGAGAATTTAGCTGCTTTTATTACAGGCGAATTTATCGGTTGGGCTTGATGGGGGAGGGGGCTAAACGGTTGCTTGATTAGTTTCCTAGGGGTGTTACGAGGGTGGTGGATAAGAGTTTTATTGTACATATATTAGAAACGATGGTAATCTTCGTGCGGATAATATACCTATGTGTAAAGAACAGAGGCTGCGTACCTATATTCGCACAGTAATGGAAATCGTATGAGCACATGAATGCACGTTCATCACATTTGCTGAATGCATACATGGGATCACTGCGCTGAAAGGGTTAATGGATAGAACAATCGTTGGTAATCGGTGATCGAATTCTGGCTACAAATCTCATTGATCAATTCCGTTTTACCGTGCAGTTCTCCCATGCTTTCAAACGTTCAAGCAAGTGTCTTCTTTAAGAGACTAATGCTTCGTGTTTGTTGAATTGTTGCCATTGTGGAACGGAGCTCCTGGTGAATCTCTGTAGTTTCTTATGAAGATTTTCGGAAAGCCATCGTTGGTCTCTTAGAGATAAAGGATGCCCAATAATTTCTTAAAGGATTCTAAAGAAACGACCAACGGTGTGGTCCACGACAAGATTACTTGATCCTCCCAGAACGAAATTTATTGGACAGGGTTCATTTCGTGGATATTTTTGTTTCCCAAGTTCACCATGTGACCGCGATCGGAACCTTGATTTCCAAACGAGGAGGGCCGTTTGGTGCCCCCACAAAATAACATAAAATAACAGTTGAACCGTTATTATTTTATAGTCCAGTCCGCGGATACTTTGGCTCTATAAAATTCTCTTTAAAACGCCCTTGCGAATAGCTAGGCTATACTTGGACGCATTTTATTCTCCGCGAGGAGATAGCGGACTAACAGAGTTTCTTTACCGCCCGCAAATTCCAGCGATTTTCGAGAAGACCGCGGGGGTAATAAAATTTCGACGAAACCCCGCCACGGAATTCGCTCGAAACACCCAAAGCTCTTCGTTCGGTCGTTAAATCGGAAATGAGTTCTTGACCTGGACGCACCTTGTCTGCCCGGTAGTCGCGGCAACTTTTCTATTTCCTCTTTCTTCTTCTCTTTTCCACCCCCGTCGCGCCGCAACCCCGACCAAGTAATTCCATTTTTAGCACACGGCCACCGTCAGTTGCACGTGCCTGGATCTTCGATATCGTCCTTTGTAGAGAAAAAAACTTTGCCCTTCCTCTCCCTCTGCTTCTCCCCCGATTTCATACACGAATTAATCGCCACGGAGAAACTTCAAATATTGTATCACGGAATGTTTCGCGCGAAAGTTTCATTGCTGGCTATTTGTATTCATGGACGAAGAAATTTCATTCCGAGTACCCGCGAGGGCGAACGAAATTTATTTCCAAGTTCCAAGGGAAATCCTTCGTTTATCTTCGTAGAGATTATCTTCTGTCCGTGCAATTAAATGGAGGGGCGTCGATTGCTTTATCGCGGTGATTAATCATTTGTAGGCTGGGGATTTTGTTTATAATTTATAACTGCGTCGAAGGTTGTGCCTTTGATTAAAAAGTATAGGTATATTGATTTTATAGAAAATTGGGTTTAGATTGTTTAGTGTTTGTACGCTTTGAAGTGAATGGAGAATCGTTTGTATATCCAGTAACATTTAAGATTGCTAAGTACCTAATAATTGTTTTTTAATATAACAGAAAGTAACGCGATAATTATAGAATGTAACCCAGACACGACGAAGAAATTCTTACTTAGTATTCAGGTCGCGCCAAGTTACAATATGGTAAATTAGAATTTTCAGCAAACTTTTGGCGCCGCGTCTCCACTAGGCCGGTTACGAGGAAATTCTGCTGGCAGATTCGTAACAATCTGTTAACTTTAATACTCTTTAGCGGGGACGAGGTGGTGGGGAGAAAAAACTGCGGGCTAACTCGTTCAGGCTTGGAAATTTACAATTTTAGGTTTTGCGAGGAAAGTTTTCTCGTTGCGGTCCCGTAATCTTGTCGTTATTGATTCACCGAGTGAAGTTGTACTTCATGAAACTGAGACTGAATCTAAATCCTAATTTTTGCCTCGTAGAGCGGCAACTTCTATCTCAATACTCAGTGGAGACGAGAACTTTTGCTCGCCTGAAAACTTTCCGTTTAATTAAGCCGCTCATTCGACATTTTTGCATTTGGATTCTACCTAGACAAAGTACGAACGGTATAACTCAATTTCGGATCACATAAAATTAGCTCTACTTCACAGAATTTCAATTGTGTGGCTCGTAGAATCGTTCCTGTACCTAAATGTGTTGGAAATATTTTGTTCAATCAATCACTGCCTTGGTCATTTGAACGAATTACACTTTAAATTGAACTAAACTTGTATTTAACATAATAATATGAAATTTAAAAGGGTGGATAGAAATATTGCGACGGTTATATACCGTGTTTAATTCTCGACTGCTCGCGATCGCTTACGTTACCAATCACAATAACACGGAGCTATCTAGAAGAAGAAATATCTAAAATATAGGTAATTACTTATGTTAGTCGAAATATTTTTAGAATAACAAGAAACCGTGTTCAAAATTAGAACGGAAAGCTCACATTCCAATATAGGTATTCAACTGGACATTTTCCATCTCCCGACACCTACAAAACACACTTCTCGATACTCGTGAGCGATCGAAAGTATCGAAAGTATCGAAAGTATCGAAAGTATCGAAAGGATCGAAACGATCGAAAACCCGTCACGACGAATCGTTCCCCGCTCGTAAAGGATTTACAGTGGCGCGATTCGTCGCGACACGATATTGCCAAGAAGACCGTTCGAATCCGCGGAGCAGACGCTGGTGTCCACGGAGCCGTGCGCGCGATATTGAATTCCTTTCAAATAAGAAAATCATATTTAGATAAGTACTTGAACGGCGCCGCATGATCCCATCTAATCCCGTGCCGGCTCGCGGCACGTGAAAAGGCAGAAAAAGCGAGGAGGAAGCCTCTTGGGCCAAGCGGAGGAGAGAGACGAGAGATTTATTCTCTACACGCGCGCGCGCGCACGCGCACACGCGCGTCCGATCCTCCTCCGCGTGTCGCACGTGAAGCATCTGGATGGTACACCGATGTCAACGGAGTCAGGAGACTTCTAGTTTCTTTTTCGTCCGCTGGGGAAACCAACCCGCAAAACACACCGACGGCGACGACGCTGTCCCTGTGAAACTGATTCGCATGAATAAATTTTCAACACGCCGCCACTGACACACACCGCTCCCACGCTCCCACAGGACTATCTTCGAAACGGATTGCTATTCTCAGTGCTTCTTCTCTCTCATCTCTCATCTCTCATCTCTCATCTCTGCGTGAGAGGCGTTTCTGGCAACAAAGAGTTTCGATGATGTCAGTGGTGGATAAGTATATTATTCCTCTGCTTTCGATTAAAGACGGGGAATCGATTTTGAGTCATGAAACTCCGTTTTTTATTTTATTGATGATGGTGGTTGTTTGGATTACCTATTGAAAGCAGCAACCTGCATTTTGTGCAGATGTGTACGTTTAAACGTAGAAATTACAATATTGCAGCATTTGGCACGTCTTGCTCCTGACAGCTGTCAAGTCGAACTCCCGGTGAAACAATATCGACCGTTGGCCACGGAAGTCATTGATAGGCTGTGTCTAACATTGTTAAATGTAGTAAGTAGGAGTAATTATAAACAACTAGTGGTAATGGTAGAAGAAACTCAGTCATTAGAATTATCTTCGTTGCGCTTGAAAGTAATGCGGTTACGAATTAAATTCAATATTTTGCTTTGTAAGAATGGACAAATTTACACAGTTTCTTAGCTCTAGTTACTTCGATTTCTAAATCGATGATTCTATATACTTTCCACTAGAAATTCTCTAAACACGATCAGTCGTTATATGCAAAATACTCTGCAACCGCTTTCCAAGCCAGATCCTGTTTCCTGGACAGGAAGCGACTCAAAAAAGTCCCGCATGGGTTTTCATTTCCAGTCTTCCGCCTATATTTCGTCTTTCGGTCATCGACTCTGTGAGGTCACGAAGGATTTCCCAGCGTGCCCGGAAATGCATATACACGTGTAGGTGGCGTGTAGTCGATGCAGGCTTTGCGAGAGTTCTCGTGAATACACTCGGAGGAGTTCTAAGGAAATGTCGTGCATCGGTAGAAACTCTGTCGCGGAAAAGCGTCTCGCCCTGGCAAGAATATTCGAACGGAAACGGAACGGAGGATACGCCGAACAACTAGCTTCTTTCCTTCGGGGACGCGAGCCGTGCATGCGTTGAAAAATTAAAGAATAGCTTGCTCCTTAGCATCCGAGAACATTTCATCATCACTTTCAACGCGCACGATTTTTCCCCTCCCTTTGCTGCTTCCTTTTTTCCCGAGGGACTAAAGAGTACTATTCGTCTCTTTTACGGTGAAAGATGGCGAAGGAAACATCGCTTCAGCGAGAGCCCAGTGAATAGGCACGGACAAAGGGTCCAACCGCCCTTTTTCTTCACGCAAATCCGGGGGACGTGTCATCGCGAGCCCGCTCGACTGATTCGCAAGGATAAATCTTCCAGAGGGAACTTTGGAAATCCGTTAGTAGGTAGAGGAGCTTTCTCCCCCTT
This sequence comes from Andrena chrysosceles, assembly GCA_963855975.1. NCBI lineage: Eukaryota > Metazoa > Arthropoda > Insecta > Hymenoptera > Andrenidae > Andrena > Andrena chrysosceles. The sequence goes on along the minus strand of OY979766.1, from coordinate 903,144 downwards.
TTTATCCTATGTTGAATGTGAAGAGATCCCAAAGATCCTATCATGCTGTTAGTAGTCACTTCAATCTTTATTTTAATCACCCATCGAAAAAGAAGTCGTATAATGGGCAGAATTATTTTTTAAAGCTGAAATTGTTTTACAATTCTATGTACCTTTGGCAATTTTTTCTTTCCTATATAAATTTGACGAATTTCGGAATAGATTCTATCATTAACGGAACTCGCGAGCAAGTCTTCAGCTCAAGTCAATTCCCCCAGCGGACATTAACCGGTTAGACTGCACAAGAATCAATGCGAGCTTCGGAGATACGCTTTTGACGGCGAGTTTCAGCCAATGCGCGCGGCTCCCTCGAAATTCTACGCCAGACTAGAAGCAATTAATAGTTAAACTATTTAGTCGGAGTATCATTCTGTTTCACCTCGCTCAGCGAGCATCGGTACTGAGTACTTGAGTGATCGTGCCGCAAAGTTCTGTGATATTTGAAAGACTCTATTGATGTCGAAAACAGTGATGTACGAGGGGTGTTTAGGGATAATCGATTTATTTCGTCATTAATCCTCCATATCTTATGTAATATGTTCTTGGAAACGCGAGATGTTATAAGGAGCACTATCGCGACTTCATCTCCGTATCTCCAGCTGCATTCACCCCGTTACCTTATCAGCAGAGCTGTAATCTTCAAGCTCCTTAGTCTCGAATAAAAATAAACACTGTCAAGCATGAAAGCAGTATTTCCCAGACCCCTAATTCTTTCGTTTTTCCTACCTCGCTAATTCGCTGTTTTCCAAGCTGCGAAATAATCTTCTCAGGGACAGTTTCACTGTATCATCTTCCCCATAGCGTTGAAAGCGTGCAAAATTTCCTGTCCGATGTCGTAATCCGCTCAACGAGCGTTTGAAGAGTATCACAGTGGCAGGTATCATTGTCGAGGAGAGAAAACGAAGAAACAGTTGAGGAGATGTAGCGTTGCACATCAACGTTTCCAGCGTTGTAATTTATGTGTTGCGGCGCTGTTCGACGCGTGTTTCCTTTTATTTTCTGCGGTTTACCTTCGACAGGGAGCCAGTAGCGTTCCCTGCGCTTCTCCCATCGGTCGTGATTCGGCCGTGCAAATCTTCGAGAGGAGACAGGAGTGACAGAGAGAGGGAGGCGCAGCGATGCATCGCTGAAAGCCCAGGACGAGCCACTTTAAAGGGCCACCCAAGAAATAGGAGTGGTCGGAACAGTAGCTTCTTAACCGGACACGATCCTCTTCATCTGTCAGCTTAACCATGTTTCTTAACCATCTCCTTATACGCGATATCCCTCGCTGAATCCCTCCTCGTGAACGCTGCAACCACCGCAACATCGGCGAATTATACCGGCGAAAAGAAGGCGCGACCTCTTCCGTGTCGCGTCGCGTCGGTGGACATTGTTCCGCCAACTTTTCGGATGACCACTGCCGCCGTTTCCTTGGCCGACATTACGCAACTGGTTACGTGGATATTCTTATTTAACGGGCAGAGTGCATCTGCGGTGTATGTAAGGAAAAAGTAACTCGATTTGGATGCAAATCTCTTTAGATCAAAATCCTCTGTTCTCTTTTTTGTATGCCTAATGCCCTAATACTTTAAGAGGCGGTTAATACTGGAATACAGGATCAATCAAGTACCTAATTTCTGCGCTAATTTAATTTCCCTTGTTCGAGATCATTAGTTACATGATTCAGGATGTGTAAATTATTGTGACGTAACCTAGGGCAGGTGGTGAATCGCCTGAGGTGAATGGTGAGTTGTTCTTTTTCCCTTCACGCTTTCCTCGAGTCGTGTGAATTAAACCTGGGTCAGATCGATCCGAGGAAAGACTCGCGCCAGTCGTCCCTTCGCGATGGAATTCCTGGGCGCGACAGAACTGGCGAGAACGGAAAAGGAGTTCTTCGGTATTTCGTCCACGTTGTCCCGCTTCCGTTTTACACGCTTTACGTGTCTCCCTCGCCCGGTGTGATTTCTTTATCGGCGCTTTGAGTCCGGTTTCGTCGATTTCTGAAGGGTGTGCTTTACTTGTTTTACTCGTTTTTTTCACTCTTCGATCTTCCTTCCCCCGTCCCCACCGTATTTTCCTATTTCCCTTTTTCTCTTCATTTCTCTCTGAATTTCGTCGCTTCGACGACACGCGACGCCGCGCCATGCGCCAGAAAGAGGGAATAAACGACACGGTCAGTTGACGAGCGTGAATGCCCGGAAAATTGGAAGGCAGACTTTTCGATTTTCCAGCGCGCGACGTCCTCCGCTTGTACTCTCTTCGGTCTTTCTACAAACCATTAATGGGCCCATTTTTTTCGCCGCGTTGAATCGGAAAGAGTCGATTACTGGAGGAATCTATATTCATCGAGGGGAGGGAACAATGTGGTGGAGTGAAAGGTGAATTATTAGATTCCATACATTCTTTCTCGCACATGAATTTGGCGGTAATGGGACCTGCTGCAAAGAAAAATAGGATTTATTAGAAGATCTGTCAGGATGCAATTTAGGTACATTTGAAGGGAATAGTCGACGAAATGTAACTAGAAGTTGTGGACGAGCGCCTATGCTCATTCCCATTAGAATCAGTACCTACGTCAAAGAAAAGAGACCAGTTTTCAATTAGTCGATCATTTAAAATACCAAGTATATGTATCGCTAACAAAGCAAATTCGTTTTCCACGTGTGGCAGTTTACACTGTAGCAGTTCTCACAGTAGCAGAACTCACAAATCTACGCACATAATTAGTGTAATTTCTGTCTGCCAACCCTACATAACCACCTAACCCGAACCCATGACGCATTAACTTACATTAGACCAGACCTAGCTCTGCTCAACTTACATGTAGCCCAGATATCCTGTGTGCTCAGTATCACGTTACTTCGAAACAAATGCTAATCGCCCCTTCCTACTCCGAGCCATTCTTACACAACCATGAAATGAACTCCAGCAGAAATTAAAGCGTCCACAATCCTTCAGCCTCGAATACCAATCGAAGCGATTGAATGTCCCTCGTTGAACCTCGAACGTCGTCCACCGGTCCACCCCCTCGCAGATAGTATCCTCGTGGCTGCAGCGGGCTCGCGCAAAAACGCGGCACGCCGTTTCCCCGTACAATTACATAAGTTTTCCGCGACAATGCCGAAAGCAGTCTTGTAGAACACGTCCCGGCCAGCTTGTCGCGATATAATCTCGGTGGTGTCTCTCGCCTTGAAGCACGGCCCTGGCCTCCTCCCTCGGCCCTTTTGATTCCGTTCGGTGGCTGCCAGCTCCCGAGACAATTGCCCGTGTCTGGCAAAATTACACGTGATGGCCACGGTTTCGACCAGCCGCTGCACCAGCGAAAGAGAGAGAGAGAGAGAGAGAGATGCGGCGGTACGTGTAGCACGTGTCACGTCAGACGCGCGCTATCAATCACACGCGAGAAACACGTTTCTCGGAAGCCCGACATGCTCCCCCGTGTGTCCTCCTCCGTGCGCGCTGCTCTTCAGCCCGCGCGGAATCTCGGCGGCGGTGGCGGTCGCTGCGGAGGTGGCGTGCATGCACGCGATACAACCGTGGAAAGGGTTCACGGGGGATCACACGCGGCCGTGGACTAGACAACAGCCATTCCATGGGGGACGTCTTAATGCTTGGAAGGGGGGGGGGGGGAGGGGGTACGGTCAACGTGTCATCGAGATGTCACTGCTTCCGGAATGGGAAATGGATTTTGGGAAATGGAGTCGCTGGACGAGGAAAAGGGCAAGGTGATGGAAGAGAAAAATAGTGGGATCTTTAGTTTCTCGAGTCATTGTCCTGGGTGGCTCGATTTTATTTAGTTAGCTAATCCTTCTCCTTTAGTTCAATATTTAAACGACTACTGAAATATCCTGGTTGCTTTCCCGTGGATGTTTCACTAGTCAATTTGCAGCTATTAAAACTTCACGGAATAAAGTTCTCCGGTCCAAAACGAGAGTTCCGGTATTAAGCTGCATCAGTTTTGCACAACTTGAAAGTTTCCACTCTCCGTGTAAAAAGCTCTTTGCCAAACACCCTTAGACGAGCAGCGTTTCTTAATCGAAGCATGGAGATCGGAAATGGCGGAGCTGTTGGAGGCGCGCTGTACGAAGAATCCGTTTAAGTAAGAAGCTTGGGAAAAAGCGAGATAGAGGGAAACGAAACGAGCGAAACGGATATAATTCCGTGTAAAAGAGCGCCGCGCGTTTGAGCGTCGAATAAGGAAACTTGGGAACGGAGTGGTTGCGTCCCCGGAGGAAGAGATCTCTCCAACTTCTCTGTCATTCCATGAAAAGTTAACGATCCAGGATTGGTTCCAAGTAGAAAATAACTCGTGGCCCGGGCAACTTTGTCAGCCGTCGCGTAGTGAAACAACCAACGTCAATCAAACCCGCATAAAATCCAAGTAAACTCCCCAACCGTGCCAAAATAAAATCACCCTGGCCGATTTCCTACCACCCCGTTCTCGCGGTGACACCCACCCACTTCCTGCCGATCCTAACCAGCCGCACGACCCACATTCCACGATGGGTTTGCCACCTTTACGACGCGTTCGTTGACCGCTCCCCCTTCCCCCAAGAGGAGTACTTTTACGTATTCCGGTTGGACGTAAAACGCGTCCGCGGCTATAAGGAAGACCTTTCCAGCCGGATGCTCGATATCACGTGATTGCATGCATAACGAGTTTTCTTTGCATACTCTTTCTGCCGCCTGGAAAACCTCGAGTTCGATGTTCCCCCTTCTGCATCCAAATGAAAAAGCTGCTGTCCGCTTGGCTTTTCGTATGAACAGAGATGTGAAAATTATGTAACGCCGCGACTTGTCCGCCATGTGTTTTTATTCGTGGCATATGAAGGATGGTTTTATTTCACTTACCATTGTTGTACCTATATGACAAAGATTCAATTGAAAATAAGCTTGATTATTTTGGGAGTTGACCAGTAGTCCCAGGCAAAGATTAAGCTCGGCATTCGGCCACGAATAGGTGGAGCGACGGAATAAAACAGTCGTTGAGCGTGAGGCAAGGGGCGGGGAAAATCGTCGGGTCGTAAAACGAAGAAAATTTCAGTACAGGCCGAAAACCACTCGGAGCACACTGTTATTGTACGTTGATAAATACCGGCTACCCTGAGCATCCTATTCACCCAGCGACTTTTAACGGACACAGAACTCCTCTTCTCTCCGTAATCAGGCAATTTTCCCTGTCCTATCCCTCGCCCATTGGCCCGTGTTATTCACACCCTTATTTCGCCCTTCTTTCAGCCTGAGCACCGAACGAAACCTCAATTACCTCAACACCCATTCCACGGGTGCTTGATCAGCCGAACGTTTTATTTCCTAAACGCATTTCCTTGAGGAGAAACTCGATCAATCCTAATTCCTTCGGCAGAAACTGGCAACTCTTCCCATCGAGTTCGTCCATTTATCTCTTGCCAAATGCTGCGAGAAAAATAGCGCGCCTCTTCGCCTGCTTAACAACCCTTGGGTACCGTTGATAAGAGAAATTTTCGAAGTAATTTCAGAACGGTTAGCGTGCCACCCCTGCGAGCCAGCCACTGTAACAAAACTGTATCTGTAAAACGCGGAAGGGCAGGGAGGTCCCGTGAACGGTAATCAGGAGCGCGAGTTCGGAAATTGATTTACGAAGGGGAAGCTTGACAAGCACCTCGATGGAAGTTTCTTGGAAGAAAAACGAGAAAAGAGGGTTGGAAGCGGAAGAAGAAGGAATATTCGTTTCTGGTGGAGAACTCGCTGCCTAACCGTGGACGATAACATTTTCCTCGATCGGTCGGACGAGGGGGAGGGCTGGCGAGGGACGGGAGGTATTGGCTTCCGAACGGCGCAGGAACAAAGAAGACGTGGGGTACACGACGAAGGCGGATCTCGTGGCACCCTACGGCCGACATAATTCCTGGTAACAGACTTTGTACGTCGTCGACAGAAAAGCTTTCCCGTATTAAAGGGGAATAACGACGTCCTCGAGAGTGATTCTGATAGCTATTTTCATAGCGTGGAAGCTGTTTCTCCTTCGTTACTCCCGAGATACTCTCACCAACTCTACAGGGGACGCTTCCCTTTTTTCTCTCCGGATCGCCGAGCGTGAACGTTGCGCGATCGTTGATTCGACCCGAGAGGGAGCTGGCAAACAAACGTCACGCCTGACGATAATTTATATTCCGCTGATACGTCCGCTCGATCGATCTAATTAAAGAGCGAACGAGGAAACGAAGGATTTTTATGAGAATTGTGGCTGGAGCGCTCGCCCCGCGCGCTTTCTACCCGATGCGGAGAGTAATTTAGGTTTAACGAAGAGAGGTCGAATGTGCTTCCGATGAGATAGCGAACCTTATTTCGCCGGGCTGTTAATTTCACTTCGGTTAATTCGTTCAAATCCGTCTGGCTTTCTGGTCGTTGCACCGGGTGGATCGAAAGTCGCGATAGTTACTATTATTCCAAAATACTGGATCCAAATCTCCCCAGGAAACAAAACAACTGCCGATCGTTTTACGTTTCAATGACATCGCTCGTCGACAAAAAAAAACAGCAAACTTCCGTGCGAATCAAACGATGCTTGAGGATCCCATTCGATGTAATCTCTGTGAAGCTTACGAGTAGTTCGCGGGACTGTAATGACTGACGGCGAGAAAGAAAGCGGGGAATAATGAGTTTACGTACACGGGAGAAAATAATGGTCACGACGAGCACGTACATACGAACTCGTTAAAATAAAACTTGGCGACACGCTCCGCCGTGGCTGTCGTGTAGACAAAGGGCGCGGACTCATGGCCGATAGACTTATATTCCTCTCCTCCCCGTCGATCGCCCTCCGACCCTTCTGTTTCTCCAATAATTCCGGTATAAAGGGAGGAAATTGCTGACGCGGGAATTTCACGATTCATAAGATATTCGAGCGGCTCGATGATGGTTGAAAGAGTCCCCCGGCTGTTGGAGGAATTCCGAAAGGGAAGCAGGCATTGATTATATTCTCAAGAATGCACGTACTCGACGGGGTCGTTAAACTCGATTTACATGACCCCGGCGAACACAGGGGTGTGGGCTACGTGGCGCGCTTCCGGTACGGACACTCCCTCGATGCAGACTCGCGCCAGCTCTCGCTAAAAGTACGAGACCAGATTTTAATGAAAGCGCCGACCATCGTTTTACGGAGATTTAATAAGTTCGACGGGGAAAGTAATTTTGGTCCTCGTAATTCTGCGAGGCACTTTTGCTCGAAAGCAGCGAAACGACTGCGCGTTAAGGGTGAATTATTATAAGCATGGCGCGGAATGGGCAATGGCCTGGCCATTTGATGTTTCTAATTGGGATTTGGTATATCAATCTTATACCTTTGTGAACAATTTTGGGTAAATTGGGGCAGGGAGACGTTTCGAGTGGTAACACGCATGTTGGGGTATGTGAAACAGCTGGAGGTTTAAAAATCATTGCTTCGTGTCGTTTGAAACGTCGCTCAAACTAATTTCTGGAACGTATTAATTACAGCGATTAGGGGCATTTAAAATGAAATATTAATGGCACCGTGGCCAGAGGAGCTGTCGGCGAGAAACTAGGCCAAAACTGTTCGGTAGCTTGGGGAAAATTGCAGCCACCGAATTGGACACATTCGAGGAGTTAAGACTACAATATCTTTGAAAAGTGGTTGGAAGTTTTGCGATACCTCGAGGGAGTTTCGTGTTCCGTGGAAACCAAGATATCCTTTTATTTCACCCCAATAATTCGCCGTTGCATCGAGAGTTCGCTACGCGAATCTAGATCATTTCCTTCGCGTTACGTTTCCTTTTTCCATCAATCTGTCCAAGAGTTAGCAGCCGGCATCGCGAGCGAAACTGAAACAAGCACGCGCCAAATAGATTTACCACGAGCAGACGAAACTCATAATCGCTTCTCGTACAAACGCGAACATCCTCAGTTTCGCCGCCCCAGGAACAATCTGTGCGTTCCGAAAAGCGTTTGCGAGCTTTGTTTACAGTGATTTCGCGCGTAATTGCGCGAACGTGGCCGCGTGGCGAATCGTTAAAAGCTTTTCGTGGATACACCTTTTCGATCGAACGTATGACAATTTGCCCCGGGTAATTTGAATCGGGGATGCGCGGGAGAATCCGGTCGAACTGGCACGTCGATTTCATGGCATTGGCTGCTGCTGGCAATGCTTTTATCTCGGAGCGATTTACCGTCTGCGTGCTCTTTCCCCTCTTCTATTCTCCGTTGTCAAATTTTCACGTCCCTATCCACGTAAGTGACACCACGAACGGCGCTGGGGTTTCACGAAAATCGCGCGGCGCGTTATTTAGGTACTTTCGAAGGATGCGAGGATAAAGGAGCATATCGAAGCTTTCGGTGGAGTGTATTGTCTCGAGGAGTTCGAAGGGGTGTCCCCAAGAATCTTGCAACAATTATAGCGTCGATATTTTACTTTGACGAGGAATTCTCGTGGAGTTTGTAAGACAGGCAGGCTCCCTGCAAATGTTCTCTTTCTTCGGTTCCCAACACCCGTAGAATGTTCGATACCTACAAGCACTATTGCACAAAAGCTAGTAGACTTTACTTACTTTCTTCTTTCCCTACGTAGCAGCAGAGGCTGTGGAAGTTCCAGCCTCAAGCTTGATTGTCCTTATTGTAGTTTAATCAATGCGGCGACGGCAAGAAAACCAATCTCCTTATCGTGCGTAAGAAGCTTTTACCACCTAGAAGCTTCCGCTGCGCAAATGAGCTTGCATTTGGGAAACCTCTCCTCCGAAGTGGTGAGAGGTGTTTCCAGACTATTAAGCAAAGCCTCAAAACGGAAACCCACGAGGGTAGAGCCTTCGGTCTCGATATACCACGTAGTGGGGAGAAAAAAGAGGGAAATGGGAAGAACATATCGTTTCTCTACTTGTCTTGAGACATAAACCTCCAAGCTAGGAAAATATTTTGATATTCACTCAGCGCTTCGACAGAGTAATTAAGCCGTTCTCCCATGCAAGTATCGTCGTTTCACCATTTCGCGAACACCCGTAGAGGCGCATATTTACCGAAACCCTCGCGGCAGATCCACTGATTCATACGAAGAGAGGTCGACGAGCGAGAAGCTTCTTAGCCGCGACGTCCGATGGAAGCCCGCGATCAAGCCGTTACACATTCGCGAGGTATTGGCAACGAGGAGACGTCTGAAGTGTCGTGGGGTGGGCTGAATCTGGGTTAACGATCGGCCATAGTTCCCGGCTGCAACTCGAGAAATGTCAGAGGGAAAATGAGGTGGATGGAGACAGATAGAATTCGATAAAAGAATGAAAGGAAGGAAAAGAAGCTCGCCCGATTCACCGGGAGCCAAGAAAAGGAGAAGGCTCGAAGACCGCTCGTGTAGGGGAGGGGTTGGTTCGACTATAAGATTGCGCGTTTTCCGTTCGAAAGCTCGTCGATCGATTCCCTCCGTGCTTCCGCCAAGTAGAGCCATCGTTACTCGGACAAAGGCTCAAAAGCCCGGCGAAAACGAATTCTGTAACTCTTCCGTGAAGCTCTCACGGACCTCGGACGTCGAATGGCATCAGCCGTTTATGAAATGGGATAGGTCGACAGGAGAGGGTGAAATTACCGGGGAGAGATTTTTTCCATCCTTCCAAACACCCATCCCCGTATCTACTCTTTCCGTCGTCTTATGATTCAAGGATCCTCGACGCCCTTTCAGGTGCCGCGCGAACGATTACTCCTCTTTGGATCGGTTCAGCGCGAGCTGGGATTGGAATCGCGTTATTGTTAAATGCGCCTTTGATTGTATTTAGCTAGCCGGGCGGCGAAGAAGGCAACGGAAACGAACGAGTGCATTTCAGTTGCCACTGCACTTTAACTCTTCTGCGGTAACGGGATACCAGTTTCTCCTCGTGTTGGTCTTTAACTCGCTGTATTTATTCGGACCCGCGGTGATCTTGTTTCTGCAGCTATTGACCCAGAAAGTGCTTTCACCGCCCGTTCCGCGGAAAAACTTGTAAAAGCTGAAGTTCCCTGTTAGTTCGGAAAGTACACGTTACCGTTTGAACGTCCGGCGCTAACGCTGCCGGTGCTCCTGGATCTTAGGAATCCGAACCCTCTCTGTTGTTTCTGCGATCGCACTCCCCGGCTGTGTAGCTGAATAGTTTACTTTGAAGCGAGCAGTTTTTCAAAACTTTCGTTCGTTAGGCGAAGTGCAAACTCCCGGAGCTTGCTTTGTACCATCCTGTCCACTTCCACTCCAGAAACACGAAATTGGTACGCGAGTAGAATGGATCGTTTCTCAGAGGTCTAATGGATCATTGGGACCTCTGTGGAAGTTCCTATTACGTGCCACAGTCGTGAAGGTTTATGAAATATTTGGTGCCTCGCATTTCCCAGCCCCGGTCGATGTCGATTCTGTAACAGATGCGCATACCAACCGAGCCCGACACTTTTGCCGCGTTTTACAGCCACGGATCGACTCTGAAACGTTTAAACACCGCGTCGCGTCGCGAATGCTTTACGACGCAGTCGTCAAACTTTATGCCGCGTAGATACTCGTTAGAGACGCGTCAACTTCCACGATTAAATTGCCCGAAACGACTGAGAGATTCTCCTCGGAGCAAGATATCAACGCTGGGTCGATTTCTCTAACCGCTAACATAATGTTTCCTATTACCTACTTGCTGGGCAACGGGTTGCATTATAACCTACACCAACGTGGCTGAATTTAATAGTCAAGCTCTCTATGAAATGCCACATACGTGTCTCCCACCAGCTGACGATGGGATCGATGGAATGCTTATCGATGCCACTGTGACAACTCAATTCTGCGGTATAGGATATGCCATTCATCATGCGGAGCGTCCTCATTGTTTTGGTGTCTGAGAATGACAGTACATATTTGCTTTCAGGAGGATCTTTTGGTTTAGACAAAGTTATATAACGGGGACAATGTCCATTGTTTACAGGGATTTCGTGATCAATTATTATAGTATTATGTTTAGATGAGATTGGAAATTAGTTTATTCGCGGCACCACTCTCGTCTCCAGTATCAGCCTTCTAAATAATCAAAGCAGCAGAAATTGCTTGGAATTCGAAGAGCTCTAATTCAAGTGGTGGTTCGTGACTTTCATTTGAACCCCTCCCGAACGCAATTTCGCAACGAAGCACGCAACCGTTATTCCAAGTATCCGTTACCTATAATAATTATTAGGGTCCTCGATGCTGCAACGATTCGAAGGGCCAACAGGGATGAGGGACAACATGGAAATTCTGCACTCGAGACGGTGCACGAACTTGAGACGGGGGAAACTCGATCCGTACATTGATTAATCCAAGTTGCGAATTCATAGCTGTTGAGACGCGTCGGTTTATCCGCGGCAGGGAAATGGCTCAGTAAAATAGCGAAACGACGCTGACGTTCTAATTAAGGGCTGTCAATTGCTTGAAAAAGTAATTTCCCAGCGACTGGAAAGCACCGTTCGATTACACGCCTCATGCACGTTAAACAAAACAAACTCATTATCGACGAATCAAAATAATTAATTTCATAATCCTTCCTGCCACGGCTTCTCGCGGTTTCGTTCTCCACCCTTCGGATACGCCCTCGAATATGCAGCCAAACGAATTCATTTCGCGTTGCAAGGAAAATCTTTCCACCTTTAACTTTTTCCATTACCTCCCCTCCACTCGTTCAGACCTCCCTCCCTCCCCGCAGCTTGACCTTTCGCATCTGAAAACGAGGTTCGGGGTCTCTCGGAATGCGCCCCTTGACACCGAAAAAGAAGTTCCCGCTAAAAACGTTTCTCGTCGCTACAATTCCGGGGGAGATTAAGCCGGTAATGTTGTTTAGGTGAAAAACTAGGGCGTGAAAAGTGTCGCGCCTTCGGGATACAGCTGTATCTGTCGCGGCTTCTCGTCGACGGGGTTCTATTATACGGCGCCGTAAACCCCTCGCGCAACTTGCGCTCTAAGGTAGTAAATTTAATATATTCTCTACCCCCCCCCCCCCCCCCCCCACTTGGCTCACTATTAAACGCAGCACGTGTCTACGTCGGCTTTCTGTACGGATGAACGAGCGACGGGAACACGTGTAAAACGTGTACGTCGCGGGAACGCACCGATCAGGAGGAGCGGTGAGCAATCGTGCGCTACACTCGAAGGCGCCTTCGCGATTAATTAAGATTTTGATGTATTCTACTGCGGTAAGAAACCGCTATCGGGAGACGTTAATATAGGTACATAGGTAATATGCAAACAGCGTCTACATTTGACCGCGTTACGTTTGGCTCCGAGTTAGGCGAATTTCTCTTTCTGGCGTTTCATAAACACCGCGGTTCTGTGCGCGCGGCGTTTCGCAGCGAATTGAATGTGTTTCAAGTACGTATTCACGGCTTAAGAGCAATAAAGTTCGTACAAGCATAAAGAGTGACAAATAGGACGTTGTTGAGAGTAAATGGCCAGCAGTTTTTGGGGACGAGTATGTGGAGCGGGAAAACACAGGCGCCGTTCCCTGGTGAAATACGCGTGGCGCGTAATTCTTAGTGATGCATGCTATCGGCGTGGTTGCCACCCAAGTCGCGGCAATAATCTACAAGTTTTGTAAAGCCACGAGGTTTCGTTCCGACTGTTCCCTTTCGCAGTCCGACATACCTTGCTGCACGGCGATATTTCGTACCGTTTAAACGCGAGCTTACTTTGTCGGCGACTTGAAGTGGCGCCTGCGTCTGCGCGCACTCTGAGCGTGGCTCGTGATTCCACGGCTGTGAATTTCACCGAAACCAGGCTATAAATATCTCGGACACCGACGCATCGGGGCACCCGCTGCGCTGAATTTCGCCCCGGGACTGATAATTAATCGATATCGCGAAATTACGAGCTCGATATTATACCGATCTACCTACGTTGATACACGCACGTGTAACGTCCAGCCTGGCGGAGAGCACGCGAAAGATCGGGATTAATGAAATGAAGACGCCACGGCGAAATCCGAAGATGTAATTACTGACAGAACAAATCGGGGGTAATCTTGATTACGATCTACATCTGCTCCCGTACGTAACATCTCCGATTGCTAATTAATCCAAGCCCCATCTCCACCTTTCTCCCTCATTTGAAGCATCTCGTTCCCCATCGTTGCTTCGAAGCAGCGAGCCGCTATCTTTTACATTAATACCGCAATAAACCAACCGAGAGGCCCATTGACGCTACGTATACATATACCTACATATATGCATTCTGTGGCAAAAAGCGGCCGGTAGGCGCTGGGAATCTCGCAAAAACGATCGAAGACACGCGGAACAGCGTGCTCGACGTGTTAACACCAGGAATGCAGTCCAATTTTTGCGCTATTCGCGCACGCTTGGCAGCCCGCCACGTACGTGCACGTCATTTCATATCGGTCCTTGTTGCCAGCTATCTTGCAAGGTGCTAATACCGCCTCTTTCTCTATCCCTCCCCACTTTCATTTTTTCCATCTACATTTTCTATTACTACCGTGGAACGGCCTGTTTCCATTCAGCTCGCGTCCCCTCGCCGCGCAGATATCGGACCCGGAGGTGAAAAGGTTCCGCGATATCGCGCACGATTTTCAACCGTTCCATTTGCCGGCCTCCCCCTCCGCGGCGCCGATTCAAGCCGATCAGGTATATCCTGATATCCTTGCTTTAATTATAACCGCCGCGCCGCGCCGGTGAACGCGTGAATTATAAATTCAGTGCTGCGGTGTCCGAAAGGTCGTTCGATTTACTCAAGTAAATTCAACGTTCCGTCGCCTTTTTCTGTTTCAGGCAACATCAGGACGAAAGCCGTGCTCGACGTCGAGTCGAGGAAAGGGTATTGGTTGACGGTGTACGCGCAGGATCACGGCGTGGTGCCTCTGGCCTCAAGTTTACAGGTTTGTACGCTGCAGATGATGCTCGAGCAGTTGTAGAATTCTCTTGGAATTCGCGCACTTACAATTAGCCAGATTTATTTCACTTTTTTGTATGTCGACGAGGATATTGAACGATGCACACAGTGGAAGTTTGTACCTATACAATTCTCCGAACCTATAACCCTCTGAACAGCGTTCTCTACTTACAATTAGTTGATGAAATGCACTGATGAAATCGGAACGGTAAAGCACATCGGTAAACGTAATAAGGAACGTAGCTCCGCTGTTTTCAACGCCCAAGAACACGCAAATGCGTTCGATTTCGCGCCATGTAGCGATTTTTTTTAGAATTTTTTTCTACGTACACGATCGCAGGAACTTGGAGACCGTCGCCTCGTAAATAATTCAGGCCGCTTTGGTTCAGGTGTACGTGGAGGTGCTGGACGAGAATGACAACACCCCGCTGACCGAGGTTCCGGTCTACTATCCGTCCGTTTCGGAAAACTCCCCGGCAGGTGTGAGCGTGCTGCAGATCCGGGCGTTCGATCGCGACGTCTCGCCCCAACAATTCACCTTTTCCATCACCAGCGGCAATCCGGAGGGTTATTTTCTCATCAACTCCACCACCGGTAAGTTCCGCATGGTCACTCGCGTCGGAAGAGCAATATCTTGCCGAGAATCGAAATAGATTGCCGCGTCCCATCGTCCACCATCACCTGTACGTGTAACGAGATCAATTTTGCCGGACGAGGATTTTAATGGATCGTGTTCGAAAATAAACGAGCCCCTGCTCCACCCGCTCTGCTCGTGCTTCTTGAAATTTCAATCGAGGCCCCCTGGGGATAATTCATAGAATCCGAATGGTCTCTGTACGTTGAGAAATCGGGGTTACAAGGACACGTCGCGTCGATGTGGAAACTTTGAAATATGTCTCTGCGAATGTAGCTTTGAGATCGATTAATTCGATATATTACTTTACCCGAAAGTCGGCCGATGTATAATTCTTCCGAGGAAGGTAGTAATAGTTGGTCGAAGTGAGATTTATCGATTCACGTATCCGTTCTGGTAGCCGCGTCACAATTTCGTCCAATATAGGTATTTCGCGGCAGAAGAATTACGAGCGTAACGGGGTTAACGAGGGGAATTACGAATTTAATGCCGCGTAAAGGGGAGTATTACATAATGAAAGGCTCCCTTTTCAACTGGCGTCTATTAATAATTCGATAGAAATATAATTCGCGTGTCTCGCTCGGCTTTCACGTGTACGGCAAAGCGGCTAAGTGACTCACCGCATGCAAACGGAAGGAAAGGACCATTGTTTTCGCCTTACGCGGTAACGTATGCAAATTCGCCTGATCGAACTTCGATTCATTATTCATCGTTCCGCTCGGCTCGCCGCCCGCGTCAGCCGCGCCGGAATTATGAAACGATGAAAAGTCGGAAACTCGTTATTGCGAAAAAGCGGCGGCCTTACGACGGCAAAGATATCGCGCGTAAACTGCCACGCATACAAATGGCCGTCGAATCGATCCGGCCGCGCGGCAAAAATTTGCGATACAAATTCCATTCAATCCCCCGCGAAGATTTCAATCCTTCGTCCTAGTAGCCCTGGGGACGATTAAATCAGACTTTCAAATCGCCCAGGGGGTAAAATTGAAGCTTTAATTTGAACGTCGGACCCGGTCTAAGGAAGCTGCCCCTGTAATGTCGTCTTCATCCAGGGTTAGATTCTTTAATCGTCGATTGAGTGTCGAGCAATTCGGAGGGATTATAAAATAGAAGGTAGACCATACTGAATGGAGTTTGTTCATTTGAATTGCGCATAAATTTCCACTCAGATATACGATATTCAAATCGCTGCATCTGACAGATCAGCTTCCAGCTCGTCCATCGTAACAATTGCATTCAAAATTCTTCAGCTCCTGTTTTAAAAGTTTTCTCGGAAAATCGAAGCTGAGAGACACCGCACACGCATGTAAATACTTCTGACCTCGTGCCCGTTATGCACAGCATTCGACTTCCGACGAAGAATCCTGCGCTCGTAATTACACGTGCACCTAATTACCAGAAACCTCTCGAGCCAAGGCGTCGTCTTTCTTCGGGGAGTTTCGTAAGCAGCCATTTATACTCAGTCATCTCTGAAGATCGATGGAAGGCGGCACG
This sequence comes from Andrena chrysosceles, assembly GCA_963855975.1. NCBI lineage: Eukaryota > Metazoa > Arthropoda > Insecta > Hymenoptera > Andrenidae > Andrena > Andrena chrysosceles. The sequence continues at coordinate 887,143 of OY979766.1, read as the reverse complement.
GAAAATCGCTTACACCGATAGTAGACGGGTCTGTAATTAAAAAGTCGAGCGTCCCCTGATTCGTATTCATCAGTCCTCCGAAGCTGCGGATAAAGTTTCCTCGCTTGGATTCCCGGGGCCTGAATTATGAAAAGTCCTCTTGACTGGCTACCGCCTGCCTCCGTTCCGCGTTTCATAATCGGGGAAAAGCTCGCCGAGGCTTGTCCACGCGAACGGAGCTCGTTGACTGTCAAAGAACGCGAAGAGGGACAAACAAATGGCCGTGGATAGGTTTCGTCGGCGTACTCGGCCAGCGGAAATACGCGACCAATAAAAGGGGAGCCGTATCGCTTATAAATGTCGTCGGGGTTATCATCGAGTGAACAATGCGCCCTGCGCGTGGCCCTCGCCAAGTGTTCTCGACCGTTCGCTTTATCGTCGATTCCCGGAGTGCATTCACGCTGCGATAAATACGTGCTCCGTCCGCTCGTTCTTATTTCGGCCCGGGTCGCATTAAAGCGACGCCCCGCTCCGTTGACCACGTTTTCATTTCTTCCCCCCTCCTCGTACCTCTTTCTTTTTTACATCCAACCAGCCGCGCGATTCGGCTGACCGACTGCCTTGGAAATAAATCGGCCGACCCTCGTTTCGCCGAGTTTCCTCCGTATCCCGTTCTCGTTCTAACGTTCGTACATCAGATTGTAAAAGCGTCCTTCCTTTTTGTCGAAATGGAGATCGGAAGGAGAAAGTTAAATCCCCCCCCACACACACACACGTAACTGTAACGTGGATCTTGGTACGTGGATACAGATCCATCGTTTCTCGAGGCAACTTGCTTGATACTGATTTTTAACGTATCATTGGTTTCGTGTATTTAATTATGTGATTACACTTTGCGTAATAAACGTGGTAAAGACGTCCCCCTGGTGGAAATGCCGCGATAAAGAGACCGGCAAAGAGGTACGGGTCGAGTGTGCATAAGTTATTGCGGGAGAATCAGTTCCGCGCGATCTCCACCCGCATTAACGTTGCATTTATGGTCAAGCATCGTTCCTGTTTGAAGAAACCACGGGGCTAATAACGGATAACGACAGCGTTTTGGGAACGGCGCCGTGAGATTAGATCAGATAGCGGTTGTGTAGTGTGTGTTGTAGCATAGGGTGAAGGTGCATGAGTGCAAATGCACTATCGTATCTGCTAAATATCGCACTGTTCTGCTTATATTAAGCGAATCAGTCGAAAAAGAAGCCATTTGGTGCAAATAGCTCGATATGTATATGTACCTAAGTACATACATATCCGTAAAGCTGCAGTGTACTATTGATCAATAGTATAAAACCTATATGGTCAGACCCTAAATTCTTCTTCGCGTTAGGCGTAAGGAGATTGTGCATGTCGGGTGCAGCTAACGTCTGTGTTTCAAATGATACTACTTCATAGTTTTCAATTCAAAGGGGAAGCTGACTGCAACTTTTAGGTGTATTTCAATTATCTTATTATACTTCTTAATTTCTATTTCTGTAATAAGTGCACGTACCTATAATTATTATTGTTATTGTTATTAATTATTATTAATTATGTAGACACAAAAAATAACTTTGGATATTTTACGTTATAAAGGCGTCAAACCTGGTAAAAGAAAAAATTCAAAAAGATATAAGAAGTCAACTTTAGCATAAAAGATTGTCACACATTTTATAATGTTTTATAATTTGAAGGTACATGCACTAGTGGCGCCCTCTGCGCTGAGCTTTGCGCCAGCTTCCCCATTTGCGTTTGTTTCGCTTATGCTCGTCTCGAAGCGTTCTTTGCTATTGAAATCAGAATACGAAAGATCCCGCGGCTCGGTTGACGGGACTCAATTAAAAGCGGCCAACTGGACGCGACACCATCGTGAATTTCTTCGGGCGACAATCGAATAGAGTAGGTCGACGGACGGCGTGACCGAAAATGGGACGCGGGCGCGGATTTGAGAGCTTGCACGACGGCAATTTGCAATTCAAAGCGATACGTACACGTCGAAGGGTAGCAATTGTTTCGATTCTCATATACGTGCATTAATGGCGGCCGGACGGGCCACTGGCAACTACGCTCGTTAAATTCCAGTCCATCGCGGTCTCGTGACTTCGCGATTTCGAATAGACCGCCTTTGACGCTCACCGGACCAAGATGTTCAATTTGCATACATAAATAAAACGCGGGCCACGATAAATCGCCCGAATCGCGGTACACGAGCAGCTCTCATTAGAGCGGTTCGATGGAGGCGAACGACGGTTGACGAACTTCGTTTTATCAAATGGGTCGAGTGCACTGGAAACGTCCAACCTTTCCAGTTTCATTTGGATATCATAGGATCAATTTAACAGACAATAAACAATTTCGAACTCCTCGAAACTTGAAGATTATTCATTGAATCCACGAGTATCATAATTTGATGTTTTACGATTGACGTGAACTTTAAAATGTTACGTGGCTTTTACAAAGATTGTTTGAGGTTATTCGCGAATACGTGTAAAATAGTTTCATGGGACTCCCATCTGTATGTTCGTGCAATCTCCTACAACCTCACTGATCAGTACAAATGCCAGGTAGTATAATCCAACGGTCCTTTCAACGAAATATCAAAAGACCGCGAAAGGAAACGCAGAATGACAAGGCAGAGATGTTATTACCCGGTCGAGAATAGAATACCAAGCGAATCTCATAGAACCGATTTCTAGAGCTTCATTACCGCCGCACCTCGCCTCGTCATTGCCGATTCGTCATAAATACACATTTATTCGTGCATTTGTATACACGCTAAAGCTTCCCTATACCCTCCGCGATCTCCGTATTCCACGCACGCACGCTTTAACGCGGAAAGTTCGCATCGTCGAAAAGTCTCTCGCGGTTCTGTGTATAGGCAGAAGGAAAAACCATATCCGACGATCCAGCGAAGGATCCTCGCCAAGAATCGAACCTGATGACGCGTTTCTCGCCCTCCGACGACAGCGGCAAAAAGGATTCCCTCCAGGGAAGATCGCGCCGTGGCTTCGGTCCCACGGTCTTCCAACGGGGTGTATTTTTCACCGTCATAAAGTATTCTCCCGACGGGCCTCGAAAAATCCACGCTCGAGGAGAGGCGAGAACCGCGTCGCCGTCCGCTGGGAGGCGACGCGAGCAAAAATAAATCCGTCGTGATCCGTCGCGGAGTTCCTTGCGACCTGGGACCGCCCAGCGGCCTTTGGATATCGGGCACGGGTATCGGTGTCGCTGCGATGATATCACGAATAGTTTCGCCGCCGCTTTTCATTCCCAATAACGAATTTTTCAGGGCCGCGTCGCCTAGACGCTACAACGACAGCCCGATAGGTCCGTGTGCTTGCACGCTAGGTGAATCGTCGCGACGACGGCGCGACGTCATCCGACATGATGAAAAGCAATTATTTAAATGCGTTCCACGCCACGGATCCTCTCTCTGCTCGCCGTGTTCTCCCTGCACGTCGCTCTCCTCTGATTCCCTTTTTCCTCGCGGCGACCTCTCGCTTCTCGACCGCCCTGCCCCCTTCCAGCTCTGTCCAAACGGTGTCGCCAAATTTAAGGGCGAGCTTTGCACTCACGAATGTAAACAGAGAATTCTAACGATTTCAATGGGTTTGTCTGGGAACCTTCCTTTGGCTGTTCTCGTGTAACGTATGTGGATGGTTTTGCATTGATGTAAGGATTAACGGTTTATGAAATGGGAACGCTACTTTGATCTTTTGATAGCGTATAGGTGTTCATATAGTGGGATGGTTGCTTTTGTGAACCACTCACATTTCCATCGTATAATACGCGTGCAAATTTTCTGACACCCTTTAGACTCACCCTGTACAGTCCACCCCTGCCACTTTCCTTCTCCCTGATTCACTGCCTCCTTCCAACTTTTTTCCCCGTTTCTCTCGCGACCCCAGCGAGAAAAGCGTGGCAGCAGAATGTCGCCCGTTATTACTGGGCTGCATGTCGGATCCCAGGGCGGAGAGAGAGAGAGAGAGAGAGAGAGAGAGAGAGAGAGAGAGAGAGAGAGAGAGAGGTGCGCCGCGTCGGCGAGCACGGGAACAATGACTTTGCACTTGACGGCCCCTGTCGATGGTCGATGCACTCGATCTCTCTGGAAATTTTCAGCAACGCCATGTCGGCCACCGCGGCGGTGCCTTACCTGACCGAGGGAATCTCGTTATTACGGTTATCAGGCTTTGTCACGAACGTTTCGGGGAAATCTCGAGGTCAGCGCGACGTCGACCTAACCAGCTTGCTGCTCGAGACCTCGAGGAAGAAACTGGGGTTGTCGATCGAGTTGGCGAGAAAAGTGCACGGTTGCGTTCTATGACCGGAGACTTAATCCTTTCACCAGGTAAACTCTCGTGAATTTGCGATTTATTCGACTATCGCTTTGATGGATTTGCTAATCTCAAAAACAGAGAAGCAATGGTATTACGCTATTTATAAAATTTCATTTCCTCCTCTGAAATATTCGGGTCGATCGAATTGCCCGCGTCGAAGAATCACCCTGTATGTAGAACATTTCGCGAGCATTCAATTAACGGAGAGACAAGTTGAGAAGCGAGGTCGGTTGATGAAGTTCCGTAATTAGCAGGGCGCACTTCACCGATCACAGCTTCGTTATATTTCGCTTCCGTGGAGCCCGGATTACCTATCGCCGAATTCTAATGAGACCACAGAAGAGAAGTTGGAAAATTTCGCGCGCCCGTCAGAGACTTTTCGAACACAGGCGCGGCTTCCCACGTAACCTGATTAGTACTTTCCGTCGCCATATAAAACCTGTGCCCTGTTTGTCGCTGTCACCGGAAGCCGTAGAAACCGCAAGGTAAGAGTATGGCGTGCACAGCACAATTCCAAGGGCTTCGCTCCCGAGGAACCGTGTCCCGCTCGAAAACACCGGAAACTGTCTGTATCCGACAGAGTCTTCCTGTCACCATGGCAAAACATCGTCCTCGATACCTACCAGGCTCTTCCTATTCAAATTCCTCCTGCACTTCGTCAAACGTTCGCTGGCAAAAGGACGTCGATAAACGTCCGTCGAGGAAAATCGTTATGGTCCGAGGAACGAACAGAGAGACCGGCCGAACCCAATTACTATTTCCACGTCGTACAAACGTCAGCGGAGCAATTCAGTAACGAGGCTGTGGTGGACAATTGGTCTCGAAATTCTTTCTTCCACCGTGGATTGCTTTTTGACGACACTCGGAAGATGCGCGAAACGCCGCCAATAGCTGAACAGCTTCCAACGTCCCCTGCTTCGAAGAATCCTGGCGAGGCGAAGCGGGAAACGTTTGTTCGCGGGTCTCGATTTGAACCGCGACCAGCCTCGTCGTTGGTCACCGAATAGTCGAAGCCCTCTACTTCCCGAGTTTTTCATCAAATCAGAATTTTGGAACGAGCTGGTGGTCGCGATAAAACTGATTCTCGGGTGGAGCAACGGGTAGGTACGAACGACGGTGGAAAGAATAGAGAGGAAGGAGCGTTCGACCACCATGCAGGAAAGCCGAACGCTATAGTTCTGTCGAATCCGTTCCATCGGGCTAATCTTTGTTCTCCTAATTGGGGCTTTTTCATTCCTCGACGAATCGCCGCGGAGAATCGTCCCTCGGTTTACCGGTCGAATCGGCGATAAAACGTCATCCGGAGACCTTGATTGAAATACCGTTTAATCAAGATTTATGAGGCTCTGTCGATGGCATAATCTTTGGCACGACTCTGTTTCAGGTTTGATCACGACCAGCGGCAGGAAGCTTGATCGGGAGAACCAGGCTGAGCATGTACTGGAGGTGAGTTTGCATGTAAATCATATTCTGGAAAATATTTGTAATTCGATTTGAAGTTGCGCACCAGCGTTATCTATTGGAATCGTCAATTTTTGGACTGTGGAGTGTCCTACGATCAATTGGCCACGGAATGGTAGATACTAAATTGGATCAGTATGTACTTGGAATATTCAAATTGTAGTATGATTCTTCTTCCCTCTTTACTTTGATAAGCACAAAATACAATTACGTTTCAGTTCCTTAGGGCACAACGCAAAATTATCCCCACGAGAAATTACACCGCTCTTTTAGTCTACTTGCACCGCTTCGGTACCGTCCTTGGACGTGATTCGCGTAAATACCTCTTTTCCTGATTGTTTATCTCTCGGAACGATTCTCGTCGGGGCTCAGACGGATCCTGACGAGGCACCGTAGCCGGCTTAGCAGTTCCTTAACTCGCGGAGTAGCTTCACCGGAATAATCATCTTACGTTAAGTATAATCGTGCGTCGGTGCTCGTCGTTTACGCTTTGCTCGTCGACGATGCACGCGACCCGAGCGCGCGAGTTAAGTCGGATCCGCGAATAAAGCGCGCCGTGCGCCGACGCGACGTCGAATTTCCCAGATCGCGGCGAGACGGTGGTAAAGCGTCGATCCCGCTCGACGTACCTTCGAGCTTAGACGCGCTAATTGCAGCGAGCGCGACAGGTTTCCTCATTCAACGTTACCCTCGCTATCCGCCAACTCAATAATTTGTTCGTCGCCTTTGGAAACGACTGGGGAGATATATCGAAGGCAATCAATTGCGAAGTCTAACGGGCCACGATCCTCGGAAATATCCTTCTTTTAGCCATAGCTGTAACTCCCTTCCCATTTGTGATTCAAAGTTCCGACTGTCTACGGTACAACAAGGGAATAATCCTAGGAGACGTTGTATCCTTGGGATACGTTCCCGAAATATCGTTCTGCTCGATATCTCCCTAAGTACCGTGCATTCCCGAATGGCACTGCGAACGATTCTCGTTTCGCGCAGCATTTCGCCGGCAACAGTCGCGCGGATCGCTAAATCGGAAAAAAACAAAAGGCGCCCGGCGAGATACGGCGCGGAAGATGAAACCCATTTCACGGGCAAATCTCGGAATAGTCGATGGCAGGGCGAGTCGTTAAGGTAAATCGAATTTCCTAACGGCGTGCTAACGCTAACAGGTGATAGGTCGATTACCGATGCAGCCTTTCTACCTCTTAGTTTCGCCCTGTTACCCAGTCCCCGAACGGCAAATCTCCCAAACCACCCACCCCCTTCGGCCTGTCCCCCGGCCCCCTCCGTTTCCCCTAATATTGTCAGACTGGAAATGAGGAAGAAAATCGCATCCTCCCGAAGATTGAAAAGTAAAATGAGGAGAGCCTGCTGTCTCTCGAACGGTGAAAGCTAGAGGGCCAGGTTTAAGGGTGTCGTGCTCCGGAGGTGGACAGAGGGGGACAGAGGGGGACAGAGGGGGACAGAGGGGGACAGAGGAGGACAGAGAGGGCAGGCGCGAAGTAGGAGGGTGGGAAAGGAAAGGGAGCCGGGTGAAAGAGAAGCAAAGTGTCGAGCGAGAGTAGATGGAGAATCAAGGACGGGACAAGGTGAGGCATTCCTCCGCGGACCGTCATTGGAGACTCTCGGGGATTTCTCTCTGCGTCGGGATTAAAGGAAGAGACGGCACCACCAGCCGCCCCGTGCCCATCACTGTATGTGTCGCGAAAGACCAGAATTTCGTTACAATGGGAAGAGCAAAGAAGTATACCAATCTCGAGAAAAGGTTTGTCGGGCACACCGGGGGGCTAGAAATAAATAGAGCCCGGTCGAAATGGAAGCGTTTGGGCGGTGTCTACATGGAGCCTCGTAACGAGTTTCTGTATGTCGTCGAATGAAGGGCGCAGGGGCAGCAGGAGATAGGATGACCGCTCTTTCTTGTCCGTTGATTCAATACAGCACATCTCGCGATCGAGGGGAATATTTGTTAAGCCGCCATCTATTCGATTGGAACGAAATAAAATGGGTTTAGGGCAGCACTGTCAAACTTAAGCTCCCAAGCTCGATGAGCCTCTCTCACACGTTCCTTCTGTTCCATATACCACAAGTAAACCTGTCGATGAATATTACACGTTCCCACCGTTGGTTTCGGCACGCGGTTATCCACTGTTTGCCATCCAACAAGTTCCCAACAAATTTATTCAGCGGCGTTTGTTTAGCGGCGAATCGACGTCGCGGTTAAAGTTTCGCGAATCGAAGGCAGTATCGCCTGGCAGGATCTCGTGGTACGCGTCCTGAAATGTGTGTGTGCATATGCATATAATAGAGTGCGATCGAACGGTGCACGGGGAGGAGGAGTCTCTCCGTCTCCGAGTTACCGAACGTACATATCTATACTTTAATCAGAAATTTTTTCCATCGAGCAGGGGAGGTCTAAGTTACTCTCGAAACGTTTCGTCTGGGGAAAATCTGCCAGCTGTATCGACTCCGTGAAATGATAGGTGAAATGCGAGAACAGCTATAGGGATTAGGGGGGTGAATATTTTTTACAGATGGAACGTTTTTTTATTTCAGTCTTGGAATTGAATTCCTGCGAATTTCAGGATTGACTGTCGAATTCAGTACTGTTATTATTGTCGAAATTATTGTTGTCGATTAGAAATAGTAGGTATGGTAAAGTGTGATTAGCTGGCGGATCTTCCTCGAGAATATAATTAGAGATTAAAAGGCGTGCGTTTCATTGTAGGTACGTATATAGAATTACGTTAATTTAGCTCCAATAGAATATTCCGCAACAGGACTTTACGAGATTCATTTAAATCACATTTCGGATCGCGCCGGGTGGAATTTTGCAATGCAAATACCCGACCTTTTGCAGTGCGCCGGATTCATCCGGCTCGCGAAATAATGATCCAGAACGATATTTAATATCGGGAATACAAATTTGCATTAATCTCGATCCCCCGTTCGGCGCCGACAATTCTCCGCGACGTTAATGAATCGAGTGAAAAGAAAATTACTAGAATGGATAAAAGAAGCACCGGCCGCGTTGAGGCAATAATTAATTATCGCGCGGGTGACTCGGTTGCTCATACAAAGTTAGCTCAATTACCTAGCGTCGCGCAACCTGCGCCGCAATCTTCCATAAATGTTTCCCGCTAATTAACCAAACGCGTCCCGGCAAAAACGTGATTCCCTTAATTCACTCAACCGGAGCGTGTCAATTATCGGAATGGTGGTCGATAGCTACGCGGAGATTGTTCTTCCAACGGTCGTTTGTCAGTGGGAAATGCACGACCCGCGATCCGCTCTCCGCGGACCGCCTCTGCGTTTCCATTTTCGCAGAAATGTCGGCGAGTTCACCCCGCTATCCACGGCGTCCCTTTTTTCATAATTCCGCTCATAATTTACGAGGCCCCCGCTGCATTCGTCGGCGCGCAGGAAACTGGAAACCGCTTTTCCTCCTGGCGGAAGCGCGTCTCCTGCTCTGTCGTCGGCTGCTTTTTCACCGTGATATATCCTGCAACGTTGGTCGTCGGGAGAATCGAGCATCGACGAGGGTTCTATATTCTGATTCTGTAAAGTCGACGTACTTCCTTTAGTGCTCCCCTTCTAGTACTTTTGACTCTCCACCAACGGGGAACGGAGTAGATTCGACGTGACCTGCATTGTTCTTGAAAAGTGTCGTATCGATACTGACCGACTGTCTGAAACTTCGCGCACATTTCTACATACCACCAGTCACCACTGTCTTCTTCAACTCGAAGTTGTTCTTCTCTCCAAGCTTGCGCCGCCTTCAGGTTCTTAAACGGAAACCTGCGAGTCCATTTCTTAATTCACCCGTTTGTTCGCCCCAGCAGAAATGAAAAATTATGGTAACCACGAAGAGTTTACAGCGGAGGTTTTTTTGCGTGACATTTTATTCGAATGCGAGCGTTGCTAGAATTCCAGGCGGTAGGTTGTCCGGGAAAAGCACCGAATCTGCTTAAAATATGTTTCTCCGCGGAGGAACTGTTTATTCGCTGTCCTAAATCCTGCAGTTCTGCGTGGGACTTAAGCACGACATTTTTTAGCCAGTCCGCCATCTAGCGTGCATCCTTAAATGTCCCCGGGACTTGGTTACGGTTTTGAGTTCGTGGCATTTCTCTTCGGCAAAGATCTTTTCGCTGCCGCAGCCCCCGTATAATCAAGGAAGCAGAGTTGAGTTTTCAGCGCTTCTAAAGTCAATAAACCATATTTGACCGGCATGGATTATTACGAGGCAGAATATCCGCGCTGGAAAAGGGAAAAGGGGAATACAGGGAAACGTGTCATCCGAGTTCTTCCCCAAGATGAGCAAACGAGCGGGTAGTTTCAATAACTCCGCCGTTTTGGTGGGCGTTTCAGCGCCCTCATTCTCGAGATACGCTCTAGACACTCGATGAGGTAGCCGAAGTAGGCTTGAAACTTGCTTACCGGGGTGCATAGGACACAGAGTGCCTGACAGATACAGTTTCGAGCACCTACTTAGGGAATACTCGGTTGAAATTTATGATCGAAGGACGGCGCGGTTAAACTCCCTCCATTCTTTATTAATTGACCGAGTGTCAGGCATATCATATTTCTCCCTCGTATTTCTGCTACTTTCATTACACTTAACCTTCGCAGAAATTTTATTATCCACAAAGTCTCCCATCACTAATATTACAACCCTCATTTCGGACCTGTTACACGAAAACCACTATCGCCTGTTCACCGAACAAATTAACGTTGACAAAGTGTTTTAAGGCAGGTGAAGAATGGAGCTGTTACCAAGCTCGCTTTCTGTCGGGTCATCACTATGTTTGTAGTATCGTGGGAAATTGCTCGCAGCAAAAACGAGCCGGTACCTAAGATATTGCATCGTGCGGCGTATAACCGTGAAAGCTATCCCGCTTAGCCTCGACGTGCAGGTCGGCCAAGCACGCCGAAAGCTTTTTGCCGTGGCCTTATTAATAGGTGCGATTTTTCACGCTTTTTCCCCGCCTCGTTTCTTCTCCCCGGCCACTTTGCCACTTTCCCGACCGCGCCGCGCGACACGCGCTGAAATATGTCAGGACCGCTGCAGCTGAACTATCTCCGACCTGCACGAAGTACATTAATAAGGATACGCGGCCCGACACTCGTGCTATCATGCACAAATGTGTTTCCTACAGTCGCACGTATTATATTCCGTGTACACGATAATTAATGCTGCAGCTAAGTAGTTGAATACACTGGTGTTGGGGTTTGAACTATTTTAAAGAAACATTGAGATAATTCTACGAGATCGTTCCAGTGCAATGGCACACCCAGAGAGGGGATCAAGGGGCCCTGGCACCCTTCGAAGAAAAAGGAGAAAGGAGATTAATGTAACCAGGTCCGAAGTAGTTCATCAGCTTAGAGATTCATCACCCTGAGATTAAATACTGAGTGCGCTACTGTTACAGTGTTACCACAATTGAGCCTATGTAGTTATGCAGAAAGCTACCAACTCTCAATTATCTGAAACTGCGTTAATTTAGTTTGAGGATTTTAATTGTTTAAGAAATGTAGCTTTATTTCTACTAGGTGTATTTTATTTCTTGTTATTGTTTTAAAAGTGAATGGTGTAATTAATATTAATTTACGTTTCTGTAGCTTTTATTTTTTATGCCATAGTTTATAACTATGATCACAAAATTGGGGTATATGTACTGTGTTTAATTAATTTTTTGTCATTTTAAGGGTTAGTAGCTTTCTGCATAACTGGGTCCAATTATTAGACCTCGAGGCAAGTTCGTGTATAGATTCAGTGAATCCTCGCTACATTCTAATTTGCAAAGGGCAAGGATCCTTGTTCGTATCAAGTCAGCAATTTCATCACGACGTCTTCCCATGTAGCTCACATAAAGTTTCGAGTGGTCTTCATCTGCCAGTGGGTACTTGTTACTACACCGCCCAACTTTACACGCCTGCCAATTTCCGGTCAGGCGGCTACAGCATCGTGGAAAAATATCGCGCGTATTCAGCGTCTTTCTAGGGGTGGTTAACCACCGGGGCCTTCGCGCCACGTATTACAGCCGCAAAGGTGAGGGGCGGTAAGAAAGAAAAAGGAAAGAGCCGATCGTCGAGTGTGGTAAAGAAAGAAAAGGGCTCGTTCAGCAAGGGTGAATTCCCTTTTTCTCCCCATTTTTCATTGACTTCTCGCTCGCCTCCTCTGCGCCCGTGCCTCTGCCACGTTCCTTTCGTTCTCTCTCGGAGGCGCTCGCCGAAAGAGCCCTCGCTCACCTCGGACACTCGAACCCGTCGCTAAAGTCGCTCGATTCGCATTGTTCGTTGTCCCCTTTGCACGTTGCTCACCGGTTACGACACCCGGCTTTATTTCTCATCTGCCGCGCGTTCTACCGAAAATTCCCACTTCCGAGCAGCTGACAGGATTGTGGGGGCGCTCGGTGTTCGAGCTCTGAAGAAGGACACAGAGAAAGCACTCTGTCGATTTCCGAGGGTGAACATAATACTCGGGGCAGGGGGATCCTACAGGCTATACTTGTTTTTATTCCGCTCCACGAAGCCCCAGCATCCCTCTGAACCACGGTCTGATGGGCGAGAACGTGTACCGCGCGGTTTTTAATTGAAGAGGTGCATTAAGGGGGTACACTAGTGTAACTGCCCCTTTTTCAATGCCATCTTTGGAAATTTATTTAACAAAAACTATAAGTTTATACTATCTGGCGTTTTGCCACCATATGAATGTAATACTCCGAATTTTTTGGAACTTTTTTATCGCACATATACATAGATACAGTCGGTGGCGCAAGCTTCTTAAAAAAAAAAACTCTTTTCCGGCAGACGTTGGTAGGGGAACTGATCTAGTCATCCAAAATGGAAAATTAAGGTTCATTTTGTTTATTATGTTAGTCGTTATGGTTGGAACCTCTGACAAGTTTCTATCTTGAATAAAATTAATTCCGCAGAACGAAAGCAGCTAAATTTATCAGCACAGATCGAGCTTTTGTTTCAAAATGCCTTCATTCTGCAAACTTTTATTGTTACGGGGTCTCTGTGGTTCCAACCATAGCGACAAACATTATAAAGAAAATAAACCTTAGTTTTTCCATTTTGGATGACTAGAACAGTTCCTACATCAACGCTCGTCGGCAAAGAACTTTTTTTAAGGAGTTTGCGCCATCGACTACATAGGTATATCTATGTATATGTAGGATAAAAAAATTAAAAAAAATTCGGAGTATTATTTCAAGCATATCTTAATATGGAGGGGACATTCCACGCGAAATCGGACACTTTTCGGAGTAACGTTTCGGATGTTGCTGGAATTTGAATATGTTTTAGTGTTTAGTGATATTTAAACGTACCTCAAACGATTTTTCTATTATATTTTTATTATATTATATTTCTATTATATAGAGGGTCACCTTCGTTTCAAGGAAAATATTGCGAACATCAAAAATTGAGGTACCGTATTATGTTGTGTATGAAAAACAATAAAAGTTTTCCTTCTTCAGTTTCTTACAAATATGTACATAACATATTCGAGAACACTGTATAAGAATAGCAGATATAGCCGCTTGGCCGCTGCGAGTACCGCACGGCTCAGCCAGTCGAGCCGGTGTGATTTGACGCAGCGTCAACTATCGGCAATTTTTACAGGGCCAATTATAAAATGTCCATATTTTTGAAAATTTGTTCATCAAGGGGAAGGACAGAACTATATTCTCCTTTTTTGGGGATTTTTAAAATCACGCCCGATGTTAAAACACTGCATTTGTTTAAAATAATTGCACAAAAATGGTTCAAATTTTTATCTTTTTAAACTGAAATAATTTTTTCTTAAAACTTCAATGTCTTCTCGATAAGTATCGTAAAGCTCATTTCCATCCGTTTACTACTTCCATAGCTATAATTTACTGAAAAAAGTTAGCACTTACCTTCAAACAGCTGTGAAATCGACATTTTTCAAAATTTTGAAAAATCCTTTGAGGTACGTTTAAATATCACTAAAGACTACAATATATTCAAATTCCAACAACATCCGAAATGTTACTCCGAGTAAAAGTGTCCGATTTCGCGTGGAATGTCCCGGAGGTAAAACGTCAGATAGTATAAACTTATAATTTTTGTTAAATAAATTCCCGAAGATGACGTTGAAAAACGGGCAATCACACTAGAGTACCACCTTTATCTATTAGCGACTTGTTCAATTAAAAACCGCGCGGTACACGTTCTCGCTCATCAGACCGTGGTTCAGAGGGATGCTTGCTTCGTGGGGTGGAATAAAAACAAGTATAGCTTGTAGGACCCCCCTGAACCTGAAGGAGCAATAAAAAGAATCACAAAGGGTTCCCTGGGGCACCCCGTGCAATCATTGTTTACGTCTCTTCCCATCTCACTTACATTAAACAAATGTTGTATGGTAGATATATATAGAAACATCCTCGATTCTCAGAAATCCTTCATTTAGCAGCGCAAATAGCGGTGCACGCGTCCCGCGTCGTTGACACAGCTGTTCACCTTCATGCTCGCTAAGAAGTGCCAATTACTACGCGAGCAGGCGAATGGCCCCGCGCTGTTTTCGCGGCAAGTGCGTTTATCTCGGCGGGTATGAAGCACACTTGCACGTACACGGATTCTTACCCGTTGTATCTGCCCTGTTGTTCACTCCCGGCGAGGGGGCATTCTTTCCAGCGACAATGAGCCGCCATCATCTCGCTATCTGGCCGGTGTTTTCGACAAGCTACTCGCAGCGTCGTCATCGCGGGGCGACGCGACGGGTCCTCGCAGCAGACATGCGCCTCGCCTCGCTCGGGGGTATTCGGTTCCCTTGATTTTCGTCTCGTTACCGCACCTCCCTTTTGAACGGATAATGCCACAGAAAGCGAAGCGAAGCTACGCGGCCCTTCCCCTGCTCGCAGCACACAGGAACGTTGCACGGCAACCGCTCCTTCTGTTTCCTGTCACAATGAAGTGCGGAAGAGTTTGCCTTTTGCTCACGGAAGCGTCTTCAAAGGAGAGCAGGGAGGCGAAAGGGAGAGGAGAACGGCAGTGAATAGAAGATGAAACGTGGTGGAACAGAGGAAAATGGTGGGGCAGCGGAGAAGAGGGATAGATAGTGGGACTGAGATGGCGAGGGAAAAGAGGCGCAGCGGCACACGGGAGAACAGGGGTAGTTTGTTTTGGTGGGCAGTGTTGAGAAAATGCGGACACGGAAGAAACAGAGGGATTTAGTGCGCAGAAGGGAAAGCGGGACAAAAAAGTGGAAAGGGCAAAGAAAGAGGAGAAAAAAGGATGGGCTAATCACGATGAGTATTCAGAATTCCTGACGTCGGGAACGTCTAGCCGCGAGGGTTCCGCGTGCTACCACTACCGCGTACTACGACCCGGTAGAGAAAATACGAAGCAGCCGCGGGAGGACCGCGGCACAAAGGGAAGCGAATGCGTGAGCTCGTACGGTTCAACGTACCATTGTCTGGAATTCTAAAGAGTCGGTGTGCGCGCGACGTCGCGGCCCCGATGATTTTCGCGGAACCATCGAAATGCAACGATTTGCCCCCATTATCGCTAACTTCTCGATAACAGGCTACACATGCGAGCGATGCGTCGCGTCCGTGAATAAACTTCGGCGGAAGGAAAGAGGGGCAGGTTTCTTACGAGTCACTTTTTGACGGGCGTGTTTCTTTCATTGCCATCAACGGTAAGTAAAAGTTTGCTGCCTGCCTCACGCAAACCCGCGCCTGTCAATCTTCGCCCAAACTTTGCAGACCCACGAACACCGTATTTCGTTCCACTTAGAAGTTTCGCTCAAAGCTTCCCTTCGAATTTCACTACGGCGCTGGTTTAAATAACGAATATATACAAACGAAATTTGCAACGGCAACCAATATTTGCCGCTACCACGAGATCTCAGATTATTTGACGTTGGATCGCGTCAAGGATATTGAAGAGCCCCCCAAGATTTCAGACGGGAATCGAAGCTCCTTCGACTTCTTCTCGTTCGTAGCGAGCAGTTTATTGCGAGCAAGGAGCGGAACGTCAAAAATAGCCGTAGGATATAGGAAACCCGCGGGGTCCCTGGTATATTGCGGGTGTAAAACGGGGATCCCCTCGGAGGATGAGAGTGACTTCCACCCCGCTCCCGAAACTTCATCAACATTGTCCCGTTTAAAAACGTCCGCTGGTACGAAAGCTCTCGCGTATCCAGAGCATAAGTCCTTCGGCGGGGGAAACTTTACAGTCGCTTTCGCGAAACCCGCAGTTCCGGCACCGCCGCGCCGCCGGCTATAGTTATTAATTACACGATCTGGCTCCTCGTTAATTGAAGACAAACTTCCTTTACGGGCAAAAACAAGTAGACAATTAAGAGAAATACTCGAGCGCTGCGGGCGCAGTTAGTGGACCTTCGATACCGTCTCTCTGCGCCCCCCCCCCCCCTTCGCCCCCTCTCCCTTTTCCTTGTCGGGGGCTGGTTCTAATTATTAACGACCGCAATTACAAGGGTGTTTCCTCTGATAATATCTTTCGGCCGCTATCTACGCGTAACTTCATGCGCGGATACGGTCGATTAGGAAAGGTTGATATAAAGGACGTCTACGTGTAATGAACGCCCGTCGACTAGAAACACATTAAGACAATGCACCACCGATGGAGTTTGTTTTTATTTACCTAAGTAGTGTTTGTAATAGGTAGCTGATCGTTGCAGTGATGTTTTATTGATCACGTGGAGTTAGGAAGTTCTTGGAGTTTTTTTTACTTTATAGGTTCTGGAGAAACTTTGATGGGGGGACCATAATGTGATTGAGATAATTTGATTAATGATAATCAGTGGCTCTTTTTGGAATCTTTTAGTACCTGTCAAGCTTTTCGCTATGAAAGAAAGAACTTATTGGCGAACAGGCGGAATTGCATCCATAAAGTGTCGTATAAATTGCGGACAGTTCCAGACGTCTCACACAGAAGGCACGCTTTATTTCGAAACCAAAGACACGTTGCCCGAAAGGATACCTAACGTTTATCTAGCCACTTAACCATCTTGCGGGGAGCCTTAAGCGTTTTCCAATGCATAGCTGCGAGCTAAGCGAGACGTATCTTTCCAATCTCTTAACCCTATTTCGATCCAGGCTCGCCGCTCCAACGTCCTAAGAACCAAAACGTACATCGAACGTCCACTTATACTGCCGAAATGATGTTGAATTAAACATGATTAGTACAGTTATTTAAAGAATCCCTTCTACATTGAGATTCAAATTGTATCTTTTCTATTGATTCAAAGAGTATCACCAACTAAACTTGCGGCACCGATATATCAAATAAGTATCACGAGCTTTCATTGTCGAATAAAAAAGCTGAGACACCTTCGATCACACTTGGAATTCCGAATTCTCCATGCTTAACTCTGCGTACACGCAAAATCACTTTCCACCGCTTGTCCTCGAGCCTTGGCTGAAAAAAATTATTCCGCGAGCGCACCTTCGCACCCGTACAATGAAAGGAAAATATGCCGTGTTGTCAGACGAGATCGGAGTAGCGCAATTTTTAATCATTCCCTCGTGGCTGTTTAAATAATAAAAGTTCGAACGACCCGTACGCGGAGAAGTTAATCAAGCTCGATTTCTTTTCAACCTCTCTGGTTCAGAATTCAACTGTAATTCCTTCAATAGGTTAAGAATCGTAGGGGCAGTGGTCGTTTTAAAATTCCATTCAACGTTTAAGCTCGATTCGGAAGCACATTCGTCGCCTCCCGCCCTCCTCCGTGGAATTATTTTCGTTTAAGCCTTTCCTCTCCGTCATTCACCGGAAATGGCTCCGTTGAACGGAAACTAGGGCGAGTGGGCGCGCCGACAGACAGCCCTCGAATTATGTACGCTTTCCTGCATCGGCGAGCGAGTGATACCCGCCTAATGATCTGTTGGTTTACGCGGGGAATGAAAACAATGGAGGAGCAGCGGGTCAAATGAAACGTACCCTTCGATAAAAATGGGGGCTGCTCGATCGAAGGGACCAACGACCCCTCGACGCCAGACTTTTACGAGTCTGCACTACTTGCCGTAATGAGATTCTTTATCCCGCTGTTAATTCCTTTAAGGGCATACATTATTCTTGGGAGCCTGGTATTCCTCGTTACTTCTGCGCGGAGGATAAATAATTTCCTCGGGTATCTCGCCGAGAATTGATTTCACGGGACGATAAGCAACACGGTGAAATGGATGTTCTAAATCAGAAGTCGGAATGGTAGCAAAGTAATTTGAAGCGTAGGAAAAAAAAAAAAACGTATTTAAAAATGGGCCACATCGTAAAAACGATCGCAATAATGTGTTGCGGCAAATTTTCACGGTGGCTCGATATTCGCAATTTTGCAAAGAACTCCTTGGAACTCCACTACATCCCGCAGACATCTCCAGAGAGTGGAAAGTTTGATAGAATTTACTGACCGCCGAATAAAGTATTCTCGAAAATGCAATACGATTCCGTAAGCACGCAAAAACGGCGGCGCGTACAGACGTCTTATAAAGTTCGGTCGTTTTGCACGCAGAAGACGCAAAAACGGTCCCCGGGGGATTAAATTCAGCAGGAAGAGGAAGCTGTATCTCGTACCTTGAGAAGGGCACACTGGGGCAGACGAGAGAACGTGAAAAAAGAGGGAGCATCGGTGGCTGTAAATAGCGAAGGTTCGATGTAAGAAGCGAAGGCGATGCATGCGATTTAAAAGAAAGGAAAAAGGGCAACGTTCTGTCTCGCGAATTGCATCCGGGAGCAAAGCCGATGGTAACGGTAATTGCGTTCAGGAAAGCCTTTAAATAAACTGCTCCGAACGCGAGCTTCAATTCTCGCCGCGATATTACGTTCCTTTTATACTCGCTGATGACTTACAAAGTACGCCAGGAAGTCGTTGCAAAGATACAGTCCGCGGGCGAAGCCTGAATGGTGCCGTTCGAGGGTTCTCCGCCATTTAAATGTAAATAAATTTCACCTCGCTCGCAAAACTGGGGAATCAATGAACAAGAAATGGTCTCCCTTAGTACGAAGGCTCGAACAATGAGCAACTTTCCAAATCTCGCTCTTTTCCTCAGCCTTACACGGGCGTTCAACGTTTCCCTATTTATAAAACTTCGCTTCCGGGAAAATCAATGTTAAAAATCCATCGACTACTACTCGCTTTCACGACTCAAACCTTAACGAACCTACAAAGTAATGTTTCTCCAAAACGATGGCTTATATTTTACACTTCAATAACTCGTCAATAAAATGATTGCTCATATTTTCGATTGTGAGGCGAAGTAGAAGGACATCCTGTGTAAAATAGCCTACACGATATTTCCTCGTCGTAGACGTAGCTCGTTACGTTTTATGGCGGTCGATTTCCATCGATGATGCACTGTCATCGAACCACGCGACTCCAGCAATCCTCTTAACCGATTAGAGCCCCACAAAAGTCCCCGGCGCTTGTTCCTGCAGTAAAAATCAGGATATCCTGTTCCCGCGTCGCGGGATCGCAACGTACACACCGGCTATACCTATACGGGCGCGTACACGTTCGCCGTAAAAAGGACCGTAAAAGTGCCCAGGTAGTGCTCCACCGACGGAGACAATTTCGAAAAGCGGAGGTAATGGCGTCTACCGGGCGCCATCGGCGATTTACACAGTCCACGGAGCAGGTTTTGCCATCTGGGGTGCCGCTTCCTTTCGGTCTCGAGCACACTCCACGTCTTCCTCAAACAGGTTGCGCATTCTTAGACGCGTCTTCAAAGAAAGCCTTATCTCTAGCGTGCCCCGGGACGGCCTGGAAATATTGCAGAGTAGAGATTGGCCGGGTACACGCAACCGCGGGGCGCAAAGTGCATGGGGAATTAAGCAAATGATGACTAGCGAGGCGATGATAAACGAGTTCCATTGGATTACGTAGCGTGTCATGCTGGAATTATGCCACAAGAGGAATCATTTTTAGCCTTCTATGAATAATTTAGGATACCTTCGGGCGTTTCGTTTGGGCTCAGATTTCGTGTTTTGTAGGTATATTCTCTTCAAGTTTCTTAATGAAGGTGTTCAATGAAATTTAATATTACCAAACTTATTAAAGGAAATCGCAACTGCTATTACCTTTCTCCATTAACTGTAGCTGGCTATTTATGTATTACAGTTTATTATATTACAGTTTATTAGGACGTCAGGAATATTTCATTCAGATATAATCATGAAAGCATTTTCTTGGCCCACTTCATTTAGGTATTATTACTTCGTTATATGCTCGTTATTATCGGCAGCAGTCCAACATTCTATTCTACGCAGACTTTTACATAAAAGCCAAGGTTCCAAAGTTTCAGAGTTCCGGTTACTTCGAAGACCAGATTCCATTCTTACAACTCAATATAATGTACACCCTCCGCTTCGTGCTCGAAGAAGAAGGAATCATGGTCCACGTACCCACGGAAATATGAAAGGGAGCCCCCATTTCCATGACAAATATTCAAAGATCCGCGCGGGTCAGAGATCGACCTGGGGCACGGCCGCGGCCGCGGCCGCCACCAAAATTACGTACGCGATTGCAGCCGCGACTCGTGCACGTTCAGCCCTCGTCCCATCGATATTTCGCCAGCTTCGGGAAACGAGGAATAATGTCGGTCGCGTGTTACCGCCTGACGACATTCCACCGGGCGGAGTTTATTACGGCAACCCTTTCGCCGGAGACGAGTAGCGAGAGGGTCTCGTGTCGAGCGAGGCTATGCCTGAAGAAATCAGCAGATGCCGACGGGGTAATTACGAAGAGACGGGAAAGGCCTCGGCACACGAACCAGAAGATTCTCAAGAATTGTGCCCCACTATTATCCCTAATCACAGGGAGAACGCGGTCCCTCGCGGAGATCCTCGAAACAAGGTGTATGTCCTGTGCTTGGGGAGTGGTGCAGAGCTCGTTCAGGATACTCGCGTCAACGAGGGCAGGCAGCGAGGTTCGAGTCACCGATTTCGCTAAAATTCTGCAT
Source organism: Andrena chrysosceles (assembly GCA_963855975.1). Lineage (NCBI taxonomy): Eukaryota > Metazoa > Arthropoda > Insecta > Hymenoptera > Andrenidae > Andrena > Andrena chrysosceles. The sequence goes on along the minus strand of OY979766.1, from coordinate 866,397 downwards.
ACAGTTAGCGCACGCCACGTTCACGCAGGACCTGTTATTCAAAATTTCATGTTCAAAAAACGAAAATCGAGTTCAGATTTTTCCTCGCTTCTGCATTATGTAACTCTAAAATCAGCGCGTCGCGTTTTGGTAAACATTTGGCACTTCGGTCTGTGAGACCGACTGAAGTTTAAGTGGAAAAAATTCTAGTTTAGTTTGAAATATTATAATTTTTGTAACAGCAATTATAAGAGGTAATTATAGAGAGCAATAATTCTCGTTAACCAAATGAATATAAAGAAAATTTAATATGAAGGTAGAAATGTAATAAGAAAAATATTCTGAAGCAAATAAATTTGCACTTCTTTTTAATTTATGACTTTGTCCTTATTTAAGAAGTCTTTTGAACATTGTTTAAACAAATCAACATTCATTTTTTGAATTTTGGTTCTATTTTTGTTGTTTGATTTTTTGTTTTATTGCTTTGACTAAAATAATCAGCTAGAGTAAGAAGGAGTACTAAAAATTCAGCAATAAATTAAAATATTTAATATCAATGAGCGTGAATGGGTGACCTCCGGCACTTCTCTGGGACTGTCCCTGTGATTCGTTGAAATTTGTTGGAACTTGTTGGTTGGAGGTACTTATGCTCGTTTTTATCAGATAATTTCTGTGAGGTTTATTGTAACGTAGTATGCCCCCAAAAATGTTCCTACTTGCCGAAACTCCAGTTTCATTTGTGATTCTTGCTAGGGGGCCTATTTACTCGTCGCCTGCAAACAGTAAAATAAAGCGACCTCTATCCTTCCGAGGTAAATTAATGAGAATTGTAACGGCTTCGAGGGAGACGTCATAAATCCGAAACCATTATCTTGGGGGATTCTTCGAGCCTTCTGTTCGCAGTAAAAGGACTTCCGAGGAGATTCCGTCGCTTTAAAGCAAATTTATGTTTACAGGAACCCCTTCTTTTATTACGAAAATCTTTAAGCCCCTTTTCTACTCTGCCCGCCGCTTAGAAGTCTTGAGGAAGGGTTACTTAAGTCAAAGACCATCGTTTCCCCTTTTATATTCACCCGCCGGCGCAACTATATTTTAAAATAATTACTTCCACGCCGCGTATAAGTCACTTGTCATTTCGCAGAATGCAGAAGCGATGGATAAATTCGTAGACGTCTCGAATTCGAGTTTGCAACCAGCCTCGCCTGGCTTTGTGCGCTCCCAGCGGCGGATGTGATTAAATATCGATCGCGAGGGCGGCGGGGAATAAAGCTGTTCGTGTAAATAATTTCACTGAAAACGCTTAGTGTCCCGCATATTACCGCGACACGTGAGCCAACAGCCCCAAAAAGGATAGGGAGGGGGAAGCAGCGAACGCGAGCACACAGGAATTCATATCAACGAACGAGGTGTTACGATAAATTATTGCGCTCTTTAAATCTCAATATCGCGAATTCCGTATCCACCAATATGCGCTAAGGATAATTGATAACCCGATATCGGTTAATCGATACACAGAGGGTGCAATGTGACCGTGCTGCGGGGACGACGCGGTGGGAACAGATGGACCCGGCTGATATTGCTTTCGGCTATTTTTCCCAGGGATGCGACAACAGGTAAAACCGTGGCATAAGGGAAAATAGTCATGTACCGGTGGCTAACGAAACAATCGAAGTGAAGTAATTAAACTAGCCTCGATCGGTGTACCCTGAGCACTGGCTATGACAGTTCGCGATTGGCCATTTTAGTGAATTCAATGAAACTCCCTGCATACGGTAGCCTCGATGCTACAAACTTCGGAACGTCATTATCCACTGATCAACACTCTCACTTCAGAAGCGGCTGCATGTAAAGTAACTCCTCGGGGTGCTCCCGGAAAATTTGCCTCGCACTCTGCGCGCAGTCACGCTAGTTATTTGACGAATATAATTCCGCGGCGAGATTTCTCGTACTCGTTGGAGGATAAGCATGAAAACTATTACCCGAGTCGGCTTGAAGAATAAGACACGGGTGGGATGGGAGGCTGCTCCTACATAAGGGATAAGCTCGATCGAATAGACAGAAGGTGTGCGGAGCCTTATCATAGCGGGAAGGTTTCCATGTCGGAGGAGTAACTTTCCCCGCAGCGGCATCCTCGCTGAGATTTCGTTGGCCCTTTACATTTACGATCGCCGAGGACGAACCCGGTCAGCCCTGGCCGATTGCGCGAGATCGTACGTGCGATGTCGTGCATGAAAAGTTCGGGGCGAAGATTTCGCGGTAGCCAACGGGAAGACGGTGGAAAGTGTGTAGGATAAGGGTAACGGCCGCGGTAAGTGGGATAAAAGAAAAGGGGGCGATCGCGCAGGCGGAAACTCATACCCCGCCGAGAAACGTTTCGAGATATTGCGTTGCCACGGTCCAAAGTACGCCACACTTCTCGTTATATTCCTTCCGTTTCCGTTTTCGCTCGCCGCCATTTGAATCTGCCCTGGAATGTGCTCGTGCCATATTCCAGCAGTAGTAATTCTGCTGTACGAAAATGACCCCAGGTAGGTGGGCAGGAAGCAGGTAAAACCGATGGCACATTCAGCCTTACTTTAATCATTCTCCAACCCTCCGCCCGTGACAGGAATATACTTTGCCCGGTATAAATGAGTTTTCCTTGAATAAACCACACGGTGGTCCAATAGCAGGTGCGGGTAATAACACAGAGCCGGTCCGCGCGTTATTATCCTTATCTACTTCGATTCGTCGAATACATGCGCAATTTTTCTCCCCCATTCTGTCACAACGCGGTTGTTAAACACGCTTCTGCGACATCGGGGAGAATGCAGTGGATTCGGCCGCGGAGTGGGTCATTTTTCTCGATGCCCAAGCTGTTTTGTACTGGCGGAGTCTTCTCCACCGAGGAACTATAAATCTGCAGTCACCTCTCAAATCTTCGATCGATCATTTTCTGTTTCAGGTGACAGTGAGGGACGACGGAAGGCCTTCTTTGTCGTCCACGACCCGCGTGGTGATCGCGGTGGCGGACATAAACGACCACGGGCCCGAGTTCGAGCAAAAATTCTACACCGTTCAGATACCAGCCTCCCCATCGGCCGACAAACCCTTGTTCCAGGTACGAAGTCCCTCCTTTGTTGCGACCACTCCGACCGATTTCCCCGTCTTCGTAACTCTATCTGACTCCCCCCCCCCCTCCCCTCCATAGTTGAATTGGAACATGTCACCTCGGCCCTCGATGTGAATCGAGAAACGGACGGAACCAGCGACTCTCCGCTCCGTTCCGTCCCCCCCTTTGCCTACTTTTCGTACACACGTAGAAGCATCCATCCCGCGAATATCTTGCTGTATATATTATCTGTTCACTCGCGAGGAAAAAGGCCGTCCCGCGAGAGGGGCGCTCGTCCAGATTACGTACGCTAGACAAGAGGAGGCGTGCGTGAATCGAAAACTAACCGTAACTTCGATTTCGAAGCGGTGCTATTTGTTTTCCCTGAGCTTCCAGCCGTTAAAGCACTGGATTATATAGTTTCCGTTGTATCCTCTCTTTGAAATAATAGTATCCGCCAGTGTGTCGAATTCTAAGTAGCTATCTTGACTCGCGCGCTTCTTCAAAGCTGTTCGTTAATTCGTCAAAAGGGGAACGATTCCGAGGTAAAATTTAGAATCTCAGTATTTTCCACAAATTTTCTAGTGGAGCAATTGTTCTTGAGTTCTATTTCGAAGCAGACTCCACAACTAGTACCTGAACTAATATTCACTTTAGATAAGTAAACGATCAGCTGCAATCTCCATCGACTTCATCCCAATCACAAAGTCCAAGTATCGAACCTCACGCTTCCCCGTAACGAGAGCCAGGGGTTTCCCTTGACGAAACTGTGCCTCGATGCAAAAGTCGACCCAGCTTATCTAACCCCCCATTGGTGATTGCTTGGACCCCTTGTTAATTTTGTACGCCGTGACAGAGCCAGCATACACGGGCGTGCACAGGCGTTGACTCGTAACACGATGTGTCGCGCGAGCCGAGGTACAGAGAAAATGCGTCTGGTACGTATACGCGTCCGCAATGGGCGGATTTGCCTGCGATACATCCTGCTTTGTTGTTATCGAACGTGCCCCCTGCCTCCGGGTCGTCTCTTGTTCCCCGCGTGATCAAAGTGTAACAACCCACGGCCACTCTCGCTGCCTACAGCACCGTGAAAGGGTAGAAGATTTACCGCGCGACCACCCTCGCGACGGGATCCTCCCACAACCCTCCCTTGTTCCTCGGATTTACTACTAAGAAGCGCACCAGCGTTCCACGTGTCGCCGACTTTGGGCTTCGATCGGCGGAAATCGCGGTAACGAGCAATTCAGCTTCGGCAATTGTTGCACGCTTAGAGACCGATCCTGGCCTCGGATGATCGTTTCTAAAAGGGATTCAGGTTTCAATGGGGAAGTTTGTTCCGCGCTGTTTATAAGGATTAGAGAAGCTTCGAGGTCCGAATAATCGATGATAATGAATCAATGAAACAAGCTCGAGAGGATCAAGCTCCAAAGAGCCAAAGTGTTGGAAAATGTAATACGATACCCGAATTCGGGAAGGCTATTAACCGGGATTGGAGGCGCGTCCATTAAGAGTATATCCCGGGATCGTTAAATATTTGTAAAACTGCAAGGGCGCGAGGGAAAATAAGGTAATAAATGGTATTAACGAGGCGGAGGTGTCCCGTTAATCCGATGTCAATAGCGATATGGCTTTTACAGTATGCCAGGAATATTTAATATAATTTCCTCGGTCGCATTTCGTCGAGGCCAGGTTCGATTTCATCGAATATCGCGTTGCAGCCGCTCGTTTCCGTAATTACCACTGGTGGTCGAGCACTGTACTTGGGCAAATTTCTGTTCCACATCCCTCGATCGTCGCCGCACACAAATTCACCCGTTTTCACGCTCGATCTGCCAAGAATTCCTACACAGCAAACGGTCTTCCATGGAGGAAGGAGCAGCGCGAACAACCAGAGAACGTCTAGGACCTAAAAGTGGTAGGAGAAGATCGGGGGAACCATAGATCACGAGCATAAAGCGCGATCCGTTCCAGCGGGGGTAGAAGAACGGTCCCATAGACCGTTCAAGCATCGAGAATCGGTTCTAATTTCGGCAGACGACATTCGCGGCGCCTTAGCAACGTCGTCGGGCATGTTTGAACGAATTGTTGGAGTAATCGAGCGATCGACGACGAGCCCGGGAGAAGTCGCACGCGGAGGGGCTTGGGGCGAATTAGCAGCAATGAATGCGAAAGTTAAACGCTCTCCTTCTCTCGTTCCCGACAGAAATCGAGGAACCGCTCGCGGGAGTTCGACCTTTCGATCGATACGTTACTAGAGAACGGGACTTGGGAGACATTTAGCCCCGACACCTTGTCAGGAGATCGTATCTTCAGGGTAAGGACCACCGCCGGCACGTAAAATTGACCCGCCGCGTGCACACACGGGCGGGGGCATAATTCATGCGTAAATGCGGAAATTGATCTGTCGGATAGTTTACGCGAGCTCTTCTTTTTGCATTGATTTATGGCCGCTTCTTTATTCATCTCGGTACTGGTGCGTTCGTTATATAATTATGGTGCTGCATCTTCGTGCAACCCCGCTGCCCGTTCCATAGAACCGCCATGCATTCGTGTAACTTGATCGATCGTCCTATATTCTTTCCTCTTTATTTCGTCCTGCCCGGTGCAACAAACCGCACTTTTCGAGGTCTCATAACCGTGCGCGATACGACTTCGTGCGAACGGTATCAGTGGCGCACCCAGAGGGGCGGGGGATCTAAGGGGCCCTGGCACCCACCAATAGAAAAGGCGTTGTAAGAAGAGAAGAAAATTGAATTTCATTCTGTAAATAAATTTTTATAATCACCTACTGAATTTTATTGAATTTGCATTCAAAATATTTTACTCCGTTCAACTCGGCTCCGCCCCAAGATTAAATGCTGAGTGCGCCACTGTCCGTTATTATTTCGTTTTATTCGACTTTAACAACGCTTTCGCAAGCTCCCCAGAGTGCCCGAGCGCGGACACTCGCAAATATTCAATAACGAGAGGTCCGCACGAACTCGCGTCGCACGCGGTCCTCGCTCTCTCTCTCTCTCTCTCTCTCTCTCTCTCTCTCTATCTCTCACACTCTTTCTATCTCTCTCTCTCTCTCTCTCTCTCTCTCTCTCTCTCTCTCTCTCTCTCTCTCTCTCTCTCTCTCTCACTCTTTCTATCTCTCTCTCTCTCTCTCTCCCCGTCCTTTCCCCTGTGTATGTGTCCGTCTGAATCTATCCGCGACATTTTGCCAGTTTTGCTCGTCTCTATGTGTAAACGTTAAGCTGTTGAATGTTTCGCATTTGTGTACGGGGCTGTCGCCTGATCATTCTCCATTCTCTGTCATCGTGGATTATTAATAAAGATCGCGGCGCCTGGGCCGCTAGACGCGGGAGCATGACCTAAGTGCCATGGAATGCATGAAGCGCGGTTTCTCGTTCGCCGATCAAAGACTGCATTGCTTGTGGGATAACGATTTTGTCGCCGAAACGAGCATCCCCCGACTCATAGTGCGTTACTTGTGCTAAGGATGTTGCTCAGGCTGCGCTCATGCAACAGCATGGAAATTCTGGGTCTGAAAGCTCGAATAGCTGAGGAGCTGGTACACCAAGGGAATACGTACAGTGGCTTAGTGATTCGTTCGTGGAAATACAAAGTATAATAAATATTTGTAAAAGCTACTGTTTCACTTTCACGTCTGCTTGTCTTCATATCTATCATTTAATTCCTCAAATTTTAATATAGAGAATAAGAGTCGAAAGGAATTCCTAAGCTGCTGTGGATATCCGCGCAAAAGAAGCAGTGTATTCGTTCTGCCTAATGCATTAGCGAGGATACGTTCTTCCATGTAGGTATCAGCATGGGTGATTTCTTTCTCAGTTCGATATTACAGCGTTCCGTGCTCGCGCGATCGATCAGCCAGTTCGCGGAGCGGGGGCCTGTGTTAAATACACTTCGATGCAGAGGGATGTTTGGCAGCTCGCAAGAGGAGCAGTGTTTTGCCTCCTCCGCCGTTCAGTTCCATTCTTTTACCATTTTCGCGTTTCGTTCCGCGTGCCGCATGACGTCGACTGCGCGAATGCTACGCTTCGAGGTCACGAGCGCAATGTTTCGCGAGACACGTCCACGGAAAGCCGGGAGGACGAATCGAGAGATTCTTAGAACGTGGACAAGATGTTTTAGAAAGAATGAATTGTTTAGACTTTGCGCTCTAGATTTCACTTTTATTCAGCGATCGCTGTAGACGAGTTCTTTCGTTCCCTTTCTTTTTACCAGACACTGTCAAACGTTCTATCGTGCGATCATATAGGATCGAACGTCTCGAAATGATATTGGGACGCGTTTAATGGAGCTTGAATCTTGCCAACTTTTCAGGATTTCTTTTTCCATTTCGTTTTGATGCAGCCGATGACCGCGCACGATACTAATGTCTCTTCGCTATCGTGTAAAGTTATGTTGGTAGAGAGCCAGACCAACAGGGGACTGGTCTCCCCAACTCTTGTCTAACCTGTCCACTGTGTTCCTGTATGCCAGGTTCTCGCGAATGATAGAGACGTCGGTGATAATGGAAGAATCCAGTACAGCATCAAGGGTGGCCGGGGCAAGGGCAAATTCAAGATCCACCCCACCACGGGGATGGTATACTCGCAGCGTGGATTCGAGGCTGGACAGGAGTACGAGATGATGGTGAGTAATTAACAAAAGATCCCCAATTCGCAAAATGTCAATTAGAAAGCCATCGTGTCGCATTGAACACCACTGGCTATCGTTTCGCGTCACCACAACAGTTCGACGATCCCACGACGCATAAAGCCCTCCAATCAAGAGCAGACCCTAGTATACACAAAAGTTGCCAGACGTAAAGGGTACCGCGAACAGAGCATCCACAAATTCAACACGGGCGTAATAGCCCCGAGAGCCACGGCTCGCGTTCGATCGGGAAGCAGTTCCCCTCGATACGATTTAAGTTCGAGTTTGACTTGCCTCTGTTTGGCAGATAAGGGCCGCCGACAGCGGGGAACCGCAGCGTAGTCATCAAACACGGGTGTCCGTGCAAGTTGTCGAGGTTCCGAAGGAATCCGAGAACCCGCCGGTCTTCAAGACGAACAATCAAAGCGTCGAGGTGACGGAGAGCGACGGGGTCGGTTTCCTCGTGGCCCTGATGCAGGCCACGGACAAGGACGGCGACTCCTTGTGGTACGATATCCTCGGTGAGTACACGCGTCGGTTACAATCGCGTACATCCCTGACCGGAGTTAGGAGGTTCATTAGAATCTGCGTAGTCACGGTACGCCGCACAGTGGGGCTGGAGAGGAAAAATGTCTTAAACTGAAAGTTGTATTTTTGTGTATCCATCACTGTATCCTGATCGCCAATGCACCAACGTATCTAACCTATATGACAGATATGTCATATTCATGTTAAGTGCTAAGAAAAATTGATCTCAAGTTGACCTTTCGTATTCTAACGGGAAACGTGTCAATATTCGTACCAAATTGTCGATTTTTTTCTGAATTCGTCTAGATATTTTTATTTTTTTACCTCATGTATTTCGTATGTGTATAGTCTTATATAGCTTATTTGTGACATATGTAAATACTTTTCGGAAACTCATCACCGTAATCCCACTATACAACGTCAAATGAAGCTACCTAAGTAGTATTTCAAGATTTCATTAACTCTTTTAGGTTTATAAAAAAAGCACCGCCTTCCTCCGGGCTCTAGATAGTACTAATTGAAAGCAGATACCATCTAATAACAGCTCTGCAAAAATTGGCTGCGTTTATTCGCGACTTCGGCTGTTATTGATATGTAATCACAGGAGTGCGCTGTGCACGCGATTTCGCAGAAACTCATCACATCGGCATTTCTCGCTATTTTTGCGTAGTTTCTATTTTATATTACTTTTTGATAGTTTTAGTTTGTATGGACAGTAATATTAACAACATTAAATAAGGAAAAACAATAAAATGATAAGAAAAATTATAAATAAAGTATTGTTACCATAATCGATACAGAGAAAACATATTTCATAATTATTTACTAATACTTATAAAAATGTAGTAAAAAATATTGAGAAACACCGAAGTTATGAGATTTTTTCGCGAATCCTATGTTACGTGCCCCACTATGCGCCGTTCTCTACCAACGAAAAACGAGAACTTGTGGCGTCCGCGTGTGTTGCAGACGGCAACGAGCGGGACGAGTTCTTCATCGGCCGCGACAACGGGAACGTGTTGCTGGCGAAGAAGCTCGACTGGGAGACGCAGAACTTCTACAATCTGACGATAGGCGTGATGGACAGCGTGCACACGGCAGTGACGCAGCTGCTGGTCACGGTGATCGATATCAACGATCACAGGCCGGAGTTCACGGAGACCACGTATCATGTGGACATCTCGGAGAACGTGGGGAAGGGCGAGAAGATCCTGCAGTTGCACGCCACCGACGAGGACGAGGACAAGAAGGTGTTCTACAGTTTGCACGCCGCACAGAACCAGGCCTCGCTGGAGATCTTCCACGTGGACTCGGTGACGGGCGCTGTGACCCTGAACGAGGCCCTGGACCGAGAGACGATCGAGGAACACGTGCTGACGGTGATGGTGAAGGACCAAGGGACGCCGGCCAAGCGTAATTATGCCAGGGTGATGGTGACCGTGCACGATCACAACGATCACGCTCCGGAGTTCATCAGCGAGATCATCCAAGGGAAAGTGTTCGAGACGTCACCGATCGGCGCCGCAGTGGTGCAAGTCTACGCTATAGACAGGGACCGAGGGGACAACGCGAGGATCACTTACTCGATCACGTCTGGGAACGTCGGCAACATGTTCTCCATTGAGCCGGAGCTGGGCGCGATTCGCGTGGCCCGTGAATTGGATCTGAGCGTCTCCTCGGAGTACATATTGCTCGTGAAGGCAACGGACCACGGTTCGCCGGCGCTCTCCAATACGGTACCGGTCCACGTGATGGTCACCATGGCTGACAACGCTCCGCCTCGATTCATACAGAAGGAGCTGTCCGCGGAGATCTACGAGAACCAGCAGCTGGGCACGTACGTGAAGCACGTGGAGGCCAGGAGCACCTCCTCGTTGCAGTTTGAGATCGTCGAGGGCAACAAGGACGACACGTTTTTCGTGAACCCCACCACGGGCATCATAGTCATCAAGAACGAGTTGGACTACGAGAAGACCAAGTTCTACAACCTGACGCTGGCCGCGACCAACATGGCCGGCGCGAGGGCACAGTGCAACGTGATCATCCACGTGCTGGATCGCAACGACAACGCGCCCAGGTTCCTCCAGGCCACGTACAGCGGGGAGATCAGCGAGGGCGCCAGCATAGGCTCGCTGGTGCTCACCAACACCAGCACCCCTCTGGTCATAAAGGCGGAAGACGCTGACTCGGAGCTGAACGCTCTCCTGAATTACGATATTGTCGAGGATCTGCCGCGAAAGTACTTCCACATCGACTCCAGCACGGGCGCCATTAGGACCGTGATGGTGCTGGATCACGAGAGCATACCGAACTTCTCGTTCCACGTGAAAGTCTCTGATTTGGGCAAGCCCAAGCTCTCATCCGAGACCACAGCCAAGGTGATGATCTCCGTGATGGACGTGAACGACTGCTCGCCCAAGTTCCTGGAGAACGACTACAACACCACCCTGCTGTTGCCCACCTACAAGAACGTCGCTGTCGTCCAAGTTAGCGCCGTCGATCCGGACAGCTCTGAAGGAATCGCGCTGAGGTACGTGGGACCTTAAAGTGCCATTTTATTCATTAATTTTATTCGTTTTCTTCATATTTATAAACCCTCCTCCTAAACAATTCAACCACCCCTCACTCTTGGAGAACGCTCCACTAACCTATGCGTGCCTCTGTAGGTATGTATGCCTGGCTTAAAAAGCTGATTCATATTTATGCCCCTGTCGCGTTTTCATTAGCATCCATTTACCATCATAATTGTTGCATGAAATTTGTACGATCCCCGTCCGATACGCGTCCATTTTTTCCCGCGCCCCGGAAGAACGTTGCTGTCCGCTTATTCCGTGACGGCGAGGACATTTGCATGTTCATTCGCGGTGGACGTTTTTTTTCGCTCGTTCTCCACCGTCCTAAGATGCCCCCGGAGGTAACGCTACTCTTTCTCTCGTCCAGGTACGATATCATCGACGGGAACAAGGGGCACACGTTCGATATAGACGCTCAGACGGGCATCATCACGGTTCACAACCCGGAACGCATGAAGAAAAGCTATCTGCTGCGGGTTCGCGTCTCCGACGGGAAGTACTCGAGCGTTACCCAGGTGAACGTGATGGTGGAGAAGTCGGAGAACTCGGGCCTGGTGTTCCAAAAGGACGTTTACGAGGGCACGATTCCCGAGAACTCGACGAGGATCACGACCGTCGTGGTGGTGAACGTTCTCGGCAGCGCCCTGAACGAGCACATAGTCTTCGGCATTCTCAATCCCACGGAAATGTTTGTAATTGGATCGACGTCGGGGGCGATCCGAACCACGGGGATTAGATTCGACCGTGAAGTCTGCGACCATTACGAGCTGATAGTGGAGGCGAAGAGCCAGATGCCGGACGGGGAGAAGCCAAGGGTGGCGCACGTGATCGTCAACGTCACCATACTGGACATCAACGACAACTGCCCGATGTTCGTCAATCTGCCCTACTACGCCGTTGTGTCCGTCGATGCGCAAAAGGGTGACGTTATTACGAAGGTGAGTGGACTACAGTTGTCTTGTGTTTCAAAGAAATTTCCCCTTTACAGTAATATTACGATTCTATCGTGGTTATCTTTTCTTCATAATGATGGTCGGAGTGTAACGCTTTGAAATTGCAAGAAACGCATTTAAATCGGCGCACAGGTGCACGCAGTAGACATGGACAGCGGCGATAACGGGGAGGTGAGATACGAGCTGAAGAAAGGTCACGGGGAGCTGTTCAAGGTGTGCCGAAAAACGGGCGAGATATCTCTGAAACAGAACCTGGAGGGCCACAATCGCGAGTATCAGCTGACCATCGCCGCTTACGACGGTGGTAAGTGGACCGATCGTTTGATCCCCTTAACGGTCCTCGTCTGAACGACTTTCGACAGGCTTTAAAACGTTATTTCAGGCATTACACCTTGCTCCATCGAGGTGCCGGTGAACGTCAAGGTGATAGATCGCTCGATGCCGGTGTTCGACAAGCAGTTTTACACGGACAGCGTGCTGGAGAGTATCGAGGTGCACTCGCCCCTGGCGCTGTCCATACAAGCCGAATCACCGCTCAGTCGCAAGCTCATATACAGTATAACGAAGGGCAACGATTTCGAGGAGTTCGCCCTGGATTTCAACACAGGTGAGCGAAAACATTTCGTCGCGCTGGCAAAAACCGTTTCGAAAACCGTCCGACGACCGTGCCGATGATTGAATTAATCCCGCGGTACACCCTCCCCGCGTATGGGACGATGAAGTTGCAAAGTGAATGGGACCGGTGCAGCCTTTCAGCCACATGCGTGACAAAAGCTTCAAAACACCGGCGTGTTCCCGGGTTATTCGTTTGTTTCGTTCTTTTAACATCCCACGTCATCGTTCCATGCAGGACGATAATACGGACGAGTAGAGGCGTGTACAGGATCAACTACGCAGCTCGATTTTCTCGATTGAAAAGAAATGCCACACGCGTCGATTCGAGGAGGCCCCGAAATGATCAAGACGAGCGATTTATACGGTTCAACCTGTGTACCTATCTCGTCGAAAGAGATTCGTCTTTTCCTTCGACGTGCATCGGATTGTGTTACGACAGCGGCGAACGTGTGTTATTAGGTTGTTGCAAATGAAATGGCCGTTTCTGTTTTTTTAATTTAAACATTTATTTGACAAACCAAATACGTATTTCATCAATCGAAATAGTCACCATCGACTTCAATACACTTCTCCCAACGCGAAATAAATGCACCAATGCCTTTCTGAAAGAAATCGAGAGTACGGGAGGCTATAAATTCAGCGAATGCAGTTTTTACATCCATTTCTTCTCGAAACACTTTTCCAATCAAAAAGCTATCTAGGTGCTTGAAAAAAATGGTAGTTTGTAGGTGAAAGGTCAGGAGGAGAATAAGGAGGGTGAGGGAGAACTTCAATTCTGCTAACTTTTTAAACGTTTGTTTTGCACCACGTCTATTAACCAATGCCGGCGGTTGAATACGCAGTTTTTCATACATGATATCAATTTCTTGACAGTATTTGTCAGAATTTATGGTTTCACCTCGTTTTAAAAATGAAAAATGCACAACACCCCTTGCTGACCACCATACAGACACCAAAATCTTTCGCGGATGAAGGTTCAGTTTCGGCATATGTTTTGGAGTTTCGTCTGCATCCAACCACTGTATACAACGTCGTTGATTGTCATAAAGAATCCATTTCTTGTCACAAATAATTAGTCTGTGTAATATGCCTTCATTATTATGACAAGAAAACAAAGAACTGATCTCCAAGCGGCGGATTTTGTGGTTTTCAGTAACATCATGTGGGACACATTTGTCCAACTTTTTTTACTTTCCCCATGGCCTGTAGATGTCGGGAAACAGTTGAATAGTGAATATTCGTTCTCACTGCGATTTCTCGAACAGTTAGGCGTGAATCCTCTTCAACCATGTCTTTCAAAATAGTGTTTTCGATAACTGTTGGCATATGGCCGCGAGGTATATTTTCGAGGTCTGTATCACTAGAATGAAATTGTTCGAACCTACGCCTAGTGGTCCGATCACTTGCAGTACCATTTCCGAAAGCAGTATTTATATTTCGCGTTACCTCAGCCGCACTGTGACCAAGTTTGAACTCATACAAGTAAATTATTCGAATTTCCTTCTTTTCCATGATCAGTTCAAACGGTTTTTAATTACATACACTGCACAGTATAACAGAAATTATACACGCCAAATCACGTGTGAGACATGTACTTTTCAAATGATATAAATACAACGCTATCTGCACGGAAACGAGCTAGCTACAAAGCCGAGAAGTTTAAATTGTAGAAAACGGCCATTTCATTTGTAACAACCTAATACATTCGAAACGTAAACGCGCGATCGAAAAGCGCTACATCCCAAATCCAATCCCGAATTAAACGTCTCCTACAAGGATTCTCATTTCAACTCGGCTGTGGGACTTATGTAATAACTTTTCAAAGCCGCGGGTTGTCGAGTGAACCGCGCGCAGGTACTTTCCGTTTCATGTGAATGGTATTCGGTGACTAAATTCTAATCAAGTAACGGGTGTAGTGGTGAGATTTTAGCAGAATGGGGGATGTTGGAATGTATCGCACGTAACACAAGCTGCGAGATCTGTTTACACCAATTACGATAATTTTTCTACTTTTTTTTTGTTTTTTTTTTAAGTACAATTTACCTTTTTTATTTCGAAGTCGATCGAGATTGAAGTTGGAGCAGGTTTTTTAAGATTTGTCACTTCGATCGTTTTCTGTGTACGGTTGAGTCCACCCTCTTTACCCGTTTCTCCCCATAATATATTCTTTACGAATGCTTACCTGATTGAACTAGAAATTAAAGTGTTGTTGTATCTCCCTGTTTCGCAGCCCCCGACAGTAACAATGGTCCTTGTGAGTATAAAACATACTAGTTCTATCGGTCTGCTGTGTTGCACTGTTACAACGCTACTGCACTGCTCTCTCTCTCTCTCTCTCTCTCTCCCCCTCTCTCTCTCTCTCTCTCTCTCTCTCTCGGTTACACGCACAATTCTAAATAACAACGATTATCTTTCCTTCTAATCCCTTCCAACTTAAAACGCCCATGATTATTCTAGCGCTCGTATAGGTTCGAATAAACGAGTTGCCGTCGAATATTTGTACATACATACCTTTGCTTACCATCAATCTTTCCCTAAGGTCTCATCCATACCGCGACTCGATCCTTCAATTTAAATTTCCTTTTCTCTAAAACTACCTTCCTTATAATTACCCTTTAGCCACCACAAGTTATTCACAAGAACTCCAGCTCTTGTAGCGTATTTCAATTCTCCATTCCCTTTAGTCACATACAACCACGTTATTTCGCCTCTCTCAAGACCATTGTAAGATCCCGAACAATCCAAGACTTCGAAAAATTCTAACTCAGATACAAAAAGCCACCGTGCAGAACTGTAAGCGCTAGAGACTCAGAATCCCAACTCAAACAAGTAGAAAACCCGTATCCAAGCATTCCGTTTTCCACATAGCTTCTGCGACTGCGTCTACTCGCACACCTCGGACCTTTGGAAATCTAACCACTCGCACGGGAAATGGATTCTGTAAAAAGAGCCGAAAATGATTAACAATGCATCTTTTAACACCGGGCATGCTAACCCCGATTCTCCACCCCCTCCCTATTAGAGGACGCTTCGGATCGTTCACCCAGGAACCTGCCACTCTCACTTTTAATCACAGTTTCCCTCCTCGTGCCCCGTAACTCGAACCGGTCTCATTATCCCATAGAAGCAACGGAGCTGTGTGAAGAGGGCTTGGAGCACAGTGTTGCTTAAACGCCAGTATGTTGTTACTTCGGGAACCGCTCTTGCCGCAGCAATTTATCTAGAAACTTGTCTCGACCGAGGCTTATCGTCACCACCACCACATATACATACATGTTTTTTTTCTTATTCACTTACCCGAGATTCTTGCAGCTTCGCTCCGCTCGCATGACCATGCCTGCACCTTGGACAGCGCAAACTCAAAGGGACAGCGTTCCTGTACCTCCAGTAAGCCATAGAACGCGAGAATGAGAGAAGAGGTACAGGAACGTGGATCATTTGTAACAGGTTGACTGTGATAATTCTCTTTTTGGTGTTTCTTCTCTCGACATCGTTAAGATGGAATTTTAAATAAGGGCGGGTGAATAGCTAGCCTTGGGTGGGGTAAGTGTTTTGTTAAGAAGAGGTGAGGATCTCTGTTGGTCCCAGGAAATGGTCACCAAGGTAATCTTCTACCACCTTCAGTGAGAGGACGTGATTCTTACTTATCTGGGTAAATTAACATCGAACCGAATGCAATCTGAACTGCCGTCAACCTGTTACATTGCACATAGCGCTGTCATGTTCGTAGGTGCAGACACATTCTGGTAGCATTCGCAAATTCATCCACGGTACACGAGCGTCCTGTGCAAACATGTTTACCACGTGACTCGCATATGCACCCAGTGCCCCTTGGTGTCCGCGAAACCGAGCAACTCTTCGTACCTTCGTACACCACTTGTGAATTGAATGGAAATGACCGCTGGCGTTACGAATCGCTGGCGAAGTACGAACGTAGATGATCGCGGGCGCGAATCCCCCCCCCCCCCATCCAAGTTTGAAAGGACTAGTTTCTCGGCTTTGTGGACGCTAACGCTGCATAGAGCGCGCTTTTTGGGTCTACAATCTTCTCTTCAATAAATCAGGTGTAATCTATGTGGTGGATGAGCTGGATTACGAACAGAAGAAGCAATACGAGCTGACCGTGAGAGCGACGGACAGCGTGTCCGGCGTTTACGCGGAAGTCCTCGTCAGCATTCTCGTACTGGACGTGAACGACTGCCCGCCAGAGTTCACGCAGGACTCGTACAACATCTCCGTGTCGGAGGCTGCTTCGTTCGGCACTTCTGTGCTAAAAGTCAGCTCCAGGGATAACGACACGGGTGAGCAATCAGTCTGGAACGTTATAATGCACGTCGTAGATTGTTCTCGCTTTCCAAACGCTGAAGAGCCCTCCTAGAATTTCTAATTAACGTCCAGTAAGGCGGGCTCTTAGAGTGTCTCGTAAATAACGCGAAATTTCACGGTCGTGTAAGATTCGCGTTACCGTAATTATTGCGAATGGCTGGTTCTTTAACGGGCGTCGAAGCATGGATTATGGCGATGCAATATTCTTGAACCAAGCGCTCGTTATTACGTCGAGATCGCACAGTTGGGTTCAAGATCTCCTTCGGTCTTTTACTCGATAGCTCACTCGTGTTACCAACGAATATTGTAAGCAAAATTCTTGCGACGCAGGTATAAATCAGCAAGTACGTTACGCGATACAAAACGACACGGAGAACAGTACGGACCTGTTTCACATCGACCCCGAGGAAGGTGTAGTGTTCCTGAAGAGATCGCTGGATCACGAGGCGCACGAGTCGCATCACTTCACGGTGATCGCGATCGATCGGGGCGTACCGAGCCTCTCTAGCACCGCTCACGTATGGGTCACCGTCATCGACATGAACGACAACCCGCCCAAGTTCGAGCAGCCGTCCTACACGTGCTCCCTGTCCGAGCACGCGGAACGGGGTCAGTTCGTGACGGTGGTGTCCGCCAGCGATCCAGATTACGTCGACGAGAAACTCACCTACACCATTGTGGGTGGTAACGAGCAGCAGACGTACAACATCGACCAATCCACCGGCATCATATCCCTCATCAACATGCAGAACTTCGGCGAGAAGAAGCTGAGCATGCTGAACGTCTCTGTCACCGACAACGTCTACACGAGCTTCACCCGCGTCAAGATCGAGATCCTGCCCGCCAACAGGCACAATCCAAAGTTCCCCAATCCCGTGGTCGAGGTGACGGTGCTGGAGAACCAGCTGTCCGGCAGGCTGGTGACCAGTGTGATCGCCAGCGACGAGGATTTCGGTGAATACGGCACGGTGGTGTACACCATCGCCTCCGATCTCATGAAGGAGATCTTCGACATCAACAGGCTGACGGGCGAGATCGTGACGAGGAAGAAGCTGGATCGCGAGGAGCAGAAACTGTACGAGCTGCTTGTGATGGCTACCGACGGAGGAGGCAGATCAGGCTTCGTGATGGTCAGGGTGAAGGTTGGGGACGAGAACGACAACGCGCCTGTTTTCCTTTTGAGAGAGTACAAGGCGAGTATACACGGGAATCTCAGTCTGAACACGCCATTCTTGAAAGTGAAGGCCCAGGACGCTGACGAGGACGATGCTGCGAGGATTGTTTACTCCATATACGAGCTTCAGACTTCCGAGGCGAAGGCGTTGTTTGGCATCAACCCTGACACTGGTTCGCTGTTCCTGCAGAAGAGCGCTATGCCCTGGGGTAAGTCGTGGAAACCATCTACATTAACGTCGTATCTATCAATTTTTTCTGAATATTAAACAACTCATTATTAAAATGTGTTCCAGAAAATCAATTGTTCGAGCTTTTCATCCGTGCAGAGGACAAAGGCGTGAGAACGCATCACGCGGACGTACCGCTTAACGTTTACATAATGGGTCCACAAGACATCCCTCCTCTCTTTGAGCGCAAAGAGGACAAGTTCTTCATATCCGAGGCATCTCCAATCGGCACGCCGATAACAAGACTGCGAACCGTCACCAACAGCACGGTGACTTACAGAATAGTTTCCGGAGACGAGGATTCGCCGCTCTTTACGATAGACTCCCACGGTCAAGTGACCCTGACTAAACCTCTGGATCGAGAATTGAAAGATAGCCATCTGATCGGAGTTCTCGCCGAGACAGACTCCAGCCCTCCGTTAACTGCTCTCGCCGAGATATCCTTGCAAGTGTTGGACGAGAACGATCACGCGCCAAAGTTCGAAAGTAACCCGTACAGTATCAGTCTGGCGGAGAATATCGAGGAAGGAACGTCGATTTTGAAGATCATCGCACACGATGACGATCTAGGAAGCAACAGGGAGGTTCGATACTCCTTTGGCTCTGACATAGGCGAACTGGCGAACGTGTTCACGATCGATGCTTACACCGGGTGGATATCGACGTTGGTACAGCTCGACAAGGAGAAACAGCCAGAGTACAAGTTCCAGGTAAGTCGAGTTTCAGGTCTCGCCTTTTGCACGTTACTTCTACTTTTGTAGAAGTGTTTTTATTTTTTTACCTTTTGCTTACTTTCGTAATGTCCACTGGCACAATAAAGAATTACTATTATTATTATCATTATCATTATTATTATTATTATTATTATTATTATTATTATTATTATTATTATTATTATTATTATTATTATATTTGCCAGCGAGTTTCGAGACAGATTATCAATGAATATCGCTGCTTGTTTCATCAGGTGGTGGCCACGGATAACGGCAACCCGAAACACTTCGCGAGGACCTCCGTGCACGTGAAGCTGAAGGACTACAACGACAACGCTCCAGCGTTCGTAGATAATCGTTATGAGGCAGCGGTGAACGAGGACGCTCTGCCAGGAACGGTGGTAGTCAAGCTGGTCACCGTCGACAAAGATTCGGATGTTAACACGCCGATAGAATTCTACATAACGTCCGGTGACCCGAGATCCCAGTTCCAGATCAGGTCTACCGGCGAGGTGTATGTGGCCAAGGCCCTAGATCGAGAGACGATCGATCGTTACGAGCTCGAGATCGTCGGCACCGACGGCAAATACGTCTTCAAGACCAGAGTGACGGTACAGATCCTGGACGTGAACGATAATCCGCCATATTGCCTGAGGTACCGTTATAGGGAGATCCTCTCCGAGGGATCTCACCCTGGAAATTACGTGCTGACCGTACTGGCCACCGATTACGACGACGAGCCGAATGCCAAGCTGCGTTTCTATCTAACTGGCGACAGTAATGACAAATTCTCTCTGGACAAGGAGACCGGTGTGCTGAAGACGGTCGGTCAACTGGACCGCGAGACCCAAGCGAAGTACTCTCTCACGGCCCACGTGCAGGACAGAGACAAGCCGTCCTGGGAGTGCTCCTCCCAGCTGGAAATTCTGATCTCCGATCTGAACGATAACGCCCCGAAATTCACCATGAAGGCCTACAGCGCCACCCTACCGGAAGACGTGGAGGTGGGCATTCTGGTGACCAAGGTGCACGCCACGGACGATGACATCGGCATTAATCGCAAGATCAGATACGAGTTTATCGACTCTGCCGACGGCCACTTCCTCATTGCTGCTGATAGTGGTATCGTCACCCTTGGCAAGCCACTGGACAGAGAGACGAAGGCGATGTATAACGTGACTATACAGGCGCTGGACCAGGGCACGCCTCAGCTGATGAGCGTGACGTCGCTGATCGTCAACGTGCAGGATATTAACGACAATCCGCCCGAGTTCGCCTCCAAGGTTTATTTCTCCAAGGTGCCCGAGATATACGCGGTTGGCACAGAAGTGGCTAGAGTCCTCGCGACGTCTAAGGACACCGGAGTGAATGCTGATGTCTACTACTCGATCGTCGGCGGAAACGAGCACAAGAAGTTCCAGATCGACGCGAGGACGGGTGTCATCACGATCGCAGAGCAATTGGACTACGAACGCGCGCGCGATTATTTCCTGACCATTCAGGCCGTGGATGGCGGCATCCCGCCGCTGAGCAATCACGCCACGGTGAATATTACCGTGATCGACAGCAACGATAACGCGCCCATCTTCAGCGAAGTTTCGTACAGGGCTTTTGTGAGGGAGGACGCGAAGGTTGGAGAGAAAGTCGCGCAGGTGAGCAACGTTTTAATTGTTTTGTTTGAGGTGTCACGTCCCGGGTGGAGGTCTTTAGGACGATGGCATAGTGGGGTTATATGGGAGGATTCAGGCGCGAATGCCAGCTTCGTAGCACTGAGCGACCAGGGAAGATTTAACGAGTAATCGCACACCTGGTTTTTATTTAGACTTGGTACTTGGATTCACCGCTGCATTAATATAAAAAGCCGCCCGTAGTATTCCGCGAAATAGGTCTAGAGTCTAGACGTATGGTCGTAGAAGAGCTATGCGAAAGTAAGCCTGGTAAACACTATAAGAACTCTCGCAATATCAATAGCAATATATATGTATGAGTATGAAATGCATGAGTATAACCCACAAATAATAGTATGAAAAGCAATAAGAATTAGGAATGATAACAATATAAGTCAATAAGCGTTAGCAAAAATAATAATATAAATGAATAAGCTTTAGCAAAAAATAATAATATAAATCAATAAGCGTTAGCAAATCTAATAATATGAATCAATAAACGTTAGCAATACAAAATGATATATAAATGGAGATGATATGCCGTATAACAATAATTAGTAATAATTGCTTACAGTAGACGTCGATGAGTAGTCCTTAGAACACTGACTGTAATTTAGAAATATATATATATGTACTGCGGCCTCTGAGGCCCTTGTATTTATATGGTTCGTCGGAATGTCAGGTGTGAGGGGTATGCGCGATAGGTATGTACCATGACTCATGTGCAAAATATGCGGTCTATAATTAGAACCTATTGATAACTCATGCGCGAAATATGCGTCGCAAGAGGACTTCCGGGGTTTTTATTTGGGCTTCTGAAAAGGGGTACTCAACCCATTAGGTGGATTTTGAGTGTTTTGATTTGAAAGGGGTGAGCGTGGTTTTGACTTTGTGGGTCATAGAGAGGGGTGAGACGTGGTCTCGAGATAAGAGGGTTTTTGGGACGAAGGACTTGTTTAAAGAGTCTAGCAGGGTAAGCATGGGCAAACGGCCCCCACGCCGATTCCTGGAGTTGTTATTTTTTAAACAATGCTCCTTGCCTGTAAAACCATTGTGCAAAATTTTAGATCGCTACCCCCCCCCCCCCCCCGTTTCAGGGCAATACGGGGGTAAACGCCCTTAACGTGATTATTTTTTATCTCGGTTACTACTCAAGATATTTGAATGAAGAAAAGAAAATATAGCTACTTACTAACTGTACTTAAAATAACAACTCCAGAAATCGGCGCGAGGGCCGTTTGCCCATGCTTACCCTGCTAGACCCTTTAGATATGAGGGAGGAGATCATGCCTCGTAGGCCGAAGAGGGGAAGGGGATGTCGTAGTTGACCATCTCGAGGATGGGGATCGCTAAGGTACATCGTCTAGATCAGGCCTTCCCAAGTAGGGGAAATCTGCTCCCAAAACAGATGTTTCGGTTCTCCCTCCAACGCTGCGCCTTAGCTGCTAAGGCCGCTAAGGTGAGACGAGTTCTGCTACCCTCTCTCCGAGGGCACATTAACGTCGCTGGGAAGCATGTTGGGCGCTTTAGGGCGAAAGTACCAAATGTGTCAAATTTTTATAAGAAATTTCATAATGACTTAAAAATAGTAGGAAAAATTAAAATTTAAACTAGTATTTCAAAATGACCTATAAAAATTTGACACATTTGGTACTTTCGCCCTAAAGCGCCCAACATGCTTCCCAGCGACGTTACTGTGCCCTCGGAGAGAGGGTAGCAGAACTCGTCCCACCTTAGCGGCCTTAGCAGCTAAGGCGCAGCGTTGGAGAGAGAACCGAAACATCTGTTTTGGGAGCAGATTTCCCCTACTTGGGAAGGCCTGGTCTAGATGGCTCGATGGTTGGGGAAAAGGGGGAAGACTTGAGTTTTGGGGATTTTTGTGGGCTGATTTATGAGGGAGACTTTAAATAATACCGCACAAAAAATAGTGGGACGTCACAGAGGTACCTTTGGCAATGACAGGCAATCCTTACCATTATAAATTCACAAACACTGTTTCGTTTATATTTCACTTCGTCTTTGGCGTTTCAGGTATTCGCAAACGATCTGGACAGCGAAGAAAACGGAAACGTGACGTACTATATAGAACGCGGCGACAGGCAGAAGCAATTCTCTATTGATCAGAAGACGGGGCAAATCACCGTTGCTGCTCCCCTGGATCGAGAAGAAGTGATTATAAATATTAAGGTCGTATTACAAGGAATATAATTCTAACGCAATTGCACTTTGTGTACCAGGTCTCCAACTACGTATTGGAAGTCCACGCGCGGGACAGCGGTATACCGATGCTCTCTAGCTTCGTGATGGTGAATATCGAGACTCTAGACGCGAATGACAATCCACCTCTGTTCTCCCTCTCGAATTATACCACGGTGGTGCAAGAGGACAAGCCCCTGGGCCACACCGTGCTGCAGTTCGTAGTCAATGACGCGGATATCGAGCCGAATGCCGATCCGTACACCTTCGACTTCCGGTCCGGGAACGAGGGCGACGCGTTCCGGTTGGAGCAAGACGGCACCCTGCGGACCGCGACCAAGTTCAACAGTCGGGTGAAAGACAAATACGTGCTGCATATACGTGTCTTCGACAACGGAAGTCCGCCGCTCTACTCGGACGCGTGGGTGGTGATCAAAGTTATCGAGGAGTCGCAGTACCCACCAGTGATCACGCCCCTGGAGGTCGTCATTAACTCGTACATGGACGAGTACCCTGGCGGTATAATTGGAAAGGTTCACGCGACCGATCAGGACCAATACGACACGCTGTTGTACAGCTTGATGCCCTCTTCCCCTATACCGAACGATCTTTTCCAAGTGGACAAGGTTGACGGCACACTGGTGGCCCTTCCGCGGCTAGATGTTGGCGAGTACAGGGTGAACGTGAGCGTGACGGATGGAAAGTATCATTCCCACTCCATCGTGAAAGTTAACGTTGACCTTGTAACAGAAATGATGCTCGAGAACTCTGTGATCGTTCGGTTCCGAGAGGTGAGTCCGGAAGACTTCATCCTGAGCCACCGTAAGGGATTCGTCAGGACCGTGCGCAATGCGATGAACTGTAGATTAAAGGATATTGTGATCATCAGCGTCCAGCCATCGACAGACGAGGCAAATGTGATAAAATCACGCGCGATCCGCCAGGCTGTCCACAATGACTTGGACCTTCTGTTCGCTGTGAAGAAAAGTGCTTTGGGATCGTCGGGCTTCTATGCTTCAGAGAGCATACGCGAGGCTCTGAATCAGCACATCGAAGAGCTCGAGGAGTCGACGAAGCTGGTAGTCGAGGAGATCGTGAGGTTCAAGTGCAACAAGGGCTACTGCGTTTACGGGGACTGCCAGGACAAGATCATTCTGGACTTGACGCAGATAACACCTGTAGCCACGGATGTGATGAGCTTCGTGTCCTCCAGACACAAGCACAAGATGGAGTGCAACTGCAAGGAGGGCTACGCGGGTAATCATTGCGAGATGGTCGTCAACGAATGCGCCAGGGATCCCTGCCCCCTCTTCAAGGTCTGCGTACCCGACTCGTCCGTTCAGGGCTACTCTTGCCAGTGTCCAGAAGGCTTCGCTGGTCAGACCTGCGACATAGACATCTCCAAGTGCCACGACGAGTCCTGTTACATCCCACGGAACCCGATATCCTTCAGCGGGAAAAGTTACGCTCGCTACAGGATCGACAAGACCCTCATCAGGCAGACCATCGAGGATCGCCTCAGTCTATCTCTGAGGATCAGAACGGTACAGCTAACTGGAAACTTGATGTACGCGGCTGGCAAAGTGGACTACAACATTTTGGAGGTCGTCAACGGAGTCGTGCAGTATAAGTTCGATCTGGGAAGCGGGGAGGGTTTGGTCCGCGTGAGCAGCGTGTACGTGAGCGACGGGCAGTGGCACGAGATCCAACTGGAGCGAGAGAGCAACAGCGCCAGGTTAACTGTGGACGGAAAACATGTGGCCCATGGTTCAGCACCTGGCATCAACGACATCTTGAACCTTCAATCGGATGATCTCTACTTGGGCGCGGAAGTTAGACAACATCCCTCGATTCTGGGCTTCGAGGACGTTCAGAGAGGCTTTATAGGGTGCATGGACGACGTGAGAATCGCCAGAGTGTCCGTGCCTCTACACATGAGCGGTGCCAGCAGCGTGGCTGTCCTGAAACGGTTCGCCAACGTCGAATTTAGCTGTGACGCCACTACCGTTCTCGTGCCACCTGGGATCTGCGGGTCTCAGCCTTGTCAGAACGGTGGCACGTGCAAGGACTCCGGGGGTGACACTTACGAGTGCCAGTGTCACACCAGGTTCGCTGGTCTGGCTTGCGAAATAGACACCGATCCCTGCGCATCATCGCCCTGCCTGTACGGAGGACGCTGCAAAATTCTACCAGAAGGAGGCGACTACGCATGCGAGTGCGTCGGGCCGAATCTCAGCGGGAAACGCTGCGAGTTCGGCAGATACTGCATCCCCAATCCGTGCATCCACAGTGGCGTGTGCGAGGAGGGCAACAACGGTCCTATTTGTAAATGTCAGGGCTTCACGGGCGAGCGTTGCGAGACAGACGTGAACGAGTGCGACGCTAATCCCTGCACGAACGGAGGCACCTGCGTCAACGAGATCGGCACCTACAGATGCATCTGTCCTCCAAATATGACCGGCCTGAACTGTGGGAATCCGGCGTACTCCACGCCAATCATATCGAGCCATTTTAACATCACGTGGGAGCAGCTGATGTGGATCGGTGTCGCTGTGGTGTTGAACGTGTTCCTAATCATCATATTCCTTGCGGTCCGTAGGATCAGGATGAAGCGCACGCGAGCGCGGGCGAACAACATCAACAACGAGACGAGGAAGCAGATCGTCCTGAACTCGGCCAGGCCCCACGAGCACGAATTCAAGCGCAGCTCGAAGCTGAGCAATCTGGAAGTGATACAGGTATTGTTACCGTGCTCATCATTCTGTACTATTGTCAGCACTGAAACGAGCGCATGCTTCGGAGGATCGCGTCGATCCTCGTACGCCAATGGTAGACGATTAGTATGTCTTTTCTTTTTCATGCCATTTTTTGACTTCGTTTGCGATCATCAGCCAGTATCCCCGAACCCCCCTTTCCGTTTGAGAGTGACGCGTGCGTTGAGTTTAAGGATTTTGTGTGATTCTTTTTTGCAGAGAGAACCTCCCCAATGCCCTCCCAGACCCGCCTCCTACACCCCCAGCTCGAACAACGAGCCAGCCGCGTACGGTAACTCGGCGGCGGTGGCCCTAAATAATCTGGACACTCTGCGCAGCTACGGTAGCGCCGGCGACGAGCTGGAAAACTTCCCGCCAGATTATTTGCGAAACCTAAATCGCAGCACTCCCGTACCCCCTCCGTCCTTGACCCTCGCTAACCCCGTCGGCGGAAACGCGACAGGCAGCGACACGGATAGCCTCCATAAGCCGAGCTGGCAAGAGCAGATGCAGCTGGCTTCCTTCATCACAGACACGACCAAGATTAAGAATGGTGAGTAGTATGCGTTGCTGATTCCTCTCCCCCCCTCTTGGGCTCATCGTAGCTTTTTAACTTTTGTTTTCGCTTGCCGCATGCATTCGTGGGTGGAACTTAGTTTTCTCTTTTACCGATCAACCGGTCGCTCAGCAGTTTAGTAAAAGTTTAGGTACTTGCACTAGTGAAACGAATAGCGTCGAATGATGTGAGAAGTCTGTTGCTAAATATTCAGCAGTAAACTGTAAGCTAAACTTTTGAGCGATAGCGTATATCCTCCATCACCCCCTCCTTCTTCCCCTTCTCCCTTTTAACCTCTCTTACAATTAGATTTCTCTTCACTCGACCGCCTCCTTCTTCTTATAATACTTCCCCTCCCTCTTCTTAATACGAATGTCCAGAAGAGTATGCTGATTTGGGCGTGTAGCGAATTTTGAATTAACACTGGTGTATCGTATTGTGTGCGCTAACAGACCTGAAACGAACGAGCCCAGTGGTACCAGAGCTGACCACTGGAGGACTTCTACTAAATTCTTCTCGACGCGTGCCTCATGGAGGTGGGACCTCCGTTGCCTCCATGACATCCATCGAGGATGATCCTCGTATTGTCGGTGGTAAGTCGAGTAATTGGAGCCGTAATGCCTGAACGAGTTACGATACGTATTCTTCTTCTTCTTTATTTTACTATTTTTGGGGGGGTCGCTTCGCTTCACGCTGTCCCTATCTCTAGGCCAGTCTGTTTTTATTCGAATTCCTTCACGATACACCGCTTCTCTCCTCTGCTGAGTATCGCGGCGTTAGATCGTCGCATGTAGCGTGTCGGAGTACAGTTGTTGTCTTGCAATGCTTTTAGGGTATCACTGGGACTGTTCAGACTGGGTCAGGCCAAGTCAAAACCCCTTGCCTAACATCACGGAGGTACCTGGAAGCGAAGTACCAGACTCGTCCAGCTTCCACAGCAATGAGAGTAACGAGTCGAACACTCATCAGTTACCGTCAGGTGAGTAGGCGGGTGCATGCGACATATCATTGCTTTCACCTGTCACTCGCACCACGAACACTGTCCAGTTCTAGTAGCATTGGTTAATCTTGGCTTGTCTTTCTTCAAGTCTTACTTTTCGTAGCGTAAATGAGTGTGCGTAATAATATTAACTGGTGATGGGATCAAGCGCGTCGCAAGTAATACCAATCATGAGTACACATTGAACTTGAACCTGGAGCAAGTATCAGTACTCTGTCAGTTGTAGAACAAAACACTTGTTTCGTAAATAGTGGCGTACGCTCCAATAGGTCTAAGTTAATTTATAAGAAACGGGAGTACGGAGTGTGTTGACGTCGTAACGCGTGATTCGATATGCTTGCAGTGCACGGCTCTGTAGATCCAGCGAGGGACATCGAAACGTTGAACGAAGACCAGGAATCAGAGTATGTCGGGGACTCGGAATGTGGGACCGAATTCTCGGAGCAGTATCACTGCGTGGAGACGCAACGGCTGAACCCCCTCGATAGCGGCGGCGAGGGGGAGTACAAATACAAAGGTTCCGAAAGTTACCTCCGCCATCCGAACTCCTATCTGCCGCACTACAACATCCATACGGACACGGAGAACGAGACGAACCCGTTAAATGGGCGTCTCAGTACGCTAGAATCGGACGAGGAGGAAGACGACGTAGTGCCTTATGGTTTCCCGAGCAGCCGACGGAACCGATGCCACAAGGGGGACGAAGCAGACGAGATCGGTTCGGTGATCACCACCCTCGAAGAGAGGAACTCGTTATTAGGCGGCGCCACCAGCAACAGCGACTTATCCACTAACTTATGCGAGATCGACGACTCCGAGTACGAGATCGCCGATCAGAAGAGCAACGGCCGCCTGTGGTTGTCGGGGAACGGTATCACGCAGACCTCGGTGTGACAAATAGTGGTGTCACCGTTCGAGGGCAGACAGAACGTGATCGTCGTGCTTGTTCTGTGCTTCTCGAGTAAGACAGTAGTGCGAATGCTTTGTGAATACGTGAACCGTTTTGTACATACATATTATCGGCATAGTTAGAGAAAGGAAGAGAGTGTACAGAGGCAGCTATGAGATAAGGAGCTGGTACGAGCTGAAGGTAAACAACTCACGTACTGACAATGAGTCAGCGCTGCACGCTTGCTGCCGTGCGGCTGCATCGCACCTCAATTCTCCTATATAGGTAGAGCTTAGGTACTAACGTACTTAATTCCGCGATCCTCCACGAAATTGTATCGGGCGGCAAACATGAGATAGAACGTACACTTGCTCGGGGAGCAATTCTTCTTTCGCATACGTTTTTTGCGTTAGACCATTCACAGGGAACCCAGCAGCTCACAGATCCTTTTAATCATTGGTACGAGATGAGTGCATTCTGTTCG
Source organism: Andrena chrysosceles (assembly GCA_963855975.1). NCBI lineage: Eukaryota > Metazoa > Arthropoda > Insecta > Hymenoptera > Andrenidae > Andrena > Andrena chrysosceles. The sequence continues at coordinate 838,027 of OY979766.1, read as the reverse complement.
GATACGAATTTATTTAACACATACGTTTCGACGGTTTTTATACTCCGTGGACCATTAAGTGTCTCGTAAGTTTTCTTATCATTGCGAAACGTTAATCGTTCTTATTCTACCAAAGGGGATGAGGTTTAGTGAAAAAGAATATATATATATATATATATATATATATGTATACATGTATATGTATATTATGGCAACTATGCGCAACTATTACAAGTAAGGAGTTATCTTGATTAAGGGTAAAATTCGTTACTTGAGAAGAAGTAAATTTAATCACGACCGCGTCGTCAGACCAATGACTATTATTTAATGACCTATCGTTTAAACTTAAATGTTATCCGCAACTATAATTCCAGTGTAAAAGAAAGAATGGTACATAGGTACATTTATGTATTTTTACTATTTGCTAACCGACTTTATTTTGGTTACGTACGAAACGAACCGACGGACTACTTAATAATGTAAATGTAAGTAAAGCGTAGTCTAGTGAGTAAATGAAAATTGACTCTAGTGAAAAAAATGGAAAAAACAGTGCTCTGCTTCTAGGGCGAATATATGTGCATGTCTGCTGGCGTTTACTGCAGCGAAGCACAATAGTTAAAAAGATATGAAATATTTTTACTGTGATGATAATAATGTTTATACGATGATGAGATACTATGACTTGTATCATAATGATTGTAATATTAACTATTCAACGTTTTATAAAAGGGAAGAAATTATGAGGAAACGGAGGGCAGCATTCCTCCTCTACATTGTACGTAAGTTAAGTCAACGTTCCATTCGTTCAACTTGTTTAGTACGTTTTAATTTCTCTCTTTCGTTTCTGTTTTACTTTTGAAATCCTTCTTCCATCAGTCACCATCAGTTCGACAGACATAAACCGCATACATGGTGCTACTACTTACATCACGCTTTAACATTTTTATCTACTCTTCGATAAGACTGCTCATCGATGCGAACTATACGCAGCTCATTAATGCTCTTATCATGAATTACTCATAGCTCTCACACGATTATTTTCATCGTAAGAATCTGTCCATGTAACTGTAACGAGACATTTTTTAAACTGCCAACTAATTCTTAATGCCATATAAACAATGCATTTCCCTTGATTAATTTGTGTGATTTAAGCGCAACACACAAAACGATCAAGTAACTGTTATTTCCGTGCCTAATGTGTCTTTTGAACATCGTGTACTTCCATGCGAGATACTTTTCGTTAAACAAATACGCGAACGGCAGCTTAACTGGGCGTAGTTCATACGTTTTATTTCGTTTATCTTATCTTATATATGCGTAGAATTTTCCTTTCAAATTCACTTTTTTTTATGTTCCTGTTCTGTGCAAAGGACGCTAGCCATCTTACTCTATATTTAGTGGGATAAATGAGTAAACCACGTTAATAATAAATGCGAAACAGGGTGACTTTCTTTTGCGTTGACCAAGAGGGAAAAGAAATTGTCCGGTCGTTGTGTAAGTTCGAAACAGCTGTGCCTCCTCGTCTCTGAAATTTCAGTGCAACACTTGCAACGGATACAATTGAACTTAGATAATTTATTCTATATTAGAATGAAATAAGAATATTGTACAGTTTTAACTTAAATAAATTGTATCGAGAACGAAGATCAGCGCGCAATGAATGTTTCAGTTCGCGTCGAAGCACAGCAGATCCTTAACTGTTAAGATTAGTTTTATTTTTTACGATTTGATAACGAGGATATATTGGTTGAAGACTGTAAAAGCGACAGGGGCGAAACGTTCGCGCCATTCATAAATATTGTTTGTAAACATAAAAGAAAGAGAACACGCAATATTTTGTAGAGCTTCTGATCGATTAGCAATATTAAGTTCTAATTGAAACGTTCTCGTATGTAGTATTTAATATGATTTAGTGCGATTACACAGTCTAAGCAATTGGAATTGATCGAAGGAAACATAATATTTCATTTCTGTACGTTTACTTTGTTACTTTCCGAACTATACTTATTATCGACTTCCTTTTCTACTTGGTTATTACTTACAAACTAATGAATAGTTCCATTTACTTCTCACTTTATCGTAAACTTGCCATAATTGTACAATTGCGAAGAAGTAGAGAATGAGACACAGGAAAAAGGAGAAATGTGGGTACAACTTCCAAATTGACCGTTAATACTTAGCCCTGCTAATAGGATACATATCGATATCATGAAATCTTTCAAACAGTGAGGAACTTGACTTGTTATAATTATAAGGCTATAATTAATTTGTACAAGATCAACCTATTGTAATAAAGAAAACAATCTTGCCTAAATATTGTCTTATATTTCCTCCAAAGCACCTCAACCACCTTCCATTTCTTCTCGTATTTCAGTCATTTCCCGAGTTATAAAACAGAGTTGTCTTTTGTCACAACCAACGTTTTCAACTCACAATAAGTCTAAAAAAAGATTTCAATGCTAAGATGGATACCACTATCGGGCAAGTGAAAGTACTTTCGACTTATCCCGACGCTAACTCGATTAGTTAGCGAAGCAACACCGTTCAATGTTACGTGGTCAAGAGTACAATGGTGGGCCATTTAAGTAAGAGTGTCACATAAATAGTAAATTTGCAACGAAAATCAGTATAGATAAGTCGAGAAACCCATAATAATTTAAAAATAGAGTTTATAAAAAAAATCAAGAAGTATGAAAATATACAAAAAATGTGTTTTCTACGAAGAAATATAGGTATATTGCTTGTTTAGAGCATTCTGAAAATTTTGGCGAGTTCTTGGACTAATATATCAGGAGCACATGAAACCGAAAGAGGTATTCTAAATTTCAGCTTCGATGGCGTTGCCTTAAACATTAAAATAACGAACAAGAGCTGCGCCTTTCAAGGGACTTCTGCGCCACTGGGTTAAACAGTTCTCATAAATACGCTGTGTTAAAAAAGCGCTACAGTATTGACACCTTGAAGCATGTAATTTCTGGACAGTATTCCATTGGAAGAGGTAAATTTTCCGTAAATTTAGATGAAACCAACTTCTATTTTAATTGATTACTTTAAAATTTCTAGTTGGAGGAGCTAAATTTTTCGTACATTTAGTTGAAACTATCTTCTGTTTTAATTGGTTACGTTGAAATTTCTAGTCTTCACGCTAGTGGTGTTGTGATCGGCTTCTGGTCTGAGTCGACAACGTTGTATGCGGCAACATAGACGAGGTATAGGATAGACCTATCACCTTGGGCGGTATTCACAGTCGCGTCTTGAGATCAAGACCATCTCAAGCATTTGCTTAAGATGCCGCCTAGATTCATAGCTGCGTCTTGAGGTCGTGTCTTGAGCATTTGCTTGAGGAAAATCTTTTTCAAATAAGTAAATCCTTGTATGACGTCACATGTGTCAAAATAGACGGTAAAACGAGGTTATATTTTCAAGACGACGTTTTACATGTCTTGAGACCGTCTTTTGAGATTCCACCAGAAGAATGTCCGGAGTAGAGGGGGAACATCTACGGCAGTGGCCGTATGTGTGCGTGATGATTCCATCACCCATGTACCGTCACGTGATAGTCCCCCTCCACTCCAGAGATTCTATTCCCCGGCAACGCGTTGAAAGTTTAAACTATCAAATACTTCCGCCATTACCTGCATAAAGGACGCGAAAAATGGATTTTGTAGACTATATCGACATTAATATTGATATTAACGATATTGACGAAGATGATTATATAGCGGACAATACAGTCGTTAGAAGGTATATTCGGGACGTGCAAAATCCATTTGAATATTACGATGAAGATGAATTTAAAAGGCGATTTCGATTTAATAAGGACTCTGTATTACATGGTATTTTACCGAGAATTATTGAAGGACTGGCGAAAATAAATAATCGTGGCCTGCCGATTGCCCTGCAATTGCAACTACTTGCATGCTTACGCATGGTATATGGGCCATCACGCATGTGACAGGGTGATCCTGGAGCAACTGGACTTTTGAGAAAAAATTGCGAAATTTCAAAATTGATCTTTGTTAAGTTTATGCTAAAAATGGGAATATTTTTCAATTTCGATTTTAAATTTTTAATTAAATTGGTACTACAAAACGTTAAAAAGCGAGAAGGGTATATATTTTTCTTTACCACCATCCCAAAATTGCCCCCCCCCTTGATACCTGTTACATAAAAACAATATTCTTTATTCTATCGTATCGAAGTCCTGGAAGTCATCGTGAGGCACCACGGGGGTATCCTCGCCATTCCGGAGACTCTCTGCTAAACTGTTCCCCCGGCATTGCTATAATATAACCTCGACGCTCACACGCATTACAGTTTAGTGGTTGGGTTTATATATTAGTTCATTATATAAATCAATATAAATCAATTTTACATCTAATTTCCTTGATTATGCTCCGAATTACGTTGTTCCTGAAATCATTATAAAGCACCGCGAGGGGTTATCATCGCCATTCCGGAGACTCTTCGATAAACTGTCCCCCCCGGCATCGCTATAATATAACCTCGACGGTCATACGCATCACTCACTCACGTTCGAGTATCCTACTCCGTCGTCCACCAAGGAACGAACGGAATATCCGTCATCATTGGTTGTTCTAACAGAATTATTCCGAAAGTTTCCGAACGTGAATGAGCAAATGCTTGAGTAAATGCTTTATAAAGTAAATGAATACGTCATATAAGCAATCGCTTATTCCAAGCAAATGCTTCAGATCATCTTGAGCAACGACTATGAATACCTGATGTCTTCAGGCAAACAAGATCGTCTTCTAGAAGATGATCTCAAGCATTCGCTCAAGACGCGACTGTGAATACCGCCCCTTATGGATGTTCGTATCGCCACACCATCGACGAAGTATAGGATAGACCTATCGCGCAATGTAATTTTGTGTCACACGCTCGGGGGGCTCGCGAGCCGCCTTATCATTTTCGAGTCACACTCAACGTTATTGACTCGATCTAAAATACGATTACAATGCTACGAGTGGTAGGAATTAAAATTAAACTTTATAATGTTATGACTAATTTCAAAAATCATGTTGCACAATTCCATTCACTAATAGATTTTCGTATATGAAATAAATATGTATATTGTAACATTTGTCCTATTTACTATAATAGACAAGTCAGGCTACTAAAAATATTTTTCTTATTACAGGTGAAACTTGGGAATATTTCGACGTGGACAGCTACTTTATGTGGGCCAAATGATGGAAACGTCCAACAATGAACACAAGAAAATAGTGATTTTATATAATTTATACTTTATTTTAACGCTGTACACTCCTCTTAGGCGAATAAATTGAGAGAAACTTGAAACAAACTGTATTACAATTCAGAAACACCTTTCACATATTCCTATCCAAATTCCAAACTTGCAATTTCAAATATCTATGGTATTTCCTTAAAAATACCATAGTATGCAGCATGCGTGCATTTTTTAAAGCAATTCTTATATCTGATTAGAAGTGATCTGATTTGACAAGCACAGCTACCTATCGGCTCGGTTCTCACCGATTACCAGGTCTCACCACGAGGAGGTTGCTACGTTTCGAGACCCGTAGAGAGATAGATGGAATCAAAGTTCCGTCGATCTCCCTGTACATGAAAACCTTAACCTACTAAATCAAAGAGATGGACGGAAAAGATGTTCCATCGATCCCTTCGGTTTAGATATCGAATCTAGGGAACTGCCAAGCAATCACTCGATTAAAATAAACTCAGCAAAGAGGGAAAGACAACGATGAACATGAAACGAGTATTGGATGGCGCAGTTCCTACCACCCTAATGTCCGAATCGAAAGGGAAAAGCGCTCGGCGTCTCCCAGGCGATTCCTGTTGCTCCGACTCGTGCGCGGTGCGACCCGCCAGGAGCAACACTAGGTGTGACCTGACTCAAGCCGGCTTACGCGGAGATTGGGCAATCGGACCAGGAGACTTACGCAGGCAGTGTACCAAGCGGTACACCCCCTACGCCCGAAATCAGAGATGAGGAGCCAACGAAAGCGCAACAAAGCTAATGATTCAGTGACTACTTGGCAATTTTACATGGGGCCTTAAATACTTCATTGTATAATAAATTAACCTAGGCTTCCTTAGATGTCTTCTTTCACTACCACTGTTCACTATCACTTTTCCGTGGACCTGAAATGCTGAAACAATCAACTGCATTATATTAGTAATAGTGTGGTGGGCTTTAGAGGAAACTAAGGACATACTTATTCGGTTGGTGCCGATCGAGATGATTTGAAATGTCAGCAGAGCAGGCACAAGCATGCAGAGATACCATCGTAGAGATACCTACACGAAGAAGAGCAGGAAATATAAATCCATCGACGAGATGCACGAGAGGGAACAAATCGTACAAAACCATCGAAGAAATGCATCATGTAAAATAAATCATGTAAACCCATCGAAGAAATGCATCAAATAAAATATATCATGTAAACCTATCAAAGAAATGCATAAAATAAAATGAATCATGTAAACCCATCGAAGAAATACATAAAATAAAATATATCATATAAACCCATACAAGAAAATGCATCATGTAAAATAAATCATATAAACCCATCGAAGGAATGCATAAAATAAAATAAATCATGTTAACCTATCGAAGAAATGAAATATAATCGGTCAGATGATGCAAACCCATCGAATAAATACATGAAAGAGAACGACTCATGCAAAAATCTGCAAAGAAATGTATGAAATAGGACAAATTGTGAAAAACAATCGAAGAAAGCAGTTAAAAAGGAAGAGAAATCGGTTTTGGCCTTGGCAGAATAATAACACTTTGTGTGGCTTTTAACGAAAACGAATAGTTCATCGGCACCAACCGAATAAGCTAACTTAGGTCAAGGGGCCGATGGGGTGAAGGAAAGACCAAGGCTAAAACCCTGATCAGATCCCCGGGAAATCCAGGTTGTCCAGTAGGTCCGAATAAGTAGGTCCAGGTGAGTCGGGAACTCCATTCCAGGGGGCCAAGGGGATGCAGGAAGTCCAGTAGGTCCAGTACGTCCAGGTGGCTCGGCAGCTCCAGGGTCCCCGGAGGTCCTCCAGGCTCGGAGGACCGACGACGACTGAGTACATGGAGCTCCGTGATCTCCCTATATACACTTCAAGAAACCATGTCCCCCGATCAAAACAAGGTCGACGGTTGATTACAATTGCGAAATCCAACGAATTCTTCGGCAAAAATGGATTTTCCGCTAAAATATCCATTCGAGTGGCTATTGCTATGGCAAATGATGTTAACAACATTTGCACTAACCGGCCAGTATAAATTATTATTAACTACGATCGATAGAACTCGAGATATCAAGCAATTAGTGACATTTGGCCTTGGATTTGTAAATGATTTTCTACGCCGAATGAATTCTCTTTTATTCTCAATGTTTAATCGTTCAATAAATGAATGTTAATGCTTATACATATCACATAGTATCATTTATATTTATAATGTATAAATACATTTTAGTTGAACTTGGTGTAAATGAATAGTTGGAAGAATATGAGTAACATACTTGTTTCTCCCCCTTAGTTACTAACATCGACGAAGTATTCAATTTCTGAAAACATGAATCCTGTTAAAAAGTGGAATCTCAGTGGAATCCTGTTAAAAAGCCTCCCACATGGTCCAGTAATCGATGAAATTGATGCTCGAATTGAGAAATCACGAAATAATATGCACTATGATATACACACACTTCACTGAACACTGAACCGATGAATTTCTCAGGGCTAGACAAAATCTTATTTCGCATAGCGGGATTCAAAACTAACGCGATTTGCAGTTGCATCTTTGCATCCCACGGCATTCATGCATGATACAACTTTCTGCGAGGCTTTTAAGAATTAGATTTTACTGTAAATTTCAATGTCGGCGGTAAACTAATACTCGGGGCAAATAGAACCCAATTATTATTACTTCACTAGAATGATTAAACAGTGCATTAGAAACTTGCGGGACTGTCAGTAACAGCGTGCATTTTTAATACTTTTAGGCGTACGATACGTGAAAGGGTTTTACTGCACGCAAATTACTAATAACCAATGTCACCTTGCAATTTATAGCTTACACGGGCTTTGAAGAAATACCATTTTTGAGCGCCATAGTCTCTTGATCCCCGAAATGGATTTCCGGAAAAAATCCGCGTGAGTCGTTGACAAGCCGAGCCAAAGCGTAGCAAAGCGAAAACCCACCTCTATGTTAAACTCTCACTCTAAACAAGTCACACGTATACAACCATGCACACACCTTTCAGCATTTCAACACAGTCAGTGTTGGTGAATCCGTGTGATGGTTGTCGCGAGGTCGTCTGTTTATTATGATATTATCACGGCGATCCTGGGACCCTTGGCCCTGACTTGGGCAGATCGCCTGCGTTTCCGTTAGTAAATTTATAAGTTTACAACGGTCCCAGGTCTACGAGGCGCGGACTGACAGACGTTTCGAAAAATACAAGGCGCCCTTGTGCGTCCTTGGTGGCCCGGCAACGAGCTAATGCTCAACAAGTACGCATGCGTCGCGTTTTATTTGAAACGGTATGCTTATATAGGGTGTATTAAAATATGCTTATATATATAAAACTATACATATGTCATACATATACGTATATAGTTATGTATTACTTATAGGGTAGATGTCCCAATTACTGACAGTGTCCCTATTACTGTCACTTTAATTATTTTACTTAATAGTGAAATAATGCGTGCAAAATCGTAAGGGAAAAAAATTTTAATGTTAAATTAGGTTTCCGTGTTAGATAATAATAGAGAAGCATTGCATACTGATATTTATAAATTAATATTAAAAGGTGAATGACAGTTTTAGGGACATTGGACTTCCTTATACTTTTTCAATTAATTAGCAATTAAAACATACTGTTTATACTATAAAAAAAATTTCTTAGATAAAAGAGTTGTTAAGCATTAGTATGCTGCAACTTGGAATGATTTTGAGGCTAAATAACTTCTGAAATAATTAACGAAAGTTATGCGATGAGCTTAATGTGGCAGTAATTGGGACATCTACCCTATGTATGTACTTACATATGAGCCCCTCAATTGACGAGTGGCATAAGTTTTACCAAGTCTTAAGAGACCAAAATATTATGTTGCAATTACGTATTAACGTTTCAAACGTCAAACTTAACCATAAAAAAATATAAAAGAGGCAATGCCTCTTACCGATAATATGTCACTCTATCAACCAATCACCGATCGTCCACCACCACATGCGCAGTACCATGCAGCCCCCTTACTTACACGAGCTTAGGCCACGCAGCTCAATGCTACGTCCATTTAATTTTTAAGTCCATGAATATAGCGCCTTGTTTTTGGCGGGTTGGATACATTGATACGGCATTCCGCGCCAAATCAATAATTTCTTGCGCTTTATATCAGAGAATTTTATAAAATTGAACTGTAATGTATTCCACGTGAAATTAGTGCATCCCTGCATCTGATTCTCCCATAAAATGTTTGGGTCTATCCTATACCCCGTTTGTGGTATTATGTCCATTTATTTATTTCAAATTAATAACCGTATTACAAAAGACAATTTTCATTCTGAGACTTCGAGCTGTAGGCATTTAACATTCCTTCTTACATTTATGGTGAAATAATGGCTATGTTAATAGATAATACAAACGTATCGATGGATACCTATAAACTGTCAATATATCCATGATATATACATGCAAACAGTAATTGTAATATATACATACAACGAAAACAGCATCAAATAAGAATGAAAGCTGCAGACAGTTGAAGATGGTAGTGTATCACAGTAAAACAGATCTCTTTCTAGTGTATTCCGCTAGTGAACCTGTTTTAACTGCAGCTATAGCATCGATATTTTGTTTCCACGATTGCCACGTTCGTTAAAACTTTCTCCCGCGAGAATGCACATAGTCTATGATTATTGATAAGCGAAGAAGAATAATTAAATGGAGACACAATAAAGTAAAATGAAGACAGTTAGAAATAAAGATTATTATTACAAATATTTACAATTAGTGTATGTAAGTAAGATCAGCTCGATCTATGCACAATAAAACATTCAGAAATTATACATAACCGCTGATTATCTTTTACAATATGATTGTTGAAACACAATTTAAAAAATAATTTTTTACTTTCACGCCATTATGCTATACCTTAATTATCTTAAAACGTATTACCTCTTACGTCTGTAGATTAGAATACCCTTGCACGTTGAAAAAGAATTTTGATTTGTCTTGGAACAATGCGTATATACTTAGGAGAAATGGCACTCTGATTCACGGGTGGAATGACATAATTTCCTTCGTTTTTATAAACCACACGCCCCACGTTCATCATTTATCATGAACACACTCGTGGATTAATTTCCGTCATTAGAATGCAGTTGTGAGCTTACTAAACGATGAATAACATGCTCGTTATGAGAGGAAAGTAACTTACAACATTTGCGAACGCACTCTCGTCTTACGCAGCAAATTTAATTTCTTAAACTTGGCAGAGAGAAGGGCTCCGTTGTTGAAGGCGAAATGTATCTTCGGAGGTTATCAGATCAGAACGAAAATTTGTATTTTATTCAATGTTTTTACATTCCAAGTATATGCTTTTCCCTTTATCTTGGCCCCTTCCTGTTCGCAATTCAAATCCATTCGTTATATCGCGACAGTTGGCAATGTTAATTCAAGGGAATAAGAACATGTTTAAGTACCTACGTGTACATATTTAGTTGGTTTTACATTTTGTTACGAGTCCGCGTGTGGCCATTGTCCTCGCTCGGCGTAATTGTATCTACATTGCCCGTGGCTACAATTACGCGTTGGACTTACGCTCGGTTAATAAGATTATTAATTGGTCCGTGTCCGACGTTTGCATTGTACATTAGAAGAATAAAAAGAATATGCTAATAGTAGCTCGTAGAATTATTCACCGCGAGCATGCAGCGGATCAGCGACGCGTGTTATCGTTTAATCCCTTACGATTACGAATTACTTATGAAACTTCAAGACTAGCATTCATCAATGGCCTCCCCTTCAAGCCCGAGACTTCTTGCTCTTCAGCTTGAACCATCCCGCGCTCTTGTTCGAATCACGTGGAACGGATGTCGACCTGCTTAGTTCTGGTTTCGAATTAACGCCCCGTGACTTGGTGGCCAACGATTCCGTGGAAACGGTTCTATCCACCTTCTGCTTGTCCTTTGATTTCAACGTACTGCGATTGATTGTGCCTGCAAGAGAAATTCTAATATTAGTAGGAGCTAGCTTATTGTTAGTTACAACTTACCATTTTCATAATATAAAGTTTCTTACGTTTTCTTACAAGGGGGAGAAGGAGTCAGGTAGCGTTTTACGTAATATTTTTGTAACCTGATTTTTAATATGAGTAGTTTAAAAAGCGATCTTCCATCACACGAGACAGAATTAAACGAATTATATAAACTTTTAAAAGAATTTTGATAACTGAAAAAATACAATGTAAAAAATATTACGTAAGAAAGGGAGAGGGGTTTGGGAATATATGTAAAATCTTACGAATTCTTATACTTGGAAGGGGGGACGGGGTAAGAAATCGCAAAAAATATCCTTACGTAATTTAAAGATGGCCCCAAAGTGAAATGTCCATCGCAATTTCGTTAACTCTTAATTTGCGTTTTATTTTGTCACATAAAATATTGAAGTTTGCAATCAAATTAAAATTTAGTGGCCCTCACAATAAACCGCGGAAATAAACTTGTGTAATAATTTCGAGTTACATTTGGAAGAGTTGCCTTCTATCGTGTTATGCTCATTAAACTGCAGTTGATTATTATGTTTTTGTAATATTTACTGGTTTTGGAGAGATTGTCCTTGCTTCGTCGAGCATCTTTACCCCGACGACTGAGGGTTTCGCGACTTCTCTGCCTGCGTTTCATCGTCGCCATCGGCTTTGGATGCAGTTGTTGATCGTAATTGATTTCGAAGGGCTCCCTGTAGTGTCTCGGCTTCCATGGCGCGAGAACGCTCACGCTCCTTGACACTGTTCTCGTGTGCGATTGTAGGGGTCGATTTAATTCCTCCCTGCTCGCCGCCCTGCGTCTGTCATTGGGGCCGGGTATTTCGCCCACTAACACACAGGAACATTTAATATTTCATTTTCCCGTAAAATGTTTAAATATATATTACAAATATATTCTCTCGTATCTTCGAAATTAACAGACTTACTATCTAGTATGGAGAAAACTTAACTTGAATAATAGAAAAAGTTCCACGTATGCTTCGAAATACATAATATTCGTTTTCTTGAATTCGAAAGATACGCATTCAAACAAAAATACTCATGGTACGTTCTAACCCATCACTACTTTCATCAAATATTACCCGATTGCATGTATACAAGTTGTCAAGCCAAGGAAGGGAGTGAAATAAGGATTCACGAGTGATGGAAGGTTTCTCAAGTCGATTCCGTTGTGGACTCTAGGATAAGTTAGGTGTTTCCAGTGGAGCAGCCTGTATATTCTACCTGTAGCAGCATGAAGGTACACTACGGATCTCTGCGATCTCTGAGAGTTTTGACTCTGCTGGCTGCTATCTCCAGTCGTACTCTCACCGGAGGACAACGCGCTCTCAGCGAGTCTTGGTGGTTTCCGTGGCGGCGAGAGGATGCCCAAATTGTGGCGGCTCGAATTCGTAACGTCACGCCCTGAACAGGCATGGTGGTCTTCGGCTCGTTTGTTTCTGTAACGCGCGAATAATTAGGTACACATCAACTAATTCACTTCGTGCCGCAGTGCTTGGAGCATGGGCATTTTATATCCCACGAATACATCCCCACAAAATAATAACGAGTCTGAAACCTAGACTCGCGTTATGAGTATACATACGCAACCATACACCCAGCCATTTGATTTCAACCGATGCTATCTTTATCAATGAATTTTGAATGAAAAATATAAACTCATACTCTATTATGGGATCAGGAACACCCATAAGAGGGAGCTCGGAATAAAAGACCTCAGGGGGGGAGGGGGGTCGACGTTGGTGGAGTTGGTTAGACGGCTGACCAGTACGCAGAGGATCCGCAAGATCGTGGGTTCGAGTCCCATCACCCGGGGTCCTCTTTTCCGTGGCTTCCGAAAAATATTGAAATCACGAAACCTATTCCTACACTATTTTCCCTTAATCTTCGAATTCAACTTACAATCTGTATTAATTATCTTTATTAATTATACCTTTTCACATTCCACTACGATATTCCTTTCCCACATTGCAATAACTAAATGTTATTCTACATTGAAATACAGTGACCAATGTGTACGCCCTTTGAACTCACAACAATACTGCACAAACTAAATAGTTCCCTCCCCCCTGTCTCCCCTAAACAAACGGCCTGGTAAAACGTTTTACCGACACATCGCTCCTCCGTCGCGCTTCCTACTCTCTCCGTAATTCCCCGACCGCCAGATAACGGGCGTATCAGTCTCACCTGCGGTCTCTATTCGACGAAACAGACTCCTGATCCGTATCGCCGAAGAAACGTAGGTTCTTCTGCACGGAGACGCGCTCAGGCGCGGACGAGGCTTCCTCGTCCTCTGTGCCAGTCGTCATGATCTCGCTCTCCGGTATACTCAGCTTCTTATCCACCGCCTGGAACAATCGAAATATCGTTGATAACGGTCACGGTTCGTAGAAAAATCACCGGGTTCAGGGCAACGCGGTATCGACAGCGAGGGAGGGCATCGATGCAACCAAAGAGAAGCTTGTATCGTAGGCATCATCGACAAGGAGATATTGAAAGGGGGTGGGGGTACAACTAGGAAGACTAAGCGAAAACTAAGGGAAACGTACACTCCGTGTTCACAGAGCGAGAAAGAGTAAGAGCCTCGAAGAGTGCCCAACTGTGCCTCCACGCTGGCTAGACGAAATACAATACACCGAAGCACAAAGGGTGTATTCTTCGCGCGGCTGAGAAAAATCACAACATCCCCGCTCGTTTCTATCCGTGGCGCCCTCATGAGTCATAATCCGCTCGTTTCCCCTCTCCGTCGTGCCGAGGCCCATGTTCGACTGGCCACGATAGATCATCGTCCACGGGCAGATTCACGCGCACGCAATCATCTCGAACGAACGGCTATCGGGCCCGCGGAGCCAGAAGGATCGGGGATATCGGTGCCCTGACAGAGATTATTCCGCGGGCCGATGGTTAAAGCTAGGCAGCCCCCCTGATCGGCACTTAATCTCGCGATTAAATTAAACCACAGAGCGCGGAGTTAGTTAAGCATTTAATCAAACTGGTAATTGGAGGTTGTACCGGCCTAATGGCTCCGTTCCGTAGCGACCCGCGCTGACTGATGAATGCGCGCGCCGCGCAGCGCCGCGCCGAGCCCCGCTCTCCCTGGCTCGCCCCGCGAACCCGATAACCGGACCCACGATCCCACCGCTCGTTATCGGATGCTACCCGCGAAAAATGCCCGACTTCAGAGACTTCCACGGCGTTCAAGTGCCCCCTATTCCCGCGGAAGAAGGAGGGGGGGGGGGGTGGGCATCGTGCGCAGTTGACTTCGAACCGAGTGACGGGTAGCGCCCGCACTCGATGTACCGTCGTAAAATCTTACGACGCACCCCTGGCCCCCGGGTCGAAACTAATTCGCGATTAAACGGCACACATTTAGCTTGATAAATTCTTGAACCAGTTGGGGACAACTGGAGCCTTCTTTCAACGATATACAATATTTTTACCGATGTTATCTGAACTTTCTCAGCGTTCAATCGAGAGGGTACTCCAAGGGGCCGCACTCCTGATAAAGGCTTTCCTTAACACATTACATACCGGCAGCAAATCAAGCGGATACATACAAAATACATACCGGTCAACTCGAACTCTTTGGTAATACCGGGGAGATTGTGAGGAGGAAGTTTTAAATGGAGGAGGATTAAAATTGTTATAACAAGTTTGAAAAAACAAGTAAAATACTGTTACTATTGACAGTACGAGTGTGAATGTGTTTAAAGATTTTTCTACCACCTCCGCGAACAGATCTAAGAAACAGCCGATTTGTAGTCGACCGGTAGATAACCGAAGTGAACAAAGCGCCAAGTTTTAAACTACCAGTCGATAAACGCTGGCCTATTAATCGGCTGTCGGTGAGCCATGTCTTAAAGGCAAAGTTACACTTCACACTTTGAATGACAGTGGCAGTGAATTCATCAAAAGTAGAGACTGGGTCTGCTTTATTCACTTTGGGTGAAATGCAGATGCAGAGAATCTTTGCACCTTTCACTGCCGATGAATCATCCGTGATGCACATCCAAAGTGTAAAGTCTAAATTCGGTTTAAGAAACTCGGAGGAAGCATGGCGACACCGTGGAGGCGTTTATCGCGGCATTGCGCGAGCAGCGAAGTCTCGATGCACAGAGACCATTCCCCACAAAAACATCGCCCACTCGTTTCCAATTTCGGAGCGAGCCTCGTGGATAGATTTCTTGGATTCGATTACCGCGCAGAACCGTTCCGGGTGAATGATGTCACGAAAAGGAATATCGTATCGCGTGGCGTTATTAAAAATGGAAGCGATTCTTAGTGCCAATCCCCTTTAAATAATCAAATCTTCTTGTTTCTATTTCCCGTCCCTCGTTATAGCGGAGGTAAACACTCTCGCAAGCTCTTTTGAAACCCGAAGCTTACTTTCATGTTCGACTTGTTCTTCCTGGAAAGAGACTTGAACCAGCCCTTTCGTTCAGCTTCCTGCCCCTGGTTCTCCCTGGTGAGAGTGTTGCTCGACTCGCAAAAGGTATCCTCTTCTCTGGTGAGCGTGCCCGTAGATCTTGACAGCCTTGTCGGCCTGGGCGGACTGGGACTGCCGCTGGGAGTAGATAGGCGTCTGCGTTGGCTGTACTCCTCCTGGAAAGATATGAAAAGTATACACCAGCGTCCAAGAGAATTCGCGTGTTCCGAAGGGTCTTTCGGTTATTACATCTATAACGCTGCCAACACTGTATTTATAAAAATAGTATTCTTCAAGAACGATTTGCCCCCCAGAAATTCGTTACACGATCACGTTCGTATACTTCCAGATCAACACTTTCAGTGACGCAAGATTAAGCGAAATACCGGTTGAAGTTGTTCAGGGTTTCCCGTTTAACTTGTCCCGGGAAAATATTCATAAACACTCGAACAATATTACCGACGCTTTTCAGAAACTATCAAACACTCCAAAACGTTTCCAAGGTAATAAAATTTAATTTAAAAAGTCCCACACCCAATCTGCGTCTGCTCGCTCAGGGACCGATGGAAATAATCATTCCACAATTTTCCAAGTAGTCTAGGTACGTGTGGGGTCAGCCAAGTGCGAAAAAATTCAACCACCGTAACAATCGAGGGTCGAAACGGGGAGAACGGTCTCCTCTTTTGCGGTGCATTAAGATCCTCGATGCACCGCGATGGGGCGCAATACACCGTACCCGTTGCCAATGTAATCCGATCGACGCGACGGGGTGGGTCACGTGGGTGGTATAGCTTGATTCGAATATAGGTAGCTGGAGGGTTCGAGGTGCCTCTTTTCCCCTCCCTTCTGTTCCAATTATTCCGTTGCCCAAAGTTGTCGGAGGAGGGAAATTAGATGGAGATAATGGCGGTTCCCGCGACCAGCTGAACAAGCGGGAGGGAGGGGTGGGAGGGTGGTACAAGTGTGCTCTTCGATCATCGCGTTTCAGCGGCGTTTCATTCCGCCTTCAGCCCGAGAGATCGCCGGCATAAAACTGCCGGACGACGCGGGTAGACGCGTGTCCGTTTCATTCCCGGCGACGTCTACGTCGTCATTATTATTATCATGTTTCGCATCACCACCATCATCAACGCTGCCACCTCCGTCATTTACCCTCGGTCTCTCGCATGCAGAACGCGCTCCATGGAACCGGACAGCTCCGGGCGCTTTATCGCAACTCTGCCTGTTTATTCATCGATACTCTTACAAAAGAGGGCCAGCACTCCGCCGTCCATCTAGCCGTGCTCTATCCGCGTTCCCGCAACAAGAAAATGCTACACTGCTGGTCGGAAGAGCAGGATTCCCGCCGGGAAAATACAGCCTCGTGTTGCTCACAGCTGTATCCGATTGTCTTCATAGCCTTCATGGTGTACGCGAGCTAATTCGCTCGAGTCTCCCTGACTGCGATCTTTCAGCCGAAGCTGTTTGCGAGACGATTAATTGGAAGGACTTTTTGTGTAATTATTTAAGAATCCAATCGTGAAAATGATAGTTTGCATTCTAAAAGGATGTAAAACTAGGACTTGCAAGAAAAGTTTGATGCAAGAGGACATGGATGACAGCACTAGTTGACCGGCACGAGATGGCTGAGAGTATGCCGTCCCTTCCCGCGGATATCATCACTCCCCGCGCCCATAACCGCGTCTACTTTATGTACTGTCCTTTAGGTCCATGGATAAGATCTATGGTGCAATTGGCACGTAGGTGGCACCCCGTTAGTTTGGGTATTTGTAGAGTTCGGGGAAAGAGTAGCATCGAAGAGTCGTCGTTGGGGGAATTGGTAACGCGACTGGTCAGTAGACAGATGATCCGCGGACCTTGGATTCGAGATCCATCGACCGAGGTTCTCTTTTTCGCCTGCAATAGTGTCGCCTTCATCTCGTTATTCATCCGTCAAACTTCCCATCAGGCAATCTCTGCAAAAGCCTAACTCCGACATGCAGCGAATACACTTGCACTGGTTCCGTATTCTAGCCGAAGATAGTCTGGTCACAGTTCCTCAGGCGCACGACGCAGAGGGCGCGAGCCCACGGTCAAAGGAGAGGCGCAAGCGTTACCAGCGGACCTTTCGATACGCAATATAATAACATATCGCGCGTACGCATCCCCGTCCCGTGGCCGGCGCATAAACTCTTAAATGACTCACAATGAATAGCTCATATCGCGGAATCATCTGCATAGTACAAGCACGGCGCGCTTCCCTCGTACTCTCCATATATACGAGCAACAATATCCCCCTGTATGCTTTCCATAACGAGTCGCAGCACGGGCCGGCGACGACGGCGACGAGGAAGAAGACGGGGGCCATGAAGAAGACGATGATGATGAAGAAGAAAAGAGGGGGTAAAAAGGAGGAGAAGAAAAGAGCAAGGTAGTTTTGTGCCCCGGGGGCATTGTGACCCACGCACCGCCCTGTTAACTCTTACAGCACACATCGCGGCACCGGGCATCCTCCTCCCCCGCTTTCTTTCCTCCTAGGTTCATTCTTCTTTGCCCTCGACCGCTCGCCGGCCTCCTCTATACACTCCGGCTACGGCAGGGAACGCGTTATGCGCGGCTACTCCCTCGCAGGGACCGGCGTGGGCCGCCGAGATTGGGCTGGGTCAGTTACGCTTCCACTCAGCGTCGGGCCCAGCGACGCGTGCGCACGCGTGCTGCCTGCCAGTACGCACCGCGAACGCTAAACACGCCAGCAGCTTCGCCCCTCTCCCCCACCCGACCCGCTCGACAATCGCCCCGTTCGAGCACGTTGTGCGCGCGTCGTACGTGTGCACGGTGTTTTGCGCTATTAATGGGCAGCGGCCTCCTCGTATATCCATGATGTGCGAACGAAGTTTTTACGAAGATTACAAGCGGAGACACTTCAAAGTATCTGGAGAATTTTAAATTACGAATGGCAAGTCTCTGTTTTGGTGCTTTTGGGTCTACACGCCCCACTGTGGTTTTAGAAAATGATTATGGGAATAGCTGTGGGTTATCTTAATTATAAAAAGTGTAGACGAGGTGGTGGATAAACCATTTCTGACTAAGAAAAAGATTTATATCGAAGAGGTTAATGCTGTTAACGAAAACTGGAAATGGATTTCTCCTTTTCCAATGAATCCTACAGCTTTCCTTTTGAACACGCTGATGATAACTATAAACATTGATAATTCACACTTAAGTAAAGAAACTATCTCCTAGATGTTTCTTTTCTTCCTACACCCTTCATTTAGAAGAATACTGCCGACCAATAATACCACGAACACCCCGTGCACATATTTCGAGCGTGAATCCTGTAACCTGGTGCGCGCCCTGTTCATCCTCCACGCATATGTAATTCTGCAACATTAAACCGTCCGCCGTAGGTCAGCGTAGATTACGCATAAATCCAGGGGCGAGGCGATTTACGACGTCAACCGACACCCCTTTTAACCTCGCACACTTTCCCCCTCCCTTCGCCCGACCAAACTTTTTGGCAAAGCAAAGAACCCGCTCGCGCCACGCATCTACTTCGCTTTTGAAGCGCGGAACGCACCCGCAAACCCTCTGACAGCGTCTTTGAATCACCCTCTACAAGAAACTCTCAATAATCGGCGTTTACCTGTACATAGTTGGTAACCAGCCTCCAGCATCAGGCAGCCGTCTAAAGTTTACCCCGCAACTCTGTTGCACACGCATCGCACTAATACGGTAGGATCGACATTAACATCTACAAGATTCTCATCATCGATAACATGGAGACGAAGTGGGGCTCGAAATGGCCGCGTAAATTCTCCCAATTAAGCTTTCCCCCCCTCACCCAACCCCCTCGAGCCGCGTCCACGCTGGGAAACGCTCGCGCGTTTTAACGAAGTCGATCAGCATCTATGCACACCGGCGAATCTTCCCCCTAGCCCCTCGGCTAGTTTCATTTTTCCCTTTTCATTTGCTCCGTAAGACGTCCTCGGCTCGCGTACGCTCGCGGGCAAAAAATACTTGGGGGGGGGGGGGGGGGGAGCAAAAAAGAAGGGAAAACTGTTCATCTTAAATGGAATGTACGCAGATTGAAAGTAACTCTCCAGCGGATCCCGGCCGGTCTTGGAATTTCTTTTGGAATATCGGACCGCGGCGGTGCCGGCCGGGCACGGGATTACAGCGTGGTATCGTAAAACCGAGCGAGCAGCACGGGTGTTTAAGGGAATTGAAAGCGAAGGAACCGAGGCGAAGGCGGCGACGAGAAACAAGAATGCACACGGGGGCAGAGAGAAAGAACGAAGGGTAATAGGACGCGCAACCGTATAATGTCGGCGCGATAAAAAGTATAATGAGAGGGAATCCCGCCGCTGTAAGTACAAAGGGAATATTACAGTAAGATCTGTAACGTGCCAAGCCGCAAAATAAACGAACCATCGGGCGTAATGGGTATCGAGGCTGGGTGTCTGTCATCGTCTATCTTGTACTTACAGGCCGATCCTAGATCCTGGGACGGGCTGTGGATCAGCGAACGTTATCTCAGTGTCACATGCGGCTATGGAAAGGTTGCTGTTTATAGGGTGAAGACACCAGTAGTCGACCATGTATCAGTAGTCGACCACTCTCCGAAAAACATGAAAAATAAGGTTTTTAGAAGTGACGATCTTTTGAACAAAGTGCAGTTCTCTAACTGCACTCCAACTGCACTCTCTTCAAAAGATCGTCAATTCCAAAAACCTTATTTTTAAATACATGAAAAACATGAAAAATAAGATTTTTAGAAGTGACGATCTTTTGAACAAAGTGCAGTTAGAGTACAGTTAGAGAACTGCACTTTGTTCAAAAGATTGTCACTTCTAAAAACCTTATTTTTCATGTTTTTCGGAGAGTGGTCGACTACTGATACATGGTCGACTACTGGTGTCTTTACCCTAGTCAAAATGCAAAACGTCTTGTTAAATGTCTGTTGCGAATGATATGGAAGATCGGTGAACGCAGGGAAATATACGGTTTCATTTAAAAATAATGCAGACGTGGATTGCAGAAGTGTTGGTGCATTGGCAACAGGTAGTAGAAAATGAAATGGGTTAATCCAGTGTTTCCCAACGTGGGGTACGCGTTTCCTTTGGGGATACCGCGTGAGTGTTCAGAAGTCGCTAGATATAGTAACTAAAAGGTAGTGCCACTCTGTGTATTCCGGGCGAATGCCAAATTGTTTTTATATCACTCTTTGTGTTTATAAATATATTTAATTTATAAATACAAAATTTAATATATAATGTTCCAATTTTTATACTATAACTATAGTTTTATCTGTCTATACAAGGTGTACGCCAGTAATATACACATTTCCAGGGGGTAAGTGGAGCATACAAGGTTGAGAAGCACTGGGTTAATCTGCGCGCCAAAATAAGAGTAACAGAATCGCAGTGGCTGTGTCGTGTTTTAGTTACGAACGTTTGAAATCTCTCGTGAGAAACACCTGAGGCCCTGCGGTTCGGCAGAATTTGTCGCTGCGGCGCATGCGCGGTTTTTTATGATTCGGCTGATCGCCGAATTGCTGTTCTTCAGGAGTCCCTGACCTGAATTTTTAAGTATTAATAAATTAAAAAAAAAACGCCTCCACTGTAGTTTTATTACTACTTCACTTTCGTCTTATTTTGTCACAGTACCTATATCACTTATTTAATTTTCTATTGCCTGTTGCTAAATACTTTATATCTCCTTCTACCAAGTCCCCTTGTTCTTATGGAGAAATGAGCTACCGCCCGATCTAGTTCCTATAATCATCTTGTAGGGTAGTTCACCTACACAAGACGCGTGTAACTGCGTGCAACCGCTGGCCAAACAGACCTGCAAGAGCGTGTGGCGAGGCGAGCAGCCGAGAATAGCGAAAGAAAGCCAGGGAAAAAGCCGTGAGACGCGATGCAAGAAGCGTCGATCTTGAATATCGCGCCGACAGAGGATGAGGACGCGCTTGGATCTCTGGTATGCGCATCGGGGGAAAAAGCAACCGTTCTTCCATATGTTTATTCGTGCTCTTCGAAAACTGTTTTCTCCTCCTTTTTATTGGAGGAGCAGACCCGTTTTCCCTGCTTATTATCTTAAACTATGTATTAACGGTTCATCTGGAGTCTCTCTTTCATGCAGCTCATGTTGTTAGATATATTTTTATAATAGAGGGTATATTAGAACATTCCATGACAATCCTGAGGAATAATTTCACCACCAATCCTTCATTCAATCCCACAAACCAACTCTTCTATTCGAACTTTCAACTTCAACTTAATTAGAACTTGAATTTAGCTAGAAGGTATACTTGGAGAACAGAGGGTTAAATATCTCGCCACGACTTCGCTAGATTTCTCCCACGCCCACGATACTTCCACGACTCTCCGGCGTAGGTAACCCAGCGCGATGCCAACACTTGACGCATCTAGCCCAATTTCGCACCAGAACCTACAGTCACTTTCCCAACCGTTCACTTTCTATGGTGAGAAGGAATAAATCTTAGAGTGTAAAAAATAAGCAGGGATTGATCCCTTCGAGCATGATGCCCGCTCGTAAGGTTCTTGTTGTTACTAGCGCGCGCAAGGTCGTCCGCGTCGCCGTTGCAGCAACGTCGGGGCCTAGCCACGAGGTTTCTAGGAGGCCGTGGAAGAAAAGGGCGAAGAGAGCGGCGTCACCGGTAGAAAACCGGATGCACACTTTTGCGCCCGTGTTGCACGGACGAGCGACCACCGCCGCTGCCATTAATAATCGAAGCTCCACGCCGGTGGGTGGGTGGGTGGTTGGTTGGCGGTGCGGTTTACTTTCTTTGGAGCGGTAATACTTAGGTGGATCCACCGCGGTACACTTGCCCGCCTGTCAATGGGTATACACGGGGCATCATGGGAAAGTCGGAGTTCCTCGGTGGATCATTTCGAGGCTATTCGAGCGGATCGGCCGGAACGCCCACGGACGGGTTGCCAGGCTGGCAGGCGCGCTCGCGCATGCCCCGTGGACCGCGCACGTTGCACGCTGCCCTGCGTCCGGCTTGATGTATCTCCATCGGCGCTTATAATTGATGAAATGACACCGCGGCGGAGGAAACGGACGGCCGCGGCTATCGGGCGCTCGCGATCGGCACCGCCCCGGGAACTTGCTACATAGTCCGCGGAACTACATAGTCGGCGCGGCGGTGCCTCCGTGAGAGTAGACGAAGGAGGTAGCCGAAGAAGAGAAACTTACAATGGGAGCGACCGCCGTGGCTGCTGCCCCCGTCGCCGATGCCGATGAATATTAACTATTCCCGATCGTGACGAGATCCTCTCGGCGTTCTCCCGTACGCCTGACTAAACCGGCTGCTGATTGAAGCCTATTTGCAAGTTCGCGCGAAAATATGCGGCCAAATGGAATACAAAGTACTGGTCAATATAACCTTTCTCGTAATTGCGATAGCTCCCCGGTGTCCCGAGTATCGAGCTGAACAGAAATGATACAGCAGGGTTCTAGATCGCAATGAAATAATGATCTGTGATCACGGTCTCTCGAATTCTTCGCAAAGTGTCTGTTCGTCTTTTAAATTGAAGTTTCGATGCTCGGGGGAACGTTGTTTGCAAAATGCTCACTTCGCTGATTGGGTAAGGTGGTTGGAATTGAATTTATAGTGTTTCGGTGAAAGTAGTGATGGGTTCGAACACATCGCGAGTATTTTTGTTTGAATGAGTTATGCTTGAATTCGATTTCTACGTTAAGTGAAAGTTTCGTGTGAGTGCCTTGACTGGTACACTAGGGTATCTCGATGAACATTAATTATTCAGGTCCTGACGATATTTTGCCAATGTCTTTCTCTGTTTGAATAAACAGCTGCGGATTGAAATATCCTAGCAAATTCTCGCGACCACACACCGCTTCCGTTAGCTAGTCTCCATCCCGTTGTGCTCTGGCGAAAACCACTCGTAACGCTAGGTCGGGAAAATTATTATTGACAATGCCGGCGATAGATTTGTTGACTCACTCAGATTTTCTCAGATTTCTCGTCACTTTTGACGACACTTATGTTACCTACTTTCTGTTGTGGGATTCCTTTCCCTATTCTCTGTTCGTAAATTCTAATGAGATGCGCTGGAATTTATTATTCCTCCTGTATCACGATACACAAATTTAAGTAAAATAAATTAGTAGAACTTCCTCAACAAATGCTTAATATCTGGCGGACTTTTACCTACTTACAAATTGCAATGTTCAGACTCTAGTGGTATTTGGAACGACTTGTTGGAAAGAATTGGTTGGTACTATTTTTATTTTCATGATAAATTTCGTACCACTGCATTCCTCCAAGTGAGATCTTTTTAAAGCTACATATGCACTGATTAGTCTAAAATATCTTTACAGATCTAGCACTGCCTGTTCATTAAAATCAGCAACATTTTATGCGGTACCCTTGCGACTGCATAAGGAAGTCGCTGTGAACCAACCCAGCCTTCAAAGAAATTCTAAAATAACGGAGGTAAAAACTCCGTCGTTCTCACAATCGCTCAAAATACTAAGAACCAGCCTTCTCCAGCGCGCCCTTTTCCCAACCACAAAACGCATTCTCAGGCTACGGTATCTTACCGCGAATTTAATGGCGCGCGCACATAATGCAATAGGAACAAACGCCGTGCGCAAACGGATCAATTGTTAAGACATCGAGTCAAGCTCCCTTATCACTCTACGTCGTTTAGCATTTCGAAATTATAAAAAAAAAACAGTGAATTCCGTTCAAAGCTTCCCTTTCCAGTGGATGTAAATACATTCCTAAGTAGGTACCCAAATTTTAAATTCAAATATAGTATCTAAATATTCTTTTTTTTTTAATTTCAGATTTCATGTTTATCACTGCGAAGATTTGATGTGATTCATACGGTGCCATACAAGTTACGCTGTAAAGAAGATTAGTGCGGATTGCTTAATTAACGAACTCCGCAGTGCCGTTTACGAGCGCATGTAGAACGCCATTATACTGAAATTAGACGGTTAAGGAAAACGGGAGATGATAGTGGGAGGAGACCCGGAACAGGGGTTCCAGCCTCACTCGATACTAACGAGACTAGTAATGTGCTCTGTTTCGTAGTAAAACGCAACTGTAATACGTTTCTACTGGCTCATTAGGAAACACGGATTTCCTCGAGCGTTCGGTTCTTTTCCGCGTTCCTCCGATTCCACGAAGGCTGGCTCTACAGTCTACTGTGTTCGAACCATGTTCGAGATTAGTTTATTTCTAGCGGGTCGGGCGAAGAAGGCTCTATAATTTGTGACTTCCATAGGTACCTAAATTAAATTTACCACATATCGCGAAATACGAGGATTCTCAGTATCGATGCACCATGTACCATGTACCATGTACCATGTACTACACGCGTGTTCTCTTCTCCCCTCTTCTGACACTGGAGAACCCTCCGTGCTGATTTAATTGTAATTAACATTTATATTCCTAAGTGTCTATTTACATCTTCTTTATACAATTTTTTAAATCCCTCTTTTAAAAATGAATAATGCTTCGGCTATTTGGGTTAAGTCACGCAGAAAGCTACTAACCTCCAATGACCTGAAATTGAGTAAATTTAGTTTGAAGATTAATTTAATTGTTAACGAAAAATGGCTTTATTTCTATTGGGTATAGTTTAATTCTTGTTATTATTTTTCAATGGTTTTGAATGGCTTATTTAATAGCGAGTAGTATAATTACTATTATTTTAAATTTTCTGTAATTTTGGTTTTTAAGTCTAAAATGGAACTATGGCTTGGTAGTTTTAATAGTTGTATAATGTAAAAGTTGTTCTATGGGTTGGTACATTTTCGCAAAATAAAGATCATAGGGGATCCGTGCTGTGTATGATCTAAGTTTTCAAGTCTGTCCTCATCAGCTGAATATTTAAAAAATCTTAAACCCTACTGTTTCTCAGTGATTCTCAGTGATTTGAATACCCCAGCGCAACCTCCTACCTTTTCCAAGCGAGCAACTTCAAAGAAACGCTGTAGACAAAGCGACAAACCGTTTAGGAAGCACCATTCCTTAAGGTTCCCGCGAAGGGAAAAATAGCAGAGGAAACGTCGCAGCTTGAAATGGCCATGTCGGGCGTACGCAGCGTTTACTCAAGAACCAGGCTACCGATCGAGTGGAAACGTCCACCTCCCTGGCAAGAAGAAGCAGTAACCTCAGTCGAGGATCTAGATGGGATCGTTACAATGTCGGCTGAGACAGAGTGGCGTGAGTCGTGGTCGCTCGTCGGAATGAATGTTACCGTCAGCCACCACGAGACACCTCAACGATCACGCGAAACGAAATCATTTATATACCGAATGACAGACTGCGCTTATTCATCGGCGGGCTTTTTAAATAACTCGACATCAGAGAGAGAGAAAACCGCTGCGTTCACTCGCGGAATGCACGAAAAACGTCCCTTTGACAAATGATTACTTTCCTTTTCACGAGACTTGTGGGTCACGTCTGTTCGTTCAGAAAGTCGCACTAACAATAAGTAGGTCACTTCACGATCAGTATCATTAGTAGAATATGCAGCGGGTGATGCTACGTGACAAAATAAGATAAAAACTAAGAATAACGAAATTGTGTTGAAGGTTTCCTATCTTGGATATTAGTCTTGTAAAATTCGTGTTAGGGACGCCTGAAGCACGGCAACTCGGAAATCAGCGGCACGCGTTGCGCTTGCGTAGGTCAGTATGGCCGCGCACCGTCGTCGTTCAAAAGCAACGACGCATGCGCAGCAACTTACCCCGTACAAGTAGTGACTTGAGGCGTTTCTAAATTTTGAATTATTAATAACTAAAAAACGGAGTCTCCACCGCGATTTCAGCATTCTTGATATTACATACTAGGTACTTAGTGACGTGACGGTGTAACGATATCGTTCCGCGTCGAGAGCAGCTCTCTCTTTCTCCGGAGGAAAAGGGCTTCCAATTGCTTCCTGGTTTCTCGATAACAGCCTCCACACTGTCTCGGGACGATAATTCTGGATTAACAACAGGACGTCGGTATCGATTGTTTATCGTGTGAAAGCCGTCCGTGAACGATCGTCCATTACGTTCGCCATGTTGCACGCCGTTCCGCTGCTGCGGAGGGATGGTCTCGAACCTTTTCTCGGTATCTGCCCTCGGTAATCTCGCAACCAAGGAGGTTCTCTCGCTGGATCCGGAAATTCATGAAATATCGACTCTGAACGCTGTACGATTGCGAGAAAATAACGATGAGGGGGATCCAGTCATTTTCAGCGACGTTTAAATACTTACCGTTAGAAACGGAGCCGTCATATTTTTCGTCTATACTCTATAGGCTCTTGGTTCTTGTAAGAAGTGCAAAGGAAGTTCTAGAAATCGCTTTTCAGTAGACAAATTAGATCCGGTAGCATGGAGAGTTGATACAGGGACCGTTTCGTGTATTTTAGAAATAATCCCACTATTCTTTTCCTTTTTTTGCTTGTGACTTGCATAAATCGGCAAATTACGGCACGGAACGCGTGGTCCAAGCTCGCAAGGGGTGCCTCCTTGGGAGCACAATGGGCAGCAGTATGGTTTCTGTGTAGACAGCGACGCTAAAGAAGAATGGCATAGTGGAAATCGAGCCGTGGACACAGAAAGAAGGGGAAGGAGAAGAAGAAGAACAAGAAGGCGACGATCCCGCGGAAGAAAGGAAGGAGCGAAAAGGAGGAAAAGAGATACCGAAGCTTCGGCAGACCACAATAAATAGCCGTGGTATCGTGTTGCGAGTAATTGAACGGAGCTTCATCCGTGGTGCATTAAGTATTGAAAACGTGCTGGATCCGGTGAGACAGCGCGGAGGCAGGACGAGAAGGGTCAGGAGAACGGTCAGCAGAAAGGAAGAGGATCGTGGCTAGTGATGGGCATTCCTCCAATCCTACAACTTGAACATTTCTGAACAATTGGAAAATACGAAATACAATATCCTCAATTCCCAAATACCTATCTACTTCAATGACAATAAATCGAGAAGGAAACACCAGGAGTGGATTTTGAAAATTAGGGTCCTTAGACTAACAATATAAAAATATTTTAATTTGAAAATGTTGAGGCAATTTTAAAATTTATTCAATATGACAACTCACAACTATGAGTTATTGCTAATTTGCTATATGAAAAAAAGGGAACTCTATACAAATCTGTCTCTGAGAAACACTAGACTTATAGTGCTCTACACTATTTTTTGCCGAATATATGATTATGTATACATTAATTCAAACAATCTTCTTAAAAATCATGGAAGATGTTAATGAGGCGGAGAAAACAATTTTAATACACGAAATTTACATACAACTTTAGGAATCTCATAACGGCGGCTAATTTATTGCGACAAATTTTTTGACGATAAAGTTTGTCGCTTTGAATAGTCAGTTGCTTACTGGTTCTTAAATTCGAAACAATACGCCAGCTTCTTCTAACTAATAATTGATCATTTAAAATAATGGCATTTATGTATCAAATGATACACTACTTTATAGGAATTTCGTTTAACTTTTCGCGTGACCGATCGACAAAAAATAGTGTCCAGCACTAGAACACTAACCATAAGAGCTATCGAAACCTTTAAACAGCCTAAGGCTCATATAATATTCTAATTGTCCCCAAACATTTAATTCTGAATCCGCGAAATCTGCAACATTCGGAAAACAACAGAAGACTCGTCCCCAATTCGACGAGCCTCGAATCCATCGCTAATCGCGACTACACACGTACAGGTCTGCACTCTGCTGTCGGCCGTCCAAGGGTGGTGTGTACCTATACACGGTGAACAGGGAACATGAGGCCGAAGAGGAACCTCTGCGGCGCATAATGGCGCTGATCCTAGGGGCCCCGGTGCTCTACGTGAGGGCAATACCGTATTGTTATTTGTTGGGTTAGGCAGTGCTTGCTCCCAGATCAAGTACCCGCGTGTCTGAGATACAGCCCCGGCACCGGAATAATATCGTGCCCGCTTATTGTTGCCCCTCGTTGCAGATAGATCATTCTATTATCGAGATAGCGATACGCGGGGCTCGGGCTCGTGCTCGCGCGGGTCGCGAATGTATGCGCACCTATGAGGGTGGCCAGCCGCCGCTCCGAGGAATGCCTGTTCCCGACGTTACTCCGGCTTTCCTGCCGCGTGTGCGCGTCGCCACCAGCTTCCGCGGACGAAACGCGATGTTGTCGCTTGATTGAAACGCTCGGGACTGATAGACCCAAGCGAATCGAGCGAAGCACCCAAGAGTGGAGGCCTGCTGTCGCGTTTCATCCAGAAAGCGGATCGTTGATGCAGGTTCGTTGAAGGCGAGGATTTTTACGCAGATAAGAGGCGAAATCAGAGGCGATAGGACTGTAGAATTGGCATCGGCACGACGGACGCCAATCGCTGAGACGACATCTTGCCAGGTCTCAATCAGACGAACCACAAAGCTGCTTGGGTGATCCTGAGTGTAGTTTAAGTAGCTCGGTTGGTTCTTCTCGAATTGGAGATATATCATAGCTGGTTAGATCGTTTTGTGATTTCAGATGGAGGTAGGGTCTCTTTTGTGGTGCAGGGGAAAGATTGAAATGGACGTGCATCCGAATTCGTAGTTTTCTTGAATGCCAGATAGATATCACCAGCATCGACCCTTGTTCCTTCCATAGTTCCTTCCACGTCCTCCTTATCCCTTCTTAGACAACTCCTGTTTATAAAACCCTGTCCCAAAATCCTAAGATCAGATCATTGCTAGAATTTAAGAGCGGAACCTCTGTCAAATAGCCGATCGAAAACTTCTGAATAGAAACTTCTTGAAAGTATTTAGAACTCATAATAAACGTGTTACACTCGATTCTCCTGCTACGGAATCCTACAGTTTCTTTATCGAGGAATTTTCGCGTAAATATTGCCTCTACTATCTCCAAACTTAATTCACAACGAGTTTCGACCTCACCGACAGAGATGGATTCCTCGGTTTGCTTGAATTCCTAACGAGCCGTTCATAATGCGCGCCATTAGGTCGACAACACCATTTTCTGCTCGTGCAGCTTAACGTGACCGAGGAGCATCGAGCGCGGAGAGTAGGCTCTCGGGTTTACGTAACCGTTTAAATCGCGCAACGATTCCCCTGATTACATGTATTCGTCAATGGATCCTCTTCGCGGTGGCGAGTGGCCATCTTTCGAAGCGAGCTTCGTCCCCGATGGCGAAACAGTCCGCGAGGTGTGGGCGATTAGATTGAATTAGGTTGCGCGCAGAGATTGCCTCGTGGGCCTCTCGGATCACGGTTTCTAGCCGAACTGTGAGAAACCACTAAACTTTTCCCTACCGGGGAGCCACGGCTACTCCCGTATACAACGAGAACCAAGACGGCGAATTCTTATTAAAATTCAAACCGCCGACTCCCGTTCACCGCGCTCGCGCTGGCCCATTTGCATCCAGTATCGTAGATCCCCGCGGACGATACGGCCATCCTTGCTACGGTCACTGGCCACGGGGATCTCCGAGTTTCCGAGGACGCGGAAAACAAAGAGGAGAGAAAAAGAATCCTCGCGTTCGATCACCGTGGAACGTTCGGAAACGCAATAAGGACGACTCTATCGAGACTATCGCTTTGCTCGATCATTTCTGAAACGTAGATCGTGATTCCCCGGCCACTTAAAATTCCTGCGCGACCGCGCTGTATTTAAACTGCTGGCGGGAGAGAGCTTTCGGATTTTCTCAAGGATCGCTGTGATCGTAGATGGCTATCAGTTGCGATAGGATTTTAGTTTGCTACAGAAGCCGGGAATATTATTTGATACGGTTATAGATAGGTAGCTTTGAGTCACTTCGGGTCAGTGTATTTTAAATGTTAGGTGTTGAGCGATCGAATGTATATCGCCTCTTTCGGCGATGGTGTCCGAAAGAGTATCCCGGGATGCAGGTCCGCATCAGCGAACAGTTCCCCGTGAACAAAAAGGTGCAGGCACCGGTCGTTAGAGGTCTCCAGGCTTAACTAACTGCGTTTCTTATCTAAATGGCAATAATAATTGGCTGTGAAGCGTATCCCGTATCGATACACCGACCGACGGGCGATGCACCGCTCATGGGAACAATGCGCCGTCTAACTTATCGGCGCGTTCGGTGTATAGGAGGCATGCGGAGATGATAGGTGCGAGGTACACGTTCCTGAAACGAAAGGGGGATAATTCGGAATTATCATTCACCTCTCATCGATAATGGGCTGCGTTCGCGAGCCAGTTCCTGTTTGACATTGGGCGCGTACAGGCGCGAGGAGCATCAAGTGCATCTCCCTTTTGGAACACAGGGACTCGGACAAATCGCGAACAGATCTATGCTTTCCTTTTGCAACACCCTTCCCTATTGTCCTTTCACGATTTTATGCAAAAATAATTATCCTCTGCTCTCCTTGCAAAATTCTTTCAAGTTCCATGGAAAACGTGGAGTTCACGGTTAATTTGTATTAAAAAAAAGTATCTTTCTCCAAGTAAGGTTCTTTTCTTAGTAAAAAATTATATTCTTTGAAGAAATTTAATTCAAACATCGTTCCCGAGAAATTGTTCTCAATGCGAGACGACGGCGATGTTAAGTTGAATCTGATTACACTGTGAAAGGATGTGTGACTTAATATGTCCTCTATGAAGCAACAAGTCTTCTTTCACCTTTTCAGCCGCGTTAATCAATTTTCCAAGCGGGTCGCTCTTCTCAGCAGAGTACAAATCTCGGCGTGCGAGAAAATGAGAAAGAATCCTGCGCAATGGCATGACGCGCGTTCGCAATAGTACCATTCGTGCGCCTGCAGCGTCTAGCAAAGTAGCAAACACGTGCATGCAGTAACCGCATATAAGTTGTTGTCCTAGTTCATTTTACGAGGAGGAGCATTCACGTATACGATACGCATAGTAAAGGCGAAGCTTGCCCAAGTGTCGTGCAAACATTTCTAGGAAACAATTTCGTAGTATACGTTTCGAAATCGCGGGTTTATGGGTAACTTGGGCCTTCAAAAATTTCGAAACTCGTATATAAGACCTCGTACGCCTCCTACGTTACAGTGCGATCCCATTGCGAGTCATGAACTTAATAAAATACAAGTAAACGAATATTCGATGATTTATATGATATAACGGCTTATAACCAGTATAGATATTCATTATGAAGTTTTAGAATTAAAAAAGGAAACTATTCGGATAGAATTCTGAAATGTTCTGCGGTGGAATAATATTCCTCGCGCCTGAATGACTTACACTGAATGGAAGCAGACGACCGGCCTTCCAGCGGTTTCCTAATTAGGAATACGAATCACGTAACGTCCGTGCCAATTAGCGCATAAGCGAGCGTAACAATAGCATCGCGATCGCGGCTCGCTAAGTAATTGAGAAGCATGCCTAGCCGTGCTACAGTTCACAATAACCTGCAACGCTTTATTTCCAAGGAAAAGTGATATTGTGTTACCGCGTGCGTTTAGAACGGTGACCAAACGGTCAGCGACCTCCGTACTCGCGTCCTCGCATTCAGGAAAACGCGATTTTATGACCATTACATTTCGTAGCTTCAATTTCACAGCCTTACGTTCACAACGGCTTACGCGTATTAATCAAAGCTTCGTTCAGTTTTCCTTGCAATTAAATATACACAGTTCCAACAGGAGAAAACATCTGTCGCTGATAGATACGAAATAAAACTGAATTCGATTGAGGCAATTGAGAATTCGTTCTGACGCGAGGGACTTTGACTACTGCCAGCGCGTCAGCCAGGTCAGGCAAGACACGGACAGTAGTATAAGTCCCCCGCGTCAGACGCTTTATACGCTTATTTTCAATAATCAGAAACTCATTGTCAGCTTCAAACGTAATTTGGTAATTCTTGGCTTCTGTCTTATGTGTAATCCAGTGTTTCCCAACCTTTTTTTACTCACGATCCTCTTTGATAATATTCAGATAAACTCGGGTAAATTTAATAAGGTAAAGGAAGCACATTGAAAATTGGTATTTCAGAGTATAATTCTGACTTAATAATATTTAATAAAAAACAAATACCGCGGTGACCCCCAGAGAAAACACTTTGCAGCCCACCGGTTGGGAATCACTGGTGTAATGAAACACCCTGTATATAAAATAGAATGTCTGTCAGTCTATCCCTATTAACTGCTAAACCCTTCGACAGATCCAAAGAGAGACCCAATTTTGCAGAGTGACACTACAAGACCCCCGGGAAATATAGGCTACCACGAAACTCGGATACTACTCCGCCCCGCCCCTGATTTCATCCCCCTGGACAGTTTGTGAAAATTTAAGTTTTTAGCCCGGTGAACGCCGAGTACTTGAAGCCGGTAGCTAATAAAATTCATTCAATAGTATTCACTCGGTGTGCGCGAGCATGTGCCCGCAGGAATACGAATGGTCGGTGCCGCACGTCCCACGCGATCTTTGCTCAAGATCCACGTTAATTATCATAAAAAGGCACGCGCCTC
Source organism: Andrena chrysosceles (assembly GCA_963855975.1). Classification (NCBI taxonomy): domain Eukaryota; kingdom Metazoa; phylum Arthropoda; class Insecta; order Hymenoptera; family Andrenidae; genus Andrena; species Andrena chrysosceles. Next base: position 804,916 of record OY979766.1, on the reverse strand, counting down.
GCAGAAGCCGGGTAGACCGTATTTCCCCGACTGTGTGTACATCGCACGTCCTTTTGTCAGCGAATAGATATCGGCACCGAGGTAGCCACTTAACCGAACGATCGATCGCTTCTTCGACCGCGTAGTTTCACCTGGAGAGGATCTCCCCCCGTTGGCCGGGGTAATTGAGTTCGGCGAGCACCGCGTACCGACAAAGTAAACCGCGAGGCATCAGAGCGGTACCAAGGCGACGTCCCGCGGCCGTTGTCTCATAAAGATTACACGGTGCACGAGTTTCCATAAATATTCATGCTTCCATAATTGCCCATCCTCTGGCCCGCGCGCCGTTGAATAACGACCGTCCAACGAGATTCAGATTTACTGGCGAACCGCGTCCGAGTGATTCCCCCCAGCCCCTATTCCATCGATGTGATTTGCGACTCGCCGCGACCTCCGAATGGGACGTGAATATCAGCGTCGCCACGATCCATCCCGCTCGGCGGGATCGAGAAGAGGCTCTCTAGCTGGAAGAGTCGCGCGCGGCGATGAAAACTTCAAAGGGGTCGTTTAAAATTGGTTGTAGAGGCGGGGTCATCCGCTTATCTCTTTCTTTGTGGCGCGAAGATCTGAATTTGCGGATAACACTAGTTATTGGACGACATTCTACATGTTCTTCGTTCTTCGAGAAGACGACAGAGTCACTCCGGGGCCCGATCGAGGGAGCGCAAGCGGGGCAAATGCCCAAAGTGGAAAATTTGGGGGCAGCAAAATTGGTCAATTGGTAAATTATGAATATTAAATTTTTTATAAAGCGAAGAGCTTTTGTTATTCAACAAATACATTACAAAAATTCATTCACTGTCAAAAATTATATTTTAAAATAACTATTTATAAATAAATATGAAGGACGGTAAAAATCATTTGTGCCCAGAGCGACGGAAGAGTTAGATCAGGCCCTCCCTCTAAAGGTTTGTTCTCTTTTGCGTAGTAGAAATAAGGAAATAGTACACTGAGGATTTAAGTGGTACAAAATTTCCAAAAACACCTTACTTCTATAACCACTGTAATCCACAACTAAACTAAATTATTTACCATTCGTGAATATACAGATTTCGTTCCGAAATCTTCGAAGAAAGTCGAACACGTCGAGGGTGCATTTTTGCTTGGACGCCAACGTAGAGCCAGCACCGCGGTTCGTAATTTCCTCGGGGTGTACGGTGAAGCGCACAGTCTATCAAAGAATTTGTCCGTCGCCATGGAAGACTATGGAAGATAAACCCTCAGCACGATATATCGCGCTAATTCAATGTCTTCCCCGGCGCATTTACTTTCGTTGCAGCTGGCCGTCTGGCATTCCGATCGCGAGCGGGGGCAACGAAACGAGAAAAGAAAGAAGCCGAGGGAACTGGAAGGGGGCTGGGAGAGGGCAGAGAGAGAGAGAGAGGGAGAGAGAGAGAGAGAGAGAGAGAGAGAGAGAGAGAGAGAGAGAAAAAAGGCGAAATGGACAGGTCTCTGCGGTCGCCGCTGCGGCGCAACTAATGTTTCTTCGGGACAGGTCAGTTACACCACGAAAACGTATACCTCTGTTGATATTGGGTACGAGAACCACAGGAATTGCTTCAAAAGACACGATATATTGCGTCACGGCGACAGGATGGGGGGCACATACACACACACACACACACACACACACACACACACAAAGACGGGAGTGGTGCGGCTGCGGGGATCAGCGGCTTGTAGGCCGGGGAACGGCCTTTAGGAAGTGCGAAGGAGAGCCGGCGGTGCTTCAACTACCTGTAACCACCTGTAACTACCTGTAATAACCTGCTTTTCTTGCAACACTTTCACGTTCAGATGGGATAGACTTTCGATGGTTCTACGACGTGTCGTCATCGCGTAACGAGCCGCCGCGGCATGCACTCGCTCTCGTTTCGCGATCCTACGACTTCTGTAACGCCGATCAAGCATCGTTATTGAAATAAGTGGAACCGTTTTCACGTCGTAACGCAGGCCATTCGGCCGAATCTTTGGAGCATTGGAGCTACGGCAAGGGAAGCATTTCGAAGGTCGGAGTCTGCTTCAATCGTTTGTGAGGGTTCGCTATCGCGGAATCGAGATAAAGATCGATTTCAGGGACCTCCCGCTGGGTATCCTGGCAACAGAATGCCATTTATCTCTAGTTCCTTGGTTTGCGATTCGGTTGTTCGAAGCTGGGCAGAATTTGCTGAAAGTAGTGATAGGTTCGAACACTGCGCGAGTATTTTTGTTTGAGTAAGTCCAATTCTGACGAAATGAAGTTTAAGTGAGTATGTACATACTGAAGTAGATTCCAGCAGTAAGTAAGAAAGTATCACGTCTACTTCCCTCAACGTTGGCTATCCGTGGTTCCTAATTTCCTTCACTTTTCTAAAAGCAGAGTTTTAACTGTTCAAACATACGCGAAACGTTCGTTCAGTCGGAATGGCGCGTTTCTTTCAATCCACTAATGCACCTGCAACGCTTATCTATAAACCGATTACGCAGATATTCTAGTCGGTTGAGTCCCCGGTACGTAATTCGAATCGGAATGAGTGAATTCCTGGTACGGGAGTAGCAAATGTGCGCGATACGAGGTTCGATGATTGCTCGATCGTGGCAACGAATCGGGAGAGTCCTAAGCGAAAACGACGTGTTTCGCGCGAGGATGGTAACGATTAGTGGCAGTTCACTGTAGGACTCGTCCGCGAGTGAACAAATCGCCCCGTTTCACCAGCCACCATAGTGATTTTTCATATTCCAAGAAAGCGCAAACTTGTCGCTGTCCCTCCGTCTCCCGTTCCTCCACCCTCATTCTTGTTCTGTCTTTCTACTCCTATTTCCACCCGTGTGTACTTGCTTCTTTGAGCCGATGCCCGCCGCACAATTTGCGCTCACGAGCCTAATGCTTCCCGGCATTATGCTAATTTCTTCCATCGAGGCTCCGAGATATTTGCGCAATTGAAGAGTTCGCCGCGTGAAGACGCGCTCGCGACCACCTGCACCACCACTCCATCATGGCTTTTCAATTAATTACATTGCCATGTGAATTTCTCGACCTCTTGATTCTTCTAAATTACTTTTCCTTCTTACAAGTGACCGCCACTCTTTGGCTTTGCTTTCAAAGTACCATTCCGTTCCCCTCTATTACACATTAATCCGTCTACAGTACTACCAACCCTTTGTCCCTACAATTTTCTTATAACATCTATTCCCAACGTTTCGACCAAACTGAGACTTCTCCCATTCAGAAACACGTTTCACAGAGACCTCTTTAAAAATACCGCCTATTTTCCGCACCTTGAGAAGAAAGCCCCTATCACGAGTCAACGAAAGTGGAAGTCCCGTTGCGGGGAGCACATGAGTTTACTGGAAACGTGTTTCCGTATTCGCCAGCGTCGGCGTGCTCGCGGGACGAAAGAAACGAATCGAAGAGGCGTGACTGCTGGAAAGGTGCTGGGGATTTAAAAGACGCTGCTCCGCGGAACAGAGACGTTCACGGTGGTCGTGACAGCGACTTCAGGGAAGAGGATCGGGCTCTCTGAGAGCTGTTGATGCGAGGTCCCGGCTACGTAGCCCCGAGGGCCCGAATCGTGCTCGACGTACAACGCTGGCGCGAGCATCGCTTATTATCATATCCGGACGTTTCCTAGAGCCCATGGAAACCATCTAACTGGAGAAGGTATGCTGCAGCTCTAGAATGTAATCTCTCGCGTGCCACACGAAACTTGGCACCGCTCATAATCCGCCTCTCGCGCGCTTTCTGATGGCTTATTCTGGATGGACGCTGCACCCTGACCGCTACGGCGAAATCTCTATTAACTGGAAACGTATCGTGATCGCTCGATTTCGTGTACACCTTATCCTAGTCACTGCGAGTACCTATAAACTGAAGGGGAGAAAAGGGAAAGTTTCTAGCCCTTTCACCGCTCTTAACAAAACCGTAGCTATTTTTTAATTATGAGATGGCAGAATGAGTCTACTTGGTATATATTTCCGAAGCTGATCACTTAGAAATTATAAGGCACCCGATGCCGAGTACTGGAGGGAGTGTAAATAATATCTTTTTACGATGTTGTTGAAAGAAGTGAACAAACGAGACCCCTAAGAAACTAAACAGAATTAATGAGACCAACGTACGCGTCGAAAAGTAGGGTAACCTGTCGGCGCGGCTCATCATGGTTATACGTTCTTTTAAACGAGACGGAGGGTGAGTTACGGAATAAGATTCGCCGAGTCATCACGTAGATACTCCGTTTAATGTTTTTCTCAACTATCCACTGACCGAGCACGGTTACGCTCTCTGATCTTCGCCGACGAAAAATCGTTCTCGTAGAGCGCATGCCCCGTCATCCCCCGGCCGTTCTGCTCTTCCTTTTGTCCTCTGTATTCGATAGATTTTAGCCTCAACTATAGCCACCCCGCTATTCCATCGCCAAGGTTACATAAATAATAGCATTTTGCTAGTTAGCAGTTGCAGTGTCATCGTCGTCGTAGCCGACGAGGCGGCTGGGCTGCTTGAAAGACCGGCATTTTGCCCCTTTTGTACACCGATACATTCGATTACTTGCCCCTACCCTTCTACGGCCGGGACTAAATCAAACGACCGCTCACGACTGCTTTTGCTATAGTAAATCAAACTATAGCTATAACTTCTATTCTTTCTTTCTGAGGTTGACTCTCGATTTCAGAAAGAACTCGCGAAAGGAGGAAAGGGACAAAAAATTAATTGGTAGGGTAGTTAAACAGAATGGTGTTAATTGATTTTATCGAAGGGCTAAAACAAGTACAAGTGGATTTTTAAAATCTGTTACCATCGAAAATTTTCGCTTAGACTTCCTACGGAAGGTATACAATATAATTCCTGATTTTAAATTGCTATTACTCACCGAACCACCCCCTGCCGAGTTGTACAATGTATTTGAAGACACCTTCTACTCCGAAGATTTAAAGTCGGAACATCAGTTCAGAAAATGGCACGACGCGTCTTATCGCCAAATCCAGAACGATATAAGAATTTTTGCAAGTGAAATTTCGTCGCTGAGCACCGTTTCTTGCGCAGGGGCGCGGGTATAGAGTTGTACGAGGAATGCTGAGGGTGACAGTGCACAGGATGTCACTTCTTTCGCTTTTTGCGCCGATTTCGCGTTGTTGCGCGCCACAGCCACGCGCTTTTCGTTTTTTGCACGGTCGCGAGCGCGCTTGCGCGATCGGTACACCCGGAGAGACCTTGATCGGACGGGCGCGATGGCGCAGAACGGGTCTGCGGGCATTATCAATCACGTGGCTTAATGGTAGCTTCAAATGCATCCTCTATCTAACCGAACCCATGGTTTTGTATCGCATCGCGGGACGAACGGATCTGCCTCTTTTCACCGACACGCTGTTCGCCGTCTTACGCGCGATCCGCCAGTTTCACGGATCCACGTAAACATTATTATAGTTTTATCCGCTATCCGCCTCATATCTCCGCACGCCATGCCACGCCACGCCACGCCACGCCACGCCACGCCACGCCACGGAAAGGATGCGGCTGTTCGCGATTCAAACGGCGCGTCTATAACGCTTTAATCGAAAGCTGCTGCTTGCCCGCGCTGATGGATCACTGCTAATGGGTCCGTTTTCGATTTTCCAAGCTGTGAGAAGTGGAGTTTAAACGGCAATGATTAACCACTTCGGGTAAACTTCTTCGACCTCGACTCATCTCCCTGCAGCTGTATATGTTGCAGTGAAAGTTCGAAGACCGATAAATCGTACCATTTACCGTTATGAGGTGGTAGAAATCCACCTATTTTATCCAAGATTTACATGTGGGGCTTTTACCAATAGGGCTGATCGTCCAACCCTGATATTTGACAGCACCTGTTGGCGGAAGCTCGAATTTTAAATAGTCTCCGGTATATTTCAGACCTCCACCGTCGCGGAGCGGATGGGCGTTGAGATATACCGGTAAGTTCTGACAATAAGATTCACTGCTCTTCGAACTTTTACAGTAGCATATACCCAAATTGCTTTCACTACATCTGAACATTATAGAAAGTGGTCTCTAAACTAACATTTATATTAAAAAAGATACTTTATTTAATATCTATTATCCAGATCCATTTCTTTCCCAACCAAATAGTAGCTAATTCAATTTCTACGTAATACTTCTGATCTCTATAACCCTCGATATCCATTCCTCTTCCCTTTGTAAAGCACTACAGAAACTTCCCACGTTGCTACACTATTCTGCCTATACAGTACTTCAAAGCTCTCCAAATTACCTATCTTATGACACAGATGACAGAACCAATTCCCTGAATAGGCCACAAGTTCAGCCCCCCTCCGAACGATAACGGTTCCGCGGCGTTTCGAACGGAAGCGCGGTTTTTCACATGCGCGTAACGCGTCGGTAGTCCCGTGCACCGCGCAACGCATGCGTGCGCAGCCCCCATTAAGTGTTTAAGCAGTAGAAAGCATGAAACTATGAATTAGTAGCGAGAAGGCCCAGCGGCGGCAATACCGTGGCAACGCCACCTGCCACACGGGGCCAGTTAATGGATTTGCAAAGCGCCAATTATATTTCCGATAGGGGCGAACGCGCGAGCAAGCGGCCTTAAGGCGCACTTGCGAGCGCGACCGCACCGCCGCGCCGTTGCGGTACCGGTAGCGCGCGAACGCCCCGTGGGAAAATCGGCGATTTCTCATGCCGCGTAAAAGCCTGATACCCGAAGCCTTTCTGCGTGTCGACCAGCCGCGGCATTACCGGGGACGTTTTGATTTATTCCCTCCCGTCCCTTTGTGCACCGTTGCTGCGAGCAGCGCGCACTTTCTTTATCGCGCCCGCCGCGAAACGCATCCTAGAGGCACTTGAGCCTGGAATGCGGTCGGGCTTGGTCCCAATGATGATGTTCCAGCTGATGCTTTCGAGAGTTCAGATTGCTGCCCGAAGGAAAAAATTGTAGCGAGTTGTGGCTTGACAGTTGGAAATGGCCTATTTCAAATGGGGCATTAGGTTTCCCATTTCTGCATTAATTAATACTTCTCGGTTTCACAGCTTTTTCACGCAGAACGGGAGTTTCGTTTCTTTCGTTCACCTCAGTCGGAGATCGTGTCCCGCAATAATCAGACGCGTGCGATTTTCGCATCACGTGCAATCGCTCCCCCTTTTTGCCGCAGTTCTTCGACCCGCCCGACTTTCACTCGCAGCGTTGGTCATATAAAATCAGAGCTAACGAGCGTACGCAGGTTATATAACATCCTTCTTGCATTCGCTTCGGAAGATCCTCTGTTCTTTTAAACGTGCTCGCGCGCGGATCCTCCTTCTCAGCGTCGTAATGCGCGGCGATCGATCGTTTTTTTTTTCAGCCCGCAGCGATTCGTTTTTCTTTAGTACGCCTCTCGTAGGTACTCTCGGTTTCGCATCAGCAAGTCATCAGCCTCCATTTACCGCAACTATAAAATCTGTTTACTGTGGGCAATAACTATTTTAATGGCACTCTTAAGAACACAAACCTCGCCTACGATCCAACTAAATTCATGTTCACCGGTGTGTAAAAGCTACCCTCGAAACGGAGCGCATAAAATTGTACAACTCGTTAATTCAGAAAACTCCGGATCCGTCGGAAATTAATTGCAACGGAATTATTGATAACTACAATTCAGTGATACAGGCAGGATGGAAGGTAATCGGCGTAATGATGCTCGGCGGTCGGTGAACGAGTCCCATAATCGGTGCCGATCATCCGAATAATTATTTCGGCGGAGGTAACCCTCACGACTGTAATTTTCGCTCTTAACAATATATCTGTTTGGCCTCGAACACGTAGGAGTAAACCATCGGACGAATGCTCCTCTACGGAACCCGACAAATAACAGTCAGCGCCAATCAGCTGTGATTGGTGCGCGGAATAAAATGTGGATGCCTCGCTGCTGCCCCGTATCTCTTCTTCGCCGGCGAAGCCCCGCGCGCCCGACCTCGGGTAAATCTTCACCCGTTCCTGGTATATAATTACTAAGATTATACATATCAACGCAACTAGAGCGAAAAACACTGACCCGGTTGTTAAACCGCCGCGCGTGAGTTGTATCGGCTATCTGCAGGTCGGCGGAGTGCGTACCGCTGTGTAGTTGCCGCGTTGCCGGTGTACCTTCACTCTCGGTCGTCCTATTTATAACCAAGGATCGAATTCCATCCCGATTGGAAAAGGTAACTGGATCGAGTCAACTAGATCGCTACGAGCAGGGGAAGGAAAAATCGCGTGCGACCCAGCGCGGCGTTCAACGGGCGCAAAACTCTTCTTCCACGTGGGGATGCATCGACATTCGCGTTTTGGGAGACAAATAATCGATTGGGAGAGGAGCGATACGATTGCATTTGAATTGAGATCTTCCGTTTGCTTGATTTTTTATTCTTCGGATTAATATTTAATTATTATTTGTAACTTCTTGCGAGAGTAGAAGGTAAGTTGTGGTTTTCAGGGACGTGTGGAGTTCGGGTGACACTTTCAACTCAGCAAGGTTTTGGAAAATGCCTCGTGAAGCTCAGTGCGTTCTGCTTAACTCACTTCGAGGAATATTCTAGAATCTAGGGTAATATTTTCGGTCTTTTCTAGGAATTACGAAGGTTAAGACGACGTGCCGCGGGGTACAAATCTCGGCGTGGAAGCACGCCGACGCCACGCGGATCGTTAATCAGTGAAGCATCGACTGGTGCGGACATCGACGTCGCAGCAGCGCTATTCCACCTTTTCCGGTTTAACGCTCGTAAATTATTACGCCCGAGCGACGACTCCTTAAAACACGCGCGACACAAACGGGCATAAATTGCGTCGCACATGCGCCAGCACGTGTGCGCGCGTGCGCGCGTGCGCGATACATCGGGGCGACCTCGCGATCAGGAAAAACATACCTCCAATTAGAACGCGTTTCCTAGGGCGAATGCCTTTTACCGCGCTGCATTATAAATCAGATGATATGTAGCCCGGTTCTTGCGCATCTACATTCCGCCTAGGGAGGATTAATTGGTACCCTCGGCTTTCGGCGAAAGTCGTAATTACTTGCTCGTCCCTCGGTGCCGAGTTTTACGAGCCCGTCAGAGATTTCGATCGACGCAGTCCCCGTTATTCTTCTCGTTATTGCGGGATCCGGGAAATTCGATTTTACTTCCCGATAATGTACATCTGAATGGCGAGCATTCAGATGTACATTCAGTTTGACAAACTCTTAAACGTGTCGCAAATTGGAGGCCCGTTCGAATACCGTTCACATTCCTTGGGTGTCCATTATACAAATTGATGCATCGTAACGTGCTAATCTCTGATATTTAAACGACAGCCTACAACCCGATCTTATCTGGACATTTCCCTTCGCTAACCGATTTGTCCAAGGTGGTAACTTGCCGCGATTTCGACCTTGTTATCGCTGAACGGCGGGTCCTTGGGGCGTTTGAATGAATATTGATACGCGGACGGGGATACAATCGAGGGGGCCAGACGAAAGACAGTGTAGATCATTGCGCCTCGGACTCCGACTTGACCAACATACGATGCGCGCCAAGTCGAGCGCAATTCGTCCCTGAGTACACGCTGCTCTTTGTTCTCGTTGTGCATGGACGAGCAGTATGCACACCGCGTTGATATCCGTCCTCGCATAAAAGGCACTACGGGGGGAGACGAGGAGGGAGGGGGGGGGTTATATCCCGCCGCATTGAAATCGAATGATTATCGATCCCCCGGCGGCTCGGCGTTTCTCCTTTTGTTGCTCTTGATTTGCTTATCTCGACTTTCTGCGAAAGTAATCATTGTGAAGGTACGTCCTCTGGTGCATCGCGCGCGCGCCCGCGTCAACCAACGAGGATAATAAACCTCTCGCGGAGGTATTGTTCGTAATAAAGACGAGGCGTCCCGAGAGTCTTTTCAAGCGAGGATTGTCTGCGCGAGATCGTTATAGAACGTCTGTGCGTTCCTCCTCTCGCTGAAAGGGAAAGCTTATTCGCGCTTACTTTGTACGTCATTTTTCAGCGAGAAATTGCCTGCAATGAGGAACCGGGTAAAAATGTGGGTCAGATATGCGAGGCTTCGAATGGTAAATAGTATAATTTTTAGGAAGATTTGAGTAGTACGTATTGTAGAATATAGACGGAAGATTTTAGTAGATTTACTAAGTAGATCCATCGCCAAACCTATGTCGCGCAGAGTTTTATCATCGGTGGCTGACTAATGATTGATATGTTCCACTGGGGACTTGCGTGTACACATTTGTAGTAGCCTTCTTCTTATTTCAGACTTTCGACTCGCACAAGCTTTAATTTATTCAATTAAGAAACCAGAGTTAGGGACCCCCATTTCTTCTTCCCTAGAAGATAATTTTCATAAGTTTAGATTCCCTTAATTATACAGAATCCTTATAATAAATTCAAAGGAATCTTTTCTATACCAATTGTAAAAAATCTTCTTTCTGCCATCTCCATCCTTAAACAATACATCTCAACTGATGAATAGTCATAGATCCCTTCAGAGACTCCTCAATCTTCTTCTCCACTATCAAAAGAAACATCTGCCTACACATATTTTATCACCACAGCGTAGCCCAGTATGTATCCCACACGAGTTCCATTTCCCACGAGATGTACCAGGTACTCAGGGTACCGAATCCTCGAGGCACCAGAGTCCCTAAGTATCCAAGTGCGTGGCGATACACGCGACGCGCAGCCCGTCCCATCCTCTAAAACCAGCTAATGCAATGCGTCACGAGCGAGCGTTACGCGTGCGGAAATAAATCGTACGGGAAATCGTACGCCGCGTAGGGGCCCCTATTCCCGCATACGGTGCACCGCGAGCGCACAGGCTCGATCCCCTTTCTGGCCGCTGGCCGTCAGGTGTCAGGAGCGGTGAACGGTCTCACCTCGGTACCGGGCCCATCACCGCGGCCCACCGTGCGAGCCCGTGCACCAGCGATATAACTCATCTGCGGCGCGGGCCCCGAGAGTGCCGCGAGAGTTCGCAATTACAACGACGGAAGAAACGAGATGGAAGGAGATACGGCATCGCCACTAACAGACGCTCCGGCTATATGCGTGGACCGTGAGCTGTATGCCACGCAACTACGTATATACGGCACCTAACGCGATGAGGATCGACTTATTTCTGTGGGAAATTCTCCAGATATTTAGTCGTGCAGACGGGGGGCGTTGGGGTATCAGTGGAGGTTGTAAGTGGAATTTTGGCAGAAGATTACTTTTCGGGTTTTGATTTAAGACTGTCTATTGTCTATTGATTTTATGTAGCTGTTCATAATAGAACTTTGAGGACGAATTGAGAGTGATTTGAGGGTTAGCTTTTAAGAAAGTTGAGCATTGGTCAGGTAAATGAAACTTATCGTTGATATTAATCTTTATTTTTACATCGCTTTTATCGCGTTTCTTTAAAGTGTCGCCAAGTAAATTGAATTTACTCGGTACGCGAGGCAGATAATGAATTTTCCGAGCACCGCGGAGGAGAGGAGAAAGGCTTCTCGCGCGAAGGGAGAAGTTAGACACGGGCAGCAAGTTATACGGGGCTGTTGACAATCGCGAATAGGATTCGTAGAAGCGTATAATTGCTTCATAGTGAAGGCGATCCCCGACTGCGAGCGGCTCTTAAATCCGTTCTGCATCCGCGTGCACGCGTTCTACGCGCGCAGGTTGCTGCGTCGATATGCATCGTGAACGGGCCAAGATAGAAATGTGCAGGGGGGAAGAGAAAGAGAGGAGGCGAGTCAGAGCGTCGTCTAATTGAAGTTTATCACATGCTCCACTACTGCAAGCTAATTCACGGTCAGCGTTGTTATTCGCGAAGATGAATTCACTTTACGGGTAGAAGCGTAACTTAACTAGAACCTTAATTCCGTTCCCAATAAAGCTGTTCTCCTGTACATTAAACAAATGAATATTTTCTACCAAATCATACGCTCTCTGCCAACTGCAACTTCCACCGCCATAATTCCCCGAGCTCGTCAATAACTCTCCATAGGCGTTTCACTAACTGCAAAGCGTCCACGTTTAGCGGGAAGGAGTGGGCCCTCCGCGACAAGAGCGCACCCCGCAAACGATAGCCGCGTAGCAGGTACGCCCAAGAAACGGACGGGATCATTGGGCCTCTCATAATCGGGCAGTGGCCGTGAAATAAACCCGCCATGAAATGACGAGCCCCGGCAGAGTGGGGGGGGGGGGTGGGGGGGGGGGAGGCTCAGGTCGGCCGGGCCTCCTCCGGCAGGAGGGTGGAATGTCACCCATTAACATTCCCATAAAACCGCCGCCGCGTGTAAACACCGCAGATAGCGTAAACGGTGGCGGTGAAAGAGGGTCCTCAGTCGGCAGGGGGCGTAGGAGGGAAGCAGGGAGGAGGGCGAACGAATGAGAAATAGTGACGGCAGGGAGGAGGGAACGGGGTACGAGGGGGGTCTGTGTGAGAAATCCAATCCGCTTCCATGGGGTTATTATGGTGATAATTTACTACTCCCCTTGAGAGGGCAGCGGCGGTCCAACGCCGACCGTTTATGCACAGCCGTGGAATGCCGCGTCTCTGGTCCCACGGCGAGGCGTTTCACCTTCTGCATTTAGAAACGAGCCCTAATCCCGACACGTCCTCCCCTCCTGGTTTTCGTCTCTCGCCGCAGGACGGCGGAGATCGCCATCTGGCGAGGTCCTTGGAAACCGACGCGGACAACTTGATACTGATTAATGAGCCGCGTGCGAAGATTCGCGGCGTCCTTTATACCCTTTACGCCTTTTTAAGCGGAACGCATGATTCGCGAACGGCACATTCGGAGAACTCTATTTGTCCGCGGGTGTAAATCGTTGGGTACCACTTTATCGCTAACATCGCCATCCCCGAGATGTAGAATTCGAGAAGTCTAAAGACTTCTTGAAAAGTTGGAATTTATAGCCCTCGGCCAAGTGGAACGGACTGTTTGATTCTGGATCAAAGATGATGCGAGAGAGGACGACACGGCGGAGAACCAATTTAGTATTCGCCTCACAAGTTTGTTACCATTTCGTTGCATATCCTCACCGCAGCGGGATAACTGGCACGAAAAACTTGTTTTTAGCAGGAGAGCAGTGTCTTTTCGAGGATTTCTCAAGGTGCTCCGGTACATTTCCTCGCACGATCTTATTCATCACAGTGTATAAATAGCGGTGGACGGACACGGCCGACTCTCCATGTAAGGTGGACACGAAGGATAACGTTGAATGCAACTGGGGCAACTCGGCTCCATATCAGGAGCCGCGGAGGACGGTCTTGGACGTCTACGACGATCGAGGGCAGGCAGGGGTCAGCGATAATGACCTTACCCTAATTCCATGGCACGACGCCGAGTCATGAATTCCTCAGTGCACAGTCACCAGCGCTGTCCCTGTTAGTTAGAGAGGATTGCGCGACGCATATGTATTGTGCCAGATTGGCGTATATGCCAGGTAACAGGCCGGTGCAATCGGTAAACCGTCGAACCGAATTTTCCTTCGAATAGCTGGCGATAAGTAGAAGCTGTAGCTGCATATTCAACGGGTTTGTGAATATGTTAACTGCTTTATGGTGGATTTGGAAATGTATCAATTAATAGGGGAGCTACTGGGTGTCTTCGTTCAGTTTGAAGTTGGATGATCGTGGTCCATGTGTAATGGTTTTCAGGATTTTGTTTCTTGAGTTACTCTGGTATTAATGGATTCTTTTCTCGTGGTTATGTTGACGTTGTGACACAGAATATGCTTGAAGTCTGACTTATACATTATAGGTAGGTCTGAAGTAAATAGGTGGTGTGTTTAAGATCTACTACTGAAGCTTTACTACAAGTTTGATGAATAGGATGGAATGGATCCATCTCAGGATATTCACAAACCATTTCTAACGGGTCAAAATATTTGTACCCCTCGACGGAGGCAGATACAGTAGTTCCCCGACTATAGCTTTGATTCTCAATGCCCTTGATCCACATTAAGCCTGATTGCTGGCACTACCCTCACAGAAGATTCCCTGTCACACCTTTTGCAGATGCCAAAGGGACACTAGGGATCGTCCTGGGGCATGCTTCCAGGGTATAATCACCCCTGAAACAAGCCCCAAGCTCTGGGGAAGTGTGCAATGAAAAGAATCCCCAAAAGACGCACCCCACTCTTGATATCTCCAACGATCTATGCAAAGGCGAAAACATCCACGGTTTAAAGTTTGCCACAGATCGGGACCCGGCATCCCAGGAATGCGGGAACGTCGATGCGCGCAAGCAAGTATGCAAGCAAGCGCGAATTTTCCATAGAGAGTGGTTGACGCGCATCGCGAAATCCGCGCGCCAAACGGCGAGGACAGACAGATGCGTGACACGGCTGTCTGCCTATCGTGTCCCAGCCCCCAGGACTTGCGCTCACTGCAGCGCGTCGCGGGAGCGAGAGAGATGGAGATTATGCAACGCTCGCGTCGGCCTGCAGCGACCATATGGTGGCGGCACCTTTATATCTGCCGTCGTTATTGGCGCGAGTCTACGCCCTGTGCACCTCCCGCCCGCGTATTTATCTACTATGCCTCGCCGCTTCTACCGTGCCAATGAGATGCGGTGCAGGTGCTGGCCGCGTTGCCACGGGAACCCACGGGGTCGCCTCAGTCGTCCACCTCCGGAGTGCTCATCGATTCTCCCTGTGGGAATCCTTTTGGGAAGGGGGTTGTTTTGAAGATGTTACATGCATAGTATATAGGATATGCTACAAGTAGTAGAAAATGGCAGAATGAAATGATTAATTTTAGTTACTGTTGTTTACAAATGGGGGCCACAAGCGCCTGAAGCACGGCAATTCGGCAAAACTTATAGCTAGTTCTACGACGTAAGGTGACGCACATGCGCCGTTTTTTCATGGCGATAGTACTGACCTACGCAACGCCTGACCGCCGAGTTGCCGTACTTCAGGCGCTCCTGGTGGGAATGTTTGGACATTAATAACTGAAATGCGAAGTCTCCACCACAATTTTGTTACTCTTGATGTTCGACTTATATTCTCACGTAAAATCATTTCATTTCATTTTCTACTACTTATTCCCGAGAATCCTCCTGTATTTGGAAACCCTCAGCGTCGATCTGCACCCCTGCTTAAAAACTCTTCTAAGTCAGCTGTTGATGAATAAATCCAAGGTAGTCTCGGCAACCGAACGGATCGAGGAGCTTTCTCCGGGAGAGTGGCATCAATCAGCCGGAGCCAGAGGGGGCGAGTAGTCGAAGACCATTAGAGAGAGGCTCGAAGGAAAGGCAGGTGATTTACGCGTGGCCGATACAGGTGACAAAAGAGCGCGCGAGCCTATTCAACGGAATAAAAGCTTTCGGTGAACGTCTATTACGACGACGTAGTAACAGTCGACAATTGTCCCGAACCCTTTTCACCTTGATCACTCCGCGGCAGCCCTACGTTAACGTCCCGTGAAGTATCTTATCCCGCGTAGAGAGTACAACGCGCGTGTCTTCATCCTTTTTTTCTCCCCCGTGGCTGCCCCCACCTCTCCTCGCCCCTTCTGTCCCTCTCCCACGAACTGCGTCCACTTCAACGGCAATAAATCCACGTAAAGGGCCCATATAAAACCTGGAGGGAAAGATCCATTCCTTCGGGGATTTCCTCTAGTCGCGACTATAGTCCTCCTCTTTGCTCCTTCGCTACGGAACCCTCTGCGCGCGGCTCGCTCCCTCTCTCCCTCGTGCTCGCGTCTCAGACCAATCGATACGCGATACCACCTTCCCATGGCGAATCGGTTCTCATGGCCAGGAAGGTTAAGGGAACAGAGAGTGGCATTATATTCCAGAGCAGGGCCGCTGGTAGGGTTGCCGGACGAAGGGGAGACGCGTGTGCGTGCACTGGTTGCATAGGCAATGGGGGCTCTGCGAGTAATCCCATGGTGGAGTATCGAAGGCTTATCGTCGTGCAATTTCATCACCACTTAAAACGTCATCTGCGGAGGCTTCACCTTGTTATCTGCTGCTAATCGTGTGCTCCTTCTCCTTGTTTCGGTCGCTAGCAGAACATGTGGGTGCGCCCCCTGTGTTATGTTATATGTATACGTGGGGTGTTTTGCGATACTGGCACAAGAGAGGACATATAAATTCCTCGTGACAAAGGAAGTCGAGGAATTCTTTACTGTGTTGTGATTCGAGGTCCCGTTTTCGAGACACGAGTGGTTGAGATCTAGGGGCTCGACTTGGGCGTGGGATTCGACCCACTAATGTTTATATTATATATTAAGAAATATTAGACTTTTGGACGGTCCCATCTGTACCCCCTATTATACATATAACGAAAAGAGTGTTACACTAAATGTATATATAAAAAAAGACTCCTGTTAAAATTATTATTTTAGTTTTATTAAGTTACATTAGAATCCGTATGTACCCTTAGGTTCCCCATCCAGTATAATAAATCAACACCACAGTCTCACAAGGTGTTCCTTTACCCATTAAGGTGCTTGCGCGTGACTTCTTTACGTGTGTTATTTGAATTTACAGGTTATACGAATTTTAATTAATATCCCTACCCATTCAGTTTCTCTTATCACTAATTCTCTATTCGCTCATATCACTGGTCTCTATATAAATATGAATTTCTCATTAATCATGAATGATTATCAACTGTTTATCTTAACACAGTTTCCCATTATAGGTATCTTCAATATGTGTTTCCTTATGCTCTCCATTAACTCCAACTGATTTCAGTATTTGGTTCCTCCACAACCTCACGCCAAAAATGAATCTCTCTTGAAAACGCGATTTGTTGCACTCTGCCTTGCTTCTCGTTGCCCTAGCATTTGGCCCGGTCAGCGTTATCCGAATCGCGTGTAGCTCTCGTTAGAGACGGCCGAGGTATCTGCTTCGGGAACTTCTGCCCGTTTCGCTTACAGGGCAATACCATTTCGACTGGCGTGTTATTAGCCAAGACAGGGGCGAGAGGCAAAGAATACGGCGCCGCTGGTACAACGGGAGCGACGTTACCGGAAACGGGCGGTTTCCCGGGAATCCGTGGCGTTCGCGTGTCGACCCGTTCTCGCATCGAATCTATCTTCTCTGAAACGCGAGCTAATTTCCTCACTCAAGGGACGTCCGCGTCGCTCGCCAAGGATCCCCCGTGCACGTGGCAGGAAACTGAAATAATTTCATTGATTCAATTTGCCCGCGGGGCGGCTGTTAGTTCGCGAAATCCTGCCTGACCTCGGGCTACCCACCCCGTCCTCGGTTCAAGCAGCTCTTTTTGGAGTGAAATGAATCAGCGACAGGAACGCGGGAGAGACCGTCACGGGAAACGATCGCTTTCTCGAGCCTCCCAGCGGGAGAGTTAGACGAACGCTAATTTTACGCTGCTCGATCTTTCCCCTTTTTCATCCCAACTTCTGCCGTGCGAAGCTACACGGTCCCCCTTTTTCTCCTGGCTTTTTCGTCGCTCCCACTTTCGAACGCTCGCTTCGGGCGATTTGCAGTTCCCGTCGCGATCGCTGAGTAATTAGTTCTCCTTCTTTCTTTGGAGACTGGCGAAGTTTGAGGTAAGGAGGCATTCGTATCGAAACAGTGTGTGTTGGAAAAGATATTGGGGATTATAAACTGACGTGTTCTTTGTCGGGAATTCCGTTTTTGAATAGAGCTGATCTATGCGCAGAATGAAACAGGTAAAGTGTTGGAAGGTATTTTCTTCAAGACTATTATGAATGTGGTCCCCAATCTTACTAGTTTTTGAGAAAATATTTAGTATTACGCCCAACGACACTGCTGCATTATCCCATCAGGATATCTACAATTCGTAACAACTGTATACATTAAAAATGGAGATGCAGTTCCATTCCATCGGATAATTCGATGCCTCTATTAGCCTCGTTAGAATCGATTTTACACAACACAGAAATTCCAGCGTAACGCCACGTTTCCTCCAACCAGCGGACCGCTACGGAGGCTGGGCAAAAAGTCCGCGAAAGGATTCCTGGAACCGGAAGTTTCCCAAGAATGCAGCCAGGACTTACGCAAAAGCTTCACCGGTAACGCCCGCGTTCGCTCTTCATCAGTCCGCATTAATTGGCGCGATTACTCGCCACTCGTAATCTTGCCCGTGGAATTCCGCGATTTTATTACGCGAGCGTACCGGGATGCGCATAGTTTTCCCCTGTGGAACCTCTTCAATCGGCAACGGAGACGGAATTACCCGGCTCGCCGTGGTTCGTTTTAGTTCCGACGATCTCGTTACAGAGAAATTTACACGTATCTCCTTAAGATATATTCCCGCTTCAAAACCGTATCGCCTCTGATCGCAATTTAAACGGTATTTCGTTTTAATCGTCCCTCCGAGGCAATCGTGGGCAACGCGGAGCGCAGAGATTGTTGAGGATGGGCTCGAACGTGTTAAAACGGAAGGCGATAAGAACACTTGAAAAGCATGGATCTCAGTGACGGAAGTCGTGTTCAGAAGTGAAGTCTATGGTGATGGCTTTTGATCGGATTGATACTGGAATTTTTTGAACATGTTACATTGACACCCTGAGTGGCGCAAGGTTTTTTGAAAAAACGGTTTTTAAAATATTGAGATGACATGGAACCATGTGCATCGTTTAGGAAGAGAGAGAATAGCAAAATTCTCCTTCTAACCGAACTTCCTCTAACAAACCTCTGTGCCAATCCTCCCAAGAATATAATTAGAGTTGTTCTATTCTATAATTTCGAGAAAGGGGGACTAAAATTAAAGGAACATATCAGATCAAAGTCCCACCGATCGCAAACCCATCACAGTCCCAGATTCCATACCCCCGCGCTAAACGCCAGGCGTGCAGGAGTCGCCGCAATCCTCCTCTAATTTCAAGGTCGTCCATTTACTCCGCGTGAGCCGCTCGATCGAGCGATTAGGCAGCCAGCGATCCGATCGTCCGCTGACGTTTTCCCAGGAAACATAACAAAGTGCCGCGAGCTGAATTTATCGGCGGGGAGATCAGCCTTTAGAGTCCTTAGAGTGTTAAATGACGTGTGGTATCCGCAGAATCTGAAGACCGATCCGCGATCATCTCTCCCCCGACGGCTGTGCCTCCGCTGCTCGTAACCTCCGCCTCGACGACTTCCTCGTCGCCCTCATCGGCACACCTCCTCCGCCGGTCGCTCCCTCGCACGCACGCACGCGGCTCGAGTTTTGATCGAAGGCGCGCATAGGGGCAAGGGGCAAGGGGCCAGAGGTACAGAATGAAGACGTGCGCAACGGCGGCTGGCACCGTGCAATCGCAGGTGGTCAATTAGAATCCCGCGTTCTCTCGCGCACCGCGGTAATCGGCCCTTTACAGCTACCCTTTTTTCCTGCATTTATAATTACGAGGCCTGGGGGCCGAGTCGCGCGTTCCCTAACGATCCACGCCTTCCTTTTACCCGACTCCATCTTGCCCCCACCCTCCACCTGTAACTCATCCTGTTTTCTCTAAACTACCACCGCCATCTTCATCTCTCGTTTTCCACATCAGCCTGTTTCTTTCTGGTTGTATTTGTTCGCTCGGAACGTCAGCCTGGTTATTTCCTAACGGGGCGCTGTCTTTCACATCGTTCCAATAAAAATCCCCAATGGATTCCCGTCGTTTCTGGCGAGCCCGCCGGGGAAACCCTAGGGGCTACTGGGTCTGGGGGATTTTGATGAGGCGTGGTGAAATTAGGAAGGCTCGTGTGATGTTAATATACGAACCATGAAAGTGTTACTGCTGAGACTTGCATTCCACTCGTAGAAGCGAAGCTTGCATTGTTCTTTTGCAATTAAAAGACGAGGTGTTTCAAAAGTAAGTGACTCGAGCTTCGAGTCACGCGACATTAGATTTACTAAAATTCCCTAGGATTCACTGTTAACATTTTCTCACTGTTTTGACTAATATTTCTGCGATTACGGAATGAATTCTGCATAGAACCATTTCCTGCATTCAACGAGGGATTATTGAAGCTCGTTGCCTATAGTGTTGTATAAATAGTGATTAAGAGATTCTAATTACGCAAATACGCCTGTATATAGATCTCACCATCGAACATAACCTAAAAGATCGTCGCCGTACGGTTACAGTTATGACGGTTACAGTCATCGGATCGCGTCACTCTCGATTTTACCAGGGGAATTCACTCTTGACGTAACTTGTGCTGAATCTCCATCGGTAGTAACGCGAGCGTGCGCGAGCGCGGGCGTGCACGCGGTCGACGCGCACGAGCGATCGCAAAACGGCCTTGCTCGATCGCCGCAGACTGGTTCACTGTGCACACGATTGCACACCCTGCCCGAGTTGCATGCCGGGCCTTAAATTTCACTACGGGCAAATCTCTCATTTCGCTGGTATTAACGATTAACAGCTCCGACGATCGTTTATCGACAGTTCCCAGTGCAGCCAACCGTGGCGCTCTTAATCCAGCCCGATGGCCAGGACTGGGCCTGTTTTCACGTACGCTGCTATTCGCATAGAAACTGCAACTCATTTCCTTCTCTATCCTTTCCACGAGTTAACCAACGTCGACTAATTATGGTCATTAGCCGGGGATTTATGGGCTTGGGCGAGCTTCGAGCTATCAATAGTGGTGCTCCGCTCTGCTAGACGAAGATTCGCTGTATCTTTATCCGCGATCTTTTACTCCACAGAGTCGAGAGAGGTTATCCGATCGCCAATAAGCTATGATAACCAAAGTTCCCGAACAGCTGGCGTTCTTGGTAAAACAACGATTCAATGTGAACGCGCAATGATACGCTTCTGCGTTGCACTCTTATTACACCGAAATCGTGTGGGATAATTCCACGTCTTGTTCCGCTCGACGTCAAGTTGACTACGATTTCTGCATTCTTACAGGCTGTGCGCGAAACGCTATCCAGTTGTTACATCACAGCTGTCCGTAAGGCAAACAAGTTCTTTCGGAAAACACACGGTAAAATGAGTTGCCGCGTATCTGATCGTAGCCGGCTTTGGGCCCGCTCACGCTCCCGTGATTTATTCGGATTATTAAAGACACGAATTCTTCGGGACAGTATCAATCACGTCGACGATTACGCCGGACGGGATAACCTCGATTCGTGAACGGCTGCTCGTATCCTGCCCGTAGCCGAAAAAGGATCTATTAAATTATGTTGTCAAGTCCGATTGGCGACGGGCCCGTAACGGAGTAACAATATCCAGCAAGAATAGCCGGCGGTTCAGCAAATTAGAATTTTAACGCTGATTCATAACCCGCCCCGTGACCGCTGTTTTTCATCGCGTTCGTTTAGAAAGTTCGGCCGGCAACGATTGCAATTCGGCGTTGGTTCGAGTCGGCTGCACTTTATAACTGCAACTCGCTAGTCGGCTTATTCTACTTGTTTGTTTCGCAGATTGCGGCCATTCCCCGGGTACACGGTAATGGGTCCGTACGAAAGTATCTAGCGCTAACCACGGGGTCCATTTCAATATAACCGCTGTTCTTAATACGAAGTAGTATACCGAAACCGAACACTCCACTCATATCACGAAAACCTCAAATCATGTAGTCCCGTCATGGAAAGAAGCATTCTACTAAATCATGCAGACAAGTTCCAAAGAAGATGCACACCCCAGGGCCCATTTCCAAAGCACAGTGCAACTTCATATTCTTCCACGCGTACCTATGTTCTCTATGCTATTAATTGAATGAACCCACCCTATCGATACCAATCCAGTACCCGACTACTTTCATATCCCCCCTTAAAAAAAAGAACGAGTGGAAAGAGAAAAACGGTACTGAGGTTCCGCGCGCATGTAACGCTCGACACAGGAAATCTGTCTCGTACTTATCGATTTATTTGCATACCAGTTTTCCTGCGCTCGGGATCGTTTCGCCGCGATCGCGATCCGAGCATGCGCATAAATATTCGGTCGCGGGGTAAATAAAACATCGACGACCCAGCCGGCGAGTAAGAGATCATAATTGCATCCGTTTAATTCGCGCCGATGATACGCGGCCGAGGGGTGGGTTGGTGGGATCGGGGCGCTTTCCGTTTATCCGCGAAACGGTCCCCTGCTCCTCGATCCCGGTGGATGAATCTTTTTTTCGATCCGCGCGATCCCTTGCTAATCGATACCATTAAAACGCACCGACCCGCGTATTACAGCGCGACGATAATGTATCCTCGTGTTGACCACCCTGCGGGGAATCTCGAATAATTATATTTTCCATAGGCGGTGATAATTACAGAATACCACCGGTGGGGCGCTAGAACGAAACAGAGATAGAGACGGGGCGAAAGAGGAAAGGGAGGGTGAGAGGGGATAAGCATCATGGGGGGGGGGGGAGAGATGCGCCCAGGGGGAGTGTGTGCAACACCGAGTGGTGAGTGCACCGCCGAAGACCCTCTGGCAAGATAGTGCCTACCCGAGGGAAAAACAAGTGACAGGCGTTGTTAATTGGCAGCCTCTAGATGGCAATTAAGATTAATAACAAGCTGGCAATCGTCGGCCGCCGATGGTTAGCGGCGCATGCGCGTGTGCGCGCACGAACGCGCGATACGTTCCAACGGAGTTGCGGCGCGCTGACTATAGGGTACGAATCAGTGGGTGGCTTGAAATATGCGCCTGGGAATGGGAATCAGGCGATCCCACCCCTGGAAATTAGTGGAAATGGTGGAATACACCTTTTCTACTACGAAGTTCCGTTTTCTTTTTTTCCAAGTGAGTTTAGGAATTAGTTGGGGTATGCGTGCAATTGTTAAAAATATGTGTGCAATGGAATGGTATTGAGTGGCGAAGAATCTGTTTTGAACTTTTAAAGTGAGAATTATAAGCCAACGATTAAAATTATTGTGTGCCGAATTCTGAGGTATCTGTAGTAATTGATGGATTATTTTGAATTGCATTCTGATCGGTGTGATAAGCGAAGTTTTTCGGGGATGTTGTTATGATTGGAACACGTTTTTTCTGGCACTATGGTAATCGAGAGGCAAGAGCGGACTGAATCCTCAAACTAACTCGTATGGGACTTTGTATCTTCCTCGTTACTGGTCTCGACCTACCTCAAGGGTTCTCGGCCCTCGGGCACACGTCAAGCGTGTACCTTGTACCTTGCAGAGGAAAAAAGGATCGTATATCAGGTAGCCGTAGGACGAGGATCAGCTACAGTTAAGGCATGATTCACACCACAATGGGCCAGTGGCAGGTGCAGCCGACGTTCAGTCAATGAAAGTGCGGAAAAAATATTGATAATAGAGAACACTAATAAAATTTATATCTTTTAAAATGTTTACCGTTTACACGTTACTCCTCATTTACCAATAAAACAGTTATAATTTACCACCTAATAAAGAAAAATAAGTACAAGACTTCTGAATATTTAGAAGTATATAAGTATTCAAAGACGAAGACCAAGTTTAATATGTATTCATGGATATCGATGAATTCGATACCAAAAGTTCATTTCGTTAGAATCAACTTCTACTACAACAAACAAAAATACTTGGTATACACTCGAACCCATCACTACTTTCCCAAAATAATACCTAAGTCCAAGTATCTCAATTATCAACCAAGAAAAGAATGGACAAAGAGTTCCCCTCGCCAAATGAATTCTAAGTTCTCTAATATCATGTATTCAAAGACAGTATCCTAAATAAGAAATTGGAATTCTTAATGGAACGTTTCACCTGTAGAAGAACGAGCGCGAATCATCTCGTCACCTTGGTGAAAAGCGAATGGCGCCCCATTGTATCGCGAACTTCCCGGTTCGCGATCTTTGCTGGCACCTCGGCGACAAAAGCGCCTTAAGGATATTATTTATTGGCGGAGCCGTAATAAAATGCGACGGAGCATTCGCTATCGCTTTCAAATTCGCTCTTACTCCCAGGATCGCTCGCCTTGAGACGAGCCTGCTCACCTGTCCGCTGGATCATAGCTTGCACGCGCGCCACTCAATTTCAATTCTTCCAAAAATGGACACGTCCAGCTCTTTGTCTCCCGTTTTGGCCACGGCTGCCACTTTTTTATCGTGATTTCAAAATAGGCCGAGGTCGTTGGTCCACCTCTGTTTCTTGCTGCTTCCCTTTCTTTTTCCCCCAAAGAGCGCGTTTAATATCGCGGCGTGGAGAACACGGATACAAAGTGTAGCGATACTTGCAACTCAAGCATTAACGAGGCCTGATCGGCATAAATCTACATCTGGGTTAGAATCTACCTCTGGCCGGCGCCTGGCCACGGGACCCTAAGGATAATTAGGGATCGTTAGACGATGCTCGTGTGCTCGTCATTCATGGCTCGCCGCGATTATCGGGGCAAATTGCGTAACCTATTGATTATGCAACGATCGATCATTATTATTGCCGGCGGGTCGGCCATTATGGCGTGCCGTACCCTACTTGCTCCGCCGCGGCGAGTTTTCCATACGCGTCCCCGTTAGTAGCTCTCCGATTTCGCGATTTTCTTTATTGCTTTAAATTACACTGTACACTTATTTTATGTGACGCGCGCGCGATACTGTCGGGACGATGGGAGAGAGCGTTGGGCAGATAAATCAATCGGACGCCGATGGAGCGCTGTTGGGGTGAACATTCTGCGGGGGATCGAAGTTTCGTGGGATCGAGAACGATGGGGCATCATTCTTGCGTCTTTGAGATGGAGGAAAGTTAAATTGGTGTAAATTCTTGAACAGAACTGTTGAAGTTGACGGAAGGTCCTTGTATGTAAGTAACAGGGTGTGAATTGTTGATTGTTGAATCAGCGGTGGTTTGATTATATGTATGATACCCAGCGTACCTATGTAATTTTTTATGAGAGCAGTATTATGGAGATTTTAAAGATATTGTCTGTAATAATTTGAAAATAGTTTGATGGCTGACTGGCACCCTCACCCTTGTGGTACTACTTTCGTTTTCGTATTTGTGACAGGAGTATTATGAACAATTATGAAGACATTCTTAAATTCCATAAATCTTGTTATAGGAATAAATGTAGGTGATACGTGTTTTATTCTATTTCGAAGATCCTATTTTGACCAAAATTATCCTTGTAATGTCTACGCCAATTTGTGGGATCTTTTCAAAACGCGACAGGAGGACAAATTACACAATGAAATTGTTTCTTTTCCGAATACAGTAGACTCTAAACGTTCTATCTAAGCCCTGCGTGTACACAGCTCGTGTGACCACCTGTGTCGAGCTTACATAAGAATATATTTACTCATTCTATCGCACTATAGCCTCCAAATGAGGACACGTGCAAGGTTTTTTGCACAATGCCCTTGCTTTAGTACGTTCTACACTAGAATAAGCGTTTAATTTCTTTTCCGTAGAAAAATTCCTCTACTCTCTCCACATTTACAAAAATAGGATGACGATTTCGAGACGATTTTTCGATTAATGTCTTCTTTCGTTTTTTATTAACAAAAGAAGATGAAAACTTAGATTGAAAATCACGTGCTTGACTTTGAGTAGCTGCCATTTCTCCAAAAATAAATTTTTTCGAAATCGACCTCGGCAAGTACTAGATTATAGTTTTAATAATATTCGTGCAAAATTTTATTCAAAGCGGCCAATAATCTCTGAAATACTTTGGGTATTGCAAATGCTGTAACAATGAACAGCCTTTGAAAGAAGGGGCTGCTATGACATCAATTCTTAAAATATCAATTTTCTCCTTGAAGAGAATACAGTTTAACTTATACGCCAAAAGGTGTATGTCTTGATTTTTAAATTTAACATTTTTTTATATGAAAAAAAAACGCAAAGTTAATTCTACTTTCCTATTTAAATGTATGCAACTGCTTAAAAGAATCCTCCACCCCGTCAACAAAAACCGCCCCTTTTGCCTGAAAATTTCGCCAAGTCTCGGTCGTGACCCTGCACGTCGAAGCCGATGGCTTTCGCCAAGGCTGGCTACGAACAGGTTGACATTTGCGGAGAGGGTTTCGCCATCGGTATCGCCCGTCGCTGGTTTCGGGAAACGGGCGGAGCGCAGGACGGTTGTGTAAACGACCGGTAGGATTTCGCAACGTGTTTAACATTAAAAGGCTCCCGGTGGCCGCGGCAAGGCGAGCGTGGGCACGCAATAGTATACCGATATATATATATATATATATATATATATATATATATACACACATGTGTATATATATTTCGTGGGCCCACGCGCGCGCTCGCGAACGACATTCCTTTCAAGATGGAGGCCCGGTCGGCCGGCAGACAAGTTGATGCCCACGTATGCCCACTACGCGCATCGAGGCGAACACGAACAGCTGTCAAACACGAGAAACCGATGGGAACGCCGTGGAAGTGTTACGATCGGAATCGATGGCGGAGCGCGTACGTGCCCGGGACACGCGACCTACTTCGAAATTTCTGACGCGCTTTCTTCGTTACGTCCTTCGCGGAACACTTTTCAGACAGCCGAGATGAAGGCTCGCTGGGAAGGGTTTACGCGGCTGGCAGGTACCTCTACTTTCTCTCCCATGCAACGGTTACGAAATGCTTGACCGCTTGGGTTTAGGGACTGGGCGAGTTTTGGCTCGCGGGGGTTACCCTCTGGCGGTGGTTTACTCGTTAACGACTACGAGAAGTTGATGGTAGTCGTAGGAATTGACGATTGTTTCTGAAGAGGGGAGAATTCTTAAGGCAGATGGTTGGGGAAGTAAAGTGGGGTGAAGAATGATGTGCAAAATTAGAAGATCTATAGGGATAATGGCAACACCTACATATTATGTTTCTTCAGTTGGCAAAATGATCTTTTTATACTTTGCTACGTGTACATTTGCATTACGATGTTGCGAGTACAAAGTTTGAATTTTAGTAATTGTTGGTAATTATAGTTCGTTTTACTGGTAATAAACTTAATATGTACCTCTTTGCCCGTGACAACCTATTCCCATTCATACCATTATTCTTCCTTAGAACCATCTGTCTTCTTTGTAGCACAAATTCGTTTCTACGTAGGTTAATTCTGTATGGCATAACTTCCTATTGTGCAACACAGTTGATTGGCGTGTACAAATATTTTTGTATTATTCTCCTGGCAAAATGTACTTCTAATGTCTAAAGGTGCTAACCCATTGATTGGGACCCTATTTCAAATATAGAACGTAGGGTAATTCCGGGAGTGTTCGACCACCGGGAGAGTCCGGCCAGTGTTGATATTTCAAGCTGACGCAAGATAGGGCACTGTGTGTCATTGACACAAAAGAAATGAATGCACTTGTTGTTGATATTGCATTGACCATTGTTACAAATCCATATTTAAATTATAGGAAACACTTAACACTTTATGCGAGTCTGAAAGTTTTTAGACCAAGTTATAGTGCTGGTGATATTTGAAAGAGAGGTAAGTTTATTCATACTATTCCGATATTGGGGGATATAATATGCATGAAACTACAGTGTCACCCCAACAATACGTATGTATTCCTTTTTAATTTATTTTGACAAGGTGGTCGATCACTCCCTCGATTATGGGATAGTCCGACCACATTAATGCGGGACAGTCCGACCACATTAGTTAAATATACAGTGTGTCCGTTGTATCTGAAAAAGTGCAACTAGGTATCTCGAAAAATATGAATGGTACGAAAACTTCTTTCAAATGAAAGTTGTAGGATGTCGACGGAGACATAGCATGCTCGTATTTTTTATTTCTTATTCTTGTACTTGACATCGAAACGTTTTCTAAACACTACCTACATGTGTCTTTTTTATTGTAAACCCATATTCAGATTCAGTGTGTGAAAATTTCATTCTACAAGATAGTGATATGTCGTTAAAAGGGTGGGACGAAAATGAATGCGTGGGATGCGGATGAAACTATTTTGAGACCTCGAAAAGCGACTATTGGATTAAATGTATGCGGTGCAGCCGTTGGTTTCATGATAGATGCTCCAAATACGAGAATTGTTGTGATTTATGTGGAAAACTGAAGAAGATATAAAATATCAATTAATTTATTCGTGTATTATACTTTTTATAAGCTACACTTTTTGTTATTTTTCAAAGGTCGGTCTCACCCGTAAGGGGTGGACGGTCTAACCCCGACATGCGGGTGAGACCGGTCAGTTGCAGTGCCAATGTTTTTCGTTGAAAATGAAAATAAATATTTACCACTATAATTTATATGTACCCTAAATTGCTTTGGCTTTGCTTTAATGTGCGCAAAAGGACAAAAATGTGAAAAACAACGATGCTACAATGTCTTTTCCATAAAGTGGTCGAACTCTTCCGGACTTACAATATAGTAACTTTAACCTTTGTTTTCGATTTTAACGATAAGAAGTGCCTCGACGTTGGTGTAAAATATTCACTCACCAAGACGGCAGCATTGTTCGGAAATAATAAAGGCAGGGTGTTCTCTCACTCACCTGTAACAGAAAAAAATTGACATTACTCGTTAATAAATCGCTCGTGAACGAGTCGCGAAATATCGTTCATTTTGCGCGGACTGCCGGCGGCGAAAGAAATTGAATAATTATTAAACTATTGTGTTCGGCGCTGTCTATTGGGTTTCATGTCACATTGATCGTTACGTGTCTCCCCGATTTCCGGTTATCGCGTAATCGCTATTACGTGACGGTTCCCCTCCGGGCTACAGACACGGGAATAAATGCGGATTTCTCGCCGTACGTCATTCGAATACAGTCCCTCGGATTTCCGTGTGATAATGATGGCTCACGCGAGAAAGGAGAATACATGGGACAATATTTTCTGTACCTGCGAAGGCTCGGAATAAGGAAATTTGTGGAATTGGGATTTCCAAATTCGGAGGTTCAATCAGTTGGGGTGCTTTAATTGGGAAATTTCATGAGGTAGAGTTTCAAAATTTGCTGAATATGTTCGATATGCTGTAATTTACAACAAGTGAAGGAAATTCGAAAAATTAGATTTTTATTATTTGGAAATTTCGATAATACGAATTTCCTAATGCAGGAATTTCAATAACATTAAGTTCTTAATGGGGGAATTTCACTAATATGAATTTCATAATGCAGGAATTCCTATAAATTAGAATTTCTTAATGCAGGAATTTCTATAATATGAATTTTATAATGCAGAAATTTCGATAATATGAATTTCCTAAGGGCCCGTCCTTAAATTACGTAAGGGTAATTTTGGCGATTTCTTACCCCCTCCCTCCCCCGGTATAAGAATCCATAAGATTTGATATTCCAACCCCTTTCTTACGTAATATTTCTTGCATTGAATTTTATCAGTTATTAAAATTATTTTAAAGCTTTATATAATTCATTTAACTCGCTTTCGGGAAATTTAAACTATAACTACTATTCTGGAACATTAATGGTAAAACTTGTATTTATTGAAAGTTAAGGTAAAAAATATTACGTAAGACGCTACCTGACTCCCCCTCCCCTTGTAAGAAAACGTAAGAAATTCGCGACCCTCTCCCCCTCCAACAAGTCTTACGTAATTTAAGGACGATCCCTAATGCAGGAATCTTGATGATATGAATTTCTTAATGCAGGAATCTTGATGATATGAATTTCCTAATGCGGGAATCTCGATAAATTAGAATTTCTCAAAGTAAGAATTCCAATGAACCGGAATTTCCTAATGAAAGAATTCCAATAAATGGCAATTTCCTACTGAAAGAATTCCAATAAATTAGAACTACCTAATGCAGGAATTCCAATAAATCACAATCTCCGAATGTAGGAACTCCACTAAATTAGATTTCCTGATTTGGCAATTCGAATAATTAAAATTTCCTAATTTAGCGATTTGTATAATTAGAATTTCCTAATTGGACACTTCGAATAATTAGGATCTCCTAATGTAGCAATTCGAATAATTAGGATTGCCTACCATGGCCATTCGATATAGGTATCAGAGTTTCTCAAATTAAAAATGTACTAAAAAGAACTTTAAATTCTGTCCCGACCCTCATCTTCACACTACCCACTCCTATTACCCCCCACCTCCCCTCTATATAATTATTGCCCATCAATATTCACAATAATACATCAATTTTAACATTCTGCGCCCGAGATTTTCGCTGCGCTACGGCGTGCATGATAATTTTGGCGAATCGTTCGAGACTGAGCCGCACAATGCGATTAATTGGCGCGTCCGTAGCTCGATAAGTCATCGAGCCCACACGAAGCAGAGAATGCGACGGATTATATGTTAACTCGTATAGATGCCGAGCAGCGCGACAATTTAAAAGTAACATTCCTTGCGTGAATGAATTACGACGATTCTCCTTCGTAACGTACGTGATCGAATGTAGATCATTAACAATGAGTTTGTTACGGTAGCTGACGCATAAAGTGCATTCAATCGGAGCGTTACGTTGCAGAACTGCTGCGTTTTGCATTTGGATTCCACGCGCAATAGGCTTACGTTGATTCAGGTTGGAAAATCCTACGTTTCTTTACCATTCTGTCCTTACTTTCTAGAGAAAGTTGCGATGCAAATGAATATTGCAGCCGAGATGAAACGAAGTGGCTCCATTGCTGGGCATATAAGAATGTGATCGCCTAAAAATTTGCACACTTTATTGATATTATAAGAATATTAGCCAGTGGTAAAAAATATCAAAGTGACACAGATTTTCATAAAACTGCAGGTTTCTAGATTCTAGAGTAGATATCAAAAGTAAAGAAACATAGGTATGCCACTTCCATCAACACTAACTCAACATTGAAGGATAAAATAACCTTTCAAAGTTTCCCTTCTCCGATCTTATCTCGCCCATGATTCATTAAGTCCTTTGCCAATAAAACCAGCCTCTTAATTTCCTCCATTCCACCAGC
Source organism: Andrena chrysosceles (assembly GCA_963855975.1). Taxonomy (NCBI): domain Eukaryota; kingdom Metazoa; phylum Arthropoda; class Insecta; order Hymenoptera; family Andrenidae; genus Andrena; species Andrena chrysosceles. The sequence goes on along the minus strand of OY979766.1, from coordinate 774,211 downwards.
CTGACAGCTTCATAATCGACATTAAACCCTCCCCCAAACGAATTACACCGTCATCAATAGCCATACGTCTCAATAACACTTACCATCACTCAGCTCAATAGATTTTCCATCAATCTCAAAACCTTAACTCTCGAAAGACGGTTGTCAAGCAACCACACCAAGCGTCTCGTGCCTGGGTCCATTTAGAGTCTAAATACTAGATACTATTGGTCTAAATCACAATTGAATATTAACTAAGTAAACAATTATTTAAATAACGGATGAAATAAAAGTTGCTTTGACTTTAGGTTATTCGACGAATAAATTTAATTTGTTTCTTTCGCTACCTATTCTAATCTAAAATTTAGACCACAGATGGACAGAATTTTTATTTAAATAAAAATTTCGAATAGCGAAAGAAACAAATTAAATTTATTCGTCGAATAACCTAAAGTCAAAGCAACTTTTATTTCATCCGTTATTTAAATAATTGTTTATTTAGTTAATACTCAACTGTGATTTAGACCAATAGTATCTAGCCCACTCTACTTTGATTCTCTCTATTACTAAAAATATAGGTACTAATGCTCTCGACAATGCTACGCTTGGGTCAAAAGAGATCCAGGTACCTCCAGAGTTAATACTCAAGTTGCTCCACATAAGAACGATACATAAATGCTACTTCAGCTGCACCGAAATAAAGACAAATGGCCGACAGTAATAGCCGAAATTTCATTCCGTATTTCAAAGAAATCTGTGAAACTATGAAGCGTTCCCGCATTCCAGCTCGCCCGCTCGAAAACTGATCGCGAGGCGTGGTGGCCGGCGGAATTCCTCGTGTCGCCCGGCAACCCCTGTATCAGGATCCTGTCAACGAAGCTGCCGATGCGACAAGCAGAAAATCGGCGCTCGTGGCCGTGGAATTCGCTGTCTGAGGCCATCGACAGATATACCGGGCGCGGGACCGATCGCGCGGAAAGTCCTCCAGCGATTTGCATAATGAGAAATTATGCGTGCGCCGGCTGAAAGCGTACCGTGACACGTATGCAACACGGGCAACGGGGGTGCAGGGTGGGCTGCAACCCGGCGTGCTCACGCACACGATCCCGAACGTGTCTTGTCGCGATCGTTATTGGTTATTTACATCGGCGTCGAATCGGCCCGTACCCCGTACCCACGCGAATTACTTGGCGAATTCTGCGGCCGGCCGATAATTACAAGGGTTCACGCCGATAGGTCCGGGTACAGGGATGAGTCAAGCGTTCACTTTGGTTTCTTTCTCGTTTAGGGGATCGTTAGAAGCTCGTTCCTGGAATATGAAGTAGCGCGATGCTAATTTGGGACCGACGGTAGGTTTCTATTTGGCGAATTCGGAGATCGAGGGTGTATGGTCGAATGGGGTAACTTTGACCACAGAACTAGATTTTAAAAGACAGTTCTCCAGCTTCTATTGTATAACAGGTATTATTCTCAAAGTGCGTTGGGCAGGTTTAATGACCTACTTCAACATGCAATTTGTCTTTGGTGAATGCCGAATATGTACTCGGTGGGTATAGGGTGGGAGCAATGTGATGGGGGTGGTTCTATGTGATTGAGTCTTCGTTAGAAGTTATGGTGAATTAGTCTGCTGGTTTGTCATAGCTGATTCGAAGGAATCTGTTCTAGTGCCTCTTTTTACACTGCCGTTAAGTGGGTATGTAGAAATACAGGGAACTTTCACGTGTTCTTAATCTCCATTGATGCAGATGGACAGGTTCCTAAAGACTGTCACTATCACTTTCTTCTACACTCTGTATAAATTTTGCTGCAGAGCCGGTGAGGAATAGATGTCTTCGAAACTGAAAACATAGTACAACAAATTTTGACTATTTTTCGGACTTGTAACATTCAATAGCCGTTTCTTATAGGTTTTCGTGCCCTGAAAACGAATTCGCAAACTGTTTGTCGCCATCACCCTCAGTTTTTGAGAAAATCGATATTGAAAGAAACTGCAACTTTTCAAATTTGAACGTCTTTGGTGTCGAAACGGTAATAGTTATTCGATTGTTCGTCGCGTAAAATTATTCTATGAACCCTACTGAATACCTACAACGATATAAGTTATTATTGCATTAAGAACATTCAAATATGTTTAAACAACGATCAAAGGGAAAAGGACACCGGAAATGCACCAATTTTTGCAGATATCTTTCAATTTATTTCCAAAACTAAGGGTCTGGGAAAAAATCTGACCATCCCACGCGATGCAGCAGACAGTTTTCCTTCGGCAAGCGTAATCAGAAGTGGTAAGTCTCGTTTTGTTTTAAATACAGAAACGAAATAGTTTGACAAAACGCGCGGAGCCGACAGTGGTAGTCACGCGTGTTAAGCGATTGTGTTACGCTGAGCGGCAATGGATCGCGCGCTGCCGTTGACTACCACAGTTACACTGTGAAATCTATGGAACTTTCTCAGGCTGAATTACGAGGAATTTTGTTAGTGTACTCAGTACTGTTATTAGCTTTCCATACTCTCTTACTCATGCAGCAGGCCATCCCGCGAAGGACTTTCTCACGCAAGAAGAATATAAAATGATTCATCGATCGTACCGCTGCTCCGTATTATTGCGTCGTCCGAGCTGCTGCATTGCTCGTTGACCAGCAGTCGTTTATTCCATAATCCATATCCATGAAACGTAACGCTTGGGAAAGCGCCAGATTATTGCACGAGTAATCAGTTTCCCAACAGAGAAACCCGAGAAAATGCGCAGCGCAACGCGGTAGCGATATCTCTGTTAATTGCAATCGTCTGGCTGGAACGATGTCGTTGCCACACGATATCGTTTATTAATTAGCCCGCTAGGTTACGCAGGACGAATGGAAAGATACCGTTAGCAGACAGTGCGAGATCGACGGTTTCTCCGGGTGCGTTGACCGATTGGAAAATTCTAACTTGTTCCGCCACTGGCCAGCTACTCGCGTCCAAAGTTATTGCACCTAATCGATGTCTCTCCGCCGAGTGAGATACAGTCCGTGCGGAGCTCTTGCTCTCGTAGCTATGCAAATGTTGTTGAAAACACCAGGTAACCTGGTTGTAAGATTAGAACAAGGTTGCACGGAGATTAGACTTCGCGCAGTGTTCCTCTTTCGATATCTTCGGTCACGTGAAATGTGTATAATTTCTCGATGAAAAGTAGGCAGTACTAGGGAGCAGTATCCTTCATTTAAAGTTCTATCTAGGAAATTAACTTCGGATAACAAGGTCTCAGAGTACATTATTGACTACGTTGAGAAGATTCACCAGGAAGATAAATGTAGATATGCGCAATACTATAAATTGTAATGCAGATGCAACAAATGATTTTAAATAGAATGCTAAATTACTTTTACCAAGGGGGTTACTCTAAGTCAAGACTCGGCCAGACAATAATAGCAACAAAAACGTCTCCATTACGCAAAGTAGAGAAATAAGCAGATGTAGAACGTGTATTAGTAATTTGCGTAAATAGCAGGCTGTGGCAAAAACTATGTATTTAAATCCAACTACAATTCCAAAGCCGATGTAACTAGCGCTAATCGTCGAGAACTACCACCAGGAAGTTGCTATTTTAGTACAAGGCTGTGGCTGTAAAACTCCGCTGATAATACAAAGTTGCTTTAATGTACAGTGTAACTACATAGCTGTTGGGCAGTGCCATTTTTCTAGAAGCGATATCAGAGATTCGATACACTTCTCTGTTACTTAAATATCCCCTATATAAATGTGCATCGATATAGATTAGCGGTTTTTGAGCAACAACGTGCATTAATGCGATCGGCAATTACGGGCGCGACATTCATATTCAACTTCATTCCGGACGAGATAGGAGCTGACATTTCAAACGGTGGCGACCGGGGAAAACGACAAATCAGACAATTATTTCACTCGTTTCATGCCATTTAACGCAATACTGGATACGCTTATAATAAGCAGCTGGTTATTCTCGGATCATTGAGCCTAGCCTGACGTAACGAACCCGTCTGATTTCCATAGTCGTCATCCAGCTACATAGGTACGTTCTGTTTCCGCGAGCTATGTTCTACGAATCATGCAATTTTCACGTTTCCCCATTGAAGTGTGCGATTAAGATTTTGTAAGGGTTGCTTAGCTTCACAAATAATTATTACGGAATATCGAAGAATACATATCAATTCATAAAGAATAATTGAAGAGTCCTTGTAGAAAACACTGTAGGTGCTAAAATTAACAAAAAAAATGGATGGAAAAAATTGTCGGAAAATGGTTTACGTGTCAACGGTAATAGTATAGTATAGAATTTTATTTTTAGCACTTTCAGTGTTTTGTACAAGGACTCTTCAATTGCAAATTCGAAGTTTATTAAATGGTTTATGTGTACCACTGGCTCACTTAATATATTTTATCAAATTTTTCTTTTTAATAATCGAAAAATTATTATTTAGTATTCCATCCATTTGGTGTTTCCACTCTACAGCTGAGTTGGGTGAGTTATTATAAAAGTGGAAGCTAGGGAATCTGAAGAATGGAAGATCGGAATTAAGTCGATAACGAGCGAGAAAGATGAAAAATATATGTATAATTGTGAACTGCAAACGAGAAACTAATGACAAGTGACTGCCAGAGAGAGAGAGAGAGAGAGAGAGAGTGGAATACGAGGAGCGTTATTTAAATTACGTGAGTTTTAGCATCGCTTTTAGATGCACCGTCGTATTCGTAATCCTCATTAAAGTAGATCGATGTTGACGTCGTAATCAACTCGCGTCGGACGCTTTCAAAGACATGCAAATTCAGCCTGGCGGACGTTTAATTTATGTGGACGATAACTGGCGTAATTTACACTGGCCCATCGTCGAAACGAGCCATAAGAAGATCAGTGGAAATTATATCGCGTAATTTAATTAAGAAGCATATCGTTAACTTCAGGAATCGCGGCTTGATATAATGAGACCGCTCCGAGGGTGTTTAATTTCTTCGGATCACATCCTTCGATGCAACAACTATGCGTAATCGAGTAATTACGGGCCCATTTTCTATGATACTTCCTCCACCAGCGGTTATGAATATATTATTATTGCTGATACTATTTTACCCTGTAAGTACTTCTTATGTCACCGTCCAGTGAAAAAATAGAAGTATCCCGATCACAGAATATTCATGGAAGCCAGGAAGATTTATCGAACGCAATTACCTCAGATCCGAGGATCGTCGAGTAGGTTGACAATTCCCAATTTTCATTTTTCATTACAGCAAACTTCGCGATTTCTACTTTTAATTCTTGCTCCTAGAATCTTCGATCGGACAATCGAGTCTCACTAGGGAAGGTTTCGACCTGGATGAGCTGCTTCTAAATGCAATCGGGCTCAAAATAAATTCAACTAAGTAATCTGTGGAATTTGTACTTTGGCAAATAATTATAATGATAGGTTAGATATTTTTGCACAGTACATCATTGTGTTTAGGTCTGAACTGCTTAGAATTCTCTATGGTATGATATGATAATTTATTTTGGAGTTTACTTGTTCAGTTGCTTATTTAATTTTTGATTTCGCTATATTGTTATCAGTTACTTTTTATTTTGTTTTGGGAGTTTTTGTGGTTTATAGTCTTGTGTATCTTAACGTATTTCGTTTTTTATATTGTAAACAATGGGATCTAGCCCTAAAACGAAATAAATAAAATGAAGAAGTAGATGAATCCTAGAATATTAGCTCCTAATCGTTAACCAAACCTCCAAAAACTGGCCAAAAATATCAAATTACGAAGTTCTCTGACAAAATTCGACTAACATGTACCTTCTTTCCAAGAAGCACAAACGAATTCTAACAAAATCCATAAAACGACAACATAAGCCATTTAATATTCCAAGCTCCATCGATAACTCTGCCTCACCATACCAATTCAATTATTGCATCCCCCCGTGCGGGGAGCGCCGATAGGCGTCCATTTAGTACTACGATCAAATGCGACCGGAGGATTTCCGCACACAACGTACGCCGAGCGTTTCGACAATCGACATCCATACCCAAAGTTTCTAAAAATCCCCTAAATTCTGGTGTCACTCCCGCTTTGCTCGACAAAATTTTTAGCTACCCGTTCGCGCCCGCATGCGTTATCTCCGGCGGTGAAAAAGTGGATCGTGGCAGGGAACAATCAACGCAAGCAAGCACTTGCTCGTCGGGTCGGCACTTCGGCAGCGCTATTAATTACCGTTAATCGTTGCAATTAATCGTGGCCCTCTCATGCCATCTCGGTATGAATTACTATGTTGCGGGCCGTGTACTCGTAATTTACTGTCGCCGTCGTACGAGTTATCGTTTCTTATCGAGCTGGCCCGCTGCTGGCCGGCCATCTCCTCTCTCGTCATCGTCCTGCCGCCGGAGTGTTTCGCTCGGGCGAAACGGTGTCTGGGATAAGTCGCGCGGCGTTTAACGCTGCCTTGCGCAACCAGGCCGGCCGATTTTCCGACTCGATAACGCGATCGGTCCACGAAAGGAAAAGTTGTCCCCCGTGCCCTCCCCTCCCAGGCCCCCGCAGCTGTTTAAATCGGAGCGTTCCGGCTGGTTGATGACGCCCGAGCCGCACGGGATCACGAGGGCTGTCGTGTTACGTGAAAACGTGGCACGAACTTCTCAAGGAGGTCCGGTGTATGCGCGGAACAGGTAATTCGCGTCTAGTTCTGACCTGTCGCCGCGCCAAGGAACGCAGAAACGGCCTTCTGCGGTCGACATAGCTGGGCTGTCGACCGTAGACACCGGAGAGGGGTGCTAATGTGCTGGGAGAGCGAAATTCAAAGGAGGGAAAACAGGGAAGTGAAAAAAGAATGGTATGGGGAAACAGTGTTGTGGGGTGGTGCTAGTCTAGTCAAGGAAACACGTAGAGGGTGTGAAGACTAGAAAAAAAGGAGCGGTGATAATAGTGAAAATAGTAGATAGAGAATAATTAGAATGTACTATTACTAATGATATAGCATAATCAAAGAGTAATAGCAGTGTTACTTGAGAATAATTGACTGGGTAGTGGTCATAGTCGCAGAGACCAGTTAAAGCAGTGGCGAGCAACCTTTTGTCAGACGTGGGCCACAAGTGGAACCTACTATTCTACGCGGGCCGCAATATTAAATACATTCCGATATCTTTTATATGTACTAGTTCAAAACATATATGGCGATGTTCAGGTGGGCCGCAGGTCTGTGGCTGGCGGGCCAAACGTGGCCCGCGGGCCGCCAGTTGCTCATCACTGATGTGAGTTAAAGGGTTCCAGAAGCAAATCAGTAGTAACCAAGTAATACGTAGTAACGAGCAATAAAGCAGTGGAGAAAAAATAAATGTGAGGAAAAGGGAAATCGTGGAAGGGAGAGAAGGAAAAACAAGATGAGGGGGCAGAGACTTAGATGCTTGAAGAAGGGACGGAAGAGGGAGAGAGAGAGAGAGAGAGAGAGAGAGAGGCAGCCAGGGTGGAGGAAGAAGAATCGAAGGACTCGTGCCATGGAAAAAGGAGAGCGCGCGGTGGAGTAAATGTCAACGGTTAATTGCGAGTACCGGGACTAATATATGCGTTCTTACTAGAATGGACTCTCCGTAGGGGCTATTTCACCGCGTACATAGGTTGGAAGCTGCCCGTGGACTATTACCACTGTAAATCAATCGACAGCAGCTTTACAAGGCGGCTGCGGTTGTACACGTGGTGTTTAATTAAACCATTATTCGCCAGTTGAAGGTAAAGTGCTGTCCGAATGACGAAATGCCGATAAGCAAATACGCGTTTGCGCCATAATTAGTGCGTAGATCGTTGCGCCTCGCTTTCAACGAGCATCCAAAGCGGATAGATACGATCTCGAACGGATCTCACCCCTTCTGTAAGCGGAAGAATAATTTCAAGAATAATGTTATTTTTTTATGTCTACAAAAAAATTACAACATTTGACAAATTTTCCATATTTGATTAACAGAGCAACAATAAATTAATAAAATTGGGTTCTTTATTGCGCATAGTTATCAAAAAGCAATAAATAAAAACTTATCATCTTAGTAACTAATAGTTATTGTGTGAATACAAATATTTTTCAATTAGTGCTTTCTTTTTAATGTCAAGTCAAAGCACTAATTTTATAAAAAGTTTTTTCTAATTTCCTCGAATTTGGTACAGATGGAGAGGTGCGCCCCTCTTACTGCAAGCTTCCCAATTCGACTAATACAATTGTTATTGTTAATCTTTATCTTAATTTTGTTTATGTAACTGGGAGTGTTACGCTACCCGAAGATTTCTAACGAAATCGAGACTGGGATGAATCTGTATAAACACTTCTCATCTAACACTTCCAACTCTACGTTTCCATTCACGCTCCGCGTCTCCCGTCAGAGATTCGTTATCGCGATAATATTCCAACGAAACAATGCCTCGGATCGATCCCGATCGCCACGCGAGACCTCGATCGACACACGGGCGGTCTTTTTTCCCCCCGCAGGCGCGATTTATCTTCCAGCGCCGTCGGCGGCACAGCTGAATCCGAAGATTGAACGATCGCTATCCATAAATCTATATTCGCGATGGTATTTAGAGTTTAAAAAGAAACCACTCCTCAGCCCGCGCGAATCCCCATTAATCTCCGATGGCCGAGTGATTGAAAATCATTTGACGTTTGAATCACGAGCGGCGGAAAGGCCCCCCCCCCCCCACTCATCTGGACGCGGAGCGCGGATTATCGTTCCCTTTAATGAGCAACCGAGTTTATTATTCCGCAACGATTAGAGTCGCTTGATAAACCGATAGAAAATCTACCGTGGTCAACGAGATAAGGGGAGCCCCCCCTCTTCGTCCCTCATTGTGCCATCGCGCAGAAACCAGGAACAGGCAACGGTGTTGTACGTGAACTTGTTGCAACTTCCGTGTTCCTGTATCTGCGATACCGAGTGTCCCTTAATGCAACGTGCTGAACGAGAGAATAATAATTCTGCAGGAATCGCTTGCTCGTGGGACGAGCGAACAAGTGGTAATTAGTGAGCATAGAAATGTACGGGCATGTGCATAATAAATTTGATATTGGGGAAGAGTGGACTTTCTAATAGTAGAATTAAATTAAACTTCGAATGATTTTAATGAAAATAAACGTTACTTTTTGGCTGGTTAATTTTTATGTTGAGAGTAAATAATTTTAACGGTTACGCATCTGTAAAATGTATTATCTTTAGAATAAATAATAGTGGATGTATGTTGTCTGATTTTCTGTTTAATATTGTTTCGAAAGTTCCTTTTCGACTTAATAATTGAGGTAAATTGTGTACGTGCAACAATCTTGTCTCCGCGGACCCTCCACTGTCCTCCTCTTCCTTGACCTTTCCACTGGCGCACAGCACATCCAGTAATTCGTCTCCAGAAGCTTTCGCTTCCCGTTTCTGTTCCCTCGCTTTTACTTTTTCATTTTTCACTTGACGGCGCGACTTGATCGGTAATTTGTCGCGATAGCTTTCTAGCACGCGTATCGTAACACGCCAGTGCAGTCTCAGCAATAACACGTAAAGCACTTATTAGAAAAATGATTCTGACTTCGAATCGAGATTGGAATTACGTTTCAAACGGAAGTGGTTTTACATTCGATAGAAAGTGTTTAACCAGTTCACTAGTATAAAAAAGGAGTCGAAGAATTTAGACACTAGTACTAACAAAGTGGACAATATATACCGAGTCAACGTCGTATCACAAATCAAATGCCTATTTTTGACCAAACAAACATGTTTATTTTTAAAGATTTTGATGTTAACAAACTTTGTGTGAAAGAATAAGGCCTCAGCTTCAATTCATTTCATTGCAATTAAATGAAAAATAACTGCTTTATTTCCGACAGAAATGACTGTCTAAGTAGTACCCTTAAGGTTGATTCATAAACCTCTGTTAATTGTCTACTACTTTGTCTAATTTTGTAAATACCCCGAAATTTATTCACCTCATTTTCCCAAGTTACCCTGCATATATACAAGAACTTCAATATCTGAAGATCTCGAGGCTACTGTCAAAGTTACGACCACGTGTTACTGCGCGCACACCTCGTATACATAGTAAACAATGGGCCAACAGTTATTATCCCGTTTTAAATCGCGACGCAGGAGACAACCGTAGATAATAATAGAAAGTTCGCCGGTGTCGTGTCACGGTGAACATTCGCCTCGAAGCGACGCGAAGGTGACTGTGATATTACAGCTGTGGCGAAAGAAATCGCTCTATCGTTTTGCCCGGGATTGCATATAGAAATCGATGGAATGCATTTCCACCGCGGTTGCACGCCGCTGGAAGAATTAAAATTTGCGACGGAGAACGGTTGAATCGCTTCCGCTGATGTGAAAGAATTTTACCCTCAAGCGATAGAGCGGTGCCAGGGGTAACCTGACTATCACTTACACAGGTGGGATACCATTAGACTTGAAATGCTGTGTTCTTATTTCGCACTGCATTCCTGGTCTACGTGACGATAAACCACAACGCTCCACAGTAACTGATAATTGCTGATCGAAGTCATTGATGAAGCTTGAAGAACAAAATCTGACTTTCACATCTACTGATTTGGGTTTAAATTGGGAGGATACTCGAGACATCAAAAAGGTTGAAAAACATTCATAATTGACGGTATCTCATATCTATTGACTACCAAGAAAATGAAGTCTTCCCAGAGCTACAGTTGAAGTTGATTAATATTTCTTTCTTATGTTTAATAATATTTAGCTTTTTATTCTATATGTATTACATTATTTCTCACTATAGTTATGTTGGTATGAATGCTTGACTATTACTTTTCATGTAGATGTCCTGTGGTTGGTAGTCTTTCATTGTTTCATATTACAATATATTAAAAGTTTAATCTTCACTACAAAATATATATATTCTATAAAAAAATAAGTCCGCCAAATCTAAGTTACTTTTCTTCAAATATTCAAACCTCTCCATAGAGAAAACTTAATTCTTCTAATCAGATTTATTGTCACCCAGACCATTTACGTATTTCAGAAGTTTTAAAATTGTTTGAATTTCCAAATTAACGGTGATAAGGATGCAGCGTTCTTTTCATGCCTACCAGGACAACCTTGCGGGAAACGTATCACGTGGGTGTATGTACCAGCCGAGATGAGATCTCGACTCTTGGGACGCAATATTGAGAGTTGGGCGAGGTCGTGGTAGGTCGTTCGGGCCGTACAGTGCTCGATGGGATATAAAGGTTCCCTCATACGAAATCGAGAGACACGAATGTAATCTGAATTTATAAACCATCCCAGGAACGGCATTCTTCGGTAAAGGCAAGAGTCATGCGAAACCTGCCTTCTAATTGTAACGGGTCGTACCGAGTGCAACGCGCACATATATTTATAGTAATTTAAATAAATATCACTGTACAATGAGGAGATGGAATTCAACATGATTTGTTCTCTCTTCATGGACTTCTTCAAACCTTAACTCTATAAAATATTTGTAACTTTATTTTTTTTAAATATAATAATAAATATATAAATATAAGTATTTATCTTTTTAAATACTGAAGTTGAATGTTGAAGATTTATTTCGCGAGTTTAACTCTTCGTTGAGGCACCTCCTTTTTCGATCAACTTGGACATACCTGGGTATCTCACATGCAGTTCAATTTTTGAACGACTGCCATTCTCATCTAAAGAATCCAATTATTATGAAAAAATCATGGGTCAATTTCAAGGTCTCTAGAATGTATTCTAATAGTTTTTTCATTAAAATTTTATCACAGTTTTTGTAAAAAAAATTCTAGATTACCACAGATCGAGACAGAACGAAGAAAATCTTTAAAAAATTGTAACTTTTCCAATTTTCAATATTAAAAGCTTAAAATCTACAGAGTTGTTGTTCGGATATAATATTTTGAAAGAGAAAATATTTTGTAAGTCGATTTTTGAAGTAAAGTATTTATTTTGCATATACAAGGTACAGAGGGTCAGAATCAGCTTAAGGGTGGCTCACACCCAAAGTGTCAACGAAGGGTTAAACACAAGGGAGGTATTCATCATCAAAGCCTATTCATTTAGTAATTGGTAATTAAATTATCCTATAAAGGGTGCTCTAAGATATTCAGTCCAATACAGCAAGGAATGAAAAAAAGCAAAAATTGTTAAATTTAGCAACTTTCATTTTCGAGAAAAATGACTTTAAAAAATTAATCAATTTGTATTCGCGATTATATATTGCAATAGTGTCAACGAAACAAAATGTTCAAAATACACGAAGAGAATTACACCCCTGACTAATCCAAAATCCAAATTGCCATAACTCCTTTCTTTTCCTGAAAAAGTTACCACACATGAACCACCCCTACTGCCACGACTTTCATTCAAAACAGTATCATATAAAAATACAAAAAAGGAGACCACAGTAACAAGAGCGATTCGCATGCCAATCTACATGGTATGGTGGAGGACTCACCCAGCATGTCGGCGGAGAATTTCAGCGCGGATCGAGCACCTAACTTCAGTACGTGAGGACAATCGCGTGCGGCTATCGCGCATGCGTACCGAGGACGACAAATTCCCTGGCAGTAGGCGGGCTCGGTCGTTACGTCGATGGTCTCGGTGCATTGTTGCATACTCGTGCATCCTGCGCGCGATGTACTCTTCTCGTGCACGCCTCCGCGTGAATCGCGAGCGTGGACGGGTATCAACGTCGGTCCGAACTCGACACCACTCACCAGCCATCCCCCCGTTTCATTGTTCCTCTAGTTCGCGGCCGGTTCTCTCCCGGCGCGACAGGCCATCTAGGTATTTGCACACGCATGCGCAGCGAGTTCACTAGGTTAACGGCGGCATCGCGGTCGCTCGGCAACTCGGCTGCGCTCGAACCACTTACAATTAGGTATAGAGGGTGTAGACTCCCGAGCGAACAACAAACGACGGAATGAAGGACGATGCGACCGTGCGCGCGCAACGGGCAGGGAGGAGCTGATGTAATCGGAACGGCGGGAGTTTTCGTCTGTCAAAAGTCGGGTCGTTGAACGTAAGGGCGCTAGGTTCGCTGTTTCAATCTTTCAATGTGGGAGTATCGTTGAGTCGTGTTAAACGCATGGTAAACATAATGTTAGAAGCGAATAGGTGGTACCTACCTACCATTGAAAGTCGATGATTATCAGTAGCATTGAATCGAGTGGCCCGTTATCGTGCGCGCAAACAATCTCGGATCTCGAAAGAATGTCCCGTTTGGTTTTATTTCGCCGCGGTCGCGTTCGCAGTCGGGAATTCAATGATTGCTTTAACCGATGCCCTCGCGGACGTGGAGTGGGTCTGCGTCGTGGGGATCAGGTGGGAAGGGGCTTACGGGGGAGCGAACGACACGTGAACGGCTCGCCTTTCCATATTATTTATCTCTGGCCGCTTTATTAACGTCCTTCCTCCGCGGCTTATTAAATAAAGCAATTCCCTCCGTAGGTGACCCCTGCCCTCGGCGCAGATCCTGCAGAGATATCGGTTTCGTTTTCACCGTGACGCAGTGGGTACGCGGCGCACACCATGGCACACGCCGTGCCCAGGTGTGCGGCTGTCGTACGTGCAGCGGTTAATTCGTGTCCGTGGGTTCGTTACGCGCTCCGCTCGGCTCTGTGCCGCGTCGGGGAGGATGATGATACGGTAACTCGTGGTGGAAGCACGATTATATTACGTGTAACTCGAAGGTGCGGATTTACGAGGCGAGCCCGCGTTAATCCTTAACGTGTTTATCTTATGTTTTTAGAGGAAGATGGCGTTTCCAACCCTTTTTTCAATCCTAAGGCCGACTCCGTTTCCGTTTGTCGAGGTGAATTGTTGGAGCTAGTTCAAAGGTTTGGAAATCGGAAATTGGCAATTCGTGATTTCGATATTAATTTCGAGTTTTGAAGCTCATTAAAATCAACTTTACTACTAAGTTTGAATGTGTTCTTCTTCCTATATTGCTATTCTCTATATTCCCATTTCCTATATTCCTATTCCCTATATTCCTATTCCCTATATTCCTATTCCCTATATTCCTATTCCCTATATTCCTATTCCCTATATTCCTATTCCCTATATTCCTATTCCCTATATTCCTATTCCCTATATTCCTATTCCCTATATTCCTATTCCCTATATTCCTATTCCCTATATTCCTATTCCCTATATTCCTATTCCCTATATTCCTATTCCCTATATTCCTATTCCCTATATTCCTACTCCTATCATTTGTTTTCACAATTCATTTCCATTTAATCAAAACCAAGCGTAGCTTTCCGGCTACCCACCACTACCTTAACCATAAAAATCTGGAACTCTCTACAGCCCGCAGTACCACTCCTACCACTAAACGCCATACAGACACAAAAATCAATTCGAATAAAAACACGACTGCCTATTCTGTTCACTTTAACCACACATTTATTTGAATAACACGCAACTCCGATTACCCCACGCTTATACCCCGGCAAAGTGTACCCATCGGTGCCGCCGCGTGCACCAGGCGCCGTCCATAGTGTCGGTGAGCGGTGCAACAGGCCGCAGGTGAAGGCAATATTGAAAGTACGGTCCCGTTTTGTGTGCCGCGAATTTGTACCGTGTGAACGAGCGATTCAAGCGTTTTGACTCGTGATCCCGGGTCCCGATCGCCAGCGCTATCCGCGGGTCGGTGCCAGCGACTTTTCACATGGGGTGCGAACCCGTACGCGCCGCGGCAACCGATTACGAAAATCTCGCCGGGTCCGTGCAGGTACAACGAGATAAACGGATACACCGTCGTGTCGTGCACCGTGTGTGCGCGGGTGAAGGTAAAATTAGAGACGGAAACATAGGCGGCAACCGGTTGTTCAATAATCATCTAACATCGTCCACTTGATTGGAGGCTCACAATGCCTCTCTTGCTGGGCGTTTTATCGACGAGCCACGGGCCCGGGCGTGCACCGGCTGCCCGCGAGCGCCGTAAATTACCCGGGGAATAATGCTTAATAACTCCCGCCGCTTTTTGCACCGTATAAATCTGCGTCAAGCTCAAGGCCCCGATTCGTTTATTCGCAGCAAACCGGAGATAATGCCCTGTGTTCATGCATAATGCCCGTTTGCAACGTGCACGCCCGGCCCCGCGATGCGCGCGAAAAATCGGCCCCTCGCAACCGCGGAATGTAGGTGAATGAGAAAGAACGCGAGGGGGCCGCGTGCACCCGTTCCTACGACGCCGGTTAATTAACTGGAATTAATTCATCGCGATTTTTACGGGGCCGATGATGCATGGCCAGCGCGGGCGATAAATTACATAAGAAATCTTATTCAGGCTAATTAATTACTTAAACAAATTCATGCGCCGTGGTATCGCGTGAAAGGACCGGGCCTATCCATTCGTGATTCACCTTCATTAATTTACATCTAAATATGGTGTAAGTTCGAGGCAACTGCTCTGCCGGCATGAATAATCGCGCTTGCGGTGTCGAACATTTTTCGCTAACTATTCGCGGCCTCGCTGAATTCGAATCAGTACGATGGTGCATCGTTGAAACTGTGTTTCGTCTAGACGAACGATCCTAAATGTGAATGTTGCATTAGCTGAGGAGTATTATAATTGTTTTGATGTGTCGGAACGATCTCTTCAATCTGATGGTCTGATTTGAATGCGATAGAAACGTCTAATAGTTCTCGAGATATTCCACAAAATATGCTTTCGACCCCCAATCTCAGGGGCTGTTATTCACCCCTTCAACGTGGACGATTGCCAATAACAAAAAATACGTGTCAAATATTTTTCACTAGTGTGCAAATCTGCGAAGTCTCATCAAAATCGGCGTGTGCAGATTCGATATGTTCCTTTGTCAGGATTTAATCTTGAGGGAGTCAAGTTGAACGAATAAAAATATTTTTAATGCAAATTCAATGAAATTCATTGGGTGATTATAGAAATTTATTTGATGAATAAAATCCACTCAAGATTAATCCAGTCAAGATTATTCTACTAAATAACTACTTTCTTATTCCTTTTTATTCTTATATCGATATATTGTCACTCGACACGAACGAACTTGCGTATACATAGGTACTTAAGGGGTAATGCCACAGTAGAGCCCGGAAAGGCAGCCTGATTTTGAGAAATTTTTTATGCGAGTATAGTGAATGGAATACAAAATCTATTTGAAGGCCTTTATTGTAAATACCTTGAAGTATGATCCCAATTTTTTGTTTAATCTTTTTATTACAAAATGGCGGCGTCACGGCTCAACAAACGAAGCTTTTTCTGAAAAACGGTGTTCCGCAGCCGGAAAGATTTCTCCTTCAATTTTTGACCTAGAACAAAAAATAAAAAATTGTTTGGTTCTATATACGATTATCTCGGGAAGTACACGAGGAAATTAAAAAATACTGATTTTTATAAGAATGGTAGGTAATTGAACAAAACGTCTCAACAATTTCTAGGTTCCGTGTTTTGTTCAATCACGCACCATTCTTATAAAAATCAGTATTTTTTAATTTCTTCGTGTACTTCCCGAGAGAATCGTATATAGAACCAAACAATTTATTATTTTTTGTTCTAGGTCAAAAATTGAAGAAGAAGCTTCGTTTATTGAGCTGTGGCGCCGCCATTTCGTAATAAAAAAATTAAACACAAAATTGGGATCATACTTCAAGGTATTTACAATAAAGGCCTTCAAATAGATTTTGTATTCCATTCACTATACTCTTACGGGCTCTTACGGGCTCTACTGTGGCATTACCCCTTAAGAGATACTTCATTCAATGCCTCGTAACTTTAAAACTGTCGAGTAACGGATTTCGACTTTGAGTCACTGTGGTTGGACAGTGATTTTTCGTACCAAATACTATGTATATCCTGTCCCCTAGATAAACCATGACGTTAAGATCGATCAAAGCGATCGAGGCAGAAACGACGAGAGGAATAGAAAACGAACGACACATAGAAATAGCAATCTGTTATCTGAATTAATCCGATGTCACGTGTCTACGCTGAATTCACCCGTCGAACGCACTTAATCTTATATTAAGTAGCTTACATATGATCCAAACCCTTGTGGTACAAGGCAGCGCTGGTAAGCCTGGTGTTTTCCTGTTGACACTTGTCGCGTTGGTAGTAGAACAACTCGTTCATTATAACTGTGACAGGGCTACGTACATCGATGTCAGAATTCTAAAGCACGCATGATTGAAACGGAGTACTTTCGATGTATAGGATACTGACGAATTTCCATTAAACTGCTTGTATATTTCAGTGGACTCTGGGGATGCCAAGAAGTGCAATATTGTCACCACTGAACAGCACAGTGGTATAACTCAAAAAACAAAAAAATGGAATTTCTCTTATTTTATGTTATATTGATTTATATTTCAATATTATAACAGAATCGTTGTAAAATATATTTTTTTTTTAATAATGGATAGAATTGCTTCACTAATGGAAAAATCTTTTTTAAAATCTCGGAACAAAAAATACATGACTTCGAAAACATTTTCATAATCAGCGGAAAAATTTAAAGTTAACATTATTCGGTGTTTGGCATAAGTTCAGTTTCCAATCAACTGTGTGTTATTAAATCCGATATATCCTGTATATTCTCTTGTATTTCGTTAACAACACTGATCTAGACCTTTTGCCATTAAAGTTCAAGCTATAAAGACAAGAAACTAGGAAATATGAAATGGCGTAGAAAATGCGAATTGTGAATCAGGAAGCAAGGTCGCATCACGCGAGCACTCGCGCGACTAGGATTTCCTCCGCGCTCTTCGAAGAAAGGAATCGCTATTCCGCAAGAATGGGGCAGATTCTCCGGGAGATCTGTTATACCACTGACGAAGCTAATAAAAGAATATGTATGTACTAACAAAGAACACGCGAAACATACAAAGTCGTGGCTTCCTTGGCGCGTCGACCGAGAACCACGACAAAACACGGGTCGCCCGAGGCTGACCATGAACGGGCGCGACTACTAATTTCAGTAGGTGGTTCAGCAGTCTGTTCGAAGCTCCAGTCCACAAAACATAACATTTCTTGCGGCTAACAAGTCTATCACACGTTTCTGTGCATAGTTTTCGATCACAATCTTTCACTCTCTAATAAAACGATGGGGAATGATTTAAAAAATGTGCAATTTTGTTGTTGTCAAGGGAGTTTTTTCTCTCTCCTGAATAATTTGATTTTTGGCAGTTAGAGTGATTTCTACAAGGGTTTTCTCTTCAATTTATTTTAATTTCTAGCACTGTGGCAAGATAGAGCTAAGATCATAAATATCAACATCGCTATGGTTGAAAAGAAAATACCGTAGAATGTAGATCATCACTTCTGGCACTCACCATACTTGATGGCTAGCCCGTGTCTCTTTTATACCACACGGTGAAAGGGTGAAATAACGAAGAAATGCTGAATTTCCTTGTCACGGTGAAGCATTCGCAGAAGAGGGAAAGGAGCTATTACGAAACGAGAAAATCTGCCGTTTTCTTTGTCCAGGGGATCGAGCCAAGTTCACACGACTAGGATGAATCATAATCGAGCGCAGGTAGCGCGGGGAAAGATTGGCGGATCCATGACGAGTCCATATCGGGCTCGGCGCAGGTCCACGCCAGCAATGATCGGTGTTTCGAGTATGGCGAATCCTGAGAATCCACTTTCGATTTCTATATGGACTCGCGTGTAAGGTTAACGATCGTTTCTCGACACGGTGCGCACACCTTGCCCCCGTCTAAGCGCGTTCCTTTGTGCCTGAGCGAAGGATACACCAGCGGTGCGATGAGATATTACGAAATTCCCCCGTCTTTTATTACGCGCTGCAGGAATCATATTTCCCCTTTCTCAAATAATGCCTTCGTTCCGTTTTGCTTTATGTCCCCTTTCAATACGCGCGCCTGTCCCCTTGTACATATTCCGAAAAGGGATGCTCCGAGTGGCCGTTGCTTTCCCCCCGGATAAACGTTGCGTGGGCCCCCGCGTTGAATCGCGTCGAGCGTCCGCACGTGCGTTTCAATGCGCGATCTGTCATTTCCCGCCGTAGGAAGGAAGTGCCGAGGCTCACGCGGCCCGCGTCGCGTCGCCTGGCCACGGAATGCGAACAATGCGTGAATAGACAATGACGAAACGCGGGGATCATTTCTCACGTGTGCAACCGTTGGCAATTTCAAAATTCGTTCGGGGGCTATCCAATGTCCGCTTATGGGAAGCTGAAACGCGTGGAACATTGCGATTCTACCTACTTCCATCCATTCCTGCTCTCCCTTAACGCAGTGGAGGTGAATCAATGTAGACTCGTAATTCGCGAAATTTCACTCGAATAAATTTAAATCTAAAAAAAGACAAACACAAAATTTTTTCACGTTAAGAGAATCAACAATCTAAGTAGTTATTGAGTTGTCCTGATTAGCTGTGGGATATCTGCGATGACAACGCTTCATGCTTAAGGGCTTTATCGCTATTTTTCTCTGTGTAAGTGGATTTTACTTCCGTCAATTATTAATAAACAAAACACCCTGAACATGAATTTGCGATCATTTCACATGGATAATTTTACCCATCGCTATTAATTATTAGAAAATTAAGGCAACTGGTCACTAGAGGGTACATGATTTAGAGATTCTAGAGGGTACTTGAAATATGATTTCGAAAAGATTGGAAAGGCGTGACCATAACTCCTCGGAAGCCCACATCGAATGCTACGCGATAGCGGATAGACTATAGAGCATCGGCAATTCTTGCGCGTCCGTAACCGATGGCACTCGACGCCCACGATCAGTGTACGTACGGCGAATTGTCGAGCGTAGGTAAAAGTGCCCGATTAGACCCGGCAAAAGAGTGTCGAGGAAAAGCGGCGAAATAATATGCAATTAGGGCGCCGGCTAACAAGCGACAATGGGCTTGATTAACATCGACCAGTCGGCGCGTCGCATGTGCCAGTAGGACACGCCGCCGCGATTGGATCTAGCGAAGCCGCAAGTCCAGGTAAAGCAGTGTACAGGTCGTAATTAAAGGACTGATCTATCGATCCTCTCGGATCTGTCGACACACGAGACGGCTACCTGCGCCCGGGACAGAGAGCGCTGCACGCACACAGGTGTGCCGTCCGCGTAACGAACGCCGCGGCCGTGTACACCGGTAGCCATATATGGTGCAGAGACGTTAGTGGTCAGCACGGCCGTATGGTGATGGTAAAGCGGTGCCACCATCTTTATCTCGGTCACGGCGACTCCGTGAAAGTGAGAGCCGTTTCTCCCCGATGCCTCTGGTACCTGCACGTACGCATTATCCGGCCGATTCCCCTTCGTTTGCGTGAGCTCTCCCTTTCCCTTCCTTTATCTCCTCTTTTTTTTTTATTCGCGTGCCTTCGCATCTGGGTCGGCCGGGCGCGAACCGAGTCGAGATCCACTTCGAGGACAATTGGTTTCGGAAAGCGCCTACGAACGTAGCTTCGAGTAGAATCAAGACGGAGAATTAATAAACTCTCCTTAAAACACCCCAGTGTCTGTCGATGTTATGAAATCTTTCTGCTGCATCGATTCACCTCTGTAGACAAATGGAATTAGGTATGGACAGCCTCTCCTAAAGCAAGCGCCAAACAACAACTGAAGCTTGTCCCGCGAAAAATCAGCCAGAATCCCAGACCGTCCGGCTGGAACGCGATCCATGCGAAGAACGTAGAATTCATTAGGCGGCGAACTTTTTCCATACTTTTTCCATCGGTGGCGCGGCATTTAACGCATCGCGCAACGAGCCATTTATAACCGTAATCGCGGCATTACACGTTAATCTGATTGTGAGATGAATCTGCGACGGGGCCGGCCCGATCGGAACGTCGCAGGAAATGATCAACGACGGTCGACGCTCCGCGCATTTCCTTTTGTCAGAATCGTTTACGTCGTTTACGATGATCCGACCGACCGCTCCGTTGCATCGTCCCGTCCCCTCACCCCTCGTCCTCCATACCCCCTTCGCGTGCGTTCCCCGCGGATCATTAATATCGATCGATGAGCATTTTCTGCATACATTTCATGTCTGTTGCGCCGATGATACTGCGAACGCGATACACGCGACGCGTCCCCGCACAGTGACACGTAGTACGCGGTACGTCAAGTTGGCACGCCGGAAAGGAAGATACATGGAAGCCGCGGGGAACGCCGCGCAAAAAAACAGAGAAAACCGAGCGCGGATGCGTGCGTGATGGCGCTGGTAGTGCTGGTACGGCCGATATCGATGGCTCCTCGTCGAGTGAAGTTCGAAAATCAGGTTGACGCTAAAGAGGGAAAATATCAGGATCGGGGGGAACGATCAATTGCGAGTCACAACCGGTGGATGTTGGGTTTGTAGTTTTATAGATGATAACGGTTTTTATGGGGAACCGGTACTGGATCAGCTGGCACTGAGGGGTATCAATGACTCCGGGATATCGGGATAAGTAGGCAGCACGGATTCGCGACGGCGCGGCGGTGATAGTTTTGATAGAGATGTTGATCATCGTTGTGATTTCTATTGGAAAGGTGAATCGTCGGCGAGCTGGGGGGATAGCGGGTGATCAGTGGAAATATGATTCATCGGGGTGATGTCGCCGCAGCCGTCGACTGCAGAGTGCAGATACTGTTTCTTGGAAATCGGCCATAGCTACTGTCGTTTTCTTCCTTCGCTAGGCGGCCCCTCTACCACGGAATTATTAATTCCCCGCCATTATCTGATTACGATCGTCCAATTAAAGTACGCTCGGATCCGCGATGCCGCGATATTCGGTCAGCAATTCGACGTCGGTCCACGCACGGGGATCGCGATCTACTCGCTGACTATTAGCCCCCGAGACTCGTTGCTGGACGTGTCGATGGGTCTCTTTGCCCCTTTTACCGACACTGCGCCCGTACTATCGATTAACCGTACTCGTGATCCCTCCCGAACAGACGGTTCGGATCGTGATTCGTTGACTCGTGATAATACTACTTAAATTTCACTTTGCGAAGTAATTTTCTCAAACTTTTCATTATTTTCATCATCAACTACCTCCATTTGTCTCGCCAATCATCTCCTTTTCGTCACATCCGTTGTAATATGGAATTGATAAAAATATCAGTTCGGTTTTCAAGTACTACTGAAGTATAAATAAGAATCAAGAAACACTACTGAAACTACTCTAATTTTGCCGACACCTCTCATTATGTACCGCTGTTCTACTCTCGATCATATAATAGAACGAACCTAGCTGATCGCGACCACATAATGAGAATAGAGGACACAGACTCAATTTCTTTAATTCCACCGCGCGTGCGTTTAATTTGAAAAGTCAGTTATTACAGCTCACCCCCTCATCTTCTGCCTAGTCGCTCATGCGATTGTATACAAATCGAAGTTGAGTTACAGTGGCGGACAAAAGAAAGTTTAAAAGGAAAATTATACGAAAAAGACCATGATTTGTACAAAACGAAACATTATTTTAAAACGCTAATGAATTTTTTATGAATATTTACATCTTATAAAGTAATGAAAACAAAAAAAATACAGAAAGGAATAGAAAGTTAATAGTTTAGCTGAAACAACGAAACAACTGAAAAACCTCGATGGATAAAAGTAAATTTAATCTCATATTTCTATGAGCATAATCTTTATATCTAAATACTTTATTAATTTTAATATTTTGTAGGACCTCAGTTGCTGTCTATTACAGCTTGTAGTCACTTGAAGTGTGCTTGGGGTCGTTATCTTGTTGAAAGATAAACGACCCCAAGTGCATTTTTTCTGCTGACTGCAGTAAATTATTGCTTAAAATATTAACATAACTAATGCCAGTCATTTTCCCCTCAATTCTGACTAATTTTCCAGTACCCGTTTTAGAGAAGCAGCCCTAAAGCATTATCGAGCCACCGCCGCGCCGCGCCGTATTTAATGGTTCATTGGACATTTTGCTTCTTAAGGCAATCTGACGATTTACACCATATCCTTTTTCATTTTTTTGTGTTCATTAATTCAAATTTTGATTCGTCAGACCATAATATAATACTTTTCCAAAATGATAACGGCTTGTTAAACCCATACAGCACACTCTCGTTGCAGCATAGTTGCAGTATAGTTGCGGTGCAAGATTGCAACGATTCACGCAACGTTGCCGCAACTATGCAGCAATAATTCTATGTCCGCCTGCTGCAACGTTGCACAGCAACTTTGAGGCAACTTTGCACGGCAACTTTGAGGCAACGAAAAACTGTTAAAAAAAAATAAAAAAAGTTATTGGTCACGACAGATTTGAACACCGGCCCGCCCGCATGACAATCTGACGCGCTACTGTTGTGGCCACGGAACCTTCTTGGATGTAGTGTACTGTAGATGGTATATATATTGATTACTCTGTACGTTAAAAACTTTCATACTACATGAGTACTACGACCCCCATATATTGTCGTTCTAAAAGCACTGTGCGCCGTGCTCGCCTTCACGGAAACATCAGTTTGGCACGTGCCACCAGTAAAGTAGATTCTGACTTATGCTTGGAACTGATTAAATGGTTGCCTTCTCCGACATATATTTTATATTTTAGTTCATTATACTGGATGTCCGCGGGAACAGTAAACACCTGGATATTTCCTAACGTATTGGAGATATAAAAGAAATTGTTTACATGAAATTGCGTGGTTGGAGGGGGCAAATTTTCTACGGAACTCTTTTTTTTAACAGATCACTTGATAGTGCGTTTCAAGACGAATTCAATAAAGTATAATGTATACACTTTATTTCAGCCGGTTTTGGAGATATTATGTTTTAAAATTTGCTAACGCCGCAAAGTTGTGGCAAAGTTGCGACAAAGTTGCGGCAAAGCTGCGGCAAAGTTGCTGCATAGTTGCGACATAATTGCGGCAAAGTTGCTGCATAGTTGCGGCATAATTGCGGCAAAGTTGCTGCATAGTTGCGGCATAATTGCGGCAAAGTTGCAGTGCATTATTGCAACGCAACTATGCAGCAACTATGCAGAAACAATTCTATGTCCGCCCCGTGCAATGTTGCACCGCAACGTCGCAGCAACCATACATCGACATTGCACTGCAACCATGCAACATCGCAAGGTTACTGCAACCATCCTGCAACTTTGCCGCAACGAAGTGTGCTGTATGGGAAGTGGTGTTTAGCAATTCTGACGATTCTTTCGTGTATATGGGCAAGATTTAAATTTTCTTTCACGGCTCGAGCTGATATGGAGGGATTGTTTTTTACTTCCCGAATTATCATCTTATTATCTCTTGGCAATGTTTTCCGTGCTCTACCAGATTTGATTAAATTAATGACTGTTCCATATTTTCTTTTGTTTATCGCAAATTTTTTTAGCTCTCATCATCGAAATTTCATACCTTTTTAAAATGTCTTTAAATGTTAATCCATTTTTTCTGTCTCTAACAATGAGGCGCCTAATATCGACGGATTTTCTATTATTTCAATTCATCTGTGTAATTAAGGATGCATAATATTATTAAAATCAATGCATATATAGAAGGGAAGAGAAAGATCAACAAATGTTTACTAGTTTATGATGTTATGATAAGTTTATAACAATATTAAAGCTTTTAAACTTACTTTTGTCGGCTGCATGTTTCGAATGCACTGGATTGTTAACGTACTATGGAAAAACAGTCGCATAGGTAAAGAATAGACGTTTTATGTCGTATAGAATAGGGGAATGTCCTCCGACTAGATCAGTGTTACCAACGTCAGGAAAACACTGTAGTACTAAAGTTACTAATATTCATGTACACGGGTACCAACTTTAAACTTTCTTTTGTCCGCCACTGTATGTTATTACCGTACCTGTTGTACTCTTTCGGTTCTTCTATCTATTTTTATTTGTATTTTGTATATCCTACTTTCTGTTCAATGGGACGTCTCCCGTAAATAAACAAATAATTAAATAAATTTCCACAATAATCTTCAAACAGCTCTCTCACCGTAAACTATAGGTATGAAATTTTCAGCTGAAGCTTGAGCTACCAACCGAAGGCAGCAACGTCGCGAGGCTCTCGGTTCACAGTCACGATCCCAGACTGTTTCCCAATTTCACCTCGCCCCCGCAACAATGAACCTGTCCCCTCGCCTTGAAACAGAGCAGGGGGACGCGCACGGGCATCGTCGCCCGCGGGACGGTCGATTCGTTTCAGGAAATTCTTGGCGGCCGCTCGACCCGCTTTCGCACACAGCTCACGGTGTATTATTCAACAAATTATCGCTTTCAGTGCCCCGCCGTCCTTCGAGGCTGTTTCGAAACGTACAGCCCCGGCGCTTATCTCCGATCGAGGACTTTCTTCGAGGTGGATCGTGATCTTACACGGAACACAGATACCACATAGATGCCTTTAGAATCTCGGCGCGGCGGCGGCGGTATCTGCGACGTTCATCTGGCAACAGAGAGCTCGCGGTATCGCTAATACACAGGCTCATTTAGATTTATGCACCGGGAGCGCGACACACTATCCGCCCGACACAGATGGGGCAGATCCCTCACGCGCCCAGCAGAAACGTCCGGCTCCTCTGTCCTCTACAGTCTACAGTCTACAGTCTACAGTCTACAGTCTACAGTCTACAGGGTGTACCGATGCTGTCCCGACCAACTTCGGCCTCGCGCGCCGTGTTCCACCGTCTGGACTCTGGAGTTACATGTCGCGCCAGTAATAATCTCAGAGTTGGAGAGCGCTCGTGAAACCATTCGCGAGCGTCCCGGGAGTGCCCTGAGACAGAAAGGCTCGGGCAGACAAATTTATCTTCCGCTTGGAAGTAGATAACTCGGTCGCTGGCGCATTTGAGTGTATTAGTGAGTCAGTGGTACGTGGTCACGGTGCTATGGGTACGCTCTCGTCGAGGAACCTACAGCATGCCGAGTGAAGCGCTTTTATGGTTCAACTCTTTTAGAGCGCGTTTCCTGAAGAAACGTACTGGGAGTTGGGACGCGAGGTACTTGCAAGCTGTTGGAAATGTACAGAGAGCTTCTTCGTCTCAGAAAATTACTTGCGTAGTAGAAAATAATGAAAGTGGCGATTCTACGCGAGGATGTAAGTCGGAAGAGGAAGGAATTTGCGGTGGACGCTTTGCTTTTTAGTTGTTGATGTTTAAAAATTCGGGTTAGAAACTGTCACCGTCGCACAACTGTTGGATGACGGGCCTTCGTTGTCATTAAAGGGACCATCCGACGATTTTTAGCACATGTTTAAACACAATGTTGCAAAAAAAGCAGTTTATCTATGCATAAATCTGTCCATAAAAAAATGGGTGATCCAAAATTACTCTTTGCGGATAAGGTGATACCGAGTCTAATTATATATAGAATACCCTAAGAGTTTTTGAAATCAGTTCACACTTTCAGCTTTTTACAGTGGCGCCCGTCAAGAGCTCTGATTTCTACAGTGGTACAATGAATGCTGTATATCTAAAGCAAAAATTCATCAAATTCAAACAATAAGTTTTTTCTGTTTATTCTTCAAATATGAAGTAATACAGTCCGAAAAGCATTTTTACTGTACGTCGTTCCGTTTCTTTTTTTTAATTCATTAATATCACGTAATTTCAAGCGTTTTGACCGCAGGGCACCCTTAAAGGGCGGTAGGACATGAATGAAACATACCGTTGGTCTTACCTTGAGTTCACTCTATAAATCCACAAAGTTGGCCTTGTAAGTTACGTTCCCTTGTAAGTTACGTTTGGCTACAACAATCTGTTTAAAGTTTGGACCAACAGTTCCAGCACATCCTGTACTTCTATCGCGACCGAACGACGAACAATGCGAGTTTCAGAGGATTCGCTGTCGTGGTGAGTTACATCGTGCCTGATCTACCACGCCTAGGCGTATAAACTGTCGCCCTTATCCGGGGAGAGAAAAACAACGCTCTAAGTCGTCCATAGCGTCCTTTGCCGCAGATTTATAATCCCAGAGGAGGGCGACGCATGTCTCATCGACGGAGATGGAAAGAGCGCCTCTCTCCATTGTATGCAATGTCACGCGTGCGTTATCGCCGGCTACGAAACAATCCCACTGTTCCACGGAATCCGTAAGTAACCTGTTATTATCCTGTCGGGACGCTCTATGATATACCGATACGTGGGCATCGATCACGAACGATCCGTTGATTTATTCTAGGGCTCGAGACAGCGATCTTCAAGCACTCCCCTGTAACCAGCTATATATCATGCTTGCCGTTTGGCAAACGCTTGTGCGCGCGTGACGAGTGAAATGCACTGAAGGAAAATTTAGATAAAATAGCAGATTGGGAGAAAGGGATTCGTGGTGGCGGGAATCGACCACCACCCTTTTGTTAACTTTTCCAAATATCTGAAACGAGAAGAATTCCACCAGTGATGACTAAATTAAATTGATTTTTAAATAAAGAAGAACACAATGTCTACCCCTACAAATCCGTATGCTTCCCTAAATTTCGGAGCAATTCAATTTCAGTAAGCTAGTGCAGATTTATATCAACAAACGTGTACCACAGGATTGGAACTTGAAAGATAAGAAATGGAAGTTATTTGCATCACGATCTAATACGTTCTCCTCGTACGATATTTACCCTTAGTACACTTAATTTACAACACCGTCAGGCGCGATAGGTGTTTACCATTGGCAGGTATTGTGCGTGCGCGTTCCGCGCTCAATAACGCGTGATTTAGCGTGCGTCGAGCAGAAACGTAGCACAGTCACCGACATGTAATTGAAATGTTATTAAATGTTAACTGTCCCTTCGGGTCATGACACCGCGCCTGTAACGCGGCATGGGTACCGGTTGTAAATAATCATTACCGTGAAAATTTACGACTATCTCCGCGCCACGGGAGGAATTTTTCTCCCTGTGCCTTTTAATATCGCAACCTTCGTATTTGCACATAAACGCGGAGAACAATGCGAGTCCCTCTCTCTCTCTCTCTCTCTCTCTCTCTCTCTCTCCCTCTCCCTCTCCCTCTCCCTTTCTATCGAGGGATAGCTGCCGTGGAAAGGTGGGCCCTGATCTACCACGCCTAGCCAGGAGTCGACCTTATCCCAGGCGAGAAAAACCCCGTTTTATATCTCATGGGCGCGGGTGTGCTGCGGCGTTACACTTCAGCAGCCCGTTCTATCATTAGAACAGGAGACACGAGAAACGGCTGAGGGAAAATCGGCTACTGAATGCGATCCTGTTTAACTCTAAATGGGTCTATAAAGCAGTACGTGGTTGAAAGTCGAGGGAAAATCGCTTATTGTAAAGCTAATACAATTATGCGGTACGTCGATCTACGTTCTAGGGCTGTAGTGATTTTCAATTCGAAATTGAAGAAAAATTCATTTTGACTGAACATTTTTACCACCTTCCGTGCCATGGTGGAAATTTATATATTTGATAGAACTATAAAATGTGACGAGAAAACTAAATTGCGATATTCAGTTATAGAAAAATAATAGCTGTGTAATACCTACCTATTCTTCATAATTTCAGCTTTAATCGCCCTTTTCCTTTGAATAAAAATCTCGTCACCGATATATATCAGGGGGCCTTTTTCGTCGAGATCTGTAAACTACCCTAGCCTACCCACGAAACACCGAAATACACAAATTAGAGTACCTACCAAACAGTAACACTAAATAAACGCTTCCTTTCTATTCAAAATCTCTACAGCTGAGACAGTATCATCACCTCAAAGTTTCAAAATTGCAAGTCTACCACTATCGCTACGAATTCTGTTTCAAGGATAGTGGACTACCCCGATTCCATTCCAAGGATCCAAAGAATTTTCCAAATACATCGTAAAACATGTCCACTGTTTTCAAGTACCTATTTGAAAATTTCTCCGCAAGAATCCTTCTTCACCATTGAATAGCAATGAAAGCCGGAAGAAATTGGTCGCCCCGTCCCACCGTGCCCCAACATGCGAGGGGGCGGTTAAGTGGAAAGCGCGGAAAAAAAGCGCGATCAAATCAGCGGGGCGCGTGCTGCGCGTTTCTACGCCGCCGCGAAGAAAATGAGTTCGGCGCGCAGCCGGGTTATCGACATTCCTGGCGCGTCGTAAATCGGTTCTGACACCTCGTAGAATGAAATCAGCGGTTGTCAGAGGCAGAGCCGGCCGCCGCGACGAGCGCGCGCGAATCGATACTTTCTGAGGTGTGATTTCGCAAACCGCGGGCCCGCCTTTCAGGTTGACAGGTGTCTCTTACTTAATAATCATCGCTGCCCCGCCGATGTACTCGCAATTATGCCTACGCGCCGCGATCGTTTCGAATTTAACGCCAACGTGATCCCTGGCTTGCGAAACGCGCCCGCCTCCCTTTAACCGCTGGCAATCGCAAATCGCGGTATCGGGTCATTACGTTCTCCAAACAACACCGAAGGTACTAGAACGATCGACTGTTTAATGTCGCGGGGGGAATACAGCATTTGAAGGTTCGACGAAGCGTCAACATCATTTAATCATTGGGGATGCAGGTAGAGATTTGTGAGTGTGGGTGGAGCAGTGATGGCTTAGCATTGTGAGGGGCCATCCTTAAATTACGTAAGGGTAATTTTGGCCATTTTTTACCCCTTCCCTCTACCAGTATAAAAATTCGTCGTAAGATTTTATATTCCCACTTCCTCCGTCCTGTTCCTTAGTAAGTAATATTTTTTTACATTGCAGTTTTTCAGTTATTAAAATTCTCTTAAATGTTCATATAATTCATTTAACTGGGTTTCGTGTGTGGGATGAAGCATCGTTTTTTAGCATAGTAAAATGCAAAGATAGTCTTCCAGTCTTCCTTGTGGAGGAAATCAATTTTGAGTGTATGTACCTCGAGTATGCGCGCGTTAAGTATCTACAACTGAGTCCAGATGTCTGTCTGTTATTTACTATTTCTACCTGCGCAGAAACGTGCGATGATACATACTGTTCTAGTTTGGTCGTAAAACTAGCGAAAGTGCCAAAGTTTACAGGTTTTAGGCTTCAGCAACAAGAAGCCTGAAAACCTTCCAAAAAACTGCCAAATCTCTTGTTCCGAAACCTCGAAGTTCCTATCTATACAATACCCTATCCTGCATGCAACCAAGTTACGGCGACCAAATGACACTGGCATAATCCAAGCATTAATCATTACGATCCAATGTTAATCACGAGCAGTGTAGAAAGAAGACCAGAACAAAAGGGAGACACCGTGGTCTGTCGAACGGGAAAGAGGAGTTACTAGGTATAAGGAGGAAGAAAAAGGTCGGAGGAAGAACGAAACGGAAAGTGAACCGCCGCGTCTCGGCCGGTGTGGGTGTACAGGCATATACCGGGTACCTGACCACGCTACGTAACCCTCTCCGTATCCATGCACTCCCTCGTGCACGTTCTCTCCTCTCTCTCTCTCTCTCTCTCTCTCTCTCTCTCTCTCTCTCTCTCTCTCTCCTGGTTCCTTTCTCCGTTGCCAGTGCTCGCAACGGCCTACCATCAGAGTCACTGGCGCCTCTGGCGATTGTGCACGGCACAGGTGTCCGTCCACATTATGCCTCGTGTACGGGCCCAGTGACGTCGTCGTCGCCGCCAAGCGACATTGTAATTTGTAAATTACATCTAGCGATAGAGGAGGGAGAGGATCGCCCGTCTGCGAGAACTTAATGAACTACCGGGCCGTCGCGTGTTTGCATAACGCTGTAATAACACATGACGCTGGTCGCCTTCCGGTTATGATAATGGGGGCGTCGCGGACGTCGCATGGGAACTGCAGTCGATAGACGCGAAGGTGATGCGGATGTTGTTCTATCGTCGGTCGAATACGGATGGACCCTGGAATGGTGAATGGATCCACAAACCCTCCAACTATGGCGATCAGGCGTTAGACTCTGCTGGGGTGAGACTTGAGCTGGGGTAAATGGGGAATCTGGTAAAGAACGGGAGCAAATGGCGTGTCTGGGTACACGCAGCGATGGGGGTGAAAGAAAATATGACCACGTCTACAAGGACTACTGGTGAAGAAACAGAAGAAGAAGAAGAAGAAGAGAATTGGGAACGAAATCTAACTCACAAGGAGAGCTTTTTAGGTGTCCGCCTCCGATTGCTATGATTTTTGGATATGTTTTAGAGCGCTGGAAAATAAAAAATACCTAGGTGTCTTTTCTATTTTGACCGGTTTGCCTGTTTGGGAAGTGAAACCTTGAAAATTCATGTCCGACTGAGGAAAACCCAGAAGATCATGGCTCGTGTTGTCGCAGCGAGCTGGAAACGGCGGCTGACACCATGCACGATGAAATGCGAAAGTTGCAATCTTACGGGGTGGTGTAGGGGGAGCAAACTAACAAAAAAGCGATGAGGGATGATGTCGACGCTTTGTCGCGTCGGTTCGGTATACATGACACCGATGATATATGAAAGCATCGAAGCTGCAGGAAAATTGTCGGGTTTGAAGAAACATACCTAAATGGAATATTGCAACTGAATTCTTCGCTTGATTATCGCCTGTAGACGCTGCAATGCCATGTCAAGTCTCTCAAACGTAACCACACGTTCCTGTTACTCGTCATACCCATGCCTACGGTTGCATGTATCGTGGCAAACCAAGTGTATTCCTAATCAGTTGTACGCTACAACGCGCATACATAAGACCTGCGAACTATCGCTAGAATATCTTCGGGCGCAAAGGAGCAAACATGATGTCAGTATTAGGAAAAGATCCCTGGCCGTGGTGATCGTACGGGACACGAGGCCTAGTTCGCGTAATATCGCTACAAGCCTGCGACACAGGAAGAGGAAAAGTGCGGTCCAGTTAGGATAATTGGTCGCGGACGGGAAAGAAAGGCAACGCGATGATGGCTCGCGGAAAGAAAAACGGTCGCCCACCGGAAAACGGGACGCTGGTCTGCGTCGAAGATAAACGTCGGCGGGTTGCGGTATCTAGGCGGCGGCTGCACGCGGACAGATCTATCCTGTTTGTTCGCGATTACCGGGGGAAATCAATGAAACACGCGCAGGGGAAATGGGGGACGGCTTTTGCTCGGTATATAGATTACGAAGCGACGGAAAATATAATTAACAGCGATAAAGCTTTATCGGTGCAATTCGTACGATCGTGGAGATCATCGACTGCCTCCTCTCTCCCCTTCCCGTTATGGGATAAGCACACGTCTCGGTGGAACGTGTGCGTGGTAATGGCCGCTCCCCGTACCAGACAACATTGTAATTTATCGATCGCAGCTGGGAAAGACAACCTGCATTTTACTCCGAACGCCTGATTCGCGGTCTTTCGACATGTTCGCCGATTAATTTAATAAAGCGTATTTGCACAATATCGTTACGTAACGGGCCGTATGTCCTGCACTTTGATCGACAATCGTGGGAGAAGTGAAATGAAAGAAGCGCGGGCGCGTGGTCGCGCCGATCCAAGCGACGCGAACGCTCTGAGCAATTCGACGAAATAATTTTTCTGCATGTTTGTGTTGTGGTTGCGGAGTTTGATACTATGGGGAATTTGTGAAAGGGTGTTGGTTCTACTTAGTTTGATGTGGTTTGAACAAATATGGGGCTTAAGAAATTTACTTACAATTAGTACCTATCTAATGGCTTTGATTTTGAGGGAAATCATTATTTGTAAGCGAAAGAAGATTGGAACACCTGGAGGATATAGTGAAAATTTAAATTCTAAGCCACTAACATAAGTTTTATTTTTATTTAATGATGCAAGATTTGGAAAATTTCTTGTCGACAGATCAAGATTTTCTTTTCAAGAATTAACTCAGATGTTGATGGCTTAGTGCACAAATATTGTATGTTCACTTTTAACGTTTTCGAGAAAAACAGATTTAAACATGCAATAGTACCTACATACGATTCAGCATACAATGAACAAAAGTATTATTTTTGACAAATTTATGAAGTTGATATAATTGTGATTTTTATACAGCATAAAGAGATAGACAAGAACTGCTTGTTGCATATAAAAAATCAAATTTCACATAAGTGGACACAATATTTGTGCATTAAGTGATCAATGTGTTTTACTAAATGTTTTCCCTCTTGAATATGATATGTGAGAATAATGAAACTAAAGCGATGACTAACCAAACTTTAAATAAACGACGTTTCACATTCTCGGTTTAAATATAGATTTTCTTTGAACTATATCAATTAGTTTCCTGCATATTTTTACGTTACCGTTTCAGCTTGCTTCTTAATGGGCTAGTAAACCATGGTTGTTCGCCAACATGAGAGTTCCATGCTCTTAAACTCACCTGAAACAGAAAAACGAATGTCGTTAGTAACTCATGTCTACCTGGAAGCTTGTAAATTGTGCACCCTGGAATCTGATACTTGATTAATCCCGCAACAACAAGATCCTTCAATTATTTAGAGCAGTGTATTGGAAAAATGCCCGGGGCTCCTTAACGTGCCCCATCCATTTGCATAACCAAGGAAAAAGAGCAATCAACCGAAAAGAACCCTCAACGACCGCGCATCAACCCTTTGACTCCAAGCATACCCGCGGGCACGCCGAAGTCAGAATCAGCGTTGCATGCAAATTTCAATAAAGCTTGTGAAAATGGAAGAATTCATAATTCATAATTCATAGAATCAAATGAATTGCAGGCTCTGAAATCACGCTGCTACATTATTTCCCACCCCGAACTCCCGCTACTATTCAATAAACGCAGTACCGAGCATAAACATCGATCGATGGACACGAACATAACCTGAAGACATTCTGATTTTCTACATTTATCAAATATTATTTATTCCAAATACTTAGGTTTTATTATCGAGAGACACACGCGCACTTATAACTTAATTTGGAAGCCCAAGTACCTATCTGAATTCGGACGAAACCACGCAAAAGTTTAAACGGCGAAAGATTTCAAAAGTTGCCGTTAAAGTTTTGCTCAAAGCAAACTCCGAACTTGGTTTATTTTTAAATTAATCCTGCGAGGACTATTTCGTTGCCTCGCAGAAAATATCTTCCTGGAACTGTGCAAAGCTACCGTGAATAGCCCGGCGCGAAAACACGCCTACGCCAGGTGAAGTGCCACACACCATAAGAAACGCGCAACATTGTAATAACAGGTTCGCCCATCGTGATTCAGCATCGAAAATCAGCGGGCACCCAGAGGGGTCGTGGATTGATACGTGGAAAAGGGATGCGCACGGAGATGCGCGGGCTATCAGCAGCGTGGATGATCTCTGTGGATCTCTGTGGATCTCCGTGCCCGATGATCGCTGTGCAAATAATTGCAGGCCGTTTCGCGATAGACGGGGAATTACTGGCGGAGCGGTGTTGCAATTTGCAAACCGCGATGTGCGGAGAAAAAACGGGGGTTTTCGCGTGGTGGAAACGGCGGCCGCTCCAGCGGGCGACGTCTGATTGACCGACAAGGAACTCGACGGACCGTCGGGTACCCTTCCACGTATCATAATGATACCCTTTACGCGGTTGCGACATTCTGGTTATGGTAATGTCGGGACGGCAATGCAAAGAGAGAAGCTTAATTGCCCTTCGCGGAGGTTCCATTTCAATCTGCTGGTTAGCTCTTGTTGTTCCTACGACCGTGCCACGGTAATCGTTTCTCTCCTCTGTCGAACGCGGCCGAACCGCCCGGCGATTCCTCTAAACTCTTTATCGGATTATCTCAGTGGAAACTGGAATGGCTTTTTTTCCCGGGGGCACATAGACGATTATCTTTGCGCGTGATTAACCGCTCGTTGCGTCGTGTTAGGCTCGGCGGTTTCGAAGAACGGGCAAGAACGGGTAGATGAGCTTGGTGTGATCTATCTGTGTACTAAAAGCTGCGGGATTCCCAAAGTTTACACGTTTGAGGGGATCAAATTCTTTGGCGGAGCTCTTGTTCCTAAAACTCAAAGTTGTTAACTTCGGGACTCTAGCAGCTTTTATGACATCATTAGACAAATAAGACATAACACATGTAGATTGTAGATTCCACGATGCTTTAGATTTTGAAGATCTCTGTGTTCCCCCAATTTCATATCTTTACACAGTGATAGTAATCTGCCTTTTATGAAGTGTTACAGTATCTGCTACATCGTTCAGAAATAGAAACTTATTGGGGATCTATTGGAACTTATTTTTATACAAGGCGGGAAAAATTCATTGACTATTATTTAATGCATCTTTGATTCTGTTTACGTATACCTAGCGCGCAGTTCTGTCGTTCCGCGGTGGCTCTATGCTCGGACGGCCCCACCCGAGGACAGCAGCAGCGTGCAACCGAAGTTCTGCAACTGCACGCAAGGACACCGGCGAGGACCACTCGAACGGGACAAGCACAGCGATTGCGCCACTCGCGGCTCTCCATATCGGAGAAGTGGACTGAATAACTTGCAGGAGCCCGAGCGATTGCGAAAGACAAACAATCGCGCGGCAACGAGAGACGAAGCCGCCGCGATCGGCCGCGCAAGGTGGAAAATATGACGTGGGCTTCGTGTTTGCACCAAGAAAATAGAGCCAAAGGTCCTCGAGAGCCACTCGAAACCCGGCGTCGTTCCCTTGCGTTTCAGCCAGCCTGGAACAATGCCCCGGTGAATTGGCTGGCCAGAAAAATCGACCATTATCGAAATTCCAGGTCGATCGTGGCGAGGAAAATCTCCACGCTGAAGTGGTATCGCAGAAAATTAGAAAGGGAAGGTGGACACGCCCCTGGACGAACCTTCGGTTTGATCTAGAATCTAGATTTAAAATATTGAAATTCATGAGTGTTATTGACTTTTGGAATCTTGCGTATTCCAGTTGATAATTTACTGCTAATAGTTTTCTATATGGATCCCGCGAAGCTTTGACGAGCAAGCTTGGATTCAGAATTAGGGGCCCTCCTTAATTTACGTGGGGGTTATTTTGGCGAGTTCTTACCCCTTTCCTCCCCCAGTATAAGAATTAGGAAGATTTTATACTCCAACCCTCTCCTCCCTTCTTTACGTAATATTTTTTACATAGCATTTGTTCAGTTATTACAATTCTTTTCAAGCTTTATATAATTCATTTAACTCGGTTTCGTCTAAGCGATGAAATATCGTTTTTAAGCTACTAATATTGAAAATTAGGTTAAAAAAATATTACATAAGACGCTAACCCCCTCCTCAAGAAAATCTTACGTAATTTAAAGACCACCCCTTACTGCGTAGCCCAGAGTTCACGAATTTCATTGAGATGAAATATTAGTATAGTCTCAAAGAATACATGATTTCCTTAAGTTTTGAAGTGAAACTTAAATCAAGAAAAAACTTAGGCGTTTCCTGAACTTCGAACTCGCAGTAAACGTCACCTACCAGAGAACTCCAACTTGAGGTAACATGTGTTTGAACTTTGAAGTACTATTCTAAATCACCTGCAAGCGGAGCAGAAATATTCAGGTTGCTAAAATTTTCAGCTCTACTCCCCTACTTCTAACTATCAACTTGTCAACCTCGATTCTTCCCCTATTGCCAATCAGCTGGACCTATCCCTGGCCATCGAGTCCCCGGGTTTGAAAGTCCGCGGTCAAATTCCTTCCTCTTCCTCGTTACGAGGAGAACGCCGGTTGAAAGTTCATAAAGTTCGTCAGGGATAGAACAGGCTGGCATCGCGGACTCTTGTGAAACACAATGAACAACGGCAGGTTACGAGTCTCCTGGATACTTGATCCCACGACCTTGCGAAGTGGGTCGCGCAACGGGGAAGGAGACGATTATGTTCAGTCAAACATGCGCGGGCATAATCTACGTGTAACATACTTAACATATACGGAACAAAACGGCTCGGACCGTATCTCCGTGATCTCACGGGACCACGGCGACAGTCCATAAACCACCGTGCACCGACGTGCACTTTCAGAGGCATGAACTGTTCACCAAGGACTCGCTTGTCGCCGCGTACTTTTTGCTGGGACCTCGACGAGTGGTGCGATTAACGCGTGTTGCATTTTAAAATAGACCGGTAAGCTTGCTATTACTCGCTACTCTAGAGACATTAATTAGCTTCCACTGCAAGCAAATAGAGAAGAGTTGAGACTCCTGGGGTTTAATCTCCGAGTTCTGAGTTTCATATTGTAAATTGTAAGCTTATTAGAAATTTGATGCGATACCTACAGCAATGATAAAAGAAAAGTTTAAACTGAGAAAGATAAAAGAAGTGAGATGGTTCCTTCAGAAGGAATTATTATATTCCACAGATTTCGTCCAGAATAGACCAGTAATACCAATATAATACGTAAAGCCTAGTATTATAGCTTAATATGAAGATATTAAGGGGTCTTTAGCTGAGGGTTTTAAGAATCTTACTGCTAACGATAAGCCTCTAAAGACCAAGAGTTTCTGAGTCTCCGCGGAAATACGATGCAAATCTTCCAAATGAAACACTTCGCAAACACCAAGCTCGGACACGCCAGCAAATGGCTACCATTCATAAACCCTTCATTACAAAATTAATATATAACGAGCCCATTTAAGTTCTCCCGAGTGATCGCGCGAGATTCTGAAACAACAGGGGCGCTGATCCAGCAAAAGGAGCACGGCGTGGCGTTCCGGGACTTGTCGCCGAGGATTGGACATCGCTTTAAGAGGGAAAAGGTAACCCGTTTTTGTCCGGTGATCTCGGTGGCGCGCATGATCGATCGATCCTCGCGCATGCTAGGTCCGCGAAAAATTGCGTCCCCGGCCGCTATCGGCGTCAACCGCTCCCGCGCGGTACAATGTTCTCGGCTGAGCGACATAAGTGATCTATTTGCGGACCACTGAACGCGAAACGAACTAACATGTACCGAGATTACGTTGTCAGCCGGCGTAACAAAGTGCGGCGCGAAACAGCGGCACGAGTTAATAAACTCGCAGCACGTCCCCGTGGATAAGTCCGCGGCGGCGGCGGCGGCGGCCTTGCTGCGGGACACGCTTTAACCACCTGATCGTTATAATCGATAGCGTGGTCAGAAGTATGCAAAATACGCGGGTAATTTCTTCGGCGAAACCAGCCGAGCGGAGGCCGAACGGAGGAACGGTGCAACGAGCCGCGGTCGCCTCCGACGGCGACGTACGAGCGTCTAAAGCCCTTTCCACGCGTGGCGCTTTTGAGGATCGTAATTTGTGTGCTTGATTACTCACTTGGCAGTGGTAGTGTTGATGTGAGGGAGGTAGGGAAGGATGGGAATGTATTATAGAGTGTGGATGTATTATAGAGAAAATTTTGTCAATATGGTGGAAAAGTGTGCCGTGTGAATGGGGCATAAGTTACGGTTCCAGTGGAGTCAATACATAATGCTTCGCTGCTTTTGGATTTCGAGGGGAATTGTTATCGGATTTTAGTGGAATTGTAAAAGGTGGAGAGCTTCCTGACTTATAATTAATGTCCCCTCCCACCAATACAAAACTATTACTTTAAATTGTAATTTTTTCAAGAGAATAATAAATCCTTACAAACACATGCTGCATTATTTGTAAATATAAGTGGATTAGAGATTAACCCTCATCGAATCTAAAGCCACGTTCCCACGTGTCCAACGCGCTCCACAGCACACGTATAAAAAACAATTTGCATGCTTTCATGCCTCTACGAGAAAGTGCTCTACGTGTACCCAAATTTGTGTGCATAGAAACGTAGCTTAAACCCTGCCAAATTCATCAACAAAGTTCAAGTATCTTACTGTAAGTACATCCAAAATTATCCAACGCAATTGCTTCAGTTTTAACCCGGCGTTAGAAAGGTGGGGAAATGTAACAAGAGTAGTAAGGTGGGGTCCCACAGGTCCCAACAAATAATTGTGGTGTATTATACAATTCCATATCTTGTAATTAATATGAGATTACGTAGTGGCGTGATATTTTACAGAATAAAAGCGCAGATCCACAAAATTAAATTTTTATTACCAAGAAATACTTAATTAATTAAACATCTTTAATTTTCAACAGAAATTATTGTTTATGGCGTCGAGTAGCTGGTTAGGGAAGTGGAAGCTACACTGAGGCACGACTCACTGCAACGCGTTGTTAAAAA
The DNA here is from genome assembly GCA_963855975.1 of Andrena chrysosceles. Classification (NCBI taxonomy): domain Eukaryota; kingdom Metazoa; phylum Arthropoda; class Insecta; order Hymenoptera; family Andrenidae; genus Andrena; species Andrena chrysosceles. The sequence goes on along the minus strand of OY979766.1, from coordinate 735,366 downwards.
ATTATAGTCAATTTAAAATCTTTGGGGTCTGTGAGTCCCCACCTTAGCAACGCCGGGTTAATACCAAATACAACCACCCTACACCTACGATCAATCGCGAAACAACGAAACACTATCTCATCCTTTCCATTCTATCGCGTGATTTTCGGAAAAATGCTTGTTATGCGGCACACGATACGGTGTGTAGAATGCAACGGGGAAAACAGAGACAACATGCATAGTCGGTGAGTAATAGGTTACCGCCGATCGGAGTATCGACATGTAATGTATACGGCTGGTATTGTGCCACCGTTTGCCAGCCGTGCTTGTGGACCACCCACACGATGCCACGGCGTTCCCGTAACAGCGTTCCCCTGGCTAATTACATAACCAGCCGTCTCGACCTTCTCAACTTCAGGTGGACCGATGAGTCTGGCAGCGAGGAAGACGGATAACCGTTCACCACGACATGACAGTCCCATCGTTTTCGTCATTCATACATTCGTACTAATAATGGCAATTGCTCGACGAAACCCGCCGTGACTTTAATTATCATAATTACGCGCGAAATCTGATTGATACAATCCTGCGAAATCGCTGGAGCTAGGTATCTATCGCTTGACGACGGGTGATTGACGGTGCTAGATCGCCATTTCGACAGATATTTATATTGAATTTTTAGAAACTACCTTCATCTGCTTTTTCTGAATAGGATCTCAAGGGTAATAAGTGTAATAGATTGGTTATATTTTCTAATATATCTGTGCTGGAGAAGTTGTCAAGGATATGTTGTGAATTTTGAATGAGAAAGAGGGAGAACTAAATTAGGTTGGTAAATATAGAAACACTTGACTTTTTGAAGCACAATGGTACGAATAAAATATCTTCTACTTATTAGGATAGCGCATTCTTCGCATGGTGGATCAGTTAAAATCCCACCCCTTTCAATTGTTTTACAGTCGAAGCGATCGAATGCTAATTCTCGGTTTCTTAATAAACCGTTGCAAATAAAATCTATGTTGATTTCAGCTTTTTCGCTCGAAATGGTCCAAAGATCACGCGTAGCCGAGATACACGTATCCCATATTGGTGCGCTGTAGGTGCTGTCGCGCGTAAACAATTCCAAGCACGGGGCATTCGGCACTGTATTGGGAAAGTGTGTTACGCGTCGCGCTTAATTGCTCTTTTCTTCATCGTTGGCGCTTGCGATGCTTTCCAGTTCGGGCCAATTATATACAGAGCAATATCGATAGATTTGGCAGCGCGCGGGGTTTCCTACCTTTTACGAATAGACCTCGTTCCACATCGGTTTGCTCCATAATCGCACTTCTGCCGAAAAGGCAAGAAAACACTTGCCGCGCAGGTTTCCCATTTTTTCCCTGTTTTTTTCTAAGCACTTTAGCGAGAGTGGTGAGATTATACGTTCATAAAATTCCAATTTGATAAACTCCATGAACAATTTTTTAAAATGTAGGCGATGGGGACTTGAACCCATGATCTTCGGATCCACTGCGTGCTGGCCAGCCGCCTTAACCGTTTCCCCCAACGCCGACACCTCCAGATCTCTGTACTCAGAGCTCTAATTAACGGGCGCCAACTATGTGCCAATCGCACCATAGGCCGACTACAAAAATCTTATTCCACCGAAAATGCTAACAGTCAAATTGTAAAAGAGTACTAATGAAAGTAGTACTTTCGCGAATCACGTTCCCTTTCACTTCTGCAGCTCATCTCTCATTTATCTTAAGTCAGGCACACGGGTGTTTGAATATTTTCATTCACAAAAAGTTACCCCATTAATTTCTGACGGAACGACGCAGAAGTACGACTAACTGTGAACACTACTCTCTATTGATAGGTATATCCCATCCCGATGTTGTGCCGGATAATCAACTCTGTTGATGTTAATCTCGTGTAGAATTGATTATCAAATTCGTGAATCACAATAGTTTCCTCGAATCTTCCCCTCAGTTGGGTTTGCTATAAAAACTTTATAACTTTAACTAACTTTAAGGTCAGTAATGCTTTGGTTTCAGGATGATTGCCTCTTTTCTTGAGTGACTTGAATAATATTCTTCGCGAACCTGTGCAGACGAATGCTTGGTTTCTGTTCGAACAGTTGCACACGTGGAGTAGAGGATCGCGTGAAAAATCCGCTCGCGAAAGTGGGCTCGATCAGTCGGCGGCGCGAGGCAGCTCGGTTCGCGATGCCAGATTTTTTCGCCGGACGCACTTGCAACGCGGCCGAACTAAGGTTTCAGATCATTAATCGCTCGTTCCAGTAATTAATTGCTTCTAACCGGTGCACCGATCAGCATGGGACCGTGCTGTGTGCACCCCGCGGAGGGAAATCTCGGCGCACACGTCGCTGTCTCTTCCAGGCCGATTTCTCGTAATCCTTCTCCGCGTGCAATTTAACGATCCCTCGGCTTCGCGAGAAACGCGTCTGCGGGACACGACTCGTTGAAATAATATCGATTACTGGAGTGGAAACGTTGCGATGCTTGGGCAGAGTATTTAACTACACTTTTCTGTATTTACCTACTTATTAGATTTCATTGTGACTGTGTAAATTGTTGGGATATGAAGATGAAATATTATTGTGTAGGTGGATATGGATAATGATGAGAATTTTCATACTGAACGGAGACAGATGTTACCTTACTGTTACCTTTTCAAGGTCTAATGTAGCTGTGGGTACAGAGCTAACCCCCACTGATCATAACCCCTTTTACGATATCGAAATGTGAAAAACGTTGAAAAATCCTAATAAATTCGAGGAATCCAGTGAATTATTTTCTATAATTTGATGATCAAAATGAATAACTAGGAGCATAGGAGCAAAAGAGAATGTAATAAAGAACCATATTACTAATATGTTCCTAAAGTCCATATTACTTTAAAACAATATTCCACACTTATCAGAACCCCCGTCCTCGTTTCTCTTAATAAAATATTCCTCTTTAGAAAGACACTATTGAATTCTCTTTGACTATCGATAGAACTAAACGGACACCCAATTAACTTGCAGTGGTGAAAGTGGTGAAAGAAAATAGACGAATAGCACGTTTCCTACCAGCAACGATTCCATACCACGAAACATCGAAATCGAGGCAAGTCCGCCTCGCGTCTGACTCTTATTTGGCGCGACTCGCTACTTGTCGCGTCGTTACGTGCCATAACGGTACACGGCGCGGGTATCGGTAAGTTCGCCAAGTTTATATGTACGCGGCGGATCGAGGGAATCGGCGGCGAAAAATGGTGGTTCGAAGGCGTGGAAAGCCATCGGGAGTCGGGACACGGACGGCTTCGATATGCAAATCACCGTGATCGGCCGGGACACGACGGGCGAAATCCGGCTGAAAACGGGGAGAGAGGGCGGCGAGCACAGAAATTGGAAAGTGCCGCGCGAATATTCGCGAGCACCGCGGCCTCCGGCACACGCTTCTTAGATACCCGTGAGGCCGTTGCGCAGGTAACAGATCCGCGGAGATACGATTCCGCGTGAGAAGAGATATATCGCGCCTACGTGCTACACCTACACCCGAAAGCCTACACGGGCCGGAATTAAGGGAGACATCGGTGCGCTTGAAATAATATGCAATTCGAAATATAAAATGATTTCGATACTTTTAATACGATTGTTGATATCAATATTTTTACTGTTATGATTGAATTATGCTGAATGAATACCTATGGTATTTCAAAGTGTGGGGGTACCACACTTCGTCTGTTCACATAAAACGTAAGGTACCTACCTTTCGCTTATTTGAATGGAAGGTGCAAATAGAGATTAAAAGGGTAGAGCGAGGTGCAAAGAAAATTCGAGAAGACTCAAAATTGCCTGGCCACTGGTCGATACTCCGATTATTTTTATCAACCATCTGTTGAAATGGAAGTGTGCCATTTAGGCGACATGCATAAAGGGATGAGAGGTGCTCGAAAAATCGTTCAAGCTTTCCCAGGCTGCCTGGAGAATCCGCCCGAGCTGAGCGTTACAGAGTTCTTGACGAGGTCAGAGCGAGACGAATCTCGCTCGCATCTCTTAGGGCTATATCAACGGTACACCGTAGCTCCCCAGCAGGATGTTACACGGGTGGCAGGTTTCGTACACCGAACGAGAGACGAGGAGAGGCGCGCAAGTTGCGGCTTGGCGATCATTATGCGATCTCGCGGAAGGTTTCCGTGATGGCACACCGCGGGCATAGAGCGTCGTGGCGAAGAGGCAGCCTAAGCTCGAGATATCAATAAATAACCTATCTGGCAATATTATCTCAACGGTTTTATGCCCCGTGGAGCGGGGAATGCGATCCAATTCTTACGTGCAGCCCTGGCTCCTTTCCTTTAACCCAGCCACAATCGGCCTGGCCTCCGCCAGGGGAGGTGTGAATGATCCGCCTACCATAAAGCAAAGTGCAGCTAAGCTAAGTTTCGAAGCGTGCGCTCTACGTGCAAGTACACTCTTGGGTCCACTTCCCTTTCCACCTCGCTTACATCACGATTCCCTGTTGGCTTCTTGGATATTTCTCCTGTTTTGACAGTTTCAGTGGCGCAAATTTTTCAGAGAAGCAAAATCACTTTCAGAAAATATCGACGTGAAAATGCGTCAAAGCTGCGCGGAGGGTGCAACTTAATCTACCCCTGTGTTAGGGGATTTTTCTTTAAATTGAAAGTATAATAATCAGAATTTCTGTAATACCTATCTGCTTCTGGAGGTATGCCCTTATCCATATCATCGATATACAAGCACGAAGAATCGATGAAGCTTCATGTTTCACTCTTCTGACTCTGATAATACTTTCGAAACGAGATACTTCATACATTGATCCGATTTAATTAAAAGTAAATACAAATTCTATATGTAACTCTGCATTATAAGCCTTCAGAGCGCAACATTGTAGTTTCCAGTGACTAATGTTTCACTACCAGTAGGTATCGCGACCAAAGGCGTAATCCAAGATTTAAGGTGGCTACGCCTCGAACTTCGTTTGCGAAGGACGGCCTAGCCACGTTCCCGTCACGTTCACTTTATCCATCGAAATCGATCCCCTAATCGCGTCGTGATACAGAACCGCGAACAGGACCGTGATAGGTGAGCTAATAAATCGTAATAATCCCCGGCGTGCGGGCGTAGAGCAAATGCCATTAGTGTGAACTTTCGATGGAAACGGGATACCTACGGGCTCGTGGCGGCGCACACGTCGCGGCCTGATCGCACGTTTGTGTGTAGGTCAGCCTGTGGGTGCAATACTCGAGGAGGTGTGGGCCCCCTGCATACCGGAGATCTCCCTCGAACAGACTGATCCGATCCTTTCAGCGTGCAAGCTGAGCCCGTGCGCTCACACGTGTTACACAAAGGGTGTGTCTAACGCAGCGCACTTGCTCCACATACCGAGATTCGTTGCGCGACACCCATCGATCCATCGCGGACCTACGGTACCACGGCACAACGATGAGGATGGGGCAGGAGAAGTGGCGGGGTAGTAGTTGGGCCATGAATGCTGCGCGAGCGTGATTAGGGAAACGTAGGCCACATGTTGGGGTTGTAGGGGTGGATTGTGAAATAAGCCTGCGTGGTTTTGTTTCAAGTAAGTATTGCGGTGTCAGAAGGTGATAGGAGATTTGGTAGATGTGTAAGGGTGATGTGGTAAATGGATGCCTGGGCAACGATCAAGGTATTCTTGATTAATTACTTTGGTTTAGTAACAGAGGGATAAAGAAAGGTTGATTATTCAACGCTTCTATTGCATCAGACTGTGCCAGATAGCGTTAAGGGTAGGTACTGGGCAGTCGAATTGGTCGAGAATGAAGCATTCTTTTTTCAATTAATTTCAAAGAAATACATTGAGGTTGAGACTTGTTTCTTGACACAATGTATGTTAACATCATAAGCTTTTAAAAAACATATTTGTTTAGTCAAAAATATGAATTGTATATGACGCAACAGATGGATCATTAAAGAGGCTGTTTACCAAAGTGTTTTTTGTTTTGCACTTTGCGTTTTTTGTTTTACTCTTCCAAATCCACCCACTTCAACTTTTTTACCAATGTAACGACTACCACTTCCTAGTATTTTAAACAAAATTTGCTTCCTAATCTCTTCTATCGATTTTTTACCATTTTCGATTGGAAAAATGTATTTTCGTTCGAATATGCTGCAACTTCGTATGAAGAATCCAGTAAAGCCAACTGTCGCCAGCCACAAAAGTGTCCTGTGTGAAAAGGGCCTGCAGGATTTTCGCAGTCGAAAAGATTTTCCTCTTGATAGACGGATGAATGATTCGTGCATCATCGAGACTCATGACAGGTATTCACACGGCGGCGGTTGTGTAACGCCTCGAATGTCAATGTCTAGCTTGACGACGCCGGAGTAGAGGTAGGTATCTGGCTACTGTTGGCGCAGACACGCGCGGGTATCTACTCTTTCGAGATTCATCGACGCGGCCACGCCGTGGATGTGTTCCCAGCTATCGAGGTGAGGTATTTCTTTGGTCGACTGGTCGCTCGAAAGGTCAATATGTATCGCGATACCGAGGAATTGTATTGGTTCAACTGATTGTGAGTGGACGACCGTTTGACGCGAAGGACTTTAAAAAATGCAAATGTCGCTTAAATGTCAGGTCTGCTAGATTTTTGCCGCGGACGCAAGGAAATACTGTGCGTCAGGTGAGATGTGTCATTTAAGGGACTTTGAGTAATTTATAGTAAGAGAGTGTGCTCAAATAGCAGAGAGTATATCAACTTCGCAGGGGTTGGTACCTGCCTCGCAAATACTTTTACAGTATTTCGGGAATATGGTTTGGGCGAAAGCCTATGGCTTTGTCTTAGCATCAGGTTCATCAAGTATTGTAGAAGTGTTCCCGAAGCAGATGTCAATTGATGGTGAGAAGTTGGGTCACTCTGCCTTATATTTCTGATGGTTGGGGTAATATTTTTAAGTCGAGTGTACCTTGCTTCTTTATCCAGACACGGAGTATACCTTTAGATTTTAAAGATGCACCTAATATTTCATACCAAAAGGACACTGGAGAGAAAGACGCAAGGAAGGTTACAGCTAACAGCTTTCTATTGAGAGATCGATGGCTAGGCGAGGGACCTGAAAGCCCAGTGATGGCTAGAGCTAGAGGTATTAAATCACTGGGGGATCCAACTGATAAATTGCACCTAGCAGTGATTTTCTAAACGCGTTATCCATCTATCGATATCACAAACAGTTGTTCTGTGCAACGGAGCAGATGTAATACTTAAACACAATTCATTTACAATTCCCAATTGAAGAAACAATCAAATCACTCATAACACCCCAACTTAAGCCTAACTGCAAAAATTAAATTAAACCATCTTTTTTGCACAAAAACATCGAAATCGTAACTTTTTTCGTTAAAGTCCCATAACTCTGTCAACTTTAGACTTTTTTCTCATTTTCTTAATATATCGACGATATAAATTCATGCCAATTAAGAAAAACTTCAGCTTTTTTATTTCAGGCAAAAATTGGATCCGCTAGGATGTACACAATTTGACAACTCCGGCGGCGCGGCGCTACGAAAATATACCAATAAAACAATTTAAATGAATTATTTTTGAATAAATAATAAATTTTATTGTTGTGTGAATATACAGTAAAACACTCTTAAAGTTTTGGAAAGATTCGCTTTATATTTGTCGAGAAAATAATTCTTAAAAATCAGCGTGTTTTCAGCGTCCTAAACCAGGTTCCCCCTTAATGAACCCTCTAAACGAGGAACCCTTTAAATCCAGGGGACATGGCGCCTATGCCAACAAGTTACAAGAAAGTTAATGTCCCCTTCTTGCCACTACCCTCGATCTCCTATCTGTGTCAACGAATATTGCGAAAGAACCCTTGGCTCGACGCACAGCTACGAAACAACAACGCGTCGAAGAAGCTTGTGTGCGCGTCTTTTGCACCTGGGCGTGGATCAACCGCGGTATTAATGGCGTTCATGCGTGGGCGTCCCAGAATAAGGCAACTGCATCGGTGCTAGCGAGCGACATTAAACTTAAGTGCTACTTGATCAATTCGTCGCGCGCGATATATGGTCACCTGCTGCGGCTGCATCATAAGAATCTCGTCCTGGGACCACCGGCTTCGTGGGATGCTTTGTTGCCGCGGGTTGTGTCTTTTGAACCCCCTGTATGGGGCATCGAATTGATTTACGAACATTTACGCGAAGTATCTGTTTCTCACCGAGATTCGAGTGGTGTGCTGGTGATGGAGTGTTTTAAGGACACTACGAAAGTAAACAGTTCGATGGTAGATAGTTTTCAAAGAGCTTATGAATTTTCTGAGGGTTGAATGGTAAATGATGGTGTAAATAGTTGAAGGTGGCTAAACAGGAAGTCGAAAGTTCTACTGTTAGAAGAATGTTAGGGATACAATAAGCACCTATAGTGGAATGCGTTTTCGAAGAATTTTATTAGGAAGTGGAGAAATAATGGTGGTTTCAGGTAGCAAGATTATGAAGTGTTGAATTTTGAATAATATTTTACTTTTAAGAATATCAGGAATTTCTCAGGTGTCAAAGGGTTCAATTTCTCTCAAAGATTTCGGGACGCAGAAATATTAAACTACCTTCTGCGTTCAGAAGAAATTGTGCTTTCGAATCGAATTCTGTCCGTTTCGCTCACTCGTGAGAAGAAATCCCTATGTCACGTTTCAAACTTGTCCAGCAAATAACAGACCACTCCTTCATTATTTCCCAACCACTAAATGTACAGAAATGGCTGTATTATCTCTAACCTACTTACAATAGGAAAAAACGAAGGGGAAAGTGGGGCAAAACCGGGTTCCTAATATATTTTTCCTGCTAGCAAAAAGTCAGATGGCAAAATAAACTTTGGACACCGCTAGAAATCTTAATTAGACCTTACAGAATCAGAAAATGAGAGTCCATCTTTGAAAAAACTATGGTGGCACGCAGGAAAACAAGATTTCTCGGAAGTATGCAAATACCCGGGTTTACCCTATAGGTGTGGGTAATATCGGATACCTATTAAAAACCAGGTAAAATATAATACAATTATAAAGCCTTTATTATTATTAATTCGGAACTCATAAAGAAAATTAATTTAAGAAATTGTACATGAATTTATTTTAATTTATCTAGTAAACAAAAATCAGAAACAAAGGTCTCGTCGCAACACAACACTGGAACTTTTCAACTCGAAATTTTACAAACTTCTCTAGGTAACACCATACGTTGGCTGCATATCGCAGCTCTTGTCTTAGAAAAACAATGATCCCCGGTTATACCCCATTTTCTCCTCCACACAGTCTACCCAAACGAAAAGGACAGAACCGAAACCCACTGTTCAGAAGACACAAACCACCACTCTTCAATTACCAAGTACTTCCTTAACCATGCAATCTCAATCTTCACTCAGCGTGCCACTAATTGTAAGAGACCCAACGGAAACAGCAGCCAAAGAATCTCAAGAACACTCCGCGCGACCGTACCATGGGACCTCAGGCGGCCTTAACTATCGGGATTATTAACTCTCGAGCAAAGCGCGGCACAGCTACATCTGGTTCTCGCCCGTACAATGCATAATAAAAGACACAATGGGAGCCAGCCTAGGCGTAGATCGCGCTGGACACGAAAAACGCATTACGCGGCTAAACGTTCCGATGAAAATCTCAAGGTGGCTGCACGGAGAGCGGGGCCCGGCCGCCACCGCCGCGTAAAACGGGACCATTAATTGCCTCGGCCGTAGAAAATTCAACTGCGCCCTCCTGACTCACCGCAGAACCACCTGTTTCGCGATCGAGCAGTTTCGAAACCTTTCCACCCACCGTGGGACCCATGCAAATAGGATTTTACGAGCGTCTTTCACCGCGTTACCGGCATTGTGCGATTTCTTTCCGACCTCGGCTGTCCCCGCGTCCAGCCATTAATCTTCCCCTCCGTCCGCGGACGTCGATACGGTATCCCGGCTTGCGAAATCGGCGCGAAACGATCCCTCGATACCAGCAGGCTGTCTAAAACGCGGCCGATCGCCGCTGCCGGGGCTTGTAAAACGGCGCGAAACAATTATCCGCGCGAGTTACCGTCTGACTGATTAGATAGCGGGGCGAACGATTTTATGGAGGTGTCGGTGGTAGACAGTTAAGCTGGTCCGCTCATGGAAAATAGTGCTGCGAAGCGTAGCGGTGCTCAAGTTGGTGACTGAATAATGATTTTTAAATGATTTTTATTCAGCTTCGATGCTATGTTTGTTTCTTTTATGTTTGGTGCAAATCTAGACACTCAATTCTAACCTATTTCCACCCATCCAAATGTCTTGAAACCTCGCAGGCGTACGCAGTTTGGATGACAACACAAAATTATGGAAAAAAAACCCGAGGGAGTGAAAAATCAACCAGTCATCAATAAAAAAAAATCCAAACAACTTGAAATCAATATGAAATCAGCATATAACCACAACTCGAAACATAGACACTAAAAAGTAAATAATAAAAAGATATATAAAAACAATTTAAGTTAAACGATTTTACGTCAAATAAAATTTAGTAAAAACTAAAAGATAATTATTTTCTTGTACTACCATTTCGATGTTGTTTTTCAATTTAAATAAAATCGTGGAGCAGCATGTTTCCTATTAAGTTTTCATTAGAGGCTCAGATAAAATAGTGGAAAAAGCGAGCTCCATTATTTCCTTCGTTATTCCGACCATTGCAATTTTTTTTAAAACTGCGAAACACGTCACCTAGCAAACCAATCCTTCTAGCTTCTAAAAAAACTCAGGTTCTTTGGACCAATTTTAAAAAAGTTATTCTGCTTTAAAAGTGCCCCTATACTTTCGTCGCGGCACTGTATTATATTAAGTTCGGTGTGCATAAACTTTCTTTGAGACACCACTGTATTTCCTGATCTCGCGAGTACTCGAGTTCGCGACCTCTGTTATCCAGTGCGAGCTAAGGAATTCAATTTTATTTGATCGTTATCGTTGGTAAAGCGTACGATTAAGAGATTGCAATTGTGCTTATGAATGCACGGCGGATAAAGTGTTAATATAATCCGAGTGGATGAGGTGCTTTGCGTCGAATCGACCTTGATGAACCTTCATCCCAGTATAACGGGAGAGATCGCAGCCCAATAAGCGCGACGAACTTCCATCGAGAAGACGGATGCTCCCTGCACAGTCGTATACAGAGAATTATTTATCATATGGGTTAAATGTTACGTCCGATAAATCTCCGACGCAGGCACACTTTCCGAGAGAATGCGGCGGACTTTTACGTCGATGATCGTTTGTACGCTATATCATTATTCTTCGGTAGGAGAGAGCCCGGGCGCATGAGAGGCTCCGTTACGAAGCCTAAGGTCGCGTGTACGTACACTTGGCCACGATGTTGCTCGTAACAGGTAGTCAATAAAGTCTTGATCGAAATTACTCTTGTCACGTTGCAGACGTTCGAACAGGTCAGCCGCGTGCTTCGACATTCGATATTCGAATTAGAATTTCGGGTGACAGTAGGTTGCGTACCTATGCACTTGTGAGATAGTTTGTAATGGAACTTCTATTGTTTATGGTGAGGGTACAATGGCAATTGCAACGCTAGCCTACGACTCGAGAGATATGGCAGAGACCCAAACAAATAAAATAAATAACATTGTGAAAAAGCAGAAAATGTGTTCAATCGAACTTCCCTTAGCGAAACGATAATTCCGTATGTACGAACCTAATATTATGCTGCACGTGCATTTTTATGGAGAAGAAATGAGGAGCTTCAATACTGTAGGGCAGGTATACTGAAAGTAAGTTTCTGAAAATATTCTAAGCGTCATCCTTTTACAGAAAGAATATATAATCTTCTTGATTTGTGGCTGTTTAACGATCGACAGAAACGTTATGAGCTTTCTGCGCAAGCCAATTTATCCTAAATGGCAGTAGTTAGCTACGAGAGTGTCATACGTGGAAAGGTTCGGCAAGCGTGCACCCGGCTTAACGTTCGCCAGGAGCCCGCGGAAGCGTACCGAAGGCTGCTGCGTACACGTCGTCTGGTTTCCAGATACGAGCCTGATAAGCACACCGAAAAACGTTTCTACGCGGCGTGGGTGGATTCGCGATCCTGGTGTACGGCGTCCACCGTATACTTTCCACCGGCTGGTGTACAGTTAGGCGTGACGCAACCGCGCACTCGAGAACGGTATGAGATCCCAATTATCGAATGCTTCCGGTTTCTAAGGGTCTGGCGTTCACTTGGAACAACGCCTTGCTGGATTCCTCAAGCAACGACCGTGCTAACACGTTCGCTACCACTGTGGGCTTCAAGTGCACTTTTATGAATTGTAAATCTCGTCTATACGTATGAAATTTAAACAATGCGTTGTGGAAATTAAGTTCTCAAAGTTTCATCGCTCCTACTTTGAAGGAAGAGACGCAGCTTGCAAAATGGTGGAGAACATCTACATTATTTATAATATAGAAAATTTACGTGTTTCGGATTGCCTCGTTATATTTAGTCACCTAGTAGGGGAAGGTGGGGTAAAACGGAACGCTTAACTTTGGAGGGTGATAACTTAAAATCGGGAGGAGAAAAAGACACGAGACTTCAACAGGAGTCTTCTGTGGACCTTAGACTATAAGAAAATCATGGTCATTGATAAGAAAAATCTTTGGGAACGACGGAAAGTGAAATTTACCGGAGGTATCGAAATCTTCGCCTCGCTCAAATGGTGGGGTAAAACGGAACACCCACTCGAAGACCGTGTAAACGTACAAAATCTTTATTTTTACGATTTAAAATGTATTAATTTATGTTAAAATCTATAAATATATGTTTTAGGTATAACTATTGCAAATAAAATATAACAAAAATATATATTATACATATAAGAGAAAATATTTTATTAGACAACATGAAAATTACGGAAAATAATCAAATATAAATATAATATCGTATATTTTTAAGTCGGTGCCTCATCATTTGCACTGTGTAAATCTGGCGTCGACTTAAAAGATATGAGTCGTAGATTAAATAAGGAAAAACATATTTTTTACTTTTTAGTGCACTTTCATTCTTTTGAAGTCGGTTTTAATTTTTTCTTAAATTTTTTTATATTTAAAGAAACAGAAGGGGCCGGAATCACCCGCTGGCTGGAATTACCCCGTTTTACCCTACACGTGGATTTTTACATGAATATCAATAGTTGCATGGAGAACACATCTGCATTAAAGGATTATGTTATTTATTACAATTTAAACTAACAGTTTGATCGAATGAAAGATGTATCTCATACATCATAATTTTCTATACAAAATCAATTTTCTTGGAAACAAGAATAGTAATTAAAAGTTTAATCTACAATCTAATAATTAAAAGAGATAATAAACACGTACTAAGAGACGTTTCCATTCTTCCCCATGTATAATAGGCGTTCCGTTTTACCCCGCGAAAAGTGTTCCGTTTTGCCCCACGTGCAGTCATTTAATAAACATTTAATATTTACACTTCAGCGTGAGGTAAATAACTTTTTATATACGTCAAAATGTAGCGTAAGAAATATAGAATCCAACGATGCACTTGCCGTTATTAATTTTCGAAGTCCAAGTACCGAAAAGTGGTCGAAAGTGCAACGCAATATTGAAACGTCGATACCGGAAATTTTTCAAACTCTCTTAATGGAAAAATAACTTATGCAGGGGTCTTCTATGGTCTGTCATAAAATGCTATGAGGACCCTTTGGTTCCATGTCACGCGGTACCAACCCATTCGCACCTCTTATCTAACAGAAACATTGGTGTTCCGTTTTACCCACCCGTTCCGTTTTACCCCACTTTCCCCTATACTGAATTTAATTAACTAATTTTTTTGTAACTGTAACTGTTAGGCTGATGAGATGTCGTAGGAGCCCTTATTAATTAACTAATCGATGTTTTTTTCAATAAGGCAGTAGACTGCATTTTTTAATAATCCTCGTATTTCCTTTCGTTATACAATATACATTAATCCTCTGCATAGGTCCTACAAAAGTCTTTGCGTATTTCGTAGAACGGAGTTGTGACATTCTATGAGATTTTTTTTTTATTATGCCAGTCCAATGATTATCTTCATTTTCGAGCATCAGTACAGTATCGACAGTCATTCAATGAATCGAATTTAGAGCGAGTGGTCGCTAATTTTAGTCTACTGCTAATTTAGGCCACTAAGAATTCTTATAATCACAAATTGGTCACATGGGGTTCACTGCGCCTCAGTGTTATTTTTGAGTTACCATTTTCGTATTTTTGAATATTTTAACTTTTAAGTGATAATTGTGCGTTCATAATACTCGTACAATTATGCTCTAAGTAATAGTCTTTTCTTAGAAAGATAAATTTTGATATGTTGAAACTTGTATATGAAAAAATAGTTATAAAACGATTTTTTGTGCAAATTAACCAAATTTTTAAATACCCCGAGGTTATTTGTTTTATCTACTGATTCCTTTGTTATTTTCATTGATTCGCGAAGACTTTTGAGGTGACCTAATATCCCATGACAATCAACAATACCAAAAAAAAAAAAGAGAAGAAAGTCATTAAATTGAAATCCTACCTGATTGACGTCGCTGCCCAAATCCCGCGCGCTCTTCGCGCTCCTGAGCTGATCGCCGCGGTACTCCCTGTACCTCATCGTCACCTCGTCGTCCGTCAGCGCGCCGCTGCTGCTGGTCCTCGCGTTCTTCTTGTTCTTCTCCTCCTTCGCCTTCTTCTCCTTCTTACTAAACAGCTGCTTCACCTTGCTCATGGTGCCGCTCTTTTTCGCCGCTTTCTTCTCATACTTCTTATCAGCCCCAGAGGGTGGCTTTGCGGTGACCGGCGGCGACTTGGACATGTCGTGCGCGTATTTATCATACTTGCGCTGCTCGGACGCCGTCAGATTCATATTCCGATCGGTGTGCCGTCTCTCGTGCTTGATAAATTGCCTCGTGACGAAACCCTCGTCCTCGGACTCGATTTGTTCCCGACGGTCCACCTCCTGCGAGTCGCGCCTGTAATCATTCTCGATCCCGGAGTCGGCTAAACGATCCTTCCGATCCGAATCGCTGAAGCGGGTCTCGCGGTGCCGACGCTCGGTGTACGCCCGTGTCTCCTGCCTGGCATGCCTGGACTTGCCGCCCTCGTGGAACACCCTCGGAGGCCTGGTGGGGCTCTCGTCGAACGGTTCCAACCTCCCGACGGCCGGCTTGCCGCGCGGGCTCTCCCTGGCGTCGGAGTCGTCGAAGTAATCCAGCCGATTGCGCGACCTTCGAAGCGGCTTCTTCGGGTCCTCGTCCAGCTTCCTGTTGTGCTCCTTTCTCAAGGTCCGCGAGGTCTCGTCGTGCCGGGCCTCGCAACGGATGGAATCCCTGGCGGTGGTGTCGGAGTCGTAGCGGCTGGAGTTGTAGCCACCGCGATCGGTCCGTATCCTTGGTGGCGAGCTGTCGTAATCGTCGTGAATGGGGTGCTTGCTGCTGGTGTACCGCTGGGTGGTGCGCGTCTCCTTGTAGTACTTGGACTCCAGCTGGCTGCTGGTCATTTGGGATATGTCGGTGTCGTAATCGTCGTTGGGCCCCTCTCGCAGGCTATCTAAATGCCGCTTTGCGAACGGCGACCTCTCTTTACGACCGTTGATCGCGGGACTGTCCAGAAGCGGTCGGCGCACGTCCCTGGCGTTTACGTAGTCCGCGTGGCTGGTCAAGTTCTCGTGTGACCTGGTGGTGTATTCGCTCCTCAGCGCCCTCACTCTTGCGTTCTCCCCGATCTCGTCCAGGCGCTGCGTCGACTTGCTCATGCCGCGCTTCGACTCGAAGTTCTTCTTCTTCGGCAGGTAGCTGTCCCTGGGCCGTGCGTCTCGGTCCAGGAAGTCGTCGCTCTTCGAGAACTTTCTCTCGGTGGCGGTGAACTTTTTGGCGATGATCGGCGAGGGGATGTTATTGTTCTCCCTGGGCTCGCCGCGGAAGTGAGGGCCGGTGCCCTCCTCGGGATGGAAGTTAGTCGATTTATACGGGCGGCTCGCGCGCTCCTCGGGGCTGGTCCTGCTTCTGTCGCTGAGGAACGGCTTGAAATCGTCCGCGTAGCTCCCGTGCGTCCTCGTTTCCACGATGTACTTGTCCCCATACTTGTCCGTCCTGGTCTCCACCGTGTAGCCGTCCTTCGGCTTCGCTTCGACGTGCCCGTCGTTCGGAATCTTATTCGTGATCTTCTTCTCGTAACCGTACACCTTCCCATTATCCTCGTGTATCTCCTTCTCGAATATATACTTCTCGCCGTTGCTGTTCGTCCGTGTCTCCGTTATGTACGTGTCCATGTACCGTTTGGGGGATGCCACGCGGTTCGGCGTAACCGGGGACGGGACGATCGGCTTGTCGATGATCTCGTGCTCCGACTTCTTCACCGGCACATTCGCGCTGTTCTTCGCGGCGAACATCTCGTCAGCCAGCAGCCTGGACTTGATCCTCGACTCGAGGAGGTCACGCCTGGCGCTCAGCTCGGTGGTCTTGTTCGATATCCCGCCCTGCGTCTGCCTGGCGGTGAACTCGTTGCTCTCCCGTTGCCTCGCGTCCGTCCCGTCGGCCCTACCTCTGCCCGACGTATCGACGAACACCGTCGACGTGTATTTCTCGGGCTTGTCGTACAGGCGTCTATCTATCTCGTCGAACTCATGGCGCCGCTTCACGTCCGAGTTCCTCGACGCGTACTCCTGCGTCCCACCGTAGAAATGGTTACCGATGTTCTTCCCGTCCTCCTCGTACCTAGACTTGAATGTGTTGATCTCATTGTTACGCCTGAGGTCGCTGGTGTACGAGTAATCCGTCCTGCGGTACTCCTTCTCCGCCGGGCTGTTCTCCCGCGACGAGTCCTTTCGCTCGAGGCCCAGTCCCTCGTCACTGTCCGAGTGGCTCCTCTGCGCCTTCTTCTTGTCCGTCTGCACCTGGGCGTAGATCACGTTCGCCTGGTTTGGCGGCGGGCTGCAAGAATCGTTGGGCCTGGTGTAGGAGAACGGTCTGTTGTTATTGTGGCCGAAACCGGGCCCGGGGGAGACCATCGTCCTGGTGAGCTGCGGCGGCGGCGAGCGATCGCTGGACAATCGGTGGATCATCTTGTGTATCGTAGACTCTTCGCCGCGTTGCTGGTGATCGTATCGGCTGCTGTGCAGCATGCTACTCGCGCCGACCTTGTCTACTTCGTCGAGCCCGGTGTCCTTTGCTGGTGAAGGGGTCCGGGCTGGCTTCTCTTTCCTAACCTGCTGCCCCTCCCCGCCGATCTCGTTGTTACCGTCCTCGAGCTGAATCGGTATGCGTCGCACCGTCGCACAGTGGGCTGAAATTGCTTCAAGCGCGAAAAAAATATTATTATGCCTCTAGCAGTATTATTGATTAAGTAATGAAATACATTTGAATGATAGATATATAGGGTAGACCAGGGCTAATCGGATCACTTTGTGTTTGACGGTAAAAAAATAATAGTTAAACATTAAAAAACTAATTTTTTATTATATATTCGTGACCAGTACATCTTTGGCTTAAACTTGAATATATAAAAATTGAAATTAAACATACAAATCTTTCATTTATTAATAAAAAACGAAAAAGTGAGAAATATCCGATTCGCCCCGAAACTTGGGGCGAATCGGACCACCCAGAAATTGATGAAAAATTAAAATTTGCAATTACAAAATCTTTAGAATCAACTTAAACAAATCTAATTTAATGACAGTGAAGTCAAGTGACACTACTTAGCACACAGATCGGAAGGATATTGCAGCTTTTTGCCGCCTCTATCAGCACAATTCTCGTGGCACTACTCTTCTCAGACAATCTTTTGGAAATGGACGAATTAATTTTTCACCGCAGTAAATATAATGCCATCTTCGTAAAACCATTAATTTATTTATATTTTAGTCATTTTTTTAGATTTAATTTTTATCACAGCTTTCCTTATTTATTTTCTTGGACCCATGACCCCTGATTGCTCTTTTTTACGTACCTACGAACCATCTGTATATAAACAATTATCATATTTATAATCATAAAAATACTGAAATGAAAAAAAAGAGTGATCCGATTCGCCCCAAGTAACGCGATCCGATTAGCCCCATATATAAGTCTTTCAAAGATTGTAGATTGCATACAAATATTATGATATAATAGCCTAAAATACATCCAATACTAAACTTGGACACCGTGCAAACTAATAACAATCAGCACATTTGAATTTTCGAGCTTACTTTTTATTTTAACCCTTCGTTGACACTCTGGGTGGGAACCACCCATAAGCTGATTATGACGCTCTGTGCCTTCTATATGCAAAATAAATACCCTTTTTCCAAAGACGACTTACAAGCAATTTTTTTCTCCAAAAATATTATATCTGAACAATAACTCTGTAGATTTTTAGCTTCTAATATTGAAATTTGTAAAAGTTACAATTTTTTGAAGATTTTCTTCTTGTTTCTTAGACATATGGTAATCTGGAATTTTTTTATAGAAACTGTGATAAAATTTTAAGAAAACAACTATTAAAATACATGCTAGGGACTTTGAAACTGACCCATGATTTCTTTTGTCAATCAAAAATTATTCTGGGTGTGAGGCACCCAGTGGCAGAAGAGTGTCAAAGTGTTGATTGGAAAGAGATGTGTGTCAACGAAGGGTTAAAAGAACCGCATAATACCAGAAACGCAAGCAGGATTCAGGTGCGGTAGCTCGACAACAGATAACATATTTATTCTGAACTATGTAGCTAACAGAGAAATACAGAAAAAAGGGGGGAAGTTGTAAATATACCCTTTTCGCGGATCTAAGCGCTGCATTTGACAAAGTGGATAAAGTAAAACTTCAGAACATCATGAAGAGAAAGGAAATAAGTAAACGCTTGAGGATGAGAATCAGAGAAATTTACAGAGAAACAAGAAATACGATAAAAGCAAACGGAGAAATGTCATCGAAATTCTGGACAACAAAAGGGGTAAGACAGGGATGCCCACTGACTCCAACGTTATTTACAATATATGCAGCGCACTTGGAGGAAACCATGAGGAAAAACCAAGCAAGAGGAGTTAGAGTAGGGAAGGAAAAAATCTGGACTCTAGCACATGCGGACGATATAGCGTTACTAGCAAATGAACCAAAGGATCTTAAGGACATGATCCGAAGATTTGGAAAATACCTGGAAAGGAAAGGGTTGCAACTGAACGCAGAGAAATCTAAGGTGCTGATTTTTCATAAAGGAAGAGGAAAGAAGAAGAGAGAAGAATGGCAGGGTACGAAGACGTTTTGTTTCCTACTTTTTTCGCGTTTTAACAATGGTTTAGCGGTTAGCCCACTGTGGCGTCGGCTTGCCCTCCCTCCTCGGCGATATGGGCGGCTTACCTGCGGCTGCTCCCGTCTCTTCTGTCACGTCCCCGGCATCGGGCACCTCCTGCTTCGGCTTCTTCGCCTCCGGCCTGTTGCTCGCAGCGCCCTCGAGGACCTCGTCGCCCACGACCCTGCCGAATTGGAAGGGCTGCTGGTCGACGTGCGGTGACGACTCGATTATCGGGGACAGCTGCTTCTTCGCCCTGGCGGTGCTGAGGTGCGAGCCCTCGCTCTCGCTGCCGCTTCTCTTCCGCTGTGATCGCGTCGAGGCGGCCGCGTCGCTCGCGCTACGGCCCACAGGCTTACGCTTCCTCTCTAGCTTCGGTGAGAAGAACCTAGCTAGGCCGCCCCGTAGCTTCTTCGCGCTGGCATCGCTGCCGCTTCTCTCCAGTGCCTTCTTCTTCAGCCTCGGGGTCACCGCGAGGTCCGCGCTCGTCGTAGCGCCGATCTCCTCGCTCCTGCGTCTTACATCGAGGGGCAGTTCGGGCCTCTTCTTGTTACGCCGCGCCGGTAGGGTGCTGAAACGGCCTGGCAGCCGCCGGTTGTCGTGGGTCACGCAGTGAAGGCTGCCCGCCTGTTGAAGCACCAGGGCCGCCTCCTGTGCGAGGTCCTCCTTGCTCCGCGACGCTATGCTCTCCTTGTGAATGGGGGTGGCGATCAACCTGCCCTCGCCATCTCCAACCAGGGCCGCCGTCACGCGCGGTGCTCCACGTCCTGCAACAGGCGAGAAAACCAACGTCTCCGTCAACCGATCGATCCTGACTGAACGCGGGCCAATCGACGAGGAAGCTTGCTAGCGGTGGCACAGCGGAATTGTGAGAGCAGAAGCTTGATGGGGAACCTTCGTGGTGAAGGGTTAAAAAAGAATTAGAACATTTATGTGGAATTTGAAATTTAATTTTGGGACAGGTTGATCTTGACGAGAATGCCAAGTCATTGAGTTATAGGTGAGGTCAAGTAGGTTATAATAAAATTATTTTTATGTTTTTAACCCTCTATAAACGAAATATTTAAGACACTGGTAGACGTTAAAGATTGTAGGTATGTAAATTAATAGTTAGGTTTAATTTCGTTTTATAAAAATTTCATGTGAAATAAGGATATGTGGTTGCTATATTACTATACTTGAATATGGAAATTTGGGAAGCAACACTTGTAATATAAGTCACAGATAATACCTGTTACTTCAAAGTCATATGATATTGTAGAGGGTTAAAATACGGTGTCTGTACTCTGTAGGCTATTTTTGATAAAGATTGGCTATGGAAAGTGAAGATCGTATTAACGTTCGTAACGTTTGGTGCTTCCGTACGAGGTAACGCGGTAAGTAGAAATCTCCAGTTTATGGTCAGACACGAATCAGTGGTCATGCCATAGGCGCGTCGAACGTTACAAATAGTTCATGCATGATCAAAATAGACCATTTTCATAGTACGTGTAGTATTATTATTATTATTTCGAATATTTATAGCTTCCTTTTGTTAAAAAATTGAACGGTTCCCACATTTTCCTATTGCAAATAAAATTTTGATACAATCTACACGCCTGTACTTGGAAAATAAAAGTGTCTACCTATCTTAATTAAGACTTTTATCCAAAAACTTTCTGTTGCACTAATCTCGTGACTAATAGCCAACTGGTCAGCACATTTCCTCAAATTCTTATACAAGTGTCAGTCAATTACATAACAAATTTAGAAAAAGTGATCCATGAAAACTCCCAACAGCTTAATATATTTAAATCCTAGACCAATGACACCAATAAAGAAGAAATCCCTAATAAATTTCTTGCTAATATCAGTTATAAACTTCCTTGGTTTTCTAAAGCCCATCCACTCGTTGGCTACCACATTAAACAGAAATCTCCTCGGGCGGATTGTCAAGAGCGCAGATAATAAGTTTTAAATAACGCCAAGAAACTAATGTGTTTCCCTGTAATTTTCTCGGTTAGTTCTCCCCCGTATTGACCCCCGTAGTAAATCGTCCAGGCATTAGCAATTCTTTTTACCGCGGCCGCTGTAATTCCCGACTACGCGTCCTCCTAATTGCTCCACGATTACGGTCGCGCTCAGGATGGAAAGAAATAATTATCATTCATTTAATCTGACACTATCAATCTATTAAACGCTACTAATGTTACTGAGACTTCAGTCTCGTTTATTCGAGCAATTATCGTTACCCCGTTATGCGAACAACAGTGGGGGGGGGGGGGGAGGGGGTATCGAGAAGATCTAAAAAGAATATTTCAGCCATTTTTTCTTTAACGTGGTGTAAGTCCGCTGTTTTTTGTTTCGAGATATTTAACGTTTCGCATTTCACTCTGTTTAAAATTACAGCTACACGCTAATAAGCTTGTTTTACGTTTTTATGACCCTAGAATATGTGCAATTTCATTTTTATAAGAATTTCGTGAATGAAACAATTTTTTTTTTGTTGACTTAAAGTGGAGTTACTCCTTTCAGAAAATCATTTCGGAATTCCATTTAACAGCCAAACTTATGGTAGCTAATTTATTAAGGTATTGTAATGTATTGACTGTAATATTATGAATAATAAAGAAAATACATCATTATGTTACTGAATCTAGCCTCAACTCATTTTTTCAAAAATTGAACTTTTAAAGTATCTAAATCTTAATTTTTCTATTGCACATATTTCAGTAGCCAAGGTTTATGTACACCCATCAATTATAAGCTTTTAAACCGTCAGCATCGCTAACGAACACCTGTATTTTAATATATTCTCAATTACAGTCTGACCACATTCGATTAATAATTGATTGGAATTACGTTATCTTCGAAACGTGCATTTCTGATAAGATTGTAGCGCGATCGTTTCAATTTTGCGCAACCACTTTGCAAAAAAGGCTCTTTAATCTCCCTTAAATGATCTCGCCAATTAACGCTAACGTAATAGACCCTCGTGGAAGTTTTTTTAATCGCAGACTCCGGGTAAGCATCGAACGATCCGCAATTTTTCCTCCCCCTGCAGCTTGATAAAAACTACCACTCGGACAAATACGCCGAGCGCGGTAGCTAGCCAGCTGTACAACTCACCGCGCCTTAACGAACGGATCAGAAGTCGCAGAATTTTAATTGGACCAAGGGGGCCGTCCGAAAACGATATTCATTAGCGCACCGCGCGCAACCGTGACCAGCGAACTTTATCGAGGGATAATGGATTATTTCGACGGCGATCGGGGCACATTATTGGATTTGTAAATTAGCGATTTATGGTAAGCAGGCCGGCCTGGGTCGTTAGCGGTTAATCGGGAGGGCCAATCACGCACTAGCGTCGGCTAGACCTCGGTATGGGAGGCACAATCATCTTTATAATTCACCGGCCACAAGAAACGATTCCTCCTCGTTCGAGCAATCCTGTCGTTAAACCGAAACGAATGTCCTCCCGTTCGCGTTGTTCGATTGCTGCTCGATTTAATCAGCGTAATCAACTATTTAGCTGCCCTGGTTATAATTTTAAATGTATATCAGTTGACGGGTGGTTTGTTAAGGGGGGGGGGGTAAAGTCGCAATGACCGCCGGAAGTGAAACTATCCTGCTTTGTTCGTGACACGTACTCATGGTAGTGTTTTTAAACATAGAAAAGGCTCAAAGATTAACGAACGTGTGCTATTATATTATTTGTTAGATCGAGGGAGTCATAAATAATCGCGAAAGTTAAACTCAGCTAAAGTAATCTTGGGATTGAAATACGCTTTTAAGGATTAGATTAGAAGAAGGTTGCACGGGGGCGAGTTCTGACTCAGAGAGTAAGGATGGATTCTTGTTGTGTTAGAAGGCAGAATCTGTATTTAATATTTGGACTTCAATAGCACTGAATTTTTTAAATAAAATGAGAGTCTAGCAATCCGCATTCAAATTTAATTTTCGAAGGAATTGAAAATTATTCTCCTTAAAGGGGCATTCCTGCAAATCTATTAGATTGATTAATCACTACAACTTGATATTGAAAACTTCTCTAAATAACCTCCACAGTTTCAGTCACATTCCCTGTCCCATTCCTCTTTTACAATGCACTGTAATTTATTCACCTTTGCGTCCAAATCAATTGAATCCCTGAAACGAGCATAGGTTTCGCCCAATATGGGTTGCGGAGCTCGACTTTCGCTATTCCGTTTTTTCACAGCGGGTAATGGAAATCGTGGCTCAATTTAAAATTCAACCAGCATTCGTGCGCAGATGTAATACGCAATTTGACCTTTTCAACGTGCACACGCCTTGTAAACCGGCGATTTTAACCATGTCCCGATCGCGGCAGAGCGCAGGAAATCAGTGAAACGGTCTAAGTTCACAGACACGGACCTGTGTGTACTCCATGGAACATGTGCTACGTTAAGTTCCCGATTCATCCGCGAATCGTATTTCTGCACGGTTACGATCATTGTTCCATTATTGAGGCAACCACGGCGTGCAAGTCGTTCGATAATTAATGACGCGTTCCGCGGCGAGACCTTTTGCCAGGAACAACTTCAGCCGCAATTATACCGATTGTTGTGTAGCCACTTGCTTTCTATAATTACTAGTCGAAATTTGTCGAGGGGGATATAATTGATGCATCACAGCTGTAGGATGGTTATAAAATTGCTCAGTGAACGTGGGGTATAAATCAGATGATCGTGCAGATAGAAATTTGTTTTCTTCGCTCAGTTATGCATTTTATTATATATTCGGTCGGAGCAAAACTTCGTTTGTTCACTGTTAGGTTAGGTTAGGTGTATGGAAATGTCTTTTTTAAATAAATCTAGCTGTACTTTTACCGGAATAATTTCAAAAGATCATAGATAGTCGAGGAAAATACTTCGATTAGAAAAATATGCGATATATTTTCCTTTTAATAAAGACTTTGGTTCAGTAAAGCGAACGAATTTTTGCAATGAGCTAATAAGAATTTTGATGTATGTAATACTTTGTTGAGATAAGTCCACTTTGGGAAATTAAATTGATCTGTTTTAAACCTGTTATACATATGTATTTTATAGAAAATCTATTTCATTTCTTCATATTATGAGGAAGGAGATTCAATTTAATTTTTCAAGGAATTGAATGTTTCTTAAGATTGCGAATGTTATAGGAATCCTATTGCGAGAAATCTACTTATTTTTTGGAACAGGTGTTCTGAGAAGGGAAAATTGTACGTTTGAAGGCTGTGTTTAAGTGTTTAACTGGGCGTTATTTTTTCGAATTTTCCGCGAAATAATTAAACAGAGGAAAGGCCGTGTCTGATTCAATCTCTACTTCATATTACGTCTTCACGTGCAGCGCATGTAGGGGGTAATCACTTGATGCTCTCAACAAATATCATGTACCAGTGACCTTTCCATAATCGTGCACCTTCCACAACAACTTGATGCACGTTTCTCAGCAGAAATTAATTGACGTACCAACAACTCCCAACGAGTGACTTTGATTTATAAGGATCTCTGCTTTTTGTCTTTCCTCAGGCTATGAAAGAAGAAGTACATTAAAAAGAGTGGCAACCTTTAAATGTCTGGAATGACTTCATTCATGAAGCAGTCGATCTCTGTGCAACGTGGCGCTTAAAATTCTTCAAATGAAACATTTAACATCCTAACTCCAGAGAACCAATTTTCCAATAAAATTGTTCAAGCATTTTTGTCCAAATCAAATCTTAAACTATTTTCATGAACTGATAGTACTTGTTGATCACCTTTTATTTAAAATATAGAATACATTTTCATAACCTTGGACCCTATTTCCTATCAGAAGCATTACTAATGCTTCAATTAACTACAATTAGAAGAACCTCTGCAGCTCAATTCTACAAATCAATGAACTAAATAATACCTGCTCACTTAACTGGACCACTTCTCGATCAGAATCTGCGCCCAGTGTATTTAAGATTATCGATGTGAAAACTTGTTAAAAATCATGTAGCACGTGCTACAAATCATTTGGCGCGAAAATACATCAATGTTCTTCATTTCGTTGCTTGGCATTGATAGTGGAATAACTCTCGAAATGTAAATTGCAGTGGAAAAATAAATTTTTCATATAAAACCTATGGAGCCTACTTCTACAAAAAAAAAATAAAGATTTACATTTTTCGACTCATGGCAAGCAATGGCTACTATAAATGCCAAGCAACGATTTCACTTTCGAGGTTCACAGACATTTGCCTCGCAATAAAAACTTAGTAGGTATGTAGACATCGACAGAAGAAAGTCAATTTTTTTGGCAAAATACCGCTACTTAGATTCTTTAATAGGAACCACTTCGTATTACTTTGTAACGAATCGCAGCTATGGGTGCCTAAATGGGCGAATGGTAAACGATGGTGGGAGCGCTGACGGATTTACAGCGTCATTGTCGCGGTTCCACGAGTCGAGGCTGCTGCGCGCGACCTCATCGGGGAACATCTTGTCGAGGTCATCGACGAGGACCCCGGGAACGAGGTCGCGTCGGGATTAGCGTTCCTGTTCGCCTACTAAAGGCGCCGTGCCACTTATACGCCGCCTATAATGCCGTGCACCATTTCCACCGCGTCTGCTCGTGGGAAATCGTTGTTTAAATGGAGACTGAGAATCTACTCGCCGGGCCGTTCTTGCCAACTTTTATGAGCTTCTGTTTACGCTAACAACCTCCGCTTGCTCGTTCTTCCTCGCGTTTCTGCGACTAATAGCCGGCCATTTAGAACGCGTTACAGAAAAGGAACGACTGCTTCGCCGTTTTCCCTATTTACTTATTGCCCCGCTTTTCTTTCACCTTCTTTGAGCAACGTAGAGAATTTCGAGAGGCGAGAAAGTGGCGGATATTGCTGTGGGCCATTGGTACGTAGCACTTGGGCCAAAGTAGGTGGAGGTGGATGGAGAATCTGATTAAACAGGGATTTATGAAGACCGAAGTATGAGTTAATACGTGGAAGATACTACTTTTGAAAATTATGTCTTTAATGAACTGAATGTTATTCGAGTTTGATTACATTTGCATTCCCAGGGCCGGCGTGAACTTTTGTGGGAACGGGTTCCAAAATTTTGGGGGGCAAAAAAGAGCATTTATATGTACCTACTTCTACCATTTATAATAATAAATACCTATATATGGATGTTGGCTTCGCAAAATTTACAACGACCTTTTCATGGACCACGGGGCCTTTTAAAGCTCGAAGGAATGCGGTAATTCCCTCGGAGGAACTAATGCTTCTAAGGTGTCAGAGTGTGATGTTTTAGAAAACGTCTTCGTAACAGTATAATCCACATAATAAAGGAACTGGCCTGTGAGAAGCATAACAAACACATTATGTTTATGCAACATGAGAAGCAGGACTGAAACTAGTAACACGAGAAGAGAGATACGAATACAATGCATGCTGATGGTTCCAATCACCGAACTAGAGCTCTGAACGCGGAACTGAATCCCAAGCCCCAAGCACTGCGTTCGCGCACGTTCGCGCGTGAATCCTCCACAATAATTCCAGACGTTCCGGAAATAAAAGAGAGCCTACCCTCCAACGAACTGCTACGCGAAAGGGAAATCGATTCGGGAACAGGTGAGATTAATTCAACGGCAAAACAGGAGCCATGCTTCCATTACGGTCTACGTCTTATTAAGCGCGACCGATATCTCGATAAAAAAACCTTGAAAATAATCAGCATTCCTCGTAGAGCGTATCCCCACCTCGCCCAGATCGCGTAAAAAGTGGTTCGGCCGGATCGAGGTTAAATAATCGACGCTATGTAAGAACCGTGGAACGTGGCGAGCGAGTAACACTAGAAACGCGGGCCTCGATGCGAGAGAAATCGATAGACCAGTGGCTCCGTGGGCGTCGAGCTAATCCCGTGATCCAGAGGGCTAATTATCAGCCGGCTATGTCGGCAGGGGAGAAGCACTTTGTGAGCATGATTCGTACGAGCTCGATCTATGCTGCGCTGATAATAGGCTGCGGGGAAAAAGGGACTAAGAATCTAGGGGTATTAACATGTAGTACACGCTTGATAGGCTGCAACTAATGCATCCAGCTAACTCATGGCGAATCTTGAAGATCGGCGCTTAAGGGTTCACGTATGATTGTGAAGGGAGCAGTGATTTATAGTTCTCTCGATACTTTTGTGATAGTTTTCTAGTACAATTAATGGACACACTTTGAGAGGTGGCAAGGTTTTGAAAAATTTCCCGGCGATCGTTTTTGCTGGTAATGTAGGTATTGTATAAAGTGCACTTCGAGATTGGTTCGTCTTCAAACTAAATGTTCGAGGGCTCTGTGGTAATGCTTTCGATGCTTTCCAGAAAATATCTGCACACGCTACTCAAAGTGTTGAATAAGTTCCACTTGTGCAGGGCGTTGGAAAAGTGGAAAGTTCGATGTGCTACTTTGAGGAGGAAAATAAATGTTTAATTCTATATTTTCACTACTCAACAGTTCTACTAGTTTAGAATCGAGTTATCTAGGGCAACGCCCACTTTCCGCACTTGAAATCGATAAAGACTGGAAATATTCAGTATTCATTCAATCTACCATACTACTCGTAAAAAGTACCAAAAATCCTTTCTCCTTTTAAAACGCCAGGAACTAATTACGCGAATATCCTCTTTATCCATGGATCCCAAGGGCGAGCACAAGGTGCGCACGTCCGCGATCGCGTGGAAAATTAAAAGTACCCAGTGCCAATAAACGTTCGCGTGTACGCCGAAAGCACGTTCATTAAGTGTCCTCGAGATTGATTAGTATGCACTATGCAGGCGTCTGGAAAAACGAACGTGGACTTAATTATCGCGACACTGGCGATTATAGGTTTGGCGGGACGTGCGTTACGCTCGCGCGCCTCACAAATAAGTGATGCGAGTCAACGTCATAGGCGACACTTCTTCGCGACGCCGAAGAGCCCTCCCATAAAATTGGTTGTTAGAGATCGTCGTCGCTCGTTCGCGATCGAAGCCATCCGGAATAACTCCGCCGGCAGCTACTAACGCCCGGCTAATTGGAAATAATTGCAAACGTTAATTTTTTTTCTCTCCCTCCCCCTCGCCGCGGTTTCCGCGATTCCCTCGGTGCACCGCTGCCGCGAACGAGGCTGCGACGCGTGTGCTCGCCACGTGTTCACGTGCGCGTGTAATTCATACGACACATAAACAACGGACAAAGGGCCCCGTGAGATTGAAGTGGTAATTGGTGATTTATTTTCGTTGTAAATCTCGCCGCCTGTCCGCGCGGAATGCGCTGGAAAGGGAATAGAAATTTATCTAATTGCATCTAGCCGGCCCGTAAAACCGCGGACGCAGACAATCGGAGAAAACCGCCGGTCGACCGCCGAAGTGCATTTAATATACTCGTAATTACGTGTTATGAATGCCAGATGGCAGGACAGAATGCGCGCCGCGTTTCCACCGGGCAATAAAGCCCCGCGCGTTCTGTACCGGATTATACGAGGCGGATTTTAAGAGCCCGACATTCTCACGAATCGTTATCTTCCGAGAGCTCCGGCGCGGTGGCTCGGCGCGCGCCACGGTCGCTTTTCTCACGGGCGACGATCCGGGGACACGGAACAATGACACGGGGACGGATTTCGGGCCCCGAGACGCGGATTAATTTCATGTTCCCATGGCACGGGGAAATGGGATCGGAACGAGGAAGTTTATTAGGAAGGATAGACTCTGAACTGATTTTAAATAATTTAAATCTCCCTTTCTTTGAAAGTCACTGCGAATCTTTGAAAGTCTGTTTCATATAGGTAGTTATCAGTGGTAAATAAAATATCTCTCGATCAGGCTCATTGCCTGTCCATCGGTACGTTATAAAGAATATTGCAAATTCGGCTAAACGAAGCCTGAAACGAAAGAATTTAGCTTCGAGAGGAGTTTGACATGACTCCAGAAGCAGTGTGGGATTGGGTTTAAAAATATTGATTGCCAGGAGACAAAGAGGGCCCGCTCACAACTATAAGGTAGGGTAAGTGTGGGTATTACTGCGGATGCCCCGATTACTGCGGATATTCTAAAACAGATCATATTTAATGTTAGAAAGTACATAATCTCTTGAAAATTTTTAATAAAATTATTTTAAACTCTATTACAGGTAATTATTAATAAATATGTACAGCAAAGTTATTATTAATTCTTTTATTGTAGTTTGAAATTCGTCAAGGCGAAACTTCGGTCGATTCCCGATATGGCGGTCATGAACACCTACTAGAAAAACATTTATATTTTTGTTATTAATAGTAATACATGTAATGTAGCATTATTGCTCGGTAGAATAAGAGTTATTTTTCCAGAAAAACAATCAATCAGTCGTCTACATTTTAGTTTTAATTTTTATTTGTCACCGCAGTATTAGGTGCAGTACTTTACACCATGTGCATGTATTACTGCGGACCGACCATTGCGCCACCTAACCTTTCTTCCGACCGTATTCACTTCTGTCTACGTAACCTGCAAAGGTATTAAGGTTATGTTTCGCCTGACATCAGACCGCAGTAATACATGCGCAGTAACTGATTTTTCGTTAGTAACTGGCACGCAGTAATACATGCATGTCCGCAGTAACTCATGCAATGACATTGATCGACAAATCTCTGTGTTTTTAATTAACTGTACATATTACCCCGCCCTCATATTTTTTTATGGAATTATTAAGGTCCCACCTTTCTTTTAAAAAAAGAAGGAGGAACTTTCATTCATTTGAACGCCGTATCGAGGGTTCTAAAGTTAACCTACCTTAAAAGTCCGCAGTAATACCCACACTTACCCTATATCATTTAATTTTTATAAGAAGTAAACAAAATTTTCAACAAATACATACGTAGTAAAAAAGTGGAATTAAAATTTCTGGGAAATAAATTGATACCTTTTAGTAATTACAGTGTTTAAAGAGGCCCACTCACAGATAATACCTGATGTATCGTTTTGTATCATAAAGAAAATGCCTAATCTCTCGGTTCATTTAAAAAGTGTCCGAATCGACTACTAGAAACGATTCAATTTCGATTAGAGCAGCTCGTGATTCGGTTTGGATTTCTCCGCGGAGGCATGAGGTGGCCCCGAGCTAGGAGGCTGCGGAGGATCGAGGAGCCACGAGACTTGACAGCAGGTGCCTCGGGGTGAGATGGAAGGGGGGAAGATGCCCCAGGGGGAAGAGGGAAGAATTGCCGGAAGTGCAAGTGGCCTGTTGCCGTGGCGGGTCAGAGATCGCGCAGCGGTGCTGACCCACTGCTTCGAGGGCTGTAAACGCTGGTGAACGCTTGCACGGTTGAACCGATGGTACGGATCATCGCGCGAACCGAAGCAACGGTAATTTCGCCGGCGATCACGAGCATAAATTAATATCGCGGTTATCTGATCGTTACTGCGGGGCCGGTCACGTATGAATTTAACCCCTCCGATCGGTTTCGATCGATAACTGTTTCGATAAGTATGAATATAAATCGCTGTGCCCGAGAGTCACTATCCGCTTTATTATAATGGGATTTAACGGTGTTTTTAATGTCTTCGACCTGTTGCCGTCCGAATCTCGGGAATATTCTTAAGGGAGGATTTAGAAATTACTTTAGGCATAGGTTGTGTATAGGGTAAAGGAAGAGACTTTTAATAAGGAACTTGCTCTACTTGAATGAATACAGATTTACCATTTGAGAGAGTGGCTTTTAAATTTATCTATATGTATGACATCTTAGATGAAAGTTACGGGGGTAGTGATTTAAGTGGAACCAAGTTTTAACAGAAATTAGATCCAGAATGAAATGTAGAAGGGTAAATGTAAATATTATAGGAATTTAAGTTCCGCCAAATCTATTTTGATTAACCGTTCGACTACCGACCCCTGAAACGAAAAACTGACCGCGTAGTCCGGACCCTCGGAACGAAAACCTCCACTTTAGGCCCGGGCGGTATAGGAAATACGGCTTTAAGGTCTGCGCACACATATCCGTTCCGTGTCAGTTCCGTTGCGGCGTGCCAGTGGTAAGAAGAAGAGATCCTCTACGGCCTACGCCCCTCTTCTTCTTACCACTGGCACGCCAGAACGGATATGTGTGCGCGGACCTTTAAGGTCCGTACGAGATACTGGGGCGGGCCACCAGTGAAAAACGGAGGGTCCGTACGAGATACGGTAGTGGGCCGCCAGTGGAAAACGGAGGGTCCGTACCAGATACTGACGTGGTAGTCGAACAAATTGTGACTGATAGTCACAATTTCCAGCTACAACAACTAAAAAAGGGTTGAATTCGTCACTTTACCACCCATTTTTGCAGCTGGTAATTTTTTGCCTGGTTGCATCATGTATCGTAATTACACCGTCTTCCCTCGTATGATCGATTTCAGTCTCTAACTAGATGCAACCGTTTAAAAATAGACACATGCACACCGCACGATTAAACGACGTCCTTGCGGTCCTGCAAGCTTGACACACGCGAGAGGAACAGCGCCGTGAACGCATTCTTGCACGCACTACACTCGACTGGCCAACGAGGATAATCGGATACAAGCCGTGAAAAAACGTCCCCCGTTGATTTACGACTCCAGTGACTGTGTGCCTCTCTGTGAACGATAGCGAGAGTCGGGAAACGTGCGTATCGATAGACCTGAACGATCGTTGACGGTTATTGTGCTCGCGAAATGAAGCAATCGTCGAGGATGTTTCTGGGTGAGAAGGAATCTTGGGAGGATTTCTGAATTACCTTTGAGAGAACTTTTGAATTCACTAAGAGAGGGAGGAGGAGCTCAACCACACTCATTCTTTCAAATTCAATAAATCAACATTACAGAATAATTCTAATTCACCCACACAGTTTCTACTCCTTACTCCCCTACGTCTCACAATAAGAGAAGCACCACTATCTCCCATATCACAGATTCCAATTTTGCCACCCAAAATTCAAGTCCCATCAAATTCAACTTGAAGAAAACCACATCAATCCCCAATAGACTCCAGGAATTAATCCTACAAACCATCCTGCATCAAACCTGAACCAATGAAATCCTCAAAGACCATAGAAGCTCCCTCCACAACGCGTCCCACAAAAGCCTAAGCAATGGATTACTGGACGACCAAGCGCAGACGGTAACCCAATTTGGGCGGGATAAATCGTGGTCGAAACGGCGATTATGTAACCATAAATCGTGCATCGACTCGCGCCCTTTCGTTACGATAAATATGACACGAGCGCGCGATAAATCCTGACGAAAGCACAGACAGCGTGATAAATCGACCGGTAACGCAACTTCGGTACGCGTACCGATTACCGAACCAAAAGCCACCGTCCTGCCGAGTACCAATCGCGTTTGGCGAGTACGAAATGGAAGCCCCAATACCTCTGCACGGGGCCCAGCTGTCCGGCGGAACGGGTTCTGCAACGTTGAATTACGAATCTTTTTTTTCCCTCCTCACCGGACCTCGTCCCGTCTAAATGGCTATTTATTCGCGAAATAAAACGAATCACCCGTTGGCTCTGACGAGGAACGCGGCACGTTTCTATACCGTCCTGGACTGGCTCTCACGTGACGCTCCATCGATGCGATCGCTAATCCTATTCACATAATTCGTCTCATTTACACGGTCCTCCCCCTTCTTCCCCTCTGCAGCTTCATGCTTCCTTCGTTCGATCGCCTCTCTGTTTCTCCAGCGATGGTACCGAGCGCGGTAAAACGATGCTCGCGCGACCTCCACGTTCTCGGCTCCGAACGATACCGGTCCATTGGATACCCGCCACTTCCTCGTTTCAGCTGATCAAGGCCTGCCTTAAGACCCCTTGGCACGCGAGGATGCCGATCTGAACGGATCGGCCGTGGAACAGGGTGGCCAGAATGAGGGAAAAAGTAGTGGGCGAAATGGCAGAGGTGGTCGTCAGAGGAGACGATCAATGGATGATTTTTCTAAGATTTTGGGGTGCTTGTCTCGAGATGGACACTTCTGCTTAGAAGACCAGAACATCGGCTGTTTTGAAGGAACTTTAGTGTCCGGTATAGATAATTCACTTTGGGATATATTTGCTACGCGATGTAGGTACCTAGAAATGCAACTTTGACGGACTGAGTCTAAAAATATTGGTTGCCGGGAGACAAAGCGGGACTCACAATTATAAGGCTATCATATAAAATAGTAATACAACGTAAATTTTCGGTGCATACAATTTTAATAACATGCAACTTTCGTTAGCATCTATAACATATTGTCTGATGTTTAAGAGGGCCCAAAGAGCCCACTTCCCATTGGGCAAGCTGACACCCTGGCCTGTCCGCCACTGGTAGTGGTTCTAATGCTTAAAATAAGAAAATGGTACCTATCGTAATTCGATGAAAGGGCTCGGCGTTTCTGTTTATAACATAGAGTCGATGAATTTCTCATGGCGGACTATGTGATATGAAATTTAAACTCTGGTGTTATGTATTATACAACAGTATCGCTTTTTAGTTTTCATGTACATCGATTGAACCTGCGTCGATACTGACTCTCGGACGCCACCTCTAATCCACTACCATAATCGCTGCGATTTCCAATCGCAATACTTATTCAAGTCCGGCTCAGAAAGCTCCCCCAACACCGCGAATAAGATTAAGTTTACTGCCAAGCGGGACGCGTAAAAGTGAACGTACGACAGCCTTAAAGTCGAAACAACCAGTAAACTCGACCAGCTTTGAATTTCTTTTCTATGGCGGAGCGGCTGGACGCGTCGGCCTCGCATAAATGGCCACCGTTTATTCGATACGCGATCTTCGCGATATCGACCCATTCAACAGTACTCGAGTACTTCCTTGTGCCTTCTTCGCGCTTATCACGCGGCCAGTCCGTTTCATGAAAACTCGCTGTTATGTAGGTTCTCGACGGTAACCGACGGCAGTCGACCAGAATAGAACCGGCTGATGTACGCTGACAACGTTACGATCAGCTGGAGGAAGCACGCGCACTCGAGGAACTATGTCCAACTGAATCGAAATAAATTAACGACGATTTAGCTATCGTCTTACAAAATCCCACGTATCCTCGACGCTCGTGTAGCTTCGCGTGAACGGGCTTTATTTGAACGGCCATTATTCTATCGATCCACGCATCTGTAATAGGTGGCGGGAAACACATTCGCTAGCATTCACTTTTGACGATATTGCTTTGTGTTAGTACACAAAGTTTTGAGTGTAGTTAATGTATGTACGCCACTAGTATTTTGCGTGTATGAGAGTGGACCAGATATGGCGTATGGAGTGATCACTTCGTTGGTGAAAATTGTCAGATGTATCTTTTGCCTCCCAGTGGAGGGCTCTGCCGTTCCAAAACGTCTATCCAACTTGATAGGTTTAAGTACCTATTAGTAGCAAGAGAAAGGAGGTTTGGTGCAGCATAATTGAGGGTGTAGCTACAAGCTACAAAGTCAGAATTCCAAGTAGAGTAATGTGAAATTCAAGACCAAAGAAAGGGCCATGCAGAAATACAGAAATACAGAAAGTGACGAATTAAGACACACAGTGATTTAATTTTGAACAAACTCACACCTGCCTTTCCCAAAGGAGTGCTTTTCTTACAGCACCCATCCTTGGACGAAACCTATCCTTTCGTCTGACAGAAACGCTCCTCGACTCCGCCATAAAATACATACTTCTCCCGCGCGCAACTCTATCGCAGATGAGAAGACAGAGTAAGCTGACAACCAGTAAACGTCACTCCTCGCAAACGAACGTACGCAACCACCGACAAAGACGAAATTCCATCGAGCAGGACTGACATTCCACGGAGACCCATTCTCATCAGCTCCCAACTGTAACGAACATCCCGGCGCGCAGCGGAGCGAGCATGTTGCACGCCTGCACCCCGTTATGCAGCCCGTTGCCGGGTTTAAGGCCGGTCCACAACGGAGCACGCGACGATCCAGGAAACGCCGCCAGGCGGGATATAATACGGACGACACAAGGGGCCCTTAACAAGCTTGGACGAGGCGCATGCACGAACGCAATGCTGCAGCAGCCAACTAGGCTGACTCCTTGGGGGACCGCCCGCATTGACGACCGCGTTGCAAGAACAGAGGAGCCAGGGGGGCGGACCGGGGGCCAGAGAAAGTGAGCAAGAGGCAGCAGTGTCCGCCGGCGAGCGGGGGACAGAGAAAGAGAGCTCTAAGGAGCGTATATACCTACACCTCGGATAATAAGAAATACGGTGCAGCCGCTAATGCACCGGTCCCAGTGCCAGCGCTTTTTGCCGCGGCGCAAAGTCGCTTCGTAAAAGACGCACACTCCCGCCTCCGGGTCCCTCCGGGCATAAGTCCCCGCTGACGGGGCATAATGTCCCCGCGATATGTAACGCGACGGTGAACGTATAGACGAGTTTCGTAATCGGATTCTACGAATGATCATGGCGCAAGGGAGACGGGGCTACAGCCCGTGATAATGATGGTCCTGGGAAGGTGCAGATACACTGGGATGCAGCGGCTTGCCTTGGTTTTGGTGGCTTCGATCGCTTGGCAGATCATTGTTTGACGAGGGGGTAGTGGTGATTTTGAATTGGTGGAATCTGGGGTCCGTGGTTTCTGTGGGCCAGGGTTGTGGAATTAAAATTCAGGAGAGTCTGTTGAATTGGTGCATATGAAACTGCCGAATTGGGATACAATAACAATTGCTAATGCTGGCTTACGACACAAAAAATGCCACGGAAACTTAAAGAGATAAAATAAATGAGACAGTTAAGAAACAAGAAATATTTCAGACTTCCTTTAAGAAATGGGAATTACATGTGCAGCAACCTAATATATTTTCAGTGACTAGTGGTGCTGTAGGGTTAATTAGAATGTGGGATTCGAGGGAATTGTGGTTAATAAATGTATTATAAGGAGAAGAGAATATACAACTGGCAGTCGTGTAAGTGAAAGTAAGGGAATTGATAGTGTAATGGGAGTGATGTAATCGTACAATAGGCTGAAAAGTTTGCATCAATTCGTCAGTTTTTTCTTATCATGGACCGTGTTAAAATTGGTTTCCACAGGTCTGCTTCGATCCCTGCCACTTAGATTCTACCTCGATAACGTCCGACATCGTACGCCTCGAAACTTTCGCTTCTTGTCATGGAGATTCTCAGCATCATTCATTAAGAAAGAGGAAGAACTCATGGAGGATGGTTGAGTCGATGCGTGGACCTGCGTGGCAATTGTTCTAGGAGCAATCGTAACATATTTAGGAAACTATATTCTTATCGAATATTCTCTCTACCAAATATACCTACACACACCAAGGCGGACCAAATTCTACAAAATAAACCTCAAAAATGCAAATATTTGCAAATACACACCACCCCTTTGTTCTGTAGCTTCTAAAACACCTCCGCGAAGCCGAAAGTCCTCGGAAGCGAATAATTAACTGCTAACCACCACAAAAAGGAAACCCATCAACTTCTTTTTACAGTCCCGAAACGATCCCATCGCCGCCATTACACAGGTTCAAGCGCCCGCGAGCGTGGCGCAACAAAGAGAATAATTAATACAGACATCCAGCAAACAACGGACGTCGTTAAACACCGAAGAGCACGTAGCGATCGCAGAGAGCGCGATATTCAATTTACCCGAGTTAGTCTCGGCTCGCAAGGATCAAAGGATCGACTTGTACGGTTAATCGAGTATCGTTACATCGGCCACCGTTCCCCGATGACGGATTAGCGAATTTAATTACGCGGGCCTGGTCGATTATCCCGATTCCAAAGTGATTTCCTGCTCGCGGAGGAGCTCCAACGTCTCTTCTCCTCTTCGCTCCTTCTTTTTCTGTTGAACGCCGCCGGTAAATCGACGCAGCGAGATCACGGCGCAACGGGTGCGAGCAAAAAGTGAATGGGGTGATGGGTTCGTTGACCAGCCATTCGCGATGTTGACATTCGACCTTGACAATCCCCTCGCCGCGATAATGAAAAAATCAACGGCCTCGCGTCAATGGACACCGGCGAAAGCCTGGCCAGCCGGTCGGCCGCCAAGGTAGCATCATCATCGTCGTCGGAGAAAACGCTCCATACTCGTTCTGTCACGACCGTCGAATTTCCTGAATACTTACTATTGAAGCCTAGTGGCACCGAGTTTATAATATAAAATAGGCAGCGCGAGGTTTTATAAAATGGTAACTCGCCGTGGCGGCGCGGCGGCACATTTTAGAAGTTACAATATTGTATTATTCCGACAAGTAAAGTGGAAGGAAGGATTTACAGTTTTTCATTTGTTTTAAAATATAAAGAAACCTTGTTGGACCTTACATTTGTTCATAAGTGACAATGTTTCTAATTCCGTTTGTATTTTTGTCAAAAGTAAAGTAACAGGAAGGGCACACACCCTTTCATATTTTTTATAAATACCTCGTCCTTGTTGGATCTTACATTAGTTCGTAAGTGACAGTATTGTATTATTCCTTCCGTACTTTTGCGAAAATTTACAGAAGTTGAGAGTCTTTATAGATAAAATACTATTTTTGCCTTCGAATTACAAAGTGCTAGTAGAAGAACGACAGCTCTCCACTTTGTGCAGTATAAATTACTGTCGTTCTTGTCTGTGAATTTCGTAAAAGTTTTCACTTTCCCACGCCGCGCCGCGCGTGTCTATTCGTATAACTCAGCTGCGGCTTCCACTAAAATTGTACAAACTTATTTATCATCGCGTTAATTTCCGCAAAATTATTTAGAAATTACACGTAACAGAGATGGATACACGGACTCCCCGAAATCCAACGAACTCTGATACTTTGCCGCTTTGTAAGCGAATTTACTATACCACACAATTATTTATTATCCTATGTTAGGTATATATTTTATATACGTACACAAACTGTTTCACTAACTCTGTTGCAAAGAATTCGTCTGAAATGTATTAACAATATTAGTGTAATGTATTTCTCAAACATCATGGTAAAAAGAGATTTGTTATATTACATAGGCAAGGAAACTTCTTCTTAAAGTAGGTATAAATGATATAAATGGAATCAGTATTAAATTGGTGCCGGATTTTAACCAGCGATGGGAAAAATTTTATAATAAGAGTAACGAATATACTTCTATTCGCTCAAACGAATAAGTTTTTAGCCGACTAAGAATTTTATTTATCCGAATAAATTTTTAATTGAATAAGAATTTGTAGGAATTATTTTTCATTTTTAATAATTTCTATCCGGGTACTTATTTACTCGTGGTATAACATTGAAATATAAAATTGAAATCAAAATTACGCAGAGTTATTCGTGCAATTATTTAAATAATTTTTTAATGAATATTCAAATAAATTATTCTTGTAATATGTTACAAATAACGAATAATTGTTTTCCGACTGAAATATTCGACAAAACGAAATTTATTCGAATAATTATCTGAGATAAATATTTATTCAAAACAATTCGAATAAAGTCCAACTCTGTTTTTAAGTTACATAATTTATATTGGATACACTTTCTCAGACATTGCACAGTGAAGTTACAAAGTCTGTCCCTCAAGTCGATCATACGTCGCGTCTGACCATAGACCGCCCCTTTCCCCTTACTCTCCTACATCCCGTTTCTTTCACGAGCTCGATTCCCACTCCTCGCATCGGGCCACATTATCTAACACTTACTGGACTGCACACATTTCCTTGCACATTTATTCCAAGCCCAGTAATTTTTCTCTCAACAAAGACAAGCAAAGATAAGGGGCAATAAGCAGACACGTCTCTATCAAACAAACCCCTAATCATATACAACTTTCAAATGGCGTTCTCCAAATCGGTCTACTAGTCCCGCAAGAAGAGGTAATACGCGTAACATGCAGCAATTACCTTTAGCAGTGGCCGTTTCTTGCAACGAGTACTGAACACGAGAAAACCCGCGGCCGGGTCTTTTACGTCCGAGGTATGAACAACGAGGATACTCGCGACCGGTCCTTTAACTATTATGATGTACATTATTTCGACGATCATTGCGACTAAGAGTCACTCTGTCTCTAAGAAAAGCCTCGTCTACAGAGACGCGCAAACTTCCCGGCAATTCCTTTTAAGATTCTCTAAGAAGAAGAAGGAAGGCTTCAAACTGCCCCTCTCCATATAAAACAAGACATCTCTTCGTACCATGAAGCTTAACAACTACCTAATTTCAGTGACATTACGTGAACGCAAATGCGGCCGCAGAAGTTTCCGAGGCGACACGCGCACAGAAATAACAATTTGCAGTTAAAGTGATATCGCCATTGTGTTCATGCCAGACGCCACGCGGCGTGCAACTTCTGCGCGCGTCTTGTCCGACAGAGTTCAGCAGAACACTTTGCACGAATATGATCACATTCCTCGAGCTAGGAATGTGCTCAAAGCCTCAGAATCACTCGAACAGCTCGGTTCACCCGCGTTCCTCCGTTAGTCCGACATGCTGAATGCTCGACACTCATGTTAGACGATTATACGCCAAGCAGACCACCGCGATTACACCGCGGTGGCACACGCACGAAGATCCCCAGAGCGCGCGCGCGACACGCTCGGCTGGGGTGAGAAAAGGGAAGATAATTAATGTAATTAATAAATTAAGCTAGCGGTAAAAGAGGAATGATCGAGTCCAGCACGCACACACCAATACCGTATTACGAGCCCACATATCAGATTAAAAACAAAAACAACACAGTAAGAGCACGAGACACAGCGAGATGAAGAAACGAGTAAAACGTGACAAAAGTACAGCGAGTCGAGCGCCGTTGGAGCGTTCCGAGAGCTCGAGGCCATCTTCACACTCCCGCAGTCTACAAGCTGTAGTCTTTCGAGTTATGCATTGTTACGAGATCAGCGAGATATTAACAGACCGCAATTAATGGTATTACTTGTGTACAGGGTCTTTCAGAATTGCTTGGTCCAAGTTTACTAGAATATTCTATCGATGGCATTGAAACATGCAAGCGTGGACACACGAGTGATTGCTTTCTGAGCTGTTGTTTTTGCTGATAGATGTTGTCTAGTTGTTAGGAGTTGTACTAAATTAACAGACTTGTTACTTTATTCTCGTTTTTCTTTGTTACTTTGTGTATTACTTTAGAGCAATAGAGACATATTATTATTTATATTTTACCTAGCTTCACAGTACCATCTAATTATTTATAGAACACCTTCAATATTAATAGCGTCTAATTGTGATTAGCTACTTACGTGTCAGCATTAAATTTAGGAAATAACAAATGGTGTTCCTTTAGAAGCTAGGATATTTTCTCGAAAGTACAAATGTCAGTGCTTATAGCTTTGAGACGAAGCATTTGTTCAGATATGCTTATACGACATTTCGTTATCAATAGGATTAGTAGAGTGTGGTGGCGAATTTCGGCCAAACGATTCAGTAACACCCTGTACGTTATTAATGATTACACACAGAAGGGGAGAAGTATCGATCGGTTGATCGCAACAGCGCAACGATTATTACTCGTGTCGTTAGTCAGCGGCTGGGTCTTGATTAAATGTGTTACACATCGATATCGAGAGCTCGAGCTTGGAACAGTTAGATGTATAAGTTAGGCGGAACACGTTCCTGGCCGATACCATTGCTTGACTTCATCGCATTCACGGTGCGACAGGTGTTTGCCCTTCGCGATCCAATCGAACAACTTTGCTAAATTATATTTCACGGATCCCAGGAAAATTGAACTGATAAATCAATTTACGGAACATCGTGTTGCCAGTAATTTTCTTTGAATTGCGAATGCGTGTAATCAATGACACGAGGTTTATGAGAGGAGCTGCAATTGCGCGAGCAGGGAGCTTTGTATATCAAAGAAAACTTCTCAAAACTTTATAGAAATTTTAAAGAATTTTAATAAATATGATTCTCGGTCTCCGATAAATTGCGGTGAAGAAATGAGACAAGATCCGAGTCCCTGATGCTCCAAACTTGATCTGACCAGAAGCAAGCCCTGCATTCTCGACATCCCTTCGCCTGAAGGGTACCGATCATTTCTCTGGTGGAGCGCGGTTCCCAGAAACGCTTGACAGCACGAGATCCTCCGTGTGAAACTAGTGGGCCCAGCACAAATAATTTCCATAATCTGAGATCGCTCTAGGACCTGGCCGTATTTTTTTTCTGAAACGTTGCAGCGTCTCTTCGTTGCAATCGTTCTCGTAATCTCGCGTTTTCTCCTCTCTGCTTCTCTCGAGGTCACCGTTTCCACAGAAGCGCGATACTTTAGATGCTGCTCCGTTCTCTAAGCTAGGTACATTCCACAAAAAGTATTCTAAATTCTCCTACGAAATCTATTAAAATGAATTTGAAAAAAAAGCAAATCTTACACGAACTAATCTGATCTATTGTAAAAAATAATAATTCTCATCACGACTACAATTTCTCACTAAAACTCACTATCTATTCACCCACGTTCAAAATTGAATTCACATTTAATTATTCTTTTCAGAATGCTTCACCGATTTCATTAAATCCCACGAAAGCTCGCCCACAGATCCCACTTATAGGTAAATGAAATAAACAGAATCCATGTGAAATGTCGAAAGTCAAGCAACGTTACGCAGCCCGTGTCACGTGATCGCTCCACAGTTCCGCAGACATTCTTTCTTTGATATGGTGTGATTGCCTGGACTCACCGATCCTCTTGACGTGGACGTCTCGATTGAAGGAGACGGTTCTCTCGGCGGGCTTCCACCCGGAGACGGAAGCCCCGGATGAATCGGGGGGTAGTAAATCGTCGGCGGGAGAGTTGCAGGCTTCTCCCTCTCTTAAAAAGTCCGAGCGCTGAACCTCGAGCATCTTCCCGGCCTTTCGCTCCCAACCATACCACACAGACCAGCCGGAACACCACCTCTCTTTTTTTGTTCCTCCTCCACTCCCTTCTCCACTAGCTCCGCTCACCCTGCCACACCCCGACCACACAGCCTCGCCACCCTGTCCTCTAAATGCTTCACCCTTCCTTTCTCACTCCCTCCTTCCTTCTCTCCCTTCTCCCCTCAATCTCCCCTTTCTCGCTCTCCTTCCCTGATTTTTCGACCACACCGCTAGACCCCGGTCACCGACCTGTAAGCCAAGCAAAGCTGCGCTCTTAGTGTCTTCGGATCGCCACGCTCGGGATCCCAGATTTGCGAATAGAAATTGTGCCCTCCCCCGCCCGGCGCGGGGAAGGGCAGAATTTCTATTTCGTCGCCCGGCAACTCGGACATGTTTCTTCGTTCGCTGGAAGCTTGTAGGTAAGCATATGCGCGCGCGGCCCGTACGAGCGCCGCGCCGGCGGCCGATTGATGGCGGTCTATTTGCGGTCGTCCTTATTGCGGTTAGAGAAATCGGTCCTATCGGGCGATCCGACTCCGAGCCCGGGGGTTAGCCGTTGTTTGCGGTCGTAAGTAAAAGTCGCAGCCCCGCGTTTCCTCGCGTTTTGCTTAGACTTAGAGTGCCACAGGTGCGGCGATCTCCCGCGGCAGGAATGTCCACCCGGGGGAACCATCGAGACACGTTCCAGCGGGGCGGTGATCGGTGACCGGTAGTAAGCTTTTTGCCCGCCACCTTCGAGGAAACGATTCGTACTTTGCCGTTTGTCGCTGAAGCCGGGGTAGGAAAGAACACGCGGCTGACTACCAAAAACGACTTCCTGGTATTTAAGGCCAGGTTTACTTGAGTAATTCTCGGGGAATCTGTTCTTACTACTTTCTCTTAGAAACTTCTCCAAAAGGCTGAAGGATTTCTAACGAAAGTATCCCCGGGAGTATTAAAATGTATCTTAAAAAGAAATCATTTTAAAGAACCACGCTTTGCTACCCTCGACGTTCACCGACAAATTCGGGCAATTTTATTTGCAATCTAGAATGGAGCAGTCGCAAATGGCATCGTGAATTGAGGGGCCGTTTTTCTCACCGCCGCGCCGGTGAATTCGATTTTTCTCGGATCGCAAAGAAGAACGACCGCCGATGATGAGGTTGTTTGGCGTGTACGCGCGCGACAAAGGGGCCCGTCGCGTCCGCGCATGCGCGTGTAGGGCGAGAGCGAGTGATCACGATGAACGCGCGCGCGCGTCGCGGTGATAATGGGGCCCATTGTCGTCGCGCAGCCTGATGAGACGCTCGCGATACGTGCAAACGGGTCTATTGACAGTCGCGGTGGATGACGATGACGGGGCGGAATGACGACAATGACTTCGTGATCGTGCGATAAGCTACCTCGCATTTTCTTATTTTACCCCAGCTTTCTGTAAAGCGTCATGCAAAGCTATAATCGCCGGATTCCGAGCGTGACGTCGGTGTATTTTCTTATCGACGTTTTAATCGGAACGCTCCCTTCTGTGTATCTGCGCTGCGGCCTCGACCGCCAATACTTTTCTCTCCTGGAGGCGGAGGAAAAAGTGTTTGCGCGAAGGGAAGTAAGTTAAGTACCTACATAACAAACATCGAACATGTCGATTTTGATAATTTTGGTGCGAACTCACTTTCCCTACTACTTTCCCCTATGGCCTATGCATACCAGAATGAATTGCCCCGGTCGTCTGAAATGCACCAGCCCTGAACTCGACCTTGGAAGCCTCGGCCATCAGAAGCAGAGAACGCAGAAGTAACAAAAACATCCCGATATCAAAAACACCACGCGTTCCTTGAATTTCCACGAATTCTTAATTACCCCGTTAAATCGTCGCCCAGGACGAGCGGAGCGTTTCGATAAAAACACTTCTAAAAATACTACTGACCGCGCGGCGGCACTCTGCCTAATGAAATACACGGCCAA
Source organism: Andrena chrysosceles (assembly GCA_963855975.1). NCBI lineage: Eukaryota > Metazoa > Arthropoda > Insecta > Hymenoptera > Andrenidae > Andrena > Andrena chrysosceles. The sequence continues at coordinate 691,413 of OY979766.1, read as the reverse complement.
CTTCCGATTATCAGCCAGGGGATGCAACGTCGCCGCCTCTCGATCCTTTCTGCAGAATCACCTTCCTTCTCTGAGCAAGGGGACACCGACGGGGGGGAGGGCGAGAGGGGGGTACGCTGGTCGCGACGCGCGATTTCAGATTCACCGCGCGTTTTCGTATATCCGCGAGGGATCTCCGTCGCCCTTCGAGTACTCGCAGGGGTGACCTCGTCGTCTCTTCTTTCTCATCTCTCAAGGACATCTAATCGCGACAACTCAGACAAGTCCCCGCACCGAGCACGTAGCCAGGGGTTAGCCACTGTCGCTCAACGACTTTATTAGCCTGTCGCGGAAGAAAGGACTGGGCGCATGCTGGCCTTAACCCTTAACTGAGGTGGACCCTTACGTACCCGAATTTTTATTTCTCTTTATCACTTTCTCTATGGACCAAAGAATTTCAGTCTTTTCAGAAAGTGATGCGAATAAAATCGCAGTTACAAAGAATGTGAAACTATAATTAATATAACAACTAACAACTAAAACTACAAATTAAATAAAAAAGCATCTGAAGCATCATCGTGGAGTCCATAAGATATCACCTCACTAGTTAAGGGTGAACTTTTTCTATCGTATTCTGTTGAATGGATTGTTGAATTTTAACGTTTCCATGGCAAGATAATGTGGGAAGGACAAGTGCATAGAATTATGTCTCAACACAATAAGTGCCATTCCTAATTACTATTATCTCATCACAGCAAGTTCAACGAATCTCCAACTAAGCCCATTACTGGATTTCCAATAAAATAACAACAAAGGAATAAATTCTAATATCTTCACATTGACAAAGTAACACTGAACAACCCTCAAGTGTCCAAAGCTAATGAAGCTATCAGTAGCATCGACGTAGATCAATTTTACCAATGTCCCAGACACTGTGCTAGCAGAGCTGATAGTAGTAACACAAGGGGTGAACTGAGACAATTGTTACGAGCGTGATCAGAGGATTAAGATATACCCGTTCCAGCGCCACCAGCGTCCCCATATTTGGCGAAGAGGTCCTCGCGAGGGCGGCCCTCCTGTCTCGCCTGCCCAAAGCAGGACCCACGTTGCGCCACGGGACAACAGAGTGTCGCCCGTCACCATAAAACCGACGTTAGCATACTCGTTTTTTATTCTACCGCCAGTGGATTCGCGACTTTACGCCCGACGAGTGTCAAAACCTGCCCCTTCGACCCGTTCGCCGCTCGCTAATCGAGATTTCTCGGACGTGTCCGCGCGCGAAACACCAATGTCACTAGCTGTAAAAAAGCCGGACAAATTTGGGAAGTTGAACGGAGGAATTTTTCTAACCTTGACGGGCCGAGTCCACTTCTTGGGGAACAAAGAGACAATTTGATTTTTATTTATTCGAAAGCCGCGGTCGTTTCAGCGCGCGATGACGTCAGAAATGGGGGCAATAAAAGCGGTGATCTTAAGATGGTGAGAAACGGTCGAAGAAAGGGAACTCGGATGGGATTAGCGTGGATTGTGGGCCTTGTTCTTCGATCCCTCTGTTGTCGTGCTGATGCTCGATGATGAAGTATTTGTAAGTACTTTTTAATCGTTTTGGAAGACTCGAGTGACACTTGCGTTAGATGTTTAAAATTGGGACTGAGAATATACGAATTTAATTAAATAATGGAACGTGTGTAGATATATACATTACTGCGAATATTTATTGAATCACTTGAATAACCACGTTATCACTTATAACTCTACTAGGAAAATATTATGGCAAAATTTATTTGTTGCACAAATATGTAGTAGCAGAATGAGTTGAGTACGAATCATTTTATATTACTATAAAAATTCTACGTGCTGCATAAATTCGAGTAATGCAATAAATATTTCCAGTTTTGTAAATAAAAAAACAGAAGAGTTGTTTCAATAGATGTGAGGCTAAAAGCTAATCCTTCTTGTTATTCATTCAGCTTCTCCAAACTTCTCAGAAGCATATCCACTGCGACTCATTAAAAACGTTTTAACACGGGAAAAGGTGAGAAAAATTCGCGTGTGGAATTCCCTAAAAAACACTATGACAGACTGCTGGCTCGTAGCCTTGAAACATCGCCTCTTTCTCGGCTGCGTGATAATCAAGACCGTCCGCAATAAAGCCCCGTCACTGAAATGTACGATATGATTCTCCACCGTGGCTTCGACCACAACATCGGCGCAATAAACAGTCACGTGTCCCCCGTAAATATTTAGCGCCTTCCTGAGGCCTGTTTTATTGTTCCCCAGCCGCCACAGCGGTCCGACCATTCAATGATTCAATGATAAAATCGAAGGCTCGCGCCTCGAAGGAACGTGGCATCCCGCCGAACGATACTTTAATTCTGTCGAAGAAAAATGACGGGCAAGTCGATGCAAGGAGGATCCCATGCACGATCGATTACTCGTTTTCGATTGACCGCCTGTTTCTTAATGCTCGCTGGCATCGATCCCCTTTATTAACCCCTTCGAGTAACAGGAACGTTTAAAAACGGTCGGTCAATCAGCTCGTGCGGTGAACGCCCATGCGCGTTTGGTGAACGTGGCTGACAATCTGCGATCAAGGATATCCGCACGGTGCATATAACAAACGTAGAAATTTTCGACTCGAGAAAGTTAATTGTTTAACTATGCAAACATGATCGAACTCATAGAAAGAAATGCCAATAAAAGTAACTTGCAGTGGGAACCTATAGTCTTAGGGTGGACCAATATTGCACTAATAAATATATTGAATCATTTTAATTATTGAACTAAAATTGATCACTCGTTTACGCATTCTTGAGGATCGAACAGATGGCACGGGTCCTCGAAGGATCCAGAGAGAATTGACATAAAACTTGTTTTTTAGCACGTTATTGCTTTTGGACCCGCTGCGACTTACAGTTAAAACCGAGGCAGCTCGGTAAATTCGCGTAAACACCGTAACTGTCGCCGAAAAATGTTCGTATACGAGCGGCGACCAAAAACACGTCGTTAGGAATGGCAAATTTCAAGATTCAGACATTTCGATGCTGGCTATTCAGAGACCTGAATCCCTTCTGTCTCGACCACTGTATTCAGAATTATTTGTGACATCCTCCAAATAATTTCGAGGGAGTGAAAATATTGCAAACGATTCGACGATCAGAACCGAAACTGTCGGAAAAGATTTAACCATGGAGGCTTTTATAAAGGCTTTTATAAAGTTTTTCTATTTTTCAGTTATATTTTCTATTTCTGGGTAATTCCTCGGGACTGTAATTACAGTTAATTAAGAATATCAATTTTTGCAGTTTATCCTCTTAAATACAAATCCAAAAACTGTGTTATCTTTATATTGTACATTTGGAACACCCTCGGTATATTAATTTTTTTTTTTATATATTTAATTGTAGATCATTTCCATTGAATCACACTATATTAAAACACATGCGCATTCCGTTTAACTACAAGAAATCAAATTTTATCAAATTCATTAAACTACATAGATTGATCTTTTCGAAGAGAATTATCTCTCTTTCAATTCTTCCACGAATGACCCCCATGTATTGTAAACGATTATAAATGACACTATTTCTCAAAGAGAATAAGTAATAACTGAAACCATCGTTCTCGATTTACCAGGGTCTCCGTCACAAACTTCTTAATACTCGATTCATTTATCGAAGAGAGATTTCAAAATGCGGCACATTTTTTTCCTTTAATTAAACCACCGAAAATTTCGTTGCAGCCGAAAAGACACACGAATCGATCCAATTAAGTCCGGACATGATCGTTGTCCGATCACTTTCGAAGATTTCCCGCTCGATGAGTACCCGCGTCCCAGCTTGTTCCACTGACACACTTCGAATTGCGGCAAGGCCATGACTTTGTGCAACCGAATCGCGATTCCCCTGTGTTCCCTCTTTTTTTTCCCTCCATTCATCAGCGATTTCGAGCGTCGTCGCGTCTCGATGGACCTCGGACCTCGATGCACAAGATAAGGACTAATTCGTTGTAAAACAAGGAAGGGGTGATTCTCTGCTGGAAAATCAGTCGAAAGGTCGTTCGAGGCTTTCTTTTCGAGAAAATCGAGCTCGATTTTTAAAAACGAGATAATTTCCATGATCACTGACAATTCTTCTCATTTTTGAGTGATGCGTACGATTCGCAAGTTTAGAACTATGATTAGGATTTTTCCTGTGGCTTAAAACCATCTAATCTTAAGTTCTTCCAAACTACAAGATTACGTACGAAATTCTAAATACTCGTTTTTGCAATATCAACAATCGTAGCTTTTTCCATAACATATGCATATTCTTTCTAATATGAAATCACTCCCCTCCACTTTTTTAATTTTCAAACTATCTAGCTCACTTCGTTTCTACTCGTAATACTTACTAGACACAAAAATATTCCCAGTTTTTCACTAAATAGTCACAATGACAGAGATCAGGAACTTTTAATATAAGACTACACTTTTTTCGAAACATAGACTTTTCGTTACAGAAGGCTTCACAGCTTCCAACTATCCCGCTTATAGAATCCCTTAAACATTATTGAAACGAACGAATTGCAACATCTCTGCAAATGCAATTGTCTAAAAAGGCAAAGCCGAAGTACGAGAGAAGTTCACACGACATTTTCGATTGATTTTTGCAGAAGGAATCGCCCTTGTCTCGGGTTGAGCCGCGAATCCGCCTCCGCGTTGTGTAAAGGACGAGAGGAAGGAGATTCGGTCATGGCTGAGCCGCGGGGATTCGCACGTCAGTCCGAGGCGCGATCTTCATTCCGCGAGGCTCGCTGAGAGCGGACAGGCGAAACAAAAGAGCGAGCAGAAGAAAGAGAGCAAAAGGGAGGAAAAGGATTGAGCTGTTCATAAGCCCTCGGCCAGGCCGCGTCTATTTCTGGACTTAACGAGGGACGGTGTCGTGAAGGACGCTGAAACAGGACGGCCAGGCCTCGTAATTGTGTCAAACCTACCACGTGGCCTTTTATTGCGCGTCAGCTTCTGCGCCAAATTTTTATTCCCGTTCCGATGCGTTCAGGGCCGATTCTCACGCACGCCATTTCTCACATCCTTTTCTGCCACCATTTTTCAGAACTCTGCGGTTCCCCTAGTTGAAAACAGATTTCACGAAACAGACAAACAAACTGCATTCTGGGGAATTTTTAAAGAGAAAGCAGTTTCTTTAATTAGAGGACTCTTAACGCGTGCAATTCAAATCGAATTTTAACAATTTTCCACAATGAGATTCACCAACTTATTAAATTTCAAATTTTAACTATTCCTCATTTTACCCGGGCCGTAAATGAACCTTAAAAAATGTGATCTATATTCTCCTCAGTTTTGAAACCGTAGGCTGTCTATCGACTCATGACTGATGGAATAGAGTATGGACTATGAAACTTGTATCGGATATCCGAGATAATTCACAATGAAGATGTTCGTCTACGATCACTGAAATACTTTGATCATCCACATAACACTCCTCTATGCCGCATTAAGATCTTAGAAAACGAAACCGCATGGAGGATTAGCTACTTAACAATCACTTGTGCTCCAATAGCCAAAAATCTAAGCCAGCAACTTTCGAGCCAACCACTGCAGAGCAATCTTCCACTTAATGAAACCCCCCCCCCCCCCCGTTACATTTCTCGTTTCCCTATCATCGTCGAGATCTCGTCTGCCCAGAGAGAGAGAGAGAGAGACGGAGAGAGAGAGAGAGAGTGTAGAATCGCGCGCGTCCTCGTCGCCCGCGATACGTTTCGCGCCCGGAGCCGTTTCCCTTTCGATTACCGTCTCGCGTTTCAGAGCGTTTCGGAACGTGCGAAGCGAGAAAGTCGCGTGTCGGGGACACCGCTGCCCTACGACCGGTGGATAATTACGATGACGTCATTGCGAAGCTGATCCGTCGAATTTGAAAAATAAGTGGAACAGCGAGCACCGTCGCGACATTGTTCGCTCTTTGAGGGTCAAAAATCTCGAGAGTCAACAAGTGGACTCGTTTAGCGGAATGTTTAACAGCTCTCGCACACCATCGGTCACTCGACTCTTCGCAACTGGAATTTCCAAGGCTGTGAAATGCTAACGCCAATCGGCGAAACGTCCCGTCGCACTGCACTCCTATTAAACCAGCACAAGTACTCCAACGTTATTGAAACTCGGGATTTGGACTTTCGTCCCTCGAAGAGGGAAGCTAACCAGAGGCTCGCTGTCGCTTAACAGTTCGAAAGCACGATTTTGGGTTGATCGGGGGACGATAACGCCGCGGCCGTCAGCGACGGGTGAGTCGCCGCGGAAGACGGATCCGTCGCTGGCGAAACGATTGCTCGGCGAGGGTCGCGCAACAGGCCACCGTGAACCCGCGTGGGACCACGGAATTCGATTTACCTTCACTGGCACGGTAGCATTCCGGGTCGGTAATGCCTTCTGGTGTCTACTGTTTAAGGGTATCCCCTGGTTCGCCGCCAAGGAGCCCGATCCAGCAGCAAGAAGAGGATCGACGGAAGAGGATGGAGCACGCCGGCGGGCTAGGTCGAACAAAACACTGTCACGTACGGCAAACTGTCACTGCCACCGGGGCGGCCTGGTGTCCCGTGGGACCGGCCAGACGAACACCTCTCGGCCCGGATCTTGGAGGAATCTCGGGCGTCGCAGCCACGATTATCATCGATCATCGATCATCGATCGCCCTGCCCGCTCGCCCTCCCGTACCCTGCACTGTCGCCGTTCTCCCTGCCGCCCGGCCACACGATTCCACCTCGCGAACCAGAAAACTTTGCAAAAAACTTCTGAAAAACACTTCCGTCGTCGATGTACCACACGCGCTCGATTATACTTGGCCCAGGTCGTTCGACTCGGGAGAAGGGGTGCAACCCTCGGATCTCCGCCCTTCTTCCGTGTTGCCACTCGGTTAATTCGTTCGTGACGGTTGAGGTTCGTTGGGTAATACCGGGGCTGAGACTTAGCGCTCTGATCACCACCACTCCGGCACGCACCGTTCTCCGCCGAGCGCCGAAGAACTAATAAAAGCTCGGGCCCGGCTTGATACTGCGTAGGCCGCTTACTACTCCTTCCACCGCGGCACCGTCCTATCCCACCGGCGTACCGGACCCAGGACCCCACGACAGAGAGACAGGCGGCCAGAGAATGCACCGACGGACGGACGGACGGACGGACGGGCGGACGGACGGACCAAGCAACGGGCCGGGCCATAAGGACTTTAACGGTGTGGGAGGGTGTAGGTGCAAGCGCGCGCGCACGCGAGCGCGGGATATCAGAGGCACGGTGCTGATGCTGCTCTTTACCGCGCACTCGGTCAAGGTCCCCCACCAAAAACCTGCACAACAGTGCGGCATCCACGACGCCAGTATGCCGGAGGAGGCCTCCCTCTGGCCGCTGATTCGGTCCACGGACAACGCTATACTTGGCGCGGCTCGTGGGCCCGCGGGTTGCGAGGGTGGCAACCTATCCGCCGATGGACTCGATTCCTCTGCATTAACTCGGCCGCGGTTAGGAGGAGGTGGACGCCAAGGATGACTGTCGTCGGTGGATGATGAGGATGCTCGTGGATTATGGGTGGTTAACGAGATTAAGACATGGAACGGTAGGCGATCGGCGAATGAGATGATTACGAGGAGCCTTGAGGGGGGGGGGGATATGGCCGCGTGTGGGTTTTGGGTGCTTGTGCAGATGATTGTTTTAGTATGCTCCGAGTATGGTGAGTTGATTAGGTAAGTGGGATGATTTGAGAGTTCTGTTTTAATATGCTGAGTTGTGGAATTTCATGATGGAGCGATGGTGGTTTCTAAGGTTCTGGAAAGTGGTCGGTTAATTTGGTTAAGTTTTTCTGAGAGATCAGTTTTGTATAAAGAGAAATTCGAGACTGGTTTGTTTTCAAAGTACACATTCGGAGGCTTTCAAGCAATACTTGCGATGGTTTTTAGAAAATATCGACGTGGAAATACTTCAAAGCCACAAGATGCAAATCTCTCGACGTGAAAACACCATGAAGACGCCAATAAAACAGAGTTTTTTTGCGTAGTAGTTAAGTATAATAGAATTCTATATATGAGGGAGATGAATATTGAATATCCGGAGAAATGGGAATAAAGAATATCATTTAGAATATACATTTTTCAAAGTGTCTTAACCATTGCTCGATCTCGATGATAACTTTATAGTGTTCTTCAACTCTTTTTGAGACGCGACCCCCTTTTATAATATTCAAATAACTTGCGGCTCCCCCTCTCCTCTATATAAGGTAAGTTAGATTTAATAAGGTAAAGAAAACACATAAAATAGGTAGATATATCAAAATATAATTTTTAATTATCTTAATACATATATTAAATATACGTAAAGATTTTTAATATATTTAATTATTTTATTTAGTGTGATAGTTGTGCTCCCATCTGTGTAGGTACCCAGCTTTTTCTTTTTTCATTTATGAAAAATCAGTGTCACAACATTAATAAAATATGATATTGTAACCATGCAAAAATAAATAAGTGCTAACTAAAAATATCCGTGTCGATCGCTCAGAAAACATTTCGCGACCCCGTTGAAAAGCTTGCGCAAATTTCCTTCAAAGTAGCCACAAGAAAAATGAACCGGGAATGCTTATAATCCCACAGCACTGTACTCGTAATTGCCCATCAATCCTGTAGCTACCACAAGCAGAGCACAATTTCCAATAAAATTATGCAATCCACATCTGTGCAAGTGATCACTATTAAACCGTGCCGCAAAAAATTAACCATTCGAGTGAAAGTGCCCGTATCCCGTCCAATAGACGTGCAAATTACGAGAGCACGGTTCGAGCTGTGTTTAAGTGAAAAGTGATTATACTGAAGTCCATCCAGCTTGGACAAAAGGAGTTATATGACAAAGGTGGATCCCGATTGCTCGTTCCAGGCCAACTAAAAATCCCCCGACCGTTTAATAACGTTATCAAGTGATTATTATAAATCGTGAAAGGGTCTCGCGAAAGGGTCCGGCGCGTCGCTTAATGAATACAGCTGTAAACAAGAAAGTAAGCAATGGGGAGTGGGGGGGGGGTGATATCGCTAACCGGTGTAAGAGACACGCTGAAGGGAGCCGCCACGAGAAAATTGTGCATCGCTAAACATCAAGGGGTGTAGTGGCAGGATAGACAGAGTACAATTACAGGTGATTGAGGATTCCCTCTTGTTTCTATTTTAACTTGACTTCTGCCTGATCCTTGCTGGACCAATCGCAATGTCGGATTCTTAGCAGAGCCGAGCGTATTATGATTGGCGTAATCATCGCAGGGGCGAATCCAGTCGGCCTGGGTACATACAGGGTGTCTTGGTCGGTAAACGACTTGCTGCTCCAGTGTGGTAGGTGATTTTAATCTTGATTCGAAAAAATTGAATGAATTATGGGTCTCACGGGAGTTGCAGCTACTATTAGTATCATTGTGAGTAAACCGAGTTTTATTTACGAAGAGAATGTACGATATGTATTGTTAGGCTTATTATTTCCGTTTCGATGATGGAAACAAATCAGATTCCCACAAAATTCTACATTTCGAGTACATTTACTGGATATTCAATCAGATTTGTTTAAAAACACATGGAATAATATGGACGGTGAGTAGAAATTTGCTGGCAAAGAAATGAGAACAGCTGACGGACTTGGTACCAAGGCTAAACAACGCTTATTTGGGGAACACGTTATGTTAGATCCATCGTGTGAAAGTGTAATCCATCTGTCAGAGATGGAGCAATTTATCGATTCCCTCTCCGGACACCCTGTATAAGTAATTGAACTTTAAAGACGATCTACGGGCGTACGGAGCGTCTAGTTGATGGAGGCTCGACGTAGTGCTCTAGATTGGACGTGGTCGCGTAATAGAAAAGAGTTATTGCGTGGCGTGATGATGGGGAGCTACCGCCGGATCGTTACAACGCGCACCGATGTCGACCCAACGGGAAAAATGGCTTTATGCGAAAAACCGGGCGAATAAAAATTCACTGTTACTGCTCAATCAGAGTGTTCGTCGCGTTGCTAGACGACCGTGGGCGAACGGAATACCAGTTCTGCAGTACTGAATGTCATCGTTTCTGGAGCACGGCGTATGTGGAAAACACTGTTATGCGCTGCATACTGTTTCGAGAGACCGGTCAAGAGATCTCGGATAAGGTAACTACACCGAGTGGCCCGAGTCTGGCGCCTTCAAGTTGAATTTGGAGTAACATTGGAATAAAACTCCTCAGCATCCATTGTCATATTCACTCATTCCGCATTCGACAGAGCCAGAATTCACCCCTTTTAAAGAAGTCGAGTGACAAAATCTGCGAGGAAGCTCAGGGCCAAGGAGATTATTAAGTAATTTTAGTATTCGTTCTTTATTCACTAGAATTGCTTTTGCTGCTCGAAACTGATTTTCCTCTACCGTTGTTGCCGGTCCTACCAAAACACGTAAGAGCTTAGCTGATCGCTACAATAATCATCTAATTCCCCATTTTAAAAACTAGGGTAAAGCAGCCGAATATGAGACCCATTTCTTAAAAAAATCATAAGTCTTCACTAAGAACATTTTTATTAAAATTCGATACACATTTTAAAAGTAGAATATGTATTCTTTAGCAACCTACTTGAAAGTATTATAACAAAAATTCGGTTTCTTCATAATAAAATAAAAACGAAAGTCTAATATGAGACCCAGTTTGTTTTTTCCTGAAACTTATATTTTCTTTCCTTTTTTATAAATTCGACATTGACATCTATTTCTTCACTACCTCAGTCTTCGTGGGTCCACCACCGAGGTCTTCATGGGCCCACCACGTCCATCATAACACTTTATACATAAAGAATTTTTAAATTAAATTTCGACCGTAAATCTTAACTGAAATGGTATCGGCGCACTTTAAATTTTTAAAGTGACCGAACCAGTGCGCCGATACCATTTCACTTTATACATACCTACACTTAACCCATTGTTCACCTAGCACATCTGAAAAATAAAGGCCTGTGCAAAGCAAGCATTCTGTATCATAATTTTCTTTCTAAATCACTTTCATCATTCAAAACAATTTCTTCTTCACTCTCATCAGTTGAACTTTCACGGGTGTCATATTCGGAAATAATAACATGATAACTGCTAAGTAGCTTCGAAGTTAAGTCTTCATCATTTAAATATGTTATAGTATACTATATATTGCAAGCACTACTTATACAACAGTATTTGTGAAAATCATTATACACTTACCACTTTGGAGGTATTTGTATTTTAATCGAACCACTTCAAAAACTTTCGGCAACGTATTTAAAAAGTATGTGCTTATTCAAGATTCTTAAATAATTACAATATACTGTTAGTTAGTAAAGAAATAGCATCGCTATGACATTCAAAAGTTCTGTAGCGGAGATAAGCTGGGGTCTCATATTAGGAGAGGTCGTCATATTCGGCTACTTTACCCTACCTCCTACCTGCAACTTAGTCAAGACTCTCTCCCTTACTAGACCACAAGCCCACTTGCCACGCCCCATGGTCATACATAAAGGGGTGACTAAATTGTTGGGATCAAGCAGAAAACTCGCAAGACGTCTCCGTCGAAGATGATGATGATGATGACGATAACGCTGTTGCCTAGCGATGTCGGTGACTGAAAGGGAATGCTACCTCTTCACTCTCTTTCTCTCTCTTTCCTTCTCTCTCTCTCTCTCTCTCTTTCTCCATCTTGGTCCCGAATGACTCGACCTTGAACTTAACAGCGCTGCTCCCGGTGCTAATGAAGAGTCAGACTTGAAAGTCCCCTCGCGGTGGACAGACGTCTCTAATTGGCCTCCGCTACCGAGCGTCGCGGCTGCGTGGAAAGCGCGCGGAGAAGTTATTTTCACTTTCTATATCCACGGGCCGGCAAGTAAGTGGAATACAGGGGAACGGGCGTAATTGTATGTGCCGTGGGTGCGCGCGTGCGTGCCTCGCCGAGGGAACAACGGTGGCTGAAGTTCGAACCGCTCGGGTGTACTTAGGTACATACTGTTGCACGACTCTGTGACGTAACCATAAGGCACGGTGGGTGTTCCATGTACGATTGTTCGATGCCAACGTTGCGTCACTACAATGCGTCCGTATGACAGATGTGACAGATCCATAGGCTAACCTGCCGTCCCGATGTTTTACTTTACGAGCAGTTCGTCCGCGTATGACTAATTACTGTCGCACGAGCGAGAAATTAAATGGCGAGCCTTTTTGTCGGCACTAGCGAACGTGACTCTGCGGCGCTCCGACGCGACGGGGAGCTTGGGCGGCGCGCCAGGGATCGATCACGAAGGGATACGCGCGCTTCTTAAAGGGTGAAGCGTTGCTTGAAGGTGGCGTGATTAGTTTCAATGTTTTTGTTATTGGTGGGTGCGTTTGAATTTGGGGACGTTTTGGATGACTTCGTTTTGAAGGGTTTCTTTCACTCATTGTGAGAACTTATAGACTCATTTATAGATTATATCCGTTTAACGCTTTCACTGATACAAGGTTTTGAATAATGCTTGACCTGGTCAATTTGATTTGGTAACGGTACTTTATCGTGTTTCCTAGATAGAACAGTAAAATTGCTTTGAAAATGGCTATTACTATTCCAGAAGATAAACCCCTTTGACTTTTGCTAAAAATAATTTGTACCAATTTCTCTACTTCTTTCGCAGCCAATATTTATTCTAAAGCATTTATTAACAGCTTCCTACAATAAAGACAAATCTCCATCAGAGCTTTCTCGAAATTTAAAACAGTTCAATCCACCGCGCTGTCCTGAATACGCGGACGAGAATAGGAATGACTCGAGTCTCCATTCCGTTCACTAATCCGATAAGATGCACGAACAATTCTGCCACTTGATTACGGCACAATCCCCGCTGATTCAACAGCCGGCCTTTCGAGCCCATTCGACTGGATCTCTGGCGCATAAATATCCGAACCCCGGTATTCGAGTAATCCCTGGGACAAACTAACTACACGCCGCTAGGTGTACGCCACTTTAAAAACAAACGAGCGACAAAACCGGCGTACACGGGAGTAAATCTTTCGGCGGCGGGTGTAGAATGCTCGCTCGGCGCGCACTTTCTCTGATCGAGTCACGTGCGAATAGCCACTACCGGCGACTATTATGCCGATAACGTTCTCCGCGGGGGCGAGGAGGTCGAGGCGATCGATGTAACGACACAGAGGTGGAGGTTGACACGCCGGGAAACTAAAGATCAGCACGAGGAAGAATCGAGGGGAATAAAGATAGCGACGGTGGTATTGAGGAAGAACGGAGATACGAATGGGGGGTACAGTAATAGGTATACAAGGCGGAAAGTGGAAGCAGGAAGCTTGGCTAAAGAAATATTATTTTATTACTGATACAGGTAACGTGGGTGGGTCGGAGGCAGAATTTATGGACCTTATAGCGATACTGGGCCTTGAGCAAACACATCCATCATCGATAAAACCTTCCCATTGCGTGCTAATCGGTCTAAAACAATCTACATAGTAATTTCGGACCGCCACGAACCACCACTGTGGATGAAAAGAATTATGAAGGATTATTAGATCATTGACATGGGTTCTGAAAAAAGGAACTCCAGAAATTGTTGAACATGAAGTTGAATTAGATACTATCCTACACGAAACCAGGATGTTTCAAGCTTACTTCTTCGATTACATATACCTATTTCAATTTGTGTAATGGAGATTTAGGTCGCATAAATAAATAAAGAAAGGAGTTGCAGTCACTAACCTGCTACAGTCACTATCCCATCGACATCCTCATAAATCCATCTGACGACGGATTAATACCATATTAGCCCCAAGCAAGTCCTAATCACGGGACGATAAATACCTTTGCAGGTACCGAGAGCCCTCGAAAAATCCATTAGGCCCCCGATCGAAACAAAACGACGTGGTATTTACGCGCCGGCCAGTCATCAATCACGTGATCGCGCCGCAGGTCCACTGTCTTCGGCGTCGCGGCTGGTCTTTCATCCTCCGGTGACCTCCGACCCGGCTGTCCAACCAGCCCTACGCTCTTACGTCTCAATCCGTGGGAGATGGCCTATGTACACGGAGGATGTCTGACCTAATCGAGAATCTTATCCCTCCCCCGTCAAGGTCGGTGTCGCTTCCAGTATCTCGCTTTCGGATCGTGCCTTTATCGAAACGCGTTTAGTCACGATTTCGCCCGCCATATTAACGCGCAGGCCATCGGCGGGCGGCTGCTGAGCCGACTGACAGCCTAAAAGGTTCCTTGGGCAGCGACGAGGTGGACGAGGAGGGTGTGGGAAGAAAAAAGAAGTCGCGCGTTCTGTAATTAAAAGGGGATCGTCCATCTCCTGATTTTTATCCCCCGTATCTACTCGAGGGGATGAACTTCGAGCATGTTACGTCACGCAATGCCGTGGTGCACTCGTCTTTGCGTATTTATTTTCACGAACCATGTAAATCAATTTCGACAACCATTCCACGAATTCGAATGGAAGACGGAGATAACGAGGCAGTGGGTGGTACGCCATTTGCATGCGATCTGCGAGGACGCGTTAATTGATGCGCGTATGGAAATTCAGTGTCGACATTGTGGCGGGCTTCGTGGGCGTTTTGTGAAACGCGTGGAATCATAGGCTGGTGTTGCGCAACGTGGCTGTTGCGAGCGGGAAACGAGATGTTTTGGTTGGATTGTTTGGAGCTTTGGGATGTGGTCTAGGAAGGGTGGAGAGTCGATTCTGGTATCGATGATATGTGATGATTCTAGAATCTAGGGGTACAGATGAGTAACTGTGGAATATGTCCTTGTCGAGTTCCTTACACGGGCTCAGCGGGGATGAGACTGCTCAAGTATTAAGGATTTAGGGATTGAGATAACAAGGGTAAGTCTCAAACCTGATTCGATAGAGCAGTACATATATTATAAGGAACACGGCAGAGTGTCCATTCCTTAAAATTGAAACCTAGCGCAGAGAACATAGAGCTGGGCATCCCAGAAATTCAAGTAGATCAGTAGTACCTAAATTAACATACCTACACTCGAAATGTAACAGTAAAATATTGAAACAAAAAACAATTTTTTTAAATCTTCAAGAGATGTATACCAAATACTATTAAACAGATTTTCTTTGGATTTCAGTATTTAAAAGAACAAAATTGCCAAATAAACCACCTTAAATGTATCTAAAAATATATCACGTTTTTTGTGATCAAGGTGTTTTCCTCGACTATCCACGAGATTTTGCCAGTTTTCTGATAAAAGTACGAGTAGCCGTATTAAAGGAATTATTTATAAAAGGAACCCACAAGCGTAACGCTTCTTTCCTGCAACATTTCGCGTCATTTGTCCCGTCACCGATTAAAGAGACGCTCCACAAATAAAACCCCGCCACCCCCAGTAAACAGTGCCCCAATGACCGCCATTGGTCATGCCCGCGTGGGATTATTTCCATACGTTGCATTATCGAGCACCGAGGATCGTTGAACGGCAACCCGGTCCAGGCTTGTAATGTACGGCGCGAACAGCACGCGAAATAAGAAAGCAGTGCGTTATTATTTGCGAGCGGTGCGCGAACCTGCCGCGGCAGCCGCCGTTCCTCACCTATCGCCGCAAAAAGCCTGCTTAAAATTATGCACCGGTCGTGGCTCGCGGTATGTTTTACCGCCTACCCGGGTAATCACTATACTAGACGCCGGGACGTGTACACCGGCAGCGAGTTCAAGGGGTTTACTGGAGGGTCGGTTTACCCTCCTGTTATACGAGATCTTCGCCCAAGGGGGAGGGGGCAACGGGGTTAGCAACGGCGGGGGGAACTTCGCGGGGAGGGAAAAAGAAAGCACGCCGCGGAGCAAATTGCCCCGTTCAATTTCCATTAATAATGTGCATTTCACGATAACGTTCACGACCGGCGCACACCCCTAATCCCGCCGCGAGGATCGTTAAACCGCGAGTCGACAGCGTGCCAGCACCGCTGGGCCGGTGTGTCTCGCTATCGGGTTCACTTTCTACCGAGGATTTAATAACGGTCAACGGAACCCCAGTCGAGCAGAACGCTCATTACGCACCGCGAAATTGTTCTCATGGAAATTAAACGGGGCTGGCTACCGGCGATAGGTGACGTTACTGGCCTCTTAAGCAAGACCAATGTCTAAACGCGTCTGGGGCCTTTTTGCCGGGGCGGTATTTTACGATCCTCCTGGGCTACGGAAGTTCTCTACACTTCGTCTACCGTGGCGCTGACTCGATGGTTAGGGACGGAACTTCGCTCGCTAGGAGGGATCTTTAGTTGGGTGACGTCTGGCTTCTATATACATAGATGGAAGCTACTTGCTCGAGTACTACTTAATACGAAAGAGAACTTTATAACGTCCTAAAGGTAACTAAGGGTGTTTTCAACAGACATTCTATAAATCCACTTTTGTTATTTCTTTTTGAGGAAATAGGGGTTTGGGAATTCAATGTTAAAAGAATTCAAAAGTGGATTATTCAGCAACCCCGGGTCTTCACCAAGACGAACACTAACAAAACCATTGTTCGCGAACGTTTTCCTCAACAGTTTTGTCCTCAGTTTTGTTCATGTTTGCGGCGGAGTAGACAAGACTACTTAGAACAGACGAAACGTTCGTGAACACTGTTTTTCTTCGTGTTCGCCTTGGTGGAGACCCGGGTTAAGGCTTCACGTAGCATATCTTGCCTTAGACCCTCGGATGTCGGAAGGTAGAGCAAGACAGGTGTATACAGAAATCGAAACAATTTGGTTAGATAAAGGCCAACTGGATCCTATCCAAAAGAGTGTATCTTGAATATCACTTAAATTCCAAAACCCCGAATGTACTAACATCCCTTCCAGGTCCCAAACGAGATCGATCAAGATTCCACTTGAGCGTCCAGAAAAGCTCGACTCTCCTACGCCGAATAGGACGCACCCCTCGCGAAGCGTGCCCTCCGCTGGGCAAGGACGATGTACCGCAGGCTGGTATCCTTTGTGCACGGCATTCCAGTCTGTCTTTAATTATTGCTTCTTTCAGCGACCGAAAAAACCAGACTACGCAAAGCCAGCGACGTAATAACGAGCACGGGGGAGAAGTGGTTCGTGGCCGGCGTGCTCCGCGTCGTCGGCTTTTACCTTGAGCAGAGGATTCCGCTGGTGGCTTCGATCTAGCCTACCCACGCAAAAATAAAAGGAAAAGCCTCGCCCCAGCCGTCCCCCGTGCCATGGCCTTTAGAAATGGCGTCCAGGTGTGTAACTACGGTAACGGCACGCCGACCGGCAGGAGAATACGGAATGCGTGCAGGCCAGGCAGATACAGGGGGTTAAAGTCGATGGAGTTCGGTATGCGGAGTGGTACAGACATGTAACTGGCCGTGGAGGCCTCCTTTTTGCGCCGCCACGGAGTTACTGCTACAAGAAAATAACATCATTACACCCGTAAGGCCGGTGCACCGGCCTGGATACGCTTCTGCGTTTGATGGAACGCCGAGGGACA
This sequence comes from Andrena chrysosceles, assembly GCA_963855975.1. Taxonomy (NCBI): domain Eukaryota; kingdom Metazoa; phylum Arthropoda; class Insecta; order Hymenoptera; family Andrenidae; genus Andrena; species Andrena chrysosceles. The sequence continues at coordinate 673,966 of OY979766.1, read as the reverse complement.
CGCGTTCCGCGGCTTCCACGGAAGTGCCGCCCGCTAAGGGAGGGGCGGGCGAGTGTGATGCACCCTAAAATCATTCGTCCAATTGCTGACACTTACGGGGGTTAGGAAACTGTATTGATTTAACCCTTTAAGGCACAGACACCTTTCCCCGTGTGAAAAAATTATTTCTTGCGATTAGTTAACTGAAAAATGGTGCCAATACATGCACTTCCTCGTTCTTTTCCCCAAAAAGCCAGTGGAAATATAATTTTCTAGATACGACGTATAGGTACGTCACACTGGGCGTGTACGGAGTAAAATGTGGCTCAGTATTTAAAATAAAAATTTTGTGTTTTAAATGCATATTTACTATAATGTGTAATCTTTTCTAAACATTTCTAAACGATATACTCGTGTTTTATTAATTTCTACTTTTAAGATCTCTTACAAATGAAAAGAAGAATACATATTTTTGTTATAGAATGTATAAAGGAAGTATAAAATCTTAATTTTTACTATGGTAATTTACAAAACAATTTATTTTTGCGCTCGAGCATAAGTGAACATTGCACTTATAGCACTTTGATTGAATGTAGCCAGAAGGGCAAAGTTTACAGCACTGCCTGTCATCGCTGAACACGACCCAATGGTCAACATTGTCGAAACGCTGTAGGTCCGAGGGTTTAGAATTAAAAGTCGATGCTTGCTGTGACATCTTTGGTGGTGGAGCATTTACCAGGGGACGTCCGCGCAACAGAAACCATTATACGAATGAAAAAATTTTTGCTTTTTTATTCCGTATAGGCCCAGTGTGACGTATACGTCACATGACAATCAATAAGCAATTACAAACTAAAAATTGATCTAATCAAACTTTAAAAGCAATATTCTTTTAGTATAAGAGCCGTTTCACACGACGATACGTGTATCGCGATACGCGTATGATGGATACCGACGGTACACGTTTTACCATAGACGCGTTCAGACGGCGATTCTCGCGAGATACAGTATCGCAATACCGATTTTCGGTATCCGCGAGCGGTCGGCCGCTGGCGACTGTTTGTGCGTCCAGGCGACAGACCAAACATATAAACAAATGGTACCATTCACACGACAGATTCAGTATCGTCGAATTCTCGCATCGACATAATGAACATGCAACTTCATCCATTTTGCCAAAGTCTTAAATAACAAATGATCGACACCTAGCTACGAAATTTTTCGGACGCAGTATTACACGAGTATCGTGCAAGTACATATATACGAGTCGGACGCGTATCGCATACGTGAATCGCGATACACGTATCGTCGTGTGAAACGGCTCTAACACTTAATTTACACGTATCTACCAAATAAAATGTATGAAAAATAATTTTACTCTCAACTGTTTAAAGAAAACAATAGCAACGTTTCAGGTTATCGAAAAATGTCCAACATGCATTCGCCAGAAACGTTTCCATGGTTACAGTAAACATTACTTGCAGCGGTAGAAGCATCAGTGGCTTGCATCTTGGAGCCATTTAGAGAACTGATCCGTTTTGGGACACAAATTTATTTACTATCGATTTTTTTTATACGTCTGAAACTGATGTGACGTATACGTCACACTGGGCTCTAAAGGGTTAAAGAAGATCGTATTTGGGAATGGAAGATATGTAATACTGCAACCTTTTATCTATTTTATGAAACGAGAGGGTATGGAACTTGTTTTTTTAAATTATTTAAACTGTTTCTAGATAGTAGAAAGTGTTAAGGATTTTTGATTCTGTCATATAATTTTTGGTAAACATTATTCATGTATTGTGTGAACTAATGGGGGTTGGTTCTCCTTCTTTGAATTAACCCTCGCCTTGTGGATGCTGGGTTCCTTTTGAACCATCTGATGATACTTACGTGATTCACTATTTATCAGCATCACTGCTTTAAGAACATAAAGAAACCTATTATGATAGGTTGTTCTAAGAATTGTATGAAATTATTTCATTGGGTCAAAATGGACCTCGTTTGTGTCTGAGGGTTAAACAAGAGGGTTGATAGGACTCAGAATAATATTCTTCAGGTATCACTCATGCTTTTGGATAATTGAATGTAAAGAAAGGAACAACCAACAAATTTTTCTTATTTTCGAAATAAAAGTTCAAGGACGACCCAGCAACACCCAAGAACCAAGTGTTAGAAACAATTTTTCCTGTATGAAAAACACTGATCCACATATTAACACTATTCCTACCGACACATTTCACGTCATTTGACCGGTCGCGTTAGGTAAGACAGACTACAAATTTTTCTCAGAAAATAAACAATAAAACAAGAAGTGAATATTCAAAAATGTATTATACGTATATTTGAGGCAAAGTCGTGAAGTTTAAAGGCGATTCAATTACGTTGTATATAGGAAATTGTAATCGATATTTTAAAAACGGTCTTTTTGACCGGTTCGTGGTAGGAATAGTGTTAAGTTACTGGACCTAGAAGGAACAGACATTAAACTAGCTATTCTAATTTCTAAATCATCAAATTGAATTCCGCACTGATGTCAGTGGTGGAATTAAAGAGCGCAACTGAAGCGATTCGGTACAGAAATCCGCCGTGCCTCGTGCAGCGTTACAGTTAACAACTCCTAGCTAATGACGTGAGACTTTAATTAGCTTCTGATCCACGGCTGTTACCAGCACTCCGGACCGCGTGATTTAACAATCCACTGTAGCACAGGTGCACATCCTGCCTGTCTTAAGCCTGATAGAATACCAGGATACGTTGGCCTGCAACATTTCGCTCCTCCCTCCTCCCCCCTTTACGCGTTTCTTGTATTACATTACTTTATTTCGCCCTTTTCCCTTCGGGGTAGCGCGCGCGTCTTTCGAAACGGCACATCTTGCAACGTCACGAGCGTTTATCCATTTTACGTCATTCGCCATGCTCGCGCCGTGAAACTGATACTCGGGAGCGTTCATTTCCGCGGCGGTTCTGTTGTTCGTTTAGAGGAAGATGCGCCGGATAGCGATGGGAGAGGATCTGCTCGCGAGCTTCTACGACGTTTAAGGGGAATTAGAATTATGTATAATTCATCAGCAACGTGAGGAGATCGTTTTATGACTTCCTCGGTGTCACTTCTTCGCCCCTCCTCCTCCTCTATGCACCTGGCTTCGATAAGCCGTTCACTGTTTCCGTGTTCCCGATGGTAGGAGAATGGCGGAAGTAAGGAAGTAACAGTGACGGATGTCACACATATTATATTGACGACTCCAATGTGGTGGCTGATACTCCTCCGAGCTCGGAAATAGAGCTACCTTAGCTTACCGCACACTTGCTGGCAAACTCGCCAAGCTGACCTATCTAAATAAGAAGCCCCGCGTGATGTTACCATCGCGGCAGTCGATACCGGTTAGCGCGAGGAAAGTAAAAGCAAAAGTAACACGCGAGCTTCACCTACTACTCCAGCGACCCCCATGCGCCTCTTTTTCCCCCGTTTCTCGCCTTTCGATGGTGGCGAGTCCTTGCAGCATGTAATAGTACCACCTCAAAGTACAGGTCTCACTGGGCCTTACCTACATTACGTACGAGACAAGAGGAGGCTACCACCGCGGTACAATGAGGCACTGGGAGGCGTTATAAAGGGCTCTGTGTAGTTATTAGAGGTTATGACGGCGGTAATATCTCACTCAGCAGGCTCCTCTGTAATGTTATGGCCAGGCCCTGTTCCCCGTTACCCCTGACCAAAGCCTTGCCTCCCCTTCATCTCCTTCTCCTCCTCCTTCCTTCATCCTTCATTTTGACTCGTTCCTTTTCTCCCCCCGGCCGGCCGGCCGACTAACTCCCAAACTCTTTACACCTCGTATTCTCGAGGGGCCCGCACATGCTGCGGATCGGAACTTTGATTTCATTCACTTGACGCCCCGGCTACCGTGGGAGTCCACCATTCACTTGCATGGGGATTACAAACCACTTCGACGAGAGTTTTTTGGGTGGAACTCGATGTAAAATGTGAGAACTGAAGGGCATCGATAAGGACCAGGATATTAGCCTCTAATGATTAAGGATTTCTATGAAGACTGACTGTGGGTGCTGAGTCACCAAGTCGTTTGAAGGATTGTGATAAAATTCCAGTGGTTTTTAAGTAGCACAGTGGGGGAGAAATAATAACATATCTGCCATTGTGTTAGAGCTTTGTTTTATTGTCACTGGCGGATTTAAGGAAAAAAGGCGTAGGTGGCAAACGTTCTGAGGGGCCCATTTTTCGGGGAAAATGAACATGTAGTTTACTAACAACGGGCCAAGTGTAGTAGTACAGAAAAAATACAGTGTTTAGACAAAGTCATAATTTTTTTTAAGGCTTCTGGACAGTTAAATCCGGCACTGCTTATTGTTAGTTCCAGGATTATTGGCTACAGGGACCACGATGGACATTCCTCAGCAGGAGTACCTCCTTAATAAGTAGCAGGTAAATATGGACGCTTGGAAAACGCGGAAGGTTATCCTGGAATAATGGGAATGGATGTTATTCTTGAACCATTCTTGCCAGCGAGAGGAGTATGTAGATCGTGGCAATTTGGGAATATTGAAATAGTTTTGCTAGGAGATAATATTGTGAAGTATACTTGCTAAGAAGGTATGTTTAAATGTTTCTTACGCAAGTGCTGTTGAGTTACAAGCAGGAAAAAGGAAGAATGTCGAAGAAGCGCAAGAAACAATATCACACCAACAACGCCCCGCTCTTTCATTACGATCGCTCGGTTCCCAGCAGATACCAAAGAGTGATTCGCGAAAGTTGCCCAACAGCGAGCGACTCCGAAGTTTTTTATCGCGCCGTAATAACGCTCTGGAGAGGAACGAAAAATTTCGCCTCAAGAATCCTCGACCCTCCCCACCCTGCCGCGAGACAAAACGTCCACCAAAAAGTCAACACGCCACGGAAGCGCATTAAAGCGAGGGCAATAATAATGATACGACGAAACTCAGCGGATGCGAATGGTGCCGTCGCGTGATCTACCGGCCGCTAAATCCGTGAAGGTTAGCCAGGACTAACGATGCCACGGCTGGCAATGAACTTTCAAATCTCCCTATGCGCAGTTCCTGCGGATTGACTCATTAACGCGAAGCATTGGAAGTTGCAGTTCGGTTAAAAAACAGAATCCAGTTAGTAGATCAAAAGCAGCTTAAATTTCCTTCATAATTGAAGAAAGTGATGATGGCTACGAACGCATTGCGAGTATTTTTGTTTGAACGATCCCTATTCGTCTCTAATGAAACGAATTCGTCGTACCAATTCCATGCATATTCCTGAATGCACAGACACTTGGCACAAAAGAAGGATTCGTATGAGTACAACCCCGTCCGTGCGATAAAATTGCTTCTCTAACCGCGTCTGCGCGGGCACGCACACCGATGGCGACGAAACGACGCGGTCACCGCCCCTGGGACTGGTTGTACTCGGTCGCGGAAGAAAGCACAGTGTGCATTATTCAAATCCGATGTAGATCGGTATCGGCGGTTGTAATTCTAGCGCGGACGCGTGTTTCAGGCCCGTTGTCGGGGCAACACTTAATTTGTCCAAGGCACTTGTGCCCTCGCCGCGGGACGTTCTTTGGATCGTTCACCGCGCTCGATCAAGGAAGATTCGAGGGAGAGCCGCGCAGGCGAGAGCGAAGACTGCGGTGAAAGTGCGCCGTGAATCTATTACGAACGGGAAATAAGCCTTTGTGTGCAGATTTCTAGCGATCATCTGCGCGTATCCGCGGGATATCCGATATCGTTCTGCGGGACGGATGAGTAAGTGGCGTCACGTGTACGCGATCCTCGATTCTAACGGATATCGAGGATGTCGGGATTGTCGAGCATTAGGAAGTCGTGACATACCTATTGTTCGGTGTATGATCGATCTTCGAGGGAGATACGGTTACGGGAACGGTGGCTTCGTTTCTGTGAGAGATTCTTGGTCAACGACTTTGGCGGCAGTTGTTCGAAACTTATAACATGGGCTGCAGAATTGACAAGCCTTTCCGAAATTGAATTATAAAGTTCAGATTATAGAAATTTGGCTATTCATATGTGGGAAGTGTCGATTTGCTACATACCTACTAAAAATGTCTAATTTAATTCCTTTTGAATTATTTATGAAAGTTGATTAGTCTCGACAGGCTTAATAACGAAAACATGGAAGAAGGAGAAAGAGCAAAAGCAGCTTATTAGTCTTATTAGTTATTCAGATTTAAGACATCCATTTTTATTACTGATCTCAAGGTAGACGACGGTAAAATCTCAATGCTGAATTTTTGTATAAATATGGCTGGGCTTTAGAAACGACTATTGTAGGATTTGTTTATACCCATAGCCCCTTAGCTAAATTTCGTTAAAAAGTTACTTCTCTCGATCGTAGCCTCCCCTCGTCAGTAATATCACTCTCAGCCCCTCGTGGCCAACTCGAGGCAACACACCGAACCGTCCCTTTCGTGCGTGCAGGCACTTGGGCCAAATTACAGGGATCCACGGAGCAAGCAAATAATCACCGAGTTAGCGCAGCTCACCAACGAGAATTAGAAGGGGCGAAGGGGGAGACGGGGGGGGGGGGGCACGATGAGGAGAGAAGAAACGCGGCTCTAATTATTATAAATTAGCGAGGAGCTTCGCGAGTCGAGCCGTTCCATTCAACCGATTAGTTCGGCGCTGTTCCTAAAAACGAGTATTAAAATGAGCGGGAGCCCAAGGCTGCTCGATCTTAAATTCACCGCCTTCGGTTCGCGACTTATTATCAAACGTGGAAGGGAAGGTTCGTTTCATATATCACCCGTCACCGTTCGAACGGGATTCGGGGAGAAGATCGCGCTCTGGTGCAACAGACGAAAGCAAAGGATGCCCCTAATGATTACAGATTACCGTAAAATTTCACCAACCACGGAGTGGACCGCGATTTCACACCGCTTACAAACGGAATTGTTTCATAAGAGAACTTTTTGGGGCAAGGAAGATGGCAATGGTTAGTGTTAGACTGCTTGCAGATAATCGGCAAAAGTTTCTGGCAAAAGTGTTGAGTCTGAAGGAATATCTGGGAAGACTTGTTCTTAACTTTCCTGGTAACTGTTCTATTATATATCTACCACCTTTGTTTTACAATACATTTAATACTTTGATGCCCTGATACCAATGGAATATTTTCTTTATTACCTTTGGATTGTATATACCAAACTTCTTGCACTGTTCCTTTTTAATACTTCAGTGTTCTTCAGATTGAGTACAATTACATAGTTCGTTGCACAGAATTTTCAGATCATCACAATATAACTCCATGGAAGAAACAAATGAGGAAGAACATGAATTTCGTCTCCTGACTGTATGGTTCTTAACAAATTCCTTTGAACATAGGTAAGCTTCATACAAAATATAGTTCTGTTTTTTATCAATGCTATGATAATTGTTCTCTACATTACGTTTTGTCAAACACCCCTGTCGTTTCTCCAACTGTTGGAAACCATGATTTCCTTTGCCATCCTTTTTTCGTGCTCCTCTCGCTGGTAGATTCTAATGGTAGCTGGACGATCGTCAACGGACGTAGCAGCCGGCGGCAAACGCTATCGATCTAACTGTTCCTCGCAGTGGCCCTTTTTCCCCTGCCGTGAAGTTTGCCGGCACCATGGAGAATCGTGAATTACCTTGGGTGGCAAGATTCGTCCCGCGGAGGAAGGATCCTCTTCGTACTTCGCCGAGTCGGTGCTCGCCTTCAGGATTCCCGCGCTCCACCGACCACAGATTTCTGCCGTCAATCAAATTGACCCAGTTCGTGCAAGCACGCCGCTTATAACGTAGATATTGGTCGTTGGATACGCGGTGTCGAGAAAATTGCCCGACACGCGTTCATTACTATTCCCATTTTCGTTAAAAAAAACTTTCCTTCTGCCATAATAGATTATAACTCCCTTGCGTATTGTTGGAGTTACTTTTTGTTAATGTTAGTATTAAATTTTGAATTTTCCGTTACAAATTACTGAGGTCATCTTGCCGTTTTTTACACAGGAATATATATTTGTAAGTTGTAGGTATATTAGCGATTAAAATGATCATACACAAACAGGGCTGTGCTGGAAATGCAGAAAGAAATAGATGACCAGCGTTTAGTTTTTTATAGAAAAAGAATCAATATAGAATATTCGCCTTCGATATTAAAATGCTCGATTTCCGGCTGGTATATTCGCGGTGCAGTCTGAACTGCGCAAGAGGAAGCATCGACCTGTGTTCGACCACATACTGTACGATTCTACTTGCGCGTTTTACTGAGCAAGGAAACACTTCACAAAGCTTACCATATTCATTCAAGATATACTTCTGTATCATTATCTTCGTCAATAAAGAACACATGATACACTTTCAGAAAATTAAAATTAACCTTGTCTAATCTACACACCTTCATCTGCCCCCCCCCCCCCCACCCAAACAAGTAACTTAATCAAATGACATTCCATCGAGCTCAAACCGACCCGAAAACAGTAAAAATTTTGTCTCAGTGTACGATTTTTAAACAGCATCTTGCTGAATCTCGCCCATTGCACCACAAACCGAAAACAGATGTGCCTATAATTGAATTAACTGTTTACTAATGTATCATAAACTAGTGGTGTAATAAAACGGTATTATTACTATTATCTCCCTCAGTTCGAAAAATGGTCTCCAACAACCCGCTGAATTTTGAATCCCTCACCTTCGTCACCAATCCCATGCTCATCTTTTACCTCACTATACTCCTTCCACGCCCAACAACCATGTTTCCTCCTCGAGCAGTGTAACGTGTCTCCCCGAGTTGGGACGGTGGGTCAGGAACAGTGTTCTATGCATGTAGAATGTAATGTACGCGGGGAATATGCCTCTGCTCCACGATCTTAAAGGTCTCTACCCGTTGTAGGATCCTCCTTTCTCTCTGGCGTCTCGTCACGACTTGTTGCCAGCGTCGATTATTCCGTGCCGCTTCCATCCTCCTTTTTCAGGAACCTCCTGCTCCGGCGAACGCTCGTCACCCACTTACGCGTCCCACTGTTACAAGCATAATCTCCCGGCTGGGTGACGCTTAAGTCACTTTGACGCTTTGCAAAGTCGATCGCAAGGTGCAACCAGCGACTAGCTCGTTCACGCTTTTTCCCATGCCTCCTCGCGCCCCACAATTCGACGTAACGTCTAAGCAACCTTTCGGGTATTCAGAACTCATTTCCGAACAAGTGGTCCTCTTGTAGCAATTATGGCCCTGTTATGATGCCCTTTCTCCAGCTGCGTTCTTCAACTTTCCCTCGTCCAAACTTTCTTATTCTTTTGTAGCTCGTTGTTCTTTCCTTTTATAGATTTTTTGGAAAGCTCCCATGCGGGCTTCTTCGAACTTCAGGCCTGGTGAGATTTTACCCAGGACATTAGGAGCTTGAATAAGGGATGTGCGTTTGCGTTGGGTATTTTCTTTGGCTTTTCTCCATCCTTTATTTTGTTACGTCCTAGAGTCCTAGAAATATTTACTGCATCGTCTCTAAATCCACGTCTTATCTTAAAATACAGGACACTGCATGTCTAGTGAACAATCGCGCAAAAGTATTTTCCGAACACTAATATTAAATGAGGTGCAAGGGAATACACGGGAAATATTCGAGTGATACGATTAACATGACCAGTTCTGTTCATTGTCTTCCTCATTTCTATTTTCTTCTAACTTACCAAGCCTTATTACATATCAGAAAACTCTTGCTTCAATCCAATTCCGATTTCGATCTTACTTCTCATAAAAACCCCTCAATGTTTTAATATCTTACTCGATATACAATTGGTCTATATCCCTACTATCCCTCCTCGAACTAACGAATAAATGAATCCCAGATCAAGATTCTTTATCCATAATTTTTCCAGGAAGATCCCTTTTAATCCCCGGGGAGATTTCCTTTAATCCCTTTCCAGGGGGCACCTGTCGCCATACCAACGACTAATAATCCTATCTCAGTATCAAGATCCGGGATTCATCGATCAGAACGATAGCAAGTAAGCAGCGTTGACCGAGAAGGCCCAAGGAAACGGGCACAAAGGGGAGCAAACGACAGTGAAAGTGCACACATCGCACGGCAACCTGTCTCTCTTTCACCGCTGCATATCTTCCGGGTGCCGTGGCCGCGTTACACAACGTCCTCGAGCCAAAGACGAATAGGCGGCCCGTTTAACTTCGGCGACATCGAAAGGTCCATCGATAGGGAGCGACAGGACCGACGATGCTGAAGTGGACCACCGATCCTCGCGGCTAGTAGGAAGTTGTTAAACGCGGACCAGATTCGCGGTGCTTACGTGTCTCTCCTTCGACTCGACGCAGAGGGCGGAGGGAAACTACTGGGGGAACTTTCCTAGATCGAAATGACCAGGTTCGGTGGCTCGAGCTACGTGATTAACGTCACCAGCGTCGTTTCGTCCGACTGCTAAATTCCTGGGACGCCACGACGGGGAAGCGAGGAGGCATAAGACTTAAGGGGTTATTCCTAGTCAGGCGGTTGAAACGAGGCGAATGTTTATGATTTTTTTTTAAAAAGCCGAAGCATATATTTGTACAAAACTTTTTGCATTTAAGAGAGCACCGTTTAAAGAACAGTTGGTAATTTTTTTTGTAGAAAATATTTACGTTTGTATTATAGTTACAACCGACATCCAAGAAGCCTTTTTAAAAAGTTTGTTTTTCGGGAATTCTCTCAACCAATAAGAGGATACATTAATATACTAACGTAAATATTCCTGTGTAAAAAAATTACCAAATGTTCTTTAAATGTTGCTCTTTTAAGTGCAAAAAATTCTGTAAAAATATATGTTTCTGCTTTAAAAAAAAAAACCACACAAAAATTCGCCACTTTTCAATTAGCGGACCGATATTTCCACACTGCCTTGTCGTTAATTGGATCGACACATCAGTGGATGAGTTCGATGTGGAATTGGTGGTTCTGTCGATGAAAATGCATGTACAATTTTTTTCTTGTTATGTGTGATTGAATATGGAAGAAGGTTTTTAGTATTTTTTGTTTGTAGATTGTGTAGTGGGTGAGATTGTATTGATTTCGCAACGCTCAGTAACGAAAATCGAGGCCATTATTAATATTACTATTGGGCAAACATCGCTTCATTTTCTAAAAACAGCCACCACAGTTCACCAGCAACTTCCCAAATTACACGCCGTAAGAAGAAACAATTAATCACAATTAAAACAGTCTAATTACCTTAAATTACATCGTTCTCCAAGCAAAACGCCCACACAAATTTCAAAGAAACCATGAAGACACTTCCAAGTAATAGGAGTCCAAAGTCAGCAAGTGACGTGACAAAGGTGTGCTCTGACTGCACGACAAAGAATGAAATCATAATCTAGAGTGTGAAGAGAGAAATGGGGGGGGGGAGGGAGTTTTAGCTACGGCGAAACGGAGCTCGTTAACGGTCATACACCGATGGCCAATGGTTCTTGACGGTCGTTGGATTCCAAGGAGACCTTGGCGCTTTTTATCTTTGCTCGCTTTAGTCCTCCCTGTTACAAAGAGAGGCGGCCACTTCACCGTTCCGCGGAACGCTGAAAGATCGCGGCGTGCGATCACCGCGATATACCATTAAGAGTGTCCGAACCAAGCACGTGGATTATATAGTTTCCGAGGACTCGGTGTCCCGCTCCTCGCGTTCCTCATTTTTCTCAGCCTCGGCCCCATTAACGTTCTTTCGTCGTGCTCATTCAAGGATCCGTCAAATCGCACTTTTTCTTCAGAAACGCCAGTGTAATGGTCTAGTTTCCCGCCACAGAAAGTGCCTTTTGCAGAGGTCGAACGAGGCTCGATCGACACTCTCGATTTTGTTTCAGAGTACTGTAGTGGGAGGGCTTAATGTGTTTTAGATGAAACTGGTGTGGACGAGAGAAAATTACAGAAGTTAATAGCCTAGGGGTACGAAGACTCGTATATGATAGAGTGTTTGGAAAAGGAGTGAAATAAAAGTTGTCAAAAATTTAAATATAAGAATTATTCAATTTTTAATACTCTATCCTACTAACAAAAGAATATATTAAATAGTTATGTTAAAGAAATGGAAAACTGCGTTGACACTAAGGGCTGATTTCACCTCTTCTAAAATTAGAATTTTAGGATCCTTGTGAAAATTATCTTATTTCTGTCACCGTTTACAGTTTAAGCCTCCTTTTGACCACTGCTGTATGTTAGTCTATGAATATGGATGGCAAGAAGGGAGAAAAGGAGAAAGACCGATGAATTCGTTAAGTAAAGGTGAAAAGTCAGAAGATGTTGACATTCTGTTTTACTTCGACGCCTTCGAAAATAGGAAATGTTATGAAACATTTCATAATGGTTCGTCAGTATTTAAATTCTCCCCTTTATAGCACAAAGATTATTTATTCATGGAGTCTTGTTCGTGAAAAATTTTACGATTCCGATACCGAATAGGTGATTTAAAGTCGTATCGGTCGGTCAATCTGAATATAACTCTCGATTAAATTGCCCTTAGTGTGCAAGAAATTTTGCAATGGGATAAAGCATGAATTTAATAATTGAAGAATCAGGCCCCGCTGTAGTGTGACAACGGTTAACGTAACCTGAAACGCGGCCTCGCTCGCGAATACGATATAATTATAATTGAATCACGGCATCCGATTCCAGAATTTCCTAATCGAATAATAATCGATCATGCCTGCACCACATTTCTCTTTCTGACTACACGTTAACAGGGCACGAGCGAAATTTCAATATTATAGTAGCGCCGATTGATCGCGTCGCGTTAGAAGTGGTACGAATCGAACACAGCGCGTCGCTTCGTTACGGGAATAATTCAGCTTCGGGTGCGTTCGCTCTCCTTTTCCTCAATTAAATAATCGGTAAATGGGAACATGCGCGCCTCAAAGGAATTCTGCTAAATATTGATAACCCGTCGAACACCTCGGCAGGCTGTTCGTTGCGTAACTGGAACGGCACAGTGGAAATATACCTATTGATGGGGAAAAAATGACATACTGCAACGCTGAGTAGGTACGTTTCACAGTTAAAGGAAACTTTTTTAACTAAGAAATGAGGTAGAGGCCTGTAGTTGATAGGTATATGTATATGGAGGTCGCAGATGCCAGTGTAGGTATGTCCGACTTTCCCTGAAAATGAGTTACGTAGTTCAGAAAAATCAAAAACCTCTTTATGGTTGAAACTTTCCGTTGATAAATCCATTAAGTCACTACTTTCATACGCAAGCATTATGTGGCGGTACTTTAATTGACCACGGAATTTGAAGGCAAAATTATTTGGAGGATAAACAGTGTAAATCTCGGTTTTAATGCTAATGGACTTACACTGATTGGCTTCTGAGGTTTCAAGGATTCAGGGTTGGTACTTTAAAATTAAAATGCCTGCCCAATGTAGACTTAATAGTCCATAACTAATCTGACAATACTCGGAAGCCAACAATCATGGCGCCAACGAAGAAGCTTCTCAAGTCTGTTCTACCCCACCACAGAGCTCTACGAATTTCAAATTCCGTAAAACAACCCCCCCAAATTAATATTTTATAACAGCGTACCCGCGAAGTTGCCTGTATCTACTCAACCCCGAATGACCCAAATCCAAAAATGCCCCACCACCGCAAAAACAAGTCGACCCCCAATTTCCACGAAACTCCTTCACACAACTATTACGCCACCGGCCTTATCGGATCGCGCTCGCCGCACAATAGTCCCCCATGTCTTCTGAACGACGAGCATCCCCGGCGATCGAGAAGGATTCGACTGAATCGCGTCACACGCGTCGATGACAGCCGCTCGTAAAGCCCGTGGATGACACGCACGAGGCTGCCTCCCCGTCCACCTCAGCTGGCTTACCTGAAACAGGACCAAAAGAAGAGAGAAATGAGTCTCGGTCGGGCGAAAGTGGACGGTCTGCGTGACGTGCGAGCGAATAAACGAGCAGGCCCGCAAAACCGTACGAAAGCGAAGTAGAGGGGGCATGATTAATTCGCGTCCTCGTTATTGTTTATTATATCCAAACGAAGGCCTCGCGGCCGACCCACGCGACGGTGATCGGCGCTGCGGGGCCGTGGTGGCGGAAGAAAGGGCGACGATCGTCCACGGGAACGAGACAATGATCCCTCCGAGGAGCGCTCTCGCCCGACCGCGGCAAGAAACCGCCGTGTTTCTCGGCCGGGCGAGGAACGGTGCCGGGAACGAGAGCCGAGGGTAAAGAGCGGGGAAGAGGAGACGACGGGACAGCCGCGGAGGAATCGCTTGGGAAGCGAGGACGGAGAGGGACGGATAGGCAGGCAGGGCAGGGTAGAGTAGGGTAGGGTAGGGTAGGGTAGGGTAGGGTAGGGTAGGGTAGGGTAGGGTAGGGTAGGTAAGGTAACAGTCAGGCAATCAGGCTGCGGCGCAGGGATTCGCGGCAGCGTTATTATCTACTTGGGTGGACAGGTGCCAGGGGGTTTATAAAAGTCCGCGTGCGCGCGGCATGGTTGCTGGAAGATCGTTATCAAGGGGGATGAGAGAGCGCGGCGGCGCGGAGGCGCGGAGGGGGCGAGGCCCGTGAAGCGGGACGAGGTTGTCGGAGAGGCACGCTCGGGAAGAGGATACGGTGTCGCGGCAGAGCGAGAGGAACAGGCAGATAAAAAGCCGCGGATGGAGAGAGAGAGAGGTGAAGAAGGTCGGATAGGAGGAGGGAGGGGGGGAAGAGAGGCAGGCGTAGATTCATACGGACGCACTACTAGATGGCCGTTGCCGACGCGTATAAGCCACGGTAAGGGAAGGCGGCGGATACCACGAGGAATAAAAGGTCTAGGTAGCATAGTTGCACGCACATTCCCAGTTCACAGCCTTGACTCCGGGCGGGGAACGAGCCGGCCAGGCGGCAGCAACCGGCGGCGGCAGCAACGACGCCAGAAGCAGCAACGATGGGCCGCGGACGGGCCCAAGGAACGAACGAACGGGGCCCTAAGCGGCCAGCCAACGGACCAACGAACGGAAGAACCAACGGGCGAACACAGCGGCCACGTTGGACGGGCCAGCGTGGCCGGCGCACGAACCGTGGCCGTGGGTAGAAAAAGAAGGGCTTCTCTCTAGCGCTCACCCAAGCCCCGCGCTCGTTCGCCCGGCGATGGCAATTATACGCGGCCGAGCCGTCCCGGCTAGATTCAAGATCAGATAATCCCATCTGTCGGTGTAAGCGGTCTGCAAACGATCCCGCGAACGTTCGGATATCCTCTACCCAGCCGATAGATTTTTCCGAGACGCCACGCCGCGCCGCGACGGAAGGCGCTCGCTACCTTGCGCTCGCTCCTCGAGCCTTCTTGCCCTTCGCCGAGGGGTGATCGCCGCGCGGGCTACGGTTTGGGAGTGCCACCGGTGGGAGGGAATTGAGGCGGGGGACAGGTTAGTGGGGATGGGAAAGGCTTCTTTAATCCTCGAACAACCGTGCTTGGATCTGTGTTGACCCACGTAACACGTTCTCAACAGCTTCGGTGAATTCTTCAGTGTAGGTTGACTGGTTCAAGGCGGCAATTGTTTGTATTAGAATTACTGATAGGTAAGGCGATCGATGTGTGGTCGAAAAGATGCATCCTTTGATCAGGTTTTGAGGAATCAGAAAAAGACGCATTCGCTCGCATCGGAAATGTGTCGTGAAAGGAGCACTCAAAATGGGGAAACAAATTATTGATCCCAATACATTTTTACGCAAATGTTTTAACGAGATGCATGTACTTTATGAGAAGAAAAAGTTGATGTGGCACTTAACGGAGAATATGTAATACCCTAATTGATGATGTCAAGAGAAGTTTGGAATTAAACTGTCTGAAACGTGGCAGAACGCCGCGATCAGCAGGCACTGTTAATGAAGAAGTACATTGAAGTAAGCAAAGGCAACATCTCCTTTCTTCCATCACCAGCCATGAAAACCTACAATTATTAGCCTCGTAACCGGTATCAACACTTACTTCAAGTTGACAACAGAAAACGCTGTACCCGCTCATTAAATACTTTTGCTCTCTCTCGGTTACATAGACGCGGATACGAGAAAACGGCTAAAACGAAATATAAAGGGAGATTGAATATCGCCTGTACGGGATGAATCTTTGTTTCCCATTCTCCTATCTGGCTGAGAACTATGTGTATGAACTTTATGGAAACTTGAGCACATTTTGCTTATACAAACTCATCCTTCTTTACAGGATTGGGTGATTGCTTCACCTACTTGGAAGTAAAAAAAATTAAAACTAAATGACATGAAGTGTGTCCCTGAATAAGTAATTAAAAATTCAAGGTTCCCTCCTTCTTCATAATCCCACATTATGTATTTGGGAAAAGATTTTCCACTACAATCTACACACTTTCTCCTAGCAGAATTAGGTAATTACTGCTACTTGTAACAGCAGAATAAGAATTATGAATTTAAAAGTTGTTAGGTACACCTACACATTCCCATCGGACTGTACATCGTTTCGTCAATGTCCCCTCTCGTTCGCGGGACAAAACTCAAGGAGGAGGAAGGAGGGCGGCTGGCTGCTCTGCCACTTGCAGCACCGCCGACGACAGTGAAACGTACGTACGAAAGGATACGTGTCTCGGATACCGAAACGCCCACGCGAAATCGACGGCGATGCCATTCCAATGTTAATTGAGGTGCCCGACGCCCACGCGGCCAGAGGTGTTCTCGGCCGTGGCGAGCAGTCGTCAGCCATCGGCTATCATTAGCCCGATCGGGCCGCCGATAAACATTCGTGGCTCTTCGGTAATTCGCTTAATGAGATAACGGTACACACCGCCGAGCGAAATCTCCGCGCTTGATAACGCTTTACGGCCGTTTCGCGGCTTTCTCAGCCGGGGAACGCGAATACCTTTAAGGACGCGGGACCGCGGACTATGCCTACCGATCGCATTTTACGGGCACGCTCATACTCGTTAGCTGGGAAACAGGGGGACGCGGCAATAGACGTCGGCGCTAATTCCCTGTATCGATTCGCCCGGCTTAAATTTCATCCAATTTTATTTACCTTTCTTTATCTGACGGATAGGACCGATAGGATTGACACGTTGCGGTAACGTGAACGGAAGGAGTAAAGCGAGACGTCACTCGTATAATATTAAAGTCGGGCGAATGAAACGTGGTGATTAAAATTTGTTTGAATCAGTGTTTGTCAAAGTGGGCGCTACCGGACTCCGAGCTATAAAATCCTTGCGCATAAAATAATTTTAATTAAGGAGTAAAATAATTCATAAAGCCTCAAATAATCGTTGGAGAGTAAAATTCTCTTAATTTTTGCTTCTGATTCAATTTAACAGTACAGATAAATTAATATTACAAAGTCTCACACTTTCAGATGCAAATACATATCTCAATTTAAACTCAATTATCAAATTCCAAGTTCACTCGGAATTCCCAAACAACACTTTACAAGTCAAACCCTTTGCCATCAACTTAATCAAACAGGTATAGGTACGTACAGTTTTAAAAAATCACGTGTTTGAATGTGTTAAAACGGTCACTGAAGTGAAGTGCAGAGGCGCGATAAGACGCACCGCGGAACAAGTAGATGCGCTCGGTTTTAATCAGATTCAATTTCGTTTTAATTTCGCCCTCCGCTCTCTCGTGCAAGCAAGCATGCACGCGCGACCGTCCACCAGCGTCTGTCTTGTCCTGGTTCTCCTTTAAAGGATCTCCCCCAGCCGAAGAACGAGACGATTGCGAGAGATCAAGGCGACAACAAGATCCATGATTCGGGATTAGCGGCATGAAGGATGCGCGAAAAAGGGGCGAAGAATGGGGAGAGCCGCGACTCGGCGACGAAGCAGGACGAACAGACCACAGAAGAAACAGATGGCTAGTGCTGGCGGATAGCGATGGGCGTTCAAGTCGCTGATTTCAACACTTTCGAACAATAATTCTAGAATCTAGATCAACAAACCGTCAAGCACCTCCCATTACCGTTCGAAAACCAAAGTTCCTAAGTAGACATCTTGAAAGCATAAAAATCTTTAATTTCTAAAAGGACTTGTTGAAAACTAAACAGAGATGGAAATACAGAGAAGAGAATGGAAGAATGTCGAAAGAGATGCATAAAAAATATTATACATCGTGTAACATTATCAAGATAAATGAATATGGATTATAGGGTAACAGAGGTCATCGCAAAACAGAAGTTCGGGACATTAAAAAATTCTAAGAACTCTTCAGATTTATTTAAGATTCTTTCGAGACTCTCAAAACGGCCAAGATTTATTTCTCAAGACTTTCAGGGACTTCTGCTTTCGCAGGTAGTGTTCGAGGCGACAGGAAACTTACGTCACGCGGACGAAGCGCTTCGACGTGCCTTGAGCCCATCGCTACCAGCGGATGGAACTACGGACGCAGACGGAGAGCCGAGCCACTGTCTGGTCCAGCTGGAAAAATTGGCTCTGAATCACTGTACGGCCTACCTGCTGCCTTATTGAGGAACCCGCTCCTTGGCCGTTCTTTCAGCCTGTGCAGTCAGGGGTATAAATAGCGCTCTTTAAGAATACTGGAGACACTGGTCCCCGCGACCATGCATCACTTGCTCTGCACCACTTCTCTGCGTGGTCGCGTGCGTGTGTACGCGCCCCCGGTGATATACCAGCCATCAGATCGCGCCACGGATAAGACGGAAACGCGGATCTAAAGTTACTCAAAACGAAGCCAGCCGCGTCCTCTTGGTTCGCCACAACCCTCTTCGTCCCCCGCGAGGGTAGCGTCGAGCTAACGAGGGCTGGTAATTAATACAGTGGCGAAATGAATTTGTGGCGTTGCAACAGACGGTAATGGCTTCCATACTTACCTATATCTAGTGTTCTAATGTTTTTGTAGTACCTATAACGATTTATAATGTAATGTAATGTTTTTCTATTGAATTAAGCTGCTAAGCCACCCTTCTTCCTCTACTTCTACCCCATTTTGGAGCGACAGAGCTATAGCCGCACAATCAAATACTTGTATATTGGAATATCACTCTAGTAACAGAAAATATATTATGCTATAAGATAAGTTATTTCTATCGATTCGACTGCTCGAGTTAAATTCACTGAATAAAGCAGCACTTCCGCTGGACCTCGCCTTTCGCATATATCCCACCCCTCATTTATATCTATTAAACTTATATTTAAGCCACTGTCTTAATGCACTAAAGACGTTAATAATAATAATAATAATCTTACTAATTTGAAACACTTTTCTCTTTCCAAATTGCCTAATTTCGCTAAAGGCTGTGAAGCTAAGCCCCTCGGATCTCCACGAGACAAAGTCGTGGGCGTCCTTATCGATGCAATAATATACCGTGAGTTCAGGTTCCCGCTAAGTCGCGGCGAGAAGGGGGCCTTTTAGCTCGTGTCAAGGTGTAAGTCCGCCCGCGGAACGATAGAACCGACGACGGCGACAAAAACCGCCAGTTTCGTGTCCTTGCCGTACACCTTGGGCCTCGAGAGCAGGATAACAGCGTTTCTCATTGTCAGTGAGACTGGCACAGGCGAAGGCCCTGGATCACGGCCCACGTACCGACTCACTGTCGTCTACCAACAGTACCAACACCTACCTCATCCTTCTAGTCCGCCACCAGGAAGGACACTTTCCGCGGCGACCGTCACTGGAACTGCGATCACATAGCCTTGTAATGCCTGACTTTGGATTATAGCTCTTGAACGATCTTCTAAGCTGCCTCACGGGGCACACATTGGAAATGAGGTCTAACAGTAGTTTATTGCAAATTGTGCCATTTTTGGTGGGCTAGATGTTGGGGTGTAGCATTGTGGAGGAGATGAAGAGAGGATTGGGGATTTTCATTTTGCAGATGGGTTTCTTCTTTTGCAAAGAGTAAAGGGGTTAATGTGGAACACACATGTGTGTTTTATAATGTTGGGGAACGTTTAAATGAAATCGAAGTTTGAGGGATATTGGTAATAGATAGCAAGGGAACTTCGGTAACCCGAAACATAGAAGTATCGGAGAAGTTTTTTTCTGCTACTTTTTGGTTCTGCCGGGTGGAAACACCTGTTACGTTAATATATATTTTTCTATTTTCCTGCATATTTTGAAAATTGTGGTACCTGGTAGTTATATTAAAGTGCAAAGTTTAAAGAAATCAGAATTTTGGGGTTACCGATGTTCCCGTGTAAACAATGGGTGATGGAATTATGTAAAACTTTTGATCTTGAAAAGGATCTAGGAAGATTTCAATTTATCTGAACTGAAACGATGAAAAATAGAATGTTATAAACAAACAAATTCCTGAAAAGCAATCTTTTACCAAAAACACTATCCTCGATAACGAATCTGTCGTATTAATAACGTCACAAATTCCCTCGAACCTATCCCTCCATGTTCCTTCACACATTTGCAACTACAAACAATATCAGCTTGGTCCCAAACAAAATTTTCGCGAAACTGGTTTGGCACGCAGGGCGTTAAGGGACTAAGTAATAAAACACCTTCGATTTTTTCGGGGAAGAAATTCGGAAGTACGAACACGTACAGGTACGCATCGTTTTCCAACGGAGCTCTCGATAGCCGTGTGATGTGGGTTGATAAGATCGCGACGTTAGGCAGGGACGAGGTGGCTGCTTAAAATTCTAGTCAAGCAGACTTTATGGGTTACGAATACGCGAGGCAACGCCAAGAGCATCGGCTGCGTATTTACGAGCGATTAGCCAAGCCTATCCTGGATACTAAGAACCGTAGACCGTGTTTTTGCCTTTGATTCGTGACTCGTCAGCCGAAATCTTCGAGAGCCTTGATGGTCGATCGTAACCGAACGCTGTTCCCCAAATTTCACGATTTGCATACTGTTCTACCGAAATAAGTGGAACCCAAAAGAATGGCAAAAACTGATATTTTACAAACATAATATTACATTGGTAGCACTGATTATTTTACAACCCCTTCAGTTTAGGGGTCGTCGTTAAATACATAAGGATTTTTTGAGGGGTCGTGATTTTCTTACGTTTTCTTACAAGGATAAATAGGTACGAATTCTATCATTAATGTTCCAGAAAAGTAATTTTAATTTAAATTTCCCGAAATCGAGTTAAATGAATTATAGGTATATAACTTTTAAAAGAATTTTAATAGCTGAAGTATGTGATGTAAAAAATATTACGTAAGGGCGGCGGGGGAATGGGTTGGAATATAAAATCGACAAAATTACCCTTACGCAATTTATGGACGGCCCCTTATGGAATGTAAATTTTCAGATAGGTATCATTTTTTTATTGCAACTATTGTGGTGGTGAATATAAAACTACTGATCGCGGATAACGTAAAAGTTTCCTTGTTTATGGTGGGGATACAATCAAAATTACACAGAAACTCAACAAAATACTCTAAAAATGAAAAAATATTTTCATTCAAATTTCCCTTAATGGAAACGGTAATTTCATATGAACCAACGTGATATCTTATTTCTGTCACCGTTTACAATTTAAACCCTCTTTGAAACACTACTGTAGCTACTTCCACGAATTCCGTGAGTCATGTAATTTTTAATATCATTTCTAGGAATATTTATTTTATGTAAAATTCGTAATCATGAATAGTGTATTTTGCTGAAATTAATAGCAGGACGTGTTGCAGATTTTATTCGAAATTTGTATGTGTTTTATTAGGGTCGCGCTGGATGACACTCCGTCAGACACCAATAATAGTATACAGTCGAAAAGTAGTTTAAACGGCACCTTTGTGAGATTCCGCGTCGTCATAGGACAGAAGTCACTCTGAATTGTAGCGATTGATATTAATTCGTTCGACAAATCGCTTTATTAATTTCATCCCGTCTGGCGGATGATAATAGGTAAGGATAGACACGGCCCCGACTTCGCTACTAGGTATACAATCGCTTCTTACCTTCCATCCAGGCCCGAATAATTTAGTTCGGACGTCCTCGATAATCGACGGAGTGACTAGTCACTACAGACATCAATCTCGTACGTTTCATTCAGTCGATCTGAATAAAGAATAGTTCATAGCAATTCGATTTGATTCGAAAATCGGCCGTAGAAAAAAGAGATAGAACAGGCTGAATGAAAACAGCACGACTAAAAGTGCTTCGACTTATGATAATTAATTGGATCGAAACCAGGCGAATTTAACTGACGAGATTTCAATTGGCTGAAAAAAATATCCGAAATGAAGTAAAATGGAAGTAGGTCAAATTAGAGACTGGAATCGAGATTAAATTCTGTGAGCTTGTGACGACAAACCGAGTCGAACGAAACCGAAGCGAATTTAACCAACGGAATTCAATCAAGTTCAATGGAATTTATTCGTCTGTACTTTTGATTAACTTTAATTGGATCGAATTGACCACAATCTGAACCTGAGGTACACAGAATCAAACAGAACCGAATTTTCATCAAAAGCAATTCGAATTATAAGCTCATGCTCGTTCAAGTTTAATCGAATAACAAATATCCATCATACTGGCATGCAAGAATACTCGAGTATTCAGTCTGAAATAATTATTTCGGAGTGAAATTAGATTAACACAACTGTACAAGTAAGTTTCATGTTTAATCAGCATTAAAGAGCACTCACAGTCAATTAAAATGTCGTTAATTGAATGCTTTTATTGCTACGCGTAACTAATGATTTACCAGGTTGCTGGTTATTTTACAATTGCCCGTCTGTTCTTTTCGATCGTATTAATTTGCAACCCTTTTTCTTCGCTCCCATTCTCGCCTCTCCCTTTCGCCGCAGGAATGCGCGTAATCGTTCACGCGAACCACGATTGCGGGGGGAAAAAAGGCGGGGTTTTGCTCACGAAAATAAATGGGACGCTCTATATCTCGATCAAGCATCTGTAAATGAGTTTATTCCTCACTGAACGCGCCGTGGCAGAATTTCAGATTGCCCTGGATGTATACGTGTTACGACTGGTTTACATGTCATGCATGTTACAGCATCATCCGCGTTGGAGACTGTAAACGTGTTTACACTGTGCAACGCGGAGGTAACTTCTAAGCAGGGCTGGGTATTAACTAAATAAAAATTATTTAAATAACGAATGAAAGAAAAGTTATTTTAATTTTAGATTATTTGACAAATAAAGCTAATCTTTTTTATTCCACGAGAATTTATTCGACGCATCAAGTCAATTTTTTTATTCGTCGAGCGTTTCAACTTTAGCGTCGAATAAATTTTTTAACTTTTACTTTAAGGTTAAGTTGGAAATTTTATTCGATTCTGAAATTTTATTCGTCGAATAAAGTTAATTTGACTCAACTTTATTCGACACAGGATGAATAATTTTTTAACTTTTATTCGTTATTTGAAATTTTATTTAAATAAATATTTTGCCCACCTCTGATGCTAAGAACTTCGTATGATTGTAGAGCATATTGAAGTATGCAAGGAGCAATTCTTTTTTCTGTGGAAATCCACTCTGGCGGGATGAACGCAGCCCTTAATATTATCGCTTTTTGGGTTTTTATTTTTTAAGTATAACTTCATTTTTGTTTAAGCAGCGTAACAGAGCATAAAACACTGTGTAGCATGTGCTTCTGTGTGTTATTTTTAATCTAAAGGTCCTGTGACTACAAAGGTCCATTACAGTTGCAAAGGGATGTTATATCTTCTGAATGGGAGTTCA
This sequence comes from Andrena chrysosceles, assembly GCA_963855975.1. Taxonomy (NCBI): domain Eukaryota; kingdom Metazoa; phylum Arthropoda; class Insecta; order Hymenoptera; family Andrenidae; genus Andrena; species Andrena chrysosceles. Next base: position 650,386 of record OY979766.1, on the reverse strand, counting down.
GTAGATAGCGGCCATTTTGAATATTAGGCACAGAGAGAAAGAATAAAATGAATGGTTAGATCTGTCTGATGAAACAGAGCAGATCAAAGAAGAGTATTGTTCCAACCTGAAGATTTACTTTTCAAGGTAGTCATCGTTGTGGTTTCTCTTGTACCGAGTGTATCCTTTAAGCTGCGCTGATCGTTCTCCCTGGGCAGCCAGCTGATGCATCGCGAAGCGCTAGAAAATTGCCCATCGTAGCGAAATCGATGGGCAGCTTTCCTAGGAACGCGACACGCCTCCGGCAACCGGGTGTGCAGAGTGGGACGATGCATTATTGCAACAATAGGATGCGCGCACGCACGACCACGTTACCCCTGCATAAGAGGACGCGAACGTGCATAGACGTGATCGCGTTAGGGTGCATTTGCAGTGGCAATAAATCTCAAATTCTCTAAATTATTTTTAGCGTCAGATTTCCCGGTAGAAAATTTACTTTCCGCTTAGGTACTTCAATTGTAGGTAATGTACTATTACTACTGTTTTTGTCCCATTCGTATTCACTAAATAAATTTTCTACACTCCTTTTTCTTTCTAATAGCGAATTCGGGAGACCCGCATTGGCCGCACTGAGTGCGAGTTTTCTCGCTTCCAATTGGCTAAAAGTCGCACTCAATGCGGCCAGTGCAGGTCTCCCGAATTCGCTATAAAAAGTATATTGAAAGGCTTGCTCTTGAAGTTAGTTCACTTTCAAACTAAACACAAAATCCCAGTGAAGCATCGAGAAGCTAGGTACACAGTACATTTCCAGCTGTTCATCTGAAATCTGAATGAAACGTGTAATGACATTCTACAATCTCACTCGACATGACGAACCGTAAATTACAGTAAAAACGCTACTCGAAACTTTAGAACTATCTCCACCATGAATGTAAGGGAGCGTGGGGTAAATACGAACGCGGTGTAATCGCAAATGCGCTGTTACGGCGTTTTAATAGATAAAAACGATGTTCCCTCTCCACTAGCTAATAGTTTAGGTCGTATCCAACGCCGGGCAGAAAGTTATAAATACAGAACGCTTAAGCTCGTCGCCCACTAGGCCGAAGCGAAGCGAAGCGAAGCGCGGCGACCACGCATCGCTCATATGACAGAACAGCAGCGACCATTCGCTTCGGCGAAATTCAAGATAAACACAATTTATTATTTACATCATGTTTCAAGTAATATTTTGACCATTACAATTCCATGTAATTACTGTTGAATTAATGATACAATTGTTTTTTTAAGCTGAAATAAAGCACTTTTTTACCAACATTTTGTCACCAAGGCGTTGCTTGAATTATGATTCTAACCTCTGAAATAAATTATTTTTTATTTTTTGATGTCGTGGGGCAATGACGAACAACTCAGATGGGGTAATCTCGAACCTTCGAGATTAGCAACGATAACCGATTTTGATGAAATTTTCAGCATGTATAAAACTTACTTAAATCTACAAAACCGATTTTTAAATTTTCATTACAGGCTCAGACAGAAAAGGTTTAAAAAACGACCTTTACGATTTATTTTATATTCCGACCAATTGCAATTTTTTTCTAACGCACAAGAAGAGGAATTTGAAAAATACGTTAGGAATAGGTTGTAGCAACATTTTTTATGAGTTGACCATTGCAGCCGCGCTTTCTGTGCGACTTCTGCGATATTTAACACTCTGTTCGTGATTACCCCACGGCAGTCGAGTAATCACGAACACCAAGGGTTTTGATTTTTCACTATAAAGTTGATTTTTATTATAATTTTTCAAAAAATCGTCGCAGTACTTTATAGATGAATAGTTTAAGTATGTTTGTAAATAATAAACAAATTCATTTCTCATATAGTTTTCGTTTTGTTTGCTTTTTTGCTTAGGTGTTCGTAATTTCCCCACTCTCCCTTACATGTCTCTATGAATTGAGGGAAGCAGGGATTTTATCCTAAAAGAAACAAATGTAAGTAATCCTTTTGCGTGATAAGATATTAAAATGCACCACTAAGAGTTAAATGCACCACTAAAATATTCCAAACTTTTTCCTACATAGGTACGTATAAGGAGATTTCAATGCATTCAAATAAATCCTCGAAGTGTAACTACCCGTGAAACCGAACAGACAGTAACAGGATCATCTCGATTGCATTTCGAGCGATTCATCCTTTGATTTCGGTGTTGGAAAGTGCCTTCGGTGAAAGCCATTCCCCTGTAGTTAGAGCGCAACCGCGTCGGAGGACGGTCAGCGCGGGGATATCCCGCGCGTTGCCATTAAGTTGCCATTGTTCCGCAACTGTGCAACGGTTCATCCATAATCTTACGTGCTATCCGCGGATACAGTTATGGCCCCGGGGACACATGCAACCGCCGCGGTCTCCGGCGGACCATTGATCATGGAGATGATCTCCTCCTACGTGGCGGGACAGGTCGTGCGACCGATACCGTGCACGATTCGGCTGCAAGATAGACAGGTGTTCGCGAAAAAGTCACGATTCTGGCCAGCTTGGCTGCTGCGCCACGTGTGCAGGGGAACGTCTGCGGTTTCCGCGTCGTTCGAGCTTCCCCCTCGGGGATAATGCTCGAGTATCGTGATCGAAACCGTCAGCCCAACCCCTCGACCCTTCGTAGACACGCTACTCGACTCGTCAAAGTGTTTCGGGGAAATCAAAGGCTGTTTCCTTTGAGGTAGGTATTAGTGAGTTGATTTCTGTAGATTTTGGTGCCTGGGAACTTTGTACGAGGAGGGTTGAAAGGGAGTGAAGAAGAAGATAAAGTAAAGGGGCGTGGAAAGAGATTCTTTATTGTTGAGTTTGGGAGAAGAGAATTTTGAAGGGGTTCTTTAGGAATTGATTGATTGAGGGGGTGGTTTTGAAAGATGAAATGGAATACACTGGTCTTCATGATTCCTCCTAGGTGGAGATATATTAATCATTAATTTATTCAATCTCGCGCTCTTCCTCTCTGGCTTGAAGTCGCTTAGGTAACGATAGCTTCTCCATGGTGCTTATGTGATCCACTGGAAGGAATCATGTGAACCGAGTATTTATACGAGGGTCATAAAACGGATAATGAAAGAAATTTCTAAAAATATTAAAGCTTTTTATTAATACACTAGCAAAATACCCCCGCGCTTGGCTTCGAGCCTAAAAGGTATTAAGGACTCCATGAAAACACATTTCACCCACTTTTTGCAACCCCCTTCGGGGTTGACTAGGGCAAAATCCTGAAATTCGTTTTTAGACATTTATGTGGGCAATCTTTCGATGTAAAAACCAAGTTGATATCTTATCGGGCCTAAGAGATTTTGAAGAATCCGTGAAAATACATTTCACCACTTTTCACCCACTTGGGGATGGAATTTAAAAAATCTCCTTCTTATCCAGCACCTACGTCGTAAAAGGGATATACTCTCCGAATTTCATGTTTCTAGGATCGGCGGTTTGGGCTGGACGGTGATGAATCAGTGATACAAATATATAATTATATACCTAAGGATAGATAAACCAAGTTTTTGGGATCATTGAGTGGTTCCTTACTCAACCGTATTCTTGCTACGTTAACCTTCCTGTGGTCCTCCGGTCATTTTCGACCCATTCGCTTTCCCATTTCTTTGGAAACTTGTAATTTGAGAAGAATGTATGGGAGTTGCTAGTAGTATGTACGTTTCTTGTTACTTGAGATTATGAACAGAAGATCCTAGCCGGGTTAATACTCGATCGTACTCCTCGAGGGATGCAACCATAACCACGAGTACACCCTACCCTTTCGACGGATAATTCCAATTCCGGGCTGGACATTGACGAATCATCGATTCGCGCGGGCATCATTAACCAACCAGCTACCTACGTGCGTGCAACGTTGCCATGCTCCGAGAGACTCGGGTTATTGGCCAGCATTTTGCTCTCTCTCTCTCTCTCCCTCTCTCTTTCATCTTTTTACATACACCGATCTCCCTTTCTACCTATCTACTCTTTTTCTTTTCATTAATTCTTTCGCACTGACTCAGAAACGATAGTGCACGCAGATGTGAGTCGCTTTTCAGCGGTGGCTCGTCCCGGAAAATTGTTGAGACGTCGCGGCCGTTCGTTGAACTCCACGCTGAATCGCGGAAAGCATCGGGGGCGTCAGTTTCCTAATCGCGATAGCAAGATCCCACCATAAATCCTGGACAAACCGTGACACCCAACGGATACTCGCAGGCGCGAATAGATTTGTCATCCATTCGCAGGAATGAATCACGCTATCTCAATTCCCGAATTCGAGATTCGTAAACACGGAGTGTTTCGTCATCGATGGACAGAACCTGGGAGCCGAGTGTGATACACTCGAATAGTAAACATATAATGGTTTATGTGAGCGTGCGTTCTACGTGGCATCCGATGGGATTGTGTCGGTTCAGAAACGAGTGATCAGTGGCCATTGTACGTGTAAAGCTTTCTCTGTGTATCGAAGGCACGTGTATGTTCCTCAATCGAGAGTCAGCCGCTTCAGTCTGCCGCTCGGCCCTGCCCTTTTTACGTAATCAACCTGACGAATCACCGCACTCACGTGACTCGGTGATCGAGGATGAAAAAGTAGCGCGCGAAATAGCTGTTCTTTCGACGCCCATCTCGTTCTTCAATTTTGCAATGCAAATCACGAGTGGCAGGTATTTGGCTGCTCGTAGTACCTGACGTGAAACAGTTCAATGGTGTTGATGACTTCTAGGAAGGCGTTTTATTAAAAAAAGAACAGATGTAAAGGTACACGACGTAACCTCGATAATTTTAACTGGCGTTCTAAAAATATCGCTCTAATTCAGAAAGAACATTATCTCTGTTAATGCTGATTGCTGAGTCTCTCGTGGGCGTATAAGGAAAATCAACTAACAATAAGTCCATTCTTCCTCAAATTCATTACTTTACCAAGAATATGGGTATTTCACATTTCTTGTGAAAAATAAAAGTTTTTGTTATTTTCCTCGAAACTTTGTTTCGTGGACTTGGAGGATTTTCCTTGAACGATATGAACAATTTTGGTATTAATATTTTGAACAGCATTGGTGTGCTTTCACACCGAAAGATCTACCTGTTGCACAACTTTGGCGTGTTTCCACGTTTATATGTCCTGGCAAGCACCCATAGTCCTGTACTATAGTACAGTATACAGTATCCCCGAGTATTTGCTCAATCCGACTTAAGCAAAACATCTCGGAAAAACCTGACCTTCTGGAAGACGCATTTTTCTAAATTTTGCTCTACGTGTTAATAATGAAAATCATAATAAACAAAGAGAATAAATGTTTGATCTTTCTGTACACACTACACAAGATTTCCAAAACATTGGCCTATTATTTCACTCTTAATGTTGTACTTATATTTCTCAATATTCGGTTTTCCCATAAGAATACATGTTAAACAGAAAGTAAAATAATTTAAAACCTACCGAATCAATTTTTCTAAAATTTTGCAGGAGGTTTTACTATTGAATGAAGATTCATTCCTCCAATTTTAAAATATTTTCGCTTATTTTTAATGTTGCTGAAGTTCATCCTTAACATGCACTTCTAAAGAGTACACCGTAACAGATCAAAGTCCTCTTGGCCAACGACGACGGACAACGAGCATCAGAATCACCTAAACAAAATCGATCAAGGTACCTTAGGAAGTGTGCGCGACTGGAGCAGGAAAGGGTGTCGTGACAGCCACGCGACTTCCCCGTGGCGGGGCCTCTGCCGCGCGTATTCGGTCGCGACTAATAAACCTTATTAATGGGCAAGGGTCGCGTGACAGGGAATCGCGCGCACGTTTAAACGTACGCGAATCGGATGACGTCAGTCTGCGAGGTCGAGCTCTCGTGCAGACGCGGGCATGCACAGGCGCACACCCGAGGAGAAACGGTGAACACGGTGCCGAGGAGTCGAGGGCGCCGTGCTCGCGCGCGATCCTTTGACTGGGAGGGAAAGGGGCGAGGATCGACGCAGAAGTGAATGAATGTAGCGGAGCGTGGGCGAGCAGCAGCTCTCAACCTTCCGGTAAGCTAGCCGGCTGACATCGATAAGGAGGGAGGCCTCGTCACGGCTGACGGGGAGCAGAGAGGTGAACCACCACTGCGGAGTACGCTCCAGCGGTGCACCGAGCGTCGCCTAGACGACACCAGAGCTTGATTCATTCATGAAAAACACGAGACTTTATCCCAATTAACACGAGTCTCCACTCAATTCATGCGGCGGAGAAGATGCCCATTAATTATCCCCGCGGTACCTCTCGGCTGGGCGCTTCTTCGATACCAACGGTGGAAGAGGACCAAGTCGAGCTCTGGGTAGAACGGGGAAGGAATAGGGAGGACGATAGGAGTAGGAAGAAGCGGGAGAAGAGGAAGGAAAGGAAGAAGGGACGAAGAAGGAGGTGGACCTTGTCCGTTGGTTTCTCCTTAGCCTTTCTCTTGATCTATGTACCTATCCCTATCCACGGCAACCGCCAGCTTATATCCAGACACTATAGGCCGTACGTTATATCTCGCAGGCCAGACTCGAATGTTTCAAGACCCGCGACAAGCTTAGCCTGCCGAGATAAGGAGAGGCGCGCACCACGCGCTGGTTCTTTCTCTGGCTACGCTTTTTCTGCCGTCACGGACGGCTGATTTTTCTGTTATCTGTCTCTCCGCTCTGTCCGTCTCCTCTTCTTTTCTTTAACCGTCCCGCTCCGCCCGCCTCGATTCTTTTCGCCGTCCCTTAATACCGGGAATCGATCCGCGGCCACGGCCTACGCAATGTGTCGTCGCGCAAACCGGTCCACTTACATTAGAAACACATAGTAACGGAGGGAGCAGACGGCGGCGATAGAGGAAACCTTAGGATGGATGCACGCGGCGGATAACGACGCGTACCCCTGGAAATCTTTCGTGTCCACCGCGATCCTGTCCGTCGCGGGTCGCCGGCTGGCGGCTTGGCAGCAGCAACGGCATGGCGCGCCGCGCCGCGCCGCGCCGCGCCGGATAACCGCGTATCCGCCGTTTGTTACCTATGATCGGCTTTCAAGCCGCGCTCCCCTTTAATTGGACCATGTTATAACGCATCAGTCCAATTAAGAGGCGGACGGAGTGAATCGTTTAATCAACGACAGTGATTTACATTCTTCCACGGCCGCCGCGATGTAGGAATAACGGCACGCCTGGGCCTTTCTTCCTGTACGCGCGCGTGTTAGCTGGCCCGTGTTATCTCTGGATAGAGTAAATCATTGTTTAGGCAAAAAATACGGTCGCGAGAGGGAAGCTGGCTTACTGGCGGCGGTTCTAATGGGTCGAATGATTCCAAGGCATGTGAGCACTGCGTGCGGTGAGAAAAATTGCTGGCTGGTGGAGGAGGCATGATATTCTCAGATGAAAAAGTGGCTTGCTTTTTAACGCGACCCGTGCCACGGTGGAAATTATTCAGATTTTTGGTAGGGCTATTACAAAGTAATCCTCCGCATCAACTGCTACCAAGTAAAGCTGGCAAGTAGAAAAGTCCACTATGCGATCAGACTTGGGTCGATCGTTTGAATTAGGAACGTGGGTGATGTTTCATTTCAAATGTGAGATTGTAAATTTGTTATATTATAAATATATTGCTTCTATTTGCAACGCCATTACATACTACTCGTCCCATCCTTGCTATTTTCATATCATTGTCTCGATTGTGTGTAGTGATTTTAATCTTCAAGAAATGCACTACAATCTGAGGTACTTAAAAATATTCTTAATAAAATTAAATATGGCAAGGTAGTAAAAGTCTCGATTAACTTTGGAAACATTCTCAAACTGCAATACTAAATTTTACAATCTCTATTAAGGTCTATTATTTTTGCGAAATTAATTAATTTTTTTAAATCTGAAGCTTACCAGATTTATCTACAAACTTTTTATATTTTTAAAAGGGTCCATAATGAGAAAATGATATGTTTCTAACTGTGTCAAGTAATTCCATTGTTGCTTATAGTGTCAAACTTTTTCCAGTCCAATATAGATCTTAAAGATCGTTTCCTCAATCGGTGTTTCCAGTTGAAAGAACCTGTGACCACCTACTGTCGTCGTTTGTTATCGTTAACTTTTACAGGGAGGAGTTTTCGCTCGTCTCGGCATTCCCAAGCGGCGAGAACACCGCGGTCGTGCAAATATTTATTCACGGACAGGAACGTCCGTGACGTACCTACCGCAATTGTCGATGGTAACATGAAAGACTCGCGGAGAGACGTGTACAGCGTTACACGAATAATCGTTACTTTATAATGTTGACACGATGTGACTTTCAGTTTTGTGCGTGACTCTTGTGTCATTGTGAAAGTCTTCCAAGTCATCGAACGGATCCCGTGAAAGCACTTCCACGGCCGATCCACGTGCACTGAGGCGTTCATCAATGTTTATGCAGTCACTGACAATTAAGCGTAATGTCATAGTTCGCCGTGCTACGTCCCCACAGAGGAAGTCCGGCGACCGCTGCGTCCTGTTCAGTCTTAACGTGAAAGTTTCGAGGCGTCAGGGACCGATGAAACTGATCAAAATATCACAACCATTTTCGATTTAATTTCATCTACTGGAATTGCTTTAAATTATTCCAAGACAATTTTACATATGCATAATTAAATAATTGAAGTTGATCCAACTGAAAGCCGAGGCATTCAAAGCAGAAACGGACTAACCCACATTGAAAAAAAAATTATTTCTTTCTATTTTATATAATTAGCACAGCGTATTGGAATACAGTATTGCTACTAACTCAATTTCGCAAAAAATGTGGGTTGGTCCGTTTTTGCTCTCAATGCCGCAACTCATATAGGTAAACAAATTACTACAACAGTAATTCAAACTCCACCTGCATTTTCAGATTCCTCCCCCTTCAAATTCTCTTACCTCAAATAAAAACATACGGACACAAGCAGAGACAAAAAATTATGTTTGACAAGCGTAACCCGCGATCTCCTACTTAGCTACCGTCAGCTTGTATCTGAGAAAACAGAGATCGAGGTCGCGAGTAAAGTCCATACGTAGGTGCGTGGTAGTGGTACAAGTCGGAAAGGTCTTGGACGATACAGACGGTCAGATGAAACATCTACCAGGCCGTAAAGTCGAGCACTGGATACGTGAAACTCTTGAGTATACTATATGTAGATCGTGGCGTGTCCTCTTCAATGGAAGATGGAAAAGTGGAAGGTGAGAGAGATGAAAGCTACGTAAACGAAGCTATGGACTCGTTTACCCAAAATTCGTCTTCACAAAATAAAATGAAGCCTTGTTCTCCACAATTGAAGTCCCTCTAACGAAACTACTGCTCTACTGATGAGTATACGTTACTGTGACTGAGGTACCGTAAACTAGATGACACAATAACGCACCGAGCGGTCGGTACCCCACACAGCGTGGACACTACCGTGGCAGAAGATTTAATGATCGTCATGTGGCCACAGAGTCCGTCGCTAATGCATTCGATTAGTCAAACCGCGCATGCAACGATAATTATTGGCCAACGACGGGTTTCTTCATCTTCGATGAAGAGGTATGTAGAAAAGAAGAGCAAGGAAACCTCTGACATGTATCTTCTTACACGGGACCATCCCGAAGTGACGTATTTAGATGAATCTTACGTAAAAAGTAATTCCTAAAAATATACCTGACACAACCGATATCCCTATTGAAGGAATGACAACAGCCTCCAAGTTTGAGGGTAAAAAACTCATTTCCTCAAATAACTTCAAAACTATACCAACTAGAAAAATAGTTTAAACAGCAGAGTTGTGTATTTTGAATCAAGTAACATTTGTAATCCATACGTTTGAGTGATACCTACATTAAAGAATATCACTTTTTCGCAGCTAAAAGGAGGATTATTCATCGACCAACGGCTTTCCAGCGTGCGAACAGTGTTTTTTCACTTGGACAATGTGGATTGGTCGTACTGGATGAAATTCCACGTGTCCGTTTTCTCGTGCTCGTTACTTCGCCTCGATTCCACCAGGCACGAAAGTTCGGCGTCGTTTCTTTCGCGAGACGCTGATGTTAATTTATGCGCGTCGCGTTTTCCGTGCAAAAGCGAACCGGTTTACTACGCGACGCGTTTAAGCTTTGCACCTTATATAAGCGACTGGTGCAGTCTGCATCAGGCTGATTTGCATGGCTGATGGGCATTCAGCGATTCGGTGAATACAAAACTATCCTTTTGTCCGTCCGCCGCGCCGCGAAGTACGCAGCTCTATTGCGTAATCCCCGTGGATCCAAGATGGGCGAAGCGTCGCTCAAGTGTGACGAAAGAAACGGTGCGGGCCAAATCTTTGGGGACACTTTGCCGTGCAACAATGGTGGCCTCGGATTTACATGCAAATGCTGACTACTGGAGAGGTCGTCGATGTTAATTAATGCAATAATAAAAGACCGTCGCGTGACTTCACGAGTCGATACCATCGGTGAGCCTGAATGACGCTTCCTGAATGTTGCAAGTTGTACAATGCTTAACGTGTATTGGGTAATTGCGGGATGTGGCTGCTTTTGAATAAGAATTGAATAAGAAACACTGAAGTTCTCTCGTTTCAAAGACTACGAAAAACCACTAAAACATTCCCCTCAACTTCAGTTCTAACTTAAGGAGACTATATAGGCAGTCAAATCGCTTGAAAATCGATTAATAAATAAATGGACAAATCGAAATATTAATTTTACAAAGGCTTCTTGAACGTCGGTTGTTACTTTATAGTTTATATTATAAACGTAAATATTTTTCTACGAAAAAATTACCAAATGCTCTTTAGATATTGCTCTTTTAAGTGCAATAAGTTCTGTAAAACTATATGCTTCCACTTTTTCAAGAAAAATTCACAAACATTCGCCTCTTTTCGTTCGCCTGACTAATTGTAAGTATAACCCCTTAATTCTAACTCAATCTAGTTCCTATTCCAATTTACATATCAATCAGCGTAATTTCTCCATCATTTTAACCCGGATCTGTAATAGTAAATTAAAACAGCAAATTTGTATCTACGTATTACATGGGCAATAAACGTTTCGTTAAACGCATTGGTACCTCCGTGCGCGTCTTCTGGTCGTTACGCGTGTTTCGCCATGCAAACGACGGGTGCAGCGCAATTTCCCTAATTCCTTCACGGCCCGTGCACCCATAAAGAGTAACGTGTCGTCCTCGGATCTTCGTTCTCTTCTCGGTAATTCGCCTCATAAATCTGCGACGTCGTCACGTAACGCGGCGTTCATAATATTTGCGGCCACATGTCCGCCAGGGAACACCGTAATGGTATGCCCATTAGTTCTGGATAAGTAGGTTAATTGTGCATGGGTTTCGAGGTGCATACCGGCGTTAATGCGGTCGACGTCGGCGCGTAAAAATCGCTTTACGCCTGCCGGCTACCGAAAGGGAAAGGTGTCGCGCGCACGGCGATTGGCCAACGATGCCCATTCGCAGAGGTCGTATCGGGACCAGATTAGGCATTATCGTCGAGAACCTAATTAACAACCTGTCCGACCGCGCGCCCGGCTGTCGGGGACGGCACTTCCCTTGACGAAGTTATCGATAACGGCGACAAGTGGTGCGCGAAAGATCGCTCCTTCTCCGCGGCGCTAGATCATCCGACAGGCGGCTGCACAGCGTCCTGTTAATTCCGAGTATGTGTTGTGACACTGGGGGAGGGCGGGGGGGGGGGGGGGGGGGGTCGTCGAGTGTATTGACACGTGACCCGTGGAACGTGATTAATTGCCGTGGATTGTGGAGGAATTTCAGAGTAGGAAGCAGGTGGGAGTGAGAATAGTGACATGGGGAACTTTTGATGTAGAGGGGATTTTTGGGACTGGGTGCTTCGTTTGGATTTATTGTAGTGAATGGAGATCTGGGTTTGCTTGGTCTGAGGATCAAACTTAATTCTGAGTTTATTTGATTTAAAGATTTAAGTTAATTTATGTTTACTTGATTTGGTAGAATATACCTACATACATATAATCTGTGGGGTTAATTTTCTGAAGTTAAGCTTTTTTCTTATTCTTTTTTAAATTAAACCCTTTTCTTTTATTACGCTCTTCCATTAATTCAGTGTGTAGGCTATACAGTTTAAGACGAAACACTCTTTTCCACGTATTTCAAAATTGTGCTAATAATTCTATAATTCACTGTATACAGAGGGAAATGGAGTCGATTATCGAGAGCTGATACCTGTGACGAATGCATAAATATTATAGACAAGTTGAAATGTTACTTCTCCTCTGACATTAATGAGTCACTCTATTGCGCAATGCACATCCTTCCTCCTTCGCGACATTACATGCATGGTATAGGATTAGACTACACAGGTTAATCACTCGCATACACAAAAACAGACGAAAACAAATTTCGTAATTGCAAGACTGGGCTACTGGATACAATATTACAATATTCAAGTGTAATAAATCATGATTTAAAGTGAATGCTTCCTTCAACTGGGATTCGACATACGTTACGTGCATCTAGCAGGAAGTAGTCTGAGACTATTAGAACTTAGCAATTTTGTTCTACACGGAAATTCCAGATAAGATTACATCAGATAAGACAAGACTAAATTTACACTTGGTTTTATGTATCCTTCTACTTCTACACTCGACTCAGCTCTGACATATTTATCGCTGGACGTTTCCTCCTCGCGATAGTTAGTTTTGTCAGAAATCTCGAATACCATGATCGATTCATGAAATCTCCAGCTTGCCATGCATTACAGAGTTCATTGATAAACCAAATGCTCCTGAAGTTAAACACCAACGCATGAGCCAAGGAAAGACGTACTTCTGTCAAGTGTCATCAGACAAGTGGGCAGAGAAAAGTGGACATTTACAGTTAGGCCTTTTGACAGTTTCGAGAAAAACCCACGCACGAATGAAAATCCACCTTAACCGACCAATATCCAAATTGGAAGCAGAGATTCTATTTAGATAGCCCACTTAAAACAGAACCTTCATGTATATATATATTCCTCCTCTAGAATCTTTACAAAGACTTCCCAAAAAATTACAATTCTCCAATGTACCACTCCCACATCCAATCCTTCCCAAAATGATTTCAAATTCAGAACTCTAGAGCCAAGTATCACATCCCATTAAACAACCAAGATTCAAATAAATATCAGTTCGAACATACTCCATCAACATTACGCCATCGTTCATCATCCATTACTGTCTGCACTCGTGTTCAAACTCCGATGGAAAAGAAAGCCCAGCCGGGGTCTTCCGGGACACAAGGAAACAGGGGGAAGAAAAATGGAAGGAAAAGAAGAAAGGAAGGCAGACCGTAACGCACAATCAATATTCATAAAGGCACACTGGCAAACAAGGGGATCGAAGCGTCCAATTAAGGCACCAGGAAGAGGGAGATTTCTCAGAGAGTTAGCGCGAAGGTAGCGTATACGCATGTAAACGGCGTTCTTCTACGTATGTATGTATTTAGATCGTGCCGTGCCTAACCTAGGCCCCCCAGTCCAGATTTATTATCCCGCGGGACGTAGGCAGATCGCCCACCACTACCACCGCACCGGCTTCCCACGCATCCCTCATTCGCCGATACCTATTTAGTCCCATCGGAGGTTGCCTTTGGCTTGGCCTAGCTGGCCACGAGATCGGCCTGTTGTACCGCTAAAACGCCTTAGCCACGGTTTCGCCTCTATGTTCGCAAGGTATGCGCGTGTCATGCGCGTGAGCACGCTCTTGTGCCACATGGCACATACTCGTATCCGCGCGAACAAAAGTCTATCGAATAGAGAAGCAATGGGTACTAGGGGATACAGGGTATATATATACTTAGATATAGACGATGTTTCGACGAAAGTGAAGGCATTCTGGGACGAATACCTACGTGCTCATTGTGTGAATGATGTAGTCTGTAAATGTAGATGCACTGTTGCCAGGGCGGGGGACACTTTGCTTTGGTAAAAGGCTGTGCAATGGAAGCTTCTTATTGTTAGTTGATGACCGATGATTTGTCCAAAATAACAATCTGAGTGGCGCAAAGTTTCATAAAATGCCCCCTTTCAGTGTGCAAATCCCTCGGCGTGTTAGGATACATGCAGGGGGATTGGAAGAGGGTTGCAGAGCGCGAAATTCTCATTCAGAAAGCAAGGGTGAATCTTGTTCGAGACTTAGATTTCTATAGAGCTGGAGATTACAGTGGCAGAAGTTTTCGATTATCCCTCAACTATTTCTTCTATGCTCGTAAGGCTGTCTTTCTCGATGCTTCGCATCGAATTTATTTGTCACTCCCACGAGCCCCATTCGCGCGATTTCCAATCAACAAAACGACAGGGACGGAAAGAAGGATCTGAAGAGATAAACCGGGTCTCATGATGCCAGTTGGGACTGTTCGGCTGAGAGTTTCTCCAGGATGTGTACACACTGCATCCTGTTCGTTAAAACTAGAATTGTTTCGATGATACTCCGCATCGTGTACAGGAAAACGTCGCGTCGCCGGCGGAGTTTTATCCCGTCCCGGGGGACGTACGTACATACCTTCTGCTACACGTTCAGTTAGCTACGCCCGGTAGGAAGAGGCATGTATAACAAAATGACCGATCGAAAAGCGGCGCTAACTCAGCAGGTTAACCCACACGATCGGCCGATCGCGTCATCTTCTTATATCCTCGGTGACGTCACGCGACAATCTCCTCGCGGCAGGTTAAGGACCTCGAAATCGGTGATGACGCCCCTATATCTGGACGGGTGATTGAATTCGGCGATTACGGCGCCCCGCGACCCACCATCCCGCCGAAATGGGAACTATCCTCGCCTACTTTCCAGTTTCCACGCATAAGCGCTTGACTAAGCGATGCAAACGCATCTGCAAATTCAATTAACCCCACAGTGGAACATGGCGCCTGACAGGCCCAAGTGAACAGTTAAATGAATATGAAAATGGATCTTTAAAATAAATTGTACCAATTCTTATGTAGCTTCCATTAAGTCTGTTCTAATGATATTCTAAAAGATAGCAGATACGATGACGAGTAGTGTTATAGAGATATTCCTTCAATATTTCATTTTGTTATAAATATTTTTCTTAGTAAATGATTGAGTGCAATAGATTATGAACAGTCTAAAAATATTTTTTTCTCAAAATATCCATATATTCCTAGATTTTGAGATGTGACCTTATGAGGCCCAACGTGTGCAATAGTCTAATTTTAATTTACGTGTACACAGTAGGCTTGATGACGAATTAAAGCACAGCAGTAGCTGTTTAAAGCGTCAGAAGCGAGTTTTACAACGAAGAAAATGGGTATTCCGTATTCCAGATTAAGCCCACGGTTCTCCACGATAAATTCGTATAGGTACTTATTTTTACTTTCAAATTAATATTCAAAGGGAAGTGTGAATCTAAAAACGATGGAGCAGGCGTGATGGGTGTGAAGTGAGTAATGGTTTCATTAATGGCAGAAATGATGATTTCGTAAAAATATTTGACAACCTATGATGGAAGAGTGGAATTTCTGGATTAAAATCGCGGTGGCTACGAATGACACGATGGTAATTTTCCGATATCTTCTCAACTGTGCGCTTGTAACGTCATAACCCAGTGGCAATCTCGCAGAAATAATCACTGATCACCGTGCTCGTTGGAATGATCCGTCATCATAGATAATTATAATGATTATACGTCGCCCTACGCAAACAACCCCGTCATCTTTTAATTTCTTGGCGTCGATGAGCCACAACACCGGCCCCCTTCGGCCACGCGATTACCGCGCGAACAATGCTTCGGGCAGGGTAGAAATAACAGGAAAAGGAGGAAAAAGAGCGGGAAACAGAAAGAATGCCTGCCCAACCTTCACCGGTCAAGCGTGATTACCACTATGTAACGAAATAACGACACATAATAATGCGACGATTAACTGTCGTTCCCATATAACCATTCCGCCGTTTTCCAAGTTGCTGGAAAGTAATCCCTCGTTATACACCTCTCTCAGTTACGGACCCTGGAACAAACGGAACATTCACACTGACGGCACTGAACCGTCACGGAACTGACGCGTATCCTCTACTTTGGCGTTACACCCTAAAATTTCTAGCCACGACCCGATGGAATCTCAGACCCGGGTGTGCCATTCCCACGGACGAATTAACCGTCCGACGTTAATGTATTCGACGAAAGGTTGGTTCGGCGACGAAAAGGAGCAGCGAGGGAACAGGATGACGGCGTCCTGGACATATCGTGCGGAATCGTGTGGCGCTCCGAGGGATATAAATGCTTCGCAGCTACATGCCGAACGGACCCGATAAAAATTCATTACAAGCGCAAAGAGAGGCTGCGGCGATGGAAGCGAGCGAGCAGGCGAGCGATTTACGCCTACGGCGATCGCGGGACACCACCCCTCGCCGGCGCAATAATTAGCGCGTGTGACGGAACGATCCGTCATCATTGATAATTATGACGATTATGCGCGGCCAGTGCATCGCGTGCGTTAATGCGACCTGCCGCCGTCTGATTGGTGCGCGCGTCCAACTTAATTGCGCTAACCTACGAAACGTCGATTAACGATCGCAATAACCGGGCGCCAGGACAACCGTCTTAAATCAAGCCAGCCAGCCACCGCTTGCCTCTATCTATGCGCTGTGCAACGATGATAGCCCGGTGTGCACGCTCCTTTATCTACGTCCTGCTCCTGGCAGTTCTGGCCGACAGCCTTCTTCTTCCTGTCCGGACGACAGTGGCGGATAGTGGAGGCGAAAGATTAAGCTGTCGGATTAACGGAATCAGTCAATGAGGCGCGGGTCATCGATTTCGTTGAAATTCGGCGGGAGTCAGTGGGCACTGTGTGGGATAACGTGGTGGATGTATGAAGGATGGGGATGGAAATTTTCGGCGATATTTGGGATTGAAATATTGTATTTTGCGGGATTGGGTGTATACTTCAACTGCTGTTCAATGGTATTAGGACCTAGGACACCGAATCTGTGTGGGATAATTGGAGAACTCTAAGAAAGTTTACTTTACTCACAAGGGAAGATCCCGAACCCGGAAATTCAAAACATTCTGTAACATTGTGAATATGTAGGGGATTTTCTCCTGATTACAACACAATTTTTCTTTGCTGCCCAAATTCACTCGAAGGGGACGAAATTAACCCATGGAGATTAGGCGATTTTATGTTATAACTCGCGAATTGTAAGAGACAGAAAAAAGGTTTAAGACAAAAGTTACTTCTTTTAATTAGATCTATCATTGGATTCTCAGCGGTCAATTACACTCGCTTAGAGTGAATTTGAGCAGCAAACAATCATTGCGTTGTAATCAGGAGGAAATTCCCTACATATTTACAAAGTTTTAGAATTGTTTGAATTTCCGGATTCGGGATCTTCCCCTCTCAATATTTTAAATTAAAGGAGTGTGAAGTATTTAAGCTGCACCAAAAATCACATTTCGTGCTAATACAGCAGGTGTCGTGATAATTATGAACGACAGTGTATATGCGAGGGTTGGTTGACTCACAGTGGGAGAAAGTTTGACTGTGATTTGAAAAATACACGACAGGATTCATGTTTTTCTTTTTTTTTTTTGAAGATTTCGGTAGTGGTAAAAAATAGTTAGTCGACATATTTTCAGTGATTTCTATCAAATATATCGAAACTAAGTCCTAGAGGAAATGAGAAGACCTTTTTAGAGAATTGCTGAAAATCATATTACCCTAGGGTCCCCCAGCAAGTTTAATCCGCCACTGGCACAGAGACTAGATTATTTACCCGTGGCCGTCGATTCGATATACAAGTAATAAAGATTTAATAGCGAGCTATTTCTATAGTTTATTATTCGCCGCTGAATGTATGCGAGCCGATAGATATTTCTTCGCGCGATTTTATGTTATACACGGCGTTTCTGCTGGCACCCTTTATCACGCGACTACGTTTCGCGTCCAAGCAGGGTTGAAGACCAGCTGGAGCGTTTCCGGTGGCCGCGTTTACGGCTTATCGTTAAATATAATAATTGCCCCACTCGTCGAAGATAACGAATGATATCCGCGGTATTCAATACTCGGCCGCCGTTAACGGCAACATTTTTTATCGTTCCCCTTTTTTCTTGCGCGTCGTTATCTCGGCTCGGTATTAATGGGCGTCGTGTTGACTAATTCGTGCAGCAGGTATGCGAGTAAGCTCGTGGCACGACGGCGTGGATGGAATTAGAATTTCAAGCGCGATGCTGGTTTAATTAGGAGGGTGTCGACTTGGAATGAAAATTGGAGGAACGTGAAAAAATTTGGGGGAAAGTTCATTGAAGTTTCGTATCGGGGGATGAACATAAAAAAATGGAGAATATGTCGAAGGCTTAGTGCGCAAATATTTTATGTCCACTTTTAGCATTTTCGAGAAAAACAGGGTCGATCATGCAATGCTATGTAAGATTCAGGGACATTCAATGAAGAAAAATATTATTTTTTGACAAATTTATGAAGTGGATATAAATGTGAGTTGAACATACAATATTTGTGCACTAAGATAGTTAGTGCAGTATTTCTTCACCATTGCTACGATATCGCCATACAATTTCTACGTAATTCATATGCTATTCGTATACTAATAAGAGAGTAGGTGCAGTGCAGAAATGATGTGAGAATAGTGTGAAAGTGAAGGGAAAGTAGTGTAGAAATTATGCGGAAATGAAGTAGAAGAAGTAATAGGGAAATAGTGCAGAAGTTATAGGGAACGGGTGCAGAAATTATGTGGAAGTAGTGTAGAAATGATGTGGAAATAGTGTGGAAATTATGTGGATATAAAGTAGGAATAATAGGGAAATAGTGTAGAAGTTATAGAGAAAGAGTGCAGAAATTATGTGGAAGTAGAATAAAATTGATGTAGAATTAATGTAGCAAGGATGTGAAAGTAATGTGGAAATAAAGTGAAATTAAAGTAAGAATGATGTGAACATAATGCGGAAATAATGTTGCACTACTGTTGTTCGCAAAATTATCACAACCGCACGTCGTTGGAATGGGATACTCGCGAAGGCTTCGTTTAATTTTGCGAATATTTTTTGGTCCTTCGAGCCGGATCGGCGCCGTTTGGATTCTGTGTTTCTGGAACGTTCGGGATTCCTCGCGTGTGTTGTGGCTAACCTTCGTGCATGACCTCGTCGCATTATCACTGTAAAAACGATGCATAAATGATATTCAAAGAGAATCCCCCATATTTCTAAAAATTCTATTACAATATTAAATTATTCTATAAGATTGCACATTTTGTTGCAAAGTGTTGGATAGAATACCACCTAGGAAATACAAAAATTACATTAAGTTAAAGTGTCAGAAGAAGTCGACAAGTACCTTACCACATTCAGCTAGCTGAGCCCTCGTTTGCAGGATGTAGGCAGTTGAAATGTAGGAGTCCAACTTCCAGGGTGCGTTATTTAAATGTCAACGACATACACACTCACTAGCGAGGAATACGAGTAGGAGCATGCTCCAGTATATTCGAGAGTCGATAGGAAGTAGTCTAATACATTACGGAAGTTTGTAACGCAAGTGCTCGTTTGCTCTGACTTTCGCGAATTCAAATGTATTTTATTTATCGCATTATCGCTGAAAATGAATCGTACTTCCTTATCACGTCACTAAAGCTTCGACTTTCACCGCGATGTGCTGCCAACGTGTCGTAGGAAACATTCGTCCTGACACGTTTTATCGCGGTTACGGTCATAGCAATATTAACTGCTCGGGCCAATGCTCGGCCTTACAGGGATATTAATGCTTGCCTCGAAAAACGGAGTCCTCGAAGCGTTGTGGACGATGGGACATTAGGGATTTGTCTACATAGTTCTGTAGACATAGTATATGTACATAGGTAAGATCTATAACTACTTCTTATCTACATACTTTCAGAAATTCAGTTCTGCGTACACTGGATAATTTCTGCTGCATTTTTTGTAATTTGTGTACTTTAATCTTTTATCTTAATGATATCTTATTTGTCCGTCCTCTACTCATGACGTTTCATATCATTATACTGTACCAAAGGATTATTACCCTTAATAAATACATAAATAAAAATAACTATAGCCAAGTACAACAAATACATCCCAGTACTCACTTTGTACCAAATAAACCTTATTCCTAAATTCTCATCCTTTTGTTTTCTTTGTAAAAATCTTCTAGATCAGATACCTATCTTAAATTACTACAAAATAAAATTCCAATTTTTATACCTTCAATTCTTATACCCCAAAAACAAAATAAACTTCTTATTTAAGAACTTTCTAAATGTCCTTACCTTTTAGAAAACCTTAAGAATAAAATTCTTGCATCCACTACTGACTACGCTGTTTCTCAGATGACGAGTACGCGAAGAGGCCGTCGCAGTCGCACACGCAATTCGCGGGCGAGCAGCGTGGATCGTCGCGTGGAATTTTATAAAGCTTTAATTGCAGCCGACTCTGGGATTTATAGAGGCGGACTCATCAATTAGAAAGATTTGCATAGACGTTTTAATTAGCGCTACGGCGCCACCAGAGAGACCACTTCCACCTCCCGGCTCCCTTCCAAGTCCCTTCGTCCCTTCCACCCTTCCCCCTTCACTTTTCCCATTTGTTCGTTCGATATCTCATGCGACTCCAATGTGCTCCCGTTCTTGAATTATGCAAGTCGAGAGAAATTCTTCCCGCGAACCGGACCTGAACACATTTCGAGTTTACGCTGTTTGATAGGGCGCCTCCAACGACATGCTATTTCATGTCACGGTTATTTCGTTTTTCTAGTATGATTGCGGCGTCTGCGGGTATGGGCGTGTATGTGTGAAATAATTTGTCTGTGGTTTAATAGAAATACTGCAGATACATGGTGTAACCATGACGAGTATACTGAAATTCAGGAGTCCTTGTAGAAAACACAATGTTTGTTGTTCTACGTGGCAATGATAATTTGATTTTTGGCACTTATAGTGTTTTCTTCAAGGACTTTTCGATCTGAAGTCTTCTAGTCCCAGCAGTTTCCAATTTCACCTCAACTATTTTCCATTTCCCTTCACTCTGCTCCGAGGAATTCGTTATTTATCACTTCCGCGACAATTTTCCTCGTTTCTATACCCCATCATCGAATAGATTTATTCCTCCCACAAATCACGTTCACGTGACGCGTGATCTGTAAGACGGCAAAAGACAGAAAAACGAACCCCTTTTTTCCCTCGCCTGTTTCGATGTCGCAGCACCGATCGACGGTGCAGGGTCGATTGAATTATCTGGCGACAAAACGGCGCTTTCACTCGATCGATTCCCCCCTCGTGTAACCGGCTTCAATTGCAAAACGTCGGTCAGCGTGGAGATCTTTCGCGAGAGAGAGAGAGAGAGAGAGAGAGAGAGAGAGAGAGAGATAGAGAGAGAGAGAAAAAAGGTTAATGGCATGCGTGTGGGATGTGTTTCTTTTTGGTAGCGGTTTATATTCGGCCGATCGATCGGCCCGGCCGCGTTTGATCGTAATGACCGCCTTTCCCTTTGTCGAAATCCACCGTGGGCACCCAACGATCGCCAACTTTTATCGATCGTCCAACGTACGAATTATCAGCAGGCTGGTCGGCTGCTGGGCGACACTATCTACCGCTGGAATTCGCTGCAGCTGCCGACGAAAAGATTATGACTAACCGTGTAACCGGAATTATTGCTTCCTATACGCGAGTCATTCTCGACAGAGACACTGTTATCGTTTGAAATCTGGTCTAGGCTCGGCAAGGGTGGCGATTATTCGCTTGGAATAGGTATACAGGCTGTTGCTCTACCTATACAGGCGAAAATAAGACGAAAATGATGTGCGACGAAATTGCGGTAAAGGCTTCGTTTTCGAGAAAATTGACATTGAATTTCAGCGTCACATCCTTGCGAACAGTTGACGCGTTCCGGTTACCTCCGCGTGATCCTCATGCGCCTGCGGTGCACCAGTATTTAGCTGAAATTGTATCACCCATTATATGTATGTAGAACACTATAGGGATGTTTTGATGTGAGTTGTGCGTTCGGACTCCTTTCTGACCGCAGCCTTGGATACTGGGGATATTTCAAGTGCAAGGGCTCTGTCATTCTCTTCACTGTCACTGAGAAGAGTTGCTATAGGAGTATGATAGCGAGGGTGTACTGTATAAGATATCAAATGAGATCTCCATTGATAAATAAAAACTAGGACTTACACTGCCGTTAAAAGTATTAGGTCACCTACTGTATTTGCTGTATTTGGTACCAGTGGCACACTGAGTATTTAATCCGAGGGGGGAGCCGAGTTGAACAGGTAAAAATATTTTTAATGCAAATTCTAAATGCAAAAATTTATTTAAATAAAAAATAATAAAATCAAGTTTTCTTTTCCTTTTACAAAGGCCTTGAATTTCTTCAGTCGTGGTTTGTAAATATAGTTAAAAGGACGATTAAGATATTAGGAACAACTTTGTTTGCTAGACTTACTTTGATTGCCCATAAAAAATTCTAATAAATGGTCATGAAACTCGCGCGCTAGATCAGAATACCTTAATCTCTTTTTTCCTTTTTGTTTGTGGGGGGTGCTAGGGCCCTTGGCTCCCCTCTGGGTGCGCCACTGTTTGGTGCACATTAAATACTTTACACGGTTTTTAATTGAAAATACCGAATAATGCAAAATTTATTCTTCAGAGTTCTTCAATAAATTTCCAACGTTCTTCACAATTATTCCAAACAGAGTAGGTGTCCTAGTACCTACGTAACTGTGCGCGGCAGTGTATATCAGTAATAATGTAGCGATACAGATTACAGAGAAGGCGCACATTGAATTTCAAGACAAAGCGAATTCAGTGCAGGAACATTTTGCATACCCTGGGGCCCAGATCACCTTGTAAATAAGAAAAAACTATCAAAGCGAATAATACTATATTAAGTAGATAGGTACAACATAAAGGAGATAGATAGACCCAAAAGTTATACCCTATAAATCTCTAGTAAACACGTTTATCACCATCCAAGTGTCTCTGCGCGTGTGTAAGTAGGTATAAATTACCATCAAGTGGGGACACGCGGAATACCAAGAAGATTAGATCACGACCAGCGTACCTGCTCTATGCTTCATTTTTCACGGAAGAGAGTCCTGGCGCTCTCTCGCCGTGCAGCCAGCTATGCTAATTCGAAGACTCAATATGGCATTAAATCACACCGCCAAATGTCGCGGACGCGAAACAGCGTCCTTCCACGGAAAGCATACGAAAACCTAAACCGAAGAGCGCGGCGGTGGAACGCCAGGGCGGCGATAACATTTCTCAGACAGCTAACAGCCAGTTGGTTTCGTTCCTTTTTACGTCCGCTGGCGGCAAATTCCTCGAATTAGACGCGCGTGGACACGGGGGAACGCAGCTTTTAAGGAACCAGTTACGTATCGCGCCTGCTCGACACGAGTTCCGTCCATTATGGCGGGGAAAGGGAGTTTCGGCAATTAGCCGCGTCCCCGTACTAATCCCTCGGCCATTTTATGCCTGCCGTGGTACAGGCTGCTTGAAAAATATTGGCCGAAACTTTTGCCGTGAGTTCTGCGTGTCAACACACAGGGGAATGATCATGTACCTGAACTCTTAAAGGTAGGTATAGTTGCAGACTGGTTAGGTGCTCTGTTTTCTCAAAAATTCATTTGACAAGGGATTTCAGAGAAGAGACTAAATGTCACAAATAAAAAGAATTGAGTACGTGCATTTCGAATTATTTCTAAGTAGTAACGTATACCTATGTATTTTGATATTGTAACATGTGATTCATTATTCAATTCCTTGGTTAACGTCAACACAGTGACGTCAACGTTTCCAAGTCGAGATTTTTAGAAAGAATGCCATTCCATCTCTGGATACCTTAACTACCACTCCATCTATGAAGACCATAGATATGTACCACTCCATTTTTTGATACCTTAGGTAGGTACCACTCCCGCCCAAAGGTGTGGACCGAATTTTCTGAAGCATTCTGTACACCCCGTCCCTCGTTCGCCCGTGGCTATCGAGCACGGCGATCTAATGGCTCGCGATAAAGGAGGAAGAAAGAGAGAGTCCCGTGGCGGGGCGAGCCAGAGGGATCCTCTTCCGAGCGAAATGTCAAGAAGGAGGCGGTTAATTCTCAGCATTTACCGAGGCAGCAGTCTGACCCAACTATTCATTAGACGGGAGTGCAGGTTGTGTTCCCGTGGCATCCACCTCGCGACGATACCGAGAGGGAAAACGACCCGCCGCGAAACAGGCTACGCGAGAGGGGAAGAGAGAGGCCGAGAAGAGCAGAAGGAGGGGATTTGTTGTGCAACCGGGCTCAATTCACTTACCACGTTCCAGCCTGTGCTCAGAAACGAGACTTCAGGCTGGTCATGTCGTGTCAGGACGATACCAGCTGGGCCCAGGCTACGAAATACTCCTCCCGATGTTAGGAAACGCGGTATTCGATCCAACATTCAGGCTCTATGAATTAATTAAGCGAGCCCGACTGGCCTGTGCCACACAATAAATCACGGGATAACGTTACTTACCTATAGGCTGCGCGGTTCTGCCGTCGTTAATATTATAGGTACATACTGGGGCTATTATCGAGTCAACAAGATAGAGGAATGCCGGCTCCTTCTTTTTCCATCGGAGCTCGACGATTCCTCCTGAGTGGTCGGAAACGGGATCGTTCGTTAATATTCGTGGATGTTAGTCAACGTTGTTCGTGGCACCTCTCCAGCTAACGAATTAGCGAGGATGTCGTGGCTAATGATTAAGCTTAGAGTGGCAGCTATAAAAGTTATCTTGGGAACGGGACTTAAGAGCTGCTCCTCGGCGTGGAATTGATGTACCTCGTTTGGGAGTATTAGGTCTGTCGATAAGTCGAAGGTGGTGCGATGAAATTTATGGGAAATAGTTTTTGGGCGTGTTCTGATAGATTTTTTGGCGCTCGGAAGATGAAAGTGACTTTCACTTAGGTCGTCAAGTGTAAGGGACAGTTCTAACGTGGCGTGATGGAGATGAAAATTTCAGCTGAGGATCAGTAAAGATTTCTTCATTTGGAATACTCTTGTTGGTGTCTTTGTAGGTTTTGTGCGGCATTAACAGAGTAGTATGTGGAACATTCCCATTATAAATTTATAGAGTATGCAAAGATTGTACGAAGTGATTCGTCATTACGTGGTAAATGGTAATAGGAAAATTATGTTGTAGTATTACACAACTAACTGAAATATATAATACATTTTATATTCTTAACGATTATTTGAAACTACTTGTGCCTAAAACGGATTAATAGAAATAGAAATATTTACACACATTCATTGCAATATTCTACTTATTGCATAACGAAGATATTACTGTGCTCAAAAAGTTTCTTGATACGTAGCTTTATTGTGCCCCACGTTTCTCTGAAGCCTTTTATTATGCTCCAAATTTTTCTCAAGCCCTTTATTGTGCTCCAAAATTTTCTTGATACATTTATTATGCTCCAAAATTTTCTGGATGCGTCTACTGTGCTCCAAAATTTTCTGAAACCCTTTATTGTGCTTCAGAAGCCATGAGACATCTACCCCGCGATAATTCACGTTGCTCCGAACCGTTTGTTTTTTCAGCCTCTCAGCGTTCCACACAATCCTGCGGTATCACTTTTCATCGAGTCATAACTATCGCCAACCTACGCGAAAGCATTCGTTCACACGCAGTCCGAGCAGACAAGCCAGCGAGGAAAAGAAACTCGAGTGAATGAGAGAATCAAGAAAGGATGGTAACCGACTTTCACTTCGCTGGCGCCAATCGGCAGTCTAATCATCATCGCTTAACTTCTCGATAATCGGCTGTCCCTTGCGTAACTTCCGCCGAATCCTTGCCATTTTCGTCAGGAAACGCTCTCTACGCTAAACGATCGGCGTGGAACAAAATTCCTCTGTCAGGAATCATGTACGCTTGCATAGCATTCGTGTGATTTCCAGTCCTCATAAATAACACGAATAACATTGCCACTACTGTCACCAGAAACAACTCTAAACTCGAAGGAGAATGAGTATTGAACGAATATGAGAAAGCTCAACTTTGGAAACAATGAAATTTCTTCTGCAGCCATTTCTAAGTTGCCACAATCTTCAGACGTTCACGTGATTGATGCATATTTATAGATAAATCTTATGAAAGGTATTAGAATTTTATTTTACATCCACTGTTTAAATTAAAATGTGACACCATTGACTGGTTCCATTATGCATAAAGAAAATTGTGAAGCAATTTTTCCATATCGTGTACAGAATGTAGAGGCTACATTATTCATAATTTTCACAAGACAATCAAGGTAAATGCTTTACATACTGCATGCACCAGTACATAATAGCAAAGTCATAAGTAAAGTATCATAATGTGGCCAGGTGTCCAATAATCTTTAACTAATATCCATAATCTAGAACTCCCTAATCTTTAACCTAGCATAAAACTTGGAAAACTTGAATAATTTAATTCCTTTCCACTCACGCAACTGTAGAGCCACTTTTTCCTATTCCCGAAGGAACAGGCACGGCAGCAGAATCACGTAGCCCGTTTAATGCAAAATCCTTGTTGGACACGTTCATCAGCCCCTACCCGCGCTCGCACCATCAGTCGGTCACTCGCCCCCCTTCGCAGTTCGCTCCTTCTTTTATCCGTTCAATTAAGTCCACGCTAAGAGAGCAAGGCCCAGGTCGCTTCCTACTTCGCCTGCTTACTCGAGCGTTAATTTAATTAATGGTCCAGTACCCTTCCACGTTCCAGGGAACAGAGGCCGATCGTCACGCTCCTCTGCCGAACGTTATCGCTACAGTCAAGTGTCAACCCGTCCACCTCCCCCCGTTCATCATTCCGATCCAACGAATTAACGCCACTCGTAAACGGCCGTTGAGTTATCGGCGACGTAGGTAACTGAAATTATTGCTAAATCCAGCCGCGTTCCTCTGCCCCTCCATCCCACCGCGTGGCGCTGTCGTTTATGCCGGCGAAATTCCTAACTCAAGATCCACGATCGTGAGAAGCCGTTACGACACCCATCGCTCCGAGACAAGTGGACCAGTTTCAGGGTTCGGCGGGAAGGGGAAAGGGCGAGCTGGAATTCAACGGAATTATTGCCACACTCGAGCGTGTTGCGGGTAATGCTGTGAGAGTGCCACCGGTGAATAGGTATAGGGTAATTGTGGGAGAGATGCCGCACTCGGAGAGACGCCGCACTATCGGTATTTCAAGGATATCGGTAATAAAACACATCATTGCCGATTTTATTTGTTTAAGGCTGTTCATTTGGGTTAGTTTGTCAAGCCGGAGCGTGTTTCCTGTATTATTGTTAAAGATTTTGCTGTTTTTCGAGGTAAGCCTAGCGTACTTTGCCTGAATAGTTATACCTACGTCGCGTCTATTTTCACTAATATAGTAGCTAAAAATTCATAGTTTTTCTTGAATGGGTTACTTTCGACTTAGCATGTGGAAATACGAAAGTGCGGCGCCTCTCCCAGGCATTTCGGAGAGACGCCGCACTTTTATTTGGGATAGATGCCGCACTTTGATACTGTACTGTTTCGGAAACTAAGTCGATTTAAATGATGTTTTTAATGTTTAAAATACCGAAAAAGTTTTTTAAAATAGCTAACGTGGTATCTCAAGGCAAATTATTTATTTTTAAATGAATAATCTTATAATCGAAATATATTTGTGGACTATGTACTCTTTTTCACATTTTTTTTTATTTTAATCTCAAGATGCCAACTGAATATAAAAAAAAATTCGAAAAGCAGATATAATATCTGTTCCTACTGTACCCATTTAATTTTCCAATTTTATAATTGTATAAAGTAAAAATGTTTCATATTACTTTGTTTTTATTATTTTTTTATATAAAAAGTTAGAAGTAACAAGTTTAAATCGAAAATTAAACGTGTTTCGAAATGCGGCACCGCTCCCGCATGTGCGGCGTCTCTCCTACCAAAGGATGTTTTTAGTTTCAATTTTTTTAAGGGTGACAAATATTAAAATTTTGATTTTCTTTAATGCTAGTAGAATCACAAGATGTTGAACTAATAATATGTATCTTTGGAAAACATTTTCATTGCAAAATTTAGACACGGTGACAATTTTGCGTAACGTGCGGCAACTCTCCCACAATTACCCTACCTAGTCGAGCACTTTTCGCGTGTCGGCCGCGTTTCCTGGAAACCGTCATTGTGACAAAGCGGGGCTGCATCGCGGACAAGGCAGCCCCGATCCGCGGCTTTATCGACGCCAGCTCGGGACGAGACGGCGCGGCGCGGCGCGCTGTGTCCCATCGACGCCGGCGTTCTCACGTTTCGCGAATCGGTACGCAGCCAGCGGTGACGCAATGCCAGCTGCCTGATTTCCATTCTTCCCGGTGCTGCCGGTTAGACAATCGTGGCCCCCAATCGTCGGGCCCGTTAACGAGATCCGTAATTAATAATAGTCGCGCGGAAGTGGTCGTTTCGAGCGAGTGTCTTTGTAGCCGTGGAACAGTCTTACGCGGGTATTCCATTACCGTTAAGGCGAGACGCTGATACGAGGAAAAGGGAACCGGAAGGCCCCTTCCTTTCTGGGTTTATCGTGGCTGCAGCTGGGTATCATCTTGTGCGAGGCTACTATTTTCGGGGATTGTGTTTTGTGTTGTAGGGGGAAGTTGAGGAAGTGACATAGATGCGGCAGGTGTAACTGAGGAGCTGAAGTGGTAAATGGTTTACGAGAAATCAAATGCTTATTTAGTTACTCATCGTTTGTGACGAAAACTGGAAAGACATGTGAGGAACCTAAACGACTTTAACCATTGGTCCATTATAGAATTCTGTTCGCACGACTCTCGGAATAAGGTGATGCAGTAAATATCCAACTCGTTTTGGTATAAACCCTTTATGTCCTTAAAATAGTGACGTTAATGCTTGATGAATAACATAACTAGTTTAGGGTAGGTCAAACCAGACACATTCCTGAGCAAAAGTAATCGCTCGGGAGTGGTATTTCGCTAAACCTTGTGCAACTCGAAGCGTTGATGGCAACCAGAGTCCGCCTGCTACCAGGAGCAAACTTTGTCTCCTGTCCCTCCACTGTCCCATGACCCCTGCTATCACCGATCACCGTGGCATCTTAACGCCCTGCTATTACGAGAGAAGTGCCCGTGTAAAGGTCGTTGCGTGTGTCTGCATCACGGTCCAGCCTGGTCACTGCAAATCGCACTGGCGAACGGACATTTATGCGTACACGTACACTGCCGTTTATAATTAATTATTAGAGCACCTGCTGTATTTCCACAAAATGGGGTTACCAGGGGCCCCGGGATATTTTAATGTTATATACTGACGCTAACCTGTCAATAGACGCTTCCACTCCTCACTACTCTTCCATTTCGATTTTCTTCATGTGAACGAATGCCATATGCTGTGTAAATATCTTCTCTGAAGATACCTAAAGTGAAATGTAAACGGATTTGTCGGAAGCGTCAACTGGATTTTGAAATATTCCAATTTCAATTTGATACACTCTAAAAGTCTCAGTGCCGCTCTATAGTTAAAATAGTAAATAAAGTGAACTTTATTAGAGTTCATTAATAAATTTGTAACTTTCTGTTGCATGTAAATTTACATGTACATATTATAATTTTGTTTTTATTTGTGTGTGACAATTTATTACTATTAGTATTATCGTTTTAGGTTTAATTGAGGCTTCATGAATGTTGGAATAGGTACTTTGAGAATACGATTACCATACTTCATGATCTGAAAATTGCGAAAATCTTCGAACCAAAAGTATTTTTAAAGTTGAGTCTCGAACGGAGGCTCAAACAAAGTTTTATTTATGCCGGCTTAAGACTGTAGTTAAAGAAATAATTGAAACTGTTTATTATTAATATCGCGTGTTTCTATTCTCATTCGTAACGACTGATTGGCGCCATCTTCGGTCTTAAATAGATCGCGGAGCGCGAGTTGTCATTGATACTTGTCCTTCGCAAAGGTGGACCCATTGTTCGCTGCCACCAACGTAGCGAGTGTCAGGTGTCGATTCACCGTCGTTATAACGTGTTATTGTCTACCGTCCCGTCGAGTAGGTGGGCCTAACTATTGTTCCCCACCGATATCGTAAGCGAGAATATTACACCCTAATTGCTTTCTATGAAATCCCAGCGATCCAACTGTATGATTTGTTACCGATTCTGGCGTCGATACGATTCATCTAGGGAAAATTCAATGAAGACATCCTATGTCCATCCTGTTTACAATTGATTCTCGTATACCAGAAGCGTAGAAGAGCAAAATACAGAATACAAATGGATGGAAAAAATCGCTACGATTCGTAGTAACTTTTTCATCCAGTATCGGCACTTAAACTGATCTAGTTACCCATTCCGCTCTCTGTTTTCGTAATCCAATATTCCCTTTTGTTTACGTTCCACTGATACTCGGACTACAGTATTGCAGCTCGAGTTTCGTATTTTTACATTACAGCGATCAATTACGTAAACAGGAAAGTGGGTGGTTAGAAATATTTTACAATACCGAAGAGAAGAAACCGGAGCAAAAGGAGCTTCCATTTATCCGTCCCTACTAAGTATTCGTATCAGTCTGAAATCGACGATCGTATACACGTGTTCCTGCGTCTAAATACCGATCGAATGTGGAGATCGTTTTTTTTTTTTCGAGCGACGCCCCTACCACGAGATCTCCCCTTTGTTCCATTGATAATAGAATTCATCTTTGGTTCTTCCAGCAGGAGAGGGGCTGCTTCTTCCCTGATTTTCGGCAGTTCTTTTCGTTAGACGACCCCTGTATGTTCGCGAAACGAAGAACGCCACTTCTAATTGGTCACCGTGGTGATGTATAGGCCAGCTCGGATTGGTCCTATCTATCGGGCTCATCTCTATCCTTTCTGCTCGCCCGAATCTCTAATGATCTCGCATCCAGCCTCTGCGATAGCCAATTTAACGATTCCATGGCCTATTTTCTACCTTTAGCAATTCATCCTTAGCTAGCCTATTTAGCCCGCTATTGTGTTACGCGATACAGGGTGGTCCCTGTGCCTTCACCGAGAGCACGATGGGATGTTGGGACTCTGAACCCCTCCGGTGGGGATTGAAAAAGTGTTTGGACGCTTGAATGAGGTATAGAAGTGCAAGACATTTTTCAAATAGTTAGGCTTTAAAGTGATTGACTGGGCATAGTAGAGTGTATTCGTGAATAAAATTAATAAAATGAACGTGACCTCGAAATGTGGGAAGAAAGGGATCTTGAAGAGAGGTTTCATTAATTGCCCTATATGTCGCTGCGTTAAGTACGAATAATTTGTTATCTTATCACCCATAAAACTAATTCAAAAGTGTAATTTATTACGAAAGCTATAGTGTTGCTATCATTTTCCATTCTGTCCCACTTTCGTCTTTCATATTCATTCATCACTTACAATTAGTTTCTCTAATTCTAACAAAGAATTTGTACAACTGAATGTAATTTTTCTTCATTTCGGTGCACGAAACTAAATTTGAAATGTGATGAGTTTGAATTTATCCTCGTGTCTTTTTTCACCCACTCACGTTGTCAATTATTTAAAAAGAAAACACTAAAGACGTTACCAGCAAGTGTATTACTCGTCCCCTGATATTATGTTAAATGCATAGCTAAATTAAATAAATACTACATAATCTTTTCCTCTGTCAAAGTATTCTCATCGAACTGTCACCTCGATCACTGTCCCTGACTCATTCAAAAACACGTTGAAAAAACGAAAGACGCCCGGCACTCGCGAGCTGTTGTTTATAGTCCCCTTTACAACCAGAGCCGTCGTCCTAATTTAAAACACAGAGACAGCCCATTTACTCTATCGCATCAGAGAAAGATCGTCCATCTTTTGGCAGCGCCATTTAGAGGGCCCTCTTTATGGGCCGCTATTTCCATCCAGCTTCGAGAACTTCTGCCCCATGCAGCGGGGAGAGGACTAACGACGTGGTTCGCGCTCATTATTGTGCAAAACTGGCAGGATTATTTAAACGGCGGGCGGCAGCGAATTTACGAGGTGCTCTCTGTGAGCCAGGGTTAACCAAATAATATGCCTCCCGTAGTTCGATCCAGGAACCGTATCGATACATCGCGTTAAGCACACAGTGGTGCAATGATGGACGGCGACGTTCAGCCTCTTTACGACCGTGAAAAATGTCTAATAACCGAAACAACTTCTGGAAACCAGGTCCCCATAGTTTCATCTTAGGCTATGGGACTCCTCAAGTTTATGTGGACTGAGATACACCAGCTCCTAACTGCATCGATTTCTTCTATTCCTTGATTTATGGGACAGACAAGCCCTGGATCCAGTCGAGAATTTTTGTCGGGAATGACACATCTTCCGAACCCTTTGTCGGAGGATTATGCGGGTAACGTCTGATTATTCGTGGAAGATAACGAGGGTTCAGGGTGACAGCCATTTGTTAGTTTTATGATAAAACGAGCGACGTTAATTTTGGAGAGTTTGTAACAGGCGTTTAAAAAGTAATGATGCCGTAGTGCGATACTCTTGGAGATGAGGATCGCTGATTCATAATATCTAGAGTCATTAGATTTCACTTGGGAATGCGTAATATGGAATTATTAAATTCAGTGTCACCCTGCTAAATGTCTATGATTCGAGTAGTCGGCGGTGTGTGAATATCGACGTTAGTGTAATCGAAAACTACCTGTTGATCTCATCATGAATAGCAACGAGCTATATTCTTCTCTTGCCCACGATTACGTTAAACTGGTTCCCTAGAAATTTACATTTTAACGCTGCCGCGAAGATATTCTGTAAAGGGTCAGCCCTGCTCGAGTGTTCTTAAACGGTGTTTATTAGTTCCTCGAGCAGGATGATTTCAGCGATTGATCGAGAGATTTAAAAGCACCTGATACTTTTTCACGTCAATATTTTCTAAGGAGCATCTAATGTTCCATCAATATTTACTTTAAAAAGTCACAGACATAAATGTATTATGCTGCATATTTCACGTAGAACTACGGTTGTGGCTCTGACGCCATCTGGCAAGGGAAGTTCGGTTACCCGAACATTCCGATTTTTTTATAAACTGTGCAGATTTGTAGAGGACCTCGACAGAAGTATCTGGAATTTTTTGTTTGTGCCCATTTTCGGGTTTTCAGAATGAAAACGCCCCCTAAAGGTTAATGAATATGTTCCTATTTTTCAGTATATCTTGAAACGATATATAAAAAATATGTTGTAAGTAAATACAAATTTTACAACAGTTCTTGAGTACAATCATTTGCAAAATGTCAAAAAATACGACGCAAAATACAGGGCGATTCTCT
Source organism: Andrena chrysosceles (assembly GCA_963855975.1). Classification (NCBI taxonomy): domain Eukaryota; kingdom Metazoa; phylum Arthropoda; class Insecta; order Hymenoptera; family Andrenidae; genus Andrena; species Andrena chrysosceles. The sequence goes on along the minus strand of OY979766.1, from coordinate 617,137 downwards.
AGCAAGCGCCGTCAAAGGCTCTAACGCCAGCAATCACGTCCCTCGCTGAGTTTCGTGATCTGCGATACTCGAAATCAGCGGAGCCATATAATGTTACGCACTAATTGTAAATAGCGGCGAATCTCGAATTTTGCATTTCTAATCAGATCTTTGCGAAAGTGACGCCAATCGATTCCCGATGTTTTCCCGATGGAATTTGCCCCAAGAACGACATAATTCGGACCATTATTAAGGACATCGCGTAAAAAAATTGATTTGCATAATGTAAAATTAGCCCCGTTAAAAATAGCTCGATTTATACCTATAACATTTTGTATGATTGTGGCGAAACCCGGCGAAGATGAAACGGCGCCGCGCGGTCGAACGAGAGATACATAAGTAGGTATGCTTATACATACATACACTACATTCTGCCGGGCCGTGCTCGCTGCGTCGAGCTGAAATCAAATCAAATCTCGTTCGTTTTCGCAACGCTGTCAGCTCACTCAGAATCAACTAATAATAACGGTTCATATAGTTTTAGAGCAGTGTTCCTTCCTTTATCTAACGCTATAAAAATCATCTCTCTATCTCTTTCCGTTTGCGAGCAGTAACGGCGCAATCGGGTTGCATATTTCGTGACATCCAAGTCACAATTTGGGCCCCCATAGCCGTTGGATACCTACACACTGCAGTCAAAAACAAACCTAGCAACGAAAGATCCTGATCTACAGAAGAATTTCCCAAAACCTTGCGCCACTCAGTGCTAATCTTTAACCAATCTTCATCAAAGTGTTAATAATCTATAACGCTAAACTCCGCATCGTACTTCACGCACAATCAATTTCAAAGCTAGCTTGCAGACCCAACACAGCTCACAAACTTCTCGTCTATTTCACAGAGCACTGCACACCGCCGAATTCCTCGCCCTCCTCTCTTAAATGCCCAGTGTTTACGATCCACATAAATCCTCCAAGATTCAATTAACGTTCAAGCACACCGGTGGAATGATGCATTGCACCGAAACGGTCCAGTTCGAAACGAATTTCGAGGTGGTGACCTGCCGTAGCCTGCCTTCCACCAGCGAGAGTACGGACGATTGGAAACGGGCACGGGCCCAATCGTTGGGCCAGGTCTGGCGAGCGAGGACCCCGAAGGAGTTGCATAGGGGGCAGCGTGGAATCCATCGCCTGGCCCCGGTCGTGGCATTCGCGATGAGAACTAGAGTAGCCCCAAGGCCCAGACGCGGGCCCTGTTATACGCCTGTACCGCCACTTAAGGCCCCGGGTCTAGATTAGGGAATTCAGACGTTCAGGCCCGGGCGTAGCCAATAGAGGGCTGAGGTCTTCGAGCACCTTTTTTGTCTAGATCCGGGGCGTAACGTCCTCTCGGATATCGGGCCCCTCGTTAGGCCCCGCGGAGGGTCATCGTTACGAGCCAAGTGACCGTGTAAAGGGAATAGCCGCCATAAGCAGTTTTATGGCGAGCATTAGCTGATTGGTCCTGGGACGATCGCGGAGCAGTCGTTGTAAATTGTGCGGCAGCTGATAAAACTTTAGGGAAACTTTTAATCGGGAATTAACATTGGGGCTGATTAAAGTTCGGAGACAGCTGTGGTGGGAGTATGGGGAGTAGATTGAGTGTTTATTTAGGAGGAATGGAAGAATAAAATTGACGATTTGGATAACTAATTTCATGGTTCTATCGTTTATGAAATTATTGTTATAGATTCTATGGTCCCCTGAAATCCAGGGGGACTTTGAATCGCGGAAATTTCGAAAAATGATGCAGCAACTAACATCTGACAAATACGAAAAAATGAAGTGTTACAGCAGCAGCAAGTGTATGAAAAAAGTTAACGAAGATAGATGCCTCTGATCGGTACCCCGTCGAAATCGACGCTCATCACTCGGATCATGAATCTGCATCAACGTCCGTTCCCCGTGTCTCGTTTAACTCGTCACCGCCGTGACGGGGATGACGATGTCTAAATAATCAATGCTGATCATTTGATTGTTTAACGAATGATAGCTGACAATTTCGTGAATCAGCTTTACCCCCGGAGGGCCTGAACGGGGCTCGTTAGGCCGCGGCCTAACGAGTTAACGCCCTAAACGCAATCATCAATCACCATTAACCCAGGCCATTCGATCGTCTTAATCGTTTCCTAAAATTCTGTATACCGGATTCGTAAATCCTTCAAGCCCTGGCCAGGGGAGAAGGGTCGATTAAAGTCAGCTCTGACCACCTAATTGTAATTTCTCAGCCGCTGAACGAGCTACGCCGGGCGGAATGAACACGTACCCCGATGGCCACGAGCCTTTCAAACGAAACTCATGAATCATTTCCCGGGGAAGACGCAGAAACTGTCTGCAACCGCGTGCCAAGAGCGGCTTCATAACTCACCGAATTAACGACGTAGACCGATAAATCTGGCGATAAATGGGTCCGTTTTAATAATCCTCAGAGGTAAGGAAGATAGAAGAAAACCTAATCCTTCGTATACCTTGATGTAATCGGTCTCCAATTATTGAGGTTTATTAGAGAGCTGCATGTATTCTGGGTAAGTTTCTACATTTGGAGAATCTGTGTTATCTTGGATTAGTGAATAATCTTGCGTGGTATTTAATTAGAGTATATGATATATTGGGTGGAAGGAGTGTCTTCGTGAATGAAGATGTTGAAGAAAGTTTGAAGGATCCCTGCAATGGGAGGTCATAAATTTCTTTTGTAAGGAAGACATTCGAGAAGTGTTGATTAGTGTATTACATAGACATGGCTGTTATATATTATTTTTGCTAAGATTGGATTCTGGGGAACAAGAACTGCGCTGAATTCAAAGGAGGATTTCAGGTACCATTCAATTCCAACATTCAATTCTGAAATCCCTTGCTCGGCCAAAAACTTAACTGGAGACTAAGAAAAATTAGCAAAGTGCCGTAGAAAAGAAAAAATCGTGTAGGTATTAAAGTCTTTAAGGGACACCTCTTCCGGATGAGTCCGTCCAAGTAACCAACACGATCTGCTCGTTGCTTGATCTCCCGACGGCCTCCAGGAAGATGCCGTGGAACCGTGGGCCGCTTTCACGTCTAGAAAGCACAACGGAGCCATAGACTTCCTAGACGCGGCATGCTGCATTCCGTGAAACTGGCGACCCGACGGCATGCAGCGAGCAGGATGAGCCCCGTCTGTGCACCGTAATCAGGGACACGCGCTCGCGATCCATGGCTGACTTTAACCCAGGAGGTTAAATACAGCTCTTCCTGTCCCGCTGTTTCTCCTTCTTCGCCGTTTAGTCGCGAGCCCTGAACGAAAATCTGGCTAGATGATATTGGGAACGCCCCAGAGTCTCTGTCTTAACACTACTTAGGCTCCGGCAGCTTATCCTAGTATATTTATTACAATATTTGTATATCGTGAGTGCTACTATACTCGAGCTAATTAGCAAGCAAGTTCTATATACGCTAGAAATATGCAACATATGAAAAATACACAAAATAAAAAATATATTTTTAAAACCCTCTAATGACGAACCCTATTTCTATCAAAGTCCCACCTATTTAGTCCTTTCCTATAAAAATATATATTTGCATAAACCTCCGCAGTCTACTTATCACCGATGCAGCCTTAAACTCTAGAACTCAGAGCCTCGCGTAGCCCCCACCACGTGACGTGATATTTAACACACTTGCAACCCTGAATTCTAACGCCTGAAAGGCCTACTTGACCACCATGTCACCACAATGTTCGATTTATACATAAAACCCTTTTATGCAATCCCAAGGAAGTCAGTTAAACTCCGATCTAAGATCACGCTGAGCCTTTGTTGAGCAGCAGACTGGTGACCTACTTGTGTGTAAAGAGCCTGATACAATAAACTTTTCATTTCTCTCTTCGTTGCCAGCTCTCTCGATACCTTGGAGCAAATGTCAGCAGGAAATTTCTCGCCAAAGGAACGACCTTGACTGTAAACATCAAGGAAACAGGCGCAGCCTGGACACGCTTGACATTACACGTTCACACACACGCCCTGACCTTCGTTCTGAGGCTGTGTCCATCCTCTTCGATCATCTTCCTCCCAGGCTGCAGCCTTGTACGTTCATTATTGCGGTATCGCAAACAGTAGTCGCTTTCAGCTGGGATCTGTCACGGTGAGTGTTTTCTCACGTGTCCGCTGTATGCTAATTTAGCAACAGGTAGTAAAAACGGCAACCTTTTAAGTCTTATCTATACTCTGTTTTAACGATGCCTGTATCTCTTTTCGAACGTTTTATATATTTATATAATAACATGCACAATTATTGCAGTGGGTACTGGGGGATCTGTGCCACTCAAAGATCGAATGAAACTGTTGCAATTCTTAATTAGTTATGAAATAACAGGAATTTTGTGACTATTATCTTTTCTATTCCAAGAAAATAGTTAGAAAGTGAAGTGTGTTCATTGAAACTTTTTTTTATTCCATACATTTTTGCGTAAATACCTAAGAAACTTTTATTTTTTTAAAAGAAGGAAAAAGTTCCAATTAATTTTTCAATTTTATTTTTAGCACTTACAGTGTTTTCTACAAGGACTCTTCAATTATGTTTGGAGGCCACAGTGAAGTGGAAGTAGCTTGTTCTGGGACGACAACTAGTACGAAAGGAAATTCACCTGACCGGTGTTACGTTACCGAGGCGTGGGCATCGGACAAAGGTCGTCTTCCCCGTGACACCGCTGACGAAGTGCTAATACACATAAATAGTCTGGCCATCAGCTCGGAGACTCTCGTGGCCTTATTCTCAAGATCCTCTCACCGTCCTTTTACGACACATGCACAGGAGAATGTATAATTTTCGAACTTTCCCGCCAGCCTACACTGCCCTGATCGATCTGCACGGTGCCAAGATGACACCATCTGCGTTCCAAATTCGTCGAAGCTATTATGTGCAGGTCTCTGTGATGAAACGAGCTTGCCATTACCCGTGGTGAAGATCGTACCATTGGGTTGCACCAAAGCTATTACCCAAACGCTTTCTATCGAAGGGCACCTTTATATTTAGTTTCTACAGACAAGAATAACTCCCGGGGCGCGTTAATTAGTAATTTGGTCATTCTCTTCTAATAAATGCCGAAAATTTTTGAAGCGTAATAGATTTTGTAATATGTATACGTAGACCCCCTTAACTTAGGCAGTCGTTCTCTAAGACCAATTTAGAAAATAGATTTTCCAGATCAGTGGTAACATGGTTTATCTTAAATGAGGGTATTTCCATTCGATTTTAATATTTTCTTTCGACTTTGAGGATAAGCTGAAATAAACTTCCTAAGGCCTTCCTGGTTTATCTCCTCAACCCTTGCTCCAAAAGCTTCCCAAAACTCACTGCAATGTCTTAGCTAAGCTCATTGTCAGTACCAATCCAATACTATGTAGTTCGGTTTCCAGCTCATTAATAATTCAATGACAAATGAAGCTTTGACTGAATTTAGTACTGTTTCACTTCACATATGATTTAGCACAGTACCATTCATCATTAGTCGAATATTTAATTAAATAACTCAGATGTTTCATTGTCTCCATTGTAATGTTAATCAAAATTTCTGAAACTTCTGAAGACTAGGAATAAAAAGGATACTCGCTTCTACGAACGACCACTGACCGTGTTACGTGTTGGTTACGCGATCGCATCCATAATGCAAGAGATCAGATGCAACCGCTGCATCGTTTCTCGCGTCGATGAGCACACGTGTATACCGATATGTTGCAGCACTCCGTTTGCCCATATTTGACGTACAATATCAGTGCAGTGTGCGGTGCAAATCGTATCTGAAATGTTGCTAGAAAAATCCTGGATACGTACTATGTTCAATGTGGGTATGTCTGGTAGAAAGATACTATCCTCGAAAGTAATAGATGCTTCACAACAGTACACTTTCAGATGATGTATCAACCTGTCTACTTTGCCAGTACAATGAAACTAGTTGTGGAATTTTTACCTTCTATGCTTGTAATGGATCCGTAGTAGAATTTCCTTCAACATTTTGAAAACACGCAAAGTGCTAATAAAAGTTATTCGCGATGAAGTAATTTGATGGTGTTCAAATACACTTGATTCTGTTTTTACACGATTTTGATTTAACACGATCTAGAAGAACATTAACCCTTTGACGCCCGAGGTACTTAGTATCATATACCTATACGATACATTCCTTTTCTTTACTGTTTCGCAGTTTGCACTCAAATTAATTCCAATTTCTTTTCTCACATCCTCAAATTGATTCCAATTTCTTTTCTTACATCGTCAAATAGATTCTACCTTCTTTTCTTATAACCACTAATTGATTCCAACTTCTTTTCCCATATCTCAAAACTAATTCCAATTTCTTTCCTCACCCGCTGAAAGTGATTCAGATTTCCCGTCATGCGGCAACTGTGACTCGATGCGTTCCAAAGACCGTCACCGTCTCAAGATAAGTACGCGCCGCGACTAATACACACTTGCACAGCGTCGCACTATGCACGATGCACGATGCACGATGCACGCGATGCAATTACACTATAACGCACGAGCGATTGCACGCACACTGGCGCACCGGATTAAAAGGCACGGCTGCATTCTGCGGATCGGAATCCCCACATTGGGAGCGTGTAACTGCGCGGATTAGTGGCCGCGAATCGTACTGCTCGTGTCATACGGCGACGTTTACATTGAAACGCGAAAGTCGGGTACAGATATCTCGTTACAACGGCGTCGTTTTCACCCGCTTTTTTCCCACCTTTCGCTTTTACATCGCGACCAATCGACAATTACATTACCTACTGGAAATATTTATTGCGTCACCCCCAAATCCACGTCCTATCAAACAATCTTCGTAATTCTATCATTGATCAAGTAGTTGGTATCAAACGTATTTTAACCAAATTTGGGGCACTGTATGTTTACTTAAGAATCGCGGAAAAATAGTTTCCGCATACTAATACCAAATGAGGTGCAAGTGCATGCACGTTAAATATTCGAATTATACAATAAATATTTCCACTCTAAAAATTTAATCAAATAATTTAATTAATATTTATCAAAACTTCACGGTTATAATCTACGATAGGAAATCGTTTATAGAGACTGATCGAACGAGTCGTTTTATGGGAATGTCTTCGATTTATCGATCACCTTGGGACACATAGCGGTTCATGATAATATTACGAATGCGTTACGTCAATCACTGGTTGTGGAAAAGTGTAATTGTGTTCGTGGGGGATATTGCAACTGTGGATATTTACAACATTGTAAATTTGGAAGATTGCGAAAGATCTTCTAGGGATGATTGAATTGAAAGGGAAGAATTTTAATATAGTTTTTGGATCGGTTTGATTGGCTATGCGAGCCCATTTTGGGGGAATTGTTATAATAAATGTAGAGAATATTCAGAAATCAGTATAGCGTTATCGATTACTGTCAAAGAAATCTGGGAATTTGCTACTTACACCGTATCACTCTATATGGTTGGAATTTGAGCAAAAGATTCAGTTGTACCGCGACAATATAATATATTTGAGCTAACACCTCCTCGCTACAGCAAAGAACACAGACAAATTTTGAATCAGTCAAGCAGTTTACCGATATAGATTGGAGTATTCAGTGAGCTGAGGATATTTTCTTTATCCTTACTCATATCGATCAAGTGGACTTTGCGCTGATACCAATATCGATGCTAAAGAGAAGTTATGAATCAAACACTTAGAGATTCGTGACTAACAACTTACCTCCACTGTTTCATGAAAAATTGTACGCACAAAGAGTGCAATGCTGTGCAAGTCAAGACATAGGGTACATAAGTGAGGCAGTGGAGAACAGCGATTGTGCAATGTATTAACGAGGGTCAGGTGTGCCGATAGAATTATTACAGCACGGATTACAGTTGACTGGATATCAACGTACACCTCTGATCTATTGTCAGCGCGCGAGACCGTAGATACTGCCCACTTGATCAGATTCGATCACCTCGTTGCGACAGGTACTGTTCTAAATTAGGATCGCAATCTCGCGACTTAAGCGAGTCACTGACCCGGTAAAGGTTCAAACACACTCGATACTTGAAGGCGGAGTAGGAATTGCTTACAAATATTCAATATCTCAAATAATACCGTCAACTGGGGGAACAATAGAACAACAGCATGTTTTTGTAATATTTTATTATATGATATAAGAATGGGGAAGAGGACGCAAAGCTCGGCGCAGATGGCGCCACTAGCGCAAGTTTTGTGGTTGTGCCCGAGTGCGTATGTGTGAATTGTTTGCGCGCGAATTTTTCATTTATGTATCGTATAAATGGGAATGCGTGCTGGTGGCGTCACGGGTGGAAAAAAGTTGCAGTCATCTTCCTCATTAACATTTTTACATCTGCTTTAAGTATGATATTATGAACATTACATCTTTTGTGTTTTTTTTCAAGTGTCAAAGAGAAAGCCTCAACTTCAATTTATTTATTTGAAAAACGACGGCCTAGTACCCTTAAACACAAATTATAATCTCGCTATACGTTCAGCTACAAATCCACTATTACAGTTACTTCTGACGTTCCTTAAATTTTCATAATTTTCCCTAAAATTTAAGACTTAAAGCTCATTTCTACAATGTTCATACAATTCATCCTGCAAAATCCTGCAACCTCCCATGCTTCCAATTATTATCCACAACGCTACAGAAATACACACTCCCTTTTCAAAAATTCAGAACATCCCAAAGAATCCACGATTACAATAGAACTACCTGTGATCAAATTTCTCAAAACACAAGTGCAAAATACACTTGCACGTTTTCATGGAACGTCAAATATTCCGAAGAGACCGTGTTCCATTTTCAATAGGCCCTGGCATTACCTAGAATCTAGATAATCACCGATCCAGCGATCCTGTGGCTAGGCCGCAGCGCTCAGTTCCAAGAACAGGTAGGGGTGCAATAAAAATCGACGCGTCCCCCTCGAGATTACAGGCGCCGCGGCTACTACGTGCAACTTTTTATTACGCCCCCTTGTTCTTTCGTTTCTGCGTTACGCAATAGTTACGCGTGTCCGCGCAGCCACGCCGCGATGGTGTAACCAGTTATTAATATCGCTGCATCGTGCACGCGAAAGAGGGCGGGGGGGGCCCTCCCCTCACCGTGCATCGAGGGGGTTAATACAACTGTATCGTTTATCAACGACAGCCGCGAATACGCCGAATGAAATACGGTCGGAGTAATAGCGGCTGTAAAAAGCACCGACACCCCGAGGGCTCGATCGATAACGCCTACACACACGCGCCCCCTTGCCTTTAAAAGGCAGCCTAACTCCTCTAAACGAAACCCCTTCGTCCGTGCACGGAATGTATACCACTGTTCCAATTAACCCGTTGGATAAGGGACAGCCTAAAAGTCGACGGGATATACGGAGTTTACCCTTTTCAGCCGTAATAGAATTTTGCTCACAAGATCTTTGTTTTCTTAAAGTCGTGGCGGTAATAAATTATAACGAGGGTTACATAGCTCCTCATTGGACTCTGGGCAAATGGGGTGCTTCTGAAGGGTATTCTGTGAGTTGGAAGGAGGAGTCTTTTAGATCTGATTTTGGATTCTGAAAGAGAGATATTTTTTTATACACGGCGGTTTGTTTTTTTATGGGAGGAGGTTAGGGTTTGGTGAGGTTACTATTGGGGGTTGAAAAGTGTGAAGAAGCATGATGATCTGGGATTCGAAGAAGTTGATACCGTGAATAGGTATTTTAGATGATTTCTACTTCATTCGTATATAGAATAAGATGGAGCTTAGAAGCAAGTGGGAATTTGAATTACACCAGCTAAGCAATTGGAGAATACCTATATTTTAATGCGTTCCGGAGTAGTAGCTGAAATTTAATTCAATAATAGAGAGAATTAAATTATCCTTGCACAACCATTACAGTTATCTTCAAAATTATTTCATCTTGGCAGTACAAATCACCATAAACTCTGACACTTAACCCAACACCTCCCTCAGTTCTTGACCACCTTCCCATACAATTACTCCCAAAGTCTCTCACAGAAAACTCCCCACTGGAACTGGACCCAAAATCCCCAATCCCTTCCTCCGAACAACCCCACCGCGCGGCCATTTTTTCATGCGTGCAATTGGAAGCACCGCAAATTAATTACAAACAAATACTCGAGCATTCCTCTCCAGAGTGATTAATGGCTCGCGCGGAGCGATCGAGTATTATTTAAACTGCTTTCAGGCAGCAACGTTCCAACAACGGAGAACCGATGGACAATGAGGCAGTGAGCAAACAGCACGCGTGGCCATCGAGTCGTCGCATAATGACTGCAACAAGGTTATCCATCGCGGCGTCATCCCACGTTACAACATTTCCGGTGCGTCGGCGCACGGATATGCTGCTCGATATTAAAACCAGCGGAAATAAAAAATAACCTGAGCACTCTCGACAATAACCGCTGACAATAAGCCATTCTGCACCCTTGATTACGACGATTAAATTGTTCTAATAAGGCGGTGCAAGAAGTTTGTGTCACCTATTTGGCCCAAATTTTACACACAGCTGGTCCATGACAGAAATAATAAAATATATGTTAAATAAACAATAAACTCTAATAGGAAAATTAATTCAAAGTTTTACTATAATGAGTACCCATAGCTGTGTGTAAGAAAGAGTTAAGTAGTTTATCATAGAAATAATTAAAAGTTAGTAGGGATGTGTACACATGCACTTTGAATTACTATGTGGCTTGCAGTTCAACAGCTACTACAACTTTGGTTTTCATAAATTGAATTCTCGCGAAACAATAAACTTGAATTTTCAGATACCCTTAGTGTTTACATATGAGAACCTATATATCACAATATTTAAAGTTCACTTTGTTCAACAATTTTCAGTAACAAAGCTCCATGCATTGAATAAATTATCACACATGTCACGCGTTAATCAAATGCAAAATTCGAAGCAAATCAGTGACCCAGACCTCGCGCTCTTATCTTTCAAGAAAAATTGTCCTTGATGGAACGAGAACAGGTCGCGAGGACAATCGTAAAAGCGCGGGATCGCCTATGGCCGAATGAGAGAACACCGAAGCCCGAGGAGCAAGAGGAGCGGGAGAGAGAGGCATAGTCTCCCGAGGTTGATGCTTTTCGCCGTTTTGTTTCGAAAAAAGGGTAGCTGACGCACGCACCGAGATTGTCGAAGAATACAAACTACCTCATTTCCACCCTGTCCTTGACGGAACGATCGCGTTAAGCGAACCTTTAGGCGGCTCGCCTCGGCTCGCAACTAAGGGAACCGAGTCCAGACGCGGTACACCTAAATGGCGAACGACCTAAATATCTCCATTTGTCTTAGGGGGGTCATGAAATTGTAATGGAAGCGGATGACGGTGCGCGGAACAGGAATAAATGATTGGAATATTTGTTAGAGGGAGGCTGGAAGGATTGCCGCTCGGCCGAACAGGAGAATGCGCAGTTCGTAGCCGTGGCAGATAACGTGAAGTAACTTTCAATGTACTACTCCGTGCTGAGAGCATGGTTGCGCCAGTGAAATTCTATTCTGTACACTTTTACGGAGAATTTTAAATATTCCGCCTGGTAAAGATTTACGAAACGTGTGGCGAGATCGTAGTTGGACAAAGGAACATCGAATGGGTACAGTAGTCGATCTTTCTTAATCGTGATTCTTTGCTGTGTTACATAGGTACAGTTTTCGTGACCTGTTTGTCTTCGAGATTTATGAGTATTCGTGGTAGAAGAAGATATTTTTAAATAATGATGAAGAGAAAATTATGCGTCGCATTACAGTGACCTAATTAAGATTCGGCCATGCTCGACTTTCGAGCTGCTACAGTTTAATTCACGTGGCCGGAAGTGACTGCGGTGAAAGAGACAGAAGGTAGCAAGAAAAGCAAAGAGGGAACAATGTTTGTAATACAAACTCGAGGAACTCTTTTGTGAAGGAATTTGTTCAACGCAATAGCCACATTATTCTTCTAAATATTTGCAACAGATTAATGTGTTCATTAAATTGTGAGTATGGTGCTTAAGATACTTAACTAATAATTAGAAATGAAAATTAAACGAAGCTTTTAAGGCGCGAGTAACGTAAACACCCTATTCTAAATAATTAAGTGGTCACTTACTTAAAAAACAATATTTCCTAATGAGTCACTTCAGTACCTATGCAATAGAAATCTTATCATACTAAAAACTCAATATCCTTTCATTAATCCTTCTCTCTGCATCCTCTACTAAATCCTCCACAGTGAGCCCTTCACCGTTCCACCTACCGCATCCACTTCCAAGGCGTCGAAGCATCAACGAAACACTCTGCAAACGAATACAAAGAAGCCCAGCAGCAGTGCAACACACAGTCCTTCCGTGCCTACCGTGACAAAACGCCTGAGGTACAGCAGCCAGCTAACATTACATCAAACTTCGTATAAGGGCATGGGACACCTTCTGCCACTTCCAAAACAATTTTCTACGAAGTCCGCGGCTAACCAACGACTGGCGCAAAAACAATTATCCCCCTTATACGCGCAGTACCTACGCGAAATCCCTGCGCGTTCCGCTTCATTTTATACAACACATTACCCGGGAGTGTCGTAAAGCAGCCGAGTCCCCGAAAGTCCTGTTACATCGCGCGGTGTCGTGCCCGACCAAGGGACTCGCGACTAAAACGGGAGGTGAGATCGAAAAGAAGACAAAGTTCTCACGTAACCGCGCACGTGTTGTCCGACGTGTGTACACGACAAAAGAAAATACCGTGGCACGAGCACGCGCGCACAGTGTCGTCCCATGCACCGTGGCGCATTGGACTCATCCTCGCGCAAGCGTGCACAAGTGTGCGTGACCCTTAAGCTGGGTGCATACGGGTGTACACTGTACAGCGACAAGTGCTGCGAGAGATTTGTGTGGCTGAATATGCATTTGAATCAATTTTTAGTGGGAACTTAAAGACGAGTTCGAAGTTCACGAGTGAAAGAATTGATTTTAATGGGAAAAATAAGGAGGTGTTGATAATAAAGTGATTGCTGCTATCACGTAGGCGCGACTTTGTAATTTTGATTTTTGAATTTTTTTGAGTGTAAAAAGTTAATTTTACTTTATATTTAGCATCAATTATACTACACTGTTTAAATATTTATATTGTATTCGCAATGGTTTTTTTATGGTTTTCAAAAATCAATACAAAGTTAGGAAACTTGGGCAATAGTTGTGGCCCTTAAAGTTTTAATATTGGTGTGGTTTCAAGCAAAACCGAAATAAAATTTAAGAAGAGTGTTGATTTCTATTTTACTTTATTCCTTAAGGGGCCATGACCACCTTGGCCAGATCAAGAAATGTCGCATCTTTGGGAATTTATTTCTAAGTAACAAAATCACTTTTATCGATACAAATTTTTCAATGAAAATAGAGATATCTTTGAATAATATGTACTATTTTTTTCAAATATCAAAACATTCCGAAAACTTTAAATGCGTTTTTCTCGAAACCACGTTTTCCGAAACGGTGTACGCTGTGATTTCAGTAAAACTCTATGAATTTTTATACAATTTTGCACAGATATTCTTAAATGTATTCTCCATCGTCTGACCGTCAATTTTTTCGATATTTTAATTTTACCCTGACTTATGCGTAAATAAAGTCCATTGTCTTACACACGAAAATGAGCTCTTTGCTTCAATGTGTAACTATTTTGTTACTTTTCAAACAATCGGTGGTCTAACCCCTTAAAGAAATCTCTTGAAGATTTAATGCAGTGATTCCCAACCTGTGGGTCGCGAAGTGTTTCCTGGTGGGTCGTCACATTTTTTTAATATTTATTATTAACTTAGAATTATATTCTAAAATACCTATTTTTAATGTGTTTTCTTTATCTTATTAAATTTACCTTACCTTATATCGGGGGAGGGGCAGGTTATTTGAATATTATAAGATGGGATCACGACTCAAAAAGGGTTGGGAAACACTGGTTGAAGATTACAAACTTTTGCAATTTTTAGAAAAATTATTCGAAATTAATCTATATTCTACTTTAATTACGAACCACTTGCTTTGCACATACAACTCCATGTTGATTACGTGATAAAAAAAGTTATTCCTTGCAACCAGCACCACAATTCAAATACACTGCTGAAACATCCGCAGATTTCGTGTTGCATGACGCCCGTCTGGACCCAGCTTTACACGAACCAAGGCGCGCGCGTACAATTACGCGTTTCTCGGTAGGTACGTAATGGAACGCGCTCGCACGCCTTTTTCCGTCACGTTCCTCCTCCGTCGTTGCGCAATCGCACGCGACCTCTTCCTGAATGCGGTTGACGTAACTCTTATCCGCGTCGCGACGTGCACGTACGCCGAGGAAGCGCATCCTCGCGAGAATACGCCCGATAACCGTACACGCCCCATGCCCGGGAACGAAGAGAGGACCACCGACTGCTGTCAGGCCTCGGTTCTGCGAGATTATCGACAACCACCATCTCGATAACGCGCCACGACCCCGAGAGAACAGCCACCTCAAGCACATATTTCGGGACGCGCCAAAAATTCCTTGGATTCCTCCTACTTACGGTACAAACCTCGGTCCTGCTCGCGACAAACATTTTTCACGGTTTCATAGAACATAAAACACCATTAACCATTTTTTGTATCTACTATAGTTTTTGAGGCATACAGTCAGGCCCGGATTAAGATTTTTGGGGCCCGGGGCTATCAAACCTTTGAGGCCCCCCGTGGTTGATTTTTGAGGCCCGGGGCTACATATCAAACCTTTGAGGCTCCCCCCCCCCCCCCCCGTGGTTGAACAGCGGGGGGGGGGGAGGTTTAGTGAGCTAATCGCTTAGAAAGGGGCCTCCCTCGGAAAGTGGGGCCCGGGGCTGCAGCCCCCTCTACCCCCCCTTTAATCTGGGCCTGCATACAGTAAAATAGGGAAACACATTAACCTGGGGGGTATTCCAGGTTTCAGGTTTTCACCCTGAAGAACCAAAATATAGCAGAAAATAAAGATCACTGGATACTCCCATTGAGATTCCTTATAAGCTTGCAAATATTAAAAGAAATCTGAATTTTCGGGTTACCGAAGTCAGATGCCTCCCCTATCTGTCGAGACCCTTACCGCTGCCCTTATCTCCCCCATCGGAGGATCCCAACGTTCCCCGCGATTTTTCGTTTCACGCATTTCCATGCTGTTTCTCTCACGGTAACGAGACGTTCGGCCAACAAAACCGAGAGAACGTCCCGGCCGCGCCACGATGAATCTGCGCCGGGGCCGGAGCCGTAGAAAACAAAACACGCTCGCCACGGCGTATCATCGTGGCGCATCGAGGGACGGGCAACGTTATACGATTAATCTCGAATATAATCACCTAATGTGCCTTATCAAACGGGGCCGGGGAACACGGCCTAACACAGTCGTCCGCGAACACGACGTCCGTTCCGTGTGTACGCATAAGTTGCAGACGGAGCGCGCCATTTTTCGCAGGGATCGGCATAGTTACAGTTGGTTGAACCGTGCAGACTGCAGAGGACAGAGCCAGAAGACACGGCCAGGGGCGGACGGAGAGGGACGGACGGTCATTGGGAATAATCTGTGTGCATTGTCAGGTCTGAAAGATCGATCATAACGTTCCGCTTCCTTATTGCGGGAACCTGTCCATCGGCTGACACGTAAGTCAGAGTTTGCATGTCCCGATAGGAAATCGTTCTGCCGGGAAGGGCGTGGGCATTCGTGCGAGCCCGCCGGCCGCCGCCGCGCTGGCCGGGCCCGCTTCTTTTTCCGGCCGTTTCCTGACAGGGGGCGAACGAAAACAGTTAACCGTCGACGTGACGGGTCCACGCACGCGAAACAGGAAACAGGGGATCGGCACGCGTTCCGTGAGACCCGCGATGTCCAATCGCACGCAGCGCCAATTACGTAATTCAATGGGGACGTTATGCAACCGCGCGGCTCGGAATGCGTGCGGTGAAAACGCGAGTGGACCGCTCGGTGGGGGTGCAGTGAGACGGACGATCAAGTGCTTGGTAGATTTGTGGTGGCTTGGGATGCTTAGTGCAGATTTGTAGTGGTGACAATTTGGTACCTTCACACTTTACAGACTTTTCGGCTTGCCTTTATTGCCATATCGCGTACAGTGAGACAGACTGAGAATGAGGGAGAGAGACCGGGTGCCCCTCTCGACTCATTCACCGCGGCAAGAACGAAAGAAGTAGGGGGGATAGTCTTTATCACATTATTTTTAAATATCTCCAAGAAAGTTTATATTTTTTCCTGTAAGAATATTCGCCCTATCAGCTTAGTTCGAGACAATACTGTACTTGTAAGAATCTTGACGCATTCACAGTCCCTGGTCGAAATAAGGGTCAAGAGAATTTTCAGTCACGCATCCCTTGGAATTTGCAAGATATTAGGTTGTTGCAAATGAAATGGCCGTTTTCTAGAATTTAAACTTCGCGGCTTTGTAGCTTAGCTCTTTTCCGTGCAGATGGCGTTGTATTTGTATAATTTGAAAAGTACATGTCTCAAACGTGATTTGGCGTGTATAATTTCTGTTATATTGTGCAGGATACGTAATTAAGAACCGTTTTAACTGATCATGGAAAAGAAGGATATTCGAATAATTTACTTGTATGAGTTCAAACTTGGTCACAGTGCGGCTGAGGCAACGCGGAATACAAATACTGCATTCGGCAATGGTACTGCAAGTGATCGGACCACTAGGCGTTGGTTCGAAAAATTGCGGTCTGGTGATACATCCCTCGAAGAGGATTCACGCCTATCTGTTCGGGAAATCTCAGCGAGAACGAACATTCACTATTCAACTGTTTCCCGACATCTACAGGCCATGGGGAAAGTAAAACAGCTGGACAAATGGGTCCCACATGAACTTACCGAAAACAACAAAATCCGTCGCTTGGAGATCAGTTCTTCTTTGTTGTCTAGTCATAATAATGAAGGCATTTTACATAGACTAATTACTTGTGACGAGAAATGGATTCTTTATGACAATCGACGACGTTCTGCACAGTGGTTGGATGCGGATGAAGCCCCAAAACATATGCCGAAACCGAACCTTCATCCGCGAAAGATTTTGGTGTCTGTATGGTGGTCAGCAAGGGGTGTTGAACATTTTTCATTTTTAAAACGTGGTGAAACCATAAATTCAGACAAATACTGTCAAGAAATTGATATCATGTATGAAAAACTGCGTATTCAAGAGCCGGCATTGGTCAACAGACGTGGTGTGTTATTGCTTCATGATAATGCTCGACCACACACTGCAAAACAAACCTTTAAAATGTTAGCAGAATTGAAGTGCGAAGTTCTCCCTCACCCTCCTTATTCTCCTGACCTTTCACCTACAGACTACAATTTTTTCAAGCACCTAGATAGCTTTTTGATTGGAAAAGTGTTTCGAGAAGAAATGGATGTAAAAACTGCATTCACCGAATTTATTGCCTCTCGTACTCTGAGTTTCTTTCAGAAAGGCACTGGTGCACTTATTTCGCGTTGGGAGAAGTGTATTGAAGTCGATGGTGACTATTTCGATTGATGAAATACGTATTAGGTTTGTCAAATAAAAGATTAAATTAAAAAATCAGAAACGGCCATTTCATTTGCAACAACCTAATACATAAATTATCTACAGTTTTATAAAAATCTACGTTTTTTGCCCATTATGGTGAAGGGTATATGAACATCGCGATGGTAAAATGATGGACAAAAAACGAAAATGATTTCATTTCCTACTCTCCTCGTGAACTCCCTGCTTACCATATAAGGCGGACAAGTAGAAACGTCCAGTGCGCGATCAGGCATAGGCCAACAGTTCTGGCCGTGGGTGCCTCTAACTTAACTTGTTTCTAATAGTGTTACCATTGGTAAAAGGACTATTTTAATATCGAGCAGAACATTGGAAGTTCAATACCTAATCTGAAAATTGATTGGTACCTATGTATAAGAAGAATCCTCGCTATTTTTCCGCCATAACTTTGGCTGTGCACTATGACGTTGAATCGACACAAATGGGATATAAACATAGGTATTTGAAATTGTACGGTGACTTCTAAAGACACTAATATAATCTTGGAATAATTTACGTGTTTCACCTAGAAGAAAATTAGTTTACAGATATAAGGCTGTAATAGTCTTAACTTTGTTCCCTCTATATATACGAATTCTATTTATTTAAATAATTTATACCATAAGTGCTGCATAAATAAGTGGACCGATATTTAAGGACAAGACGGTGAACAGGTTATTCCTACTGTTTTAAATAATTCATACAGAGTTTTGTAACATTTATAGAACTAGCTTGACTACTCGGCTTCGCCCGAAATTTAAATTCTGATTTTATAAAAAAAAAAATTTTTTTTATTTTTTGTGAAAATGGTCACATTCATTTGGATTAATCAGGCATAATGAGCTGAGGCACATTTTGTGATCCTAGAGTTTATCATTCGAAAGTTTTTAAGCGACAGGCAAACGCACAAACATATCGAAGCTTTCTGCTTTATATATTAAGATAAACTTACGCCTTTAGACTCGAAACGTCGATTGTCATTTTAATCAGCATGGATGGGACACTAACACTAAGTAGTTACACCAACCTCACCTGCAAAAACATAAAATTCAATGATAACTCCATAAACAATATAAAGAATATTAAATACCCCGAATTATGTTCAGTTTCGGGGCATGCATGTACAAAAAATTGAAATGCAGAAGAAAAAAGACGATAGGAAAATATTTTCCAGATAGATACATTTCTTGGCAGCAAAGTAGCAATCTTTTTTAAACAAGTCTTTCGCAAATATAAGGCCATATTTATAAGTCTAAACGTCAAGAGAAATCTAGGCAAACAAATGAACTACTCTTAATAGGTCATGACAAGTATTTCCTCCGACCATACACGCTTTACAAAACTATGATCACGCACAGTTACGTGTAACCCCTTGGAAGAACAAAACAGGAACAACGACCACTGTAGACAAGTGACTATCTGCGGAACTCCGTGAGTACAGTTATGTCATCATCCTCCGTCGTCGCAGGAAGCCACCGCGGGTACCGAATAGAGTAATAATTAAAGAAGATTACAAGTGTCTGAACGTAAAGAGGGACTGTTTCCCCGCGGACAAAGGAGGAAAAGAAGTTGCTCCAAGTCCCTTACATTTATCAATTACTTTCAAACAAAAAGGTCAAATCACCCAAAGTACTAACACTACTAAACTCACAATACAAACTGCAAGATATACACAAATTAAATTTATCAATTACTTCTACATGCTCTCGTAACATTTAAACAAATTCATTAACCTCTTTCAAGCATCCTACCCGCTCCTTTAATCCAATCCCCTTTCCTCAACTCTCCTTAGTCCCAAGTCTACGAGTTAAAAACAGAACTGAATCTAGACCATTCATCACTTAATTCCAGATTTTGTGACAAAACAAACTTGTTACTATTATCACACTATCAACCTACAAACCTAGCGAGTCCCGGACACCCGATAAATCCTCTCAAACTTTCGAATATTCTTGAGAAAACTCGATTGTGGTCGTGCAGCGAGGGATGATGCTCCGCAGATCGCCATAGGGATGGCAATTGGCTGGCGAACGCAAGAAGGACAGAGTCGAAAGCGCGAGGAAGCGCAGAGAGCGCCCGTCGAGTGCGGAAAAAGAAGAAGCACGAGCGAGGAAGAAGAACCAGAAGAGGAATGCTGCCGCTGGTACCTGAGATCGAGTCCTGCTCCTCAGCTGGACGTCGGACGTATTAATGCTAATCGACGCAAATGCCCTTTGTACAGCCGGTTTATACCCGTGTTCTCGCGGCTGCTGGCACAGAAACCGCGCGACCAGTTTCCACGCCGAACGGGGGAAATTCTGTGCACGGCACGGGAACAGGGACGAACCGACGCACCGCGTGCGAACGAACGATTAAATCATATGGGTTTCGCGTAATTGCGAGCACGTGGCCGCGCGTGCCTGTTCCTACCCTCGCCTATCCCCGCGCGACGCTGGGTCCAGGGAGTACGCGCGGGAAAACCCGTGCCATTGGCACGGTATTAAACGTTTCGCTGACACTCACAGCAGTCACAGTCGGCATTAGCCGAGGTAATAATCCTCGGTGATTTCACGGAGGTTTGGAGGATGTATTGGGCAAATTAAAGATTCGTTGATTGCGCGGGATTATAAAGTCTTAGTGTCGGTTGAACTTGAATTCCAGAGAGAGTGGGGAGCTCTTAACGAAGGTCAGGGTGGTGTGATTGCAGTGTGAGGAGTAAAGCCTTCTTTTATATATATTCATGAGTATTTGTTCAGGGGATCGCAAAGATGATTGAAAGGTTATTGAAATTTGTGGTAGTTGTTAAGAAACGGGGTGGTCTTTCCTTCACTCGTGTGATCGGTAACATATTTAAGATTAGATAGCGGAGACAGTTAGAGAAATTTGTTAAATTTGTTAAATTCTCAATTTAGCTGAGGTAGGTACTGCTAAGGTGATTTTCCAGTATTTTACACTGATGGAAAGAAACAAGGAATTACCTATAAAGAGAACAGAAGAAATTTAAGGGGGTAGGTTGCCCTCAAAATTTTCAAAAATTGCTTTTTAGGATGGTTGCATATTCCGCTAGCTGCATCTCTTCTACGTATTGTAAGCGCAACCGGGCCCCGAAATTATAAAAATGCAAGGACTTACAGTAAAACAGGTACGAGCCTGCGCATGAGATCGGATAACTATGTCCAACTTTAAACGTGATTTCCTAGAAACTACGTTTTCCAAAACGGTGAACATAAAATCTTTAAAACCGCTCCAACGACTTGAATGAAAATTTTGCTGCAGAAAACTATTCCCCTCCATGTATAAATTCTTAACAAAAAGATAATAAATATTTTTCCTACAAAAAAAAAGGATAAAATCAGAATCATCAACATAAAAATTGTATTAATTTGTTTATCAAAATTTTGCTTCCTGCACAAGATGGAGACTGTCTTACATATTATAAAAATGCCTCTAGTGTTTTAGGTACGCGCTCTCACATTTATATTTATAACTTTTTCTCGTATAAATATATTTAAAATTTTGTTTTTGCGCTTTAAAGTTAACGAAATGACGCTTAAAGATTAAAACAAAAATTATCTCTATATTCATTTCTTAGATACTTCAAAACATGCGTTTAAAGAAAGACCTGATTTCGGGTTGTTGATGGTAACCTACCCCCGTAACAACTCAACATTCATATCACACTGCCTCCCGCCAATCCGCCAATCGTTTCAAACAATTTACAGATTACACAATTTGATATATCACTAGGCATCGCCAGAGAATTAATACAAGACTCCTCATTAGCGTGTGTCGACAGCTTTCTGCCCCGTCCACCATCAACGAAAGCGTCTCCTCCGTTTCAGAGCGCAATCTATGAAAGCTCACGTGCCCAGCCACGACAAATACCTTTCGCGGCGAGCGCGCGATTAATCAACGGCAATTTGCCTCCGGTGACCTTTGCTTTCCAGGTGAATTCTTTCTCGACGCACTCGCGCCGCGTCCGGGCCACGAGTGCTGGATAAATGAAGAAGAACCGGGCTGGCGATTGTCAGGAGTGGCAGGCAACGGTGATGCCTCGCTTAGAGGAAGAAAGACCGGTCTAGGAAAACTCGAACCTTGACGAAGTGCTCATAAATATGTCGGCGCGAGAGAATGCATCAATGGTAGCCGATGCGTCTACCGCGCTGTAATATAAAGGCGTGTGCACACCATCTGAATGCAATAATCAACCATTGTCTACATAAACACCTCATCCTTCAAATTACAATTCGTTTGAAGGTAAAAGAAACTGAGTGCTAACTAGTAGTCTCTCAAAATAATAATAATAATTCCTTACTGCACCAGCAGAAATTACCAAAATAACAAGAAGATAAAAAAACAAATAGTACAATATACATTCGCAATAAAGTCTCTACTGAGCATATTTTATTCATTTCGATTAATTTTTTCAAAGCATGTTTCACTATTTTTACATTTTACTGGCCATTCAAATTATTCGAAGCCAAGTAGCAGTAGACTAAACCTGGGTTCAAAACCTGAACCCAAACCTTTTCAAAGGATAAATTCCCTTATGTTTATGTTTTAACCAACAATTCTGCAGTGTCTTAAGGCGTTATGAGATCAAGAAAACGAATCATCAACCACCTCCACGCATTTCTGTAGATCGTTCCAGCAGGTGAATGGTGTGGACCTCCCTTAATTCCATTGGCCACGTATTCGAGGTAGCGACAGTGTCGACAGAAAACGAAGAATGTCGCAGTACGCGTTCTATTCAGCCGGCTAGAAGCTGTTGCTGCAGCGCATGCTACCAAACTGGAAATCCATCGTCCGGTATAGCACACCACGCGTCACGTGACGTCCTGCTGCAACAACACAGACTTGCACGCCCGGAAACAACGATGCACTTCGACCACGACAGACCTCTGTTTCTGATAGTACTCCCCTGCCCGTATCACGTGCGTTATCGAGAAGGCAGCTGCAACACTGCTGTACATTGTACAACCATTGGAAGCTGGCTGCTATATGACCAACGCTACTACTGGAAATGGGACAGTGGAGGCAACCAGATTAAGTACCATCGTACTACATCGTACTATCTGTGATAAAGAAATAAAGGTCTATTAACCAGTTAGTATACGAGTGTAGAAGCGAAAATACAAACTGGAGCCAGCCACGGCCTTGACACCACAGAAACCCATAAAAACCACCCGGAATTACCTCAAATTGCACTAACCCATTAGCTAAATTCTTCGCTAATAACCTAGTAGCAGATGCGACGCGAAAGCCAGAATTAAAAAGATTTAAGGAAGATTTAACGAGAGATGTGTTGAGAGTCGGCAGACGATAAAGAGAAAGATAGATCGCAGCAGCTGTACGGAGCAACAGTTCCTGTTACATCGAAGGCGATCCTGAGGATAAGCCAGCTGGTCCCTTTATCGGTCCCTAATCGCGTTTGAACGTAAATCGAAGCAAGGCGTGTCCGTCTACTCCTGCTGGGTACCTAACGTACAGCCGTGAAGAGTTTCCTGGTATAAATCTCTGGATTCAGGGGAAAAATGAGGGACTACAACGTGGACGCGCTGGACACAGCTACTAACCGTCCAATAAAACGACGACCTAGACGTGATCCATAAAATTTCGTTTTAACGAAGAGGGGCTTGGACGAGATTCTTATCTCTCGTTCCTCGATCATTTCAATTAATATGCATTAGTGTACGTGGGCTTTGTAATTGACAGAAATCCAAGTTAATCGCGGAGGGGTTGAGCGACAAACGTTTAATGGTTATTGAATCGACGCCCTCAGCGATAATCCTTTGAAAGTCGGAACGATTATTGCTCTACAACGTGTACGTGGGCTATATTGTAGCATTTAATGTGCCGTTTCGCTGTTAACTTAGCGAATGAAGTCAGCTGCAATGACAACGCGTCCCGCCGCTGTCTCTGGCGTCGTCCCATGGTAATTACCTCTATTCATTTAGTTTAGAAATACACGCGAGTACCTGAACAAACGTTCCGCGGGACTAACTGGCTAAAAGTGTCGTTTCGAATGACGTAAGTCTTTCCTTTTTAAACGCTCCTCAAACACTTGTTCCTAGGCACACAAAAAAGGTGAAAACCCGACATTGTTTGTCCACTGTCGGTCGTTCCAAAGGTGTGGCGACTAAATACAGGCAGCGAGGTATACAAATATGTGCCACACGTGTTCGTGGCAACGGCTTGTCTTTTATTCGCGAACTGTGACACTTTTAACCCTCTGACATGAGTATGGAGGTTGAAACGCGTGTCGTAAGCTTAGAGCATGCGGAAATCCTCCAGTCCCATTTGTTCACGGTACTCGATGAACGCCTACAGGCGTTCTCCGCGAGGCCTTAATTATCATTTATAAATAATCAGTGGACCATTTAAATTAGTGAAATTTTTAACTACTTTTTCGGAATAATGAAAGTAGACTGTAGAGGAATATTTGCAAAATATTGCAAATCTGGAAGTGTTGAAACATTGATAAATTTAAGGATTATGATTTGAAAATTTAATAATTAACCCCGTACTACAAAATACCAGCAACAAAATTGTTCATTTCAAAATTTCCTCACTTTATCACAATAAAAAGAAAATAACACCAGCAACACGGTATCCAGCATGCTCGACTTTTTGCTCCACCATTCCTGCAATGAGTCTGCGATCAAAGGGGCTCAAAGACTTTGTACGATAAAAGCACCGATTACCGTCGATTAGTGATAACTTCCTCAAGCACGCGTGCACGTGTGCAGCATACGCTGGACAGTGAACTACCGGCTTCGTCAGTAAGTAACTCGATTAACATCATCGTCGCGATCATCGACGGCGATTGTGTTAGCATCCGCGCCGATCAACGCAGCGTTCTCCTCTCTGCGAGTCCTTGCTCTCTTCGAGGCGATAGATCAGCCTATGGATCACGCCTCTCTGCCTGCGTAGCACGCGGACCTACGGGAGATCGGCCCTTAAACGCCGATAGATCCATACCTGGAGGCTGTCGTCGCTGCAACTCTATTTCCGAGTCATTCGAACCATACGGAACATTTCCGTTATTAGGGATATGAAATTTTCCGTGGCTAAAAATCTGTGAATTGCACTGGTGCACATTAATATCAAGGCATATTGAAAAAGAAGAATTCTATTAATTAATACTTTAAATGGCCGGAATTTTTGAATAATAACACTCGAAGGTGACCAGGTCTTTCCAAGGGATCGCTTCTGCAATGAAAGTTTGTTGATGCTAATGAAAATGTAAAATTCTGTCGATGGATAGGTGAGGGTTTTGGAAAGTAATATCTACAGGGTTATTCAAGAAGAATATCGGTATTTTGGATACATATAACTTTGGTTATTGAATAATTAAAAATATACAATTTGAATAATCTATTTCTAGAGTTTTAATTATTCTTTTCATTGATAATCGTTTTAGCTTCTATTCGCCAGGTCGAGGGTTAATTAGGTACCACGCGCTCATAATATTAAATTCACATTACCTACTCCGCAAGAAGACCAACACGACAGCTCACAAATTGAAACGATTTTTCTCACAAACCCCCCATCGCCGTGAATTAATCGAATGCGAAGTAATCACAGGTAGGAAGTACCCATAGGGATTAGCAGTACCAAGAAAAATGTGAAAAAATCGCCCAGTAGGATCGAGTTCACGGAGCATCGGTAACGAGAGTTCGAGAGAAATCGAGAGTACAGGCTCTCCAGTGCGGCGTACACAGGGGTTTAAGCAAATTACTTTACCGTTTTTTCTCTTCCTCGTTAACGCTAATCGATTCCGTTCCCTACCCATGGAATTGAAAGTAATTAGCTCTGGCTGGTTAATAAACGAGCTCTGTATCATAGACAACGCGCTGAAACTAATGGAGTTATTTGCTTTTTTAATAATCCACGACTACTGGGATTATGGCCGCGCGCCCATGGAATCAACTCGAACCGACTGGCCGGGAGAGCTCGATACTATTAAACAAGTTACTTTCCCGTTTTTATCGTTAATCTTAATGGGGAAGAGGGGGGGCCCTCTCTTCGGGGTGGAATTTAAATTAACGTACGAGTTTACTTAAGTAGGTGGCCAGCTGTAAATTAGAACTCATGGATTAATGCATGCCTGAATCTTGGTTGTATGTGTGTGTGGGGGTACGTTACACGTTCGTATGCACTGTAAGAGGATACATACCAATAAAATCAGCTCCATTTTTGACAATTATTTATAAAAAAATTCTACATCGTTTGGTGCACGTTTGATGCAAATCCGATAACAAACGGGCGATTTATTATAATAAATGAAAATAGAAATATTAATATTTTTATTATAGAATACTGTCTCGCCAAAAATATAAAGGAAAACTTATCAACTCAATAACTATTACTTATTATGTGAAAATATATATTTTTTCAATTAGCGTTCTCTTTTAAGCCGAAGCAATAATTTTATAAACAGTGTTTTCTAATTTGCTCCAAGTTGGTAAAGATGGAGCTGCATCCCTCCTGCTGCAAGGTCCTCAATTCTCTTGCTACAAGTAGCCTCTTCGATTTTCCAAAACTCCACACCCCGATGTATGCGCGCCGCTTATGTGAGTTGTCGAAGGCCTGCACGTTCAATACTTAATTTATCGATCGATTGATAGCGCACATTCCCAATGCCAGATGCGGACACGAGCAGCAAATCGAGCACTCAATCAAAATTACTGAGACCGACATTTGCATCCAGAATTGGAACTGCACCTCGGGACGCGCGATCCCGAGGATGAGTCGCTCGCGAAACAGCGCGGGACTGTCCATTAAAAAGCGATAAATAATACGACGAAGCGTTCACGGCGAAATGATAAATTCCCGTCGGATCACCGGGACCCAATTGGACAGATAATTGATGGTATTGTACACCGGACGTTTTCATAAACCGTCGATTAGCGACGCGCGAACAAATTGCACCCACCGTTTCGAAGACGATGAAATTAAATACCAACGAGGCGCCGGCAAAATAACAAGTGGAACGGCCGACTGAAAATGTCAGTGACAAATCCCAGAACGTCGGTGGACGCCGCATGCATTCCACGTCGATTAATATATATTTAATCATACATTTCTCGCCTCGTAAATTACGGTAAACATTAACCGCGGTTTAGCTTCACTTTGCATAATTGCCGTTTGAGGGCCGCTTAATATCCAGTATCTTCGCGTTTCCATCAGCTGTATAATTTAATTAGATGTAAAGCGAAAGGGGAACGACAAGCTGCTCCATTTTTCATCGTAAACAGCGAGACTCGTGCTAGTCATACAGATTTCAATACCTATAGAGATCGAAGTAGGTATATTTTGGTCACACACGCACAGAATTTGCTAATAATTCTCCATACTATAACCTGACTCTCAACACTTAACTCACTTGAGCGAGATATCCATCCATAAATTCCTCCACTTTGACTGGCGTCGACGTGTCTTCACACCGAGAGACTTGAATCCTGTGCACCAGAGCTGTTCGGGTATTCGAATAAAGCGAGCCGAGCCTGGCTGACCGACCGGACCGGGTCGGGTACCCGTAAAATCCGCACGCCCCGAAAAATTCGGGTAATTCGAGCCCATAAAAAACTTCAAAAAGTACAAAAATTACGCCAAGTACATGAAATAAAAAAAAAACACAAAAAATAGAAAATAATAATAATTAAAAAATAAAAAAAGATGTTAAATAGAAATGAGCTGCAAGTACATAAAGGTGCTTTCCCGCAGCGTGCAATGGCGACACTTTGTAACACAATAAAAGACCAAAAAAGATGTCCGCGGCCTGAAAGTCAAATACTTGGCGTGGCCAGTCAAGGTATTCTCAGACCATCAATACCCATACCTTCCCTCTCGCAGGTTTTCAAATAATTTGTCAATTTAAAATTCTGACAATATGAGTACATTTTCATTACATTGCGTTTTAAAATAATTCTAAGATCTTTCATCGACACCGATACCTTTCCTCTCACAAGCTTTCAGATAATTTGCCAATTCAAAACTCTGTCAATATGAATACACTTTCATTATTTTGCGTTTTTAAATAATTGTTATTCATCGACACTTTGACCTTACCTGGCCACGCCAAGTACTTGACTTCCAGGCCGCGGACATCTTTTTTGGTCTTTTATTGTGTTACACAGTGTCGCCATTGCACGCTGCGGGAAATCACCTTTATGTACTTGCAGCTTATTTCTATTTCACATCTTTTTTATTTTGTAATTATTATTATTTTCTATTTTTTGTGTTTTTTTTTTATTTCATGTACTTGGCGTATTTTTTTTACTTTTTTGAAGATTTTTATTAATTACCTACTTCTACGCTCTGCAGTATCAAAGAGGTTACACATTAAACAATTTTATTCATTAATGCTCCAATATTCAAAAATTATCTTTATCTCTTTTCACTTCGCTTCATCGTCTTCTCCCCTTTTCTCTACGTAGGTATATGTATAAAATACTTGTGCTGTCACCTGACCTTACTTCAGAGTTACTTTATCACTTACAATCGGGAACTAATGGATCAACTTCGACGCAGTTTTTTTTTTTTTTAACGTGCAGCACAATAATGAATAAGCGGACTAGCGCTCGAAAATCCGAAAAATTATTGTCCAAACGCTAAAAAGGATTAGAACATTAAATGTTGTTAATCTGTATTTTAAAAAATAGTGTGTTAAAATATAGTGTTGTAAAGCTCGTCACAACACACATTTTTTCTATTTACAGTTTATTTATTCGATCATTAATATTTGAGCTAAAAATTATAAACAAAATATTTCTTATAGTCTGAAATCAACCTACCTTATTGAACATTCGTCAGTTTATAACCTGACTGTAAGCTGTCAAAATTTGGAGTAGATTGCATAGTGAAGATTACGATTGACGAACGAAACATGTATTAGTTCGTATTGGCTGAAGGTGTGCGTGTAACGCATATATACGTATTATGTTGACGAAAATTTCGTTGAAGAATCAGAAGAAAAATCTTACCGTTTCCGACTGATCCATGAGACGATATTACAATATCTCTAACATGCGTGGACCAATTTTATTGAATTTGGTCTTATTCGAAAGCTTATATGCGATTTACATAAGAAAAATGTCTTTAAATTTAGAAAATATTGCAGGCGTGATGAGATATTAATGAAATAAGTTTCAGGTAAGGTTGGAATAGCCGTTTTTCGAGTAAAGATACACGGCAGCGACAGTTGACATATTCAGGGTGTTGACATGTACTTGGCGTCGAGACACTGCCGCGTCTCTAAATTTGTTTCGGGCGGGTTGAAAAAACCGGATAGCCCGAATTGCTTCCGAGCGGCTCAGTAGAAGGGGTTAGCTCGAATTGTTTCGAAACAATTCTTCCGAGCGGCCCGAAACAAATTCAAGCTACTCGGATTTTTCGGGCCGCCCGGATTTTACGGGTACTCGGTTCGGCTCGAAAATCGAGTCCCGGCTCGGTCCAAATTTCAAGCTGCCCGAATATTCAAGTACCCGAAAAGCCTGACTGTGCGCGACTTTAGGTACGTTTATGTTGGAGCCAGCGATCAGATCTAAGCAACTACTTAGATGACCAATGATACAAGCGTGGAGAATCAAATATTATTATTATTATTATTATTATTATTATTATTATATTTCACGGGCATCGTGCCCTTTAGTTTACAAAGACAGAAACTTGAGAAAAGTATTATATACACGTAGATTAAAACTAAAACTTACACTTAAGCAACAACTAAAACTAAAGATAGAAAACATAATAAAAAAAAAAAATAAAAAAAAATAAAATAAAACGATACTTTTCCTTCGCTATTATCGCTGTTTTCAGATTTTCACCATAACAGATTTGTTTTAGATAAGTTATGAGACGAAGTGGCTCTTAAATTAAATACAACACGATGTTTACGTTTACTACGTAGACTTTTCCCGATGTCCTATTTTACGGAACTTGAAGATAATAGTAATTCTTCTTCAGAATCATTCAGGTTTAAATGGTAGCTGTACTATTATCATTGCTCTACTATAAACACACAAAAAAAAACATTTTTGTCCAGGTTTTATCGCCGTCTGTTCGACGCTCTTATAATTTCTATCGCAGCTCCAACATAAACGTACCCTATGGCACGCTTCCACGTCTATATATTCCGTACAACATCGAAAGTATTATTCCAGGGTTCCCGAACGCTTCCCGATCTACTTGAAGGGGCATTTCTCAAAATCATACCTCACTCGAAGTATTAATACCTGAGTACTAAAATTTCACGGATAATGTCTCCATTATGCAACAACTGTGTGGCCAAAAGGAGGAAGACAATATTGCACGAACAGGTGCAGATGTGGATCAGCTTTAAAAGCGTCAGCCGTAAGAAGGAAATGGATGAGTAAGAATGATGGAATCGCTGCACCTCGGGCCAACAGTAACAACGGGCAATAACGGCGATACAGTGGCGGATAGAAGCTACTTCCCCATTCTCGAATATTCAGCCACGTATTATTCGCATAATGCAGGCATTACGCGGCGTCGCGAGGTCGAAAGACCTCGAGCAAAAATTCGCTCGCCCGTAACCTCCGCGAAGGCGCTGGCACAACGAGGTGTAGCCGGAACAGGTATCACCGGCTCGAAGCGCAGCACGTCGTAAAGCGTATAAACCCGCGTGGAACGTCGACCGTCGAACGCCGGGAACTGGGCATCATTTTACAAAAGCCAATAACTCAGCGTGGCGAAACCATCATATAAATTCGCGAGCTGCGCCTGCGTTCTTCAACCTTACGATCCTACGATCAGTCAGACCGCCGCGGTACCGCGCTGTTTCATCTGGGACTTGCGTCGATGAAGTTGTACACTTTAACGTGAATTGTTTGACGAAGAGGATTTGTTTGGGATTAGAAGAGATGAAGGGGGTGTCAGCTCTGTGTATAGAGATACCTAGTACCTAGAAGTACCTAGGAATGTACTTAAAGATCACTTGTGTACTGTGGGTGGAAGTATGTGGTATTGTTTTAGGAAAAGATAGCGACGGGAACTTGGAAACGATCACTGTAAGGAAATTATCATATTTACTTCCTGCGGCAGATGAGGTAACTATAAGTCTCTTAGTTCACTATTTGTCCAGGAAACGAAGCTTTATTAGTATTCTAATTACATTGCTTTAAAATGGAAGTGGTAGTTTACAAGGTACTTCCATTTGATCTTATTCATATTAGTAGTAAACTTAGACGTATGTATAGTTAAACAGAAATACAATAAAACCACTGCAGCCGCCCACGTTTATTTCACGATTCATCCACCTGTACCCCATTTTGGGATACCCAACACTAACCCCTTAACCTTCAACAGGAATCATCCCGTCGCTTTCACAAAATACTACCTCGTAAAATATCAAACATCGCCCAAACTGAACAAGTGAATTCGCTAGCCTCCCTTCGCCTCATATGATCCCATCCGCTGAGACTCAACACGGCCATACCTATATATTTGACACCTGTAGGCGTACGGTGCCGTGGCCTACCCTATAAATACGGGGCCCATTCGATCCCACGAAAGAGCACAATGGCGCGAAGCAACGACCTCGTTGTCCTCTGTCGTGTACGGTCATGAGCGCACGAAAGTCCATCCTTTCAAAGGACGTGTGGGCGTCGGCGGTACTTCGCGGACACCCTGTGAACGCGGCAGGGATACAGCAGTGCCGTGTTATACATCGAGGCTACGCAGGGATACCAACGCAGGTAGGACCGGCCTTGGTCCAATGACCTCGCGATCAACCAACAAGCTGTGTCCTCTGGACGACGTAACCATCGAATGGTGAACACTTGGTCGTCCAGGGGTCGGCGAACCGTCTCCAGGCGTTCGCGTCTCCATTCCCGTCACTCGAAAACCCCTGGACACTTAACGCGCGACACGTTCCGAATAATACCGGAAAGTGTCGTATCGCCGATCAGCGGGCGGCCTATCTGAATCGCTGATTAAAATTGAATCTATTTCTTCGAGTCCCTAAATCGTTTGGGCCTTAGGAAGGATTTGAATGGAGGATGTGGCGCTGACGAAGAGTGGCCATATTCTTCTGCTTGAATGGAAAGATGGGGGAAGAGTGTTCTGTTACATAAGGCTGCGAAGTCTACTGAAGAGACACTCTATCATCGAAGAGGCT
Source organism: Andrena chrysosceles (assembly GCA_963855975.1). Lineage (NCBI taxonomy): Eukaryota > Metazoa > Arthropoda > Insecta > Hymenoptera > Andrenidae > Andrena > Andrena chrysosceles. Next base: position 585,461 of record OY979766.1, on the reverse strand, counting down.
TACATTTCGAACTTTCTGACTATACTGTGTCCCTAATACCATGCACACTTTGAAGATTCTCAGGGAAGACATTCTGTATGCTGGTAACCGTAGGTCTCTCGAGGCATTAGATTCTTGAGAATGTTACAGCGCTCTCACGACTTTCAGATTGAATTTTGCCATTTATAAAACATTCTGTCAATAAGAGAAGAAAGTTCCGCACGGACATACTCTGCTACAATGGCGCAGATGTCGAAAAGTAACTATTTACAGAAAGTGGATCGAAGCCGAGAGAGGATCGATTTTATCGTCTTGTGAATGACTCGGCTAATTGGATCATCGGTACCTACATCTGAAAGTGGAAAATGAAGGTTTAACTGTACCAATCAGTAGCCATGGTATCAACAGTGGCAGCTCATAGCTACTATGTACACCCGAAGAGTGCACTCGCACTCCCTGGCGAAGAACCATCTCGCACACGTCGAAATAAAACCTCCAATCGTTTTACCCTCCACTTAGGCGACTCGTTAGGTCTCTACTGGACCAATGGGCCACGCCAGAGCACCGAACTATGATATTCTAATTAATGCCTCTATGTAAATAGAGTTAAGTCGACCAAAGCGTTATGATGCTCGTTATCTGAGGCACACATTATCCGAGGTGCCCAGGGCGGTGTGTCCGCGCTGAGCTACGGTGCATGTACACACGCGGCGTAACCCCTCTCAACAACTTCCTGCAGTATTAATTGTAGCGCGAGCTCTAAGGGACCACCGTGCCCGTGAGAACGCAAGTTCCGCATGTAAAGATCCGCACGCGGTGGGGATTTATCCGTGATCAACGATCGACCAACTTATATACGCAGGGGCGTGTCCGGCCTGCACGTCTTTCTCCGCGGGGGACGATATTCCCCCACCGATATCTTTCGAGTACCGCGAACAGCGGGCGGGAATAAATATTCCATTAACCCCTTTAACAGTTTCACGCGTCTTACAAGGGAACACCGCGAACCCGGAGTCACCGATTGAAACGCGGCTTTGTGGGTTTTTAGAGTGACTCAAAACAAGAACAACGGTGTGTTTCATTTGGGCCCTATCGCCCTTTAAGGGGGTGAAAACTAACCTCAAAGTCAAATTGACACTTCCATTTTTTCGCGTATAACTCTCAAAGTACGAGAGACAGAAAAAAAATGTTTGAAACAAAAGTTTAATGGTGAAATAAGCGCTGCAAACGTGCGTTAACAAAATTTTAAAAATATCGTTTTTTTCGGCAGGTTTGTTTTTTTTTAAACTATTTTCAAATTATTTTTAACGCAAGTTTGCAGCGCTTATTGCACCATTAAACTTTTGTTTAAAACATTTTTTTCTGTCTCTCGTACTTTGAGAGTTATACGCGAAAAAGTGGAAGTGCCAATTTGACTTTGAGGTTAGTTTTCACCCCCTTAAAGGGCGATAGGGCCCAAATGAAACACACCGTTGTTCTTGTTTTGAGTCACTTTAAAAACCCACAAAGCCGCGTTCCAATCGGTGACTCCGGATTCGCGGTGTTCCCTTGTTAGATACGCTCCTGGAGATGTAGACTCATTCTGAATGCAAAAAGGAGGTGGTGATACTTTGTAACTGTTACTAATCGTAATTGCAGAAAAACCTGGCCCTATTCGTAGGATTATGGGTAAGGCTGCCGTCTCAAGTTTGTTATGGTCCGAATCGATCGAAGCGTCCCTTGTAAACAGACGGACACTAATAAAACTAGTGCGGTCGATAAAAAGAACTTTTACAGAGGTGACATCTCCAGGTACTCTATGTAGACGAATTTTTGACCCATAGTTGCCACATTTTCTGTTCTCTCTGTCTCTGCCGCGCTGTTGCCACAACTCTCTATCGAGATGTCTTGAAGGAATACGGCACGAGTGCTGTGTCTAGCGTCAGAGCCTCGCTGAACGTAAAGGAGGATGGCAATAATGAAAGATAGAGAGGTTGGGTAGTGAAGTTAGGAAACATATCAATGAAACAATACTTATTTGCGTATCATTATCTCTTCTACATTTCGCAATTCTTATTATCTTCTCTCATTCTGTGTAATTCCTCTTCTCCATTGACGGTCTTCCTACAATTTTATCAGATCGATCGTAATGAAATCGCTCATTTGCTGTAACAACGACACAATTCAAAATTTGCAGTTTTTGAGTTATTAGTATAGAAATAGTGGTTGATGTCTAACAAAATTTTTCCCGTTAACAAAACTCGTTTCCCCAAAAATCGTGAATTTTGAGTTATATATGTCGTAGTTGCAGCAAATGAACGAAAAGTAACGTATGCAGTGAGGGCAATATTTATATTTTCTTGTGAAAAAATATAATGATATGATTGTTCAATGATTGTTTATTTTGTTTGTTTTAATAGAATGTAAAACGTTCACATTTTCTATCGTATCAGCTTGAACGTTTCAGTAACATACTGGTGAGATTTTCCAGACGAAAATGTATTTAAGGGGGGAACCTGGTGTAACTAGCTGAAAATCGAGGCATTTTTCCGGAATTTTTTTTAAAGAAAGTATTTAATCGATCTTTCTGAAACTTTCGCGATATTGTATTAACAAGTTAAGGTAGGTAAAAAAAATTTTTATTAAAAAAGAGCAACAAATAACAAAGTTATAAGGGCTTATGCCCAGTCCGTTGGCGACGCAATTGGTCCACTGCGGGCAACGTAGAGTCTTTTGGTTTCAGATGAAAGCAAAAATCGAACAACTTTCATTTAGTTTATGAGTGTACGGATGAATCGTATCAATTTATTTCTTAACAGATGCAAAATTGAACAAATGGCGGCCTCTTGAAAAAAAGGTCCCTCTTTCCAACGAAATTTTGCCTTAAATGTGTAAAAAAAAGTTATTTATTTAAACAATATCATTATACCAATAGCTACGTTCTGTGAAGAACATGTTCACAAATATCCGTGCACAAGGCCAAGTCGATCAGTTGAATATTTTTGGAATTACATTGCCCGCAAATTGTAAAACTATCGTTTCGAGAAAAACGCATTTAAAGTTTTCTGGTAACCTGGCGCTCCGTAGCAAAACCGGCCATATCTGCTTTAATTTTTCGAATTTCGTTTTGCGGCTTTGGGAACGTATTCTCGTAATGTTCAACTATTGATTTATGCAAAAAAAAACAAAAATCGATTTCTTTGACCCGCTACACCAGGTTCCCCCCTTAAACACGATAAATCGGATTATTTTTAGCATTATTAGATTAGAAATGTTACGCATTTATATTTAATTATCTAGTACAGTTCTAGAAATAATCTGATTTATACCGTATTTGAATTCATTTTAACCTCTTAGGCACGATACGCCACTCTAGTGGCTTTCACGGATGTCATCTTTCTGAACGACACGCCACTATAGCGGCTCACTGTATCGTTTACACGTAATTCGCGTTGAACTCTGTCGTACAGAGAAACAGCCCCGCGTAAAACTCAGCCGTGCCTAAGAGGTTAATGTGGAAAATCTCAGCAGTAAGTATGTTACTGAATACTGAAAACGTCACGTTTTACATTTTATCAACACTGTATGCCTCTCTAACCGAGATTATAAGCCGCCGCCGAACAGCCCAAGTCCTCGTTGGTCGGGACCGGCGTTGAGCCCGTATCGTAAACAGAGTCCTAATTCCGAGTGTTCGTTTCTCGCTTCTTTCTGGCCGAAGGGGGGAGCGAGGTGGAACGCTTTGTCTGCACGACGGGCGCCAACGCAAAGGACGGAGTGTCAGGCGTCCGAAAGACGGAGAGAGACAAAACATGATCCCGTAGTCTGTCTCGTACCGCTCTCGCGCACTTTCAGTGCCTTTCGCTCGCTCTCGTTCCATCTCGTTCTCGCCTTCGCCGGACAAGAGTGAGACAGAAGTGGTGGGGATAGCGAAAAGTCCACATCGTGTACACCAAACCGAGCCTGTAATGAGACAATACTGTAGCATCTTTTATTTGAGTTTATTCAGATATTATCTTTGCCGGTCTTTGTTCTCCAGCCGCTTCGCCGTGATTCATTCAAGCCTCCGTGACGACCAGTGATGCCAGAATCGTGGGACGTGGAACAGAACGCTTACCCCCACTATGACCTACCGTCGTCCCCCACTTTCTTTCCATCGCACTGCACACAGGCATGTTTTTAGTCCTGTCCGTGTGAGCTGCTTGTTGGGCTGCCGTGCACACGGACAAGGGTAGGGATATGCTTGTGTGCAGTGCGATGGAAAGAAAGTGGGGGACGACGGTAGGTCATAATGGGGGTAAGCGTTCTGTCCCACGTCCCACGATTCTGGCATCACTGGTGACGACAAAATAGTAATAGGGAAATGCGGCAACAGCGCGATTCGACTCTCGATACGTCTCGGCAGCTATGGATTTCCTACATTTATTGTCTAGCTTGGACTTCTACCGATTCTGATAGTACATGGCGCGAATAAACCATCAACGCCGGTGACGGAGAATCCTTGAAGCATAAATCTGTCATTTCTCGAGCCTGTCTCAGCACACGAGTTATAAATTCATTATTATTTCAACGTACGGTGCTTATTAGCGTTCAAACGCACCAGGCCCGCTTGGGCGAATGTCAACTGGAGGCAACTATACCCGCAAAAGCTTCCTTCTTGCCGATTCCACGACGTAAGTTGGTTGAAACGGATTGTTTACTACATCGCGTATACGTATACGCTTTTCCTAGCTTCTGTGAAGCGTACGCACACATTCAACGCCCGGTGAGACGGCAGCCGTAAGTGGAAGTATCAGTAGTGAGGTAGTCAGAGAAATTGACGAAAGAGTAAAAGAAACCTGTCAACGGTAGGATTTTGACTCTGCTTTCTTTCTTTCATTTTTGCGAATAATTCTTTGGACCGTACTTTGACATAAGGTTTCGGAAAGACATCTGGTTTCACATTTGATAATCAGCTTAATTATTAGGGGAAAGGTGACGGGGTGATAATGTTACTCCTTTATTATCCGAATTTACTTTAGGCATTTTCATTTTAACCAACATCAGTGGCGTTATTAGCAGTTTTAAGGTATAGGGGACTGGATGGAGTAAAATCTGATGTCCAGTCAGAGTTATACCACTTTCGTCTAATTGTAGGCAGACCAGGATCATTACTGGTGTTTTCGAGTTAAGCCCGTTCGTATGAAATATCAAGCTTATTTGCGAAATTGTACATGCTGCAATTATGGAGAACTTAAGGGAGCATCGACTTGCAGCGCAGAGCACTAATGTACTCTGACACGGTAATTACCTTGGCATTAGTTTCGCACTTTTTGCACCTATTAAGGTCACTCCGAGATGCCTTCTCGGAATCGATAAAAGATCTCATCGTGCACCGCCTGTGACAAAGGACAGTTCAGGGAATCGACTCTCAGGGAAAATAACGGTGTAACTGGGAACCTGACGATTGTTCCACGACGAGGAACACTCGTTTACCGAACCACAAAGAACCCTCTGGCTACCATCAACACACGATTTCCCCCCTTTTCCTCGCACGTATTCGTACCAGAAGAATACTTTACATAGAAATCCCTTTATACAAACGCTCCGCTACTTTTTTCTTTAATAAACATACTGAGTTTGTCCGAGCAATATTAGGTACCATCTGAAATTAATTCCACACAAGAACCTCGACAAATCGGCAAAACGACGATCGCTGCGACTCGTGATCGGGAACTGCGAACATTCGTACAGAAACTCGCGCAAAAATTTGATAATATAAATAGCGATTTGCTCGCCGAATGACAATCATTCGTTATTTGGCGTTCGCCGAATGCACGATTGTGTGGCTCCACCCTAACACTACTCAAAAGAATAAATCATATTTTCCATATTTCGCAACCCACAATGAAATCGTGACTTTCTTACACGCCCAAGCCATAAGGCATTTCGTTCGTCAATGTTAATCATCATCCACGATGTACGAGATCGTAAATCCGTGAATTTATGTCCATAACAGATCAGATAGGATCGTCTGCGTTTTACATTCCCAAGCTATCAACGGACACGTCTAATACTCTATAGCTCATCCATAATTGATCGCGATAAAAAAGGCGAGCCGCGGTGCGCGCGGGAATGCCTCGTAATAAACGGGCGCGGATCGCGTTTGTCGTCGTTAATGACGCACGGAAACGGGTCGCGTCCACCTTTTTTCCGCGATTACGACATTAATGCGTTTTCCCCTGGCGCGAGCGCGGGCTTCGTACTTTGTTACAATAATTAGCGAGCCCCGCCATCGACGCGGAAACGAATACCGTCATCTTCGAATAATTCCACAGCGCGGCCGTGTTGCAATGCATCGACGTTTTCCCTGAAAGACAAATTGATATGCGAGGCTTAAGTGGAAGTTGATCGCGATCCTCGCGGTTGTAGAAATCAGTTGCGCCATTCTCTGCATTTCTACGTAGCTTTTCCTGGATGCATATCGGTTTACCGAACGCTGCAACCTAACTATTTAGTAAGTTTCTTCAGCCTTTTTTATTGTTTAATCGTATTCGCGTTTTTTCAGTCCCATCACGAACTTGGAGTAATTTTCAGCCCACGGTGGAACGGAGAAATTTTGTATTAAACGGCTGGAAAGGAGAAGGATGGAGGATATGGTAATTCCGGGTGAGATGGCCTTGCGGGTGAGATGGCTCGATCACGTTTATGTTCTAGAACGTTGCGATTTTCAGTTGTTTTTAGTGGTATGTACATATATTGCGCGTGGCTCACACGCCGCATTAATCGTGTTTTCTATTTGCTTTTACCTGTGAAATCAGGTTAGTTATTTGTAATGTAAAAATGGATTATTCTCGAAAATTTTCTACGTGTTCTTTAAATTATAATTTACTGACATTTTGCGAAAAAGTAATTGCTTCTTCTGAATGCAGTGCGTTAATGTAATGTTTAAAGGTTGTATTTACGTTTTTGCGGTGAGATATTGTCGTAGCATTATTGAAAAAACAAGCGAGTCGGTGCTCCTTGACCTTCGGGTTAGTTGGTCCGATTTTTTCGGGGATAGTTGGTTCATCATAAAATCATGCATAATAGCTATTTAATAAATGTTTTTGTAGAACATGCCAACGGAACATAAACGAAGATATAATCAGCGTAGGAAGTTATGGACAAACGTTGCATTGTTGAAAACCGTAGAAGCAGTCCAAAGTGGCAAAATGGGTGGGTTGTGGGGAACAGTACAGCTGTACATCGAAACCCGATGACTGGGTTCGCTGTAAAAAATGGTTTCACGAAGGATGCTCAACATTTTTGAACTTATGCAATAAGTGTGGAAAAGTTCTGTGTAAGAAAAAGAAATAATTTTTCGTCTTATTAACCTCATAACATGTATTTTTTATATGGGTCATCTCACCCGGAGTGTCCGGGTGAGATTATGCCTTTCGCATAGACTCCAATTTGATTTTATTTTTTTTAAATGTATGATTATTTTTGTAATTCATTTTTATATTATTTATCTAAATGTATCTCCTCTTGCAAATATATTGTCTTTTATAAAACCACTAAATTTACGGTGTACTGATTGGTTTAAAAAAAGTGGAGCATCTCTCCCCGACTTACCCTACACCGAATTATTTAGAATTACCGCGTTATTGTTAAATAAAAAATGTTTGTTCATTTCTTGAAAAACAAGGTAATATATTCTGACAGTTTTAAAAAGATTGCACGTAACTGTTTCCTTACAAAAAATTCCCTAAAGAAGAACCTTGATTTCTGCCAATTGCACCAGGTTCCCCCCTCAACGCGACGTTTATAGAATATTTACCCATCGCTCGTTATCACGCAAAAAACGTGTAACTTTTTCCACGACCCCGCCATTTCGTAACGATATTCAATATTGTGGCATTAATAATTCATTACTCCCTATACGTTATCCCTCATTCATCATCCTCGAGGCTCGCTATCGCGCGGTGCAACCGAACTCTAAATCTCCGACACATGCGCACGCAGCGGCGGCGGCAGCGTCGCGTCGCGTCGCGTCGCGTCGCGTCGGCCAGAAAAATAATGGTACAAAACCTAGTAAGGAAACGAAGATGTTCCGTGCGCCCCGCGGCTCGTCCTCGCTGGAAAACATCTCGTGAACGTTTCGAATAAATCCACTCCGCCGGGAAAAGGCGTGCTCCCCGGGCTATGGGGAGCCGCGGCAGGCCACGTGCTACCCGGAAGAGAACCGTTTCATCCTTCGATAATTTCGCGATCGGCGCGGTTTCACGCGTGCTTCGTCACACGCGGTCACGCGTATCGCAGGTGGCTGGCCAACGTCTGCACCGGGCGCACAGGCAACCTCTGCAACTCTCAGCAGGTTGTTTCGCTTTTCATGGGATACTTATAGTCGCATCTTCCGAGTAGACGATTCTGATCAACCGTTTACCAATACCGCCGGAGCACATCGCTCTTCGCGGATCGCTATTTCCCGATGGTTGTGCGCGTGGCCTGAAGGAGGAGTCTCTGGTGAGATAGGAAGTTGAAGATGGGTAGGTAATGTCGAGAGTCGCGAGCCCAAGAGGGAATTCAAATTAAATTTTGGATATAGAAGGTAGGTTAGTGGTCTATACTCTATATGGCTTTTGGAAAGCACTTGGGTCGAATTCTGTCGAGGAATTTTTAATGATTGGGTGATAATAAAAAGTTCGTAGGCTGAAATTGAAAGGGTGGTCAGCGCCAGTCTTGCTTCCTCAAAATATTTAGTTTTCCCAGCCTAATGAAACTAATGACTAATGAGTTTCTTTTGCAGAAATTCCATGCAAAGGATTTCAATGTGAAACCAGCCCTCAAAGTTATCGAGTTTTTTCGTTTCTTTAATATCTTTTTAATTTAAAAGTGTGCCCCAATTATCTCCCCAGATTATTCTCCAGCTATTATAGCATTCCAGGCTGAAAGACACCTCTCTGTCGATCTCGTTAAATCGCTGCGAGCAATAAGTTCGCACGGAGAGAAAGCTGTACCCTCGAACGGATGCCGACTTCGAATCCTTGTACACCAGGTAGTTACGTAACGTCCTGTTCGATACCGACACGATTGCACGAAAGAGACACTGAAATTCCGGGGTACGGTCTCGCGGTCGTGTTCGATTAATTGAAATCGTATTTGTCGAGAATGCAGCTGGTAAAAGTAGGATAATACTCGTTGGGACCAAGTGAATCGCAAGTAGCATTGAAAGTAGATGGATGTATTATATTTCACCGAGAGTTACGAAAACTCAGGAATCGCCCGATAATACCTCCGTTTTGAAACGACATATTTCACGTCCATTTCGAAAGTCTCGTAATTTTCGTTAACTTTCGCGACGGGGATCTTCACCTTTCAATTTCGTCCATAAATAAGGCTTACCTATAAAATGGTGTTAACGGATCGTTTATACGTGACATTTCGAACGTGCTGAATTACGAAATGCATAAGTGACAGTCGTAATATCCAAAGTGAAAACTGTTTTCATTAATATGTTCAAACCAGTTTCTATACGAGTTCTACTTGTTACTGTTCGCTAAGAGATTTGCAACGGCTCCTGCAGCAATGGTAAGTGACTCCGGCGAATGGGATATCGGTATAGGACAGTTGCTCCATAAAGAATTCATTACGCGAGCCGATCTTTTAAGTACTTGCGCGATCTTTAAACGCCTTGCGGACACAGGTGTCCGTGGAGCGCACTGCTGTATCTTAAAATATCAGTAGTTTATCCCGATTGATTAATCGTCGGTATATTCGGTCGTTTATGTAAGTAATCCCGTGAAGCATTCGAAGCGAAAACTCTCGATTCGCCCGTTCCCGATCGCAGATGAATTACGAGTCCAAATACTTAATCCACTGCGTTTTGCGAAAGAATACGAGTTTCTGCCGACGGAATCGGCGAATCTGGAGGCAGCAGAAAAATTCGATAACCGCTTTCTCGAAATGCTGGCTTTCACTCGCCGTAGCCACGCGTTAATGAGAAAGCATGATATGGTCATCGATGATCACGTAACATAACTTGCGAAACATGAGGATTTATTGAAGCATCGATTACGTCGGCAGCATCTCCAAACTCCTGCAATTACGGTAATATTATTATATTAACAATGAGTGACGTCGACGTGTTTTCTCGCCTTGGGATTTGCGTAGATACAGTCTTGGCGCGTTTTCACGTTGAAATTTTTTAAAAAGCAACGAAGGTTTTTCAAAGTGCGAACCCCTGGTTCAGACCCATATTTACAACTGACATTTTCAAGATTTTTACTTCAAGAAAATATAAAAATCGAAAGATCGATCTTTGGAAAATTTTTAGGTAGGTTCTCCCTCCTGAAGGGGTTAAACCGCTGATTCTTCACCTGGCCAAGTTGGTCTAACCTCTTAAGCAAACATGTAAAAACATAAGTTTCAAACTTTCCTTTTACCACAAACTAATCCACACAACTTTCCCACAAAAATCCGAGCTGAAGCACAAATAAAGCAACGAGTAGGGGAGACCGGGGCAAGTTGATACAGAGGCAGGTTGATACAGGCGAATTATCTCGACACTTCATTTACAATATATTTTCTCAACATTTCATTTACAATATATTAAAGAGGAAGGACCAAAGTATATTTTAGCATATTTGTTATTAAGTAATTAATTAAAACAAAAATGAAAAAATTGAAAACTGTAAAACGTATCAACTTGCCCCGGTCTCCCCTATCTATCCCAAAACCCACCACTGTATACAACAATCGAAGTGAAAGAAGATCGATCGCAGACACTTGGATGATCCCTCCTATATCGATGCACGCGGCCACGCGCATAAAAACGCGGCACCAGGTCCCTGAATACAGGGTTCCTAGAGCGATTAAGGTGCACCGAAGCAGTGGTACCAAACGCCGATAATTAACTTCGGTCTTAACTTTCCTGCCCCCCCCCCCTCCCTTCTTCCTCTGGCCGCCATCCACCCAAGGAATCCACCCTAAGCAGGGCCCCTTCCCCTTTGCCTCGTGGACGCTCGCGATCGCCATCTGCTATTTGCCTTCTCCGCAGCGCATTCCAGGCCTGGAATATATCCAGTGGTCACGAGTGCGTCGGCCCTAGCAGCTCCAACACGTAGGAAGAATCCTTTCCGGGGCCGTGGTCCCGGAAATCGAGAGGATCGCGCCGCGCCGGCACGAGGCGTGGCCATTAATTCCATCGAATCCCGGTATAAGTAAGATTAAAACCGTGGCCGTCGTGCGGCACACGTATCCACCCGGGGAGCGTGGATCGTCCACGGTCCCGTTTGCTCCTCTTTTTTCCCCTCCTTTTTCCCTCGTTTTTCTTTGCGTGTGTAGCTGGAAAGGAGCGCCGATACACATCCCCGTGGCATTCGAGACACACACGGCCTGGGGACCCGACGATCGGTATTAATCGCGACGAGGCGGTTTCCCTGGCCGAGTTTAAATTAAACACGCGTGTCCGTGGGGGCACTGATGTATTGGCTAGTGCCGCGGAATTAGAGAAAAGAGAGGAAAGAGAGAAAGAAAAAGGGGAATGAGCGGCGCTCGTGGGGAAGGGATCGCGATACCGGCTGTAATACCTAGTGGATTTATGAAGTCGACTGTGCGGTTGGGTGGTGGGTACAGGGTTCCTGATAAGAGGCTGACTTGAATGACGAAACTGTTTTGGTCTAGATTAATTTGTATTCTTTGGATCTTTGTGTTTTAGGAGTATGGTTGTTTGTGTAAGGGAATGGAATAGATGCAGTGGCAATCAAATATAAAAATCTTTACAAATTAAGGAAATTGTACGTTCCAAATTTCAATACTCGGAGCCCCTGCTAAGGTAAATTTTATTCTAGAAACTTAGGATAATCCACAGGCTTGCTTCAACATTCCCCATGCGAATTCGAGGACCTAAACACTATGCCCACCTACCTAGTGCCTACATTCTACCACACCCGCAACCAGAGCAATCAACATACAACCAGCAATCAACAGCCACCCTGGCGATGTTAATTCGTAGGAAGGCAGCTTGATCCTTGCGGCAGGGCGCGCAAGAACACTATCAATTGCCGCGGCGCGGCGGGGACGCACGCGAGGCCATACGGCGCGGTGCACGCATGAGACCGAGAGGGAGACCAAATGCAACCTGCTAATCAAGGTCACGCGCACGTACAAGAGAAATACACGGGAAGAGACACGAAGGGACACGCCGCGCCGATCCGTGTAACCGGGAGGATCGTGCGCGTGCGTGCATCGCCATCTGCACTCCACTCTCCAGGCACCGCGAGTGATTAGGGAAGCGTGTACGAAACGTTCGTTAATCGGCAGCCGGAGCAGCGCAATTAAGCAAATGTGCCACGGGGACGAGATGGCACTTAATTAATTAGGCACCTCGTGTAATTAACCGATAAACGTTCGAGGGGTGTACTACCTCGACATTCCTCGACATTCCGTGGACAAGCGTGTCAGCCGAGGCAGTCTCGCTGCAACAACACGCTGCTTCAAACGCGATACAGGGGTCATCCAATGATCGTTCTGCGAATTGCACTTTGCGGATGCCATTGGGATGTTGAAAATTTTGAGTTTCCACGGGTCTCGGAAGTTTCGACGGGTCTTTTGCTTCAAAAGAGCGCATGTATACGTGAAACGTGTTTTCCATGGACAATTTGTTACGTGTCAAATAGAAAGTAAAAGGACCATCGAGATTCTGCAAATCTGGGAGGTCTGAATGGTACCTATTCAAAGTGACTCGGAGCCTCTGCAGGGCTACCACTAGTTATTAAGTAGTCCTCATGGTTTAATGAATGAAACCAGGGTGGCGAATTAAACTAGATAATAAAGTTCAGCAGTAAGAACGCTTATTTTATGGTTGAGAGTGATTTCGGGAGCGTAGGATCACCTGCTTTTTTACTGTACCGTGTATTTACGTGTAGTCTACCTGCTGTGTATAGTCAGTTTTTTCATTTCTTTTTCTATCGCACGTGTGACATCCGCACATGATTTGCTGTTTACTGTTGGTACGCTATATGACGCAGGAATGCCAGGTGTCTTCCGCGTAATCATTTCCACACAATGACGTGACGCAGGTGCGCTTTCGACCGTTCCACGTAGAATGGAGGCCGTGATTGCGGCGGTGATTAGATCTCGCGCGATGCCCGATCGATAGTGATCGAGGAATCGCCGGCGAATTCCTCTGGGAAAGTCGACTGTTTGTGGGAAAACGGGATGATTTTATCCTGGATGACACGATCCTGAGTGTCACGACAACCAGCGCTCTGTAGAAAGGACTTATCTGAAGATCAGAGGATACATTCATATACAGCGAAATCTTTTTTGTTTTTTGATTTTAGATAAACTGGTTCCGAATGGCAGTGCTCACCACAAAACCAAATTTTTAAAAAGGCTTCTTGGATGTCAGTTGTTACTTTATATTATAAACGTAAATATTTTTCTACGAAAAAGTTATATAAAAATATATATGCTTCCGCTTTTTAAAAAAAATTCACAAACTTTCGCCTCTTTTCTGCCCTCTGACCATTTAAGTATAACCACTTAAATCCGCCACTGCATTTGAGCACTTCCATCAAAAGGTCGAATACAAGGAAGCGTATACTCCAAGGCAAATTCATATCCAACATCTTTCGATGAATATCTCCGTTGCTTTCCAATCCTGAATCTATTACGTACCTACGTACCTACTTCTTGATAGTAACACTGACTGGCGTGGACGTGTTTCCACGCCAAGGGATATACATTCTGTGCACGGGTTGCTTACATTTTCGCGTCGATATTTTCTGGAAAGCATCGACAGTATCGTTGATCTCATCACTTTTCAATCCTATTTTCTCCTTCACAACGTTCCAAGGCAGCGATCCAATGGGCCACATGCGCAGAAGCACGAATGATCGATGACGCCGAGATCCTGCATAGAAACTGGCCCTTAGACGTATACTCATCGTCGATATTTTCTGGAAAGCATCGACAGCATTGTCGATCTCATCTCTCAATCTGATTTTCTCCTTCACAGAGTTCCAAGGCGGCGATCCAATGAGCCACATGCGCAGGAGCGGGAACGATCGACGGCGCCGCGATCCTGCATAGAAACTGGCCGGTAGGCGCATCCTCCGAAAGTTACATCGTCGCTCACGATGAATTGGCCGAGCGCGAGAGAGAAACGGCTCTCGTGGAGTAAACTTTCACCCTTGAGCTGGTGGTAGTCGTGTCTCTACCGTGTGTACACACCACAATGGTTAACCTATGACTTTGCACCGCGGAATCCTCTTCCCCCTTTCTCCCTTTCTCAAGGCGGTCTCGCGTCCGCGTGTAGATATACTTGACCCCGTGGCCAGACTCTTCACCGAAACATGGACCGTCGCCTTATTAATTATATCCACGACATTTCCCTCCGGGAGGGGGCCAGACAACGTCTCACTCTCCTTGCTCAGAGCGGAACCTGTTTACGAACCTCTACTTTTCCGCAGAAAGGTGCATTAGTTTCATACCGGTTACTTCAAGTAGACAACAGCTTCAGAAATTAGTTATCAGTAAGTTAATGGTGTAGGTACCTACATGCTTCAAAGTTTGTAATTTTTGAACGAATATGGTTTGTTTTAGAAATTATAATAGGTGATAGAATATTTCGATTACTACTTGTATACTTTTTTTTCTTCTTATTTTATTGGGACAAGCGTGGGGTAGGAACTTTTGGTAATTGTATAGTTTTGAAGAAGGCATCTCACGATGAGATTTTTTTGTATGGAATATATACGTTCAACGACACAGTGTTAAGTTAATGTTCGTGGAGGAACTGATGTTAGACTGTGGTTTATCAATTGAGTGCTGCAGTGGAGAATTCTAATGATCCATAGTTATTTAGTCTAAGTAGTGGTGTATGTAACGTGTATGGGGGTAGCAGTTTTATTGGAAAGATAGGGAGAGATCGTGCTTTGTTAAATGGATTATGTAGCACAATTGTTACAATGGAGTGTGGGCCTCGCTACACTTGCATTCGTGCTGATTTCGGCGTGAGATTAATTGTGCTTTTAGTGAGGGAATAGGTCAAGTGTGACATATTGATTTTGACTGTGGAGTTAGTTTCAGGTCTCAGACGTAAAATTATGATATTTTGTAGAATATCGGTGCGAATTCCAAGGTCTTACTAATGATGGCTAAAAAATGTAAAGGTCAATAAATACGAGAACATATCAGAATGCTGGAGATTCTGATCACCTACTTCTGCCAAAAATAAACTCTGAATATTCAACACATTGCAAATTGCTCTCCATAATTTCAGATTTAGATAACGGAAGTAAAAAACACTCTTAACGCACCACCGTCAAAACAATGATTTAACTACCTAATAAACTTCGTTATCATAATGATTTTTTTAATTTCCCGTGGAAACGCAGCATTTATAAACACGAGATAAGCTCATGAAAAGGAACCGCGACTGGGAGACCACAAGTTTGCATAACACCTTACAAAACAGTCAATTAACGCGGATGACTCGTTATTTTACATAATCACTATGGATATTTACTTTTAACAACGCCCTTAGTTTTATTAACGCAGAGAAGTTTCGGGCATCATTAACGCGCATGCTGCATCTACCTTAACAAGAATCCAGCTTCGAAGCATCCACGTTTTATACATCTCCGTTAGCACATTAATTTTTTCTGTATTTTTCGCTTGCCAACAGCCTTGGATTCTATTTCACGAATTCGCAAGCATACAAGGACGCCGTAGTCGTTCGTTTCCAATAATCTGTCACATCACTCATTCCTCAATGGCCATTCTTTTCCCCCTCTTTTCTCAAAGAACGCCGCAATTTTGTCGAACCTCATCGAGTTTCACGATATACTGCACAATTTTATGTCGCTTTGGTTGATCTTCTTCGACCAACGAAGCCCAGAACCTCGCTGCAACTCTTCGAAGGTCGTCCGCGAGACGAACAAGCCCGCGAAAAATGTCATCCACGCAAGATAACAGGCAGTTACCCCTTCAGATCGCACTTTCAAAGTGTGAAAATTGATGATTTTTATATGAGCTTTGGCCAGGGAAGGTATCGAAAGCGCTGGCGTTTCTACAGTTTACTTTTCTCTGAAAGGCCGACCTTCAACCTTCTCCGCGCCAAGTAACTTGCATGCGAGATTGCTGCAATGTCGTTCCACTTGAACGACCCGTCGTGTTAGGCGGTGCATAATGATGACTCCTCTGACGCTATAAATTTTCTTTCTGTCCTTCCTGATCACTGAACCCTGGAGATTGGCGAGGGAACCAATGGGGGGAACATCCTCGAACTGATACTGATTTTCTTACGGGATTCTCATCAAGGGAGCAAAAATTGCAGAACATAGAACATGTTTTTCTTTCAGAAAAATTTCAGCTTGGAGGGTGAACAATGCTCACCGACCTCTGAAATCGAAGTGGACGAGATTGAGAAATAAATAACAATTGTATTTTGAGAAAAATCTGGTATTCAAAAATGTGTTATTTGTTTGATATGATTTTAGGAAGAAATGCGAACTATGTATTTGGATAAAAAAGTTGTCCAAAGGAAGCATGGGTAGGAAGATAATTTGAATGCAATATTTTCAAAGGTGCAAGTCACAATTAGCACAAGGAAGTTAGAATATTTTAGCCGCTACATCTGGGTTGACTTAATCATTTTTTCTGCTGTGAATTTCTAGCACATAGCAGTTGGTGCGAAATAAATTGTGAAGATGTGGTTTGAAATAAAAATTTCTCAGCTATATGAGATAATTCAAATGGTTTCGAAGTAAAAAGGTCCGATAGCCTTCGACCTTCCTCACGGCTACTTAACGTCCGCGCGAAGTCGTTGAAATGTACTTTCGTTACAAAGTTTCACTTTGGTTTTTTAACGTCGTAAATTAGGTACTTCCTTTCTATCGTGTTTCTCTTCCTGGTCTTAGATTATCTTGGGCCCGAAGAACGTTGAAACGTAACGAAACAAGAGGAACGTAGATTTCTACGCGCACCGTAACTTAACTGTAGAATTAACATTTTCCATAACCCATTTTTGCATTTTAACCGACCTTTCAACAAAAAGATACAGTTGGAAGTTCAATTTTTTCAAACAATCTTCATTAACTTGTTAATTGGGAAGTTTCTCAGCCAGAAATGTTGAGGCATTGCCAAATGACGAGTTAACCCTCATGCAACGAATGCAGGGTCATTTTGACCCAACTCTGACAAAGTCTATCACGATGTTATATTTGTGTTTATAAGGTATGTACGCCGCCGGACATCCCCGATCGACGCACGGGCAACCTCGGAGGGCATTGCGTCGCGGCATCTTGCGCTTTTGCCGAACTTCGTTTGTTTTTCACGCGACAGCATCGGTCGCTACCGAACGCCAGACCGTCGGCAGTCGCTGCCGAACGCCAAACCAGCATGTGTCTGCATGTACCTATTCAATAAACGTTTACATGTTGGCAATGGCAAAATATAATATATGATGCCTAAATTGCAGGAACATTATTTGTAAAAATCATATAGGAGATACACCTATTTTATGTACCAAATGTACATAAATATTTTTTTTATGTATTCTTTATTAATAAAGTTTAGTTAATGTCAGAAATTTTAATTACTTAATTCATTTTATATTTATTTTATTCGCGAAACTGGTGTACCATAGAAATGTTGCTATGGGGCCAAATTACCCTGCATTCGTCTCACGCGACCATATCTACCATTCGTCTTCCGAGGATTAACTCGTCTTGAACAGGTGAAAGAACTTCTGCAACACCAGTCCATTATAAATAATACCTATGCGACTGACACCAAAAGGTCTGGAATTTTTTTTTGTATACTTCGATAATTTACAGTCGATTTTAGAGGACCAAATTATGCAAATATTCCTTTTTTTATGTAACCGAGGAACAGAGAAGTTATCAGTTCTAGTCACAGAGCTAAAGAATGGGGCGCCGGCAAAATCGGCAGAGCTGACTGTCTAGTCTCAGAGTGAGCATGATTCTTAATAATTCATCGGGCGGATACGTTTCGAGCGCCAATACCTAAATGCGCGGCTTCTGTGCTTTATCCGCCGTGCTAGCTGTTTTTTCTGTGCTTTGTCGCGCCGCTCGTCCCACAGCAAAAACTTCTTGGGAACTGGTTTTAGAGTTTCCAGTTAAGTCATCAGAGTAAACATTTTAGAGCCTTGAATAGCTCGGGCGACAGTCGCTGTTGGTAATCTACGGCCGTTTCACCCGCTTTCGTGTCTCACTGTCATTATCTACGCTCTGAAATTGATACTCGGCGATTGACGAGTTGAAATGGTAAACTATGTAAGTAACACAGTGGCAAACACATTTTTGAAGCCGATCTCTTTTATGTACTTTCAGTTGTTAGCATTTTAATTTACAGATTGGAGATCGTTAACTCGTTGGTAAAGCTGACCAGGTCTACTATTTTTCCAAATGAGATTTTGCTGTTCTGCATATGTCAAGTTCATTATCTTTTACTGGAGACCATTTCTCAGTTTTAAAAAAATGGACTTGATTAGTTTCTCCAACAGCGCTCGTTACAAGAATTGTTAATAAAGTTCACCATTTCGTTGCCACGACTGATATTTAAATAGCAGCGATGATCGACTGATAGAATGAAAACCGCCAAGGATGTACTACTTCAGTGTTCCGTGCATTCATCAATGGGACAAGTAGAAGCTGAATGAGAAACAAGCTACACGCTGAATGCGACCCCAAGTATAGCGAGGCTCCTTATTTCCCCACGTTTTTTCCCGACGTCCTTTGCTAGAACGCTCTAAACGTGTTTAACGGCTGGATGGTTTGACCCAGTACCCCATTTCCTCTATTTCTCTTCCACTCGTTCTACGTGCAAAGTCAGCGAAATAGAGAAGTGTGTCAGCTGCTCAGCGAGGCGTTAAAGTAAACACGTTTAGAGCACTGGGGCAAGTAGGTACGTCGAAAAAAACGTGGCAAAATAAAAACTTGTGCTACTCCTGGAGTCGTGAAGCATATATCTCACCCGTAGCACCCCTTGTTTAGGCCCCATTCATCC
Organism: Andrena chrysosceles; assembly: GCA_963855975.1. Classification (NCBI taxonomy): domain Eukaryota; kingdom Metazoa; phylum Arthropoda; class Insecta; order Hymenoptera; family Andrenidae; genus Andrena; species Andrena chrysosceles. The sequence continues at coordinate 566,507 of OY979766.1, read as the reverse complement.
CTTTGAAGGATATACGGTAGTCTAAACTTCCGTTTAAATTCGATTTAGGAATAAAAAATCCAAATCGCTTTGGAAGTGGTATTAAATGGCGACTACAGTTCTTGTTTACCCTTCTAAAAATGTTTCAGTAGCTAATTCTGCAAATCACGAATTACTGTACGAAACAAATACCTGTGGATGTTTATGGAGATTATGTAGTGAACTGCTAAATTGAATTTGATATATTTAGAGTTGAATGTGTAACTCATAGATGAAATGTATCGAAACTAATTTGGTGAAAGTTTACCTTTCCTCGTCGATTTCTACCCGTAACAATAATATGCATTCTGAATCAGTGTGTCTACTAATTTTCTATCGTAAAACACTTTTAATACCTCGTTGCCCGAGCTGAGACAACGATTTCATCGATCGGGCTAGAGAGACCGTATCCAGGTATAATTCAAGAGACCGACAGTCTCCAGCGATCGCGGTGGAAATAAATCTATCCGACGTGTATACGACGAGTCGATCGTGCAAATCAGCGCCCAAGGGACGCACGATCGGGGAATAAGTTATGCCTTTAATGACTGCGTTACATAGTAAAAGTACTCGATTTGTTTTGACACCGTGCACGATACCGCCGACACGATACGGTGCACGCTGCTCGTACAATATTGCAACCTACATTTCGCGCCGTTTCACGACACCTCTCCATAACTCATTGCCCCAGCCGCGCCGTATCGCGAGGCGATACCCGGTAGCACTGGATTCGTGTTCGAAAACTGTCGTTACAAATGTAACCGGCTAGTAGATCCCGCCATTTTTAACCTATCGCCCGGGAGAAATCGTGTAATTCGTTAAGCAACGGATTGCTGTTCGGATTGATAGCTACTTTTACTAATGGGAGCGCCACCTGCATTTCACTTTCCAGGTTGCACGTGCTGGGATTTGGGGAAAAATGTAAGGGCACTACCTATCTCTGCATTTCCATAAATTACTTAACTATTATATATCGTGAGTTGTAGATTTTTCTTGGATGCTGGTTGCAATATTCTGATATTAATCATGATCGCACAAGGTCAGTGGCGTACCCAGAGCAAGGAGAAAAAAGAGATTAATATCACCATGACTCAAGGAATTTAAAAGCTTTGTGGAGAGAAATGAAATCTGGATTTTACGTTTTAAATAAATTTTTATAATCACGTAATGAATTTTATTGAATTTGCATTAAAAATATTGTTATCCCATCAACTCGGCTCCCCCCATGGTTAAATGCTGAGTGCGTTACTGCGCGAGGTTATTAACAAAAATTCAAGTGACTTTGATGATCCCAGAATGAATTGAAGAAATTCAATTGTACAAGGCCCGTTCAGTGGCACGGATATCCCTGCGCACGCGTTTCTGCATTCAATAAATCCGTTGGAATCGGTTTTTCAAGTGGAAAAAGGATCACAAGCCCGACGATGTTATCAATCGCCATATCCGCGCGCGTATGCATGCAAGTACACTTGTACAGCACCTGCGCGTGTGGACAGGCATAAATCCTTCGCCTATGTCACCAGGATTTTTATCGCCTATTCGTCCTCGCGAGTACAATGGGCATGTTACGCGACGACGCGACGGGGCACACCAGCAATGACACGATTCCGCGATCAATGCGTACCGATGCATTGTCCACCGATACCCGCTATAGCGCCCGCCGCGCGACTTATCGCGTCGCGCATTTTTCGCTCGTCCAGCGCAAACTATGGACAAATAATCGAGTCGACTGTACACTCACCGATCAACAATCCAGTATTATCGGGCGGCAACGACAATCAATAAAGGAACAAACGAGCTGCGCTACAGTAAATTTCAATTTTATCGCCGGGATTTACGTCTCTTTATCTGCCCCGGATTTCGTTCGATAATACCTACACTCGAGAAGTATGTACATACAGTAGAACGTGGATTATTGGGCAGAGTGTGTGTAACAAGTTTAAAACTTTAATGCTAGTATGTAACATGAACTCGAAGTTGAAGTGGCTCAGAAACGTTGGGATTAAAATGTGAACTATATGAAAATGTATAATACCTATATTGTTTAGTAATTGTAATTAAGATATCCTGTTGATTACACCTTTCCTACCAAATGGCACTATTCACTAATGAATAAATAAGTCTCTATAGTTCGTCATACTCCTCCAACAAGTGCTCCCATTTCCATGCGCGGATTTTGAGATTTGGCGCTCCTAAGTTAACAAGCGTCTGCCTTCCTTTTCGTGAAATATCAAATATTTTAATTTGAAGGAGTCGGAGCAATTTCAAAATTAATTCAATATAGCAACTCACATATGAGTTATTGATAATTCGCTATATGAAATAGAAGTGAATTCTGTTTAAACCTTCCCCAATTTCTTTCACTCAAAATTTGTCACCCCCAAAATTTGCACCCTACTGCACCTGCCAATTTCCTGTTGTTTCAATCGACAAGATTCGGTCATCTCGCGATTCAAACAGGTTCCCTTTTCCGCGAAATCCTCGACAGTCTCGCTTTCTTCCCATCGCTCCAAGAAATTTAGGGAATTCAATTAAACGCAGTTAGACATCGCTGCTTAGACTTATCTATAGTTTACAGACCGGCGTGCTGACGCATGTTAGAGAGTTTCATATATGTAGGTAGAAAATGATGTCGCGTATAGATCCACTGCATTCCGTTTCCTGAGTGCTGGCAGAAAAGCAGCGAATAGAGGCAAATAACGTTGTAAATTGTAAAAGAATCAATAATAATCCCCGTCCAGCTGGTCGCGCGCGCGCGCGTGCACGCTCGGCGGTCTACCGCGCTTGCGCCGCGGCCTGGCCACTTTCTTACGTCAGTCGTAAAGTGAGCTCACTCGGATCCTAGGAAATGGGTAACAAGTGAGCATACGGCTAGATTCTTTTCCCCGTCGCCTGTAAGTTCGCCATCCTATAACGTCCATGAATATACGCGCCAGCTTCCAGGATATGCGGGCGCGTGCGCAAACGCCAACGGTGGCCACAGTTGCGTAACCTTTTGCGCTTCTGGCTTCCGCAAAACAAACAAGAGCCCTCCGACGCTGGTAAAGAACGCTTGCTGGCTACTTGAACGGCAGAGTTTGGCATGCTAGGTAGACGTATACGAAGGCACCTTGGAATTACTTTTAACGGGACGATTGAGATTCATTATGGTATTAATCATCAATTCAATGATTCACGAAAGATTCCTCTCGCGGATATTGAGCTTTGCTTGCTTTATGAATCAACTTCGAGGAGTAACTCTAAGTTGTCGATCATTTGCGAATAAAAGAAGAATTTATAAACACCGCCCGCTACTATTAAGTTCAAAGTGAGAAGAAACAATTGTGATAACTCAATTCCAACTTAAAAACATCTCGAATACTATCATCCTCTATCCGACGCATCAACTGGTGGCATGGCACCGTTTGCACATACAAGTTGTAGACATCAGTTTGCCCCGAGGATGCTTGGCTGGGAAACGAGCTCGTAGAGCGGCCGGAGCATCGGCGGCTAGCCATAACGCTGCACGGTGCACGTCGTTGCCGGGGAAAAGCATGGCGGGTGCGGTACCGCGAGCAGAGGCACGCGTCTATAAAAAAAGCGTCCTCCGTGTGGGACGTCGCAAGGACGTCGTTACGGGATAAACTATAAAGCCACCGTGGACGCCCAGACCTCGGCTCGCATGTCGGTCCAAGCAGCTTATGGGAGCGTCACGATGCCGCGAGAGCATCCGTCTACCTTCCGCTTTTCCTTCACCTTCCTCACCTTTCCCTACGTGGCTGGTCTCCGAGCTGACCGGACCCACCCGCCCACGCCACGAAAATATCATCGCCGAAGGCTAGCCAGGTCGGTTTCGCGGACGCGACAGTCACCTCGAGGATGACGGCACTGCAGTAACGTTACCTCGGAAGTCGGGGGACCTTGGACGCCCGACGAAGTTCGTGCTCAATATTCCAGGCTGTTTGTCGGGAGATCGCACGACTTCCTGCTGCTGGAGCAACGTCGAGCCTTTTTTGGCCACCGTCTGCAACGTCGATCCCTGATAGCGGACTTTTTGGGCTTGTTTGGGGGGCTCTTTGATGTACTCGTACTTACTCTTGATCGAGCGGCGTGGCCCTGATAGCGCGAGTAGTTCAAGGATGCTTCGGTGTAGTCGTGGATGGAATCGGTGCAAAGAGAAGAGTACGTACAGTAGGTAATGGAAGTATTCATTGTATCGCTCTCAAATTTACGCAGCACGCAGAATTTTCAAAATGATTTGCATTTAAGGCAAAACAGTGAGCTACATATTTATGGGGCTTGGAAAGCCCCATACAGTACTAGTACAGTACCCAGTACAGTATCCTTTTACTTACGATGTAAAGGGTTACATCTTTTTAATATATGTAGGTATAAAGCAGAAAGTGGTTGTGTGTTTGTCTGCCGCCTAAAAACTTTCGAACTGTAAACTCTGGGGTCACGAAATGCGTCCTAGCTCACTATGCCTAGCTAATCCAGATGAATGTGACTATTTCCAGAAAAAATAAATAAATAAATATAAAAGTTGATGGAAATGAAGCTAATATATGATAGATAAGTGTATTAAACATCAAGCTCAATCCCCCAGGATTAACTTAAGTACCTACATATTAAATAACATGAAATATTTTAAATGGTGCTTTTAAACTTTCTGCTGGCCACTACCGTATAGGTCTGAAGTACCTCGTCTGATTTCGATAATTGTGCACCAAATATAATACGATTGCATTGACGACTGAGAAGAATATACTCTTACTATGAAGTAACGTTAGCTAATACTATCTCCTCTGGAACCTCTTTTCCAAAATCTATGTATCGAATCGAAGCAGCTTTTACAGTCAATTTAACCATGACAGCTCTACCAAACACTCCTCCACCAAAGTATGTTTCCAACACCACGATTAAAACCTACCACTCGAAATCACAGTTAAAATCTGAAATCACCCAATGCTGGCCAATGTACCAGATAAAGCTACACGTGAAACGGTGCAGAAAAACTCGAAGACCTTCCTGCGAGCAATCGCCGAGAAAAAGGCGATTATAAGGCAGTGACTGTCTATCGGTGAAGGGTTACCAGACACTTTTAAGCGTCGGGCATCAAGGACGTCGGTGCTCGACATGAATGACCCCTTCTGAATGAAGCGGACCGAAGGAAGGAAGATGGGAAAGAGGACTCCGAGGACGCGGGACGGAGACGAACGTCGCGACGGTCGAGATCCATTCCCCTCATTAGACCAGGGTCACGAGGATAATTAAGGTCGCATTATAATCGCATGATAAACCGAGCTGGCCGCCGTGTGGCGGTATCCAGGGTGAGGAATCGAAAATGACACGCGTGTACAGGGTGGTCCACGTATTAGGATCACTAAAAATATTAATCTTCTTCAGCAATTCGTGATAGCTATTCGTAACAGTGTATTCAATGTGGTATATACTCGTACCAATCCAAACCACATATACAGAACTGGAAATACCTACAACACAAAAATGCGAAACTGTGTAAAATGAAAGCACCGGAAACTCTACCTGCATAGAAATTTCATGCAAGAAGCTATTCTGACAGAGATCCTCACGACTTTTGCTTATAAAGCTCATTTGCAAAGAAAAAAAATTTGAGACCACTAGTGTTGAGGAGAGAAAGTTCCCACACAGCCTTCGAAGACCCATAGAGGACTGGAGGTGTCCTGCGTTTCGTTTGCCTTAGCTGGCAGACACTTTGCCCGTCAGTCCGCACTTCTTACATTTGGGACTGTTGTAAATTCACTTTTACAGCATGGGAATCACGCCTATTAGCCCGAGTCCAGAGACAGTTTCGGAAACAGGGTGGCCAAGATAATACCCAGATAGCTTCGCCAGTCGTGTATCCGTCGTTAGCGATTCTCAGGATTTCCTTGTACTGTCTACAACAAACGTTTTCACATTTCATTTTAACTAATAGTGTATAGTTTCAACCACCGCTTTTAACAAATCACAACCCTGAGGGAGTCTCCTTCTTGTCATTCGCCAACAGAACTCACAAATATATATGTAGATCTACAGAACTCAGGGCTGTCTCCGTGTAAACCATAGTGGTTACGCATAGTAAATATATTTGTAAATAGTGTTATTATTACAAGCGCGGTGTCTAGATTCATTGAAACAACCTCCACACCTCACCATCCTTATTACAGTGCACTTTTATGGTCGTAAAACACCATAGAAAGATTGACGTTGTGACGTGGAAATTTACAACCTCCAAGAAGCGACGCTCTGCTCACAACAACTACTTAGATTTTTCTTTGCATCAGCCACAAGTACCTATAGAGTATAGAGGGTAAAGTATATAAATAATAAAGGACCACTAAGGGCCATTAAGAAGAACATAGGTACTTTCTTCTCGACAGTTCTTCACATTATTAAAGGTAAGTTTTACTTCTATTTTCAAGTCCCAGTTGACTTCCGTCTAACAAGCGCACACCAGCTAGACACAACATTAAAATTAATGCCACTAAGAGCGCGTTATCTCCTCCTCTAGGGGGTCCGGCGACCCGCCTGGACGTTCCCAAGGGCAACTGGCAGCCCCCGAGGGCAGCAGCGATTATAAATCGAGCAGAAATCCGTATTTACTGCGTGCACGTTGTCACGCCGCGATCGCCGAGCATGCGCAGGGTCTCCTTAAACTACTGAACTTTACGGCATCGATACCTACTCGGGCATTACGCGTAACATTACCTTTCTGGTAATTTTGCAAATCACCGGGCCTATTTCACTATCGTTTTTCCCCTGGCTAAGTTAATAGTGCATTATTTATAAACCGATCGGGGGCAATTAATATCCGCCCTACCTGCCCCTCCCTAGGCGGCGTTGGATACCGTGCCTCCCCTGTGGCGCGCTTACTCCCCTTTTATCCCCCCCTCCGCGCAACCGCCACATCGTCGTTATAACGTTCAGCTTTAATATCGAACCGAGAGGGAAAGGTCGTGAATGGGTCGGTCTCGATGTTCGCTGGGTGGTCCCATTGTGAGACGGGAGAAGCTAAAGTGGATTTTAAACGTCCCGCGGGCATAAAGAAGCGGAAAAATTTACGTTCGTCGTCGTGTTGCGCGTCGTCCGCCGGGGTTCCGCCCGGTTCTCTCATCGTCGCTGCCGCGCGGAAAGAATGCCGTGATGATATACCAGTTTCGTAAAGTCCCCGTGCACCGGCCGGCCGCTTGCCCGACCAAAGAAGCGTACCCTCCTTCAGGAATCTCCCGGCATTAGCGCTTTTTTCGTGGCGGTTTTTACGGGGCCCCGTCATTGCCGATCCGGCCGCGGCTGCGCGCCCGATGACACTCGTTTCCAGTGCGCGCTACTGCGGGGTAGGCTAGCACCCAGCTGGCTTCTGGGGAGGGCTGTGCGTTCTCTCGTTGAGCCCGGCATCTCCTTCCTCGATACCGGGAAACCTAACTAATAATTCCGAGCGGCTTCTCTCGTTTCCCCCGCGACCTGGTCTTTGTCGTTGCCCGCGTTGTCCACGACCGTTCATTCTCTTCCTCCTCGCGATCATTACGGTTATCATTATCTATTTCAGGCCCCGGCGAGAGGCACGAAGGGAGAGAAACAGGGACCTCCCTGGTTCGGCGCTCGCCAACCAGAGGGGAATCGACTCGCTTCTCACTCCGGGTCATTCTTTCATTTCCATTTGCACCTGTGTTTAGCGGCTCCGTCACGACCGAGCTTTTTCTTCCCTTCTCCCCTAGCAACTTTGCCCGTTTCCCGCTCGCACGCACCGTGGAGAATCGACCTTGCAACAGCCGCGGACTTGCGATGTCGCCAAAGAGTGCCCGGTCAACTATTAAACCGCCGAGAAAAATGCGTAATGTCGGTGGAAACGGAAAGGCGAGCTGGACGCGACTGACTCTCTTCCCTCCCCTCGCGATGCCCTTGATCAGTCGACGTGCGGACTGTCGTATCACGATAATTACCCGATCTCTAATCGTTTATGCCGTAGGCGTAGAGCACTTGAGAGCGATGGTGATCGCGTTTGCACGGGGATGGCGAGAATATCGCGTGTAGGTACACAAAATTTGGTAAACATAGGTACCTACTAAATACATAGTGGAGACCAGGGAACCCTGGCAACCCCCAAATAAAAAGGAAAAAGGAGATTAATGTAAACTCGATTGAAGGAATTCAAGAACTTCGTAAAAAGAAAAGAAAACTCGATTTTAGTCTTTAAATAAAGTTTTATACTCACCTAATAAATTTTAGTGAATTTCCATTGAAAACATTTTTATCCCTCCAACTTGGCTTCCTCCAAGATTTAATCCTGAGTGCGCTACTGATTGAATTATATTCAGGAATATACCTATACCTATAGAATTAAAAATTGCATTTCTTCTGACTTCTCCCCTTTTATCGATATCCCTAGTGACCACTTCATGTCACCTGCATAATAACGAAGACATGCAAAAAGATATCGCAGGAAATTTAAAGTAACTACTATGGGCGGTATTTTCAGTCGTTGCTTAAGACGATCTTAAGAATAAGCAACGACTGAGAATACCGCCCTATGAAAAGTGAATTTCTTCTATTGAAACGTTTTAACCAAAAATTGAGGAAACAAAGTGTTGACTCGGCACTTAAGTACTTCTATCACGGGTTTAAACGCCAAAATTCAGATATGCAAGGTAAAATCGCCTCGAAATGGTAGCAGGTTCCGCGCGACGCATCGCCTGAAACGCATTGAAATCCCCGTTTGCGCGGTGCTCGCCGCAAAGGGACTACCGAAAGAGAAAGCAGCAGTAAGTTATCAAAGGCGTTGCGCCAGGGTAGAGTCTCTCAAGAGCTGCTTATTATAATGCCCTGTCAGAAAAACAACTCTGCACTGGAGCTTACGTGCAAACGCTGTGCTTGACGCTGAAAAACAGCGCAGGAAATTGTAATGGTTTGTACTCGAGGCGCGCAGTTAACGGTAATGGCGCCAATAAGCGCTTCTGGGAACAAAGTAATTTGTCCGATATCAGTGTAATATGTTTGTGGAAGAGCAAGTCGAGCTTGGAAATAGTTTCGCTCAAAGAATAGTGACCAATAATTTTGAACGAAACTTTAGATACATGTCGAAATGAGACGATTGGTTGTCTCGGAGTGAGAATAGAATTCTTGAAAAATAGTTTTAACTCACGTTTCGGTTGTCAATACCAAAGTCGATGAGCATCGAGCATCGTTATATCGAGTTTTAATGAACTACTGACCTGCAAATGAAAAAGACGAACATGTTTATCAAGATATCTTTGAATGTGTAAAATAACGTGTGTTAATAATTCTGAAGTGATACCAGAAATTAAGCAGAGACATGTACCTAGAGAATAGACAGGCCTAAAAACTGACGTTCTTTAGAATTATTTTTTAAGAAAGTATTAACATTGTGTCTTCTGTGGTTCTTTTATGAAATATGTAACATGTTTGGATTATAATACCAAATTTTGTATGTAAAAATATTAAGTAGTCGTATGCCGTTAATTCCAAATGCGTTATTCGCTGCAGCGATTTACGTTACCCATTCCCAATTAAACAGATTTCACCCGAAAGCAAAGAGCACCTTAGTTTCTTCAAATATAGGTATTAACAAATGCTGTTTTCGACCGAGCCGATTTCAAGAAAGTTAATTTTAAAGGAAATGGAAGCACTCTAAATGAAACGTTGAATTTTCGCACATGAAATCATAGAAGTTATGCAATAAAAAATCCCTCAAATAAAATAACTTTCTTAAAAAAAAATTCTGAAGGAACGTCGGTTTTTTGGCCTCCCTATAGGTGTACGTTCCCCGGAAAACACTTGCCATTGACTAAAAAACGCGTTTCCACAAAACACATCCCCATTTAATACAGTAAAACCTCCAGTATTCGAATGAGTAACAAGACACTGTTGAAATGAAAGAATTTTCGGATGCTGGAGCACTCACTATCCTAATAGTCATTGTTCTATATTTCAGAAACGATAATATTAAAACAACAAATATGTATGTACTTTAAACACACCTATCACAGTCAACAGCACAATATAATCCACGCTCCACAGACAACCATCGAAGCCCCGAGCACGAAATATTCCGTGACCCAGCAGTGAGTGATTAATCCCGTGAGAAATTCATGAAATCGAATCGCATCGGTGTCCTTGAATCGCGAACAGTCGACGCGAAAACGATACCGACTCGCACACACGTCACTCCAGTTTCCACCAGCCGATCTGTGCCCCGATACGTAATTGGCAGCGTTGACTATCGAGATGCACGCGAAATTCGCAGCCCGGAGGGATCTCGACCGAATGCGCGAGAAAGAAGACGAGAAGCCGGGGCGTGGAAGTGTTCGCAGGCAGAGGATAGAGGGACGATGGAAGTCCCGCTTCGGTCCCAACGAAATCGAGCGTGACCACGAGGGATGCACTACCGATCGACGGGGATCGGGCCTGGTAAAAAATTCAACCGCGATGTAAAGTCGAACGGACGTCTGCTTTTTGCTCGGCCACGAAAATCGTCGGAAGCTGTCTGGCAGCAGCAAAGGCTGCTACCTTCTCCTCCGCCCTTCCCACGATCCATTACGCACGCCGCGCCGCCTTCAGGATGCCCGACTATGTTCCTCGAGGTCGATCGGCCACAAGGCTGCACCTCCAGTTCACGAATTTGTGCAACTTTCGGATAGTTGGCTGGAGCAATGGCCCTTCACGAGCAATCCTCTTTAACTCTCAGAAGATAACTCGTCTTTTTCACTTATTGTTAGCAACTATCTATCACTTAAGAATACGAGTCTTTTATTACAGCAGTGGATATTTGAAGTTCCGGAAATTTTTTTCTTAATTTAAGTTAGAAACATTGTTAAGGGGGTTAATACCTAATTAATATTAATACTTTGACCGCAAACTTATGTCAATATAAAATGGATGTGAAATAAATATGAAATAAATGTGAAATAAATATGAAATGAAATTAATTTATTAGGCTCACGGAGAGTGGCAGAAATCGTGAAATCACGCATACGTGACAAGACCCTTCATAGTGTTAACGTCCCAGGAACGCAGCGTGACGAATATTACTTTAAACACCATAATGGAAGAATCGCAAATATCATGTACCTATCAAGTAGGTATGAAGGATTTGGTCAACTTCAAAATTGACCATATGAAACATAAGAGAATCTAGGTATTGGCGCATACATTAATGGCCGCGGTCGCAGTGTGTCTACTGTCTAGCAACATCTTTCAAACATTCTGCTCGTACATCCCTACTTAACTACGAAATAAATCTCCCCCATTGTAACCACTAATTCCCTCCTCTTTCTTATAAATGAAGTACAAGTACAGTGTAAAGGGTCAAGCTGCAAAATTGTTGATGCAGATTGTCAGAAATGCAGTGTGAAATTGTGTTGAGAAGGGAGAGGACCACCCAGGGCCCGATCTCTCTCTTCCGCATGCTTTATCTTTTGCTTTATAAAAAAACTAGTATTCAGAAATTACCAATTAACCAATTTTGCCGCTCCTGCTTGTGCCACCCTAGATCGGACCCTAGGACCACCGAAAATGCGTAGGGTTCGCACGTTCCGCATTTCCTTCGGCTTCCTCCTTCTCAGAACGGTAGGAACTGCCTGTTCACGACGTTCGTTGCGGTCACACCTACGTCGAGTAACCAGCCAGGACCACACAAATTTTCAAGTGACCGTAGCAACGATCATCTGCCTCCTGGGCCCCGTCGTCCCTGCTTTCTTCTTCTCCCAACGGCATTGATTCGCTGGCGTAGAACGACCTTCACACAGCCTACACCTTTGTGGAACAAAAACCCACCGCGAGATGACTTTCGAAACATCAGAGGCCTGGCGCCCGCCGGCCACGATCCACTGCTGCACCCTATTCGCCTTTTTTCCCCGTTAGACGTTCTTTATCTGATATTTCGGGGCCTCTTATTAGATTTTTTTAGGGTTCAGATGGGTTGCTTTTCTAACGATGCTTTCGTTAGAGACACTTTCGAGTGCTTCTTTGTGGTGTCTGTTTTCAATTTTCTTTTAATCGTACCTATATCGAGTGGTTTTGAAAGTGGGGTAACTTTTGGTGTAATTTATCTGTGTTAGCAGTGTTACACTGCAGTTTCTAAGTATTATCATACCCACTCTGTGTGAAATAATTGTGAAAAACATTGCACGAGTATTGGAGGACTTTAACAAATTGAACTTTATGCGGTATTTTAAATTGAAAGGAGAGAAATGTATTCGATCTGGACTAAATGTCACATTTTGTGCAAATACCACAGGTGTCCTAATATTTATGAATCGCAGTGTGTGCACTGCCATTCATAAATACCTATGTTTTGATAAAAATGAAATAATAGAATATGAAAAAGTTTAGAAGTTTCATAAGTTAATGACCTTTGATGAAAGTATAATCAAAATAAAGGGGGTTGCTTTTACAGATAGGTATTGGAATATTATTTTGTTTTGAAAATTCTTTTCTATTTGCCCCAAATTCTATCTCCCAATAATTTCAAACTTTGTTACCATAATAAAGAGATGAAGGTCTCCAAGGTTCCCAATAACCAAACCATCTAACACAGAAACTGCAAGGCATCTAAATAATGGATTAAAATATTCCTACAAGTATCATCCATTTTCAGATAATAAAATATCATAGTACCATGAACTTTTCCTAGCAATTTCCTTCATCCTTGAATATGTATGTAACTGCAAATTGGACCACAAGCATATGTAGAAGCTATTGCTATCTGAATTGTATTCAGTACAAGTATTTAAAGAATTCTGAAAAAGTGCAGCTATCCAGAGATACACTAAATCGTCTTTTCTAATAAGCTTTATCGCGTCACATCCACCTTACCCTTCTACCAGCTGAATCGAAGACCACAGTAATTGTTACAAAAAGCAGTCATCCCGTAACACTCGGTACTCCAACGGGCATCGGCCGAGGCGATGCAAAAAGTCTCGAGTGGAATTAAATCGATGCCTTGTCTGCGGTGGAAAAAATTCAATGCGTGTTTAAGCAGCAACAAAAAGGCACGTGCACCGAATGTATCACCTTTCGTCGTGTAGGAACGGCGCCCGGCCGGGCAGCATACGAAATTCGGCTATTGTCACCCGTATCTTATAAATAGCTCTTTCACCCAGCAAATTCCCTCTTAAATCACGAGTCTCCAATCTCCATTCCGCGTGCATTATGCTTATCGCGGACATAATGCTCGAAGCGCGTGATATACTTCGAGAATTGCGAATTCTCGTAAAAATCGCGATTACGACGCGAACGGGAACAGATTTATGAAACACGTCGCGAGAAACTTTGAAACTGAATCCGTGGATGGAACTGGACGAGCGGGTTGTAGCAGAGAAGACGAGGGTGGGGATAAAAATGAGGACACTTGCAGTGGAATTTCAATCGAAATGTTCACGCATTGTGGAGCAGGGATTTTATTGATAGATGTATCTAGGTGTCAAGTATTCTTTTTCAATCTTTGTTTTTAGAATGTTATATACATAGTTGTTTTTGAATGAGTAAGGCTACTACATTGTCAGAAGTATCCCAAGGGTGCTAAATACCTTAACACAATGTGGAGCAATCCCAAGAATTCTCGTAATTTCAATGTCGGATTAAACTAACAAATACAACTACATAGAGTAGAAAACACTGGAGATAATTACACGTTGAGATATCCTCGGGATATTTTCGATATAGGTACTTGGAGTAATGAAGTAAAACTTTTAAACAATATTTTATACGGAATACCTTAAAATCTTTCTGCTTCTATTCTCACTTAACGCTTCGAATGGTGATATTGTGTCGGTGCACATGAAAATACACATGGCGAATAGCCTGAAACTTTCTTTCTGTATAATATGGTTACCATAACAATTACTAACGCTGGCTTACGCCACGAGAAATGTCACAAAGAATCAAAGAAATAAAATAAATAAACTAATAGTTAAAAAGTGAAAAATATTTCTATTCTAAGTTCCCTATGCGAAAGGGCAGTTCCATATGCACCAACCTAATACTTTCAAGTATTTGTGTCCAAATTTTGAAGAAATCTCGATAATCAACGGAATTCCAGATTTATTCCCCACTCAGCTTGTAAGAATTTTGATGAAGAGCCTGTTGTCGATCATATTCATCGTGGTGGAGGAAAAGCAGGGAAACGAAATGGAAAGGGGCATTCCAGGGAGCCGGTGGAGGTAGCTGTTAAAAATGGAAAGTGGATTTCCGCGCGTAACCGGTCACCGATGGTGGGGAAAGAACGTCGTGTTCCCCGTGTAGCAGCAGCACGTGCAGCTTGCATGTGCACGCGACCAGCAGGATGTGTATATCGTTACCCCCGATCATCCGCGATTAGAAATCACGGTTAAAAATCGATTCGTGCACCGAGGTCGCCGACACCGTATCGTCGTTTGGTCTTCTGTCGAGGAAACAGCGTTGTACTCGTTCTTTGGATGTGGCCGCTGATGTTAACGAATGATACATTTGCAATCGAGTGAATGCAAAAGTACCACCGATCGCAAAAAGCAAATTCTCCATTTAGGTACCTATATATCTAAAATTAGGGTACTCACGTAATCTACAACAATAATTATTGCCTTTTGTATATTTTACAAGAAGAATTTCGAGACGAATGGTAGGTAATTGAAAATTGTGATGGGAAATACGAGGGAATTTTAGAAAAGAGTTCTAGATCTGATGCTAGGGAGCATAAGTTTTCCTATTCTTCCAACAGGCGAACGAAATTCTATTAAACCCTTCGTTGTCCTACAAAATTGGTCATATGGGGTTCACCCCACGCGGGCGTCATTTTTGTGTTATCATTTTTTAATCTTTTAACTTTAATTAAAAAGTTAAAAATTCGGTCTAAAAATTTACAAATATATTGGCAAAGAAAAAAAATTGGCTGAGCTGCAATACACCTCGTGTAACCATGAAGAGTTGAGTATCAGGATTGTTGGAAGCTCAGGACCTTGATGAAGGTTCAATGTTGATGAAACTCATTTTCACACTTAAATTGAAGCCCTCTATATATAAAGAATATTAATATGTAGGTATAGCGAGTTAATGACGCTGAAGGGAGCCTTGGTGTCAAGTTTCAAAGATATACCAGTGTCTAAAATTGACAGTTTTCAAAGAGACAAATATCGCACTGATCACAAACATGCCTCCACTTAAACTCTCTCTGATATCGGCTAGAATCGCCAGCAATCGAAAGCTTCACGCGACGATCGATGCGAAATCGCCGGCGACCGCAAGACAATTCCACTTCCATCAGTCTCACAGAAAATCATCGGTATTCACTTAGCAGTAGGTAATAACTTCATTTGCAATAGAACGGATCGCGTGAAATACCATGCGAAGCGTCCATCATCGGAACAAGGGAAAGGACGAAGGAGGCGCGAAGGCTCGTGTCGGGGCGACTCGACACGTTCAACCATCGATTAGCACCTTCGCCGAGCAAGTACCTCATACACAGAAGGAGGCTCGGGGCGGGGGTAAAGGGGGGTAAGGGGGGGGGGTGATGCTCGGGGAATTAAAATAAAAGACACGGCGGAAAAATCTTCTCGTTCTCCTTGAAGGGTACCGCGTGCAGGCGAAACGAATTGCCATTCAAACGAAGTAGCGGCTCTCCGATTTGAAAGTAGACACCTGTATGCTCGGGCCCCGGCTCGCGCATAAACAAGCCCTCTTCGCGGTGAGAATAAATCTGAATTCGATTTGCCACGAATTTACGACGATATTGTCGCCGAGCATTGAGAAACGGCACGGGCTCCGAGATTAATATCGTTCCGTTCAGGCACTCGTGTTTGCGTAAATCCCCCGTTATGTTTGCACTTCCGACGTTCCGAAAAGAATTTATATAGAAACCGCTGACGGATAATATCTTACGTCCAGTACCGATACGTGCCCGCGGATAAGGCGACGTTGATCCTGATCGATAATCCAAGTGATCGACAAGCCTTTTCGAATTATCGAGGGATTTGTATAATCTGAATCAGGGAGGTGAACATTTTCCGATAATAGAATACTATTTTCTGCAACTATTTCTATTCTTATTCCATATTATTTTACATATTAATTATCTACAAGAAATTATTTTGTTTTTCCCGCCTGTGGTCTCAATTTTTTTAATATGATGTACCTACACCCCGCGACAAAACTATAAGACACTTGTAAGTTTATTCGTTATTTCTTGCGAATTCAGAGAAAAGCGTAATGCAATACAAGTTTTTAGGTAGGTACTATCTCTGGCTTCCAACCGTTTCGTGTTTTGTAATTTGAGACGACTGTGCGGGGTCTGTGAGCGTATTGTTCGGGCTCCCGTCGATGTGCCTTGTGTAAACATGATCAAACCACCGCGACAAAACTATAAGACAGTATTATTTCAGCGATTTCCATTAGTCCAGCTTGCTCCTCGATTGCAATCACGCGTATCGAGAATATTTCTACGTTCTATATTACTCAATAATATCCTAACATTTTTCATTATATTGTTTTAATTGTAATTTATAAGTTAGTGAAAATGCCTCGAGGAACGATACTATCGGTCAATGAAAGAAAAGTAATCGAAAATTTGAAAAAAGAGCATTACTCGATTGCGAAAATCGCAAGAGCACTTGGACGGAGTCGATGTGTTGTGTACCATTATTTGAAAAATAGTAAAAATTACGGAAAGAAAAATCCTGGTGGACGTCCAAAGGCAACAACCGAAAGGGAAAGACGGGCCATTCGAAGGAAGGCATCAAATTCGTGCATGACAGCACGGCAAATTGCAGTGGAAGCTGGTGTGCATACTAACGTGCGTAATGTGCAACGAATCATTAAAGGTTCAAAGCATCTAAAGAGACGCAAACTTCAAAAAAAGCCACCGCTTACGAATCGGCATAAAGCGGCGAGGGAATCTTTCGCCGAGCAACATATTCAGTGGAAGAAAAAGTGGAGAAAAGTTATTTTTTCCGACGAAAAACGTTTTAATTTGGATGGACTGGACGGTTTATCGTACTATTTCCATGATTTGAGGAAGGAGGAATTATATTTATCAAGAAGACAAATGGGCGGAGGCGGTATCATGGTGTGGGCCGCAATAGGATATTACGGAAGAAGTGATATAAAGTTTATAGCAACAAGTATGAATGCTGCTAGATATACATATAGACATATTAAAAGAACAGTTGTCACAATACGCAAGCACCATTGCTTGTGAAAATTATATTTTCCAGCATGACAATGCCTCTGTACATACCGCAAAACTAGTAAAACAATATTTACGTGACCAAAACATACAAATTTTACCATGGCCCGCACGGTCTCCCGATTTAAACATCATCGAGAACGTTTGGGGAATGCTAGCGCGTGCTGTGTACGCAAACGGAAAACAGTTTTCCACCGTCGACGAGCTGAAGGCGTCTGTTGAGGAGCAGTGGAGGAAAATAAATCAAAAGGAGATTCAAAAATTGTATAAATCCGTACCACAACGATTAATTGAAACCATAAAGAATAAAGGCGGCACGACTCACTACTAATAGGTAGAAAAAACTTGTTTTCATTGATTTACCTACTTCTTTTTTCCCTGCACAAAGTATACCGTGTCTTATAGTTTTGTCGCACCAAATCTCGTGAAAAATTAGAAATTTCTTACTAAGGATCTTTTCATCGATGGTATCGATGGTACTGCGGAAGAAATGTATGTATTTCAGTTGATTCTTAGTCGTAACGGTTATTCTACCAAAATTTCTCTCATACACATTAATATATGCCCACAAATTATGGGTGTCTTATAGTTTTGTCGCGGGGTGTACCTACACCTGATAACTTCAGAGTACCTACTCTCACGAGCATTCCCTGGGAATGAAATGTTAGAGAAGAATGTTATATAAGAACATGTGTCTATGGGATAATAGAACGTTTTCATAGCACAGCACTCGAATAATGGGTGCCCCGATACTATAATCTTTCAAACTAGCTACTTAGACTACTTCTTGCAGCGTTAAATGCTACCACAATCAGCGGCACGATACACATCGATACCACATCGCAACAAATTTTACTCATAAAAAGCCGCTCGTTCATTCCACTTGAAGCAGACGCGATACCTAAAAACCGTCCCCCCATCAGCGACGAAAACAAAGTCGAAGAGCACACATACCACACGAAGAAACTCGTTAGTAAGATTACATGCAGCTCGATAATGGCCCTCCGGTCCCCATATATCATTTCCCCGGATTTTTGCAAGGATTATTCATATTATTTATTGGACAGCCGGTTGATCGAGTTGCGATTTTTCATTCGCAATTTCTGTGCTCCACTTCGCGCCCACCTCGAGACGCGTTTAACGCGCCCGGGCAGCGGCTGTTTAACAATAATGAAGCGTTGCAGCTGAATTTTTTGCAGATCCCAGAGACGAACGATAGCGCGTCAAGGAATTCCAATCACGCCGCGGCCGCGATCCCTCCGTTCAATTACAATCTACCTAAATGGTAGATTCCACCCAGCCCAATAAAGGCGTTTTGCAATTAGCACCAACTGCATTTCCGTCTGCGCTCCGCTCCTCCAGGCCCGCCTGTTATTGCCGATGCATTATGATAGCGCTGCGGGACCGCGGGAGATGCCGCAATGGAGGATAGGCAACCCGTGAAGCACGCCGAGCCAACGAGCCTTTCGATCCACTGCTCAGGAGAATCCGAGAGTTCGGGGTTCGACGCATCTGCCAGCCGCGCAGGGAAACGCTCTTGCCTCGGACAACAGCGAATCGATGGTAAATTGCTGACTATGTACATACTTACAATTAGCTACTTATTGTTAGATACGTCCAACACTGCTTTCTCGTTTCTTACATTTAGAAATAGGAAGATCGTTAGAACACAGTGTACGTAATTCTTTGGTGAATCTCGTGGTTTGTGGGGTTCTGTGTTTAGACTGAAGATGAATGTACACTGCCTTCATTCCACGCAAAGTGTTTCATTCTTGACTTTTGGATTTTAGGTGTATGAAGAAGGGTGAAAGATTTATATGACTTTCTTTTAGATGGCTTATGGAAGTTCAGTCGAGCAGATCTTATCAGAGATGTAATAATCCTTTGATTGTTATTTAGGATGTAGAAGGGAGCAGAAGAAGTCGCTTTCCAATCTTCTGCGGATAAGAAAAGAGTGATAGTAATGCCAAAAAGTCTGTGTAATATGTAAGAAGGTAAGCAACAACTCGCATGGCACACTCAAATAAGCCCGTATACCTCTTCAAAACACATTAAGGTGGGGAGGCCTACCTAAAACGGTCAAAACAACATGCTTCTTTGGGAATTTCTTCTAGACAAACCGATAAACTTTTATTATTAAACATTAGTCTTTTGGAAAGAGTACATCTTAAGGATATTTCACTATTTTTTGTGGTAAAAAGTATTGAAAGGTGTGTGAGTTATAGGCGATGCCCGAGATGTCCTTTCTTAGGCGCTTTGCGGTGACAATCGTAAGCGTAACTCGGTGTAGGATCATCCAAAATTCGAATTATTTTAGATAATATATGAAATTACCTAGGCGCTACCGTGTCCCGATTTTATCCCGAAAAATTATTTTGTGACAAAATCGCGGCTGTGCAAAGTTGAGGCATCGATATTTGGCAAAAAATCGTTCGTTTTTCGAGTGCAAAAAAATCTAGACAATAAAAAGGTATAGCTCCCAATAGCACTTAGATTTTTAACCCTACAATAAGCCCCCAAAGCCTCGAGTGAATAGGTTCGTTAACTTGTGAGTTATGTGTGTCACCAACTTTGAAAACCTAATTTTGAGGAAAACGCGTTTAAAGTTTTGGGTCTGAGCGCTACAGTCTACACCGAGGAACACCTACCTACTTACACGCGTATAACTTTGTCAAGTTTGGTCGGATTAACTTGACATTTTCAGAGAATATTTTCAAGATTGATTTTTCGATGTTTATATTTTCTTGAAGTAGAACATTTTTCGAAAATTTCGAGGTAGGCCTTCCCCTTAAAATCATTCACTTGCAAAAAAACT
The DNA here is from genome assembly GCA_963855975.1 of Andrena chrysosceles. Classification (NCBI taxonomy): domain Eukaryota; kingdom Metazoa; phylum Arthropoda; class Insecta; order Hymenoptera; family Andrenidae; genus Andrena; species Andrena chrysosceles. Next base: position 546,501 of record OY979766.1, on the reverse strand, counting down.
GAGCAACCCCCTTCACCCCCTTCAACACCTGGAACCCCAACAAAGTCCCTAAACACATCTCGTTACCTGACTCCACCCTACCCAAACCCTACACCTCCCCATTTGCCCCGCATTTAACTACAACCCTTAACAAAGACCACCGCCAACCACCTTCCCCTACATTCGCACGAACATTACATTCGACCGTAATTTAGCCCCGCGTTAGCGGCTGTTTTTACAAGGCAGACGTAGCTCTGAAAACGGTCTAGGCCCTAGGGTCTACGCCCTACGGTTTTCACCGTGGCCTCGGCGACCAGGCCAGGCGAACGTTCCTGGCGAACAAGCAGAGCGGGGACGTCGGAGGGCAGGAATTAACAGGTTACCGTGTACGAGGGACTAGTGCACGTAATTACGTTCGTTACGTCGCGTTACGTACGTTTACTCTGGCCCCCGGGTGAGGAGCGTCGGGAAGGGGCAGACGGTGTGTCGAGAGGGTTGGGGGGCAGCCGGCATCTAATATCGTTAAGCCGGCCGCCGGTCGAACGAAGGGAAAAAGGGGCCGCGGAACGATGGAGGAAGAAAGTAGGTAAAGAGAGCGCAGACAAGCCGCGTGGCTCATGGTGCAAGTAAGGAACGAACTGGAACATCCGCCGCGCGGCTCTGTCTTCTGTATCGCCGCGTTCCTCAGGAATTTTTACGACTGCCTCGTTCCTCAGCTAGGATGCCCGCAGAGGGTCCGCGCCCTCCCTTCGGCCAGCCCTGCCCGCAGAGAATAAGAAGCTACGGGACCACTTGCGCCTTTACTACTTTCACGTTTAAGCGGCTATTAGCGGCGATCCTCGTGACGGCAGGGCCCCTCTAACTCTCCGAGCCGGCCACCATCGGAAGGATTATTACGATCCTCCGGGAACCTACCCTGCCACCTCTTTGTTCGCACGTTCGGCCAGTGCAAATATGTGCCACTGTTAATTTCGCTCACGACCTGCCTTCCACTCCTATTAGGCTAATTGCGTGGTCCATTTCTGCGTAGAGGCTCCACTGAATGGGGGAGGGGCTCCTTTGAACTAGCCGCTATTATTTCGCTGCTGGATGTGTGATTGCGGTTAACGAGGGAGAGGGGATTTGGGAACTGGTGCTCGTGGGAGGGATTGTTTAGTCGAAGGGTCAGGAAAATTGAGGTACTTTAGAGAAATCCAGTGGCGGAATGAAAGAGAAAGGCAAAATTATGCGAAACAGAAAAAGTATATAGTGTTTGGATAAAATCATAATTTTTTTGAAAGATGGGGTCCTGGGGATGGGGGTCTTCCGTTAAATCCGCCACTGGAGAAATCTTTTATATTTTCTGTGATATAAGTAATATTCTTCGTACGGTCCACTAAACAGAGTCAGTTTGAGGACCTACTACCATCGATTTGAATGCGAAACTGAGTTATAGCTACTCGACGGGTGGACGGCCTTACCGCCAGAGGCGCTCAACAGGGATGCTGGGGGTTGGATCATGAAGGAGTGTTGATATGGGTATTGTGTAAATAGATTTGTTAATGAAAGATGTGGAAGTCTAGTTTCTGTAAAGTGTTCATAAGTTTGTGGTAGAAGGTTGTATACCTGCAGCGAGGATAGTGTGAGAAATGAAGGGGTGGTGTGTTAGTGAGGAAAGAAGTCTGAGAATCAGTCGCGAAGCTGTAAAGTATAGATGCTGGAACTCGTGATGATTTTCATTATGTAGGATTCCTCGAAAGCAAATACACACTCGGAGTGATTGTTTTTTATTGACGCGAGATGCACGCCAGGCCATCATTATTTATTCATTTCCTGCACGACAGATTGTCACGACGCAGGTGATCAACGCTCTAAATATACTTTGGGACAGGATATCCTATCACATTAAGCAGCACGACTTCTCAATGGGAACATTCACATTTCCAGTACAATGAACTTGTGGCGCTTTTTAAGAGAATGCAAAGTAGCTTTCTGGTAGCTCGAACATTGAAAACGGAAAACGATGGATGCAAGTGATCAGAAGTGAAATTAATATGAAACATATACTCCACCATAAAACATGTGTTTTGGCCTTGACAGTTCCGAACTTCACAGTTCGATAATAACCAATTAATGCACCATCAAATCACATCGCTAACGTTGCTACCAATTCGTTAACCGAGCAACTGTTTCTGATGTGACATAATTGTAACCTTATCTCCTGGTCAGCGTAGAAGAATTATAACAATATAGAATACGTACATCCAGATCAGCCAGATGATTTCTAGAAATTTCCTGTACATACGGAACCATTACTTTTATAAAATTCTAGTGCACACGGAACCACCATTCAGGCATATAAATACCTAAGGCCCCGATGAACTCCACAATACACTTAGATTCCGACTATAGTCTTCTCCCCCGAAGTATAAAGCGTACTTAATATTGAAAATAAAGTTTCTTACGTACAATTACTTAAAACACTTGTATTTTCCTACGTCGTAACAGCGTTGGCCTTCTAAGATTTAAAGCACCAAATATTCGTCACCCGAATTTCTTAAAATAAGTAGAAAATCACGAAACGTCACTCGAGATCCTGTCCCTATTATGCGTCCTCAAATCGAGCTTGTCTGGTATCATCTCGGCGTATCGTATAAGGTCAGATCTGTTCCGTATCCTTCGTCGATCACCCACGCCCGTTGCCTACACCCATTGTTCGGCGTAGGAAGGTCGTTTTCGAGGGAACAGGTTCGTGTTAAGCCGTGGAATTCGCTGTTTCCTGGAAGCCGCGCGAGAGCAACGGGCTCGGTGATGTGACGCGATTTTCAGATCGCGATGCTCACGCCATTTGGCACAGCGACTCCCCGGCCAAGATGAAAGATTAACCCTATCTGCTGGTCAGCCCCGGCTGCTTCAATAATCAGCCATCTGTGTAGAAACGAGTTAGAAGAGGCCGCTTCTGCCTCGCGCATCCACACACCGACCCAACGGCAGCCACGAAGCTGCCTGGGAACAATGATCCAAACCGACAACCACCGCGGACTCCACTAACTTAAAGCTTAGTCGATTAGATAACGCGTGTAACGTTGTCACGATTTCGATGAGGGGAAGGCAACTCCGGGGAAGTTCCCTCAATCCACAGGTTCTCGAGGCAAATTCGCAACAAAAGTTTACTGTGCGATACGTCTTTTACACTCAGAATTAGAACACTGACCAGGGTGCTGTTAGATAGAGATAAGGAGTGATATTACGTTGAGGGTTTAGTGGCTTGCTTGGGATTGGCTGCGAAGGTTTTTATACTAAAACTAATGGTAGGTGGTGTTTTGGCGGGGGACGAATTTAGGGAAGTCACGTAGGTCTTCAAGTGTTGAAGTCTATGATCCTTTAGGTGGTAATTATTATTTCACTTTTGTAATTAATGACTAGATAGTTTTTTCCTATGACTATTGAGCTTTTCGTAGACTACTTAGTTTTCCTCAGTTGATAGGTTAAGTGCAGGGAAGTGGTAGTGCTTTGTTTTGTGAATTTTCTGTAAGGTAAATGTATCAATAACGAGACATGCACCAATACCTAGCCATCTGTTGAAATATTAATAATATTAAACTATGCACGTAAGATAAAATGCACGTTTGGTATAATTTACATTATTTAATTGTTCGGTTTGATATGTGAGGTTATCTCGTCTTGTTTTTTTGTCTAGATATTTAGAAATACCATTTTAAAGTCTCCAGGCCAGAAATATGACGCGTTTTCAGACATTCGTTATGATATGGCTAAGAAAAGCGTGCTTCTTGTTAAGAGCATAATTATTATAGGATAATAGTTTTTTAGATAGATAAAAGGATTTTAGAATCTCGAAAATATTTGTAACAAATAGAAAGTAAATATTTGGATATGAAAAATATTTTTTATCTAAATATTTACATGGCTATTTATTGGTGCAAACAAATCTTCTTAGCCCAGTAACTAACCTAATAAGTCTAATAACCTAGTAAGAAAAAAATTAAGAAAAAAGTGTGAATTTCTGACGCGATATTTGTAATAAAGCTGGTAAGTATTTTGATTATAAGTCATAATATAAACATTATTTTTCTAGATGTTTTATTAAAGTTTATGTACATATACAGTTTAATGAATTTGTTGGTTGTTTTTGAGTCGTATAGGTATAAAACAACCTCAAACTTCTATTGACAGTGTAACTAAACTTATGGTTTTTTGAAATTACAGAAATTTCAAAATGTGTATACTTTTATTTCCTAATCTGTTTATTATGGTTATTTATACAAATATAATATAATTTTATATTTCTGTACTTCTTAATTTTCCTTAACAGATTTTTCCATTTAAGACAAAGAATCAGTTTTTAAAATAATTTTTACAAGAGTACAAAACCTATGGCTAGGTACTGGAACATGAAAATTGGGACGCTACGCCAGTCGCCAATCGCGTGAGGTGGGCTATCTATTGGTACATTTACGCGTACAAATATTCTTGTTTATTTTACGTTAAATATCAAATAAATAAAATTTTGTTATGTAAGTACTGATGAGAAACAACAAAATCTTTATCAATGAAAAAAAGTTCCATTTAGATTGTTAATTTTATACAGAATATTCATTATGCTTTGTCACCGTTTCCTTAAACGGCTACTTATTGGTACATTTACCTTACGTAGCAGGTAAATTGTACAATGTTTCACCTGGAGAACGAAGAACAACGGAAGGCTGACTCACAAGAGGAATACGATACGGTTAACAGTACATATTGTTACTTTTTACCGAGGTACTAAATCGCCATTGCGATGTTCAAACGACTCTGACATCAACGACCGCAAAGACGCACCCATAACGAGTCACTGAGTTTGCTCAGTCGCTCGAGAAGACGTGAGCCTTCGTTAGGATCTCGGACTCAGAAAAGCGAAAGTACAGATTGTTGCTCTAAAAGACACAGTGCTCTGTATTTCGAAAAACGAATCAATAAAGATGAAAAATATCCAATCTAACAGGGAAATGTCTCTTCAAGCACCTACGTCTCTATCTTCCTCTAAAGTCCACAAGTAATTTCCAAACATTTCTATTTCACGTTTATATTGTACTCGACACTATCTTTCACTGATCCGTCACGCGAAAAGTTAAGAGAAATTCATGTAAAGTAAATAGTGTATCATCTGATACACAGATAGCATTGTTGTAAATTATCAATTACGAGTTAGAAGAAGACGGCGTATTGATTCAAATTTAAGAATGAGTAAATAAGTGACTGTTCAAAGCGACATATTTTTTTGCCGATAAGTTACCTGTCCAACAGCCGTCTAGACTTGTAACATTCTATACCCGTTTCTTATAGATTTTCGTGCGCTGAATACGAACCTGTCAACCGTTTTATCGCCATCACCCTCAGTTTTTGAGGAATTCGATTTTGAAAAAAAATGCAAATTTTCAACTTTGTACATTTTTTGAGTTCAAACAGTAATAGTTACTCAATTGGTTGTTCTGCCAAATTATTTTATGAACCATCCCGTATTCAACGATATAAGTTATAATGGCATTATGAACACTTAAATATGTTTAAACAACGATCAAAGGGAAAAGGACACCCGAAATGCACCAATTTCTCAGACATCTTTCAATTTATTTAAAAAACTAAGGGTCTAGGAGAAAATCTTTTACTCCGGAAAACAGCAACAGCAATCGTACCTAAGTCTCGTTTTGTTTTCAATACAGAAACGAAATAGGCAGTGGTACTCGACGGCGGCGGGCGTATCCATTGCCGCTCAGCGTAACAATCGGCACCGCACGTTTCGTCAAACCATTTCGTTTCTATATTAAAAACAAAACGGACGAAAAATTTCTGTTGCATCGCGGGGAGCCGTCTGATTTTCTCCTAGAGTCTAGACCCTTAGTTTTTTAAATAAATTGAAAGATATCTGAAAAATTGGTGCATTTCGGGTGTCCTTTTCCCTTTGATCGTTGTTTAAACATATTTAAATGTTTGTATACGGGATGGTTCATAAAATAATTTGGCAGAACAACCAATTGAGTACCTATTACTGTTTGAACTCAAAATATGTACAAAGATGAAAATTTGCATTTTTTTTCAAAATCGAATTTCTCAAAAACTGAGGCTGATGGCGATAAAACGGTTGACAGATTCGTATTCAGCGCACGAAAATCTATAAGAAACGGGTATTGAATGTTACAAGTCCAGACGGCTGTTGAACAAGGAACTATCGGCAAAAAAATATGTCGCTTTGAAGAGTCGCTTGTTTACTCAATCTTAAATTTGAATCAATACGCCGTCTTTTTCTAACCCATAATTGATCATTTACAACAATGCTATCTATGTATCAGATGATACACTATTTACTTTACATGGATTTCTCTTAACTTTTCGCGTGACGGATTGGCGAAAAATAGTGTCTATTACTATACCCTGAAATAAAAAAAAGAAGGAAACATTAGGTCAATGCAAAAGTTTGTTCACTTTATTGAATCAAAAGTCCTTACTAAAAGTAAAAATATATTACATGTTTTTTAAACAAAGCCACTTAATCTTTCGCCACTTTTCTGATAGAAGTACAAATAGATGTAGTAAAAAAATATTAACCTAATACATAAGTGGTGATATGAAGCTAACTTTCACATAGAGGATTACCATATCTCCTATTATTTAAACAACCTCTCCGTTATATACGTAATAAATCTGGGCACCACAAAAGTAAACAATTCCATTTTGTAGAAAGCACAAGTACTCCAAATACCACCTCGCCAAACGGAAACTTGCGCGTCATTCGGTCACCACGGACTACGGAGAACCGTGCAGCGCAATAGTGAACCAGCCGAGAAGATCGACGGAATGTGGGCACGGGCATGACACAAAAGGCAAGGAGGAAACCCGATTAGAAGAGATCAGGGTCGATTTTCCTCGGCGTTACTTGGAAACCAGTAGAGCTGGTTCCACTAAACGTTGTACGTGTTACAATGCAGCACCGCCACGAAGGTCAGCCCCGTAAATTGTTGTCATTCATTCGACCTACCGTACGCTAACTCCGCGCAAGCAGTCTAAGAGAATCCCTTCAGGGAGATTGATTCTTGTGCGGGAGATATGACGCCTAAAATGCGCCTCGTGACTCTTCAATGATATTCAGGGGCTTAATGCGAATTGAAAGACCTTTAGACGTCTCCTTTATCATTTTGTCGGCGGAGAAATTAATTAGCGGGTGAATCGTGCGAGAGAAGAAAGAGGGACTGGGATAATTGACCAGCGTGCACACGTGGCGGGAAGCAAGTGGATTTTTATTTGAACGATGAATTGTATATTATAGGACGTTGGGTGTAGATGGGAGAATTTGTTTTAGAGTACTATCGTATATTAAATATGTTATTACACTATATTTTATTGTAATAAAAACAGACATTTAGTTTGAGATATGAATGGGCTTAGATAGTTGAAAGTATGTAATTCATTTGTCTTTTATTGAATAAAAAAATATGGAAAATGTCGCATACGGAGGGGGAAACTTAGAATACAAATGTGAACAAATGTGTGTATTTCTTGATTTTTTCATCCCATTTTAACCGTTTAATGTCACACATATTTTTTCGAACGTAGTTCTCACACTGGGTCGATTCTACTCAAGCCAATTTTCAATTAGCTGCTGTTTAAAAACTATCTATTAAATTAAGTCTCAAAAATTCTCAAAAATTCTGAGAAAAAGTTTGAACATTGTAGAATACCTAAGTAGGTACCTAATTCATCATTGAAAATTCACATTTAAAGTATCATCATGTTTAAACAGTATCACCATTTTCAAATGATGCCTCAAAGATAATCTATCTCAATGTCAAATTGTGGGTCATTTTGACCCAGTGTGACCGAGGGTTAATGTACCTCCGAATCATCCAACGAAATATCCCAAGTGATACCCAATACCTTGCCAAGTTATATTAGCTAACAATAAGGTAAACCATTCGTGAAATGGAGCACGTACATATATAGTATCACGAATATATCGAAGCTTTTGCTTTCACAAATAACAAAGCACACAATCTCACTCACATACATTCAGCCATTCACAGGATCAAAATGAACTCTACATTCGTGCGAAAAAGAAGCAGCAGAAAGATTCGCTCGCAGGTGGTTCGAAGGTTGAGGTCCCTTACGTAAATCGTTGCCTGCAAGTTGCAGTACGCGATGAAAGTTGGAATCGTTGCGGTAATAACACCACAAACGTGTCACCAGATTACTCGTTTAAACATACATAGAGCGTAACACCTTGGCAATTAACTACATTAACTCCAATCGTATCGTCGCCAATTTACGATTGCCTTAAATGTCCCATTACGAAGTCTAATCGCCGCCCTTCTTTTATCGACGCGTGATGAAATATCTTTTCACAGCGAGATGAAGTTTCACCAGTTAACTGAGGAAGACAAGTTAACTCGGCGCAAAAGAGAATATTTTCAAAAATGAAATCCTACCTACGAAAAGAGCGATGCTGATGCTAACTCCTGATTAGGACCTCGCATTAAGTGGACATCAGTTTAATAAGTTCGGTATAGAAGTAAATGTAACTGTTTCACTAGGAGTGCGATTCAAGATTTAAAAATCAAAGTAGACACCACCACCACTAGAATCGTACAAAAATCATCGAAAGAAATCAAGAAATCTGAAAATTATCATTCACAGAAACAAAAAATCTCACAAAATCTAATACGAAGCACACAGTGGTGGTTAGAAGAAAGTTTAAATGTTGGTATCACTAATCTATTACGTGCAGTCCCTAATCTATGGAATCTAAAAAGATTCAGTTCTTTCTAATCACTAATGGAACCATCTTCCTCCTATAACCGTGCACAGTTTAAACTTTCTTTTAACCGCTAATGTAAACATCCCAAGTCTCAGCACCCAAATTACTCAAACACTTTCAAACCCTTGTACCCCTGTAGACTTAATATCGACTTCCACATAAGAGAAACCTCATGTAGCAGCACAACCGGTGCGTCAGGTGCACCGAATACATTATCCGCAATCTGGCGTGATTATCAGCTGCTGGATCGAGTAAAAGGGTAGGGAAACGTTATCGCGGCGAGGGGGCTGCGCGGCTGGCCACGCTTGATACGTCGTTCCCGCGGCGGTTAGAGGAAGAATCGCCTCAGCTATTAGGATGGCTTTGGCATGTGGCAAAGGGCAGCATGTTAAACGAAGGGAGATTAGGAACGCTGCTGCACCCGTGCCCGGCAAGTGTGTACGCGTAATCATACGTTAAATGCCTCTAATCCGATAAGAAATTGACTGACAAATCGCCATTCTCTACCGCGGAACGCACCGGGGCCACACAACGGGGCCGACCTTCCCAGACCGCGTCCGTGAGCGGCCAATGGAAAGAGAGAGTAAACCTTTAATGTCAGGTGGTGCTTCGTCATTCCTGAGATACCCGGCACGCTCGCCTCGGGTATTAGCCTGTCTTTTTACAATTAGCAAACAGAGAATCAGGCTCACGTACACGCCGCGCCGCGGCGGCACACGTGTATCTGTGCCGCGCAGGTCTGTCTCCTCTCGTTTGCTAGCGCGCGTTTCCTTCAATCGACGCGACGCGTCGAATGCTTTCGCGATGGCTGGCGCGCGGGGATGCGCCGCGGGCTTTTGCGTGCAAGCTGCCTTTCGCTTTCGTACCAGGAAGTCGATTGCGGCACGCGGGGCAGGAAGCTGGGGCCATTTGGGAGCAATGGTTTAGAGACGGGTGGTAGATTGGCGAGGAAACGTAGATTGTCACGGGGGAAGCTTGAGATAAGGGGATTGATAAAGTCAAGTCCCACTGGGAGCGATGTGGAGTTGTGTTTGGGAGACTTTCGAGAGGTGGGAATGAAGATTGTGGATCTTAAAGCTTTAGTTTTGGATTATTAAAGAAATTTTTTAAGGGAGTGGTTCCATTAATGAGTGTAGGAGAATATAATGCTTTAATAATCGAAAGAGGATATTCACGTTAATGAGGAAGAAGTGCTCTCCAAATAACAAATTCGATAAATTGCGATAAGAATGTTAACGCAAGCACTCGATAGAATTCAATACAACCACGGCATGGTTTCTTTCCTACGAGTGAATCGCAAGAATACAATAGAATTCTCCTTGAAAAGTAGCAACTTCAGACAGAACGCGCCGATATAAACCAAGTCTTATGATAATAACCCCTACCTGATTCCTCGAGTCCAGCCTGCAACCACCCAGCAGCCGATCGGCGGCGACCCTCCCACCACTTCACACTAGCCCACAGAAACCAACCTTGGTAGCCACCTACCTCCGTCGACGTAAGAAATACCACTGAAACACTTTGTTTACAAGCCGTCCACGTGCTGAGGATCACCTAGCAGCCTGAAACCGCTGGATCAGCGGTCAGTATGAAACACAGGCGGCGCCCACGCGCGAAGCATCGATCTCGCGAACGGCCCGACCGCGTGGATTTCGGAACTGGTCAGGCGAACCCTCTCGGTAGGAGATGCTCCTCCAGCCGGCGCTGGAGGGAGAGGGATGGGAGATTTCGATGGGCTCGCTGGACGCACCGCTGCACGCGGAACACCGCGGACTCCCCCGGGTGCGTCGCGATGACGCCCAAGGTAGCAGCTCTGACGAGGCGTTCGCCGCAGATGGACGTCGAGTGGTGATCGTCAGAGGGAGATCTCGCGATGGCTCGAGCCTATGGTCTCGGGAGAACTGACAGTGGCCTCCGCTCACCGGAGTAAGGTACACCCTACTACCTCACAACTACAACTGCTAGTGCTCCTGCTACCACTGCTAGCCACGCTACTAATACCACTACTATCGCCTGGGATCACTCTCTCCCTCTGTGCCCGGTCTCTCTCTCGGTCGTTCCCTTGCCGATCTGACGGCTTCCCTTTCCTCGTCCATCTTTCTACGCTTCGCTCGCCCGTAACCCCTGCCAATCCAGCTTCATTTTCTCCGCGGCTAGCTGGCTGCGCCGGGTACCACTACCCGGTGCACTCGCCCGAACGTCCTTACTGTATGTGAAAGGCGCACCCACATGGGGCCATCGGAACCTCGTTGCTCGTGTTACCTGGCTTTATTACCCGATTACGGGGTGGCGTCTTCCGCGACGCTTCCGGCGATCACATTGCTGGTATTGACCTCACGGCTGGCATCGTACACCGCGTGTTTAGGGAGTCATTGGGTTAACCCTCTTCTGGCGGTGTGGGGGTCAACTTGGACCAATGCTTTCAGGGCATTAGGATTTTAGATTGTAACAAGATCAAGGTTGAACACCTTGAGAAATACCCCTTCAAAGCGATCGCTTCTAGCAAGAAACTTTACTTAACTCGCCTCGGGCAAACATTCCGGGACCCTCTGACAATAGCTTCGAAGCATCCCAGAAAATATCAACGTAGAAGTAAGCAACGTAGAAGTAAGTGTGGATAGGATCCAAATCCCTCGGCGTGGAAACACACCGTCGCCGTTCAAAGTGTTAATAGAATACGAGGTAGCGCGGCAGCGTAATGCTTCCCTGGCGAGGAATTGGATGCAAGAGGCCTGCTGGCTCTTCGCCATAGAAACAGTTAGAACGTCCAGAGTCACTTAACGGAGTCACTTCATGGCCGATGCTTAGGAACAAGAGGCTAGAATGGGGCTAGAGGAAAAATTGCGCTCGCGCCGATCATAAAAATCCCTCCCCCTTGAATGCACGCTACGGATGACGGAAACGGATTGCACGATGCATGTACTGCGCAATAACTCGAGCGAAAAGCCCATTTTATTCGAGGGCGAGGAGCTCAGAACAAAAGATATTGCAGAAGGTGTGACACGCCTAGTAGTCGAAAGAATATCAGGGTGTGACAGCCGGGGCAATAATCGCGCGGGTATCTCGACTACCCATTTATTCCTAAGCTTTTCCGAGGCAACCGGTTAAGACGACCAACGGAGCGTTGCACTTGGGTCCCCCCGTCCTCGGCGCGGGCCCCGCGTCCAAGGAAAGTGAGAGCTTACTGCAACCTGCCCGACAAGGAAGCCAGACCGCGCCGTTTTCCGTGCGCGGCCGTCATATTTCACCAAAACTAAGTAGAGTCAACCGTGCTACTGGCGAAAGGCCCGCCATTACGCGCGGCAAAGTGGCCTCTGTCGAAAACCATCCTTGGTATAATTGCAGCCGCTTCAACGTGGATACACTTCTCGCCGAGTTTATTAAGGTCGATTGCGCACTGTGCGCCATGGGTGCCAACTTGGCACTGCTAAGTACTCGCGTTGAGAAATTGAGAACTCCCGAGGATCCTACTGGAAGTGTCTACTTTTCAGCATCGGTACATCGTGGAAGGTTATTAGCGATAAGATTTATCCATTTTGTTGTGTAGGAAGGAGAGTAATTTTATACGATTGAGGTATTGCTAATTACAGGTATATATATATATATATATATTCTATAAATTGGGTATAACCGTAAACACGTGCTATTGCCACGAGGCTCGTAACGACACTACTTACAATTAGACTCGTAATGCCTGCTTACAAGGACTGCCGCTATGACGCGTGCCTGGCGCGGAAGCCTTTGACAATTGGCGCTACATTTGACATGTGCGCTAACACATTTCAAGGTAGATATACCTACAGAAGTGTAATAATTAATCAATGTGAAAAACTTAATCCTATAGGTAGGTACTGCCCGCGTAAATTAAAATTGAAAAATATATATTTTTAGACTGCACGTGATCTACCGCACTGAATCTTTATTAAGAAAGATATTTATAACAAAATGGTATACTGCACAAATATCTCTTTAACACTACAGGCCATCGTTAACTGAATCAATTTCAGTATCATGAGAACTGTATAGGGTAATTGTGGGAGAGATGCCGCACTCGGAGAGACGCAGCCTTATCGATATTTCAAGGATGTCCGTAATAAAACACATCATTGCCGATTTTATTTGTTTAAGGCTGTTGATTTGGGTTAGTTTGTCAAGCAAGAGCGTGTTTACTGTATTATTGTTAAAGATTTTGCTGTTTTTCGGGGTAAGCCTAGCGCACTTTGCCTGAATAGTTATACGTTGCGTCTATTTTTACTAATATAGTAGCTAAAAATTCATAGTTTTTCTTGATACAACATTTGTAATACGTTAAAGGGACCATGTAGAATATTTCCTTGGCAGAATAGGTCACTTTCGACATAGCATGTGGAAATACGAAAGTGCGGCGCCTCTCCCGGGCATTTCGGATAGACGCCGCACTTTTATTTGGGATAGATGCCGCACTTTGATACTGTACTGTTTCGGAAACTAAGTCGATTTAAATGATGTTTTTAATGTTTAAAATACGAAAAAAGTTTTTTAAAATAGCTAACGTGGTATCTCAAGGCAAATTATTTATTTTTAAATGAATAATCTTCTAATCGAAACATATTTGTGGACTATGTACTCTTTTTTCACATTATTTTTTATTTTAATCTCAAGATGCCAACTGAATATAAAAAAAAATTAGAAAAGCAGAAATAATATCTATTCCTACTGTGCCCATTTAATTTTCCAATTTTATAATTGTATAAAATAAAAATGTTTCATTTTACTTTGTTTTTACTATTTTTTTTATATAAAAAGTTAGAATTAACAAGTTTAAATCGAAAATTAAACGTGTTTCGAAATGCGGAACCACTCCCGCATGTGCGGGGTCTCTCCTACCAAAGGATGTTTTTAGTTTCAATTTTTTTAAGGGTGACAAATATTAAAATTTTCATTTTCTTTAATGCTAGTAGAATCACAAGATGTTGAACTAATAATATGTATCTTTGGAAAACATTTTCATTGCAAAATTTAGACACGGTGACAATTTTGCGTAACGTGCGGCAACTCTCCCACAATTACCCTACTTGTAGGGTTAATTGAAGCTTATCAACTGATCAAACTGGTAGGACTGAATCCACTTGCGAGAATGGCAGCTACACCTGAATAGTCCCCTCATCAGCTGAAGCCCCCTACGATCCATTTCTTTCCGTTGCATCCGCCGCGGGACCAGCCATTCTCCGTGACACAGAGAACAGAATAACGGGTCGTTAGGCTGCACACGAATCTACGATGCACAGAGGCGCTCCGTAGTCCGTACCCTGCATCTTGCATAGCAATGAGCCAGCCGGCTCCTCATGTAGCAGGGCGTTTTTTCCCCCTTCGCACGGTGTTACACCGGTGTATTGTCGTTTCTTTTCCGATCGGGAAACATATTCTGACGGTTTACCCTCTGCGTCGCGAGGGGCCGTGCATCCTTACCGCGGGACAAACGAAGAAATAGCACCGACATGGTCCCCGGGGTACACCGTTAACCCAAGCCAACCCAACCCAACCCAACCCAACCCAGCACCTGCGATGTCTCTCTCCGTCCCCCCATCGCCGTCGGGAGAGACCGAGAAGGAAAGGAAGGTCGCGAACGATATCTACGACATGCCGATTCCGCATGAACGGGCAGAAAATACGATGCTGTATCGTTCCCCTTGGCCAACCCCTCCGCCGACCCCCACCCCACGAGCCGCAGCATATTTATTACCCAGGAAACAAAATGGCAAGTGCACGGTAGAGGCTCATTTGCAAGATCTACCTAAATCTACCTCGTGCCTGGGAAGACCGGGTACCAAGGTTGCCAGTCTTAATGGACGCCGATCAGGAAATATCTATCTTTGTTAGCCTGCTTTCTTTCCGAGGGGCTGAACGTCCACTGGCTGTCGTTTCGCGTACAGGATTAAGGTCCGCGCACACATATCCGTTCCGTGTCAGTTCCGTTCCGGCGTGCCAGTGGTAAGAAGAGACCCACTACGCCCCTCTTCTTCTTACCACTGGCACGCCGGAACGGAACTGACACGGAACGGATATGTGTGCTCAGACCTTTAGGGTGATACTTAGCGATGGGCACAACACACGTCGGATCCAGTAGAATGGATGTGTATAGTACCTACTTGGGGCTTTGTGTAGTTTCCAATCGCTCCAGATCGGAAGTTCTACAAATTATTGTGTTTTCTTTTTTGCTGCGCAAAAGACGTCAAATTTTGGACTAAACATAATTTAATAGAAAGGACCAATTTTTTATTTTTGCTATTTTGACCGGTTGATCGTTGTGCATACGGGATTGAGACAATTTTAAAAATAATTCACTTTTTTCGTGATGTAGCATATTAGTAATAACTCATACGTGAGTTGTCATATTGAATTAATGTTAAAATTGTCTCAAGTCCCTTAACCCGGGAGTAGGCGCGCCATATAACTTAGGTACATTAGTACGCGCGTCGGTCATTTCGACCGGTATTTAATATAATGCGAAATAACTTAATAAAATGACTAAATAGTCATAATATTATCTGGAGAACTTTCTTTCAACAAGAAATACCGATATTTATCATAGTCACCCATGATTCTCTCGGAATACGTGTCGCAAACGGCAGCGAGAAAAATCTAACGTTAGGTATTAGGCGCGTTGTGGTCGAAGCGACAGACATTGTCCTTTAGCCAAATTTCACACGGCGATACATGTATCGTGATACATATATTATGTATCCCGATATTACATTGATCATTATTGAACATTTCACACGACGATACTCGATAAAACAATGAAAATCGGTATCCATCATACGCGCATTGCATACTTAAGTACATGTATTGCCGTGCGAAACTGGGCTTACAATTTGTACGAGTGGACAAAGTATCGCCACGCGACGTAAACAAGTCGAGACACATCTAAACGATTTTTTAGCATATTTTAAAATATACGGAGCCGTCGGTCCTACTCCCGGATCAAATTAAAGAATTTGATGATATTTCACGGAAGGGACGGCAAACGCTTATTAGCGTAGGGGCGCTAAATCTCCAAATCCCGGCCCTCTGTAGAATGTAGAAGCTCGCGAAATGGATACTATCCAGTTCCAAAACTCAATGTTCTCATCTGTATTAGTAACAATTAATTGATTTCCAAGTGGAGCACAAACTCGACGCGCAAAAATGTTTATCAAAAAATTCCTCCCCGGATTGACACTTCTCTGTAGCACTTGCAAGCAATTTTTAACACTTCGCGTCGATATTTTCGGGATAATATCGAAAGTATTATCGAAGGGTTTCCAAATGTTTAATTTAAATACACAGGCATCGCAGAGTTCGCTTCGTTCGATTTACACGAAACTTTGCAAAAACTAGCGCCACTCAAAGCGTTAATCTAAACAAGAGTGAACATAAAATCGTAATCCCGGGATTATCACTCTATTAACGTCGTTAACGATCAAAAGCACGCTCGACGACTTTCTTACGTTCTGTATCCTCGAGGATTTACACTCGTCAGCTTAATACCGATCGTTATTATAATCCGCTCGTCCTAGCCAGGACACGGGGCGATGGGATTAACGGGACGTCGTCCAGGAATCGCGATAAGCAGTGCCTTAGCCAGATTGGACCAAGAACTGTGGTGACTCCGCGTGTTGCCGGTGCAACACGTTGCCTGCGACGAATACGGGTCGCCGCAGCCCGCGGCCACATTTGAAGTTGTCTTTAGGAGGCGCAATCGCCGCGACGTTCACTGCCTGTGACTTTCTGGTAGCATCTGCGACAATATAAGTAGCTTGTGGCCGTGGCTAATGTGATCTACGTTCACGTAGCACACTCGCGACGAACAAAAATCGTTAAAGGGTTTTGCTGTAGGTAGCGAGGGCTACGATCGCTACTGGCACGAACAAATCGGACCCAACCTGAAAATTCGGATTTCAATGAAACTTCATGAGAATATAAAGCATATAGAGTATTTATAATATTTTAACCATAATTTTAATTTTACCTTATTTGCCCGTTCTCTATTCACGTATTTTCATGTTATTACAATGTTTCAAACAGTTGTTATTCCCTAATAAATAGATAAAAAAATATTGGCGAATAAATGGAGGAAGTTCTATTTTTTTTTTGCAAAAATCCACTCTGAACTCTTTTTTTAATATAACTTTGCAACGGTGCGGGATAAAATAAAAGTTCAAGTATAACAATCGCTTAGTATTTTATACTCTGTCGCCAAAAGAAAAAAGAAAATTGTATTAAAGAAAAAATAAAACACGATAACTTAAGGGTCGATTACACCCCTTCAGACTGAATTTCCGAAGAAAGTAAATATTACTCCTCGCATACTCCAATATATGTACTCTACATTCATATTAAGCTACTTTTCATTAAAACCAGAATTTTCCAGTTGGCAACGTTGCCTTGTGGGTAGTAGGGACATTGGGGAGTCAACTCTATTAGCGACTGCCTTCTACGAATGTGGGAAGTGGGCCTAGTACTGGCCACATTCATGGGAATAAGATCGTTTAAAAGTAGGGAACCTTGATCCCTGTAGTCCTTCCACTTCCAAACTAATTGTAAGCTCCGTGTTTCATTATTGGAGAATATTAAATAGAAATGAGAGTATTTCTAAAAGATATCAAACACGGTTAGACACTATTGCAAGGAATCAAAATATAACAGGAAAAATAAATAATATTCCACCTTATCTACTTATTCCTTCTCAGTGGCGCACCCAGAGGGGAGGGGGTAAGGAAGCCTGGCATCCCCAAAGATGGGGCTTTGTAAGAAGAAAAGAAAACTGGATTTATTCTTTAAATAAATTTGTATAATCACCTAATGAATTTTTTTGAAATTGCATTAACAGTAATTTTAGCTGTTAAATTCGGCTTGCTCCAAGATTAAATCCTCAGTGCGCCACTGTTCCTTCATGCAGAATCACCTCCTTTCGTATTATACTTACTTCGTATTACACTAATTCGGTGACACCTTGTATTATAAAATCGAATGCCCTACCGTACTGCTCCTTTCCATACCATTCATCAAGCAACAGAACTCCCGAAGGATGTTCCTACTTAATGCACAGTACCAGCACCTACCTACAACCCCCAGAAAAAATGTCGGCGCATCACGCGGCGATCAGCAATAGCATAAGAACGCAAGGAAATTCTAAGCCGCGGGGGCATTCGTGGCGGTGGGTCTCGGGTGTTGTAAACTAAATAAATAATCCCCAACACCTGGTCTCATCGCATCTGCGTACGTGTCGCGCGGAGGAGATTAATAAATCGCTCCGTTCCTGTGCACCCATCCCTGGGCGGACGCGTGTTGCCCGGGCAAAAATCTAGGTAAGCCCATTTGCCGTAGGACGGCGTAAATCACCGTCATTGTCTTGTTGCTTTATTGCCTTGCCGCCTCGCGGTGTCCTCTCCACTCGAGCAATCGGCCACCCTTCTTCACCTTTCCACCCGAGTTGCTGCTCCACTGGCTACCATTGTCAGTTACACTAGCCGCGTACACCGGGTTCCCTTGATTCCAGGACACCAGCGCGCTAAGGAGGGTCCGGCTGCTTCGCTGTGCGAGTGCGGCTGCTGACCAGGAATCAAGGGAGCTCGGTGTACGCACACAGAGCAAACGAGACGTTAGCTTAAGTCCATTCCACCGACTCGCCCTCCCAGGTGGCGAATCGCTGGCCGGAAGTGCACGGATCGTTTCTGGATTAGTCGGCCACTGAAGAAACGCGGATGACGTCCAACTCGGTGGCTCTCGTTGTCATTACGTTTGTTCTCTTGTAATCTCTGCGTACAGATTCGTTTCGAATATAGAACTACGCACGCTGAAACACCTAGCGGCGGTTCGTTCAGTTTAGAGTAAGACTCGATTATAAAGTGGAGCAGTGTCTTTCTGTTAAGGGGTTAGGTTAGGCCACCCCGAGACGCTCAAAACAGCACGAAATTAGACGAATTTGTTTCTATGAGATGGTGTTGTCCCGGGAAGCTTTTCGGAATCACTGTCCTCAAATTGGCTAGCAGCTTAATTTGAACAATTTATGTTCGATTCACTTGAAATTTTAATAGTATATTCTATAATAGATTACCTATTTACAAAACTACATAAGGATTTTACGATTCATTAAAAACTTCTTTGCTTCAGGCAATTTTAGACACAATTTAGACTCAAAATTTTAGGCAAATTTTTCGACTAAAACTGACATTCTCTTTAAATGTCCACCATTTTCACAGAAATCAATATTTCGTCATATAAATAATGAAAAATTTCGGTTTTTTTATCCTACGTCAAAATATACGGAATTTCTACTGCTAGTCGTGGAGAGTGTCTTTTCAAAAACTGCAAAAATGGAGGAGCACCAGCAACGCTATTTTGTTTAAAAAACATAATTACCATTTTTTTTATATACCATAAGGCATGTAGAATAAAGACCATAAAACTGTTACGAGCCAGGGCTGCGGCAACGCGAGAGGCCGGCGAGAAGGGTACCTATTTCCCACGGAATACGGTTTATGAGCTTGTTAGTTAGGGGCGCGGACGAACCTGATACGAAATCAGGGAGCCGCAGGAGGGTGAAACGTCGTGAACGAACCCGATGCAAAATCGGGGTGTCACTAGGATGAAGTTCACAGACGAACCTGGTGCGAAACCAGGGAGCTGCTAGGAGGTTGGATTATTCACAGACGAACCTGGTGCGAAATCAGGGAGCTGTTCGGAAATTGGTAGATTTACAGACGAACCTGATGCGAAATCAGGGAACCGTAGGAGGGTGAGGTTTCGTGGCCGGACCCGATTCGAAATCCGGGAGCCACTGGGTTGGAGAATATTCTTTGTTTTGGATAAAGGGTTGCGAACGAACCTGATGCGAAATCAGGGAGTCGCGGGAAATGTTGGTGATGCCTCGTAAGTTTTAATTAAAGTTTGATACAACTCGAGCGGTAAAGTTGTATCAGTGGGTGAGTGTTACTAATATTATTAGGATCGCTGGGTAAGAGATGGGTTTAACGAATCTACTCGATTTACAGGTGAAAACCATTCGTATATTGAATAATCAATTATAATACAAATGTAAGTGTCGCGATTAACAATTAAATAGTGTAGGGTGACCTGTCCAGTGAGTGAACGCTTAAGCTGCATGTCTCTTAAAATTAGTATTCAAAAATCATTATTTAATCCCCTGAATGTTATTGCTGTAAGCGAGCTGTTTTATTAATAAAGTCAGACATTCCGGAACACAATTCTAGCAATGTTTGATAATTATAACTTTCATTAAAAGTCTGGCAGAAGATTAAATAAAAAATTGGCCAATGACCAGTGAGTGAACATAAATTTCTAATGAATGAACAAGGTTACCCCAGTGAATGAACGGGATAATAACAGGGGTTAAGTTTCCAATGTATTTAGACGATATTTTGTATAAATAATTTTTCATTCTCCAATTGCAATAATATTATTGATTTTATACTTTACTAGTCTTATAAGATCATAATCATGTAGAGCTGAAATTAATTTTCTGGCGTGGGTTAAGAGAAAACCTGTCACGAGAAAAAAAGACAGGTTAAGTTGTTCATTCATTGGTAAAGTAAGAAATGTCCGCGTTTGCCAGTGAATGAACGGTCGCGAGGACAACTGTTGAATAAACGGAATTAATACCGTACCGGATATAATTAAACGGAAAAATCGCTTTTGCGACATATCTGTAGGTCTTCAGTCTAAATTTCAATGTCAGTTTCAACGTGAAGTGAGTGCCATAGGTGTTAATTTTTCGTATTATATATGAGCAACGTTCACTCACTGGGGGGTGTTCACTCACTGGACAGGTCACCCTAGTTACCAATAGTTGCACGGTGTTAACGCACTGGCGATGCAGAGCATAGGAGTGGCTATTACAATAGGTATGCCAAACAGAATATGAACCGAACTCGCGGATTCTATGAGGTTAACGGTGATTCTGGCGGGGACTCGAGCCCGATCTTACTGAATGTAACCAACTCTGTACGAGCGTGACACGATGTGACTCTACGCGTGACTCTATAGCGTTTAACCGAAGAGGATTGAAACCAAAGGGTTTATATAGTCCCAAAAATTAGTGCGGATTCGTTAGGAATCTCCACATAAGTAAATCCTTCGGGGTCGTCGTCGTCGTCGTCGTCGTCGTCGTCGTCGTCGTCGTCATGTCACTCCCGTTCCTATGGTCGTGATCCAGCTGGTCGAGATCATAACCTCCATTAGTGGTGTGTGCGAAAGGATCTTAGGGCCTTTTCCCTTCGCAGACGCGAGCTCGAAAAAACGGTTGAGAGCGACGTACGGGAAAATTACACATACGTAACAAAACAGTTTTCCCATTTACTTTCTAATTTCGCCCCACAAAAATCTGAAAGGTTACTCCTTTGGTGTGTATATTGGGACGTGAGTTGACTTGATTCGGTGGCACTGCACGGAAATTGCCAGGGATAATTCACTGGGAGATGAGAGATCCCAGCGTGCATCCGTACGCTTTACCCGTGGTATAGACTAATTTTATTGGCGGCACCGTCTCTACCCCGGGGTAGACCACTCGAGATTTGCCCGCAGAGAGGATTAGTCGGGTGCTGAAACCGTTGTGCGTGGTAAAACTCACTCGAGCATCTTCCTGCGAATTCCAGAGGCGAAGGCGACTTGTTTAGGGATTAGAATTGTTTGTTGATTCGCAGAAATCGCGCGGAGATAGTGAGTTGTTTGCGACAGGGCTTACGAGTATCATGATTCGAAATGCTTCTTCCCCTTGCCGTCGACGTTGACTAATGCATTAAGCTTTGCGGGTGAGAAATAGTGGCCGTTTGTAACGATTAATTTCATCCATCCGGGGTACTGCACGCGACTTGATTTAAATTCTGAGATTCCCTTAATCTCACCAGCTATTTCCAGCTTTATTTTTATAATACTTGGCGAACAACAATCGTGACTCGTCGTGCGGCTTAATTCGCAATAAAATCCAGGCCCGTCGATCTGCTTCTCGTGCTCCATTCCACGATGTACACCGCGCACTCCCGATACACGGAATTTCTTAATAACTCGCCCCTTCGTGTATCGGCTATTATTATTTTACGCGTAATTATTCCTTGCGGTACGCTTGTCAGGATGTCCAGTGATTACAGAGAAGCTAAGGGCGTTGCTTGCTCCGCGTTCTTTTATTACGGGCAACCGTAACGCATCAATAATAAGTCTTAATTGAACGGTTCGTAAAGATGTAATCTTTATCAGAAGCCTGTGCGACTTTTCGCCCGAAACATCCGTTCCGCTCTGCGCGCGGCTGTTTATTACTGGAAACGGGTGGTTCCTAGCGACACGAACACAGCTGGAGCGACTCGCAGGTTTGTCCGCGTAAATTCAGAAGAATAACTACTTAATCGTGAAAACTACTACCCTTGATTTTGCTCCGAAATGCTTTAATACATCGAACGCATTAAAATAAAACAAAATTGGATCTTGAGTTTCAATTTCGATGGCCATGATATAGGTACTATGTTGACAAAGTTAACATTCTGATCAACTTTTTCCTATACATGTCACGGGTTAAATGGCTTTTGGGAGATTCACATTTTCTTATCATAACCATCTAAAGTTTCTAAACCAACTACCGATCACAGTTTTGGCGAATATGTATCTCAAAAACTAAAGTCGAGCTCCAAGACTCACGATCACTAATTTCGAAACCTCCCGTCGATAGAAAATATCGACGTGGAAACCCGCCAAAATGGATCCAGAAAATTCTTTGCAACTGGAAAAGATTACTTGCTCCGATGCCTAGCTCCACAGCCAAACTTTTCACCGACCATTCTCGACCCCTCTACAATCTTGGCGATCGACAAACGCGTCCTCCTCGCGAAACGATCGGGGAACGTTGCAAGAGAAAGGAGAGGTTCGAGGGCGATGAAATTCTCGGAGGAAAAGGGAATTTGTACGCGATGCAGTCGGTGCGCGAGCGTAGGTATTCATCGGGTCGTAGCCGCGAACGCACTTAATGCGCAAACTGCCTACCCACCGACCCACCTACCTACGTAGGCAGACGCGTGTATATACAGAAGCGAGACTGGCGTGATATCACGACATCGGGATGCAGATGTTTAAGCCTACGAGAGCATAAGTTGGTAGGAAAAAGACATGCTGGTACCCGCGCTTAAACTATACTCGTTACACGCCGTTATTAATGGTCGATGTTTCGCGCTAGCCCCCACTTCAATGTACCCGTTGGTATTCACGCGTCTGTCTAACCTGCGGACGCCCACGAGAGAAACGTCTACTTCAGTTGCCAGACATCGAGGACTGACATAGAAGGGACAATAATTGTCCCTTCAAGGGATCAACCGTCGACCCCTTGCGCGCAGACGACCGGTCTTACTCGACACTGCGTGGAACCGAGGAAGAAGAGGGGCCTTGGAAGAGGTGAAAGCATGAATTCTATGAGCAATGATAAGAAGAAGTATTATTAGACGACTTCCAGATAATATTCAATCGTGGTGTTTTCTAACGTAACAGGATGCTTTCAGGCACGATTGCGTGAATCCTGTAAAATTCGTTACGTGAACTAGTAAACTCTGTTCCGTATCATAACAGGGCCAATCATGTCTTGTAATAGCGTGTCTTGTATAGGTAATCCAATTTCAGTCTCGTTGAGGATAGAGATAACGTTAATGTAATCTGCTTTAATGACTTCCTACTTCTTTTCTCCTCGGCTTTGTATTATCTTGTTTTAGCCCCAGTTTTTCACTTTTCAGTTTACGGTTGCTGTCTTTGAATAAGTGTTTTAAACATTTCTTTGTGATTTGGCTGTTATGATGTGTGAAAATTTATTTTCTGGCTATTTTAAGTGTAACTGAAATGAACTTCTGATTATTCTATTAATTCAAATACCTATTTATATATATTAATTCTCTGTAAAGAGCACTTCATGTATCATGAAACTCGCTGATCATTTTACTATTAAAAATTCGCATAACCAACAGGAAGTTTGAAAAAAAATCAATTTTTAAGTATCTTCAAATATATCAGAAAGAATTTTCAAATATTTCAAGAAAGTATTTTCAAATATTTCAAGAAAGAATTTTCAAATATTTCAAGAAAGAATTTTCAAATATTTTAAAAAACAATTTTCAAATATTTCAGAATATTAGGGACATCTATTAAAACAATCCTGAGAAATAAAATTTTACTCAAATTCATTTCCATTCATTCACTGATATCACCACACACAGTGACTCAGATTTCTTCGTATAAATTCAGAAGAATAATTAATTATAAATGCCACTACCTTCCTTTTGCTTCTTCACACCCAAATTGACATCCCTTGATCCACAATATTAATACGAAAAACCAAGCTACACGCATCACGTGTTCAAATGATCGTGAATTCATAATCTTATATTTCGCGAACGAAGTTGCGAGTGACTGTATGCGGAACGTGCCTTATTATTCCACATAAAAGCATCACGACAGATCTGTCAATCACGTATGCTACTGGAACAATATAATTTTCCGTTTCTTCCTTGTTACGTGACAGCCTGGCGGAGTGGGCCACTTTATATATATTGCGAACAATTTGCGATGTATTTCACAAACGCTAGAACACCACGTACAAAGCATGAAGACGTTCACTTTACATTTGTTCAAGCAATAGTGTGTACCTATTGTTTCTTCGCCACCGCGATCTGGAATAACAATGCAAAAATTATGCGCCTACCTGTGCGTACTTTTCTATCTGACTGCTAAGAATACCGTTCTCGCCGGAATATGTACGTATAAATTTCCTTTTCCGTTACATTTCTCGAAAGTAATTAATTAAGAGTGCTATTCACTGTACAGGCGAACAGAAAGACAACCCTGGTGCCGTTGGAAAAATTCGTCTAAAGGTTTTCCGGGGGTTCGTGAAACGATTGTTATTACTCTCAGTCAATGTATTTCTTTATATTTCTCTGCTTACTATATCATTTGCTTTAACGGTGACGGCTTTCTAATAGTTTCAGACGTGTGTTCACAGAAGTAGACAAATAATATCCTGGCATTAATTTCATGGAATACCGCAAGTGATACACTCAGTTTTATTTGTGAAATATTCTGAGAGATTTCTTATGTCCTGTATTTGTGTTTTTTACAATTATCTGCTGGCGCTGGGTCATATAACAGTGTATCATAAACATACAGTCGCCAAAGATTGACATGGGGTATTAGACAACCGAAGAGAAATCACTGGCTTTACTGTTGCAGAAAATTGCAAACTTTCCAATAGACTGAAACACATATGATTTATCGGATCACATTAACTGGAAATACTTTCCTTAATTCTGTGAGCACTGTATGCCTCTAAACTCTTTACCCCTTTTTTTAAAAACAGTCTCTGTAAAATTCAAGAGTGTGCAATAAGAAAACGTCACACTATAAACAAAGACAAAGATTACAATTAATATAAACCATCCTCTTTGGTAAAAAAATTATTACCAAACTGGAGCTGACTTATCATTAGAATGAAAACTGACTTCTTCTGACTACTCGATTTTAATCGAATTCTAAATCATCATAACTAAAGCCACAGAATAATCGATCACAAATTATTATCGAAACCATAGCACCAGCTCTTATTCAATATCCACCATGGACACGCCAAGAAATCCAGAAAATATTATGGAGGACATTCTCCCTGACAAAGGATCCATTCTTTATATACACGGATTCATGGAGGACCTAGAATCTGACAACGTTCAGATAATAATTAAAGGTACCGATTTCATATTCCCTAATAAACATACCTACTCAATGGAATACGAAGAGACGACGATAGGTAGCGAAGGAGGGACGAACAAGCGACGAAGAAATGAATTTCGTCGGTGCTTGATTCCATGTTCGAAGCGTACCTGGATAAAGGAGACGTGAACGTTATCCTGGTGGACTGGGGCGAAATAGCGATTGACATTAACTACGTTTACGTCGCCAGCCAAGTGCCTGTTGTAGGAAAGGCGGTTGCAGAATCGCTAGAGAAACTCGGTGAAGCGATCGATTTGAACACGTTGCACGTGATCGGGCACTCTTTGGGCGCTCACATTGCTGGCCATATCGGGAGATACATGAATATCACTCTCAGTCGGATAACGGGTAAGTTCTCCAAGAAGGAGCTCGTTCCACCGTCGCATGAGTGGGTCGCGTCAAATTCGAGGGTATTTTATCAACATCAGTTTTTCACAGTAAATGATTAGCAATTCCTTTGATATCAACCTGGATTACTAGATAACAAGGAACTTCTGATGACGAACCTTGTATATCTAAATCCACTTCGATTGTTAGCTAAGAAATGCAGAGTTATTCATTCGACCACTGTAAGACACTAAATCTTGATAAACTTTTCTTTGAAACAGCCTATATGTATAAACTCCAGATACACTTCAGCACTTTATTTGCGGGCATTTCGAGTTTATTTCTGTTATTAACTTTCGGAGTTATTAACCTGCGAGCGAATAACAGGAGCTGAGGAGTTCGGCGTGGGCCTTCAGAGCGTTGGTGCAGATAGACCCGGGCTGTTCGAAATCTAATTTGAAGGAATCAGAGTGAAAACATTTTTTGGGGGTTTCTTAAGTCTTAAGAGTTCCCTCAAGGTACTGCTAACTGGCACAAGCTAATATTTTTCGCAATTATTATTATGAAGACACTCCTTAATCAGTGGTAGCTTAACGAAGAATTGGGGCCCGGAGTACTCCATGGTCCTCGAATAAAGTGCTAAAGTGAAAAGCAGAGTATCCTACATACACGAATCGTTCACCGCAGGATTAGATCCAGCGCTCCCGCTATTTTATCCTTCCACGTGTCACGTTAGATCAACCGACGCGGAAGCTGTTGTCATCCTTCACACGGACGGTGGATTCTACGGAACGCCTATCGACACGGGAACCGTAGATTTTTATGCGAACAGGGGAGTCAGTCCCCAGCCTGGCTGCCCCATAATCATCGGAGGAGGTAAATCACAACGCGTATCATTAACATGTTCGACGATATTGTCGATGATATAGATTATAGAAACTTTTAATACATTGAAAACTTACGAGCACACTTCGAAATGAAAAAGAAATTTACAAGCTTTAACGAAACAGTTGCTTGAGATTAAGGTAATGCGGGATATTGAAATATCGTCGATTAATATTTATGATTTCTTGGAGAGTTAATTATTTTTTGGAAGAACTGTGCAGCCACCAGAGGTCCACCAAGATATACGCGGAGGCCTTGAAGAATCCGAAAGCATTCCCCGCGCACAAATGCATTGACAAAATCGCAAGGAACAGAAATGATGGGGCACAAGTCTATTTTGGAGACTCTACGCTACATAATATGTAACTAGAACACTTGCCACAATGCTGTTCAATTTTATAATATTGGTCATCATATGCGCGGTTCTTTCAGCTATGGAGCATACTGTTTCGACACAAACCCGCAATCCCCGTATGCTAAGGGAACTTAACCATATGAAGTTTAGCAAGAAGGAACTCGCACAGAATAAAAACATTCTGCTTGTTCCAAAACAGAAGAAAGAACCCAACAAGAAAGAACCCAGTGCAACAAATTACATATAAAAACAATCTACAACACATGCCTGCATGAAGTATCCCAAATAAGAAGAAAAATTTATATGCCCATTTTTGAAAAAAAAAAGAAATTTCTCAGAAATTGGATTTGCTGTCCACGACAGGACCGTGAGAAATAATTCTAAAAACCAGCATTCTGATAGAGCATGAAAGAAGCTTGTTACGATATATCCAGAGAAAGAAACCGAATATCGAAGACTGAGGAGACTTTCGCAGTAATTTGTCAATGTGTCCTACGCGAACCACTCGAAATTACCAAGTTCGTCGAGCCCAGCGAAACAGGATTGAGACTGAGCATCAACGTCGTAGGGGATTGGAAAACAAGAAAAGAGAAAAATACACGAAAGAATAAATGAGTGGGCGTGATATAATTCGCAGCAGTTCATAGGCAAGCGGAGTTTCCATCAGGCAGCTAGTCCCGAGACGCCCTCCAGTTTATGTTAATGGCCCCAGCTCCACTTTTATGCCACCTCGTAAAGCGGAACGTGGCCGTCACGATTGGAAAGTAACCACCTGCGTCTCTTTGAAGCAACCTTATTGCACGTACGCCGACGTTTTACACGCCACGAGATCCTCCACCCTTTCTCTTGGACATGGATGAGACGCTTAAGGGAGCACGTCACTTTGGTGCTTTCGAAAAATCGATTTTCTTCCACTATCTTGTAGCTGAATATTCTAAGAACATTTCCCAAGGACACTGAAGCGAAATTCGAAATGATAGCCCAGATAATACAAAGCCGGCATGTACCACCGAAATAAGATAGTTCCATCAGAAAAATTTATATCTCGTAGATTGAGGGGTAATTCAGAATTGACCAGCGATACGGTTTGTTACGCAGTTTGATATCATGTAAAAATGTGAATTTTGAACTTTCTTTTGAACACCACTCGTGTTTGATTTTTTTTATCAATCTTCCAACTTCGAGAAAAATATAAGTAATTAATTTATCTGCTTCTCGTTGTTTGGGTTTATGTTAAATTTATATCAAAATTGATGGCTCTGACCTTGATTAAGAAATAATTTCCTGAATTATTAAATGACTGATTCACTAACAGTTGAAACGCGATTTGCTCCACCAAAGTGCGTCAATGATACCATGTAGAATGTAGATGACGAACAAGGCTCTATCGCTTATTGTCGACTTCTGTGCACATCACAGGGGGAACGCAAACACACGCAGACTTTCGTAGGATTGCAAATTCAAAAAGGACAACCCGCCAACCCACGCTACCTCGTAGTTCTCCATTGCTAATCAATTGACGCCATATCAGAAGTTCTTTAACCCCATTGTGTTCCACAAGGGGCACACTGAACGCCGTATAATAGATTCGTTTCCACGAAAATCCTTCGATGCTTGATAAATCAACAACTATGTACACTGCGACGTGTAGGTACAGTCTTTCGATTTTAGAAGCACATAACGTTAAGAATAAAGGCGACTTATACGACGAATATAAAAATACTGTTTAACGCTTGGTGCAGAAGGCCATCACGCTTCCATCATCATCAGTCGCGTATTTTATCCGTCACGACGCAAATGGCACTTCCGTACACGAATTGTACACAAGTCCGAGCAAATTCTCTAACCGATTTGGTAGGCTGACGCACGAGTAACCGATTATAATTTCATTCCGAACGCGCGCCGTCATGAATAATTAATACGAATCTGGCTCTTCTGCTTGGCGCGCTTCGTCCCACAGAACCTCCGATCGAATGGCGCGCACATACCTACCACGTATTTAAAAAACGTCTTGTCTGCTCCGAAGTTCAAGGGCCACTGAAAGCAGAACAGACGGATGTCACATGTCGCGACAGAAATCGAAGAAATCTACCTATTTAGATCCAGATCGTTAGATATCGAACAATAGGTACGTTGACAATAATATCAATACCTCATCTACGTCGGTTTTACTTCAATGAATAAAAAGAATATTCCATCGACTTTCGTATGTACCGATGCAGTGAATTTTATGATTCTCTCTATTTGAAATCGTTTTAAGAGAATAGCAATTATTCCTGACAATCGACTTGCTTAAATAAACGAAATGCAGATGGTATATAGGTAATTTCCGACGTCACTATGTCGACACTGTGGATCGGAGAATCTCGAATGGAAGAAGGGTAGACACAAAGGATGAATGATGGAATGATTGGAATGTGTGTTCGCAAATTGCGAACAGATGTTCTTCCCTGGTTTAGTAGGGGAAGGTGGGGTAAAACGAAACGCTTAACTTTGGAGGGTGATAACTTAAAATCGGGAGGAGAAAAAGACACGAGACTTCAACAGGAGTCTTCAGTGGACCTTAGACTATAAGAAAATCATGGTCATTGATAAGAAAAATCTTTGGGAACGACGGAAAGTGAAATTTACCGGAGGTATCGAAATCTTCGCCTCGCTCAAATGGTGGGGTAAAACGGAACACCCACTCGAAGACCGTGTAAACGTACAAAATCTTTATTTTTACGATTTAAAATGTATTAATTTATGTTAAAATCTATAAATATATGTTTTAGGCATAACTATTGCAAATAAAATATAACAAAAATATATATTATACATATAAGAGAAAATATTTTATTAGACAACATGAAAATTACGGAAAATAATCAAATATAAATATAATATCGTAAAAGAAGGATAGATTAATATAATTAGGTTATTATTTTATGAACAATAATCACATATAAATTCATCATCTTCCTTTTCAGCACTGGTGCAGTCCTCATGGGCCCACCCTTTACATGTGATGCATTGTATCCAACTTTCTTCGTGTGTGGAAAGAACAAAGAGTTCATTACAAAATATGCATCGGTCCCTAAGAGATTTCTCTGAGGCTACATTCTTTTCAGGTTTCTTTTTTAAAGGTGGTTTCCCTTTTTTCTGGTAACGGCTGTCTTTCTTTACTATTTTCGGCTTTATCATTTTCTTGTTTTTATTCAAGTTGTTTTCGAGTTCCAGCTCTTGCATATAAGTAGATGAAGTTAATATCACAGTTTTGCCCCTTCTTCTGTTCATTTTTTTCTCTTTCCTATTTTCTTCCTGAGGAATAGGCATTAGTATTGTAGGTGTGCATGAAAATGATGAAGTCTGGGCACTATAGTCTCTGGAGGTTGAAGGTTCACCTTCCTCACACGTGAACGGGGCACTATAGTCTCTGGAGGTTGAAGGTTCACCTTCTTCACACGTGAACGGGGCACTATAGTCTCTGGAGGTTGAAGGTTCATCTTCCTCACACGTGAACGGGGCACTATAGTCTCTGGAGGTTGAAGGTTCACCTTCCTCACACGTGAACGGGGCACTATAGTCTCTGGAGGTTGAAGGTCGACTGTGGTCAACAGGCCTATCAGTAGTCTGTGATGGAGCAAACATATAATCGGGGAAGACTTCTCTATTAAACGGAAATATTCCAGTTTTCTTAAATCCTTCAATAGCTGTCTGCATTAGGGCGGCTCTTGAAAATGCTGCCCCGAATAATTTCGCTACCTCGTAAATTGTTACGCATCTTCCAGGATGTTGAATTAGCCATTTCCGCACCTCTTGTTCATAATAAACACTTATCGGCGCCATAAGTGACACATCCAGTGGCTGCAACCGATGAGTGCAGTGGGGAGGGAAACATAAGAGAATAACATTATTTTGTTGTTCAAGACGAAGTAGTTCTATGCTTTTGGTATGCGACGCATGTCCATCCAGCAGTAAAAGCACGGGCTTCTGTGGTGACGGATTTAGAGAATTCAATAAACTTTTTAAACCAAATAATGAAGCTCTCTTTTTGAATCCATCCACTTTCATGATATACAGCAAATGAACCGGGCGGGGCGTCATCTATCAATCTGGTGTTTTGCTTCTTTCGTGGGAACACAAACATACAAGGCAGGAATCTTCCAGCAGCACTCATGCATATTTCTACTGTAACCAGAACACCTCTTTCGGATGATGATAAAGAGCCCACTTGCTTTTTCCCACGAAGGGCTAGCACTTTGGATGGTTTATTAGGTACTGTTGTTATGCCAGTTTCGTCCACGTTATAGATGTCATTAGGTGACAATTTGTGCTTCTCATATATTGACCCTAACAGATTAAAGAAATTATTAACAGCTACTTGGTTGAAACCCTTTGCACATGCAAGAGATGTCTTCTCAGGCTGTCTTAATGAAAGTTCCTTATTCCTACGAAGAAACCCATACAGCCAGTGCTTTCCAGCAATATTGTACTGTACATTATACCGATGAGGAATGATATTTTTCTGTGCTAACTCAAATGCTAGTTTACGTAAGTCTATCAAAGTGACACCAAACATTCTCTGCTCTAAAAGTAATAGGTGCTTAACTAATTCTTGTTCTTGAGCATGTGTAAAAGTAGTTCTGTAGCAGCCAAGGGTTTTCTTTGCAGCTTGTACAGGTTGCAATTTTTTCTATTGAGATTTCTCTATTTTTCTGTGCAGCGTAGTTAAAGGAATACCAACTGCTTGACTTGCTTTTCGGAGAGACATTTTCTTCTCTAAGACTGCCTCAATTGCCGCAGCCATGCTTTCTTCAGACCAATTCTGCCGTTCGGTTTTTCTTTGATACTTCCGTGACATCTTGGAATTAATTGCCTGTGTAATTTCGAAGAAAAATGATAGTAACGAATCAGGTTTGAGACGCGATGGAAATATCGAATGGAAAGTACTCTAGGGAGGAGGGTCGAGTGAATGTGTACGTTAATATTAATAATTTATATCTATTCCATGTACTAACTTACCTTGATTAACAATCGACCACTGCTATAAGATAACGAAGTAAGTGCGAAATAAACACTCCCGGATTTATTTGAAACAAAGGACTGTTATCGTCATGGAAACCATGAATATTAGCTCGCCGCATCATTAACAGGTGGT
Source organism: Andrena chrysosceles (assembly GCA_963855975.1). Lineage (NCBI taxonomy): Eukaryota > Metazoa > Arthropoda > Insecta > Hymenoptera > Andrenidae > Andrena > Andrena chrysosceles. The sequence goes on along the minus strand of OY979766.1, from coordinate 514,260 downwards.
AGTACCACACAGAGTCAAGTTACGCGGTTTTTTTAAAAACATAAAATAGCACTAAAAAGTAAAAAATAATGGTTTTCCTTATTTAATCTACGACTCTCATATTTTTTAAGTCGGTGCCTCATCATTTGCACTGTGTAAATCTGGCGTCGACTTAAAAGATATGAGTCGTAGATTAAATAAGGAAAAAAATATTTTTTACTTTTTAGTGCAATTTCATTCTTTTGAAGTCGGTTTTAATTTTTTCTTAAATTTTTTTATATTTAAAGAAATAGAAGGGGCCGGAATCACCCGCTGGCTGGAATTACCCCGCTTTACCCTACACGTGGATTTTTACATGAATATCAATAGTTGCATGGAGAACACATCTGCATTAAAGGATTATGTTATTTATTACAATTTAAACTAACAGTTTGATCGAATGAAAGATGTATCTCATACATCATAATTTTCTATACAAAATCAATTTTCTTGGAAACAAGAATAGTAATTAAAAGTTTAATCTACAATCTAATAATTAAAAGAGATAATAAACACGTACTAAGAGACGTTTCCATTCTTCCCCATGTATAATAGGCGTTCCGTTTTACCCCGCGAAAAGTGTTCCGTTTTGCCCCACGTGCAGTCATTTAATAAACATTTAATATTTACACTTCAGCGTGAGGTAAATAACTTTTTATATACGTCAAAATGTAGCGTAAGAAATATAGAATCCAACGATGCACTTGCCGTTATTAATTTTCGAAGTCCAAGTACCGAAAAGTGGTCGAAAGTGCAACGCAATATTGAAACGTCGATACCGGAAATTTTTCAAACTCTCTTAATGGAAAAATAACTTATGCAGTGGTCTATGGTCTGTCATAAAATGCTATGAGGACCCTTTGGTTCCATGTCACGCGGTACCAACCCATTCGCACCTCTTATCTAACAGAAACATTGGTGTTCCGTTTTACCCACCCGTTCCGTTTTACCCCACTTTCCCCTATATCTACGAAATAAGAGTTATTAAACATACCAATAAATTTCACCTTCCTCGTCCAGAAATTATTATTATCTCCAACTTATTAGGGTAATTGCGGGTGAGATGGCTCGATCACGTTTATGTTGTAGAACGTTGCGATTTTCAGTTGTTTTTAGTGGTATATTCCGCCTAACTCACACGCCGCATTAATCGTGTTTTCTGTTTGCTTTTACCTGTGAAATCAGGTTATTTATTTGTAATGTAAAAATGCATTATTCTCGAAAATTTTCTACGTGTTTTCTAAATTATAATTTACTGACATTTTGCGAAAATGTAATTGCGTCTTCTGAATGCAGTGCGTTAATGTAATGTTTAAAGGTTGTATTTACGTTCTCGCGGTGAGATATTGTCGTAGCATTATTGAAAAAACAAGCGAGTCAGTGCTCCTTGACTTTCGGGTTAGTTGGCCCGATTTTTGCGGGGATAGTTGGCCCATCATAAAATCATGCATAATAGCTATTTAATAAATGTTTTTGTAGAACATGCCAACGGAGCATAAACGAAGATCAGCGTAAGCCGTAGGAAGTTATGGACAAACATTGCATTGTTGAAAACCGTAGAAGCATTCCAAAGTGGCAAAATGGGTGGGTTGTGGGGAACAGTACAGCTGTACATCGAAACCCGATGACTGGGTTCGCTGTAAAAAATGGTTTCACGAAGGATGTTCAACATTTTTGAACTTATGCAATAAGTGTGGAAAAGTTCTGTGCAAGAAAGAGAAGTAATTTTTCGTCTTATTAACCTCATAACAGGTATTTTTTATATGGGTCATCTCACCCGGACGATCCGATTTGATTTTATTTTTTTTTAAATGTATGATTATTTTTGTAATTCATTTTTATATTATTTATCTACATGTATTTCCGCTTGTAAATATATTTTTGTCTTTTATAAAACCACTAAATTTACGGTATACTGATTGTTTTATAAAAAGTGGGCCATCTCTCCCCGACTTACCCTATATTATCTTATCATTTTGGAAATTGTTATATTTAACACGTTTCTACAATAAATACGAGGAATGCTATCAACCACAAGATTTGTTTCCAACTACTTGTTCTTTGCATGCGTAGCCGTCGACAGCGTAACGTGCACGCAACCGAATTCTAATTAGGCCAGTTAAATTAACCTGAATGGTCAGGCTTGTTAACCGCAACAGCATGTGTGACTGGTGCTCGTGAGAACCGCTATAACAGCTTGATCAATGAATAGAATTCGTGATTTATTTCCCCGCGGAAGGCATTTATTGAATCGAGGCGGATAAGGGGACAAGCGAGATAATTAACTTCTGCTAACGAGTGAAAATGGCAGTCGTAAACACGTGCAAATGAATTTTTCATACACTGATAACTAATTGAAATAACCCTAACATAATTCTATAATTATTAAGCCCCTTAAGCATTTAATACGACTATATTTGTATCAAATAAATTTCTATGTAACTCTATGAATTAGGCTCATATAGTGTATTCCAACTATATACATATTAAAAGTGGTTTATTCAACATCAAATAATATTTCGAAATGGTAAGATAGAAGAACCTAGCTTTCAATAAAAATCATGATAAGAATAAACCAGCAAATTGCCATACAAACTACTTAGTACCTCTCTTCGTCTTTGTACAGGACAACATGATTTAATATGCTCGCGATAACACGTTACCACTTACTTTCAATCAGTCTTACTAAATCACTGTCAGTATCAACTATCAGTTTCTATCAAGGTATCGACATGGCAACATATAGCAGTAGCGAATACGCGGATATGCTCCTCACGTTGAGAGCACGTAGCGGTAATGCTTCTGCTGCCGCAGCATTTCCAAGTGAATAAAACAAGATTATTAAAAAGTAACGATCTCGTATTATCCGAACCCTCCTTGCTGTAAATTACGCTGCGAACCAGGAAGTCGAATGAAAGGGCCGCGTCAAGTGCATGCACGTTTGCTTAGCAAGCCTTGAAAACCGTTTTTCTTAATTGGTCTTCTAATTTGGGTCCTGACGTATTTTCCCCGACGCCGCTACTAATTTCGAAAATATCGGCGTGACTCGGCGAGATGGGACACCTCCTATAACCCAGTGACGTCTTAATTGTAATTTACAACGCTCTCGCCTAATCGTCGCGATACGTATTACGCATTTAACGTCAGTCTCAGCTCTGCCGCTCTGATCAAGTGCTCACTCGAGCGCGCGCAGCGTTTAGATATTCGACCAATCGCGGGCCGATCCGTCGCCTTCCTAATTGTGTTGTTAACACGCGCGGCGGCCGGCTGACTGTGGCAAAACAAAGTCCAAGCGCGCCGAACGAATTCTAATCGAAGCAATTAAGTTAAGCCGACAGGGCAGCTAGTTCGTTACTGCATCCCGCGCTCGCAACAACCGTTACCTACCACTCGCGCCGGTGAAAAGTCTTCCGAAAAACAACTGTCACTTTTCCCTTCCTGGCCATTCGTTCTCTGACTTATCAGCCGGCCATGCCATATTTCAGCCTGGCAATACCTGTAGGAGAGCGATACATCAGTTTCGTCGTGCCTTTTATTCATTAATCGCCGAGCTGCTCCCTTCATGCATCGCTGCGCCCCGACCGCAATATTGTCAATACCTACGTGAAATCCATCGTGACTCAAATATCGTCGCACGCAACGATAATACGAATTGTCTGTCGTTTCTAGAGTACTACTATTAATAAAATGTGTCGAATATTGTGGCAACCCTTCCCTAGCGGACACTGGGGTCTACTCTGACCCATCTCAACTGTATCAACTATCAAACCACATACCTTACTCAATACTCGCTGCTAACATTACTTCTTCGAGGAAACAAGGACATTGGTTCATAACGGGATGGAATTTCCAATGTAGAAGCTTATCCCGATGAGTACCTTTAGGTATGGCAGTTACAGAAAATTTTGATACTTAGTGTACGTGAAGGTCGTCACTCGGACATTAATTTCCCAAAGCAGTAAGACGCGCTTTTCAGCCAAATTCGAGAAATTCAAAGTCAATTTTCTCGGAAACGAAGGCTTCACCGCAATTTCGTCACTCTTGATTTTCGTCTTATTTTTGCCTGTATAATCGCCCCCTAGAGTATTAACTAGAGCTGTTTCGAGACTCGAAACAACCGAGCCGAGCCCGGCTCGGCCCGAATATCCGAGCCGAGCCGAGACTCGAATGGTTTCGGGTAACCCGAATGTTTCGTGTAGCTCGATTTCTTCGAGCCGCTCGAATGTGTTCCGGGTAGCTCGATTTTTTCGAGCCGCTCGAATGTGTTTCGGGTAGCCCGATTATTTCGAGCCGCTTTAATCTGTTTCGTTTAGCACGATTTTTTCAAGCAGCTCGTATGTGTGCTAGCTTGGTATAGCGTTTTGTAGGCACCGAGTATAAATAAGTTAGATGTATAATATGAGATGTCTAGATGTGAAAACCATATCAAGTTAACCCTAAGTTCTCGCAGGAAAGAAGTCGGCTCAACATCAGAGAGAATTTGAAAATTAAAAGATTCAATGTCATAGTATAATATATTGTATTATATACAGTAACATTCACGCAAACGCTAAATGTATATAATGTATATAAAAACGCTATACCAAGCTAGCACACATACGAGCTGCTTGAAAAAATCGTGCTAAACGAAACAGATTAAAGCGGCTCGAAATAATCGAGCTACCCGAAACACATTCGAGCGGCTCGAAAAAATCGAGCTACCCGGAACACATTAGAGCGGCTCGAAGAAATCGAGCTACTCGAAACATTCGGGTTACCCGAAACCGTTCGAGTCTCGGCTCGGCTCGAAAAACCGAGTCCCGCTCGGTTCGAACTTCAAGCTACTCGAATGTTTCGAGTCTCGAAACAGCTCTAGTATTAACCATAGTCAGAGGAACACCCCGTATTTATATAATTATAAGGGAACTCCGAATTTTCCAAAGTCGATTTTCTCGAATTCGGCTGAAAAGCGCGACTTAGTGCTTTGAGAAATTAATGTCCGAGTGAAGACCTTCGCGTACACTGAGTATGAAAATTTTCTGAAATTGCCAAACCAGAAAGTCCCCTTGTAAGTCATACAAGCCGACTTGGCAAAGTGTTAAATATTGTCAGCCCAATTTTCATTGCCCCAATTTGCCCAAGACCTACGGTTTTCCGGACACTGTTTTCCCAGGACGTAGCCGCGGATACCAACGACGTCCGCGAAGGATCCAGCTCCCAAGGCTGGATCTCCCGAGCCATTCATGCTCCGCTGAATAAAACGAAACAAATGCGATCGTTACGTATCCGCGGACCCCTTCTTCCGCCAGCTAGGCAAGAAACCCATACAGAATCCTTGGGTGGATCGACGCGGCACAATACACTCGCCCATCTATCGGGACGACGGTATCCGAGGACGAGTGTTGGGCGCACGAGGCGCTGCAACCGGTGCGCCTCTCCAGAGGGCATAATTCTTTGATCTCGATTTTTGTCCACTCTGCCCCCCACCCCGCGAACCCCTCCCCACCTATGCTCCACCGCCGTTCCAGATCGCGCACCGCCCTCTCCCCGTACAGAAAATTCAAGACCGGTTAATCCAGATTAACTTTGAGCCGACGTACGTAGGTACGCGCCGGTACATGCGCGCCCTATGTACACACGTACCCGTGCGCGCCCGCGCCCGCGTACATATGTCCGTAGCGGCGAGCAGAGCCCCGATCGGGAGTAACGATCTTCCGCGATCAAAATGCAACGATACTTTCCCCCCGGAGCCACTCGCCGGACCTGTCCTACCGCTGTGCCGAGATCTTCTTCGCATAGGCAGAATTACGGGCGTGTGCAACGTCTACGCGCCGTGACCTACGAGTCCACGGGCCCTCGAAACAGGACGAATCTCCTATGAGTTTGGGGCATGGTGGGACGTGAAGCTGTTAGGAAGAATTCAATTGACGGACTTAGGCTTTAAAAATGCACGGTTCAGTCGACCAGGATTTTCTTTCCGAGTGATCGCTTTTGGTAGGACAGTTTTGCGCAGAGCGAACTTTGAAATTGATTTGGTTTTAAAGGAAACGATTGAGGACCGTAGAAAATACAGTCGATGATTTTTAGAAAATCTCGGTGAAACTGGTCTGGATCGTGTACACTGTACAGAATGCAAGTCCCTCGGCGTGGGGACACGCCAACGCCAGAATTAACGCCACAGTTTTCGCGGAATTGAGGTAGTAGCAATAATGTAGGAAAATGGGTTGTACTGATTATATAAAATAGGAATATTTCATTTTTTTGTAATGTGGGGTAGTCCGTTTTATATCTCAATGCCTCAACTTAGAGCTGATCCGGAGGTAATTCAGATTTAACCTGGAGTATCAGTTTATGTATATTCTAATGTTTGTTCTGGTCACGCCTGAGTGTTGTGCAAAATTTTATGCCACGTCTTGCCCACGGCAAGTAGAATACAAAAGCTATTTCACATCGAAGAGTAGGTATAAGAAAGAAGACTTTTATTTGTGATTCATGAAGAGCATGAAGAAAGAGTCGATGCTGATCCACCAAGAGCAAAAGAGTGGATTACTTAAAATGTTAAAATTACTAATGTTTCTATCTCGTAAACGTAAATGAACATTTTGATGAAAGACTACTTAATACTCGTCTCGAAGAAAATAGAACTATACTTCTGCCACAGTGACCGGTCAAGGTGATGCTTTAAAAAGAATCTCGCTTGAAAGGCTACCCAGCCATTTTCCGAGGCATCTTCTCAATATCGACCCATGCGAAATCTAGGCTGAGACGTTAAATATTGCAAAGGGTTAGGGAAATGTAGGTCTGCACTCTGCAGGCCAATCTACAATTTAAATCTCTCTTGAATCCTTCACTCCTTCGATACATATTATATACCTACAGCACTAATGAAAATATATAGTCGCATTGCTATGATTATATCGAGGATAAGGGACAAGTTGTGTTAGAAGATATATGTCTGAGTTAGGCACAAATGGACCATGGAAGAAGTGACGTTAGAAGATATTTGTCCACATTGAATTCAAATTATAATCCGATTCGTACATCTCCATTGTGGATGAGTCGATCGGAGAATAGTGACCCGACCCGGTGTATGCTGGTAATATTAATCGAATCGATTGCGATTGAAAGTTAGGTGTAAGTTCTGTGTCCAACGCAAGAAGAGGATACCTATCGCAGCTACGAGATCGCTGTATAAGGCATCGTTCCCGATATTAATGATGGCAACGCATCGCCAGTAATGAACACATGCACAACCTGTCCCGCCCACGTGCCTGCCCCGTTTCATACGCATGCAACGACATTATCTCGAACAGTGCTGTATCAAGGATTCTCCTAAGTTCTCGGGAAACTGGGCTATTATCCTTATTTTAATAATTGGAAGCTTCAGCTCCAGTTTAACTTGTTAGCATAAACTTATCCGCTCTATTGGACGTCAAGGAAACGCTCAGTTCTCAATGGACGACGAGCAAAATGCCTTGGATTAATTATAAACTAACAATACAAAAATCGTAGGCCACCCGAAAGCCTCAATTTCTGTAACAGCTCTTCAAATTACGTTCTCCAATTTGCCTTCGAATATTAACGGTTAATATAGTACCTGTGTTAACCAAGCGAAGTTCTTGCTACGATATCCTTCCTTGGTAACATACATATACTTTTCAAGTTATGAAAGATTTAATCCTGATGGGCATCAGATTTCTACTCCCCCGATTGTACAAAGAATGCACAAAAGCTTCCAGCAAAACTTTTGTCATATATCCCCGGAGTGTCTAAAGCCACTAAAGAATTACGAATTCCTCGTCACCTCGAATGAAATAAGTTTAATGAACTCCGCCCTTGACCATTAGGGAACGCGATATCTTACAAGAATTCACAACAACAGATTCCCCCATTAACGTCCACACCCCCCTCGAATTTCACTTTCTTCCCCCTCTTCAATTTCCCCAGTCCACGTTCCATTGCCTTCCCATTCCCCTTGTAACCCATTCCGCGTTTCTCCCAGCGTTTCATCTCGCCAGGATGGGCACTCGTAAAGGCGCCCTTAGTCGACATCATGCCTGTGATTACGTTACGGACGAACGGACGATTACGAATGAAACGGTCGTTCGACTGGCTCGTTTGTGACCTCGCCACCGACGGGCGAGCCTCGATCTATCGTGAAAAAAATACCCACACAAGCGCATCGCCGTTTTGATTCGTCGGGGCGACAAGGATGGTGCCCGGGGCGGCCGTTTAGTACGGAGCACAGAGAGCGCTTTACCACCGCTAAAAACGTCCCCATTGCGGCTTATTATTATTTCCAAGCCATTCGGAGATAAAGATTCGCGCAAACTGGCGCAAGCGGCGCGCTTAAAGCGGGACCGGTACGCACAGTGGCTGGCCTCGGGCGCCGAAACGTCTCGACAGGCCGCTGATTTCAGCATCGTGAGGCCGAGGGGACGTTCGCGCGACGCGCGCATGATCGGGGACGTTCGTGCGCATGAACGCGGGACGCCGGGGACGCGCGCGCGCGCCGTCGTTTCCCGGTGTATGACGAGTCTCGCGACAGGGGCGCCGCGTCTCTGTACGCGCGCAAGCGTAATCTACATAAATACTCATAAAGTCAACGGGCGGGTAAAGTGACGGTGATTAAAATAAAGGTGCCTCCCCGATTAAATCTGCCCCGTTCCTCAAACACGTGTGCATCTTCTCGACATGGGCCCTCCGTGTCGCCTCTACCCTTGCGCTCCCCGTCACTGGTTCGTTGCACCATTCGAGCGAACCGGTCCGATAGGGAGGGTCTCGATAGAGAGGCATGCACGGACAGACCTATGAATTGATACTTGATGTAGATGCACGTACGCAATTGATTACGGGCAAAAATCGCCGGCCGTGGAGCAGTCTAAATACGCGAGCGTAAGGGCTGATTCACAATACGCGTGACATGGTGTCTTCGTTGCTATGGGTGTTCAGTAGTGGTGAAAAGGAAGCGCAAACTATGAACGGTGACATTAGGAAAAATTGAAGAGTCCTTGTAGGAAATTCTGTAAGTGTCAAAAATCAAATTTTATGCATTCAGTATTGCCATTGACGCGTAGAACAGTTTCCAATAATTTTTTTTCTCAATTTTGGCACTTAGCGTGTTTTCTACAGGGACTCTTCAATTTGGGTAAGTCCGGGAGAGTTCGACCACCGGAAGAGTCCGGCCAGTGCTGATATTTTAAGACTGACGCAAGATAGGGCACTGTGTGTCATTGACACAAAAGAAATGAAGGCGCTTGTTGTTTATCTCGCATTGACCATTGTCACAAATCCATATTTGATTTATAAGATACAATTAAGACTTTATGCGAGGCTGAAAGTTTTTAGAGCAACTTACAGTGGGGGCAATAGGTATTTGAAAAACAGGTAAGTTTATTTACGCTCTTCCGATATTGGGGATATAATATGCATATAACTACAGTGTAACACCAACAATACGTATGTATTCGTTTTTAATTCTTTTTGATAAGGTGGTCGATCACTACCTTGATTACTCGTAGTGGGTGGACAGTCTAACCCCGACATGCGGGTGAGACCGACCAGTTGCAGTGCCAATGTTTTTTTATTGAAAATGAAAATAAATATTTGGAATTATCGCACACTATAATGTATATATACCTTAAATTGCTTGGATTTTGCTTTAATGTGCATAAAACGACAAAAATATGAAAAACAACGATGCTACAATTTTTTTTCCAAAAAGTGGTCGAACTCTCCCGGACTTACAATATATCTAAAAATTTATATTCCATAGATTAGAAGGTTGTAAAATCGACTTAAAATTAGTGGCGCACACAGAAGGAGGCCTGGGACCTCCAAAGAAGGGGCTTTGTAAAAAGAAAAGAAAACTGGATTTTATTCTTTCAATAAATTTTTCGAATCACCTAATGAATTTTGTTGAATTTTCATTAAAAATGTTGTTATCCGTTCAACTCGGCTCCCCTCAAGATTAAATCCTGAGCGCACTGGCGAAGATAACTTAAATCTGAGGCTTAAACTTTCTATTGACCACCACTGTGGATCGTTATACGATTGTGGATACTAAGAAGTAAGAATCATTCCAAGAAGCGTCTTCTGCCTCAAAGATTTTCTCAACAAGATTAAACCCAAGAATTCAACGTCACGCTCATAGTGTGAATCCACCCTAAACCACCAGCACGATAAACGTTCGCATTCTTCGCAACCTGTCGCCTAACGTAAATGACTCGACCAGCGATAGATTCCCATTAGCGCTAGAAGCGATTCCGCTAAAACGAAGGATAAGTATTTAGGGTGATTGTCAGTGTCACTGCTCTATCCCTGATACTACCACAGTGGCGGAGTGAGTACCTAATACGAGTGCACGTTTATCACGCCAGGGAATTTAACCACGCATTGCGTAAAGACTCGGCCTACAATGGAAGAACGCCCTGAAACTTGCCATAGTTTATAACTGCATGAAATTATGCAGATCTCGGCGTAGCTAAACAAGCCCTTCATCTTCCAATATCCCATTGGACAGCAGCGAATGATGTGATTAAACACGATTAAGTTACTTTATCCGTCGATTTTTCTCGTTCCCTCGTAACTCGAAAATCGCACAGACAGCGGCGCCACTCGCTACTCGGCGCTGAGTAATTTGTAGTTGTGCCTGGTAATGAATACTAACGATGATACTCCCCAGCGTCACACCGCGTAATCAGGCGCGTTGACATTCGTACGGCGAGACCGGCGAGGGATGCAAAAACCTGCTATTACGTTCGCCGATTACTGATATTAAGGCATTTAAAGAGCGCAGTAAATAGTAAAATTTACAACTTGAAGCTCCCACGGTCGCGGCGCGTTACGCTGTATCGTCTCGATATTCAAGTATGTAATTGCGAGGCGTGGTTCGGTCTCCATATTTAAAAAGCAGAAAGAAAAAAGACAGACAGAAATATCTAATGCCGATAGGCGTAGTAAAGCTGGTGGGAATAATTAAGAACCTTAGGATAAAATGGATTAAGAACATCCTTGGAACGACAACTCAGCAGTGAGACGTACGTACAATCGTGGCCATTTTTCCAAGCACCTCACATACGTTTTCATTAACGGCTCGTGAAATTCAGCCCTCATAAATAAGACGCCTAGGTGCTAACGATATTACGTTCGCCAGAATTGCGACGTCCTTGCGCCGCGCCGCATGGATACCTACCGTGCGCAGGCTTCCCGTCCGCGGCCCGTCGAACGGAGCGTCCGCGTCCCCTGAATGATGCTTAATGAACCTGAATGGCCCTATCGGCGCGTTCGTCGCGTCACCTTGAATGGGACCACGGTTTTCTATCGGGCCCCCGATTGCGCAATAACTTCCCGAAGAAATAATTGCGAGAGATCGAGGAGTATCGTGTGTCGTCGCGTTGTATCCGTTCGGCATTCCCGCGTCCTTCGGGAGAATGAGAGTGATTCGTTTCTGGTTTCAGGGAAAAATCACCTGCCCCCTTCTTCCGCGGAGGAACGCGCTCTTGTGGCCGGAATGGAAATCCGATATGGGGGAATTATATACCGCGGATTACGAATTGCGATATTACGGGCGTCGAGGGTGTAAAGTTAAGCGCGCTGCAGGCCCGTACCTAGGAAACCAGAACTGAAGCGGCGTGAAACGATATTAATACTTCGAGCGGCGCGAGCTTTTGGGAAGTGGGTCGGGTCTTTCCTAGTGTTCATTTCTTACCAGAAAAGTTTTGTGGGTAAGTAGAGGGCACAACCCTTGGTCGGTTTACTTTCAAAGTAAATATTCGGGGACCGTGGGATAATACCTTTGATGTTTTATAAACAATATCCACGTTAATATAATTATAACTCGATTCTTAACGACAATGGAAATGTAATTGGAAAGAAACGGCAAGGTTTCGATTCTTGTTACAAAAGAATCATTAAATAACGTGATCTGAAACAGACGCGTCCACAGTGAAAGCTGTTGACCCGCGGCCGATCGCATACAGGGTGTTTCTACTTGCCCGTCTTAGGTACTGGCTGAGGAAACACTTCTCGAAGGGAGACAAACACGATGATAAAAGATACCTTACCTTTTTAGCTGTTAAATTATTAATCTATACACATTTAACTGTACATGATTATATTATTTTTGTACTTGAAAATACCTAAGTAGTACAAACTTTTTTCCTGATACGCATACTTTGAAAATAATCATGCAAAATATTTGTAATGCCATATCGCCGATCTTCCTAATACTTTATCATTCCTTCTTGCGATATACGACTTAAAAATTATTATTTTACATTACCCAAACCAACTAGCGGAAGCAAAAAACTCAGTTGCCTCCGATAAGCACCATAAAATACGTTCAGCAGGAAAACAACTTTAAAAGTGGCACGGATCTTAAATATAACTTGCGCTCCATAATTCATCTTCGTAACCGTGTTACGTGATATTGATTTATAATTTATATCGAGCGACTAAATACCTATGTCTTAATCTCCCATTGAACACCGACCGAATCATAATATCTCCAAGAGTTTGCAACTACTTTCCCCGGTGTTCTACAAGCATGATAGAGCGTGACGAAATAATTAGCGGCGATAGACGCGATTACTTAACGCTCCCTTAACATGTTAATGCCTCTGCCAGACACATTGATCGAAGAATAATGGAGGAAGCGAAACAGTGCTGCGTACACCTATCGCGGCGAGCGGGAGGAAAAATCGGCGTTCGTAAACACTATCGACTTCCAATTACACAGACGCTGGCGCGAGTGTGTACGTCATTGTTTAGGGCCTCTTTCACGCCAACGGATTGTTATCACGCGACCAATTTATTATGCAGCTTTCAATCAAGTTGTCACAGCGCACGATCGATCGCGGGACTATCATCAACTAAATTGACTGCCGATTGAAACGACCGTCTTGCAGCGCTGTCGCTCGAAACAAAGCCAGTTAAATGAGTCTTCCAACGGGGAACGATCGATGTCGCGACTTCAACTTCTTCCACTTCTTCCACTTCCATCCAGGTACTATCAGAGGAGTTCTACATTTATAATCGTCAACTTCGTCGTCACGATGCTAGGCGTTAGGTACGGCCACGATTCCGATCTCGTTTTGAAAATCTTTCATTTCAATATGTACCAACAGTTTGATAAATTCTCAGAGAGGGGCAGTTGAAAGGGGAGAGGCCTACCTAGGAATTTTCGAAAAATCCATTTTTCGATTTTTATATTTTCTTGGAGTACAACATGTTGAAAATATTCCCTGAAAGTGTAAAGTCAGTCCAACCAAAATTGACAAAGTTATACGTGTGTAAGTAGGTAGGTGTTTCTCGGTGTAGCGCTCAGACACAAAAGTTTAAACGCGTTTTCCTCAAAATCAGATTTTCAAAATCGGTGACACACATAACTCAAAATTTAATGAACCGATTTACTCGAGGGTTTACACGACCCTCTGTGTACTGGCCATTCGCTTAACCAACTCCACGAACGCCGATCCTCCCAGGTCCCTTATTCTGGGTGCCCTCTTCCTGATCCCACAGATACCTTCCCCACAACCTGTAACTTCCAGGCGTTTCTTGCCCGAATTTTCAAACATTAATAACTAAAACCGAAACCTCCACCGTAATCACATTATTCTTGACTTTCGTCATATTTTATCACGCAGAATCACCCATTTCGTTTTCCACTACCTGTTGCCGAACGCCCTGCATAAAAAGCGGCGTTGAGCTCGCACGTGGAAGTGGAAGAATGGAAACGATCCCATCCGTTGCAATGAAGGAGATATCAAAAGCAACAGTACACGTTGCGGACCCGATGCTCAGTCCAAGAGATTAATACACTCGAGCTGGATTTCATCATGGCGCGTCTGAAGCGACTGGCAGCCGACGCCTCGACGTCGACGTACCGAGCCTCTATTTAGACGGCATGGGAACGTTCCTGAATCATCGTTGATCGGTGCCTCGGCGCAACAACAGCGTCTCCCGAGCACTTTGTGCCCCTTCGTCACGTTCGATTGGTGCCAATGTACAATCAATCGCCGGTATTCGCGTAATTGATACCCATCCATAGCGTAACAAACGACGCTGGCCAGGACGAAGGCACCTCCATGACTAGGCCTATCGTGGATCATTCCCCTTCATTCCGACTTCATAGTAGATACGGTTCCCGCTGGGACTCCACGTTATCACGGATTATCTCCTACGCTTTCGATATTCTTGAATATAAAACTATTAAGGGGCAAATCACATTCTTTCGGCTAAAAACATAGCAAAATTTCGGGTTTTTTTTAACAATCCAGCGATTCGACTCATCTGGAATTTGGACCATGTTGTGATGAATCTTTGAGGAAGCTGCAGGTGTTTTTTTTATTAATTTTTACCCATAAATATAATAGTTAGCCATGATCGAAATCACGCCGCGTGTGCATGGTATTTATCTACCAGGTAATCTGGAACAGAAAAATGAAACGGCGTTTTATTTTATAAATAGGTATGTAGCTTGAAATTGATGAACCAGCAAAAACAAAAGAATTTATTGAGTGATGTGGAGTGTTTTCAAACTGAAAAGTCTGAACCTTTAATTTTTGCGATCCATTTTTGCGCCAATTTTCTTATGTATGAAAAAAAAGAAATTCTGATGCATCATTCGATTCTAAAGGAGCTACGTGAATCAGTGGAATTTTAATGCTATTTCTCTAGCACCGTTTAAAAAATTCCTTTATGTATTCAACTTCCTGTGTACCGAATTCGATTCACTACAAATCTGTTGCGCGGTTCCACTTGGAAATCGGTATTCTGTAATCTATGCGCCAGCCACGCAAGCCTCTTCTCCACAATCCATCCCCACGGTTAATTTCCATGGGATGCCCATCCATTACAGAAGTCCACTTACGAGATCGCGTTATGAAGATGATCTAACTCGCAATTCCCACGTGGTGGACCACCGTTCTCCGCATCGCGAGCTGGTGATTATACGTCGGAGGATTAGAAACGACCGCGTGTCGATTGAGGTAACGCCGATTCAAAGAGGGGCCTCGGTTGAAAGGGTAATAAATAACGGTGCGAATTAATTATCGGGCGTTCATCTGTTCCCTGGGTGACACGGCATTAAGCGCCAACATCAATCAATACCATTTTTCCGCGGCCAGGCGCATCGTCTGCGCGCCGAATAATAGAGCCCCTGGGAATGCTCGTGCCGATTCGTACGGTAGAAAATGGTTAATTAACGCGTATGAGCGTGGCCTTGTTGGGTGGTCCGCATGAAATACAAGCGTGCACGTCGCTCGTTTATATCGGGGATATTAATACGTCGCTAATTACCCGACAGTAGCTTCGACGGCAGGCAGCAACAGCTGTGCGCCGTTGTTGTTGCTGACTCCTGGTATCTCCAAGAGTCGCGCCACGAGAGAGGGGAGAGGAACAATAACGCGTGGAATAACGACGACGATAATCAACCGAATCGCCAGCCAATCAGCGTAAGTCAATCCTTTATGGGTAAACTGGGTATAGCTGGTACCGTGCAGCTGGAAAACGGGGGAATCTCTTCGGGGAGTGATATACAATCAATGCCTCGCTTAAACTAAGTAGTCAATGATGAGGACAATGCAACGAGGGCTGACTAGTTTCGAGCTTTCTTTTTCTGTGAAGGTTAGGTATTATTCTGCCGTTTCTCTGCTCATTGGGCTTCAATAATTAATCCTCAGAGGGCAAATAGCTTGCCCGTCAGCGTAGCGGACAGCTTGTGTCGACAAAGGATAAAAAGGTGTTCGAGCGCCATTTCAGAGAAATTAAGAAACTTAAGTTCCCGAGTCCAAGGAAATCATTTTAACTACATAATGTATTATAGAATAAACTTATTGTAGGTACATAACGCTACTGGTCTAAATAATTAGTAATAGAATCGGAAATATTAGCAAATCTGCGCTCAGATCGAAATTATTGCATCGAACGCGATGTGTTAGATTCAATCGTAACGAGTTAATTTCATACCCCCTTTACACGATTTTTTCACGACGCCTTCCTTTCTTTCTTTCCTCTTTTGATTTCGTGCAATCGAACCTGATGATTTTGAACCGTAAAACGACTCGAGCGTGAAGACTGTACCTACCGTAGGATGACGCGTCGGTCTATCCATCGATGACTTGGCCATTTGTTGCAGGTTGAACGACAAGAATGAAATGGTATGTGCTCCAGAATACGTGCGCGACACGATTTGGGCTGGCGATTTGATTATCGTCGCTGGTGGGTGATGACAATCGAGGCACGAACGCTACAAAATGGACAAATGGAAGCTAAGTGTTGAAATGTGACTGTTAAAATGTTAACAACATTGTCAAAAACTGGTCTTTGCGCAAAAGTGACTTAGAATGTTTAACTCTTACAGACCTCCCAGTTTGTGTCTCTTTAGAGACTAATCGGTAAGTTCCGCTGTGGCAGCTGTCTTTACCAAGAATTTAAGAATGCCCCGATACTACCATCAGTGTCCATGAATCACTACCCCGCACCTCTGGAATCAGCATGTAACGAGTCACTATCACCACATCCTAATACCAGTGTCAGCATATATCATGCAACTATCAGTGCGTCCTCAAGCTACCGATAAAACCAGCTTCGACGCCGGCGAACCGTCAGAATGATTTTTCAAAGGGGCACACCTCGCACCCGGAAGCCTCTGGCAGCCTCAGCGGCGAGCACCTGGGCCGCCAGAGCCTGGATGATCTCCCTCCCAGCAGACATAATACAGAACTCAGTTTCGCTGATTGGACGACCAAAGGCAACGTCTATCCGCCATCGAGAAAGGGAGCAAAAGAACGGAACCGTTCCAGGGAAGTAGAGCACCAGTGTAATTTTAACCGTTTACCCTAAAATAAACACGAGTCCCTCAAAACAGTCTTATTCCGCTCCGTCCTCTCTTCAGCGGGATTAACCGCGTCCGGCATCCGCTGAAATTTAGTTCCGCCATTATGGGTAGAGCCGCTCCTTTGATAAGAGCCCGTAGCTCATCGTTTTTCCACAAATTTTCAGGCAAACAGGCGCGCGGAGGGGGGAAAAAACTGACGCGCCGCATCTCCGCGCTTATTGGATCGGGCGAAACCTGCTCCAGCCCCAGGGATGCAGCGTATGCATTATTCAAATAGCGGTACCAACTATCCAACACCTCGCTAATAACACCGGGCCCATTTTTCTCTCGGGCGACTAAGTATCCGCCGCTCGAAGCGCATCGACGAGCTAAACGTCCGTGTTGGAACGATAATAAACCACCGTGCCGCGAGGTGGACGGCGCGCGCGTAAAAGTTCGCGGCTGTTCGCGCCGCGCGCATGCGTAATGGCAGAGTGTCATCGGCCGTATCCTGGTTCCTGACGCGACGTCGACGCCTCGTTACGATACGACGGAAAGGGGAAACGGTAATTAGTGAACGTCAGGGGAACACTGTGGAATTCGTATCATTGAAAACTCGGAGGCGCGGTGCGGCACCGATCTCAACGTACGGTATCCTGTGTGTTCCTGAAACTGGACGTCCCTGCTCCTCCACTAGAACTCGTGTAGGTCTGTGCTTTCCTGGTTGTTGGAGTCATAGCGTAGGTACCTACCTACACTTTTGTAACGGCGAGCAGGAAGGTTTGAAGCGGGGATCCGTCTGGGTGTTTAGTCTATGGTGAAGTTGGGATCTGTGGGGTCAATTTGTTCGACGTATCAATTTGTGATTCACCGTTCATTTCCAGGTGAGCTACTTAGGACCAACAGGTCCTAGTAGAGGGTGACGGCTTCTAAACGGAGTAGAGTTGATGAAACTAGAAATCTAGAATATTATCCAATTCCAGAGACTGTTATAAAGACACTCATGTATCCTTAGCAAGGATATGATCCTATTCGGTGGCTCTGGACGCGCCCTGTTGGGAGAAATCGGGCTTGCTGGCTTAGTGGTTACCAGCAATTATCTTCCCCCTCCTTAAAGAGGAGACGGCAAGCGAGAACACGGACGAGTTGAAGAAAATGAAGGCCCACGAAGACGTAATATGTACTTGAGAGCCAGGACCAACACTTTCCGCGGTTACGCCGGCCTGCCGAACGTTCGTGCAACGTTTAATCGTTACCTTGGACTTTAAGAAGCTCCCCGATTTGTCCCGGTCGAGCGATCGATCACCCAGCGGCCGGCTCGTTGTTTCGCAGGTGAGCCAGGTGATCGCGGGTGTAATTACGCTGATCGGGCAGCGTTCCTCGAGTTAACTTTCACACCGCGAGGGCATTCTATCGGCGGCCCATCGACCGTTTCACGCGTCCAGCTGATACTCGCCATTCCGCTCACGTCTCTCGTCTTCCGTCTTACAATGTTAGAATGATAATTCTTTCATCGCATAAACTATTAATTGCACCAGCACCGGGGCGTATCGATGATCGAAAGCCGTTTTAAGCCTATCAGCCGCCATCGCGCTCCATTTGCGCATGCGCTGATCTTTCCGCCGAGGGTGCAACATGTCGTGCAACATTCCATTTCATTTGAAAGAATAATCCGTTCTGTCCACTATCGTGCTCGTTCTTTGCTTTCAATGTTCAATTAAGTTTTCAGTGCAGCTACTGAGTGTAGGTTGACGTTTCTGAGTTTCACGAAACGTCACAGGGAGGATAAAGACGCGGAGAAAGTTGACTTATCATTTCCAGATGGATGGTAACAAAGTTCTTAAGGGGGGAACCTGGTGTAACTATACTTGAAGTTATTTTAGAAGGAACCCATTTCGCGCATGTAGAATGAGCTCATTGGGTTTGAGAGAGCGTTTGTTTGGGGTACAACCAATAGTAGCTTGTTTCGGCACCAATGAGCGCCAACATGTGCAGAACAGGTCTGAACTTGTCGGTCGGCAGGTTCCTTCTAAAATGACCTCAAGTATAGCTGAAAATCGAGGCATTTTTCCGGAATTCTTTTTAAAGAAATTACTTAATCGATCTTTCTGAAACTTTCGGGATATTGTATTAATAGGTTAAGGTAGATAAAAAAAAAATTTTATTAAAAAAGAGCAACATGGTTTCATGTGAAACCAAAAATCGAACAATTTTCATTTAGTTTATGAGTGTACGGATGAATCGTATCAATTTATTTCTTAAAAGATGCAAAATTGAACAAATGGCGGCCTCTTGAAAAAAAGGTCCCTCTTTCCAACGAAATTTTGCCTTAAATGTGTAAAAAAAAGTTATTTATTTAAACAATATCATTATACCCATAGCTTAGATCTGTAAAGAAAATGTTCACAAATATCCGTGCACAAGGTCAAGTCGATTGGTTGAATATTTTTGGAATTACATTGCCCGCAAATTGTAAAACTGTCGTTTCGAGAAAAACGCATTTAAAGTTTTCTGATAACCTGGCGCTCCGTAGCAAAACCGGCCATATCTGCTGTAATTTTTCGAATTTCGTTTTGCGGCTTTGGGAACTTATTCTCGTAATGTTCAACTATTGATTTATGCAAAAAAACAAAAATCGATTTCTTTGACCCGCTACACCAGGTTCCCTCCTTAAGGCTTTGCGAGGAAATACTAAAGATCCATAACCCAGTAAGTGTATAGAAACGACTGAAGTCTTGCTAAGGGTGACTACATTTGCGGTCAAACAATGGTAGTATAGTCTACTTTCCTTGTATTCTTCTTCATTTCATAATTCCTCAGTGTTTTTGTGTGGAGCATTTTGGAACCGTCGAATCTCAACTCTCCTTATTTTGATGTCGCAAAATAAGAAGGACATATTGGTGTATCTCCCGAAATGAACACTAGTTAAAACGTATAGCAATTTAATGGATGTATTTTCCGAAAGGCAGCTGCATGACACCGTGTCCCCGCATAGCAGACCTACCGACATCCTCCGTCCCTGTGTCGGCATCTTTTTGAAGATTATCGCCTTCGCGATAGTCCATAAAGGCTGGCAATAAACGCGGCAAATTGCCCAACGTCCTCGCTTAGTTTTCCACACTTCCCTCCAATAAAATACTGGATATTTTAATAGATCTCTCTTTGATCAGCGTGCGCATCTCGGGCGATTACGAACACGATAATTACCGAGTAATCCTACATTTTATCGCAAACGCCAGCAATTACTGTACCAAAAAAAGGACTCGTAAAATGATTCCCTGGGCTGGAATAGCTGTGCCAGTGGCACACTGTCCATATCTGCTGCAGATACGCCGGCAAACGTATCGATCGCTCGAATTAGCGGATAATACTAGTTGCTCCGAAGTTCCTTATCAAGCGGAGTATTCGCGAGGAAATTACTTTGTCATGGGTAAAGGAGATCACTGTTCTCTGAAATAATCTTTACCTAAATATGTTCGGGCTTAGCTTATCCAAGGGATATCTCTTGCAAACGCATGTAACGAGCCTGTAGTAAATCGTTAAAAAAAGCTAAGTGTTATCGGAGGGCTAAGAGAACTCTTCGTTCAACCAAAAAATACACTTCCACCCAGCAAAGAGAGAAGCGTACCATTCGATATTGAAACAAAACAAGGGAGTAGATTTAATGCAACTTCAACTTGAACAGGCCACTCCAAAGTCGTAAGTAGTATTTAACCTGTCAATATTTGCTCTCTCCACTTCTCCAAACGCTTAACGCTTCCCCTTCTATCTCATTGTTCCTCCAATTCTCATCCTCCCACCCTAACCCAGGCCAATTCCCGGCGTCCCTGTGTATCCACAGTTTCCCCACGTGCACCTTTTACATCGCGTCAAAGAGGCACTGCGATCCTGATTCGGCGGGCCTGGGCAACCAGATGACTCGCTCTCACGCAAGATTCTTCCGCGGATACCGCGCGATTATCAAAGAGCAACCGGTAACATCAATCTCGACTTCGTCCGGAGGAAGGGAACGCGTCAGAGGTCATTGCTGATTGATCTCGCAGCCCGGCCAGGAAGGGGCTCTATCCTCTCGCTGGAGAAAGAATCCGACTTTTCCAGCCGCATACCACGGACACCTCGCGAGGGATCGCGAGGATTCCTCGACCGCCGATGATTGCCGTCGACCAGGAATTTCATCTGGCGACCGGCTGAATGAGTTCACCGCGACTCGCGGTGTTTAGGGCCCCCGGGCGCTATAGGTGGTCCCCGGTCGGCAGGTTGCCCGCTATCGCCGCGCAACTGGCCCAAGGTTCGTTCACCCACGGTTCACACCTCACTGGACACAATGCCGAGCGTGTAGCGAGCGCTGCGCCTTTTGTGTCCCCTATCTCGAGATTAGAACGCGTATCGCCGACAGGCCCGGCCAGATGGCGGGGAATTAACATACCTGCTAATGATTCGCACGCCACTGCAACCGTGACCTTCTGCCGCGGAGGGAAAAATCGACGACGGTCTTATCGGGAATGCGAATTGGAATAAAGTGGACGGGGCTGGTGAAATTCCTGTGCGCGCGTGCGTGAGTTTTTGTGGGCATGTCGAGGCTGTTGCAAAGGGAAACGATGAGAGTGAAGGAGGTTGGGAAGATGAGCTTTTGCCAAGAGGTTGAGATTTAAGAATGTACAATGGGGTAACTTTGACCGCAAAACTAAATTTTGAAACAAACTCATCTAGCATCTATTATAGAACAGTTATTATTCTCAAACAAAGTTATACTGTAAACTGGAGGAACATTGGCAGTGCGTGGTAACATTGGCAGCTAATTAACATATGGGGGCTGAGAATCATAATGGCGTAAGTCCAAATTTTGGGAATTTCAGATAATAACCATTTTTACGTCGTAAAGGCTCCATCAGTTTACCTACTTTCATAGTGAATTAAGTTATAACTTCGTTCTTAACTGAGAAATAAAAACATGTCTCTTTAGTACTTAACTAACAAGAGCAGAGCGTTTTGAAAGATACTGATGTAAGTCCGACTAAAACGGAAAAGTGTTTAGCTATCCGTCTCCAATTGCTTTGGGTTTTGAATATGTTTTAGGGGGCCGAAAAATAAGATATACGTGTTTTTTTAAATTCTCCCATTTTCATATTTAGAAGGTTAAACCACCTTGCAAAAATATAAGATTTGTTAGGTATCTCCCTCCGATTACTTTAGTTTTTTCTTTATATGTTTTAGAGAATCGAAAAATAAAAGATACGTGTCTCTTTACTTTTGCCCGTTTGCACGTTTAGGGGGTAAAACCACCCTTCTATGTTCCTAAGATGAGGTACAAAAGTTCCTATTGTTTTGTACATATTTTTAAGTATATACATATTTATTACGGTAGTATTTTAAACCTTTAAATGTGTTTCTACAACTGCAATATATACGTAGCGTTTTGTATAACACTAAACGCGAAACATTACCTACTTTACGCGAAACATCATGCGAGCGACTTACACCACTATGAATCTCGGCCCCCCATGTATTGAAGAATTAAAAGTACAAAAATGTTATGCATTTTCACACTTGCAGTACAATCACAAACCTACTTACTCAAAGCAAATATAAAAATAATAATTTTATATTATATAACAAAATGTTACCCCATAACAATAAGTTACCCCATTTGACGGTACACACATACATCAAGTATACCTCGAATTAACCAATGATGAACCTCAGGTTCATGGTACCAATGACCCCATTCAGGTGACAAATATTGTTTATTCTCAAAGGTGGCGTGGTTCAAATCGTCACAGAGCCTTCCTTCGCTCAGAAGCCGCATACCGTATCCAGTGAATACATATTAGATCAATGGTACGTGCAAGTAGAATTGTCCGGTATGCGATCAGACGCGTGTTAATCATTCATACCGTGAAGGCATCTGACTTTATGTTTAACATCCATTCTCTTTGAATCTTTAAAGAAAATCACCCCTAAAACTTGAACGATCAGTGTTGCTTGTAGCAAGCTTCTAGCGATCACAGATTCTAATATCCTACAACGGCAACTAACACTTCCCCCAAGAAATTTAAATTTATATTCCCAGACAAGATGACGCACTAACGAGTAACGAACAAAATAATACAAAGTCTACGATCCCTCGTTCGCGCCACCATACAACCAAAAAATCGCTCCCTCCTATTCCAAACTACTCGAGTCCCAACCCCACTCCGGAAATCCCCGTGGAGCTCGCCTGATTCTCCTCGGAGTCGCAATAACCGTAAATTCGGCGCCGCAGAACAGCGGCGACCGGTCCCGTACGGTTCGATTCCAGATTTACCGTGGTGTAACAGATAAACAGGTGTAAAATTTTATCGCTCGCGTATATAGTAGTGATAGTAATTCAACGGTGAAAACTTGTTACGGTGCAGTCAGCTTAAAAAGTGAGCATCATTAACGACACGCACCATAACTCCGTTGAAAGCGCAATGCTCTATCGCTCTCTCTCCGCGCCCCTACCCTCCCGCCGCCCCTGGCTGCGGGTTGCACGCACACGCGGTCGCGAGGTGCGAAAGGTTTAAGCATTTTCTAATGAATGATTATCGCGAATCGGCCCGAGAGTACCCGTCCGTAACCCCTGGTTATCGGAGCAGAGTTATCGGCTAACAAGTTGTACCCCATAGAAACATAGTAATCCCCATTCCGGTGGTAGAGATAAGAGCACCTTGCTGCGCTCGGAGTAACGCTATACTCGCAGCAACGTTGCCCTATCTCACCCCTGCGTAGCGTTGTGTTCGAGCTGGTAAATGGTTCGAGTCAATTTCCCCTTTGCTGTCTTTGGTGCGGTGGTTCTTTTCTAGTTGGAGAATAGCTTGTTCGCGGGGGTAGATACGTTGATCGCGTAATGTTTTGGGTAGAGAGAACTCTCCCGTTGGTGAGACGGGATCTGAATGCCAGTGAGAGAGGAAGTTCCTAAATACATATCTGTTAAGCCGTGTGGTTTCTCCATTTTCAAGAGTCTGAGAAGACTTATTGAAATATCTTTTTAATATAGAATTGAGATATTACAAAATTACTCTCGTTTTCTTGAAATAAATACTTTTCATGATTTGAAGAGGAGTGTAGCGACCGATAGCTACTAAAAGATACCCTGGATGTTCGTTGAGGGATTCTGAGGAGGAAGATTGGTAAAATAAAACAGGTTGTAGGGTGGTGTCTTACAGCTGTATGATTATTTATCTGTTATTTGGTTGGAGCTATTTGTAATGGTTCTGAGTTTGAGATTTATCTATACTAATGTTCAGTAATTGTCTCGGACGATAAAAGAATAACGAGAAAGGTGGATGGATGTTAATTCTGAATAAAACAAAGGACCTGATTACTGGAAACTTTTTCCAAGTAACAATAAAATCCTTGTGCTGCAATTTTGATAAAGTAACACATTTTATGTTAACTCGTATTAATAAATTGGAGTTTCAATTTTTCTGTATCTTCCATAATGATCGGCGCAGGCGACACAAATACACGAATCAAGTTACGTTCTAAACGAAAGTTTTCCTGATTGTGAGTAAGCCTGCTTACAGCTTTCCCTGTGCCTTGCTTCAGGTAGACAGACAGTCGTTCCCGTTTACGACGATACCATGGTGCAGGAAGGAAGTAAGAAAGGCGTGCAGAACCAGGAGAAATCAGAGGAATGGCTAGTGTCGAACATTTCCTTAAATTGTGACTCGACTATTTCATCGTCCCGCTTACAATTACTTAAACCAAAGCCAAACTATTCTCAAGTACAACGAAAGCAACGATAATGAGTTTACAGATGGCGCAGAGAAAAACAATGTAAATAGCAAGTGTTTAGAGCTGTGTAGAAGAAACTGCCGAGAAATTTTGCTTCACTCGCCCGCGAACTGGAATTCTGGAACACTCGGTCAATACTTTCGATGCTTTCCAGAAAATATGAACGTGAAAACCAGGTGGTAGTCCCTCGGCGTGAAAACACGACGACACCAATCAAAATGTTAATCAACTATTCCATACCTATATGGAGCGTATTTAAATAAACTAATTCTTAAACACATTCAGCTAAAAGAAAAGCTTCCATCTAATTGAATCTGCCCATGCATCTAAAATTCCCACAGTGGCAAACGCGAAAAGTATCATCGAAAGAACCTTTACCCAAGAACAGACAGTCTCAGCACAAACACACACTGAACACTCTCTAATAATCACGAACCGCACAACAAGGTGACTTTTCTCTAACAAGGAATCAACGGATGGTGGCAAGCGACTAGGAGAACGAAAGTAATGGCGATAAAACTCAAGCACCTCGAAGCTAGCAGCTTCTGTAAAATCTTAAATCAGACACCGAAGAATAGCACAGGAGGTGCTGCCAACAAACGCCAAACTATTAACGTTTCAACGGGACAAAACTAGCATTCAACCAATCCTGACGTGCCGCCAGCGCGCGCCCGTTCAGCGCGCATCTCGGCCGCGCATTGCCTCGAACAATGCGCGTCTCGCGAGACAGCCGACCCTCGGGGTGAAGGTGACGTTTCATTCCCTGTGCTCGGCTACGTTTCACCAGGTGGGACGAGATATTTCGCAAACAACCAGCCCCACGACAATCTGTGCAGCTCGAAACGCGGCAAAAGCGTTGCCCGCCTCTCAAACAAATTAACGCGAGCGCAAACACTGACGCAAACGTCCACACTTGGTTCCCGCCTCCTCCATTCACCAACGCAGAGGCGACAGAAGGATGGACGGGCCGCATTCAGCCTTTTTTACTAGGAAACCACTCTCAAACATTTGGTTTGACACTTCTGTGACGTTTTTCACGACCACGACCACAATGGCCGTTTGCTCATTAGGGAGACGGGTTAAAACCTCGATCATTGCCACCGTTAACTCGCTACGACCAACGCGAAGGTGTAGGTACGCGCGACTCTGCTCGGTCAGATCCTTGGGGAACGGTGAAAAGCTTCTCCGTTTCGTTCCTACCCTGCAGCCAGCAGCTTTGCGATGGTTAAGGGACTGGCAGTCGATCAAAGGACACGTTTGCCTCAATTGAAGTCCTATCAAGCCTCGTTTCCTACAGGGACGCTTTTTTATAGACTTTTTTGTGTAATTCCTAGTTGCAGTAGGGAATATGGATTTAAATAAGTCTTGCGTAAAGTGCTGTTTTTCTCATAAATGCTCTGTGAACTCGGTGGTTCAGGGACGAGAAATGCTGTGTACAAGTTCGTGGGAAATAGTAGGAACGTTCTGATATGCTTGTATGAAGTAATATCGCTGCAAGTGTGCGAATATGCATGTCTGATATTACGTTGTAATTGTTTTAGCAGCTTTGAAGCTGAACAAATCTGTGCAACAGTGGGAAGAATTTTTGTGCAATAAGTGCTTGTGCTTTCGTGGGGATAAGTAGAAAAATAGATACGAATGGATGAAATAAATTTGAACGAATCTAATATTCCGTACCAAACCGCCCTCTACAATCCGCGGAATGCGCCGTTTAAATCAAAGTCTAGCGGAAGATTATTCGTACGATGCGCTTCGAAAAATGTTTGCACTACGCCAACTGACGAATGAGAAGAATCTTTCCCCCGGTTATCAAAGTTATCTGCCAGTCCACGATGAAACTGCAGGCACAAGATGTCCAGTGGCAACTAATATGGCGCACGTACGGTCCACGGATTAATCGCCTTATATCGTGCCACGGCCCCACTAACCTGTTACACGTACGCACTGTTTCGCGAGAGAACACTCGGCTCTATTGCACCGCCGATAAATAATGATGCCGACCGGCGCAATGCGTTTGCCGCGGTACTCTGTGGTACCCTGTGGTTCAGGATCACAGGCACGATGTTCTAGTAATCGACATTTTAATTATCCTGTCCAATTTCCGCGGCTGCGTCACGACACGTCACGGTGATGGCCGACGGGGAAGTCCGCAACGCTACCCTCTACGGCCTACGCGAACATTGTTGCGCGAGTCATTTACCACCAGTCGATTTCAGCGCAGCAACTGTCGGGAAGCACAGACCAGGTATAGAATAGACCTATCAACCAATCTATTTTTCTGTCACCGGTTTGGGGGGTCCTAGGATCCCCTTACCATTTTAGTGTCGCATGCAACGATACTGGTGAAGTCTCGAAACAGATTGTAACGCTACGCGTGGTAGGAATTAGAATTCAGCACGGCTAAAACTAGGTTATGTTTTGAAAGTCGAAGCCCGCGATTTACAAATGTTTCTGTTAGAGTAACAATTTAAAAATCGTCTTATGAACGTGAAAAATTTGTATGACACCGCGCGTTTTGCCAAACTATTTTGCTTCTGTATTGAAAACAGAACGTGACGTACCACTTCTGTTGATGATTTCCGATGGAAAAATGTTTGCTGCATCGCGTGGAATGGTCAGATTTTTTCCTAGACCCTTAGTTTTGGAAATAAATTGAAAGATATCTTCAAAAGTGGATGCATTCCGGGTGTCATTTTCTCTTTGATCGTTGTTTAAGCATATTTAAATGTTCATAAAGCAATAATAACTTATACCGTTGTATTCGGGAGGGTTCATAGAATAATTTGACGCAAAGAGTAACCGAATAACTATTACCGTTTCGACACAAAAGATGTTCAAAGTTGAAAATTTGCAGTTTTTTTCAAAATCGAATTTTTCAAAAACTGAGGGTGATGGCGACAAACGGTTTGCGGATTCGTGTTCAGGGCGAAAAACTCTACCAGAATCTATAAGCACCTTATTAAGAGAATCTAATGACTCGAATGTAATTACTGTTACTAAAAGAGAAGATTGGAAAGATCTCACACGAAAGAGCTTAACTTCAGAAATGTAACTCGCATTCGATACATTAAGCATCCCGAATGATTGTGAAATTAAAGAAAAGTAGTTTAGAATGTTTGAAACGAAATAAATTACAACTTCTATCTCGAATTTAAAATTTATTTATTAGTACACGCATTAACGTTACTATTCGCGTGTATTAAGTATGTATTCGTGGTGACTATACTCGCTACAACAATCATTTTGTTCGATAGCATGCAGAAAGATTGAAAAAATGATATAGTATCACTCACCGTTCGTTGAAAACAGTCTCACTGCTATTCATGCAGACAAGCATCTTCCTTCAGCAGTAGCTAATAGCTACTCGATCTGCAGGCCAATGTCCCGCAGCTGCACCGTCAGTACCGAATAGAACGCGTCAAATATGTCGCATTAATTTCGCGATGAAGAAGCAATAAGAGCACCGGTGCTCTGAAATAGTTCTAGATGCGTTAAAAACACTGACTTTACCTTCGTGTTAACATTACTAACACGCAGATCGATCATTGTCCACTATGAATTACTTTATCGCGAAATAAGCACTGACTCTACAATCGCATTGCACACGATTACAAAAACTCTTCACGCTTTTAAATATCTCTCAACAGTGGGGAAATGTGTTCGGACTCGAGTAATGTGTTTCGAAAATAGTCCTCTAGATACTGAGTGTAATGCAGTAGTCCAGTAATCAATAGAATTGATGCAGAAATCGTGAAATCACGAAATAATATCCACTGTGACTGCACAGATATTCAGTGATCCGATCACCGCCGCGGCAAAAGTCGAACTGTTAGGTCACACCGTTCGGCAATGTAGTGACTTTGGTAGAGGTTGTTGATGTTTTGACGCGCTCGGCCGACTCCCAGCTAACTTGAAATTCATCAAGGCCAGAAATAATTACAGTATTGTCTCCGTATATGCTCGGTTTGATGCACCCGATACGGGCTCGTCGCTATTCCCACCACTTCTGTCTCACTCTTGTCCGGCGAAGGCGAGAGCGATATGGAACGAGAGCGAGCGAGAACCATTGAAAGCGAGCGAGGACGGTACGAGACAGACGACGCGTGGATGTTTTATCACACTCCGTCTTTCGAGCGCCATGACACTCCGTCCTTTGCGTGCGCGACGGGCGTGCGCGATGGTTGCAAGCACTTACGGAAGCGCGGGAACCGCTTTGCAAAATCTTGGCGCAGGCCCGACTCAAGTCTTTTTTGCGCCCTAGGCGAACTTGTCAGATTACGCCCTTTATTATAATACATTTATTTAAAATTATTTATGACTTTACTCTGCAAAATTAGGCAACTGCTAGGTCGTAAGGTTAAATAATATTATATAGCAATGTCCATTGCAAAATGTTCACTTTTCACAACTACAGTCATGCACCCCGTACATTCTACACGTATTTTTATCACTGCAATATAATATGATTAAACACTAGGCAATGCTCCGTCAAAAAATTTTCTAGATGATAGGTATACTCCAGTGAAATGTTGTTAAACGGTTTTCTATTTAGTCCAGTAGTCGAACTAATTGGTGTAGGTATCGATAAATCAGGAAATAACACTGTAACATTCACAGATATTCACCGATCCGATCACTATCGCGTATAAAGTCGAACTGATAGCTCACACCTTTCGTCAATGTTTCCCATGCAAGTTGAAATTTCTCAATTTCTAATGACTCGAATGTAATAATTACTGTTAAGAGAGAAGATTTGACAGAACTCACACGAGATAGTTCAACTTCAGAAATGTAACTCGTATTCGACACATTCAGCATCCCGTATGATTGCGAAATTATAGAATGCTCGATTTGGAGTTGCATCCATGCACCCCACGACACTCATGCATCATGCAACTTTCTGCGAGGCTCATAAGAATTAGATTTTACTGTAAATTTCAATGTCGGCGGTGAACTAATACTCGGGGCAAATAGAATCCAATTATTATTACTTCACTTCGAAATAATTAAACAGTGCATTAGAAACTTGCGGGAATATCAGTAACGGCGTCAATTTGTAATTCTTTTCGGCGTACGATACGTGAAAGGGTTCTACTCCACGCAATGTACTAACAAAATAATTTGTCATCTTGCAATTTATATCTTCCAAGAGCTTTGAAGAAATATCATTTTTGAACGCCATAATGTCTTGATCCCCGAAATGGATTATCGGAGAGAAATCCACATGAGTCGTTGACAAACCGAGTCAAAGCGTACCATAGCGAAAGCCTATGTATGTCAAACTCACACTTTAAACAAGTCACACGTATACAAGCACGGAACACACGTTTCTGTCGGTAACACAGTTTAGGTGGCGACACGCACATCCATAAGGTGATAGGTCTATGATATACCTCGTCTGTGCGGGAAGGAATGACCGATAACTTACGGTAATTATAGGATACAGCAGAAACGATGTACATGAGTTTGCTACGATATTCCTACATCACTTCTACATATATTGTTCATACAGTATTCTTATGTTGAATGCAAGTATTTCATCATTTCTATAGGTATCATTCCCATAGGGTTACCGTACCTAATATCGCTCATGTTCCTAATATCGCCACTCGATACATCTACTTAGGAAAGTAGCGTTTTTCTTTTAGCAGTATGCGTGTTCACAATATCTATCACCTACCGGAGAACAATGCTTTCGATTTAATGTTTGTTACATATGGGGTCACGAAATTTGCGGAGCAACCGAAATAAACTTTATTTGTCCAATATGTACATCCGAACGTAAAAAATAAAATATTTTAAAAATCCTACTTCTATATTTTTGTAATAAAAATAAAATCAACACTTTTTTCAGGACCCGATTTTTGCATGTCCTGCGGTTTTTAATTCCTAATTAAAAACTTTTAGGTTTCAACGATTCTAACTTATGCTACACGAAAGATGAATAATTTCTCTTTACTTTGAAACGAATTGCATGCAAAAATATCAATTATTATTCAATTGACAGCGATTTAACTTTTCTTAGGCGATATCAAGTACGGTCATCCTATCATTTCAAAACGCTTCCCACAACTCTGCTATAATTGCGTCGTAAAAAACCTATCGGAAAACTATCGTCGATATTGTTACAGTTTTAGTTCACGTAGTAGAGGGATATAATAGTGAATACTAATAATTACAATAGAGAGCGTTAAAAGGAGAATATATGATCCCTCAAAAGAGGAGTTATTATATTTGACGTTATGTCACGCGATTGCATGTACTGACTCGAGGAGCTTCTACAATGTCCCTTAACGTAATCTATCGGGTTACGTAAAGTAAAAGGCTCACTTACTGCGAATCAATTTGTGGATCCCGATCATTCGTTTCATGATTCGGAAGCTGTCAATTTCGAAATTACAGACTAACGCTTGCAACATCATGTTGCGTCTGTAGTAAGACTAGTTCATAACGTAAAACTTTGCCGTCGATAGAACAGGTACACAAGTATCTTAGAATATATACGATCAGAACTCAGAAACTCTCAATGACCTCAAAAGTAACCACACAGATTAATTTATCAAAAACTGCGCCTCACACAAGTATGCCGTTATGCCAGTGTGATTGCATCTGTTATATGCCTAGGGAGCTTACTCGCAAACGATACCTTCTTTCTGCGCCTCTAACGATATTGCCAATCGATTATCTGTGAGAATCGGTGCGTGATTAATTACTCTAGAGGTATTGATATCTAATGAACCGAGCGTGCACGATATATTGAATCGTAACACTATTTCTTGACGGGCATAATGATATATTACTAATTGTCCCTGCAGAATGGCTTTTCCCCTACCACGTGAGCATTAACTACAGGTGTTTAAACAAGACTCAATCTTCTCACCCTTTGCGCAGCTTCAAAGCGTCCCAGTTTTTTAAATATCACCTGGGAAGACTATATAAAGCTATTATTTTTAAATCTATCCATTTAAATCAACATATAAAAATTGCATGTCACTAAAACGTTTCTAAGATTCATTGGCTTCTTGAAATTATTATTTGTCTCTGCCAAAACACCGTGTAGAAGAAACGGTAAGTTCCAAAATTAAAGAAAAATTTATCGAAAAATATTCTACTTGCCAATTGTAATACTATAGTACAAAATTTGATTTCTGGCAGTTACAGTGTTTTCTACAAAGACTCTTCAATTGTAAAATCAGGCTTTTATAAAAAGACTAGAGTTTGTTACTCCAATTATGCTGGGTTAATATAGCCTTTTTGTAATACGACTAGAGTCATTAATGGAACATAAACTTAATGGAATAAAAACATTCGACAACAGAAAGTATTAAAGTATTGTATAATTATATATTAAAAGGCTTAATTGAGGCAAACGCGGTTGTTAAAGAAAAAAGCTGATTTTATAATTATCCTGCGACATATACATATAGGTACCTATTAGCAGGCGTGTGTAATTCTTCTTGCCCAACCAGATCTCATTCACATTAATGAAATCGAGTGACGGATCACCTCGGCGAGCCGAGGGATTCACGTTTCCCTTAAACGTGCAGCGCCTCGCGCGTTAACTTCGCGCAGTCACCGGTGTATCGTTAACGTTAACACGTACTTAAACGGGCGTCCCGCGGTTTTACAGCCGCACGGCTTTCGCAATTGACACGTAAATTAACAACGTCTCGCAAACGCCTCTCGTTCGCTTTCCCACGTACGCGCGATCATATCGCCGATTTGTCGTTAATACGTCCGTCAACAATGCCGGCCAAGTGGATCGTTAATTTAACAAGCTGCGCATCGCGGAACGAATAGCGTGGAAGATGTAAAATAAACGGGTCCTAAATCATACCTTCCCACGATCGAACGAAGCGCATCGATCGCGATTGCAAATCCCGCGCGGCGCCACCTGTTCAATTTCATTATTCTGCCTTCGGCAGGTAAAATCGATTTAACATATGTATTCATCATTGCACGCGTAGTTTCCACTATACGCTCGAGATGTGGCGGAGGCTTTCCTTTTTATTTCATACGCGCAAGTCTCGTGAAAGTTTAAAACTCATAGCTTGACGTGCCTGTACACTGTACAGGGTACGGCCGGAAGGACGGTACAAGTGGGCAGGAGGTGATACTTTGTGCAAAAATAAATCAAAAGCGGGGAATAAAATTTTTTCATTCGTATTATTTACACTTTTCTTTTTTCTTTTTACTTTTACTTTTACTATTACTGTACAGTACGATGCGTTGTATTCTTGACTTAAAAAGTATCTTTTGATTTCCATACTATTATTAAAAAAGTTGTCTTTTACCCTAATTTATGGATATACTTTGTAACTAATTTAAATTGTAGTTCTCAAAGCAAGATTTTTCAGGATCGTGAAGTAAAACTATGGGAAACGTAAGTTTTTCACACCTAAGCATTTAACTTTTACCATGTTTGGCCGACTTTGAGCTCCGATCGCAGGAAAACGAAAGCAAATATTAAAAAACAAAATATACTACATTACAATACAATTAATTTTCTCTCAAAAGTCTGTTCGTTTTGTCCCACTGTGTGACATCAGATGAAATTTCTAATTTATAAATTTGTAAAGGGACAAAATGGAGTATTGCTGCGTTACAGATTGTTTTAAATACCTTTTCTAAGAACTTTATTGCTAGTCACCCTCAAAGTGTACAAAGTGTTAATAAATAAATAAATCTGGAATTATAGAAATAACATATTTTAATTTTTGTATTATAGACATTCATCTAATAAACTTGTCCTCCTTTTCATTAGCTTCTACTTGTTGGACACACCGATCCTCCAGCCTCCAAGGTTGCCACTGTGGACCAATTTATATAAGCGATCGATGACGTGCAAATTAAGTGCACGAGTGCAAGTTTTAATACGTTTACCAGTAGGTTGCGCAACGACCCGCTTTCGAATTCCAACTCGACACAGTTTGGAACTCATTAAACTCGCCCCTTCTTTCAATTCGGTCAATGAAACTTCGTAATCCGTGCAATGGTTGCGCAAAACACACGATTCTTCGATTCTACTTGCATCGCTGCCAAAGAAGATTGCAATTTCTCAGCGGATTGAGCTCCAGTTGCGGGCGCACGGTTTGATTTATCATTATCTCACGTAGAGCGAACAGCTTGCCAAGAATCCACTTTCGCCAGATAGCTCTGCTCTAGAACTTGGGTAATCTTGACTTTCGTCTCATTTGCTCACGTAGAATCACTCGATTTCATTTTCTGCCACCTGTTACTGAACAGCCTGAACAATTCCAAGCCAGATCACTTTTTTAAATTTATATTTGTATAAGTACCTTTGATTATACAAGACTAAATGTTAATGTCTTTTTATGTATGTTACGTCTTACAATACTGGAAATATTTATTGCATAACGAAATGATTCGTATCCAATTTATTTTGGCCAAGGTATTGATCTACACACTTTTGCAATAATATTTTCAATAAATATTATATTTCCAGTACTGTGCAACTGTATTTAAAGGGTCATTATACTTTGATCGGCCGAAAAATGAAACTATTTTTAAAGATTTTTTTCTCAATAAATAAACATATGTATAATGAAATAAATCCTTTTGGAATTTATGAAGCTACTCTTATAATTTTTCGACCCTTCAAAGTAGAATGGTTTCTTGAGCGTTTCTCCATCCCACGCAAAGTTCAAACATTACAGAAATATTAGTTTATATACAGTTTATAATTCTGTCTCCCCACCTTCTTCCCGCAGATCCTACATTTCTGCATCATCCGTGTTATAAAGCAGGCGACCCGTTACTACCCAGGCCCGTTGTAGCCGCCGATTTATGCCTCCGCGGATGAACGTTAAATATCGTCGCGAAGAAGCTTTACCTACATCGATGACTATACGAAACCTGCTGATAACAATGCGATGCAAAGGTTTCGCGTGCTCCTACGGCGCAACACAAAGACAGAATCGTAACGAGAGTGGCAACTTCTACCTTCACACATCGCAGAATGAAATCAGATAGAATCTGTAGGTCGTACGTCGAGTCCAGCGGGGTGCCTTCGAGTCCCGAAGTTCAGCGAATCTGATAAATGATACGACGAGAAATCGAGCGAATAAACAAGGATCGGAGTGATATACGACACTGACGAAAGTTACGCTGAATCGTAGCAGGCCACCATCGATTTATTCGGCATTTGTAGGGTAAGGGGAAAAACAGGGGATGTCCATTTTTCGTGAGTTTGTTGGTGGCCGCGTAGATTTTGTTGGTGGCGACTGGGACTACAGAACTGTCGAGTCACAAAGGGTTGTAAAGTTTAAATTCACCCGTAAGATAACGTTAGAGATTTGGTGTACCTACTGGTTAAAAATAGGAAATGTCCACTTTGCACTGGAACAAAATATAAAATGTTCGCACTCTTTGCCTAAGCATAAGTTTCTGTGAAGAAAATTATATAAGAAAATTAAATTCATTGAACTTTGTTTCTTTACTGATGAACTGAAGTATTAAAACTTAATTTTCTCGATAAAGTTGCTTTGTGGCATTCCCTGTTTTTTCCCTTACCCTGCATTTATTCCATTAATCGATCTATCCTGAAATATTTGCCACTCGAAAAATAAATGTGTCTCCTCTTTGTTGCAGAAATCATACCACGATTATTCATCTAATTATTTATGAGTAAACAGGACATCGTGCAGAACAGATGATACACACAGCTGTTTAAATGCAAAGAAAATTGTGTAATATATTTAACTGCCGAGGCAGCGTGTAAAATAATAGATTCAGCTTTCGTTTTTCTTTTGCTATAACTCATACGTCACGCGCGGGAGTTGTTTCGTCGATTAAATGCAAAGGCTTCGTTCGATATCAGTCACATCCACCTGTTACTCAAGGTTCCGAACAAATATCAAAGTAGTATATAAACGGGGCATTGACAGCTGTCGTTATTATCAACCGTAACCGCAATCTCAACAACACTCCAATCATGTCTCGAAATCTCTTGAACTTGCTCTTATTCGCGGTCATCGCTTTCGGTAAGTACCATAGACACTCATCGACACGAAACAGATTTATTGTAACATTAACCACTGTCTCATTGCATTACACTGATAGCAAATTTAATCTTTTTACAGCCCCCAATCTGTGGGACACAAATTTTAAAATATATATAATCCTTTCTAATGGAATTATGTTGTTCCCATTATCATTCACTGTTGAAACTTTCTTCTGACCGCGACTGTGTATCCAATCCATCTCGTAATTACAATTCCTTTTTTCCGAATATTTATAATACTGAAAATGCTTTTTATGTCTTTCTAGCCATTTATGTTTCTAATATTATAATACATACTTCGTAATTCAAATGCACTTTTTCAAAGTCAATTGAATTTCGAGAAGGGGATGATCGAAAATGAGGTTGCCATTAAAAATTGACCCCTGTTTTTTTTAGCGCACGCCCAGGACCCCGAAAAGTTAGTGGACGCTGCGGATGCGTATCCTGGCCAATTTCCCTACACCGTATCCCTCAGAGTGTATAACAGCCACATTTGCGGTGGTGCAATCGTCAGCAACTACCATATCCTTACCGCTGCCCACTGCGTGAAAGCCCTCGCTAACTACCCGAACCAGGTGTCCGTCGTAACTGGTAGCATCTACCTTAACCAAGGTGGCGAGTACCACAACGTGGCCAGCATGTACGCGCACCCGCTATACGCCAGCAACAGCATCGCTGACTACGACGTTGGCGTAATCAAGGTGAGAACATTTGCGCCACATCAAATAGCGAGTGGTAGAAGTCTTCATGAATTTATTTTTCTTTTGGCAGTCTGATAGAGCATAACAAGTAGAACAATTCTTATAGGTACACATACAGCACACTACATTGCAGGAAGGTTCCAGGAAAGTTGCAGGAAGGTTCCAGTGCACCATCGGAACGTTCCAGCAACATTGCTGGAATGTTGCAGGAGTCTTCCTATGTCCGCCCCTGTGGAACATTGCACGGCAACGCACATGGAACCTTCCTGCAACCTTCATGCAACGGACTGTGCTGTATGGGTATTTTAAGTTTTGTTCTACCTCGCACCGTTACAAAGTTATATTAAAAAACGAAAAATGGGATAACTGAGTTATCGTAACTTTAAGGGCTGATTTCACTCCTCCAAAGTGAATTTCGGCAGAAAAAAATTCACACGATGTTTCATTAAGATTAGAATTTTCCTTGCAAGTGGATTTTCCTCAAATTTTTCAGAAATGTTTGGAGAATATACACAAATTTTGTACATATAGGAATTATTATAGAAACTTAAAGCCTCTTTTCTCAGGTTTGCTGAAATGATATCTCGAAAACTTTCAGGGATTGTGGGAAAGATATCCCTCTATAGCGTCAACTAGAATTATAATAATTAAAAAGTCTGTTAATGTCTTCGGATCATCAAAGGAAAAGCCTCTTTACTTGATAATTCATTTACAATTCTATAATTCATAGACTTTTGCTGAATCAATATTTCTCCTCGCGGTTCACCATTAATTTCATCATTAATTAGCAGCAGAATCGAGCGCAATTATAAATAATAAATCCTTCATTTAATTTCATATTTTTCATACATCCTTTGTTTACCATTCGATAATGAATTGATCACATATTCGCAGCTCGCTGATCCCATCAATTTCAACGATTACCAACTGGCAGTCGAACTTCCCACTGCCACACCACCATCGGGCGAGTACGCCGTTGTGTCCGCATGGGGTGATACCTCCGCCCCCCCAAACGGCAACCTTTCTAACACCATGCAATACCTGTACCTCAAGATGATCGGTCTCAGTGTTTGCCAACAGTACAGCAACCTCGGCGTCCAAGGCAACGTGATCTGCACCTACGACGGGCCTGGCATCGGCCTGTGCCCTGTAAGTATCAAGGAAATCTCGATTATTGGAACGTCGAGCGTGTGATTAAAAAATATTCACAATTTTTCTCACAGAGATTTCAATAATTCGTCATTAACATTTTGAGTGGTGCATGTTTCTCAGAAAAATCAAGATACAAATTTCGAAGTACCAAAGAGTTCGTCCCATAAAATAAATAAATAAAAAAATCCAATAAATAATGGAAATGTTATCCAGAAAGTATCGACGTGGATATATCGTTGGCAATAGGATGATAATGCTCCGCGTTAAATGATGTTCCATTTCTTTGTTTTCCTTCAGGGTGACAGTGGCAGTCCTCTGGCCTACAATGATCAGCTCGCTGGTGTCGTATCTCGTGGTATTCCCTGTGCACAAGGTGAACCAGACGTTTTCGCCAACATCTATAATAATATTGACTTCGTTCGCGAAGCAATGGAATATTGATTCCGAACAACATTCAACTTCAAAGGACGCGACGCGTGGTATTTTGTAAATACGTTTTTCTAACAGTGTAACTTGACTTTATAAAAACTGTTGTACAAAGAATAATATGTCATTTGTATTATTTAATTTGCTGTTGCCCGTATTCGTTATACGCGTTCTTCTAGTTAAATATATTTACATAAGTAAGAAACTTGAGATCGATATTTACAGCGGATATACTTCCGAAAGGGACCCGTGACCGATCGAGATGAGGTTTGGGGGGAGTGGTGGGGAGGGGGTGTGAACACTAAATCTAAAATTGTAGCTTTGGGTATTTATTAGTCTCCGAAATATTAATATAAAATTGTTAATTTTTTTTTGGAAATTTTTTACGTTGGTGCAGGCCTCCTTACCCGGGCACCCTTCCGTCCCCCCATTTCCCACTTTTAAAATTTTGTAACCACAGTCTCATTTTTAGCATTGCCAAACTCACATCGGTTCGTTACCATGCTTTACGCGCCCCCGCACCAATCTAGCCAAACCAATACTAATACCCGGGTCAAGTTGGAAAGTGTGAATAAGTCAACAGAAATATTGTTAAGAGGGGCGACCGTGGTGAAGTGATTAAAAAAAATCGGTAAGGTGTACCCTTTTTTTGCACAATTACCTCTGTATCTTTTGAACGTATTAATTGCCGAAGCTAAAATTTTATATTTGGGGCCTGTCCACACCCCTCGTAATACCCACCAAGTTTCATTTCGATCGGCCACCGGTTGG
This sequence comes from Andrena chrysosceles, assembly GCA_963855975.1. Taxonomy (NCBI): domain Eukaryota; kingdom Metazoa; phylum Arthropoda; class Insecta; order Hymenoptera; family Andrenidae; genus Andrena; species Andrena chrysosceles. Next base: position 475,613 of record OY979766.1, on the reverse strand, counting down.
GGCTAGACCAGTGCGGGGAGCGCGCAAAGCACGGCAGCGAACCGATGTGAGTTCGGCGATGCCAAAAACGAGACTGCGATTACAAAATTTCAAAAATAAAAAATAAGGGGGCGGAAGGGCTCCCGGGTAGGGGGGCCATTAAAAATTAACAATTTTTTATTAATATTTCGGAAACTAATAAATACCCGAAGCTACAATTTTAGATTTAGGGTACACGTCCCCTCCCCACCCCTCCCCCAAACCTCATCTCGATCGGCCACTGATCCCTTTCGGAAGTACAGCCTTTACAGCAAATGCTCGAAATCTTAACAGATAATGTATCTAAATTATCTACATATCTTTTTGGATTCCTAAATTTTTTGGCTTAATTTATAACGTTCGATTTAAATACTACCTGTGTTACGAGCCGAGGCTGAGGGCAATGATAATGGCGGCTGCAAGGCCGAGGATTGAATTTGGTTGTTTGAGTTTGTTAGAAGCGGACGAACCGGGGTCTGATATTCCCGGGAACCGCTATAAGGAGGTTGGATGTCGTGGACAGTGATGCCAGAATCGTGGGACGCGGGACCAAACGCTTACCCCCACTATGACCTACCGTCGTCTCCCACTATGCCCTACCGGCGCCCCCCCACTTTCTTCCCACCGCACTGCACACAAGAATATTTTTACTCTTATCCGTGTGAGCTGCCTGTTGGGCTGCCGGGCACACGGACAGGGGTAGGGTTATGCTCGTGTGCAGTGCGATGGGAAAAAAGTGGGGGACGACGGTAGGCCATAGTGGGAGACGGCGGTAGGTCATAGTGGGGGTAAGCGTTTGGTCCCGCGCAGTGATGCCAGAATCGTGGGACGTGGGACAGAACGCTTACCCCCCCTATGACCTACCGTCGTCTCCCACTATGGCCTACCGTCGTCCCCCACTGTCTTTCCATCGCACTGCACACAAGCATATCCCTACCCCTGTCCGTGTGCACGGCAGCCCAACAAGCAGCTCACACGGACAGAAGTAAAAATATGCTTGTGTGCAGTGCGGTGGGAAGAAAGTGGGGGACGCCGGTAGGGCATAGTGGGAGACGACGGTAGGTCATAGTGGGGGTAAGCGTTCTGTCCCACGTCCCACGATTCTGGCATCACTGGTCCCGCGTCCCACGATTCTGGCATCACTGCGCATAATAGTAAAGTTCAATATTTAATTTGAAAGATTGAGTAATGTTATATCTATGCCCACTGTTACTCCCCCTAGCAGACATCGAAATCATCAGTCACTGCTGCATTTCGAACGTCCAGGTTGCCTTAGTCTTCTTATATTCTTATTTTCATGATTTAATGAACGTGAATTATTAGGAATTGCGTATATAATATAAATAAACTGTTATGAGTCTATGGAAGCATATACCCGCGTAGAATTCTAATATCAAGTGTTTATAATTTATTTCAAATTAATGCATCGCTTTTCTTTTGAAATTTCGATATGTTATAGGTACCTATAGCTGAACATGTGTTAAAATTCTTTTAGCTATATTACTTCAAGATTGCATCTTACTTTTTTTTTTGCAGAGTAACAATGGTGGCGCCCTTATTTACAATGGCACACTTGTTGGTATTGTTGATTGGATGATCCCTGTGCTCAAGGCCTACCAAATGGCTTTACACGTATTTCACATTAACTGGACTTCATCAGTGACACCGTAAAAAAAACGCAATTTAATTGTGACCTCGTAGACCATACAATCTGTAAATATGCAATTATGCACCGTGTAATATATTTATTATTCTGGAATTCCTCATTTCTTTTTTTTTAGTTGTCCAATTGTTTAACTACCAAAAATTATGCTCGAAATTTGAGCTTATGTTTTTATCAAGTCCAATTATTTTATTTTATGGCGAAGATATTTCGCATTTTATTCAGTTCTAAACGTCCTTATGGCAAGTGAAATGTTTGAAAAGTTAGAAAAGTGTGAAATTGTTGAAGAAATGTGACAAGTAAATTTTTCTTTGGAAAATTAAATCATATTATTAAATACTTACCCATATATGATCGTTGTATAAAACCAGTCAACCTGACAGTACAGGAACATAATGAGATTAATTACTGTTGTCAGTGAACGGTGACGTCATCGACACTGCTCCACTGTCCTCGCCGTCTTTGGTATGGCAGAACGTGTGGGCCAGCCAGATAGGCCCACTCGTCTGCGGGGCCCATTATGGAACCTCTACTGTATACCATTGACTCACGCGATGCCAGAACTTATGGCGATATTGCCACGAACAAATCGAAACAAAATGTCGAATGAAATCACTGCTTCTTTCTAAACTCAAAATCATAACAAACTTTCACCGTTTTTATTAATAACAGACCAACTGTCATAAATATTTCTGCAATTCTAGTTCACGCAGTAGAGGTATATATATATTTCCTACAATCCTCGAAAATTTCAAATCGGTAGCTGCATTACTTCTTGAGATATGTATATTACTATAAAAATTCATCAACACTCACACTCAACGTCAACAGTCGCGAATACGGGACGGCAAAAGTCCAAAATATCCCTGAAAACATTTAAACCCAGAGCTTCCACCAACAGATGCAAATATATTTCAGAATTTACCGATCAGCCCTGTTGGCAAAAGCCCGAAATTTAAGTATTTTATAAGACACTTCAGACTTCCAACGCCCCACCAGGAATACTAGGATTCACCAGTGAATATTCCGCGTAAACCGTAGAGGGATGGAAAAAGCCACAATTAGTTTTCGACACGTTTCAGTCGCGAGTGCACAGCTAAGGAGATTGATTTAATATTTCTTTCTTTCTTCTTACTTGAGAAAAACGCATCCGGCACAAATAGTATCCTCCACAAATCCCTGAAAAATGCCCACGGTCACAACCCGATCCTGGCATGGATTTACGCGGGTCGCGACCCTGAGAGGACGCAGCCTTTGTTAACGGAGGCGTCGGAAGGGTTGCCTACCCGCCGGCGCTGCTCCGCCAGGCGGCAACCCTCTGCACAGGCGCGTGAGGCGTCGCGTGACGTAGTTGGGGAAAGTATTGCCAAGGGTAGCCTCGTGCGGGGAATGCGGGTTAGTGGGGCACGGGCGTCGTGACGTCCAGCGTCGACGTCCCGCCGTTATTACCCTCTACGCACCTTCGGCTCCTCGTTTTCGTTCGTCAGCCCTTTACGTAAGCAGTTACGTGGCTTTCAGCTGCGCAACGGTGAGCTGGTCCAAGGGAGCGCCGAATCTTCGTCCAAATCATCCATGGGATACGTGAGCGTTTGGCGAAATGGCTATGATCAGATGTTGCCTCGATGTGGAAATGCCGGATGTGTTCGACTCTCTCGTACGGAAGTGCACTGATCCTGGCTGTGAGTACCTACGAATCGCCGCTTCGCGTCCAACCATCGAACACAGATCGAACGAAAATTTTCTTAATGGTACTTACTTCGTAAACGATCTGCGAGGTATTCATAGTCGAGTTGAAGTAGTAGCACCGTGTAATTGAAATGGAGATGCGAGACGATTTATAGCGTCTCGTGTTAATATAATAGTTCCTAGCTTCTTAAGCAATGGTACATTTTGTTATAAATTAACAGCTGGCAAGGAGGAGTTATTAAAAAAAGTGTAATTTCAGTTTGCACGTGGTTTCGTATTGGCTCTGTATTTAATAAATAATGCTAATTTAATATAGGTATAGTAATTGAGTTTATTTCAACTAAAGTACTATAAATTGCCACTACGGTCGACAAATCGTAGAATTAATTATTGTAAATACGGTATTTGTATTGGGTTGGTGCATAATTTTCAGGCGTTCTTTAAACAATATTTATTATGAAAGAAAGAAACATACAAATGAAACAATGACATTTTTAAATGATTATTCCGGAGCGTAGTCACCATCTACGACCTACGTCAATAACTGCTTCCCATTTGCTTGGAAGACCGGCGAATTTTTATTAACAAATAATCGGCCAATACAAACGCCTGATAATTCTGCACCAACCCAATATATTCGTGAATATTCGTGGAGGAATTGGTGTTTCTGTATATTCGAATTCTGTGTATTAGGTGAAGGATGCATTGACAGCAATCGTAGATATGATTTAAAAATACGTGTTGGGTGTTCATAAGTATGGAATTTAATGATCTTGCAAAGAATTTTCATTCGCTTTCCGGGGATAAGTGAAGGTGTTACTTCGCGTGGGCTCTTATCACGTTTCACAACAGCTGCTAAGCATCTCTGAGACAATTACGAAACACCATGAGTAATGAATTAAAATATGGATATTTGTACATTATTCTCAATTTTCGATGTTTATAATGCATGCGCTTCGCTCGTAGTGGTGTCTATTTATAATTTTAGCGATTTATCGACTTTATAGATAATTAACTAGAATCTACATTTTACGTTATGCAACTTTGTTTATTTAGTGCTGAGTTTCCTTCTCAGAGCTAATATAAAATAATGATTGGACCATTTTTATCATAATGAACAATGATAAAACGATGCTCCTGTAGCCACCACAGTATAATCACGCGAAACGGCCGTTACTATTGATTTCCGAAGCCCCGTGTCAACAGCCGGAACATCTTGTCTTTCTGAACCACTTCGACTGACAGGCACTCTTACGTTTTCCTTGAAATAATGTCACCCCTTCGATAAAGACGGTATTATAATACAGAAAATTCTTATGTTTATTTACAGTATTCTACCTTTATTAAACGGAACGTGTTACAAATTGAAATGCAGGATAAATTCACTTCGGTAGAGTCTGAAACAGTGAAACATTCAAAATGACGCAGAAAAAATGGGATATGATTGAAGGAGATAAGTGACAAGGTAAATGGAAATTGTAATGCAAGATGCGTTAAAGCGATATACAAAAGGGGCCGTCCTTAAATTACGTAAAGATAATTTTGGCGAATTCCAACCCCCTCCCTCCCCCAGTATAAGAATTCGTCAAATTTGATATTCCAACCCGCTCCTTACGTAATATTTTTTACATTTAATGTATCCAGTTATTAAAATTCTTTTAAAGATTTATATAATTCATTTAACTCGGTTTCGGGAAATTTAAACTAAAACTACTTTTCTGGAACATTAATGATAGAAGTTGTATTTATTGAAAATTAGGTTAAAAAATATTACGTAAGACGCTACCTGTTTCCCCTCCCCTCCCCTCCTCTCGTAAGAAAACGTAAGAAATTCGCGACCCTCCACCATCCCTCAAAAGTCCTTACGTTAATTTAACCCTCTAGGGACTAGTGGGACTCCAGAGCCCCATTCAGACTAACACATTTTTATTTACGTTCCAACAATAAGATCGAGGTTTGATAGGTATAGTAACTTTTAGTAGGCAGGGAAGAAACTGTGTGTACCATCAGAACCCGAAATTAAACTTTTTTCTGTCATAAACAAATGAATCTAGTTGACGCTATTGATCGTGATCAGTGCCTGTTGCAATTTGTCGACAATTTTTATAAATATAAGTAAGTAAAAGAACTTTTTATAGTAAAATAAGCATATATATAGTAAAAATGAGTCCTACTTGACAAAATATTGTATGGGCACTGCACTCTATTTACGTTATATATAGGGGCTTTCGGGTTAAAGTTATGGGACGTGTATGTCCCACCGGGACTTAGGAGTAAATATTTATGAAAATTGTTAAGTACTTATATGTCATTCTTATTTCTTTAAATATTCATACTATTCTATATTATTTGTTAAATCGTGTATAATTACATATTTTTATTAGTGTTTATGTTATTTATCGTTACTACAGCAACAAGATGTCTGTAACAAAAGCAATAGTTGTTTTTACGATTACCATAAAAAACAGAATAGATATTAAAAATTGTAACATTATTTTTCATTACTACTTGCTGCTCAAACATGATTTCCCCGCATAAAAAAATCATTTAAGTACATATTTATGTTGTTTTCTATATTTCCGATCAATGTTCAAAAAATTACCCGTAAGTCCGGGTGGGACTCCTACGTCCCATACCATAAATCAATCATTTTCACATTCTCAGCATTCTAACCGAGTAGCTTCCAAATCCGAAGTATAAAATAGATTATTTTAATGCTCAAAAAAATTCTACGTTAAGTTTAAAACATCCCCGTACCTAGAGGGTTAAGGACAACCCCAAAGAGAATACCACTCACATGTCGATTTATTTACTTCTACATTTGCAATTTTTATTCAATGCTTCGAATCAATGGAGTTCATTACAGTTAACACATCATTAATGAAGGTTACTGTATTAACTAATAATAAAATTATTAAGCGCATCGCGAGATAATGTCATTATGGAATCTTTAATAAGGAAAAGGGGACGAAAAATGTCTTAATTAGAAAATGATCGAAACAGAAAGTTTCCTAGATAACACGCCAATTGTAAATCCAGTCACATCGGCACTTTAATAATAATAATATTCATTTGCTGAAACGTTATCGTTGCAAGCCTTATCATTGAACAAACAAGATCATCACAGACAACTTGAAGATTTGTTGCGCAAAATGAAGAATTACTTGAAATAAAATTCAAATAACCGGGAGTCCTCGCAAAAATGTGGACTGTGTTGCCACCTAACGATACCTTTACACAGTTCAACCACAGACCAGGTATAGAATAGACCTATCAACCAATATATTTTTCTGTCACTGGTTTGGGGGGTCCTAGGACCCCCTTACCATTTTAGTGTCGCATGCAACGTTACCGGTGAAGTCTCGAAACAGATTGTAACGCTACGCGTGGTAGGAATTAGAATTCAGCACGGCTAAAACTAGGTTATGTTTTGAAAGTCGAAGCCCGCGATTTACAAATGTTTCTGTTAGAGTAACAATTTAAAAATCGTCTTATGAACGTGAAAAATTTGTATGACACCGCGCGTTTTGCCAAACTATTTCGCTTCTGTATTGAAAACAGAACGTGACGTACCACTTCTGTTGATGATTTCCGATGGAAAAATGTTTGCTGCATCGCGTGGAATGGTCAGATTTTTTCCTAGACCCTTAGTTTTGGAAATAAATTGAAAGATATCTTCAAAAATGGATGCATTTCGGGTGTCATTTTCTCTTTGATCGTTGTTTAAGCATATTTAAATGTTCATAAAGCAATAATAACTTATACCGTTGTTTTCGGGAGGGTACATAGAATAATTTGACGCAAAGAGTAACCGAATAACCCCAGACAGCACACGACATCTTATAGACGTCCATTTTAAGTCTGTTTTACGTCTGAAGTCTGAATGTCCTGATTCGTGACAAAGACATCTTTGAGACGTCGTACGGACGTGTGAAAGACGTCTTTAAGATGTCTTTAAGACATCCACAAGACGTCTTTAACATGCTCATAAGACGTCTTAAAGATGTTTGTCAAGAGACATCTTAAAGATGTCTGTCAAAAGACATCTTAAAGACGTCGGTAAAAAGCCATCCGAATGGCGTCCGTAAAAAGCAATCTTAAGGCAGGAGCGGCGCAAGGATTTACAAATTTTTGCACCATTTGTATGGAATATTAAACATATAGTAACGCAATTATCGTACATTTGTTTCGTCAATTTTTCTTTAATACAATTATATGACAGTGTGTGAAGTGAGTCTAGAGGTCGAATGATGATTAGGTTAGGTTGTAGAGCAGCACTTATGCTGAACCTCGCCTATTCACAATTATTGTTATATCGTAATTGTCATGGTCCAATAAAGACATTTAATAATAATATTCTGTAAAATATTTCGCTGTAATGCGTGTTTTTTATAAACAATTAGTATAATACATATGTAGCTAAAATTTGGAAGTGTTTATAAGGAAGTATGTTGGGTATGTGCGAATAACTGATTGCTTAATAAACGGAAAGTCTTAGGTTCGATTCCTCTCGTGACCGACATTTTTTTTTTCCGAACCTGGACCTTATAAAGACGTCTTTAAGACGTCTGAGAAAAGACATCTTAAAGAAGTCTGTAAGACGTCTGAGAAAAGACATCTTAAAGATGTCTGTAAGACGTCTTAAGATCATCTTTAAGACGTCTTGATTCGTGACATAAGCCGTGCCGAAGACTTGTATAAGACGTGAAAACGACGTTCACGGACGTCTGAAAGACGTCTGGAACGTCTGACTCCAGACGTCTTTAAGATGTCTTTAACCCCTCAAGCTGGAAGATTTTCTGTCCAGAACAGTTCCTAACTGCGGGATGAATGTCATTGGTTAAAACCTTGACCCCTGCTGTAAGGTGTTACTACATAGCGGATCTGAAGAAGTATTGTCAAACTTGAGTGCTATTGGTCGACTCTGCTGGATAAGTAAATACTTGGGCGGGCACAAAATACATACCTCGTATCTGTCTATTCTTATGTAAAAGTAGTCCGATTTACATGACATTTGGTACGATTTTCATCAGAAAAACATAAGGAATTCATTAGTGTTATTTTCATATCGATACGCTGAAGAATAAAGAATTTCTTAATACGCTGTAATGAATATTTCACCCTCGACTGCGGGGTGTCGACCTCGAATCGCCGCGGTCGGCCGAGGATTCCTACCTGTTTCAGAAATAAAATAATTCTTTATTCTTTATCGTATCGATATGGAAGTGACACCGATGGATTCCTTATGTTTTTTCGATGAAGATTGTACTAAATTTCATGTTAATCGCACTATTTTTAACGAAGCTAGAAAGAAATTATACAAATGAATGTTAAACGGAATTTCCTTCATTATGCTCCGAATCACGTCGTTCGTGGTGTTAATTTCATCGGCGAAATATAAGGAATCGATTGGCGCCGTTTTCGCAAAGATCTGATGATACCTGCGGAAATCCGGGACATTTTTCATATCTTAATGTATTCCAACCACTTCGAGGGTCGAAAGCCATAAAATTCGGTGAGGCACTGCGGGGGGGTTGCCTTCGCCACGGGATGCCAGACAGCACCTCTTTGAGTCCAGTGGCTCTAAGATCACTCTGTACATATCTCCTCCCTAAGGCCTACAGAAAGTATTTGGGAAGTGCACAACACGCCTCTAATTCGAGTGTCCAATAGACCGTAGTCCCAGGGCCTAATGCTGACGCCTCCGCTTCACGTCCCATGACGAGCAGTGCTCGTCATACCGTCGTTGAGGACCTTTTTCTCATGACGAGTCCTGCTCGTCATACCACACTGAGGGGTTAAGATGTCTGTGTGCTGTCTGGGACTATTACCGTTTCGACACAAAAGATGTTCAAAGTTGAAAATTTGCAGTTTTTTTCAAAATCGAATTTTTCAAAAACTGAGGGTGATGGCGACAAACGGTTTGCGGATTCGTGTTCAGGGCGAAAAACTCTACCAGAATCTATAAGCACCTTATTAAGAGAATCTAATGACTCGAATGTAATTACTGTTATTAAAAGAGAAGATTTGACAGAACTCACACGAGATAGTTCAACTTCAGAAATGTAACTCGTATTCGACACATTCAGCATCCCGTATGATTGCGAAATTATAGAATGCTCGATTTGGAGTTGCATCCATGCACCCCACGACACTCATGCATCATGCAACTTTCTGCGAGGCTCATAAGAATTAGATTTTACTGTAAATTTCAATGTCGGCGGTGAACTAATACTCGGGGCAAATAGAATCCAATTATTATTACTTCACTTCGAAATAATTAAACAGTGCATTAGAAACTTGCGGGAATATCAGTAACGGCGTCAATTTGTAATTCTTTTCGGCGTACGATACGTGAAAGGGTTCTACTCCACGCAATGTACTAACAAAATAATTTGTCATCTTGCAATTTATATCTTCCAAGAGCTTTGAAGAAATATCATTTTTGAACGCCATAATGTCTTGATCCCCGAAATGGATTATCGGAGAGAAATCCACATGAGTCGTTGACAAACCGAGTCAAAGCGTACCATAGCGAAAGCCTATGTATGTCAAACTCACACTTTAAACAAGTCACACGTACACAAGCACGGAACACACCTTTCAGCATTTCAACACATTTCAGAGTATTTGCTGATTGTGAGTTGGATGCTGTTCATGAGCAGAGGCCGCTGCATTCAGTCCTCGAGTTATGGGTCGGTAACACAGTTTAGGTGGCGACACGCACATCCATAAGGTGATAGGTCTATGATATACCTCGTCTGTGGTTCAACTACGTTTACTGTATCAACATATCGATAAAAAAAGACACCGATATTACTGACAGGGCCTCGCAATAATACAGAAACTCTACCATCACTAAAAATAGATATAAATTCGCTAATAATAGCGTCGTCTATTTCCGATTTGATTTATGTGAATTCTAATTGTGAGGCTCATTTATGAATTACCAATGCTCCGCGGGTAATTCGAGAATATCACAGAGTTACCTAGCCATCACGCAATGTTTTTGCTAGCGGCTCAAAGTTGCACTCCATTGATAATATCAGTCGATCGAAGTCCCTTCGTGTGCACTGTGGTGGCTCGATCGCGTCGAGATGTTTGGTAAATGTGTGATTCTCATTCTGCAACGATCCATTCTTCCTCCGAGACGATTCTCCTCACATGCCCATCAATTATTTCACGCATTCAACGGAGACGCGATCATAAACTTATAGCGCTTTCTAATTTTGCCAGGTTGCTGCTGGTGCTGCTCTGCTCTAGGACCACGGTATAAAAGGCTCGTGGACAATATATTTCCAGTCAACCCACAGGTGAACTTTTTTTACTATGTTTCCCATTGGCAAATGAAGCTGCGTGATTCTTGCATATTTATTTTAAGCAAACAAACGTGATACTGTGGATTTCTTCTTATATAAGTATTCTCGAGTACACTTAAATGTGGTGTCTATAACGACAGTTCGTAACAAGTTTCTTGTCAGACTCTACACGTAATAATAGCTAAACATTTATTTATAATCATGAGCATTCGTCCAAATCCTGATAAGTTTATGTTATTAATAACATATCTACTCCTTGTCCGAGTTCTATCAAATTGCAATAAACCTTTATATGTATATTCGACTTAGGTGCGATTGCTAACTGAGTCAATGAGAGCTCCATTAGAATAAAGCTTACAATATGCAATCCTAATTTATTTAAATACGTATACGTTCAGATGCGAAGAACTCTCATGAAGCTTACGATGTGTTACTGTAACTTAAAAATTATTTGAATATCTTTCTGTAGCATTTAAAGCGAATACAATTAGCGAAGTATTTTGTGGGAAATATTCTCAGTGAGAAATATTTGCAAGTAATATTTAATGTTACCAAAACGATGCAGAATTGTAATACTTTAAGATTTCATACGTTAACGATGGTATCTTCTATAATGCGAATCGATTAATGTAAATTATATACTGTTCTATAATCAGGATGGCTTGGTAAAAAATAACATGGAAAAATTGACGTTTTATTCGTTGAGCAGTCCTGAGAAACTAGACAGAATTGGAGAGTATTTGTTTCAAAGGGCTTCCAGAGACATTTACAGGTACGACGCAAACAATCCAAATGGTAAATAATTATCTGTAATTAATCTGGCAGCTACGATAAGTGCATAGTCATGCGATTAGTGTAAATTATTATTTGCTTATGCCATTTGTACGAATGATTGCACATTAAGAATCAGTAATCATGCGGGATGTAATAACTGTGCTACTGTATGACTAAAATAAATTGACAGGAGAAGAAATGGATTCGTCGTTATTGCCATGGAGGCAATGGATCAGCTTTTAGTGGCGTGTCACGCCCAAACTCTGAATTTATTTGTCGAGAGCTTTCTAAAGATGGTGCAGAAATTATTGGAGTCCACTGATCCACAGTTACAAATACTGGCAACGCAATCCGTAAGTGTAGACGAATGATATTAAATATTTACATTCGATCGCTGAACTCATCTAAATTGTACTATTACCGTTCTGAATTATGTGCTGCTGCTATCTTTCATTTATATAAAGAAATTAATGATATTTTTGACATCTTTGAATTCAGTTGACCAAAGTGCTGGCTTCTTCCAGTTTGTCCGATTTGCCAACATCGAGCAAGATACGCCGTCTTATCACACACGTTACGATTTCTTTGTATCTAAGTACTCAGCCATGTGCCACTCCAATAATGATGACAATGCGATCCGGAAACAAATTAGACTTGCTGGAATTCAGGGATTACAGGCATGATTTTTACGTATACATGCATGTATAATTATTGAGTAACAACTTGGCAAACACTCCTGCTACAAATTAAATATATAAAGTCTAGTTATATTCTTCGTGTTTCAAAAGACTTTTATATCGTATTTCGTAGATTGAAAGCTTGTTATTTAATTTCGACTTTTCATATAGGGTGTCGTAAGAAAAACACTGTCCGATGATTTAGTGGAAAATATTTGGGAACCTGTTCATATGGATAAAATTGTTCCTTCATTGTTATACAACATGCAAAATTCCAGGTAATATATTCCTGTTATTATAATTTACGCGTCTGTGATGTAACTTGCTCGCTCTGTATCCATAATTTTATCCTACCAGGTATTCTAATAAAGAGGATGCAACACCGGACAGCCCAACCGAAGAGCGATCTGATCCTCCACAATTTGCTGAAACTTGTATGCGAGAACTTGTTGGGCGAGCATCATTCGGCCATATCCGGTGTGTTATCAGACCAGTTTTGAGGTGCATATTATTTACTATCGCAGATATATAGAATTAAGAATAGTGCGCTAACAGAGGTACGAGAATTATACAAAATAATTTATAGGCACTTGGATAATCATCAACTATGGGTTCCTAATTATTTCGCGATTCACACGTTCAGGATAATCATGTTTTCCATTCAGGTCAGTGGAAGAATAAAGAATCACGGCAATTATTTAGCCGTGAGAAGTCAATAATTCGTGATATGTGAAAACATTAACAACTCTTTTTTTCCAGTCACAATATTCTTATACGGTGGTAGAGGCATTAATGACTCATCTCGATGTTCATTCAAAATCATCTCCAAAAATTCGAACAAGTATAGCGGACACTTTATCCAAAATTATTTCAATTGCAGCTGGTGAAAGCGTCGGTAAGTTTTGCCATGCGAAACGAACGGTCATTAACCCTCGGGCGGACGCGCCAGTGAGAGTTACACGACCAGGCGCGTGGTCAACTCAGTTCACCAGTTGAAAATAATCATTTCAGTCCCCTTATATATAAAGTATACACTTCAGAAACGGTTTTTCTGTCGATAGTAGTAACAAGCATCACGCGATTCTTGATACATACGACGAGCGTGTTGAGGGAATGCTTATCTTCCCGAGATGTAAACAAAGAAATACGCGGATTGGTGAACTGATTGTGAGTTCACCGGCGCGCCCGCTCGAGGGTTAAGTAACAAACGAGTAAATTCGATTAAAATTCAGTGTTGTGTAATACATCGTGCCTTTTAAGGTCCATCCGTTTTGGAGATAATAAACTCCCTACTGTCTCACCTACGAATTAGTGTAACGAAAAATCAGCCAACCAGCAACGACGAACAGTTGTATCAGGAAGCACTTATTAATGCTCTTGGTGAATTTGCAAATCATCTGCCGGATTATCAGAAAATAGAAATCATGATGTTTATCATGAGTAAAGTTCCGTATAGTCAACCAGATCGCATAGTTTCCGTTGGGAAGGGTGATGTACTGCTCCAAAGTATTCTTCTCAAGTCTCTTTTAAAGGTAATTTATGCATTGTTAATTCATCGATGCAATTAAGATATTCATACATACATAATTTGCCGTGTTTATTATCGATCGTATCTCTCGTTATCTCTAGGTCGGCACAAAATATCAAACGATACATTTAAATACGACATTTCCACCAAGTTTCCTAGAGCCATTGTTGAGAATGTCGCTGGCGGCTGATGCTGAAATGCGACTTTTGGTACAGCAGATCTTCCATACTTTAATCGACAGGCATCAGAATATAACGAAAGTCGCGAAACCGACGTGAGTTGTCAATAAATCGTTTGGACCTACACTGCCAGTCTAATTACGATCTATATCGAACATAATCGCATTGTACTTGTTAAACAGAGTACATATTGCGCCACTCGACCTTACTATTGAAAAAGCATCGAGACCAGATGTGATCTTCATTCGCAAACACGGCCCTGAAATTTATTTAGCGCTGTATGAATCATTAGAATTGCCGAGTAACACGGTGGAAAACGTGGAATCTATATACACGACGTTGGCGTTGCTCGCTGTAGAATTGGCTTCGGAAGAAACAGTGTTGGAGCTGCTGAGACTAGTGTTGAGTCTTCAGGATTTAGCTTTAACAAGCGGCCAAATTAGTGTTTCGCTCAAATTTAACTTGCACGCCATCGTCATCAGTTTATTGGTGCTGATATCTTACGTTTGTAATATTACTTCGCTAATGGATTATGCAAACAAAGTAAGTTACTGTTTACTGGCAGTACCGTCGCGTTATGACGATAGAGTAGCTTCTATAAATTCTCGCACTTTAAGATTGTAGAAACACGAGGGAAGGAAGGGCCTCATCTCCTGCCCGAGTTGCAGGCTCAATACGACAGCGGTTTATCTTCTAGATTAGCGCCAGCTTTATTGGTCGATCAAACTGTCCTGAGCGAATGTTTGAAAGGAGCTGGTCTCGATAGTGGAAAGTTACAGCAGGGATCTGGTTACAGTAGCACTTCGTTACAACATCGGTAATATTAATATTCGTATCTTAAGTTTCGCGGTTTCTTATACGATTGCGTAAATATTACTATGATATTTTAGGCATTCGTGGGTTGATAGCGCTGGACGAAACTCATTGGCTGACATTAATTCTGGTGGTCAGGAATTAGACAGCGGTGGCTCGTCTCCTGGTGTTCAGAAGGTACACTGTTTCTTTACAGTTTCAATTTACCTTTTCTAATATCTTTATCTTATAGAAGTTCCCAGGAGAGGAGTTAACGTTCGAGAGCATGAAGCGAATTCTAACAGAAAATAATAATAATCATGTGATGGCAGAAGAAAAGCGATTACAGTTGTCACACTTCTTTAGAAACGCACCGTTCCAAGATTTGGTATCAAAGACACAACCAAAGGTATGAAGAGAAATATTCTTTCAATCCAACGAACTTACAGCTTAGTGAAAGAATTAAGTTTGTAATTTCATGGATAATTTTACAGCACGACGTTCTCCAGAGTAAATTGTCTGAGATATTTAATACATTGGCTGTCGACCCACGAAACGCAATTCTACCAGGGAGCGCGCCGACAGATACTAAACCAAGTCAAGCACCAGCTTATGAAATACATTTTCCAGAATTATTTGTCTATTAAGACAGGATATTTCCTCTCCTTTTCTATGACATTGTTAATAAGTTAAATGCCAAAATTGACGGATGTCAATTATAATTGCGTTAATTTATTTATACGTTTTACACTAAAGGTATGTACTGTTTTTACGTATTGTTCGTTTTGATGAATTTATTTAATATTTATTTAATATTGAATACTCGTTTATACATACATACATACATATATATGTGTATACACACACATACACACATATATATATATATATATATATATGCGCTGTTTTAATTTATGGAGATGTTAGCAGATACTGTTGCTACTGAATTCCGGTGATAATAAGTATTATTTTGATTCCGATCAATTTTGTTGCCAACTGTATTTATGAAAATATTTTAAATGGGTTAGAAAATATAATTTAACTGTTAATGACATTGCAATTCGTAAGGCATACTATATTATCCGCATTAAGTAATAAATACTGACATATTTCTGTATTTTAACGCCATGCTACTGATACGCCGCATAATAGCACGTGCCCAATGTTGTCTTGTTGAAGTGATTCGTTCCATCGTCTGCACACCGCTGGTGTAAATTGTATAAAAATGTATGAAAATTGTAAAAGATGGCATTACTGTATACGTAAAGGAAGAATGAAAAAAAATAACATTATAAAAACGTTCGAGTATTCGTACAAATTGTGTTCAAAATAAGTTAAGTTCTCTCGCAACCGGTGTCTCCGATATATTCTCCATTTCACTTTATAAACAATAATTTCTATGCTAGCATTTGTATGCAACATTTAGAACTTACAGTCGCAGTGGCTCATCGCCGACGATCGCGGCACATTTAAACCGTGGATTATTTTGTATTTTACACGAAAAAACAATTGCACTTTTTGTAAAGTTTGGTTGAAGTAATCGTTCTTCGAACGAATATTGTTTCTTCATTCCTTTAAAAAGTAGACTCCCTCTTTAGAAAATGGGACACCCGATAGCACCAGATGATAATAAAGAATATTATATTTCATGAACGAGTAGGATTTTATAAACTTTATTATTACCTTTTATGTATAAAGTTAATAAATACGATACCTCGGTTAAACACTGTATAATTTTTTCGGAATTAACGACAGATCAGAATCGGGTCACAATTGAATTGTCAGTGGTTCTGATGTCTGCAGCCACTAGCCAGTTTGGTATATTTGGTTTTTTATTCGAATAAAAAATTATTCGTTATTCACGAATAACTTCATTTTATTCGCAATTCTTATTCGAGGTCATTCGAATAATGTCCAATTCTGCTTGAGACTAGCATCTTGCGTCGACTATTTATGAAGTTGCAGCGTTTTTCGGTAACGCGAATTGCATCGTTAACAAAAAAAATCAAGTTTGAAAATGCTTTGTAAATTAATAATTTTCAAAATTTTATTCTACTGAGAAGTAAGAACATGAAATTAGAGAATAATTTAATATTAAAATGAAAACCCCCGCCGCAATGGGATTGAACTCCCGACCTCCTGCTTGCGATTCATACGCTCGGGTTTCGGCAACGTGAATTATTGGCCAAAAGAGCCGAACATGCAACGCACCGGACGGGAATAGGGATGTGCTTGTATGCAGTGCGATGGGAGCAAAGTGGGGGTAAGCATTTACCCCACAATTCTGGCAATCACTGCCTGAAGATACCCCGAGATATCCTCAAGAAAGGAATTTTAACTGTAAAAGCCGACGTTAGGTTCGCTACTACTCCGTTTGTTTCCGGTTAAAGGTCAACGATCGATGCCGTCACTTCCGGTCGCGGCAAATTTGAACTTTGCATTAAGATTCTCCACACAAAAATTGTACTTTGCGATGTTTAGTTGATGTAATCATTCGTTTCAAGTGCAGAATTCTTCTTCAGCAAACGGTACATCTTGTCGCGGGAATTGGTAATGAAATAAGGTTGTGCTCGGTGACAGAGTGTAGGATTTTATAAACTTTATTATTACCTTTTATGTATAAAGTTAATAAATAAGATACCTCGGTTAAATACATGTATATTTTATGGAATTATCGACAGATCATAATTGGACCACGGTTGAATTAATTATCAGTGGTTCTGATGTGTGTAATCAATTTGGTATACACCCCAGGTAAGGTCTTCAATGCTCCACCTTCAACAACTCCACATCAAAGATAAGAACAGCATTTTGCGGAATAGTGTGTACTTTGTCAAGGATAATATAACAAGGTAGAATCATATGATTTATAAATTAGAAAAGTGACTGCTTGAATAGCAAAATACTAAATCTGAGGAGCCCAGTGGAAAACAGGCACATGCCACCGCTTTGATAATATATTAACTGGTGGAAATTACGCTACATTGCAGGAACATAATAATGGTACGAATGGTACATGTATCCATCTTCCACCGAACCCGTCGATCTATAAATTTGTTCATAAGCATTCAAACTTCCTCCTGCATAGAATTGGCGTACGTCTATTTTATATTAAAGGATATATTCCAGGATGCCCTCTGCTGCCATAAGCAAAGTCTGGTGAGCAAGTTAACCTGGCACGCTCACCAACGCACATGCGAATAACTCCGCAATCCCAGCCCCTAATTACTTCTCCGTTACCTATTTTGAATGAAAACGGTACCCCGCGATCTCTGCTAGAGTCAAATTTCTGTCCACTTTCGAGATAACCTATTACACATACAATATTTATAATGCACAAATATCGTATATAACAAAAGTATATCCATCAACGTGTAAGAATTGAAAATCTTGAAAACGAAATTCGTTATCTTTGTAGGTCACATTAAACTTACGACTCGATATGAAGATTACCTGTATAGTGGACAACCACAGTCTGTCCAACCTTCGGATATGTCTGGCCTGTGCACACGGAGCATCATTTGGAAAAAACGTCCCCCATTATAAATGAAACATGAATTACTGAAGTTTCGAGCACACATTGAACGTATTAACCAACGATCGTAATAGCCTTATTTGGTAGGGACGGGTTAGACGGAGCATGCTTTCCACAGACTTTCAGATTGTAAATAAATCGTGCCCGTGACAATGCGACATATTTCCAATTTCCATGGCAATACGTTCAATGGAATTCGATCGGAAAACAATGAAAATGATAGAGAATGAACGATACGCGGATCGAAATGAAACTTGCAACGATGGAAAAGGAACAGCGGAAGATCACAGAATAATGTGTCGAAAATTACCGTCTCCAGGAGAAAGAACTTCCACATCTACGCCCATGACTATATTCTGTTTGTCACGGAAATCGAATCTTCAATGAAAGGGCGAGGAAATCTTATTACAGAGAGCTGGACGAGCTGCTCTCGTAGCCGGGAAAAACTATGCCAGCCCAAATGCTGTTCGGTGAATATAACGAGATACCTGAAGATACCCTCAGGAAAGAAATCTTAACTGGAAAAGCGGACGGTAGGTTCGCTGCTCTCCGCAGCTTCCGGTTCAAGGTCCGCGATCGATGCGGTACTTCCGGTCCCGGGAAATTTGAAGCGCGGATAACTTTGAAACTTTGTATAAAAGAATCGCACTTAGGGAAATTTAGTTGGTATGAATATTGCTTTCGTAATTCACGAACGATTGTAGCTTTTATAAACTTTATTATTACGTTTGGCGTATAAAGTTATTAAATAAGACAGCTCAGTTAAATACATCTATAATATTTCATGGAATTATCGACAGATCACAATTGTACCGCAGAAGTACGCAATAGAAGGTATTTTCACGAGCTACTTACTGTAGCAGCATTAACAATACAATAAATATAAACAATAAAAATAATCCTATAACATTTGTAAAGTAATTTACAAAATCTCTGTTGTATAAAATCATATATTGTAAATATATTATTCGTACTAATGTAAATGTAAAAAAATTTATCAAAACTGGAAGTTCTGTTAATCGCAAATTTTGTGTCGTAAATGACTTAAGATAGAGTTGCAAAACGATCTACTTAGCAAGTAGGTAAGTTGTAATACTTTAGAGATAAGTACAGTTCCAGCGATGCAAAGTTAATGGTCAATAACTATCGCTAACATTCCTTATGTATAATAGCACATCACCAATAATTAATATAAAATAATCTACGCTACGGATTAGAAATATAAATTCCGGAAGTGTAGAAAAGTACATGAATTGTTGAATTTTCCGCCAACCTATGAAGCATGGCTTATTAACCCTCCAGCGGGCGCGCCGCGGCCTTTCATGCCGCATTTTTATATGTTTAGAGATTTCATTTATATTCTTTGTTGTATGCCAGTGTTCATCGAGATATGCTTGGCTGACTATTATAAGAAACTATTTCAAACTTTACTGTTCTTGTCATTTATGTAATAAATTTTGCTATTATTGAACTAGGTGTGTTGGTGTCTTTCTGTTTGCGGCATAAAGGGCCGCAGCGCGCCCGCCGGAGGGTTAATATAATCCATAATACTCGAGTAAATACGAAGTCTATGATTGTTTTTCTTCTACGTCGTATATTCTGTCTAGTAAAGCTAATGATATATTACCAGGTATTCTTTGATGTCGCCTTATTAGATTATTAAGTGCATCGGCAACCTGAAAATGACAACAGCGAATGTATAACAGTTGAACTACACATTTCTGAAACGATTTCTCGTACTTCTACTTTCATTACCATTAACTGTAACTGTTCGGGCGTAAGACTCGCATCGTATGGAATTGGGGTACCAACGTACGTTGTCAATTTTACTGGAAAACCACCATAGATGGGTACAAAAGGAAATCTCGTTGCGGCGTATATTCTCAACCACATTCTTCTACCCCAACTTATTGTTCTGAATGCTTCTCTAACATTTTTTGTAAACAAAGGTATTATGCACTGTTACAGAAATATTAATATTTCAAGATGGTCCTAGCATAGAATGAGAAATACCACACTAAAATAACACATACCACTTTGGCGTCTAAAGCAACCTTTGCAAAACCTACTCGTTTCTTCCACATCAGTTCGTAGTAAGAATCTCCGAACTGAGCTTCGTACACACCCCCAGGCGAGATAGCGAGCATGTTGCCCTCTTTTAAAATAGCGGTGCACGTTTGAACGGTACCAGGTATGACCTTAAGCACGTCAGAGATTATAGACCACCCAGGGCATTTAAACAGAAATCTATCCGCTACCGTGTGAATTAATCTTGAATTTAGAAGCAATACTTTGGATATGAAATAATAAAGATCTATAGGAATGGCTCCGTGATAGTATACAAAAAGGACTGGTTCGTTTTCTGGTATATTCTCCATTCCAACTACATCGTACCCTGTAAAAAGATCGAGAGACTTAAACATTTAACAATCTCGGAAGAAGCGATTTGTAACGGAGTTGAGATGGTTAAACGTCTCACTAATTAACGAAAGTAAGTTGACGCACTTTAAAATCCCATATCTGTTTTAAAATTGGTCCAAACGACTTGAGTTTTTTTTAGATGCTAGCGGAACTAGTTTTCAAGGTGACGTGTTTCGTCGTTTTGAAAAAAAATGCACTTGGTCGGAATAGCAAAAAAAATAGTAAAGGTCGTTTTTTTTTAATTTTTTTTTAAAGTCTTTAATGAAAATTAAAAAAAACGTTTGTAATTTGAAGTAAGTTGTATACATCGCAGAATAAAGGCGAAAATCGCGAAATTCCCGAAATCAACGATTTTCGCCCTTATTCTGTCTTCTTCAAACGTGTGTAGCTCGGAGCAACGTTAACCGATTTAGATGAAATTTTCAGCATGTATACAACTTACTTCAATCTACAAACGGTTTTTATTTCATTTTCATTACAGGCTCTCAAAAAAAGTTAAAAAAACGACCTTTACTATTTTTTTTTTTTTGCTATTCCGACCAAGTGCATTTTTTTCCGCTAGCATTTAAAAAAAAACTCAAGTTGTTTGGATCAATTTTAAAAAATTATGTGATTTTTAAAGAGTGTCAACTTACTTTCCGATGTGACTGTAGGAAACCAGAAGAAAATTCAACATAAAAGTAAATCAAATTTTTTTATAAAGACCAGCACAAACTCGCAACATACCATACCAAATCCAACCATGGGCATCCCAAACTGCACCTACCACATTACGAGCTGCATTTCTCCACTCGGTTCCATACGCGTTCCTCAGCCTGACTCTATTAAAATCAAGTATCATCTGTGTTAATCGACTCCTTTGTTCTTGACGGTAGATCTAACAAATACGCACCTGTGCAACTTGTATACATACAGTATCAACGCAGTTACATATAACAATGCCACGATCACCAACGGAAGTAGAAACGTTATTAACAACGGCATTAGCAGCCACGATAACCAAAGTGTGAAATCTACGTCGATGTACTCAACTGCAAAACATAACAGTGATTAATTAATGAAAATTATATCTGTACACGACGCAATATCTAAATAAAGAATACGCATGAACGGAACCATGTAGCTTTGAATTTAGCCCACTTGATACAAACACTGTTTAATACCTCGACAAGCATGTAGTATTAAATAATTTTGCTTGCGTGTCATTCATGTTGACAGTGATTATACATATATGTTATATACATATATATATATATATATATATGTAAAATAATATTTTTACCTATGGTATCTTCTACCATTTTCCATAAGTTGACCATTATGGAAAACATGTTTAGATTATAGACAAATTGAAGACAAGAATGAATGTATTGTTAGAGTAGCGAAAAATCTGTTATTGTTTCGTAAAACAACTACATATTCACTGCTCTCTTAACGCGAGCAACGAGCCCCAACTTTTGCGCTTGCTTTTCTTACGCCTCTTATTTATATTCCAGAATAATTTTTCCCAACCATTAAAATCAGTCATAAATATTCCAATATGGGATGTTTATACTTCGATATTATAACTCTTATTCACGGTTTATTGCGTTCCGATGTAGCGCTACATCATTCATAAGTCATTTTAACAAATCATTCGTTGACTTTGTATTAATCCCTACATTTAATGCGTGATATTTTATAACAATCGTAATTGTCTATATTCTACCCTATCTTTGTTAATAATTGAATATAAACAATTACAAATTCAATAGACCGATAGTGCCGATAGGCAAGAATTGCTACGTGACAGTGTGTACTGTTGTCGCTACAATTGTAATTGTTAGTAGCTAACTTCGCACGTATCAGCTCCAATTTGTAGGAGCAAAACATTAACGTTAAAGTTTAATAATGATCGCTTAGAATTATAGCGAATGTACCTATGTAACTCTTCTGTTCACGATTTCTCTAATGTCCCGGAATTTCATTCGATACACAATACGGACAAAATCAATTTCACTAGCATTTTAGAAAATCGTTCGAGCTCGTTTGAAATAGCAATTTACAATAACAAGATCATTTTTTATTAAAAAATTCATTCAGTTTAAATAGATATTTATATCCACGATGCCAAATTCCTTTTAGCGGATAATTCATTATAAATAAATTCTTTATTAAACGTTTTCAGATGTATATATATGTATATATAGCAATTCTATTACGAAATTGTCTTCCAAGACAGTTCAAATAAAATAGAAATATAAGTAAAGAAATATTTTCATGTTAATTAGTAGTCTACTAATCATTTAATACAAATGTCAATAAAACCACGCTGGCAGTTTATTATTTCCGGATTAACAAATTTAAAATACCTAGTGTTGCTTCGAAAGATGGCGCTAACAAAATGAGATAGCAAATCATAATAGCAATTATGAAAGGCCTGGCAAAAAAATAGAACAGTTATAATTATTAACTATGGGGAGAGGCGCGATTTAAATTGGACGGTTTTAACAGAGATAAATCATTATATAGAGCAAGAGCCTCAGCGGATGAAAGTTGGAAAATCGCTAGGAAATAGGAATCAAGGGGCCATTGAGGAATGTGCTCGACATTGGCGTGACGTTTGGCGGTACATATCACTGTCGAATTTTCGCATTAAACATACGGTTCCTACCCAAGTAGCGATCTCACGTAACTTTTAATCGTTGCCAGTATATCGGCAGAAAAAAAGAGATGAAGGATTTATTTGCAAGGTGAATATCAGAGAGACATTTCTTTTAATAGAAGACATCAATAAAGATTCCTGCGCATACAAATCGTATCTGCTGTCGTATTAATTACTTCACGTTCATATTTTTCAAAGGGTGCCAGTAATTTCGTCACCTCGTAATCGTAAAACAGTGAATTGTTTAGGGACGTTACCGGACGTTACTTCAGGTAGAGATTTATATTCCCCGACTCCAATGATGCGCTCGCATTGCCGTTACCCTACGATATCGTTAGCCTCTGCCTTTGTGCTCCAACCGTGCAATCGGGTAGATATATTTGCTTCCCCCCTTTGATAATTGAATCTCGGTTTGATATATTGTTCTATAGTTTGCAATAAACACACACGTTCGCCAGTCGACCATCAATTTCGCAACGCCGCGTCGCTGATCAACGAAACGGCCCCACTTTAACACGTCGTGTCTTAACGCAATAAGATCGATGTTGTTTAACGTAATAACGAGACAGTTTGGACATATTTCCTACTCAATCCCTCTCTAAAATCTAGTCTGGCCATTTTGCAACAGAGATAACAATGAACAACGCGACAAATAAATAAATGCATACAGAGGTAACTGACTTTCAAGTTGGGAACAGATTTTGGTATCCAGTAAAGGTGCACGTATAATATGCTTTGTATCGCGTGATGTACTTGAAATTGAGAACAGGTCGCATCACGACCGATGCGATTATGAGTAGCATAACGTGTCCGCGTTAAAAACTTGTTGCTTTCAAGGAGAATGTATGAGGAAGCCGTTGCAACGTACTTAATGGTATCCATGTTTTGTAGGTGTAAAATGGTTATGCGGTGCTGAAAATCTCCTTTCGGTTAGACAGAATGTCGGACAACGATATATGGCAAATATATTTATCACGTGCCCATGATCTCCATCATAGAATAATACGCATAGGATCTTCTGATATTACGCAGGGTAATATTAGACGTCTTCCAAATATAGAAGTAACCGTAAGAAGACCTCTGACGAATCTGAGGACAGAAAGACAAGCTAATGAATCAAATGATGGTAAACAGCATTATTCTATCGTACGACCTTCCCTGCGCCTTGTAGTTTCTGCCAGCTAACTATTAATAAAATTCTTTTTATATAATATATCGATAATAGTATTAATTCCTGTTTATTATTAAAAGAGGTACTTGATGCACAAGCTGCAATGGCTACACCTGGATCAGTAAACAATGCACAACCAAGCGACGTGACTGACGGAGCGTCTTCTATGAATCAAGCAGAAGTCAGCGGACCGGTAGTAAATCCAGACGACGAGTATGTACACAGTATTTCACGTTAATACGCTGGAACATAAATGTGCTCGCTGGAACATAAATTTATCTACACTAGGGCTGTGACTATTTATTGAATTTTTCGGTATTCGAATACTATTGTATTTGAATAGTATGGTGTGAATTATATATAAATCAAGTTCTTTAGGTTCATTTTTTTACAAGCATAAAATCTTGTAAGCAAATAACTTGATTTATAATTCACACCATACTATTCAAATACTGAAATACCTATTCGAGTAGTATTCGAATACTTAAATATTCGAAGTTTATTCGTAGCATTCGAATACTTGTAAAATATTCGAATACACCCAGCCCTAATCTACATGCGCACTGACTGTACGATTCCTATTTCATATAGCAAAAGATATTGCTGGGTGTGTTTCGCGACCGATGAAGACGATGTGACCGCTTCGTGGGTGAAACCATGTCATTGCCGTGGTACAACTAAATGGGTTCATCAAGGGTGCATACAGAGATGGGTGGACGAGAAGCAGAAAGGACGCGCGGGTGCGCACGTAGCGTGTCCACAATGCAACACAGAATATATTATTGTATATCCGAATATGGGTTAGCTATTTTTATACTTTCGAGGATTCGAAGGAACATTTTAAGGATATGCATCAGAATGAATTATTTCAGGGCCCTTAGTAGTAGTGTTGGATACCATCGATGGCGTAATTTTCCGAATCTGTCCCATTATAGCAGCTAGCATAGTCGCCGCGTCTATATACTGGACGGCAGTGACGTACGGCGCGGTAACTGTAATGCAGGTAGTTGGTCATAAGGATGGTTTGGCTATGATGGAGCAGGCTGACCCTTTGGTGTTATTAGTTGGTCTACCAACTATTCCAATAATGTTAGTTTTGGGTAAAATGCTGAGATGGGAGGATCAAGCACTGAGCCTTTTGAGGCGACATGCATGCAAGGTTCCTATTTTGAGGCATTTTTTGCCCAGTAGGTATGTGCGAATTGAACTACAAAAATCTTTAATGAATGTGCTGTTCGCTTTAAATTAAAACACGTGTCTATTAAATCAGTTATTCTAGTGACGAAAGAGCTCAATCCGAAGGTGTACCACCCATGAGCGATCCAGTATCAGCAACACGTATCCTTTGCGGCGCACTTCTACTACCAAGTATCGCCAGTATATGTGGTAAAATATTCTTTGAAAGTATACACTCGAACTTTCAAAGAACATTGCTCGTATGTATTGAATATTCTCACTGTTAGTAAAACAATTCATTTTAAATGCCATTAACAATTGTTCTGTGGAATCTTGCAGGGTGGTATAGCATTTATAACGATAAAGGGTGCATTCAAGATATATCATAAACAGCAGCAATACGTTAGACAATGCCAACGTCGTATAATGGATTACACCGATGACAATATCGCGTTGTACAGAAGACAAAATTCCGAGACAAATCAGACAAGTTAAATAAATGCACGCAAGGTGTCATTGACGAATGCGCTATCGAAAGGCAGTATATCTTCTCAAATTTAAAGGAACTAAAGTCTCAGTATACTTTTATTATTAAAGCAGGTATCCGACGTATACTTTTACGTAACAGCGTAAGTTTATGGGTACTATAATCAGGTTTAACAAATACGTAAGGTATATGTACATATATATGAATGTGAGAATGAAAAATTTGTCAACTATACGTATATACACAGGAATCCGGCTCGTAAATCATTAATAATATGTGTCTGGTACGAAACGATCAGTGGGCAATGAAATGTAACATCTCTTAAATGTGTTAGTGGAATAACAGTAATATCGCTTCGCCCTTCCTTCTGTAGCAAGTAACGAGTAAGAATTGAGCTACGCTGATGACGTTTCTTTAGCGCGATTCAATTTTCTCCTTAGCTCCAAATTTAATAATCGAGAAAGCGAAAAAATGTCTAGATGTCTTTATAAAATTCATGATGCACAAATTTTCTGTGCATTAAACGATAGGCGAAATTGTTTTCTATTAGTTATTCGCGATTTGAGTACCGAGTAACAGGAGGCATAGTCTTTATAGAAATTTATTTCTATTATAGATAAGTCTTGGATTAAATATTGAATCCTATATTAATATGCCCAATAAAGATTTTGTAAGAGAACTTTATTTTATGTAAATGCTTTATTTGCTGTAGACCTAAGGAACTAGTAAACATTAATTCAAATCAACGAGCTGTGTTCTTTTTGTGATCCCAGACAATTACAATTACGAAGAATGAATGACAGAGAAAACTCGAGGTGCTAAATGAATTTCTTGATAAATATTTCGTATTATACAAATATATTTATTATTAAATAGGTTCTCTTGTAATGTAATCTGTGAATTAAGTACAACATGTTTAGAAAATATTTTGCTTAACTGTTCTGAAAAATCGTGAATATATTTTCCTGGCTTGTAAGTACCACGTAGACGATTAAATTAGAAAGAAATGCAATTTATACATATTTTTACAAATGCGACAATACTTTTACATTTTACATATTAAAATGTAACGAAGCATCATATCCTTTATACAAATAGAATTTGTCTTTATTCTACAATTATTGTATGTCTCTTATCGCACATAAAATTTACTATAATACATTCTCTGTTTACATTTTTACTCTCTACATCGAGAAAATAGTAAATTTAATGCAAATATTTCACATCCGTTAACTCTTTCTGCATGGGTATCTTTATCATTGCAAAATGAATAGATACGCATCAAGAAATGCACATATTCCTTTTAAAATACAAATCTTTCCATATGGTACAGAAAATCAACAATAATAAATAAAAATGGAAGCAACATTACAAAGTATAAAACAACTTCTATTATATGGAATTTATGTATACCTAAACAAAACAAGCAATAATATACACACAGGTATGCTTAGAAATTAAATACCCACGAGAGTAGATAATCAAATTGAAACCATACTTAAAACTAAAAATTAATACCATATAATGCAAAGTTCTTTAACAGACTGGACATAAAATGTTCTTAGACATTTCACGTCACATTAAGGGAGGCCCTGTGTATTTAAGACTTTCGGAGTAGAAGTCCGGTGGACCTTCGATACCCAATAATTTCACTTCCTCCGTTACATCTGACAAATCTGTACATAACTTAGAATTAATGGTTTTGAAGAATGTACATGGTCTGGGGCCCTTTCCACCCTCGTCTACATCATAAGGTGGACTTAATATATCTAAGAACGCTGCAGGACCCTCGATGCACGAGATTTCGTGCAAATTTTTATCTCTCGGCGTAAGCATACAAGCGGGTGAATTACTATGCAAGCATATCGGTCGGTGTCTAAGCGCTGATAATTCTTTATTCAGTTTGATTATGTGATCGTCGTTTGTCTTTAGCGTATAACTGTTCACTTGAACTGCCCCGCTGATTACCTATATTTCAAAATTATAGCGATATAAGTAAATCTTCTTTGTTTTTCTCAACTAAAATAACACATCCTTCCAAATAATACCATATAATGCAAAGTATTATACATATTATATTTACAGCTTTCTATTCGTCTCTACATACCTTTAGAAAGCCGTGCATTCCAGGATGATCGTGCATCGGCATTGTGACGCCGTGCTTCAATATAAAGACCGAAATGGTCAAGTCTTTGTTTTCGAATATGTCGATAACGCACATCGGAGCGGGCTGTACTTGTATCAAGTCCAGTACCTGCTTATTCAAATTCACATCCTCGGCTGTGATTTTATTCATCAAATTCCACAGTTTGTCGAAATTCTTCTGGCAAAGCTTGAATCCGACGTTACTTCGCCCATCGAATGTCTTCAATGCTTGTTTCCACAGAACTTCGATTGCCGACGTCATGTTTTTATTTATCTTATAAGACTATATATGTATACCCATGAATCTACCTTGCGAAAATCATATTATTACGTCGATAATATACCATCGAATAATCGAAACTTATAGAACTAATGAAACGTGATCCGCGAGTTATTAGGACGATCGGTGTTAATCAAACTGAACAGCCAAGGTCTTATATGTTTACTTAATTACAAACAGAAGCTAAGAATCACAGTGATGCGAATTAAATGCGAAATTTCAATAAGTACCATTAAGTTATTGGAGGCGCAGTGTCCCATTCGCGTCCAATCTTCTCCACGAAAATTTCATTGGACACGTATCATCAAAATTATTGAAATCTTCATAATTATAGGTTAAACCGATCGATCAATTTCTTTATCACAATATATATATATATGTACATATATATACATATATTTATTAATCGATATTGCAATTTTTAGACAGTAACGAACGTACTCCGGTCTTCTAATTAGTTTTTAGTCCGTATCGATACCTCACTTTTGATATTAAACTTAAGTATACTAAACATGGCTATGCGATTTGATATCACAGGTGATATTGTAAACATTCGACTTGCGAGCATTACATATATGAAGCGAGTTCTTTTTATTGTTTTAGGTAAATAACTATATATATATACGTAAGTAACAAACGCGAATAAATGTAACTATCAGTGCTTTAAAATATTCGAAATAATGTTGATCGGCAGGGAAACGATGATTTATTATCTTCGCAATTTACGTAAATTAAAATTATGCAGCGTTAAATATCTTCAAAAGTGCAAATTCTATAATTCAATTTTTCTATAAATGCTCGATATTTCCATAGAATGTAATTTTTTTATAAACATAAATATAAAACGTAAAATACCTAGGGACAGAGAATTTATTACGAGAGAAATTCGATGTAAAAGAATAAAATTATTTTCATGTAAATTTTTGCAAAATACATACGTATCGTTTGCGGCGCAATAAATGTTACAATTTTTTTATCAGACACTAGTATTTTTATTTTAAAATAATATCAATAATACCTATATATATATATATGTATGTATGTATGTATGTATGTATGTATGTATGTATGTATGTATATGTTGTGAATTAAAATTAACAATGCAAACTCGTTTCTGTGAACTGGGATTAATGTTTCAAAGAGCAGAATGCCCTCTGCCGCGACACTGCAATACTTGCAATTTAGGAGTGAGATGAGCTTTATTTATTTACTATTGGAAGCAAACTTTCCTGGAGGAATACAGTTATTAGTAAAAGGCATATCGGTTCTTTTCTCTTACAATAATTATTGATTTCGTTGCAAAGGTAAAATATAATAAAAACGTGACAACGTCTTTGATCCTTATGCTGACCAGAATTTATCAAATCTGTCATGTGAAACAACTATAGTTGAGCTATTTGGAAGTAATTTTACTGATATTTCCATGGGTTTTATCTGACTTCTATTTTCTTTCTCTAATCTTCACATATTTATTATTACGCAATGTTAATTTAAATACTGGTAAACATAATGTTGTGTTTGATAGAATTCACAAAGTACTTGGATAAGATTAATTGTAGTTGGCAACTTATTTCCATATTTCCATTATGATATAAACGTTTCTACTAGTTTAATAACAGTTCAACGATACAGGAATACAGAATTTATTTACCTATATTAATAGATTAATGTAATAACATACAGCGTTAAACGCACGATAATATATAAAATAATAATCATTTATGTATCTATATTGATGTTCTATAATCTATGAACTATTATATATAAGCGAAGAATGCATTAAAAATGTATAATTCTTGACAGCTATGTCCAATGAAGAGCGTTTACGGAAGCTTCTGTCCGACTTAGGAAAAGCGACTTTACGCGGAGTTCGTAAATGTCCGAAATGTGGAACTTACAATGGATCCCGTGGTTTATGCTGTAAAAACAAATACTGCGATGCAGTGTTTAAGGAGCCCGGTGAGAAAAGGAAACTATCGACGGAAGCGTGTAAGCTTATTACAGGCACCACAGCTCAAGTCTTTTCGGTTCGGGTGCGCGACAAAGGTCCGGATTATCGTGGATTCGTTCAGTTGCCATTGATAAATGCGACGATATCCAACGAAATGACAACGCTCATTTCGCAATCCACGGCGCTGTGCTTTGTCGATAGTTGTGAAAGGAGTTTCGATACTAGTGTTCTTAAATGTCACGTAAGTATCATAGATAATGAAATGTATATCGCTTACTGTAACACAAAATATAACTTGTAATGTTAATTAATGTCGTATAAAAAAAGTTTCAATGGTTTTTCTTATAGGAAAAGAATTTGTCCGGCATGCCTGTTTCTACGTGTCAGCATATACAGGCTGCCTTAAGATGTTACGCAGAAGCACAACCACTAACATTGAGGAATTCTATTCTATCGTCCTTAAACGTGAATAACGAAATGAAACAAGAAATTTGGTTATTGGCCACAGAAACCTCAGGTCCGTTAGTGCAGCGTGTATCTAAAAATATAATGGCAGTGAAATGTAAAGCTTCGCCGAAGCATCCATTGGGCTACCTTCATTTTTCTCTCTTCGTTACGAAATTGAAAGATAGAGTTGAACATCGCTATTTCTGCTCCTGTTCCACATTTAAGGTAAATAAAACGAAAGTAAAAGCGAGCCAAGTTCTATTGTACATATCGAGTATCGTTAAACGAAATTGAAAATTACTTTAGGGTGTGGGAAAAACAGCTGGTGACAAAGGAGACGTAGCACAGTCGTCGCAGAGTAAACGTTGCGTGCATTTTTATGCGTGTATTTGCGCATTCGCTAGCGATGCAAAGTTATCTGAAGAGTTCAGTTATTATATAAATTTGGATCAGACCGATTTAAGTATACCGAAACCGTTGACGACAATGTTACAGAGTAACGAACAAGATAAAATAGTTGGCATTGGTAAGCCGATTCGATTGAATTAAATTTCACGTGTAACACTATAATGCTTTCACGGTAACAAATTGTAGATCTCGATGGATTAACTGCAGACGATACGGATACGCATCTTTTAATATTTCGAGATGATACTTTAACAGTACAGAGTTTAGATGGAAATAGATTAGACTTAGATTCAATGAACTTGGATTCTACGATCCTACCGCATAGTATCGTTGAAAATATCGAAGTAGAATGTGATCGTAGCTTATTAGAAGATAACAATATGATGTCACAGGTAAGAATTCTCTGCGTTTAGTTACACAAGTGTGTTTTTTTTAAAAGATAGAATGCTAAAACTTTTTGAGTATTATTCAGGTGCACAATTTAGAAGTGATTAATCAAAACGGTGTACAGCTTGGTGGAAATGCAGTGAAAATACTGGACGATCAGACAACTATAGATTCTAAGTATAACGTGCTTAATAATAGTCACTATATTCTAAATGATGATAATATAAAGGTATTAAATACTGGAACTTTAAAGGTCCTTGACACAAGTGCTATTTTGGATGTGAATAATATGAAATTAATCGATACCAATACCGTTTCAAACGGTATGAAGGTAATGAATAAGAATGTGTTGATACAGTATGATACCGGGAATGTGCCAAGTACGGAGAGTAACGGAATACAGCAGCCGATCTCGACAAAGCGAAAGAGAGATGACAAGCCGACGAGCATGAACAGCACGAGCTTGAATAATTTAAACTCAATAGAGCCGAGGAAAGCTAAGACGAAGTTACAAATCATTAAAAAGTATCAAAATCCTTGCGAGGATCTGGACGAGGCTAATATAAATTTACCTTTTATTAAGTGGCTGGCATCGATAACTGAGAGAATAAATCAAACCATGCATTTCCAATTTGATGGGAAACCCGATCCTCTAGTATTTCACGTGCCGCAGATATTCTTCGATTGCCTGCGGGAGAGAATATCTTGCGGCGGCAAAAAGAAACGTTTGCCAAACTCGACCACAGCGTTTGTCAGAAAGGACGGTGTGCCGTTGGGCACGTTTACTAAATACACGTGGCAGATTACTAACATCTTGCACGTGAAAAGTATTTTCGAAACGCCGCTGATACCTCTGGAGATCACAAGAAGTTTTGTTCAAAATGCCGATGGTACATATGAGTTGTACAAGCGGGAGGAAACGGATATTGATCGGTACAAGAAAACTGATAATAATGCATTGATTAAGCCTTTAGAATTAAAAACGTATTTGAAAGTTGGTAAGACCTACACTTAGGAAGAAATTAATGATACATCGATTTATAAACGAATAAATATCTCGAGCGTATGTTTACTTATAAATACAATATATTTCTTTATTTTATTTTACAGGAAATACCTCCCCAAACCAAGTCGAACCAACACCATTTTTGATAGAATGGATACCGGATATCCTGCCGATATCAAAGATCGGTGAACTCAGAATTAGATTCGAATTTGGTCATGTAAAAAACGAGACAAGCCACAGATGGAGAAAAATAGCCTTATTAAAAAATTATTAAACGAATAATTTTGTAATAATTGTATCTTTGTATTATGAAATTTTCACTTTCCTATTATTAACGATTAAATAGGATACACAATCTAGTGAGAAAGATTTCTTTTTCGAAAAAAGAAAAACAGACGGCAAGTGCGACAGATAGCTTCATAAGTAGGTAATCCATTTATATAGAATATAGAATAATTCGTACACGAGTTTCTGTTGCAAAGGCAATAAAAGGACTGACTTACATTTTGGAAAATGCGAATGTTGTAATCGAATGCACGATAGTTCTCTTGTTTGGAAATATTTTTTCAAATTTTCTTTAAAGAATTAAAGACTGATCTAATTTCATGCTATTCTTTTGTAAAGATGAAAATTAGAGGAAACGTGGTTTCTCTTCAAATGAAAGATTCATAATGATACATTATGCAATTAATTTATTGAAATTGAATGTATCAAGAATTATGTTAATATTATTGTCAAAAGTGTATTAAATTATATTATTCTTGTATAAGAATGTGATATATTGTAAATATATACATTAGATTGGATACCGTTATTGTAATGGGAAAAACATATTTACATTATATATGATAGCACTTCATGTGTTCTACGAACTCTAAAATAAATGATGTAGGATCTATCTAATTGACGCTTAATTGTAATTCCTTTCGCTAACAATTAGGTTCGTGAGATAAAGAAACGTATACGTGTGTGTATATACACACACGTATATATCAGATTTGTATAAAAATAAATTAGGTATCATTCTAAACCAATTTTTATCTCCACGTTTTTCTACCGAGGATATAAAAATCGCTAATCACTCGGCATTTGAAAATTTCGAACTTTATGTTCCCGCCTTATTCCCAAGCAAGTTTGATCGATTTTGAATCATCGCAAATGATTTATCCATTGCCGGCTCTGTGCAACGACTCGTTCTTAACGATCTGTCGCGGTATCGTCAAATTTCCAAATTGTACGACGCAACAATTTCGAATTGCATTACGAAAGCATTTCCGAAGCTTTTTTTCTTCGAAGTTGTACCTATATATATCGCGAAATGATGGTGCCCATAACCTCGATGCTCAGATGGGCTGTTATACGATACGATAATTCGCGAATGAAACGAGCTTTACAGCCGTGCAAAATATTTTCCACAAGATTCCAATTTATAGATCCGATTGCAAAGAAGATTACGCGTGAACAACACTCCTCGCAATTGATCAGCGCAGTGTTTTGAGCTGAGTTTCGAACGGAAGCGTTGTCCTTCCGGAAGCCGTCTCTGACGTAGAGAGCTAAAGAAGCGTACACTTCCATTTTCTCGATCCTCTCGGCGAACAGAGAGCACGTGTTTGCTCGCCGGTCGTGTCCGCCTCGTTTCATCGTACAAAAGTTAGCGTCAGATCAGCAGCCTGACTGAGTGTGGTTGCCAAGGTTCTATAGCTTCTGATCGTCGTACAAGCAGGGCAACATGAATCCCGAAAAGTTGAAGAAGCTTCAAGCCCAAGTACGAATCGGCGGTAAGGGAACACCCCGACGCAAGAAGAAGGTTCGTAGGTTTATTTCGATAGTCAGCGCGAATTTACAAGTGTTCTTACACGACTCGCCGTTCCCGCGGACCTCCAGTCCATGGAGCTACACACTCCAAGTGTCAATCGAACAACTCGCTGTTCGCCCATTTTCGAAAAACTCTGCCCCCCCGATACCCGACCAGGGGTCATCATTCTTACGTGACATTAAAATTCCGCGGTTATGCCCAGCGGGACACGCGATAATCATCACTGCAGATCGTCCTCCCATCTCCCGTCATCCACTTCTTTCATTTTTTTTCCGTGTCAAACACGAGTTTGCCCGTGCCCGGTCCCGGTCCCGGTCCCGGTCCCTCGTGCACGGACTTTGAGCTGGTCACATTGATTTTCAAAGTCTTAGCAAATTTTACATAATTCTATTTACTTTACTGTATCTCCTATTGTTTAAGTAAATTCTGCGATATAAAAGTTTAGGCGGGAGAAATTTTTTAATTCAGAAACAATGTACATTCTACGCACCGTACTGATTTAATCTCATTCGCTGGGGTTTCAGGTTGTGCACGCTACCGCTGCCACAGACGATAAAAAGTTACAGAGCTGTTTGAAGAAGCTGTCCGTGAACACTATACCTGGTATAGAGGAGGTTAATATGATCAAAGATGACGGCACCGTCATCCATTTCAATAATCCAAAGGCTCAAGCTAGTCTGTCCGCCAACACATTCGCCATTACTGGCCACGGCGAGAACAAACAGATAACTGACATGTTACCGGGAATCATAAGCCAGTTGGGACCTGAGGGCGTTACACAGTTGAAACGATTAGCGAGTACAGTTTCTGGAAGTACGGTCGGTAAAACGACGTTGGAGGAAGACGACGAGGTGCCTGATTTAGTGGAGAATTTTGATGAGGCTAGTAAAGAGGAGGTAATGTCTACGTGACAGTAATTGTTCAGTTTATGATGATTTAAAAATCATGTACAGTCAACAGTGTACGTGGTAGATTATAGGATAGGTATCGAACATAGTGCACATGCGTTATTGTTGGGGATTAAATCAAAACTGTTCTCAGTGGGCCAAAAAATGTGGAATTTAAAATAACCATAGTTGGATATTGCAATAGCTTTTAACTTTTTCTAGTAGTTTTGTAGTTTGGGCTCAGTTTGTCTATAGAAATGTTAATTCAGTAGTTCTTATTAGAGTAAATCTTATAAGATTTGCGAATATATGTAATATAGTAGTTGAAGACTTATACCGAAAGAATTATAGAAATACAATAAGTCTATTAATAAACGTATCTCCACTATTCTCAATAAAGTTATCTTATTTTAATCGATTATGAATATTATTATATTATATATTAATTTTGTGTTACTTGTAAGATCATTGAAGCTCAGAAAATTCTTATAAGCTTGTTTCTGTAATACCCACGGATGTACATGTAAGAAATAAACTTCAAGGTTGCTCCAAAAAAGGAAGCGGATGAAAGTGATAAAGCGGCTGGCGATAAAAAAGAAGCTGTTACGATTGAAGAAAAGAAGGAGGCCCCCTTAGCTATGCCTGAAGCTTAAAGCATTCAGTGCCGAGGTAAGATTTCAAAATGATTCCACTTATGTTGTATGAGTTGGAAGAAGGAGCGAATAAATCATTTTCTCGTGTTTTTCTTTTACAGCTAGGTATTTCGTACAACTAACAGTTGTAACTGACAAGTCGAGAAATACAAGTTGCAAAAGCAATGCGTAAACGAAGTATATCTATACATACGTTATAAATACTTCACATACCCTATGATAATGCTATATAAGTAACAGTTGTCGAGAAATAAAAAAAAAGCTGTTACGAAAAATCAAACGTTTCTACGGACAATGTTCTTTACTGTGTTGCATTTTGCTAAACGTAGACTTTGCTTTGAGACAGCCAAAACGATCTTACTCTTCCTGAATTAACATTGCGTGACCGTAAGTCGTGCACGAGATCATCCGGTATTCGAGTTTTAGGCATTTACATCGATTGTTGATTCACACGAGACGCGATGCGAGATCGTGGATCTTTATTACAATCTCCTTCATAGTACTTTCTCTCATTGTCACGTTGCGTTCGCATATGCTCTTACATCGACCCTGATGAACCTGAAAAATTTCCAGAAATATCGATTAGCAGAATAAAGTAAACTTTCTGGCAAGAGGTAAACAATGACCTTCCACCGATTCGCAACGACGCGTCGTGTACGAGGGGAAAAGAAATTTATATAGATTGTAGAGAGATTTAAAAGAGAGAAGAAAAAAAATGCGCGAATTACTGAGGCACCTCTATTTTAATTGATGGAGTTAAAATAACGGCTACGAATAAGAGTAGTTTTTTGCAACAGCTTTCCAGCGTGGAAAAAGGGTGTAATATTTTTTAATGTAATCTACGGAATAAATTCATTTGCTGGAAATGCGGGTTTCTACTTAAAATTTCATGTTTTCTCCAATATATTGTAGTCGTAATAATGTCAATATTTATATTTTCATCCATAGAATAGATCTGTAATAACAGTGTAATTATGGAAATATACTAATAAGTGCTACCTGTATAATAATAACATCCGTTTCTTAGTATCTTTCACTTACGATTCAGGCTTTTTATTCGATCACGCGTGTGAGCGTAATTTTGCTAGCTTTTATCGAACGTTACTAATCCATTAATTACTAATAAATAATCCACGCGTTAAATGAATGTAAATTTTTTATACGTACTTGTAGCAAGAAATACCACAAGCATGGGCACAATCTTAGTTTCTTTTATTGTACAAAATGTTTCTTTTCTTTAGTCGGTGTCGCAAACACATTTATTTGCTGAAGTGAAACTATTATTCATTAACGAGTGTGATGTCTGCTACGGAACAATGAAATAAACAAATACAGCATGAATTTATTCGGATCATTAATTCATTCATTAATCGTTGAAAATAATTTCGCTCGAGCCATTGTTTGGGTGTTATCAAATATGGTTCACCGTACGAAACTGTGCCGCGAAACAATAATAGTACATAAATAAGATTTAGTGGTAATTGGGTTGGACGGAGCGGTGGCCTTTATCCACTTGAATTTATTTCGACGGCAGGCTTACGTATAAATAGATTTATGTATTGAGCAACTACCACGGAACCTGAACAACATTAATCGCACGCGTAATTGGTATCCAGCACCAACAGT
Organism: Andrena chrysosceles; assembly: GCA_963855975.1. Lineage (NCBI taxonomy): Eukaryota > Metazoa > Arthropoda > Insecta > Hymenoptera > Andrenidae > Andrena > Andrena chrysosceles. The sequence goes on along the minus strand of OY979766.1, from coordinate 437,937 downwards.
TACATGTGCCACTTATGTATTACACATTTAAGTCATCTAGCAGCGTTGCAGTAGGAGGAAGCGAGAGACCAAGAAGAATCAAGGAAGAGAAGGAAAAAAACTAGTAGACACGACGGTCGCTGTTGTCTTCCGTTCGAGTCATCAGCATCATCAGTCGGTTTCCGCGGCGCGAACGAGTGGTCGCTCAAACTGAAAGATCCCGGGCTTCTGCATTTCTCGTCATTCTCTACAGCCTGGCGCATTCAAACTTTCTGAAAGGAAGTGTATTATTAATCAAATATTCACGAACCACAACGAATTTCAAAAGCTCGCGTGACGCAATGAAGCGAGGCTCCCGTGATCTTTAGTTTCTGTCGCTTCGATGATCGTGTCACATCACCGTCACTCTACGATATTGACAATATCTAGCTTTTTAGTCACATTATGTGATCGAATAAAAAGTCGGGGAAGAAGAATCTTGCCAAAGAACGAATCGCTTTTTGCCTGAGAACAAGGAGGAAGAGGAAACAGAAGCGCAAGAAGAGAATTCACTGTTTGCAACATGTGAAGCGGTGAACGCGTTTGGAAGCAGCTACCTATTTCTGAAATTTCGAGAACAGGAAGATTAACCATGAGATCTTGCTCCCGTGAGATGGTACGAATTATCTAACACGGTCATTCAGCGTTTCGGCGGAACTGATTTCGGCCCTTTAATGTCAAACGTTTAATTCGATTCGAACGAGTTTCAACCGAAACTAAAGGGATACGCCTCCGTGACAAATATATTCTGTAGGAATTAATAATTCATTCACGCTTCCGTAGTTTTTTCTGCGAAGCTTAATTTAGATGTGCCGGTCATTTTCGTCCGGTAACTGTTAATCAGAAAATTCGTGTTTTGTCAAAGCTTTAGTGAAAATAGAAATTGGTAACACAATTAAATATAAAAGTACGAAGAGTGAAGGCACCAAGGCCAATATCGAAACTGGTAAATATAGGTCCTGACTGCGCGTTTTAAGTGTTCCTATTTGTATTCCCGAATGGCTTAGTCGACACGGGGTCCCTTCGCAAACAATTACGAATTTATTAATCCGTATACTCTTCTATAGAATCGTGGTGTCGATAGTAGCGCAGGCTAAGAGCAGATTGTACAAAAAATCGATAGGTGGAAACGTCAAGGGTATTTCAAGATCAAGTTATGTTTTTATAGACGAAACCTGTTTACGTTTTTTTTTTTTAACGGAAACAGGAAGCTCACACAACTAATCGAGTTTAACTATGCTGCATGGGAATTCAGAAATGAGATGTACTTAAAAGTCCAGGAATCTGTGAACAAGGTGTTTGTCAGTAAGGCATCTAACTTGCGTTATCGTACATTGTTCATTCGCGATACGAGAAACCATAGATTGACGCTTTCATTTACCGATTTTAGGAATCAATCACCTTATCGTACTTGCGAAAACGCTTTGCACTCGTCAACGTACTACATAGTTAGGAAAAGGTGTCCAATTAGTGTCGACCAGTACATTGCAACGATTCAAGCCTGTGAAGTTTGAATCATCGAGGTGCAAGGTAGACGATGCAACTTGTTACCTCATGCAGGAAGTCTCGCAGAGGAGACCCGTGTTGATGTCCTCGAACTCGATCTTCTTTTTGCGCCAACGAGTCCTGATCAAGCGGAAAAATGGAGTACGAATCGTGTCGCGTCCGCCTGATTTTACGGGAAAATTAATTTTTTCGTCGCACACTTAATTAGTATTCGCAGAGGATTATATCCCAGAGGATTATCGCCCTTCCAGAGTTCGGGTAATTAATATTTCGGTTAGAACGACCAACCTTGCATACTTTTCGATCGATACTCGTGTTTCACGTTTACAGAAGCCTCTTCCTTTTTGTCTTCTTTTTTTGGTCTGCGTTCCCAAAATTTTTAGAGATGTTTTTTCTTTTTTAATCAGTCCCGTTACGAGATTTCTTTTTCTTGTGCACGGGATTTTGGAAATGTAACAGTTTCGTTCTTTTGCCCAATTCATCGCTTATTTATAAATATTCAATCGAGGTCCCCTTTCTGTGCGATAAAAGCTCGATATTTGAAGAATCTCAAGTTTTCAAGTGTCTCAAAACTATTCGTATTAAAATTAGAGTTATCTTGGTGGCTTGAATCGCTGCATGGAAATTGAAAGCTAGTTCCTCGTACAAGAAAGGTGCATTTGAAATGTAAAACTGAGCAGGTAGTTGGAATGTATCTAATTAACATGTAATTTATCGAATTCATTTGAATTCTACATTTAGTAGGAAATGTAACAAGGCTTTGTTACTTTTTACGTGGAATTAGAAGTTGTGACAGAAAAATAAGACTTTTCAAGCCCGTCCAGAGGCCACCTCGTGTCCCTCAATTATTTTCTTCAGTACCTTTATCAGGACTTCCTGCTCGCTCGGCGCGAATATTAAACAACGAAACATAGATCTAGGTATCTCTCGCAAAAATGAAATGATACATTTATTTAAAAGCACCTTGCTCACGCGCCGTGGTAGCGTCGCATCCGAGCATTTGAATCGCAAACGGGACAGTGTTTATTCGCAGCTCCTGCGTTCAAGGAAATCGTAGAAAGTTGTTCAACTCCAGGGTTGACCTAACTTCCGTTAAACGTTTATTTACGCGACGCGAGCGAAGTCGCCTTCGGGCAACGGCGGAGGAAGAAAACAAAGAGGAGCGCCGCTCGGTACTCAATGATTAACACAAGCGGAAGTGGATTCTATTTAACGCGCAACAAGCATGTCATTAAAATGACTGACGTTACAGTTTTGCGCTCTTTTACATCGTTACAGAGAACCGTCGTATTCCAATAAAGAACTCTTCCCTTATCCGCGTTCCAAAAGCTCCCGCACCAATAAGGCGGCGAGGACGACGTGAATTGATAAAACCTCTATAAAAAATAAAAAAAATAAACCGGGACCAAAGAATAAAGAAGCTCCCAGGCAAACAGCGTATAATAGCCAGGCGAGCAGACGAGATACCGCGGAACAGAGCTGGCTAGTTTGGTGAACCTGAATGTCAAGTGGTGCTTTATCAAATGCGAGTAACCAGTGGAGTGGTGGCGCCGATGAGACCTTGTGAGCGTATCTCGGTCCAGTCTCATCGATTGAACGACGCATCGAACGTCTCTAGATCTTCCTTGAAGCACCGTCCACGCCCCGGGTGGAAGTCACTGCCTAAGGGAAGAATGACGTGGACCAACGTGTCGGTACTGTCGATAGAGCACAGACGATGACTACGTTTTCCACGCCGTCGTTGCCGGGGCAGCTCCTCGCGGCCGTGTTGCCGGCCTGCGACAACCTGACCGACTTCGTCGGCCACTCCCGCGGCCTTGACTTCGCCCTTGACGCTCGGCCATGGCGGAACATCACCGAGCTCGACCAGCTCTATCGCTTCGGCGGCCTGGAGAACGTGACCTGCCTGGAGCACGCGCCGCGCCTCACCGACGCCACCCTTGCGAAGGTGATCGTGCTGGCTGTGATGGCGGTCCTCAGCTTCGCGGCGAACGTGGCCACCATCTACTCGATCGCTAGGTCCCGGCGACGGCAGCACAGCTGGTCCGCAATCTACGCGCTGATCCTGCACCTGGCCGTGGCGGATCTTTTGGTCACAGTGTTCTGTATAGGCGGCGAGTCGATATGGAGCTACGCCGTCGCATGGATCTGGGGGAACGTCGCCTGCAAGCTATTCAAGTTCCTGCAGGTGTTCAGCCTCTACCTTAGCACGTTCGTCTTGGTGCTGATCGGGATGGACCGGTTCATAGCGGTGCGGTATCCGATGAAGGGACTCAACACGGCGCACAGGTGTCTGAGGCTGGTCATCATGGCATGGGTGCTGTCCTTCGTCCTCGCATCTCCACAGGTGAGGCTTTTTGTAGGGGCGGATTTGGGTGTGGGGTGAGTACGCCCGCAGCCTGGGAGGATCGGGGGGGGGGGGGGGGGAGGCGGCGAATTTTGGGGAGCGATAAATTTTAGGGCCCATCAAATTTTGAGGAGCGATCAATTTTAGGGAGCATCAAATTTTGGGAACCACTAAATTTTCGGACGCGACAAATTTTCAGTGAAAGGAATTAGAAAACGTTTAAACACAGGCTTCACACAACTTTAAAAACAATTCACTTTTTTTTCGTGTAACGAATTAGCAATGACTTAAGTAGCTGTGAGTTGCCATATTGAATTAATTTTGAAATTGTCTCGACTGTTTTAAATTAAAATTTGATGATATTCCGCGGAAAGAGCGGCAGAGTCTTGTTTATGCAGGGGATCCACCTGTAAGCTAAGCTAAGCTATGCAATGCTATACTATGCTATGCCATGCCATGCCATGCCATGCTACCTATGCTATGCTATGCTATTGTATGCTATACTATGCTATCCTATGTTTTAGCTTAGCTTTTGGTGGAACCGGTTCCATAAAAATGTATTGATGCTAATTTTTGTAGAACGTAACATGACATAGCATAGCATCGCATAGCATAGCATAGCTTAGCTTCTATGTGGATTCCCAGCTATAAGCATAGCGCAGCTTAGCATAGCTTTTGGTGGAAAGGTTTCCTAAGGATTTATTGAAGCTAATTTATTAAAACTTACAATTAGAATAGCATAGCTTAGCTAAGCTTCCAGGTGGATCCCCGGATTTATGCTAGGGAGTTGGGGCAAGAAGCAAGAGATATTTAATATACAGTAATGTGAGCAAGGGTGACTTTGTGAAAATAAAAATTCGTACCGCAAGCGTGGATCACTTTGCAACACTCTTTAATGTTTTCCAATTTTTCAAATATAACACCAAAACTGTACATTATAATCCCCAACTAATACACTAAGTGATTTATGACAAATTAATGATTACTTTTATAGTTAAGCCAGAAATAAAATTCGAAGTCACAAAGTCACCCCAGATCGAGGGGTTTTACCGTATGAATAACACAGGGAAATAAAGAAGTATATACAGAGTAACCTCATTAGTCACAAAGTCACACCTGCTTACGCTATATGCAAGAAATTTCTGGACCCTGGGTTCAATCATTCATGTGGAATGAAAGATAGTAGAAAGAAAAATGTGAACATTCTCAATTTAAGACACAAGTGACGTCCATGCCAGAATTTTGTCAAACCTCTCACTTTTTCATCAATGTCTAGCCTGAGCTCCTGCTACGATTACTGCCGTCGATCAAACAGATCGAATATCTGTTTTGCAATAAAAATCTAATTTATATCGCCTGCCAATTAACGTTCGTCGAATACGTGGAATTTCAAGAGAAAAAGATTCAGTCTGCCAGTGGTTTCTTTTCTATTTTTTGTAAATAAATATCGAGGACATAGCTCGGAGATACACTATCGAGCGACACGCGGTTGCATGAAATTAGATATAAGTGTGATGCAATAGGCAGTCGCATAATTATCGCGTAATTAAAGTTGCAATACTGATAATCACGGAAACCTTATCTACCTTAATAAGAATAATCGAGACAGGTGAGAAAAAGAAAAAAAATGCGTCAATCAGCTAGCGCCTTTGCTAGTTCGTCGCTCGAGACGTTTAATAAAAAAAAAGTTAAAAAAAACTCCCCAACGGAAGTGAAGCTTGAAAATTTAATTACGCGCATCCTTAAACGATTCAAAAGGCTTTTTTCATATTCTCGTCCTAGACTGAAAAAAGAAAAATGAACGTGTATATTGAAATATGCCTTATCAGTGTTATCAGAAAGTGTGAACCAGCATTGTAATAATTAGTATATTTTTATCCAAGGTACTGTTACAATATTGCCGCATTTAGCACGCAGACAAGACACGACTGAATATGGTATGCTAGCGAAAGGTAGACGAGTAGAAAATTGTATACACGATGTGTAAATGAAAATTTTTTATAAAAACAACGCTTCTTCGAAAGCCACATGTCCTAACAAAGACCCAGCTCTTTTGGATCTCTTGTACATCCACGACAAATGACGACGATTTAACAGACGGTTCCCGAGTGTCTCCCACAACACCTCTTACGTAGCTGAAAACACATTGATCCATTAATAAACAATATATTCTCAGTATCCTTAACTAATCATCCAAAAATTTATCAAGAAACATAGAACGCTACGTGTACAAATAGCAAAGAAGACATTCCTCCTAAGAATGATCATTAAATTAGACAAAAGCATCATTAACCCCTCGAGTATCGAAATCCAAACGTTGAACGTACGCGACGTGCGGGAATCGTCAAATCCTATCCACTAGCCATACTCGCTGGACGCCTATCCGCGTTCCCCGCATACGTACCATACACTGTAGTTAGTAACACTCTAGATAGCACCCAAAGGGTTAATATTTCATAATTTACGAAAATCCCCCGCATTGCTAACTGCTAAATTGGTTATTCCAAACACCCCCCACTGCTATAATTAATTAACGTTACCACACAGTTCCCAATTTTGTATGCAAAAATCGGATCACCTCAGAATACATTCCAGTTTCGTTCCCGAAGCGCGACACCAGATTCCTTAAAATATCACAGCGCACGTTTCTAACTCGTCGCCGAGGAAATGGTGGAGCTGCACTCGCTGGTCACAGAGTCCTTGGCCTCGACTTCCGGCTCGAAGAACTTCTCCTTCGCCGCTTGGTCATTCGGTTCCGTGGATTCAGCTTCCTTCGTTCGCTTTCGACTGCCCTTGTGCACCGCACATGGCCCGAGGCCATCGCATGTACACTTCTTCTTCCTCCTGCTTCTACGCCTGCTCCTACGCTTGCTCCTGCGCCTGCTCCTACGCCTGCTCTTACACCTGCACCTCCTCCTCTTCCTCCTCCTTCTCCTCCTCGACATCGACCTCGTCCTCTGGCATTTACAGACCTTCTTCTTTCGCCTCCTCCGCCTGTGTTTCGGCTTCTTGCACTTGCAGCACACGTCCAGCTTCTGCTGCATGCACTTCCTGCGACAGTAATCCAGGAGGCTCAACTCCTGCGACGCGATCTCCTGGCTCTTGGCCCCACTGATGATCGGCAAGACGTAATGGCCACCGTTCTTCTTCAGGATTCCGTATGCCACGCCGCGCTTCAGGGCTGTCTGCATCTGAGCAATGGATTAGAATCGTTAGATGAATGTCTATGTTGACTTTTATAACGGGAGCCATGAGAGACACTCTCAACCTTTGATTGTCCGCGCTGTTGCAAAAAGTACAACAGTTGTGAATACTTTTTTTTTCTGCCTGAGTGCAACCAATCTTCAATTTTTACTCCAATTTTTCACTCTGGGTGTACACAGGCATTGAAGAGAAAAAGTCGCAGATTTCTAGGAAAGTACAACGCGCGTGTAAAAGTTCATTGGCAAAACACGTTCCAAAGTGGATTTTTATCGCGTGAAAAGTGTCACCGGAGCAATGGAAGTGAATAAAACAATACTTATTTTTAGTTTTTAATATCCCTAGAATTATTTCTAAAGGAAAGTCGTATTCTTAGTTAAAAAAAAATTCAGAATACCACATAAAACAAAGAACAGGTTAAAATTTCAAATAAAGCACGAGAAAATCGCGACGTTGCAAAAAATGCAACGTGTGGGTGACGAACATTATAAAATAGGTCGCGGGTAACGAAAGGTTGAACATAATATAGATTTGAAGATTTAACGCGATTGAAATGATCGTAGATTGATGGCTGCTGATATATTTATATTTATTGGAATTAATTAAAAAAAGCTTGAATCTAAAGGAGAAATAGTAAAGTTGGAGCTCACGAGCTGTGGATAGCGCCGAGTACTTGAGGGAGGATTCCCGTGTAACTTCGAACTGAATATTTTCTTTTAGGATATTTAAACTTTCAGGATATTTAACTGAAGGCTCGGAGGATGCAGTAAGGGGACTAGCGCTCGAAAAAGGGGAAAAATTATTGTCCAAACGCTAAGAATGATTGAAAAATTCAATGTTATTAAACTGAATTTTAAAAAATATAGTGTTGTAAAGCTCGTCTCGACACACATTTTTTCTATTTATAGTTTGTTTATCCAATCACAACTATTCGAGCTAAAAATTATAAACAAAAAATTTTTCATCGTCCAAAATCATTATTTCTGTAAACATAAATCGCGATAACTTGAGTAAATATTAAGGGATCGTTATGAGATGTAAAACATAACTTCACAAAACTCTAGCGAAGCCGTAAAATGTGCGCACAATACCCTTATGTCAGAAAATGTAATAATATCTAATTAAAAAGAAATACTGGACATAACCCATGTTTAAATAGAAAAAAATAAATTGAATTTCGACCGTAAAAAAATAACCCATGTTTTTTCAACGTTCGCCGTTAAAAAGTATCGACGCAATTTTGAGGTACATATAGCTAACTTGCAGCGACAAAGTTTTTCCTTAATATACAAGCAAGAGTTTAACCAATTTTCAAACTGATTAATAAATAATTGTAAAATGTATGCCGATATATATAATTCTCACACGGCGCCAACTGACAACGCGAGTGCTAAAACTGCTAAATAGCGCATTATACGCGGCTGTTGACTGTTGGTGGCGTGCGAAATTCATATATATCGTCATATACAATTATTTATTAATCAGTGTCAAAAAATTGGTAACAAACGTCCTTGTATATCGAGGAAAAACTTTGTCGCTGCAAGTCATATGTGCCTCAAAATTTCCTTGATACTTTTTAACGGCGAACGTTGAAAAACATGGGTTAAGTCCAGTATTACTTTATAATTAAATATTATTACATTTGTTAACATAAGGGTTCTGTGCATACATTTTACTGCTTCCCTAGAGGTTTCTGAGTTTTATGTTTCAAGTCACATAACGATCCGTTAATATTTACTCAAGATGTCGCAAATTAATGTTAAAAAGGTATATTGACTTTGCTCGAAGAACTATTTTTTGTTTATAATTTTTCTCTTGAATACTAATGATTCGATTAAAAAACTGTAAATAGAACAAACGTGTGCCGCGGCGAGCTTTACAACACTATATTTTTTTAAAATCCAGTTTAACAAAATTTGATTTTCCAATTTTTCTTAGCGCTTGGACAATACTTTTTCGCATTTTTTCGAACGCTAGTCCCCTTATTGCATCCAAGCCTTCAATTGAACATCCGAGGAAGTCGAGAAAAATATGTTTTCTGTAAAATAATTCGTGTAGTGTAAAGGGTCGTCATTAAATTATGTAAGACCTTTTGGGTGGGGAGGGGGTATCGAATTTCTTACGTTTTCTTACAAGGGGGTGGAGTCAGGTAGCGCCTTACGTAATATTTTTTAATCTAATGTTCAATAAATACAAATTCTATCATTAATGATCCAGAAATGTAGTTTTAGTTTAAATTTCCCAAAACCGAATTAAATGAATTATATAAACCTTCAAAACAATTTTAATAACTGAAAACATTGAATGTAAAAAATAATACGTAAGGAAGGGGTTGGAATATCAAACGTTACGAATTCTTATACCGAGGGAGGGAGGAGGTAAGAATTCGCCAAAATTACCCTTACGTAATTTAATGACGGTCCCTAAACTGTGGAGGTATCTCTCCGCGTCCTCTCCTCTCCCATCTTATTAAGAGGGTGAAATGGTTGAAGAAATGGGGACCAACCTGGCGACGCGCCATATCCTGTGGGACATCGTAGACAGACGAGAGATAATGCAGAATTTCTTGCGACGACGAGCCCTTCTGTTCGCGAAGATTCTTTATCGCCGATATCACCAGCGCGAGGGTTTTAGTCGAATCAGTCACCATGCTTGCATCGTCTGTGAACTGTAAAAGAATCATTTTACAATTATTACGTTACTTATCTAAATTACTCTCAACGCTTAAAGCTTGCTTCCTAAATGACAGTATTTAATGCACAAAGTCGGCGTGCTTCTTCATTCAGCAATAACACGAATACATCATACTTTTTTGACCTGACTAGTGAATCAGAACCAGTTAATAGGTGTTCGACGAACAGGTAATCTGATCCTCGATATCTGTTGATAATACCCGTGTCATGATAAACATATAAATACAAAAAACAAGACATCAACAAGGCTAAAGAAGCTCTCCCATCAAAGAGAGCGCCCCAAGAAACTGTTCACCATTCCAAAGCGTTCTACCGGCGATCTTTAAAAATACAAGATCTGCGATTAATTTGGGGCTCAAGTTCTCCAAATGAAACCTACTGGTAATTTAATTCAGGGACAGGTAAAGCCCGCGATCAACTTCAGGAATATTATATTAAAAAATAAGATCAAGAAAAAACAGGCAGATAGGTGAAATGAAGCTTTCACGATTAAAAAATAGATGTACCTCGGCGACGAGGATAATAAAACGGCGCACAGATAGTCGACGTGCCCCTTGCTCCCAAAAGTCCTTCTCATCGAGTTCGCGGCCTTCAGTCCATTATTCGACGATCTTATGGTTTCCTTGTTTTTTTTTTGTTGGAATTTCTTTTAACGGGAAACACGACAAATTTTCTGTTGAAACGCCGAGCCGAAATTTCCATGTGTCACATTGCTGACGAACGATGGCGACGAACGAGCATCAACGTTTACAAATGAACGATGATATTTTGAGCGAGTTTGAAATGGATTCCTTTTTTCAAAATTGAATCCGTTCAGCGATCAGAAAATTTTTCCATTGGGCCGAACGATGCGCGGAAAAACGCGCCATGAAAAAGTTACACCGCGCGGGGTATTCACAGATGCTAATCGAATAAAAACGATCCCCGACGCGGAACTAGTTATTGGAAATCGTTGCCATTAATCATAGCAACGCGGACGACCGCTCGTCTCGTATAGGTATACTACATCCGTCGTCTTGCATCGAGTTTTAACCCTCGCAACGAGAATTGGAATTAATGAGTTGATGATTACCTAATTAAAAAAAAAAAAGGGAATGACACTAATTCTCGATTTATATCGACATACAGGAATGAACGGAGATATTCTATTTTTTTTCTTCCCCATTCGAGAAGCTGTATATAGAATAAATTAAATTGTAAATAATTAACTCGTTCGCATTATCTAGACTTATTTTTATTTTCGTTCTTCTTTTTATTAATCTTTCATTCTTGAAAGCAAAGTTTATTAGTCGCATAGAAATAGTTTGTTGGAAATTCATGAATATTTAAGAGTCGATTCTTTTTCCAGAAACTGATAGATTTGTTGCTCCGAATTAAAATCTATGGGTTAGGGGAAATTGTAAAGGAACGCGTGGTACGTTGGGAAGTACAAAGTAAATGTGTTATTCCAGATTAAATAGTTTATCAAATATCGTATTAAAATTCAACGATTTCTGTTAATATACAGTGCTGGAAATATTGATTACTTTGCTCGAATATCGAACACTTTACCACTTATTATTAGTACCTGGGAAATATTGTTGCAAGAATAATGTAGCTCAGAATCTTGGCCAAATGTAAGTTGGATACCAATCATTCTGTCGATCATAGTAGAAATACTGCGTGCTACGTAAATTTCAGAGCGACGCAATAAATATATAAATATTTCCAGTACGGTATGTATCGAAATTAAAGTCCCATATTACAGTAGGCATATGGGAATAAGATGATGCGTTTCCTTTTGTTCGCAGATCGTTATATTCCACGTGGCCAAGGGTCCATTCATCGAAGAATTCACTCAGTGCGTGACCCATGGATTCTACACGAGACCATGGCAGGAGCAGCTTTACGCGTCCCTCAGCCTGTTCTTCATGTTCCTCCTTCCTCTAGCCATTCTTATCACTACTTATGTATCCACCGTGCTCACAATTTCTCGTAAGTACATTTTAAAACTATAATTCGATCTCTGCCTTTGCCATAGCATCCTTTGCAGCGGTGATTTCAACTGAATTTAACTTAAAATATGAAAATTCAATTTTCCTTTTCAATATTTCAACACCACTGGTTTTATATGTATACTATATCCTGTCATTATAATATAAGTATCTTCTAATATTCTATTAAAACAGCAATTACTCTAATTATATTTAACGTTGATTACTAAAACCCAACGTATCTAAAATAAAATGCCTATATAAAAGAAACTAATTTTAGGAAGCGAAAGAATGTTCAGATTAGAGCTGACCAACACCAGCGTGGGCTACATGAATGGGAATTTGAACAGGAGGAAATTGATGCACCGCGCCAAAGCCAAGTCATTGAGAATCAGTGTCGTTATCGTGGCCGCGTTTATCATTTGGTGGACGCCCTACTACGCGATGATGATAATCTTCATGTTCCTTAATCCTGACGATCGTGTAAGCGATTACCTCTATTCTTCTACAGTAACATTGAATTTATTTTGTATTGGGTTGGTGAATGTAAAATTGCCGATAACGAATAGGGTAAAAGTTTCTTCATTTATCGTGAGAATAGAGTAACAATAAAATTGCTAACGATAGCTTGCGACTCGAGAAATCTCGTAGAAAAGCAAGAAATATTTCCACTCGCCAACCTAATACTTTTATGCTTATTATAAGTAAAAGAATTTTTTTTTAAACGATTCTCATTTTCACCGACATGGTCGAAGAATTAACAAGCCCGCAATAATTCCAGCTTAGCGAGGAACTACAAAGCGGAATCTTCTTCTTCGGCATGAGCAACAGTTTGATAAACCCTTTGATATACGGGGCGTTTCATCTGTGGCCGCGGAGGAAGCATAAGAACTCGTATAACAGGTAAATTAATATAGTGAAAGAATATAATAGAAGATTCCACTGGATAGTTGACAACATCGAGAGAATCATAATAAAACCGCGTTAATTCGTTTAACAGTTTGCTTTATAAAAAGTCGCACTTGTTTAGTACGGAGCAGACCCCGTTACGTAGTTTGTTTCAACAAAAAAAAGCAGTTGGAGACTTCTTAAGCAGTAGTTAGTGTTTTAATGTAGTTTTGAACGATTCGCAGATTATTAATTGGCCTACCGATCTTTTTCTGTTAAATTAAGTTTAAGGTAGCGGTTTGCTACCTTTAGAAAGATCGGCAGTCTTCGGATATCAGTAGCAGCTTGTCTATCTGCAAAAAATGTAGAGTCGACCGTGGAAGTTGTTTCTTTATAATTAACAAGGGAAATTAGGCAACCCGAACATTCAGAAAATCTGCAACTTTGTGCGCAAGTAGAGAAGTTCATTCGTAACACAAATATATTTTTTGTTGGTGCCGTAGTGCGGTTTTGGAGGGTGAAATCCCTCCCCTTCAGAAAAGTGCAGAATTTTCGTTTTTGGGGAATATCTCAAGAACCGTGAACATCTAAGCAAAATATGTATCTTGTTTTGTATCTACAAAAGTGCGTAAAAATAATTACCGGAAAGTACATACTTTTTGTGTTACCCCCACCACCAATTCTGAATTCGATAATTATTTTGACGTAGTTTTGTAGATATAAAAACAGATGCAACTTTTATTTAAACTCCTTTTCGATATCTCACACGGTTCTTGAGATATTCCGTGAAAAAGAAAATTCGACATTTTCCTCAAGGGGTGATTTCACCCCTAACACCGCACTATGGCACCAACAAAATCAGGTTCGTGTTACGGATTATAAAGTTGCATAATTTTCTGAATTTTCATGTAAGCTCTGCAATTTTTTAACCGAAATATTTCTCGGTATCAACAATTTCGACAGCACTTTCATTTAGTATTATTCGTTTAATGGTCATTTTCGTAAATTTCAGGGAACTGTCCTCGACGCAACGGCGAATGACACGCACGAGTAATAATGATAGCGGCTATAGGCGAGATTCGCGAGAATCTCGAGAAACTCGAGTGCCGTTTCTCTCGAAGAATAATTCGAAGACTAGTGTATTTAAGGGAGACCGATAGGGTACTCAGTGGGGGTTGTGCCAATTACATTATTCGATATCGTGCAACATTGTGAAATTTGTATCCATAGGTGTAGCGAAGGTAGGGCAAGGGTGGGCGCTTGTCACCCCTCTGGCAAAGGAAAAAAATAACAAATTAATCGTTCGTCCAAAATTAAATTAATTTATTACAAAATAAAAAAAAAATTAAATCGCGAAGTAATTCCACATTACACGACTCCGGTTATATTAATTCCTAACCACGTACATAAATTCAAAATTCGGTCTCATTATTTATTGCCACTCTCCGAATGAAATCTTAGCTACGCCCATGCTCGTATCATGTTCCTAATTTTCGGACAGAGTGTGTCGAGCGCAGAAAAGAAGTTATTCTTTTTTAAAGCACGTGTAAACAATTAGAGCGAAGTGTACATACGTCTGTAGGATATTTTATTAGCCCACGTCCTTTATGGATTTAGGTGTGCCTCTAATGATTAACAGTTAATTTTGTTGAAAAGTCAAGTGTTTTCGTAGATAACAGTAACCCGCAGACTTTGAATATTTGTGTATTTTATTTTTTTTTTATTATAAGGAATTATATTAGAACGTAACGCAAGAATGTTAAAGTGAGAAAACTTCCTCATTTTAAGGTCTACTTAACTAAGCAGACGTTAAGAATATAATCATACTTTTGAAGTACATACATAGATTGTATACGAACTCGACCCTTCGAACAGATAAAAAGTTACATAAATAGACATATTTCTCTGACAATACCACCAGCTCAAAGCACTACCAGTAATGGCAGTCTAAATAATAATGTTACAGTCAGTTAGAGTAATTAATGATCGATGGTGTATATCAGCGCTGTCCAAGGTCGCTTACGCGTAAGGACGGGGTTCTCCCACTCTCGTCCGCGTTGTCAGGGATACCGCGCGACGCTAAAGAGGCGCCATGACAGACCAGCGCGTCCGTCGTCGAGCGAGCTCGGACGCCCGATACGACATGTGTATTAGTGACACGCAGCGTCACAGCCAGCCAATGCTACTACTTCCCGCGAATTTCGGATTATTCGTCTTTTGTTTAACGTCTGAGGAGGTCAACATGGGCGAAGACGTTAGCCCATCATGGCCTTCTTAGCGTCGCGCGGTCTCCTTGACGATGGAAGGCACGCTGTGCGAGAGAAAGATTGGAAGGGGAAGCTGCCGCGCGTGAGGGGCCCCTACGCAGGACAGCGCTGGTGTATATATACTTGACGCAAAATTTCGTAATTTAAACGAAGGAGTACTTTTATTTTTCTGGAGTAACATATTTGTACATTATGTAGCTCGGTTTATATTGTATATAATAATGTTTCTTTAATTGTGAATTAATTGTAAATGAAATCTCTGTGAAATCTATTGCTGAATGTTGCCAAAAAAATAATATTTCCACAGGGAACTATAAGTGGACGAAGTAGTTACACGAACGTAATAATTCATTGTTCTTATTTGGCGATTGAATTTATAAAAATATATTCATCATACTCTGAACTATAGACTAGTCTAAACTAAGCTTTCTCTTCTTTTCTAACATAATATCCACCACTTTCTGTGTTCCCATTATTTGAATATACTATACAATTGCAAATGGTAATTATTATTCTCATTACGTAATAAGAGAAGACCCACTCCCAGTAACTATTGATAACTAATTAACTATAGTCAAAATAATTGCAACTATCATTTATAAAAGTAATCACCAGTCTATTTCAATTTTAAAATTGAAGCGAGGCGAGATGTCTATAAAAGCATATACTATATGCTCCAAGGTTCTACAGGACAAAATAAGACGAAAATCAGGAATGATGAAATTGCGGTAAGGGCTTCATTTTTTAATTATTGATGTACAAAACTCGGTCTCTGAAGCGCCTGAATCGCGGCAATTTGACGACAACAGCGCGCGCATGGCAGACCAGCCAGAATGCGTGCAGCGGTGACGGACGCACGACTAGCGACGAGATCTCGGGCGGGTTTTCTCGCGCATGCGCGCAGTGATGCCAGAATCGTGGGACGCGGGACCAAACGCTTACCCCCGCTATGACCTATCGTCGTCTCCCACTATGGCCTAACGTCGTCCCCCACTTTCTTCCCATTGCACCGCACACGAGCATATCCCTACCCCCCTGTCCGTGTGCACGGCAGCCCAACAAGCAGCTCGCACGTAGACAGGAGTAAAAACATGCTTGTGCGCAGTGCAGTGGGAAGAAAGTGGGGGACGCCGGTAGGGCATAGTGGGAGACGACAGTAGGTCATAGCGGGGGTAAGCGTTTGGTCCCGCGTCCCACGATTCCGACATCACTGCATGCGCGGCGTTTGCAGTACCGTATCTATGTGGAGCGCAACTAACCCAGATACCACACCTCATCTTAGAGACGTCTAGTTTATGTCCATTTTAGGTCTGAACATCTTGATTTGTAACAAGACGTCTTTAAGAACCCTTTTGGACGTCTTTAAGACTTTACCAGATGTTGTGCTATCTGGGAATAGGTGTAGTGTTATAGGCGGGAAAGAAGCAGGGTGATCAAGGTAAGTACCCCATTTTATCGAAACTTGTACTATACTGATGCTAAAATCGCCGCGCATGCGCGAGAAAACCCGCCCGAGATCTCATCACTGCGCACGACAGACCATGTCCTATTAACCGGCCAAAAGAAGATCCTCAGCAGGCGGTCTTGGGCGATGCAGTCAGTAAACAAAAGTGTATCGTTTAATTTCTTTTTCTTCAAAACCAGACAACTCGAATACAATTTCTGTATGACTATTTATACAATACACACTTTTATATTGCGATTTATTTTCAAACCAAACCACTACAAGGTGTTGCGCACGCTAACAAAATAATACATTGGTAGCAACTAATTATGTGGCCATAGGCAGGCGCGGCAAGCCCTATCATTAGTTGAACGTTGATGCTTTATTTAAAGCAAATAAAATAGCTTCTTTTATAACATTAAAAATAAACACATTTAAAACTTTACAAAAACTATGACTCTCATCGCCTTTTTGAACATTTCTCCTTAACTTATGATATTTTTGATACGTTAGAACTAATTATCACATTATTGATACTATAGGTTTGCAAGCGCCCATTAAAGTTCTTAAATCTTTATCGCTTAGATAAATTAAATATTGTTTTCAGTACAGACATGTGGTCATACCACTGTTTAGCTTGAGCATTTATATTAGTACACCTACTTAAAAACAAATGAGCAATTTTAACATTAATAAAAAGTATGTAATAAAAAGTTTACTATTAAAAATTTTGTAATCGCCTCTCCGCTAATTCCGCTTCCGCGGCCGATTTCCACAAATCCAATTCGTATTTCTTTGTCAGAAATTCCATTTCCTTTTGGTTTTTTAATTCCTGGTGTTCATAAATCAGAAGTGTAAGTTTCTTCTCGTTGTCGATCATTGACTTGATTCTATCAAGTTTTAATTCTTCAAGGTCAGAATTAGCGGGTGTTTTTTTTCTTTTTTCCACAGGATCTGAAAATAATAGAAATGAGATAATGAACTTACAAAAAATTATGTTCCCTACTATACTCTTCTCAAGATAAAAAAAAATACATATTTTACCATTAGTTTGCGTAACTTCTAATGTGTCTGTACGTAGGCATGCGTGTGCTTCAGCACGGGACTCCACCAGTCCTTCTACCATGGTTTCTATTACCACTTCGTTGGTACTAAACATTATGCGTTGTCGCTCTACTCATCAAAACAATCATTATTCATTTCGACTAATTTCATTAGCATTTTATTAATATCATAACATTACTAACCATTTCTGGTTTCCTCGTTTGAATTTGAGGAGAATAATATTGGAGGATTATATAACAAATAAGGCGTTACCTCCGCAACATCTGGGTCAATGACAACGGGTGGTGGTGCTGGGCCACCACCCGTTGCCATTGTTGCCTGCCTTTCTTTTGTCAGCAGCCCCCGCTGTGCAGCTTTTATGTTGCTCCATAGTTTTCTTAGTTGCTGAACTGTTCTCTGCAATGATTATATAAAATAGTTTATTAAATGAACGTAATAAAGTTAAGCTATTTACTACGTCTTATTCTACACATAGAGAATTCAGTTTTCTAGTTTAGTGGTGCCAGAAAATGACTCGAATCGGTTGATTCTTTATAGAGCTTCTTCGTTTCTATCAGAAACAACCAATCCAAGTTACTTTCTGGCACCAGTGCGGTGTCAGTGCGAGGCACCGAACTTTGGACGTTCTTATAAAAAATTAAATGTCTTTCTTTCCTTCAAAATTGACCACCTTCAGCTCTTAAAATATATACCTTTCTTAAAACACACGCTATGAAACTTTTTTTTAACTATATTTTGCAATTCTTTATTATAATTACGTTCGGGTATATATTTCATTGCCATTTTTATATAAACAAATCCCTTACCTTAGCGGATATTATATGCGAAGCATTATATATTTCTGGCATATATCGTCCCACGCTTCTTCTTTAGCGCTAATAGAACTAGCATCGCTTTTCTTCTGCTCTATGATAGGCCCGTATTCCTTTAATAATTCTACAAATAAATGTTTTTCTACATCGCTGTAGTGTTTTTTACTGTTCTTTGCCATTTTTTAGAATAGCACGTGCTACTGACAGGCGCGTAAGGACGAATAAGGGGGAATACCGCGCAAACACAGCAAGCCGCATTTTCAAAACCATTCCTCATTGGATAATGCTGCTCGGCTACACTGGAAAGTTTCCGACGCTTGCCGAACGTAATGTAAGATTTGCTTGACTAAGCAAGCCTTAAGCACCGTCTTTTTCTCTAAGCAAATCTTAAGTTCGGACTGAAAATACACGAAGTCTTAAGCTCGCCTTATTCGAATAAGGCGAACTTTGTTAAGTCATGCTTAAGCGCTTGCTTAAGCAACGACTGAGAATACCGCCCCAAGAATTTCGATACGCCAACTAGTGACAGAAAATTGAAATACCGAAAGTGGCTTAATTCCACCACACCGAAAGTGGCTTAATTCCACCACACTGAAAGTGGCTTAATTCCACATCCCAAATAGCACACCTCGTCTTAGAGACGTGTAGTTTATGTCTATTTTAGGTCTAAACGTCTTGATTTGTAACAAGACGTCTTTAAAACGTCTTTAAGACGCCTTTTGGACGTCTTTAAGACTTTACCAGACGTTGCGCTATCTGGGATTGCACCCAAAAAAGAAATTTGATAACAATTTATCAATTTCATTTTTTCTGAAACAGATATTTTTATTTACATAATTTTCAATTCAAATAAATTGTATTTATTATCGTACATTTATTTTTCTGATTACTTTACCTTTCACGATTCATTTATTACTAGTTTTATCTAAACAATTACAAAACAATAATTAATAGTATCAAGACCAAGACCACGCTTTGGAATACTTTTTTGGGGTTATGAACGCGGCGATTATACGTAGTTTTCGACATTATCGACGTATTTTCTACAGTATTCTATATAGTATTCGCATGCAACCAAACAAGCGAGTCAGAAAGAACTATATTTTTTCCAACACTTTAAATGGTTGAAACCTTAAAATAATGAATATCTCTATTTACGACATTTGCGACAAATGACACGTATAAAATGGACTTAAAAACGGCATATTATACATACATTTGCGACACGTCGTAAATGCATTTACGACGCGGCGTAAAATACCGACCCACCACTGGTGCTCGGCACCGTTCCCGACGGTGTGCAGCTCACTTTTCGCGCACCGTTGGAAACGGTGTTGAGGTCTTTCCGTGTGGGAAGTGCCCACCCCTGCACAGACGATCTTACGGGTTTGTCGCCTCAGCGACCCATCTATAGATGGTGCAACTGTAATGCAAGTATCGCAAGCTTGTTCGCGAGAGTCGTCTGCGACAAAACGACACTATCGCGAGACAACAAATATGGCGTATCGCGGTGTTAAAGGTTCCGATCCTTTCGTTTCTAAAACATCGCGTAACGAACGTTTCGCGCAAATGTCCAAGCAAGAACAAATTATTCAGCAAAAGAAACTCGAGATACAGGCGAAGATGCAAGAGCAAAAAGCCAAAGCAGCCGTGGAAAATATGAAAAAGACAAACGCGTTAGTCCCGAATTCGATAGCGAATAAAGCCAACTCTACCAAGTAAGTATGTATGTAGTTGCTATCTTGTTCTGATCTTTTCAAGCTCGTTACTGCCCCAAAATGCCTTCGCGACTCCTCGGCAGTAGCACGACGAGTCGATGATTTCTTTCCGCCGCGCAGTTTTACAAGTGTTTCGTTACCAATGTTGGTTATGTGCCAACATTGGCGGTTATTTACACATGTGTAGGCGCGTACAACGTACGCGCGTATGTTCTCGCTCACATCTAGGACAAAGCGGCAAATAAAACGGCGGACGTTAATTTTAATACTATCAATCGAGATCGGTGACATTACATCTTGGCCCATTTAGTCACTCTTACGAAACCAATCACCTCTCTTTACAGAAAACAGGAAGAGAAACCAGCCATTTCGCAAACGATCAATTTGTTCGCCAACGATGGCAGCTTTTTAGATCAGTTCAAAAAGATCGCAAGTAACAAAGGAGCGGGGAAAATGGAATCAACGTGCTGCGCGAAATCCGACGAGAAGAAGGAAGAAAGAAGCAACGAAGATACACGAGAGAAGGAACGAAAGAGAAATCACGATAAGAGCAGAGATTGGGAGAACAGAAGGGATCGCAGAAGAGCCGATTCTCGGTGGGAAAAAAACTCTTACAAGAGGCACAGCTCTTCCTCGAGTCCATCCCCAACCAGATCTAACACAGCACCCGAAAGCCCGGAAGCTCGACGCTCCTTTAATCAATTACCTTCCAACGGACAGCGTTCTCACCACAGTCTGCAACAATTTCTTCCTCGAAATGGAAATCCTCCTCCCGTTCCACCAACCCTGGCGTCTCTGCCTATAATACACCCGACCGGCGTACCACCACCAAACATGAGGAATATCGTAACCAATGTTCCTCCTCCGAACCTGTCGAGAATACCACCTCCAAAAAATGTGACCAATGCTTATCCTGGTATAGACGATCGATCCAGAGACCCAAGAATCCAAATATCACCGTCCCAAATGATCCATCCACCTCCGCCACCACCCCTTCCTTCTCTACAGACTATTCCACCCAATACCAATATACCTCCACCGAATATGCACATTTCTCGGACGATACCATCTAATCTACAAAATTTACCACCTCCTCCTCCACCTCCTCCGGCACCATCTTCATCCTCGTCATCGTCATCGCCATTATCGTCCTTGTCATCCTCCTCTTCCTCCTCCTCCTCCTCTTCCTCTTCCTCCTGCTCAACGTCATCAGTGTTGCAGCAGCAGCTGCCATCCTCGTTACCGTTGCCATCGTCGTCGTCGTCGTCGTCGTCGTCGTCAACGTCGTCATCAGCGTCGTTTTCATTGCCGTCATTGGCGTCTTCGCCATCCGGGTCGTCGTCGTCGTCGACGTTAGTGGCATCGGGCACGCAACAACGCGTAATTTCGAGCGTACGACAATGCGGTTTACCACTCCCCGCAGCTCTACAACCTACGAATTTACCGCCCCCGAATATTCCACCTCCCAACTTATTACCAGCAATGACACAAATGCCGCCGAGCATGATGCCGATTCCAGCCGCGCAGACAATCGTGGTCAGTGTACCGAACGCATCGAACGTACCGAACGTCCCCCCACCGAATGTGATGTCATCCGTGATGATGTCTGCTCCACCTCCGGTTCACAGTTTACCATCGTCAAGTATAAATTCTGTTCCACCGCCAAACTTGAATATTCCGCCTCCGAACGTGCCACCTCCTTCTATCATTCAAAACGCCGGTCCACCCCCTCCTTTGATGTCAACCAGTTGTTCGCTTCCTAATCAAGTCGCACAGGTACTAATGCTGGGACCACCTAACATTCAAGTGCCACCACCACCGGCGAGGCCACTGGCCGGCCCGCAACCTACCAAACAGCCAGGTACGCGACATGTCTATAACATTTTCAACTGTTGATTCTTCGTTTCGAGAGCCGCGTATCGCCGCGCGCCTGCGTGCGTTATGCGAAAAACACATTTCGCTCGCTTTTAAAACTAATCATCGCCGCGATTCGAGACATCTGGAGATAAGGCATAAGCGCGTGCGATACGGCAAACGCACGAGACGCGTGGGCGAACGCGAGATACGCGCGTGTCCACGTGTATATCTATCGAGATCATCCGTGTGTAGACGTGCGTCTACACGTTTTACGATACCCCGAAACGCGAGTAAACAATTGTAAATATACAAGTTTTAGCGTTGTTACGCATGTCTGACAAAGTCTTCCAAGTGTGTCCCGTAGAGGCCGAGCAGCTGGCACGCATCGTCGCTGACTGCGGGGATGAAATCGAACAGGAAGCGCGAGAGAAGAATGCCCAAGATCCTAAATTATGGTAACTACTGTCCTCACTGGTCGCACCCGTCTCATCCGTGCTATAACGCGCCGCGGTTGCCTCGTTTCCTTCTTCTACTTTAGCTCGCGTTTTATCGTTCCTGTCGTCTCGGTATTTCTCTAGTTTTACGCGTTAACAGTAGCATAAACAGTATAAAATCGTATAGCTACGCGTACTACCTACCTATAGCGTATATAACCGTGTCAGTGACGCAAAATTTTTCACGTACTCGCATAGTACCGTAGAGGCAGGCACCGCCGCCGTCGTATCGCGTTAGTCGATGACGGTTTTCTTTCGAAAATTCTGTATCCGTGATGCTTTATATCGGGTCACTCGTACGTCGTCCATCTCTCAGAGATTCCATGTGTTAACGGTACCTATGTGCATGCACGCATGCATGTACGCATCTTCTTCCCAAGCCCCGCCACCTCTTTTCCTGGCTCTTTGTCAGGTTTTTTCTTCTTTTTTTTTTGTAACAAACGATCCCAATCTAGGAGAACATGTTGATCGACAGAGTCTCAAGTATTGTTTTAATCAAGGTTTCTGCACCAAAAGCAAAGTGCAGCGTATCTGCAGTACAGGGGGTTGGTGGCAAAGTTTCGTGCCGAAAAATCCGCCAAGGAGATTAAAGACAGCGGCGCGGAACCGTATTGCCCGGAAGAAGCTCTCAGCGATAACGACGATAGCGAACAAAGTTATATTAACAAACATGGTCCTTCGCAAGGTGAGTGTGTGTGTGTGTGTGTGTGTGTTTGTGCGTGCGTGGTGGGCCAGCATTCGTGTGAAATCGTTGCGCGATGTCGTCGCGTAGCAGAGCGTATGTACGTGTTGTTTATACGCGCGTACGCACGTATGTTGTATGGAAAAAACAGCAAGGAAAACAGCAAGGAAAAGGGAAGGGGAGTTCACTGGCAATTCTGTGTAGATCGGTCAATGGAGGAGAACAAAGAGGATCGTAGACGAAAAAGACGTAGTCGCTGGGGTGACGCAGACAATAAAGTAGCGTCTATCGCGGACACGAACAATTTATCCGTACACAAGCGAAACAGTGGCCTCTCGCAGCCGGGTATCGCTATTCCCGGTCAAGTTGGACAGCCGGCCGTAATAATTCCATCGTCGAAGGTGCAACATACGAAAGCGAAGAATCCCATGTTGACGAAAATTTCGAGGAACGATCCCGCGCTGATACAATACGCTCGACAAACTTTCGGCACGTTAGACCTTGTCGAGGAACAATGGAAGAAGGCGGAGGATCATTACAAGGTAAGAGCGTTTTCTTTTGTTTATCGATATGAATCACCGAGGGGGGGGGGGGGGGACGGGGGGGCGTTTTTTCGATACTATTAAAATCTCCACGAACCGCTTCTCACTCACAGATAAACCTTCTCTATCAAAATTTATTGAGGAAAAGGGAAGAACTGAAACGCTTGGAGGCGCAAGGAAAGCACAAATACGAGTACGATAGCGACGAGGAAACCGAAGGTGGTACCTGGGAACATAAGCTTAGATCCGCCGAAATGGAGGCTACTCAAATGTGGGCAGAAGAATTAACCGCTCAAGCGGAAGGGAAACATCATATCGGTGACTTTTTACCACCGGATGAACTTGATAAATTCATGGAGCAATATAACGCGGTCAAGGAGGGAAGGGAACCCAATCTTGGCGATTACAAAGAGTACAAGCTTAAAGAGGATAACATTGGTGCGTTTAATTAAATATTTACACAACACGATACACAAACACAAGGCCTGTGCGAGGCACCGTTCGATTAATTTATAATCTCTACGCGCTAAAATTCTCGATTCCGTAGGATTTCAAATGCTGCAGAAACTTGGCTGGAGCGAGGGACAAGGCTTGGGGAGCAAAGGCAACGGTCGCATCGAACCTATCAATAAGTACACAACTGTGATTCTTACCGCGCGCATCCGCCGCGCATACATTACCATCTTTCAAAAGCAAGTTTACACGCGCATACTTATGCTTCTCCTCATACTCCCAAACTTTTGGTTTCACAGAGCAACAAATAGATTCGACAGTGCTGGTTTAGGCTCCGAAAGACCCGACGGTGTATCCAGGGACGACGACGAATTCGACGCGTATAGGAAGAGAATGATGCTCGCTTACAGATTTAGGCCTAATCCTTTGGTAACGATTATGCCCGATAAAAGAGAGCGATATGTGTATATACATATCAAGTTTCTCTCGCTACGACTAACTTGAATTTCCCTCTGTTTACAGAACAATCCCCGGAGACCATATTACTAATGTTGGGGAACGGGAGCGCGTCACTGCATCGTATTTATGGCATTATATATCGAAATTTTCTATTTAGTTAAAGAATAAATAGTCGGTTATTTTGTATATTTGAGATTCTGTAAGCGTACATATTACGCCTGAACGTGGTGCGTTCACCTGCTCGAAAAAGGGGGCAGTATAAAATTCAATAAACTAAATCCAGAGTTCGTTTATATCGGTGTAGTTGAGTACGCACGCGCATGTGCGCGATATCCTTCGGGTCGTGCCAATTGTGTACAATTTTCTTACAAACAGACCAATTTTAAAAGTCGTTTGTAAAGCATACTTGAAAATATTTTACCGTTTACTTTTATATACGCGCGATTCGCCCGAACGTTTGTTCGCAACGGCTCAAACTCGAACGTTCGCTGAAAGTCGGCGTTCGCTGTTTACATAAAGTTGAGTTGACAATAGATCGTGACTCGTATCCCCGTTTCGTTTAACCACCAACGAGAGGGTGTGTGCAAGTTTTTAACTTACAACATAATAACCAACCAGCGAACATAAAGGGGGGAGAGGGGGAATCGACAGCCAGTCGATCCTAATCATCGTATCAACCGAATAATACATAACATTACGTACATACTTCGAGGTCTGACTCGCTCTTCTCGACCTCTCGTCTCTACCATCTGCGAAACGAAAAACATTAAGTACTTACCCTAGTACAAAAGTCGACGAGCGAACCAGCAATTAATTATTTATAGATTAATTTTTATCGCTCCATAGATCACTACGTTCATTATTCCTTTCCATTTTCCTCCGATTCAATTTCTACTCAGTTTTCTATTCGTTCGTTCCCGAGGTCATCTTTGGAATTTCAATGCATACTTGGCGTCGTCGATGCGGCCTAATAATCATGGAATGCGTATTTCACGGTAAAACCAGGTAGGTACGTAAGTATGTATAATAAATGCGTGGTTGTTTCTCGACCAACGCGCGTTGTCGACGATTCGAATCCATATAGGTATACGTTTACCGCACGCGAGAAACCTGCCACAATGTAATCGTGTATAACGTACGCATATAATATGTAAATACCTAGCATATGCAAGAAACACATTTGTCAAACTAATCTCCGCGATGTCACGCTTGATGGTAAAAATGTGAACAAGATTTCACTCGTTATATAGCATCACGCGGTATCCGCATACCTGTAATACGCTCGATGTACTTACCGGTCATCTTTTCTCTCCTCAATCAAAGAGTAGAGTACCTAATCGAGTGACAAATGTAAAAGAAATTTTGTCGGATACCAATTGTCCTATGTGTGACGATTATCGGGCAGCCACAATATTTATGGACACGAACGAGCACGTGGCAATATATTAGTAAGTACATGCGTAGGTGGTATGTATTCGTAGAGTTGTTATACTCGATTCACGTTTCTATTTTATTCTATATACATGTTTACATTTCTATCCTATCAGTTTCGTTCGCACCAAAATATGTATATATAATCAAACGTGAACAAGGTTTGAAATGAACAGTGTGTATGCGTGTATGTACCTACGTGTACCTACGTGGCCCCACATTACAGTAGTCACACACTACCTTCGCGTGGCTTGACCAGTTTTACCGCGAAGCGGGTGACGTTTCATTCTCACACTACCGAGTACGAGTAGTCCAGCGTTGAACAATTTCTACTTTTCCATTAAAGCGATTACAATTACTACGTATGGCAATGTTTTATAGGTACATTACTAGTATAGAGCCGCGTACATACGCGATCCCCTTTCATCGACTTTCGGAATGCTAGGGGGTGTAGAGCAGCAATTTCGTCACAAACATGTTACTTGTCCGCGCTTCGGTAGAGTCGACACAATTTTTTTTTTTTGTAAACGTATCCGTCGCAGCTCACTGGCCAGACTTTATTACGCCAGTACGGCAAAGAACTTTTGATTCCGGGCTATATCTGTGGCCTTTCTTCTTGGTCCAACTATTCCCATTCTCGGTTTTGTCGTCACCTGCAGCAGGCTGCAGCGCGCGATCGAGAAGGGAGGGGTGGGGGGGGGGGGGGGGAAGGAAAGGGAAAGGAAAGGAAAGAAAAAAAAGAAAAGAAGAAGGGGAGGTGTACGTACCGGCAACCGAACGGAACGGAACAGAACGGATTCAAACGGATCGAATCGTTTCAGATCGGATCGCAGCTTTGCACGGCAGGGAAAGGACGACGGACAGAGAGACCAGAATGGTTGGTAGGTCAGTGGGGAGAGGGTATAGGTATATTCACTACTTCAGCGTGGACACGCGTATGTACGTGAAAGTAACTCTTACAGTTCAGCGGGGATCGTCGTGTACTTGTTGGTGTTTTATGGTGTCGATGGTCCCGTCGTTCACCGCGAAGCGAAGTTAAGATACGGTGCGCGCAGCGCGTACTATATACTTGACTTACTTTACCTACTGCTGTGGATTTTGGTCGCGGTCGACGAGGGACGAGAGCGGCCAAGTGAGAAACGCCACAGCGAATAGGGGGTGATGGTGAATCGTGCGTAATATCGAAACCGATATAGTAGATCCGACCAACAACAACAACGTAATCGCGGGAAAAGCACCGAATCCCGGAAAAACGTTTTACGATCGAACGATCGCGCACCAACGACAACCGATCGATAAAAATCGGTAACCAATTCCCGGAAATGGATACAGCACATTCGTCTTGAATTTGTTCGCCGAGTATGTAGTACCTCGCGTACGCGCGCGCGCACGTAATTCTACAACTCGAAGAGTACACACCGCCATTCGTAGTACCGCATCTCGAACGAAAGTGTGCCGATAAGTATAACTCGAGCTTCTCTTCGACATTTATATTCTCTTTCCTGTTTTCATTTCCTTTTCTCTTCATCCCTTATCCGTTTACCCGATAAACTGTGTGTGTGTGTGTGTGTGTGTGCGCGCCCGTGTCGACAAACGTGGAGGATAATCGCCGCAACTGCTGCTGCGTTCTGCATCGGGGAGGATAAAAGGTAGTGCGTGAAATCTATGTAGCGACTAAAGCAATCGGATATGTACCGTCGTCAACGATAAAAGAACCGTAAAATGTTGGAGAAATCATGTGGTTCTCTACCGCTGTAAACAGGGAAACCGGAAAGCGTAGAATCGATCGAGGAATCGAGCTCGAATCGTAACGTTCGAACGTTCGTTTCGATCGTTACAAGAACAAAGTTTTTGCGTCGGGAGTGCAACCGCGAACCGTCATTTCTCCTTACCGTGAAATACCCTCTATTCCCGCGTCGAAGTATCGTAATTTCGCTCGGTGGATCCGTCCGTTGTTCTCAGTGCATACGAATGGTGGTGGTATGATGCGTAGGTATATGTGAACGCGTCACTCGAAGAGAAGAGGAAGTTGTTGCGCGCGCGCGCGAACAGCTAATCAAGTTCAAAGTGATCACGCGTCGAGTGTGTCGGTATGTGTTTTTAAAATCGGATATATCTGTTCCGTATTTAATTCTTCTCCATAATCTTCTACTTTTTCCATGCACTTCTTCTTCGTGGCGTTCGTCCTCTTCTTCCACTTCTTCTACGTTTCTTGTTCCTCCTTCTTCTTACACACACACCTTCCCTTCGTTATCACCGTTGGCATCGCCATTATTAGACTCGACCGCTTCCTTATCTATCGTATCCCTTTTGCCCTATCGATTTTTCGATTATGAGAGAGGCTGTAATCATTACCGCCGCGTGCCTATTGGGTTTCGTGTCCGCTGGAAGTCCTAGACTGCCCAGGACCTCTGCCGACCAGCGTAACATCCGTAACGTCGGCGGTAACGATGGAGGCAACGTCACTGGAAATACGATGCCGGCACCTACTATCCGTAATTCTCAACGAAACAGGTATGTTCGTATGGCCGTATTGGCTGTATGCTCGTACGCTCGTACGCTCGTACGATAAACACACACATCCTTTCCCCTCTTTGTGTTCGTTAACCATAGGATTCGGTAGGGAAATAGGATACATCTACCGTAGGTACCTACCGTATAGAATATTTTTACCGAAATTCCAACCCGTACGCCGCGTACGGGTGGACAGGAATTTTATACAACATTCGGGGTTTCTTATTTCCTCGCGATCGCACGCAACCCTCGCACGTAGATGCCTACCAATATTTTCTTTCGCTACCTATACTCCTCTCATCGATCGATCGATGTACGCAAACCATTATCGAACGAAAAAGATTAACCCAACCTAACAAAACCCACCGAAGTCAATCGAAGCGGTCTCGACTCGGTTCTCGACTTGGCTTCTACTTAGTTCCGAGAAGACACAACGTCGATACATACACGCATACAGTACCCATAAGTAGCGTAAAAGTTGACGAATCGACTTGTCCGAATCGGAAAGAAATAATTGTCGCGAGATTAAACATCAGATTCCGCGACCGTAAGAAATCGAATCAAGAATTTCCGCTATCGTACGCGAGCTTGCTCGCGTACATATGTTTACGTACTCTCATTTTTCTCGCTTTCTCTTTGCATCCTCTCTCGATTCGCATGGCGCGCAACAGTCTACACCTATAGGGTAGATGTCCCAATTACCGCCACATTAAGCTCATCGCGTAACTTTCGTTAATTATTTCAGAAGTTATTTAGCCTCAAAATCATTCCAAGTTGCAGCATACCGATGCTTAAGAACTCTTTTATCTAAGAAATTTTTTTTATAGTATAAACAGTATGTTTTAATTGCTAATTAATTGAAAAAGTATAAGGAAGTCCAATGTCCCTAAAACTGTCATTCACCTTTTAATATTAATTTATAAATATCAATATGCGATGCTTCTCTATTATTATCCAACACGGAACCCTAATTTAACATTAAAATTTTTTTCCCTTACGATTTTGCACGCATTATTTCACTATTAAGTAAAATAATTATAGCGACAGTAATAAAGGGACACTGTCAGTAATTGGGACTGGATCTACCCTAATACCAGCTGTACCATTATAAATTCTCGCGTCTCGCGTTGTCTCGCGCGTTGCGCTGTCGCACAGTCGACCGACGCTGGTGATCTCCGCTCATGTAACTTGACGAAACATCGCGAGACGTTTCCTTTTCGAATAGGAACAGACCTTGTACAGGGAGCCGCGTTTGGTACTTGATAAAAGGAGAAGTATAGTACTTTTATCACTTACGTAAGGAAGCTTACTAATCTTTCGGGTAGTCAGTACAAGGTAGGTAGGTGGTGTACCCATGTACCTAATCGAAAGAAATATTCCACGCTCCACCGCCTTGTTTCGTTCTGTCCGTCCACCAAAGTAATTAATTCTCCCATTTAATTTCGCGGTACGTTAACCATTTTGGATTCGGTGAAAGCATTTCAGCAGGCGACCGGTACACGAGTCGCGTCGACTCTTCTCTCTTTTACTTTCCGTTCGCTCGCATGCATACCCGGGGATTTAACGATCGACCCCCTCCCCCCCTCTCTCTCTGTCAAGCTTTCGCGCATTCTCACGCATTATACGCGTAGATGCTTGACGAAAGTTGCCCATTATTAGTTGGCAGCATTAGCTGCAGCGGAGATGCAGCTACACGCGCCCGCACGAAAGCAATGGATCGAACTTGTAAAGAATCGTAGAAGCATATCGTTTTCCTCGTTGCTCCGTTTTAACGTTCATCGAATTCCAGTTTTACTAGAATAATTTGTTTCCGCTTTCTCTCCCTCCCCTCCCACAGCTACATCGCGTTCTCGCTCGCTCTCGCGCGCCCTTCTATCGCAAAAATGAAGGAGTTTGCAACTTTTCCTTTCACTTTGTTATCGCGGAGCACACAGAGGTTACGTAGATGGGATTGTGCCGATAATACTTGGGATTATGCGGCCAAAGTACGACCAAAAGTTATACCCACGTACTATGGGATTGTGTTTTTAGTAGAGCTGTTGTGGTCCCTGTAGCAGTTTGTCTTTGTCGATACCGGTAGAAGGACAGAGAGAGAGAGAGAGAGAGACAAGGGAACGAAAGGAGAAGCGATCGCGGATCACAAGGATAGACCGATGCCTATTTAGTGGGGCACTGGTTCTCCTTTGATCGCGTAACAAATCTGAGCTCTAGTTATGACAATCGGATTGCGCAAAAGCTCTCTACCAGATTCCTCGGAACGCACGAAAGAATGTGGGAACGCTGATCAGGCCATATATATATATATATATATATATATATATATATATATATATATGAAGCGTGTCGTATTAGCTACTTACCATACATACATATATATATATCTACGTTTATCGGAGGATCCCTTTTGACGTCCGGGCGAGTTTAGGCTCGCTTCATGGTGATAGCTACCTATCGTTTCACGTCTTCCTCTCTCGCAGTATTCTGTTCTTTTTCACGCGCATGCCCACAGGTATGCATATTTCCGGTGACGGAATGTCGCTCGTTCCGCGCGTCAAAGCATTCCGCTTCCACTTTTCCACCTGTCAGTTCCTACTCTTTATCGCGTGGCTTCGTAACAGTTGTTCCAAGCAAATAATTATAATGGAATAATACGCACAACCACCC
Source organism: Andrena chrysosceles (assembly GCA_963855975.1). NCBI lineage: Eukaryota > Metazoa > Arthropoda > Insecta > Hymenoptera > Andrenidae > Andrena > Andrena chrysosceles. The sequence goes on along the minus strand of OY979766.1, from coordinate 406,909 downwards.
AGCCCACTTTCACCGCGAAGCCGAGGATGCGAAAAGTGTCAATCTTTTCGCAAGATGGAAAGCCTATCAAACCGTTTACTCGCTAAAATACATTCTTCTCCGAGTAAGTTTCGTTACGCGTATTAAGAATACGAATCACCCTCTGATTTATCGCCGTTACACGAATAGTACATAGTTTCGACGTTTCTGTATATCCGTCCAACGTAAACCGGAGGGGAGAATGGGTCGACGACGGTCACTTAAGTAACAAGTATAATAAATCCAACATACAAGGTGCAATATTTCTTGAAAATCATTTTTTTGTAAACTCAGACTGTCAACTTATTCGTAGGATACGAAAATAATTAATACCGTATCGACTTATTCAATACAATTACAAGATACAAAAAATATGTGTTTGACCGCCATTGTTCCCACATCCGCGGGGGTAATAGCGGTCATTTTTCACATACGTATCCGTCCGCCGAGACCCATCCACAACATTTTAGAACGAGCCAAACCGATGGCAAATAATACACTTGTACGCTGCTGTTTCAAGCGTTGGGCGGAAGCCCAATTGGCTTTTCCGCTCGTTCCAGGGCGTATTTTTTTGCCATTATGTACGGAATAAAATTCTTCCAACGAAGAAAGATACATATTTTTATTCTACGCCGAGGAGGTAAGTGGTAATCACGTTGCGGACGCTAACCGTCAAGCTGACCGTCATTGCCCACCCACGTTTTCATTGATAAAACTGAAGATCACATACACTGTAGAGTGGGTAAAGAAAAAGTATCGGCACACTTTTTAAAATCGCATAACTTTTTTAGAATTGGCCCAAACGACACGAGTTTGACATGAGCAAAAAAAAAAAATAGTAAAGGCAGTTTTTTCAACTATTTCTTCCGAGCCTGTACTGAAAATTTAAAAATCCCGTTTGTAGACTCGAGTAAGCTGAAAATTTCATCAAAATCGGTTATAACGGTGCTCGGAGCATGATAAATGCTTAAATATCGTAGAATAAGGTTGAGAATCGCGAAAATTCCCGAAATCAACGATATTTAAGCATTCTCAGAAAAAATAGTTGAAAAAACTGCCTTTACTATTTTTTTTTTGCTAGTCCGACAAATTGCATTTTTTTTCAAAACTACGAAACACGTCACGTGGAAAACTAATCCTCCTAGCTTCCAAAAAAAAAAAATCATGTCGTTTGGGCCAATTCTAAAAAAGTTATGCGATTTTAAAAAGTGTGCCAATACTTTTTTTACCCACTGTAAACAAAATTAAATACATTTATATTAAATTTGATTCTAATCCTATCGTCCATAACAAATAGCGCGAAAAATTTCAGCGCGAATAATGCGCTGCTGGAACAAAATGCTCTCTCTCACTCTATCACGCCAACTTCAATCGACCGAAATTATTTTATCGAAACATATATAAACTAAAAGATCAAGGCTATCCCCGTGTTAGCCTTTGTTCCATCTAAATTGCGTCGGACAATTTCGGGTTACAGATAAATTGAAAAAGTATCACGGACCTAACCTGCATCACCAATTTTCCCCGAGTTTACCCTATGTATAAAGTAAGTGGTGCCTACTCGCCGGCGGCGCCCATACCCATCTACCAAACAAGTGGGTACCTACTAACCTGCGCACGTAGTACCTACATGTACTTGCACGCAATTCCATTCCGGTTAGGTACAAATGTACAAATGTACAAATACATGTGTAGAGATTGTAAAGCAATTTGTACGCGCGAAGAAGGGGACAAACGAATTCTGTACCGCAAGACCTATTCCCCAAGGTTCGCTCCTTGGCGATTTTCTTCCGCTCGCTACCTATAAACTATCGATGCTACTTGCAAGAGAATCTTATACACATACCTATATAGTAGAGGTAGTAGACACATAATCCTATCGCGACAAGTAAGTAAGATTCGAAAGGACCGTGGTAAGAGAGTACGAGAGTACGACTACAGCCGACCCCTACCTACGATCAACCTATGATTGTGTAAAATTCAAGGCACACTTACACAGCGTATATCGTAATAGGAGAAAGGATACATCCGCTCGCAAGTTGTTACAGATCAAACTCTATTTTAAGTGCTATACAGTTTTGGGGGGGAGGTGCGTCGATCCCCCTTGAAAACGGTTTTAATTTTTTTTGTTTTAATTTTCCTTGCCAGCAACACTAGTTCTTCGAGGCACACGAGATATTTCTCCACTACCGTTTCGCTTAAAATACTATTTTCAGAGAACAATATCTCTTCAACGTTTTCGAGGTAATAGTTTCGACTTTGGAATCGAAATTGCAGCGGATCGAAAATCTGGACAAAGCGGTGGAACATCTAACGAGAAGAGTGGAAGCTTTGGATTCCCGCGTTAACGATAATATCGATAAGACCGACGCGGTTATTACGAAACTACGAACGCTGGATCTGAAACTGTTTAATTCCCAAGCATCGTTCTTGCCAAGCGAACCTGTCCACTCGGCAACAACAACATCCAAGGATCGAATGGACATCAAACTCGAAAGCGGTACGTACGCGACAACAAAACACAACTCTCGTCACGCTGTTATAACGTTTACACGGTCACGTATTTTTGTGCGGCGATATACAGTTCCGACGATGCAAGCGGCGATTCATCGGGAGCAGCGGGGGAATCTCGGCGAGAAATTGCTATCTCTAGATCAAAAGGTCTCCGACATAGATAATAAACTGGCAGATCTAAAGAATCAACTGGACACTAACTACTTGTTACAAAACGACGACATAAATGCAGAAGCCAGCGAAAAGAAGCCAGTCGGTATGAGCGTAATCGAAATCACGAAAGCGATGAGTAACGAAGTGATAAATCACATAACGATCGAAATAGAGAATCTAAGACAAGCCACTGGCAATATGGATAGAAAATTACAGTTCCATATGAATTTAGTTTCCGATCATTTGGGAGCCGTTTATAGCATGATGACCGACGTTCACGACGCGATACGCGCGAGAGGAGATGCAGCAGCAGCAACCGATGCCGAGCGGATCGTTAATCGTACGACGACGACGACGCCGACGACGACGACGACAACACCGACCACATCCACCACAACAACCGAGTCATCATCGAGACAAGTCGATAAAATCGATCGTCTCGTGGAACAGATGTATCCGATGTTGACCGTCTCCGAAAAAATGGACGAAGTTTGGAACGTCGTGGTAATGTCTCTTGGAGCAAATCGATTATATCGACTCACTGGGAACACTATATTCGGTCGATGATGGAATCGCGAAAATTTTTTTTATATAGATGGAAAGTGTACGTCACCACGGTCACAAAAAAATATAAATTAAGGCTGCCGTCTCAGCGGGCCTCGAACGCGCGCGTACGCTCGCGCGAGCTAGGAAAAACGTGTACGCGTATACGCGCGCGTATAGCAAACAAACCGTAAATTACAAATTTCGTCCCGGAATCGACAACAACTGGATGGAAAGTTTTCGCGGGTATAGTTGCCTCCGGTATCCCAGACAGCACGCAGAGACATCCTTAAAGATATCTTAAAGACGTCTGGAGTCGGACGTTCCACAGACGTCTTTAAGACGTCCGTGAACGTCGTTTTCGACGTCTTATACAAAAGTCTTCGGCACGGCTTCTGTCACGACTCGAGACGTCTTAACGATGTTTTCAAAGACGTCTTACAGACATCTTTAAGATGTCTTTTCTCGGACGTCTTAAAGACGTCTTTATCAGGTCCAGGTTCGGAAAAAAAAATTGACATTGACAAGAGAGGGGGGGGGGGGGGGGGGGGGAATCGAACCTAGGACTTTCCGTTTACGGAGCAATCGTTATTCGCACCTACCCGATACATACTTTCTTATAAACACTTTCACATTCTAGTTACATATATATATATATATATTGTATTAATCGTTTATAAAGAACACGCATTACAGCGAAATTATTTATAGAATATTATTATTATATGTCTTTATTGGACCATGACGATCACGATATAACAATAATTCGTGAATAGGCGAGGTTCGGCACAAGCGCTGCTCTACAATTACCTAACCTAATCGTCGTTCGACCTCTAGAGAGACTCGTTTCACACACCGTCATATATAATTTGTATCGAAGAAAAATCGACAAAACAAATGTACGATAATCGCGTTACTATACGTTTAATAGTCCATACAAATGGTGGAAAAATTTGCAAATCTTTGCGCCGGTCCTGCCTTCCCGCCTTAAGATCGCTTTTTACGGACGCCCCATTCGGACGACATTTCACCGACGTCTTTAAGGTGTCTTTCGACAGACCGCATCCGTGAGATGTCTTTCGACAGACCGCATCTGTGAGATGTCTTATGACAGACATCTTTGAGACGTCTCATGAGCATTTTAAAGACGTCTCGAAGACGTCTCGTGGATGTCTCAAAGACATCTTAAAGACGTCTTTCGCACGTCCGTACGACGTCTCAAAGTCATGTCTTTGTCACGAATCAGGACATTCAGACGTGCAAACGTAAAAAACAGACGTCGCGCGCTGTTTGTGTTGGGTAGGCATCTATATGTTGGACGGGTCTGTTGCGTTCGAATGCTAATAACCACCGTACGTTGAAATAATAATGAATTTATGACTCGAAAAGTGACAGAACGAGGCTCGAGCGTACACCATTAGCGTCGCCAATGCGGGGAAGCCTCGAAGCCTCGTTCCGTCGCGTTTCGAGTCATAAATTCATTATTATTTCAACGTACGGTGGTTATTAGCATTCGAACGCACCAGACCCGTCCGCGCGGATGCCTACCGGAGGCAACTATACCCGCGAAAAACTTTCCATCCAGTTGTCGATTCCGGGACGAAAGTTGTAATTTACGATTCGTTTGCTATACGCGCGCGTACACGTACTTGCTTTTCCTAGCTCGCGTAAGCGTATACGCGCGCGTTCGAGGCCCGCTGAGACGGCAGCCTTAATTAAAAATGCTCCTAAAAGCTGGTTGCCGATCGTTGAAAAATCAACAAAGGTGGGAACAGGGGGAAGAGGATTTTAAAAATGAGGGAAAGAGATCGACAACACCGTCGGTTGAATTTTAATTATCTCTATCGTACGAAAATACATTGTATTAAATTAACGATGACAGAATAATGATAGATAACAATTAGAAAAAAATTAGTGGTAATAAATAAAATTAACGATAATACTATTGAAATCACAACGGGCTAATTTATTACGACTCATTGTTTTTGGACGGTCGAAGGTTCGCCGCTTCGAATAGTCATGCGTGTTTACTACATAATTTTTAAATTCGAAACAATACGCGAGCTTCTTCTCGCTATCTAGAATCTCTTTATCTCGAATCTATATTATCGTTTCAATCGGTTTTTTAACCCTTCTTGTCGAACAAGATTATCATAAATGTAATGGTTAATTACCCCCACTGTTGTGATTTCAATAGTATTATCATTAATTTTATTTATTAGCATTAATTTTGTCGTAATTGTTATCCATCATTAATCTATCATCGTTCATTTAATATAATCATTTAGTATTTTCATATAATAGAGATAATCAAAATTTCAACAGACGGTGTCGTGTCATTCCGTTTCCCTCATTCATCTTCCTTCCCCTGTTCCACCTTTGTTGATTTTTCTTAGGTCAGACCTGCTTTCGAGAGCATCTTTAATTTACATTTTTTGTAACCGTGGAGACATATTCTGTCGATCTATATACAAAAAAAATCCGCACGATTCCATATATAGTGTTCCGAATAGTACGTTCCTTAAGTACAGTAAGGGACAAGGTTCATTATCGTATCGTATCAAAACGTCTAATAAACAAACATTCGGGGCTAGGTTGGCACGAAAAGTTCCGTGGACGATCTTTTGCCGAAATCAGACGAGTTGCTTACGCAAACACAAAGGCAGGAGAGAGCGATCAGCGAGATCCACGCGGATTTGAGATCGAAAACAAACAAGATCATCGAAAACTTGGAAGGAGTGGAGAATAGGTTGAGAAAGCAGGAGGACGACGTCGCTACGCTCGCCCAGCATCAGCAGCGGCCAATACCGGCGGAACTGCTGCTCGATCCGACGATCGATCGACTCGTCGAATACGATTCGAGTAGGTGAGTGTGTTCCGCTTAAAAAATTTCTCCACTAGTCAATTTGTACGTAAACCCTAACCCAGATCCGATCCTTTTAGTCACATTCTTTATGAATTTCTTTCTTTTTTTTTGCCTAGATACGTCGGGTTGTTATCGGAGGATATTACACCCGACACCACCACCGTTCCGCCACCAGTGACGCCAACCACAGCAGTCACCGGTGTTTCATCGGTGTCGATGTCCATGTCCTCGTCCATCTCGTCGAATAGTATCGCGCCGCACAATAATTCCAGCAATCCTAACAATGTTAATAGTGGTTCCTCCAGCAGTAATCTCCCCAATTCGATTACAACCCAACAACAACAACAACAACAACAACAACAACAACAACAACAACCATCGTCGACCTCGCAGAGATCATCGACCAAGAATCGCGGGGTCATATTCCCGAGCGTGAAAAACAAACCGAGCCCAGCAAATTCCACTTTCACCACTGATACATTTTTCAATTATAAGGATATCAAGGTAAAAATTCCAACGAAACGTTCGAAGGTACGCGTCCAGACGTTGCGCAACGTGCGCGCGCGAGACACACGCCTCGCGCGCCCGTTGGAAAGTCTTTCGAGGGAGAGAGAGACTACCATCGACGCGAACGATTCCAAAGCAACTCTACGAGCTACCTCGACGAAAATTGCTCGCGCAGGGTGATTCTCTCCAGCTACGCCGCAGCAGCCCGTGGCGAGGACACACCAGCCTCTGCGGTGCCCCACGCGATTTTTATGGCTTTCGACCCTCGAAGGGTTCGTGGAATACCAAATAAAAATTTGTGAAATCTCCGACTTTCGCGTTTCTCCGTCGGATCATTGCGAAAACGACGACAATGGATTCCATGGCGTTCCGTCGATCAACCCTCCGGAGGTCGCGGTCGATCCGACACAGATATACATGCGTATATCTTTTCTTGAATATTTTTAAACGGGATAGCAGTCTGGATCCGAGCGATGTATATATATATATATATTTGTAGAACGAGCGAATGTGTCTCGAACAACAGCGCGACACTTTGTTTCGGTGAGGGGGGGGGGGGGGGGGCTGTAACGTTCCTGTTTAAAAATATTCAGTAAAATATATATGTATAGGTACACATGTATGTGTACGTGTCGGATCGACCGCGACCTCCGGAGGGTTAAAATCATCATACCTACCAAATATCATGCAAATCTGACTACTTCGACACAAGCTATCTGTCTATTCCTTATGTAAAGTAAGTAGTCCGATTTACACGACATTTGGCATTAATTTCGATCGGGGAAAACCCCAAGGAATCCATCGGCGACACTTCCATTCGTATCGATGCGATAAGGAATAAAGGAATTATTTCATTTGTAAAACAGATAGGAAATACAGAGTGCGATATCGGAGCTACGCTCGTCAAAGAGACGCGCGCGGGCTGGTACCTACCCCGTGGCGAGGACAGACCTTCGCAGTGCCTCACGCGATTTTTATAGCTTTTCGAAGCCTCGAAGGGCATCGGATCAGAGTCCCCATGAAGAAACACTGAGATCCGACGATGAAACGCGAAAGTCGAAGATTTCACAAATTTTTATTTGGTATTCCACGAACCCTTCGAGGGTCGAAAGCCATAAAAATCGCGTGGGGCACCGCAGAGGCTGGTGTGTCCTCGCCACGGGCTGCTGCGGCGTAGCTGGAGAGAATCACCCTGCGCGAGCAATTTTCGTCGAGGTAGCTCGTAGAGTTGCTTTGGAATCGTTCGCGTCGATGGTAGTCTCTCTCCCTCGAAAGACTTTCCAACAGGCGCGCGAGGCGTGTGCTTCGCGCGCGCACGCCGCGCAACGTCTGGACGCGTACCTTTAGAATATTGTGCTCTTGGCCATTTAACCAGTCTCTATCACGCGCGCGCGTTTCCTCGTTCGGCAACTTTTGTGATATAGAGGTACTACTCGCGTGGTGGTTCTCAAGTAGCTGCCGTTAAACGCTTTTAACGAAAGTAAATAATGCCAAAGGTGAAAATAGATAGGTACGCGCGAATATCGAAAAGGAAATGTTCACGCTCGCGAGTTATGCTCGCTGGGTTACGGGGGGGGGGGGGGGGGGGCAACGAACGAACGAATTTCCGCATCTGGACGAATCGCGCGCGTTCGGACAACTATTTAGCAACGACGCGAAAGTCGCTATATCGGATATACTACTTATATATACTCGCTTACCGAAATTAAAAGCGGTCAACTCGAACGTGATCGAACGCGATCGATATCGCGTTACCCGCCTCCCGTACACTTGGAGCATATAAACACGGAGGAAGAGCATGCGATAGACGAAGGAATGCGTAGACGGCGATACAGAGAGAGAGAGAGAGAGAGAAAAAGATATACAGGAGGGGGACACCCCCTCTCTTTCTATCATCGAAAAAAGAAAAAACACTGCCGCCCCTGACGCTAGAAAAAAAAAGAGGGTGTGTCCCCCTCCTGTATATCTTTCTCTCTCTCTCTCTCTCTCTCTCTCTCTCTATCGCCGTCTACACATTTTTTCGCCTATCGCATGCTCTTCCTCCATGTTCGTATGCTCCAAGCCCGTACACGCGTACAGAGAGATCCAACTTTACGACGTTTCTTCCATCATCGCCACGCATCGAGGGGGCGATTCTAATCCAAAATCCGAAACAAGTAATATCCGTCCACGTACGTATTATTACAGGGTTACTCGTGCGTGGATTTACTAAACGCCGGCATGAGAGACAGCGGTGTCTACTATCTTCAAATACGCGGCACCACCTACTGGTTCCTAAAAGTATTTTGCGAACAAGATATCGCCGAAGGAGGTTGGACGGTAAGTGGATATCGCGCGGGAATCCGGACTAGGTAGTACCGCCACCCCAACAGGAGGGTGGTTCTCTCGCGGTCCATCGATCGTATCGAAAAATATGTTTGCACAGGTCGTTCAAAGGCGAGACGATTTTGGAGAACCAAGAGAAAATTTCAATCGAGATTGGGCCGATTACAAGAACGGGTTCGGCGATCCTTCCAGAGAGTTTTGGCTCGGCAACGAGAACATATACATGTTGACGAATAACGAAGATTACGCGCTTAGAGTGGAGCTCGAAGATTTCGAAGGTAACAAAAGGTAAAATTGCACGCGCATCTGGCATTTTGTAAAAAAATCTCCCTTATTATTCGATACCATTCGACCACCACCACCATCGTGCGCACACAATGTGGCGCGAGGAGCGACGGTGTACCCCCCTACGGTATATTTCTACGAATTAATTCCTTTCTCAGGTACGCACAGTATTCTCATTTCAAGATCTACTCGGAAGCCGAGTATTACAAATTGGAGATCGACGGGTACGATGGAAATGCCGGAGACTCTTTAAACGATCCTTGGTACGGTTCCAATAACAGTCCCTTCTCGACGTATAACAGGTACAAAAAAATTATGCGATCGCACTCGAAGAATTTGATACGAAAATGTCGCAGGGGCGGGGGGGGGGGGGATGCACCTTTCCAATCGATCACCGCACTTACAATCGCTTTTACAGGGACAACGACAGATCATCGTTGAATTGTGCTTCTATGCTGAAGGGTGGATGGTGGTGGAAGTCGTGCGGACGAGGATTAAACGGCCTTTACTTGAACGATCCCCAGGATTTGACCGCCCGACAAGGTCTGGCATTTACCACTTGGCTTCTACTTGTTATACCTGATAACACGAGATATATATTCTTTTCTCTCTCTCTCTCTCCCTCTCTCTCTCTCTCTCTCTATGTGTGTGTTTTTACCAAAGGTATCGTGTGGTTCCGTTGGAGAGGCTGGGATTACACTCTGAAACGCGCCACGCTGATGATCAAACCCAAAGGACCCACAGCGGCGGTGTAGATTATTAGGAGAGAAAAAAATTTCTAGAACAGAAAGGCATATATTATAGACGAAATATTTCAACTCGCGCTATGCGTAGGTAGTAGTGTTACAAGCTTTTGTACCTAGGCGGTGCAATTCTCCGTAATTAGCAAATTTTGTTCCACTACAAAATTATTGAAAGTGCGAAACTTATTTCTCGGAGAACCGTATATCTGTCGCGTATCTCGCCATGGTTCGTAAATATAATGTATTTTCGGTAATTATTTTTACTTTAGCGAAATCCTCACTCGGCACTCGGTCCTAGTTTCCAAGATATCCGCTAAAATATTTATAGTAAATTTCTTGCTTCGGGGGTTATAATTCGGGTTAGGACCTTGAAATATGTTGTCAAGGTCATCATTCGGAACAACTTTTCCCTTTTACATGTCACCGCCGCCGCCGCCGCGCTCGACCTTCGTTTCCAAGATATTTGCGGGAAACTTTGATCGGCTTCGAAATTCCGACGCAACGCGGCATTCCACCTTCACCCACTTGTTCCGGGCATTAACCAAGTTCGGTATCATATATATATATATATATATATTGGCCGGTGAGTTTCGCGAGGAGTATTCTCCCATCACACACCGTTCGTTCGCCTCGGTGCTCCTTTTCTCAACGTTCTCCGACTCGCCCCCCTGTTCCATCTCGCTCTCGCCTTCGCCGGACAAGAGTGAGCCAGAAATGGTGGGGGGGGGGGGGGGGATACTGCCAAGATTCCGGCGCGTAGGCCAAACCGAACCGTTAGCGTAGAAATACACACGTCAGGATATAGGTGTGCGTTAGCAACGAAAACAATTCAGGAGCTTTCTTTGGTCCGAAAGATCGTTTCTTTCTCGATAGAGTTTCATCTCGTATCGGTCTACGCATAGCTTCTTAACGCACACAACTTTTTACGTTAAGAATAACTAACGGTAGAAACGCTGCTAGAGGTTCAGTGGCGGAGCCGAGCAGCGTTCCCGTTACCCCCCACCGTACCCTGCGACACAACCACGCGCAACTCCAACCAACAAATCCGCGATCGTCGTTGGATGATGGTGGTGGTGGTGGCACAGAGATTTCTCCTCGATCGCTGCTCGCGAAACCGAACTCTCACCGACCGATAGGTATATTCGATACCGACCTTCGAATAGTATTATTGGTTGGGGCTAGATTAGCGCAAGGATACACACGCACCCAGATTCGCATGGCGAGCGAATCGATGCGAGGTGGGGGGGGGGGGGGGGGGGTGTCGACGGGAGGCCCCAAAAATTATTTGAAACAAAAATCTTTACGCGACGTGCGCGCTAGTCTACACCGCATTCCATAGCGGAGCATACCGACGCCCCTACCGCGATTCGCGACCGATCTGCGCAGCTCCCACTACTAACCCACAGATCGAACCGCACGCGATTGGTCATGGTAATTTCCGAGGAATAACGCGGGACCTGGCGGCCGTTGTCAACCTAAACAGTGCGTGGAAAAGTTAACAGAGAGAGAGAGAGAGAGAGAGAGAGAGAGAGAGAGAGAGAGAGAGAAAGTAGAGGGCCACGCGACGGAGACAAAAACATGGGCGGTCAAAAGTGGAGGAGTCGAGCGTAGCAACACCTCCCGAGGGTCGTGCCCGCGCGAAATCGGTATGCTCTATCGTGAAACGCGGTATAGCCCCAATCTATAGGTAGGGTAGACGTACCATTCGTGGCCACTTTAAGGATTTCCGTACCATTCGCACGTACGTAACTTACAAAAGAATACGTACACAAAAATAAAAAGAATATATCAGTGTGATCCAAAATCCACAGATAATTGAAATATTGTACGTTGAACGATGTTTTAAACGTAATTATTTAAAAAAAATCATTGTATTATCGTGCCGGACTGTTTCGCACCGTTCGTGGCTACGTATGATTATTTTAAATAAAACGGGACAACGAAACAGTAGAAATGGTGTGGCCAACATAACCCATCCTTGGACAGCTTACTTTCATTGTAACGAAAGCGAACTAAGAACACTTAATATATCGGAATAAATAAGACAGTGCAGTGGCCACGAATGGGGTACATCTACCCTACTAATAATCGGGACGAGTTGAAAAGTAGAACGCTGCGTTCCGGCGGAATAAGTCGACGAGAAGTTTTTAGCAAATATCTCCGAAACGAAAGTCGAGCGCGGCGGTAACACGTATACCGTATAGCTGGAAAAGTTCTTCGGAACGATTACCTCGACAACATATTTCAAGGTGTCGTCACAATCGGCGAAGAATCGCTAAAGTAAATAATTACCTCATTTTCCATCCAACTACGTGCCGGCTATAATCTTGTCAGATCAAAATCATGGAAAACAATCGAACGCGCGGCTCGCGGAATCAACATTTTCGATCCCCTTGCGAAAAATTGTTTAAAGACAAAGGCCTAAACGCACCGCGAAAGAAGGGTGCTGCTGTTCGTCGTTCAACGCGATAATACGTTTTTAGATACAGTATTGTCTCCCTATGTGCCCGATTTGGTGTACGCGTTGCGAACTTGTCGCTATTATCTCCACCACTTCTGTCTCACTCTTGTCCGGCTAAGGGTACGTTTATGTTGGAGCTGTGATAATAGCGAAGAAAGAGAAATTTTTGTTTCTCGACGCTTTTATCGTTGGTCATCTATATAGTCATCTCGCTCTAAAAGTCGCTCAGATCGTTCATCGCAGCTCCAACATAAACGTACCCTAAGGCGAGAGGGAGATTCCGGAGGGAACACTCGGAATCAGGGATCTGAACTCTCTCCGAGTGCCCAACGCCGGTCCCGATCAGCGGGTACATACGGAGACAATACAGTACTTGGAAACTTTTAATTACGTTTTCCATCGTGTGGACAAACAGCATCGAGAAACGACGACGATTCAATTTCGCGCCATGGTCGTCGATGAACGCGGAACACGATTAGAGGTATCCAATTATGTTTGCATTTAATCGAAAAATTCGCCAATCGCGAGGCGTTTCATTGTAAATAATTATATAACAGTACAAGCGTCCTTGTGAACTGTAAAAAGTATAGCTATTAAACGGGAAACGAGAAAGGGGTAGGTTTACACGCGTGTGTCGACGCATTTAGGATTTTTTTCATCAAACACGTAGGAAGACGATTAGTTGTTCGCTTTCGATTAAAAAGAAACACAAACGACAGATGCGTATGCTACGCGCGAACTTGGGAGGAAAACAAGGCGCAGCTTTTTAATCGGACGTTGAGTCGCGCTTTACTCTTTCGTCATTTACTCCAGCGAAGATCGGGTGGCGGTCCGAGGACGCTAGCGTCCGTACCTAGTGTCTTCCACACGTGCGTTGCGTGAAATAGAGGGTGCGCTCGAAGAGGTGAACGAAGCGGCGGGCACGTCACATGGATACGCAAAAACCTCCGATAGTAGCGCGCGAGTAGGCTCGTACCCTTAAGGTGAAGTTCCACGTGGCTCGCGTGGCTCGCCGACTCGCGCGCTCGCCAAGCCGACTCGCAACGAACCCCAATGGACGCGAGCCGAGCCACGCGAGCCACGTGGAACTTAAACTTTAGGGCCCAAGAGCACACCACTATCTCAGAGGTTTCCATATCCGTGGCATGCCCGCCGCTTCATCGGCTTCGAGCACCCTCTTCCACGCGACACGTGAAAGACGCTATGGATGGTGGCTCGTCCTCGGACCGAGCCAACCTAATCTTCGCTGATTCACTCCAACACTCGATCCCGAGTGTTAAACGATGATACCCGTAAGCGCCCACAAGACACGTCCAGTTCAGATACTTTGCGTAAAGCAAGACAGATGAAACGAGTGACACACAAAAATATCGTGGAGCCACAATATATACTTGGGGTAAACTCGGGTAAATTGGTGATTGGTTTTTTGAATTTCTCCAACAACTGCCGAAATATTTACAATAGTCTGAAAGTGAGTGTCTCTGTAGGAAATACAACGATGGGCCAGACATCACACACTCGGAGAGACAAACGACGATAGGTTAACAGAAATTTACTAATTATATTTAATCGAAAATGTACAAAACTAGCAAAATACCCCCGCGCTTCGCTTCGGGCCTGTAAAAAGAGAGATATCGAGGACTCTATGAAAACACATTTTACCCCTTCTCACCACCCCTTTTGGGGGGATGGTGATTTTCATAAAACGCTTCCCTAGTCATCTACTACTATTTTATTGAAAAAATCATTATTTAAAGAAAATATAAAAACGTTGGAACCTTCCTCTCGTCAAAGGGGAACGTCAAGTGATGTTACGCACACACTTGTGGCTACAGTTCATATTTATCGAATGAAACCGCATTTCCAAGTATGCAACTTTAATTTTAATATAATAGTATAAAAGATTACGTTGTCGTCACGACCGACTCTGGTTATTCGGGGTGATGGTGTAAATCTCTGGTGATACTTTTTTTATTTTATTTTATATAATTTTAAATTAGTTTACATTAGTTTACATTATTTTAAATTATTTTAAATTATTTTAAATTATTTTATATTATTTTAAATTATTTCATATTATTTTATATTATTGTTATTTTGCGTATAATCAATCGTTTCACGATCGTTGGATATGCGAGACGCAAGGAAACACGGTATTATCTGGTAATTGCCCTCGGAATTTCTCAAACAGCACAATCAGAAGAAAAAAAAAACACAGATTCGGGCGAACGAATAATAAGAATTTAGTGACTTTTCGTAAGCAAAAAAAATAACACCGATGCCTCATTGTATGATAATTTCAAGACTAACACTTGTCAAAGTGTCCCTTTACCGTCACTTTACATTGTGGGTTGTGAAACTTTCCATTTATCTTCTAAAGCACACGTAATATATAAACAAGCGATCGTCGGCAAGTAGCGCGAAAAAAATTTCACGAATAGGCCGTCGCCCACTACGCCGAAGCGAAGCGCGGCGGCGACGCGAAGCGAACCGTTCTTCGAAACGCTATTCTGTCCACTGCATATGGGCGATGCATGGTCGCTGCTGTTCCGTCATATACGAGCGATGCGTGGTCGCCGCGCCTCGCTTCGGCCTTTATACAGTGGGCGACGATGCGCTGCTGGAACAAAATGCGCTCTCTCACTCCATCCCATCGACTTCGATCGACCGAAATTATTTTATCGAAACATATATATAAACTAAAAGATCAAGGCTATCCCCGTGTTAGCCGTTGTTCCATCTAAATTGCGTCGGACAATTTCGAGCTACAGACGAATGGAAAAAGTATCACCGACCTAACCTGCATCACCAATTTTTCCCCGAGTTTACCGCTACATAGAGAGGGTCGTACGCGTACGCGTGCACGTACATTCGCGTGCCCCGCGTACACGTCGTTGCGCGATAGTCGTTGAGATTACCGCGTAGGCGTGTACCTACACTCTTCGGCGTTTCTATCGCGAGCATATCCCATTTCCCGTCGAATTTTTGTATCAAAATGTAATCCTTGTCTTCGGTCGTTTAGTCTCACACAGTGTATAGCATAATTGGAAAAGTGTAAAAAAAAAAAAAAAAATATACGCTCCGCGTCAAAACGTACAGGAAAACACTATAATTTCCCGAAAACTTTGGTCATTTCAAAATGGACTCGCTTTAAAATTAAATCGTGGAGCATTTATAATAAAATTATTTAACAAAAGATTTGTTTTCATCACGGACCTAAGAATCAAATGGACGGCGCACAAAATCTCAAAATATAGACGAGGGGGTCGAGAGCCAGTCGATCGGAAGGAGAGAAAAGTCGATAAGGAAAAAGTGCGAGTCGAGCTGGCGGACGAGCCGACGAATATAAGCACGCGAACCGACGGCCGGACAGGTAGAGAGAGAGAGAGAGAGAGAGAGAGACAAGCAAGACGAGCGGCCGAGGGAAAGTTGGCCGAAAGAGAGTGATCCGCGGTACGCGTTACCCTGCGCGAGGCTCGGCCTGGGCCGCGGTCGACCGACCGCGGTGTACGAGTGGTCGCAGCGCGCAAGGGGCCTTTCCCTTCGGTCCACCACGCGACGGTAGGATAAGTCGACGCGATTAAGAAAGAGAAAATCTATTGGATCGTTCCTCGCTCTCTCCCCCCCCCCCCCCCCCCGCCGCCGCCGCCGTCGACCGATTATTCTCAATAATCGGTCGACGAAAAACCCGCCACTCGCATTTCGCTCCTTTAAACGTTTCTTTCCTCTGTGACTTGCTAATTGGGTTGGGTTGGATTAGTCTGGTTTAGTTTAGTTTTTTTATATAAATCTTTCCTCGGTCAACCAGAATCAAGAGGGGAGAGAGAGGGAGGTGTAAAGAAAAGGGGTAAGGAGAGAGAGATAGAGGGAGAGAGAGAGAGAGAGAGAGAGACGATTCTGTGGATTGCATAATTTTAAAACGAGAGAAAAAGAGATTTTTTTTTGGGGATTTTAAAGAGCTATAAACAATGAGAGAGAGAGAGAGAGAGAGAGAGAGAGAGAGAGAGAGAGAGAGAGAGAAGAAAAGAGACGAGAGTTGGTTTTGGTCAAGGAAAACACACAAACATTGAGCTGGCGTTGGAGCTGGTTGCGAGCGTCAGTTTGGCTGTACGGATCGATTGCTTCTCTCTCTCTCTCTCTCTCTCTCTCTCTATACAAATCTCTATACGGTTTCGCGATCCAGTCGATATAATATCGACGCATTCCGATTCGCACCTCTCTCGTTTTCGTCACAACCTCGAAAACAGAGAGATGTGCCTGCGGCGCCCGCCTGCGGCGGACGGGAAACGCGGAGATGGATAAACGAGCTCAAACGCAGATCACCGCGACAAAACAAACGCAAACCGAGAGAGAGAGAGAGAGAGAGAGACACAGAGAGAGATACAGCGTACCCGACCGCGACCATGGCGTCTCTCCGGACGACGACGATCCGCGTGCTAGCGGTCGACAATTTTAATCGACTGGCGTTCGTTTCTCGCGCAAACTATCGATCGTTTAATCGTTTCGCGCAAACCACTAAAGAAACAAGTCGTACGCGGTAACCGCGTTACAAAATAGTACCACAACGATCGAATGCAACGACCAGACGACAACGACCAAACGACCACGATGGTCGTTCTCGCCCCCCAAATGGCCAAACAAAACGACGCATTCGCCGTCTCGGGCGCGTAAACGCGCGCAAAGAGAGACGCGTCAACGCAAATATATAGAGAGAGAGAGAGAGAGAGGGACGCGTCCGGCGTAGAAGGAGGGCGCGCGCCCACACACACACCCCTTGGCGATCCACGGAAAAACGGTAAAACAAAAAAAAAAAAAACCGATTCGCAACGTTCGCGCAACGTAAAACGTCCAGCTCCTCGATTGCCGCAAGGAATCGAGAGCCGCGCGAGGCGACATCTATAAAAAATTGGTCTCGATGAACGCGTCGATCGTGATTCGTTCAATGCGGCTGTTGCAGCTGCTGCTCCGACCACACAGTCAAAAAAAAAGGAAAAATGAGAAAAAATAAAAAAAAAAACCAACAACGACCACCATCGGCGACGAGAATCCAGCGATTCGCGAGAAATTCCCCCGAACGTGCCAATGTCACACAAACAAAAAAAACAACACAGACACTATAATCCGAGAAACGCGTCCGTGAGCAATAGATACAGAGAGAGAGAGAGAGAGAGACAGAGGAACGCGAGAGAGAGAGAGAGAGAGCGCGCGCATAGAGCAAAACCTTGTTCGCGCATGGCCGATATAGAAAAAGGCGCGCAATCAACGACGACGGCGGCTCTGATGGATCGCGTTCGAACCCAAAACACAAAATCCACCCCTCTCCGCTGACCATGGCTGGCGCGCAGACATCACACACCACACACACACACCGCAACGCGGCCACACACACACACACAACCCGGTGCTCCAAACAGCCTTCAACCAACAAACGGTGCAGGGGTGGCAAACGAGGGGGGGGAAAAAAAGGGCAAACAAAGCGGCAAAACGGCGACGTAGAGTTAAAATTTATAAAAAAAAATAAAAAAAAAAACCTTGCTCCATAAAAGAATAGAGATTAAAAATTCAAAAAAAAAATTGAGAATCCAATATAGCAACAACAGGATTCGGCCGCGCCTGAAACGCCGGAAACGCGAGATAAAAGATGTAGAGACAAACGAAAAAAAAAAAGAGAGGAACGCGCGACGAAAAATATTAACCTGTGGGAACCGAACGCGAATACACGCGCGCGCGCGCGCGCGCGCTTGTCGACGAATCCGAACGAATCGAGTAGAAACAAACCAAAAAAAAAACCAAGCAAACACAAAGGGGCAAATTAGATCCGAAAAACACAACAAATGAAAACGAGCGTGCCAAAAAAAAAACGCTGCAACGAAATTGGTTACAAAATACAAAAAAAAATTCAATTAAAAACCATTAAAATATCGCAATGTAATCGTAGATGGAATACCACAGAGAAAAATCTCAATGATCCAAAAAAAAAGGCGCGCGGCAAAAAACAATGTTATCGCTCTCTCCTGGGGGTGTGTGTTTGCGATATACGTCGGATGGACGCGCTCGAAAGCGAGTATCGCGACGTGTCAAAACGTTCGCAGGCTTTGAAGCGGGAAAAAAAAAATTCTAAACGACAGACGTGCGATACTGTGTCTCTGCCCAAACACCCGGGGGGTGGGGGGGGGGGCGGGCTCGGGGTGAAACGTTGATCGCGACGAGCGCAAAAACCAAGTGAAACGTACAATTACGCGAGCAACGCGCATCTCTCCAAAGTTCGTTTCGTTCGAGAGAGAGAGAGAGAGAGAGAGAGAGAGAGAGAGAGAGAGAGAGAGACTCAATCGATGCTACATAAAATCCCCAAAGAATACATCGACATGTACGCAACGGAACGTGTATAGGAGGCCCCGCAAAAACACAAGAGGCTCGCGCAACAGCATAATGCAACGATACGAATCTCGCACAAACAACAAACCGAGGGGGGGATTATAGACATCGTGTCCGAGTCGGAGAAAAACGTATCGTACGTACACACAGAGAGACACACACTCGGGGGGGGGGGGGGGGGGGGACAAACGAATCGGCGAAACAAACACACACACAAGGGGGGATTGGCAAAGTCAAACAAAATCACAACCGCCGCGGGAAAATATCCACGTATTTTCCCGCGGCGGTCGACGCGAATCAGACCTACACACACACACACACACACACACACACACACACACAGAGAGAGAGAGAGAGAGAGAGAGAGAGAGAGAGAGGCGGTACACGACACCAATGGTACATAAACACCTAAAAAAACACGACGACGACGACGATAACCCCATATAAATCGATCGCGGACAAACACAAACGGCGGCACCAACGACTCTCCGGATACGTATCGTTGCGTTTATTCGATCGGCCAGATCTCGCGGCAAACGACGCCGCAGACCCCCTGCAAACAGCGAGCACACCCCGACCCTGCGACGATACCGTGGAGATACCCACTCTTCTTTTTCGTTAACAAAGGTGGAATTTTCGCGAGCCAATCGGATCGAAATGGACGACAAAGCAAAAAGTGTGGATCAGATCGAAAAAAAAAATTGGTCGAGTGGATCGGATGCAGAACAAACTTTTGATAATGTCGTGCAATGAAACGATCCGAAAAAAAACACACAGTCCAATGAAGGATATCGAGGCTCACCGGTCGACGACGACGACGACAACGACGACGACAACGAAAAATATAAAGAGAGAGAGAGAGATCACGAAGAAATTTAAAAAAAAAAAGGTTTCCACACAAGGACTACAAATGTGATACGCGTGGCCCCGCGCGCGCGCGCGCGCGCGACAAGCTTTCGGTGGATAGAAATCAAAGAAAAAAAAAATCAACGTCCAAATTTCCAAAGATTTTTTAAAAAATTTCACTACTCCTATTGGGGTAAAATATTGTTTGCGAATGGCTCAGGTGAGCACGCCGGTAGGATTGAGGTTAGAGGTCGACGGGGTGAGGAAGGAGAGATGTGAGACACAGTTTATTGCACTTGAGCACAAAAGTCAGTTTATTTAAAGCACTCGCGGTGAGTGTGGATTAATGAACAATGAGCATTAAATAATGAGCCTTTGAGCCACCTACACCACTTGAGAACACGATGCCAAGCACGTGGTGAGCACCCGTGGAAACCGACGCACGCGTTTGCACACGAGCGAGTTACAAGGTTGCAACGAGATTATTGATTAGCCGTGCAATGATAGCGCGTCGATGAGAATAATTAATAGTGGAGCAGCAAAGATCGTAAACGTGCACAATGTTAAAACTAAGAAAACTGATCGAAAGCGACGCGTCTTTTCAGTTACCCACTGTGAACAAGAGTGATAGAAAACATGGCCGATCACCGCTCACCGCGCTTTGTCGGAAGCGTTCCAGAACCTTCTCGAACCAGCGCGGTGAGCGGTGATTGGCCAGATGCGTGATGAGCGAGCGGGTGATTGGCTGCATGCAAGAGAGAGAGAGAGAGAGAGAGCGCAGGTGATAGGCAGCGTGCGTGATGGTGATCATCGATTGGCCGATCGATTGGTGATCTACAGCGCGTTCGGTAGGTGCTGCCGGTGAGCGTGAGCGCGGTGATGTAAGGAACTAATTGATTCTCAAACAAATATTGTATCGCGATAAAAACAGGAATCTCCGTGCGACGATACATTGAATACTTTGAGAATCAAAAAAAAAAAAACAAAATACAAAACAATTGATGGAAAGAAACAATTAACTTTTCAACACACATATCGTACATCCGCGATTGTTTTCAATGCAATTCATTCGTTTTCATAGCTCGTCGACGCGCGATCAACGATCAATGTATTTTATTTCATCGATTAAATTATTTTATTCAACCGTAAATGGTCGAAAATTTTCGCGTACAATATACGCGCGCACGCAATTCGATGACGCGAGTTAGATTCCACAATGACACGCGAGATAAAAAGCAAAAACAGACACGCGTTGATCCCGAGAAACATATTTAAACGGCAAAAACACATATCGGGGGAACGAGCGTCGTGCGACCTAGCTAGCGGCGCTCGAGTTCCCCCGATATAGACAGACACACATTGGCCCCGAACCCCCCCCCCCCCCGGATAATCCCGAGAAAAAGTCAAAGTTTCCAAAAAAAAAATTGTATAAACTGGCCCTGAAACCCCACCCCCCCCGGATAATCCCAAGAAAAAGTCGAGGTATCCAAAAAAATTTTATGTACTGGCCCTGAACCACCACCACCCCCCCCCCCCCCCCGGATAATCCCGAGAAACAAAGTTTCCAAAAAAAAATTATAAACTGGCCCTGAAACCCCACCCCCGGATAAGATCCCGAGAAACAGTCAAGGTTTCCAAAAAAAAATATTAAAAATTGCTGCGTAAATTTATTTTTCTAAAATACCGTTTCCACCAGCGTCGAATTTCATGCCACGTTTCGGGGGAGTTTTGCGCCACCGTGCGTCGCGGGGGTGATTTTTTTTCCTGTAAAAAAAAAACGGAAAATTTGAAATCGCGCGTCTCCGGCGCCCGCCTGCGGCGGACGAGAAACGCGGACGAATCAAACGAAACTCTAAACGACCGATTCGGCTTATAAATATTAGCAGCGAACCTGGGCGACATCGTAGTCGCCAAACGAAATGGCGAGTAAACGAGTGAGTAGACCCAGTTTGCCAAAATTAATCGATCCCCACCCGAGAAAAGAGAAAACGATAATTGCGAAATCGACGAGATCGCGAGGTTGAAAGAATTTTTAAAAATATATAAAATACTTACGCGCGGCGATCGTTGCGACGAAACAAACTACTACGACGACGACGACAAAGACGACGACGACGACGACGTCCAACGCAAAGACAAAAAGAGCACGGCGTTCTCTCCCCCGCGATGCCTCGCCGCCGCTACGATCCAAGCGTCGAGAGCGCGATTCTTCTCTCTCGAGCGTGTGTGTTCGACGCGACGAGCAACCAACCAACCAACCAAGAACGACGCAAAGAGACAACGTCGTGGTCGTCCTTGCTGAAATAAATGAAACGAACAAACGAAACAACGAACACGAACAACGTTCGCAGCGTCGACGCGACGCGTTTCGCGCGCAAAATGCAACTACGCGGAAAACGAGGACGACCGGACGACGGCGGCGGCGGCGGCGGCGGCGACCGTCCGGCGACGACGCGGCAAAGCGCAACTTTTCGCGAGCATTACGCGATACGCTTTCCCCCAACATAAATGCCAAATACGATCGCGACGAGACCGCTGCTGACGCGTACAGTTTTCACCAAAAAAAAAAAAATATCGAAAAAACCACGATCGTCGCAAAAACAGCGACAACGTTCGCTTTTTCCACGATAAACGCCACGACCGCGCGCGCGCGCGCGCGCGCACACACACACACACAGTTTCCGTCTCGACGACCCGAACAGCAGACGCGCGCGCACTTTCCACAAAACGCGCGACGACGAAACTAAAAAACGTGCGCGCACTTTCCACACACACACACACACACACACACCGCGGAAACAACGACTCGCGCGACTGCGACTAACGCGGCTTCTACGCCGCTGCCGAATGCCCGTAAAGATGCCGCCGCGCTCTGCTGCCGCTGCCGATGACGCTCCGATGCCGCCGGTGAGACGCGTTAGCAATGGCCGTCGCAGCCCCTGCAGCCGCGGTTATAGAGCGATCGCGACCACCGCGACTGTAATCACACCACTACCCCACCGCTACACTCTGCTGCCCCAATTTTCAGCTAGAGCCTATAGTCCGTTTGGCGATTTCGTAGTCGTAGAGATTCTCGCTCGAAATAGAGCGATTCCTAACGGTTGATCGCAAAAAAAAAGGCCGATTCGAGAACAGGGGGTGGCGACGACGACGAAAACAACGCCGACCAACGACGACGACTATTCTCCCCTTCCGGATCTCGCTCTCGCTGGCAACCGCCCTTTTTCGCGAAAAGGTCGTTGCGACGTGTCCACCCCCCACCCCCCCCCTTGACCCTTGAAAATTAAAACGAAAAAATAGGCAAAGTTATCGCGCGCGCGCGCGCGGGATATAGCAACGTTTCGCCGGCGGAGATTCGGAGAATAACTAGCGCGCGATTTTCGGCGAGCGAATCGACGAGAGCGAAACGTATCTTGCGACGAATCGGAGATTCTCTGCGCGGAAAGATTCCAAAAGAGAGACAGAGAGAGAGAGAGAGAGAGAGAGAGAGAGAGAGAGAGCCATCGCGAGAATAATTTCACCAAACAATTTCAACGCCGACGATTAGTCAACGGCGACTAATATCTTTGACAATTTTCACGTATATATATAGAGAGAGAGAGAGAGATCGATTCCGAGGACGATTTCACCTGATAATTTCACCGAACAATTTCAACGGCGACTAATTTCTTTGCCAATTTTCGCGTATATAGAGAGAGAGAGATTCCAAAGGACGATTTCGCGGATAATTTCACCGAACAATTTCAATGGCGACTAATTTCTTTGCCAATTTTCGCGTATATAGAGAGAGAGATCGATCGATTCCAAAGGACGATTTCACCGGATAATTTCAACAAACAATTTCAACTAGGACGATTAGTCAACGGCGACTAATTTCTTTGGCAATTTCACGTATATAGAGAGAGATCGATTCCAAAGGACGATTTCACCGGATAATTTCACCAAACAATTTCAACGGCGACTAATTTCTTTGCCAATTTCGTATATAGAGAGAGAGATCGATTCCGAGGACGATTTCACCGAACAATTTCAACGGCGACGATTAGTCAACGGCGACGATTAGTCAACGGCGACGATTTCTTTGCCAATTTCGTATACAGAGAGAGAGATCGATCACGAGGACGATTTCACGGATACATTTCACCGAACAATTTCAACGGCGACGATTAGTCAACGGCGACGATTAGTCAACGGCGACTAATTTCTTTGGCAATTTCACGTATATAGAGAGAAAGATCGATTCCAAAGGACGATTTCGCGGATAATTTCACCGAACGATTAGTCAACGGCGACTAATTTCTTTGGCAATTTCTTTGCCAAATTTCGTATATATACAGAGAGAAAGATCGATTCCAAAGGACGATTTCACGGATACATTTCACCAACGATCGCGAGAACGATTTCAACGGCGACTAATTTCTTTGGCAATTTCTTTGTCAATTTTCACGTATATATACAGAGAGAGAGATCGATTCCAAAGGACGATTTCACGGATACATTTCAACAACGATCGGGAGAACGATTAGTCAACGGCGACTAATTTCTTTGGCAATTTCTTTGCCAATTTCACATATAAAGAAAGAGAGAGAGAGAGAGAGATCGATCACGAGAGCGATTTTTTAGCCGGCGATTCCGGAGAGAGAAAAAAAAACCTCGAATAGAAACGAGAAAAATGCGAAAAATGGATCTCTCCGCGAGAACGATTCTCGCGGAGAGATAAAATTTGATCGCGCGAAAACGGATTCTCACTTTTCGCAAACACGATCGCGAGCGAGAAAACACGCGCTCTTTCCGAAATTAAAACCACCGCGCACTTTTCGCGAGAAAACACGCGCACTTTTTTGCAAACACGCGCACTTTTCGCGAAAAAACACGCGCACTTTTCGCGAAAAAACACGCAATTTTCGCGAAAAAACAAGACCGTCCTCGACAAAAAACGTCGCGCGCGTCTCTCTCTCCGTCACAAACAAAATCTAGCCCGAGCAAATTTACCAAAAAAAATTTTCCGACGCGCCGCTGGGTCGATTCGCGAAACCACAGAGAGAGAGAGAGAGAGAGAGAGAGGTTTCGGCCCAGCGCGCGATTTCTCGGTAGGTTTCGTATGTGTTCGCAAAAAGAACAATCGGTAAAAAAAACACGATCGAACAACGATTAAAATCACGAGGGCGATTTCAAAACGCGTATAGAGAGAGAGAGAGAAAGAGAAAGAGCAACTTACCCCCGTTCGAATCCGCCGGCAATGTTCCAGCGGGGCGATTCCACCGTGGCGTTTCCAGCGGCGATTCCGCGCAAGGACGATTCCACAGCGGGGCGATCATCAAACTGGCGCGGATTTTTGTAGCGGCGATTCCACCGTGGCGTTTCCACAGCGGCGATTCCACAGCGGCGATTCCGCTACGCCGAAATGGTGCGTGGACACAGCCGCTGCTGCTGGATCCTGCTGCTGGCTGGCTGCTGCTGCTGGATCGTGCTGCTGGCTGGCTGGCTGCTGCTGCTGCTGCTGAATCGTGCTGCTGGCTGGCTGGCTGCTGCTGGATCGTGCTGGCTGGCTGGCTGGCTGGCTGCGACGCGGAATATGCGGCGCTGCGGCGGCGGAGCGACGCGTCCGACGCGGTCGACGGTTCGAGGTGGAATGTGCGCCGTGGCGGCGGCGACGGCGACTGGTGCGGCGACGACGACGACGACGACGCGTCCGACGCGGCCGACGGCCTGCGGCGGAATGCGCAGCGGTGGCGCGAGCCGCCGCTCGGCGGCCCACCCGTGCGACGGCGGCGGCGGTGGTGGGGTGGCGGCGAGATCGGGTGGGAGTCGAAACGGTGGACGCCTCGCCGCTAACGCGGGCAAGGCCGCGCCGAGAGCCGACGGTTTTCGCGGCGCCGGGTCTCAGCCACCCTAAAATGACTCTACCGCGTACGGGCCTCCGAAAACCGTCCGCGCTAGAGTGAGGCGCGCCAATTAGGCCGTTGCCCCCGGCGGTCGGGATTTGCCGCGACGCCGTGACCTCGTGGTGGAATGGTCGAGCGGCGCGACGGTGGGGTGTCGCTCGACGACGCCCAGCTAGCCGGGCCTCGGTGGTGGGAGAAATTTTGGGTTTCGCGCCTGCGCGGTGCGCTTCGCCTCGACACTCGTCGCGGAGGTGGTAGATTCGACGGTTGCGCTTGCGCGTTCGACTCTCGAAACGGTGGTGGTGGTGGAATTTTTCTGAGGACCGATTGTTCCCCCTCCCCAACCCAACCCAACGGGCATACGAGAATCGCCCGTGGGGAGGGGTGGTCGGCAGCACGTGGAAGTGGTCGGTCGTTGCGCGCTTGCGCACAGAGAGTGTGATTAATCGATCGGAGTGGGATGGATCGTGGCGCGCGCGCGCGCCGACCGAAAACGCACGGCGATTGGATCTTTTCGGCGCGTGACTCACTGCTGCGCGGGGTGGGGATCGACGGGTCGCTGGCGCGCGCGCGCCGACCGAAAACGCACGGCGATTGGATCTTTTCGGCGCGTGACTCACTGCTGCGCGGGGTGGGGATCGACGGGTCGCTGGCGCGCGCGCGCCGACCGAAAACGCACGGCGATTGGAGTAGAGTTGGATTGGGGGCGCGCGCGCGCGCGCGTAACGGTCGTCGAATCGCGGTGCCGTTGGGGAGTCGCCGCGACGTACGTCCAGCCCACTCGCGCGTCTGTGCGCCGCGGTGGTAGAGTAGCGGTGGTGCTTGGTGGTGTTGGCGTTGGAGGCGGTGTTTTTTCACCTACGGTGGTGCCGATTGGGCTGGAGCGACGGTTTTTGGCTCGCGCACGCGCCCCCCAACGACTCTTTTACTCTACTCGCGCTTGTGTGCGCGCTTGTGTGCGCGCGAGCGCGCGACGGAATTCAAGGCCTTGGCTGAGAGAGAGGGGATCTCGCGCGAGCGCGCGTGCACGCGAGCGCTTGACGGAATTCCAGGCCTTGGCTAAATAAGAGAGAGAGAGAGGTGATCTCGCGCGAGCGCGCGCTCGCTCGTCGATGGGCGGGGGTGATCGTGGCGACGTTGTTTTCCATGGCTAAGCGGCGGCGGCGGCGGCGGTACGTTAGCCAGTGTGGAGGTTGAGGGGGAGGACGTTCGTCGCGCGGCACAGCAGCGGCGGCGGCGGCGGAGGTGATGACACGTTAGCCAGTGTGGGGGTGGGGCGGAACGTTTGGCTCATCGGCATCAGGGGGGTAACAATGGTGCGACACGTTAGCCAGTGGAGGTTGAGGAGGGGGGGGGGGGACGTTCGTCGCGCGGCATAGCAGCAGCAGCAGCAGCGACGTAGGTGACATTGGCCAGTGGGGGATTGGGGGGGGGGGAATGTTCGTAGCACGAGTCATGCTTCCAACAATCTGCGCGACGAGCGACACATAGAGAGAGAGAGGGAGAGAGAGAGAGAGAGAGAGAGAAAGAGAGCGCGTGCGTAAACCAGGAACGAGTATGGACGACGACGAGCGGTGGTGGGGGGATTATCGAAACGCTATTCGCTACGGTGCGCGTCAGTAGCGTGGCGGAGCTCCGCGCCCGTACGGATTCGTGCTCGACGTCGTTCGCACGCTCGCTCTTGGTCGTTCGCTAATCGTCGTCGTCGTCGTCGTCGTCGTCGTCGTTGTCGTCGTCCGCTCGTCTTCGTCGTCGTCGTTCGCTAATCGACCGCTCGTCGTCGATCGCTAATCGTCGTCGTCGTCGTCGTCGTCGTCGTCGTCGTTCGCAAATCGTCCGCTCGTCGAATTTTTGGCGTGGCAGCAACAACGGCATCGGCGAAAAAAAACAGTAACAGCAACGACAACGGCGGCGAAAGCATCAGGGAAAATCACGGTAAATGGCCAAGTGAGTCGCTTGATTTTTTAATTTTTTTTTTTTTAAAAAAAATTGTACGTTCGTTATCGCCAGCGCGGGCAAACGGTGGTCGCGTTCCAAAAACAAAATAAATAAACGCGACAATCTCTCTTTTATTATTTCAAATTTTTTTTTTTCCAACCACAAAAACGCGAGAGATCGTTGTCGAAAAAAAATTAAATCTTACGATACACGGTGACGTTTTTAATACCGGGCGAAACTTTAAGCCAAAAAAACCAATTTGAAAAAAAAGCATCTCGTTTTTCTTCTTGCAGCAGCGACGGCGGCACAGCATCGGCGGCGGCAGCATAGGCGGCATCTGCGGAACCAACGTGACCGCCGCCGCCGCCTCCGCCGCCGCAACCGACAACAACCAATGACAAAAACACAGAGGTTCTTCGAAGAAACAAACGGATAGAGTCGCGCCCGGCTTGTCGTAAACTATTATTATACGATCGTGAGAAAATATACGCAGTGGCGGCGAATGTATCGGCGGCAGCGGCAGCGGCAGACGTAACCGAGACACATCGCCACCAGCACCATCACCGCCGCCAACCACCCCGACGACGGCCCCGGGGATTAACGAGTGTGAGTCGTGCAAATTATTCCTTTTAATAATTTAATCTCTCTAATCGGCACCGGCGTTCGAAGCCAGCGTGTTTATCGAAATTTACATAAAAAACAGCGTGTTTTTCAACCATTCGCGATCCAAAACGCAACGCGATGCCTTCGATGTGTGTGTGTGTGTGTGTGTGTGTGTGTGTGTCAACCGTTCTCGCGCGCGCGCGCCGCTCTCCATAACGATAATTTGCTCCTCTCCGATGATTAACGATCTCTCTCTCTCTCTCTCTCTCTCTCTCTCTTTCACATTCCATCTCTCTCGCGCATATTCAATCTCTTTCTACCCTGCGTCTCTCTCTCTCTCTCTCTCTCTCTCTCTCTCTCTGTGTGTGCGTTTTGCAAACGCGCGCGCGCGCGCACACACAGATTCCACGAATGCCTTTGGCGTCCGCCTTGCGGCGGACGGGCAACGCGGACGTGAAATAAAACGACTCTCTTGATAGGAGCGGAAAATTTTTTTTTTTTTTTTTTTACTATAGCGTCGCTTGCAACGTCAAACGTGTGATGTACACGATAACGGTGTTATAAAACGACTCCCACTCCTCTTCGCGTGTACTTTACACGAAAAAAAAAATTTCCCCAAAAATTTCTGAACCACGATCGTGAGAACGATTCTGTATTTGTTGCCGCCCTCGACGAATTCATCTATTTCGCTTCGTGTTTATTTTTCAAACGACGACGACGACGAACGTGATTGAAAAACGTCCCATCGATACGTTGGGAATCTTGATATCGTTGCGCGTTTGTTTCGTCGCGAAAAAACACGCGTGGCATCGCGTTTTCGTAACGAGGCCCTCCTGGCGAAAATATCAAATAACGAATTGTCGGAAAATTTTGAATTTATTCAGTCGCGGCTGCGGCGGCGGCGGCGAACAAACGAGAAGCGTACGGTGCGTCGCGCATAGTCGACCTTGAACACGTCTCTTTGTTGGCATTTGAAGACGACGTCGAGAGAGTAGCGTTCGCATAGGTCGCTAAAAACCACGCGTAACGGATGTCGCCGGGGGATCGTCGCTGAAACAGGAAAAAGAGAATGGAATTTTCCAACGCGCGCTCGAGGGAACGCTTGGACGCGCGCGATCGAGAAAATTAAAATTTTCTAACGGCCGGCTAAAAGAGATGGCTATATTACCTTGAACGGTGTTACGCCGCAGCGGCCTGTTCGTTTCGACGCACAAAAATTCTGCGTACACTGTGTGCGTGTGTGTGTGTGTGTGTGTGTGTGTGTGTGATTCTGTAAACAAAATTTTTGGGGGAGACTATCGAGATCGAGTCTCTCTCTCTCTCTCTCTCTCTCTCTCTCTCTCTCTCTCTCTCTCTATTCTTGGAACATGGGGGGGAACGAGTCATGTGTTCCACGGCCCGTCGCCGTAAACAGCTTCGAGGCCACGGCGCGTTGTGCGTCGCGCGTCCGCGTACGTCCCATGGAATTTTCAAACGGCCATCCCGGTTTTTACGGGAGAGACATAATACGCGCGAACGTTTCAAGGCCGCTTTTAAGCGTCGTAATTAAAATAAACGAGCTCATCTTTCGCTTCGTGTTTATTTTTCAAACGACGACGACGACGAACGTGATTGAAAAACGTCCCATCGATACGTTGGGAATCTTGATATCGTTGCGCGTTTGTTTCGTCGCGAAAGCGCGCGGCATCGCCTTTATAAAAAAAAAGGATTTCTTCTAGCGAAAATCTATACAAAATTGTTGGAAAAATTTTTAAATTTATTCTGTCGCGGCGGCGGCGCCGAACGAACCAGAAGCGTACGGTGCGTCGCGCATAGTCGACCTTGAACGTCTCTTTGTTGGCATTTGAAGACGACGTCGAGAGAGTAGCGTTCGCATAGGTCGCTAAAAACCACGCGTAACGGATGTCGCCGTGGATCGTCGCTAAAACAGGAAAAAGAGAATGGAATTTTCCAACGCGCGCTCGGGGGAACGCGTGGACGCGCGCGATCGAGAAAATAACAATTTGTTACGGCCGGCTAAAAGAGATGGCTATTACCTTGCGATCGTCCTACGCGGCGGCCATATCGTCGTTTTAAGCATGCTCGAATTGGGGAGACTATCGAGAATCGAGTCTCTCTCTCTCTCTCTCTCTCTCTCTTTTACGCACATGGGGGGGAACGAGTCGTGTGTTCCACGGCCCGTCTCGCGTAAACAACTTCGAGGCCACGGCGCGTTGTGCGTCGCGCGTCCGCGTACGCCCCATGGAAAATTTTCAAACGGCTATGCGCGGTTTTTACGGGCGACACTCTATCTACGCGCGAACGTTTCACGGCCGCTTTTAAGCGTCGTAATTAAAATAAACGAGCTCATCTTTCGCTTCGTGTTTATTTTTCAAACGACGACGACGACGAACGTGATTGAAAAACGTCCCATCGATACGTTGGGAATCTTGATATC
Organism: Andrena chrysosceles; assembly: GCA_963855975.1. NCBI lineage: Eukaryota > Metazoa > Arthropoda > Insecta > Hymenoptera > Andrenidae > Andrena > Andrena chrysosceles. The sequence goes on along the minus strand of OY979766.1, from coordinate 376,410 downwards.
GTTGCGCGTTTGTTTCGTCGCGAAAGCGCGCGGCATCGCCTTTATAAAAAAAAAGAATTTCTTCTAGCGAAAATCTATACAAAATTGTCGGAAAAAATTTTAAATTTATTCTGTCGCCGCGGCGGCGCCGAACGAACCAGAAGCGTACGGTGCGTCGCGCATAGTCGACCTTGAACGTCTCTTTGTTGGCATTTGAAGACGACGTCGAGAGAGTAGCGTCCGCGCAGGTCGCTAAAAACCACGCGTAACAAATGTCGCCGTGGATCGTCGCTAAAACAGGAAAAAGAGAATGGAATTTTCCAACGCGCGCTCGGGGAAACGCGTGGACGCGCGCGATCGAGAAAATAACAATTTGTTACGGCCGGCTAAAAGAGATGGCTATTACCTTGAACGGTGTTACGCCGCGGCCTGTTCGTTTCTACGCACCAAATTCTGCGTACACTGTATGCGTGTGTGTGTGTGCGTGTGTGTGTGTGTCTGTAAACAAAATTTTTGTGGGAGACTATCGAGATCGAGTCTCTCTCTCTCTCTCTCTCTCTCTCTCTCTCTCTCTCTCTCTCTATTCTAGGAACATGGGGGGGAATGAGTCATGTTCCACGGCCCGTCTCGCGTAAACAACTTCGAGGCCACGGCGCGTTGTGCGTCGCGCGTCCACGTACGCCCCATGGAAAATTTTCCAACGGCTATGCGCGGTTTTTACGGGCGACACACATTATCTACGCGCGAACGTTTCACGGCCGCTTTTAAGCGTCGTAATTAAAATAAACGAGCTCATCTTTCGCTTCGTGTTTATTTTTCAAACGACGACGACGACGACGAACGTGATTGAAAACCGTCCCATCGATACGTTCGGAATCTTGATATCGTTGCGCGTTTGTTTCGTCGCGAACGCGCGCGGCATCGCCTTTATAAAAAAAAAGAATTTCTTCTAGCGAAAATCTATACAAAATTGTCGGAAACATTTTAAATTTATTCTGTCGCCGCGGCGGCGCCGAACGAACCAGAAGCGTACGGTGCGTCGCGCATAGTCGACCTTGAACGTCTCTGTGGGCATTTGAAGACGACGACGAGAGTAGCGTTCGTATAGGTCGCTAAAAACGACGCGTAAAATATGTCGCCGGGGATCGTCGCTGAAAACGAAAAAGAGAATGGAATTTTCCAACACGCGCTCGGGGAACGCGTAGACACGCGCTCGCGCAAATAAAACTTTGTAACGGCCGGCTAAAAGAGATGGCTATTAACCTTGAACGGTGTTACGCAGCGGCCTGTTCGTTTCAACGCACCAAATTCTGCGTACACTGTGTGCGTGCGTGTGTGCGTGTGTGTTTGTGTGTTTGTAAACAAAATTTTTGGGGGAGACTATCGAGATCGAGTCTCTCTTTCTATTCTAGGAACATGGGGGGGAACGAGTCATGTTCCACGGCCCGTCGCCGTAAACAACTTCGAGGCCACGCCGTTGTACGTGAATCGCGTCCACGTACGTCCCATGGAAAATTTTCCAACGGCTATGCGCGGTTTTTACGGGCGAGACTATCTACGCGCGAACGTTTCACGGCCGCTTTTAAGCGTCGTAATTAAAATAAACGAGCTCATCTTTCGCTTCGTGTTTATTTTTCAAACGACGACGACGAACGTGATTGAAAAACGTCCCATCGATACGTTGGGAATCTTGATATCGTTGCGCGTTTGTTTCGTCGCGAAAGCGCGCGGCATCGCCTTTATAAAAAAAAAGGATTTCTTCTAGCGAAAATCTATACAAAATTGTCGGAAACATTTTGAATTTATTCTGTCGCCGCGGCGGCGCCGAACGAACCAGAAGCGTACGGTGCGTCGCGCATAGTCGACCTTGAACGTCTCTTTGTTGGCGGTTGAAGACGACGTCGAGAGAGTAGCGTTCGCATAGGTGGCTAAAAACGACGCTTAACAAATGTCGCCGTGGATCGTCGCTAAAACAGGAAAAAGAGAATGGAATTTTCCAACACGCGCTCGAGGGAACGCGTGGACGCGCGCGATCGAGAAAATAAAAATTTGTAACGGCCGGCTAAAAGAGATGGCTATTACCTTGCGATCGTCCTACGCGGCGGCCATATCGTCGTTTTAAGCATGCTCGAATTGGGGAGACTATCGAGAATCGAGTCTCTCTCTCTCTCTCTCTTTTACGCACATGGGGGGGAACGAGTCGTGTGTTCCACGGCCCGTCTCGCGTAAACAACTTCGAGGCCACGGCGCGTTGTGCGTCGCGCGTCCGCGTACGCCCCATGGAAAATTTTCCAACGGTCATCCCGGTTTTTACGGGCGACACACTCTATCTACGCGCGAACGTTTCACGGCCGCTTTTAAGCGTCGTAATTAAAATAAACGAGCTCATCTTTCGCTTCGTGTTTATTTTTCAAACGACGACGACGACGAACGTGATTGAAAAACGTCCCATCGATACGTTGGGAATCTTGATATCGTTGCGCGTTTGTTTCGTCGCGAACGCGCGTGGCATCGCCTTTATACAAAAACAGAATTTCTTCTAGCGAAAATCTATACAAAATTGTCGGAAACATTTTAAATTTATTCTGTCGCCGCGGCGGCGCCGAACGAACCAGAAGCGTACGGTGCGTCGCGCATAGTCGACCTTGAACGTCTCTGTGGGCATTTGAAGACGACGTCGAGAGAGTAGCGTTCGCGCAGGTCGCTAAAAACCACGCGTAACGGATGTCGCCGTGGATCGTCGCTAAAACAGGAAAAAGAGAATGGAATTTTCCAACAGGCGCTCGGGGGAACGCGTAGACGCGCGCGATCGAGAAAATAAAAATTTGTTACGAGCCGGCTAAAAGAGATGGCTATTACCTTGAACGGTGTTACGCATCGGCGTGTTCGTTTCTACGCACCAAATTCTGCGTACACTGTATGCGTGTGTGTGTGTGTGTGTGTGTGTGTGAGTCTGTAAACAAAATTTTTGGGGGAGACTATCGAGATCGAGTCTCTCTCTCTCTCTCTCTCTCTATTCTAGGAACATGGGGGGGAACGAGTCATGTGTTCCACGGCCCGTCTCGCGTAAACAACTTCGAGGCCACGGCGCGTTGTGCGTCGCGCGTCCACGTACGCCCCATGGAAAATTTTCAAACGGCTATGCGCGGTTTTTACGGGCGACACTCTATCTACGCGCGAACGTTTCACGGCCGCTTTTAAGCGTCGTAATTAAAATAAACGAGCTCATCTTTCGCTTCGTGTTTATTTTTCAAACGACGACGACGACGACGAACGTGATTGAAAAACGTCCCATCGATACGTTGGGTGATCTTGATATCGTTGCGCGTTTGTTTCGTCGCAAACGCGCGCGGCATCGCCTTTATAAAAAAAAGAATTTCTTCTAGCGAAAATCTATACAAAATTGTTGGAAACATTTTAAATTTATTCTGTCGCCGCGGCGGCGCCGAACGAACCAGAAGCGTACGGTGCGTCGCACATAATCGACCTTGAACGTCTCGGTTCCGCTTGTAACGACGAGAGTCGCGTTCGTATAGGTCGCTAAAAACGACGCGTAAAATATGTCGCCGGGGATCGTCGCTGAAAACGAAAAAGAGAATGGAATTTTCCAACACGCGCTCGGGGAACGCGTAGACACGCGCTCGCGCAAATAAAACTTTGTAACGGCCGGCTAAAAGAGATGGCTATTAACCTTGAACGGTGTTACGCATCGGCGTGTTCGTTTCTACGCACCAAATTCTGCGTACACTGTATGCGTGTGTGTGTGTGTGTGTGTGTGTGTGTGAGTCTGTACAAAATTTTTGGGGGAGACTATCGAGATCGAGTCTCTCTCTCTCTCTCTCTCTCTCTCTCTCTCTCTCTCTCTCTATTCTTGGAACATGGGGGGGAACGAGTCATGTTCCACGGCCCGTCTCGCGTAAACAACTTCGAGGCCACGGCGCGTTGTGCGTCGCGCGTCCGCGTACGTCCCATGGAAAATTTTCCAACGGCTATGCGCGGTTTTTACGGGCGACACTCTATCTACGCGCGAACGTTTCACGGCCGCTTTTAAGCGTCGTAATTAAAATAAACGAGCTCATCTTTCGCTTCGTGTTTATTTTTCAAACGACGACGACGACGACGAACGTGATTGAAAAACGTCCCATCGATACGTTGGGAATCTTGATATCGTTGCGCGTTTGTTTCGTCGCGAACGCGCGCGGCATCGCCTTTATACAAAAAAAGGATAATTTTCTAGCGAAAATATCTATACAAAATTGTTGGAAAAAATTTTAAATTTATTATGTCGCGACGGCGGCGGCGCCGAACGAACCAGAAGCGTGTACGGTGCGTCGCGCATAGTCGACCTTGAACGTCTCTGTGGGCGGTTGAAGACGACGACGAGAGTAGCGTTCGTATAGGTCGCTAAAAACGACGCGTAAAATATGTCGCCGGGGATCGTCGCTGAAAACGAAAAAGAGAATGGAATTTTCCAACACGCGCTCGGGGAACGCGTAGACACGCGCTCAAGCAAATAAAACTTTGTAACGGCCGGCTAAAAGAGACGGCTATTAACCTTGAACGGTGTTACGCAGCGGCCTGTTCGTTTCAACGCACCAAATTCTGCGTACACTGTGTGCGTGCGTGTGTGCGTGTGTGTTTGTGTGTTTGTAAACAAAATTTTTGGGGGAGACTATCGAGATCGAGTCTCTCTCTCTATTCTAGGAACATGGGGGGGAACGAGTCGTGTGTTCCACGGCCCGTCTCGCGTAAACAACTTCGAGGCCACGGCGCGTTGTGCGTCGCGCGTCCACGTACGCCCCATGGAAAATTTTCAAACGGCTATGCGCGGTTTTTACGGGCGACACACTCTATCTACGCGCGAACGTTTCACGGCCGCTTTTAAGCGTCGTAATTAAAATAAACGAGCTCATCTTTCGCTTCGTGTTTATTTTTCAAACGACGACGACGACGACGAACGTGATTGAAAAACGTCCCATCGATACGTTGGGAATCTTGATATCGTTCAGCGCGTTTGTTTCGTCGCGAACGCGCGTGGCATCGCCTTTATACAAAAAAAAGGATTTCTTCTAGCGAAAATCTATACAAAATTGTCGGAAACATTTTGAATTTATTCTGTCGCCGCGGCGGCGCCGAACGAACCAGAAGCGTACGGTGCGTCGCGCATAGTCGACCTTGAACGTCTCTTTGTTGGCATTTGAAGACGACGTCGAGAGAGTAGCGTTCGCATAGGTCGCTAAAAACCACGCGTAACGGATGTCGCCGTGGATCGTCGCTAAAACAGGAAAAAGAGAATGGAATTTTCCAACGCGCGCTCGGGGAAACGCGTGGACGCGCGCGATCGAGAAAATAACAATTTGTTACGGCCGGCTAAAAGAGACGGCTATTACCTTGAACGGTGTTACGCCGCGGCCTGTTCGTTTCTACGCACCAAATTCTGCGTACACTGTATGCGTGTGTGTGTGTGCGTGTGTGTGTGTGTCTGTAAACAAAATTTTTGGGGGAGACTATCGAGATCGAGTCTCTCTCTCTCTCTCTCTCTCTCTCTCTCTCTCTCTCTCTATTCTTGGAACATGGGGGGGAACGAGTCATGTTCCACGGCCCGTCTCGCGTAAACAACTTCGAGGCCACGGCGTTGTGCGTCGCGCGTCCACGTACGCCCCATGCAATTTTCCAACGGCCATCCCGGTTTTTACGGGCGACACACTCTATCTACGCGCGAACGTTTCACGGCCGCTTTTAAGCGTCGTAATTAAAATAAACGAGCTCATCTTTCGCTTCGTGTTTATTTTTCAAACGACGACGACGACGACGAACGTGATTGAAAAACGTCCCATCGATACGTTCGGAATCTTGATATCGTTGCGCGTTTGTTTCGTCGCAAACGCGCGCGGCATCGCCTTTATAAAAAAAGAGAATTTCTTCTAGCGAAAATCTATACAAAATTGTTGGAAACATTTTAAATTTATTCTGTCGCCGCGGCGGCGCCGAACGAACCAGAAGCGTACGGTGCGTCGCACATAATCGACCTTGAACGTCTCGGTTCCGCTTGTAACGACGAGAGTCGCGTTCGTATAGGTCGCTAAAAACGACGCGTAAAATATGTCGCCGGGGATCGTCGCTGAAAACGAAAAAGAGAATGGAATTTTCCAACACGCGCTCGGGGAACGCGTAGACACGCGCTCGCGCAAATAAAACTTTGTAACGGCCGGCTAAAAGAGATGGCTATTAACCTTGAACGGTGTTACGCATCGGCGTGTTCGTTTCTACGCACCAAATTCTGCGTACACTGTATGCGTGTGTGTGTGTGTGTGTGTGTGTGTGTGAGTCTGTACAAAATTTTTGGGGGAGACTATCGAGATCGAGTCTCTCTCTCTCTCTCTCTCTCTCTCTCTCTCTCTATTCTTGGAACATGGGGGGGAACGAGTCATGTTCCACGGCCCGTCTCGCGTAAACAACTTCGAGGCCACGGCGCGTTGTGCGTCGCGCGTCCGCGTACGCCCCATGGAAAATTTTCCAACGGCTATGCGCGGTTTTTACGGGCGACACACTCTATCTACGCGCGAACGTTTCACGGCCGCTTTTAAGCGTCGTAATTAAAATTAACGAGCTCATCTTTCGCTTCGTGTTTATTTTTCAAACGACGACGACGACGAACGTGATTGAAAAACGTCCCATCGATACGTTGGGTGATCTTGATATCGTTCAGCGCGTTTGTTTCGTCGCGAACGCGCGCGGCATCGCCTTTATTGAAAAAAAAGGATAATTTTCTAGCGAAAATATCTATACAAAATTGTTGGAAATAATTTTAAATTTATTCTGTCGCCGCGGCGGCGCCGAACGAACCAGAAGCGTGTACGGTGCGTCGCGCATAGTCGACCTTGAACGTCTCTTTGTTGGCATTTGAAGACGACGACGAGAGAGTAGCGTTCGCATAGGTCGCTAAAAAACAACGCGTAACGGATGTCGCCGTGGATCGTCGCTAAAACAGGAAAAAGAGAATGGAATTTTCCAACGCGCGCTCGAGGGAACGCGTGGACGCGCGCGATCGAGAAAATAAAAATTTGTAACGGCCGGCTAAAAGAGATGGCTATTAACCTTGAACGGTGTTACGCCGCGGCCTGTTCGTTTCTACGCAACAAATTCAGCGTACACTGTGTGCGTGTGTGTGTGTGTGTGAGTCTGTAAACAAAATTTTTGTTGCAGACTATCGAGATCGAGTCTCTCTCTCTCTCTCTCTCTCTCTCACACATTCCATCTCTCTCGCGCATATTCAATCTCTTTCTACCCTGCGTCTCTCTCTCTCTCTCTCTCTCTCTGTGTGTGCGTTTTGCAAACGCGCGCGCGCGCGCACACACAGATTCCACGAATGCCTTTGGCGTCCGCCTTGCGGCGGACGGGCAACGCGGACGTGAAATAAAACGACTCTCTTGATAGGAGCGGAAAATTTTTTTTTTTTTTTTTTTACTATAGCGTCGCTTGCAACGTCAAACGTGTGATGTACACGATAACGGTGTTATAAAACGACTCCCACTCCTCTTCGCGTGTACTTTACACGAAAAAAAAAATTTCCCCAAAAATTTCTGAACCACGATCGTGCGAACGATTCTGTATTTGTTGCCGCCCTCGACGAATTCATCTATTTCGCTTCGTGTTTTTTTTTTATCAAACCACGACGATGATGATCGTGATTGGAAAACGTTCCATCGAACGAAAAAATTGGGAATCTCGATATCGTTGCGCGTTTGTTTCGTCGCGAAAAAAAAAAGGGTGGCATCGCGTTTTCGTAACGAGGCCCTCCTGGCGAAAATATCAAATAACGAATTGTCGGAAACATTTTGAATTTATTCAGTCGCGGCGGCGGCGGCGGCGAACAAACGAGAAGCGTGTACGGTGCGTCGCGCATAGTCGACCTTGAACACGTCTCTTTGTTGGCATTTGAAGACGACGTCGAGAGAGTAGCGTTCGCATAGGTCGCTAAAAACCACGCGTAACGGATGTCGCCGGGGGATCGTCGCTGAAACAGGAAAAAGAGAATGGAATTTTCCAACGCGCGCTCGAGGGAACGCTTGGACGCGCGCGATCGAGAAAATTAAAATTTTCTAACGGCCGGCTAAAAGAGATGGCTATATTACCTTGAACGGTGTTACGCCGCAGCGGCCTGTTCGTTTCGACGCACAAAAATTCTGCGTACACTGTGTGCGTGTGTGTGTGTGTGTGTGTGTGTGTGTGTGATTCTGTAAACAAAATTTTTGGGGGAGACTATCGAGATCGAGTCTCTCTCTCTCTCTCTCTCTCTCTCTCTCTCTCTCTCTCTCTCTCTCTATTCTTGGAACATGGGGGGGAACGAGTCATGTGTTCCACGGCCCGTCGCCGTAAACAGCTTCGAGGCCACGGCGCGTTGTGCGTCGCGCGTCCGCGTACGTCCCATGGAATTTTCAAACGGCCATCCCGGTTTTTACGGGAGAGACATAATACGCGCGAACGTTTCAAGGCCGCTTTTAAGCGTCGTAATTAAAATAAACGAGCTCATCTTTCGCTTCGTGTTTATTTTTCAAACGACGACGACGACGAACGTGATTGAAAAACGTCCCATCGATACGTTGGGAATCTTGATATCGTTGCGCGTTTGTTTCGTCGCGAAAGCGCGCGGCATCGCCTTTATAAAAAAAAAGGATTTCTTCTAGCGAAAATCTATACAAAATTGTTGGAAAAATTTTTAAATTTATTCTGTCGCGGCGGCGGCGCCGAACGAACCAGAAGCGTACGGTGCGTCGCGCATAGTCGACCTTGAACGTCTCTTTGTTGGCATTTGAAGACGACGTCGAGAGAGTAGCGTTCGCATAGGTCGCTAAAAACCACGCGTAACGGATGTCGCCGTGGATCGTCGCTAAAACAGGAAAAAGAGAATGGAATTTTCCAACGCGCGCTCGGGGGAACGCGTGGACGCGCGCGATCGAGAAAATAACAATTTGTTACGGCCGGCTAAAAGAGATGGCTATTACCTTGCGATCGTCCTACGCGGCGGCCATATCGTCGTTTTAAGCATGCTCGAATTGGGGAGACTATCGAGAATCGAGTCTCTCTCTCTCTCTCTCTCTCTCTCTTTTACGCACATGGGGGGGAACGAGTCGTGTGTTCCACGGCCCGTCTCGCGTAAACAACTTCGAGGCCACGGCGCGTTGTGCGTCGCGCGTCCGCGTACGCCCCATGGAAAATTTTCAAACGGCTATGCGCGGTTTTTACGGGCGACACTCTATCTACGCGCGAACGTTTCACGGCCGCTTTTAAGCGTCGTAATTAAAATAAACGAGCTCATCTTTCGCTTCGTGTTTATTTTTCAAACGACGACGACGAACGTGATTGAAAAACGTCCCATCGATACGTTGGGAATCTTGATATCGTTGCGCGTTTGTTTCGTCGCGAACGCGCGCGGCATCGCCTTTATAGAAAAAGGATTTCTTCTAGCGAAAATCTATATAAAATTGTCGGAAAAAATTTTAAATTTATTCTGTCGCCGCGGCGGCGCCGAACGAAACAGAAGCGTACGGTGCGTCGCGCATAGTCGACCTTGAACGTCTCTGCGGGCATTTGAAGACGACGACGAGAGTAGCGTTCGCATAGGTCGCTAAAAACCACGCGTAACGGATGTCGCCGTGGATCGTCGCTGAAACAGGAAAAAGAGAATGAAATTTTCCAACACGCGCTCGAGGGAACGCTTGGACGCGCGCGATCGAGAAAATAACAATTTGTTACGGCCGGCTAAAAGAGATGGCTATTACCTTGAACGGTGTTACGCCGCGGCCTGTTCGTTTCTACGCACCAAATTCTGCGTACACTGTGTGCGTGTGTGTGTGTGTGTGTGTGTGTGTGATTCTGTAAACAAAATTTTTGGGGGAGACTATCGAGATCGAGTCTCTCTCTTTCTCTCTCTTTTACGCACATGGGGGGGAACGAGTCGTGTGTTCCACGGCCCGTCTCGCGTAAACAACTTCGAGGCCACGGCGCGTTGTGCGTCGCGCGTCCACGTACGCCCCATGGAAAATTTTCCAACGGCTATGCGCGTTTTTTACGGGCGACACACTCTATCTACGCGCGAACGTTTCACGGCCGCTTTTAAGCGTCGTAATTAAAATAAACGAGCTCATCTTTCGCTTCGTGTTTATTTTTCAAACGACGACGACGACGACGAACGTGATTGAAAAACGTCCCATCGATACGTTGGGAATCTTGATATCGTTGCGCGTTTGTTTCGTCGCGAACGCGCGTGGCATCGCCTTTATACAAAAACAGAATTTCTTCTAGCGAAAATCTATACAAAATTGTCGGAAACATTTTAAATTTATTCTGTCGCCGCGGCGGCGCCGAACGAACCAGAAGCGTACGGTGCGTCGCGCATAATCGACCTTGAACGTCTCTTTGTTGGCATTTGAAGACGACGACGAGAGTAGCGTTCGCGCAGGTCGCTAAAAACCACGCGTAACGGATGTCGCCGTGGATCGTCGCTGAAACAGGAAAAAGAGAATGGAATTTTCCAACGCGCGCTCGAGGGAACGCTTGGACGCGCGCGATCGAGAAAATAACAATTTGTTACGGCCGGCTAAAAGAGATGGCTATTACCTTGAACGGTGTTACGCATCGGCGTGTTCGTTTCTACGCACCAAATTCTGCGTACACTGTATGCGTGTGTGTGTGTGTGTGTGTGTGTGATTCTGTAAACAAAATTTTTGGGGGAGACTATCGAGATCGAGTCTCTCTCTCTCTCTCTCTCTCTCTCTCTCTCTCTCTCTCTCTCTCTCTCTCTATTCTTGGAACATGGGGGGGAACGAGTCATGTTCCACGGCCCGTCTCGCGTAAACAACTTCGAGGCCACGGCGTTGTGCGTCGCGCGTCCACGTACGCCCCATGCAATTTTCCAACGGCCATCCCGGTTTTTACGGGCGACACACTCTATCTACGCGCGAACGTTTCACGGCCGCTTTTAAGCGTCGTAATTAAAATAAACGAGCTCATCTTTCGCTTCGTGTTTATTTTTCAAACGACGACGACGACGACGACGAACGTGATTGAAAAACGTCCCATCGATACGTTCGGAATCTTGATATCGTTCAGCGCGTTTGTTTCGTCGCGAACGCGCGTGGCATCGCCTTTATTGAAAAAAAAGAATAATTTTCTAGCGAAAATCTATATAAAATTGTTGGAAACATTTTAAATTTATTCTGTCGCCGCGGCGGCGCCGAACGAACCAGAAGCGTGTACGGTGCGTCGCGCATAGTCGACCTTGAACGTCTCTTTGTTGGCATTTGAAGACGACGACGAGAGTAACGTTCGCATAGGTGGCTAAAAACGACGCTTAACAAATGTCGCCGTGGATCGTCGCTGAAACAGGAAAAAGAGAATGGAATTTTCCAACACGCGCTCTCTCGGGGGAACGCGTGGACGCGCGCGATCGAGAAAATAACAATTTGTTACGGCCGGCTAAAAGAGACGGCTATTACCTTGAACGGTGTTACGCCGCAGCGGCCTGTTCGTTTCGACGCACCAAATTCTGCGTACACTGTATGCGTGTGTGTGTGTGTGTGTGTGTGTGTCTGATTCTGTAAACAAAATTTTTGGGGGAGACTATCGAGATCGAGTCTCTCTCTCTCTCTCTCTCTCTCTCTCTCTCTCTCTCTCTATTCTTGGAACATGGGGGGGAACGAGTCGTGTGTTCCACGGCCCGTCTCGCGTAAACAACTTCTCGAGGGCACGGCGCGTTGTGCGTCGCGCGTCCGCGTACGTCCCATGGAAAATTTTCCAACGGCCGTGCGCGGTTTTTACGGGCGACACTCTCTCTATCTACGCGCGAACGTTTCACGGCCGCTTTTAAGCGTCGTAATTAATAAACAAACAAAAGAAATTTCTTAGAAATTTACGCGTCGACGAAATCGCGACATCCGAATCACGCGAAGATCTCCGTGCTAGATTCATCCGCGAACGAGGTTCGATTACTGCGTTTTCAAAAGCAAATTGGACAGATTACTTAAAAAACGATAACGATCGAATTCAAAGTTTTCTGTTCGTGTCGTAAAAGGAAATGTCTATTATTATTACCATTTTTTTCGTCGGCGAAGCCTCTGTAACGGAACAAACGATAATACGAATTTTCGCATAAATTTTTTCCATAATTCGCGCCAAATTGTTCGCTAAAGTCTACGGATTCGTAATCGCGGTTGCGTTCGGTATTCGTCTTTTTTTTTCAATTTTGTACGCGTGTGTAGTCGTAGAAAAGATGATGATGTCCTGTCGCGACTGAAAAACAGTACGATCGGTTAATTGTGTTTTATTCGTTTTATCGCGAACCTCCTTGGTTGGGGTTGATGTTTTCATGAATGTCGCTGGGAAATGTCGTCGAACGAATCTGCGCCGATAATATTCGATACTCGTATAGCACAGAATATGATTATTATTTGTCGCGTCGCACGAAAATTTTCAAACTCGTCCGAACGATCTACGTTCTTTTTTTTTCTAGCGTTCGAAGGCGCGCTCGGAAAAGTCTGGAGGGATACCAGAAACGAAAATTCTTCTATTCGTTTGATCGCGAATATGTTTCGTTTTTCGCGTTTCGAACGAGGCCTCCCACGTATGAAGTTTTTAACGAAACAAATTTATTCAACCAATTAATGCCAAAGTGGTGGAAATTATATTTGACGCGATCTACGAGCACATCTTTCGCTTCGTGATTATTTTTCAAACGACGATGATCATCGTGATTCGAATATTTCCTTTGAAAAACTAGAATCGATATCGTTGCGTTTCTTTCCGCGCGAACGCGTGGCATCGCGTTTTTTTGAAAAAAAAAACAACTTGTTCCAGCGAAAATATCTATACAAAATTGTCGGAAACATTTTGAATTTATTCTGTCGCCGAGGCGGCGGCGAACGAACCAGAAGCGTACGGTGCGTCGCGCATAGTCGACCTTGAACGTCTCTGTGGGCATTTGAAGACGACGTCGAGAGAGTAGCGTTCGCATAGGTCGCTAAAAACCACGCGTAACGGATGTCGCCGTGGATCGTCGCTGAAACAGGAAAAAGAGAATGGAATTCTCCAACGCGCTCTCTCGGGGAACGCGTGGACGCGCGCGATCGAGAAAATAACAATTTCTTACGGCCGGCTAAAAGAGATGGCTAGAAACACCTTGAACGGTGTTACGCCGCGGCCTGTTCGTTTCGACGCAAAAAAATTCTGTGTACACTGTGTGCGTGTGTGTGTGTGTGTGTGTGTGTGTGATTCTGTAAACAAAATTTTTGGGGGAGACTATCGAGATCGAGTCTCTCTCTCTCTCTCTCTCTCTCTCTCTCTCTCTCTCTCTCTATTCTTGGAACATGGGGGGGAACGAGTCATGTGTTCCACGGCCGCCGGTCTCGCGTAAACAACTTCGAGGCCACGGGGCGCGTTGTGCGTCGCGCGTCCACGTACGCCCCATGGAAAATTTTCCAACGGCTATGCGCGGTTTTTACGGGCGACACACTCTATCTACGCGCGAACGTTTCACGGCCGCTTTTAAGCGTCGTAATTAAAATAAACGAGCTCATCTTTCGCTTCGTGTTTATTTTTCAAACGACGACGACGACGACGAACGTGATTGAAAAACGTCCCATCGATACGTTGGGTGATCTTGATATCGTTGCGCGTTTGTTTCGTCGCAAACGCGCGCGGCATCGCCTTTATAAAAAAAGAGAATTTCTTCTAGCGAAAATCTATACAAAATTGTTGGAAACATTTTAAATTTATTCTGTCGCCGCGGCGGCGCCGAACGAACCAGAAGCGTACGGTGCGTCGCACATAATCGACCTTGAACGTCTCGGTTCCGCTTGTAACGACGAGAGTCGCGTTCGTATAGGTCGCTAAAAACGACGCGTAAAATATGTCGCCGGGGATCGTCGCTGAAAACGAAAAAGAGAATGGAATTTTCCAACACGCGCTCGGGGAACGCGTAGACACGCGCTCGCGCAAATAAAACTTTGTAACGGCCGGCTAAAAGAGATGGCTATTAACCTTGAACGGTGTTACGCATCGGCGTGTTCGTTTCTACGCACCAAATTCTGCGTACACTGTATGCGTGTGTGTGTGTGTGTGTGTGTGTGTGTGTGAGTCTGTACAAAATTTTTGGGGGAGACTATCGAGATCGAGTCTCTCTCTCTCTCTCTCTCTCTCTCTCTCTCTCTATTCTTGGAACATGGGGGGGAACGAGTCATGTTCCACGGCCCGTCTCGCGTAAACAACTTCTAGGCCACGGCGCGTTGTGCGTCGCGCGTCCGCGTACGCCCCATGGAAAATTTTCCAACGGCTATGCGCGGTTTTTACGGGCGACACACTCTATCTACGCGCGAACGTTTCACGGCCGCTTTTAAGCGTCGTAATTAAAATTAACGAGCTCATCTTTCGCTTCGTGTTTATTTTTCAAACGACGACGACGACGAACGTGATTGAAAAACGTCCCATCGATACGTTGGGTGATCTTGATATCGTTCAGCGCGTTTGTTTCGTCGCGAACGCGCGCGGCATCGCCTTTATTGAAAAAAAAGGATAATTTTCTAGCGAAAATATCTATACAAAATTGTTGGAAATAATTTTAAATTTATTCTGTCGCCGCGGCGGCGCCGAACGAACCAGAAGCGTGTACGGTGCGTCGCGCATAGTCGACCTTGAACGTCTCTTTGTTGGCATTTGAAGACGACGACGAGAGAGTAGCGTTCGCATAGGTCGCTAAAAACGACGCGTAACGGATGTCGCCGGGGGATCGTCGCTGAAACAGGAAAAATAAGAAGATGGAATTTTCCAACACGCGCTCGAGGGAACGCGTGGACGCGCGCGATCGAGAAAATAACAATTTGTTACGGCCGGCTAAAAGAGATGGCTATTAACCTTGAACGGTGTTACGCCGCGGCCTGTTCGTTTCTACGCACCAAATTCTGCGTACACTGTATGCGTGTGTGTGTGTGCGTGTGTGTGTGTGTCTGTAAACAAAATTTTTGGGGGAGACTATCGAGATCGAGTCTCTCTCTCTCTCTCTCTCTCTCTCTCTCACACATTCCATCTCTCTCGCGCATATTCAATCTCTTTCTACCCTGCGTCTCTCTCTCTCTCTCTCTCTCTCTCTGTGTGTGCGTTTTGCAAACGCGCGCGCGCGCGCACACAGATTCCACGAATGCCTTTGGCGTCCGCCTTGCGGCGGACGGGAAACGCGGACGTGAAATAAAACGACTCTCTTGATAGGAGCGGACAATTTTTTTTTTTTTTTTACTATCGCGTCGCTTGCAACGTCAAACGTGTGATGTACACGATAACGGTGTTATAAAACGACTCCCACTCCTCTTCGCGTGTACTTTACACGAAAAAAAAAATTTCCCCAAAAATTTCTGAACAACGATCGTGCGAACGATTCTGTATTTGTTGCCGCCCTCGACGAATTCATCTATTTCGCTTCGTGTTTTTTTTTTATCAAACCACGACGATGATGATCGTCATTGGAAAACGTTCCATCGAACGAAAAAATTGGGAATCTTGATATCGTTGCGCGTTTGTTTCGTCGCGAAAAAAAAAAGGGTGGCATCGTGTTTTCGTAACGAGGACCTCCTGGCGAAAATATCAAATAACGAATTGTCGGAAACATTTTGAATTTATTCAGTCGCGGCGGCGGCGGCGGCGAACAAACGAGAAGCGTGTACGGTGCGTCGCGCATAGTCGACCTTGAACACGTCTCTTTGTTGGCATTTGAAAACGACGACGACGAGAGAGTAGCGTTCGCATAGGTCGCTAAAAACGACGCTTAACAAATGTCGCCGGGGGATCGTCGCTGAAACAGGAAAAAGAGAATGGAATTTTCCAACACGCGCTCGGGGGAACGCTTGGACGCGCGCGATCGAGAAAATAACAATTTGTTACGGCCGGCTAAAAGAGATGGCTATTACCTTGAACGGTGTTACGCATCGGCGTGTTCGTTTCGACGCACAAAAATTCTGCGTACAATGTATGCGTGTGTGTGTGTGCGTGTGTGTGTGTGTCTGTAAACAAAATTTTTGGGGGAGACTATCGAGATCGAGTCTCTCTCTCTCTCTCTCTCTCTCTCTCTCTCTCTCTCTCTATTCTTGGAACATGGGGGGGAACGAGTCATGTTCCACGGCCCGTCTCGCGTAAACAACTTCGAGGCCACGGCGCGTTGTGCGTCGCGCGTCCGCGTACGCCCCATGGAAAATTTTCCAACGGCCGTGCGCGATTTTTACGGGCGACACACTCTATCTACGCGCGAACGTTTCACGGCCGCTTTTAAGCGAGCTCATCTTTCGCTTCGTGTTTATTTTTCAAACGACGACGACGACGACGAACGTGATTGAAAAACGTCCCATCGATACGTTCGGAATCTTGATATCGTTCAGCGCGTTTGTTTCGTCGCGAACGCGCGCGGCATCGCCTTTATACAAAAACAGAATTTCTTCTAGCGAAAATCTATACAAAATTGTCGGAAAAAATTTTAAATTTATTCTGTCGCCGCGGCGGCGCCGAACGAACCAGAAGCGTGTACGGTGCGTCGCGCATAGTCGACCTTGAACGTCTCTTTGTTGGCATTTGAAGACGACGTCGAGAGAGTAGCGTTCGCATAGGTCGCTAAAAACCACGCGTAACGGATGTCGCCGGGGGATCGTCGCTGAAACAGGAAAAATAAGAAGATGGAATTTTCCAACACGCGCTCGAGGGAACGCGTGGACGCGCGCGATCGAGAAAATAACAATTTGTTACGGCCGGCTAAAAGAGATGGCTATTACCTTGCGATCGTCCTACGCGGCGGCCATATCGTCGTTTTAAGCATGCTCGAATTGGGGAGACTATCGAGAATCGAGTCTCTCTCTCTCTCTCTCTTTTACGCACATGGGGGGGAACGAGTCGTGTGTTCCACGGCCCGTCTCGCGTAAACAACTTCGAGGCCACGGGGCGCGTTGTGCGTCGCGCGTCCGCGTACGCCCCATGGAAAATTTTCCAACGGCTATGCGCGGTTTTTACGGGCGACACACTCTATCTACGCGCGAACGTTTCACGGCCGCTTTTAAGCGTCGTAATTAAAATTAACGAGCTCATCTTTCGCTTCGTGTTTATTTTTCAAACGACGACGACGAACGTGATTGAAAAAACGTCCCATCGATACGTTGGGTGATCTTGATATCGTTCAGCGCGTTTGTTTCGTCGCGAACGCGCGCGGCATCGCCTTTATTGAAAAAAAAGGATAATTTTCTAGCGAAAATATCTATACAAAATTGTTGGAAAAAATTTTAAATTTATTATGTCGCGACGGCGGCGGCGCCGAACGAACCAGAAGCGTGTACGGTGCGTCGCGCATAGTCGACCTTGAACGTCTCTTTGTTGGCATTTGAAGACGACGTCGAGAGAGTAGCGTTCGCATAGGTGGCTAAAAAACAATGTGTAACGGATGTCGCCGGGGGATCGTCGCTGAAACAGGAAAAAGAGAATGGAATTCTCCAACGCGCTCTCTCGGGGAACGCGTGGACGCGCGCGATCGAGAAAATAACAATTTGTTACGGCCGGCTAAAAGAGATGGCTAGAAACACCTTGAACGGTGTTACGCCGCGGCCTGTTCGTTTCTACGCACCAAATTCTGCGTACACTGTATGCGTGTGTGTGTGTGTGTGTGAGTCTGTAAACAAAATTTTTGGGGGAGACTATCGAGATCGAGTCTCTCTCTCTCTCTCTCTCTCTCTCTTTCTCTCTCTCTCTCTCTCTCTCTCTCTCTATTCTTGGAACATGGGGGGGAACGAGTCATGTTCCACGGCCCGTCTCGCGTAAACAACTTCGAGGCCACGGCGCGTTGTACGTGACGCGCGTCCGCGTACGTCCCATGGAATTTTCAAACGGCCGTGCGCGATTTTTAAGGGCGACAATATCTACGCGCGAACGTTTCACGGCCGCTTTTAAGCGTCGTAATTAAAATAAACGAGCTCATCTTTCGCTTCGTGTTTATTTTTCAAACGACGACGACGACGACGAACGTGATTGAAAAACGTCCCATCGATACGTTGGGTGATCTTGATATCGTTGCGCGTTTGTTTCGTCGCGAACGCGCGCGGCATCGCCTTTATAAAAAAAAAGAATAATTTTCTAGCGAAAATCTATATAAAATTGTTGGAAACATTTTAAATTTATTCTGTCGCCGCGGCGGCGCCGAACGAACCAGAAGCGTGTACGGTGCGTCGCGCATAGTCGACCTTGAACGTCTCTTTGTTGGCATTTGAAGACGACGACGAGAGTAACGTTCGCATAGGTGGCTAAAAACGACGCTTAACAAATGTCGCCGTGGATCGTCGCTGAAACAGGAAAAAGAGAATGGAATTTTCCAACACGCGCTCTCTCGGGGGAACGCGTGGACGCGCGCGATCGAGAAAATAACAATTTGTTACGGCCGGCTAAAAGAGACGGCTATTACCTTGAACGGTGTTATGCCGCAGCGGCCTGTTCGTTTCGACGCACCAAATTCTGCGTACACTGTATGCGTGTGTGTGTGTGTGTGTGTGTGTGTGTGATTCTGTAAACAAAATTTTTGGGGGAGACTATCGAGATCGAGTCTCTCTCTCTCTCTCTCTCTCTCTCTCTCTCTCTCTCTCTCTATTCTTGGAACATGGGGGGGAACGAGTCGTGTGTTCCACGGCCCGTCTCGCGTAAACAACTTCTCGAGGGCACGGCGCGTTGTGCGTCGCGCGTCCGCGTACGTCCCATGGAAAATTTTCCAACGGCCGTGCGCGGTTTTTACGGGCGACACTCTCTCTATCTACGCGCGAACGTTTCACGGCCGCTTTTAAGCGTCGTAATTAATAAACAAACAAAAGAAATTTCTTAGAAATTTACGCGTCGACGAAATCGCGACATCCGAATCTCGCGAAGATCTCCGTGCTAGATTCATCCGCGAACGAGGTTCGATTACTGCGTTTTCAAAAGCAAATTGGACAGATTACTTAAAAAACGATAACGATCGAATTCAAAGTTTTCTGTTCGTGTCGTAAAAGGAAATGTCTATTATTATTACCATTTTTTTCGTCGGCGAAGCCTCTGTAACGGAACAAACGATAATACGAATTTTCGCATAAATTTTTTCCATAATTCGCGCCAAATTGTTCGCTAAAGTCTACGGATTCGTAATCGCGGTTGCGTTCGGTATTCGTCTTTTTTTTTCAATTTTGTACGCGTGTGTAGTCGTAGAAAAGATGATGATGTCCTGTCGCGACTGAAAAACAGTACGATCGGTTAATTGTGTTTTATTCGTTTTATCGCGAACCTCCTTGGTTGGGGTTGATGTTTTCATGAATGTCGCTGGGAAATGTCGTCGAACGAATCTGCGCCGATAATATTCGATACTCGTATAGCACAGAATATGATTATTATTTGTCGCGTCGCACGAAAATTTTCAAACTCGTCCGAACGATCTACGTTCTTTTTTTTTCTAGCGTTCGAAGGCGCGCTCGGAAAAGTCTGGAGGGATACCAGAAACGAAAATTCTTCTATTCGTTTGATCGCGAATATGTTTCGTTTTTCGCGTTTCGAACGAGGCCTCCCACGTATGAAGTTTTTAACGAAACAAATTTATTCAACCAATTAATGCCAAAGTGGTGGAAATTATATTTGACGCGATCTACGAGCACATCTTTCGCTTCGTGATTATTTTTCAAACGACGATGATCATCGTGATTCGAATATTTCCTTTGAAAAACTAGAATCGATATCGTTGCGTTTCTTTCCGCGCGAACGCGTGGCATCGCGTTTTTTTGAAAAAAAAAACAACTTGTTCCAGCGAAAATATCTATACAAAATTGTCGGAAACATTTTGAATTTATTCTGTCGCCGAGGCGGCGGCGAACGAACCAGAAGCGTACGGTGCGTCGCGCATAGTCGACCTTGAACGTCTCTGTGGGCATTTGAAGACGACGTCGAGAGAGTAGCGTTCGCATAGGTCGCTAAAAACCACGCGTAACGGATGTCGCCGTGGATCGTCGCTGAAACAGGAAAAAGAGAATGGAATTCTCCAACGCGCTCTCTCGGGGAACGCGTGGACGCGCGCGATCGAGAAAATAACAATTTCTTACGGCCGGCTAAAAGAGATGGCTAGAAACACCTTGAACGGTGTTACGCCGCGGCCTGTTCGTTTCGACGCAAAAAAATTCTGTGTACACTGTGTGCGTGTGTGTGTGTGTGTGTGTGTGTGTGATTCTGTAAACAAAATTTTTGGGGGAGACTATCGAGATCGAGTCTCTCTCTCTCTCTCTCTCTCTCTCTCTCTCTCTCTCTCTCTCTATTCTTGGAACATGGGGGGGAACGAGTCATGTGTTCCACGGCCGCCGGTCTCGCGTAAACAACTTCGAGGCCACGGGGCGCGTTGTGCGTCGCGCGTCCACGTACGCCCCATGGAAAATTTTCCAACGGCTATGCGCGGTTTTTACGGGCGACACACTCTATCTACGCGCGAACGTTTCACGGCCGCTTTTAAGCGTCGTAATTAAAATAAACGAGCTCATCTTTCGCTTCGTGTTTATTTTTCAAACGACGACGACGACGACGAACGTGATTGAAAAACGTCCCATCGATACGTTGGGTGATCTTGATATCGTTGCGCGTTTGTTTCGTCGCAAACGCGCGCGGCATCGCCTTTATAAAAAAAGAGAATTTCTTCTAGCGAAAATCTATACAAAATTGTTGGAAACATTTTAAATTTATTCTGTCGCCGCGGCGGCGCCGAACGAACCAGAAGCGTACGGTGCGTCGCACATAATCGACCTTGAACGTCTCGGTTCCGCTTGTAACGACGAGAGTCGCGTTCGTATAGGTCGCTAAAAACGACGCGTAAAATATGTCGCCGGGGATCGTCGCTGAAAACGAAAAAGAGAATGGAATTTTCCAACACGCGCTCGGGGAACGCGTAGACACGCGCTCGCGCAAATAAAACTTTGTAACGGCCGGCTAAAAGAGATGGCTATTAACCTTGAACGGTGTTACGCATCGGCGTGTTCGTTTCTACGCACCAAATTCTGCGTACACTGTATGCGTGTGTGTGTGTGTGTGTGTGTGTGTGTGTGAGTCTGTACAAAATTTTTGGGGGAGACTATCGAGATCGAGTCTCTCTCTCTCTCTCTCTCTCTCTCTCTCTCTCTCTCTATTCTTGGAACATGGGGGGGAACGAGTCATGTTCCACGGCCCGTCTCGCGTAAACAACTTCTAGGCCACGGCGCGTTGTGCGTCGCGCGTCCGCGTACGCCCCATGGAAAATTTTCCAACGGCTATGCGCGGTTTTTACGGGCGACACACTCTATCTACGCGCGAACGTTTCACGGCCGCTTTTAAGCGTCGTAATTAAAATTAACGAGCTCATCTTTCGCTTCGTGTTTATTTTTCAAACGACGACGACGACGAACGTGATTGAAAAACGTCCCATCGATACGTTGGGTGATCTTGATATCGTTCAGCGCGTTTGTTTCGTCGCGAACGCGCGCGGCATCGCCTTTATTGAAAAAAAAGGATAATTTTCTAGCGAAAATATCTATACAAAATTGTTGGAAATAATTTTAAATTTATTCTGTCGCCGCGGCGGCGCCGAACGAACCAGAAGCGTGTACGGTGCGTCGCGCATAGTCGACCTTGAACGTCTCTTTGTTGGCATTTGAAGACGACGACGAGAGAGTAGCGTTCGCATAGGTCGCTAAAAACGACGCGTAACGGATGTCGCCGGGGGATCGTCGCTGAAACAGGAAAAATAAGAAGATGGAATTTTCCAACACGCGCTCGAGGGAACGCGTGGACGCGCGCGATCGAGAAAATAACAATTTGTTACGGCCGGCTAAAAGAGATGGCTATTAACCTTGAACGGTGTTACGCCGCGGCCTGTTCGTTTCTACGCACCAAATTCTGCGTACACTGTATGCGTGTGTGTGTGTGCGTGTGTGTGTGTGTCTGTAAACAAAATTTTTGGGGGAGACTATCGAGATCGAGTCTCTCTCTCTCTCTCTCTCTCTCTCTCTCTCTCACACATTCCATCTCTCTCGCGCATATTCAATCTCTTTCTACCCTGCGTCTCTCTCTCTCTCTCTCTCTCTCTGTGTGTGCGTTTTGCAAACGCGCGCGCGCGCGCACACAGATTCCACGAATGCCTTTGGCGTCCGCCTTGCGGCGGACGGGCAACGCGGACGTGAAATAAAACGACTCTCTTGATAGGAGCGGATAATTTTTTTTTTTTTTTTTACTATAGCGTCGCTTGCAACGTCAAACGTGTGATGTACACGTCGCGCTGGACGCGTCGGCCTTTTCGCGTCGCGAAAAAAAAAGGCCGTACGACATCTTTGCGTTTCGAAGCGAATCGAACGGGAAAGACGATTTGCCGCAGGTGAGGGTGGTTGGGGGGGTTAATTGAATTACGGTGCACGGGGGCGGAAGAGGAGTCGTGCTCGCGCGCGAGGCTCTCGAACCTGCTTTTAAAAGTTCCTAGACAACGCGATGGTGCGCTTGGTACGGAGAGCGCTCGACCGAAAAATTTCATCGAAATTTTTTTTTTTTTTTTTTCGTTCCGAGAATCTCTTGAACCGTGCGCTTATAACGGTGTTATAAAACGACTCCCACTCCTCTTCGCGCGTACTTTATACGAAAAAAAAAATTTCCCCAAAAATTTCTGAACCACGATCGTGCGAACGATTGTGTATTTGTTGCCGCCCTCGACGAATTCATCTATTTCGCTTCTTTTTTTTTTTTATCAAACGACGACGATGATGATCGTCATTGGAAAACGTTCCATCGAAAAAAAAATTGGGAATCTTGATATCGTTGCGCGTTTGTTTCGTCGCGAAAAAACACGCGTGGCATCGCGTTTTCGTAACGAGGCCCTCCTGGCGAAAATATCAAATAACGAATTGTCGGAAAATTTTGAATTTATTCAGTCGCGGCGGCGGCGGCGGCGGCGAACAAACGAGAAGCGTACGGTGCGTCGCGCATAGTCGACCTTGAACGTCTCTGTGGGCATTTGAAGACGACGACGAGAGTAGCGTTCGCATAGGTCGCTAAAAACGACGCGTAACAAATGTCGCCGTGGATCGTCGCTAAAACAGGAAAAAGAGAATGGAATTTTCCAACACGCGCTCGGGGAAACGCGTGGACGCGCGCGATCGAGAAAATAACAATTTGTTACGGCCGGCTAAAAGAGATGGCTATTACCTTGAACGGTGTTACGCATCGGCGTGTTCGTTTCTACGCAACAAATTCTGCGTACACTGTATGCGTGTGTGTGTGTGTGTGTGTGTGTGTGTGAGTCTGTAAACAAAATTTTTGGGGGAGACTATCGAGATCGAGTCTCTCTCTCTCTCTCTCTCTCTCTCTCTCTATTCTTGGAACATGGGGGGGAACGAGTCGTGTGTTCCACGGCCGCCGGTCTCGCGTAAACAACTTCGAGGCCACGGGGCGCGTTGTGCGTCGCGCGTCCGCGTACGCCCCATGGAAAATTTTCCAACGGCTATGCGCGGTTTTTACGGGCGACACACTCTATCTACGCGCGAACGTTTCACGGCCGCTTTTAAGCGTCGTAATTAAAATAAACGAGCTCATCTTTCGCTTCGTGTTTATTTTTCAAACGACGACGACGACGAACGTGATTGAAAAACGTCCCATCGATACGTTGGGAATCTTGATATCGTTGCGCGTTTGTTTCGTCGCGAACGCGCGCGGCATCGCCTTTATAAAAAAAAAGAATTTCTTCTAGCGAAAATCTATACAAAATTGTTGGAAACATTTTAAATTTATTCTGTCGCCGCGGCGGCGCCGAACGAACCAGAAGCGTACGGTGCGTCGCGCATAGTCGACCTTGAACGTCTCTGTGGGCATTTGAAGACGACGTCGAGAGAGTAGCGTTCGCATAGGTCGCTAAAAACCACGCGTAACGGATGTCGCCGGGGGATCGTCGCTGAAACAGGAAAAAGAGAATGGAATTTTCCAACGCGCGCTCGAGGGAACGCGTAGACGCGCGCGATCGAGAAAATAAAAATTTTCTAACGGCCGGCTAAAAGAGATGGCTAGACCTTGCGATCGTCCTACGCGGCGGCCATATCGTTTTAAGCCTGCTCGAATTGGGGAGTCTCTCTCTCTCTCTCTATTCTAGGAACATGGGAGGGAATGAGTCGTGTGTTCCACGGCCCGTCTCGCGTAAACAACTTCGAGGCCACGGCGCGTTGTGCGTCGCGCGTCCACGTACGCCCCATGCAATTTTCCAACGGCCATCCCGGTTTTTACGGGCGACACTCTATCTACGCGCGAACGTTTCAAGGCCGCTTTTAAGCGTCGTAATTAATAAACAAACAAAAGATATCGTTACAATTTTACATGCCCGTTTCGTCTAAATATTTTCCAACTCGCACCGCGTTCGATGGAATAGTTCAAAAACGTGGTTCCAATTACTGCGTTTTCAAAAGCAAATTGGACAGATTACTTAAAAAACAATAACGATTGAATTCAAAGTTTTTTGTTCGTGTCGTACAGGAAATGTCGATTATTATTACCATTTTTTTCGCCGGCGAGGCCTCTGTAACGGAACAAACGATAATACGAATTTTCGCATAAATTTTTCCCGCACCTCGCGCAATAAATTGTTCGCTAAAGTCTACGGATTCATAATCGCGGTTGCGTTCGGTATTTGTCTTTTTTTTTTTAATTTTGTACGCGTGTGTAGTCGTAGAAAAGATATGTCCTGTCGCAAGAAATAGTACGATCGGTTAATTGTTTTATTCGTTTTATCGCGAACCTCCTGGTTGGGGTGATGTTTATATAAATGTCGCTAGAAAATGTCGTCGAACGAAACTGCGCCGATAATATTCGATACTCGTATAGCACAGAATGGTTATTATTTGTCGCGTCTTAGGAAAATTTTCGAACACGTCCGAACGATGCACCGTCCATTCTTCTTTGACGTAAAAAGAACTACGCTCGGATTAACTAACGAAGACTACTGGAAACGAAAATTCTTCTATTCGCGAAGATCGCGACCGCTCGATCGTCGCGTTTGGAGAAACATAGAGAGGCCTCCTCGCGCGTAATTTAAACGAAAAAAATTTTCAAAAAAAATTAATGGCAAACTCGTGCGAACGATTGTATTTCCCGCGATCTATGAATTCATCTTTCGCTTCGTGTTCTTTTCAAACGACGACGACGACGAACGTGATTGGAAAACGTCCCATCGATACGTTGGGAATCTTGATATCGTTGCGCGTTTGTTTCGTCGCGAACGCGCGCGGTATCGCTTTTATAGAAAAAGGATAATTTTCTAGCGAAAATCTATACAAAATTGTCGGAAAAAATTTTAAATTTATTCTGTCGCGGCGGCGGCGCCGAACGAACCAGAAGCGTACGGTGCGTCGCGCATAGTCGACCTTGAACGTCTCTGTGGGCATTTGAAGACGACGTCGAGAGAGTAGCG
Source organism: Andrena chrysosceles (assembly GCA_963855975.1). Classification (NCBI taxonomy): domain Eukaryota; kingdom Metazoa; phylum Arthropoda; class Insecta; order Hymenoptera; family Andrenidae; genus Andrena; species Andrena chrysosceles. The sequence goes on along the minus strand of OY979766.1, from coordinate 350,948 downwards.
TTCGCATAGGTCGCTAAAAACCACGCGTAACGGATGTCGCCGGGGGATCGTCGCTGAAACAGGAAAAAGAGAATGGAATTTTCCAACGCGCGCTCGAGGGAACGCGTAGACGCGCGCGATCGAGAAAATAAAAATTTTCTAACGGCCGGCTAAAAGAGATGGCTAGACCTTGCGATCGTCCTACGCGGCGGCCATATCGTTTTAAGCCTGCTCGAATTGGGGAGTCTCTCTCTCTCTATTCTACGCACATGGGGGGGAACGAGTCGTGTGTTCCACGGCCCGTCGCTGTAAACAACTTCGAGGCCACGGCGCGTTGTGCGTCACGCGTCCACGTACGTCGCATGGAATTTTCCAACGGCCGTGCGGTTTTTAAGGGCGACAATATCTACGCGCGAACGTTTCACAGCCGCTTTTAAGCGTCGTAATTAAAATAAACAAACAAAAGAAATCGTTACAATTTTACTTGTCCGTTTCGTGCCAACTGTTCCAACTCGCACCGCGTCCGACGGAATAGTTCGAAAACGTGGTTCGAATTACTGCGTTTTCAAAAGCAAATTGGACAGATTACTTAAAAAACAATAACGATCGAATTCAAAGTTTTCTGTTCGTGTCGTACAGGAAATGTCGATTAATATTTCGATTCGTCTACGAAGCTGCTCGTACGGAACGAAACAAATATTTTAGAAAAATTTAAAAATTGTCGTTGCGTACAATTTATTCGCTAAAGTCTACGGATTCGTAATAGCGGTTGCGTTCGGTATTCGTCTTTTTTATAATTTTGTACGCGTGTGTATTAGTCGTAGAAAAGAGATGTCCTGTCGCGACTGAAACAGTACGATCGGTTAATTGTTTTATTCGTTCAAACGCGAACCTCCTGGTTGGGGTTGATGTTTTCATGAATGTCGCTGGAAAATGTCGTCGAACGAATCTACGCCGATAATATTCGATACTCGTAGCATAGAATGATTATTTGTCGCGTCGCACGAAAATTTTCGAACTCGTCCGAACGATCCAAGGTTTTGTGATTTCCTAGCGTTCGAGAAGATGCGCTCGGCAGAGAGCGAACCGGAAAATAAAATAAACGGTATACGAAAAGTATAGAAATAAATTGTTGATAATTTACAGGTCCAAATTTGATACGTCTACGTTTCGTGCGAAACACCGTGGACGCGATGATTTATCTTTGAATAGACAGTTCTATCCCCTTCTACTTTAAAACCTAAATAGACAAACTATTTTTGTATCAATCGTTGACCACAATCCAAATCAAAATGTTTGTCTATTCGTTTCCGATTTGCGACGAACGAAACAAATTTTTCTTTCAATGTCATTTTAATCGCGAACTCGTTGTACGAAAAAATAATCTGTTCCCTCGACTCTACGAATTTAATGTGTTTGCTGTTCTCTCTGTATTTTTGTTTGTTTCGTCCAATTTCGATTCGTAAGATCAATCCATTCAAAAAAGAGATAGATCGTAGAATCGAAATTCATCTTCGATTGAGCGCGAATCGCGACGTGCGCGCGTATATATACCTATATATATATCGCGTTAATGGCGCGAACGAAACGATGCTTCTCAAGCCAAAACGAATTTACAAACGTATTCGCGATTCGTAGATTCCGCGCTCGGGGCCGAGCGCGGAATCTACGAATCGCCAGGCGCGCGCTCTCTGCGATTTCATCTTTGGGAGGACGTGTTCTTTAATTTTCCTTTCTTATATCGTCAGTCTCTGAGTGTATTTGGAAAAATAACTTTTACAAAAAACAAAATTTGATTCTATATTTTGTCTTTTTTTTAATCCGGTTTTTTTTTCAAAAGATTCCGAAGATCCGTGTGTAGTATGCCCTCGAAAATAAAAAAAAAAAGGTTGGATCGTCGCGAGCGATAATTCAACGGTAGATTTGAGTTACGCGCTTCTGTGTCTCTCTATTTTTTTTTTTTTTTTTTAATCGTAATTGCTCGTTGCGCGCTCTATGTATCTAATGAAAAGTACGCGTCGATCGTCCGCGATTGCGTACGCGCTCTCTCTCTCTCTCTCTCTCTCTCTCTCTGTGTGTTTGCTCTATTTTATACGACGGTCCTCTCGAATGTTGTACGCAGAACAAAATATATTCTTGCAACGATTTCAAAACTAGACGAATTCTCTTTGATTCCTACGATAAATTTGCACGGGTCTGCTAAACTAAACGTGTTTAAAAAATGTGTGTGTCTCTGATTTCGGAAAATCATGGAACGCATCAGCAGCCGCGTTACGATACCTATGCTGATTTTTCGTATCGCGAATCACTCGTCGCGCTGCACGTGGAAAAACATTCGACTTTTCCGGATCGATCGATCTACACTTCCGATTTCATAGCAATTTTTGGCGACGTTACGCGCTCGGTGGAGCCTAGCGGGTTAAATGCAAACAACATTATTATTTCATTCGTTTACCGAAATTTATGTATCCCAAACACGTGCAAACTAAACATTTCCCACGAACTAAGAAAATTTGATCTTTCGCCTTGTCGCATCTCTTCAATTTTATTCTTGTACGTTTCGTTCGGAATTGGAACAATTTCATTTGCGAACCTGGAATTCGTATCGTTGCGTCTGCACTTTAAAACCGTTTTACAATCTCGAAGCGTCGACTAGACACGAGCGATGCGATTCAAACTGTCGCGATACAGGCGTCGTAACTTTTAATAAATTAAACAAATTGTTACAATCGTGTGTAGCGTCGAGTTTTTTCTGTCCAATCCGGTCCTGTAAGAAACGCGTTCGCGCCAGGAACGGTTCGCGACGGCAACGCGGTGGTTCCGTCGCTTCGCGTTTCGTACGTTCGATTTGGGTTTTACAATAATCTCTATCGTGACAACCTAAACGCAAAGTTTGGAATTTCTCTTTTTGGTCGACGAAGAAACAAGAGTCTCGTTTTGGCGCGTTGTCGTCGTTGTCGCGATTTCCAATGAAACCCGGAAAAATAATAAATTTCGCGAAAATCTGAAGAGACACGCACCCACACACGTTCGAACGTGATTCTTGGAAAACGACTAGGTTCGCCGAACTCTAGGGATTATTCGTCGTAGCTGTGTTTTCCAAACGATCGATTCAATTTCTTGCACGTTTGATCGCGACATGTCCTGTCGTAGCGAGGTACGCTACGATTGCTTCTTCTCTATATACAATACGTTGCTGGAGCGAACCTCCGTTGGGGTTCGTTCGTTCCAAAATGTCGTTGGATGATTATATATGGTCTCGTTCGCCGAATCGTCGCCGATGTAGCGATCGTCGTATAGAAATATTTGTCGCGCGCTACAACGATCGTGTTCGTGGTCAAGTGGAAACGAGAGCGCAAAGTTCTTTTTCGTTTCTAGCCTCCGAGGCTGCTACGATCGGAGCCGTACAAGAAAACTGTGACGGACGACATTCCATGTATTCGTATTTTACGAGTCGTCGAATGCAAAAAAAAAAATGGGGGACTTTGCGAAATATGCTCGTTCGAAAAAGTCGTAGAAAAAAAAAATTCCTAGAAACGGTAGAAACGAAACGTTTCGGTTTGAAATTGATTTGTCGTACTCTCTCTCTCTGCAGTTGAAATTCGTCTGTAAAAAACTGTGTTATAATATTTCATCCGCAGCGAATCCGGAGTACGTGGCTCGATCGACTACCCGAAGAAACTTGAATCGAAATTCATGGTCGATTCGTACGCGACGCGCATGTTTCTCGACTATCGCGTCAACAATTATAGTCTTGGGCTCTTGCTTACGTGGAACGAAACACAAAGCATCGTACGTTTCGTCTCTCGGAGTCGTCGTTGCGGATCATTCGTGTCGCGGCGCCATGCGCGCGAATCAATTTCCCGCACTGTAGTGTCATCCATTCTCTATTTGAGTGTAATTATATAAAATTTTAATGGACGAAAAGATTAGAATCTCGATATACTTCTATTCGTTTGCGATCGCAAACGTCTCTATATACTAGCGTTTGAACGACAGTCGATGCAGATGAATCGAACGAATATCGCCGTCGCCGTCGGCAACGGTAACTAGCGCGCGTGTCTCGCGGATAGAATCAACGGCCGCGCTCTCTGCGAATTCACTCTTCGCTTCCGTATACGATTCTCGCGTGACTATTTTAAACGACATAAAAATACAATCGAATTACTACCATTGATATTCTTAAAATTTGGTTTTATCGCAAAGCTCTGTTAATTTGTTTTTCGAAAATTAGATGGAAATTTCATTCGATTCTTAGGACGATTTGTACGCATCTTGCGCGGACATACTTATTTCGCTCCACACAAAACGGTGACTTCACAGAAAAATTTTGTTCATTTTTTATGTAAAAATCATTTTGGAAAAGGCTTTGAAGCAAGAATAAAAATTCTTTAATTCGACGCAAAACTTGTACAGATCGAGTATCGCGTTCTCAAAATAAAACCGGCGGCCCGCTTGTTCGGAACGACACGAATTTCATTGCGAAAATTTACGCGTCTTTGTGGCGCCAAATTTATTTGTCGCCCTCTGCGAATTCAATGTTCGCTTCTCCAGGTTTTCCCGGTAAATATCAATCGTGATATCGGAGAATTTCCTTTCAACGTATCAAACTTTAATATCGCCGTTCCATTTGTTTACCAAACAAATGAAAATCTCTCCGCGGTATTCGTTTAACATTTCTCGTTCGTTACCAATGAGACTCTGTTCTCTATATATGTTTCCGATGGTTAGAGTATGTACTCGGAAATGGGCGTAAAAATCTATCAACGAGCATATTCCGCTCGCGAATCGCTCGATCTCGAGAATACAACGATCGAGCGATTATCGCGCCTTTTTCGAGGCTGCCAACTGCAAAAAAAAAAATTCAAACGAATCGTGCCGAACGGAAGTGAGGTGTGTCTCGTCGCGCAAGAATAAATTTCCATTCAATCAACACTTTCATGCTCAATTTCGTTCTTCTCTCATCTTTCCGAATGTATTTGTGGATAATTATTTCCAACGACACAGACTAGAATGAAATTATATTGTGATTTTTTTTTGGATCGCGAACAATCTAGTATCGAAATTTAATGCTACAAGGCCTAGTAGACAAAAATTAGACAAAAAAAACCTATCCGATTTGAAAAAATTTTCCACGAGGCGAAGCGAGGCACGTTGAAACGCACCGGCCCCTCCCCTACGCTCGTTTCATGACCGTCCATCTTGTCGCGGGGCGGAGCGTCTGGCGCGCGCGCTTCGTAACCGTGGACATTTCTCCATCAAGCGCGACAGATCCCGTGAAGAGACACGCCCTCGCGCGAAACGGAATTTTCCCGGCCGGTGGGCAAGGTCGACCTTCCGTGACATTGCTACGCAGCACCGTGCGTTCTTCAAGTCTCTCTCCGGCGTGTGCTCTGTACGTAGACGTCGGTTAGAGAATTTCATGGGGGAGACTACGCATCCAGTCTCTCTCTCTCTCTTTCTCTCTCTCTCTCTCTCTCTCTCTCTCTCTCTCTCTCTCTTCTACGAACTAGTGGGGGGATGAGTCATGTTCGCGCGCGCGCGCCCGTCTCGCGTAACAAAATGCTTCGAGGCCACGGTGCGAGGGTTGTACGTCGCGCTAAAGACGTACATCTCCTTATGGAATTTTCCGAGCCAAGCGGTTCTCGAGGTGGACCAGGCTTCGACTAGAAAAGCTTGTAACGCACAGTCCGCGTCCGAGCGTCCGAAATTAATAAATACATTCTTTGAATTTTACGCGTAAAATTTTCGCGAAACACTCACAGATATGTCGCGCGAAAAGAGACCGCGTGCACTGCGATTTATCAAACAAATGTGTTCGATTCTATCGCAGTTTTTTCGTTTTTAAAAGGTTGATTAGACATACTGTTGTTTGAACTAAGCGCAACGATCCGATTACAATAAAAACGATTGTCTATTCGTTTCGTTTGCGAATCTCCAATTAAATATTTCGATTTATCGACGACAGAGACCTCTCGTACGCGTAACCGAACGAAACGAAATTTTTGCAACAGAAATTTACGCGTCGTCGTCATTAAAAATTGAAAAATAATTCGTCAATCTCTAAATAAGTTTCGTGTCTCTGTCGTTTCGTGTTTCTGTACGCGTAGTTTCGAATTGTAATCGGAGGATGTGTCGGCTGTCGAGCGCACGTGCAATCGAATAATTGTCGTCGTGTTCGTGTGCGAACACAAGGCGACGCGGCGGAATATATCGCGTTTTCCATGAAACACCACCATCCGCTGTTCGACGAAATGACTGGAAACGCTCGCGTTAGATTTGTATTTCACCCGGGGATGAATCTACACGATTCCCGGCCCCTGTCTAAACGAATTCATCTTCGGGGCGTGTTTTTTTTTTTAGATTGTCTTTGATTGTGATTGAAAAACACTGTTACTTCGATACAGACTCTCGATTCTATGTGCTTTTTGAGGTTATTTTAACGAAAAAGTGGAATCGGTGCTGAGCCGCGAATACACGTTTGTTTGTTTGAAAAAAAACGCGAGCACGCGCGTCGACGAAGCGCGTTACGCGTGGTGGAGTCTCTATCGTATCGATTAATTTCTTACGGCGCTTTGTTTGCTGCGACGTTGAGATTGTCCCGTCCCGAGGATTATTACGCTCTCTCTGTTTGTTCCGATTCGACAAACACACAGTCTTTGAATGTAAATTCGGAAAATGTAGTTTGAAAAAATGGAATAAATATCATTTGATTCGTTACGCTTCGCAAAGGTGGTAATACACAGTTTGGAAAGTTTCCGTCGTTTCGAAAAAAATTCTTGCGAAAGTTTCGACAATGTTCGCTTTCGATGCGTGTACCGCGCGTAGAATTGATTTTTTTCCCCGCCGTTCGCGCGACACACGCTAAAAACAAGTCCCCGGAATTATTGTTTTCTACATTTTCACGCGCTTGACCAGCTTTCGAGGATGTGGTTTTTGGAAAATTATCGAGGTTAACTTGAAAAAAAAAAAAATGTTTTGTTCGTTTCGTCGCTACTGCATCGATAATTATCGCGTCTCTCTCGAAACTACAGACGCCGCCGCCTCCTCGTAAAAACACAATCGTCGACGAATCAACATTTCCAATTATAAAATTGTACAGCAAAATCGTGGACAATAAATTTGCCACGATTTACGAATACGATCTTTCGCTTTCGCGATTCCATTATTGTTTTGTCCGTTTGTTCGGAATTGGAAAATTACAAAATTGCAAAACTATAGAATCGATGTCGTTGCGCTTTTGGAATTTTCGAAATTTTACGGTCTCGAAGCGGCGACAGCAGAAACAAACGCAATGAAATTTTAACGGTCGATTCTGGCGTATCGAAATTGATAAATTAAACAAATTGTTAAAAATTTAAGAAAAACCCCTTTCAAGCCATTCGAATCTGATTGATTGTTGCGTTTCAACAACGATTTCGCGGTGGCCAACATCCAAACTATACGAGAAAACAAATGCAACACGCGATGGCTCGAGGCGTTTGTTTTTTTCGGTGTGGGGTGGGGGGACGTTTTTTTTGTTTACGGGCCGAGAAATTGTAACAGCTCTGAAATCGCACAGATCGTCCGACGGACGAAACGTTCTGGAACGCGGCTGCATCTCGCTAAATTTGGAGCATAAACTTGTCGCAACGATCTATCGGTAATGACCGAAATTAAAAGTTATTCTTTCCGTTATGGTTGCAAATCCATAGAGTAGAGTATATCGTTTCTCACGGACGACGAGACATCTATAATGTAACGAAATTAATTACGAAAAAAAAATTCACATAAATTTGAACGCTCTCACATATGATTCGAACGTGATTCTAGGCGAGTTTTTCGCCAAGCTCTAGGGGGATTCGTCGCAACTATGTTCCTTCTCTATATTCTCCTTCGATGCAGTTGGAATGATGTCCTGTCGCGAAGAAATACGGTCGCTAAATTCTGTCGCAAGGAGAATGCTGGAGCGTAAACCGCTTGGTGCGATTCGTTCCGAGTGTCGATTGAGAATAAAACGTCGTCGAAAACGAATCGTCTCGCCGAATGTTGCAATCCACCTATATAGTTAGTTTTAGTTATTTGTGCGGCGCGCTACAACGAGTTTATTAACATTAACTCGCGCGAACGATCGAATTTCTCTTTTTTGGTTTCTAGCCTCCGAAGCTGCTACGATCGGAGCCGTACGAAAACTATATTAGACAGTGATTCTGGTATTCGTATTTTATAATTTTCGATTAAAAAGGAAATTGAAACGTTGCGAAATATGCTTGTTCGAAAAAGCGATACAAAATCGTAAGACAATACAAAAATGTCTTGTTTTGGAATTGTTCGTTGTACTCTATCTCTCTCTCTCTCTCTCTCTGTACATACGATTCGTTCGTTTAAAACTCTCTGAACTATTCATCTGCAGCGAATCGTCGGTTGGTAAAGTCTTTGCGCAAAAACTTGAATCGAAATTCACGTACGATTCGTACGCGAGGCGCGTGTTTCTCTCGACTGTCGCGTCCTAAAAAAAAAATAGACTTTTGAACTCGTGCGCGTGGAACGAAACACAAATTTTCGAACAATTTGTATATTCCGGTTGTCGTGGGTCAATCGTTTACCAGCGCTGTACGCGATTCATCGTCGCATTTGGTTAGGTTTGTATTTCTATTTAGAATGTAATTGTAACCTTTCGTTTGGAAAAATCCCTAGAATAGCGGTTTTCGTTTCTATTCGTTTGCGATTGTAAGCAGCGTATTAAAGGTTGAACAAAGTCGATGTAGAATTTTTTCGAACGAATCGTCGTCGTCGTCGCCGTCGCCGTCGGCAACGGTTACGCGCGCGCGCGTGTCTCGCGGATAGAATTCGCATTGTTCGCGCTCTCTCTCTCTCTCTCTCTCTCTCTCTCTCTCTCTCTCTCTCTCTACGAATTCATCTCTTCGCTGCCGTTACACTTTTCCTCCACATTCGTGTATAAAGAGTTTAAAAATTCATTTTTGTAAATTAGGATCGATTTACTAAAAAATTTCGTTTAATCGCAAACAGCTCTACTCAGATGTTTTTTTTTGTGAAAAATTTTTTCAAAATTTCTCGCGAATCGTACGAAAGTTGTACGCGTCTTGTGAGGAAATACTTTTGTCGCTCCAAAAACACAAACACACACAAAAAAACACGGTGGATCGCGTGAGTAGACTGTTCTCGGTTCGCGCGCTAGAACGATGTAACTTTGGCAAAAGGCTTTAATGCTCAAAATCACGATTCCTCAATTCGTTCCGGCCTGAAACATTCCGCGGTAGGATTTGGATATTCAGGACCCCATGCCCGCTCCGTCGGACCAATGCACACTTTCGCCAAAAAAAATTTGCGCGTCCACGTAGCGCAAAAATTAAGTTGGCCCCCGTCTACGAATTCGTTTTCGCAACTCTCTATTTTACACACCAAAGAACCGATAGATTACGCTTGGAAAGTTTCCTTTCCAAAATTTTCGTACACCGACGTCGACGTTCATTAGAAACATATTCTTGGACAAAAAACTGCTCTGGTATATTCGTTGAAATGATCTAGTTCATTAACCAATGACTCTGTGTGTTCTCTATTTTTCCGATTGTCAATTTTGGTTGCTCGGAAATGGGCGTCGAAAATCTATTATCGAGCTCGATTGCTCGCGAATTGCTCGATCTCGAAAATATAACGATCGAGCCATTATCGCGCAATTTTTCGAGGCTGCCAACTGTAAAAAAAAAATTAAACGCATCCTTCTCTGAACGTATAAAAGATGTGTGTCTCGTAGCGCGAATAAATTTCCTTTGCATGTACAAATTTGAAGTTCACTTTCAATTTCCTCTCCTCTTTTTTTTTTCAATTTGGAGAAATATCGCATTCAGAAATACAGACCGTGAACGAGTATATCGTAATTTTTTTATTTTTTTAACCGCGAACAATCTTGTAGCGAAAATTTTAGAACAGGAGGCCCCTAGTAGAGATAAATTACAAAAATAAACTACTTCGATTTGAAAAAATTTTTCGCGATGCAAAGGCACGCGAAACGCAACGGCCCCACCACCACCTCCTCTCTCTTGTATCTGACCGTCCATCTTGTCGCTTGGGGCGGATCGTCGCGCGCGCGCGCTTGTCGCGAACGTGGAATTTCACCAACGAGCGCGACGGATCCCGTGGCGCACGCCTTCGCGCGAGAAGGGAAATTTCCGGGCCGGTTGGCAAGGTCACTCCGTGCGATCGTGCCACGCAGCAGCAGCAGCAACGTGCGTTCTTCGTCTCTTTCTCTCTCTCTCTCTCTCTCTCTCTCTTTCTCTCTCTCTTTCTCTCTCTCTCTCTCTCTCTCTCTCTCTCTCTCTCTCTCTCTCTGTGGCGTGTGCTCTGTATATAGACGTCGGTGTAAAGAATTTCATGGGGGAGAGAGAGAGAGAGAGATACTCTCTCCACACATCGAGTCTTTCTCGATTCTACGCAGATGGGTGGTTGAGAGTCATGATGGTAGTGCGCGCGCGCCCGTCTCGCGTAAACAAAACTTGAAGGCCACGATGCGAGGGGGATGTACGTCGCGTCGAAACGCGCGTCCCCAAGTAATTTTCCAAAGCAAGCGGTTTTTCGGCCGAACGGCCGCGCACTTGAAAATTCACAACACAGTCCGCGTCTGAGCGTACGAAATTAATAAATAAAAAATAATTCAAAATTTTACGCGTAAAATTTTCGCGATACAGTCGGAGATGTCGCGCGAAAAGCGACAACGCGTGTGCTATTTATCCTCGAATGTTCGATTGTATTGCAGTATTTTTTTTTTAAAAAATTTGATTAGACATACTGTTTTTTGAACTAAGCGCAACGATCCGATTACAATAAAAACGATTGTCTATTCGTTTCGTTTGCGAATCTCGAATTAAATATTTCGATTTATCGACGACAGAGACCTCTCGTACGCGTAACCGAACGAAACGAAATTTTTTAATAGAAATTTTCGCTTCGTCGTCGTCGTCGTTGCATTGAAAATTATTCGTCAATCTCTAAACAGATTCGTGTTTGCGGTTCCATCTATGCGCGTAGTTTTTAAAGTGTAACTTGAGCATGTCGGCTGTCGAGCGCACGTGCAATCGAAATTCATTCGTTATTCGTGCGAAACAAGGCGACGGAGCAAAATATATCGCCATTCGTCAGGAAAAACAATTTTTTTTGTTCAACGCGATTGGCAATGCTCGCGTTAGATTTGTATTTCAACCGGGGGTGAATCTACGATTCACGGCGGCCCATGTCTAAACGAATTCATCTTTGGGGCGTTTTTTTTTTTTACGATTCTATTTGAGTGTAATTGCAAAATTTAGTACTCTACTACAGAATTTAAATTTTCACTCTTTTTTCCGACGATTTCGTTGAAATTTTCATCGTCAGATTACATTTCGATGCGTATAAAATCTCGATTTCTATATCGCGTCGCGCGACAAGGACGTTTCTAAACTTGTCCGAACATTATACATTTTTCTTTAACTATTCTTTCAAAAACTGCAGCTGGATGAAAAGCAACGAAGAAGCGACCTGTCGATTGAAATCATTTCCGATCGCTGGATTCCGCGACTACTCGAGTGTCGCGCGTCGTTGCACGAGAGACGTGCGCGCACGCGCGCGCGCGCGCGCCTCCTCGCTTATACAGTTTATATAAACGGTAGAAATTTGTTTTTCTTCCATCGATCGTATGCAAAAGTCACGCGCGCGAATTACATTTCCCGCGAGCTCTCTCTCTCTATCACTCTCCTCTCTTTCTCTCTCTCTCTCTCTCTCTGTCTGTGTGTGTGGGTGCGAATTGCTGTTCGCGATGTATCTGTTCCTTTTCACGACTTTGTTGAATGTAAATTGACATAATTTGCCTTTAAAAATTGGATTATCAAGGATCGATAATTTGAGCAACTTTATCTTTTAATGATAATTCTTTGAAAATTTTTTTTTAAAATTTTATTCTGAATTTATACACGATTTTCGGAAATTCGATTTTATTCAAACGCGCCGTTGTCAATGGAATTCCTTTTTTTTTTTCGAGCGCTCGACAACCACTACGCATGTCGAGTATCTTTGTGTCATCTGGACTAACTGTATCGTTTCTCGGTTTTGTGTTGATTATGCTATAAAAAAGTGTACGCCATCGTAAGCAATGTCGATCTACTTATTGATCGCGAACGCTCGATCCACTCGCTCGTGTGTTGATTCGGCGAAACGTGATCTAAACCCAAGTGTCTCGAACGAAAGAAATCATCTCAACCGATTTTCATTTTCTTTACCAGATGGAGTTAAATTTTATTGTGTGCCGTGTTCCGAGAACAAAACGTGACTGTTTGTTTACGTTTATTTATCGTTTTTTGTTTTTTTAAGGTCTTTCATGTTGTTGGTTGAACAACATTTCGACTTTGTTGATGCAACAAAATCATGATATTCCTTTTTCGCATTTCAATCGTCGTGAGGCGAGGGTGTCTCTGTGTGTTTGTTAACGTTTTAATAACGAGTCATTAGGGAAATGTCGTTCAAATTAAAAGCGCGTCGTCGTCGTCGTCGTCGTCGTCGTCGTCGTCGTCGTCGGCAAAGTAATGGATGAACGTATTTTGTATCGAAATAGGTACGCATTTGCGATGACGCGGACGCGGCAAAAAGAGAGAGATCGCTACTCAACACCCCCTTTCGAGGGGCATTGTTGTTTGATCGATCAAAGACGATTGTGTGTTTATTTATTTACATTCCGCGTTTCCCGCCCGCCGCAGGCGGGCGCCCCACCCCCGCCGCAGGCAGACTTCCAGCGCCTTTTCCAATTCCTTCTCGCTCAATTCGCTCGCACGCCCTCTCTCTCTCTCTCTCTCTGTCTGTTTGTCTGTCTGTTTTCCAGTAATGGAATCGCGATGCTGGAAACTATATACAAATATATCGCGCGTTTGCCATACAAAAAACGAATAAACCGGTAATACTCGAAATGAAAACGAATAAACGCATTCTCGGTTGGATTCTTCGTGTTCGGCACGAAGAGCGAGTTCCTTTTGTTGCCGCGCGCGCGCGGTTTAGAACCAATTATCTATGGGGTTTCCTTTTTGGTGACTTTCGAGTCTATGATGACGAGAATTGTGTGGAATCACAATGCGAAACGTACTAGAGTTTTTATATCGGTTTTTTTCCCATTTTTTTTTTTGATAATCGCGAACCCATATATATTGACACCATATATAGTGTGTGTTCTATTCGCGACGGTGCATTGGCCCGAACGTAATTATAAAAAAATTTACATGCGCAATGTTAGAATGCAAAAGAAAAAGAGGTCTCTTCTGTTCGTTGGGAATTTATGAATGGCGCTCTCTGTATATGTTTGGTTACGAAACGAAGCGTGCTGTCACGATCGTCGAAAGTGCAAGCACAGTTAAATATATTCAGGCAATCTGTTTTTTTTTTCACCGTATACGCGACTCGTATCCAATTTTTGATCGACGATGGCTCTACGCGTAATTGGGACTCGTCACACTCAGAATTCTGACTTTTTTACGTTGCACGACGATCTACTCGAAACGGTTCTGATGCGGATCAATTATTGGTGAGCGCTTGCAAGACTGTCTATCCTACGCATTTCTAGTAGAAACACGAACGTACCTTGTGTATTCACTTGTGAAAATTCGCGACTGCTTCTCGCTGTCGCGCGTTTCGAGCCAGAGACGCGCGCGCGCGCGCCTCCTCACGTATACTCTGTTTCTAACTGGGGATTGAAACAAATTTCCTCCCCTAAAAATTTTTTACGGAAAGTCTTGCCAAATTTAAAATTTCAAGCTCTCTCTGTGTAGAAAATCACGCTTCTGCATTGTCCTCTCTCTTTTGTACGATAACGCCACGTGTGTTTTATTGGACGATTTCCCGCCCGAAATCGGTAGGCATTCGTTACTGTTCGCGCGTAAGTGTGTGTTTGGATTTTTTATGGGAAAATGTAGTATCGCCTGTTTTCTACCGAGGCCTTTCGCTAGCAAGAAAATCCAAAGTCACGATTTGTCGTATAGATATCGAATATTTTCGTTTGTGTGCGTCAAACGACGCACAAAGGCACGAGCGACTAGTGGCGCGCGCTTGTATACTCGACGTTCGTGAGTCCAACGGACGCGCGAGGGGAAACGACGGCGGCGGCGGCTGGTAGTGTTCGCGCGCGAGCGTGACGAAAACGCGCGCGTATATTCTAGTTCGCGCGAACGTGACGAAAAACGCCCTCGAATCACTCTCTTTTTTTTTTGTTTTCACTCCGAGTCTCTCTCTCTCTCTCTCTCTCTCTCTCCCCGTCCGTGCGAATGAAATGGCTGTCGCGTTTTTGGCGCCCGCCTTTGGCGGGCGGGAAACGCGGCCACGAAATATAACATCGTTCGCGCAATCCGATCGATTGATCGATCGATCGAGATTGCAACCATCGAATCAAATCCACACACACACACACACACACAGAGACCGCGCGCGTGTAAAGCGGCGTGGTGGACGCTTGTTCAACTTTTCATGGTGGGAGAGAGACGCGTGGACGAAAAGACGATTGCTCCCCCTCTCTCTCTCTGTCCGTCTGGCTCTGTCTCTCGCTCTCTCCGACACCCTCTCTCTCTCTCTCTCTCTCTCTCTCTCTCTCTCTCTCTCCGGCTCCTTCCCTCAAAGTTCCACAATATCTCTTTCTGTCTCTCTATCTCTCTCTCTCTCTGTTCGTTTCGACACCCTCTCTCTCTCTCTCTCTGTTCGTTTCGACACCCTCTCTCTCTCTCTCTGTTCGTTTCGACACCCTCTTTCTCTCTCTCTGTTCGTTTCGACACCCTCTCTCTCTCTCTCTCTCTCCATTTCCTTCTTCCCTCAATCTCTCTCTCTCTATGTTTGTCACGCCGCGACACTCTCTCTCTCTCTCTCTCTCTCTCTCTCACTCTCTCTCTCTCTTTATCTCCGTTGTAAATGAAACGGCGGTCGCGTTTGGCGCGCGCCTTTAGCGTCGAAAACAACGCATCGACAAGGTCCGCGCGCGCGCGCACGGGGATCGTCGCTAACGAAGAGGGTGGAATTTTTCCAAACCCCTTGCGTGGTTGGAACGCGTAGACGCACGCGCTCGCATGAAAATGAAATTTTTTTTACCGCCGCTAAAAGAGAGAGGGTGGTCGACTTTGCGATCGTGCTACGCACCTGCGTGTCGGTGAACAAAATTGTAGAGGAGAGTCTCGAGATCGAATGTCTCTTCTACGCATTACGGGGGGGGGGGGGGGGGTGGACGAGAGTCGTGTTCCAGCCTGTATCGCGTAAGCAACTTCGAGGCCACGGAGCTGTGTACGTCATCCGTCCACACGTATCTATCATCACGGAATTCTCTGCCACCCACAAAGTATCGGGCGACTATCCACACGCGCGCGCGCGCGAAAATGTTTAACGGAGGCGTCTCTAGTGTCGTGATGAAAAAAACAAGCCCGAAAAGAATTTCTTAGAAATAATACGCGTCCATTTTCGGCAAACTATTACGACTCGCAGAGAGCCCGCCTCCGATGGAATAGAGTTCGACAACACACGCGCCTCTGTTTCATTTTGTTTCTAATTGAAAAAAAACAGTTAATACAACGACGTTTCGAAAGAACCCAAATCAAAATTTTTACTTTCCTTTCCTTTTCCAACGATCTCGAGTATCGTGTTTTATAGCGACGAGGCTTGTTGGACAGAAAAAAAATAATACTATTTTTTTGCATAAATTTACGTTTGTTCGTGTCGAATTATTCCCCACGCTCCACGGATGAGTCGTCGTCGTCGTCGTCGTCGCGGCGAGTTCTACTTGTCATTTTCTGTATGCGTGTAATTGTAGAAGATGTCCCGTCACGCAGGAATCGACACGAATCGTTATTTACTTTTATTCGTTTGATCGCGAATAGTTACGGTGAGGTTTATTTTCTATACAGCTAGATTAGTTGCCGTTGAACGTTTAGGGATAAAACCATGCTGCTCAGCACAGATTACATTTGTTAATTGAGTGGATAACAAATCCGTAACAATCGCTTCGAAGACCTTAGGAATTACAGATAATTTACTAATAGGACGATAATTACGAACGTCGGAGCGGTCACCAGCCTTAAAAACTGGGGTAACAAGACTTGACTTCCATTTCATAGGAAAAACACCAGTGGTAAGTGATGCGTTAAAAATATTCCAGAGAGGTCGAGCCAGGATAAAGCAACACTGTTTAAGGAGAAGAGGGGGAATGCCGTCAGCACCCGGGCCCTTATTTACATCAAGACCAATCAGCTTGGTGTAAATATCACTAATGGAAATGGTGAGCTCGTTCAAAATGAGATTTTTGCAGGAGGTAAGGCCAATGTTCAAGGCCGATGACTGCCCAGACGGAGAAGTATAAACTGAACCAAAATAGGTCGCAAAAAGATCAGCGATTGCCACACCTGACGAAGCGACCGTGCTTTCACTGTGCATAGTTGTTGGAAGACCCTGGTCACCTCGTTTGGCACTCACGAAACTCCAGAAACTGCTAACATTGTTCTGGATAGAGTTCTCGGTAGCATCGACATACACACGATAGTCGACCTTAGATAGTCGTTTGCACTGAGAGCGTAAACTAGCGAATGACAAGTAATCACTGTGAGAGTTAGAGGTTTTATAGTCTCTATGCACACGCTTCTTGTCCCGTATGAGAGATTTCAACCGAGGTGAGAACCAACGGGGATAGAGAGAACGTTTAAAGGTCTTTACAGGGACAAAGGCCTCAATAGCATCGTTAAGATGGGAGTATAGATATTCTACTGCAAGATCAGGACTTAATCCAAGGGTCTCAGAATCCCAGTCAATAGCATTTAAGTAATTTATAATGCTAGGGTAATCACCTCGTTTAAAATCAAAATAAGAGACACAATTATTGCTATGACCAGTAGGCAAAAACAAGTCGTATAAGCTTACAGTTAACGGCGGATGATAATGATCAGGAGAGATCAGGGAATCAACGGTAGTGTCAATAGCTACAACAGTATCTTTAAAAGGAAATGTTCGAATGTTCTGTGTCTCGTTGCGTTTGCGCACGAGCACATTGCACGCGAAATCGTACGCCCTTATGGATCGGAATTTACATAAACAATTCGCGGACAGTGCTGAAATTTTAAACTAAACATATATGTATATATACACGAAATGTTAAACTCGGATAATAATTGTACGAAATATATATATATATATATATATATATATATATATATATATATATATATATATACCGCGTTTCCCGCCCGCCGAAGGCGGGCGCCATGACCCTCTCGTTTATATCTAAACATATATATATATATAGTAGTCTTTAACGCGATTGAAAAAAAAAATATACAAACGCCTCGAGGGACTCTTTTTTTTTTTCGCGCGATCCGTCGTCGTGACGAATGTCGATATCCGAAAGGCGTACGACGAAGAAATAAAAGGATATACAGTACGACCTCGAGGTACGCGTACACACGCGCCAAGGAATAAACGATACAAATATATATATATGACAATATCGTGATCTAGTCGGATCGAACGTCACCTTCTTCGATCAATTCGCCAATTTTTTTAATACAGCGTCGAGGTAGGACTTGGTATAAAACCGTACATTTGTCGAACTTTTCAATGTGTTTGTGTCTGTCTGGACAGTCGCTCTCGTGTCTTTGGATGATAATCGATGGAGAACGATGTAGTGCTTGTTCGAAATTTGGAAAAAATCGTAAAATCGAGCGTCGTCCTCGTCCGATTGATCTAAGCCGTTTTTTAAATCGCAAAAACACGAATCGATCGACTCGTAGTACTTTACACATACACAACATGTAGCGTATTTGAAAAAAACCGGTTAAAGGTTTTTTGCGTTTCGAATTTCGTTACAAATTTGATACTTGTCGTCGTCGTCGTCGTCGTCGTCGTCGTCGTCGTCGTCGTCAAGTATCGGTCGAGAGGACAATCAAATTACTAATACCATGTATTTTGGAATGGAGCGCGTGTTGGCTCGAGCCGCATGGCGACCGAGCTTACCAAGAACACACACACACACACACACACGGCAAAACGAGACATTGATGAGCGCGAGCCGTGCAGTTTAATCGGCGTTTCAATCGTCCCCTGGACGCGCGCGCGCGCGCGTCCACTTTCGGCGATTTCACAACACGGCGCCAATTTCGAAAATGTCAATTTTTTTTTTAAGTGAAAACAAGTCCATCCAAGTGTGTAAACAAGGATGGAACTGTATTTTTTCGTAAAGGTTTCGAGATCTTTGGAATCGTGCCCCCCCCCCCCACTTCGGTTTTGTGTGTGTGAAAACCGGCGTTTTTTCGCATAGGAGACGCGAATGTGCGCAAAGAATTATAAAAAATTCCAAATTTCTTTGAATACAAAAGGATAAATTTGACTCCGAATTGGATGCCTTTTCGTTATCGCGTATGCGCACCGTACAGTAATCCCCTCGTCTCCGTTCGAATTTATTGGAAATTAAAACGGAAAAAATTTAAACTCAAAAAATGTGGAGGACGATCGACCGAATTTAACAAAAATATAACGAATTAGTGTCGACAGGACAATCTCTTTTACAACGCGTCTCCTTGCACCAGCGTATCTCTATGTGCGTTCGTATCCGTATAAACCTACACTGTACATGTAGGTTTTAAATTATACACGGATAGAAAACGTGGGATGACACGCAGCCCGATAGAAGCACGGCGATTACCTCGTCTGCCCGCTTAAGGGGGTATACCCGTTTGAACCCTCGGAAAATGTATATATTTTGTGGATTTTTTTACAAGTCAACGGCTCGATGCAGATTTCCCGTGTTTTTACTATCTTTACATAGTATTATGAACTACTCGAGAAAAAAGTTTCGGTTAAAAAACTATTGTTTTTGGGAAGTTATGCATACACATCCGAAAGTCTATCGATTTTAGACAGCTAAACGGTGGCCCTGATAACCAGCTGTATGCCGTGTCTGAAATCAAAAACCCATAAATTTTTCTTATAAAGTATGTTAATAGCTATCGTCCAACGAAGCCGATTTTGAAAATTTTGAAAAATAAAGAAATGGTGAGAGATCAATGGTAAAGTTAAATTTTTCTAAGAGAAAAATCCACCTTTTTTGTTTATAAATAATAAACGGGGAATGGGATTAATAAAAAGCCTTCGTTGGACAATTTTACAACGAAAAAAACCTCCTATCGTACGTGTTTGTTTTTACGTTTCGAACAATCGTGTCTCTCGTGTGTATTCGTTGCGGACAACTCGACCGACGCGTGTGTGTACATCTAGCTACGCGTATAATACCGGACCAGAAGACGAGTGAGAAAACACGTTGTTGTAAGTGGAATTTGGAAAAAATACGATATCTACGAAAACTCTGCGTGCGCGTGTACAAAAAAAATTGAGAACCTCGCAAATTCGCAAACGAAGCTGGATTAAAAAGGTGTTTGGAAAATAAAAATATAAGCCTCTCGTCGAGCCGCGCGTACACGACGATTTCTTTGTTACGTTCGCATACCGCCAGCGTTATGCAGCTGATAATGCAGCCGTACACGGTTAAGCGGTGACCGCTGCAGACACGCGTATATCGAGCAGCCGTTGAATTCGCACGAGACGAGACCTCGTTCGATACATCGAAGCTCTGGCATCTTTTTTCGTTTTGTTTAATCGCCGGACTGATTCGTATTTCCAGCCGTAGACCGGCACGGGATTAAAACAATCTGTTTGTGGATCGATTACCAGTCTGAGAGAGAAGAATAACCGCGATAAATTTTCGGGTGTGTCGGTGTGTTTGTGCGTGCGCGTGTGTGTTTGCGCGTGCGCATGTGTGTGTGTGTGTGTGATTGTTTTTGTGTCTGAAACCTACTCTGTGTGTCTGCGTGTGTTTGTGTTTTTGTTTGCGAAAGAGTGCGATCCAGCGAGTGCGTTGAGACTATCGCGCCCGCGTTTCCCGCCCGCCGAAGGCGGGCGCCGTACGCGCGCACACGGGTCAACACTTTTGAAATAATTACACTTTTCTATCCAGAGCGCGCGCGCGCGGGTGTGTGTTTGTTTGCGTGGGTACGATTATAATACACCCACGTATTACCGAATCGGTAATGATATCTATCTATACATATACGCCCGAAATCACCGAGCTCAAACGGAGACGTTGTTCCATTTTTCCATGTACGACGACGACGACGAGGACGACGACGAGAAGAAGCGTGAGGAGAAGAAGAAAGAGGAGATGGCGGAGCCGCAGGAGGATGAGGAGGAGTTGGACGGCGACGATAACAGCGACGAAGATAACGATACCAACAACAACAATAATAAGAAGAAGGAACGATCGTTGGACGATTGTGACGAGGTGCTACGCTACCTTCTAGAACGCAGCCCTCCCAGGACTCCCGCCGAGGGTCGACGATCACCATCCTCCGGGGGATCGCGAGCGTCGTCGAGGAATCGTTCCACGTCGTCCGCCCGAACCGTGCTGCTGGACCACGTGTGCCCGCACCCGACCCACCGCGCACCGGCATGGCGAGTCGTTCGGTCCTTCCGACTGTGGCACGTTTACGTGCGTTGGAAGCTCGAGCGCGTCGAACGTCCGCTGCTCACCATGCCGGCCGCGCTTGCCCGCCGGACGGAGGGCGGTGGACAGCTGCATCTGTACCGGTCGCTGGCCGAGCGAGTGTACAAGCGGAGGATTCCTGCCGAGGATGATGCTCCTGCTACCGATGCTACTACTAGTACTACTACTACTACCACTACTACCACTACCACTACTACTAATAATAATTATACCATTATCACTATATCAATCATTGTCTTGTTTTTTTTTTTTTCATACGAATCAGACGAACGCGCCTCGGTTCCTTATGGATGTACGTTCGGCGGCTGCTGCGGCGACGATACCCTGAACGTGTTCGATCAGGGCGAGGACATCGAGGACGTCGACGAGTTTTACGCGTACGGCGACGCGACCTACAGCGACGGAACGCCACGGCCGCCGCCGTCGCCGTCGCAACAATCACCGACACCAACACCATCCCCCTTACCGCTATTACCAGCATCGCCATCGCCATCATCACCACCATCATCTCCGCGACAACCAACAACAACAACGACAACAACAACAACAACAACAACAACAACAACAACAACAACAACAACAACAACAACTTTTCGCGCGTAGCTTATGCGAGACGAAGAAGGAGAAGAAACGATGCTTTCAAATGCGTTTTGTCTGTCGAGCATCCACTTGATTTTGTAGCGTATAAATCGATAAATGCGTAGTTTTAACAACAACAACAACAACAACAACAACAACAACAACAACAACGGCGAATGACGTTGCTCGATGATCGTTGCGCGAATTATTTATTAGATGTTTCGCCGGGCAGGCGATCGCTTTTGGCGCCCGCCTACGGCGGGCGGGTAACGCGGGCGGAATAGTCTCAACGCAGTCGTGTTCCATGACTCTTTCGCAAACACACGCGCACACGCACACACACACGCACGCGCAAACACACACACACACACACACACACACACTCTCTCTCTCTTTTGTTTTATCTACGCGAAACGTCGTGGAGTCTTTTCCTTCGCACGCGTCAACAAATTATGCGTAGTCTCTCGATTTCCTTTAACGGAATTTAAAATCGTGTTCGCGTCTGTTTTTTTTTTTTTTTTTAATTTGACGATCGCCGCGCGCAACGCGAATCGTATCGTTCGTTGTAAAAATGCTTGTCGTTTTACAACGACCGAAAATAAAACAAATTTTTTTTTAGCGCGGGCTACCTAGGGTATCGCGCGGTACTAGACACAGATAGTACGTGTAAATAATTTGTAATTTTACTAGTTTAGTTCTCAAAATTTTATCGTTCGCTGTTGTTTCTTTCGAAAAATCTATACCAAGTCGTCCGAGTGAATCGAGATTCACCTTTTCATACAAGTATATTTAAGGTTATTTTCATTTCGATCTTTACGGTCATCGATTGGTTTGCTGCACGCGCTGTTGCTATATTCCCTACTATGTGTGTGTGTGTGTGTGTGTGTGTGTGTGTGAAACGGTAACTGATTTCGTCTTGCGGTATTTTAATTTTTTATTTGTTTTTAATTGGCATCTATATCTTCTAATCTTTGTAATATTTTCGCGCACGCGCGCATGATTTCGGATTAACCGCGTTTACAAAAAGATTTTCGGTCGCACGGGTGTTTAGTTCTGATTTATTTAACTACTATGCACAGCGTGCGTATGCTCGCTCGCGTGTGCGTCCCTGACGAAACGCGTTTGTGGTGCGTGCGTTATGTACCTACGTTCGCACGCGCGCGCGCACGATATTCTGTTTTCGCGTAAATAAGAGCGTGTGTTTTTTCTCGCACGTTCGTTCGCATTCCATATATATATATCTATATATATATATATATATATACAGTCCGCCTATCGGTGTAATTATATTTGTAACGAATTATTACTCGCGGCACCTGTGTCCGTTTGGTGTCGCGTCTAGCTCGGACGGTTTTTTCTTTACATTTTCTCGTGATTATTAAAAACCAATACAGCGCGCTCAAAATCGTGTATGTGTCTGACTTGTGGGGGCGCGTGAATACACATACAGACCTATTGATTTTTCGATGGCTGCGCGCGAAAAATTTTTTCGACAATTTCGTCGCACTTTCCGTGTCTTTTATTTTCCTCCGCGTTTCTCGCCCGCCACAGGCGGGCGCCAATAGGAAACACCAGTGTATTATACTCGGTGTTTTTTTCTTACAACCTTATGTCTCGCTATTGTAATCGATATGGAGCTGTTTCAAGTTTTCGAAAAAAAAAAATCATGTCGAAACAAATCTCTCGCGTCTTCTATCCAAATTAACGAAACGAAACAACGATAACTCTTGACCTCGAATTTTCCGTGATATTCGATACGGCAATTTTTGAACAAACAACAACGCAATGTCCGAAAAGATACGACGAACAATGATGACGATTAAACCCTTTTATCGTTTCTCCAAATGTCATTCTAATCTCTCTCTCTCTCTCTCTCTCTCTCTCTCTCTCTCTCTCTCTCGCGTAGTCGACAGTGTTTTTATGTCGGCAAAAGACTAGTTTAGCAAAATTTTCGGCTCTAGTTTTCGAACTAGTCTTTGTTGTTGTTGTTGTTGTTGTTGTTGATGATGATGATGTTGTTGATCGACTCGCTGATGCCGTTGTTGTTGTTGTTGTTGTTGTTGTTGTTGTTGTCGTTGTCGTCGTGGTGATTGTTGCGTCCGTTATACATTCCGCGCGCGTTACCCACGCGCCAGCGTCGTTATCGTGTGCGCGCGCTCTCTAGACTTCTCTGTGTGTGTAAAACGCACTTGACACATTGTACGCATTCCGATTAGTACGAAGAAGAGTTAAAAAAAAACAAAAAAACGAACCGGTATTAAAACGTACGGTATACCTACAACTGATTTTGTCAACCAGAGAGTTTGGAAATTGGGTAGTTTTTGTGTGTGTGTGTGTGTGTGTGTGTGTGTGTGTGTGTGTGGATTCGCCAATTACAAACGCAAAAACTTTGTAGTGATTTTTTCGAAATTCGTTTCAACCGAAATTTCTAAGGATTGTGCGTGTAGCGGGCGTTTGTATTTACGAGAGAGAGAGAGAGAGAGAGAGAGAGAGAGAATCGATCGACATGGATCAGCACGATCTATAAATATAATATATGTGTGTGTGTGTGTGTGTGTGTGTGTGTAGATGATTTTCGGTTTCGACGCGTTTTCGGTCGGTCGGTCGGTCGGTAGGTCGGTCGGTCGTGTCCGATGGTTGTCGCCGATCGCGAGAAAACCTACATCACTTTTCGATTTGTGAAATGGATTACGATTCGTTGAAATTTCACGATGCAAAAGCATCGGCATTCACGCGTTCTTCGTCTTATTTCTAAATAAATCGAATAATATTCGATCGACTAAAAAATTTCGTTCGATAATTTTAGAATTTTGCGAAAATATTTCGCGGAAATTGCGATAATTTTTGCCGATATATAGTAACGCCGATGCATCGAGATATTTTTGTGAGACGAACAGCAGAGGCGCCAAACGGTCGATTATTACATGCACATTTATGTTTTAACGGTTTTCGTGTACCTTTTTTTTTTTTTTTTTTTTTTTTCTAAACGATCAGTCTTGGGGGCGTTTTGCCAATGTATCCCGAGCGATTCAGCCCTGCATCGCTTTCATTCGAGCTGCGAAACGGATAATATATAGAGAGTCCTATATGGAATGTGTTTTTTTTTTTTCTCAATTAGTAACAGCTTTAAAAGCTTGGTGAGCGCGGATTGGAAAGATGTGTGTGTGTGTGTGTGTGTGTGTCTCGTTGCGTCGTAGAGGATGAGTAGACAAACAAACACACACACACATACGTATATATGTATATATACGTATGTGTGTGCGCGCGCGCGTAGTACACAGTTGCGAATAGTCGTTGAGAAAAATCACGCACGCATCCGCGTCGACGGACGTGCGAGAATCAAGTTTGTGCAAGATTTCGCAGCGAGAGCGTAACGCTCTCGCTCTCGGTACACAGGATTAAGGGGAAGTGATTAGTGTGTGTGTGTGTGTGTGTGTGTGTGTGTGGCATGCAATTACAGAAATAATAAAGTCACGAACGAGATATTTGGCTGAAATACATGTTTATTCGTAGGACGTCAGTTTGAACAGACGCACGAAACCGAACCGGATCTTTCGAAAATCAAATGTAAATTCGATTATATCATTGGATCGCGACTCTATGTCGTTTCCAAATTAAATGCCCGGGCAACAAACGATCACGACGCGTGAGTAGTACGACTCGAACAATTATCGAATGACGTTTAGTTTCGAATTATTTAGAATCGATCAACGATTACGACACTCTCTGTGGGTAGATGTATGGAATTATCATGGTTAAACGATTTTTGTGATTTAGCTTGTAACTTTGGAATCAAACCTTTTTTTTGTATAGTCGTGTGAGAATCGTTGAATTCTCTCTCTCTCTCTCTCTCTCTCTCTCTCTCTCTCTCTCTCTCTCTCACTCTGTGTGTCGTTCGTCAGGGGCTAATTTCGCCACCTCGAACGCTCTATTTTTTTTTTTTAAACCACGTTGCTGAAACGGGTTAATAATACTACCATTAACCGCCGTTATTCGATCGAATAACGATCGAATAACTTCGAGCCGCATCGCGCGAGTGTGGCCTGCAAATAAATACTCCCGCCGCATGATTGCCGTGGTCGCCAAAACCATGGCATCGTTTCGAGCGATTGGCACGGCCAAGTGCGTGTGTGTGTGTGTGTGTGTGTCTACGGCATGGTGATTCCTCCAAAGTTGGAGCACATTACAGTTACATTTCTAATGTGTTCAATTTATAATGATTCTCCGTTGAAATCGAAAATTTCGAATTAATCTCTCTCTGTGTGTGTGTGTGTGTGTGTTTGTGTGTGTGTGTGTGTGTGTGGTGGCTTTCCATGCACGTATTTATATGGCAAAAAAAAAGAGTATTATGTTGCCGCGCCGATAGCGATGTTAATCTCGACCATTAAACGCGTCTCAATCGATTCTCGAAACACACACACACACACACACACACACACAAACACACACACACACACACACACACACACACACACTCTCGTGATTCCTTCTCTCCGCATTGTCCGTCTATCGAGCGAAAAAATTATTACGACTGGCGCATGCATGCATGTGGCAACGCTCGGTCCCCACGATATATCTCTCTCTCTCTCTCTCTCTCTCTCTCTCTCTCTCTCTCTCTCTGTGTGTGTGTGTGTATTTGTCATTGTCATTGTTCGTCTGGTGCACGAATCGGAATCCATCGCTTTTCAAAGACGGATATATATATATATATATCACGCCCTGTAGGGGTTTTAATATATATTCAATTTTTCATTTTGCTTTTGTATAAATAATAATGATGTCGTCTGTAAAAATTGGTTGATCGATTACGCCCTACCCCCTGCCCGGCCCCAAAAATCGTTCGATGATCTCAAAGTAAAACTGTGGTATATCTAATTCTGTCGCTTGTAGATCTTTAGCGGACCGAACGTATCGGTGTTCGTAGCGATGCGAACGATATATGTCGCGTTTACTTGAGATTCGATTGAAAATTTTATCCAAAATGAAAATCGTGTGTCTCGTTGCGCGTTCGCGATCGATTATATTATATCCGCGTTTCCCGTCCGCCGCAGGCGGGCGCCGCGCGCGATTCGGAGAATAAACTTTGTGAGAGCGGCGAACAGAGAGAGAGAGAGAGAGAGAGAGAGAGAGAGAGAGAGAGCGAGCAATTATCTTTTATACACGTTTCGCGCCGCATAGTGCGGCCATTTCTTCGGTACCTCGAAACGCGCGCGCCACCAAGCAATGTTTCGAAGATATATAAGTATCGTCAAACTTTTTTCGTTCATTGTACAGGCATTCGATCCGAAAATGTCGCTACGATACAGTAGCACAGCAAGATTTTGTTTTTTTCCCCAACATTCGTTAATTTTTAACGCGACTATATGGTTTTGATAACAAAAAAAAAAAAAAACAACCACACGAATCTCTACACGATCGTTGTATCGTTCTTTCGAATTGTGTTTTTCTTTTTCGCTCGAATCTAAAAAATCAAATTCATTGCCGAGATCGAGCCTTTTGCGCGCGCGCGCGCGCGCGCGCGCACATCATGTATTCGTAGCGTACAAAATTTCATACGGAAATATCTCTCTGATATTCTATTTGAAATTATTTATACCTTGCAAAAAAATTTTTGAATCGTCGGTTTGAAACCTTTCTCCCGCGATATGTTTTTTTTTTACGCAATGCTTTTCTGCTGCCGCCGCCGTAGTCGAGAGTATCGCGACAGAGGAGAGAGAGAGAGAGAGCTACTCCGATCGAAAAATGTTGATTTCCCATAAAAACCTCGGTGTATACCTCGATATTATAACCTTTTTTGTTTCCGACAAAACAGTCTCTCTCGATTCTACCTACTTTTTGTTTTAAACAGATTTTTAAACGTATAACGAAAACATTCCGTAGGCAAATTGGTCCACTCGGCGATTGGTTGATTTTTTTTTCTTTTTTTTCTTCTAACTTGTCAAGCGCGAGCGTTTTCGCATTTGTAATTGTTTTTTTATTTTTTTCATACGGCCAAGTGACCACGAAACGAGCGATACGTTATCCACGATGAAACATATATCCAACAAAACATACGATACGAAATTTTTAAACGACTCGTTACGATTCGTGTTTTCCGCCCCGGTGGTGAACCACTGTGCGCGTCCGCGTACCGATCAGTCACTCCCGTTGCCACACCACGGCCACCATGATCTCGATCGTGTACGACGATGTGCCAAGATCACCAACCCATATTTCGCTCTATTCGATCCATAGAGAAGAATCGATTTTAGATGGCCCCGTCCCTTGTTTTTTTTTTTTTTGTTTTTGTTTTTTAACGTCTGATCCAGCGAAACGGATGAGAAATGCTCGCAGGAAACGATCACACACATACCTAAACAAAAACAGAAACCTTAAATTATAAATCCGATCCAATTGAATGTTTTTTTCTCCATCGATAGCACCGCGCGCGCGCACACGCGCGCACACACAAGTATAAATACATATTTATATACAGGGTGTAGCGGTTAACCGAACCAAAGAAATTAACGATAATTATATATATATATATATGTTTGTTTATTCGTTGACAAGAATGTTTCTCGGGTCTCCGCGGGGGTTTCTTTCACCAAAAAAGAAAATATACTTGCACCAAGTGTAGGGTGGGGGGGGGGGGGGGGGCACGGTCTGACGAACGCGGACGTGAATTTTCATCGAACGTAGAATCCATCGATCGATGGATTATCCATAAACAATGGATAACGGTTGGCGAGTGATTTTATTTCATATCCACGTTTCCCGCTCGCCGCAAGGCGGGCGCCAAATACACTTGCGCGCCCGCTTCATTGACAGAAAAAAAGGGAGAGAGAGAGAGTGAGAGAGAGAGAGAGAGAAAATTTTGAGTCAAACGTAAAGACAGAGAGAGAGAGAGAGAGAGAGAGAGAGAGAGAGAGAGATTTCGTATACGCGAAAGATTTAGTTCCAATGGATGATGTCCAAAAAATTTTTTTTTCATTTTCGATTAAATCGACAAATTTCGAAAGCAGTCTCGTCTGTTTAAAAAAGAGAGACTTATTTCGTACAACCTGTGACGACATGGGGTTGTTGGCCCCCCCCCACAACCCCAACCCGAAATCATCCTCTCACACGTCCGGTCGCTTCTACGTCTCTGGACACGCGAAAACTTGGCCTTTTTTTTTTTGCGTTTGGAAACTTGTTTTGTCAAAAACAATCTCTGGGAGATCCTGGATGATTCTCGTTTGTACACTTTTCGCCATTTTTTTGCGCGTTTTTTTTATCGTTTCGCAATTTCTTTTCGCAAATATATATTCGGACAGATCGTGTGTCCGTGTGTGTGTGCGCGCGCGCGCGCGCGCCTGTCTGCGTGTCCATCTCTCGTTCTCTCTATCTCTCTCTCTCTCTCTCTATCTCTCTCTCTCTATCTCTCTCTCTCTCTCTCTCTCTCTCTCTCTGTTTCCCTACACACTCTTTCACACTCGAGTTGTGTGTCTCTCGAAAAGCGCCTGTGGCGCCCGCCTGCGGCGGGCGGGAAACGCGGATATAAAATAAAACATCGATCGCAAACATTTACCCAAACGATAGGAGGAATCGATCGAATCTGAATCGCGTTGAAAGTATTGCGTTTCATGCCATTGGCGAAAGCGCAAACGTGGATAAAATATAGAATGTCTCTCTCTCTCTCTCTCTATCTCTCTCTCTCTCTCTGTGATGCACCGCGTCGTTTTTTTTTTTTTTTTTTTTCCACTGTTGGAACCTATCGAATTTAGACCGCCCTCGAAATTTCACAGAGTGCGTATTTTCCTCGATACATTTACACGAGAGAGAGAGAGAGAGAGAGAGAGAGAAAGAGACACACACACGATATTCTGCGATATCCGCGCTCGACATTATTTAACATTGTGTCGAAGCGTTTTAAAAAAAATTTAATGTTCTACACACACACACACACACACACGCACACACACACAGTGGGCGTATTAGGACGGTGGGTTTGCTTCGTGGGAGGATCGAATTTAGACACACACACACACACACACACACACACACACACACACGACAAACTTTATATACAACCAAAAGGAGTTGAAATGAAAGAACTAGCTCGGCAAAGTATTAAAAAATGAATTGGACCACGTTTTTTTTTTGTTTAAGATAAAATCACTTTTCGACTACAAATTTTTTTTTTTTTTTCCATGCTTTTATGCGATCTACGTTGCACTGTTGCGCGGTGCATCGTGTCTCTCTCTCTCTCTCTCTCTCTCTCTCTCTCTCTCTCTCTCTCTCTCTCGGCATCCAATCTATTTTACAACGACTATTCCTCCCATTCTCGATCGTACGTTGTAATTTTGCCACTTTCGTTTCCATTTTGCATCTCGCTATGGGCATTTCGCCAATTGGTTGCCCCTCCAAATCATTTGCCATTCGTATAATCGTATTCCTATCAAAAACCAATGTATATTTACATCGAATTAGCGGTGTAAAGTAGCGCATACAAAATTTCTCTCTCTTTTTTTTTGGAAGAGATTTGCGCTTTTGCGATATGCGTGTATTATTATTATTATTATGCGACGAGGGAATCGGCGTAAGAATCGTTTGCAACGAAAAAAACTCGAACGCGCATCGATGGAGCTGACGGTGCGTTGCTTTTCAATATTAGCATTTCCAGAACCAATGGCAGCTTGAATGAATCGCACACAAAGTCGACGGTAGAAACAGTTTTGATACACTATGTGTGTGTGTGTGTGTTGTGTATGTTTTTCCTTGTGTCGATAGCAATTATTTGCGAATTAAATCTCTTTTTTTAAATTCAAAAAAGTGTAGCCAATGGACCAACGAGCATGCTCGGGAACCAACCAAATTCTCACACTCGTCACTGTTGGATGAAAAACCCAATACGATCACGTCATGTTTCATTCGATTCGCTCAGCGATATTCGAACTACCGGAATAAGAGTCATCGTCGATTTCGCTCGAAAAACGTGTTTGGTTTTCTAATTGTGACGAAAAAATTATTCTTTTTGGTAGAATTAGAAGTAAATATATTAATTTTCTGGGTTGAATGTGAAAAAGATGTTTTGTGTTTTAAAAAAATTCGGGAAATATTCACGTTTTTATTAAGGAAAAAAAAGAAAAAAATTCGTTTTTCAAACATTAAGTAGATTTTTTTTATTTACAAGGTTTAAATTTTAAACAATTTTTTGTAATCAGAATTTTTTTTGGAAATTTTAAAATTTTCCTGATTCTGCGAAAAAAATTAATCTTTTTCCGGATTTTTAAGTAAATATCTGTGTGATTATCGGTTCTTAACCAATCCCCTTTTTTTTGTCCGAAAGTTTGGGAAAATTTAAAAATTCCTTTGGAATGTTATCCAAGGGAAGACGAAGCGCGCTCTTGCGAAATTTGGAAAAGTAACGTTCCGACGCTATGGAAACAAATTTGAAACTTTAAAATTTTATTAAACTGTACCTTCCAAAAAAAAAAAAAAAGTTAGTGTTTTGCAAAGCTCGTCACCTGACCCCCCCACCCCCCCACCCCCTTTTTTCTATTTACATTTATTTTTTCCTATTAAATCGGTATAGTATTCGATGTAAAAAAAAAAAATATAAACGAAAAAAACCTTTTTGGCGACCAGTAATTTTTATTGTTTTCGAATTTTAAATTGCAATTTCTTTTGTGAGAACACGATAAAACGGATCGTTATCAAAGAGAGAGAGAGAGAGAGAGAGAGAGAGAGAGTGTAGAAATTTATAATGCTCGATGAAAAAACCAAATGGGAGGCCGTACGAAATGCGCGTTTGCACCGATGCCCCGTATGTTACAAAATGGGGTTAACATTAAATTTCATTAAAACGAATTAAACTGGACACGATACAATTTTTTTTTTTTTTTTTTAGAACGTTCACCGTTTTAAAAAATCGAAACAAATTGTATCGAGGCAATCCACGAGGCACATAGGTATATATATATATATATATATATATATCTCTTGCAGCGACAACAGCATTCCATTTAATTATGCGGGGAAGCGTTTGAAAATTTTCAAGCTTGAATTTGTTTGAATCATTTCGGATTTCCAAAATGATTTTATTTTGATCGACATTTGCATTAATTTGATTAAATTGAAAAATTTAATTTCTTGTTTTTGTGGTTTTTATTTCGTAAACTTTGTTGTTTTCTCAACGGTGCAAACGTTTACACGCGTGTCATTGGCGCCCGCCAACGGCGGGCGGGAAACGCGGAAATGAGATAAACAAACGTACATAAACAGTCTGTCGAAGAGAAAGTGTTGTTTTTTTTTTGTTTGTACAGCGATGCTTTTCTACGACAAACTTACAGTTTTATTTAAATACTTGTGTTTATTTTCAAATAATTTAATTCAAAATACATCGACAAGGACAACACGATTTTTTTGCGAGTTTTTTTCCGGAATTATCTCAATTATCTTTCCTTCTTTTAATTTCCATTTCGTTGTCCTCTTTTTTTTTTCGTTTCCATTCTGTGCTTCTTTTGTGTTTTTTTTTTTTTTAAATACAAGTTACACATTCATGTACATCGTTGGTTGTCATTTTAATAGTGCGCTGTTTCGTCTAGTTCTAGATTTAAATATGAAATATAATTTTGCTCATTTTTAATTTACGCAAAATACGTTTTTTGCGTACGCGCAGATACGTACGAAGCAGAAAATTTTTTTTTTGATCGCAAAGGTTCGAAAGATCATGCGTCGTATTCTCGAAATATTTTGTGGACTCGCGTTCTTTCGGTTGTGGCCAAATGCGTATCGATCGAATTTGTTATACTTCGGACGAAATTGCATTATTTTTTTTTTTTCAACGTATGTAAATTCGTTATCATGCTTTCGTTTTTATTTGCGACGAAAACACAAACACACACACACACACACACACACACACACACACCCAAAAGTCTGCGGTCGAATCGATGCGTAAACTGTATTTTTTTTTTTTTCAACTTTTCACACGTGTCGCTCGTGTTCCATTGCAACAACAGATATATATATATATATATATATAAACTCGGCGCGAGATAGACACTGCCGTGTGTCTCTTGATGTGTATATATATATATATATATATATATATGTATACCGCGTTTCCCGCACGCCGAAAGGCGGACGCCATCCAGGCGCGTGCGCGCGCGTACATATTTATATATATATATATATATATATATATAGATATATGGGGGCGAGACGCGACCCGTTTACCGGCATCGCTCTCACCACCCTATCATTCAAATTTCGCGTCGAACATTTCCAATTTTGCGAAATCGACGAATCGATGGAAACGACGTTCGACGATGATGAATTAATTTAAAATTTTTTAGTAATCGCGAATAAAGAGAGACGGACGCGAAACGAATCGTGAGTGTTTACACCCCCATTTCGCGCGCGTGCTATAAGAGGTTTGTACCAGAAAACACAAAAAAAAAAAAAAATCAGGTTGGGGAAAGGTGGGACAACAGTCGATTACAATTTTGCTCGATTATTAATAAAAAATGATGATAATAATGGTTTGCTTCGATGGTTTTTTTTTTATAATTACGCAAGTTGCGATTATCAGAGTATATTCTCGATAACGTTACTTTTTTTTTTTTTTAACCAATTACGAGAGAGAGAGAGAGAGAGAGAGAGTTTTCAAAACTAATCACAACGACCGGAAACGAAACGAAACATTCACAACCCCTCTCAACGGTTTCCACGCACAACAGAATCACCCCCTACCGAAAGGGGGGACAGACTCGATCGGAAATCTGCTGGGCAGGACCTTTTTTTTTCGGCGAGGAGTTTAAGAGCGAATATAACACGTAAACTTTCTGAAAAAATAATTTGTCATCCCTGTCGATAGCATGCAAAATCATAAAGCGTACGATTACAAGAATTTAAATTATAAATTGAAAGAGATGTACCGAAATGAAAAAAACCCAAGAATTTAACTCTATCTGTTGTATCCAAGATACAGACCAACGCAACGCACGAACGCATTCTCTCTCTCTTATCGTTATAATACAACACGTCTGATTCGGACGAGGACGAAGAAAATTGATTTCACCCTCTATTAAAATTCCATTGCCATGTATTTGTCTGCTTCGTTGGCCGTTTTATGTTTCCATTTTTTTCGGGGGTATTTTTCATTTTTTTTTTCTTTTTTGCTTTTCATCTCCGTTTCCCAAGCCGTTTCCTCTTTCCGCGGCCGTCGGATGGTTTTTTTTTTTTTTGGTTTTGGGCATTTTCTAATTTCTTTATTTTCTTCCTTTTTTTTTTAATCAATTCATTTTCCAAAATTATACTTTTTTTCAACAGGTGTGTGTATGTGTGTGTGTGTGTCTGTCTCGCAAGCTTTAGCTTTTAAAAAAAAAAAAAAAAAAAAAAATTAACTTTTAACCCACTTAACGTTCAACGAGTACGCGTTTAACGCCTCGGAACATTCGAGAGCATCGGAAAAAAAAGAATATGTTGCCCCTGAAATGGGTTTTAGAGAAATTGTGATTTTCATTGTTTAATTCAAATTAGGATGCTAATAATATCTGTTTAAAGAAGCGAAAACCTGGCATGTGGTCGGTTTTTGCATGTTTTGGTCGGTACCGCACGACTCTCTCCCCTATACGGATCGATCGATCGATATCTCCTGTTGTAATTCTCGATTGAGATTTCTTATTTTAATATCCACGTTTCCCGTCCGCCGTAGGCGGGCGCCGTTACGTATCGAGAGAGAGAGAGAGAGAGAGAGAGAGAGAGAGTGTACAACAAGCTGTGAGGAAGTTGAAAGGAAAATGAATGGGACGTTAAAAATATAGCGGAAGAATGGATGATTGTGAATGGGCTGAAATTAAATGCGGACAAAACGAAATATACGGTTGTAAGAAGTGTAAGAAAAGAGTTAAAGGCAAAGATTAAAGTTAATTGCAGGGATTTATCGCCGATAGAACAAGTAGAAAAAAAAAAAATTGAAATACCTATGAGTAATAATTTACAGTAAATTAAGACTAGAGGAGCATTGTGATTATACGAGGAAAAAAAAAAAAAATTGGGAAAAAAACCTGCTTCTTAAATAGGTTAGGTAGCAGTTTATCAGCGTATAGTAGATGTATACTGTATAAAAAAGCCGATCATTGCGCCTCACTTTGAATACTGCGCGACACTACTGATTAATGATGAGCGAAACACTAGTTGGACAAACTGCAAGTAGCGCGGAATCGGGCTATGCGAGTTATATCGCAACGTAAGCGTGACACCAAAGTTGAGCGTATGCTGAGTGTGCTCCGTTTTTTTTTTTTTTTTTTTTTTTATGTCAGTAAGGCAGAGGCTATATTTTAAAATACGAGTATATATTTATTTATAAGGCAGTTAAAGGTTTATTACCTGATTATGTAGCAAAGAAGACCGAAATAGTAGGTGACAATGACGGAGGAGAGAAACACGTCAGGCCAATTAACATTGCAATACAATTTTAGAAGAACAAGCAATGCGCAAAAAAGCGTGTTCTATACAAGGATAAAGATGCGTAACGAGTTGCCTGTAGAATTAAATAGAACTAAGAGAGAGAGAGATTGGAGCAATTCAAAAGGAAAAATTAAAAGAGTATATATTAGGTATAAGTTATTATTAAGTTACTTCTATGCAATTAAACGTACGTAATAGCTGAGAAAGCTAATAAAGAATAATTCTTCTTCTCTCGACAGCCTATGGCGCCCGCCTACGGCGGGCGGGAAACGCGGTATTTATATATATATGAAAGACAATTATTATTTGCGGTGGGACGAAGCAAACAGAAATATGTTTCTCCGTAAACGAAGAAAAAAAAAATTTTGTCTTTATTCGTTACTCGACAACAATATTATTTACACTATTTACATTCCTTACCTGCGAACAACGGGCACCGATCTAACGCGCCACACGAGAATTTCTTCTCGAAACTATCGGACTGCTCGATAAATTTCGAGTTGATGAAAAAAAAGTTTCTTGAACATCATCATCATCATCATCATCCATTGGAACTAGATCTTTCGCGTGTACGAAACCTCTCTCTCTCTCTCTCTCTCTCTTTCTATCCCTCTCTCTCTCTCTCTCTTTCCCTATATCTCTCTCTTTCACTCGTACACTCTCTCTCTCTCTCTCTCTCTCTCTCTCTCTCTCTCTCTCGATAGGAAATGGCGCCCGCCCACGGCGGGCGGGAAACGTGGTAATTATATATATATATATATATATATATATATATATAAAAGACAATTATTATTTTCGGTGGGACGAAGCAAACAGAAATATGTTTCTCTGTAAACAAACAAAGAAAATTTTGTCTTTATTCGTTACTCAACAACAATTATTTTTTACACTATTTACAACCTTACCTCTGTAAACAAAAAGAAACGACAATTAAAGTTTATTACTATCGCTTCTCTATCTACACACTCTTAATATTTGTAAATAATAAAATTTACATTTTGGGTTTTCTACGCGTGTCCTGTCTATTGCGCAAAGACTATATCTCTCTCCTCGATTCTCTTCTACCAATCGTTGCTCCATCTATCGGTGTTTAAAAAAAAAAAAATAAGAGACGCGCGGAGCAGGAGAAGCGCGACAATTTAAAAAAAAAAAAAAAAAGTAAAGAAGGTATACTTTCTTTACATATATATATATATATATATATATATATATATACAGAGTCGGTGAAGAAAGTATTCAAGTACAACGACAACGTTTTTTTCTGAAAATGAAAAACTTGATGTAATTGCGTTTGTAATAAATTTAAAAAAAAAAAAAAATCAACGATCAAAAAGAGATTCTAGATTCTCTTTGATGTTTCCGGAAAATAGACCTTGGATAAATAAAATTTTTTTATTACACTCTCTACATTTATTTAGGTAAATAAAAATTTAAGCGAGACTCGTCCGAGTCGATATACGACGAAATGGACGCGTATAAAGAGTATAGGAGTCGCGCGCGCCTCGTATGATTTCGCGATAGAGTTTGACGCGATCGAAACACGCTATCGGCGACCTACACCAAACATACAACGAATAATAAAAAAAAAAAAAAAAAAAAAAAAAATTAAAAGCCGGTTCGTGTCCGATGCGACAGAGAGAGAGAGAGAGAGAGAGAGAGTCGGCATTCGTAGACGCGGTCGAGGCGTATTTGGAATTTCTTTCTCGAGGTGGGTCGCAAAGGTTTTTTTTTTTTTTTTTCGTTTTTTTGTGGAAACAACCGGAAGCCGAACGAAAAATTATTATTATTATTATTATTGGCTCGCGCGATCGCGCACAGTGCGTTGAATCAATATGGGAGGGTTCCGGACAAAAATCATAACTTTCGAACCGATCCAGTTTTTTTTTTTTTCGAACCTACATCAACCCCCGATACTTTTGTTACGTGAGGGCGTTAATTTCAAAACAGAGAGACCGAGCGGTTGAATCTTTTCTCTTCACGCAACGCTTAACAACTTTAAAAGATAATTATAAATTTTAAGTAATTAGATTATTACTAAATAAATCAGGAATAAATTGGAGGGCGGCCTTTGTCTACAACCCATACAGGTTGTCCAATCGGGATGTGGTATTTTGGTGGAGACTGGTTCGAAACAAAATTAGACAAGTTAAGGAATAATATACCATGTATTACAAAATATATATATAAAGGAGTTTTTTTTTTTGAAAGGTGGCACAAAATGGGGAAAATTACATGGATTTGTGTTACGCCAAATCATATATATAAAAAGTCCAATTACAATGTGTTAAAATCCTAGACTTGTTTGTGAGGTTTGAATTTAGTCAGAATTGAATGTGAACGGAAACAAGAAGTCGACAATAATTGATCGAGGGAAAACCCACAACCCACTAAGTGGTTGGATCGATAATCACGTTTGTTCTTAATTTTGTACATTCACTCGAGTTGTTTGATGATGATTAATTTGGTCGCAATTTATATATTATTACTCGAAACAAGACAATTTTTTTAAATCACGTCACACGCCGGAGGGAAGGTAACAGCTAATTGAGGGAAAACCCATAACCCACTAGGTGGTTGAATCAGCTGCTAGTTCCGTACAATATCATGGATAGATGGAATCACTCACCAACTCTGTACAAGAGATTATTAATTTGTACTACCTCTCCCTCTCTCTCTCGCTCTCCCTCTCTCTCTCTCGCTCTCGCTCTCGCTCTCTCTCTCTCTGAATGAGACCTGAGGGTCCGCGTACTGGATGGTGAATCGCAGGAGCGTCGCACAACACACACAATGTCAAAACCCTCTAACGTTTATATTCTCGTTAAACGTTAGAGGGTAGTTGATTTAAAGCTGATAATAGTTTAAAATGATTATAAAAACACAAAATGTACATGAGTTTGAGTCTCTACGGGGACTGAGTCCTTCCACGCACTAACAGAAACACGGGAACTCCGGCTCAAAGACTATTTTTTTTTATTGAATAGCGATGTGTCCTCGGACAGAACGTCAGCGCACTATGCGACTTAACAGGCGACTGCCCTGAGCGTTTGCAGGGTAGGCCCGAGCAACCGGGCCTTTGAAACAAAGAGTGTCGAATTGCTGACTCCGCACCTCCTGCACACGGGCCCAACCGTCGTCGCTTCGGACCGTTCCCAGCCTCGCAGTGCTTAGGTTTTCAGAATGTTATCGCATACGGCGTTCCAGGAACGTTCTGCAGTGTCGAGATTTTTGCATGGGAAAATGCAGTGGCGTAATGAATTATAATAATTCGGTTTACAGATCATTGACAACTGATCGAGGGAAACTCCCATAACACGTGATGGTTGAATCAATCGTCGACATCTGTGAACTGACTACAATGAGGATATCGCAAAGATTTAGAAATGAATTTCGAAAAATAGCCGGCACGTAACACTTTCTTAACCAGATTTTTTTTTTTTTTTTTTTTTTTTTTTTTTCATTGAAATATATTTTACATACATAAGCTTGTTTAGAATAAAAAAAAAAAAAAAAAAAAAAAAAAAAAAAAAAAAAAAGACACTCTTTTATATTCAAAAGAACCAAAAATGTGGTCATAAATTCCATCTGTTTTTTTTTTTTTTTTTTTTTTTTTTTTTTTTTTTTTGCCGATGCGCACACGTATCTGGATGGCGTGCAAACACGCACATACGGCGGGGGGGTGGTGGCGCCCGCCTTCGGCGGGCGAGAAACGCGGACTATATATATATATATACATGTATATTTGTATTTATATATATATATATATATATATATATATATACCGCGTTTCCCGCCCGCCGCAAGGCGGGCGCCACACTCTCGCGCGTAGCATCCATCGCGGAATGCCGCGATTTTCGTAACCTAACCTAACCTAACCTAACCGCACGGGGAAATATCCTACTATTTATTGCATCACTCTGGAGTGGTCCCCATTCGGTTAGGTTAGGTTAGGTTAGGTTTGTTTGTTTGTTTGTTTTAAAGGTGATGGGGCGGTCCGGGCGGAATCTATGCACTTTTGCATATATTCCTGACCACGGTAGGGGCACTGAACCTATCGGAACGCTATACCCATGGACGAGCCATGGGCACCCCAATAACCCACCGGGGCAGTTTACCCGCTTTCAGTACCTCGACGTCTGCTTTTTTAGGGACCGGCCTACTTTCCCGCATGCCGACGGAGGATGTCCTTACTCACGGGCCCAGCTCCTGGGAGGACGTGTCGATAATCGCGCCTATAGTTGGGGTCCAACACACGCCTCTAGAGCATAATTGCGGATTATTGGCCGCACTCCTTTATCCAATTGATCACTCGGGATCACTTTAAATCATATTTGAATTGAATTCCCTAGGGCCGGCTATTCCAAGGCCGTACCGAAACAAAATTTCCTCCCACCTTCTCGTTGGGCTAATCGTCCTCTGTACTCAACCGACACGCGGCGCTCGCGGATCGTCACCAGAATTATAAGGTGTTTTATGGACGACTCGCAGACACCGTATGCCAGATTGAGGAGGAATGATCGCACTTGTTGATGTGGGAGTCGACCAGTTCTCCCAGACCCGAGATAGATTTCGGGTCCTTTTAGTTATAGGTCTGTGTTTTGTGGGGGTGACCAGTTCCCCGGGTCCATTAGATTGGAGCCTGTTTACTTATTAGGTCTGTTTGCCTGCTCGCTGGACAGTTTTTTTTGAGTCGATGTTTGAAATTCATCGTGACCTTCATTGGGGTCCTTGCCTACACTCGTCACGCGCGCCACGATTCATGAGGGACCGAGGGTCCGGAACCTGTATGCAAGCACCGCAAAGGCGGGAAACAGTCCGTTTCCTCCATTGGTGCTGCCCGGCCGGAGATTCTCGCGCCTGCAAGACGGGGTCGTGACGAGTGGATGTATCGAGTCAGTTTGGCAATCGATCTGTTGCCAAACTAGACTTGGATTGTGTATGTCGGAATTTTACACGATGCGCGAACCGCCCTTTCCGACTTAGCGAAAGTTCTTCGCTGTCCCTTGTTCGTTGCAAAACCCCTCGAAATCATGTCCCTTTACCGTTCTACTCGATCTCCTATACACCCCCTATACTTGATTTTATGCGAAGTCTGGACCGATACAAGCGGTGTCCGGGCTCAGTACCTTTTAAAACGCTCGGTCTGCACGAGCACGCACGTGCAATGCCTTGTGGCTTGTTAGGTACTGGATTGTTACCCCCTTTTAAGGCTATCTATCCCGCCCACCTATTCCCTGTACCCCTAACCCTTTAATTTACTTCCTATTTCTTTTTGTTGTTACGGTAACGGTCCCTGTCCTCGCGAGCAAATACTGCCCCAGCTTTTTCCCCCGTCCCTCCCTCCTCGATTTACCACTTTTGACCCCGAGCTATTGTATGTTCCCTGGGGACCCTGGGATTACTAGAAGCCCCTTGCCCTCCCCCGGTCCATGGTAATTTTGTAAAATCGCAACGAGGTCGAGTAGCAGGACATGATTCGTTGCAACTTCCCCTTTTGTTCGCAATTCAGTGATCGCTTTTACCGAGTGTTATATCAGATAAGACTCGTTTACGTTAGTTACGTATCAACTTATCCTGCCTCTGATATTTCTGCTATCCCGTTCGATTGATATTGCAATCGGTCCGATCAAGCGGAATCAGACACAGGGAAGTGATAGTGAAGTTGGTGGACGATCTTTGGTTTTTTTTTTTTTTTTTTTTTACGTTACCTAACGGCAGCATTTCGATGAAGCTCGCTGTTCCTTGAAAAGGGGCTTCTTTACTGTTACCATCACTCATCCCTTGCTCGTCAGGAGGGACCGAGGGCCCGAGTCTGGATTCGGTCGCGCAGGGGAGGAACCACTCCAATCCCCTTTGGCTCAATCCAGCCCGGATGGCTCGCGCCTGCTAAGCGAGGTCAGGATGGGTGGTGTGACTGCATCGATCAGATGTTGTGCTGAACGATTTTCAAGGACCCTTCTGAACCAGGTCATCCTCGAAGTATTTTCTTGCTTGACCATTTCCCGACGATCCTGATCCAAAGTCCGCGAAGCAGACCATGGTGTGGAGTCGTGAAGCTCTGTTGTATTTTAATCTGTTAAAGATTGTAATAGTTATTGTTTGTTAACATTACCTTGTGGTGTCGGGTGTTTGTAACAAGTGATCTTATATCACTTGTCTGTCTACTTCTCCATTTTTCCGTTGCCATCGCCCATTCCTTGACCGTCAGGAGGGACCGAGGGCCCGAGTCTAGATTCGGTCGCGCAGGGGGGGGTTCACTCCGTACCCCTTTGGCTCAATCCAGCCCGGATGGCTCGCGCCTGCATGACAGGCCAGGATGGGCGATGTAACTGCACCGATCAGATGTTACCCTGTAAGATTTACAGGGGTCCCTCTGAATCAGGAAGTCCTTAGTGCTGGCCGAACGAAGATCCCCGTGCCTTCCGACAGCATTTTGTTGAAGCTCGCTGCTCCTTGGAGGGTGGCTCCTTTTTCTGCTGTCATCACTCATCCCTTGCCCGCTAAGAGGGACCGAGGGCCCCAGTCTAGATTCAGTCGCGCAGGGGAGGAACCACTCCAATTCCCTTTGGCTCAATCCAGCCCGGATGGCTCGCGCCTGCAAAGCGGGGTCAGGATGGGTGGTATAACTGCGCCGATCATATGATACCCTGTAAGATTTACAGGGGTTCCTCTGAATCAGGAAGTCTTTAATGCTGTACAAACGAAGATCCCCGTGTCTTCCGACAGTATTTTGTTGGAGTTCGCTGCTCCGTGGAAAATGGCTCCTTTTTCACAGGCGCCCCTGCGAATCAGGAAGTCCTTAATGCTGCACAAACAAAGATCCCCGTGTCTTCCGGCAGCATTTTGTTGGAGTTTTCTGCTCCGTGGAAAATGACTCCTTTTTCACAGGCGCCCCTGCGAATCAGAAAGTCTTTAATGCTGCACAAACGAAGATCCCCGTGTCTTCCGACAGCATTTTGTTGGAGTTCTCTGCTCCGTGGAAAATGGCTCCTTTTTACAGGCGCCCCTGTGAATCAGGAAGTCCTTAATGCTGCACAAGCGAAGGTCCCCGTGCCTTCCAGCAGCATTTTGATGGAGTTCACTGCTCCGTGGAAAATGACTCCTTTTTCACAGGCGCCCCCGCTAATCAGGAAGTCTTTAATGCTGCACAAACGAAGATCCCCGTGTCTTCCGACAGCATTTTGTTGGAGTTCGCTGCTCCGTGGAAAATGGCTCCTTTTTCACAGGCGCCCCTGCGAATCAGGAAGTCTTTAATGCTGCACAAACAAAGATCCCCGTGTCTTCCGGCAGCATTTTGTTGGAGTTTTCTGCTCCGTGGAAAATGACTCCTTTTTCACAGGTGCCCCTGCGAATCAGGAAGTCTTTAATGCTGCACAAACGAAGATCCCCGTGTCTTCCGACAGCATTTTGTTGGAGTTCTCTGCTCCGTGGAAAATGGCTCCTTTTTACAGGCGCCCCTGTGAATCAGGAAGTCCTTAATGCTGCACAAGCGAAGGTCCACGTGCCTTCCAGCAGCATTTTGTTGGAGTTCACTGCTCCGTGGAAAATGACTCCTTTTTCACAGGCGCTCCTGTTAATCAGGAAGTCTTTAATGCTGCACAAACGAAGATCCCCGTGCCTTCCAGCAGCATTTTGTTGGAGTTCACTGCTCCGTGGAAAATGACTCCTTTTTCATAGGCGCCCCTGCTAATCAGGAAGTCTTTAATGCTGCACAAACGAAGATCCCCGTGTCTTCCGGCAGCATTTTGTTGGAGTTCTCTGCTCCGTGGAAAATGGCTCCTTTTTACAGGCGCCCCTGCGAATCAGGAAGTCTTTAATGCTGCACAAACGAAGATCCCCGTGTCTTCCGACAGCATTTTGTTGGAGCTCGCTGCTCCGTGGAAAATGGCTCCTTTTTACAGGCGCCCCTGTGAATCAGGAAGTCTTTAATGCTGCACAAGCGAAGGTCCCCGTGCCTTCCAGCAGCATTTTGTTGGAGTTCTCTGCTCCGTGGAAAATGACTCCTTTTTACAGGCGCCCCTGTGAATCAGGAAGTCTTTAATGCTGCACAAACGAAGATCCCCGTGTCTTCCGGCAGCATTTTGTTGGAGTTTCCTGCTCCATGGAAAATGACTCCTTTTTCACAGGCGCCCCTGCGAATCAGGAAATCTTTAATGCTGCACAAACGAAGATCCCCGTGCCTTCCGGCAGCATTTTGTTGGAGTTCTCTGCTCCGTGGAAAATGGCTCCTTTTTACAGGCGCCCCTGTGAATCAGGAAGTCTTTAATGCTGCACAAGCGAAGGTCCCCGTGCCTTCCGGCAGCATTTTGTTGGAGTTCTCTGCTCCGTGGAAAATGACTCCTTTTTTACAGGCGCCCCTGTAAATCTGGAAATCTTTAATGCTGTACAAACAAAGATCCCCGTGTCTTCCGACAGCATTTTGTTGGAGTTCGCTGCTCCGTGGAAAATGGCTTCTTTTCCACAGGCGCCCCTGCGAAACAGGAAGTCTTTAATGCTGCACAAACGAAGATCCCCGTGCCTTCCGGCAGCATTTTGTTGGAGTTCTCTGCTCCGTGGAAAATGACTCCTTTTTCACAGGTGCCCCCGTGAATCAGGAAATTTTTAATGCTGCACAAGCGAGGGTCCCCGTGCCTCCCAGCAGCATTTTGTTGGAGTTCTCTGCTCCGTGGAAATGACTCCCTTTTACAGGCGCCCCTGTGAATCAGGAAATCTTTAATGCTGCACAAACGAAGATCCCCGTGCCTTCCGGCAGCATTTTGTTGGAGTTCTCTGCTCCGTGGAAAATGACTCCTTTTTTACAGGCGCCCCTGTAAATCTGGAAATCTTTACTGCTGTACAAACAAAGATCCCCGTGTCTTCCGACAGCATTTTGTTGGAGTTCGCTGCTCCGTGGAAAATGGCTTCTTTTTCACAGGCGCCCCTGCGAAACAGGAAGTCTTTAATGCTGCACAAACGAAGATCCCCGTGTCTTCCGGCAGCATTTTTGTTGGAGTTCTCTGCTCCGTGGAAAATGACTCCTTTTTTACAGGCGCCCCTGTAAATCTGGAAATCTTTAATGCTGCACAAACGAAGATCCCCGTGTCTTCCGGCAGCATTTTGTTGGAGTTCTCTGCTCCGTGGAAATGACTCCCTTTCACAGGCGCCCCTGTGAATCAGGAAATCTTTAATGCTGCACAAACGAAGATCCCCGTGCCTTCCGGCAGTATTTTGTTGGAGTTCTCCGCTCCGTGGAAAATGACTCCTTTTTCACAGGCGCCCCCGTGAATCAGGAAATTTTTAATGCTGTACAAACGAAGATCCCCGTGCCTTCCGGCAGCATTTTGTTGGAGTTCTCTGCTCCGTGGAAAATGACTCCCTTTTACAGGCGCCCCTGTAAATCAGGAAATCTTTAATGCTGTACAAACGAAGATCCCCGTGTCTTCCGACAGCATTTTGTTGGAGTTCGCTGCTCCGTGGAAAATGGCTCCTTTTTACAGGCGCCCCTGTGAATCAGGAAGTTTCAAGTCGTTGTATAGCGCTAGACACCATTACTCGCCGAGTATGCAATTATATGTACAATGATTGAGATATAAGTGTTCATTAAAGAGTATATACGATTTCTTAGAAGAAGGTCATGTAAAAGCAATTAAAGCGTAAAAGACAATTTGAATACACGTAATTTACATGCAACTTTTAAAAGTTTTTAACGAGGGCTAGTTTATTGCGACACCTTGTTGACGATAAAGTTTGTCACTTTGAATAGTCACGTGTTTATTGGTTCTTCTATTTGATATAATAGGCCATTTTCTAACTAATAATTATTCGTTTAAAACAGTGCCATTTATGTGTCAGATGATATAATGTTTATTTACAGGAATTTTTTTTTTTTTTTTATTAACCCTTCGCGTGAACTGATCGGCAAGAAATAGTGTCCAGCACCGCGCATTGTCCAAACGACTGTACGAAATTTGTTTACAATCTATTTCCTCGCAGGTAACGATGCAGCGTTATTTTAATCCCTCGGTTAGATCCCTCTCCCCTTGGAATCAAAATGAGCCGTCCGCGTGGCTGTTTCTTCGCCTGCTGGTTCATCGTTATATCGGAGCCCAGATCGCTGTTCTGTTAGGGACCTCTGTGTCTCGTCGATACCCAAGTCCCGAGACTCAGTGACTCTCCGCCACACGTGTTTTGCACATTTTTTTTACCCCGAGTCGATACGAAAAGCCGTTACTCTTTTTCCCGGACAGTTTTCGACCCTTTGTGTTCCGTTGT
This sequence comes from Andrena chrysosceles, assembly GCA_963855975.1. NCBI lineage: Eukaryota > Metazoa > Arthropoda > Insecta > Hymenoptera > Andrenidae > Andrena > Andrena chrysosceles. Next base: position 306,178 of record OY979766.1, on the reverse strand, counting down.
TGACCCGCGCGCGATTCTTGAGGACTTTCTCCGTCGCCATAAAATCGACCGTGGCAACGTGTCGAGGGGGTGACGACGACGAAAGTCAGATCTCGAGTGTTTCCCATGCGCGAACGTTTCGTGTCTTCCCGCGCGAGGTCAAGGGTTTAAGGTATAGCGCTCGAAACCATTGTTTGCCGAGTGTGTGATTTTATATACATCAATTGACTCGTTACTGACCGTGAAAAGTATTGTATAATCTTCTTAAAGATCATGCAGCGAGAAAATGTTACAGAGAAAATAACTTGTATACGCGAGATTTACGTTTGATTTCAGAGAACCTATAACGCTGGCTAATTTATTGCGACGCATTTTCGACGATAAAGTTTATCCCTTTGAATTTTCATTTGTTTACCGATTCCTATATTTGAAACAATACGACTTTTCCTTTTAATTAATACGTGATAATTTGAAAGGATGCCATTTGCGTATCAGTTGATGTATTATTTATTTAACAAGAATTTACTTCTAACTTTGCGCCTAATCTTTTAATTTTCCTTCACCCTGTCTCCTTTCCGACCCCAAAATAGAGTCCCGGCGCGATTAAAGATTCTCTCATCGAAGAATGTTGTATTATTTCGTTGTTTCCGTATTCCAGTGTCTACTAATGTTGGATTCTTAAAAGAGAGTGTGACACGCATAAGCGCCTTGGTTGTATCTTATTTTAGGACGACTCCGTGTGGGGAAAAAATGTGCAAGTCTCAAAGACAAAATTAGTTGTCCCAAGAATTAGTCGATTCTGTGGAATATCGATATAAATTTTCATTTCACCTCTACCGACGCGATGTATCGAAATGAGCCTTGGCCCGGCTATATACACGTGAAAGAGTTAATCCCGTTAGGTTAGTTTAGGTTAGGTTGACATATGATTGCCTGGCTCATTCGGTTAGGTTACAAACTTACTAGCTTTTACGGTTAGAATTTATTTGGATCATTGGGTAAGGTAGGGTTAGGCGTCCTCTCCTTATTATTATTTCTAACCTCAGTTTGTGACAGCCAACGCACGCGCGAAGAATCGCGGGGGCCGTGCGCCCCCCCAGGCGCGGTTTCCCGTTTTTCGGACAAGCGAGAGTGAAGAGCGACAAGAAAGGGAAGAGGGAATTCGATTGACTCGCCACCCGTCGCGCGCGTTTGTTAATGCAGACCTATATGTTTACAATTTGGAATAAAGTGCTTGATACATGGATATTTGATATACATGAACAGAAAATCAAACATAATACAAAGGTACAGCACACGAGATGAAAGAGGAATACATAGAAATACACAGAGATACACAAGTACATAAACATCAATGTCATTTAAATTGCAGTGGAACGACATGTGACTGTATAGAGACACCGGAGAGCGTGAGCGAGCGACAGACAAGAAGGGGCAGAGAGATAGAGAGTATCAAGATTATTGCCGGCGGGGAAGACGATAGCGTTGGCGACAACGGCGGTTGCCGCGAAGCACGGCGATTCAGCTAACCCGAGACGCAGGTAAGTTAGTTCGGATAAAGTTAAGAATTTTTTAACCGACGTCAGGTCAGGAGCATTTCACGTCGATAAGGAAGAAGTGCGAGCTGATCTGGCAGACGAACGGACGGAAAATCACACGAATTAACGGCCGGACAGGCAGAGAGAGAGACAAGCAAGACGAGCGGCCGAGGGAAAGTTGGCTAAAAGAGAGAGCCGCGACGCGTTACCCTGCCCGAGACTCGGCCGGCCGGTCTACTGACCGCGGTGTACAAGTGGTTGCAGCGTGCAAGGGGCCTTTACCTTCGGTCCGCCGCGACGGTAAGATAGGTTGACGCGATTAAGAAAGATAAAATCTACTGGATCGTTCCTCACTCTCCCCCCCCCCCCCGTTGCCACCGTCGACCGATTATTCTCGGCAATCACACACAAGTCGTTCGGACGAACGAATCAATAATCAGGCGAGAAACCCGCCACTCACATTTCGTCCCTTTAAGCGTTTCTTTCCTCTATGACTTGCTAATTGAGTTGGGTTGGGTTGGTTTAGTTTAGTTTAGTTTTTTATATAAATCTTCCTTGATCGACCAGAATCAAGAGGGGAGAGAGAGAGAGAGAGGGAGGTATAAAGAAGAGGAGTAAGGAGAGAGAGAGAGAGAGGGAGAGAGAGAAAGAGAGAGTGAGAGAGAGAGAGAGAGTCGAACAATTTAATCGTAGAGACAAAATGAACGTTTCGATGAGAACGAATCAACGAAAAATGTAAGAATTTAAAGATGAGCAGATATTAAAAGAGAGATTTACCAAGAGAAATTTGACTAATTATAGAGTAACTACAGGAGAGCAACATAAAAAAAAAAAAAAAAAAAAAAAAAAAAAAAAAAAAAAAAAAAAAAAAAAAAAATGCAAGGGATTGCCCATATAAATTCATTATATATGCACAATATTATTTACTCATGTAAACATATATGTTCCTGTTGTTCCGACGCGGATGTACAGGAGGTGAGAAATTGGCAGAAAAATGATCACAAGTGAAGCTATGCTACGATTAAATTGCTCTCTACCGTTTCTCGAGAAGGAAAGGGGGGGGGGGGGTAAAGTTACGTAAGGACGAGGAGTTTCATCGGCATGACCGGCCGGCGCGGTGGGAATCTTCTTTAGATCGCAACGCGAGGATTAGAAAATTCGAGATTGGCTATATTCGCGATTTCGCGGTGCGACGGGGAGAAGAAATTGGTCACAGCGACTAACGATGGGTTGGTTTTGATTTAGTTTAGGGTAGACGGAAAGACGACAAAAGACAACGAGTAGATAAAGGAAAGGAGTGAAAAAGAGAAAAGAATTAATCGCGACGGCGAGCCGTGGGTTGGTTTTAGTTTTAGTTTAGGGTAGATGAAAAGACGTTGGACGTAAGAATTGGTTCCGGCGGCAAATGAAAATCTGATTATCTGATTATAGTTTAGTTTAGGGTAGAAAGATAAGAATTGATCCGTGGTAACGAGCCATGAGTGAGTGAAAATTCTTCGCGCGAGAGATAAATGGAAGAAGGGGGATAAGAAGATGAGCAAAATTTTTTTTTTTTTTTTTTTTTTTTTTTTTTTTTTTTTTTCTTTGATCACGGTAGCAAACGATGGGCTTGTATTAGTTTAGTTTCTAGGGTAAGCGAAGATAAGACGAACAAGATAGAATTTCATTCACAGTGGCAAACGATGAACGGGTTTTAGTTTTGGTTTAGGGTTTGGTTGGAAGGACGACAAATGAGAATTAGGAGAGGGAAGAGAAGAGAGGGTGGGAATCGATTAGGAATTCGAACGATGTGTTGATTTTAGATCACTTTAGGTTAGGTATAAAGTCGTCGAACGGAAGTTAAGGAAAGAGAGAGAAAAACTTTTAACAATTAATTACGGCGGCAAAAGATAGTTCTGATTTTAATTTTAGTTTAAGGTAGATGGAACGGCGACGAGCGAGAGGTAAAGGAAGAAAGAGAAGATAATAATATAATAATATACAAACTGATACAGACCGGGGTAAAAAAAAAATTAATCGCGGCGACGAAAGATGGGCGCTGATTTTAGTTTTAGTTTAGGGTGGTCGAAAACACGTCGAGAAAAAGGTAGAGAAAGAGGGAGAAGAAGAGATAGAAATTTGGTCGCGACAGCAAACGATGAGCTGATTTATAAATTAGTTTGGGATAAATGAAAATACATCGAGCGCGAAGCCAGGGAAAATTTTTCGAATCGAACTCTGCGACGAGCAATGGATTGATTTTGATTTTAGTTTAGGGTAGGTAAGAGGACGTCGAACAGGAAGTAAAAGGGGGAAAGGGAGGAGAGAAGATAAAAGTTGGTCACGTTAACGTACGATGATTTGATTTTAGTTTTAAATTCGGGGTAGGTGGAAAGACATCGAACGAAAAGAGAAGAATGGGGAAAGAAAGGGAATAACAGATAAAGAGAAATTGATCGCGGCGACGAGCGATGGACTGTTTTTGTTTTAGTTTATAGAGGTAAAAGAAGAGAGAGAATAAAAAGGTAAGAGTTGGTTACGGCGACGAGCAATGTTCTGATTTTGGTTTAGTTTAGGGTAGATGGAACGGACGATGAACGATGGATAAAGGAAAGGAGAGAGAAGAGGAGATGAGAATTGATCGCGACGGCGAGCGGTGAGTTGATTTTAGTTTTAGTTTAGGGTAGATGAGAAGACGTTGGACGCGAGAAGTAACGGAATAAAGGGAAGAAAGGATAGAATTGATCACGACGACGAATAATGGGCTGATTTTAGTCTCGTTTCAGATTTCGAGTGGCTGCGAGCAATAACCTGAATTTAATTTTAGTTTTTAGTTTAGTTTTGGCTAGATGGAGATAAATAAAGATATAAGAAATAGAAGAAGAAGGAGAGAGAAGAGAGGATACGAATTGAAAGCTGTAACGAAACAATGAGTTGATTTTTTATTTTAGTCTAGAGTAAGTGGAAGGATTACGAGCGATGAGTAGAGGAGGAGGAGGAGGAGGAGGAGAGATAAGTAAAGGAGAAAGAGACAAGAGTTTGTTTGTCGCATCGCCGAACGGAGTAAACTGATTTTAGTTTAGTTTAGGGTAGGAGAAAGGACGACGAATGAAAAATAAAGAAAGGAAAGGGAAGTGAAGGCGAGAGTCAATTTCGGAGATGAACGACGAGTTGATTCAAGTTTAGTTTAGGGTGGGTATAAAGACGTCTGACAAAAGTTTTAGGGAAGAGAAAGAAGAACTTTTAGCAATTGGATCCGGCGGCAAAAGATAAACTGATTATAATTTAGTTTAGAGTAGATGAAAGAACATTGAACGAGATATATAGGGGAGGGAGGAGGGGAAAAAAAATGAGAGCTGATCTCGGTAACGGGCAATAGGCTGATTTTATATTAGTTTAGAGTAAGTGAAAGTCTTTGCGCGAGGAAAAGAGAAGAGAGATGAGGGTATAGAATTTTTTGATCGCGGCGACAAACGATGGATGATATTGATTTTAGTGTTGGGGTAGAGGTGAAGATGCGTCAAACAGGGTGAGATTACATTTACAGTGACAAGCAGTAAACTGGTTTTAGTTTAGTTTAGGATAGGTGTAAGCACGGCAAATAAAAAGTAAAGAAAGGAAGGGAAGGGAGGGTGAGAGTCATTTACGAAGACGAGCAGTGGGCTGTTTTTAGTTTAGTTTAGGGTAGATGATGGGATTTGGAATTTGGAATGAAAATTTAATGGAGAAGGGAAGAGAGGATAGGGGTCGGTCGTGTCGATTAGCGGTGAGGTGCTTTTAGTTTGGTTTCGCGATGGATGAAAAGACATAGAACGAGAGAAATAAGGAGAGAGAAAGAATAAAGGGGGTGGGCCGGTATATGAATGTCAGAGAGGAAAGAAAGCTACTGTACATCGAAACGACAGGGCCACTTGGCCACTCGCCGATCCCCCCGACAGATGAACAAAAATATATATTCGTGAGAGGAGAAAAATATAATTTTAATAAAGTTGACTCACTCGGTGTTGGACGGCGGGTTGTCTCGCCTGATGTTACAGATGTTAGAAAGGCATGATGGACCCAAAAGACAAGAATGTGCTCCTATCCGGAATTGGTTGTATTCCTTTCTCACAACACGCACGCACTCACACAATAGCAGTTTGTAAGTAAGAAAAACTTTGTAGGCGCTCCCAGCGTCTTTGGATAAGGCAAAGCACGTTGCAGAAAGTTCGCGATTTGTGACTCCGTGAGGCAAGATGTACAAGTGACACCACAACCACCGCGGGCAGCTTCATCCCTTGCCTTCCCACTCATCCAGCTCCCCCCAACAGGTCGGTCCTATCGTACCCCACCCCGGTCGACAAGAACCAATCACCGCGCTGCCGCTCGGATGGCCTGCTGATTTCTCGCGAGGCGACAGACTACTCTCCCTGTGTGAAAATCTACCACCCTTATTTCTTGATCGACACGCGATTATATGCTTTTTATAGGTACGTCTTGAATGACAGTAATGGCAACGCCAAACACGATGACACCGATGGGGCGCCAGTTCAATAGTCCCTTGTCCCGATGAGTTCAAGAAAAGTAAATAAATAATTCTTCCCTTTGGTCGCCTCGAGAGAGAGTGAGGAGGAAAGTGTTTCCAATGCGAGTTGGCGAGTTATGGTGGTCGAAAAAGGAGGGGTAAGATTAATTACTGTTTTTTTCATAGCGATAGCAGAGACGAACACCCTCATTATCCTTTAATACTATCCATTGATCGTGTAGTTCCCTTTACTTTTTTCCAGGGGAAGCTGTTTGGATTAGATTGGGTTTGGGTAGGGGTTACTTATCTAGTGCGCCCTTGGTGGCCTGACACGTTTTAAAAAGAGCGCGTCTCGAGACGTTGTATAGCGCTAGACACCATTTCTCGCCGAGTATGCAATTATATGTACAATGATTGAGATATAAATGTTCATTAAAGAGTATATACGATTTCTTAGAAGAAGGTCATGTAAAAGCAATTAAAGCGTAAAAGACAATTTGAATACACGAATTTACATGCAACTTTTAAAAGTTTTTAACGAGGGCTAGTTTATTGCGACACCTTGTTGACGATAAAGTTTGTCGCTTTGAATAGTCATGTGTTTATTGGTTCTTCTATTTGATATAATAGGCCATTTTCTAACTAATAATTATTCGTTTAAAACAGTGCCATTTATGTGTCGGATGATATAATGTTTATTTACAGGAATTTTTTGTTAACCCTTCGCGTGAACTGATCGGCAAGAAATAGTGTCCAGCACCGCGCATTGTCCAAACGACTGTACGAAATTTGTTTACAATCTATTTCCTCGCAGGTAACGATGCAGCGTTACTTTAATCCCTCGGTTAGATCCCTCTCCCCTTGGAATCAAAATGAGCCGTCCGCGTGGCTGTTTCTTCGCCTGCTGGTTCATCGTTATATCGGAGCCCAGATCGCTGTTCTGTTAGGGACCTCTGTGTCTCGTCGAATACCCAAGTCCCGAGACTCAGTGACTCTCCGCCACACGTGTTTTGCACATTTTTTCCCCGAGTCGATACGAAAAGCCGTTACTCTTTTTCCCGGACAGTTTTCGACCCTTTGTGTTCCGTTGTTGACCCGCGCGCGATTCTTGAGGACTTTCTCCGTCGCCATAAAATCGACCGTGGCAACGTGTCGAGGGGGTGACGACGACGAAAGTCAGATCTCGAGTGTTTCCCATGCGCGAACGTTTCGTGTCTTCCCGCGCGAGGTCAAGGGTTTAAGGTATAGCGCTCGAAACCATTGTTTGCCGAGTGTGTGATTTTATATACATCAATTGACTCGTTACTGACCGTGAAAAGTATTGTATAATCTTCTTAAAGATCATGCAGCGAGAAAATGAGACAGAGAAAATAACTTGTATACGCGAGATTTACGTATGATTTCAGAGAACCTATAACGCTGGCTAATTTATTGCGACGCATTTTCGACGATAAAGTTTATCCCTTTGAATTTTCATTTGTTTACCGATTCCTATATTTGAAACAATACGACTTTTCCTTTTAATTAATACGTGATAATTTGAAAGGATGCCATTTGCGTATCAGTTGATGTATTATTTATTTAACAAGAATTTACTTCTAACTTTGCGCCTAATCTTTTAATTTTCCTTCACCCTATCTCCTTTCCGACCCCAAAATAGAGTCCCGGCGCGATTAAAGATTCTCTCATCGAAGAATGTTGTATTATTTCGTTGTTTCCGTATTCCAGTGTCTACTATCGTTGGATTCTTAAAAGAGAGTGTGACACGCATAAGCGCCTCGGTTGTATCTTATTTTAGGATGACTCCGTGTGGGGAAAAAATGTGCAAGTCTCAAAGACAAAATTAGTTGTCCCAAGAATTAGTCGATTCTGTGGAATATCGATATAAATTTTCATTTCACCTCTACCGACGCGATGTATCGAAATGAGCCTTGGCCCGGCTATATACACGTGAAAGAGTTAATCCCGTTAGGTTAGTTTAGGTTAGGTTGACATATGATTGCCTGGCTCATTCGGTTAGGTTACAAACTTACTAGCTTTTACGGTTAGAATTTATTTGGATCATTGGGTAAGGTAGGGTTAGGTTAGGTTAGGTTAGGTTAGGTTAGGTTAGGTTAGGTTAGGTTAGGTTAGGTTAGGTTTTTTGTTTGTTTGTTTGTTAAGCGTCTGATGGGGTGGTTCGGATGCATCTACACACTTTTGTGTATATACTTAGCCACTTGAGAGGGACTGATCCTAACGGATCGCTTTACTCACGGGTGAGACCCGTGAGCACCTCTATAACCCACCGGGGCAGTTTCCCCGCTTTCGGCTACATTCCAACAGCTTTTTTAGGGTCCGGACTACTTATCCCGCATGCTGATGGAGAACCACCTACTCGCGGGGTCAGCTCATGGGAGGACGTGTCGATAACGCGCCTATAGTTTGGGTCCTACACACGCCTCTAGAGCTAGTTTGCGGATTATTGGCCGCACTCCTTTATCCAAATGGTCTCTCGGGATCATTAAAACATGATTGATTTGACTTCCCTAGGGCCGGCTATTCCAAGGCCATACCGACAGCAAAAAAATTTTTTCTCACCTTCACGTTGGGCTAATCGTCCTCTGCACTCGACCGACACATGGCTCTCACAAGCCGTCACCTGAATTATACGGTTTTTTATAGACGACTTGCGGACACCATACATCAGGTTGAGGAGGAATGATCGCACTTGTTGACTTGGGAGTCGACCAGTTCTCCCGGACCCGAGATAGGTTTCAGGTCCTTTTTAGTTATAGGTCTGTGTTTTGTGGGGGTGACCAGTTCCCCGGGTCCATTAGATTGGAGCCTGTTTACTTATTAGGTCTGTTTGCCTGCTCGCTGGACAGTTTTTGTTAGTCGATGTTTGAAATTCATCGTGACCTTCATTGGGGTCCTTGCCTACACTCGTCACGCGCGCCACGATTCATGAGGGACCGAGGGTCCGGAACCTGTATGCAAGCACCGCAAGGGCGGGAAACAGTCCGTTTCCTCCATTGGTGTTGCCCGGCCGGAGATTCTCGCGCCTGCAAGACGGGGTCGTGACGAGTGGATGTATCGAGTCAGTTTGGCAATCGATCTGTTGCGGAACTAGACTTGGATTGTGTATGTCGGAATTTTACACGATGCGCGAACCGCCCTTTCCGACTTAGCGAAAGTTCTTCGCTGTCCCTTGTTCGTTGCAAAACCCCTCGAAATCATGTCCCTTTACCGTTCTACTCGATCTCCTATACACCCCCTATACTTGATTTTATGCGAAGTCTGGACCGATACAAGCGGTGTCCGGGCTCAGTACCTTTTAAAACGCTCGGTCTGCACGAGCACGCACGTGCAATGCCTTGTGGCTTGTTAGGTACTGGATTGTTACCCCTTTTAAGGCTATCTATCCCGCCCACCTATTCCCTGTACCCCTAACCCTTTAATTTACTTCCTATTTCTTTTTGTTGTTACGGTAACGGTCCCTGTCCTCGCGAGCAAATACTGCCCCAGCTTTTTCCCCCGTCCCTCCCTCCTCGATCTACCACTTTTGACCCCGAGCTATTGTATGTTCCCTGGGGACCCTGGGATTACTAGAAGCCCCTTGCCCTCCCCCGGTCCATGGTAATTTTGTAAAATCGCAACGAGGTCGAGTAGCAGGACATGATTCGTTGCAACTTCCCCTTTTGTTCGCAATTCAGTGATCGCTTTTACCGAGTGTTATATCAGATAAGACTCGTTTACGTTAGTTACGTATCAACTTATCCTGCCTCTGATATTTCTGCTATCCCGTTCGATTGATATTGCAATCGGTCCGATCAAGCGGAATCAGACACAGGGAAGTGATAGTGAAGTTGGTGGACGATCTTTGGTTTTTTTTTTTTTTTACGTTACCTAACGGCAGCATTTCGATGAAGCTCGCTGTTCCTTGAAAAGGGGCTTCTTTACTGTTACCATCACTCATCCCTTGCTCGTCAGGAGGGACCGAGGGCCCGAGTCTGGATTCGGTCGCGCAGGGGAGGAACCACTCCAATCCCCTTTGGCTCAATCCAGCCCGGATGGCTCGCGCCTGCTAAGCGAGGTCAGGATGGGTGGTGTGACTGCATCGATCAGATGTTGTGCTGAACGATTTTCAAGGACCCTTCTGAACCAGGTCATCCTCGAAGTATTTTCTTGCTTGACCATTTCCCGACGATCCTGATCCAAAGTCCGCGAAGCAGACCATGGTGTGGAGTCGTGAAGCTCTGTTGTATTTTAATCTGTTAAAGATTGTAATAGTTATTGTTTGTTAACATTACCTTGTGGTGTCGGGTGTTTGTAACAAGTGATCTTATATCACTTGTCTGTCTACTTCTCCATTTTTCCGTTGCCATCGCCCATTCCTTGACCGTCAGGAGGGACCGAGGGCCCGAGTCTAGATTCGGTCGCGCAGGGGGGGGTTCACTCCGTACCCCTTTGGCTCAATCCAGCCCGGATGGCTCGCGCCTGCATGACAGGCCAGGATGGGCGATGTAACTGCACCGATCAGATGTTACCCTGTAAGATTTACAGGGGTCCCTCTGAATCAGGAAGTCCTTAGTGCTGGCCGAACGAAGATCCCCGTGCCTTCCGACAGCATTTTGTTGAAGCTCGCTGCTCCTTGGAGGGTGGCTCCTTTTTCTGCTGTCATCACTCATCCCTTGCCCGCTAAGAGGGACCGAGGGCCCCAGTCTAGATTCAGTCGCGCAGGGGAGGAACCACTCCAATTCCCTTTGGCTCAATCCAGCCCGGATGGCTCGCGCCTGCAAAGCGGGGTCAGGATGGGTGGTATAACTGCGCCGATCATATGATACCCTGTAAGATTTACAGGGGTTCCTCTGAATCAGGAAGTCTTTAATGCTGTACAAACGAAGATCCCCGTGTCTTCCGACAGTATTTTGTTGGAGTTCGCTGCTCCGTGGAAAATGGCTCCTTTTTCACAGGCGCCCCTGCGAATCAGGAAGTCCTTAATGCTGCACAAACAAAGATCCCCGTGTCTTCCGGCAGCATTTTGTTGGAGTTTTCTGCTCCGTGGAAAATGACTCCTTTTTCACAGGCGCCCCTGCGAATCAGAAAGTCTTTAATGCTGCACAAACGAAGATCCCCGTGTCTTCCGACAGCATTTTGTTGGAGTTCTCTGCTCCGTGGAAAATGGCTCCTTTTTACAGGCGCCCCTGTGAATCAGGAAGTCCTTAATGCTGCACAAGCGAAGGTCCCCGTGCCTTCCAGCAGCATTTTGATGGAGTTCACTGCTCCGTGGAAAATGACTCCTTTTTCACAGGCGCCCCCGCTAATCAGGAAGTCTTTAATGCTGCACAAACGAAGATCCCCGTGTCTTCCGACAGCATTTTGTTGGAGTTCGCTGCTCCGTGGAAAATGGCTCCTTTTTCACAGGCGCCCCTGCGAATCAGGAAGTCTTTAATGCTGCACAAACAAAGATCCCCGTGTCTTCCGGCAGCATTTTGTTGGAGTTTTCTGCTCCGTGGAAAATGACTCCTTTTTCACAGGTGCCCCTGCGAATCAGGAAGTCTTTAATGCTGCACAAACGAAGATCCCCGTGTCTTCCGACAGCATTTTGTTGGAGTTCTCTGCTCCGTGGAAAATGGCTCCTTTTTACAGGCGCCCCTGTGAATCAGGAAGTCCTTAATGCTGCACAAGCGAAGGTCCACGTGCCTTCCAGCAGCATTTTGTTGGAGTTCACTGCTCCGTGGAAAATGACTCCTTTTTCACAGGCGCTCCTGTTAATCAGGAAGTCTTTAATGCTGCACAAACGAAGATCCCCGTGCCTTCCAGCAGCATTTTGTTGGAGTTCACTGCTCCGTGGAAAATGACTCCTTTTTCATAGGCGCCCCTGCTAATCAGGAAGTCTTTAATGCTGCACAAACGAAGATCCCCGTGTCTTCCGGCAGCATTTTGTTGGAGTTCTCTGCTCCGTGGAAAATGGCTCCTTTTTACAGGCGCCCCTGCGAATCAGGAAGTCTTTAATGCTGCACAAACGAAGATCCCCGTGTCTTCCGACAGCATTTTGTTGGAGCTCGCTGCTCCGTGGAAAATGGCTCCTTTTTACAGGCGCCCCTGTGAATCAGGAAGTCTTTAATGCTGCACAAGCGAAGGTCCCCGTGCCTTCCAGCAGCATTTTGTTGGAGTTCTCTGCTCCGTGGAAAATGACTCCTTTTTACAGGCGCCCCTGTGAATCAGGAAGTCTTTAATGCTGCACAAACGAAGATCCCCGTGTCTTCCGGCAGCATTTTGTTGGAGTTTCCTGCTCCATGGAAAATGACTCCTTTTTCACAGGCGCCCCTGCGAATCAGGAAATCTTTAATGCTGCACAAACGAAGATCCCCGTGCCTTCCGGCAGCATTTTGTTGGAGTTCTCTGCTCCGTGGAAAATGGCTCCTTTTTACAGGCGCCCCTGTGAATCAGGAAGTCTTTAATGCTGCACAAGCGAAGGTCCCCGTGCCTTCCGGCAGCATTTTGTTGGAGTTCTCTGCTCCGTGGAAAATGACTCCTTTTTTACAGGCGCCCCTGTAAATCTGGAAATCTTTAATGCTGTACAAACAAAGATCCCCGTGTCTTCCGACAGCATTTTGTTGGAGTTCGCTGCTCCGTGGAAAATGGCTTCTTTTCCACAGGCGCCCCTGCGAAACAGGAAGTCTTTAATGCTGCACAAACGAAGATCCCCGTGCCTTCCGGCAGCATTTTGTTGGAGTTCTCTGCTCCGTGGAAAATGACTCCTTTTTCACAGGTGCCCCCGTGAATCAGGAAATTTTTAATGCTGCACAAGCGAGGGTCCCCGTGCCTCCCAGCAGCATTTTGTTGGAGTTCTCTGCTCCGTGGAAATGACTCCCTTTTACAGGCGCCCCTGTGAATCAGGAAATCTTTAATGCTGCACAAACGAAGATCCCCGTGCCTTCCGGCAGCATTTTGTTGGAGTTCTCTGCTCCGTGGAAAATGACTCCTTTTTTACAGGCGCCCCTGTAAATCTGGAAATCTTTACTGCTGTACAAACAAAGATCCCCGTGTCTTCCGACAGCATTTTGTTGGAGTTCGCTGCTCCGTGGAAAATGGCTTCTTTTTCACAGGCGCCCCTGCGAAACAGGAAGTCTTTAATGCTGCACAAACGAAGATCCCCGTGTCTTCCGGCAGCATTTTTGTTGGAGTTCTCTGCTCCGTGGAAAATGACTCCTTTTTTACAGGCGCCCCTGTAAATCTGGAAATCTTTAATGCTGCACAAACGAAGATCCCCGTGTCTTCCGGCAGCATTTTGTTGGAGTTCTCTGCTCCGTGGAAATGACTCCCTTTCACAGGCGCCCCTGTGAATCAGGAAATCTTTAATGCTGCACAAACGAAGATCCCCGTGCCTTCCGGCAGTATTTTGTTGGAGTTCTCCGCTCCGTGGAAAATGACTCCTTTTTCACAGGCGCCCCCGTGAATCAGGAAATTTTTAATGCTGTACAAACGAAGATCCCCGTGCCTTCCGGCAGCATTTTGTTGGAGTTCTCTGCTCCGTGGAAAATGACTCCCTTTTACAGGCGCCCCTGTAAATCAGGAAATCTTTAATGCTGTACAAACGAAGATCCCCGTGTCTTCCGACAGCATTTTGTTGGAGTTCGCTGCTCCGTGGAAAATGGCTCCTTTTTACAGGCGCCCCTGTGAATCAGGAAGTTTCAAGTCGTTGTATAGCGCTAGACACCATTACTCGCCGAGTATGCAATTATATGTACAATGATTGAGATATAAGTGTTCATTAAAGAGTATATACGATTTCTTAGAAGAAGGTCATGTAAAAGCAATTAAAGCGTAAAAGACAATTTGAATACACGTAATTTACATGCAACTTTTAAAAGTTTTTAACGAGGGCTAGTTTATTGCGACACCTTGTTGACGATAAAGTTTGTCACTTTGAATAGTCACGTGTTTATTGGTTCTTCTATTTGATATAATAGGCCATTTTCTAACTAATAATTATTCGTTTAAAACAGTGCCATTTATGTGTCAGATGATATAATGTTTATTTACAGGAATTTTTTTTTTTTTTTTATTAACCCTTCGCGTGAACTGATCGGCAAGAAATAGTGTCCAGCACCGCGCATTGTCCAAACGACTGTACGAAATTTGTTTACAATCTATTTCCTCGCAGGTAACGATGCAGCGTTATTTTAATCCCTCGGTTAGATCCCTCTCCCCTTGGAATCAAAATGAGCCGTCCGCGTGGCTGTTTCTTCGCCTGCTGGTTCATCGTTATATCGGAGCCCAGATCGCTGTTCTGTTAGGGACCTCTGTGTCTCGTCGATACCCAAGTCCCGAGACTCAGTGACTCTCCGCCACACGTGTTTTGCACATTTTTTTTACCCCGAGTCGATACGAAAAGCCGTTACTCTTTTTCCCGGACAGTTTTCGACCCTTTGTGTTCCGTTGTTGACCCGCGCGCGATTCTTGAGGACTTTCTCCGTCGCCATAAAATCGACCGTGGCAACGTGTCGAGGGGGTGACGACGACGAAAGTCAGATCTCGAGTGTTTCCCATGCGCGAACGTTTCGTGTCTTCCCGCGCGAGGTCAAGGGTTTAAGGTATAGCGCTCGAAACCATTGTTTGCCGAGTGTGTGATTTTATATACATCAATTGACTCGTTACTGACCGTGAAAAGTATTGTATAATCTTCTTAAAGATCATGCAGCGAGAAAATGTTACAGAGAAAATAACTTGTATACGCGAGATTTACGTTTGATTTCAGAGAACCTATAACGCTGGCTAATTTATTGCGACGCATTTTCGACGATAAAGTTTATCCCTTTGAATTTTCATTTGTTTACCGATTCCTATATTTGAAACAATACGACTTTTCCTTTTAATTAATACGTGATAATTTGAAAGGATGCCATTTGCGTATCAGTTGATGTATTATTTATTTAACAAGAATTTACTTCTAACTTTGCGCCTAATCTTTTAATTTTCCTTCACCCTGTCTCCTTTCCGACCCCAAAATAGAGTCCCGGCGCGATTAAAGATTCTCTCATCGAAGAATGTTGTATTATTTCGTTGTTTCCGTATTCCAGTGTCTACTAATGTTGGATTCTTAAAAGAGAGTGTGACACGCATAAGCGCCTTGGTTGTATCTTATTTTAGGACGACTCCGTGTGGGGAAAAAATGTGCAAGTCTCAAAGACAAAATTAGTTGTCCCAAGAATTAGTCGATTCTGTGGAATATCGATATAAATTTTCATTTCACCTCTACCGACGCGATGTATCGAAATGAGCCTTGGCCCGGCTATATACACGTGAAAGAGTTAATCCCGTTAGGTTAGTTTAGGTTAGGTTGACATATGATTGCCTGGCTCATTCGGTTAGGTTACAAACTTACTAGCTTTTACGGTTAGAATTTATTTGGATCATTGGGTAAGGTAGGGTTAGGCGTCCTCTCCTTATTATTATTTCTAACCTCAGTTTGTGACAGCCAACGCACGCGCGAAGAATCGCGGGGGCCGTGCGCCCCCCCAGGCGCGGTTTCCCGTTTTTCGGACAAGCGAGAGTGAAGAGCGACAAGAAAGGGAAGAGGGAATTCGATTGACTCGCCACCCGTCGCGCGCGTTTGTTAATGCAGACCTATATGTTTACAATTTGGAATAAAGTGCTTGATACATGGATATTTGATATACATGAACAGAAAATCAAACATAATACAAAGGTACAGCACACGAGATGAAAGAGGAATACATAGAAATACACAGAGATACACAAGTACATAAACATCAATGTCATTTAAATTGCAGTGGAACGACATGTGACTGTATAGAGACACCGGAGAGCGTGAGCGAGCGACAGACAAGAAGGGGCAGAGAGATAGAGAGTATCAAGATTATTGCCGGCGGGGAAGACGATAGCGTTGGCGACAACGGCGGTTGCCGCGAAGCACGGCGATTCAGCTAACCCGAGACGCAGGTAAGTTAGTTCGGATAAAGTTAAGAATTTTTTAACCGACGTCAGGTCAGGAGCATTTCACGTCGATAAGGAAGAAGTGCGAGCTGATCTGGCAGACGAACGGACGGAAAATCACACGAATTAACGGCCGGACAGGCAGAGAGAGAGACAAGCAAGACGAGCGGCCGAGGGAAAGTTGGCTAAAAGAGAGAGCCGCGACGCGTTACCCTGCCCGAGACTCGGCCGGCCGGTCTACTGACCGCGGTGTACAAGTGGTTGCAGCGTGCAAGGGGCCTTTACCTTCGGTCCGCCGCGACGGTAAGATAGGTTGACGCGATTAAGAAAGATAAAATCTACTGGATCGTTCCTCACTCTCCCCCCCCCCCCCGTTGCCACCGTCGACCGATTATTCTCGGCAATCACACACAAGTCGTTCGGACGAACGAATCAATAATCAGGCGAGAAACCCGCCACTCACATTTCGTCCCTTTAAGCGTTTCTTTCCTCTATGACTTGCTAATTGAGTTGGGTTGGGTTGGTTTAGTTTAGTTTAGTTTTTTATATAAATCTTCCTTGATCGACCAGAATCAAGAGGGGAGAGAGAGAGAGAGAGGGAGGTATAAAGAAGAGGAGTAAGGAGAGAGAGAGAGAGAGGGAGAGAGAGAAAGAGAGAGTGAGAGAGAGAGAGAGAGTCGAACAATTTAATCGTAGAGACAAAATGAACGTTTCGATGAGAACGAATCAACGAAAAATGTAAGAATTTAAAGATGAGCAGATATTAAAAGAGAGATTTACCAAGAGAAATTTGACTAATTATAGAGTAACTACAGGAGAGCAACATAAAAAAAAAAAAAAAAAAAAAAAAAAAAAAAAAAAAAAAAAAAAAAAAAAATGCAAGGGATTGCCCATATAAATTCATTATATATGCACAATATTATTTACTCATGTAAACATATATGTTCCTGTTGTTCCGACGCGGATGTACAGGAGGTGAGAAATTGGCAGAAAAATGATCACAAGTGAAGCTATGCTACGATTAAATTGCTCTCTACCGTTTCTCGAGAAGGAAAGGGGGGGGGGGGTAAAGTTACGTAAGGACGAGGAGTTTCATCGGCATGACCGGCCGGCGCGGTGGGAATCTTCTTTAGATCGCAACGCGAGGATTAGAAAATTCGAGATTGGCTATATTCGCGATTTCGCGGTGCGACGGGGAGAAGAAATTGGTCACAGCGACTAACGATGGGTTGGTTTTGATTTAGTTTAGGGTAGACGGAAAGACGACAAAAGACAACGAGTAGATAAAGGAAAGGAGTGAAAAAGAGAAAAGAATTAATCGCGACGGCGAGCCGTGGGTTGGTTTTAGTTTTAGTTTAGGGTAGATGAAAAGACGTTGGACGTAAGAATTGGTTCCGGCGGCAAATGAAAATCTGATTATCTGATTATAGTTTAGTTTAGGGTAGAAAGATAAGAATTGATCCGTGGTAACGAGCCATGAGTGAGTGAAAATTCTTCGCGCGAGAGATAAATGGAAGAAGGGGGATAAGAAGATGAGCAAAATTTTTTTTTTTTTTTTTTTTTTTTTTTATTTTTGATCACGGTAGCAAACGATGGGCTTGTATTAGTTTAGTTTCTAGGGTAAGCGAAGATAAGACGAACAAGATAGAATTTCATTCACAGTGGCAAACGATGAACGGGTTTTAGTTTTGGTTTAGGGTTTGGTTGGAAGGACGACAAATGAGAATTAGGAGAGGGAAGAGAAGAGAGGGTGGGAATCGATTAGGAATACGAACGATGTGTTGATTTTAGATCACTTTAGGTTAGGTATAAAGTCGTCGAACGGAAGTTAAGGAAAGAGAGAGAAAAACTTTTAACAATTAATTACGGCGGCAAAAGATAGTTCTGATTTTAATTTTAGTTTAAGGTAGATGGAACGGCGACGAGCGAGAGGTAAAGGAAGAAAGAGAAGATAATAATATAGTAATATACAAACTGATACAGACCGGGGTAAAAAAAAAAAAAAAAAAAAAAAAAAAAAAAAAAAATTAATCGCGGCGACGAAAGATGAGCGCTGATTTTAGTTTTAGTTTAGGGTGGTCGAAAACACGTCGAGAAAAAGGTAGAGAAAGAGGGAGAAGAAGAGATAGAAATTTGGTCGCGACAGCAAACGATGAGCTGATTTATAAATTAGTTTGGGATAAATGAAAATACATCGAGCGCGAAGCCAGGGAAAATTTTTCGAATCGAACTCTGCGACGAGCAATGGATTGATTTTGATTTTAGTTTAGGGTAGGTAAGAGGACGTCGAACAGGAAGTAAAAGGGGGAAAGGGAGGAGAGAAGATAAAAGTTGGTCACGTTAACGTACGATGATTTGATTTTAGTTTTAAATTCGGGGTAGGTGGAAAGACATCGAACGAAAAGAGAAGAATGGGGAAAGAAAGGGAATAACAGATAAAGAGAAATTGATCGCGGCGACGAGCGATGGACTGTTTTTGTTTTAGTTTATAGAGGTAAAAGAAGAGAGAGAATAAAAAGGTAAGAGTTGGTTACGGCGACGAGCAATGTTCTGATTTTGGTTTAGTTTAGGGTAGATGGAACGGACGATGAACGATGGATAAAGGAAAGGAGAGAGAAGAGGAGATGAGAATTGATCGCGACGGCGAGCGGTGAGTTGATTTTAGTTTTAGTTTAGGGTAGATGAGAAGACGTTGGACGCGAGAAGTAACGGAATAAAGGGAAGAAAGGATAGAATTGATCACGACGACGAATAATGGGCTGATTTTAGTCTCGTTTCAGATTTCGAGTGGCTGCGAGCAATAACCTGAATTTAATTTTAGTTTTTAGTTTAGTTTTGGCTAGATGGAGATAAATAAAGATATAAGAAATAGAAGAAGAAGGAGAGAGAAGAGAGGATACGAATTGAAAGCTGTAACGAAACAATGAGTTGATTTTTTATTTTAGTCTAGAGTAAGTGGAAGGATTACGAGCGATGAGTAGAGGAGGAGGAGGAGGAGGAGGAGAGATAAGTAAAGGAGAAAGAGACAAGAGTTTGTTTGTCGCATCGCCGAACGGAGTAAACTGATTTTAGTTTAGTTTAGGGTAGGAGAAAGGACGACGAATGAAAAATAAAGAAAGGAAAGGGAAGTGAAGGCGAGAGTCAATTTCGGAGATGAACGACGAGTTGATTCAAGTTTAGTTTAGGGTGGGTATAAAGACGTCTGACAAAAGTTTTAGGGAAGAGAAAGAAGAACTTTTAGCAATTGGATCCGGCGGCAAAAGATAAACTGATTATAATTTAGTTTAGAGTAGATGAAAGAACATTGAACGAGATATATAGGGGAGGGAGGAGGGGAAAAAAAATGAGAGCTGATCTCGGTAACGGGCAATAGGCTGATTTTATATTAGTTTAGAGTAAGTGAAAGTCTTTGCGCGAGGAAAAGAGAAGAGAGATGAGGGTATAGAATTTTTTGATCGCGGCGACAAACGATGGATGATATTGATTTTAGTGTTGGGGTAGAGGTGAAGATGCGTCAAACAGGGTGAGATTACATTTACAGTGACAAGCAGTAAACTGGTTTTAGTTTAGTTTAGGATAGGTGTAAGCACGGCAAATAAAAAGTAAAGAAAGGAAGGGAAGGGAGGGTGAGAGTCATTTACGAAGACGAGCAGTGGGCTGTTTTTAGTTTAGTTTAGGGTAGATGATGGGATTTGGAATTTGGAATGAAAATTTAATGGAGAAGGGAAGAGAGGATAGGGGTCGGTCGTGTCGATTAGCGGTGAGGTGCTTTTAGTTTGGTTTCGCGATGGATGAAAAGACATAGAACGAGAGAAATAAGGAGAGAGAAAGAATAAAGGGGGTGGGCCGGTATATGAATGTCAGAGAGGAAAGAAAGCTACTGTACATCGAAACGACAGGGCCACTTGGCCACTCGCCGATCCCCCCGACAGATGAACAAAAATATATATTCGTGAGAGGAGAAAAATATAATTTTAATAAAGTTGACTCACTCGGTGTTGGACGGCGGGTTGTCTCGCCTGATGTTACAGATGTTAGAAAGGCATGATGGACCCAAAAGACAAGAATGTGCTCCTATCCGGAATTGGTTGTATTCCTTTCTCACAACACGCACGCACTCACACAATAGCAGTTTGTAAGTAAGAAAAACTTTGTAGGCGCTCCCAGCGTCTTTGGATAAGGCAAAGCACGTTGCAGAAAGTTCGCGATTTGTGACTCCGTGAGGCAAGATGTACAAGTGACACCACAACCACCGCGGGCAGCTTCATCCCTTGCCTTCCCACTCATCCAGCTCCCCCCAACAGGTCGGTCCTATCGTACCCCACCCCGGTCGACAAGAACCAATCACCGCGCTGCCGCTCGGATGGCCTGCTGATTTCTCGCGAGGCGACAGACTACTCTCCCTGTGTGAAAATCTACCACCCTTATTTCTTGATCGACACGCGATTATATGCTTTTTATAGGTACGTCTTGAATGACAGTAATGGCAACGCCAAACACGATGACACCGATGGGGCGCCAGTTCAATAGTCCCTTGTCCCGATGAGTTCAAGAAAAGTAAATAAATAATTCTTCCCTTTGGTCGCCTCGAGAGAGAGTGAGGAGGAAAGTGTTTCCAATGCGAGTTGGCGAGTTATGGTGGTCGAAAAAGGAGGGGTAAGATTAATTACTGTTTTTTTCATAGCGATAGCAGAGACGAACACCCTCATTATCCTTTAATACTATCCATTGATCGTGTAGTTCCCTTTACTTTTTTCCAGGGGAAGCTGTTTGGATTAGATTGGGTTTGGGTAGGGGTTACTTATCTAGTGCGCCCTTGGTGGCCTGACACGTTTTAAAAAGAGCGCGTCTCGAGACGTTGTATAGCGCTAGACACCATTTCTCGCCGAGTATGCAATTATATGTACAATGATTGAGATATAAATGTTCATTAAAGAGTATATACGATTTCTTAGAAGAAGGTCATGTAAAAGCAATTAAAGCGTAAAAGACAATTTGAATACACGAATTTACATGCAACTTTTAAAAGTTTTTAACGAGGGCTAGTTTATTGCGACACCTTGTTGACGATAAAGTTTGTCGCTTTGAATAGTCATGTGTTTATTGGTTCTTCTATTTGATATAATAGGCCATTTTCTAACTAATAATTATTCGTTTAAAACAGTGCCATTTATGTGTCGGATGATATAATGTTTATTTACAGGAATTTTTTGTTAACCCTTCGCGTGAACTGATCGGCAAGAAATAGTGTCCAGCACCGCGCATTGTCCAAACGACTGTACGAAATTTGTTTACAATCTATTTCCTCGCAGGTAACGATGCAGCGTTACTTTAATCCCTCGGTTAGATCCCTCTCCCCTTGGAATCAAAATGAGCCGTCCGCGTGGCTGTTTCTTCGCCTGCTGGTTCATCGTTATATCGGAGCCCAGATCGCTGTTCTGTTAGGGACCTCTGTGTCTCGTCGAATACCCAAGTCCCGAGACTCAGTGACTCTCCGCCACACGTGTTTTGCACATTTTTTCCCCGAGTCGATACGAAAAGCCGTTACTCTTTTTCCCGGACAGTTTTCGACCCTTTGTGTTCCGTTGTTGACCCGCGCGCGATTCTTGAGGACTTTCTCCGTCGCCATAAAATCGACCGTGGCAACGTGTCGAGGGGGTGACGACGACGAAAGTCAGATCTCGAGTGTTTCCCATGCGCGAACGTTTCGTGTCTTCCCGCGCGAGGTCAAGGGTTTAAGGTATAGCGCTCGAAACCATTGTTTGCCGAGTGTGTGATTTTATATACATCAATTGACTCGTTACTGACCGTGAAAAGTATTGTATAATCTTCTTAAAGATCATGCAGCGAGAAAATGAGACAGAGAAAATAACTTGTATACGCGAGATTTACGTATGATTTCAGAGAACCTATAACGCTGGCTAATTTATTGCGACGCATTTTCGACGATAAAGTTTATCCCTTTGAATTTTCATTTGTTTACCGATTCCTATATTTGAAACAATACGACTTTTCCTTTTAATTAATACGTGATAATTTGAAAGGATGCCATTTGCGTATCAGTTGATGTATTATTTATTTAACAAGAATTTACTTCTAACTTTGCGCCTAATCTTTTAATTTTCCTTCACCCTATCTCCTTTCCGACCCCAAAATAGAGTCCCGGCGCGATTAAAGATTCTCTCATCGAAGAATGTTGTATTATTTCGTTGTTTCCGTATTCCAGTGTCTACTATCGTTGGATTCTTAAAAGAGAGTGTGACACGCATAAGCGCCTCGGTTGTATCTTATTTTAGGATGACTCCGTGTGGGGAAAAAATGTGCAAGTCTCAAAGACAAAATTAGTTGTCCCAAGAATTAGTCGATTCTGTGGAATATCGATATAAATTTTCATTTCACCTCTACCGACGCGATGTATCGAAATGAGCCTTGGCCCGGCTATATACACGTGAAAGAGTTAATCCCGTTAGGTTAGTTTAGGTTAGGTTGACATATGATTGCCTGGCTCATTCGGTTAGGTTACAAACTTACTAGCTTTTACGGTTAGAATTTATTTGGATCATTGGGTAAGGTAGGGTTAGGCGTCCTCTCCTTATTATTATTTCTAACCTCAGTTTGTGACAGCTAACGCACGCGCGAAGAATCGCGGGGGCCGTGCGCCCCCCCAGGCGCGGTTTCCCGTTTTTCGGACAAGCGAGAGTGAAGAGCGACAAGAAAGGGAAGAGGGAATTCGATTGATTCGCCACCCGTCGCGCGCGTTTGTTAATGCAGACCTATATATTTACAATTTGGAATAAAGTGCTTGATACATGGATATTTGATATACATGAACAGAAAATCAAACATAATACAAAGGTACAGCACACGAGATGAAAGAGGAATACATAGAAATACACAGAGATACACAAGTACATAAACATCAATGTCATTTAAATTGCAGTGGAACGACATGTGACTGTATAGAGACATCGGAGAGCGTGAGCGAGCGACAGACAAGAAGGGGCAGAGAGATAGAGAGTATCAAGATTATTGCCGGCGGGGAAGACGATAGCGTTGGCGACAACGACGGTTGCCGCGAAGCACGGCGATTCAGCTAACCCGAGACGCAGGTAAGTTAGTTCGGATAAAGTTAAGAATTTTTTAACCGACGTCAGGTCAGGAGCATTTCACGTCGATAAGGAAGAAGTGCGAGCTGATCTGGCAGACGAATGGACGGAAAATCACACGAATTAACGGCCGGACAGGCAGAGAGAGAGACAAGCAAGACGAGCGGCCGAGGGAAAGTTGGCTAAAAGAGAGAGCCGCGACGCGTTACCCTGCCCGAGACTCGGCCGGCCGGTCTACTGACCGCGGTGTACAAGTGGTTGCAGCGTGCAAGGGGCCTTTACCTTCGGTCCGCCGCGACGGTAAGATAGGTTGACGCGATTAAGAAAGATAAAATCTACTGGATCGTTCCTCACTCACCCCCTCCCCCCGTTGCCGCCGTCGACCGATTATTCTCGGCAATCACACAAGTCGTTCGGACGAACGAATCAATAATCAGGCGAGAAACCCGCCACTCACATTTCGTCCCTTTAAGCGTTTCTTTCCTCTATGACTTGCTAATTGAGTTGGGTTGGGTTGGTTTAGTTTAGTTTAGTTTTTTATATAAATCTTCCTTGATCGACCAGAATCAAGAGGGGAGAGAGAGAGAGAGGGAGGTATAAAGAAGAGGAGTAAGGAGAGAGAGAGAGAGAGGGAGAGAGAGAGAGAGAGAGTCGAACAATTTAATCGTAGAGACAAAATGAACGTTTCGATGAGAACGAATCAACGAAAAATGTAAGAATTTAAAGATGAGCAGATATTAAAAGAGAGATTTACCGAGAGAAATTTGACTAATTATAGAGTAACTACAGGAGAGCAACATAAAAAAAAAAAATGCAAGGGATTGCCCATATAAATTCATTATATATGCACAATATTATTTACTCATGTAAACATATATGTTCCTGTTGTTCCGACGCGGATGTACAGGAGGTGAGAAATTGGCAGAAAAATGATCATAAGTGAAGCTATGCTACGATTAAATTGCTCTCTACCGTTTCTCGAGAAGGAAAGGGGGGGGGGCAAAGTTACGTAAGGACGAGGAGTTTCATCGGCATGACCGGCCGGCGCGGTGGGAATCTTCTTTAGATCGCAACGCGAGGATTAGAAAATTCGAGATTGGCTATATTCGCGATTTCGCGGTGCGACGGGGAGAAGAAATTGGTCACAGCGACTAACGATGGGTTGGTTTTGATTTAGTTTAGGGTAGACGGAAAGACGACAAAAGACAACGAGTAGATAAAGGAAAGGAGTGAAAAAGAGAAAAGAATTAATCGCGACGGCGAGCCGTGGGTTGGTTTTAGTTTTAGTTTAGGGTAGATGAAAAGACGTTGGACGTAAGAATTGGTTCCGGCGGCAAATGAAAATCTGATTATCTGATTATAGTTTAGTTTAGGGTAGAAAGATAAGAATTGATCCGTGGTAACGAGCCATGAGTTGATTAATTTGGAGTGAGTGAAAATTCTTCGCGCGAGAGATAAATGGAAGAAGGGGGATAAGAAGATGAGCAAAATTTTTTTTTTTTTTTTTTTTTTTTTTTTTTTTTTTTTTTTCTTTGATCACGGTAGCAAACGATGGGCTTGTATTAGTTTAGTTTCTAGGGTAAGCGAAGATAAGACGAACAAGATAGAATTTCATTCACAGTGGCAAACGATGAACGGGTTTTAGTTTTGGTTTAGGGTTTGGTTGGAAGGACGACAAATGAGAATTAGGAGAGGGAAGAGAAGAGAGGGTGGGAATCGATTAGGAATACGAACGATGTGTTGATTTTAGATCACTTTAGGTTAGGTATAAAGTCGTCGAACGGAAGTTAAGGAAAGAGAGAGAAAAACTTTTAACAATTAATTACGGCGGCAAAAGATAGTTCTGATTTTAATTTTAGTTTAAGGTAGATGGAACGGCGACGAGCGAGAGGTAAAGGAAGAAAGAGAAGATAATAATATAATAATATACAAACTGATACAGACCGGGGTAAAAAAAAAAAAAAAAAAAAAAAAAAAAAAAAAAAAAAAAAAAAAAAAAAATTAATCGCGGCGACGAAAGATGAGCGCTGATTTTAGTTTTAGTTTAGGGTGGTCGAAAACACGTCGAGAAAAAGGTAGAGAAAGAGGGAGAAGAAGAGATAGAAATTTGGTCGCGACAGCAAACGATGAGCTGATTTATAAATTAGTTTGGGATAAATGAAAATACATCGAGCGCGAAGCAAGGGAAAATTTTTCGAATCGAACTCTGCGACGAGCAATGGATTGATTTTGATTTTAGTTTAGGGTAGGTAAGAGGACGTCGAACAGGAAGTAAAAGGGGGAAAGGGAGGAGAGAAGATAAAAGTTGGTCACGTTAACGTACGATGATTTGATTTTAGTTTTAAATTCAGGGTAGGTGGAAAGACATCGAACGAAAAGAGAAGAATGGGGAAAGAAAGGGAATAACAGATAAAGAGAAATTGATCGCGGCGACGAGCGATGGACTGTTTTTGTTTTAGTTTATAGAGGTAAAAGAAGAAAGAGAATAAAAAGGTAAGAGTTGGTTACGGCGACGAGCAATGTTCTGATTTTGGTTTAGTTTAGGGTAGATGGAACGGACGATGAACGATGGATAAAGGAAAGGAGAGAGAAGAGGAGATGAGAATTGATCGCGACGGCGAGCGGTGAGTTGATTTTAGTTTTAGTTTAGGGTAGATGAGAAGACGTTGGACGCGAGAAGTAACGGAATAAAGGGAAGAAAGGATAGAATTGATCACGACGACGAATAATGGGCTGATTTTAGTCTCATTTCAGATTTCGAGTGGCTGCGAGCAATAACCTGAATTTAATTTTAGTTTTTAGTTTAGTTTTGGCTAGATGGAGATAAATAAAGATATAAGAAATAGAAGAAGAAGGAGAGAGAAGAGAGGATACGAATTGAAAGCTGTAACGAAACAATGAGTTGATTTTTTATTTTAGTCTAGAGTAAGTGGAAGGATTACGAGCGATGAGTAGAGGAGGAGGAGGAGGAGGAGGAGAGATAAGTAAAGGAGAAAGAGACAAGAGTTTGTTTGTCGCATCGCCGAACGGAGTAAACTGATTTTAGTTTAGTTTAGGGTAGGAGAAAGGACGACGAATGAAAAATAAAGAAAGGAAAGGGAAGTGAAGGCGAGAGTCAATTTCGGAGATGAACGACGAGTTGATTCAAGTTTAGTTTAGGGTGGGTATAAAGACGTCTGACAAAAGTTTTAGGGAAGAGAAAGAAGAACTTTTAGCAATTGGATCCGGCGGCAAAAGATAAACTGATTATAATTTAGTTTAGAGTAGATGAAAGAACATTGAACGAGATATATAGGGGAGGGAGGAGGGGAAAAAAAAATGAGAGCTGATCTCGGTAACGGGCAATAGGCTGATTTTATATTAGTTTAGAGTAAGTGAAAGTCTTTGCGCGAGGAAAAGAGAAGAGAGATGAGGGTATAGAATTTTTTGATCGCGGCGACAAACGATGGATGATATTGATTTTAGTGTTGGGGTAGAGGTGAAGATGCGTCAAACAGGGTGAGATTACATTTACAGTGACAAGCAGTAAACTGGTTTTAGTTTAGTTTAGGATAGGTGTAAGCACGGCAAATAAAAAGTAAAGAAAGGAAGGGAAGGGAGGGTGAGAGTCATTTACGAAGACGAGCAGTGGGCTGTTTTTAGTTTAGTTTAGGGTAGATGATGGGATTTGGAATTTGGAATGAAAATTTAATGGAGAAGGGAAGAGAGGATAGGGGTCGGTCGTGTCGATTAGCGGTGAGGTGCTTTTAGTTTGGTTTCGCGATGGATGAAAAGACATAGAACGAGAGAAATAAGGAGAGAGAAAGAATAAAGGGGGTGGGCCGGTATATGAATGTCAGAGAGGAAAGAAAGCTACTGTACATCGAAACGACAGGGCCACTTGGCCACTCGCCGATCCCCCCGACAGATGAACAAAAATATATATTCGTGAGAGGAGAAAAATATAATTTTAATAAAGTTGACTCACTCGGTGTTGGACGGCGGGTTGTCTCGCCTGATGTTACAGATGTTAGAAAGGCATGATGGACCCAAAAGACAAGAATGTGCTCCTATCCGGAATTGGTTGTATTCCTTTCTCACAACACGCACGCACTCACACAATAGCAGTTTGTAAGTAAGAAAAACTTTGTAGGCGCTCCCAGCGTCTTTGGATAAGGCAAAGCACGTTGCAGAAAGTTCGCGATTTGTGACTCCGTGAGGCAAGATGTACAAGTGACACCACAACCACCGCGGGCAGCTTCATCCCTTGCCTTCCCACTCATCCAGCTCCCCCCAACAGGTCGGTCCTATCGTACCCCACCCCGGTCGACAAGAACCAATCACCGCGCTGCCGCTCGGATGGCCTGCTGATTTCTCGCGAGGCGACAGACTACTCTCCCTGTGTGAAAATCTACCACCCTTATTTCTTGATCGACACGCGATTATATGCTTTTTATAGGTACGTCTTGAATGACAGTAATGGCAACGCCAAACACGATGACACCGATGGGGCGCCAGTTCAATAGTCCCTTGTCCCGATGAGTTCAAGAAAAGTAAATAAATAATTCTTCCCTTTGGTCGCCTCGAGAGAGAGTGAGGAGGAAAGTGTTTCCAATGCGAGTTGGCGAGTTATGGTGGTCGAAAAAGGAGGGGTAAGATTAATTACTGTTTTTTTCATAGCGATAGCAGAGACGAACACCCTCATTATCCTTTAATACTATCCATTGATCGTGTAGTTCCCTTTACTTTTTTCCAGGGGAAGCTGTTTGGATTAGATTGGGTTTGGGTAGGGGTTACTTATCTAGTGCGCCCTTGGTGGCCTGACACGTTTTAAAAAGAGCGCGTCTCGAGACGTTGTATAGCGCTAGACACCATTTCTCGCCGAGTATGCAATTATATGTACAATGATTGAGATATAAATGTTCATTAAAGAGTATATACGATTTCTTAGAAGAAGGTCATGTAAAAGCAATTAAAGCGTAAAAGACAATTTGAATACACGAATTTACATGCAACTTTTAAAAGTTTTTAACGAGGGCTAGTTTATTGCGACACCTTGTTGACGATAAAGTTTGTCGCTTTGAATAGTCACGTGTTTATTGGTTCTTCTATTTGATATAATAGGCCATTTTCTAACTAATAATTATTCGTTTAAAACAGTGCCATTTATGTGTCGGATGATATAATGTTTATTTACAGGAATTTTTTGTTAACCCTTCGCGTGAACTGATCGGCAAGAAATAGTGTCCAGCACCGCGCATTGTCCAAACGACTGTACGAAATTTGTTTACAATCTATTTCCTCGCAGGTAACGATGCAGCGTTACTTTAATCCCTCGGTTAGATCCCTCTCCCCTTGGAATCAAAATGAGCCGTCCGCGTGGCTGTTTCTTCGCCTGCTGGTTCATCGTTATATCGGAGCCCAGATCGCTGTTCTGTTAGGGACCTCTGTGTCTCGTCGAATACCCAAGTCCCGAGACTCAGTGACTCTCCGCCACACGTGTTTTGCACATTTTTTCCCCGAGTCGATACGAAAAGCCGTTACTCTTTTTCCCGGACAGTTTTCGACCCTTTGTGTTCCGTTGTTGACCCGCGCGCGATTCTTGAGGACTTTCTCCGTCGCCATAAAATCGACCGTGGCAACGTGTCGAGGGGGTGACGACGACGAAAGTCAGATCTCGAGTGTTTCCCATGCGCGAACGTTTCGTGTCTTCCCGCGCGAGGTCAAGGGTTTAAGGTATAGCGCTCGAAACCATTGTTTGCCGAGTGTGTGATTTTATATACATCAATTGACTCGTTACTGACCGTGAAAAGTATTGTATAATCTTCTTAAAGATCATGCAGCGAGAAAATGAGACAGAGAAAATAACTTGTATACGCGAGATTTACGTATGATTTCAGAGAACCTATAACGCTGGCTAATTTATTGCGACGCATTTTCGACGATAAAGTTTATCCCTTTGAATTTTCATTTGTTTACCGATTCCTATATTTGAAACAATACGACTTTTCCTTTTAATTAATACGTGATAATTTGAAAGGATGCCATTTGCGTATCAGTTGATGTATTATTTATTTAACAAGAATTTACTTCTAACTTTGCGCCTAATCTTTTAATTTTCCTTCACCCTATCTCCTTTCCGACCCCAAAATAGAGTCCCGGCGCGATTAAAGATTCTCTCATCGAAGAATGTTGTATTATTTCGTTGTTTCCGTATTCCAGTGTCTACTATCGTTGGATTCTTAAAAGAGAGTGTGACACGCATAAGCGCCTCGGTTGTATCTTATTTTAGGATGACTCCGTGTGGGGAAAAAATGTGCAAGTCTCAAAGACAAAATTAGTTGTCCCAAGAATTAGTCGATTCTGTGGAATATCGATATAAATTTTCATTTCACCTCTACCGACGCGATGTATCGAAATGAGCCTTGGCCCGGCTATATACACGTGAAAGAGTTAATCCCGTTAGGTTAGTTTAGGTTAGGTTGACATATGATTGCCTGGCTCATTCGGTTAGGTTACAAACTTACTAGCTTTTACGGTTAGAATTTATTTGGATCATTGGGTAAGGTAGGGTTAGGCGTCCTCTCCTTATTATTATTTCTAACCTCAGTTTGTGACAGCTAACGCACGCGCGAAGAATCGCGGGGGCCGTGCGCCCCCCCAGGCGCGGTTTCCCGTTTTTCGGACAAGCGAGAGTGAAGAGCGACAAGAAAGGGAAGAGGGAATTCGATTGATTCGCCACCCGTCGCGCGCGTTTGTTAATGCAGACCTATATATTTACAATTTGGAATAAAGTGCTTGATACATGGATATTTGATATACATGAACAGAAAATCAAACATAATACAAAGGTACAGCACACGAGATGAAAGAGGAATACATAGAAATACACAGAGATACACAAGTACATAAACATCAATGTCATTTAAATTGCAGTGGAACGACATGTGACTGTATAGAGACATCGGAGAGCGTGAGCGAGCGACAGACAAGAAGGGGCAGAGAGATAGAGAGTATCAAGATTATTGCCGGCGGGGAAGACGATAGCGTTGGCGACAACGACGGTTGCCGCGAAGCACGGCGATTCAGCTAACCCGAGACGCAGGTAAGTTAGTTCGGATAAAGTTAAGAATTTTTTAACCGACGTCAGGTCAGGAGCATTTCACGTCGATAAGGAAGAAGTGCGAGCTGATCTGGCAGACGAACGGACGGAAAATCACACGAATTAACGGCCGGACAGGCAGAGAGAGAGACAAGCAAGACGAGCGGCCGAGGGAAAGTTGGCTAAAAGAGAGAGCCGCGACGCGTTACCCTGCCCGAGACTCGGCCGGCCGGTCTACTGACCGCGGTGTACAAGTGGTTGCAGCGTGCAAGGGGCCTTTACCTTCGGTCCGCCGCGACGGTAAGATAGGTTGACGCGATTAAGAAAGATAAAATCTACTGGATCGTTCCTCACTCACCCCCTCCCCCCGTTGCCGCCGTCGACCGATTATTCTCGGCAATCACACAAGTCGTTCGGACGAACGAATCAATAATCAGGCGAGAAACCCGCCACTCACATTTCGTCCCTTTAAGCGTTTCTTTCCTCTATGACTTGCTAATTGAGTTGGGTTGGGTTGGTTTAGTTTAGTTTAGTTTTTTATATAAATCTTCCTTGATCGACCAGAATCAAGAGGGGAGAGAGAGAGAGAGGGAGGTATAAAGAAGAGGAGTAAGGAGAGAGAGAGAGAGAGGGAGAGAGAGAGAGAGAGAGTCGAACAATTTAATCGTAGAGACAAAATGAACGTTTCGATGAGAACGAATCAACGAAAAATGTAAGAATTTAAAGATGAGCAGATATTAAAAGAGAGATTTACCGAGAGAAATTTGACTAATTATAGAGTAACTACAGGAGAGCAACATAAAAAAAAAATGCAAGGGATTGCCCATATAAATTCATTATATATGCACAATATTATTTACTCATGTAAACATATATGTTCCTGTTGTTCCGACGCGGATGTACAGGAGGTGAGAAATTGGCAGAAAAATGATCATAAGTGAAGCTATGCTACGATTAAATTGCTCTCTACCGTTTCTCGAGAAGGAAAGGGGGGGGGGCAAAGTTACGTAAGGACGAGGAGTTTCATCGGCATGACCGGCCGGCGCGGTGGGAATCTTCTTTAGATCGCAACGCGAGGATTAGAAAATTCGAGATTGGCTATATTCGCGATTTCGCGGTGCGACGGGGAGAAGAAATTGGTCACAGCGACTAACGATGGGTTGGTTTTGATTTAGTTTAGGGTAGACGGAAAGACGACAAAAGACAACGAGTAGATAAAGGAAAGGAGTGAAAAAGAGAAAAGAATTAATCGCGACGGCGAGCCGTGGGTTGGTTTTAGTTTTAGTTTAGGGTAGATGAAAAGACGTTGGACGTAAGAATTGGTTCCGGCGGCAAATGAAAATCTGATTATCTGATTATAGTTTAGTTTAGGGTAGAAAGATAAGAATTGATCCGTGGTAACGAGCCATGAGTTGATTAATTTGGAGTGAGTGAAAATTCTTCGCGCGAGAGATAAATGGAAGAAGGGGGATAAGAAGATGAGCAAAATTTTTTTTTTTTTTTTTTTTTTTTTTTTTTTTTTTTTTTTTTTTTTTTCTTTGATCACGGTAGCAAACGATGGGCTTGTATTAGTTTAGTTTCTAGGGTAAGCGAAGATAAGACGAACAAGATAGAATTTCATTCACAGTGGCAAACGATGAACGGGTTTTAGTTTTGGTTTAGGGTTTGGTTGGAAGGACGACAAATGAGAATTAGGAGAGGGAAGAGAAGAGAGGGTGGGAATCGATTAGGAATTCGAACGATGTGTTGATTTTAGATCACTTTAGGTTAGGTATAAAGTCGTCGAACGGAAGTTAAGGAAAGAGAGAGAAAAACTTTTAACAATTAATTACGGCGGCAAAAGATAGTTCTGATTTTAATTTTAGTTTAAGGTAGATGGAACGGCGACGAGCGAGAGGTAAAGGAAGAAAGAGAAGATAATAATATAATAATATACAAACTGATACAGACCGGGGTAAAAAAAAAAATTAATCGCGGCGACGAAAGATGGGCGCTGATTTTAGTTTTAGTTTAGGGTGGTCGAAAACACGTCGAGAAAAAGGTAGAGAAAGAGGGAGAAGAAGAGATAGAAATTTGGTCGCGACAGCAAACGATGAGCTGATTTATAAATTAGTTTGGGATAAATGAAAATACATCGAGCGCGAAGCCAGGGAAAATTTTTCGAATCGAACTCTGCGACGAGCAATGGATTGATTTTGATTTTAGTTTAGGGTAGGTAAGAGGACGTCGAACAGGAAGTAAAAGGGGGAAAGGGAGGAGAGAAGATAAAAGTTGGTCACGTTAACGTACGATGATTTGATTTTAGTTTTAAATTCGGGGTAGGTGGAAAGACATCGAACGAAAAGAGAAGAATGGGGAAAGAAAGGGAATAACAGATAAAGAGAAATTGATCGCGGCGACGAGCGATGGACTGTTTTTGTTTTAGTTTATAGAGGTAAAAGAAGAGAGAGAATAAAAAGGTAAGAGTTGGTTACGGCGACGAGCAATGTTCTGATTTTGGTTTAGTTTAGGGTAGATGGAACGGACGATGAACGATGGATAAAGGAAAGGAGAGAGAAGAGGAGATGAGAATTGATCGCGACGGCGAGCGGTGAGTTGATTTTAGTTTTAGTTTAGGGTAGATGAGAAGACGTTGGACGCGAGAAGTAACGGAATAAAGGGAAGAAAGGATAGAATTGATCACGACGACGAATAATGGGCTGATTTTAGTCTCGTTTCAGATTTCGAGTGGCTGCGAGCAATAACCTGAATTTAATTTTAGTTTTTAGTTTAGTTTTGGCTAGATGGAGATAAATAAAGATATAAGAAATAGAAGAAGAAGGAGAGAGAAGAGAGGATACGAATTGAAAGCTGTAACGAAACAATGAGTTGATTTTTTATTTTAGTCTAGAGTAAGTGGAAGGATTACGAGCGATGAGTAGAGGAGGAGGAGGAGGAGGAGGAGAGATAAGTAAAGGAGAAAGAGACAAGAGTTTGTTTGTCGCATCGCCGAACGGAGTAAACTGATTTTAGTTTAGTTTAGGGTAGGAGAAAGGACGACGAATGAAAAATAAAGAAAGGAAAGGGAAGTGAAGGCGAGAGTCAATTTCGGAGATGAACGACGAGTTGATTCAAGTTTAGTTTAGGGTGGGTATAAAGACGTCTGACAAAAGTTTTAGGGAAGAGAAAGAAGAACTTTTAGCAATTGGATCCGGCGGCAAAAGATAAACTGATTATAATTTAGTTTAGAGTAGATGAAAGAACATTGAACGAGATATATAGGGGAGGGAGGAGGGGAAAAAAAATGAGAGCTGATCTCGGTAACGGGCAATAGGCTGATTTTATATTAGTTTAGAGTAAGTGAAAGTCTTTGCGCGAGGAAAAGAGAAGAGAGATGAGGGTATAGAATTTTTTGATCGCGGCGACAAACGATGGATGATATTGATTTTAGTGTTGGGGTAGAGGTGAAGATGCGTCAAACAGGGTGAGATTACATTTACAGTGACAAGCAGTAAACTGGTTTTAGTTTAGTTTAGGATAGGTGTAAGCACGGCAAATAAAAAGTAAAGAAAGGAAGGGAAGGGAGGGTGAGAGTCATTTACGAAGACGAGCAGTGGGCTGTTTTTAGTTTAGTTTAGGGTAGATGATGGGATTTGGAATTTGGAATGAAAATTTAATGGAGAAGGGAAGAGAGGATAGGGGTCGGTCGTGTCGATTAGCGGTGAGGTGCTTTTAGTTTGGTTTCGCGATGGATGAAAAGACATAGAACGAGAGAAATAAGGAGAGAGAAAGAATAAAGGGGGTGGGCCGGTATATGAATGTCAGAGAGGAAAGAAAGCTACTGTACATCGAAACGACAGGGCCACTTGGCCACTCGCCGATCCCCCCGACAGATGAACAAAAATATATATTCGTGAGAGGAGAAAAATATAATTTTAATAAAGTTGACTCACTCGGTGTTGGACGGCGGGTTGTCTCGCCTGATGTTACAGATGTTAGAAAGGCATGATGGACCCAAAAGACAAGAATGTGCTCCTATCCGGAATTGGTTGTATTCCTTTCTCACAACACGCACGCACTCACACAATAGCAGTTTGTAAGTAAGAAAAACTTTGTAGGCGCTCCCAGCGTCTTTGGATAAGGCAAAGCACGTTGCAGAAAGTTCGCGATTTGTGACTCCGTGAGGCAAGATGTACAAGTGACACCACAACCACCGCGGGCAGCTTCATCCCTTGCCTTCCCACTCATCCAGCTCCCCCCAACAGGTCGGTCCTATCGTACCCCACCCCGGTCGACAAGAACCAATCACCGCGCTGCCGCTCGGATGGCCTGCTGATTTCTCGCGAGGCGACAGACTACTCTCCCTGTGTGAAAATCTACCACCCTTATTTCTTGATCGACACGCGATTATATGCTTTTTATAGGTACGTCTTGAATGACAGTAATGGCAACGCCAAACACGATGACACCGATGGGGCGCCAGTTCAATAGTCCCTTGTCCCGATGAGTTCAAGAAAAGTAAATAAATAATTCTTCCCTTTGGTCGCCTCGAGAGAGAGTGAGGAGGAAAGTGTTTCCAATGCGAGTTGGCGAGTTATGGTGGTCGAAAAAGGAGGGGTAAGATTAATTACTGTTTTTTTCATAGCGATAGCAGAGACGAACACCCTCATTATCCTTTAATACTATCCATTGATCGTGTAGTTCCCTTTACTTTTTTCCAGGGGAAGCTGTTTGGATTAGATTGGGTTTGGGTAGGGGTTACTTATCTAGTGCGCCCTTGGTGGCCTGACACGTTTTAAAAAGAGCGCGTCTCGAGACGTTGTATAGCGCTAGACACCATTTCTCGCCGAGTATGCAATTATATGTACAATGATTGAGATATAAATGTTCATTAAAGAGTATATACGATTTCTTAGAAGAAGGTCATGTAAAAGCAATTAAAGCGTAAAAGACAATTTGAATACACGAATTTACATGCAACTTTTAAAAGTTTTTAACGAGGGCTAGTTTATTGCGACACCTTGTTGACGATAAAGTTTGTCGCTTTGAATAGTCACGTGTTTATTGGTTCTTCTATTTGATATAATAGGCCATTTTCTAACTAATAATTATTCGTTTAAAACAGTGCCATTTATGTGTCGGATGATATAATGTTTATTTACAGGAATTTTTTGTTAACCCTTCGCGTGAACTGATCGGCAAGAAATAGTGTCCAGCACCGCGCATTGTCCAAACGACTGTACGAAATTTGTTTACAATCTATTTCCTCGCAGGTAACGATGCAGCGTTACTTTAATCCCTCGGTTAGATCCCTCTCCCCTTGGAATCAAAATGAGCCGTCCGCGTGGCTGTTTCTTCGCCTGCTGGTTCATCGTTATATCGGAGCCCAGATCGCTGTTCTGTTAGGGACCTCTGTGTCTCGTCGAATACCCAAGTCCCGAGACTCAGTGACTCTCCGCCACACGTGTTTTGCACATTTTTTCCCCGAGTCGATACGAAAAGCCGTTACTCTTTTTCCCGGACAGTTTTCGACCCTTTGTGTTCCGTTGTTGACCCGCGCGCGATTCTTGAGGACTTTCTCCGTCGCCATAAAATCGACCGTGGCAACGTGTCGAGGGGGTGACGACGACGAAAGTCAGATCTCGAGTGTTTCCCATGCGCGAACGTTTCGTGTCTTCCCGCGCGAGGTCAAGGGTTTAAGGTATAGCGCTCGAAACCATTGTTTGCCGAGTGTGTGATTTTATATACATCAATTGACTCGTTACTGACCGTGAAAAGTATTGTATAATCTTCTTAAAGATCATGCAGCGAGAAAATGAGACAGAGAAAATAACTTGTATACGCGAGATTTACGTATGATTTCAGAGAACCTATAACGCTGGCTAATTTATTGCGACGCATTTTCGACGATAAAGTTTATCCCTTTGAATTTTCATTTGTTTACCGATTCCTATATTTGAAACAATACGACTTTTCCTTTTAATTAATACGTGATAATTTGAAAGGATGCCATTTGCGTATCAGTTGATGTATTATTTATTTAACAAGAATTTACTTCTAACTTTGCGCCTAATCTTTTAATTTTCCTTCACCCTATCTCCTTTCCGACCCCAAAATAGAGTCCCGGCGCGATTAAAGATTCTCTCATCGAAGAATGTTGTATTATTTCGTTGTTTCCGTATTCCAGTGTCTACTATCGTTGGATTCTTAAAAGAGAGTGTGACACGCATAAGCGCCTCGGTTGTATCTTATTTTAGGATGACTCCGTGTGGGGAAAAAATGTGCAAGTCTCAAAGACAAAATTAGTTGTCCCAAGAATTAGTCGATTCTGTGGAATATCGATATAAATTTTCATTTCACCTCTACCGACGCGATGTATCGAAATGAGCCTTGGCCCGGCTATATACACGTGAAAGAGTTAATCCCGTTAGGTTAGTTTAGGTTAGGTTGACATATGATTGCCTGGCTCATTCGGTTAGGTTACAAACTTACTAGCTTTTACGGTTAGAATTTATTTGGATCATTGGGTAAGGTAGGGTTAGGCGTCCTCTCCTTATTATTATTTCTAACCTCAGTTTGTGACAGCTAACGCACGCGCGAAGAATCGCGGGGGCCGTGCGCCCCCCCAGGCGCGGTTTCCCGTTTTTCGGACAAGCGAGAGTGAAGAGCGACAAGAAAGGGAAGAGGGAATTCGATTGATTCGCCACCCGTCGCGCGCGTTTGTTAATGCAGACCTATATATTTACAATTTGGAATAAAGTGCTTGATACATGGATATTTGATATACATGAACAGAAAATCAAACATAATACAAAGGTACAGCACACGAGATGAAAGAGGAATACATAGAAATACACAGAGATACACAAGTACATAAACATCAATGTCATTTAAATTGCAGTGGAACGACATGTGACTGTATAGAGACATCGGAGAGCGTGAGCGAGCGACAGACAAGAAGGGGCAGAGAGATAGAGAGTATCAAGATTATTGCCGGCGGGGAAGACGATAGCGTTGGCGACAACGACGGTTGCCGCGAAGCACGGCGATTCAGCTAACCCGAGACGCAGGTAAGTTAGTTCGGATAAAGTTAAGAATTTTTTAACCGACGTCAGGTCAGGAGCATTTCACGTCGATAAGGAAGAAGTGCGAGCTGATCTGGCAGACGAATGGACGGAAAATCACACGAATTAACGGCCGGACAGGCAGAGAGAGAGACAAGCAAGACGAGCGGCCGAGGGAAAGTTGGCTAAAAGAGAGAGCCGCGACGCGTTACCCTGCCCGAGACTCGGCCGGCCGGTCTACTGACCGCGGTGTACAAGTGGTTGCAGCGTGCAAGGGGCCTTTACCTTCGGTCCGCCGCGACGGTAAGATAGGTTGACGCGATTAAGAAAGATAAAATCTACTGGATCGTTCCTCACTCACCCCCTCCCCCCGTTGCCGCCGTCGACCGATTATTCTCGGCAATCACACAAGTCGTTCGGACGAACGAATCAATAATCAGGCGAGAAACCCGCCACTCACATTTCGTCCCTTTAAGCGTTTCTTTCCTCTATGACTTGCTAATTGAGTTGGGTTGGGTTGGTTTAGTTTAGTTTAGTTTTTTATATAAATCTTCCTTGATCGACCAGAATCAAGAGGGGAGAGAGAGAGAGAGGGAGGTATAAAGAAGAGGAGTAAGGAGAGAGAGAGAGAGAGGGAGAGAGAGAGAGAGAGAGTCGAACAATTTAATCGTAGAGACAAAATGAACGTTTCGATGAGAACGAATCAACGAAAAATGTAAGAATTTAAAGATGAGCAGATATTAAAAGAGAGATTTACCGAGAGAAATTTGACTAATTATAGAGTAACTACAGGAGAGCAACATAAAAAAAAAAAATGCAAGGGATTGCCCATATAAATTCATTATATATGCACAATATTATTTACTCATGTAAACATATATGTTCCTGTTGTTCCGACGCGGATGTACAGGAGGTGAGAAATTGGCAGAAAAATGATCATAAGTGAAGCTATGCTACGATTAAATTGCTCTCTACCGTTTCTCGAGAAGGAAAGGGGGGGGGGCAAAGTTACGTAAGGACGAGGAGTTTCATCGGCATGACCGGCCGGCGCGGTGGGAATCTTCTTTAGATCGCAACGCGAGGATTAGAAAATTCGAGATTGGCTATATTCGCGATTTCGCGGTGCGACGGGGAGAAGAAATTGGTCACAGCGACTAACGATGGGTTGGTTTTGATTTAGTTTAGGGTAGACGGAAAGACGACAAAAGACAACGAGTAGATAAAGGAAAGGAGTGAAAAAGAGAAAAGAATTAATCGCGACGGCGAG
Source organism: Andrena chrysosceles (assembly GCA_963855975.1). Lineage (NCBI taxonomy): Eukaryota > Metazoa > Arthropoda > Insecta > Hymenoptera > Andrenidae > Andrena > Andrena chrysosceles. The sequence continues at coordinate 267,736 of OY979766.1, read as the reverse complement.
CCGTGGGTTGGTTTTAGTTTTAGTTTAGGGTAGATCAGGCATGGAACTAAAGTGAACACAGCGGCCGCCCCCCGGAAGCAACGCCCCCCCTCCCCCGCCGCGCGTCCCGGCCCCCGCAGCGGGCCTAGGAGCTTCGAGCGCCCCAGACCCGTACCACATGAACCGCGCGTGGCGTATTAAGGTGACATTGTATCAATAGGTTTCCACATCGTCCCAGAGAGCACGATTGTCGATGCGTTTTTTTTGTCAACGCGCCACACGCGGTTCACACGGCACGGGCCCGAGGCGCTCCAAGCCCCAAGGCCGCCGCGGGGGCCAAGACGCGCGGCGGGAGAAAGGAGGCGCCGCCTCCGAAAATCGGCCGCTGCGTTCACTTCAGTTCCATGCCTGGGGTAGATGAAAAGACGTTGGACGTAAGAATTGGTTCCGGCGGCAAATGAAAATCTGATTATCTGATTATAGTTTAGTTTAGGGTAGAAAGATAAGAATTGATCCGTGGTAACGAGCCATGAGTTGATTAATTTGGAGTGAGTGAAAATTCTTCGCGCGAGAGATAAATGGAAGAAGGGGGATAAGAAGATGAGCAAAATTTTTTTTTTTTTTTTTTTTTTTTTTTTTTTTTTTTCTTTGATCACGGTAGCAAACGATGGGCTTGTATTAGTTTAGTTTCTAGGGTAAGCGAAGATAAGACGAACAAGATAGAATTTCATTCACAGTGGCAAACGATGAACGGGTTTTAGTTTTGGTTTAGGGTTTGGTTGGAAGGACGACAAATGAGAATTAGGAGAGGGAAGAGAAGAGAGGGTGGGAATCGATTAGGAATTCGAACGATGTGTTGATTTTAGATCACTTTAGGTTAGGTATAAAGTCGTCGAACGGAAGTTAAGGAAAGAGAGAGAAAAACTTTTAACAATTAATTACGGCGGCAAAAGATAGTTCTGATTTTAATTTTAGTTTAAGGTAGATGGAACGGCGACGAGCGAGAGGTAAAGGAAGAAAGAGAAGATAATAATATAATAATATACAAACTGATACAGACCGGGGTAAAAAAAAAAATTAATCGCGGCGACGAAAGATGGGCGCTGATTTTAGTTTTAGTTTAGGGTGGTCGAAAACACGTCGAGAAAAAGGTAGAGAAAGAGGGAGAAGAAGAGATAGAAATTTGGTCGCGACAGCAAACGATGAGCTGATTTATAAATTAGTTTGGGATAAATGAAAATACATCGAGCGCGAAGCCAGGGAAAATTTTTCGAATCGAACTCTGCGACGAGCAATGGATTGATTTTGATTTTAGTTTAGGGTAGGTAAGAGGACGTCGAACAGGAAGTAAAAGGGGGAAAGGGAGGAGAGAAGATAAAAGTTGGTCACGTTAACGTACGATGATTTGATTTTAGTTTTAAATTCGGGGTAGGTGGAAAGACATCGAACGAAAAGAGAAGAATGGGGAAAGAAAGGGAATAACAGATAAAGAGAAATTGATCGCGGCGACGAGCGATGGACTGTTTTTGTTTTAGTTTATAGAGGTAAAAGAAGAGAGAGAATAAAAAGGTAAGAGTTGGTTACGGCGACGAGCAATGTTCTGATTTTGGTTTAGTTTAGGGTAGATGGAACGGACGATGAACGATGGATAAAGGAAAGGAGAGAGAAGAGGAGATGAGAATTGATCGCGACGGCGAGCGGTGAGTTGATTTTAGTTTTAGTTTAGGGTAGATGAGAAGACGTTGGACGCGAGAAGTAACGGAATAAAGGGAAGAAAGGATAGAATTGATCACGACGACGAATAATGGGCTGATTTTAGTCTCGTTTCAGATTTCGAGTGGCTGCGAGCAATAACCTGAATTTAATTTTAGTTTTTAGTTTAGTTTTGGCTAGATGGAGATAAATAAAGATATAAGAAATAGAAGAAGAAGGAGAGAGAAGAGAGGATACGAATTGAAAGCTGTAACGAAACAATGAGTTGATTTTTTATTTTAGTCTAGAGTAAGTGGAAGGATTACGAGCGATGAGTAGAGGAGGAGGAGGAGGAGGAGGAGAGATAAGTAAAGGAGAAAGAGACAAGAGTTTGTTTGTCGCATCGCCGAACGGAGTAAACTGATTTTAGTTTAGTTTAGGGTAGGAGAAAGGACGACGAATGAAAAATAAAGAAAGGAAAGGGAAGTGAAGGCGAGAGTCAATTTCGGAGATGAACGACGAGTTGATTCAAGTTTAGTTTAGGGTGGGTATAAAGACGTCTGACAAAAGTTTTAGGGAAGAGAAAGAAGAACTTTTAGCAATTGGATCCGGCGGCAAAAGATAAACTGATTATAATTTAGTTTAGAGTAGATGAAAGAACATTGAACGAGATATATAGGGGAGGGAGGAGGGGAAAAAAAATGAGAGCTGATCTCGGTAACGGGCAATAGGCTGATTTTATATTAGTTTAGAGTAAGTGAAAGTCTTTGCGCGAGGAAAAGAGAAGAGAGATGAGGGTATAGAATTTTTTGATCGCGGCGACAAACGATGGATGATATTGATTTTAGTGTTGGGGTAGAGGTGAAGATGCGTCAAACAGGGTGAGATTACATTTACAGTGACAAGCAGTAAACTGGTTTTAGTTTAGTTTAGGATAGGTGTAAGCACGGCAAATAAAAAGTAAAGAAAGGAAGGGAAGGGAGGGTGAGAGTCATTTACGAAGACGAGCAGTGGGCTGTTTTTAGTTTAGTTTAGGGTAGATGATGGGATTTGGAATTTGGAATGAAAATTTAATGGAGAAGGGAAGAGAGGATAGGGGTCGGTCGTGTCGATTAGCGGTGAGGTGCTTTTAGTTTGGTTTCGCGATGGATGAAAAGACATAGAACGAGAGAAATAAGGAGAGAGAAAGAATAAAGGGGGTGGGCCGGTATATGAATGTCAGAGAGGAAAGAAAGCTACTGTACATCGAAACGACAGGGCCACTTGGCCACTCGCCGATCCCCCCGACAGATGAACAAAAATATATATTCGTGAGAGGAGAAAAATATAATTTTAATAAAGTTGACTCACTCGGTGTTGGACGGCGGGTTGTCTCGCCTGATGTTACAGATGTTAGAAAGGCATGATGGACCCAAAAGACAAGAATGTGCTCCTATCCGGAATTGGTTGTATTCCTTTCTCACAACACGCACGCACTCACACAATAGCAGTTTGTAAGTAAGAAAAACTTTGTAGGCGCTCCCAGCGTCTTTGGATAAGGCAAAGCACGTTGCAGAAAGTTCGCGATTTGTGACTCCGTGAGGCAAGATGTACAAGTGACACCACAACCACCGCGGGCAGCTTCATCCCTTGCCTTCCCACTCATCCAGCTCCCCCCAACAGGTCGGTCCTATCGTACCCCACCCCGGTCGACAAGAACCAATCACCGCGCTGCCGCTCGGATGGCCTGCTGATTTCTCGCGAGGCGACAGACTACTCTCCCTGTGTGAAAATCTACCACCCTTATTTCTTGATCGACACGCGATTATATGCTTTTTATAGGTACGTCTTGAATGACAGTAATGGCAACGCCAAACACGATGACACCGATGGGGCGCCAGTTCAATAGTCCCTTGTCCCGATGAGTTCAAGAAAAGTAAATAAATAATTCTTCCCTTTGGTCGCCTCGAGAGAGAGTGAGGAGGAAAGTGTTTCCAATGCGAGTTGGCGAGTTATGGTGGTCGAAAAAGGAGGGGTAAGATTAATTACTGTTTTTTTCATAGCGATAGCAGAGACGAACACCCTCATTATCCTTTAATACTATCCATTGATCGTGTAGTTCCCTTTACTTTTTTCCAGGGGAAGCTGTTTGGATTAGATTGGGTTTGGGTAGGGGTTACTTATCTAGTGCGCCCTTGGTGGCCTGACACGTTTTAAAAAGAGCGCGTCTCGAGACGTTGTATAGCGCTAGACACCATTTCTCGCCGAGTATGCAATTATATGTACAATGATTGAGATATAAATGTTCATTAAAGAGTATATACGATTTCTTAGAAGAAGGTCATGTAAAAGCAATTAAAGCGTAAAAGACAATTTGAATACACGAATTTACATGCAACTTTTAAAAGTTTTTAACGAGGGCTAGTTTATTGCGACACCTTGTTGACGATAAAGTTTGTCGCTTTGAATAGTCACGTGTTTATTGGTTCTTCTATTTGATATAATAGGCCATTTTCTAACTAATAATTATTCGTTTAAAACAGTGCCATTTATGTGTCGGATGATATAATGTTTATTTACAGGAATTTTTTGTTAACCCTTCGCGTGAACTGATCGGCAAGAAATAGTGTCCAGCACCGCGCATTGTCCAAACGACTGTACGAAATTTGTTTACAATCTATTTCCTCGCAGGTAACGATGCAGCGTTACTTTAATCCCTCGGTTAGATCCCTCTCCCCTTGGAATCAAAATGAGCCGTCCGCGTGGCTGTTTCTTCGCCTGCTGGTTCATCGTTATATCGGAGCCCAGATCGCTGTTCTGTTAGGGACCTCTGTGTCTCGTCGAATACCCAAGTCCCGAGACTCAGTGACTCTCCGCCACACGTGTTTTGCACATTTTTTCCCCGAGTCGATACGAAAAGCCGTTACTCTTTTTCCCGGACAGTTTTCGACCCTTTGTGTTCCGTTGTTGACCCGCGCGCGATTCTTGAGGACTTTCTCCGTCGCCATAAAATCGACCGTGGCAACGTGTCGAGGGGGTGACGACGACGAAAGTCAGATCTCGAGTGTTTCCCATGCGCGAACGTTTCGTGTCTTCCCGCGCGAGGTCAAGGGTTTAAGGTATAGCGCTCGAAACCATTGTTTGCCGAGTGTGTGATTTTATATACATCAATTGACTCGTTACTGACCGTGAAAAGTATTGTATAATCTTCTTAAAGATCATGCAGCGAGAAAATGAGACAGAGAAAATAACTTGTATACGCGAGATTTACGTATGATTTCAGAGAACCTATAACGCTGGCTAATTTATTGCGACGCATTTTCGACGATAAAGTTTATCCCTTTGAATTTTCATTTGTTTACCGATTCCTATATTTGAAACAATACGACTTTTCCTTTTAATTAATACGTGATAATTTGAAAGGATGCCATTTGCGTATCAGTTGATGTATTATTTATTTAACAAGAATTTACTTCTAACTTTGCGCCTAATCTTTTAATTTTCCTTCACCCTATCTCCTTTCCGACCCCAAAATAGAGTCCCGGCGCGATTAAAGATTCTCTCATCGAAGAATGTTGTATTATTTCGTTGTTTCCGTATTCCAGTGTCTACTATCGTTGGATTCTTAAAAGAGAGTGTGACACGCATAAGCGCCTCGGTTGTATCTTATTTTAGGATGACTCCGTGTGGGGAAAAAATGTGCAAGTCTCAAAGACAAAATTAGTTGTCCCAAGAATTAGTCGATTCTGTGGAATATCGATATAAATTTTCATTTCACCTCTACCGACGCGATGTATCGAAATGAGCCTTGGCCCGGCTATATACACGTGAAAGAGTTAATCCCGTTAGGTTAGTTTAGGTTAGGTTGACATATGATTGCCTGGCTCATTCGGTTAGGTTACAAACTTACTAGCTTTTACGGTTAGAATTTATTTGGATCATTGGGTAAGGTAGGGTTAGGCGTCCTCTCCTTATTATTATTTCTAACCTCAGTTTGTGACAGCTAACGCACGCGCGAAGAATCGCGGGGGCCGTGCGCCCCCCCAGGCGCGGTTTCCCGTTTTTCGGACAAGCGAGAGTGAAGAGCGACAAGAAAGGGAAGAGGGAATTCGATTGATTCGCCACCCGTCGCGCGCGTTTGTTAATGCAGACCTATATATTTACAATTTGGAATAAAGTGCTTGATACATGGATATTTGATATACATGAACAGAAAATCAAACATAATACAAAGGTACAGCACACGAGATGAAAGAGGAATACATAGAAATACACAGAGATACACAAGTACATAAACATCAATGTCATTTAAATTGCAGTGGAACGACATGTGACTGTATAGAGACATCGGAGAGCGTGAGCGAGCGACAGACAAGAAGGGGCAGAGAGATAGAGAGTATCAAGATTATTGCCGGCGGGGAAGACGATAGCGTTGGCGACAACGACGGTTGCCGCGAAGCACGGCGATTCAGCTAACCCGAGACGCAGGTAAGTTAGTTCGGATAAAGTTAAGAATTTTTTAACCGACGTCAGGTCAGGAGCATTTCACGTCGATAAGGAAGAAGTGCGAGCTGATCTGGCAGACGAATGGACGGAAAATCACACGAATTAACGGCCGGACAGGCAGAGAGAGAGACAAGCAAGACGAGCGGCCGAGGGAAAGTTGGCTAAAAGAGAGAGCCGCGACGCGTTACCCTGCCCGAGACTCGGCCGGCCGGTCTACTGACCGCGGTGTACAAGTGGTTGCAGCGTGCAAGGGGCCTTTACCTTCGGTCCGCCGCGACGGTAAGATAGGTTGACGCGATTAAGAAAGATAAAATCTACTGGATCGTTCCTCACTCACCCCCTCCCCCCGTTGCCGCCGTCGACCGATTATTCTCGGCAATCACACAAGTCGTTCGGACGAACGAATCAATAATCAGGCGAGAAACCCGCCACTCACATTTCGTCCCTTTAAGCGTTTCTTTCCTCTATGACTTGCTAATTGAGTTGGGTTGGGTTGGTTTAGTTTAGTTTAGTTTTTTATATAAATCTTCCTTGATCGACCAGAATCAAGAGGGGAGAGAGAGAGAGAGGGAGGTATAAAGAAGAGGAGTAAGGAGAGAGAGAGAGAGAGGGAGAGAGAGAGAGAGAGAGTCGAACAATTTAATCGTAGAGACAAAATGAACGTTTCGATGAGAACGAATCAACGAAAAATGTAAGAATTTAAAGATGAGCAGATATTAAAAGAGAGATTTACCGAGAGAAATTTGACTAATTATAGAGTAACTACAGGAGAGCAACATAAAAAAAAAAAATGCAAGGGATTGCCCATATAAATTCATTATATATGCACAATATTATTTACTCATGTAAACATATATGTTCCTGTTGTTCCGACGCGGATGTACAGGAGGTGAGAAATTGGCAGAAAAATGATCATAAGTGAAGCTATGCTACGATTAAATTGCTCTCTACCGTTTCTCGAGAAGGAAAGGGGGGGGGGCAAAGTTACGTAAGGACGAGGAGTTTCATCGGCATGACCGGCCGGCGCGGTGGGAATCTTCTTTAGATCGCAACGCGAGGATTAGAAAATTCGAGATTGGCTATATTCGCGATTTCGCGGTGCGACGGGGAGAAGAAATTGGTCACAGCGACTAACGATGGGTTGGTTTTGATTTAGTTTAGGGTAGACGGAAAGACGACAAAAGACAACGAGTAGATAAAGGAAAGGAGTGAAAAAGAGAAAAGAATTAATCGCGACGGCGAGCCGTGGGTTGGTTTTAGTTTTAGTTTAGGGTAGATGAAAAGACGTTGGACGTAAGAATTGGTTCCGGCGGCAAATGAAAATCTGATTATCTGATTATAGTTTAGTTTAGGGTAGAAAGATAAGAATTGATCCGTGGTAACGAGCCATGAGTTGATTAATTTGGAGTGAGTGAAAATTCTTCGCGCGAGAGATAAATGGAAGAAGGGGGATAAGAAGATGAGCAAAATTTTTTTTTTTTTTTTTTTTTTTTTTTTTTTTTTTTTTCTTTGATCACGGTAGCAAACGATGGGCTTGTATTAGTTTAGTTTCTAGGGTAAGCGAAGATAAGACGAACAAGATAGAATTTCATTCACAGTGGCAAACGATGAACGGGTTTTAGTTTTGGTTTAGGGTTTGGTTGGAAGGACGACAAATGAGAATTAGGAGAGGGAAGAGAAGAGAGGGTGGGAATCGATTAGGAATTCGAACGATGTGTTGATTTTAGATCACTTTAGGTTAGGTATAAAGTCGTCGAACGGAAGTTAAGGAAAGAGAGAGAAAAACTTTTAACAATTAATTACGGCGGCAAAAGATAGTTCTGATTTTAATTTTAGTTTAAGGTAGATGGAACGGCGACGAGCGAGAGGTAAAGGAAGAAAGAGAAGATAATAATATAATAATATACAAACTGATACAGACCGGGGTAAAAAAAAAAATTAATCGCGGCGACGAAAGATGGGCGCTGATTTTAGTTTTAGTTTAGGGTGGTCGAAAACACGTCGAGAAAAAGGTAGAGAAAGAGGGAGAAGAAGAGATAGAAATTTGGTCGCGACAGCAAACGATGAGCTGATTTATAAATTAGTTTGGGATAAATGAAAATACATCGAGCGCGAAGCCAGGGAAAATTTTTCGAATCGAACTCTGCGACGAGCAATGGATTGATTTTGATTTTAGTTTAGGGTAGGTAAGAGGACGTCGAACAGGAAGTAAAAGGGGGAAAGGGAGGAGAGAAGATAAAAGTTGGTCACGTTAACGTACGATGATTTGATTTTAGTTTTAAATTCGGGGTAGGTGGAAAGACATCGAACGAAAAGAGAAGAATGGGGAAAGAAAGGGAATAACAGATAAAGAGAAATTGATCGCGGCGACGAGCGATGGACTGTTTTTGTTTTAGTTTATAGAGGTAAAAGAAGAGAGAGAATAAAAAGGTAAGAGTTGGTTACGGCGACGAGCAATGTTCTGATTTTGGTTTAGTTTAGGGTAGATGGAACGGACGATGAACGATGGATAAAGGAAAGGAGAGAGAAGAGGAGATGAGAATTGATCGCGACGGCGAGCGGTGAGTTGATTTTAGTTTTAGTTTAGGGTAGATGAGAAGACGTTGGACGCGAGAAGTAACGGAATAAAGGGAAGAAAGGATAGAATTGATCACGACGACGAATAATGGGCTGATTTTAGTCTCGTTTCAGATTTCGAGTGGCTGCGAGCAATAACCTGAATTTAATTTTAGTTTTTAGTTTAGTTTTGGCTAGATGGAGATAAATAAAGATATAAGAAATAGAAGAAGAAGGAGAGAGAAGAGAGGATACGAATTGAAAGCTGTAACGAAACAATGAGTTGATTTTTTATTTTAGTCTAGAGTAAGTGGAAGGATTACGAGCGATGAGTAGAGGAGGAGGAGGAGGAGGAGGAGAGATAAGTAAAGGAGAAAGAGACAAGAGTTTGTTTGTCGCATCGCCGAACGGAGTAAACTGATTTTAGTTTAGTTTAGGGTAGGAGAAAGGACGACGAATGAAAAATAAAGAAAGGAAAGGGAAGTGAAGGCGAGAGTCAATTTCGGAGATGAACGACGAGTTGATTCAAGTTTAGTTTAGGGTGGGTATAAAGACGTCTGACAAAAGTTTTAGGGAAGAGAAAGAAGAACTTTTAGCAATTGGATCCGGCGGCAAAAGATAAACTGATTATAATTTAGTTTAGAGTAGATGAAAGAACATTGAACGAGATATATAGGGGAGGGAGGAGGGGAAAAAAAATGAGAGCTGATCTCGGTAACGGGCAATAGGCTGATTTTATATTAGTTTAGAGTAAGTGAAAGTCTTTGCGCGAGGAAAAGAGAAGAGAGATGAGGGTATAGAATTTTTTGATCGCGGCGACAAACGATGGATGATATTGATTTTAGTGTTGGGGTAGAGGTGAAGATGCGTCAAACAGGGTGAGATTACATTTACAGTGACAAGCAGTAAACTGGTTTTAGTTTAGTTTAGGATAGGTGTAAGCACGGCAAATAAAAAGTAAAGAAAGGAAGGGAAGGGAGGGTGAGAGTCATTTACGAAGACGAGCAGTGGGCTGTTTTTAGTTTAGTTTAGGGTAGATGATGGGATTTGGAATTTGGAATGAAAATTTAATGGAGAAGGGAAGAGAGGATAGGGGTCGGTCGTGTCGATTAGCGGTGAGGTGCTTTTAGTTTGGTTTCGCGATGGATGAAAAGACATAGAACGAGAGAAATAAGGAGAGAGAAAGAATAAAGGGGGTGGGCCGGTATATGAATGTCAGAGAGGAAAGAAAGCTACTGTACATCGAAACGACAGGGCCACTTGGCCACTCGCCGATCCCCCCGACAGATGAACAAAAATATATATTCGTGAGAGGAGAAAAATATAATTTTAATAAAGTTGACTCACTCGGTGTTGGACGGCGGGTTGTCTCGCCTGATGTTACAGATGTTAGAAAGGCATGATGGACCCAAAAGACAAGAATGTGCTCCTATCCGGAATTGGTTGTATTCCTTTCTCACAACACGCACGCACTCACACAATAGCAGTTTGTAAGTAAGAAAAACTTTGTAGGCGCTCCCAGCGTCTTTGGATAAGGCAAAGCACGTTGCAGAAAGTTCGCGATTTGTGACTCCGTGAGGCAAGATGTACAAGTGACACCACAACCACCGCGGGCAGCTTCATCCCTTGCCTTCCCACTCATCCAGCTCCCCCCAACAGGTCGGTCCTATCGTACCCCACCCCGGTCGACAAGAACCAATCACCGCGCTGCCGCTCGGATGGCCTGCTGATTTCTCGCGAGGCGACAGACTACTCTCCCTGTGTGAAAATCTACCACCCTTATTTCTTGATCGACACGCGATTATATGCTTTTTATAGGTACGTCTTGAATGACAGTAATGGCAACGCCAAACACGATGACACCGATGGGGCGCCAGTTCAATAGTCCCTTGTCCCGATGAGTTCAAGAAAAGTAAATAAATAATTCTTCCCTTTGGTCGCCTCGAGAGAGAGTGAGGAGGAAAGTGTTTCCAATGCGAGTTGGCGAGTTATGGTGGTCGAAAAAGGAGGGGTAAGATTAATTACTGTTTTTTTCATAGCGATAGCAGAGACGAACACCCTCATTATCCTTTAATACTATCCATTGATCGTGTAGTTCCCTTTACTTTTTTCCAGGGGAAGCTGTTTGGATTAGATTGGGTTTGGGTAGGGGTTACTTATCTAGTGCGCCCTTGGTGGCCTGACACGTTTTAAAAAGAGCGCGTCTCGAGACGTTGTATAGCGCTAGACACCATTTCTCGCCGAGTATGCAATTATATGTACAATGATTGAGATATAAATGTTCATTAAAGAGTATATACGATTTCTTAGAAGAAGGTCATGTAAAAGCAATTAAAGCGTAAAAGACAATTTGAATACACGAATTTACATGCAACTTTTAAAAGTTTTTAACGAGGGCTAGTTTATTGCGACACCTTGTTGACGATAAAGTTTGTCGCTTTGAATAGTCACGTGTTTATTGGTTCTTCTATTTGATATAATAGGCCATTTTCTAACTAATAATTATTCGTTTAAAACAGTGCCATTTATGTGTCGGATGATATAATGTTTATTTACAGGAATTTTTTGTTAACCCTTCGCGTGAACTGATCGGCAAGAAATAGTGTCCAGCACCGCGCATTGTCCAAACGACTGTACGAAATTTGTTTACAATCTATTTCCTCGCAGGTAACGATGCAGCGTTACTTTAATCCCTCGGTTAGATCCCTCTCCCCTTGGAATCAAAATGAGCCGTCCGCGTGGCTGTTTCTTCGCCTGCTGGTTCATCGTTATATCGGAGCCCAGATCGCTGTTCTGTTAGGGACCTCTGTGTCTCGTCGAATACCCAAGTCCCGAGACTCAGTGACTCTCCGCCACACGTGTTTTGCACATTTTTTCCCCGAGTCGATACGAAAAGCCGTTACTCTTTTTCCCGGACAGTTTTCGACCCTTTGTGTTCCGTTGTTGACCCGCGCGCGATTCTTGAGGACTTTCTCCGTCGCCATAAAATCGACCGTGGCAACGTGTCGAGGGGGTGACGACGACGAAAGTCAGATCTCGAGTGTTTCCCATGCGCGAACGTTTCGTGTCTTCCCGCGCGAGGTCAAGGGTTTAAGGTATAGCGCTCGAAACCATTGTTTGCCGAGTGTGTGATTTTATATACATCAATTGACTCGTTACTGACCGTGAAAAGTATTGTATAATCTTCTTAAAGATCATGCAGCGAGAAAATGAGACAGAGAAAATAACTTGTATACGCGAGATTTACGTATGATTTCAGAGAACCTATAACGCTGGCTAATTTATTGCGACGCATTTTCGACGATAAAGTTTATCCCTTTGAATTTTCATTTGTTTACCGATTCCTATATTTGAAACAATACGACTTTTCCTTTTAATTAATACGTGATAATTTGAAAGGATGCCATTTGCGTATCAGTTGATGTATTATTTATTTAACAAGAATTTACTTCTAACTTTGCGCCTAATCTTTTAATTTTCCTTCACCCTATCTCCTTTCCGACCCCAAAATAGAGTCCCGGCGCGATTAAAGATTCTCTCATCGAAGAATGTTGTATTATTTCGTTGTTTCCGTATTCCAGTGTCTACTATCGTTGGATTCTTAAAAGAGAGTGTGACACGCATAAGCGCCTCGGTTGTATCTTATTTTAGGATGACTCCGTGTGGGGAAAAAATGTGCAAGTCTCAAAGACAAAATTAGTTGTCCCAAGAATTAGTCGATTCTGTGGAATATCGATATAAATTTTCATTTCACCTCTACCGACGCGATGTATCGAAATGAGCCTTGGCCCGGCTATATACACGTGAAAGAGTTAATCCCGTTAGGTTAGTTTAGGTTAGGTTGACATATGATTGCCTGGCTCATTCGGTTAGGTTACAAACTTACTAGCTTTTACGGTTAGAATTTATTTGGATCATTGGGTAAGGTAGGGTTAGGCGTCCTCTCCTTATTATTATTTCTAACCTCAGTTTGTGACAGCTAACGCACGCGCGAAGAATCGCGGGGGCCGTGCGCCCCCCCAGGCGCGGTTTCCCGTTTTTCGGACAAGCGAGAGTGAAGAGCGACAAGAAAGGGAAGAGGGAATTCGATTGATTCGCCACCCGTCGCGCGCGTTTGTTAATGCAGACCTATATATTTACAATTTGGAATAAAGTGCTTGATACATGGATATTTGATATACATGAACAGAAAATCAAACATAATACAAAGGTACAGCACACGAGATGAAAGAGGAATACATAGAAATACACAGAGATACACAAGTACATAAACATCAATGTCATTTAAATTGCAGTGGAACGACATGTGACTGTATAGAGACATCGGAGAGCGTGAGCGAGCGACAGACAAGAAGGGGCAGAGAGATAGAGAGTATCAAGATTATTGCCGGCGGGGAAGACGATAGCGTTGGCGACAACGACGGTTGCCGCGAAGCACGGCGATTCAGCTAACCCGAGACGCAGGTAAGTTAGTTCGGATAAAGTTAAGAATTTTTTAACCGACGTCAGGTCAGGAGCATTTCACGTCGATAAGGAAGAAGTGCGAGCTGATCTGGCAGACGAATGGACGGAAAATCACACGAATTAACGGCCGGACAGGCAGAGAGAGAGACAAGCAAGACGAGCGGCCGAGGGAAAGTTGGCTAAAAGAGAGAGCCGCGACGCGTTACCCTGCCCGAGACTCGGCCGGCCGGTCTACTGACCGCGGTGTACAAGTGGTTGCAGCGTGCAAGGGGCCTTTACCTTCGGTCCGCCGCGACGGTAAGATAGGTTGACGCGATTAAGAAAGATAAAATCTACTGGATCGTTCCTCACTCACCCCCTCCCCCCGTTGCCGCCGTCGACCGATTATTCTCGGCAATCACACAAGTCGTTCGGACGAACGAATCAATAATCAGGCGAGAAACCCGCCACTCACATTTCGTCCCTTTAAGCGTTTCTTTCCTCTATGACTTGCTAATTGAGTTGGGTTGGGTTGGTTTAGTTTAGTTTAGTTTTTTATATAAATCTTCCTTGATCGACCAGAATCAAGAGGGGAGAGAGAGAGAGAGGGAGGTATAAAGAAGAGGAGTAAGGAGAGAGAGAGAGAGAGGGAGAGAGAGAGAGAGAGAGTCGAACAATTTAATCGTAGAGACAAAATGAACGTTTCGATGAGAACGAATCAACGAAAAATGTAAGAATTTAAAGATGAGCAGATATTAAAAGAGAGATTTACCGAGAGAAATTTGACTAATTATAGAGTAACTACAGGAGAGCAACATAAAAAAAAAAAATGCAAGGGATTGCCCATATAAATTCATTATATATGCACAATATTATTTACTCATGTAAACATATATGTTCCTGTTGTTCCGACGCGGATGTACAGGAGGTGAGAAATTGGCAGAAAAATGATCATAAGTGAAGCTATGCTACGATTAAATTGCTCTCTACCGTTTCTCGAGAAGGAAAGGGGGGGGGGCAAAGTTACGTAAGGACGAGGAGTTTCATCGGCATGACCGGCCGGCGCGGTGGGAATCTTCTTTAGATCGCAACGCGAGGATTAGAAAATTCGAGATTGGCTATATTCGCGATTTCGCGGTGCGACGGGGAGAAGAAATTGGTCACAGCGACTAACGATGGGTTGGTTTTGATTTAGTTTAGGGTAGACGGAAAGACGACAAAAGACAACGAGTAGATAAAGGAAAGGAGTGAAAAAGAGAAAAGAATTAATCGCGACGGCGAGCCGTGGGTTGGTTTTAGTTTTAGTTTAGGGTAGATGAAAAGACGTTGGACGTAAGAATTGGTTCCGGCGGCAAATGAAAATCTGATTATCTGATTATAGTTTAGTTTAGGGTAGAAAGATAAGAATTGATCCGTGGTAACGAGCCATGAGTTGATTAATTTGGAGTGAGTGAAAATTCTTCGCGCGAGAGATAAATGGAAGAAGGGGGATAAGAAGATGAGCAAAATTTTTTTTTTTTTTTTTTTTTTTTTTTTTTTTTTTTTCTTTGATCACGGTAGCAAACGATGGGCTTGTATTAGTTTAGTTTCTAGGGTAAGCGAAGATAAGACGAACAAGATAGAATTTCATTCACAGTGGCAAACGATGAACGGGTTTTAGTTTTGGTTTAGGGTTTGGTTGGAAGGACGACAAATGAGAATTAGGAGAGGGAAGAGAAGAGAGGGTGGGAATCGATTAGGAATACGAACGATGTGTTGATTTTAGATCACTTTAGGTTAGGTATAAAGTCGTCGAACGGAAGTTAAGGAAAGAGAGAGAAAAACTTTTAACAATTAATTACGGCGGCAAAAGATAGTTCTGATTTTAATTTTAGTTTAAGGTAGATGGAACGGCGACGAGCGAGAGGTAAAGGAAGAAAGAGAAGATAATAATATAATAATATACAAACTGATACAGACCGGGGTAAAAAAAAAAAAAAAAAAAAAAAAAAAAAAAAAAAAAAAAAAAAAAAAAAAAAAATTAATCGCGGCGACGAAAGATGAGCGCTGATTTTAGTTTTAGTTTAGGGTGGTCGAAAACACGTCGAGAAAAAGGTAGAGAAAGAGGGAGAAGAAGAGATAGAAATTTGGTCGCGACAGCAAACGATGAGCTGATTTATAAATTAGTTTGGGATAAATGAAAATACATCGAGCGCGAAGCAAGGGAAAATTTTTCGAATCGAACTCTGCGACGAGCAATGGATTGATTTTGATTTTAGTTTAGGGTAGGTAAGAGGACGTCGAACAGGAAGTAAAAGGGGGAAAGGGAGGAGAGAAGATAAAAGTTGGTCACGTTAACGTACGATGATTTGATTTTAGTTTTAAATTCAGGGTAGGTGGAAAGACATCGAACGAAAAGAGAAGAATGGGGAAAGAAAGGGAATAACAGATAAAGAGAAATTGATCGCGGCGACGAGCGATGGACTGTTTTTGTTTTAGTTTATAGAGGTAAAAGAAGAAAGAGAATAAAAAGGTAAGAGTTGGTTACGGCGACGAGCAATGTTCTGATTTTGGTTTAGTTTAGGGTAGATGGAACGGACGATGAACGATGGATAAAGGAAAGGAGAGAGAAGAGGAGATGAGAATTGATCGCGACGGCGAGCGGTGAGTTGATTTTAGTTTTAGTTTAGGGTAGATGAGAAGACGTTGGACGCGAGAAGTAACGGAATAAAGGGAAGAAAGGATAGAATTGATCACGACGACGAATAATGGGCTGATTTTAGTCTCGTTTCAGATTTCGAGTGGCTGCGAGCAATAACCTGAATTTAATTTTAGTTTTTAGTTTAGTTTTGGCTAGATGGAGATAAATAAAGATATAAGAAATAGAAGAAGAAGGAGAGAGAAGAGAGGATACGAATTGAAAGCTGTAACGAAACAATGAGTTGATTTTTTATTTTAGTCTAGAGTAAGTGGAAGGATTACGAGCGATGAGTAGAGGAGGAGGAGGAGGAGGAGGAGAGATAAGTAAAGGAGAAAGAGACAAGAGTTTGTTTGTCGCATCGCCGAACGGAGTAAACTGATTTTAGTTTAGTTTAGGGTAGGAGAAAGGACGACGAATGAAAAATAAAGAAAGGAAAGGGAAGTGAAGGCGAGAGTCAATTTCGGAGATGAACGACGAGTTGATTCAAGTTTAGTTTAGGGTGGGTATAAAGACGTCTGACAAAAGTTTTAGGGAAGAGAAAGAAGAACTTTTAGCAATTGGATCCGGCGGCAAAAGATAAACTGATTATAATTTAGTTTAGAGTAGATGAAAGAACATTGAACGAGATATATAGGGGAGGGAGGAGGGGAAAAAAAATGAGAGCTGATCTCGGTAACGGGCAATAGGCTGATTTTATATTAGTTTAGAGTAAGTGAAAGTCTTTGCGCGAGGAAAAGAGAAGAGAGATGAGGGTATAGAATTTTTTGATCGCGGCGACAAACGATGGATGATATTGATTTTAGTGTTGGGGTAGAGGTGAAGATGCGTCAAACAGGGTGAGATTACATTTACAGTGACAAGCAGTAAACTGGTTTTAGTTTAGTTTAGGATAGGTGTAAGCACGGCAAATAAAAAGTAAAGAAAGGAAGGGAAGGGAGGGTGAGAGTCATTTACGAAGACGAGCAGTGGGCTGTTTTTAGTTTAGTTTAGGGTAGATGATGGGATTTGGAATTTGGAATGAAAATTTAATGGAGAAGGGAAGAGAGGATAGGGGTCGGTCGTGTCGATTAGCGGTGAGGTGCTTTTAGTTTGGTTTCGCGATGGATGAAAAGACATAGAACGAGAGAAATAAGGAGAGAGAAAGAATAAAGGGGGTGGGCCGGTATATGAATGTCAGAGAGGAAAGAAAGCTACTGTACATCGAAACGACAGGGCCACTTGGCCACTCGCCGATCCCCCCGACAGATGAACAAAAATATATATTCGTGAGAGGAGAAAAATATAATTTTAATAAAGTTGACTCACTCGGTGTTGGACGGCGGGTTGTCTCGCCTGATGTTACAGATGTTAGAAAGGCATGATGGACCCAAAAGACAAGAATGTGCTCCTATCCGGAATTGGTTGTATTCCTTTCTCACAACACGCACGCACTCACACAATAGCAGTTTGTAAGTAAGAAAAACTTTGTAGGCGCTCCCAGCGTCTTTGGATAAGGCAAAGCACGTTGCAGAAAGTTCGCGATTTGTGACTCCGTGAGGCAAGATGTACAAGTGACACCACAACCACCGCGGGCAGCTTCATCCCTTGCCTTCCCACTCATCCAGCTCCCCCCAACAGGTCGGTCCTATCGTACCCCACCCCGGTCGACAAGAACCAATCACCGCGCTGCCGCTCGGATGGCCTGCTGATTTCTCGCGAGGCGACAGACTACTCTCCCTGTGTGAAAATCTACCACCCTTATTTCTTGATCGACACGCGATTATATGCTTTTTATAGGTACGTCTTGAATGACAGTAATGGCAACGCCAAACACGATGACACCGATGGGGCGCCAGTTCAATAGTCCCTTGTCCCGATGAGTTCAAGAAAAGTAAATAAATAATTCTTCCCTTTGGTCGCCTCGAGAGAGAGTGAGGAGGAAAGTGTTTCCAATGCGAGTTGGCGAGTTATGGTGGTCGAAAAAGGAGGGGTAAGATTAATTACTGTTTTTTTCATAGCGATAGCAGAGACGAACACCCTCATTATCCTTTAATACTATCCATTGATCGTGTAGTTCCCTTTACTTTTTTCCAGGGGAAGCTGTTTGGATTAGATTGGGTTTGGGTAGGGGTTACTTATCTAGTGCGCCCTTGGTGGCCTGACACGTTTTAAAAAGAGCGCGTCTCGAGACGTTGTATAGCGCTAGACACCATTTCTCGCCGAGTATGCAATTATATGTACAATGATTGAGATATAAATGTTCATTAAAGAGTATATACGATTTCTTAGAAGAAGGTCATGTAAAAGCAATTAAAGCGTAAAAGACAATTTGAATACACGAATTTACATGCAACTTTTAAAAGTTTTTAACGAGGGCTAGTTTATTGCGACACCTTGTTGACGATAAAGTTTGTCGCTTTGAATAGTCATGTGTTTATTGGTTCTTCTATTTGATATAATAGGCCATTTTCTAACTAATAATTATTCGTTTAAAACAGTGCCATTTATGTGTCGGATGATATAATGTTTATTTACAGGAATTTTTTGTTAACCCTTCGCGTGAACTGATCGGCAAGAAATAGTGTCCAGCACCGCGCATTGTCCAAACGACTGTACGAAATTTGTTTACAATCTATTTCCTCGCAGGTAACGATGCAGCGTTACTTTAATCCCTCGGTTAGATCCCTCTCCCCTTGGAATCAAAATGAGCCGTCCGCGTGGCTGTTTCTTCGCCTGCTGGTTCATCGTTATATCGGAGCCCAGATCGCTGTTCTGTTAGGGACCTCTGTGTCTCGTCGAATACCCAAGTCCCGAGACTCAGTGACTCTCCGCCACACGTGTTTTGCACATTTTTTCCCCGAGTCGATACGAAAAGCCGTTACTCTTTTTCCCGGACAGTTTTCGACCCTTTGTGTTCCGTTGTTGACCCGCGCGCGATTCTTGAGGACTTTCTCCGTCGCCATAAAATCGACCGTGGCAACGTGTCGAGGGGGTGACGACGACGAAAGTCAGATCTCGAGTGTTTCCCATGCGCGAACGTTTCGTGTCTTCCCGCGCGAGGTCAAGGGTTTAAGGTATAGCGCTCGAAACCATTGTTTGCCGAGTGTGTGATTTTATATACATCAATTGACTCGTTACTGACCGTGAAAAGTATTGTATAATCTTCTTAAAGATCATGCAGCGAGAAAATGAGACAGAGAAAATAACTTGTATACGCGAGATTTACGTATGATTTCAGAGAACCTATAACGCTGGCTAATTTATTGCGACGCATTTTCGACGATAAAGTTTATCCCTTTGAATTTTCATTTGTTTACCGATTCCTATATTTGAAACAATACGACTTTTCCTTTTAATTAATACGTGATAATTTGAAAGGATGCCATTTGCGTATCAGTTGATGTATTATTTATTTAACAAGAATTTACTTCTAACTTTGCGCCTAATCTTTTAATTTTCCTTCACCCTATCTCCTTTCCGACCCCAAAATAGAGTCCCGGCGCGATTAAAGATTCTCTCATCGAAGAATGTTGTATTATTTCGTTGTTTCCGTATTCCAGTGTCTACTATCGTTGGATTCTTAAAAGAGAGTGTGACACGCATAAGCGCCTCGGTTGTATCTTATTTTAGGATGACTCCGTGTGGGGAAAAAATGTGCAAGTCTCAAAGACAAAATTAGTTGTCCCAAGAATTAGTCGATTCTGTGGAATATCGATATAAATTTTCATTTCACCTCTACCGACGCGATGTATCGAAATGAGCCTTGGCCCGGCTATATACACGTGAAAGAGTTAATCCCGTTAGGTTAGTTTAGGTTAGGTTGACATATGATTGCCTGGCTCATTCGGTTAGGTTACAAACTTACTAGCTTTTACGGTTAGAATTTATTTGGATCATTGGGTAAGGTAGGGTTAGGCGTCCTCTCCTTATTATTATTTCTAACCTCAGTTTGTGACAGCTAACGCACGCGCGAAGAATCGCGGGGGCCGTGCGCCCCCCCAGGCGCGGTTTCCCGTTTTTCGGACAAGCGAGAGTGAAGAGCGACAAGAAAGGGAAGAGGGAATTCGATTGATTCGCCACCCGTCGCGCGCGTTTGTTAATGCAGACCTATATATTTACAATTTGGAATAAAGTGCTTGATACATGGATATTTGATATACATGAACAGAAAATCAAACATAATACAAAGGTACAGCACACGAGATGAAAGAGGAATACATAGAAATACACAGAGATACACAAGTACATAAACATCAATGTCATTTAAATTGCAGTGGAACGACATGTGACTGTATAGAGACATCGGAGAGCGTGAGCGAGCGACAGACAAGAAGGGGCAGAGAGATAGAGAGTATCAAGATTATTGCCGGCGGGGAAGACGATAGCGTTGGCGACAACGACGGTTGCCGCGAAGCACGGCGATTCAGCTAACCCGAGACGCAGGTAAGTTAGTTCGGATAAAGTTAAGAATTTTTTAACCGACGTCAGGTCAGGAGCATTTCACGTCGATAAGGAAGAAGTGCGAGCTGATCTGGCAGACGAATGGACGGAAAATCACACGAATTAACGGCCGGACAGGCAGAGAGAGAGACAAGCAAGACGAGCGGCCGAGGGAAAGTTGGCTAAAAGAGAGAGCCGCGACGCGTTACCCTGCCCGAGACTCGGCCGGCCGGTCTACTGACCGCGGTGTACAAGTGGTTGCAGCGTGCAAGGGGCCTTTACCTTCGGTCCGCCGCGACGGTAAGATAGGTTGACGCGATTAAGAAAGATAAAATCTACTGGATCGTTCCTCACTCACCCCCTCCCCCCGTTGCCGCCGTCGACCGATTATTCTCGGCAATCACACAAGTCGTTCGGACGAACGAATCAATAATCAGGCGAGAAACCCGCCACTCACATTTCGTCCCTTTAAGCGTTTCTTTCCTCTATGACTTGCTAATTGAGTTGGGTTGGGTTGGTTTAGTTTAGTTTAGTTTTTTATATAAATCTTCCTTGATCGACCAGAATCAAGAGGGGAGAGAGAGAGAGAGGGAGGTATAAAGAAGAGGAGTAAGGAGAGAGAGAGAGAGAGGGAGAGAGAGAGAGAGAGAGTCGAACAATTTAATCGTAGAGACAAAATGAACGTTTCGATGAGAACGAATCAACGAAAAATGTAAGAATTTAAAGATGAGCAGATATTAAAAGAGAGATTTACCGAGAGAAATTTGACTAATTATAGAGTAACTACAGGAGAGCAACATAAAAAAAAAAATGCAAGGGATTGCCCATATAAATTCATTATATATGCACAATATTATTTACTCATGTAAACATATATGTTCCTGTTGTTCCGACGCGGATGTACAGGAGGTGAGAAATTGGCAGAAAAATGATCATAAGTGAAGCTATGCTACGATTAAATTGCTCTCTACCGTTTCTCGAGAAGGAAAGGGGGGGGGGCAAAGTTACGTAAGGACGAGGAGTTTCATCGGCATGACCGGCCGGCGCGGTGGGAATCTTCTTTAGATCGCAACGCGAGGATTAGAAAATTCGAGATTGGCTATATTCGCGATTTCGCGGTGCGACGGGGAGAAGAAATTGGTCACAGCGACTAACGATGGGTTGGTTTTGATTTAGTTTAGGGTAGACGGAAAGACGACAAAAGACAACGAGTAGATAAAGGAAAGGAGTGAAAAAGAGAAAAGAATTAATCGCGACGGCGAGCCGTGGGTTGGTTTTAGTTTTAGTTTAGGGTAGATGAAAAGACGTTGGACGTAAGAATTGGTTCCGGCGGCAAATGAAAATCTGATTATCTGATTATAGTTTAGTTTAGGGTAGAAAGATAAGAATTGATCCGTGGTAACGAGCCATGAGTTGATTAATTTGGAGTGAGTGAAAATTCTTCGCGCGAGAGATAAATGGAAGAAGGGGGATAAGAAGATGAGCAAAATTTTTTTTTTTTTTTTTTTTTTTTTTTTTTTTTTTTTTCTTTGATCACGGTAGCAAACGATGGGCTTGTATTAGTTTAGTTTCTAGGGTAAGCGAAGATAAGACGAACAAGATAGAATTTCATTCACAGTGGCAAACGATGAACGGGTTTTAGTTTTGGTTTAGGGTTTGGTTGGAAGGACGACAAATGAGAATTAGGAGAGGGAAGAGAAGAGAGGGTGGGAATCGATTAGGAATTCGAACGATGTGTTGATTTTAGATCACTTTAGGTTAGGTATAAAGTCGTCGAACGGAAGTTAAGGAAAGAGAGAGAAAAACTTTTAACAATTAATTACGGCGGCAAAAGATAGTTCTGATTTTAATTTTAGTTTAAGGTAGATGGAACGGCGACGAGCGAGAGGTAAAGGAAGAAAGAGAAGATAATAATATAATAATATACAAACTGATACAGACCGGGGTAAAAAAAAATTAATCGCGGCGACGAAAGATGGGCGCTGATTTTAGTTTTAGTTTAGGGTGGTCGAAAACACGTCGAGAAAAAGGTAGAGAAAGAGGGAGAAGAAGAGATAGAAATTTGGTCGCGACAGCAAACGATGAGCTGATTTATAAATTAGTTTGGGATAAATGAAAATACATCGAGCGCGAAGCCAGGGAAAATTTTTCGAATCGAACTCTGCGACGAGCAATGGATTGATTTTGATTTTAGTTTAGGGTAGGTAAGAGGACGTCGAACAGGAAGTAAAAGGGGGAAAGGGAGGAGAGAAGATAAAAGTTGGTCACGTTAACGTACGATGATTTGATTTTAGTTTTAAATTCGGGGTAGGTGGAAAGACATCGAACGAAAAGAGAAGAATGGGGAAAGAAAGGGAATAACAGATAAAGAGAAATTGATCGCGGCGACGAGCGATGGACTGTTTTTGTTTTAGTTTATAGAGGTAAAAGAAGAGAGAGAATAAAAAGGTAAGAGTTGGTTACGGCGACGAGCAATGTTCTGATTTTGGTTTAGTTTAGGGTAGATGGAACGGACGATGAACGATGGATAAAGGAAAGGAGAGAGAAGAGGAGATGAGAATTGATCGCGACGGCGAGCGGTGAGTTGATTTTAGTTTTAGTTTAGGGTAGATGAGAAGACGTTGGACGCGAGAAGTAACGGAATAAAGGGAAGAAAGGATAGAATTGATCACGACGACGAATAATGGGCTGATTTTAGTCTCGTTTCAGATTTCGAGTGGCTGCGAGCAATAACCTGAATTTAATTTTAGTTTTTAGTTTAGTTTTGGCTAGATGGAGATAAATAAAGATATAAGAAATAGAAGAAGAAGGAGAGAGAAGAGAGGATACGAATTGAAAGCTGTAACGAAACAATGAGTTGATTTTTTATTTTAGTCTAGAGTAAGTGGAAGGATTACGAGCGATGAGTAGAGGAGGAGGAGGAGGAGGAGGAGAGATAAGTAAAGGAGAAAGAGACAAGAGTTTGTTTGTCGCATCGCCGAACGGAGTAAACTGATTTTAGTTTAGTTTAGGGTAGGAGAAAGGACGACGAATGAAAAATAAAGAAAGGAAAGGGAAGTGAAGGCGAGAGTCAATTTCGGAGATGAACGACGAGTTGATTCAAGTTTAGTTTAGGGTGGGTATAAAGACGTCTGACAAAAGTTTTAGGGAAGAGAAAGAAGAACTTTTAGCAATTGGATCCGGCGGCAAAAGATAAACTGATTATAATTTAGTTTAGAGTAGATGAAAGAACATTGAACGAGATATATAGGGGAGGGAGGAGGGGAAAAAAAATGAGAGCTGATCTCGGTAACGGGCAATAGGCTGATTTTATATTAGTTTAGAGTAAGTGAAAGTCTTTGCGCGAGGAAAAGAGAAGAGAGATGAGGGTATAGAATTTTTTGATCGCGGCGACAAACGATGGATGATATTGATTTTAGTGTTGGGGTAGAGGTGAAGATGCGTCAAACAGGGTGAGATTACATTTACAGTGACAAGCAGTAAACTGGTTTTAGTTTAGTTTAGGATAGGTGTAAGCACGGCAAATAAAAAGTAAAGAAAGGAAGGGAAGGGAGGGTGAGAGTCATTTACGAAGACGAGCAGTGGGCTGTTTTTAGTTTAGTTTAGGGTAGATGATGGGATTTGGAATTTGGAATGAAAATTTAATGGAGAAGGGAAGAGAGGATAGGGGTCGGTCGTGTCGATTAGCGGTGAGGTGCTTTTAGTTTGGTTTCGCGATGGATGAAAAGACATAGAACGAGAGAAATAAGGAGAGAGAAAGAATAAAGGGGGTGGGCCGGTATATGAATGTCAGAGAGGAAAGAAAGCTACTGTACATCGAAACGACAGGGCCACTTGGCCACTCGCCGATCCCCCCGACAGATGAACAAAAATATATATTCGTGAGAGGAGAAAAATATAATTTTAATAAAGTTGACTCACTCGGTGTTGGACGGCGGGTTGTCTCGCCTGATGTTACAGATGTTAGAAAGGCATGATGGACCCAAAAGACAAGAATGTGCTCCTATCCGGAATTGGTTGTATTCCTTTCTCACAACACGCACGCACTCACACAATAGCAGTTTGTAAGTAAGAAAAACTTTGTAGGCGCTCCCAGCGTCTTTGGATAAGGCAAAGCACGTTGCAGAAAGTTCGCGATTTGTGACTCCGTGAGGCAAGATGTACAAGTGACACCACAACCACCGCGGGCAGCTTCATCCCTTGCCTTCCCACTCATCCAGCTCCCCCCAACAGGTCGGTCCTATCGTACCCCACCCCGGTCGACAAGAACCAATCACCGCGCTGCCGCTCGGATGGCCTGCTGATTTCTCGCGAGGCGACAGACTACTCTCCCTGTGTGAAAATCTACCACCCTTATTTCTTGATCGACACGCGATTATATGCTTTTTATAGGTACGTCTTGAATGACAGTAATGGCAACGCCAAACACGATGACACCGATGGGGCGCCAGTTCAATAGTCCCTTGTCCCGATGAGTTCAAGAAAAGTAAATAAATAATTCTTCCCTTTGGTCGCCTCGAGAGAGAGTGAGGAGGAAAGTGTTTCCAATGCGAGTTGGCGAGTTATGGTGGTCGAAAAAGGAGGGGTAAGATTAATTACTGTTTTTTTTCATAGCGATAGCAGAGACGAACACCCTCATTATCCTTTAATACTATCCATTGATCGTGTAGTTCCCTTTACTTTTTTCCAGGGGAAGCTGTTTGGATTAGATTGGGTTTGGGTAGGGGTTACTTATCTAGTGCGCCCTTGGTGGCCTGACACGTTTTAAAAAGAGCGCGTCTCGAGACGTTGTATAGCGCTAGACACCATTTCTCGCCGAGTATGCAATTATATGTACAATGATTGAGATATAAATGTTCATTAAAGAGTATATACGATTTCTTAGAAGAAGGTCATGTAAAAGCAATTAAAGCGTAAAAGACAATTTGAATACACGAATTTACATGCAACTTTTAAAAGTTTTTAACGAGGGCTAGTTTATTGCGACACCTTGTTGACGATAAAGTTTGTCGCTTTGAATAGTCATGTGTTTATTGGTTCTTCTATTTGATATAATAGGCCATTTTCTAACTAATAATTATTCGTTTAAAACAGTGCCATTTATGTGTCGGATGATATAATGTTTATTTACAGGAATTTTTTGTTAACCCTTCGCGTGAACTGATCGGCAAGAAATAGTGTCCAGCACCGCGCATTGTCCAAACGACTGTACGAAATTTGTTTACAATCTATTTCCTCGCAGGTAACGATGCAGCGTTACTTTAATCCCTCGGTTAGATCCCTCTCCCCTTGGAATCAAAATGAGCCGTCCGCGTGGCTGTTTCTTCGCCTGCTGGTTCATCGTTATATCGGAGCCCAGATCGCTGTTCTGTTAGGGACCTCTGTGTCTCGTCGAATACCCAAGTCCCGAGACTCAGTGACTCTCCGCCACACGTGTTTTGCACATTTTTTCCCCGAGTCGATACGAAAAGCCGTTACTCTTATTCCCGGACAGTTTTCGACCCTTTGTGTTCCGTTGTTGACCCGCGCGCGATTCTTGAGGACTTTCTCCGTCGCCATAAAATCGACCGTGGCAACGTGTCGAGGGGGTGACGACGACGAAAGTCAGATCTCGAGTGTTTCCCATGCGCGAACGTTTCGTGTCTTCCCGCGCGAGGTCAAGGGTTTAAGGTATAGCGCTCGAAACCATTGTTTGCCGAGTGTGTGATTTTATATACATCAATTGACTCGTTACTGACCGTGAAAAGTATTGTATAATCTTCTTAAAGATCATGCAGCGAGAAAATGAGACAGAGAAAATAACTTGTATACGCGAGATTTACGTATGATTTCAGAGAACCTATAACGCTGGCTAATTTATTGCGACGCATTTTCGACGATAAAGTTTATCCCTTTGAATTTTCATTTGTTTACCGATTCCTATATTTGAAACAATACGACTTTTCCTTTTAATTAATACGTGATAATTTGAAAGGATGCCATTTGCGTATCAGTTGATGTATTATTTATTTAACAAGAATTTACTTCTAACTTTGCGCCTAATCTTTTAATTTTCCTTCACCCTATCTCCTTTCCGACCCCAAAATAGAGTCCCGGCGCGATTAAAGATTCTCTCATCGAAGAATGTTGTATTATTTCGTTGTTTCCGTATTCCAGTGTCTACTATCGTTGGATTCTTAAAAGAGAGTGTGACACGCATAAGCGCCTCGGTTGTATCTTATTTTAGGATGACTCCGTGTGGGGAAAAAATGTGCAAGTCTCAAAGACAAAATTAGTTGTCCCAAGAATTAGTCGATTCTGTGGAATATCGATATAAATTTTCATTTCACCTCTACCGACGCGATGTATCGAAATGAGCCTTGGCCCGGCTATATACACGTGAAAGAGTTAATCCCGTTAGGTTAGTTTAGGTTAGGTTGACATATGATTGCCTGGCTCATTCGGTTAGGTTACAAACTTACTAGCTTTTACGGTTAGAATTTATTTGGATCATTGGGTAAGGTAGGGTTAGGCGTCCTCTCCTTATTATTATTTCTAACCTCAGTTTGTGACAGCTAACGCACGCGCGAAGAATCGCGGGGGCCGTGCGCCCCCCCAGGCGCGGTTTCCCGTTTTTCGGACAAGCGAGAGTGAAGAGCGACAAGAAAGGGAAGAGGGAATTCGATTGATTCGCCACCCGTCGCGCGCGTTTGTTAATGCAGACCTATATATTTACAATTTGGAATAAAGTGCTTGATACATGGATATTTGATATACATGAACAGAAAATCAAACATAATACAAAGGTACAGCACACGAGATGAAAGAGGAATACATAGAAATACACAGAGATACACAAGTACATAAACATCAATGTCATTTAAATTGCAGTGGAACGACATGTGACTGTATAGAGACATCGGAGAGCGTGAGCGAGCGACAGACAAGAAGGGGCAGAGAGATAGAGAGTATCAAGATTATTGCCGGCGGGGAAGACGATAGCGTTGGCGACAACGACGGTTGCCGCGAAGCACGGCGATTCAGCTAACCCGAGACGCAGGTAAGTTAGTTCGGATAAAGTTAAGAATTTTTTAACCGACGTCAGGTCAGGAGCATTTCACGTCGATAAGGAAGAAGTGCGAGCTGATCTGGCAGACGAATGGACGGAAAATCACACGAATTAACGGCCGGACAGGCAGAGAGAGAGACAAGCAAGACGAGCGGCCGAGGGAAAGTTGGCTAAAAGAGAGAGCCGCGACGCGTTACCCTGCCCGAGACTCGGCCGGCCGGTCTACTGACCGCGGTGTACAAGTGGTTGCAGCGTGCAAGGGGCCTTTACCTTCGGTCCGCCGCGACGGTAAGATAGGTTGACGCGATTAAGAAAGATAAAATCTACTGGATCGTTCCTCACTCACCCCCTCCCCCCGTTGCCGCCGTCGACCGATTATTCTCGGCAATCACACAAGTCGTTCGGACGAACGAATCAATAATCAGGCGAGAAACCCGCCACTCACATTTCGTCCCTTTAAGCGTTTCTTTCCTCTATGACTTGCTAATTGAGTTGGGTTGGGTTGGTTTAGTTTAGTTTAGTTTTTTATATAAATCTTCCTTGATCGACCAGAATCAAGAGGGGAGAGAGAGAGAGAGGGAGGTATAAAGAAGAGGAGTAAGGAGAGAGAGAGAGAGAGGGAGAGAGAGAGAGAGAGAGTCGAACAATTTAATCGTAGAGACAAAATGAACGTTTCGATGAGAACGAATCAACGAAAAATGTAAGAATTTAAAGATGAGCAGATATTAAAAGAGAGATTTACCGAGAGAAATTTGACTAATTATAGAGTAACTACAGGAGAGCAACATAAAAAAAAAAATGCAAGGGATTGCCCATATAAATTCATTATATATGCACAATATTATTTACTCATGTAAACATATATGTTCCTGTTGTTCCGACGCGGATGTACAGGAGGTGAGAAATTGGCAGAAAAATGATCATAAGTGAAGCTATGCTACGATTAAATTGCTCTCTACCGTTTCTCGAGAAGGAAAGGGGGGGGGGCAAAGTTACGTAAGGACGAGGAGTTTCATCGGCATGACCGGCCGGCGCGGTGGGAATCTTCTTTAGATCGCAACGCGAGGATTAGAAAATTCGAGATTGGCTATATTCGCGATTTCGCGGTGCGACGGGGAGAAGAAATTGGTCACAGCGACTAACGATGGGTTGGTTTTGATTTAGTTTAGGGTAGACGGAAAGACGACAAAAGACAACGAGTAGATAAAGGAAAGGAGTGAAAAAGAGAAAAGAATTAATCGCGACGGCGAGCCGTGGGTTGGTTTTAGTTTTAGTTTAGGGTAGATGAAAAGACGTTGGACGTAAGAATTGGTTCCGGCGGCAAATGAAAATCTGATTATCTGATTATAGTTTAGTTTAGGGTAGAAAGATAAGAATTGATCCGTGGTAACGAGCCATGAGTTGATTAATTTGGAGTGAGTGAAAATTCTTCGCGCGAGAGATAAATGGAAGAAGGGGGATAAGAAGATGAGCAAAATTTTTTTTTTTTTTTTTTTTTTTTTTTTTTTTTTTTTCTTTGATCACGGTAGCAAACGATGGGCTTGTATTAGTTTAGTTTCTAGGGTAAGCGAAGATAAGACGAACAAGATAGAATTTCATTCACAGTGGCAAACGATGAACGGGTTTTAGTTTTGGTTTAGGGTTTGGTTGGAAGGACGACAAATGAGAATTAGGAGAGGGAAGAGAAGAGAGGGTGGGAATCGATTAGGAATTCGAACGATGTGTTGATTTTAGATCACTTTAGGTTAGGTATAAAGTCGTCGAACGGAAGTTAAGGAAAGAGAGAGAAAAACTTTTAACAATTAATTACGGCGGCAAAAGATAGTTCTGATTTTAATTTTAGTTTAAGGTAGATGGAACGGCGACGAGCGAGAGGTAAAGGAAGAAAGAGAAGATAATAATATAATAATATACAAACTGATACAGACCGGGGTAAAAAAAAATTAATCGCGGCGACGAAAGATGGGCGCTGATTTTAGTTTTAGTTTAGGGTGGTCGAAAACACGTCGAGAAAAAGGTAGAGAAAGAGGGAGAAGAAGAGATAGAAATTTGGTCGCGACAGCAAACGATGAGCTGATTTATAAATTAGTTTGGGATAAATGAAAATACATCGAGCGCGAAGCCAGGGAAAATTTTTCGAATCGAACTCTGCGACGAGCAATGGATTGATTTTGATTTTAGTTTAGGGTAGGTAAGAGGACGTCGAACAGGAAGTAAAAGGGGGAAAGGGAGGAGAGAAGATAAAAGTTGGTCACGTTAACGTACGATGATTTGATTTTAGTTTTAAATTCGGGGTAGGTGGAAAGACATCGAACGAAAAGAGAAGAATGGGGAAAGAAAGGGAATAACAGATAAAGAGAAATTGATCGCGGCGACGAGCGATGGACTGTTTTTGTTTTAGTTTATAGAGGTAAAAGAAGAGAGAGAATAA
The DNA here is from genome assembly GCA_963855975.1 of Andrena chrysosceles. NCBI lineage: Eukaryota > Metazoa > Arthropoda > Insecta > Hymenoptera > Andrenidae > Andrena > Andrena chrysosceles. Next base: position 238,003 of record OY979766.1, on the reverse strand, counting down.
AAAGGTAAGAGTTGGTTACGGCGACGAGCAATGTTCTGATTTTGGTTTAGTTTAGGGTAGATGGAACGGACGATGAACGATGGATAAAGGAAAGGAGAGAGAAGAGGAGATGAGAATTGATCGCGACGGCGAGCGGTGAGTTGATTTTAGTTTTAGTTTAGGGTAGATGAGAAGACGTTGGACGCGAGAAGTAACGGAATAAAGGGAAGAAAGGATAGAATTGATCACGACGACGAATAATGGGCTGATTTTAGTCTCGTTTCAGATTTCGAGTGGCTGCGAGCAATAACCTGAATTTAATTTTAGTTTTTAGTTTAGTTTTGGCTAGATGGAGATAAATAAAGATATAAGAAATAGAAGAAGAAGGAGAGAGAAGAGAGGATACGAATTGAAAGCTGTAACGAAACAATGAGTTGATTTTTTATTTTAGTCTAGAGTAAGTGGAAGGATTACGAGCGATGAGTAGAGGAGGAGGAGGAGGAGGAGGAGAGATAAGTAAAGGAGAAAGAGACAAGAGTTTGTTTGTCGCATCGCCGAACGGAGTAAACTGATTTTAGTTTAGTTTAGGGTAGGAGAAAGGACGACGAATGAAAAATAAAGAAAGGAAAGGGAAGTGAAGGCGAGAGTCAATTTCGGAGATGAACGACGAGTTGATTCAAGTTTAGTTTAGGGTGGGTATAAAGACGTCTGACAAAAGTTTTAGGGAAGAGAAAGAAGAACTTTTAGCAATTGGATCCGGCGGCAAAAGATAAACTGATTATAATTTAGTTTAGAGTAGATGAAAGAACATTGAACGAGATATATAGGGGAGGGAGGAGGGGAAAAAAAATGAGAGCTGATCTCGGTAACGGGCAATAGGCTGATTTTATATTAGTTTAGAGTAAGTGAAAGTCTTTGCGCGAGGAAAAGAGAAGAGAGATGAGGGTATAGAATTTTTTGATCGCGGCGACAAACGATGGATGATATTGATTTTAGTGTTGGGGTAGAGGTGAAGATGCGTCAAACAGGGTGAGATTACATTTACAGTGACAAGCAGTAAACTGGTTTTAGTTTAGTTTAGGATAGGTGTAAGCACGGCAAATAAAAAGTAAAGAAAGGAAGGGAAGGGAGGGTGAGAGTCATTTACGAAGACGAGCAGTGGGCTGTTTTTAGTTTAGTTTAGGGTAGATGATGGGATTTGGAATTTGGAATGAAAATTTAATGGAGAAGGGAAGAGAGGATAGGGGTCGGTCGTGTCGATTAGCGGTGAGGTGCTTTTAGTTTGGTTTCGCGATGGATGAAAAGACATAGAACGAGAGAAATAAGGAGAGAGAAAGAATAAAGGGGGTGGGCCGGTATATGAATGTCAGAGAGGAAAGAAAGCTACTGTACATCGAAACGACAGGGCCACTTGGCCACTCGCCGATCCCCCCGACAGATGAACAAAAATATATATTCGTGAGAGGAGAAAAATATAATTTTAATAAAGTTGACTCACTCGGTGTTGGACGGCGGGTTGTCTCGCCTGATGTTACAGATGTTAGAAAGGCATGATGGACCCAAAAGACAAGAATGTGCTCCTATCCGGAATTGGTTGTATTCCTTTCTCACAACACGCACGCACTCACACAATAGCAGTTTGTAAGTAAGAAAAACTTTGTAGGCGCTCCCAGCGTCTTTGGATAAGGCAAAGCACGTTGCAGAAAGTTCGCGATTTGTGACTCCGTGAGGCAAGATGTACAAGTGACACCACAACCACCGCGGGCAGCTTCATCCCTTGCCTTCCCACTCATCCAGCTCCCCCCAACAGGTCGGTCCTATCGTACCCCACCCCGGTCGACAAGAACCAATCACCGCGCTGCCGCTCGGATGGCCTGCTGATTTCTCGCGAGGCGACAGACTACTCTCCCTGTGTGAAAATCTACCACCCTTATTTCTTGATCGACACGCGATTATATGCTTTTTATAGGTACGTCTTGAATGACAGTAATGGCAACGCCAAACACGATGACACCGATGGGGCGCCAGTTCAATAGTCCCTTGTCCCGATGAGTTCAAGAAAAGTAAATAAATAATTCTTCCCTTTGGTCGCCTCGAGAGAGAGTGAGGAGGAAAGTGTTTCCAATGCGAGTTGGCGAGTTATGGTGGTCGAAAAAGGAGGGGTAAGATTAATTACTGTTTTTTTTCATAGCGATAGCAGAGACGAACACCCTCATTATCCTTTAATACTATCCATTGATCGTGTAGTTCCCTTTACTTTTTTCCAGGGGAAGCTGTTTGGATTAGATTGGGTTTGGGTAGGGGTTACTTATCTAGTGCGCCCTTGGTGGCCTGACACGTTTTAAAAAGAGCGCGTCTCGAGACGTTGTATAGCGCTAGACACCATTTCTCGCCGAGTATGCAATTATATGTACAATGATTGAGATATAAATGTTCATTAAAGAGTATATACGATTTCTTAGAAGAAGGTCATGTAAAAGCAATTAAAGCGTAAAAGACAATTTGAATACACGAATTTACATGCAACTTTTAAAAGTTTTTAACGAGGGCTAGTTTATTGCGACACCTTGTTGACGATAAAGTTTGTCGCTTTGAATAGTCATGTGTTTATTGGTTCTTCTATTTGATATAATAGGCCATTTTCTAACTAATAATTATTCGTTTAAAACAGTGCCATTTATGTGTCGGATGATATAATGTTTATTTACAGGAATTTTTTGTTAACCCTTCGCGTGAACTGATCGGCAAGAAATAGTGTCCAGCACCGCGCATTGTCCAAACGACTGTACGAAATTTGTTTACAATCTATTTCCTCGCAGGTAACGATGCAGCGTTACTTTAATCCCTCGGTTAGATCCCTCTCCCCTTGGAATCAAAATGAGCCGTCCGCGTGGCTGTTTCTTCGCCTGCTGGTTCATCGTTATATCGGAGCCCAGATCGCTGTTCTGTTAGGGACCTCTGTGTCTCGTCGAATACCCAAGTCCCGAGACTCAGTGACTCTCCGCCACACGTGTTTTGCACATTTTTTCCCCGAGTCGATACGAAAAGCCGTTACTCTTATTCCCGGACAGTTTTCGACCCTTTGTGTTCCGTTGTTGACCCGCGCGCGATTCTTGAGGACTTTCTCCGTCGCCATAAAATCGACCGTGGCAACGTGTCGAGGGGGTGACGACGACGAAAGTCAGATCTCGAGTGTTTCCCATGCGCGAACGTTTCGTGTCTTCCCGCGCGAGGTCAAGGGTTTAAGGTATAGCGCTCGAAACCATTGTTTGCCGAGTGTGTGATTTTATATACATCAATTGACTCGTTACTGACCGTGAAAAGTATTGTATAATCTTCTTAAAGATCATGCAGCGAGAAAATGAGACAGAGAAAATAACTTGTATACGCGAGATTTACGTATGATTTCAGAGAACCTATAACGCTGGCTAATTTATTGCGACGCATTTTCGACGATAAAGTTTATCCCTTTGAATTTTCATTTGTTTACCGATTCCTATATTTGAAACAATACGACTTTTCCTTTTAATTAATACGTGATAATTTGAAAGGATGCCATTTGCGTATCAGTTGATGTATTATTTATTTAACAAGAATTTACTTCTAACTTTGCGCCTAATCTTTTAATTTTCCTTCACCCTATCTCCTTTCCGACCCCAAAATAGAGTCCCGGCGCGATTAAAGATTCTCTCATCGAAGAATGTTGTATTATTTCGTTGTTTCCGTATTCCAGTGTCTACTATCGTTGGATTCTTAAAAGAGAGTGTGACACGCATAAGCGCCTCGGTTGTATCTTATTTTAGGATGACTCCGTGTGGGGAAAAAATGTGCAAGTCTCAAAGACAAAATTAGTTGTCCCAAGAATTAGTCGATTCTGTGGAATATCGATATAAATTTTCATTTCACCTCTACCGACGCGATGTATCGAAATGAGCCTTGGCCCGGCTATATACACGTGAAAGAGTTAATCCCGTTAGGTTAGTTTAGGTTAGGTTGACATATGATTGCCTGGCTCATTCGGTTAGGTTACAAACTTACTAGCTTTTACGGTTAGAATTTATTTGGATCATTGGGTAAGGTAGGGTTAGGCGTCCTCTCCTTATTATTATTTCTAACCTCAGTTTGTGACAGCTAACGCACGCGCGAAGAATCGCGGGGGCCGTGCGCCCCCCCAGGCGCGGTTTCCCGTTTTTCGGACAAGCGAGAGTGAAGAGCGACAAGAAAGGGAAGAGGGAATTCGATTGATTCGCCACCCGTCGCGCGCGTTTGTTAATGCAGACCTATATATTTACAATTTGGAATAAAGTGCTTGATACATGGATATTTGATATACATGAACAGAAAATCAAACATAATACAAAGGTACAGCACACGAGATGAAAGAGGAATACATAGAAATACACAGAGATACACAAGTACATAAACATCAATGTCATTTAAATTGCAGTGGAACGACATGTGACTGTATAGAGACATCGGAGAGCGTGAGCGAGCGACAGACAAGAAGGGGCAGAGAGATAGAGAGTATCAAGATTATTGCCGGCGGGGAAGACGATAGCGTTGGCGACAACGACGGTTGCCGCGAAGCACGGCGATTCAGCTAACCCGAGACGCAGGTAAGTTAGTTCGGATAAAGTTAAGAATTTTTTAACCGACGTCAGGTCAGGAGCATTTCACGTCGATAAGGAAGAAGTGCGAGCTGATCTGGCAGACGAATGGACGGAAAATCACACGAATTAACGGCCGGACAGGCAGAGAGAGAGACAAGCAAGACGAGCGGCCGAGGGAAAGTTGGCTAAAAGAGAGAGCCGCGACGCGTTACCCTGCCCGAGACTCGGCCGGCCGGTCTACTGACCGCGGTGTACAAGTGGTTGCAGCGTGCAAGGGGCCTTTACCTTCGGTCCGCCGCGACGGTAAGATAGGTTGACGCGATTAAGAAAGATAAAATCTACTGGATCGTTCCTCACTCACCCCCTCCCCCCGTTGCCGCCGTCGACCGATTATTCTCGGCAATCACACAAGTCGTTCGGACGAACGAATCAATAATCAGGCGAGAAACCCGCCACTCACATTTCGTCCCTTTAAGCGTTTCTTTCCTCTATGACTTGCTAATTGAGTTGGGTTGGGTTGGTTTAGTTTAGTTTAGTTTTTTATATAAATCTTCCTTGATCGACCAGAATCAAGAGGGGAGAGAGAGAGAGAGGGAGGTATAAAGAAGAGGAGTAAGGAGAGAGAGAGAGAGAGGGAGAGAGAGAGAGAGAGAGTCGAACAATTTAATCGTAGAGACAAAATGAACGTTTCGATGAGAACGAATCAACGAAAAATGTAAGAATTTAAAGATGAGCAGATATTAAAAGAGAGATTTACCGAGAGAAATTTGACTAATTATAGAGTAACTACAGGAGAGCAACATAAAAAAAAAAAATGCAAGGGATTGCCCATATAAATTCATTATATATGCACAATATTATTTACTCATGTAAACATATATGTTCCTGTTGTTCCGACGCGGATGTACAGGAGGTGAGAAATTGGCAGAAAAATGATCATAAGTGAAGCTATGCTACGATTAAATTGCTCTCTACCGTTTCTCGAGAAGGAAAGGGGGGGGGGCAAAGTTACGTAAGGACGAGGAGTTTCATCGGCATGACCGGCCGGCGCGGTGGGAATCTTCTTTAGATCGCAACGCGAGGATTAGAAAATTCGAGATTGGCTATATTCGCGATTTCGCGGTGCGACGGGGAGAAGAAATTGGTCACAGCGACTAACGATGGGTTGGTTTTGATTTAGTTTAGGGTAGACGGAAAGACGACAAAAGACAACGAGTAGATAAAGGAAAGGAGTGAAAAAGAGAAAAGAATTAATCGCGACGGCGAGCCGTGGGTTGGTTTTAGTTTTAGTTTAGGGTAGATGAAAAGACGTTGGACGTAAGAATTGGTTCCGGCGGCAAATGAAAATCTGATTATCTGATTATAGTTTAGTTTAGGGTAGAAAGATAAGAATTGATCCGTGGTAACGAGCCATGAGTTGATTAATTTGGAGTGAGTGAAAATTCTTCGCGCGAGAGATAAATGGAAGAAGGGGGATAAGAAGATGAGCAAAATTTTTTTTTTTTTTTTTTTTTTTTTTTTTTTTTTCTTTGATCACGGTAGCAAACGATGGGCTTGTATTAGTTTAGTTTCTAGGGTAAGCGAAGATAAGACGAACAAGATAGAATTTCATTCACAGTGGCAAACGATGAACGGGTTTTAGTTTTGGTTTAGGGTTTGGTTAGGTTAGGTTAGGTTAGGTTAGGTTAGGTTAGGTTAGGTTAGGTTAGGTTAGGTTAGGTTAGGTTAGGTTAGGTTAGGTTAGGTTAGGTTAGGTTAGGTTAGGTTAGGTTAGGTTAGGTTAGGTTAGGTTAGGTTAGGTTAGGTTAGGTTAGGTTAGGTTAGGTTAGGTTAGGTTAGGTTAGGTTAGGTTAGGTTAGGTTACCCCCTCCAGGGTCGACCGCCTTGAGCGTGGTGAGGGGGCTCTGGGAATGCGGCTATGTTCCCCTCCGGGCGTTACGTGTGGTACCTGTTCCACGCCTAGCGGCCGGTGGGGGATGCTGCCTTCCTGGCTAAGGGTTGACCATGATGATCCTGGACCCGATGGCAGGACCTGAAAGAAGAAAGGGGTTTTCCTGGCACAAAGGATCCGAGTCCAAGAACTGCTTTCGGTACTTACCTGATGGTGAGCTTCTCCTTATACTGTGCCGGGTCTGCCCACGGGAAACCTGAAAAGGAAAATAGGGTTATCATCGTGAAATTGGTTAACTCCCCTCGGGTGGTTCCCTCCCTCTCCATCGCTATTGCGATGGGGCGGGTGGGGCCCTCCGGAGGGGATAGTACATTAGTATATAGGGTAAGGGGACTGCCGTCGGGGACAGGACAGGACCAGGCAGCTGTTCGGGGTCCCTCCGGTTTTGTACCGGTGGAAGCTACGGCCAATCCAGCAGGGCCAGAGTTGGGGGAAATCCGCTGGGCGGTGGGGCCGTCGCCCCTAAGACAACTTATGGATTATGTCAGAGTGTAGCCTTGCCTCGGATGTTTTAAACAAGGCGAAAACTGGGATAAAGCCAGCCCTTTCTTGTGTTGTCGGCAGCAAGGAAGGTACCGGGAGTAAGACCGATGACACCGTACCGAAGCAGCGGGGCGGTGTCACTGGGGACGGCGCGAATGCGCCATTGCACACCCCAGAAAAGGCTACAGCTGCTCGACCTGGACTTTCTTCCCTGGACGTGGATTTGGATGTGGAGCGGAATAGTAATTCTGGAGGTGAAGGGGAGAGGAGGTTGGTGACCTCTGAGGAGAATGCACCCGTGGGTGGCGACCCGGATGGGCGGGGAATGATTGAAGACTCCCCTCTCAGAGGACACCAAGCGTGGAAGGGAGGATCCCTCGCCGAATTCATGAATGAGAGGATACGGCAGATGCGGCTGGCCTTGCAGGAGGATCCGGTGACGATCCCGGAGTCTCCCCTCTCGGAGCCCCCTAACCGGGGGATTGAGGGGGGGACGGGGCATATCCCGAAAGGAAAGTCGATCGCGAGGACCCCCCCCGATGTTGGGGGCGGGGATGGTGGGGGATGTGAAATAGAGGAGGTGGGTCCCCCCCCTCCTCCGCCCCCGCAGGGGAGCGTACCCACCGCCTTGTTGGTGAGCCTCGAGGGGACTTTGACTGAGGCCGAGGGTCCGGGAGCAAACCCGCGCAAGCGGGAAGGTGCGTTAGCCAACGCGGTGAATTTGACGGTGCCGACCATGCAGGGAGCGAAGGCCACTGTCGTCTCGACCCAGATTGGCGGCGGCATCCCGGACGGGGACTCCGGCCTCCGGCTGGCCAAAGCGGTTGCCCTCCTGAGGGAGGTGATCGAGGACTGCAGCAGGTCCACCAGGGAGTTAACTGAGAGGAAGGCGTCCTCGAAGGTGGCCTCGGTGAAGTGGGTTGTGGGGCTCCTCGGTAAGGTGACTAGGAGGTGTGAAAGGGCGGCAACCACGATTGGGGAGGTCACCGCTGCAGGGGAGATCTCCAGGTGGAAGGAGGCCCCCGGAAAACTCACGAAGGAGTGTGGAACCCAATGCTCCCCCCCGACTGGTCGGGTTGCGGATATGGGAGGGAGCCTCCCTCTATCCACACCCCTTGGAGGGGTGGTCCCGAGGCCCCCTGGTGCTGACCCCAGCCGGAAGCACCAACGTGGGAACGCAAGTTCGCAACCGGGGAACAAGAGGACCAGAGACTCCCCGCCGCCTCAGCAGGAGGCGAACAAGAAGAGGGCCCTGACGGAGGCCGGTGAGGGTTCAGCGTCAGGTCTGGGTCCCCCGGTGGAAAGAGCCGGGGCGGGTGTAGCCCCACCTGAGAGAAACGCGCCTCTGGCCCCCCTAGAGGAGGTGGGGATACAGCCGGGGAGCGAAAATGAGGGGCCTATGGTCCCTGTTAAGACCAAGGGCCAGATCAGGAGGGAGCGGAGGGAGGCGAGGAAGAAAGACCTCCAGGCCCAGAAGCTCGCCGTTGGCCCATCAACGGGGCAGTGGGAATCCGGAAGGGGTCTCCCCCCTCAACAGTGGCCGCTGCTGCAGCCGACACTGTCAACGAAGCAGCCCCACCTATGGCCGCAGTGGCCTTCTCCCCCCCAGGGGCCCGATTGGGCCCAGCGACTCCGGTGGCCCCCCCTGCAGGGACAGCAACAGCAACAGCCGTTGCAGCGGCCGCAACTGCAGCAGGGACTGCAACAACAGCAGCAACACCAGCATCTGCAACAGCAACAGCTGCAGCATCAGCTTCTGCAGCTTCAGCAGCAGCAGGAACTGCAACAGCAGCAGCAACTGCAATGGGGGCCGTCCCGTGACCAACCGAGGCAGGCGTTGGGGGGGCAGGTGGGGTCTCCTGGGACTCCCGGCAAACCCAATAAGGCTAACTCTAGGGGCAGACAGGAGGAGGGGAAGAAGATTCCCCCTCCCCCCCCGAAGCCACCGCCCCGTGCGAGAAAGAGACCCGAGGCGGTCCTAGTAAGGGTCCCCCCTACGGCGACGTATCTTGATACGTACAAGCTTCTCCTCTCGAAGGGTAGGGAGACCCTGATGGGCGTGAAGGGCGTCAAGAAATCCCATCAGGGCCATATCCTCTTGGAAATCGAGAAAGGCACTAACGCGGAGGCTCTGGTCCTGAACATCAGGGGTAAGATCGGGGCGGGGTTGGCCTGCACCCCGCTGCGTAACAGGGTGTCCCTTGAAATTAGGGACCTGGACCCGATGGTCGAGGGCCCCGAGGTACTTCAAGATCTAGGGGGGGCTCTCAAGGTGTCCCCCGAAGTGCTTAGGTTGAGGACCCTGAGGCTAGGACCGAGGGGCACTCAGACAGCGGTGGTGGAGGCCGCCCTAAACGACCTGAATAACCTCCGCGAGGGCGGGGTCCGCTTCAGGTCCGGCCTTACGTGGGCAAGGGCCAGAGTCCTTCCTCGCATCACAAGATGCTTCAGATGCCACATGGTGGGGCATATGGCGAGGGAGTGTCCCACCGTGGAGGAGGGGAAGGAGCTGTGCAGGAGATGCGGGGCGACCGACCACCTAATAGCCCGGTGCTCCAACCCCCCCAAGTGCGGTGTTTGTTCGAAGGAGGGGCTGACAGGGCCAAGGATTGGCCACGTAACGGCTTCCTTGGCGTGCCCATTTAACAGGCCGTCAAGCGGAAACATGAATCCCAGGACGGAGCCTAGGGGACACGGAGTAAACGGCTCGGGGAATGGCCCTTAGGATCGCCCAAATCAATCTAAATAGGTGCCGTCTTGCCCAAGATCTTATGGAGCACACGATGTCGGAACTGGCGGTTGACGTGGTGATTATTTCGGAGCCCTACCGCCTGCAAAAGTTCTGGTTTAACGACGCGAGCGGGGATGCGGCCATCTGGGTTACGGGTTTTAACGGCCACTTTCCAACGATGTGGCGCCCAGTGGCTGCAAACGGGGTAGCGGCCGTCAGCTGGGAGGGGAAGGTCCTCCTGAGCTGCTACTGCTCCCCGAAGACCAAGCTCCCGGAGTTCGGGAGCTTTTTGGACACGATCGAGGGTATCCTGATTGAAAAGAGAGCCGCTGGTATGGGGGTTGTGCTGGCGGGTGACTGGAATGCGAGGTCCTCCGCCTGGGGGGGTTGCCGTCAGGACAGAAAGGGGACGGCGATTCTCGATCTGTTGGGGAGGCACGGTCTGGTGCCTGTAAGGGTCCCTGACAGATACAATCACACATTCGAGAGGAACGGCCGTAAGTCGTTCATCGACATCATGTCGGTGGACCGGGTCACTGCTCGGGGGCTTAAGAGCGAGGTCCTCGGACAGGCCACGTACTCGGACCACAGCTACGTGCTCCACAACATCAGGAGGACGAGAGGCCTGGCACAGGCTGTGGTCTGCCGGAGGTATTCGGTCAAGGGCATGGACCCCGATGTGGTGGCCCAGGTGTTCGGGCACCTAAGTGACCGTGGGCCGAACGACCAGGGGGAGCCGGGATCCGCCGACGAACCGAGGGCCGTAAAGCTGCAGAGGACCCTCGAGGAGGTAACTCGCTCCACCCTGCCGTTAAAGTCCCTTCCCCGGGGTTCGAGGAAACCCAACGGCTGGTGGAACGAGGAGATCGCCGAAGCCCGGAGGGAGTCATTCCGGAAACGCAGGTCCTATCAGAGGAAAAGGAAGAAGAAGGCCGCGGATGTTGAGGTGGCCAGGCTGGCATACCTTGGCGCCTGCAAGGAGGTCCAGATCAAGATCTGGAGGGCGAAAGAAGCCCAGTGGAGGGACCTCCATTCGCTGGTGGACGTCGATCCCTGGGGGAAGCCCTATAAGTGCGTCATGTCCCGTTTAAAGGGGGCCCCCCAGAGGCTCGTTATGACGCCGGCGCAGGTCCGGGACGCGATCGAGACCTTGTTTGTCACCCCCCCCGCACTGCCGATATCCCCCCCCTGCCCCCTCTCAGGGACGGGAGGCGTGCTTAGTTGGGAGGTGGCCGATTCCGACATCGAGGAGACCATCGGGGATGTCGACGATGTGATGGTGTGGGATGCCGTGGGGCGGATAAAGCCCAACAAGGCCCCCGGCATGGACGCGGTCCCGTCCGAGGTGGTCGCCTGCATTGCGAAGGCGTTCCCCTCGGAGATTAAGGAGATGGTCCATGATACGTTGAGGCGGGGGCTGATCCCCCCGTCTTGGAAAAGGGCCAGACTTGTCCTCATCCCGAAGCCGGGCAAGGACCCGATGACTCCCGGGGCTTTCAGGCCCATAAGTGTGCTCCCCGCCCTGAGTAAGGTGTGGGAGCACATTATTAAGGCGGTGATCGAGGGGCAAATCGGCGATGACCCGTTCCACCCCAATCAGTTTGGCTTCAGGAGGGGCTGCGGCACCGTCAACGCGATCATGGAGGTCACCAGCTTCGCGGAAGGCTGTGTGGCCAAAACCAAAAAACGGATCTGTGCCATGGTCACCCTTGACGTTAAAAACGCTTTTAACACCCTGAGCTGGGACCTGATACTTGCGGAACTGGACAGGAGAGGGGTGTCGAGGGCCGTCCTAAGGATTATGAAGGATTACCTCTCGGACAGATGGGTGACGGCCTATACCCCTCAGGCGTACGTAGACAGGGAGATCCTTGCGGGTGTCCCGCAGGGGTCGGTCCTCGGCCCGTTTTTATGGAACGTCGTGTACGACGGAATTATAGGTGACCTTAATACGGGCCCCTTTACGAAGGCGATTGCCTATGCGGATGACCTTGCCCTGCTTTTCTCGGCCAGGGACGTCCCACAACTGAAGGCAATGATGGGGGCCACGATGGGCAAGGCCAGGCATTGGTTCGGGAAGGCCGGCCTGGAGATTGCCACTCAGAAGACGGAGGTTGTGTTGTTGGCCGGCCTAAGGTCGGCAAAGGTCATGGACTTTGACGTTCTGGGGGCCAAGTGTGTCTCGACGAGGTCACTCCGGTACCTAGGAGTGACGCTGGACTGTCGGAGGAGATTCAAGCTACATCTGGAAGACGCGACCATGCGGGCTGATAAGCTCGTGGGTGCGCTCGCGTCCCTCCTCCCGAACACCAGGGGTCCCTCGAGACATGCGAGGCGTCTGTACTACGCGGTCTGGGAGTCGGTAGTCCTCTATGCCGCCCCGGCGTGGGCTGCGGCCCTGAACGTCAAAGTAAATAGGGCCATTCTTAGGCGCTCTCAGAGGTCGGCCCTGATTAGGACTACCACAGCATATAGGACGGTGGCGCACCTGGCGGTCTGCGTGCTGGCTGGCAGAATGCCCCTGGACGTCAAGGCCTCTATGATGAGGGCGGTGTTCCTCGCCTCCGCCGGTGATCCGGCTAGCAGGGGACCTCCCGTAGACCCGGTGGTCCGTGCGAGGTTCGCGGCCTATAAAAGGAGTGCCCTGGAGGATGCTCTGACGGAGTGGCAGGGTCTCTGGGACGAGTTTGACAGAGACAACTGGACCAGGAGACTGGTAGCCTCTGTCCGTACCTTTTGTGGGGGGAGTGTGTCGCTCCAGATGGATTACTGGACCATGCAGCTGCTCACCTCGCATGGGTCCTTCGCCTCCTTCCGGGTCCGGCTCGGCAAGGCCAGCTGCGCGGCTTGTGCCGACTGTGGGGCAGCCCGGGATGATGCGGAGCACGTCCTGGTGGTCTGTCCCTCCTATACCCCCGAGCGCGAGGAGTTGGCGGCGGCCCTGGGTGCCCCGGTGGCGGTCGCTACGGTGATAGACCTGGCCACAGGCTCGGCCGATAAATGGATGGCCTTCCGGGCCTTCGCCGAGAAGGTTATGGGCGATAGGAGCCGCAAGGAGGTCGAACTGGAGAAGAGGACCCGTGAGGAGCAGGGCAGGCTGGCTCGGGAGGAGGCGGCAGCCAGGGCGCTCCTGAACAGGCGTAGGGCCAGGAAAAGAAAGAACGGCCCTGTAGTGGCGGGCGGAAATCCCAGGCCGGCCAAGGCAAGGAGGATAACCCCTCCCGGGGGGTCACTGATGCCCTGGATCACGGCCAGTGGTCGCTGACCCATGGCCGGGGGCCACGATTCAATTCAATCCACTCCCCTACTGTTGCTGTTTGTTTGTTTGTATGGCCCGACCGATGTGGTATCCGCGTATTTATTCCGTCACCGTTTTTTTTTTGGTGTTTTATTATTTTATATATTGACTACCTCATGTTATATCCGCGTATTTATCCCGCCACCGCTTTTTGGTGAAGTATTTTATTTTACTTTATTTTACTTTATTTTATTTTATTATATTTTATTTTACCTTTTTATTGACTATCTACTTATTGCTACACTCCTTTTTATCCGCGTATTTATCCCGTCACCGCTTTTTACGGTGTTGTATTTTATTACCTTTATTGTTATTTATTTTACCATAGCTGTGCTCTGCCACATTTCTAGTCAGTGCGTGTGCGTTGGGTACTTCCTACGCACAATGGTGGCACCCCCGTCGCTCCTTTAATCGGACGATGAGGGGATCAAGGCGATAGTCGGTTTTTTCCATTACCGACAAGGTGCGAACCCCTCCCACCGGCGGGTGGGAAGCTGGGGGGGCAGTAATATATTAAGCCCCCCCCTCAGCCCAGGGGTTGTAGCAAGGCGGCACCTAGAGGGGGTTTTTAGTGGGTAGCCCGGAGTAGTCCGGGGAGTCCCACATAACCCCGGCAGTTTTAAGCCGGGGTATGCATAAAGCATTTTCCCCCTCTATAAAAAAAAAAAAAAAAAAAAAAAAAAAAAGGTTAGGTTAGGTTAGGTTAGGTTAGGTTAGGTTAGGTTAGGTCCCTCTCTGGGGTCGACCACCTTGCCGTGGTGAGAGGGCAGTAGGGCGGTGGCTATGCTCCGTGTCGGGCGGTAGAGTTGGGTACCTGTTCCCTTCGCTTCCGGCCGGCAGGGGGTGCGGCCGTCCTAGCCAAGAGTCGACCATCCCAAGGAACACTTACACGCATCGCGGGTTCGTGGGGGGGGCCGGTGGGCCCTCCCCGTTCCTTCACTTACGGGGGGCCGGGTGGGGCCCTCCGGCCTGTCCTCGGACCGGCGATGCACTTACACACCACACTCCTTACACATACACATCCTTTCCCTTTTGCGTAGTTTCTGGGAGCCGCCGGGCGGGGGGCCGTCGCCCTTTAAGACATTTTTTATGGAATGAACAATACAGAAGAAGCCTCGGAACCTACGCCGCTATCGGGGGGTAATCGCCCGACTCAGTTTGGCCCAGTCAGCAGCCACTCTGAAGTACGACATAAGACTGATGACGCCGAGTTGGTGCCTCGGGCCGGCGTCACTGGTGATGGGGAGGGTATGTTGCCACCCCACCCAGAAGAAGCCACAGAAGCAGGACTGGCTAATTCTCTCAAGGACGACGATTTTACGCACAGAGGAGGGGAGGGTTCCGGATGTGGGGGTGGCAATCCAGCCACTTCCCACGAAGGGCCCTCGAGCGCTGAAGGCGGTTCGATCGCGGTCTCGGGGACGCTTGTCGCCCCCGAGAGCCTGCGGGTCCGTCGCGCGGATGCCGCTGGGGAGGACGATCGGGTGGGGAGCCCGACGTTGGCCTGCTTGGAGGCGGAGGAGTGGGAGGACGTCCCGAGCGAGACGCCGAGCATCTCGCGCTCAAGGATCGGAGATGCTCCGCGTACGGCGCCACGTAACACCAGAGGTGTGCCGTACGTGAGGAGCGTGGAGCTGAAGGCGACCGCGGAGGTCCGACAGCTGCTCGGACTCCACAAGGAGGTCGCCGAGCTTCTGAGCCGGCTGGACTCGAGCGCCGTGTCCATCGCGCCGTCATCGCGGTGCGGGTCGCCCGCTGGCTCTGTCCGGTCGGGGGCGTCGGCGCTGCGCGCTGGCTTGACGCCGGGGGAGCCCCTCGTCGTGCTGGAGAGGTGCGACGCGCTCGTGACGGGTGACGAGCCTGTCGTGATTTCCTCCGACGACGAGGGGGAGGGAGGAAGGCTGGGCACCGCGGGGCTCGGGCCGTCGAGGGGGGGCGTTCTGGAGGCGCCCCCGGACGCCGCGGGGGCGACCATGGAGGTCGACGCCCCGACTGGCGGCGACAGCGACGACGGCGATTCCGTCGTGGGGAGGGTCCGGCGCGGGGGCGAGACCCGGGCTGCTCCTCGGATTGCGTCGGAGACGGAGGAGGATGGGCCGATGGCGAGGAGTGACCCTGCCGACGTCCCCTTGCCGTCGTCTGATGGTGGCACCGACGGGGGTGGGAAGCCCGGTTTCGTTCCGGGCAAACGCGGGAGAAAGCCCGGCGTGTGGACGGACCCGCGGAGGCTCGGCCCCGGCATGAAGGCCCTACCGACGCGCTCGGATCTCAGGAACTGGGCCGAGACTATGTCGGTGGGTGGCCTTGCCGGGCAGGCACAGCGCGAGCTGGACGCGGTCGCCGCAGTCGTGGGTGCTTCGAAACACCTGAAGACCACCGACATGCGTGCGATCCGCGTCGCGATAAGACGCGCGTCCGCGGTGGCCGCCGAGCTTACCGGCAGGGCGGAGAGGGGTGAAAACCCCAATAGGCCGGCCAGGGAGGTCGTCTTCCGCCAGGGGATGTGGGAGATTAAATCCCACAAGCTCTCGACGCAGGTGCGGGCCTTGACGGACCAAGCGCACACCCTCGGGGAGTGCCTCCACGTCAAGGAGCGGGAGCTCGAATTTCTGCGCGGAAAGTACGCCCGCCTCGAGGCGCGGGCGAGGATGAAGGGTGTGGACGTGACGGAGGCGGAGGCGATGCCTTTCCACCCGTCCGTCCCGCTGCCCACCCGCGCGGAGCTCCTCCCGTCCTGCGTGCCCCCCTGGACGGACGCCGATGCCCGGCCGGAGCCTACTCCGGGGCCCTCGTCGGCGGCGAGGCCTGATCCCCTGCCGGCTGAGTCGGAGGGAGGCGGCGCTGCCGCAAAGAAGAAGAAGAAGAGGAGGAGGGAGCCTTCCCCCCCGTCCTTGCCCTCGACGTCGGGCCCTCCACCCCATGGCGCCGGCGCTCCCGCCGAACAGCCGTGGGACGCCGTTTTGCGCCGGATGGAGGAGCTCGAGAGGCGCGTCGACGCGCGTCTTCTGGCCCTGGGCAGGGTCTTGGATCGTGGCGAGCCGGCGTTGGGGTCGGCTGCTGGGGACGGGGCTGGGGCCCCTTCCCGTGCCGAGGGGAAGGGGGCGGGGAAAAAAGCGGGTGCCCGCAATCCCGCTGGTGGACCCGGGGGCGCGCCTTCGGGCGGCCCCGAATGTACTCCCCCTCCCGCCCCGCCGCCTCCTTCGGACAAGAAGGAGGTCGGGCCTCCCTCGGCCCCGTCGCCCCGCGATCCGGCGATGGCTGGGGCTGGGAAGAAGAAGGGGAAGGGGCTGCCTGGGGCTGCTCCTTCGGGCTCCGGTGCCGTGGGCGGTGGGGACGGTATCCCACCCCAGCGGACCCCCACGCAGGCCAGGCGGGAAAGAAAAAGGGCCGCGAAAGCCGCCAAGAAGGCGGCCGCTGCCGCCGCCGCGTCGGGAGCGCCTGGCGCGTCGGGCGCCCGGATCCCGGCCCCCGGGTCCCGGGTTGCCTCTCAGAGCACTTGGGCCCAGGTCGTCAGCCGCGGGGCCAAGAGGAGGGCGGCCAAAGCGGCGGTTGGGAGCGGCGGTGGGAGTGGGACAGGAAGGGGGGCTGCAGCGACGTCGGCTCCCCAACGGTCTGGCGCACCCGGACCGACCCCGGTCACGATCCCGCGTACCCCCAGAACAGCAGCGGTGGCTATCACCGCCCCTGCGGGGGGGGAGGAGGATTTCTCCACGCGGGTCGCCGGCGCGATGGCGGCCATTAAGGTCGCCGACCTCGGCATTACGTCCATGCGACCGAGGCGCGCCGTCACCGGGGGACTGGTCCTGGAGATCTCCGGATCACAGGGCTCGGCCAAAGCTGCCGCCCTCAAGACGAGGCTCGTGGAGCAGCTGGGGGGCACCGGCATCAAGGTGCATTGCCCCCAGAAATTGGCCGAGTTCCGGGTGTGCGGGTTGACGGAGCTGGCGTCCGTGGAGGCGGTTCGGGGGGCCGTCGCGGCTCAGGGGGCTTGCGCGGCGGAAGATGTGTCGGTTGGCGCCAAGCGTCCGGACACCGCCGGGCTATTCTCCCTCTGGGTCCGCGCGCCCGTGGCAGCTGCTGCCAGACTGCTAAAGGCGTCCACCGTCGTGGTGGACTCCCTGGTGGCCCGCGTGGTGCCGCTCGCGCAGCGGAGGCTACAATGCTTCCGCTGTCTAGAGTTTGGCCACGTCAGGGCCAAGTGCAGCAGCGCCACCGACAGGAGCGGCGTGTGCTACCGCTGTGGTGGCGAGGGACACGCGGCGCGCTTCTGTGTGGCCCCCCCCGTCTGCCCGCTTTGCGCGGCAGCGGGCCTGCCCAGCGGGCATAGGATGGGAGGACCGTCTTGTCGGCCCCCTCCTGTGGCTCGCACCGGGGCTCGGAAGAGTAGGAGGTCGGCCCCGACGACATCCGGGGTGCGCTCCTCCCCGCCTGTGGGTGATGCCCCCGCGACTACCGCGACTACCGCGTCTCCGCCGCCGGTGTCCTCGCCGGAGGCTATGGAGACCGGTCCCCTGGCCTCTACATCTATGGCCGGGGCGGGCGCCGGTAAGAGGAAGGACCGCGAGGAGCCGGACGCTCCGGCTGGCGGCCCCCCTTCCTCGGCGCCCGGGGGGTCCCCCAGGTTGGGAGGGAAAAAGAAGAAGAGGGAGAAAGGGGGGAGCGGCCCGGAGCTCCCCCCCAGGGGGCCGCCGCCGGTTGGGAGGGAGGCCTTTCTAAAGGCCAAGGAGGTCCCTCCACCGCCGTGTGGGGATTCGGGTGAGGCGAGTGCGGCCGAGGCGCTGGAGTTGGCGCGCTCGGTCGCGGCCTCGTTCGGAGGTGCGTCCCATCTCCTGGACGGCGAGACGGAGCGTCTCGCGCCCCAAGCTACCATCGGGGGCGCGGAACAGCCAGCGGAGGAGTCGGGGGAGGCCGACGTTGAGACTCCTTAATGTCTCGCGGCCCCCCGATACTCCTCGTGAACGCGTGCCACTCCATGCGAGCGCACGACCTGCTTGAGCAGGCTCGCGTGGAGATGGGCGTCGGGCTGGCCGTCATCGCCGAGCCGTATCCGCTGGGGGACCGGTGTTTTCGGTCCACCAATCCGGATCGGCAAGTGGCGATGGCGTGGGAGATGGGACGGGGAGCCCCGTCGTGTTCGGTCGCCCAGCATGGGCGGGGCTGGATGGCGGTGAAGTGGGGAGGCCTCCTAGTGGTCGGCTGTTACCTGGCACCAAGATTCAGCGTCCCGGAGTTCGAGGACCGGCTGAACGAGGTGGGGGCGTTTCTAGCCCCCCAATTAGCTCAGCCAGTGGTCCTCCTGGGGGACTTTAACGCCCACGCTCGTGAGTGGGGCGCCCCCAGGACAGACCTCCGGGGCGAGGTGCTGCTCGAGTGGGCGGAGGCAATGGGGTTCGTGCTAAAGAACCCCTACGCAGTCACGACGTTCCGCGGGTCGCGGGGCGAGTCGGTTATCGACCTCGTCTGGGTTAACCCCGCGGCCGCGGCGATGACGTCTGACTGCTGGGTAGCGGAGGAGTCGGAGACTGGCTCCGACCACATGTACGTCATGTTGGCTACCTCCGCCGCCACGCCTCCCCCTCGAGCCGGTAAGCAGCCGCCGCGCTGGGCGCTCAAAGAGCTCGACGCTAGCGCGGCCCAGATGGCGTCCTCCGTCGTCGCCTGGCCTCCTTTGCCGGGCGACGTCCTCGACGACCCCTCTACCGGCGCCCTATGGCTCCGGCGTGCGTTGCAGAAGATCTGCGACGCCACTATGCCGCGAGTCGGGCCGCCGGGCGTGGGTCGGAGGTCGGTGTACTGGTGGTGCGCGGAGATCGCCGATCTTCGCGCCGCGAGTGTCGTCGCGCAACGCCGGTACACCAAGGCCCGCCGTTGGGATCCAAGGCGGGTCACGGAGGACCGGCTCCAGGAGCTGCGCTCCGCGTTTTCAGCGGCGCGCAGGGAGCTCCGTGGAGCCATAGCCCGGGCCAAAGCCCGTTCGTGCGAAGAGTTCCTCGCGACCCTCAACGAGGACCCTTGGGGGCGCCCGTACAAGGCCGTGTCGATCAAGCTCGGACCTTGGGCGCCCCCTGTCACAGAGGGCCTCGAACCCCGGTTTCTCCTGGAAGTCCTGTCGGCGCTGTTTCCCCCTCCTCCGGTCCCTGGGGAGGGTGGCGTCGACGCGTCGGGAGACCCGGGGTTGTCGTGGGGCACCGAGATAGCGGATGCCCCGAGGGTCACGGACGAGGAGCTCGCGTCCGCGGTGCTGCGAATGCGTTCGAAGAACGCTGCACCCGGACCGGACGGGGTGCCCGGGCGAGTCTGGGCCTGCGCGATGAGCGCCCTTGGGAGCGGCCTCAGGCGCGTGTTCGACGCCGCGCTGAGGACCGGGAGGTTTCCCCGCGCGTGGAAGGAAGCGAGGTTGGTGCTGCTGCGGAAGCCCGGAAAGCCCGCAGAGTCACCCTCGGCCTATCGGCCGATATGTCTCCTGGACGAGGCGGGCAAGCTCTTAGAGCGCGTTATAGCTGCCCGCCTCTTGGACCACCTCGGAGCCGCGGAGTTCCCGGATCTGTCTGACCGCCAATTCGGCTTCAGGCGGCAGCGATCGACAGTGGACGCCATTCTACTGGTCAGGTCGCTGTCGCGCCGGGCGGTCGAGGGGGGCGGTGTCAGCGTGGCGGTGTCTCTCGACATCGCCAACGCGTTCAACACCGTCTCCTGGGCGGCGATTGAGCGGGCGCTCGTGTTTCATGGCGTCCCGCTCTACCTTCGCCGCCTGATCTGGGATTACCTTCGCGGCCGGGTGGTCTCGTACGTCGGCCGAGACGGTGACGGGGTGGCTCACGTGCACCGCGGCGTGCCACAGGGGTCCGTTCTAGGGCCCCTGCTGTGGGACCTGGCATACGACGCGGTGTTGCGGGTGGAGATGCCATCGCCCGACGTGTCGCTCGTGTGCTACGCCGACGACACGCTGGTGGTGGCTTCCGGGCGGAAGTGGCTGGCGGCACTGGACCTCGCGGAGAGGGCACTGCGGCTCGTTATCCCCGCGATAGAGGCGCTCGGTCTGCGAGTCGCCTTCGATAAAACGGAGGCGATATGGCTCGCGGACAGGGTTGGGACTGGCATCCCCAACAGGGCGTCTCTGAGGGTCGGGGAGGCCTGCATCAGGGTCGGCCGATCGATGAAGTATCTCGGCCTGACCCTGGACACCTACTGGCGGTTCGCGCGTCACTTTCGGGTCCTGGGCCCCAGGTTGGAGCGACAGGTATTCGCCTTCGGGCGCATCATGCCCAACCTGGGAGGCCCGCACGAAGCGGTTCGGCGTCTTTATGTGACGGTCGTCCGGTCCATGGCGCTCTACGGAGCGCCGGTCTGGGCCGGCGACTTGGAGGGTTGTCGCGTGGGGCGAGACCTTCTCGCGAAGGTTCATCGCCGCGCGGTCCTCCGTGCCGTGCGGGCGTACCGCACGGTGTCACACGCCGAACTGTCGGCGTTGGGTGGGTCCCCACCATTCCATCTGCTCGCTGAGATGGAGGCGGAGGTGTACTTCGCCTCCCACGATCTCAGCGGAGCGAGGGACCCACTGGCGCCGGTAGGACCCGACGCGCGGGGCCAGGCCCGGCGACGCATGGGAGCCAAATGGATCGAGTGGCTCTCCCTCCCCGAACATCGGGAGGGTCGCGTCGTCGGGGCGCTCCTGCCCATTCTCGCTGAATGGGTGGGGCGCAGGTACGGCAGGCTCACCTTCCGCCTGACGCAGGTGATCACCGGAGTAGGATGCTTCGGGGATTACTTGTGTCGAATAGGGCGGGAGGCAACGTCGCAGTGCCACAGCTGCGGCCGGGGCGTCGAGGACTCGGCGGAGCACACTCTGGCCAGGTGCCCGGAGTGGCAGGACGACCGCCGGGTCCTTGAGCTGCAGCTCGGTCCCGACCTCTCGCTGCCGACGGTCGTGCGTCGGATGGCAGAGAGTCGGGACTGTTGGGAGGCCATGGCCTCCTTCTCCGAGGCCATAATGCTGGAGAAGGAGGAGGCGGAGAGGGACCGCGAGAGGGCGGGTTATCGCCCTCGTCGCGCGACCGCGAGGAGAGGGCGAGAGAGAGGATGACCCGGGGTCGGGGGAGGCCGTGTGGCGATTTAGTTGCGTAAATCGCCCCGCTCCCCCGGTTGTCAGGCCCCGGGCCGTTTCGAGTTACTCCCCCAATACGGGGAGTGGGAAGGGGCTGCGCCACGCAACGGGCGCGGCCGTTATGCCCGGTGCGCCCCCTCTGTGAGAGAGGGGGGCGTGTGCTAGCGGGCGGTGGAGTTGGAGGCGTGGCGGCCTCGTTGTTAGGGGCCGCCGCGGAGCGCGACGTGTAGCCGCCGTGGCCGGCGAGTTGTGGCAGTGAGCGAGCCAAGGCCGCGGCGGCGTCGCTGGGAAGGGAGAACGGGGGGGCCCATATCATGGGCCCCCCTCCTGGGGGAGCGGCAGTCAAACCGCTCCCATCAGAGCGATCGAGCTCTCGGGGCAAGACGGGCGGTCGATAGCGGGCCGCCCTGTAGGCGTTTTAGTCAGCCGCCCGGCCGAGGTGTCCGCCGGGTGTTTCTCTAACACCCGGTCGCCGAAAGGCCCCCTCGGTTAGGGCGGCTTGGGCGGCCCTGAAGGCCGTCAGCGCCCCGGCCCGGTCGCAAGCGTAATCACGCGGCGACCGGGTAGGAGTTCGATCGCGGGGTCGTGGGGTGGGGGTGTCGGGGGACACCACCCGCCCTAGAAGCAACGACCCTGGAAGAGGCGACGCGGGCGCGTGATCCGTCGCGCGTCGCCGGTCCCGGAGACCATTGCTGGGGGAGGTTATGATACTCCCCCAGGGACGACCCCGTTGAGGGGACCTCGCGCGGTGCCGCACGAAGCGCAGGGGGGGAGGGTAGCGAACGTATCGCTAGTTTGATCTCGCGCAAAAATCCCTCCCCTCAGGCGCGCGGCTCCGCGCGCGAGGTAGATCACCTTGGTGGTTTTAGTGGGTTCGAGTCCCACATAACCCCCTGCCCGCCCCCGCGGGTGGGGGGTATCCGTGGGGATTTCCACCAAGTAAAAAAAAAAAAAAAAAAAAAAAGGTTAGGTTAGGTGCGGGCCTTGACGGACCAAGCGCACACCCTCGGGGAGTGCCTCCACGTCAAGGAGCGGGAGCTCGAATTTCTGCGCGGAAAGTACGCCCGCCTCGAGGCGCGGGCGAGGATGAAGGGTGTGGACGTGACGGAGGCGGAGGCGATGCCTTTCCACCCGTCCGTCCCGCTGCCCACCCGCGCGGAGCTCCTCCCGTCCTGCGTGCCCCCCTGGACGGACGCCGATGCCCGGCCGGAGCCTACTCCGGGGCCCTCGTCGGCGGCGAGGCCTGATCCCCTGCCGGCTGAGTCGGAGGGAGGCGGCGCTGCCGCAAAGAAGAAGAAGAAGAGGAGGAGGGAGCCTTCCCCCCCGTCCTTGCCCTCGACGTCGGGCCCTCCACCCCATGACGCCGGCGCTCCCGCCGAACAACCGTGGGACGCCGTTTTGCGCCGGATGGAGGAGCTCGAGAGGCGCGTCGACGCGCGTCTTCTGGCCCTGGGCAGGGTCTTGGATCGTGGCGAGCCGGCGTTGGGGTCGGCTGCTGGGGACGGGGCTGGGGCCCCTTCCCGTGCCGAGAAGAGGGGGGCGGGGAAAAAAGCGGGTGCCCGCAATCCCGCTGGTGGACCCGGGGGCGCGCCTTCGGGCGGCCCCGAATGTACTCCCCCTCCCGCCCCGCCGCCTCCTTCGGACAAGAAGGAGGTCGGGCCTCCCTCGGCCCCGTCGCCCCGCGATCCGGCGATGGCTGGGGCTGGGAAGAAGAAGGGGAAGGGGCTGCCGGGGGCTGCTCCTTCGGGCTCCGGTGCCGTGGGCGGTGGGGACGGTATCCCACCCCAGCGGACCCCCACGCAGGCCAGGCGGGAAAGAAAAAGGGCCGCGAAAGCCGCCAAGAAGGCGGCCGCTGCCGCCGCCGCGTCGGGAGCGCCTGGCGCGTCGGGCGCCCGGATCCCGGCCCCCGGGTCCCGGGTTGCCTCTCAGAGCACTTGGGCCCAGGTCGTCAGCCGCGGGGCCAAGAGGAGGGCGGCCAAAGCGGCGGTTGGGAGCGGCGGTGGGAGTGGGACAGGAAGGGGGGCTGCAGCGACGTCGGCTCCCCAACGGTCTGGCGCACCCGGACCGACCCCGGTCACGATCCCGCGTACCCCCAGAACAGCAGCGGTGGCTATCACCGCCCCTGCGGGGGGGGAGGAGGATTTCTCCACGCGGGTCGCCGGCGCGATGGCGGCCATTAAGGTCGCCGACCTCGGCATTACGTCCATGCGACCGAGGCGCGCCGTCACCGGGGGACTGGTCCTGGAGATCTCCGGATCACAGGGCTCGGCCAAAGCTGCCGCCCTCAAGACGAGGCTCGTGGAGCAGCTGGGGGGCACCGGCATCAAGGTGCATTGCCCCCAGAAATTGGCCGAGTTCCGGGTGTGCGGGTTGACGGAGCTGGCGTCCGTGGAGGCGGTTCGGGGGGCCGTCGCGGCTCAGGGGGCTTGCGCGGCGGAAGATGTGTCGGTTGGCGCCAAGCGTCCGGACACCGCCGGGCTATTCTCCCTCTGGGTCCGCGCGCCCGTGGCAGCTGCTGCCAGACTGCTAAAGGCGTCCACCGTCGTGGTGGACTCCCTGGTGGCCCGCGTGGTGCCGCTCGCGCAGCGGAGGCTACAATGCTTCCGCTGTCTAGAGTTTGGCCACGTCAGGGCCAAGTGCAGCAGCGCCACCGACAGGAGCGGCGTGTGCTACCGCTGTGGTGGCGAGGGACACGCGGCGCGCTTCTGTGTGGCCCCCCCCGTCTGCCCGCTTTGCGCGGCAGCGGGCCTGCCCAGCGGGCATAGGATGGGAGGACCGTCTTGTCGGCCCCCTCCTGTGGCTCGCACCGGGGCTCGGAAGAGTAGGAGGTCGGCCCCGACGACATCCGGGGTGCGCTCCTCCCCGCCTGTGGGTGATGCCCCCGCGACTACCGCGACTACCGCGTCTCCGCCGCCGGTGTCCTCGCCGGAGGCTATGGAGACCGGTCCCCTGGCCTCTACATCTATGGCCGGGGCGGGCGCCGGTAAGAGGAAGGACCGCGAGGAGCCGGACGCTCCGGCTGGCGGCCCCCCTTCCTCGGCGCCCGGGGGGTCCCCCAGGTTGGGAGGGAAAAAGAAGAAGAGGGAGAAAGGGGGGAGCGGCCCGGAGCTCCCCCCCAGGGGGCCGCCGCCGGTTGGGAGGGAGGCCTTTCTAAAGGCCAAGGAGGTCCCTCCACCGCCGTGTGGGGATTCGGGTGAGGCGAGTGCGGCCGAGGCGCTGGAGTTGGCGCGCTCGGTCGCGGCCTCGTTCGGAGGTGCGTCCCATCTCCTGGACGGCGAGACGGAGCGTCTCGCGCCCCAAGCTACCATCGGGGGCGCGGAACAGCCAGCGGAGGAGTCGGGGGAGGCCGACGTTGAGACTCCTTAATGTCTCGCGGCCCCCCGATACTCCTCGTGAACGCGTGCCACTCCATGCGAGCGCACGACCTGCTTGAGCAGGCTCGCGTGGAGATGGGCGTCGGGCTGGCCGTCATCGCCGAGCCGTATCCGCTGGGGGACCGGTGTTTTCGGTCCACCAATCCGGATCGGCAAGTGGCGATGGCGTGGGAGATGGGACGGGGAGCCCCGTCGTGTTCGGTCGCCCAGCATGGGCGGGGCTGGATGGCGGTGAAGTGGGGAGGCCTCCTAGTGGTCGGCTGTTACCTGGCACCAAGATTCAGCGTCCCGGAGTTCGAGGACCGGCTGAACGAGGTGGGGGCGTTTCTAGCCCCCCAATTAGCTCAGCCAGTGGTCCTCCTGGGGGACTTTAACGCCCACGCTCGTGAGTGGGGCGCCCCCAGGACAGACCTCCGGGGCGAGGTGCTGCTCGAGTGGGCGGAGGCAATGGGGTTCGTGCTAAAGAACCCCTACGCAGTCACGACGTTCCGCGGGTCGCGGGGCGAGTCGGTTATCGACCTCGTCTGGGTTAACCCCGCGGCCGCGGCGATGACGTCTGACTGCTGGGTAGCGGAGGAGTCGGAGACTGGCTCCGACCACATGTACGTCATGTTGGCTACCTCCGCCGCCACGCCTCCCCCTCGAGCCGGTAAGCAGCCGCCGCGCTGGGCGCTCAAAGAGCTCGACGCTAGCGCGGCCCAGATGGCGTCCTCCGTCGTCGCCTGGCCTCCTTTGCCGGGCGACGTCCTCGACGACCCCTCTACCGGCGCCCTATGGCTCCGGCGTGCGTTGCAGAAGATCTGCGACGCCACTATGCCGCGAGTCGGGCCGCCGGGCGTGGGTCGGAGGTCGGTGTACTGGTGGTGCGCGGAGATCGCCGATCTTCGCGCCGCGAGTGTCGTCGCGCAACGCCGGTACACCAAGGCCCGCCGTTGGGATCCAAGGCGGGTCACGGAGGACCGGCTCCAGGAGCTGCGCTCCGCGTTTTCAGCGGCGCGCAGGGAGCTCCGTGGAGCCATAGCCCGGGCCAAAGCCCGTTCGTGCGAAGAGTTCCTCGCGACCCTCAACGAGGACCCTTGGGGGCGCCCGTACAAGGCCGTGTCGATCAAGCTCGGACCTTGGGCGCCCCCTGTCACAGAGGGCCTCGAACCCCGGTTTCTCCTGGAAGTCCTGTCGGCGCTGTTTCCCCCTCCTCCGGTCCCTGGGGAGGGTGGCGTCGACGCGTCGGGAGACCCGGGGTTGTCGTGGGGCACCGAGATAGCGGATGCCCCGAGGGTCACGGACGAGGAGCTCGCGTCCGCGGTGCTGCGAATGCGTTCGAAGAACGCTGCACCCGGACCGGACGGGGTGCCCGGGCGAGTCTGGGCCTGCGCGATGAGCGCCCTTGGGAGCGGCCTCAGGCGCGTGTTCGACGCCGCGCTGAGGACCGGGAGGTTTCCCCGCGCGTGGAAGGAAGCGAGGTTGGTGCTGCTGCGGAAGCCCGGAAAGCCCGCAGAGTCACCCTCGGCCTATCGGCCGATATGTCTCCTGGACGAGGCGGGCAAGCTCTTAGAGCGCGTTATAGCTGCCCGCCTCTTGGACCACCTCGGAGCCGCGGAGTTCCCGGATCTGTCTGACCGCCAATTCGGCTTCAGGCGGCAGCGATCGACAGTGGACGCCATTCTACTGGTCAGGTCGCTGTCGCGCCGGGCGGTCGAGGGGGGCGGTGTCAGCGTGGCGGTGTCTCTCGACATCGCCAACGCGTTCAACACCGTCTCCTGGGCGGCGATTGAGCGGGCGCTCGTGTTTCATGGCGTCCCGCTCTACCTTCGCCGCCTGATCTGGGATTACCTTCGCGGCCGGGTGGTCTCGTACGTCGGCCGAGACGGTGACGGGGTGGCTCACGTGCACCGCGGCGTGCCACAGGGGTCCGTTCTAGGGCCCCTGCTGTGGGACCTGGCATACGACGCGGTGTTGCGGGTGGAGATGCCATCGCCCGACGTGTCGCTCGTGTGCTACGCCGACGACACGCTGGTGGTGGCTTCCGGGCGGAAGTGGCTGGCGGCACTGGACCTCGCGGAGAGGGCACTGCGGCTCGTTATCCCCGCGATAGAGGCGCTCGGTCTGCGAGTCGCCTTCGATAAAACGGAGGCGATATGGCTCGCGGACAGGGTTGGGACTGGCATCCCCAACAGGGCGTCTCTGAGGGTCGGGGAGGCCTGCATCAGGGTCGGCCGATCGATGAAGTATCTCGGCCTGACCCTGGACACCTACTGGCGGTTCGCGCGTCACTTTCGGGTCCTGGGCCCCAGGTTGGAGCGACAGGTATTCGCCTTCGGGCGCATCATGCCCAACCTGGGAGGCCCGCACGAAGCGGTTCGGCGTCTTTATGTGACGGTCGTCCGGTCCATGGCGCTCTACGGAGCGCCGGTCTGGGCCGGCGACTTGGAGGGCTGTCGCGTGGGGCGAGACCTTCTCGCGAAGGTTCATCGCCGCGCGGTCCTCCGTGCCGTGCGGGCGTACCGCACGGTGTCACACGCCGAACTGTCGGCGTTGGGTGGGTCCCCACCATTCCATCTGCTCGCTGAGATGGAGGCGGAGGTGTACTTCGCCTCCCACGATCTCAGCGGAGCGAGGGACCCACTGGCGCCGGTAGGACCCGACGCGCGGGGCCAGGCCCGGCGACGCATGGGAGCCAAATGGATCGAGTGGCTCTCCCTCCCCGAACATCGGGAGGGTCGCGTCGTCGGGGCGCTCCTGCCCATTCTCGCTGAATGGGTGGGGCGCAGGTACGGCAGGCTCACCTTCCGCCTGACGCAGGTGATCACCGGAGTAGGATGCTTCGGGGATTACTTGTGTCGAATAGGGCGGGAGGCAACGTCGCAGTGCCACAGCTGCGGCCGGGGCGTCGAGGACTCGGCGGAGCACACTCTGGCCAGGTGCCCGGAGTGGCAGGACGACCGCCGGGTCCTTGAGCTGCAGCTCGGTCCCGACCTCTCGCTGCCGACGGTCGTGCGTCGGATGGCAGAGAGTCGGGACTGTTGGGAGGCCATGGCCTCCTTCTCCGAGGCCATAATGCTGGAGAAGGAGGAGGCGGAGAGGGACCGCGAGAGGGCGGGTTATCGCCCTCGTCGCGCGACCGCGAGGAGAGGGCGAGAGAGAGGATGACCCGGGGTCGGGGGAGGCCGTGTGGCGATTTAGTTGCGTAAATCGCCCCGCTCCCCCGGTTGTCAGGCCCCGGGCCGTTTCGAGTTACTCCCCCAATACGGGGAGTGGGAAGGGGCTGCGCCACGCAACGGGCGCGGCCGTTATGCCCGGTGCGCCCCCTCTGTGAGAGAGGGGGGCGTGTGCTAGCGGGCGGTGGAGTTGGAGGCGTGGCGGCCTCGTTGTTAGGGGCCGCCGCGGAGCGCGACGTGTAGCCGCCGTGGCCGGCGAGTTGTGGCAGTGAGCGAGCCAAGGCCGCGGCGGCGTCGCTGGGAAGGGAGAACGGGGGGGCCCATATCATGGGCCCCCCTCCTGGGGGAGCGGCAGTCAAACCGCTCCCATCAGAGCGATCGAGCTCTCGGGGCAAGACGGGCGGTCGATAGCGGGCCGCCCTGTAGGCGTTTTAGTCAGCCGCCCGGCCGAGGTGTCCGCCGGGTGTTTCTCTAACACCCGGTCGCCGAAAGGCCCCCTCGGTTAGGGCGGCTTGGGCGGCCCTGAAGGCCGTCAGCGCCCCGGCCCGGTCGCAAGCGTAATCACGCGGCGACCGGGTAGGAGTTCGATCGCGGGGTCGTGGGGTGGGGGTGTCGGGGGACACCACCCGCCCTAGAAGCAACGACCCTGGAAGAGGCGACGCGGGCGCGTGATCCGTCGCGCGTCGCCGGTCCCGGAGACCATTGCTGGGGGAGGTTATGATACTCCCCCAGGGACGACCCCGTTGAGGGGACCTCGCGCGGTGCCGCACGAAGCGCAGGGGGGGAGGGTAGCGAACGTATCGCTAGTTTGATCTCGCGCAAAAATCCCTCCCCTCAGGCGCGCGGCTCCGCGCGCGAGGTAGATCACCTTGGTGGTTTTAGTGGGTTCGAGTCCCACATAACCCCCTGCCCGCCCCCGCGGGTGGGGGGTATCCGTGGGGATTTCCACCAAGTAAAAAAAAAAAAAAAAAAAAAAAGGTTAGGTTAGGTCTCTCTCCAGTGTCGACCGCCTTGACGTGGCGAGAGGGCTCCGGGGTAGCGGCGACGCCCCACGTCGGGCGATATGAGGGGGCTCCGTTCCTCTTCTATCGGCCGTCGGGGGGTGCTGCTGCCCTGGCCAAGGGTCGGCAACCCCTGTGGAGCGTGCGCGATTCCGCGCGCCGTGGGCCCCGGGTAGGTTGGTGCTTCCTTCCTGCCCTGGGACCGCGGGGTGCGCGCGACGCCGCTCCACCCTCTTCTCCCAAATATCATCCGCGAACCCCGCTCGGGGTGGGCGCGATTCGGAGTTCCGTTCGAAGGTGGCCCTCGGGAGAAAAGGGGCATCACGGCCTCGCCCGAGCAGCGCGCGAGCACGGCGACGTGTGCGGGATGGCTACCAGGGTAGGGGAACGTCGTGGGGTTTCGTTCGGGGCGGGTACCCGCCCTTCTCTACCCCGGGAGGTTACGGCGACATATGTTCGTGCCCCCGGCCGAGGTAAGATTAGGGGGGATGATTCGTCGGGACGTTATGCGCAGCAAATATGCTGCGTGTTCTGCCGCCATCCGGGATGTTGGCTGGCCCGCGAAAACGGGGTGGGCTCGTTTGGGGCTTCGTTCGGGGAAGGGTTCCTCCTTTCTGTCAGCCCCGGGGAGCGCAAGGCGACAAGCGAAAGCTTATGTTCGGGCCACCGGCCTAGGCGGGCAGTTAGGGGATGACTCGCCGGGACGTTATACGTAGCAAGGCAGCTACGTGGGTTGCCACCATCCGGTATGTTGGTTGGCCCGCGAAAACGGGGTGGGTCCGTTTGGGGCTTCGATCGGGGAAGGGTTCCCGCCCCTACCGACCCCGGGCACGCGCGTACTGTACCCGGGCCCGGCCGAGGATGGTGGGGAGCGGATGAATTCGTCGGACGTCGCGCAGCTGTAGGGCTGCGTGGGGCGGCCACCTCCCGGTATGTTGGTTGGCCCGCGAGAATGGGGTGGGTCCGTTTGGGGCTTCGTTCGGGGAAGGGTTCCTCCTCTCTGCCAGCCCCGGGGAGTGCAAGGCGACAAGCGAAAGCTTTATGTTCGAGCCACCGGCCTAGGCGGGCAGTTAGGGGATGACTCGCCGGGACGTTATACGTAGCAAGGCAGCTGCGTGGGTTGCCACCATCCGGTATGTTGGTGAGCCCGCGGGGGGTTGGGGTGGGACGCAACTCCCTGGGTGGTAGTCAAACCAGATAGCTCCCCTATAGGGAGTTGTCTTCGGGTGGGTTACTTGGGTTTTATTTTCAGGTTCGGTCGCAAGAGGATGGGGGGCTTATTGGGATCTTCCGCGGACCCCGCTCGGGGTGGGCTTAGGTGGGGGTAGATTCGAAGGGGCCGAGGGTGGAATACCCCTCCAGAGACGACGGGAACTCGCCTGAGGGGGACACTAGCTCTCGGGCTGGAGTTACACCGGTCGTTCGTACTGTCGCTGGGGGGCCGGCTTCCGCGTCGCGGGGGTGGGGTGGGCGCTGCGTGACCGTAGGGCTACAAATCCGCGGGGTAGGGTAGGCGTAGCTCTCCTGAGACGACGGAAGTCTCACCTTCGGGTTGGGAGCAACGCCGTACGTCGGCTCGTCGCAGGAGGACTCGGCAACCGCGCGCGGGCTGCGGCTCCCTGCACGCTCGATGTGCAGGTAATATAATTGCTGATCGGCCGGGGGGTGGACGACTCGGGGGTGCGTCTAGGACATCGTGCTCCAACGTCCGCGGGGTGGGTAGGCGACAGTCCCTTCGAGACGACGGGAACTCGCCCGAGGGGGACACTAGCCCTCGGACTGGAGTTACACCGTATCGCCGGTTCGTCGCTGAGGGACTCGGCTTCCGCGAGCGGTGGGGGGTGGGGCGCACGCTACGGGGGCTGCGAGGGCGGTAGGACTGATGGGACCCCTATGGGAACCATCCTCTCTTTTTGGGGGGTTGGGGGGGTTTTATTTTCAGGTTCGGTCGCAAGAGGATTGGGGGGTTGGGGCTCTTCCGCGGACCCCGCTCGGGGTGGGCGCGTTTCGGGGGATGATCGGTGACGGCCGCCCGGATCGTTCGCGAAGGTCGTCAGGGGGGCAAACGTCGAGGGGCTCGCGGGGTTGGATCCTTGCTCCCTGTCCGGCATATCAACAATGGGGCTTGGGCGGGGAGCAGTTGGATGTCGCGGGACGGTCCACACCTCTCACTTCGCGAGGGGGTGGAACGGGCGGGATGGACGCCGTGGGGCTTCGTTCGGGGTGGACCTACTCCCTGCTCTCCAGTTTCAGCCTATGGGGAGGAGTGGGGGGTAGAGGTCGCGCGCGACCGGCCCGCGGCTTCGCTCCGGAGAGTGTTGGAGGCTGTCTGCGGGCGGGGGGGGAGGGGCGGTCGGGGGCATCGGGGGTGGGGGTCCCCCAGAGACGACGGAAGTCTCGCCTTCGGGCTGGGAGCAACGCCGTACGACGGTTCGTCACTGGGGGATTCGGCTTCCGCGCGCGAACGGCGGCTCCCTGCACGCTCGTTGTGCAGGTAATATAATTGCTGATCCGTTGGGAGGGTGGGCGTTTCGTAGGGCGTAAGGGCAAATCGCGGGGTGGGCGAAGTTCCCCGGAGACGACGGGAACTCACACGGGGGGGACACTAGCTCCCGTTAGTACACCGTACGTCGGTTCGTCGCCGGGGGATTCGGCTTCCGCGCGCGGGCGGCGGCTCGTCTCGCAAGCCGTTGCGGGGCGATGTCGAACCGTCGGGAGGTGGGCGCTGCGCTACGGGGGCATCGTCTGCGGGGTGGCGCGTAGTCGATCGGTTCCTAAGGAACCAAAACTTAGGGGGGAATTATTTTCAGGTACTCGGGAACGATGCGGGCACGCTCCCTGTGATGCTTCCGTTGAACGGGGGGCCAGCAATGTAGTAGGGCTGCGGAAAAGGTGACGTGCGCAGGTACGGTGACCCGAGTAGGGAGACGCGCTGAGAACGGCCCTGAAAAGGCACCTATACGGCCTGTCGACATGTTGCCCGAGTACCGGCCCCAATCGGCGCTGTCAACCCGGACCTCGGGGCTAGCAGGGTGCTATCAGGCCCGCCAGCTGGGAAGTAGCTTAGGGTAAGGGGGGCTGAAATTATCAGGCTCTTAGCGTAGGGAAGGGGGGTACCAGAATAGAAGTAGCCCGCTGGGCGCTCAGTGCAGGGACTGGAGCGTCGCATGCTGAAGGGCGGCGATGGGGTTTGGGGGGGGTTGGGCAGGGGTGACGCGTGTACGTGGCCAACATCGTCACCTTGTGTAGTGTGCCCGTTGGGGGACTCGCTTCCTTCGGGCAGGGAAAATCTTTGGCGCGGGACATGGGCCGGCCTATACTCCCGTGCTTCGGCCGCCGTGGAGGTTTTGTGGGGGGGGTAGATTCCCGACCATCCCCATAACTCCCAGACCTCCCCTGAGGTCGGGGGTGTCTAAGCCCAAAGACTTCCTCCACGTTAATATAAAAAAAATACCTCTCTCCAGTGCCGACCGCCTTGACGTGGCGAGAGGGCTCCGGGGTAGCGGCGACGCCCCACGTCGGGCGATATGAGGGGGCTCCGTTCCTCTTCTATCGGCCGTCGGGGGGTGCTGCTGCCCTGGCCAAGGGTCGGCAACCCCTGTGGAGCGTGCGCGATTCCGCGCGCCGTGGGCCCCGGGTAGGTTGGTGCTTCCTTCCTGCCCTGGGACCGCGGGGTGCGCGCGACGCCGCTCCACCCTCTTCTCCCAAATATCATCCGCGAACCCCGCTCGGGGTGGGCGCGATTCGGAGTTCCGTTCGAAGGTGGCCCTCGGGAGAAAAGGGGCATCACGGCCTCGCCCGAGCAGCGCGCGAGCACGGCGACGTGTGCGGGATGGCTACCAGGGTAGGGGAACGTCGTGGGGTTTCGTTCGGGGCGGGTACCCGCCCTTCTCTACCCCGGGAGGTTACGGCGACATATGTTCGTGCCCCCGGCCGAGGTAAGATTAGGGGGGATGATTCGTCGGGACGTTATGCGCAGCAAATATGCTGCGTGTTCTGCCGCCATCCGGGATGTTGGCTGGCCCGCGAAAACGGGGTGGGCTCGTTTGGGGCTTCGTTCGGGGAAGGGTTCCTCCTTTCTGTCAGCCCCGGGGAGCGCAAGGCGACAAGCGAAAGCTTATGTTCGGGCCACCGGCCTAGGCGGGCAGTTAGGGGATGACTCGCCGGGACGTTATACGTAGCAAGGCAGCTACGTGGGTTGCCACCATCCGGTATGTTGGTTGGCCCGCGAAAACGGGGTGGGTCCGTTTGGGGCTTCGATCGGGGAAGGGTTCCCGCCCCTACCGACCCCGGGCACGCGCGTACTGTACCCGGGCCCGGCCGAGGATGGTGGGGAGCGGATGAATTCGTCGGACGTCGCGCAGCTGTAGGGCTGCGTGGGGCGGCCACCTCCCGGTATGTTGGTTGGCCCGCGAGAATGGGGTGGGTCCGTTTGGGGCTTCGTTCGGGGAAGGGTTCCTCCTCTCTGCCAGCCCCGGGGAGTGCAAGGCGACAAGCGAAAGCTTTATGTTCGAGCCACCGGCCTAGGCGGGCAGTTAGGGGATGACTCGCCGGGACGTTATACGTAGCAAGGCAGCTGCGTGGGTTGCCACCATCCGGTATGTTGGTGAGCCCGCGGGGGGTTGGGGTGGGACGCAACTCCCTGGGTGGTAGTCAAACCAGATAGCTCCCCTATAGGGAGTTGTCTTCGGGTGGGTTACTTGGGTTTTATTTTCAGGTTCGGTCGCAAGAGGATGGGGGGCTTATTGGGATCTTCCGCGGACCCCGCTCGGGGTGGGCTTAGGTGGGGGTAGATTCGAAGGGGCCGAGGGTGGAATACCCCTCCAGAGACGACGGGAACTCGCCTGAGGGGGACACTAGCTCTCGGGCTGGAGTTACACCGGTCGTTCGTACTGTCGCTGGGGGGCCGGCTTCCGCGTCGCGGGGGTGGGGTGGGCGCTGCGTGACCGTAGGGCTACAAATCCGCGGGGTAGGGTAGGCGTAGCTCTCCTGAGACGACGGAAGTCTCACCTTCGGGTTGGGAGCAACGCCGTACGTCGGCTCGTCGCAGGAGGACTCGGCAACCGCGCGCGGGCTGCGGCTCCCTGCACGCTCGATGTGCAGGTAATATAATTGCTGATCGGCCGGGGGGTGGACGACTCGGGGGTGCGTCTAGGACATCGTGCTCCAACGTCCGCGGGGTGGGTAGGCGACAGTCCCTTCGAGACGACGGGAACTCGCCCGAGGGGGACACTAGCCCTCGGACTGGAGTTACACCGTATCGCCGGTTCGTCGCTGAGGGACTCGGCTTCCGCGAGCGGTGGGGGGTGGGGCGCACGCTACGGGGGCTGCGAGGGCGGTAGGACTGATGGGACCCCTATGGGAACCATCCTCTCTTTTTGGGGGGTTGGGGGGGTTTTATTTTCAGGTTCGGTCGCAAGAGGATTGGGGGGTTGGGGCTCTTCCGCGGACCCCGCTCGGGGTGGGCGCGTTTCGGGGGATGATCGGCGACGGCCGCCCGGATCGTTCGCGAAGGTCGTCAGGGGGGCAAACGTCGAGGGGCTCGCGGGGTTGGATCCTTGCTCCCTGTCCGGCATATCAACAATGGGGCTTGGGCGGGGAGCAGTTGGATGTCGCGGGACGGTCCACACCTCTCACTTCGCGAGGGGGTGGAACGGGCGGGATGGACGCCGTGGGGCTTCGTTCGGGGTGGACCTACTCCCTGCTCTCCAGTTTCAGCCTATGGGGAGGAGTGGGGGGTAGAGGTCGCGCGCGACCGGCCCGCGGCTTCGCTCCGGAGAGTGTTGGAGGCTGTCTGCGGGCGGGGGGGGAGGGGCGGTCGGGGGCATCGGGGGTGGGGGTCCCCCAGAGACGACGGAAGTCTCGCCTTCGGGCTGGGAGCAACGCCGTACGACGGTTCGTCACTGGGGGATTCGGCTTCCGCGCGCGAACGGCGGCTCCCTGCACGCTCGTTGTGCAGGTAATATAATTGCTGATCCGTTGGGAGGGTGGGCGTTTCGTAGGGCGTAAGGGCAAATCGCGGGGTGGGCGAAGTTCCCCGGAGACGACGGGAACTCACACGGGGGGGACACTAGCTCCCGTTAGTACACCGTACGTCGGTTCGTCGCCGGGGGATTCGGCTTCCGCGCGCGGGCGGCGGCTCGTCTCGCAAGCCGTTGCGGGGCGATGTCGAACCGTCGGGAGGTGGGCGCTGCGCTACGGGGGCATCGTCTGCGGGGTGGCGCGTAGTCGATCGGTTCCTAAGGAACCAAAACTTAGGGGGGAATTATTTTCAGGTACTCGGGAACGATGCGGGCACGCTCCCTGTGATGCTTCCGTTGAACGGGGGGCCAGCAATGTAGTAGGGCTGCGGAAAAGGTGACGTGCGCAGGTACGGTGACCCGAGTAGGAAGACGCGCTGAGAACGGCCCTGAAAAGGCACCTATACGGCCTGTCGACATGTTGCCCGAGTACCGGCCCCAATCGGCGCTGTCAACCCGGACCTCGGGGCTAGCAGGGTGCTATCAGGCCCGCCAGCTGGGAAGTAGCTTAGGGTAAGGGGGGCTGAAATTATCAGGCTCTTAGCGTAGGGAAGGGGGGTACCAGAATAGAAGTAGCCCGCTGGGCGCTCAGTGCAGGGACTGGAGCGTCGCATGCTGAAGGGCGGCGATGGGGTTTGGGGGGGGTTGGGCAGGGGTGACGCGTGTACGTGGCCAACATCGTCACCTTGTGTAGTGTGCCCGTTGGGGGACTCGCTTCCTTCGGGCAGGGAAAATCTTTGGCGCGGGACATGGGCCGGCCTATACTCCCGTGCTTCGGCCGCCGTGGAGGTTTTGTGGGGGGGGTAGATTCCCGACCATCCCCATAACTCCCAGACCTCCCCTGAGGTCGGGGGTGTCTAAGCCCAAAGACTTCCTCCACGTTAATATAAAAAAATACCCCTCTCTGGGGTCGACCACCTTGACGTGGTGAGAGGGCAGTAGGGCGGTGGCTATGCTCCGTGTCGGGCGGTAGAGTTGGGTACCTGTTCCCTTCGCTTCCGGCCGGCAGGGGGTGCGGCCGTCCTAGCCAAGAGTCGACCATCCCAAGGAACACTTACACGCATCGCGGGTTCGTGGGGGGGGGCCGGTGGGCCCTCCCCGTTTCTTCGCTTACGGGGGGCCGGGTGGGGCCTTCCGGCCTGTCCTCGGACCGGCGATGCACTTACACAACACACTCCTTACACATACACATCCTTTCCCCTTTGCGTAGTTTCTGGGAGCCGCCGGGCGGGGGGCCGTCGCCCTTTAAGACACTTTTATGGAATGGACAAAATAGAAGAAGCCTCGGAACCTACGCCGCTATCGGGGGGTAATCGCCCGACTCAGTTTGGCCCAGTCAGCAGCCACTCTGAAGTAAGACATCAGACTGATGACGCCGAGTTGGTGCCTCGGACCGGCGTCACTGGTGATGGGGAGGGTATGTTGCCACCCCACCCAGAAGAAGCCACAGAAGCAGGACTGGCTTTTTATCACTCCATGGACGACGAGTTTATGAACAGAGAGAGAGAGGGTTCCGGATGTGGGGGTGGCAATCCAGCCACTTCCCACGAAGGGCCCTCGAGCGCTGAGGGCGGTTCGATCGCGGACTCGGGGACACTTGTTGCTCCCGAGATCCTGCGGGTCCGTCGCGCAGACACCGCTACGGAGGCGGATCGGGCGGAGAGCCCGACGTTCGCAGCCTCGGAGGCGGAGTGGGAGGACGTCGTGAGCGAGACGCCTAACATCTCGCGCTCACGGATCGGGGGTGCTCCGCGTACGGCGCCACTTAACACCAGAGGTGTGCCGTACGTGAGGAGCGTGGAGCTGAAGGCGACCGCGGAGGTCCGACAGTTGCTCGGGCTCCACAAGGAGGTCGCCGAGCTCCTGAGCCGGCTGGACTCGAGCGCCGTGTCCATCGCGCCGTCGTCGCGAGGCGCGTCGCCCGCCGGCTCTGCCCGGTCGGGGGTGTCAACGCTGCGCGCTGGCTTGACGCCCGGGGAGCCCCTCGTCGTGTTGGAGAGGTGCGACGCGCTCGTGGCGACTGACGAGCCAGTCGTGATCTCCTCCGACGACGAGGAGGAGGGAGGAAGGCTGGGCACCGCGGTGCTCGGGCCGTCGGGGGGGGGCGTCGTGGAGGCGCCCGCGGACGCCGCGGGGACGACCATGGAGGTCGACGCCCCGACTGATGGCGAGAGTGACGGCGGCGGTTCCGTCGTGGGGAGAGTGCGGCGTGAAGGTGAGGCCGGGGCTCGCCGCCGAATCGAGTCGGGCACGGAGGAGGACGGCCCTGCTGGGTCCGGTGACGTCGGTGCGGGCTGCCTGGACGCCCCCTTGCCGTCTTCTGACGGGGGCACCGACACGGGCGCGAGACCCGGCTTTGTCCCGGGCAAGCGGGGAAGGAAGCCCGGGGTTTGGACGGACCCAAAAAGGTTGGGTCCAGGAATGAAAGCCCTACCGACACGGTCGGAGCTCCGCGACTGGGCAGAGACGATGTCGGTGGGCGGTCTTGCGGGACAGGCGCAGCGAGAGCTGGACGCGGTCGCCGCGACTATCAGCGCGGCGAAACATCTGAAGACAACAGATACGCGCGCTGTTAGGATCGCGATTAGGCGCGCGTCCGCTCTCGCGGCAGAATTGACCGGCAGAGCCGAGAGGGGCGAGAACCCCGATAAGCCGGCACGGGAGGTGGTGTTCCGCCAGGGGATGTGGGAAATCAAATCCCACAAGCTGGCGACGCAGGTGCGGGCCCTGACGGCACAGGCCCATACACTGGGAGAGTGCCTGCATGTCAGGGAGAGGGAACTGGAGTTCCTGCGCGGAAAATACGCCCGCCTAGAAACGCGGGCGTCCCTCAAAGGTGTGGACGTGACGGAGTCGGAGGCTATGTCCTTCCATCCGTCCGTCCCCCTTCCAACACGCGCGGAGCTCCTCCCGCCCTGTTTGCCCCCCTGGACGGACGCCGGTGCCCCGCCACCACCATCATCGGTGGCTACTCCGGGGCCCTTATCGGCTGCGAGGCCCGATCCCCTTCCCGACGAGGCGGCCGGGGGCGGCTCCGGCGTCAAGAAGAAGAAGAAGAGGAGACGGGAGGCGTCACCTCCGCCCTCGACTCCGATCTTGGACCCTCCATCCCGAGGCGCCGGTGCCGCTACTGCCGAGCAGCCGTGGGACGCCGTGTTGCGCCGGATGGAGGAGCTGGAGAGACGGGTAGATTCGCGTCTCCTGGCCCTGGGCAAGGTCCTGGGTCGTGGGGGGTCGACGCTGGGGTCGGCTGTTGGGGTCGGGGCTGAGACCCCTTCCCGTGAGGAGAAGAAGGAGGCCGGGAAGCAGACGGGTGCCGGCGGGTCCGCTGCGGGGCCGACGGGTGTGCCTGTGGGCGCATCGGGGGCTGGTCTCCCCGCGCCGCCGCCTTCTTCTCAAAAGAAGAAGGCCGGGCTGCTCCCGGCTGTTAAGGCTGGGAAGGAGAAGAAGGGGTCGCCGGGGGCTGGTCCCTTGTCTGGTGCTGTGGGGAGTGGGGCGGGTACTTCGTCCCAGCTGACCCCCACGCAAATCAGGCGGCGGCGTAGGAAGGCAGCGAGAGCTGCCAAAAGGGCGGCTGCGACCGCTGCCGCGTCCGGTGTGCGGGCCGCGGACCCTGGGACACAGGCTGCTTCTCGGAGCACCTGGGCCCAGGTCGTCGGCCGCGGGGCCAAGAAGAAGGCGGCGAAAGCGGCGGCCGGGAGCGGCGGTAAGGGAGGGGCAGGTAAGGGGGCTGCGGCTACGTCGGCTCCCCAACGGTCTGGTGTGCCCGGACCAGCCCCGGTTGCGATCCCGCGTACCCCCAGAACTGCGGCGGTGGCCATCACCGCCCCTGCTGGGAGGGAGGAGGAATTCTCCACGCGGGTTGCTGGCGCGATGGCGGCCATCAAGGTCGCCGACCTCGGCATTGCATCCATGCGACCGAGGCGCGCCGTCACCGGGGGACTGGTCCTTGAGATCTCCGGATCTCAGGGCTCGGCCAAAGCTGCCGCCCTCAAAGCGAGGCTCGTGGAGCAGCTGGGGGACACCGGCATAAAGGTGCATTGCCCCCAAAAGATGGCCGAGTTCCGGGTGTGCGGCCTGACGGAGCTGGCGTCCGTGGAGGCGGTGCGGGGTGCGATCGCGACCCAGGGGGCCTGCGCGGCAGAGGACGTCTCGGTGGGCGAGAAGCGCCGGGACGCTGCCGGGCTTTTCTCCCTCTGGGTTCGCGGGCCCGTGGCGGCTGCTGCCAGGCTCATCAAGGCGACCACGATAGTCGTGGATTCGCTGGTGGCCCGCGTGGTGCCCCTCGCGCAGCGGAGGCTGCAGTGCTTCCGCTGCCTCGAGTTTGGCCACGTACAGGCCAAGTGCAGCAGCCCCACCATCAGGAGCGGCCTATGTTACCGTTGCGGTAACGAGGGACACGTGGCGCGCTCCTGCGTGGCCGCCCCCCGCTGCCCGCTCTGTGCGGCGGCTGGGCTCCCCAGCGGTCACAGGATGGGTGGTCCGGCCTGTCGGCCCCCCGCTGCGGTTCGTCCTGGGACCCAGAGGCCGAAATCCGCCCCGGCGCCGGCCGGGGCTCGCCCTCTCCCGCCTTCGGGCGATTCCCCCGCGCTCGCCGTGTCTCCCCCAACCGCGACCTCGTCGATGGAGACCGACCCCCTGGCCTCAACATCCATGGCCGGGGCTGGCGCTGGCAAGAGGAAGGATCGCGAGGAGTCGGATCCTCCGACTAGCGATGCCCCTTCGCTGGTGCCCAGGGGGTCTCCCAAGGCCCCGAAGAAGAAGAAGAAGGAGAAAGGGGGGAGCAACCCAGGGCTCCTCTCTGGGGGGCCTCAGCTGGTCGGACGGGAGGCCTTCCTGAAGGACAGTGGGGTCCCTTCACCGGCGGGTGGAGCGGCGGGGGATGTGGGGAGCGAGGAGGCGCGCGGACTGGCGCGCTCGGTCGCGGCGTCGTTCGGGGGTGGTTCCCACCTCCCAGACGACGGGACGGAGAGTCTCGGGCCCCCCAGTACCATCGGGGATGTGGCCCGACCCGCGGGAGTGTCGGAGGAGGCCGACGTTAACAACGTGTAATGTCACGAGGCCCTCCGATACTACTCGCGAACCTCAACCACTCCATGCGAGCGCACGACCTGCTGGAGCAGGCTCGCGTGGAGTTGGGGGTCGGG
The DNA here is from genome assembly GCA_963855975.1 of Andrena chrysosceles. NCBI lineage: Eukaryota > Metazoa > Arthropoda > Insecta > Hymenoptera > Andrenidae > Andrena > Andrena chrysosceles. The sequence continues at coordinate 198,150 of OY979766.1, read as the reverse complement.
CTGGCCGTCGTCGCCGAGCCGTATCCGCTGGAGGACCGATGCTTTCGGTCCACCAACCCGGATCGGCAAGTGGCGATGACGTGGGAGGTGGGAAGAGGCGCCCCGCCGTGTTCGGTCGCCCAACATGGGCGGGGCTGGATGGCCGTGAAGTGGGGGAATCTCCTCGTGGTAGGCTGCTACCTGGCGCCTAGGTTGACCGCCCCGGAGTTCGAGGACCGGTTGAGCGAGGTGGGGGCTTTTCTCGCCCCCCAATTAGCTCGGCCGGTGGTCCTATTGGGGGATTTCAACGCCCACGCTCGCGAGTGGGGCGCCCCCAGGACGGATCTCCGGGGCGAGGCGCTGCTCGAGTGGGCAGAGGCAATGGGGTTCATCTTAAAGAACCCCTACGCAGTCACGACGTTCCGCGGGCCGCGGGGCGAGTCGGTCATCGACCTCGTCTGGGTTAACCCCGCGGCTGCGGCGTTGACGTCGGACTGCTGGGTGGCGGAGGATTCGGAGCCAGGTTCGGATCACATGTATGTGATGCTGGCCACCTCCGCTGCCCCGCCTGCCCCTCGAGCCGGTAGACAGCCGCCGCGTTGGGCGCTCAAGCAGTTCGATGCTGGCGCGGCCCAGTTGGCGTCCTCCGTTGTCGCCTGGCCTCCCTTGCCGGGCGACATCCTCGACGACCCCGTTGCTGGCGCCCTTTGGCTCCGGCGCGCGTTGCAGTCGGTCTGCGACGCGACTATGCCGCGAGCCTGTGCGCCGGGTGGGGGTCGGAGGTCGGTGTACTGGTGGTCGACGGAGATCGCGGATCTCCGCGCAGCGAGTCTGCGGGCTCGGCGCCAGTACACCAAAGCCCGCCGTTGGGATCGACGGCGGATCACGGAGGACCGGCTCCAGGAGCTGCGCTCCGCGTTTTCTGCGGCGCACAGAGAGCTCCGTGGGGCCATAGCCCGGGCTAAGACCCGTTCGTGTGACGAGTTCCTCGCGACCCTCAACGAGGACCCTTGGGGGCGCCCGTACAAGGCCGTGTCGATCAAACTCGGACCTTGGGCGCCCCCTGTGACAGAGGGCCTCGAACCCCGGCTTCTCCTCGAAGTCCTGTCGGCGCTATTCCCCCCTCCCCATGTTCCTGGGGAGGGTGGCGTCGACGGGTCGGGAGACCCGGGGTTGACTTGGGGCACCGATATCGCGGATGCCCCGAGGGTCACGGAGGAGGAGCTCGCTTCCGCGGTGCAGCGAATGTGTAAGAAGAGCGCTGCGCCCGGACCGGACGGGGTGCCTGGGCGAGCCTGGGCCTGCGCAATGGGCGCCCTGGGGGATGGCCTCAGACGCGTGTGTGACGCCGCGCTGAGGACCGGGAGGTTCCCCCCGGCATGGAAAGAGGCGAGGTTGGTGCTGCTCCGGAAGCCCGGAAAGCCCGCGGAGTCGCCCTCGGCATACCGGCCGATATGTCTCCTGGACGAGGCGGGCAAGTTGCTAGAACGCGTTCTGGCTGCCCGCCTCCTGGACCACCTAGGAGCCGCGGAATTCCCGGATCTGTCCGACCGCCAATTCGGCTTTAGGCGGCAGCGATCGACGGTGGACGCCATATTGTTGGTCAGATCGCTGTCGCGCCGGGCGGTCGAGGGGGGCGGTGTGAGCGTGGCGGTGTCACTCGACATCGCGAACGCGTTTAACACCGTCTCCTGGGCGGCGATCGAGCGGGCGCTTCTCTACCATCGCGTCCCGCTCTACCTTCGTCGCCTGATCTGGGACTATCTCCGCGGCCGGGTGGTCTCCTACGTCGGCCGGGACGGGGACGGGGTGACTCACGTGCACCGCGGCGTGCCACAGGGGTCCGTTTTAGGGCCCCTGTTATGGAACTTGGCTTACGACGCGGTGCTGCGGGTGGAAATGCCATCGCCGGACGTCTCGCTTGTTTGTTACGCGGACGATACTCTGGTGGTGGCATCCGGGCAGCGATGGGTGGCGGCGCTTGACCTCGCGGAGAGGGCACTGCGACTTATCATCCCCGTGATAGGGGCGCTCGGTCTGCGAGTCGCCTTCGAAAAAACGGAGGCGATATGGCTCGCGGACAGGGTTGGGAGTGGTGTCCCCAACAGAGCGTCCCTGCGGGTCGGGGATGCCTGCATCCGGGTCGGCCGATCAATGAAATATCTCGGCCTGACCCTGGATACCTACTGGCGATTCACGCGCCACTTTCGGGTCCTGGGCCCCCGGTTGGAGCGACAGGTGTTCGCTTTTGCGCGCATCATGCCCAACCTGGGGGGCCCTCACGAGGCAGTTCGGCGACTATACGTGACGGTCGTCCGGTCCATGGCGCTCTACGGAGCCCCAGTGTGGGCCGGCGACCTGGAGGACTGTCGCGTCGGGCGAGAGCTCCTTGCCAGAGTTCATCGCCGCGCGGTCCTCCGTTCCGTGCGGGCGTACCGCACGGTGTCACACGCTGAGCTGTCGGCGCTGGCTGGGTCTCCTCCTTTCCATCTGCTCGCGGAGATGGAGGCGGAGGTTTACTTCGCCTCTCACGACCTCCGTGGAGCGAGGGACCCGCTGGCGCCGGAGGGACCCGAGGCGCGGGGCCAGGCCCGGCGACGCATGGGAGCCAAATGGATCGAGTGGCTCTCCCTCCCCGAACATCGGGAGGGACGCGTCGTCGGGGCGCTCCTGCCCAGTCTCGGTGAATGGGTGGGGCGCAGGTATGGCAGGCTAACCTTCCGCCTGACGCAGATGATCACCGGAGTAGGGTGCTTCGGGGATTATCTGTGTCGCATAGGGCGGGAGGAGACGTCGCAGTGCCACAGCTGCGGCCGGGGCGTCGAGGACTCGGCGGAGCATACTCTGGCCAGCTGTCCGGAGTGGCAGGACGACCGCCGGGTCCTGGAGCTGCAGCTCGGTCCCGACCTCTCGCTGCCGACGGTCGTGCGTCGGATGGCGGAGGATCGGGACTGTTGGATGGCCGTCTCCTCCTTCTCCGAGGAAATCATGCTGGAGAAGGAGGAGGCAGAGAGGGACCGCGAGCGAGCGGGTCACCGACCCCGCCGCGCGGCTCCCCGCAGAAGGCGCGCTAGATGACCCGGGGCCGGGGGAGGCCGTGCGGCGACTTAGTTATGAAGGTCGCCCCGCTCCCCCGGTTAACACCAAGTAGGCCCCGGGCCGCGTCGTCGTCACTCCCCCGCAAGGGAGTGGGAAGGAGTGCCGCGCCCCATAACGGGTGCGGCACCGGCTCCCCCGTGCGCCCCCCCTGTGAGAGAGGGGGGTTCCGGCGTACGGGACGAGCTGAGCAGGAGAACGGGGGGCCCACGAAGTGAGGGCCCCCCCGGGGAGCGGCGATATATCTCGCCGCACCCGATAGAGCGATCGAGCTCGCGGGGCAAGTTGGGCGGCCGAAAGTGGGCCGCCCTGTAGGCACATTGCCATCCGCCCGTCCGAGGTGTCCATCGGTTGTTAACCGACTGCCTTGAGGGCCCCCTCGGGACGCGGCGTTTTGGGCGGTCCTTAAGGCCGTCAACGCCCCGGCCCGGTCGCGACGCAATATACCGTCGCGGCCCGGTAGTAGCTCGATCGTGGGGTCGTGGGGCGGGGGTGCCGGGGGGCACCACCCGCCCTAGTAGCAGCGACCCCGGAAGAAGCGGCGCGGACGCGTGGTCCGTCGCGCGCCGCCAGCCCAGGAGAATATAGCTGGGGGAGGTCCATTAATACTCCCCCAGGGAAGACCCCGTTACGGGGCTGTCTTGCGCGGAGCTGCACGAAGCGCAGGGGGGGAGGGTTGCGAACGTATCGCTAGTTTGCTCTCGCGCCAAGTCCCTCCCCTCAGGCGCGCAGCTCCGCGCACGAGGTAGACCACCTTGGAGGTTTTAGTGGGTTCGAGTCCCACATAACCCCCTGCCCGCCCCCGCGGGTGGGGGGTATCCGTGGGGATTTCCTCCAAGTAAAAAAAAAAAAAAAAAAAAAAAAAAAAGGTTAGGTTAGGTGGGAGTCATCGGGATTGATCAGTCGGTCCGTATGCGGTCTTTGCCGATACGGGTGGTCCCCGACTGGTCAGCAACCATCCCGAAGCTCTGGAAAGGCACCCCATCGGCTGTCGGCTTGCCGGCGCTTGGTCGATGGGGAACTCCGATGGGTTCCATATTCTCTCAACCGGGTCGTCGCCTCTGGTGGTACCCCCGGGCCTTATGGTCGCGGCGGGAGGATCCTGAGGCAGCCTGGAGCGGAGAATTTGGACGAAGTTGGAGGCCTGACCGGGGTAAGACCATGTACCGCACCTCCACGTCGGTGCTCCCGGGGTCCCTGCACGACATAGTCGGGTAGGGGCGCGGACGCGGGCATGGCATTTTACATCCCCAATAATCGGACTCGTCCGTAGGGGTGTCCTCCCTGGCGGAAATTTCCGCCTACAGGGTTGGACGGTAGTCTCGGGACGGTTCTGAGGCTACGGCGCACCCCCCGCCTTAGTGGGGAAGCCCGGAAGCGTATCGCTTCCGGGAGTATCGTAATCCGTGCCGGTGGAACGACGACCCCTCGGAGAGGTATCTCCCGAGGGTATGCGAAGCCAGCACGGACCGATGGTCTTGCCTTAACCGGCCGGGCTGCGAGGTAAGGAAAACCTCTATAATAAAACCCCCCAACCCTGAGCCCCAATGGTGGTGCCAGGGCACGTGACCCCCTCGCGTTCTGAGGGGGCACGTGGGTGGAGCGGGTTATGCTCCACCTAACCATGATCCGGATGGGGAACTGCCGCCCCCAGACGTAGCTCGCGCCCTTAGGGGCCCGGGCACAATGGCTTCGCAACGGCAGGCCGCCTCTACCGTTGTGCGACCTCTACCAAAGCGGCTACTCGTGGGACTCGCATGTATGGGGGAAAGGGCGGTGCCCTAGATACACCTCTGGGTGGCGACCAGAACAAAACGCCTCCGACCAGCGACCGGGTTATGTCGCTGGAACACAACGAGGACCGGTGTACGATCGCTTCGTGCGGGTCACCGGCCTCAACTCAGGACCAGATTTCGATCGCGGTTTCGCGGGTGTCTGGCCTGACTGAGAGGGAGGAGGAGCAGGCGAAGGGTGATGCTAGCGGGGGTGACAAGCCAGTCACTTCCCGCGACGCTCGCCCCTGGGAGGGCGCAGACGGCGCCAGTTTCGGCTCCGGGGAGGACCAGGCCTCTGTCACAGAGGCCTGGATTAGCGCGCAGAGGGATTCTCCCTCGATGTGCGCCCCGAAGCCCAGGGGGGATGGTCCCCCGAGCGGGACGACCACGGTCCCGCGCCCACGAGTCGGGGGGGCTTCGCCATCGGCACCGCACACAACCAGAGGTGTGCCGTACGTGCGGAGCGTTGAGTTAGTGGCCACCTCGGAGGTCCAAGAGCTTCTTGGCCTCCAAAAAGAGGTGGCGGAGATGTTGGGGCGGCTGGACCCGTCAGCCGTCTCCATCAGCGCGTCGTCGCGGTGCCACTCGCCGGCAGGGTCTCTCCTGTCGGCGGCTTCGGCGCCGCTCGCCGAGGAGTTGCCCGAGCCCCGCGTCGTGCTGAGTCGTTGCGACGCGCTTGTCGCAGACGACGGGGGCGGCGTCGTTGTCCTCTCCTCCGATGAGGAGGGGGTCGGCGATGCGGGTTGCTCGGGCCTTATGGCTCAGGGCGAGGGCGACGCGGGGCCCGAGATTGCCGCCGCTGCGGCAATGGATGTCGACTCCCCGACCGTTGGGAGCGACGGCAACGGCGGAGTGCTCTCCGGCGCGAATGCGGACCACATTCGTGTTGGGGACGCCGCCGAGGGGGGTCGTTCAGACGCCCCCCAGCTGTCGTCCGATGGGGGGAGCGACATGGGGCGGAGGCCGGGCTTTGTGCCCGGCAAGAGGGGCAGGAAGCCCGGAGTGTGGACGGACCCGGCGAGGCTGGGTCCGGGGATGAAGGCCCTTCCGAGTCGCACGGAGCTTCGCGACTGGGCCGAGACCATGGCGGTCGGCGGTGTGTCGGGCCAGGCCCAGAAAGAGCTGGACGCGATCGCCGCGACGATTAGCGCCGCTAAACATCTAAAAACAACAGATGTGCGCGCTATTCGTATCGCACTGAGGCGCGCGTCCGCTCTCACCGCCGAACTGAACGGAAGGGCGGAGCGGGGTGAAAACCCGGATAAGCCGGCGAGGGAGGTGGTGTTCCGGCAGGGGATGTGGGAGAAGAAGTCCCACAAACTGTCGACGCAGGTGCGGGCCCTGACGGACCAGGCTCACACCTTGGGTGAGACCCTACACGTCAGGGAAAGGGAGCTGGAGTTCCTGCGGGGGAAGTATGCGCGCCTGAGACTGCGCGCATCTCTCGCGGGCTGCAACGTGGAGGAGACGGAGGCCATTCCCTTCCGTCCCGCGGTTCCGTTGCCCACCCGCGATGAGCTCCTCCCGTCCTGCGTCCCCCCCTGGACCGACTCCTGCGTTCAGCTGGAGCCGATTCCGGGCCCCTCGTCGGCCGCCAGGCCCGCCCCTTTGCCGGCCGAGTCGGTCGGCGGCGCGGCCGGGCCGGTTCCGGGCCCCTCGTCGGGCGCGCGGCCTGCCCCTTTGCCGGTCGCGCCGGTCGGCGGCAAGACCAAGGCCGGCAAGAAGAGAAGGAGGGTGGTGTCCCCCCACGATTCGTCCTCGGAGGGCCCACAGCCCCGCGACGACGGCGCCGCGACCGCCGAACAGCCGTGGACCGTCGTCCTACGCCGCATGGAGGAGCTGGAGAGGAGGGTAGATAGTCGCCTCCTCTCCTTGGGGAAGGTTTTGGACCGCGGCGGGCCGGCCCTTAAGCCGGCGGACCCGCCAACGCCCCCTGCCCTTGAGGGGGCGAATATGGGGAAGGAGAAGCCCGCAGCGGGCGGGGCTGGGACCCAGCCCCGCGAGGTGAAGAAAGCGGCGAGGAAGGCGGAGAGGAAGAAGACCAGTGCCGCGGCCAAGTCACGGGGGGTCGCCCCCGCTCCTGCTCCGCCGGGGCCCAAGTCGGGGGGTGATGTTCCTCCCCCGGCACCGCCCGCGTCCGCCGACGACGGATCGGGGAGGGCTAATGGTGGGCCCTTGTCCCCCCCGGCCCCCGCGGCCAAGTTATCGCGGGGACAGAGAAGGAGAGCCGCCAAGGCCGCCAAAAAGGCGGGCGCGCAGGCGACAACGCCGGTTTCCGGCGCGTCTGGCGCCCCGGCGTCGGCTTCTGGGCCCTCCGAGGCTCCTCGGAGCTCATGGGCCCAGGTTGTCGGCCGTAAAGCCATACGGGCGGCCAAGGTGGCGGAGAAGGCTGCCGCTAAAGGCGGCCAGCGGAAGGACGGGAAGGGGAGGGGCGCCAAGACGCCAACTCCGAAGAAGTCGGGTGCTCCCGGAGGGGCCCCGGTGTTGATCCCGCGCACCCCCAGGACGGCGGCGGTGGCTATCACTGCCCCCGCCGGGGGAGAGGAGGAATTTTCCGCGCGGGTGTCCGGCGCGATGGCGGCCATCAATGTCGCCGACCTCGGCATTACAGCCATGCGGCCGAGGCGCGCCGTCACCGGGGGGCTCGTTTTGGAGATCCCGGGAGCACAGGGCTCGGCCCAGGCTGCCGCCCTCAAGTCGAGGCTTGCGGAGCAGCTAGGGGGCACGGGCATTAAAGTCCACTGCCCCCAGAAAATGGCCGAGTTCCGCGTGTGCGGACTGACGGAGTTGGCGTCGGAGGAGGCGGTGCGGGGGGCGATAGCGGCCCAGGGCGCGTGTTCGGCCGAGGATGTCTCGGTCGGCGAAAGGCGCCGCGACGCGACCGGGCTCTTCACCCTGTGGGTCCGCAGTCCCGTGGCGGCTGCTGCCAAGCTTTTAAAGGCGACCACGATTATCGTGGACTCGCTTGCGGCCCGCGTGGTACCGTTGGTGCAGCGGAAGCTACAATGCTTCCGCTGCCTAGAATTCGGCCACGTGCAGGCCAAGTGCAGCAGCCCCACGGATAGGAGGCACTTGTGCTACCGGTGCGGCGGGGAGGGACACACGGCGCGACGTTGCGTCGCCCCGCCTAAATGCCCGCTTTGCGCCGGTGCCGGCCTACCTTGCGGACACCGAATGGGGGGCCCGGCGTGCTGCCCCCCGGCGAGAACGCCACGGCGTGGGAGAGAAGGGGGAACGGGGACGACGGCGGCGCCGTCGGCGCCCGAGACCGCCCCCCCTGTGCCGCCGGAGGCGCCGGAGACCATGGAGACCAGCGTCTTGGCCTCCACATCATCCGGTCCCGGCGCCGGCAAGAGGAAGGATCGCGGCGATTCGGACTCCCCGACAGACGATGTTCTGTCTCCGGAACCCGGGGGGTCTCCCGCACCGGTGAGGAAGAAGAAGGGGAAAAAGCGGGGGGGCGGCCCAGCCCCCCCTGCCAGCGACCCACCGACGGGAGGCCGCGAGTCCTTTCTCAAGGTGGGGGGGGACGTGGCGCCGACAAGCGTGCCGGTGGTGAGCGAGGAGGAGGCACGTGGCCTGATCCGCTCCATAGCGGAGTCGTACGGAGGAGGGCCCGCCTCCTCGCAAGAGCCACGGGAAGAGATCGGGAGTTCCCTAGATGATGGGGAAGCAGCCCGACCCGAGCAGAATCCGGAGGAGGCCGGCGACGCTTCGTAATGCCTCGCGGCCCTCCGGTTCTGCTAGCGAACCTCAACCACTCCATGCGGGCGCACGATCTGCTGGAGCAGACTCGCATGGAGTTGGGGGTCGGGCTGGTCGTCGCCGCCGAGCCGTATCCGCTACCGGACCAACATTACCGGTCCACCAACCCGGATCGGCAGGTGGCGATGACGTGGAGCGTGGGAAGGGGTTCCCCGCCGTGCTCGGTCGCCCGGCACGGTCGGGGGTGGATGGCTGCCACGTGGGGGGAGTTCCTTGCGGTGGGCTGCTATTTCGCGCCGAGGCTTTCCGTCCCGGAGTTCGAGGATCGGCTACTAGAGCTGGGGGCGTACGTCGCCACACAGCGGGCTCAGCCGATCATCCTGATGGGGGACTTCAACGCTCACGCTGTTGAGTGGGGGTCCCCTAGGACGGACTCTAGGGGCGAGGCGCTGCTCGAGTGGGCAGAGGCTTTGGGGTTCGTATTGAAGAACCCCTTCGCAGTTACGACGTTCCGCGGGTCGCGGGGAGAGTCGGTAATCGACTTGATCTGGGTCAACCCCGCGGCCGTATCCCGGACGTCGAACTGCTGGGTAGCGGAGGATGTGGAGCCTGGCTCTGACCACATGTATGTCATGATGGCCACCTCCCTCCCCGCTGCCCCGCCTGCCCCTCGAGCGAACGGGCGGCCCCCGCACTGGGCGCTGAAGGAGCTGGACGTTCGCGCGGCCCAACTCGCGTCCTCCGTCGTCGCCTGGCCTCCTTTGCCGGGCGACGTCCTCGACGACCCCGTTGCGGGCGCCCTTTGGTTCCGCCGCGCGCTGCAGAGAATCTGCGACGCCACCATGCCGCGGACCGGGGCGCCTGGTGGGGGTCGGAGGTCGACGTACTGGTGGACTCCGGAGATCGCGCGTCTCCGAGCGGAGAATCTTCTCGCGCGTCGCCAGTACGTCAAGGCCCGTCGCCGAGATCCGCGGCGGGTCACGGAGGACAGGCTCCGGGAGCTGCGTTCCGCCTTTTCGGCGGCGCGCAGGCTGCTCCGCGGAACCATTGCCCGGGCTAAGGCCGAGTCGCACGACCAATTCATCGCGACTCTCAACCAGGATCCGTGGGGGCGTCCGTACAAGGCCGTGTCCTTAAAACTAGGCCCGCGGGCGCCCCCGATCACGGAAGGCCTGGATCCCCGGTTCCTCACCGAGGTACTGTCGGCGCTATTTCCCCCTCCCCTTGTACCCGGGGAGGACGGCGCCGACGAGTCCGGGGATCCGTGGTTGGCCAGGGGCGTCGCCGCACTTGACGCCCCGAGGGTCAGCGATGAGGAGCTCGCGTCCTCGATCGCGCGTATGTGCGAGAGGAACGCGGCTCCGGGTCCCGACGGCGTGCCCGGGCGGGTTTGGGCCTGCGCGATCAGCGCCCTGGGAGACGGACTCAGACGGCTCTTCGATGCCGTACTGGGATCCGGCAGGTTCCCCCCTGCGTGGAAGGAGGCGAGGCTCGTGCTGCTCCGGAAGCCCGGTAAGCCCGCGGAGTCACCCTCGTCTTACCGGCCGATCTGTCTGCTGGACGAGGCGGGCAAGCTCCTGGAAAGGATCATAGCTGCCCGCCTCTGCGGACACCTGGAGACCATTGGCCCGGATCTGAACGACCGCCAATTCGGCTTTCGTCGGCAGCGATCGACCATGGACGCTATCCATCTGGTTCGGTCGTTGTCGCGCCGGGCGGTCGAGGGAGGCGGTGTGAGCGTGGCGGTGTCGCTAGACATCGCCAACGCGTTCAATACCGTCTCCTGGGCGGCGATCGAGCGGGCGCTTTTATATCATAACGTCCCGCTCTATTTGCGCCGCCTGATCCGGGACTACCTCCGTGGAAGGGTGGTCTCCTTCGTCGGCCGGGACGGGGACGGGGTGACCGATGTGCACCGCGGCGTACCGCAGGGGTCCGTTCTGGGACCCCTGCTTTGGAACCTGGCGTACGACGCGGTGCTGCGGGTGGAAATGCCGTCGCCGCGGGTGTCGTTGGTTTGTTATGCCGACGACACGCTGGTGGTGGCATCCGGGCAGAAGTGGGCAGCGGCGATCGGCCTCGCCGAGGAGGCACTGCGGCGCGTCGTCGCCTCGATCGGGACGCTCGGTCTGCGAGTCGCCTTTCACAAGACGGAGGCGATGTGGCTCGCGGACAGGGTTGGGAGTGGTATCCCCAACAGAGCGTCCCTTAGGATCGGGGATGCCTGCATAAGGGTCGGCCGCTCCATGAAATACCTCGGGCTGACCCTTGACACCTACTGGCGCTTTACGCGCCACTTCAAGACCCTCGGCCCCCGACTAGAGAGGCAGGTGTTTGCCTTCGGGCGAATAATGCCCAATCTCGGGGGCCCTCATGAGGGAGTTCGGCACTTGTATGTGACGGTCGTCCGGTCCATGGCGCTGTATGGCGCGCCTATATGGGCCGGCGACCTGGAGGACTGTCGCGTGGGGCGGGAACTCCTCGCCAGAGTTCACCGCCGCGCGGTCCTCCGAGCCGTGCGATCGTATCGCATGGTGTCACATGCCGAACTGTCCGCGCTCGGTGGATCTCCCCCCTTCCATCTACTCGCGGAGATGGAGGCGGAAGTCTACTCCGCCTCCCGCGACCTCCGCGAGGCTGGGAATCCACCGGCGGATGGACTCGAAGTGGCGCGTGGCCAGGCCCGGCAACGGATGACAGCCAAATGGCTGGAATGGCTCGCCCTCCCCGAACATCGGGAGGGCCGCGTTGTCGGGGCGCTCCTGCCCATCATGGACGAATGGGTAGGGCGTGGGTGTGGCAGGCTGACCTTCCGCCTGACGCAGATGATCACCGGTGTGGGGTGTTTCGGTGATTTTCTGTGTCGCATCGGGCGGGAGGAGACGTCGCGCTGCTGGTCGTGCGACAGGGGCGACGAGGACTCGGCGGACCATACCTTGGCATGGTGCCGGGAATGGTTGGATGACCGCCGGGTCCTGGAGGCGCGGATGGGCCCCGATCTCTCGCTGCCGACAGTCGTGCGTCGGATGGCGGGAGACGGGGCGTGTTGGGCCGCGATGTCCCTCTTCGCCGAGGAAGTGATGAGGGAGAAAGAAGAGGCGGAGAGGGACAGGGAGCTGGCGGGGCACCCGTCTCGCATGGCGGCTCCCCGGAGGCGGGTGCGGCGTAGATGACCCTGAGCCGGGGGAGATTGTGCAGCGACGCAATAACATCGCGTCGCTCCGCTCCCCCGTTGGCTCAGGGATTCGCCGCCGGCTCCCATAGGGCGGGAGCGGGAAGGGAGGTGGAGATGCCACCTCCCCCTCAGAGACCGGGAGGGGGTGGCCTGGGAAGGGGGGCGCGGTGTGCCGAGTAGGCCAAATAATATCACCGCGCCCCAAGAATAGCCGCCGCCACATAATTGTGGTCGTGGCGGCGACTGAGGGGTGGCTCAGAGGGGGCCCATATATCAAGGGCCCCCCCCAGTGGAGCGGCTAAACCTGCCGCTCCGGGTTGCGCGATCGAGTTCGTGGGGCGAATGGGCGGCCGTGTCGGGCCGCTCCAATGGCAAAGCCCGCCGCGCGCTTGGAACGTTAATTTATTCCCCAAGTTCGCGCGGCGATGGAGCGGCCCTACGCATACACGGCCGGCTAGAACCTTCGCCCCCGCCCGGCCGCGACCTCACAACATCTTGGTCGCGCCCGGGTAGTAACTCGGTCGCGGGGTCGTGGGGTGGGGGTGCCGGGGGGCACCACCCGCCCTAGCAGCAGCGACCGGAGACGGCGCGGACGTGTGATCCGTCGCGCGCCGTCGGAGTTTCGGAAACCGGGGGGAGGATTCAACTCCCCCCAGGGAAGACCCCGAATCGGGGCTGGCGCGGAGCAATGCATTATGCGCAAGAGGGGGAGGCAAGCGGACGTATCGCTCGCTTGCTCCCGCATGAAGTCCTCCCCCTCGGGCGCGCGGCTCCGCGCCTGAGGCAGATCACCTCGGTGGTTTTAGTGGGTTCGAGTCCCACATAACCCCTGACCCTCCCCCGAGGGTCGGGGGTATCCGTGGGGATTTCCACCGAGTTAACAAAAAAAAAAAAAAAAAAAAAAAAAAAAAAAAAAAAGGTTAGGTTAGGTCTCTCTCCAGTGTCGACCGCCTTGACGTGGCGAGAGGGCTCCGGGGTAGCGGCGACGCCCCACGTCGGGCGATATGAGGGGGCTCCGTTCCTCTTCTATCGGCCGTCGGGGGGTGCTGCTGCCCTGGCCAAGGGTCGGCAACCCCTGTGGAGCGTGCGCGATTCCGCGCGCCGTGGGCCCCGGGTAGGTTGGTGCTTCCTTCCTGCCCTGGGACCGCGGGGTGCGCGCGACGCCGCTCCACCCTCTTCTCCCAAATATCATCCGCGAACCCCGCTCGGGGTGGGCGCGATTCGGAGTTCCGTTCGAAGGTGGCCCTCGGGAGAAAAGGGGCATCACGGCCTCGCCCGAGCAGCGCGCGAGCACGGCGACGTGTGCGGGATGGCTACCAGGGTAGGGGAACGTCGTGGGGTTTCGTTCGGGGCGGGTACCCGCCCTTCTCTACCCCGGGAGGTTACGGCGACATATGTTCGTGCCCCCGGCCGAGGTAAGATTAGGGGGGATGATTCGTCGGGACGTTATGCGCAGCAAATATGCTGCGTGTTCTGCCGCCATCCGGGATGTTGGCTGGCCCGCGAAAACGGGGTGGGCTCGTTTGGGGCTTCGTTCGGGGAAGGGTTCCTCCTTTCTGTCAGCCCCGGGGAGCGCAAGGCGACAAGCGAAAGCTTATGTTCGGGCCACCGGCCTAGGCGGGCAGTTAGGGGATGACTCGCCGGGACGTTATACGTAGCAAGGCAGCTACGTGGGTTGCCACCATCCGGTATGTTGGTTGGCCCGCGAAAACGGGGTGGGTCCGTTTGGGGCTTCGATCGGGGAAGGGTTCCCGCCCCTACCGACCCCGGGCACGCGCGTACTGTACCCGGGCCCGGCCGAGGATGGTGGGGAGCGGATGAATTCGTCGGACGTCGCGCAGCTGTAGGGCTGCGTGGGGCGGCCACCTCCCGGTATGTTGGTTGGCCCGCGAGAATGGGGTGGGTCCGTTTGGGGCTTCGTTCGGGGAAGGGTTCCTCCTCTCTGCCAGCCCCGGGGAGTGCAAGGCGACAAGCGAAAGCTTTATGTTCGAGCCACCGGCCTAGGCGGGCAGTTAGGGGATGACTCGCCGGGACGTTATACGTAGCAAGGCAGCTGCGTGGGTTGCCACCATCCGGTATGTTGGTGAGCCCGCGGGGGGTTGGGGTGGGACGCAACTCCCTGGGTGGTAGTCAAACCAGATAGCTCCCCTATAGGGAGTTGTCTTCAGGTGGGTTACTTGGGTTTTATTTTCAGGTTCGGTCGCAAGAGGATGGGGGGCTTATTGGGATCTTCCGCGGACCCCGCTCGGGGTGGGCTTAGGTGGGGGTAGATTCGAAGGGGCCGAGGGTGGAATACCCCTCCAGAGACGACGGGAACTCGCCTGAGGGGGACACTAGCTCTCGGGCTGGAGTTACACCGGTCGTTCGTACTGTCGCTGGGGGGCCGGCTTCCGCGTCGCGGGGGTGGGGTGGGCGCTGCGTGACCGTAGGGCTACAAATCCGCGGGGTAGGGTAGGCGTAGCTCTCCTGAGACGACGGAAGTCTCACCTTCGGGTTGGGAGCAACGCCGTACGTCGGCTCGTCGCAGGAGGACTCGGCAACCGCGCGCGGGCTGCGGCTCCCTGCACGCTCGATGTGCAGGTAATATAATTGCTGATCGGCCGGGGGGTGGACGACTCGGGGGTGCGTCTAGGACATCGTGCTCCAACGTCCGCGGGGTGGGTAGGCGACAGTCCCTTCGAGACGACGGGAACTCGCCCGAGGGGGACACTAGCCCTCGGACTGGAGTTACACCGTATCGCCGGTTCGTCGCTGAGGGACTCGGCTTCCGCGAGCGGTGGGGGGTGGGGCGCACGCTACGGGGGCTGCGAGGGCGGTAGGACTGATGGGACCCCTATGGGAACCATCCTCTCTTTTTGGGGGGTTGGGGGGGTTTTATTTTCAGGTTCGGTCGCAAGAGGATTGGGGGGTTGGGGCTCTTCCGCGGACCCCGCTCGGGGTGGGCGCGTTTCGGGGGATGATCGGTGACGGCCGCCCGGATCGTTCGCGAAGGTCGTCAGGGGGGCAAACGTCGAGGGGCTCGCGGGGTTGGATCCTTGCTCCCTGTCCGGCATATCAACAATGGGGCTTGGGCGGGGAGCAGTTGGATGTCGCGGGACGGTCCACACCTCTCACTTCGCGAGGGGGTGGAACGGGCGGGATGGACGCCGTGGGGCTTCGTTCGGGGTGGACCTACTCCCTGCTCTCCAGTTTCAGCCTATGGGGAGGAGTGGGGGGTAGAGGTCGCGCGCGACCGGCCCGCGGCTTCGCTCCGGAGAGTGTTGGAGGCTGTCTGCGGGCGGGGGGGGAGGGGCGGTCGGGGGCATCGGGGGTGGGGGTCCCCCAGAGACGACGGAAGTCTCGCCTTCGGGCTGGGAGCAACGCCGTACGACGGTTCGTCACTGGGGGATTCGGCTTCCGCGCGCGAACGGCGGCTCCCTGCACGCTCGTTGTGCAGGTAATATAATTGCTGATCCGTTGGGAGGGTGGGCGTTTCGTAGGGCGTAAGGGCAAATCGCGGGGTGGGCGAAGTTCCCCGGAGACGACGGGAACTCACACGGGGGGGACACTAGCTCCCGTTAGTACACCGTACGTCGGTTCGTCGCCGGGGGATTCGGCTTCCGCGCGCGGGCGGCGGCTCGTCTCGCAAGCCGTTGCGGGGCGATGTCGAACCGTCGGGAGGTGGGCGCTGCGCTACGGGGGCATCGTCTGCGGGGTGGCGCGTAGTCGATCGGTTCCTAAGGAACCAAAACTTAGGGGGGAATTATTTTCAGGTACTCGGGAACGATGCGGGCACGCTCCCTGTGATGCTTCCGTTGAACGGGGGGCCAGCAATGTAGTAGGGCTGCGGAAAAGGTGACGTGCGCAGGTACGGTGACCCGAGTAGGGAGACGCGCTGAGAACGGCCCTGAAAAGGCACCTATACGGCCTGTCGACATGTTGCCCGAGTACCGGCCCCAATCGGCGCTGTCAACCCGGACCTCGGGGCTAGCAGGGTGCTATCAGGCCCGCCAGCTGGGAAGTAGCTTAGGGTAAGGGGGGCTGAAATTATCAGGCTCTTAGCGTAGGGAAGGGGGGTACCAGAATAGAAGTAGCCCGCTGGGCGCTCAGTGCAGGGACTGGAGCGTCGCATGCTGAAGGGCGGCGATGGGGTTTGGGGGGGGTTGGGCAGGGGTGACGCGTGTACGTGGCCAACATCGTCACCTTGTGTAGTGTGCCCGTTGGGGGACTCGCTTCCTTCGGGCAGGGAAAATCTTTGGCGCGGGACATGGGCCGGCCTATACTCCCGTGCTTCGGCCGCCGTGGAGGTTTTGTGGGGGGGGTAGATTCCCGACCATCCCCATAACTCCCAGACCTCCCCTGAGGTCGGGGGTGTCTAAGCCCAAAGACTTCCTCCACGTTAATATAAAAAAATACGGGAGTCATCGGGATTGATCAGTCGGTCCGTATGCGGTCTTTGCCGATACGGGTGGTCCCCGACTGGTCAGCAACCATCCCGAAGCTCTGGAAAGGCACCCCATCGGCTGTCGGCTTGCCGGCGCTTGGTCGATGGGGAACTCCGATGGGTTCCATATTCTCTCAACCGGGTCGTCGCCTCTGGTGGTACCCCCGGGCCTTATGGTCGCGGCGGGAGGATCCTGAGGCAGCCTGGAGCGGAGAATTTGGACGAAGTTGGAGGCCTGACCGGGGTAAGACCATGTACCGCACCTCCACGTCGGTGCTCCCGGGGTCCCTGCACGACATAGTCGGGTAGGGGCGCGGACGCGGGCATGGCATTTTACATCCCCAATAATCGGACTCGTCCGTAGGGGTGTCCTCCCTGGCGGAAATTTCCGCCTACAGGGTTGGACGGTAGTCTCGGGACGGTTCTGAGGCTACGGCGCACCCCCCGCCTTAGTGGGGAAGCCCGGAAGCGTATCGCTTCCGGGAGTATCGTAATCCGTGCCGGTGGAACGACGACCCCTCGGAGAGGTATCTCCCGAGGGTATGCGAAGCCAGCACGGACCGATGGTCTTGCCTTAACCGGCCGGGCTGCGAGGTAAGGAAAACCTCTATAATAAAACCCCCCAACCCTGAGCCCCAATGGTGGTGCCAGGGCACGTGACCCCCTCGCGTTCTGAGGGGGCACGTGGGTGGAGCGGGTTATGCTCCACCTAACCATGATCCGGATGGGGAACTGCCGCCCCCAGACGTAGCTCGCGCCCTTAGGGGCCCGGGCACAATGGCTTCGCAACGGCAGGCCGCCTCTACCGTTGTGCGACCTCTACCAAAGCGGCTACTCGTGGGACTCGCATGTATGGGGGAAAGGGCGGTGCCCTAGATACACCTCTGGGTGGCGACCAGAACAAAACGCCTCCGACCAGCGACCGGGTTATGTCGCTGGAACACAACGAGGACCGGTGTACGATCGCTTCGTGCGGGTCACCGGCCTCAACTCAGGACCAGATTTCGATCGCGGTTTCGCGGGTGTCTGGCCTGACTGAGAGGGAGGAGGAGCAGGCGAAGGGTGATGCTAGCGGGGGTGACAAGCCAGTCATTTCCCGCGACGCTCGCCCCTGGGAGGGCGCAGACGGCGCCAGTTTCGGCTCCGGGGAGGACCAGGCCTCTGTCACAGAGGCCTGGATTAGCGCGCAGAGGGATTCTCCCTCGATGTGCGCCCCGAAGCCCAGGGGGGATGGTCCCCCGAGCGGGACGACCACGGTCCCGCGCCCACGAGTCGGGGGGGCTTCGCCATCGGCACCGCACACAACCAGAGGTGTGCCGTACGTGCGGAGCGTTGAGTTAGTGGCCACCTCGGAGGTCCAAGAGCTTCTTGGCCTCCAAAAAGAGGTGGCGGAGATGTTGGGGCGGCTGGACCCGTCAGCCGTCTCCATCAGCGCGTCGTCGCGGTGCCACTCGCCGGCAGGGTCTCTCCTGTCGGCGGCTTCGGCGCCGCTCGCCGAGGAGTTGCCCGAGCCCCGCGTCGTGCTGAGTCGTTGCGACGCGCTTGTCGCAGACGACGGGGGCGGCGTCGTTGTCCTCTCCTCCGATGAGGAGGGGGTCGACGATGCGGGTTGCTCGGGCCTTATGGCTCAGGGCGAGGGCGACGCGGGGCCCGAGATTGCCGCCGCTGCGGCAATGGATGTCGACTCCCCGACCGTTGGGAGCGACGGCAACGGCGGAGTGCTCTCCGGCGCGAATGCGGACCACATTCGTGTTGGGGACGCCGCCGAGGGGGGTCGTTCAGACGCCCCCCAGCTGTCGTCCGATGGAGGGAGCGACATGGGGCGGAGGCCGGGCTTTGTGCCCGGCAAGAGGGGCAGGAAGCCCGGAGTGTGGACGGACCCGGCGAGGCTGGGTCCGGGGATGAAGGCCCTTCCGAGTCGCACGGAGCTTCGCGACTGGGCCGAGACCATGGCGGTCGGCGGTGTGTCGGGCCAGGCCCAGAAAGAGCTGGACGCGATCGCCGCGACGATTAGCGCCGCTAAACATCTAAAAACAACAGATGTGCGCGCTATTCGTATCGCACTGAGGCGCGCGTCCGCTCTCACCGCCGAACTGAACGGAAGGGCGGAGCGGGGTGAAAACCCGGATAAGCCGGCGAGGGAGGTGGTGTTCCGGCAGGGGATGTGGGAGAAGAAGTCCCACAAACTGTCGACGCAGGTGCGGGCCCTGACGGACCAGGCTCACACCTTGGGTGAGACCCTACACGTCAGGGAAAGGGAGCTGGAGTTCCTGCGGGGGAAGTATGCGCGCCTGAGACTGCGCGCATCTCTCGCGGGCTGCAACGTGGAGGAGACGGAGGCCATTCCCTTCCGTCCCGCGGTTCCGTTGCCCACCCGCGATGAGCTCCTCCCGTCCTGCGTCCCCCCCTGGACCGACTCCTGCGTTCAGCTGGAGCCGATTCCGGGCCCCTCGTCGGCCGCCAGGCCCGCCCCTTTGCCGGCCGAGTCGGTCGGCGGCGCGGCCGGGCCGGTTCCGGGCCCCTCGTCGGGCGCGCGGCCTGCCCCTTTGCCGGTCGCGCCGGTCGGCGGCAAGACCAAGGCCGGCAAGAAGAGAAGGAGGGTGGTGTCCCCCCACGATTCGTCCTCGGAGGGCCCACAGCCCCGCGACGACGGCGCCGCGACCGCCGAACAGCCGTGGACCGTCGTCCTACGCCGCATGGAGGAGCTGGAGAGGAGGGTAGATAGTCGCCTCCTCTCCTTGGGGAAGGTTTTGGACCGCGGCGGGCCGGCCCTTAAGCCGGCGGACCCGCCAACGCCCCCTGCCCTTGAGGGGGCGAATATGGGGAAGGAGAAGCCCGCAGCGGGCGGGGCTGGGACCCAGCCCCGCGAGGTGAAGAAAGCGGCGAGGAAGGCGGAGAGGAAGAAGACCAGTGCCGCGGCCAAGTCACGGGGGGTCGCCCCCGCTCCTGCTCCGCCGGGGCCCAAGTCGGGGGGTGATGTTCCTCCCCCGGCACCGCCCGCGTCCGCCGACGACGGATCGGGGAGGGCTAATGGTGGGCCCTTGTCCCCCCCGGCCCCCGCGGCCAAGTTATCGCGGGGACAGAGAAGGAGAGCCGCCAAGGCCGCCAAAAAGGCGGGCGCGCAGGCGACAACGCCGGTTTCCGGCGCGTCTGGCGCCCCGGCGTCGGCTTCTGGGCCCTCCGAGGCTCCTCGGAGCTCATGGGCCCAGGTTGTCGGCCGTAAAGCCATACGGGCGGCCAAGGTGGCGGAGAAGGCTGCCGCTAAAGGCGGCCAGCGGAAGGACGGGAAGGGGAGGGGCGCCAAGACGCCAACTCCGAAGAAGTCGGGTGCTCCCGGAGGGGCCCCGGTGTTGATCCCGCGCACCCCCAGGACGGCGGCGGTGGCTATCACTGCCCCCGCCGGGGGAGAGGAGGAATTTTCCGCGCGGGTGTCCGGCGCGATGGCGGCCATCAATGTCGCCGACCTCGGCATTACAGCCATGCGGCCGAGGCGCGCCGTCACCGGGGGGCTCGTTTTGGAGATCCCGGGAGCACGGGGCTCGGCCCAGGCTGCCGCCCTCAAGTCGAGGCTTGCGGAGCAGCTAGGGGGCACGGGCATTAAAGTCCACTGCCCCCAGAAAATGGCCGAGTTCCGCGTGTGCGGACTGACGGAGTTGGCGTCGGAGGAGGCGGTGCGGGGGGCGATAGCGGCCCAGGGCGCGTGTTCGGCCGAGGATGTCTCGGTCGGCGAAAGGCGCCGCGACGCGACCGGGCTCTTCACCCTGTGGGTCCGCAGTCCCGTGGCGGCTGCTGCCAAGCTTTTAAAGGCGACCACGATTATCGTGGACTCGCTTGCGGCCCGCGTGGTACCGTTGGTGCAGCGGAAGCTACAATGCTTCCGCTGCCTAGAATTCGGCCACGTGCAGGCCAAGTGCAGCAGCCCCACGGATAGGAGGCACTTGTGCTACCGGTGCGGCGGGGAGGGACACACGGCGCGACGTTGCGTCGCCCCGCCTAAATGCCCGCTTTGCGCCGGTGCCGGCCTACCTTGCGGACACCGAATGGGGGGCCCGGCGTGCTGCCCCCCGGCGAGAACGCCACGGCGTGGGAGAGAAGGGGGAACGGGGACGACGGCGGCGCCGTCGGCGCCCGAGACCGCCCCCCCTGTGCCGCCGGAGGCGCCGGAGACCATGGAGACCAGCGTCTTGGCCTCCACATCATCCGGTCCCGGCGCCGGCAAGAGGAAGGATCGCGGCGATTCGGACTCCCCGACAGACGATGTTCTGTCTCCGGAACCCGGGGGGTCTCCCGCACCGGTGAGGAAGAAGAAGGGGAAAAAGCGGGGGGGCGGCCCAGCCCCCCCTGCCAGCGACCCACCGACGGGAGGCCGCGAGTCCTTTCTCAAGGTGGGGGGGGACGTGGCGCCGACAAGCGTGCCGGTGGTGAGCGAGGAGGAGGCACGTGGCCTGATCCGCTCCATAGCGGAGTCGTACGGAGGAGGGCCCGCCTCCTCGCAAGAGCCACGGGAAGAGATCGGGAGTTCCCTAGATGATGGGGAAGCAGCCCGACCCGAGCAGAATCCGGAGGAGGCCGGCGACGCTTCGTAATGCCTCGTGGCCCTCCGGTTCTGCTAGCGAACCTCAACCACTCCATGCGGGCGCACGATCTGCTGGAGCAGACTCGCATGGAGTTGGGGGTCGGGCTGGTCGTCGCCGCCGAGCCGTATCCGCTACCGGACCAACATTACCGGTCCACCAACCCGGATCGGCAGGTGGCGATGACGTGGAGCGTGGGAAGGGGTTCCCCGCCGTGCTCGGTCGCCCGGCACGGTCGGGGGTGGATGGCTGCCACGTGGGGGGAGTTCCTTGCGGTGGGCTGCTATTTCGCGCCGAGGCTTTCCGTCCCGGAGTTCGAGGATCGGCTACTAGAGCTGGGGGCGTACGTCGCCACACAGCGGGCTCAGCCGATCATCCTGATGGGGGACTTCAACGCTCACGCTGTTGAGTGGGGGTCCCCTAGGACGGACTCTAGGGGCGAGGCGCTGCTCGAGTGGGCAGAGGCTTTGGGGTTCGTATTGAAGAACCCCTTCGCAGTTACGACGTTCCGCGGGTCGCGGGGAGAGTCGGTAATCGACTTGATCTGGGTCAACCCCGCGGCCGTATCCCGGACGTCGAACTGCTGGGTAGCGGAGGATGTGGAGCCTGGCTCTGACCACATGTATGTCATGATGGCCACCTCCCTCCCCGCTGCCCCGCCTGCCCCTCGAGCGAACGGGCGGCCCCCGCACTGGGCGCTGAAGGAGCTGGACGTTCGCGCGGCCCAACTCGCGTCCTCCGTCGTCGCCTGGCCTCCTTTGCCGGGCGACGTCCTCGACGACCCCGTTGCGGGCGCCCTTTGGTTCCGCCGCGCGCTGCAGGGAATCTGCGACGCCACCATGCCGCGGACCGGGGCGCCTGGTGGGGGTCGGAGGTCGACGTACTGGTGGACTCCGGAGATCGCGCGTCTCCGAGCGGAGAATCTTCTCGCGCGTCGCCAGTACGTCAAGGCCCGTCGCCGAGATCCGCGGCGGGTCACGGAGGACAGGCTCCGGGAGCTGCGTTCCGCCTTTTCGGCGGCGCGCAGGCTGCTCCGCGGAACCATTGCCCGGGCTAAGGCCGAGTCGCACGACCAATTCATCGCGACTCTCAACCAGGATCCGTGGGGGCGTCCGTACAAGGCCGTGTCCTTAAAACTAGGCCCGCGAGCGCCCCCGATCACGGAAGGCCTGGATCCCCGGTTCCTCACCGAGGTACTGTCGGCGCTATTTCCCCCTCCCCTTGTACCCGGGGAGGACGGCGCCGACGAGTCCGGGGATCCGTGGTTGGCCAGGGGCGTCGCCGCACTTGACGCCCCGAGGGTCAGCGATGAGGAGCTCGCGTCCTCGATCGCGCGTATGTGCGAGAGGAACGCGGCTCCGGGTCCCGACGGCGTGCCCGGGCGGGTTTGGGCCTGCGCGATCAGCGCCCTGGGAGACGGACTCAGACGGCTCTTCGATGCCGTACTGGGATCCGGCAGGTTCCCCCCTGCGTGGAAGGAGGCGAGGCTCGTGCTGCTCCGGAAGCCCGGTAAGCCCGCGGAGTCACCCTCGTCTTACCGGCCGATCTGTCTGCTGGACGAGGCGGGCAAGCTCCTGGAAAGGATCATAGCTGCCCGCCTCTGCGGACACCTGGAGACCATTGGCCCGGATCTGAACGACCGCCAATTCGGCTTTCGTCGGCAGCGATCGACCATGGACGCTATCCATCTGGTTCGGTCGTTGTCGCGCCGGGCGGTCGAGGGAGGCGGTGTGAGCGTGGCGGTGTCGCTAGACATCGCCAACGCGTTCAATACCGTCTCCTGGGCGGCGATCGAGCGGGCGCTTTTATATCATAACGTCCCGCTCTATTTGCGCCGCCTGATCCGGGACTACCTCCGTGGAAGGGTGGTCTCCTTCGTCGGCCGGGACGGGGACGGGGTGACCGATGTGCACCGCGGCGTACCGCAGGGGTCCGTTCTGGGACCCCTGCTTTGGAACCTGGCGTACGACGCGGTGCTGCGGGTGGAAATGCCGTCGCCGCGGGTGTCGTTGGTTTGTTATGCCGACGACACGCTGGTGGTGGCATCCGGGCAGAAGTGGGCAGCGGCGATCGGCCTCGCCGAGGAGGCACTGCGGCGCGTCGTCGCCTCGATCGGGACGCTCGGTCTGCGAGTCGCCTTTCACAAGACGGAGGCGATGTGGCTCGCGGACAGGGTTGGGAGTGGTATCCCCAACAGAGCGTCCCTTAGGATCGGGGATGCCTGCATAAGGGTCGGCCGCTCCATGAAATACCTCGGGCTGACCCTTGACACCTACTGGCGCTTTACGCGCCACTTCAAGACCCTCGGCCCCCGACTAGAGAGGCAGGTGTTTGCCTTCGGGCGAATAATGCCCAATCTCGGGGGCCCTCATGAGGGAGTTCGGCACTTGTATGTGACGGTCGTCCGGTCCATGGCGCTGTATGGCGCGCCTATATGGGCCGGCGACCTGGAGGACTGTCGCGTGGGGCGGGAACTCCTCGCCAGAGTTCACCGCCGCGCGGTCCTCCGAGCCGTGCGATCGTATCGCATGGTGTCACATGCCGAACTGTCCGCGCTCGGTGGATCTCCCCCCTTCCATCTACTCGCGGAGATGGAGGCGGAAGTCTACTCCGCCTCCCGCGACCTCCGCGAGGCTGGGAATCCACCGGCGGATGGACTCGAAGTGGCGCGTGGCCAGGCCCGGCAACGGATGACAGCCAAATGGCTGGAATGGCTCGCCCTCCCCGAACATCGGGAGGGCCGCGTTGTCGGGGCGCTCCTGCCCATCATGGACGAATGGGTAGGGCGTGGGTGTGGCAGGCTGACCTTCCGCCTGACGCAGATGATCACCGGTGTGGGGTGTTTCGGTGATTTTCTGTGTCGCATCGGGCGGGAGGAGACGTCGCGCTGCTGGTCGTGCGACAGGGGCGACGAGGACTCGGCGGACCATACCTTGGCATGGTGCCGGGAATGGTTGGATGACCGCCGGGTCCTGGAGGCGCGGATGGGCCCCGATCTCTCGCTGCCGACAGTCGTGCGTCGGATGGCGGGAGACGGGGCGTGTTGGGCCGCGATGTCCCTCTTCGCCGAGGAAGTGATGAGGGAGAAAGAAGAGGCGGAGAGGGACAGGGAGCTGGCGGGGCACCCGTCTCGCATGGCGGCTCCCCGGAGGCGGGTGCGGCGTAGATGACCCTGAGCCGGGGGAGATTGTGCAGCGACGCAATAACATCGCGTCGCTCCGCTCCCCCGTTGGCTCAGGGATTCGCCGCCGGCTCCCATAGGGCGGGAGCGGGAAGGGAGGTGGAGATGCCACCTCCCCCTCAGAGACCGGGAGGGGGTGGCCTGGGAAGGGGGGCGCGGTGTGCCGAGTAGGCCAAATAATATCACCGCGCCCCAAGAATAGCCGCCGCCACATAATTGTGGTCGTGGCGGCGACTGAGGGGTGGCTCAGAGGGGGCCCATATATCAAGGGCCCCCCCCAGTGGAGCGGCTAAACCTGCCGCTCCGGGTTGCGCGATCGAGTTCGTGGGGCGAATGGGCGGCCGTGTCGGGCCGCTCCAATGGCAAAGCCCGCCGCGCGCTTGGAACGTTAATTTATTCCCCAAGTTCGCGCGGCGATGGAGCGGCCCTACGCATACACGGCCGGCTAGAACCTTCGCCCCCGCCCGGCCGCGACCTCACAACATCTTGGTCGCGCCCGGGTAGTAACTCGGTCGCGGGGTCGTGGGGTGGGGGTGCCGGGGGGCACCACCCGCCCTAGCAGCAGCGACCGGAGACGGCGCGGACGTGTGATCCGTCGCGCGCCGTCGGAGTTTCGGAAACCGGGGGGAGGATTCAACTCCCCCCAGGGAAGACCCCGAATCGGGGCTGGCGCGGAGCAATGCATTATGCGCAAGAGGGGGAGGCAAGCGGACGTATCGCTCGCTTGCTCCCGCATGAAGTCCTCCCCCTCGGGCGCGCGGCTCCGCGCCTGAGGCAGATCACCTCGGTGGTTTTAGTGGGTTCGAGTCCCACATAACCCCTGACCCTCCCCCGAGGGTCGGGGGTATCCGTGGGGATTTCCACCGAGTTAACAAAAAAAAAAAAAAAAAAAAAAAAAAAGGTTAGGTTAGGTTAGGTCCCTCTCTGGGGTCGACCACCTTGACGTGGTGAGAGGGCAGTAGGGCGGTGGCTATGCTCCGTGTCGGGCGGTAGAGTTGGGTACCTGTTCCCTTCGCTTCCGGCCGGCAGGGGGTGCGGCCGTCCTAGCCAAGAGTCGACCATCCCAAGGAACACTTACACGCATCGCGGGTTCGTGGGGGGGGGCCGGTGGGCCCTCCCCGTTTCTTCGCTTACGGGGGGCCGGGTGGGGCCTTCCGGCCTGTCCTCGGACCGGCGATGCACTTACACAACACACTCCTTACACATACACATCCTTTCCCCTTTGCGTAGTTTCTGGGAGCCGCCGGGCGGGGGGCCGTCGCCCTTTAAGACACTTTTATGGAATGGACAAAATAGAAGAAGCCTCGGAACCTACGCCGCTATCGGGGGGTAATCGCCCGACTCAGTTTGGCCCAGTCAGCAGCCACTCTGAAGTAAGACATCAGACTGATGACGCCGAGTTGGTGCCTCGGACCGGCGTCACTGGTGATGGGGAGGGTATGTTGCCACCCCACCCAGAAGAAGCCACAGAAGCAGGACTGGCTTTTTATCACTCCATGGACGACGAGTTTATGAACAGAGAGAGAGAGGGTTCCGGATGTGGGGGTGGCAATCCAGCCACTTCCCACGAAGGGCCCTCGAGCGCTGAGGGCGGTTCGATCGCGGACTCGGGGACACTTGTTGCTCCCGAGATCCTGCGGGTCCGTCGCGCAGACACCGCTACGGAGGCGGATCGGGCGGAGAGCCCGACGTTCGCAGCCTCGGAGGCGGAGTGGGAGGACGTCGTGAGCGAGACGCCTAACATCTCGCGCTCACGGATCGGGGGTGCTCCGCGTACGGCGCCACTTAACACCAGAGGTGTGCCGTACGTGAGGAGCGTGGAGCTGAAGGCGACCGCGGAGGTCCGACAGTTGCTCGGGCTCCACAAGGAGGTCGCCGAGCTCCTGAGCCGGCTGGACTCGAGCGCCGTGTCCATCGCGCCGTCGTCGCGAGGCGCGTCGCCCGCCGGCTCTGCCCGGTCGGGGGTGTCAACGCTGCGCGCTGGCTTGACGCCCGGGGAGCCCCTCGTCGTGTTGGAGAGGTGCGACGCGCTCGTGGCGACTGACGAGCCAGTCGTGATCTCCTCCGACGACGAGGAGGAGGGAGGAAGGCTGGGCACCGCGGTGCTCGGGCCGTCGGGGGGGGGCGTCGTGGAGGCGCCCGCGGACGCCGCGGGGACGACCATGGAGGTCGACGCCCCGACTGATGGCGAGAGTGACGGCGGCGGTTCCGTCGTGGGGAGAGTGCGGCGTGAAGGTGAGGCCGGGGCTCGCCGCCGAATCGAGTCGGGCACGGAGGAGGACGGCCCTGCTGGGTCCGGTGACGTCGGTGCGGGCTGCCTGGACGCCCCCTTGCCGTCTTCTGACGGGGGCACCGACACGGGCGCGAGACCCGGCTTTGTCCCGGGCAAGCGGGGAAGGAAGCCCGGGGTTTGGACGGACCCAAAAAGGTTGGGTCCAGGAATGAAAGCCCTACCGACACGGTCGGAGCTCCGCGACTGGGCAGAGACGATGTCGGTGGGCGGTCTTGCGGGACAGGCGCAGCGAGAGCTGGACGCGGTCGCCGCGACTATCAGCGCGGCGAAACATCTGAAGACAACAGATACGCGCGCTGTTAGGATCGCGATTAGGCGCGCGTCCGCTCTCGCGGCAGAATTGACCGGCAGAGCCGAGAGGGGCGAGAACCCCGATAAGCCGGCACGGGAGGTGGTGTTCCGCCAGGGGATGTGGGAAATCAAATCCCACAAGCTGGCGACGCAGGTGCGGGCCCTGACGGCACAGGCCCATACACTGGGAGAGTGCCTGCATGTCAGGGAGAGGGAACTGGAGTTCCTGCGCGGAAAATACGCCCGCCTAGAAACGCGGGCGTCCCTCAAAGGTGTGGACGTGACGGAGTCGGAGGCTATGTCCTTCCATCCGTCCGTCCCCCTTCCAACACGCGCGGAGCTCCTCCCGCCCTGTTTGCCCCCCTGGACGGACGCCGGTGCCCCGCCACCACCATCATCGGTGGCTACTCCGGGGCCCTTATCGGCTGCGAGGCCCGATCCCCTTCCCGACGAGGCGGCCGGGGGCGGCTCCGGCGTCAAGAAGAAGAAGAAGAGGAGACGGGAGGCGTCACCTCCGCCCTCGACTCCGATCTTGGACCCTCCATCCCGAGGCGCCGGTGCCGCTACTGCCGAGCAGCCGTGGGACGCCGTGTTGCGCCGGATGGAGGAGCTGGAGAGACGGGTAGATTCGCGTCTCCTGGCCCTGGGCAAGGTCCTGGGTCGTGGGGGGTCGACGCTGGGGTCGGCTGTTGGGGTCGGGGCTGAGACCCCTTCCCGTGAGGAGAAGAAGGAGGCCGGGAAGCAGACGGGTGCCGGCGGGTCCGCTGCGGGGCCGACGGGTGTGCCTGTGGGCGCATCGGGGGCTGGTCTCCCCGCGCCGCCGCCTTCTTCTCAAAAGAAGAAGGCCGGGCTGCTCCCGGCTGTTAAGGCTGGGAAGGAGAAGAAGGGGTCGCCGGGGGCTGGTCCCTTGTCTGGTGCTGTGGGGAGTGGGGCGGGTACTTCGTCCCAGCTGACCCCCACGCAAATCAGGCGGCGGCGTAGGAAGGCAGCGAGAGCTGCCAAAAGGGCGGCTGCGACCGCTGCCGCGTCCGGTGTGCGGGCCGCGGACCCTGGGACACAGGCTGCTTCTCGGAGCACCTGGGCCCAGGTCGTCGGCCGCGGGGCCAAGAAGAAGGCGGCGAAAGCGGCGGCCGGGAGCGGCGGTAAGGGAGGGGCAGGTAAGGGGGCTGCGGCTACGTCGGCTCCCCAACGGTCTGGTGTGCCCGGACCAGCCCCGGTTGCGATCCCGCGTACCCCCAGAACTGCGGCGGTGGCCATCACCGCCCCTGCTGGGAGGGAGGAGGAATTCTCCACGCGGGTTGCTGGCGCGATGGCGGCCATCAAGGTCGCCGACCTCGGCATTGCATCCATGCGACCGAGGCGCGCCGTCACCGGGGGACTGGTCCTTGAGATCTCCGGATCTCAGGGCTCGGCCAAAGCTGCCGCCCTCAAAGCGAGGCTCGTGGAGCAGCTGGGGGACACCGGCATAAAGGTGCATTGCCCCCAAAAGATGGCCGAGTTCCGGGTGTGCGGCCTGACGGAGCTGGCGTCCGTGGAGGCGGTGCGGGGTGCGATCGCGACCCAGGGGGCCTGCGCGGCAGAGGACGTCTCGGTGGGCGAGAAGCGCCGGGACGCTGCCGGGCTTTTCTCCCTCTGGGTTCGCGGGCCCGTGGCGGCTGCTGCCAGGCTCATCAAGGCGACCACGATAGTCGTGGATTCGCTGGTGGCCCGCGTGGTGCCCCTCGCGCAGCGGAGGCTGCAGTGCTTCCGCTGCCTCGAGTTTGGCCACGTACAGGCCAAGTGCAGCAGCCCCACCATCAGGAGCGGCCTATGTTACCGTTGCGGTAACGAGGGACACGTGGCGCGCTCCTGCGTGGCCGCCCCCCGCTGCCCGCTCTGTGCGGCGGCTGGGCTCCCCAGCGGTCACAGGATGGGTGGTCCGGCCTGTCGGCCCCCCGCTGCGGTTCGTCCTGGGACCCAGAGGCCGAAATCCGCCCCGGCGCCGGCCGGGGCTCGCCCTCTCCCGCCTTCGGGCGATTCCCCCGCGCTCGCCGTGTCTCCCCCAACCGCGACCTCGTCGATGGAGACCGACCCCCTGGCCTCAACATCCATGGCCGGGGCTGGCGCTGGCAAGAGGAAGGATCGCGAGGAGTCGGATCCTCCGACTAGCGATGCCCCTTCGCTGGTGCCCAGGGGGTCTCCCAAGGCCCCGAAGAAGAAGAAGAAGGAGAAAGGGGGGAGCAACCCAGGGCTCCTCTCTGGGGGGCCTCAGCTGGTCGGACGGGAGGCCTTCCGGAAGGACAGTGGGGTCCCTTCACCGGCGGGTGGAGCGGCGGGGGATGTGGGGAGCGAGGAGGCGCGCGGACTGGCGCGCTCGGTCGCGGCGTCGTTCGGGGGTGGTTCCCACCTCCCAGACGACGGGACGGAGAGTCTCGGGCCCCCCAGTACCATCGGGGATGTGGCCCGACCCGCGGGAGTGTCGGAGGAGGCCGACGTTAACAACGTGTAATGTCACGAGGCCCTCCGATACTACTCGCGAACCTCAACCACTCCATGCGAGCGCACGACCTGCTGGAGCAGGCTCGCGTGGAGTTGGGGGTCGGGCTGGCCGTCGTCGCCGAGCCGTATCCGCTGGAGGACCGATGCTTTCGGTCCACCAACCCGGATCGGCAAGTGGCGATGACGTGGGAGGTGGGAAGAGGCGCCCCGCCGTGTTCGGTCGCCCAACATGGGCGGGGCTGGATGGCCGTGAAGTGGGGGAATCTCCTCGTGGTAGGCTGCTACCTGGCGCCTAGGTTGACCGCCCCGGAGTTCGAGGACCGGTTGAGCGAGGTGGGGGCTTTTCTCGCCCCCCAATTAGCTCGGCCGGTGGTCCTATTGGGGGATTTCAACGCCCACGCTCGCGAGTGGGGCGCCCCCAGGACGGATCTCCGGGGCGAGGCGCTGCTCGAGTGGGCAGAGGCAATGGGGTTCATCTTAAAGAACCCCTACGCAGTCACGACGTTCCGCGGGCCGCGGGGCGAGTCGGTCATCGACCTCGTCTGGGTTAACCCCGCGGCTGCGGCGTTGACGTCGGACTGCTGGGTGGCGGAGGATTCGGAGCCAGGTTCGGATCACATGTATGTGATGCTGGCCACCTCCGCTGCCCCGCCTGCCCCTCGAGCCGGTAGACAGCCGCCGCGTTGGGCGCTCAAGCAGTTCGATGCTGGCGCGGCCCAGTTGGCGTCCTCCGTTGTCGCCTGGCCTCCCTTGCCGGGCGACATCCTCGACGACCCCGTTGCTGGCGCCCTTTGGCTCCGGCGCGCGTTGCAGTCGGTCTGCGACGCGACTATGCCGCGAGCCTGTGCGCCGGGTGGGGGTCGGAGGTCGGTGTACTGGTGGTCGACGGAGATCGCGGATCTCCGCGCAGCGAGTCTGCGGGCTCGGCGCCAGTACACCAAAGCCCGCCGTTGGGATCGACGGCGGATCACGGAGGACCGGCTCCAGGAGCTGCGCTCCGCGTTTTCTGCGGCGCACAGAGAGCTCCGTGGGGCCATAGCCCGGGCTAAGACCCGTTCGTGTGACGAGTTCCTCGCGACCCTCAACGAGGACCCTTGGGGGCGCCCGTACAAGGCCGTGTCGATCAAACTCGGACCTTGGGCGCCCCCTGTGACAGAGGGCCTCGAACCCCGGCTTCTCCTCGAAGTCCTGTCGGCGCTATTCCCCCCTCCCCATGTTCCTGGGGAGGGTGGCGTCGACGGGTCGGGAGACCCGGGGTTGACTTGGGGCACCGATATCGCGGATGCCCCGAGGGTCACGGAGGAGGAACTCGCTTCCGCGGTGCAGCGAATGTGTAAGAAGAGCGCTGCGCCCGGACCGGACGGGGTGCCTGGGCGAGCCTGGGCCTGCGCAATGGGCGCCCTGGGGGATGGCCTCAGACGCGTGTGTGACGCCGCGCTGAGGACCGGGAGGTTCCCCCCGGCATGGAAAGAGGCGAGGTTGGTGCTGCTCCGGAAGCCCGGAAAGCCCGCGGAGTCGCCCTCGGCATACCGGCCGATATGTCTCCTGGACGAGGCGGGCAAGTTGCTAGAACGCGTTCTGGCTGCCCGCCTCCTGGACCACCTAGGAGCCGCGGAATTCCCGGATCTGTCCGACCGCCAATTCGGCTTTAGGCGGCAGCGATCGACGGTGGACGCCATATTGTTGGTCAGATCGCTGTCGCGCCGGGCGGTCGAGGGGGGCGGTGTGAGCGTGGCGGTGTCACTCGACATCGCGAACGCGTTTAACACCGTCTCCTGGGCGGCGATCGAGCGGGCGCTTCTCTACCATCGCGTCCCGCTCTACCTTCGTCGCCTGATCTGGGACTATCTCCGCGGCCGGGTGGTCTCCTACGTCGGCCGGGACGGGGACGGGGTGACTCACGTGCACCGCGGCGTGCCACAGGGGTCCGTTTTAGGGCCCCTGTTATGGAACTTGGCTTACGACGCGGTGCTGCGGGTGGAAATGCCATCGCCGGACGTCTCGCTTGTTTGTTACGCGGACGATACTCTGGTGGTGGCATCCGGGCAGCGATGGGTGGCGGCGCTTGACCTCGCGGAGAGGGCACTGCGACTTATCATCCCCGTGATAGGGGCGCTCGGTCTGCGAGTCGCCTTCGAAAAAACGGAGGCGATATGGCTCGCGGACAGGGTTGGGAGTGGTGTCCCCAACAGAGCGTCCCTGCGGGTCGGGGATGCCTGCATCCGGGTCGGCCGATCAATGAAATATCTCGGCCTGACCCTGGATACCTACTGGCGATTCACGCGCCACTTTCGGGTCCTGGGCCCCCGGTTGGAGCGACAGGTGTTCGCTTTTGCGCGCATCATGCCCAACCTGGGGGGCCCTCACGAGGCAGTTCGGCGACTATACGTGACGGTCGTCCGGTCCATGGCGCTCTACGGAGCCCCAGTGTGGGCCGGCGACCTGGAGGACTGTCGCGTCGGGCGAGAGCTCCTTGCCAGAGTTCATCGCCGCGCGGTCCTCCGTTCCGTGCGGGCGTACCGCACGGTGTCACACGCTGAGCTGTCGGCGCTGGCTGGGTCTCCTCCTTTCCATCTGCTCGCGGAGATGGAGGCGGAGGTTTACTTCGCCTCTCACGACCTCCGTGGAGCGAGGGACCCGCTGGCGCCGGAGGGACCCGAGGCGCGGGGCCAGGCCCGGCGACGCATGGGAGCCAAATGGATCGAGTGGCTCTCCCTCCCCGAACATCGGGAGGGACGCGTCGTCGGGGCGCTCCTGCCCAGTCTCGGTGAATGGGTGGGGCGCAGGTATGGCAGGCTAACCTTCCGCCTGACGCAGATGATCACCGGAGTAGGGTGCTTCGGGGATTATCTGTGTCGCATAGGGCGGGAGGAGACGTCGCAGTGCCACAGCTGCGGCCGGGGCGTCGAGGACTCGGCGGAGCATACTCTGGCCAGCTGTCCGGAGTGGCAGGACGACCGCCGGGTCCTGGAGCTGCAGCTCGGTCCCGACCTCTCGCTGCCGACGGTCGTGCGTCGGATGGCGGAGGATCGGGACTGTTGGATGGCCGTCTCCTCCTTCTCCGAGGAAATCATGCTGGAGAAGGAGGAGGCAGAGAGGGACCGCGAGCGAGCGGGTCACCGACCCCGCCGCGCGGCTCCCCGCAGAAGGCGCGCTAGATGACCCGGGGCCGGGGGAGGCCGTGCGGCGACTTAGTTATGAAGGTCGCCCCGCTCCCCCGGTTAACACCAAGTAGGCCCCGGGCCGCGTCGTCGTCACTCCCCCGCAAGGGAGTGGGAAGGAGTGCCGCGCCCCATAACGGGTGCGGCACCGGCTCCCCCGTGCGCCCCCCCTGTGAGAGAGGGGGGTTCCGGCGTACGGGACGAGCTGAGCAGGAGAACGGGGGGCCCACGAAGTGAGGGCCCCCCCGGGGAGCGGCGATATATCTCGCCGCACCCGATAGAGCGATCGAGCTCGCGGGGCAAGTTGGGCGGCCGAAAGTGGGCCGCCCTGTAGGCACATTGCCATCCGCCCGTCCGAGGTGTCCATCGGTTGTTAACCGACTGCCTTGAGGGCCCCCTCGGGACGCGGCGTTTTGGGCGGTCCTTAAGGCCGTCAACGCCCCGGCCCGGTCGCGACGCAATATACCGTCGCGGCCCGGTAGTAGCTCGATCGTGGGGTCGTGGGGCGGGGGTGCCGGGGGGCACCACCCGCCCTAGTAGCAGCGACCCCGGAAGAAGCGGCGCGGACGCGTGGTCCGTCGCGCGCCGCCAGCCCAGGAGAATATAGCTGGGGGAGGTCCATTAATACTCCCCCAGGGAAGACCCCGTTACGGGGCTGTCTTGCGCGGAGCTGCACGAAGCGCAGGGGGGGAGGGTTGCGAACGTATCGCTAGTTTGCTCTCGCGCCAAGTCCCTCCCCTCAGGCGCGCAGCTCCGCGCACGAGGTAGACCACCTTGGAGGTTTTAGTGGGTTCGAGTCCCACATAACCCCCTGCCCGCCCCCGCGGGTGGGGGGTATCCGTGGGGATTTCCTCCAAGTAAAAAAAAAAAAAAAAAAAAAAAAAAAAAAAAAAAAAGGTTAGGTTAGGTGGTTCCTCTTCTATCGGCCGTCGGGGGGTGCTGCTGCCCTGGCCAAGGGTCGGCAACCCCTGTGGAGCGTGCGCGATTCCGCGCGCCGTGGGCCCCGGGTAGGTTGGTGCTTCCTTCCTGCCCTGGGACCGCGGGGTGCGCGCGACGCCGCTCCACCCTCTTCTCCCAAATATCATCCGCGAACCCCGCTCGGGGTGGGCGCGATTCGGAGTTCCGTTCGAAGGTGGCCCTCGGGAGAAAAGGGGCATCACGGCCTCGCCCGAGCAGCGCGCGAGCACGGCGACGTGTGCGGGATGGCTACCAGGGTAGGGGAACGTCGTGGGGTTTCGTTCGGGGCGGGTACCCGCCCTTCTCTACCCCGGGAGGTTACGGCGACATATGTTCGTGCCCCCGGCCGAGGTAAGATTAGGGGGGATGATTCGTCGGGACGTTATGCGCAGCAAATATGCTGCGTGTTCTGCCGCCATCCGGGATGTTGGCTGGCCCGCGAAAACGGGGTGGGCTCGTTTGGGGCTTCGTTCGGGGAAGGGTTCCTCCTTTCTGTCAGCCCCGGGGAGCGCAAGGCGACAAGCGAAAGCTTATGTTCGGGCCACCGGCCTAGGCGGGCAGTTAGGGGATGACTCGCCGGGACGTTATACGTAGCAAGGCAGCTACGTGGGTTGCCACCATCCGGTATGTTGGTTGGCCCGCGAAAACGGGGTGGGTCCGTTTGGGGCTTCGATCGGGGAAGGGTTCCCGCCCCTACCGACCCCGGGCACGCGCGTACTGTACCCGGGCCCGGCCGAGGATGGTGGGGAGCGGATGAATTCGTCGGACGTCGCGCAGCTGTAGGGCTGCGTGGGGCGGCCACCTCCCGGTATGTTGGTTGGCCCGCGAGAATGGGGTGGGTCCGTTTGGGGCTTCGTTCGGGGAAGGGTTCCTCCTCTCTGCCAGCCCCGGGGAGTGCAAGGCGACAAGCGAAAGCTTTATGTTCGAGCCACCGGCCTAGGCGGGCAGTTAGGGGATGACTCGCCGGGACGTTATACGTAGCAAGGCAGCTGCGTGGGTTGCCACCATCCGGTATGTTGGTGAGCCCGCGGGGGGTTGGGGTGGGACGCAACTCCCTGGGTGGTAGTCAAACCAGATAGCTCCCCTATAGGGAGTTGTCTTCGGGTGGGTTACTTGGGTTTTATTTTCAGGTTCGGTCGCAAGAGGATGGGGGGCTTATTGGGATCTTCCGCGGACCCCGCTCGGGGTGGGCTTAGGTGGGGGTAGATTCGAAGGGGCCGAGGGTGGAATACCCCTCCAGAGACGACGGGAACTCGCCTGAGGGGGACACTAGCTCTCGGGCTGGAGTTACACCGGTCGTTCGTACTGTCGCTGGGGGGCCGGCTTCCGCGTCGCGGGGGTGGGGTGGGCGCTGCGTGACCGTAGGGCTACAAATCCGCGGGGTAGGGTAGGCGTAGCTCTCCTGAGACGACGGAAGTCTCACCTTCGGGTTGGGAGCAACGCCGTACGTCGGCTCGTCGCAGGAGGACTCGGCAACCGCGCGCGGGCTGCGGCTCCCTGCACGCTCGATGTGCAGGTAATATAATTGCTGATCGGCCGGGGGGTGGACGACTCGGGGGTGCGTCTAGGACATCGTGCTCCAACGTCCGCGGGGTGGGTAGGCGACAGTCCCTTCGAGACGACGGGAACTCGCCCGAGGGGGACACTAGCCCTCGGACTGGAGTTACACCGTATCGCCGGTTCGTCGCTGAGGGACTCGGCTTCCGCGAGCGGTGGGGGGTGGGGCGCACGCTACGGGGGCTGCGAGGGCGGTAGGACTGATGGGACCCCTATGGGAACCATCCTCTCTTTTTGGGGGGTTGGGGGGGTTTTATTTTCAGGTTCGGTCGCAAGAGGATTGGGGGGTTGGGGCTCTTCCGCGGACCCCGCTCGGGGTGGGCGCGTTTCGGGGGATGATCGGTGACGGCCGCCCGGATCGTTCGCGAAGGTCGTCAGGGGGGCAAACGTCGAGGGGCTCGCGGGGTTGGATCCTTGCTCCCTGTCCGGCATATCAACAATGGGGCTTGGGCGGGGAGCAGTTGGATGTCGCGGGACGGTCCACACCTCTCACTTCGCGAGGGGGTGGAACGGGCGGGATGGACGCCGTGGGGCTTCGTTCGGGGTGGACCTACTCCCTGCTCTCCAGTTTCAGCCTATGGGGAGGAGTGGGGGGTAGAGGTCGCGCGCGACCGGCCCGCGGCTTCGCTCCGGAGAGTGTTGGAGGCTGTCTGCGGGCGGGGGGGGAGGGGCGGTCGGGGGCATCGGGGGTGGGGGTCCCCCAGAGACGACGGAAGTCTCGCCTTCGGGCTGGGAGCAACGCCGTACGACGGTTCGTCACTGGGGGATTCGGCTTCCGCGCGCGAACGGCGGCTCCCTGCACGCTCGTTGTGCAGGTAATATAATTGCTGATCCGTTGGGAGGGTGGGCGTTTCGTAGGGCGTAAGGGCAAATCGCGGGGTGGGCGAAGTTCCCCGGAGACGACGGGAACTCACACGGGGGGGACACTAGCTCCCGTTAGTACACCGTACGTCGGTTCGTCGCCGGGGGATTCGGCTTCCGCGCGCGGGCGGCGGCTCGTCTCGCAAGCCGTTGCGGGGCGATGTCGAACCGTCGGGAGGTGGGCGCTGCGCTACGGGGGCATCGTCTGCGGGGTGGCGCGTAGTCGATCGGTTCCTAAGGAACCAAAACTTAGGGGGGAATTATTTTCAGGTACTCGGGAACGATGCGGGCACGCTCCCTGTGATGCTTCCGTTGAACGGGGGGCCAGCAATGTAGTAGGGCTGCGGAAAAGGTGACGTGCGCAGGTACGGTGACCCGAGTAGGGAGACGCGCTGAGAACGGCCCTGAAAAGGCACCTATACGGCCTGTCGACATGTTGCCCGAGTACCGGCCCCAATCGGCGCTGTCAACCCGGACCTCGGGGCTAGCAGGGTGCTATCAGGCCCGCCAGCTGGGAAGTAGCTTAGGGTAAGGGGGGCTGAAATTATCAGGCTCTTAGCGTAGGGAAGGGGGGTACCAGAATAGAAGTAGCCCGCTGGGCGCTCAGTGCAGGGACTGGAGCGTCGCATGCTGAAGGGCGGCGATGGGGTTTGGGGGGGGTTGGGCAGGGGTGACGCGTGTACGTGGCCAACATCGTCACCTTGTGTAGTGTGCCCGTTGGGGGACTCGCTTCCTTCGGGCAGGGAAAATCTTTGGCGCGGGACATGGGCCGGCCTATACTCCCGTGCTTCGGCCGCCGTGGAGGTTTTGTGGGGGGGGTAGATTCCCGACCATCCCCATAACTCCCAGACCTCCCCTGAGGTCGGGGGTGTCTAAGCCCAAAGACTTCCTCCACGTTAATATAAAAAAATACCCCTCTCTGGGGTCGACCACCTTGACGTGGTGAGAGGGCAGTAGGGCGGTGGCTATGCTCCGTGTCGGGCGGTAGAGTTGGGTACCTGTTCCCTTCGCTTCCGGCCGGCAGGGGGTGCGGCCGTCCTAGCCAAGAGTCGACCATCCCAAGGAACACTTACACGCATCGCGGGTTCGTGGGGGGGGGCCGGTGGGCCCTCCCCGTTTCTTCGCTTACGGGGGGCCGGGTGGGGCCTTCCGGCCTGTCCTCGGACCGGCGATGCACTTACACAACACACTCCTTACACATACACATCCTTTCCCCTTTGCGTAGTTTCTGGGAGCCGCCGGGCGGGGGGCCGTCGCCCTTTAAGACACTTTTATGGAATGGACAAAATAGAAGAAGCCTCGGAACCTACGCCGCTATCGGGGGGTAATCGCCCGACTCAGTTTGGCCCAGTCAGCAGCCACTCTGAAGTAAGACATCAGACTGATGACGCCGAGTTGGTGCCTCGGACCGGCGTCACTGGTGATGGGGAGGGTATGTTGCCACCCCACCCAGAAGAAGCCACAGAAGCAGGACTGGCTTTTTATCACTCCATGGACGACGAGTTTATGAACAGAGAGAGAGAGGGTTCCGGATGTGGGGGTGGCAATCCAGCCACTTCCCACGAAGGGCCCTCGAGCGCTGAGGGCGGTTCGATCGCGGACTCGGGGACACTTGTTGCTCCCGAGATCCTGCGGGTCCGTCGCGCAGACACCGCTACGGAGGCGGATCGGGCGGAGAGCCCGACGTTCGCAGCCTCGGAGGCGGAGTGGGAGGACGTCGTGAGCGAGACGCCTAACATCTCGCGCTCACGGATCGGGGGTGCTCCGCGTACGGCGCCACTTAACACCAGAGGTGTGCCGTACGTGAGGAGCGTGGAGCTGAAGGCGACCGCGGAGGTCCGACAGTTGCTCGGGCTCCACAAGGAGGTCGCCGAGCTCCTGAGCCGGCTGGACTCGAGCGCCGTGTCCATCGCGCCGTCGTCGCGAGGCGCGTCGCCCGCCGGCTCTGCCCGGTCGGGGGTGTCAACGCTGCGCGCTGGCTTGACGCCCGGGGAGCCCCTCGTCGTGTTGGAGAGGTGCGACGCGCTCGTGGCGACTGACGAGCCAGTCGTGATCTCCTCCGACGACGAGGAGGAGGGAGGAAGGCTGGGCACCGCGGTGCTCGGGCCGTCGGGGGGGGGCGTCGTGGAGGCGCCCGCGGACGCCGCGGGGACGACCATGGAGGTCGACGCCCCGACTGATGGCGAGAGTGACGGCGGCGGTTCCGTCGTGGGGAGAGTGCGGCGTGAAGGTGAGGCCGGGGCTCGCCGCCGAATCGAGTCGGGCACGGAGGAGGACGGCCCTGCTGGGTCCGGTGACGTCGGTGCGGGCTGCCTGGACGCCCCCTTGCCGTCTTCTGACGGGGGCACCGACACGGGCGCGAGACCCGGCTTTGTCCCGGGCAAGCGGGGAAGGAAGCCCGGGGTTTGGACGGACCCAAAAAGGTTGGGCCCAGGAATGAAAGCCCTACCGACACGGTCGGAGCTCCGCGACTGGGCAGAGACGATGTCGGTGGGCGGTCTTGCGGGACAGGCGCAGCGAGAGCTGGACGCGGTCGCCGCGACTATCAGCGCGGCGAAACATCTGAAGACAACAGATACGCGCGCTGTTAGGATCGCGATTAGGCGCGCGTCCGCTCTCGCGGCAGAATTGACCGGCAGAGCCGAGAGGGGCGAGAACCCCGATAAGCCGGCACGGGAGGTGGTGTTCCGCCAGGGGATGTGGGAAATCAAATCCCACAAGCTGGCGACGCAGGTGCGGGCCCTGACGGCACAGGCCCATACACTGGGAGAGTGCCTGCATGTCAGGGAGAGGGAACTGGAGTTCCTGCGCGGAAAATACGCCCGCCTAGAAACGCGGGCGTCCCTCAAAGGTGTGGACGTGACGGAGTCGGAGGCTATGTCCTTCCATCCGTCCGTCCCCCTTCCAACACGCGCGGAGCTCCTCCCGCCCTGTTTGCCCCCCTGGACGGACGCCGGTGCCCCGCCACCACCATCATCGGTGGCTACTCCGGGGCCCTTATCGGCTGCGAGGCCCGATCCCCTTCCCGACGAGGCGGCCGGGGGCGGCTCCGGCGTCAAGAAGAAGAAGAAGAGGAGACGGGAGGCGTCACCTCCGCCCTCGACTCCGATCTTGGACCCTCCATCCCGAGGCGCCGGTGCCGCTACTGCCGAGCAGCCGTGGGACGCCGTGTTGCGCCGGATGGAGGAGCTGGAGAGACGGGTAGATTCGCGTCTCCTGGCCCTGGGCAAGGTCCTGGGTCGTGGGGGGTCGACGCTGGGGTCGGCTGTTGGGGTCGGGGCTGAGACCCCTTCCCGTGAGGAGAAGAAGGAGGCCGGGAAGCAGACGGGTGCCGGCGGGTCCGCTGCGGGGCCGACGGGTGTGCCTGTGGGCGCATCGGGGGCTGGTCTCCCCGCGCCGCCGCCTTCTTCTCAAAAGAAGAAGGCCGGGCTGCTCCCGGCTGTTAAGGCTGGGAAGGAGAAGAAGGGGTCGCCGGGGGCTGGTCCCTTGTCTGGTGCTGTGGGGAGTGGGGCGGGTACTTCGTCCCAGCTGACCCCCACGCAAATCAGGCGGCGGCGTAGGAAGGCAGCGAGAGCTGCCAAAAGGGCGGCTGCGACCGCTGCCGCGTCCGGTGTGCGGGCCGCGGACCCTGGGACACAGGCTGCTTCTCGGAGCACCTGGGCCCAGGTCGTCGGCCGCGGGGCCAAGAAGAAGGCGGCGAAAGCGGCGGCCGGGAGCGGCGGTAAGGGAGGGGCAGGTAAGGGGGCTGCGGCTACGTCGGCTCCCCAACGGTCTGGTGTGCCCGGACCAGCCCCGGTTGCGATCCCGCGTACCCCCAGAACTGCGGCGGTGGCCATCACCGCCCCTGCTGGGAGGGAGGAGGAATTCTCCACGCGGGTTGCTGGCGCGATGGCGGCCATCAAGGTCGCCGACCTCGGCATTGCATCCATGCGACCGAGGCGCGCCGTCACCGGGGGACTGGTCCTTGAGATCTCCGGATCTCAGGGCTCGGCCAAAGCTGCCGCCCTCAAAGCGAGGCTCGTGGAGCAGCTGGGGGACACCGGCATAAAGGTGCATTGCCCCCAAAAGATGGCCGAGTTCCGGGTGTGCGGCCTGACGGAGCTGGCGTCCGTGGAGGCGGTGCGGGGTGCGATCGCGACCCAGGGGGCCTGCGCGGCAGAGGACGTCTCGGTGGGCGAGAAGCGCCGGGACGCTGCCGGGCTTTTCTCCCTCTGGGTTCGCGGGCCCGTGGCGGCTGCTGCCAGGCTCATCAAGGCGACCACGATAGTCGTGGATTCGCTGGTGGCCCGCGTGGTGCCCCTCGCGCAGCGGAGGCTGCAGTGCTTCCGCTGCCTCGAGTTTGGCCACGTACAGGCCAAGTGCAGCAGCCCCACCATCAGGAGCGGCCTATGTTACCGTTGCGGTAACGAGGGACACGTGGCGCGCTCCTGCGTGGCCGCCCCCCGCTGCCCGCTCTGTGCGGCGGCTGGGCTCCCCAGCGGTCACAGGATGGGTGGTCCGGCCTGTCGGCCCCCCGCTGCGGTTCGTCCTGGGACCCAGAGGCCGAAATCCGCCCCGGCGCCGGCCGGGGCTCGCCCTCTCCCGCCTTCGGGCGATTCCCCCGCGCTCGCCGTGTCTCCCCCAACCGCGACCTCGTCGATGGAGACCGACCCCCTGGCCTCAACATCCATGGCCGGGGCTGGCGCTGGCAAGAGGAAGGATCGCGAGGAGTCGGATCCTCCGACTAGCGATGCCCCTTCGCTGGTGCCCAGGGGGTCTCCCAAGGCCCCGAAGAAGAAGAAGAAGGAGAAAGGGGGGAGCAACCCAGGGCTCCTCTCTGGGGGGCCTCAGCTGGTCGGACGGGAGGCCTTCCTGAAGGACAGTGGGGTCCCTTCACCGGCGGGTGGAGCGGCGGGGGATGTGGGGAGCGAGGAGGCGCGCGGACTGGCGCGCTCGGTCGCGGCGTCGTTCGGGGGTGGTTCCCACCTCCCAGACGACGGGACGGAGAGTCTCGGGCCCCCCAGTACCATCGGGGATGTGGCCCGACCCGCGGGAGTGTCGGAGGAGGCCGACGTTAACAACGTGTAATGTCACGAGGCCCTCCGATACTACTCGCGAACCTCAACCACTCCATGCGAGCGCACGACCTGCTGGAGCAGGCTCGCGTGGAGTTGGGGGTCGGGCTGGCCGTCGTCGCCGAGCCGTATCCGCTGGAGGACCGATGCTTTCGGTCCACCAACCCGGATCGGCAAGTGGCGATGACGTGGGAGGTGGGAAGAGGCGCCCCGCCGTGTTCGGTCGCCCAACATGGGCGGGGCTGGATGGCCGTGAAGTGGGGGAATCTCCTCGTGGTAGGCTGCTACCTGGCGCCTAGGTTGACCGCCCCGGAGTTCGAGGACCGGTTGAGCGAGGTGGGGGCTTTTCTCGCCCCCCAATTAGCTCGGCCGGTGGTCCTATTGGGGGATTTCAACGCCCACGCTCGCGAGTGGGGCGCCCCCAGGACGGATCTCCGGGGCGAGGCGCTGCTCGAGTGGGCAGAGGCAATGGGGTTCATCTTAAAGAACCCCTACGCAGTCACGACGTTCCGCGGGCCGCGGGGCGAGTCGGTCATCGACCTCGTCTGGGTTAACCCCGCGGCTGCGGCGTTGACGTCGGACTGCTGGGTGGCGGAGGATTCGGAGCCAGGTTCGGATCACATGTATGTGATGCTGGCCACCTCCGCTGCCCCGCCTGCCCCTCGAGCCGGTAGACAGCCGCCGCGTTGGGCGCTCAAGCAGTTCGATGCTGGCGCGGCCCAGTTGGCGTCCTCCGTTGTCGCCTGGCCTCCCTTGCCGGGCGACATCCTCGACGACCCCGTTGCTGGCGCCCTTTGGCTCCGGCGCGCGTTGCAGTCGGTCTGCGACGCGACTATGCCGCGAGCCTGTGCGCCGGGTGGGGGTCGGAGGTCGGTGTACTGGTGGTCGACGGAGATCGCGGATCTCCGCGCAGCGAGTCTGCGGGCTCGGCGCCAGTACACCAAAGCCCGCCGTTGGGATCGACGGCGGATCACGGAGGACCGGCTCCAGGAGCTGCGCTCCGCGTTTTCTGCGGCGCACAGAGAGCTCCGTGGGGCCATAGCCCGGGCTAAGACCCGTTCGTGTGACGAGTTCCTCGCGACCCTCAACGAGGACCCTTGGGGGCGCCCGTACAAGGCCGTGTCGATCAAACTCGGACCTTGGGCGCCCCCTGTGACAGAGGGCCTCGAACCCCGGCTTCTCCTCGAAGTCCTGTCGGCGCTATTCCCCCCTCCCCATGTTCCTGGGGAGGGTGGCGTCGACGGGTCGGGAGACCCGGGGTTGACTTGGGGCACCGATATCGCGGATGCCCCGAGGGTCACGGAGGAGGAGCTCGCTTCCGCGGTGCAGCGAATGTGTAAGAAGAGCGCTGCGCCCGGACCGGACGGGGTGCCTGGGCGAGCCTGGGCCTGCGCAATGGGCGCCCTGGGGGATGGCCTCAGACGCGTGTGTGACGCCGCGCTGAGGACCGGGAGGTTCCCCCCGGCATGGAAAGAGGCGAGGTTGGTGCTGCTCCGGAAGCCCGGAAAGCCCGCGGAGTCGCCCTCGGCATACCGGCCGATATGTCTCCTGGACGAGGCGGGCAAGTTGCTAGAACGCGTTCTGGCTGCCCGCCTCCTGGACCACCTAGGAGCCGCGGAATTCCCGGATCTGTCCGACCGCCAATTCGGCTTTAGGCGGCAGCGATCGACGGTGGACGCCATATTGTTGGTCAGATCGCTGTCGCGCCGGGCGGTCGAGGGGGGCGGTGTGAGCGTGGCGGTGTCACTCGACATCGCGAACGCGTTTAACACCGTCTCCTGGGCGGCGATCGAGCGGGCGCTTCTCTACCATCGCGTCCCGCTCTACCTTCGTCGCCTGATCTGGGACTATCTCCGCGGCCGGGTGGTCTCCTACGTCGGCCGGGACGGGGACGGGGTGACTCACGTGCACCGCGGCGTGCCACAGGGGTCCGTTTTAGGGCCCCTGTTATGGAACTTGGCTTACGACGCGGTGCTGCGGGTGGAAATGCCATCGCCGGACGTCTCGCTTGTTTGTTACGCGGACGATACTCTGGTGGTGGCATCCGGGCAGCGATGGGTGGCGGCGCTTGACCTCGCGGAGAGGGCACTGCGACTTATCATCCCCGTGATAGGGGCGCTCGGTCTGCGAGTCGCCTTCGAAAAAACGGAGGCGATATGGCTCGCGGACAGGGTTGGGAGTGGTGTCCCCAACAGAGCGTCCCTGCGGGTCGGGGATGCCTGCATCCGGGTCGGCCGATCAATGAAATATCTCGGCCTGACCCTGGATACCTACTGGCGATTCACGCGCCACTTTCGGGTCCTGGGCCCCCGGTTGGAGCGACAGGTGTTCGCTTTTGCGCGCATCATGCCCAACCTGGGGGGCCCTCACGAGGCAGTTCGGCGACTATACGTGACGGTCGTCCGGTCCATGGCGCTCTACGGAGCCCCAGTGTGGGCCGGCGACCTGGAGGACTGTCGCGTCGGGCGAGAGCTCCTTGCCAGAGTTCATCGCCGCGCGGTCCTCCGTTCCGTGCGGGCGTACCGCACGGTGTCACACGCTGAGCTGTCGGCGCTGGCTGGGTCTCCTCCTTTCCATCTGCTCGCGGAGATGGAGGCGGAGGTTTACTTCGCCTCTCACGACCTCCGTGGAGCGAGGGACCCGCTGGCGCCGGAGGGACCCGAGGCGCGGGGCCAGGCCCGGCGACGCATGGGAGCCAAATGGATCGAGTGGCTCTCCCTCCCCGAACATCGGGAGGGACGCGTCGTCGGGGCGCTCCTGCCCAGTCTCGGTGAATGGGTGGGGCGCAGGTATGGCAGGCTAACCTTCCGCCTGACGCAGATGATCACCGGAGTAGGGTGCTTCGGGGATTATCTGTGTCGCATAGGGCGGGAGGAGACGTCGCAGTGCCACAGCTGCGGCCGGGGCGTCGAGGACTCGGCGGAGCATACTCTGGCCAGCTGTCCGGAGTGGCAGGACGACCGCCGGGTCCTGGAGCTGCAGCTCGG
Source organism: Andrena chrysosceles (assembly GCA_963855975.1). Taxonomy (NCBI): domain Eukaryota; kingdom Metazoa; phylum Arthropoda; class Insecta; order Hymenoptera; family Andrenidae; genus Andrena; species Andrena chrysosceles. Next base: position 154,603 of record OY979766.1, on the reverse strand, counting down.
TCCCGACCTCTCGCTGCCGACGGTCGTGCGTCGGATGGCGGAGGATCGGGACTGTTGGATGGCCGTCTCCTCCTTCTCCGAGGAAATCATGCTGGAGAAGGAGGAGGCAGAGAGGGACCGCGAGCGAGCGGGTCACCGACCCCGCCGCGCGGCTCCCCGCAGAAGGCGCGCTAGATGACCCGGGGCCGGGGGAGGCCGTGCGGCGACTTAGTTATGAAGGTCGCCCCGCTCCCCCGGTTAACACCAAGTAGGCCCCGGGCCGCGTCGTCGTCACTCCCCCGCAAGGGAGTGGGAAGGAGTGCCGCGCCCCATAACGGGTGCGGCACCGGCTCCCCCGTGCGCCCCCCCTGTGAGAGAGGGGGGTTCCGGCGTACGGGACGAGCTGAGCAGGAGAACGGGGGGCCCACGAAGTGAGGGCCCCCCCGGGGAGCGGCGATATATCTCGCCGCACCCGATAGAGCGATCGAGCTCGCGGGGCAAGTTGGGCGGCCGAAAGTGGGCCGCCCTGTAGGCACATTGCCATCCGCCCGTCCGAGGTGTCCATCGGTTGTTAACCGACTGCCTTGAGGGCCCCCTCGGGACGCGGCGTTTTGGGCGGTCCTTAAGGCCGTCAACGCCCCGGCCCGGTCGCGACGCAATATACCGTCGCGGCCCGGTAGTAGCTCGATCGTGGGGTCGTGGGGCGGGGGTGCCGGGGGGCACCACCCGCCCTAGTAGCAGCGACCCCGGAAGAAGCGGCGCGGACGCGTGGTCCGTCGCGCGCCGCCAGCCCAGGAGAATATAGCTGGGGGAGGTCCATTAATACTCCCCCAGGGAAGACCCCGTTACGGGGCTGTCTTGCGCGGAGCTGCACGAAGCGCAGGGGGGGAGGGTTGCGAACGTATCGCTAGTTTGCTCTCGCGCCAAGTCCCTCCCCTCAGGCGCGCAGCTCCGCGCACGAGGTAGACCACCTTGGAGGTTTTAGTGGGTTCGAGTCCCACATAACCCCCTGCCCGCCCCCGCGGGTGGGGGGTATCCGTGGGGATTTCCTCCAAGTAAAAAAAAAAAAAAAAAAAAAAAAAAAAAAAAAAAAAGGTTAGGTTAGGTTAGGTTAGGTTAGGTTAGGTTAGGTTAGGTACTCCATGCGAGCGCACGACCTGCTTGAGCAGGCTCGCGTGGAGATGGGCGTCGGGCTGGCCGTCATCGCCGAGCCGTATCCGCTGGGGGACCGGTGTTTTCGGTCCACCAATCCGGATCGGCAAGTGGCGATGGCGTGGGAGATGGGACGGGGAACCCCGTCGTGTTCGGTCGCCCAGCATGGGCGGGGCTGGATGGCGGTGAGGTGGGGAGGCCTCCTAGTGGTCGGCTGCTATATGGCACCGAGATTCAGCGTCCCGGAGTTCGAGGACCGGCTGAACGAGGTGGGGGCGTTTCTAGCCCCCCAATTAGCTCAGCCAGTGGTCCTCCTGGGGGACTTTAACGCCCACGCTCGTGAGTGGGGCGCCCCCAGGACAGACCTCCGGGGCGAGGTGCTGCTCGAGTGGGCGGAGGCAATGGGGTTCGTGTTAAAGAACCCCTACGCAGTCACGACGTTCCGCGGGTCGCGGGGCGAGTCGGTTATCGACCTCGTCTGGGTTAACCCCGCGGCCGCGGCGATGACGTCTGACTGCTGGGTAGCGGAGGAGTCGGAGACTGGCTCCGACCACATGTACGTCATGTTGGCTACCTCCGCCGCCACGCCTCCCCCTCGAGCCGGTAAACAGCCGCCGCGCTGGGCGCTCAAAGAGCTCGACGCTAGCGCGGCCCAGATGGCGTCCTCCGTCGTCGCCTGGCCTCCTTTGCCGGGCGACGTCCTCGACGACCCCTCTACCGGCGCCCTATGGCTCCGGCGTGCGTTGCAGAAGATCTGCGACGCCACTATGCCGCGAGTCGGGCCGCCGGGCGTGGGTCGGAGGTCGGTGTACTGGTGGTGCGCGGAGATCGCCGATCTTCGCGCCGCGAGTGTCGTCGCGCAGCGCCGGTACACCAAGGCCCGCCGTTGGGATCCAAGGCGGGTCACGGAGGACCGGCTCCAGGAGCTGCGCTCCGCGTTTTCAGCGGCGCGCAGGGAGCTCCGTGGAGCCATAGCCCGGGCCAAAGCCCGTTCGTGCGAAGAGTTCCTCGCGACCCTCAACGAGGACCCTTGGGGGCGCCCGTACAAGGCCGTGTCGATCAAGCTCGGACCTTGGGCGCCCCCTGTCACAGAGGGCCTCGAACCCCGGTTTCTCCTGGAAGTCCTGTCGGCGCTATTTCCCCCTCCCCCGGTTCCTGGGGAGGGTGGCGTCGACGCGTCGGGAGACCCGGGGTTGTCGTGGGGCACCGATATAGCGGATGCCCCGAGGGTCACGGACGAGGAGCTCGCGTCCGCCGTGCTGCGAATGCGTTCGAAGAACGCTGCACCCGGACCGGACGGGGTGCCCGGGCGAGTCTGGGCCTGCGCGATGAGCGCCCTTGGGAGCGGCCTCAAGCGCGTGTTCGACGCCGCGCTGAGGACCGGGAGGTTTCCCCGCGCGTGGAAGGAAGCGAGGTTGGTGCTGCTGCGGAAGCCCGGAAAGCCCGCAGAGTCACCCTCGGCCTATCGGCCGATATGTCTCCTGGACGAGGCGGGCAAGCTCTTAGAGCGCGTTATAGCTGCCCGCCTCTTGGACCACCTCGGAGCCGCGGAGTTCCCGGATCTGTCTGACCGCCAATTCGGCTTCAGGCGGCAGCGATCGACAGTGGACGCCATTCTACTGGTCAGGTCGCTGTCGCGCCGGGCGGTCGAGGGGGGCGGTGTCAGCGTGGCGGTGTCTCTCGACATCGCCAACGCGTTCAACACCGTCTCCTGGGCGGCGATTGAGCGGGCGCTCGTGTTTCATGGCGTCCCGCTCTACCTTCGCCGCCTGATCTGGGATTACCTTCGCGGCCGGGTGGTCTCGTACGTCGGCCGAGACGGTGACGGGGTGGCTCACGTGCACCGCGGCGTGCCACAGGGGTCCGTTCTAGGGCCCCTGCTGTGGGACCTGGCATACGACGCGGTGCTGCGGGTGGAGATGCCATCGCCCGACGTGTCGCTCGTGTGCTACGCCGACGACACGCTGGTGGTGGCTTCCGGGCGGAAGTGGCTGGCGGCACTGGACCTCGCGGAGAGGGCACTGCGGCTCGTTATCCCCGCGATAGAGGCGCTCGGTCTGCGAGTCGCCTTCGATAAAACGGAGGCGATATGGCTCGCGGACAGGGTTGGGACTGGCATCCCCAACAGGGCGTCTCTTAGAGTCGGGGAGGCCTGCATCAGGGTCGGCCGATCGATGAAGTATCTCGGCCTGACCCTGGACACCTACTGGCGGTTCGCGCGTCACTTTCGGGTCCTGGGCCCCAGGTTGGAGCGACAGGTATTCGCCTTCGGGCGCATCATGCCCAACCTGGGAGGCCCGCACGAAGCGGTTCGGCGTCTTTATGTGACGGTCGTCCGGTCCATGGCGCTCTACGGAGCGCCGGTCTGGGCCGGCGACTTGGAGGGCTGTCGCGTGGGGCGAGACCTTCTCGCGAAGGTTCATCGCCGCGCGGTCCTCCGTGCCGTGCGGGCGTACCGCACGGTGTCACACGCCGAACTGTCGGCGTTGGGTGGGTCCCCACCATTCCATCTGCTCGCTGAGATGGAGGCGGAGGTGTACTTCGCCTCCCACGATCTCAGCGGAGCGAGGGACCCACTGGCGCCGGTAGGACCCGACGCGCGGGGCCAGGCCCGGCGACGCATGGGAGCCAAATGGATCGAGTGGCTCTCCCTCCCCGAACATCGGGAGGGTCGCGTCGTCGGGGCGCTCCTGCCCATTCTCGCTGAATGGGTGGGGCGCAGGTACGGCAGGCTCACCTTCCGCCTGACGCAGGTGATCACCGGAGTAGGATGCTTCGGGGATTACTTGTGTCGAATAGGGCGGGAGGCAACGTCGCAGTGCCACAGCTGCGGCCGGGGCGTCGAGGACTCGGCGGAGCACACTCTGGCCAGGTGCCCGGAGTGGCAGGACGACCGCCGGGTCCTTGAGCTGCAGCTCGGTCCCGACCTCTCGCTGCCGACGGTCGTGCGTCGGATGGCAGAGAGTCGGGACTGTTGGGAGGCCATGGCCTCCTTCTCCGAGGCCATAATGCTGGAGAAGGAGGAGGCGGAGAGGGACCGCGAGAGGGCGGGTTATCGCCCTCGTCGCGCGACCGCGAGGAGAGGGCGAGAGAGAGGATGACCCGGGGTCGGGGGAGGCCGTGTGGCGATTTAGTTGCGTAAATCGCCCCGCTCCCCCGGTTGTCAGGCCCCGGGCCGTTTCGAGTTACTCCCCCAATACGGGGAGTGGGAAGGGGCTGCGCCACGCAACGGGCGCGGCCGTTATGCCCGGTGCGCCCCCTCTGTGAGAGAGGGGGGCGTGTGCTAGCGGGCGGTGGAGTTGGAGGCGTGGCGGCCTCGTTGTTAGGGGCCGCCGCGGAGCGCGACGTGTAGCCGCCGTGGCCGGCGAGTTGTGGCAGTGAGCGAGCCAAGGCCGCGGCGGCGTCGCTGGGAAGGGAGAACGGGGGGGCCCATATCATGGGCCCCCCTCCTGGGGGAGCGGCAGTCAAACCGCTCCCATCAGAGCGATCGAGCTCTCGGGGCAAGACGGGCGGTCGATAGCGGGCCGCCCTGTAGGCGTTTTAGTCAGCCGCCCGGCCGAGGTGTCCGCCGGGTGTTTCTCTAACACCCGGTCGCCGAAAGGCCCCCTCGGTTAGGGCGGCTTGGGCGGCCCTGAAGGCCGTCAGCGCCCCGGCCCGGTCGCAAGCGTAATCACGCGGCGACCGGGTAGGAGTTCGATCGCGGGGTCGTGGGGTGGGGGTGTCGGGGGACACCACCCGCCCTAGAAGCAACGACCCCGGAAGAGGCGACGCGGGCGCGTGATCCGTCGCGCGTCGCCGGTCCCGGAGACCATTGCTGGGGGAGGTTATGATACTCCCCCAGGGACGACCCCGTTGAGGGGACCTCGCGCGGTGCCGCACGAAGCGCAGGGGGGGAGGGTAGCGAACGTATCGCTAGTTTGATCTCGCGCAAAAATCCCTCCCCTCAGGCGCGCGGCTCCGCGCGCGAGGTAGATCACCTTGGTGGTTTTAGTGGGTTCGAGTCCCACATAACCCCCTGCCCGCCCCCGCGGGTGGGGGGTATCCGTGGGGATTTCCACCAAGTAAAAAAAAAAAAAAAAAAAAAAAAGGTTAGGTTAGGTCCCTCTCTGGGGTCGACCACCTTGACGTGGTGAGAGGGCAGTAGGGCGGTGGCTATGCTCCGTGTCGGGCGGTAGAGTTGGGTACCTGTTCCCTTCGCTTCCGGCCGGCAGGGGGTGCGGCCGTCCTAGCCAAGAGTCGACCATCCCAAGGAACACTTACACGCATCGCGGGTTCGTGGGGGGGGGCCGGTGGGCCCTCCCCGTTTCTTCGCTTACGGGGGGCCGGGTGGGGCCTTCCGGCCTGTCCTCGGACCGGCGATGCACTTACACAACACACTCCTTACACATACACATCCTTTCCCCTTTGCGTAGTTTCTGGGAGCCGCCGGGCGGGGGGCCGTCGCCCTTTAAGACACTTTTATGGAATGGACAAAATAGAAGAAGCCTCGGAACCTACGCCGCTATCGGGGGGTAATCGCCCGACTCAGTTTGGCCCAGTCAGCAGCCACTCTGAAGTAAGACATCAGACTGATGACGCCGAGTTGGTGCCTCGGACCGGCGTCACTGGTGATGGGGAGGGTATGTTGCCACCCCACCCAGAAGAAGCCACAGAAGCAGGACTGGCTTTTTATCACTCCATGGACGACGAGTTTATGAACAGAGAGAGAGAGGGTTCCGGATGTGGGGGTGGCAATCCAGCCACTTCCCACGAAGGGCCCTCGAGCGCTGAGGGCGGTTCGATCGCGGACTCGGGGACACTTGTTGCTCCCGAGATCCTGCGGGTCCGTCGCGCAGACACCGCTACGGAGGCGGATCGGGCGGAGAGCCCGACGTTCGCAGCCTCGGAGGCGGAGTGGGAGGACGTCGTGAGCGAGACGCCTAACATCTCGCGCTCACGGATCGGGGGTGCTCCGCGTACGGCGCCACTTAACACCAGAGGTGTGCCGTACGTGAGGAGCGTGGAGCTGAAGGCGACCGCGGAGGTCCGACAGTTGCTCGGGCTCCACAAGGAGGTCGCCGAGCTCCTGAGCCGGCTGGACTCGAGCGCCGTGTCCATCGCGCCGTCGTCGCGAGGCGCGTCGCCCGCCGGCTCTGCCCGGTCGGGGGTGTCAACGCTGCGCGCTGGCTTGACGCCCGGGGAGCCCCTCGTCGTGTTGGAGAGGTGCGACGCGCTCGTGGCGACTGACGAGCCAGTCGTGATCTCCTCCGACGACGAGGAGGAGGGAGGAAGGCTGGGCACCGCGGTGCTCGGGCCGTCGGGGGGGGGCGTCGTGGAGGCGCCCGCGGACGCCGCGGGGACGACCATGGAGGTCGACGCCCCGACTGATGGCGAGAGTGACGGCGGCGGTTCCGTCGTGGGGAGAGTGCGGCGTGAAGGTGAGGCCGGGGCTCGCCGCCGAATCGAGTCGGGCACGGAGGAGGACGGCCCTGCTGGGTCCGGTGACGTCGGTGCGGGCTGCCTGGACGCCCCCTTGCCGTCTTCTGACGGGGGCACCGACACGGGCGCGAGACCCGGCTTTGTCCCGGGCAAGCGGGGAAGGAAGCCCGGGGTTTGGACGGACCCAAAAAGGTTGGGTCCAGGAATGAAAGCCCTACCGACACGGTCGGAGCTCCGCGACTGGGCAGAGACGATGTCGGTGGGCGGTCTTGCGGGACAGGCGCAGCGAGAGCTGGACGCGGTCGCCGCGACTATCAGCGCGGCGAAACATCTGAAGACAACAGATACGCGCGCTGTTAGGATCGCGATTAGGCGCGCGTCCGCTCTCGCGGCAGAATTGACCGGCAGAGCCGAGAGGGGCGAGAACCCCGATAAGCCGGCACGGGAGGTGGTGTTCCGCCAGGGGATGTGGGAAATCAAATCCCACAAGCTGGCGACGCAGGTGCGGGCCCTGACGGCACAGGCCCATACACTGGGAGAGTGCCTGCATGTCAGGGAGAGGGAACTGGAGTTCCTGCGCGGAAAATACGCCCGCCTAGAAACGCGGGCGTCCCTCAAAGGTGTGGACGTGACGGAGTCGGAGGCTATGTCCTTCCATCCGTCCGTCCCCCTTCCAACACGCGCGGAGCTCCTCCCGCCCTGTTTGCCCCCCTGGACGGACGCCGGTGCCCCGCCACCACCATCATCGGTGGCTACTCCGGGGCCCTTATCGGCTGCGAGGCCCGATCCCCTTCCCGACGAGGCGGCCGGGGGCGGCTCCGGCGTCAAGAAGAAGAAGAAGAGGAGACGGGAGGCGTCACCTCCGCCCTCGACTCCGATCTTGGACCCTCCATCCCGAGGCGCCGGTGCCGCTACTGCCGAGCAGCCGTGGGACGCCGTGTTGCGCCGGATGGAGGAGCTGGAGAGACGGGTAGATTCGCGTCTCCTGGCCCTGGGCAAGGTCCTGGGTCGTGGGGGGTCGACGCTGGGGTCGGCTGTTGGGGTCGGGGCTGAGACCCCTTCCCGTGAGGAGAAGAAGGAGGCCGGGAAGCAGACGGGTGCCGGCGGGTCCGCTGCGGGGCCGACGGGTGTGCCTGTGGGCGCATCGGGGGCTGGTCTCCCCGCGCCGCCGCCTTCTTCTCAAAAGAAGAAGGCCGGGCTGCTCCCGGCTGTTAAGGCTGGGAAGGAGAAGAAGGGGTCGCCGGGGGCTGGTCCCTTGTCTGGTGCTGTGGGGAGTGGGGCGGGTACTTCGTCCCAGCTGACCCCCACGCAAATCAGGCGGCGGCGTAGGAAGGCAGCGAGAGCTGCCAAAAGGGCGGCTGCGACCGCTGCCGCGTCCGGTGTGCGGGCCGCGGACCCTGGGACACAGGCTGCTTCTCGGAGCACCTGGGCCCAGGTCGTCGGCCGCGGGGCCAAGAAGAAGGCGGCGAAAGCGGCGGCCGGGAGCGGCGGTAAGGGAGGGGCAGGTAAGGGGGCTGCGGCTACGTCGGCTCCCCAACGGTCTGGTGTGCCCGGACCAGCCCCGGTTGCGATCCCGCGTACCCCCAGAACTGCGGCGGTGGCCATCACCGCCCCTGCTGGGAGGGAGGAGGAATTCTCCACGCGGGTTGCTGGCGCGATGGCGGCCATCAAGGTCGCCGACCTCGGCATTGCATCCATGCGACCGAGGCGCGCCGTCACCGGGGGACTGGTCCTTGAGATCTCCGGATCTCAGGGCTCGGCCAAAGCTGCCGCCCTCAAAGCGAGGCTCGTGGAGCAGCTGGGGGACACCGGCATAAAGGTGCATTGCCCCCAAAAGATGGCCGAGTTCCGGGTGTGCGGCCTGACGGAGCTGGCGTCCGTGGAGGCGGTGCGGGGTGCGATCGCGACCCAGGGGGCCTGCGCGGCAGAGGACGTCTCGGTGGGCGAGAAGCGCCGGGACGCTGCCGGGCTTTTCTCCCTCTGGGTTCGCGGGCCCGTGGCGGCTGCTGCCAGGCTCATCAAGGCGACCACGATAGTCGTGGATTCGCTGGTGGCCCGCGTGGTGCCCCTCGCGCAGCGGAGGCTGCAGTGCTTCCGCTGCCTCGAGTTTGGCCACGTACAGGCCAAGTGCAGCAGCCCCACCATCAGGAGCGGCCTATGTTACCGTTGCGGTAACGAGGGACACGTGGCGCGCTCCTGCGTGGCCGCCCCCCGCTGCCCGCTCTGTGCGGCGGCTGGGCTCCCCAGCGGTCACAGGATGGGTGGTCCGGCCTGTCGGCCCCCCGCTGCGGTTCGTCCTGGGACCCAGAGGCCGAAATCCGCCCCGGCGCCGGCCGGGGCTCGCCCTCTCCCGCCTTCGGGCGATTCCCCCGCGCTCGCCGTGTCTCCCCCAACCGCGACCTCGTCGATGGAGACCGACCCCCTGGCCTCAACATCCATGGCCGGGGCTGGCGCTGGCAAGAGGAAGGATCGCGAGGAGTCGGATCCTCCGACTAGCGATGCCCCTTCGCTGGTGCCCAGGGGGTCTCCCAAGGCCCCGAAGAAGAAGAAGAAGGAGAAAGGGGGGAGCAACCCAGGGCTCCTCTCTGGGGGGCCTCAGCTGGTCGGACGGGAGGCCTTCCTGAAGGACAGTGGGGTCCCTTCACCGGCGGGTGGAGCGGCGGGGGATGTGGGGAGCGAGGAGGCGCGCGGACTGGCGCGCTCGGTCGCGGCGTCGTTCGGGGGTGGTTCCCACCTCCCAGACGACGGGACGGAGAGTCTCGGGCCCCCCAGTACCATCGGGGATGTGGCCCGACCCGCGGGAGTGTCGGAGGAGGCCGACGTTAACAACGTGTAATGTCACGAGGCCCTCCGATACTACTCGCGAACCTCAACCACTCCATGCGAGCGCACGACCTGCTGGAGCAGGCTCGCGTGGAGTTGGGGGTCGGGCTGGCCGTCGTCGCCGAGCCGTATCCGCTGGAGGACCGATGCTTTCGGTCCACCAACCCGGATCGGCAAGTGGCGATGACGTGGGAGGTGGGAAGAGGCGCCCCGCCGTGTTCGGTCGCCCAACATGGGCGGGGCTGGATGGCCGTGAAGTGGGGGAATCTCCTCGTGGTAGGCTGCTACCTGGCGCCTAGGTTGACCGCCCCGGAGTTCGAGGACCGGTTGAGCGAGGTGGGGGCTTTTCTCGCCCCCCAATTAGCTCGGCCGGTGGTCCTATTGGGGGATTTCAACGCCCACGCTCGCGAGTGGGGCGCCCCCAGGACGGATCTCCGGGGCGAGGCGCTGCTCGAGTGGGCAGAGGCAATGGGGTTCATCTTAAAGAACCCCTACGCAGTCACGACGTTCCGCGGGCCGCGGGGCGAGTCGGTCATCGACCTCGTCTGGGTTAACCCCGCGGCTGCGGCGTTGACGTCGGACTGCTGGGTGGCGGAGGATTCGGAGCCAGGTTCGGATCACATGTATGTGATGCTGGCCACCTCCGCTGCCCCGCCTGCCCCTCGAGCCGGTAGACAGCCGCCGCGTTGGGCGCTCAAGCAGTTCGATGCTGGCGCGGCCCAGTTGGCGTCCTCCGTTGTCGCCTGGCCTCCCTTGCCGGGCGACATCCTCGACGACCCCGTTGCTGGCGCCCTTTGGCTCCGGCGCGCGTTGCAGTCGGTCTGCGACGCGACTATGCCGCGAGCCTGTGCGCCGGGTGGGGGTCGGAGGTCGGTGTACTGGTGGTCGACGGAGATCGCGGATCTCCGCGCAGCGAGTCTGCGGGCTCGGCGCCAGTACACCAAAGCCCGCCGTTGGGATCGACGGCGGATCACGGAGGACCGGCTCCAGGAGCTGCGCTCCGCGTTTTCTGCGGCGCACAGAGAGCTCCGTGGGGCCATAGCCCGGGCTAAGACCCGTTCGTGTGACGAGTTCCTCGCGACCCTCAACGAGGACCCTTGGGGGCGCCCGTACAAGGCCGTGTCGATCAAACTCGGACCTTGGGCGCCCCCTGTGACAGAGGGCCTCGAACCCCGGCTTCTCCTCGAAGTCCTGTCGGCGCTATTCCCCCCTCCCCATGTTCCTGGGGAGGGTGGCGTCGACGGGTCGGGAGACCCGGGGTTGACTTGGGGCACCGATATCGCGGATGCCCCGAGGGTCACGGAGGAGGAGCTCGCTTCCGCGGTGCAGCGAATGTGTAAGAAGAGCGCTGCGCCCGGACCGGACGGGGTGCCTGGGCGAGCCTGGGCCTGCGCAATGGGCGCCCTGGGGGATGGCCTCAGACGCGTGTGTGACGCCGCGCTGAGGACCGGGAGGTTCCCCCCGGCATGGAAAGAGGCGAGGTTGGTGCTGCTCCGGAAGCCCGGAAAGCCCGCGGAGTCGCCCTCGGCATACCGGCCGATATGTCTCCTGGACGAGGCGGGCAAGTTGCTAGAACGCGTTCTGGCTGCCCGCCTCCTGGACCACCTAGGAGCCGCGGAATTCCCGGATCTGTCCGACCGCCAATTCGGCTTTAGGCGGCAGCGATCGACGGTGGACGCCATATTGTTGGTCAGATCGCTGTCGCGCCGGGCGGTCGAGGGGGGCGGTGTGAGCGTGGCGGTGTCACTCGACATCGCGAACGCGTTTAACACCGTCTCCTGGGCGGCGATCGAGCGGGCGCTTCTCTACCATCGCGTCCCGCTCTACCTTCGTCGCCTGATCTGGGACTATCTCCGCGGCCGGGTGGTCTCCTACGTCGGCCGGGACGGGGACGGGGTGACTCACGTGCACCGCGGCGTGCCACAGGGGTCCGTTTTAGGGCCCCTGTTATGGAACTTGGCTTACGACGCGGTGCTGCGGGTGGAAATGCCATCGCCGGACGTCTCGCTTGTTTGTTACGCGGACGATACTCTGGTGGTGGCATCCGGGCAGCGATGGGTGGCGGCGCTTGACCTCGCGGAGAGGGCACTGCGACTTATCATCCCCGTGATAGGGGCGCTCGGTCTGCGAGTCGCCTTCGAAAAAACGGAGGCGATATGGCTCGCGGACAGGGTTGGGAGTGGTGTCCCCAACAGAGCGTCCCTGCGGGTCGGGGATGCCTGCATCCGGGTCGGCCGATCAATGAAATATCTCGGCCTGACCCTGGATACCTACTGGCGATTCACGCGCCACTTTCGGGTCCTGGGCCCCCGGTTGGAGCGACAGGTGTTCGCTTTTGCGCGCATCATGCCCAACCTGGGGGGCCCTCACGAGGCAGTTCGGCGACTATACGTGACGGTCGTCCGGTCCATGGCGCTCTACGGAGCCCCAGTGTGGGCCGGCGACCTGGAGGACTGTCGCGTCGGGCGAGAGCTCCTTGCCAGAGTTCATCGCCGCGCGGTCCTCCGTTCCGTGCGGGCGTACCGCACGGTGTCACACGCTGAGCTGTCGGCGCTGGCTGGGTCTCCTCCTTTCCATCTGCTCGCGGAGATGGAGGCGGAGGTTTACTTCGCCTCTCACGACCTCCGTGGAGCGAGGGACCCGCTGGCGCCGGAGGGACCCGAGGCGCGGGGCCAGGCCCGGCGACGCATGGGAGCCAAATGGATCGAGTGGCTCTCCCTCCCCGAACATCGGGAGGGACGCGTCGTCGGGGCGCTCCTGCCCAGTCTCGGTGAATGGGTGGGGCGCAGGTATGGCAGGCTAACCTTCCGCCTGACGCAGATGATCACCGGAGTAGGGTGCTTCGGGGATTATCTGTGTCGCATAGGGCGGGAGGAGACGTCGCAGTGCCACAGCTGCGGCCGGGGCGTCGAGGACTCGGCGGAGCATACTCTGGCCAGCTGTCCGGAGTGGCAGGACGACCGCCGGGTCCTGGAGCTGCAGCTCGGTCCCGACCTCTCGCTGCCGACGGTCGTGCGTCGGATGGCGGAGGATCGGGACTGTTGGATGGCCGTCTCCTCCTTCTCCGAGGAAATCATGCTGGAGAAGGAGGAGGCAGAGAGGGACCGCGAGCGAGCGGGTCACCGACCCCGCCGCGCGGCTCCCCGCAGAAGGCGCGCTAGATGACCCGGGGCCGGGGGAGGCCGTGCGGCGACTTAGTTATGAAGGTCGCCCCGCTCCCCCGGTTAACACCAAGTAGGCCCCGGGCCGCGTCGTCGTCACTCCCCCGCAAGGGAGTGGGAAGGAGTGCCGCGCCCCATAACGGGTGCGGCACCGGCTCCCCCGTGCGCCCCCCCTGTGAGAGAGGGGGGTTCCGGCGTACGGGACGAGCTGAGCAGGAGAACGGGGGGCCCACGAAGTGAGGGCCCCCCCGGGGAGCGGCGATATATCTCGCCGCACCCGATAGAGCGATCGAGCTCGCGGGGCAAGTTGGGCGGCCGAAAGTGGGCCGCCCTGTAGGCACATTGCCATCCGCCCGTCCGAGGTGTCCATCGGTTGTTAACCGACTGCCTTGAGGGCCCCCTCGGGACGCGGCGTTTTGGGCGGTCCTTAAGGCCGTCAACGCCCCGGCCCGGTCGCGACGCAATATACCGTCGCGGCCCGGTAGTAGCTCGATCGTGGGGTCGTGGGGCGGGGGTGCCGGGGGGCACCACCCGCCCTAGTAGCAGCGACCCCGGAAGAAGCGGCGCGGACGCGTGGTCCGTCGCGCGCCGCCAGCCCAGGAGAATATAGCTGGGGGAGGTCCATTAATACTCCCCCAGGGAAGACCCCGTTACGGGGCTGTCTTGCGCGGAGCTGCACGAAGCGCAGGGGGGGAGGGTTGCGAACGTATCGCTAGTTTGCTCTCGCGCCAAGTCCCTCCCCTCAGGCGCGCAGCTCCGCGCACGAGGTAGACCACCTTGGAGGTTTTAGTGGGTTCGAGTCCCACATAACCCCCTGCCCGCCCCCGCGGGTGGGGGGTATCCGTGGGGATTTCCTCCAAGTAAAAAAAAAAAAAAAAAAAAAAAAAAAAAAAAAAAGGTTAGGTTAGGTTAGGTTAGGTTAGGTTAGGTTAGGTTAGGTCCCTCTCTGGGGTCGACCACCTTGACGTGGTGAGAGGGCAGTAGGGCGGTGGCTATGCTCCGTGTCGGGCGGTAGAGTTGGGTACCTGTTCCCTTCGCTTCCGGCCGGCAGGGGGTGCGGCCGTCCTAGCCAAGAGTCGACCATCCCAAGGAACACTTCACGCATCGCGGGTTCGTGGGGGGGGCCGGTGGGCCCTCCCCGTTCCTTCGCTTACGGGGGGCCGGGTGGGGCCCTCCGGCCTGTCCTCGGACCGGCGATGCACGTACACTCCACACTCCTTACACATACACATCCTTTACCCTTGCGTAGTTTCTGGGAGCCGCCGGGCGGGGGGCCGTCGCCCTTTAAGACACTCTTTATGAAATGGAAAGCAAAATGGAAGCCTCGGAACCTACGCCGCTATCGGGGGGTAATCGCCCGACTCAGTTTGGCCCAGTCAGCAGCCACTCTGAAGTAAGACATCAGACTGATGACGCCGAGTTGGTGCCTCGGACCGGCGTCACTGGTGATGGGGAGGGTATGTTGCCACCCCACCCAGAAGAAGCCACAGAAGCAGGACTGGCCTTTTATTACTCTATGGACGACGAGTTTATGGACAGAGGGAGAGAGGGTTCCGGATGTGGGGGTGGCAATCCAGCCACTTCCCACGAAGGGCCCTCGAGCGCTGAGGGCGGTTCGATCGCGGACTCGGGGACACTTGTTGCTCCCGAGATCCTGCGGGTCCGTCGCGCAGATACCGCTACGGAGGCGGATCGGGCGGAGGGCCTGACGATGGCAACCTCGGAGGCGGAGGAGTGGGAGGACGTCCCGAGCGAGACGCCGGGCGTCTCGCGCTCACGGGCCGGGGATGCTCCGCGTACGGCGCCACGTAACACCAGAGGTGTGCCGTACGTGAGGAGCGTGGAGCTGAAGGCGACCGCGGAGGTCCGACAGTTGCTCGGACTCCACAAGGAGGTCGCCGAGCTTCTGAGCCGGCTGGACTCGAGCGCCGTGTCCATCGCGCCGTCATCGCGGTGCGGATCGCCCGCTGGCTCTGTCCGGTCCGGGGCGTCGGCGCTGCGCGCTGGCTTGACGCCGGGGGAGCCCCTCGTCGTGCTGGAGAGGTGCGACGCGCTCGTGACGGGTGACGAGCCTGTCGTGATTTCCTCCGACGACGAGGGGGAGGGAGGAGGGCTGGGCACCGCGGGGCTCGGGCCGTCGAGGGGGGGCGTTCTGGAGGCGCCCCCGGACGCCGCGGGGGCGACCATGGAGGTCGACGCCCCGACTGGCGGCGACAGCGACGACGGCGATTTCGTCGTGGGGAGGGTCCGGCGCGGGGGCGGGACCCGGGCTGCTCCTCGGATTGCGTCGGAGACGGAGGAGGATGGGCCGATGGCGAGGAGTGACCCTGCCGACGTCCCCTTGCCGTCGTCCGATGGTGGCACCGACGGGGGTGGGAAGCCCGGTTTCGTTCCGGGCAAGCGCGGGAGAAAGCCCGGCGTGTGGACGGACCCGCGGAGGCTCGGCCCTGGCATGAAGGCCCTACCGACGCGCTCGGATCTCAGGAACTGGGCCGAGACTATGTCGGTGGGTGGCCTTGCCGGGCAGGCACAGCGCGAGCTGGACGCGGTCGCCGCAGTCGTGGGTGCTTCGAAACACCTGAAGACCACCGACATGCGTGCGATCCGCGTCGCGATAAGACGCGCGTCCGCGGTGGCCGCCGAGCTTACCGGCAGGGCGGAGAGGGGTGAAAACCCCAATAGGCCGGCCAGGGAGGTCGTCTTCCGCCAGGGGATGTGGGAGATTAAATCCCACAAGCTCTCGACGCAGGTGCGGGCCTTGACGGACCAAGCGCACACCCTCGGGGAGTGCCTCCACGTCAAGGAGCGGGAGCTCGAATTTCTGCGCGGAAAGTACGCCCGCCTCGAGGCGCGGGCGAGGATGAAGGGTGTGGACGTGACGGAGGCGGAGGCGATGCCTTTCCACCCGTCCGTCCCGCTGCCCACCCGCGCGGAGCTCCTCCCGTCCTGCGTGCCCCCCTGGACGGACGCCGATGCCCGGCCGGAGCCTACTCCGGGGCCCTCGTCGGCGGCGAGGCCTGATCCCCTGCCGGCTGAGTCGGAGGGAGGCGGCGCTGCCGCAAAGAAGAAGAAGAAGAGGAGGAGGGAGCCTTCCCCCCCGTCCTTGCCCTCGACGTCGGGCCCTCCACCCCATGACGCCGGCGCTCCCGCCGAACAACCGTGGGACGCCGTTTTGCGCCGGATGGAGGAGCTCGAGAGGCGCGTCGACGCGCGTCTTCTGGCCCTGGGCAGGGTCTTGGATCGTGGCGAGCCGGCGTTGGGGTCGGCTGCTGGGGACGGGGCTGGGGCCCCTTCCCGTGCCGAGAAGAGGGGGGCGGGGAAAAAAGCGGGTGCCCGCAATCCCGCTGGTGGACCCGGGGGCGCGCCTTCGGGCGGCCCCGAATGTACTCCCCCTCCCGCCCCGCCGCCTCCTTCGGACAAGAAGGAGGTCGGGCCTCCCTCGGCCCCGTCGCCCCGCGATCCGGCGATGGCTGGGGCTGGGAAGAAGAAGGGGAAGGGGCTGCCGGGGGCTGCTCCTTCGGGCTCCGGTGCCGTGGGCGGTGGGGACGGTATCCCACCCCAGCGGACCCCCACGCAGGCCAGGCGGGAAAGAAAAAGGGCCGCGAAAGCCGCCAAGAAGGCGGCCGCTGCCGCCGCCGCGTCGGGAGCGCCTGGCGCGTCGGGCGCCCGGATCCCGGCCCCCGGGTCCCGGGTTGCCTCTCAGAGCACTTGGGCCCAGGTCGTCAGCCGCGGGGCCAAGAGGAGGGCGGCCAAAGCGGCGGTTGGGAGCGGCGGTGGGAGTGGGACAGGAAGGGGGGCTGCAGCGACGTCGGCTCCCCAACGGTCTGGCGCACCCGGACCGACCCCGGTCACGATCCCGCGTACCCCCAGAACAGCAGCGGTGGCTATCACCGCCCCTGCGGGGGGGGAGGAGGATTTCTCCACGCGGGTCGCCGGCGCGATGGCGGCCATTAAGGTCGCCGACCTCGGCATTACGTCCATGCGACCGAGGCGCGCCGTCACCGGGGGACTGGTCCTGGAGATCTCCGGATCACAGGGCTCGGCCAAAGCTGCCGCCCTCAAGACGAGGCTCGTGGAGCAGCTGGGGGGCACCGGCATCAAGGTGCATTGCCCCCAGAAATTGGCCGAGTTCCGGGTGTGCGGGTTGACGGAGCTGGCGTCCGTGGAGGCGGTTCGGGGGGCCGTCGCGGCTCAGGGGGCTTGCGCGGCGGAAGATGTGTCGGTTGGCGCCAAGCGTCCGGACACCGCCGGGCTATTCTCCCTCTGGGTCCGCGCGCCCGTGGCAGCTGCTGCCAGACTGCTAAAGGCGTCCACCGTCGTGGTGGACTCCCTGGTGGCCCGCGTGGTGCCGCTCGCGCAGCGGAGGCTACAATGCTTCCGCTGTCTAGAGTTTGGCCACGTCAGGGCCAAGTGCAGCAGCGCCACCGACAGGAGCGGCGTGTGCTACCGCTGTGGTGGCGAGGGACACGCGGCGCGCTTCTGTGTGGCCCCCCCCGTCTGCCCGCTTTGCGCGGCAGCGGGCCTGCCCAGCGGGCATAGGATGGGAGGACCGTCTTGTCGGCCCCCTCCTGTGGCTCGCACCGGGGCTCGGAAGAGTAGGAGGTCGGCCCCGACGACATCCGGGGTGCGCTCCTCCCCGCCTGTGGGTGATGCCCCCGCGACTACCGCGACTACCGCGTCTCCGCCGCCGGTGTCCTCGCCGGAGGCTATGGAGACCGGTCCCCTGGCCTCTACATCTATGGCCGGGGCGGGCGCCGGTAAGAGGAAGGACCGCGAGGAGCCGGACGCTCCGGCTGGCGGCCCCCCTTCCTCGGCGCCCGGGGGGTCCCCCAGGTTGGGAGGGAAAAAGAAGAAGAGGGAGAAAGGGGGGAGCGGCCCGGAGCTCCCCCCCAGGGGGCCGCCGCCGGTTGGGAGGGAGGCCTTTCTAAAGGCCAAGGAGGTCCCTCCACCGCCGTGTGGGGATTCGGGTGAGGCGAGTGCGGCCGAGGCGCTGGAGTTGGCGCGCTCTGTCGCGGCCTCGTTCGGAGGTGCGTCCCATCTCCTGGACGGCGAGACGGAGCGTCTCGCGCCCCAAGCTACCATCGGGGGCGCGGAACAGCCAGCGGAGGAGTCGGGGGAGGCCGACGTTGAGACTCCTTAATGTCTCGCGGCCCCCCGATACTCCTCGTGAACGCGTGCCACTCCATGCGAGCGCACGACCTGCTTGAGCAGGCTCGCGTGGAGATGGGCGTCGGGCTGGCCGTCATCGCCGAGCCGTATCCGCTGGGGGACCGGTGTTTTCGGTCCACCAATCCGGATCGGCAAGTGGCGATGGCGTGGGAGATGGGACGGGGAGCCCCGTCGTGTTCGGTCGCCCAGCATGGGCGGGGCTGGATGGCGGTGAAGTGGGGAGGCCTCCTAGTGGTCGGCTGTTACCTGGCACCAAGATTCAGCGTCCCGGAGTTCGAGGACCGGCTGAACGAGGTGGGGGCGTTTCTAGCCCCCCAATTAGCTCAGCCAGTGGTCCTCCTGGGGGACTTTAACGCCCACGCTCGTGAGTGGGGCGCCCCCAGGACAGACCTCCGGGGCGAGGTGCTGCTCGAGTGGGCGGAGGCAATGGGGTTCGTGCTAAAGAACCCCTACGCAGTCACGACGTTCCGCGGGTCGCGGGGCGAGTCGGTTATCGACCTCGTCTGGGTTAACCCCGCGGCCGCGGCGATGACGTCTGACTGCTGGGTAGCGGAGGAGTCGGAGACTGGCTCCGACCACATGTACGTCATGTTGGCTACCTCCGCCGCCACGCCTCCCCCTCGAGCCGGTAAGCAGCCGCCGCGCTGGGCGCTCAAAGAGCTCGACGCTAGCGCGGCCCAGATGGCGTCCTCCGTCGTCGCCTGGCCTCCTTTGCCGGGCGACGTCCTCGACGACCCCTCTACCGGCGCCCTATGGCTCCGGCGTGCGTTGCAGAAGATCTGCGACGCCACTATGCCGCGAGTCGGGCCGCCGGGCGTGGGTCGGAGGTCGGTGTACTGGTGGTGCGCGGAGATCGCCGATCTTCGCGCCGCGAGTGTCGTCGCGCAACGCCGGTACACCAAGGCCCGCCGTTGGGATCCAAGGCGGGTCACGGAGGACCGGCTCCAGGAGCTGCGCTCCGCGTTTTCAGCGGCGCGCAGGGAGCTCCGTGGAGCCATAGCCCGGGCCAAAGCCCGTTCGTGCGAAGAGTTCCTCGCGACCCTCAACGAGGACCCTTGGGGGCGCCCGTACAAGGCCGTGTCGATCAAGCTCGGACCTTGGGCGCCCCCTGTCACAGAGGGCCTCGAACCCCGGTTTCTCCTGGAAGTCCTGTCGGCGCTGTTTCCCCCTCCTCCGGTCCCTGGGGAGGGTGGCGTCGACGCGTCGGGAGACCCGGGGTTGTCGTGGGGCACCGAGATAGCGGATGCCCCGAGGGTCACGGACGAGGAGCTCGCGTCCGCGGTGCTGCGAATGCGTTCGAAGAACGCTGCACCCGGACCGGACGGGGTGCCCGGGCGAGTCTGGGCCTGCGCGATGAGCGCCCTTGGGAGCGGCCTCAGGCGCGTGTTCGACGCCGCGCTGAGGACCGGGAGGTTTCCCCGCGCGTGGAAGGAAGCGAGGTTGGTGCTGCTGCGGAAGCCCGGAAAGCCCGCAGAGTCACCCTCGGCCTATCGGCCGATATGTCTCCTGGACGAGGCGGGCAAGCTCTTAGAGCGCGTTATAGCTGCCCGCCTCTTGGACCACCTCGGAGCCGCGGAGTTCCCGGATCTGTCTGACCGCCAATTCGGCTTCAGGCGGCAGCGATCGACAGTGGACGCCATTCTACTGGTCAGGTCGCTGTCGCGCCGGGCGGTCGAGGGGGGCGGTGTCAGCGTGGCGGTGTCTCTCGACATCGCCAACGCGTTCAACACCGTCTCCTGGGCGGCGATTGAGCGGGCGCTCGTGTTTCATGGCGTCCCGCTCTACCTTCGCCGCCTGATCTGGGATTACCTTCGCGGCCGGGTGGTCTCGTACGTCGGCCGAGACGGTGACGGGGTGGCTCACGTGCACCGCGGCGTGCCACAGGGGTCCGTTCTAGGGCCCCTGCTGTGGGACCTGGCATACGACGCGGTGTTGCGGGTGGAGATGCCATCGCCCGACGTGTCGCTCGTGTGCTACGCCGACGACACGCTGGTGGTGGCTTCCGGGCGGAAGTGGCTGGCGGCACTGGACCTCGCGGAGAGGGCACTGCGGCTCGTTATCCCCGCGATAGAGGCGCTCGGTCTGCGAGTCGCCTTCGATAAAACGGAGGCGATATGGCTCGCGGACAGGGTTGGGACTGGCATCCCCAACAGGGCGTCTCTGAGGGTCGGGGAGGCCTGCATCAGGGTCGGCCGATCGATGAAGTATCTCGGCCTGACCCTGGACACCTACTGGCGGTTCGCGCGTCACTTTCGGGTCCTGGGCCCCAGGTTGGAGCGACAGGTATTCGCCTTCGGGCGCATCATGCCCAACCTGGGAGGCCCGCACGAAGCGGTTCGGCGTCTTTATGTGACGGTCGTCCGGTCCATGGCGCTCTACGGAGCGCCGGTCTGGGCCGGCGACTTGGAGGGTTGTCGCGTGGGGCGAGACCTTCTCGCGAAGGTTCATCGCCGCGCGGTCCTCCGTGCCGTGCGGGCGTACCGCACGGTGTCACACGCCGAACTGTCGGCGTTGGGTGGGTCCCCACCATTCCATCTGCTCGCTGAGATGGAGGCGGAGGTGTACTTCGCCTCCCACGATCTCAGCGGAGCGAGGGACCCACTGGCGCCGGTAGGACCCGACGCGCGGGGCCAGGCCCGGCGACGCATGGGAGCCAAATGGATCGAGTGGCTCTCCCTCCCCGAACATCGGGAGGGTCGCGTCGTCGGGGCGCTCCTGCCCATTCTCGCTGAATGGGTGGGGCGCAGGTACGGCAGGCTCACCTTCCGCCTGACGCAGGTGATCACCGGAGTAGGATGCTTCGGGGATTACTTGTGTCGAATAGGGCGGGAGGCAACGTCGCAGTGCCACAGCTGCGGCCGGGGCGTCGAGGACTCGGCGGAGCACACTCTGGCCAGGTGCCCGGAGTGGCAGGACGACCGCCGGGTCCTTGAGCTGCAGCTCGGTCCCGACCTCTCGCTGCCGACGGTCGTGCGTCGGATGGCAGAGAGTCGGGACTGTTGGGAGGCCATGGCCTCCTTCTCCGAGGCCATAATGCTGGAGAAGGAGGAGGCGGAGAGGGACCGCGAGAGGGCGGGTTATCGCCCTCGTCGCGCGACCGCGAGGAGAGGGCGAGAGAGAGGATGACCCGGGGTCGGGGGAGGCCGTGTGGCGATTTAGTTGCGTAAATCGCCCCGCTCCCCCGGTTGTCAGGCCCCGGGCCGTTTCGAGTTACTCCCCCAATACGGGGAGTGGGAAGGGGCTGCGCCACGCAACGGGCGCGGCCGTTATGCCCGGTGCGCCCCCTCTGTGAGAGAGGGGGGCGTGTGCTAGCGGGCGGTGGAGTTGGAGGCGTGGCGGCCTCGTTGTTAGGGGCCGCCGCGGAGCGCGACGTGTAGCCGCCGTGGCCGGCGAGTTGTGGCAGTGAGCGAGCCAAGGCCGCGGCGGCGTCGCTGGGAAGGGAGAACGGGGGGGCCCATATCATGGGCCCCCCTCCTGGGGGAGCGGCAGTCAAACCGCTCCCATCAGAGCGATCGAGCTCTCGGGGCAAGACGGGCGGTCGATAGCGGGCCGCCCTGTAGGCGTTTTAGTCAGCCGCCCGGCCGAGGTGTCCGCCGGGTGTTTCTCTAACACCCGGTCGCCGAAAGGCCCCCTCGGTTAGGGCGGCTTGGGCGGCCCTGAAGGCCGTCAGCGCCCCGGCCCGGTCGCAAGCGTAATCACGCGGCGACCGGGTAGGAGTTCGATCGCGGGGTCGTGGGGTGGGGGTGTCGGGGGACACCACCCGCCCTAGAAGCAACGACCCTGGAAGAGGCGACGCGGGCGCGTGATCCGTCGCGCGTCGCCGGTCCCGGAGACCATTGCTGGGGGAGGTTATGATACTCCCCCAGGGACGACCCCGTTGAGGGGACCTCGCGCGGTGCCGCACGAAGCGCAGGGGGGGAGGGTAGCGAACGTATCGCTAGTTTGATCTCGCGCAAAAATCCCTCCCCTCAGGCGCGCGGCTCCGCGCGCGAGGTAGATCACCTTGGTGGTTTTAGTGGGTTCGAGTCCCACATAACCCCCTGCCCGCCCCCGCGGGTGGGGGGTATCCGTGGGGATTTCCACCAAGTAAAAAATAAAAAAAAAAGGTTAGGTTAGGTCTCTCTCCAGTGCCGACCGCCTTGACGTGGCGAGAGGGCTCCGGGGTAGCGGCGACGCCCCACGTCGGGCGATATGAGGGGGCTCCGTTCCTCTTCTATCGGCCGTCGGGGGGTGCTGCTGCCCTGGCCAAGGGTCGGCAACCCCTGTGGAGCGTGCGCGATTCCGCGCGCCGTGGGCCCCGGGTAGGTTGGTGCTTCCTTCCTGCCCTGGGACCGCGGGGTGCGCGCGACGCCGCTCCACCCTCTTCTCCCAAATATCATCCGCGAACCCCGCTCGGGGTGGGCGCGATTCGGAGTTCCGTTCGAAGGTGGCCCTCGGGAGAAAAGGGGCATCACGGCCTCGCCCGAGCAGCGCGCGAGCACGGCGACGTGTGCGGGATGGCTACCAGGGTAGGGGAACGTCGTGGGGTTTCGTTCGGGGCGGGTACCCGCCCTTCTCTACCCCGGGAGGTTACGGCGACATATGTTCGTGCCCCCGGCCGAGGTAAGATTAGGGGGGATGATTCGTCGGGACGTTATGCGCAGCAAATATGCTGCGTGTTCTGCCGCCAT
The DNA here is from genome assembly GCA_963855975.1 of Andrena chrysosceles. Classification (NCBI taxonomy): domain Eukaryota; kingdom Metazoa; phylum Arthropoda; class Insecta; order Hymenoptera; family Andrenidae; genus Andrena; species Andrena chrysosceles. The sequence goes on along the minus strand of OY979766.1, from coordinate 132,231 downwards.
CCGGGATGTTGGCTGGCCCGCGAAAACGGGGTGGGCTCGTTTGGGGCTTCGTTCGGGGAAGGGTTCCTCCTTTCTGTCAGCCCCGGGGAGCGCAAGGCGACAAGCGAAAGCTTATGTTCGGGCCACCGGCCTAGGCGGGCAGTTAGGGGATGACTCGCCGGGACGTTATACGTAGCAAGGCAGCTACGTGGGTTGCCACCATCCGGTATGTTGGTTGGCCCGCGAAAACGGGGTGGGTCCGTTTGGGGCTTCGATCGGGGAAGGGTTCCCGCCCCTACCGACCCCGGGCACGCGCGTACTGTACCCGGGCCCGGCCGAGGATGGTGGGGAGCGGATGAATTCGTCGGACGTCGCGCAGCTGTAGGGCTGCGTGGGGCGGCCACCTCCCGGTATGTTGGTTGGCCCGCGAGAATGGGGTGGGTCCGTTTGGGGCTTCGTTCGGGGAAGGGTTCCTCCTCTCTGCCAGCCCCGGGGAGTGCAAGGCGACAAGCGAAAGCTTTATGTTCGAGCCACCGGCCTAGGCGGGCAGTTAGGGGATGACTCGCCGGGACGTTATACGTAGCAAGGCAGCTGCGTGGGTTGCCACCATCCGGTATGTTGGTGAGCCCGCGGGGGGTTGGGGTGGGACGCAACTCCCTGGGTGGTAGTCAAACCAGATAGCTCCCCTATAGGGAGTTGTCTTCGGGTGGGTTACTTGGGTTTTATTTTCAGGTTCGGTCGCAAGAGGATGGGGGGCTTATTGGGATCTTCCGCGGACCCCGCTCGGGGTGGGCTTAGGTGGGGGTAGATTCGAAGGGGCCGAGGGTGGAATACCCCTCCAGAGACGACGGGAACTCGCCTGAGGGGGACACTAGCTCTCGGGCTGGAGTTACACCGGTCGTTCGTACTGTCGCTGGGGGGCCGGCTTCCGCGTCGCGGGGGTGGGGTGGGCGCTGCGTGACCGTAGGGCTACAAATCCGCGGGGTAGGGTAGGCGTAGCTCTCCTGAGACGACGGAAGTCTCACCTTCGGGTTGGGAGCAACGCCGTACGTCGGCTCGTCGCAGGAGGACTCGGCAACCGCGCGCGGGCTGCGGCTCCCTGCACGCTCGATGTGCAGGTAATATAATTGCTGATCGGCCGGGGGGTGGACGACTCGGGGGTGCGTCTAGGACATCGTGCTCCAACGTCCGCGGGGTGGGTAGGCGACAGTCCCTTCGAGACGACGGGAACTCGCCCGAGGGGGACACTAGCCCTCGGACTGGAGTTACACCGTATCGCCGGTTCGTCGCTGAGGGACTCGGCTTCCGCGAGCGGTGGGGGGTGGGGCGCACGCTACGGGGGCTGCGAGGGCGGTAGGACTGATGGGACCCCTATGGGAACCATCCTCTCTTTTTGGGGGGTTGGGGGGGTTTTATTTTCAGGTTCGGTCGCAAGAGGATTGGGGGGTTGGGGCTCTTCCGCGGACCCCGCTCGGGGTGGGCGCGTTTCGGGGGATGATCGGTGACGGCCGCCCGGATCGTTCGCGAAGGTCGTCAGGGGGGCAAACGTCGAGGGGCTCGCGGGGTTGGATCCTTGCTCCCTGTCCGGCATATCAACAATGGGGCTTGGGCGGGGAGCAGTTGGATGTCGCGGGACGGTCCACACCTCTCACTTCGCGAGGGGGTGGAACGGGCGGGATGGACGCCGTGGGGCTTCGTTCGGGGTGGACCTACTCCCTGCTCTCCAGTTTCAGCCTATGGGGAGGAGTGGGGGGTAGAGGTCGCGCGCGACCGGCCCGCGGCTTCGCTCCGGAGAGTGTTGGAGGCTGTCTGCGGGCGGGGGGGGGGAGGGGCGGTCGGGGGCATCGGGGGTGGGGGTCCCCCAGAGACGACGGAAGTCTCGCCTTCGGGCTGGGAGCAACGCCGTACGACGGTTCGTCACTGGGGGATTCGGCTTCCGCGCGCGAACGGCGGCTCCCTGCACGCTCGTTGTGCAGGTAATATAATTGCTGATCCGTTGGGAGGGTGGGCGTTTCGTAGGGCGTAAGGGCAAATCGCGGGGTGGGCGAAGTTCCCCGGAGACGACGGGAACTCACACGGGGGGGACACTAGCTCCCGTTAGTACACCGTACGTCGGTTCGTCGCCGGGGGATTCGGCTTCCGCGCGCGGGCGGCGGCTCGTCTCGCAAGCCGTTGCGGGGCGATGTCGAACCGTCGGGAGGTGGGCGCTGCGCTACGGGGGCATCGTCTGCGGGGTGGCGCGTAGTCGATCGGTTCCTAAGGAACCAAAACTTAGGGGGGAATTATTTTCAGGTACTCGGGAACGATGCGGGCACGCTCCCTGTGATGCTTCCGTTGAACGGGGGGCCAGCAATGTAGTAGGGCTGCGGAAAAGGTGACGTGCGCAGGTACGGTGACCCGAGTAGGGAGACGCGCTGAGAACGGCCCTGAAAAGGCACCTATACGGCCTGTCGACATGTTGCCCGAGTACCGGCCCCAATCGGCGCTGTCAACCCGGACCTCGGGGCTAGCAGGGTGCTATCAGGCCCGCCAGCTGGGAAGTAGCTTAGGGTAAGGGGGGCTGATATTATCAGGCTCTTAGCGTAGGGAAGGGGGGTACCAGAATAGAAGTAGCCCGCTGGGCGCTCAGTGCAGGGACTGGAGCGTCGCATGCTGAAGGGCGGCGATGGGGTTTGGGGGGGGGTTGGGCGGGGGTGACGCGTGTACGTGGCCAACATCGTCACCTTGTGTAGTGTGCCCGTTGGGGGACTCGCTTCCTTCGGGCAGGGAAAATCTTTGGCGCGGGACATGGGCCGGCCTATACTCCCGTGCTTCGGCCACCGTGGAGGTTTTGTGGGGGGGGGGGGTAGATTCCCGACCATCCCCATAACTCCCAGACCTCCCCTGAGGTCGGGGGTGTCTAAGCCCAAAGACTTCCTCCACGTTAATATAAAAAAATACCCCTCTCTGGGGTCGACCACCTTGACGTGGTGAGAGGGCAGTAGGGCGGTGGCTATGCTCCGTGTCGGGCGGTAGAGTTGGGTACCTGTTCCCTTCGCTTCCGGCCGGCAGGGGGTGCGGCCGTCCTAGCCAAGAGTCGACCATCCCAAGGAACACTTACACGCATCGCGGGTTCGTGGGGGGGGGCCGGTGGGCCCTCCCCGTTTCTTCGCTTACGGGGGGCCGGGTGGGGCCTTCCGGCCTGTCCTCGGACCGGCGATGCACTTACACAACACACTCCTTACACATACACATCCTTTCCCCTTTGCGTAGTTTCTGGGAGCCGCCGGGCGGGGGGCCGTCGCCCTTTAAGACACTTTTATGGAATGGACAAAATAGAAGAAGCCTCGGAACCTACGCCGCTATCGGGGGGTAATCGCCCGACTCAGTTTGGCCCAGTCAGCAGCCACTCTGAAGTAAGACATCAGACTGATGACGCCGAGTTGGTGCCTCGGACCGGCGTCACTGGTGATGGGGAGGGTATGTTGCCACCCCACCCAGAAGAAGCCACAGAAGCAGGACTGGCTTTTTATCACTCCATGGACGACGAGTTTATGAACAGAGAGAGAGAGGGTTCCGGATGTGGGGGTGGCAATCCAGCCACTTCCCACGAAGGGCCCTCGAGCGCTGAGGGCGGTTCGATCGCGGACTCGGGGACACTTGTTGCTCCCGAGATCCTGCGGGTCCGTCGCGCAGACACCGCTACGGAGGCGGATCGGGCGGAGAGCCCGACGTTCGCAGCCTCGGAGGCGGAGTGGGAGGACGTCGTGAGCGAGACGCCTAACATCTCGCGCTCACGGATCGGGGGTGCTCCGCGTACGGCGCCACTTAACACCAGAGGTGTGCCGTACGTGAGGAGCGTGGAGCTGAAGGCGACCGCGGAGGTCCGACAGTTGCTCGGGCTCCACAAGGAGGTCGCCGAGCTCCTGAGCCGGCTGGACTCGAGCGCCGTGTCCATCGCGCCGTCGTCGCGAGGCGCGTCGCCCGCCGGCTCTGCCCGGTCGGGGGTGTCAACGCTGCGCGCTGGCTTGACGCCCGGGGAGCCCCTCGTCGTGTTGGAGAGGTGCGACGCGCTCGTGGCGACTGACGAGCCAGTCGTGATCTCCTCCGACGACGAGGAGGAGGGAGGAAGGCTGGGCACCGCGGTGCTCGGGCCGTCGGGGGGGGGCGTCGTGGAGGCGCCCGCGGACGCCGCGGGGACGACCATGGAGGTCGACGCCCCGACTGATGGCGAGAGTGACGGCGGCGGTTCCGTCGTGGGGAGAGTGCGGCGTGAAGGTGAGGCCGGGGCTCGCCGCCGAATCGAGTCGGGCACGGAGGAGGACGTCCCTGCTGGGTCCGGTGACGTCGGTGCGGGCTGCCTGGACGCCCCCTTGCCGTCTTCTGACGGGGGCACCGACACGGGCGCGAGACCCGGCTTTGTCCCGGGCAAGCGGGGAAGGAAGCCCGGGGTTTGGACGGACCCAAAAAGGTTGGGTCCAGGAATGAAAGCCCTACCGACACGGTCGGAGCTCCGCGACTGGGCAGAGACGATGTCGGTGGGCGGTCTTGCGGGACAGGCGCAGCGAGAGCTGGACGCGGTCGCCGCGACTATCAGCGCGGCGAAACATCTGAAGACAACAGATACGCGCGCTGTTAGGATCGCGATTAGGCGCGCGTCCGCTCTCGCGGCAGAATTGACCGGCAGAGCCGAGAGGGGCGAGAACCCCGATAAGCCGGCACGGGAGGTGGTGTTCCGCCAGGGGATGTGGGAAATCAAATCCCACAAGCTGGCGACGCAGGTGCGGGCCCTGACGGCACAGGCCCATACACTGGGAGAGTGCCTGCATGTCAGGGAGAGGGAACTGGAGTTCCTGCGCGGAAAATACGCCCGCCTAGAAACGCGGGCGTCCCTCAAAGGTGTGGACGTGACGGAGTCGGAGGCTATGTCCTTCCATCCGTCCGTCCCCCTTCCAACACGCGCGGAGCTCCTCCCGCCCTGTTTGCCCCCCTGGACGGACGCCGGTGCCCCGCCACCACCATCATCGGTGGCTACTCCGGGGCCCTTATCGGCTGCGAGGCCCGATCCCCTTCCCGACGAGGCGGCCGGGGGCGGCTCCGGCGTCAAGAAGAAGAAGAAGAGGAGACGGGAGGCGTCACCTCCGCCCTCGACTCCGATCTTGGACCCTCCATCCCGAGGCGCCGGTGCCGCTACTGCCGAGCAGCCGTGGGACGCCGTGTTGCGCCGGATGGAGGAGCTGGAGAGACGGGTAGATTCGCGTCTCCTGGCCCTGGGCAAGGTCCTGGGTCGTGGGGGGTCGACGCTGGGGTCGGCTGTTGGGGTCGGGGCTGAGACCCCTTCCCGTGAGGAGAAGAAGGAGGCCGGGAAGCAGACGGGTGCCGGCGGGTCCGCTGCGGGGCCGACGGGTGTGCCTGTGGGCGCATCGGGGGCTGGTCTCCCCGCGCCGCCGCCTTCTTCTCAAAAGAAGAAGGCCGGGCTGCTCCCGGCTGTTAAGGCTGGGAAGGAGAAGAAGGGGTCGCCGGGGGCTGGTCCCTTGTCTGGTGCTGTGGGGAGTGGGGCGGGTACTTCGTCCCAGCTGACCCCCACGCAAATCAGGCGGCGGCGTAGGAAGGCAGCGAGAGCTGCCAAAAGGGCGGCTGCGACCGCTGCCGCGTCCGGTGTGCGGGCCGCGGACCCTGGGACACAGGCTGCTTCTCGGAGCACCTGGGCCCAGGTCGTCGGCCGCGGGGCCAAGAAGAAGGCGGCGAAAGCGGCGGCCGGGAGCGGCGGTAAGGGAGGGGCAGGTAAGGGGGCTGCGGCTACGTCGGCTCCCCAACGGTCTGGTGTGCCCGGACCAGCCCCGGTTGCGATCCCGCGTACCCCCAGAACTGCGGCGGTGGCCATCACCGCCCCTGCTGGGAGGGAGGAGGAATTCTCCACGCGGGTTGCTGGCGCGATGGCGGCCATCAAGGTCGCCGACCTCGGCATTGCATCCATGCGACCGAGGCGCGCCGTCACCGGGGGACTGGTCCTTGAAATCTCCGGATCTCAGGGCTCGGCCAAAGCTGCCGCCCTCAAAGCGAGGCTCGTGGAGCAGCTGGGGGACACCGGCATAAAGGTGCATTGCCCCCAAAAGATGGCCGAGTTCCGGGTGTGCGGCCTGACGGAGCTGGCGTCCGTGGAGGCGGTGCGGGGTGCGATCGCGACCCAGGGGGCCTGCGCGGCAGAGGACGTCTCGGTGGGCGAGAAGCGCCGGGACGCTGCCGGGCTTTTCTCCCTCTGGGTTCGCGGGCCCGTGGCGGCTGCTGCCAGGCTCATCAAGGCGACCACGATAGTCGTGGATTCGCTGGTGGCCCGCGTGGTGCCCCTCGCGCAGCGGAGGCTGCAGTGCTTCCGCTGCCTCGAGTTTGGCCACGTACAGGCCAAGTGCAGCAGCCCCACCATCAGGAGCGGCCTATGTTACCGTTGCGGTAACGAGGGACACGTGGCGCGCTCCTGCGTGGCCGCCCCCCGCTGCCCGCTCTGTGCGGCGGCTGGGCTCCCCAGCGGTCACAGGATGGGTGGTCCGGCCTGTCGGCCCCCCGCTGCGGTTCGTCCTGGGACCCAGAGGCCGAAATCCGCCCCGGCGCCGGCCGGGGCTCGCCCTCTCCCGCCTTCGGGCGATTCCCCCGCGCTCGCCGTGTCTCCCCCAACCGCGACCTCGTCGATGGAGACCGACCCCCTGGCCTCAACATCCATGGCCGGGGCTGGCGCTGGCAAGAGGAAGGATCGCGAGGAGTCGGATCCTCCGACTAGCGATGCCCCTTCGCTGGTGCCCAGGGGGTCTCCCAAGGCCCCGAAGAAGAAGAAGAAGGAGAAAGGGGGGAGCAACCCAGGGCTCCTCTCTGGGGGGCCTCAGCTGGTCGGACGGGAGGCCTTCCTGAAGGACAGTGGGGTCCCTTCACCGGCGGGTGGAGCGGCGGGGGATGTGGGGAGCGAGGAGGCGCGCGGACTGGCGCGCTCGGTCGCGGCGTCGTTCGGGGGTGGTTCCCACCTCCCAGACGACGGGACGGAGAGTCTCGGGCCCCCCAGTACCATCGGGGATGTGGCCCGACCCGCGGGAGTGTCGGAGGAGGCCGACGTTAACAACGTGTAATGTCACGAGGCCCTCCGATACTACTCGCGAACCTCAACCACTCCATGCGAGCGCACGACCTGCTGGAGCAGGCTCGCGTGGAGTTGGGGGTCGGGCTGGCCGTCGTCGCCGAGCCGTATCCGCTGGAGGACCGATGCTTTCGGTCCACCAACCCGGATCGGCAAGTGGCGATGACGTGGGAGGTGGGAAGAGGCGCCCCGCCGTGTTCGGTCGCCCAACATGGGCGGGGCTGGATGGCCGTGAAGTGGGGGAATCTCCTCGTGGTAGGCTGCTACCTGGCGCCTAGGTTGACCGCCCCGGAGTTCGAGGACCGGTTGAGCGGGGTGGGGGCTTTTCTCGCCCCCCAATTAGCTCGGCCGGTGGTCCTATTGGGGGATTTCAACGCCCACGCTCGCGAGTGGGGCGCCCCCAGGACGGATCTCCGGGGCGAGGCGCTGCTCGAGTGGGCAGAGGCAATGGGGTTCATCTTAAAGAACCCCTACGCAGTCACGACGTTCCGCGGGCCGCGGGGCGAGTCGGTCATCGACCTCGTCTGGGTTAACCCCGCGGCTGCGGCGTTGACGTCGGACTGCTGGGTGGCGGAGGATTCGGAGCCAGGTTCGGATCACATGTATGTGATGCTGGCCACCTCCGCTGCCCCGCCTGCCCCTCGAGCCGGTAGACAGCCGCCGCGTTGGGCGCTCAAGCAGTTCGATGCTGGCGCGGCCCAGTTGGCGTCCTCCGTTGTCGCCTGGCCTCCCTTGCCGGGCGACATCCTCGACGACCCCGTTGCTGGCGCCCTTTGGCTCCGGCGCGCGTTGCAGTCGGTCTGCGACGCGACTATGCCGCGAGCCTGTGCGCCGGGTGGGGGTCGGAGGTCGGTGTACTGGTGGTCGACGGAGATCGCGGATCTCCGCGCAGCGAGTCTGCGGGCTCGGCGCCAGTACACCAAAGCCCGCCGTTGGGATCGACGGCGGATCACGGAGGACCGGCTCCAGGAGCTGCGCTCCGCGTTTTCTGCGGCGCACAGAGAGCTCCGTGGGGCCATAGCCCGGGCTAAGACCCGTTCGTGTGACGAGTTCCTCGCGACCCTCAACGAGGACCCTTGGGGGCGCCCGTACAAGGCCGTGTCGATCAAACTCGGACCTTGGGCGCCCCCTGTGACAGAGGGCCTCGAACCCCGGCTTCTCCTCGAAGTCCTGTCGGCGCTATTCCCCCCTCCCCATGTTCCTGGGGAGGGTGGCGTCGACGGGTCGGGAGACCCGGGGTTGACTTGGGGCACCGATATCGCGGATGCCCCGAGGGTCACGGAGGAGGAGCTCGCTTCCGCGGTGCAGCGAATGTGTAAGAAGAGCGCTGCGCCCGGACCGGACGGGGTGCCTGGGCGAGCCTGGGCCTGCGCAATGGGCGCCCTGGGGGATGGCCTCAGACGCGTGTGTGACGCCGCGCTGAGGACCGGGAGGTTCCCCCCGGCATGGAAAGAGGCGAGGTTGGTGCTGCTCCGGAAGCCCGGAAAGCCCGCGGAGTCGCCCTCGGCATACCGGCCGATATGTCTCCTGGACGAGGCGGGCAAGTTGCTAGAACGCGTTCTGGCTGCCCGCCTCCTGGACCACCTAGGAGCCGCGGAATTCCCGGATCTGTCCGACCGCCAATTCGGCTTTAGGCGGCAGCGATCGACGGTGGACGCCATATTGTTGGTCAGATCGCTGTCGCGCCGGGCGGTCGAGGGGGGCGGTGTGAGCGTGGCGGTGTCACTCGACATCGCGAACGCGTTTAACACCGTCTCCTGGGCGGCGATCGAGCGGGCGCTTCTCTACCATCGCGTCCCGCTCTACCTTCGTCGCCTGATCTGGGACTATCTCCGCGGCCGGGTGGTCTCCTACGTCGGCCGGGACGGGGACGGGGTGACTCACGTGCACCGCGGCGTGCCACAGGGGTCCGTTTTAGGGCCCCTGTTATGGAACTTGGCTTACGACGCGGTGCTGCGGGTGGAAATGCCATCGCCGGACGTCTCGCTTGTTTGTTACGCGGACGATACTCTGGTGGTGGCATCCGGGCAGCGATGGGTGGCGGCGCTTGACCTCGCGGAGAGGGCACTGCGACTTATCATCCCCGTGATAGGGGCGCTCGGTCTGCGAGTCGCCTTCGAAAAAACGGAGGCGATATGGCTCGCGGACAGGGTTGGGAGTGGTGTCCCCAACAGAGCGTCCCTGCGGGTCGGGGATGCCTGCATCCGGGTCGGCCGATCAATGAAATATCTCGGCCTGACCCTGGATACCTACTGGCGATTCACGCGCCACTTTCGGGTCCTGGGCCCCCGGTTGGAGCGACAGGTGTTCGCTTTTGCGCGCATCATGCCCAACCTGGGGGGCCCTCACGAGGCAGTTCGGCGACTATACGTGACGGTCGTCCGGTCCATGGCGCTCTACGGAGCCCCAGTGTGGGCCGGCGACCTGGAGGACTGTCGCGTCGGGCGAGAGCTCCTTGCCAGAGTTCATCGCCGCGCGGTCCTCCGTTCCGTGCGGGCGTACCGCACGGTGTCACACGCTGAGCTGTCGGCGCTGGCTGGGTCTCCTCCTTTCCATCTGCTCGCGGAGATGGAGGCGGAGGTTTACTTCGCCTCTCACGACCTCCGTGGAGCGAGGGACCCGCTGGCGCCGGAGGGACCCGAGGCGCGGGGCCAGGCCCGGCGACGCATGGGAGCCAAATGGATCGAGTGGCTCTCCCTCCCCGAACATCGGGAGGGACGCGTCGTCGGGGCGCTCCTGCCCAGTCTCGGTGAATGGGTGGGGCGCAGGTATGGCAGGCTAACCTTCCGCCTGACGCAGATGATCACCGGAGTAGGGTGCTTCGGGGATTATCTGTGTCGCATAGGGCGGGAGGAGACGTCGCAGTGCCACAGCTGCGGCCGGGGCGTCGAGGACTCGGCGGAGCATACTCTGGCCAGCTGTCCGGAGTGGCAGGACGACCGCCGGGTCCTGGAGCTGCAGCTCGGTCCCGACCTCTCGCTGCCGACGGTCGTGCGTCGGATGGCGGAGGATCGGGACTGTTGGATGGCCGTCTCCTCCTTCTCCGAGGAAATCATGCTGGAGAAGGAGGAGGCAGAGAGGGACCGCGAGCGAGCGGGTCACCGACCCCGCCGCGCGGCTCCCCGCAGAAGGCGCGCTAGATGACCCGGGGCCGGGGGAGGCCGTGCGGCGACTTAGTTATGAAGGTCGCCCCGCTCCCCCGGTTAACACCAAGTAGGCCCCGGGCCGCGTCGTCGTCACTCCCCCGCAAGGGAGTGGGAAGGAGTGCCGCGCCCCATAACGGGTGCGGCACCGGCTCCCCCGTGCGCCCCCCCTGTGAGAGAGGGGGGTTCCGGCGTACGGGACGAGCTGAGCAGGAGAACGGGGGGCCCACGAAGTGAGGGCCCCCCCGGGGAGCGGCGATATATCTCGCCGCACCCGATAGAGCGATCGAGCTCGCGGGGCAAGTTGGGCGGCCGAAAGTGGGCCGCCCTGTAGGCACATTGCCATCCGCCCGTCCGAGGTGTCCATCGGTTGTTAACCGACTGCCTTGAGGGCCCCCTCGGGACGCGGCGTTTTGGGCGGTCCTTAAGGCCGTCAACGCCCCGGCCCGGTCGCGACGCAATATACCGTCGCGGCCCGGTAGTAGCTCGATCGTGGGGTCGTGGGGCGGGGGTGCCGGGGGGCACCACCCGCCCTAGTAGCAGCGACCCCGGAAGAAGCGGCGCGGACGCGTGGTCCGTCGCGCGCCGCCAGCCCAGGAGAATATAGCTGGGGGAGGTCCATTAATACTCCCCCAGGGAAGACCCCGTTACGGGGCTGTCTTGCGCGGAGCTGCACGAAGCGCAGGGGGGGAGGGTTGCGAACGTATCGCTAGTTTGCTCTCGCGCCAAGTCCCTCCCCTCAGGCGCGCAGCTCCGCGCACGAGGTAGACCACCTTGGAGGTTTTAGTGGGTTCGAGTCCCACATAACCCCCTGCCCGCCCCCGCGGGTGGGGGGTATCCGTGGGGATTTCCTCCAAGTAAAAAAAAAAAAAAAAAAAAAAAAAAGGTTAGGTTAGGTACCCTGAGCCCCAATGGTGGTGCCAGGGCACGTGACCCCCTCGCGTTCTGAGGGGGCACGTGGGTGGAGCGGGTTATGCTCCACCTAACCATGATCCGGATGGGGAACTGCCGCCCCCAGACGTAGCTCGCGCCCTTAGGGGCCCGGGCACAATGGCTTCGCAACGGCAGGCCGCCTCTACCGTTGTGCGACCTCTACCAAAGCGGCTACTCGTGGGACTCGCATGTATGGGGGAAAGGGCGGTGCCCTAGATACACCTCTGGGTGGCGACCAGAACAAAACGCCTCCGACCAGCGACCGGGTTATGTCGCTGGAACACAACGAGGACCGGTGTACGATCGCTTCGTGCGGGTCACCGGCCTCAACTCAGGACCAGATTTCGATCGCGGTTTCGCGGGTGTCTGGCCTGACTGAGAGGGAGGAGGAGCAGGCGAAGGGTGATGCTAGCGGGGGTGACAAGCCAGTCACTTCCCGCGACGCTCGCCCCTGGGAGGGCGCAGACGGCGCCAGTTTCGGCTCCGGGGAGGACCAGGCCTCTGTCACAGAGGCCTGGATTAGCGCGCAGAGGGATTCTCCCTCGATGTGCGCCCCGAAGCCCAGGGGGGATGGTCCCCCGAGCGGGACGACCACGGTCCCGCGCCCACGAGTCGGGGGGGCTTCGCCATCGGCACCGCACACAACCAGAGGTGTGCCGTACGTGCGGAGCGTTGAGTTAGTGGCCACCTCGGAGGTCCAAGAGCTTCTTGGCCTCCAAAAAGAGGTGGCGGAGATGTTGGGGCGGCTGGACCCGTCAGCCGTCTCCATCAGCGCGTCGTCGCGGTGCCACTCGCCGGCAGGGTCTCTCCTGTCGGCGGCTTCGGCGCCGCTCGCCGAGGAGTTGCCCGAGCCCCGCGTCGTGCTGAGTCGTTGCGACGCGCTTGTCGCAGACGACGGGGGCGGCGTCGTTGTCCTCTCCTCCGATGAGGAGGGGGTCGGCGATGCGGGTTGCTCGGGCCTTATGGCTCAGGGCGAGGGCGACGCGGGGCCCGAGATTGCCGCCGCTGCGGCAATGGATGTCGACTCCCCGACCGTTGGGAGCGACGGCAACGGCGGAGTGCTCTCCGGCGCGAATGCGGACCACATTCGTGTTGGGGACGCCGCCGAGGGGGGTCGTTCAGACGCCCCCCAGCTGTCGTCCGATGGGGGGAGCGACATGGGGCGGAGGCCGGGCTTTGTGCCCGGCAAGAGGGGCAGGAAGCCCGGAGTGTGGACGGACCCGGCGAGGCTGGGTCCGGGGATGAAGGCCCTTCCGAGTCGCACGGAGCTTCGCGACTGGGCCGAGACCATGGCGGTCGGCGGTGTGTCGGGCCAGGCCCAGAAAGAGCTGGACGCGATCGCCGCGACGATTAGCGCCGCTAAACATCTAAAAACAACAGATGTGCGCGCTATTCGTATCGCACTGAGGCGCGCGTCCGCTCTCACCGCCGAACTGAACGGAAGGGCGGAGCGGGGTGAAAACCCGGATAAGCCGGCGAGGGAGGTGGTGTTCCGGCAGGGGATGTGGGAGAAGAAGTCCCACAAACTGTCGACGCAGGTGCGGGCCCTGACGGACCAGGCTCACACCTTGGGTGAGACCCTACACGTCAGGGAAAGGGAGCTGGAGTTCCTGCGGGGGAAGTATGCGCGCCTGAGACTGCGCGCATCTCTCGCGGGCTGCAACGTGGAGGAGACGGAGGCCATTCCCTTCCGTCCCGCGGTTCCGTTGCCCACCCGCGATGAGCTCCTCCCGTCCTGCGTCCCCCCCTGGACCGACTCCTGCGTTCAGCTGGAGCCGATTCCGGGCCCCTCGTCGGCCGCCAGGCCCGCCCCTTTGCCGGCCGAGTCGGTCGGCGGCGCGGCCGGGCCGGTTCCGGGCCCCTCGTCGGGCGCGCGGCCTGCCCCTTTGCCGGTCGCGCCGGTCGGCGGCAAGACCAAGGCCGGCAAGAAGAGAAGGAGGGTGGTGTCCCCCCACGATTCGTCCTCGGAGGGCCCACAGCCCCGCGACGACGGCGCCGCGACCGCCGAACAGCCGTGGACCGTCGTCCTACGCCGCATGGAGGAGCTGGAGAGGAGGGTAGATAGTCGCCTCCTCTCCTTGGGGAAGGTTTTGGACCGCGGCGGGCCGGCCCTTAAGCCGGCGGACCCGCCAACGCCCCCTGCCCTTGAGGGGGCGAATATGGGGAAGGAGAAGCCCGCAGCGGGCGGGGCTGGGACCCAGCCCCGCGAGGTGAAGAAAGCGGCGAGGAAGGCGGAGAGGAAGAAGACCAGTGCCGCGGCCAAGTCACGGGGGGTCGCCCCCGCTCCTGCTCCGCCGGGGCCCAAGTCGGGGGGTGATGTTCCTCCCCCGGCACCGCCCGCGTCCGCCGACGACGGATCGGGGAGGGCTAATGGTGGGCCCTTGTCCCCCCCGGCCCCCGCGGCCAAGTTATCGCGGGGACAGAGAAGGAGAGCCGCCAAGGCCGCCAAAAAGGCGGGCGCGCAGGCGACAACGCCGGTTTCCGGCGCGTCTGGCGCCCCGGCGTCGGCTTCTGGGCCCTCCGAGGCTCCTCGGAGCTCATGGGCCCAGGTTGTCGGCCGTAAAGCCATACGGGCGGCCAAGGTGGCGGAGAAGGCTGCCGCTAAAGGCGGCCAGCGGAAGGACGGGAAGGGGAGGGGCGCCAAGACGCCAACTCCGAAGAAGTCGGGTGCTCCCGGAGGGGCCCCGGTGTTGATCCCGCGCACCCCCAGGACGGCGGCGGTGGCTATCACTGCCCCCGCCGGGGGAGAGGAGGAATTTTCCGCGCGGGTGTCCGGCGCGATGGCGGCCATCAATGTCGCCGACCTCGGCATTACAGCCATGCGGCCGAGGCGCGCCGTCACCGGGGGGCTCGTTTTGGAGATCCCGGGAGCACAGGGCTCGGCCCAGGCTGCCGCCCTCAAGTCGAGGCTTGCGGAGCAGCTAGGGGGCACGGGCATTAAAGTCCACTGCCCCCAGAAAATGGCCGAGTTCCGCGTGTGCGGACTGACGGAGTTGGCGTCGGAGGAGGCGGTGCGGGGGGCGATAGCGGCCCAGGGCGCGTGTTCGGCCGAGGATGTCTCGGTCGGCGAAAGGCGCCGCGACGCGACCGGGCTCTTCACCCTGTGGGTCCGCAGTCCCGTGGCGGCTGCTGCCAAGCTTTTAAAGGCGACCACGATTATCGTGGACTCGCTTGCGGCCCGCGTGGTACCGTTGGTGCAGCGGAAGCTACAATGCTTCCGCTGCCTAGAATTCGGCCACGTGCAGGCCAAGTGCAGCAGCCCCACGGATAGGAGGCACTTGTGCTACCGGTGCGGCGGGGAGGGACACACGGCGCGACGTTGCGTCGCCCCGCCTAAATGCCCGCTTTGCGCCGGTGCCGGCCTACCTTGCGGACACCGAATGGGGGGCCCGGCGTGCTGCCCCCCGGCGAGAACGCCACGGCGTGGGAGAGAAGGGGGAACGGGGACGACGGCGGCGCCGTCGGCGCCCGAGACCGCCCCCCCTGTGCCGCCGGAGGCGCCGGAGACCATGGAGACCAGCGTCTTGGCCTCCACATCATCCGGTCCCGGCGCCGGCAAGAGGAAGGATCGCGGCGATTCGGACTCCCCGACAGACGATGTTCTGTCTCCGGAACCCGGGGGGTCTCCCGCACCGGTGAGGAAGAAGAAGGGGAAAAAGCGGGGGGGCGGCCCAGCCCCCCCTGCCAGCGACCCACCGACGGGAGGCCGCGAGTCCTTTCTCAAGGTGGGGGGGGACGTGGCGCCGACAAGCGTGCCGGTGGTGAGCGAGGAGGAGGCACGTGGCCTGATCCGCTCCATAGCGGAGTCGTACGGAGGAGGGCCCGCCTCCTCGCAAGAGCCACGGGAAGAGATCGGGAGTTCCCTAGATGATGGGGAAGCAGCCCGACCCGAGCAGAATCCGGAGGAGGCCGGCGACGCTTCGTAATGCCTCGCGGCCCTCCGGTTCTGCTAGCGAACCTCAACCACTCCATGCGGGCGCACGATCTGCTGGAGCAGACTCGCATGGAGTTGGGGGTCGGGCTGGTCGTCGCCGCCGAGCCGTATCCGCTACCGGACCAACATTACCGGTCCACCAACCCGGATCGGCAGGTGGCGATGACGTGGAGCGTGGGAAGGGGTTCCCCGCCGTGCTCGGTCGCCCGGCACGGTCGGGGGTGGATGGCTGCCACGTGGGGGGAGTTCCTTGCGGTGGGCTGCTATTTCGCGCCGAGGCTTTCCGTCCCGGAGTTCGAGGATCGGCTACTAGAGCTGGGGGCGTACGTCGCCACACAGCGGGCTCAGCCGATCATCCTGATGGGGGACTTCAACGCTCACGCTGTTGAGTGGGGGTCCCCTAGGACGGACTCTAGGGGCGAGGCGCTGCTCGAGTGGGCAGAGGCTTTGGGGTTCGTATTGAAGAACCCCTTCGCAGTTACGACGTTCCGCGGGTCGCGGGGAGAGTCGGTAATCGACTTGATCTGGGTCAACCCCGCGGCCGTATCCCGGACGTCGAACTGCTGGGTAGCGGAGGATGTGGAGCCTGGCTCTGACCACATGTATGTCATGATGGCCACCTCCCTCCCCGCTGCCCCGCCTGCCCCTCGAGCGAACGGGCGGCCCCCGCACTGGGCGCTGAAGGAGCTGGACGTTCGCGCGGCCCAACTCGCGTCCTCCGTCGTCGCCTGGCCTCCTTTGCCGGGCGACGTCCTCGACGACCCCGTTGCGGGCGCCCTTTGGTTCCGCCGCGCGCTGCAGAGAATCTGCGACGCCACCATGCCGCGGACCGGGGCGCCTGGTGGGGGTCGGAGGTCGACGTACTGGTGGACTCCGGAGATCGCGCGTCTCCGAGCGGAGAATCTTCTCGCGCGTCGCCAGTACGTCAAGGCCCGTCGCCGAGATCCGCGGCGGGTCACGGAGGACAGGCTCCGGGAGCTGCGTTCCGCCTTTTCGGCGGCGCGCAGGCTGCTCCGCGGAACCATTGCCCGGGCTAAGGCCGAGTCGCACGACCAATTCATCGCGACTCTCAACCAGGATCCGTGGGGGCGTCCGTACAAGGCCGTGTCCTTAAAACTAGGCCCGCGGGCGCCCCCGATCACGGAAGGCCTGGATCCCCGGTTCCTCACCGAGGTACTGTCGGCGCTATTTCCCCCTCCCCTTGTACCCGGGGAGGACGGCGCCGACGAGTCCGGGGATCCGTGGTTGGCCAGGGGCGTCGCCGCACTTGACGCCCCGAGGGTCAGCGATGAGGAGCTCGCGTCCTCGATCGCGCGTATGTGCGAGAGGAACGCGGCTCCGGGTCCCGACGGCGTGCCCGGGCGGGTTTGGGCCTGCGCGATCAGCGCCCTGGGAGACGGACTCAGACGGCTCTTCGATGCCGTACTGGGATCCGGCAGGTTCCCCCCTGCGTGGAAGGAGGCGAGGCTCGTGCTGCTCCGGAAGCCCGGTAAGCCCGCGGAGTCACCCTCGTCTTACCGGCCGATCTGTCTGCTGGACGAGGCGGGCAAGCTCCTGGAAAGGATCATAGCTGCCCGCCTCTGCGGACACCTGGAGACCATTGGCCCGGATCTGAACGACCGCCAATTCGGCTTTCGTCGGCAGCGATCGACCATGGACGCTATCCATCTGGTTCGGTCGTTGTCGCGCCGGGCGGTCGAGGGAGGCGGTGTGAGCGTGGCGGTGTCGCTAGACATCGCCAACGCGTTCAATACCGTCTCCTGGGCGGCGATCGAGCGGGCGCTTTTATATCATAACGTCCCGCTCTATTTGCGCCGCCTGATCCGGGACTACCTCCGTGGAAGGGTGGTCTCCTTCGTCGGCCGGGACGGGGACGGGGTGACCGATGTGCACCGCGGCGTACCGCAGGGGTCCGTTCTGGGACCCCTGCTTTGGAACCTGGCGTACGACGCGGTGCTGCGGGTGGAAATGCCGTCGCCGCGGGTGTCGTTGGTTTGTTATGCCGACGACACGCTGGTGGTGGCATCCGGGCAGAAGTGGGCAGCGGCGATCGGCCTCGCCGAGGAGGCACTGCGGCGCGTCGTCGCCTCGATCGGGACGCTCGGTCTGCGAGTCGCCTTTCACAAGACGGAGGCGATGTGGCTCGCGGACAGGGTTGGGAGTGGTATCCCCAACAGAGCGTCCCTTAGGATCGGGGATGCCTGCATAAGGGTCGGCCGCTCCATGAAATACCTCGGGCTGACCCTTGACACCTACTGGCGCTTTACGCGCCACTTCAAGACCCTCGGCCCCCGACTAGAGAGGCAGGTGTTTGCCTTCGGGCGAATAATGCCCAATCTCGGGGGCCCTCATGAGGGAGTTCGGCACTTGTATGTGACGGTCGTCCGGTCCATGGCGCTGTATGGCGCGCCTATATGGGCCGGCGACCTGGAGGACTGTCGCGTGGGGCGGGAACTCCTCGCCAGAGTTCACCGCCGCGCGGTCCTCCGAGCCGTGCGATCGTATCGCATGGTGTCACATGCCGAACTGTCCGCGCTCGGTGGATCTCCCCCCTTCCATCTACTCGCGGAGATGGAGGCGGAAGTCTACTCCGCCTCCCGCGACCTCCGCGAGGCTGGGAATCCACCGGCGGATGGACTCGAAGTGGCGCGTGGCCAGGCCCGGCAACGGATGACAGCCAAATGGCTGGAATGGCTCGCCCTCCCCGAACATCGGGAGGGCCGCGTTGTCGGGGCGCTCCTGCCCATCATGGACGAATGGGTAGGGCGTGGGTGTGGCAGGCTGACCTTCCGCCTGACGCAGATGATCACCGGTGTGGGGTGTTTCGGTGATTTTCTGTGTCGCATCGGGCGGGAGGAGACGTCGCGCTGCTGGTCGTGCGACAGGGGCGACGAGGACTCGGCGGACCATACCTTGGCATGGTGCCGGGAATGGTTGGATGACCGCCGGGTCCTGGAGGCGCGGATGGGCCCCGATCTCTCGCTGCCGACAGTCGTGCGTCGGATGGCGGGAGACGGGGCGTGTTGGGCCGCGATGTCCCTCTTCGCCGAGGAAGTGATGAGGGAGAAAGAAGAGGCGGAGAGGGACAGGGAGCTGGCGGGGCACCCGTCTCGCATGGCGGCTCCCCGGAGGCGGGTGCGGCGTAGATGACCCTGAGCCGGGGGAGATTGTGCAGCGACGCAATAACATCGCGTCGCTCCGCTCCCCCGTTGGCTCAGGGATTCGCCGCCGGCTCCCATAGGGCGGGAGCGGGAAGGGAGGTGGAGATGCCACCTCCCCCTCAGAGACCGGGAGGGGGTGGCCTGGGAAGGGGGGCGCGGTGTGCCGAGTAGGCCAAATAATATCACCGCGCCCCAAGAATAGCCGCCGCCACATAATTGTGGTCGTGGCGGCGACTGAGGGGTGGCTCAGAGGGGGCCCATATATCAAGGGCCCCCCCCAGTGGAGCGGCTAAACCTGCCGCTCCGGGTTGCGCGATCGAGTTCGTGGGGCGAATGGGCGGCCGTGTCGGGCCGCTCCAATGGCAAAGCCCGCCGCGCGCTTGGAACGTTAATTTATTCCCCAAGTTCGCGCGGCGATGGAGCGGCCCTACGCATACACGGCCGGCTAGAACCTTCGCCCCTGCCCGGCCGCGACCTCACAACATCTTGGTCGCGCCCGGGTAGTAACTCGGTCGCGGGGTCGTGGGGTGGGGGTGCCGGGGGGCACCACCCGCCCTAGCAGCAGCGACCGGAGACGGCGCGGACGTGTGATCCGTCGCGCGCCGTCGGAGTTTCGGAAACCGGGGGGAGGATTCAACTCCCCCCAGGGAAGACCCCGAATCGGGGCTGGCGCGGAGCAATGCATTATGCGCAAGAGGGGGAGGCAAGCGGACGTATCGCTCGCTTGCTCCCGCATGAAGTCCTCCCCCTCGGGCGCGCGGCTCCGCGCCTGAGGCAGATCACCTCGGTGGTTTTAGTGGGTTCGAGTCCCACATAACCCCTGACCCTCCCCCGAGGGTCGGGGGTATCCGTGGGGATTTCCACCGAGTTAACAAAAAAAAAAAAAAAAAAAGGTTAGGTTAGGTGGAGTGGGAGGACGTCCCGAGCGAGACGCCGAGCATCTCGCGCTCAAGGATCGGAGATGCTCCGCGTACGGCGCCACGTAACACCAGAGGTGTGCCGTACGTGAGGAGCGTGGAGCTGAAGGCGACCGCGGAGGTCCGACAGCTGCTCGGACTCCACAAGGAGGTCGCCGAGCTTCTGAGCCGGCTGGACTCGAGCGCCGTGTCCATCGCGCCGTCATCGCGGTGCGGGTCGCCCGCTGGCTCTGTCCGGTCGGGGGCGTCGGCGCTGCGCGCTGGCTTGACGCCGGGGGAGCCCCTCGTCGTGCTGGAGAGGTGCGACGCGCTCGTGACGGGTGACGAGCCTGTCGTGATTTCCTCCGACGACGAGGGGGAGGGAGGAAGGCTGGGCACCGCGGGGCTCGGGCCGTCGAGGGGGGGCGTTCTGGAGGCGCCCCCGGACGCCGCGGGGGCGACCATGGAGGTCGACGCCCCGACTGGCGGCGACAGCGACGACGGCGATTCCGTCGTGGGGAGGGTCCGGCGCGGGGGCGAGACCCGGGCTGCTCCTCGGATTGCGTCGGAGACGGAGGAGGATGGGCCGATGGCGAGGAGTGACCCTGCCGACGTCCCCTTGCCGTCGTCTGATGGTGGCACCGACGGGGGTGGGAAGCCCGGTTTCGTTCCGGGCAAACGCGGGAGAAAGCCCGGCGTGTGGACGGACCCGCGGAGGCTCGGCCCCGGCATGAAGGCCCTACCGACGCGCTCGGATCTCAGGAACTGGGCCGAGACTATGTCGGTGGGTGGCCTTGCCGGGCAGGCACAGCGCGAGCTGGACGCGGTCGCCGCAGTCGTGGGTGCTTCGAAACACCTGAAGACCACCGACATGCGTGCGATCCGCGTCGCGATAAGACGCGCGTCCGCGGTGGCCGCCGAGCTTACCGGCAGGGCGGAGAGGGGTGAAAACCCCAATAGGCCGGCCAGGGAGGTCGTCTTCCGCCAGGGGATGTGGGAGATTAAATCCCACAAGCTCTCGACGCAGGTGCGGGCCTTGACGGACCAAGCGCACACCCTCGGGGAGTGCCTCCACGTCAAGGAGCGGGAGCTCGAATTTCTGCGCGGAAAGTACGCCCGCCTCGAGGCGCGGGCGAGGATGAAGGGTGTGGACGTGACGGAGGCGGAGGCGATGCCTTTCCACCCGTCCGTCCCGCTGCCCACCCGCGCGGAGCTCCTCCCGTCCTGCGTGCCCCCCTGGACGGACGCCGATGCCCGGCCGGAGCCTACTCCGGGGCCCTCGTCGGCGGCGAGGCCTGATCCCCTGCCGGCTGAGTCGGAGGGAGGCGGCGCTGCCGCAAAGAAGAAGAAGAAGAGGAGGAGGGAGCCTTCCCCCCCGTCCTTGCCCTCGACGTCGGGCCCTCCACCCCATGACGCCGGCGCTCCCGCCGAACAACCGTGGGACGCCGTTTTGCGCCGGATGGAGGAGCTCGAGAGGCGCGTCGACGCGCGTCTTCTGGCCCTGGGCAGGGTCTTGGATCGTGGCGAGCCGGCGTTGGGGTCGGCTGCTGGGGACGGGGCTGGGGCCCCTTCCCGTGCCGAGAAGAGGGGGGCGGGGAAAAAAGCGGGTGCCCGCAATCCCGCTGGTGGACCCGGGGGCGCGCCTTCGGGCGGCCCCGAATGTACTGCCCCTCCCGCGCCGCCGCCTCCTTCGGACAAGAAGGAGGTCGGGCCTCCCTCGGCCCCGTCGCCCCGCGATCCGGCGATGGCTGGGGCTGGGAAGAAGAAGGGGAAGGGGCTGCCGGGGGCTGCTCCTTCGGGCTCCGGTGCCGTGGGCGGTGGGGTCGGTATTCCGCCCCAGCGGACCCCCACGCAGGCCAGGCGGGACCGAAAAAGGGCCGCGAAAGCCGCCACGAAGGCGGCCGCTGCCGCTGCCGCGTCGGGAGCGCCTGGCGCGTCGGGCGCCCGGATCCCGGCCCCCGGGTCCCGGGTTGCCTCTCAGAGCACTTGGGCCCAGGTCGTCGGCCGCGGGGCCAAGAGGAAGGCGGCCAAAGCGGCGGTTGGGAGCGGCGGTGGGAGTGGGACAGGAAGGGGGGCTGCAGCGACGTCGGCTCCCCAACGGTCTGGCGCACCCGGACCGACCCCGGTCACGATCCCGCGTACCCCCAGAACAGCAGCGGTGGCTATCACCGCCCCTGCGGGGGGGGAGGAGGATTTCTCCACGCGGGTCGCCGGCGCGATGGCGGCCATTAAGGTCGCCGACCTCGGCATTACGTCCATGCGACCGAGGCGCGCCGTCACCGGGGGACTGGTCCTGGAGATCTCCGGATCACAGGGCTCGGCCAAAGCTGCCGCCCTCAAGACGAGGCTCGTGGAGCAGCTGGGGGGCACCGGCATCAAGGTGCACTGCCCCCAGAAATTGGCCGAGTTCCGGGTGTGCGGGTTGACGGAGCTGGCGTCCGTGGAGGCGGTTCGGGGGGCCGTCGTGGCTCAGGGGGCTTGCGCGGCGGAAGATGTGTCGGTTGGCGCCAAGCGTCCGGACACCGTCGGGCTATTCTCCCTCTGGGTCCGCGCGCCCGTGGCAGCTGCTGCCAGACTGCTAAAGGCGTCCACCGTCGTGGTGGACTCCCTGGTGGCCCGCGTGGTGCCGCTCGCGCAGCGGAGGCTACAATGCTTCCGCTGTCTAGAGTTTGGCCACGTCAGGGCCAAGTGCAGCAGCGCCACCGACAGGAGCGGCGTGTGCTACCGCTGCGGTGGCGAGGGACACGCGGCGCGCTTCTGTGTGGCCCCCCCCGTCTGCCCGCTTTGCGCGGCAGCGGGCCTGCCCAGCGGGCATAGGATGGGAGGACCGTCTTGTCGGCCCCCTCCTGTGGCTCGCACTGGGGCTCGGAGGAGTAGGAGGTCGGCCCCGACGACATCCGGGGTGCGCTCCTCCCCGCCTGTGGGCGATGCCCCCGCGACTACCGCGACTACCGCGTCTTCGCCGCCGGTGTCCTCGCCGGAGGCTATGGAGACCGGTCCCCTGGCCTCTACATCTATGGCCGGGGCGGGCGCCGGTAAGAGGAAGGACCGCGAGGAGCCGGACGCTCCGGCTGGCGGCCCCCCTTCCTCGGCGCCCGGGGGGTCCCCCAGGTTGGGAGGGAAAAAGAAGAAGAGGGAGAAAGGGGGGAGCGGCCCGGAGCTCCCCCCCAAGGGGCCACCGCCGGTTGGGAGGGAGGCCTTTCTAAAGGCCAAGGAGGTCCCTCCACCGCCGTGTGGGGATTCGGGTGAGGCGAGTGCGGCCGAGGCGCTGGAGTTGGCGCGCTCGGTCGCGGCCTCGTTCGGAGGTGCGTCCCATCTCCTGGACGGCGAGACGGAGCGTCTCGCGCCCCAAGCTACCATCGGGGGCGCGGAACGGCCAGCGGAGGAGTCGGGGGAGGCCGACGTTGAGACTCCTTAATGTCTCGCGGCCCCCCGATACTCCTCGTGAATGCGTGCCACTCCATGCGAGCGCACGACCTGCTTGAGCAGGCTCGCGTGGAGATGGGCGTCGGGCTGGCCGTCATCGCCGAGCCGTATCCGCTGGGGGACCGGTGTTATCGGTCCACCAATCCGGATCGGCAAGTGGCGATGGCGTGGGAGATGGGACGGGGAGCCCCGTCGTGTTCGGTCGCCCAGTATGGGCGGGGCTGGATGGCGGTGAAGTGGGGAGGCCTCCTAGTGGTCGGCTGTTACCTGGCACCAAGATTCAGCGTCCCGGAGTTCGAGGACCGGCTGAACGAGGTGGGGGCGTTTCTAGCCCCCCAATTAGCTCAGCCAGTGGTCCTCCTGGGGGACTTTAACGCCCACGCTCGTGAGTGGGGCGCCCCCAGGACAGACCTCCGGGGCGAGGTGCTGCTCGAGTGGGCGGAGGCAATGGGGTTCGTGTTAAAGAACCCCTATGCAGTCACGACGTTCCGCGGGTCGCGGGGCGAGTCGGTTATCGACCTCGTCTGGGTTAACCCCGCGGCCGCGGCGATGACGTCTGACTGCTGGGTGGCGGAGGAGTCGGAGACTGGCTCCGACCACATGTACGTCATGTTGGCTACCTCCGCCGCCACGCCTCCCCCTCGAGCCGGTAAGCAGCCGCCGCGCTGGGCGCTCAAAGAGCTCGACGCTAGCGCGGCCCAGATGGCGTCCTCCGTCGTCGCCTGGCCTCCTTTGCCGGGCGACGTCCTCGACGACCCCTCTACCGGCGCCCTATGGCTCCGGCGTGCGTTGCAGAAGATCTGCGACGCCACTATGCCGCGAGTCGGGCCGCCGGGCGTGGGTCGGAGGTCGGTGTACTGGTGGTGCGCGGAGATCGCCGATCTTCGCGCCGCGAGTGTCGTCGCGCAACGCCGGTACACCAAGGCCCGCCGTTGGGATCCAAGGCGGGTCACGGAGGACCGGCTCCAGGAGCTGCGCTCCGCGTTTTCAGCGGCGCGCAGGGAGCTCCGTGGAGCCATAGCCCGGGCCAAAGCCCGTTCGTGCGAAGAGTTCCTCGCGACCCTCAACGAGGACCCTTGGGGGCGCCCGTACAAGGCCGTGTCGATCAAGCTCGGACCTTGGGCGCCCCCTGTCACAGAGGGCCTCGAGCCCCGGTTTCTCCTGGAAGTCCTGTCGGCGCTGTTTCCCCCTCCTCCGGTCCCTGGGGAGGGTGGCGTCGACGTGTCGGGAGACCCGGGGTTGTCGTGGGGCACCGAGATAGCGGATGCCCCGGGGGTCACGGACGAGGAGCTCGCGTCCGCGGTGCTTCGAATGCGTTCGAAGAACGCTGCACCCGGACCGGACGGGGTGCCCGGGCGAGTCTGGGCCTGCGCGATGGGCGCCCTTGGGAGCGGCCTCAGGCGCGTGTTTGACGCCGCGCTGAGGACCGGGAGGTTTCCCCGCGCGTGGAAGGAAGCGAGGTTGGTGCTGCTGCGGAAGCCCGGAAAGCCCGCAGAGTCACCCTCGGCCTATCGGCCGATATGTCTCCTGGACGAGGCGGGCAAGCTCTTGGAGCGCGTTATAGCTGCCCGCCTCTTGGACCACCTCGGAGCCGCGGAGTTCCCGGATCTGTCTGACCGCCAATTCGGCTTCAGGCGGCAGCGATCGACAGTGGACGCCATTCTACTGGTCAGGTCGCTGTCGCACCGGGCGGTCGAGGGGGGCGGTGTCAGCGTGGCGGTGTCTCTCGACATCGCCAACGCGTTCAACACCGTCTCCTGGGCGGCGATTGAGCGGGCGCTCGTGTTTCATGGCGTCCCGCTCTACCTTCGCCGCCTGATCTGGGATTACCTTCGCGGCCGGGTGGTCTCGTACGTCGGCCGAGACGGTGACGGGGTGGCTCACGTGCACCGCGGCGTGCCACAGGGGTCCGTTCTAGGGCCCCTGCTGTGGGACCTGGCATACGACGCGGTGTTGCGGGTGGAGATGCCATCGCCCGACGTGTCGCTCGTGTGCTACGCCGACGACACGCTGGTGGTGGCTTCCGGGCGGAAGTGGCTGGCGGCACTGGACCTCGCGGAGAGGGCACTGCGGCTCGTTATCCCCGCGATAGAGGCGCTCGGTCTGCGAGTCGCCTTCGATAAAACGGAGGCGATATGGCTCGCGGACAGGGTTGGGACTGGCATCCCCAACAGGGCGTCTCTGAGGGTCGGGGAGGCCTGCATCAGGGTCGGCCGATCGATGAAGTATCTCGGCCTGACCCTGGACACCTACTGGCGGTTCGCGCGTCACTTTCGGGTCCTGGGCCCCAGGTTGGAGCGACAGGTATTCGCCTTCGGGCGCATCATGCCCAACCTGGGAGGCCCGCACGAAGCGGTTCGGCGTCTTTATGTGACGGTCGTCCGGTCCATGGCGCTCTACGGAGCGCCGGTCTGGGCCGGCGACTTGGAGGGCTGTCGCGTGGGGCGAGACCTTCTCGCGAAGGTTCATCGCCGCGCGGTCCTCCGTGCCGTGCGGGCGTACCGCACGGTGTCACACGCCGAACTGTCGGCGTTGGGTGGGTCCCCACCATTCCATCTGCTCGCTGAGATGGAGGCGGAGGTGTACTTCGCCTCCCACGATCTCAGCGGAGCGAGGGACCCACTGGCGCCGGTAGGACCCGACGCGCGGGGCCAGGCCCGGCGACGCATGGGAGCCAAATGGATCGAGTGGCTCTCCCTCCCCGAACATCGGGAGGGTCGCGTCGTCGGGGCGCTCCTGCCCATTCTCGCTGAATGGGTGGGGCGCAGGTACGGCAGGCTCACCTTCCGCCTGACGCAGGTGATCACCGGAGTAGGATGCTTCGGGGATTACTTGTGTCGAATAGGGCGGGAGGCAACGTCGCAGTGCCACAGCTGCGGCCGGGGCGTCGAGGACTCGGCGGAGCACACTCTGGCCAGGTGCCCGGAGTGGCAGGACGACCGCCGGGTCCTTGAGCTGCAGCTCGGTCCCGACCTCTCGCTGCCGACGGTCGTGCGTCGGATGGCAGAGAGTCGGGACTGTTGGGAGGCCATGGCCTCCTTCTCCGAGGCCATAATGCTGGAGAAGGAGGAGGCGGAGAGGGACCGCGAGAGGGCGGGATATCGCCCTCGTCGCGCGGCCGCGAGGAGAGGGCGCGGGAGAAGATGACCCGGGGTCGGGGGAGGCCGTGTGGCGATTTAGTTGCGTAAATCGCCCCGCTCCCCCGGTTGTCAGACCCCGGGCCGCTTCGAGTTACTCCCCCAATACGGGGAGTGGGACGGGGCTGCGCCACGCAACGGGCGCGGCCGCTATGCCCGGTGGGCCCCCTCTGTGAGAGAGGGGGGCGCGTGTGAGCGGGCGGTGGAGCTGGAGGTGCGGCGGTCCTCGTTGTTAGGGGCCGCCGCGGAGCGCGACGTGTAGCCGCCGTGGCCGGCGAGTTGTGGCGGTGAGCGAGCCAAGGCCGCGGCGGCGTCGCTGGGAAGGGAGAACGGGGGGGCCCATGATACGGGCCCCCCCTCCTGGGGGAGCGGCAGTCAAACCGCTCCCATCAGAGCGATCGAGCTCTCGGGGCAAGACGGGCGGTCGATAGCGGGCCGCCCTGTAGGCGTTTTAGTCAGCCGCCCGGCCGAGGTGTCCGCCGGGTGTTTCTCTAACACCCGGTCGCCGAAAGGCCCCCTCGGTTAGGGCGGCTTGGGCGGCCCTGAAGGCCGTCAGCGCCCCGGCCCGGTCGCAAGCGTAATCACGCGGCGACCGGGTAGGAGTTCGATCGCGGGGTCGTGGGGTGGGGGTGTCGGGGGACACCACCCGCCCTAGAAGCAACGACCCCGGAAGAGGCGACGCGGGCGCGTGATCCGTCGCGCGTCGCCGGTCCCGGAGACCATTGCTGGGGGAGGTTATGATACTCCCCCAGGGACGACCCCGTTGAGGGGACCTCGCGCGGTGCCGCACGAAGCGCAGGGGGGGAGGGTAGCGAACGTATCGCTAGTTTGATCTCGCACAAAAATCCCTCCCCTCAGGCGCGCGGCTCCGCGCGCGAGGTAGATCACCTTGGTGGTTTTAGTGGGTTCGAGTCCCACATAACCCCCTGCCCGCCCCCGCGGGTGGGGGGTATCCGTGGGGATTTCCACCAAGTAAAAAAAAAAAAAAAAAAAAAAAGGTTAGGTTAGGTCCTGGGGGATGGCCTCAGACGCGTGTGTGACGCCGCGCTGAGGACCGGGAGGTTCCCCCCGGCATGGAAAGAGGCGAGGTTGGTGCTGCTCCGGAAGCCCGGAAAGCCCGCGGAGTCGCCCTCGGCATACCGGCCGATATGTCTCCTGGACGAGGCGGGCAAGTTGCTAGAACGCGTTCTGGCTGCCCGCCTCCTGGACCACCTAGGAGCCGCGGAATTCCCGGATCTGTCCGACCGCCAATTCGGCTTTAGGCGGCAGCGATCGACGGTGGACGCCATATTGTTGGTCAGATCGCTGTCGCGCCGGGCGGTCGAGGGGGGCGGTGTGAGCGTGGCGGTGTCACTCGACATCGCGAACGCGTTTAACACCGTCTCCTGGGCGGCGATCGAGCGGGCGCTTCTCTACCATCGCGTCCCGCTCTACCTTCGTCGCCTGATCTGGGACTATCTCCGCGGCCGGGTGGTCTCCTACGTCGGCCGGGACGGGGACGGGGTGACTCACGTGCACCGCGGCGTGCCACAGGGGTCCGTTTTAGGGCCCCTGTTATGGAACTTGGCTTACGACGCGGTGCTGCGGGTGGAAATGCCATCGCCGGACGTCTCGCTTGTTTGTTACGCGGACGATACTCTGGTGGTGGCATCCGGGCAGCGATGGGTGGCGGCGCTTGACCTCGCGGAGAGGGCACTGCGACTTATCATCCCCGTGATAGGGGCGCTCGGTCTGCGAGTCGCCTTCGAAAAAACGGAGGCGATATGGCTCGCGGACAGGGTTGGGAGTGGTGTCCCCAACAGAGCGTCCCTGCGGGTCGGGGATGCCTGCATCCGGGTCGGCCGATCAATGAAATATCTCGGCCTGACCCTGGATACCTACTGGCGATTCACGCGCCACTTTCGGGTCCTGGGCCCCCGGTTGGAGCGACAGGTGTTCGCTTTTGCGCGCATCATGCCCAACCTGGGGGGCCCTCACGAGGCAGTTCGGCGACTATACGTGACGGTCGTCCGGTCCATGGCGCTCTACGGAGCCCCAGTGTGGGCCGGCGACCTGGAGGACTGTCGCGTCGGGCGAGAGCTCCTTGCCAGAGTTCATCGCCGCGCGGTCCTCCGTTCCGTGCGGGCGTACCGCACGGTGTCACACGCTGAGCTGTCGGCGCTGGCTGGGTCTCCTCCTTTCCATCTGCTCGCGGAGATGGAGGCGGAGGTTTACTTCGCCTCTCACGACCTCCGTGGAGCGAGGGACCCGCTGGCGCCGGAGGGACCCGAGGCGCGGGGCCAGGCCCGGCGACGCATGGGAGCCAAATGGATCGAGTGGCTCTCCCTCCCCGAACATCGGGAGGGACGCGTCGTCGGGGCGCTCCTGCCCAGTCTCGGTGAATGGGTGGGGCGCAGGTATGGCAGGCTAACCTTCCGCCTGACGCAGATGATCACCGGAGTAGGGTGCTTCGGGGATTATCTGTGTCGCATAGGGCGGGAGGAGACGTCGCAGTGCCACAGCTGCGGCCGGGGCGTCGAGGACTCGGCGGAGCATACTCTGGCCAGCTGTCCGGAGTGGCAGGACGACCGCCGGGTCCTGGAGCTGCAGCTCGGTCCCGACCTCTCGCTGCCGACGGTCGTGCGTCGGATGGCGGAGGATCGGGACTGTTGGATGGCCGTCTCCTCCTTCTCCGAGGAAATCATGCTGGAGAAGGAGGAGGCAGAGAGGGACCGCGAGCGAGCGGGTCACCGACCCCGCCGCGCGGCTCCCCGCAGAAGGCGCGCTAGATGACCCGGGGCCGGGGGAGGCCGTGCGGCGACTTAGTTATGAAGGTCGCCCCGCTCCCCCGGTTAACACCAAGTAGGCCCCGGGCCGCGTCGTCGTCACTCCCCCGCAAGGGAGTGGGAAGGAGTGCCGCGCCCCATAACGGGTGCGGCACCGGCTCCCCCGTGCGCCCCCCCTGTGAGAGAGGGGGGTTCCGGCGTACGGGACGAGCTGAGCAGGAGAACGGGGGGCCCACGAAGTGAGGGCCCCCCCGGGGAGCGGCGATATATCTCGCCGCACCCGATAGAGCGATCGAGCTCGCGGGGCAAGTTGGGCGGCCGAAAGTGGGCCGCCCTGTAGGCACATTGCCATCCGCCCGTCCGAGGTGTCCATCGGTTGTTAACCGACTGCCTTGAGGGCCCCCTCGGGACGCGGCGTTTTGGGCGGTCCTTAAGGCCGTCAACGCCCCGGCCCGGTCGCGACGCAATATACCGTCGCGGCCCGGTAGTAGCTCGATCGTGGGGTCGTGGGGCGGGGGTGCCGGGGGGCACCACCCGCCCTAGTAGCAGCGACCCCGGAAGAAGCGGCGCGGACGCGTGGTCCGTCGCGCGCCGCCAGCCCAGGAGAATATAGCTGGGGGAGGTCCATTAATACTCCCCCAGGGAAGACCCCGTTACGGGGCTGTCTTGCGCGGAGCTGCACGAAGCGCAGGGGGGGAGGGTTGCGAACGTATCGCTAGTTTGCTCTCGCGCCAAGTCCCTCCCCTCAGGCGCGCAGCTCCGCGCACGAGGTAGACCACCTTGGAGGTTTTAGTGGGTTCGAGTCCCACATAACCCCCTGCCCGCCCCCGCGGGTGGGGGGTATCCGTGGGGATTTCCTCCAAGTAAAAAAAAAAAAAAAAAAAAAAAAAAGGTTAGGTTAGGTACCCTGAGCCCCAATGGTGGTGCCAGGGCACGTGACCCCCTCGCGTTCTGAGGGGGCACGTGGGTGGAGCGGGTTATGCTCCACCTAACCATGATCCGGATGGGGAACTGCCGCCCCCAGACGTAGCTCGCGCCCTTAGGGGCCCGGGCACAATGGCTTCGCAACGGCAGGCCGCCTCTACCGTTGTGCGACCTCTACCAAAGCGGCTACTCGTGGGACTCGCATGTATGGGGGAAAGGGCGGTGCCCTAGATACACCTCTGGGTGGCGACCAGAACAAAACGCCTCCGACCAGCGACCGGGTTATGTCGCTGGAACACAACGAGGACCGGTGTACGATCGCTTCGTGCGGGTCACCGGCCTCAACTCAGGACCAGATTTCGATCGCGGTTTCGCGGGTGTCTGGCCTGACTGAGAGGGAGGAGGAGCAGGCGAAGGGTGATGCTAGCGGGGGTGACAAGCCAGTCACTTCCCGCGACGCTCGCCCCTGGGAGGGCGCAGACGGCGCCAGTTTCGGCTCCGGGGAGGACCAGGCCTCTGTCACAGAGGCCTGGATTAGCGCGCAGAGGGATTCTCCCTCGATGTGCGCCCCGAAGCCCAGGGGGGATGGTCCCCCGAGCGGGACGACCACGGTCCCGCGCCCACGAGTCGGGGGGGCTTCGCCATCGGCACCGCACACAACCAGAGGTGTGCCGTACGTGCGGAGCGTTGAGTTAGTGGCCACCTCGGAGGTCCAAGAGCTTCTTGGCCTCCAAAAAGAGGTGGCGGAGATGTTGGGGCGGCTGGACCCGTCAGCCGTCTCCATCAGCGCGTCGTCGCGGTGCCACTCGCCGGCAGGGTCTCTCCTGTCGGCGGCTTCGGCGCCGCTCGCCGAGGAGTTGCCCGAGCCCCGCGTCGTGCTGAGTCGTTGCGACGCGCTTGTCGCAGACGACGGGGGCGGCGTCGTTGTCCTCTCCTCCGATGAGGAGGGGGTCGGCGATGCGGGTTGCTCGGGCCTTATGGCTCAGGGCGAGGGCGACGCGGGGCCCGAGATTGCCGCCGCTGCGGCAATGGATGTCGACTCCCCGACCGTTGGGAGCGACGGCAACGGCGGAGTGCTCTCCGGCGCGAATGCGGACCACATTCGTGTTGGGGACGCCGCCGAGGGGGGTCGTTCAGACGCCCCCCAGCTGTCGTCCGATGGGGGGAGCGACATGGGGCGGAGGCCGGGCTTTGTGCCCGGCAAGAGGGGCAGGAAGCCCGGAGTGTGGACGGACCCGGCGAGGCTGGGTCCGGGGATGAAGGCCCTTCCGAGTCGCACGGAGCTTCGCGACTGGGCCGAGACCATGGCGGTCGGCGGTGTGTCGGGCCAGGCCCAGAAAGAGCTGGACGCGATCGCCGCGACGATTAGCGCCGCTAAACATCTAAAAACAACAGATGTGCGCGCTATTCGTATCGCACTGAGGCGCGCGTCCGCTCTCACCGCCGAACTGAACGGAAGGGCGGAGCGGGGTGAAAACCCGGATAAGCCGGCGAGGGAGGTGGTGTTCCGGCAGGGGATGTGGGAGAAGAAGTCCCACAAACTGTCGACGCAGGTGCGGGCCCTGACGGACCAGGCTCACACCTTGGGTGAGACCCTACACGTCAGGGAAAGGGAGCTGGAGTTCCTGCGGGGGAAGTATGCGCGCCTGAGACTGCGCGCATCTCTCGCGGGCTGCAACGTGGAGGAGACGGAGGCCATTCCCTTCCGTCCCGCGGTTCCGTTGCCCACCCGCGATGAGCTCCTCCCGTCCTGCGTCCCCCCCTGGACCGACTCCTGCGTTCAGCTGGAGCCGATTCCGGGCCCCTCGTCGGCCGCCAGGCCCGCCCCTTTGCCGGCCGAGTCGGTCGGCGGCGCGGCCGGGCCGGTTCCGGGCCCCTCGTCGGGCGCGCGGCCTGCCCCTTTGCCGGTCGCGCCGGTCGGCGGCAAGACCAAGGCCGGCAAGAAGAGAAGGAGGGTGGTGTCCCCCCACGATTCGTCCTCGGAGGGCCCACAGCCCCGCGACGACGGCGCCGCGACCGCCGAACAGCCGTGGACCGTCGTCCTACGCCGCATGGAGGAGCTGGAGAGGAGGGTAGATAGTCGCCTCCTCTCCTTGGGGAAGGTTTTGGACCGCGGCGGGCCGGCCCTTAAGCCGGCGGACCCGCCAACGCCCCCTGCCCTTGAGGGGGCGAATATGGGGAAGGAGAAGCCCGCAGCGGGCGGGGCTGGGACCCAGCCCCGCGAGGTGAAGAAAGCGGCGAGGAAGGCGGAGAGGAAGAAGACCAGTGCCGCGGCCAAGTCACGGGGGGTCGCCCCCGCTCCTGCTCCGCCGGGGCCCAAGTCGGGGGGTGATGTTCCTCCCCCGGCACCGCCCGCGTCCGCCGACGACGGATCGGGGAGGGCTAATGGTGGGCCCTTGTCCCCCCCGGCCCCCGCGGCCAAGTTATCGCGGGGACAGAGAAGGAGAGCCGCCAAGGCCGCCAAAAAGGCGGGCGCGCAGGCGACAACGCCGGTTTCCGGCGCGTCTGGCGCCCCGGCGTCGGCTTCTGGGCCCTCCGAGGCTCCTCGGAGCTCATGGGCCCAGGTTGTCGGCCGTAAAGCCATACGGGCGGCCAAGGTGGCGGAGAAGGCTGCCGCTAAAGGCGGCCAGCGGAAGGACGGGAAGGGGAGGGGCGCCAAGACGCCAACTCCGAAGAAGTCGGGTGCTCCCGGAGGGGCCCCGGTGTTGATCCCGCGCACCCCCAGGACGGCGGCGGTGGCTATCACTGCCCCCGCCGGGGGAGAGGAGGAATTTTCCGCGCGGGTGTCCGGCGCGATGGCGGCCATCAATGTCGCCGACCTCGGCATTACAGCCATGCGGCCGAGGCGCGCCGTCACCGGGGGGCTCGTTTTGGAGATCCCGGGAGCACAGGGCTCGGCCCAGGCTGCCGCCCTCAAGTCGAGGCTTGCGGAGCAGCTAGGGGGCACGGGCATTAAAGTCCACTGCCCCCAGAAAATGGCCGAGTTCCGCGTGTGCGGACTGACGGAGTTGGCGTCGGAGGAGGCGGTGCGGGGGGCGATAGCGGCCCAGGGCGCGTGTTCGGCCGAGGATGTCTCGGTCGGCGAAAGGCGCCGCGACGCGACCGGGCTCTTCACCCTGTGGGTCCGCAGTCCCGTGGCGGCTGCTGCCAAGCTTTTAAAGGCGACCACGATTATCGTGGACTCGCTTGCGGCCCGCGTGGTACCGTTGGTGCAGCGGAAGCTACAATGCTTCCGCTGCCTAGAATTCGGCCACGTGCAGGCCAAGTGCAGCAGCCCCACGGATAGGAGGCACTTGTGCTACCGGTGCGGCGGGGAGGGACACACGGCGCGACGTTGCGTCGCCCCGCCTAAATGCCCGCTTTGCGCCGGTGCCGGCCTACCTTGCGGACACCGAATGGGGGGCCCGGCGTGCTGCCCCCCGGCGAGAACGCCACGGCGTGGGAGAGAAGGGGGAACGGGGACGACGGCGGCGCCGTCGGCGCCCGAGACCGCCCCCCCTGTGCCGCCGGAGGCGCCGGAGACCATGGAGACCAGCGTCTTGGCCTCCACATCATCCGGTCCCGGCGCCGGCAAGAGGAAGGATCGCGGCGATTCGGACTCCCCGACAGACGATGTTCTGTCTCCGGAACCCGGGGGGTCTCCCGCACCGGTGAGGAAGAAGAAGGGGAAAAAGCGGGGGGGCGGCCCAGCCCCCCCTGCCAGCGACCCACCGACGGGAGGCCGCGAGTCCTTTCTCAAGGTGGGGGGGGACGTGGCGCCGACAAGCGTGCCGGTGGTGAGCGAGGAGGAGGCACGTGGCCTGATCCGCTCCATAGCGGAGTCGTACGGAGGAGGGCCCGCCTCCTCGCAAGAGCCACGGGAAGAGATCGGGAGTTCCCTAGATGATGGGGAAGCAGCCCGACCCGAGCAGAATCCGGAGGAGGCCGGCGACGCTTCGTAATGCCTCGCGGCCCTCCGGTTCTGCTAGCGAACCTCAACCACTCCATGCGGGCGCACGATCTGCTGGAGCAGACTCGCATGGAGTTGGGGGTCGGGCTGGTCGTCGCCGCCGAGCCGTATCCGCTACCGGACCAACATTACCGGTCCACCAACCCGGATCGGCAGGTGGCGATGACGTGGAGCGTGGGAAGGGGTTCCCCGCCGTGCTCGGTCGCCCGGCACGGTCGGGGGTGGATGGCTGCCACGTGGGGGGAGTTCCTTGCGGTGGGCTGCTATTTCGCGCCGAGGCTTTCCGTCCCGGAGTTCGAGGATCGGCTACTAGAGCTGGGGGCGTACGTCGCCACACAGCGGGCTCAGCCGATCATCCTGATGGGGGACTTCAACGCTCACGCTGTTGAGTGGGGGTCCCCTAGGACGGACTCTAGGGGCGAGGCGCTGCTCGAGTGGGCAGAGGCTTTGGGGTTCGTATTGAAGAACCCCTTCGCAGTTACGACGTTCCGCGGGTCGCGGGGAGAGTCGGTAATCGACTTGATCTGGGTCAACCCCGCGGCCGTATCCCGGACGTCGAACTGCTGGGTAGCGGAGGATGTGGAGCCTGGCTCTGACCACATGTATGTCATGATGGCCACCTCCCTCCCCGCTGCCCCGCCTGCCCCTCGAGCGAACGGGCGGCCCCCGCACTGGGCGCTGAAGGAGCTGGACGTTCGCGCGGCCCAACTCGCGTCCTCCGTCGTCGCCTGGCCTCCTTTGCCGGGCGACGTCCTCGACGACCCCGTTGCGGGCGCCCTTTGGTTCCGCCGCGCGCTGCAGAGAATCTGCGACGCCACCATGCCGCGGACCGGGGCGCCTGGTGGGGGTCGGAGGTCGACGTACTGGTGGACTCCGGAGATCGCGCGTCTCCGAGCGGAGAATCTTCTCGCGCGTCGCCAGTACGTCAAGGCCCGTCGCCGAGATCCGCGGCGGGTCACGGAGGACAGGCTCCGGGAGCTGCGTTCCGCCTTTTCGGCGGCGCGCAGGCTGCTCCGCGGAACCATTGCCCGGGCTAAGGCCGAGTCGCACGACCAATTCATCGCGACTCTCAACCAGGATCCGTGGGGGCGTCCGTACAAGGCCGTGTCCTTAAAACTAGGCCCGCGGGCGCCCCCGATCACGGAAGGCCTGGATCCCCGGTTCCTCACCGAGGTACTGTCGGCGCTATTTCCCCCTCCCCTTGTACCCGGGGAGGACGGCGCCGACGAGTCCGGGGATCCGTGGTTGGCCAGGGGCGTCGCCGCACTTGACGCCCCGAGGGTCAGCGATGAGGAGCTCGCGTCCTCGATCGCGCGTATGTGCGAGAGGAACGCGGCTCCGGGTCCCGACGGCGTGCCCGGGCGGGTTTGGGCCTGCGCGATCAGCGCCCTGGGAGACGGACTCAGACGGCTCTTCGATGCCGTACTGGGATCCGGCAGGTTCCCCCCTGCGTGGAAGGAGGCGAGGCTCGTGCTGCTCCGGAAGCCCGGTAAGCCCGCGGAGTCACCCTCGTCTTACCGGCCGATCTGTCTGCTGGACGAGGCGGGCAAGCTCCTGGAAAGGATCATAGCTGCCCGCCTCTGCGGACACCTGGAGACCATTGGCCCGGATCTGAACGACCGCCAATTCGGCTTTCGTCGGCAGCGATCGACCATGGACGCTATCCATCTGGTTCGGTCGTTGTCGCGCCGGGCGGTCGAGGGAGGCGGTGTGAGCGTGGCGGTGTCGCTAGACATCGCCAACGCGTTCAATACCGTCTCCTGGGCGGCGATCGAGCGGGCGCTTTTATATCATAACGTCCCGCTCTATTTGCGCCGCCTGATCCGGGACTACCTCCGTGGAAGGGTGGTCTCCTTCGTCGGCCGGGACGGGGACGGGGTGACCGATGTGCACCGCGGCGTACCGCAGGGGTCCGTTCTGGGACCCCTGCTTTGGAACCTGGCGTACGACGCGGTGCTGCGGGTGGAAATGCCGTCGCCGCGGGTGTCGTTGGTTTGTTATGCCGACGACACGCTGGTGGTGGCATCCGGGCAGAAGTGGGCAGCGGCGATCGGCCTCGCCGAGGAGGCACTGCGGCGCGTCGTCGCCTCGATCGGGACGCTCGGTCTGCGAGTCGCCTTTCACAAGACGGAGGCGATGTGGCTCGCGGACAGGGTTGGGAGTGGTATCCCCAACAGAGCGTCCCTTAGGATCGGGGATGCCTGCATAAGGGTCGGCCGCTCCATGAAATACCTCGGGCTGACCCTTGACACCTACTGGCGCTTTACGCGCCACTTCAAGACCCTCGGCCCCCGACTAGAGAGGCAGGTGTTTGCCTTCGGGCGAATAATGCCCAATCTCGGGGGCCCTCATGAGGGAGTTCGGCACTTGTATGTGACGGTCGTCCGGTCCATGGCGCTGTATGGCGCGCCTATATGGGCCGGCGACCTGGAGGACTGTCGCGTGGGGCGGGAACTCCTCGCCAGAGTTCACCGCCGCGCGGTCCTCCGAGCCGTGCGATCGTATCGCATGGTGTCACATGCCGAACTGTCCGCGCTCGGTGGATCTCCCCCCTTCCATCTACTCGCGGAGATGGAGGCGGAAGTCTACTCCGCCTCCCGCGACCTCCGCGAGGCTGGGAATCCACCGGCGGATGGACTCGAAGTGGCGCGTGGCCAGGCCCGGCAACGGATGACAGCCAAATGGCTGGAATGGCTCGCCCTCCCCGAACATCGGGAGGGCCGCGTTGTCGGGGCGCTCCTGCCCATCATGGACGAATGGGTAGGGCGTGGGTGTGGCAGGCTGACCTTCCGCCTGACGCAGATGATCACCGGTGTGGGGTGTTTCGGTGATTTTCTGTGTCGCATCGGGCGGGAGGAGACGTCGCGCTGCTGGTCGTGCGACAGGGGCGACGAGGACTCGGCGGACCATACCTTGGCATGGTGCCGGGAATGGTTGGATGACCGCCGGGTCCTGGAGGCGCGGATGGGCCCCGATCTCTCGCTGCCGACAGTCGTGCGTCGGATGGCGGGAGACGGGGCGTGTTGGGCCGCGATGTCCCTCTTCGCCGAGGAAGTGATGAGGGAGAAAGAAGAGGCGGAGAGGGACAGGGAGCTGGCGGGGCACCCGTCTCGCATGGCGGCTCCCCGGAGGCGGGTGCGGCGTAGATGACCCTGAGCCGGGGGAGATTGTGCAGCGACGCAATAACATCGCGTCGCTCCGCTCCCCCGTTGGCTCAGGGATTCGCCGCCGGCTCCCATAGGGCGGGAGCGGGAAGGGAGGTGGAGATGCCACCTCCCCCTCAGAGACCGGGAGGGGGTGGCCTGGGAAGGGGGGCGCGGTGTGCCGAGTAGGCCAAATAATATCACCGCGCCCCAAGAATAGCCGCCGCCACATAATTGTGGTCGTGGCGGCGACTGAGGGGTGGCTCAGAGGGGGCCCATATATCAAGGGCCCCCCCCAGTGGAGCGGCTAAACCTGCCGCTCCGGGTTGCGCGATCGAGTTCGTGGGGCGAATGGGCGGCCGTGTCGGGCCGCTCCAATGGCAAAGCCCGCCGCGCGCTTGGAACGTTAATTTATTCCCCAAGTTCGCGCGGCGATGGAGCGGCCCTACGCATACACGGCCGGCTAGAACCTTCGCCCCTGCCCGGCCGCGACCTCACAACATCTTGGTCGCGCCCGGGTAGTAACTCGGTCGCGGGGTCGTGGGGTGGGGGTGCCGGGGGGCACCACCCGCCCTAGCAGCAGCGACCGGAGACGGCGCGGACGTGTGATCCGTCGCGCGCCGTCGGAGTTTCGGAAACCGGGGGGAGGATTCAACTCCCCCCAGGGAAGACCCCGAATCGGGGCTGGCGCGGAGCAATGCATTATGCGCAAGAGGGGGAGGCAAGCGGACGTATCGCTCGCTTGCTCCCGCATGAAGTCCTCCCCCTCGGGCGCGCGGCTCCGCGCCTGAGGCAGATCACCTCGGTGGTTTTAGTGGGTTCGAGTCCCACATAACCCCTGACCCTCCCCCGAGGGTCGGGGGTATCCGTGGGGATTTCCACCGAGTTAACAAAAAAAAAAAAAAAAAAAAAAAAAAAAAAAAAAAAAAAAAAAAAAAAAAAAAAAAAAAAAGGTTAGGTTAGGTTAGGTTAGGTTAGGTTAGGTTAGGTTAGGTTCCCTCTCTGGGGTCGACCACCTTGACGTGGTGAGAGGGCAGTAGGGCGGTGGCTATGCTCCGTGTCGGGCGGTAGAGTTGGGTACCTGTTCCCTTCGCTTCCGGCCGGCAGGGGGTGCGGCCGTCCTAGCCAAGAGTCGACCATCCCAAGGAACACTTCACGCATCGCGGGTTCGTGGGGGGGGCCGGTGGGCCCTCCCCGTTCCTTCGCTTACGGGGGGCCGGGTGGGGCCCTCCGGCCTGTCCTCGGACCGGCGATGCACGTACACTCCACACTCCTTACACATACACATCCTTTACCCTTGCGTAGTTTCTGGGAGCCGCCGGGCGGGGGGCCGTCGCCCTTTAAGACACTCTTTATGAAATGGAAAGCAAAATGGAAGCCTCGGAACCTACGCCGCTATCGGGGGGTAATCGCCCGACTCAGTTTGGCCCAGTCAGCAGCCACTCTGAAGTAAGACATCAGACTGATGACGCCGAGTTGGTGCCTCGGACCGGCGTCACTGGTGATGGGGAGGGTATGTTGCCACCCCACCCAGAAGAAGCCACAGAAGCAGGACTGGCCTTTTATTACTCTATGGACGACGAGTTTATGGACAGAGGGAGAGAGGGTTCCGGATGTGGGGGTGGCAATCCAGCCACTTCCCACGAAGGGCCCTCGAGCGCTGAGGGCGGTTCGATCGCGGACTCGGGGACACTTGTTGCTCCCGAGATCCTGCGGGTCCGTCGCGCAGATACCGCTACGGAGGCGGATCGGGCGGAGGGCCTGACGATGGCAACCTCGGAGGCGGAGGAGTGGGAGGACGTCCCGAGCGAGACGCCGGGCGTCTCGCGCTCACGGGCCGGGGATGCTCCGCGTACGGCGCCACGTAACACCAGAGGTGTGCCGTACGTGAGGAGCGTGGAGCTGAAGGCGACCGCGGAGGTCCGACAGTTGCTCGGACTCCACAAGGAGGTCGCCGAGCTTCTGAGCCGGCTGGACTCGAGCGCCGTGTCCATCGCGCCGTCATCGCGGTGCGGATCGCCCGCTGGCTCTGTCCGGTCCGGGGCGTCGGCGCTGCGCGCTGGCTTGACGCCGGGGGAGCCCCTCGTCGTGCTGGAGAGGTGCGACGCGCTCGTGACGGGTGACGAGCCTGTCGTGATTTCCTCCGACGACGAGGGGGAGGGAGGAGGGCTGGGCACCGCGGGGCTCGGGCCGTCGAGGGGGGGCGTTCTGGAGGCGCCCCCGGACGCCGCGGGGGCGACCATGGAGGTCGACGCCCCGACTGGCGGCGACAGCGACGACGGCGATTTCGTCGTGGGGAGGGTCCGGCGCGGGGGCGGGACCCGGGCTGCTCCTCGGATTGCGTCGGAGACGGAGGAGGATGGGCCGATGGCGAGGAGTGACCCTGCCGACGTCCCCTTGCCGTCGTCCGATGGTGGCACCGACGGGGGTGGGAAGCCCGGTTTCGTTCCGGGCAAGCGCGGGAGAAAGCCCGGCGTGTGGACGGACCCGCGGAGGCTCGGCCCTGGCATGAAGGCCCTACCGACGCGCTCGGATCTCAGGAACTGGGCCGAGACTATGTCGGTGGGTGGCCTTGCCGGGCAGGCACAGCGCGAGCTGGACGCGGTCGCCGCAGTCGTGGGTGCTTCGAAACACCTGAAGACCACCGACATGCGTGCGATCCGCGTCGCGATAAGACGCGCGTCCGCGGTGGCCGCCGAGCTTACCGGCAGGGCGGAGAGGGGTGAAAACCCCAATAGGCCGGCCAGGGAGGTCGTCTTCCGCCAGGGGATGTGGGAGATTAAATCCCACAAGCTCTCGACGCAGGTGCGGGCCTTGACGGACCAAGCGCACACCCTCGGGGAGTGCCTCCACGTCAAGGAGCGGGAGCTCGAATTTCTGCGCGGAAAGTACGCCCGCCTCGAGGCGCGGGCGAGGATGAAGGGTGTGGACGTGACGGAGGCGGAGGCGATGCCTTTCCACCCGTCCGTCCCGCTGCCCACCCGCGCGGAGCTCCTCCCGTCCTGCGTGCCCCCCTGGACGGACGCCGATGCCCGGCCGGAGCCTACTCCGGGGCCCTCGTCGGCGGCGAGGCCTGATCCCCTGCCGGCTGAGTCGGAGGGAGGCGGCGCTGCCGCAAAGAAGAAGAAGAAGAGGAGGAGGGAGCCTTCCCCCCCGTCCTTGCCCTCGACGTCGGGCCCTCCACCCCATGACGCCGGCGCTCCCGCCGAACAACCGTGGGACGCCGTTTTGCGCCGGATGGAGGAGCTCGAGAGGCGCGTCGACGCGCGTCTTCTGGCCCTGGGCAGGGTCTTGGATCGTGGCGAGCCGGCGTTGGGGTCGGCTGCTGGGGACGGGGCTGGGGCCCCTTCCCGTGCCGAGAAGAGGGGGGCGGGGAAAAAAGCGGGTGCCCGCAATCCCGCTGGTGGACCCGGGGGCGCGCCTTCGGGCGGCCCCGAATGTACTCCCCCTCCCGCCCCGCCGCCTCCTTCGGACAAGAAGGAGGTCGGGCCTCCCTCGGCCCCGTCGCCCCGCGATCCGGCGATGGCTGGGGCTGGGAAGAAGAAGGGGAAGGGGCTGCCGGGGGCTGCTCCTTCGGGCTCCGGTGCCGTGGGCGGTGGGGACGGTATCCCACCCCAGCGGACCCCCACGCAGGCCAGGCGGGAAAGAAAAAGGGCCGCGAAAGCCGCCAAGAAGGCGGCCGCTGCCGCCGCCGCGTCGGGAGCGCCTGGCGCGTCGGGCGCCCGGATCCCGGCCCCCGGGTCCCGGGTTGCCTCTCAGAGCACTTGGGCCCAGGTCGTCAGCCGCGGGGCCAAGAGGAGGGCGGCCAAAGCGGCGGTTGGGAGCGGCGGTGGGAGTGGGACAGGAAGGGGGGCTGCAGCGACGTCGGCTCCCCAACGGTCTGGCGCACCCGGACCGACCCCGGTCACGATCCCGCGTACCCCCAGAACAGCAGCGGTGGCTATCACCGCCCCTGCGGGGGGGGAGGAGGATTTCTCCACGCGGGTCGCCGGCGCGATGGCGGCCATTAAGGTCGCCGACC
Organism: Andrena chrysosceles; assembly: GCA_963855975.1. Lineage (NCBI taxonomy): Eukaryota > Metazoa > Arthropoda > Insecta > Hymenoptera > Andrenidae > Andrena > Andrena chrysosceles. The sequence goes on along the minus strand of OY979766.1, from coordinate 91,718 downwards.
TCGGCATTACGTCCATGCGACCGAGGCGCGCCGTCACCGGGGGACTGGTCCTGGAGATCTCCGGATCACAGGGCTCGGCCAAAGCTGCCGCCCTCAAGACGAGGCTCGTGGAGCAGCTGGGGGGCACCGGCATCAAGGTGCATTGCCCCCAGAAATTGGCCGAGTTCCGGGTGTGCGGGTTGACGGAGCTGGCGTCCGTGGAGGCGGTTCGGGGGGCCGTCGCGGCTCAGGGGGCTTGCGCGGCGGAAGATGTGTCGGTTGGCGCCAAGCGTCCGGACACCGCCGGGCTATTCTCCCTCTGGGTCCGCGCGCCCGTGGCAGCTGCTGCCAGACTGCTAAAGGCGTCCACCGTCGTGGTGGACTCCCTGGTGGCCCGCGTGGTGCCGCTCGCGCAGCGGAGGCTACAATGCTTCCGCTGTCTAGAGTTTGGCCACGTCAGGGCCAAGTGCAGCAGCGCCACCGACAGGAGCGGCGTGTGCTACCGCTGTGGTGGCGAGGGACACGCGGCGCGCTTCTGTGTGGCCCCCCCCGTCTGCCCGCTTTGCGCGGCAGCGGGCCTGCCCAGCGGGCATAGGATGGGAGGACCGTCTTGTCGGCCCCCTCCTGTGGCTCGCACCGGGGCTCGGAAGAGTAGGAGGTCGGCCCCGACGACATCCGGGGTGCGCTCCTCCCCGCCTGTGGGTGATGCCCCCGCGACTACCGCGACTACCGCGTCTCCGCCGCCGGTGTCCTCGCCGGAGGCTATGGAGACCGGTCCCCTGGCCTCTACATCTATGGCCGGGGCGGGCGCCGGTAAGAGGAAGGACCGCGAGGAGCCGGACGCTCCGGCTGGCGGCCCCCCTTCCTCGGCGCCCGGGGGGTCCCCCAGGTTGGGAGGGAAAAAGAAGAAGAGGGAGAAAGGGGGGAGCGGCCCGGAGCTCCCCCCCAGGGGGCCGCCGCCGGTTGGGAGGGAGGCCTTTCTAAAGGCCAAGGAGGTCCCTCCACCGCCGTGTGGGGATTCGGGTGAGGCGAGTGCGGCCGAGGCGCTGGAGTTGGCGCGCTCGGTCGCGGCCTCGTTCGGAGGTGCGTCCCATCTCCTGGACGGCGAGACGGAGCGTCTCGCGCCCCAAGCTACCATCGGGGGCGCGGAACAGCCAGCGGAGGAGTCGGGGGAGGCCGACGTTGAGACTCCTTAATGTCTCGCGGCCCCCCGATACTCCTCGTGAACGCGTGCCACTCCATGCGAGCGCACGACCTGCTTGAGCAGGCTCGCGTGGAGATGGGCGTCGGGCTGGCCGTCATCGCCGAGCCGTATCCGCTGGGGGACCGGTGTTTTCGGTCCACCAATCCGGATCGGCAAGTGGCGATGGCGTGGGAGATGGGACGGGGAGCCCCGTCGTGTTCGGTCGCCCAGCATGGGCGGGGCTGGATGGCGGTGAAGTGGGGAGGCCTCCTAGTGGTCGGCTGTTACCTGGCACCAAGATTCAGCGTCCCGGAGTTCGAGGACCGGCTGAACGAGGTGGGGGCGTTTCTAGCCCCCCAATTAGCTCAGCCAGTGGTCCTCCTGGGGGACTTTAACGCCCACGCTCGTGAGTGGGGCGCCCCCAGGACAGACCTCCGGGGCGAGGTGCTGCTCGAGTGGGCGGAGGCAATGGGGTTCGTGCTAAAGAACCCCTACGCAGTCACGACGTTCCGCGGGTCGCGGGGCGAGTCGGTTATCGACCTCGTCTGGGTTAACCCCGCGGCCGCGGCGATGACGTCTGACTGCTGGGTAGCGGAGGAGTCGGAGACTGGCTCCGACCACATGTACGTCATGTTGGCTACCTCCGCCGCCACGCCTCCCCCTCGAGCCGGTAAGCAGCCGCCGCGCTGGGCGCTCAAAGAGCTCGACGCTAGCGCGGCCCAGATGGCGTCCTCCGTCGTCGCCTGGCCTCCTTTGCCGGGCGACGTCCTCGACGACCCCTCTACCGGCGCCCTATGGCTCCGGCGTGCGTTGCAGAAGATCTGCGACGCCACTATGCCGCGAGTCGGGCCGCCGGGCGTGGGTCGGAGGTCGGTGTACTGGTGGTGCGCGGAGATCGCCGATCTTCGCGCCGCGAGTGTCGTCGCGCAACGCCGGTACACCAAGGCCCGCCGTTGGGATCCAAGGCGGGTCACGGAGGACCGGCTCCAGGAGCTGCGCTCCGCGTTTTCAGCGGCGCGCAGGGAGCTCCGTGGAGCCATAGCCCGGGCCAAAGCCCGTTCGTGCGAAGAGTTCCTCGCGACCCTCAACGAGGACCCTTGGGGGCGCCCGTACAAGGCCGTGTCGATCAAGCTCGGACCTTGGGCGCCCCCTGTCACAGAGGGCCTCGAACCCCGGTTTCTCCTGGAAGTCCTGTCGGCGCTGTTTCCCCCTCCTCCGGTCCCTGGGGAGGGTGGCGTCGACGCGTCGGGAGACCCGGGGTTGTCGTGGGGCACCGAGATAGCGGATGCCCCGAGGGTCACGGACGAGGAGCTCGCGTCCGCGGTGCTGCGAATGCGTTCGAAGAACGCTGCACCCGGACCGGACGGGGTGCCCGGGCGAGTCTGGGCCTGCGCGATGAGCGCCCTTGGGAGCGGCCTCAGGCGCGTGTTCGACGCCGCGCTGAGGACCGGGAGGTTTCCCCGCGCGTGGAAGGAAGCGAGGTTGGTGCTGCTGCGGAAGCCCGGAAAGCCCGCAGAGTCACCCTCGGCCTATCGGCCGATATGTCTCCTGGACGAGGCGGGCAAGCTCTTAGAGCGCGTTATAGCTGCCCGCCTCTTGGACCACCTCGGAGCCGCGGAGTTCCCGGATCTGTCTGACCGCCAATTCGGCTTCAGGCGGCAGCGATCGACAGTGGACGCCATTCTACTGGTCAGGTCGCTGTCGCGCCGGGCGGTCGAGGGGGGCGGTGTCAGCGTGGCGGTGTCTCTCGACATCGCCAACGCGTTCAACACCGTCTCCTGGGCGGCGATTGAGCGGGCGCTCGTGTTTCATGGCGTCCCGCTCTACCTTCGCCGCCTGATCTGGGATTACCTTCGCGGCCGGGTGGTCTCGTACGTCGGCCGAGACGGTGACGGGGTGGCTCACGTGCACCGCGGCGTGCCACAGGGGTCCGTTCTAGGGCCCCTGCTGTGGGACCTGGCATACGACGCGGTGTTGCGGGTGGAGATGCCATCGCCCGACGTGTCGCTCGTGTGCTACGCCGACGACACGCTGGTGGTGGCTTCCGGGCGGAAGTGGCTGGCGGCACTGGACCTCGCGGAGAGGGCACTGCGGCTCGTTATCCCCGCGATAGAGGCGCTCGGTCTGCGAGTCGCCTTCGATAAAACGGAGGCGATATGGCTCGCGGACAGGGTTGGGACTGGCATCCCCAACAGGGCGTCTCTGAGGGTCGGGGAGGCCTGCATCAGGGTCGGCCGATCGATGAAGTATCTCGGCCTGACCCTGGACACCTACTGGCGGTTCGCGCGTCACTTTCGGGTCCTGGGCCCCAGGTTGGAGCGACAGGTATTCGCCTTCGGGCGCATCATGCCCAACCTGGGAGGCCCGCACGAAGCGGTTCGGCGTCTTTATGTGACGGTCGTCCGGTCCATGGCGCTCTACGGAGCGCCGGTCTGGGCCGGCGACTTGGAGGGTTGTCGCGTGGGGCGAGACCTTCTCGCGAAGGTTCATCGCCGCGCGGTCCTCCGTGCCGTGCGGGCGTACCGCACGGTGTCACACGCCGAACTGTCGGCGTTGGGTGGGTCCCCACCATTCCATCTGCTCGCTGAGATGGAGGCGGAGGTGTACTTCGCCTCCCACGATCTCAGCGGAGCGAGGGACCCACTGGCGCCGGTAGGACCCGACGCGCGGGGCCAGGCCCGGCGACGCATGGGAGCCAAATGGATCGAGTGGCTCTCCCTCCCCGAACATCGGGAGGGTCGCGTCGTCGGGGCGCTCCTGCCCATTCTCGCTGAATGGGTGGGGCGCAGGTACGGCAGGCTCACCTTCCGCCTGACGCAGGTGATCACCGGAGTAGGATGCTTCGGGGATTACTTGTGTCGAATAGGGCGGGAGGCAACGTCGCAGTGCCACAGCTGCGGCCGGGGCGTCGAGGACTCGGCGGAGCACACTCTGGCCAGGTGCCCGGAGTGGCAGGACGACCGCCGGGTCCTTGAGCTGCAGCTCGGTCCCGACCTCTCGCTGCCGACGGTCGTGCGTCGGATGGCAGAGAGTCGGGACTGTTGGGAGGCCATGGCCTCCTTCTCCGAGGCCATAATGCTGGAGAAGGAGGAGGCGGAGAGGGACCGCGAGAGGGCGGGTTATCGCCCTCGTCGCGCGACCGCGAGGAGAGGGCGAGAGAGAGGATGACCCGGGGTCGGGGGAGGCCGTGTGGCGATTTAGTTGCGTAAATCGCCCCGCTCCCCCGGTTGTCAGGCCCCGGGCCGTTTCGAGTTACTCCCCCAATACGGGGAGTGGGAAGGGGCTGCGCCACGCAACGGGCGCGGCCGTTATGCCCGGTGCGCCCCCTCTGTGAGAGAGGGGGGCGTGTGCTAGCGGGCGGTGGAGTTGGAGGCGTGGCGGCCTCGTTGTTAGGGGCCGCCGCGGAGCGCGACGTGTAGCCGCCGTGGCCGGCGAGTTGTGGCAGTGAGCGAGCCAAGGCCGCGGCGGCGTCGCTGGGAAGGGAGAACGGGGGGGCCCATATCATGGGCCCCCCTCCTGGGGGAGCGGCAGTCAAACCGCTCCCATCAGAGCGATCGAGCTCTCGGGGCAAGACGGGCGGTCGATAGCGGGCCGCCCTGTAGGCGTTTTAGTCAGCCGCCCGGCCGAGGTGTCCGCCGGGTGTTTCTCTAACACCCGGTCGCCGAAAGGCCCCCTCGGTTAGGGCGGCTTGGGCGGCCCTGAAGGCCGTCAGCGCCCCGGCCCGGTCGCAAGCGTAATCACGCGGCGACCGGGTAGGAGTTCGATCGCGGGGTCGTGGGGTGGGGGTGTCGGGGGACACCACCCGCCCTAGAAGCAACGACCCTGGAAGAGGCGACGCGGGCGCGTGATCCGTCGCGCGTCGCCGGTCCCGGAGACCATTGCTGGGGGAGGTTATGATACTCCCCCAGGGACGACCCCGTTGAGGGGACCTCGCGCGGTGCCGCACGAAGCGCAGGGGGGGAGGGTAGCGAACGTATCGCTAGTTTGATCTCGCGCAAAAATCCCTCCCCTCAGGCGCGCGGCTCCGCGCGCGAGGTAGATCACCTTGGTGGTTTTAGTGGGTTCGAGTCCCACATAACCCCCTGCCCGCCCCCGCGGGTGGGGGGTATCCGTGGGGATTTCCACCAAAAAAAAAAAAAAAAAAAAAAAAAAAAAGGTTAGGTTAGGTTGGGATCTTCCGCGGACCCCGCTCGGGGTGGGCTTAGGTGGGGGTAGATTCGAAGGGGCCGAGGGTGGAATACCCCTCCAGAGACGACGGGAACTCGCCTGAGGGGGACACTAGCTCTCGGGCTGGAGTTACACCGGTCGTTCGTACTGTCGCTGGGGGGCCGGCTTCCGCGTCGCGGGGGTGGGGTGGGCGCTGCGTGACCGTAGGGCTACAAATCCGCGGGGTAGGGTAGGCGTAGCTCTCCTGAGACGACGGAAGTCTCACCTTCGGGTTGGGAGCAACGCCGTACGTCGGCTCGTCGCAGGAGGACTCGGCAACCGCGCGCGGGCTGCGGCTCCCTGCACGCTCGATGTGCAGGTAATATAATTGCTGATCGGCCGGGGGGTGGACGACTCGGGGGTGCGTCTAGGACATCGTGCTCCAACGTCCGCGGGGTGGGTAGGCGACAGTCCCTTCGAGACGACGGGAACTCGCCCGAGGGGGACACTAGCCCTCGGACTGGAGTTACACCGTATCGCCGGTTCGTCGCTGAGGGACTCGGCTTCCGCGAGCGGTGGGGGGTGGGGCGCACGCTACGGGGGCTGCGAGGGCGGTAGGACTGATGGGACCCCTATGGGAACCATCCTCTCTTTTTGGGGGGTTGGGGGGGTTTTATTTTCAGGTTCGGTCGCAAGAGGATTGGGGGGTTGGGGCTCTTCCGCGGACCCCGCTCGGGGTGGGCGCGTTTCGGGGGATGATCGGTGACGGCCGCCCGGATCGTTCGCGAAGGTCGTCAGGGGGGCAAACGTCGAGGGGCTCGCGGGGTTGGATCCTTGCTCCCTGTCCGGCATATCAACAATGGGGCTTGGGCGGGGAGCAGTTGGATGTCGCGGGACGGTCCACACCTCTCACTTCGCGAGGGGGTGGAACGGGCGGGATGGACGCCGTGGGGCTTCGTTCGGGGTGGACCTACTCCCTGCTCTCCAGTTTCAGCCTATGGGGAGGAGTGGGGGGTAGAGGTCGCGCGCGACCGGCCCGCGGCTTCGCTCCGGAGAGTGTTGGAGGCTGTCTGCGGGCGGGGGGGGGGAGGGGCGGTCGGGGGCATCGGGGGTGGGGGTCCCCCAGAGACGACGGAAGTCTCGCCTTCGGGCTGGGAGCAACGCCGTACGACGGTTCGTCACTGGGGGATTCGGCTTCCGCGCGCGAACGGCGGCTCCCTGCACGCTCGTTGTGCAGGTAATATAATTGCTGATCCGTTGGGAGGGTGGGCGTTTCGTAGGGCGTAAGGGCAAATCGCGGGGTGGGCGAAGTTCCCCGGAGACGACGGGAACTCACACGGGGGGGACACTAGCTCCCGTTAGTACACCGTACGTCGGTTCGTCGCCGGGGGATTCGGCTTCCGCGCGCGGGCGGCGGCTCGTCTCGCAAGCCGTTGCGGGGCGATGTCGAACCGTCGGGAGGTGGGCGCTGCGCTACGGGGGCATCGTCTGCGGGGTGGCGCGTAGTCGATCGGTTCCTAAGGAACCAAAACTTAGGGGGGAATTATTTTCAGGTACTCGGGAACGATGCGGGCACGCTCCCTGTGATGCTTCCGTTGAACGGGGGGCCAGCAATGTAGTAGGGCTGCGGAAAAGGTGACGTGCGCAGGTACGGTGACCCGAGTAGGGAGACGCGCTGAGAACGGCCCTGAAAAGGCACCTATACGGCCTGTCGACATGTTGCCCGAGTACCGGCCCCAATCGGCGCTGTCAACCCGGACCTCGGGGCTAGCAGGGTGCTATCAGGCCCGCCAGCTGGGAAGTAGCTTAGGGTAAGGGGGGCTGATATTATCAGGCTCTTAGCGTAGGGAAGGGGGGTACCAGAATAGAAGTAGCCCGCTGGGCGCTCAGTGCAGGGACTGGAGCGTCGCATGCTGAAGGGCGGCGATGGGGTTTGGGGGGGGGTTGGGCGGGGGTGACGCGTGTACGTGGCCAACATCGTCACCTTGTGTAGTGTGCCCGTTGGGGGACTCGCTTCCTTCGGGCAGGGAAAATCTTTGGCGCGGGACATGGGCCGGCCTATACTCCCGTGCTTCGGCCACCGTGGAGGTTTTGTGGGGGGGGGGGGTAGATTCCCGACCATCCCCATAACTCCCAGACCTCCCCTGAGGTCGGGGGTGTCTAAGCCCAAAGACTTCCTCCACGTTAATATAAAAAAATACCTCTCTCCAGTGCCGACCGCCTTGACGTGGCGAGAGGGCTCCGGGGTAGCGGCGACGCCCCACGTCGGGCGATATGAGGGGGCTCCGTTCCTCTTCTATCGGCCGTCGGGGGGTGCTGCTGCCCTGGCCAAGGGTCGGCAACCCCTGTGGAGCGTGCGCGATTCCGCGCGCCGTGGGCCCCGGGTAGGTTGGTGCTTCCTTCCTGCCCTGGGACCGCGGGGTGCGCGCGACGCCGCTCCACCCTCTTCTCCCAAATATCATCCGCGAACCCCGCTCGGGGTGGGCGCGATTCGGAGTTCCGTTCGAAGGTGGCCCTCGGGAGAAAAGGGGCATCACGGCCTCGCCCGAGCAGCGCGCGAGCACGGCGACGTGTGCGGGATGGCTACCAGGGTAGGGGAACGTCGTGGGGTTTCGTTCGGGGCGGGTACCCGCCCTTCTCTACCCCGGGAGGTTACGGCGACATATGTTCGTGCCCCCGGCCGAGGTAAGATTAGGGGGGATGATTCGTCGGGACGTTATGCGCAGCAAATATGCTGCGTGTTCTGCCGCCATCCGGGATGTTGGCTGGCCCGCGAAAACGGGGTGGGCTCGTTTGGGGCTTCGTTCGGGGAAGGGTTCCTCCTTTCTGTCAGCCCCGGGGAGCGCAAGGCGACAAGCGAAAGCTTATGTTCGGGCCACCGGCCTAGGCGGGCAGTTAGGGGATGACTCGCCGGGACGTTATACGTAGCAAGGCAGCTACGTGGGTTGCCACCATCCGGTATGTTGGTTGGCCCGCGAAAACGGGGTGGGTCCGTTTGGGGCTTCGATCGGGGAAGGGTTCCCGCCCCTACCGACCCCGGGCACGCGCGTACTGTACCCGGGCCCGGCCGAGGATGGTGGGGAGCGGATGAATTCGTCGGACGTCGCGCAGCTGTAGGGCTGCGTGGGGCGGCCACCTCCCGGTATGTTGGTTGGCCCGCGAGAATGGGGTGGGTCCGTTTGGGGCTTCGTTCGGGGAAGGGTTCCTCCTCTCTGCCAGCCCCGGGGAGTGCAAGGCGACAAGCGAAAGCTTTATGTTCGAGCCACCGGCCTAGGCGGGCAGTTAGGGGATGACTCGCCGGGACGTTATACGTAGCAAGGCAGCTGCGTGGGTTGCCACCATCCGGTATGTTGGTGAGCCCGCGGGGGGTTGGGGTGGGACGCAACTCCCTGGGTGGTAGTCAAACCAGATAGCTCCCCTATAGGGAGTTGTCTTCGGGTGGGTTACTTGGGTTTTATTTTCAGGTTCGGTCGCAAGAGGATGGGGGGCTTATTGGGATCTTCCGCGGACCCCGCTCGGGGTGGGCTTAGGTGGGGGTAGATTCGAAGGGGCCGAGGGTGGAATACCCCTCCAGAGACGACGGGAACTCGCCTGAGGGGGACACTAGCTCTCGGGCTGGAGTTACACCGGTCGTTCGTACTGTCGCTGGGGGGCCGGCTTCCGCGTCGCGGGGGTGGGGTGGGCGCTGCGTGACCGTAGGGCTACAAATCCGCGGGGTAGGGTAGGCGTAGCTCTCCTGAGACGACGGAAGTCTCACCTTCGGGTTGGGAGCAACGCCGTACGTCGGCTCGTCGCAGGAGGACTCGGCAACCGCGCGCGGGCTGCGGCTCCCTGCACGCTCGATGTGCAGGTAATATAATTGCTGATCGGCCGGGGGGTGGACGACTCGGGGGTGCGTCTAGGACATCGTGCTCCAACGTCCGCGGGGTGGGTAGGCGACAGTCCCTTCGAGACGACGGGAACTCGCCCGAGGGGGACACTAGCCCTCGGACTGGAGTTACACCGTATCGCCGGTTCGTCGCTGAGGGACTCGGCTTCCGCGAGCGGTGGGGGGTGGGGCGCACGCTACGGGGGCTGCGAGGGCGGTAGGACTGATGGGACCCCTATGGGAACCATCCTCTCTTTTTGGGGGGTTGGGGGGGTTTTATTTTCAGGTTCGGTCGCAAGAGGATTGGGGGGTTGGGGCTCTTCCGCGGACCCCGCTCGGGGTGGGCGCGTTTCGGGGGATGATCGGTGACGGCCGCCCGGATCGTTCGCGAAGGTCGTCAGGGGGGCAAACGTCGAGGGGCTCGCGGGGTTGGATCCTTGCTCCCTGTCCGGCATATCAACAATGGGGCTTGGGCGGGGAGCAGTTGGATGTCGCGGGACGGTCCACACCTCTCACTTCGCGAGGGGGTGGAACGGGCGGGATGGACGCCGTGGGGCTTCGTTCGGGGTGGACCTACTCCCTGCTCTCCAGTTTCAGCCTATGGGGAGGAGTGGGGGGTAGAGGTCGCGCGCGACCGGCCCGCGGCTTCGCTCCGGAGAGTGTTGGAGGCTGTCTGCGGGCGGGGAGGGAGGGGCGGTCGGGGGCATCGGGGGTGGGGGTCCCCCAGAGACGACGGAAGTCTCGCCTTCGGGCTGGGAGCAACGCCGTACGTCGGCTCGTCGCAGGAGGACTCGGCAACCGCGCGCGGGCTGCGGCTCCCTGCACGCTCGATGTGCAGGTAATATAATTGCTGATCGGCCGGGGGGTGGACGACTCGGGGGTGCGTCTAGGACATCGTGCTCCAACGTCCGCGGGGTGGGTAGGCGACAGTCCCTTCGAGACGACGGGAACTCGCCCGAGGGGGACACTAGCCCTCGGACTGGAGTTACACCGTATCGCCGGTTCGTCGCTGAGGGACTCGGCTTCCGCGAGCGGTGGGGGGTGGGGCGCACGCTACGGGGGCTGCGAGGGCGGTAGGACTGATGGGACCCCTATGGGAACCATCCTCTCTTTTTGGGGGGTTGGGGGGGTTTTATTTTCAGGTTCGGTCGCAAGAGGATTGGGGGGTTGGGGCTCTTCCGCGGACCCCGCTCGGGGTGGGCGCGTTTCGGGGGATGATCGGTGACGGCCGCCCGGATCGTTCGCGAAGGTCGTCAGGGGGGCAAACGTCGAGGGGCTCGCGGGGTTGGATCCTTGCTCCCTGTCCGGCATATCAACAATGGGGCTTGGGCGGGGAGCAGTTGGATGTCGCGGGACGGTCCACACCTCTCACTTCGCGAGGGGGTGGAACGGGCGGGATGGACGCCGTGGGGCTTCGTTCGGGGTGGACCTACTCCCTGCTCTCCAGTTTCAGCCTATGGGGAGGAGTGGGGGGTAGAGGTCGCGCGCGACCGGCCCGCGGCTTCGCTCCGGAGAGTGTTGGAGGCTGTCTGCGGGCGGGGGGGGGAGGGGCGGTCGGGGGCATCGGGGGTGGGGGTCCCCCAGAGACGACGGAAGTCTCGCCTTCGGGCTGGGAGCAACGCCGTACGACGGTTCGTCACTGGGGGATTCGGCTTCCGCGCGCGAACGGCGGCTCCCTGCACGCTCGTTGTGCAGGTAATATAATTGCTGATCCGTTGGGAGGGTGGGCGTTTCGTAGGGCGTAAGGGCAAATCGCGGGGTGGGCGAAGTTCCCCGGAGACGACGGGAACTCACACGGGGGGGACACTAGCTCCCGTTAGTACACCGTACGTCGGTTCGTCGCCGGGGGATTCGGCTTCCGCGCGCGGGCGGCGGCTCGTCTCGCAAGCCGTTGCGGGGCGATGTCGAACCGTCGGGAGGTGGGCGCTGCGCTACGGGGGCATCGTCTGCGGGGTGGCGCGTAGTCGATCGGTTCCTAAGGAACCAAAACTTAGGGGGGAATTATTTTCAGGTACTCGGGAACGATGCGGGCACGCTCCCTGTGATGCTTCCGTTGAACGGGGGGCCAGCAATGTAGTAGGGCTGCGGAAAAGGTGACGTGCGCAGGTACGGTGACCCGAGTAGGGAGACGCGCTGAGAACGGCCCTGAAAAGGCACCTATACGGCCTGTCGACATGTTGCCCGAGTACCGGCCCCAATCGGCGCTGTCAACCCGGACCTCGGGGCTAGCAGGGTGCTATCAGGCCCGCCAGCTGGGAAGTAGCTTAGGGTAAGGGGGGCTGATATTATCAGGCTCTTAGCGTAGGGAAGGGGGGTACCAGAATAGAAGTAGCCCGCTGGGCGCTCAGTGCAGGGACTGGAGCGTCGCATGCTGAAGGGCGGCGATGGGGTTTGGGGGGGGGTTGGGCGGGGGTGACGCGTGTACGTGGCCAACATCGTCACCTTGTGTAGTGTGCCCGTTGGGGGACTCGCTTCCTTCGGGCAGGGAAAATCTTTGGCGCGGGACATGGGCCGGCCTATACTCCCGTGCTTCGGCCACCGTGGAGGTTTTGTGGGGGGGGGAGTAGATTCCCGACCATCCCCATAACTCCCAGACCTCCCCTGAGGTCGGGGGTGTCTAAGCCCAAAGACTTCCTCCACGTTAATATAAAAAAATACCTCTCTCCAGTGCCGACCGCCTTGACGTGGCGAGAGGGCTCCGGGGTAGCGGCGACGCCCCACGTCGGGCGATATGAGGGGGCTCCGTTCCTCTTCTATCGGCCGTCGGGGGGTGCTGCTGCCCTGGCCAAGGGTCGGCAACCCCTGTGGAGCGTGCGCGATTCCGCGCGCCGTGGGCCCCGGGTAGGTTGGTGCTTCCTTCCTGCCCTGGGACCGCGGGGTGCGCGCGACGCCGCTCCACCCTCTTCTCCCAAATATCATCCGCGAACCCCGCTCGGGGTGGGCGCGATTCGGAGTTCCGTTCGAAGGTGGCCCTCGGGAGAAAAGGGGCATCACGGCCTCGCCCGAGCAGCGCGCGAGCACGGCGACGTGTGCGGGATGGCTACCAGGGTAGGGGAACGTCGTGGGGTTTCGTTCGGGGCGGGTACCCGCCCTTCTCTACCCCGGGAGGTTACGGCGACATATGTTCGTGCCCCCGGCCGAGGTAAGATTAGGGGGGATGATTCGTCGGGACGTTATGCGCAGCAAATATGCTGCGTGTTCTGCCGCCATCCGGGATGTTGGCTGGCCCGCGAAAACGGGGTGGGCTCGTTTGGGGCTTCGTTCGGGGAAGGGTTCCTCCTTTCTGTCAGCCCCGGGGAGCGCAAGGCGACAAGCGAAAGCTTATGTTCGGGCCACCGGCCTAGGCGGGCAGTTAGGGGATGACTCGCCGGGACGTTATACGTAGCAAGGCAGCTACGTGGGTTGCCACCATCCGGTATGTTGGTTGGCCCGCGAAAACGGGGTGGGTCCGTTTGGGGCTTCGATCGGGGAAGGGTTCCCGCCCCTACCGACCCCGGGCACGCGCGTACTGTACCCGGGCCCGGCCGAGGATGGTGGGGAGCGGATGAATTCGTCGGACGTCGCGCAGCTGTAGGGCTGCGTGGGGCGGCCACCTCCCGGTATGTTGGTTGGCCCGCGAGAATGGGGTGGGTCCGTTTGGGGCTTCGTTCGGGGAAGGGTTCCTCCTCTCTGCCAGCCCCGGGGAGTGCAAGGCGACAAGCGAAAGCTTTATGTTCGAGCCACCGGCCTAGGCGGGCAGTTAGGGGATGACTCGCCGGGACGTTATACGTAGCAAGGCAGCTGCGTGGGTTGCCACCATCCGGTATGTTGGTGAGCCCGCGGGGGGTTGGGGTGGGACGCAACTCCCTGGGTGGTAGTCAAACCAGATAGCTCCCCTATAGGGAGTTGTCTTCGGGTGGGTTACTTGGGTTTTATTTTCAGGTTCGGTCGCAAGAGGATGGGGGGCTTATTGGGATCTTCCGCGGACCCCGCTCGGGGTGGGCTTAGGTGGGGGTAGATTCGAAGGGGCCGAGGGTGGAATACCCCTCCAGAGACGACGGGAACTCGCCTGAGGGGGACACTAGCTCTCGGGCTGGAGTTACACCGGTCGTTCGTACTGTCGCTGGGGGGCCGGCTTCCGCGTCGCGGGGGTGGGGTGGGCGCTGCGTGACCGTAGGGCTACAAATCCGCGGGGTAGGGTAGGCGTAGCTCTCCTGAGACGACGGAAGTCTCACCTTCGGGTTGGGAGCAACGCCGTACGTCGGCTCGTCGCAGGAGGACTCGGCAACCGCGCGCGGGCTGCGGCTCCCTGCACGCTCGATGTGCAGGTAATATAATTGCTGATCGGCCGGGGGGTGGACGACTCGGGGGTGCGTCTAGGACATCGTGCTCCAACGTCCGCGGGGTGGGTAGGCGACAGTCCCTTCGAGACGACGGGAACTCGCCCGAGGGGGACACTAGCCCTCGGACTGGAGTTACACCGTATCGCCGGTTCGTCGCTGAGGGACTCGGCTTCCGCGAGCGGTGGGGGGTGGGGCGCACGCTACGGGGGCTGCGAGGGCGGTAGGACTGATGGGACCCCTATGGGAACCATCCTCTCTTTTTGGGGGGTTGGGGGGGTTTTATTTTCAGGTTCGGTCGCAAGAGGATTGGGGGGTTGGGGCTCTTCCGCGGACCCCGCTCGGGGTGGGCGCGTTTCGGGGGATGATCGGTGACGGCCGCCCGGATCGTTCGCGAAGGTCGTCAGGGGGGCAAACGTCGAGGGGCTCGCGGGGTTGGATCCTTGCTCCCTGTCCGGCATATCAACAATGGGGCTTGGGCGGGGAGCAGTTGGATGTCGCGGGACGGTCCACACCTCTCACTTCGCGAGGGGGTGGAACGGGCGGGATGGACGCCGTGGGGCTTCGTTCGGGGTGGACCTACTCCCTGCTCTCCAGTTTCAGCCTATGGGGAGGAGTGGGGGGTAGAGGTCGCGCGCGACCGGCCCGCGGCTTCGCTCCGGAGAGTGTTGGAGGCTGTCTGCGGGCGGGGGGGGGGAGGGGCGGTCGGGGGCATCGGGGGTGGGGGTCCCCCAGAGACGACGGAAGTCTCGCCTTCGGGCTGGGAGCAACGCCGTACGACGGTTCGTCACTGGGGGATTCGGCTTCCGCGCGCGAACGGCGGCTCCCTGCACGCTCGTTGTGCAGGTAATATAATTGCTGATCCGTTGGGAGGGTGGGCGTTTCGTAGGGCGTAAGGGCAAATCGCGGGGTGGGCGAAGTTCCCCGGAGACGACGGGAACTCACACGGGGGGGACACTAGCTCCCGTTAGTACACCGTACGTCGGTTCGTCGCCGGGGGATTCGGCTTCCGCGCGCGGGCGGCGGCTCGTCTCGCAAGCCGTTGCGGGGCGATGTCGAACCGTCGGGAGGTGGGCGCTGCGCTACGGGGGCATCGTCTGCGGGGTGGCGCGTAGTCGATCGGTTCCTAAGGAACCAAAACTTAGGGGGGAATTATTTTCAGGTACTCGGGAACGATGCGGGCACGCTCCCTGTGATGCTTCCGTTGAACGGGGGGCCAGCAATGTAGTAGGGCTGCGGAAAAGGTGACGTGCGCAGGTACGGTGACCCGAGTAGGGAGACGCGCTGAGAACGGCCCTGAAAAGGCACCTATACGGCCTGTCGACATGTTGCCCGAGTACCGGCCCCAATCGGCGCTGTCAACCCGGACCTCGGGGCTAGCAGGGTGCTATCAGGCCCGCCAGCTGGGAAGTAGCTTAGGGTAAGGGGGGCTGATATTATCAGGCTCTTAGCGTAGGGAAGGGGGGTACCAGAATAGAAGTAGCCCGCTGGGCGCTCAGTGCAGGGACTGGAGCGTCGCATGCTGAAGGGCGGCGATGGGGTTTGGGGGGGGGTTGGGCGGGGGTGACGCGTGTACGTGGCCAACATCGTCACCTTGTGTAGTGTGCCCGTTGGGGGACTCGCTTCCTTCGGGCAGGGAAAATCTTTGGCGCGGGACATGGGCCGGCCTATACTCCCGTGCTTCGGCCACCGTGGAGGTTTTGTGGGGGGGGGGGTAGATTCCCGACCATCCCCATAACTCCCAGACCTCCCCTGAGGTCGGGGGTGTCTAAGCCCAAAGACTTCCTCCACGTTAATATAAAAAAATACGGGAGTCATCGGGATTGATCAGTCGGTCCGTATGCGGTCTTTGCCGATACGGGTGGTCCCCGACTGGTCAGCAACCATCCCGAAGCTCTGGAAAGGCACCCCATCGGCTGTCGGCTTGCCGGCGCTTGGTCGATGGGGAACTCCGATGGGTTCCATATTCTCTCAACCGGGTCGTCGCCTCTGGTGGTACCCCCGGGCCTTATGGTCGCGGCGGGAGGATCCTGAGGCAGCCTGGAGCGGAGAATTTGGACGAAGTTGGAGGCCTGACCGGGGTAAGACCATGTACCGCACCTCCACGTCGGTGCTCCCGGGGTCCCTGCACGACATAGTCGGGTAGGGGCGCGGACGCGGGCATGGCATTTTACATCCCCAATAATCGGACTCGTCCGTAGGGGTGTCCTCCCTGGCGGAAATTTCCGCCTACAGGGTTGGACGGTAGTCTCGGGACGGTTCTGAGGCTACGGCGCACCCCCCGCCTTAGTGGGGAAGCCCGGAAGCGTATCGCTTCCGGGAGTATCGTAATCCGTGCCGGTGGAACGACGACCCCTCGGAGAGGTATCTCCCGAGGGTATGCGAAGCCAGCACGGACCGATGGTCTTGCCTTAACCGGCCGGGCTGCGAGGTAAGGAAAACCTCTATAATAAAACCCCCCAACCCTGAGCCCCAATGGTGGTGCCAGGGCACGTGACCCCCTCGCGTTCTGAGGGGGCACGTGGGTGGAGCGGGTTATGCTCCACCTAACCATGATCCGGATGGGGAACTGCCGCCCCCAGACGTAGCTCGCGCCCTTAGGGGCCCGGGCACAATGGCTTCGCAACGGCAGGCCGCCTCTACCGTTGTGCGACCTCTACCAAAGCGGCTACTCGTGGGACTCGCATGTATGGGGGAAAGGGCGGTGCCCTAGATACACCTCTGGGTGGCGACCAGAACAAAACGCCTCCGACCAGCGACCGGGTTATGTCGCTGGAACACAACGAGGACCGGTGTACGATCGCTTCGTGCGGGTCACCGGCCTCAACTCAGGACCAGATTTCGATCGCGGTTTCGCGGGTGTCTGGCCTGACTGAGAGGGAGGAGGAGCAGGCGAAGGGTGATGCTAGCGGGGGTGACAAGCCAGTCACTTCCCGCGACGCTCGCCCCTGGGAGGGCGCAGACGGCGCCAGTTTCGGCTCCGGGGAGGACCAGGCCTCTGTCACAGAGGCCTGGATTAGCGCGCAGAGGGATTCTCCCTCGATGTGCGCCCCGAAGCCCAGGGGGGATGGTCCCCCGAGCGGGACGACCACGGTCCCGCGCCCACGAGTCGGGGGGGCTTCGCCATCGGCACCGCACACAACCAGAGGTGTGCCGTACGTGCGGAGCGTTGAGTTAGTGGCCACCTCGGAGGTCCAAGAGCTTCTTGGCCTCCAAAAAGAGGTGGCGGAGATGTTGGGGCGGCTGGACCCGTCAGCCGTCTCCATCAGCGCGTCGTCGCGGTGCCACTCGCCGGCAGGGTCTCTCCTGTCGGCGGCTTCGGCGCCGCTCGCCGAGGAGTTGCCCGAGCCCCGCGTCGTGCTGAGTCGTTGCGACGCGCTTGTCGCAGACGACGGGGGCGGCGTCGTTGTCCTCTCCTCCGATGAGGAGGGGGTCGGCGATGCGGGTTGCTCGGGCCTTATGGCTCAGGGCGAGGGCGACGCGGGGCCCGAGATTGCCGCCGCTGCGGCAATGGATGTCGACTCCCCGACCGTTGGGAGCGACGGCAACGGCGGAGTGCTCTCCGGCGCGAATGCGGACCACATTCGTGTTGGGGACGCCGCCGAGGGGGGTCGTTCAGACGCCCCCCAGCTGTCGTCCGATGGAGGGAGCGACATGGGGCGGAGGCCGGGCTTTGTGCCCGGCAAGAGGGGCAGGAAGCCCGGAGTGTGGACGGACCCGGCGAGGCTGGGTCCGGGGATGAAGGCCCTTCCGAGTCGCACGGAGCTTCGCGACTGGGCCGAGACCATGGCGGTCGGCGGTGTGTCGGGCCAGGCCCAGAAAGAGCTGGACGCGATCGCCGCGACGATTAGCGCCGCTAAACATCTAAAAACAACAGATGTGCGCGCTATTCGTATCGCACTGAGGCGCGCGTCCGCTCTCACCGCCGAACTGAACGGAAGGGCAGAGCGGGGTGAAAACCCGGATAAGCCGGCGAGGGAGGTGGTGTTCCGGCAGGGGATGTGGGAGAAGAAGTCCCACAAACTGTCGACGCAGGTGCGGGCCCTGACGGACCAGGCTCACACCTTGGGTGAGACCCTACACGTCAGGGAAAGGGAGCTGGAGTTCCTGCGGGGGAAGTATGCGCGCCTGAGACTGCGCGCATCTCTCGCGGGCTGCAACGTGGAGGAGACGGAGGCCATTCCCTTCCGTCCCGCGGTTCCGTTGCCCACCCGCGATGAGCTCCTCCCGTCCTGCGTCCCCCCCTGGACCGACTCCTGCGTTCAGCTGGAGCCGATTCCGGGCCCCTCGTCGGCCGCCAGGCCCGCCCCTTTGCCGGCCGAGTCGGTCGGCGGCGCGGCCGGGCCGGTTCCGGGCCCCTCGTCGGGCGCGCGGCCTGCCCCTTTGCCGGTCGCGCCGGTCGGCGGCAAGACCAAGGCCGGCAAGAAGAGAAGGAGGGTGGTGTCCCCCCACGATTCGTCCTCGGAGGGCCCACAGCCCCGCGACGACGGCGCCGCGACCGCCGAACAGCCGTGGACCGTCGTCCTACGCCGCATGGAGGAGCTGGAGAGGAGGGTAGATAGTCGCCTCCTCTCCTTGGGGAAGGTTTTGGACCGCGGCGGGCCGGCCCTTAAGCCGGCGGACCCGCCAACGCCCCCTGCCCTTGAGGGGGCGAATATGGGGAAGGAGAAGCCCGCAGCGGGCGGGGCTGGGACCCAGCCCCGCGAGGTGAAGAAAGCGGCGAGGAAGGCGGAGAGGAAGAAGACCAGTGCCGCGGCCAAGTCACGGGGGGTCGCCCCCGCTCCTGCTCCGCCGGGGCCCAAGTCGGGGGGTGATGTTCCTCCCCCGGCACCGCCCGCGTCCGCCGACGACGGATCGGGGAGGGCTAATGGTGGGCCCTTGTCCCCCCCGGCCCCCGCGGCCAAGTTATCGCGGGGACAGAGAAGGAGAGCCGCCAAGGCCGCCAAAAAGGCGGGCGCGCAGGCGACAACGCCGGTTTCCGGCGCGTCTGGCGCCCCGGCGTCGGCTTCTGGGCCCTCCGAGGCTCCTCGGAGCTCATGGGCCCAGGTTGTCGGCCGTAAAGCCATACGGGCGGCCAAGGTGGCGGAGAAGGCTGCCGCTAAAGGCGGCCAGCGGAAGGACGGGAAGGGGAGGGGCGCCAAGACGCCAACTCCGAAGAAGTCGGGTGCTCCCGGAGGGGCCCCGGTGTTGATCCCGCGCACCCCCAGGACGGCGGCGGTGGCTATCACTGCCCCCGCCGGGGGAGAGGAGGAATTTTCCGCGCGGGTGTCCGGCGCGATGGCGGCCATCAATGTCGCCGACCTCGGCATTACAGCCATGCGGCCGAGGCGCGCCGTCACCGGGGGGCTCGTTTTGGAGATCCCGGGAGCACAGGGCTCGGCCCAGGCTGCCGCCCTCAAGTCGAGGCTTGCGGAGCAGCTAGGGGGCACGGGCATTAAAGTCCACTGCCCCCAGAAAATGGCCGAGTTCCGCGTGTGCGGACTGACGGAGTTGGCGTCGGAGGAGGCGGTGCGGGGGGCGATAGCGGCCCAGGGCGCGTGTTCGGCCGAGGATGTCTCGGTCGGCGAAAGGCGCCGCGACGCGACCGGGCTCTTCACCCTGTGGGTCCGCAGTCCCGTGGCGGCTGCTGCCAAGCTTTTAAAGGCGACCACGATTATCGTGGACTCGCTTGCGGCCCGCGTGGTACCGTTGGTGCAGCGGAAGCTACAATGCTTCCGCTGCCTAGAATTCGGCCACGTGCAGGCCAAGTGCAGCAGCCCCACGGATAGGAGGCACTTGTGCTACCGGTGCGGCGGGGAGGGACACACGGCGCGACGTTGCGTCGCCCCGCCTAAATGCCCGCTTTGCGCCGGTGCCGGCCTACCTTGCGGACACCGAATGGGGGGCCCGGCGTGCTGCCCCCCGGCGAGAACGCCACGGCGTGGGAGAGAAGGGGGAACGGGGACGACGGCGGCGCCGTCGGCGCCCGAGACCGCCCCCCCTGTGCCGCCGGAGGCGCCGGAGACCATGGAGACCAGCGTCTTGGCCTCCACATCATCCGGTCCCGGCGCCGGCAAGAGGAAGGATCGCGGCGATTCGGACTCCCCGACAGACGATGTTCTGTCTCCGGAACCCGGGGGGTCTCCCGCACCGGTGAGGAAGAAGAAGGGGAAAAAGCGGGGGGGCGGCCCAGCCCCCCCTGCCAGCGACCCACCGACGGGAGGCCGCGAGTCCTTTCTCAAGGTGGGGGGGGACGTGGCGCCGACAAGCGTGCCGGTGGTGAGCGAGGAGGAGGCACGTGGCCTGATCCGCTCCATAGCGGAGTCGTACGGAGGAGGGCCCGCCTCCTCGCAAGAGCCACGGGAAGAGATCGGGAGTTCCCTAGATGATGGGGAAGCAGCCCGACCCGAGCAGAATCCGGAGGAGGCCGGCGACGCTTCGTAATGCCTCGCGGCCCTCCGGTTCTGCTAGCGAACCTCAACCACTCCATGCGGGCGCACGATCTGCTGGAGCAGACTCGCATGGAGTTGGGGGTCGGGCTGGTCGTCGCCGCCGAGCCGTATCCGCTACCGGACCAACATTACCGGTCCACCAACCCGGATCGGCAGGTGGCGATGACGTGGAGCGTGGGAAGGGGTTCCCCGCCGTGCTCGGTCGCCCGGCACGGTCGGGGGTGGATGGCTGCCACGTGGGGGGAGTTCCTTGCGGTGGGCTGCTATTTCGCGCCGAGGCTTTCCGTCCCGGAGTTCGAGGATCGGCTACTAGAGCTGGGGGCGTACGTCGCCACACAGCGGGCTCAGCCGATCATCCTGATGGGGGACTTCAACGCTCACGCTGTTGAGTGGGGGTCCCCTAGGACGGACTCTAGGGGCGAGGCGCTGCTCGAGTGGGCAGAGGCTTTGGGGTTCGTATTGAAGAACCCCTTCGCAGTTACGACGTTCCGCGGGTCGCGGGGAGAGTCGGTAATCGACTTGATCTGGGTCAACCCCGCGGCCGTATCCCGGACGTCGAACTGCTGGGTAGCGGAGGATGTGGAGCCTGGCTCTGACCACATGTATGTCATGATGGCCACCTCCCTCCCCGCTGCCCCGCCTGCCCCTCGAGCGAACGGGCGGCCCCCGCACTGGGCGCTGAAGGAGCTGGACGTTCGCGCGGCCCAACTCGCGTCCTCCGTCGTCGCCTGGCCTCCTTTGCCGGGCGACGTCCTCGACGACCCCGTTGCGGGCGCCCTTTGGTTCCGCCGCGCGCTGCAGGGAATCTGCGACGCCACCATGCCGCGGACCGGGGCGCCTGGTGGGGGTCGGAGGTCGACGTACTGGTGGACTCCGGAGATCGCGCGTCTCCGAGCGGAGAATCTTCTCGCGCGTCGCCAGTACGTCAAGGCCCGTCGCCGAGATCCGCGGCGGGTCACGGAGGACAGGCTCCGGGAGCTGCGTTCCGCCTTTTCGGCGGCGCGCAGGCTGCTCCGCGGAACCATTGCCCGGGCTAAGGCCGAGTCGCACGACCAATTCATCGCGACTCTCAACCAGGATCCGTGGGGGCGTCCGTACAAGGCCGTGTCCTTAAAACTAGGCCCGCGGGCGCCCCCGATCACGGAAGGCCTGGATCCCCGGTTCCTCACCGAGGTACTGTCGGCGCTATTTCCCCCTCCCCTTGTACCCGGGGAGGACGGCGCCGACGAGTCCGGGGATCCGTGGTTGGCCAGGGGCGTCGCCGCACTTGACGCCCCGAGGGTCAGCGATGAGGAGCTCGCGTCCTCGATCGCGCGTATGTGCGAGAGGAACGCGGCTCCGGGTCCCGACGGCGTGCCCGGGCGGGTTTGGGCCTGCGCGATCAGCGCCCTGGGAGACGGACTCAGACGGCTCTTCGATGCCGTACTGGGATCCGGCAGGTTCCCCCCTGCGTGGAAGGAGGCGAGGCTCGTGCTGCTCCGGAAGCCCGGTAAGCCCGCGGAGTCACCCTCGTCTTACCGGCCGATCTGTCTGCTGGACGAGGCGGGCAAGCTCCTGGAAAGGATCATAGCTGCCCGCCTCTGCGGACACCTGGAGACCATTGGCCCGGATCTGAACGACCGCCAATTCGGCTTTCGTCGGCAGCGATCGACCATGGACGCTATCCATCTGGTTCGGTCGTTGTCGCGCCGGGCGGTCGAGGGAGGCGGTGTGAGCGTGGCGGTGTCGCTAGACATCGCCAACGCGTTCAATACCGTCTCCTGGGCGGCGATCGAGCGGGCGCTTTTATATCATAACGTCCCGCTCTATTTGCGCCGCCTGATCCGGGACTACCTCCGTGGAAGGGTGGTCTCCTTCGTCGGCCGGGACGGGGACGGGGTGACCGATGTGCACCGCGGCGTACCGCAGGGGTCCGTTCTGGGACCCCTGCTTTGGAACCTGGCGTACGACGCGGTGCTGCGGGTGGAAATGCCGTCGCCGCGGGTGTCGTTGGTTTGTTATGCCGACGACACGCTGGTGGTGGCATCCGGGCAGAAGTGGGCAGCGGCGATCGGCCTCGCCGAGGAGGCACTGCGGCGCGTCGTCGCCTCGATCGGGACGCTCGGTCTGCGAGTCGCCTTTCACAAGACGGAGGCGATGTGGCTCGCGGACAGGGTTGGGAGTGGTATCCCCAACAGAGCGTCCCTTAGGATCGGGGATGCCTGCATAAGGGTCGGCCGCTCCATGAAATACCTCGGGCTGACCCTTGACACCTACTGGCGCTTTACGCGCCACTTCAAGACCCTCGGCCCCCGACTAGAGAGGCAGGTGTTTGCCTTCGGGCGAATAATGCCCAATCTCGGGGGCCCTCATGAGGGAGTTCGGCACTTGTATGTGACGGTCGTCCGGTCCATGGCGCTGTATGGCGCGCCTATATGGGCCGGCGACCTGGAGGACTGTCGCGTGGGGCGGGAACTCCTCGCCAGAGTTCACCGCCGCGCGGTCCTCCGAGCCGTGCGATCGTATCGCATGGTGTCACATGCCGAACTGTCCGCGCTCGGTGGATCTCCCCCCTTCCATCTACTCGCGGAGATGGAGGCGGAAGTCTACTCCGCCTCCCGCGACCTCCGCGAGGCTGGGAATCCACCGGCGGATGGACTCGAAGTGGCGCGTGGCCAGGCCCGGCAACGGATGACAGCCAAATGGCTGGAATGGCTCGCCCTCCCCGAACATCGGGAGGGCCGCGTTGTCGGGGCGCTCCTGCCCATCATGGACGAATGGGTAGGGCGTGGGTGTGGCAGGCTGACCTTCCGCCTGACGCAGATGATCACCGGTGTGGGGTGTTTCGGTGATTTTCTGTGTCGCATCGGGCGGGAGGAGACGTCGCGCTGCTGGTCGTGCGACAGGGGCGACGAGGACTCGGCGGACCATACCTTGGCATGGTGCCGGGAATGGTTGGATGACCGCCGGGTCCTGGAGGCGCGGATGGGCCCCGATCTCTCGCTGCCGACAGTCGTGCGTCGGATGGCGGGAGACGGGGCGTGTTGGGCCGCGATGTCCCTCTTCGCCGAGGAAGTGATGAGGGAGAAAGAAGAGGCGGAGAGGGACAGGGAGCTGGCGGGGCACCCGTCTCGCATGGCGGCTCCCCGGAGGCGGGTGCGGCGTAGATGACCCTGAGCCGGGGGAGATTGTGCAGCGACGCAATAACATCGCGTCGCTCCGCTCCCCCGTTGGCTCAGGGATTCGCCGCCGGCTCCCATAGGGCGGGAGCGGGAAGGGAGGTGGAGATGCCACCTCCCCCTCAGAGACCGGGAGGGGGTGGCCTGGGAAGGGGGGCGCGGTGTGCCGAGTAGGCCAAATAATATCACCGCGCCCCAAGAATAGCCGCCGCCACATAATTGTGGTCGTGGCGGCGACTGAGGGGTGGCTCAGAGGGGGCCCATATATCAAGGGCCCCCCCCAGTGGAGCGGCTAAACCTGCCGCTCCGGGTTGCGCGATCGAGTTCGTGGGGCGAATGGGCGGCCGTGTCGGGCCGCTCCAATGGCAAAGCCCGCCGCGCGCTTGGAACGTTAATTTATTCCTCAAGTTCGCGCGGCGATGGAGCGGCCCTACGCATACACGGCCGGCTAGAACCTTCGCCCCCGCCCGGCCGCGACCTCACAACATCTTGGTCGCGCCCGGGTAGTAACTCGGTCGCGGGGTCGTGGGGTGGGGGTGCCGGGGGGCACCACCCGCCCTAGCAGCAGCGACCGGAGACGGCGCGGACGTGTGATCCGTCGCGCGCCGTCGGAGTTTCGGAAACCGGGGGGAGGATTCAACTCCCCCCAGGGAAGACCCCGAATCGGGGCTGGCGCGGAGCAATGCATTATGCGCAAGAGGGGGAGGCAAGCGGACGTATCGCTCGCTTGCTCCCGCATGAAGTCCTCCCCCTCGGGCGCGCGGCTCCGCGCCTGAGGCAGATCACCTCGGTGGTTTTAGTGGGTTCGAGTCCCACATAACCCCTGACCCTCCCCCGAGGGTCGGGGGTATCCGTGGGGATTTCCACCGAGTTAACAAAAAAAAAAAAAAAAAAAAAGGTTAGGTTAGGTCTCTCTCCAGTGCCGACCGCCTTGACGTGGCGAGAGGGCTCCGGGGTAGCGGCGACGCCCCACGTCGGGCGATATGAGGGGGCTCCGTTCCTCTTCTATCGGCCGTCGGGGGGTGCTGCTGCCCTGGCCAAGGGTCGGCAACCCCTGTGGAGCGTGCGCGATTCCGCGCGCCGTGGGCCCCGGGTAGGTTGGTGCTTCCTTCCTGCCCTGGGACCGCGGGGTGCGCGCGACGCCGCTCCACCCTCTTCTCCCAAATATCATCCGCGAACCCCGCTCGGGGTGGGCGCGATTCGGAGTTCCGTTCGAAGGTGGCCCTCGGGAGAAAAGGGGCATCACGGCCTCGCCCGAGCAGCGCGCGAGCACGGCGACGTGTGCGGGATGGCTACCAGGGTAGGGGAACGTCGTGGGGTTTCGTTCGGGGCGGGTACCCGCCCTTCTCTACCCCGGGAGGTTACGGCGACATATGTTCGTGCCCCCGGCCGAGGTAAGATTAGGGGGGATGATTCGTCGGGACGTTATGCGCAGCAAATATGCTGCGTGTTCTGCCGCCATCCGGGATGTTGGCTGGCCCGCGAAAACGGGGTGGGCTCGTTTGGGGCTTCGTTCGGGGAAGGGTTCCTCCTTTCTGTCAGCCCCGGGGAGCGCAAGGCGACAAGCGAAAGCTTATGTTCGGGCCACCGGCCTAGGCGGGCAGTTAGGGGATGACTCGCCGGGACGTTATACGTAGCAAGGCAGCTACGTGGGTTGCCACCATCCGGTATGTTGGTTGGCCCGCGAAAACGGGGTGGGTCCGTTTGGGGCTTCGATCGGGGAAGGGTTCCCGCCCCTACCGACCCCGGGCACGCGCGTACTGTACCCGGGCCCGGCCGAGGATGGTGGGGAGCGGATGAATTCGTCGGACGTCGCGCAGCTGTAGGGCTGCGTGGGGCGGCCACCTCCCGGTATGTTGGTTGGCCCGCGAGAATGGGGTGGGTCCGTTTGGGGCTTCGTTCGGGGAAGGGTTCCTCCTCTCTGCCAGCCCCGGGGAGTGCAAGGCGACAAGCGAAAGCTTTATGTTCGAGCCACCGGCCTAGGCGGGCAGTTAGGGGATGACTCGCCGGGACGTTATACGTAGCAAGGCAGCTGCGTGGGTTGCCACCATCCGGTATGTTGGTGAGCCCGCGGGGGGTTGGGGTGGGACGCAACTCCCTGGGTGGTAGTCAAACCAGATAGCTCCCCTATAGGGAGTTGTCTTCGGGTGGGTTACTTGGGTTTTATTTTCAGGTTCGGTCGCAAGAGGATGGGGGGCTTATTGGGATCTTCCGCGGACCCCGCTCGGGGTGGGCTTAGGTGGGGGTAGATTCGAAGGGGCCGAGGGTGGAATACCCCTCCAGAGACGACGGGAACTCGCCTGAGGGGGACACTAGCTCTCGGGCTGGAGTTACACCGGTCGTTCGTACTGTCGCTGGGGGGCCGGCTTCCGCGTCGCGGGGGTGGGGTGGGCGCTGCGTGACCGTAGGGCTACAAATCCGCGGGGTAGGGTAGGCGTAGCTCTCCTGAGACGACGGAAGTCTCACCTTCGGGTTGGGAGCAACGCCGTACGTCGGCTCGTCGCAGGAGGACTCGGCAACCGCGCGCGGGCTGCGGCTCCCTGCACGCTCGATGTGCAGGTAATATAATTGCTGATCGGCCGGGGGGTGGACGACTCGGGGGTGCGTCTAGGACATCGTGCTCCAACGTCCGCGGGGTGGGTAGGCGACAGTCCCTTCGAGACGACGGGAACTCGCCCGAGGGGGACACTAGCCCTCGGACTGGAGTTACACCGTATCGCCGGTTCGTCGCTGAGGGACTCGGCTTCCGCGAGCGGTGGGGGGTGGGGCGCACGCTACGGGGGCTGCGAGGGCGGTAGGACTGATGGGACCCCTATGGGAACCATCCTCTCTTTTTGGGGGGTTGGGGGGGTTTTATTTTCAGGTTCGGTCGCAAGAGGATTGGGGGGTTGGGGCTCTTCCGCGGACCCCGCTCGGGGTGGGCGCGTTTCGGGGGATGATCGGTGACGGCCGCCCGGATCGTTCGCGAAGGTCGTCAGGGGGGCAAACGTCGAGGGGCTCGCGGGGTTGGATCCTTGCTCCCTGTCCGGCATATCAACAATGGGGCTTGGGCGGGGAGCAGTTGGATGTCGCGGGACGGTCCACACCTCTCACTTCGCGAGGGGGTGGAACGGGCGGGATGGACGCCGTGGGGCTTCGTTCGGGGTGGACCTACTCCCTGCTCTCCAGTTTCAGCCTATGGGGAGGAGTGGGGGGTAGAGGTCGCGCGCGACCGGCCCGCGGCTTCGCTCCGGAGAGTGTTGGAGGCTGTCTGCGGGCGGGGGGGGGGAGGGGCGGTCGGGGGCATCGGGGGTGGGGGTCCCCCAGAGACGACGGAAGTCTCGCCTTCGGGCTGGGAGCAACGCCGTACGACGGTTCGTCACTGGGGGATTCGGCTTCCGCGCGCGAACGGCGGCTCCCTGCACGCTCGTTGTGCAGGTAATATAATTGCTGATCCGTTGGGAGGGTGGGCGTTTCGTAGGGCGTAAGGGCAAATCGCGGGGTGGGCGAAGTTCCCCGGAGACGACGGGAACTCACACGGGGGGGACACTAGCTCCCGTTAGTACACCGTACGTCGGTTCGTCGCCGGGGGATTCGGCTTCCGCGCGCGGGCGGCGGCTCGTCTCGCAAGCCGTTGCGGGGCGATGTCGAACCGTCGGGAGGTGGGCGCTGCGCTACGGGGGCATCGTCTGCGGGGTGGCGCGTAGTCGATCGGTTCCTAAGGAACCAAAACTTAGGGGGGAATTATTTTCAGGTACTCGGGAACGATGCGGGCACGCTCCCTGTGATGCTTCCGTTGAACGGGGGGCCAGCAATGTAGTAGGGCTGCGGAAAAGGTGACGTGCGCAGGTACGGTGACCCGAGTAGGGAGACGCGCTGAGAACGGCCCTGAAAAGGCACCTATACGGCCTGTCGACATGTTGCCCGAGTACCGGCCCCAATCGGCGCTGTCAACCCGGACCTCGGGGCTAGCAGGGTGCTATCAGGCCCGCCAGCTGGGAAGTAGCTTAGGGTAAGGGGGGCTGATATTATCAGGCTCTTAGCGTAGGGAAGGGGGGTACCAGAATAGAAGTAGCCCGCTGGGCGCTCAGTGCAGGGACTGGAGCGTCGCATGCTGAAGGGCGGCGATGGGGTTTGGGGGGGGGTTGGGCGGGGGTGACGCGTGTACGTGGCCAACATCGTCACCTTGTGTAGTGTGCCCGTTGGGGGACTCGCTTCCTTCGGGCAGGGAAAATCTTTGGCGCGGGACATGGGCCGGCCTATACTCCCGTGCTTCGGCCACCGTGGAGGTTTTGTGGGGGGGGGGGGGTAGATTCCCGACCATCCCCATAACTCCCAGACCTCCCCTGAGGTCGGGGGTGTCTAAGCCCAAAGACTTCCTCCACGTTAATATAAAAAAATACCCCTCTCTGGGGTCGACCACCTTGACGTGGTGAGAGGGCAGTAGGGCGGTGGCTATGCTCCGTGTCGGGCGGTAGAGTTGGGTACCTGTTCCCTTCGCTTCCGGCCGGCAGGGGGTGCGGCCGTCCTAGCCAAGAGTCGACCATCCCAAGGAACACTTACACGCATCGCGGGTTCGTGGGGGGGGGCCGGTGGGCCCTCCCCGTTTCTTCGCTTACGGGGGGCCGGGTGGGGCCTTCCGGCCTGTCCTCGGACCGGCGATGCACTTACACAACACACTCCTTACACATACACATCCTTTCCCCTTTGCGTAGTTTCTGGGAGCCGCCGGGCGGGGGGCCGTCGCCCTTTAAGACACTTTTATGGAATGGACAAAATAGAAGAAGCCTCGGAACCTACGCCGCTATCGGGGGGTAATCGCCCGACTCAGTTTGGCCCAGTCAGCAGCCACTCTGAAGTAAGACATCAGACTGATGACGCCGAGTTGGTGCCTCGGACCGGCGTCACTGGTGATGGGGAGGGTATGTTGCCACCCCACCCAGAAGAAGCCACAGAAGCAGGACTGGCTTTTTATCACTCCATGGACGACGAGTTTATGAACAGAGAGAGAGAGGGTTCCGGATGTGGGGGTGGCAATCCAGCCACTTCCCACGAAGGGCCCTCGAGCGCTGAGGGCGGTTCGATCGCGGACTCGGGGACACTTGTTGCTCCCGAGATCCTGCGGGTCCGTCGCGCAGACACCGCTACGGAGGCGGATCGGGCGGAGAGCCCGACGTTCGCAGCCTCGGAGGCGGAGTGGGAGGACGTCGTGAGCGAGACGCCTAACATCTCGCGCTCACGGATCGGGGGTGCTCCGCGTACGGCGCCACTTAACACCAGAGGTGTGCCGTACGTGAGGAGCGTGGAGCTGAAGGCGACCGCGGAGGTCCGACAGTTGCTCGGGCTCCACAAGGAGGTCGCCGAGCTCCTGAGCCGGCTGGACTCGAGCGCCGTGTCCATCGCGCCGTCGTCGCGAGGCGCGTCGCCCGCCGGCTCTGCCCGGTCGGGGGTGTCAACGCTGCGCGCTGGCTTGACGCCCGGGGAGCCCCTCGTCGTGTTGGAGAGGTGCGACGCGCTCGTGGCGACTGACGAGCCAGTCGTGATCTCCTCCGACGACGAGGAGGAGGGAGGAAGGCTGGGCACCGCGGTGCTCGGGCCGTCGGGGGGGGGCGTCGTGGAGGCGCCCGCGGACGCCGCGGGGACGACCATGGAGGTCGACGCCCCGACTGATGGCGAGAGTGACGGCGGCGGTTCCGTCGTGGGGAGAGTGCGGCGTGAAGGTGAGGCCGGGGCTCGCCGCCGAATCGAGTCGGGCACGGAGGAGGACGTCCCTGCTGGGTCCGGTGACGTCGGTGCGGGCTGCCTGGACGCCCCCTTGCCGTCTTCTGACGGGGGCACCGACACGGGCGCGAGACCCGGCTTTGTCCCGGGCAAGCGGGGAAGGAAGCCCGGGGTTTGGACGGACCCAAAAAGGTTGGGTCCAGGAATGAAAGCCCTACCGACACGGTCGGAGCTCCGCGACTGGGCAGAGACGATGTCGGTGGGCGGTCTTGCGGGACAGGCGCAGCGAGAGCTGGACGCGGTCGCCGCGACTATCAGCGCGGCGAAACATCTGAAGACAACAGATACGCGCGCTGTTAGGATCGCGATTAGGCGCGCGTCCGCTCTCGCGGCAGAATTGACCGGCAGAGCCGAGAGGGGCGAGAACCCCGATAAGCCGGCACGGGAGGTGGTGTTCCGCCAGGGGATGTGGGAAATCAAATCCCACAAGCTGGCGACGCAGGTGCGGGCCCTGACGGCACAGGCCCATACACTGGGAGAGTGCCTGCATGTCAGGGAGAGGGAACTGGAGTTCCTGCGCGGAAAATACGCCCGCCTAGAAACGCGGGCGTCCCTCAAAGGTGTGGACGTGACGGAGTCGGAGGCTATGTCCTTCCATCCGTCCGTCCCCCTTCCAACACGCGCGGAGCTCCTCCCGCCCTGTTTGCCCCCCTGGACGGACGCCGGTGCCCCGCCACCACCATCATCGGTGGCTACTCCGGGGCCCTTATCGGCTGCGAGGCCCGATCCCCTTCCCGACGAGGCGGCCGGGGGCGGCTCCGGCGTCAAGAAGAAGAAGAAGAGGAGACGGGAGGCGTCACCTCCGCCCTCGACTCCGATCTTGGACCCTCCATCCCGAGGCGCCGGTGCCGCTACTGCCGAGCAGCCGTGGGACGCCGTGTTGCGCCGGATGGAGGAGCTGGAGAGACGGGTAGATTCGCGTCTCCTGGCCCTGGGCAAGGTCCTGGGTCGTGGGGGGTCGACGCTGGGGTCGGCTGTTGGGGTCGGGGCTGAGACCCCTTCCCGTGAGGAGAAGAAGGAGGCCGGGAAGCAGACGGGTGCCGGCGGGTCCGCTGCGGGGCCGACGGGTGTGCCTGTGGGCGCATCGGGGGCTGGTCTCCCCGCGCCGCCGCCTTCTTCTCAAAAGAAGAAGGCCGGGCTGCTCCCGGCTGTTAAGGCTGGGAAGGAGAAGAAGGGGTCGCCGGGGGCTGGTCCCTTGTCTGGTGCTGTGGGGAGTGGGGCGGGTACTTCGTCCCAGCTGACCCCCACGCAAATCAGGCGGCGGCGTAGGAAGGCAGCGAGAGCTGCCAAAAGGGCGGCTGCGACCGCTGCCGCGTCCGGTGTGCGGGCCGCGGACCCTGGGACACAGGCTGCTTCTCGGAGCACCTGGGCCCAGGTCGTCGGCCGCGGGGCCAAGAAGAAGGCGGCGAAAGCGGCGGCCGGGAGCGGCGGTAAGGGAGGGGCAGGTAAGGGGGCTGCGGCTACGTCGGCTCCCCAACGGTCTGGTGTGCCCGGACCAGCCCCGGTTGCGATCCCGCGTACCCCCAGAACTGCGGCGGTGGCCATCACCGCCCCTGCTGGGAGGGAGGAGGAATTCTCCACGCGGGTTGCTGGCGCGATGGCGGCCATCAAGGTCGCCGACCTCGGCATTGCATCCATGCGACCGAGGCGCGCCGTCACCGGGGGACTGGTCCTTGAAATCTCCGGATCTCAGGGCTCGGCCAAAGCTGCCGCCCTCAAAGCGAGGCTCGTGGAGCAGCTGGGGGACACCGGCATAAAGGTGCATTGCCCCCAAAAGATGGCCGAGTTCCGGGTGTGCGGCCTGACGGAGCTGGCGTCCGTGGAGGCGGTGCGGGGTGCGATCGCGACCCAGGGGGCCTGCGCGGCAGAGGACGTCTCGGTGGGCGAGAAGCGCCGGGACGCTGCCGGGCTTTTCTCCCTCTGGGTTCGCGGGCCCGTGGCGGCTGCTGCCAGGCTCATCAAGGCGACCACGATAGTCGTGGATTCGCTGGTGGCCCGCGTGGTGCCCCTCGCGCAGCGGAGGCTGCAGTGCTTCCGCTGCCTCGAGTTTGGCCACGTTCAGGCCAAGTGCAGCAGCCCCACCATCAGGAGCGGCCTATGTTACCGTTGCGGTAACGAGGGACACGTGGCGCGCTCCTGCGTGGCCGCCCCCCGCTGCCCGCTCTGTGCGGCGGCTGGGCTCCCCAGCGGTCACAGGATGGGTGGTCCGGCCTGTCGGCCCCCCGCTGCGGTTCGTCCTGGGACCCAGAGGCCGAAATCCGCCCCGGCGCCGGCCGGGGCTCGCCCTCTCCCGCCTTCGGGCGATTCCCCCGCGCTCGCCGTGTCTCCCCCAACCGCGACCTCGTCGATGGAGACCGACCCCCTGGCCTCAACATCCATGGCCGGGGCTGGCGCTGGCAAGAGGAAGGATCGCGAGGAGTCGGATCCTCCGACTAGCGATGCCCCTTCGCTGGTGCCCAGGGGGTCTCCCAAGGCCCCGAAGAAGAAGAAGAAGGAGAAAGGGGGGAGCAACCCAGGGCTCCTCTCTGGGGGGCCTCAGCTGGTCGGACGGGAGGCCTTCCTGAAGGACAGTGGGGTCCCTTCACCGGCGGGTGGAGCGGCGGGGGATGTGGGGAGCGAGGAGGCGCGCGGACTGGCGCGCTCGGTCGCGGCGTCGTTCGGGGGTGGTTCCCACCTCCCAGACGACGGGACGGAGAGTCTCGGGCCCCCCAGTACCATCGGGGATGTGGCCCGACCCGCGGGAGTGTCGGAGGAGGCCGACGTTAACAACGTGTAATGTCACGAGGCCCTCCGATACTACTCGCGAACCTCAACCACTCCATGCGAGCGCACGACCTGCTGGAGCAGGCTCGCGTGGAGTTGGGGGTCGGGCTGGCCGTCGTCGCCGAGCCGTATCCGCTGGAGGACCGATGCTTTCGGTCCACCAACCCGGATCGGCAAGTGGCGATGACGTGGGAGGTGGGAAGAGGCGCCCCGCCGTGTTCGGTCGCCCAACATGGGCGGGGCTGGATGGCCGTGAAGTGGGGGAATCTCCTCGTGGTAGGCTGCTACCTGGCGCCTAGGTTGACCGCCCCGGAGTTCGAGGACCGGTTGAGCGGGGTGGGGGCTTTTCTCGCCCCCCAATTAGCTCGGCCGGTGGTCCTATTGGGGGATTTCAACGCCCACGCTCGCGAGTGGGGCGCCCCCAGGACGGATCTCCGGGGCGAGGCGCTGCTCGAGTGGGCAGAGGCAATGGGGTTCATCTTAAAGAACCCCTACGCAGTCACGACGTTCCGCGGGCCGCGGGGCGAGTCGGTCATCGACCTCGTCTGGGTTAACCCCGCGGCTGCGGCGTTGACGTCGGACTGCTGGGTGGCGGAGGATTCGGAGCCAGGTTCGGATCACATGTATGTGATGCTGGCCACCTCCGCTGCCCCGCCTGCCCCTCGAGCCGGTAGACAGCCGCCGCGTTGGGCGCTCAAGCAGTTCGATGCTGGCGCGGCCCAGTTGGCGTCCTCCGTTGTCGCCTGGCCTCCCTTGCCGGGCGACATCCTCGACGACCCCGTTGCTGGCGCCCTTTGGCTCCGGCGCGCGTTGCAGTCGGTCTGCGACGCGACTATGCCGCGAGCCTGTGCGCCGGGTGGGGGTCGGAGGTCGGTGTACTGGTGGTCGACGGAGATCGCGGATCTCCGCGCAGCGAGTCTGCGGGCTCGGCGCCAGTACACCAAAGCCCGCCGTTGGGATCGACGGCGGATCACGGAGGACCGGCTCCAGGAGCTGCGCTCCGCGTTTTCTGCGGCGCACAGAGAGCTCCGTGGGGCCATAGCCCGGGCTAAGACCCGTTCGTGTGACGAGTTCCTCGCGACCCTCAACGAGGACCCTTGGGGGCGCCCGTACAAGGCCGTGTCGATCAAACTCGGACCTTGGGCG
Source organism: Andrena chrysosceles (assembly GCA_963855975.1). Taxonomy (NCBI): domain Eukaryota; kingdom Metazoa; phylum Arthropoda; class Insecta; order Hymenoptera; family Andrenidae; genus Andrena; species Andrena chrysosceles. The sequence continues at coordinate 58,965 of OY979766.1, read as the reverse complement.
CCCCCTGTGACAGAGGGCCTCGAACCCCGGCTTCTCCTCGAAGTCCTGTCGGCGCTATTCCCCCCTCCCCATGTTCCTGGGGAGGGTGGCGTCGACGGGTCGGGAGACCCGGGGTTGACTTGGGGCACCGATATCGCGGATGCCCCGAGGGTCACGGAGGAGGAGCTCGCTTCCGCGGTGCAGCGAATGTGTAAGAAGAGCGCTGCGCCCGGACCGGACGGGGTGCCTGGGCGAGCCTGGGCCTGCGCAATGGGCGCCCTGGGGGATGGCCTCAGACGCGTGTGTGACGCCGCGCTGAGGACCGGGAGGTTCCCCCCGGCATGGAAAGAGGCGAGGTTGGTGCTGCTCCGGAAGCCCGGAAAGCCCGCGGAGTCGCCCTCGGCATACCGGCCGATATGTCTCCTGGACGAGGCGGGCAAGTTGCTAGAACGCGTTCTGGCTGCCCGCCTCCTGGACCACCTAGGAGCCGCGGAATTCCCGGATCTGTCCGACCGCCAATTCGGCTTTAGGCGGCAGCGATCGACGGTGGACGCCATATTGTTGGTCAGATCGCTGTCGCGCCGGGCGGTCGAGGGGGGCGGTGTGAGCGTGGCGGTGTCACTCGACATCGCGAACGCGTTTAACACCGTCTCCTGGGCGGCGATCGAGCGGGCGCTTCTCTACCATCGCGTCCCGCTCTACCTTCGTCGCCTGATCTGGGACTATCTCCGCGGCCGGGTGGTCTCCTACGTCGGCCGGGACGGGGACGGGGTGACTCACGTGCACCGCGGCGTGCCACAGGGGTCCGTTTTAGGGCCCCTGTTATGGAACTTGGCTTACGACGCGGTGCTGCGGGTGGAAATGCCATCGCCGGACGTCTCGCTTGTTTGTTACGCGGACGATACTCTGGTGGTGGCATCCGGGCAGCGATGGGTGGCGGCGCTTGACCTCGCGGAGAGGGCACTGCGACTTATCATCCCCGTGATAGGGGCGCTCGGTCTGCGAGTCGCCTTCGAAAAAACGGAGGCGATATGGCTCGCGGACAGGGTTGGGAGTGGTGTCCCCAACAGAGCGTCCCTGCGGGTCGGGGATGCCTGCATCCGGGTCGGCCGATCAATGAAATATCTCGGCCTGACCCTGGATACCTACTGGCGATTCACGCGCCACTTTCGGGTCCTGGGCCCCCGGTTGGAGCGACAGGTGTTCGCTTTTGCGCGCATCATGCCCAACCTGGGGGGCCCTCACGAGGCAGTTCGGCGACTATACGTGACGGTCGTCCGGTCCATGGCGCTCTACGGAGCCCCAGTGTGGGCCGGCGACCTGGAGGACTGTCGCGTCGGGCGAGAGCTCCTTGCCAGAGTTCATCGCCGCGCGGTCCTCCGTTCCGTGCGGGCGTACCGCACGGTGTCACACGCTGAGCTGTCGGCGCTGGCTGGGTCTCCTCCTTTCCATCTGCTCGCGGAGATGGAGGCGGAGGTTTACTTCGCCTCTCACGACCTCCGTGGAGCGAGGGACCCGCTGGCGCCGGAGGGACCCGAGGCGCGGGGCCAGGCCCGGCGACGCATGGGAGCCAAATGGATCGAGTGGCTCTCCCTCCCCGAACATCGGGAGGGACGCGTCGTCGGGGCGCTCCTGCCCAGTCTCGGTGAATGGGTGGGGCGCAGGTATGGCAGGCTAACCTTCCGCCTGACGCAGATGATCACCGGAGTAGGGTGCTTCGGGGATTATCTGTGTCGCATAGGGCGGGAGGAGACGTCGCAGTGCCACAGCTGCGGCCGGGGCGTCGAGGACTCGGCGGAGCATACTCTGGCCAGCTGTCCGGAGTGGCAGGACGACCGCCGGGTCCTGGAGCTGCAGCTCGGTCCCGACCTCTCGCTGCCGACGGTCGTGCGTCGGATGGCGGAGGATCGGGACTGTTGGATGGCCGTCTCCTCCTTCTCCGAGGAAATCATGCTGGAGAAGGAGGAGGCAGAGAGGGACCGCGAGCGAGCGGGTCACCGACCCCGCCGCGCGGCTCCCCGCAGAAGGCGCGCTAGATGACCCGGGGCCGGGGGAGGCCGTGCGGCGACTTAGTTATGAAGGTCGCCCCGCTCCCCCGGTTAACACCAAGTAGGCCCCGGGCCGCGTCGTCGTCACTCCCCCGCAAGGGAGTGGGAAGGAGTGCCGCGCCCCATAACGGGTGCGGCACCGGCTCCCCCGTGCGCCCCCCCTGTGAGAGAGGGGGGTTCCGGCGTACGGGACGAGCTGAGCAGGAGAACGGGGGGCCCACGAAGTGAGGGCCCCCCCGGGGAGCGGCGATATATCTCGCCGCACCCGATAGAGCGATCGAGCTCGCGGGGCAAGTTGGGCGGCCGAAAGTGGGCCGCCCTGTAGGCACATTGCCATCCGCCCGTCCGAGGTGTCCATCGGTTGTTAACCGACTGCCTTGAGGGCCCCCTCGGGACGCGGCGTTTTGGGCGGTCCTTAAGGCCGTCAACGCCCCGGCCCGGTCGCGACGCAATATACCGTCGCGGCCCGGTAGTAGCTCGATCGTGGGGTCGTGGGGCGGGGGTGCCGGGGGGCACCACCCGCCCTAGTAGCAGCGACCCCGGAAGAAGCGGCGCGGACGCGTGGTCCGTCGCGCGCCGCCAGCCCAGGAGAATATAGCTGGGGGAGGTCCATTAATACTCCCCCAGGGAAGACCCCGTTACGGGGCTGTCTTGCGCGGAGCTGCACGAAGCGCAGGGGGGGAGGGTTGCGAACGTATCGCTAGTTTGCTCTCGCGCCAAGTCCCTCCCCTCAGGCGCGCAGCTCCGCGCACGAGGTAGACCACCTTGGAGGTTTTAGTGGGTTCGAGTCCCACATAACCCCCTGCCCGCCCCCGCGGGTGGGGGGTATCCGTGGGGATTTCCTCCAAGTAAAAAAAAAAAAAAAAAAAAAAAAAAAGGTTAGGTTAGGTGGGAGTCATCGGGATTGATCAGTCGGTCCGTATGCGGTCTTTGCCGATACGGGTGGTCCCCGACTGGTCAGCAACCATCCCGAAGCTCTGGAAAGGCACCCCATCGGCTGTCGGCTTGCCGGCGCTTGGTCGATGGGGAACTCCGATGGGTTCCATATTCTCTCAACCGGGTCGTCGCCTCTGGTGGTACCCCCGGGCCTTATGGTCGCGGCGGGAGGATCCTGAGGCAGCCTGGAGCGGAGAATTTGGACGAAGTTGGAGGCCTGACCGGGGTAAGACCATGTACCGCACCTCCACGTCGGTGCTCCCGGGGTCCCTGCACGACATAGTCGGGTAGGGGCGCGGACGCGGGCATGGCATTTTACATCCCCAATAATCGGACTCGTCCGTAGGGGTGTCCTCCCTGGCGGAAATTTCCGCCTACAGGGTTGGACGGTAGTCTCGGGACGGTTCTGAGGCTACGGCGCACCCCCCGCCTTAGTGGGGAAGCCCGGAAGCGTATCGCTTCCGGGAGTATCGTAATCCGTGCCGGTGGAACGACGACCCCTCGGAGAGGTATCTCCCGAGGGTATGCGAAGCCAGCACGGACCGATGGTCTTGCCTTAACCGGCCGGGCTGCGAGGTAAGGAAAACCTCTATAATAAAACCCCCCAACCCTGAGCCCCAATGGTGGTGCCAGGGCACGTGACCCCCTCGCGTTCTGAGGGGGCACGTGGGTGGAGCGGGTTATGCTCCACCTAACCATGATCCGGATGGGGAACTGCCGCCCCCAGACGTAGCTCGCGCCCTTAGGGGCCCGGGCACAATGGCTTCGCAACGGCAGGCCGCCTCTACCGTTGTGCGACCTCTACCAAAGCGGCTACTCGTGGGACTCGCATGTATGGGGGAAAGGGCGGTGCCCTAGATACACCTCTGGGTGGCGACCAGAACAAAACGCCTCCGACCAGCGACCGGGTTATGTCGCTGGAACACAACGAGGACCGGTGTACGATCGCTTCGTGCGGGTCACCGGCCTCAACTCAGGACCAGATTTCGATCGCGGTTTCGCGGGTGTCTGGCCTGACTGAGAGGGAGGAGGAGCAGGCGAAGGGTGATGCTAGCGGGGGTGACAAGCCAGTCACTTCCCGCGACGCTCGCCCCTGGGAGGGCGCAGACGGCGCCAGTTTCGGCTCCGGGGAGGACCAGGCCTCTGTCACAGAGGCCTGGATTAGCGCGCAGAGGGATTCTCCCTCGATGTGCGCCCCGAAGCCCAGGGGGGATGGTCCCCCGAGCGGGACGACCACGGTCCCGCGCCCACGAGTCGGGGGGGCTTCGCCATCGGCACCGCACACAACCAGAGGTGTGCCGTACGTGCGGAGCGTTGAGTTAGTGGCCACCTCGGAGGTCCAAGAGCTTCTTGGCCTCCAAAAAGAGGTGGCGGAGATGTTGGGGCGGCTGGACCCGTCAGCCGTCTCCATCAGCGCGTCGTCGCGGTGCCACTCGCCGGCAGGGTCTCTCCTGTCGGCGGCTTCGGCGCCGCTCGCCGAGGAGTTGCCCGAGCCCCGCGTCGTGCTGAGTCGTTGCGACGCGCTTGTCGCAGACGACGGGGGCGGCGTCGTTGTCCTCTCCTCCGATGAGGAGGGGGTCGGCGATGCGGGTTGCTCGGGCCTTATGGCTCAGGGCGAGGGCGACGCGGGGCCCGAGATTGCCGCCGCTGCGGCAATGGATGTCGACTCCCCGACCGTTGGGAGCGACGGCAACGGCGGAGTGCTCTCCGGCGCGAATGCGGACCACATTCGTGTTGGGGACGCCGCCGAGGGGGGTCGTTCAGACGCCCCCCAGCTGTCGTCCGATGGAGGGAGCGACATGGGGCGGAGGCCGGGCTTTGTGCCCGGCAAGAGGGGCAGGAAGCCCGGAGTGTGGACGGACCCGGCGAGGCTGGGTCCGGGGATGAAGGCCCTTCCGAGTCGCACGGAGCTTCGCGACTGGGCCGAGACCATGGCGGTCGGCGGTGTGTCGGGCCAGGCCCAGAAAGAGCTGGACGCGATCGCCGCGACGATTAGCGCCGCTAAACATCTAAAAACAACAGATGTGCGCGCTATTCGTATCGCACTGAGGCGCGCGTCCGCTCTCACCGCCGAACTGAACGGAAGGGCGGAGCGGGGTGAAAACCCGGATAGGCCGGCGAGGGAGGTGGTGTTCCGGCAGGGGATGTGGGAGAAGAAGTCCCACAAACTGTCGACGCAGGTGCGGGCCCTGACGGACCAGGCTCACACCTTGGGTGAGACCCTACACGTCAGGGAAAGGGAGCTGGAGTTCCTGCGGGGGAAGTATGCGCGCCTGAGACTGCGCGCATCTCTCGCGGGCTGCAACGTGGAGGAGACGGAGGCCATTCCCTTCCGTCCCGCGGTTCCGTTGCCCACCCGCGATGAGCTCCTCCCGTCCTGCGTCCCCCCCTGGACCGACTCCTGCGTTCAGCTGGAGCCGATTCCGGGCCCCTCGTCGGCCGCCAGGCCCGCCCCTTTGCCGGCCGAGTCGGTCGGCGGCGCGGCCGGGCCGGTTCCGGGCCCCTCGTCGGGCGCGCGGCCTGCCCCTTTGCCGGTCGCGCCGGTCGGCGGCAAGACCAAGGCCGGCAAGAAGAGAAGGAGGGTGGTGTCCCCCCACGATTCGTCCTCGGAGGGCCCACAGCCCCGCGACGACGGCGCCGCGACCGCCGAACAGCCGTGGACCGTCGTCCTACGCCGCATGGAGGAGCTGGAGAGGAGGGTAGATAGTCGCCTCCTCTCCTTGGGGAAGGTTTTGGACCGCGGCGGGCCGGCCCTTAAGCCGGCGGACCCGCCAACGCCCCCTGCCCTTGAGGGGGCGAATATGGGGAAGGAGAAGCCCGCAGCGGGCGGGGCTGGGACCCAGCCCCGCGAGGTGAAGAAAGCGGCGAGGAAGGCGGAGAGGAAGAAGACCAGTGCCGCGGCCAAGTCACGGGGGGTCGCCCCCGCTCCTGCTCCGCCGGGGCCCAAGTCGGGGGGTGATGTTCCTCCCCCGGCACCGCCCGCGTCCGCCGACGACGGATCGGGGAGGGCTAATGGTGGGCCCTTGTCCCCCCCGGCCCCCGCGGCCAAGTTATCGCGGGGACAGAGAAGGAGAGCCGCCAAGGCCGCCAAAAAGGCGGGCGCGCAGGCGACAACGCCGGTTTCCGGCGCGTCTGGCGCCCCGGCGTCGGCTTCTGGGCCCTCCGAGGCTCCTCGGAGCTCATGGGCCCAGGTTGTCGGCCGTAAAGCCATACGGGCGGCCAAGGTGGCGGAGAAGGCTGCCGCTAAAGGCGGCCAGCGGAAGGACGGGAAGGGGAGGGGCGCCAAGACGCCAACTCCGAAGAAGTCGGGTGCTCCCGGAGGGGCCCCGGTGTTGATCCCGCGCACCCCCAGGACGGCGGCGGTGGCTATCACTGCCCCCGCCGGGGGAGAGGAGGAATTTTCCGCGCGGGTGTCCGGCGCGATGGCGGCCATCAATGTCGCCGACCTCGGCATTACAGCCATGCGGCCGAGGCGCGCCGTCACCGGGGGGCTCGTTTTGGAGATCCCGGGAGCACAGGGCTCGGCCCAGGCTGCCGCCCTCAAGTCGAGGCTTGCGGAGCAGCTAGGGGGCACGGGCATTAAAGTCCACTGCCCCCAGAAAATGGCCGAGTTCCGCGTGTGCGGACTGACGGAGTTGGCGTCGGAGGAGGCGGTGCGGGGGGCGATAGCGGCCCAGGGCGCGTGTTCGGCCGAGGATGTCTCGGTCGGCGAAAGGCGCCGCGACGCGACCGGGCTCTTCACCCTGTGGGTCCGCAGTCCCGTGGCGGCTGCTGCCAAGCTTTTAAAGGCGACCACGATTATCGTGGACTCGCTTGCGGCCCGCGTGGTACCGTTGGTGCAGCGGAAGCTACAATGCTTCCGCTGCCTAGAATTCGGCCACGTGCAGGCCAAGTGCAGCAGCCCCACGGATAGGAGGCACTTGTGCTACCGGTGCGGCGGGGAGGGACACACGGCGCGACGTTGCGTCGCCCCGCCTAAATGCCCGCTTTGCGCCGGTGCCGGCCTACCTTGCGGACACCGAATGGGGGGCCCGGCGTGCTGCCCCCCGGCGAGAACGCCACGGCGTGGGAGAGAAGGGGGAACGGGGACGACGGCGGCGCCGTCGGCGCCCGAGACCGCCCCCCCTGTGCCGCCGGAGGCGCCGGAGACCATGGAGACCAGCGTCTTGGCCTCCACATCATCCGGTCCCGGCGCCGGCAAGAGGAAGGATCGCGGCGATTCGGACTCCCCGACAGACGATGTTCTGTCTCCGGAACCCGGGGGGTCTCCCGCACCGGTGAGGAAGAAGAAGGGGAAAAAGCGGGGGGGCGGCCCAGCCCCCCCTGCCAGCGACCCACCGACGGGAGGCCGCGAGTCCTTTCTCAAGGTGGGGGGGGACGTGGCGCCGACAAGCGTGCCGGTGGTGAGCGAGGAGGAGGCACGTGGCCTGATCCGCTCCATAGCGGAGTCGTACGGAGGAGGGCCCGCCTCCTCGCAAGAGCCACGGGAAGAGATCGGGAGTTCCCTAGATGATGGGGAAGCAGCCCGACCCGAGCAGAATCCGGAGGAGGCCGGCGACGCTTCGTAATGCCTCGCGGCCCTCCGGTTCTGCTAGCGAACCTCAACCACTCCATGCGGGCGCACGATCTGCTGGAGCAGACTCGCATGGAGTTGGGGGTCGGGCTGGTCGTCGCCGCCGAGCCGTATCCGCTACCGGACCAACATTACCGGTCCACCAACCCGGATCGGCAGGTGGCGATGACGTGGAGCGTGGGAAGGGGTTCCCCGCCGTGCTCGGTCGCCCGGCACGGTCGGGGGTGGATGGCTGCCACGTGGGGGGAGTTCCTTGCGGTGGGCTGCTATTTCGCGCCGAGGCTTTCCGTCCCGGAGTTCGAGGATCGGCTACTAGAGCTGGGGGCGTACGTCGCCACACAGCGGGCTCAGCCGATCATCCTGATGGGGGACTTCAACGCTCACGCTGTTGAGTGGGGGTCCCCTAGGACGGACTCTAGGGGCGAGGCGCTGCTCGAGTGGGCAGAGGCTTTGGGGTTCGTATTGAAGAACCCCTTCGCAGTTACGACGTTCCGCGGGTCGCGGGGAGAGTCGGTAATCGACTTGATCTGGGTCAACCCCGCGGCCGTATCCCGGACGTCGAACTGCTGGGTAGCGGAGGATGTGGAGCCTGGCTCTGACCACATGTATGTCATGATGGCCACCTCCCTCCCCGCTGCCCCGCCTGCCCCTCGAGCGAACGGGCGGCCCCCGCACTGGGCGCTGAAGGAGCTGGACGTTCGCGCGGCCCAACTCGCGTCCTCCGTCGTCGCCTGGCCTCCTTTGCCGGGCGACGTCCTCGACGACCCCGTTGCGGGCGCCCTTTGGTTCCGCCGCGCGCTGCAGGGAATCTGCGACGCCACCATGCCGCGGACCGGGGCGCCTGGTGGGGGTCGGAGGTCGACGTACTGGTGGACTCCGGAGATCGCGCGTCTCCGAGCGGAGAATCTTCTCGCGCGTCGCCAGTACGTCAAGGCCCGTCGCCGAGATCCGCGGCGGGTCACGGAGGACAGGCTCCGGGAGCTGCGTTCCGCCTTTTCGGCGGCGCGCAGGCTGCTCCGCGGAACCATTGCCCGGGCTAAGGCCGAGTCGCACGACCAATTCATCGCGACTCTCAACCAGGATCCGTGGGGGCGTCCGTACAAGGCCGTGTCCTTAAAACTAGGCCCGCGGGCGCCCCCGATCACGGAAGGCCTGGATCCCCGGTTCCTCACCGAGGTACTGTCGGCGCTATTTCCCCCTCCCCTTGTACCCGGGGAGGACGGCGCCGACGAGTCCGGGGATCCGTGGTTGGCCAGGGGCGTCGCCGCACTTGACGCCCCGAGGGTCAGCGATGAGGAGCTCGCGTCCTCGATCGCGCGTATGTGCGAGAGGAACGCGGCTCCGGGTCCCGACGGCGTGCCCGGGCGGGTTTGGGCCTGCGCGATCAGCGCCCTGGGAGACGGACTCAGACGGCTCTTCGATGCCGTACTGGGATCCGGCAGGTTCCCCCCTGCGTGGAAGGAGGCGAGGCTCGTGCTGCTCCGGAAGCCCGGTAAGCCCGCGGAGTCACCCTCGTCTTACCGGCCGATCTGTCTGCTGGACGAGGCGGGCAAGCTCCTGGAAAGGATCATAGCTGCCCGCCTCTGCGGACACCTGGAGACCATTGGCCCGGATCTGAACGACCGCCAATTCGGCTTTCGTCGGCAGCGATCGACCATGGACGCTATCCATCTGGTTCGGTCGTTGTCGCGCCGGGCGGTCGAGGGAGGCGGTGTGAGCGTGGCGGTGTCGCTAGACATCGCCAACGCGTTCAATACCGTCTCCTGGGCGGCGATCGAGCGGGCGCTTTTATATCATAACGTCCCGCTCTATTTGCGCCGCCTGATCCGGGACTACCTCCGTGGAAGGGTGGTCTCCTTCGTCGGCCGGGACGGGGACGGGGTGACCGATGTGCACCGCGGCGTACCGCAGGGGTCCGTTCTGGGACCCCTGCTTTGGAACCTGGCGTACGACGCGGTGCTGCGGGTGGAAATGCCGTCGCCGCGGGTGTCGTTGGTTTGTTATGCCGACGACACGCTGGTGGTGGCATCCGGGCAGAAGTGGGCAGCGGCGATCGGCCTCGCCGAGGAGGCACTGCGGCGCGTCGTCGCCTCGATCGGGACGCTCGGTCTGCGAGTCGCCTTTCACAAGACGGAGGCGATGTGGCTCGCGGACAGGGTTGGGAGTGGTATCCCCAACAGAGCGTCCCTTAGGATCGGGGATGCCTGCATAAGGGTCGGCCGCTCCATGAAATACCTCGGGCTGACCCTTGACACCTACTGGCGCTTTACGCGCCACTTCAAGACCCTCGGCCCCCGACTAGAGAGGCAGGTGTTTGCCTTCGGGCGAATAATGCCCAATCTCGGGGGCCCTCATGAGGGAGTTCGGCACTTGTATGTGACGGTCGTCCGGTCCATGGCGCTGTATGGCGCGCCTATATGGGCCGGCGACCTGGAGGACTGTCGCGTGGGGCGGGAACTCCTCGCCAGAGTTCACCGCCGCGCGGTCCTCCGAGCCGTGCGATCGTATCGCATGGTGTCACATGCCGAACTGTCCGCGCTCGGTGGATCTCCCCCCTTCCATCTACTCGCGGAGATGGAGGCGGAAGTCTACTCCGCCTCCCGCGACCTCCGCGAGGCTGGGAATCCACCGGCGGATGGACTCGAAGTGGCGCGTGGCCAGGCCCGGCAACGGATGACAGCCAAATGGCTGGAATGGCTCGCCCTCCCCGAACATCGGGAGGGCCGCGTTGTCGGGGCGCTCCTGCCCATCATGGACGAATGGGTAGGGCGTGGGTGTGGCAGGCTGACCTTCCGCCTGACGCAGATGATCACCGGTGTGGGGTGTTTCGGTGATTTTCTGTGTCGCATCGGGCGGGAGGAGACGTCGCGCTGCTGGTCGTGCGACAGGGGCGACGAGGACTCGGCGGACCATACCTTGGCATGGTGCCGGGAATGGTTGGATGACCGCCGGGTCCTGGAGGCGCGGATGGGCCCCGATCTCTCGCTGCCGACAGTCGTGCGTCGGATGGCGGGAGACGGGGCGTGTTGGGCCGCGATGTCCCTCTTCGCCGAGGAAGTGATGAGGGAGAAAGAAGAGGCGGAGAGGGACAGGGAGCTGGCGGGGCACCCGTCTCGCATGGCGGCTCCCCGGAGGCGGGTGCGGCGTAGATGACCCTGAGCCGGGGGAGATTGTGCAGCGACGCAATAACATCGCGTCGCTCCGCTCCCCCGTTGGCTCAGGGATTCGCCGCCGGCTCCCATAGGGCGGGAGCGGGAAGGGAGGTGGAGATGCCACCTCCCCCTCAGAGACCGGGAGGGGGTGGCCTGGGAAGGGGGGCGCGGTGTGCCGAGTAGGCCAAATAATATCACCGCGCCCCAAGAATAGCCGCCGCCACATAATTGTGGTCGTGGCGGCGACTGAGGGGTGGCTCAGAGGGGGCCCATATATCAAGGGCCCCCCCCAGTGGAGCGGCTAAACCTGCCGCTCCGGGTTGCGCGATCGAGTTCGTGGGGCGAATGGGCGGCCGTGTCGGGCCGCTCCAATGGCAAAGCCCGCCGCGCGCTTGGAACGTTAATTTATTCCCCAAGTTCGCGCGGCGATGGAGCGGCCCTACGCATACACGGCCGGCTAGAACCTTCGCCCCTGCCCGGCCGCGACCTCACAACATCTTGGTCGCGCCCGGGTAGTAACTCGGTCGCGGGGTCGTGGGGTGGGGGTGCCGGGGGGCACCACCCGCCCTAGCAGCAGCGACCGGAGACGGCGCGGACGTGTGATCCGTCGCGCGCCGTCGGAGTTTCGGAAACCGGGGGGAGGATTCAACTCCCCCCAGGGAAGACCCCGAATCGGGGCTGGCGCGGAGCAATGCATTATGCGCAAGAGGGGGAGGCAAGCGGACGTATCGCTCGCTTGCTCCCGCATGAAGTCCTCCCCCTCGGGCGCGCGGCTCCGCGCCTGAGGCAGATCACCTCGGTGGTTTTAGTGGGTTCGAGTCCCACATAACCCCTGACCCTCCCCCGAGGGTCGGGGGTATCCGTGGGGATTTCCACCGAGTTAACAAAAAAAAAAAAAAAAAAAAAAGGTTAGGTTAGGTGCGGGAGCGGGAAGGGAGGTGGAGATGCCACCTCCCCCTCAGAGACCGGGAGGGGGTGGCCTGGGAAGGGGGGCGCGGTGTGCCGAGTAGGCCAAATAATATCACCGCGCCCCAAGAATAGCCGCCGCCACATAATTGTGGTCGTGGCGGCGACTGAGGGGTGGCTCAGAGGGGGCCCATATATCAAGGGCCCCCCCCAGTGGAGCGGCTAAACCTGCCGCTCCGGGTTGCGCGATCGAGTTCGTGGGGCGAATGGGCGGCCGTGTCGGGCCGCTCCAATGGCAAAGCCCGCCGCGCGCTTGGAACGTTAATTTATTCCTCAAGTTCGCGCGGCGATGGAGCGGCCCTACGCATACACGGCCGGCTAGAACCTTCGCCCCCGCCCGGCCGCGACCTCACAACATCTTGGTCGCGCCCGGGTAGTAACTCGGTCGCGGGGTCGTGGGGTGGGGGTGCCGGGGGGCACCACCCGCCCTAGCAGCAGCGACCGGAGACGGCGCGGACGTGTGATCCGTCGCGCGCCGTCGGAGTTTCGGAAACCGGGGGGAGGATTCAACTCCCCCCAGGGAAGACCCCGAATCGGGGCTGGCGCGGAGCAATGCATTATGCGCAAGAGGGGGAGGCAAGCGGACGTATCGCTCGCTTGCTCCCGCATGAAGTCCTCCCCCTCGGGCGCGCGGCTCCGCGCCTGAGGCAGATCACCTCGGTGGTTTTAGTGGGTTCGAGTCCCACATAACCCCTGACCCTCCCCCGAGGGTCGGGGGTATCCGTGGGGATTTCCACCGAGTTAACAAAAAAAAAAAAAAAAAAAAAAAAAAAAAAAAAAAAAAAAGGTTAGGTTAGGTCCCTCTCTGGGGTCGACCACCTTGACGTGGTGAGAGGGCAGTAGGGCGGTGGCTATGCTCCGTGTCGGGCGGTAGAGTTGGGTACCTGTTCCCTTCGCTTCCGGCCGGCAGGGGGTGCGGCCGTCCTAGCCAAGAGTCGACCATCCCAAGGAACACTTACACGCATCGCGGGTTCGTGGGGGGGGGCCGGTGGGCCCTCCCCGTTTCTTCGCTTACGGGGGGCCGGGTGGGGCCTTCCGGCCTGTCCTCGGACCGGCGATGCACTTACACAACACACTCCTTACACATACACATCCTTTCCCCTTTGCGTAGTTTCTGGGAGCCGCCGGGCGGGGGGCCGTCGCCCTTTAAGACACTTTTATGGAATGGACAAAATAGAAGAAGCCTCGGAACCTACGCCGCTATCGGGGGGTAATCGCCCGACTCAGTTTGGCCCAGTCAGCAGCCACTCTGAAGTAAGACATCAGACTGATGACGCCGAGTTGGTGCCTCGGACCGGCGTCACTGGTGATGGGGAGGGTATGTTGCCACCCCACCCAGAAGAAGCCACAGAAGCAGGACTGGCTTTTTATCACTCCATGGACGACGAGTTTATGAACAGAGAGAGAGAGGGTTCCGGATGTGGGGGTGGCAATCCAGCCACTTCCCACGAAGGGCCCTCGAGCGCTGAGGGCGGTTCGATCGCGGACTCGGGGACACTTGTTGCTCCCGAGATCCTGCGGGTCCGTCGCGCAGACACCGCTACGGAGGCGGATCGGGCGGAGAGCCCGACGTTCGCAGCCTCGGAGGCGGAGTGGGAGGACGTCGTGAGCGAGACGCCTAACATCTCGCGCTCACGGATCGGGGGTGCTCCGCGTACGGCGCCACTTAACACCAGAGGTGTGCCGTACGTGAGGAGCGTGGAGCTGAAGGCGACCGCGGAGGTCCGACAGTTGCTCGGGCTCCACAAGGAGGTCGCCGAGCTCCTGAGCCGGCTGGACTCGAGCGCCGTGTCCATCGCGCCGTCGTCGCGAGGCGCGTCGCCCGCCGGCTCTGCCCGGTCGGGGGTGTCAACGCTGCGCGCTGGCTTGACGCCCGGGGAGCCCCTCGTCGTGTTGGAGAGGTGCGACGCGCTCGTGGCGACTGACGAGCCAGTCGTGATCTCCTCCGACGACGAGGAGGAGGGAGGAAGGCTGGGCACCGCGGTGCTCGGGCCGTCGGGGGGGGGCGTCGTGGAGGCGCCCGCGGACGCCGCGGGGACGACCATGGAGGTCGACGCCCCGACTGATGGCGAGAGTGACGGCGGCGGTTCCGTCGTGGGGAGAGTGCGGCGTGAAGGTGAGGCCGGGGCTCGCCGCCGAATCGAGTCGGGCACGGAGGAGGACGGCCCTGCTGGGTCCGGTGACGTCGGTGCGGGCTGCCTGGACGCCCCCTTGCCGTCTTCTGACGGGGGCACCGACACGGGCGCGAGACCCGGCTTTGTCCCGGGCAAGCGGGGAAGGAAGCCCGGGGTTTGGACGGACCCAAAAAGGTTGGGTCCAGGAATGAAAGCCCTACCGACACGGTCGGAGCTCCGCGACTGGGCAGAGACGATGTCGGTGGGCGGTCTTGCGGGACAGGCGCAGCGAGAGCTGGACGCGGTCGCCGCGACTATCAGCGCGGCGAAACATCTGAAGACAACAGATACGCGCGCTGTTAGGATCGCGATTAGGCGCGCGTCCGCTCTCGCGGCAGAATTGACCGGCAGAGCCGAGAGGGGCGAGAACCCCGATAAGCCGGCACGGGAGGTGGTGTTCCGCCAGGGGATGTGGGAAATCAAATCCCACAAGCTGGCGACGCAGGTGCGGGCCCTGACGGCACAGGCCCATACACTGGGAGAGTGCCTGCATGTCAGGGAGAGGGAACTGGAGTTCCTGCGCGGAAAATACGCCCGCCTAGAAACGCGGGCGTCCCTCAAAGGTGTGGACGTGACGGAGTCGGAGGCTATGTCCTTCCATCCGTCCGTCCCCCTTCCAACACGCGCGGAGCTCCTCCCGCCCTGTTTGCCCCCCTGGACGGACGCCGGTGCCCCGCCACCACCATCATCGGTGGCTACTCCGGGGCCCTTATCGGCTGCGAGGCCCGATCCCCTTCCCGACGAGGCGGCCGGGGGCGGCTCCGGCGTCAAGAAGAAGAAGAAGAGGAGACGGGAGGCGTCACCTCCGCCCTCGACTCCGATCTTGGACCCTCCATCCCGAGGCGCCGGTGCCGCTACTGCCGAGCAGCCGTGGGACGCCGTGTTGCGCCGGATGGAGGAGCTGGAGAGACGGGTAGATTCGCGTCTCCTGGCCCTGGGCAAGGTCCTGGGTCGTGGGGGGTCGACGCTGGGGTCGGCTGTTGGGGTCGGGGCTGAGACCCCTTCCCGTGAGGAGAAGAAGGAGGCCGGGAAGCAGACGGGTGCCGGCGGGTCCGCTGCGGGGCCGACGGGTGTGCCTGTGGGCGCATCGGGGGCTGGTCTCCCCGCGCCGCCGCCTTCTTCTCAAAAGAAGAAGGCCGGGCTGCTCCCGGCTGTTAAGGCTGGGAAGGAGAAGAAGGGGTCGCCGGGGGCTGGTCCCTTGTCTGGTGCTGTGGGGAGTGGGGCGGGTACTTCGTCCCAGCTGACCCCCACGCAAATCAGGCGGCGGCGTAGGAAGGCAGCGAGAGCTGCCAAAAGGGCGGCTGCGACCGCTGCCGCGTCCGGTGTGCGGGCCGCGGACCCTGGGACACAGGCTGCTTCTCGGAGCACCTGGGCCCAGGTCGTCGGCCGCGGGGCCAAGAAGAAGGCGGCGAAAGCGGCGGCCGGGAGCGGCGGTAAGGGAGGGGCAGGTAAGGGGGCTGCGGCTACGTCGGCTCCCCAACGGTCTGGTGTGCCCGGACCAGCCCCGGTTGCGATCCCGCGTACCCCCAGAACTGCGGCGGTGGCCATCACCGCCCCTGCTGGGAGGGAGGAGGAATTCTCCACGCGGGTTGCTGGCGCGATGGCGGCCATCAAGGTCGCCGACCTCGGCATTGCATCCATGCGACCGAGGCGCGCCGTCACCGGGGGACTGGTCCTTGAGATCTCCGGATCTCAGGGCTCGGCCAAAGCTGCCGCCCTCAAAGCGAGGCTCGTGGAGCAGCTGGGGGACACCGGCATAAAGGTGCATTGCCCCCAAAAGATGGCCGAGTTCCGGGTGTGCGGCCTGACGGAGCTGGCGTCCGTGGAGGCGGTGCGGGGTGCGATCGCGACCCAGGGGGCCTGCGCGGCAGAGGACGTCTCGGTGGGCGAGAAGCGCCGGGACGCTGCCGGGCTTTTCTCCCTCTGGGTTCGCGGGCCCGTGGCGGCTGCTGCCAGGCTCATCAAGGCGACCACGATAGTCGTGGATTCGCTGGTGGCCCGCGTGGTGCCCCTCGCGCAGCGGAGGCTGCAGTGCTTCCGCTGCCTCGAGTTTGGCCACGTACAGGCCAAGTGCAGCAGCCCCACCATCAGGAGCGGCCTATGTTACCGTTGCGGTAACGAGGGACACGTGGCGCGCTCCTGCGTGGCCGCCCCCCGCTGCCCGCTCTGTGCGGCGGCTGGGCTCCCCAGCGGTCACAGGATGGGTGGTCCGGCCTGTCGGCCCCCCGCTGCGGTTCGTCCTGGGACCCAGAGGCCGAAATCCGCCCCGGCGCCGGCCGGGGCTCGCCCTCTCCCGCCTTCGGGCGATTCCCCCGCGCTCGCCGTGTCTCCCCCAACCGCGACCTCGTCGATGGAGACCGACCCCCTGGCCTCAACATCCATGGCCGGGGCTGGCGCTGGCAAGAGGAAGGATCGCGAGGAGTCGGATCCTCCGACTAGCGATGCCCCTTCGCTGGTGCCCAGGGGGTCTCCCAAGGCCCCGAAGAAGAAGAAGAAGGAGAAAGGGGGGAGCAACCCAGGGCTCCTCTCTGGGGGGCCTCAGCTGGTCGGACGGGAGGCCTTCCTGAAGGACAGTGGGGTCCCTTCACCGGCGGGTGGAGCGGCGGGGGATGTGGGGAGCGAGGAGGCGCGCGGACTGGCGCGCTCGGTCGCGGCGTCGTTCGGGGGTGGTTCCCACCTCCCAGACGACGGGACGGAGAGTCTCGGGCCCCCCAGTACCATCGGGGATGTGGCCCGACCCGCGGGAGTGTCGGAGGAGGCCGACGTTAACAACGTGTAATGTCACGAGGCCCTCCGATACTACTCGCGAACCTCAACCACTCCATGCGAGCGCACGACCTGCTGGAGCAGGCTCGCGTGGAGTTGGGGGTCGGGCTGGCCGTCGTCGCCGAGCCGTATCCGCTGGAGGACCGATGCTTTCGGTCCACCAACCCGGATCGGCAAGTGGCGATGACGTGGGAGGTGGGAAGAGGCGCCCCGCCGTGTTCGGTCGCCCAACATGGGCGGGGCTGGATGGCCGTGAAGTGGGGGAATCTCCTCGTGGTAGGCTGCTACCTGGCGCCTAGGTTGACCGCCCCGGAGTTCGAGGACCGGTTGAGCGAGGTGGGGGCTTTTCTCGCCCCCCAATTAGCTCGGCCGGTGGTCCTATTGGGGGATTTCAACGCCCACGCTCGCGAGTGGGGCGCCCCCAGGACGGATCTCCGGGGCGAGGCGCTGCTCGAGTGGGCAGAGGCAATGGGGTTCATCTTAAAGAACCCCTACGCAGTCACGACGTTCCGCGGGCCGCGGGGCGAGTCGGTCATCGACCTCGTCTGGGTTAACCCCGCGGCTGCGGCGTTGACGTCGGACTGCTGGGTGGCGGAGGATTCGGAGCCAGGTTCGGATCACATGTATGTGATGCTGGCCACCTCCGCTGCCCCGCCTGCCCCTCGAGCCGGTAGACAGCCGCCGCGTTGGGCGCTCAAGCAGTTCGATGCTGGCGCGGCCCAGTTGGCGTCCTCCGTTGTCGCCTGGCCTCCCTTGCCGGGCGACATCCTCGACGACCCCGTTGCTGGCGCCCTTTGGCTCCGGCGCGCGTTGCAGTCGGTCTGCGACGCGACTATGCCGCGAGCCTGTGCGCCGGGTGGGGGTCGGAGGTCGGTGTACTGGTGGTCGACGGAGATCGCGGATCTCCGCGCAGCGAGTCTGCGGGCTCGGCGCCAGTACACCAAAGCCCGCCGTTGGGATCGACGGCGGATCACGGAGGACCGGCTCCAGGAGCTGCGCTCCGCGTTTTCTGCGGCGCACAGAGAGCTCCGTGGGGCCATAGCCCGGGCTAAGACCCGTTCGTGTGACGAGTTCCTCGCGACCCTCAACGAGGACCCTTGGGGGCGCCCGTACAAGGCCGTGTCGATCAAACTCGGACCTTGGGCGCCCCCTGTGACAGAGGGCCTCGAACCCCGGCTTCTCCTCGAAGTCCTGTCGGCGCTATTCCCCCCTCCCCATGTTCCTGGGGAGGGTGGCGTCGACGGGTCGGGAGACCCGGGGTTGACTTGGGGCACCGATATCGCGGATGCCCCGAGGGTCACGGAGGAGGAGCTCGCTTCCGCGGTGCAGCGAATGTGTAAGAAGAGCGCTGCGCCCGGACCGGACGGGGTGCCTGGGCGAGCCTGGGCCTGCGCAATGGGCGCCCTGGGGGATGGCCTCAGACGCGTGTGTGACGCCGCGCTGAGGACCGGGAGGTTCCCCCCGGCATGGAAAGAGGCGAGGTTGGTGCTGCTCCGGAAGCCCGGAAAGCCCGCGGAGTCGCCCTCGGCATACCGGCCGATATGTCTCCTGGACGAGGCGGGCAAGTTGCTAGAACGCGTTCTGGCTGCCCGCCTCCTGGACCACCTAGGAGCCGCGGAATTCCCGGATCTGTCCGACCGCCAATTCGGCTTTAGGCGGCAGCGATCGACGGTGGACGCCATATTGTTGGTCAGATCGCTGTCGCGCCGGGCGGTCGAGGGGGGCGGTGTGAGCGTGGCGGTGTCACTCGACATCGCGAACGCGTTTAACACCGTCTCCTGGGCGGCGATCGAGCGGGCGCTTCTCTACCATCGCGTCCCGCTCTACCTTCGTCGCCTGATCTGGGACTATCTCCGCGGCCGGGTGGTCTCCTACGTCGGCCGGGACGGGGACGGGGTGACTCACGTGCACCGCGGCGTGCCACAGGGGTCCGTTTTAGGGCCCCTGTTATGGAACTTGGCTTACGACGCGGTGCTGCGGGTGGAAATGCCATCGCCGGACGTCTCGCTTGTTTGTTACGCGGACGATACTCTGGTGGTGGCATCCGGGCAGCGATGGGTGGCGGCGCTTGACCTCGCGGAGAGGGCACTGCGACTTATCATCCCCGTGATAGGGGCGCTCGGTCTGCGAGTCGCCTTCGAAAAAACGGAGGCGATATGGCTCGCGGACAGGGTTGGGAGTGGTGTCCCCAACAGAGCGTCCCTGCGGGTCGGGGATGCCTGCATCCGGGTCGGCCGATCAATGAAATATCTCGGCCTGACCCTGGATACCTACTGGCGATTCACGCGCCACTTTCGGGTCCTGGGCCCCCGGTTGGAGCGACAGGTGTTCGCTTTTGCGCGCATCATGCCCAACCTGGGGGGCCCTCACGAGGCAGTTCGGCGACTATACGTGACGGTCGTCCGGTCCATGGCGCTCTACGGAGCCCCAGTGTGGGCCGGCGACCTGGAGGACTGTCGCGTCGGGCGAGAGCTCCTTGCCAGAGTTCATCGCCGCGCGGTCCTCCGTTCCGTGCGGGCGTACCGCACGGTGTCACACGCTGAGCTGTCGGCGCTGGCTGGGTCTCCTCCTTTCCATCTGCTCGCGGAGATGGAGGCGGAGGTTTACTTCGCCTCTCACGACCTCCGTGGAGCGAGGGACCCGCTGGCGCCGGAGGGACCCGAGGCGCGGGGCCAGGCCCGGCGACGCATGGGAGCCAAATGGATCGAGTGGCTCTCCCTCCCCGAACATCGGGAGGGACGCGTCGTCGGGGCGCTCCTGCCCAGTCTCGGTGAATGGGTGGGGCGCAGGTATGGCAGGCTAACCTTCCGCCTGACGCAGATGATCACCGGAGTAGGGTGCTTCGGGGATTATCTGTGTCGCATAGGGCGGGAGGAGACGTCGCAGTGCCACAGCTGCGGCCGGGGCGTCGAGGACTCGGCGGAGCATACTCTGGCCAGCTGTCCGGAGTGGCAGGACGACCGCCGGGTCCTGGAGCTGCAGCTCGGTCCCGACCTCTCGCTGCCGACGGTCGTGCGTCGGATGGCGGAGGATCGGGACTGTTGGATGGCCGTCTCCTCCTTCTCCGAGGAAATCATGCTGGAGAAGGAGGAGGCAGAGAGGGACCGCGAGCGAGCGGGTCACCGACCCCGCCGCGCGGCTCCCCGCAGAAGGCGCGCTAGATGACCCGGGGCCGGGGGAGGCCGTGCGGCGACTTAGTTATGAAGGTCGCCCCGCTCCCCCGGTTAACACCAAGTAGGCCCCGGGCCGCGTCGTCGTCACTCCCCCGCAAGGGAGTGGGAAGGAGTGCCGCGCCCCATAACGGGTGCGGCACCGGCTCCCCCGTGCGCCCCCCCTGTGAGAGAGGGGGGTTCCGGCGTACGGGACGAGCTGAGCAGGAGAACGGGGGGCCCACGAAGTGAGGGCCCCCCCGGGGAGCGGCGATATATCTCGCCGCACCCGATAGAGCGATCGAGCTCGCGGGGCAAGTTGGGCGGCCGAAAGTGGGCCGCCCTGTAGGCACATTGCCATCCGCCCGTCCGAGGTGTCCATCGGTTGTTAACCGACTGCCTTGAGGGCCCCCTCGGGACGCGGCGTTTTGGGCGGTCCTTAAGGCCGTCAACGCCCCGGCCCGGTCGCGACGCAATATACCGTCGCGGCCCGGTAGTAGCTCGATCGTGGGGTCGTGGGGGGGGGCCGGTGGGCCCTCCCCGTTTCTTCGCTTACGGGGGGCCGGGTGGGGCCTTCCGGCCTGTCCTCGGACCGGCGATGCACTTACACAACACACTCCTTACACATACACATCCTTTCCCCTTTGCGTAGTTTCTGGGAGCCGCCGGGCGGGGGGCCGTCGCCCTTTAAGACACTTTTATGGAATGGACAAAATAGAAGAAGCCTCGGAACCTACGCCGCTATCGGGGGGTAATCGCCCGACTCAGTTTGGCCCAGTCAGCAGCCACTCTGAAGTAAGACATCAGACTGATGACGCCGAGTTGGTGCCTCGGACCGGCGTCACTGGTGATGGGGAGGGTATGTTGCCACCCCACCCAGAAGAAGCCACAGAAGCAGGACTGGCTTTTTATCACTCCATGGACGACGAGTTTATGAACAGAGAGAGAGAGGGTTCCGGATGTGGGGGTGGCAATCCAGCCACTTCCCACGAAGGGCCCTCGAGCGCTGAGGGCGGTTCGATCGCGGACTCGGGGACACTTGTTGCTCCCGAGATCCTGCGGGTCCGTCGCGCAGACACCGCTACGGAGGCGGATCGGGCGGAGAGCCCGACGTTCGCAGCCTCGGAGGCGGAGTGGGAGGACGTCGTGAGCGAGACGCCTAACATCTCGCGCTCACGGATCGGGGGTGCTCCGCGTACGGCGCCACTTAACACCAGAGGTGTGCCGTACGTGAGGAGCGTGGAGCTGAAGGCGACCGCGGAGGTCCGACAGTTGCTCGGGCTCCACAAGGAGGTCGCCGAGCTCCTGAGCCGGCTGGACTCGAGCGCCGTGTCCATCGCGCCGTCGTCGCGAGGCGCGTCGCCCGCCGGCTCTGCCCGGTCGGGGGTGTCAACGCTGCGCGCTGGCTTGACGCCCGGGGAGCCCCTCGTCGTGTTGGAGAGGTGCGACGCGCTCGTGGCGACTGACGAGCCAGTCGTGATCTCCTCCGACGACGAGGAGGAGGGAGGAAGGCTGGGCACCGCGGTGCTCGGGCCGTCGGGGGGGGGCGTCGTGGAGGCGCCCGCGGACGCCGCGGGGACGACCATGGAGGTCGACGCCCCGACTGATGGCGAGAGTGACGGCGGCGGTTCCGTCGTGGGGAGAGTGCGGCGTGAAGGTGAGGCCGGGGCTCGCCGCCGAATCGAGTCGGGCACGGAGGAGGACGGCCCTGCTGGGTCCGGTGACGTCGGTGCGGGCTGCCTGGACGCCCCCTTGCCGTCTTCTGACGGGGGCACCGACACGGGCGCGAGACCCGGCTTTGTCCCGGGCAAGCGGGGAAGGAAGCCCGGGGTTTGGACGGACCCAAAAAGGTTGGGTCCAGGAATGAAAGCCCTACCGACACGGTCGGAGCTCCGCGACTGGGCAGAGACGATGTCGGTGGGCGGTCTTGCGGGACAGGCGCAGCGAGAGCTGGACGCGGTCGCCGCGACTATCAGCGCGGCGAAACATCTGAAGACAACAGATACGCGCGCTGTTAGGATCGCGATTAGGCGCGCGTCCGCTCTCGCGGCAGAATTGACCGGCAGAGCCGAGAGGGGCGAGAACCCCGATAAGCCGGCACGGGAGGTGGTGTTCCGCCAGGGGATGTGGGAAATCAAATCCCACAAGCTGGCGACGCAGGTGCGGGCCCTGACGGCACAGGCCCATACACTGGGAGAGTGCCTGCATGTCAGGGAGAGGGAACTGGAGTTCCTGCGCGGAAAATACGCCCGCCTAGAAACGCGGGCGTCCCTCAAAGGTGTGGACGTGACGGAGTCGGAGGCTATGTCCTTCCATCCGTCCGTCCCCCTTCCAACACGCGCGGAGCTCCTCCCGCCCTGTTTGCCCCCCTGGACGGACGCCGGTGCCCCGCCACCACCATCATCGGTGGCTACTCCGGGGCCCTTATCGGCTGCGAGGCCCGATCCCCTTCCCGACGAGGCGGCCGGGGGCGGCTCCGGCGTCAAGAAGAAGAAGAAGAGGAGACGGGAGGCGTCACCTCCGCCCTCGACTCCGATCTTGGACCCTCCATCCCGAGGCGCCGGTGCCGCTACTGCCGAGCAGCCGTGGGACGCCGTGTTGCGCCGGATGGAGGAGCTGGAGAGACGGGTAGATTCGCGTCTCCTGGCCCTGGGCAAGGTCCTGGGTCGTGGGGGGTCGACGCTGGGGTCGGCTGTTGGGGTCGGGGCTGAGACCCCTTCCCGTGAGGAGAAGAAGGAGGCCGGGAAGCAGACGGGTGCCGGCGGGTCCGCTGCGGGGCCGACGGGTGTGCCTGTGGGCGCATCGGGGGCTGGTCTCCCCGCGCCGCCGCCTTCTTCTCAAAAGAAGAAGGCCGGGCTGCTCCCGGCTGTTAAGGCTGGGAAGGAGAAGAAGGGGTCGCCGGGGGCTGGTCCCTTGTCTGGTGCTGTGGGGAGTGGGGCGGGTACTTCGTCCCAGCTGACCCCCACGCAAATCAGGCGGCGGCGTAGGAAGGCAGCGAGAGCTGCCAAAAGGGCGGCTGCGACCGCTGCCGCGTCCGGTGTGCGGGCCGCGGACCCTGGGACACAGGCTGCTTCTCGGAGCACCTGGGCCCAGGTCGTCGGCCGCGGGGCCAAGAAGAAGGCGGCGAAAGCGGCGGCCGGGAGCGGCGGTAAGGGAGGGGCAGGTAAGGGGGCTGCGGCTACGTCGGCTCCCCAACGGTCTGGTGTGCCCGGACCAGCCCCGGTTGCGATCCCGCGTACCCCCAGAACTGCGGCGGTGGCCATCACCGCCCCTGCTGGGAGGGAGGAGGAATTCTCCACGCGGGTTGCTGGCGCGATGGCGGCCATCAAGGTCGCCGACCTCGGCATTGCATCCATGCGACCGAGGCGCGCCGTCACCGGGGGACTGGTCCTTGAGATCTCCGGATCTCAGGGCTCGGCCAAAGCTGCCGCCCTCAAAGCGAGGCTCGTGGAGCAGCTGGGGGACACCGGCATAAAGGTGCATTGCCCCCAAAAGATGGCCGAGTTCCGGGTGTGCGGCCTGACGGAGCTGGCGTCCGTGGAGGCGGTGCGGGGTGCGATCGCGACCCAGGGGGCCTGCGCGGCAGAGGACGTCTCGGTGGGCGAGAAGCGCCGGGACGCTGCCGGGCTTTTCTCCCTCTGGGTTCGCGGGCCCGTGGCGGCTGCTGCCAGGCTCATCAAGGCGACCACGATAGTCGTGGATTCGCTGGTGGCCCGCGTGGTGCCCCTCGCGCAGCGGAGGCTGCAGTGCTTCCGCTGCCTCGAGTTTGGCCACGTACAGGCCAAGTGCAGCAGCCCCACCATCAGGAGCGGCCTATGTTACCGTTGCGGTAACGAGGGACACGTGGCGCGCTCCTGCGTGGCCGCCCCCCGCTGCCCGCTCTGTGCGGCGGCTGGGCTCCCCAGCGGTCACAGGATGGGTGGTCCGGCCTGTCGGCCCCCCGCTGCGGTTCGTCCTGGGACCCAGAGGCCGAAATCCGCCCCGGCGCCGGCCGGGGCTCGCCCTCTCCCGCCTTCGGGCGATTCCCCCGCGCTCGCCGTGTCTCCCCCAACCGCGACCTCGTCGATGGAGACCGACCCCCTGGCCTCAACATCCATGGCCGGGGCTGGCGCTGGCAAGAGGAAGGATCGCGAGGAGTCGGATCCTCCGACTAGCGATGCCCCTTCGCTGGTGCCCAGGGGGTCTCCCAAGGCCCCGAAGAAGAAGAAGAAGGAGAAAGGGGGGAGCAACCCAGGGCTCCTCTCTGGGGGGCCTCAGCTGGTCGGACGGGAGGCCTTCCGGAAGGACAGTGGGGTCCCTTCACCGGCGGGTGGAGCGGCGGGGGATGTGGGGAGCGAGGAGGCGCGCGGACTGGCGCGCTCGGTCGCGGCGTCGTTCGGGGGTGGTTCCCACCTCCCAGACGACGGGACGGAGAGTCTCGGGCCCCCCAGTACCATCGGGGATGTGGCCCGACCCGCGGGAGTGTCGGAGGAGGCCGACGTTAACAACGTGTAATGTCACGAGGCCCTCCGATACTACTCGCGAACCTCAACCACTCCATGCGAGCGCACGACCTGCTGGAGCAGGCTCGCGTGGAGTTGGGGGTCGGGCTGGCCGTCGTCGCCGAGCCGTATCCGCTGGAGGACCGATGCTTTCGGTCCACCAACCCGGATCGGCAAGTGGCGATGACGTGGGAGGTGGGAAGAGGCGCCCCGCCGTGTTCGGTCGCCCAACATGGGCGGGGCTGGATGGCCGTGAAGTGGGGGAATCTCCTCGTGGTAGGCTGCTACCTGGCGCCTAGGTTGACCGCCCCGGAGTTCGAGGACCGGTTGAGCGAGGTGGGGGCTTTTCTCGCCCCCCAATTAGCTCGGCCGGTGGTCCTATTGGGGGATTTCAACGCCCACGCTCGCGAGTGGGGCGCCCCCAGGACGGATCTCCGGGGCGAGGCGCTGCTCGAGTGGGCAGAGGCAATGGGGTTCATCTTAAAGAACCCCTACGCAGTCACGACGTTCCGCGGGCCGCGGGGCGAGTCGGTCATCGACCTCGTCTGGGTTAACCCCGCGGCTGCGGCGTTGACGTCGGACTGCTGGGTGGCGGAGGATTCGGAGCCAGGTTCGGATCACATGTATGTGATGCTGGCCACCTCCGCTGCCCCGCCTGCCCCTCGAGCCGGTAGACAGCCGCCGCGTTGGGCGCTCAAGCAGTTCGATGCTGGCGCGGCCCAGTTGGCGTCCTCCGTTGTCGCCTGGCCTCCCTTGCCGGGCGACATCCTCGACGACCCCGTTGCTGGCGCCCTTTGGCTCCGGCGCGCGTTGCAGTCGGTCTGCGACGCGACTATGCCGCGAGCCTGTGCGCCGGGTGGGGGTCGGAGGTCGGTGTACTGGTGGTCGACGGAGATCGCGGATCTCCGCGCAGCGAGTCTGCGGGCTCGGCGCCAGTACACCAAAGCCCGCCGTTGGGATCGACGGCGGATCACGGAGGACCGGCTCCAGGAGCTGCGCTCCGCGTTTTCTGCGGCGCACAGAGAGCTCCGTGGGGCCATAGCCCGGGCTAAGACCCGTTCGTGTGACGAGTTCCTCGCGACCCTCAACGAGGACCCTTGGGGGCGCCCGTACAAGGCCGTGTCGATCAAACTCGGACCTTGGGCGCCCCCTGTGACAGAGGGCCTCGAACCCCGGCTTCTCCTCGAAGTCCTGTCGGCGCTATTCCCCCCTCCCCATGTTCCTGGGGAGGGTGGCGTCGACGGGTCGGGAGACCCGGGGTTGACTTGGGGCACCGATATCGCGGATGCCCCGAGGGTCACGGAGGAGGAACTCGCTTCCGCGGTGCAGCGAATGTGTAAGAAGAGCGCTGCGCCCGGACCGGACGGGGTGCCTGGGCGAGCCTGGGCCTGCGCAATGGGCGCCCTGGGGGATGGCCTCAGACGCGTGTGTGACGCCGCGCTGAGGACCGGGAGGTTCCCCCCGGCATGGAAAGAGGCGAGGTTGGTGCTGCTCCGGAAGCCCGGAAAGCCCGCGGAGTCGCCCTCGGCATACCGGCCGATATGTCTCCTGGACGAGGCGGGCAAGTTGCTAGAACGCGTTCTGGCTGCCCGCCTCCTGGACCACCTAGGAGCCGCGGAATTCCCGGATCTGTCCGACCGCCAATTCGGCTTTAGGCGGCAGCGATCGACGGTGGACGCCATATTGTTGGTCAGATCGCTGTCGCGCCGGGCGGTCGAGGGGGGCGGTGTGAGCGTGGCGGTGTCACTCGACATCGCGAACGCGTTTAACACCGTCTCCTGGGCGGCGATCGAGCGGGCGCTTCTCTACCATCGCGTCCCGCTCTACCTTCGTCGCCTGATCTGGGACTATCTCCGCGGCCGGGTGGTCTCCTACGTCGGCCGGGACGGGGACGGGGTGACTCACGTGCACCGCGGCGTGCCACAGGGGTCCGTTTTAGGGCCCCTGTTATGGAACTTGGCTTACGACGCGGTGCTGCGGGTGGAAATGCCATCGCCGGACGTCTCGCTTGTTTGTTACGCGGACGATACTCTGGTGGTGGCATCCGGGCAGCGATGGGTGGCGGCGCTTGACCTCGCGGAGAGGGCACTGCGACTTATCATCCCCGTGATAGGGGCGCTCGGTCTGCGAGTCGCCTTCGAAAAAACGGAGGCGATATGGCTCGCGGACAGGGTTGGGAGTGGTGTCCCCAACAGAGCGTCCCTGCGGGTCGGGGATGCCTGCATCCGGGTCGGCCGATCAATGAAATATCTCGGCCTGACCCTGGATACCTACTGGCGATTCACGCGCCACTTTCGGGTCCTGGGCCCCCGGTTGGAGCGACAGGTGTTCGCTTTTGCGCGCATCATGCCCAACCTGGGGGGCCCTCACGAGGCAGTTCGGCGACTATACGTGACGGTCGTCCGGTCCATGGCGCTCTACGGAGCCCCAGTGTGGGCCGGCGACCTGGAGGACTGTCGCGTCGGGCGAGAGCTCCTTGCCAGAGTTCATCGCCGCGCGGTCCTCCGTTCCGTGCGGGCGTACCGCACGGTGTCACACGCTGAGCTGTCGGCGCTGGCTGGGTCTCCTCCTTTCCATCTGCTCGCGGAGATGGAGGCGGAGGTTTACTTCGCCTCTCACGACCTCCGTGGAGCGAGGGACCCGCTGGCGCCGGAGGGACCCGAGGCGCGGGGCCAGGCCCGGCGACGCATGGGAGCCAAATGGATCGAGTGGCTCTCCCTCCCCGAACATCGGGAGGGACGCGTCGTCGGGGCGCTCCTGCCCAGTCTCGGTGAATGGGTGGGGCGCAGGTATGGCAGGCTAACCTTCCGCCTGACGCAGATGATCACCGGAGTAGGGTGCTTCGGGGATTATCTGTGTCGCATAGGGCGGGAGGAGACGTCGCAGTGCCACAGCTGCGGCCGGGGCGTCGAGGACTCGGCGGAGCATACTCTGGCCAGCTGTCCGGAGTGGCAGGACGACCGCCGGGTCCTGGAGCTGCAGCTCGGTCCCGACCTCTCGCTGCCGACGGTCGTGCGTCGGATGGCGGAGGATCGGGACTGTTGGATGGCCGTCTCCTCCTTCTCCGAGGAAATCATGCTGGAGAAGGAGGAGGCAGAGAGGGACCGCGAGCGAGCGGGTCACCGACCCCGCCGCGCGGCTCCCCGCAGAAGGCGCGCTAGATGACCCGGGGCCGGGGGAGGCCGTGCGGCGACTTAGTTATGAAGGTCGCCCCGCTCCCCCGGTTAACACCAAGTAGGCCCCGGGCCGCGTCGTCGTCACTCCCCCGCAAGGGAGTGGGAAGGAGTGCCGCGCCCCATAACGGGTGCGGCACCGGCTCCCCCGTGCGCCCCCCCTGTGAGAGAGGGGGGTTCCGGCGTACGGGACGAGCTGAGCAGGAGAACGGGGGGCCCACGAAGTGAGGGCCCCCCCGGGGAGCGGCGATATATCTCGCCGCACCCGATAGAGCGATCGAGCTCGCGGGGCAAGTTGGGCGGCCGAAAGTGGGCCGCCCTGTAGGCACATTGCCATCCGCCCGTCCGAGGTGTCCATCGGTTGTTAACCGACTGCCTTGAGGGCCCCCTCGGGACGCGGCGTTTTGGGCGGTCCTTAAGGCCGTCAACGCCCCGGCCCGGTCGCGACGCAATATACCGTCGCGGCCCGGTAGTAGCTCGATCGTGGGGTCGTGGGGCGGGGGTGCCGGGGGGCACCACCCGCCCTAGTAGCAGCGACCCCGGAAGAAGCGGCGCGGACGCGTGGTCCGTCGCGCGCCGCCAGCCCAGGAGAATATAGCTGGGGGAGGTCCATTAATACTCCCCCAGGGAAGACCCCGTTACGGGGCTGTCTTGCGCGGAGCTGCACGAAGCGCAGGGGGGGAGGGTTGCGAACGTATCGCTAGTTTGCTCTCGCGCCAAGTCCCTCCCCTCAGGCGCGCAGCTCCGCGCACGAGGTAGACCACCTTGGAGGTTTTAGTGGGTTCGAGTCCCACATAACCCCCTGCCCGCCCCCGCGGGTGGGGGGTATCCGTGGGGATTTCCTCCAAGTAAAAAAAAAAAAAAAAAAAAAAAAAAAAAAGGTTAGGTTAGGTCTCTCTCCAGTGCCGACCGCCTTGACGTGGCGAGAGGGCTCCGGGGTAGCGGCGACGCCCCACGTCGGGCGATATGAGGGGGCTCCGTTCCTCTTCTATCGGCCGTCGGGGGGTGCTGCTGCCCTGGCCAAGGGTCGGCAACCCCTGTGGAGCGTGCGCGATTCCGCGCGCCGTGGGCCCCGGGTAGGTTGGTGCTTCCTTCCTGCCCTGGGACCGCGGGGTGCGCGCGACGCCGCTCCACCCTCTTCTCCCAAATATCATCCGCGAACCCCGCTCGGGGTGGGCGCGATTCGGAGTTCCGTTCGAAGGTGGCCCTCGGGAGAAAAGGGGCATCACGGCCTCGCCCGAGCAGCGCGCGAGCACGGCGACGTGTGCGGGATGGCTACCAGGGTAGGGGAACGTCGTGGGGTTTCGTTCGGGGCGGGTACCCGCCCTTCTCTACCCCGGGAGGTTACGGCGACATATGTTCGTGCCCCCGGCCGAGGTAAGATTAGGGGGGATGATTCGTCGGGACGTTATGCGCAGCAAATATGCTGCGTGTTCTGCCGCCATCCGGGATGTTGGCTGGCCCGCGAAAACGGGGTGGGCTCGTTTGGGGCTTCGTTCGGGGAAGGGTTCCTCCTTTCTGTCAGCCCCGGGGAGCGCAAGGCGACAAGCGAAAGCTTATGTTCGGGCCACCGGCCTAGGCGGGCAGTTAGGGGATGACTCGCCGGGACGTTATACGTAGCAAGGCAGCTACGTGGGTTGCCACCATCCGGTATGTTGGTTGGCCCGCGAAAACGGGGTGGGTCCGTTTGGGGCTTCGATCGGGGAAGGGTTCCCGCCCCTACCGACCCCGGGCACGCGCGTACTGTACCCGGGCCCGGCCGAGGATGGTGGGGAGCGGATGAATTCGTCGGACGTCGCGCAGCTGTAGGGCTGCGTGGGGCGGCCACCTCCCGGTATGTTGGTTGGCCCGCGAGAATGGGGTGGGTCCGTTTGGGGCTTCGTTCGGGGAAGGGTTCCTCCTCTCTGCCAGCCCCGGGGAGTGCAAGGCGACAAGCGAAAGCTTTATGTTCGAGCCACCGGCCTAGGCGGGCAGTTAGGGGATGACTCGCCGGGACGTTATACGTAGCAAGGCAGCTGCGTGGGTTGCCACCATCCGGTATGTTGGTGAGCCCGCGGGGGGTTGGGGTGGGACGCAACTCCCTGGGTGGTAGTCAAACCAGATAGCTCCCCTATAGGGAGTTGTCTTCGGGTGGGTTACTTGGGTTTTATTTTCAGGTTCGGTCGCAAGAGGATGGGGGGCTTATTGGGATCTTCCGCGGACCCCGCTCGGGGTGGGCTTAGGTGGGGGTAGATTCGAAGGGGCCGAGGGTGGAATACCCCTCCAGAGACGACGGGAACTCGCCTGAGGGGGACACTAGCTCTCGGGCTGGAGTTACACCGGTCGTTCGTACTGTCGCTGGGGGGCCGGCTTCCGCGTCGCGGGGGTGGGGTGGGCGCTGCGTGACCGTAGGGCTACAAATCCGCGGGGTAGGGTAGGCGTAGCTCTCCTGAGACGACGGAAGTCTCACCTTCGGGTTGGGAGCAACGCCGTACGTCGGCTCGTCGCAGGAGGACTCGGCAACCGCGCGCGGGCTGCGGCTCCCTGCACGCTCGATGTGCAGGTAATATAATTGCTGATCGGCCGGGGGGTGGACGACTCGGGGGTGCGTCTAGGACATCGTGCTCCAACGTCCGCGGGGTGGGTAGGCGACAGTCCCTTCGAGACGACGGGAACTCGCCCGAGGGGGACACTAGCCCTCGGACTGGAGTTACACCGTATCGCCGGTTCGTCGCTGAGGGACTCGGCTTCCGCGAGCGGTGGGGGGTGGGGCGCACGCTACGGGGGCTGCGAGGGCGGTAGGACTGATGGGACCCCTATGGGAACCATCCTCTCTTTTTGGGGGGTTGGGGGGGTTTTATTTTCAGGTTCGGTCGCAAGAGGATTGGGGGGTTGGGGCTCTTCCGCGGACCCCGCTCGGGGTGGGCGCGTTTCGGGGGATGATCGGTGACGGCCGCCCGGATCGTTCGCGAAGGTCGTCAGGGGGGCAAACGTCGAGGGGCTCGCGGGGTTGGATCCTTGCTCCCTGTCCGGCATATCAACAATGGGGCTTGGGCGGGGAGCAGTTGGATGTCGCGGGACGGTCCACACCTCTCACTTCGCGAGGGGGTGGAACGGGCGGGATGGACGCCGTGGGGCTTCGTTCGGGGTGGACCTACTCCCTGCTCTCCAGTTTCAGCCTATGGGGAGGAGTGGGGGGTAGAGGTCGCGCGCGACCGGCCCGCGGCTTCGCTCCGGAGAGTGTTGGAGGCTGTCTGCGGGCGGGGGGGGGGAGGGGCGGTCGGGGGCATCGGGGGTGGGGGTCCCCCAGAGACGACGGAAGTCTCGCCTTCGGGCTGGGAGCAACGCCGTACGACGGTTCGTCACTGGGGGATTCGGCTTCCGCGCGCGAACGGCGGCTCCCTGCAC
Source organism: Andrena chrysosceles (assembly GCA_963855975.1). Lineage (NCBI taxonomy): Eukaryota > Metazoa > Arthropoda > Insecta > Hymenoptera > Andrenidae > Andrena > Andrena chrysosceles. The sequence goes on along the minus strand of OY979766.1, from coordinate 28,181 downwards.
GCTCGTTGTGCAGGTAATATAATTGCTGATCCGTTGGGAGGGTGGGCGTTTCGTAGGGCGTAAGGGCAAATCGCGGGGTGGGCGAAGTTCCCCGGAGACGACGGGAACTCACACGGGGGGGACACTAGCTCCCGTTAGTACACCGTACGTCGGTTCGTCGCCGGGGGATTCGGCTTCCGCGCGCGGGCGGCGGCTCGTCTCGCAAGCCGTTGCGGGGCGATATCGAACCGTCGGGAGGTGGGCGCTGCGCTACGGGGGCATCGTCTGCGGGGTGGCGCGTAGTCGATCGGTTCCTAAGGAACCAAAACTTAGGGGGGAATTATTTTCAGGTACTCGGGAACGATGCGGGCACGCTCCCTGTGATGCTTCCGTTGAACGGGGGGCCAGCAATGTAGTAGGGCTGCGGAAAAGGTGACGTGCGCAGGTACGGTGACCCGAGTAGGGAGACGCGCTGAGAACGGCCCTGAAAAGGCACCTATACGGCCTGTCGACATGTTGCCCGAGTACCGGCCCCAATCGGCGCTGTCAACCCGGACCTCGGGGCTAGCAGGGTGCTATCAGGCCCGCCAGCTGGGAAGTAGCTTAGGGTAAGGGGGGCTGATATTATCAGGCTCTTAGCGTAGGGAAGGGGGGTACCAGAATAGAAGTAGCCCGCTGGGCGCTCAGTGCAGGGACTGGAGCGTCGCATGCTGAAGGGCGGCGATGGGGTTTGGGGGGGGGTTGGGCGGGGGTGACGCGTGTACGTGGCCAACATCGTCACCTTGTGTAGTGTGCCCGTTGGGGGACTCGCTTCCTTCGGGCAGGGAAAATCTTTGGCGCGGGACATGGGCCGGCCTATACTCCCGTGCTTCGGCCACCGTGGAGGTTTTGTGGGGGGGGGGGGTAGATTCCCGACCATCCCCATAACTCCCAGACCTCCCCTGAGGTCGGGGGTGTCTAAGCCCAAAGACTTCCTCCACGTTAATATAAAAAAATACCCCTCTCTGGGGTCGACCACCTTGACGTGGTGAGAGGGCAGTAGGGCGGTGGCTATGCTCCGTGTCGGGCGGTAGAGTTGGGTACCTGTTCCCTTCGCTTCCGGCCGGCAGGGGGTGCGGCCGTCCTAGCCAAGAGTCGACCATCCCAAGGAACACTTACACGCATCGCGGGTTCGTGGGGGGGGGCCGGTGGGCCCTCCCCGTTTCTTCGCTTACGGGGGGCCGGGTGGGGCCTTCCGGCCTGTCCTCGGACCGGCGATGCACTTACACAACACACTCCTTACACATACACATCCTTTCCCCTTTGCGTAGTTTCTGGGAGCCGCCGGGCGGGGGGCCGTCGCCCTTTAAGACACTTTTATGGAATGGACAAAATAGAAGAAGCCTCGGAACCTACGCCGCTATCGGGGGGTAATCGCCCGACTCAGTTTGGCCCAGTCAGCAGCCACTCTGAAGTAAGACATCAGACTGATGACGCCGAGTTGGTGCCTCGGACCGGCGTCACTGGTGATGGGGAGGGTATGTTGCCACCCCACCCAGAAGAAGCCACAGAAGCAGGACTGGCTTTTTATCACTCCATGGACGACGAGTTTATGAACAGAGAGAGAGAGGGTTCCGGATGTGGGGGTGGCAATCCAGCCACTTCCCACGAAGGGCCCTCGAGCGCTGAGGGCGGTTCGATCGCGGACTCGGGGACACTTGTTGCTCCCGAGATCCTGCGGGTCCGTCGCGCAGACACCGCTACGGAGGCGGATCGGGCGGAGAGCCCGACGTTCGCAGCCTCGGAGGCGGAGTGGGAGGACGTCGTGAGCGAGACGCCTAACATCTCGCGCTCACGGATCGGGGGTGCTCCGCGTACGGCGCCACTTAACACCAGAGGTGTGCCGTACGTGAGGAGCGTGGAGCTGAAGGCGACCGCGGAGGTCCGACAGTTGCTCGGGCTCCACAAGGAGGTCGCCGAGCTCCTGAGCCGGCTGGACTCGAGCGCCGTGTCCATCGCGCCGTCGTCGCGAGGCGCGTCGCCCGCCGGCTCTGCCCGGTCGGGGGTGTCAACGCTGCGCGCTGGCTTGACGCCCGGGGAGCCCCTCGTCGTGTTGGAGAGGTGCGACGCGCTCGTGGCGACTGACGAGCCAGTCGTGATCTCCTCCGACGACGAGGAGGAGGGAGGAAGGCTGGGCACCGCGGTGCTCGGGCCGTCGGGGGGGGGCGTCGTGGAGGCGCCCGCGGACGCCGCGGGGACGACCATGGAGGTCGACGCCCCGACTGATGGCGAGAGTGACGGCGGCGGTTCCGTCGTGGGGAGAGTGCGGCGTGAAGGTGAGGCCGGGGCTCGCCGCCGAATCGAGTCGGGCACGGAGGAGGACGGCCCTGCTGGGTCCGGTGACGTCGGTGCGGGCTGCCTGGACGCCCCCTTGCCGTCTTCTGACGGGGGCACCGACACGGGCGCGAGACCCGGCTTTGTCCCGGGCAAGCGGGGAAGGAAGCCCGGGGTTTGGACGGACCCAAAAAGGTTGGGTCCAGGAATGAAAGCCCTACCGACACGGTCGGAGCTCCGCGACTGGGCAGAGACGATGTCGGTGGGCGGTCTTGCGGGACAGGCGCAGCGAGAGCTGGACGCGGTCGCCGCGACTATCAGCGCGGCGAAACATCTGAAGACAACAGATACGCGCGCTGTTAGGATCGCGATTAGGCGCGCGTCCGCTCTCGCGGCAGAATTGACCGGCAGAGCCGAGAGGGGCGAGAACCCCGATAAGCCGGCACGGGAGGTGGTGTTCCGCCAGGGGATGTGGGAAATCAAATCCCACAAGCTGGCGACGCAGGTGCGGGCCCTGACGGCACAGGCCCATACACTGGGAGAGTGCCTGCATGTCAGGGAGAGGGAACTGGAGTTCCTGCGCGGAAAATACGCCCGCCTAGAAACGCGGGCGTCCCTCAAAGGTGTGGACGTGACGGAGTCGGAGGCTATGTCCTTCCATCCGTCCGTCCCCCTTCCAACACGCGCGGAGCTCCTCCCGCCCTGTTTGCCCCCCTGGACGGACGCCGGTGCCCCGCCACCACCATCATCGGTGGCTACTCCGGGGCCCTTATCGGCTGCGAGGCCCGATCCCCTTCCCGACGAGGCGGCCGGGGGCGGCTCCGGCGTCAAGAAGAAGAAGAAGAGGAGACGGGAGGCGTCACCTCCGCCCTCGACTCCGATCTTGGACCCTCCATCCCGAGGCGCCGGTGCCGCTACTGCCGAGCAGCCGTGGGACGCCGTGTTGCGCCGGATGGAGGAGCTGGAGAGACGGGTAGATTCGCGTCTCCTGGCCCTGGGCAAGGTCCTGGGTCGTGGGGGGTCGACGCTGGGGTCGGCTGTTGGGGTCGGGGCTGAGACCCCTTCCCGTGAGGAGAAGAAGGAGGCCGGGAAGCAGACGGGTGCCGGCGGGTCCGCTGCGGGGCCGACGGGTGTGCCTGTGGGCGCATCGGGGGCTGGTCTCCCCGCGCCGCCGCCTTCTTCTCAAAAGAAGAAGGCCGGGCTGCTCCCGGCTGTTAAGGCTGGGAAGGAGAAGAAGGGGTCGCCGGGGGCTGGTCCCTTGTCTGGTGCTGTGGGGAGTGGGGCGGGTACTTCGTCCCAGCTGACCCCCACGCAAATCAGGCGGCGGCGTAGGAAGGCAGCGAGAGCTGCCAAAAGGGCGGCTGCGACCGCTGCCGCGTCCGGTGTGCGGGCCGCGGACCCTGGGACACAGGCTGCTTCTCGGAGCACCTGGGCCCAGGTCGTCGGCCGCGGGGCCAAGAAGAAGGCGGCGAAAGCGGCGGCCGGGAGCGGCGGTAAGGGAGGGGCAGGTAAGGGGGCTGCGGCTACGTCGGCTCCCCAACGGTCTGGTGTGCCCGGACCAGCCCCGGTTGCGATCCCGCGTACCCCCAGAACTGCGGCGGTGGCCATCACCGCCCCTGCTGGGAGGGAGGAGGAATTCTCCACGCGGGTTGCTGGCGCGATGGCGGCCATCAAGGTCGCCGACCTCGGCATTGCATCCATGCGACCGAGGCGCGCCGTCACCGGGGGACTGGTCCTTGAGATCTCCGGATCTCAGGGCTCGGCCAAAGCTGCCGCCCTCAAAGCGAGGCTCGTGGAGCAGCTGGGGGACACCGGCATAAAGGTGCATTGCCCCCAAAAGATGGCCGAGTTCCGGGTGTGCGGCCTGACGGAGCTGGCGTCCGTGGAGGCGGTGCGGGGTGCGATCGCGACCCAGGGGGCCTGCGCGGCAGAGGACGTCTCGGTGGGCGAGAAGCGCCGGGACGCTGCCGGGCTTTTCTCCCTCTGGGTTCGCGGGCCCGTGGCGGCTGCTGCCAGGCTCATCAAGGCGACCACGATAGTCGTGGATTCGCTGGTGGCCCGCGTGGTGCCCCTCGCGCAGCGGAGGCTGCAGTGCTTCCGCTGCCTCGAGTTTGGCCACGTACAGGCCAAGTGCAGCAGCCCCACCATCAGGAGCGGCCTATGTTACCGTTGCGGTAACGAGGGACACGTGGCGCGCTCCTGCGTGGCCGCCCCCCGCTGCCCGCTCTGTGCGGCGGCTGGGCTCCCCAGCGGTCACAGGATGGGTGGTCCGGCCTGTCGGCCCCCCGCTGCGGTTCGTCCTGGGACCCAGAGGCCGAAATCCGCCCCGGCGCCGGCCGGGGCTCGCCCTCTCCCGCCTTCGGGCGATTCCCCCGCGCTCGCCGTGTCTCCCCCAACCGCGACCTCGTCGATGGAGACCGACCCCCTGGCCTCAACATCCATGGCCGGGGCTGGCGCTGGCAAGAGGAAGGATCGCGAGGAGTCGGATCCTCCGACTAGCGATGCCCCTTCGCTGGTGCCCAGGGGGTCTCCCAAGGCCCCGAAGAAGAAGAAGAAGGAGAAAGGGGGGAGCAACCCAGGGCTCCTCTCTGGGGGGCCTCAGCTGGTCGGACGGGAGGCCTTCCTGAAGGACAGTGGGGTCCCTTCACCGGCGGGTGGAGCGGCGGGGGATGTGGGGAGCGAGGAGGCGCGCGGACTGGCGCGCTCGGTCGCGGCGTCGTTCGGGGGTGGTTCCCACCTCCCAGACGACGGGACGGAGAGTCTCGGGCCCCCCAGTACCATCGGGGATGTGGCCCGACCCGCGGGAGTGTCGGAGGAGGCCGACGTTAACAACGTGTAATGTCACGAGGCCCTCCGATACTACTCGCGAACCTCAACCACTCCATGCGAGCGCACGACCTGCTGGAGCAGGCTCGCGTGGAGTTGGGGGTCGGGCTGGCCGTCGTCGCCGAGCCGTATCCGCTGGAGGACCGATGCTTTCGGTCCACCAACCCGGATCGGCAAGTGGCGATGACGTGGGAGGTGGGAAGAGGCGCCCCGCCGTGTTCGGTCGCCCAACATGGGCGGGGCTGGATGGCCGTGAAGTGGGGGAATCTCCTCGTGGTAGGCTGCTACCTGGCGCCTAGGTTGACCGCCCCGGAGTTCGAGGACCGGTTGAGCGAGGTGGGGGCTTTTCTCGCCCCCCAATTAGCTCGGCCGGTGGTCCTATTGGGGGATTTCAACGCCCACGCTCGCGAGTGGGGCGCCCCCAGGACGGATCTCCGGGGCGAGGCGCTGCTCGAGTGGGCAGAGGCAATGGGGTTCATCTTAAAGAACCCCTACGCAGTCACGACGTTCCGCGGGCCGCGGGGCGAGTCGGTCATCGACCTCGTCTGGGTTAACCCCGCGGCTGCGGCGTTGACGTCGGACTGCTGGGTGGCGGAGGATTCGGAGCCAGGTTCGGATCACATGTATGTGATGCTGGCCACCTCCGCTGCCCCGCCTGCCCCTCGAGCCGGTAGACAGCCGCCGCGTTGGGCGCTCAAGCAGTTCGATGCTGGCGCGGCCCAGTTGGCGTCCTCCGTTGTCGCCTGGCCTCCCTTGCCGGGCGACATCCTCGACGACCCCGTTGCTGGCGCCCTTTGGCTCCGGCGCGCGTTGCAGTCGGTCTGCGACGCGACTATGCCGCGAGCCTGTGCGCCGGGTGGGGGTCGGAGGTCGGTGTACTGGTGGTCGACGGAGATCGCGGATCTCCGCGCAGCGAGTCTGCGGGCTCGGCGCCAGTACACCAAAGCCCGCCGTTGGGATCGACGGCGGATCACGGAGGACCGGCTCCAGGAGCTGCGCTCCGCGTTTTCTGCGGCGCACAGAGAGCTCCGTGGGGCCATAGCCCGGGCTAAGACCCGTTCGTGTGACGAGTTCCTCGCGACCCTCAACGAGGACCCTTGGGGGCGCCCGTACAAGGCCGTGTCGATCAAACTCGGACCTTGGGCGCCCCCTGTGACAGAGGGCCTCGAACCCCGGCTTCTCCTCGAAGTCCTGTCGGCGCTATTCCCCCCTCCCCATGTTCCTGGGGAGGGTGGCGTCGACGGGTCGGGAGACCCGGGGTTGACTTGGGGCACCGATATCGCGGATGCCCCGAGGGTCACGGAGGAGGAGCTCGCTTCCGCGGTGCAGCGAATGTGTAAGAAGAGCGCTGCGCCCGGACCGGACGGGGTGCCTGGGCGAGCCTGGGCCTGCGCAATGGGCGCCCTGGGGGATGGCCTCAGACGCGTGTGTGACGCCGCGCTGAGGACCGGGAGGTTCCCCCCGGCATGGAAAGAGGCGAGGTTGGTGCTGCTCCGGAAGCCCGGAAAGCCCGCGGAGTCGCCCTCGGCATACCGGCCGATATGTCTCCTGGACGAGGCGGGCAAGTTGCTAGAACGCGTTCTGGCTGCCCGCCTCCTGGACCACCTAGGAGCCGCGGAATTCCCGGATCTGTCCGACCGCCAATTCGGCTTTAGGCGGCAGCGATCGACGGTGGACGCCATATTGTTGGTCAGATCGCTGTCGCGCCGGGCGGTCGAGGGGGGCGGTGTGAGCGTGGCGGTGTCACTCGACATCGCGAACGCGTTTAACACCGTCTCCTGGGCGGCGATCGAGCGGGCGCTTCTCTACCATCGCGTCCCGCTCTACCTTCGTCGCCTGATCTGGGACTATCTCCGCGGCCGGGTGGTCTCCTACGTCGGCCGGGACGGGGACGGGGTGACTCACGTGCACCGCGGCGTGCCACAGGGGTCCGTTTTAGGGCCCCTGTTATGGAACTTGGCTTACGACGCGGTGCTGCGGGTGGAAATGCCATCGCCGGACGTCTCGCTTGTTTGTTACGCGGACGATACTCTGGTGGTGGCATCCGGGCAGCGATGGGTGGCGGCGCTTGACCTCGCGGAGAGGGCACTGCGACTTATCATCCCCGTGATAGGGGCGCTCGGTCTGCGAGTCGCCTTCGAAAAAACGGAGGCGATATGGCTCGCGGACAGGGTTGGGAGTGGTGTCCCCAACAGAGCGTCCCTGCGGGTCGGGGATGCCTGCATCCGGGTCGGCCGATCAATGAAATATCTCGGCCTGACCCTGGATACCTACTGGCGATTCACGCGCCACTTTCGGGTCCTGGGCCCCCGGTTGGAGCGACAGGTGTTCGCTTTTGCGCGCATCATGCCCAACCTGGGGGGCCCTCACGAGGCAGTTCGGCGACTATACGTGACGGTCGTCCGGTCCATGGCGCTCTACGGAGCCCCAGTGTGGGCCGGCGACCTGGAGGACTGTCGCGTCGGGCGAGAGCTCCTTGCCAGAGTTCATCGCCGCGCGGTCCTCCGTTCCGTGCGGGCGTACCGCACGGTGTCACACGCTGAGCTGTCGGCGCTGGCTGGGTCTCCTCCTTTCCATCTGCTCGCGGAGATGGAGGCGGAGGTTTACTTCGCCTCTCACGACCTCCGTGGAGCGAGGGACCCGCTGGCGCCGGAGGGACCCGAGGCGCGGGGCCAGGCCCGGCGACGCATGGGAGCCAAATGGATCGAGTGGCTCTCCCTCCCCGAACATCGGGAGGGACGCGTCGTCGGGGCGCTCCTGCCCAGTCTCGGTGAATGGGTGGGGCGCAGGTATGGCAGGCTAACCTTCCGCCTGACGCAGATGATCACCGGAGTAGGGTGCTTCGGGGATTATCTGTGTCGCATAGGGCGGGAGGAGACGTCGCAGTGCCACAGCTGCGGCCGGGGCGTCGAGGACTCGGCGGAGCATACTCTGGCCAGCTGTCCGGAGTGGCAGGACGACCGCCGGGTCCTGGAGCTGCAGCTCGGTCCCGACCTCTCGCTGCCGACGGTCGTGCGTCGGATGGCGGAGGATCGGGACTGTTGGATGGCCGTCTCCTCCTTCTCCGAGGAAATCATGCTGGAGAAGGAGGAGGCAGAGAGGGACCGCGAGCGAGCGGGTCACCGACCCCGCCGCGCGGCTCCCCGCAGAAGGCGCGCTAGATGACCCGGGGCCGGGGGAGGCCGTGCGGCGACTTAGTTATGAAGGTCGCCCCGCTCCCCCGGTTAACACCAAGTAGGCCCCGGGCCGCGTCGTCGTCACTCCCCCGCAAGGGAGTGGGAAGGAGTGCCGCGCCCCATAACGGGTGCGGCACCGGCTCCCCCGTGCGCCCCCCCTGTGAGAGAGGGGGGTTCCGGCGTACGGGACGAGCTGAGCAGGAGAACGGGGGGCCCACGAAGTGAGGGCCCCCCCCGGGGAGCGGCGATATATCTCGCCGCACCCGATAGAGCGATCGAGCTCGCGGGGCAAGTTGGGCGGCCGAAAGTGGGCCGCCCTGTAGGCACATTGCCATCCGCCCGTCCGAGGTGTCCATCGGTTGTTAACCGACTGCCTTGAGGGCCCCCTCGGGACGCGGCGTTTTGGGCGGTCCTTAAGGCCGTCAACGCCCCGGCCCGGTCGCGACGCAATATACCGTCGCGGCCCGGTAGTAGCTCGATCGTGGGGTCGTGGGGCGGGGGTGCCGGGGGGCACCACCCGCCCTAGTAGCAGCGACCCCGGAAGAAGCGGCGCGGACGCGTGGTCCGTCGCGCGCCGCCAGCCCAGGAGAATATAGCTGGGGGAGGTCCATTAATACTCCCCCAGGGAAGACCCCGTTACGGGGCTGTCTTGCGCGGAGCTGCACGAAGCGCAGGGGGGGAGGGTTGCGAACGTATCGCTAGTTTGCTCTCGCGCCAAGTCCCTCCCCTCAGGCGCGCAGCTCCGCGCACGAGGTAGACCACCTTGGAGGTTTTAGTGGGTTCGAGTCCCACATAACCCCCTGCCCGCCCCCGCGGGTGGGGGGTATCCGTGGGGATTTCCTCCAAGTAAAAAAAAAAAAAAAAAAAAAAAAAAAAAAAAGGTTAGGTTAGGTTAGGTTAGGTTAGGTTAGGTTAGGTTAGGTACCCTCCCGTGGCGGCTGCTGCCAGGCTCATCAAGGCGACCACGATAGTCGTGGATTCGCTGGTGGCCCGCGTGGTGCCCCTCGCGCAGCGGAGGCTGCAGTGCTTCCGCTGCCTCGAGTTTGGCCACGTACAGGCCAAGTGCAGCAGCCCCACCATCAGGAGCGGCCTATGTTACCGTTGCGGTAACGAGGGACACGTGGCGCGCTCCTGCGTGGCCGCCCCCCGCTGCCCGCTCTGTGCGGCGGCTGGGCTCCCCAGCGGTCACAGGATGGGTGGTCCGGCCTGTCGGCCCCCCGCTGCGGTTCGTCCTGGGACCCAGAGGCCGAAATCCGCCCCGGCGCCGGCCGGGGCTCGCCCTCTCCCGCCTTCGGGCGATTCCCCCGCGCTCGCCGTGTCTCCCCCAACCGCGACCTCGTCGATGGAGACCGACCCCCTGGCCTCAACATCCATGGCCGGGGCTGGCGCTGGCAAGAGGAAGGATCGCGAGGAGTCGGATCCTCCGACTAGCGATGCCCCTTCGCTGGTGCCCAGGGGGTCTCCCAAGGCCCCGAAGAAGAAGAAGAAGGAGAAAGGGGGGAGCAACCCAGGGCTCCTCTCTGGGGGGCCTCAGCTGGTCGGACGGGAGGCCTTCCTGAAGGACAGTGGGGTCCCTTCACCGGCGGGTGGAGCGGCGGGGGATGTGGGGAGCGAGGAGGCGCGCGGACTGGCGCGCTCGGTCGCGGCGTCGTTCGGGGGTGGTTCCCACCTCCCAGACGACGGGACGGAGAGTCTCGGGCCCCCCAGTACCATCGGGGATGTGGCCCGACCCGCGGGAGTGTCGGAGGAGGCCGACGTTAACAACGTGTAATGTCACGAGGCCCTCCGATACTACTCGCGAACCTCAACCACTCCATGCGAGCGCACGACCTGCTGGAGCAGGCTCGCGTGGAGTTGGGGGTCGGGCTGGCCGTCGTCGCCGAGCCGTATCCGCTGGAGGACCGATGCTTTCGGTCCACCAACCCGGATCGGCAAGTGGCGATGACGTGGGAGGTGGGAAGAGGCGCCCCGCCGTGTTCGGTCGCCCAACATGGGCGGGGCTGGATGGCCGTGAAGTGGGGGAATCTCCTCGTGGTAGGCTGCTACCTGGCGCCTAGGTTGACCGCCCCGGAGTTCGAGGACCGGTTGAGCGAGGTGGGGGCTTTTCTCGCCCCCCAATTAGCTCGGCCGGTGGTCCTATTGGGGGATTTCAACGCCCACGCTCGCGAGTGGGGCGCCCCCAGGACGGATCTCCGGGGCGAGGCGCTGCTCGAGTGGGCAGAGGCAATGGGGTTCATCTTAAAGAACCCCTACGCAGTCACGACGTTCCGCGGGCCGCGGGGCGAGTCGGTCATCGACCTCGTCTGGGTTAACCCCGCGGCTGCGGCGTTGACGTCGGACTGCTGGGTGGCGGAGGATTCGGAGCCAGGTTCGGATCACATGTATGTGATGCTGGCCACCTCCGCTGCCCCGCCTGCCCCTCGAGCCGGTAGACAGCCGCCGCGTTGGGCGCTCAAGCAGTTCGATGCTGGCGCGGCCCAGTTGGCGTCCTCCGTTGTCGCCTGGCCTCCCTTGCCGGGCGACATCCTCGACGACCCCGTTGCTGGCGCCCTTTGGCTCCGGCGCGCGTTGCAGTCGGTCTGCGACGCGACTATGCCGCGAGCCTGTGCGCCGGGTGGGGGTCGGAGGTCGGTGTACTGGTGGTCGACGGAGATCGCGGATCTCCGCGCAGCGAGTCTGCGGGCTCGGCGCCAGTACACCAAAGCCCGCCGTTGGGATCGACGGCGGATCACGGAGGACCGGCTCCAGGAGCTGCGCTCCGCGTTTTCTGCGGCGCACAGAGAGCTCCGTGGGGCCATAGCCCGGGCTAAGACCCGTTCGTGTGACGAGTTCCTCGCGACCCTCAACGAGGACCCTTGGGGGCGCCCGTACAAGGCCGTGTCGATCAAACTCGGACCTTGGGCGCCCCCTGTGACAGAGGGCCTCGAACCCCGGCTTCTCCTCGAAGTCCTGTCGGCGCTATTCCCCCCTCCCCATGTTCCTGGGGAGGGTGGCGTCGACGGGTCGGGAGACCCGGGGTTGACTTGGGGCACCGATATCGCGGATGCCCCGAGGGTCACGGAGGAGGAGCTCGCTTCCGCGGTGCAGCGAATGTGTAAGAAGAGCGCTGCGCCCGGACCGGACGGGGTGCCTGGGCGAGCCTGGGCCTGCGCAATGGGCGCCCTGGGGGATGGCCTCAGACGCGTGTGTGACGCCGCGCTGAGGACCGGGAGGTTCCCCCCGGCATGGAAAGAGGCGAGGTTGGTGCTGCTCCGGAAGCCCGGAAAGCCCGCGGAGTCGCCCTCGGCATACCGGCCGATATGTCTCCTGGACGAGGCGGGCAAGTTGCTAGAACGCGTTCTGGCTGCCCGCCTCCTGGACCACCTAGGAGCCGCGGAATTCCCGGATCTGTCCGACCGCCAATTCGGCTTTAGGCGGCAGCGATCGACGGTGGACGCCATATTGTTGGTCAGATCGCTGTCGCGCCGGGCGGTCGAGGGGGGCGGTGTGAGCGTGGCGGTGTCACTCGACATCGCGAACGCGTTTAACACCGTCTCCTGGGCGGCGATCGAGCGGGCGCTTCTCTACCATCGCGTCCCGCTCTACCTTCGTCGCCTGATCTGGGACTATCTCCGCGGCCGGGTGGTCTCCTACGTCGGCCGGGACGGGGACGGGGTGACTCACGTGCACCGCGGCGTGCCACAGGGGTCCGTTTTAGGGCCCCTGTTATGGAACTTGGCTTACGACGCGGTGCTGCGGGTGGAAATGCCATCGCCGGACGTCTCGCTTGTTTGTTACGCGGACGATACTCTGGTGGTGGCATCCGGGCAGCGATGGGTGGCGGCGCTTGACCTCGCGGAGAGGGCACTGCGACTTATCATCCCCGTGATAGGGGCGCTCGGTCTGCGAGTCGCCTTCGAAAAAACGGAGGCGATATGGCTCGCGGACAGGGTTGGGAGTGGTGTCCCCAACAGAGCGTCCCTGCGGGTCGGGGATGCCTGCATCCGGGTCGGCCGATCAATGAAATATCTCGGCCTGACCCTGGATACCTACTGGCGATTCACGCGCCACTTTCGGGTCCTGGGCCCCCGGTTGGAGCGACAGGTGTTCGCTTTTGCGCGCATCATGCCCAACCTGGGGGGCCCTCACGAGGCAGTTCGGCGACTATACGTGACGGTCGTCCGGTCCATGGCGCTCTACGGAGCCCCAGTGTGGGCCGGCGACCTGGAGGACTGTCGCGTCGGGCGAGAGCTCCTTGCCAGAGTTCATCGCCGCGCGGTCCTCCGTTCCGTGCGGGCGTACCGCACGGTGTCACACGCTGAGCTGTCGGCGCTGGCTGGGTCTCCTCCTTTCCATCTGCTCGCGGAGATGGAGGCGGAGGTTTACTTCGCCTCTCACGACCTCCGTGGAGCGAGGGACCCGCTGGCGCCGGAGGGACCCGAGGCGCGGGGCCAGGCCCGGCGACGCATGGGAGCCAAATGGATCGAGTGGCTCTCCCTCCCCGAACATCGGGAGGGACGCGTCGTCGGGGCGCTCCTGCCCAGTCTCGGTGAATGGGTGGGGCGCAGGTATGGCAGGCTAACCTTCCGCCTGACGCAGATGATCACCGGAGTAGGGTGCTTCGGGGATTATCTGTGTCGCATAGGGCGGGAGGAGACGTCGCAGTGCCACAGCTGCGGCCGGGGCGTCGAGGACTCGGCGGAGCATACTCTGGCCAGCTGTCCGGAGTGGCAGGACGACCGCCGGGTCCTGGAGCTGCAGCTCGGTCCCGACCTCTCGCTGCCGACGGTCGTGCGTCGGATGGCGGAGGATCGGGACTGTTGGATGGCCGTCTCCTCCTTCTCCGAGGAAATCATGCTGGAGAAGGAGGAGGCAGAGAGGGACCGCGAGCGAGCGGGTCACCGACCCCGCCGCGCGGCTCCCCGCAGAAGGCGCGCTAGATGACCCGGGGCCGGGGGAGGCCGTGCGGCGACTTAGTTATGAAGGTCGCCCCGCTCCCCCGGTTAACACCAAGTAGGCCCCGGGCCGCGTCGTCGTCACTCCCCCGCAAGGGAGTGGGAAGGAGTGCCGCGCCCCATAACGGGTGCGGCACCGGCTCCCCCGTGCGCCCCCCCTGTGAGAGAGGGGGGTTCCGGCGTACGGGACGAGCTGAGCAGGAGAACGGGGGGCCCACGAAGTGAGGGCCCCCCCGGGGAGCGGCGATATATCTCGCCGCACCCGATAGAGCGATCGAGCTCGCGGGGCAAGTTGGGCGGCCGAAAGTGGGCCGCCCTGTAGGCACATTGCCATCCGCCCGTCCGAGGTGTCCATCGGTTGTTAACCGACTGCCTTGAGGGCCCCCTCGGGACGCGGCGTTTTGGGCGGTCCTTAAGGCCGTCAACGCCCCGGCCCGGTCGCGACGCAATATACCGTCGCGGCCCGGTAGTAGCTCGATCGTGGGGTCGTGGGGCGGGGGTGCCGGGGGGCACCACCCGCCCTAGTAGCAGCGACCCCGGAAGAAGCGGCGCGGACGCGTGGTCCGTCGCGCGCCGCCAGCCCAGGAGAATATAGCTGGGGGAGGTCCATTAATACTCCCCCAGGGAAGACCCCGTTACGGGGCTGTCTTGCGCGGAGCTGCACGAAGCGCAGGGGGGGAGGGTTGCGAACGTATCGCTAGTTTGCTCTCGCGCCAAGTCCCTCCCCTCAGGCGCGCAGCTCCGCGCACGAGGTAGACCACCTTGGAGGTTTTAGTGGGTTCGAGTCCCACATAACCCCCTGCCCGCCCCCGCGGGTGGGGGGTATCCGTGGGGATTTCCTCCAAGTAAAAAAAAAAAAAAAAAAAAAAAAAGGTTAGGTACCCTCGTCTTACCGGCCGATCTGTCTGCTGGACGAGGCGGGCAAGCTCCTGGAAAGGATCATAGCTGCCCGCCTCTGCGGACACCTGGAGACCATTGGCCCGGATCTGAACGACCGCCAATTCGGCTTTCGTCGGCAGCGATCGACCATGGACGCTATCCATCTGGTTCGGTCGTTGTCGCGCCGGGCGGTCGAGGGAGGCGGTGTGAGCGTGGCGGTGTCGCTAGACATCGCCAACGCGTTCAATACCGTCTCCTGGGCGGCGATCGAGCGGGCGCTTTTATATCATAACGTCCCGCTCTATTTGCGCCGCCTGATCCGGGACTACCTCCGTGGAAGGGTGGTCTCCTTCGTCGGCCGGGACGGGGACGGGGTGACCGATGTGCACCGCGGCGTGCCGCAGGGGTCCGTTCTGGGACCCCTGCTTTGGAACCTGGCGTACGACGCGGTGCTGCGGGTGGAAATGCCGTCGCCGCGGGTGTCGTTGGTTTGTTATGCCGACGACACGCTGGTGGTGGCATCCGGGCAGAAGTGGGCAGCGGCGATCGGCCTCGCCGAGGAGGCACTGCGGCGCGTCGTCGCCTCGATCGGGACGCTCGGTCTGCGAGTCGCCTTTCACAAGACGGAGGCGATGTGGCTCGCGGACAGGGTTGGGAGTGGTATCCCCAACAGAGCGTCCCTTAGGATCGGGGATGCCTGCATAAGGGTCGGCCGCTCCATGAAATACCTCGGGCTGACCCTTGACACCTACTGGCGCTTTACGCGCCACTTCAAGACCCTCGGCCCCCGACTAGAGAGGCAGGTGTTTGCCTTCGGGCGAATAATGCCCAATCTCGGGGGCCCTCATGAGGGAGTTCGGCACTTGTATGTGACGGTCGTCCGGTCCATGGCGCTGTATGGCGCGCCTATATGGGCCGGCGACCTGGAGGACTGTCGCGTGGGGCGGGAACTCCTCGCCAGAGTTCACCGCCGCGCGGTCCTCCGAGCCGTGCGATCGTATCGCATGGTGTCACATGCCGAACTGTCCGCGCTCGGTGGATCTCCCCCCTTCCATCTACTCGCGGAGATGGAGGCGGAAGTCTACTCCGCCTCCCGCGACCTCCGCGAGGCTGGGAATCCACCGGCGGATGGACTCGAAGTGGCGCGTGGCCAGGCCCGGCAACGGATGACAGCCAAATGGCTGGAATGGCTCGCCCTCCCCGAACATCGGGAGGGCCGCGTTGTCGGGGCGCTCCTGCCCATCATGGACGAATGGGTAGGGCGTGGGTGTGGCAGGCTGACCTTCCGCCTGACGCAGATGATCACCGGTGTGGGGTGTTTCGGTGATTTTCTGTGTCGCATCGGGCGGGAGGAGACGTCGCGCTGCTGGTCGTGCGACAGGGGCGACGAGGACTCGGCGGACCATACCTTGGCATGGTGCCGGGAATGGTTGGATGACCGCCGGGTCCTGGAGGCGCGGATGGGCCCCGATCTCTCGCTGCCGACAGTCGTGCGTCGGATGGCGGGAGACGGGGCGTGTTGGGCCGCGATGTCCCTCTTCGCCGAGGAAGTGATGAGGGAGAAAGAAGAGGCGGAGAGGGACAGGGAGCTGGCGGGGCACCCGTCTCGCATGGCGGCTCCCCGGAGGCGGGTGCGGCGTAGATGACCCTGAGCCGGGGGAGATTGTGCAGCGACGCAATAACATCGCGTCGCTCCGCTCCCCCGTTGGCTCAGGGATTCGCCGCCGGCTCCCATAGGGCGGGAGCGGGAAGGGAGGTGGAGATGCCACCTCCCCCTCAGAGACCGGGAGGGGGTGGCCTGGGAAGGGGGGCGCGGTGTGCCGAGTAGGCCAAATAATATCACCGCGCCCCAAGAATAGCC
This sequence comes from Andrena chrysosceles, assembly GCA_963855975.1. NCBI lineage: Eukaryota > Metazoa > Arthropoda > Insecta > Hymenoptera > Andrenidae > Andrena > Andrena chrysosceles. The sequence goes on along the minus strand of OY979766.1, from coordinate 12,213 downwards.
GCCGCCACATAATTGTGGTCGTGGCGGCGACTGAGGGGTGGCTCAGAGGGGGCCCATATATCAAGGGCCCCCCCCAGTGGAGCGGCTAAACCTGCCGCTCCGGGTTGCGCGATCGAGTTCGTGGGGCGAATGGGCGGCCGTGTCGGGCCGCTCCAATGGCAAAGCCCGCCGCGCGCTTGGAACGTTAATTTATTCCCCAAGTTCGCGCGGCGATGGAGCGGCCCTACGCATACACGGCCGGCTAGAACCTTCGCCCCCGCCCGGCCGCGACCTCACAACATCTTGGTCGCGCCCGGGTAGTAACTCGGTCGCGGGGTCGTGGGGTGGGGGTGCCGGGGGGCACCACCCGCCCTAGCAGCAGCGACCGGAGACGGCGCGGACGTGTGATCCGTCGCGCGCCGTCGGAGTTTCGGAAACCGGGGGGAGGATTCAACTCCCCCCAGGGAAGACCCCGAATCGGGGCTGGCGCGGAGCAATGCATTATGCGCAAGAGGGGGAGGCAAGCGGACGTATCGCTCGCTTGCTCCCGCATGAAGTCCTCCCCCTCGGGCGCGCGGCTCCGCGCCTGAGGCAGATCACCTCGGTGGTTTTAGTGGGTTCGAGTCCCACATAACCCCTGACCCTCCCCCGAGGGTCGGGGGTATCCGTGGGGATTTCCACCGAGTTAACAAAAAAAAAAAAAAAAAAAAAAAAAAAAGGTTAGGTTAGGTTAGGTTAGGTTAGGTTAGGTTAGGTTAGGTGTCGTGCGACAGGGGCGACGAGGACTCGGCGGACCATACCTTGGCATGGTGCCGGGAATGGTTGGATGACCGCCGGGTCCTGGAGGCGCGGATGGGCCCCGATCTCTCGCTGCCGACAGTCGTGCGTCGGATGGCGGGAGACGGGGCGTGTTGGGCCGCGATGTCCCTCTTCGCCGAGGAAGTGATGAGGGAGAAAGAAGAGGCGGAGAGGGACAGGGAGCTGGCGGGGCACCCGTCTCGCATGGCGGCTCCCCGGAGGCGGGTGCGGCGTAGATGACCCTGAGCCGGGGGAGATTGTGCAGCGACGCAATAACATCGCGTCGCTCCGCTCCCCCGTTGGCTCAGGGATTCGCCGCCGGCTCCCATAGGGCGGGAGCGGGAAGGGAGGTGGAGATGCCACCTCCCCCTCAGAGACCGGGAGGGGGTGGCCTGGGAAGGGGGGCGCGGTGTGCCGAGTAGGCCAAATAATATCACCGCGCCCCAAGAATAGCCGCCGCCACATAATTGTGGTCGTGGCGGCGACTGAGGGGTGGCTCAGAGGGGGCCCATATATCAAGGGCCCCCCCCAGTGGAGCGGCTAAACCTGCCGCTCCGGGTTGCGCGATCGAGTTCGTGGGGCGAATGGGCGGCCGTGTCGGGCCGCTCCAATGGCAAAGCCCGCCGCGCGCTTGGAACGTTAATTTATTCCCCAAGTTCGCGCGGCGATGGAGCGGCCCTACGCATACACGGCCGGCTAGAACCTTCGCCCCTGCCCGGCCGCGACCTCACAACATCTTGGTCGCGCCCGGGTAGTAACTCGGTCGCGGGGTCGTGGGGTGGGGGTGCCGGGGGGCACCACCCGCCCTAGCAGCAGCGACCGGAGACGGCGCGGACGTGTGATCCGTCGCGCGCCGTCGGAGTTTCGGAAACCGGGGGGAGGATTCAACTCCCCCCAGGGAAGACCCCGAATCGGGGCTGGCGCGGAGCAATGCATTATGCGCAAGAGGGGGAGGCAAGCGGACGTATCGCTCGCTTGCTCCCGCATGAAGTCCTCCCCCTCGGGCGCGCGGCTCCGCGCCTGAGGCAGATCACCTCGGTGGTTTTAGTGGGTTCGGGTCCCACATAACCCCTGACCCTCCCCCGAGGGTCGGGGGTATCCGTGGGGATTTCCACCGAGTTAACAAAAAAAAAAAAAAAAAAAAAAAAAAAAAAAAAAAAAAAAAAAAAAAAAAAAAAAAAAAAAAAAAAAAAAAAAAAAAAAAAAAAAAAAAAAAAAAAAAAAAAAGGTTAGGTTAGGTTAGGTTAGGTTAGGTTAGGTTAGGTTAGTTAGGTTCCCCCTCTAGGTTCCCCCTCCAGGTTCCCCCTCCAGGGTCGACCACCTTGAGCGTGGTGAGGGGGCTCTGGGAAAGCGGCCATGTTCCCCTCCGGGCGCTGCGTTAGGTTCTTGTTCCTTGCGTAGTGGCCGGTGGGGGATGCTGCCTTCCTGGCTAAGGGTTGACCATGATCCGGTGCCCGGCGGTAGGACCTGAAACAAAAAGGGGGGTTTCCTGGCACAAAGAATCCGAACTTAAGATCATTTTCGATACTTACCTGATGGTGAATTTCTTCACACCAGTGCCAGGACCTGCTTACGGGGAAACCTGTAATGGAAAGAAAGCATTAAATAACATCGTTTAGAATGAGATGGCTCCCCCCGGGTGGTTCCCTCCCTCTCCATCGCTGTTGCGATGGGGCGGGTGGGGCCCTCCTGGGGGGACTGGGTTTATGTTAAGAAATGGGTCAAGGGGACTGCCGCCGGGTACGGGACAGGACCATGCAACTGCTCGGGGTCCCTCCGGTTGTGTGCCGGTGGAAGTTGCGGCTACTATAACTGCGCCTGAGATGGGAGAAATCCGCCGGGCGGTGGGGCCGTCGCCCTTAAGACAGAACATGGATTTATGACAACCATTAGCCGCGCCTCGGATGTAAATGCGGCGAAAACTGGAATAAGTCCAGCCCCTCCCCACCTTGTCGGCAGTGGGAAGGGTGTAAGAAATCAGCCCGATGATGCTGATCTGACGCGGCGGGACAGCATCACTGGGGATGGTGTGAAATCACACCAAAACCCCCCAGAAAAGGCCACAGCTGCGGGAAAAGGCATGCCCATAAAGGACGACGAGCTAATGGATTTTGATTCGGATAACTTAGGTGGGCTCGGAAGTAGGGATGATGATGAGATCATCATAATACCGAGTGAGGAGCCAGTTAAGGTGAGCGATGGGAGGGCAACCCTACCAGCGACGGGCAATTATGGGGAGGCCTGGATCACCTGGAAGCCCGATGCTGGTGGATCGGGCGACCGAGGGTGCCCAGGCGCCTCGGATGGGGGAAATAGTAAACCCTCACACCACGGGGGGACGGCGGATCCGCCCTCGGTGTTCAGGGGCCGGTCTCTTGCAAGGACCCCACCTGAGGAGAGGGGGACTAAGGTGAACGAGGCAGCATTGCGCCCAAGTCACCCCACCGGTACAATTGGTGACCGGGGGTTGGTACCGGGTGGGCACATGATTCCCATGGTGGCCCTGGAGAGGGTGAGTGTACCCCCCCAGGGGGGGTTAACGAGACCCCGCTCCAGCTCGACCACGAGAGTCGACGAGATGAGGGGTGGGCGGGGGACCGTAAGCAACCCCCGCGACATAACGGGTTTCCTTGTCCCGAAGCCCCCGGCCTCAAAGTCGAAGGCGGTTAAGGTCACGGGGAACGAGTCGATTGACGACAGAGCCGCCAGAATTCTGGAGGAAGTCGAGGCCCACCTCAGGGGTCTCACTGCGGCCTGTAAGGACCTGTCCTCCTTGCTGACCTCCTCTGGGAGGACATCTAAGATAGATGTTAGGGATTGCGCTCGGAGGATCAATGCGGCGTGTGAGTCCGCGGTCCTGGCCGTCGGTGAGGCCAAAACCAATCAGGTACTGCGGAGACTGGCCCATATCCAGACACCCACGGGGACGAAGAAGGTAACCCAAACGAAGGGCTCGCAGACATCCCCCCCCTCTTCTCGGAGGGGGGGCAAGAAGGGTGGGGTGACCGAGGGGAACACCGGCAAGAAGAGGATGAGAACGTCCCCTACGGAGCAACCGGAGGAGAGTACGAAGAGGAGACTGTTCGCCGAGGTTGCGAAGGATAGTCTGCGGTTGTCCTCCGACACCCCTCCCCCCCCACGGTCTGACACCGGTGGTGAGATAAGTGGGACCGAAGGGCCCCCACAGGGGGCGGTGTGCGGGGCTGATGGCGGGGGTGGGCCTAAGGACGATGGGTGGCGGCAGCAACCTACCCGTGGCCAGTTGAGAAGGGAGAAGAAAGCCGCCCAACGCCAGGACAGGACTGCTGGCAGGAGCGACGTGAGGCTGCAATTACAGCAGAAGCCCACCTCGAAGGACGACCCCCAGGGTCAGTCCACCCAGGGGGATCCCCCCAACCGGCGAGCCACCCCCCTTCTGGGGACCAAGAAGAAGAGGAGTAGGCCCCCCAGGAAGAGGCCCGAGGCCGTTTTAATTAGAGTTCCCCCAACGTCGTCCTACATCGACACCTACAGGACCCTACTCTCCAAGGGAAGGGAGCCGCTGGAGGGGGTTGTCGGTGTCAAGAAGACGAGGTTGGGTCATGTCCTGCTCGAGCTGGACAGGAAGGTGACCGCAAAAAAGACGTCGGAGGCCATAAGGACCCAGTTCAGTGCAGAGGAGATCCAGTGCGCTCCCCTAAATGAGAGGCTCGCACTGGAAATCCGGGGCATTGACCCGACGGTGGAGGGTCCCGAACTAATCGAGGACTTCAGCGAGGCCACTAAGATCCCTGTACAGGAACTCCGCCTTAAAATGCTCAGGCTGGGTTATGTGGGGACACAGACGGCGGTGGTGGAGGTACCGGCGAATCGCCTGGGCGCTGACCCATCGGGAGTGAGGTTCAGGACTGGCCTAACAATGGTCAGATGTAGGCCCCTCCCGAAGATTAGTAGGTGTTTCAGATGCCACCACCTTGGGCACCTGGCAAGGGACTGCCAGGCCCCCGAGGAAGTAGGCGAGATCTGCAGGAAGTGTGGCACTGCGGGCCACCAAATAGGTGGTTGTACAAATAGGCCAAAGTGCATCATTTGCTCTAAGAACGGAGCTACGGGTAGCAAGGCAGCCCACGTTACGGCCTCGCTGGGATGCCCGGCGAACAGAAGGGACCCGGCAACGGAGGGCCGTCGGGGGGGAACGGATAGGAGGCCCCCCATACGGGATAGGTGAACCCAGGTAATGGGGATCAAGATCTTACAGATCAACCTAAATAGGTCACGGTTAGCGCAGGACGTGATGCTACACAATGCCACGGTAATTGCCGCCGATGTGGTGGTCATTTCAGAGCCACATAGACAGCTGGACACGTGGTATAACGATGTCACGGGTGGGGCATCGGTGTGGGTGACGGGCTTCGGTGGTAAGCCCCCAACCTGTGCCCCGGCACTGGCGGCAGAGGGCATAGCGGCAGCGGTAGTGGGGGATACCACCATCTTCGGGTGTTACGCCCCCCCTAGCAAGACATTTTTGGAATTTAGGGCATACCTCGATTCGTTGGCGGACATGATAGCCGAAGCTAGGACGCTGACCCGGGGGATTATTGTGGCGGGGGACCTCAACGCCAAGTCACCGGCGTGGGGGGGTAATAAACTGGACCGCCGGGGTCAGGTGGGAATGGAGACCGTGGCCGCCTTGGGACTGGTCCCGGTGAGACTGAAAGAAAACGCCACGTTTCAACACCACCGACATGGAGGGACATCGGTGATTGACGTGATGGCCACCGACCGGGTCACCGCTAGGCGCATCAAATCTAGTGTGGTGCTGGGCCATACCTCCTTTTCGGACCACAGATATGTCTGCCACACGCTGGGGGAGCCCAAAAGGTGGTCCCCCCCTCCTCCTGCCTGGACACAGTACTCTGTCCGGGACATGGACCCAGAGCAGGTGCGGGCCAGGTATGAGGAGGTTTTCGATGGTGGGGGGGGTGACCCGCGAACGAACGGGGGAGTGGCTCCGCCTCCTGATTCCGAACCGATTGCCGAACGGATGCAGCGGTCCCTGGAGAGGGTCACCGAGGAGCTGTTGGCCAAGAAGTCTCAACACAGGGGGGGCCGTCGACCAAACTATTGGTGGAATCAGGAGATTGCGGATGCCAAGCGTGTGTCAGACAGGGCGAGGAGGTGGTTCCAGCGCCGCAGAAAAAAGGGATATCCAGACGCTGCGGAGGCAAGGGCGGCGTATTCGAGATCGCGTAAGGACCTCAAGTTAAAGATTAGGAAGTCCAAGGAGTCCCACTGGGCGGCCCTTAGCGCGGAGGTGGACACAAACCCCTGGGGAAAGCCATACAAGGTGGTGATGGCGACCTTGAAGGGGAGGACCCCGGGGGCGGTGATGACCCCCGCCCAGGTCGGGGCCATCATCGACCACCTTTTTGTGACGTCCCCACCTCCAGCGGCCCCCCACGCGGGACGCATCGCGCCGACTCTTGCCTGCTGGGTGACGAGGGGACAAGAGGAGGACGTCTTAGCCGGTGTGGACGCGGAGCTTATCAAAGGCGTGGTTACCAAAATCAAGGCAGCCAAGGCGCCGGGCCTTGACGCGGTCCCCTCCCAGGTTGTCGCGTGCGTGGTCAGGAGCCACCCAGAACATCTGGCGAGCCTGGTGAGGGACACGTTGGTGAGGGGCATCATCCCGCCCTCGTGGAAGAGGGCGAGGGTGGTGCTCATCCCGAAGGTGGGGAAGGACCCGACCTCCCCATCTGCCTACAGGCCCATCAGCGTGCTCCCGGCCCTAAGTAAGGTCTGGGAGTACGCACTAAAGGCGCTGATGGAGGGTTATATCGGATCTGATCCGTTCCACCCGGCACAATTTGGTTTCAGGAGAGGGGTCGGCACCGTGGATGCGACCCTGGAGGTGACAAGGTTCGCGGCGGAGTGTGCCCCGAAGAACCGCCTCTGCCTGATGGTGGCGATCGATGTGAGGAACGCTTTTAACTCCGTAAGCTGGGATCTCATCCTTGAGGTCCTAGCGAGGAGGGGCGTCCCATCGATCGTCACGAGGGTAGTCGAGGACTACTTCAGGGACAGGGGGGTGGTGGTGCACAACCCCGCGGAGCACGTTGCCAGGAAGATCTGGGCTGGGGTCCCCCAGGGGTCCGTCCTCGGCCCCTTCTTCTGGAACCTGGTATATGACGACCTCCTCGCCCTTCTCAACGAGGAGAGGCAAACCAGGGCCTTGGCATATGCCGATGACCTGGCGATCCTCTTCTCGGTGAGGGATGTCGCCCAGTTTGAGGAGAGGCTCGCGGCCGTGATGCAAGTGGTCGGCCGGTGGTTTAGGAGGACCGGCCTGGAGGTCGCAGCGGAAAAAACGGAAATTATCTTCCTGACGGGGCAAAGAAGGGATAAAGTGAGGACCTTTAACGTCTTGGGGTCCAGGATCACCTCCGCCGAGACCATCAAGTACTTGGGCGTAGTCCTTGACTGCCGACGGAATTTTAAGGCACATATACGTGAGGCGACGGCCAGGGGGGATAGGGTCATGGGGGCCCTATCCTCACTACTCCCCAACATCGGGGGACCGTCGGTACAGTCAAGAAGGCTCTACTACTCGGTCTGGGAATCTATAGTCCTGTACGCTGCCCCGGGATGGGAAACGGCTCTGAGGCTAGAGTCCAACAGAGCCGCCCTCCGGAGGGCCCAGAGATCGGCCCTGATTAGGTCGACCACGGCGTACAGGACTGTAGCATATAACGCCTTATGTGTAGTTGCGGGCCGGATGCCCGTCCACCTGAAGGTGGCCAGGTGGACCACCATCTTTAAGGAGAAGGCGCGCGCCAGGGCTGCCCGGATGGGGAACACCGAGCCGGCGGTTGTGGATCCCAGGATAGCTGAGGTCAAGAGAACATCCTTAGAAGAGGCCATGGCAGAATGGCAGGAAGAGTGGGACGGGTTCGATGCCCAAAACTGGACCAGGAGGCTTATTCCGGTTGCAAAGACCTTCGTAGAGGAGAAGGGATCCCCGGTCCTCCAAACGGACTACTGGGTCTCCCAGCTCCTCACTTCGCACGGGTCCTTCAACTCGTTCAGGAAAAAGATTGGCAAGGTGGAGAGGCCGTTTTGCGACGACTGCAGTGAGGAGGTCCTGGACGATGCGGAGCATGTGTTAACGGCCTGCCCCGCATACGCTCCCCAGCGTGAGAAGCTGGCTGAGGAGCTGGGGGCCCCAGTCAGTACGGACACCCTCATAGGGCACGTCACCCGCTCGGCGGAGAGCTGGGAGGCGTTCAGGAGGTTTGCGCGTGAGGTCATGAAGGACCGTGCGGACAAGGAGGTGCGGAAAGCGGCAGAAACCCGGGCCGCAAGAAATGAGGCCACTAAACGTGGAGCAGCGGCTAGGAGGGCTGAGGCCGGAAGAAAGACCGCAGAGAAGAGGGCGGACGCGAGGAGGAAAAGAGGGGGGAAGAGAAAGTCCCACAATTGCCAAGCGGGAGCACCCCCCCCCACCAAGAGGAGAAAGGTCCTCCCCCTACCTCCTTCGCAACCGGACAGTACTGTACGGAGGGGGTAGCCAAGCTACTGATCAGTCAGAGGATATATTTTTTATATAGTATTTTTTTTAGCCGCGTATTTAACCGCACTGTGTGTGATACTGTTAAGCCGCGTATTTAACCGCTTGACTGTTTTTATATTGTGGAGTCCCAGTTAGTGACCGCTTAATGTTTAATGTTACGACGTTGACGTGGGTCTTCGCGTATTTAACCGCTGAGTGTTTTACGTTGTGTGACCCGGTGCTGTCCATCGCGTATTTAACCGCTGAGTGTTTTACGTTGTGTGACCTGGTGTTGTTGACTGTGTGACGTCGTGGAGTCCCCGTGTATTTTACCGCCCTCTGTGATGTAAATACCGAGTGTCTCCGCGTACTTTTACTTGACCTTGATGCTGAAAGGCATAACCTGGAAGGAGAAAAAAGAGAGCTCCCTGACGCAAAGGATCCGAGCTTTTAAGACCTTTTTTTATCGGTACTTACCGTATGGTGAGTCTTCTTTTTATACATCGTGTCAGGGCAGCTTGCGATGAAACCTGTAAAAGGAAGGAAATTATTTTCGAAAGTACAATCCCCCTCGGGTGGTTCCCTCCCCCCCCATCGCTGTTGCGATGGGACGGGTGGGGCCCTCCGGAGGGGAGACTCGGCATCTGGAAAAAAGAAAAAAGAGAGGGTTGTACAGGAACTGGGTGTGAGGAGGAAAGCGCCGCCCACCAGGGGGCGGCGTCTAAGTGAGGTGGACGGGTCGCGTGCGCGTGGATATACGCGACCAATGAGGAGGGTGCCCTCGCTTCCGCGGGGGGGAGGGAGCAAGTACTATAAAGTTGTTCGCCCCTCCCCCCTTGGGGCACGGATGAGGTGGTCCACCTGGAGGGGGTTTTTAGTGGGTAGTCCGCCTATTTGGCCGGGAGTCCCACATAACCTCGGCGGCATGTTGTTGCCGGGGTATGCATAAAGCATTTTCCCCCTCCAAAAAAAAAAAAAAAAAAAAAAAAAAAAAAAAAAAAAAGGTTAGGTTAGGTTAGGTTAGGTTAGGTTAGGTTAGGTTAGGTTAGGTTAGGTTAGGTTAGGTTAGGTTAGGTTAGGTTAGGTTAGGTTAGGTTAGGTTAGGTTAGGTTAGGTTAGGTTAGGTTAGGTTAGGTTAGGTTAGGTTAGGTTAGGTTAGGTTAGGTTAGGTTAGGTTAGGTTAGGTTAGGTTAGGTTAGGTTAGGTTAGGTTAGGTTAGGTTAGGTTAGGTTAGGTTAGGTTAGGTTAGGTTAGGTTAGGTTAGGTTAGGTTAGGTTAGGTTAGGTTAGGTTAGGTTAGGTTAGGTTAGGTTAGGTTAGGTTAGGTTAGGTTAGGTTAGGTTAGGTTAGGTTAGGTTAGGTTAGGTTAGGTTAGGTTAGGTTAGGTTAGGTTAGGTTAGGTTAGGTTAGGTTAGGTTAGGTTAGGTTAGGTTAGGTTAGGTTAGGTTAGGTTAGGTTAGGTTAGGTTAGGTTAGGTTAGGTTAGGTTAGGTTAGGTTAGGTTAGGTTAGGTTAGGTTAGGTTAGGTTAGGTTAGGTTAGGTTAGGTTAGGTTAGGTTAGGTTAGGTTAGGTTAGGTTAGGTTAGGTTAGGTTAGGTTAGGTTAGGTTAGGTTAGGTTAGGTTAGGTTAGGTTAGGTTAGGTTAGGTTAGGTTAGGTTAGGTTAGGTTAGGTTAGGTTAGGTTAGGTTAGGTTAGGTTAGGTTAGGTTAGGTTAGGTTAGGTTAGGTTAGGTTAGGTTAGGTTAGGTTAGGTTAGGTTAGGTTAGGTTAGGTTAGGTTAGGTTAGGTTAGGTTAGGTTAGGTTAGGTTAGGTTAGGTTAGGTTAGGTTAGGTTAGGTTAGGTTAGGTTAGGTTAGGTTAGGTTAGGTTAGGTTAGGTTAGGTTAGGTTAGGTTAGGTTAGGTTAGGTTAGGTTAGGTTAGGTTAGGTTAGGTTAGGTTAGGTTAGGTTAGGTTAGGTTAGGTTAGGTTAGGTTAGGTTAGGTTAGGTTAGGTTAGGTTAGGTTAGGTTAGGTTAGGTTAGGTTAGGTTAGGTTAGGTTAGGTTAGGTTAGGTTAGGTTAGGTTAGGTTAGGTTAGGTTAGGTTAGGTTAGGTTAGGTTAGGTTAGGTTAGGTTAGGTTAGGTTAGGTTAGGTTAGGTTAGGTTAGGTTAGGTTAGGTTAGGTTAGGTTAGGTTAGGTTAGGTTAGGTTAGGTTAGGTTAGGTTAGGTTAGGTTAGGTTAGGTTAGGTTAGGTTAGGTTAGGTTAGGTTAGGTTAGGTTAGGTTAGGTTAGGTTAGGTTAGGTTAGGTTAGGTTAGGTTAGGTTAGGTTAGGTTAGGTTAGGTTAGGTTAGGTTAGGTTAGGTTAGGTTAGGTTAGGTTAGGTTAGGTTAGGTTAGGTTAGGTTAGGTTAGGTTAGGTTAGGTTAGGTTAGGTTAGGTTAGGTTAGGTTAGGTTAGGTTAGGTTAGGTTAGGTTAGGTTAGGTTAGGTTAGGTTAGGTTAGGTTAGGTTAGGTTAGGTTAGGTTAGGTTAGGTTAGGTTAGGTTAGGTTAGGTTAGGTTAGGTTAGGTTAGGTTAGGTTAGGTTAGGTTAGGTTAGGTTAGGTTAGGTTAGGTTAGGTTAGGTTAGGTTAGGTTAGGTTAGGTTAGGTTAGGTTAGGTTAGGTTAGGTTAGGTTAGGTTAGGTTAGGTTAGGTTAGGTTAGGTTAGGTTAGGTTAGGTTAGGTTAGGTTAGGTTAGGTTAGGTTAGGTTAGGTTAGGTTAGGTTAGGTTAGGTTAGGTTAGGTTAGGTTAGGTTAGGTTAGGTTAGGTTAGGTTAGGTTAGGTTAGGTTAGGTTAGGTTAGGTTAGGTTAGGTTAGGTTAGGTTAGGTTAGGTTAGGTTAGGTTAGGTTAGGTTAGGTTAGGTTAGGTTAGGTTAGGTTAGGTTAGGTTAGGTTAGGTTAGGTTAGGTTAGGTTAGGTTAGGTTAGGTTAGGTTAGGTTAGGTTAGGTTAGGTTAGGTTAGGTTAGGTTAGGTTAGGTTAGGTTAGGTTAGGTTAGGTTAGGTTAGGTTAGGTTAGGTTAGGTTAGGTTAGGTTAGGTTAGGTTAGGTTAGGTTAGGTTAGGTTAGGTTAGGTTAGGTTAGGTTAGGTTAGGTTAGGTTAGGTTAGGTTAGGTTAGGTTAGGTTAGGTTAGGTTAGGTTAGGTTAGGTTAGGTTAGGTTAGGTTAGGTTAGGTTAGGTTAGGTTAGGTTAGGTTAGGTTAGGTTAGGTTAGGTTAGGTTAGGTTAGGTTAGGTTAGGTTAGGTTAGGTTAGGTTAGGTTAGGTTAGGTTAGGTTAGGTTAGGTTAGGTTAGGTTAGGTTAGGTTAGGTTAGGTTAGGTTAGGTTAGGTTAGGTTAGGTTAGGTTAGGTTAGGTTAGGTTAGGTTAGGTTAGGTTAGGTTAGGTTAGGTTAGGTTAGGTTAGGTTAGGTTAGGTTAGGTTAGGTTAGGTTAGGTTAGGTTAGGTTAGGTTAGGTTAGGTTAGGTTAGGTTAGGTTAGGTTAGGTTAGGTTAGGTTAGGTTAGGTTAGGTTAGGTTAGGTTAGGTTAGGTTAGGTTAGGTTAGGTTAGGTTAGGTTAGGTTAGGTTAGGTTAGGTTAGGTTAGGTTAGGTTAGGTTAGGTTAGGTTAGGTTAGGTTAGGTTAGGTTAGGTTAGGTTAGGTTAGGTTAGGTTAGGTTAGGTTAGGTTAGGTTAGGTTAGGTTAGGTTAGGTTAGGTTAGGTTAGGTTAGGTTAGGTTAGGTTAGGTTAGGTTAGGTTAGGTTAGGTTAGGTTAGGTTAGGTTAGGTTAGGTTAGGTTAGGTTAGGTTAGGTTAGGTTAGGTTAGGTTAGGTTAGTTAGGTTAGGTTAGGTTAGGTTAGGTTAGGTTAGGTTAGGTTAGGTTAGGTAGGTTAGGTTAGGTTAGGTTAGGTTAGG